>CM077585.1:43441271-53441271 GCA_039657365.1 Stephania yunnanensis | reverse complement strand
GAAAAACAAAACTGAACCATAGCTTAAGTTAGTTAATTAAATAAAGTAAAATATGATGTACCTCAATATGTGTGTCGGGGTGCAGGCACCGGGTGCCGAATAGTCGTGGGTTAGTGGGACCACGAAATATGTTAAGTATGTGACCAATTATGCTAACAATATGATAATTTACCTAAATCAATTAAATTAAATTAATGCCTATGGTTTGATTGTAAATATATTGAGATCAAAGGGCAACTATAAAGCGGGTGGAACTACACTTGCATGTAATTATTTTAAAAGATCATATGCAAAATGGGAAATGTACTATGCCTTGTGTATGTGGATCAATTGGAGACTAGGTGCATGCTAAGTGTCACATCTAAAAATGACAAGTGGTTGCTAGTAGAGATGTAGTGGGTTATGTGTTGGAAAGATATTAACCTTAAATGTGTGTTGAGATACCCACTTAAGGATCAAATAAGGGATAGTTACTTAAACCCCAAGTTTCTCATTTCTCTCTCATTTGAATAAAAAGAAAGTATAGAGGAGAAAGAATGTGGTGCTACGAGGAGAAAGAGAAGAAATGTGAAGGATTTGGTGATTTTGTGAGTGAAATTATTCAAATTTTTTGGGATTCAAGTGAAATAGAATAAGAGTGATGACTTCATTAAAGCCATAAGTATGTTTTTCACCAAATCTTGATAATGCATGTTCTAAAATTGTTGTTCTTCATGGTTTTTAGTGTATGAAGGGTCCATAAGAGTAGATATTAGTGAGTAAGAACCCCTTATTGGGAAATCATTTTTGAACTTATTGTTGTTGTTAGGTAGTGATTACGTGAGGAAAAAAATGAATAGTAACTTTATAAGGAAGTTGATTTGGTGTCTTTTGTTTATGTTTTAGCCCATTTTATTGCATGATAATGAAAAATGAGGTGCAAACTAATTTTGGGAGGATTGTGTAAGTCCGAAGGCCAAAAGGGTCGAGACTTTAAGTTGAACCATGAGATTTTTTTTTCGAGTTTTTAACATATAGAGCACTCTGCCAAGAAAGCATGCTCAAAGTTACGAGTATACTAAAAGTTTCAAGTATGCTCAAACTTTCAGTAAGCTCAAACATTGAGTAGACTCAAACTTTCGATAGACTCAACTTTTAGCATGCTCAATTCTTACTGATCTAAAAACACTATAAACACCTCTAATGACTCTCAAATAGGCTAAAAGACTGTAGTATGAGGGTTTGGAGCGAGTAGGGGACGCATCCAGGGCATGTTTGGAAGAGTTGAAGCGCGAGATTTGAGGTCCGTAAACTTATTGGAATGCCTCACAAATTCATGGTTTTATTTATCGATATCGGGTTACATGTGTGACTGCTGCTGGGCACACATGAGTTTTTTACTCCTATCTCGGTTTGCGTATATATTGGTTATGGCTAAATCACTTGCACATATTACTTGTGTTTAGTGCTCGTGTCACAATAGTAAAATATATCTACGATCTCGATGAGGGATGTAAGGTGCTCTCTTGACTTGATATAGCATATGGAGGGGTTCATCTGTTAACTGTAGTTGGAGTTTAATCATTGTAAGCCTGTAAGTATATACGTGATTCATGTTCTTTTTTATCGATTACTGGCTGATTTAGATAAGGGTTTTCTCGTGATTATACATTTGTTTATTAATTAATGCTTTATTTCCGAGCTTGTTTATTTAGTAAATGTTGTTTATTATACGTTACTATTTTTGTTCATCGTATGTTGCCTACTTTCACGGGAGTATGACTTATTACTGTTGCCGGAGGTTATATTCGCATGTCATATAGTTTATCAGTTTTATTTCATGAATATTGTGTGGACTTCTCTATGGATTTTACTTACTTGACTCATTACTGTATTTGTTGGATGACCGAGTGCAGATCCTTTGACGAGCAAGGGCAAGGGCAAAAAGAGGTATTGGGCGATTACCTTTGAGATAGTGACGCTAGCTCGTGTTTGATTACAGTATGTATGTATTTACTTTTCGTTGGGTTTTGAGGACTATAAAACACTAAATACATGTATATAAATCTTTTGCTATACTTATTTCGCCTTTGATATATACATGGTATCTTTTTGCCAGGTTTTTTCACTATTTAGGATTGTTAAATATTGCATAATTTATTTACTTAAAGATTTCGCTATAAAATTGTAATATAACTTGATAAATTGATTAACTGACTAATTAAATCATTAATACTTATATGAAGATTAATTAGCTAAACTAGTGTTAGTTGAAAATAGTAAGCAACTAGTTAGGTCGCAAGGCGTCATAGGTAAGTAGGTCATGGCGTAGCAAGGCTTGGTGACGTGATGCGATACGACAGGTCCCGCGACGATCTCGGAGTTTGAGGCCGCCACATGTTCTCTGCGTCGAAGACAATGTCGAAGAAGCCATTGAAGAAAAAGAAAAAACAACGACGAAGAAGAAATCAGAGAAGAAGAGAAATTGCAAGTTGAAGATGAAATCATCGAACCCGAAATCAAGTAGAAGAACAATTTAAGAATTAAAGGAAGAGCTTCACATTCGAGATTACTACTCAGATTCGCAGCGAAGGAAGAAGAGCTTAGAGAGGTCAAATTCGATGAGGAAAAAGAGTTATGCTAGGATTGTAGTTGAAATTGAGGAGGGGAGGAAGGTTGTTGTAGGGAATATTGCTAAAGAGGTGTCTCCTCCAACTTCAAGTGATCAAATTGTTCAAAAAGATAATTGGAGGGACTCGAATTGAATTCTTTGAAGGAGGACTACTCAGGGAGTCTTGAATTGGTGGCGTTTAAGGATTCTGTTTCTTTTTGTGGAGGCATTGGCATTGGGAGGAAGGGGTCGAAGAAGTCTCAGCTGAAGTGAGGACGATGCAGCCTTGCTTGTTGTTGGGAGTTTTTATATGGGGAGGGATAAAATCATCATTTTCATGAAACCACTTAAAATTCTATCATGCCAACCGAACAAGTCACCAAATTCAGATTACCCCTAATTCAAAGCCATGTAATCCCATGTTTGTTAATCTGACCCTATCAAATCAACCCTGTCAACCCAATCGAACACATCATAATTACTCATAATTGCTTAACAAGTTAGAATAAAAAAAATTAAAATTAATTATTATTTTTTTGTCATAAAGGTTATTTATTCTAACAAGGTGAATTAAAGGTATTTATATTTAAAATAAATAATGTAAGAGGTCAAACCTACGTTCATTAAAACTTAGTTTTAATTTTCCTTTCAATTATCATTAAAACTTAGTCTCCCAAACCAAATTGTGTAAATGTAATTGTATGATTGTAGTTTTGCAAGTATGATTTTAGCACTCTAACCTTCTATCTTAACTTGATTACAAATAAAAATTTTAGTTTATTTTCCTTCCCTTGTTAAAATTTTTATTTTCATTATGATCTTAATATGTAAATGTACCGTTGCATTCTAGACGTTTGCAAAAAAAATCACTAATTAATCATAGATCATCGCAAAATACAACAACAACAACAACAACATAATTGTCATGGATCAGAACTTTTCCATCGCATCATTGGTGAGCTTTGCAAACCATTCAGAATCATAATTTATCAAAATCAATTTTGTAGTAATTGAATGTTCTCAACGAAATGATATGCTTTTATTCAGATAATTGATTATGTGTCTCGTCTTGTTCTATTAAATGTATGAAATTTTTATTTTACTTAAAAAAAAAAAAAAAAAATTCGGGTTACTCGTATTCACATTCTACATCCATTTTGGTTACTCAACTCTCCTAGCCGCAAATATTGATAGGCCAACTCTATACACAAGTAACGTTACAGGCCCCATTGGGCTCAAATCTCGTTATTGTTGCTCTCAAATTTAATTGGCCAATACAGATATAGCTTTGATGTCAGCTTAATAAACTCATAACTTATTCAGTAACTAGCTAGCTTTTTTGACTTCGAAAAAAAAAAAAAAAACCTAGCAAGCTTTGTCCAACTTCCCCACCTATTTATATGATGCACGACTCGATAGTTCAGGCACAGTCATTTAGACCAAAAAAACTAACTAGCTTCAAGCTTAGCCAGATTAAAAAAATAAGCGAATTGCACATTGATTATATCCCTTCCACAAACTCAATCTTATTAATCTTAATACGTAGCAATATTATGGTGATTCTGATAAAGCATATAGCGAGATGGACGAAGCATTACTTATAGTTTTTATGATTGTTGTGCTAGCTTTAACACTCCAAATCCATGTATGTAATTGCATAACCTTGAATTCTTTTCAAATTCTACAACATTAAGGTCACATCATGGGAAAACAGAACCCTGCAAAATATAAGCAGAGTTATTGATTTGCACTAAAAGCCACTTTCACAAGTTTCATTTTCTTCAGTGATGACAACTTGCTTTAGTAAAATTTAAGATTTGGCAAGGGACTAAACTCATGTAGTCAATGAGTCCCAACTCAAATAACAATAAAGACTTATATACCCTTTTGAGTAGTATTGGTGTTAATTAGGGGTAAAGATAATTATATCTTTTTATATAATTGAGTAATTTAAGTTACTAGTAAAAATCATTTGAGAAAAAAAAAATCATATACTTCTATATAAGCAAAGACTTCATAATTGTTAATCCACAACTTGATACAGGGCATTCCGCATTATTTAAATAGGTCTGAACAAATAAAACAACTAGACAGATCAAATTGAGAATTCTCCATATATAACAATGGGATTAAGATCATAGGTTGATCCTAATTGAACCTACATACACTCTCAGTTCGAGTTCTATTAATAAAGCAAATCAAGTCAGGTGAATTTCAACACATTATGCATCTAATTAATGCTATATGTACAGGACTGCCCCCTTAAAAATTCCATAGAAGACAAACCCCACCTCAAAAGAAATTGGCAGCTCTATCAGAAATTCTTCCCAGTTTGCCAAAACAAGTATAGTTAATTCTAATAAAAGTGGTCAGTAAAGCATAGAGAAGACCATTAGGAAGCTCAGGTTGCTACACAAAAAATACTAAAAATAAGCAGGCAGCCACAGACTAATAATTCAACCTCACCTTCCTTTCAGAGAGGATGATATGTCCTTTCAGCTCAACCACCAATCAACTTGATTTCAAAGGGGGTTCATACGGGGGTAAAGTCTCATAATGTGATTTTCCTCATACCCAGTTTGAACTTTAAACATTCGGTATAAGGGAATTGAGCCTCAACCACTAAAACTAACTTACATCGGTCAGTGTTCAACACCTCCAAGTCTTGCAAGTACTTGCATAAACTAAACAATACAAGACTAAAAGCAGTAAGAAAACCAACACAACTCCAGAACATGATTCCTTACCCTTTTATGACTTCCTAGGTTTTGGGCTCGGGTTTATGTCAAATAACCACATAAACTTCCTTAAAAACAAATCACCATATAAACTACCTCAACTGTCGTAGCATCAACATGTGCATGGCAGCAATGATACAAGCTCTGTACTCTATCTATAAGAACCAATGGTCCACTAGCAACTAAACCTAACTTTAAGTTAAGAGATACCATCACCGAGCTAGAAAACATGTCTTAGCCATGTTTAAGAGAAAAATCACCAACAAGGTCTAAGATTGAGTCTGTACAGCCATAATTGCTAATGCTAATCAAGTTCAAAATTAATAAGAAACATTTGGATGCCCCCACAATAAATTTGATTGTTTGTCAATAACCTTTTTTAAGACATAACTACGAGGTAGAATTATGAAATTATTTCAGATTAAGGAATTACAACATAAACAACCACAAACATTGGCATCAACGTAAAGTATGTCAGCAATCTAAGATGATAAAAGCTCGATACTTCATCTTTAGGCACCGATAGCAACTAACCCTAATTCTCTGTCCTTGGCATACCACCACTGAGATACAAAATGTGCCTTCGCTATCTTACCAAAAAAGATCTAGATTCGATTCATCAAAGTTCTAATCGTTAATGCTAATCAATTTCAAGATTTACGTCCACTAGCCTTTATTTGACAATGACGAGTAGGTTGCTTCATCAAGATAAAATCATTGCCACATGCTTACTCAAATTGCATATTTCCATAGATGCAATGCAGTTGCAAAATCCAAATCCAAATTGCCCTTGTAAGTCTAAAAATAATGAAGTCATGCCCTAAACCTCTTTTAGATTGTTTGATTGCTTTTGTCACCACAGAAATCTCCAAGCCGAAAAACCACACAAGATGGTGTGATATTAGGATGTCCAATATCCATCACATTCACATGCTTCCACCCACAATAGACAAAAAGTAGCCTAGCATTGGGCCTTGCCCATGTGCCCTCTCTTGTCCTCTCTCCTTGCATTGCCCACCACCCATTCAATTTGTCTCTTCACAACCCTAAATCAATTATTATTGCCTTCCTATACATATAATACCACACAAACTTAAAGCATCTTTTCTTCATCACATACCACACTATGGCCCACCCACCACCACTCCCTCCACATGTCTAAAAACGAGTGGACCAGACAGGACTAATTTGCTCCTCAACATACATACAAACAAACATATTCAAATTTCAAACACTCAAATTTTCCTAAACCCAACTCATCCTTAGCTGTTGATTTCTGCAGCACACAGCACAGTCACTTTTTCTTAAAAAAAAAAAAAAAGTAAACATTTTTCTATTATTGTCAAAGTATGGCGAGCATTGGCCCCACCTAAGGACCACAATAGCGGCAGTCGAGTATTAAAGTTTTTCAATCCTAAAAAGCAACATAAAGGAATTGAAAAAAAAAATAAAAAAAGTTGCAAATATGATTTTAATAATTCAAAATTAAATTAAATAACAAACAAAACCCTAAAATGCAAGAACAGAAGAAGAAGACAACAGATGAACAAAGGAAGAAGAGATGAAAAACGTAAAGAGAGATGAAAAGATCGAGATGAAGATCACCTCGCAAATCCATTCGCAAATCCGAGCGGTCTACACCAAGTTGTTGTTCTTCATCAATGGCTTGATTGATCTTGATCTTGATCTTGATCTTGAACTCCTTGTGCGGGTTTTCTGCAGAGAATCATGTGCATAGGAGAGAAGATCCCAGTCTCCCCACCTCTGGTGAGATAATCAGCTGTGACGAACAGCATCTCGTGAACATCGACAACCCCCTTGGGCGCAATCCCGATCCAAGACAACACAGTCACCAGCAAATGGTTCCTCCAGTACGCAATCCTCCCCATCTTCAACCTACTCCACCACGGCCCCGCCGGCGGCTTCGCCAGATCCTTCTCCTTCACCACTTGGAACCCTACTTTCCTCGCAATCTCCGAAATCTGATCATACTTCCTCAGCCCTGGCAAAGCATCGCCTCTTTCGATTCCTTGAATCACTTCCACATGCTCCGCGTTGCTCGACTCGTACTTCTCCGTCGTCACCCACTCGTACGACACGTACATCGATCCAGGCTTCAAAACCCTAAATATCTCCGCATACACGTCGTCCAGTCGAGGCGCATGGCAAGTCGCCTCGATCGAGTAGGCTCCGTCGAAGGAGTTGTCCGGGAAAGGCATTTGGAGAAAGTTCCCGCACACCACATCGCACTGCGACTCCAACCCTGCCTTCCTGTTATGGATCTGCGCTCGCTTCACCTGATACTCATTAATCGTGATTCCGACTATATTAGCGCCGGAATGCGAAGCGATGGCGCGCATCGGGCCGCCTACGCCGCATCCGACGTCGATAATGCGTTGCCCAGGCTTGACTCCGAGAAGATCCACGGCCATTTCTTCGTGTTTTTTGGTGGCTTCTTTGTGGGATTTTCCCGGAATGGAGGGGGAGAAGTGGAAGGACTGCCCCCATCCCCATTCGTAGATGTCGGTGACGAGGTTGTAGAATGTGTCGACGAAGGCCGGGACCTTCTCCGCCATTTCGATCTCCTTGGGTCGCCGGAAGAAGGACCAGTACTGCTTGTACTTGTCCTGGACTTTCTCCCGGGAGATCGAGCCCCCCGATAGCTCCACCGCGCGCTTCCCTTTCTGCTCCGCTGACCCTAATATGCAGATGAACCAGTATAGCCCGAAGGCCACCATTGCCGTGGTACAGAACAGCGTCAGAGTTTCCATTTCTGTAAGACTAAAACCTCACCTCCTCAATACGAATACTCAAATCAAATCTAAATACTGTGGAGAGAGAGAGAGAGAGAGAGAGAGAGAGAGAGAGTTATGAGGCATTTGCATTTGTAGTTGTATCTATATAGGAGCAGTTGATGAATAGTATGAAAGTGAAAACAGAGCATTAAAAAAGCTGACTTTTTTTTTTTTTTTTTTTTTTCAAACACACTTTCAGTCGACGCTCGCGATGGCGCCACGTGGACAGCGGAAAAGCTAAAGCAGTGCGCGTGCGAGCTACATAACGTGTGTCTTTTCGCTTTCGTTTTCGTGAGGGTCCTCGAACTACTTCTCTTCCGTTCGATGAACATCGCGATTGTCGAAATTAGCAGACAATCTCGGCATAACTATCAGCACAAATCACGGATCTAATCGCCTCTTTTTTTCTTTTTTTCTTTTTTTCTTTTTTGCGTCGTGAGATGCGAAATACGAGATACGAGATACGATATTTTGGTGTATACAGAACGCAACTAGTGGGGCCCACCGTATGTCGTTTCGCGGCTTCGCTGCTTCCACGAAGCATCGCGTCGATGAGTTAAGCTGTGAAGTTGACACGTGGATCGATAGATATGTAACGGATAAAGATGGGAATATTGTGTAACATTGATTTGAATTAATGGGCCGTTATGGTAACGCAGATGTACATAAGTAAATACTGTACTATACTCTAGTCTACTACTACATAGCATAGTTGGACAGTGCATGAGGGAATTTGATGAGGTCACATGCTTTTATACTCAAATTAAATTGTTATATCATATGTATGGACCTATGTTTTAGTAGTGATTAATTAATATCATAATGGGTCACATAATTTCTTCTTTTTCCTGGAACATGTGTGCTACTGATAGAAGATGTTGTCCAACTTAACGGATCAGGCTGTTCTTGTTCTTGGAATATAATTATATAAGTATATTTTAGGAGAACATCACGTGATGGATGAAAGACATTGGTCACGACTGGACTCTTTTAAATGCAATTAATAATGGGAAACTATTTAATGAATGTTTGATGAATTAATTATATAAAAGAATAATTCATCTTTGTGACCGCTTGAACTCAAATATATTTCTTTTAAAAGCTCCAAGCCTAAGTGAAGCCAAAGCTTCTAACTAGGGATGCAAATGGGTAAAAAAATACTCACAGGTGATAAAGATTTACTCTAACGGGTATGTGTATGGGTACGGGTAATAAAATATATCTACAAGGATCCCCATGGGGATTCTCATATATTAATTTATACACCATATGATATTTATTATTTATATATATACCATACGATATTTATATATAAATGTTACATAATATTACATAGGTTCCACTATGAAACACTCATACATATAATGAAAAACCTCTTAATGAAATTTATAATTTTAATTTATTTGGTTAATTAATAACTATATGTTTTGTTTTGAATTGTTTGCAATTATATTTATATTTTAGAATTTTAGGATCAAAAGTAATGAAAAACATTGATGACTTGGTGGTTTAAAGAGATAGTGACTTTAAAGAATATTTTGAATTCGAACTTTTCGTTTTGCATATGCCAATGATTTTGTAGAAACTTAATTATTAGTGTTAGAACTTAGTAGTTAAATTATGAGGGCCGCTAAGGGCACCCCACCATTTAATGAGGGCACCCAATTAATGTGAGCACAAACCGATTTACCTAGGGCACCAAAAAATTAGACCCGAAATACCTAAACTACCCCTCGTGGAAATCCATCTGCACCCTACCACCCCCAGCACCGTCTTCACCGCCTGGACTCCAAGAACCCGTTTTGTGTGAACTTTTCGTTTTGCATATGCCAATGATTTTGTAGAAACTTAATTATTAGTGTTAGCACTTAGTAGTTAAAACTTCGGTCGCGATTGGCCGAGAGCTAGTCGAATTGAAATGGTCAATACATCTTGGTGTCGCAAAACCGAGACCGTTTCATTGGACTCGGTTGTACACCGTCGATATATTGGAGGAATTGTCGGTCATGGGTGACCGACAATATGTGTCGTTTCACAAACCTGCTTGACCGAGACATAAGAAATGGATGATTTGGACATTTTGTTTTGTAAATTTAATTTGGGATCTGTTCCATGCGCTTATATGTTGTAATTTATTCAGGTATGGCTCGTCTGAAGCTACCGGTGACTAGGGAAGAGGCTGGAGCTGAGGTCCCGAGGCCTAACCGGGCGAGGTGGCGGAGACCCCAGAACGATCGTACCTTAAAGAGAAAGAGAAGGAGAATGAGGATGGTAAGGGCAAGGCAAAGGTAGATGGCACTCGTGGAAGGTTACATTTACACGATGAGGGTTCGACCCTCAATGCCGGGCGAGCTGAGGATCTTGTTGTTGCGGAGGAGAAGAGAGGGGCATGCATCGGAGTCAAGTAGCGGTGACTCTTCGGATGCGGGAACATGATAGAAACGGATCGTAATGTGGGGGGAGCAGAGAGGTGGAGTCGGCCATGATGAAGGAGAGCGTGGGTCTGTTGAGCCGCGTGCTCCATTCCCTGGTGGTCCTATGACGGGCGTTGTTTGAAGAGCTTCAAGGATCATGTGGCTTTATCGATTTGGAGGAATGAGGTAATTTCAATTTCATCGAAATGATTAATTTAACACTCATGGTCTTCACATAATGACGAGATGTTTTTACATTTGCAGACGCGCCGTTCTTAGGTGTATCAATCACGGAGCTCAAATAGCGGAATGAGATTTACAATCGTGTCACCCGACACGGGACTTCTTACGACAGGTTGACAAACAATCTCCAACAAAGTGTATTCTTTGCTTCAACGTATTTAGGATGTCTCTTGGCTTCACATTCCCTTTGTCATTTGCACTACAACTTCAACTTTCAGCCCGCCCTTATCCAATCTCCTGGCAAAAGAATGGCCGTCCATTCGAGCATTTTCCTTTACGTTGATAAGGAAAGGGCATCCACATTTCTTGGTACCAGTTTGAGTCCTTATATATAAATGTTACATAATATTACATAGGTTCCACTATGAAACACTCATACATATAATGAAAAACCTCTTAATGAAATTTATAATTTTAATTTATTTGGTTAATTAATAACTATATGTTTTGTTTTGAATTGTTTGCAATTATATTTATATTTTAGAATTTTAGGATCAAAAGTAATGAAAAACATTGATGACTTGGTGGTTTAAAGAGATAGTGACTTTAAAGAATATTTTGAATTCGAACTTTTCGTTTTGCATATGCCAATGATTTTGTAGAAACTTAATTATTAGTGTTAGCACTTAGTAGTTAAAACTTTTTTGCATGATATGTTGATTTTTTTTTGTTGAAATTTCAACAATTGTGTTGTTATGCATGTATATTTGACACATTATTTGTTACAATTCTTTTTTTGAGAATCCCGACGAGGATCCCTAATGGGGAATGGAATGGGGAAAAAAATTTCTCCGTGGAGATTCCTCATCCCCGCAAAAATCCCCATAAAAATACCCACTGGGATCCTCAATAAGAAATAAAATGGGTAAAACATTTTGCCCATAGAAACTCCCCATACCCACGAACGGGATTTGATGGGTATAATGATGGGTATGAGATTTCATCTCCAGATGGATATGAATATGGATATAAATAATAAATTTTTTAGTGGGTATGGGTATAGGAATGAGGTCCCATCCCCTACCCTACCCATTTGCATCCTTACTTCTAACCTTCTAGTGTTCCCGCCACTATTGTAATTGTGGGTTGGAGTTCAAGCTTTTTTAGAGAGGCACTAAGAAGTAACAAGTTTTTTAGTCCCCGAGCATTATATCAAACTAACCAAAATAAAACCCCACGAGATGGTTGTTTGTTGTCAAAATAGGATCAAAGCATTAAAAACATTAGAAATTGAGAAACCTCTCCAGTGTCCCGCCAGTTACGTTGTGCGTGTGTGACGACCCTAAATCTCGAGGGAAACTGGGCACCGCCACATCGGTGGATACGTCACCAGGTCATGCCACATCACCTGAACACCTGTCCATAATGGCCAGCGAACTGACCATATAATACTTTGACTTACTCAATTTCGATGTTTAAATGATTATTTTGCCGAAATATACTAAGTTATAAAGTCTTACAACTTAACGTATTTGTTTTGATTCATTTAAGTTATTTTAGTAGCGGAAGTCTTAATGATATGCAAATAAATAATGTGATCGAGTTATGTCTTGTTTAACAAACCTATGAGGTGGAAACCCAACAAAAGGATACCATTTATACTAATAAAAGTGACAAAAAGGTATAATAAGTGTCAATATACATGTATCAAGTAATAAGTTTCCCAAAATGATCCCAAAAAGTAATATGTACATAAATACAAACACCTACAAGTAAAGCTATCGTGGCTCTTTAGACCGGCTCGTCGTATAATCTGCAACTTGCCACAAAAAATAATGACAATTTTTAGTGAGTAAGTCCCAAAAAAATTCAGCTACTATTTACAAGAAACCCAAAAAATGGCTACAATTCATGCAGGTAAAGTAAATAAATGAAAATGTAAAGCATGAATATAAGTAGCTGAGATAATAAATACTATGACATATGTGGTGTATAGCAATCGAGCCCCGGACGCAAATACTAAACTGAGAAGGTCCTGGAGGCAAGTAATCATCATTTCCTCTTCATGATCAAATGAGGAACTCTGTTGGTTGCAAGGTAAACTTCCGCCCAATGCCTCAAATGAGAGGAACTCTGTGACAGAGGCGAGTCTCACGTCAACCTACTCTCGAGATTATCGATTCATTGAGAGAATGTGTAGTCTAAGGTATGATCAACACGGTAGCAACAATCATATTGTCATCAACAAAAGAGTTGAAAAAAGGTTATACCATCCATTCGTCCATACACAGATACACGCGAGAATAGAGTAAATATGCAAGCCAAACTGACAAAAAGTAAAAGTGAAATAAGTAAATTTCAAGAGAAATAAGTGTAACGATCTATTACTTTAAGCTGGTGATTAGTACTAATCCAAATCCTAATCAACCCAAGTTAGGCTCGTGGTTAAGTCCGGCGTACCTCAATTAGCGTGTGCATGTGTTTTCATGATGATTTGCATTTGTTTAAATTGTTAAAGGAATTTTATAGGTTGTCGTATAATATAGAATTTATATACAAACCTATAATCGAAAAATACATAATAAACAATAAATTATCGATATATCAAGTGCAATGAGAGGGTTATGGAATGAATATGCACACTTGAGAATACTCGTCGATGCATGTCAAATGCGTCAAAATATATAATCCCATTGAGATTACCGAATACCACATGAACTGCAGCAGTGGCAAACACGAGGTCGATCCACGAAGACCAAGTTTCTAACATACGCTAATGAACACGAAAGTAAATCAAAGATTTGCAAAAGTGTTATCAAGAATTCACCAAAAATAATAAATAAAAACACTATGTAGAGAAACCAATAAAAAAAAACCTAAACCCTCGATATCGCAAACTTCCTCATTTGGCATAATCAAACATATGCTCATCGATATATATATATATAACATGCATTTCAATGGTAATTTAGAGTAGTTATAGACCCGGTAATGTACGCGAGTCCTCGAACTTCCCAATCTCTGTAGTCAAAGTACGACAATGACCACTTCTCTTGCCAAACACACTACCCCAGACTCGAGCGAATTGGGTTTGATGCATTGACCGTAATGGGTTTTGTGAAGACACTACACCTAGATAACTTGATCATTATTGTGTTAGATTTAGCCTAGATCCCTAAAGCATTTAATCGATCCCAAAAGGAGCAAACCAATTGGTATGTTCAATTGCCACTTGTATGGTCTTATTACATAAGGATGGATGCTTACGACTCACTAGCAAAAGAATCAGAGTTTAAATCTAAATTCAACCCTAATTATTCAATCAATAACAAAAAGAATAAAATACATACGAAAAATAATTAAATTGAATTAAAGTAGATCTTACATATATTTATGCCAAAATAGTAGTTTGCTCCACTTCCGATCTAGATTGTTGAAGTTAGTCGGACATGTTGATGAAAGACTCCATTAAAATAAAAGAGAAAAGAAAAAAAAAATGTCTGTGAAAGGTTGAGAGAATAATAATGTGCGTAGTTGAGAGTTCTCCAATCAAACCCTAAGTCCTAATTATAAAAACCCACTTAATTTGCTCTTTAAAAGAAAGAGAGAGAGAGTAACGACCCATTTTTCAAATGGACCGCTAAAAGGGCTGATGGGGCCCACAACTTGGCCTATCAGCACCATTGTGTCCCACATGTCACGACCCAAATCTTTAACCCCCATTTTAATTCCTTAATCAGGATCACCGACCCTTGACATGGGACCTACACCGTGATACGTGCACCGATCAAGGCACGTGGTCGAGGTATATTATATTTTTGTATTGATGTATGCCTAGCGTTATGTATTATGAAGACTTACTAACTCGGTTTTTACAGTTGTAGGCGTTGAGACGAGAGCGGGGACTCGCCTCGAGTAGCGTGCGAGCTGGGGAATCGGGTAGTTAGCATTTTGGTAAGTCTTGTTTAATACTAATATGAAATAAGGAATTAATTATAAGCCTATGGTTGTGTTTGTTAATGTAAATCAAATTAAAGGCCTACAATTGAGTAAATTAAATGGAAAACATATGATTGGTCTAGAGATACACATTGGCACATCTAGGAACTAGGTGAGTAATGAAATAGTGTCACTTGAGGTTAAGTTAGTGGGATATATGGCAAGAGGTGGACCATTAGATATTCATCGGGATACATAAATCCATGGAGATCAAGGGCTAGGAAAGAACATCACCTTAATATATGACATTAATGATCAAACAACAAGCAAATCAAATCACTCATTTATTTTTGCTGAAAAAGAAGAAGGAATTGCTGGAGAGGAGTAAATCATCAAGGTGTTGAAGGAATCCATGGGATTTGGTGAGAAATTCTCAAGCTAGGGTGCTACATCAACTAGGTACACATCTTTTTAGTTGAAATTAGAACAAGTTCTGGTTTTAGGCTAATTTCAGATGGTAGATGACTTAGTATTTGCAATTGATTTATATATTTGGATTCTTCATTTCAAGTTGATAATCCAACTATATTGAAGTTCTTAATTTGATTTTGAAATCATAAAGATATGAATTTTTGAAGTTGCAACACCATAACTAGAATTATGCATGTTGTATTAGGAATCAACCTGGGTAATTTGGTCATAATCTGCCCATTTTAGATCCAAATTGATCCAAATTAGTGGCATTTGAAAGGTTATTTAAAGGAGAGTAACTTTTCTTAACTTAAGGTATTTTGATCCAAATGTTTTTATGTCCAAACATGCTCTACAACTAGGTGCTAGAATCAAAAAGAAAAGTTTTGAAACTAAACTTGTTAAGGGCATAACTCCCTAACTATTTATCTAAATGAGCTGATATTTTAGTATGTTGTATTTGGGTATATTCTCTGCCTTGTGACCAAAAATAAATTTTTTAGGAAATATAGATTTGGAGAAATAGATTTTCTAAATCAGCTAGTCGTATTAAATTCTAATTAGACCTGTGTTTAGTAAAATCACGACATCTCTTTCATTTTAAATCAAAATTTTGCAAACCAAACCTTTCCGGAAAGCTAAAAGAGAGACAAAAAATAATTGTACTAATGGAGGATTTCGATATTTGGACCATTTCATGCCTAAAAGTGCGTTAAAATGTAGGACTGATATTGAAACTTAATTTAGTCTTTAGGGGCTGATTTAGGAAGATTGATTTAAAGTCTATTGAATCAATTTGAATACAAAATAAACACCACGCAATTGAGCTTAAACCCATTATATTTGAGACACCAAACTCAGGAACCTAGGAAAAGGGTATGGGAGAGCGAATACAAGATTTGGAGTATCGGGAGGCCAGTAAAGCTTGGACTTTATTTTGTTGTGGTGAGTATACCCAATGAAAACTTTACTTGGCATTTAATTTCTATTAATTGTTATCCTTGCATAGTCATTTTGACTATTTTGCCTTTGTATTCTTATATCATGTGTTATTTGTGTCTATGCTCACTTGATGAGTCTAGTTTGCATGATATCCATTCATTTGATTTGACTCATTGATTCTATCCCATGTTATATCTATTCTTGTTGTTTTAAATGTGAACTAAATGATAAATAGCATGTTATTAGGCTAGTGAATATCTTATAAATGTTTAAGAGGACTTATATTCCTTATTTGTTTAGGTTTGTAGATGTGCATATACCTTAATAATCCATACTTGATATTTCTTGAAATTTAAAAAGTAGTTTTCGCATTTAGGTCCCGTACTCGATCGAGGAGTGCGCGACTCACGAGGTTAGAGTCCCTGAGGATGTCGGCACATGTTACCTGATACTATATGACACTCGGGGTTAGAGTCCCTAGTAACACTTGACGGCCCCAAATTCCCAATGCATTTGGGTACGCCCGCCTGACCGTGCGGAGTCCCGAGTCAGTTTCTCAGCGAACTGGACGAGCCTAGTCAGCCTCGACTTATCAAAATTTTAAGGTTTATGAAAGAGTTATTGCAGTTTTAATACAGCGGAAGCAAAAATCATATTCTAATCAAGTAATGGGAAATAACTCAATCAAGGGAAATTAGGAATCTATATAAATGTGGAAACCCCCAAGACAGTTATATCCAAATCAACAAAAATGAAATTATGGAAATCACCCCAAACCTAGTTCCCGGTTCCAAAACAACCATATATGTATATACATAAACATCATACAAAAAGGATAGGTACGAGCCTACATCTCAGTAGCTCACGTCCATCTGCTCACAAAAAGTCTCTTAGACACGGTCCCTTGCCCTTACTGCTCTCCGTCTTATCTGCACCCACCGTCACAAACTAGACGGTGAGCAACTGAGATAAATTGAAAGTAAAGCCCAGAAGAATATAACAGTAATTCATGAAACGACAAACAAGACAGTCTAAATATCATGCGGTAATGCTTGAAATGTAGGAATATAAATAAGCAAGAATGCATGATAGACATGATCGGAAATGTTAGCAATCGAAACATGCGTGTTCTACGAGTCAAGAGAGGCAATAAGCGAGTCCATATTCCACAACAATACCACAACAATCCACAACCATCCACAACAATCCAGTACATGGTATCACACAATCACTAAGGGTGGTCAAACACTCGTGCGCTCGAGTGTCCGCGTTTTATCCCTCTAGTGCAGGCCGCATGTACCTTCGAGACGTACTTATGCCAAGAACACACATACAAGAACATAGAATGGAATGCCAATGATGGGATAATAACGAACACAAGAAAAGTGAAAATGAATCACATGATATCTTCTTAGTGGGCTTACTAACGTACAAATGCTTTTTAAGGCAAGTGTACTTACCTGAGATTATCGTAATCCACGTAAAACTCCCGCGACTCCTAACGCGTATCCTCAAGTTTCCCGTTACCTGACAAGGTCGGAAACTCGTGTTATTAGGTCGAGTCATTCACTAACACTTAGGTTTAAACATATCATTATTCCCAACGTACACGACATTAGCGCGCTAATAATGTTTGTTAGCGCGCTAATTCCTCTCTGGAATTTTTGGTCGCAGGGCTGTTAGCGCGCTAATTCTCGCTGTTAGCGCGCTAATTCCTCTCTGGAATTTTCGGTCGCAGGGCTGTTAGCGCGCTAATTCTCGATATTAGCGCGCTAATTCCTCTCTGGAATTTCGATTCCTTTGCACCTATAAAACTGTTTTTGGCCACTTTTAGGGTTGTGAGACCCACATACGAGTTTTGGTGGGGTCCCCGACACGTTCCGGTTATGGTGGTCCGGCGGTGGCGCCGCCAGTGAGGGCCGTTTCCGGCGAGAGGGTCAACACCTAGCAAAAACCGAGTTTGTTGTATGTATACAACAAGTACTTTGCATGGGCCATGCGGGGGGTTGTTCCGGGACGTCTTGGACTCCGGTGGGTCTCCGGAGGTCTCCCACGGCCGGTCCTCGTCACGGCAACCACATGCACACGCAACAAGTGTGACGAACAACAACAAAAAAACAAAGAGAAATGAAGAGAAAACTTGAGCCGAGGGAGAGCAAACCGTGAGGAGAGGGAGAGTGTCCGAGTGCTCACGGGAGAGAGAGAGTGTGAGACCTCCGGCGACCTTCCTCGCCACCACGGGACCTCCGACGACGGCTTGGTCTCGGCCAAGCGAATGATGAGCGAACCTCCGGTTGGCGGCTTCCTCCGGCGTCCCTGATCCGGTCACCGGCGAGAGTAGAGGCGGCGGTGAGTGAGGAGAGAGAGAGATCGTGAGTGATTGAGAGTGGGAGAGAAAAGAAAAACATTGGGAGGGGAGAGAATGAGTGGTGGGAGTGTGGTGTGGAGAGAAGAAAAATCGGGAAGAGAGAGAATGAGTGGTGGGGTTAGGTGTGAGTGGAAGTGTGAGGTGTGAATGATGGGAGTGGGTGGGGTGGTTGGCTTTTTGTTTGAAATTTAAACCAATATTGGGAGGTGTGCCTTACCCACCCACCCACAAGTCCCCAACCTAAACCCCGGGTTCCCGGACTCACCTTACCTCATCGACCCGTATTTTTCTCCGTCACGTGCACACTTTTACTGTATTTTCTCCCCCGGTTACCTTGGCGAGAACTCACGCATAAACAAAAAGGAAATCGCTCAAGTGGCTCGTGACACTTATTCAATCCATAATGCTATTACACATATCAAAAATCGTAAAATTACTTCGGTGTCGACTCCCAAGGTTCGAAATACCGTCCAGTATTGCGTGGCCGGGTCACGATCCTGACACGTGTCACATAAGTCGTGTTAGAAATCGAGGGATGTTACATTAGAGTCCTTTGTGCTATATCATTATTGAGTCGGAGTGACATGTTTCACTGCCGACCGAACCTAAATCACTACTACTTAGCCTAGTGTCAGTATCACTTGTTTAACTCTGGTATTTATTCGCATATGGTTTATTTTCCAGTTTTCCTATTTATATGCTTTTAAATACCATTTGAATATTTGGAAATGCAAATTAAACTTGTCATTGGGGCTTGCTGTTTTATTCTTGTACTCGCCGTCCTTTTTATGACGGTGGGTGCAGAGCCGCCTACCAGCAAGCCGGACAAGAAGAAGATCGACGATAATCCCTGAGCCCGCGCGAGTCACCGCATCGATTGTAGGTATTCTTTTGGTATTTTGATTGTATATGTTATATATGTGTTTCATATACTATTTGGGGTTATATATTTTGAGCGTTAGTTTCCCCTAATTGACTTAGACTATTTTACTATTTCACTGTATTTTGAGGACTTTATATATGTGATGTCATTTCCTGATTTTTCACACTTAGGATTTTATAAATGGCTTCCGCATAAGTTACTAATTGCTTCTGCATAATCAATAAGACTTCCGCTAATTAATTAATTTAATAAGAAGTTTTAATTAACTCTAAATTTTATAAACTGGTAGGACTAATGTATTACTTATCCCGAATAAGAGAAAATAGGCGTCTAGGTTGTAAAAGCTAACTGATACGTAGTTAAGTACTGAGTGGATATGATTAAGGCTTAATAATGGGATTATGTCGGGCGGTGCCCTAGATTAGGAGAGGGGCTGTCACACCACATGCCAACTCATCCACCATTTAATCATTATTAACATCAAATGACAACAATTTACTGTTTAAATTGTTACTGAACTCAAGTTACTTTTACGATCATGTTAAACACAAATAAATAAATAACAGCGGAAGTCTTTAGCATGATAATATATATATAACAATAAAGTCATGCAATTAACTCTGATACCTAGTGTGGAAAACCCATATATCATCACTGATAAAAAAAATGTACCTTAATGTAACACAATATCAATAGTATAGAGTCCTAGTATCATTCACAAGCCAAAATCCCAAAATAGAACAAAATATATATATATACAAACGTATAAGCCTGGCTAAATGTCTTTGTATTCCGGTAGCTTGCCCTTACCCCGGCTCATACTAGGATCTGGAATTCAAGCCATTACAAAAAAGACAAATGACGCGTCCAGAATGAGTATTCCTAAGGAAATTAAGTGAGCAATAGGGAAAGTAAATACTAGGAATGTAAACGAAAATATTAAATAAATATGCGGAAATAAAATATATGCAACTTGTGCTCATCGCATGCATATGTAATAATAAAAACTCAAAGTGTGTGTTCCTAGCCCCTGGTCAGACTAGCACCATACTTCGGACTCCTAACAGACTACTATCGGCGATTAGCACTTATGCAAGGCCAGTATCTGGATCCGCTAGGTGGTCGACGTGGAACCTACGGCGCACCCATACGTGTCCGTCACTATCTCGGGTAGTCTTATTCACCGAGATGGCACACGTGCTATGGCCTAGTGGATGTACAAACAAAATGGCACGGAGGGAGAGCCTCAACATCCGTTCATTACAACACACCAAGAATAGAATAATGAAAGACGACAAATGAATTCAAAAGCAAAAGTAAATATTGCTCAAGAAATTTCAGTTAGGATACTACACACCTCACACCGCACTCCGTGTCCCGTCACTGACCCCTGGTCCAGCTCCGCCTAATCCCGGATATCCCAAATTACAACCCATATTGATCTATTTTCCATGTATAAGTGATATTGATTTATTTGTATGTGTGTTAAGTCATTTCATACAAATTATGTCAAAATAGGGGTACATTAGCGCGCTATGTCTGGGCATTAGCTCGCTAAATGCCTAGACATTTATACGTTCTTCGCCCAGACAAACATTAGCGCGCTAATCGTGTTCTCGACAATAAAACTGCTAAAATTTCTGGGTTTTACACACACCCAACAACCCAATAATAGCCACAACATCAATAACAGTACTTCAAAACACTTTAAACTCATTATAACAACAACTCAACAACCTCCAAATCCTCACCAACACCTTTAAAATTATGATCAAAAGATAGAGAAAGGTGTGGTGTAAGTGATTCTCACCTTGCTTTTAGTGTTTTCATGCACGGATTGGGTGAAACACAGTTGCATGCCTATATGGCCGAAGATGATTGGAGGCAAGGGTTGCTGGTCTAAAGTGTTGACTAAATGGGAAGAGGACACGTGGCAGCTCTTTGTGGAAGAGAAACTTGAGCAAAGCATGCAAAAGATGTGGGAGAGAGTAACACACGCATCTCGAGGAACAACAAACGACTGTTGGGCCAAAAAGAGAACTCGCCGGAGAGACCAAAATTTTAGGAGACATCATAAGTACGCATCTCGAGGCAAGGTTAAACCTCATTTCTCATATGATGTGCGATCTGATGTGTAAATCTTAAGACTCGACGAATAGCTTTTGCGCGTTATGTCACTAATGTAAACACTCTATTTTGCGTAGTTTTTTGCCATAGATTCAACCGCACACTCCATCATACCAGAAAATGAAAGATAAATACAATTAGGTAATATTTTGGAGATTTAACCATATAATATATAAATAACCTATATAATTACATAATTAACGACTTATCAAATACCTTCAAACTTATGACTTTGCACATCCTGAACAAAGCGTAAATGACAAAACAAAAGTAAACTAGACTCCTAATATAGTTATGCGCTAACTAAACTACTCATATACTCGATTCCAAATTCATGGAGTTCCTTTTGTTTACATATTTACCAAGTTAACAAGCCACTCAAGAAATTTCAGAGTTATAATATGTTAAGAATTGCAAACCCAAACACAACTAAGATCACACTTTCAAGACATCGACTCAGTCAAGACAAATGCCATTAACTACTCATGAGTTTTCTTGGTCTATACATTCAAGCACGCAAGTTTACAATCTCTGTAAAAATAGCGCATCAACACTTAGAATGTGCCATAAACAAAAAAAGCAACCACACTCTCCACTATTGTAGCCTTAGCACCAATGTAAATCAATAGGACTTTAAATAGGTTGTAACATGGCTAAGATAAGGTATCAAGGAAATGATATAAAGGTAATACAAAATATTAGAAAACTAAAACTTAGACTATCAAATGATTTTATGAGAACACGAAAGTGACTTATACTGCACTTAAATTCAATTTTCTTTTAATATGTGAAGTTCTCTAATTTTCTAACCACCCGGCTCCCTACTCTATTTCCTGTAGATACGTTTTTGGTGTGACTCTCTAATAATGACTTCCCCTTATTTTGGATATATAAACAATTATTTTCTTCTTATGTCTCTTTCTAAAGATTTCAAGTCTTAGACTAGTTTTCAACTAGGTAAAAGAATATATTAGGCTATGTCTATGAGTTTAACATTTGGTATGAAAGAAATAAAGGTTGGGTTTGCTCAAAATGGATTAACAAGAGAAATTACTTTAGGTAGGCTTAAGGCTAAAAGTTTTCATCCAAAAATAGCCTAAATCATTGTTAAGTCATTACTTATGTAGTTATATATAGTTTGCTTATATATTTTTATGTTTGAGTCTCTAAGATATTAGCCTAATTGTCCTTATTTATTATTTTCAAGGTTATTGAGTGCGCGGTTTGAATTCGAGACATGTATTGTACAGTTGATTAGCCCCGAGACACGCATTGCACAGTTGATTAATAGGTGATAGTAGGTCAAGTAACCAGAGACGTACACACGTGAGACACAAAACACCAGAGCCACTCGATTTAGCCTCAATATTCAACACACAGATTGTATCTAACGAGAAAAAATGGGTTCGATTTGCCTCGGGACCCATGCATCACAGTCTCCTATAATTTCGATGTCTCTCGTGTGAGTTTTCTTCATCAACAACAGCCGTCTATCATCCTTGGGATCTGTGTTGGTTATGTCTCTCATATTTTTGTGCGATTACTCATGCATTTCTGCCCTCGCCTCAGTTGCTCTGGATTCTCCTTCAGATGCATTTTTTGCTATCTCCCAAATCTTTGCACGCCTTGCTCGAGCCTTCTCTTCACCAGCCTAAGCCACGTGTCATCCCCTCCTTCACCAGCATGTCTTTACAACAGTTCTCCTTAAATACGGGCATGCCATGTTAGCACACGCCAACAGCTTCCTCCAATCCCTGCACGACACATGTCCAACACCTGCAATGAACTCACATTAGCCACCAAATTTTTCTCGATGCACGTGTCATTCTATACCCCACAAAAATCACATTCTCTCTCCTTCAAAGACCAATTTTAGTAGTTTTATATAATTAGTACATAAGGTTTGATGGGAGAACTCAGGATGGTTATACTCTCTCTTCTACTTTCTCTCTCTAGTGTTATTCTTATTCTTATTTTGTTATGTGTTTTTCAAACATGAGAGACTAATCTCATGGCTTAAGTAAGACTGCGAGGGAGGTTCGACCGTTTTATATGTGAATTTGTAAGATTTATTTATTTTAATTTCATTGTTTTTCATCGATATTTTATTTCCTTTGGTATTGATTGATTAATTAGAGTTTGGTTTAACTGCTAGTGAGTGGTACACATCTGTGGCGGCCCCAAATTCTAAACCGCCTTGCTATCCACCACGTTGCATCCCACGTTACCAAGCCTTGCCACGTCATGACTCGCTTATCCTAAACATTTCGCGACCTGCTTGGCTACTTACACTTTTCCATTTAATCATAACTCGACTAATTAATTTCCATATAATTATTAATGATTTCATTAGCCAGTTAATCAATTTATCAAGTTATAATGAAATTAACAGCGGAAGTCTTAATTTAAGTAAGTTATACATCATTCAACAATCCTAAGTCGTAGAAAACCCGACAAAAGATAACATGTATATATCAAGGCGAGTTAAGTATAACAAAAGTTTTACATGTAATCAGTGTTCTATGGTCCCCAAAACCCAACAAAAGTAAATTAAATACATAATGATATCATACACGAGCTGGTTCCACAATCTTAGAGGCAGTCGCCCAGTACCTCATTGCCCTTGGCTTTGTTCGTTAAAGGATCTGCACTCAGTCACCCAACAAATATAGTGACGAGTCTAGTGAGTAAAATCCCAAGAGAAGTCCACACAATATTCATGAAATAAAACTGATAAACTACTAGACATGCGAATATAACACATGACAACAATATGTCATACTCTTATAAATGTAAGCAACACACGATAAGAAAAAGTAGTAGCGCGAAATAAATAAACAACATATACCAATTAAACCAGTTCAGAAATAAAGCATTAATCAGTAAACATCCGTATAATCACGAGAAAACCCTGACTTACACTAGCCAGTGATCGATAAATCGAATAGGAACCACATATATACTTACAGGCTTACAGTGGCTAAACCCCAACTTCAGTAAACGATACGGTCCCTTCCTGACGTTGTTACACATCAGGACCACCCTAATCCCTCCCGACGGTCGTAGATATATTCTACTGCTATCGACACGAACATTATCACAAGTAACCTGTGCATTCGATTTAGCCACAACCAATATATACGCATACCGAAATAGGAGTGAAAACCCTATATGTGTAACGACCCATTTTTAATGTCTTTTAATTTACGGACGTGGACGCCATATCGGATTTAAGTGGACGCTGCGGTACGCTAGGACGCACGGAGACTTAGATATTCTTGTTATTGTGTGTTGGATACTTCTTTGAGGTGAAATTTAGTGAAATACATTGCATGTGTGTATGTTGCATAAAAATATGTGCGAGATTGTATGAACTGTACTCGCCTCGATATCGTGTCGACGCGGGTACCAGGTAGTTGACGGACCGAATATTAGGTCGGGGAAACTAAAACACACAAATTAAATAAAAAAATTGTCAAGAAAATAATATGGAATAGATAATGAGTAACTAGTGACGCGGCGATACGCGGATATCACGTTCGGACGCGAAATCGGGCGTCGAAACGCCCGGAACCACGGGCGAGTGTTCTAACGAGTCACGAACAGGTGTCACAATTGTCATCACCAAGAGACATTTAGTCATTTTCCTTCACCACGTGTCTGTCCAGCGATTCCCATTTACACCACATCACACACACAAAACTCACGCACACACTGTTAACACATATAGAGAACTGGGAGGCCGAGACCGAGGAAGAAGAAGAAGGAAGGAAAGGAGAGGAAGAGGAGAACCAGTGACGCGCTGGGAAGGAGAGTGGAGATCACGATTTAGGTGAGTCGTTGTGGTTGTTGTTGTTGGGCAGTGGGTAGTGGCCAAGAGTGGGGGTTCGGCCTCCATGGCCGAACCCCGTGGGCACGGTGGGATGGCAGGGGTGCCTCCCCTGCCATCGGCTCCACCGGGGTCGAGGTGGAGAGCCACCACAACCCATCACCGGAGAAGATGAGAGAAAGAAAAAAAAACTTCGCTGCTCCCGAATCGAACCAGACGATCGGGAGAAGGAAATGACGCGATGTGGGCCGGGCCCAAAATGGGTCAGGGCCGGGTCGAGTCCGACCTGGCTGGGTCGACCCGACCCAAACAAGACCCCGGGCTGACCCCGGTCCCGACCCATTTGGGCCGACCCAACCCGACCCGACCCAAACAGTAAAACCGAAAAAAAAAAAAAAAGAAAAGAGAAGAAAAATGGAATAAAATTTGGGAAATTTGTGAAAAATTCCGGAAAAATTGGAAAAATTCTGAAAAAAATATATTTTCATAAAATAAATAGAAATTTATGAACTTCTATGTAAACTAAAATATTTGGATATTTCGGACGCGACTTTTTGAGGGGTTTGCCTCGAAAAACGTGAAATATGGAATTTGGCCTAAAAATGTTAGAAAATTATTGAAAATTATTATGCTAACTCAAATTATTAATAAATGAACATAGGTTGAGACGGTGATCAATTGGCGACCAAGGACTTAGTGGATTTGGACCCGAGGATTGATTACGGGGTATGAGAGCGCGTTGCGAGGTTTGTAAAACCCAAAGGGAAAACTTTTGAGTATTTATTTTACTTTCATATTTCCATTCATTTCCATTAATCCTTATGCTTTTTAATTACATTCTTATCTTGTCATCTTTTGGACGGTTGGTTGAGTTACTCCCACCGGATGTTCCGTTGTGTGTCTATGCATTCTAGACCATAGCATATGTATCAGGAGTGCTCAGTGGAAAACGACCCGAGGGAATTGCTCCATGTGTCGATGCGTCGTAGGTCTACGCCGGCCACCGAGAGGGATCAGGTGATAGCTAGTTGGGTGCGGCCACTAGTGAGATCCTAGAAGGAAATCCCGAAGTATGGTTTAGTCTGACTGGAACAGGCACACATATTTGAGTTTTATTGTTATTTATGCATGCGATGCCCTACTTACAGTTGCCTGTTTACATTCCGCATGTTTATTTAACAATATTTATTGACTTCCACTTGTTTATATGAATGCTCGGAGGAGTTCCTTGGGATTTTACTGACTGGACTCGTCATCCATTTTCTTCTGTGATGATTGAGTGCAGATCCTAGTACGAGTAAGGGCAAGGGGATCTTAGGCGACTACCTCTGACTGCCTACTTTTGAGGATTACTTGTACGTGTGATTATTTTGATATTTTGATTCTTTTGGGAACTGGGGAGTGACATGACTTTGTACATGCTTAGTTTTATATGGTACAGTCACTTACCTTTATAGACAATACTTTTTCGGTTTTTCCACAGTAGAATTTGTTAACTTCATTAATATTTCTTGCATTTACGTACAACTTCCGCTGCATTTGTCATTTATACACCGTACACACACAAATGGATGCGAATCTCGAGACAAAGTAAGGACGGGCAAGTATCGTACACGTGTAATTGTGCCAGTTGGCGAGGAGTACACGGAGACACGTCACCCAGGGGCGGCGAGGAGCCGTCACAGTTGGTATCAGAGAAAGGGTCGATTCCATTGGAGGAAGCGTAGGTGTCCTTAAACTGATACAAACGTCACAGTTGGTATCAGAGACCAAACCTATGACAAGAAAACTTAATCAATGAACTTAGATATGGAAAACCCGAAGTAATAGCCTTAGAACTTTAGTTGGGAAATGATGTGAGGTGGGTAGTGTTAGAATTTATATATGTGTTATATTTTCATGTTACTATATGATATACTTATATACCTCGAGACTGATCCGGAGCACATTCTCGATGCATATTATGGACGGAAAGCCTGGTGCGCCGGTTGAGACTAGACAGACTAGCGATACGACTAGAGATGTCCCGATTAGGGCGAGTGTGGAGGATAGAA
The DNA here is from genome assembly GCA_039657365.1 of Stephania yunnanensis. Classification (NCBI taxonomy): domain Eukaryota; kingdom Viridiplantae; phylum Streptophyta; class Magnoliopsida; order Ranunculales; family Menispermaceae; genus Stephania; species Stephania yunnanensis. The sequence continues at coordinate 53,413,938 of CM077585.1, read as the reverse complement.
TCACGGCTCAAGAGACACAGATGACTGAGGTCCTACGACTATTACGCGAGCAGACCGTGGTACTAGGCGGCACTCACTTCAGCTAGAGAGCCTGTAGCTACGACGGTACCGGCGGAGACAGCTGATGTTCAGGGGGTACCACAAGCACCAGTTCAGGGGGTAGCAGTAGAGGCACCCACAGATACAACTACCGCAGTTATTCCTTTGGGGACGTCGACTCTTGCGCTTCCGCACACGACGACGGACCAGGTTACTACCATCCCTACTGTTGACACTCCTCCGACTTCAGCATTCATTTTGGCGCCAGAGGCCAAGTTATTGAGAGAGTTTCTGAAGTTCCGGCCTGGATTCTTTTATGGAGGCGGTGACCCCGAGGCTGCAGGGAGATGGATAGTTTCTTATCAGCGTTTCCATAAGCTGATGAGGAACGATAAGACAGTATAGGCACGACTTTCGGGAGCCTGTTTGAGAGGCATGCGCGCGGTTGGTGGACGACATATACGGATACTCATCCGGAACCGACGACATGGGTTGAGTTTAGGGAGCTATTTTACTATCAATACATACCGATGGAGGTTAGGTCGAGACTGAGGGAGGAGCTCTCGGCCCTGCGACAAGGAAATCAGACTTTGATGCAGTATATGGAGAGGTTTCGATATTTGTCTTTGCGATTCTCTCTAGATGTTGCTGGGACAGAGCGCTTGCAGATCTATTATTTCACCAGAGGGGTTGATGACAGGATTACATCAGCAGTTGTCTCGACCGGAGCCACGACACTGCGAGAGATCTTTGACAGGGCATTGGCTCATGAAACATACCTATTGCAGAGGGTTGACCGACGTGTGACTGGTAGGGAGGTACAGTCAGGGCAGAGTTCTGGGTCCAATCAGAGGCAGAAAAGACCGATGGATCATTCGGATAGAGATTTGAGAGATGATAGACGGGAGAGGGGTCGTTAGGACGAGTTTCGAGGCGATCGGTTCCGAATGAGAGCCACGAAAGTTCATGCTATCACCTCAGCACCGGCGGATCGACAGGGGGCACAGCCACAGGAGTACCTTCAGGGTCGAGATCAGAGGGGACATGACAGGTGTCAGGAAGACCGGGTCAGGGTCCAAGATCTGGAGACAGACAGACGGGTAGACGGAGAGCCGAATATGCCACCAGTGTGGGCAGAGGGGACACTTGAGGGCCGACTGTCGAGCACAACCATCGCCACGACGAGCATCGGACCAGGCCAGAGATAGAGTACATGCGTTAGCACAGCCATATAGCGGGGTGACTTGGCAGTTCGTTGAAGGTACATTACTTATACTTGGTTGCCACATGCATGTTATGTTTGATTATGGTAGTACTTTATTGTTTCTTGCTGGACGTATTGTTGGATTGTTAGGGTTAGTTACACAGACACTATAGCCACATGTCGTTCTCAGTACAGATACTGAGGATAAGATATACCTTAACCGAATATGTCGAGACGTGATGATAGTGGTGGATCGAGTTTCATATTCCTATCATGCACGTATAAATTGTTACGGCAAGATGACGAGTTTCGTTTTATTTGGATCGACAACTGCTTTACCCATAAAGAGAGGCCGACTAGCTAAAGCGTAGGCGATGGAGGCGTTTTGGCGATAGTTGAGCTAGAAGTTCGAACGGAGGTCCGGATTGAAGACGTTCCGGTGGTTCGGGATTTTATCGATTTCTTTATCCAAATCACCAGAGTTTACGATACATTTTCACTTAAATGGATCTAAATATGCGCCAGCGGAGATGGCTGGAGTTGCTGAAGGACTATTTCGCTATTGAATATCACAATGGCAAAGCGAACGTCGTAGCAAATGCATTGAGCAAGAGTGGACTTGATTTGCCGACTACAAGATAACCCGTGAGCATGACTTATTACAGACAACATCAATTATATGTGTGGTCGAGTTGTCTACTACGACGGAATATCACATTTGTTATCGACGAGATAACCCGATTGAAGCATGACTTATTACGGGGTCTGTCACATCAATTATTGGGTAAAAACCACAGATGATGTTTAAGATACCAAGAGATTGTCTATCTACGATTCTGGAATATCACATTTGTTATCAAACGAGGATACCTAGACAAAAGAAATACGTAGATAGGTATCGATTGAGCTATGTTTTACGGTTAAATTTCGGGACGAAATTTTATTTAGAAGAACTCGTAACGGCCCATTTTTAATGTCTTTTAATTTACGGCGTGGACTATGATTTAAGCGGGTCGGTATGCTCACGGAGACTTAGTCATGGAATCCTTATTCGCAGTGAAATGTGAAATACATCGATGTGGTTGAATAAAAACCAGATTGATCGATGTTTAAGATACCAAGTAGTTGACGGGACCGAATATTAGGTCGGGGAAACTAAAACACACAAATTAAATAAAAAAAATTGTCAAGAAAATAATATGGAATAGATAATGAGTAACTAGTGATGCGGTGATACGCGGATATCACGGTTGGGACGCGAAATCGGGCGTCGAAACACCCGAACCACGGGCGAGTGTTCTAACGGTGTCACGAACAGGTGTCACAATTTTCATCACCAAGAGACATTTGGTCATTTTCTTTCACCACGTGTCAGTCCACCGATTCCCCTTTACACCACATCACACACAAAACTCACGCACACTGTTAACAAATACATAGAACTGGGAGGCCGAGACCGAGGAAGAAGAAGGAAGGAAATGAGAGGAAGAGGAGAACCAGTGACGCGCTGGGAAGGAGAGTGGAGATCACGATTTAGGTGAGTTGTTGTGGTTGTTGTTGTTGGGCAGTGGGCAGTGGCCAAGAGTGGGGGTTCGGCCTCCATGGCCGAGCCCCATGGCCATGGTGGGATGGCAGGGGTGCCTCCCTGCCATCGGCTCCACCGGGGTTAGGGTGGAGAGCCACCCCAACCCATCACCGGAGAAGATGAGAGAAAAAAAAAAAAAAAAAAAACTTCGCTGCTCCCAATCGAACCAGTCGATCTGGGGAAGGAGATGACGCGCGATGGTGGGCGGGGTCCGAATGGGCCGGCTCGCCTCAACCCGACCCAAACCATCTACCCGGGCGGGCCGGGTCCGGGAGTCGGGTCAACCCGACCCATTTGGGCGGGGCCGGGTCAACCCGACCCGACCCCCGGCCAAACAAGAAAACCGAAGAAGAAAAAAAAGAGAAAAGAGAGGAAAATAGAAGAAAAATGGAAGAAAATTTGGGAAATTTGTGGAAAATTCCTGAAAAATTGGAAAAATTCTGAAAAAAATATATTTCCATAAATAAATAGAAATTTATGAATTTCTATGTAAACTAAAATATTTGGATATTTCGGACGCGACTTTTTGCAGGGTTTGCCTCGAGAAACGTGAAATAGGGAATTTGGCCTAAAAATGTTAGAAAATTATTGAAAATTATTATGCTAACTTAAATTATTAATAAATGAACATAGGTTGAGACGGTGATCAATTGGCGACCAAGGACTCAGTGGACTTGGACCCGGGGATTGATTACGGGGTATGAGAGCGCGTTGTGAGGTTTGTAAAACCCAAAGGGAAAACTCTCGAGTATTTATTTTACTTTCATATTTCCATTCATTTCCATTAATCCTTATGCTTTTTAATTACATTCTTATCTTGTCATCTTTTGGACGGTTGGTTGAGTTACTCCCACCAGATGTTCTGTTGTGTGTCTATGCATTGTAGATCATAGCATATGTATCAGGAGTGCTCGGTGGATAACGACCCGAGGGAATTGCTACATGTGTCGATGCGTCGTAGGTCTACGCCGGCCACCGAGAGGGATCAGGTGATAGCTAGTTGGGTGCGCCACTAGTGGGATCCTGGAAGAAAATCCCGAAGCATGGTTTAGTCTAACTGGAACATGCACACATATTTGAGTTTTATTTTTATTTATGCATGCGATGCCCTACTTACAGTTGCCTGTTTACATTCCGCATGCTTATTTAACAGTATTTATTGACTTCCACTTGTTTATATGAATGCTCAGAGGAGTTCCTTAGGATTTTACTGACTGGACTCGTCATCCATTTTCTTCTGTGATGATTGAGTGCAGATCCTAGTACAAGTAAGGGCAAAGGGATCTTAGGCGACTACCTCTGACTGCCTACTTTTGAGGATTACTTGTACGTGTGATTATTTTGATATTTTGATTCTTTTGGGAACTGGGGAGTGACATGACTTTGTACATGCTTAGTTTTATATGGTACAATCACCTACCTTTATACACAGTACTTTTTCGAGTTTTTCCACAGTAAGATTTGTTAACTTCATTAATATTTCTTGCATTTACGTACAACTTCCGCTGCATTTGTCATTTATACACCGTACACACAAGTGGATGCGAATCTCGAGACAGAGTAAGGACGGGCAGGTGTCGTACACGTGTAATTGGGCCAGCTGGCGAGGAGTACACGGAGACATGTCACCCCGGGGCGGCGAGGGCCATCACAATATGTGTCCACCAACAGTCACACATGAAAAGCGAAATCGATAAACCAAATCATGAATTCTATTATATGGGTTTACGTACCTCAACATGCGATCCGAATCCACCGTACATTTAAATTCGACCCGACAAGCTCCTCGATACTCGAGCTACGATCCCCTAAGTCCCTAAAGTCGGTTAAGTGTGTTTATTGTGTATGAAAATTTGTTGAATATGTTCTAAATTGATCTTTCCAAATCAGCCCTAAAGACTAAATTAAGTCTCAATTTCGGTTTTATGTTACAACGCATTTTTAGGCATGAAATGGTCCAAGCCTTAAAATCCTCCACTACTAAAAAGATCGTCGGTCTCTATCTTAGTTTTCTGAAAAGGTTTAGTTTACAAAATCTCGATTTAAAATAAAAAGATATCACGATTCTATTATACATAGCACTAATTGGAACCTAATCCGACCAGCGGATCTATTTCTCCCAATCTATCTTTCCAAAAAATGTAATTTTTGGTCAAAAGGTAGAAAACATATCCAAATACAACATACTAAAATATTAGCTCATTTGAATTAGTAGTTAGGGAGTTATGCCTTTAACAAATTTAGTTTCAAAACTTTTCTTCTGAATTTCATCACCTATTTGTAGAGCACTTTTGGACATGAAAACAGTTGAATTACAACATCTTCAGTTAAGCAACGTTGTTACTCTTTGAGTAAGATTCCAAATGCCACCAGTTTGGGCCGATCTGAATCTAAAATAAGCAAGTTATGACCAAATTACATAACCTAATTCCTAATATAACTTGCAGAATTCTAGTTTTGGTCTTATGAATTCAAAAATTCATATCTTTATGATTTCAAATCCAAATTAAGAACATTAATATAGTTGGATTATCAAGTTCAAATGAGGAATTGAAATATATAAACCAATTGCAAATATTCAATCATCTACCATATGGAATTAGCGGAAAACCAGAAATGATTTCAATCTGACATAAATAGAAGCGTACCTAGTTAATATACCACCTAGCTTGAGAAATTCTCACTAATCTTCCATAGATTCCTTCTCTCCATAAACCTCCTTCTTCTTGAGCAAGTTCTCTTGATTCTTAAGTTGAAAATAAAAATAGTTTCCTTGCATGTGTTGATTTTATATATTAAGGTAATATTGATTCTTAGCCATTGATCTCCATGTATTTACGCATCTCGAAGCTCATCTAATGATCCACACCTTGACATATATTCCACTAACTCGCACTAACCTAATCAAAGTGATACTAATTTGCCACTCACATGGTTCCTAGATGTGTCAACATGCATCTCTAAGGCAATATCATGATTTGTAATTTAAATAACCAAACTATAGACATTGATTTATTTGATTCAATTACATTAGCTTAGGCCCATTATAATATATATGGTTAGTGTTTTTATTTACCAAATTGACAAATCTTATGATCCTACTAATCCTCGACTACCCGGCACTCGATGCCTTGCGTCTCGTCATGCAATTCGAGGTATGTCATAGTCTATTGTTTTAATTGAATTTTACTTGGACTATGGTCACACTACTCATTTTAATTGATTAACTAGTCATCCTGACATGGATTAGTCGAGTTTCTTAGTACACCCGCAATTCACCTATCCGACACCCTCGTTGACATGCCTTTCGAACCCATTACAAAAACTCGCCCGATAGCAACATATACACTTGCGGTGCAATATAATGATAATAATTCTTCAGACACCACATATACACAACCACCATTTATAAATAACATATTTCCTTGGTTCTCGTGTCTGAGTCAACTAAGTTGTCCACGTAACACCCGAATTACGACCGTTAATCTTCGAGATTAACGCTAATCCTACTTTAATTAATTTGGTTCGTTACAATTCTTCCTAACTAGGAGAATCACGTCCTCGAAACTTGAGTCTCGAGTAAACTCTGATGTAACTATCCTATCCCCGTGTGACCACGCCTCAAACCTTGATAATCCTTCTTTATAGTCCCTTGAACAGCTCCACTACTCCATCACGGGGATCGTAGTGTTTCCCCGACATTAGGCGCGTGTTGTCGAGGTGGTCAAAGTTAGTCACTCTCTTCCCAACATCCCCGCAACCTATTCTCAGTTCGATTTCTAGGTTCAAGTTTCCCTAACACAGTTACCTAACACCAGTAACTGTAAACCTCTCCTATCATGTATCTTAACATAATAGTCATAACCAACCATCACATACCATGACAATCACATGCCATGCCATATCCTCTTTTACTCACCATGAAAATCCCATGTCATGCCACGACTTACTCTTACTTACCATGACAATCCCATGCCATGCTACAACCTTTCCTTACATACCATGACAATTCTATGCCATGTTATGACCTATGACAATCACATGCCATGCTATAACCTATGAAAATTACACGCCATAATACAATAATCCATCATCCATATATGAACTTAAGCTGTAATGAATGAACTTAAGCTATAATGATTAAAATTTTAAAAATTCACATACCCTGAACCCGCTGCTGGGACATCTCCCGGCCTAGCTCAGTCACAACGTGCATCGGCACTCGAGTCTGCACCGGTGTCACTACTGTTAGAGTCACTGATCTCTTTGGGACAATCTCTCTTGATGTGCCCCTCTTGTCTACATTGCCAACATGTAGTCGAATAACCATATCCTAACCTTTAGCCCTGACTCTGTGATCACTAATCTCTACCTCCCTGGTCATGTACTTGTCTCAAAGGCGCTACTAGTAATGCAGGTACAATCTAAGCTCTAGCTGCCCGATCATCATCCCTACCGTCTCCACCGTATTGTCTATGCTCTCTATCATCCCGATCTCTCTATCTCTTATGTCTAATATGTACCTCAGACCCAGTAATACGCCTATTCTCTCTCTATATCAAAGAAGGTCTCGTGTGCTAAAGCTCGATCAAATATCTCTTGTAAAGTGCGAACTCCGACGATGACACCACTGCCTTAGTAATCCTGTCATCAGACCCTCGTGCGAAGTAGTATATCTGCGGTCGCTCAGTCCCGGACCACATCCATAGCAAACTGAAGTAAATACCGTAATCACTCCATATAACATATTAACGTTCGACTACCCTATCTCAAGGTTAGAAACTCTTCCCTCAATCTCAACTTCATCTATAAACTAGTTGTAGAACAACTCTCCGAACTCAGCCCACATCGTCAGTTCTGGATGAGTATTTGTATACGTAGTCCACCGGACTGCTGCATGATCACTCAAACATGCTTAAAAAACTCGCGCCTGAAAGCTCTCACCGTTCCTCTTCAGCTTATGGAAATGTTGGTGAGATACTATCCACTTCCCTGCAGCCTCAGGGTCACCACCTCCATAGAAGAAACCTGATTGGAATTTCTAGAACTCCCTCAACATCTTCGCCTCTTGGGCCAAAACAAATCTTGATGTAGTAGCAATCGTCCGCTCTGTAGTCGTGGGTGGAGATGTATTGTAACGACCCAATTTATTAATGTCTTTAATTATCTTGAATTTGCAGGCGTGGACGCCAGCTCAGATCTACGTGGACGCCACAGTAGGCTAGGACACACAGGGACCTATGTACAATGTTTATTGTGTGTTGGTTGCTTATTTGTGGTGCAATTTATTAAAATACATCGCATGTGTGTATGTTGCATAACAATACGTGCAAAATTATGTGAACTATATTCGCCTCGGTATCCGTGTCGACGCTTGTACCGAGTAGTTGACGGGACTGAATATTATGTTAGGGAAACTAAAACACATAAATTAAATAAAAATTAGCCAAATAACTAATATGGAATGGGTATTAGATGGCTAGTGATGCGGCGGTACGCGTATATCGCGATTCAAATGATAAATTGGGGGCGTCGAAACGCCCGAAAACACGGACGAGTGTCCCAACTGTGTCACATTTTGGAGTCAAACAAGTAAGCCAACAACACTTATCCTATCCACCACCTTTTCTCTTACCTACACCTCTCTCTCTCTCTATCTCTCTCTCTCTCTCTCACTCTCTCATTTTCTTTCTTATACACACACGCACACAACCAACCGTGGCTGAGAGAGAAGAAGGAACGGAGAGGAGGAGGAGAAAAAGAAGCCGGGAAAGAGAGGAGAGAGTGGAAACTTCACGATTAAGGTGAGTCCTACTTGTTTTTGTTATGGGTCTCGGTGGTTTGGCCATGGTGGCCGAGAGAGGGTTTGGCCATGGAGGTCGAATCGGGTCGAGGTGGTGATGGCGGGGTGTCTCCCTTGCAATCGATTCCACTGGGGTTGGGGTGGAGAGCAACCCCAACCTAACAACAAGGAGAAATAAAATAAAAAAAATCTTTCCCGATCGAACCAGTGAAATTGGTTCGATCGGATGAGGAAGGTGCACACGCTCGTGTGGGCTTACGCGCATATGCACCTACCTCATGAGCCGGGCCCAGAATGGGATAGCCTGGACCAGTTCTGGTCTGAGGTCGGGTCCGACCCGTTTGGGTCGACCAAACTTAAAAAAAAATAACAAATAGAAAAAGAGAGAAGAAAAGAAAGAAAAATGTGGAAAAATTCATAAATAAAATTGAGAAAATCCTGAAAAGAATATATTTTAATAAAATAAATAGAAATTAATGAGTTTCTATGAAAAGGAAAATATTTAGAAATGTCGGACGCGACTTTTGCGGGGTTTTTGCCTCGAAAAACGAGAAATAGGTAATTTTCCCTAAAATTTTAGAAATTGGTCGTACTAAATCGAAATTATTTATAAATGGACATAGGTGGACACGAGTGATCAATTGGCGACCAAGGACCCAGTAGACTTGGACTCGGGGATTGATTACAGAGTATTGAAGTTCGTTGTGAGGTTTGTAAAACCCAATTGAAAAACTTTGAGTATTTATTTTGCTTTGTATTTCCATTCAATTCCACTATTCCTCGTAGTTTTCCTATATTTATATCTTGTCGTTGTTTGAACAGTTGGTTGAGTTACTCCCACCGATTTCTCCGTTGTGTGTCTATGCATTCTAAACCATAGCATGTGTATCAGGAGCTCTCGGTGGATAACGACCTGAGCTAATGAATTGCTACATGTGTTGGTGCGTCGTAGGTCTACACCGGCCACCGAGAGGGACCAGGTGATAGCTAGTTGGGTGCGCCCACTAGTGGAATCCTGGAAGGGTATTCCGAAGTATGGTTTAGTCTGACTAGAACAGGCACACACATTTGCATTTTATTGTTATCTATGCATGCGATGCCCTACTTACAGTTGCCTGTTTACATTCCGCATGTTTATTTAACATCATTTATAGAATTCCACTTGTTTATTTGAATGCTCGGAGGAGTTCTTTGGGATTTTAGTGACTGGACTCGTCATCCATTTTCTTCTGTGATGATTGAGTGCAGATCCAAGTATAAGTAAGGGCAAGGGAATCTTAGGCGACTACCTCTGATTCCCTACCATCGCGAACTACTTGTACGTGTGTTTTGTTTTGATATTTTGATTCTTTTGGGAACTGGGGAGTATCATGACATTGTATATAGATATCTTATATTGTACAGTCGTTTACCTCTATATAAGTACGTTTTCGGGTTTTTCCACAATAGGATTTGTTAAAATTGATTATTAATGTTTCTTGCATTTAAGTACGACTTCCGCTAAATATGTCATTTATACGCTGTACACATAAGTGGATACAAATCTCGAGACAAAAAGGACGGGCAGGTGTCGTATATATGTAGTAGGGCCAATTGGCAAGGAGTACACGGGGACACGCATAACCCCGGGGCATTGAGGGTCGCCATACGTATGGGTCGGCATCTCCAGTGGAACAACAACAGCTGTAGCTATCTCTCCCTGTGTCTCCGTAGCTACTCTCTCCACTTGTGTCTAGGGAACAACCGGGGTGATGGCTGTCCCTACCGTAACTACTCCTAAGTCTATAGGTGTTGCAACTGCTGTAGTAAGTGTCGTCAGTGCAGAGGCATGATCTTGTAACAATTGTAATACCTCGGCTATCTAAGTTTCCTGAGCCGACAGTCGATCCTCTACACTCGCCATAACAAGGAAATCCCTAGTCGCATTACTAGTTTGTTCAGTCTCACACGACATACTAGATTGTCCGTCCATGATCTATGTAACGGCCCAAAAATTTGACTTGTGCCACGTGTCAGGTCAGGGTCGTTTGCGCGATCCACTCGTCGAAATGCGTATGTCCGAATCTCGAGTGGAGATGATAATTGTTGAAAAACGTATACGTGGAGAATTCGGGGAGCCGAAACACGAACGGGGACGCGCCTCGAGTAGCATGCCAACGTGGGACCGAGATAGTGATTTTATGTGGGTGTAAAATGTACATTAGATATGTCTCGTGATGCGTATAGCGCGAGAATCGAGATTTTGAAATAAGGAGGATTAATGCCTCGAGATGCGCACTACTCGGTTGTTGAATTGCCTCGAGATTCATGTTGCACGAATCTCGAAGACACTTTTGATTTGAAGTCAAAAAGAAAATAAAAAGGAAATGTGTATATATATATATATAAAAGAAAATAAAAGAGATTGAGATAAGATCTTGAGAGGAGAGAAATGGAGAGAGAGAGAGAGAGAGAGAGAGAGAGAAGAGACGGAGAGAGACGAGAGTCGGCGAGGACGACGAGAGGTGCGCAATAAGCTGCTCGCGGACGAGCGAATCAGTACGGATGAAAGCAGCAGCCGCCGGGGATCCAAAGCCAGCAGCCGCCGAGAGAGAGAGCAGCGCAGCCGCATGCATGGCGCGGCAGCGGCGTAGCAATGCAACAACGGCTTAGGCGAGATGGCGATGACATCGGTGCGGCAATGAGTCAAATCGACAGCGATGGCGCGCGAGCACGGTGACGCGACGCAATGCGGTGGGACGGCGGCAAGCGGCCAGCGCCGGCGGGCAACGACACCAACAACGCGGTGGTGCGTTGTCGACCGGTCGGATTCGCGATTTCGACGAAATCGCGACGACGCGATGGAGGTGAGATTTATTTCACCAAATTTTGTTGTGACGTGAATGATTTTAATAAATGAGGCCTAAAATGTCTAAATGGACACCAGAGACTTAAGAGTCGAGTGTCGAGTGCGCAAATCGAGACGCGAGCGGCGTTTTGAGGTTCGCGATTTCTCGAGGTAAGTAAACCAGCTAGAGACTTATTCTGTTATACAATATTTCATTTCTCTCCATTGGCTGTTGTTGTTTATTATTTTGTGATAGCTTTATTGTTGTTCACTGCTTTATGATGATAGCTATCATTGAAATTGTTGTCGATTGAGCGAGTCCATTGGCAAGTGAGTCATGATTATTGTTTAACTGCGATATGAGAGGGTTAGGGCTGGAGTCAGGGGTCTCTTCTTAAACCCGAGGTCTTTCATGGTCGTCCATTGATATCTCCCAATTGAGTGTACGTTGGGGGCTCTTATCCGGGTCCATGGATGGTTCATAGTCGTACGGGCTAGGGCTGGGAGCCAGGGGTCTCGTCCTAGATCCGGGTCTGTGAATGTCTCATAGTCGCAAGGGTTAGGGCTAGGAGGCTGGGGTCTCGTCCTAAACCCGAGTCTGCTGGGCTTGTACCACGACTCAACGACTTTTGGTCGGGACTCCTTGTTATTGGGCCTCACTCATCGATGGATTAGTTACAGTCTTTTATATTCATGCGTTCTTGATTCCTTTCGTTCTATTTGCATGAATTCGACTGCTTTTTGAAATGTTGCTTTGGATATTGTGAAATGTTGTGTATATGTCATATTGGATTTATTTACCTGGGCTCGTCATTCTTATGTTTGAATGAGTGCAGAGCCGCGGACGAGTAACAGAGGGAAGGCTTCATAGCTAGGTGAATTTTTGTATATTTTGTATTTACTCTCCTCTGATGATATTTACCGGGTTCCACAATTAGGTTGCCTAACTTTTTATTCACGGTCGAGTTATTTATTGGTAGAAATTGCTTCCGCTAAATTGTAAAACTTGCAAAATATTAATAACTCAACTGTAAAATTGTGAATTTACTGATAATGATGGATTGGAAGGCTGACTAGGCCTGCGTTGACCTTGCGAGACTGGCTCGGAGGTCCACGTGGGCTTATGCCGGGTGGGGCCCAGTTTGTGGAATATTGGGGCCATCACAATCTGCATCGTGAAGCATGCTCTGGATCAACCTTGATATATTTAGACGTATATCATATATATAACAAAATATAACGTGTATATAAACCTATCATTACCCATCTCAAGTATGCTTCGCAACTAATGTTCTAAGTCAGGATCATCGGGTTTCCACACCTAAGGTTTATTTGTCTCAGTTTTATTCTCTTTCCTTTTAACTACTCCCGAGGCTTCCTCGAAACTTCACTCTGATGCCAAACTGGAACAATTACGCTTCCTCCCATTGGCTCGACCTCTCTATAATACAAAACCGTAGGCATTGATTTATTGATTCAATTACAATAGCTTAGGCCCATTATAATATATATGGTTAGTGTTTTATTTATCAAAATCAACCAACTTATGGTCTCACTAACTTTCGACTACCCGATACTCAGTTCCCCGCGTCTCGACACATATTTCGAGGCATGTCATAGCCTATTATTTTATTTTGAATTTATTTGGCCTATGGTCACATACCCATTTTAATTGATTAATTAGTCATCTTAACGTGAATTAGTCGAGTTTCCTAGTGTACTTTAGTTTGCCTATCCGACACCCGCATTGACACGCCTTTCGAGGCGAACACCCGTCACACAAACTCGCCCGATAGCAACATACATACATGTGGTGCAATATAATAATAATTTTTTAAACACATATACAGAACCACCATCCATAAATAACATATTTCCTCGGTTCTCGTGTCCAAGTCAACCGAGTTATCCATGTAACGCCTGAATTACGACTGTTAATCTCCGAGATTAACGCTAGTCCTTGTATAATTAATTTAGGCCGTTACAACATATGTCCTTATGCAATAAGACCACATAAGTGGCAATTGATCATACCAATTGATTCGCCCCTTTTGGGACAGGTCAAATACCTTAGGGATATGGCTAAATCGGACACGCTAGTGATCCGATTGTCTAGGAGTAGTGCCTTCACAAAACCCATTTCGGTTATTATGTTAAACCAATGCGCTTATTATGTTAAACCCAATGCACTTGAGTATAGGATTATATGATTGAATAGGGAAAGAATCATTGTCGTACATTAGCTATCGAGAATAGGAAGTGCGAGGAACCGCGTACATTACGGGATCTATAACTACACTATGATACTTTCGATTTGCATACTTTACATTGATTGATGACCAAATCCAATCTTTTATCAATCGAACTTGTATGTCTTGACCTAGGTATTTTCATTCGTTGATTTCTAAACGATATTTCCCTACTAAGTTTAATTCATTGCTATTTAGGTTAGTTAATTTATTCATTCTCTCAAAACCCCCATTTTTCTCTTTATCTTTGAACCTTAAAAAGAATATCAATCTCTGTGGGATCGACCCTTTACCACTATCCACAAAATAGTTGGTTTAAGAATTATATTTTATTGACGCATTTTGCGCGCATCAATTTTTGGCACCTCTGTCGAAGATTGCTTTTTTTGTTTTATTTATTTATTTATTTATTTATTTTGTCCATCTAGTTCTTTGTTCCTATTATGTTTGCAGGTAACCCCGCAATGACTTCCTACTCCCACAATTATGGTCGATTCGAAGACTCATATTATTACAATGTGAATGGGGTATAAGTATGTCACATAATAGATATCAATTTTCTAACATGTATTCTTTTGTGCAACAAGTCCACGTATGATTATTCTTTCTATCTAAAGTATGAAAAGCATCACTATTCTAGCTATGCATCGCCACAATCTGACTTCTTTGAGCTCATGTCAAGTCCACAGATTCCTCAACATGAAGAAAAATCTATACAAGACATGATGTATGAATTGATCTTCAGAGAACTACATTTTCAACAAGTTTATCAATAATGTCATGAAGAGAACCAACAATTTCAACAAAACACCTCCTTGGAAGATATGTTGAAGTAATTAATAGATGATCAACAACGCCTTCATGAAGAGTTTCAACAGTTTTAGCATGTGAGTCTTGGGTTGCAAAACTTGAAAAGTCAACTTATTCAAATCAATATCACACTTTAGAATATGATTGACGAGAAAGAGTTATGTAGTACACAACCAATTTTTTAACCAGAGGAGAATGTGAGTGTTGATGCACTGAAAAATTTTGAGGTGAATGAGGAACCACAGATGGAGGACTATTGGAGCGAAACAGCGGAAGGAATTGTAGTCTTTCAAACTGAGCCATAAATTATGATCGCATAAGATGAAAATTGAAGTCATTTTAGAAAGGCCTGAGGAGCCGCAGAAAGAGAGCAAGGAAGACAAACCTCTGGAGCTGGTGAAACCACCCACCCTCCCATGCATATTTGTTAAACCTTTCAAGGGGTGGAGGCAAATGAGCGTTCGCATATTTTCTACACTGCCATTACATTTATGTTGGATGAACATGATGCGATATAATCTTTTGTATTATAAGTCCTGAATGAGCTCTCAAGTCTGAAAGAGAGCGTGCATGTTGCATTGCCCAAAGCTATAGATGCACCATTCGTTGTTGATATCTCGAAAGGAGAGGGCATCAAGTGATAAATCACGTCAATTCTAGCTAAAGACTTAAAAGAAAGGCGCTTGTTAGGAGGCAGCCCAGTTTTAATTTTTTACTTCTTGCATTTATTTCATTTTTAGTTCAGTTCTTAGTTTTTTTATGTTCAATAAAACCCTAACTTGGTTTCTTGGATTTTTGCAAGTGCTATGAATGTTTGAAGAGCAACAGAGGCACTGGAGCACTACTTGAGTTTTGGTAGGTTTGGTTTTAGATTATCTTTTTAACATGATTTGAGCATTTTTTTAAGGAATTAACATATTATTAGTATTTTAGGTGTTTTGAGACTTGGTTGGGACATATCAAACTAATGTCCCCGCATTAGTGGCGGGTCTTTGAGTAAACCCAAAACCCTAGACTTTATTCCACCATATTGTTGATTTCACCCTTAGTTGAAAGATTTTGAACGCAAGATTTGGTGGGAATTATTTAAGTTAACTCATATGCTTATTAGTACTTGCTCTTGTTATGATAATTTTTCTCATAGTTTCCTTAGTCACCTAGACATTAGAGCTTTTAATCATTCACTAGTTTTTGGATACTTTTATTATGCTTGCCTATGTATCATCTTCTTATCTATTTATCTATGTTCTTTTTCACCATTTTTTTCTTTTTGTTACATGGATTCCTTGACTTGTTTTGAACCTCGAGGACAAGGTTTGATATAAGTTTGAGGGGACTTTAAGATTTGTGGATTGAGTTAGATAGATTTCTTTGCGAAAGACCACAAATGAGATCATTCAAAATCTTCAATTACATGCGGTTATATGCGGTTGAAGGATGGTAATGGTAGTGCTTTGTATCTCTTATTTTCTAATTTCTTCCATTTCTTTTCCCTTCATACTTCTCCTCTCATTTCCTTAGGAGGTGATACACTTTCATGCATGTATTTTATATAGTTTTCATTTTTATTATTGTTTAGAGCCACCTGAAACTTTGTTTCATGTATTTGAATGTGGATGAGTAAACTATGGTTGCCTTCTTGACTTGAAACTTAAGAAAAATTAGGAGAAACACTCACTCGAGCCCGTATCTTGACATTTTTATGATTTCATGATTAGAGACTTAATATGATAGTTAAGCCTTGTGTTAGATACCAAAGGGGGCAGACTGTCAAAACTGTGCAAGTCATATTTCTTGGGTGCTAGAACGAATATGTAACCCACTCGCGGTAGAATTCCTATGACTAAAACAATTTTAAGGAAATGATTTAAACCATTTTTGAATGAAAACCTTTAGCCTTAAACCTACATAAAGTAATTTCCCTAGTTAACCCATTTTGAACCAACCTAACTTTTATTTCTTCCATACCTAATGTTAAACTCATAAATATAGCCTGATATATTCCTTTGCCTCATTAGAGAAGAAAGAAAATCCTTAAAATACTAATAATACGTTAATTCCTTAAAAAAATCAGAGAAGAAAAAATTCTTTATATACCTAGAATAAGGGGAAGTCATGATTAGTGAGTCCCACCTAAAACGACATCTACAAAAAATGGAGCAGGGAGCCGGGTGGTTGGAAAAGGTAAGGACTGCACATATTAAAAGAAAAATGAATTAAACTGTCGTGTAAGTCACTTTCAAGTTCTCATAAAATCATCTGATAG
Organism: Stephania yunnanensis; assembly: GCA_039657365.1. Taxonomy (NCBI): domain Eukaryota; kingdom Viridiplantae; phylum Streptophyta; class Magnoliopsida; order Ranunculales; family Menispermaceae; genus Stephania; species Stephania yunnanensis. The sequence goes on along the minus strand of CM077585.1, from coordinate 53,397,155 downwards.
TCTAAGTTTTAGTTTTCCAAGATTTTGAATTACTTTTATATCATTTCTTTGGTACTTTATCCTAGCCATGTTACAACCTATTAAAATCTTATTGATTTTCATTTATCCCAAGTCTACGATAGTGGAAAGCGTGGTTGCATTTCTCGCTTATGGTACTTTATGAGCGTTGGTGTACTATTTTTATGGAGATTGTAAACTTGCATGCTTGAATTTATAGACCAAGAAAAATCGTGAGTAGTTGATTGTCTTTGTCTTAATCGAGTCTATGTCTTTAAAGTGTGATATTAATTGTATTTGGGTTACAGTTCTTAATATATCATAACTCCAAAATTTCTTGAGTGGCTTGTTAACTTAGCGACTATGTAAGCCAAAGGAACTCCATGAATTTTGAATCGGGTATAAGATTAGTTTAGTTAGTGCATAACTATATTATGAGTCTAGTTTACTTGTGTTTTGTTATTTACACATTTGCTCAAGACATGCAAAGTCTTAAGTTTGGGGGTATTTGTTGAGTTATTAATTATGTAATTATATATAGTTTATTTATATATTCTTTTATATTTGAGTCTCCAAAATATTAGCATAATTGCCCTTTATTTATTATTTTCAAGGTTATCGAAGTGCGCGGTTAAATCTGGGGCAAAAAAAACTGCTTAAAATAGAGTATAAATATGTAGTGTGAACAACTACTGTTAGATTAGCCTTGAGACACGCATTGCACACAGTTGATTAATAGGTGACAACATGCCAAGTAATGTAGAGACACGTGAGACATAGCACCAGAGCCACTCGATTTAGCCTCGAGATCCGGCACAGATTGCATCTAACGAGAAGAAACGGGTTCGCTTTGCTACGGGATCTATGCATCATAGTCTCCATAATTTCACTTTGTCTTTCATGCGAGTTTTCTTCATCAACAACAACCATCTATCCTCTTCGGGATCCGTGTTGGCTATGTGTCCCATATTTTCGTGCGATTATTCGTGTGTTTCTGCCCTCGCCTCAGCTGCCCTGAATTTGCATTGAGATGCATTTAGTCAGGGGCGAATCCAGGATTTTTGATAGCCCTGGGCTATAAATATTTTTTAATTTATTATTTTTATATTTTATTATGTATACTTTAAATAAATTATACCACTATATATATATATATATATATGCATCCATGACAAACATAAAATTAGCATGGTTATCGAATAAATTAAGCCACAAACTATTAAACAAAGAAAAAAAAAACATTTCAACACAAACACTTGTAATAGATCAAATCGAAACCAAATCAATAGATAATGAGTTCAACTGAAGTACCTTAAATTAAAAATTTTTGTCCACTTGTCACAAACATGACTCGATCAATGAAAAGTGTATCAGCCGCAAACACAAACAATATAGAATCAAATATAAATTATATTGGCGGGTAAAGAATAAAAATAATACTTAAATAATAAATTATATAAAAATCATAATATGAAGAAAAATAACCTATTTAAGTTGTGCCCTCCTTTGCTTTAAAGAATCGAATTCATCAATTACTTCATCTATATCGATATTTTGAGCGAATTCTCGTTCAATATGAATGATCATAGTATCTGCCAAGAATTCTTCTTCCATTCTATTTCGTAAATCAGTCTTAATACGCTTCATAGCTGAAAATGCTCGCTCTGCGATGCCGTGGATACGAGTAGAGTCAAAATAAGACAAATCAATCTCTCAACCAAGTTGTAGTGATGCGACTTATTTGTTCGAATTAATTTCTGCAATAACTCAGAAGTTGATGACAAATTCTGAAAACACTCGTGGTGAAGTACATCAACCTCATAATACTCCAATTGAAATCTCAAATGATGCATTTCTTGATCACTAAAATCAGCAGGATAGAACTTTCTTGCAAGAATACATATTTGATTAACATCAAATAATTTGAACTGATCATTTGGTTGTAAAGCACAACTCAACTTAAGGATTTCCAATGCATCATCATTGAATCTGTAATTCAACTCTTCCAATTGGTAGTCAATCACGGAATTGAACATATCAAAGTGGTAATGATGCTCAAGTGTGACGAGACTTTTTTGCTGACAAGAACGACCTGTGCCCTCATTGTACCAAGCATTCATATCGGGTGTTTCGATTTCATACTCTATGCAAATCGAATTCACACACATCAAAAGGTGATCAAAGCTTTCATTTCGTAATTTTAGAAGAAGTACTTTTGTTGTGGCAATTGAATCTATTGCATTCAGAATATCTAGAGTTTTTTCTTGCAAGTTTCGGCAAAGCATATCTGTAATTCCTAAAATTCTATGCATTACATGCAACATGAATACGAAGTCAAAAGTTTCCATCATCATTAAAACACCTTTTGCTTCACCACGAATATCATCGATAGATCCATCACTAACCATTTTTTTAAGCACTTGCATCGTTGCCCAATACATATCAATCACACTTTGCAAATATAATCAAAATGAGAGCTCCACCGTGTTTCTCCCTGCTTCGTTGTAAACTTCCGATTTGATTAGCTCCTTTACCGAGTTTCACGTTCACCACTAGCTACTTTACGTGCAATCTCTACAACTTGAAAGGCTTGCAACTCGATAAGGCGTTTTGGAGAAGAACCTATAAGGTTAACAATAGAAGACAACTCGAAAAGAGTAACCAAATCGACGGTTCCTTTTTAGAAGCTGCAACTAATGCTAGTTGTAGTCGATGAGCAAAACAATGCACATAATATGCATATGGACAGTCTTTGAGAAATAAAGCTTGCAACCCATTCCATGCCCCACGCATGTTACTAGCACCATCATATCCTTGACCACGCAAGTCATCTATAAGTAAGTTATACCGAGCAAGAGAGTTACATACACTTTTCTTAAGTGTTGAAGCAGCGGTGTTTTCGACTTGGACAATATCGAAAAAACGCTCTTTAATTGAGCCTTGACCATCTACGAATCTCAACACAATTGCCATTTCTTCTTTGCCTCCTGCATCCTTGGCTTCATCAACTAATAGACAAAACTTTTTATCTCCAATTTCTTCACGAATTTTTTTTCTCACCATGTTAGCCATAATATGCAAAATCTCTTTTTGAATATTTGGTGAGGTGTACTTTGCATTCCCTGGAGCATTGTCGAGTATAACGTCCTCAATGTTAACATTTAATCTACCCATAAGCTTCAACATTTCTATGAGATTTCCTCGATTTTCTGAAGTTGAACCTTCACGATGACCTCTAACTGCGCAACCTTGTAAACTAAGCCATCGAACAACCTCACTTGTAACCTTAAGCCGCAACCGATTTTTTCGAACATCCTCTGAAGTTTGTGCATTTATCACCCTGTTAATGTGTCGAGTAACATTCGACAAATTCTCAACAGATTGTACAGAATTTCTATGTGGCGAATTGATGCTTCCCATATGTACCAAGAATGGACAATTAACCCATTGATTAACTCTCTTCCAATTTTTAAGTCCCCCATTAGTTAATGTGCGGTGAGGTGTATTACCATTTTCAAAAAGGTAACACGGAAACAAAATACCGCGTCCTTTGAAGGAGAATACTCCAACCATTGAAATTCTCCAAACCATTTTGGTTGAAAGCGACGATATTGATTTCCGAATAGAGTTCGTGGGTATTCTGGCAACCTAGGTTGATAAGGGCCCATCTTTATATATGCTCGTCTAATCTCATCTCTCACATTGAAGGAATATTGCCGTATTGGAGTACACAAGCCCGGATCTCTTTCAAGAGAATTAGAATCATTATAAACTTCTTGAGTTGGAGATTCTAAAGGTCTCGTTTCCTCGCGAGATGAAGCCTCAACAACTGATGGAGAAAGATTGTCAACCTTAGATGCCTCCCCACTTGATTTAAAAAAGGAAAAAATTGTATTCGTTCTTTTGTTACCAGGACGCTCCATAGAGTTTAGTCCAAAGCAAGTATGCTATCCTTAAAAGAAAAAATGTCTCCTTAAATATTAAAGTCATGCAAACATTTTTTATTATCCTAATTCAATCAATGTAAATAGTATATAATCAAAGATATAAAAAAACATGTGAAATATAAAAATAATCGCAACGTAATTGAAATCGAAATCAAACGTACAAGAGCAAGAGCAAAAGATCACATCTCAAGAAGAGATTCAAAACGAAAACAAAAAAAATCGAAATAGATCGTTCATTTATCAAAGACAAATCTAGTAATCACACGCACAAAACAAAAACAAAATCAAAATCATCACAAAAGAACAAGGCCACATCACAACAACACTTTATTTCTCTCAACTTCAACTAAAGACTACACCAAATGTTTCAGAAATGAAACAGTAGAATTTAATTCTGCTCACTTTATTTTCTCACTTTTCAACTCTCCATATCACTGAATTTTGCTCACAAGAAGAGATCTAAAAAGAAACATAACTAACAAGCAAATGAAGCAATGCAAATTTGCAATTCCCTCTCTCATTCGGTCATTCTCAACATGCCTAGCTAAAACAAGCAGACCTTTCGTCTCGGTAATTCGACTCGAATTATTCGAGTACTATTTGACAAATTCCCCCTCGACAAAAACCTCAATGCCTCAGCACACCCAGTCTTAACCAATAACCTCCAAACTCCAAAGGCTCCAATTTCACCGCCTCCCCTGCACTCTCCCTATCTTTCCTACCCCCCGCCAAACCGCGGCGCGAAGAAGACGAACTCGAACGAAACCGATTCGGGCATGTAGGCTTACCAGTCCAGAATTTTGTACAAACAAAATCAAAATCAACAACACGATCGAAGAAACCGAACGAAGAGATTGAAGAGATGGCAGCCGGCAGCGATCAATCAACAACAAAAACTGAAGAGATAGAATCATAAAAAGATGAACTCACCTTGAATCTTGATCGATTGGAAATTTGGAAACCCTAGGAAAGAGATTTGCTTGAGGTCGAGGAGCGGAGGAGGCGAGGAGCGTTGCAGCGTTGTTAAGATGGAATAAAACTGAAGTCTGGAGAACAATCGATACTAAATTTTTTTTTTGGGCTTTTGTTTGGGCTTTAAATACTAATTATTATTTTTTTTTGGACTTCTTTTGGGCCTTGCCCTGGGCTACAGCCCAGGGCAAGGCCCACCTGGGTACGCCACCGAGTGTTGTCTCTCAAATCTTTGCATGCCTTGCTCGAGGCTTCTCTTCACCATCCTACGCCACGTGTCATCCTCTCCCTCGCCAGCATGTCTTCACAGCAGTTCTCCTCTGATACGGGCATGCCATGTTAGCACACACCAGCAACTTCCTCCAATCCCTGCACGACACGAGTCCAACACCTGCAACAAACTTACATTAGCCACCAGATTGTCCTCGGCGCATAAGTCATTCTACACCCCATGAAAATCACATTCTCTTTCCTCATGAGATCAATTTTAGTAGTTTTATATAATTAGTATATAAGGTTTGATGGTAGAACTCACGATGGCTATACTATATATTCTACTTTCTCTATCTCTACTGTTATTCTTATTTTTATTTTGTTTTGTGTTCTTCAACTATAAGAGATTAATCTCATGGCCTAGGCAAGACTGCGAGGGAGGTTCGGCCGTTCTTATATATGGATTGTGAGATTTATTTATTTTAATTTTATTGATATTTTATTTCCTTTGGTATTAATTGATTAATTAGAGTTAAATTTAGATTTAAACATTGATTTAATTGCTAGTGAGTCGTACGTATCCATCCTTATGCAATAAGATCATACAAGTGACAATTGACCATAACAATTGATTTGCCCTTTTGGGACCGGTTAAATACCTTAAGGATATAGGCTAAATTGGACACACTAGTGATCCGGCCGTCTAGGTATACGTAGTGCCTTCACAAAATCCATTACGGTCATCGTGTTAAACCCAATGCGTTTACGTATAGAGTTATATGATCGGCTAAGGAAATAGTCATTATCGTACCTTGATTATCGAAAATAGGAAAAACGATGAACCGCGTATGTTATCGGTTCTATAGTTACATTATAATACTTTTGATTTGCATACTTTACATAGATTAATGACCAAAACCAATCTTTTATCGAACCGAACTTGTATATCTTGACATAGGTATTTTCATTCGTTGATTTCAAAACTATATTTCCCCACTAAATTTAATTCCTTGCTATTTAGGTTAGTTAATCTATTCATTCTTTCAAAACCACCATTTTTCTCTTTTTTTTGAACATCAGAAAGAATATCAATCTCTATGGGATCGACACTTTACCATTATCTACAGAATATTTGGTTTAGGAGTTATATTTTATTGACGCATTCGATGCGCGTCAATCATTTCCCAAAGTTGTTTCAGTCATAGGAATTTAGCCTTGAGTTGGTTACATCATCGTTCTAGCATCCTAGAAATCTGACTTTTTTCACTTGCACAGTTTTGATCGTATGCCCCCTTTAGTATCTAGCACAAGGCTTAGCTATGATCCTAAGTCTCTAATATGAAATTATAAAAATGTCGGGCTATGGGTCAAAGTGAGTGTTTCTCCTAAACCTCCCTAAGTCAAAGAGACAACCATAGTTTACTCATCCACAACTAAAGGCATGAAACAAAGTTTCGGGTGACTCTAACAATAATAATAATAATTAAAACTATACTAAATACATGCGTGAAAGTGTATCAACTCCTAATGAAATGAGAAATAGAAGTATGAAGGGACAAGAAATGAAAGAAATGAGAGAATAAGTGATATCAAACACTACCATTATCATCCTTCAACCACATATAATTGAAAAAATTAATGATCTCACCTACGGTGTTTCGGAAAGAAATCCATCCAACTCGATTCAGAAATCATTAAGTACCCCCAAACTTATTTCGAACCTTGTCCTTAAGGTTCAAAACAAATCAAGAGGTTCACATATAAACACGTAAGATGATGAAAGAACATGATAGATATAGAAGTAAGGAAATGACAAGTTCATGCATAAAACTAACACTAATCTCTATATCTACGCATAACAAGTTAACAAAATAAACATGGGTAACCTTACCAAATCTCAATATGACTAACCGTGGGTATATAACAATATAACAATATGACGACCCACATGAGTGATATCGGGCTCCCACAATTCAGTGCGCTATATAGAGATTGCAACACCTGTAAAAAGTCACCAAAGAGATAACGATAAGAATACCACAAGAATACTAAAATAAGAAATCAAATAGACAATGGATAGAAGCTTAGGGTACCTCCCATAAGCACATTTTTAACATCGTTGGCTCGACTTAGTCAGAATCTCTCTCTCTCTCTCTCTCTCTCTCTCTCTCTCTCTCTCTCTCTCTCTCTCTCTCTCTCTCTCTCTCTCTCAGTGTACTCTACAATTGCTAGAGTTTCGTTCTCAATATCATGTTGTGGGAAGTTCTCATAGAACAGTTTCAATTAGTGCCCATTCATTTTGAAAACTTTCCATGTATGCATGCTCATAATCTCAACTGCACCATGTCCAATACATTAGTAACAACAAAAGGTTCGAGCCATTATGACCTTAACTTCCCTGGATGGAGAGCCAATCTATAATTATAAAGCAAGACCATTTGACTGAAAATGAAAGTATTGCGAGATAAGTTGCGATTGTAGAACGCCTTGGTTTTATCTTTTTAGATTCGAGCGGACTCGTAGGCATCGTTTCGAATCTTCTCCAATATTTGGAGTTCCAACTTTCTCTCTTTATCGCCTGCATCGAGTTCCATGTTAAGCTGTTTGACAGCCCATAATGACTTATGCTCCAATTCGACCGGTAAATGGCGATATTTGCTGAAAACTGAATGATACGGTGACATTCCGATTGGTATTTTATACATCGTTCAATAAGCCCATACCGTGTCTTTAAGGCGCATACACCAGTCCTTTCGCGACGGATTTACGATCTTCTCCAAAATGGATTTAATCTATTTATTTGAAACCTTCGCTCTGTCACTTGTCTGAGGATGGTAGGCTGTAGATGTACGGTGTGTAATATTGTACTTGCACAAGAGACTTTCAACCACACGGTTGCAAAAGTGTGTACCTTGATCACTAATAAAAGCACATGGAGCTCCAAAAGTAGAAAAATCTATGATTTCAAGAAATCGCATACCGCTGATGAATCATTGGCTCGTGTGGCTTTAACTTCCACCCATTTGGATAAGTAGTCCACCACCAATAAGATATAGAGAAAACCATATGACGGTGGAAATGGCCTCATGAAGTCGATCCCCCAAACATCAAAAATTTCACAGAATTGGATCGAGGTCAGTGACATTTGATCTCGATTACCCAAGGTACCAGTCGATTGACATCTGGCACAAGTCCTAGCATATAGATAAGAGTCATAAAAATGGTGGGCCAATAGAACCTACTCTCCAAGATCTTCATAACTATCCTGCGTAAATCGAAATGGCCATCGCAGGTGTATAAGTAACAGAATGCCAAGATAGATTGTGTCTCAATCTAGGAGACACATATACGAATCATCTGATATGAGCAAAACTTCCACAAGTATGGGTCATCCCAAACATAGTGTTTATAGTTGCTTTGGATTTTATCATTTTGGGCTCGTATAAGTTGAGGTGAATACTCTCATGTAACGAGGTAATTAACGAAGTCCGCGAACCACGAGAGTTCGTCAGAGACGACAAAGAGATGTTCATTATGGAAATCATCTCAAAGCAGAACATGTGTTTCACCATTCTCGATGCGACTGAGATGGTCAGCAACTAGGTTCTTAGCACCACTTTTGTCTTTAATTTTGATATAAAACTCTTGTAACAAGAGTATCCATCGAATGAGACGAGGTTTAGCTTTTTTTTTAGCCATTAAGTATTTTGAGGATGCATGGTCGAAATAGACGGTCGACCTTAGTACCTAGTAGATAAGGCCGAATCTTCTCCAAAGCGAAGACGACAACTAGAAGCTCCTTCTCGAAATGGTGTTATTCAGTTGGGCAGGATTAAAAGTACGGGAGGCGTAACATATGACATGTGAAGCACGCTCGACTCGTTGCCCAAGCACGACTCCCACAGCATGGTAATTGGCATCACAAATGATCTCAAAAGATAGCTCCCAATTGGGAGCTCGAGTTATAAGAGTAAAGATGAGAGAATCTTTGAGTGCATCGAATGCATTCTTACATGCTTTATCGAGATTGAAAGGCATGTCTTTTTGTAGAAGACGACATAAGGGTTGTGCAATTTTGGAGAAATCCTTAATGAAACGTCGATAGAAATCGACATGGCCAAGGAAATATTAGATTTCTCGCACAGATGTGGAGTAATTCGATTTTTGAATTAGTTCAATTTTTGTCGGGTCCACCTCCACCCCCTAGCAGAAACGACGTGACCCAGATAAGATCTTAATCCACCATGAAGTGACATTTCTCATAATTAAGGACCAAGTTCTTCTCGATATATCTGTGCAGAAGCTTAGTTAGGTGACTAAGGCAAAGATCGAATGAGTCGCCGTAAATGGTGAAATCATCCATGAATACTTTGATGAAGTGCTCAACAAAATCAGAGAAGATGCTCATCATACACCTCTAAAAGGTAGCAGATGCATTTCACAGCCCAAAGGGCATGCGTCGGTAATGAAAGGTACCAAAACGTCAGGTGAAGGTGGTATTCTCTTGATCCTCAGGTGCTAAGTGTAACTACCCGTATTTTTAATTTAATGATTAATCAATAATCTTGAATTGCTAGTAGTTAATGCCAGACTGAGAGTCGTGGTGATTTCGAAATGCTCTAACATCTATAAAAGAGACATAAAATAATTTTAATTATGTTTGGCGCGCTATTACAAGTAGTATATAGTATTGCGAATGGTTTGGATTAATTAAATTGAATTCGCGCGATGACGAGACTTATACTATTAATTTATTGAAAATTTGCTAAGTGAGGTCTAGACAAAAGTTGTGTGTACTAAGTGTGCCGAGTTTAGGGTCACAAAGTAACCGAGACAAAAAGGACCTTTAGATCTACTTCTAAGTGAGTTGTCCTGACCTTGACCTTAAGTGTCGTTTCAATCGAGGAAGGATGGAGGGATAAGATTAATCCATACTTAAAAAAAAAAAAGCAAATAAAAAGAAGAAGTTTAAACCCGATTTACATCTCCATCAACTCAACGCACACAGAACGCAAAGAGAGAGACGGCCGTGGTGGAGGAACCCAAGACACCGGCGAGGAGCATCAACTCCAGCGACACACGGCGCCGGCGAGGAGAGGCGAACTTATGGAGGTTTGCACGGACGGCTCTGCTGATGCGGATGGACGACGTCGGCAAGGAGCAGCAGCTCCAAGGATGACGAACCACCAGCAGCGACAGCGAACCAGCGGAGCGGAAAACAGCGGCGCGACGCGGAAGACGGACTAGCAGCGGCGCGGTGAATGGCGTGGCGCGACGACGCGGCAGCGGTTGCTCGCGATGAGGAGGAAAAGAAAGGATAGAGAGAGAGAGCGAGAGATCTATTGCTAGACATGTAATCTTAAAAGGGATTTGAAATTGAGGACTCCATCAAAGGCTAGGCGAGATTTTCATGCTTGTTGAAATCATTCTTCAAGTTTGATTTGCTTTCGAAAGGAGTGTTGTAGCTAGATTTGGGTTGAAAAGGAAAATAATCTAAGTAAGTTTCAAGTCATTCCTACCAAGTGTTTGAGAAAAATATTTAAAAAAAATGGTAGAAATAAAAATTGAAAGCAATTTTATAAGGCTACATCCCTCTTGTTTGAGTAAATGTCTAAAAGATAAATTATACGTTTTGTCCAAATCTATAAGTTACATTGAAATGGAGCATTTACAAATTTTGCTAGAGGCGTTTACGGTGCATAAATTCCTATGAGGGCCGTTAAGGGCACCCCACCATTTAATGAAGGCACCCAATTAATGTGGGCACAAACCTATTTACCTGAGGCACCCAAAAATTAGACCCGAAATACCTAAACTACCCCTCGTGAAAATCCATCTGCACCCCACCACCCTCGTGCAAACCCCTGAGCACCCCACCACCACCTTCACCGAACTCCTTGTGGAAGAATCCATTTGTTTTGAACCGACCAGTGAGAGGAATCCCCGAAATCATGTTCTCCGTCCCTCGCCGTGTGTTTCTCCTTCGTTGTTCGAGGTTTCGCATTTTGTAGGGTCCGGTGTGTGAGCCGATTTCGTCTCCAAATTAGGGCTCGGTTGAAGATCGTCGAATTAAGTTACATTTGGTAGAGTAGTTGTAATGTGTGTGTGGCGGTTTGTTCAAGTGTGAAAAAATTGGGAAATCGCGGTTTCGGCCACACGGCCGAGACGGTGTCAAGCTGTCCGACAAGCATGGCGAGACGAAAGCTAATATTTTTGGGAACTCGCAGCCTCTCGCCACGTAGGCCGAAGAAGAGTTGACAGAGTATCGGTTACGCATGTCCGAGAATACTGCCGTTATCTCGGCCGTGACATGACGAGAGCTACAATTAGTGATAGGTAATGTGGCGTTGGTGGTGTACAACCGGTAATTTTGTCCTACACTCGGTTGTCCATTTCCGAGAGGGTCTCGGTAGGCTCGGTCGTCATAGGACGAGAGTAAGGCGAATTAAAATGGTCAATCCATCTCGGTGGTGTATAACCGAGAACTTGCTATTGAACTCGGTTGTAAACGACCGATATATTGTACTACTTGTCGTTCATGGGTGACCGAAAATATGGGTTGTTTCACGAACCTGCTTGACCGAGACATCGGAAATGGATGAATTTGAACATTACTTTTTGTAAAAAAAAATTGTGGTATGTCAAACTAACAATACAAGATTGAAAATCCAACACGACAATTTGCACCGAAACTTAATTAATTATAAATCTCCGTAACATTCAAACTGACTCTAAAAATGGTCCATCCATAAGTAAACAACAATCAAAATACGGCACAACATTTGCATATACATAGAACATTCGGAGGAATCGGCAAAATTTCTAAATGTTTAGCCATCAAGGTTTCTAGGTACAAGCTTTAACCTACGGTGTATCTAAATCTACAACAGGTATGGTGGCTTCATCATCAGCAGTTGCAATGGGCGCGATGTCTCGAAAAACGAATCCATCTCGCCAACCTTTGGCGCAGTCCTCAACGTACCGATCCCATGATGGATATAAGGATGGCATCGGTACATTCACACGCAACTGCACCTGTCAAAGTGAACGGTAGAACATAGAAGATATTGTCACAAACCCGATTAAGGGGGAAACAAACCAATTCACAAAAAATCATAAAACTTACCCTAACCCAATGGATATTCATTTCATTTGTCATTGCAATGATAAGGTTGTTGTGCAATGACGACGGTGGAGGTAGGAATGTGGAGGCACTCCTATGCGAGAGGTTGACGAGAATGACATTGAATGCGATGGATACTAACAATCTCATGTTTGGAAGTGTCAACCATTCTTTGAAAGATGCACCCTCTTGCTTCTCTAGGCAATGCAGCGCATTCTTGATAGGCTCGAAACTCGAGCCAAGCACTTCTCGCCAAAGGTCTTCATACCCGATAATCTCATCGTACATTCTTCTACGCACAATCCTCCACCCGTCTACGTCGGCAAGTCCAAGCCCAGAGGCTATACACTGATATCCACAATTTCCATCGGAAACCACATCGATAATGGCCTCAACATGTGGCAACCAATCTGGTTCTAAGCAATGACCATAAGCCACGTTAGATCCACTTTGCGTGCGTCGACTGGCACGACGCATTTGTGGAACAACCTTGCCTTTCTTCTGCCTAGAAGTGGAGGCCTCTTTTGTGGAGTGGGAGGACTCAAATCCGCCCTCGACTTCCTGCTCGCACTCCACAAAAGATGAATGTGGACTAATCTCCCTGAGCTGCTCACTTTCAGTCCTCCCCCCCGCATCCTCAACTTCTTCCTCCCCCTTATCCAATCTTCCTGCGGTGTCGTGATTGTGTCTCCCACAAATCACAGTGACATACCATAAGGAGTCAGCATTTTCCTCGACGTTAATTTGGAAATGGCATCCACATTTCTTCATACTAGTGTGAGTCCTTGTCTTTTCATCATTCCTTGATTTCTTTAAATTTTTTTCATTTTTCCCCTTCCCTACTCTCTGAGCCAGCCCCCTATATGTCCCAGACCTCTCACAGGGCAAGTTTCACCCTTCCCTCGCGCTTAATGCCCCGGCATCCGAGCGCTTCGTTACTAACACAAACTTGTTCTCACCACTAATCATTTGAAGCCATACCGTGGCCGCTTCTCGAGAGAGGAATGGCTTAGAAGGTGTAAAAGTGTCCTTGTAGTCTGGAAAATTACTAGATAACGGCATTACCTGCAATACAAACAGTGTAACATAATAATCAACCAAAATGTACAGCACAATAACAAAAAAACCCAAAAAATAGGTTCTCGGTTATACAGGTCTGAAACTTTCTTCAAAGTCTCGCTCATGTACTACCGAGAGGTACTCAGTACTCTCGGTCATACCAGTCCGTGACCTACGTGAAACCTCTCGGTCCTCTATGACCGAGACATTACTATACATCTCGGTCCTGCGAGGCCGAAACAATCGCGCACCTAAACCGAAACTTCTCCCAACCGCATAAAAAACACAAAACATTTGCAAAATTACCTCAAGGACGACCTCCTCTGGCACCGAAGCATTACAATCCTCCATTATATAGTGAAAACAACTTCGGATTTGAAGAAATTACCAAACCATACGTTGACAAATAAATCATCATTTTCACAGTTATACACAACTAAACAATTCTAAAAAACCCGAATATGGTTGTCAAACATTGTTACCTCGCTGTCGGACGATGTCAATCCGCAAGAATCGATCAGCTCTTCGCCAAACGGAATGTGGCTGTGGCTTTGTGGTTCAAGCTTGGTGGTTGGGTGCCCTAACTCCTTGTCAAAATGGTTTGTGGGGTTTGAACCATTATATATATACAGGGGCAAAATGGTATTTTCCATTTTTTCTGGAATTTTTACAAATAAGTTGGGTGCCTTCATTAAATGGTGGGGTGCCCTTAGCGGCCCACATTCCTATTTGGAAAACTTCTGGGTATAAATCTCATACCCAATTACTTTGTTTCACTAAATTTATTTATTAGGAAGAGACTAACTTAGTTTCAATGGTATGGATTAGTTAGAATCACTCAATTTGAAAACCTTTGTTAAGGCCCAGGCACCCCCCCAAAGTCGGCCCTGGTACCTCCAAGGTAGATGTATATGAACCCCCTGGCGAGCAAGCTCAGCGACAGCGAAGCCATATACATCTTCTACGTCCCCCCATATATATATATATATATATATATATATATGTATGGTACAGCTCCTTAGGACTTAAGACATATATATGGGCATAGTGTTTCGCCCCCCACGGTTCGAAACCACGCCCTAGGGGCTAAAGGCATTGATTTCAGCAAAATCATAGAGCATTGCGAGATGGTCAGTTCGAGCAAAATTTCTACAGTAAAATGAGGTATTCGACCCGCAATTTGGTAAATACTCAATGCTGGACATTTTTCTCAATTCAATTTAAGTTCTTGCAATTTCTCGATTTCCTTTGTAAGGTTTTGATAGAAATTAATAGAAATTGTTCAAAACTGATGTATTAGGTTGATGTGCATCGATTTGGAATAAATCCCACCGACGTGGGTTAAGATTTTGATAAAGTGAACTAATGTCATTCAGTTGATAACTATTTTGGAGATGTTTTTATAGTTGATATTGATTTACATTGGGTTTCTGGATGAATCGATTATTGGTTTTCATTCGATTTGACTCCATGTGCTGTGAAAATATTTTAACGTTGGTATCGAGTGGTTTTGTAGTGTTTTTGTCGAGTTTCGAGGATTTAATTGCGAAAATATTAATTTGGAAACGTTTTTCAGTTCAAAATAAATAAAGTTTGCATAATTGACATGCCATATTGGAAAATTCATAACTTCTCCGTCGATGATCCAATTTGAGTGTTCTTGGAGTCTATGGAAAGTATGACATGAATGCTACAAGTCCCTTTTAGGTCATTATGACAAATATTGAAATTTTCAAGGTTAAAAACTTACCCCAATTGACTAGTTGAAAGGCAGTACTTGAAATAGTTATATAAATTAATATTTTTGGAAACTATTCTCAAGCGTACTTTGGTCGCAGTTTTCATTAGATTTTGTGATTTGGTTTCACTTGAGGCTTGAACCATATTATAATTGGGTATGCAAAGAAGCTATTGGATCTGTTTTCAAGGTGATCCACTACAAGAAAAATGAAATTTAGAAACGGAATTAGCAATGGAAATAAGTTCCGTTGCTAAAAAAATTAGTTAGAGACGGAATTGAAACGGACTAATTCAGAGACGGAATTGAGACGAATCAGAGACGGAAATAGAGATGGAATTAAATTTCGTCTCTAAAAAATGGCGCCAACATTCCCACCAAAATTTTTATTTATTAGAACCGTCCATTAGTCTCGAGATTCGTGCGTGCTTCGATCTCGATGATTAAAAAATGGGGACCAAGACTCTCACCGAAATCTCTCTCTCTCTCTCTCTCTCTCTCTCTCTCTCTCTCTCTCTCTCTCTCTCTCTCTCGCTCAACCCTAAACGCGACGCTCTCTGCCTTCTCTCTCGCCCGGTCACCGCTTACCCCGCTCACCGCTCACCCCGCTCACCGCTCACCGCTCACCGATCTCGCTCCCTCTCCGCTCTCTCTCCGATCGCCGCTCTCTGCTATCTCTCCGCTCACCAACCGATCCACCGCCCTCTGCCCATTTCTAGGGTTTCTTTTTTTCTTTCTATGAGCAACACCGGAACACACAATACAGTACGCATGATTGTAACAATTTCAGGAGTGACAATGGAGTCGATCGATCGATCGATCGATGAGCGCCACGAACGTGTGGCTCTTGGCGCTCCACGACGCCCAATAATGCGTTCTAGATAAGTCCACTCCACCACTATAGCTCTATATCCATTCCATTCGCACACGTACACTCGCTAGCTCTTCATTCACTCGCACGCAAACCCTAGTTTCATCGTCTCTTCGATTGGCCTCTTCAATGGCGTCGGTGTCCAGATTGGTTTCCAAAGATTGTTCTTTGGACCGAAATCAGTCGGATTTGAGGTTTCGAGCCAATTTGGGCGCCGGAGGCAGATTATGCACATCAAATGTTTGGCGAAATGGCGAAACGATCACTACTTTGAATCTCACTGCATCCCCAGTGTCGTCAATGCTCTTTCACACTTTGCCGCCGCGGTATTGATTGTTTCTTTTTCATAAGTTTCTGGTTCTGTTTCTATGTTCGCGTGGGAAATTTTTGAAATTGCAGTGGCGAGGACAGTGAATGTTAGATATAAGTTCTTTTTTTTACAGCTTATGTGAGTTTGCAACACAATGTATTATTTGAAATAGGAGGCATGAATGTGCTATGATATCCTTATAAGCTAACTCCACCTATGTAGCCGTTCCCAAGTCCGGGTGAAGGAGGGCTCCCAATCTTATTATCCATAAAGGCATTGATTATGAGGGGTTTAAAGGACTTAGAAAACACACCATTAATTGCACTAAATCTAATGCAAGGGAATAGTTTGATCCATGTAGGTGACCCCAACTAATTCGGGATTGAGGCTTTGTTGTTGTATGTCCTTTGTAGTTACAAGTTTCCATATGACAACCTCTTATCCCTTTTTCTATTAATTTGGTCTTTAATGTTCAGGTATCGAAATATTTTGCGCAAAGCAAAAGCAAATCTTTCTGGGAATGTTCCAAATAGCAGTCAAGGCGGATTAAGTCAGTATGAGAGCGTGATTGAAACATTGACAACTTTTTTTCCCGTGTGGGTATGTTTTCTGTCAAAGTTCCTTGTATGCAATGGTCGGTTCTGTTCTTTTTTATTCCACCTCTTATACATTTTTGTTTATTATTATTTTATGTTTTGATTAGCTACTTCATAAAGATAGTATATCCCACATCCTTTAACTGTTTATTTTTCCCACTCTTTGAACAGGTCGTACTAGGCACCATCAAATGTAGCAACATACCTATCTAAGAGAATTGTTGCTCTGTCGGTTTTAATGACAACGTGAGTAATAGATCTGGGCTTTCACACTTGATGAGGTTAGACTGTTAATAACCATCTCAGACTTGTTAAATTATTTTTGTGTGTTGTGTCAATATGTTCCTTGTATGTATATCATGATATCAAAACTTGCATATTTTCACTTGAGGTTACAATCAACAGTGATATCATTGGTCCAAGGGAAAAATGGACTTGGATAGCTTTCACTTGAAATGACTACTGCAAGAAGTCATGCCCATGTCCAAGTATTTATGCTACTCATGTTTGATTGGCCCTTCTCATTATTTATTGATTTTTTATTCTGCTTTATTTTATTTTGTAGTAGTAAAAATATCTTATGTTTTTGTGCAACTATAGTTCACTGGGTTTCGTGAAGAAGGGGAGTTTGGTGAATTAAAGTGCGTCTTAGTGATGTTGGATATTTGTTTTTTTCTTCTTGCAATCTTAAAACATGTTGTTTTGTCATTAATTGATTTTTTTTCGTCAATTTTTTGTTAATCGATTTGCAAAATGTTTCATGTTGTTCATTCAATTTTGGTTCTGCTACTAATAGGCTTGGTTCGCTGTTTTTTGTAGTGGGAATTGCAGCTTGCAAGGACTCATTCCTGACTTGAGCACGATTCGAAACCTTGGTTATGTGTAAGTTTGAGCTTATTGCCCGAGTGCCATTATCTACCACTATCTATATGCAGAAGTATTTTCTTTTTCTTTATTTCTAGGTTGTTAACATGTATAAACATTTTCACTTCAGGGATCTCAGCTGGAACCAACTTAATGGATCCATACCATCAAATAGACTTTCTGACGATGTCACTACAATGTATGCAAGATTTCTTTCTCTAATTTGTAAATTCACCTATAAAGTTCTTGTACTACTCTTCCATAGGATTAGCCTATATCTCTTTTCACCTATTAAATAGTAACACGAAATATCTTTTAGTGACAATATCTCGGCCTTGTGCATAATTCTTCCTCATGTCCTTGCATTGTTTACTAGTTGAGCTCACTCTTTTTCGTTTCTTTCTTTTGTTTTTCATTTTACTTTCTTGAAAATGGTGAATGTTGTAATACAATGACTAATCTACGACAAAAAGCAGATCATTTTATGAACAAAAAATTATAGCCTTGTCTTTTTCACTTGTAGGGATTTATCCTATGATGGGCTTATGTGCCAAGTATTAAACTTGAGGTCTTCTCACTATTTCTCTGAATTCATTGTTTTTTAGGTTTATTGAGATACAAAACAATGTTGTGGATGCAGGTATTTGGACCAAGCGATGCTGTTGATTTTGTCCAGCAACATCTGAAGGTTCGTTCTATTTTATTTTAATGCAGATCAAGGAGAAAGCCACTTCTTGTTTCTAGTTTTACTTCCAATATTGCCTCATTTTTCATACTTGTGGGGTTTAAGATTTCAGTGGC
Organism: Stephania yunnanensis; assembly: GCA_039657365.1. Lineage (NCBI taxonomy): Eukaryota > Viridiplantae > Streptophyta > Magnoliopsida > Ranunculales > Menispermaceae > Stephania > Stephania yunnanensis. Next base: position 53,378,664 of record CM077585.1, on the reverse strand, counting down.
TTTGATGTTTCTGAAATTGCAAATTTAGGATATGGAGTGTGACTTTTTTTTTGGTATTATGGAGTGTGACTTTAATGTTTTAGAGGTGCATGACTTACTTAGGGTTGAGATTTCAATGTCTTGGATTTAGGCTTCTAGAACTTTTAAGAGTTTAAATCAATTTGGTTAGTGTATAGAATATGCGTTTGAGAACCTGCTTATTAGAATCTACAATTAGTTTGTAGTACTTTATCTTTATGCTTGTGCGTGAATCTTTTTCTTCTTTTCATATCATATATGCATTTTTCCTGAGCTTGAGGGGTTGGTGTTTGTTCTGTGGAATTAATGTTAAAGCTAGTATAATATCTTATATGAAAATATTATATGGCTGACCATTAGCTCTCTACTATCAACTATGCCATTGGACGTAATCTGTTTGGCTTGGCATATAACTGAAAACTGTTTGTAGGTTTTTCTTGATGCAAGCAGAGATTACTTTGAAGCCTGACAATTGTTTGTCGGCTGTGGCGATGTTATAATGACCCTGAAGGTCAAGTAGTGTAAAAATTATTCCTTGTTTAAAGCTGGGTTGCAGGTCTACCCTGTTTTCTTTTGAAATGTATATGGTAGACGACATGTAAGTCATTTGGTTAGTTGGGTTGTATGTCTGGGTCTATGTCCTTTTGAAATTTGACATCATAGGTCGCAGATATGTGTGATTTTGAAGTGAACACCGAAATATGAATATGGATGTAACATTCGCTTGTGTTATTCAGGTTGTGCTGTCATTACTGCTGCTGAAAGTGGTGCGTCATTCCCATTGAAAAGAAGAGACATGATGCTTGATTATATACTGACTTTGATGGGACGTGAAGAAAGTGATGGCTATCCAGGTTCAAATCTTGAACTTCTTCACACACGGGTTGGTTTATTGCTCGATGTCATATTTTATCTGAAGACCTATTATCTATTTGTTTGGCTTGTAAATTTCCTTCAAGGTCAGTTGATTAATGGTGAAGTGTGGAGAAGCTTCTTGGTCTAGGTTGCTTTGTCATAGGTCATTCAAAGAAAGCTAAACTTTAGTCAAATCACCTCATTTGTCTTAGATTGTTTTTGTCATAGTAGATCAAGAGGCAGACGAAATTTTAGTTTCCTCAGTGATTTGGAGTTAGAACTATGGGCGATACAATAGGAAGAAAACTGATTATTAAGTTTTTATTCAACAATTATTTCCTAGTTAAATGTTCGAGTAATTTACTACTTTCCCCAATCTATTTTTTTCAGTCTTGATTTGCAACAGCAAACTTGCAGTTCAGCTACTAAATTGTGGTGGAATTGAAAAAGAGTGGATTTATTTTTTGTCTGCAAATTAGTGTAATGCGTTCCCTTTTCTCAATGGCAATAAACTGAAAATTGAAAAGAAAATTGATTAAAATCGAGACGGTGAAAGGAAATAAATAACTTAAATGTGAATTTCATGAAGAATCGACATCATATTGGTTAGAGAAATTGCTTCCAACATGGGTCTAGGACTTACGCTAGAGTATGTCATCATTGAGTGCTAAAGATAACATAACGTTTATGGTCTTTTCCCTTATTCTTTGTGATTTTCTTTTTTGATTTGTTTTAACTACATAGTCCTAAATTGGTCCAAGTTATGTTGTAGCATTCTACTCTATTGTTGTGGCTCATGCATCTCCTTTGATCCTCTCTCTTCATGATGAATCCTTGACTCCTCAAAACTTATATATTGATTTGTTGGGTATACTGTTTTCTTTTGCACTGTAAATGAAGATAGTTTTTTTTGCAGTTTCATTTTTTTTATCATGAGTTTGATCTATTTTGCAATATTTGCAGAGCGTGGCCCTATCAGTAGGTGACTGGTTCTTCGATCGAGTGGGAGTTAGTGCCATTGATTGCCCATATCCCTGTCACAATACCTGCCATAATCTAATTTTCAAGTGAGAGATGAGGAATTTAAAGCATATCATGTAACTTTTATAGTTGTTTACATGACTTCTAGATTGATAATTCTTTTTGTGCATATTTAGAGGATTGTAAGTTTTTTTTGTGGTTGTTGAACAATAGGATTGGTGGTTTTTGTGAATACTTAGAAATTTGGAGCATTTATTGTACTTGACAATTTTTCGTGGATATATAAATCTTTTTCAAATTTTGGATTTACATTTTTTTTCTCTCATTTGAATATTTGTTGATATATATTGTTGATGTATGAATGTCAAATTTTGCTTTTTGGGGGGATGTTAGCACCCCCAAGGAGTTGTAGGAGGGGGTGCAGGCGATGGAGTAGGTCCTATGGTTTTATTTTCAAGTTATAGGTTGGAGAACCAATTGGATTGAGTTTATGTTTCAAAACTAAACAAAAATGAAAATTAGAGACAGATTAGCAACGGAATTCAGAGATTCCGTTGCTATTCCGTCTCTAATTTTCGAGGAATAGATGCATGAATCAGAAATGGATCAGAGACGGAATGGAGAAATTCCATCTCTGATCCATTTCTCATTAGCAACGGATCAGAGACGGAAAATAATGCATTCCGTCTCTGATCCGTTGCTAATCAGAGACGGATCAAAGACGGAATGCAATTACAATTGTACCATTTTGAAAAATTTCCATTTCAGTTCTGTCTATGTTTCGTTTCTAATTTCCTTCTCTAATCCGTCTCTAATCATTAACGGAATTTATTCCGTCTCTAATCCGTCTCTAAATCACATTTCTGTTTCTGATTGAATCAGCGTCGACGATTTTAGAGACGGAATAAATTTCGTCTTTGTTCCGTTGCAGATCTCAATTAGAGACGAAATTTATGTAAATCAGAGACAGAAAATTCCGTTTCTGATCTGCTGCTTTTGTAGTGACTCGATGCTCCGAGAACTCCAAAAACTAAGCTCAAAGTTGGTTTGGTCGTAGTAAACCCTACAATGATCTTTACTATTGATTGAATATATTTGCACCTGTAATTTTATCATAGTCTGCATTGCATTTATCATTCTTGGTCATGCATACATAGAGTGAGTGAGGGGATTAGCTTGTTTCGAAGTCTGGTTTGATCAAAACCAGGTTTCAGTCATGTCTCTACGCTCGTCTAGTGAGACTAGCGAAGTCTAACACCGACAAGTTATCTCTGCATTTCATGATCTAGCTCGTAATATTGTCTTTGTACTATTTTTGGAAGTCGACTTCTAATTATAATTAGGAAAAAATGACAGAGTGGATCGCATGTCATGTTGATGCATATAACTTATTGTTTATTTGGAAATGCAATTACATGTCTCCATGTATCAAACTAACAATTGCAGGAATACATATCAATGTAGGAATTTACTTACCTTACATGCATATTTGAGTTGTTTTGATGATGTCAGATTCTTTATGACAACAAGGGAAGCGTGGACAAGACTCGAAGATTATGGTGATTGTTTTCACAAATTAAAGTAAAACCTTGTTTTAAAGTGTTTATATTTATTGTTTTGGGATTCTTGAGGTGAATATAGGATGCAAAGTTTATTTGAATGGTTATAAGAGTCTTCTAAGTTAGTTTAAAATACGTTGAGAGGTTCATGATTCAATTTTGTTCTATTTGAGATTGTGAAGTTGTGATTAAGCTATCGGAGACTCTAAGTTAATTCATAAATTCGAATTTGATATATATTATGAACTGCGGGAAGTTATGAGTCCTTTTAGGCATCTCTTCATTCTGTTGTCTATTAGGTGGAAGTTTTTCGGCATACTATTTTTAGTAGAGGTAGTGCTTGAGATTTTTTTAAAAAATACAGATATGATTTTTAAATTTGCTCCAATAGAATAAATCATGAATTGAGTTTCATTTAGATAAAAAAAGTTTTGGAGCTTATATAGGATTGAAATAATTATTATTTTGAGGTCAAAGTTGAAAGAACGATTTAGGCTGACTAGATTATCAGATATTAAGGTAATCTAGACCGATCAATCGTCTTAATGACGAGGGGTTGATACTGTTCAACACTTTCACTCGTCTGGTCGGTATCCCATACAATCGCAACCCCGCCTCGTGATCCTTTTGCATCTAATGTGACCCACTCTTTATTCTGCTTCGCCACGCTGTTCAACACTTTCATTCGTCCGGTTTCCCTTGTATATTTGGCAATTGCATGAGCTGGCATCAGCCGCATCACAATTTGTAAGTCACAATTCATTTGGTGATATTGCATTCGAGTTAAGTTAAGGAGCAACAAGATTTGAAACATACTCCACTCTAACACCAGTGTGACCATTCAACACAAAAATACAATATGAGATAATAATATGCACCATTGAAAAAAAAAAAAAAAAACCTTGTACTAGTGTTGAAATCGTATCCTTTTTTATCCTTATTATACTTGTACAAAAGGAAGACCAACTACTTTTCCACCCCTATTATTCAACTTAAAACTTCTTTGAGAGCATTAGCTTATAGCATTCGTATTTTGCTTCCTTCACATTCGAAATAAAAAAATATTAAAATGACAATACGTATTTCACACTGAAAGAAACATCGATCCGTAAAAATTGTTTATACGGCCTCAACTCATATGTTATGTATCGAAATCTACATATATATATTTTATGATACGTATAAACGACTCAAAAGCTCGATATAACTTCTATATCACTTCTCTAATAAATAAACCTTTAATTTAATTTATCTAAAAAGATGACGGATAGGCATGGGCGCATGGGCATAGAGGGGTTTGTGGGGTGTTATGCGGTGGGAGTGTGTGGACATGTGTCTTTATTGATGGACTCTTTTGCTTTTGCTTGTAAATATCTTCGTCTAACTTTCCACCCATAACTAATTAACTATAGATCGTCTCCACCCATTTTTTAATTCTAACCATAATAAGTTTTTTATTTTTATTTTTAATTCAAAGTAAAAGACTTTTACAAACATTACTTTTTCACGAGTAATACAGATTTCATTGGGTAGCTCAGATTGTATTACTTTTATTTTGTTTAAAATAAAATTTTAATTTTAGTAGTAATAAAAAAAATTTAACTAAAAATAAATTTAATACTGCGTAATAAGAGTCTTAACTAACTTAAGTAAAGTCTCAACTTAAGCAAGATTTGTGTTTCTGAGTTTTGTGTATAAAAAATAAATACTAAATAAAAAAATAAAAACAAAAGATGGAAAAATTGGAACAAGATCTCAATTTCGAATATTGTGTATTAAAGGAAGTGAGAAGGATCAACAGAGTCCGACAGTAAATTAATGGAAGATCTACCACGTGATATAGCACGTAAAAAGAAGATTGAAAGTTGAGCTGTAGTGTTTGGAGGTTTGGGAGCGTACGGTAACAATGGGGAGTTAATGTTGTCGCGTGGTGTCCTTGGGTTTGGCTGAGGACTTGTGATATCCGTGCATGCATGCTTTTGTCTTTTTTAAATATGTTTTGTCTTTTAACAACAATAAAGTGAGACAGACCAACTCACATACATACATGAATAAACAGAAGGACAGCTGAGAGTCTGCATAGGGATCCACGATTCTCTCTCTTTCTTTTTGAAAAGAGAGAGAGAAGAAAGCTTTTGCTTTTCTTTGTTTAAGTAAAATATAAATTTGTTTTCAAAAAAATAAATTTTTTAATACTCTTTAAATATTTTAAATACATAATCGAATAATCAATGAACCAATCAAAATCACTTGTAAATTTTTTTTAATATTTTTTAATATTTATAAAAATTTTAAAAACCTTCTTATGAATCCGGATTCATGAGTCTAAGTAGATTTATTGAAAAATAAATAGCATCCGAATGGGGTGGTATACTGATAATAACTCATACTTAAGACATTAACCGAGACAATAATTTCGAGTTCAAGTCTCAAAAACTATATTGCGTTCTTCAACTACTTTAGGGTGTTGAAGAAAGTGCTCCCAAATCTCGTCATTTTTTTTATGAGACGTATCACTAATCAGACTTTAATCGCAAAGGGACTGAGGCAATTTCGACACTCGTGAATCTTAAAATAAAATAAAAAAAAAAAAAATTCATTCATCACCGACTCAATACATTTAATGAAATAGTACTAGACATGTAATCAATTGTCATAATGAAAATATATTAATTTGCTAATCCTAGTCATTTCAAAGAATATCCCGCATGATTCACCAATGGGAGTTGGCATCAACTCATTCAAAGTTTACTTCAAATTGCATGTATTTGTTAGATACTACCACTATGTTAAACAATAAATCTACTTGAACTTATGAGTCCGAACTCATACGGAGGTTTTTCAAATTTTTACAAATATTTAAGAGGTAATAAAGGAATTTTACAAGTGATTATGTGTGCTTCATTAATTACTTGAGGATGACTTTGAAATTTTTGTTTTTTTTTTTATTCTGGACTCATGAGTCCAAATATCACTACTCGATGTTAAAATGGAGTTCATTCGTAGATCGAATCTCGTTGCTCGTAAATTAGCTTGAGCATAAGGTTAAATGTCATGTCGATAGGTGTGGAGATTTACTTCCCCTAAATTTGTGATTTATATGTTAGTCGCAGATTCCAATTAATTTAGGGTTACCTGATTTTCAAAAAAAAAAGCCACCTAAATACTTTCGATTTAGATGGAACTAATGCTTTCCAAATAAAGTTTGAAGCTAAGGCCTCATTTGGTTCATTTTTGCTAACTTACAGTGTTAGTTGTGAGTTATCTCCTTGGAGTTAACTCGTTGGAGTTAATATTTTCATGTTTGGTTTAACTTTAAACTTGTAGAGAAGTTTCTAATTTTTAAACAATAAAAAATATGAATCGACATAAATAGCCTTCAAGCAAGAGAGAGATGGGTAATAAACGAGTCATTAATGAGGGGTAATTGCGTCTATAACTCCTGGGAGATAGCTCACACCATAAGGAGGTGTTGGGGAGATATCTCACACCCTAGGGTGTAAGTTGGGAGATGACTTGTAGGCAAGTTGGGCAACCAAACAAGATTAGTTCTCAATTCCCTGTAAGTTATCTCCTGAGAGATAACATCACCCTTAATCAAACAAGGCCTAAGAACATAGATCAAGACCGGTTATCTATAGGAGGACGATTGAGAGACTTGCCTGAAAAATGATTTGACGGTTCAATAGTCCAAGAGACTTTATCATCCCTAAAAGAAATAACAATAACCCTCGATATATAGATGTGACAACAGGTTTTCAAGAGACTCTTAATGGTCTGCTAGGGCTCTCTTGTGAATTTAAAGTTGTTGGAGACGCGTGGATTGAAATAATAGTTCCACATCAGTTAAATGCAATTTTATAGAAAAAATACTTAAATATGGATATCTCCCTAAATAGTATCAAAGCCTTTTAGTGTAAAACCTCACACACGTGAGCTCAAAGTGGTTAAGTTGAGGACAATATCAATACTAGTGAGATCCATATACCCGCAGATAAAGATGTGAGCAGTCTCAATAAGTAGTATCAACGTCGATGGTTAGGCTGAGACAATGCATGTATGCCAGTGGTCGCGAGTATTCCTCGAGTCGCCGCACCTCGAGATGACAGCGGTGACAGATCATGCGGTGATGCGCCTTGAAGAGAAATCGATTTAAGGTGGAGCCAAAGCACCTTAATGGAATGTCAGTCCAAAATAGAGATTGTTGGAAACGTCTAGATCGAAATAATAGTCTCATATCGATTAAGCGTAACTTCATAAAGAAATTTGTCTCTAAATACTATCAATGTCTTTTAGAGTAAAACCCCACACTTGTGAGCTCAAAGTGATTAAGTTGTTGATAATATCGGTACGAGTAAAATTTACGAACCCACAAATAAAGGCTTGTTTGATTTTGGAGACGAGAAAGAGCATAGTGATTGGAGAAGTAGTTGGCAAGGGTGGTGCTTCCTCACCAAAGATCTCCCAAAAACCTAATATATATATATATATATATATTTATTTTTTTTATTTTTATTTTTTTTCTCTCAAAGCCAAAATCTAAGAGTTTTACCATTCCCAAGTTTTAAGGGTGTAAAAGGCAAGAACACGATAAAGAGAGGAGATGGATTTCCATGGATTTCGACATACGATCTTGCTTGACAATTTGCAAGACTTATATCCGATACTTTTCTATTAAATATAATATAGTGATCATAATTAATGAAACTTTATTTTACTAGAAAAAAAAAGTTTGAGGACAAGTAGTTGTCAAAAATAGTTCCTTTGTTTGGAACAGAGTTAAAGACTTGCAATGATTCAATATTCTATAATCTTCAATGTAACAGAAAAAGAAAGTCTTGATCTGGCTAAAATAACTGATATAAGTACATACAAACCTACAGCTACCCAGGACAAACTCCCTTAATGTTAAACTGTAAATGATTGTGATCATGTTGCTACTCTTCTTGTCTTCTTCACTAAATCACTTGAAAAAAAATTCTTTCCAATATTTGATTAGACTTTTCAGGATCTCTTAACTATTTCGCATGAGACATGCTTCACCTTATAAGAGAGATATTTGGATAGGTTAGAAGATTCGAACTTGTGACCTCTAAGAAACCCAACTCAAGTAAGTCCTGACCAGGATTTATATCTGATTTATTCCCAACTATTTGATTTATAAACATTAACAAATATACATGCTAAACAGTTGTTGAGGTACTGAGGATTATGCATTACAGTATCTGAGTATCTAAACAAGAAAAAAAAAAGAGTTGCATACTTTCAGTACACATATTTGACTAAACAGTTGTTAAAGGTGGGCTCTTAAAACTTTCAGAGGGGACGCAATAATATCTGATGCTATATGATTTGCCAATAAAGCAACTACTTTGGTGTATGAACATGATTTCATGCATAAGCAAACATGTAACTTCATCTTCAAAGACACAATGATTTCATGTAAAAGCATGTTTGGCTGTTGATTAAGAAGAAAACACAAATAAATAAAGATGTATACTATGAACCTAAGTAATGTTGAACCAAATTGACATAAAATCATCTACTATACGGAACTATATACAATTTACCTGCAAAATCAGTTGACTCTGCAGGAATCTGTTATACCATCATCAGAGGAACCATTGTCGTCATCCACATTGACGTCGTCACTGCCGCCGCCACCACCACCACCACCACTGTCACCACTATTGTGAAAGATGAACTGAAGCAACTCTGATGGAGACACCATGTCATCTTCACCCCCATGACCTGAGTCAGATCTCCTTGGCAAGGGTAGAATTCTTAGCATAAGTTCTTCTGGGGAGGCGAACTGCAAATACGAGTACCTTTGCCTTCTCTTCGACTTCATCTGGATGCAGACATATCCAAGCCACCATTGCGTTTTTCACCATAGTTGTTTTTGTTGTCGTCACCACCACCACCACCACCACCACCACCACCATTATTGTCGTCATCATCATCGTCGTCGTCGTCATCATCATCATCATCATCATCGTCGTCATCGTAGTTGTCGTCATCATTGTCGTCGTTGAAGTCATCATCATCGTTAGATCCATCAACATCATCGGAGTCAAGACCGGCAATAACAAAGTCGTCATCATTGAAGTCGTCATAACCCAAGGCAAAATAAGCAATGTGATTTCGAGTCAGAACCTTTCCAAGAAGTACCAGCAGAGAAATTAGAATTTTCTCCGCTGCCTAAGAAAGACTTGGACTGCATTAAGACAAATATAGACATGCGATATTGATAAAATCACATGTACATGTTCGCATTGATAACTGGCATGCCCCAGGAGGCGTAAACTATTCTTTTAATCTCTTGTGATATATATTGAAGGCTTTGGGCTTCATGTTCATGGAAGAGCACTAATCACACAGCGGTATTCTATGTAGTGCTATCTCTCACTACACTCAATATTCATGCAATCCTAAGCATTAAAAGAAGTTATATTAAATAATCATTAAATGCATTCAAATTTTAAATTTTTAGTTCCCATGGTAGTACTACCCATATATAGTTCCCATGGCATGAGTATATATTGGGGCTCCATTGTATAATTGCTCTATATGTATGTATGTATGTATGTACGTATATGTGTTTATATATATATATATATATATATATATACCATCAGAATGGCGTAAAGACTTGCAATGGAAGAATTTCCGTGTATCGACGATAATACAATGCAAATCCCAAGGCCAGTCCATGCTTCTATTAGATTGAGATGCCAGTAGAAATGGAATCCAGGTTTCACAAAAAATAATGTGTGAATATCTCTATGATCCTCAAATTAATAGATAATCATTTTTTTTTTCTTTTATGAACTTGTGGTGTGTTTGGTTGGGTTGATAGGGTTGTCTTTATAGGGTTGGATTAACAAACATTGAATTAGTTGGCTATGGATTAGGGGTAATTCGAGTTTGGAGACTTGTTCGAGTTGCATGATAGGCTTTTTAACTGGTTTCAAGAAAATGACGATTTTACCCCTCCCCGTTGATCTCATTCCTCCTTGGCACCTCAATAGACATCATCCCCTTCTTCCTAATTCGCCCCACCCCAACAACCGAATGAGTCGAAGAGGAAGAAGAAGGACCATTATCATCATCATCATCATTATTATCCTCTGATTCATGACTATCCCTATCAATTACAATTTCAAGAGGGGTGATGATGAATTAGTTGATCATCAAAAGTGTGACCGCATTTGGGAGCAAGCGGGCGTTGTCGAAGGGGGCGAAAGTTGGACAAGTAGACGGCGCAGTTGAGGCCGTCGGGGTGGTGGGAGGAGGAGAAAGGGGAGGTGGAGAGGGAAGAGAGGACGAAGGGGTTGAGGCCGCAAGAGGGGGCAGTGACGGTGGTAGGATGAGGAGGACGTTGTGAAGAGGATGACGAGAGAGCAGAGGATGAGAGAGCAACAAGAAGATGGAGGGGGCAGAGCAACGTAGGAGTGGTGAGGAAGAAGAAGAAGACGATTTGAGGGATTCCAAATTGAATGACTTGGTGAGGGGCATACCTGGAAATCCTAGTTTCATTTACTATGGCTTAACTAACAAGATGGTTGAGGGTCACTTACATTAATCCCATGGTTACAAGATTGTGCAATCCCTTTCGTTGGCTAGTTTGCCCAAGCGAACACCGACTAACGAAAAGATTAAAAACTTAATCAAGCCAATCGAACACACATTTGGAGGCAGAACTAGATGAGAAAACACATTGGAAAATGATAAAATAACACACTTGGGGCGCACACTTTGTTTTTTAGCCATTTATGATGTTTTGTCAGATGTAGGGCCCATGCCCTTGGGAGACAAGAAAGAGCCACAAATGGCAAAAAAATAAAGTGTACGCCCAAAGTGTGTTATTATATTATTTTCCAGACACATTAATTGAGTCGAAGACTTCTGCTACCATATCAAGACTACAAAACTCAAATCTAAATTTTTGAAAGAAACAAAAAGTATGAAAGCATCTTGACGTTTCAAAATAGAAAGGCATACCTCTTCAATCTTTACGGGAAGAGAGGTTTTATCAGTGGCTTGAGGACTCCAGATCTTTATGTTGTGCTCAAGACCACTACTGGCAAGCATAGGTACATGTGGATGAGGCTCGATACAATTCACGACATGCTCGTCTGCTTTCATGGCACGAAGAAGCTCACCATCCTTCTTCCTCCAAATGAAGATCCGGCCGCAGTCAGAACCACTCACCACATATTCAGACCTTGGACCAAAGAAAGATACCCCCTTGACGGTTTCACAATTCCTATGTCCCTGGTATACTTGCGGTCCAGGCGTCTCATCAGTGACACGACTAATATCAGTATCGGATGGGGAGGCCACTGAAGTTGGAGCAGGTCCAACAGAGTCAGTATTGCTTTCCATAGATGACGGTGATGGTGGAACAGGATTAGACCCCATCCCCATTTCCCTCGTGAATAGGTATATATTCTCATCATTATAAGAAACAAGCAATTCACTCTGGTCCGAGAAAGCCAACCCTGTTATGCCCACGTCATGCACATTACCAATTAGGTGCCAGGGGCAGAAGCTATCTAAAGGCTGACCAAAGTCATCAGATGCATCCCACTTGTACTTGCGGATATCATAAACCCGTGCATATTCATCAGAACCTGCAACTGCGAAGAGATTTGGATGCCTTGGGTCTATTGTGATTGCATTCAGATGAACAATTGGCATGTATCTTGAGTTTCCATGAAAAGATTTGCATGTGAAAAGCTCCGTAGCAGTTCTACTTCTCAGATCAAACTGTGAAAGAGAGGCTCTATTAAGATTACATCATGTTCACATGAAAATTGAAGAAGATGAAATGTAAGATGCACTACAATTAATTTGAAAGAAGACTAACTAAAAGCAGGAGGGGAGTAAAGGACTTGAAATTCATAAAATGTGTCCATAAGGAGGCCATACCTTGACCAAATAGTAAAGTAACTGCAACGAAAAATATAATTGAAAGAGAGAACATTGGCGGCAACCCAGAAGAAATTTAAGAAAAGGATTATTCAAAGATCACGTCAAGCCAACTCTTGAACACAAGAAGAAGGGAAAACTAAGAGCAGCTGGGAAGTCAGATGCAAAACCAAAGATGATTCTGAAAGCACGAGTCATAATATTTATTTCACATCAAAGAAGCGGAAGAAAAATCAATAATACAAGACATGGGATATAAAACTCACATGCTGAACTAATCCGTCTTCACCACAAGTGTAAAATATATGAGGGCTTCCAGGTTCAATGGCCAACTTATGAGCCCGACCATGATGCTTGGCCAGCATGACTGTTTCTACTTTCCCGCCCTCTAGGATCTGAGCATGTCTCACCTAAAATTAAAGAACGAGAAAAGTTAAGTCTTTCTCAGATAATGGGAACTTAATTCACATACACTATGACTATTTTATTGCCCAAAAAAAAAGATTAAAGAAATTCACTCAGAATGAATACAAGTTTGGCCCCATTCAGAACTTTCCTTAGAAATAGACCATATAGATAAAACAACAGAAAGGGGACAAGATGTTGTTTTCTTTCTTTAAAAAAAAAAAAAAAAAAAAAACACACACACACACACACACACACAACAATAACTACGGGTAAAGGGTAATGAAACATTAAAAAAAAAAAATTTAAGCCCATAAAACAGACCAAACAACTACAGCCTATCAACCAGAGAACTTGAGCAGTATTTTTTTGATAAAGGAATTTACCTGCCCATCTGCAGCACAAGTAACAATGCTCCTATCGTCCGTGCACGACATTATCTTTGCTTGAAAAACATTGTTGTGATGCCCAGAATGGAAGGAGAGTTTAACATGCCCAATATCCCAATCCCACAACATAACCATTCTGTCATCAGAACCAGACACGAGAATGTCTCCTTCAGCATTGAAGGAAACTGTGTTCACACAACCTCGGTGCTTTTGCAGGTTTCTGTATTGCTCAAGCCGACGGACTAGGTCCTGAAAGGAAAACAACGTATCCATCTTCAAGTCCAATAGCAAAGATTTATTTTTTTGAGTAATTCCAGTATCAAAATTTAAATCCAACAACCAATGTTAGGATCATTTCCTCCAATGTTGCCAAGGGGTCAAGGCAGTCCTTACATTGTTTACCTAGCCTAAGCAAAACGTTCTTTATCTAAAAGCACCTGAACATTATATGAATTATTTAAAGGTCCTTAAACAAGTGCTCACATATTTTATAAACGAATAAATATATAAGATCTGACGGAATCAGATCTAAACAAGAAAACAATAGAAGCGACTGTTGAGTCGTTAATTATGTAATATTATATATAAGTTATTTATATATTTTTATTGTCAAGTCTCCAAAATACTAGCCTAATTGCGTTTATTTATTATTTTCAGGGTTATGGGAGTGCGTGGTTGAATCCAGGGCGAAAAACTACGCAAAATCGAGTATTCATATGCCTGGATCCGTTTTACACCGAAAATCGCGCTAGCACACATCTCGAGGCAAATTTGGTAGGGCCCACATGTGAGACACGAAAGAGATGATGTGGCGGACAACTAGGCATACATGTGTCCAGTGGTGCTTGCGTGATTTAAGGATATAAGTTAGGAATGTTTTGGTTTTAATAGGAATAATATATATATTATAATATAATATATGAGAGGGATATGCATGGAAGAAAGAAAAGATAGGGAGAAATAGAAACGGTCAGAGACACATAAAAGAAAGAAAGAGAGGAACGAAAGAAACGGAATTGACTTTGAAGCGAGAGAATGCACCTCTCGGGATCTCCTATTTTTCTCCTTCGAGCCGAACTCTCTCGCCCGATTCTTTTCTATTTTTTTTTCTCTTGGTGTTCTTCAACTATGCGAGGCTAAAAACCTCTAGCCTAGGCAAGACTGCGAGGGAGGTTCGACTGCGCATATCAATGGATTTGTGAGATTTATATATTTTAATTTCAATCTTTTCATTAATATTTTATTTTCTTTGGTATTGTTTCAATAATCGAGGTTAAATTCATGTTTAAATCTTGATTTACTCCCCAGTGAGTCGTAAGCATCCGTACTTGTGCAATAAGACCACACTAGCGATAATTGATCTTACCAATCGATTAGTCTCTTTTGGGACCGGTTGAATACATTAAAAATCTAGGCTAAATCGGACACACGAGTGATTCAGTTGTCTAGGTGTAGTGCCTTCACGAAACCTATTGCGGTCATCGTGTTAAACCCAATGCGCTGGAGTATAGGGTTATACGTTTGACTAGAAAAATAGTCACCGTCGTACCTTGGCTATCGAGATTAGGAAGTGCGAGGAACCGCGTACGTTACCGGTTCTATAGCTACACTAGGATATTTAGATTTGCATATTTTACATAAATCGAAGACCAAATCCAATCTTTTATCGAACCGAACTTGTATGTCTTGACCTAGGTGTTTTTATTAATTGTTTTCGAATTATTTTCATTGTTTTGTTTATTTATTTTAAACATTAGTTAATTTTTCATTCTTTAAACCCTCGATTTCCCTTTTCGTTATTTTTTACCTTAGAAAGATTATCAATCTCTGTGGGATCGACCTTTTGCCACTATTCTACAAAATAGTTGGTTTAGGTATTTTTAATTTTATTGACGCGTTCGGCGCGCGTCAGCGACTAACTAGTGGAGTCATAAAATAGTAAGACAAAAGTCTGATCAAGGAAGGTATAAGTAGCAAGGATTCTTCAAAACAGACTACATCCATGGTTGAAGAAATTGAGTCATTCATAAAAACAAGATGTGGGAATTAGTCAAGAAATTGTTGGTTCCAAATGGGTCTTCAAAAGGGAGGAAACTCTTGGGTGGAAGATGCAATAACAAAGCTCATATAGTTGCAAAGGGCTATACACAAGAGTGGCAACAACCAACAATGAAGCTTTTTTGTTGCGAAGCATAATTTAGAATCTTCCTTGCTAGGGTTGCTGCTTATACTTGGAGCTTCAATAGCTTGATTTCTGGCATTCTCGAACAGTTCTCCTTTTAGCTTTTCATTTTTTATTTTTATTTTTTGAGTAAATCAAGTATTTTGGCTAATATTCATCATGGAAATGGTGCAACAAAACGCAAGGAATACAATAGATAGATGAGGAGCAACATGAAAACTCAAACTCCAACATAAGAAAGTAAATTAAAAAAAAGGGTAGAGACCTTAAAAAATTTTCCTAAATTGAAGCTATAACAAAAACACCACCACCAAGTAAAACTGTAAAACCCAATGGGACTTTATTTAAGTCAGCAACTAGAATCCCATTGCACTCCTTGTAAGCAAAAATAAAATTGAAAATATAATAATTGCATTTGATAAGACAGCAGTGAAACCCTACAAATTAATGTTGCTATGACACTATGTTTTGTTTTTGAGCCCTTATTTCAGGACAAAAAAAAAAAAGAATCAAACTTGCATTACTGAACATAAACTTAAGAAAAGAAGAAAAATATCTAAGTTGAAAATTGACAGGAGTTTCTAAGTTGAAAATAAATGTTAGTTCACTGAACAGGAGTTTCTAAGTTGAAAAATGACAACTACAGAATATCTTAGCTAGCTTTGACACACAGCTGAAGGACAAGGAGCTTAAGTCTTTAAGATGATAGAAAAAGCGAAAATAGTACGATCAGAATAAAGAAATAATACTGAAACTGAGATATTTATATCTCCATGTCAGGACTGAGGGTGGTGAAATATGACTTTCTAAGCTAAAGTTACCTAAATTCTAGGATCCCAATTTTACACAGATGTTTCATTGACAACCTTATAAGTTAAATCTTGAGCAACTATACCTAAGAAATATATTAACTATTCTTTCCAGCAGATTACAATTTTATTCCAGACGAACCCTCAGCTTAAAGCAATTATTCGTGCCGAAATGCAACAAAACATTCAGAGTTCTATAGCAACTTCTTTTCACACAACTCTATCATAGAATCCCCAAGCATCTTGCACATCCTTGCCTAAGAAGAAATTGAGAAAAATAACTGCAGCTCGGGCAATCACTGTCTACAGAGAGAAAATATTATTTTCCAAGAACCTTAAAAACTAGACATCATTAGCAACAAACCAGTTAACATCTAACATTGGTAACAAAATTGCATGATTGGACTTCTTAAGGGAAACAGGTCAATATCACAACCTAGGTAACACCACCACATGATTTGACTTCTAATAAGAAATTAGTTAATGCTCCAACCCAGGTAACACCATACACTAAACAATTCACCTGGAAAGAGAGTGAAAGTCTTTGTTATTATCTCGAGATAAAGTTCAAATTCAACTTTCCTATAGGCTATATATAACCAAGAAGTGACAACTTTGTACTTTCATTTAAAAGAAAAGAAGTCTAAGCTATCTTATATAAAACCAAATTGAATATGACACATTTGAAATGTTTCAGAAAAGTTCAGTCTCATGACTCCCATCAAATATGTGCATCTTTCGTTTGTCTAAATTGAGCAAAATTATGAATCATTCAAATGCAGCGAAAAAAATAGATGGAATTAGCAAGAGATATACTGAGTGGAAGACACTGTGGAGGCCAACTCTGGAGGTTAAGATAACCCAAAAGAAACTGTTTAAAAAAGAAGTCGAGAGAATCCAAAAGAAACAATACAAATGAGCATATGAATTCTCGAGCAGAAACCTTCCAATGTATGCTATTTTAACCTTCATAAACTATTAAAGAAAGCTATAGGAAGCTGTATAAGTTTTGTGAAAGAAGCTAGCACAATCAATCTTAAAATTACGAAAAAACATCAAGCCCACTTCCTAATTCGATCGGGAGATTTTTACAGCAAATACTATGGAACTTCGCAGTTACAGCAACACTACGAACCAATAAGCTGACATTCTTCTCACATACCCAAACACAAAAAAAAATAGTTTATCTTTTGGAAGGTGATAATCTAACATTCTAGAAGACATACATTTGCAACACAATGATGTAGGCCTTGTTTGGTATGAGGTGAAGATATCTCCAAGGAGATAACTCCCATGGAGTTGGGAACTAATCTTGTTTGGTTACCCAACTTGCCTCCAAGTTATCTCTCAACTTACACTCTAGAGTGAGATATATCTCCCTACCACCCCCTAGGGAGTTATCTTTCAGAAGTTGTAGACACAATTACCCCTCATTAATGACCATTTTATTAACCATCTCTCTCTCTTGTTTGAAGGCTATTTATTTCAATTTGTAAACATCTATAACAGGACATGAAGATCATCTCTTCTTCACTCAAAAACTCCATGAGGAAGAGAGTGATCACTTGTATTTATACTTGAAAAATCAGTTACAACTGTAATGTATTACATGTCGATCACATTGTACACACTTCTAACAAACTTAACAAACATAACAGTCTCAACTAACTCCTTAACAACAATAACAGCTTCCAACTAACTTCTTATGAAACTTTCCTCCTATACATATACATGTCAATGGTTTATGGTAACATCCCCCCTCAAACGAAGGGGGAGTAACACTACACCAAGTTTGTCTCTCAAGTAGCAAAACCTTGAAGATGATAGAGCCTTGGTAAAACAATCAGCTACTTGATCATGAGAAGGAACATACCGAACATTTAACAATCCTTTTAAAACTTGATCACGAATGTAATGAACATCAATCTCAATGTGCTTTGTTCTTGAATGAAAAACTGGATTCCTAGCCAATGCAGTTGCACTCATATTGTCACACCAAACCACCGGAGTTTGTTGAATAGGAAGGTGAAGTTCGAGAGTAGAGACTTAATCCAAGTGATCTCGAGATGCAACATGAGCAAGAGCTCTATACTCGACTCTGTACTAGACCTCGCCACTACTCCTTGCTTTTTAGACTGCCATGACACTAGATTGCATCCAAAATAGACGGTATACCCAAAGAATTGATTTACGATCTTCAATGGAAGATGCCCAATCAACATCTCGAGTAACCAAGAAAGCATAAAGAAGAACCTGGTTTGAAACACAAACCACACTTTGAATAGTCCCTTTCAAGTACCTTAAGACTCTTTTTAATGCTTGCCAATGTGAGTTGTAAGGAGATTGTTGATATTGACTAAGCTTGTTGACAATGTAAGCTATATCGGGTCTAGTATTAACCACATATTGAAGACCTCCTAATATGCTTCGATAAAGAGAAGGATCAGTGAACAATGTAGCAGAGTCATCGGTCGCATTTTTGTGACAATGCAGTGTATCAACAGTTTGGTATTGATCATGCCTGCTTCTTCATAACTCGAGATACATAGCTTGATTGTGTAAGATAGAGACCAGAGTTATCTCTATGAACTTCAAATCCCGAAACATATTTAAGTTACCAATGTCTTTCAAGGCAAATTTCGATTCAATTGATCAATAAAAGATCAATCGAGATCATTGTTATTGCCGATGATGATGATATCATCTACATATACTAGAACATATAGAGTAGTACTCGATGACGTAAAATGAACAATGAAGAATCGATATCTTGCATTGTGGAAACACCAAGAGATTAACTGAGACTTTAACTTGTCAAACCAAGCTCTTGGTGCCTGTCTCAAACCATACAATGCCTTGTGAAGATGACAAACCATATTAGGATAATTTGGATTCACAAAACCTTCAGGTTGATTGGTGAATACTTCTTCACTGAGTTGGCCATTCAAAAATGCATTATTGATGTCAATTTGTCTCAAATTCCATCCAAGAGTAACGTCAATGGAGAAAATCACTCTTAGTGTAGAGGCTTTAACCACTGGACTGTAAGTCTCCGAGAAATCAATACCAGGCTTTAAACATTTAATCTTTGCATTAAACTGATTTTCAACTCTGGATTTGAACACTTTGAAAGCTTGAAGTGCATCTGATTTATTCTTTAAAGGAAAAATCCATGTAAATCTTGACCAATCATCAACAAATACAATGTAGTAATTGAAACCATCATGAGAAGTAACTGGAGAAGGACCCCAAACATCTGAATGAATGAGATCTAGTACATGTTTGCATCTTGAACTTGAGTTTGAGAATGGTAAAGCATGATGCTTTCCCAATGGACATACATGACAAAACTCAGTAGATAAGCATGGTAGATGAAGATTAGATCGCATCACTTGTTGTAAAGTTTGAACAATGAGGATGTCCTAGCCGAAAATGCCATAGAGAAGACAATGATTTTCTGGATGCCCAAGATAAGCTTGTGTAGAATTTGACTGTGTTTCTTTGTAACAAACTTGGAGAAGCGGCAAATTGGTAAAGTCCATCTTGAAGAACTCCCTTAAGTAAGATCTCCTTAGTTGAAGAATCCTTCACCAAACAATCCTTATTAGTGAACTCAATAACAACATTGTTGTCCTTAACCAGTTGAGATATACTAATAAGATTCTTCCTTATGTTTGGTACACATAGAGTATTTGAAAACTTTAGTCTATGATCAATGACGATACTTTTGCATTGCCTATATACTTAATAGGAATAGAATTACCATTGCCAACTATCAAAGAATCATTACCTTGATAAGGTGAAATATGATTCATTTGAGAAGTATCATTAGTAACATGAGTCGTGGCACCACTATCTCGCATACCAGGAAGTATCATTGGCGAAATTTGAATGCTTGAACCAACCAAAACACAACCAGATGAATTTTCACTTAAACCAGAACCGAACTCTGTGTTCCCGAGAAAATGTGCACTTGGTTGTACTCCATGAAACCGGCCTCCTCCTCTAAAATTCGATTTCCCCGATAACCATTTAAGCGATTTCCATTTGAATTACTAACTTGTGTACCCATGTAATTCATATTTGCCTGTAATAGCGAGAATGCGTGAATGTCCAACCTTATTGCATATTTGACATGTTGGCCTACTATTGTTTGGAAATCGAAAGCCTCCTCTTCCTCTAAATCGACCACCACGACCTCTATTGTTGTTATTAAAATTCCTTCCACCATTTCCTCCTTGTCTCTGAGAATTATTATTCCAACCATTGTTTGATCCTCCTTGTTTCGTTTCAATTTGAATTCACTTGGTTTGATCCTTCAAGAGTCATAGAATTTATTCCGAAATCATTTGTAACTCACCAAGTTTGGCTTCAAAATCGAGTAAACATGATCTGTAATTCGGTCCATTTCGATCTCCTGTCTTTCTAATACGGTTGTAATTGGAAGATACTCTCCATCTAAACCAGTAAAGTAAACAAGATATGAGCTCTGCAGCGAGAATTGTTCTCCAGCCAGTAGCTATGTTATCGAAGAAATTCTTTCATCTTTCTAAGGTAATCACTCATCTTGGTAGATCCTTTTTTGTAGTTCGATTGCGGTTCTATTAAACCGAATCGTGCTCGATTGTGTGCACCACGAGAATTCTTCAATGAATTTCCACAGATTCATTAGGCGTGTAGGTTCTTCCATCCTTGGCAACCACCGCTTTGTTGCAATGTGTGGTTCCAATGTACACAAAAGCCAAGCATACAACATTCTATCACGAGAATGCCAAACTTGATGTTCAAGATTTGGTTCTCCTTGATCATTCAACAGTGAAGGAACTTCAATTGTTCCAAACAAGATTCCATCTAACCTATATCCTTCTATTGCAGGTACGATGATGGATTTCCACAACAAAAAATTACTATCATTCAACTTGATCGACACAATTTGGTTAAGAGAGTTACCGAATGGTGTGATCATTGTTTGATGATTTGCAGAGGAGCTAGAAACATTTGGAGAAGAAAGACTCGAAGCATCCATGGTGATGTATGAATCTCCCAAGAAACACTAAGCAACACAGTGATGATGATGATTCCTTAAGAACCACAGATCACTCTCAATAGCTCTGATACCATGTAAACATCTATAACAGGACATGAAGATCATCTCTTCTTCACTCAAAAACTCCATGAGGAAGAGAGTGATCACTTGTATTTATACTTGAAAAATCAGTTACAACTGTAATGTATTACATGTCAATCACATTGTACACACTTCTAACAAACTTAACAAACATAACAGTCTCAACTAACTCCTTAACAACAATAACAGCTTCCAACTAACTTCTTATGAAACTTTCCTCCTATACATATACATGTCAATGGTTTATGCTAACACAATTCATATTTTTTATTGTTTAAAAATTTGAAACTTCCCTGCAAGTTTAAAGTTGAACCAAACATGAAAATATTAACTCCGAGGAGATAACCCCCAACTAACCCAGTAAGTGGCAAAAACGAACCAAATGAGGCTGTAGATTTGATTGGGATGTGTGTTGCACGAATTCCAAGGAAATCTACACCACCGTGCAGCAAATGCATGTACCAAAAGAATGTCAAAAAATCATTTTCATAATCTTTAATCCCTAAGTTACATTGGAGATACAAACACCACAGACAGCAAATAACAAATTGAACTACAATCAAAATCATAAACAACCCCCCTCCCTTCTTTTAGCAATGTGCAAATTCTTAGATTTGATATGAGCTTCAATTTTCCCCTTTTCTAATTTGACTATTTTTAATTCAATTCAATAATAAACTTGTTCAATCAACAATCAGCTCTACATTACTATGAATCAGTTCAATACAATTCAATTCAACCAACAACAATAATGGAAACTGAAAACCCAATAAGGGTGAAGCGGGTGATGAAGTTTTGAGAACCTGTGAAGCGCCAAATCGATTGGCGAAAGTTCTGGGGACGACCTCGCCGAGTTCCCGGTTCAGCAATTCGAGGACGTCACCTCTGAAATCGGCCGACCTCGCCATCTTCGCCTTCCTGTCCATTCCCGTCGGACTCGATCGCACGGAGAGAGAGGACATCTAGGTCGGTTTGGACGGCGTAGATTGGGGATGGGTGGCGGTGGGCCGTTGGATTGGGGGTTTAAGAGAGGTAATGGAACTGCATTGCTTCTGATTCTGCGATGGTGGGGTGTGGTTGTGTTAATGTCCCTCGATCAAATACGTGTTGGCGTAGCTACGTGGATGACGATGCTTTGTTGTGGAGACTAACACGTGTCGCTCGTTTTTTTTTCTTTTTTTTTTTTTTTAAATATTGTAGTTGTAGATTGCATCGGAAAAATTACAAAAGTACTGTTAATAATATAAAAAAATTAGTAAAATAACTTAGGTTTACTTTTTATTACAAAAATAAGGTAAATCGGGTTATGAAAATGCGTTATTAGTGGGCCAAAAATACACGAATGGCGCATTCTCCGAATGCGTCATTCGTGTGTTAGGGACCGACCCACGTGGCGTTCACGTGGATCGGTCCCCATAAACTAATGACGCATTCGGGGAATGCGCCATTAGTTTGAGGTTGCTGGTGACGTGTTGTACACGTGGCGTCTGCGTGTACGCCATGTGGAGCGACCCGGTACACTATAGTGTAACGTTTTAACAACGTGGCGTCCACGTGGGCGCCACGTCGGTTTCTACAGTATACGAATAGCACATTAGGAGAATGCGCCATTCGTGTACTGTACCCCCGTGAAGGTTGGGTGCGCGTGATATCGTCTTCCCCGATAACGCAGGGAATATATTCCCCGTGTTCTCGGGCTAAGATATAAGGCTATGGGGGGTAGGGGGTTAGGGTTCCTGGGGGGTTTTATAAGGTGGGTGTTGGTGGGGTGGGTCAATTTGTGAGGTGGGACTATATTTTGTGTTTTTGCAGGGAATATCAAACATAGAAGATACACACCAGTGGTTTTGATCTGGGTTGAAGGTTGGGAAAATGATCGGAATATTTATTTATTTTTTACGTCATTTCGTTAAAGTTCGTAATATTAATATAAGTAAAAACTAATTTTTATTTATTTTTTTAGGGATAATCCAATTGAAGACGGAAAGGAAATAAGAGGAAAATTAGTAAGTTAAGAAATTTATTTATTTAAGTTTGAGTAAGTTTGAGTTGGTAATTTAGTTAAATTAAATAAATTTATACTGTTTTTTTACAAAAATTAGTATGTAGAGTTTGTTTGTTCCAAGGAGACCTTAATTTGGTTAGTCTAATTGTTCAAAAATATGTCGTAAATTGAGATAGATGATGTAAATATGAGTTTGAAATTGATGTCATGTAAACGAAAGAGTATGCTCTGTAGTTGCGCTATGATGGTGATCCTCTACATCAGAGATTATGGTTACGATATAAATCATGAATGTGATGAATGAATAAGCATAAATACACGTAGGCTTTGCAATGTAAGCACAGGAGATGATAAAACAATTTTTGGAAAGCAATAATAAAGTCAACATTTATTACATAAGTGGTATAATAACTTAAAAATATATGAATGTATGCCATCAAATCAATAAATAGCTAGGAATATAAGCACATGAGGTTTAATATATGAAAGTTGGCAATTTTAGTTTGTGTATGATTTCGTGGTCTTTTATGGGATTTCAATACTTGTACTACTACTATTGCTTTTCTTCACTTCTTTATTAGTCTGCTTGATTAATATATAACACATGTCAATATAAAACAAACCCTAATTATAAAACCCTAATAAGTTGATGAACGATGTTGCGATGGTCATCTCGACACATAAATAATAATTTGGTTATATTCTCTGTAGTTGCGCTATGAAAACGATCCTATACATTAGGAAATTTAATTGCAATAAATGGCTCAATTTTATGAACGAATGACGTTTGATATATATGCCATAATTTTACATCATTATTGTTCAATAAATTATGTAGGTCATGGAAAATAGGGACATCCCATTTCTCTTTTATGCGAACGGTGAAATTGTAAATGGTAGAAATGACATTAGGTACAACGCACCCCATCAGTAGTGTTGACATTTAGGTTTGGGACGAGTAGATAACAATTGATGGATCACGTGTGTAACGCATTCAATGTCTCATCTACGGAAACTAGGGTAAGGATGACTTATCGTCACACTATAACCCTCCCAGAGGGTTCAAAGTATTATGTCCCCGTATTGCTGGAAGACGCGACACACTTCGAATTGATGTGGGCGACCGTGACCAATCTACCAATAAACTTAAGGGTAGATATTTACTTAACATTTGAGCAAATCGACTATTGTCAAAGTCGTACAGTTCATTCGCAACTCGGTCGTGAAAATGTCAGCACGTTAGACACTAGATCGATGATGGAAATATTGCAGATGCAATCTCCACATGGTGATGATGAACCCAACGACGATGATGACATTAATGAGGCGGACGAGGATGTGCGTCCCCCCGAAGAGGCTGCACCAGCTGTCGATTGGGAAAACCTAAATGTCGTGGGGGATGACCCAATGTACGAACCTCCAGGGGCAGAAAACATACAAGATGATGAACAGTTTGCTATCGATGAAGAGAATTTCATGGAGGAAGCAAGCGATGCAGAAGGTCACCAACCATTGCCGGTGTACAACGATATCGATTGGGAGGTGGCTAACTCCATTGCGACCTAACATTCTCATCACCAAACTGGGGGGACCTCTCTAATTTTGATTTGGAACTAGGGATGTGCTTTGACAACAAAGAAGACTTACAACATGTCGTCGAAGTGTGACATGTTAACAGACATTGTCAATATCATGTGATGAAATCCACTACAACATTTTGGGCGATCAAGTGCAGAACTGCGCAAGATGGGTGCATGTGGCGACTTCGTGCTTGTTTGCGAAAGCGAACACAATTATGGGAGATCATACAATTAGACGCGCCACACATCTATATTAATCCCGACGTGGAACGCGGTCATGCCCAACTCGATGCCAACATGCTTGCGAGAGAGATCCAAAGCATTGTCCAGATAGATCAAGCAATAACTATCGAGACATTAATACAAATAATTAAGGGAAATACGGACACGAAGTAAACTACAAGCGAATGAGGGATGCAAGAGGAAGGCAATTGCAAATGCATTTGGAGATTGGGATGAGTCACACGCTAGATTGCCAAGCTAGTTGGCGGCCGTGAAGATTAAGAGTCCGAGGACCGCAATTGAGTGGTCACATAGACAATGGGCTTCTGATGAGATAAGGACTGAGTGTCCTCAATTTCGTCGTGTTTTTTTCGCATTCGAAGCATCAATACAAGCTTTCAAGTTTTGTAGGCCTATGCTTCAAATTGACGCGACTTTCTTATATGGAAAATATAGTGGTAAGCTACTGATTGTCATATTTGTTGATGGTAATGGACACATACTACCGGTAGCATTCGCTATTGCAGAAATCGAGTCTACGGATTCGTGGGGATGGTTTTTGAGGACGTTGTGCAAACACGTGACGGATAGAGATGGTATTTGCATTATTTCTGATCGTCACCCTGGCATTCTGGAGGTGGTTAACACACCGACCAACGGTTTTTGTCCTCTTAAAGGATATCACCGTTATTGTCTGCGACACTTGGTCAGTAATTTCAACACTCAATTTAAAAATGAGCCATTGAAAAACCTACTTTCTCGAGCTGCTGGTCAACATCAAGTTCGAAAGTTTAATGCGTGCATGAAGCGTTTTGCATATTTATCATCGCGAACCCCTCAATGTTTGCAATATGTCAATGCCATCCCCAAAGAACTATGGACTCAATCGCACGACGGAGGCATGCGGTACGGATGGATGAATTATAATGGTGTTGGTACGTATGAAATGCAAGTTATGTATTGCACTCAACTATATAGTTATTGCAAGAGTAATATTACTTACATGAGTTTTATCGTCACTTGTAGAGTGTTTTAACGGGGTATTGAAGGGGGCTCGATTCATGCCAATAACAGCAATGAATCAGATGATCTACTATAGATTGGTGACATACCATGATCAACGCAACCAGGAAATCAATGCAGCAATCTTAAACGGGCAATCGTACACGAAATATGTCACGGATCAACTAACACATTACGAACAAGCTGCAAGGAGACATCAAGTCAATTTGATCAATCGTGACATAGGTGAGTTTGAAGTCCTTACCGGACGACATGGAGATCGCATGCATAAAGGCAACAATACACAAGTCGTTATCCTAAAGGATCGCATGTGCACTTGCAATAAACGGTAATCGTTTGGGTTCCCTTGCTCATACGTGTTAGCTGCATGTTCATTTATTCGGGTGAGGTACTCACAATTTATTGAACCATACTACCGGATAGATGTCTACGCGCAATGTTACTCATATAAATTCAAAGCCATTCCAGATGAGAAATATTGGCCGACTTTTGCGATGAACATCGTACCAGACCCAAGGTGCAGACGTGGCTGAGGGAGACCAAATGGGATGTGAAGGTCAAACGAGATGGATCAACCTAATGTTACAAGAGCCTTGCGATGTAGCATATGTCATCAAGAAGGACATAAAAGAACAACATGTCCCAATAAAGATTGTGATCGAGTCCCTACTAGGAAGAACCGATGCGACATTTGTCGTGCAGATGGACATAACAAAAAAAATTGTCCATCCAGAACTGAATCTTCCAATCAAAACCAATAGTCCAGTTTCTATAGTGTTTACTAATGGCTTAAGTATGTATGTAATTAGATTATACTGAACCTATTGAAGTATCTAGAAAGTTTACGTCATGAACTGTTTACGTATTCGTTATTGTTTGAACATTTAACAATCGATTAGTGGCGACTTCTCGAACAACACGACTAACTTTTAAAACTCCCTAAATTGTAGTTTGTACACAAATGGATCCAGGTTGGTCAGATCTTTCACTGTTACATCTTCAATCTACACATAGGTCCTCACGAGCGTGGACGGGTCAGGTAAACCATTTAAGATTTATACATCCGATGTTTGTGGCTGAACGTATAATATACATATATGTGACAGCTTATTTTTCAATTCTAAGGTGTACGAGACATTGCGTGTGCGTCGACGACGGGCTGTCGTTGATCGAACGGTGGAGTATCATTCTCGAATGATCCCATATCTACGTTCCAGTGGCTTCTATGGCATTTTGCGCGTATCATTTTTCAGCCTTGATTAGGCTTTGATTACTGCATTCGTAGAGAGATGGCGCTCAGAGACACATACATTTCACATGCAATGTGGCGAGTGCACTATTACACTACAAGACGTACAGGTATAGCTCGACTTACCAATCGAAGGTATGCCTTTGACAGGAACCACCGATACAAACTATATTGAGGTTTGTGAGAGGCTACTTGGTCGAATTCCTATTGGAGATGACTTTCATGGAAATAAACTAAAAGTCT
Organism: Stephania yunnanensis; assembly: GCA_039657365.1. Lineage (NCBI taxonomy): Eukaryota > Viridiplantae > Streptophyta > Magnoliopsida > Ranunculales > Menispermaceae > Stephania > Stephania yunnanensis. The sequence goes on along the minus strand of CM077585.1, from coordinate 53,351,082 downwards.
GATGGTTTGAGCGCGACGTACCAACTGTACATGACGACATCGACGAGGAGTCGGTGCGGCGGTATGTTCGAACGTACATTCTCCAACTAATCGGTGGTTGTCTATTCGCCGATAAGTCAAATCGATATGTACATTTGATGTTTCTACCTTTGCTCGAGGATTTTGACGTAGTCGGCCAATATAGTTGGGGGAGTGCCTGTTTGGCTTTTTTGTACAGGGAGTTGTGTCGCGGATCGCGCGCGGGTGCACACGAGGTTGCAGGGGCTTCTATTCTAGTACAACTGTGGGCATGAGATAGATTTCCATTCATAGCACCGATGCGGCTGGGTGTTCCTAGACTTCAACCTCGAACAATGGACGGATATGAGATGCTTAATGACGTCCCTTTAGGACACAGGTAACCGAAATGTTATATCGTAATTTTTATAATATTAACTACATTTTGATTTTACTAATTATGAGTTTTCTATACAGATGGATCGATGCATTCTCGGTTACTCAAAGTGCAACACACGTTTTATCAGCTTACCGTGATGCACTCGATTCACAGAATGATGCGGACATGGTGTGGCAACCTTATTATGAAGTCATGGTGTCTCTTCCTGAATACTGCACCGATGGTCACGGAAGTTGGCTATCGACGTGTCCCCTTATTTGTTTCCACATAGTCGAGTGGCATCGACCTGAAAGAGTTTTGAGACAATTCGGAATGATACAGGCCATGCCACCAAACTGTGATTACGACACCCAACTGCACCGCATCGAGATGCGAGGACGAGTTCAAGAAAATTGGGCGTCTTTTCACGCAAACTACATACAGATGTGGGATAATCGTAGTGACAGCATAGTCACGGTGGAACAAAAAGAAGGCCACGATCGACAAGACTACATGACGCGGTATCGATCAGTCACTAAAAGATTCATTGGACATGATGGGGCTTTACGTGACTATTCGGTAAGCTTTAAACTATTATTCTTCTTTCCTCACGTTTTACATCTAAAATTGTGTGTACTAACCTCCTATTTTTTCTCAGTGTAACTTGGTGCGTCGACTGCAGCGAATTTTCATTGACGATGGGTACGCGCAAGGTCTTGCTGCGCTTGATGAAGGCATCAAAATCTTGGATGAAGATCATAGGCAAAGGTCGACTCTATGGAATAGTGGAATTGATGTCGGACAGGGCATAGACGAGGAAAATGAAGATGAAGATGAAGAAGATGATCAGGGCGAATCGAATCGAGAGGTGAGAAGAAGAAGAACACAAACACAAACTGTGGGTGGGAGCACTAGACGTCCTCGTCCACCACGTCCTTCTCGTCGGACGAGACTGCTACTGAGAGCGGCAGACGATCCCCTACGCCACGTTCATCTCGTCCGAGAGGGAGAACAACAGAGACTATTGGTGACAGTAGCCAACGCTCATCCCCACCACTCCATTCTTCTCAAGGGTACATTCCTACATTGTCCCCAATGCAAACAGAGCCTCAAATGTTTGTACCTACCGCGCCGATCATGAATCTTCCTCAGTACCATTTTAATCCTTATGCTCCCGGACCGTCGTCTTCATATATGGACCATGACATGCCTAGACATCCAATGTATTCGTCATTGCCTCAACACATGACGAGCTCATTTACTCCACCGTGTTATAATTATAATATGTCATATAATGGAGATGGCTCATTCATGAACATGTTAAGCATGCCCCCCGCCGCCTCATGTTCCTCTCGGCCAACTGCATACAAGAAGCCAGTTTTTTGGGACGGTTCAACCTCCTATTTTTTGGAGCATTAGTACTAGAGGTGAGTCGAGTGAAGCACCAGAGGATGAACATCAATCGACTCAACGATATTCAATGCAAGATCATCAACCTCGACAAACTCAACCGGAAGTACAAACAGAACGTCCAACTCGACATAGAGTACGTCCGGTTTGCATCACGGAGCAACAACGTCAACGTAACCGTCGATAAACCTGTATGATAAGGTTTTTTATGGAATGAAATCATACTTTCAAAACTTCTTTATTGCTATATTTTTAAATTCTAAAAAAATATATAACGTGGTTTTGGCCTTTACAGTTTTCGTCTACAAATTTATCCTCATGATCACGATTGTGTTGCACGGTTTATAGTAGATATGGATAGGTTGCCCCCTTGATATACGTGCGTAATGTTTGCATGGGTTGTCAACCTTGACATACATTTCTGTTGTTTGCACGGGTTGCCCCCCGCCAGATACGTGCGTGTCATTTCCTTGACTATTGTCCCCTCGAGATACGTGTGTAATGGTTGCATGGATTGTCAATCTCGACATACGTGCATTTTGTTGGCAATGGTTGTCCACTGGTAGATACGTGAGTGTCGTTTGCATGAGTTGACCCCTCTAGATACGTGCATAACGTTTGCATGAATTGCATGAGGTTGCATGAATCGGCCACCTCGACATGTGCGTCGTTTGCATGATGCCTCTGCCGCGAGATACATGCGTGGCGTTTGCATGAGTAGTCCACGTCCATATATGTGTGCGTCTTTTACATCAGTTGTATACCTCGATAAACGTGGGAGATACGTGGGAGATGCAGGCTATCCATCTCGATACGCAATTGACTTTGCATGGGTTCACCGTGTCACGGCCCATTAATTAATACACGTTTAATACGTTATCCATAACAAAATGACCCGTGACGTGCAACCCGCAGCGAGATACGTGTCACTACCGACGCATGGTGACCGAAGTAAATGTTATATTTGTGGGTGTCGTGTGATTTGTAGTTGTTTTTGTAGTCGGTTGTGGTTGTTGGTCCGAGGTAGGAGACTCGGACGAACTGCCATAAGCTCAAGGGACAGCGGGGGAGTCGTCTCCCCTGCACGAACCCAACTTGGGGTTGGGGATGGACGCCCAACACCAGTACAAATGGAAAAAAATAAAAAATTAAAAGTTTACGAGAGGAAGAATATGGGTAGCCCGGGTCGGGCTGCCTCATATGGGTCGGGTCGGGCCGACTCGGGCCCGGGTGGGCTGGGTCGGGTGACCCTGACCCTTTGGAGAAGGGGTCATCACACACCGCTTCGAGTTGAACAAAGTACTCCTTTTGAGGAGTAAAGTAGAGGGTGTGTATTTTGTATAGATGACTCCTTTTCAAAAAGTGTCATTGATTTTGTATAGATGACTCCTTTTCAAAATGAGTCATTCAGTCCACCTCATCAACACACATGCCACATGGAGCCACATCATCACCAATGACTTCTTTTCAAAAGGAGACATACCTTAGTTTTGTAAATTAAAAGTAACCAACCTTATTTTTGAAATAAAAAACTATACCCACCTTATTTTTAGAAAAACCCCGATTGCATCACTATAATTTGGATCCTGCATCTAGACTTAAGGATGACAAAAATTTGGGTCCAGATGGGTCCGAATTTGGACAACCCCAACTATAAAAAAGTATGTTCATAGTTCAGACCCGATCCGATTTTAAATTTGGACAAAACTACTTTGTCTATATCTATTTTGTTTAAAATTCGAGATGTTCGATTGTCCGGATTTTTCGCAATCTTGAAAACTAATTTCTTATTTTAAAAACCTTTTCAAATGCTAAAATGTGCATATTGTCAGACTCCACCTAATTAGGGCACCTGACCAGCCTAGATTATCTTAATCTCTTGATAATCTAGCAGCCTTGATTTTATCATCAATAAATAATTAAAATTAAGATATCGTACTCATCATGTATGAAACTTTATTAACCAGAACAGATTCTAAAAGTAAATCTTAAATCTTAAACCTCAAAGTTCATAAATTCATTTAGATTGATTAGTTTATACTCAAAATTTCATTAAAAGTTTTTGACAGCACCTCCTCTATTTTTAAGGCTACATCCAAAAACTCATCCTTCAAAAATCTTCAATAAAACCTACTCAGCTTGGTGAAAATGCTGAAGGACTCACGATCCACCCATAACAATATATATTGCAATAAAAAAAATCATGTATGCATTCTAACCTATTTTAAGTTTTCAAAATCCTTAAACCATTTACCTTAACTCCACAACATTTTATTTCGTCTCAAAACCATTACAACAATTTTAAAAGAAATCAGAATCTCACACGAACCCAAACACCCATTTATACAATAAATAATATTTAAAAATGATACATACATAGAGAAAAAAGAATCAATGAAGTCACAAATGATCTGATAGCTTTCCATTTTCCTTGTCGCCGCTCGAAGTTGTCATTACCCAATTATAAAAATTAGATAATGTCAGATAAGTAAATCTCATACTATCCAGTACACCTGTAATAATCAAATGCATTGTATTCCAAGATATTAAATGAAAAAGAATATCACAAGGAATCATAAGTATACAAATATGCAATCCATCCTGTTTCTGTCGACCGACCACAATCAGATGACGTCTTTCCAAAAGTGGTGGGTACACAATAATAAAGATTCATGAGTTCGAGAGGAAGTCTCTCAAGAAGCCACGCCCTTGACTCTCCATGGAGTATGACCTTGGCCAGCATCGCAACACATCCTAAATATGTGCCTACAACGATCAGTGACTCCAGTCCTAGAGCACCACGATGTTTATCCTACCACACATATAGCCAATGAACACAATAGGACCCCCAAAGGCCTCTTTCATCTCGTGTTCGTGAATGCATGACCAACAAATATGCAAGGATAAACCATGCATACAATTATATTCGAGAAATACTCATACGATGTAAAGGTTGCCATGAGACTTACTTAACCTTGCAAACAACCAACTTTGAGTTTAATTTTTGGGGTTCCCAGGATAATTAGATCACCTTGAAAATGCTTTCAATAACTTCCCTGCATATCCAATTATATTATGGGTCAGGCTTCAAGTGAAACCATATCACGAAACCCAATGAGAATCGTGGTCAAAGTACGCTTGAGAACAATTTCCAAAAATATTAGTTTATATAATTGTTTCAACTGGTCAATTTGGGGTAGCTTTTTAACTTTGAAAACCTCAATATTTGTCATGATGACCTAGAAGGAACTTGTAGTACTTATGTCCTACTTTCCATAGACACCAAGAACACGTAAATTGAATCACCGACAAAGAAGTTGTGAATTTTTCAATATGGCCTGTCAATTAGGTAAACTTTATTTATTTTGAACTGAAAAAATTCTCCAAGTCGATATTTTCACAATTAAGTTCTCAAAACTTAACAACAAACATCACAAAACCACTCAATACCAACATCAAAATATTTTCACAACTCGTGGAGTCAAATCGGATTAAAACCAATAATCAATTCATTCATAAACCTAATGTAAATTATTATCAACTATAAAAACATCATCAAAACAGTTACCAACTGAATTTCATCAACTCAATTCACCAAAATACTAACCTACTTCGATAAAATTTATCTCAAATTGACGCAAATCAATCCAATATGCCAATAAACAACAATCTCTAAACTGTTGAAAAAGGAAAATGTATAATTCAAATTAAAATGTTGAAAAATGTCTTGCATTAAGAATTTATCAAATTATGTGCTGAATACCTCGTTTCCACCGAGAAAATTTAGCTCGAATTGACCATCTCGGGATGCTTTATAGTGTTGTGGAAAGAAACTAAGTGAAATCAGGCGTAGGGAACTTCGTAAGCTTAAGAGGGATTTGAGGGGTTTATGTAAAAACGATTTCTAACGTTCTCTTGAACGAATGTTGAAAGAAAGGAATATGTACATTTATATATATATATAAATATAACCTCTGCTGCTTAATTTCCTTTCATTTATTAATTCTCGAACTCCCTATTTTGAAGTGTTTTAACTTTTGGTGCTAATTTTGGATCCAATTTTTCATCGAATTGAGTCAAACTCTTGACAAAACAGTCTAATTCCATAAAATTCCCATAACACTGGTCAAAAATCTTAGTTTTGTCTATGACTTACTAAAATCTTTCAGACCAATCCTCTTGCCGTACTTAATTAAAATTACACCAATTTGGACCTAATCTCAACCTTGACCACTGTCAATCGACGCAAAACTCGAAACAAGATCTCGCACAAACTTCATCTCATTTCACACTACCTTCAATCCCGACTTACATGCAAACCGAGGTAAAATCCCCACGTCAGCTCATTAAGCCTATAGAAACTTCAAATTTGAATTTTAAAACTTACTTTTAATTATTTTTTAAAAAATTCGAAACAATAGTTTGGTTCACCATTTAATTTTTTCAGCGCTCTTTTCGACACATATCTCGAGATAAAACTCCGTAAAATATTGAATTTACTCATTTAACTTGAGTTTCGCTAGATAAAATAATATAATAGTACACAACACCAGACACACATCACACAAAAGTAAAGTTACCCGTATATCTCTTTTATCGGTCCTCAGCTCCCGACTCGAGGCATAAACTATAATTAGGCTCCGTTAATCCTGAACTACCCATAATTATCAATTTAATTTTTTTTAAGATTTGACACTTATATTATAATCTCATATGATATAATTTGAAAAAGTAACTTCAAATTCTCAACAACTATTGCAAACTATGAATCATTATAACATTACTAAAAATAATTCATGTAATTAAACATTTAATGTAAAAAAACAAATGTTCAAGTATAAAAAACTAAAGTCTAATTCATTTTTAAATGAAAGATATCTTTAGTAAATTAATTTCTTTATGTATTAGAATAGATTAATGTTAGTTAATCTATTTTATAAATACTAAGTGTCCAATATACCTTTTTATCAAAGGTATTTTGACTCTATTTAAAATTCGAACCGGGTCCGGTCGATTATGGAGTTCCATAGCCTTGCCCAGACCCGACCCGATTTTAAATTCGAACAAGTGATCTTTGCCCAAATACGACCCAAATTTGTTAAGACATGTCCGTGCCCTTTTTATTTCAAGCCGGACAAAACTAGGTCGGTGAGTCTGGACACTAAATTGCCATCCTTATCTAGACTTGTTCACTGGGCTAGGGACCGCTAGGCCCACTCAAGCTTGATCAAAATAGGGTCGGGCTTGGTCTTGCAAATCTCAAAGAAGCCTAGCTCATGTCTGTGTTTGCCTAAGCTCGCTTATTTAATGGGCAAGTCTGAATTTGTGCTTTTAGCCCGATCCCAACCAGCTTTGAATAAGAATGATATTATATATATACCTTGTAAAAATTAATACATTGTATGCTAGATATAAGTTTGTGAGTTTCAAACTTACACCATTACACTCATTTGAGTAATTCTAACCACTTAACCACCTAATTTTTTTATTTAACTCTTGAAACTTAATAAATATATTTATTTTAAAAAAAAAACAATAACAATCCTATCAAAAGTCGAGCTTAGGCGGGACAAGTCCTTGAAGAAAAAAGTCCACCTAAGAACGGCCCGGGCCCGCCGGTTGAATACGTATACCAATAACAACATGCAAGATCGACATGAAGTTGTTGACATCCCTTTGATGCACATCAAAATGTGTACTTGTATTCTTAAAGCAAATATATGTGTGTCGTTCCTGCATGGTGTTGTTACTAGTTGCAAAACCATTTTTCCTATAATTTTATTGAAAGGGTTTTTTATCATTAGACTTTTATTGAAGTTTTTTTTGAAGTGAAATAGAAATTTCATTAATCATTAATGGCTTGATGCAAACCAAACATAGAATCATTGTATCTACTGTAACATGCATATATGAGACGTGAACACAGAAATGTTCTTACGTGTCAATACGCACATAAACGCATATGCAATGTCTCTAGCATAACTAGTAAAGAACATAATCATGAAGGCCATACACATTCTCTCTCTCTCTCTCTCTCTCTCTCTCTCTCTCTCTCTCTCTCTCTCTCTCTCTCTCTCTCCCTCTCTCTTTGTCCCACTGATGGTCTTACATGTTTCAATGTCGAGACCGCAAGCTTCGTAGTGGTGAACTTATGAGAGGTGAAGATTATGGGAGAGATGTCGTTTTATAGTCCAATCGAAGAACGTGGTAAATCTAGGGTTTGCATTTTAAATCGATTTTGTGAAATAGGGTTATCGACTTGGGGGCATGTTGGTCATTCCACCAACCTCCAAAAATCTAATCTCGAACTTAACACACCCAATTGAACAAGTGACCCAATCGAGACTAGTCACTTAACCCAAGCCACAATTTCATGTATACCTTAATCCCATACGCACGAGACTATTGTATTTGCAAAGCGAACATGCCATTTTTGTTCAAAATAACATATATCTGTAATATAGAACACATGTTAATAATATCGAAACATTGTGGTAATCAATGATTGTTTTCTACAAATATCTAGAACATACGATAATACACAACAGTACTAGAACCACATGATGACAAATAAAACTTTCAACATTGGGAGTAATTAGTGGCACCAAAAAAGATGATTTAATGTAGTCACATGTATTTTTAACTAACCGATCTAATTAATCTTAATTGAATTATTAATTACAGTTAGGACCCGTAGCTCATACCCACGTGGGCATCGCCGACAAGTCGACGACACTCCAATCAAGGTATAAATAATTATTTTTGTGCGATGCATGTTAATTTTTTGTATTATTACTCAATAATTCGTGTCCCACAAGTTAGGATTTTTATTAGTTGCATTATGCCTGTGTAGCGACAAGAGTGTAGGACGTCGCGGGGTGTGCGAAAGACGAGTATATGAGTAGTTAGGGGTTTAGATATTGATAATGTAGGAGCTTAAATGGTGGTGATGTTGATCTTGTTATTGATATTGTTATTGTTGTTGTTATATTTTTTAAAAGGAAAAAAAACTAAAATAAAAAGTTGTTTCAATTCATCTCTGGAAAATATAGATGAATGGGCGGAGGGGTAGCCAGGCAGGTTAGGCTTGACCACCCCAAATGAGCCGAGTCGGATCGGCCTAGGCTCGAGCGGATTGGGTCAAACCGACCCAGGTCCAAGTGGATCGGGTTGAGCCAACCTTGGCCTAAGTGTTTAGGCCAAACTTGTTGGGTTTTGGGGTTCATACGCAGCGGAAATTACAAAACAATTTTGACAAAAACCCCGATAGGATCCGAATCTAATTCCATTAAAAACGTTTAAACCATGAAAAACTTAATCATACCTCAGTCGCAATGTACCTTTCTGAAGGTTAATCGATCTCTAAGGCGCTGCCAACGACGAACGCCCTCTATCAGCAGTCCACACACGAACGACGACCGAGATTCAGAGTGCTAGCTTCGAGAGAATACCAAACCTTTTGTTTTTCTCTCCAAAACGATCCAGAGCATACCAAAAAACCCTAAGTTGTTTCTAAAACGAAAATAGAGTTTCGGCCTTTTTTATCTTTCGTCTATGTTTTCTAACTTAAAGCGTCTATTTATACAACCCTTGTATATAGACGGTTAAGTAAATTACACATATACCCCTACTTAAAGAAGTATAAGTGTAATACACCGCAAGGACGTTTCCGTCATGAATTTTATCATATAAAATTCATTTTTCTGAACCATCTTAAAATCTCGCAAAACCATTCTTAGTGTGCGACCCAATAGGCTCATACAACGTTGGCAGTGTACCAAAACACATTTTGGTATACAAGTCATAAGCGGCCTCTAGCAAGACATTATGACTACCCAAGTTGTACGAATATCAAATCGATACAACCTAATTAATAGTGTATATAACATCCTTTTGTCACACGATATCCTTTTGATCAAACATAAGACATAGAATTGTCATCCAACATGTTCAATAGTACTAGTCTCGGTCTCTAGGTAGACTGAAAACATCCAAGTGACATTGATCAATATCAATTCACTTAGACTAGGCCTTTTAACAGTCTAACACATCGAGGGATCCACTGGATATCTCTCTTTATATGAGAGGGACAAATTCTATCTTGATTACACAAATTCACCACATTGCTCACATAGTAACCAATCACAACCTTTATAATCGTCCGGTTAAAGACAACGTTTGATAGTGTCAAATCACTATGTTCCTAATGTTGAAGTCTCTGATAATCTCAAGTCAGAGAACTGAAAAATATACCTATCATGAGAAACAACTATGACTTAATCCATGTGATGTTCTCATAGCGGGTCGGTCCAGTACTTTGTTCCCTAACAAGTACTCGCGATCTTGATTCGTATCCCTATATGTATAATCATCATATGATCATCAATCAAGACTCACACTAGTCTTAATTCATTATAGTTCCCAGTATAATGATCGACTAGGGACATTTAAGATATTTCTGTAAATACCCATGGATCTTATTATAATGTAAACATGCAAATTAAGTATAATAAACAACAAATGAAATCCTCTATTTTATTAACTAAAAGTATTCATAAAGACAGTTAATGGATTGACCTAGGGCACATGCCCCAACAAAATTGGGCCCAACTGAACCAGGCCCGGTTTAAGCTCAACCCATTATATAATTAAAATTTTAATTAAAATTTAAATAAAGATGGTTTTAAATAAAAATAAATTACGGAAAAATAAATAAAATTATGAAAAACTCCAGAAAAAATTAGAGAAAATATGAAAATTTAGAAAAAGCTAGGAAAATGAGTTTCGAGACTTTTTCGGACGTTTAGCACCCGATATAACTCGAAAAGTGTGTCGAAATTAAACTTTGGAATAAAATTTAAAGTCTTTGGTCTCACATTATAAACTCACTTAATGCAACTTTAAAATAATGAAAGTGATATAATTAGACATCAAGAATTTAGGAGACTATAGTCGAGTGTCAAGCGCGCATCTCAAGGTGTGAATTGGACGTTTTGAGGGGGATTTGCGATTGCTTGAGATAAGTAAACCCATGAGAAAATTAGTTAGAATTCATTTATAACACTTGAATTATTTTAAATCTCAATTATCCTATCATGCTATTTATTGTTATCTACTTATTGCTCATCCACTCCCACATGTGTATGTGTGTTTATCGACAGGGTTGAACATGACATAAACTCACACCTCAGGGCTCCCCATGTTGTTCTAGTAGTTGTCCATGTCGAGGCAACGTGGTAACTATTTCTCATGAGACCCGTTAGGTTGAGAAATGTTTGGCGAGGACTTAAGTTTCCGTTATAAGTTCCTCTCGAGAGATGTTTAGACGAGGTTTCTTCGGTTAAAGGGTTCCTCTCATTCGACCGTGAGATGCTTGGCGAGATGATCGTCATGGGTTCCTCTCTCGAGACGTTTGGACGTGGTTCTATCGTTCATGAGTTCCTCTCATTAATTCGACAGTGAGATGTTTGGCAAAATGATCATTATGGGTTCCTTTCAAATTAGCTAAGTCGATTCTCAGATGTCGATTAGGACTCCTATCACGCTGTACTCGTGTCCAATTTTCAACTTCTCTGCTATTTATTTTCATGTAATCACCTTATTTTCTGTTCCTTATTTAAATTGCACAAATCGTATCCGTTTTAATTGAATTTCGCGAAAACTAGCAATGAAACGACCATCGCCCGACCTAAAGTCGGGTCGCCCGATCCATACCGCCACTTAGGCCCAAAATCCAATACCTGAACCATGCCAAAATAACGGTCTAGCATGCCTAATAACCTAAGAAATAACATATAGACAATATGGAAAAAGAATGTGGAATTTTAATTTAAATAAATACTAGATGTCCTCATAAACGAAACTATCAAGCATCTCAAATTCACATAAACAAATCAAAACAATACGAAATCTCCAAAACCTTCAAAAGCTTATAAATGGATCAAACTAACTAATGAAAGGCTTAACAACCCAACAAACTTGTCTAGATTAATAACCTTTTATTAATAGTTCTCAAGACAAATACTAGATATATTATGCAAGGCTCACTCTGCAAGGAGACTTCAGGCGATGGCCTTCCCGTTGTTGCGATCTATCACACTCATAGATGGACCTGTAGCGTATGTGGGGTGAGCTAAAGAACCAACAGAGCTTAATAAGTGAAGAACCACACTTACATATTAAACATGCAAGTATTACCTATAAAGCCAAAAAATCTAGCATGCATTTAAAATAAAGATAGCATTGATAATTTGTAGCATGACATCAATTTCCATAAAAAGTAAGCATTTCATGTTCCATAAAGCAATTTAAGCAGTGAAAAGGAATTTCAAGAATTGTAAAGCATTGGAAAATCAAGTTTTGCATGCAAATGGATTACAAGAGAGATACATAGAAAACGTAATATATATAAATGCAAGTCCAATGTCTCATTTGTCATCACCTCCCCTTGTTAACCAATCATCAAAGTATAACAAATATGCGTGGGTGACTTGATTCCGTCGTATGTCCACGGCTCCTCAAGAGGAGGTGACTTGGTTCCATTGTGCAACCACGACTCCCCAAGAGGCATTTAAGCATGTAAGGCGACTTGGTTCCACCCTAAGACGATGGCTCCCCAAGATGCCTTTCGTGAAGTCAAACAAGGCAGGTAATAACCCCATCCCAAGTCCTTTGGTTGAAATCATGATTCTAAATATACTAGTAGCAAGCCACATTTAATAGATGAGCATAACTCCCCACTTACCTCGACTTGCCGAACTAAACTTTCTCGATCAATCTCGCACGTTCGGGACTCGATGTGAACCTCCTTGCGAATCTAGACAATTTAAATAACAACCACATTATTTGACGATTCGAAATTCAAAATTAATTATTTATTCAATTATTTCGTAGCGTGGCCCACTAATGTTTAAATTTGGTGTAGGCCCTAATATATATATATATATATATATATATATTTTTTTCCATTTATTATTTATTTTATATTTCTCTTTGGTTGTTCAGGGGCCAATCGGTCCCCCGGGCCAAATAAGGGGCATGTTGCTCAAGCCCAGCACCTCTCCTTGACACGGGGGAGGGAAGCTAGGTGCTCCCCTCCCCGACTTTTGGGTACGACGCCCGAGGGTGTCCAGTGCTGGGAAGGCACTTGGGGGCCTCTACCCAACCGGTAAGAGGCGGTGACCCCCCGGTAAGCCGCGACAGAGCGGCTGATTTTCTTGGGAAGGGTGGCCGAGTGCCACCCATCTCGTATTGTTTAATGGGGGTCGTCTCTTGTGACACCCTTTGGTCTTGGTGACGGCGGCGGTGGGACTGCCGCCGCCCTTGCTCGCCGGCGTTGGCAACGACTATATTGCAGCCGCTGATGCCAAGTGGAGCCGACTTCCTTAGGGCTTCCCACATTATTTTGGACCAAATCAAGACCTCTATTAGATCAAAACAAGAACAAAAACAATAATGATTTAATAAGTCGTGAACAACTTAGCTAACTTATTGAAACTATTCATAAATACATGATAAATACTAAGTTAATGCGAATAAGATACAAACGAATGTTTAGGTTGCGAACCGTTAAGGACAAGTGTGCGATGACATATCCGCCGACGTGGCGGTACACAGTTTGCCTCAGAGTTTGGGTTGTCAATGTATTTGATATTAAATAGTCCATGGACTAGTTAATCCTCTAAGCGAACACCGAATTAACTAGTCCAGTGTGGCTATTCCGACTTAAGAAGGTAAAGCGAACATGCCATTTGCCCCTTAAGTTGTGACTTGAGTTGGAGTTTTACATACGGAGACGCCAAATGTCGCGAGCACTTTACCCCAATTGTAGATCAACATAGCGAATTTGGAGATGTTGGTTTTATTTGCATACCGGGTGATCTTGACCCAAGACAAAAAAAAAAACTTTGGTAACTCAATTTGGGCACTAGTCTGCATTTTGCGTCCAGATGCGCCTCAAGATGCGCACGCATACATCTGGACATGTAATGCACCGACGACAGGATCTGTGTCCAACCTGGATTAATTCCGAATATAAAAAAAAATCTGGTTCCCACTCCTCTCCCTCCACAAACCAAAAACATGCCCTCATTCTCACCATCACCACCTCTCCATAAACCCCAACTCCACCACCCCTTCCCTCCAACCCCACTCCTCCTCCGCCTCCATCTCTCACTCCCCACCTCCCCAAACTCCCTCCTCACCTTCCCTCCCAGACCCCTCTCCCTCTCCCTCTCCCTCCACTCCACCCAAATCCAATCCTCCTCGGACCACCACGTAATCGGCGACTGCATCGTCTTCGAAGACGGCGCCTTCGAAGACCCATACCTCCAACACGACTCCTCACCATCCACCGACCACGACAAGACCAAGACCAAGACCAAGACCAAGACCAAGAGTAGAGGAGAGCCAATTATAAATGAAGTGAATTTGGTCCCGGAGAAGTGGGCGGAGTTGAAGGCCGACTACAACATCACCAAGAGGGAGCGGAGAGGATCCTGCAGGGGATCGAGTTCGGCCGCCGCGTCGAGAAGAAGAACGTGGCGATTCCCTTGAAGGAGACGCAGGAGTTCTTGGTGTATAAGGAGATGAAGCTGAGGCAGCTGAGGCCTAGGGTTCTTGACGACCCTGATATTCATTTGGATGTCAGTGGGAGTGAGACTGAGACTGAGACTGAGACTGAGACTGAGAGTGGGGACTTGGGAGGAGTTGGGTGTTCTTCGAGTGCCCGGGCGGCGCCCAGGAACCCCGCTTGGCGGTGTACGGCCGGGGATTGAATGACATTGCCGAGTTTTTCAATAGTGGGAGTTACAGTCCCGGGGAGAAGAAATCGGAAGGTGAGTTTTTTTTTTTTTTGGTTGTTTGGTGATTGGTTCTTTTGTTAATTTGTTTTTTGTGATTCAATGTGATTGATTTCTTGAGATTTTAGGGTGTTTATGGTTTTAATCAAGATTGGTAACTGGCTTGTTTGAATGGTTTGCAAAGCTCACCATCAATTGCACTTAATCGAGCACAATGGAAAAATTTGATCCATGTAGTCGACCCCAGTTAATTTGGGACTGAGGCTATGTTGTTGTTGTTGTTGTTGTTGTTGGTAACTGGCTTGTTGGAATGGTCGGAATAGTTGATTAATTAGTCTCATCTTGTAGTTCAATCTCTGTATTGCTTTTTTGTGTCTTTGAATAAAAAGAAAGAACTTCGATGTAAACCAGCAATCCTATTCCGCAGCTTTAAAAATATTTGCGTCGTATGCAACCTAGAATTAGATGTTTTGAAACATCCCATGGCTTTGTTGCAAGGTTTGAATTAATGTTGTTGAATTGTCAACATTGCACTTCACAAAACTCTGATTCATTGTCTGTTTATAAACTGTCCGAGGGTGTGCGTGAGTGCCGTATTATATATATTATAAAATATTGGCGTGGAGAATGTCCGTGATATGTTACTAATTGCATAATGGTCCTTCTTTTGCATGTTCAAATTAGTAGGTCGTCGTAAGCTATTCACGAAGGAGGAAAAGTTTCTCTTGAATAAGCGAGTACCAAATCTAGCAGATGCTACCTCTGTAAGTTTAATTAACTCTTTTATTTATTTTTATGTCACACACATTTGTTTTTGTTAAATTACTCCATTTATTAGATGGTTCTGCTGCTTCTTACTTGTTTGACGTCAACATACCGTAAGGGTTTTAAGATCGAGGTTCATAAATCATACTCTTCCAATATACTTTAAGGGTGTTAAGATCAAGGTTCATAAATCATACTCTTCCAACGTATTTTAAGGGTGTTAAGATCAAGGTTCAGTTGTTGTCTCCTCGTTCTTCTTCCATCTTTTCTTTGTGGTTCTTTCTTTAAACACTTATAAACTAGAGATGATGGTAATCGAATGAGGCCCATGCCTGCTGTTCGAGTCATGCTTCCTAGGAGTGTTCAGTACTCATGTGCTTTGATTCATGGTTCAGCTGTTTGGTGGACTGGGAAAACCTTCTTTTTGAACTTGGTGGTATTGGCAATGAATAATGCTCCTTACCGTGCTAATTTATGATAAAGTTGCAATAACTCAAAATATAGCATAAAATGAATTTATGTAAACTATTTTTGGATTTGATTGGTTATTTCAAATTTTCAGTTGCATATCTACTAGTGCTACAGTTGACAATTTCAAATTCCAGGAAAAATGGCTACCTTTGCATACCCTTGCCGCATCAGGTGAATTCTACCTTGTGGATGCATTATTGAAGCACAATGTTGACATCAACGCTGCTGATAAGGTATCTTTTTTTTTTTTTTTTTTTTTTTTTAGTGATGGCTGTTTAAATGGGAATGTCGGGGCAAGTAATGATGAGTTTGAGAGTGTTCATGGAGGTTTTGGTTACGGTAATAGAAATAAAGAAGGAGAATCAACATACGATCTTGTCTTGACAAATACTAGTTTTAGGAATATAATTACTTTTAGTAGTGGTCATAACAAGAGTCAAATAGATTTTCTTTTAACAAGAAAAATAGATAGAAAAATATGTAGAGACTGCAAAGTAATACCTGGTGAAGTGCTTACTACCCTACATAAGTTAGTAGTACTTGATATTAAGCTAAACGACGACATAATATGAATAAAAGAGTTAGCGACCCTAGAATAAAGTGGTGGAACCTAAAAAATAGTAAACAAGTAGAGTTTTGAGAAAAACTATTATAGGAAAATGTTTGGAATCTTGACTTAGATGCTAATACAATGTGGCTAGAAATGAGTAATTGCATAAGGAGAATGAGATCAAAAGTATTAGGTATATCTAAAGGCTTGGGACCACCAAAGAAGGAAACATGGTGGTGGAATGAGGATGCCCAACGAGCAATTAAGACTAAAAGAGAGATGTATAGGAAAATACCTAAGCGTCAAGATGAAGATCCGTACAATCAATATAGAGAAGCTAAAAAAGTAGTTAGTCAAGTTAAAACAAATTTCATGGAAGATCTATATACAAGGTTAGGTAATAGAGATGGCGAAAAATATATATATAGGCTAGCCAAATTAAGAGATAAAAAGAAACAAGACCTAAGTCATGTAAGATGTATTAAGGACGAAAATCAAGATGTATTAAGAACGAAAACCAAAATGCTTAGGAGAAATTAGATAGTTTATTTAATGATATTAAGGAGAGATGGAGAAGTTAATTCGATAGTTTATTTAATGATGGCCAAGTTGATACTATAATAGATGAAAACCCACACCAAGAAAGAAATGTAAACTATGCACTCTATATTAAAATTATAGAAGTTAAAGACGCATTGAAAAGAATGATAATAGGGAAAACATGTGGCTCAGATGAAATACCCATAAAGGTTTGGAAATGCTTAGGAGAAATTAGATTGACTTGGTTAACAAAACTTTTCAATAAAATTCTAAAATCAAAACGGATGTCAATGGATTGGAGAAGAAGCACGCTTGTGCCAATCTTCAAAAACAAATGAGACATTCAAAGTTGCTCAACCTACCGGGGAATTAAACTTATGAGTCACACTATGAAACTTTTGGAGATGATAATTGACAATAAGCTAAGAAAAGAAACGACAATATCGAGAGATCAATTTAGCTTCATGCCTACTATGGAGGCGATTTTCCTTGTAAGACGATTGTTAGAAAAATATAGAGAAAAGAAAAAAAAATCTTCATATGGTAGATTTAGAAAAAGCATATGATAGAGTCCCTAATGATTTTCTTTGATGGGTTCTAGAAAGAAAAGGAGTGCATGCTAGATACTTAGACACTATTAATGATATGTATGATAGAGTAGTAACGAGTATAAAGACATTTGGAGGAGCTACAAAAGAATTCATCATTATGATATGACTACATCAATAATCGGTTTTAAGTCCATATCTATTTACTTTAGTTATGAATGAACTAACTAGGCATATTCAAGAGGATATACCATGATGTATGTTATTTGCAGATGATATTGTCTTAGTAGATGAAACAAAAGATGGATTGAATAGAAAACTAGAACTCTGGAGGAATAAATTAGAATCTAAAGGCTTTAAGTTGAGTAGAACGAAAACCGAATACATATACTGTGAGTTTAGAAACACTAGACATAGAGATGATGGAGTGGTAAAATTAGGGGAAGTACAAGTTCCTAAGTTGAACCACTTTAGATATCTAGGATCAATCATACAAAATGATGGTAATATTGAGAATGATGTTACAAATAGAATTCAAGCTGGATGGAAGAAATGACGGAGTGCAACAGGGGTGATTTGTGATCGAAATGTTCTTACCAAGTTAAAAGGAAAATTTTATAGGGCCGTAATTAGGCCAGCTATGCTCTATGGTAGTGAATGTTGGCCGGTAAAGCAGCAACAATTACATAAAATGAGCATAACAGAAATGAAGATGCTTAGGTGGATGTGTGGTAAAACTCGTAAAGATAGAATAAGAAATATAGAAATTCAAAGACAAGTAGGAGTAGCACCAATTGATACAAAGATTAGGGAAGGGCGGTTGCGGTTGTTTGGTTACTTGCAAAGACGGCCTATAAATGCTCTCATTAGAAAACTTGACTCAATAGAAACTGTAGAAATTCGACAAGGTAGGGGTAGACAAAGTTAACATGGGATGCATTAATTAGGAGGGATTTGAATGGTTTAGAAAGCTCACCATCAATTGCATTTAATCGAACACAATGGTAAAGTTTGATTCATGTAGTCGACCCCAATTAATTTGGGACTGAGGCTATGTTGTTGTTGTTGTTGAGTGATGACTGCTTGGTATTATGGTGCACTTGTTAGGATCTAGCCTAGCTAGCCCTCTGAGAATTGTTTACACATTCATTTAATTCCTTTACTTTCAGTTATAAACAAATCATATTCTCATATCTCAGGATGGCTTGACTGCACTTCATAGAGCAATATTATGCAAAAAGCAGGCTGTTACCAATTATTTATTGAGAGAGTCGGCAAACCCTTTTGTCCGTGATAAGGTAATAGGATGGTGTGAAGTGGAGTTGCTCAAAGTGTGAAAATTTCTTGTGTATTTAAATGCTGTTTTATGAAGTAATAGTATATTTATTTCTCTTCCATTTTCTTCTTAGAACAGGAGGGTGCAACCTTGATGCATTATGCTGTCCAAACTGCTTCAATTCCTGCAATCAAAACTCTTCTGTTGTATAACGTTGACATAAACCTTGCAGATGATGTATGATCTGAAGTTTCAAAATGTTTCTTTTTGAAGTTTTTAATCTTTTAATTTTTGCAAACTTAGTTGATCTTATGATAAATTGCATGTAATGGAACTTGGCAGTATGGATGGACACCGTTGCATCTTGCCGTCTTAACTCGGAGAACAGACCTGGTGAAGCTTTTGCTGATTAAAGGAGCTGATAAGACGCAAAGAAATAAGGTAAGAACCTCAACATATGTTTTTAAGTACATGAAATGTCCTAATCATGTCATGTTATCTTCTGTGAATATATTTTATTAATGTCTTAACCATAAAATCTCCGTCATTATATATTTACATTTTCCTTGTGAACATATGTCGTCATGTTTGCATCTTATGAAATACGCAATGATTTCTCGAGTTGGAATTTTAGACAATCTGGCATGCAGCCGTATTATTGTTCCTCTTGAAAGAATGCTAATTTCTCTCAATTGCAATATCTAATGCTCCATGTTGTTTGAATATGATATCTTGGGTTATTCCAAAACCTGCTTTCTTCTTGGTCCAATAGTTGTTTACTAATTGACTGAACCTAGGTCGCATTAAGCCGAGCTGAGCATAAGTGTTTGATCAACGTAGCTGACCCCAACTTATTTGCATTGAGGCTTTGTTATCGTTGTTAGTTGAAATAAAGTGCAATGGACTTAATGACCTTAGCTCTAATGTCTAGCTGAAATCAAATGTTATTTTTAACTCAATACAGTTATTGTTTTCAGTATCCTTGGATTGGCAATAGATTACTTGTATCTGATTGCAGCCGGCAAATCGAATAGAATTAGAATCAAAGAATACTTTTTTGGAACATTCATCATGACTTCAAAATGCACGTAAAACTTTCAAGTAATGCGTCATTTCTGCTTAAATGGGGGAAACTTAATACAATGGGTTAGTAACTGTTATTGGGCTAATATGCTTTGCTTTTTGAATTTAAGTTGCTTGATGTCGCTGAAGTTAGTCCTGGCATTCTTCAGATTTTTGGTTGTGGTGGTTCACTGAGTGTTAGAAACTTGTCAGAATGACTGACATCAAAATCTTTCATATAAGTATTTAGAATACTAGGTCGATTGCTTAAAACTCTCTTAACCAGATATCTGAGAACCACCCATATGTGGGCCCCGCAATAGATTGGTCTATCTTAGTCGAGGCGATTGTCTTTAGATATTAGTTGGGGTGATGGAAGAAAAATTGATTGTCGAACCCACGACCTCCTTAGACTTTTTTTTTTTGGCAAGTGATGCCTCGTCTATCTCACCAGAGATGCTTTGACAAATACGTTGATTATAGTTCATCGTGATTTTATATGAATGAAGACTTGTTATAGAAAATTCTTTTACTTTAGGCTCTAGCCTTTTGCTAATTGGATTAATTGTATTTCAGGACGGTTTAACCCCAGTAGAGCTGTGCCTCTATTCCGGTCGGCACACGAGAACTTACGAACTCGTCAAGTTATTAAAGGTGCTGCCCAAGTCACAGCAGCCCAAGCAGTCAGTTGGTTCCTGTTGATACTTCCTTGAAGTTCTACATGAAGTTGGAAGTGGTAGTTTGCAAGGATAAAAAATTTAACTTCGCCTGTGAGTTTCATTTCTTAAAATCTGGAAGTGATATAGAGAAGTTTAATTTGATGTAGGGATTTTTTTTTAAAGAACTTTTGATATTAAAGTGAAATATAAATAACTAGTCGACATCACGCACTTCGCGCACGAGTAAGAATAAGTATTTACATATTGGATAAAATAATTTTGATGAGGAAAAAAAGTGGAAAAAAATACTTAATTATGATGTTCTCACTCTCTTCTCAAATATTTGTCACGTTTTGAGAATTTTATGTTTCAAGTGTAACCTTAAAAAATAAAAAATTAAGTATCAATTGTTTCATTTTTTGATTATAACCTCACTAAAGACAAAATCGTATCTTTTACAATAGATATTAATTGAATTTGTGTTGTAATGGATAAAAAAAGAAAAAAACAAGTGATACTTGTGTTACAATTAGAAATCCTCCAAAAAAAAAGCAGAAAAAAGGAAAATTATTAGAAAAATCAAAATTGAAAATAGAAACTCCTTAAAAAAAGATCAAAAAAAAATCCCAAAAAACATTAAAAAAAAAAAATTATTAAAAACTTTAAAAATTAGATTTTATCATCATATCCCAATGGCTTGTGTTTTTTATTTTTTCTTATAAAATATCAATTATGACATCATAATGTCACATGTACGTTGTGAGAGTTTCTCACATTTTAAGTTCCTTTATATCTATCAAATGTATAAAAGAGTCAATCTCCAAATTTTGAGTCGTAGCAAAAATACTATTTTGTCGTCTTGCGTTAACTTCCTCTCCAAGTCGATCAACAACTCTTGCCCTCCTGAGTTATCATCTTTTTCAAGTCGATCAACAACTCAAACTCTTGCCTCTGCTCTTCTTGTGTTCTCTTCAATTCAAACTCACCTCTTCATCTTCAATTCATTTTTTTCTTTTCCAATTCCTTTTTTCTTCTTGAGTTGCAATGAAGAGATTCGTGAATTCGATTTGTATTTCAAGTTCTTGATGTTGCCGAGCGTGAAAGCGTGTCATCGTTGTCAGTTTTTGTAAATTACTGGTTGAAATTGAGTTTCACTAAAACCTATGTGCTACTGTTGTTTGATAAAATCTATATTGATAAAGCACAAGATTGTTATTTCAATTAAAAAATATATAGTTATAGTTTTTATTATAGGTTCTAAACAATTAGTATATGTTGGTACTTTTGTGGAGTACATGAAGTGTAG
The DNA here is from genome assembly GCA_039657365.1 of Stephania yunnanensis. Classification (NCBI taxonomy): domain Eukaryota; kingdom Viridiplantae; phylum Streptophyta; class Magnoliopsida; order Ranunculales; family Menispermaceae; genus Stephania; species Stephania yunnanensis. The sequence goes on along the minus strand of CM077585.1, from coordinate 53,329,319 downwards.
TTAGATATACGTTGAGTCCATCAATTGTTGGTCATGCATTGAAAGTGTATAGACTCTCAATTGAATGATATCTCATGCATTAAGAGTGTAATAACCTGTCAATTGAATGAAATGTTTTTATGGGATGATGATATAGGGATTTCAAGCCGCTTTGTACGTGCTTGATGAAATGTCTATATGGGATGGAGATGAAATTTGAAGAACTATGCCATGATGGCATACTTAATCTTGGTACATACTATCTATTTTTAGAGTTCATATATCTATATTTGTATTACAAAGTTTTGGTTTCACTAGGACTGTTTTTTATTACTTGCCTTCTATCTATTATGAAGGCAAAAATGAAGAACTTGGGCCATGGGCTTTCTCTTGATGCATATGTTTATATCTCCATGTAAATAGTTCATCTAATGTTGTGTGGGTGAAGATAAAAAGTTCTGTAATAACAATTTTATGGTTTTTGTTTAATGGGCTTTATTTTTGTGGTTTCATTTTCAGTGTTAAGGTGCTCATTAGCTGTTGAGCTTGAATCACACTGATAGCTAGTACATGCTAAACCTAATAGATTACTATACTTCTTTTTAGAATCAAGAAATACTCTATTGTAATGCAAAATGAAAGGGCATAGATAGGTGATAATGTGAAATAGTCTCTCATTGTTATGGATGATTGAGGTGGTATATATGCTTGAAAAGGTTTTTATTTTGTATTAGTTAGTGTATCCAAATGAAAATGAATTTGAAACTTAATGGACTAGTGTGCAAACCTTGTGCGTGGCAAGTTCTTAGTTGGTCTTTACATTTTTATAGCCTTAACTTTCCTCTCTTCCATGTCAACGACCCAAATACGTAGAAATTAACCTTATCTCCATACTTATTGAAGGTCGACATCTTTGGAGAGGCTATGACATTACTTCCCACAAGAGAAGGCCATAATGCCTTATATATACTTCTTGGTCATCTGACATTTGTCAATGTTAGTGTCACAGATATGGTTGCAAGTGGGCAGGGCATTGCGGGGATCGTAATTATCGTCCACGTCCCTGCGGGCGCTGAGGTGAGGATTTATTCTCAAAAATTCCCCGCGAGGCGAACGTTGTTGCCCCATGCCCCACCCCGCGGGGATAATTGCGGGGCGGGGAATCCCCACGGTGTCCCATCAATTTTGTAAAAAATATCTATATTAATCTTTATTCTTTGGTCATTAAGTACTATTTTTTCAAACTTTTTAAGAAACTATTTTTCTCAAGTTGAAGGATTAATGTGGATTTGTTTTGTTGATTGATTCACAAGTTATCAAACTTAATTAAATATATAAGATTTTCAAAACTTGTATGACAAATATATTTTAAGGACAATCTAAATATAATTGGGTCAAGCTATGTGAACCCCACAAATCCTTATAGGCAAGCCACATGATTAGTGCACCCCACGGATTGTTAAGGGCACCAATCAAACAATTTTTTCCCCGAAATGCCCTTATTTGTATGGAAGGGCACCCCACAGCCAGATTTCGAAAAATAGAATCGAGGGAAAAGGTGAAGAAGGAGTCCTAACCAATACTTCATGCAAACGATCTGTAGATGGGAGTGAGCCGACGCAGCACGGTAAGACGAGCACGAGCCTTGAAAGTTGGTTTCATGGACGAGAGGACGAACACGTAGGTTATGTGTGCGGCTGCGGTGTTTTCGATTTGGGTTTTCATCACTTTTGTGTTCATAAGATGAGATTTTTGGTGTTTTTTTATGTTATTGTTGAAGCTTGTTGTTTGTATACCTCTTTTTGTGAAGTAGGTTTAAAGTGTTACGGGAGTTTTGTTCAAATTTTGAGCTCGCCTCTGGTTTGATCACACAATTAGATCGCCGATTTGATAGGGACAGGAAGAGGAAGAAGAACAGACATGGCTTTAGAGATAGTAGAGCCCAGAGTGTTGGGTCCTTTACAGTACCAGCACGACCTGCTCAGACCATTCATGTTCCACCTATACCAGCGCCGAGTTTTACTAGCCGATCACCATAAGCTACCCGATCCGTACAGCACCCACAGAGGCATCATTTTGAGAATAAGAATGTGGGTAGAGGCAGTGGACAGACATAGAGGTCTGGACAGGCACATACATAGAGTTAGAGACTTGCACTGGGACGTGGACAGAGCTGGACACAATGGATGTCTTCTGGACCGAACGAGCAATGTACATGCATAAAATGCGGTCAAATAGGTCATATTCAGAGCCAATATCCACAACACGATCAAGTGTCGTCGCAGCATCATCAGCAGTAGAGAGAGTTCAAGTTGCTGTTGAGCCAGATCAGGGAGCTTCCCGTAATCTTATTGAGGGTATGATTTTGATATGTGGTACTTTTATGCATACCATGTTTGATTCTGGTTGACTGTTTCATTTATTTCTAGACGCATGGTTGATGCATTAACGTTGAGACCCACTAGGCTTAGTAGACCCTCGATCCTTAGAACAACTGCTAGGGATAAGATGTACCCGAACTTGTTGTGTAAACTGTTTGGTAGAGATAAATGATCATAACTTGCTTGCAGATTTGAGAGTCTTATAATTTCTTGAGTTTGATGTTTTGCTTGGTATGGACTGGTTGGGTCGTATCATGCTCATATTGATTGCTACGGAAAGTCAGTTACAATTCCATTGTCAGATGGGATAGAGATCAATTTTCAAGGGACAATTGCTTTACTTCTGATCACCAGAGGAATGATAACCACTAGTAGTGAGATTGAGACGCTTCGAGTGTCATGAGTACTACTGAGAGATATGAGATGTGTATTGGAGACGTGTCGATAGTTTGCGAGTTCATTGACGTATTTTCGGAGGATCTACGGGGATTTCCACCGTCGCGAGAGATTGACTTCATCATTAACTTAGTCTTTGAGATTAAACATATTTTTATACCGTCGTATAGGATGAATCCTTGAGAGTTGGAGGAACTGAGAACTCGGTTTGACAAGTTGTTGGAGTTAGGGTTCATTCACCCGAGCATGTCACCATATGGCGCGCCGGTCTTATTTGTGATGAAGAAAGATGACACCCTGAGATTGTGCATTGACTATAAGCAGCTGAATCGAGTGACTATGAAGAATAAGTATTTGTTTCCTCATATTGATGATTTGTTTGATTAGCTGACGAGAGCTTAGTGGTTCTCCAAGATCGATTTGCGATCAGGCTATCATCAGCTCAGAATTAGAGTTGAAGACAGGGAGAAGACTACGTTCAGTACGAGATACGTCCATTATCAGTTTATAGTCATGTCATTTGGTTTGATTAACGCCCCAACTATGTTTATAGATCTCGTGCATAAAGTACTGAAGGCTTATCTAGATAGATTTGTGATTGTATTCATTGACGATATTCTCATCTATTTTAGGACTTATGAGGATTACGAGGAACATCTTTAGGCAGTTATGCAAACTTTGAGGGAACATCGATTATATGCCAAGTTCAGTAAATGCGAATTTTAGCTTTAAGAAGTCAGATTTTTGGGACATATAGTTGGAGCTAGCGGAGTATTTGTGGATCCCACTAAGATTAAAGCAGTGATCGATTGGCTTACACCGATTACAATGACTAAGATACGCAATTTTTTAGGATCGGCTATTATTATCGTCGTTTTGTGCAAGATTTTTCCCGAATTGTTGCACCAATGACTCGATCGACTCAAAAGAACGTGAAATTTAACTGGGATGAGAGTTACGAGCAAGAATTTTCTACTTTGAAAGAGAAGCCGACGACTGCACCAGTTTTGGCATTGCCTGAGTCAGGGAAGGATTTGGTTGTGCATACAGATTCTTCGAAGGTTGGTTTGGGTTGTGTATTGATGCAAGAGGGCAAGGTGATTGCATATGCATCTTGACAGCTTAAGATTCATGAAAGGAACTATCTAACGCATGATTTAGAGTTAGCCGTTATGGAGTTTGCATTGAGAATTTGGCGACATTACCTGTATGGTGTATGGTTCACTTTGTTCACTGATCACAAGATCTTGAAGTACATTCTCTCAGAAAGAATTGAATCTGAGATAAAACGTTGGTTAGAGTTCCTGAAGGATTATGACTTTACACTTGAGTACAAAGACGTTGGTTGGAGTTCCTAAAGGATCGTGATTTTGCCCTTGAGCATCATCCAGGGAAAGCCAATGTCGTTGCTGATGCTTTGAGCAGGAAAGGGTTTAATGCCGACGTAGTAGTATGCCATATGACTCACGAGTATGCTTTACTCGAGGCCACCGAGGTGATGAGTTCAGAAGATATACCGACTACTATTAGGACATTGATTTGTAGTCAGATGAGGATGCAGACTGTTTCGAGTTAGGTTTGTATGTGATGTGACGGACAACAGTGATGAGTGTACCGACGATTCGAATATGGTGAGAGTTCAGATCACCTAGAATGGAGTCGATCGACAGATTCTGTTTGAGGTTTCGAGGAAGATTGTGGATTCCATCAATGGCTGATATGCGCATTGAGATACTTCAGGAGGCTCACTTTTGCGATTTTTCGTTCATCTGAGTCGGACCAAGATGTATGCAGACATGCGACGTCTCTTTTGGTGGCCGGGGATGAAAGCCGATGTTTCAGAGTTTATTCGAGCGTGTGAGATATGCTAGCGTGTTAAGATTGAGCATAGGAAACCTGGAGGTTCGCTGCAGCTACGTCCCATTCCTTAGTGGAAATGGAAGCACATTGCTATGGATTTTGTTGGTGGTTTACCTCGATCTCCTCGCAGACATGACAATATATGGGTGAATGTGGACAAGTTGACAAAATCGGCACATTTTATACTAGTTTCCATTATACATAGAGTTGATAGATTGAGCAGTCTCTACGAGCAATGGATAGTCAAATTACACAGAGTATCGTTGTTTATAGCGTCAGATAGAGGACCGCAATTTACTTTATTGTTATGGAAAAGCATGCATGCACAATTTAGCACTAAGCTTGACATGAGTACGACATACCATCCACAGACAGACGGGCAGTCCGATATGCTAATTCAGGTGTTACAGGACATGCTCATAATATATGTATTGAAGTACGGAGGATCTTCGGAAGATTACTTTCATTTGTGTGAATTTTCTTATAACAACAGTTTTTGGGCCAGTATCGGAATGAGATCATTTGAGGCGTTATATGGTAGGCCATGTAGATCATCATTATGTTGGGCAGAGCCTGAGGATTGCGGTGACTGTTGGGTCAGAGATTGTTATGGATCACATTGAGAAGATACGACATATTAGTTAGCAGCTGAAGGGTGCACAAGATAAACATAAGAAGTATTACGACAAGTATGACGACGAGTTGCGGTACGCCGAGGGAGACTTTTTATATTTGAAAGTTTCACCTGTGAATGGTCATAAATGGTTCGAAATCAAAGAAAAGCTTGCGCCTAGGGTTATTGGTTCGTTTAGAGTTACGAGGAGAGTCGGTAAGGTTGCTTATGAGTTGGAGTTACCGCCTCAGCTCACTAGAGTTCATCAAGTGTTTCACATATCTATTTTTCGACTTGATAAGTCGAAGGAAGGACGACAACCGACGATACACTTGAGTCATATTGACTTGAAAGATGATATTACATATGAGGAGCAGTGGATTAAGATTCTAGACGGAAAGGCGAAGGTATTGAGGGGCAATGCCATATCTTCAGTTCTCGTCAAATGGCAACATTACGGGGACGAGGAACTGACCTGGGAGTTGGAGTCGTATATGCACGAGCACTTTCCCTACTTGTTTTGATTTCGGTAAGATTTACTTTTGGAGTTTCCTCTTAGTTTAAATCTCGAGGACAAAATTCTAATAAGGTGGGAAGGTTGTAACTACCTTCAAATTTACGCGTCACTTGTCAAGTTTCAGAACCGTTGACTGGACCATCGTGACTTGAAGTACTTTTCCACGCCTCTGGAGTTGACACCGAGATAAATTTTATTTTTCTGTGATGTATGTATTATTTATTTATACCCAAATGTGACTTTCTAATGTCCAAGTGCATATTTATTTGTCATGCTAAATTTGCGAGTAAGGAATACGCGAAGCTTTTAGTGAATCGAGACATGAACAAAGATGTACCTCGAGTTGCGTGTCGTCATATAACCAAGGTGACGGCTTATGGGTAAGTGTAATTGAAACCAACTATAGTTGTGTATATAACTTTAATGTGACCATGTTTGTTATTCAAATAAGAAGCCTAAATTAGTAAAATAAATCAAAGGCCTTATGATGTGCATCGAGACACGTATGAACAATCTAAAGACCAAGTAGTATAGATTTGGAGTCATTTATGCATGACTTGTGGAACAAGTGTGAGAAGGTGGACCACAAGTTAAGCCTCGAGATACGTAAGTGCAAATAGATGTGTGGCTATTGTGTAATCAAATCCAATTATATATATATATATATATCTTAAGTCAACCAAACTTATCGCTTAAGCTTTTCATCTCATTGATTTGGAGCAAGAAGCGAGGCTACTGGAGTGATCAAGAGGAGGGGAGTCTCAAGAATTCAGTGAAGTTGGTGAAGAAGATCAAGTTATCAAGTTAGGTAACTCCATTAACATAGCTTAATCAATTCAATGAATTTACGCATTTGTGTTGTGGGGTGTTGTTTTGTGTTATGGTTGATGTTATGGACCTCTAGTAATGTGTATGATGGTCCCCAAGGCATCACCATGGCCTATGTATGGAGGAAACCTCAAATTCGAAATGTAGAATTCTGGGTTTTGCCGCATATAACGCGCCAGGTGGGAAATCTAGCACGCTAATGTCAAAAATTAGCACGTTAATATTGATTAGCGTGCTAGATATATGAGGTAGCGCACTAATGTTGAAATTAGCACGTTGATATCAGAATTAGCGCGCTAATTGCCCTGGCAACACATAAAGTTGAAATTTTCCAAAATCTCTAAAACATTATAATTCGGTCTAAAACATGCTATAGTCCTCACGAACCTAAATGGAGGTCTCAAAAGTTCGGGTATTCATTTCGGAGAGCGTGTTCGAGCCGCGAGAGCGAGATAGAGCGAGTCCTAAGTAAGTAAACCAGTTAAGGGAAGGCATAGTAATTCATATTTTGTATTTATTATCTTTATTCATAAATGTCTTTTCTTGGAATTCCATTCTTATTTCCTTGGTTAAATGTTTATGGCCTAAGTGTGTCGGAAATGTACTTTTGGGATTATAGCTAGTTGGGCAAACGTGAACACTACATGCGGAGGTGCAACAACCTAACCAAACGTGAGTTTTCCCCGAGTACTGGATTGTTGTGGATTTAAGACCACTTAGTATGCCTCTTTTGATTCTCAGGCACTCATTTTCGTCGTAAATATATGTCAGTCTGTTTATCATGCACTTTCTTTGTTTTTATCTGTATTCAAATACCCGCATGATAATTGGATTGTTGTTTTTAAATGATTTATGAATTACTGTTTATATCCTTTTGGTTATTACTTTCTACTTTACTTTACTCACCGTCTAGTTTGTGACAGTGGGTACAGATCGGACAAAATCGAGCAAGGGGAAATGATCGATGATTGGTGACTTCCTTTGAGGACTTTTGTAGCATTTCCTTCCTTTGCCGATAGTTTGTTTTGCCATTTTTTGTAATTATTGTATATTACTATTTTTGATTTCACTGAGACATATTGAGATTGAGCGATATAGGATATACATGTTTATCCGTTGATTTTAGGGTTTCACATTATAGGTTGTTCCACTCTTATTTAAATCCGAGTTATTTAACCTTGTCTAGAATTTAATTTCACTGCAAACTATTCTGTGAAAGACCTAACATAATAACTCAATATTAAAATACAAACTTAATGAGAAAGTAACTAGTGGAGGATGATTAGGGCTGTGTTGACTTTGCGAGGAACGACTCGGGATCTACATGGGTTTAGGCCGGGCATGGCGCAATTTTATGGGAACTGGGTCCATCACAACATGGACTGCGTGCTAGTGTATCATGGGAGGCGACTAAGGGTTACATCAGGTGGTTCAATGAGATTTCACACTCGATCATTACAAATCCCGCTCGAACAAATGTTGATCATGATCGTAAGGATGACATCTACGATGTAAGTTCTCAATCTTTTTGTTTTCATTTGTCAAATTAAAATATAACATATCATAAATTCATTCGGTTGTTTCATGTTATGTTGTTTTTGTAGTGAGTAAATCGGGCCGTGGATGTCGTGGTAGCTTGGAAATCGTTGCCCCCTAGTGAAAGAGACAGGGCATCTGCATTAAAGATGGCTGATAAGGTGTTAAAGAACCTCACATTCATTACTGCTTCTGGTGTGTCTGGCACCCCCCGCATCTGGTGCCAACCAATCCCAATGTTCGAGCAATCCAGGAGACGATGCTTCGTTTAAGCGCAAAGGAAAGGAGCCATCAACATCCCAACGGCTGCCCAAGAAGTTCAAGAGTTGAACCCTAGTTGAACCTTTATATTTTTGTTGAATTGAATGTGTGTTGAACTTATTGTTAATGTTTACAACTTTTTGGTTAATCATTAAATTTTGACAACAATTGAACCCTTACTTGAATGTTTTATGTTCTTGATATAGGTTTTGAACTTGTCGTGACTGTGGAATGGTTTTACATGATAATGTGCATCAATTGAGAACGTAATTTTTGGGATTTCTTCATTGTTCGGTCATACAAGTCCATTTCAAAATCGTATGTTCGGTCATGCATGACCGAACAAACGCAATTAGCTCAAGCTACGTTAAGATCGAACTACATTATATTATAGATATTGGTTTTGCTTTGTAGGACACCACCGAAGAAAATAACATAGATCGGTTAGGCTCGATCAAGCGGATATGAAATATTTGCTTAGGTACGACATAACTATATGTTATAATAGATAATAATTTCGTTCGGTGACAACTAACCAATAATTTAACATAGTTCGGTTAAGCTTAACCGAAAGGATATGATATGTTTGGTTACATAAGACCAAACTTTATATTTTCGGATATAATGAATTCGTTCGGTTAGAGCCCATCGATTAATATAATGACGTTCGGTCAAGCCTGACCGAACAGACAACATTTTAACGGTTGTGTGCGACTGATCAGAATTATGACATATATTCTTCATAAAAATGGGACAGATAACTCAAACGTTTCTAATATTTCAGCGTGTAATTCAATTTCTATATATGAAGTTTACAAGTAAGGCGTTTGCCAGTGTACAAAAATATCATCCAATTATGTGCTATGTAACGGGTGTACACAACAAACCGTTATAACGACAATATGACAATTGTCTTGTATTGGATGTACAAAAAAAAGATTAATTAGTTACAAAAATGGATTTTGCATACTTGCTATACAAACCTTTTTACAATCATGGTGTGTCCAAGTAAATGGTAGTAGGAGAACCGTGTTGGGAATTAGAATGTGTCGCTGGGAGTTTCCAATTCAAGTTTGCACACCATGATAAGGCCTCTGTTTTATGTTATTGCGCCACCCTAGATACAATGGAGGAAAAGGAGCATCCGCCTTGAACAACACATGTAAAAAAATATTAACCCGTGATCCAAGTGCAATAATTAAATACGTATAAAGAGGTATACATTTATATGACTGTATCCGCATAAAATGGTTGTTATTAACGTGGGTCATCCCAATTACAACTCGATCACTCATCAAAACTGGTGGTGCACCCCTAAGTGGAAGGAATGTCGTACTACCCAAGGATGATAGAGACACAAGAATGACATTGCAACACGTAGCAATTATGAGACCAAATCAGACCTACACATCCATTTGTCAAGTGGAGCATCATTGATTTCATGGTAATATTGGACGGAGAATAGGACCGTCTCAAAGTGATCCTCACCAAGGATTGGACGTCAAATATTTTGGTGGCCTTGAAGCTCTCAGTACATATTATTTTGGATTTGTTTCTATGCGTTGTCTTTGTGATGCTCTAGACCAGCTGCAATGACACGGTATCCACATATACCATCTCCTTTGACATCATCAACCCTCTCAATGTGATGAAGCCAGTCTCTAGTGCGACACTAGAATAACCATCTCTACACACAACATGCATTAAGATACGTTTTGTGAACTTTTTATAGTACTAGATGAGTAATCTTCTTTGGTATCGTCTCTGGTGAAGTACATGCTCAAAACGAGATGGACTTCTCTTTGTGGATGTGTTATCATTCTCAACATCAAGCTCTGCCTTACTTGCCTTCCTTTTTATCCTTTGTCGGGTCGTGATGGCTTTCCCCTTGTCTTCACTTTTCCCTTATGAAAATCAAGGACATGGACGAGGGATAACTAATCTCTCAAAGTTGTTGCACAATCCTCATGCGCATATCCTCGATTTCGATAGTTTTAAACCTCTCAATCACCTTATGGATTTCCACTTTGAAATTATACTCTACCTGATTTAGTGCTTGCTCGGGATTCATGCTTAACTTTTGCCATTGAATATGGATATCATCAAGTGGTATTGGTGAAGGTGCCAATTGGTGACTTGTAAGTTCGTGGGCGCAAGGAAGTCGAAATGTCTTGCGCAAAACACAATAACAATATCTACAATGATTGGTCCCAACATTTTCAGCCATTTCCAACTCTTTTCGAATTCTACCCAACGCCGCTTGTGAAACAAAACCTCGCAAGGCACGGTACAAGGTGTCACCAAATCCGTGTTGCACTACATTCAAACTTGTCTCAAAAGAGGCCTTGATCTTAGTATGTTGGCCAACAACCATACTATCAATTACCCGCCACAAATCTACAAACGTTCCTTGTGAATGTCCAATATGTATTTTTAGGGTATTATGTCCACTTTTTACTATATCGGTCGTAGTCTGTCCAAAACGCAATGATTAGTCAGTCCATGCTTTGACAAATCGTTCCTTGCAATCCCTAATCCATGTATCCATTAAATAATCAATCAATCTATGGACACTCGGCAACCATACTCGACATCTTTGTGTTAAACACAACATCAAAAGTCGCATTTATCAAAGCATTCCACCTATTTTAGAAAATGTTGAAATCTTCAGTCCGTGCGAAAAATTTCTTCGAGTTCGCTGCTATACCTCGATTAATGTGTCAAGTGCAAAGAAGGTGAGTGGATGTAGGAAAACCAATTCAATTGCTTTCATCAATCCCAACTACCTATTAGTCACAATCACACTTGGATTACCCCACCCATCCATGAGGTTATTAACATTCTTCAACACTCAAATGTAGTTCTTTTTATTCTCTCTTGACAAAATGCAAACTCGATGGCGAACGTGAGCTTAGTTGACGTCACACTGATGGTCTCAAACAATGGCATGCGATACCGATTGGTCTTGTAGGTGCAATCCATAATCAAAACAAAAAGAAAACATCGAGTAAATTCATGGAGTAAGGATGAGACCAAAACAACTCTGTCATAATGTTGGTTTTTGCGTCTTTCCTATGCCATAAAAGATAATCATGTGTGTCCAACAAATGCATGAGTTGTTGCATTTGTGATCTCCCTCCACATCTGGCTAGCCTTTATTTTTTCCTTGCGTTGTATATTGTGCGCAAAGTTGATGCGTTATCTACATCCTTTTTCTTTAAGGTGTCCAATATCTCACTGGGGCTTGACGTTTCCTTGCATCATCTGTACAACCACAACATGTTCTTCCGGAACTAACTGACCAGCGTATGAGTGACCCTCCTTATAATAACCAACTTCGTGATTATGCCGCCCGCATACTACTGTCACATGCCATAAACGTTCTTCATGTTCCTTTATGTTTGTAGTGAATGGACATCCACATTTCTTTGTGCCAGTTCTTCTCTTTCATGTCCCTTTCAAAACCTCCCATTTGTCATCTATCACAATTTTTTCTTTAACAATAACTTTTTCTTAACTAGCTTTCATTTTCCCAAATCTTTGGTCGTCACCCCTATAATTACCATACCTCTCGCACACCATGTTAACCCTCCCTCGACGACGACCATCACTTCTTGCATCAAAATTCTTCGTAACAATAACTAAATTTTTACTTGATCCCCAACTTTGAACTCATTTTACTAACTCATCCCTACTTAGAAATGGCTCGTTGGGGATGAAGTCATTTGTGTAGTCCATAAAGTCAGAAGAACACAACAATCCCTGCAAAATAGTAATCAACAACATCACGAAGGCCCTTCAATTAATACTCACAAAAAACAACACAATTTAAGTAGTTCGGTCAGGTCCAACCGAACATATATTAACTGTTCGGTTACATACACCCAGTCACAGTTAATCGCACGGTGGGTATCAACCAAACATACCGTGTTCACACAGTCATGTATGACCGAACAAACTGGTGGGCAACAACACTAAAAAATACAACAAACTTTAGAAACAAATAAAATAAGAAGATATACCTCTGTATCTTGCACATTCGCACCCCCTTGACATTCAACCTCCATTTTCGGGGCTCAATAGACACCAAACAACAACAATGAACAATGCAATACAACACAAAATTTTATACAAATCCATTAAACCATATCAACACTTTCAAACCATCAAATTTCATGAAAATGCATGAAGAGATCGATTCTTACAATGGTATTATGCGTCGAAATGCAACTTCTTGTCGTTCATAGTCGCAGGTGGTCGAACGGGTTCGTCAAAGACAAACGTGGAATGTTGTGGGGTGCCTAGTCGTAATCGAGAAGAAAGACTTGGAAGTCATTTTGTGAGTTTATGGGGTAAATAGGTCATTGGGACTGAGGGCAAATTTGAAATTCAAAACCTTTTGGTGGCTTGCACATAAGGATTTGTGGGGTGTACATGTTTCATCCAATATAATTTTATATATCTTTATGATATAACATATATATATATATAGAATTAATTTAATGGTAAAAATAAATTTTATTGTTGGAGATCTTGAGTTTTATTCCATATATTACATATGTTTTAAGTAAAAAGTTATGTATTTTTTTTATATAAAACATAAAAAATGGAGAATTTTATGCAAGGGATGCGGGGTGGGGAATCCCCGAGGGGTGAGAACAATTACTGTCTCTGCCTTGCCCCGTTCCCCACCCCATGCAAGCAAAAAGAGGGGAGTTTTTGCCCCATCGGGGTGGGGCAACGCAAGGAATGGGGATTCCCCGCCCTGTAACAGTCCAAAATTTGACTTGTGCCACGTGCCGGTCAGGGTCGTATGTGAGATCCACTCGTCGGAATACGTAGGTCCGAATCTTCGGTGGAGACACCGAGGTATGATATTTTTCTATGATGTGTGTATTATTTAAAAATATCCAATTTGAGATTATAATGCTAAATGTTGAGTTGTTTTACGAGTAAGGTATGCGCGGGGAATTCGGTGAGCCGAAACATGAGCGGGGACGCGCCTCAAGTCATGTGACGACGTGGGACCGATGTAGTGGCTTATGGGGTAAGATTAATTAATTTAAATTAAATGCGACTAAATGTTGGTTTAATAAGAGGCTATAGTGGTTTTAATGTGGTCACATTAAAACAAATATGTAATGGCTTATAGTTTGTAACATAAAACAAAATGCATTGAATTTGCCTCGAGATACGCATTTCGCGAGGCTTGATAAATATTTGGTCAAACATATAAGGCGGTGAGAGAAGATGAGAGAGAGAGAGAGAGAGAGACGACGACGACGACGACGAAAAGAGAGAAAGAGAGAGACGATGACGAAGAGAGAAAGACGAGGTGAAGGGAGCTCCGGCGAGGTGCAACGGCTCTAGCGAGGTCGAGCGGCGCGCAACGGCTCACGGAGACGGCGAAGGCGAGACAGGCCAAAATGCGACACGCAGGCGCTGTTGCGGCGCGGAGGAGCTGCTGGTGTGGACGCCAACCGAGTAGAACGACAAACCAGCAGGTTGATCGGCATCAGCGGTGGACCAGCAGCAGAGGCTGCGAACCAGGAGGCGGTGCAACATTGGGCAACGAAGGACGCTGAGCGGTGGCGCTTTTGCTCGCGAAGGAGGAGATCACGAACAACAACTTCGGCGGGATCACCGGCAGCAGCGACGACGAGATGACCTGAGCTTCGACGTGGATGGTCGGACGACGGCGTGGCTCCAGCTACGGTGCGGCTTCGACAACGGCGCGGTGGCGCGTTGCCGGACCGATCGATCCCCGACAAGACACAAAAATAGTGGACAATGAGGAGTGACTTCGATGAAGGTTGACGACGCGATTAATTACTCGCGAAGAAAGTAGATCATGGCTAAGTCTGCATCTTCCAAATGGATTTTGGTGTGGAGACCTCCATTGAAGGCCATGGTGAGATTAACTTCAAGTAATTTGGTTATGATTTGAATGACTTAAGTAACTTAGCCCTAAATGGTATAAATGCACACCAGGACTAATGAGGCTATAGTCGGGTGTCGAGTGCGCATATCGAGGCATGAACGTGATGTTTTGAGGACGATTTGCGATTTCTCAAGGTAAGTAAAACCAGCTAGGAAATGCACAGTAGTTCATTTTAGCTTATATTTTATTGATGTTGCACTGTGTCCCTTTCTTGGAATTCTCATCCATTTATGGCTGTTCGAGGGCCAAGTGAGTCATACTAGTGTATCTATTGGAGTGGTTGCTGGACTTGCAACTGGGGCCATGACCTTGAGTCACTTGAGTATTTGGTCGGAATGAGATGTGTTTTATCCGGGGCACCGTTGATATCCCTCATTCGCGACGTTCTAGATAAAGCAGGCGGTGCCGCGTCCTATGACCCGAGTCTGCTTGGCGTTGCTGTGACTCCATGACCCCGACCCTGTGGCACCCGCACTCGGTGGTCTTGGACTACTTTGGCACCTCTCTATTGTTTCCTTTGACACTCATTTCTCGTTGTACTTTCATTTTTACAGTCTTATTATCATACATTCTATACAATTTTCTTTCTATCCACATGACTTTTAGACTGCTTCATTTATTTTGAATTATCGTTTAGATCCTACTGGCTTTTACTTACCTGGTGCTCTTCATTCTCATGTTTGACCGAGTGCAAACCCACAACCGAGCAAGGGCAAGATGCCGACACTTGGCGATCTACTTTGAGGACATTGGAACAACTCTTCTTCGTACACTTTTGTAGGTTTTTGGACTTTTTGTATTACTTATATATGTTGTTATCACACTTGGGATACTTATTTGGGTTGATATATATATATGAATGTACATGTTTACAAGGTTCCACAATTAGGTTGCCTAACTCTTTTACATTATTGTTGAGTTATTTAATTAAATGATTCCGCTAAATTGTAAAAACTTGAAAAATACTAATAACTCAACTTAAAATTATGAATTTACTTATAATGATGGATTGAAAGGCTGACTAGGCCTGCGTTGACCTTGCGAGACTGGCTCGGGGGTCCACTTGGGCTTAGGTTGGGCGGTGCCCAATTTATAGGAAATTGAGGCCGTCGCACGCCCCATTTGCAACCCTAAGACTCACAGAGTAGTTGTCTCTAAGATTAGGCTTTGAGATAGAAGGGTAGTTAGGATCCATTGTAGATCGGTAAATTTGCTTATTACAAGTGTTAAATCCGCTTATAAAAGCGCCTAAAATGTGTCATATGTGCCGCGCTGAACGTGGCTAACTTTGCATAGCTATTGTGGTTTTTCTTTTACACTTAAAGTAGTGCAAGAATATATCTGCTCTTTAACTTTCTAACCCATGCGGGACTAAAATGTTTCCTTTTGAAAATGTCCAACAAGTTACTTGTAAAAAGTATTATTTTACATGATAAATCTTTTAAAGTATCACATAGTTGTGAGTGACATCTAAAGATTTTTGCACAAAATTTTTCTCTTTTTCTTTTTCCTTTGAATTTTGGTATTGTTATATTGAGGTGAACATAAACTTGCAAATTAATTATGCTAAATTTGAGCGGTGAAGCAGTGAATATCTATAATTTGAGTTGGAAATGCAAACTCTACGTTTCAAAGATCGTTAAGGACATCGCTGTTTTCATAGATTTAGGGAAAAATAGTCATTTTGATATGGGGCATGTGTTTTGTTTGTAGGGTTGGGTTTTAAGTTTCCGATGTTTTATTTTGTGCTTCTTTATGTAGGCTATTTCAAGGACTCCAACAAAAGAAAAAAAAAAAATAGATCAAAGTTAGGTAAAGGAAAAAATGACACATAAGATCATCCTCTTATTATTTCTATTGTTCATCGAAATATATCTTTTCGAAAGAATTGGATTATTCGGGGAATTTTAATATCATGATGATTTGTATAGTATTATTTGATTTGGAATTTTAGAGCCTTTTAGCGATCTAATGTATTCTATGTTTATGTAAAGTTGTAAACACGTTCACGTGTTCTATTAGATAAAAATGTGATTTCTGACCAAAACAAACGCTAATTAGATGGCCTTTATATATAGGTCTCAACTTCATAAGTTAATTGATTGAAACTAATATGAAACGTGATCCATACTTATCTATAAGTAATAGGAAAATGCTAGAATGACACCCCTAATGACATCCTAAATGACTCCCTTATGACGTGGCAGGTAGATCCCGCGTAAAAATGTGACGTGACGTGTTGGCCCATGTTAGAGAAGCACATTAGGGCACCTTGAGAGTTGTTTGTGTGTGTGTCACGTGTTATATGTTTGAGAATTAGTTGAGTGTAAAGAGACACGTGTAAGGGTCTCATGAAAAGTCCTATTTGTATAAGTAAAAATTTACAAAAGTATATATTAAATTACTTTAAATGAGGAAAATGGGGTGAAAATGGGATTTTTTCGAAAAATAGGCAATAACGCCTAATCAAAAGGCGTTATCACATTCGATGACACGTGTTGCTGATGTGGACACATGGATAGCGCTTTTCAAAAGCGCTATCCATGTGTCATGGCCACGTGGCACGGAGTACACTGATAGCGCCTTTTCAAAAGGCGATATCAGTGTACATTACCACGTGGATCCACTGGACATGACGCATAGGGGTACACAGATAGCGCCTTTTGAGAAGGCGCTATCCGTGTACTGGACCTTCTTCCTCGCGCGGACCGGACGCAGAGAATCTCTGCATCCGGTCTGCGCGAGGAAGAAGGGTACAGGCTATGGTTTAGGGTAGATCATGGGTGTGTTGTAGGGGGTGGGTCGGGTATTTAAGGAGGGGAGGACAGAGGCTAGTGAAGTTGTGAAACAGTTGGTGTTGGCGAGAGAGATCGAGGCGACGGGTCGGGACAAAGATCGAAGTCGTCGACCAGCGATGGAGAAGAAGGAGAGGAGGAGGAGAGACGGAGACGGAGGCGGCGCGACGCGAGCGGCGGAGGGCTGGAGGGTGTCGCGCGGATAAAACTCACCGAGGCGGGTGCGCGCTGCTGCGGGTGCACGAGAGCTGCGACGAGTGCGTGAGCGGAGGAGCGAGCAGGGTGCGAGGAGCTGCGGTAGGGAGTGCGGAGCTGCGCGGGGAGGGAGTTGCGGTAGGGTGTGCTGAGCTAACGTAGGGAAGTGTGCGCGCGGATGATGCGACGGGCAAAATACGTCCCAACGGAGGAGAAGGCGGAGGAGGTTAGTTTAGTTTGGTTTAATAGTTTAGTTAATCGATTTTTGGTTGTTTGTTTAGTTAGTTAAGTTAGTTATTTTAGTTTTGTTAGTTTGTTTTGTTTAGGTAGTTAGGTTAGTTAAGGTTAGTTAGTATAGTTTGGTTAGTTCCATTTAGTTAGTATGTTTAGTTTGCTAAGTCAATTAAGTTAGTTTATTTTTTGTTGTTTGTGTGCGATTCGTCACGGCCTTCATTGAACCTCGACACAAAAAACACCACAATGTCATGCACAAATTAGGTATGCATCAATGCAGCTACTTTTAATTCTTTTCAACTAAAGTCGAATCCAAAATTTTTTTGAAACTTCTAATCTATGTTTATTTGGCTAATGCTGATAACTGAGCTAAATATATGCAACTTCGAGTTGTCAATTATATCCTCTATGGAAATGCAAGCAAATTCGAGGAAGTTGTCACAAAAATATCCAATTGGACCATACCAAAAATCTGGTCAGGTTCTCGTTGTTCATGTTGACTCTTTAGTAATAAGATCCGCTAAGCCCTATTTGGCTACTCAATGAGCTACTGTTCATGGCCATTATGGGGAAATCTTTTACGAAAGGAGATACATTAGTTACATTTATATATGAAAAATCTTGAACTTGGGATAAAACGCAAGGCCTTCGAAAAGTAGAACAAGTGTTAGAAGTGCGGTCGATTGATTCAATATCAATGAATTTAGAAAAGAGAGTTGAAGGTTGGAACGAATGTATATATATATATATATATATATATATATGTAAATCATGACAAAACATTTGTCATGTATTTGAAAATCATGTTAAGAATGTTCATGTTGCCATAACTAAATAGATGGATATGCTTCAACTCATTTTTACTTGTTTTAATATATGAATGGGAAATAAGTGGAATATTAGCCACGTACACTCAAGCGCGGTTGTTATATGAAAGTTTACAACTCGGATAGATAAGTAGCTATTATAGAGGTGTAATGTTGTATAACATGCGGGTAATTGATAAAAAGAAAGTTGTCTTATTTTCTATCTAGGTTTTCAAAACATTATTGAGGACATATAGTCCAACTCTATCCTAAATATACCATCTTTGTTCTGTTGCTACGAGAATATGTCATGGACAAACTCACAAAAAATGAAAAATCCGCAAGGAGGAATCACGTAACGTTCATCGATCGAGACATTGGTGAGTCCTAAGTGCAAACTGGAAGACATGGAGATCGCATGCATAAAGGCAACAACACCCAAGTCGTGATCTTAAAGGACCGGGTGTGCAGTTGTAATAAACGACAGTCGTTTGGTTTCCCTTGCTCACACGTGTTACCTACATGTGCGTTTATTCGAGTGAGCTATGCGCAGTTCATCGAGTCATACTATAGGATAGATGTGTACGCATAATGCTACTCCTACAAATTCAAGGCCATCCCGTATGAGAAGTATTGGCCGATTTTTGGGACAAAGATCATACCTGACCCAAGGTGCAGACGTGGTCGAAGGAGACCTAAGGGATCGCAAAGACACAACGAGATGGATCTTCCTAATGTTCAAAGGCCTAATATGTTAAACCGGTGTGGTATTTGTCGCCTTTGTCCAATGTGGGATATGTCAATTTTTTCTAATGAAGGCATAATTTGTTTTTTTGTGAACCTTTATTAAATACTTTTCGAACAACACTCTAATTGTTTTTATAACATTCATTTGTAGTTTTACAAAAATGGATCCAGTCCTTCGAGATCCATCACTTTTGCAACTCCACAACAATGGATACTAGTCAAAACTTTTTACATGAATACGTCAAATTTACAGCAATAACGTATAAAAAAACATCAATACATTATCAATTTTAAGGTGTACAAAACAATACGCGTACGTCGAAGACGTGGGTCGTTGATCGAACGGTTCAATATCATTCGAGGATGATCCCATATCTTCGTTCCGGTGGATTCTATGGGATTTCTCGGGTAGCCTTTTTCAGCCTTGATTGGGCTTTAATTAATGCGTTCGTAGAGAGATGGCGCCCTGAGATGCATACATTTCACATGCATTGTAGGGAGTGCACAATTATACTCCAGGACGTGCAGGTACAGCTTGGCTTACCTATCGAATGTATGCCTGTGACGGGAACGACGGATACAGACTATGCTGATGTCTGCGAGAGGCTACTTGGAGGAACTCCTGGTGGAGATTGACATCATTGGTTGTAAACTTAAAGTCGATTGGCTTGAGCGTAACGTACCAGCTATAGATGATGATAGCGAAGAGGAGGCGGTGAGACGTTATGTTCGAGCTTACATACTACAACTTATCAGCGGTTGTCTTTTCGCCGACAAGTCCAATCGATTCGTACATTTGATGTTCCTACATTGCCGGAGGATTTCCAAGTAGCTGGGCAATATAGTTGGGGGAGTGCATGCTTGGCTTATATGTACAGGGAGTTGTGTCGCGGATCTCGCGCAGGGGCACATGAGGTTGCAGGCGTGTCGATTCTTGTACAACTGTGGGCATGGGACATATTTCCATTCATAGCACCGCGGCGCCTGCGTGTTTCTAGAGTTCAACCGCGAATAGTGGATGGAGAACATATGTTTATGGAAGTTCCACTGGGACACAGGTAATACAAATATGTTTCATTAATTTGCTAAAAAAACTTGGCCAATTTCATTTATCTTAACTTATTATTTTCTACACAGATGGCTCGATGCATTTTTAGTTACACAAAGTGTGACGCACGTCGTATCGGCCTACCATGATGCACTCGACTCGCAAAGGCATGACAATGATGTGGTCTGGCAACCACGTACTGAAGTCTTGGGGTATCTTCCCGATTACTGTACTAACGACCACGGTAGTTGGCTTTTGACGTGTCCCCTTATTTGTTTCAACATTGTCGAGTGACATCGACCAGAAATGGTTATGAGACAATTTGGCATGGTACAAGTCGTGCCACCACATTGTTCTTATGACGCCGAACTGCACCGCCTCGAATTGCGTGAACATCATCATGAAAATTGGGTGACTTTTCACTCAAGCTATATACACATGTGGGAAAATCGTGGGGACACCATTTCCACAACGACGCATAATGAAGGGCACGATCATCAAGACTACATGACGTGGTATCGCTCGGTCACTAGGAGATTCATTGGACACGACGGGACTTTACGTGACTACTCGGTAATATTCTAACTCTTAATTTTTTTCAAAATAGTAATATCTTATATTGCGTGCTTTGAGCTCATGTTTTTATATCAGTGTAACTTGGTGCATCGACTGAGGCGAGTGTTTATTGAGGATGGGTACGAGCAAGGTCTTGCTGCGCTTGATGAAGGGATTAACATTTTAGACGAAGACGAAAGGCAAAGGTCTACTCTTTCGCATGATGGAATCGATGTCGAACAAGACATAAATGAGGATAATGAACAGGAAGATGAAAAAGACGATCAGGGCGAAGCAAACAGAGAAGTGAGAAGAAGACGACACAGACTGTGCGGGAACGCACCAGACGTCCTCGTCCTCCACGTTTATCTCGTCCGAGATCGAGTAGAACATAGACTGTTGGCGAGAGTAGCCAACGATCATCCCCACTTACTCATTCTTCTCATGGGTACATTCATGAATCATACTTAATGCAACCAGAACCTCAAACGTTTGTAGCCAGGACGCCGATCGTTAATCTTCCTCATTACCAATTTGATCCTTACGCGCTCGAGCCGTCGTCGTCATACATGGACCATGGAATGCTTACACATCAAATGTATCCGTCACTACCTCAAAACATGCCGAGTCCATATACTCCACCCCCTTATAATTGCGATATGCCTTATAGTGGAGATGGCTCATTCATGAACTTGTATACCATGCCGCAGCCTCATGTTCATTTCCCCCAGCCGCATACAGGAAGCCAGTATTTTGGGATGGTTCCACCTCCTATTTTTGGGAGCATCAGTAGGAGAGGTGAGTCGAGTGAAGCACCACAGGAAGAGCATCAATCTATGCCACGTCATTCAATGCAAGACCAACAACCTCAACAACCTCAACCGGATGTACAAACACATCGTCCAACTAGACATAGAGTACGTCTGGTTTGCATCACCGAGCAACAACGTCAACGTAACCGTCGTAATAGACCTGCGTGATAAGTTTTCTTGGTTTCATGGTCATTTGTTTCATCTTATATTTTGGGTGAACGAATTTGATGTATACAACCTTTAATGGATAAAAATTATTTCTCATGTTTTCTATATTATTATGATGTGGTATATGTGATTACTCTATAATATTCCATAACAGAAACTCATCACTATGAAAGATATATATATATATATATATTTCAAAAATTTAGAAGATTCGAACTTATAACCTTAAGGAACTTCAATTAATTAAATAACTAGTAGCTAGCTAGGTATTTTTGGTTCATTTACCTCCAAGTTGGTAGGTCTTTACTTTTTATTTTTGGTGAGTTTTAAGTACTAATTTTAATAGTTTAGGGTACAGTATCCAAGTTCTTTAAGTGAGCGACTTAAGATTCAGTGCTTAATCAATAACTTTAATCAATCTTATTGATATAATAATCAATTAATTAAAGAAAAATCTCAAGCCGAATCATATGAAAGAATATAAAGAGAGGGACTTCAATGTGAGTATGGCTAGGGCATAGCTTTACCAATTAGGTGTACACCTTAATTTATACACCACCTTAATTTACTGCAGTCGTTTGAGGTTAAAAGTAATTTCTTTTCAACAGGATCCTATGGAGTCCCGGCCTTTGCAATCTATAAATTTGAATTGATCGCCCCAGGGCCTATATAGAACTATAATATATGGTTATTTGTTTTATTTTACATTTTAGCAGTAACTATTTGGGTGTACTGCAACTACTTGTGTGCAAATTTACTTTCCGTAGCTTGCAAGTGTCAATTTCAAATTTTTGATATTTTGTCACCAATTTATGAGAACAACTTACAAATGTACTTTACCTTTTTGTTTAAACCCCGAAAAATATGTGTGGTTTTTTTTTTTTTTTTTTTTTTTTCGTTTTTCTCTAAATCTAGGCTATGTCGCCTTTCCAACAGGCGCTATTAGTTGGGTAGATTTTTTCAGCGACGTGGGCGCTATCCGTGAACCACAGTCCACGTATGACGCGTGAACATGAGCCGCCCAAACATTGGTTTTACTTATTGGTTAATTTGGTATGAACACTAATGTACAAAGTAAGGAGTTCGAGTCATTGTGGGTAAGTTTGTTTCTTTCTAACCCTGACGAGTTGCTCTAGTGGTAAGGTAAAGGTAGGACTATGTGAGTTACGTGCACGATCTTAAGTTCGATTCCCCACGCCTGCCAAATGTTGGGCCTGATGGTCTATTTCACCAATTTCAGGGTAAATAATACTATTTAAATCTAGATACACATGGTTAATAAAAAACATTCAAAATTAGTTTCTTTTTTATACGAGAATAAACTGCTTTAGTGCATATTCAAAATTGGTTGTCATTGTCGAGATCGCTTAACTATCAATTACGTGGGTTAGCTCACTATTAGGATATGGGGCCTCAATCTTATATGCAAGAAGTCAGGGGTTCGAGCTTTCGTGGAGGAGGCTCTCCATCTATATTTTAGATATTGCTATATCGAGCCACTCTTCATCACATAATAAAATAGTCGTGATTCCTCCAAAAATTACATACCAATTCATTAGATTCTATGATTTCCTTTCTCATGTAACCTTGCCACAACAATAGCCGTGATCTTTTCTTTCGTACAGGATCCTATGGAGTCTTGGCCTTTGCAATCTATAAATTTGAATTGATTGCCCCAAGGCCTACATAAAACTATAATATATGGTTAGTTGTTTCATTTTACATTTTAGCAGTAACTATTTGGAAGTACTGCAACTACTTGTGTGCAAATTTACTTTCCATAGCTTGGAAGTGTCAACTTCAGTTTTTTTATATTTTCTCACTAATTTATGAGAAAAAATTACAAAATTACTTTACCTTTTACTTTAAACCCCGAAAAATACGTGCGTTTTTTTTTTTTTTTTTTTAAACCTGGGCTATGTCGCCTTTCCAAAATGTGTTATTGACTATTTTTGAAGTTTGTGACGTGGCGGTGAGGTGGCGGGGCAAATGTATAGATAGCTCCTTTTCAAAAGGAGCTATCTATACAAACCTTTAAAAAGTATGTCCCGTATGCCCCGCCACCTCACAAACTTCAAACATAGCCAATAACGCCTTTTCAAAAGGCGTTGAGGTGGCGGTGAGGTGGCGGGGCAAATGTATAGATAGCGCCTTTTCAAAAGGCACTATCTATACATTTGCCCCGCCACCTCATGAACTACAAAAGCGATAACGCCTTTTCAAAAGGCATTAATAACTACTTTTGTTAATTCAAAGTACACCACCCTATTTTGTGAAATAAATTGTAAATCTGCCTTAGTTTTGGAAAAACACCTATATATATTACTCACTGTCTAATGGTTGAGATTGAATGAAACTGTCGAGATGATGAGAGACTTATTGTTCTCTTTGTGTTCTTGATTTCTCTATTTTTCAATTCATTCGTCATGGTATCAGAGCTATGAATTTGCCGATCACAGTAGTTTTGTATGTGACAGTGATGACATCTCAGAATTCCTCGGTTGTTTCGTCTTCATCGTTAGCTAGTTCATCGTCTTCATCAGAGATGAATCCTATATCTCCTTTCGTCATGCAATAAGTCATTACATGTCTGTAAAACTCGATTCATACAACTATTTTCTATGGAAATCGCTTATTCTTCTAGTTATCCGAGGGAATAAGTTCAATTGAGTGTTGTTTGGTACAGAGAAGTGTCTAGATTCGAGTGATCCAGTGACCGGAGAACCAGATCCAAGATATGAAGAGTGGATTTTGAAAGATCAATTTATGTTAGGCTAGATCTTGGGTTCTTTCACTCCGCATTTTGCAGGAGCAATCATCAATGAGAAGGAGATCATATCAGCTCATATGGAGTAGAAAGAAATTGAATCCTTGTGCAATGCTGAGAACAAAGCCAAGATTTAAGTGTGTAGAGCTAATATACATACAACAAGGAAAAGTAGACAAACAATTTCTCAATATCTTTACCCATTTCAACAATGGAACGATGCTTTCTTTCGGGAACACCATTTTGTTGATGAGTATATGGACAAGAATAACGATGAACAATACTAGATGCATTGCAGAATTTTTCAATAGGTTTATACTCAAGCCCTATATCAGATTGAAAAACTTTCAACTTATAGTTAAGTTGAAGTTCAGCTTGTTTAACAAAATGAATAAAAGCAGCATATGCATCTGATTTCAATTTAAGAGGATAAAACCAAGTAAATCGACTGAATGCATCAACAAACACAATGTAATATCTTGAACCTTGAGAAGACAACAATGAAAATTGACCCAAAGATAAGAATAAACCAATTCCAAAGGTTTAGTAGCAGTTATATTGCAGGAAGTAAAAGGAAGTTTGTGCATCTTAGCTACTTTACAAGAGTTACAAAAAGATATGCAAGATTTATTAATAGATGTGTTCAATGAAGATAAAACTTTTTGCAACACAGAAGTAGATGAATGTCCTAGCCGAGCATGCCATACATCATTATTTGCAGAACTAAGGAGTGAAGTATTACAAGAATTAGTTGAAGAAAAAATAGTTGGAACAGATAAAACTGAACCAGATGTAGATGAATTAGCTTTTGGAAGACAATATAGGCCATTACGGAGCATTCCTTGAAGCAAGATTGTCTTCGAACCCTAGTCCTTGACAGAGAAAGAAGAAGGATTAAACTCATTAATTACATTGTTGTCACGAGTAAGCTTTGAAATACTCATAAGATTCTTAGCAATTTTTGGAACAAGAAGAACATTATTTAATTGAAGAGAGTGGGAAGGAGCTTAATTTCATTTAACCAAAACATTACCAGTATGAGAGATTTTTAACAACTCACCATTACTAACAGTTACCGACTAATTACCTTTGTATTCAGTTTTGTTGAGTAAAATAGATCCATCGGAGGTCATGCGACTGGATGCTCCACTGTCCATGTACCAATTTGGATCAATTACATTTTCAGGAGTCATCGCCATGCCTTGAAAATGATTGAACATAGCCTGATGTATAGTTGGTTGAACATTATGAGACATTGGATGATAAATCTATGCAAGAGGTTGTCGATTCTGATTAACATGACTTGTAGAACCTGAGGACTAATTTTGAGGACCATAAAAGGATTGATCAAATCTATGATAACATTAAAGAGCCATATGTCCATGACGATAGCATAATTGAAAACACCTTTCCTCTATTACCAGACCTTCCTCCACGATTCTTGAATCCACCACGAAAACCATTATTAGATCCATTTTGAAATGGTGCAGAACTGATTTTCATACCTTGTGACTTCTTGTCACTGTTTTCAACAAAATTTGCTGAAACATTATTCATATCTATTTGTGAAGCTTGATTAAGATCTTCAATTCTCTGTTCATGCATCATCAACATATATTGTGCATCTTGCAATGATATATTTGCTCTTTGAGAAGAAATTAAAACCACAACAAGATCAAATTCATGACCAAGACCATTCAGTATTGATTGAATCATATCAGATTCAGTAACTACTTGACTTACTGACCTTAGTTCATCAACTATTGTCTTAACTTTGAGAACAAATTTAGAAATTGAAGATGAACCTTTATTGATGTTGTTTAACTTCTTCTTGAGTTGCAGAACTCGTGCCATGTGGATGACTGAGCAAACAAGCTCTCCAATGTATTCCAGATCTCAAAAGAAGACTCACATTCAGTTACATATCCAATGACATCTTTACTTATGTTGGAAAATAACCATACCATAAGCAAGTTATCACATCTGCTCAAAACTTCATCAGTTACAGCTGAATCTGATGTTACTGAGGACCTCTTATTTTTAATGAAAAAATCCAAACCTAAAGCTCGAATTGCAACTCTTACTTGAACCTTCCAGTATATGTAATTGCCTTCATCGAGCTTTGTAGGTAAATTGAAGTTGGGAGACTTTTCAATTGCAGTTACATCAGCAAATGTGCTGAGACCACCAGAATCACCTTCATAAGAACTAGCTTCTGCCATTGCAGGAAGCTTTGATACCATGTGAGAATTCTCTAATGAGAGAATGCTCTTTTGCTATGAAATTGAGAAGAAACAATTTTGTATCGATTGAGAATTGTATTGTACAACTCAGTAAGTGTTATATATATACATTCAAATGACATTACGTCATTCATCTAACTAACTAACAATAATCAACAACTATCTAACTAAACTAACATAATTACAACAGACCTAATAGACTTACAACAAACTAACAAACAGTTTGTTACAAGTCTTGACAACCAGAACTCATAAACACCAACTGCTAACCATGATCAGATAATCCACATTTTGTTGCTCTGTCATCAACTGAATCTGTATCTCTAACACTTCGGAAGCTCAAAGAAAATCAAGATTGTCTAGTTTCAGCTTGTTCTCCTATATCTCATTCGGATCTTGTTGGATGTGTACTAAATGGACTTGATGCTGAATACTTGCCTATTACGACAATCTTGATGAAGTAAGAGTCTTCATGGACTGAGTTACATGCAGATCTACTTAGTTTTGAGGCTCGTCTAAAGCAAGTTCAAGAATTGACGAGTAATCTAGCTGGTTTGATGACATCATTCGTAGTAAATTCAGCTTTTGTTAAGAATCAAGGCTTTTCACAACAAGAATCAAGAAAGTAATGGTCGTGGTTGAACTGGAGGATGAGGTGGTTCACAAGGCCACAGAAGCAGAGGCCGTGGTCGTAGTAACAATCATCCAGTGTGCCAAATTTGTGGTCGAACATGACATGTAGCGGTGATATGTTACTATCGCTCGGATTATGCTTACATGGGGACTACTCTTCGGTAGGGTCAACATTCTTCACAAATTGGTCTCCATCACAGTATCGACCACCTGCAGTTTCTGTGAATGCTCCAAATGCATTCTTTGCATCTTTAGGCTCTCAGTGTGCTTTGTCAGAGTCTTTGATTAATCAAAGCCGGTATGTTGATAGTGTTGCTTTTTCACACATTACCAATGATCATAATCAACTCTTCAATAGGTCGTTCTACTCAAGTAACGATCGTCTTACTGTTGGTGATGGTATAACACTTCCTATTTCACATGTTGGTTCACTTAAATCTGATTGTTTGCATAATACCTTAAAATTTCCTGATTCACTTTGTGTACCTCATATTACCAAAAATTTGCTCAGTATCTCAAAATTAACTAACAATAATCATGTCTTTGTGGAGTTTTATTCCAATTTTTGTCTGATCAAGGAACTCAGAACCAGACTGACTATTCTCAAGGTCATCCTTAAAGATGGACTTTATGTTTTTTTTTCCTTCTACTTCAAGTCATTACTGAAATAAAATAGTGTCTAAAGCATTTGTTGCTACTACATCTTCTAATTCTTCAACGACTTGGCATGCTCAGCTTGGACATCCTTCAGTTAAAGTCATGTCTCATGTATTGAAGAACTGTAATATTTATGTTTCAAAACATTATATGTCTGATTTTTGTGATGCATGTAAACTTGGTAAAATTCATTCTTTGCCTTATCCTTTATCAAATAGTCATGCATCAAAACCTTTAGAACTTATTCATTCAGATGTATGGGGCCTTCTCCTGTTAAATCTCAAGAAAGCTTCACATATTACATTCATTTTTTGATGATTTTTCTAGATTTACTTGGATATATACTATGAAACATAAAAGTGAGATTTTTCAACAGTTTAATTTGTTAGTTGAAAATCAATTTTCTACTACAATTAAACGTTTTCAATCGGATTGGGGTGGTGAGTATAGACCCTTTCTTTCTTTTCTTACTCGCCATGGTATTCATTTTCAACATTCTTGTCCCTCAGTTCATCCTCAAAATGGAAGGGCTGAGAGGAAACATAAACATATTATTGAAACTATTTTGACCTTATTAGCCAATGTCAAATCACCATACATTTTTTGGTGGGATGCTTGTCATACTCTGTTTTCATTATAAACCGATTACCTACTTCAGTTTTAAGTGGATCTACACCTTATGAAACTCCTTACAAAATAGTTCCTGACTATTCTTTACTTAAAGTGTTTGGTTGCACTTGTTTCCCCTATTTGAAACCTTTCAACCCACACAAGTTCAATTTTCAATCTGAGAAATGCCTTTTCATTGGATATAGCCCTATAGATAAATGATACAAATGCTTGAATTCTAATGGAAAAAATTACATTATTCAGAATGTTTTGTTTAATGAGTCTGAATTTCCTTTTTCTTTCTTATTGCATTCTTCTGTTTCTTCCTCCACTTCTTCTACCGTTATTCCTTACATCATCATTCATTTTCTTGATTTTTCCTTTCTTCTAAGAGGTCTTTAACACAGTTTACTTCTATTTCTCTAGTTACTTCTTTTGTACCTGAATCTTCTTCCCCTATTTTGGAGTCTACTTTTGAGTCTCCCATGACAGCAACATGCCTTTTTCTGATCCTACACCTATTGTTTCAATTCACCCTATGACTACTAGAGGAAAAATGGTATTTTTAAACATAAAGTGTTTCAATATCTGTTGATGCAAATATTCAATCTGAACCTAAAAATCTAAATGAGGCCTTCAAATCTCGGAGTTGGGTTGATGCGATGAAATATGAGTTTAAGGCATTGCATGAAAATAATACTTAGGTTTTGGTACCCCTGATCCTAATCAAACTTTGGTGGGGCAATAGATGGTTGTATAAAGTCAAAAGGAATACTGATGGTTCTGTTAATAGATACAAAGCAAGGTTTGTTGCTCAGGGTTTTACAAAGATTCCTAGTATTGATTTTAATACTACTTTCAATCATGTAATTAAGTTTTCTACCATTTGTATTGTGTTAAATCTGGTTGTTTCTTACAATTAGGTTATGAGGCAACTTGATATAAATAATGCCTTCCTGCATGGGCATATTTCAGAAATAGTTTATATGCCTCAAACTTATGGTTTTGAAGATTCATCTCATCCTAACTATTTGTGTAAGCTTAACAAAGCAATATATGGCATTTGCCAATCTCCCCGAGCTTAGTTTGAAAGGCTCAAGAGTACACTTCTTACTTGGAAATTCATTAATTTAAGAGCTGATTCTTCCTTGTTTATATACAAGGATGGCCATTCATTGGTATATGTACTGATATACGTTGATGATATTATCATTACTAGCAATTCAGGGAGGTTGGTTCAACAGTTTATCTCTCGTTCGAATGCAGTCTTTGCTTTAAAATACTTAGATTATTGATGCATTGGCATTTTAGTTCATATCTACTTTGAATAAGAATTGTTGTTTAAATTTTCCTTTAAATTAGGATTAGTTAGGATTTGATATTTATCTACTTTTTTAGATGAACTTTGACTTGTTATGTAGAAGTTGTTAGATGACTTATTCTTAATATTAGAACCAGAGGTAACTCTTTCTAAATTTTCTTTCAAAACAACTTTTATCTTCATTAAAAGTGGTATCAGAGCCATAGATCATTCTATAGGCCTGCATTATTGAAAAATGTGTAAATATGGCAACCAATAGTATCGCCTTGACCGCCCCTCCAACTTTCACTGGCGAAAACTACCAAATATAGTATGTCAAAATGCGGTCATATTTGAAGGCTTTTGATCTTTGGAAAATTGTGACGGAAGATAGGTAAGAGCATCCACTTCCAACAAATTCTACTCTTGCTCAGATCAAACATCACAATGAAGAAAAGGCAAAAAAATTCAAAGCCAAATCTGTAATTTCAGAATTCTGTGTCAGACTTTATTTTTCCTAGAATCATGGCATGCAAGATGGCAAGAGAAGCATACGAAAGGTTGAAGGAAGAATTTTAAGGCAGTCAAAGAACTATTCAGATGCAACTTTCAAACCTGAGAAGACGGTTTGAAGGCCTGAAGATGCAAGAAGATGAAACCATCACCAAGTACTCTGATAGAATTTTCTCTCATTGTAAACAAAATTAGATTATTTGGTGAGGATTTTCCTGACTATAGAATAGTTGATAAGGTTCTTGCGACTCTCCCATAGAGGTTTGAATCTAAAATATCCTCTTTGGAAGACTCAAAAGATCTTTCATCAATATCACTTTCGGAATTGCTCCATGCATTTCAAGCTCAAAAGCAATGAAGGGCTATGAGGCAAGAAGAGATATTCTCTGAAATTCAAGAACAATATTTGCACCATCTACAATTGTCAAGGAGCTGAAGTGTTATCTATCAAGATGAAAAGAAACAGTTTTGCAGTGGATTGGGATGAAGCTGATGTTCATGCATATGCTAATACTGTGATTAGTGATTCAGATCTTTGGCATAAAAGATCTGGACGCTTTAATCATAGGAGTCTTGCTCACATGAAAAGGAAAGATTTGGCTCATAATATGCCAAATGTTGAAACTGAACCGCATGTTTGTAATGTTTGTCAAAAAAAGAAGATGACCAAACTTCTATTTCCAAAAAATCAGGCATGGAGAGCTTCTCAAAAGCTGCAACTTATTCACACTGATGTTGGTGGACCAATGAAGGAGCGTTCTTTGGGAGGTAACAAGTATTTCATCCTATTTAGAGATGATTTTACCAGGATGTGTTGGGTCTATTTTTTGTCTGCTAAAAGTGAAGTTTATGGTGTCTTTCAACCATACAAAGCCTACGTGGAAAATCAATGCAATCTTAAGATCAAGATCTTGAGATCCGACAATGGCACTGAATACACCTCAAACCGATTTAATTAGTTTTGCAGATATGCAGGAATTCGGCACCAGCTCACTGTCACTTACACACCTGAACAAAATGGTGTAAGTGAAAGAAAAAATAGAAATGTGATGAATATGGCCGGTTGTCTTTTATTTGAAAAGGGATTGTCAAAGAAGTTTTGGGCTGAAGCAGTTAACATTGCTATCCATTTACTAAATAGACTACCCATAAAAGCACTTGAAGACAAAACACCTTATGAAGCATGGTTCGATATGAAGCCATCAAGTGGCACATCTCAAATGTTTGGGTGTCTATGCTACTGTCAAATACCTGAGCAGAAAAGAGACAAGCTAGATAATAGAACAAAGAAGGGGATCTTTTTGGCTATAGCAATGTGTCAAAAGGCTATAGAATATTTTGTTTGGAAACTAACACTATATTTGTTAGCAGGAATGTTAAATTTGATGAAATGACAGGATGGTGTTGGACATCTACATCACATTCAGCTGGAGATCAAAGCCAACAAAAACTTATTCTCCTAGATGAGTCCTACGATGATGAACCAATTCGAGGTACATGAACATTGCAAGATATCTACCAAGATGAAGTCTTGCTATTTCAGAACCATCAAACTACCTTGAAGCGAAAGAGTTTTAAGCATGGAGAATTGCTATGCAAAAGGAGATTGAGATGATAAAGAAAAATCAGACTTGGCAACTTGTTGAAAGACCAAGACATCAAAAAGTGATTGGAGTGAAATGGGTATTCAAGACCAAGCTTAATCCAGACATCTCCATTTGCAAACACAAAGTAAGACTAGTTGTGAAGGGCTATGCACAACAATAAGGTGTTGATTACCAAGAAACATTTGCTCCAGTTGCAAGGTATGACATTATAAGATTACTTATTGCTCTAGCTGCACATAATTCATGGTAAATTCATTAGTTAGATGTGAAATCTGATTTTCTTAATGGAGTTCTTGAGGAAGAAATCTACATTGAGCAGCCTGAAGGATTCATTGTTTCCGACAAAGAAAATCATGTTTATCTTATCAAGAAGGCTTTATATGGGCTTAAACAAGCCCCAAGAGCATGGTACATCAGAATGGATAATCATTTGTTGTAGCTAGGATTTGTTGGAAGCATAAATGAAGCCACTTTATATGTCAAAGCTGATAGGAATCAATTCTTGATTGTTTCTCTATACGTTGGTGATATGCTCATTGCAAGAAATGATTCCAAACTTATCCAAAATATCAAAGATGGCATGAAAAAAATCTTTGAAATAACTGATCTTGGTTTGATGCAATATTTTTTTGCCATGGAAGTTAATCAATCGAGCAATGGCATCTTCATATCGCAAGAAAAGTACGCAACTAAAGTTTTTAAAAAACTCAGCATGGAAGATTGCAAACCTGTCAACACACCGATGCAAACAAATGAAAAGCTTAGCAAAAATGAAGATGACAAAAAGGTAGATGAAGGGCTATATAGAAGTCTAATTGGCGGCTTGTTATATCTCACAACAACAAGACTTGACATATTGTTTATTGTGAGTTTTTTTTATCAAGATTCACGCATTCTCCTTTTGAAAACACTTTTCAGCTGGAAAAAAGTTCTTAGGTGTTTGAAAGGTACCTTGGACCTTGGTATTCCATTTGCAAGGTCTAAAATTGATGATCTGAAATTAGTTGGCTATTCAAACAGTGATTGGGGTGGTTCTATTGATGATTTGAAGAGTATTTCAAGAAATTTGTTTACTCTGGGGTCTAGGGTCTAGTGTCTTTACATGGAGCTCAAAGAAGCAAGAAACTACAACTCAATCTACAGCAAAAGCAAAATATATCACTGCCGCATCAGCTATAAATCAAGCAATTTGGTTACGGAAAATTTTATGTGATTCGGGTTTTGAATAGAAATCAGCTACTACAATTTTGTGTACAACATTTCAACAATTTCAATTGCTAAAAATCATGTTTTTCATGGCAGAACGAAACACATAAAGACCAAATTTCACTTTGTTAAGGAAGCTTAACAGTCAAATGAAGTGACTTTGATTCATTGTTCATCTGAAGATCAACTTGCAAATATATAAACAAAAGCTTTGCCAAATGACAAGTTTAAAGAGCTGAAGAAAAGGATTGGCGTTCTTCACAAAAGTGGTAAGGAGGAGTATTGATGCGTTGGCATTTTAGTTCATATCTACTTTGAATAAGAATTGTTGTTTAAATTTTCCTTTAAATTAGGAATTAGTTAGGATTTAATATTTATCTCCTTTTTTTAGATGAACTTTGACTTGTTAAGTAGAAGTTGTTAGATGACTTATTCTTAATATCAGAAACAAAGGTAACTCTCTCTCGATTTTCTTTCAAAACAACTTTTATCATTAACATTGATCTCAATTTGTTTATGGGTATTGAGGTTTCCAGAGATAAATCTGGGTTTTTTTGAATCAATCTTCTTATTTAAGCAAGCTCCTTCATCGAGCTAGTCTTGACAACTTGAAACCAGTTGACACTCCAGTTGTTTCTTCTAATCAATTACATCAGAATGATGGACCTCTATTCACTGATATTACACTTTATCAAAGTGCACTTTGGGGTTTGCAGTTTATGACCCATACTCGGCCTGATGTGGCTTTCATAATCATAAGTTGAGTCGATTTCAACAGACACCTAATGTTATACATTAGACTGCCTTGAATATGCGCTTAGATACTTGACAGCTATATCACATTTATCTTTCCACCTACCAGCTTCATCAGGTCCTCTTCTTACTGCCTATGCTGATGCAGACTAGGCTACTTCCATTGATGATAGGAAGTCTATAGCTGGCTATTGTGTTTATTTTAGGGGAGCGTTAGTTTCTTGGCAATCCAATAAGCGAAATGTGGTTGCTAGATCAAGTACATAGGCTGAGTACAGGGCCTTAGCACATACATCTGCCGAGTTGGTTTGGGTTCGTTTCTTACTGAAGGAATTGCACTTTTCTTTGGCATCCATTCCAGTGATTTGGTCAGACAATATGGGTGTTGGTTCTCTTGCCTCTAATCCAGTTTTCCATATCCGTATAAAGCACATAGAAATTGATGTTCATTTTGTTTGAGATATGGTGTTGAATAGAGACTTGGAGGTTCGGTATGTTCCAACGCTGGATCAAGTTGTTGATTTTATGACGAAGACATTCTCAGCTCCGCGGTTCTCTTATTTGTGCAACAAACTTGATGTTATTCCTATACCCACTAGTTTGAAGGCGGGCGGGGGGGGGGGGGGGGGGGGGGTTAGAGAAGCACATTAGGACACCATGAGAGTTGGTTGTGTATGTGTGTGTCACATGTTATGTGTGTGAGAATTAGTTGAGTGTAAAGAGACACGTGTAAGGGTCTCATGAAAAGCCTTATTTGTATAAGTAGCATATATACTACTCATTTTGTAATGGTTAAGATTGAACGAAACTGTTGAGATGATGAGAGACTTCTTGTTCTCTTTTGTTCTTGATTTCTCTCTTCAGTTCATTCGTAAGCCCACATTCATGAGAGCCGTCGTACGCACTTCGAGATACACACCAAGTGTATTATGCACCAGGAACTATTTTGTGCACACTCATTTTTACGTGGGACTTACTCGCCACATCATAGGGTGTCACTTAGGGTGTCATTCTTGCATTTTCCTTATGTAAAATATATAAAATAGGTAGAACATGATTCACGAACATTTATTTCTCACAATATAAGCTTACGTACAAGATCTCTTTAATTAATATATTAGGGGAAAGATAGAATCGACAACCTAATATATGAGCTACCGTTATACCACCCTAGCAAGCACTTGGGTTGATCAATACATATTTTATATATATATATATATATATATATATATATATATATATATATATATATATCTATCATATATATAAAAGCAGGAATCACAAATTTTTGAGTCGTAATCAAATTTACTTTTTTCTCCCTCGCCCACACTATTAAATAGCTATCTATTGCTAACAAATAGGAGGATAAGTACAAAAAGGTAATCACATTTTCCCACAAAATATAATCGTACTAAGCTTCTAAATAGCTATTAAATACAAACAATGCAACTAAAATTCTATTAAATAGTTATTTAATATTAGTGCCGATCTATGTATAGATAAGGCTAGACAGTTAGATTGGGCTATTCACAATTATGCCAATACTATGCATTAATAGCTAAACAAAGTTCTTGGATCTTAGATAAGGTTGTGTACACATTTTTTTACTACTTTCGATTACAAAAAATAGGGGGACTCGGTTTTAAAAATAAAATGAAAAAATAGGGGGACTCGGTTTTAAAAATAAAATAAAAAAGGTACTCGGATCGAAAAAGAAAAAGAAATAGAAAGTATGACACATCACGAAAAATAAATAAAAAATCGAAAAAAACATCTAATTAGAATCGAAAGTATTGATATAGACTATATACATATAGATATAAATTTAACTGTATACTATCTTTTTTTTAATGTAACTATATACGATCTTAACCGTATACGATCTTTTTTTTTAATGTAATTGTATTAGATATTGTAGTTAGATATTTTATAATCACTAATATGGCCTCTTGACCATATCATCTAACTTCCTTTAAAAAAAAGAAAAGAGAATGTATAACTCAATAGACATATTTTTTTATGTACCAATATCAAAGAATTTAGCATCTCCATAAATATTATGTTAATAACCGAGGCTTAGAGAGGAAGGACATGTGCCAATAATAATACTTTTCTATAGATAGGCATGATCTGAGTTACATTTAATTTTTTATGAAAAAGTGTATATATATAATTTCTTCATAAATTAATTAGTGCCCATTAAAGAACCTAAAAACAACCAATTAAAGAATTTGATTAGAATAAGATATTTTTTGAGGTCATTAGAATATGCTATTAATTAGGTTAATCTATAGGTGAGAATATTTAGTTTTCTTATAAAGTCGTAACAAGAGTTTAAAAAATAAAAAATAAATCAACAAATATCGAAGAATTAGCTGATTAATATAATCAGCTTATTAAAAAATTGAATAGTAGATCCGATGTAAACTTCTAATGAAATTAAAAAAAAAACTGGGGGATTCAATTTTAGAAATACCAACAACAACAACAACAACAACTACTTGGATCAAAAAGAAAAATAAATAGAAAGTATGCCACATCAAGAAAAATAAATAGAAATTTGAAAAAAATATCTGATTAGAATCGAAATATATATAGATATAGACTAGATATATACTATATACGTATAGATGTAGATTGGCTAAGTATTCAAAATTATGATTGAACTATATACGATCTTATTTTTTAGATAACAAAGTTCCTAATTTATAGTTTGCTAAAAAAAATAGCAAGTCGGTGCTACTTAATATTTGTGCCGATCAATATATAGATTAGGCTACACAATTAGATTAGGCTATACACAATTATGCCAATACTAATCGTGTTAGCATTAATAGCTAAACAAAGTTCTTAATTTATAGTTTGCTAAAAAAAAGCTAATAAGTGGTAATTAATATTTATTATACTAATTTATATATCTATATATATATATATATATATATATATATATATATATTATATTAAGCCTACATTCTGGGTTCCACGTGGCATTTTGGAGCCTTCTCGACCAGTGACGTGGCATGCCTAAGACGTAGCCTTATTTAAAATCTCATTAATTACATTCCTTAATTAAAAACCTATGCATTCAACCTCACTAAATATAGAAATTTAAAACACCACATCGTCACCTCCTTCGCCACGTCATCGACTCCAACTATAATGGGAATAAAGTTACA
Organism: Stephania yunnanensis; assembly: GCA_039657365.1. NCBI lineage: Eukaryota > Viridiplantae > Streptophyta > Magnoliopsida > Ranunculales > Menispermaceae > Stephania > Stephania yunnanensis. Next base: position 53,292,183 of record CM077585.1, on the reverse strand, counting down.
TCTTACACGTGGTATCCCTATCGCAACATCATCAACTATTTCGTCATACCATCAACTCCATCTCTAATAAGAATAACATAATTTCTTGCATTGTCAACATGGCACATTAATAAGCATACATCTTTAGTTGCCATGTGGTTTTTTATCAAGCTTCATTCTCGACACATCATCCACTCTTCTACCATGTTATCAACTCCAACTGTAATATACATGTATTTATATATTTATTAAGGTTACAACTTTTGTTTGTTTTCCATTTCTCATCAAACATATATATCTATCATATATATAAAAGTACGAATCACAATTTTTTGAGTGGTAATGAAATTTACATATTTGCCTATACTTTTTTTTTCATCTCCAAATCAACATTTTCTTTTGTATTCAAATCAAACTCTAACTCCTTATCAATCCACTACATGTTTTTTTTTTCTTTATCTCCAAATATGAATTCATTCTTATCAATCCAATACACTTTTTTTGATGAAGTAATGTCCTAGCATGATTAGCTTATTTTTTCATTCACGTCTTATCTCAATCACATTATAGAATATTGATAAGCTAAAAAAGGTACTTATATTTCTAATTTTTAAATTTTAATTACAATTTTCAGTTTTGAATTTATATATATATCATACATATAAAAGCACGAATCACAAATTTTTGAGTGGTAATGAAATTTACCTTTTTGCACATACTTTATTTGAGTGCTAATAAAATTTACTTTTTTACTCATACTTCTCGTGTCTTCTTTTAAAATTAATAAATTAATTCAACTTAATACAAATTGCACAAGTTTCTGAGTGGTAATAACGCTACCTCTTCAATGTCTTGAACACTACCTCTTCAAATCGATCAACAACTCACTGATCAACCACTCTCCTTCCTCTTCAAATCATTCATTCCATGCTTTCCTTCATCGATTCATTCGCTGCTTTCATTTGCTCTTTGATTCAAAGGTGAGGTAATCCACCTTTCTTCTCCATTTTTTTTATTGCTGTGTTGATTAGATTTGGTATTGGAAATTCTTAGATACCCATGATCGAGACTTTTTATAGAACTCTGTAATTCTTTGTTTTATGCATTCTATGCGTTTGATGAATTATCTAAACCATAAAGTCAACGTTTGGTTGTTTTGAATTTCAATGTTTATGCATTTTATGTGTTTGATGAATTGTCTAAACCATAAAGTCAATGTTTCGTGAAATGCCTATGAGAATATTGAATGTAATGTTTCGTGATTAGCTTGTTTTTTCATTCACATCTTATCTCAATCACATTATAGAATATTGATAAGCTAAAAAAGGTACTTATATTTCTAATTTTTAAATTTTAATTACAATTTTCAGTTTTGAATTTATATATATCATACATATAAAAGCACGAATCACAAATTTTTGAATGGTAATGAAATTTACCTTTTTGCACATACTTTATTTGAGTGCTAATAAAATTTACTTTTTTGCTCATACTTCTCGTGTCTTCTTTTAAAATTAATAAATTAATTCAACTTAATACAAATTGCACAAGTTTCTGAGTGGTAATAACGCTACCTCTTCAATGTCTTGAACACTACCTCTTCAAATCGATCAACAACTCACTGATCAACCACTCTCCTTCCTCTTCAAATCATTCATTCAATGCTTTCCTTCATCGATTCATTCTCTGCTTTCCTTTGCTCTTTGATTCAAAGGTGAGGTAATCCACCTTTCTTCTCCAATTTTTTTTTTTTGTGTTGATTAGATTTGGTATTGGAAATTCTTAGATACCCATGATCGAGACTTTTTATAGAACTCTGTAATTCTTTGTTTTATGCATTCTATGTGTTTGATGAATTATCTAAACCATAAAGTCAACGTTTGGTTGTTTTGAATTTCAATGTTTATGCATTTTATGTGTTTGATGAATTGTCTAAACCATAAAGTCAATGTTTCGTGAAATGCCCGTGAGAATATTGAATGTAATGTTTCGTGATTAGCTTATTTTTTCAATCACATCTTATCTCAATCACATTATAGAATATTGATAAGCTAAAAAAGGTACTTATATTTCTAATTTTTAAATTTTAATTACAATTTTCAGTTTTGAATTTATATATATCATACATATAAAAGCACGAATCACAAATTTTTGAGTGGTAATGAAATTTACCTTTTTGCACATACTTTATTTGAGTGCTAATAAAATTTACTTTTTTGCTCATACTTCTCGTGTCTTCTTTTAAAATTAATAAATTAATTCAACTTAATACAAATTGCACAAGTTTCTGAGTGGTAATAACGCTACCTCTTCAATGTCTTGAACACTACCTCTTCAAATCGATCAACAACTCACTGATCAACCACTCTCCTTCCTCTTCAAATCATTCATTCCATGCTTTCCTTCATCGATTCATTCGCTGCTTTCCTTTGCTCTTTGATTCAAATGTGAGGTAATCCACCTTTCTTCTCCAATTTTTTTTTTCCGCTGTGTTGATTAGATTTGGTATTGGAAATTCTTAGATACCCATGATCGAGACTTTTTATAGAACTCTGTAATTCTTTGTTTTATGCATTCTATGTGTTTGATGAATTATCTAAACCATAAAGTCAACGTTTGGTTGTTTTGAATTTCAATGTTTATGCATTTTATGTGTTTGATGAATTGTCTAAACCATAAAGTCAATGTTTCGTGAAATGCCTATGAGAATATTGAATGTATTGTTCAATTGCCAACAAATTGAACCTCTGATTTTATATATGCAATTGATGATTAGTTAATTAACACTATTTTATAAGGTGTTTAATTAAAGTCAAATCAATATCAATGGATACCCAAGTCCATAAACAGTGTTACAATAAATCTATCTTATCTTTCAATCATTTTTTTTATAAGAAAGAGGTATATGTATATATCAAAATTATCAAAAAGTGTACAGAGAGGAATTTTGCTTCTACGCATTGTTCATTAATCTTTGTTTTGTACCTAATAAAATTATCAACAAATTACCCAAAATAGCTAATAAGATTTATAGTTTTGAGCTAATAAAGTTGCAAGTGCTCCGAATTACCCCTGCACATTGTTCTCTTGGTGCTTTCATGCATTTTTACCATCTCCAAAAGTCGGTGTATTGTCCATTCAGAAGCCTCGCGATTCCATGTGATGGTATAGGTTTTGTTTGGTGTTCCTTCATAGATCACCACCTTGGTCCCTCCTCTGTTCAGTTGGGCATCAAATTCTTTCCCTCCCTCTTTTTAAAAATTGCATTTTGCGTATATTTTTGGGGCTATGCATGGATATGTGTTTTTCCATGGGAGCATCAATAACATAGTAGATTTCTCTGGGGTGGTTTTCTATTTTTCAACTCATGCTTCTTCTATCTTTAATTATGCACAGCATGCATATTTTTTTTTTGAGGAAGTAATGTCATATCATGATTAGCTTATTTTTCCATTCACATCTTATCTCAATCACATTAGAGAATATCGATAAGCTAAAAATGGTATTTGTATTTCTAATTTTTAAATTTTAATTGCAATTTTAAATTTAAATTAATAAATTCTTAGAAATTAATTCCCGCTGAATGAGCTTAAGTGGGTCAAATCGTGCGTAAGCACGTCTTCAAACTAGATATATATATATATATATATATATTTATATATATATGCCATCATTTACCAACAAACTAAAATCAGTTACTATTCCATGTGTGGATGAATAATGTGAAAGAATGAGGCCAGATTCATCCTTTGCACCCAATGAACACGTGTTATTTCATAAAAAATGTTAGCTGTAAACTGTCCCTACCTTGTGACATATGAGATGACCATTGTCCCAAAGTTTGGCTTCTATAGTATGCATGGGACTCAAAATTTTCAGACATGTATGATTGAACTCGCTTATTACTTTCATTTTTTTTTATAGACCTCACATATTTTTGTACATATGTATAGTAGATGTACGTACCCTTATCAAATAGTCCCTCAATTATGTAATGTGATTGTGAATTATGTGCTTGTGTTGTCTCTTTTCTTCCTCATATATACTAGACTATAGTGACCAGGCTTACATTGATTAAATTTACCGTCTCAGCCATTCGTTATGCATTTCTTCACATCAAAACTCAACGTGATGCCATGTTGTTTAGTTTAGTTTACAAATAATGTATAATACATTGTCTTATCTTTGAAGGTAAGATAACCTACTTTTGCTTTATATCGACAAAACTACATACACTTGTCATTTAAAATATATAATATAATAATTAATCGAGTAGATGACTCATTAATTTAGTACGAGGTTACTTGAATAAGAGGTTAAAAGTTCGAGCTTTATATATGATACAATATAATACGCATTTGCTACAAAGTTGTCATAGCTAGACTCCTAATTACTTAAATCACATCATCAAGTAGTGTAAACCTCAATGCCGATCCAATGGTTCTACACAACTCCATCACAAAACAATTTGCACATCCAACGCATTTTTTTCTCGTTCTATAGATGTATCCGCCCGTGACATCCGCGTGGCACGCATCGAGTCCGAGTACCGGATAAGCTTAACAAGCGCACAACGTTACAAACGAAAATATCCGTTTTCAGGAATGACAACTCAACCACTGAACCCACACACGCTCGCACACTTGTTTAAATCCATTAGAATCTCTTAGAGATACGTTCAATTATATAAAGAGGGCATCTAACGTTCTCCAAACACGAACGTCAAAAGGTGTCTTTAAATTTATCTAACAATGTCGCATTCTCTTTTTATATTACTTTCCTCAACAATTCCTATCTTGTTCGTTCAGGCTTTGTACACAAAACAGAGTTCATTGATAGTTCGACCGATCGAAGAACGCGAACAACGAATCATCAAATCATGCTCGGATCGCCTCGAATCCACCACTGCGCGGTAATGCCATGCAGATCAACGGCCTCGATGTGTCCGGACTATCAAACTCAGATTCTCTCGATCTGCACTTCTTCTCCGTCGTCGTCTTCGTCTTCGTCTTCGTCTTCGTCTTCTCGGTTGTCTCTTCAATTAGGGTTTTCGAATGGAAAGCGATTTCGCACATCTAGATCTGGATTCGTCTCGTGTAGAGCATCGAAAGATGGCTTCGACGATAATGACTACGTCGAAGCTTTCTTATTGGTATCTGGTTCGATTCCGCAACTCCTTTGTTTCATTCATCGATTCGTTGTTGTTTATACTGCTTAATTTAGGGTTTTGTGGCTGAATGTAGAGGAAATTTAGGGTTTTTTTGTGTTGAAATCTCGAGTGTTAGGGCTGCTTTAGAATTTGAGCATGAACAAATTAATGTAGAATTCAAGTATGAAAGTAGCTGGTAATGGAGTGTGCATTGTGGTAATTAGTCGGTCCGGCGTATTCCTTTGAGGGATTACTACATTGGATCAAGTGTTTAGCGATATAAGAACGAATTAGGTATCTTGTTTGATGACATGATTGAATGGTTGTGAAAAAAGTTGAGATTTTTTGATTGATGAAGATCGAATACCTTACTTTCCGAGGAGTTCTTTGTTTAATCCTTAAATTGGGTCCTAACGACAAAATTTTATTGTATTTTTATTTTTTGATAGTCGAGGGTATCTAAACCACGTCCGCTGACATCAGACTATGGTGGACCCGACTAATCCCTCGAAGGATCTTAGTTGTCACCCATCAGGGAGCCCAAGGAAGAAATCGGAGGGAGAATGGAGTGGGTGGGTTTCAAACTCAACACATCTGACTTGGTCAGCATGTTAGAGAACGAAACTTACCTCTCGACCAAACCCCTTGGGGCTAATTTTATTTTTATTTTATTGTATTGACGTAATTTATGTTAGTATTAAGTGCAGTGGAATATTCTGATCCGTGTAGCGGTGGAATAGTTTGATCCATGTAGTTGACTACGCTGCAACTAATTTGGGATTGAGGCTTTGTTGTTGTTTTTGTCGTTTTTTTTTTTTTTTTTTTGATCAATTGTTGTTATAGTTTTTTATATAGTTTATGTTAGTCATGCGAAAAGGGTTGCCCTAGAACACCCAAAAAAAGGATTCCCCAATTTTTCAAATAATTTTATGTTAGGATTTGATTTATACTTTTGTGATAGTGACATTCGTATGCATGCTGTTTAGGGTTTTGCATGCCAGGACAGACAGAAGAATCCTGTACTTACACTTAGTAAATGAGTCGGAGTATCATATGTTTCTATGTCATCCTTAAATGGGGTTATATCTAGATATATATTTGAGTAGTGCTGTACTTGTATTGTGCAGAGACTGTTAGACACAACCGGTTAAGAAAGCAAGGATTCCTAGAAGAGGCGAATTGGAAATCCAATCAGGTAGCTCCTTACTCTTCTCGAAGGAAGGATCCGAAAGCTGATGTTAGGTCCATTGGAATGGGGTTTCTTCAACATTTTCAGAGTCCTACAATTTTTCTTAAAATTGTTTGTGATGGGGACTTGCTATTACCAATCATTGTAGGTATGCATATGATAATATGGTCATTTGGTACTGAATGCCTTCTCTGGTAGTTCATTTTCATTTTTGAAGTTAGAAATAAATTTTATTTTTTGGTTAGTGCAGGTGAATTTGCAATTGGAAAGCTTGTGGATGCTCTAACGGAGGAAGAGAATTCGGTCAGATTTTACTTCCAAGTAAACTTTGTTGTTTTTCATTTGACACAGCCTCTGAAAAAATGATTTATGCAGGAAAGCCGAGATCAATACCCTTTTTTGATAAAACTAACTGAGAGACTTGGCTATGAGGTGAGTAGCTAGTCTCCTTTTCTACTGAAATATCCCTGGAGCTCTGTTTAGTTTTCTTTCTCCTTCATTTTTTGCATGGTGAGGAGGGACGGAAGTCAAGACTGGCTTACTGTTTTTGTCACTGGTATTATTAAACATCAACCCTGAATGTTGGAACTGCAACATAAGTATCTGGTTTAACATCCTGATTTTCTTTGACCTTATCATGATCAAATTGAACATGCTCAAACATTCAAATTTATTGGTAAGTCCATTTATAGGCGCATTTATAGCGCTGATAATAGACAAATAAAGCCTTAAAGTTAAACAGTTGATGTTGTTTACACATGATGGAGTAAAAGGGAGTACATTATAGCTATGAGCGTTAATGAATGTATTGCATGTAACAAATGGGAACAACAACAACAACAACATAGCCTTAGTCCCAAATTAACTGGGGTCGGCTACATGGATCAAACTTTTCCATTGTGCTCGATTAAGTGCAATTGATGGTGAGCTTTGCAAACCATTCAAATCTCTCCTAATTAATGCATCCCATTCCCATGTTAATTTTAGTCTGCCCCTACCTCGTCGAATTTCTACAGTTTCTATTTAGTCAAGTTTTCTAGTTGGAGCATTCGTAGGCCGTCTTTGCAGGTGACCAAACCATCGCAACCGTCATTCCCTAATTTTTGTATCAGTTGGTGCTACTCCTACTTGTCTTTGAATTTCTATATTTCTTATTCTATCTTTACGAGTTTTACCACACATCCACCTAAGCATCATCATTTCTGCTACGTTAATTTGATGTAATTGTTGTTGCTTTACCGCCCAACATTCACTTCCATAGAGCATAGCTGGCCTAATTGCGGTCCTATAAAATTTTCTTTTTAACTTAGTAGGAACATTTCGATCACAAATCACCCATGTTGCATTCCGCCATTTTTTCCATCCAACTTGAATTCTATGTCTAACAAATGGGAACAATACAGATATATGAATTTCTTGACTACCATATCTCTTGTAATATGAAACGTATTGGTCATTTTTGGAAGGTTTTTTCGAAAGCATTTTAGCAACTTAGGTCATGTCTTCCCTTTCTTTTCCTTGTTAAATGGGTTGTCTAGAATGAGGTAGTTACTCTAATAGTTGACCAATTTTCTGATATGCTTAGTAGGTTATAATGTGACTTCAATTATGATTCTCATGGATATGCATTTGTACAACACATATGTTAGTGTATTGTTTTTTTTTGCTTGGATTTATTTCGTGTGGATTTATGTGTTTGGGTGTTCTTATGCGTTATTGGTGAGGGCTTAATTTCATTTGTTTTACAAGAGATTCCATTTTATGCTTGAAAGAACATAATTTTCCTGGCAGGATCACCCATACTTACAATGTGAAATGTGTTTGTGGAGGGAGGTCTATCATTATATACACTGAAAATTATCTTTAATACATTGAAAACCTATCTTTTTCTTCTAAAATATCAGATAAAAATGGTCCGGATCACAGAAAGGAAGGTTAATACTTATTACGCAAGGATATATTTCATGAAGGTAATGTTGGTTTAATATCATATAAGCTGGCGTTTTGATTACCTTTAATACGTAGCTTTTCCTACTCTCCAAATTATTGTTCAAGTGCATTACATAGATGTTGAAGCTCTCTTAATTGGAAGCGAATTACTTTTTTTTTATCTGCAGCCAGGTGACAATGCTGTTTTCAGTGTTGATGCTCGTCCTTCTGATGCCATAAATGTGGCATGCAGATGCAAGGTAATTTAGACATTTATGGCCCTACAATCACATGTTGATATGGATTTCTTACTTTGGGTTAAGAAATGACCATTTGTACATAAAGAGAGGTTACTACCAGAGTCTTCCATGACAAATATGCAAAATTCTTTCAACTAATTATGCTTGTGAAATATGTGAATGATACATGTGATTCCAGGAATAGGGAGATTGCCCCTATATCCTTTGCGTTATGCCATAATGTTTGAGCTCATCCTTGAATTTTTTTTTCTGCTTATGTTGATACACATGATTAGCACCTCACATTTCTAACTTGGTTATTTGAATTATTTAAGTACGATTACTTTATAGATTGCATTAGATTAGAGCAATTGTTTATACCATAACAATTCCATATGCAGGTACCGATTTTTGTGAACAAGGAGATTGTATTAACAGATGCTATTAGAATTGTATATGGAACAAGAAGAGGAAATCATTCCAAGTCTGTTTATGATGTGTCCTTGGACAGGTATGATCAGTTTTGGCTGCAGTTGTATTACTATTCTTTCTCTTATTTATTACCATCAGAAGTGTTAACTTGTCTCATTTCTTCTCCACGTAATCTGTGCTTTCTCTCCATTTATTATCGATAATTATTTTAATTCTAGGTTTTTAATCAATTACATTAACACAAATATTGCATGTGAAAAATGGCTTGAGCTGACTCCAGCTGCTTCTAATGTATGGGGTGGGTTCGGGAAACATAGTATAGATTGCATTTTCTGTATAAAATTTTGAACTTGCAGACCTATAGTCTCTTCATCTTACATGACATCAGACCCGGTGCTCGTGATAAGTGTGTAAAGCTAAATGGCTATATGGCTATATCTATATCTATATATGTTTGCTTTCTCTGACATTCTGGAATATCGGGAGAGGATTTGGTAAAGTTGAAGGGCGAAGTTGGTAGTCTATCAATAAAAAGTGCCACATGTATGATGTTCGATGTGTTTTACATTTTTTCCCTCTCCACTTTTACTCTTTTGTACACGTGGCACTTTGCTACTGGTAGACTGTACCAACTTCACACTCCCAACTTTATAGGGGTGTATTCAATTGAGAATTTAATGGACTTTTGATTACTTTTAATGACTAAAAAAGTTTAGGTGTATTTAATTAAAACTTTTAGAGAGTTTATAAAAATAAGTTGTATTCAATGTGAACTTTTATAGACTTTTAAAAAGTCTATAAAAGTTTTGGGTATTCAATTTAAACTTTTAGAGAGTTTATAAAAGTAAGGTGTATTCAATTTTTAGGTGACTTTTGTGGATTGGTTACAAATCTCGACTTTTATAAACTTTTTGTATAAAAATATACACAAAGAAATCTTCAACTCACCTCAACCTAAAACTTTTAAAGACTTCTAATTTTCGTTAGTTCAATTCTTCAAAAAGGACTCATTGTTCAAAAATTTTTCTAATCAATTGCTTTTATCAACTTCTCCAATCACTCTACAACTCATGGATTTCATTGCTCACTCATTATACTCTAATGTCAATGTTGATGAAAATGAAATGATGGCATTATTAAGAAGATCTCATTCTTGCATCACTATACATTTTTTATGAGTTTTTTATGATTTTTTTTTTTTTTTTTACAATGAAGTTTCATTTATTAGTGTATTATTATAATCTCAAAAAGTGTAATATTATTTTTTTTGGAGAAAATAATTGTATTTTTTAAATGCAAAAAGTGCATTTTCAAAAACTTAAACTATCATTTTTAAGGAAAAAATATAATGTTTTTTTTTCTTAAAGTGCAAAGTTTTTACACTAACATTTGCTATGATCTTATTTTGTTCTTTTCTGTCACTATAAGATGATTTACTTACCTATTTATTATGTTGATATTTATTTACTTATTTTTTATCTTACTACCTTGATCGTAATTCATTAATATATCTATATGTTTTTTATTAAAAAAATAGTAATAGTTCTTAAGAAAAAGAAATATAATTATTTATCTAATTTTTTATAATAAAATGCAAAATATTTGTTTTATTATAAAAATCACAAAAATTTGCTAATATCAATCAAAATCATGTTTAAAAAGTTCACAAAAGTCACTAAAAATCTTAAATGTTAATAAAAGTCATCAAAATGAAGTTTGCATAAAAGTTTATCAAAGTCTATAAAAGTCTACCAAAATCTATAAACTTTTAAAAAGTCATCCACTTATAAAAATAACCAGAAGTTTATTAAAATCTCAATTGAATGCACCTTTGTTAGCCAATCCCCTCCCCAAACTATATAGGACCATCTTGTACGAAAAAGTTAAGTGGAGATTGAGAAATTATGTCTTGGGTATTTAGATAATAAATATCTGAATTTTGTGTTATGACCAGTGTCAACTGATGAGAATAATGCATTTGACAATGACTTGGCCGAGATAGAAATCAGCTTCTTTGATCCATTTCATGAATTGGCTGTCTATTTATATTTTTAGGGTTTTTAATCTAACCTATGTATTGTGTTCTGTCCAGTGCTGAAGAAGGTCCAGACGAACTTGCTCATGAGCTAACCCTGGTGAAGAATATGAACATAGCTGTGAAAGAGGAAAGATATAAAGATGCAGGTATTTAGAAAAAGGGCAAATAGCATAATGTATCCTAAGGTTTTAGGTTTTTTTACAAATTTATCCTAACGTTTCAATTTTTACAAATACATCCTAACGGTTTAGCTTTTTACAAATTTATCCTAAAATCTCCCCATTTCCAAGTTTCCAACTTTACAAATCATACTCCAATACATGATAAATTGGGAGAAACTCTTCCCATTGCGCCAACATAGTTAAAAGTTATCCCAAATCAACCCAAATTTATTCATAGGATACAATTTACACAATTTCAAAATGTTAGGATGTATTTGTAAAAATTGAAACGTTAGGATAAATTTGAGAGAAACTTTTTATGTTAGGATATATTATGCTAGTTACCCTTGGTAAAATTAGTAATGGCATCCTGTGATTGCATTTGCTTTCATTATGTCAAATTTGTGACTTTTAGTGGGACCTGTTACTTTTTATGCACATAATTTTGAAGGAGATAATTTATTAAAAGGCCTTTAGCCTGATTATGGAAGAAATTGTTGAAGTGGCAATGAACCGGATTTATTTGTCAAGTTAGGGCTTTGTTTTACCTATAATTTATTCATTTGAGATAACTGCCATGCCGATTCTAGTTTTAGCTCATTTATTGTTAAAGCTTTTAAGAAATGCCTACTTGAAAGTAAAAAAGTGATGTTCTACTATTCTCTGGTAGATTGCTTCTTGTTTCCTCTTTTTTTTTTTTTTTTTGCTTCCTTTCTGGCAAAGTTGGTGATTCCTGTCGTAGCATAGTATTCAAACTGATGTTTCTAATTTCTTCTTTTTTTGTAGCAATGTGGCGCGACAAACTCAATAAGCTTCGCACTTCCAAACAAGAAATTTAACTTTTTTTTTTTTTTTTTCAGGTAGAAAATTCTTTTCCCACTTCTCTGCTTTTAAGTCTAAGATTATAAGGTCCAAGCTATTTTAATGACGATCAATTTCTTGATTCCATTTGCCCTTTCTTCATTAGAGCCTTTATAATTGCTATTTCAAATCTGGTCATATTTTCACTTCTGATGCGAGTTTCTTCTGTGTTGATAGGATTTTTCAGAGATAGTAAATTCACGGTGAGTTCCTTCACAGAAGACTGTTGAGGGAGGTTTGTACAGGTCCATCAATTGAAAAACAAACTATTCACAATTATCATACATCTCAAAATGTTTATTCTGCTTGAGAGTTGTCTTGAATGAACAACCGTCGCTCGGCTATGTACATAATTATATTAAATAATTCTAATGTTATCTTAATAAAGCCTGTGTACAGTGACTCGGTGAGCTGTGGTAGAGTTGAGAGTACAGAATGTTAGTTGAATGAGATGAATGAAGTCATTTATAATTTCATATAGTAAACTGAGATCCAAAACACATTACAGCAGTATATAGTGCACTATATACTTGGCTTGCTTTGCTATAATCTTTGGGTTTGATTCAGTGGAGCGAGGCGCATTAAGAATGCTGCCATTGCAGTAGGTTTTCTACTTCTGTTAGAGAATAAAAAATGGTAAGGATGACACCTACTTTGGCTGCAAATTTGATGTGGGATTCAGCCTACCATGAATTTGCATGGACAGTGAAATTGCTGGGGATTTAAAAGGCCAAGATGGCATAAGAATTTTGGCCAATTGGCCAAAATGGCAAGCTCAACATCAATAGTCCTTCACTCAACAACTGAAAATCACATGCATAAATATAATGACTGCTTTAATCTGAACTGTGATGAAATTGAACATTCTTAAACATAAGTTACAACAAGAAATCTATAAAAATTAAAAAGTAAAAACAGAGTTCTCTTTTCTATTGATTTGGTTACAACATTTCATTTATATATTTGAGTTTGGTAAAGACGTCTATACCTACAAGACCTTGTACTTTTTAGTCTTCCCAAAAATCTTTATCTAGCCAATAGCCATACGCATCAGTTTAACCCGAGCCAGTAAAACTTACAAAGTGAAGTCAAAACTTAAACCAAAAATTGACCCAACCCTTCTATACACTTCCGATATATAACTTTAACAGGATCGACAAATAACTCTATAAAAGCTCGAAATCTGCAGACAGACATTATGGCTAGAATTGGACCGAACTGCAGGGACAGTACCAAAATTCCCTGCGACGGTTTTCTGAAATTACTGATCATAACAGCCGAAAAGAGAGAAGTGAATAATACAACACACGTACCTGACAGCTTACAGCGAAAAACTCTTCCAACAGAGCAAATATCAGAACCAAGGCATCCACCATATGTACATCTTTCCCAGGTTGCTATGTGATACTGCTTCAGCTATTAAGCGGCGAGCTTGGCCTTCTACAGCTAGAGGCAAAGATGGTGCAGCTCCAACACCAACCACCACACCCTGCAACCTCGCTTCTATGTTACCAATGGCTCTCTGAAATTAAGGAAAAAAATGCTAGTTTTTTAGTTACTTTGCCATACACTGATAAAACCTCAACATGAAGCCTAACTAAGAATAATTCTTGCACTGATAATTGAAGAGAAGTGAGAAAAATATAATTTGAACTATAATTCCATTTATAAACCACTCATTTCTTTTTGTCCTAATTCCTAAAAAAATATACTTTGTTCGATTTAGCTACAACAACTCCGTACAATTTATCCTCGATCCTCGCGATCCACTGCATGGATCAAACACTTCCGACTCCACTTTGCTTGATTTAGCCAAAAAAATCTAGTCTTTAGATTCATACTGATCGGTGGTGCAGCAAACTAAAAGACACTTAGGCAAAGTGATTGTACTAAAGCTAGGTATAGAGGTATTAACATAAAAGCAAGGAAAGAAAATTATTGATCTATACCTGTGCATGGGGGTTCCGAACTTCTACTCCACTAGATTTGTGAGATTTAGTCCATTCCACCAGAGGGTCATGAATGAAAGTTTCAAGAACACTCATTAGTGTCTCCCTATGTCCCCTAAGTACCGAAAGCGTGATCTCGCAGACCCTCAAGAACACACCTTCGTATCCAGCAATACCCAAACCATCAATCATGTTCTGTAAGTTGAGGCAAAAGATTGGTAAAGTGATGGTTAGGTGTGGAATTAATAGAAGAAATGATTTTGGTGAACTCTCTAATAAACATTAATATTGCGGAAAATACCTGGGTCAATCTGAAAGGAACCAACTCAGGTTTCTCCAGTTGCAAGCCTTTGTCAAACAAACAACTGAAGTCAACATGCACACAATCCCCTGTAGTGGAATCAAAAGTATGTTCTCGCCATGTCGGTCACCAAGACCAACGATGTGCCCAACCATGGACCAAACTGAAGTTGTATGTGCATATGCAATTCGGGCTCTAAACCAAGCAGCGGGCTCAGAAAATGTTGTCAAGAACCACTTGTGATAAATTGGTGGGAACATCGGAAGAATTTTGGTCTTCAGCATCTCGTCTGCTGGCATCTTGCTTTGACACTGATCGTATATCCTCTTGATCAAAGGGTTCGTTTTTTGCCTGTCAAACTTACCATGGGCTATGTAAATATCTTGTAGTATATGTCTAAGACCACGAGTGTGTGGTACCCATTCTACCATACCACAATCTTCTGTCAGTGGAATCACAGCAAAGGTGCGGATATAGAGCTTCCTACGGCGACTTTCAGGATACTTGGATAATAAACGGTTGATCATTGACACAAACTCCATCATGCGTGCATCTTTCCTGAGATCATCCTTTGGTTTGCACAGAAATGGGCGTTCAATGCCATCACTACCAATAAAAACGACCTGACAAATCAAAACGCAAGGAAGAAAAGAAAATGTTAACTTCATTGTTTAGAGGAAAACTGAGTTCACCATCTTCAGAGACTGCAAAGACTCTAACAATGTTGCATTAGGAAAGGCAAGAAGCATGCAAAAAAAGTTTAGAATGACAAACACTAATGCAAAAGTACTGGATATTAATGAATGTATTAGTTTAGAAGCATATAATACTTTTTTTGGTCGTTGCAGCGAAGATAGGATCTCAGCCTCATCAGCGATTCCTGATATCGTAGCAAGATTTGTGGCAGAGAAGATATCAAGCTTATTAGCTTCAGTGAGATTAGTATCACACGCTGGCAATGAGACGGTAAGAGCTTGCTGAACCGGCATTATGATGCCAAGAGGCATCATTCTTTTCAATGCACTAAACTCTGTTGAAATGTTGATAGTCCTAGCCTTGGGCTGACCCGCGTGGAAGCACAATCTGATTAGATGGTCAATCAAAGTCGCAAACTGCACAAACAAATTGCTGCCATCGGTTCCATGATGGCGACCTTTCCGGGCTGCATTTATAATCTCAGCAGCCGCTCTCGCCTTGCAGGAACTATAGACTTTGATACTGCTGCCATTATCCATAGAGCTTGTTGAGGATACTCTTGGAGGACAGAAGTGATAATAAGTTTGACTAGCCTAACAGTTTCTTCATTGTGATGGCAAATCCTAGAAACCAACTGTGGTAGAACCGTTAGCCACTGATATTTCGGCAAGTCCTTTAGACAGCCTCTCATGATACTCATGACCTGCATAATTCGGAATATATTTTATTTAGAAATATAAATGACAATATAAATTAGGATACTAAAAAACTTTACCCTTTGATGGACTTGTTTAAATTCCTTCTTGGACAACAAGCCTTCCACATGATATTTGCTACCAAAATCAAACCACAGAGTTAATAACCTTGGCAGTGCCTGGAAAAGATTCTTATGGCCCCTATGGAGACCTTTCGCGTAAAATAATAGTACATCGGGAAGATAAGAAACCCAAGATTTCTCCTCTGTACTTGAATTTGCAGAAGCTGCAGAAACTGATGGCTCAGCCCTGGACCTCGACTCTAGGTTCACTTCCTGCCGTTTTCTGGCATCAACCAGTACATCATCACAATACTTTGCCATATAAAAATATCCTTTCTCCCACTTGGGTTGCAGTTCCCTCACTCTCGAATAAAGAGTCATCACATCTTCCTTCTGCTTTTGACCAGTGCAATGAATCCATCTAGAATATAATAAAAGGACTTTTGCAATATTCCTATTCTCGTTTGAAGCTTGAGTATCACAATAAGAAGGGGGATTCGCTGGAGGAAGCAAAAGACTACTAAGTGAAGAAACCACAGCAGATCCCACTACATCAACAGGCATATTTAGGAGTGACTGCTGCAATTCAGCTATGGCACCATCAGATCGTCTGGTGCTCCACAGAAGCTTAGCTTTCTCCATGTGCACATTTGGTGCACCAGATGACTGTGCTTCCAAAATTGCCCTGTTAGCTGTTTCATAATGTCCAGCAGAACGACAAAGCTTTGCATATTGAAGCCAGCAATTACCAACATAAGCACCAAGATCACTGGCGCCAAAAACCAATCTTCGAAATGATAAAAGAGGTTCCCTTGCCCAGAGTGATGTCTGTGTGAACTTGAGTCGATTATCCCAGTCTTTAACCACTTCTGAGAATCTCAGATCATCTGGATGGAATGTTCTCTCCAAGAAAGAGTCGTCAACAAGGAGATTGTGAAAGTCCTCCAATTCACGAAGCATGTGAAGCTTAACGGCAAATGGGTAAGCTCTTGCGTACGAGTCCATGCCAGCAGCAGCAAGAGGAGCAAGCAGAGATTGTCTAGAGTGAGCAAGTTTCTCAAGAACAGAGAATTTATCCTTCTTCATCATTGCCTGCAGAATCTTGGCGACATCCATGTCATAAGAAGTGTAACTCTCAGAAGTACTACATAGTAGGCCTTCTTCATCAGCTCCACGAATATATTCATCCATAAGGTCCCATCGCCCGAGTCTCCAAGCTGCCTGTACGCCATGCATGCACCAAGTCTTCTTATACTGAGGAATTCTAGATATCAAGCCATCGACATGGGTAACCATGGCCTGAAGGTGGCACATATTTAGCAAGCAGTCAAGAACGTCAGAATGCCTTTGTACAGATGTTGGTTCCATCTGCAAGGACTGCTCACAAGACGTTAGGACTTCAGCCCAGTTGCCCGCTTTCTTATTAATTAGGAGTTGGTCTTGCAAGCTTGACGATTTTCTGAGATTTGCAAAACCAGAGAGACCATCAGGCTCGTCCAAACCACTGTATATCTCCATCAGGAAAGTCACATCATCATCCTCAAAGGTGCCACTTCTCTCGGCTGCTGGATTGAAGGATCCTGATTTGGTGAACAAATGAGACTCAAAATACAGCAGTGCACGAGCATAAGCCTGACAGCGAAAAGAGGCTCTGGCAAGTGTAACCTTTGGAATTGCAGCAAGTAACTCAGACACGTTACTGCTTTGTGTTGGGAGTAGATCAGCACTAGTCGGATGGTCTGTTGTTTGAACTGTTCTTTTCGATGCTTGTTGCTTAGAAACAGTAGACTGAAGAGATTGTGAAACAGCTAATTCCTGCTTGACATCATCCACCCATTGTCCCAGATTATCAAGAAGAGTAAAGATTGCCTGGATACAAACTTCATTTTGTCCGCCGACGATTCCTGTGACCTCAGTATTTCCTGATGCTGCTGCATTAAGGACAGTTAGTATCTCCTCAGTTATGCCATTTCTTGCCTCAACAGTACCATGACAGACAGCATTCAATACTAAATATGGCAGCAAATACATAGCTGTTTGCATATCATGCCGCACTATGGCTCTACATGAATTGAAAATGGTTGCTCGAGAACCAGTGGAATGTACAGTCAACTTCCTGATCCATTGAAATATCCATCTTCGAAATGACATAGAAGGTCGGTAAATTGGGCCCAAAGAAGTGGAGTCGCCCACATTTGGTAGTTGAAATCTTGAAGTTAGGCATGGAGCAATTATCTCTTTGACATAATTAGAGAAACGATCCCACAGTCGCCGGCCCCTTCTGTTCAACTCATCACAATCACCCACGCTTCCAGTTCCAGCACGGGCAACCTTTAGTAATTCCTTTTCCTTTAATGACAGCGGTGCAGCGGCTGCAACAGTTTCATCAAGAGAGGCTTGACAACCAGCTAACTTTAAAAGCTCTTGTATGGCTACTGCAGCTGAGTCTTGAACAATCATATCAGGTGCAGCTCGAAAGGCCCTGGCCAGATGCTTGTGGATCAACTCAAATATAAGGTCGTCATCCGAGCATTCAATTTTGAAGCGTTGGCACAAATTTACCTTTACTTTAGCAGGGTCCACAGCACCAAGGGCACCAATGCAATCTGCACAAACCAATTTGAGACGCTGGCCAACTGCAGTTCTTGATTCTTCAGAACATCCTCTTAGCAAGGACATAATCAAAGAGCTTAAAACATCCAAATCAGAACATGTTTCCCCAGTAATCATGGCTGTGACATCCGCCCTTAGATTCAACAATTTGCTCAACTCACAAGCCACCATGTACCTCACATTCAAACTCTCATGGTTAAGGCCATCAACAATATCTAGCAGTCGATCCTTGAAAGTCATTGAGCCCCGTGCTTCCTGTATAACTTTATTCACTTCTGTTAATACAGGAATGCTTGGCAGAAGAGGAAGCTCGCGTATGTGCTGCTCCAAAAGAAACCTATTCTCAACAACAAGTTCTTCCAAGATCTCAACAACTTTATTCAAATGGAAAGAGGGATTTTCTTTTTGCCGCTCCAAGAAAGGGATAAGAGCTGCGAAGACTTGAGAGATCACATGTTTAGTGCTTGACGGCGATACATTGACCAATTGTTTGATAAAAAAGTTTAAGACAGAGAGAGCCTCAACTTGGAGATTTTCTTTGTCAAGAGCGTGCATAAGAAGAACCATTATTTTAGGTACATAAGTGCCAAGGTGGGAATCCATCATTCCTATCAGCATCTCTATTCGCTTCAATGCTTGTTTTTGCAATGTTAAATCCTCAGAATGAAGCATTTTCCTATCAATACTATTAAGAAGACCGACAAAATGATTTCTAAGAAATCCAGGAAGGTCATCAGAGCTTGTCAAGATTCTTGCAACTTCTTGTATCATTTGGGGAACTCTAGTCAACCTACACATATAAGAACAAAAAACCAAGAGGGATATGAATAATCCATCCATAATTGCTTAGGCCTAAGCACAAAGTAAAATAAGGATAATATTCAAGAGAAATTTGTAACATGAACAAGGCAATAAGCAAAAAGAAGAGCAAACTCATAAGAAAACCTTCATTGGGAGACTTTTTCTAAAGTCAGTCGAACATCTAAGAAACATAAATATATGGAATTTGAGACCTATATTTCTATAAGGACTCACTAATGAGTTATTAGCAATAAAGAGATCCAATTTACAATGTTACTCTCTAAAAAATGAAATTTGATTCCCAAAAACATTTGATTCATCAAATCAGTTTCACATAATTGTGAGTTCGCAAAATAAAATATAGCCTCGTATACAGGCTAGTTGAGTTTTATTTAGCCTGAGTAAATTGACAGTTGAAGACATTCCATGTTAAACTTACAGTTGTAAGATGATGATGAAAAGGTATACCTTTCGTTCCTTTCATCTGCATCATTGTCACCTAGGAAACAAACAAGTTCATCAAGAAGTGCAGGCAGCGCAGCCCCAAATATCTCCTTGTTGTCAGATCCAGTCTGTGCCTGATAAAACTGCAATGCAGAAGATAGCTCTCTTCCATCAGCTCGAAGAAGAGCAAATGCAAGCACTTTTGGCAGAAAAGTAACAATGAGATGCATAGTATCCTCATCCATATGCTTAGCCAGTTCTTGTAAGGTGAGGAATGCTTGATCATTATCCTGCTGGGAGATTACAAGCTTTGGAAGGACAACAGGAACCATTTTCTTGACAAATTCCTCCATTTGAACACCAAGAACAGCCTCAGCAAACTCCTTGACCATTGCTGAGCGGCTCACGAGCCTCATACACAGATAATCATACAGCTCATTCTTAATAGGGACAACCTTAGAGAGAAGAATATCTAGTCCTGCTTTAAGATGTATATAACAAGACCTCTTAATAAAACTAGAAGCAGCCATTCTCACAGTCATATGAGGATTATCAAGCTGATCTACCAATAGCATAAGTGAGTAGAAGAAAAGCTGCCCATGGATATCAACTGCATTCATGATCTCTGCAGTTGCTTCTAAAAGAGTATTCAACATCTCAGGGTCTTCAGCTCCTGCAATAGCATGTTTTAAAATGTCCAGGAATTTTTGCTCTTTTGTTTTATGTGACTTCTCCTCATTCCCAAATAAACAATTGAAGACAGGGCCCTCAATGAAGCAACTAATCTGTCCGCAAAATGCCTCTCTGACAGACTTCTTCGTATTAATGAGAAGAAATTCAATGCATTGAATCCATTGGCACCTCTTTTTAAACAGGACATCCTTTTTCCATGCATAAGAAGCCGACGAATGTTTCTTACACAGGCAACTTGAACCTCTTCAGATGTACCTTCATAAAGAAGTTTAAGAAAAAGCGACTGTATGGTATCAAAATGTTGACTGGTGGCACTATTTGGGCTTTGCATCACAGTCGGATATATGATTTTATCATGTTCCTTGTCATCATACACAACTCTAGAGTCACACTTTGAACACCAGAACCCTTCAGAGAGAAGTTCAAGGGTTTGATACTGACTCCTGGAGGCCTTTTTTATAAACAATTTGCAAGAACTAGCAGTATCAATTACGTCAAAGGTCCCATAAAGGCATGTCAAATATCCAATGGTAAGGGGAATAATTGTATGAACCTCATTCCACTTGTCTGTAATCAGCAACCTGCAATTTCATCAGCACGGAGAACATAACAATGAGATTCAATTCCACATTGGTCTAATTGAATAAAGCAAGAGAACATAAAAGAACGAGAACCAAGAACCGTTAATTCATTTTGTGTTACTTCCCCGAAGAACTTTAAAGAATTCAGAAAAGTCTACGTGCCCTCAATTCACTTGCACTATAAATTGCTAGAGACTGTGAAGCAATGTACTCGTCAGAATCAACATCAGCCTAAACCGTTATCCTACCTATCAGGACCAATGACATAAACTTGTCTTCACTGAAATACAAACATAATTGCATATCATGCAGCTTCCCAAATGAAACTCTCCATTTTCAGCCAAGTAAGCCCAGTAAGTTTTCAGCCATTAATAACTTGATATTCTGGTTTTAGTCTAGGGGATGAAAAGCCAATGAAATCCTCATTTTGCTGCCTCTTTGCAATTTTTCTTAGTAAACAAAGATATTACTTCATAGAAAGAGTTACAAACTATGAAAAGATTCCTTTCCTCTGCGTATCAATATACCAAAAGTGCTCAAAATCAGAATAAAAAATTTCCGTTTGCGTGCCACATAAAGCACTGTAATACTTTTCTCAAAAAAAAAAAAAAAGAAGCACTGTAATACTCAGAATGCCTCATCTCCTAGCTGCAAGATGAATACGTCACTAAATAGCTTATACACTGCAATATTGGGGACGCCTTCAACTTAAGAATGCAGTGCCTGACAATATATTTCAGGCAACTCTGCAGCCACTTTTCATACAAATACTTGAGATGAAATAACTCATCATACTCAGATCACACCAATTGGTGGATCCAGCAGTAATTCAAATTTCTTTAGCTGTGCAGAAAACCTTGCTGATTGAGAGCATGATAGCTATTTACTAGCACTTTATTCAACATTATCAAGATCAGAGGAAGCCCCCAGAAATTCAAATCAATCTCAGTTTGTATTTAACATCTAACATTAGAAGATTCAAAAGTAGCTTAAAATCTTTAATCAAAGGTGAAAAAGCTTACAGATCGAGTTTTATGTTTTTTATATTTCCCAGGTTAAAAAAAAAAACCTGATGTGAACATTTCGAAAGACATAAGATAATAGTCCACTTACTCTAGTTTTTCAAATAATTGTGTAATAAAGCCAAAACCAGCAGACAAGACAATCATTGGCATAGAGACAACAGCTTCACCTCTAACATCATCAGATTCGTCATGAAGAGCCAAATCAATGATTTCAAGAACACTTTCAGTTTTCATTCCAAACCCAAGCTTTGAGAGAACATTCAAAGAGAGACATCTCGTCTTGCATAATGAATGAGATTGAGCAACCATATTGGAATGAGTCCAAGGAAGCTTTAGCACCAAAGTTATGAACTCTGCATGACTCTCTTTGATTTCAAAAAATTTATTCTCCAAAGGAAGGGAGCCTGCAAAAACATATGCTTTAGCGTTAGGGGTTGTGCTGCTTTGCAAGTTTGAAACTTAATCAGGGGGGCATTGCCAAGGATGTAACATCATGCGCAACTTTTTCTTTTCTTTTCTTTTTCCAGCAAGCCCTTGTTTGATAGTATAGAAGAGGCTTCACTATTAGATCCAGCAAAAGCAATGGACTCATGGAATCACTACATTAATATAATGAATCTCCACTATTTCCAAGTCCACGCTTAAAAACATATATTTGTTGAACAAAATGCTGTAACCATGCATGACTCACACTGGCAGGCTTTGACAATATTCACTAATGAAGTTTGTTGTAGTCACATCCATAAGTAAACCTTTACTAACAGCCCACACAAAAAAAACTTGCTTGAGCATCCATTCAACATCATGCAAAATGCACACAATTGATCTGATAACCTTGAATGAGAAAGGACATAGGTTTTTTTTTTCTTCTTTTCAACAAGAAACTAGGTTGCAAATCAAGGAAAAGTTTGATCTAGGTAATATATGTTGTTGTTGTTGTTGCAACAAGAAACTAGGTAATATAGTGGTAAAGAGGCTTTGTTATATATAAATAATGCAGTGATGGCCTGATAAGTAAAATACATATGAATTATGAAATAAGCTTTTGTATTAGTAAAAACAATTATATAAACAACTAATAAATCTTGGATTGATATCCAAGGGAATTAAATACACAAACTTAGTACTATGTAAGCTTGTCACCTTACAATAATACGCCAATTCTAGTCTTGTCATCCATGGATAAACTTAGATGTTTATTAGCAATCAGCCAAACAAGTAGTAAAGACAGAAAAGAAATCAGCAACTGCACATAGGACACCTGAAGCAATAATTTTCACTTCACTTCTTTTTCTAGTTCCCGTATGATTCTTCAAGAGAGTAGCCATAGTCTTCCACCCAATGATTGCAAGGCGGCTCCTGGGTTGTTGTCTCGGCATTTTGAGGCAAAACTGCCTAGGCGGGCAGTGTCCCAAATAATTTTTTGAAAATTGAAGGGACTACCAACAATTAAGTTTGGTACTATAAATATCTACTCAGCGACAAATCTTAACATAGTTAATATTAAATAAGGACCTAAAGGCTTATTAGTGTCACTGAAGTATATGATTAACATGAATTATAGTGAATAATAGAAAGTTAATGTTAATTAAGGAACTACAAATAAGTAAATAATAATTCAGGGGCTTCTAAATAAATATTCTTTACGCCGCCTAGGCATCTCTTAGGCGTTGTCTAGGCATTGCTTCCCCTAAACCAGGGAAATTGCCTCGAGATCGCCTTTGCACCCTGCAATTCTTGCTTTCAGCAGCCACCATCCAACTAGCAGCACTGAACTTAGAATAGCTCCAAGTATCTATTGGATTCATTCTCCTTTTCGTAAATACTTTTCTGTTTGTTTCCTCCCAAGTATACCCAAAAAAAAAAAAAAAAAAAAAAAACTAGAATTGCCAGATTTTGAACAAATTTTAAAGATCCCAAAGTTCATTGACCAATTGGTAGTTACAATAATGTCTCAAGCATCAACTCTGATGCCCAGGAAGTATTCCAATATGTTTGGGCAAAACTACATTGAGAAACAAATAATTTACAGACTCATCATCTTGTTAACATGTTACAAAACAACTCGGGTATTAACATGTGAAGAATCTTCTCCTTTGGAGAGTATTGCATGTATTGATTTACTTTAATGCCAGGCAGGTAAGGAAAAACTCTTGTTTTATGTGGGACTTTAGCTTTCCAATAGAATGTGAAATGAATGATGGATGAAAGAAAGGAAATAAACGTTGAATCATGGATTTTCAAAATATAGCCATGAGAATAAGGATAGCAAGGTGCCAAGGAATTCCTAGATCATTTACTTTAACTTATGTAAATCGGTGCCTTGTCAACAAAAGTATTCCTGTATTCCACGGCATCTATCACATATAGGCCAATGCACAAGAATTATGAAAATTGTTGACTCACTAAATCAAATGCCATTCAACTAACAAACCTTAAAGGAGACAATATATTCTAATATTATTAGACTTTAGCAACAAAGTTCCAACATATCAATGTTACAACTGTCCAAGAGCACTTAAAGAATGTCAAATCCATTCCACTTACTTTGCAAAAGCAATATGCTGTGAAGTGCTTCCAGATATATAGCTAAATCAAATGTTATTAATTTTCTTGCATTTGCCTGAAACATGAAGCAACATGGTTAATACAATAGAATGAAAGTTTGAGCACTAATTGACTACAGCGTGTTTGTTTACCTGCTCATATATCCAAGACATCCATGAATGCATTTGCTGAAAAATGCAATGTGACATGCTCATCTGTGGATAATTAACAAAAGCGAGGCATAGCATGCTCAGAGCCATTAAAGCAACTTCTGATCTCAAAGAATTGCCTTGAAAGTCACCAGGCTTTAAAAGGTCAACAAATGATGCGACTAATCCATGAGTTAAGTCTAAGTATTCTTCATGCCTTTCAAGTGCATACGTACAAGTAAGCTCAGGCTTCATATACACTTGATTGTCTGGATGACTTAATTCTTTCATTGTCTTTTGCCGCTTATTTTGGAAAGTCTTCCCACCATAAGCTGGTCTTTTTTCTCCAATTTTCAACCTATCATTTTGCTTGCTACTTGAAGTTGATCCTCCCATACAAGCACCATCAATTTCCTTTACTCCAAAATGATCAGGACCAAGTACACCTATAGCAACTTGGAGGCAATCAACCAATGGTGTGCAGGCCTCCGATAACAAAAGCATATTAAAAAGAGTTTCTGGTCTCCATATGTAGGGAGGGCAAGTTTTGGAAATTCTTGTGTAAGCACTGCACAATGCAACCTGAAATTTATTAATTTAAATAATTACTCCCTCAACCAGCATTCAACTCCCATCCCAATATTTATTGATACTAATGCAATCCCTATACAATCTTAATACAACAACCAATTAGTTAGGGGTCGGGTACATGGATCAAACTCTTCCATTATACCCAATTTAGTGGTCCAATGTAGCACGTCGGTAGGTAGGAATGCCCCAACGTTCATATTTGTTTAATCCATTTCATCAAGAGCATCAAAAGTTTTACACTAGTAGTCAACCTATCGAACCCTCACCCATTTTTCGGGTAAGGATAATGGCTTGGGGCCTCCCTTTTGGGTATGGATTATGGGTTTGGGAGCTCTCCTCCTTTATCTTGAGTTGGAACCGGCTATGTGGTGCATACATAGGTGGAGTTAATCTCTATACATAGATAAAACAAAACAATAATCAAATGCACGAGTAGGTGCAAAATGATTTGCATTAATATGATACTATGCAACATAGCAAAAGAGTATGCCCATCAATGAAGCATGCATGGGAAACATTTATAAGCTTTCACAGCCAAGCAAATACTTTTAAAGAAAAATAAAAGATGAGATTGCATATTAACCTTAAGCTCATGGCTGTTGGTGCTTTGCAATGCTTTAGGGAAGACATTGATAATATCTCCAGCAGTGAACTCGACTACACTATCTGAACAAGTAGAGTGCAATGCCTGAAGACAAGCACCTATGGAGGAATCATAAACCACATTCTGCATCATAAAATCAACAGATTTTCCAAAAAGAGTCAATACTTGTCACATGTAGGACAATGAATCTGTGGTAAATACAAGAAACAAGGAAGAATGAGATATAAAAATCTTGAACCTGGACAGTCTCTTCTCATTGTTTCCCAAAATTGTTGTAATTGACCGAATAATGTTCTCACTCGGAACAACATCAGCATCAATCACGGCTTCCACTATCCGTGAAAAATCAAAACAGGCCTTCATAAAATGTCAAGTTAGAAAATGGAGAATGAATGATTCCTCATACATCAATAAAATAATGAAATCTCAAAACATAGCGAATCTTGTACCCACCATATGCAAATCAGCATCCCCATAACATAAAAGAGAGCATGCTGCAGAAACGAATGATGCATTAACAAATCCTTCCACGTAAAGCATTCCTTCAGATATGAATTTTGTAAGAATCTTAATAGTCCATGTGGCAAAGGGCCGCCACCTTACTTCATCTGTGAGATTAATCAAGACGCCAAAGCCATCAGTAGGTCTGCAGCATTCGGGAAGTTCACCGAAATTCACTGACTCAGCAGATATCCCAGCAAAGGACTCCCGGAAACACTTCAAAGAAACTCTAGCTGAAACTGTACATGATTTGTCGGCATGTTTTGATGCTATATACAGAAGATCTACAAAAATGAATGGAAACACCAATTACAGCTTTGTGAGATCTGATCCTTCAGAACTCAAGATAATAGAATCAATCATCAAAGAAATGAATAAAGGAACCAAAGGATTAACCTGGCCACTGGGATATCTGCAATTCTTCAAATAAAATGCAAGTTCTTACACGTTATTAAAACCACTGCGACGGAGGGGTTTCTTAGCACATTCTTAAAGTCTTGAGGGATGCCTAACTAAATATTTTTAAGGATAAGGAACCTATTTATAATTAAATGTTTATACATATAAACAACAAGATTTAACCCTAATCCCCACCAATTTCACAACCCTTCCCCTCCTCACCATTAGTTGTGCCCCACCACCATCCATTTTTTGATCTCCGATGAGGATACCTATGAATTTCCGACACTCCGACAAGTTTTCAACGACTCTCCAGCAACTCCGAAAAAAAATTCATTTTTTTTTTTTAATTTATTTACTTCTGTTTTTTTTTTTTTATAAAAAAATTATTTACTTATGTTTTAAAAAAAATATTTACTTTTAAACAAAGTTAACCTGGGACATGAGGGATTTGAATGGTTTGCAAAGCTCACCATCAATTGCACTAAATCGAGCACAATGGAAGAGTTTGATCCATGTAGCCGACTCCAATCAATTTGGGACTGAGGCGTATTCAATGGTGTATTCAATTTGACAAATCCATGGATTTTTTTTTTAAAATGATGGATTTCCATGAATTTCATAGAATTTAATAGATTTGGAATGACTTGATCCAAAATCTATCCAAATCTCATGGATAGAGGTGGCATTTGGTTATGTACGTTTTTTGAATAGAAATCAACCAAAATCCTAATGGTGTTTAAAAATGAATACACCTAAAGTTTTTAGAAATCCGTTAAAATCCATCGAAATCATAATCGAATACCAAAAGACTTTTCAAAATTAAAATCTTTTGAAATTCAAATTAAATACACCTCAATTTCAAAATCCTTCAAACTCTTTTAAAATCCTTTCAAATCATCCAATTGAATACACCCCCCTTTGTTTTTTTACTCTTATCTGTTAATGAGTGTATTTCTTCTTTGTGCTAAGAATCTAAGAAACTTTGTGCTAGATAATAGGTTGCTTGGTTTGTTGTTGAAACTTAAAACTTGAAATTGCATTTTTTCATCATCTATTTTGTGTTTTTTGAAGAATTATTTTATTTTTTATTTTCTTTTTAAGAATGGAGCTTTAATATTAATGCTTAGGATGTAGCAGATAGACGGTAAGTAGTAGTACTATAGGCAGAAAGACAAGTATAGAAAATTAAATTAATTTCAGGGGGCTCTAAATAAATATTTGTTTGTCACCTAGGCATGCCTCGCCCAAAGAAAAACGCCTAGACATCGCCTTGACGTCTTGCAATCCTTGCGACGAAGTAAAGGTAAATAGAAGCTAACTAGGGACACATTAATTAGAAGTGATTTAATGATTTTGAAAGCACACCATCAATTGCACTAAATCGAGCGCAATGAAAGAGTTTGATCCGTGTAGTTGGCCCTAACTAGTTTGGGATTGTTGTAAAAGTTCAAACTAATTTATCACAGCAGGCAGTGGTCTTTCAATTTTGTACAAGAATACACTAATAAACACAAAACCAAAAACTACACAATTCAATAAGGCAAGAACATCACGAAACTTCACCTTCAACAACAAGCATTGCATCCAAGAAGAATTGACGATAAGCCTCCCGATCCCCTATCCGTAGTAGCGAGAGAAGCGACCCCACTGTCTCAAAAATCACTCCATGCCACGCTCTGCAACAAATAAAACCCAAATGTATCACAATTCCCAGTTAAAAAGGGATTCCAGCCCTTAAACTTTGGGTGGAAGGAGAATTGCCTTTTAAAATGAACAAGTATGCCTCGAACCCGGACATGCCTCGGAATACTATGAATCTACATTTTTTAAAATATATAAAATGTATAAAGAATGATGTAATTGTAATTTTCATAATAACTAAAAATTGTAATCTTCAATTAAAAATATGAAAGATGAAAAATACCTACACAAAATTATATATAGCTATCATATTTTATTTAAAAAAAAAACTAAAAAAGTTGTTATTGTGTTAAAAGAAAAAGAAAACCAAAAATCTAAAACAATCTACTTTAGCTATTTATTAGGATACTCATATTAATTAAGCTAATGAAAGTGCTTAGGCTATTAATTAGGTAAAGTACGTAATACGCCAAAAACATTTTAAATCTATGTAAAGTTGACATATGTCAATAATGTATATAGCTTTCTTTTATATATATTGTATATCTATAAACTCTATTGAGCTGCAATGGGATCAAAATTCATATGTATAGTAGACTTGGACCAAGATACATAATGAATTTTGGACTAACTAATAACTACAGGTCTAACATTTATTAATTATTAGTTTTAGACCCAGACATTGTCCCGAATACTATGAATCTATATTTATTTTCTTATAAATAAAATTATTTAAAAACCAAATATAAAATATATAAAGAATGATGCAATAAAGTTGTTACAGTGTAAAAAAATAAAAAGAATAAAAACAAAAGAAATTGAAAATAATGTACATAAGCTATTAATTAGGATACTAATATTACTTACGCAAATTAATTAGACAAATATTAATTTGAAAGCTATATAGAGTTGACATGTGTATATAGCTTTCTAATAGAATTCAGCCCTAGGTGGAATTTTCCATAATATCTAATGTGAGGTGATGAGTTGGACAAAGAGTGGGGCCCAATTAACACTATTCTAAGACCAAATATTCCAACTTTCCAATGAAACATCATTTTTAGAAAACATGATTAGTACCCCAACGCACACAAGAAAAAAAAACCCTAGATTTCCTCTGTTTGACTCACCGAAACGCCGGTTCGGCGAAGAACGGCAAGACACGACCGACAACAGGAAGCACCGCACTGGCCCTCCCATTGAAGAACACGCCGGGGAAGTTCCTCGCCGTGTGAGATACAAGCTTCAGTATCGCTATCACCTCTCTCTCGTTCGCTGCACACACACACACACACAGAATTAAATCCTAATCGTGAAATGCACAAATTTCATCAGTGTATGAGAGATGGGGCACCTGAGGAGGAAGGGATGACGTACGCCTGGAGTAGGTTCGGGAGCACCGTACGGAACCTCATCTCCAACTGCTCATCTCCGCCGTTGATCGGCGTCGACGCCGACGACGACGCCGCGATGCGCTCGCGGAGCTCGTGAACGAGACTCGACAGGTTCGCCATCGCATTTCCCTCTCTCCCCCTCACTCTCTCTCTCTCTGTCCGTCCTCCGTTTCAAATTTTATTGGGCGTTAGAGCGAAGCGACTTTATGAGGTGGGTCCCACATTTCTCGAGATACGCAGAGACATGATTATTATTTTTTGATCGAAATTCATCGAAAAGATGAGACCTTTCATGGCGAAGAGTCGTGAATGGAAC
The DNA here is from genome assembly GCA_039657365.1 of Stephania yunnanensis. Classification (NCBI taxonomy): domain Eukaryota; kingdom Viridiplantae; phylum Streptophyta; class Magnoliopsida; order Ranunculales; family Menispermaceae; genus Stephania; species Stephania yunnanensis. The sequence goes on along the minus strand of CM077585.1, from coordinate 53,262,201 downwards.
AAAAAGATAACGAAATTGATTCGAAATGGGAGGCTTTGCGAGGCGAGGAGGGTGTTTGATTCGATGACTGACCGAAACACAGTCACTTGGAATTCACTGATTAGTGGGTACGTGCAAAACAGGGAGATTGCGAGTGCGCGGAAACTGTTTGACGAAATGCCTGAGAGAGATGTGGTGTCATGGAACTTGATGATTTCGGGCTACATGGCGTGTCGCGGGTCGAGGGAGATGGGTGATGGGAGAATGCTGTTCGATCGAATGCCGGAGAGGGATTTAGTTTCGTGGAACACGGTGATCAGCGGGTACGCGAGGAATGGGAGGATGAGGGACGCGTTGAGTCTTTTTGATACAATGCCGGACGGAATGTGGTGTCTTGGAATGCGATGGTTACCGGGTTTTTGCAGAACGGTGAGGTTTCGAGGCGGTCGAGTTTTTCGAGAGGATGCCTGAACGGGACTCGGCGTCTGTTAGCGCGCTTGTGTCTGGACTAATTCATAATGGTAGGTTGAATGAAGCAGCTGAGATTTTAGAAAATTTTAGGACAGTGTGTGGTGGTGAACAAGAATTGGTTGATGCCTACAACACCTTGATTGCGGGGTATGGTCAGAGCGGAAACGTCGAAGAAGCAACGCGGTTATTCGATCAAATTCCATACCGCCCGGATTTTAGAAAAGGAGATTTGAAGTTTCGGAGGAATGTAGTATCATGGAATTCCATGATAATGTGTTATACAAAGGTGGGAGATCTTATCTCTGCTAGGCAACTTTTCGATGAAATGGATGAACGAGATATTGTATCTTGGAACACCATGATCAGTGGGTATGTCCAATGCTCGAATTTGGAAGAAGCCTCGAATTTATTTTGCATGATGTCAGAACCAGATTCGCGGTCGTGGAATTCAATGATTTCTGGTTATGCACATCAAGGAAAGTTGGACCTTGCTCTTGATTTCTTTAATAGAATGCCGGAGAGAAGATTGGTTTCGTGGAACACTATGATTGCGGGCTATGAGCAAAACGGGGACTATGAAGAAGCTATCCGTTTATTTTGTCAAATGCAGCGGGAAGGAGAGAAGCCCGATAAGCATACGCTCTCTTCTGTTCTCAGCGCTTGTGCTGGACTTGCAGCTCTGAACCAAGGGAAGGCAATCCACCAGAGGGTTTTAAAGACGGTCATTGCTGATACGCCTATTAGTAATTCTCTGATCACTATGTATTCTAGATGCGGAGTTCTAGGGGAGGCACTAGTAGTGTTTAATGAGGTGAAGATGCAGAGAGATGTGATCTCATGGAATGCTATAATTGGAGGACATGCTTATCAAGGTTTTGGCGTGGAAGCTCTGACGCTTTATAAGGAGATGAGAAGACTTAAAGTGCGACCAACGTACATAACATTCATCTTAGTTTTAAGCGCTTGTGCTCATGCAGGATTAGTGGATGAAGGTCTAAGGCAATTCAAATCCATGGTTAGTGAGTTTGGGATCGAACCACAGGTTGAGCATTTTGCTTCCCTCGTGGACTTGCTTGGTCGAAATGGATATCTTCAAGAAGCTATGGATCTTATAGACACAATGCCTGTTGAGCCCGACAGAGCTGTGTGGGGTGCATTGTTGGGAGCTTGTAGGGTTCATGACAATGTAGAATTAGCCATCACTGCAGCTAAGGCATTGACAAGGCTCGAGCCTGAGAGTTCTGCGCCATATGTGTTGTTATACAATATGCTAGCTGATGGTGGGCGATGGGATGAAGCAATAGAAGTGAGAACAATGATGGAAAGAAATGGAGTCAAAAAGCAGCCTGGGTATAGCTGGATTGAGTTGAATGACAAAGTTCATGTCTTTGTTGCCGCAGATGCATCTCATCCTCTTTCAACTGAGATCCATGCATTGATAGAGTGTTGCGATAGGGTTATCAAGGATTTGTTTTATGCAACAGAAAATGTCTTGTGCTTTAATAATATCGATCTGTAGCTCATTGAAAGGTGAGTCCATCGCTCATATGCCAGTACGCCCTAAGATGGGTTCAACAGAATTCTTGCTTGCTAGTTGCTATACTTATCAACTGTATGAAACAATATGCAACAATGTACAACCCTGCCATGGCTTTGAAACAAAAGTGATATTGTATAGTTACAATAATGGTGAATCAAATCTTAAAGTGGAGGATATCTGGATCAATTCCTTTTGGCAACGAGCGCTGTGAGGGGAACTTAGGGAGTAACTGAGCCACACGACGAGCAGTCTCTACGAGCACTGGATCAATTCCTTTTTGCATATCATGCAGCTTCCCAAATGAAACTCTCCATTTTCAGCCAAGTAAGCCAAGTAGTTTTCAGCCATTAATAACTTGATATTCTGGTTTTAGCCGAGGGGAAGAAAAGCCAATGAAATCCTCATTTTGATGCCTCTTTGCAATTTTTCTTAGTAAACAAAGATATTACTTCATAGAAAGAGTTACAAAACTATGAAAAGATTCCTTTCCTCTTTGCGTATCAATATACCAAAAGTGCTCAACAACAACAACATAGCCTCAGTCCCAAATTAACTGGGGTCGGCTATGTACAAAATAATAAAATTCCCGTTTGCGTGCAGCATAAAGCACTGTAATACTTTTCTCAAAAAAAAAAAGCACTGTAATAACTCAGAATGCCTCATCTCCTAGCTGCAAGATGAATACGTCACTAAATAGCTTATACACTGCAATAGTGGGGACGCCTTCAACTTAAGAATGCAGTGCCTGACAATATATTTCAGGCAATTCTGCAGCCACTTTTCATACAAATACTTGAGATGAAATAACTCATCATACTCAGATCACATCTATTGGTGGATCCAGCAGTGATTCAAATTTCTTTAGCTGTGCAAGAAAACCTTGTTGATTGAGAGCATGATAGCTATTTACTAGCACTTTATTCAACAACATGAAGATAAGAGGAAGTCCCCACAAATTCAAATCAATCTCAGTTCGTATTTAACATGTAACATTAGAAGATTCAAAAGTAACTTAAAATCTTTAATCAAAGGTGAAAAAGGTTACAGATCGAGGTTTATGTTTTTTATATTTCCCAAGTTAAAAAAAAAAAAAAAAAAAAAAAAAAAAAAAAAAAAAAAAAAAAACAGATATGTGTTATGAAATGGATGACACTTGTACATGTATGTTACACATTGTGAAGCATGGTTCTCATGTTGAATTGTAACGTCAAGCATGACTCTCACACTTTATGTAACTTGTAATCCTATCAAATGTACACCAACTCTTCCATGTATTGTCTATGTTACTTGTGATGTGTTGTATGACTTGTGGTGTATGTATAACTTGTACACATTGTATAAGAAAATTATCATCATCACCAAATAGCCTATATAAAGGGTGTCAACCCCATTGTAATTTACACACAAATGTATGAATGAAATCTCTACATTCTTATCTCTAGCTCTTTCTCTCTTGTCTCCCCTTCTCTACTTGTTCTAGTAGTTCTTAGTTTATGTCTTTTATATTTAAATCTCTAGCAAGTCCAACTTAAGTTCTAGTTGGCTTACAATTTAGTTTACAACAATATTAACATTTCAAAAGACATGAGAACAATAGTCCACTTACTCTAGTTTTTCAAATAATTGTGTAACAAAGCCAAAACCAGCAGACAAGACAATCATTGGCATAGAGACAACAGCTTCATCTCTAACATCATCAGATTCTTCATGAAGAGCCAAATCAATGATTTCAAGAACACTTTCAGTCTTCATTCCAAACCCAAGCTTTGAGAGAACATTCAAAGAGAGACATCTCCTCTTGCATAATGAATGAGATTGAGCAACCATATTGGAATGAGTCCAAGGACGCTTTAGCACCGAAGTTATGAACTCTGCATGACTCTCTTTGATTTTAAAAATTTATTTTCCCAAGGAAGGAAGCCTGCATGCAAAAACATATGCTTTAGCGGCAGCCGTTGTGCTTCTTTGCAAGTTTGAAACTTAATCAGGGGGCCATTGCCAAGGATTTAACATCATAAGCAACTTTTTCTTTTCTTTTCTTTTTCCAGCAAGCCCTTGTTTGATAGTATAGAAGAGGCTTCACTATTAGATCCAGCAAAAGCAATGGACTCATGGCCTCATGGATCACTACATTAATATGATAAATCTCCACTATTTCCAAGTCCAAGCTTAAAAACATATATTTGTTCAACAAAATGATGTAACCATGCACGACTCACACTGGCAGGCTTTGACAATATTCACTAATGAAGTTTGCTGTTGTCACATCCATAAGTAAACCTTTACTTAAGAGCCCACACACAACCTTTACTTAAGAGCTACATAGATCAAAAGCCCACACACACACACACACAAAAAAAAAAAAAAAAAAAAACTTGCTTGAGCATCCATTCAACATCATGCAAAATGTACATGATTGATCTGATAACCTTGAATGAGAAAGGACATAGGTTTTTTTTTTTCTTCTTCTTTTCAACAAGAAACAAGGTAATATAGTAGTAAAGAGGCTATGTTATATACAAAAAATGCAGTGATGGCCTGAAAAGTAAAATACATATAAATTATGAAATAAGCTTTTGTATTAGTAAAAACAATTATATAAACAACTAATAAATCTTGGATTGATATCCAAGGGAATTAAACACACAAACTTAGTACTATGTAAGCTTATCACCTTACAAAAGTGTTGTTGTATTGTTACAATAATGGTGAATCAAATCTTGAAGTGGAGGATATCTGGATCAATTCCTTTTGGCAACGAGCGCTGTGAAGGGAACTTAGGGAGTAACTGAGCCACACGACGAGCAGTCTCAAGGTATGCCATGTACTTGATGTTCGTGCTCCCATTAGTCTCTGATATGGTTTGGTGCAATGATGAGTTATCGTCATGCAAGTTTTGTCCACCATCAGTATCACCTGCGCTAGCAAATGCCCGGATTATGCCCAAGTTCAGACTGTCAAGAGCCGCTTCAAGTTCTTGATTGCCAAGACGATTTGCGATGATGGTACTTCTCCTGAAAGTCCAATCGCCAGTTTTCCAGTTGAAGTTATAGAGAGGGAGGAACCGCTGGCCATATTGCGCTATGAACTCAATTGCAGCGAGAATGAATTCAAATTCAGTTTTTGACATGTAGTAGATGAAGCTGATCCTTGTCCATCCTGCTTTCACACCATTGTATCCCTACACACATGTAAGAGATTTTTTGAATGTTTGATATCTTGAGTTAATTCTCCAATTCAACAAAACAAAGCAATCAATTAAGCATGCGTTTCATTGGTATTTTACCTTCTCGATTGCAGCTCGAAGTGCTAGCGACTGTTTCTTGCCAATATCAAGGAGTAAATGACCGTAAGGGCCAGCGCAGGCACAGCCCCCTCTTGCCTGTATGCCGAAGAGATCGTTGAGAAGTTTTGCCACAAATCGGCAATTAAGAGGCTTGTTCTTCTTCAAACCTCCTCCTTTCAACATGTCAGTTTTCATTCTACTTTGATTTTGTTCATGATGAGTCTCATGATTATCATCCAACGAAGTGGTGTAAATTAGGAATGATATGACCGGTTGTCGCTTAACTGAAGCGTTACCGAGCACTCTGATGTTCGGATTAGGCAAGAATCTCTTGAGTGCAGTTTGCACCCACAGCTTTTCCTGAGATTCAATCAGTTGATAGCCCAGATACTCCTTCACTGAAAATACCAATGCTGCTCTTATTTTCTGAATAATTGCTGGTGTTCCGGCATCCTCTCTCTCTTCAATATCGTCGAAGTATAGAGTATCCTGCATAGAAGTTTCAGGATTAACTTTCATCAGTCATATGACTTGAAACATGTCAGGAAATGTATCAAGAGTTGTGAAATCAATGGGCATCCTTTAAGGCTTATGGGGCTTTAAGGCAAGGGGACCCTTTTCAGTACTAATTTAATTTTCACCATTGTGGCCGACGTGAAGAGCATGCATAATGAAAGACAAGAGTCATGAATGTAAAGTTGAATTATGACATCGAAGATTCAGAGATAGCTAGAAACCTTTTTGTTGAAGCCATTGACATAGCGCACTGTTCCCCCGCCACAAGTCGACGGAGGAGCAGACCTCAACTTGTAGAGAGCCTTGTTCATAAGCAAGATTCCAGGTGCACCAGGGCCACCAACAAATTTGTGAGAGCTAAGGAACACGGCATCATAGCCATCAAGCGCGCCTGATCGGAAATCAATCTTAACATATGGTCCGCTGAATTGACATAATCCACATGATTGAGTTCAATGAAGATCAAGCTCCAAATCAATTGCAAAATCAAATCTGATTGGACTTACCTCGTTGCAAAGTCGAAGCAGGCGAAGGCGCCGTGCTCATGTAAAACTCGGGCAATGGCTCTAGTATTGGTACAGATTCCAGTGACATTGCTACAAGCAGAGAAAGACCCCAACATGGGTTTCTTCAAGTGCTTCCTTGACTGCAATTCTCGTCGAAGCATGTTCACATCGATCAGCCCATCTTTATTAGCACCAATCTCTACAACATCAGCCAAGCTCTCCTCCATGACAGAAGGTTTGAGTGGTGTTCATAAGGACCAACAAACACCACCCATCTCTCCTCAGGTCTAACCAACTCTCTAACTGCTTTTGTCCTAAGAAATGATGGAACTGTGATGCCCATCACCTCTTGAAGCCTCTTGATTGCAGCAGTGGCGCCGGAGCCACAGAACAAGAGCACGTCTTTGGGTCCTCCGCCCATGCATCGCTTCACGTACTTTGCTGCTGCATCCACCATTTTAGTAGTTCGATGGCCTACGTAGCTGTCCTCAGTGTGGGTGTTGCCATAGTAGGGGAGAACCTTGTCCACAATGAAGTTCTCAATGTGGTGCAAGCTCCTACCCGAAGCAGTATAATCCGCATAAGTCAAACGCCGTTTTCCAAATGGCGTTCGAATCTCAACACCGTCGCCAATCAGCTGAGATCTGAGCCACGAGCATTTGTCTTCGCAGTCAGTCCCTTCGGAATTAACATCTTCAAATGCAACTTCGACGAAGTTGAGATCATTATTGCCGGCGTCTTCTCTTTGACAATTATTTTCGTCTTTGTCTATCGATGGCACTTCATCGTTGTCGTGAAATCTCGGCCTAGTTAGTTTGGCATGTCGAACTTTCTTGTTGATGGCATCGGATTGGCTTTTGGTGATGTGTTTGCTATGAAGCTCATGAGGGCCAGACATTATTCAGTGTTGAGGTTGAGTTCTTAAGTTCTGCTGCTTGCCTTGCTTTCTGTTATCAATATATACATGTAATTGTGTTCTTATATAATGATTGGCATGCTGTATATTTCTTTATGGTGAAAGCAAGTTTACATTAAAATTTTGTAGGTACACGCTCCATATTGCTTAAGTGGTTTTTCTTTCTTGGCAAAATCTAATTCAAGCCATGCCAATGTTGACGGTTTGATTGAGTCGTGAAGGTTTTGAAGATTTTCATAGTAAACATTCAAATGAATTAGGCGTTTCATATGGCCAGCCTTTCATATGTTAAGGAAATAAATATATTTGATATTGTAAATAACTAGAGCGTTAATTAGATACCAACGGTTGGTTCTTGTGCCTTAATTAGTGACTCGAGTTCAATGAAAAAAATCGACGTTGTGAGCTCCACCTACTTATATGGTGCGCGACTCATGGCGAACTTGGAGTAGTCGAATAGAACGGATATCAAGTAATTTAAACAAAAAAAAAAAAACTAGAACATAAGATAAGTTTTTTTTTTTTTTTTTTTTTTTTGAAGTCAGAACATAAGATAAGTTAGACATTAGGAAATTAGCGAAGTTAAAGATACTTTGCGTTTCCAATTTCCTAATTTGTATATGCTATCTATGTTCGTGGGTCGTCGTTTATCATCTTTGGAACCAACCCTAATATGTTTTTGCTTCAAGTTAACAAACCATTGGGGCACTCAATTAGTTTATATATAGATGTTTTGAGATTAATAAAACTCAATGTTTTGCGCTAATTCCTTGTGAAATTTATTAGTTTCCGATTGGCAAACTTAAGTTGTTTTTGCCAAATTTGTCTTATAAGTTTGAGGGATGGTGTTAAAGAAATTAATTTGTTTTGATGCGTATCGAATTGATACTAACAAGTGGGTGTCCATTCTAGTTTCCAAGTCTTCTAGCATCTCCCTAAATATATTTATTTCCATGCACACGCGCACATGTACACAAAAATCAAGGGAATAGACATTAGCATTTTCCATAGTTTAATTTTTTGCAATAATTCATAAGAATTATATTAACATATAATTAATTGTATTCTTCAAATCACAAATTAAATATGAAGTAGATTGGCGACCCAAATTATATTTATATCTAAGCTCTCATCACCATGAGACATTCAGATTTTCATATCTGATGACATTTTTTAATTAGAGATAGTAATGGTATTATTGATGTTATTTGATGGACAATGTAAGTGTCAATCACTTTGTGTTCAGTGTATCAATTGTAGCAAGGCTATAATTGTAAGTCACTGTAAGTTGGTTAGGCCGTTGAGTTGAATGTAATCAGGGGTGTACACATGTACGGCTACTGTGTAATCTTTCTTGTATAAATACAATGACTAGCTCTCTGTAGGGTATCAAAGAAGCTAAGTTTCTTGAATCCTCGTATGGAGTTTCTCTAATAGACAATAATTTCTATATTACTCTTTCTAAAAGAAGTTACAAAGGCAAAGAGCTTTACTCATTAAAAATGGTACAACAATGCAATAAATATCAACATCATATAAAGATAGAAAAAACAAGATTTAAATCTCTCTAGAACATGGACTGTCGAAATTAAATGCACAAAATTTAATTCCTCAACTAAGTTTTGATGTGGAGCAAGAGCACGGTCATGTCATATAATTTTAATTACTAATGCGTGATAGATTGGATACAGATTTTAGCATTCTGTGGTGTGGATTTGAAGGCATAATATATCACAAGATTAGTGATTATGAAATGGTAGTCATCCAACTCCTATGCAAAATGTATGTAGCACTTTAAGTCATAAAAGTCGTCTTTGCAATAAAAAGAATTACAAACTTTCTAAATTCTGGACTATTCAATTAAGTAAATTATTAACTGTAATCATATGGTACTAGTTAAGTTTGTGTATATTTTAATCTTATTGACCATCTTCATGACAAACTATTTTGTTTAGCTTTGATTTGTGGAAGTCAACTGTTTGGCTTAGCTTCGTGCTTTTCTGTCAACTTAAATCCCACTTTTAAACGCGCCCCCACCCAATCCACTATACGTATTCACATCAAGATGCGAATTTTCGCATCGTAAGATGTATAAGATAATTGTCAGAGGTAATGTTATGAAATGGAATGGCTAAACAGACCTCGTTATTTACTAAACGGACCCCGTGATTTTTCTCCATTTTTGCCCTCTTGGGAAATACCCAATGTGCCCTTGATATATATATAAAAGGTTTTTTGCTTGGGCAAACCCCATCCCATCTCCTCAATCACTGTTCCACCGATTCGAAACCCCCTATTTCCGCTCTACCGAAACGCCAATCCCTCGTCTCCAGTCGGTGAAATACTATCAACATCAAGTTGGTAAGTTTGTTATCCACTTGTTTCTAACGTTTTGATGGTATTTCGATTTGTTTGGTCATCGTTTCACTGATGTTGTTGTTGGTGGTTGGTCGGATTTTAGGTCTAGGGATTTGTTGTTGATTTCCTGTCTTTTGGTGCAAAATGTTGAAGGACTCATTCAAACAAAGCCACCTCGACGTTGAAGAGGTATTTTGTTGCATTTATTCTATTTTTTTCATCGAGGAAGAACTTCTATTGGTGGTTGCAATCCCGTACATGTTGTGCGGAGTGACAGAGCCCAGACATGTACAAGACGTCTCGGCTTTGTTACTCCGCAAGATAGTGATACACATCGGTTTACAAAAACCTTCACTTCCACTTATGTTACGGATTATTCAAGCTGTTAGTTATAAGGTATTGTCGGTTGGGTTTCTCCGAAACCCATGATGAAGTCTCATTCATGTTCCTCCGCCACAATCTATTTTTCCTATATTTTTTGTTTCTGTCGTCATTTCTTGACTAAATATTGTTTGTGTTTGGTTCATGTAGGGTATTGCGTGTGACACAACAAGTACATCTACCGAGGCCTTCCTAGACCTCACATTGCATTTTAGACCGGCATTGCGATTAAAGAGTAGAGAGGGTGTAATCAGTTGGGCCCAACAGACTGCCAAAAATGTGGTTTTGTACCGATTATATTGAAGTTTGATTCTGGTGGTGCCGGTCAAGGCAGGCGAACAAGGTTGTCAATAGGTTGTGAGTGGTATGAGACGTTTCAAGTGAAAGTTGCACAGGCAAAGCGAGTATTGAAAGAAATAGAGGATAAAGACAGTGTGGACATAAAAATGACCAGAACAAAGAAGTGTGGATGTGGGTTTAAGATTAATGTGAAGCATGAGCTCGATGGGTTGTGGCATGTTCAAGTTGTATGTGGGGTACATAACCATCGCTTCAGTAATTCATTGGTTGGACACTCTGTTGCTGGGAGGCTCAGTGTGCCTGAGAAGTACATTATACAAGATTTAAGCAAGACAAGTGCCCAACCAAAGGACATTTTAAGTCACATCAAGAGACAAAACAAGGACAATGTGACTGTTATGAAGACAATTTACAATGAAAGGGCTAAGTTGTGAAAGATTGAAGTCGACAGTAAGAACAAGATGTAGCTTCTACTAAAGCAGTTGGACGAGCTCAATTACATTGAGCAACATGCTTATTTGGCTAGCACGTATAGCGTGAGAGATCTTTTCTTTGCCCACCCCAACTCAGTGCAGCTCATTCATTGTTTTCCTCATGTATTGATCATGGATTGGACGTACAAGAAAAACTGGTAGAAGTACCCGCTCCTTGAGATTGTTGGAGTCACATCCACAGACAAGACTTTTTTAGTAGCTCATGCTTTCTTAGGGAAGGAGATTACGTCTGACTATGCATTGACACTTAGGCAGTTGAAGTCATTAATGGATGGGTGGCAACTTCCGAGTATTATTTTGACAAATATGGAACTGGATTTGGTTGCGGCAGTGGATGAGGATTTCCTAACCGCTACCCGCCTACTTTGTTCATGGCACGTGAATAAAAACATTGTTGCAAAAATAAGAGATCTATTCTCTAACGAAGAGGACTATGATCATTGGTATGGGATGTGGCTAAACTTGGTGTAATCCCAAACTGAGGCATGTTATAATAGTCGGTTGAAGGAACAGAGGACAATTATGGTGGAGTCCTGGGGTTATATGCTATGTTAGGGACACATAGTTGTGCCAAGTTTGTTTATGCTTGGACAAACAATGTACTACATTTTGGGAATGCGACTACTAACCGTGCTGAGGGTGCTCACAATGTACTTAAGAGAGAGCTTGGGACATCCCAGGGACATTTTGCAGATGTTTTCAACTCAATACACAATGTTGTGACGCACCAGCAGAATACCTTGGAAGCGTCGTTCAATCGATCCATGTATCTAGTGGCACACGAGTTTCAGCACCACATGTACAATAACATTATAGGCTTTGTTGTCGCACATGCATTCGATGTAATCAGCGAGGCATTATCAGTTAGTGAATGTGTGTTGCAGGCTACTCATAGCTTACTATGTGCGCATGAGATCTATTTGCATATGCTTTGTAACGGCATGAATTTAACTTACCGTTATTTCTGACTTGGTTGCAGACGTGGCTGACGGCTTAGACACTTGTGGGACCCGCAGTTAGGCTTGTGTGCACCTGGAGCTAGGTAAATAGTTATTTTGTGGCCTGAATAAAATGTGTGTATTTGCTTTCCGTATTGCTCACTAAATTTCCTTAGGAATGCTCACTCTGGACTCGTCATTTGTCTTTTTGTGATGGCTTAAGTGCATATCCTAGTACGAGCTGAGGCAAAGGGAAACTACTAGAGTATTTGAGATTCAGAGACATTTAGCCAGGCTTCTACGTTTGTAATATACATATTTTGTTTTATTTTGGGATTTGGGAACTGTATGAGATATCTCGCGATTCTATATTGTTGATATTTTGATACATTGAGGTACATTATTGATTTATGATGGTATATGGGTTTTTTCCTTCAGGTATCAGAGTTAAATGCATGACATTAATGTTCCATATTATATATTATCAAGATAAAAGACTTCCACTCGTTTATTTGGGATTAACATCATATTAACAATTTAAACAGCGAATTGTTGTTCATTGAGGTTAATAATGATTAAATGATGGATTTGATGGCATGTGGGACATAGCTTGGCGCTGGTAGGCTAGATCGTGCGTCTGCATTGGCCCCCGTGGCAGTCCATTTGGAAAATGGGACGTTACATGCTTGATGGTAGCCCTATCAGTCTTGACGAAATCCACCTGCATTAGAAGAAACTGAACATGATCCTCATTCAGTCCCCACAGGATGGAAAGTTAGACAGTCTTTTTCAAGTTGAAATGGATGGTGTACAAGCTAAGTACAAAAGCAGCGGTCCTGACATACGGGAAGATTGTGCAGAAGCTAAGGGAGATTACTTGCCCTGCATCAACTATCATTTCTGTACCACATGAAGAAATTACAACTAAAGGTCGACCCGAAAAAAGAGCAAGAACTTGAAAATGAAGAAGTCTAAGAGCAAGAAGCCCGTAATTAACAAATATACCAAGAGAACTCCTTCTGTTTTTGAGTTTACAGAGGCCAAAGCAACTCAAAAGTATGTGGCACAGGCTTCTGCAAGGAGCCACACAAATGAGGCAATTAGCTTAATTCAGCCAAGTCCGACAACTCAAACATTTCAGCCAACTTAGGCAACTCAACCAAGTCATCCAACTCATACATGTCAGCCAACTTAAACAATTCAACCTACTCAGGTAAGTCAATCAAGTGATGGACCTTTATCTCCAAAACTTGCATGAGGAAGAGGTTGTAACGGCCCGAAAATTTGACTTATGTCACGTGTCAGGTCAGGGTCATTTGTGGGACTCACTCGTCGACTACGTATGTCCGAATCTTGAGTGGAGACACCGAGAATGTTTAATTTGAGACTATAATGCAAATTGGTGAGAAATGAATATGCGAAAATGCGGTGAGCCGAAACACAAACGGGGACGCGCCTCGAGTCGCATGCCGACGTGGGATATGTCTCATGATGCGTGTAGCGCGAGTATCAAGATTTTGAAATGAGGCAGGTTGATGCCTCGAGATGCGCGCTGCTCGATTGTTGAGTTGTCTCGAGATTCGTGTTGCACGAGTCTCGAGGACATTTTTGATTTGAAATCAAAAAGAAAATAAAAAGGAAATGTATATAGATATGTATATATATAAAAGGAAATGTGTATATATATATATATAAAAAAGAGATTGAGATAAGAATTGGGAGGTGAGAATGAGGAGAGAGAAAGAGAGAGAAAGCTAGAGAGAGAGAGAAGATCCGGCGAGCAGTGAGCGCGTCGGAGCTCGCGGAGGGCGAGGAGCGGCGATCGGACGGCGATTCCGTGCCCGAAGGTGGCGCGGTGCGAAGCGGTGACCGGCAGCAGCGCGAGGTGGCGGTGATCGCGCAAGGCGTAAAACAGGGGTCGCGGCAAGCGGTGGCTGCGCGGATGGGGACGGCGTCCAGCGGCGGTCGGCAGCAGCGGCAAGACTAGCCAGGCGGCTGCGACGCGGTGAACGGCGCGGTGGCGCGTTGTCGACCGGTCGGTTGCGCGATTTCGACAAAATTGCGACGACGCGATGGAGGGACTTAGGAGTCGGGTGTCGGGTGCGCAAATCGAGACACGAGCGAGATATTTTGAGGTTCGCGATTTCTCGAGGTAAGTAAACTAGTTAGGAACTTATACAATATTTCATTTCTCTCCATTGGTCGTTGTTGTTTACTGTTTTGTGATAGCTTTATTGTTGTTCACTGCTTTGTGATGATATTTTATCGTTGAAATTGTTGTCGATTAAGTGAGTCAATTGGCAAGTGAGTCATGGTTACTATTTATCTGCGATATGAGAGGGTTAGGGCTAGGAGGCAGGGGTCTCGTCCTAAACCAGAGGTTTTTCCTGGTCTTCCGTCGATATTATCCGGGTCCATGGATGTTTCATAGTCGTACGGGCTAGGGCTGGGAGGCAGGGGTCTCGTCCTAGATCCGGATCTATGGATGTCTCATAGTCGCAAGGGTTAGGGCTCGGAGGTTGGGGTCTCGTCCTAAACCCGAGTCTGCTGGGCTTTTGTCGCGACTCAACGACCTTTTGGTCGGGACTCCTTGTTATTTGGCCTCACTCATTGATGGATTGTTTACAGTCTTGTATATTCATGCGTTCTTTATTCCATTCGTACTAGTTGCATGAATTCGACTGCTTTGGATATTGTGAAATGTTGTGTATATGTCCTACTGGATTTACTTACCTAGGCTCGTCATTCTTACGTTTGACTTAGTGCAGAGCCGCGGACGAGTAGCAGAGGGAAGGCTTCATAGCTAAGTGAATTTTTGTATATTTTGTATTTACTCTCCTCTGATGATGTTTACTACGTTCCACAATTATGTTGCCTAACTCCCTGATCTTTATGTTGAGTTATTGAATGTATTAGTCGCTTCCGCTAAATTTTTAAAATCTTGCAAAACATTAATAACTCAACTATAAAATGTTGAATGTACTGATAATGATGGATTTGAAGGCTGACTAGGCTCTCATTGACCTTGCGAGACTGGCTCGGGGGTCTACGTGAGTTTAGGCCGGGCGGGGCTCAATTTGTGGAAATTGGGACCGTCACAGTTAGTATCAGAGCTGACGTTTTAAAGAACTCGACTCTTGATTAGCACGATAAATTAAGACACAAAACCAGCGGAAGTTAGGAATGGTTGAACTTAGAGTGGAACCTTATGATCCTGACTTGAGTCTTCGTTGGGAAGTGAGGAGAGTTTGGAAAAATAAAAATGTATCATATATGGTATATTGTATACTATATACGATTTCATTGATTCGAGGAATCGTGGCTATGGTAATGATTAATTGGATATAAATTAAATGGAATCAGTTAGTGATTGATGTTTCGTTGGCATACTTGATTTCATTTTTGGTAAATCAATAGTTTTTCCCAGTTATTTACAACATTGTGGAAAATGGAAAATGGTAGAATGACAACAATAATTTAAGTGACACACATGTTTCACTTAAACGAGGCTGAGATGATGTGCTTGATAATCCTTTACTATGACTTTGAGATTGTGCAGACAACAAAGAAAGAAAAGGTTTAGGAGTTATTTCTTCATCTCCACTTGTGCACTTTGGCGAGGTAACTCAGAAGGTCTGAAAGAAGAGAGATGGACAAGTTTTTTATGACTTAAAATCTTGTTTGAAGTGCAACTGTTATTGCAGCCATGACCTTTAGATGAGACCCCAGTTATTTGGCTGTTTGAATAATGAATAAGATGAGACTGAACTCCACCTCTGCATGTTAAAAGATCATTTTCCAACAATGGAAAAAAATTTGAGTTGCTTGCCTTTTGATACATACATATGCTACACGATAGTAAGGATCTTTTCAATACAAATTGAGGTGCATCGAAAGTATGTTAGATTTTATTTCTATCAAATATGTTGTGTGCTTATTATGGACAAAGAAAAAAAGACCATAGTATAGGGTACATAAAACTGGGGCCAATTCAACAAGTTGAACAAATGGTGGGGTAAATTGAAGGTACAAACCCAAAGAAGCAAGGATAGAGGCACAAGGGATGTTGTGGAACCAGACAACCATTTTGATTGTCATATTAGTAAGTGGCTCATCAAACAAACAATGTGATGACCTGGTTTGATGGACTCTTTGAATCAAATGTGGACCATACATGTCAGCAGGAGCCATGACCCATAACTTATGCACTTGAAACAAATTAACCAACAGATGCTAAATCATGGCAGCTATTGATGAGGGCATAACAATAAATATATATAGATTGCCAAGCAAAGTAAAACTCGATCAAGAGAGTTCAACGATGCCTATTTATGCTCTAAGCAAGAATTTTAAAACTGACAAAGTTTGAGTCTCTAAATGATATTGAATTGTAGCTCAAATGTTAAGAGTTGAATTGTATTGATTTAATAGGAAATCAAAAAATAAATAAAAGGAATGAAGAATTGTGAGACAAGCAGACTCTAAGGGAGCAGAGTGTTGAGATGACTTGAGAGCTAACGATTACATCATGTACGAACTCCTTGGCTTTGACGAAAGCTTTGGAGTAGTACTGTTGGATTAGAAGCCCAAGTAACTCCACTTTAGTGACACTATGCATTTTTCGTCTCAGGGTTGGTGAAGTCGACCGCCACCTTTAGGGACTTGTAAATGAATTAAGTGTTACGAGTTGAGGTAGAGTCTTCGAATCATTCTAAAAGTTAAAGGACACTTAAGTATAAATCCTATGACATTGTATATCTCAAGAAGTATCACATGTTAAATTTGTTCGGATGCGTTAGTAAACGCACTGAAAGGAAATTCTCGTGCAAGTAGTGCATGTTGTAAACAAACAAGTGCGTTCGAGTGAATGGGTTGAACTCGTACTTACATGAAGAGATGTTGAGCGCGCCGACTGATACGTGAGTGAGAATGACGGCTAAGGCGAGGCAGTATCGCGAGTTTCAACGACATTCTTCAGAAAACTTTCACGGTGGTACGGATCTCGGAGCAGCAAAGATTCATGACGTCTTGGCCACACCATATCATATGAGGTCGAACATCTCATCAGTTTCGTTGTTCAGCGAGGCCGATGCCTGGTTGCGCAGTACGGTAGCGTCGATGTGGACGCTCAAGGATTTGGGCTGAGTTCAAGGATGGGGAAGTACGTCCCTCCTATAGTTCATAACTTGAAGAGAACTGATTCTCAAACCATTCGACAGAGGACCGGGGAGTCAGTTAAGCACGGTCTACTGGACTCGATTGGTGCCTATGAGAAGGATATGGCTAGCGAGAGCGTGGGGGCACACTCATCGGAGTACTGGTCGCATCATCGGTATCGTCACATTTTGTGCAAGGGTCTGGAGATTATTAGAGAAAAACGAGGGTTAGACGGTCGTGGCAAAGAGATCAACCTCGGAGCGTATTGCGTTTCCACCATGTGCGGCGTGTATGGCGCCAGTGTTAGATGGTCCAGCGTAGAGTTACGCTAGTACATTACAGTAGTCAGCACCGTCAGATCCATATCATATGTACCATCGAAGGGTTGATGGCAAAGGTAGTGGCCAGAGACAGGGTTAGAGATCCAGTCGAGTGCAGAGACAGGGACAACGATCTAGTCATGCGCAGGGGCAAGGATATGGACATGTTCCAGTTGGAGCGGGATTTCAACGTACCTGTATGGGCGTGTGGACAGCCAGAAACAAATTCATGCTACTACCACGTCAGGTCCGATTACTATCCATCTTAACCTGATAGAGGGTACGAGTTGGGTTGAAACTCACTCGATGAGTGAGACCGATTTACATTTCTCGCGGGCATACAACGGATATACGTATGTTAGTGACAATGGATCATGAAATTGTATTCCAATATATGTTGCGAGGATTTTGCCCTGGCATATATTGATGGGAAGAGACAGATGGTGTGTTTTTTTTGCTTGGAGGTCGCGGAGGAGCCTAGCTCGTCACGGAGGAGCCCAGCTTGTCGCGGAGGAGCCCAACCTACAGAGTAAGATGGGGGTATGGCCTTGGGCGAGTATGGCCTTGGGCGGGTATGGCCTTGGGTCTTCATACATAAAACACCATTGTCCTGCGAGACTTGCTTCAATTTCGAGGACGAAATTCTAATTCGTTGGGAAGACTATAAAGGCTCGAAAATTTGACTTGCGCCACGTGTCAGGTCAGGGTCGTTTGTGGGACCCACTAGTCGAATACGTATGTCCGAATCTTGAGTGGAGACACCGAGAATGTTTAATTTGAGACTATAATGCAAATTGGTGAGAAATGAATATGCGGGGAATGAGGTAAGCCGAAACACGAACGGGGACGCGCCTCGAGTCGCTTGCCGACGTGGGATACGCCTTGTGATATGTGTAGCACGAGTATCAAGATTTTGAAATGAGGCAGGTTGATGCCTCGAGATGCGCGCTGCTCGGTTGTTGAGTTGTCTCGAGATTCGTGTTGCACGAATCTCGAGGACACTTTTGATTTGAAATCAAAAAGAAAATAAAAAGGAAATATATAGAGATATGTATATATATAAAAGGAAATGTATATATATATATATATATATATATATATATATAAAGAAAAAAAGAGATTGAGATAAGAATCGGGAGGTGAGAATGAGGAGAGAGAAAGAGGGAGAAAGCTAGAGAGAGAGAAAGAAGATCTGGCGAGCAGTGAGCGCGTTGGAGCTCGCGGAGGGCGAGAAGGGCGATCGGACGACGGTTCTGCGCCCGGAGGTGGCGCGGTGCGGAGCGGCACCGGCAGCAGTGCGGGGTGGTGGTGATCGCAAGCGCAAAGAGTAGGGTCACGGCGGCGGTGGTGCGCGGTGGGGACGGCGGCCAGCGGCGGCGGCAAGTCGACTGAAAGACGGCACGGCACTGGCGCGACGACAGTGTCCCACCAACAGCGGCGTGTGGCAGGCGGTGTGGCGGCGCGAGCTGCGGCTCGCGGACGAGCGGATCGGCCGTGGATGAAGCAGAAGCGCCGGGGGATCCAAGAACGCGACGCGGCGAGGGACAACATGCGCGGCGGCGCGAGCGGCGGCGGCGACGACGTTGGCGAGCGGCGGCGCGCGCGACGAAGCTGACGAAGCAAGCAGCGGCAGCGGCAATGCGCTGCGACGTGGTGAGCGGCGCGGTAGCGCGTTGCCGACCGGTCGGATGTGCGATTTCAACAAAATTGTGACGACGTGATGGAGGGACTTAAGAGTCAGGTGTCGGGTGCGCAAATCGAGACGCGAGCGAGATATTTTGAGGTTCGCGATTTCTCGAGGTAAGTAAACCAGCTAGGGACTTATACAATATTTCATTTCTCTCCATTGGCTGTTGTTGTTTACTGTTTTGTGATAGCTTTATTGTTGTTCACTACTTTGTGATGATTGCTATCGTTGAAATTGTTGTCGATTGAGTGAGTCCATTGGCAAGTGAGTCATGGTTACTGTTTATCTGCGATATGAGAGGGTTAGGGCTGGAGGTAGGGGTCTCGTCCTAAACCAGAGGTTTTTCCTGGTCGTCCGTCGATATTATCCGGGTCCATGGATGTTTCATAGTCGTACGGGCTAGGGCTGGGAGGCAGGGGTCTCGTCCTAGATCCTGGTCTATGGATGTCTCATAGTCACAAGGGTTAGGGCTGGGAGGTTGGGGTCTCGTCCTAAACCCGAGTCTGCTGGGCTTTTGCCGCGACTCAACGACCTTTTGGTCGGGACTCCTTGTTATTTGGCCTCACTCATTGATAGATTGTTTACAGTCTTTTATATTCATGCGTTCTTTATTCCATTCGTACTATTTGCATGAATTCGACTGCTTTGGATATTGTGAAATGTTGTGTATATGTCCTACTGGATTTACTTACATGGGCTCGTCATTCTTATGTTTGACTGAGTGCAGAGCCGCGGACGAGTAGCAGAGGGAAGGCTTCATAGTTAGGTGAATTTTTGTATATTTTGTATTTACTCTCCTCTGATGATGTTTACTGGGTTCCACAATTAGGTTGCCTAACTCCCTGATCTTTTTGTTAAGTTATTTAATGTATTAGTCGCTTCCGCTAAATTTTTAAAATCTTGCAAAACATTAATAACTTAACTGTAAAATGTTGAATGTACTGATAATAATGGGTTTGAAGGCTGACTAGGCTCTCGTTGACCTTGCGAGACTGGCTTGGGGGTCCACGTGAGTTTAGGCCGAGCGGGGCCCAATTCGTGAAAATTAGGCCGTCACAGGGGTTGTGGAAAAGGAAAGGTAACCCAATGGATTAGATCCAGAAAACCTAGGACCCGAACTCAGGTTGTTGAGGGCTATGTTGATGAGATACCATCATTATGGCGCACTTACCGTATGAACACAGTCAATGTGCAACCTAATGGAAATTGTGGGTTTCGAGCAATAGCCGATGTTGTAGGCTATGGAGGTGATGAAGGATGGAGATATGTACGGCTTGAATTGTTTGAAGATTTGGTTAGGAATAAGGTCATGTACCAAAATGTATTTCAGGATGTTGAGAATGGTAGAGTTAGAGATGCTATTAATTTTTACAATAGCCTAGCAGAAAGAGATTATTGGTTGTCATTACCAGAGATGAGATTAATTATGGAAAACTTTTCCAAGCTACCTTTTGGAGTGTTTGCCAAGGAAGGTGTAACGGCCCAATTTTAATTATGTCGTTATTATTAACTATTTTCAGACTCGGTCGCTAGCTCAGATCTGCGTGGATGCTGATTATAGGTCAAGGCATGTCTGAGTGGTAAATAGTGGTTTTTGTGTGATGTTTGCCTATTCGCGATGTCGTATATTAAGTTATTTTACCTAGCATCGCATGTGTGTATTTATATCGTTGAACTGAGTGAGATAGTGTAACGGGTATTCGCCTAAAAAAATGTGTCAATACGGGTACTGAGCGAGCAAAATGTGGGTACACTAGGTCGAAAAAATAATTTGGATAATCAAATTAATTAAATGTGACAAAATATTAATGATATACTTATAGTATAGGCCAATTGATCAAAATCGGCAACTGTGGCGCACCTCATTATGTGTGCCGAGGTGTGGGACACTGAGTAATCGGAGATAATTGAACAAGACTAAAAATTTTGTGTCTAATGAGGAGCAAATAAGACATGCCACTTACACACCTAATACCCTTAAAATGAGGTTTAGCACTCATTCTCACACCCCTCCCACGTCTTCTCTCTATCTCCATCTCTTCCTCATATGAAAAAGAGAATGTATCCATATGAGTGTAAAATTTTTGGAGGAGTTGATAGAAACCATTGAGAGTGTGAGCTTTTATGAGATCTTTGGAGTCTTTGGAAGTGATTTGATCAAGCAAAGAAGTGATCAAGGTGAGCATCTCTACTTTCTTTCAATTTTCCATTAAAATGAAGCTTAAACAGGGTTTTAGTGGTGATAAATGATTATTGATTAATGTTGGAGGAAATGAGGTGTATGGTGGTTGGTTTATTGTTGATAAGGTGGTTGTATTGATGTTGTTTTAGTTGTTGAAGAGAAGTTAAAGAAAAAAAGAAAAAAAAAAAAAACAGTGACGTTCTGGAAGAAAAAATAAGTTTAGGGGATGGGAAGGGTGCAAGCACGCGTGTACGTGCGTGCGACCCTTGGACCGAGCCGGGCCCAACCTGGTTGGACTAGATCAGACCTTGTCCAGGGACCCACCCCCATTAAATTAAATAATATAATTTTTTAAAAATTAATTTAAAAACAAATTTAAATGAAATAAAATACAAAAAATCCAAAAAAATAAATAGAAAATTACAAAAAAATCCAAAATAAATCATAAAATATAAGAGAATAGAAAATGGATTAAGAATTTGGATTTCGTGATTATTTCGGGCATTTGGGACCCCGGTTAACTCGAAAAATGTGTCACAATAAAAAAAAATGGAATAAAATTCTAATTTTAGCCCTCATAAAATAAAAATCAATTAATTTGACTCTAAACTGTTTAAAATAGTTTAATTGGACACTAGGAACTTATGAGACTATAGTCGGGAGTTGGACGCGTATCTCGAGATGTGAGCGGGACTCCAAAGTGCGTTTAGAGGTACGTAAGAATTCATTTGAAAGTCACTGAGGGTTTACATTTTTCATCGTTTATTTCATATTCCTTGTTATTGTATTCTATTCTGTAATACATTTGGGTCGGTGGTTGAATTACTCCCACCTGATATTCGTAGTGTACTTATGGCACACTAGGTTGTAGCACGTATGATTAGGCGCTCGGTGAATTGCAACCCGAGTTGTAGTAAAGGTGCATGTGTCGGACAAGCACCGCGAGGAACCAGGTGAAAGGAAGTGCGGGCACCCACCGAAAGGATCATGGGGTTCGAAGTACAGTTTAGCCTGACCGGGACGAACACTTGTTTTGTTTCTCTCGTGTTATATATTCATGTGATGATCGTAGCACAGTTGCCTGTTTAGTTTCCGCATGATTATTTAACTTGATTATTGATATCCATTTACTTTCTTATAAATGCTCGGTGTACTTCTTTTGGAATCTTACTAACCGTACTTTCCATCTAGTTTTTTGTGATGGTTGAGTGCAAATCCCAGTACTAGTAGGGGCAAGGGGATTGGCGACTTCATCTAATTGCCCAAGGCTGAGGACCCACTAGTATGTGTTATTTTGATATTTTGCTTTACTTTTGGGTATTGGGAGACTGGAGAGACATTGTACTTGTATATATTACTATTTATTAGTACTGTCGCCTATATACATAGTATTTTCCCGAGTTTTTCACAGTGGGACATGTTCTTATGAATGATGCTTTATATGATGATGAACTTTTTTATTTTACTTACTCTAATTTAAGACTTTCGCTGTTTTAATGCTAAAAGTGATTCGATTGTCTAACTAAACTAATCAAACGGAATGAGTTAATATGCATATCGATGAGTAATAACTCGGCGACTAACGTCAATGGTGCATGGGACCCAGTGGGTCAATGAAGTGCTAAGGTTGCGGGGTCGCGATGCTCTACATGGCGGCCTCGGGATTTGGGGCCGTCATAGAAGGGTCCGGTCTTTAGCTCCCTAGCATACATGCTTCCCTAACTGTATTTGAGAGAAAAGTACTCAGGTTGTGCTTAGTGAATCAGAATCATTTCGTTAGAGTAAGTGACTTCCCATAATGCAAAGCTTGTTTCACTCTTTATGATGTTAAACAATGTCTAATACCCATAATCAATTTTGTTACCATTTTTCAGCTTATCATGAGAGATAACGCTCCTCTACCACTAACTTCACGATAATGGGAGGTGTTCACAGAGCCACAAAGCAGAGATTAGGAGGTTGGACTCAACATTCTTCCACGACCACAATCAGATGTGGAAGATCCATCCATAGTTCAAATTGATTTGGATGCACCCATTTTAAAGGTCATTTTGTGGATGTACATGGGTGTATAGCGAACATGAAAACTTTGTCATTTTGTTGTTCTACATTAGTACCATCTTTTTGGGGATTCATGGATGGAGACATGTTACTTTTGTAACATGGATTTATTTGTTTGATTAAACTCTTTGATGGTGTCATTGAATCCATAAAAATGGTATATGTTTGATTTATCAATATTGATATCTTACTTGTTTGTGAGATTGTTATTGGATATATGTTTGATGTCTCAACATTGCCATTGGTCACTATTGATACATGTCACTCATATATATATTTTTTAATATGAATATATGTTTGATGTCTTATATTTGCTAACTTGAACTGTTAAAATTGTCGGCCCTGTAAAGTCGAGAGCAACATATTTGTCTTGGAGAGAGTTGACAGAGAGCAACGATTCTGTCTCGAACATGTTGCTCTGTCATACCTCGTAAACTCCAAATATTTACTTTTTATAAACCACTTTATGTAGCAACATAAGTTCGAACTTTTGTCGGACTAATAAAATCGTAATATCTATGTATACCTCGACTTAAGTGGGATATAACTTATTAATCTTTACGGTCATGTCGAACTGTACATCATTTTTTACCCCACCTAGTTACTGCATATACCCCATAATACGAAAAAGAATAAATTGAAACTTTTGCCAAATAAACAAAATCGCAATATCTCTGTACACCTTGACTTAACTTATTAATATTTACGAATATGTGCAACTGTACATTATTCTGTACCCCACCTATTTATTGCGTATACCCCACTTGATTTAGCAACATAAGTTCGAAATTTTGGCGACCATGTAGCCGTAATATCTCTGTAAACCTCGACTTAAGTTGGACGTAACGTATTAATCTTTACGGACATGTCGAACTGTACATTATTCTATATCCCACCTATTTATTGCGTATACCCCACTTGATTTAGCAAATTATACCAGTTCAAAATGAATCATTAGTATCGATGAATGTTAACTAACACTTTAATAACAGTCACGGCAGAAGGTAATTGTAATTATGTAACAAATTTCGACAAAATAAGTCTGAAATGATTCCATTTCTATCGGACCAATAACTCCGCCAGACATAGAACATAGACCAAAACAAAAGGAAAAAATGCGTAAATAATTAAGGGGCCTCACCAACAACATCAATTCGCGTACAACAACATGTACAATACTTGATAAATTATATCGGCAAAGTTCCAAATTCCATCACAACATAAAGTTTACGTAGTTCAACTGTCCTAACGCTCCCTAAGTGGTCATTCTTTCTTCCGACCATAATGAAGAAAATCCCCAGTAGATGTGGTTCCACCCTCGCTTTGACTGGCAGTCGCGGTCATACTTTGTTATGCATGCTCATCACCTTACAGGAATGCAATGATTTGATCTGCCATTTGAAAAACATCATCAACAGTAAGATTGGCCTTCAGGGTGTGCCTGAAACGCAATGCCACATCAAGCGCCCGACGGTTGCGCTGTTGCATATATGTCAAATAAGTAAACTAAGCTAATGACAATGAAATTTAGAAAGAGAAAACAAAGTAAATAATAGGGTTCTAAATTGTTGGGGCATGTGCCCTAGGTCAATCTATTAACTGTCTTTATGAATACTTTTAGTTAATAAAATAGAGGATTTCATTTGTTGTTTATTATAATTAATTTGCATGTTTACATTATAATAAGATCCATGGGTATTTACATAAATATTCTAAATGTCCCTAGTCGATCATTATACTGGGAACTATAATGAATTAAGACTAGTGTGAGTCTTGATTGATGATCATATGATGATTATATGTATAGGGATACCAATCAATATCACGAGTACTTGTTAGGGAACAAAGTACTGGACCGACCCGCTATGAGAACATCACATGGATTAAGTCATAGTTGTTTCTCATGATAGGTATATATTCCAGTCCTCTGACTTGAGATTACCAGAGACTTCAACATTAGGAACACAGTGATTTGACACAATCAAACGTTGTCTTTAACCGGACGATTATAAAGGTTGTGATTGGTTACTGTGTGAGCAATGTGATGAAGTTGTGTAATCGAGATAAAATTTATCCCTCTCATATAAAGAGAGATATCTAGTGGATCCCTCGATGTGTTAGACTGTTAAAAGGCCTAATCTAAGTGAATTGATATTGATCAATGTCACTTGGATGTTTTCAGTCTACCTAGAGATCGAGACTAGTACGATTGAACATGTTGGATGACAATTCCATGCCTTATGTTTGATCAAAAGGATATCGTGTGACAAAAGGATGTTATATACACTATTGATTAGGTTGTTTCGATTTGATATTCGTACAACTTGGGTAGTCATAATGTCTTGCTAGAGGCCGCTTATGACTTGTATACCAAAATGTGTTTTGGTACACTGCCAACGTTGTATGAGCCTATTGGGTCGCACACTAAGAATGGTTTTGCGAGATTTTAAGATGGTTCAGAAAAATGAATTTTATATGATAAAATTCATGACGGAAACGTCCTGGTGGTGTATTACACTTATATTTCTTTAAGTAGGGGTATATTTGTAATTTACTTAACCGTCTATATACAAGGGTTGTATAAATAGACGCTTTAAGTTACAATACACGTACGAAAGATCAAAAGGCCAAAACTCTTTTTTCGTTTAAGAAACGACTTAGGGTTTTTGGTATGCTCTGGATCGTTTTGGAGAGAAAAACAAAAGGTTTGGTATTCTCTCGAAGCTAGCACTTCGAATCTCGGCCGCCGTTAGTGTGTGGACTACTGGTAGAGGGCGTTCGTCGTTGGCAGCGCCTTAGAGATCGATCAACCTTCAGAAAGGTATATCGCGACCGAGGTATGATTAAGTTTTTCATGGTTTAAACGTTTTTAATGGAATTAGATTCGGATCCTGTTGGGGTTTTTGTCAAAATTGTTTTGTAATCTCCGCTGCGTATAAACCCCAAAACTCAACAGTGGTATCAAAGCCATCGAGTTCTATTCCATTAAATTCATTGCATGTTTTCTTCTGATATATACATGATATATGATTGAAAGCATGTTAATAGTTGATGTATATGTGATATACATAAGTTGTCTTTGAGATTTATTATCATGTTTTGTGTATATGATGCACATATTCGTGATTTAATTAAAATCAGTTTCGTACATGCTTGTAACCATGTTAGGTTAATTGAAATAATTTTAACTAATTGAATTTATGTGTTCTGTGATCCATGACATCATTAGGTTCGATTGGGATAGTAGTTCATGATTCAATTACATGTTTGTGATTACTTGGATGAGGACCGAAATTG
Source organism: Stephania yunnanensis (assembly GCA_039657365.1). Lineage (NCBI taxonomy): Eukaryota > Viridiplantae > Streptophyta > Magnoliopsida > Ranunculales > Menispermaceae > Stephania > Stephania yunnanensis. Next base: position 53,235,812 of record CM077585.1, on the reverse strand, counting down.
CAAATAATTAATTTTCGAAATTATTTATTTATAAATAATTAATTTTCGAAATTATTTATTTATAAATAATTAATTTTCGAAATTATTTATTTATAATTAATTAATTTTCGGAATTATTTATTTATCTTGTTATATCTATTTTGTTATGAAGTTTCTATTTTATAAAGATAGATAACAAATTAGAATATGAGATAAATATCAAGAATCTTGTTATTGGTGATATACTAGGATTCAAATATCTTAAATTCAAGATAAATAATTAATTTTCGAAATTATTTATTTATCTTGTTATATCTATTTTGTTATGAAGTTTCTATTTTATAAAGATAGATAACAAATTAGAATATGAGATAAATATCAAGAATCTTGTTATTGGTGATATACTAGGATTCAAATATCTTAAATCCAAAATAAATAATTAATTTTCGAAATTAATTATTTATCTTGTTATATCTATTTTGTTATGAAGTTTCTATTTGATAAAGATAGATAACAAATTATAATAGGAGATAAATATCAAGAATCTTGTTATTGGTGATATACTAGGATTCAAATATCTTAAATCCTAATTGGATTAGGATAAGATGATTAGTTAGATGTGGGCCTGGGTTAATTAAAATGTTTTAATTGACTTAATTTCGGATAAATTAAGGGGTTAATTTATGATAATAAAATCAGCGAAAATTATGATTTTCTATAGCGAATTTTAATTTTTGGAATTGAGATTCGTCTTCTAAAAAAAAAAAAACGGGAGCGCTGCCCCTTGTACCGCCGCCCGTTGACCGGCCATCGGGACCGCCGTCTAACTAATCCTAGCATAAGTATATATATATATATATATTTCCAAATTGTTTAGTGATTGAACAAATCAATAAAAATATATGATATTTCATTGTTTACATAAAATCACTAAAACTGAATAAAATCCCTCTATTAGATTTTAAGTCTCGTGCCATCCATTTTAAACACTTGTCAAGGCCTCGATCACACTAATATAGTTTCAGCCATAGTTGGGTGTATTGTGTTATCTTGGTGAGACAAGTTGGGTAAGAGTTACCTTAATGTTTAAAATGGTCCGACTTAATAAAGCCATCAAAATAGTTTTGAGCTTTAGGCAAATGATGAGATAAAAACATGCTAAGACATAAGATGTCCCATATCTCATAAAAGGATCTAAAAATTGCATAGATGTAATTGGTAACTGTTACCTACCTAAATAATCTAGTTTTGTGTTTCATGCCATAGCTGTCACAGAATTAGGTGAAATATGGATTTTAGTCCCCTAAATAAACAGTACGTTTAGGAGGGTTGTTAATTTAGTGGGAGTATATTCCTCTATACTAAAATAAACTTTGCATAATCTTTATTGTAGATAAATGGCCTTTTCAAGTAACAATAATCCCCTGTCACTGCGATCCATTCTTGAGAAGGATAAGCTATCCGGGACTAACTTTCTTGACTGGTTCAGAAACTTGAGAATTGTTCTTAAGCATGAACGCAAGTTGTATGTCCTGGATGCTCCAATCCCTGAGGACCCACCAGCCAATGCTATAAAAGCTATGAGGATGCGCCAGTTAGTCCTCATGTTTTGAAGATGAAGGGTTATGTTGACCAGCTTGATAGACTCGGATTTCCCATAAGCCAAGAGTTGGCTACGGATTTGATCCTGAATTCATTACCAGAAAGTTACTCACGAATTGTGATGAACTACAATATGAATAATATGGAGAAATCAATATCAGAGTTGCATTTGATGTTCAAAACTGCTGAACAAAATATCAAGAAACCCTCTACTAATATGTTGATGGTCTAAAAGGGAAAGGGAATGAAGAAGAAAGGCAAAAGCAAGGCTAGAGTTGCCAAGGCTGTTGTTGCACCTGTCGCAAAGCCTATGGAACAAGTCAAGACCCGGCATGTTCCTACTTCAAAACACCCAAAAGAAAAGGAAGAAAATTGTCATTTCTGTAATCAAACCTATCTTTGGCATTGTCGTCTCAGACACATAAACGAGAAACGCATAACGAAGCTCCATAAAGATGGACTTCTAGATTCATTTGATTTAGAAACATATGAAACATGCATATCTTGTGTACTAGGCAAGATGACTAAAAGTCCCTTTACTGAACACAGTGAAAGGGCAAGTGATTTATTGGGTCTAATACATACTGATGTATGCGGTCCTATAAACACAATGGCTAGAAGAGGTTATCGGTACTTCATTACATTTACGATGATTTCAAGCAGATATGGTTATGTATATCTTATGAAACATAAAGTCTGAATCATTTGAGATGTTTTGAACGTTTCAAAATGAAGTGCAGAATCAACTTGGTAAAACTATCAAAACACTTCGATCAGATCGAGGTGGTGAATAATTAAGCCAAGAATTTGATGATCATCTTAGAAATTGTGGGATTGTCTCCCAATTGACTCCACCAACAACTCCACAATGGAATGGAGTTTCTGAAAGGAGAAATCGAACCTTATTAGATATGGTTCGATCTATGATGAGTCATGCAGATCTTCCATTATTCTTTTGGGGTTATGCATTACAAACTGCAGCTTTCACTCTAAATCGAGTTCCTTATAAAGCGGTTGATAAAACACCATATGAGATATGGTACGGGAAAAGACCTAGTTTGTCTTTTCTTAAGATTTGGGGTTGTGAGGCTTACGTAAAGCGACAAGTCTCAGAAAAACTAGCACCTAAATCTGGCAAGTGTTTATTTGTGGGGTATCCTAAGGAAACAAAATGATATTACTTTTATAATCCCGCTGAGAACAAAGTGTTTGTTGCTCGGTATGGTGCCTTTATGGAAAAACATTTTATTTCAAAATACACTAGTGAGAGAGAAATAAATCTTGAAGAAGTTCAAGAATCACAGGTAAACACTGAACCGCTACTGGAAGTTCAACAACGTTCCGAACCAGTTGAACCTCCACAAGTGACACAAGGCCCACGTAAATCTAGTAGGGTAAGACATGAGCTAGAGAGATTCGGATTTTTCATTACTGATAGTCGTGATGTGTTGCTTATGGATCAAAATGAGCCAACCACTTATCATGAGGCTATGTCTGGACCAGACTCAGATAAATGGCTAAGTGCCATGAATTCCGAGATGCAATCCATGTATGATAATCAAGTTTGGAACTTGGTTGATTTACCTGAAGGCGGTAAGACCATTGGATGTAAATGGGTTTTCAAGAAGAAAACTGACATGGATGGCAATGTGCATACTTTTAAAGCAAGACTTATAGCAAAAGGTTTCAGGCAGACTCAAGGTGTTGATTATGATGAAACTTTTTCACCAGTACCCATGCTTAAATCCATAAGAATTTTAATTGCTATTGCTGCATATTATGACTATGAAATATGGCAAATGGATGTAAAAACAACATTTCTTAATGGAAAGTCATGCTTGAGGACGTGTATATGACACAACCTGAAGGTTTTGTACATCCTGAGAATTCTAGGAAGGTATGCAAGCTTCAAAGATCCATTTATGGATTAAAGCAAGCTTCTCGGAGTTGGAATCTTCGTTTTGATGAAGCAATCAATGATTTTGGTTTTATTAAGAACGAAGATGAGCCTTGTGTATACAAGAAGGTCAGTGGGAGTGTAGTTTTTCTGGTACTGTATGTTGATGATATATTACTCATTGGAAATGACATCCCAACATTGCAGAGTGTCAAGTCTTGGTTAGGGAAGTGTTTCTCAATGAAAGACTTAGGAGATGCAGCCTATATCCTAGGGATAAGGATCTATAGGGATAGATCTAAAAGGCTAATCGGTCTAAGTCATAGTGCTTACATAGACAAGGTGCTGAATAGGTTCAGTTTGCAAGACTCTAAAAGAGGATTGTTGCCAATGTCTCATGGGATAAGTCTCAGCAAGACTCAATGTCCTAAGACAAATGATGAGCGATACCGTATGAATAAGATTCCATATGCATCAGCTATTGGATCTATCATGTATGCCATGTTATGCACTCGACCTGATGTATCATATGCTTTAAGCACTACACAAGCGATATCGATCGATCCAGGTGAGAGTCATCAGTATAGCAAGAAAAGAACATCCTTAAGTACTTAAGAAGGACTAAGGAAGTGTTCTTGGTCTATGGAGGTTTTGAAAATGATCTAGTTGTAAATGGTTACACAGATGCAAGTTTTCAAACTGATATAGATGATTTTAGATCGCAATCTGGATATGTGTTTACTTTGAATGAGGGTGCAGTAAGCTGAAAAAGTTCGAAGTAAGAGATCGTGACAGATTCTACAACAGAGGTTTGAGTATATTGCGGCGTCCGATGCAAAAGAAAGGAGGCGCTTTGGATCAAAAAGTTCATTTTTGAACTAGGTGTGGTTCCAAGTATTGCTAACCCTGTTTGTTTGTATTGTGATAATAACGGGCAATAGCACAGCCAAGGAACCTATATCACATCACAGATCCAAACATATACTCAAAGGCGTTTTCATCTCATTAGAGAAATTATTGAGAGGGAGACGTAAAGATTTGCAGAGTACCTACTGAAGACAACGTTGTGGATCCATTGACAAAAGCTCTTCCACAAGCAAAACATGATGGTCATGTTAGATCATTAGGCATTAGATGCATGTATGATTGGCCCTAGTGCAAGTGGGAGATGTTGGGGCATGTGCCCTAGGTCAATCCATTAACTGTCTTTATGAATACTTTTAGTTAATAAAATAGAGGATTTCATTTGTTGTTTATTATAATTAATTTGCATGTTTACACTATAATAAGATTCATGGGTATTTACATAAATATCCTAAATGTTCCTAGTCAATCATTATACTGGGAACTATAATGAATTAAGACTAGTGTGAGTCTTGATTGATGATCATATGATGATTATACGTATAGGGATACGAATCAAGATCACGAGTACTTGTTAGGGAACAAAGTACTGGACCGACCCGCTATGAGAACATCACATGGATTAAGTCATAGTTGTTTCTCATGATAGGTATATATTCCAGTCCTCTGACTTGAGATTACCAGAGACTTCAACATTAGGAACACAGTGATTTGACACAATCAAACGTTGTCTTTAACCGGACGATTATAAAGGTTGTGATTGGTTACTGTGTGAGCAATGTGATGAAGTCGTGTAATCGAGATAGAATTTGTCCCTCTCATATAAAGAGAGATATCTAGTGGATCCCTCGATGTGTTAGATTGTTAAAAGGCCTAATCTAAGTGAATTGATATTGATCAATGTCACTTGGATGTTTTCAGTCTACCTAGAGATCGAGACTAGTACGATTGAACATGTTGGATGACAATTCCATGCCTTATGTTTGATCAAAAGGATATCGTGTGACAAAAGGATGTTATATACACTATTGATTAGGTTGTTTCGATTTGATATTCGTACAACTTGGGTAGTCATAATGTCTTGCTAGAGGCCGCTTATGACTTGTATACCAAAATGTGTTTTGGTACACTGCCAACGTTGTATGAGCCTATTGGGTCGCACACTAAGAATGATTTTGCGAGATTTTAAGATGGTTCAGAAAAATGAGTTTTATATGATAGAATTCATGACGGAAACGTCCTTGTGGTGTATTACACTTATATTTCTTTAAGTAGGGGTATATTTGTAATTTACTTAACCGTCTATATACAAGGGTTGTATAAATAGACGCTTTAAGTTACAATACACGTACGAAAGATCAAAAGGCCAAAACTCTTTTTTTGTTTAAGAAACGACTTAGGGTTTTTGGTATGCTTTGGATCGTTTTGGAGAGAAAAACAAAAGGTTTGGTATTCTCTCGAAGCTAGCACTTCAAATCTCGGCCGCCGTTAGTGTGTGGACTACTGGTAGAGGGCGTTCGTCGTTGGCAGCGCCTTAGAGATCGATCAACCTTCAGAAAGGTATATTGCGACTGAGGTATGATTAAGTTTTTCATGGTTTAAACATTTTTAATGGAATTAGATTCGGATCCTATTGGGGTTTTTGTCAAAATTGTTTTGTAATCTCCGCTGCGTATAAACCCCAAAACCCAACATAAATAATATTACCAAGGAGTTTTCGTCTTCGTCAAGGCCCCCCATTGCGTGTTCAGGATTCTTTGCAAAAGGGTGGCTAACTCTAAGGTACCATTCCATATAGTCGGATGACGCTTGGTATGGATAGTCTGCTTTCTAACCGCCTCGCTCAACAGATTCTAGGTGCCCCTCCTAATCCTCCCAAAACTGTGCGTCAGACGAGTACTTGATGGATTATAACTGTCCTAGCCTACTCATATCAGCGTCAATTGGTCGTTAAGGGTATCTTGGAATGCGTTCAACGTATCCCATTTGCCTCAATACCCTGATGGGATTGTGAGGTTCAACGATATCCATAAACTTCATGGGGTCATGGTATAATGGAATATCATGGACAAGCGGAGCACCTTTCAAAGTAGTATCTCAAATCACCTAACAAAAATAAAGAGAATTGTTAACAAACATAAGCATAAAAAACTCAATTTCTATGTGCAATTTTATGCTTCTTACTTCATGTGATCTCGGCTTGTCGAGGCGATGTCTAAAAGAAACTAGATGATCCAACAACAACCTAGTCTCTTTCTTGTATAGCCTCTACTTTTTCTTAAGATGTCACTTCATAACATGTGGCTTCTCCTAGGTGTAATCACTAAGCAAAATGGGCTCGAGAAATCGGAATCGGTTGTACATCCACCCCTACATAACCCAGATTCATATATGACATATGGTGATTAAACTAAATGCAAGCATTAGTATGCAAATCAATTAAAATGTACGTATACCTCTAACAATGTCAAATAACCAGAGATTTGCTTGACTTTCGCACGACTCGCAATGCCTAGTTGACGGTATATGAACGCAAGACTTGCGGCCCCCATGAGTACGAACCAATGTTGTCCACATGTTCCAAAAGTTGCATGAGAGAAAGGGAGACTCTCGTACCGGACTTATTGGAAAAAGAGTCGCTCTAAGAAGGTACAAGAGGTACGCTCGGGGCAAACAATCGAGACTAGGATATACATCGGGTGCTCTTTTCCCATGAGGTTCTTTCTCTCTTTTTTTCGGCGCGGAGAAATGACCATTTCGTCATACCAAACTAACGGTGAGTCTAGACCTAGTCCTAATCTCCTCGTTAGCATCAGTCACCGACACCTCCAATAACCTATTAACCATCGCGTTTGACGATTTACGATCCTTGAAAGGCATAGCCATAGTCATACCGGTGATCGAAATACCGAGAAGGACCATTACATCTTCAAGTGTGATCGTCACCTCTCCAAAGGGCAAATGGAACGTGTTGGTTTTAGGCTGGCATCTCTCGACAATGCCTGAAATATAAACCCTATTACCCCCATCGTATGATATGTAGCCCAATAGTGCTAAATCAAAGTCGTTAATTAGTTTTGCAACCCTTTCCTTCTCGAGATGTTGTGTGATAGTCTTCCAAGCGGAGATTTGAGAACCATAATTTATACACTTAAAAAATCCTCGGCCCTACAAAGCAATGCAATGAGTAGATTAAAAATACAATATGTAATACAAATAGGAATGATGAAATTAACCGTCTAGAAATGTACGGTACCTTGTTCCTCTAAATATACAAAAGCATGTGGTTTGTAAAGGATGGTTGAAGACTTAAATTTGAAGGACCGTCAGGAAATGAAGTGGCATCTGCGTCTGCTTCATTGGTCGATTTATCAAAAGAGGCATCTTCATCCCTTTCTTCGGCAGAATCAGTTGGTGTACGCCTTCAGTACACTCTCCCGACCCACTCTTACCAACTACAAGTGTACCCTTCTCACCTACGGAGGATGTACCAATGCCCTCACCAATAACATCTCCTAAAATCGGTTCACTCTCTTTATTTGCTCGACGTTTTTTGGCTTCACCCACCTTTGCCTTTCGATTAGAGCAAGTCGGGCACTTCCTCTCAGGCACACCTTCCTCCACTTGGGAAGTTGCGGCACTAACTTGATCTTGCTACCCAATCTTACGAGGAGGCCTATTCGCTCTAGTTTTAGGTCTCGCCATACCCGAAGATAAATAGTTATGAATTCAAGGAAAACATTTCAATTCCATCAGTTTCGGTTTAACATGACCGACATCAATATTCAAGATGTCGGCCCACGACGTCCGACACCTATAATGAAAATCGATTTGAACATATCGTTAAAAATTGATATAACGGCTCAACTACTCCACTACCCCTCACAAGAACTAACGCTTTAACGTGACCGATACCATTCACACTTTAACGATTCTGATGGGCCTTCTAGTATGGGCTATCAACAACGACATACCCAGAAACCAAAAAAAAAACCATAAACTCAAACATCACTACACCCAACAAATGCACCCTTTCACGAACTTAGTTGCCGAGATTTATGTACAATTTAGGGTTTATTTTAAGGAAGAAAACTCACAAGCTTAGGGTGTCGAAAACTCACCAAATTAGAAGCGGCAATACAAACGATGTCACGGTGGTCTTTCGTACGTGGTGCTCCTTTTATAGTAGTTCCACCGAGGTTTGCCTCAAATGCACCATTTCACGACCTCAGTTGCTGAGATTTGTGTACAATTTGGGGTTTCTTTTCAGTTTCTTAGAGGTTTGATTTGGGTATGTATGTGTATAATCGATTAGGGAGGGGGGTTTTGTTGTTTGAGGATAGGGGCAATTTGGGGATTTACAAAAATTAGTGGGGTTCGTTAAGTAAAAACGAAAACCACTTCGGGTCCGTTTAGCCGTTCCTTTTGAAAAGATACAAGTTGACCCAAGCTTATAACTTCTAGGAGACACAAGTAAGCAACGACTAGCGACTACGTCCCAACCATTATATCAAACTAGTGGTTAGTTATATATATAGGCCAAATTGGTTAAAATATCATGATCTTTTTATCAATATTGTTTGATGCGCATCCTACATCACTTTTGAGCTCCAAATTTGATGGTGTGACAATTAAATAATAAATTTAAAATAATAAAATTAATTATTTTTTTAGTAAATTATTGGGGATGGTGTGACTTTTAAATTCACTATTTAAGTGTCACCTCATCATTAATTTAAGTGAGGAGATTAAAACCTACTGTATTTTTTTCTCTTTTGATTTTTTTGTGATTTTTGCGTTTGAACCATCGTTGATCTTCTCTTTTTGATTGGCGGTGGTTCCAATAACAACAATGTTGTTGTATTATTTTTTAAATAAAATGTAGATTTATTTGGATTTGACAGTTTCAACCCTGCAATAGTTATTCGATCCATCATTGGCACGACTTGCTCCTCCTCCACACACGTGCATCTACTATCATTCAAGTTCATTTCCACTTCTATTGTTTGTGTGTGGATCCGCACTTCTGTTGTTGGTTCGATTGTTTATATTAGGTTATCTTTTTCAATATGTATTTGTCTTCTAATGTTGGAAGTTAATATTTGTCTTCCCTTATCGAAATTCTTTGTATTTTTTCCCTTGTTGAAATTTTTATTTTTGTTATGGTCTTAATATTTCTGTGTACTGTTGTGTTTCAGACGTTTGTCAAGAAACAATCACTAATTGTCATATTGTTTCATTGTTACAGTCGCAATTTTTCAAAATCAACTTTATGGTAGTTGAATGTTCTTATAAACAAGTAGAATTAGTGAATCAATATGCTTTTATCAAGGTAATTAATTTTATATCCTGTCCTGTTCTATTGAATATTTCGAGTCATCATAATTAATGAAACTTCTATTTTACTTAAAAAAAAAACCGTCACCTCGTCTAATTTTGAATTAGAAATTAAACATCATATATATTCGATACAAATCAAACAAGCTAAAGGTTAGAGTCCAATAACAAATTTCATTCAAATTAAAGGTTATGAAAGTGAGTTAGGATGATTTAAGGCCAATTAAGCCTTATATCTATTTACTGTTAGGAAACTGCTCTGATTTTTCACCTAGGAAAGAAAAGCACATGTGTGGCGTCACTTGATTTGTAGTGCAGATGCATATCGAGGCACATCAAATAGACGTCTGCAAGTGTGAGATAGTTAATTCGACTACAGTAGCATGATTAGTCCTTATAGCACCCACAATGGGCATGCTCAAGCGTTACACGCCCCATTGTGTGCGTGCTGTAGAGTGTGCACATAAGTAGGGCCCACAAAAGTTTTTTTATTGTTTTTCTTTTATTTTTTTTAAATGAAAAAAATTAAAAAGAGAGTAAAGCGGGTCTCAAAAGTGTAGTGAAGTGTTTAATGATTATGAAAAAGAGTCTAATATAGGAGAGTCTAATAGATTGGTAAGGTGGCACTCCACTGCACTTTTTTTTTTTGATATTCGTGGGTGTCCAGATGAGCCTGACTAGTTCCACGAGGCTCTGGTGCAATCGGCCCGAGCATACAACAATGACCCAAGCAATTTTGTCACACCGAATAATCGAAATCGAGGTCGTGCGCTTAACTCACGACCCTGCCTTCACTCTTACTGTTGTGACAACCCGGCGAGGTTTCCACTGCACTCATTGTGAATGGAACCATTGTGGATGCTTTAATATGGAATTGCTCTGTCAAAAAAAAAAAAACAGCAAACAATTATGCAACACAAGAACCACTTCCAGTGGTGAAAGAAGGAACAATAATGCTGATATGATTAATATGCACGTACCAGTATCTGCATACAATGCTATTACTATTTTGGTGGTTGTTGCCATCTACTTCTCTATTTGGGAAGTTGGGATTCAGGCCCATAAAACTCCATTAAATGTTTAGGTGACAATTAATATAGCCTTATAAAAGTAGAAAGATCGGACTTGCCGTATTGGCTGGGCAAGTAAATACTGGAGTAGGAAGGGTATTAAAGAAGTAATAGCTAGTTTAATCAACTATGGGAAATGCTAGCGTGCCGTTGGATGCGCTTGTTTATGCATCTCGAGGCGTATCAATAGCGCACGTGGATCACGTGTCCAACTTGGATGCCCTGGACACGCTAGACCAACTATATATATACTCGTCATTAATTGATTGCCTTGTATCAATTGTAGTATTGTGACTAGTGTCACGTTGAATTGCCTTCTATGAATTGGATTATATATCATATACCTGAAAAGATCACACTAAGTGTTGAATGAGCAACGCATTGAAAGCCTTATTGGATGGGCAGGGGGCAGGTAATAACCATGCTCGACGGCCCATTACTAGCTAGTATATATCATACCTGAAAAGACCACACAAAGTGTTGGGTCCTTTTAGTTATGTTTAGTTACCGCGTATGTGCGGATGTTGTGGTTGTCCCCATTATTGACGTGGTTGTCCTCATTGTTGGGGTTATTGTCTCTGCTGAAGGATTAGGGTTGGGGTCGCACTTTAGTGTGTACGTTTTTGGAGTTTATTCAGTGCTTCATTGTTGTAAATTTATTTAATTTGTAATAGATGTTGGTTGGATTGGATTAAGAACACTTCAATACAAATCACTTTGGCAAAAAAAAAAAAAAAAAAAAAAAAAAAAAAATAAACCAGAAAATAATTCACTTAATCGAGCACAATGGAAAAGTTTGATCCATGTAGCCTGTTGAAGCTCAAGGAGAGCTTCAATGAAGAAGAGACATCCGAACAGCAAAGGAGGAAACAAAGCTTCAACAAACTCGTTGAATGCTTTGCACACTTTATTTATAGTCAAAACCAACTTTACATCTCAGCTGTTGATGTAAATACATCTCAGCCGTTGGATTACAACACACAACACACACACAAAATTCACTTACTGCTTATTACAACAGAAGATATACCTCGAGATACACACCAATTATAAAATCAATGGTTCACTCTAACATCCCCCCTCAAACTAAGGGGAAAAGAAGTGAGACTTAGTTTGTCCCTTAAAAACAAAAAACCGAGAGACAATAAATGATTTAGTGAAAATATCAGCAACATTATCAACTGAAGGAACATGATGAATCTGAAGACAACCTACCAACACTTTATCTCTCGACATAATGAATATCTAACTCAATATGTTTAGTGCGAGAGTGATAAACGGATTCTTGGCTAATGCAAGAAGACTCATATTATCACACCAAACAAGTAGGACTAGTACCAAGAGAAATTTTCAATTCCGAAAATAAGGACCGAATCCAACGTAATTCAAATTGTTACTGCGCAAGAGCACGATATTCGGATTCCGTACTAAACCGAGCAACTACCTACTGTTTCTTAGATCGCCAAGAGATCAAATTAGGGCCCAAAATACAAAGATAACCTCGCCACAGATTTCCTATCATCCACCGAGGCACCCAATCAAGATCGAATACCCAAGGAGAAATAAATCAAGACTCTTCGGTTTAAACAACAAACCCAAATCAACAAGACATTTGAGATAGCGCAACACTCTCTTAAGAGCTTGCCAATGCAATACCGTAGAGACTCATTGGAATTGACTTAAAGTATTGACAATATAAGCAATGTCTGGCCTAGTATTAACAAGATATTGGAGACCACCAAGCAAACTCCTATAAAGAGTTTTATCATGAAACAAAGCACTCGCCATCCTTGTACAACAAATTACCTTACCAACAAGAAAGGGAGTAGCAATGGGCTTTGCATGAGACATACCCCCTTTTTTAAAAGTCGATGAATATAAGTCGTTTGAGTTAAGTACAAATCCTTTGCGCACCTATGAACTTCCATTCCCAACAACAAATTCAAATCTCCAATATCTTTTAAGGCAAACTTACCATTCAACTTATTAATGAAAGATTGAATGGAAGATTGATTAGAACCAAATTATAATGTCATCCACATAAACCAAGACATACAACACAACTTGCTCATGATGATAGATGAACAAAGAGTCATGTCACTTTGGAATTATGGAAGCCCCAAGACAACAAAGTGGATTTCAACTTATCAAACCATGCACGAGGAGCTTGACGAAGACCATACAAAGCTTTATGCAAGCGACACACAGCATTAGGGTGAGAAGGATCCACAAACCCCATAGGTTGATTTGTATAAACCTCCTCAACTAACTGACCATTTAAAAATGCATTATTTATATCAATCTGTCGCAACGACCAACCAAAATGAACAGCCAACGACAAAATAACTCGAATAGTAGAAGCCTTAACAACAGGACTATATGTCTCATCAAAATCAATACCGGGTACTTGTTTAAACCCTTTGGCCACTAATCTAGCCTTGTATCGATTTATAGATCCATCAGAATTCCTCTTAACGTAAAAAAATCCACTTATTGCCAACAACATTTTGACTATGAGCGAGATGGAACAAGAGACCAAGTACTATTTTTCATGAGAGCATGATACTCCCCGATCCATTCTTTGCCTTCCAATGAGGAATCGAAGAAGCAAGAAAGACAACAGATGCAGGAATATCATGTTCATGAGTGGATGTAGTAGACAAAAACACTTTTCTTAAACTGATTCCATCCTTGGCTCGAGTAATCATTGGATGTATGTTTTGAGGATCCACACCAGTCCTTGAATCCTCAGCAACATGAGGTGTAACCTCAACCGAAGCAGGAACACCATTCAAATCAGATGAAGAAGATGAAGATCCTGATGGAAGCAAGGGCTGATGTGGAACCAACAAAGGAAAACTGGTAGGCAACTCGGGCGAGGTAGAAGTTGTTGTATGAAACTTATCAGCAAATAAAGAATGATAAGGAAATTCATTCTCATGAAACATAACATTTCTAGTGATGTAAATTTTCCCGGATGGACTCAAACATTATTGATCGCTAAAAATATGCACTTTTCGATCTAAACTGGTACTTATGAGCATTATAAGGACGCAAATATGGAAAGCATGCACATCCAAAAACTTGTAATCGTGAAAAATAATTTCTCAAAAGGTGATACATTCATCAAAATGCAAAGATAGAACAAGCATCCCACCAAGATTTCGAGGTAAAAGATCTATTTCACTATATGTCATGCTTACGTTCAAATTTCGACCATTGAACTTTTCATCAAGTACATTTAAAAGATCTATACTCACTTAATTGAACTTTCTTGATAGTAGACTTAAACTGATTCTCCACCATTTTCTTAAAATGCATAAAAGCATTCAAAGCATCTCGATTTCAGTTTCAAAGGATATAACCATGTAAATCTAGTGGAATCATCAATAAAATGAATGTAATAGTTGAAACCACTTTCGAGAAGTAATCGGTGTAGACCCCACAAATCAAGATGTATCAAATCCAAAACATTATTCGACATTCGATCGGATGAATGAAATGGTAATGCATGACTCTTGCCCAAAGGACAAGATCGACAAAGATCGGTGATTGAACCGAATGGTAGATAAAGTTTTTGATGCATAACCTCGTTGAAGTGTCTTTTGTGCTTTGGATGACCAAGTCTGAATGCCACAAAGAAGACAAACTTTTATTGGACACAAACAAAGCAAAGATGTGAAAAGGTAACGTGCAGTGGACCGAGAGATGCGATATAGCCCATTTTGTATCTTGTTCCGTGAAGAAGAATCTCATTGGTTTGAAGGTCCTTCACGAAACATACATGAGGATGAAACTCAATCAACACATTGTTGTCTCTAGTTAACGGGAGACACTCAACAAATTCTTTTTGATGCTAGGTACACACAAAGTGTTATGAAATGATAATGCAGAACCAACAGATGGAATGCAAGCGGACCTCAAGCATCAGTAATTTTCAAGAATCGACCATTACCAACCATTAAAGATTGATTACCTGAGTATGTGGAGGTGTTAAGCATCCGAGAAGGATCCCCAAGAACATGAGATGTAGCACCACTGTCCATGTACCACGATCCATCATGACCAGCTTCTGATGCAGTAAAGAAAGACGAAGGTGTATGAGATTGAGGAGTGAAAGACTTCATCCGTGACAGAGGAGAACTCCCTGTTTGAGAGCCCATGTACTTCATGTCTGCCCTATAGTAACATACAGCTTCTGAATGTCCAAACTTCCCACAAATTTGACATGTGGGTTTGTTGTTGCTGCTTGATGACTTGAAACCTCCTCTGCCTTGAAACCTTCCATTACCACGACCTCTGAAACCACCATTGGCTCTATTCCCATTGGAATTCCAATTCTGAACATTCGACTTAGTGTTACTGGTTTTAATTTCAGCAGCATTAACAGATGGAGAATCCTGCAACACCAAAGTATTCACATTATACTGATCCAGGGTTTCTTCAAACCCGATCAGTGTAGAGTATAGTTCCTGCCATTGTAAATCACACCTTCCCTGCAAGAAGGTAGTAATAGGTAGATATTCCCTGTCTAAACCAATCAATACACTGGAAATCAAATCATATGTGTTCACCACTGATCCTACAATAGCCAGATTATCAGAAATACATTTCATCTTAGACAAATACTCTTTCATTTTCATAGCACCCTTACGAGTTGTATGAAGTGCTTTCTTGAGAGACTGAACATGAACTCTATTATTAGAGCCATAATATGTTTCGATTTCTTTCCACAATTCATTTGTTGTTTGTTTCGGTGTATTCCCTATAATCTGCATTGCGGTATCAGGCATCATCGCATTTATCAACCAACCAACAAAAATCGATCTCTACCAACCAAATCTTGTACTGGATTTGGTAATCCATCACAAGAATTTTTCTCGTATTTCCAGAGACCCAAACAAATGACCATCAAGATCAAAACCTTGAATAAATTTGAACGACAATCGATTTCCACAATAGAAAATTTGTTCCATCAAGCTTTATAGTAACAAATTGACTCAAAGAACTACCAAATGGAGTACCAGAATTCAAACCTGAGGTACCTCCTGATACAAAACCTGAAGATGGAGATCCCTGTTCCATGACTCCTGACATGTTCGTCATTCACACCAGCGTCAAGACCTTATGAACTTTCCCCCAGATCTGTATGTTTTACACCCAGATCTCACAATTTCTTCACCGGATCCAGTTGTTATACAACCGGATCTCGTAACTGCAACGCTAGATCTTGCTTATTCTTCGCCAGATTTCTCAGATCCGACTCTTTCTTCACCGGATCTAGTTGTTGCACAACCAGATCTCGTAACTGCTCCACCAGATCTAGCTTGTGCGGGTTCAGATTCTTCAGATCTGACCAGATCTAGCTTGTTCTTCGTCAGATTCTTCAGATCCGACTCCTTTTTCACCAGATCCAGTCGTTTGACTACTAGATCTTGCACGTTCTTGGCTAGATCTAGCTATTCCATCACCCGATCCATGTCCGGAGAGTAAGTAACTCACCATATCAGCGGAGAAGAAGCCGAGCGAGAAGGTCGAGCCGTCGCCGATCAGAAGAAGTCGAGCGAGAAGGCCGATCCGAAGAAGCCGAGCGAGAAGGCCGAGAAGACCCCCGCCGTCGTCGGAAAAAAAAATCCAGAAACACACCCGAGAGATCTTGTTTTTCTCCCTCTCAATCCTCAGCGCTAGCCACTCAACGCTCTGATACCATGTTGAAGCTCAAGGAGAGCTTCAATGAAGAAGAGACATCCGAACAGCAAATGAGGAAACAAAGCTTCAACAAACTCGTTGAATGCTTTGCACACTTTATTTATAGTCAAAACCAACTTTACATCTCAGCTGTTGATGTAAATACATCTCAGCCGTTGGATTACAACACACAACACACACAAAATTCACTTACTGCTTATTACAACAGAAGATATACCTCGAGATACACACCAATTACAAAATCAATGGTTCACTCTAACATAGCCGACCCCAGTTAATTTGGGACTGAGGCTATGTTGTTGTTGTCGTTGTAAACCAGAAAATAATTAATCAAACACATGCAAAGAATGTAGAGAATAATGTTTATGCAGTTTGTCCTTCAAGCCTCCTAACAATTTCAAACTTTTTTTTTGAGGTCTACTACCCGTTTCACTTTAAAACAGAATGCAAATAATTAATCAACAATAATGTAACGTCATATGCAAGACACATTGACTCACATTAGTTGTTCATGTGCGCGCTCTCGATTTGTGTGTTAAGTACTGAGATATGTATATATTCGTATCTCTAGACGTGCATGAATGGCTCTTGTGAGTCAATATTATGTCTTGTAGTGTGACATGCAGTTATCATTTTAGCACTTCCCTCAACTAAATGACTTCAACCAACTTTTATTCACTCATTCGAAATCATAATTTATTAGGACCATTACGAATGATAAGAAGCTGTTTGAAGAAATGCCTAAGAGAGTGTTTTCTTGGAACATAATAATGATTGTAAAGTCATGGGAGAGAGAAAGCAAGGATATAGGCGGTAAGACTGCTCATTGCTGTTTGATCAATTGTTATGAAATAGATTGCTTCTTGGAATATCATGATTAGTGGGTAATTAAGACCCGAATTGCGGTCTGTTTGTCTTGCAATGCATTTGGTTTTTTTTTAAGAGATTTTATCGAATTTCTTGTGATTTAGGGCATCCACAATGATTACACACTTTCCGTGTGTAATAGATTGCCACATTATATTAATTCACTAACCTTTCATCTGCTACACTTTACTTTTACTATAAAACACTTTTGTTACACATAGGAGGCACTTACAGTCATTTAAAAATTAAAAAAAAAAATGTACTGTTGCGGGCCTCACATACAGCCTTTTGCACATGGGGCCCACCCGTCGACTAGTATGGGGAGCATCCTGCTGTGGATGCTCTTAGATTGTAGAAAAGGATTTCTTTTTCTTGAGTGTAGGAACACAAAACAAGGTACGTGTTAGCTAAGCGCATCCTTAAAAAAATAATTTTTTTCTCACTTGTAGTTGGGCCTTAAATGTAGTTTAACCCACTTCTCTATTGTACAATCAAGCCCACAGAGTGAAGCCCAAAAAAAACACAACATGATTTGTTCAACTTCCAACTCATGCAATTGCAAAATGAAAAAAAAAAAAAAAAAAAAAAAACCGCACACGTGACACGCCACACATAAAAAACGCACACACGCACGAGAGCCCCACCTCACGCACTCAACCAACAAAAAATATATTTGATGGGCTCATTGGACCTCACGCACTCAACCAATAAAAAATATATTTGATGGGCTCATTGGTTTGCAGTTGACACCTCTTTTCAATAATGGGGCTTTCGCATATTTTGACGTGAAAGTTTTGCTTTAAAATAGTAATGTTATGAAATTAACTTATTTATTAATGTCATAAATTACTTGTTTTTTTGAGTAATAGGAGGCGATACTCCTTCTATTTGTATATATATATATATATATATATGTAAATGTAAAAAGTACAAGTGCTACAAAAAAAGGGTGATACACTACACAAAAACAACCAAAATTATACAAAAAAACCATAGAGCAAAACATCAGACTTGAGACCACCGAATGTTCACGCACAGAACCTGAGATGCAACTGTATTCCACCATCATTGTTCACGCACAAGGCAATCATACTTGACCCAATCATCAAGACAAAATAAGAACCATGTTGCATAAAGACGTCTTCCAGAGCATCATGTAACTTTTGACATAAAACGTGCCTACTTTGCCTTGTGGTCCTCCAAATCGTACGCCATCAAAATCATACACCACCCACTTTGACCACATCGAGTTCCAAATCTCACACCGGACCGAGGTTCATGACTAGCCAAAAGACGCGCTCACTGCACACCACGAGTGTGTGCCTACATAGAGGCGGCCGATCGAAATGAACAAAAGGTCGGGCGCACTACCTTGTTGATACTTCAAAACAAAGCAATGCCCATTGGCCCCCCCGACCTTTTTGCATCCACAAAACAAACAAGCCTACTAATACAATCCATCAAATCTTCAACAAAAATCGGACCGCTTCCATGCCACTGCTGCCATGACCATCCTACGAATTCTTTATGTCCATGCAAGGCCAAGCCTACATTCCTTTTCGTAGATTCCCATATCTCTTGCCAAGTGTTGTCAATCTCTTTAAATATTCGTTGGTTTCTCTCCCCCACAAAGTGCCCAAAGAAGTGCCAAAAGTCCACTTTGAACAACAAATTCCTTTTATTGTCGCATGAAATAGCCGCCGCTTGTTCCATCCATGTTCTTAAAGATTGGGGTTTTGCCACTCGATGCCTATCTCCCTCGACAACTCCTCCCATAACCTACACGAAAATGAACATGTCAAAAAAGGTGATCAATGGATTCCATATGAGAAAAACACAAACAACATCTTGACGGCAAGAGGGTGATATGAGGAGTCGTCTTTGGAGCACATCTCGTCGTATTAATTTTTCCAAGCCACGCCATCCAAACAAAAACCCTAACCTTCATAGAAGTAACAGATTTCCATATTAGATTATAAACCAGAAAGTTGCCAACGAATTTTCAAGACAAAGACCATAGAAAAAAGATTTAACAGAGAAAAACTTGGAGGGTCCCACCCCCACCCACGTTTATCCTCCATGTGTGGGGTGAGGGAAACATCCTGGAGACGATGCGTGAGTGCCGCGAATTCTATAGCTTCGTTTCTCCTAACCTTCGCCGAAAATCATAATGCCAAGAGTGATCCCACTCGCTCCCCCGACGAAAGAGGCCACCTCCGCCACACTTGATTCGGATTTCGCGAGAGAAAATAAACTTGGAAAGTCCTCGGCAAAAGATCGCGTCCCGTTCCATGCATCCCGCCAAAAGCGCAATTTCATGTCATTCCCTAGCGTGAAGTCCACACCTTTTATGAAATCATGTCTCAGCTAGCAATAAAGCGCCATGGAGATCCGAACGAGGGCCTATATCTCGAAAGATGTATCCCACCATTAGCCTCCTTACCATAGATACTTCCTATGACATTCGCCCAAAAGCCTCGTGCTCCTCCGAAAACGCCATAGCCATTTACAAACAAGAGCAGATTACGCATTAAAAGGTTTCCAATTCCAAGACCCCCAAGTCAAGTTTGGGGAGCTTTACTTGGTTCCAAGCCACGAGCGGCCACGAAGATTGATCATCCCATCGTTTCCATAGAAAATTCCGCATCATCTTTTCGGCCCTCTTGGCAATGCCTACCGGGAGTCGAAAGAGTGACATGAAATATGTTGGAATGGAGTCGAGAACTGATGCGATTAATGTGACTCTACCTCCTTTGGATAAGAAGCCTCGCTTCCACCCATCCAACCTGCGCGCGATTTTCTGGAGAACCGGTTCCCAAAAATTGGCTTGAAGTGGGGAACCACCTAATGGCATACCAAGGTATTTCAGAGGCCAAGTCCCGACCTGACAATTGACACCCTCTGCCGCCTGTAGTACTGTATCGACCGACACGTTAATCCCCAACAAGCTGCATTTGGACAAATTTAGTTTTAGGCCCGAGATCTTGCAGAAGGCTTGAACGAGCTGCATCACCTTATGAACCGCCTCCTCCGAGTTTTTGACAAATAATAGCGAATCGTCGGCATACTCGCAGGTGTGTGACGTGAACTCCTTCTCTCGCCTACCTTGAGGCCATCTATCATTTGATTGTTCTTGGCCGTGTCCATAATTCTTCCCATGACGTCGCCCACCAAAATGAATAGGAAAGGAGATAATGGATCCCCTTGTCTCAAACCCCTTTGTCCTCTGAAGGCTCGCTTCAGTGTCGCCCATTAATGAGAATCGAATAGTGGGCCGATGAGACACATCCTTTCATCCACAATCGCCATCGCTCGCCAAAGCCTTTCTTTTGAAGCACGTAATCTAAAAGTTCCACCACTCGGTCATAAGCTTTGGCGAAATCGAGTTTCGTAACAAAGCCTTGTAGCCCCATTTTCCCGGCATATTCAACCACTTCGCCGGCTATATAGAACTGAATCTATCATCTCGTCTATCGTGGGACAAATGCAATCTGTTCCATCGCAATTGTATGTTTGAGAATCGCTCTTAGCCGATGAGCGAGGACCTTTGCCAACAATTTGTACATAGATGTAACCAAACTGATCGGCCGAAAATCCTCGATCCTCCCAACTTGAGAGCCTTTAGGAATCAAGCATATGAATGTCTCATTCATGTTTCGACTAATCACTCCGTTACTATGAAAATCTTCAAAGAACTTCATGACGTCACCTTTGATAACTCCCAAGATCGTCCGATAAATGCGAAGGTGAATCCATCTGGCCGGTGCTTTATCCATTTCGCAAGAAGTAACCGTCGCCCATACCTCGTCTTCCGAGAATGATCTCTCCATATGACTCGCTTCTTCTCTCGAAATTACACCCAATTAATGCCATTGATCTCCCATGTGCTATCCATTTCGTCCGTGTATAAATGTCTCGTAGTAATCAACAATCTCTTGCTTGATTCTACCGTTTCCTCGAAACTCCCGCCCCGAAGCCGTATCCTATCGATAACGTTCTTAGACTTCCTTGCTCCTAAAATGCGATGGAAGAACTTTGTATTTGCATCCCCTCTTTTACCCACTTAACTCGCAATTTCGGCTCGCTAGTCGATTTTCAATAAGTAAGACGTTCGCATATTCTTCCTTCGTCCTCCTTCGCTCTCGCCAACAATATGTCATTCCAATTAGGACCACCCTCTATATCATCTAACTTGTTTAATTCGAGCACTTAGCGCATCTTTCTTAGCTTCGAGTCGAACCAAAGACCTCTCTGTTCCAAGTCTTCGCTTCTTGCGGACTTTCCCTAATTTCTTCATTAATTTGAAACCCGCCCTCCATGTCTTACCTCCCAAGGCCACCGCTTCCATGTGGGTTTGGAAAGAGCTGTGATCTAGCCATACATTTTCGAAACGGAAAGGCGCAGGCCCCACCGAATCAAACTGTCTCTAGAATCACCGAGAGTGGTCCAGAAGTTAAGCGATTTCCCGGGATTGCCTCCCATTCGGGAATTGTGCCCCCATTCACTTAGAAAGAGAAATCGATCTAATCTTGCACATATAGGGTCTCATACGCGAAGATTGGACCATGTAAATTCTCCGTTAAGCAAAGGTAGATCTCGTGAGTTCCATTTCCCGATGAGATCATCAAACTCCCGCATACTAGACGTCAACCTTGTGTTATTCGATTTTTCCGTCAAAAACGAATAACATTGAAGTCTCCGCTATGCACCATCTTGGTCCACACAATCCAAATAATGCCCCTAATTCCTCCCAAAACTCCCCGCCTACCCCTACCGGTTGCTTAGGTCCATATACTCCACCAACCACCACGTGGAATCATTCTCACCTTCAACTTGCACAGAGACCGAGAAAAGTCCTACTAAACTAGAAATCACCTTGATTCTCCTAGTGTCCCAGTATGATTACAATGCCCCCACTAGCGCCCACCGAATCCATTACCACCCACTCCTTAAATCGCCCACTCCACACAGCTGACACCTCACCTCGGCTAAACGATTCCCTCTTCGTTTCTTGTAAGATCAAAAAATCTGGATTCTGCCTCTTAACCTCCTCCTTCATCAGCCTTTTCTTATTTGCATCTCCTAGACCCCTAACATTCCATGTCAAAATCTTCATCTAGGCGCACCAACTCCCCTCCTGTCCGGTTTGCTATAGTCTATGGTAGATTGTATTCGGCGTTGTTCTCTCGCTAAGCGAGCAATACCCGACTCCATTGGGGTGGTAACCTTAGGTTGCCTTATGATCCCAATGCCACATTGAGAGAGAAAATCCGTTGGGGCCACTGCCCCTACAGAGCTCTCCTCTTCAAAGTACATTTGCCCTTCTCCCCTATATAGGACCTCAAATTCGGATGAATCTATTGGTGCCGCCTCACAACCTCCGTTCTCAATATCTGTGGATCCTATAGGAGGTAGCCCAACAGCCACCCTTGAAAGGTGTTGGATTGCCTCCGCTTCTCTTTCAATCAAATTCTCCGTAAGTGCTTCCGTCAGCGTCGTGTCCATCAGTTGGGCTTCCAAAGACTGTTCCTCGAGGGTTTCCATAATAAATTCGTCCATGTCCACCCCCACCTCTATCTCCCTTGATTCGCCCGAGTCATCAGATTGGGATTCCACGTCCAATTGTGTGTGTCCTTCCTCTTGTGATCCTTGGAGAGTCTTGTTGGCTTCTATGCCAAAATCGTCAAAGCCGCCTCTCCTCCACTTTCATTAAACAAACGCATCTGTCCCCCGTTTATGTGTCTGCTCACCTCTCGTAGTCGACTCCGATCCTTCCTGCTACTAAGTCGCCCGCGTGACCCATACCTATCACACTCGTCTCGTGGTTGTATGACCGAGACTCCTTCTCAATTTGGGATTCCAAACTCATACCGATCACGTTCAATTGTGATTCAAACATTAATCTCCATGGGCTAGGCCCGACATCTTGATTGTTGCCCGATCAAAACCCGCCATAATCCCGCATCAATATTGGACATCTCTAACTGGACTTTTGTGGCCTTTATGTCAATTGAATTAGTGTGTAAATGATGATCTACGAGGTCTTCACTTCGCCAATTATCTCTGGAAAGGCGAACCTACCATTCTCGTTGCCACCGTATGTCAACATTGTGGAGGTCTTCAATCCCTTTGTCACCGCATTAAATGCCCATGTCCTCTCCCCCATCAATACATGCCCCTTGCTTTTTAATGGACTAGCCGTTTGAATTACTGCAATAGGAGCATTGAGAGGACACGTGTTCCCATCATCATGCCTAATACCAGGCTGTACTCCCAGGTGTGGCACTCCCTGATCGACACCATGTGCGCATGGCATGACGACCCTACCCTGATCTCCTACAACCCCGCTCGCCGCGGGCGTAATCGGAATAGCCACCGGGGACTGTGGGCCCTGTCCAAGTTCCGGCACCGACAAATGTTCCCTCATCGGCTCCACCGGCAGCGTATATGGTCTCACAGGGACCGTCTTCTCCGTTAGCGTAACCGGCGCCTGTCCTAGTCCCGAAGGCGGCTGATGTTGCATCAACGGTTCCGCCAGCTGCAGATTTGGGCTTGAAGGGATCGTGTTCTCCATTACCCCAACTAGCGAGGTCGTTATCATCGGTGGTGCGAGCTGCGAATCCTTCCTAGCTGCGAGATCCACCATAGTCGGTAGACATCTCAGTGTAGGAGCATCAGCGGCTAGCTCGGCTGGCCTATCCATCCGCCTAACTTCCACATTCTGTTGATTCGAAAGATTCACCACTCCGGAAGCCTTCAAATGAACAACTTCAGAGGTTCGAGAGATGAATAATTTCGCAGTACCATTCGGACATGGGATAGTCAGCTCCGAGGGGTAGAAGCCTTTGATTCTCCCTCACTTTGATTATCGCCGACTCAAAGTTTTGTCGCCTCCTTGTCTGCGCGTCAACCTCCAACAGCCCACCGAATCTATCTCCAATCATCGCGAACGCCTCTGTGTTCCAAAGGCTAAGTGGGAGTCCGACGATAGAAATCCAACAATTTACCCCTCCCCACTTGCGATCCTCCCAATGTAGCTCTGGTTTCCACTGTGTAGCCGAAGCCACGAGGTCTCCTCCGATTGAATCCAGCCGATGGATTATCCGCATCCTTTCTGCCTCCGAGGAACAAAACAATATGGCCCGATCTTCCCCTATAGATTTCAGAGTGGTGGGACGATTAAGGGACAAAGTTAGTCGTTCTTCAATCTCATCCCAGGCAGCATATCGCGACGAACGAAAGATCACCAGTGCTGGTTCCCAATCGCACGCCGTGACGTTGTTACCTCTTTGTAGGGGACGGATTGGGTGTCCTCCCTCGGCAGCTGTCGTACCTCGATGTGTTTCATAAATCAAACCACCATTTGCTGATGTAGAAGCTTGAGGTCCAGACGAAATACCCTTGAAGTTCGGCCCTTCATATTTGTCCTGTAGAGCATCAAGAAATTTCCGCCAAGCTTGTTTATTATCTCCTTCCGGAATTAACACCATTTGCCTCCCACGCTCGATAGCTTCAAAATCTTCAAGACCGCCCTCTATTGTTGTGTAGGATTTGCAAAGAAATAGTAACAAGCCCTTCGTGCCAAAACTTAGGTGAGGATAGTTCTTCCGTCCCTTTTACTATCCCATTAATGACCCCAACCATCCATTGTACGCCTCTTGAATCAACCAATACAAATAGGATTTCTTAAAGGAAAATTCGGTAACTTTTATGGCCCCATTTCAAAAGATCCACCGAGAACTGTTTTTCTCTCCCATAAAGTACCATCGAATTTGATTCCCTTCATTGTTCCGCTCATTCTTTTCTCCCACCTTTTGTTTCCTTTTCGAACTACCTCTGTCCATGCCTCCCGAACCATTATAGCCACTAGTTCGAGGTCATGACATAGCCAATGATAGATCCACCTTTCATAGATCAAGAGATGAACAACAGAAATAAACAATCACAAACCAACAACCAGTAACGTTATTCATCAAACTAGGAACAAATCACATCAAATTGAAGATAAACCAAGATCAATCCAACTAAAACAACAAATCAAATAAAGAAAAGAGAGATTGAAAGAGTCTGACCGTGATGACGAGTTATTTATCATAAGCACATCTTACTTCGCCAATTGAATCTCCGTTCGTTGAAATCTTTCTCACAACACAATTTCCTCACAAATCTCTCGGATCTTCCTCCGCCGATCCAAATCACTTGCACACCAAATGGGATCTCGATTCGCCAATCTTACACAAACAAACAACAATCTTCACTTCACGGATCCAACACAAATACGGATCAAAAACCCCAAATCGCACCGGCGAATCAATCAAAACCCCAACCGGACATACAGATTCGAGACCGGTTCGCCCGATCTCGGATCTCGGATAGCGAAGGAGTTCGAAGTGGTGTACAACAAATTGACGGAGACAGAGTAGCGGCGGTGGTGACTTCGGTGGTGAAGTTCGAGTCGCAAAGACTGGCGCAGATCGCGAAGGAGTGCAGAGATTGAATCGGCGCAAGGCACGGTTTATATACACACACAAACCTCCACCATCGCGCACGCCACGCCCATCGTGGGCGCCTCCGCGCCACCGCAAATCCGCCGACTTTCCAAAGTAGCCTTCCTCCTCTCTCTCTCCCCCGACTAGATCTAGCCGCCTCTGGCCGAGAAAGTGAATGAAAAGGCGATCGGGGCCTCGGCAGTAAAGGCGATGAAGCCGCAGCGGCGATAAGTTCTCTGCTCCAGTTACTAACCAACTTACATGTAACATGAATGCACTGCCTTGCATAAATTACTTGTTAGAAGTTACATTTTATCTAAAATTTAATTAGTTTGATTTATTTTAATTGTTGCCCCTTGTGATCTTAAAGTGATTAATATTTGCTTAAATGATTTGTACTTTTTTTATCGCACAGTGTTTTTAACTATAAAACTGTGCATTAATATTAATCAAGTTGATTAAGACACACACTCATCGTCAACCCTTCAAAACACCTCGAGATACGTGCGCACGCAATAATCAAGGGATGCGTGCGAACTCGAGAATCAAGAGCGGTCATGTCGTAGTTGGTGCACCAAAGCATTTTTCGTTGTTAAATACAAAAAATATATGCATTAGTTTTAGCCCAGGGCTTCAAAAAAACTTGGCTTCGCCCCTGCTTTGAAGGAATGTAGTCTCATGGATTGAGTTGAATGACAATTAATGCTCTTATAGCATCAAATGCATTTCATATTATTATAGAGAAGGCTTATTTAGTTCTTGTTTGAAAAAAACCTCCCATGTTGATGTTGGGTGGTTTCACCATGTGGGTGTTTTGACAGTTTCAATAACTAAAAGATAACTACAAAGTAGTTATTTGAGTGGGATAATATAAGATTATCTCTTATTCCAAAAAATAGTGAATCAACGTAGGGTTTTTTTCTGCCATTGAGAATCTTTGCAAAAGAGTATTTAGGTTGTGATATTTGGCAACTTCCCGTTTTGGTGATCTTGTCGTGACCACTAAACAAACAATCGATCCGCTTGCTTCCGCTTCCGCTTTGCTTCCAGGTATGTGTTTCTCGTGTTATAAGTTTATCTTACATTGGTATCAGGGCACAAAATTTGCTTGTTTTTGGTCTTTGGTTTGTCGAAATTGATTGGATTTTTTTTTCTCGCTTCCGGATTTGTGTTTCGTAGAGAGACTATTTCCGTAAAGCATAATTTCAATTTAATTTGTGCGGCTATTTTTTAGTGTGCGCATAGAATTTGTATCTATCATCAATGTGCATGTACAACTGTGTCGTGATCTAGTTAAATTAGAAAACAACTTTAATTTTTTGGAAACATGTCTTGATTAGGTACATATGTGCCGTGAATTGATGATTTAATACTCTTGATAAGTTCATGATTTGTTGCGAGTATATTTGGATATTGGATATCTCTATCCATTTTTTTACTCATTCTTTCATCGATGGATACTTATAATATATAATATGCATATATTATATAAAATCTTTAAATGTTTGCTGAATTTATCTACATGAGAAAATAGTATATAGCTTTACATATGATCAATCGATATTTTTTTATCAGTACACATGTATCATATAACATGAAATCATGATAATTAAGTTCATAATCTCATCGTGAGATCATGATAAGTTCATAATTGGACAAAAGGTTTTAATCAGTTCAACGAAATTCTTCCATGACATGTGTCATGAATTATATGGTGTATTAAAAAATAAAAAAAATTAAAGGTGATCAGTTACATATGCAATTAAATAATTTAAAATAGTTTATGTTGATCTGGATATTTATGATATTAAAAGTCATGCATGCAACTAGATAATAACACGTGTTGTAGATATATATTAATTTGTATCTATTTGCCACTGTTCATGCATGATTGAATGCAATGTTTGTGGGTAATTTGGTCTATATATATATTAGTTACTTTCTTACTAGAAAAAAAAAAAAGACTTACATTTGAATACTCGATCAAAATTGTATTCATGCTTACCTATGCTTTAATATGCATGATATGATAGATTTTTTTTTTTATATTGTGTATGCATGTTTTTTATATGTCAATTACATGTACATGTTTGTGGGAAAAGAATTTTTGTTAATGAAATTTTGTACAATTAATAGATTAATAGTAATTAGACACATAAATATGAAAAATGATTGTAACACTTAATTGTGCACTTTTGACTCTACATTATGTAAATAATTACGAATTAACTATTTAAAATTGTGACAAAATAAGTGTGGTGTGCAAGACATTAATTGATGTACATATCTTTTTATGTAGATTTTTCTTTGTGAAAATTAACAAGTGCTAGCAAAAACATTGTTGTTGAGCTTAATAAGGGCGAGAAATTGAATGAGGACAATTATAAAAATCTGGAGTTTGAAAATCCGGTATGTCCTGGAAGAGCAAGAGGCTCTAGAGGTTGTTAATAATGTCCTGACTGAACCAGAAGATGGCAACACGGTCTAGCACAGAATGGACCGCGAGGCATTCGAGGCCTCGAATAAGAAAAACTCAACCGCTCGCATTACCTTGCTCAGTAGCATGGAAAATGACATTATGCGAGAGTTTAAGAGTTTTGAGGTTGCCAAAGAAATGTGGGTGGGGGGGAGGGGGGCTTAAAGAAGAAGTTTGGTGGAACGTCTGTCACCAAACTTCGTCAGCTCACCATCAAGTTTAACACATATAAGAAGCGTCCTAATCATAATATGAGGCAACATTTAAGGGAGTTGTCAAACATGATTAGTGAGTTGAGGGAGGTTGGACACATTCTCACTGATGAACAACATGTTCAGGCTGTTATTCAATCCTTACCTCATAACTGGGAACATATGAAAGTTAATCTGACCCACAATCAGAGCATCAAGACCCTAAATAATGTAAGGCGTCATAAAGAACTTGAGGAAGACCGAATTGATGCTTCAAGGCTTGATATTGATGTGTATATGGCTTCCTCGATCAAGTCACAGAAAAGGTCATGGTAGCTATAAGCGTAAACTTTTTGGTGGCTTCAAAGGGGGAAAGATCAAAGATAGCAAAATATGATCATCATAGAAAGAGCAAAGCTCCTATGGTTCATCACCATGCTAACTATGATCATCATGGAAAGGGTAAAGCTCTTATGGTTCATCAGAAAAATAACAAAGCAAAATTCAAGTGCTACAATTGTGGGAAAAGGGTTCACTTTGCTCGTGATTGTAATGAGACAAAAAGGTATTAACCCTTCATACACTTTCTAAATATGTTTTAAAAAGTGTAATGTAACGGCCCGAAATTTGACTTGTGCCACGTGTCAGGTCAATATCGTATGTGGGGTCCACTCGTTGAAATGTGTATGTCCGAATCTCGAGTGGAGATGCTAATTGTTGAGAAACATATAAGAAACGTCCTAATCATAATATGAGGCAACATTTAAGGGAGTTGTCAAACATGATTAGTGAGTTGAGGGAGGTTGGACACATTCTCACTGATGAACAACATGTTCAGGCTGTTATTCAATCCTTACCTCATAACTGGGAACATATGAAGGTTAATCTGACCCACAATCAGAGCATCAAGACCCTAAATAATGTAAGGCGTCATAAAGAACTTGAGGAAGACCGAATTGAGGCTTCAAGGCTTGATATTGATGTGTATATGGCTTCCTCGATCAAGTCACAGAAAAGGTCATGGTAGCTATAAGCGTAAACTTTTTGGTGGCTTCAAAGGGGGAAAGATCAAAGATAGCAAAATATGATCATCATAGAAAGAGCAAAGCTCCTATGGTTCATCACCATGCTAACTATGATCAAAATGGAAAGGGTAAAGCTCTTATGGTTCATCAGAAAAATAACAAAGCAAAATTCAAGTGCTACAATTGTGGGAAAAGGGTTCACTTTGCTCGTGATTGTAATGAGCCAAAAAGGTATTAACCCTTCATACACTTTCTAAATATGTTTTAAAAAGTGTAATGTAACGGCCCGAAAATTTGACTTGTGCCACGTGTCAGGTCAATATCGTATGTGGGGTCCACTCGTTGAAATGTGTATGTCCGAATCTCGAGTGGAGATGCTAATTGTTGAGAAACATATAAGAAGCGTCCTAATCATAATATGAGGCAACATTTAAGGGAGTTGTCAAACATGATTAGTGAGTTGAGGGAGGTTGGACACATTCTCACTGATGAACAACATGTTCAGGCTGTTATTCAATCCTTACCTCATAACTGGGAACATATGAAGGTTAATCTGACCCGCAATCAGAGCATCAAGACCCTAAATAATGTAAGGCGTCGTAAAGAACTTGAGGAAGACCGAATTGAGGCTTCAAGGCTTGATATTGATGTGTATATGGCTTCCTCGATCAAGTCACAGAAAAGGTCATGGTAGCTATAAGCGTAAACTTTTTGGTGGCTTCAAAGGGGGAAAGATCAAAGATAGCAAAATATGATCATCATAGAAAGAGCAAAGCTCCTATGGTTCATCACCATGCTAACTATGATCATCATGGAAAGGGTAAAGCTCTTATGGTTCATCGAAAAAATAACAAAGCAAAATTCAAGTGCTACAATTGTGGGAAAAGGGTTCACTTTGCTCGTGATTGTAATGAGCCAAAAAGGTATTAACCCTTCATACACTTTCTAAATATGTTTTAAAAAGTGTAATGTAACGGCCCAAAAATTTGACTTGTGCCACGTGTCAGGTCAATATCGTATGTGGGGTCCACTCGTTGAAATGTGTATGTCCGAATCTCGAGTGGAGATGCTAATTGTTGAGAAACATATAAGAAGCGTCCTAATCATAATATGAGGCAACATTTAAGGGAGTTGTCAAACATGATTAGTGAGTTGAGGAGGTTGGACACATTCTCACCGATGAACAACATGTTCAAAGCCGTTATTCAATCCTTACCTCATAACTGGGAACATATGAAAGTTAATCTGACCCACAATCAGAGCATCGAGACCCTAAATAATGTAAGGCGTCATAAAGAACTTGAGGAAGACCGAATTGAGGCTTCAAGGCTTGATATTGATGTGTATATGGCTTCCTCGATCAAGTCACGAAAAGGTCATGGTAGCTATAAGCGTAAACTTTTGGTGGCTTCAAAGGGGAAAGATCAAAGATAGCAAAATATGATCATCATAGAAAGAGCAAAGCTCCTATGGTTCATCACCATGCTAACTATGATCATCATGGAAAGGGTAAAGCTCTTATGGTTCATCAGAAAAATAACAAAGCAAAATTCAAGTGCTACAATTGTGGGAAAAGGGTTCACTTGCTCGTGATTGTAATGAGCCAAAAAGGTATTAACCCTTCATACACTTTCTAAATATGTTTTAAAAAGTGTAATGTAACGGCCCGAAAATTTGACTTGTGCCACGTGTCAGGTCAATATCGTATGTGGGGTCCACTCGTTGAAATGTGTATGTCCGAATCTCGAGTGGAGATGCTAATTGTTGAGAAACATATAAGAAGCGTCCTAATCATAATATGAGGCAACATTTAAGGGAGTTGTCAAACATGATTAGTGAGTTGAGGGAGGTTGGACACATTCTCACTGATGAACAACATGTTCAGGCTGTTATTCAATCCTTACCTCATAACTGGGAACATATGAAGGTTAATCTAACCCACAATCAGAGCATCAAGACCCTAAATAATGTAAGGCGTCATAAAGAACTTGAGGAAGACCGAATTGAGGCTTCAAGGCTTGATATTGATGTGTATATGGCTTCCTCGATCAAGTCACAGAAAAGGTCATGGTAGCTATAAGCGTAAACTTTTTGGTGGCTTCAAAGGGGGAAAGATCAAAGATAGCAAAATATGATCATCATAGAAAGAGCAAAGCTCATATGGTTCATCACCATGCTAACTATGATCATCATGGAAAGGGTAAAGCTCTTATGGTTCATCAGAAAAATAACAAAGCAAAATTCAAGTGCTACAATTGTGGGAAAAGGGTTCACTTTGCTCGTGATTGTAATGAGACAAAAAGGTATTAACCCTTCATACACTTTCTAAATATGTTTTAAAAAGTGTAATGTAATGGCCCGAAAATTTGACTCGTGCCACGTGTCAGGTCAATATCGTATGTGGGGTCCACTCGTTGAAATGTGTATGTCCGAATCTCGAGTGGAGATGCTAATTGTTGAGAAACATATAAGAAACGTCCTAATCATAATATGAGGCAACATTTAAGGGAGTTGTCAAACATGATTAGTGAGTTGAGGGAGGTTGGACACATTCTCACTGATGAACAACATGTTCAGGCTGTTATTCAATCCTTACCTCATAACTGGGAACATATGAAAGTTAATCTGACCCACAATCAGAGCATCAAGACCCTAAATAATGTAAGGCGTCATGAAGAACTTGAGGAAGACCGAATTGAGGCTTCAAGGCTTGATATTGATGTGTATATGGCTTCCTCGATCAAGTCACAGAAAAGGTCATGGTAGCTATAAGCGTTAACGTTTTGGTGGCTTCAAAGGGGGAAAGATCAAAGATAGCAAAATATGATCATCATAGAAAGAGCAAAGCTCATATGGTTCATCACCATGCTAACTATGATCATCATGGAAAGGGTAAAGCTCTTATGGTTCATCAGAAAAATAACAAAGCAAAATTCAAGTGCTACAATTGTGGGAAAAGGGTTCACTTTGCTCGTGATTGTAATGAGCCAAAAAGGTATTAACCCTTCATACACTTTCTAAATATGTTTTAAAAAGTGTAATGTAACGGCCCGAAAATTTGACTTGTGCCACGTGTCAAGTCAATATCGTATGTGGGGTCCACTCGTTGAAATGTGTATGTCCGAATCTCGAGTGGAGATGCTAATTGTTGAGAAACGTATATGCGGGGAATGCGGTGAGCCGAAACACGAACGGGGACGCGCCTCGAGTCGCTTTGTCGATGTGGACCGAGGTAGCGGCGTAATGTGGCTATAGTAATTTTAATGTGGTCACATCAAAAAGAAAATTAAAATTAAAATGCATATATATATATATATGTGTGTGTGTGTGTCTGTATATTCATATATATATATATATATATATATATATATATATATATATATATATATATATATATATAATATATCTATCATATATATAAAAGCACGAATCACAAATTTTTGAGTGGTAATGAAATTTACCTAATTGCCCATACTTTTTTTTATCTTCAAATCAACTTTTTCTTTTGTATCTAAATCAAACTCTCACTCCTTATCAATCCACTACACGTTTTTTTTTCGTTATCTCCAAATCAATCATTAACTCATTCTCATCAATCCAATACACTTTTTTTTGAGGAAGTAATGTCCTAGCATGATTAGTTTGTTTTTCCATTCACATCTTATCTCAATCACAGTAGAGAATATTGATAAGCTAAAAAGGAACTTGTATTTCTAATTTTTAAATTTTAATTACAATTTTAGATTTTGTTAATAAATTCTTAGAAATTGATTCCCGCGAGCGAAGGGAGCGGGGGAATCGTGCGTAGCACGTCTTGAAACTAGAATCACAAATTTTTGAGTGGTAATGAAATTTACCTATTTGCCCATACTTTTATTATTATTATTATCTCCAAATCAACATTTTCTTTTGTATCCAAATCAAACTCTAACTCCTTATCAATCCACTACACGTTTTTTTTTTTAATCTCCAAATCAATCATGAACTCATTCTCATCAATCCAATACACTTTTTTTGATGAAGTAATGTCCTAGCATGATTAGCTTGTTTTTATATTCACATCTTATCTCGATCACAGTAGAGAATATTGATAAGCTTAAAAAATGTACTTGTATTTCTAATTTTTAAATTTTAATTACAATTTTAGATTTTGTTAATAAATTCTTAGAAATTGGGAATCGTGCGTAGCACGTCTTGAAACTAGAATCACAAGTTTTTGAGTATGAAATTTACCTATTTGCCCATACATTTTTTTATCTCCAAATCAACCTTTTCTTTTGTATCCAAATCAAACTCTAACTCCTTATCAATCCACTACACGTTTTTTTTTTCTTTATCTTCAAATCAATCATGAACTCATTCTCATCAATCCAATACATTTTTTTTGGGAAGTAATGTCTTAGCATGATTAGCCTGTTTTTCCATTCACATCTTATCTCAATCACAGTAGAGAATATTGATAAGCTAAAAAAGATATTTGTATTTTTAATTTTTAAATTTTAATTACAATTTTAGATTTTGTTAATAAATTCTTAGAAATTGATTCCCGCGAGCGAAGCGAGCGGGGGAATCATGCGTAGCACATCTTGAAACTAGTATATATATATATATATAAAAATCGACAAAAAAAAGAAGAGAGAGAGAGGTCGTGAAGAGAGAGAGAGGAACTAGAGAGAGGGGGATAAGATGGCGGAGAGAGGAGGAGATCGGCGGAGAGGTGGCGGCTCGCGGACGCGGAGCGGCGACGCGCGAGGCGACCGGGCAAGACCGACCGCACGCAGCGGGTGGCGAGAGTAGCGGCAACGCAAGCGAGCGAGCAATGGGAGTGAGCGCAAGCGGCACCAGCGAGCCGTGGAGTGCCGGCGAGCAATGCGCCGGCGAGGCGGCGAGCGAATAGCGCAGATGGTAGCCGGGCCGAAACAGCGACAACGCGGAAAAGGGTCGGATAGGGCACGACGAACCAAGCAGCCTTGGCGGAGGAGCTCACTCAATGGCGACGACCAACAGGCGACGCGCGCGCGATCGCGAGCGGCGGCGCAGCGACGACTGTTGCGCTTGATAGCGACGACGACGACGGTGACCGCGGCGCGGTGAACAACGCGATGGAGGGACGTAAGAGTCGGGTGTCAGGTGCGCATATCGAGGCGTGAGCGAGATGTCTTGATGTTCATGAAAAAAGTAAGTAAACCAGCTAGAGACTTGTACAGTATTTAATTTCACTCCATTGGCTATTGTTCATTGCTTTGTGATAATTTCCTTTCACTGTTGTTGATTGTTTTGTCGTGATAGCTATCTTTGAAATCGTTGTTGATTGAGTAGTCCATTGGCAAATGAATCATAGTTGATATTAATCTGCGATATGAGGTCTTCTTTGGATATATCATAGTCGCAAGGGTTAGGGCTGGGAGGCAGGTGTCTCGTCCTAAACCCAAGTCTGCTGGGTTTTTGCTGCAACTTAACGACCTTTTGGTTGGGACTCCTTGCTATTTGGCCTCACTTATCACTTGCTTTGTTTACAGTCTTTTATATTCATGTGTTACATGTTCATTTCTTTCTAATTGCATGAATTCGACTGCTTTGGTTATTTCGAAATGTTGTATATATGTCCTACTGGATTTACTTACCTAGGCTCGTCATTCTCGTGTTTGACTGAGTGCAGAGTCGCAGACGAGTAGCAAAAGGGAAGGCTCCATAGATAGGTGATTCTTTTGTTGTTTTAAAAACACTGAGATTTTGGGCTTGTATATCTTCTATTTACTCTCATCTGATGATGATATACTTATGCAGGGTTCCACAATTAGGTTGACTAACTCTCTTGATATTATGGTTGAGTTATTTCATACTGTGACGACCCCAAATTCCAAGACAAATCGGCCACCGCCACGTCGCCGGACACGTCACCAAGTCATGCCACGTCACCTGCACACCCGTCTGTAACGGCCCGCGAACTTACCATCTAATACCCCAACTTAGTACATTTTGATATTTAAATGATTATTTTGGCAAAATATACTAAGTTATAAAGTTTTTATAACTTAATTCATTTATTATGATTTATTTAAGTTATTTCAGTAGCGGAAGTCTTAATAACATGCATATAATTAATGTAAATAGTTTATGCAATATTTAACAACCTATGGGGTGGAAACCCAGCAAAAAGATACCATGTATATCAGATAAGGCGACAAAAATGTATAATAGGTGTCGATATACATGTATCAGGTAAAAGTCTCCTAACATTATCCCAAAAAGTATATATACGTAAATACAATCAACTACGAGTAAGCTAGTGGAGGTGCTCCGATTAGTCGCCAACCACCGCCTACCCCCGGCTCGTCGTAGGAACTGCAACTTGCCACCAAAAACAATGACAAGTTCCAGGTGAGTAAATCCCAAAGAAATTCAGTTAGTATTCACAAGAAATCCAAGAAAAACGGCTACAATTCATGCATATAAAGGAAATGAACAAAAATGTAAAACATGAATATAAGTCGTGAGATAATCAAGAATACGGAACTCGAGTGTGGTGTACAACTGTCGAGCCCTGGGACATAAATACTAAACCGAGAAGGCCCTGGAGGTGAGGAAATCTGCACCCCTCTTCACGGTCGAAATGAGGAACTCTGTTGGTCGGAAGTTAGACTTCTGCCCAACACCCTAAGGAGAGGAAATCTGTGACGGAGGTGGGCCTCACGTCAACTCGCTCTCGAGATCATCGACTCGCTGAGAGAAATCTCACGCGCAGTCTAGGGTATGACCAACACCGTAGCAACAATCGGATCGAGGTCACACCGTCCCTTCGACCATACACAAACACACGCGGGAATAAAGTAATCATGCAAACCGAATTGGCGAAAAGTAATGTGAAATATATAATTTACAAGGAAAATAAGTAAATTTTGAACAGACTTTCTCGTGGTTTTACTTACCTCAAGCAATCGCAATTGCCTCTCCGAAATATCCCGCACACGCCTCGAGATACGTACACGACACCCGACTAGAGTTGCCTAAATTCCTGGTGTCCAATTATACAATTTTTATCATTTAGGGCTACGTTACCTAAATTATTCAAATCACATTTAATTTAGGTTAAATAAATTATAAACATCACCTCCATCTCGTCGTCGAACTTCGTCGAATCGCACCACTCGTTAAGGTTCGATTAGTCCGACAACGCGCCACCGCGCGTTGCTCCACGTCCTTCGTCCACGCGCGGTCTCCTCGCGTTCGCCGCCATCGGCGCTCGCGCCGCCGCTTCGTCGCCGCGCGCGCCGCGTCGCCGCTCGCCGCCGTTCGAGCGCTCACCGCCAAGACGCACTTGGCGGTGTCGCCACTCCTCGCCACCGTTTCCGCCGTCTCTCTCTCTCTCTCTCTCTCTCTCTCTCTCTCTCTCTCTCTCTCTGTGACGGCTCAAAATTTCGAGACAAACCGGGCACCGCCATGTTGTCGGACACGTCACCAAGCCATGCCACGCCGCCGCTGGTCGTCTCGCCGGAGTTCCCTCCCTCTCTTTCTCTTGCTGCCTCTTTCTCCTCTCGTTCTCTCTTTTCTCTCTCTTTTTTCTTTTTTTTTTCTTTCTCTCTCATTTCCTCACTCTCTTATCCGTTTTTTAAGGAAAGAAAAGATTTTTTTTTTTTGGAGAAAGAGACAAAATAGCATGATGAGGGATGGGTTTGATGTGACGTGTGAGATGATGTGTGATGTGATGTGACACTCAACCCCATACTACCCCGTATACTCGCTTTACGTGCACTCCGCGACGTCGCACACTCTCGTTACTACACGCGCACAACGCGACTAAGCAAAACTCTCAATTAACGCGGCGCGAGCTATTAAATAATAGTAAAATAATTAGACATTCGCCACGCAAAAATAACATATTCCACCCATTAGGCTTGTCGTAGACTATTCTGCGACGTCCACGTGGGTCTGAGCTTAGGATCTAAATCTGTAATTTATCAATTAATTGGGATTAATTAAAACGGGACGTTACAATCTTCCCGACTAAAAGGAATTTCGTCCCGATATTCAAACTTAATCCAATATCTACCTTAGAACCAGTGGGGTATTGTATTCGCATGGTATACTCTCTTTCCTCAATGAGGTCCTTCAAGGGAGAAACCTTCAAATAAACCAAATCATCCACTTGTGCAACCCCGTGCATCTCGAGGCACCATCCCGACTCAACTTGTCGGTATTACCGTATAAGACATCAATCTGGTCTTTACTTGAAAGCCTTAACTTAATTTTAAATCTTTAACTAATGAGCGACTATTATATATCATTTAAAGTGCTCACACAAATCATGTTCTTTTCACATGTCGCTTGACTACAATTGGGCGCCCTAGACATATGCGCTAACCTTTGTATCCAAATCTGGAGGTTATCGTGTTTCATCGAGATAAAGGTGCTTGCCAATCTTACACACAAATAACGCTTCCATGGCGATACCTTCGCTCTTCTGTCATTTCTGTTGGCAACCCTGCAACCCACCATATCTGATTATGTCCTACCCAAAAAACATGTCAAGTTACTCGATCGTAGTGAAATTATTTTTAGGCACTTCTTCGTCGTTTTGCTTTATGGTGTTCAAAGCTTTTCTGCGATGTTAAACAAGCATAATTTACTATTGAACTACGCTCGAACTTCATATATTTAACTTCATACAAAGCCGTGTTTTAGGTTCTCGAATGTAGTCGAAACGTACGTCCTCATGCCTTAGTTGTAGCGTATGCCTAGCTAGGTCATACCTCTCATATACAAGGGTATAAAAAGTGCAATATCTCAAATGGTAAGGTTGACATTTGCTTCTCTTGATTCTCTAAAGAGTCGTGCATGGATAGATTTTAGATCTGTAGACACTCCGCTTCTTCTGTTTCCTACCAAGATGTCGGAGCTAATATTTACAACAATAGTTAATCTACTAACTCCAACTTCGTCTCTTGGACTTCCAGAGTTAAAACTTACTCTCCATCTTTAACGCGTACCTAGAATCTTCTATTTCCTTGTTTGAGAATCTAGTCATAATACATCACCTAAATATTTCTTGTTTAGCCACACAACTATTTTTTTCCTCGAAACTAATGACTCGCACGCGCTTAGTTCGATTTAAATCACTAAGCTTTCAAGGCTTTCCATGTCCCTTTAGGGCATTATCCCTAACGTTCTGCGGGTTAGGTCGGACTAATCACAAGTGCAAAATCTATTACGATTGAGTCAATTCTAGATTCGTGAGAACTTCAGAACAGCTCGTTTCTTAGGTTAGCTTGAGGTCATTTCAACCTTAAATATACTTGCAAACTCTATTTCGGCTCGTATTCCTGACTTGTCCCCAATCCAATAAGTGGCAGTGTGGCCCCACTGACCTCACGGACCGTGAACAATTCATGGCACAGTAGTGGAGTTACTCGAACTGCTATTTCTGCAAGACTACTCCAGCGCTCTGGCCGAAGCTAAAGGAGTCCGTACTTGCTTTCATGTAGTTCTGAGTCATCTCAACACTATTTGCTTCCATAGAGTCTACTAAAAACCTATTTGTCCCCCGTCTTACACATGTTTCCTAATCGTCGATCTGACGATCACTAGAATGGACTGTGTATCGTAAGCTAGACATTTTTTTATAGTTATCATGAATGATTTTCTATAAGCTGTACCTCACTCGCAATGTCAACTATCGTACTACACACCTTATACGTGTCAACTTAGAAAGATGTCATTCCTATCTTGCATATATCATTTCCCTAAAGTGTTCAAACTAATAGGATGTCTTGACTCACAACCCGCGGTATGCATGAAGTAATCGTCAAAATCTTAATCTCGACAAGACACCAAGGTGTGATAATATTTGTTTCTATTAATAATTAAACTTCGCATTAGACCGTCTTTCCTTACTTGTTGCAGTACTCAAACTGGTAGCGCACTGAGCTAGAAAGTCATGGTTTACGTAAACATTCTCGGCAATTATCGTTTGTCAATCTAAAATAGGCATCCTATGCCAATTTGATTATGGTAACATCTTACCTTCGGCTGCCATGCCGAGAATAACGTATGTGTTGGCTCAACTCACCTATCATGTGGCTAGGTTTAAAATGATATAACGTCACCCTCTCTAAACATTTATTATTTGAACTAATAATTAAATTTTGTGAAGGCCCAGTCCTACCTCGCCGGTCTCCTACCTCGTGGGTCTAATCCCGCCTCGCAGGTCTCACTCCGACCTCGCAGGTCGCCGGAGCCCCCAGGTAGAGTGGGTCAAGACCACCCACTCCATCCACACTCCCCACTGCGTGGTTTTCCGCCCCCAATCTCTGGTCGGAGTCCTCGAATAAAATAGTAGACCTGAAGTCGCTCGGTCCCAGCGTACATCCATCGCAAAAGTAAGCGGTATGTGAATCTCTCCATGTGTTGCGACACCGTCCGGCCACCCTGTCTCAGCGTCAAGAACTCATCCTTCAGTCTCAGCTAAATCTCGATCGAGATATACTGATCATAAAATAATTTCTTGAACTCTGCCCAAGTACTCGGCTCTCCGTGAGCGGCTGTATGGGCGGTCCACCATACTGCAGCATCTCCCATGAGCATAAATTCGAAAATCCTAGCCCGTATGCCGTCGTGAATCCTCAAAAGTCCATAAAGTTTCTCGTGTGAAATGATTCACTTTCCAGCTACATCTGGGTCTCCGCCTCCATGACAGTAGCTTAGCTAAAAACGAACGAACTCCTTAATCAATTTCGCCTCAGCTAATAAAAACATCTCGGATGTGATCTCCTAGGATGTAATCAGTGTCGGTGCCACGATCGACGTAGTCAATGGTGTAGTGACTGCCGACAGTATCTCGGTAATCGTAGTCGTAAGCGAGGTCGCCGGAACAGATCGGTGCGACAACTATCCGCTTTACGGTAGTGGTGACGACGAGTGTGGCGAGGCCTATTCTTGCTTGCACACGCTCGAAACAATCGAAGAATCTTTTCGAGTTGCAAAATTATGGAGTGCGACCATGTCGCGCAAGGTCTCGATCCGAGTTGACAGTGTCGTGCCGCTCGGCTGGCCTC
Organism: Stephania yunnanensis; assembly: GCA_039657365.1. Taxonomy (NCBI): domain Eukaryota; kingdom Viridiplantae; phylum Streptophyta; class Magnoliopsida; order Ranunculales; family Menispermaceae; genus Stephania; species Stephania yunnanensis. The sequence continues at coordinate 53,195,255 of CM077585.1, read as the reverse complement.
CATATCGAATTTGCAAATCGCGAACGTCCGTATCAGCCTCGTATACGCATATATACTATTACACATCGAAATATATAACGTATAAGCCTTGACACTTCCCGTCCCATGTTCGCTTCCCAACTAAAGTTCTAAGGCAAGTACATCGAGTTTCCACATCTAAAATTTTTGTTGTTAAGTTTTATTCGGTGGTATTAAACTTTTCCCTTAGATTCGCCTGAACCTAAGCTCTGATACCAACTGTGACGACCCCAAATTCCAAGACAAACCGGCACCGCCACGTTGCCGGACACGTCACCAAGTCATGCCACGTCACCTGCACACATGTCTGTAACGGCCCGCGAACTTACCATCTAATACTCCAACTTAGTACATTTTGATATTTAAATGATTATTTTGGCAAAATATACTAAGTTATAAAGTTTTTATAACTTAATTCATTTATTATGATTTATTTAAGTTATTTCAGTAGCGGAAGTCTTAATAACATGCATATTATTAATGTAAATAGTTTATGCAATATTTAACAACCTATGGGGTGGAAACCTAGCGAAAAGATACCATGTATATCAGATAAGGCGACAAAAATGTATAATAAGTGTCGATATACATGTATCGGGTAAAAGTCTCCTAACATTATCCCAAAAAGTATATATACGTAAATACAATCACCTACGAGTAAGCTAGTGGAGGTGCTCCGATTAGTCGCCAACCACCGCCTACCCCCGATCGTCGTAGGAACTGCAACTTGCCACCAAAAACAATGACAAGTTCCAGGTGAGTAAATCCCAGAGAAATTCAGCTTAGTATTCACAAGAAATCCAAGAAAAACGGCTACAATTCATGCATATAAAGGAAATGAACACAAATGTAAAGCATGAATATAAGTCGTGAGATAATCAAGAATACGGAACTCGAGTGTGGTGTACAACTGTCGAGCCCTGGGACATAAATACTAAACCGAGAAGGCCCTGGAGGTGAGGAAATCCGCACCCCTCTTCACGGTCGAAATGAGGAACTCTGTTGGTCGGAAGTTAGACTTCCGCCCAACGCCCAAAGGAGAGGAAATCTGTGACGGAGGTGGGCCTCACGTCAACTCGCTCTCGAGATCATCGACTCGCTGAGAGAAATCTCACGCGCAGTCTAGGGTATGACCAACACCGTAGCAACAATCGGATCGAGGTCACACCGTCCCTTCGACCATACACAGACACACGCGGGAATAAAGTAATCATGCAAACTGAATTGGCGAAAAGTAATGTGAAATATATAATTTACAAGGAAAATAAGTAAATTTTGAACTGACTTTCTCGTGGGTTTACTTACCTCAAGCAATAGCAATTGCCTCTCCGAAATATCCCGCACACGCCTCGAGATACGTACACGACACCCGACTAGAGTTACCTAAATTCATGGTGTCCAATTATACAATTTTTATCATTTAGGGCTACGTTACCTAAATTATTCAAATCACATTTAATTTAGGTTAAATAAATTATAAACATCACCTCCATCTCGTCGTCGAACTTCGTCGAATCGCACCCCTCGTTAAGGTTCGATTAGTCAGAAAACGCGCCACCGCGCGCTGCTCCACGTCCTTCGTCGCGCACCGCCGGCGTCGCTACCGCGTCGCCATCAAATGCACGCTCTTTTCCTTCTTCTTTTTTTTTTCGCTGCGGCTGCCGCGCTGCGCCGCGCGCTGCTGGCTCGTTCATAAGCGGCGTCCACAGCTGCGCGCCGCTACCGCCGGTCCACTTCGGTCGTCTCGCCGAGTTCCCTCCACCTCTCTTTCTCTCCGCGCTGCCTCTTTCTCCTCCCGTTCTCTCTTTTCTCTCTCTTTTTTCTTTTTTTTTTTCTCTCTCCTTTCCTCACTCTCTTATCCGTTTTTGATGGAAAGAAAAGATTTTTTTTTTTTGGAGAAAGAGACAAAATAGCATGATGAGGGATGGTTTGATGTGACGTGTGAGATGATGTGTGATGTGATGTGACACTCAACCCCATACTACCCCGTATACTCGCGTTACGTGCACTCCGCGACGTCGCACACTCTCGTTACTACACGCGCACAACGCGACTTAGCAAAACTCTCAATTAACGCAGCGCGAGCTATTAAATAATAGTAAAATAATTAGACATTCGCCACGCAAAAATAACATATTTCACCCATTAGGCTTGTCGTAGACTATTCTGCGACGTCCACGTGGGTCTGAGCTTAGGATCTAAATCCGTAATTTATCAATTAATTGGGATTAATTAAAACGGGCCGTTACAAGTATTGCTTCCGCTAAATTGTAAAACGTGCAAAATACTAATAACTCAACTTAAAACTTTTGAATTTGCTGATAATGATGGATTGGAAGGCTGACTAGGTCTGTGTTGACCTTACGAGACTGGCTTGGGGGTCCATTTAGGCTTAGGCCGGGCGGTGCCCACTTTGTGGGAAATTGGGGTCGTCACATGTAATTTATGTTTCTACTTATGTTTATTTAAATTAATCTCATCCTTTATGGACAATAGACTCAGGAGCAACAAACCATGTAGTCAATGGACGCGATGTGCTCGTGGAGTTTTGTCGAATTCCTCATGGAACGAAATGGATCTACACATGAAACAACTCTTGTGTTGAATTAAAGGGATTGGTACCTACAAGTTGAGCATGCGTGGTGGACGATCTCTAATCCTACATGATGTGTTATATGCTCCTGAGATTTGACGGAACTTAGTTTATGTTAGTGTTCTTCTAAAGTGGATTTGTTATAAACTTTTGTGGTACTAATGTCAATTTATTTCTTGGACAAACCTATTATGGTTATGGCTATGTTTCATATGGTTTTATTGTACAAGATATTGACTATGTTTCAAATAGTAATATGAATCGTGCTTATTTTTCCCTTGTTACATATTCCATTGATTCAAATGTTGATGTCATGTTTAGCATGCTAGACTCGGCCATATTGGTCAACAAATAATGAATAGATTACCAAAGGAGGGTATATTGGGGCACCTTGAAAAGGTTAATCTACCAACATGTGAAAGTTTCCTATCAGGAAAAATGGCAAGAAAACCATTTGGCAAAGAAACACGAGCTGAATTCCCACTGCAGATAATTTATTCGGACATTTGTGGTCCAATTATGTAAGATCCCGACATAGAGGTATTTATTTCATCACTTTTATTAATGATTACACTCGATTTGATTTTGTTTATTTGATTTCTCCTAAGTCCGAAGCTTTAGAGTGCTTCAAGAAGTACATTACTTTGGTTGAGAATCAATTAGATAGAAAAATAAATGTGTTGAGAACGGATCGAGGGGCATGAATATTTGTTTGATCAGTTCAAACGAATGTGTGATTAAAAGGGAATTGATTGGCAGTTAACTATTTATATACTCCACAATAAAATGGAGTAGCTGAAATAAGAAATAGAACTCTTCTTGAAATGGTTGGGTCTATGATGGCCTAAGCAAATTTACCAATCACCTTTTGGGGTGATGCTTTGTTAAGTGCTACTTATATTCTCAATCGAGTACCTTCCAAATTAGTGGCTTCCACGCCTTATGAATTATAGACCAAAAGAAAACCATATTTATGTAATCTGAGACCTCGGGATTGTAGTGCCTATGTTCACGATTTGCATCATCGACATGGTAAATTAGGTCCAAGAGGAAAAAATAGTATATTTATAAGATACTCTGAATATTCAAAAGGTTATGTGTTCATTAGTGAACATTCGAGTGGGAGCATAACTGAATGAATACCGAGATGCTAATTTTTATGGAAAATAATTTTCCAACAAAGGGTGAGATAAATCGATCTTTATCTTTTTACGAGATATAAAGATCGAGATGATTATACTACAGTGAATCGATTGATTTATGCGCCTGAACAAATACTAATAGTATCTCATCCAAGTGAGAGCAAGACAAAAAATGTTAAATCTGTTTCAACCGAATCACAAATAAGGTGTAGCAATCGTGGCAGCGATCCCCAAATGTCACTTTCCTATTGAAAATAAGGTATATATGATTGCACCTCAAGATGATGATGAGCTTAAAAATGTTCAAGAAGCTCTTGCTTGTCTTGCTAAAGAGAAATGGAAAATTGCAATGGAAAAGGAAATGGAGTCCAGGAGATCAAACAATGTTTGAGAATTAGTTGATCTCCCTGAAAGACGCGAAACTATCGAGAACAAATGGATTCTCAAAGTTAAGAGAAAGACCGATGGTTCTATTGAAAGGTACAAGACATTACTTGTAGCCAATGGGGTACTCACAATAAAAGGGAATTGATTATGAAGAAACTTTTTCCCCGGTTGTGAGATTTGCCTATATAAGATTGATTCTAGCCATTGTTGTAAATTTAGATTTGGAGTTACATCAAATAGATGTAAAACTATATTTCTAAATGGAGAAGTGAAAGAGGAAATCTATATGGAACAACCTTTATGTTTCATAGTTGAAGGTCTAGAGCATAAAGTACGCAGACTATTAAGATCCATTTATGGACTTAAACAATCTTCCAGGCAATGCTACATAAGATTTCATCAAGAAATCATTTCGTATGATTTGTGATGATTGATGAAGATCACTGTGTGTATGTCAAAATATCCAAATGTAAATTTGTGATTCTTTCACTTTATGTGGATGACATACTATTGGCTGAAAATAATAAGGAGTACTTAATAACCATTAAGCAATGGTTGTCCTCCAATTTCGATATGAAAGACGTAGGCGAAACAACATATATACTTGGTGTAAAAATCAAAAGGGATCGATCAAAGAAGATGTTGGCTCTTTCACAAGAGTCATACATCAAGAAAGTTCTTGAAAAATTCAATATGCAAAATTGCAACCCATTAATACTCATATTGCAAAAGAACAAGGTCTAAGTAAACGAATGTGTCCAAAGACTTCATATGAAAAGGAACAAATGATAAAAGTTCCTTACACTAGTGCTGTTGGAAGCTTTATGTATGCAATGATGTGTACAAAACCTGATATTTGCTTTGCTATTGTAATGCTAAGCAGATATCAATCAAACTCAGGATAAACCCATTGGAAAGCTGTCAAAAGGATATTTCGGTATCTCAAAGGCACTATAGATTACTCATTGTCAAGGCAATGATTTGCATCTAGTTGGTTATACTGATGCTGATTAGGGAGGAGATTTAGGTGAAAGAAAATCTACCTCAGGTTATGTTTTCTTACTGAATAATATAGTGATTTCATGGAGTAGTAAGTAACAAACATGTATAGCATTGTCGACAATGGAAGTTGAATTTGTAGTATGTTCAGTAACAGCATGAAGCTTTTTAGCTTAAGAGATTTTTTAGTCACTTGGGGTTTGACAAAGATACACCGAATCCAATTTTGGTGAATCGTGACAAATCAAGCCGCAATCACTGACGGAATAAATTCGTTTCTGATTATTTCCGTCTCTGATCCGTTGCTAATCAGAGACGGATCAGAGACGGAATTTGATCCGTTTCTGATTCATATCTAAAAAAAAAATTAGAGACGGAAATAAACGAAATCCAAAGATTCCGTTGCTATTTCCGTCTCTAATTTTCATTTTTGTTTAGTTTTTAAAGTCTTACATATATAGGTCTCAATCCAAGCACATTTAACCTGTCAATATATAATAAATTGACATTCATACATCGACAATATATATCAACAAATATTCAATTGAGAGTATATATATCCAAAAAAAATTGTATAGTATTACAAATGCTCCAAATTTCTAAGTATTCACAAAACCACCAATCCTATTGTTCAACAACCACAAAAAAAAAAAAAAAACTTACAATCCTATAAATATGCACAAAAAGAATTATCAATCGAAAAGTCTTGAAATGTTCTTCAACACCACCTGGCACAGCCAAGGGAAAAGAATTATCAATCGAAAAATACACGTATGTTCTTCACATGTTACATTACATAGTAATCAATTAATGAAATTTTATGGGAGGGGGGAATCAGTACGGATCAAGAAAAGTAAAATTAGACAAATCAGGTTGAGGAAAAATTCAAAATTATGATGTAGAAAACAGGCTATCGAATTTGTCATCTACAAATTATTTATACATAGCATACAAAATAATGGGTGCACATATAAACACGACACCATTCATTCCAAAAAAGATGCTAAGTAGTCGAATAATCAACCTAGATAAACTTTAACATGGAGAATGAGTCTAATCCCAAGTGAAATCAATATTTAAGAGCATAACAAAAAATATGAAACTGCAACTTCATTTCAAGCTAAGGCATCCACATTTTATGGTTTTAAAAATAAAAATGAGTTTTGATACGGATCGCTTCACAGTGACAACTCATTTTAGGCAACAAGAGAACCAAGATTAGGTAAAACCAAAGTGAAATATTAACAACTCATCGCATGTTCATAACAAATTACAATTAACGTACGAATCAAGATTGCAATACGAAATTCTAAACATAGTCATTTTTTGCCCTAACAAAACATGTAGCAAAGCGAAACATTATATTATCAAGAAAATTAGCAAAGGAACACAAACATACTTAAAAATGACATGAGAAAAACAGATCGCATCCATCTTTATAAAAAAAAAATGTTTGAAGATCCCACACCATTTTCTCATAATCGGGAAAGGAGGCAAGTGAAAGATTTGAAGTACACAAAATTCAAAGAGAGAAACTTACCGTACGTCCCGAGATTTCACGCAATGCTTCACCAACGAGAAGTAGAATCAAGACTTACAAACAGATCGGAGTAAAAGAAAACGTTTCGATACTAAGAAGAGTATTCAAGTATCAAAAATAAGGCAATGGAAATGAACCAACAAAGTAAGCATATGTTAGAAGTATTAGCTACAAGTGTAGTTCGCTTCATAACAGATTCCTCACGACCATCAGGCAATGTCCTTGTCAATTGAGGAAAATCCATAAGAAACATAGACATCACATACCTCTGCCATTTCATTTCCTCTTTCTCCACAACCAACATACACCACAGTATCAGAATTAGAGTGCTGCATTTACCAAAAAACATTAAGCATAAATATCAAAGTCCAACTACACAACTTAATGTAGTAAGACAATCAAGAGAAGAAGATGAGTAGGAGCTCATAAAAATGGACAGCAGAGTGCTTTTTAGAAACTAGCAGCACCATAAAAAAATGAACCTGCATTACAACATGAAACAACAGAGTGCTTAGTTCAGCAGAGTTCTTTTTCGAACTGATCAAGTTTTCAAACTTAGTTCAACATAAAAATGGACAGCAGCACTATAAAACACGTTTCTAACTGATTCAAGTTTTCAAACTTAGGAAAATGAAAATACAACAAAATGAAAAATGTAAGAGAAAGATGTTACAACTAAAAATTTCAAAGGAAAAAAAGTATTTGATTCGCTTTGGCACTTAATTCAGCAGAGTGCTTTTTAGAAACTATAGGTGTAAAAAAATGATACTAACGGACTTCGTATTCGAAGTGAATTAAAGAAGAAAAACAAAAACAAGACAAATAAACCAAGATTCTATCATAGTTTAGTGAATTTAAAGCCATACACACATGTGGAAGCACTATCAAAGTCCAACTACACAACTCATTAAAAAAAAATAAGTGATCACAATAAACAGATTAACAGATATTACCCAAGTTTTGCAAAGACAAATAAACCAAGATTCTATCATAGTTTAGTGAATTTAAAGCCATACATGGCCATTAGCAAGTCAATTATTCAACAATACCTTCGAATATACATTTAACGAAACTAAGGAACATGCAATTGAACAAAGATGATAAAGGCAAGGCAAAGAACAAGCAAGGAATGCACCTTAATGACCATTTCAGTTAGAAATGAGAAATAACTACAACCATAAAACAAGGCGATCAAACAAGATGGCCATCAAAAGAGATAAATATGCACAAGGCACATATGACTTATCAAGGACTTTAATGGACTGATTGAAGTGGAAATCATAAAGAATTAGACTTAAAGTGCCCCTTTAAATAGAAATCTTTCCTTGGCATGTTCTATTGGGTTTACCTCAAGGAATATACTATTGATGTAAAATCAGCTAGGAAACTTGCTCTAATTACACATTCCTATAAGATGGAATTAGTTAGAACAATTGCAAGACAAGAAATGGATTTGATTGGTAAACATGAGGAATTAAGGAATATTTTCATATAGTGAAAATGAAACTACTACCATGTTGGAAACTTAAACCAATTAAGTAAGTGCATAAGACATACATACGCTTAATACATTGAATATAAGTTTAAGTAGCGAGTAAGATTTAAAGAATGGAATGCCAGCTCAACTAATTCTTATTTGAATACATCTACCAAAACCCAAAACCAAACACGAAAGATCGAAGCTTTCAAGACCAAACAAAACTCTACCAAAACCCCATTACCGAAAACACAAAAACAAACCCTAGACACCACAAAACCCCAAGAAACTCACATGCAATCTTCGAGAAACCAAACAATAAAAAAAAATCTAAAATCGAAACCCTAGAAACCAAAAACGAACTCACATCGAGAATCCCCAGCAAGTCGTCGACCGAGCCGGGGGTCGCCGAGCGCGTCCGGCTTGTTGAGCTCGAGCTCCAGTTCCTAGTCCGTCATTTCTCCGAATCTCCGCATGAGACCCTTCAAAACCCTATCGATCACGAACTCGATTTTAGACTCCACGCCTCATCGAAAAAACCCTAGAACGAACCCTAGAAACCAAGATGGAATCGGAGGGGACTAAATCTAGGGTTTGGTACGCGCGAAATCGATTCGACGAACAACATGGCTATTGGTGAGAGTGAGAGTAGAGAGGTGCGAGAGAGAGAGAGAGAGAGAGAGCGGCAGAGAGAGAGAGAGCGGTGACGGTGAGAAAGAGAGCAGAGAGCGGCGACGGTGAGAGAGAGAGAGAGAGAGCGGTGACGGTGAGAGAGAGCGGTGAGAGCGGTGAGGAGAGAGGTTTGTTGAGAGAGAGAGAGCGGCGGTGAGGGAGAGGTTTGTTGAGACAGAGGTTTTGAGAGGTTTTGAGCGAGCAGAGAGAGACAGAGAGAGGTTTTGAGAGACAGAGAGAGGTTTTGAGAGACGAGACAGAGAGAGGTTTTGAGAGAGAGAGGTTTTGAGAGACGAGACAGAGAGAGGTCCGAGACGAGACAGAGAGAGGTTTTGAGAGACAGAGAGATTTGAGAGACAGAGAGAGAGCTGAGTGATTTTAGGGAGAGACGGACAGTTGTGGGTGTGTAGATCAAGCATGCACGAATCTCGAGACATAATGAACGGTTGAAAAAAAAAAGAAAGTTTTGGTGGGAATGTTGGCGCAATTTTTTAGAGACGGAATTAAAATTTTTTAGAGACGGAATTTAATTCCGTCTCTAATTTCGTCTCTAATTCCGTCTCTGATCCGTCTCAAATCCGTCTCTGAATATTTCCGTCTCAATTCCGTCGCTAACTTTTTAATTTAGAAACGGAACTTATTCCGTTTGTGAATTGATTTTACAAGAAATCCCAAGTATCACTCAAAAACCAAACATATTGATACCAAGTATAACTTTGTTAGAGATATAGTCGCACAAAATAAAGTGAAAGTACAATACATATCTACGCACAAGATTATTGATCATTTTATGAAGCCTATACCTAGAGATGTGTTCAATGGCCACGTGAAATCTCTAGGATTGCATAGAGTTTAACATGTATGCATTGTACTTGATTGAAAACAATTTGTAGTTAATATTTCTTTATGTTTGTAAAATATTATTTATATATTAATGTATTTCAAAGTTTCATACTTTGTTTTATTATGATTGATGCATACACACACATTTATGTTTTGTATATAAAATAAAAGTATGTCAAACAACAGATTGGCCTTCTCCCTCAGGCAATCGCTTCTATGACTTAGTGGTGCATAAAAATGAGATTGGTTTAAAGCTTTTGGGATAAATTTGGAGAGCTCCAGTTTAAAACAAATAATCACTTTGATAGTGAATCAAGATGAGGTCATTTATGACCGAAATGTGAAACCTCTCACTAGTTCACCTTAGCTGTCTTTATATGCCAGGTGGAAGTCATGTGGTTATAATTTGAGAATTTAAAGTAGAGTTGTGGACTCAAGTTAGATATTGAGTATATCTGAACTATCACCTGTACAAAATTTATTTGCGACATACGCTCTATAGCAAAAGGAGAATAATATTATAGCATGTGTTTCATACCGCATGTGCATTTAGCGACCATTAAAGGTAACAAAAGTTTTGATCATCTCTACTTCTAAGTTGTGTGAGCCTTTGAGATTATGGAATCTCATTTAAGTACCCTTAAGACTTTTTAACTAATCTTGAAGTTTTATATCAATGTTAGTTATCTTGGAATGTTACCGATGATTATGAATCATTCAATCTAACGGGGCATCTTTGGATAACAGTTGGTTTAAAATGTAAAGAGATAAGGAGAAAAGGGAGATCATCGAAGTGTCTCATTTGCTTGAGTTGTATCCACCGGTCGACCAATTATATTTATTTGTTAAATATAATTGTGGATGCATGAGAATTTGAATTAAAGAATAAAATGAGATCTTAAGATATTTAAATGTGACTAATGTATCTAGGGGTGCTGCATACTTACTTTACTTATAATCTGAGCTGCTATATATATCTAACAGTTGTATAGCAATGAGCTCTCATATGTATGTTGGTCGCACGGCCTATTTACTCGTATGAATACGTTGTAGCAGAGATAAGAGATGTAGTTCTCTAAAGAATAAACTTAAAAAGTTAAGTCCATTTGTGCAATTGGGAGATGCGTTCAACACGCATGTACGCACTTAAGTGTTTAATTATGATAAATTAAACTCATTATGTGAGAATCGGAGAAAAAAAAAACCTCCCACGTTGGTGTTGGGTGGTTTCACCACGTGGGTGTTTTGACAGTTTCGATGACTAAAAGAGAACTACAAAGTAGTTATTTTAGTGGGATAATATAAGATTATCTTTTATTCCAAAAAAGAGGGAACGAACGTAGGGTCTTCTTCTTCCATTGGGAATCTTTGCAAAAGAGTAATTAGGCTGTGATATTTGGCAACTTCCCATTTTGGTAATCTTGTCGTGACCAGTGAACAAACAATTGATCCACTCACTTTCATTTCCGCTTCGCTTTCGGGTATGTGTTTCCTGTGTTATAAGTTTATCTTAGAGTTCTTCTAGTCCAACATTGGCAGTCTTTATAGGTAAAATTAATAAAGATTCATGGGGCGAGGAAGACAATAAAGTAGGTGTTTGACAAGATTTTTGCTTGGTATCTTTATTAGTCCGGCAAAGCATGCCGAAACATTGCCATGGATGACAACGATAAATGCGGCGCATAGAGAAAACATGCGGTGTGTACATGTGGTAACGAACTTTACAATAGTGTTTGATCTCATACAAAATGTGTGTTTGCGATGGTTCTTGAAGGAGAACCATCAATGAGTATTACTAAATCATGTATGATCAATAGAAGAATTATTATGACGAGTGAACCCGTATTTTCCGGGCGAAAAGATAATTTGGATGGTGAGCCTACAAAATTTGATATATATCAGATCTTGAAGAGGAGGAGGCCAGGATCAATTCCTTTTGGTACATTACGCCGTGGAGGGAACTTGGGGAGTGACTCAGCAATACATTGAGCAGTCTCAAGGTATGTCATGTACTTGAGCTCCACATTCCCACTCGTCCCGGATTTGATTTGTTGGTTTGAAGTTTTTGATGAGCAATCGCAGTTTCCGCTGAAACCAGCAGGAGGAGCGCCAAATGTCCGTGCGCTGCCAAGTTCTCGATCCCCAAGAATGTTCTTGGCAGCACTTTTCCTAAAAGTCCAATCTCCAGTTTTCCAATTAAAATGATAGAGAGGAAGAAACCGCTGCCCATACTGTGCTATGAATTCAATTGCTGCGAGGATGAATTCGAATTCTGCATTGGACATGTAGTAGGCAAAGCTAATCCTTGTCCAACCCGGCTTTACACCATCATATCCCTACATACATACATGGTATATATGTGTATATATGTTTGATTGCATGCACAAATTAAAGTTCATCATCTTCAAATTAATGGAAAGTGAGATATGCATTTCATAGAGTTTGTTACCTTCTGGATTGCAGCACGTAGTGCGGCGGAATGTTCCCTGTCGATGTCGAGTAGGTAATGGGCATAAGGGCCAGCACAGGCACAACCCCCTCGCGCCTGTATGCCAAAGAGATCATTGAGAAGTTTTGCGATGAATCTGCAATTGAGAGGCTTGTCTTTCATCACAACCTCTTCTTCTCTCCATGTGCAATTAACTTGATCATCATCTAAGGAAGTGGTGTGAATAAGGAAGGAGAGAATCGGGTGGCGCATAACCGAAGTGTCGCCGAGTATTCTGATATTTGGATTAGGCAAAAGCCTCCTAAAAGCACATTGTAGCCACAGCTTCTCCCTGGCTTCAATGAGTTGGTAGCCCATGTATTCCTTCACCGAGAACGCCAATGCTGCTCTGATCTTCTGAATAATCCCCGGCGTTCCTGCGTCTTCCCGCTCTTCAATATCATGGAAGTAGAGGGTATCCTGCATTGAAGCTTAAGGATTAGTTTTGAGTGGTGTTAATTAATGACATAGTGACAGTTGAAATGGAGTGGAGTGTTTGAAAAATGATACCTTTTCGTCGAAGCCATTGACGAAGCGAACTGTCCCTCCGCCACAAGTAGAGGGAGGCGCCGACCTCAACTTATAAAGTGCCTTACTCATGAGCAAGATTCCTGGCGTGCCCGGTCCTCCCACAAATTTATGGGGGCTAAGGAACAGCGCGTCGTAACCTTCTAGCTCTCCTGATCGAAGATCAATTTTAACATATGGTCCACTGCAATGACAGACATTCATTCCAAAGCGAGTTACTTAATAAATGGTGAAATAACTAATTAAGGACGGTTACAACGAATACAAAAGTGGTTGTAACAGAGAAACAATAATCAAATGCAAGTACTTAAAAATAAAGTATGCAGAAAAGTAAATCAAACCAGGACAGCAGAGAAATCGAACATGGCTTGGCTTACCTGGCTGCGAAATCAAAGCAGGCGAAAGCACCATGCTCGTGTAGAACACGAGAAATGGCTCTTGTATCAGTGCAGATTCCAGTGACATTACTACAAGCAGAGAAAGACCCTAACATGGGCCTATTCAAATGTTTCCTAGACTGCAATTCGCGTCGAAGCATGTTGACATCGATCAGTCCATCTTTATCAGTGCCAATCTCTACAACATCCGCCAAGCTCTCTCTCCACGACAGAAGGTTAGAGTGGTGCTCATAAGGACCAACAAACACCACCCATCTCTCCTCAGGCCTCAACAAGTCTTCAATCACTCTACTCCTCAAAGTGGATGGAACAGTAATGCCCATCATCTCTTGAAGCTTCTTAATGGCTCCAGTAGTGCCCGTGCCGCAGAACAGAATCGCGTCTTCGGGTCCTCCCCCCAAGCATCCCTTCACGTACTTAGCCGCTTTGCTCACCATCTCAGTCATTCGATGGCCTACGAAGCTGTCCTCAGTGTGTGTGTTTCCATAGTAGGGAAGAACATTCTCTGCAATGAAATTCTCAACATACTGTAAGCACCTACCCGAAGCAGTCTGATCCGCATATGTCAACCTTCGCTTCCCAAACGGCGTAGCTATCTCCACATCGCCGCCTATTATCTGAGACTGCAGCCACAAGCACTTCTCCTCGCAGTCAATCCCATTAATGTTCACACTTTCAAACATAAATTCTGCTGGTCTCTCTTCATCCTCATTGCCGCTATGTTCTCCCTCGCCAATGCCGCTTAACGAGTTAATAAATTTGGGACTAGGCGGGATTGCATTCCAGTGATTGTTGGTGTCACTAGAAGCTAGTTTTGTGATTAGTTTCCTATTAGTAATCACGACAACAGGGGAATCAGAATCACTCATTGTTTGTTATTTTTCAAGGCTTAGATGGACTTCTAAATGTATAAATACTTGTTTCTTAAACTGGGTAAAAGGTCAACAAGTTGTTACATAAGTTTCAAAAACATGGATCTCTCAATGCGTTTGTCCTTGTTTTCCTGGTCAATTGGGTGCTTAATTTGATGGGCTGTGTTAAATTTTCCATATCAGATGAATTGATTGGCTAGAACAACTCATATGCTTAGAAGATTAGTTAGTTTAATTGAAGTGGTGGGCGTCCAGCAGTTGTGTTATTGGTCTGTTGGCTCTCTTTGGATGCCAAAGCACATATTTGTAGTGTAAATTGTGCGGAGTGACCAAGAGTTGACGGTGACAAAGTGTTCCGAGGACATAATAGAATGAAACAAGGGGCGTTGCCGCAGAGAAAATGTTGGTATGGTTTTGTTTTACAAAGAGAGGACTTGTTGCGATTGGACGGCCAAGTATTCAAAATTACTAAACAAATCCATTGAATACTTTTTTTTTTTTTTTAGATGAGGGTATCCAGCCACCACTACTAACACTGAATTGGTGTTGGACTTGACTAATCCCGATCGTTAGCCGAGGTATCAGAGCCACAACCGTTGACACCAAACTGATGAGAGACTATCGACTAATCCCTCGTACTATATATTTTAGAGTTGAACAAGGCCTTACGCCAAGTATTCAATTAGTAAACAAATTCATTGGTCTTTTTTTTTAATAATCAAGGGTATAAAAACCGTAATGGATGACAATGGTGGATTCGACTAATCCCTTTATGGCCTGTTCGCTTCACATTCTTAGGTCGGATTAGCTACACTGGACTAGTTATCCGATGTTCGCTTGGAGGATTAATTAGTCCACGGGACTATTTAATGCCCAATACAGGTGACTAAACTAAACCATTATTTTTGGGCTCCTTAGTTGGTCTGATGGTGGGAGTGTGCTTGTGACAAAAATACCCCTCACTTAACCCAAGAATACACACCAAAAGATCGACTTATCTTTGAGAAGAGTGTCGATGTGAGAGTTAGGGTCAAGCTTGTTTTTCTTCAAATCGATCATAGCCTTCAAGAGGTTCAACTCATCTTTGAGACTCCACGGTCTGAATTTGGAAAGAAACTTATTTTGATTGCCAACACCATCATCGTCATGGTGGTGCTCGAGTTTGAGTTTCTTTTTAGAGTTATGGTTGATGTGGTCCGCTTGAGAAGCTATGCGTTTGGGACTGGTGGGAGCATTGGATGTTGCGGCATTAGGGCCCTTATCATCATCATCATCATCATCATCATCATCATCATCATCATCATCATCATCGCTATTTACCGTCGTCTTCTTCTACTTTATCGCCGTTGTCTTCTATCTTTTCCATTGTGCTCGATTCTTCTTCGCTTGAAAGATTCAAATCCGACTCCCATGTTAACTTTGGTGTAAGTTGGTCATCATTCCAGTGTGACCAAACCATCGCAACCGCCCTTCCCTAATCTTTGTATCAATTGGTGCTACTCCTACTTGTCTTTGAATTTCTATATTTCTTATTCTATCTTTACGGGTTTTACCACACATCCACCTAAGCATCCTCATTTCTGCTACATTCACTTTATGTAATTGTTGTTGCTTCACTGCCCAACATTCACTTCCATAGAGCATAGCTGGCCTAATTGCGGTCCTATAAAATTTTCCTTTTAACTTAGTGGGAACATGTCGATCACAAATCACCCCGTTGCACTCCGCCATTTCTTCCATCCAAACTTGGATTCTATGTGTGACATCATTTTCAATGTTACCATCATTTTGTATGATTGAACCTAGGTATCTAAAGTGGTTTACCCTAAGCACTTCTACTTCCCCTAATTTTACCACTCCGTCATCTCGACGTCTAGTGTTTCCAAACTCACAGTGCATGTATTCAGTTTTCGTCCTACTCAACTTAAAGCCTTTAGATTCTAATGTATTTCTCCAGAGTTCTAATTTCCTATTCACTCCATCTTTAGTTTCATCCACTAAGACAATATCATCTGCAAATAGCATACACCATGGTATATCCTCTTGTATCTAGCGTGCACTCTTTTTCTTTCTAGAACCCACCAAAGAACATCTCTAGGGACCCTATCGTATGCTTTTTCTAAATCTACGAATACCATATGAAGATCTTTTTTCTTTTCTCTATATTTTTCTAACAATCGTCTTACAAGGAAGATCGCTTCCATAGTTGACCTCCTGTGCATGAAACCAAATTGGTTCTCTCGATATTGTTGTTTCTCTCCTTAGCCTATTGTCAATTATCCTCTCCCACAGCTTTCATAGTGTGACTCATGAGTTTAATTCCCCGGTAGTTTGAGCAACTTTGAATGTCTCCTTTGTTTTTGAAGATTGGCACAAGCGTGCTTCTTCTCCAATCCATTGGCATCCGTTTCGATTTTAAAATTTTATTGAAAAGCTTTGTCGACCAAGTCAATCCGATTTCTCCTAAGCATTTCCAAACCTCTATGGGTATTTCATCTCAGGCCACATGCTTTCCTATTTTCATTCTTTTCAATGCCTCTTTAACTTCTACAATTCTAATATTGCGTGTATAGTTTACATTTCTTTCTTGGTGTGGGTTTTCATCTATTATAGCATCAACTTGGCCATCATTAAATAAATTATCGAAGTAACTTCTCCATCTCTCCTTAATATCCTCCTCGCGCGTTAAAACATTTTGATTTTCGTCCTTAATACATCTTACATGACTTAGGTCTTGTTTCTTTTTATCTCTTAATTTGGCTAGCCTATATATATATTTTTCGCCATCTCTATTACCTAACTTTGTATATAAATCTTCCATGAAATTTGTTTTAGCTTGACTAACTACTTTTTTAGCTTGTTTTCTAGCTTCTCTATATTGATCGTACGCATCTTCATCTTGACACTTAGGTATTTTCCTATACATATCTCTTTTAGTCTTAATTGCTCGTTGGACATCCTCGTTCCACCACCATGTTTCCTTCTTTGTAGGTCCCAAGCCCTTAGATATACCTAATATGTTTGATCTCACCCTCCTTATGCAACTACTCATTTCTAGCCACATTGTATTAGCATCTAAGTCAAGATTCTAAACATTTTCCTTTAGTAGTTTTTCTCTAAACTCTACTTGTTTACTATGTTTTAGGTTCCACCACTTTATTCTAGGGTCGCTAACTCTTTTATTCATATTTTTCCGTTTTGTTAGCTTAATATCAAGTACTACTAACTTATGTTGGTTGGTCATCATTCCACCAACACAAAAAATATGTTATCCTAATGTTAAGATATCAAACCAAACAAGTGACCAACATGAGACTAAGCAATTAGTCCAAATCACAATCCTTTGTATAAGTTAATCCATGAACTTAGAATAGTTGAATTACGCCATTAAAACTCTTTAGTTGCCCTACTAAATAGTTTAGTGTTGAACAAGGCCTTATGCCAAGCAACACGATCCAAAGAGTTACACCCAATTCAAAGCCCATTTGTTAAAATGCTGGTACATATTGCAAAAATAATGTGCAGTGTATACCGAATGTATAACAGCTAACCTTTATAATGTTTACTATATGTGAGAGAGACCGTAACTTACATTTTAAATAATTATATGATAACACTAATTATGATACATAGTTTGACGCTGCCTATGTGGCAAGCAACACGGCAAAATTGGCTATGTGATGTGGGGATGTGAGCAGGAAATGGAGTGTGGCTAAGGAAAAATGTCAAAAGTGGCATCATGTGTTTGATGTGAGTTGATGAAAAGTAATTATCAAATCAAATGACAAAGAGGACAAAAATAAATCAAAATATAAAGAGCAAAAATCTAAACGCATCTTTGTCTCGAATCTCGTCTTTCAAGAAGATGAGTTCAAAATTGGAGCAAGACCAACAGAAGAATCTTGATCATTATTATTACTTTCTCAGATATTCGATTCCTCCATGGACGATTTCGTCGACATCGAGGTATGCTAAATATTAAGCCATATTGTTATGATTAATTTTAATGTTGTATTAATTTGAATCTTAGCTATATATATGTTGATTGCACGCTTAGGCTTTGAGTGGATCGATTAATTTTATTTTTATTTATTTTTTATAAATCTATAATTCTAGTGTTTTATCTTTTTTTTTTTACAAATTTCTAATTTTAGTGTTGTATTGATTTAAATGTTAGTTATATTGTTACGTATTAGTCACTTGTACGCAAAAAAAAAAATCAATAAATAAATAGACAAGATGGTTGAATTTGCAATGTGTATATTTGAGCATAAATTATGTATATACCAATATTCATACGCTTAACTTCAGATGGATCGACCAATTTTTATTTATTTTATTTTTTTACAAATCTATAATTTAAGTGTTATATCAACTTGTATTAGTCACGTATATGTAAATTAAAAATTAAAAAAATTAAACATGGGGGTTGACTTTCTAATGTGTACCTTAAAATATATATACCAACATTGGCACGACAAGGGATTAGGCGGATCAACCAATTTTCTTTTTTTTTACAACTCTCTAATTTTAGTGTTTATATTAACTTGTATTAGTCACTCATATGTAAATAAAAAAAAAAATCGGACATAGGGTTGACTTTTCAATGTGTACCTTAGAGTATAGGGTATATATATACCAACATTAGCACGGGCTTCGGGTGGATCAACTATTTTATTTATTTTTTTACAAATATCTAATTTTAGTGTTTATATTAATTTGTAGTAGTCACTTATATGTGAATAAGAAAATTGGACATGGGGTTGACTTTTCAATGTGTATCTTAAAGTATATGGTATGTATACACCAACATTTATACGTCAAGGGCTTCGGACGGATCAACCCATTTTTTTTAAATGTAATTCACTTATATATAAAAGAAAAAATATCGAACTTTGTTAAACTTTACTAAAATTGAGTATATTGTATTAAACCAACATTATTTTTTTTTACAAATCTCTTATTTTAGTGTTTATATTAACTTGTATTATAGTCACTTATATGTAAATTAAAAAAATCAGACATGGAGTTGACTTTTTAATGTGTACTTTAGAGTATAGAGTAGGTATAAACCAACATTGGCAAGCCAAGAGCTTCGGGCGGATCAACCAATTTTATTTTTTTTTTTACAAATCTCTAATTTTAGTGTTTATAATAACTTGTATTAGTCACTTATATGTAAATAAAAAAATCGGACATGGAGTTGACTTTCCAATGTGTACCTTAGAGTATATGGTAGCATATACCACCATTGGCACGCTAAGGGCTTCAGGCGAATCAACCATTTTTTTCTTTTTTACAAATCTCTAATTTTAGTGTTCATATTAATTTTTATTAGTCACTTATATGTAAATAAACCAAACTTAATAATCTCTAACATGTGTCTATGATTTGATGGAATTCAGTTAAATTATAACTTAGGCTTTTAAATTTATTCAATAACGAATCACTAAGTCAATTAACAATTAATTAATTTAGATTTGTCTAAGTTAAAATTGATAAAGTAAAAAAAAAATGTGTCTATGGTTTAATTTTAAGTATAGTGAAATCCAATGGAAACTATTAAGTTGGTGGAATTAGACTTCCATATAATTATTCTAAAAGTTCATTGACAAAATGAAAAAAATTATATACCTTATGTGGGTGGACCAAAAGGAAACAAAGTGCATCCTGAGTGTCATATCAAAAAGGACAAGCGGTTGTTGGTGATGATTTATTGGATGTGTTGTCGCATTTCAAACCACACAAAGTGTAAAGTGATTTTTAGCCATATGATAATAAAAGATCTGTTGGAGCACTACTAACCATGAAAAGTTTCTAGAAACACTCCAATGTGAGTCCAAATGGGATGGTAACTTAAGCACTAAACTTTCTTTTCTTTTGTCCCATTTGAACAAATGAAAAGAGAGAGAACGAGAGTGCAATGGGGAAAATGAGAAGAAAAGAGTAGAATCGGTGGTGCAGTGAGAAGAATTTGTTAGAGTTATTGAAGATCAAAGAGAAGTTGATGCTTGGTAGCATAGATCTAACTTGGATTAAGCTAGAAGACAACACCATAGAAGCTCTAAGTAAGTTCTTTCCCAAAATTTTCACTTCTTTGATTTAATTCCTTTAGATTGAACATTTTTTTTGTTATTTGGGCTTGAAGGGGAGTAGACTAACCCCTATTTATTAGAGATTCTCATGGTTGAGATTTAAATTTGTGATGGTATTGCTTCTTTGATTTGGGAAAATGAGTATGTATGGTATTGTGACGACCCAACCAAACAAGTTGGGCACTGCCTGACACTAGGCCTCCATTATCTCCGGTAAACCAGTGCGGAGTTAGTAAAGGCCTAGTCAACCTCACAAACCTGATAGTCCACACAACAGAGTATATATATGAAATCATATGCAGCGGAATTTAAATGAGGTGAAAACCCGATAACAAATAAACTAAACACGCAACGAGTTCTAAGATTGGAAGCTAGAATGTGGAAACCCCGTACAACAAATACAATGTATAAATTATAGTAAAAAGGAGAAATATATGTATCTCTCAACTTAAATACCTAATTATAAAATATAATAAATGCAAAAAGTAAAAGATAAAGAGCAAGAATCTAAGCACATCTTTGTCTCAAATCTCGTCTTCCAAGAATGTGAGCTCAAAAGTTGAGCAAGGCCAATAGAAGAATCTTGGTCATTATTGTTACTTTCTCTGATATTCGATTCTTCCATGGATGCCTAATGGTCTTCACACTCTAAACGTGGGCTCAAAGCCACTTGACTACGGGTAAGTGTCAAATACCGGTACGGCGGGACCAAGTCCGGTTCAATCGCGCCTAATCCATTCGGCACTATTGGCTCACTTGAGTCACAAATGAGAAAATCCTAAAGGGAGCCACAATCGCAATCGAATGCTTAGCCGCGATGAAATCCTTGAAGTCCTGTGATGAGCCACGGCACATGACGGATGCTAACTCAGAGGATTCAATATCGTCTAGGAACCACGAGCGCGACTCGGATACTTAACCTATGAGTAAACATCGATTCAATTTGACCACTTTAGACTTTAGGTCACTCAGTTGGGAAGTAGAGTCCATTGATAGATATCATTTCCATCAAAACATACAAGGAAAGGAAAAGAACTAATATTGAATTTCTTACTGGTTTACTTACAATACAATCGCATAAATTGTCACGTCAAATCAATGATTCGAACAATAGTTGAGTCCTTCTTGTGTATATACAATCATACATAATATAGCAAAGTTGTTTTAGGAACCATTTGCTAAATAGAGGTCTTGTGTATAGCTCAAATGAACTAATTCATCAAATAATTCCTTTACAAACTCAAGTCATTACATAAAGGGCTTAACATACTAAAACAATCTTATATGAGTTTCACTATTTTGATTTAAGTTTAGTTTCTACTTATTTGATTGAACTAGGTAGAAAAACACATATTATTTTAAATCAAACTAGCTTCAAGCCTAACATCATTAATTTCACTTGAAAAGGCCCTATCACATCCATTCATAGTCTCAACTATCAGAGAACAATTGAGGAAGATCTCTTCATTTTTAAAAAAATGTATGAAGATTTTAATTATATAAATAATGAGATACCAGTGAGGGCTCCATTCTCATTTGACTTCAACTCAAACCAAATAGAGCTTAATTAATTAAAATTTCATTCCAATCAATCCAACCAAGCTAACCAATACTTCCTCTAATAATAATTTCTACCTTTCAAAGTTAAGAAAAATAAGACACTTCTTCTTTAAGGCATTTTATCAAGAACATGGAATATAGATTAAATAAACCACATTAACTCCTAGTATTTCCCTTAAACCACATTAAATTATACCTTTACAAAATGAACCCAAGGATTTGGTCACTTTAATCATTAACAAATCCATGTAGATTTATACTCTTGAATTTTGAAAGTGAAAACAAGTCTCCTTTCACGCATTATATCAATCACTTATAGTGCATTCATTTAACGAACTATTTCGACAATTTAGCTTTTCCTCGTAGTTATTTCCATAATCTCTACTCAAGTAAATCAAACTCTAAGATCCACAATTTCTTCCACCTATAATTAGAACTCAACAATTAGCCCATCAAGTTATCTATCAACTCATAAATTTCATCCAAGCCAACATTTTCTTTTCCGAGTTCAATAAAATAATGAAAGCTCTCTCTTTTGAACATTCAATCAAACACTAAATAGGCAAGAAAATGAATTTTGTCAAATACATAGAATGCTACTTGAAGCAAGTCTTTTAGACTTTTCATCAAACATTAGAATTGTCACTTCAACTATAAAAATGTTAATAACCTCATATTCCGTCAACAAGAATAAATTGAGGGATTGGAGAGAGTAAGAATTTTATACCTTTCAAACTTTAAATTAAGGTTGATGCTTGAGTTTAGTTGGATACCCATAAATCTCTTGCACTTAATGTGACAACCCTCCCCAAACCTAGGGTCGGGTCACCCAGCTCAAACCATTACTCAAGCCCAAGTACCTGAACTGGGCCCGAGCAACAACTTGGCTCGCCTAAACAAAACCTGCAGAAAGACAATAACCATACAAACGGATAATAAATGCATAGTCAAGGAAATAAAATATCCATAAAGTTATTAAAGTAAGATCTATGAAAATGGTTTTCAAAAGTCTATTCAATTCACGATATCCCAAAAAGCTTCTATAAGTTCTAATTACGATAATGAATGGTTCAAACTACCCAAGTCTTAAGTTACAACTCAAATTCACAAGTTCTCAAAATCAAATAACTAGATAATAGGAGCACGCAAGGCTTACAATGCAAGAGAATACTTCAAGCTATCTCATTTCCCTTGCTACGGCTAAAGCAGATGAGGATGTACCTAGATAATAAGCGGGGTGAGTTAAACGGGGTAATGGAGCTCAATAAGAGGAAAACCTCACTCAAACATCAAAAAGCAAGTACTACTTAATAAAAACGTAAGATCTAACATGGAGTTAAAATATCAAGCATTTAGTATAAAGTATGGAAATAAGATTCATATCTATAATTAAATGTAAATCATCCATTATAATCATTTAAGACAAGTTCCAAGATGCATTAAACCATAATAGCAAGAGGTTTGAAAATCATAAATAAAATTAAAGTATTCATGCATAGAGACCCATAAGAGACATACCATAAAAGAATAATAATAATCATAAGTCGTG
The DNA here is from genome assembly GCA_039657365.1 of Stephania yunnanensis. Taxonomy (NCBI): domain Eukaryota; kingdom Viridiplantae; phylum Streptophyta; class Magnoliopsida; order Ranunculales; family Menispermaceae; genus Stephania; species Stephania yunnanensis. The sequence continues at coordinate 53,172,094 of CM077585.1, read as the reverse complement.
GTTCCATTCAATGCATACTAGTTATTGACTTGATTCCAGTGATTGATTCCTCTACTCTCGAGGTGATGACGATCACTAGTGAACACCATGGTCGTTGTGTCCCCTCAATGGTACCATCAAACCAACAGTAAATTGGTCTAAGCCATCGCTGATATGTGCACCAAGATCACTTAGAGTTTTCATAAGAACTTTACTACCACTCATGTCCTTAATAATTTAACATCATCTTCTTAGGAAGAGGGGTAATTTCAACTCCTTAACCAAGAGAAAGTCATTTAGCTCCTTACCTAGGAGTAGATAATTCCATCTCCTTGTCCAAAAGAAAGTAATCCCAATTTTTAGTCCAACACATATACAACCCATAGATAAGTAAAAAAAAGTCAATAACATAATGCAACTCATTCCCAAGTCGCGAGTTCAAACCATGAATCTTAATTATTTAATAATATGTCATATTTGGTACTTGAGCAAAACTCCCTACTTATCTCGATTCGCCGCGATATCTACTCTCGATTCTTGCTCATCCAAGGTTCTATATGAACTATTTCGTGAATCTATATAATTTAAGACTCATTCGCATTGATGGATTTAAGAAAAAAATTCTGAAAATAATATTTTGATAAAATAAATAAAATTAATGAATTTCTATTAAAACGAAGAATTTAGAATTCACGCAAGACTTTATACCGGGGTTTTCACCTCGACACCCGGTATATTGTTGGCAATGAACGAAATGTAGAATGCTTTAACGAGTCCTTAAAGGCGCGCGATTTTACCCCATCACCGCTTTAGTGCATATTACATTTTACCGTGTCGTGGCATACTTTAATAAAAGACGAGACGAAATAGGTGTAGCCCAGGCGGGGCGAAACGTACACGACGTCGCAATGGATAAGTTGTCAAAATGGGGAAAGGCAGTTGGAGGGCACAATGTGACATTAGTAAATCGTGAGAATGGTACATTTGAAGTAATCACTGCACCACGTGGCTATCATTTGAGAAAAGGGTGTAACGAGCAAGTTGTGAAATTGGAGGCCCGTAGATGCACTTGTATGAAGTGGCAGTGTTATGGCATTCCATGTTCCCATGTTCGAGCAGTTTGCGCTAGTGTTGCCATCGATCACTGTCAGTACATCGAGTCATACTACAAATGGTATGTGTACAGTCAATGTTATGATGCAAATTTCCAACCCGTTCCGCACGAAGATTATTGGCCTAACGCAAGACTTCCACACACGTTGCTGGCTTATCCATATCGGAAGCGAGTAAAAAAAAGGTCGTCCTCAATCAAGCCGTTTGCGCACTGAGATGGATTGGAGAGGCAATCAGAAATAGCCACGGCATATGCAGCGAGAGAAGGAATGGAGAGAAACCCCAACAACGCCGCGATGTAGTAAGTGTAAGCAGGATGGACACAATAGACGCACTTGCAGTCGTCGTCAGCAAGGACAACCGTCTAATGCTTCATAGTGAAAGACTCTTTCAAGTCTTATGTCTTGAACGGACCTATATTTCCTTGTATTTGAGGTCTTTGCTTATTTGTATTATTTGTTTGAAGAGAGATAGATGTGCTTTTGTGGTATTGCATGAAACATAAACTTTTCTTGGCTAAATTGTATTTTTAACATGTACTTTTTTAAAGGTCATATATGATCTGCAATGATGCAAATGAAGTCAAATTGCATTATATGCATCATAAACTGCGTTGTAGTATGCTACCTAAATTGTATTAATCCATCTCTTTATAGTTAGTACATGAAGTATTTCTACTTCTCATATCCATTGCAAAATGGAATTAATGACAACATTGGTAATGATTTTGGGTTTAAGCGCGATATGGATCCTGGCCCTATAGATGACTCGGTTTTGACTATGCAAACTCTCCATAGATCTACCCGCGTTTGGAATGGACCGGTAATACTTCTTTTCGCATGTTTCTCTACTTTTTTAGCTGCATAGCCACGTTTTAACTAATTTCACTTAAATCTCATATCTTCATAGGAGCCTGGTATATTGACTATCAGGCGGAATTCATTACTTCACCGGTTGGTCCAACTGGATCCACGCATAGTTGGGCATCTTCGGGAAGTTTGGATTTTACTGAATCGCGCGAGTAGGCTTCATTTCAATTGATTGGCATCTCATAACTGCCCTTGTAGAGAGGTGGAGGCCAGAAACTCACACGTTTCATTTCCCCGTCGGCGAGATGACTATAACCCTCAAAGATGTACAAATCATCTTGGGGTTGTCGGTCGATGGATTACCAATTACTGGCCGCGTCGACCAAGATTACGATGCCTTGTGCTTGATACTACTCGGATTCCCTTTCCCCGAAAATAACAGGACTGGAGGGCGGATTCAAATTCGCCAACTTTCAAGGTGGTTTCCAAACCTCCCAAACAATGCTAATGATGCGGAAGTGCAACGCTATGCGAGAGCATACATCCCGCAACTTCTAGGGGAACACTATTTGCGACACAGTCGAACAACCTCGTTCACATCACATATTTGCAATTTTTGGAAGATTTCGAGGCGGCGGACAGACAGGGTTGGGGTAGTGCAACTCGGCTCACCTATACAGACAATTATGTCTTGCAGCCGACATTGATGGAGCCGAGATAGCGGGTCCAGTCATCTTATTGCAATTATGGGCATGGGATAGGTTGCCGTTTCTTGCACCAATAATGGGTAACGTTCTTCGAGACGACATATTACAAAACGAAGAATTATTTCCACCTCCTCCATTTGGTCATATGTAATTACTATTTTCTCACATTATAATTTCAATTTCTTCATATCTATGTACATGTGCCGACATACATGCATTGCGTGATTTTTTTTCATTTGTGAAGGTGGAAACATGCTTTGGAGACAACGGGAGCATCAATGCGCGTCCTGACAAAGTACAGAGAAATAATTGACATGCAAGCACCCGATGAAGTAAGAGATATACATAATTACTTCTCCACGTAGTGCTTTGGAAACATCATCTAAAATGCGTTTCTTATTCATTTCAAAATGTTTTTGTTGACTACAGGTAATATGGGAACCGTATCCTGAGGCAGTGATAATGGACCTACACAACGTCTTGTAGCGGTGGTCGTGCTATTTGGCGAACGAGGGCACCTTTGATTTTCTTCTGTGTAGTCGAAATGTATCATCCTGATAGAGTCATGCGCCAATTCGGTCTCGGACAAATGATACCACCTTTACGAGAGCGCAAACATTCAAATACATAGGATTGACTTAAGAGGAAGACGGATAAGGATTGGAGCGCGCGAACATAGTGCTTATGTCTGCATGTGGAACGAACGTGCCTCCAATTGCAACTGATGAAAGCTTAGAGGAGTCAATGGACTTTTACAACCCGTATATGCTATGGTATCGTCGAATTACACGACGATTCACGTCTCCCCGTGGAGCTATTGCCGAGGCCTTGGTAAGTACAATTTGATATTTTTTCAGTCATGAATCCTTGCCAAATAGTTGTTTTCCTTGTACTTTCGCATAAAACTTCATCAATATTTCATATGTAGGCACATGGCATTACTTCAATTCATCAGTTGACACTGGGTGATGATGTATCTATTGCCCGTATTAGAGATGTAGCTGCATCGACTTTGACTGCAGTACACCCAGATTATCGGATGCATAATATGCCCAGTTCATTTCAAACTTCTCATCATTCTTCCCATGCTGATACACCTTCGAGGCATGACACTCCATTGTATACTCCATCAGTGCCTCTCAACGAGTTAAGGACTCCACATACTCCTTCAGTTCCTCCCAACTTGACCTTCGAGGCTATGGAAGCCTTTCCATTTGACACGGCACCTACATCTTCGCGCCATTTTCATGCAAGTCCAATAATGATGAATTTATCTGGGAGTACAAGTACTCATGATGGCGGAATGCGGGACAACGATGATATTCAACCAGAAGATGCTCAAAATCCGGCTGATGTGGGTCATTCGGATATTCCACTTGCGTTAAACCGTAATGTCCGAGTCGTCAAGAGAACACGGTGTGGGACTGGAAGTCATTATTTGGGGTCAGACTAGGACTTTTTCTATATTGTTATAAGACATTTTCTCCTTATTCATTTTTCCTTTGTAGTTGATCACCTACCAAATTCATCATTTATATCAATTCAACTTTCAAGTTCTTTATTTTTTACGAGTTTTGACTTATTTTTCCTTGATGTGTTCAACCTCTTGTATTGAACATCATGCACAAAAATACATATGGTAAGGAAATATTCATTTTTAGAGGAGAAATAGAGTTTGTGGATGGAGAAGAAATAGAGTTTGATGTGATATCACTATGTGAACATTTTAGTTTTGTAAATATTTTAATAGTTGGGTTTAAACACCTAAACTATTAATCATAGAGTGTTATTAAAGGAGAAATGTCATGGATGGAAAAGTGATGTGATATCACTAGAACATTTTTGTTTTAATTTTTAATACATGTATTAAATGTCATGTGAAATATAGTCATGTTTTTTTTAAAACTCCTTTTTTAAAACTCCTATCAATTAGATGTTATTTAATAGCACCTCCTTTAATAGGGATTTTAAAATCTTTATTAAATATCAAAATTATTCTAGTGTATAACTGTAAAATAGATGAAAAAATTAAGTAATGTGGTTGAAGTTTTTGTTAGCCTCAACTCAAAATAAACTTTTGAGTTTAGACGTTTGAGCTTTTATAAAGAAAAAAAATAAATAAATAACTTGTTGGGGAAGATAACAAACTTTTATGAATTGGCATGTGTCTGATACAATTTGACTAGTTTGATCAGGACTAATATTGACCTGACATGATTTATTTCACGTATACTTTTTCGTTTTCAAAATCCAATTGATAACACTATATCTAAAGTGATGATTTGGCAAGTAGCGTGTTTAGTGGCATGTGGTGTGTGTTGAGGTGGCATTCGTTCACGTAAAAAGTGTAAACTAAGTGTCCTCCTAGCACTGCTTTCATTTTGTGTATCACGTCGCTCTCATATTTACGACTCATGTTCCATGCGTAGCCAAACATAGGACAGCAATCATTGGTGCGCCACTTAATTTATAATGACTTCATTCCACAATTTAATTTACTACATGTGATTTAACTCTATTTCAATTACATGTGTTTGTCATGTGAAAAAAATATTAGTAACAAACTACTTAATTAGAACATATAAATTAATAAGAGCGATTTATAATGAAGTATATAAGTATGCACCTCCCTCCAGTTAGATAATTAATATCACGACCTTCTGAAATAAAACCTCACGCTATTGAGTTGAAGTTACGTTGCTTCTTAGATATAGTATCTCGTCCTATATGACAATCTAAGAAATATGCTTCCTATATGACTATCTAAGAGATATGCTTCGAAATTCTTTTTTTTTTTAAAATAAATTAATCACCTTGAAGAGACTCAACAATTAGTAGGTTTCAAAGAATGCACCAAGAAAATATAAAATCATTCTTTTGGTCCCTGAACTTTGAAGGTTTTACACTTTTGGTCCCTCAACTTTGAAAACAATACATTTGGTCCCTCAACTTTTCATATAGTGTAAATTAAGTCCTTTTGTTAGTCTAGTCATTATTTTTGATGACGTGGCACCACGTGGCGCCACGTGGCGATCCTTGTCATCAAAAGTTGGTTCAATGAACCAACTGGTTCAAGTGAAAATCAAATGTGCGTTCTCTCTTTACTCTTCTTTCTTTCTTTCTCTCTTCTCTTCCTTTCTTTCTGTTGCTCTATGTTTGCTCTCTCGTGCGTTCGTTCTTTCTTTCTTCTTTCTCTCTCTTTCTCTCTCTTCTCTCTTCTCTTTCTCTCTTTCTCTCTTGCTCTCCGCGTTCTCTCCTCCTCGCCGTGCACAACTTTCCCGCTCTCCCTCGCGCCTCGCTCACGGCATCACTCGCCGTCGCGCTCACGCCTCCGCCTCGCCTCGCGTTTCGCGACGACAATGTCGCGCGACCGACGCTTCATCGCGACCGGCGACCTCGCGACCGGCGCCGCGCGACCAGCGAACTCGCGTTTCGCGATCAAGGCCTCTCTGTCGCGCGACCGACCGCCGCGCGACCAGAGACCTCGCGACCGGCGACCTCGCTTTTTCGCGATAGCGCCCTCTGTCGCGCGACCAGCGACCTCGCGACCGACGACCTCACGTTTTTGCGACAGCGCCCTCTGCCGCGCGAACGGCCGATCCGGCGCCTCGCGTTTCGCGGCAATGCCACGCGACATTGTCGCTGACTGCATTGCCTCGCAACGGCGACTGCCCTCACGAGCGAGTCCTCTGCCTCGCAACCGTTCACGCCCCCGCGCACTGTCGTGCTCCTCACTGTACGCATCTCATCCTTGGCTTTATCTGATTATGTTTATAATTCTCATCACAATTTCAGCTAATTAAGTAGTCCTATAAGTTGAACTCCTCATATTAAAGCTTGTAACTCATATATTAATAGTAGAAGTTCACAACAATTGAGTCTTTTTTTGAAAACGCGAGGCAGTCGGTCGCGCGGCCTCTGTCGCGAAAACGCGAGGCAGAGGCTGAGGCGTGAGCTCGACGGCGAGTGATGGCGTGAGCGCGACGGCGAGTGAGAGCGGGAAAGTTGTGCACGGCGAGGAGGAGAGAACGCGGAGAGCAAGAGAGAAAGAAAGAAAGAGAAGAGAGAAAGAGAGGAAGAGAAGAGAATGAACACACAGAGAGCAAACAGAGAGCAACAGAAAGAAAGGAAGAGAAGAGAGAAAGAAAGAAAGGGGAGTAAAGAGAGAACGCACATTTGATTTTCACTTGAACCAGTTGGTTCATTGAACCAGTTGGTTCATTGAACCAACTTTTGATGACAAGGATCGCCACGTGACGCCACGTGGCGATAGACTTTCGCCACGTCATCAAAAATAATGACAGGACTAACAAAAGGACTTAATTTACACTATATGAAAAGTTGAGGGACCAAATGTGTTGTTTTCAAAGTTGAGGGACCAAAAGTGTAAAACTTTCAAAGTTCAAGGACCAAAAGAATGGTTTTGCCTTTTTTTTTTTTTACCACGAGTCATGTTACATTAATTAAATAGTGATATATAAGAAAATATTGGAATGACAACATTAATGTCATACCACAAGACACATTGACTTATAAAAAGCTCTTTATACGATCTCGACCCGCATGTTAAGCCTCAGGATCTGTATATTGCCCACATCTCAAGGCGCACATAGATAGCTCTCATGAGCCAAAATATCTTATGGAGTGACATACTTAGAGTCCTAGTTGGGAAAAGAGGTGATATGGGTAGAAATTTGAGATATACGTGTTATATTTCGAGTGTATTATGTTTATGATACACGTATATTGGTATTGAGGCTGATTGGGTGCAAGTTCTTCGATGCAAATATCGATGGACAGACAACCATCGATACCCAGCCTGAGGTCGGAGATACGAGTGATCTGACGAGACCGACTCTGATGTTGGAGTCGTTTGCAAGGACGATGTATGATCGGATCATGATGCTTATGGATATGTTGAGAGCTCGGGAGGTTATTGTTCCTCCTACTACTGTTGTGGTTGCACCGACGACTACGCAGGTAGTCGTAACGCCTACTTCAGTTGAGGTTCGGGTGTAGGCGGCAGTATCAGAGATAGAGAGTGCTAAACCAACCGCAGGACCAGTGAGGGCTGCATTAGTGGTTACACTAGCTACGACTGAGCAGCCAGCAGTGGCATCGACGTCTGGGAGTCAGATGGTAGTGGAGGCTAAGAAGATGAGAGACTTTCTCAAGTTCTCTCGAGGGTACTTTTATGGGGTAGGAGACCTAGAGGTAGCCGAGAGGTCGCTATTATCCCATGAGCGGTTACACGAGTTGAGGAGATCGATCGGACATGATTATCAAGTTTTTATTTGAGAGCCGATGCAGAAATATGGTGGACTACTTACACTGCAACTCATCCTGTTGTATCTATGTGGGCAGAGTTCTGGATAGTGTTCATGGATGAGTATATACCGATGGAGGTTAGGGTCCGCTTGAGGGAAGAGTTTCTATCCCTAGTGCAGGGTGACATGTCGATCACGGTCTACATGGAGAGGTTCTGATATTTGTTGTCTTACTCCATGGACATAGCAAGTACTGACTGACTACAGATCTACTATTCTGTCCGAGGTTTTGATGAGAGGATAACAAACACAGTGTTATCTACTGGAGCTCGTACACTGACTGAGGTCTACGACATGTGTCTCGCACACGAGACATATATGGTTTAGATGGACAATCGATGAGCAATTCAGGCTGCACTGCAGGGTCAGCAGTAAGCCACTATCAGGATCTTGGTCTGATCAGAGGTCAAAGAAATGGAGGGATCGGGATCGGAAGAGACAGATTCAGAGACCTCGCCGAGGAGATTGGCGGATTGGTTAGAGTAGCCGAGATGACAGAGATCGATGAGATGGTCGTCAGATGGCATATGCTACATCTTCTGCTCCTGTTAATCAGTCTAGACAGCAGAGGCAAGATAGAGGTCCGAGTGGCCAAAGTCAGACGGCGAGTCAGCGGAGTTCTGGCGGACCAAATACTCGCACATGTTATTGTTACAGTCAGGTGGGGCATATTGTGGCAGATTGTATTAGACCAACATCAGTACCACCAGATGGAGCAGGCTAGAGATAGGGCCCAGATTGCAGCATATGGGGTCGCGCAGCCAGATAGAGAGGCGACTAGACAGCTCGTTGATGGTACGTTATCTATTTGTTATTTTCCTATGCATGTTATGATGGATTCTGGTAGTACTTTGTCTTTTATTGTTGGACACATGGTAGGAAAGTTAGGGTTACATGCAGAGACTTTAGATATAAATCTTGTTCTCAACACGACAGTTGGGGATATGATTTACCCTAACTGGATTTACCAAAATTGTGTTGTGGAGATTGAGGGACATCAGTTACCAGCTGATTTGAGAGTGTTAGAGTACTTGGAGTTCAACGCGATGTTTGGGATGGATTGGCTATCATCTTACCACGCAAAGATCGATTGTTTCAGCAAGACTGTGACATTTGACATCGAGGGGATTCCACGGTTTATATTCACCGAAGTTGCGGCTGCATTACCTATCACTCGGGGCAAATTAGCTACGTCGCAGGAGATGGAGGCGTACGTAGCTATGGTTGAGCCGGAGCGTAAGACGGTGTTGAAGGTTGAGGATGTCCCTATTGTCTGTGAGTTTCCAAACATGTTTTCTGATGATTTGCCATGATTACCACCATCGAGAGCTGTGGAGTTTATCATTGAGCTGATTCCGGGGACACAACCAATCTACAGCATACCGTATCGAATGTCAGCATCGGAGCACGAGGAGTTGAGGACCCAGTTAGAGGACTTACTACAGAAGGGTTCGTTCACCCTAGCATGTCGCCTTAGGGAGCTCCAGTTTTGTTGGTGAAGAAGAAGGACAACTCAATGTGTATGTGTGTGGACTACTGGAAGCTGAATCATGTGACGATTCGGAATTGTTACCCACTTTTAAGAATTGACGACCTATTCGATCAGTTGGCTAGGGCCAAGTTCTTCTCGAAGATCGATTTACGATCAGGATACCATCAGTTAAGGATTCGAGAAGAGGATGTAAAGAAGACTGAGTTTAGCACGCGTTAAAGACTGTTTGAGTTCACGGTCATGCCATTTGGACTAACGAATACACCGACGATCTTCATGGATTCGATGCACAGGGTGTTGCGGCCATACCTTTATCGATACGTCATTGTTTTTATTGACGACATCCTGATTTAAAGTAAGACTCGTGTAGAGCACGAGAGGCATCTCAAAGATATATCGACGACGCTAAGAGAGCATAGACTGTATGCCAAATTCAGCAAGTGTGCCTTTTGGCTGAGTGAGGTGAAGTTATTGGGCCATGGCATTAGTGGTAAGGGCATATCTGTTGATGGTGACAAGATTCGTGCGATTATTGACTGGAAGACACCCGAGTCTGTATCCGACATCCGGAGTTTCTAGAGTTTATCAAGATATTATAGGTGCTTTGTGCAGAACTTCTCAATGATTGCAGCGCCGTTGACGAGGCTGATTGCGAAGGATGTTAGATTTGAATGGTCACAGGAGTATAAGGATGCTTTTTGGGAGCTGAAGAGGAAATTGACATCGGCGCCAGTTTTGGCATTACCTGCTACAGGTAAAGGGTTTCGGTTTATACTGATGCATCAAGCACGGGGTTGGGTGGTGTAGTGATGCAAGATAGACACCCAGTGGCCTATTTATCTCAATAGTTGAGACCTCACGAGGTTAACTATCCAGTGCACGACTAGGAGCTTGCGGCGGTCGTGTTTGCGCTAAATGCCTTGAGGCATTACCTGTATGGTGAGAGGTTTGCGTTGTTCGAGATCATCAGAGTTTGAGGTACTTGTTCACTCAGAGGGAGCTGAACATGCGACAGCGACGATGGCTCGAGTTAGTGAAGGACTATGACTTCGCTCTCGAATATCATCCGGGTAAGGCGAATGTCGTACTTAATGCGCTGAGCAGAAGCGGGATCGAGAGGCAAATAGTACTGCGGCATATGACACATGAGCATGGGTTGCTTGAGGCAGCGTCGGTGTTGTGTTTGACGGAGGCTATTGCTAAGCTACATATTTTCTATCAGATGCGAGTTCCTAATGTGTCTTTAGAGCGGGTTGCTGAGTTGCTGAGAACTAATAACTGATATTTGCGGATCGGTGACCTGGCTCAGCACCCGGGGTTGTGAAGGCCCCTTCTACAAAACTGGGCACCGCCCAGCCTAATCCCATAATCAAGTCTTAATCAAATTCACATAAGATTTAATTATGTATTAGTCAGCCTTTCATCCCTATATTCCTCAATCACATGGTATTTAAAAGCATAAAGTAGTGAAATAAATTGTTGAAACAAGTAATGCAAATAAATACCACGGTCAAAGATGTATAGACTAATACAGGTTAAGTCGAGATGATCTACGTTCGGTCGGTGGCGAGAACCTATCACCAAACCTTTCCAACTACTATATGGAGTTGCACTCAACATATCTCACACAATTAGCAGAGTTGTGATATATGCTTATACAACATCAATCTTATTCTTGCCGACCACCTCGAGTCCCATAACTCGTGTGCCGCGCAAGTGTAGTGGTGAGTGCTAAAACCCAAGTAGACCCATGTCCCCGTGAACCGCGCATCTCTCGTGCAATGGACACTAGATAATCCCTACTTTAGTTTTGAAAAACAATATTTCCAAATCTCTAGGATTTCAAAACTAGTTAGACTACAAAGCCCAACGGAGTTCGAACACAAGTTCAAGTAAATCCACATTATCCCAATAGCATGTTTTTCATCAGTGAGCTCTTAAAAGCAACATCAAGAGTAGGAATTGGAATCAATGAAACACTTCACAAGGCATCATGTGACAATATTCATTCATAAACAGATACAAGAACAACATGATGTAAGATCTCAAGTAGCAATGTCTACAAATAGACCAATAAATCAATGAGAGAATGAAATGAAATATAGAATTCTCACAGCTTTACTTACAATTCACACGCTTGTCCTAGCCTATCCGGTCTTTTAACACTCCAAAATATGTTCCCAAACTCTCGGGATCTCCGCTTAGTCCCTTGGAGTTGTTTGACATGTATTAGAGTGTGTTCGGACCTATCTATAGTGTTTAGAGCATGTTTGGACTTAGTTGATCTTTCGTACTAGCTGGGAATTTAGCGTGCTAATTATGAATAGTAACGTGCTAATTGCCTCATTAGAGCGCTACCTCGGCTGTCTAGCGCGCTAACCAGTATTAGCGCGCTAATTCAAACATTACCGTGCTAATTCATCTATCTAGCGCGTTAATTAATATTAGTGTGCTAGATTTTCGACCTAGCGCGCTATGTGTAGCAGAACCCAGAATTTTGCATTTCGAATTTCGGGTTTTTGCCATACATAGGCCATGTTCTCAACTTAGGGACCCTCATACACATTACATGAGGTCCCAAACACTCATCCCAACCCAAAACAGCCACAACAACAACAAGTTTATGAAATCACCAAGGTTATGGTGTGGAACACTTACCTCGCTTGTTGTTCTTCTTCTTTCTCACCCAAACTTGCAATGATTCCCACTTCTCCTCTTCTCCAAGCACTCCAGAATCTCTCTTCTTTCTCTCCTCCTTGCCTACCCAACGATTTTGTGATGAGAATATGAGATTTGTTGACTTATATATGAGATTTGACTATGTTGATATGTTTGAATGGTGGTCATTGATCATTATGTGCACACATGTCTTGAGGCTCATCTCATGGACCACCTTATCCCATTTGTCCCTCAAGCCACCATGGAGTGACTCAACAATTGGACACCTTGCCTCATGATGGGTTAACGCGTGTCTCGATGCACATCTAATGCATATTGTTTTATTTCTCAACTATAGGCACATTAATGCTTATATGTTAATGTGACCATATTAGTAACTCACTAAAACCAACATAAATTCACATGTAACTCAAATAAACTAAGTTTACCCCCGGTAAGCCGCTACCTCGGTCCCACGTCGACAAGTGACTCGAAGTACGTCCCCGCTCTCCTCGATACCTATACACCTGTATAAATTTTACTTAATAGTCTACACATATACACTACACTAGGCATGCAACATAACAAAAATAAAATATACCTCGGCCCTTGCCTCGATCAATGGACATATCATGGTGTGGGTCCCACGGTACGGGCCGTTGAGCCTATTTAAGGACGTAAACAGGGTTTAGAAATTTTGGGTCGTTACAATGGTGCTCATAGTGGTTTGAGGGGTTAGACGGGTGTTTGAGACACAGGGGTCGTTTTTGGATACCAGGGGTATCGGAGCACAGGGACAGCATTCTCGAGGACGCACGCCGGTCACGATATACAGTTCAACCTAGTCGGACAAAGATGTATCACGATCTGCGAAGATTATTCTAATGGCCAATGATGAAGACTAATGTGGGTAGATACGTTCGGAAATTTTATATATGCCAGCAAGTGAAAGCTAAGCATTGGAGACCTACTGGATTACTACAGTCGCTGCCCATCCCTCAGTGGAAGTGGGAACACGTAACTATGGACTTCGTCAGTGGCCTACCTCAGACAACGAGGAGGCACGATGTGATTTGGATGGTTATTGATAGGTTGATGAACGACACATTTTATACTGATCGCCATGAGATATTTGGTTACACAGCTGAGCACTATCTTCGAGAGAGAGATCGTCAAATTGCATGGTGTACCGATCTCCATTGTTTCTGACAGAGATCCGCGGTTTACATCGAGACTATGGGAGAGTATGCAGGAGCAGTTTGGCACTCGTTTACAGTTCAGTACTATGTACCATCCTAAAACTGACGGGCAGTTAGAGCGATTAATATACATTCTCGAGGATATGCTCAGAACGTATATACTACAGTTTGGTGGATTGTGGGATGAGTATTTCCCTTTGTGTGAGTTTGCATACAACAAAAGCTATTAAGTGAATATCGGGATGCCACCGTTTGAGGCATTTTATGGTAGGTCCTGCAGGTTACAGCATGTTGGGCAGCATCAAAAGATACAGCGGCCATAGGACCTGAGATTGTTGTTGACCATACCGAGAAGGTAAGTCAGATCAAACAGAGACTTCAGGCAGTGCAAGATAGGTAGAAGAAATAAGCGACAAGTACCTTGAGGGTCTGAGCTATGAGTTTGGGGACTTGGTGTATTTGAAAGTTTCGCCTTAGAAAGGTCATCAGAGGTTTGGCATTAAGGGGAAACTACCACCAAAATTCATTGGATCGTTCAGAATTGAGGAACGCATTGGCAGAGTGGCATACCACCTGGAGTTGTCATCAATGTTGGCAGGGATACACCCAGTGTTTCATATTTCCATGTTATGGGTAGTTAAGTCGGGACGGAGGCCCATGGTTGATATACGTCATCTTGAAGTGCGACCTGATGTATCATACGAGGAACAACCTGCGGAAATCATAGATAAGCGGACTCAGATTTTGAGGAATAAGGAGATCCCAAAGTTTTGTCCGTTGGCAGCATAACGGAACCGAGGGACTCACTTGGGAGCTTGAGTCTACTATGTGAAAATGTTATCCACACTTATTTGCCGGTATGTATTTCAGTTTAATTTAAATTTCAGGTTGAAATTTCACCTAGTTGAGAAGAACTATAACGACCATAATATAAATCATCATTATTTATGACGTGTTTGCAGACGTGGCGGACAGCTCAGACGCTAGTGGGACCTACAGGTAAATGGTACTTTTATGTGTTGAATTGTTTAAATTGTGTTGTTCATATTGAAATAGCATATATGGCATCGCAATGTGTGTTAGTATATTACATTTGACGTGCGATATCATGTGTTATGTATTCGCTTCGATATGCGTGTCGACGCGGGTAACGGGTAGTTTAACTGATTTAACATTAGGATGAGGGAACTAAAAAACACAAAATGAATAAAACTGGTGAAATACTTAATACGAAATGTCCAATTGGTAGTTAGGAACATGATAGTACGCGTATGTCGCGATTCGGGATGCGAAACCGAGCGTTGGAACACCCGAAACACCACTTTTTGAGTTAAATACAAGGGTGAGTGTGCCCACGGTGTCAAAATCGGAATCATGAGAGGTGGAAAATGAAGCAAATGGAGTTCTTTAGATGACCTAGAGACGCACAAGTGAGTGGTGATGCAAAGTCACCTATATAAGTCAAGTTTGACTTCAAAATCACCTTTTTCTCTCCTCATCTTATCGTCCGAGAATCTCAGTGAAGGAACAAGGGTTTGTTGATTTCTCTTGGTGTTCAAGGAACTTGCATGGGTGAAACATCAAAACCAAGGTAAGAATCACTTACACTACACATTTCTCTATCTTTTGATCTTGTTTTAGAGGTGTTGGTGAGGATTTGGAGGTTGTTGAGTTGTTGTTATGATGAGTTTCTAGTGTTTTGAAGTATTGTTGTTGGTGTTGTGGCTATTTTTGGGTTGTTGGGTGTGTGGAAAACTCAGAACGTTTCAACAGTTTTGCTGTCCAGAGCTCGATTAGCGCGCTAATGCCTAGACCTAGCGCGCTAATAGACCCTTATTTTGACATAATTTGTGTGAAATGACTTAACACACATCCAAATGACTAAAAATCATATATACGTGGAAATAGGTCATTACGGGCTGTACTTTGGAATATCTGGGACTAGGCGGAGTCGGACCGGGGGGTAGTGAAGGTACACGGAGTGCGGTGTGAGGAGTGTAGTATCCCAACTGAAATTTCTTGAGCAGTATTTACTTTTGCTTTTGAATTCATTTCCTGTCTTTTAATACTCTATTCTTTGTATGTGTATAATGGATGGACGTTGAGGCTCTCCCTCCGTGCCATTTCTTCGTGTACGTCTACTAGGTCATAACACGTGTGCATTCTCCGTGAATAGGGCTACCAGAGAGTGTGATGGGCACTTGTGTGCGTCATAAGTTCAACGCCAACCACCTAGCGGATCCAGATATTGGCCTTGCTTGAGTGCTACTCGTCGGCAGTAGTATGTTAGGAGTCTGAAGTATGGCGCTAGTCTGACCCTAGGGGCTAGGAACACACACTTTACGCTTTCACTATTACATATGGATGCGATGAGCACAATTGCTTGTTTATATTTCTCGCATGTTTATTTAATAGTTTTCTTTAAATTTGAATATTTATTTTCAGTATTGCTCACTTAATTTCCTAGGGAATACTCACTCTGGACTCGTCATCTACCTTTTTGTGATGGCTTGAGTGTAGATCCTAGTACAAGTCGGGGCAAAAGTAAGCTACCGGAATACAGAGACGTTTAGCCAGGCTTGTACGTTTGTATATACTTATTTTGTTTTATTTGGGGGTTTGGATTTTTAGGAGACGCTAGGACTCTGTAATGTTGATATTTTGATACATTGAGGTACATATGATATATGATTTTTACACACTAGGTATCAAAGTTAATTGCATGACTTCCGCTATAATTTATTTGGGTTGAAAATGATCTTAACAGATGACTTAAGTCCGGTAACAATTTAAACAGTAAATTATTGTCATTTGTGGTTACTAATGATTAAATGGTGGATGAGTTGGCATGGGGACAAGATGGTGCTGGTAGGCCAGGTTGTGGGCCCTCATCGGCCCCTGTGGCAGTGCATTTGGAAAATGGGCCGTTACACCCCATATGCAACTTCATTTACATCTGACCGATCACACAATGGGTATTAATTAATTTGTTTATTTTATATGTGTGCTCTACTGCGAACGAATTTTATATAGATGAGAAGTGGATAATTTATGCAATTCATTAAATTATCTTGAAATTAAATTGGTATGTATGTAGGCATGCATGCAAACGAGACTAGAATGCATGTTTTGCTTTAATATGTTGATTAGCATATTAATTTGGGATAGTTTATAAAGACTATTGGTGAAAATAGTGTTGGGGCATGTGCCCTAGGTCAATCCATTAACTGTCTTTATGAATACTTTTAGTTAATAAAATAGAGGATTTCCTTTGCTGTTTATTATAATTAATTTGCATGTTTACATTATAATAAGATCCATGGGTTATAGAAATATCCTAAATGTCCCTAGTCGATCATTATATTGGGAACTATAATGAATTAAGACTAGTGTGAGTCTTGATTGATGATCATATGATGATTATACGTATAGGGATACGAATCAAGATCACGAGTACTTGTTAGGGAACAAAGTACTGGACCGACCCGCTATGAAAACATCACATGGATTAAGTCATAGTTGTTTCTCATGATAAGTATATTTTTCAGTCCTCTGACTTGAGATTACCAGAGACTTCAACATTAGGAACATAGTGATTTGACACTATCAAACGTTGTCTTTAACCGGACGATTATAAAGGTTGTGATTGGTTACTATGTGAGCAATGTGATGAAGTTGTGTAATCGAGATAGAATTTGTCCCTCTCATATAAAGAGAGATATCCAGTGGATCCCTCGATGTGTTAGACTGTTAAAAGGTCTAGTCTAAGTGAATTGATATTGATCAATGTCACTTGGATGTTTTCGGTCTACCTAGAGATCGAGACTAGTACGATTGAACATGTTGGATGACAATTCCATGCCTTATGTTTGATCAAAAGGATATCGTGTGACAAAATGATGTTATATACATTATTGATTAGGTTGTATCGATTTGATATTCGTACGACTTGGGTAGTCGTAATGTCTTGCTAGAGGCCGCTTATGACTTGTATACCAAAATGTGTTTTGGTACACTGCCAACGTTGTATGAGCCTATTGGGTCGCACACTAAGAATGGTTTTGCGAGATTTTAAGATGGTTCAGAAAAATGAATTTTATATGATAAAATTCATGACGGAAACGTCCTTGTGGTGTATTACACTTATACTTCTTTAAGTAGGGGTATATGTGTAATTTACTTAACCGTCTATATACAAGAGTTGTATAAATAGACGCTTTAAGTTAGAATACACTAACGAAAAGATCAAAAGGCCGAAACTCATTTTTCGTTTAAGAAACGACTTAGGGCTTTTGGTATGCTCTGGATCATTTTGGAGAGAAACAAAAAGGTTTGGTATTCTCTCGAAGCTAGCACTTCAAATCACGCCGCCAGTTCGTGTGGATCTTGATAGAGGCGTTCGTCGTTGCGGCGCGCCTTAGAGATCGATCAACCTTCAGAAATGTATATTGCGATTGAGGTATGATTAAGTTTTTCATGGTTTAAACGTTTTTAATGGAACTAGATTCGGATCCTGTTGGGGTTTTTGTCAAAATTGTTTTGTAATCTCCGCTGCGTATCAACCCCAAAACCCAACAAATAGTATGTTACCCTTTGAAACATATTATGGATTTAAGTCCAAAAGATATAAGTTATCAAGTGAATCTAATATCAAAGGTGTTAATTGTATTAGCATTGAGTTATCAAAATTGCGAGAGTTGAATGCAAATCTAGTGCAAGTCCTAAAGTTATAATCTTCCTTGAAGATATATTAATGTAGTATTAAATGTTTATAAATACTTGAAAGATGTGAGGGTGCGAGCAAAATTTTTGTCTTTATTTAGAAGTAAAGAAAATAAATTATGAGCCCCAATAAAGTATTTGAATAGACATTTGTTAAAAAACATATATTTTGAAATTAAAAAGAGTTATCAATAGTGATATTGAGTCCATCAAGTTGATGCCTTTGAAGTGTAAATGGATTTTAAAATCTAATTAAAGGCGAATAGATATATTGCTTAAAATGAAGCAAATTAAATTGATAACTTAAAGTCATGATTTCTTCAAGAGAAATTCACTAGTCTATAACGACATCTAGCATGTTGGTTGATAATAAAGCAAGCAAAGATGTTAAGAGACATATCTTAAATGATGAATTTAAAGAAGAAATGGTTGTATCACTTGAAAATATCCTTAAAGAAATGAAGTATTGTTATATGCACATTGAAATCTGAATTATTGCGCACTTTAATAAAATTAGCTAGAAAAAACAACATTATGACTTTGAAATAGCGTGGAGGATGTTTCATGTTGGATGCAATTGTCTATGTAACACATATATTGTAAAAAAGCTAATAATCGCAAGTGATAGAATAAATTGATGCATATAAAATGATTAATTTGGACTTATATGTTGAAGATTACCATCGGATAGTTACTTGATTATGAAATAATTTCCGTAGAAAATGAGAAATGAGATGACAAACTTTTGGCCACCAATTGAAGGTTTATATTAAGTAAACTAATTTTGAGGGGAATGAGTTTAAAAGCCTAAAAATGAGTTAAGTCTAGCGGAAAGCTAACCTAGCTGATTGGAGATCCCATTTACTAAGTTCAATAGGCAAACTGGTTAGATGAAAATCGAGAGAAGAACACACTCTCTCATTCCAGAAATAAAATGTATGTTGAGAAGAAGTGAAGGATATGCTAAGCATTTAATGATAAATAAGAATGTTGCCTATATGATAGTAAATGTGGGTCTCATTTATGAGAACGAGACCAACTAAATTCTCTAAATCTATCATGAAATCAGGATTGTGTCCAAGACCAAAATGGGCAAAACCGTAGAACCAATAATGATAGGGATGAAGTTATGTGAGTATTATTGTCTTGGTATGGCGTAAAAGTGAACAATTCAAGATCATCTATATCCACTGCATCGCGAAGTATATCTGATAATATTTCACTAGGGTAAGTTCAAGTCTATATACGACACTTCTCCCAATGTAACTTTATTTCCCAAATACTCTCTTAAGTGTGTCTACATTAAAATGATTTTTAAAATCTATTTATGTTGGGGATATATAGATTTGATGATTAATTTTCATTCATGTGGGGGATTGTTGGAACAATTAATTATATTATTTAATTATTTATAATTTGGATGGAAATTACGTGAAAAGGTGTGTAATCCTGTGGAGGGACATCAGATATCGTGACAGCCCCAACCTAGAAATTAGGCACCACACGGCACTAGACCTCCATTAACCCCCGGTAAACTAGTGTGGAGTTAATAAAGGCCTAATCAGCCTCATTAACCAGTCTTCGGTACCTAATAGTCCACACGACAGAGTATATGTATATATGAAATCATATGCAGCGGAATTTAAATGCGGTGAAAATTCGATAACAAATAAATTAAACACACAACGAGTTCTAGGTGTGGAAGCTAGAATGTGGATACCCCATACAATGGATACAATGTATAAATTATAGTGAAGATGGGAAATATATGTATCTCTCAACCCAAATACCCATTTATAAAATATAATAAATGCAATATAGATACATCAAATGACCTACGTAGGTCGTAGATCAATGCTCTCGAGCTTCGAGATTATGCATGCAATTGTAACCAAAAGCGGAGACAATCCCAATGAGTAAATCCAAAAGAAGTTCAACAGTAATTCAAATTAAACAATAAATAAGTCTATAAATCACGCAGGAAAGAAATGAAGTTGAAAAGAACAATAAAACGCATGATAGATAGACTAGAATAGTCAACGATATGGATCAAGTGACCCAGAAGCAAAGGATAGGCGCCTAAGTGTGGTCTTCACGCTCTACACATGGGCTCAAAGCCACTTGACTATGGGTAAGTATCAAATACTGGTACAGCGGGACCAAGCCGCTTCAACTGCACCTAATTTGTTCGGCACTATCGGCTCACTTGGGCCGCAACCTGAGAAAATTCCAAAATGAGCCACAGTTGCAACCGGATGCTCAGCTGCAATGGAACCCTCGAAGTCCTTTGAGGAGCCACGACACATGGCAGATGTTCACTCAAAAGATTCAGTCTCATCTAAGAGCCATGAGTACGACTCGAATGCTCAACCCATGAGTAAACAACAACTAAATTCAACCACTTTAGACCATAGGCTACTCGGTATGGAAGTAGAGTCCAATGATAGCTATTATTTCCATTAAAATATGCAAAAATATGGACAAGAATTAATATTGAATTTATTACTGGTTTACTTACAATACAATCACATAAGTCGCCACGCCAAATCGATCACTCGACAAGCCTAGTCGAGTCCTTCTTATGTATCTACAATCATACATATATAGCAAAGTTGTTTTCGGGACCATTTGATAAATTAAAGTATTGCTTTCCTTAGTTCATGAATCTACCAATTATAATTTTTCAAGTAGCATAGTTTACTTTCATGTGCTAGTAAAATAAATTTATAGTTATTCAATCAAGTATTTGTGTTACAATCTCGTCTAAGTTCATTTGACGAGAATAAATGGTTTTTCAACGAGTTAGACACTACCTAAAACCACTACTTAGTTCCGAGAAAACCAAAACAAGTGCAAACTCATAAAATCTTACTTTCAACCTCAATCAATCCAAATTTATTAACTTTGATAAAAAGATATCGCAAATCATCACAAAAAAGTCAGATAAAGTTCAAGGTGTATTAAAGTTCTACATCGAGTGAAAACCCATGCTAAAACGAGGTTGAGATCATTTCTTGGATTCCAAACAAAATTTGATAAGAGAGTAAGATTATTTTCAATAAAAATTCATCAAAGATGGTTCAACCAAAAATATGACTAAAGCTTTGACTAAAACCAAACAAAATAGCTTGCATTGAGTTAAGAATCGTAGAGCGACAAGGAAAATCATTTAAATAAATTCGATACATCTTAAATCTCCCTTGAAATTTCGAAATCGTATGAGGTTAATAAATCAAGGTTAAGCCATTCACGTTCGCTTGAAAACTTTAAAACCTTCTTTGATGCATTTCATTAAATATATAGAATGTGTTTCAATGAACTATATCAATTTGTATTTTTCATCATCTCTAGCTATCTATAAGTATCGCCTATAAAAAACCAAAAAAAAGAAAAGAAAAAACAACTTCAATATGCACTAAAGCCCACCGTTTAAGTAATTGAAATTAATCCAATAAGGATACATATGCAATTATTTCATCCGATGAAGTAACCCTCATAGGTGGATTCAAATTGTTTAATAAGCTACTATGCATCGAGGTCTTCGAATTAAGTGATTCTAACTAATCCATACCATTGAAACTAAGTTGGTCTCTTTCTAATAAATAAATTTAGTGAAACAAGGTAATTGGGTATTATACCTAGAAGTTTTCCAAATAGGAATTGATGTACCATCTAAGCCCCTTGCAAAAATTTGTTAATGCTCCATTTAAATGTAACTTTACTTGTAGATTTGGATGAAACATGTAATTTACCTTTTAGGCATTTACTCGACATGTGATGTAGCGTTACAAACGTGCTTTTAATTTTAATCTTCTATCAATTCTTTTAAATATTTTTTTCAAACACTTGGTAGGCATGACTTGGGACTCACTAGATTGTTTCCTTTTCAACCCAAATCTAGCCACAACACTCATTTCGAAAGCAAATCGAACTTGAAGCATGATTTGAACAAGCATGAAAATATCACCTAGCCTTTGATGAAGTCCTCAACTTTAAGTTATTTTCAATCCACAAGTTTAGCCTTTGATTTACGTGCCGAAGTCGACGTCGCTGCATCTCCGCATCGGGTCGTCCTCGTCGTGTTGTCTGACCGAACTCCGCGAGCTCGCCGCCCCCAATGGAGTCGTGTTCTCCTCCTTGTGCATTTATCTTGTAATGGAGATATGGTCGCTCGGTTTAATCTCGTCATTAAGCCCTAACCCATATCACATAGCACTTAACAACGTATTAGTCAGCCTTTTACCTTATTCACTTCGTTACTTATGATTAATCTAGTTACAATTCATTTTAATATTATCAAAGTTAATTAGAATATCATTATCATTACCTTAATTATCAGTGGAAGACTTAATAAAATTAGCGAAAGCATTAATAAAACACCTACTGTGGAAATCAGGTAAATAGATGATCATGTAAAACTAACAAAGTAAAACATAAAACGGTAGGGATGTCTAGTTTTTCAACTCATTACTCTACCCGAAGTGATACAAAAAGATGTAAATAATAGATACAAAAAATGATCACATACAAAAGTAGCAAAAACTATACGTCGACTTCTCAAAACTAGTCGTCAAGCTTCTCCTTTCCTGACCAGCTACTCGAAGTATATGCACCCACCGTTTTAACAAGAATGATGAGTACAGTAATGTAGAAAGTAACACTAAGAGATATTTATCCACATTTCCAAATATACAAGTATCTGAAAGCATAATAATAGCAAAGAAAACTGAACAAGAATCATGTTAAAAGATACTTAAGTTAAACAATATGAAACCGACACTCGGTTAAGTAGTAATGATTTAGGGCTGGTAGACTTTGAAATTACATCACATCAACTTTGTTCCATTATGTAGGGAGTAATCATCATTTTTTAGATGTCTTTACACCATTATAATGCCCTTTTGGTTATATATAAATACTTGCCGATAACCCCGAGTCCCATTGTTGCATCCCCTAAACCGATTAAGGTGATACCCAATGTGGATCCCTAATTAAGCCCCGATAATCCCGCTAGACTTAACTAGAGTCAACGCCATTTCTTTCTACACATGATATACACCAATGTATATTGAATATCGATATAAAATAAATATCAAATGCAGAAAAATTAAAAAACTTTTTCTATAATCAAACACGATATATATTATGAAATCAAACCAGAATAAACCTCTGTTATACAAACCACCCATCCCTTGTGATATTACAAAACTGTAATTAAATACAAATATATAAGACATGTGAAGTTTCAATACATCGAAAAGAAGATCAAAGCTCATATATCCCATAGTCGTAGCACTTGTTGATTTTCCCGAAATATTAATTAGGGTGAGCGCTCCAACTTGCTTAGCCAGTAGGGATTCACATAGTCATCAACATTGCATATAATAATAAAAACATTATGCAATAACAATATACACCAATGTTGACTAACAAGAATATGGAAAGTATATAAATCAATACATAACAGATGCAAATCAAATTATCATTGACTATTACACTTTGATTCCCATTTAATTTATAAAACTAGAGTCGACTACCCACTGACGCCATTAATGCGATTACTAGACCAACATATTGGTCGATGTTGTCTAGCCAATCCATTAATGCACAATGGTTATATCTAAAACCCTCTAGTGAGTAGATAATCCAAGAAACCTATAAACAGAGTAGAAAGTTACATATAGGTCGGGAAGGTAACTCATCTCCTATATAACTTAGTCTAAGTTCTAGGAACTTACTCTCGTGAATCACATTAAACACTGTTTTACGTTTTTTGAAAATCATCACAATGTACATAGTCCCTCATTCCAATCCATGAACTACTTATACTAAGACAGTCAGGCAACATTGATAAATAAGTGAATCCGTACTTACCTCAAGTTAAGTCTCCGTTACCGAATTCCCTAACTTTTCAATTATCTCGCACTCTCTCAGTGTTCCTCAACCTATCACAAATTATTTGTAATCAATATAGGTCTATTACCTTATGTTTAGAACCTTTAAGTCAATCCTTACGACCTCAAGAAACTCTAAGTAAAATACATCATAGTTGATGTTTTCAGAGGTGGAAGCACGTTCCCTCACTGGATGGGGCGCTCCACCAACGGGGTTCGTCCCAACTGATGAAGGGATAGTGAAAAGGGAAAAAACCATTGTTTCATTACCAAATCACTGCCACAACCTCCAAAACTATCCCAAATCATCGGGGAGGACCTCTAGTGAGATAACGACTCATTTCCAATCATAAACAACAATAAATAACAATGAGATCATCACCCAACCATGAATTCACTTCAAACTCAAAAACTAAACTCACCCATAGTGATAATCTATACTTCATAGTTGTTTAAGCTCCTCAATTCAGTGGGAATCACTCCTGAATCCTCCCTTCAATCACCACTAAACCTTCAGTTGTCTCTTTCTCTCTCTAACTTCTCGAAAGATCAACGGACTATGAGGATAAGAATGAAAGTTTTGATTTATATATACGAGTTTTTCTCGAGATACACACTGCGCTATCTCGAGATTGATTATGATAGGCAAACTGGGCACAGCCACGTCGCCGAACATGTCACCAGACCATGTCATGTTACTTGCACACCTGTCCATGACTGTCTGCAACTAACCTTCTTGTAATTTGACTTAGTCAATTTCGTTGTTTAAAAGATTATTTTATCGAAATATACTAAGTTAAGAAGTTTTACAACTTAATTTGTTTATTTTAATTTTTTAGGTTATTTTTAATAGTGAAAGTCTTAATAATATGCAAATAAATAATATAAACGAGTTTTGCATTAATTAACAACCTATGAGATGGAAACCCACAAATGGATATCATGTATATCAATAAAGGTGACAAAAAGGTATAACAAGTGTTAATATACATGTATCAGGAAATAAGTCTCCCAAAATGATCCCAAGAAAATAGTATATATAAATACAAACACTTACAAGTAAGCTAGTGGAGGAGCTCTGGATCAGAGGTAGTCACAAAGCACCACCTCCCCGGCTCACTATAGGATCTGCAACTTGCCATAAAAACAATGACAAGTTCCAATGAGTAAATCCCAGGGAAATTCAGTTAGTATTCACAAAAAAATCTAAAAAAAGGGCTACGATTCATGCATATAAAGTAAATGAACGGGAATGTAAAGCATTAATATAAGTCACTGAGATAATCAAGAATATCGTAAGCGAGTGTGGTGTATAGCTGTCAAGCCCTGGGACGCAAATACTAAATCGAAAAGGCCCTGAAGGTGAGAAATTCTACAGCCCCTCTTCACGGTCAAAATGAGGAACTTTTTGGTCGGAAGATAGATTACCGCCCAACGCCTCAAATGAGAGGAACTCTATGACGGAGGCGAGCCTCGCGTCAATCCACTCTCGAGATCATCGACTCGCGGAGAGAAATCTCGTGTGTAGTCTAAGATATGATCAACATCGTAGCAACAATCGGTTCATCATCTATGAGAGATCAAGAAAGGGGCATACCGTCCCTTCAACCATACACAGACACATGCGGGAATAGAGTAAATACGCAAGCCGAACTGGCAAAAAAAATGAATGAGAAATAAGTGAATTTCAAAATAAATAAGTAAATTCTAAGTTGATTTTCTCATAGGTTTACTTACCTCAAGCAATCACAAATATCCCTCCAAAATGTCTCGTTCACTACTCAAGATGCGCACCTGACACTCGACTATGCTCTCTTAAGTCCCTAATGTCCAATTATACCAACAACAACAACAATATAGCCTCAGTCCCAAATTAATTGGGGTCGGCTACATGGATCAAACTTTTCCATTGTGCTCGATTAAGTGATGTCCAATTATACCACTTTAACTATTTTAGAGTAACATTAAGTGAGTTTATAATGTGTGACAAAAAAATTTAAAATTTTATAACAAAAAGTTTGGTTTTGACACACTTTTTGAGTTATATTGGGGTGTCGAACATCTGAGAAATCCTCGAAAACTAATTTTCTATCGTTTTCTCATTTTTTTTATATTTTTCCTGATTTTTTTGGATTTTTCCAAAAACATTTAGCTATTTTTCTATTTTTTTGAGATTTATTTTATTTAAAACTGTATTTTATTTAGTTTTAGATTTTTTTAAAAAAAAATCTATTTTATTCAGGGGTAGGTTGGGCCCGAACCGGGCCCGGTTCGATTTGGCTCTGTCCGGCCCAACTGACCACCCTAGTCCAAGCCGATTTGACCCGACTCGCCTGGGTATGGGCTAAGTCGGCCTGACCCATCCTGGGCCTGGGCTGCCTGGCCCGGCTAGCGGGGTAGAAAAAAGATTTATATAACAAGCAATAACAACAACATCATCCTCAACCAACAACATCAATACCAACAATACATCATCAACATTAAAATCTTAATTTCTCCGTGAAAAATTTACAAAATCAACAAACTCACCTTGATTCGAAGATCATTGCAAGCACCACCAACAGGAGAGAGCACCACGAGAGATGTGAGACTAAGTTGAGAGTGGTTGAAAGCTTAGTGATGGGGATTTGAAAGAGATGAAGAAAGATGAGGGAGATAAGAGAATAAGGAGTTCGGGTAGAGGAGGAGGAAGAGATTTTTTTATTTAAATGAGAGAGGAGAGAATGAATGAGGTATGGGTATGTGTAAGGTGATTTCATTGGTGATGTGACGTGATTTGTGATGTGACAGCTAACCCTTGACTACCCCATACACCCGCATTACGCGCACACCATGACGTCGTACACTCTCGTCACTACATGTGCACAACACGACCAATTGTAATTCTTAACTCGCACGATGCAAATTATTAAATAATAATAAAATAAATAAACACGCGTCACACAAAAATAATAAATTTTACCTGGTTAGACGTGTCCTAAACTTTTCTGCGACGTCCACGTGGGTCCAAGCTTAGTGTCATAATCTGAAATTTGCCAATCAATCAAGACTAATTAAAGCAGGGCGTAACAGTGATCTAGTGATTGATATGTTAAAATGACACTCCTAAAAATGACACTAATTATAACACCATTAAACACTTATGCTCATCCCGAGGCTAATCGAGTTATCCATATATTTCAAACTAATCTTTTATTTTCTAATATATATTGTATTTTCTCACCAATAAATTCACCAGACATTCCTACGAGAATTCTCGAGCGTGCACATTCATTTCACGACCCCTCGTCGCACTTGATGTTCTGGCAACTTATTGTTTATTAAAGTATTTTCTAATTATAGGTTTGTATTAATCTCCTATTAATCCCACAACCTATAAAATTCATTAAGCATTCTAAATAAACACCAACCATCATGCAATCACATGCATACGCTAATCGAGGTACGCTGAATTTAACCACGAGTCTAAGTCGGGTTAATTAGGATTTAGATTAACACTAATTTTTATAATGGTTCTAGATACAAGAATACTTTCACAATTCAAGAACTAACACAAAAAGGAATCCAAAATAGAATAGCTCATACGATCACAAAGGAATGTGATTCACAACACCACAAATCGTTCACCTAATAGCATGGTTTTCTATTAACACTTTGAAAAATCAAAAATGACATAGCACGTGAATAAGAGTCGATGAGCGCCATTTAAGTAACAACAAATGTCATCATAACAAACTCATATAATGAGAAAGGACAACAAAGTCACGGCATCTATAGTAGAATAGCATATCATTCTAAATTATTGTAAACAAGAAGCATAATGAAAAAAACATAAGTAAATACCTCAATAAGTTTACTTACAAACCACGTCAAACTCATATGCTAATCTAATCTCTTAACACCTCGGAACACGTACCCGAACCTCCGAGACTCTTCATTAAGCTCCTAGTACCATTAGGCATGTTTTATAACTTGTTTAGACCATCAATTAAGGTGTTAAGTTTGTTTAAAAAGTTCAAGTTCTAGTTATGTGTGAAATCTGAGAATTTCATAAACTTGATTAGACGACTAATTAAGTATTTTCGGATTTTAATTGGAGTTTAGGCATCTGAGGTGGGACCCGCGCATTACAAACCAGAGATCATAAGTGTGACGACCCTCGTCGCCCTGGGGTGACATGTCTCTGTGTACTCCTTGCCAGCTGGCCCTACTACACGTTTACGGCACCTGCCCGTCCTTCCTCTGTCTCGAGATTTGCATCCACTTGTGTGTATAGCGTATAAATGACAAATGCAGCGGAAGTTGTACGTAAATGCAAGAAATATTAATCAAGTTAAAAAAATTCTACTGTGGAAAAAACCCTGGCTGGGAATGTGTATAAAGGTAGATAAATGTATCATATAAAACTAAGCATGTATAAGGTCATATCACTCCCAATTCTCAAAAGAATCAAAATATCAAAATAACCACACGTACAAGTAATCTTCAACGGTAGGCAGTCAGAGGTGGTCACATAAGATCCCCTTGCCCTTACTTGTACTAGGATCTGCACTCAATCATCACAGAAGAAAATGGATGATGAGTCCAGTCAGTAAAATCCCAATGAACTCCTCCGAGCATTCAAATAAATAAATGGAATTCAATGAATACTGTTAAATAAACATGCAGAATGTAAACAGGCAACTGTAAGTAGGGCATCACATGCGTAAATATCAATAAAGTGCAAATGTGTGTGTCTGTTCTAGTCAGACTAAACCATACTTCGAGATTTTCTTTCAGGATCCCACTAGTAGGTGCACCCAACTAGCTATCACCTGATCCCTCTCGGTGGCCGGCGTAGACCTACGACGCACCGACACATGTAGCAGTTCCTTCGGGTCGTTATCCACCGAGCACTCCTGATACACTTGCTATGGTCTAGAATGCATAGACACGCATAGACACACAACGGAAAATTCGGTGAGAGTAACTAACCAACCGTGCAAACAATGTTAAGATAAGATATAGGAAAACTCACAAGGAATAATGGAAAGGAATGGAATACGAAAGCAAAATAAATACTCAAGATTTTTTCCATTGGGTTTTACAAACCTCACAACGAGCTCCACTACCCCGTAATCAATCCTCGAGTCCAAGTACACTGAGTCCGAAATATCCAAATATCAATAATGTAATTTAGCATGAAAATTTACAACAAATTTCTACAATTTTTAAGCCAATTTGCCTATTTCGCGCTTTTCGAGGCAAAACCCCGCAAAAAGTCACGTCCGAAATATCCAAATATGTTATTTTTCATAGAAATTCATAAATTTCTATTTATTTTATGGAATTATATTTTTTTCAAAATTTTCCCTATTTTTCTGGAATTTTAAAAAAAAATTCCCAAATTCTTCCTCTTTTTTCTCTTTTTCTTTTTTTTTTTAATTTGGTTTGGGTCGGGTCGACCCAACTGGGTTGGATCCGAACCTAGGCCAGAACCAGTCCAGGCTCGGCCCATGGGCCAAGCCTCGCCCGTTCTGGGCCCGGCCCATGAGGGGGATGCACAAGCGCGCACGCTCGCTCACGTGTGCATCTTCATCCCCTGATCGAACCAGTGAAAAACTAGTTCTATCGAACTTTTTTTTCTCTCCCGCAGTTTGAGGTTTGGGGTTGGTGTTGCTCTCCACCCCAACCATCGGTGGACTCGATGGCAGGGGAGACACCCCTGCCATCGCCACCACAACCCGGTTCGGCCTCCATGGCCGAACCCCTGTCTCGCCACCACGGCCAACCCGAAACCCACAACCAAAACTACTAAGACTCACCTCGATCATGGCGTCTCCACTTTCTCTTCTCTCCTTCCTCTTCCTCCTCCTCCTCCTCTCCGGTTCCTTTTTCCCTCTCGCCCTCCCGATTTGTGTTTGGAGTGTGTACGGGTGTGAGAGTAGGGTGTGTGTGTGAGAGGTGAGAGAAAAGGTGATGGAGTGTGTAGATAAGGATTGTTGACTTTTTATCTTGACACCACAATGTGACACAACTGGGACACTCGCTCGTTTTTAGGGCGTTTCGACGCCCTCTTTCGCGTCCGAACAGCGATATACACGTACCGCCGCATCTCTAGACACCTAATACCCATTCCATATTAGTTATTTGGCATTTTTTTATTTCATTTGTCTGTTTTAGTTTCCCCGACCTAATATTCGATCCCGTCAACTACCTGGTACTCACGTCAATACGCATATCGAGGCGAGTACAGTTCACACAATCTCGCACGTATTTTTATGCAACATACACATTGGCGATGTATTTCAATACATTTCACAGCAAATAAGCATCCAACACACAATCACTAGCATACCTAAGTCCCCGTATGTCCTAGCCTACCACGGCGTCCACGTAGATCCGAGCTGGCATCCACGTCGGTAAATTGAAGAGAAATTTATAAAATGGGCCCTTACAATAAGTTAGAATGTTACTTTTTCGGTGACGAATGCATAATGTGTGTTTTATATGGTATTTTTTAACGAAGTTAGGTATGTTGAGGTGTATCCTCAATTTGTCATAATCAAGGTTGCAAGTGCATGTCTCAAGGGCACGAGTGAAAATAAATTATTAGTTGCTCAATAAATAATTAACAAAGCATTAATCATCACATGAAGATTTTGCCTCAATTTACGTGCAAGTTGGGATTGGTGGCATTACAAAATGAGAATGAAGTTGGTGCAAGTATTTGTCTTGAGTTGTGTGTTAGTTGGTGGTGGTCGATGTTGAGATTAGGTCCAAATTGGTAAGAATTTGGCTAAATATAGCAAGAGAATTGATCCATAAAGGTTAAGTATGTCGTGAGCAAGGCTAAGATTTTTTGGGTTTTGGTGTGATCAAAATCAGTGTTATGGACTTTTTATGAAAATTGACTGTCACGTCGAGAGTTTGGTATAATGACCGAAAATCGAAATAAGTCAAAATAAGAATTTTGGGAATTAATAAATAAAAAAAAATTAAGCTGTTGACAAGAAACTGGGGGTTTATATATAAATTTATATAAAAAAATATCAAAATCAAAACAAATGTTTTGATTTTCAATAGAACGATTAAAATCGTTCGTTCCATAACCCTCTCAACTAGATTTTTCTCTCTGCAAGCTCTCGACATCCGGTTTTTGCTCGATTTAACAAAAATGTAGAGCATCGCGAGATAGTCAGTTCGAGTCAAGTTTATATGATGTAAATAAGTTATTTAGCTTGCAATTCGATAAATACTCGATTGAGGGCATTTTCCTCAATTCAATTTGAATTCTCGCAATTTTTTTATTTCTTTCATTGGGTTTTGATAGGACTTGTAGGGATTATTGTGAATTGATGTGTTGGTTGATTTACGCCAATTTGGAATAAACCCCACCGACGTGGGATATGGTTTTGATGAAATATATTGATGCATTTTTAGTTTATAACTATTTTGGAGGTGTTTTATAGTTGATATTGATTTACATTGGATTTCCGGATGAGTTGACTATTGGTTTTGATCCAATTTGACACCACGGTCGTGGAAATATTTTGATGTTGGTATCGAGTAGTTTTGTGGTGTTTTTCGTTGATTTTTGAGGATTTAATTACAAAAATAATGATTTGGAAAAGTTTTTCAGTTCAAAATAAATAAAGTTTGCATAGTCGACAAGTCATATATGAAAATTCATAATTTCTCCGTCGATGATCAGATTTGAGTGTTCTTCAAGGTTAAAAAGTTACCATAAGTTAGCTAGTTGAAAGCTAGTTGAAACAATTATATAAATCAATATTTCTGGAAAATGTTCAAGCATAATTTTGCAGCAGTTTTCATTGTGTTTCGTGAATTAGTTTCATTTAAAGTTTGACCAATAATATAATTGGGTATCCAGGAAAGCTAGTGGAGTAACTTTCATCGTGATCCGACACTTCGGGAACCCCGAGAAGTTAGCCCAAAATTGGTTAGTTGTATGTGACGACCCAAATTCTAAAAGACCTACCATAGGGACAATTTAGTAATTTTGCAAATCGTACCCAATTGGTCCTTCTATATAAATCTAATTGTAAACCCTAACCCCTTTTTTGTTCAAAACCTCAAATTTGAAGAAAATGATAGAGCAGAGCTTTGTTGGTAATTTCATATTAGGTATTGTGCTCTAAAGTCTCATGTGACGGCCCCAATTTCCCACAAACTGGGCACCGCCCGGCCTAAGCCCACGGGACCCCCGAGCCAGTCTCGCAAGGTCAACGCAGGCCTAGTCAGCCTTCCAATCAATCATTATCAGTAAATTCACAATTTTAAGTTGAGTTATTAATATTTTTCAAGATTTACAATTTGGCGGAAGCAATTTCTAAATGAATTACATTAACTCAACAATAATATAAAAAGTTAGGCAACCTAATTGTGGAACCCAATAAAAATGTTATCATCAGAGGAGAGTAAATACAAGATATACAAAAATATTCACCTAACTATGAAGCTTTCCCTCTGTTATTCGTCTGCGGCTCTGCACTCGGTCAAACACGAGATTGACGAGCCCAGGTAAGTAAATTCCAGTATAATATAAACAGTAATTCAAGATAAAATGAAACAGTCTAAAAGTCATGCAGATAAAAAGAAAACTGTACGAAATGCATGATAATGAGACTGTGAAACAATGAAAGTACAATGAGAATGAGTGTCAAAGGAAACAATATAGAGAGGAGCCCAAGTAGTCTAAGACCACCGAATGCGGGTGCCACAGGGTCGGGGTCGCAGAGTCGCGGCAACGCCAAGCACACTCGATCATCGGATGCGGCATCGCCGTACCTAAAATGTGGCGAATTAGGGATATCAACGGCGCCCCGGATAAAGCACATCTCATTCCGACCAAATACTGTGACTCGAGGTCATGGCCCCGGTTGCGAGCCGGCAACCACTCCAATCAGAGACACGAGTACGACTCACTTGGCCCTCGGACACTCGTAATGAGTGGGAATTCCAAGAAAAGGACATGATTTAACATCAATCAAACATGCAAGCTCAATGAACTACTGTACATTTTCCAACAGGTTTACTTACCTCGAAATTTGTAATTCGTCCTCAAGACGTCTCGTTCACGCCTCGATATGCGCACCCGAACTCCTACGTCCCTGATGTACATTTATACTATTTAAATTACTTAAATCATTCAATTCAATTCGTTCGCAATTAAAACCGCAAAATAAAGACAATGAATTTCACAAAATGGTGTAGGACCTCACCATGACATTCAACTCCATTTAAAGTTATTGCGTCGTCGCACGTCGTCGAATCACACCCCTCGTCGAGGATCGATCGGTCAGACGACGTGCCACCGCGCCGTTCACCGCGTTGTTGCCGCTACCGCGCCGACGTCACGGTCGCGCCACTGTCGTCGTTGCGCCGTCACCATCGGCGTCGCTGCGCCGCCACAGGCCGCTGCTGAGACACCACCGGAGCTCCCCTGCGCACTGCAGCCACCGCACTGCTCCCCGATCCTCGCCGCTGCACAGTTGATATGCGGCCTCCGCGTCGCAGCTGGTTCGTGCAGGCGCTGCTGCCATGCCGCTGCTCCTCGCACCGCGCAGTCGCCGACCGCCACTGCCGCACCGCGCAACTGCTGCACTGCTGGCCGGCTGCCGCGTCTCGCCGCCGATCTTTCCCTCTCTCTTCGTCGATCTCCTCCTCCTCCTCCTCCCGATCACTCTCTTTCTTTCCGCCCCTTCTGATCTCTTTTTTTTTCATTCTTATCTTGATCGTACATATATATAGATATATATATATATATATATATATATATATTTCTTTTATACATATATATATATATATATATATATATATAGTTTCGGGGCGTCTTCTTTTGCATTATTTGATTCCCGCCGTTTCGCGGGGAATTAATTTCTAAGAATTTATTAATTTAAATTCAAAATTGTAATTAAAATTTAAAAATTAAAAATACAAATACCATTTTTAGCTTATCGATATTCTCTAATGTGATTGAGATAAGATGTGAATGAAAAAATAAGCTAGTCATGCTAGGTCATTACTTCCTCAAAAAAAAAAAAAAATATGCATGCTGTGCATAATTAAAGATAGAAGAAGTATGAGTTGAAAAATAGAAAGCCACCCCAGAGAAATCTACTATGTTATTGATGCTCTCATGGAAAAACACATATCCATGCATAGCCTCAGAAATTTACACAAAATGCAATTTTTAAAAAGAGGGAGGGAAAGAATTTGATGCCCAACTGAACAGAGGGGGGACCAAGGTGGTGATCTATGAAGGAACACCAAACAAAACTTATACCATCACATGGAATCGCGGGGCTTCTGAATAGACAATACACCGACTTCCGGAGATGGTAAAAATGTATGAAAGCACCAAGAGAACAATGTGCGGGGGTAATTCGGAGCACTTGCAATGTTATTAGCTCAAAACTATAAATCTTATTAGCTATTTTGGGTAATTTGTTGATAATTTTATTAGGTACAAAACAAAGATTAATGAACAATGCGTAGAAGCAAAATTCCTCTCTGTACACTTTTTGATAATTTTGATATGTACATATACCTCTTTCTTATAAAAAAAAATGATCGAAAGATAAGATAAATTTATTGTAATATTGTTTATGGACTTGGGTATCCATTGATATTGATTTGACTTTAATTAAACACATTATAAAATAGTGCTAATTAACTAATCATCAATTGCATATATAAAATCAGAGGTTCAATTTGTTGGCAATGGAACAATACATTCAATATTCTCATAGGCATTTCACGAAACATTGACTTTATGGTTTAGACAATTCATCGAACACATAAAATGCATAAACATTGAAATTCAAAACAACCAAACATTGACTTTATGGTTTAGATAATTCATCAAACACATAGAATGCATAAAACAAAGAATTATAGATTTCTATAAAAAGTCTCGATCGTGGGTATCTAAGAATTTCCAATACCAAATCTAATCAACACAGCAAAAAAAAAAAAAAAAAAAATTGGAGAAGAAAGGTGGATTACCTCACCTTTGAATCAAAGAGCAAAGGAAAGCAGCGAATGAATCGATGAAGGAAAGCATGGAATGAATGATTTGAAGAGGAAGGAAAGTGGTTGATCAGTGAGTTGTTGATCGATTTGAAGAGGTGGTGTTCAAGACATCGAAGAGGTAGCGTTATTACCACTCAGAAATTTGTGCAATTCGGATTAAGTTGAATTAATTTATTAATTTTAAAAGAAGACACGAGAAGAATGAGCAAAAAAGTAAATTTTATTAGCACTCAAATAAAGTATGGGCAAAAAGGTAAATTTCATTACCACTCAAAAATTTGTGATTCGTGCTTTTATATGTATGATATATATATAAATTCAAAATTGAAAATTGTAATTAAAATTTAAAAATTAGAAATATAAGTACATTTTTTAGCTTATTAATATTCTATAATGTGATTGAGATAAGATGTGAATGAAAAAACAAGCTAATCATGCTAGGACATTACTTCCTCAAAAAAAGTGTATTGGATTGATGAGAATGAATTCATATTTGGAGATATAGAAAAAAAAAACGTGTAGTGGATTGATAAGGAGTTAGAGTTTGATTTGAATACAAAAGAAAATGTTGATTTGGAGATGAAAAAAAAAGTATAGGCAAATATGTAAATTTCATTACCACTCAAAAATTTGTGATTCGTGCTTTTATATATATGATAGATATATATGTTTGATGAGAAATGGAAAACAAACAAAAGTTGTAACCTTAATAAATATATAAATACATGTATATTACAGTTGGAGTTGATAACACGGTAGAAGAGTGGATGATGTGTCAAGTATGAAGCTTGATAAAAAACCACATGGCAACTAAAGATGTATGCTTATTAATGTGCCATGTTGACAATGCAAGAAATTATGTTATTCTTATTAGAGATGGA
The DNA here is from genome assembly GCA_039657365.1 of Stephania yunnanensis. NCBI lineage: Eukaryota > Viridiplantae > Streptophyta > Magnoliopsida > Ranunculales > Menispermaceae > Stephania > Stephania yunnanensis. The sequence goes on along the minus strand of CM077585.1, from coordinate 53,136,276 downwards.
GTTGATGGTATGACGAAAGAGTTGATGATGTTGCGATAGGGATACCACGTGTAAGACGTAACTTTATTTCCATTATAGTTGGAGTCGATGACGTGGCGAAGGAGGTGACGATGTGGTGTTTTAAATTTCTATATTTAGTGAGGTTGAATGCATAGGTTTTTAATTAAGGAATGTAATTAATGAGATTTTAAATAAGGCTACATCTTAGGCATGCCACGTCGCTGGTCGAGAAGGCTCCAAAATGCCACGTGAAACCCAGAATGTAGGCTTAATATAATATATATATATATAGATATATAAATTAGTATAATAAATATTAATTACCACTGATTAGCTTTTTTTTAGCAAATTATAAATTAAGAACTTTGTTTAGCTATTAATGCTAACACGATTAGTATTGGCATAATTGTGTATAGCCTAATCTAATTGTGTAGCCTAATCTATATATTGATCGGCACAAATATTAAGTAGCACCGACTTGCTATTTTTTTTTAGCAAACTATAAATTAGGAACTTTGTTATCTAAAAAATAAGATCGTATATAGTTCAATCATAATTTTGAATACTTAGCCAATCTACATCTATACTTATATAGTATATATCTAGTCTATATCTATATATATTTCGATTATAATCAGATATTTTTTTCAAATTTCTATTTATTTTTCTTGATGTGGCATACTTTTTATTTATTTTTCTTTTTGATCCAAGTAGTTGTTGTTGTTGTTGGTATTTCTAAAATTGAGTCCCCCAGTTTTTTTTTTTTTTTTAACTCCATTAGAAGTTTACATCGGATCTACTATTCAATTTTTTAATAAGCCGATTATATTAATTAGCTAATTCTTCGATATTTGTTGATTTATTTTTTATTTTTTAAACTCTTGTTACGACTTTATAAGAAAACTAAATATTCTCACCTATAGATTAACCTAATTAATAGCATATTCTAATGACCTCAAAAAAATATCTTATTCTAATCAAATTCTTTAATTGGTTGTTTTTAGGTTCTTTAATGGGCACTAATTAATTTATGAAGAAATTATATATATACACTTTTTCATAAAAAATTAAATGTAACTCAGATCATGCCTATCTATAGAAAAATATTATTATTGGCACATGTCCTTCCTCTCTAAGCCTCGGTTATTAACATAATATTTATGGAGATGCTAAATTCTTTGATATTGGTACATAAAAAAATATGTCTATTGAGTTATACATTCTCTTTTTTTTTTTTTTTTTAAAGGAAGTTAGATGATATGGTCAAGAGGCCATATTAGTGATTATAAAATATCTAACTACAATATCTAATACAGTTACATTAAAAAAAAAAGATCGTATACGGTTAAGATCGTATATAGTTACATTAAAAAAAAAGATAGTATACAGTTAAATTTATATCTATATGTATATAGTCTATATCTATACTTTCGATTCTAATTAGATGTTTTTTTCAATTTTTTATTTATTTTTCGTGATGTGTCATACTTTCTATTTCTTTTTCTTTTTCGATCCGAGTACCTTTTTTATTTTATTTTTAAAACCGAGTCCCCCTATTTTTTCTAACCGAAAGTAGTAAAAAAATGTGTACACAACCTTATCTAAGATCCAAGAACTTTGTTTAGCTATTAATGCATAGTATTGGCATAATTGTGAATAGCCCAATCTAACTGTCTAGCCTTATCTATATATTGATCGGCACTAATATTAAATAACTATTTAATAGAATTTTAATTGCATTGTTTGTATTTATAGCTATTTAGAAGCTTAGTACGATTGTATTTTGTGAAAAAATGTGATTACCTTTTTGTACTTATCCTCTTATTTGTTAGCAATAGATAGCTATTTAATAGTGTGGGCGAGGGAGAAAAAAGTAAATTTGATTACGACTCAAAAATTTGTGATTCGTGCTTTTATATATATGATAGATATATATATATATATATACACACACATATATATACATTTTAATTTTTATTTTCTTTTTTGATGTGACCACATTAAAATTACTATAGTCACATTACGTCACTACCTCGGTCCACGTAGACACGCGATTCGAGACGCCCGCTACCTCGATCCGCATCGACACGCAATTCGTCCCGTTCACGTTTTGGCTCCCAAAATTTCCCGCGTATATATTTCTCAACAATTAGCATTAAATCTTAAATTAAACATTCTCGGTGTCTCCACTGAAGATTCGGACATACGTATACAACGAGTGGGTCCTACATACGACCTTGACTTGACACGTGGCACAAGTCAAATTTTCAGGCCGTTACATCTCATTTGAAGGTAAACTCATTTCTATACTCCCTTCTTGTCTTGTTCAAGTTAATTTACAAGCTTAGTTTGGTTGCATTAATGGTGGATAATTCTTAATAGGTGTCATGGTGAAAAAGTTGACCTCAAAAAGATGAGGCGGCACCATCACGGTGCTGCCAGAAAAGGAATCGGAGAAGTGCAGCGGTCCGCCGCAGTCAGAGAAGGAAGAGGGGCCTCCAAGTAGAGGGCCCCCCAAACACCCAAACCACTCTCGGGCTTCCTCCACGAGAGGTCAGAGGAGGGGGGCCTACACATGTCGCAAGGGTCAATTAGCTACTGGATTAAATTGACATGGACCAGATTGGCCCTTACACCAAAAAACCTTGGTCAAAATGTCCATAGTCGATTAATCTAATATATATATGTATGTATATAAAATAAAAATAATAAATTTTACCTGCAAACGAGGCACACTACTGTGTCCCTAAGGGAAGAGTTGGGCAGGTCCCACCCTTCGACTTTCGCATCGGGCGACGAGAAACCCGTGGGACCCACACTAGTCGACCCCAAAATAAATTTAAAATAAATTAAAGTTAATATGACTTATCATTGATGTGAGTGTCATAAATTGTTTAGGTTCGCAAGGCGGTTCACATTGGGCCCCAAACATGTAAAGATCGAAAATAGGATTCGCGGTGAGTCGAGGTAAGTGGGGAGCTTGCTCAATTATCAAATATGGCATGATATTAGTTATGTTAGGACATACGTTTTTAACTAGAGACTTGGGAAATTGGTTGCATTATGTTATTGGCTTGGATCTACGCATCTATGGAAAGTGATTACATTTGTTTTCCTCTCTTATGATATTCATTGCCCTATGATGTTTGTAGAGTCCCCACTGAGGGCATTATTAGCAAGTAATATCTAATGACTCAAGATGTTTTTGGTGCCAACGAGAGCTTTATTATTTATTGCCCTGGGATGTTTGTGGAGTTTTTCATCGAGGGCTTTACTTATCTAATTGAATTCATAAGTGTATCAATTCAGGACATGAGTTGGAATTGCCTTCTCTTGTATTTTGTTATAAAGGGACGTGCATCAGTGACGGCTTTTGATGAACCTACTATTGGGTCGACGAGACTAACGGATGGCACATAAGGCCTGTGTGTCATATAGTAGTTGTCATCACCTCGAGGGTAGGTGAATCGGTCACCAGATTCTTGCCAATAACTAGTAAGTGCAATTGATGGTGAGCTTTCCAAACCATTCAAACCCATCCTAATTAATGCATCCCATGTTAACTTTGGTCTACCTCTACCTCGTCGAATTTTTACAATTTCTATTGAGTCAAGTTTTCTAATGGGGCATTTGTAGGTCGTCTTTGCAAGTGACCAAACCACCGCAACCGCCCTTCCATAATCTTTGTATAAATTGACGATACTCCTACTTGTCTTTGAATTTCTATATTTCTTATTCTATCTTTACGAGTTTTACCACACATCCACCTAAGCATCCTCATTTCTGCCACGTTCATTTCATGTAATTGTTGTCGCTTTACCGCCCAACATTCACTACCATAGAGCATAGCTAGCCTAATCACGGTCCTATAAAATTTTCCTTTTAACTTACTAGGAACATTTCAATCACAAATCACCCATGTTGCACTCCGCCTTTTTTTCCATCCAGCTTGAATTCTATGTGTGACATCATTTTGTATGATTGATCTTAGATATCTTAAATGGTTCACCTTAGGAACTTCTATTACCCTAATTTTACAACTTTATTATCTCGATGTCTAGTATTTCTAAACTCACAGTGCTTGTATTCAGTTTTCGTCCTACTCAACTTAAAGTCTTTAGATTCTAATGTATTCCTCCAAAGTTCTAGTTTCCTATTCACTCCATCTTTTGTTTCATCCACTAAGACAATATCATCTGCAAATAGCATGTACAATGGTATATCCTCTTGAATATGTCTAGTTAGTTCATCCATAACTAAAGTAAATAGATATGGACTTAAAGTCGATCATTAATGCAGTCCTATTGCAATGGAGAATTCTTTTGTAGCTCCTCCAAATGTCTTTATACTTGTCACTACTCCATAATATATATATTTAATAGTGTCTATGTATCTAGCATGCACTCATTTTCTTTCTAGAACCCACCAAAGAACATCTCTAGGGACCCTATCATATGCTTTTTCTAAATCTACGAATACCATATGAAAAAAGATTTTTCTATATTTTTCTAACAATCGTCTTACAAGGAAAATCGCCTTTATAGTTGACCTCCCAGGCATGAAGCCAAATTGGTTCTCTGATATTGTTGTTTCTCTCTTTAGCCTATTGTCGATTATCCTCTCCCAAAGTTTCATAATGTGACTCATAAGTTTAATTTTTCGGTAGTTTGAGCAACTATGAATGTCTCCTTTGTTTTCGAAGAGTGGCACAACAACTTTATATTATTATTATTATTTCCTATAGTATCTCTCTTTGTGAACCCTATACATGATAATGAACTTTGACTTGAATATGCTTTTATCGATCTTGTTGACTTGATTTATGAATGCTTTATAAATCCAAGTGATGTCTTGTCTTAAACGCTCTTTTATTCAATTTAAATTCATGCTAGTCTTGCATACTTATTAAGTATTACTTATGTATTTGATGGTTGAGCTAGTTTTCAGCATTACTGAGCTCCGTTGTCCTTTTTAGCTCACCCCACTTATATCTCAGGACCATACATATCGGCGCTAAATCGAGACAATAGAGAGGCGATAACTTGAAGCCTTCTCTTTTGATGTGAGCCTTGTATGGCTACATTATTATTTGCTTTTGAAACTATTGTACTTGGGTTGTAGTAAAATGGGTCTTTCGAGTAGATTGGATGTAACGACCCGCTCTAATTAATCCCGATTAACTGACAAATTACAGATTAAGACCATAAGCTTATACCCACGTTGACGTCGCAAAAAATTCTAAGGCACGCCTAACGAGGTAAAATTTATTATTTTTGTATGTCAATGTTTATTTATTTTACTAATATTAAATAATTAGCGTCGCATTATTTGACATTTTTATTGGTCGCGTGTGTGCGTGTAGTGACGAGAGTGTGCGACATCGCGGTTTACGCGCATAACTCGGGTGTACGGGGTAGTATGAGATTTTGTTGTCACATCACACATCACATCCCCTATCAAGCCCATCACTCATCATTACTCCCTCTCCATCACTCATCATTACTCCCTCTCCTCTCCAAATAAAAAAAATTCTTTTAAATCGGGAAGAGAGAGAAAAAGAAAGAGAAAGAGGGAGGGGACGTTGAGAGAAGAAAGAGAGAAGGAAATGAGGAGAAAGAGAGAGGGAGAAAAAAAAAGAAGGAAAGAGAGAGAGTGAACGGATGGAGAAAAAGAGCGAGGTCGAGGACGGCTTGTGGAGGAGCTCACCACGGCGCTGGCGGACTCCTGCAGCGGCGTGGGCGGCGGCGACGCGCTCTAGCAGCGGCGTCGGCAGCGACGACACTCGCAAAAACCTCAATTGATCACGGTGAATGGTTAATGTTGTTGTTGTTGTTGAAATTGTTGTTGTTGTGTTAAAATAAATAAAAAAGAGCCTTTGTGACGATTTGGAAGGAGAGAAAAAGAAGAAGAAAAAGAAGAAGAATAAGGCCAGATGGGCCTGCTGGCTAGGCCCACGTGGGCTGGGTTGCCCAAGCCTGGATCGGGCCAGGCTGCCCAGGCCCGGATCGGGTCGAGCCGCCCCAGACCCTGGCGGGTCGAACCAAGCCGGCCCGAACCCGAGTGGCCTTGGTTGGGCCGAACCGGGCCCGGTTCGGGCCCAACCCACCCTAAATTAATTAAAAATTTAATAATATAAATAAAATACATTTTTAAATAAAATAAATATCATAAAAATAGGAAAAATAGCTAGAAAATTATGGAGAAATTCAGAAAAGTCAAGAAAAATATAATAAAATGGGAAAAATATAAAAGAGTAGTTGTTTAGGACATTTGTGGCGTCGGCACCCCGGTATAACTCGAGAAGTATGGCTAAATTAAACTTTTGAAACAAAATCTCAAATTTTTGGTCTAACATTATGAATTCATTAAATGGGACTCTAAAATAAAAAAAAATTATAATTGGACACCAGGTACTTAGGCTACCATAATCGGGTGTCGAGTACGTATCTCAAGGCGAGTGCGGGATGTTTCGAATGCGTTTTGCGATTTGTTTGAGCTAAAAAAACCCACGAGAAAATTAGTTAAAATTCTTTTATGGTACTTACTTTATTTTGCATTTTAAATTATTCCATTGTGCTTTCCATTGATGTTCATTTATTGTTCATCCACTCCCACGTGTGTATGTGTGTTTGTCGACGGGGTCGGGCATGGCACAGACTCACACCCCGGGGCTAGCTACCCTACGATGTTCGAGTAATTGGCCATGTTGGGGCTACGGGGTGAGTATTCTCTGCAAGACCCGTAGGTTGAGAGATGTTTGACGAAGACCTAAGTCTACGTCATGGGTTCCTCTCAAGAGATGTTTGGATGGGGTTCCACCATTCGTGGGTTCCTCTAATTCGACCGTGAGATGTTTAGCGAGGTGGTCGTCTAATGGTTCCTCTCGGTTTAGCTAAGACGATTTCCGGATGTCGCCCAAGGTTCTCTGTCACGCTACACTCGTGTCCAAATTTAACTTTCTCAACGACTTATTATCATGTGAATTACTTTATTTCTTGTCCCTTATTTAAATTGCATGAATTGTAGCCGTTTTATTGGAATTCGTGAATATTAGCTAAAGTTATTTGGGATTTACTCACCTGGAATTTGTCATTATTTTTTGTGACAAATCGCAGATCTTGCGACGAGTCGGGGCAAGGGTGTCTCAGGCGACTACGTCTGAGTTAGGAGAGCCCGTCATTTTTTGCGTAGGTGTTGTATATATCTATTTACTATTTTTATGAGATTTCTGGGGGGGACTTGTATACCTAATACATGTATATGTTCACATTTTGTACTTTTGTTGCTCATTAATATACATGGTATCCAAATATCGAGTTTCCACACTATAGGGTTATTTAAACTGTGCAAACTTTTTATTTCTACAGTGTTTGCATGCTTCGAAGACTTCTGCTTGATGTTTAATTTATAATAATTTAATAAATCATGAACAACTTATTTAGTCGACTTAATGTAAATATTCATAAAAATATCCATAAATATTAAGTTAAGGCGAATAAGATACAAGCAAAGATTTAGGTCGCAGACAGTTAAAAGTGAGTATGCGGTGACGCGGCATGCTTGGTGACGTATCTGGCGACATGGCGGTACCCAGTTTGCCTCGGAGTTTGGGGCCGTCACATTGAACCTCACACTCATCTAGTTTGAATTTCTTCTTAGTGAATGAATGACTTTAAGACAATTTATGAATTAAAGACCCACATATAGTTTCATGGTTAATCATATAGATCTTATTTAGTTTATTCCATACTTTTAGTCCATATGAACTTGTTGCATTATTTTGCAGGTTGTTTTAAGCGTGTCAGGCCGTATTATCGAGCCCGGTTTGGGTATTGGGCCTAGGAGGCGGTCTGGGTCAAGTGACCCGACTCTAGGTCAGGCCACATTGTAAGTAAACCCTATATTGGTCTTTAGTATATATGAAATTTATCTTTGTACCTGCATTTGTGAATAGTTTGCATTGCATTTCGTATCATTCTTTGTCATGCATACATGATATCCAGATAGAGTTGCCCCTATTTCGATCGTAAGAGTCTGAGGTGCTCCACTCCAAACTAGAAACACTACAGGTGTATAAGGCGGATAATGTCGGCTTTGGGGTAGCATGCGTTGAACTCATAGGACTGTTCTAAGTTCATCGTGAGTGGGCTCGCTTGTTATGAGCTTAGAAAAGGAAATGAGTGATCCACGTTGTTATATAAATTTGTTAGTATTTTGGAAATGCGATTACATGTCTCCTTATATTCGGAATAACATTTCCAGGGTACTAAGCAATGTAGGAGTTTATTTACCTAACATCTTTGTGTTGTTTTTTATTATGTCAGGTTTTTTTGTGAAAACTAAACATAACAAGAAAAACTCGAAGATCTTGGGTGAATATTTTATGTTTAAAAGTTTAAGTTTCTTGTTGTAATCACTTTATATATATATATATATTATTTTAGGCTTTGTGGTGAGTATAGGTCGTGAAATACTTTTGAATGGGTTATGAAAGTCTTCTAAATTTGTTCGAGGTAAGTTACGGGATTTATAATTCAGTTTCAGTTTATTTTGGGATTATAAAGTTGTAACTAAGGTATCGGAGACTCTAAATTAGTACTTAAAGTTTGAATTTAATATATATTGTGAACTGCGGGGAGTTGTGAGTCTTTTTAGCCCTCTCCCTAACTCTGTTGTTTATTAAGTGAAAGTTTTCCGACATACCATTTCTAGGGGAGGTTCTGCCAAAGTATTTACTAAATATGGATATTTGCTCCAATTAAAGAAATAGTGAATTGAGTTTGAATAAGGATATAAATTTAGTTTTGGAGCATTATTATGGATTGAAATAAAAAATTATTTTGAGGATGAAGTTAATTGAATGGATTAGATGCCTAATTAGGGGAATTAGGCTAAGTCAGGACTTAGTGAGACGAGCCCTGATATTAGGAAACGTCAGGTTTTGTGTTGTCAGAGCGCCTAGCACCGTGGGTGGAATGTCTAGCGCCCTATTAGCGCGTTGGTCAACCTAATTAGCGCGCTACACGCAGGTAGTGCACTAGCTAGCATATTAAACGCGCTACGTGCAGGACAACCCAGAATTCTGCACTTTGAATTTCGAGTTTTTCCCACCATGGCTAACTCTAAAACTTTGGGATCTATTGTTCTAACCTACCAGATACCCAACACACCCATTAACAACATCACAACAGCTACACTTCATATTTTTCATGAATTCATCAACTTAAACTAAATTATTTAGTGTAAGTGACATTACCTAATTGATGAACACCACACCTAGCTTGATTAACATCTCCAAATCACCATATCTTCTTCAATGCAACTGATCTTCTTCTTTCAAAGCTTTACCTCTTCTCTAAGTTATAGAAATGAGAATGAAATTATTTGTATTAGTTGATCTATTTAATCTTATATATGTCGATAAGACTGATTAATAACTATTGATTTTTATGTACACACATATCTCAAGACTAATCTAATGTTCTATATCTTGACACAATTTCACTAATTCTCCACTAACTCCATCTAACTAACACCAATAGTAACTCAATTGGTCTCTCGATATGTCAACACGTATCTCGAGAAATATCGATGCTTAATGTTTTAATTTGTTAACTTAGGTTACATTTGATGTAAATCAGCTTTAGCCATATCTAATTAACTATATAAGCCACATTAACTTTAAACTAACTTACCACATCACTCTCTACCCGGTCTCATGCCAGCACGCATCTTGAGATATGTCCCCATTCACGTCTCGACATCTATATACTTATCACGGCCCAAATAATTAATACACGTTTTATTTGTTAATCATGACCAAATGACCCGTGATGTAGGACCCGCAGCGAGATACGTGTCACTACCGAGGCACGGTGGCCGAGGTAAATGTTATATTTGTGTGTTACATGCCTAGTGTAATGTATATGTGTAGACTACTAAGTCAATTTTATGGGTATGCAGATACCGAGACGAGCGGGGACTTACCTCGTGTTACGTGCAGACGTGGGCTCGAGGTAGTAGCTCGTGGGGTAGCGTAATTAATTAATTTGAGTTGTGCACTACACATGTGACTTTAATGTGGCCACATAAGGATTTATATTAATGGGCCTAAAGTAGAGAAATCAAATGCGACTCACTAGATATACATCTAGACACACAAACCCATATAAAAAAAGAAGAGAAAGAGAAAAAATGAGCCAAATTGGGAAAAATTCTAGAGAAATCAGGGAAAATCTCTAAAAATTATATTTTGACAGAATGAATATAAATTGATAAATTTCTAAGCAAAATAAAATATTTGAAATTTCGGACAAAACTTTTACAGGGTTTTTAGCTCGAAAATCGCAAAATTGGAAAATTGGTCTCGAATTCGATTTTCGACCAATTTTGGAATTTTAAACAATTAATATTGAATCTAAATTGATAAATTGTCAAATGATAAAACCGTAAATGAGATATTACGGGGTGTTGGGTGCGTACATCGACGTGACGAGAAGTCGGATAGCTTAGGAATTGTTATGGTATGTAAGTAAACTGAGTGAGACATTTATTTACATTTCATTCCATTTATTTATTCATTCTCAGTTATTCGAACTGAATTTACCTTGAAAATCCACATGTTATGTCTTGTTTATTTCTCATTTTATGATGTTGCTCATAACATACTTTGTTGTTCATATACTATCATTGATTCCAATTCTTTTTCTTTGTCATGTTGATTGTTGTGTTTGGAAGTCAGTGATATAGCATGCTACTAGGTTAGTTTGTTTATTTTGACTCTAATCCTTTGTGTATTAGTATGCAGTTACATCTCTTGGATTCTATTACCGAGTCATTATCGAAAGTGAAAGTGGTTCTTGTGGTTAGGATCATTTGATGATAGAAATTCAGCTTTCATACGGGGTCACTAGACTTTCTGGGATGTTAGGGAATTTCTCCACTACCTTGCATGACATACGGGGTAACGTGCCTCGAACGGGGTAACCGGACCTCCGGGTTTGTTGGCTCAAGAATAACTTGGGTAAGCATGACGAGTTTTAAAACACGGGTATGTTAGCAAGTATACATTCCAGTGACGACTAATTCACTTGGAATAGAAAAGGCGTAATCGTAAGTACGACCTTTTGAAATTATGATCTAGAGCTCAATTTGTAATGAAATGATATAGAGCAGAGCTCAAATCGTAGTGGAAAGGCTGATGTGACGTAGCTCACGGCCGGCCGACCCTAATCCATTACTACTTAGCCTTGAGCCAGTTTCATATTTGGTTAACTCAAGTATCTCTTTGCATGATGTTTCTTTCAACATAGTTGCTAAATAAATTATGGCATTTGATACTTGTTGCATGTTTGGGAATGTGGATCAATGTCTCTCGGTACTACTTAAATAATTTCGTGTACTCACCGTCCAGTTTGTGACGGTGGGTGCAGATGAGTCGAGTAGCAGACCGAGCAAGGAGAAGATTGGCGACTACCTCTAAGCCGGTGGGGGACTGCTACGACATATTTTTATACGTTTTGTATTCTGTTGTAATACATTTTGTATGTACATGATCTTTTTATTTTTTGGTTGAGTGATAGGAACATCTGACTAGACACATGTTATATATATCACCACTTTTGTTTGTATATGCATGTGATCTCTATTTCCTTACACTACAAAAAAACGGCAAATCAGAAACGGAATTAGAAACGGAAATAAGTTCCGTTTCTAAATCAGAAACGGAATTAGAAACGGAATAAGTTCCGTTTCTAAATTTAACAGTTAGCGACGGAATTGACACGGAAAAAATCAGAGACGGATTTGAGACGGATCAGAGACGGAATTAGAGACGGAATTAGAGACGGAATTAAATTCCGTCTCTGAAATTCGGCGCCACCATTCCCGCCAAATTCTTCATTTCTTATGACCGTTCATCATTCCTCGAGATTTGTATTTTCTTGGATCATTGCACCCCCTCCTCTTTCCCGCACCCCACCCCCCCCCTTCCCAACAAAACACCAGAAATCCCTAAATCATTCTCACGAAAAAACCCCAAAAACCTAAATCTGTCTCTCCGTCTCGTCCAAAATCATTCGATCGTCTCGTCCCCAAACGTCCATCCCGTTCGATCGTCTCGTCTCTCCGTCTGGTCGTGCTAGCTGGTCTCTCTGCTGTCTCTGGTCTGTCCGTCTCGTCGCGCTGGTCTCCGTCTCTCCGTCTGGTCGTGCTACCTGGTCTCTCTGCTGTCTCTGGTCTCGCCGTCTCTCTGGTCTCTCCGTCTCGTCGCGCCGGTCTCCGTCATCGGCCCTCAACTCTCGCTCTCTCTGGTCTCTGATTCCGGTTCTATTGGCATTTGTAGTTTTGGAGTCTTACTACATTCTGATATAATCTATTTGTTTTTTATTGTTCTTTATAATGCAGCCAACACTCATGATCAAGAGCTCTTCAGCTTTCATAGAGATCATTCACCTTGTGACGGTTTTGAGGAAGTACTGAACTGCTACAATGTTTTCGCTCAACTTTTGCGTCTGTCAGGTTGGCATTCTAGTCCCCTTGTTTATCTATTTTAAAAAATTTATGGAAAACCAAGGGTGACATGAGAATTATTTAAGTTTCCGATATGGTTCATTTGATAGTTCGATCTTCTAGTAAAGATCGGAGTTGAAGGCAAGAAGCTTTTTTATCTTGAAAGATTTTCCAATTTAAATTAAGCATGCGGACTTCATAAATTTCCATCTATCAATAAATATTCGGGGTGTCCGGTGTTCCTACGTACCTTATCTGCGGCATCCAGAAATATTAAAGTCGTAATACTTGTTAGCATTGCAAATATTATGCTCATGAATGAAATATGTTATAGATTTTCACTTGAACTGAAGCTATATCTGCTAGGCAAGGCAGTCATATATATGCCTTGATGTTCAAACATAGGAAATGAACATAATGTGGCTGACCATTGTGTATACTAGGTTTTCTTAGCGGCTCAACTATACTAGTCTACTAAATGGATTAAAAAAAAAAAATTATTTTCTTGATAGGTCTTAGCTATTCTGGTCATGGAATCCTTTTTATTATTTTAAATTCGTCTTGGCAATTGGCGGTGTTATAGTACTACCTTATTGTTTATGAATTGTGAAGGAACAAACTCTTGATCAGGTGACATATTTAAAGAGTTCAGTTCTTTTAATTGTTATTACTTTTTGAGGTTTTATTTTAACTGTTCTTGAGTGATATGATTTGTTACGTGGTTGATTGTGCAGTGAATGAGTGCACATCGTTCTGATTCTTTTTTATTTTCGATCTTGAATCTCCGTCTCTTTCATTGCTCTCTGCTCTCTGGTCGCTCTGTGCTTACCGCTCCGCTCTCCGCTCGTCAAGGTAACAAAAAAAAATTTTTAACACTCGAATTCTCTTCACATTGTATCTGCTCACATTTTCCCCCGGATTGGCTTTCATGTGCATTAGTTGGTGTTCTTCACTTGATCTATTAAGTTAATGTTGTGTCTTTTGTTTGGTTTAGAAGTTTTTGTTCTGCTCTTCTCTTACATGCATAGTGTTTTGTGGTTATGCTTGTTCTATTTTTAGGTTTATTAATATGTAATATTTCATTTCAACCTTTTAATTAAGCAATTCAAGATTTATATTGATTCCGTATTTGGTTGTTATTCCATGTTTATTTTATCGGTAAAGCATGTCATCCGTATTTGGTTGTTATTCCATGTTTATTTTATCGGTAAAGCATGTCATGATCAACATTATAATACATTAGAATCATGTACTGAGGTAATTACTTTGTCGTTTGATGTTATAGTTGTTAGTAATTTCATATTCATGCACTTGCTATGGATGATTGATTAGTTAGGTGTTGTTGGTTACGATTGAATAGTACCTATAATTACTTAATTTCTACTACTAGTTAGGATTAGAAACACTAGGATTACTCTTTTAGTTAATGTTGCTATTTGGCATTAAATTTCTAGAGAATGGAACCTATAACCTTAAGGAGGTATGAGTGAACAAGTAGTAGACGCGTTGATGCTATGTGGTATTTGTATGCCTCTTATATCCACTACAAATAAACAGCAAATTAGAAACGGAATTAGAGACGGAAATAAGTTCCGTTTCTAAATCAGAAACGGAATTAGAAACGGAAATTTCGTTTCTACATTTAAAAGTTAGCGACGGAATTGAGACGGAAATATTCAGAGACGGATTTGAGACGGATCAGAGACGGAATTAGAGACGGAATTAAATTTCGTCTCTGAAAAATGGGGCCACCATTCCCGCCGAAACTTTATTTCGTTATACCCGTTCATCAAATCTCGAGATTTGTGACAACAAATCTCGAGATTTCTCTTTACCCCCTCCAAATTACATCTACCATCATATGAAAAGAGACATTACATTACAATACGATCATAAATGAAACCTGAGACATCGTGTAACGCTGACTAGCTAGAAAATTAATGACTTCCTAACTTTGTCAATTTATTCTCTATTCATGAGTTTAATGTGCGAACCTCGTTCTTTCACTTAGCTATCAATTTCTTCTAGATGGTCTAGATCGCTATTCCGATTTACAATATTCTCCAATTAGTGAGATTTCTTATCATCTTAATCATTATTATTTCATTACTTGAATAGACAATCGACTCGACAAGGGTTACGTTCGACTAGGAATGTCATCTACAAGCGAGATGGATGTACAACCGGCTCGACAACGGTTACGTTCGAATTGAATTCGCGGCGAAGGTTAAAGAATTCATATCATTTGCAAAACAACATTGTCCTACATACCAAAGTGAAAGGAAGATTAGATGTCCGTGCAATTTTAAGAAATGTCGACTTGTACCGTACACAGACGTCGAAACGGTTGAGCACCACATATGTAGGTATGGATTTGTCCCGGATATCACAGGTTGGTACGAACATGGTGAGAACGGAGATGAAGGCCCGCAAAATTTTCACGAAATGGATAGCCATATTGATGATGCTTGATGTGGGAGGATACGATCGACACCTTACCGCGAGATGCTACACAACGTGGCGGGTCCAAGTTTCAATTGGAATGCCGTGGAAGAATCACCGAAACCCCCAAGCACGCCAACTATATGACATGATTGATGCGAGTAGGGAACAATTGTGGCCTGGTTGCGAAACCATGACAACGTTGTCCGCAATGGCAAGATTACTTGCGATCAAGTCGAACATCATATATCGAACGAGGGTATAATGAAATCATTAAACTCATGAAGGATTGTTTGCCAAATGACAACTCAATGGTTGAGAATTTTTATGCCACTAAAAGACTAATGCGAGGTCTAGGTCTACTGTTGAGAAAATAGATTGTTGTGAGGACCAATGTATGATTTATTGGGGAGTGGACTCGAGTTGACGTCATGTAAATTTTGTGGGAAATCACGATACGTTGCACATCGACGAGGTCGTGGTCGGAACACAAAAAACCGCCCTTGCAAAAGAATGTACTACTTCCCTTTGGGCCCTCGGTTGCAACGATTGTATGCGTCTGAGTCAACCGCAAAACATATGCGATGGCATGGAGATCATTCATCGCTTTGAAGATGTTATGCAACACTGTTCGATTCGATTGCTTGGAGACATTTTAATGACGTCAATAGAGACTTTGCCGCCGAGGTTCGGAATGTTCGTTTAGGATTGTGCACTGATGGTTTTCAAGTATTTGGGCTTTCCGGGAAATCGTACTCTTCGTGGCCCGTGATTTTGACTCCTTACAACCTTCCACCGTCGATGTGCATGAAATCGAGTTTATGTTCTTAACGGTTATCGTTCCTGGACCGACCAGCCCAAAGCAAAAAATCGACGTGTTCCTTCAGCCGCTTGTGAAAGAGTTGCAAGATTTATGGAACAATGGGGTGGTTACATACGACGTTTCCACCAAGACAAATTTTCTCATGCGAGTTGCCCTTTTATGGACTGTTAGTGATTTCCCCGCATATAGCATGTTGTCCGGTTGGAGCACACACGGTAAGTACGCTTGTCCATATTGTATGGAGGATACAAATGCATTTCAATTGCGAAATGGTGGTAAGACATCGTGGTTCGATTTGTCATCGTCGTTTCTTGGAGAAGTCATCACCATTAAGGAAAGACAAAAAAATTTCATTAGAGGCAAAATGGTCATAAATGATGATCCGCCCGCTTTGCGATCTGGTGAAGAAATTTTGGCAGAAATTGAATCGTTTGGCTTGATGAAGGTGACAGAAATCGGCGCTGAATCTGTGAATGGGCGGATAGCTAAGAATTCGGGATGGAGGAAGAAAAGCATATTCTGGGACTTACCGTATTGGAAGACAAACTTGATCCGCCACAACTTAGATGTCATGCACATCGAAAAAAATGTTTTTGACAACATATTCAACACTATTATGTGTGTACTTAGGGCAAGAGTAAGGACAATGCAAAATCGAGGCAAGATATTCGTGAATATTGTCACCGACCTTCTCTACACATTGATTCGGCGACAAATACTTACGTCCTTGGGTGCTATGCTCTTGATACATCAAGAAGACAAAAATTGTGCGAGTGGGTTGAAAAGTTGCGTTTTCCTGATGGTTACGCATCGAATCTTGGTCGATGTGTAGATCCAAAGAAACTGCGAATGTTCGGCATGAAGAGCCATGATTGTCATATATTCATGCAACGGTTGATATCAATTGCATTCAGAGAACTTCTCCCAAACCCGGTTTGGGTTGCAATTAGCGAATTAAGCCTTTTCTTCCGGTCCCTAACTGCGAAATGTGTCAGTATCCAAGATATGGAGGTCTTAGAGTCTGAAATACCAAAAATCATTTGCAAGTTGGAAAAAATTTTCCCTCCAAGCTTATTTGACTCTATGGAACACCTACCAATCCACTTGGCCTACGAGGCCCGTCCGGCCGGTCCCGTTCAATTTCGATGGATGTATCCATTTGAGAGGTACTATCTTGAGCCCTTGATATTATTTTCCCATTCAATAGGTTTTATATCAACATTTCCTATAACATTCATATAGGTACCTTAAACATTTGAAGAACAATGTGCGAAACAAAGCGAAGGTTGAGGGCTCCATGTGTAATGCTTATTTGGTCGAAGAGGTCACATCCTTTTCTTCTTACTACTTCGAAGATCACGTCTTTACGTTGCATGACAAAGTGCCACGTAACGACGATGGCGGTCTCGGGCCCACACCGAACTTCGTTGGCAATTTCTCAATTTTCACTTATCCCGGTCGACCCATGGGCAAGTCGAAGGAGCGGTACTTAACGAAGCGGGAGTATAATGCCGCTCATTCGTACATACTTTGCTCAATTGTCCGAGAGATCGCTCCTTACGTTCAGTATGTCCATCACTTTCTTTCAATAATGCAGTACATTCATTGTTCATATTTTAGTAAGACAACCGACTTACACGTTCGTTTCTTCTAGGATATTCGTCGATGAAATCACTCAAGCAATGGGGGAGTCGGAAGTTGATAGTAGTCTAGAGCACAACTTCCCCATTTGGTTTCAAACATATGTAAGGTCATTACTTTTGTACGTTATAGATTCAAATGTTTCTCCCATAACTAATGTGTCATATTGCATCTCTAATTTTGACGAATAGGCTCGAATTCTATAGTTGACGAGACGCTCGTTGATCTTTCTGTTGGTCCTAGTCGATCATGTACTTGTCTACCCTGGTTACCTTGTTAATGGGTATAAGTTCCACTCCGCAACATATGACGTTAATAGATCGACGCAGAGCGAGCGGTGTTTTGGTGAAGGGTTCAAACTACGCTGATGTTTCCCATAACTATTATGGAGTACTTGCAAGAGGTTGTGGAGATTGAGTATACCGGCCTCAAACGTGTGGTCTTGTTTAAGTGCGAATGGTATGACCCTACACCGAATCATGGTGTGAGGACTCACCCAACACTTCAATTGGTAGAGGTTCATCGAAGTCGACGATATAACAACTACGAGCCATTTGTACTAGCAATGCAAGCCACTCAAGTCTACTCGCTTTCGTACCCTTCTATGCGGAACGATCGACAAGAATGGCTAGCGGTTTGTTCTTGTCGGCCAAAATTCGGCGACGAGGAAACTAGCAAAGACGATAATGACTAGGGCTCGGCGGAGATTGCTTTCCAAGATGGGATGCCCACCACGTGTGTAGTCGATGATGCGATCGCCGATATCAACAATCTGGATGTTCGATCGGGACTCGATTCATTGTTGAAGCGGGTCCAAGCGATGAAGTTTATAGTGGAGATGAATCAGAAGAAGAATCCTCACCTTCTACTCATGAGAGTGAATTTGAAACGGATGATAGCGAATAAAGTATGTATATGATATGTCAACGACCAATAATGTAGTTACTTTTATTAGCATGGATCCTGTGTTATTAAGTCCAATAATTTAGACTGAATTTCTACTTTTTGTATGCCCTCCTTCTCTGATGTTTTATTCGTGAATATTGTTAGGTATCATGGCCGGACGTGGTCATAGGGGATGTCGAGGTTTGCCATTAGGAGGCCATCGTCCAGGCGGAATAGGTGCGGCACCGACATCCGCGCGCGAAATACCAACTGGCCCTCGTGGTCAGGCCACACGAGGGGTCCATAGAGGTCGTGGCGGTGGAGGTCGTGGTTCGATACCTGCATTATCGATTCCGACTTCTCGTTCTCTCGAGCACGATACAGCCGCAGCGTCACCTTCCCCTTCCATACCGTCGGGGTCGTCTGTACCATCATCGTCGTCATCAAGGACTATGCCTAATATACACTTCCCCACACCTTCTCCGACATCAATGACTCCTTTACCCACGAGGCTCACACCCCGACCACGGCATCACCGGCGGCATCCCGACAAGAGACGTAAGAGCAGGGTTGGAGGTGACGGGCCCTCCGCGGCCACCTCAGAGGACAGGGATGGAGCCCCCTCGCGTGCAGGGGATCCCTATCACGCTGATTGCCAATGATACGTAAGTTTGTGTTTGACTTTTATATGTCATTTTCAATATGGATGTCAAATATTGAAGAAGTAGTTAAGGTGATATGCATGTTCATGAAACACAGGGAGTTGCATCCTTCGCATTTTTGTGCACGGAGGATGACAAAAGTTTTTAAACGATGGATGATTCCTGAAGGGTATTGTTAGAAGTCGGTACCGCCTCATCATAAAGACCAATACTGGCGCCAATGGAAGGTAAACAAGACTACCATATGCCTTATGATTTATACTATTTTCTCAATGCGAGGTAACAATAGCAATCGCCAATTTGTAGATATTTTTTAGATGGGATGATGCGCTTCCCGAGGATCTCGTGCGAGCGGTGTACGACAGGCTTGCAGGCACAAGGTACACCGCGTTGATGCACAAGTTGAAGAAGAATCGGGTGCAGCCAGTTTATGTTACAGATGAGGCATGGAGGAGATACTTGCAGTACTGGGAGAGCGAGGACTTCCAGGCTAGGTCTAGGCAAGCGACGGAGAATAGGAACACTGAGGTCGAAGGCCCTGGGCTGGACCCTCGAAGCACGGTGGTGGTTCCGTGTCTTTTGTGACTACCCAAGAAAGATTGGTAAGTTTTTGTAACATCTAGGATATTTTGTACATTTATACACTTGTTCACTATGCTTGGTCCTGCACGCAGGCTGATTCATCCGAGACGCCACCGATTGTGAATGACTTGTATTTGCATCTCCACACCGTTAATCACGACAGGATGACATTCATCGATACTAGATCAGAGCGGTTCTATGTAAGTATAGAAATGATATGTAAAATATTATTAAGTATACTTTACCCCATATCATGTATTTTGTTTGTTGTGCATATATGCAGGATAGGCTCCAGAGCAGACGTCAGGAGCTGACCCAGGCTACACCGGAGCAATCGGTGGATGATGAGGCGGTGTACCTTAATGTGGCGGGTGAGTCTTCCAAAGGACGTGTCTACGGACTCGGGTCCGTAGGGAGAAAGAAGAGGAGATACGGAGCTCCTGGTGCTAGCACGTCGCAGACGCTGGATGTGGTGCCGCGGGCAGAGTTCAATGTCGTTGCGGAGCAACTACGAAAGGTTATGGAGTTCATGCATCAGCGTCTTGGGATGGACATGGACGAAATAGGCCTAGCTCAGCAACAACCACCACCACCGCCACCACCACCGCCACCTCATGACCAGCAACAGCCGCCGCAAATAGATCCGGTCGATCCACCCCAACAAGGGGACAATGTTGGGCGTGAGACGTAAGCGTGGCTCTCGAGAGATGAGCAGGTTGGTGATACATAGGTACTTCACTTGTTGTTTGTGTAAATTCTTAGATTAAACGTTTTATAGTGTAGACAACTTTAGAAATTCTTCGAATTACTTTATGATTCACACTTCTTTTTGTGCATTTTTAGGTCGATGTTCCATATTTTATCGTGGATTTTAATATTTTTCCCTTTTGCTCCCCCAAATTTTTTTTTTTTGTTTTTAAGTAAAATATATTATAAGTACCGAATGTTTGCATAATCCATGGGAGAAGAAAACATCTTTGTTGTGTGTGTGCAAATCTTATGCCATTGCGGGTTCTCTCGAGTGCTATGATGAAGAAAGTGGTAGAATCGACGGGGAGCGACATCTTCATGCAATAGCAAATGAATTTGGGAAGTCGATAAAGGCTCGTTTTTCGGTCATCGTGTTGAGCACATGTAGGCTCTTCTTCTTCTATTATGGCATGTCCCTAGAAGAAGAATAGCCTACATGTTCTCAACACGTATGACCGAAAAACGACCCTTTATCGATTTCCCAAATTCATTTGCTATGGCATGAAGATGTTGCTCCCCGTCGATTCTACCACTTTCTTCATCATAGCACTCGAGAGAACCAGCAACGCATAAGATTTGCACACAACAACAACCATGATGTTTTCTTCTCCCATGGATTAATTCTGCAAACATTCGGTACTTATAGTATATTTTACTTAAACTTAGGTTAAAAAATTTATTTTGGGGAGGATAATGTATTAAAAATAAAATCCATGATAACTTATGCATGAACTGGGCGTCCGAGCCAACTAAGATATACGAGAGGATAAATGGACAATGAATGTACTGCGGTGGATGGTGGTTTGTTGAAGCTTTGATGTAGTGGAGGGTGCGATGATGAAGTTCCTTATTTCGTTTTTTGCAGTTTTCGGATAGGCGGGTTTTAGTTTTTCCTATCGTTCTCGAGGGTTTGGGTTCATTGCTTTTGACGATGAGCATGTTGTAGACGATTTGTTTCATTTGCATGTTAAACTCATTCTTTTTTTGGTGGTGGTGATTTTGGTCCTTATAGGACTCCAGGTCTCGGAGGTAGGCTTGGTGGGTATAGTGGAGGCAGTGAGCTTGGTGGGGGTTATGGAGGCTTTGGCGGCAGTGGCTTAGGTGCTTATCGAGGTGAATCTTCTCTTGGCTATTCTATTTTAGCGACTGAATCACTTCCTTTCAATAGTTTGTCGTGTAGACTTTTTAAGTTACTTGATTTACATATTGCTGGTGGTTTAGTTTGTTATAGACATATTAGTTTATTATAGTCAGATACCGTAGATGATTTGAGGGAAAAGATGGCAGATATAGATAATCATGTGGGTGAAGAGACTGGACCAAAAGAAGGTGATGATTGAATGGCACTGATTGTTCTCTTTATCTAATCAATACATGGTTTCTTAGAGTTCCAAGTGCATTACTTAGAGAAGGCGAGTGTCTTTTTCATGGTCAAACCTCCGAGAAGATAAGTTTAAACTAGTTGCATTATTTGAAGAAATTTGGTGGTATACGATTAGTCCTAAGATAGCTTGGATGCATTGACTAGAAAAAGATTTTTAAGGATTTTGAAAGAACACTATCAAGCACAATGAATCAAGCTATTTCGTTGTTGTCGAGTTTGATCCATGCAGCCAACCCATCTTTGATGTTGTAATTATGCTAATTTGCCGTGTCAAATTAGCTAAATTGTATTAACTAAGAGTATGTCTCTACTTTTCTGAAGAGAATCTTTTATATAAGTAAAACTAATAAGAAAGGGTTTCTTGAATAGACTATAAATGACCTAACATGTTAAAAGGTGTCAATAGATTCACTACTGACTAGGTGTGAAAATTATTAAAGAGAAGATTGCTCTTATGTCTTGGTTCTTTACTCCTCTTATCATGTACATATCTATATTTTCTTCCCCTGCCCCTTTTTCCTCTCTCAGAAAAGCAAGGGATTTGCATTTATCCGGTATGCTACTCCTGAGCAAGCAAGGAAGGTCCTTGCTGATTTGAAGGATGGAACAGATACTCTATACATGGGCAACATTTGCAAGACATGGACAAGAGAGCAAGTAAAGATCTAGTTGTTTTCTGGTTTCTGGTTTAATTTCCCTACATGGGCTTTTAAGTAGGACAAAAGGTTACAGTTCAGCCGTTCATATTGTTTCCTATGTTGTTGCTGCAGGCAATGCACCTATCACTTGATTGTCTTCACGATCCCGATCTTTGTTTTGTTTTAATTTTTCCTGGTTATAAGGTACTTGAGAGATTGAAGAACCTTGGGGTTGAACAGATTGAGGAGATTTACTTACCTGAAATAATGGTTCCTCTTGTTGGAACACCTCAGGCAAGAGCTTTTTCCTTCATCTTATTCTATCTATTCTACGCGCATATATACTTGCATATATAGATATATATTTGTTAACAAGGCTGCATCGTTTCCTCTAAATGAATTTTATCACTTAAGAAGAAGCACATCAGTTTCTTCTTGGATTAGTACTTATGGAATGAATCTTTTCTCTAACAGGAACTGGAACATCAAGTGAGTTTGATACGTGATGTCTCAAAGAAAGTCTTTTCTGAGATGGGCACCTCCATAGGATACAAAATTGGCACCATGATTGAGATCCCTAGAGCAGCACTTGTTGCGGACGAGGTATGTAGGGAAATATGTTCTCATAATTCATCAAGAAGATGTTAAGCTCAAGTTACTATTAATTATTAAAGGTCATCAATTTGCATTATTATTTTATTACCATGTAAAATTGATTCCCTTCCTTTTTTGTAGATTGCGGAACAAGTGGAGTTCTTCTCATTTGGGACCAACGACCTCACACAAATGACATTCGGATACAGTAGAGATGATGTTGGAAAGTTTCTTCCTATATACCTATCCAAAGGAATTCTGCAACATGATCCCTTCGAGGTTAGTATGCTCAATAATTTTTTTGCCATATATTCCACTTCATGTTCGTTTCTAGATTTGATCATAACGAAGCTCATGACAAGAGTCAGTTCCCATTTACACAAAATCTTAATTTATGCTCAATGGAGAGAGAAAAGATATGTGTAATCTCTTGTCTAAGGCAGTTTCTTTTTTACTTTCCTCGATAGGGTGCGTAAATTTAACATGAATAGCTCTACTACGCATATGTAGAATCCATGTATTCAAATCTCAGTAATTTTTCTCCTCCTCTCTCTCGAATCACAATTCGTTTTCTTAGAGGTTGAATTGAAATATATACGAGTCTTCCATTTTAGAGACATTTAGGAACCCAACCATTCGTCGTTTCCTCGTCATCTTTCCTAGTTAATCTCCATGTAAGACTTGTAAGTTGAGGGCCACTATATGTACATAGAGCACTTAAATCCCAACTAGGAGATTTTCAAAACTCAATGAGCATTTCTAACGCCTTTTTCGGGTTCTTGATCAAAAGGAGTAGGTCAACTAATCAAGATTGCCACGGAACGGGGTCGTGCTGCCAGACCTAGTTTAAAGGTGAGTTAGACTAATTTATTGCAGCGATGCTGATAAAACATGTCTATACTGTGTGCCTTAGAAATATTATAGATGGAATACTAGACCTTCAAAATACGCTGCTCTAGACGAACAAGTCATTGGTGATTTTACGTGTAATATATGAAATAGGTAATCCAAGCGAATAAATCGTCGTAGAGGACCTAACAATTGATGCTGCTCTTGATGCATTTGCTCTCGAAGTCCTAGATCCATGGCTTCTAGCCCAGTTTGGACATCATGGGCAACAAAAGATTTTACTAGACAAGAGACTGTCAGTTTGGATACTTGTCTTTTATAGTACATACAAAACAGCAATCAAGCCCACTACAAGAAGCTCAAATAATTCCTGAATAACAGTAGTGAAGAGGGTCTGTTCATGTCAACAAGATTATGTATGCAAAAAAATTCCAATTTGCAATGTTGCTTGCCAACCGTACTAGTTTGTAAGATATATACTTTGATTGCATCAGTAATTGAAAGATCTGTCACTGCTGCACCATTTTCAGCATCACAGCTAGCATTGCAGGACTTACAGAGCAAGAAGAGAGTTGGAAGATAAGGAACAGTGGGCATGTGGATAGCAAATAGATGAGGTAAAAGCTTTTTCTTATTGCAATAAAAAATGATTGATATTCATGGGCATGTTTCATTTCTTTGTAAAGATGTTTTTCTGACGTGAAATTCTGTTTGAGATGCAGGGTAATAAGAAGGGATGAGAGGATGAGTTTAGGATCATACTTACATGTCAGGTTTGTGCTTAACCTTCATTTTTTAAATTCTTAGCATTCTTGCACTTCACCATTACTTATCATATGCATGTTGAAATGCAAGCCTTTCAAAGCTTGATAAATAATCCAACTCAACTTACATGATAGGTCCATCTTATAGAAACATTGTTCGCCATCTCCTATGCGTAGGAAAATAGCAACATTGACACCAAACTTCGATCCTTGATCGCATTTGCTTGATGTTCATGTTTTTTTTGGAAGCATTCTTATTCAACATTGTATGCTTTTTTTCTTTTCTTCACTTGCTTTTCTTGAATCCCAAATGGTTTTTTTTTTTTTTTTTTGAGTAGGAACACATGGTGGTCACCTTTGGAGCACACAACAGCTTTTAGATGGGGTGAGAGGATGAGTTCTAGAATCATACTTACATGATAGGTTTGTGCTTAACTTTTAGTTTTTCCCTTTTAGCATTCTTGCACTTCACCATTACTTATCATATGCATGTTGAAATGCAAGCCTTTCAAAGCTTGATAAATAATCCAACTCAACTTACATGATAGGTGCATCTTATAGATACATTGTTCGCCATCTCCGATGCGTAGGAAAATAGCAACATTGACCCCCAAACTCACAACAACAACAAAACTTCAGTCCTTGACTGCATTTGCTTGATGTTCATGTATTTTTTGGAAGCTTTCTTATTCCTCATTGTATGGTTTATTTTTTTCTTCACTGCATTTCTTGAATGTCAGTTGGAATTTTTTTTTTTTTAAGTAGGAACACATGGCTGGTTTGTTTTCGAGCACACAGCATTTTTAGATGGGATGAAATTTGAGTTTAGGATCAAATTTGATGCATGTGAATGTTGCATTGATGGGAGTTTGGGGGTCAATGTTGCTATTTTCCTACGCATTGATGGGAGTTTGAGGATCAAATTTGAGTTTAGTTTTTTCCTTTTAGCATTCTTGCACTTCACCATTATCCTCTTTCATGTTCCTTATTAGCTCTAGTACTCCTCTATACCTACATATGTGCATAATTGACAAAAGACCAAAGCAAACTCAATCGTAAAGAAATTTAAAAATAGGTTCGAAGCCGACTTTTTATGTATGATTATTATTAATTTCTATGTTTCTTCAAATCCACCATTTTTCTCATTCGCTTCCAATGTACATCCTTAGTTCAATAATCTCTCCTTTGCCTACTTCTTTCAGGTGCATACTCACTGGTTGTTGCCCTCAGATGGAGAATCAGAAATGCTTCAAAGTTGCGTTTTAGTTATTAGATGAAGTCATTTTTGTGTATACTTCCAAATTTTGGACCTTTTGTGAGTGTTCTTTTTTTTTGGTTGTTGAACGATAGGATTGGTGGTTTTTGTGTATACTTTCAAATTTTGGAGCTTTTGTAATACATGACAATTTTTCGTGGATATATAAATTTTTTTGCTAATTTTGAGTTTCACATTTTTTCTTGATCTTTTGAATTTTTGTTGATATATATTGTCGATGTATGGATGTGCAATTTGGTTTTTTTGTGGGATGTTAGCACCCCCAAAGAGTTGTTGGAGGGGGTGCGGGCGATGGAGTAGGTCATATCGGGTTGTATTTTGAATTTTTAGGTTGGAGAATCAATTGGATTATGTTTCTGTGTCATAATTAAACAAAACAGAAAATTAGAGACGGATTAGCAACGGAATTCAAATATTCCGTTGTTATTCCATCTCTAATTTTCCAGAAATATTTCTATCAATCACAAACGGATCAGAGACGGAAATAAGAATTTCGTCTCTGATTCCGTCGCTAATTAGCAACGGAATCAGAGACGGAATCAGAAACGGAATAATCCGTCTCTGATTTCGTTTCTAATTAGAGACGGAATCAGAGACGGACTATTTGCATTTCGTCTCGATTCGTTCTTGATTAAAACGGAATCGAGACGAATTCATAAATTTATTAATTCCGTCTCGATTCGTTGCTAATCGAACGAACAACAACGGAATCGAGACGGAATGCAATTACAAATGTACCATTTCGAAATAAATTCCATTTCGTTCGTCTTTCGTTTCTAATTTCCGTCTCTAAATCCGTCTCTAATCAGAAACGGATATTTTCCGTCTCTATTCCGTCTCTAATCAGAAACGGAATCCATTTTCCGTTTCTGATCATATCAGCGACGACGTTTTCGAGAGAACGCGTTAAAATCTCTGTTCGTTTCGATTCCAATCGAGACGGAATTTTAAAAATCGAAACGGAAAATTCCGTTTCTGATTTGCTATTTTTTGTAGTGTTATTTTTCCACAATAGGTTAGGCCTTATATTATAATTTCCACCAGTAACTTAAGAAGACTTCCGCTGAATAACTTGTTAGTTTGAAAAATTCAAATGAACTATGATTTGTTAGGTGTTTGAACTATCTAGTTGACTGTATGTGGTATTGTGTTTTTAATATGAAATAATTGGTAGGTTTTTAGGTGTTTAAATAAGGTGACTAGTTCCTTGTTAGGTCTTATATAGGAGATTAGGGATTAGGCCGGGCGGTACCCTTATTTGGAGAAAGGGTCGTCACAATACTAGTATTAGTGACTTAGAAGTCTATATATATACATCACACTAGGCATCCATCACTCAAGAATACTATATTACTTAGTCCCTACACTGAGTATTCGTATCGCGTACCTACTCTCAAGCCACGTCATGGGTCAATAACTATGATTAGGGACTAATTTATTATTAGTAAATTATGGACCATTACAAACCCCTTCTCCCTTGTTTGTGCGTTGAGTGTTATGTGTAGTTTTTTTTTTTTGCTTTTTTATTTGAGAATCATCTCATCTCTCCATTTTTTTCTCGATTGAAACAACATTTAAATCTAAGGTTGATATAACTCACTTATGGCTAGATCTAAAGGTTGAAACTTTTCTCGGTCACTTTGTGACCGTAAAATTGACACACTTAGCACACACAAATTTTGTCTAGACCTTAACTTAGCTAATTTTCAATAAACAATAGTCTAAAGCCTCATTGTCGCGTAAATTCAGTTTAATTAACTCAAATTATTCGCGATACCATATACTGCATGCAGTAACATGCCAGATAAAAATTAAAATCATTTTATTTGTTTTCTTTTATAAATATTTGAGCACTTTGACTTACCTCGACTGTAACGGCCCATTATTCAAATGGACCGCCACGGGGGCCAATGCAGACCTACAACCTGGCCTACCAGCGCCAAGTTGTTTCCCACATGCCAACTCATCCACCATTTAATCGTTATGAACCTCAATAAACAACAATTTTACTGGTTTAAATTGTTAATGGCCTCAAATCATCTGTCTCTAAATCCCAAATAAAACCACGGCATAAGTCTTTAGCATGACAAAATATATATAACAGTAAAGTCATGCAATTAACTCTGATACCCAATGTGGAAAACCCATATATCATCCTAGATCAAGAATGTACCTTACTGTAACAAAATATCAACAATATAGAGTCATAGTGTACTGCTCACAATCCCAAATCCCAAAATAAAACAAAATATATACAATACAAACGTACAAGTCTGGCTAAACGTCTATGTATTCTGGCAGCTTGCCCTTGCCCCGGTTCATACTAGGATCTGCACTCAAGCCATCACAAAAAGGCAGATGATGATTCCAGAGTGAGTATTCTCGAGGAAATTAAGTGAGCAATACGAAAAGTAAGTACTAGAATGTAAACGAAACTATTAAATAAACATGCGAAAATAAAATACAGTCAACTGTGTTCATCACATGCATATGTAATAGTAAAAGCTCAAAGTGTGTGTTCCTAACCCTTAAGGTCAAACTAGCGTCATACTTCGAACTCCCAATAGACTACTGCTGGCGAGTAGCACTCAAGCAAAGCCAGTATCCGGATCAGCTAGGTGGTCGGCGTGGAACGTACAACACACCCACATGTGCCCGTCACTCTCTCGAGTAGCCCTATTCACCAAGATGGCACACATGTTATGGCCTAGTGGACATACACACAGAAATGGCACGGAGGGAAAGCCTCAAAATCCGTCCATTATAATGCACCAAGAATAGAGTAATGAAAAATAAAAAATGAATTCAAAAGCAAAAGTAAATACCACTTAAGAGATTTCAGTTGGGATACTACATAACTCACACAGCACTCCGTATACCGTCACTAACCTCCGGTCCGGCTCAACCTAGTCCCGGATATCCCAAGTTATAGCCCGTACTGACCTATTTTCATGTATAAGTGATATTTAGTCATTTGTATATGTTTTAAGTCATTTCACACAAATTATGTCAAAAAAGTATTACATTAGCGCGCTAAGTCTCGGCATTAACGTGCTAGATGCCTAGACAGTTATACGTTCTTCGTCCAAACAAACATTAGTGTGCTAATTTTCTGGCCTAGCGCGCTAGATGACCACATTAGCGCGCTAATCGCGCTCTGGACAGCAACCAGCTGCAAATATCTGGGTTTTTCAACAACCCACCAAATCAACCACAACCACAATACCAACAACACAACTTCAAAGTACTTTAAACTCATCTAAACAACAACTTGACATCCACCAGATTTTTACTAACATCTCTCAAAGTAAGATCAAAAGATAGAGAAAGTTGTGGTGTTTATGATTCTCACCTTGGTTTTGATGTATTCCTCACTCCATGCTCCTCAAATCACCAAGAAAATCACCAAACTCTTGTTTCCTTCTCCTCCAGTTTTTGGATTATGGGATAAGAGAGAGAAAAAAAAAAGTGGCGGAAATGAGGGTCAGCTTAACTTATATAGGTCAAACGTCATCTCCACTCACTTACACATCTCAAGGTCATCCTAAGCACCTCATTTGTTTCTTTTTCTAACCTCAAAAAGTGACCTTTTGGGTGTTTCGATGCTGGTTTTGCGTCCCGAACCACGACATACGCATACTACTCGTCACTAACCACCAAATATACATTCCACATTAATTATTTGACCAATTTTATTAATTTTGTGTTGTTATTTTCTCCGGCCTAGTGTTAAGTCGATTAAACTTCTCGGTACCCGCGTCGACACGCATATCGAGGCGACTACGCAACACACGGTCTCGCACGTAAAATGTATTATAATAACATACATTGCGATGCCATTAACTCAATATAAACATCGCAAAGTAACAATTCAGCACACAAAAATTACTATTTACTTAGCTCCAAGTGCGCACAAGGCTAACTATGGGTCCCACGAGCGTTTGAGCTGTCAGCCGCGTTTGCAACCATGTCAGAAATAACGGTGAATTATATTTCGGTCATTACGGCGACCTTGATTGGGTATTAGACCATTAATAATTCGTGATCAGCGATTAATTAATGAAGTAAAAGTACGAGTCGTTACAACTAAAAGGTGTATTTATTCACTAAGAGATATGTGTTTCCTAATAAACACATGAAAGTATACATGTATATTCAATAGATGGATCGTTTTTATAAGACTTACAATAGAGCTAGAAGGTTAAGAAAATTAGTCAAAATCAAGTTTCCTTTTTTTTCATGGTTTTTAGTCAAAGAGAGTGTTGAATCATTTTATTGGTTAGTAGACTAATAATTTTGAGTGTTAGAATCATTAGTATGATCGTTTTGTGGTGGCCCTCGCCGCTCGGAGTGACGTGACTCCGTGTACTCCTTGCCAACCAGCCCTACTACACATGTACGGCACCTGCCCGTCATTTTTTATCTCGAGATTCGCATCTACTTGTGTGTACAACGTATAAATGACATATGCAGCGGAAGTTGTACTTAAATGCAAGAAATATTAATCAATTTAACAAATCCTATTGTGGAAAAACCCTGAAAAGTATTCTGTATCTATGTACAACATCATGATACTCCCTAGTTCCCAAAAGAATCAAAATATCAAAACAAAACACAAGTACAAGTAGTCTGTTATGATAGGCCATCAGAGGTAGTCGCCTAAGATTCCCTTGCCTTTACTTGTACTCGGATTTGCACTCAATCATCACAGAAGAAAATGGATGACGAGTCCAGTTAGTAAAATCCCAAGGAACTCCTCTGAGCATTCAAATAAGCAAATGGGATTCAATAAATATTTTTAAATAAACATGCGAAATATAAACGGCAACTGTAAGTAGGGCATCGCATGCATAAATAACAATAAAGTGCAAATGTGTGTGTGTCTATTCCAGTCAGACTAAACCATTCTTCAAAATACCCTCCCAGGATCCCACTAGTGGGCGCACCCAACTAGCTATCACCTGGTCCCTCTCGGTGGCCGGCGTAGACCTACAACGCACCGACACGTATCAATTCATTAGCTCGAGTTGTTATCCACCGAGAACTCTTGATACACATGCTATGGTCTAGAATGCATAGACGTGCAACGGAAAATCCAGTGGGAGTAACTAAACCAACCGTGCAAACAACGACGAGATAAAGATATAGGAACTACCACAAGGAAATACCGGAATTGAATGGAATTACAAAGCAAAATAAATACTCAAGAGTTATTCCATTGGGTTTTACAAACCTCACAACGCACTCTGATACCCCATAATCAATCCCCGAGTCCAAGTCCACAAAGTCCTTGGTCGCCAATTGATCACCCGCGTCAACCTATGTCCATTTATCAATAATTTCGATTTATTACGACCAATTTCTAAAAATTTAGGCCAAACTGCCTATTTCACGCTTTTTGAGGTAAAAACCTCGCAAAAGTCGCTTTCAACATTCCCAAATATTATATTTTTCATAGAAATTCGTCAATTTCTATTTGTTTATTGAAATATATTTTTTTCGAAATTTTTCCAATTTCTCCAAAATTTCTTTCCTTTTTCTTCTTTTTTTTATTTAACTTTTGGTTTGGGTCGGGTCGACCCTACCGGGTTCGACCAGACCCTGGGGAAGAACCGATCCAGGCTTGGCCCAGGGGTGGGTGCAAACGCGACCTCTGGTTCAATCGGGAGCAGATTTTTTTTTTCTAGGTGGTTTGGTTTGGGGTTGCTCTCCACCCCAACCTCGATGGGATATGGCAAGGGAGACACCCCTGCTATCTCCACCTTGGCCCGGTTCAGCCTCCATGGCCAAACCCCACTCTCCGCCACCCCACAGAAACCCACCGAAATCACAACAAACAATGAGGACTCACCTCGACCGTGACGTCTTCACCTTCTCTTCTCTCCTTCCCGACTTCTTCTTCTCCTCATCCTCTCTTTTTCTTCTTCTCCTCTCGGTCTCCCGATCGGCTGTGTGTTTGTGTGTGCGTGGGGTATGTGTGAGGTGTAGGTAAGGTGAGAGAAAAGGTGACGGCTTATATGGATAAGTGTTATTGACTTTGTGTCGTGATACCAAAATGTGACACAACTGGGACACTCGCTAGTGTTTTCGAGCGTTTCGACGCTCGGTTTCACATCCAAACCGCGATATACGCGCACCGCCGCGTCATAGCCACCTAATACCCATTCCATGTTAGTTACTTGGCCAATTTTTATATAATTTTTTTGTGTTTTAGTTTCTCCGACCTAATATTCGATCCCGTCAACTACCCGGTACCGCGACGACACGCATATCGAGATGAATACAGTTCACACAATCTCGCATGTATTTTTATGCAACATACACACATGCAATGTATTTCAATAAATTTCACTGCAAATAAGCATCCAACACACAATAACTAGCATACCTAAGTCCCCGTGTGTCCTAGTCTACCACGGGGTCCACGTAGATCTGAACCGGCATCCATGTCTGCAAATTTAATAAAATGGGTCGTTACATTTCTTCCCAACTAAGTAAAATCTCGTCCCAAAATTTAACTGTAACTAAAGTCCCATACCAGATAATAGCTTAGGGTATCGCGTCCTCATCGTCGACTCGTGCTCCCACGTGAGTCCCTTCGTCCTATGATGCTGCCAACAAACTAGGACCTTCGCGAGTTCTCTATTATGGAGAATCTGTACTCGACAATTGACAATCTCTATCGGTCTTTCCTCATAGGTCATGTCGGGTTGTATCTCCACCTGTCCCAACTCAATCGTCGGTCTCGGCCTTGACCTAGCAAGTCTTAACATGGAAATGTGAAATGTCGAATGAACCCCAGCTAACTCGACAGGTAACTCCAACCGATATGCAACAATGCCTACTCTCTGTGCAATCCAGTATGGACCAATGTATCTCGGTCCAGTTTCCCCTTAATGTCAAATCATTGTTGACCTTTCCAAGGAGAAACCTTCAGATACATCGTATCGCCCTCGTCATAGCTCAGACCTTCGCGATACCTATCTGCGTATTTCTTCTATCTATCTTGTGCGACTCGCATCTTTTGACGAATTTGTCATGTTTTCTCTGTGTGATTAATAACTATCTTAGGTCCTACTGTCACTGTATCTTCCGGCTCTGTCCAACACGCAGGTGATCTATAGGGCCTCCCGTACAGTGCCTCAAATGGTGGCATACCAATGTTCGCCTGATAGCTGTTATTGTATGCAAACTCACAAAGAGGCAGATAATCCTCCCACGAACCCCAAAACTGTAATATACAAGCCCTGAGCATATCCTCCAAAATCTAGATCAGTCGCCTTGACTGTCCGTCGGTCTGAGGATGATAAGCCGTACTAAACTGCGACCTGGTGTCAAACTGTTCCTGCATTGCTTCCCATAGTTTTGAGGTCAATATAGGATCTCCGTCTGACATAATGGAAACCGGTACCTCATGCAGTCGAATAATCTCTCGCTCAAAAAATATGCTCAGCTGGGGAAACGTGTATTTCATCGAGATTGGAATGAAGTGAGATGACTTCGTCAGTCTATCAATCACTACCCAAATTGCATCGTGACGCCTCGATGTCTGCAGTAGCCCACTAACAAAATCCATGGTAACATGCTCTCATTTCCACTCTGGAATGGGTAACGGCTGTAATAGTCCACCGGATCTCCTGTGCTCAGCCTTCACCTGCTGGCAAATGTGACAACTCCTAACGTACGCACCTACGTCAGCCTTCATCCCTGGCCACCAGAATAGTCGCCTCAAATCATGGTACATTTTGGTCCGACTAGGATGAACTGTGTAACGAGTCCGGTGTGCTTCCTCCAAAATCCCGTCACGTATCTCCTGATCCGCAAGTATCTACAATCTCACTCGGTATCTTAAACACTAATCTATGGTTTCTGTCCAATTAGTACATTCCTGATTTCGAGACAGACCACTGACCCGCTCATAGAGCCTTTCAGCCATCTAACACTCGGCAACCCGTTCAAGCGATTCGGTCGATATCCTCATCTAACAACAAATGTGATGTTTTGTCGTAGTCGACAACTCGGCCATGCACATAACTGATGCTGCCAGTAATAAGCCATGCTCATGTGTCATTTGTTGTAGAACAATCTGACTGTCGAGTCCACTCCTGCTTAATGCGTCTGCTACGACATTCGCTTTACCAGGGTGATACTCAATAGCGAAGTCGTAGTCCTTCAGCAACTCTAGCCATCTCCGTTGACGCATATTCAGATCCATTTGCGTGAAGATGTAACGTAAACTCTAATGATCTGTATACAACATGAATCGCTCTTCATAGAGATAGTGCCTCCAAGCCTTCAGTGCAAAGACAATCGATGTAAGCTCCAACTCGTGCACTGGATAATTCCCCTCCTGGGGTCTTAACCGCCTGGAAAGATAGGCGACTAGTCTACCATCCTACATCAACACGCATCCAAGACCAGTGTCTGACGCATCTGTATATACTGTCAAGATCTTGCCCGGCTCCGGCAATGATAATATTGGTGCAAATGTCAATCTCCACTTCAATTCACAAAATGCCTACTCACACTCATCCGATTAGTCAAATATGACGCCTTTCTTAGTCAGTCTCATCATCAGTGCTACGATCGAGGAAAAATCCCGCATAAATCGCTGGTAGTATCCGGCCAGTCTAAGGAAACTTCGTATATCGACCACTGACTCAGGCGTCTTCCAATCAATGATCGCCCGAATCTTTTCTGAATCGACTAAGATACTCTGCTCACTGATGACATGGCCTAAGAATCTCACCACACTTAGCCAAAAGTCACACTTGTTGAACTTGGCGTACAGTCGATGCTCTCTCATTGTTGTCAAAACTATCCTGAGATGTCCCTCGTGATCCTCACGAGTCCTGCTATAGATCAAGATATCGTCGATGAATACGATGATGAATCTGTCCAAATACGACCTCATGACCTTGTGCATCAGATCCATGAAAATCGCAAGAGCGTTCGTCAGCCCAAAAGGCATGACTATAAACTCAAATAACCTATATCTCGTACTAAAAGTGGTTTTCTGTATATCCTTTTCTCAAATCCTCGACTGGTGATAACCTGAGCGAAGGTCAATCTTCGAGAAGAATCTGGCACCCGTCAGCTGATCAAACAGATCGTCGATCCTAGGAAGTGGGTAACGGTTCCTCACAGTTACATGATTCAGTTTCCTATAGTCGATGCGCATCCTCATCGTACCATCTTTCTTCTTCACAAAGAGTACTGGAGGTCCCCCAATGTGACATACTAGGGTAAATGAAACCCTTCTCCAACAGCTCATCCAACTGTTGTCTCACCTCCTCCTGCTCCGCCGGTGCCATCCGATAAGGTCGACTGGCAATCGATTGCGACCCTGGTATCAGCTCGATTATAAATTCAACGGCTCATGGTGGTGGCAATCCAGGTAAATCATCTGGAAAGACATTAACAAAATCCATAACCACCGGAACATCCTCAATGCGGACCACTGTCCGAACATCAGGCTCAACTATCGCCGCAAATGCCTCCATCTCTTGTGTTGTAGCTAGTCAGCCTCACATGATGGGTAAGTCAATTGCCGATCCAAGTAATACAAACTCTGGTATTCCAGGAATATGAAACTTTATCCTCTTACCGTAACAGTCTATCCGTGCATGATAGGATGTTAACCAATCCATCTCGAGTAGTATGTCAAACTCTAAGTACTCTAATACTTAAAAATCAGCTGGTAGCTTATGTCCCTCCACCTCTATCATCACGTCTCGATATAGTCGGTTAAGGTATATCTTATCCCTAGCAGTCGTATTGAGGACAAGATGTGGTCTAGTGTCTATGTAACTAACCCTAACAATCCAACAATACGTCCAACAAGAAACGATAAAGTGCTACCAGAATCAAACATAGCATGCATACGGCGACCAAATACAACTAATGTACCTTCAATGAGTTGCCTAGTCGCCCCGCTATCTGGCTGTGCTAACACATGTGCTCTATCTCTGGCCTAGTCTGATGCTCGCCGTGGCGATGGTGGTGTCCGACAGTCAGCCCTCAAATGTCCCCTCTGCCCACACCGATGACATCTACGGCTCTCTAGTCTACCCGTCTATCCGTCTCCATATCTTAGACCCTGACCCCTGTCTACTAGACCCTTGTCATGTCCCCTCTGATCTCGACCTTGATGATACTCTTGCGACTGTATGCTATGCCGATCCACTGGTGCTGAGGTGATACCATGAACTGGTTATGGCTCCTCAAATCGGAATTGACTACCTTGAAAATCGTCCCGGCGGCCCCTCTCCCGTCTATCATCTCTCCAACCTCTATCCGGACGATCCATCGGTCTCTTCTGCTTCTGACTAGACTAAGAACTCTGCCTTAACTGTACCTCCCTACCAGTCACACGTCTGTCAGCCCTCTATAGTATGTATGTCTCATGGATGAATGCCCTGTCAAAGATCTCCTGCAGAGTCGTGGCTCCGGTCGAGACAACTACTGACGCAATCTTGTTGTCAACCCCTCTAGTGAAATAATAAATATGTAAGCACTTTGTCCCGATGACATCCAGCGAGAGTTGAAGCAAATGTCGGAACCTCTCCATATACTGCATTATGGTCCGATTACCCCGTCCCAGGGCTAGGAACTCTTCCTTCAGTCTCAACCTAACCTCCATAGGTATGTACTGATCATATAATAACTCCCTAAACTCAGCCCATGTCGTCGGTTCCGGGTGAGTATTCGTATAAGTCATCCACCAAACTGTCGCATGCCCTCTCTAACAGGCTCCAGAAAATCCCGCCTGTACCGTCACATCGTCCCTCATCAACTTATGGAAACGCTAATGGGACACTACCCATCTCCCTGCAGCCTCGGGGTCACCGCCTCCATAAAAGAATCCAGGCTAGAACTTCAAAAATTCCTTCAATAACTTTGCCTCTGGTGCCAGGACGAATGCCGATGTAGTAGTCGTATCAGCAGTGGGGGTGACAATAGCCTGATTCGTCATCGTGAGTGGAGGCGTAAGAGTCGACGTCTCAAAGGAACGACAACCGCGGTATCTGTCTCTGAGGGTGCCTCTACCGCTACCCCTAAAACCGACGTCTGGGGTACCACCGGAACAACAGTTGTCCCCGCCGGTATGGTTACAGCTACTGGTTTTCTAGCTGAAGTGAATGTCGCCAGTACTGCGGTCTGCTCTCGTAATAGGCGTAATATCTCGCCCATCTGTGTCTCCTGAGCTAAGAGTCTATCCTCCACACTCGTCATAACCGGGACATCCCTAGCCGCATCGCTGGTCTGTTCAGTCTCAA
This sequence comes from Stephania yunnanensis, assembly GCA_039657365.1. NCBI lineage: Eukaryota > Viridiplantae > Streptophyta > Magnoliopsida > Ranunculales > Menispermaceae > Stephania > Stephania yunnanensis. The sequence continues at coordinate 53,099,197 of CM077585.1, read as the reverse complement.
CAGGCGTATCGGACTGTCCGTCCATAATCTACATCGAGAATGTTCTTCGGATCAGTCTCGAGGTATATAAGTATATCATATATTAAAATGAGAATATAACACACATATAAGTTCTAACTCTACCTGGGGTATATGCTTTTATACCAACTGTGGCGGCTCTTGCCGCCCCGAGGTGATGTGACTCCGTGTACTTCTTGCCAGCCGACCCTACTACACATGTACGGCACCCGCCCGTCATTTTCCCATCTCGAAATCCGCATCCACCTGTGTGTACAGCGTATAAATGACATATGCAGCTGAAGTTCTACTTAAATGCAAGAAATATTAATCAATTTAACAAATCCTATTGTGGAAAAACCCTGAAAAGTGTTCTGTATAGAAGTAAACGACTATACCCTATGAGGTATATATGTACAATATCGTGATACTCCCTAGTTCCCAAAAGAATCAAAATATCAAAACAAAACACACGTACAAGTAGTCCGTAATGATAGGCAATCATAGGTAGTCGCCTAAGATTCCCTTGCCTTTACTTGTACTCGGATCTGCACTCAATCATCAGAGAAGAAAATGGATGAAGACTCCAGTCGGTAAAATCCCAAGGAACTCCTTTGAGCATTCAAATAAGCAAATGGAACTCAATCATCACAGAAGAAAATGGATGACAAGTCCGGTCAGTAAAATCCCAAGGAACTCCTCTGAGCATTCAAATAAGCAAATGGAATTCAAATAAGCAAATGGAATTCAATAAGCAAATCAGAGGTAGTTTTTAGCCTCATTTCCTGCCTTTAAAACACTATCAAACCTACTCTAAATCAAAATATAATTAACAGGGATTAAGTTTGATATATAAACACAAAAGCCCATAAAATATTTCGCTCAAAAACCTTCATTTGATTGCCCATATCATTACCTCATAGTAGCCCAAAAACTGGACTGCAGTACTAGTTTTACAAAACTAGTTTTTATGCAACCATTTTGACTTCAATAGACCTACAAAACCATCTCAGAACCTTAAGCTGATTCTAAAGGACCTAATTTGATATATAAACATCAAAACCAATGTATAAATTTGACAAATTCAAACATTTAATCCCTCAAAACTATATCCCAACATGACATGAAAATAAGACTACACAACATTAACAACAACACTCATTAATTAAACAACACTACCACAACAACACTTCATCTTGAATGATTGCAAAATCTTACCCAAAATCAATGAAAAACTCTTGAGATTTAGTGACCATGGGTCGTCCCCAAAAATCTCGACGAAAATGCTTAAAATTGAGGCCAAAATGAATAGAATCGAATGACTAACTGAGATCTTACCTTATTTCACGTTGTTGGTTGATCTCTTGGCGTAAATCACCACTTGAAATCCATAAAACCCACCTCCATTTTCGTTTTTTTTTGGGAGAGGAGAGATAAAAAGTAATGAAACACCCATTTTTTTACTTTTATACTCTAAATGTCATCTTGACCCATCTACCAATCCCAATACACATCTTGTGGCTCAAAAGCATTCCATCCAACTACTTTTGCGACTTAATTGAGTGACTCTTTGTTGACTTGGTCTTTGGTCTTATCCTTTTGAACAACTCAATTTGCCTTTCACAGGCGTAAACGCACTCGGTCGATACACGACTCACATCGTCGTGCCTCGATACAAATTTCGTCGATTGAAATACATTTTCATCCTAATTATTATTCATGTTTCATTTTCCATTTTGTCGGTTTTTTTATTAAAATTATCCCCCTGGATATTCGTATTCTCATATTCGTTCGCTTGGTACTTGTTCGCGCATGTTTTCCCTAAGAGAACTCGATCTGAAACTCCAACGCGTACATGTAAACGTCCTCACACGTTTAGACAATTGGTTTCATATTCGAGTAATAAATACATAATACAAACGCCAAACAAAAATAGCATACCCCGGTGTCGACGATCAAGAATTGGGCATGCATATCACGCCAATTGAGTCATACGTACGACTCTGAAATGACACATGACACGAGTTAGATTTAGGGTCGTTACAAGTGGCAACTAGGGTTGGCGTCCGACGATTGTGATGACCTGTGGTGTCGACGGGAGTTGGCAGCGAGTATCGGCAAATGTGGCACGGCCCGGTGGTTGAATAAGGATTATCGATTACTTAGGCGATTGACTAGGGTTTGGTGGGTTGGGGTGTTAAAAGGGAGAAGTTTTATTGTTCTAGGATTTGGAGAGTTTGGAGCCTTAGTGGAAGGGGGTGATGGAGGGTTTGGGGGGTTTTGAGCGATTTTGGTTTCTTTGTTCCTGTAAGGTGGTTTTTTTTTTAATCTGCTTGGTGTGGAGATCTCGTTCTGTCTGCTCTTCATGAAGGTTTATCGATTATTATTACTCTGTGGCCTCTTGTTTATGTTGTTATTTGGGTGAGAATATTTGTTGGTGGTCGGGCAGCATGGTCATGGTCATGGGCTCTTCCTTTTTAGTTTCTTCTTTAATTAAAAGGAAATGCATATGCAGAATGGAAAATGACTTCACTAGAGTGGTGCTATGGTGGAGATTGGCTCCTCTGTGGAGAATTGTTTTTTGGGTTAATTACTGTGTTTTGCTAGTAATTTTTAACTTTTGGGGTTCGATTAAGGGCTATTATTTTGTATGAAAGTCAGTGGGTATGTTTCACAATATCCCACCCTTTCTAGTTGTATTTTTATTTTTTACTTGTAAATATTTTAAATATCTATGGATAGTAATAAAAAGGAGTATCACCTCTATTTCATAAAAATAAAAAATAAAATTGACAAATCCCACATGCATCATATATATCAATAACTTATCATTACCTGCTATGTACCAAGCTACTTAGCTAGCGTAGCTACTTGGAATCATGAGTCCGGACTCAAAAAAAAAATATTATTTCAAAGTCATCTTCAAGTAATTAATGAAGCACACACAATCACTTATAAAATTCTTTTGTTACCCCTTAAATATTTGTAAAAATTTGAAAAATCTTCATATGAGTTCAAACTCATGACTCCAAGTAGATTTATTATTCCCTTTTTATTCGACATATGTCTATCAGCTTGATTTTGTATTGGAGAATGCTAAATATGGTTAGACGCACTTACCTAGGTGTTTAGTAGTGTATCGTTTGATGCACCTAGAGATATGTGTTAGCAGTGTATCGAGCAACACACCATGGTCCGTGCGCCTATTTGGATGTCCAAAGTGGTTGTCCCAATCATTTTCCTTTTGTATTTTGATTTGGAAGGTATTAGGCTATGGTGACTTTAGACACCCGAAATTAATGAACGCGTGCTTGCTGGTATCTCTTAAATACATATTGAGTGCACAAACATCAATGCACAAATTAAGGTCAACACCAAATAAATAGGTGCCCATTTTCAGATGTTTAAAGTGGGTAGATCACCAATCATTTTCCTTTTTGATTTTGTAGAGGTCAGGGTTAGCTCTTGATTATTTTACGAGAGGCGCGCACGTAGCTCATCTTATTAGAGCTTTTTTTGAAGTAAAATAAAATTTTCATCGATCATGATGGCTTGACCTTCAATAGAATATGACAAGACATAAAATCAATTACCTTGATAAAAGCACAATGATTCATTAATCTTAATTTTTTATAAGAACATTCATCTAACACGTGATTTTGAAAAATTGTAATTTTAACAATGGAACAGTATGATAATCAATGAATGTTATTTTGACAAACGTTTAAAACACAACAGTACACGGACATACTAAGACCATAACAAAAAAATAAAACTTCCAACAAGAAAAAACAAATAAAGACTTCCAACACCTCATCCTATTAGAGCTATTTCTTTAAAAACTAAAATATTTTTTTTGGTTTACAAAAAAATTAAAATATTTGAATATAACCTCATAGGTAGAAAGTTGTTGGGTGAAATCTTCAATCAATTGATTTATCTTTAATCATCTACATTCATCATCTCAAACAATGTTGTAAAATAATGTTTAAAACTCTTTTAAATAAAAATATCCAACCAAACATTAGCTTGATTTTTGACAAAAAAAAACATTAGCTTGATGGTTTGGGGTGCATCTATAGATGAGGTCGGTTCTGGTTCAAGTCTCTGAACAAGTTTAATTGAAGCATATGAGTTGGTTTCTTAATTATAAATATATATATATATATATATGAGTAATTTTACTATAGAGCTCAAATATATACACGTGTTATAAAAATTATATATCTCACTATTAAATTACTATAAAGTTTTGATCTAATTGTGATTTATGTAGCGCATTTGATGCAAAACTTATTAAATACGTAATAAATATTATATAATTGGATTCCACCGTAAAAGCACTCTATTCATGAAAAAAAAAGTTAGATGAAAATATTATTCAACTCCAACATAAACAAGCTAGTGGAAACAGATGCAATGTACTAGCTAGTGTTTATTACTTTTATTTTGAATATTAGTGGTGGTTGGTCTGCCACACGACATAAAGAGTAGAATAAGTTGCCGAAATGTTGCAGTGGCGCATATAAAGATTTGCTGCACATATAGGTTTTTTAAGTCCTTTAACTTGTTGGTCGTGGACTCGTAATTTGCGTGCGTGCCCGTGTCGTGAATCATTGCTACGCTTGTGACTTGTAAATCACTCCCTCCATTCAATTATATGGGTCATGTAGACTAAAACACACTAATTAAAGAAATGTTAATTATGATTTAAAAAAAAAATTGCCCCTTAGCACGAACAAGAAAGTGCCTTAATTTTGATTTTAATATCTCAATTTGTCCCCTTCACATCCATGTTTAATTGGTTGAAGAATTGAAATGCTTTATTGACAATTTAAATGTTCATTGAGTTCCAAAGAAAGGTGAAATTAGCATATGAACTCGGTCGGGTTGCCACAACAGTAAGAGCGAAGGCGGGGTTGTTGAATTAAGTGCACGACCTCGATTTCGATTCCCCGATGTGGCAAGATTGCTCAGGCCACTGGAGTAAGCTCATTCGATTGGATCATGGCCTCGTGGGAATAGTCAGCCTCGTCTGGACACCCACGAATATCAAAAAAATAAAATAAAAATTGGCATATGTAGTATCAAAATATGAAAACGACTTATGATTTTAGAAATGATCTTTTGTCCAAAACGATTTATATAATGAATGGAGAGAGTACATGTTTCGGATAAATGGGTTCAACCTATTTTGAAAAAATTGTAACTAATGGGGGCATTCTTGCCATTTCCTCTTGCCACTGTATGTCAAGGCCTGGGCCACTCAACCATGCACCCAGCACCTTGAGTCACAGGCAATGTAATTTTATCGCCACACCATTTGTGTCTCCCTTATATACCCACTTTATTACGCAATATATGTGTCCAACTCAATGGTACACAACTCGCTAAATCTGTGGTCTTAAGCCTCCTAGGCGCTGATCGAGTTGTTGGAGGTGAAAGAATATGCCTATTAATGCGTGGTAAAGCAAGTATATGGGGGGACACAGATGGTGTGGCGGTAAAATCACACTGTCTGTGACTCAAAGTGTTGGATGCACATTAAAACGGCCCATACCTTGACAATGTAGGGTTGGCCATAAAACATGTCTATACATGTGACGACCCCTTCTCCAAATAAGGGCACCGCCCGACCTAATCCCTTAATTAAGCCCTAATCTCCCCTATAGGACCTAACAAGGAACTAGTCAGCCTTATTTAAACACCTAAATACCTACCAATTATGATACCACCTAGAGTTAACAAGCTAGTTCTACTGACTAACTTATAGTTGTCTATAAATGTTGTTTGTTCGTTTTTATCTAACAAGCTATTTAGCGGAAGTCTTATTTCGTTACTAGTGGACATTAAATCCTAAGGCCTAACCTATTGTGGAAAAATCAGGAAATAGTGATCACATGCATATATAAACAAAAGTTGTGATATATATAACATGAGTCTGGTTAGATGTTCCAATCACTCAACCCAAAAGTAAAAATATCATGCACATAGAAAATGTAATACAACGAATGCAAAACGTACAAAATATGTCGTAGCATTCATCCACTGGCTCAGAGGTAGTCATCAATCTTCTCTTTGCCTGGTCTGATACTCGACTGATCTGCACCCACCTCCACAAACTAGACGGTGAGTACATGAAATTATTTAAGTAATATTGAGAGACATTGATCCACATTCCCAAACAAGCAACAAGTATCAAATGGCATAATTTAAATAACAACTATGCTGAAAGAAACATCATGCAAAGAGATACTTGAGTCGACCAAATATGAAACTGACTCAAGGCTAAGTAGTAATGGATTAGGGTCGTTCGGACGTGATCTTCATCACATCAGCCTGTCCACTACAATTCGAGCTATGCTCTATATCATTTCATTACAAATTGAGCTTTATATCATAATTTCAAAAGGTCGTACTTACGATTACACCTTTTATATTCCAAGTGAATTAGTCGTCACCGGAATGTATACTTGCTAACATACCCAAGTTTTAAAACTCATCATGTTTACACAAAGTTATTCTTACGCCAACAAACCCCGAGGTCCGGTTACCCTGTTTGAGGCACGTTACCCCGTGCGCCATGCAAGGTAGTGGAGAGATTCTCTAACATCCCGAAAAGTCTAGTGACCCCGTATGAAAGTTGAATTTCTATCATTAAATGATCATGACCACAAGAACCACTTTCACTTTCAATAATAACTTGGTAATATAATCCAATAAATGTAACTGCATACTAATGCACAATGGATTAGAGTAAAAATAAACAAACTAACCTAATAGCATGCTATATCACTAACTTCCAATCACAACAATCAACATGACAAAGTATAGGAATTGGAATCAATGATAGTATATATAAACGACAGAGTATGTTATAAGCAACGTTATAAAATGAGAACTGAACAAGTCATAGCATATGGATGTCAAAGGCAATCCCGTTCGAATAACTGAGAATAAATAAATAAATGGAATGAAATGTAAATGAATGTTTCAATCAGTTTACTTACATACACAACAATTTCTAAGCTATCCGGCTTCTCGTCGCGTCGATATACGCACTCAAAGCCCGTAATAACTCCTTTACGGTCCTAACATTTGACAAGTGATAAATTTAGATTCAATAGTACTTATTTAAAGTTCCTAAATTGGTCAAATTGGGTCAAAATCGAATTCGAGACCAATTTGCCGATTCCGCGTTTTTCGAGGTAAAAACCCCAAAAAAGTCTCGACCGACTTCTGAATTCTTCACTTTTTATAGAAACATCGAATTTCTATTGATTTGGGTCACGAATATATTTTCCCTATTTTTCTAGAATCCTCCTGAATCTTTTCCATACTTTTATCTATTTTCTACAATTTATTTTCTTAAAAATCAGTTTAATTTAATTAAATAATTAAATATATTTTTTATTAAGGTGGGTCCGGGTTAACCCGACCCGGTCCAGCCGGACCCGGGTCGTTCCGACTCGCTCTACTCGGGTCAGGGTCGGGTCGGCCCGGCCCACGTGGGCCAGGGTCGGTCCGACCCGACTCACATGGACCACTAAGCATATGTCATTTTTCATTATCTGACAAATTCAACGCATATTGTTTTATTTGACAAACTATAGGCCCATTAATTATATAAATAGACGTGGCCACATATGGACCACTAAGCATTTTTCATTTTTCATTTTTTTATTATGCAATATAATTGAACTAGTTACACTTACCCCACGAGCAGCTACCTCGAGCCCACGTCGGCATGCGACTCGAGGTGTATCCCCGCTCGTCTCGATATCTGCATACCCGTAAATGACTTAGTAGTATACTAGGCATACAACACACAAATATAACATTTACCTCCGCCACCGTGCCTCGGTAGTGACACGTATTGCGCTGCGAGTCCCACGTCACGGGTCATTCTGTCCTAATTAACGAATTAAACGTGCATTAATTATTTGGATCGTGACAATACTTCTCAACTAATAGGAAGTTTGTCCTCGAACTTAAACTAAACGAATTTTAACATACCTAATTCGAAGAGGTACGAAAATCTGTCTCGCACCTAGTCTTCCCGTTCCCAAGTAAGTTTTGAATCTCCATGAAACTGTCACTTAACTAACACCTTCGGGATATACTTGTTTCTTAACTGTTGTACCCTTCGGTCAAGAATTTGAGCTGGTTGCTCTTCATATGAGATATGTTCACTCAAATCAATCTGACTCAAATCCACTGTCGGTCTCTCGCCTACCTTTGACTTAGCTAGTCGAAGCATCAAAATATAAAACACTAGATGAATTCCCGACAGCTGTGGAGGTAATTCTAGCTCATATGCAACCTTTCCAACTCGTTTTTTGATCTTGAAAGGTCCGATGAATCTCGATGTTAATTTTCCTTTCAAACTAAATCTATATTGACCCTTACGATGAGAAACCTTTAGATACACTAAAGCTCCCTCGTCGTACGTAAGATCGCTGCGAAACATGTTTGCATACTTCTTTTGCCTCTCATGGGCTCCCTCAAGCTTCTGGCGAATCTATCTTACCTTTTCTGTGTGATCGGCAACAATTTTAGGCCCTAACAAATCCTGGTCTCTTGGCTCAGCCCAACAAGAGGGTAAGCGACATGGCCTACCATATAACGCCTCAAATGGCGCCATTTCAATGCTCGCCTGATAATTGTTGTTGTATGCAAATTCACACAACGGTAAATACTCTTCCCACGATCCGCCAAACTCAAGTACATACGCCCTGAGCATATCTTCAAGAGTTTGAATCGACCTCTCAGTCTGCCCATCAGTCTGGGGGGGAAAGGTTGTGCTAAACTGTAAGCGCGTACCATACTGCTCCTGCATACTCTGCCACATCCTGGACGTATACATAGCATCTTTGTCTGACGTAATTGTCAAAGGTACTCCATGCGGCCTGATAATCTCTCTCTCAAACAATACACTCAGCTGGTCAAATGTGTAATGAGCCGCAACTGGTATGAAATGGGCAGATTTCGTCAATCTGGCCATAATCACCCAGATGGAGTCATGTTGATGAACAGTCATCGTCAGTCCTCGAAAGAAATTCATGACTATGTCTTCCCACTTCCATTGTGGAATGGGAAGCGGGTGTAGTAATCCTCCAGGTCTACGATGCTCTGCCTTCACCTACTGGCAGATCCCACAGTTCCTGATAAACTATGATATGTTCGATTTCATCCCAGACCACCAAAAATGTCTATTCATATCATGGTACATTTTGTTCCTTCTTGGATAAGCAGTGAACCGAGAATGATGTGAATCCCGAATAATCTCATCTCTCAACTCTGTCACTGCCGGTATCCACAATCTGCCTTGAAATCTGAAACGTTGATCTGTCGTCTCAGTCCAGTCAGTACGTTCGGGACTCTAAACTAACTCACTGAATCTCGGATATATAATTGCAATTTTCTGATCCTCTAACACTCTCTGAGTCGACACTGTCTGAAGCCTAACTTGAGCACGAATCAGGATCTGTGTGTCGTTAGGAATATCGGACCGACTCAGCCTCGTCACCGCCTCGAGTAAACCATACTCGTACGTCATATGACTACTAAACGTCTCGACATCTCTAGTCGGAATCCTACTCAGTGTATCTGCAATGACATTAGCTTTTCCTAGATGATATTCCAGAGAAAAGTCACAGTCTTTCAAAAATTCTAACCATCTGCGTTGTCTCATGTTCAGTTCTTTATGTGTGAAGAGATATTTCAAACTTTTATGGTCAGTGTAGAGTGTGAACTTCTCTCCATACCGATAATGTCTCCATATATCCAGAGCAAACACTACCGCCGCCAACTCTAAGTCATGAGTTGGATAATTCTTATCACGTATCTTCAACTGTCATGATGCATAGGCCACTGTACCTTTCTCTTGCATTAACACACAACCTAAACCCATATGAGAAGCATCTGTATACACTGTGAAACCCTTTCCAGCATCTGGCAATATCAGCAATGGTGCGGTAGTCAACAATTTCTTTAATTGAGCAAATGCCTCCTCGCATTCCTCAGACCAATGAAACTTAACATCTTTCTGGGTCAACTTGGTCCTTGGTGAAGTGATTTTCGAAAAATCCTTCACGAACCTTCGGTAATAGCCTGCTAACCCTGAAAAACTCCTAATCTCAGTCACTGACGTCGACGTTGGTCAATCCAAAATCGCCTGAATCTTTGTTGAATCTACAACAATACCAGTTGCTCCAACAATATGACCCAAGAATTTGACCTCAGACAACCAAAATTCACAGTTACTGAGTTTGACATATAGTTTGTGCTCCATCGGTGGTGGTAATCCAGGTAAGTCTTCCGGAAACACGTCAGAAAACTCACACACAATCGGAATCTCTTCAAGTTTAGGTCCACGACTCTCTGCAATGATATATACTAAGACCAAAGTCTCCATCTCCCCACTAGTCGCTAACCGACCGCGAGTGTCATCGGCTCTCGGTGTACTACCGCTATACATGAACACTAGACGCCCTGGAATCTCAAATATCACTATTTTTGCAAAACGGTCTATATGAGCATGATATGATGCTAACCAATCCATCCCTAGCAACGCGTCAAATTCTAAGAATTCAAGTACGATGAAGTCCGCAGGTAATTCTACCCGTCGATCTCTACTGAACAGTTCTCCACCGGAGAATTATGGTACACTCTATCTCCGGCTGCAGTACTCCAACACTAATCGATTTCAATTCATGTCAACCATGAGACCAGAAATGAAAGAGATTGTAGAACCTGAATCAAATAAAACATAAGCTTGATTACCACAAATGGAAACCATACCTTCAATGAGTTTCCGTGTAGCATCTGCGTCAGGTTGTGCAACTACATGAACAACCTCTCGACGTTGTGGTGGAATCACTGTCATTCGTTGTGGACAGTCTCGAATCACATGTCCAACTAGACCTTATCGAAAATAAGTGACTGCTCTAGGCTTACCCTGTGTCTGATCCTGGGCCTGTGCAGATGCATGTCTCTACCCTGGTCTGGAACTATCTTGTCCTCATCCTCTACCTCTACCTCTGCCTCTACCACCGTGCTACTGACGTGGAGATGGTGGTGCCGGTAACGCTGGTAAAGTAGACGTAGCAGGAGTTGGCAATGCAGGTCTGACTAATGGTGGTACGGGAGTTCTACCCACAATAGTATGCAAAGGTTGAGGATGTGCTACATAAGGCACAATTGCCCCATGAACACCTCTATCCCATATCCTCTGTCCTTTGCCCTTCTGTCTCCTTCATTCAATCTCGGCCATTTAATCAGGAGTCAGTGCGGTTACTAAGGGTGTCCCGTCAGTAACTCGGCTCATATAATATGTCTCGTGAGCAAGTGCACGCTTGAAAATCTCTTCCAGTGTCTTGGCACCTGAACTGACCACATAAAAGTCAATATCCAACCTCAATCCATCGCCAAAATGATACACATCATCTACATCTTCCTTCGCAATATCTCGGGAAAACTGCCTCAGATAGTCGTATCTGTCTCGGTAGCTCATCATTGTCTCGTCGGCTCTTTATCTTAGATTCATGAATTCCTTCCTCAACACTGTCTTCATCACCGCGGGTGGGAAGTACTGCTGATAGAACTTAGTCTTGAAGGCATCCCAAGACTCATACTCTCCTTCAGCAGCTATTGTCGCACGCCACCACACATCGGCGTCTTGTTGTTAGGTGTACTACAAGATCTCCGCTCTGAGTCTATCATCAATCTGCAAGGCTCTATGTAACTTCTCCTGCGAGAGGACCCACTTCTCGATCTTCTCAAAATCTCTCTAACTGTCGAAGTATATTGGTTTCAGTCTGATGAAATATTTCACCAGTCGAGCTACCGTTGTCGGACGAGCTGATAGGGGTATGGAAAATGGTGTAGACATTGTCTCTACTGCTAAAGCTGCTATTATTGGTGGCGCAGGTACGATCGGCACTACGGTCCGTACTATGGTCGCAGTAGGACCTGATGTCTGAGCTGGCTGTACTGGTGGAGCAAATCGGGAATTCATCAATGCAATGAAATCCACCAACTGCTGACCCTGAGCAGCTACACGATTAGAAAGCCTTTGAAAGTCCTTCGCTGATGGTATAGAAGGCTGACTACCGCTCGCACCGGCATCACCGCTATCGCGTGAATTCGTCATCTCTGACTTCAAATGGATAACAAATGCGAATCAGCTACTACGTTGATGACGCATATATATATATATATATAACAAAAGTAACATGTATATAAATATATCAAATCCCCAACTCACATTTACTCACTTCCCAACTAATTGTTTCTGAACGAGGATCATCTAGTTTTCCACATCTAACTAAGGTTTTCTAGCTTCTACATTTCTTAAATCTTTTAGTTCGTGCTATTGTTCTGGTATCATATTGTAGAATCTCCAGTTTCTACAATCTTAAGTATATCAAGCTTCGGTGGTAAGTCATGAATTCTCAAAACCATGGCTCTGATACCAACTGTGTTGGTATCTTATTACCTTAAGCCATATATTTCTCTAAACCTAGGCTCTGATACCAACTGTGACGTTGGCATCACAATGCCTTAAGACATAAGATTCTCAAAACATAGGTTGTTATACCACCAGTGACGTTGGTAGCACAATGTCTACCTATAGACCAATAAATCAATAAAGGGAAATGAAATAAAACATAAAATTCTCACAATTGTACTTACATACACAACAATTCATAAGCTATTTGGCTTCTTGTCGCGTCGATATACGCACCCAAACCCCGTAATAGCTCCTTTACGGTCCTAACATTTGACAAGTGATCAATTTAAATTCAAGAGTACTTATTTAAAGTTCCTAAATTGGTTAAAATCGGTCAAAATCGAATTCGAGACCAATTTGCCGATTTTGCATTTTTTGAGGTAAAAACCCTGAAAAAGTCTTGACCGACTTTCAAATTCTTCACTTGTTATAGAAATATTGAATTTCTATTGATTTAGATCACAAATATATTTTTATCTATTTTTCTAGAATTTTCCTGAATTTCTTCCATACTTTCATCTATTTTCTGGAATTTATTTTCTTAAAAATCAGTTTAATTTAATTAAATAATTAAATATTTTTATTACGGTGGGTCCAGGTTAACCCGACCCGGTCCAAGCGAACCCGGGTCGGTATGTCCCGCTCCCCTCGGGTCAGGGTCGGCCCGCCCAACTCACATGGACCGCTAAGCATATATCATTTTTCCTTATTTGACAAATCCAACACATATTATTTTATTTGACAAACTATAGGCCCACTAATTATATAAATAGATGTGGCTACATATGTACCACTAAGCATATATCATTTTTTTTATTATGCAATATAATTGAACTAGTTACACTTACCCCCATGAGCTGCTACCTCGGGCCCACGTCGGCGCGCGACTCGATGCGCGTCCCCGTTCGTCTCGATATCTGCATACCCGTAAATGACTTAGTAGTATACTAGGCATACAACACACAAATATAAGATTTACCTCGACCACTGTGCTTCGGTAGTGACACGTATCGCTCTGCGGGTCCCACGTCACGGGTCATTTTGTCCTAATTAACGAATTAAACGTGCATTAATTATTTGGACCGTGACGATACACCTCCTTAATATATAACGACTAAAAATAGTATATGGATCCATATCTCTTTTAGAAATTGACTTTTTTTTTCAGACTTGTATGTTTATAATTATACAAAACCTATCTTTTTGTCAAATGCACGATTTCATGTCACCATGCATTCTAATATACTACACAAAAAAAAAAAAAAAAATTATAATTCAAAATTGAAGTCTAGAAAGTTTCTACATAAAAAATAACATCATTATTATTTAAATCTCAATACAAATATCATGACAGTTTTCGTATACCCATATTAATTAATAAAGGACACCATACGAATCAACCGCTAAACAGTGATCCTTTAAAAAAAAGATATTCAAACCCATACCCAGTTTTAAAAGCGGACAAAAAATATGTCCAAACCTATATTTATATTCAAGAAAAATTATGTTCGGACCAGCTAAAAGCGGGTCCTAACAAATGTGGACTAGCGTGTTGAATTCTTTTTGCTACCCCTATTAGCACATTCAATAAAAATGCACTTCTAAAAAAAGTGACTGATGTTGTAAATTGGATGACCCTTTAACTAAGCTTATGAATGATCGCATTGTCAAGCATGACTCGCACATTGAATTGTAACATCAAGCATGACTTCTACATTGAATGTAACTTGTACACTCAACATAACTTGTAATCATCTCCAATGTACACCAACTATTCCATGTATTGTCTATGTTGCTTGTGATGTGTTGTATGACTTGTGGTATATGTATAACTTGTACACATTGTATAAATACAATTATCATAATCACCAAATGACCTATATAAAGGGTGTCAACCTCATTATAAAAACACACCAATGTATGAATGAAATCTCTACATTTTCATCTCTAGCTCTCTTCTCTCTTGTCTCCTCTTCTCTACTTGTTCTAGTAGTTCTTAGTTTACGTCTTCTATGCTTAAGTCTCTAGCAAGTCCAACTTAAGTTCTAGTTGGCTTACAACTTAGTTTACAACACGTTATCAGCACGAAGTTGCTCTACAAGAGGAGGTCTGAAAGATCAAGAAGCTTTTCAAAGATATAAAGCTAAGAAGGTATAATTTTTTTTAATTTAAATAAGTTTAATTTATTTACATATTGTAGTGGTTAATTTCTTTTTTGTTACATGCGTATTTAATTATGTAAATGTACTTTATTCATACATTATGCATTGTAACGTCACCGACTACGAAAGCATGCTCTGTAGCTGCGTCTTATACGATCTTCTACATCAGAAATCAAAAGTCAATGTGTGACATATAGTTTTTCTCTTGAAACTACAAACGATTAGTTATTGTTCTATTTTTTATTTTATAATACAAATAATGCTATAAGCTTGAGTTGATAGTAGGTAAGCCTTGTCCCCAGTAAAGCTAAACATTGAAAGGGAGACGGGTTATCCCGTTCGAGGAGGCATGGTATTAAGTAGACTATGTCTTGTCACCCAACCTGGAGGTTGTCCCACCAACTCATACGAATAGTACATTTTGTATTAATGAATCAAGTTGTGAACATATATTTAATCATATGTTATGTTTTTACATAAAAAGGGGAAAACTATTTTATATTAAATTTATTTTCAAAATATTATTCAACCATAGTTGAACTTGTTGTCTTATTATATTACCAACAAGAATTACTTGTCGTGACAATTAGATACTATAATTTGTGAATAAAACATCTATGCAAGATTATATTGTGTTATACAAAATTTAAATCATTTGCCAATATATCTTTAGATATTTGAAAAGTGAATATTTCACTTTATATATATTTTCACCCTATGGAGTTATAAATATATAAATACCAAAAAAGGTACTGCTCCAAAAGCTCAAAATGAGCGGTTGAGTCTCAAGCTACAAATTTAATCAGTCAAATATTAATTATAATTTTGCAATTTTAATTACCTCTATGTTGAGGCTATGTGGAAATATGGCTGATGAGACAATAAAAATAAGGTCACGTGGCTCGCCTCGATTTATTGCTGCAACAAATATTGAGTGCGCACGTCAATCTAATAAATATTAAGAATTGATTTCTTGTCTCATGGTAGCTGAGTAAAATAATGAGATATTATAAATATAATATCTCTCTCATCTAATTAGTTCAGCTTCAAATTAAGAAGCACATGTTACATATAATGATTATGATCGCAATAATAAATTTATAGACGTGGATGGAAAAGGTGAAAATATCAGGTAAATGTCGTATTGACAATTCCACCAAAAATTGGAACAAAAGTGGTGCACCACTACAAAGGGAAAATAATTATTGACAATAAGCGCTCATAATTGTGACATTTTTTGCCATATATGAAAGGCTATCTTGCCTAAATATTGTCATATATATATATATATATATACCCGAATGTTTTTGTGACCTTTACCATGCCTTCAAAATCAAAGGCAAAATATTATGAATTTTATCATTGAAAATGGCTCGATAAAACAAACACATCGATATGTGTTTTAAATCGTGACCTAAATATAGGTGATGAGTTTATGTCTTGTGTATCGTGCTACATGCATGTACATTATAATATAAAAGTGAATATTTCTTGAATTCAAACTTAGCGGAGGCTAATGTTCGGACAATATCTGATACAACAATTTTATTGTTAATGTCTTATTCAGAAGAAGTTTACTCAGAATAATAAAAAATTTATCTATATGATTTAATATGATTATAATATTCCTGGCTTTAACTTCTGAAATCTATAAGACACATTAAAACGAATGTCTTCATAAATCAAATGATATTCATAATGTAGAAAGATCTATTTGATTCTCCGTGATCATCAATAATGCGAAAACATCGTAAATTCGCACGGACATCCTTTATCGAACTGGATTTTTTTATCAGCCGGAGATTATCTCAAGGCAAATCAATAGAAGACTTATATTGATTTAACTCTCCATTAATCATATTATAAGATGTCTTGGATCCCTAATAGAGAATTTATTTATAGCAAGTTTTGCTAATTGTCACTTTGATGAAGCAGTTTTCCCACCATTATGGGGAGATATAAGCCAATTCAAAAGAAATGATATGAAATTGCTTGAAACACATCAAATTGTATTAATTTGTTGTATTATGATCCATCTATAAATTAATATGAACTCAAAGTTCAAAATATCATTCATTAGCAACAAGTTATGAATCAATTACTTGATGAAAGAGTGGCAATCATATATTATACTTCAACATTAAATAGTTCATATAGAAAATGATGTCCATGTGCAACAAAATGTACAAGATGTCTCACTCATGTGAACATGAGGGGGAGAATCAAAATAAGTTATTGGTTAGTGTATTGCACTTTTTTTCCCTTTGCCGTGGTTTTATCCCACTGAGTTTTCTTTGCAAAAGTTTTTAATGAAAAAATTCTAACAATATTAAAACTCTTTATCAAGGTTGATTAGTGTATTGCACTATTTTCCTTTCGCTATTAGTTTGATCCCACTGGATTTGCTTGCAAAGGTTTTTAATGAGGCAATTCTAACAATATTAAAACTCTTTATCAAGGTTGATAAGTGTATTGCACTATTTTCCTTTCGCTATTGGTTTGATCCCACTAGATTTGTCTGTCAAGGTTTTTAAAGAGGCAATCCTAACATAATTATACTCCGTATAAAAAATTTAAGAGAGCAATGTACTCTTTTTCCTATACTAGTTTTTTTTTCCCACAGGGTTTTTCTAATAAAGGTTTTAATGAGACATATATATTCTCTCAAAATGTATCAATGTGTTGCACTCTTTTCCTTAGCTTTGGTTTTGTCCCACTGGATTTTCCTAGCAAGGTTTTTAATGAGGCAATCAATAATATTATACTACAAATCGAGATTGACAAGAACATTATATTCTTTTTCCTATACTAGATTTTTCTCCACAGGGTTTTTCTAGTATAGGTTTTAACGAGGCATATGCTCTCAGCAAGTGTCATCCAAGGGGGAGTATTGTAAATTAGATAACCTTTTAACTAAGCTTATGAATGATCACATTGTCAAGCATGACTCTCACATTGAATTGTAACATCAAGCATGACTTCTATATTGAATGTAACTTGTACACTCTACATAACTTGTAATCCTCTCCAATGTACACCAACTCTTCCATGTGTTGTATGACTCGTGATGTGTTGTATGACTTGTACACATTGTATAAGTACAATTATCATCATCACCAAATAGCATATATAAATGGTGTCAACTTCATTGTAAAAACACACTAATGTATGAATGAAATCTCTACATTTTCATCTCTAGCTCTCTTCTCTCTTGTCTCCTCTTCTCTACTCGTTTTAGTAGTTCTTAGTTTATGTCTTCTATGCTTAAGTCTCTAGCAAATCCAACTTAAGTTCTAGTTGACTTACAACTTAGTTTACAACAACTGACAACAAAAATCTTAACTAAAGAAGAGAGGTTGTTGCTTCTGATCAAGAAATCCCACTTCCCTGCTCTATTTTCCTCGAACCAAATGACACCGGAGTTGCGCTTACACTGCAAAATATTTTTTAGTTCTTTTAGAACCAACCCAAGCTAATTCATTATTCATAATCATTCCAATCTAATTACATAAATTTGCGTTGAGTTGGTATCGACCCTTGAGTTATTATAAATTACAACACAGACATTGTAATTTCGTAAAACATAATTAACAAAACTCAGATCACAATAATTTTCTTTTTCTTTCAAGAATAAACGAATAACTTCTTCCGACATACATACTTACTCCTTGCAGGCTTGCACCATATACCTACTCACAAGTTCTCAATTAAGAAATTTGGAAACGTTAAATTAGATTTAAAACACTTATTAAGGGGGGTGTATTCAATTGAGATTTTAATAGACTTTTAGTTACTTTTATAAGTGGATGACTTTTAGAGACTTTTAGAGACTTGTAGATTTTTGTAAACTTTTAAAAACTTTGGTAGACTTTGATAGACTTTATTTTTAATGACTTTTAGTAACTTTAATGGACTTTTGTAAGGACTTTGATAGACTTTGATAAACTTTTATTTGGATGACTTTTGATAAACATCCATGTAAATCTCGAAATCGAACAGGGGTATGTGCCCCACTTTTCACCATCTTCAACATTTGCTTCGTTCTTCATTCGTCTCTCCTCACTTTGTCTTCTTTGAATCTCTCTCTCTCAATCCCTCTCTCGTTCTCTCTCAATTTCGCCCCTATGATGGATAAAGAAGAAAAGAATAAGACGAGACTCGTTAATTTTGATTTTAGGGACTTTGTGTATGTGTGGGTGTTTGTGTGATTGAGGGAGGGGGAGGAAGGAAAGAAGTAATCAAGAAAGAAAAAAAAAAAAAGAAGAGACCGAGACAATCGAACGAGAGAGAGAGGAAGAAGATGACTTGACTAGGGGGAGGTTGGCTTTGGTTAGTATTCTACATGGGGGAGGGAAGAGTTTAAGCTCAACCCCACCAAAAAACAAAAAAAAAGGGTCGATTGACTTTGATGGACTTCTTGCACATTTTTTAAAGCTTCGGTTACTTTTTAATTAAAAAATAAACTACTAAGGTTATTAAAAATATTTATTGTAAAAATAATAAATAAAGTACGAAAGAAAGAACATAGATCTAATGCATATTATTATTTGCTACATCAACATCACTCCACATTTCAGTAGCTATAAAATTCCTCCATTGGTTGGCATTCTCCCTTTGTTCAACCAGGGAAAGAATGGTGATCAGGGCATAGACTTGAAGAGACTGTTAACCTGAGAGTGGTCTGAAGGCCCATGCTAAAAGTTCGATCTTTGTACAAATGTGAATTTCAGCTTGTATTAGATCGGTCAAAAAGTGGTTTTGATATTGAATCCATAGTTTCCTAGGTACACATTGGTCATGGAAAAACTATCAGGGTTTGCTTTGAACTTCGAAGATTTTGCGAGCCGTTTGTTCGGCAATGCAAAAAGATCTAAAGTTCAAAGAAACGAAGATCCGCGAGGTTTCAGATTTACGACTAACGTTATGTTGTAGCAAGTCTTTGATTGATTCTAGCGGGTTTGACATGCTTTGAGCAAGAGCTATCACTCTTAGGTTGCGAGGGCTTTAGCAAGACATGTTAGGAGCGGTGATGATAACCAACATTTTTGAAAGTTTTGCAAATAGAAAGCACAGTTTGTGGTAGGTAACTTGACATGAAATGAAACCCTTCAAATGGGTCAAAGGATTTTATGTAAGTGTGTTGTTGTTTCAATTGGTTGAATGCGAATTGTTTCCTTTGTTTGGTAATGTCTTCTAATCGCTTGATTGAAAATGAAAGGTGTTCAAACTAGTTAAAAATTACCACAAAGCAACTTTAGCCAAAATATATCTACTAGGATTTTTTATCATCTCAAAAAGCTACTTTAAATATAAGATCTACTGATTTTCCATACCTGATCCTCACACTCTTGTAGCGAAGAAATGCAAAGATTACACTTGTTCTTCAACCATATTGATCGCTTTTCGACTTTTAGAGACATGAATGTCTCCTCGCATTCGAGCTTTCAAACAGATCCAAAGCCGCATAATAGATGTAGCCTCAATGTTATGCATCTCATCTATTGCTTTAACACAATTACTTAAAGAAAAACACTCACTTGGGTGAGTATAGTCGCCCTTCGCTTCGACGAGTCGCCATCTCTAAAATGGCTTTGGCCGTGTATCATTAACTAATGCCCGCTTTTTCTTGCGCGACGACAAGGACTAGGTCATGCGGTGGTGACTTTATTTTGCATGGTTCATTTGGTATACTTTCGTCGTCTTACATGCTTTGAAGATGAATCCTCTTGCACAAACGTCGACGGTCCTCCGTAATCAAGAGCCATGGCTCTAGCATTCGAAGGGGTAAAAAGTTTACTCTCATTCTCATTATCAATAAGATCATTAAAATTGTCGACGTCTTCATTTGGGTCAAGCGATGGAGATGATGGAGGAGCGCAGACGACCGAGAGAGAAAAAGAGAGCGAGAGAGATTTCGCGATGAGAGAGAGAGAGGCGACAATAAGAAAAAAAAAAAGTCTTCAAAAGTTTCTCGTGGAGGCAAAGAGACGGAGAAGACTTTCAACATATATAGGGTTAGGTGAAAAGTCTCCAAAAGTCATTCAAACCCACAAATCTATCAAATTTCTAAACAAATTGAATACCCCTTACTTTTAGAGACTCTCTAAAAGTTTAAATTGAATACCCCAAAACTTTTAGAGACTTTTTAAAAATCTCTAAAAGTTCACATTGAATACACCAAACTTTTAGAGACTCTCTAAAAGTTTTAATTGAATACCCCTAAACTTTTTTAGTCAATAAAAGTAACTAAAAATCTCTAAAAATCTCAATTGAATACACCCCTGTAAGTTGTTATCTCCTAGATTCATACTAAACACATTCCTAACATAATGACCCAAATCAATAGTCATTTTGACCTATTCCAAATCAATTGATCTAAGAGTCTTGCTATGGTGCTCCAACACCGACAAGCAGTTATCAATGTCCAGAAATATACGTGAGGATGCTAACTTGTCGAGGGCACCGTAGGATACCACTATATATACACTAGAGTTTTGGGCAGAAAGAGCACGTGCAATTTGGCTTCCAGGCCGGATCCCGTTGCGTGACTTTAGCCACAAATCACTAACCATCGGATCTCCTCGTGATACTTAACAAGATGCTACCTCAACCATTCCTAACACTTCCCACACACCGTCAGATCTAGTCCAACTCGACAGACAGGACTAGTGCACTGCGCGTCAGTGCTGACCGATTATTAGTGCGTACATCGTACACAAGCGAAGTGAAGTCCCATCACTACTCACTCTATCAGCTTTTTTTTTACCAGAAAAAACAAAATGTTAGCTCATTTAAGTCCGACGGTGCAGATGTTCATCGAATGGACGTTAATTAGTTAGTTAATTCGGTTAACGAATACTCACCCAAATAATGAAATAAACCTCGATCGTCATCAGGCACGTATGGAAGGGCCTTCGATCATGAACTGTTTTTTGGAGTTAGTGCCAAACGGGGCCTTAGTGTTTAAAAGGCTAGATGCCCAGACAACTACCGAAAGGAAGGTCTAGGTCTAGGACCTACAAGTCGCCCTCTTATCTGTTATAGGGGTGTAAATGAGCAACTGCTGTCCTTACAAGTTAAAAAGAGGGAGTGAGAAAGCATGAGCAACATCAGCGTCACGTTCCCACGCAAAGTGCCCTAAACAAGGATACTAAAGGGACTGGCAATTAATTAAGGTCCCAACCCACCGCATCACAGATTCATGGTACACTCGTGGCCTCCACCCACTTCCAACGCGCCCAGTTCTCTCCCATTGGATTACACACAATTACCCTCGTGTCCACCACGCAATCCTTGGCGTTATTATTATTATTTTTCTTGATATTGTCCATATCAACTTAACTATTCTCATGATTGGTCGGCCAACATTTTCGAGGCTCGGGCTTTATGATCAATAAAAATAATAAAAATTTTAATACAAAGCTAATTAATTTTTGCAATATGATATACCAATTAAATTATTTATATAATATGTTAATTTTTTTATGAATGAGTATTAATTAATTATTTTCTTAATCTAAACAACAATTAATTCCTAAAAAAAATGATAATTTTATTTAATTTATTACAATCACCTAAATAATTGAATTTTTGAGTTTATGTATATTGCTAATAATTTAAAAAAAAACAATAGTAAATTTTAAGAGAGTTTTTTTTTTATTAATTTATTACAACTATAAACGCAGAGAGAAAGTCATATAAGTGGGGCCTCTCCACAACTACAAACGTCACATAATGGGTGGACGACGGATATCCGAGCAATGTTTTGACGTGCGTGAATTGTTTATCTCTAGTGCCTATATAAAATATATTTTTTTTAAGATTTTCCAAGAAAATCAATACATTATAATTATTTGGGGGCCTATCTTGGGGTGGGGGCGTGGGGCGATCGCCCGCCCCGCCCACCCCAAACCGACCCTACCCATGAGGCCCTGGTGTACTCAGCATGGACGCGTCCTAGTGGCTTGAGCGATCTCAACACATCGGAGCTCGAAATCGAGGTCGTGCATTTAACTCACACGACACTGCTTTCGCCCTTATTGTTATAGCAACCCAAATTCTCATTCGCATTATTAATTAGTGCTACTAATTATTTACTTTATTACAATTTTTAATATCTTACTTAAAGGAACTGAGTCTCTTACCACTTATTCACTCGTTGTTGGTTATTGATGTGATTTTGATTCAACATTATATTTCTTAGTTAAAAAACATTACTATATTTCTTTTAGATGATGATTAACTAAAACAAATATTTTGTTGTGATTTTGATTCAACATTATTCTATTTTTTTTAAACTCGGTTTGGTTGTCACAACAATAAGGGTGAATACGGAATTGTGTGAGTTAAGCACACGACCTCGATTTTAATTCTCCGATGTAGTATGCTCGCTTGGTCCACTAGGGTACACCCAAATCGATTATGTTAGGGTTTCATGGGAATAGTCAGACTCATCTGAATACTTACGGATATTAAAAAAAAATTGTAACATACTTTAAATTTCAAGTTAATTTAATTTATTTAGGGGAGTATTGACTAAACACGAATGCACTTTCCTACTTGAAAAAAACATTTCATTGGTCTCGCACGGGTAAAAAGTACACCAATAAGTTATTGTCAAGAAGTAAATGAAAGTTGCAAATCAAATAAAGAAAGTTCGAATCTAAAAATGGTTTCCATTGGCCATTATACTTCATACGAACCCTGATTAACTAGTTTTGCAACTATACAACATGATTTTAGGGAACACCTTTTATTCTAATTTCAATGTGATAGAATTTTATATCTAAATTTATATAAGAGTGAGTGTGTATGAGTGAGGGCTTGAGGTTTAAAGTGGACGATGCATTCACCAAAACGTCAAGATCAATTAAGTTGTTGCTTTCAATCCAAACGTATAATTGATAGTTCTCCATATACTAGCTTGAATACTCAATGTGCGTGGGACAATTTTGAATGTCGTTAGTTCATTATTTTACCTGAATTTTTACAAAAAATGATCACTGATTATACATGAAGATCATAAAAGATTTTGGCATAAATTTTCTAATCAATCACGTTTTTCACATGAAATAAAAATAATTAAAAGCAGTTTTCCGAACTACTTTTTTGGCCGCACCACTAAAAAATATATAAATAGATGATGACATTGAGAGCAAATTCAATTATATAGATACTAGATTATTTGTTACTAGCCAACGTGTTCAAACTCCATACTTCACCTATCACTGCTAAAACAGATAAAGAGACTTGGAAACAAATGAAAAGATTACAAAACACGCTTTTCACAAAACATTTATATTTACTAGAAGTCTAAAATATTTTAGTGATGTAACATCCGACATGCATACACGCAACACGAGCAGTGCTTTACTATATATAGTTCGAAGTATCACTGCAAAATTAATTCCTAAGGGCTTTTTTTTTAATTTTTACAAATATTTAAATAGTATTAAAAATTTTACAAGTAATTTTGTTTGCTTGAGTATCGATGACTTTGAAATAAGAAAATATTTTTGAAGTTTGGACTCATAATTCAAATAACATTACCATAGTCTACTTTAAACGCGTGCATGCCATCACCTATAACACATAATTTTGGTGCCGCTTTGAAAAAGTGCCAAACTGATCAATGGTTGGTTGACACAATAATTAAAAATGAGTTGTTGTCTCTTAACTAATGATTCTAGTTTGAGTCACGAAAATGAAAACACTAATGTCAGAAGCTCCCCCATCTATAGAACGGTTGACTTGAGGCAAATATGGAGTAGTTAGATAGTTCAGATACTGCAAGAGCACATGATTTAGATAAAAAAAATTGCTAAAAAAAGTAAATTAGCAATAAGGAAAACTTAGAAAGAGACAGAGACATCATAATTATAGAACCAACTCATATTTACAACAAGTAACATCATCGCCTAGTTCTCAAATTATTTAGTTGAGGCTGGCCACACGGATAAAACTCTTCATTACGTCTTATTTAGTGCATGTAATCGACGAAGTACTTTTCAAATCATTTAAATCACTTTTAATTAATACATATCAAGTTAGTTTCATTAAACTTCAACTTTATTGAATTTTTTTTGCTTTTATTGAGTCTAGTTTTCTAGCTAACGGGGGATTTACAAATTCACAAACTTATGATGTTATTGAGTTTTAATTAATTAATTAATTAATTGTTTATTTATTGCGTTAGACAAAGCTGAGCTTGAAGCTAGATTAGCTAGCTAGGAGACGGGAGCATGTGATCACTTATGATTTGTTTTTCATTTCTCGGATGGACATAAATTGGTGGTGATAATTGGATAAGAGGTGGAACATGGCATCACGGGCTCTAAAAGGGTAGTTAAAGTAACATTAATTTAACATTAATCTAATCATTAATCAAATCCGACAGTATTAAACAATAGTATACCCATTAATCCAATCTTATCTACCGCTGCACCGCCACTGAAGCAACCAAAGCTGCTGCGCATCCGATAGGCTATCCACGTCAGCGTGAGCCGGACGGGTGCGCACTGCGCCGCCAACAGTTCCCCGTAAACACGTTTCGCCTAACATGGTGATCTCAACACTTCACTACGCTCAAAGCTTAGGCCCCGTTTGGATTAAATTTGAACGTGGTTTTAAAAGTTTTGAGTTGCTAAGATTTTTTTTTTTATTTTTGTGATTTTTTTTGGTGAATAGTTGCTAAGATGTTCATACAACTTATTGGCTTGATTTTGTTAAGTAAGTTTGTGTATTTGGTAACTACAATACATGACTCTTTTGTGGTAAGATGATAATGACGTGATTTTGTTAAGCGAATGTTCTTATTTTTTGTTTTTAAAATTGTATATCATTTTTATATTAATTTGTAACAATGCCTCAATGTATCAAATTAAATTAAAGTATCCATTTTTGAGGTATGAATGTAAATAAAATCTATATAAACTTAAATCTCCATGACAATTAATAAAATTATCGATTTTTTATTTTTAATAAGTTTAAAGAAATTTGTGAAAGTCGCTTTTAATTAAACCTTCACAATGTTATAAATATACAAAAAAATATGTTTTCAAAAAGTTGATGTTAGGGTAGGCTTAATTTTTTTTTTTAAATTTTTAAGATAATTTTACAATAGACGCCTATTAAGTTGAAACTTTAGAAAATTCATGTACCTTCAATTCACATGAATTGACAACAAATATCTTGAAATTTTTTAAAATGGACATTTTAATCACAACTTTTTAGTATGATTATGATTGCTATTCGAATCCGATAAGTTACATGCGTACAAAATAAAATAGAAGATTTCGAGTCTGACGATTCAATGGTAACTGCATAAATGCCACGTTTACCCTCGCATAAGCTAATGTTCATTTCTAAGATGAAAGTCAAAAATAAAGCCCAAAAAGTTGAAATTAAAATTTCCATCTTTAAACCTTGTGATCTTGCCAAAAAGTTGTAAACGTGAAAAGAGAAGGTTTTGAGTAATAAAAACGGTTTTAAAACAATGAACCAAACGCAGCATTAAGCCAGTGGAGGTCACTTAACCTTTCCATAGCCCACTAGCATGCACACAACGGACACAAACACAAAAACAATAACGAAAAAACAGAAAAAAACAATTCGACTCTCTCTTGGCACGCCATTTGTTCACGCGCTTGATTGAGACTCTCGATTTGTGAATCGATGCGTGTGCGCACGTAACTTGACCAGCATCCAAGGGCGTTACATAAAGAAGAGTGCAGAATTGGCGTGCAAAAAACGAGTGAAAATAGCACGTAACAACAAATTCTCTCGAAAGCCACTCTGTTTGTCTCTCTTTCCCTCTCTCCTTCTCTCTCTCTCTCTCTCTCTCTCCTTTGTTTCTTCTTTTGGCACTAGAGATCCCAAACTGATTCATCGCTCGCTCGTCATTCGAAATCAGATTTTCAGATGAGAAATCGCTTCATCGGATCTCTGAAGCGACTGATTTGCCGTGATTCGATCTGGATTTCGATTTTGATTTCGACTTCGATTTCGGTTTGTTAGTCTGTCGTCGTGTTCTTGATTTCAATTTTCATCTGTTCGAGCTACGTTAATGACGATGGACGACACGGAGAGTTGCAGTAGCAGAGCTATGGAGTCGTCTCCAACGCATCCGCGACAGCAGAGGCAGAAGCTCGAAGTGTACAACGAGGTTCTGAGGCGGCTCAAGGAGTCGGACAACGAAGAGGCGAATCTTCCTGGTTTTGATGATGAGCTCTGGGCTCATTTCACTCGCCTTCCCGCTCGGTAACCTAACCCTAGCTTTTCGCTTCGTTTCTTCATCGTCTGTGCGTGTTTTGGACGTTTTGGTGGTTTCTTGATTGTTTGGAGTGTTTGAATCTTCGTTTGGTGTTGCTGGACCTAATTTCATGACGTTCTCGGTCGATTGTTGTTTCAAGATCTTGATTTCATTTGAATGCTGTGTCGGTTGGCACTTGGCAGTGAAGTTGAATTGGATTGTGTTGCGAATTGTGCGATTTGCGATGGTGTTCTGTTTAGGTTTGTTTACTGATTTGGTGATTTGTTGGTGGATTTGGTGTTCTTTTTGTAAGGTATGCATTGGATGTCAATGCCGAGAGGGCGGAAGATGTACTGACGCACAAGAGGTTGCTACACCTTGCTCATGACCCTGCTAATAGGCCTGCAATCGAAGTTCGTTTAGTGCAGGTAATTGAGTTTGGACTTGGTAGATCTTTGCCAAGAAAGTGCTTCTATTTGAGTTTTTCTTCATCGTTCATTGCTTTAACTGGACATACACCAGGTCTATATTGAGGATTTAGGTTCAGGCACTCCGGATTTCTGTTCTTTTGGTTTTCATTTTCCTTTGGGATGAAAATGCCACTGGCTGTGATATGATTTCTAGTCCTATATGAACCAAGAATTGCAAGGCGCCATGGCGATCTGAGGCGATTTTCCTGGTCTAGGCGAGGTAGTGCCTAGATGGCACAGGCGATGCTAGGTTGCCAAAATATTTAATTAGAGGCCTTTGGATTATTATTAATTTATTTTTAGGTCTATAATCCATATTTAATATATACTCCAAGGATACTAATAAGTCTTTAGATCGTTATGTAGGATTAATAATGTTAATATTTTGTTGCTGGTTAGGTTTTCATATTACCAAACTTAATTGTAATTAGCTCCTTCAATTTTTGGGACGGAGGCTCTGTTGTTGAAGGACATTGCCTGCCTAGGCCACCACCCCAGCATTTTTTCCTCAAAATCCTAGGAGACAACCTTGACATCACTGATTGGAGCCCTCTTTCTGGTCCAACGGCGAGTCTTTAAATATGAGGGTAGAGTAGAACAATAGACATCTCGTGCTTTAAGAGAATGTTACAAGGTCCTTTAAGGTGCATGATTATGCATGTAATTCTCCCCTTCTTTGTTTTCTAAATAGTGTACTGGAACGTTTCTTTCTCCTAATTAGCTCCAGGCTTGCCTGATTCCAATTTCATTACTACTCCATGTTCCCCTTGTGATTGTTAAGGCATGAAGTCTGGAAAATGCGACACTTTGATTATCTTTTACCTAGATAGATTATATTTTCGTTTGAGAGAGAATATATTAATTTTTCATGAATACATTTGTGCAATTGCGTGTATTCCACGTGCGTAAAGTTTTCCCATGTTGCATTGTCTTTTTTCATTTGGCCTTCTTATTATCTTTTTGATAATGAAGAATCTTTATGCATCAGATTTGGTGAATTTCACATAGGAATTAAGTAGAGGAAAACAATATCGAAGTTATGGAGTATTTAAGAAGGTTGAGTTAGTTTGTACGGAATTCTTATTAGTGCGTCATTGTAGGTGTCCTGTGAACAAAATCTCGAAGCTTTTTCAATGTTGAATTTCATCCATCAATTCTCTTCTTGGGATGGGTTCTATTTGTTGTTAGAGGGGGTCCTTCTTCTTCTTCTTTTTTTTTTTTTTCTTCTTTCACTGGTTATCTTGTTGCAACTGTATGTTTGCTTCTTTGGCTTGTTTTAACTTTTTATCAATGAATGTGTTTTTTTAAAATTTGACGGTTGGCCAACTAGTTGATAGGTTGTGAAAAATAATAGGAAAGGGCTTAGCATGCAGTATGCTGACTTTCTGGTTATCATTTTTTTCTTTCCTTAAAAAGGTGAGGCTTTTATTCTTGAATTTTACTTTTTCCCATTAAACTATACATCAAACTCAACACAGGCTTTTCCCAAGTTGGCTGCAAGCTCAGCTATTGCATTCTTTTTGGTTGCCTTTTGACATTGTATGTTTGAAATTTGGCATGGCCTATCCTACTAGGAGAGCATCTTTGGAGACAACCATTTAGTCGTATCCTCTCAACTCTATGCATCTCTTTTGATTGGCTAATGATATACTTGAGTTTCTTTTGTTGATTTAGCTTTACGTGGGCATGATATTATTTGAGTGTTCCTCCCCCATCTGTGTTATGCCTTATGATTATGTTGCGTTATGCTTAGTGAATTTGTTTCGATAATTTCTTTTTCAATTAGGTTTCTCCTGTACCTGATGCAAATTCATCTGACTTTTTGGATACAAGCTCTTCACATAAAGAAGAAGCCCAAAGTTCTAATTACCATAACAGATCAAAAAGGTACTCTCTTAATCAATTTTATCATGTAGTGAATCTTTATTGTTTCATAAAAGTTGAAGGTGGATCATATTGGTGAGAGATGCGCTGCCACTTTCATAGAATTCTGAGATAGAACAACAAACTTGGAGCAATTACAGAGAATAGTCAAAGGATTTAGTCAAGGGTTCTTTTTTTGAACTGATAGCACATTCTTATGGACATAGGGTTATTCAAAGGTTGATAGCTACTTTATGAAAGATTGGCAAGAGAGTTCACTAAGGTTTCTGCTGGGTGGAGTCATAATAAAGATAAGGAAGCAAGGTAAAAAAATTACATTAAACGGAACAGTTCTACTCAAATCTTCTTATCTTAGAATTATGGCACGGCGGGCACTTTTTAAGACATGTAAATAATTGTAAAATTCTTAGAAAATTTTAATAATATGTACTTATGGAAATTAAGAAAAATGGTGTAAATTAGTTTACATGCATGGAGATTTTCAATCAGATGTTAAATTGAGGAGGAGAATAAACAAAAGCTAAGAACCTACTTGATGGCTACACGGAGGCCTGAAAGTGGAAGAAGATGCTGGGAGTGAATGGGACAAAAATATTATTAGGGTCATGAGGTGCAAACAAAGAACTCTGGTCAAGTTGGCTTCATGCTATTTGACTCTTTGTTTGCGTTTTTTGGCCTTTCATTTTATCAATTTTGTTTCCTTTTTGTTCTTCAGCATTCACCCACCGCCTGCCTTCGGTTCATCCCCTAACCTTGAAGCCCTTGCACTTGAGGCCAGCAAATCACATGCTCAAGATGGAGATGCATCCATGAATAACTATTCTCGGTAAATGTTGTTTCCAAATAAATCTCGACGAGAATTTTTTTCTTCATATTATTAATTTAGAGTTTATCTTTTCCTTTTGTATTTTATTAATTTTATTGGGCCTCTTTCATGTTGTCTTATTATTCTGTCATTTCTTGGAATTCTTGCATGATGCACCTTGCATTTAATAATTTCTTGATCCAAAGATATTTCTCAACCACAAAATTAGTTTAAAATTATTGATTGCGTAAAATAATTTTAATGATTTTTGCGCTCCATTTCAATCGTGACTTACATGACAACTATTGTTTAATCGTGTAGAATGACTGAAACACATTGACATTGTGCCTGCATAGTATCTTATTGAAATTTCAATATGGTTAAGTTATTTCTGCTATTTTTTTTTTTTAACAATTCTGAAAAAAAAATAAAAGTTTCCAACTTAACAATTATCTCTTTAATGACTACTCACTTTCTGGAGATGTTAGATACACCTTTTAGAATGAATCATGTGTGCTTAATTGAAGCAAGTAATGATGAATGTCTAGGCAAACAGGAGTTTGATGTATCATTTCTCTTGATAAATAAAAAATTAAGTAGCATAGTTTGACTCTAGTGCTTTCTTCTGCTAGCCATTTAATTAAGTGTATTGCATGTGCTTCTTTTGAGGAGGACGTATGGCTTTGGAATTTTAACCCACATACTCCATAAATAGAGATCCTGAGTGACTTTAAGTAGTCTGGTTCTTTGGAAGACCATTGAAGAGTAGTACTTTATTTTGGAAAAATAAAAAATAAAATCTTGAACCTGTTCTCTTGTTGTATCAAGACTTGTTTCTTATATTTCGTGCTTGCAGTGTTTCAATACTCAAGTGTTGCAGTTGATGAACAAACTGGTTTCTTGCTTAAAACTTTCTTCTGAGACCTGTGTTATCGAGACCAAGTTCTTGATGGCGACCTTTTACTTTTTATAATTATTATTTGATCTTTGTTCACTAAATTTAGCGCAATGAAAGAGTTTGATCCACGCAACTGACCCCAACTAATTTGGGATTGAGGTTTTGTTGTTATTGTGTTATTTTATCGTTGTTCTCCGCTAGATCTGGTATTGTTTTTTGAAAATGCTAAAGTAACACAATTGAACACCTACATTTGACACCATGTTGTTCGTGGCCCTTTGGATACACCTTGAAATGTGTGTCCAAAGGCGCCCCCACCAACAGGGTGTCAAATGTAGGTGTCCTTAATGGATCACTGTGGAATCTTCCTTTTTTGTTCCTACTCTCTCTCTCTCTCTCTCTCACACACACACACACACACACACACACGCGCGCGCGCGCTCGCGCCTGTGCGCATACACTTGCGCACACAGTTGATTGATTGATATTTGGATGCTATTCAGCATTTTCCTTGACTTTCTGTTGCTTGTACATTGGAAGTTTGGAACTACTGTAAAATTAATTTCACCTTTTCTTTTCTAAATAAAATTAGCAAGGGTTGAAGATAGCAATACAACCCTGGTTGCTAGATGTTTCTTTTTATTCCTTGAACTGTGTTTCACATGATTTCAATTTCCATATTATTATGTAGGCCTATGCATGAAATCACTTTTTCAACTGATGACAAGCCTAAGCTTCTAAGTCAGGTAATAGACTGGTTTTTCTATACTAATTTTTTAACCTTGGATTGTATAGTTTATGTGAAATTCTGTAACATATGGATGCAACTTACTACTTACCTGCAAGATGAGTGTCCTAGAATCAGAAGTTTATATTTATTATTTCCATTTCTTCCCACGATTTTACCTCTGTCAGTGCACAACTTTGTCTGAAGTTCTTTTGATTTTCAATTTTTTATGGCTCTCAATTAGGCATTGTGGCATGAGACTGTTACAGTGTTGTTACGGGATAAATAAAATGTTGTTGTTGGTCATACTCATTTTTTTTCCATGTTCATGTCTGCAGCACAATGCATGACATGATTAGCTTATGTAAAAGGTGATTTAAATATCTGCCTAACATGTTTTAGAATGCCGTCGTCCTGGCCATAAAGTTTTTTTTCTCAGGAACAGAACTTCCAGTTCATTGAGATCTTGAGGACACTTGCATTATGTTGGGACCACTAATCTGGCTGTTCATGTTTTTACTAATTATTACTTTGGGGATGAGAAAGCCAACCATCAATTGCTCTAAATCGAGCACAATGGAAGAGTTTGATCCATGTAGCACCCTAATTAATTTGGAACTGCGGCTTTGTTGTTGTTGGATGGGAAAGCCAATAAACACTTCAAGATTTAAGAACGTACATGTCTAATGAACCGATAATGCATTTTGTAACTAGTCTTTGTTCATGTTTTTACTAATTACGCCGGGAACGGAAAAGCTAGCAAACACTTTAAGGATTTTAGAATGTATGTGGCAAATGGACCGAATTGTTTATTTTCTATTTTGTAATGAATCTATCCTTGGCGAAGTATCTTTAAGGTTGTTGTAGCCAAGGATCGAAACTTCGATTTCGCCTTATAATTTGCCCTCTTGATAATCGGAATTAATTCAAAGAAGTTTAATTTGACGTGGAGAATTTTGGTAAAAATTTGCTAATTTAGATAAGTTTATGAATTTTTTATTTAAATGATTAATAACTAAAACTCATTTTACTGGATATCAAAACAAGCACAATTATGCATCTATACCTTAAAAATTCACAATTTAATGGTTTTAAGTCAATTTTATTGACACTAGTTATGCATATTGTGTATGGTAGATCACTTTTTAGGGATAATCTAACTTGATTCTTCTCACTAATGTGAGGTAAGTACAAACCTTCACTGCCCTACACACTCATTCAATTTTTTGACCAAAAAATTGCAATTTCTCCTTGTTTTTAGCGATGCATATCAATTTGTATCAAAGTTGTCGATTTTTAACATAAACTTCGGTGAAATTTTGTAGTTTTTTAACTACGTATGAACTTCGTTTCGATCTCTTCAACCTCGATAAAATACGCCTAAATTTTGGCTGATTTTATTCAATTTTCGTTCCTTGGTTATAGCAAAACACACTCATCAGTTTTTTCTTTCCCGGGACTGCTTTTACCTTTATCTGAGGGTAGATAGTCTCTGAAGTCAACCTCGTAAAGATTCAAGAGTACAGCCTTAGTTATACATTTGGATTTTTCATTTTTTTATTTGTGAAGATGCATATGGAAATTTGATTGATTATCTTGCAAATCTCAATAGGTTTAGTTGGTGCCTACCTTTCATGTTGTCTGGATTCGGGTATGGGTGGTGGGCATGGACATGTGTCTTAAGGCTGAACTTGCTTATTCACTAAAATTTAGATATATATGCTTGGATATATGTCCTATTATATATATACTAGCTTATTGACCTATATTCTTTCTTATTTTCTGTTATTATTTTACATTAGGAAGTTTTTGTTATTTTTTTTTTTCTCTTTTTTACATTTTGAAATTTCTTTATACAAAGAGCTTTTAGAAGTATGCAATTTCTGTTGAAGTGTCAAACATGTTTCAAGTGTGCAACAAGCGTATGTTGGGTTGGAGTGAATGGACCGGGTAACACGGCCTAACTTTGATTTGATTCTTTGTGCACGCTGCAAGATATTATGTTTAAGGCATTCCTTCCTGCCCTACAAGTGAAGCATTATAAGAATGCTTCATCTTGTGGAGCCAAGTCCTTTTTATTAATCAGATGCAGCCAAGTCCTTCAACACAGAACCGTTGGAGGAAGTAATAAATCGGAAATCTGTAATGGGAATTCAGAAATTCCCCAACCCTTTCAGACTTTCTGTTTGAATCTCTGCAATACGAACTTTAACTGCATTCACTTGATGCATGATCTCACATTACCGCCATGCAGTTTGGCTGGATGAACTATGGATGATACTAATGGTGGGGAGTGATGAAACTTGTCATGGGAATAGATCAGTGGCAATTGGAACTTATGCTCAAAACCGGGCTTGCCTCTTGATGTTATTGCTGACCTCTTAGCATATTGGTCTGCCATGCATCTGAACCAAATTAGAGAAACAGCAACTTGCTTTTTCATATTTCTACTATGCTTAGGTATTCTAAGTCCTCAATTGTGGGGCGTACTCTTTTTGCACGTGACCTTTCAGCCGTCTTCTTATTGGACTTGAATAACTGAAATTAAACCTCCTGAGGAGACTTTCAGACTCTTTATTAAGTTTTCCATAAACAGATTTATTTTTCTTTACAAATTGCAATACACTTCTGAGTTGATGGAAAGTTTCTGATGTGACTGATGTGAGGTTTGTGGCCTCAGGAGCTTTAGTTTGGTGCATTTCTTCATGGAGTTGCATTCACATCATAACAATCTTCACATTTGTTCTGAACTGCATATTTTTTCAGTGTAACTTGTCTTATCTATTGCTTTGGTGCTGATTATTGGTCTTTTAATCAGGCTTTTAATTACAAGAGTGATTGTGGTTTGCAATCTGCCAACTTCTTGAATATAAATTTCTAGAAAGCGCTTCTCAAAATACAATGATCTATTTCTCATTGTTTAGATTGTCTAAATTGTACATGTTACTTCCAGTTAACTTCATTACTTGCTGAGATTGGTCTCAATATCCAAGAGGCGCATGCTTTCTCGACAGTGGATGGCTACTCATTGGACGTTTTTGTTGTCGATGGATGGCCATACGAGGTATACTATTTTCCGTTTCTTTTGTTCATTGTGTTGAATTTTCTTGTTTACTATGGGAATCCTCCCCCCCCCCCCAGCATTTATTTGACTTGAGAAATTTGATGTTCTGAAATTTTAATAGGTCTATGCGTTCATTTTTAGTTTCCATCGTTCCTTCTTCGTTACTTTTTCGATTTTAGCAATGATAGAGATGATAGAATTTAGTTGCTCCAATTTCAGTCAATAGAAGTAATCTTTTGATAAAATGGCTTAAGTCCAAACACTGGAACTTGGTGTGCTTTCCTATTGTGCATAGCGGCTTGGCTGTTGCTAGTTGTATTGTATCATCAAGAAGGGGAAATCTGTATGCTAATCTGCAGTCTGCACAACTGTGTTAATGCTCTCAGTCGTGGTTCTCTTGTTCTTTTTTGTCGGTATGGTGTCCTTGTGTAAGTGACTAATTGGCTTTACCTTGTGTTGTTGGGCTGGGCTTGGATTTATTTTTTGTATCAGTTTCCGTACATCTTATGATGCTATACTCATGGCTGTTTATAGAATTGAATTGTTGTTATATTTACAAAGGGGTTAGCCCGCTGAATATTAAGGTCATAATTCCATTCTCAAATATTTTTTAGACGCCTGAAAGTTATCCATCTCAATCACTAAATCTGCAAGTTCTACCGGTTTCAAGGTCTAATGGCGGCTCATCCCTTTTTCGTAGTACAAGCTGTAAAAGTAGGAAGGAGTCTAATTATATATGTAGG
Organism: Stephania yunnanensis; assembly: GCA_039657365.1. Classification (NCBI taxonomy): domain Eukaryota; kingdom Viridiplantae; phylum Streptophyta; class Magnoliopsida; order Ranunculales; family Menispermaceae; genus Stephania; species Stephania yunnanensis. Next base: position 53,063,683 of record CM077585.1, on the reverse strand, counting down.
GAGCGTGGATCAGTAAATTCTCCCCAACTACATAAGTGCAGAAGCTTTTGTGTGTGAAAAGATTCACAAAATCAAAACAGGAGAGAAACTTCACAAAGGATCTCAAAACTTGCTAGACACTTAGACTATGTTGCTTTAAGTTCTCTGTCATATCTCCAAAGGATAACTAAAGATCTTCCTCCCGGGAACAAACAGACGTAGGATATTTTCTTTGGAGAATCACATGCATTAATCTTCTTATATGCAACCAGGCATGAAAGTGTTTTAATTTCTTACCAGGGATTGGAGCTTTCCAAACTAAGGAGATATAAGGTGGGTTTTGGATTTGCTGGTGTAGCCTCATAGGGATTAAGGGCTTGAGAGTTACTGTCATTTGAAGAAAGGCAAAATCTAAATGTCTGGCGAAAATATTCTTGACCATTTCCTATTCTCTGAAAGACTGGTCAGAGAAAGTAAATTTCAAGGACACATTCTTGGGGGTCTTAAAGGAAAGATGATATGGCCTATGGGTGATCTTTTGTTTAATGGAATGGAAAATGATTTGTTGACATTCTTTTGACACCTGCATTTGACACCTAATTGTTACGGTCCTTTGATTTTTGCTTTGAGATGTGTGCGCTCTGCATACCTATCTTGATGTGTATCCAAAGGACCACAATAACTAGGTGTCAAATGTAGGTTCAAAAGTGGATTACTGTAGCATTTCCCCAATGGAACTGCATAGTAAGGAGGAAAGATGGATGAAAATGGGAATTGCCTACGCTATGAATCTCTAAGGAATTCGATTGTCATTACCCGCTTTGGGTGGATGCGAGGTTTCATGGATTCAAGGGTAGAATTCATGGACTTCTGGTGGACTAATCGGTTAGGACGATTTAACTCAAATATTGAATTATTCTCCATTTAACAATAGTATTTTAGGGTTGAATTAGAATATTAATCAATTGAATTGATCAATCTGACAGACTGAAGAATAACGATTTTATATTAAAAAATGTCTCATTGTCTTGCAAATTGAATAAGTAATGTCTTGGAAATAACAATTTGTCGTTATAAGATAAAAAATAATTGTTTTGTTTACAAATCTAGCAAAGGAATAATGGATGAAAATGGAAGAACTGATACGCATCCTTTGTACCTTTATGAAATGCCTTTATTAAGTGCAAAGTTAAATTTTTGAAAACTAAAATTATGGACAACTTTCCTTGATAAACTAATGATAATTGGAAGTAAAAATGTCCAATTTATGCCTATCCAATGCCCTGGAAACCAATGGTAAGGTCTATGCAATCGACCTTATTCTCTTATTTAAATTGTTCCTTGAAATTTTTATGGGCTCATTTTAGAGAGTTAGACAAAGTTTGTCATCATCTTATTCTCTTGATTTAGTTCACCCTTATGGTCCATTTTCAAGGGTTTCATGGAATTGCCATGTACAACAACAACAACAACAACAACAACAACAACAACAACAACATAGTCTCATAGAGGTCACGTTTTGCATAGAATGCAATCCCAAATTAATTATTCACATAAAATCGGAGTATTTTTTTCGTGACTTACCCAAACATGTTTATTCACATAGATTGCTCATGGATCAAACTTTTCCATTGTGCCCGATTAAGTGCAATTGATGGTGAGCTTTTCAAACCATTCAAATCCCTCCTAATTAATGCATCCCATGTTAACTTTGGTCATGAAGTAAGTGAAAATAATCGCCAAATAAACTACCTCGTCGTATTTCAACATCAACTGCAGGCTATTTCTATTGAGTCAAGTTTTCTAGTTGGGGCATTTGTAGGCCGTCTTTGCAGGTGACCAAACCACCGCAACCGCCCTTCCCTAATTTTTGTATCAATTGGTGCTACTCCTACTTGCCTTTGAATTTCTATATCTATCTTTACGAGTTTTACCACACATCCACCTAAGCATCCTAATTTCTGTTACGTTCATTTTATGAAATTGCCATATCAAACAACAATTTAGATTTATGTTTACAAAGAAGTGGGGACCTTTCTTTTTCTAAGGTCTTGTTATTTATTATTTATTTAGTCATTCATCCTTTTATTTGGTATTTTACTAGTTGAGTTGGTGGGTTTGAACTTTGAATGAAGTTTTCTATTTGAATTTTAGGAAACTGAGCAGCTTAGAAATGCTTTGGAAAAGGAGATGTTGAAGATTGAGGTAATTTTCATCCACTCGATAGAACTGATTGCTAATTTACTTGCATAAATACATGTCAAGCCTTTGACAAAGAAATAAATAAATATCAAGCATCTTTTTCCGATCTGAGGCCGTGACGTGGAATTGTTTTTGTATAATGCCACGTAAATGATTTATACATCATTTTTCTACGAATAAAGTAAGACTAGTCATTGTTCTTTTTTTTGTTGTAAAGTAGTATGAACTATCAAGGCAGTCAATTTATGATATTGTTTTCTACTGGTCTAGCAATGGTTTTGCTTATCTTTGCGTGTTTTTTTTTTTTTGATATGCTTAGTTTGAATGTTCTTTTGAACACAGAACAAAGACCATTGGATACGCCTATTACAATTTGGAAAAAATGGGATGTGGATATTATTTATGGTGTTGCTAGAGGATTAGGAAAACCTTGAATACCACAGAATCACTGATACATTTGACTGAGGAACATGCTAATTTTTGAGCTTTGACTTCCATTTTACTAATATAGATCTGGACATGCTCTTCTCAATGTGAGAAAATTAAAAAGTAATGACAAAATATATTCTTGTAATATAATTAAATGTTGTTTGGCCCTAAGTTGAGGAAGCAGATTATGTAATTAACCACAAACAAAAGTTGTAATAGCGACACATAACGCATGGATAATTTCTTGTTTTTGAAAGTCGTGCCATCTTTTCTCTTTTGATTATCTCCACCCTTTTTGTCAATGCTATCAAGTACAATGGGTATAGCTCTTTACTTTTGATAAGTGCATCTCTTACTTTAACTTTGTTGTCGAGTGTGGATCTGTTCTCTCCCCTCTCATTCTTTCCTTGACGGCATGCCTATTGTGGAAACATGCATATTCAATTTGCTTCTTCAAGTGTTATTATGGGATCTGATTCTTGGGTCGAGGAGTCCATCTCTTACATTTTAGATTTTTCTTTAAAAAATTAAAATTACTAGCCTTCTCCATGAATTACATTTCTTTTGCGATCTCTGTACTATTTGTTCATGAGGAATGCAGCCATCCGTAAGTCATATTTTGAAGTTCAATGCAGAAGCAATCTTGGTCAAAACCTCAGTCACTTTCTTCTTTTGGTGAGCATGGGCAAAATGTTATGGAAGCGAATCCAGATCATTTAAAAATACCAGCAGATGGAGCTGATGTTTGGGAAATTGACCCGAGGCTCTTACGATTTGAAACCAAAGTTGCATCTGGTTCATATGGAGATCTGTAAGTTTTTAGTTTTACTATCCTTTTTTGATTTACTTGTCATTTGTACTTTGAAGGTGTGATTTACTTTGGTTACATCAATCAGGTACAAAGGTACATATTGTAGCCAAGAAGTAGCCATTAAAGTACTTAAGCCGGAGCGCGTAAATGCTGATATGCAGCAAGAGTTTGCTCAAGAAGTGTACATAATGAGGTTTGTTTCAACTCCAGTGGGACATTTGTTTTTCTTTCATTTGCCATTTAGATTTCCCGATACTCTCTATGAATTCTTTTTCTTTCCTAGTTAAGAGGCACAACTTTCTATAATTGGTTGACCATAATTCTCTGTACGACTAGTGGAAAGTTTTCAGTAATATATTGATTAACTTGGTGTTGTATGGCGGCCAAAGATTGTTCTTTGCTTTAGGGAACTTTTGAAATAAAAAAAATGTATAATCATGAAAGATAAATCCTGTGGATGCATTGGGCGTCAACTGTCATGATCAAAATCACTGGTAAGCCCATAGGTTGTCCAGGGTGGGCACATATTGTTCTCTTGTGCTAATTAGCCTCAACAATGATTTGATTTTCCTTGAATATGATGTTTCTCATAATATTTCTAGATAGCCTTTGTAAATTCTTTGCTAAGAAAAGGTCGTATTCATAAAATTTGATTGATTAGTTAGGATTTTACTCATTCTTTGACATCAAACGAGCCTTCGTGCAAGCATCTAAGCTGAATGGATCCTTTGCTCACAGAATTCTAGAGCTTGATAATATGCCACTGAATGCATCCTTCATCCTTGCCATGATGAAATTGTGGATCTTGATTTGTGTTGATTTAGTATTTCGGATGTTCTATTTATGCAGTACTTCCAACTTTGTTGCTTGTCCAATCTCAGGAAAGTTAGGCACAGGAATGTCGTACAATTTATTGGTGCATGCACGAGGCCTCCAAACTTGTGTATTGTTACAGGTAAAAGAAAAAAAATAATCTTATCAGGGATTTTTATCATTGTAAGCTCGCTAGGCTGAAGATGCTTTCTTCTTTATTGATTATAAATGTTGGGTGCTTGGTGCTGTTATTCAGCTCTTTCTTTTATGGTTTCTTTTGGCTAATGAGGCTTCTTTGAATCTCCAGAATTTATGTCTGGCGGCAGTGTGTACGATTTTTTGCACAAACAAAAGGGGGTCTTCAAATTGCCATCCTTACTCAAAGTAGCAATTGATGTCTCAAAAGGGATGAACTACTTGCATCAAAACAATATAATCCACCGGGATTTGAAGGCGGCAAATCTTTTGATGGATGAAAACGAAGTAAGTCTTCTTGTACCTTTGAAATTTATTTATTTTATTTTGATCTTTTAAATGTCTCTTCTCATTTTCTTTGGTTATTTATTTTTAAAATAGTTTAATTTTAATAGCTAATTCAATTTGACATTGTTTGATTGTCACTGCCACTTATTATGTGATTATTTCTTTTACTAATCTTTGAAAATTATTTTCTTTTGGAGGGATGAGATTCATTTTGAAATTTTGAGCAAGTATGGAACAGATTCTTGAGAAACCAAACTGCATCTAGACTAAAATATTGTTTGCAAATTTAAATCTGGATTGGATTTGGACGAAGATACTCGGGCACCATGTACTGTGATATGGGTTTTATTTACATTATTATTATTATTTTTATTTCACAATAATTATTATTGCAATGACATAAGTGAAAGTTAAACTAATAAATTGTAAATGAAGCAACCATTATTTATTGGTATTTTATTTTTAAATTTACATTTAATGAGTTTTCTTGCTAAATTTGATTAGATGTCAAAAATTTGTATTTTGTTACATATGGACCTTTATGGCATGAGAAAATATTTGGTAGGTAGATAGTAGAATCATTAGATCTTATGTGGTGGTTCTTTATAGCTGCAAGAAAGTTCGTTTCATTTTTTTTAGAGCTTTGAGGATGATACTTAGACATTTGGAGGAGCTACAAAAGAATTCCCCATTACGATAAGACTATATCAAGGATCGGCGTTAAGTCTATATCTATTTACTTTTGTTACATAATGTATGCTATTTGCAGATGATATTGTCTTAGTGGATGAAACAAAAGATGGAGTGAATAGGAAACTAGAACTCTGGAGGAATACATTAGAATCTAAAGGTTTTAAGTTGAGTAGGACGAAGACTGAATACATGCACTGTGAGTTTAGAAACACTAAACATCGAGATGATGGGGGGTAAAATTAGGGGAAGTAGAAGTTCCTGAGGTGAACCACTTTAGATACCTAGGATCAATCATACAAAACGATGGTAATATTGAGAATGATGTCACACATAGAATTCAAGCCGGATGGAAGAAATGACGGAGTGCGACAGGGGTGATTAGTGATCGAAATGTTCCTACTAAGTTAAAAAGGAAAATTTTATAGGACTGCAATTAGGCCAGCTATGCTCTATGGTAGTGAATGTTGGGCGGTAAAACAACAACAATTACATAAAATGAACGTAGCAGAAATGGAGATGCTTAGGTGGATGTGTGGTAAAACTCGTAAAGATAGAATAAGAAATATAAAAATTCAAAGACAAGTAGGAGTAGCACCAATTGATACAAAGATTAAGGAAGGGCGGTTGCGGTGGTTTGGTCACTTGCAAAGACGACCTACAAATGCCCCCACTAGAAAACTTGACTCAATAGAAAGTGTAGAAATTCGACGAGGTAGGGGTAGACCAAAGTTAACATGGGATGCATTAATTAGAAGGGATTTGAATGGTTTGGAAAGCTCACCATCAATTGCACTTAATCGAACACAATGGAAAAGTTTGATTCATGTAGCCGACCCCAATTAATTTGGGACTGAGGCTATGTTGTTGTTGTTGTTGTTGTTTGAGGATGATCCTTGATAGTTACATGTTCCTTCGCCTATTGACAAAATGAAGCATTGAGAATATTACTCTATAGAACTTGTTGGTTACTTGATTCTTGATGCACTCGTAAAATGGCTATATTTTCTTGGAATATCTTTTGTAGTAGTTACTAAAAAAACTACTTTTTTAGTAGGAATTTGGCTGTTGGTTAATTGGTATAAAAAGAGATCAAGTAGTATCCATCCTTGTTTAAATACTAATGTTAGTTCCTTGCAATCTCTTGTTCACAATTGGAGCATTATTCTCTCTGTAATGAATCTTGTTATATCTGTACGCTTTTGGCCTTCTACTTTTCTCCTTTTGAGCATTTCTTGTAAACTTTTCCATCTTATTTCCCTTATTTTTATTAACTTTAAGTGTTAAGGGTTTCAAACTAGTTTATTTTCCAAATACACTGTCACAACATTCTTCTTTTACAATACTATCTCTAGTACTATCTCTAGTGATTTCCATCTTAATTAAGATTTTAATACGCTAGGCTTTTCATGCATGCACATTAGGATTTTAATTCTTTACGGGCTTTTAATTAATTCAAAATAGGCATCATTGCATCAAATACTTGACAATGGATGAATGCCAGCTTTTCTTCTGGAAATACTCTTAGAAAATCTAGGAAACTCATTAATTTCCTTGTTTTCAGAGTTTGTAGTTCTCGAGTTGGGCGAGGGTTTTTTGTTTTTTTGAAAAAACAGGTAGAGTATTAACTAAAATTTTTAATATCTCTTCCTTCACTGTACCTCATTAGAGATTGTCATGATCTATCCATCACATTCTGTTGATAGTGTCCCTCACTTCTTCAATCATTTCCTTGAAATTTCAGTTTCTTTAGGAACCTCCAAGATAAAGAAGCCTTGGAGTTGGAATTCCTTTTGGCCATGTTAGAGGTAGGCTTAGAGGATAAATGCCTATGAAGTGCCCTTCTACAGTTGTGTAAATCTTATTTTATCCATTTTATCGATGAGCCAAATTTCTCAATTTCAGTCCTTGTTCCTTGCTGTGGAGAGCTTGGCTTCTCATGAATTTAATATATTTACCTTATTGGCGACTCTTGGTGAAACAAATACTCGAGATAATCTTTGGAAAAGGAGGCCTCATGTCGTTTCTCCCCAAAGCTGGGGATCGTTGCAAAAAGGATTCTACTTCTGAAGACTACATGCTTGAAACAGGTCTCGGCTGAACTAATTAAGGAGCTGCAGAACCTAGATCAAGCTTCAAAGGAGTCATCTTTGATATCCTTGAATGGCAACAGGCTCTTTGAAAAAAAAAAAAAAAAAACGTTTTTAGTGGCTCTATTTGTTTAGTATTTGCCTGAAGCTTTTCGAATGCTTTCTTTACCCAGAAAATTCCCACGATCTTTATGTAAACATAATGTGAAACATTTTTTGTGGTTGGAATCACAGTTAATATAAGTTTTTATTTCTTTATTTATTTATTTGCTCAGTATTTCTGGCTCCCCAAACCTTTTTTTTTCTTCTAAATTAGCCATGTTGTCCTCAGGTTGTTAAGGTTGCTGATTTTGGGGTTGCTAGGGTGCAAGCTCAAACTGGTGTGATGACAGCTGAGACAGGAACATATCGTTGGATGGCTCCTGAGGTATTGACTCTGTTTTTATTTCCTTTTCTTAATTTTAACTAGAAGTCTTATTGAATATGGAAATATTAGTCTTTTTAAGCTAGTAAGCTACTTGTTCGCAGAACTTGATATCTTGAAATTCTGTCCATTTTAATTGCCTGAAATTAAAAAAATTTGGAGAATGAAAGTGAGTTTTGACATGATATAAAGAAGAAACAATTATTAAATTCATTAATACAAAAAGCAAGTAGAATCTCCTCCAGCAATTGTGGATCCTCGCTTGCTGGCAGATGCCATGAGCATCTCCTTGTTGCGGCCCAGCTAGCCGAGTCTCCATCCAACAACCGCAAAGAAAAGCAAATAGAATCTTCTCTCGTATTTACTGAATTTTTTAAAATGCTTTGTAGAAAAGTGATTGTGGTTACTTTCAGGAGAAGTGTACAATAAATTGCTATTTGCATTGATAAATAAAAGAACCAGCTTGTCATTTAATGTGAGCATGAACAATGCATAGCCCCTGTGCTTTTGTTTATTTGAAAGCTATAAATAGGAGTGCAACATAAGTGTCGAGTCTTCCTTTTGTTGATTATTAGTTATACTGGTAAACCATTTTATCAATCAGAAGCTTCTTGCAATGTTTTCCTCTGCAACTGTAGTATAATTGCCATGTGTTCGAATTTCTTTTTGGACATTATCTAATTGATGCTACTGGCATATTCTGGCATGGTTGCTGGGAGTTCAAAGTTTAAGATCATGTTAAAGTTTGATATTCTTCCAGTTCTTCAATCTGTTTCAGGAGCAGTTGGGACATAATTTCTGTTCTTTTGGTTTGTTTAATTATACTGAAATTCCCTGTTGTATGACTTGCAATTCTGCTCATGTGAAGGATGAAAGAGAAAGAGGTTATGGCATCCTAGTTTTCGAAAAAACACAATTCTGTTCAACTTATTGCAGTGTAGATATTTTGGAAAAAAGGATATGCAACTGTTTATTGAAGAAAATACCCCTATCATGAAATCGAAATTTGAAATTTGGGGAGAAAAATGAAATTGTTTTGTAGTTGTTAGGGACTGGGAAAAAGTACCGTAGATCCCTATCATGCACGTTGAGATTTATACACAATAATTTACAGACCTAATTATGTTTTGCCTTTTTTATACCACATATGTTTCACTTTGGAATTCAGATTAAGCCATGGCCATGCTCACTATGAGGCGATTTTTTTAAAGCTGAACCTGGGTTCTTTTCTTTAAGGGCAATGTAATTAAAGTTATTTGAAATTTATTCCAAACAAATTTTAAGCCAAATATTTCATGCATTTGCATCATAATATGGAAATATTGGAATATACATTGAATGGGAAGCTACAAACTTTGGTGATAGTTGCTGATTCAAATTTTTAGAATTATCTTTTAAGTGATGGATATACATATTAATTTGGTGGAGCTTAATATTTGATACTTAAGCACCACCACAATGCCCCGATTTTCTTTCTCAATTGTTGTGTTTAACAGTTTAGCTCTTCTTGTCATTATTCAACCTTCACATGTTCTACTGTTAAATTGATAATAAAATGCAACAGTTGAATTTATTATAAACTCATTAAATTCTACAAGGGGAAAATGTCCTAATTGGATTGGAGAGCTTTAAAAGGACAGTGTTCACCCTGGTCGACAATCAACTTGGGAGTGTTTATTTAAATAATGGGTAGCTAGATATACCGTTCCAGTCATTCTTTTCAACTTTTAATTTGCTTACGGTGGTGAATGGCAAAACTTTGCCCCTTCCAATTACTTCTCTTTTAACTTGATTTTTGTTCCATTGCTAGCTTATTCACATTTGCTTGTGCTTATTGTTGTAGGTTATTGAGCACAAGCCATACGATCACAAGGCCGATGTGTTTAGCTTTGGCATTGTTCTGTGGGAATTGCTAACTGGAAAGGTAATCAATTCACATCACAAGGCCCTTTTTTTATTTTTTAGTGACAATGGCAAGTAGTAACTTCATATTCACACCTTGCCAGCTTCCATACGAGTATCTAACTCCTCTGCAAGCAGCTGTTGGTGTGGTTCAAAAGGTACTGTCAATGAGTTTTATCGTTGCTTTAATGTGGTTCTGCTACAACATATCATCTTCGTGATAAAATGCTTTGAGACTTGAATCTTACCATGATTTACCAGGGCCTTAGACCTATAATCCCAAAGCACACTCACCCAAAGCTCACTGAGCTTCTGGAGAGATGCTGGCAGCAGGATCCGACTTTGAGGCCGGACTTCGGTGAAATCATAGAGTTCTTGCAACAAATAGCCAAGGAGGTATGATGGCATTCGGTACTGTACATGATTTTGTTTTATCCATTTTTAGATGCAGGAGTCGTTGGATGTGTTAATCTCATCCAAGTAATATGGCATGAAGCAGGTTGGTGACGAAGAGGCACGAAAAGATAAATCTTCAAGCGGATTGCTATCAGTTCTGAGACGAGGGAAGTAGGTAAAGAGATTATTAACTTTGTATTTTACGGGCGTTAGATCATTTTTGGCCATTCCCAATCAATCCACAATGAGCGTTTTGATGTTCAATGTACAGTTGTTTCATCTAATGACATAGCAGGTGTGATTGAATCATTTATTTTCTTCCCTCAAATTTTATTTTGCTTCTTATTTTATATTCTATAGTTTTTCCTCCCTCTATAATTCACTTAATAATTCGTAAATTTGGCTATACGATTCGACCTAGCATCTAACAAAAATTCTGACCAGGGAAGAAAATAAAGATGTGCCCTAATGTTGCCTAGTCTCCCAGTCAAATATGTTGGAGAGAAACTTAGGTATGTTGTAACTTGTAACTATAATCTTTTGTAGAAATACGTCCTTTTTTTATTCAGTGTTGAACTAATAATTGGAGCACATATTTTGTGATCTTTGTGAGTTGATGAATTAATAACACTTCAAGCTCTTACTATTACTTTGGTAGAAATGTTCCTTTTTTTCCGAGTTATTGTAGAAATGTTACTTTGTTTTGACAATTTTAAACCGCAACAACTCATTATAATTTTAATGTGGTCCAAATCTTTAGACGCGCCTGCAACAAAATCAAGTCTTCCAATATGAAGTTGGAAATTATGTGTAGACTGTAGATCTTATCAACAGATTTGACGATGGTAGACATTATGATTTATGTTGCACAAGTAGACAAAATGGCAACTACATGAATTAAATTATTCTATTGTGCTTGATTTATTGCAATTGATGACGAACTTTCCAAATTAATGAAAGTCTTCTTAATTTATGCGTTACCTTTACCAGTCTAATTTTTTTAGTTTCTATTGAGTCATATGCGGATAAATTTTGCGTTCCATGAATTACACCAAGGAAGATGAAAGGCCAATTGACAAGCATCGACTATCGTGTTGGTTGATCTACCATTATATGTCAATTTCTTTTTTTTTTTTTTTTTTTTGACATAAAATATCATTTGGTCCCTGAAGTTTTAAGTTTTTGTTGATTTAGTCTTCAAACTTTTATCGGTTTACTTTTGGTCCATGAATTTTTATTTTCTCTACTTTTGATCATTTTGTTAAGTTATGAGAATAACGGTTACTAACGAAATGATTTACAATCAATTTTTTGGGTTGATGAATCAGTTGTGAACTGCCCGTGAATTGCTCGGGAAATGCTTTGTTAGCAAATGTTGTTCTCCAAACTTAACAAAATGATCAAAAGTAACGAAAACGAAAGTTTAGGGACTAAAAGTGAACTGATAAAAGTTTGAATGCCAAATCAACAAAAATCTAAAAGTTCAAAGATTAAATGATATTATATGCCCTTTTTTTTGGAGCGGTTATTCGAATCCTAGTTTTTTCTTTGCGTACCTTATTTTTGAATTTTTACTTCGTCGTACCCACTTTTTACTTAGTGTAATCCACTTTATTTTTTTTTCTCAAAATTTCAAAAATCCCTTGTTGTATTCCATTACCCTCACCTCACCTCACACACATACACACCCCGTACACACCGTGATCGGGAGGCCGAGAGAGGGAAGAAGGAACGCGGAGAAGCCGAGAAGGAGAGAAGAGGGAGGAAACATCACGATCGAGGTGCGTTTTAGTGGTTTTTGTTGGGTTTCGGTGGGTTGGCCGAGAGTGGGGTTTGGCCATAAGGGCCAAACTGAGTCAAGGTGGTGATGGCAAGGGTGTCTCCCCTGCCATCGACTCCACTGGGGTTGGGGTGGAGAACAACCCCAACCTAATCAATAGAAAAAAAAAAAAATGGTGTTATGATTGACCCAACGAACTGGCGCTGGTTTGATTAGATGGGGAAGATGGTGCACACGTGCGAGTGTGTGCACCCCAAGTGGGCTGGGCCCAGAACGGGCCAGACTAGGCCCATGGGCCGAGCCTGGACCTGTTCTGGTCCAGGGCCGGGTCGGGTCCAACCCGTTTGGGTCGACCCGACCGAAACCAAATAAAAAAAAGAGAAAAAGAGAAGAAAAATGAAAGTGTTGTAAATTGGATGACTATTTAACCAAGTTTATGAATGATCACATTGTCAAGCATGACTCTCACATTGAATTGTAACATCAAGCATGACTTCTACATTGAATGTAACTTGTACACTCTACATAACTTGTATTCAATTCCAATGTACAATCACTTATCTATGTATTGTTATGTAACTTGTAATCATCTCCAATGTACATCAACTCTGACATGTATTGTCTATGTCGCTTGTGATGTGTTCTATGACTAGTGGCGTATGTATAACTTGTGCACATTGTATAAGTATAATTATCATCATCACTAAATGGCCTATATAAAGGGTGTCAACCCAATTGTAATTCACTCACCAAGTTGAATGAAAACTTATCATTCCAACTATCTCATTTATTCTCTTCTCCTTTGTAGTAGTAGTTTGTAGTAGTAAAGTTTCTTAGTCTTCTATTTTCCTTCTCTAGTTCTTAGCAAGTTTCAACTTAATTTACAACACGTTATCAGCACGAAGTTGCTCTACAAGAGGAGGTCTTGAAGATCAAGAAGCTTTTCAAAGATATAAAGCTAAGAAGGTATAATTTTTATTAATTTAAATAAGTTCAATTTATTTCCATGTTATCATGGTTAATTTCTTTTTTGTTACATGCATATTTAATTATGTAAATGTATTTTATTCATATACTATGCATTATAACGTCACCGATTGCGAAAGTATGCTCTGTAGTTGCGTCTCGTACGATCTTCTACATCAGAAATCAAAATTCATTGTGTGACGTATAATTTTTCTCTTAAAACTACAAATGATTAGTTATTGTTATATTCTTGATTTTATAATATAAATAATGCTATAAGTTTGAGTTGATAGTAGGTAAGCCTTGTCCCCGGTAAAGCTAAACATTGAAAGGGAGACGGGTTATCCCATTCGAGGAGACATGATATTAAGTAGACTATGTCTCGCCACCCAACCTGGAGGTTGTCCCACCAACTCATACGAATAGTACATTTTGTTTATTAATGAATCAAGTTGTAAACATATAATTAATCATATATTATGTTTTTACATAAAAAGGGGAAAACTATTTTATATTAAATTTATTTTCAAAATATTATTCAACCATAGTTTGAACTTATTGCCTTATTATATTACCAACAAGAATTACTTGTCATGACAATTATATACTACAATTTGTGAATAAAACATATATGCAAAACTGTGTGTTATACATAATCATTCGCCGATTTCTCTTTAGAGATTTGAAAATTGAATATTTCACTTTATATATCTTTTCACCTTATGAAGTTATATATATACATACCAAAAGGGAAATACTCCAAAATCTCGAAATGAGCGGCTGTGTTTCATGCTACAAAATTTAATCAGTCAAATATTAATTATAATTTCACAATTTTAATTACCTATATGTTGAAGCTATGCGAAAATATGACTGATGAGACAATAAAAATAAGGTCACGTGGCCCGCCTCGATTTATTGCTGTAACAAATATCGAGTGCGCACGTCAATCCAATAAATATTAATGATTGATTTAATGTCTCATGGTAGCTGAGTAAAATAATGAGATATTATAAAATATAATATCGCTCCCGTCCAATTAGTCCAGCTTCAAATTAAGAAGCATATGTTGCATCATGATCACAATAATAAGTTTATGGACGTGGAAAAGGTGAAAATATCAGGTAAATGTCGTATTGACAATTCCACCAAAAATTGGAACAAAAGTGGTGCACCACTATAAAAGGTAAATAATTATTGACATTGAGCGCTCATAATTGTGACATTCTTTTGGTCATATATGAAAGGCTATTTTGCCTAAATATTGTCATATATATACCCGAATATTTTTATGACCTTTATCATGCCTTCAAAATCAAAGGCTAAATATTATGAATTTTATCATTGAAAATGACTCGATAAAACAAGCACATCGAGATGTGTTTAAATCATTACTTAAATATGGGCGATGAGTTTATGTGACGTCCCCAATTTTTCACAAATTGGGCCCCGCCCGGCCTAAGCTCACGTGGACCCTCGAGCCAGTCTCGCAATATCAACGAGAGCCTAGTCAGCCTTCAAATCCATCATTTACAGTACATTCAACATTTTACAGTTGAGTTATTAATATTTTTTTAGTTTTACAATTTTAGCGGAAGCAACTAATACATTAAAAAAACTCAACAAAAAATAAAGGAGTTAGGCAACCTAATTGTGGAACCCAGTAAATATCATCAAAGGAGAGTAATTATAAAATATACAAAAATTCACCTAGCTATCAAGCTTTCCCTCTGCTACTCGTCCGTGGCTCTACACTCAGTCACACACAAGAATGACGAACCCAGGTAAGTAAATCCAGTAGGACATATACACAACATTTCATAATATCCAAAACAACAGTTCATGATATCCAAAGCAGTCGAATTCATGCAAATAGAACGAAAGGAATCAAGAACGCATGAATATACAAGACTATAAACAATCCATCGATGAGTGAGGTCCAATAACAAGGAGTCCCGACTAAAAGTCGTTGAGTCGCAGTACAAGCCCAGCAGACTCGGGTTTAGGACGAGACCCCAGCCTCCCATTCCTAACCCACGCGACTATGAGACATCCATAGACCCGAATCTAGAACGAGACCCCTGTCTCACACCCCTAACCCGGGACGATTATGAACCATCTATGGACCCGGATAATATTGACGGACGACCATGAAAGACCTCGGGTTTAGGACGAGACCCCCCTCTCATATCGCAGATAAACAGTAACCATGACTCGCTTGTCAATGAACTCACTCAATCGACAACAATTTCAACGATAGCTAACATCACAAAGCAGTGAACAACAATAAAGCTATCATAAAACAATAAACAACAGCCAATGGAGAGGTATGAAATACTGTATAAGACCCTAGCTGGTTTACTTACCTCGAGAAATCGTGAATCGCAAAAAAGCGTCTCGCGTCTTGATTTGCGCACTCGACACCCAACTCCTAAGTCCCTGGTGTCCATTTAAACATTTTAGGCCTATTTTACGTAAAATCATTGCAAACACAACTCAGTTTGGTGAAATAACATCACTTCCATCGCGTCGTCGCGATTTCGTCGAAATCGCGCATCCGACCGGTCGACATCGAGCCATCGCGCCGTCGCTCGCCGCGTTGCCGACGCGTCCCCGCTCGCCGGAGTCACGTCGCCGCGGCCGAGCCGTTTCGCACGTCCGCTGACCGTCCAACCGCTGCTGACGCAGCGACTGCGTCGCTCGTCCGTCGCACTGCTCACCGGCCATCAGCGTCGCTACTTGCTCGCTCGCGGCAGATGGCCGCCGCCGCACCGCCGCCCTCATCCGCGACGAGCTTACCACACGCGACTCGCTCGCCGCGTCGCTGCCCACCGTTCGCGAGCGTCGCCACCGCTAAGCTTGGCACCAGTTAGCCGCCGCCGCTCTCGTCGCGTTCTGCAGATCCGCGAGCTCTGCTGCCGCGCCGCGTTCCATCGAATCAGTGACACCGCCGGCTCGTCGCCGCCTGCTGGAGCTGGTCCACCATGGTCGCGCCGGGAGCCGCCGTCGCCGTCCCTCCGCGCCAGCGCTCTCCGCCATCTCTCTCTATAGCTTTCTCTCTCTTTCTCCTCACCTTTCGATTCTTATCCTTTTTTTTCTTTATATATATATAATATTATATATACATTTTCTTTTTATCTTTTTGATTTCGAATCAAAAGTGTCCTCGAGATTCGTGCAACACGAATCTCGAGGCATACTCAGCAATCGAGCTAGCGCGCATCTCGAGGCACCATCCCAATTTCAAAATCTCGATACTCACGCTACACGTATCACGAGGCATATCCCTCGTCGACACGCAACTCGAGGCGCGTCCCCGTTCGTGTTTCGGCTCACCAAATTCCTCGCATAGTTAGCATATCATCTCAAATTGGATTCGGACATACGTATTTTGACGAGTAGGTCCCACATACACCTTGACTTGACACCTGACACAAGTCAAATTTTCGGGTCGTTACAGTCTTCCCAACGAATTAGAATTTCGTCCTCGAAATTGAAACAAATCTCAAAGGACAATGGTGACCCAAGGCCATACCCGCCCAAGGCCATACCCGCCCAAGGCTATACCCGCCCAAGGCCATACTCGCCCAAGGCCATACCCCCATCTTACTCTGTAGGGCTGAGCTCCTTCGCGACAAGCTGGGCTCCTCCGCGACGAGCTGGGCTCCTCCGCGACCTTCAAGCAAAGAACACACCATCCGTCTCTTCCCATCAATATATGCCAGGGCAACATTGGAATACAAATGAACATTTTAATTTCATGATCCACCGTCACTAACATACGTATATCTGATGTATGCCCGTGAGAAATGTAAGTCAGTCTAACTTATCGAATGAGTTTCAACCCAACTCGTACCCTCTATCAGGTTACGATGGATAGTAATTGGACCAGACATTGTAGTAGCATGAATTTGTTTCTGGCTGTCCACACGCCCATACAGGTACGTTGAAATCTCGCTCTAACTGGAACACGTCCATATCCTTGCCCATGTGCATGACTAGATCGTTGTCCCTGTCTGTACACTCGACTGGATCTCTAACCCTGTCTCTTACCACTGTCTCCTTATGCTAAGGACCTGATGGTGCTAGCTGCCGAACTACACTAGCGTACTCTGCGTTGGTCCATTTAACACTGGCGCCATACACGCCGCACGTGGTGGAAATGCAATACGTTATGAGGTTTATCTCTTTGTCACGACCGTCTAACCCTCGTTTTTCATCTAATCAACTACAGACCCTCGCACTGAATGTGACGACGCCGAGAATGCGACTGGTACTCCGATGCGTGTACTCCCACGCTCTCACTCACCATAACATCGACTGCACCCCAGAGCGTCCACCTCGATGCCACCGTAGTGCTCAACCAGACATCGGCCTCGCCGAAAGCTCCGAGATTCGTACCACCGTGAAACTTTTCCGAGTGATGCCGCTAAAACTCGTGAAAGTCGTCACTCTAATTCCCGTATCAGTTGGCGCGCTCAGCATCTCCTCATGTAATTACGAGTTCAACTCGTTCATTCGAGCACGTTCACTTGTTGACTTTCAAAGTAAATATGTCCTTGAGATTCGTGCGACATGAATCTCGAGGCACCGCTTGTCTTGAATCTCACAAATTACGCATCTTGAGGTCGTGCGATATATGTTGCTCATCAGCACTCGCAACTGCGAACCTGCAGCCTCACGATCATTTTTTCGAAACGTCGTCGCATTTTTCATAGCCACGAATCCTCGAATCAGCGTATATTTACCGCTATCGTATATAACGCATCCGAGCAAATTTTCGAATGCGAGAATTCTTGAGATATACCATCTCGTATGATTTATCCTTAGGTGGACTCTAACTTTTAAAACGATTCGCGGACTCTACTTTAACTCGTAACACTTGTTTCATTTACAAGTCCTTAAAGGTGGTGATCGACTTCACCAACGCTAAGACTATAAATGCATAGTGTCACCAAAGTGGGGTTACTTGGGCTTCTGATCCAATAGTACTACTCCAATGCTTTCGTCAAAGCTAAAGGAGTCCGTACATGATATAATCGTTAGCTCTCAAGTCATCTCAACACTTTACTCATTTAGAGTATGCTCTTCGTTTCTTCTTTCTTTTTTAACTTTACTTTCTTGAATGTTCCTTACATTAATTGTTACATTCGTTTTATAGTATCCAAATTGAACTAATTAAATTTTTAAGCCACTACCCGCGAAGCTGAATTGAATTTAAACAACTCCCGCATTTCCAAGGCACGAGTACTTATCCATGCAGCTCCACTATTCCCAAATACGCCACAATCACCAACATTGTCACATTCGATCCGTGTATGAAGGCAATGTAATACGACCTCATATCCAAACCTTTTCCTTCTTTGTTGTCTGCACCATCTCAAAGGCCTATCAAGCAAAGACAAGATCATCATCGCAACCTCGTTTAAGTGAAACATGTTATCATTCAATCATATTCCACTTTTTCCAAAATGTTCCAAACAATTGGAAAAAGTTGTTGATTGACCAAACATGAAATTAAGTAGGCCACTGAAACATCACTCACTAACTGATTCCATTTAATTTCTATCCACATAAATTAAGTTACTCATCGTGTCTCACGCGATACACAAGAGTGAATATCGTATAGATATATCGATAGTTGTATAATACAACACATCAAATAGTTCATATATCCTCAACTCTCCCCACTTCCCAACGAAGACTTAAGTTGGGATCACAGAGTTCCACTATAAGTTCGAGGTTCCTAACTTCCGTTGGTTTTTGTCTTAATGGCTTGTGATTTAAATCTTAACTGTGACGTTGATATAACAATGTCTTAAGCCATTAAACTTTCCCCTAGGTTCGCCTGAACCTAGGCTCTGATACCAACTGTGACATCCTAAATTTTCCACAAATTGGGCCCCGCTCGGCCTAAGCCCACGTAGACCCCCGAGCCAATCTCGCAAGGTCAACGAGAGTCTAGTCAGCCTTCAAATCCATCATTTTCAGTACATTCAACATTTTACAGTTGAGTTATTAATATTTTTTGAGTTTTACAATTTTAGCGGAAGCAACTAATACATTAAAAAAACTCAACAAAAAATCAGGGAGTTAGGCAACCTAATTGTGGAACCCAGTAAATATCATCAGAGGAGAGTAATTATAAAATATACAAAAATTCACCTAGCTATGAAGCTTTCCCTCTGCTACTCGTCCTCGGCTCTGCACTCATTCACACATAAGAATGACAAGCCCAGGTAAGTAAATCCAGTAGGACATATACACAACATTTCATTATATCCAAAACAACGGTTCATGATATCCAAAGCAGTCGAATTCATGCAAATAGAACGAAAAGAATCAAGAACGCATGAATATACAAGACTGTAAACAATCCATCGATAAGTGAGGTCCAATAACAAGGAGTCCCGACCAAAAGTCATTGAGTCGCGGTACAAGCCCAACATACTCGGGTTTAGGACGAGACCCCAGCCTCCCAGTCCTAACCCATGCGACTATGAGACATCCATAGACCTGAATCTAGGACGAGACCCCTGCCTCCCGCCCTAGCCAGGGACGACTATGAACCATCGATGGACCCGGATAATATCGACGGACGACCATAAAAGACCTCGGGTTTAGGACGCCTGCCTCTAGTCCTAACCCTTTCATATCGCAGATAAACAATAACCATGACTCACTTGTCAATGAACTCACTCAATCGACAACAATTTCAACGATAGCTATCATCACAAAGCAGTAAACAACAATAAAGCTATCATAAAACAATAAACAACAGCCAATGGAGAGACATGAAATACTGTATAAGGCCCCAACTGGTTTATTTATCTCGAGAAATCGCGAATCGCAAAAAAAACGTCTCACGTCTCGATTTGCGCACCCGACACCCGACTCGTAAGTCCCTGGTGTCAATTTCAACATTTTAGGCCGATTTTACGTAAAATCATTGCAAACACAATTCAGTTTGGTGAAATAACATCACCTCCATCGCGTCGTCGCGATTTCGTTGAAACCGCGCATCCGACCGGTTGACATCGCGCCATCGCGCCGTCGCTCGCCGCTTCGCCGATGTCGCGATCGCCGCTGCCATGGCGATCGCCGACGCGCGCGCCGCTTCGCCGCCGCCTCCCTCGCTGAGTCGCATCGCCGCCGGAGCCGTTCGCGCATTCGCTGGCTGCCCGCCTGCTGCGGACCGCCGCCGCTGCGTCGCTCGTCCGTCTGTCGCACTGCTGCTCACCGACCGCGTCGCTACTTGCTCGCTCGCGCCATCGCCACCGGCCGCCGCACGCGCCGCTTTCATCCGCGACAGCTATACTGCGACCGACCGCCACTGCCTCGCTGCCGCCGTCCGCGTTGCCGCTCATCGCATTCGCAGCGCGCTGCGCTAGCCGCCGCTCGCGCGCTGATGATCCGCGAGCCGCTGTCGCGCGCGCGTTCCATCGAACCGTGACACCGCCGCTTGCTCGTCGCCGCTTTGTCGGGGCCGGTCCGCCATGGTCGTCGCGGAGCCGCCGTCGCTCGCCGCGTCGCGTCTCCGCGCCAGCGCTCTCATCCGCCATCTCTCTCTATACCTTTCTCTCTCTTTCTCCTCACCTCTCGATTCTTATCCTCTTTTTTTTTTCTTTTTATATATAATATTATATATATATTATATACATTTTCTTTTTTTTTCTTTTTGATTTCGAATCAAAAGTGTCTTCGAGATTCGTGCAACATGAATTTCGAGGCATACTCAACAACCGAGTTAGCACGCATCTCGAGGCACCATCACGTCTCATTTCAAAATCTCGATACTTGCGCTACACGCATCACGAGGCGTATCCCTCGTCGACACGCAACTCGAGGCGTGTCCCCGTTCGTATTTCGGCTCACTGAATTCCTCGCATAGTTAGCATATCATCTCAAATTGGATTCGGAAATACGTATTTTGATGAGTAGGTCCACATACGACCTTGACTTGACACCTGACACAAATCAAATTTTCGGGTCGTTACAAGTTTATGTCTTATGTATTGTGCTACATGCATGTACATTATAATATAAAAGTGAATATTTTTCGAATTCGGACTTAGCGAAGGCTAATGTTCAGACAATATCTAATATAACAATTTTATTGTTAATGTCATGTTTAGAAGAAGTCTACTCAGAATAATATAAAATTTATCTATATGATTTAATCTGAGTATAACATTCTCGGCTTTAACTTCTAGAATATATAAGACACATTAAAACGAATGTCGTCATAAATCAAATGACATTCATAATGTAGAAAAATCTATTTGATTATCCATAATCATTAATAATGCGAAAATATCATAAGTTCGCACGGACATCCTTTATCGAACTGGATTTTTTTTCAGCTACAGATTATCTCAAGACAAATCAATAGGAGACGTATATTGATTTACTCTCCATTAATCATTTTATAAGATGTCTTGAATCCCTAATAGGAAAATTATTTATAGCAAGTTTCGCTAATTGTCACTTTGATGAAGCAGTTTTCCCACCATCAGGGGGAAATTGCTTGAAACACATCAAATTGCATTAAATTTGTTGTATTATGATCCATGTATAAATTAATATGAACTCGAAGTTCAAAGGATCATTTAGTAGTGACAAAGTTATGAATCAATTACTTGATGCAAGTACTATATACAAAAGAGTGACAATCATATGCTTCAACATTAAATGGTTCATATAGAAAACGATGTCCATATACAACAAAATGAACAAAATGCCTCACCCATGTGAACATGAGGGGGAGAATCAAAATGAGTTATTGGTTAGTGTATTACACTCTTTTTCCCGTTGCTATGGTTTTATCCCACTGAGTTTTCTTTGCAAAGGTTTTTAATGAGGCAATTCTAACAATATTAAAACTCTTCATCAAGGTTGATTAGTGTATTGCTCCATTTTCCTTTCGCTATTGATTTGATCCCACTGGATTTGCATAGTAAGGTTTTTAAAGAGGCAATCCTAACATTATTATACTCCGTATAAAACGTTTATGAGAGCAATGTACTCTTTTTCCTATACTAGGTTTTTTCCCACACTGTTTTTCTAGTAAAGGTATGAGGCATATATATTCTCTCAAAGTGTATCAATGTGTTGCACTTTTTTCCTTAGCATTGGTTTTGTCCCACTGGGTTTTCCTAGCAACGTTTTTAATGAGGTAATCAATAATATTATATTGCAAATCAAGATTGACGAGAACGTTATACTTTTTTTTCCTGTACTAGATTTTTTCCCATAGGATTTTTCTAGTACATGTTTTAACGAGACATTCTCTCAGCAAGTGTCATCCAAGGGGACGTGTCGTAAATTGGATGACCCTTTAACCAAGCTTATGAATGATCACATTGTCAAACATGACTCTCACATTGAATTGTAGCATCAAGCATGACTTCTACATTGAATGTAACTTGTACACTCTACATAACTTGTATTCAACTCCAATGTATAATCACTTATCTATGTATTGTTATGTAACTTGTAATCCTCTCCAATGTACACTAATTTTTTCACGTATTGTCTATGTTGCTTGTGATGTGTTCTATGACTCGTGGTGTATGTATAACTTGTACACATTGTATAAGTATAATTATCATCATCGCCAAATGACCTATATAAAGGGTGCCAACCCAATTGTAATTCACACATCAAGTTGAATGAAAACTTCTCATTTCAACTATCTCATTAATTCTCTTCTCCTTTGTAGTAGTAGAAATTCTTAGTCTTCTATTTTCCTTCTCTAGTTCTTAGCAAGTTCCAACTTAATTTACAACAGAAAGAAAAATTTGGAAAAGTTTCGAAAAAAATTGAGAAGATTTTGAAAAAAAATATTTCGATAAAATAAATAGAAATTGATAAAGTTCTATGAAAAGAAAATATGTGGGAATGTCGAACGCGACTTTTTGCGGGGTTTTGCCTCGAAAGCGCGAAATAGGTAATTTGGCATAAGATTTTTAGAAATTTGTTGTAAATTGTCATGCTAAATCAAATTATTGATAAATGGACATAGGTTGACACGGGTGATCAATTGGCGACCAAGGACTTAGTGGACTTGGACCCTAAGGATTGATTACGGGGTAGTGGAACGCGTTGTGAGGTTTGTAGAACTCAATGAAAAAACTCTCGAATATTTATTTTGTTTTGTATTTTCATATATTTTCAATATTCCTTGTGCTTTTTATTAC
Source organism: Stephania yunnanensis (assembly GCA_039657365.1). Lineage (NCBI taxonomy): Eukaryota > Viridiplantae > Streptophyta > Magnoliopsida > Ranunculales > Menispermaceae > Stephania > Stephania yunnanensis. Next base: position 53,040,520 of record CM077585.1, on the reverse strand, counting down.
ATTTATATCTTGTTATCTTTTGGACGGTTGGTTGAGTTACTCCCATCCGATTTTTCGTTATGTGTCTATGCATTCTAGACCATAGCATGTGTATCAGGAATTCTCGATGGATAACGACCCGAGCTATTGAACTGCTACACGTGTCGGTGCGTCGTAGGTCTACGACGACCACCAGAGGGGATTAGGTGATAGCTAGTTGGGTGCGCCCACTAGTGGGATCCTGGAAAGAATCCCGAAGTATGGTTTAGTGTGACTGGAACATGCACACATATTTGCGCTTTATTGTTATCTATGCATGCGATGCCCTACTTACCGTTGTCTGCTTACATTCCGCATGTTTATTTAACAGTATTTATTGACTTCCACTTGTTTATATGAATGCTCGGAGGAGTTCCTTGGGATTTTACTAACTGGACTCGTCATCCATTTTCTTTTGTGATGATTGAGTGCAGATCCGAGTACGAATAAAGACAAAGGAATCTTAGGCGACTATCTCTGGACTTCCTATTGTCACAGACTATTGTACGTGTGTTTGTTTTGATATTTTTATTCTTTTGGGAACTGGGGAGTGACATGACAGTGTACATGCTTAGTTTGATATGGTACAATTGTTTACCTCGTACTTTTAAGGGTTTTTTCCACACTAGGTTTTGTTAAATTGTTTCATGAATTTTTGCATTTAAAATATGACTTCCGCTGAATATATATTAACCTACTCAAGTGGATACGAAACTCGAGACAAGGATAGGACGGGTAGGTGCCGTACACGTGTAGTTGGGCCAACTGGCGAGAATACACGGAGACACGTGACCCTGGGGCGGCGAGGGCAGCCACATTAGTGGTGAGAATGCGATTTGAGAAAAAGGGTGACTAAGATATGGGTGAATGGGGCGGGTGGGATATGTGTAAGTAAAAACCCTTTTACATAAATGGGTAGTTGGGTAATTTCATTGAAATGAGGTCCTCTAAGCAAAAACTAAGGTACGTTTAGCCGCTCTTTTTTTGTGTGAAGGTGCTATCAACAACAATCCCACAAGTTATACCGACTCAAAAAAGTAAAAAACCCAAAAAGAAACTTCGAAGTCGAGACTAAAAGTGATGAGAAATGTACCCATGACGTCAAATCGAAGTGTTTTGCTCGAACTTTATTGGATTCGGGTTGGTGATAAGAATGTGATTTGAGAGAAGGGTGACTAGGGTATGAGCGAGTGGGGCGGGTGGGATATGTGTAAAGACACCAACCCCGACTCTTCCTGCTTGCTCAAGAATTGCCCGATCAACCTCGACGACGGGTCATCCACATTCTGCTGTTGCTATTGTTGTTGTTGTTGAAAATTGAAATTGTTATTATTGCTATTGCTATTGGCGCCATTATTGCTATTGTCCTTCCAAAAATCATAGTTGGATTCCCTCCAAATCTTGTTGTTGCTGGCGCCATTATTACTACCGTTGTTATCCTCGATCTTGAGGACGACTTCTCTCGGAGGGTCTCGCGATGGGCGATCCATCGGATGGTGATCGGAGAGGATGGGCTTCGCCTCGTGATCAGTGCCCTTCTCTTGTTCTGCGGCCTCGATGGATATCTTTCTCCTGTGGAGTTGCTTATTGAACAACTTTTGAAGAGATTCCATCAACAACAACAACAACAACAACAACAACAACAACAACAACAACAACAATAAAACAACAACAACAACAACAACAACAACAACAACAACAACAACAACAACAACAACAACAACAACAAAACAACACACCATTTTGTAAGATCGATTGATTGGATGGGTTTCTGTTTAGAGAGGGCTATGTTTGCGTAAACACATTATTGATCGATCAAAGTTGGAAGTTTAGGTTATCGATTTGGGAGATTTTAAAATAATCTAGAGGCTAATAAAATTATGTTTTACCCACTCCAATGAAATTATCCAACTACCCATTCAAGTAAAAGGGTTTTTGTTTAGGACAAGTAAAAACTGTTTGGAATGATAGTTGATTGATTAGTTGATAAATGCAAAATGACAATAAAGGACATATGACACAATTAAGTATATTAATTATATAATCATATAATTAATTGTTATTTTATTTTTATTTACAAAATATAAATTAATACCATAAAATAATTTATATTATTTAGAAAACTAAACTATGTGTGTACATAAATGTTTACATGAAAATAGCTCTATATTAATTTATAAGAATTCGTAAAAAATAAACACATGTAAATAAAATATAATAAACGAATTGGATAACTATACATATGAGAAGCAATATTATTGCGAATATTCTTCATTTCTATAGAAGTATCTCTATAACTTAAAAAATAGTAGATTAGTAAAAATAAAAATAAAAATATGTAGGATAGCCCACCACTCGAACACTACATTAAAAAAATATTTTTATGACATCTAAAAATATTTTTATACTCGACGTTGTTAAAACTTATTTAATATGTAATAAATATCTAACAAGATTATCTATAATTAAGAAATTAATGTGTAATGATTTTTAATTTTAGTGAGATTCTTTGTTTTATAATATTTAGTTAATTATTAATCACTATTTTTTATTAACAATATTAAGCTATATATTAATTTTAAATTCAATAAGTTTTAATAACGTATTATATAACTATTGGTCTAGCCTAGAAGAGTTTGAAATGCTGATTTCGCGTTTGCCAATTCTATCTCGGTATAATAGCATGTATTAATATTGGCGGGTTTCATTTAAGTATTTGCGTATTTTGTTTTTACTAATTTGGAAGGGCGTTAATTTATTAATACCGTAAAAATAAGGGTATAATGGGGAGAAAAAACTCAAACGACGGATTTTCGGTTCAAACGCTACTAAGAATATCGTTTCAATTGGGAGCTTATTATCTACATTATTTTTAAAATAAGCTACAAACCAAACACAGCTTAACAAATAAACTAGCTTATCAGCTAGCTGATAAGCTAGTTTGTGCTTACCGCCGTAGTAGCGTTTCAATCGGGGAGCTTATCATCTAGATTATTTTTAAAATAAGCTACAAACCAAACACATCTTAACAAATAAACTAGCTTATCATCTAACTGATAAGCTAGTTTGTGCTTACCAAACAGAGCCGCTCTGTTTGGCAAGGCTAGCTGATAATCTAGCTGATAGCTGATAAACTAGCTGATAGCTGATAATCTACTAGCTGATAGCGGAAAACTGATAATCTAGCTGATCAACTAAAAACTGTTTGGAATGATAGCTGATTGATTAGCTGATAAATGCAAAATGACAATAAATGACATATGACACAATTAAGTATATTAATTAATCATATAATTAATGTATCATATAATTAATGTATCTTATTTTTTAAGTTGTGTTTGGTTTGTAGCTTATTTTAAAAATAAGCTAGCTGATAAGCTCCCAATTGAAACGCTACTCGTAGTAGCGTTTGAACGAAAAAATCATCGTTTGGATTTTTTTACAATTATACCCTTATTTTTACGGTATTAATAAATTAATGCCCCGGGAATATTAGTGTCCCGCGAAACTACAAACCAAATAGAGATAAATACAAACAGATTTGCTATATCACGTTAGGGATTTCCAGTGTGATTTCTAGCGTTGTTTTTTTTTTTTTTTTTTTTTTTTTAGAGTTGGCTATCTCTCAATCGTTCAGGCTTTGTTATTCCTCTTTGGCGATCGGGCATTAGAGACTGGAATCTTGGGTTGAAGGACCATATTTGTAAGATATCAATTGTTATTTTTGTAATTTTTTAATTTCATGGTGATCTCCTTGATATCTTCTTCTTCGGCTTAGTAGATTTTTTGATGAACGTAGTGTAGTAGATTTTTTTTCGATGCCTATTCAATGAATTCTGCAATGAGATTATTTAGAGTTCATCTTCTTTAGAGTTCGTTTCGATGCTCGATGCATTTGCTTTGTGCCGTAGGGCGATATATAGATGCTAAACTGAATTGCGTCATCTGATGATGAGAATCATAATGCTAATGAGAAACCTTAATTTAGCTAGAGAATTGGCAGTTTACTTAAAACTAATTTTAGTTCATAATACTAAAATCTTCATCCTCAAAGCAGAGAAAAGGGAAACAATCCCAACCACAAATTCACGGCACAACTATAATTTTAATGTATCTATCCCGTTAACCTCAAGAATGAAGAGATTATAGAAGAAATTTAGTACAACAACATAACTAATATGGTAGAACGGTTCTATACTAAGGAATGTCATCGCAGCCATCTTAAATCTATAAAGTAGTATCTCTTCAAAAATAAAATGTTTTCAGCTTCTTCAAAAGCAGACAAACGAATGGTCCCAAGTGCGGGAGGTTAGCATTTCAATTGTTATTGTTAATGCTTGCTACACCAAAAAGCTCAAATAGCATTTCACTTCATATTTCCAGCTCCTTTTTTCGCTAAATTCCAAATTAGCAAGCATTGATACGCATTTTAATCTCCTTTCAATCTGTAAAGTTTAAATTGAGAATTCCAGCATGTAAATCCTTCCAAATTAGCTGATAAGCTAGTTTGTGCTTACCAAACAGAGCCAATATCTTAGAAGATTTAAGCTTAGAAGAAAAATGGGAATGAAAAGAACATTTTATAAACTATGGAAGGTTAAAATAGAGAGACTAAAAGGTGAATGGAACTGCCAATATCTTATAATATAATTTTCAAAGTCTACAAATATCTCTTGTGGTGTTCCTAATAACACACAGCGTAGTTATTTAGTTAATTTGGGGTGATGTTCCATAGAATTAGTATCTCCTCCAAAGGATCGTACAAATAAAAGTAAACATGAATCAAGTGTGGTATTAAGACAACTTAAAGAAAGAATTTCTTTATGTAATTTATTTTTTATTCAATTGTCGAGATATTTATAGAATTGTGATTGTTCTTTTTAGTTGTAATGATTATAAATATTTGTTTCAACCCTCAACTATCTCTTATGTTTGTTGGTGTTAAATATGATTGTAACTAGAAATGGCTTTGATTAATGATGGTGCGGAAGGAGTAAAAGTATTTAAATGGAAAGGTTATGAAAAGATTTTCTGTGAAGTTTGCCTCAAGTACATAATGCACAATGGACGTGGAAGTAATTTTAAATGGAACAAAATTAGCGAGATGTTGGAAGATGAAATAAAGATAAAAGTGACGATTGCCTCTTGCAAGAACAAGTTTGATCATATGAAGAAACAATGGAAGCTTTGGAAAACTTTATTGCTTAGTGAAACTGGCCTAGGATGGGATCCTACAATAGGACAACTGAGTTGTTCAAACGAGTGGTGGGAGAAAAAAATTGCGGTTAGTTTTTTCTTTGTTATATTCATACCATTAATTAATATAATAATAAAGAAAGTTGATTTAGTACAAACTCATTAGTATAAACTCTCTTTGTTGTAGGAAAATCCCGAAGTTAAAGCATTTCGCAACAAATCACCGGGTCAAGAACTTTCGGATTTATGGGCTCAACTATTCGATGATAGCTGTGCAAACGGATGGGATAATGTTTCACCCTTTATGGACCCACCGACAAACATGACTATGAATGTTGAGGAAGCTAAAGAGAATGAAGAAATTGGTGCAAATGAAAATGACATGAATAAAGCTACAGGAAATATTTTTGAAGATGCGTTTTCTGAATATAACCATTATGACCAATTACTCGACTCGGACAACAATTTCAATGAATTTTTGAATGAAGTAAGAGTTCGTAAAGGTGCTCAGGAACTCAATCAAAGTTCTAGTAGGAATCAAGTTCCCAACATGGTGTCTAGAGAAGGTGATAGCAACAAGAGGCCTACAAACCAGCCTTCTAAGTCTGTTCAACCAAAACGAAAAAGGAGACGGTCAGGAGGGGGATCTGCAATACTAGCCGCTTCATTGAACTCTTTGCTTTCTAATTCTAATGAGGCATTGGAAATTATGAAGACGGAGAATCATGCAAGATCTCAAGTTGTATCAGATAGTTCTATTGACACGGGAATGAGTATTATTGGTCGTATGGTTAATGAAGGCACTTTAGAGGAAGGTAGCGATTTGTGGTGCTTTGCGCATGACTTTATTTCAGACGAAACAAAGAGAAAGATATTTGTGAACATGAAAGATGATAACAATAGGAAAGTTTGGCTAGATTTTATGAGTAGGAATAAGTGAATGTTTAGACCATGCTCGTATTATTTGCGTATGTTTTTTTTTCTTTGCTGCATTTATTTTTTTAGACATCTTTCTTTCTACATTTATTAGTTGTATTTGGAGTTGGATTATGTTTTAGTTCTCAATTTATATAAATTGACATGCATTTTCAAGAGTTATGAACTTATGTAAATTACTTTTAGTTATATGTGTGTGTTTTGTTTTAAAAGTATTTCATATATCTTTTAGTTACATGTTATTTATGCATATCAGGTGTATCATGGATATCGAAGAGTTGCAAAGGCAGAAAATGAAAAGACTTGGTTTTATTGTTATATCCGGATACACGACATGGGCTATAGCTGCTACACATTATTACAAAAACATATATAAAGAATCATGCATGACTTCACTTCAAACAGGAGAATCTTGGATGATGGAAATTCTAAACGGACATTATGCTCGAAGTAAGAACAATTTTAGGATGGAGAAAGAGCTTTTCATAGAACTATGCAATGATTTAGAATTAAAATATGGTTTGGAACGAAGCAGAGTATCAACTATAGAGAAAGTAGGTATATTTGTATATGCATTAGCCAAGGGTGCCTCTAATAGGGACTTAGGAGAGCGTTTTCAACGTTCTGGTGAGACTATAAGTAGATCATTTCATGAGGTTTTGGAAATTATTACCGGTAGAATCAATGGCTTTAAGAGTTTTGCACGTGATATGATAAAACCAACTGATCATACATTTCAATCCATACCGTCTCACATCCTTCACGACGAACGATATATGCCTTATTTCAAGGTAAGACAATAAAAAAATATTTGTCACCTACTATTTTATAATTTGATTGTATATTATATAACCATTTATATTTAATACAACAGGATTTCATAGGATGTATTGATGGTACCCATATTGTTGCATGTGTTCCTGAGGCGGATCAAATGCGTTATAGGGGGAGAAAAACTTTCACGTCTTTCAATGTCATGGCAGCATGTGACTTTGATATGTGCTTCACATTTATATCAGCTGGATGGGAGGGATCGGCACATGATTCACGTATTTTCCTCCATGCAATTAATACGCCATCGTTAAACTTTCCAAAGCCGCCAGAAGGTATCAATACTTTTGAGTTTACCTTATTGTCATATGATATTTATAAATCATGCAATGCCATTTTTTTTTCTTTGAATAGGCAAATATTATTTGGTGGACAAAGGATATCCGGATAGGCGAGGGTATTTAGTGCCATATTTCAAAACAAGATACCACCAAAATCAGTTTGAAAATGTTGGTCCTAACAATGCAAAAGAAGTTTTTAATCGTGCACATTCATCTCTTCGAAGTTGCATCGAAAGGTCATTTGGAGTATTGAAGAAGAGATGGAAGATACTTAATGTTATGCCGCAATTTAGTGTACAAACTCAAATTGACATCATAATAGCTGCATTTGCGTTGCATAATTATATACGAAAAAATGCACAGGATGACGACTTGTTCAACATCGTTGCACAACATCCAGATTATGTACCTCTTGACGAACTTTCAGATGTTATCGATGACGACATCAATCATGAAAGTTATAGAGAGACTTATCAAGAAATGAAGAATATTCGCAATAACATTGCTTCTCAATTATGGATGATGCATTAGGTATATGTATAGTTATCCAAGTCGTTTATTGTATTTTATTTACATGTGTTTATTTTTTGCGAATTCTTATAAATTAATATAGAGTTATTTTCATGTAAGCATTTATGGACACACATAATTCAATTTTCTAAATAATATAAATTATTTTATAGCATTAATTTATATTTTGTAAATAAAATACAGAGTTATTTATAACAATTAATTATATGATTATATAGTGAATATACTTAATTGTGTCATATGTCTTTTATTGTCATTTTGCATTTATCAGCTAATCAATCAGCTATCATTCCAAACAGTTTTTAGTTGATCAGCTAGATTTTATTAATAAATTAATGCATTGGAAACAAAATACGCAAATACTTAAATAAATCCCGCGAATATTAGAACCCACGATTATACCTGGTAGAGTTGAAACCATCATTTCAAGCTCTTTTAAGTTAGACCAACAGTTATATAATGGGTTATTAAAACTTATTGAATTTAAAATTAACATATAGCTTAATATTGTTAATGAAAAAATAGTGATTAATAATTAACTAAATATTATAAAACAAAGAATTTCACTAAAATTAAAAATCATTACACATTAATTTCTTAATTATAGATAATCTTGTTAGATATTTATTATATATTAAATAAGTTTTAACAACATTGAGTATAAAAATATTTTTAGATGTTATTAAAATATTTTTTAATGTAGTGTTCGAGTGTTGGGTTATCTTACATATTTTTAATTTTTTTTTTTTACTAATCTACTATTTTTTTAAGTTATAGAGAGAATTCTCTAGAAATGAAGAATATTCGCAATAACATTGCTTCTCAATTATGGATGATGCGTTATGTATATGTATAGTTATCCAAGTCGTTTATTGTATTTTATTTACATGTGTTTATTTTTTTGCGAATTCTTATAAATTAATTATGTACACGCACATAATTTAATTTTTTAAATAATATAAATTATTTTATGGTATTAATTTGTATTTTGTAAACAAAAACCCTTTTACTTGAATAGTTAGTTGGATAATTTTATTGGAGTGGGTCCTTCAAAAACTGAATTACGTTTAGCTGTTTTTTTTTTTTTTTTTGGGAAGGTGCTATATATCAATTAGATTATATTATTTAGATTTTTGCGTGCCTTGATGAAGGAGGGGTCAGGTGAGGTGAGCCGCACACGTAGCACTTCAAATATAGGGAGACCAAAGTCCAAACCCCACCTGAGCGAGCGAGCGAGCGAGTCTATCTGTCCTGTGGCATTTCCGTAATTACTCTAAAGAACGAGGTCCTTTCCCAACTCCCCATTCAAAAAATTGAAATAAAATGCGAATTTTGTTGAGCCTCTCCGCCATTTTCTCTCCCAATCGATCCCTTCTTCCAACTTTGGTCGATCAATAATGGCGCATCTCTCTCTCTCTCTCTCTCTAGAACCCATACAATCAATCGATCTTACAAAATGGCGTGCTGTCGTTGTTGTTGTTGTTGATGGAATCTCTTCGAAAGTCGTTCAATAAGCAACTCCACAGGAGAAAGATATCCATCGAGGCCGCAGAACAAGAGAAGGACACTGATCACGAGGCGAAGCCCATCCTCTCCGATCACCATCCGATGGATCGCCCATCGCGAGACCCTCCGAGAGAAGTCGTCCTCAAGATCGAGGATAACAACGGTAGCAATAATGGCGCCAACAACAACAAGATTTGGAGGGAATCCAGCTATGATTTTTGGAAGGACAATAGCAATAATGGCGCCAATAGCAATAGCAATAGCAATAATAACAATTTCAATTTTCAACAACAACAACAACAACAACAACAACAACAGCAGCAACAGCAGAATGTGGATGACCCGCCGTCGAGGTTGATCGGGCAGTTCTTGAGCAAGCAGCAGGAGTCGGGGTTGGTGTCTTTGGACATGGATTTGGAGATGGATGAGCTTAGACAAGAAGGCGGGGGGCGGCCGTGGAATGCTCAGCAGAGTTCGGCGAATTCGTCGAGGGAGGTGAGGGTGTCGTTCCAACAAGGGACGCCTCCTCTGCATCACCGAGGAGGGAGATCTCCGCGGATCAGAGGAGCGGGCGGCACCATTATAAGGATAAGGATAAGGAGTCGTCGTTGTCGTCGTCGGAGGAGGAGGAGGAAGAGGAAGAGGAGCAGAATGAGGTTTTGAGGTGCACTTCGAGGGCGCCTTCCATAAGGAGGAGTAGGTTGTTGTCCAGGGTGAAGACGCGGTCCAGGCTTGTCGATCCACCTGAAGAGCAACAACAACAGCAAACAACAACAACAACAACAACAACTACAATATTCGAGGAAATCGGTCGTGAAAAGATCAGGGCAGTTGAGATCAGGGCCATTCAAATCCGGGTTCTTGGGGAAGAGCGTAGGCGGTGGTGGAGGAGACGACGACGAGGAAGACCCTTTCGCTGGGGAGGACTATCCTGATGATTACAAGAAGGGGAAGATCACTTTGGTGATTGTTCTTGAACTCTTGTGTTTGATCATAATTTTAGTGGCTTTTGTTTGCAGTCTCACCATCCCTTTTTTGGTGGAGAAGACTTTGTGGGAGCTGCATTTGTGGAAATGGGAATTGTTGGTTTTGGTTCTAATTTGTGGAAGATTGTTATCGGATTGGGGGATTCGATTGGCGGTGTTCTTCTTGGAGCGAAATTTTCTTCTGCGAAAGAAGGTTTTGTATTTCATATACGGCGTGAGGACGCCCGTCACGAATTGCATTTGGTTAGGACTTGTTTTGATTGCTTGGCATTTCATGTTTGATAAGAAAGTGCAAAGAGAGGTGAAGACTGAGGTCTTGGCTTATATTACCAAAGTGTTGGTGTGTCTCTTGGTGGGAACATTGATTTGGCTTGTGAAGATCCTTCTGGTTAAGGTCTTGGCGTCGTCTTTTCATGTGAGCACATACTTCGACCGAATTCAGGATTCGTTGTTCAATCAGTTTGTCATCGAGACGCTATCGGGTCCGCCTTTGATTGAGCTACAGAGCGTCCTGGACGAGGAGGACAAAGTCATGGCTGAGGTTCAGAAACTTCAGAATGCAGGGATCACTGTGCCTAATGACTTCAGGGACACAGCCTTCACGACGATGAAGAGTGGAAGGATCAAAGGGAGTCAACAGCTCCATATGAACTCCGCGAGGATTGGGAAGAGCTTCAGGCACCCTGAAGTGGTCTCTAAGCGACAAGATGAAGGAATCACCATGGAACACCTGCATAGACTGAATCCGAAAAATGTCTCAGCTTGGAACATGAAGAGGTTGATGAAGATGGTGCGGCGTGGTGTTTTATCCACACTGGATGAGAAGATAGGTGGTGTAACTCAGGAAGATGAATCACAAATGCAGATTAGAAGTGAATACGAGGCAAAACGTGCTGCGAAGAGAATATTCGTAAATGTGGCACGACCTCGAGCCAAGTAAGTCCTTCCATACTTTATCATCCAACTAGTGTCCTCATCAACGATATTGTAAATCTTTGTCAGCTTGTTTAATCATGGTATTTTTGATCTCTTAATGTGCCTTGTGCAAACTGAATGATAAGTTCATTAGAGGGAAAAATGGTTATAATCTAGTGAATTAAAGAGATCATTCATCTAGCATTAGTGTTGGCTGATAAGGTGGCTTCTTCTTCCTTGTGTTTTTATGACAGGTATATCTTCATGGAGGATATAATGCGTTTCATGACCGAAGATGAGGCCGGAAAAGCAATGAGTCTCTTTGAAGGTGCAATAGAGACCAAAAAAGTCAGCAAGGCAGCTCTCAAGAACTGGGTGGTAATCATTCTTTTTTCCATTCATCATTGATAGAGTTGTGAGATTGGAGAACATGTGCATTATTTTGAAAACTACATATGGTTCATTCTCAAATTTTAGTTTGAGCAATGCACTAACAAGGGATATGAACTAAGGCTAGCTATGGTACGCTTGGATCTAAGCAAAACCTTTTGCCATATATTTATCACGGACCCTTGCCGGCTCACAAGCAATACTTCGTGCCCTTTTCACTTTAATTTAACAACTATTTCTAGTTCAGCCTTAACTTGGAGAAAGAGAGAAGAAAATAGGAAAGACATGATAAACCAACAATTCAACTTAGCTTCTTAACTCTCTTCCTCACAAATTATTGAAATTTCTAGTGAGGCTTTTTTGATTTGCTATAAGTAGAAAAATAATTGCAGTTGAAAGGCTTTAAGGAAGAGAAGTAATTGGGAGCATGCCCAAAATTACTACTTTCATTGAATTTTGGTAAATGAATTTGTAACATCTCTACTTGTTCAGGTTAATTCATTCAGAGAGAGAAGAGCCCTTGCCTTGACTCTCAATGATACAAAAACAGCAGTCAGGAAGCTCCACAATATAGTCAATGTAATTGTGGGAATTATCATAATTGTGGTTTGGCTTCTCATCCTTGGCATTGCAATCCAACATATCCTTGTCTTAGTAAGTTCTCAGCTGCTCTTGGTGGTTTTCATCTTTGGAAACACATGCAAGATGATATTTGAAGCAATCATCTTTTTATTTGCGATGCACCCTTTCGATGTTGGTGATCGCTGTGAAGTGGATGGAGTTCAGGTACATATGAGGATGTATTTAGATATATGTATAATTTGTTTTCTCATCCTAGGCTTATTGTTTTTATTTCCATTTGTCTCAGATGGTTGTAGAGGAGATGAACATACTAAATACAGTCTTTCTAAGGTATGACAACCAGAAAATCTTTTATCCCAACAACATTCTCGCTACCATGCCGATTAGTAATTTCTATCGCAGTCCCGACATGGGAGACGCAATTGATTTCTGCGTTCACCTTTCCACTCCTGCTGAAAAGATTGCTATCGTGAGACAAAGAATCGTCGGGTATGTACAAAAAAATCATCACTAGCTCTCTCTCTCTCACTGAACTTTTTTTAATACTTGAAACTTATATATTCAAAGTTCTGCAATGTGAAAGGATTTTTTTTTTTTTTCTACTTGACAGGTTTATTGAGAGCAAGAAGGACCACTGGTATCCTAAGCCTCTTGTTGTTTTGAGAGATGTGGAGGATATGAATAAGCTAAAAATGTCGGTATGGTTCTGTCATCGCATGAACCACCAAGATATGGGAGAGAGGTGGGTTAGAAGGGAGCAAGTTGTTGAGGAGATGATTAGAATCTTCAAGGAACTTGGAATCGAATATCGCATGCTGCCTCTCGATGTCAATGTTCGAAACATGCCCTCGATTTCTTCCACCCGTCTCCCCTCGAATTGGACTACATGTGCTAACTAGTAATGCCTGCTCAACTTCTAATTTGCCAGACACAAGATCTCTATGTTACAAGCTTCATTGCTTGCTCTTCTCCATCAAGGAGTGATCAAATTAGATGCACAACTATCCAGATAGAACATGACATCTTCATTAGTAATCTAGGATATAGAGAGTGGTTATTCTCATTTGTTTTCACAGCCTTTTCTTGAGGAGAGCTTCAATTTTGCTGACTTGCCATGAATTTCATTTCTTGTACACAAGTACTAGATATCATTTAAGAACATTTTTGTTAACTAAATAAATGATTTGATGATAAATCATTGAAAGAAAAAGGAAGAAAATAAAAACTTCCAACACAAAATTGTTACTGTTGAATTTCATTTAGCATTTAGGGGGCTTTCGAGCTAGTTATTTGCATCACAATTCCCAATCAATACAAGACTAACCCATGCACGGGTGGGTTGAATGGTTGAGACTAGGGATGCAAGTAGGGTGAGAAATTCCCACCGGGAACGGGGATTCCTTGCGACGGGGATGGGGATTGAGAATTTAAATGGGGATGGAGGTGAGGATGAGGATAAAATTTTATACTCACACGGGTATGGGTATGGGTATGGGTATGGGGATAAGAAAAAAAAATATATTCGCGGGGATCCCCTTGGGGAATATCCATTGGTAATGGATCCTCCCGGAGATCTTCGCATATATCAAATACATCTATATACATTGTATATATCAATTTTATATAATACTACAAGGCTTTCACCCAAAACACTAGTGATTCTTTGCAAATTTTATATCCATTGGTAATGGATCCTCCCGGCCAGTCATGGCGGATGCCATGTGGTTGACGAACCAGGAGCATTGCTCCTGTCAACATAAAAATAAAAATAAAAAAATATAATAATCATAAATAATAATAAATAAAAATAAAGATGAAATATTATATATAAATATATATTACAAATAAACATGATAATATTATGTTTTCAAATGGGTTAGGGTGGGCCCCTACACTAGACCCTCTCAGGGCGATGGGGGACCTGCAGGATCGCCGTAATGGGCCCCACCCGAAGTAATTGAATAATAATTAATTTTGAATTTCGAATCGTCGAATAATGAGACTATTGTTCAAATTGTATATATCCGCAAAATGGTTCACATCGAGCCCCGTGCGTGTCAGGTCGGCTGAGAAAGTCTAACTCGGCGAGTCGAGGTAAGTGGGGAGCTCCGCTCATCTATTAAATGTGGCTTGCTACTAGTATATCTAGAATTCATGATTTTAACAAATGACTTGGGATGAGGTCATTAAATACCTTGGTTGACTTCATGTAAGGCCTCTTGGGGTACCATACTCATATGGTAGAACCAAGTCTCCTTACATGCTTAAGGGCCTCTTGGGGAGCCGTAGTAATATGGTGGAACCAAGTCGTCCATTTCTGCAAGGGCCTCTTGGGGAGTCGTGGATGCATGATGGAACCTAGTCACCCAGGCCTCTTGAGGAGGCGTGGACACACGGTGGAATCAAGTCATCTACGCATATTTATTATATTATGATGATTAGTCAACAAGGAGAGGTAATGACAAATGAGACAACGAACTTGCATTTATATCTATTACATTCTATGTATCTCTATTGGAACCCCTTTGCATGCAAAAGTTGTTTTTCTTATGTTTTACATTGAAACTCCATATATCTGCTTAAAATGTTTTATGAATATTATATGCCTATTCTTTATTAGACCAGAGGGACTTGCAATGACTTCAAAGCGTGTAACACTGCCACTTTCCTAAAGGAAGTTTTGCTCTCTAAACTGCAAATGTCAGCAAATATCCTAAAGGATACGATGAAGTAAACCCACCTTTCACTTTGCAGTAGCGAAAGATGAAAACAAGAGCAGTTGCTGGTGAATTTCGAGATGATTTATTCCTCTCCAAACCTCTCCTCTCCAAACCTCTCCTCTTATAGAGCATTGGTCATGACCAGTTAGAGTGAAAATGGGGTAGTGGAGCGGTGGAACAGTCAAGCATTGAATGAAACTGGGGTAGTGGAACAACAATGGAGTAGTGGAGCAGTAATGGAGTAATGGAGAGCGGTTTCAACTGCATCCACTCAGTTACGTTAATAACTACCCGTTTAATCTCGAAAATGGTAAAAATTAATGGTAAAAAGTTTTACCCATGGTTAGCTTGCACACATATACACGCACGCGCACATGCCTCGTGCTAAGTGCTCCTATAAAAGCGCCTAAAATGCGCCATATGCGCCGAGCCGGGCGTGCGTGTGGCTCACCTTGCATAACACTTGTATTTTATTTTACACACACTGTGGTGCAAGAGTACATATATACTCTTTAAACTTGAAGTTCCTAACCAATGTGGGACTAAACATTTATTTTGAAAATGTTCAACATCCTTTATGGAAATTGATGTCATGCTACAGATTTCAATGTTACTCTTATCTTAAATGCATGCTAGCTTTATTTTGTTTTATATGTATTACTTGCACATTTAATATTTGAACGTAATTCTTCTCTTATTGGGCTCCGTTGGTTCTTTAGCTCACCCCACTTACTATACAGGTTTATCCACGAGTGTGATAGATCGTGGCAAGGGAAATGCCATTGCTTGAAGTCTCTTTGCAGCGTGAACATTACAAGATATATTTACTATTTGTTTTGAAAACTATTAATAAGGGTTGTAACCTAGACAAGTCTGTTGGGTAGTTCAACATTCCTTCAGTTAGTTTGACACATTTATAAGCCTTTGAAGTTTTTGAAGATTTCATATCGTTTTGAGTTGGTTAAGTGAATTTGAGATATCTGATAGTTCGGTTGATGATGACATATGATATTTATTTAAATTCGAGTTTCGCATTATCTTGCTATATTGTCTATATGTTATTTCGCAGGTTGTTTAGGTGTGTCATACCGTTATTTGGACCTGGTTCATCAAGTATTGGGCCTAAGCGGCGGTCTGAGCCGGACGACTAGACCCTAAATCAGGGAAGGGTCGTTTCATAAGTTCTTCCCCGCGTGGGGATGAGTATGGAGATGGGGAGATGAATTCTTAAGCCGAAATGAAAATGAAGATGAAGTCTCCATCCTCTACCCTCCCTATTTGCATCCCTAGTTAAGACTCAATAATTCTTGACACTTTATGGACGCCACAAAATAAAAGTCCGAATGAGTTAGTTAGGGTGGTTTTGATACCTCGAATATCCAAGAAAGGAACTATAAAAAATGCAACAAAACTAAAACACTTTGAACTCATCCTCATTTCCAAAAACAAGAAGTGGAACAATACAAACATAATGGGCTCAAAACTACAAAGAAGACTTGAGACTACTTCCTTGATTACTCTCCTCACCATCACCAACAACAAAGCTCCTATCAACTGCATAATCAACAAAGCTATAGAGAGGAGCCACCTTTGTCTCTCCATAAACCTTCACAAACCCATCAAGCACTCTCTTGGCCTCTTCCCTCAACTCCTCAGCCCTCTCCATTGCCCTCTCCAATCCATACAACCTCACAAAACTCTTCTTATTCTTCACCCCTTCTCCCCCATCTCTCCTACTCTCCATCACATCATCCACCACCTGGTACAACACTCCCACTGCCCTCCCATACCTCCTCAGCCGCGCCACCTCCTCATCCGCCGCCCCAGCCAGCAATCCACCACACGCCGCAGAACACTCCGCCATCTCACCAAACTTCTTCTCCTGCACAAACTCCACCACTCCCTCCCTATCCCCATTGCCATTCCCATTTCTCAAGTCGACGAATTGCCCCGCCGCCATTCCGGTTGAGCCAACTGCACGGGCGAATTCCGCAATTACTGCTAGGATTCGGTTCTCCGGTATCACCTCCGGTGGCGTGTTGGTGACTATGTGCTGGAAGCCTAGAGGGAAGAGGGCGTCCCCAGCGAGAATCGCCATGTCTACTCCGTAGATTGTGTGGTTGGACGGCCTGCCTCGCCGCGCCGCAGCGTCGTCCATGCATGGGAGGTCATCGTGGATGAGCGACGCCGCGTGAATCTAAGACAACAAATTGAACAACTTTCCATCAAAATTGACAGAATTATAGACAAATGTATACTTGAATTGAATTGTTTAATTTGTTTTTGCCCCAAATTGTTCTCAATCCTTTTCAAATACCCAACTCGATTTAGGTCAAGAATCAGAGATTTGTATGCAAAATTGGTCAATCCAAAAGTAGAACAATAAATTGAATCTAAGACAACAAATTTGAACAACTTCCCATCAACCATGGAGTATTTTAGTTTTGCCCCAAATTTCTCAAACTTTTTAAGACGAGGTAGGGGCAGACAGAAACCAACTCGGGGACGAATTGATTAAGAAGGAATTGAAAAAGTAGGGAGTATTTAAAGAATTAGGAAAGCACACTATCAATTTTGAGTGCAATGAAAGAACTAATTTAGGATGGACACTTTGTTGTTGTTTCAATTCAAATACCCATTTGAGTAGCTCAAATCAATTCACTTTAGATCAAGAATAAGAGATTTGTAACCAAAATTGGGTAACCCCATTTTCCTCAAAAAAATAAAAATAAATTAAAAAATAAAATAAAAAATAAAATAAAATTGGGTAACCCCATGAAACGATCTCCCAAAACCAAAACAAAGTAACAACAATCAATGAACTAACACCCAAAACAAAACAAATTAATGAGCTCAATCCATACCCAATTGTTCAAACAACTTCAAAACAATGATTCAACCCAATTCAAACACCCATATGAAGATCTCAAATCAATCCAATTTAGGTCAAATAACTTAAAAATTTGAGTTTTTGCCCCAAATTTGCTAAAACAACTTAGAACCCATCATTCAATCCAATTCAAATACCCATTTCAATTCAGCTCAAGAACCAGAGATCAGTAACCCAAATTGAGCAATCCAATCAGCCAATCTCCCAAAACCAAAACAGGGTCGCAACAAATTCAACAATCAATGAACAAGCACCCAAAAACACACACGAATTGACGACCCAAACACATACCATTTCGAGGGCACAAGCAGTAGGAAACGCAGCAGAGCGAGGAACCCCGAAAATCTCCGACGACGCGATGCACATGACGGGCGGCGCCCGCTTCGCCGCCTCATCTAACACAGAGTACCGCATGGCCTCGTAAATCCGTTCAGGGTACTTAACGGGAATGGCTTCTTCTAGCTTCTTGTTGATCTCGGCAATCAGGGCCGTCCAGTAGGTCTTGAGATCGAATTGGACGGAGTTCGATGCGGTCGAGAGAGATGATGACGAGGAAGAGGAGGAGCGAAGGTTTGGGCGGAGTTTGGTGGGTGATAAGATACGGGAAGTTGAAGATGACGAAGAACAGTGGGAAGAAATCAATGGAGAGAACGCCATTGAAGTGCAAAATTGGACGACCAATGGAGATAAAATGCAGGGGAGGTGGTGGTGAAGCACTTTTTTTCGGGGTCTTGTTTGGCAGGGTATTCTGGTTTTGTAAATGGGAAATGCTAGTGCTCCCACGTGGGCACGCCTCCCATTGGATGCGCTCACGTACGCATCTTGAGGAGTATCGACGGCGCTCGTCCCGTGTTCGACCCTGTTGCGCAAACGTACGTGTACTCTATCATTTTCATGTGTACATATTGTGATTTGAAACGAAATCAGAGTTGGTATAAGTAATAAGAGACTCGATTGTGAAGAATATTCGGTTTTAGAGAATTGTGAATGAAGCGATTTAAGTAGGAAAGAGTACCATTGTTCCGAGTCTGAAAATGTCTAAGTAGCGATTTGAGTAGGAAAGAGTACCATTGTTCCGAGTCTGAAAATGTCTAAGTGCAAACTAATTGATGCAGTTGGAGCCATATGCATTTTAGAATTAAAATCTGATGAGATTGACTTTATATAGAATAGACTCTTTATTTACTTTTCTTAAAAGAAATTTCGATTTTGACTTAGGTGAATAGATTATAGTTTTAGTTAGAAGGGTTGATCCTTGTTTGGGATCTACCATGCATAAGTGTAGATTAATCAACACCGCCAGAGCCAAATACGTTTAATTGGATCTCAAATTAGTTGAGATTAGCAACATAAATTAAATTCTTCCTTTCACAACTCCTAATTTAACGTAGTAGATAGTTTGTGGATCATCTCCTTCGAAAGAACAAGAAATCAACATAAAGTGAGTCAAGTTTACGAGTTTTAACATTCGACCTACGATTTAAACGAATCCCAGTCCCAAGTTGAATCAAGGAAATCCAAATCTGAATCTTAAGGATGGAATAATGCAGTTTCGCTTCACCACCAAACAGGTCCTTAGTTTAATCGTTCAATAAATCCTGATCGTTCGTTGATCGAGCAAAGATAGAATGATCACATGTGAACAAATGAATCTGTGCCCAAATTGGCAAATGGGAACTATACGCACCCCAGTCTTTCATAAGCCCACCTCAGCAAATTTGTGATCCCAGGGGGGCCGTATAGAGTGTTTGCTGAATCGAATGAAAGTATTCCATATGTTCAAGAATTTCACTGACAATGCTATGATGGTACTATAATTCTTTCTCACAATAGAATAAGCTGTAGCTATCAGATCAAACACATGTTTTTCAATTTCTTGACAAGAAAAAAACGTGTTTTCAATTAGTTTGACAAAAACAAAAGAAAAGAAAAAATGGATTGTACACTCTGCATGGTGTCCTTACATGCACATACATTGAATCAAGTTTGTTGAGTTTTCTAAAACCGGATGACTAGCTGGTTTGGTACGTGGTCATTTAGATAAGTGGTTCAAAATTTGAGCTTCATATGTGGGCAAGTTATCGTGATTTCTTTCTTCGATTAATTTCTCTTGATTACCCAATTTTATGAATTATAATATTTTGGTCACAAAAATTATTTTTGTAACACAAAAGTCATAAACATTTTAAAAATCTTGCAACCGCGGTTACCAAAACCCTTTACTAATTAATTTTTCGGGGAATGCGTCAACGTGACAATGACATGGTACCATGTGACAATTAAAGGTCAAAAAGACCCTCACTCTAAATCGAGCAACGTTTTTTATTTCAAAATCCTAATCCCCACAATCCCGAAACATGATTCCCCGCAAAAGAAAATTTATGAACTCAAAAAAAATAATGAGATTTTTGTTTTGGCGCTTAGCTCATTTCTACATCATCTTAAACATTATTCTCCTTTTCCACAGAGGCATCAAATGATTTTACAGCAACATATCACCTACAACATCTCCAAAAAAAAAAGGAAAAAATAAAAATTGAAATGCAATGCAAACATGTATTAATAAACAAAAGGATCAATTAAGAGTTGCATCAATATCATATAATTTCAAAACATCAAAGTGAAAATCATGCACACCAAAGAAAAGGTTTAAAGAGCTACGAGAGAGCTAGCAACATGAGTTCATTACAACCCATAAAACAACATATGGAAAAAAGCTCAAACAACTAGATAGAATTAGACCAAGGTTTTAGCATTTAAAAAAAAAAAAAAACTAAACATAAGTATTGCAGTCTTTTGAATTAAGGATTTTCAAAATTTTTTTACAAAATTGAAAAAGTTGCTCGATTTAGAGTGGTCTTTTTAACCCCCAATTGTCATGTGATGCCCCATCATTGCCACGTTGGCACATTCGCTGAAAAACTGGCTGGAAAAGGGTCTTGACGATCGCGGTTGCAAGATTTTTAAAATGTTTGTGATTTTTGTGTTACAAAAATAAATTTTGTGATTAAAACGT
This sequence comes from Stephania yunnanensis, assembly GCA_039657365.1. NCBI lineage: Eukaryota > Viridiplantae > Streptophyta > Magnoliopsida > Ranunculales > Menispermaceae > Stephania > Stephania yunnanensis. The sequence goes on along the minus strand of CM077585.1, from coordinate 53,019,722 downwards.
TATAATTCATAAAGTTGGGTGACCGTGAGAGAAATTAACCCTTTCTTTCTTATATGAGAATGATGTTAGAGCCTTTTTCAACTCCTCTAAATGGGGACTTCAATCCCGTTTTAAGTCAGGTAAGCATTTTTAAATGGGAGTTGGATGATTTCCATCTCAATGAGTTTTGGGTTCATTTTTTTCACTTTAAGAAGTTAGATGACCATCAAATCACTTTAGGGATTGATATGACTAATCCTTTTTAGTTTAAACGGGTCTTAGTACCTTATGCTATTTTTAAAGATAGTAAAAATGAATGAAAAATTATGCTACAACAGGACTCCAACATATGGAGTTATAGAGATCTCCAAGTAGGGATGCAAGTGGGGCGGAGATTCCCGCAACGGGTGACAATTCCTGAATAGAATAAAGTTTATTATATGTTTTCTTGTGTACATGTTAACCTATATGTACACATAGGTCTTGAATACAAAAGGAAAGTGTAAGTCCACAAAAGGAACCTATTAATTACACATGATTCTAATTTCCTTAATTACTAATTACACGAGATTCTATATTTAGTTTCCTTAACACCCTCCCTCAAACTCAAGATGGATTTGTAGAAACCAACTTGAGTTTGTCAACTAAAGTATGAAAACGACCTAAAAGATGAGCTTTAATGAAGATATCGTCCATCTGATTAGAGGAGGAAACAGATGAAAACTGAAGAGTTCCTTGAATTAGATGTTGACGAACGAAGTGAAAGTCATTTTCAATGTGTTTTGTCCTCTCATGAAAAACATCATTGCGACAAACTTGCATTGCGCTTGGATTGTCACAATACAAGATAATAGCAAAAGAACGTGTAACTCTTATATCTTCAAGTAATTAACGAAGCCAAAGTAATTCAAAAGTAGCATCAGCAAGGGCCCGATATTCTGATTCTATGCTGGAGCGAGAGGTGATTGTTTGTTTCATGCTTTGCTAAAGATATCAATGAGTTGCCCAAGAATAAATAATAACCAGTAGTAGATCGTCGGTCGGATCACCGACCTAATCTACATCTGAGTAACTAGATAATGCTAATGGAGAGTCTACTAAGAAATGGAGACCATGAAACAGAGTGTCTTTTACATATCGAAAGATTCAGAGAATAACAATAAAGCGAGCAGCACGAGGAGCTGACGCGAATTGACTAACGATATGAACAGCGTAGGTAATGTCTGGAAGACTTACAATAAGATAAACCAAACTTCTCGCAAGCTGGCGATATAGGGTAGGATGTGAAAGAAGTGTACCATTTGACAGAGTCGGCTTGACATTTATTTTCAATGGAGTAGATGCAACAATAGTATCAGTAATCACAGATTGAGAGATCAAATCAGATGCATATTTTGCTTGTGAAAGATATTATCCATCAGAAGTAGAAACAATTTCAAGAACAAGAAAATAGCTCAGGAGGCCCAAATCCTTAATCTAAAAGTGACTTTTGAGATATTGTTGTAAGTCGGATATCCCAGTGGAGTCGTCCCCGGTGATGATCATATCATCAACATAAAGTAGGAGAAAAATCATGCCTTTATCAGTTCGTCAAGTAAATAAAGCAAAATCATGAGGACTTGACTGAAAGCCAAACTGGGTAATAGTGGAACTGAACTTGGAAAACCAGGTACGGGGGCTTGTTTAAGCCCATACAAGGCACGATGGAGAAGACATACTTGCTTTAGAGAATGAGAATATCCAGGGGGCGGGCACGTATAAACCTCTTCTGCAAGATTTGCATTAAGAAAAACATTTTTAACATCCATTTGGAATAAAGGCCAATGTTTGACAGCTTGCCACATCGAGAAAACTTCGAACAGAGGTTAAGCGAGCCACAAAAGCAAATGTCTCTTCATAGTCAATACCGTACTTTTGTGTGTAGCATTTGACAACTAGACGAGCCTTATGCCGCTCGACAAAGCCATCAGAGTTAGTTTTATCTTGTAAATCCATATGTATTCAATTAGAGTCTCGCCGGATGGGAGATCCACTAAGTCCCAAATATGAGTGTTCTCTCATGCACACAATTCTTCTGACATTGCTTGCTGCCAAAGAGGGTAAGAACTAGCTTCTCGATACAAGAAATACTCATGTAAAAAAGAAATAGCAGATAAAAAAACGATAATCTTTGAGGTAAGGAGGAGGTTCAGTTACCCGTTTAGAATGACGAGGGGGAACATGATGAAACGGTCCAAAATCTATAACCGTGTGTAATTCCTTAAACAAGATCAATTACCTGTACTGTTGGACCTACACCGTGCATATGTTCATTTACTGAGGCAAGGGCTAAGATATATTTTATATTTGTTGTGATGTATGCCTAGTGTATTGTATATATGTAGACTATTAAGTGAATTTTATACAAGTGTAAAGGTATCGAGATGAGCGAGGACGTGCCTCGAGTCGTGTGTAGACGCGGGACCGAGATAGCAACATGCGGGGTAACCTTCCTTAATTTAAGTTAAATGTGAATTTATGTTGGTTTTATAAGTGGCTAATGTGGTCACATTCAAACATAAACATTAAGTGCCTAAAGTTGGTGAAATAAAACAATGTTCACAAGATGTGCATCGAGACATGTATTCACTTATCAAGAGACGAGGTGTCAACATGTGGAGTCACTCAATGGTGACTTGAGGGACAAGTGGGACAAGGTGGTCCACTAGAAAATCTCGAGATACGTGTGCACACTATGATCATGAACTATAGTTTAAACATATCAACATGGCCAAATGCAACATATAAGTGAATGTTTTTAGTTTCTTATCTTCATCAGATCGTTTGTTCAAGGAGGGAGAGAAAGAAGAGAGTTCGTTGGTGTGGATTTGGTGAGGAAGATGAGCGAATCATTGAAGGTTTAGGGAGGAAGAAAGAGTTCTTCAAGCTAGGTAACTTCTCCACTTCATAAACTTTGTGAATTCATGAATTTAATGTTGTTGTTGTAGTTTTGTGTTTGGGTGGGTGTTAGGAACCTTTTGTGATATGTATAAGGGTCCCTGAGGCGAAAACAAGGCCTATGTGTCACAAAAACCCAGAATTCAAAATGCAAAATTCTGGGTTCTGCTGCACATAGCGTGCTAGAACATAACGTGCTAGGTCGATAATCTAGCACACTAATGTTAATTAGTGCGCTAGATATGTGAAGTAGCGTGGTAATGTTCAATTAGCGAGCCAGAGGTGTAAAATAGGGCGCTAATGGCCCAGATAATACTAAAAATCGGCAAAGTCTAAACATGGTTTGAACAATATGAATGTGTCCGAACTCACTCTAAGACCTATCAAACAACTCCAGGGAACTAAGGGGAGATCTCGGGAGTTTGGGAACGCATTTCGGAGTGCCGAAAGATCGAATAGGCTAGGACAAGCGTGTGAATTGTAAGTAAAGCTGTGAGAATTCTATATTTCATTTCATTCACTCTTATTGGTTTATTGGTCTATTTGTAGACATTGCTACTTGTAATCTCACGTCATGTTGTTCTTATGTTTATTAATGATTGAATATTGTGACGTGATGCCTTGTGACATGTTTCATTGACTCCAGTTTCTACTTTTGATGTTGTTTTTGATAGATAATTGATGAAAAACATGATATTGGGAAAATTCAGATTTTATTAGACTTGTATTCTATTCCTGAAGGCTTTGTAGCTTATTTAGTTTTGGAATCTTAGAGATTTGGAATTATTTATATTTGAAAACTAAAGTAGGGATTATCTAATGTCCACTACACTTGCGCACCACACGAGTTATGAGACTCAGGGTGATCGACAAGAATGAGTTAGATGATTTGTATGCGTACAGCGCAACTCCGCTTTTGGTGTGGAATATGTTGAGCATAGTTCCATATAGTAGTGGGAAATGTTAGATGATAGTTCTCATTATCGACTGGACGTAGATCATCTCGACTTAGCCTGCGTCAGTCTATACAGTTTTAACTGTGGTGTTTAATTGCATTACTTGATTCAACAACTCTTTCGCTACTTAATGCTTTTAAATATCATTCTTTTATTTTGGAAATATGACATAGAATTCTCTAGTTATTACTTAAATATTACTATACTCACCGTCTAGTTTGCGACGGTGGGTGTAGGTCTATCGAGCAGCAGCAGGCCGGGGAAGGAGAAAATCGGCGAATTTCTAGGCATTTCAGCGACACTCCTATCTCATTTTGTATGACTCGACTTTTGTTGTATTAATACTGCTTATGTTTTTACTGTACATTTTGGGTTGTACATTGGGTTATGTATAAAGTATACATGCATGTGATGCTGTATTTTTCTAGTTTTCCACACTTAAGATTTTAAATAATAAAAGCTTCCGCATAATCTTTAAAATATATGATAATATGTAATTTTAATTAACTCTAAAATCTAATATTATCTGAATGTGTGTTTTGAGGAGTATAGGGACAAAAGGCTGACTAATACTAATACGTAACACAGTGATGTAAAATTTATATGTAACCATCTAAGTGTATTTCTTTATATTTGGAGATTAATGAGAACTGTGATGAAGATGATGTGTTCTTTATTTCATTTCTTTGTTCTTTAACAATGCTGAGTTAGCTAAGAGCATCTCTAATAGGGTTGTAGGTTAGTGCGGCGGCCCCAGATTTCGGGCAGCTATGGGGCCCGCCATGTCGCATCCCATGTCACCTAGTTTTGTCATGTCATAGCCCGCTTATTTTTGATGCCTCGCGACCTAACTAGTTGCTTACACTTTTCCAGCTAACCTTAGTTTCACTAATTAATATCTATATTAGTATTATTGATTTAGTTAGCCAGTTATTTAATTTATCAAGCTATAATGAAATTTTATAGCGAAAGTCTTAAACGAGTAGATTATGCAACATTTAGCAATCCTAAGTAGTGAAAAACTCGGCAAAAGATATCATGTATATATCAAGGCGAGATAAACATAACAAGGTTCTATAGACATGTAATCACTATTCTATAGTCCCAAAAATCCAACAAAAGTAAAACAAATACATACTAATATCACATACGAGCTTGCTCCGCAATCTCAGAAGTAGTCGCCCAGTACTTCCTTGCCCTTGCCTTTGCTCGTCAAAGGATCTGCACTCAGTCACCCAACAAATATAGTGATGAGTCTAGTGAGTAAAATCCCAAGAGAACTCCGCACAATATTCATGAAATAAAACCAATAAACTACGAGATATGCGAATATAAAACCTGGCAACAATACTTCATATTCCCATGAATGTAGGCAGCACACGACAAGCAAAATCAGTGGCATGAAATAAATAAACAACACATACCAACTAAACATGCTTGGAAATAAAGCATTAATACGTACACAACCATATAATCACGAGAAAACCCTGACCTAAACCAACCAGTAATCAATAAAATCAAAGAAAAATCCCGTATATACTAACCGACTTACAGTGACTAAATCCCAACTTCAGTTACTAGATGAATCCTTATAGACTCTATTTTAAGTCAAGGGAACACCCTAAATCCCTCCCAACGGTCGTAAGTATATGCGACTCCCGTCGACATGAGCACTAAATACAAGTAACCCGTGCAAGCGATTTAGCCACAACTAATATATAAGCAAACCGAAATAGGAGTGAAACCCCATGTGTACCCACCAACAGTCACGCATATAATCCGACATCTATAAAAAACCATGAGTTCTATGAGGCATTCCAATGGGTTTACTCACCTCAATCCGCACTCTGACTTCCCCGAACTCCCAAAATCCGACCCGACTAGCTCGTCGATACCTGAGCTACAGTCTATTAAGTCTCTGAAGTCCGATTTTACATATTTAGTATGATTATAGGTGTTTGGGTATGTATTTAAGTCAAAAATTCCAAAATAGTCCCTTATATTCAGTTTAGATATGTCGTTAGCGTGCTAATGGGTTTACCTAGAGTGTTAGGTGGAGTTAGCGCGCTAGGGGATCTATTTGGCGCGCTACTGTTCTTCATTTTGAAAAATAGTTAAGTGCCCAGAATCATTAGCGCACTAATAGGTTTAGTTAGTGCGTTAATTACCCTCTGTGATAGAATTCTCAACTCAAGAATTCTGTCCCAACCTTCCTAATTAGCTACCAGACCCATTTAACACCCTCTCCATGCACAAGTAACTCCAAAATAACAATCAAAATAGTTCAAAACATTAATTAGACCCCAAATTCCTCCAAATCTCTTACATTCACCAACTTTCCAATTTCATCAAATACCAATTCCAATTAAACTAGTGGTAAATTCTCTATAAAAATGATCTATACTCATGTAATTCATCAAGCTGTCACTAAAAACCAGAGGTCTAATCATCAAAACTCGAATTTCTTTTAAACATACCAAAAATGGGTTCATTGAAGAGTGTAGGAGATGAAGTAGATGATTACCTAGATTGGCTCACTTGATTTGTCCTCTAATGAGTTGCATTTCCAGCTTGAGTTTTCCTCCAAATCTCAGGTTCTTTGGTTTTTGCATGAGAATTTGTCAATGGTTTGATTAAAAACCCCACTAACTTGGTTTATATATGTTTGGTTGGAATCAAATGTGTATACGTATCCCGAGGATTATCTTGTGGTCTCATTTTAAGTTGTAACACGCCCCTTAATGACCCCAATAGCACACTCCCTTCCTTGATTTTCTCATTATGATCATCTTGAGGTCCATCCATGATCCTCATTATTTAGTTCAAACTATAGGCTTTTCCTTTATTTGATTTATCCCACATTACATTAAGCCTTAACAACCCATATAGTTAGTGTTTTATTTATCAAAATTAACCAACTTATGGTTTCACTAACCTTCGACTACCCGATATCTGGTGCCTCGAGTCTCAACACGCATTTCGAGGTATGATATAGCCAATTATTTTAATTGAATCAACTTATCCTATGGTTACTTTACCCATTTTAATTGATTAACTAGTCATCCTAACGTGAATTAGTAGAGTTTCCTAGTATACCCGTAGTTCGTCTACTTAATACCCACGTTGACACACCTTTCGTGGCGAACACCCATCACAGTAACTCACCCAATAGCAACATACACACATGCGGTGCAATATAATAATAATAATAATAATAATAATAATAATAATAATAATAATAATAATAATTTTAAACACCACATATACACAACTACCATCTACAAATAATATATTCCCTCGGTTCTCGTGTCTGAGTCAATCGAGTTGTCCACGTAATGCCCGAATTACGACCATTAATCCTGAGATTAATACTAATCTTAGTTTAATTAATTTGGATCATTACATTAGGGATGGATGTGTGTCACGTTCAATTAAATAGACATTGAGAAAAAACTTTCTCCAATGGAGGTGTGGATTGAGAATGTGTAGGTGTCGTGATATAAGAAAAGATAGACAATGTCTACCACACCCTCTAAATCTAAAGGATGCAACAGACAGTATGCACTATGTCACGTCATTAATAAACTAAAAAAATATAACCGGCAACGAAAAGATAAAATTGAAAAAATAGCAACAAAGCTCTATATACTTTCCGTTTTGTTTTTATACATATACTTTACTTCTTTTTTTTTTTTTTTACTTATCAAGATACAAAAATAATCACAAATAAATTTTATATAAAAAGATAAACACAAACAACCGGACTTTTGTCTCTAAAATTAGTTATCGGTTCTTTATACATAGAATAATTTGTATGTATAATCGTTTAGTAATTATTTATATATAATTTAATAAGTTATAAAAAAGTTTGTCACGTCTTGAATAGAATGTGCAATCTACAGTACCTATTAGAGACCATTCGCACTGTGAAATATTTATTACTATGAAATATTTATTTATGTCACATAATCTCAGGGCTAGCAAAAAAAGAGGTCTGGACATAAACGGGTCCGAACACCCCCCTTATAACGACTAAAATTAGTGTCCGACGCGCCCCCATTTTTGAAACGGAAACCATTTTTTTTTATCCAGACCCGTATTTTTGTAAAACATACGGCTCATGTTTTGTCCAATTTTTATTTTTAAATATGATTAAATATTTTATTCATCAATTATTTTTTAAAAAAAAACCTCAACAACATGTCATCTAACATTCAATTACTAAAAAATAAATACATAACATCACAATTTTTTAATTTCCAATACAAACATCATAGATAAAAAAATCTTCAAGGAATGCAAGGCAAGGCATCACATTACCATTGTCTAAGTTTTAAAACTACATGCCCAACTCATAAAAGTTTCAAAAAAAAGGAGATCATCTTAAAAGTCAAATTATCAAAGTATATATTCACCATCAACAACAACAACAACATAAGAAAGTTCATGACACAAACATGAAATTAAAAATTGAGTGTGGTTTTTCGACTCGTCCCACACAATTCCACTTCCTTCAACTCTCCATCTCTAATCCCTCAAGTCGTTCATCTAAAAGACAATAGAAAAAAAAATGTTTTCATTAATTGTAAAAGCTCAATCATTTAAACAGAAGAGTAAATAAAAGCAATAGTACCTAAACTTTCAACTTCATCATCTTTGTCATCCACATCGTCAACCTCCACATCATTTGAAGCTTGCCCAGAAGTTGTTATGGGATTGAGATCTATTTTCAATTTCAACATTTCTGCATTGATATCATCAAACTCTTTCTTTCGAGCATTTACATAAAAATAATAATCAAAACAACAAATCAATTAAGACTTATAGTTGACCAATCAAATAACCAATTACATAATGCTCACCAGATTTGTTCTTCAACTTTGCTCCATTCACCCAATCACGACAACATATCAATGCTTCAACATTTTCGAGTAAAAGAGAATTTCTATACTTGTCATGTGTTCTACCTGCTGTACTAAAAGCTGACTCAGAAGCAACAATAGTCAAAAGAATGGATAAAATATCACGTGCCATCATACTCAACTTTGGATATCGATATTGAAAAGATTTCTAAAAATCTATAATGTCTAAATCCTTCTTTCTATCAAGCAAAGGCTCATGCAAGTAAATATACAATTTCGATTGTTGTTCATTAGAAACATCATCACCTTGGAAAAAGTCATAACCCTAACACACAATTACAATCAATAAGATAATCATAAAGTAAGAACCCCAACTAAATCAAACACTAAAAAAAATAAAATCATAATTATAGAACATACCATAGCATATAGATCATCTTCTTTTATATCATTTGATTCAAAAAATTGTGGCATTTGGTTGCTAGTGGATGAAACATCTCCACTCAAATGATGAGATTCATGAGAATATAACTCGAACAACAATTGAAGTTTTTCGCGAATCGTAGCAGCCTTGAACTTGCCTTCATCACCATAAATCCTTGAAAAAGCAAAGCCGACCACTTTTGTTTTGTACCGAGGATCTAAAATGACACCAATTGATAAAATTTCATTGCAATCCTTCCAATACTTGTCAAATTTTAATTGCATTTTTTAAGCCATGGATCGAATGAAATGATTCGGGTTATTCAATTCATCCTTTAACTGAGCTTGGATTTTTCACATTCCATGAAAGAAAAGAATGATTATCGGATACTTTGCACCATAAAATATATTAGTTAGATCATAAAATATTTTCAAAAACTTAGAAGCACATTTCACTTGATTCCACTCTTCCAACCTGGGACAAAATACATAATACGTGTCACTCAAAGCAAGATGAGCAAAAGCATTACGATAATATAACGCATATTCAATTATGAGGTATGTAGAATTCTATCTTGTAACCACATCTTGCACCAATTCTCTCTTGCAATCGATTGCCAATTGTATAGCACAATCCTAAAACTTTTTCCTTCGAGACTGTGATCATTTTACAAACTTGATATTATCACGAACTTTGTCAAGTATCTTTTCAATTTCTTTAAGATCATCTTGGAAAATAAGATTTAAAATATGTGTGCAACATCGCATATGAAAGAAATCACCACCAACTAGCAATGTATCCTTAATTCTCAAAGTATTTTTGAAAATTCCAACAAATATGTCATTTGCGCTTGCATTGTCTAAAGTAATGGAAAATAACTTCTTATCTAAGTTCCATGACCCTAACAAAGCAAAAATTTTCATGGCAATTGCTACACCACTATGTGGAGGTGGCATAAAACAAAAATCCAAAATACTTTTATGCAATACCCAATCCTCATCAATATAATGAGTAGTCAAAGTAATATAACCATCAGATATAGTGGAAGTTCACATATCAGAAGTCAAACACACTCTCCCTGAAAGAGATTGCGACAAGTTAAAAAGTTTTCTCCTCTCCCTTTTGTGAATTTTCGATATATCTACCTCAACTGTGTTTCTCGAAACACATTGAATTTCAAGAACAAGAGATGTATAAGAGTATTTAACATATTCATAGTCCACAATGGTGAAAGGTAATTCATCCATGATAACTATCATTGCCATATTTTCATGATGAACTCTAGAATCATAGTTCATAAACCTTAATCTCATATTCCCCGTAACTAACGATTCTAATATCATTTGTCCCACATCACGGTTACCAAAACGATTATAATTAGGACAACTAGATAAGTGACGTTTCATGCCATTTATACTATTATTACCGTCAACCAAAACAACACTCATACAATATTTGCATTTCCCTCTCTTCCTATTATCTGGATACGCAGAAGTGCCAAGAGGAATTTCAGTAAAATCTTCCCATACTTTAGACTGGTTTTTTCTCTTCTTTTGATGAGGATTAGATGCAATGCTATGTATATTATCACCCACGACGCTGCAATAATATAAAATGAAAATCATATCTAAATATAGTGGATTAATTTCATTAAAAAATATGAAGAATGCACACAAAGTAATAAAATCACATTACATTTTTTTAAATCAAATAAGGGCAATTACTTAATGGAACCCCGCAACCCCGACTGGAAGGTTGAGTTAGAACAAAAAATATGTATTTATTGAACAACAACATCATCAAATCACGTTACACCATGGATGCTTTAATATGTGCTGCTACATAATGAAAATCAAATCTTTAATTCTTTATTCTTCATTCAAATCATTCAAACAAAAAAATATCAAAATATCAATTCATCATTCAAAACTTCGAATCATAGGGTCAAGGAAGTATGAGACTTAGTAATGAAAAACAACATCATCAAATCAGTTTAAGTGTGAAAATAGATTTGAAACAAATTTTAGAAAAATCAAACAAGAAACATGCATGTGAATGGAGAAGGAGTAGAAAAAAACTTACATTGAAAGCAGAGAGATGAGTGGGCAGAGGCTAAAAATTGATAGGCAAGATGGTGAAGGGTCCACGAAGCTGGGAGAGATGAGAGTCGGGAGAGTGAGAGGTAGAGCCGCGGCGGAGTAACTGACTGGTGTGACTGAGGGTGAGGCGGAGTGGCAGTGAGCCGTGAGGGTGTGCGTGGCCGTGAGAGGTGAGGAGGTGAGAGGTGACCGTGAGGTGGAGTGACTGTGAGGCAAAGTGAGAGGCGGAGTGAGGAGGAGCAAGTGAGAGGAGAAGTGAGGTGGACTAAGGGTACGCCGTGCGTGGCTGTGAGACGCGAGGCAGTGAGAGACAACCGTGAGGCGGAGTGACCGTGAAGCGTTTCAATTTTGTGAGGGGAGTCGGGACTCGAGAGTTTGCAGAGCTGCGAAGAGAGTCGAGAAGAATAAGAGAAGATTTTGATTTTGTGCGGGAGGGGAGAAAAGCACTAAACAGTTAGGGTTTTGAATCTTTTGATGACATGGAGCTTGAGAAATTACCTATATACCCTTCAAATTAATCATTAAATAAGTACCCATTTTTTTGAAATTATTGTCCGGACTTGTTCCCGTATTTTTAAACGGACACAAGAAATTGTCCAAACCTGTATTTTTTTTTAAAAAAATATTATCTGAACTCGTTTATTGCGCGTCCAGACAAAATCGGACAAACGGGTCTGGACAACTTCTGCTAGCCCTGCATAATCTATACATTCCCTCCACATTGATGATGTGGCGACAATCCACAGCTCCAATCCACATTTAAAACATCTCTAATGGTAAATGTGGTTTTGGATGTGGATTCATGTCACGTCATTAACGTAGAGGCAATGTACATCCTACAGGGCTCAATTAGACTTTGAACTTCAAAAACCTTATCCAATGCACAATGTGAGTTGTAGATGTGGGAACAATTTTTTATTATTAATTTTTTTAATATATATATTTGTTGTAAATTGAATTGAAACTTGCTAAGAACTAGAGAAGGAAATAGAAGACTAAGAACTTTTACTACTACAAACTACTACTACAAAGGAGAAGAGAAAAAATGAGATAGTTGGAATGAGAAGCTTTCATTCAACTTGGTGTGTGTATTACAATGGAGTTGGCACCCTTTATATAGATCATTTGGTGATGATGATAATTGTACTTATACAATGTGTACAAGTTATACATACACCACAAGTCATATAACACATCACAAGCAACATAGACATTACATGGAATAGTTGGTGTACATTGGAGATGATTAGAAGTTACATGACAATACATGGATAAGTGATTATACATTGGAGTTGAATACAAGTTATGTAGAGTGTACAAGTTACATTTAATTTAGAAGTCATGTTTGATGTTACAATTCAATGTGAGAGTCATGTTTGACAATGTGATCATTCATAAGCTTGGTTAAAGGGTAATCAAATTTACAACACTCCCCCTTGGATGACACTTGCTGAGAGAATATGCATCGTTAAAACCTGTACTAGAAAAACCTTGTGAGAAAAATCTAGTACAGGAAAAAGAGTACAATGTTCTCGTCAATCTTGATTTTGCAGTATAATATTATTGATTGCCTCATTAAAAACCTTGCTAGAAAAACCCAGTGGGACTAAACCAAAACTAAGAAAAAGAGTGCAACACATTGATACACTTTGAGAGTATATATATGTCTCATTAAAACCTTTACTAGAAAAACCCTGTGGGAAAAAAATCTAGTATAAGAAAAAGAGTACATTGCTCTCATAAATTTTTTTATACATAGTATAATAATGTTAGGATTGCCTCTTTAAAAACCTTGCTAGGCAAATCTAGTGGGATCAAACCAATAGCGAAAGGAAAATGGTGCAATACACTAATCAACCTTGATAAAGAGTTTTAATATTGTTAGATTTGCCTCATTAAAAACCTTTGCAAAGAAAACCCAGTGGGATAAAATCATAGCAAAGGGAAAAAGAGTGCAATACACTAACTAATAACTCATTTTGATTCTCCTCCTCATGTTCACATGAGTGAGACATTTTGTGCATTTTGTTGCACATGGACATCATTTTCTATATGAACCATTTAATGATGAAGCATATGATTGTCACTCTTTTGTATATAGTATTTGCATTAAGTAATTGATTTATAACTTTGTTACTACTGAATGATCCTTTGAACTTCGAGTTCATATTAATTTATACATGTACCATAATACAACAAATTTAATGAAATTTGATGTGTTTCAAGCAATTTCACGCCATTCCTTTTGAATTGGCTTATATATCCCCCTAATGGTGGAAAAACTATTTCATCAAAGTGACAATTAGCAAAACTTGATATAAATAATTTTCCTATTAGGGATTCAAAGCATCTTATAATATGATTAATGGAGAGTAAATCAACATACGTCTCCTATTGATTTGCCTTAAGATAATCTCCAGCTGAAAAAAATTCAGTTCGATAAAGGATGTCCGTGCGAATTTATGATATTTTCGCATTATGGATAATCAAATAGATCTTTCCATATTATGAATGTCATTTGATTTATGATGACATTCGTTTTAATGTGTCTTATATATTCCTGAAGTTAAAGCCGGGAATATTATACTTAGATAAAATCATATAGATAAATTTTTTATTATTCTGAGTAAACTTCTTCTGAACAAGACATTAACAATAAAATTGTTATATTAGATATTGCCTGAACATTAGCCTCCGCTAAGTTCAAATTCGAAAAATATTCACTTTTATATTATAATGTACATGCATGTAGCACGATACATAAGACATAAACTCATCGCCCATATTTAGGTCACGATTTAAACACATCTCGATGTGCTTGTTTTATTGAGCCATTTTCAATGATAAAATTCATAATATTTTGCCTTTGATTTTGAAGGCATGGTAAATGTCACAAAAATATTCAGGTATATATATGACAATATTTAGGCAAAATCGTCTTTCATATATGACCAAAAAAATGTCACAATTATGAGCGCTCATTGTCAATAATTATTTACCCTTTGTAGTGGTGAACTACTTTTGTTTCAATTTTTGGTGGAATTGTCAATACGACCTTTACCTGATATTTTCACCTTTTCCACGTCCATAAATTTATTATTGCGATCATGATCATTATATGCAACATATGCTTTTTAATTTGAAGCTGAACTAATTGGACGGGAGCGATATTTTATTTATAATATCTCATTATTTTACTCAGCTACCATGAGACAAGAAACAAATTTTTAATATTTATTGGATTGATGTGCGCACTCGATATTTGTTGCAGTAATAAATCGAGGTGGGCCACGTGACCTTATTTTTATTGTCTCATCAGTCATATTTCCACATAGCCTCAACATAGAGGTAATTAAAATTGTGGAATTATAATTAATATTTGACTGATTAAATTTTGTAGCATGAGACACAAATTACTCATTTTGAGCTTTTGGAGCATTACCCTTTTGGCATGTATATGTATAACTCCATAAGATGAAAAGATATATAAAATGAAATATTCACTTTTCAAATCTCTAAAGAGAAATTGGCGAATGATTATGTGTAACACACAGTTTTGCATATATGCTTTATTCACAAATTGTAGTATCTAATTGTTATAACAAGTAATTCTTGTCGATAATATTATAAGACAACAAGTTCAACTATGGTTGAATAATATTTTGAAAATAAACTTAATATAAAATAATTTTCCCTTTTTATGTAAAAACATAATATATGATTAAATATATGTTCATAACTTGATTCATTAATAAACAAAATATACTATTCATATGAGTTGGTAGGACAACCTCCAGGTTGGGTGGCGAGACATAGTCTACTTAATACCATACCTCCTCGAACGGGATAACTCGTCTCCCTTTCAATGTTTAGCTTTACCGGGGATAAGGCTTACCTACTATCAACTCAAACTTATATCATTATTTGTATTATAAAATCAAGAATAGAACAATAACTAATCGTTTATAGTTTTAAGAGAAAAACTACATGTCACATATTTACTTTTGATTTCTGATGTAGAAGATCGTACAAGACGCAACTACAGAGCATACTTTCGTAGTCGGTGATGTTGCAATGCATAATGTATGAATAAAGTACATTTACATAATTAAATATGCATGTAACAAAAAAGAAATTAACCATGATAACATAGAAATAAATTGAACTTATTTAAATTAATAAAAATTATACCTTCTTAGTTTTATATCTTTGAAAAGCTTCTTGATCTTCAAGACCTTCTCTTGTAGAGCAACTTCGTGCTGATAACGCGTTGTAAATTGAATTGGAACTTGCTAAGAACTAGAGAAGGAACGAGAAGGAAATAGAAGACCAAGAACTTCTACTACTACAAACTACTACTACAAAGGAGAAGAGAAGAAATGAAATAGTTGGAATGAGAAGCTTTCATTCAACTTGGTGTGTGTATTACAATGGAGTTGGCACCCTTTATATAAGTCATTTGGTGATGATGATAATTGTATTTATACAATGTGTACAAGTTATACATACACCACAAGTCATATAACACATCACAAGCAACATAGACAATACATGGAATAGTTGGTGTACATTGGAGATGATTAGAAGTTACATGATAATACATGGATAAGTGATTATACATTGAAGTTGAATACAAGTTATGTAGAGAGTACAAGTTACATTTAATTTAGAAGTCATGCTTGATGTTACAATTCAATGTGAGAGTCATGTTTGACAATGTGATCATTCATAAGCTTGGTCATTTTTTTTTTTTAATGTCATCCAATTTACAACAATATTCAATTTCTAACGTTATATATTTCGTGACGCATCAATTTTTCTTTAAGTGATAAGACATATTTTTTCGATTTTCTTGTTTAATTTTTTTTTTAACCACTTAGGTCATTTTTTTTTAATGTTTTTTGTCCAATACAGGGGCAAAGTATATGTTTATAAAACGAAACGAAAATCCAATTTGGTTACAAATATCTTTTCGATTTTATTGATTTTTTTTTATTACGTGACAAATAGAGGTTGTAGATTGCACCCTCTACAAATAGAGGATGTCATTCACAGTGTGGACGATTTTTTGTGCCATGTCATCTGAGGTTGTAGATTGCACCTTCTACAAATAGAGGATGTCATCCACATTGAGGACGGTTTTTTGTGCCATGTCATCTTCGCATTGTGGATTTACATTACTACTAAAGAGTTTTTTTTTTATTGGAATATATATTCTATCCTACGTGTCCTACATCCACCCCCGATCTACATAGTAAATATGGATTGAAGTTATGGATTGCTGCCACATCAGCATCGTGGGCAGGCTGCGGAATAAATCCACATCCACTCCAATCTACAGCGCCATTAGATATGCTCTTACCGTTTGAAATTCAATTAATAAATTGAGGAAAGCAATTCACTGTGAACGAACCCGCACTGTGCCCTATTGGATCCAAAACAGCTTCCGCGCCACCAAGTTTAGACCGCGTAAGATTATCATCCGGATTCTTGGAATTGCAATTCTGATGCCACGCGAGGGTAGAACAGAGAAGCGAAGTCACAACCTCGCCTTTTATTAATTAATTGGGGTTAAGGGCTTGGTTTCTCGATTGAATTTCTCTTCGACAGTGTGAAAAGCTATATGATTTTTTTAAAAGCCTTGATTTTTTATTTTTAATGAACTTTAAGATGTTTCATTTTCCCTACAACAACAACAACATAACCTCAGTCCCAAATTTACTGAAGTCGGCTACATTGATAAAACTTTTCCATTGTGCTCGATTTCCAAAACAAAAAAAATTCAAAATCAACATTTTATGATATAAAGTTTTCCGCATACATACATATATATATATAGCAATTGGAGAACTAAAATTAATTAGCAAACAGTATGAACTTTAAGGTCCTAATTTGGATTGTACTTAGGGGCGGAGCCACATACATGACTATGTTGTCCTTAAACTTGCAATTGTTAAAAAGTCTACAAAAAAACACCTAAGCTAGTCCACCCTTCAAACTAATGCCTAGGCTACTATCGATCTAGCCCGGTGAAAGTTAAAATCTTGACTCTCCCCTTAGTTGTACTATTAATGCAACCCACGTAAAGGAATAAAAAACTTATAAGAAATGGTTCCTATTAAGCATCTAATTAATAAAATTAAAAAACGGAGTTTTACAAGGAAACCAGACTGTATGTCTATGATTTTGTGCAAGTTCAAGAAAATCTCCCATTTACTTGAATAAAGCGAATTAAAACAAGTTTGTTTATTTACTTGTGAGTAGGTATGAATATGCACGTATCACTGTTGTCCTGTTTTTGACTTTCCTTGGTCAATTTGAACAGTATCATTAATGGTTCCTCCTGATGCCCCTTGATCAGTTTCGTCAATCTTCTTCTTCCTCTCCTTGTATTCCTTCAACTCTCTTCTATACCTCTCCTTGTCCTTCACTCCAATGTCCTGATAAACCTGAAAATGAACCCAACATAAGAATTCAACACGCAAACCGTGGTTCAGTTTAGAATATATAAAAACACTTGTCTTGTAATTCAGGTCTTAAGTTCGAGTCTTGTGAATAGAAAAAACATCCCCAGAAAAGGTCCGACGGCAAAAACGTATGCATCAAAAGTATGATATGCAAGCATTATATACCTTAAGAACACATATTTTGGAACTTCAATGATGCATGCATGTAAAGTCACTTGTCTTGCAAGGTTGTAATTCAACCACTCACCATTCTCTCTTCAGGGGTGAGCTTGCCCCATGACTCTCCAATCATCTTAGTGAACTCTTTTTCTCTATTAGGATAAAGAGCCTTCAACTTGGAGTGTTTCTCAGCAAAGAAGAAGTTATAGCCACTCCGGTTTGGTTTCGGACGAAAAGGATCGGTTTGACGCCTACGGCGTCTCTTCTTCTTGCTTGTATTGCTTTTAGACAAATCAATGTTTTCTTGATCTCTTACGGCCAGTACCACAGATGAAGAAGATGGAGAGGTGTTGAATGCTGAAGGGTGGTAGAGCACTCCATGCAGCACCTCTGAACCAACTTTAACTGTCACGAGGTAACCGCAGTCGAATTTTCCGTCAATGATGCCGACCACAGAGCAATTCATGGGCGCTGAGAAGAAGAATTAATTAAAATCTGAGGATCAAATTGATTGCCACCTACTTATGATATAAGAAAGTAGAACATACACATTCTAGACTGAGAGGGCAATGTTTATATTCTTGAAAAATGTTGGGGTGAATAACACAATGGATGGGTGCGCATCCACAAGCAGGCCCAAATTTTCGAACTCTTACCTAACTAACCCCCTAACATCTAACTTAAGAAACCTCATATCAAACCAATGAACCATCCACTTTGTTACGAAATTTTTGAAAAATGTTATAGTGACATCCTTGATCTAAAATGTAGTTGAGGTCCATGGAGTCTTGCATCATGTAGAAGGGACCTCAACGATCGTGTAGAAAAAGGTTGTCGCAACATGATGTCACCATATCAATTTGACATTTTCCTTAGTTAATTTATAGATTAATATGGAGGAGACATTTTAACATCAATCTAAATTAATATTACTGTTAATGGAATCAGACTTTGGATTTGATTAGGAGGTCGGTTCATTGTGAAGCTAACTATGAATAAACAGTGAAAAAAAGGTTATTTTGGACCAACATCGAGATGCATGCACACGCATCCCTATGCACAACTCTAAGGATTGAGACAACTAAGTAGCAAATATATGTACCAAAAGCGTTCCATCCAACCATTTTTTTTTTTTCCAAATAAGAATGCTAAACTGAGTCAACTCAGAAGCCAAACCACATAATAGAAATAGATTGACTAAAACTCACAGGAGGTCTTAGAGTATGGAGAAACCGCTGTCGTCTTCTGTGGCATCTGCTGAGAATCGGAAGCAGATTCTGTCTTTAAAGGCAACAACACTGCAAACCCGAAAACACATCAAATCCAGACCTCGAAAGGGACAAAAACATAGCATCAAAGAAGCCCAAGAGAGATCTTCTCTCATCATTGACAGAAAGAGAAGCCCTTTTTGGTACAATAAAGATGCTCATAGGGATTCCCTGCATGTTTTACAATTCTTCAAAGAATTACACATACTCACCTTGGCCACCAACCCACTCCGTGCTGATAAACTTTGATACGTGCGCACATATCTCAAAGTGTACCTCACCAATCAAGTGGTAGGTGGCCAAAGAGGGCACCCCCAAACATTTTTTTTTATATGACCGTGGGTGTTTGAACGGCCACCTCAACCTGGTAAGGAGGCGCCCATTTTACTAAACCCAAAGGTAGAAGGATAATTAATGGTGCATTTCCTATCAATGGAACCCATCACCTCTAATTTAAGGAGAGAATACTCTTGTTCGTGGCCACTCCACCACGCACCTTCGGAGGCTCAAAGAACCAAAAAAATAAAGCATTGAGACAACAAAGAAAAGGGCCGACCTGTTGGAGTGAGGAGAGGGCCTTGAAGCATAAAGAAGTAAACTTTTCAAAATGAAGGAGAAGGTTCAAGTAGTGTTTTCTAAGCACATAAGATGAACTTGTTGCTGTTGGGGAGAAATTAAAGGCATTCCCCACATCTTTCCATTTCTTCTCTTCCACAACCTACCCATCAAAATTTTCAAACCAAACAACAACAAAAAAAAATAAAAAATCAAATAAACAAATTTAAAGATTGACTAAGTATGTATTGATATTATACCCTTCTTTTATAATGATCCATAGAATGCTTATAGATATACAAACCTTTTGGAAACCACCTCTTTTGGATACTTCAACATACAAGACATGCAAATCCAGTTCCTTCCCTCCAATCACAGGAGTCCTTACAGCCAAAAATAGAAAAAAAACGATGAGCACATAAGATCCAACATTAAGGGGAATTTTTTATTTTTTATTTTTTTTGAAGAATTTCTTTGTAGATAATTGAAAACCAAAGACCAAGAGAAATAGGGGTCATATGATTTATCTACAAAATCTTTCTTAGATTGATAAAATGCCAAAAGGGACAGCTTGACCTATACGACTCCAAATGACTAAAACACCCCCAAACATTACCTATGAAAATTATACATGCAATGGGCATGCTAGTCATTTTCACTCCATATTAAGATTGATTCAAAAATCCCTCTTTAAGTCAAGAGCAAGACTATTCATCCAAATTCCCAATATAATCTTCAATCTTGGGATGCATTGAGACTTTGCTTAAAAGCCTCATTAAATTAATAAAAATAGTCAATGAACTCCACTTGGCCAACTTCACAAACAAAGCTATAATCCCACCGAAAAAAAAGAAAAAGAAAGAGAATCTACGTAGATATATATGTTTGGCGCAAAATGGTGATTCAAATAAGTTGAGATAAGAACAAAAAGAAATGAATAGCAGATAAGAGTGAGTGCATGCTCACAACCACACTTATCTAAAATCCAAAAACATATACATTACTATATATAATGTCGACACATACATGAAAATACATTAACAAGATTAATAAGATAACAGCACATGTGACATGTATATGATGCATATTCATTCGCAAGAAAGAGATTAAGAAAGAAAACTGAAACTCACATGAATCTGGTGCCGAGAGAGGAATGGAAGGCCTTGAGAGAGTTGAAGAAGAGTGATGGACTCTGAAGAAGCTCCTCATGAGTTGCCATGGGCGCAGGATAACGCTTACCCTGCACCCCTACCAGGGTCATTTCCGTACTTTCCTCTTCCCAACCTCTCATTTTTGCTTTCCCCACATCCTCCTCCATGTTGGTGAAATCAACAACTAAAAACTATAGCAAAAAATAACAAAATAAAATAAAATAAAATAAAATAAATATTTGAGAATGATTGAATGACTATTATTATTAGTAATAAGTAATACTAGAGTTGAAGAGATTGATTTTAGAAAAAAAAACAGAGAAAATGAGGTGACACGTGGCGGGAAGTGAGAGGGGTAGAGGTGGCTGGTTATTAACGGCTATAAACGGGGAAGGGTGAGGGAGGGGAGGATTAATTGATTGCCTTGGGAGGAGGTAATAATTACGGCTACAACCATGGCAGCTAATACTGACGCAAATCTGACACACGTTGTAACCAGGTTTGCTTTACAAATGTCTGTATCTATCGAGTCAGCGTGTATGTATTGTATGTGCATCAGCTGCGCGTACGTTAGGCTTAGGCCTAGGGGCTGGTTTGTAGGATTTGGGTTTTGGGTTTCGAGAATATCCCATCTTCGGAGGGATGATTAATGCTAGTGTCCTCTTAGGTGTACCTGTGTCTGGATGTTATCTGGTAATGCTGTCCGCTCGATGATCTGTCTTGTCTCGCCGTCTGATCTATTTTAAAGACATTCAAATCCGTCCAAGCTCCTTTTTTTTGAGTTTGGTAGGCTCAAACTTAGCCCAGTTTTGGCGAGCTTTAATGGAACTAAATGTATTTGTTTCCATATTTTTTAAAAATTAAATATATTTAATAAATATTAAAAATTACTGATAAGTAAAAAATGGTATAATGGTTAAAAAGTTTATTAATAATAAGAGGTCTTGGTTTAAAACTAGGGGTGTCAATTCGTATCGGCGAGTCGTAAACGTGTCGTGTCGTAAACGTGTCGTGTCCCATATAATGCAAACCCATTACATGACATGTTTATTAATCGTGTTAATCGTTTTCGTGTCTAAGTGGGTCGTGTGTTAAACATGTCGTGTAATCGTGTCACCCACTTATTAAATATTATATTTAAAAATTTTATTTTATTTAAACTTTTATAATTAAGTTACTATTTTTAAAAAATATATCTAAATGATTAAATTCGAAAAAACATACTAAATAACCAATAAAATATAATGAGGTTGTATATAGTCGTTAGTTTTACTTTACTTTTTCATTCAAGTCTTTATTACTCTTAAAAATAAAGAAAAAATGACTCGTAATAATAACATAAACAAAATTATAAGAATCATCTAAAAAAATATCTAAATTTTACTTTGGCGAAAAATTTTATTTTTTCTTAATAAATAATTATTAATAAAATTTAAAACATAAATAATATATTAAAAGTAAAATGAATATTTCATCTCACATATAAAATAAAATATGATAAAAGATGTCTATAAATAAAATAAATAAATCATGCTATTAACATGCATTCAAATAGGTGAATTTTGTATCAATCTATTTATTATACAATATTTATTATTTATACATTATTCTTTAGCCGTGTTAAGCGAGTCATAAACGAGTTGAGCAGGTTGACATGTTAATGACTCGTTTATTAACCGTGTATAAACGTGTTAACATGTTTATGACCCAGACCCACTTAAGCCAAACCCACGACATGTTTATTACGTGTCGTGCCGTGTCGTGTTAATCGTTTCATGACCCAAATTGTCAGCCCTATTTAAAACTCATAAATTAGAAAAATATATATAAAAATTGCAACAATTTAAATTACAAGTCGAGTCAAAGCTAAATGGTTAAACCCAAGCCCGCCCATTAATTGGTCGGGCTTGGACTAAACTTTTATTAAATTTTAAACTCCAAGCCCGGCCCATATTTGGGGGGCTCGGGTAGGGTCGAGAGTGCTCTCGACCCGCTAAACAAGTTTATACCAGAATAACCTACATTTGAACGTCTACTTTAGGCACTTAGTGAGCCCAAGTGAGTGTGCATCACACCCCTAGTGAGCCCGAGTACTAGACACCCACTTGGGCTCACTAGGTGCTCAAAGTAAATGTTCAAAGTGAGTTACAAAACCTTTTTTTTTTTCAAACCACCTTGATTCTTGAGGCTTGATGAACCTCGATTAATCCAGGCCACAGTCGAATAAAGCCACTAAAAAAATGTTTAGTGCTCGAATATAAGACTTATAATTAGATTATCCTTAATGGTTGAATGCATTTTGGGATTAGTTAGGTATTATTTCGCTATATTTCTCTCACACTATTATCAAACACTTTGCTACATTTTTATGAGCTCACCTCACAATTTAAAACACTTTAATAAAAGAATACATTTTTATGAGCTCACCTCACAATTTAAAAAAATAATAATAATAAAAGAATAATTTTTGTGAGCCCACATGAGGCGTGCAATGCTTGAGTCCACACCCGTTACAGATGCTCTCAAGGAACAATGCAATTTAAGGTTCCTGCCCTTGAGCCATGTTTTCTTTTTCTTTTGAGAACCAATCTGTTATCACTTTTTTTCTTTTTTTCTTTTTGAAAACAATATGTTGAAAAGTTGGTGGGTGACATATAAATGGGCCTATCTGCCATTGGCCCAGGCCCATTACGATGAAGTCCAACTATCTGAATTTTTAATTGACTCACTTACATATAGACCTCAAAAGAAAATTTATTTACATTACATAAGATCAATAGGCCGCCTATTCATGGGCCCTAGTCTCGTCGGGCCCATTTATGCCCATGAAAATGTCTAAGTCTGGATTACCTACTTTTCAAATAGGCCGGACCCTACCCAAGCTTAACCCGGCTTAAGTGGAGTACATAATTTGAAAAGAAGTTTAATGTATACGAACTAATATATTATACAAATGGAATAAAATATTTATTTTTTCTATTTGTATTTTAATGGACATAAAATATTTCCGTGAAGTAAACAAAATTATTTTATAGATACAAAATATAAATGGGTTTTTTAGATTGAGTTTGATATTAAATTTTCATATAAGTCGTAGGTCGTGGACTGAGTTCGGCAAAATAAAGACTTTTAAATTCGAACTTACTTCGATTCAAGTTATGATAATATTTATTTATGAAAAATAGGCTAATTTAAAACTCAACTCAAACTTATCCACATCTTCATCACTTTATGAGATGTGGGAATCCAACATACAGCTGTAAGATATATATATATATATATATATATATATATATATATATATATATATATATATATATATATATATATATATATATATATAGGGTATTTATACAACGAAATTCAAATATATATCCATGTTATGGGTACTACATATCTCACCATTGGATTAATGAGAGATTTTAATCTAATGGTGATTTACGTAGTGCATTTAATGCAAAACACATTAAATACGCAATAAATGTTATGTAATTGAGTTCCATTATATATATATATATATATTTATTTGAATCAATCACTAATGTAAACAGTGATATGTGTCATTCGAGGTACATCTAGTGGTATATATGTAATTGGTTGTGTTTTACTATATGAATTGTAACATGTACCGTATAAGATAGAAGAGCTAAGATCATATGATCAATGTTAGATGATCAGATGACTGTTCTATCTAATACTGTGATACTTATTTGTACTTTCTATAAAATGTGAAATAAATCACTCTCAGTTAAGAGTGTCACAGTATCAGATTGAATGGTCATCTGATCATCTAACATTGATCTTATGATCTCAGCCCTTCAATCTTATACAGTACAGTATATGTGTTACAATTCATATAGTAAAACACAACCAATTACAGACCACTAGATATACCTTGAATGACACATCTCACTATTTACATTAGTGATTGTTGAAACTCACACAAAACTCTACAAAACTCCATTATAGATGAAGCAAGAAAACCAAACAGAGAAGAAACAGAACCTCGAAAACTCTCGAGTGCTCTGTGGATTTTATTTATATATCAACATGAAAGTTACATCTCAGCCGTCCATTTGTTCTGATCACAACCGTTCAATTACAAACACAACACACACACACACACACACACTCAAACACCACTTACAACATATTACAACAGAAGGATACACCTCGAGATTCACATTACACACAACTCAATGATTTACTTTAACATCCCCCTCAAACTAAGGGGAAGTGAAGTGAGACTTAGTTTGTCCCTCAAATAACGAAACCGAGAAGCAGGAAAAGATTTAGTAAAAATATCAGCCACCTGATCAACTGAAGGAACACGATTCACATTAAGAAAACCACCCAACACTTTATCTCTAACATAATGAATGTCTAATTCAATATGTTTAGTGCGAGAGTGATATATCGGATTCTTGGCCAAGGCAGCAACACTCATGTTATCACACCAGACTGTGGGAAGAGCACCAAGAGAAACTGCAGCTTACGAAAATAAAGACGAAGCCACTCAATTCAAGAAGATTACTGAGCAAGAGCTCTATATTCTGATTCTGTACTTGATCTAGCAACAACCTGTTGTTTCTTAGACTGCCAAGAAATCAAGTTAGAACCCAAAAATACAGCATAACCTGCCACAGATTTCCTATCATCCACAGAGGCAGCACAATCAGCATCATAATTAATACCCAGTAAGAAACAAGGCAGAACTCGGCTTGAACCATAAACCCAAATCAGCTGTACCTTTTAGGTAGCGCAATGCCCTCTTATGAGCTTGCCAATGCAAAACTGTAGGAGACTGCTGAAATTGACTCAAAGTGTTCACTATATACGCAATGTCAGGCCCAGTGTTAACAAGATATTGGAGACCACCAAGTAAACTCATATATAGAGTTTTATCATGAAAGGAAGCACTGCCATCCTTGTACAACAGCTTCCCAACAGCAAAAGGAGTAGCAATAGGTTTTGCATGAGACATGCCCTCCTTTTGTAATAACTGTTGAATATAAGTTGTTTAAGTTAGGTACAATCCTTTGGCAGTCCTATGAGCTTCCATACCCAAAAATAAATTTAAATCTCTAATATCCTTTAATGCAAACTAACCATTCAACTTATCAACAAAAGATTGAATAGAAGTTTGATTTGAGCCTATAATTATAATGTCATCCACATAAACCAGCACATACAACATAACTTGTTCATGATGAAAAATGAACAAAAAGCTGTCAGCTTTAGAATTGTGGAAGCCCCAAGACAACAAAGTGGATTTCAATTGATCAAACCATGCACGAGGGGCTTGACGAAGACCATACAAAGCTTTATGCAATTTACACACAACAGTGGGTTGAGAAGTATCCACAAATCCCATAAGTTAATTCGTGTACACTTCTTCAACCAACCGACCATTTAAAAATGTATTATTGATATCAATCTGTCGCAACGACCTACCAAAATGGACAGCCAAAGACGAAATAACTCGAATAGTGGAAGCCTTAACCACATGACTGTATGTCTCATCAAAATCGATACCGGGTACTTGTTTAAACCCTTTGGCCACTAATCTAGCCTTATACCCATTGATAGACCCATCAAAACTCTTTTTTACAGAGAAAATCCACTTGTCGCCAACAACATTTTGACTAGGAGATAAAGGAACAAGAGACCAAGTACTATTCTTCATGAGAGCATGATATTCCTGATCCATAGCTGCCTTCCAATGAGGAACTTGAAGAGCAACAACAACTGAATTAGGAATATCATCTTCATGAATTGATGTAGTAGACAAAAACACCTTCCTTAAACTGGTCCCATCTTTGGCTCTAGTAATCATAGGATGTATGTTTGAAAGATCCACACCAGTCCTTGATTCCACTACAACAGGAGGTGTAACCTCAACTGAAGCAGGTACATCAGACAGATCAGATGAAGAAGAAGATCCTGATGGAGAGGCATACAAAGGCTGATGTGGAACCAACAAAGGAAATCTAGTAGTCGACTCAGGCAAGGAAGTTGTTGTCGCATTAGACCCAGAAGCAAATAAAGAATCATAAGGAAACTCATTTTCATGAAAAATAACATTCCTTGTGATATAAATTCTCCCAGATGGACTCAAACATTTGTAGCCCTTATGTTGACTGCTATACCCCAAAAAAAATGCATAGCTCAAATCGAAACTGATATTTATGATCATTGTATGGTCGTAAATATGGAAAACATGCACATCCAAAAACTTTAAGAAGACTATAATCAGGTGAGGCATGAAACAACTTCTCGAAAGGAGACAAACCATTCAAAATTTTGGTAGGAAGACGATTAATGAGAAATGCAGCAATAGAACACGCATCCCACCAATATTTCAGAGGTAATTTACTATGAGCAAGCACTGTAAGACTCATTTCAACTATGTGTCTATGTTTACGTTCGCTCTACCATTCTGTGCATGTGTATGAGGACAAGGATGCTGAAAAATAATTCCACAAGAATCAAGTACATACGGAAATGATCTATACTCACCACCCCAGTCAGATTGAACTCTCTTGATAGTAGAACTAAACTGATTCTCAGCCATAATCTTAAAGTGCATAAAAGCTTTCAAATGCATCATATTTCAGTTTCAAAGGATATAACCACGTAAACCGAGTAGAATCATCAATAAAGTGAATGTAATAGTTGAAACCACTTGGAGAAGTAATCGGTGCAGGACCCCACAAATCGGTATGGATTAAATCCAAAACATTATTCGACAGTTTACTAGATGAAGGAAATGGTAATGCATGACTCTTGCCCAGTGGACAAGACTGACAAAAATCAGTGAGTGAACTGAATGGAAGATGAAGGTTATGATGCATAACCTGTTGAAGTGTCTTTTGAGCAGGATGACCAAGTCTGGAGTGCCGCAGGGTAGACAAACCTTTATTTGACACAAACAAAGCAGCATATGAAGGAGACGAGTGTGCAGGTAAACCAGAGATGCGATATAGACCATTTTGTACTGTTCCGTGAAGAAGAATCTCATTGGTTTGAAGGTCCTTCACGAAACATACATGAGGATGAAACACAATCAACACATTATTGTCTTTTGTTAACTAAGAGACACTCAACAAATTTTTTTGATGCTAAGCACACACAAGGTATTATGAAAAGACGGTTTAAAGCCAACAGATGTAATGCAAGCATACCCTGTTCCCGCAATTTTTAATAATTGACCATTACCAACCATTAATGATTGTACCTGAATATGCTGAATTATTCAGCATCTGAGAAGAATCTCCAGTGACATGGGAGGTAGCACCACTGTCCATGTACCACGAACCATCATGTCCAGCTTCTGATGCAGTGAAGAAAGATGAGGGTGTATGAGATTGAGGAGTAAATGGCCTCAACTGTGGCTGTTGAGAACTCCCAGTTTGAGTACCCATATATTTCATATCTGCTCTATAGTAACAGACTGCTGCTGAATGACCAAACTTCCCACAGATTTGACATGTGGGTTTATTGTTGTTCTGCTGGAGGATTTAAAACCTCATCGACCTCGAAATCTACCAAAGCCACGACCTCTAATTTGTTCGATTCCCATTGTTATTCCAATTTTGTACATTCAACTTTGAACCACTGCTTTTAACTTCAGCAGCATTTGCAGAAGGAGACTCATTTATCACCAAAGCATTCACATCTTGAACCACATTATACTGATCCAGAGTTTCTTCAAACCCTACCATTGTAGAATGAAGTTCTTGCCACTGCAGATCACACCTTCCTTGCAAGAAAGTTGTAATTTTCAGATATTCTCTATCTAATCCAATAAGAACACTTGAAATCAAATCATCTGTGCTCACCACTGATCCTGCAATAGCTAGATTATCAAAAATACTCTTCATCTTAGACAAATACTATCTCATTTTCATGACACTTTTACGAGTTGTATGTAGTGCCTTCTTGAGAGTCTGAACGTGAACTCTATTATTAGAGCCATAATATGCTTCTATTTCTCGCCACAACTCATTTGTTGTCTGTTTCGGAGTGTTTCCTATAATCTGCATTGCAGTATGAGGCATCATAGCATTTATTAACCATCCTAACAAAAACCGATCTCTACTGAACCATATCTTGTACTCTGGATTTGGTATTCCATCAATCAAGAATTTGTCTGAAATTTCCAGTGTTCCAAAAAGATGACCATCTAGATCAAATCCTTGGATAGCCGGAACAACAATTGATTTCCATAAAAGAAAATTTGTTCCATCAAGAAACCGACTCAATGAATTACCAAATGGAGTACCAGAACTCAAACCTGAGTTACCTCCTGAGACCCTGATGATGGAGAACCTTGTTCCGAGACTCCTTATCTGTTTGCCATATCTTCAAGATTGTTCAGATCTGTTCACCAATCATACCAGAACTTCTCCAGAACTTGTGATCTGGTGATACTTCCAGATCTCTCGGCTTGTACTTCAGATTCAGTGCCTTCTTCACCAGATCTCAAAGCCTTTCTTCCAGATCTAGTTTGATCTCTTAACTTTCCTTTCAGATCTAGTGATATTTCTTCACCAGATCTCTCAACTTTTCTTCCAGATCTAGTAGTTTCAACACTAGATCTCTCAAATTTTTCCTAGATCTAGCGATCCCTTCACCAGATCTATACACCAGAGGCAAAATCACTAGATCTTGTGCTTTCTCTTCCCGATCTGGCTATTTCCTCACCAGATCTGAACACTTGAAGCAAGATCGCGTGATCTTCTTCTCAGTTTTCCAAGAATCTCACTTAACTCTCACCAGGAGTGAGTCCGAGATCCTCATTTCGAACCTTCACTAGCATCACTAGACTCCATGAATCTGGCTTTCTCGATCTCGATCTCCAGCGTTTGCTGTCACTGCTCTAATACCATGTTGAAACTCACACAAAACTCCACAAGACTCCATTAGAGATGAAGCAAGAAAACCAAACAGAGAAGAAACAGAACCTCAAAAACTCTCGAGTGCTTTGTGGATTTTATTTATATATCAACATGAAAGTTACATCTCAGCCGTCCATTTGTTCGATCACAACCGTTCAATTACAAACACAACACACACACACACACACACACACACACACACACACACACACACACACACACACACACACACACACACACACACACACACACACACACACAAAAAAATAGCAAATCAGAAACGGAAATTTCCGTCTCTGATTTGTTAAAATTCCGTCTCTAATTGCAGTCAGAAACGGAACAGAAACGGAATCAATTCCGTCTCTAAAAACGTCGTCGCTGATTCAATCAGAAACGGAAATGCGATTCCGTTTCTGATTTAGAGACGGATCGAAACGGAATAAATTCGTTTCGATTATTTCCGTCTCGATCCGTTGCTAATCGAGAGAGCGGATCGAGACGAATTTGATCCGTTTCGATTTATGTATCTTACATAAACGAAAATTAGAGACGGAAATAACAACGGAATCCAAAGATTCCGTTGCTATTTCCGTCTCTAATTTTCATTTTTGTTTAGTTTTTAAAGTCTTACATATATAGGTCTCAATCCAAGCACATTTAACCTGCCAATATATAATAAAAATCATAGCTAAATAATATATTGATATTACACAATTTATATAAACTTATCATATCCTTAACATTATCTTTTCTCAATGTACTGTACACGAAACAACAAAAACAATCTAAAAAGTTTCTATATCGTATCTTTCTACAAAAGTAAAAGCAAAAATTGTTCTAAATAAATAAAAAATAAAAAAATGAAGTGTTCCGAGATTATATAAAGTTGATTGTGCTTCAAATAATACTTGACTTCGTACAAAACACCTGAAAAAAGATCAAAAAGAAAAAAATCACTAAATTATACAAACAATAATAGGAATATAAACAATATTATGGAATATAAACACAGCATAAATAAAGTAATAAAGAAAAAGAAATTCATCATTATCCAGAAGGAACATGGTGTTATTTAGCAAATTATCTCTCGCTCCAAACTATAACATAGCAATGGTTTGTGATGCTTATATATATAGTCTTGATGTTTCATGATCAATATTTAAGACTGCAACATACACAACCTATCATGCATGATTACGTTTAAGAATTAAAATTAATAGAAAAATATTTATGCTCGACAACAAAGAAAATAAAACCTAAATTGCAAATTAATTAATTAGAGTCGACTAGTTTATTCTTATAAAAATAAAATAAAATTAAGACTTGTTTACAACTTTTAGAAATCACAGCCAAAACCATGGATGTCGATGTATCACTAGAGACCTTGTTTTCACAAGATGTGGTTTAAAACCTCAAATAGAACTAGGAACAATTGGAAACAAGCTTTCATTAACCTATTTTAAACACACAGATATGCACACAACAAAAATATGTTCTACAACTTTTTTAAGTTTGAAAACTTTACATTGTAGAGGTTTGTGAAAAAAAGCTTAGAAGGTCCGATTTGGTTCCTTCTCATATCAAACGACTAGAATCATTCCGCATAAAGTTAATTTCTAGCGGTGAGAGTGCAATCATATAGATGCTATTAGAAAGTTAATTTCTAGCGATGAGTCATCCATGCAAACTAAAGGGTGAAACCGAAATTAATAAAACCATAAAAATGCAAGGAGAAGGAAACAAACGAAAGAATCGGTGTTAAACTTACTCAATGAATGGTACCCAATCATTACTATGTTTGGGAATGGTTCAATGTATCGAGTCTTGTTCCTCTGTTGAGAGGCTGCTTCTAGATATGAACGCATACCTACAAGCCATGAACCTGGATCCCAACAACTACAAAAAGAATGAGAAGGAAAAACAGTGAGAAAAGTGCGGTAAATAGAACCATTTTCAAGTCCCTAAAAGGAAAAAGAATGATTCAAATTCACATCAATAGTTAGTCTAAAAAACAACCAAAGAGAAACATCTAACATACCATTGCCACTGAATTCTCTAAACCGGCACTAATACCAAAATCTGTGATCTTCGTACAAAGCTATAAATATCACTCTTCTCATTCAACATGCCAGTGCAAGCATATTCAGGAGCTACGTAGCTGCACAAATTATTTGGTTAGTAATGAAGTAGGTAAGAATGCACACAAACAAGGATGAAAAATCTTTACAGTGAAATACACTAACCCATATGTTCCCATCACACGAGTTGTAACATAACTCATTTCCGAAAACAAGAGCTTAGCAAGTCCAAAATCTGATACCTTAGCATTCCACTGACGGTCCAAGAGAATGTTGCTAGATTTTACATCTCGATGAACAACCTTTGGTTCAAGACCCTCGTGAAGGTAGGCTAAGCTGCAGAGCAAAATTCTCTTTGAATCGAATACACAAACTATAACGAATTCATCTAGCCGATTAACCGGTCAATGGTGATTAAATCGTACAGAAATATTGCGTCAAATCAATAGCTTAAGGTAACCCTGAAAAGTAAGCACCATTAAATATGGCTAACTAAAGAAAAAAAATATATATATATATATATATATATGAAACTCACAAGAGAATGAGAAACACTTTTCAATAAAACAAACAAATGCTAAAAGAACACATCGATCTTCAGACACTGATGTAAATTGATCCAAAATTAACTGTAAACAAACACGAGGAAAGAGATCAAAGTAAGAGTCACAAAAATTTGGCGGCATCTACTTGCAAATTGCCAAATTCTACGAGCAATCGAAAGAAACCTTAAAATTAATATTGAACTAGAAACAATGTTGCAAGATTTGAAAAACGAGGAAAAGAAAATTTTCAAGAAATGTCAATGACGCACATTAAGTTATGATGGTTATCAAGTAAACATAGCAAACAGAAAAAAGTTTTTAACTACAATTTTTACCTTCGAGCAAAAGTCGTCTTAGAAGTACCTTAGGTGCATATTTTTTCTCGCTTTCGAGCTTGTATTTCTCCCGCAAGAAAGAAAATCAGCATAACCAGATGAAATGTGCATCTTTAAAATTTAAACATGACGAACAAACCCACTTGTGAAAACGAAGTTTTCTTCTCAAATGTTGAGCTATTTGCGATGAGAGCTTCAATTATTTGTACACCAGGTTGCATCCTGTCTGCAAAGAATGACGGGTCGAAAGATTCTCAAGACTTACACACAAGAAAAATAAAACCCGAGAATGGAGCCTATAGGAAGTATCTTCGAGATTGCTTTAAAGTGCCTTAGAAAGTCACCGCATTATCCATAAATTCACAAATAAATGAAGTCTGATCTTTTCATTTCATCAATATCTTCGCCGAGATAGATTTTGAGCACGCTTACTATCAACTATGTTTCGGTTGTCTTTCACTTCATCTTTTACTTGGGCATCGCCCTTCTCTTCACGATTATCATTGGTAAAGAATAGGAAAAGATGACTAGTCTGTTCAAATGTAATGGACTGAGTGTTTCAAACTTTGAAGCGTATTAAATGTATACTTATAATTTTCTCACATTTCTTGAATGATCTGCAGCATCTTCCTGAGATAATTTTTCTAAGAAAACTTGTCAAAAAGATTCTACATCAAATTTGTGTCACAAGTTCCTCCAAATAAATATGACCATATCACAAAGAATGCTA
The DNA here is from genome assembly GCA_039657365.1 of Stephania yunnanensis. NCBI lineage: Eukaryota > Viridiplantae > Streptophyta > Magnoliopsida > Ranunculales > Menispermaceae > Stephania > Stephania yunnanensis. The sequence goes on along the minus strand of CM077585.1, from coordinate 52,986,277 downwards.
ATATCGATCCACAAGAAGGAAGACAGATTTGACCGGGTTCGACACTGATTTGCCTACATCCAATACTACTGGAAATTCCAAAGACTGGACATATTGTTCCCAATTATTTTTCTACTTCGCCAGTGTCTCTTTCACTGTTGTCATGTTTTTACATTAAGGGTATAGAATATCACCGAATGATCTAGTTCAGATTGAGCCAAAACTATTGCTAATGAAAGTGAAGCTAAGAATCACCTCTGAAATAATCTTCGAAAAAAAAGGAAGCAATGTATCCAATGAACCAACTTCTGCGGAAAAAAAAGTCTTTTTAATAAGCTTATTCAGGAAAAAAAAGGCTTAGCATTTATATGGCATATCCACCATCGGCTACCATCAACACTATGCAAGACCCACCAATTATATTCCTATGATCATATTTAAGCCATTACCAACTCTTCATCAATGAAGAATTCATATTGCAGCATATTTTGAAGGAAAGTACTTTTTTTTTCTTTTCAACAGATCTCAGAGATAAGTAAAAACAACTAAAGATATTGTATTGAACATTATAACAATACATATAACAAATATTTTAATTTGCTAATATGCTTAATCCATAAAAGTCTTTTGCAAAGGTTTTCTTAAAATCGACATTTCAACAATTTAGCTCATTTAGCTCACAATTTGTTTCATTGGCAAGAGACTCTTAACCACAAGTAACCACAAGTACACATAAAAGATGAAAGTGAAAAAATAAAACCATGTGCCTCATCGGTTTCAACAAGACAATTATAGTTTACCAACACTTTGAGAATTATAATTTGCATTCTTGCACCATGGAGCTCCAAAAATGACCTTTTTGAGGTGTTCAATGAAGCAATTCAACATGGTACAAAACTACACTTGAAAACTTAAATAGACTTCACACAATTTGATTTTGCCCCATGTTATACTTGAAATCAAATGTAGCTAATTAAAAAGTATGCGTTGCCGCGTGTACACACCACATAAAAAAACTACACACAAACGCTCATCAAACTTCTTGAATGTTGCTACAAGATAGCAAAAAGTGATTCAATAGCCACAAGACAAGCTTTGCGTCTTTGTGATGCTAGCTCCCTTGCTCGTTGAATTCGTTGCTCTTACCCCAAAGATCAACAAAACCCCAAAGATCAACAAAACCTCTAACAAATTTCAAGGTTCGACATTCAACCTAACATCTATCCAAACAACCTAATCGCATGAAAAATCAAACAACACAGACGATCGGAAACGCTAGAAATTGAAACCCTAAAAAAAGGCACAAACAACTAGCTAGGGCATCGACAACAATCTCAATAGAAGCATCGATTGAAGATGCTTACCGAAATTTCATCAACGCGAAGGTTCGAGACGAATCGGAAACTGAATCCCTGGACGAAGAGAGGAATTTGAGACGGAGAGAGTGAGAGCAGAGAGCTACGAGAGAGAGAGAGAGAGCAGAGAGCGGTGACGGTGAGAGAGAGAGAGAGCGGTGAAAAGCGGTGACGGTGACGGTGAGAGAGAGAGAAGCGGCGGTGACGGAGAGAGAGAGCGGTGAGAGAGAGAGAGGTTTCGTTGAGAGAGAGAGAGAGAGAGCGGTGAGGGAGAGAGATTTTAGGGAGAGAGAGAGTTTTGGTCCCCATTTTTGAATTATCGAGATCGAAACACGCACGAATCTCGAGACGTAACGGACGGTTGTAATAAATGAAAATTTTGGTGGGAATGTTGGCGCTATTTTTTAGAGACGGAATTAATTCCGTCTCTATTTTCGTCTCTGATCCGTCTCAAATCCGTCTCTGAATGTTTCCGTCTCAATTCCGTCGCTAACTTTTTAATTTAGAAACGGAACTTATTCCGTTTCTAATTCCGTTTCTGATTTAGAAACGGAACTTATTTCCGTTTCTAATTCCGTTTCTGATTTGCTATTTTTTTGTAGTGACACTCAAACACCACTTACAACATATTACAACAGAAGGATACACCTCGATATTCACATTACACCCAACTCAATGATTTACTCTAACAATGATTGATTCTAATATATATATTTTGGTCTAAGTATCCCTTACAAAGCCATTCTCTTATCCAAGCCTTCGATCCTTTGAAATAGTAAGGACTTATTTCTTTATTTTTCCTCTTAAAATACTTATGGTATAATTACAATATTAAGCTTAATATAAAAGGTTTCAAAAGCCTTCTTTGATTGAGGTGAAGTTGGAGAAGTGAAAGTTCCAACTAATCTTGTTTAGTTGATTTTGTAATGTCAACTTTTCTAATGACTCTTTCACCCCTTTGACGAAGTTATTTCCCTTGAAAAATGGATACAATTATCCATAATTAATCACCTCTTTATTATTGATCTCCCTCTCTCTTGTTTGTAGGTATTCATGTCGACTTCCTTATTCTATTATTTTTTAAATTTACAACTTTAAGAAGTTCAAAGTTCAATCAAACATAAAAATATATATATGAACTTCTCAATAAGTTAACTCCCCGTGATTAACTTACTGCAGGAAAACTTTCCAGAAGTAGCAAAAATGAGCCAAATGAGGCAAAAATGTACATTTGTACAAGGGCCTGGTCCACCTAATTGACGGTTATATTCTATTGAGTCATTAACACCTAATCACTTGATTAATTCAACTAATTAAGTTTGCCCCACTTCAATTTGGTTGCTTAATTTAGTATTTAAAATTAATTAGTCCAGATAATAAGAGCATCTCCGATGTTAATGTAGATTTAGACCATGAATTGGTGTCATATCATGAATGTGGAGAGAATGTCTATCTTATGTGACACTAGATAGACATTCACCTCTTAAAATTATCTCCAATGGTAATGTGGATTTAGACCATTGATTGATGAGTTGACACTTTTATTTTCAATTTTCATAGTATTAATAAAGGCTTCAAAAAAATAAAAACTTTAAAATAATTAATAATGCTGACATGTCAGTCTACTTCTAGATATTGTGGTAAACACCATCCACTTTGATTTCATGCCACATAAGATGTGCATTATGAATCCATAATCCCATTAGAGAACATTTTTGGAGTTGAATGTGGATTGTATTCTAGGTGGATTTATTTCCATCTCAATCTATGAACCCATTAGAAATGCTCTAAAGGTTGTTAACTAGTCACAGGTGACTCACATAATTCAAAAGACAACAAAAAACAATTTTATGTCATTAATGGAGGATTTCATGCATGATTGACTAGGATAGTGTCACTATCTTATGATGTTTATCATACAAATCACACGTACAATACACTATTTTAACGATTTGATACTACTTTAACATGCATCATGGATAAGCAATAATAATGGATGGGATGGCATGGATGGGCTTAACAATGCACTTGGTAAAGCCAGCCTTAGCGACAACGTACTCCCATTCCTGTTGGGTCCTCTCCTTCCCAGTGGTGGTATGTGCCATCATCACCATGTCTATCATCAGTCTTAGCCCTTTGAGCTTCTCCTCCTTTTCATCGTCAATTTCATGTTTTTCTTCCTTAATCACCGCGTCCACCATGATTACCTTCCCCTTGTCCTTTGGGACTGCTTCTCTGCATAGTCTCAATATGGTGATGCACTCCTCATCCCCCCAGTCATGTAGAACATTCTGCAATTTTAATTATCTTGTAAAACTTAGGTCATTCTTTAAGTAGCGTATACATATTTCTTTAGAAATTATAGCTTATATTATTTTAAACTCAGATTTTAATTATTTTTTTTTTGTCTAAACATACCACTAGCTGTCCAGACTATCTAACTACTCTGAATTCGCATTGAGCCATTTATTAGTTATGCATTTGTGCCCATACCCAAAACCTTGATTGGGCTAGATGAAAAAGAGTTCAAACAAAATTTGATCATATATGGACAATATATTATAATTAAAAGATTAAGAGTAAAAATGGCTAGAAGATTTTCATGAGCATTACAAGAAAAAATATAATTTTCTTTTTTATAAAATGATAAGCAAATTAAGTCTATTGTAATATATATATATATGTATGTATATACTAATAATCTTCTAGTGCCACTCTAATTTATGATGCACTTGATAGCTTTTTACCCCAAGTTTGGCTCAATTATTTTTCCATCAATCGACTTGACATCTTGTAGAATAACTTCAAATAAGTTAGTTTTTTAAGCAAGAAAACTAGAGATATAAAACAAGCAATTTTAACAATTTTTAACTTAATCATTGACCTTCAAGGGATTTTACTTTAAAATATCTTGATACTAATTAATTAAGGAGATATCTGTATTTATTTTCTTCGATACGAAATCTTCCTTGATTAAACTATCATCACTCGGTCCGCCAATGATCATCAACATGTTTAGAGATTAGCAAAAGAGTCACATGTAAGTTTACCAAAAAAAAAAAAAAAAAAAAAAAAAAAAAGAGAGTTACATGTATATACTTACCATGACAAAGGCAGCGTCAGCCTTGGGCACAAATTCTAACATGCTCCCTCCTACATGCTCCACACCTTCACTCTCCGGCGCAACCTCTACAACATGAGGTAGATCAAAATTAATGCCTTTGATCCAGGGGAACGCCTTGATCATCGTCCGAATCGTGCTTCCATTGCCACCGCCGACGTCAACCACCGTGCCAACCCCCTCAAAAACCTCAGCACAACCCTTCAACACCACAGGCAACACAATCCTAGCATTACAAGCCATGGCATCATTGAAAAGCTTAGTATGCCTAGGATGCTTAGCATTATACTCCCACAGACTCTCTCCATGAGCAGCCTCAAAGGCGGGCCGACCTTCGTCTCTCACACGGCCGCTCAACGCATGCCATGGCGCAAGCATCACCGGAGAGGTCTCTAGGAGGACTAGAGCAGCCATGCTATGGTCTCCATGGTTTTTGAGGAGGCGAGATATTGGTGTCAGCGAGTAGTATTTAGTGTGGTCTTCAGGGGTGATGGTCTCTTTGAAGAGCTTTTGGTGCACTAGGAGTCTCATTATGCGGTGAAGCGAGGAGGGAGAGCAGGCGAGTGAGGATGATAGCTCGGAGAGAGTGATCGGCCGGCCGTGGTTCTCCATTGCTTCGGAGATTCCAAGCTCGATTGCGCACTTCACCGCCGCCATTTCGACGTAGCCTAGTACATATTTCCATGTATCAATTGCAGCCTCTAGTACTTCATCTTTTTCTTCTAGAGTTTCTAGTATCTTGGTTTTTGTCTCTCCATCATTAACTCTTGCCATGAAGGGAAACTTTTGTTTCTATGAAATGAGGTTTCATATGTTTTGAGGGTCACCCATATCAATTAGTATAATATATATTGAATCACAATTAGTTGGATGAAACTAGAAAGACATGTACGTATTTGCTACACAATTATTGAGTTAATAAACCAACAACTTAAATCCAAACCAGAGTTTCTTCAACTTTAATTTTTAGTAAGTGATGCATCGTCCATCTCACTAAAGATGCTTTAGCTCTCTATGTACGTATAATTATTCAAAGTGATAGATTTCAAAGAAGAGTAAGAATTGTATTAATGTGGGCTCATTGAGTGCAATATAGTGCTCATATTTATATAGTAAAGTTATAAATAAGGAAAGTTACATAAACTACCTAAATACCAAAATATAAAAATTTCATAAATACTTAAACTAAGGAAATAAAACAACTACTATAGTTTCCTTAACATCCTCCCTCAAACTCAAGTTGGTTCAACTTGAGGTCGTCAATCAAATCAGTAAACTGAAAAATCTAAGGTTCGTTGCGGAGCAGATCAACGACCACCCAAGACACAAATCTAAGGTTCGTTTCGGAGTAGATCGACGACCACCGAAGACGACAAATCTAAGGTTCATTGCGGAACATATCAACGACCACTGAAGACGATGGGAAACATATTCTGATGTGGTAGAGTTAGAACAATGGAACTGTAAAAAATAACGAATATCAGATTCAACGTTGTGGAACAGATCAACGACCACTAAAGACGATAGGAAACAAATTCGGATGTGGCAGAGTTAGAAAAACGGAACTGTACAGAACAATGGATATCAGAGTCAACGGAGTCGACGAGGGACAGATAGCAGAGTTGACGTAGTCGACGGCAGACATTCAACATAGTAGACATAGTCGACGACAGATAGCGGAGTCAACGTAGTGGACGACAAGCAGTCAACGGAATCGACATAGTCGACAGCAGGCAGACAACATAATCGACATAGTTGACGATAAATAGCTGATAGCGGAGTCAACAGAACGACTAATCGGGCAGTGTCACAAAGTGATCTCTCCTCGAGATGCACGGACTTCGCAAGAAGTAAAGATGTTGGCAAAAGAGAATGGAACCCGTGACATAAGATGAGACAACATCAACACGAATATCAAACATGTTTTATATTGATGTTGTTCAGTCCCATTTAAGGCCCACTATCAAAGGCGCATTAGACAAACAAACTAGCTGGTATGTGTGATGATCCCATGCACATACAGTATGCACATACACAACGGATGAGCGGTTGCTGAACACGGACGGGTGGATGTGCAGACAGATTGCTCACACGAACAAGCGGACGAGCAACGAAACAGAGATGTAGACGAAACCACAAATACTGAAGTCAAGGGCAGAGACAGAGACGCACTACATGGAGAGCAAAGACAAACATATCACAAACTAGGGACACCAAACTGGTGCCCGAAGTCGAGGTAGTCAACTGAAACAAAGGAAAAACCAAAGATCACACATAACCAAGCTCTGATACCATGATAGATTTCAAAGAAGAGTAATAATTATATTAATGTGGGCTCATTGAGTACAATATGATGCTCTTATTTATAGAGCTAAACAAAGTATAACATAAGAAAAGTTACATAAACTACTGAAATACCAAAATATAGAAACTTCATAAATACTTAAACTACAGAAATATAACAACTACTGTAGTTTCCTTAACACAAAACATTTCTCTACAACAGTAGCAAATGAAGGTGTTTTTCACAAACTAAGGTAACAATATTTTTTTATTCATCAAATAAGGATGACTACTTTAAATTTACAAAACTAAGGTATGTCTTCTTTTAAAAAGGAGTCATTGATGATGACGTGGCTCTATGCGTATTGTGTTTTGATGAGGTGAAATGAATGACTCATTTTGAAAAGGAGTCATCTATACAAAATAATGAGGTGGAATGAATGACACATTTTGAAAAGGAGCTATCTATACAAAATACAAAACCTCTTATTTACTCTTCAAGATGAGTAATTTGTTCAACTCAAAGCGGTGTACCCATGAAAACTACATGTTTGTATCGAGATGGACAAGCTGCATCATGTACATATCTCGAGATGGACAACCCGCATCACACATGTATCTCGAGGTAGACAACTCATGTAAAGGACACGCACGTATATGGACGTGGACAACTCATGCAAACGCCACGCATGTATCTCGAGGTGGAGAAGTCATGCAAACGACACACGCGTATGTCGAGGTGGCCGACCCATATAACCTCGTGCAATTCATGCAAACGTGACACACGTATCTTAATGTGTGGAACTCATGCAACTTTGCAATCCATGCAAACATCGTGCACGTATCTCAAGGTGAAAAACTCATATAACCTCGTCTAATCAATGCAAACCGTGCAAAGGTCATGCACGTATTTGGAGGTGAGAAACCCATGTAATCTCGTGCAATCGAAGTAAACCATGTAAACGTCACGCACGTGTCTTGAGGTGGAAAACTCATGTAAACGACACGCACGTATTTGGCGGTGGAAAACCCATGTAAAAATACGCATTTATCTCGAGGTGGACAATCCATGGAAACGTTACGCACGTATCTAGCGGTGGAAAACCTATGCAAACAACACGCACGTCTCTCGAGGTGGAAAATCCATGCAAATTTTATGCACATATCTCGAGGGGCAACCCAAGCATATCTACTACAAACCATGCAACACAATCGTGATCATAAGAAGAGATATGTAGATGAAAAACTGTAAAGGTCAAAACCACATTATATCTTTGTCTAGAATTTAAAATTAAAACAATAAGGAAGTTTTGAAAGTATGATTTCATTCCATCAAAAAAACTTATCAAACAGGGCTATCGACGGTTACGTTGACGTTGTTGCTCCGTGATGCAAACTGGACGTACTCTATGTCGAGTTGGATGTTGTGTTTGTACATCCGGTTGAGTTTGTCGAGGTTGCTGATCTTGCATTGAATCTTGTTGAGTCGATTGATGTTCTTCCTTCGGTTCACTCAAATCACCTCTAGAACTAATGCTTCCAAAAATCGGAGGTTGAACCGTCCCAAAAAACTGACTTCTTGTATGTGGTTGGCCGAAAGGAACATGAGGCGGCGCATGCATAACATGTTCATGAATGAGTCATCTCCACTATATGACATATTGTAATTATAACATGGTGGAGTAAATGGACTCAGCTTGTATTGAGGCAGTGAAGGATACATTGGATGTCTAGGGATTCCATGGTCCATATATGAAGACGACGGCCCAGGTGCATGAGAATCAAAATGGTAAGGAGGAAGATTTATGATCGGTGAGCTATGTACAAATATTTGAGGTTTTGGTTGCATTGGGGACAATGTAGGAATGTACCCATGAGAAGAATGAAGTGGTGGGGATGAGCGTTGGCTACTGTCACCAACAGTCTATGTTCTTCTTGCTCTCGGACGAGATGAACGTGGTGTAGGATAACGTCTACTACTCTCAGCAGCAGTAGTCTCCTCTGTCCGACGAGAAGGACGTGGTGGACAAGGACGTCTAGTGCTCCCACTCACGTTTGTGTTTGTGTTGTTCTTCTTCTCATCTCTCTTTTTGATTCGCACTGATCATCTTCTTCATCTTCTTCTTCATTCTCCTCATTTATGTCATGTTCGACATCAATTCCACTATTCCATAGTGTAGACATTTACCTTTCATCTTCATCTAAAATTCTGATGCTTTCATTAAGCGCAACAAGACCTTGCTCATATCCATCCTCAATGAACACTCGCTGAAGTCGACGCACCAAGTTACACTGATATAAAAACAGGAGGTTATTATACACAATTTAAGATGTAAATCGTGAGGAAAGAAGATTAATAGTTTAAATGTTACTGAATAGTCACGTAAAGCCTCGTCGTGTCCAATGAATCTTCTAGCGATTGATCGATACCACGTCATGTAGCCTTATTGATTGTGTCATTCTTCTTGTTCCGCTGTGACTATATTGTCACCACGGTTTTCCCACATTTGTATATATTTTGCGTGAAAAGCCATCCAATTTTCTTGAACGCATCCTCGCATCTCAATGCGGTGCAGTTGGCTGTCGTAATCACCGTTTGGTGACACGGCCTATATCATTCCGAATTGTCTCAATACTCTTTCTGGTCGATGCCACTCAACTATGTGGAAACAAATTAGGGGACACGTCGATAACCAACTATCATGACCGTCGATAAAGTATTTGAAAAGAGACTCGATGACTTCAACATAAGGTTGCCACACCACGTCATCCTCATTCTACGAATCGAGTGCATCACGGTAAGCTGATAAAATGTGTGTCGCACACTGAGTTACCAAAAATGCATCGATCCATCTGTATAGAAAATTATAAATTAGTAAAATGAAAATGTAGTTAATATTATAGAAATTACGATATAAAATTTATATTACATGTGTCCCAAAGGGACATAATTAAGTATCTCTTCTCCATCCATTATTCAAGGTTGAACTCTAGGAACACGCAGTCGCCTTGGTGCTATGAATCGAAATATATCCCATGCCTACAGTTGTACAAGAATTGACGCCCCTGCAACCTCATGTGCACCCGCGCGAGATCCGCGGCACAACTCCCTGTACAAACAAGCCAAACAAGCACTCCCCCAACTATACTGTCCAGCTATGTCAAAATCTTCGAGTAACGGTAGAAACATCAAATGTACATATCGATTTGACTTGTTGGCGAATAGACAACCGCCGATTAGTTAGAGAATGTACGATCGAACATACCGTCGCACTGACTCCTCATCGGTGTCGTCATGTATAGCTGATACGTTACGTTCAAGTCGCTCGACTTTAAGTTTATTTCCATGAAGGTCATCTCCAACAGGAATTCGACCAAGTAGCCTCTTACACACCTCAACATAGTCTGTATCGGTGGTTCCCGTCATAGGCATACCTTCAATAGGTAAGCCGAGCTGTACATGTACGTCCTAAAGTGTAATAGTGCGCTCGCCACATTGCATGTGAAATGTATGTGTCTCCGGGCGCTATCTCTCAACGAAAGCAGTAATCAAAGCCCAATCAAGGCTTAAAAATGATACACGCGAAATCCTATAAAACCTACTAGAACGTAGATATGAGATCATTCGAGAATGATACTCCACCGTTCGATCAACGACAACCCGCGTCGACACATGCGCAATGTTTCGTACACTTTATAATTGAAAATAAACTGTCATATATATTTATAGTATATGTTTATTCATAAACAAAAAGTTTACCTGACCCGTCCACGCTTACGAGGATCTGTGTGTAAATTGGAGATGTAATAGTGAAGGATCTGATGGACTTGGATCCATTTGTGTACAAACTACAATTTAGGGAGTTTTAAAAATTAGTTGTGTTATTCGAAAAGTCGCCATAAATCATTAGTAAAGGTTCAAACAATAACGAATACCTAAACATTTCATGACGTAAAATCTCTGGATACTTCAAAAGGTTTAATATAATCTAATTACATACTTAAGCTGTGAATAAACAATATACAAAATAGAATATTGGTTTTGATTGTAAGATTGAGCTCTGGCTGGACAATTTTTTTTTATGTCCCTCTACACGACAAATGCCGCATTGGTTCTTCCTAGTAGGGACTCGATCATGATCTTTATTGAGACTGTTGTTCTTTTATGTCCTTCTCGATGACATATGCCACATCGCAAGGCTCTTAAAACATTAGGAAAATCCATCTCGTTTTGCCTTCGCGTTCCTTTTGGTCTCCCTCGGCCACGTCTGCACTTTGGGTATGATATGATATTCGTCGCAAAAGTCGGCCAATATTTCTCATCTGGAATGGCTTTGAAATCAAAGGAATATCATTGTGTGTACACATCTATCTGGTAGTATGGTTCAATAAATTACGAGTAGCTCACTCGAATAAAGGAATATGCAGCTAACACGTGTGAGCAAGGGAAACCAAACGATTGCCATTTATTGCAACTGCACATGTGGCCTTTTAGGATAACGACTTGTGTATTGTTGCCTTTATGCATGCGATTTCCATGTCGTTTAGTAAGAACTTCAAACTCACCTATGTCACGATTTATCAAATTGACTTGATGCCTCCTTGCAGCTTGTTCGTAATGTGTGATTTATCCGTGACATACTTCGTGTACGATTGCCCATATAAGATTTCCTCATTGATTTCCTGTTTACGTCGATCATGTTATGTCACCAATCTATAGTAAATCATTTGAGTCATCGCTGTTATTGGCAAAAATTGAGCCCCCTTCCATACACCGTTAAAACACTCTACAATTGAAAAATAAATTCCTGTAAGCAATATTACTTCAATGAAAACTAAATCGTTGAATGCAAAACAAAATTTGCATGTCATACATACCAACACCATTAGAATTCATCAATTCGTACTGCATGCCTCCGTCATGCGATTGAGTCCGTAGCTCTTTTGGGATGACATTGACATATTGCACACATTGAGGGGTTCACGATGATAAGTATGCAAAACGCTCCATGCACGCATTCAATTTTCGAACTTGATGTTGACCAGCTGCTCGAGAAAGTAGGTTTTTCAAGGGCTCATTTTTTAATTGAGTGTTAAAATTATTGACCATGTGTCACAGACAATAACGGTGGTATCCTTTTGGGGGACAAAAATAATTGGTCGGTGTGTTGACTGCCTCAAGAATGTCAGGGTGATGATCATAAATAATGCAAATACCATCTCTATCCATCACGTGTTTGCGCAACATCCTAAAAAACCATCCCCACAAATCCGTAGACTCGGTTTCTGCAACAACAAATGCTACCGGTAGTATGTGCCCATTACCATCAACAGAGATGACAATCAGTAGTTTATCACTATATTTGCCATATAAGAAAGTCGCATCAATTTGAAGCAAAGGCCAGCAAAACCTAAAAGCTTTTATTGATGCTTCGAATGTGAAAAACACACGACGAGATTGAGGACACTCAGTCCTTATCTCATCAGAAGCCCATTGTTTATGTGACCACTCAATTGCTGTCCCCGGACTCTTAATCTTCAAGGCCGCTAACCAGCTTGGCAATCTAGCGTATGACTCATCCCAATCTCCAAATGCATTTGCAACTGCCTCCCTTTTGGCATCCCACATTCACTTGTAGTTTACTTCGTGTCCAAATTTTCCCTTAATTATTTGTATTAATGCATCGATTGTTATTGCTTGATCTATCTGGACAATGCTTTGAATCTCTCGTGCAAGCATGTCGGCATCGAGTTGGGTATGACCGCATTCTACGTCGGAAATGACCAATATTCGTGTATTTTTATCCGACTTAATTTTCTCTAACTAAAAACACATTTCTAAAAGACGTGTTACCTTATTTTTGGAATTAAAAAAAAACCTAACTTATTTTATTCATTTATATTAATTTTTGCAGTACATTTGTAATTTGCAAATGTATGTAACAATCAAAATATTGTCCCTTGGGAGTTTTTTTATAAGAAAAATTTTAATTAGTAAATGTGTTAAGGAAACTGAACTCGTTCCAGCACCCGTCGTCGACGAATTTGTCATATCTGATATTCCTGTTCCTACTCCTGTCCCACTTCGTCGATCGGAACGGGTAACTGAACCTCCCATTTACCTCAAAGATTATCATTATTTCTCTGCTATTTGTTCTTTACATGAACCCTCCTCCTACCGAGAGGCTAGTTCTGACCCCTTATGGCAGCAAGCAATGTCAGAAGAACTGTGTGCATTAGAGAAGACTCATTCTTGGGACTTAATGGAGCTACCCTCTGGTAAGACTCCGATTGGATGCAAGTGGATTTACAAGATAAAAACTCATTCTGATGGCTCTATTGAATGATGTAAGGCTCGTCTGGTTGCTAAAGGCTACACATAGGAATATGACATTGACTATGAAGAAACATTTGCCCCTGTAGCCCGCTCGATCTCCGTTCGAAGTTTGCTTGCTGTAGCAGCTGTTAGACATTGGCCTTTGTTTCAAATGGATGTTAAAAATGCCTTTTTGAATGGTGATCTTGGAAATGAAGTTTATATGTCTCCACCTCCTGGCTATTCTCACTCTCCAAAACAAGTTTGCTTTCTCCGTCGTGCTTTATATGGGCTTAAACAGGCTCCCCGTGTCTGGTTTGCCAAGTTCAGTTCCACTATTACACAATTTGGCTTTCAGTCGAGTCCTCACGATTCTGCCTTGTTTACTCGACGAACTGACAGGGGCATAATTCTTCTCCTACTTTATGTTGATGACATAATCATAACCGGGACGACTCAACTGGGATTTCTGATTTACAACAATATCTCAAAAGTCACTTTGAGATGAATGACTTGGGCGACTCGAGCTACTTTCTTGGTCTTGAAGTCACTTATACTTCTAATGGATACTAATTTTCACAAGCAAAATATGTCTCTAATTTGATATCTCGGTCTGTGATCACTGATACTAATATTGCATCCACTTCATGAGACACGAATGTCAAGCTGACTCCATCAGATGGTACACTTCTTTCAGATCTTATTATATATCGTCAGCTTGTGGGGAGCTTGGTTTATCTTACTGTTAGTCATCCGGACATTGCTTACGTTGTTCATGTTGTCAGTCAGTTCATGTCGCCCCTAGTACTGCTCACTTCATTGCTTTGTTCTCCTCATCATTCGATACGTGAAAGGTACTCTATTTCATGGCCTTCACTTCTCTGACAACTCTCCACTGGTATTATCGGGTTACTCCGATGCAGATTAGGTTGGTGGCCCTACCTACCGACGTTCTACTACTGGTTACTATTTCTTCTTGGGCAACTCGTTAATATCCTGGTGAAGCAAGAAACAAACATTAACATCTCGCTCTAGCACAGAATGTGAGTATCGAGCTCTTGCTGATGCTACCTCCGAATTACTTTGGCTTCGATGGTTACTTGAAGATATGGTGATTACACATGCTTCTGCTGCCACTGTGTCTTGTGACAATCAAAGTGCGATCCAAATTGCACACAATGATGTTTTTCATGAAAGAACAAAACATATTGAGAATGATTGTCACTTCGTCCGTCAACATCTGGTTCGGGGCACTCTTCAACTCTCTTTTATTTCCTCCTCCAATTAGACGGCTGATATCTTCACTAAAGCTCATCTTCCGGGTCGTTTTCATGCTTTCGTTAACAAACTCAAGTTGATTTCTATTGCATCTAGCTATTAAGGAAAGTTATCAAAATTACCTAGACATTAAAATATAGAAACTTCTTAAATGCCTAAACTACGAAATATAGCCACTACTATAATTTCCTTAACAAAATGCAATAATTGATAACCAGATATTGTACCGAGCATAGATTGACACCACTTGAATTACACATTATCACCAACAGCATAAAAACAACCACAAAACTCATAATTGTCTCTGCTGCCGTCGGACAAACAATATCTCTACTAGCTTATCTGCATCATCTTTCAACAAAATAAAAATCAGTGGCTAAAGTTCTTTAGGATGTTAAACCTTATCTTCGACCTTACATGCATATGTGGGGAGAATGCAAGAACGCATATTTGAGAGTTGTTCGTAAGCACTTCGAGATACACACTCTATGTGTTTATAAAAGGCAATTAAGCTTAATTAATTTAAAGTTGTTGCTCATATAATTAATAAAGGATTTTGTCAAGTTTTTTTGGATGATTAAAGAAATTATTGGTTGAGCAAGCGACGGGACAATACGTTGATATACGTTATTAATTGAAAAGACACTGACTAGAAATACATTAAAGCGAAGTGATTCATTATTTAAATTAAATGGATAATCTTGTTGGAGTTATGTGAATCAAAATGTAGTTTACGTTTAAGCGTGACTTCATAAAGAATTATATGAGTGTAGATCTTTTCTCAAATAGTACCAAAGTGTTTCATGAGTAAAAACCTACACATAAGAGTTGAAGGTAATATCGATTTTGGTGAGATCGCGAATGAAGGTGCAATGAAAGCATACTATTTTTTTTGTTATATAAAATCATACTAATTTATCATTAATTACATGTGGATGATAAGGTTTAATTGCCCATACATACAGACATACAGATGTTGGTGCACTAGACATACAGATGTTGGTTTTGCAGTTTCAGAGTTTTGTCGAGAGGGGAATGTTTATACATGGAAAGATTCAAATATAATTGCAAATTGCCCACACTTAATGTTAGGAATATAAACCATGGTTGGCACGTGTATACCTTTCTCAAAGAAAATGATCAGTTTTCACTAAAAAAAGAAAAGAAAATGAACTGAGGCAACCTTTTGAATCTTTTGACTAGGCTCACAATTTTGTGTCTAGAACGGTCGGTCCGATTTTATCCGGTCCAAAATATAGAAATGGATTGGAAAATATTTTAACAAATTTAAGTCGGGTTTAGGCAAAGTCATGCAACCCAAACTCGTCTTGGACCGGTTTGAATTTAAATAGACTTAAAATTATCTTTAGTAAAAAGTTATATATATATATACTAGTTTCATATACTTTAGGCTCGCTCGTTTCGCTCGTGGGATTTCAACTAATTTAAAAAATTATATTTTCTCTTAAGTTTAGCTAAAAATCTTAATTATTAAACTTCTCATTAATGTGTAAACTTGTTGAGCTTGTGAGAGAGAATAACAAATTTATTGGCAAAATGATATGAGACGTGGGGTAAATAATAAGTTAGACACAATTATTTTATTTACCATAAAAAAAATGAGTATGTAAATATGTAATTAGTTATAATAGCTATCCAAATTGAAGTGTGGACTGAGAGTTATAATACGTGGACTACATGATATAATCAATTGATTATATATATAATTTAATAATAATTACTTTAAAAAAGTTGTTTAGTTGTTTAGTTCAAGTGCGACATTTAAACAATGGCACAATTAAATGTAACATGATTTTGAGATAGGGAAAGCTATCCAAATTAATTTACTGTTTGAATGAGAGTTATATATGCAGACTACATATAATCGATTATATATAGGCATAAATCGAAATAAGAAAAAAAATCGAAGAAACTAAAATCGTAAATAATGTTATGCGTAGAAAATATAGGTGAATTCCAAAAAAGTAGGCATAAATAAGTGATTAAAGGGTATAAACGATAATTCAAGTCACGAAGGAAACTTTTGCTATTCGTACTTTTAATATATAGGTAGATATATATATATATATATATATATATATATATATTTGAGGCACGTCGAACGCGTCAATAAAATTACATAAACCAACCATTTTGTAGATAATGTGGCAATGGTCGATCTCATAGAGATTGGTAATGTAGCATCCCCTATCCCGATTAGGGCGATACCCAGCCCGAAACCCTAATTAAGTCCCGGTACATCAATCAAACTCAATTAGAGTAACAGTACAACCGCCATTCATACCTGATAATCAGACACGAGTCGAACGGGTCAATAAAATAATTTACCTAAATCAACTATTTAGTAGATAGTGGCAAATGGTCGATCTCACAGGGATTGATATTCTTTATAAGGTTTAAAAACAACAAAAGGAGAAATCAGGGGTTTAAGAAAGTGATTTTATTAACTAATCTAAATGCTATGAAAATAAATAAACAATGTAAATAACTTTGAAAACAATTAATAAAAAATACCTAGGTCAAAACATACAATTTCGATTTGATAAAAGATTGAATTTGGTATTCGATTTATGTAAAATAAACAAATCAAAAGTATCATAGTGTAGCTATAGACCCGGTCGCACTTCCTAATCTCGATAGCCAATGTACAACAATGACTATTTCTCTAGCCAATCATATAACCCCATACTCAGGGGCATTGGATTTAACATGATGACCACAATGGGTTTCGTGAAGGCACTACACCTAGACAGTCGGATCACTAGTGTGTACGATTTAGCCTATATTCTTAAGGTATTCAACCGGTCCCAAAAGAGGTCAATCAATTGGTAGGGTCAATTGTCACTAATGTGGTCTTATCGCATAAGGACGGATGCTTAATCAAAGTTTAAACATGAATTTATCCTCAATTATTCAAACAATACCAAAGAAAATAAAATAATAATGAAAAGAATGAAATTAAGATAAATAAATCTCACAAATCCATTAATAAGCACAATCGAACCTCCTTAGTAGTCTTGCCTGGACCATGTGTTTAGTGTCCCATGAAAGAACACAAAAATAAAAGAAAAGTCAAGAGGACGGAAGGGGAGAGAGATATATGAGTCAAGAGAGACACGTGGCAGTTGGTGATTGGGCTTTAGAGGTGAGAGAAAGTGATTTCCGTTGCATCATTTTTGACTCGTGCGTTGAGGATGATCAATTGGCTGTTGGACATTTTCTACAAGAACAAGACACGTGGCAGTTGGTGATTGGGCGACCTTGCTGGTCAGATGAGGTGGCGAGAGATAATTGAAGGAATTTTTCCTTGATTAGTACATTTAGGATAAAATTTATTAACCCAACACACCCACCAAAATATTTCCAAAACTAACACACTTTTGGCTACGTCACTGCCACATCACGCGGGAGGTGGCGCGGTGAAACGAAAATGTGACCTTGGGTCACGTTTTTTATTTTTACTAATATGGAGAGAAATCGTGACCCGAGGTCACGATTTTCACTCATCCAAAATCACAGATATTTTTTTAAAGGGAAATCGTGACCCACTGAACATACATACCCTAACAGATCGAACGAACTCCACTCTTCCTGCAACTCCACCGCACCGCACCGCACGACCCCAGATCCCGCACCGCACCGCACCGCACAACCCCTGATCGTCTCCACTGTTGCTACTCCATCTTCTCTCCATCTTCAATGTGACGGCCCCAAATTCCCAATGCATTTGGGTACGCCCGGCCTAGACCCGTGCAGGTCCCGAGTCAGTTTCTCAGCGAACTGGACGAGCCTAGTCAGCCTCGACTTATCAAAATTTTAAGGTTTATGAAAGAGTTATTGCGGTTTAATACAAATGGAAGCAAAAAATCATATTCTAATCAAGTAATGGGAAATAACTCAATCAAGGGAAATTAGGAATCTATATAAATGTGGAAACCCCCAAGACAGTTATATCCAAGTCAACAAAATGAAATTATGGAAATCACCTCCAACCTAGTTCCCGGTTCCAAAACAACCATATATATATATACATAAACGTCATACAAAAAGGATAGGTACGAGCCTACATCTCGGTACCTCACGTCCATCTGCTCACAAAAAGTCTCCTAAACACGGTCCCTTGCTCCTACTGCTCTCCGTCTTATCTGCACCCACCGTCACAAACTAGACGGTGAGCAACTGAGATAAATTGAAAGTAAAGCCGAAGAATAATATAAGAAATTCATGAAACGACAAACAAAACAAGTCTAAATATCATGCGGTGCTTGAAATGCGGGAATATAAATAAGCAAGAATGCATGATAGACAGACTGGAAATGTTAGCAATCGAAACATGCGTGTTCTCCGAGTCAAGAGAGGCAATAAGCAGTCCATATTCCACAACAATACCACAACAATCCACAACCATCCACAACAATCCAGTACATGGTATCACACAATCACTAAGGGTGGTCAAACACTCGTGCGCTCGAGTGTCCGCGTTTTATCCCTCTAGTGCAGGCCGCATGTACCTTCGAGACGTACTTATGCCAAGAACACACATACAAGAACATAGAATGGAATACCAATGATGGGATAATAACGAACACAAGAAAAGTGAAAATGAATCACATGATATCTTCTTAGCTGGCTTACTAACGTACAAATGCTTTTTAAGGCAAGTGTACTTACCTGAGATTATCGTAATCCACGTAAAACTCCCGCGACTCCTAACGCGTATCCTCAAGTTTCCCGTTACTCCGACAAGGTCGGAAACTCGTGTTATTAGGTCGAGTCATTCACTAACACTTAGGTTTAAACATCATTATTCCCAACGTACACGACATTAGCGCGCTAATAATGTTTGTTAGCGCGCTAATTCCTCTCTGAAATTTTCGGTCGCAGGGCTGTTAGCGCGCTAATTCTCGCTATTAGCGCGCTAATTCCTCTCTGGAATTTCGATTCCTTTGCACCTATAAAACTGTTTTTGGCCACTTTTAGGGTTGTGAGACCCACATACGAGTTTTGGTGGGGTCCCCGACACGTTCCGGTTCTGGTGGTCCGGCGGTGGCGCAGCCAGTGAGGGCCGTTTCCGGCGAGAGGGTCAACACTTAGCAAAAACCGAGTTTGTTGCATATATACAACAAGTACTTTGCATGGGCCATGCGGGGGTTTGTTCCGGGACATCTTGGACTCCGGTGGGTCTCCGGAGGTCGCCCACGGCCGGTCTTTGTCACGGCAACCACATGCACACTTAGCAAGTGTGACGAACAAACCACAAAAACAACGAGACAATGAAGAGAAACCGTGAGAGAAGTAAAACGCGAGAGAGAGAGAAAGGAAATCAAGGTGAGAGTGTTACCTCCGGTTGGCGGCTTCCTCCGGCGTCCCTGGTCCGGTCACCGGCGAGAGTAGAGGCGGCGGTGAGCTGAGGGAGAGAGAGGCCGTAAGTGAGAGAGATGAAGCCGAGATGGAGAGAACAATCGGGAGGAGAGAGAGAGTGAGGGGAGTGAGAGAGAGACCGTGAGTGATTGAGAGTGGGAGAGAAAAGAAAAACATTGGGAGGGAGAGAATGAGTGGTGGGAGTGTGGTGTGGAGAGAAGAAAAATCGGGAAGAGAGAGAATGAGTGGTGGGGTGAGTGGAAGTGTGAGGTGTGAATGATGGGAGTGGGTGGGGTGGTTGGCTTTTTGTTTGAAATTTAAACCAATATGGGGAGGTGTGCCTTACCCACCCACAAGTCCCCAACCTAAACCCCTGGGTTCCCGGACTCACCTTACCTCATCGACCCGTATTTTTCTCCGTCACGTGCACACTTTTACTGTATTTTCTCCCCCGGTTACCTTGGCGAGAACTCACGCATAAACAAAAAGGAAATCGCTCAAGTGGCTCGTGACACTTATTCAATCCATAATGCTATTACACATATCAAAAATCGTAAAATTACTTCGGTGTCGACTTCCAAGGTTCGAAATACCGTCCAGTATTGCGCGGCCGGGTCACGATCCTGACACGTGTCACATAAGTCGTGTTAGAAATCGAGAGATGTTACATTCAACTCCAGATCGTCTCCACTTTGTACGATCAACTTGTTTGGGGATTTTATTTTTTTAGGGTTCTTGTGGTTCTTGTACTGTTGGTTTTTTTTTTCTTTTTTTCTGGGCATGTAAATATTTACTTCTATCCGGTTTTTGTTGTTTTTTTTTGCTAATTACTTGTTGATTCAAAATTAAATCATATACCGTATGTTTAATATTGTGAAATTAAAGTTCATTCACTTATGATGACTAACAAAAAGAAGGAATGAAGCCCACATGTATATATTTGAATATTTGTCCACAAGATCAAATCTCTTAATCAACATTTCAATTATGCAAATTAATCATGTTATACAACAGTACCATATATCTATACTATAACCAACAAAAGACAATTCACATATTGTATATACATATTTATTAGAGTACAGTGTAGTCCAATCTAAGTCCAGATTTTAGGGGGCACTTGAATCATTATAATTTTCTTATTATGACAAATAATATTAATCGTCCACATTATTGTGAATTGTGTAATGTTGGAGTCCCTCATAATTAACTGAATGTGATATGTGATACATTGATAAATACATTATATAGTCGAATTTTAGTCCTTCGCAAGTGATATCGCGGCTTGTGTCACGTGCAATTCGGGACAACATGTCACGCCACCCTCCACATTTATAACCAAAAATGACTTGTCTTTAGAGGTTTTTACATATATTTGTGCTAAGTGAGTGTATTAATTATCACTTCTATTGATTAACAATTATATTATATATATATATATATATAGATTCAATAATGGTTGATCGAAGAGTAACTTTGGTGTGCTATATGAATGGTGTCATGGTTAATGGACCATCAGGGATTTCGTACACGAAACCGCCTATTCGACACCTCAGATCGAAGATGGGTTTAGGGTATGAGGAACTTGTGAGTTTTATATGTAATTCATTGGAGATAGACAATGAAGAAATGATATTGAACATGACATATCGATACCCTGCGTACATTGGAAGTGGAACGACCAACTATGTCCCATTGCGAATAGATGATGAATCGACTGTGAAAGATGCTTGGGAGATTGTGGAAGAATTTCCACCACCAAATTGCATGAAGCTATTTTTAGATTTAGTTTCGAGGCAATCGTATAATAATTCCAATTGTAATATATTGTTAGATTCTGGAGCTGGACCTAGTACTCGACCAATTTATGAACATAGTCATTGTGCATCGCCTTTGACGACCACAAATCCCGAAATGGACGAGGATGCTCGTTTATGTGATGATATGAATACTGAGGAAGAAGGTGACTATTGTGGTTGTGGCAAAGATACTAGTGAAGAGAGTAGCGATGATGATGTAGACGATGAAGGGGTTGATGCTCATCGTGTTGATGATGACATGATTCGATATACATTAAATCGAGTCATAGCCGATGATGGCTCATTATCTTGTCCTCTAATTTCGAAC
The DNA here is from genome assembly GCA_039657365.1 of Stephania yunnanensis. Classification (NCBI taxonomy): domain Eukaryota; kingdom Viridiplantae; phylum Streptophyta; class Magnoliopsida; order Ranunculales; family Menispermaceae; genus Stephania; species Stephania yunnanensis. Next base: position 52,964,436 of record CM077585.1, on the reverse strand, counting down.
GAATATGAGAACGATTATTTTTTCGATGAAGAGGCTGCTGGAATTGACGATGCGCACGTGGGTGTAGGTGAATTTTTCGTACGTTCATCTGTATTTATGGAATTGAGTAGTGAGGCAATGCAACCCATCCATGAGAATGCAATGATCCCTTCTAGGTCTTTATGGAATGAGTCATCGAAATTTGAGAAGGGCATGCGGTTCATGTGTAAAGTAGATATCTAGCATGCCGTGAAATTGTATAGCATCAAAGGACACAGGCGATTTGTGGTAACTCATTCTACACCTAATGTATGGATTGCCCGTTGTATGAAATATTTAGATGGATATACTTGGAGGTTGCGGTGTTCGAGAAGAAAATCCCATAAAATGTTTGAGATCAGTAAATATGCTGGACCACATACATGTATCTATGCTAAACTATCCAAGGATCATGCTCATTTGGACTCCACCGTTATATGCCGTGAAGTAGAAAATGAGGTGAGAAGAGATCCGTCCATCTCAGTTCCAGTGCTTCATCAGATTATCAAGGACAAATTCAGTTATGATGTTCATTATAAAAAAGTTTGGTTGGGGAAGAAGAAAGCAATTGCTAAAGTCTTTGGAGATTGGGAAGAATCGTATAAAATGTTGCCGCGGTGGATGACCACTCTTCAAGAAAGCAACCCAGGGACATGTGTGGAATTGAGGCATGACGAGCCTAATGCCAACAATGAAGTTGTATTCAAATGGGTTTTTTGGGCATTTGTACCTTCTATTGCAGGCTTTATACATTGCAGACCAATTATACAAATTGATGGCACATTTTGGGTTTTTTGGGCATTTTGGGCATTTGCACCTTCTCATGATGATACGCGTTCGAGGCATGACAATCCAGTGTATACTCCATCAGTACCTCTCAACCAGTTCGAGACTCTGTACACTCCATCAGTACCTCTCAACGAGTTTGACACTCCACATACTCCATCAGTTCCTCCCGACATGACATTCGAGGCTACGAAAGCCTTTCCATTTGATAGGGAACCTACATCTTGGCGCCATTTTAAGGCAAGTCCAGTAATGATGAATTTCTCTGGGACTACAAGTACTCATGATGGTGGAATGCGTGATATCGATGATATTCAACGAGAAGATGCTCAAAATCCTGCTGATGTAGGCCATTCGAATATGCCATTAGCTTTAAATCGTAATGTGCGAGTCGTAAAGAGAACACGTTGTGGGACTGGAAGTCATTATTTGGGGTCAGACTAGGACTTCTTTTACTTTCACATAACATGTTTTTTGGTTTATATAATGCTTTGTAGTTCTTCCACTTCAATTTCCAAGTTCTTCATTTATATCAAATGAAATTTTTGGCATCACTGACATTACTTTTATGAATTTTGTAAATTACTTGTAACTTCATATTTTATACTAGTTTGTATTAACAAAATAATCAAAACAACGACAGATGACTTGCATCAAAAGAAAACATCGGGACTTCAAAGGCATGCTTGTGCTATTCTGCCTCTTTCTTTTGCCAATAGGATATTCTCCGGTGACCAAGCCTACCTAGCTATAATGGGCGGTTCTTTTCGATCCACGCTTCGCCATCCAAAGAGGAAACCATGTCCGAGAGGAATACAGTTTAATTTTTTTTAGAACGGAATCGCTCGACCGTAAGGGAGATAGGTAATTGATAACGAAAATCTTGTATAGGCTTGAGTGGCACTTGGAGTGACTGAGGTTGTGAGTAGGAAATAGAGTCTCAGGGATGAAATAGCTGGTGAGATAAACAATCCTCATTCAGTCCTTCGCTTTGGGAATTCTGTGACATCTCGCTCAATTTTGTGACAAAAAAAAAAATTTCACTTCAAACCTTCCTGTTTTTGAAGCAAGTCGTGACTGCAACTCACGACTTGCTTCAAATGCAAGTCATGACTACAAGTCACATTTTCCCTACTTAAAAAAAAAAAGACTTGGCAGTGACATGACACAAAATATGTTAGATTTTTAAATATTTATTTGGGTGTGTTAATGGGATAGATATTTCCATCAAATGTGTCAATCAAGCAAAAACTCTGATAATTGAAGGAGAAAGCTGCTTCTCAAGACGGGGAAATAAATGGAAGAAATGAATGAATAAGAGATACCAAATACCGCCAATACCATCTGACAACCGCATACAATTGAAAAAAATTTAAACAATCTCACATGTAGTCTTTCGCACAAAAATCCATCCAACTTAATCCACAAATCCTAAAGTACCCCCAAACTTATTTTAAACCTTATCCCCAAGGTTCAAAACAAGTCAAGGAATCCATGCAAAAAAAAAAGAAAAAAGAGTTGTGAAAAAGAACATAGATAAATAAATATGAAGATGATACAAATGCATACATAACAAAAGCCTCCAAAAACTAGTGAATGCAAAAAATCTCTCGTGTCTAGGTGACTAAGGAAACTATGAAATGAAATCATCATAATAAGAGCAAGAACTAATAAGCAGATGAGTTTATTCAAATGATTTTTATCAAATCTTGCGAGCACGAAGTCTTTCAACTAAGGGTGAAATCAACAAGATGATGAAATGAAGTCTAGGGTTTTGGATCTACTTAAAGATTCGCCACTTATGCGGCGACTTAAGTTGGATTATCTCCCAACCAAGTCTAAAAACACCTAAAATATTAATATGTTAATTTTCAAAAAATGCTCAAATTATGTCAGAAAAATATAATCCAAAGCCAAACCTAACAAAACTCAAGTGTGCTCCAGTGCTTATCAAATATAAAATCTGCAAAAACCCAAGAAACCAAGTTAGGGCATTATTAAACATAAAAAAACTAAGAACTAAACTAAAGCGAAATAAAAATAAAGCTAGGTTGCCTCCCAACGAGCATATTTCTTCTAAGTTTTTGGTTGGACTTGGTGTTATTCATTAAGTGATGCCCTCTCATTTTGAGATGTCAACAACAAATGTTGCATCTCCATTTGGGCAATGAATTAGGCATGCCCTCTTTCAGATTTGGGAGCTCATTCGGGACTTCCAACACAAAAGAATATTTCGCATCATGATCATCCAACACAAAGGTCTCGACAGTGTAGAAAATCCATGAACGCTCATTTACTTCCATCCCCTTGTAAGGTTTAATAAATATGCATAGGAGGGTGGGTGGTTTCACCAACACTAGAGGTTGGTCTTCCTTGCTCTCTTTCTGCGGCTCCTCCGGCCTTTCTGAAATGACTCTAATTTCTTTCTCAATTTCATCATCTTTATTTTGTGCAATGGTAATGTCCGGCTCATGTGAAGAAACTTCTAGTGTTTCCTCTAGCTTGCTCAAATAATCATCCACAATCGAGAACTCATCAAACTCAACACTTTTTAATGTAGCAACATTTACGTTTTTCTCTGAGTCAGAAACTGGTTGTGGATTACACAACTCTTTCTCGTCACTCATATTCTGAAGCATGACATTCAATTGAATAAGTTGAGTTTCCAAGTTCTGCAAGCTTGGAAACTCACGCGAAAATTGTTGAAGCTCTTCATGAAACCATTGTTGATTATTTAGTAATTGCTTCATCATATCTTCCAAGGAGGTGCTTTATTGAAACTATTGGTTCTCTTCATGACACTGCTGATGACTTTGTTGAAAAGGTTGTTCTCTGAAGAGTAAGTCATTCATCATGTCTTGTATAGACCTCTCTTCATGTTGAGGAGTCCGTGGACTTGACATGAGTCCAAAGAAGTTGAGTTGTGGCGATGCATAGTCGGAATAGTGATGATTCGTATACTTTGGATAGTAAGGACAATCATACGTGGAATGAGAATAATCTTCATAAATTTCGCAAACCTTGACCTGTTGCACAAAATAATGCATGTTAGAAAATTGATGTCCATTATGTGACATACTTATCCCATTCACACCATGATGTATGAGTCTTCGTATCGACCACAATTATGGAAGTAGGAGGCCATTATAGAATTACCTGCAAAAATGTTAAAAACAAGGGACTAGATATAAAATAAAAGAATAAAATAATATAAAACCAAAGAAAACCAAAGAAAGAAAAGACCAATATCTGGCAACGACGCCAAAAATTAAAGTGCGTCGAATGCATCGATAAAATAATTTATCTAAATCAACTATTTAGTAGATAGTGGCAAAGAGTCGATCCCTACATGGATTGGTATTCTTTCTAAGGTTTAAAAACAATAAAAAAGGGAAATCGGGGGGGGGGGGGGTGTATAAGAAAGTGATTTGATTAACTAATCCAAATACTAGGAAAATAAATAAGCAATGTAAATATAAATACTAGGAAAATAAATAAACAATGTAAATAGCTTTGAAAAAATTAATAAAAAATACCTAGGTCAAAACATACAAGTTCAGTTTGATAAAAGATTCGATTTGGTCTTCGATTTATGTAAAATATACAAATCAAAAGTATCCTAGTATAACTATAAACTCGGTAACGTACGCGATTCTTCACACTTCCTAATCTCGATAGCCAAGGTACGACAATGAATATTTTCCTAGCCAATCGTATAACCATATACTCAAGCGCATTGGATTTAACACAATGACTGTAATGGGTTTCGTGAAAGCACGACACCTAGACAACCGGGTCACTAGTGTGTCCGATTTAGCATAGATTCCTAAGGTATTGAACCCGTCCCAAAAAAGGTCAATCAATTGGTAGGGTCAATTATCACTAGTGTGGTTTTATCGCATAAGGACGGATGCTTACGACTTACTGACAAATAAATCAAGGTTTAAACATGAATTCAACCTCAATTATTCATACAATACCAAAGAAAATAAAATAATAATGAAAAGAATGAAATTAAGATAAATAAATCTCATAAATCCATTATTAATAAGAGCAGTCGAGCCTCCCTCGTAGTTTTGCGTATGCCATGAATTTAGTGTCCTATGGAAGAACACAAAAATAAAAGAAAAAGTCAAGAGGATGAAACTGGAAAAGGAGGGAAGAGTGGAGAGAGCTAGAAAAGTCGGTCTTACTAAAAAATCCTTAAAGTTCTAAAAAAAACTACTAAAAATTAGTATGTGGAGGAGAGAGAGTGATTTTTGTTGCATCATTTTTTACTAGTGCGTCGAGGACGATCAACTGGCTGTTAGGCGTTTTCTGCAGGTCCAAGACACGTGGCAGTTGATGATTGGGCGAGCTTGTTGGTCAGATGACGTGACGAGAGATGATTGAATGAAAAAACTGCTGCTTAAGACGCTGGATTAATCGGGAGCTGTCACGTGGCTGCAACAGTTGGACGTGCCTCCAGATGCGCATTACTGCTCTCTCCCACATTTTTGCTCGAGTATTCATTCGATTCTTCTGGCGACAAAAGAATCGAATGAATACTCGAGCAAAAATGTGGGAGAGAGCAGTAATGGGCATCTGGAGGCACGTCCAACTGCTGCTGGAATGAGAAAAAATACTTTATGTGGACACGTTGGTCCAATGAGGGAGAGCCACGTGGCGGGCGGCTGGGAAGAAGGAGACTCACACGGATAGGCCGAAAATGTGAGAGACGATAAGGCACACATCTCGAGGCTCGTCTCCACGGTTCTGTGCTCAGTGTGCTTAAGTATGTCATAGTTCTGTATCACCCGACTGCTGGTCCAATGCCTCAACTACTGTGCAATACGTAACTCGAGACAAATCCTCTAGCATCTGATCACTGCATGTAAATATACCATTTCATACAGTTTTTCGCCCCAAATTCAACCGCGCTCTCCGTTACCTTGAAAATAACAAATAAATATAATGAGACTAATATTTCGGTGACTTAATTATAAAAAAATATATAAATAAACTATATATAATTACATAAATAATGATTCATCATAATCACGTAAATAGTATGTCACGACCCAATAATTAATACACGTTTAATTCGTTAATCATGACAAAATGACCCGTGACGTAGGACCCGCAGTGAGAAACGTGTCACTACTGTAGCACAGTGGCCGAGGTAAATGTTATATTTGTTGTGTTGTTTGTCTAGTGTAATGTATATGTATAGACTACTAAGTCATTTACGGGTATGCAGATACCGAGACGAGCGGGGACGCATCTCGAGTCGAGTGCCGACGTGGGCCTGAGGTAGCAGTTCGTGGGGTAAGCGTAATTAGTTAAATTAAATGTGCATTAAAAAAATGAAACCAAAGCATGATGAGGAAGAAGACGGGAGTCGGTTGGGCCGGGCCGACCCTGACCCGATGGGGATCGGGCTGGATCGGGTCGGGCCGACCGGAGTCCGGTTGGACCGGGTCGGGTTGACCCGGACCCACCCTAAAAAAATAAAATAATATATATATATATATATATTAATAAAACAAATTTCAGAAAATGGATAAAAATATAGAAAATTTCAGGAAAATTCTAGAAAAATTAGGAGAAATTTTGAAAAATTATATTTCGACAAAATAAATAGAAATTGATAAAGTTCTATGAAAAATACAAGATTTAAAATTTCGGACGTGACTTTTACAGGGTTTTTACCTCGAAAGCGTGCGAAATTGGCAAATTGGTCTCGAATTCGATTTCGATAAATTTACGAATTTTAAATAATGAATTATGAATCTAAATTGATAACTTGGCAAATGTTAGGACCATAAAGGAGCTAGTATGGCGTATGGGTGCGTACATCGATGCAATGAGAAGCCTGATAGCTTAGGCATTGCTGTGTGTATGTAAGTAAACTGATTTGAGACATTTATTTACATTTCATTTCATTTATTTATTTATTCTCAGTTATTCAAACTGAATTGCCTTTGAAATCCATATGCTATGACTTGTTCAACTCTCATTTTGTGATGTTGTTCATAGCATACTCAGTTGTGTATATCATTGATTTCAATTACTATACTTTGCCATGTTGATTGTTGTGTTTGTCATTGTTCAGTGATATAGCATGCTATTAGGATAGTTTGTTTATTTTGACTCAAATCTTTTGTGCATTATTATGTTATTACATCTATTGGATTCCAATATTGTGTCATTTTTGAATATGAAAGTGGTTCTTGTGGTTAGGGTCATTTGATGATAAAAATTCAGCTTTAATACGGGGTCACTAGACTTGCCGGGATGTTAGGGAATTTATTCACTACCTTGCATGACACACAAGGTAATGTGCCTCGAACGGGGTAGCCGGACCTCGGGTTTATTGGCGCAAGAATAACTTGGGTGAACATGACAAGTGTTAAAACTCGGGTATATTAGCAAGTATACATTCCAGTGATGACTAATTCACTTAGAATAGAAAAGGCGTAATCGTAAGTACGACCTTTTGATATTATAATATAGAGCTAAATTTGAAAGGAAATGCTATAGAGCATAGCTCAAATTGTAGTGGAAAGGCTGATGTGATGTAGATCACGGCCGACCGACCCTAATCCATTACTACTTAGCATTGAGTCCGTTTCATATTTGGTTAACTCAAGTATCTCTTTGCACGATGTTTCTTTCTGCATAGTTGTCATTTACATTATGCCATTTGATACTTGTTGCCTATTGGGGAATGTGGATCAATGTATCTCAGTATTACTTAAATAATTTCATGTACTCATCGTCTAGTTTGTAACAATGGGTGCAGAGCAGCCGAGTAGCAGACCAGGCAAAGAGAAGATTAGTGATTAGCTGTGAGCCGGTGGAGGATTGTTATGACATACTTTTGTACGTTTTGTATTCTTTTGTATTACATTTTTTTTATGTACATGCTATTTTGCTTTTGGGTTGAGTAATAGGAATATAGGACTAGACACATGTTATATATATCACCATTTTTGTTTATATATGTATGTGATCACTATTTCCTGGTTTTTCCATAATAGATTAGGGCTTAAGATCTCATTTCCACTAGTTACTTAATAAGACTTTCGCTAAATAATTGGTTAGAATTTTTGAAATATATGTATGGAGAGAAGTTCACACTCTATACTGACCATAAGAGTTTGAAATATCTCTTAACACAAAAAGAGTTGAATATGAGACAGCGCAGATGGTTAGAATTTTTGAAAGACTATGAATTTTCTCTGGAATATCATCCAGGAAAAGCAAATGTCGTTGTTGATGCACTGAGTAGGACTCTAACTGGAGATGCTGAGACTATTCGACGTCATATGACGCACGAGTATGGTTTACTCGAGGCCGCGGAGAGGCTGAGTCAGTCAGGTATTGCTAATGACACGAAGGTACTGATTTGTGCTAAAATGAGTCTTCAGCCAGTGTCGACTCAGAGAGTGTCAAAGGATCAGAAAATTGACATTCTATATCCGAGATTCAGTGAGTTAGTCCAATGTCCCGAGTGTACTGACTGGACTGAGACAACATATAAGTGTTTCAGATTTCGAGGCAGATTATGGATACTGGCAGTGGCAGAGCTGATAGATGAAATTCTTCAGGACTCACATCGTTTCCAGTTCACTATTCATCAGGAAGGACAGAATGTATCATGATATGAAAAGACATTTTTGGTGGCCTGGGATAAAAATGGACATATCAGAGTATATTCAGAACCGTGTGATCTGCCAGTAGGTGAAGGTAGAGCATCGTAGACCTGAAAGATTACTACAACCGTTTCCCATCCCATGATGGAAGTGGGAAGATATAGCCATGGATTTCGTTCGAGAACTGCCGATGACTATTCATAGACATGATTCCATCTAGGTGATTGTGGATAGATTGACGAAATCTGCCCATTTTATAACAGTTGCAACTCATTACACATTTGATCAGCTGAGTATATTGTTCGAGAGAGAAATTATTAGGCTGCATGGAGTACCTTTGACTATTCGTCAGACAGAGATGCTATGTATATGTCCAGGATATGGCGGAGTATTCAAGAGCAATATGGTACGCACTTACAGTTTAGCATAGCCTTTCACCCTCAGACTGATGGGCAGACTGAGAGGTTGATTCAAACTCTCGAAGATATGCTCAGGGCATGTGTACTTGAGTTTGGCGGATAGAGGAAGAATATTTACCATTGTGTGAATTTGCATACAACAACAGTTATCAGGCGAACATTGAAATGACACCATTTGAGGCGTTATATAGCAGACAATGTCGCTCACCATCTTGTTGGGCTGAGCCAGAAGACCGGACTTTGTCAGGGCCTGAAATTGTTGTCGATCACATAGAAAAGGTAAAACAGATTCGCCAGAAACTTAAGGGAGCCCATGAGAGGCAAAAGAAGTATGCAGACATGTATCGCAGCGATATCAGGTACGATGAGAGAGCTTTAGTGTATCTAAAGGTTTCTCCTCGCAAGGGTCATCATCGATTTGGTTTGAAAGGTAAATTAGCACCGAGATTCATCGGACCTTTCAAGATCAAGAAACAGGTTGGAAAGGTTGCTTATGAGTTAGAATTACCTCCACAAATGTCGGTAATTCATCCGGTGTTTCGTATATCGATGCTTCGACTAGCTAAGTCAAAGGCAGACGAGAGACCGACAGTGGATTTGAGTCAGATTGATTTGAGTGAATATATTTCATATGAAGATCAACCAGTTCAGATTCTTGACCGAAGGGTACATCAGTTAAGAAGCAAGTCTATCCCAAAGGTGTTAGTCAAGTAGCAGTTTCATGGAGATTCATAACTCACTTGGGAACGTGAAGACTATATGCGAGATAGATTTCCGTACCTCTTCGAGTCAGGTACATTTTTAAATTCGTTTAGTTATGTTCGAGGACGAACTTCCTATTAGTTGGGAAGTATTGTCACGACCCAATAATTAATACACGTTTAATTCGTTAAATGAGGACAAAATGACCCGTGACGTGGGACCCGCAACGAGATACGTGTCACTACCGCGACACAGTGGCCAAGGTAAATGTTATATTTGTTATGTTTTTTTCCTAGTGTAATGTATATGTGTAGACTACTAAGTCATTTACGGGTATGCAGATACCAAGACGAGCGGGGATGCGCCTCGAGTCGCGTGCCGACATGGGCCCGAGGTAGCAGTTCGTGGGGTAAGCATAATTAGTTAAATTAAATGTGCATTTAAAAAAAATGAAACCAGAGAACGAAGTGCTCTAGTGAGGAAAAAGATGGGAGTCGGTTCGGGTCGGGTCGGGTCAACCCGAACCCATATGGGTCGAGCCAGGCCGACCCTGACCCGATGGGGACCGGGTCGGGTTGACTTGGACCCACCCTAAAAATAATATATATATATATATTAATAAAACAAATTTCAGAAAATGGATAAAAATATGAAAAATTTTAGGAAAATTTCAAAAAAAAAAAAGGAAAAATTCTGAAAAATTATATTTCAACGAAATAAATAGAAATTGAAAATTTTTTATGAAAAATACAAGATTTGAAATTTCGGACGCGACTTTTACGAGGTTTTTACCTCAAAAAGCGCAAAATTGGCAAATTGGTCTCGAATTCGATTTCGACCAATTTAGGAATTTTAAATAATGAATTATGAATCTAAATTGATAGCTTGGAAAATGTTAGGACCGTAAAGGAGCTAGTACGGGATATTGGGTGCGTACATCGATGCAATGAGAAGCCGGATAGCTTGCAGTTCGAACTGAACCAAATTGCCTTTGAAATCCATATGCATTTATATACATTTCATTCCATTCCATTTAATTTACATTGTTGTGTGTATGTAAGTAAACTGATTTGAGACATTTATTTACATTTCATTCTATTTATTTATTTATTCTCAGTTATTCGAACTGAATTGCCTTTGAAATCCATATGCTATGATTTGTTCAGTTCTCATTTTGTGATGTTGTTCATAGCATACTCTGTTGTGTATATCATTGATTCCAATTCCTATACTTTGCCATTTTGATTGTTGTGTTTGCTATTGTTCAGTGATATAGCATGCTATTAGGATAGTTTGTTTATTTTGAATCAAATCTTTTGTGCATTAGTATGCTATTACATCTCTTGGATTCCAATATTGTGTCATTTTTGAATATGAAAGTGGTTCTTGTGGTTAGGGTCATTTGATAATAGAAATTTAGCTTTCATACGGGGTCACTAGACTTGTCGGGATATTAGGGAATTTCTCCACTACCTTGCATGACACACGGGGTAACGTGCCTCAAACGGGGTAACCGGACCTCGGGGTTTGTTCGCGCAAGAATAACTTGGGTGAACATGACGAGTTTTAAAACTCAAGTATGTTAGCAAGTATACATTCTAGTGATGACTAATTCACTTGGAATAGAAAAGGTGTAATCGTAAGTACGTCCTTTTGACACTATGATATAGAGCTCAGTTTGAAAGGAAATGCTACAGAGCAGAGCTCAAATTGTAGTGGAAAAGGCTGATGTGATGTAGATCATGGCCGACCAACCCTAATTTATTACTACTTAGCCTCGAGTCAGTTTCATATTTGGTTAACTCAAGTATCTCTTTGCATGATGTTTCTTTCAGCATAGTTGCCATTTACATTATGCCATTTGATATTCGTTGCCTATTTGGGAATGTGGATCAATGTCTCTCGGTATTACTTAAATAATTTTACGTACTCACTGTCTAGTTTGTGACGGTGGGTGCTGATCAGCTGAGTAGCAGACCAGGCAAGGAGAAGATTGGTGACTACCTATGAGCCGGTGGTGGATTGCTACGACATACTTTTGTACGTTTTGTATTCTTTTGTATTACATATTTTTATGTACATGCTATTTTGCTTTTGGGTTGAGTGATAGGAATGTAGGACTAGACACATGTTATATATAACGCCATTTTTGTTTATATATGCATGTGATCACTATTTCCTGGTTTTTCCACAATAGGTTAGGCCTTAGGATCTCATTTCCACTAGTAACTTAATAAGACTTCCACTAAATAATTGGTTAGATAAAAAAATTTAAGTAATTCTGATTTATAGACAACCATAGGTTAGTCACTAGAACAGTTAAGTTAAATATATGTGGTATCATAAATGGTAAATGTTTAACAAAGGCTGACTAGTTCCTTGTTAGGTCATATAGGGGAGATTAGGACTTAATTAAGGGATTAGGCTGGGTGGTGCCCTTATTTGTAGTTGGGGCCGTCGCATAGTATATCGTATATCGAATAAATAAATAAAAATGTAGCGGAATTAAAACTTTTTCGATAAAATATACGATATACAAAAACTGACAAAAACTTCAGTGGTAAAATCATATTATAACCATGTTTATTACAAAATAGTAATTTAATACATTATATAAACAGTATGGAAGTCACTTCACCGTATAGAAGACTATACACTCCTAATCATCTCCATCCCTGAGTCGAAGCGCACATCAACAACCTAAAATGTTAGTTGGGGAAATGAGCACTCCAACTTGCTTAGTAATTAATGCGCGTAGATGTATCAATTATCAACTAGTATCAATAAATAAATGAATAACAATACATAAAAGAATGCAAGTTCAAAGGTCAATCGCAACTGTACTCGTGACTTGTATTTTCCTTTTAAAACTGGACCATAAACTCCCATTACCCTGAATTATAGTCTACAGAACCTTACACGTCGGCCGATGTGTGATTTCTATGGTGTATCCAGGCGTAGCGTAGCTACCAACTCAAATAGGAAAGCAATAACCAGGTACCTCAAGGGTATTGAAGGAAAATATTGGTAGTTAACCAATCACCTCTATCGTCACTTCAATCTGATTCACCCGTCGTACATCTTTTCGGATAATTACTCATAAAAACCAGTTCAAGTCACAATTCATCGGCCCATTCCCAGTCCATGATTCTATATGAACTAATTATACTAATTACGTTGCATAATTGATAAAAATACCAGTCTAACTTACCTATACCGAGCTTTTCTAACTTGTTATCGACTTACGCGATTCCTGAAATCCATAAACTTTTTCTCATCGACCAAGAACCTGAAATAGACTAATTATCATTAATTATGGTCCAATATTCTTTAATTGGAACCTTTAAATTGGTCTTAATCGAATCAGAACCAATTTATCAAATTTTAGGCCAATGTGACCATTTTCATGTTTTTCGAAGTAAAACCTTAGTATAAAGTCTCACCCAAATCTCAAGTTTTTTTTCATAGAAATTCATAAATTGCTATTTATTTGATCAAAATATTATTTTTAGGAATTTTCCTCGATTTCAAGAAATTTTTTCCATTTTCCCTTATTTTCTCTTTTATTATTTGTTTTAAGGTTTGAGCTTGAACCGAGTCGATCCGAGTTCGGCTCAATCAGCCGAATCAGTTCGGTTAAGGGCCCAACCCTTCTTTTTCCTCTCCCAACAGAGCAGTTTGTTCTGCTATGTTTTTTTTTTCCTAATATTGGGTTGGAGATCTAACCCCAGCTTGATTTGGGATGGGAGATGACTCTCTCGAGTCATGGTCGATCTCTCTTCAGACAAAATTCCCCACTCCACCATTAATAACAGACCATCAACAATCCAACAACAACAACAACGGCCCAACAATCTCACATTCGTCGTGGTCGATCTCTCCATCTTGATCTCGCTTCACCTATTGGTTTCTCCTCTCAATTTCTCTTTCCTAGTTTTTCTCTCTTCTCTCTCTGTTTCGATTTATGGTGGCACGGAGGAGACGGTGATGAAGAAGATAAATTAGAAATTTCCTCAAGGCAGATCTATTGCTTCACTTTTAATTTTGATCCTTATTGAGATACATGTTACGTATCTAGAGGTCAAACTTGTGGCTACCAACCAACCCAATAACCCTTTTGATTGACTTAATTTTTGTTTAAATAAAAACTTTTCGCGAGATTCGTATGGTACGAATCTCGAGGTCAATCATAGGATGGATTTAAAATCCACATTGATTTTCATTGAGATGTGGTCACACACATCTTGAGGCGTGGAAAATCTCTCTAACAAGCGACGTCCCACATATTCACGTTCTTGACTCAAGCGTGCCATGCATCTGGAGGTGAATCTTATATAAAATCTTAATTTTATTTAAAATTTAGGATTCCTTTATATATATATATATATATCTATATATAATTTATATAAATAAATATATATTCACTTATGTATTTTCGATCCCCATAAATTTGTTGCCCGCGCCAACGATAACCATCGGACATGCACATTATTGTACATCCCACGCGTGTCACCCTCGACCCTGCATATCACTAGATGCCCCCAATTATTAATTAATTATTTATTTTCAATATATATATATATATCTATACTATTATAATAGCAATCCCAAAATGGTTAACCGTGAAGCCTTTTTGGCTAAAAGTCCCAATAATACCCCTAAGTGTTTTAATACAAATAATTAAATTCTGGATAAAATGGTAATTTAATTGATAACTACAAATTAATAGGCGGTTTTAATTTTAGATGTGCGGATGAAAATTGAATTTTCAAAAGTTTTGAAATTGGTAGTCAGTTTCCTAACAAAGTGGGATTTGGATGATTTTTTTCTCTCTCCTCCACATTTGTTTTTTCGCTCTCTCTTTCCCCTCCACGTTTCCCTCTCCTATTCCTTCTCCTTCATCTCCTGCGACACCCCCCAGTGCTGCTCCCTCGACATCTTCGCCTGCCGCAACAACTCCTGCCTCTACCAGGTCTCCTACGGCGACGACTCCTACGCCGTAGGCGACTGCATATCTGAAACCCTAACTTTCAACGACGCCGCTTCAGTCGATAACATCGCCCACGGCTGCGGCCACAACATCGAAGGCCTTTTCGTCGGTGCCGCCGGGTTTTACAAGGGGTGGTCACAACCAGCCAGCTTGATGAACTCGCTGCCGAGATCGCCGCCGCGATGACCACCAGCCACCCGGATTACGCTTCGGTTAATGTTTTGGTGTTGGTTTGGGTTTTGGGTAGATGGGGTTCCGGGAATTTTAATTGGGGTTTTGATTTTTTGGTGTTGTAGTTGGCGGCGAGAGTTGTAGTCTCAAATCTTCACAAGAACACGCACGTTTTATTATGTGGAGTTGGCGGGGGTCGGGGTCGGGGAGAGGTGATTCCGGTAGCGGAGGCGGCGGTGGTCGGCGGCGAGGAGGAGTGATTGTGGATTTGGGGACAGCGGTGACCAGGCCGGAGACGGCGGTGTACAAGGCGATGAGGACGGGTTTCGGGGGTGCGAGGGTTGCGGAGGCGGGAGGGGGCGCGCGTTCGACACGCGTTACGATCCGAGTCGGCGAGAGAACGTGAGCGTGCCGACATTGGACTTGGATTTCGGTGGGGGAAGTCGGTGAGGCTTCCGGCGAGAATTATTTGGTGCTAAAAGTCCCGCCGATCAATATGTCAATAATTCTAAATAGTAGATGTTTAGGATGCTATTAACCTTTGAAATTCAATTCTAGAGGATTTGCTTCCAAAACGTAACTTCATTTCTCGAAGCCAATGCTTTGCAGTTCTTTTAAGAAAAGATAGATTATGATTGTGAAGGAGTTAAAAGTTCTCACGATTATACAGGGGGATTTTTTCTCTATTTTTATTTTTTGTATAAATTTTGTAATTTTTATTTTTTGCTAACTAGATAAACTTTTACATGAATTGCTATTTACTATACAAACTTTTAGATCAATTGTTCTTTAATTGTTCTTATTGAATATATAGCTTGAGAGAGTGATCTTTAATCGTTCTTATTGAATATAAATATAATCAACACCAATATAGTTAGGTTGTCACATTAAGGGTAAAAACTCTCCCTCTGCATTCGTGGAGTCTCGAACTCGGTATATCTTCTTAATCCGCTTGAGCGTCAAATCACGACGTACCAGCATTGGTTAAGCAACCACTTTTAACACATAATCTGCAATTGATACTTAACTATTGAACACTTCCAAATACATCTCAATATAAAAAAGACAATAACAACTTAAGCGGCAAACATATAAATAAAAAATTAGTGATATATTCATTTTTCATATATTAAAAACCCACAAAAAAAACAAAAACGTATTTTCAATTCAAATCACGCTTTTTATAAATAAAAATTTCATAAAAAATGCATAAGACTTTGTCTTACAGTGGTTTAATTTCAAGAGAAATAATTGAGATATCGATATTCACTGTTAACAAGAAAGCAACAAAAATAGTTGCTTTTACTTTGACTTATTCCAAATTTTATTGTGCCACATGTACAAGTTATCCATATTTTGCATACCAACCCTTTTATTAACTCCGACAATAGAAATCAAAATTTATTGCCGGTCCCGGACCCGAAAAAGGAGTAGGGAAAAAGGTTTCATTTCATATCAATATATATATATATAGTACGAGAAAAATAATATCTTTGTCTCACGTGCAGAGCACGTGCCCATCGACTAGTATATATAATATAAATATGTATACACATACATGCATACATATATATATATATATATATATATATATATATATATATATATATATATATATATATATATATGCATGCGTTTATAATTTCGCAGTGCACGTCAGCAAGTATACTCGGGTGCGCACGCTACCCTACGACTCGTGTGCGTCACCCTTGACCCACACCCGGTCTATTAAACATCCAAATAATTTTTCAATTAATCAATTATAAGCCTATAAATCCAATTAATTTCAATTAATATTAATACACATCAAACAAACACCAAACGACATACAAATTCATGCACACGCTAATCAAGACAAGCGGAACCACGAGCTTAACTCGAGAGCCTAACTCGGATTAATTAGAATTTGGATTATCACTAATCACATGTTTAAGGTAACGAGTCGTTATAGGTAATCTTTCTAAGGTTCTAAAAGAATGGGAAAACGAGGGTTTTAGAGCGAATGTTGAGAGAATTCAAAAAACATAGAATTGGAAATACTTTGTAACAAAATCAATTAGAGAGGCAACCAAGACTTTTGGTATCTCAAACTTCCTCAATTGGCACATTCAACCCTATGGTCATTGATCTATATAAAACATGCAATTCAAAGGTATTCTATAGTAGCTATAGACCCGATAACGTATGTGGTTCCTCGCATTTCCTATTCTCTATAGTCCAGATACGACGATGACTACTTCACTAACCAAACACACAACCTGGACTCACACTAATTGGGTTTAATGCTTTGATTGCATGGGCTTTGTGAAGGCAGTATACCTAGACAATCGGATCGCACAAGTACAAATGCTTCTAATTTAGCTTAGATCCCTAAGGTACTTGATCGATCTCGAAAAGGTCGAATCAATTGGTATGATCAATTGCCACTTGTGTGGTCTTCTTGCATAAATATAGATGCGTACAACTCACTAGCAATAAGTCAAGGTTTATATCAAAGTTTAACCCTAATTAATCAAGAAGTACCAAATAGAATAAAATACCAATGAAAATAAATTAAATTAAATTGAATTAGATCCCACATATATTTGACACCAAAAGAGTTGTTTGATGCATCTCTGGTTTAGATTGATGGAGATTAGCCGGATATGTTGATAGAAAACTTCAAATTCTTGATGTTCTTTCGTAAACAAAGGTTGGGAACAATGATTTCTCGAGTTACTATTTATATAAAACCTAAAAATTTTATTCCAAAATGAAGTTCATAAAAATTCGGACTAAAAAGTGGGTTTTCAATTTCTAGTCGCGAGTCAGATAGTGACCTGAATTCGTGAAACCTAAGCCACGACCTAAATATACGGTCTGAGTAGCGGCCTGGATCACTATTTTCTGGTAACAAACATGAAAATAAGGCTGTGAAGCTTGGATCCCATGCCATGGCCTAGATATACAACTTGAGCAACATCCTATAATTCTATTTTTTTTTCTTTCCTTTGATCACCTTGACCACTTCTTCTAATATTTGCATCGATTTTTCATTTTAAGTCTTAACGCCTATAAATCACATAAATGAGAGATTGTCACCACCAAATAGAGATTTATGGTTCAAAATCACACTAAATACTTTATGTTATAATGTCTAATTGTACACTTATCAAACACCCCCAAACTCATATTTTGCATGTCTTGAGCAAAGGAATGCATGAAAACACACCCTACTACCAAACAAACTAGACTCCTAATAACTTTATTAGCTAAATAACAACTAACCCACCCAATACGTGATTCGAAGTTTAGCAGAGTTTCCTTTGGTTCTAATGCCACTAAATCAACCATCCCCTCAAAGAGTTTCGAAGTTGAGATTTATCTAGAAACGGAGTCCAAACATCAATAAAATTCACACTTTAAAGAACTAGACTCAGTCAAGACAAAGGCCATCTACTACTCAATAGTTTTATGGGCTTATACACTCAAGCAAACAATTTTAAAATTTTTGAAAGAATTAATGCTTCAACACTTAAGAGGGTACCATAGGTGAGAAATACAACCACGCTCTCCACTAATGAAGGTTTAGCACAGTTAGGGGTAAATAGGTCTTTAAAGTAGGTTGTAATTGGGCCAGGTTAGTATGCCAAGGAAAGGATATGAGGAAAATGCAAATGTTAAAAAAAACCAAATCAACCTTACTATATGTACACTGAAAGCTAACACACACAGAAAAGATTTTGCATGGATAAACATAACACTCTCAAATTGTATTCCTCCCTTTTTTTCAACCACTGATTCCTCAATTTGGCTCATTCTTTTGTCTCAAAATGATAAATTTTTCATTGAATTCAAAGTGTAATTGATATTTATTTTCTTTGAATTTGGTGCGAACTTATTTCACTCAAAACAACCCCAAACTTGGAGTTTTGTACCTTTCACTCTAAAACTTATTTTTTCTCACTTTCGTTATGGTTGACCAAACTTCCAACTAGGTAAAAGGATGTAAGGCTAAAGGCTAGGGATTTAATGATAAAGTAAGGTTAAATTCAACTCAAATGAGCTAACTAACGGTAAAATCATGGGTAGGCTTAAGGCTAAGGGTATAAATTCAAAGATGGCCTACTTCCTCCCCGCAAAAGTGTTTCAATCATGGGATTTTGCCTCAAGCAAGTTACACTCTCGTTCTAGTACCCTTGAAATCTGACTTTTTTCCACTTGCACAGTTATGACCACCTGCTTTCTTTAGTATCTAGCAGAAAGTCTCAACCTCATACTAGCTTCCTAAACATGTAAACTCAACAATGCCGAACAACGCTTTATATTGAGTGTTTCTCCTAATTTTCAACAAAGTTCAAGTCTCATAAGTGACTTAAGTCATCTACAACCAAATGCACTCAACAAAGTTTCAGGCAACTCTAAACTCAACTAGATGGTCCTAACTGTGACCTAAAGTATGCAAGAACACATGTAGTCAGAAAAAGTATCTTGGACATGAGTAAAATACTATATGGCATGTTATAACAAGATGGTGTATGAACAAAAATAGTGAAAATAGACGGTAAGATGATAGAAAAGAGAAGAATAACCCAAGATACACAAACATACCATACTAGTCAATATCATGAAATACATAATAAAAAATGAAATCGTTATACATTTTATCTTGCACAATTTTTAATATACCAAGAAAAAATGATCATCAATACCTGAAAGCACCCCCAAAATTATTCCAAAACCTTGTCTCTAAGGTTTGGTACAAGCGAGAAGTGAGTAAAAACAAAGAAGAGAAAACGGGTGAAAGAGAAAATTGAATATAGATAAAGTGAAAATAAGAGTGAGTAGGTGAGAAATAACATGCAAGTATTGCGAAGTATGAAGTTGAACCTAATCTTGCAAATTACATTATGATATAAGAAAAACTCTCTCACATCTAGGTGACTAAAGAAACAATAAAAAATTCATAATCAGAGCAAGAACTAATAAGCAAAGGAGTTAAGGTAAATAATCCCCACCAAATCTTGCGAGCCAAAAGTCTTTCAACTAATGGTGAAATCAACAAGATGGTGGAATGAAGTTTAAGGTTTTGGATCAACTCAAAGACACGCCACTAATGCGGCGATTTAATTTGGTTTATGTCCCAACCAACTCTAAAAACACCTAAAATCCTAATAATATGTTAACTCCTTAAAAATGCTCAAATTATTCTAAGTAATATAATCCAAAGCTAAAATTAGCGGAACACGGGGTGCTCCAGTGCCTTTGGTGCTTATAAAACATTCATAGCACTTGCGAAAATCCAAGAAACTAAGTTGGGTTTTATTATATATAAAAAAAAGAAAACTAAAATAAAATTGAAATAAAAGAAACAAAGCTGGGCTGCTTCCCAGCAAACACCTTTCTTTTAAGTCTTTGGATATTCTTGATGTGATTTATCACGTGATGCCTGCCCTCTCCTTTCGAGATATCGACAACAAATGGTGCATCTATAGCTTTGGGCAATGAAACATGCATGACCTCCTTCAGACTTAGAAGCTCATTCGGGGTCTCTAACACAAAAATCTCTATCGCATCATGATCATCCAACACAAAGGTGTCGGTAATGTAAAAAATTTGCGAACGTTCCTTTACTTCAACCCTTTTGTACGATTCAACACATATGCATGGGAGGGTGGGTGGTTTCACCAACACCATATGTTTGTCTTCCTTGCTCTGTTTTGCAGCTCTTTCGACCTTTCTAAAATGACTTCAATTTTCATCTCATTTTCGTCCTTTTCATCTTATGCAATGATAATGTTTGGCTCAGTTAGAGACTTCACATTCGTCTGTTGTTTCACTCCAATAATCCTCAACCTGTGTAACCACATTCACCCCAAAAGTTTTCAATGTAACAACACACATTTTTGTATCAGTCTAAATTAATTAAACTAGGATTAACGTTAATCTCAGGGATTGACGGACGTAGTTTGAGCATTACATGGAGAACTCGCTTGGCTTGAACACGAGAACCGAGGAAATATATTATTTGTGGAATGGTGGTTGTGTAAATGTAGTATTTAAATTTATTATTATTATATTGCACTACATGTGTGTATGTTGATATCGAGCGAGGTTGTGTGATGGGTGTTCACATTGAAAAGCATGTCAACGCGGGTGTTGAGTAGGCGAAATACGGGTACACTAGGAAACTCTACTAATTCACATTAAGATGATTAGTTGATGAATTAAAATAGCTAATGTGACCATAGGCTAAGTTAATTCAATTAAAATGATAGGCTATGGTGTACCTTGAATTTCGTGTTGAGATCGGAGCACTAAGTGTTAGGTAGTCGAGGGTTAGTGGGACCACAAGTTGATAATTTTTGGTGAATAAAATCATTAACCATAGATATTATGTGGGCCTAAGCTAAGGTGAATAAATTCAATAAATCAAGGCCTGTAGTTTGAGTAAATTAAATGGAAAGCATAGGATTGGTTTAGATATACACACGAAGACATCTAGGAGCCATGTGAGTAACAAAATGGTGTCACATGAGGTGAGTAAGTGGGAGTGAGTGGGCTAAATGGCTAGAGGTGAGCCATTGGATAATCCTCATGATATGTAAGTGCATGAGGATGAAGGGCTAAGAATTAACATCACTTTAATATATAAACAAGGTTGATCAAGCATGCAAATGAAATCAAAATCAGTTTGGCAGGGAAATCATAGAAGAAGAGCTCGTTCAAGCTGAAATTCAACCACTTTAGAGGCAAGTTGAGGAATTAAAACTTAGGTAATCATCTTCTTCATCATCTCATTTATTTAATGAACCCGTTTTTGGGAGTTTTGATGAAAAATTGAATTTAAGGGTTAGATCCCAGGTTTTTGCTAATATTGTGACGAATTATATGTTAAATGATCATTTTATATAAGGATTTATCACTGGTTTTGATTGAATTGGTGTTTTATGAAGTTGAGAAAACTAGTGAATTTATGAGATTTGAGGAAATCGATCAAATTGTTGTTTTAAGGTTGTTCTAATTGTTGTTTTGGGTCAATTTGATATGGAGAGGGTGTTAAATGGGGTTTAGTTAGCTAATTAGGGGCTTTGAGACATAATTCTCAAGTTGAAAATTCTGTCACATAGGGCAATTAGTGCGCTCATGATTTTGGGCAGAAACTCGAATTTAGTTTCACGATTAGCGCGCTAATAAGCCCTATTAGCACGCTAACTCGACACCAAAAATTCGATGAAAATGTGTTTTAATAACATAGCTAGTTGAAACCCACTTTTGACGCACCGATTCTTAGATTTACTATTTTTAACTTATTTTGAATGAATTAACCTAATAAAAGACTATTTAATATTTTTAGGTTTTGAAATAAATATTAGTTTTAAGAGTTAATGGACACTAAATTAACCTTAAATCCACTATATTTGAACTGATAAGATACCGAACTCAAAGATATCGGGTATCGGGAGCTAGTCGGGTCGAATTCGGGAGTCCTAGGAAGTCGGAACACAGATTGAGGTGCGTAAACACAATGAGAATGCTTCACAGAATTTATGGTTTTGATTTTATCGATATCGTTTTTCATGTGTAACAACTGGTGGGCGTACATGTATTCTCACTCCTATTCGATTCGCGTATATGTTGGTTGTGGCTAAATCGCTTGCACGAGTTACTTGTGTTTAGTGCTCGTGTCGATGGAAGTAGAATATATCTTCGACTTTCAGGAGGGATTTAGGGTGTTCCGTTGACTTCAAATAACGTTTGGTGGGGTTCATCCGGCAACTAGAGTTGGGGTCTAGTCACTGTAAGCCTATAAGTATATATGTGGTTCCTATTTGATTTATCGATTAATGGCTGGTGTAGGTCAAGGTGTACTCGTGATTAGATGGATATTTACTGATTATTGCTTTATTTCTAAGCTTATTTAATTGGTACATGCTGCTAATTTATTTCACGGTATTCATTTTGCTTGTTGTATGTTGCCTATATTCATGGGAATATAACGTACTGTTGCCAGGAGTTATATTCGCATGTCTCACGCTTTATTTCATTAATATTGTGTGGAATTCTCTTAGGATTTTACTCACTGGACTTGTCATTGTATTTGTTGGGTGACTGAGTGTAGATCGTTCCACGAGTAAGGGCAAGATCAAAGATGTATTGGCGACTACCTCTGAGATAGTGGAGCCAGCTCGTGTATGACTACAGTATGTATATATTTATTTATTTTTGTTGGGTTTTGGGGACTGTAGAACACTGATTACATGTATATGGAACTTTTGTCATACTTATCTCACCTTGATATATACATGGTATCTTTCGCCGGGTTTTCCACTACTTAGGATTTTTAAATATTACATAAGTTACTTGTTTAAATGTTTTCGCTATAAAATTATAATATAACTTGATAAATTGAGTAACCGGCTAATTAAATTATTAATATTTATGTAAAGAATAGTTAGCATAACTAGGGCTAGCCGGAAAAGGGTAAGCAACTCGTTGGGTCGCGACGCGTCAAGGATAAGCGGGCCATGACGTGACAAGGCTAGGTGACATGGGATGCGACGTGGCGGTAGCAAGGCGACTTAGAATTGGCCGCTACATTCTCTTCTGGACAAAAAAATTAGTTATGTACTACAGCATAACTCTTTCTCGTCAATCAAGTTCTCAAGTGTAGTATTCATTTGACTAAGTTGAGTTTTCAAATCTTGCAAGCTTGGATTCACATGCTAAAATTGTTGAAACTCTTCATGTAAGCACTGTTAATTAGTCATTACTTGTTTCATCATATCTTCCAAGGAGGTGCTTTGTTGAGATTGTTGGTTCTTTTCATGACACTATTGATCAACTTGTTGAAAAGGTAGTTATTGGCTGAAGATCAAGTCATTCATCATGTCTCGTATATACCTCTTTTCATGACACTGTTGATCAACTCGTTGAAAAGGTAATTATTGGCTGAAGATCAAGTCATTCATCATGTATTGTATATACCTCTATTTATGTTGAGGAATCTGTGGACTTTGCATGAGCTCAAAGAAGTCGGGTTGTGGCGATGCATAGCTAGAATAGTGATGTTTCTCATACTTTGAATAGTAAGATCAAACATATGTGAAATGTGAATAATCCTTACAATTTCACAAGCCTCAACCTGTTGTACAAAAAAAATGCTTGTTAGAAAATTGATGTTCATTATATGACATACCTACCACATTCGCATTATGATAGTATAATTCTTCGAATCGACCATAGTCGTAGGGGTAAGAGGCTATTGCGGAGTAACCTGCAAGCATATTATGAACAATGGACTAGATAGACAAAATTAATAAATAAATAAACAAATAAATAAAATGAAACCAAAGAAAGAAAAAAAACCAATCCCCGAGCCAAAACTTGACTTGCGCCAAACGTGTCAATAAAATATATTACCTAAACCAATTATTTTGTAGATAGTGGCAAATAGTTGATCCCACGGAGATTGGTAATCTTTCTAAGGTTCTAAAAGAAAGGGAAAATGGGGGTTTGAGAGCGAATTTTAAGATAATTAAAAAAGACATGGAATTGAAAATATTTTGTAACAAAATTAATTAGAGAGGCAAATTAGACTTTCAATATCTCAAACTTCCTCATTTGGCACATTCAACCATATGATAGTCAATCTACATAAAACATGCAATTCAAAGGTATTCTAGAGTAGCTATAGACTCGGTAACGTACGCAGTTTCTCGCACTTCCTATTCTCGATAGTCAAGGTACGACGATGAATACTTCCCTAACCAAACACACAACCCTAGACTCACGCGAATTGGATTTAATGTGTTGATTGAATGGGACTTTGTGAAGACACACATCTAAACAACCGGATTGCACAATTATGGATGCTTTCGATTTAGCCTAGATCCTTAAGGTACTTGACGGGTCCCGAAAAGGGTCAAATCAATCGGTATGGTCAACTACCACTTGTGTGGTCTTCTTGCATAAGTACGGATGCATATGACTCACTAGCAATAAATCAAGGCTTAAATCAAAGTTTAACTCTAATTAATTAAGCAATACCAAAGAGACTAAAATAACAATAAAAAGAAATTAAGTTGAATTGAATTATATCTCACATAGGTTTGATGTCAAATAGTTGTTTGATCCATTTCCGATTTAGATTGATGGAGATTAGCTGGACATATTGATGGAAAATCTCAAATTCTTGATGTTCTTTTGTAAACATGCAAAGGTTGAGAACATTGATTTCCCGCGTTACTATTTATATAAAACCAATAAAACTTATTCCAAAACGAAGTTCCTAAAAATTCGGACTAAGAAGTCGGTTTCCAATTCTAGGTTGTGAGTCATGTCGTGGCCTGAATTTGTGAAACCTAAGCTACGACCTAGATATACGACCTAAATTGCGGCTTGGATCACTATTTTCTAATGACAAACATGAAATCGAGGCCACGAAGCTTGGATTCCATGCCATGGCCTAGATATACGGCTTGAGTCACGACCTAGAATTCTATTTTCTTCTTTCCTTTAATCACCTTGACCAGTTCTTCTAATATTCGCACCAATTCTTCATTTTGAGTCATAACACCTGTAAATCACACACATGAGAAATTGTCACCACTAAATAGAGATTTATGGTTCAAAGTCACACTAAACACTATATATTATAATATCTAATTGTACACTTATCAATATTGGACACTTAGTACTTATCAAGTATAAAGATAAACAATTATTAATCTATTTTAATACACATAAATTAATGTACTAAAAATATCTTTAGTTTTAATTTTATTTATACTTGAACATTTTTTTCTTGACATTAATGTTAATATATTACATGAATTATTTGTAGTAATGTTATAATAATTTATAATGCAACTTTTTATTGAGAATATTTGATGTTACTTTTTCAAATAACATCATATAAGATTATAATGTGTATATTTAATTTAATATTTGAAGAGATTTTTAATATCGAAAGTTAGTTCTCAAGATTGTAGTTAATTCGACAATTGGACAACCGAGTTTTAAGCAAAATGGGTCTGGACAAGCTAGTCTTGCTCGAATTTAAAATTAAATTGGGTCTGGACAATGAATATACTTGTTTATAGTACGGGTTATCCAGACCCGAACTCGTCCCGACTCGAATTTTTGCCACCTTTACTTTTGACCATCTTCTAATTAAGATACAAATCCCTTTATCGTAAGTACATAGAGATTTGTGCACATATTTTGATAGCAACTCAGAAGAGCGCGTTGTATCATCCAAAGAGGCTGCAACTTATATTCAAAAAACGATGTTGCAACAAGGGATGGGCCTCAATGGGGCACAGATTCTCCGTTAACTAGCCCCCACGTGACTAAAGACGAGGACAATTTCATCCCCACCATCGGGGGTGGGACGAGGGCAGTATTACCCCTTCCCACCATGAGGAATCAGGATTCCCCAGTACTCCACCCAATGGAGAATATTCCCCACGAGGATCCTGAATATTCTATATGGGAATTGCATCATAATCATTAAATTTTATATTTTCCTTTTTTGTATGGTGAATGCTTCATATAAAATTTGAAGATTGACCTACAATTACGAAGAAAAAACTTTTAATGATTTTAATTTTAGATCTATAATGTATTTGATCTTTTTTAGATATTATGTGAAAAATTGATGGGGTAGAAATCCCCGTAGTGATGGGGATCCTCGCTGGGTGGAGGGTGGTCAAAATTTCCCCGATAGAAAATTTTAAGCGGGGAATCCCTGCCCCGCCATAAATAGGGATGACGATGGGGATTGCATTCCCCACCCCACTACATCCCTAGTTGCAACTTGCAACTTGCAAGGTAGTGCAAATATTATAGCTAGGTAGGATATCCATTAAAAATAGGAATCAATTGAGAGCTTAATTAAATAATGTGCAATGGAAATGAAATATATTGTTTACTTATTTAGCTAGGGTTCTAGAGCATAGGAAACTTTAATTTAAGGAGTAGGACCAACTTTTAAAGTTTTTGTGGTGTGTTTTAAGAAAGCTAGCTCATAATTATATTATTCAATCCAAGCATGTAACACAATTTCTTGGAGACAAATGGATACATGGCCTATTAACCAAAATGAAATTGGGTTCGATAACCAAAATTGTAATTTTTGTTTTTCACTTTTGTAAGAGTTCAGCCCAGCTAAATTAGTTGAAGTTTGGGGCCACAACGAAATAACTTCAATCTAATTGATTCGATATTAATACGGGTGAGGTGGGGTGGGCTGGGTTTTTCTTTTTTTATTATTAAGTAAAATAAAAATTTAGTTATTTAGTAATGACTCGATATATGACCAAACATATAGTCAATTGCCCTAATTTAAATATATCGATTTGCAAATCTTATTTGTTCAAAAAATAGTCATTTATTTAGCTATGAATGTGATTATAATATTAAAGCAGTGTGACAATCAAGAAACGTTCTCTTCAAATATCTGAAACACATGACGATACACAAACATTATTGTAACGATAAACAAAACTTCCAAATGTTTAGTAAAAAAAACTTGAAAAGTATATAAATGCTTTAAGTAATGCATCTATGGCCATGTGCTTAGGATGGCATTTAAATCCCCCAAACGTCTTCGGTGCAAAGTGCAACTGCAACAAAAACAAAGAAAGAGTGGTTTAATTACCTAAGCCATCAGTGATCAAGTCGTTGAAGCTAATAATGTAGTGGAAAAGGTGGTTAAAATGGAGACAATATTGATATTAATTAAATTCACGAACCAACAAATAAAAAAGCAGGCAGGCCAGGCCTCATACACATTGTGGTGGCACTAACCATCCCACCATGCTCAACTAGTTGATAATAAGAAATGTTGTCCTTCATTATGTCGTGCATTGAAATATTGTGAATAAAGAATGTACAATGAAGTATTTTTCTTTCTCAAATTTACCTAAAGTAGCATCCCCTACCATTGTGACATTATATATATATATATAGATATATAATGACGACAAGAAAACATCACATCAGTTTTCCAAAACTCTCTTCCTCCAAGATGTGCGATGAAGATATGGTTCCCCTAGTTAATAAAGAGTACGGGGTATACTATATGTTTTGGGAAAATTATTCTTTTATGATGAAGATATATGGTCCATAGGACACTGACAACAATTCTTTCCCAAATTTATGATCTTTTTTTTTTTGGGAAAATCAATTTGATTTATTATGGCAAACAATGCATAGCACTTGCAAGAATTTTTTCCCCCCAATAAACCATGGAAGATTTTAGAAGTACATTAATAAAAGCACATTATAAGGTGACACCATAAACTGTTCATAAACAATCAAAACATTTTTTTTAAAAAGGAAAATACTAGAATGGTAATACCAATATTACACCATAAAACATATTGGCTCACAAGTGTTAGGATGAATCATTAGGTTGTGTTGAAGTGTAATGTGTATATTATGACTGAGTGTATTGTAACATGTGATTGTGTGTAGTGTAACATGTTGTTACTAGTATGGTTGGAGGGTCACATGTAATGTGATGTAGTGTTTGATGAGTCAGCGATCCAGGTGATCTATCATCTGGATCGTCCATTGTAAGATCATATCTTACGGTTGTAATTGCTTCTTAGTTAATGAATATAAATAGAGAGTACACGCTCAACACTAACGTAAATCACTATAGCAGAGATTGGGAGAAGCTATGGTTTCGTTTGCCCCGAAACAAACATGAGGTTATGGTTAGTGAGTCTTCAGATTTACACACTCAAACATGGTATCAGAGTTGTAGGTCAACGCCATGGAAGCTCAATTTGAAGGTCTCGATTGTAGATCGACAAGTTCACAACAATAATCAGTTGTTCGTATATCTCTGATGAATGCGTTAGCTCTGTTAGCGAGTTCTATGAGTCAACTCATCACGATCAAGCGGGATCGAGCAAATTTTTGTTGTCTATACTGATCTATATAACACTTTTGATTCAATTATAAATCATAAAATATAAATATACCTCCTTCCATTGCCATTAAGTTTGAAAATGTTTTTTCCCATCTCTACATTCTTCTGTTAGACAGAATATCTTGATGGTGAGATATCTTTGGTTTTAAAAAAATCATATCCCAATCATATCCCAAACTACCATCAAGTTGTGGGCCCAAAACATGGAGTGCGTAACAGTATAATATGGGTCACATATAATAAAGATTAATTAGGAAAAGATAATCTAACAATCTCCCACTTGACCCATATTATGACTTGATGACTCAAATAAAATATAATTGTGCACTTTTATTGAATCTATCAAATCACTTTTTCACTGAATTAAATTGATCAGATCATGGCGGTCACAAGTCATTTAATCGACGCAATTCCTTCCATGTATCACAATCAACTCAACCAGTATAACTTTAATAAGGATAATTTAACCCTCTAACCATACTAATATCTCACTGAAATCTAATGAAGATAACAAGTACATAAGCAAAGACAAAACTTTAATTGAATTCATAAGTGTCATGACAATAATATGAGCAATACAATTATAAATGTATGTATACGTACCACAATATTATGTTAACAAGGACTTGTCTATAATGCCCATACGTTCAACATGGCCAATAAATATTTTAGGCGATAATCCCTTAGTTAACGGATCCGCTATCATCAGATCAATACCAATATGCTCAATCGACAGTCTTTGTTTTTTGCACTTCTTCTTAGACATACAAGTACTTCAAATCCATGTGTTTTGCACCTTTTGAATACTAGTCATTCTTTGAAAAGAAAACTACTGTGGAATTATCACAATATAGCCTTATAGGTCTAGCTATACTATTAATAATAGCAAGTCCTGACACAAAATTCTGCAACCATAATGTATGAATAGTGGCCTCAAAGCATGCCACGAATTCAACCTCCATAGTGGAAGTAGCAATTACAGTCTGCTTCGCACTCTTCCATGAAACTGCTCCACCGGCCAATAGGAACAAGTAACCGAATGCGGATTTCCTCGATTCCACACATCCGGTATAGTCTAAATCTGAATACCCAATCACTTCGAGATGACTCGACCGTTTGTAGATCAACATGTAATCCTTGGTGCCTTGTAAGTACTTAAAGTACTTTCTTTGCAGCTCTCCAATGATCCATTACAGGATTACTTTGATATCGACCCAACATTCCAACAGTAAAACTGATGTCCGATGGAGTACAAGTCTGGGCATATATTAAGCCCCCAACTAATGACGCATAAGGAATACATTGCATTTGCTGACGTTCCAAATCATTATGAGGACATTGCATTAAACTGAACTTGTCCCTTTCTTGAATTGGAACTATTCCTGGGGAGCACTTATCCATTTGAAATCTCTCTAACACTTTATTGATATATCCTTTCTAAGACAAACCTAACATCCTTGTGATCTATCACGAAATATTTATATTCTTATCACGTAGGATGCCTCACCCATATCTTTTATTTCAAATTTTATAGGGAGAAATCTCTTTACATCAAGTAACAAAGCAACATCATTCGCAGCAAGAAGCATATCATCAACATATAGGACCAATATAATAAACTTGCTCCCACTGATCTTCATATATATACACCGATTAACAATGTTTTCTAAAAAACCATATGACGTAATGGTATTGTTGAACTTAATATACCATTGTCTGGAAGCTTATTTCAATCCATATATTGACTCCTTCAATTTACACACTAAGTTTTCTTTTCCTGTAGTCAAGAAACCTTAAGGTTGGTCCATGTAAACTTCCTTTTCTAAGTCTCCATTCAGAAAGGCGGTTTTCACATCCATTTAGTGAAGCTCAAGATTATAATGAGCTACTAAAGCCATTATAATTCTTAAAGAGTCCTTCTTTGAAACTGGAGAGAAGGTCTCCTTATAGTCTATGCCATCTTCTGATTGTAACCTTTGGCGACAAGTCTGGTTTTATGTCTTTCAATATTGCCATGTGAGTTTCGTTTTGTTTTGAAGACCCATTTGCAACGAACTTGTTTTGCACCTTCAGGCAACTCGACTAATTCCCAGACTTTGTTGTCATCCATTGATTTCAACTCGTCTATCATGACATTAAACCATTTTTCAAAATCATCACATTTCATGGCTTATTTGAATGAGTCTGGATCATTGTCAATGCTCAAATCGCATTCATGTTCAAGTGAATAAACTACATAGTCATTTGAGACTACTGGTCTTCTTGTCCTTACAGACCTTTGTAATGTTATTTCTTGTGGCTCTACTTGATCATTTACAACTTGTACATCATTAGCTGGTTCATTAAGAATAAGTTCATTTTCCTCATTTGGAACAATGATTTGTTGTCCCGGTTTGTTGCATAACCATGATACAACAAGATGAACAAAAATTTGAGAAATGTTAGATGTAGGAGTTTTCAATTGAATTTCATGAATATCCACATTTCGAGATTCTTTCCTCCCACTGATTTGGCCATTCTCAATGAACCGAGCATTACTAGACTAAACTATTCTCGTACTATAATTAAACAATAAAATATGTACCTTTTAGCCATTTCAGGATAACCAATGAAGTAACCACTAATAGCCCTTGCATCAAGTTTCTTTTCATGTGGATCATATATCCGTACTTCTGCTTGACATCCCCAAACATGAAAATGTCTCAAGCTAGGTTTTCTACCACTCAAAGTTCATAAGGAGTCTTAGGAACTTATTTACTAGGAACCCTATTCAGCAGATATGCAGCAGTTTTTAATGTATGCATCCACAATGATGAAGGCATAGTGTTACAACTTAACATACTCCTAACCATATCCATAAGAGTACGGTTCCGCCTTTCAGTAACACCATTTTGTTGAGGTGTACCAGGCATTGTGTATTATGCACAAATACCTCGACTTTTAAGGAAATTTCTAAATGGACCTGGACATTGTCCACTTTCATCATACTTTCCAAAGTATTCGCCACCTCTATCAGATCTTACCACTTTTACCTTTCTATCTAGTTGTCTTTCTACCACATTAATGAACATTTCTAAAATGTCCACTGACTGAGAATTTTCATGCAACAAGTATAGATAACAATATCGTGAGTAATCATCAATAAAGGTGATAAAATACTTTTGACCACTCTAAGATGGAGCATCAAAAAGACCACAAATATCGGTGTGTATTAATTCAAGAGGCTCACTATTTCTTGTGGCTGGATGTTTTGATATATGTTTGGTTTGCTTTCCCTTAATGCAATCCACACATACATCCCAATCAACAAAATCCAATTGAGGTAAGATGTTACTTTTCACTAACCTCTTTACTTTTTCTTTGGATATATGACCTAATCTTTGATGCAAACGAAAAGCAGAGCATTCATCATGTGCACTACTTTTATTTCCAATAAGATGCTCAACATTAAACAAGGATTCAATAAATATACTGTCAAGATTGAAACGATATAAGTTGTCAATTAAAATACAAAACCATAATAGTATTTTTGTTTAAATAAACTAAAACAATTATTTCCAATCTTTAAATTAAAGCCTACACAATCCAATCTTGACACAGAAACAAGGTTCCTTGAACATTCAGGAACATAAAGACACTTTTCTAAATCCGAGAAGCATCCGGTATCAAGGATTAATCTGTAAGTCTCGATCCCTTCTATGCGTGCCTTCATTCCGTTCCCCATAAATAAGAACTTTTCAGTTCCGCTTATGGGATGGATTGAAAGGAATCCCTGCGTAATATGTGAAACATGAGTAGTTGCACCAGTATCAAGCCACCATGTATTATTAGGCACTTCAATTAGGTTTGATTCAAAACATACAGAAATGTAATGTATACATTTCTTCTCAAACCATGCGTTTCGTTTCGGACAATCTTTCTTGAAGTGACCACTCTTCCTGCAGTAGTGGCACCTCAGCTCCTTATAGATTCGACCCTCATGGACTTTTATTGGGGCTTTGTCCTTCTTTATGTCCTTCCTTCCTGGTATCATTTTGTTGTTGCTTAATCTCCCTTCCTCCTGTACGAGCATGACCTTGATTTCTTGTAAGTTCCATTTTCTTTTATGGTGTTATAATTCACTTGGAACTGACCAAACTCAGGGGGAAAGGAATTAATGATGAACTGAACTAGAAATGATTCACTCACGTCCATTCCCATTACTTTGAGCTTCACTGCCAAGTTAGACATATTTGTCACATGATCATGGATGGGCTGTGACCACTCAAATTTCTTAGTTGTCAACTCACTCATCAAGCTTCCCACAATGGACTTGTCAGCAATGTCCGATTGTGAATACTCTTTTAGCTAGATCATGAACTCCTTTATGTCGCTTGTTTTGGGCATAGATGGTTTGACATTTTTTGCGCTCGTCGTTCGCATCAAATTTAAACTTAGCCTATTAGACCGCTCCTAAGCCTCATATAAAGACTTTTCCTCTTCGGAGCTGGCCTCGGTAATGGTCGTAGGCTTTTCGTCTACAATGATTGCTAGGTAAAGGTCCATTACACCCAGTCGGAACTGGATCTGTTCAGACCAATCATTGTAGTTGAGCCCATTGAACTTAACCATCATATTACCTAAGGCAAACATATTAGAGGACGCTGCAAATATAACAAAATTATTTACATTAATGCTTTGAGTTAAACCTAATAGATTCAGACATGCAATACTTTTATTATGTATTTAAGTTCACCATTGGGTGGTACTTTAATACATAATTCATGCTATATCAAATTCTTAATGAGCATACTTTTATAGACAATTAATCATATTTGGGTAAATAAGTAAGATATCTTTGGATAAAACATACCTATTTTTAATTAAGAATGAAGATAAATTTCTTAAGTTTCATTTATTATAAGCAATAGTCCACCTTTGGGTGACCTCCTAGCATTATACTTAATTGGTCTTAATTAAATATTTAACATCTATTAAAGCTAGGTCACTTTGGTGACTAATAAGCTTTTAATTAAATAAACATTTAATTAAGCATACTTTAATTTTAATTTTCAAAATTTTAAATTCTAATACGTAATTAACATTCTTAATTTTCATATACTGCATGTAATTAATTAAGATAATACTTAAACATGCAACTATTATGACATATTGGAAAAGACATACAAAATTATTGGTATGTATCCATGGCAAGTGATCAATTGATCAATACTGTATTGATCCTTAAAAATAAAAATTAAATTTTTTAAAAAATTTACCTTTTGCCATGTGTCATTTCAGGGTCGTGCGTGGGACCCACTTGTCGTGATACGCATGTCCAAATCTCAGGAGTCGACACTGAGGTACACGCAGGGCATAACGGTGTCGAGACGAGCAGAGGTGTACCTCGAGTCGCGTGTCAATGTGGGACAGAAATAACGGCATATGAGGTACACTTAGTGTATTTGAGGTAAATTTAAAAATGAGTGGCTAGATTTAACCTCATATATATATAAGGATAATGTGGTGGGTTATCTACACTTCACAAACAAAAAAAAACAAACGAAAAAATAACTGAGAGGATACGAAACAGTGAGGAAAGGAAGAAGAGGAAGAAGAAGAAAAAGAGAAAGAAGAAGAGAGAGCGGGAGAGATTGAGAGAGACCGAGCTTGAGCAAGGTGAGTGAATTTCCCTTGTTGATTGGTCGTTTGTTGTTGTCTGTCAGCGTTTGTGGGTCGTGGCCATGGAGGATCAGCCTCCATGGCCGAGAGAGGTGGGGGAGATGGCAGGGGTGTCTCCCTTACCATCGAAACCAATTGGGGTTGGGCTTGCCAACCCTAATGCCTCAAAAGCAAAAAAAAAAAAAAAAAAAACAAAACAGAGCATCGACTTTGTTTCAACGAATAAGAAGAAGAAACTGGGTCGGGCCTACCCGGACCCATCCCAATAAAATAATATATATTTAATCATTAAATTAAAATAAACCGATTTTTTATAAAATTAAATTACAGAAAATAGATTAAAATAGATAAAAAAAAATTATGGAAAAATTCAGTAAATTCTTGAAAAATATGAAAAATTAGAGAAAACTAGAAAAAATAAGTTCGAGACTTTTTCGGGCATTTCACACCCCGGTATAATTCGAAAATAGTGCTAAAAATCAAATTGTTTTTGAAAATAAAATTACAAATTTATGACCCCATAGTATAACTTCACTTAATGTGACTCTAAAATAGTAAAATGGTATAAATGGGCTCCATGGACTTAGGATGCTATTGTCGGGTATTGGTGTGCATATTGAGGCGCGAGCAGGACGTTTTGAGGACGATTTGCGATTTCTCGAGGTAAGTAAACTAGCTAGGAAATTGTACAGCCATTTCATTTTACTCTATTGGATATTATTGTTCACTACTTTGATATCTATCGTTGAAAGTGCTATTGCGTGGAGTGGTCCATTGGCAAATGAGTAATGGTACTGTTTATCTATGATATGAGCTCTTATCTAGACGCTGTCAATATCTCCCAATTGAGTGTACGTTGGGGGCACTTATCCGGGTATGTGGATATCTCATAGTCGCAACGGTTTGGGCCGGGAGGCAGGTGTCTCATCCTGAACCCGAGTCTGCTGGGCTTTTGCCGCGACTCAACGACCTTTTGGTCGGGACTCCTTGCTATTTGGCCTTACTTATCGATTGATTTGTTTACAGTCTTTTATATTCATGCGTTTTATGTACCTTTCCTTCTATTTGCATGAATTCGACTGTTCTAGTTATTTCGAAATGTTGTATAAATGTCCTATTGGCATTACTTACATGGGCTTGTCATTTGGTGTTTGACGGAGTGCAGATCCACAGTCCAGCAAGGGGAAGGCTCCACAGTTAGGAGATATTATTTGAGGATACCAGAGCAGTTCCTTCTACTTGTCTTACATAGGTGATTCTTTGTATTATTAGTTATACTTGTTTTAAAAGATTGGGAGTTAGGTTTTTGAGGGGGTTTTGGGCATGTATATCTTTCGTTTACTTTCCTCTGGATGTTTATTGACGATGATATACATATTCGGGGTTTCCACACTCTAGGTTGTCTTAACTGGTATCTTTGAGATTTTTCAGTTAGTTTGAGGTTTAATTGCTTCAGCTATAACTATGATAACTCACTAATTGATTAGCTCAATTTTAAATTGCTTGATAAATAATAAAAGATAAAGGAAGGCTGACTAGGCTTGCGTGACTCAACGAGATGAACTCGGGGGTCTACGTAAGTCTAGGCCGGGCGGGGCCCAGTTCAGGATTGTGGAACTGGGGCCGTCACAAATACATTATTTTATGTCTTCAAATCCATATACAATATATTTTCATGGTAATATCAAACGTGGCAAATCACCCACTTGCAATTCACGTTAACCAACACTAAGAAACCATTAAGATTAAGCCATGCACTTACTTTGTAGGAAATAAGCCATGCACCTACTTTATAGGAAATAATTTGTACTAAAAGAAATGAATAATTAAACTAACGTAATGATAGCAATTAGATTTATACATAAGACTGTACATAGCGCATATATATCAATTTATTATAGATCCGAATTCTTTAACGCCAAATATATCGACATCGGAATAGGAAAAAATAATATACCTAAAAATGCAATATACCCAAAATGCGAAGTGAAGTCGATCAAAGTATTCATCTATAATGCGGAAATTTAACATCGACTTAAACCACTTAGTTGAATCAAAAGTGTTTAACCATGTCTCTCATACCAATGTTGTCTATACTGATCTATATAACACTTTTGATTCAATCATAAATCATAAAATATAAACATACCTCCTTCCATTGCCATTAAGTTTGAGAATGTTTTTTCCCCTCTCTGCCTTCTTCCGTTAGATAGAATATCTTAATGGTGAGATCTCTTTGGTTTTAAACAAATCATATCCCAATAATTGTTTTACAGTTATTGGGTCCGTTTATTTTGAAGAGAGATGGGAGGGAATTAAAACCACCATACTAAAAACATTTATGCCCAAACTACCATCAAGTTAGGAGCCCAAAACATGGAGTACGTAACAGTATAATATGGGTCACATATAATAGAGATTAATTAGGAAAAAATAATCTAACAATTTCTTGTTGTGGAAGTTGATTGTGGTTCCACTCATCATCGGTTGTGAGTTTGATGGATATTTATTCGGTACTGTTAAATGTCCAGAGAAGTTCTTGGAGGATGGATATGTGAATCCGAGCTACAAAAGCTAGATCTGTAAAGATTCAGTTTTATTTGGTTGGTTGTTAAATGCAATCACCAAAGAAATTTCTACAGAAGTCAATAAACGAGCATCATCATCTTAAGAATTGTGGAAAGCTATTGAGGAATGTTGTGGTTCATACAACAGATCTCAAGTTCAGATTCTCAAGAAAACGATGCAGATTTGTAGGAAAGGTTCCAAGAAGATGTGTGAGTACTTGAACACGATGAAAGAGTTAGCAGATGGTATTAAATCTGTAGGAACGCCTATAAGTGATTTGGATCTGATAACGAGCACCCTCATAAGTTTGGATATGAAGTATCTACTAATTGTGACTCTTCTTCAAGCTCAGAAAGACATTGCATGGACTGAGTTTCAAGCTTCATTGTTAAGTTTTGAGACAACACTAACGCATATGCAGGCCATGCAAGGAATTAATTCTTTAAGTGTTCAAGATTCAATACAATTTGCTAATTCAACTGAGGTTCGAACATCTGGTGGAAGCTTTCACCAATCAAGTGGTTAGAATTAAGATTTGAGCAATGGATCTAGTCATAGTGGTTTGAATAGTAGAGTATATGGTAATAGAGGTAGAGGTGCTGGTCGATCTCGTGGTGGAAGTCGTGGTTTCAAGAACCATAACTACAATGAGCCTACATGCCAGATTTGCAACAAATTTGCAACAATATGTTATCATCGTAGAGATTTCAAGTATATGGTAGCACAATCATTTTCAAATCAACTTCTCAACCACAGAAGTTCATTCCAACAATGACACAAACTCCACCACCGAATTCATTCTTTGTTGCCTCATAGTTTAGTTCGGATTCATTGTGGTACACTGATAGCAGTGTAACGTCACATATCACAGTTGATCCATCTCAGATCTCCAATGGAAGTTCATACTCAGGTACTGATTCTTTAATGGTAGGTAGTGGTCAGTTAATTCCTATTACTAGGATTGTTAATGCTCACATTCCATTTAATAGCTCTCGTCTTCAGTTTCCTAATACTCTTGTTGTCCCACAAATCAAGAAAAATCTCTTAATTGTTTCTCAACTCACCAAAGATAATGATGTCCTAATTGAATTTTCTTCTACCGATTGTTGTGTCAAGGATTCCATAACTAAGAATATTCATCTCAAAGGGACACTTCATGATGGTATTTATCATTTCTTTAGTAATTCTTATGTTTCTTTTTTAAGCAAATAAAGCCTTTCTTACTACTTGTAAGGGTGATCGGTCTTTGTGGCCTGCAAGACTGGGTCATCCAGCCAACAAAATTGTGGTATATGTGTTAACTTCTAATCTTAATTTACCTGTATCTTCAAATATGCAATTTTGTAACTTATGTCCTTTAGGTAAGAGTCATTCTTTACCTTTTCATTTGTCAAATAAATGTGCAAATTTAGTTTTAGAATTAATTCATACTGATGTATGGGGGCTAACTCCTATTACTTCAATTGGTGGTTATAATTACTATATCCACTTTATTAATAATTGTACCAGATTCACTAGGATAAATCTTCTTAAATCGAGATTTGATGCATTAAAAGCTTTTATCCATTTCAAGTCTTTAGTTGAAAATCAATTCTCCACCACAATTAAGAAAGTACAATCTAATTGGGGTGGTGAATATCGATTTTTTAAACCTTTGTAGGATTCTTGTGGTATAATTTTTCAACATTCTTGTTCATATGTTCATAAACAAAATGGTGGGGCTTAAAGGAAGCATCATCACATTGTTGAAATGACCTTAACCTTACTTGCTCATGTTAATATATATTACCAATATCGGTGAGATGCTTGTGAAACTGCAGTGTTCCTAATCAATAGGTTACCTACTGTAGTCATACAATACATCTCCCCTTATAAAAAACTGTTCAAAGTTCCTCTAGATTACAATCTTTTAAAAGTATTAGGGTATTCTTGTTTTCCCTATACTAGACCTTATAATTCTCATAAGTTCTAATTTTGATATGAACTTTGCATTTTATTAGTTCTTCTCATAAGGGGTATAAATGCTTAAATAAATCTCGTACATTGATCATTAAAAGAAATGTTATTTTTTAATGAATCTATATTTCCTTTTATGAAATTATTTTGTGTGAAGAATGACTTTCCTATGTCTTATCCTGTTATTGTGGGGACTATTCCTTTACCTTCTCTATGGTCTTCTTCTCTACATTCTTCTCCACAACTGGTATCCAAACTAGCTGTTTCGTCTAATGCTTCTTCTGAATGAGTTATCTGATTCAGCTACTGTTCAATTACCTATTCCTTTTGTCAATACTCATCGTATGCCAACAAGAGCTAAAAATGGTATTGTGATGCGTAAAACCTTTTTAACTACCACTACTTTACTTGATACTGATATTCCTTCAACTGCTTTTGAAGCTCTAACTTGTCCCCAATGATTAGATGGTATGAAGAAGGAATATCAGGCTTTAATGAGTAATGGTACATGGACTTTGGTCCCTGCATTTCATAATCAGGATATTATTGGTAATAAATGGGTTTTTTCTATTAAAAAAAATTAGATGGCTCTATTAATAGATACAAAGCTCGATTGATAGCTAAATGGTTCAAACAAGTTCCTGGAATTGAGTTTTCAAAAAACATATAACCCAATGGTTAAGGCTTCAACCATAAGAGTGATATTGTCCATTGCAGTTCATTATGGTTGGTCCATCCGTCAATTGGACATTAACAATGCCTTTCTGAATGGTCAT
This sequence comes from Stephania yunnanensis, assembly GCA_039657365.1. Taxonomy (NCBI): domain Eukaryota; kingdom Viridiplantae; phylum Streptophyta; class Magnoliopsida; order Ranunculales; family Menispermaceae; genus Stephania; species Stephania yunnanensis. Next base: position 52,924,828 of record CM077585.1, on the reverse strand, counting down.
TTGGTTGAAGAGCTGTATACTAATCAACCTCAAGGATTTGTCAATTCTGATAAACCTTACTGTGTGTGTAGATTTAATAAAGCTTTTTATGGTCATCGTCAGGCTCCTAGAGCTTGGTTTGACAGACTTAAGAATACTTTGGTGAACTGGGGATTCAAAAATGCTATGTCTAGCGATTCTTTGTTCATTTACACGTGTGGTTCTACAGTACTATATTTGTTAGTCTATGTAGATGACATTATAGTGGCTGGATCTCATGTGGAATTAATCAAATATTTTATCAAAAAGTTGAATAGTACATTTGACTTAAAAGATATTGGGGATCTTAATATGTTTTTGGGCATAAAGGCTAGGAGGAATGCCTCTGGTTTGTACTTAAATCAAACTGGCTATGTTAAGTTATTGCTGGAAAAATGTGGGATGTTGTTAGCTAAAATAGTGGATACTTCTGCAGTAGTAGGCAAACCATTATATTCTGATCACAGTCCAGAGTTTAAAGATAAGACTTTGTATAGAAGTATATTTATATTTTATGTTGAGAGGTTTACAATATCTGGTTAACATCACAGTCCAGAGTTTAAAGATAAGACTTTGTATAGAAGTATAATATAGCCTATATTGTTAATAGGCTGAGCCAGTTTCAACGAAGTCCTACAATGTTTCGTTGGCGGACATTGAAAATGGTTATGTGAGGTATCTTGAAGGCACATCTTACTATGGTTTGAGTTTTCATCATAATAAAGATTTATTCTTAACAGGTTTTCTTATGTTGATTGGGCTGGATCTCCTAATGATAGGAAATCTGTTGCTGGGTTTGCAGTATTTTTGGGTTCTAATCTAGTTTCTTGGCAAAGCAAGAAGCAACATGTAGTGGCAAGGAGTAGTACAGAATCTGAATATAGATCTTTGGCTCACACTACTGCTGAATTATCGTGGCTTCGATCTCTATTGTCTGAGCTGTCTATTATACTGCCTGCTACACCAGTACTATGGTGTGATAATCAGCGTGCTAGTGCCTTAGCTAAAAATCTAGTCTACCATTTAAGAATCAAACATATCGAGCTTAATGTTCATTTTGTTCGAGATAAGTTATTGTCTTGGCAACTGTTGGTTAACTATGTTCCTTACTGTTGGTTAACTATGTTCCTTCCCAAGATCAAGTTGCAGACTATTTTACAAAATCTTTTTCCTTCTCTCGATTCCAGTTCCTGCGTAACAAACTTGGGATTGGTAGTCTCCTCCTACGTTTGAGGGGGATGTTAGGATGAATCATTAGGTTATATAACTTATATTGAAGTGTAACGTGTATAGTATGACTGAGTGTATTTTAACATGTGACTCTGTGTAGTGTAACATGTTGTTACTAGTACGGTTGTAGGGTCACATGTGATACGTTGTAGTGTTTGATGAGTCGGCGATCCAGGTGATCTATCATATGGATCGTCTATTGTAAGATCATTTCATACGGTTGTAATTGGTTCTTAATTAATGAATATAAATAGAGAGTACACACTCAACAATAGCACGTATCACTGTAGCAGAGATTGTGAGAAGTTGTGGCTTCATTTGCTCTGCAACATATCTGAGGTTAGAGTTAGTGAGTCTCCAAATTTACACACTCAAACAACAAAGCCTTCCATGCGACTTCGACTTGCGCGTATGCATCAAGATCTATATATGCCCGCATCCCAAAGCACCTATGGATGACTCTTGTAAGCTAACATGTGTTGTGGTGTGACATATGGTGTTGTCATTCTAACACTTCTCAATTAAAAAAAAAAAAAAAAAAAAAATTCCAAAGAGTACAAGACCTCACGGTTCACAGTAGCTCCAACAACAAAGACTTGAACCAACAAGAACAACCAAAGCTTAGCGCGCACACGCGCACACATAATACATATTACATATGTAACATTAACCTTAATTTGAGTCAATAATAAGCAACAATGACAGATTGAACAGCACGGATTGGCCTCACGATGAACCGACTGAAGCCGGCTTTGTCAAGAACATATTGCCATTCCTCTTGAGTCCTCTCTTTCCCTCTGTTGGTATGTGCCATCATCACCATGTCCAGCATTAGTTTCGCGCCTTTAAGCTTGTAATTATCGTCGTCTTGTTCCTTTTCTTGTTCATCATCTGCTTCTTCTATCACTGCATCCACAATGATCACTTTCCCTTTAACCTTTGGAATGGCTTCCCTGCATTTTTTCAGTATTTCAATGCATTCCTCGTCGCACCAGTCGTGTAGAACCCACTGCACCTCACAAACAAAGAAAAATCAAACACAGGATTGTCTCAATTAAGTGACAAATTGCATGTTAATGAGAGAGATACATATTGAAGTGATACTACAAGTACCCATCATGTGATTTTCATGATCAAAACTACATGTATGAGATAGAGTTTGAAGAATAAAATCAGAACAATGTATGGAAAGGCATTAGTAACAATACCGACCATTAAAAAGGCGGCATTGGCCTGGGGTACAGCTTTGAACATGTCTCCTCCGATATGCTCCACGCTGTTTCTCTCTGGTGCGACGGACACAACGTGAGGAAGATCGAAATTGATGCCTTTGATCCAAGGGAAGGCCTTGACAAGCATGCCAAGGGTGGTTCCATCCCCGCCACCTACATCCACAACTGAATCCACTCCATCAAACACATCGGCGCAACCATTAACTATTGCAGGCACAACCATCCGAGCATCACAAGCCATGGCTTCATTTATGAGCTTGCTGTGATTTTGGTTTTCTGCAGCAAAATCCCAGATGTCCTCCCCATGAGCAGCTTCAAAGGCTGGTCTGTCATTGTTTCTAACACGACCACTCAAAGCTTGCCATGGAGCAAGCATGACCGGACTAGTCTCTAGCAGAACCAGAGCTGCCATGCCACGCTCTCCTTTCTTCATTAGGAGGCGACCGAGAGGGGTAAGAGTGTAGAGCTTGGCACCATTGGTGGCGTCGGAGCACTTCTCTTTCAAGAATTTCAGGTGGGCGAGGAAGCGAATGATGCGGTACAGATATGAGGAAGAACAGTTCAGAGCAGTTGCTAGCTCAGAGAGAGAGATGCCGGCCCGGCCATGTGCCTCCATTGCTTCTGCAATTCCAAGCTCAATTGCGCATTTCAATGCAGCCATTTCAGAGAACCCAAAGAAGTACCTCCACATATCAATTTCAGCTCTTTGTTCTTCATCGGCGTAATCATTTTCACCAACTGTTTTCTCTCTCCTATTTCCTATTTCTTCCATCAAAGAATACAACTTCCTCTTTTGATGAAGTTTTCACTCGTATGAGAAAGCTAGCCTTTAATGAAATTGGAGCACTGAAGTACTTATACATATATACTGGAGTACCATCACCATGCATATATCTTTAATGACGTATTGGGTTTCCATTTTAGTGTAATTAACTTGTTGTTTTAGGACTTCAAAGGCTGTCCTTGGGTGTTTACACTTAATTTTGTTAATACTATTCATTTCCACTAGATCGATAAACCATTTTTCACTTTTGGAAATGTTAAAGACATTGCTAATATGAAAGTAATCACATCAAGCACATAATATGATCATTTTTCACTTTTGGAAATGTCAAAGACATTGCTAATATGAAAGTACACATCAAGCACATAATATGATCAATATTGACAATCAGAAGAAAACACTCAATCAGCTTATCATCCTAATCATGTCACATTAATTAATCTCAAGGGATAACAATCAACTAGAAAAGTTCTCTATTACCAAATCCTTGAATTCTAAGAAGTGTATAAAGTACAAAGAGATTAACTGCGTGTCGGGAACTTAATTATGAGTTGATTAAAACCTCAGTAGGTGAGATTTGCATTTCCAAGTATTGGTTAAATCAATCAATGTTCTAATGCATATTAATTATTTGGTTCACCTTTAACCGACCATGTTTTTATATAATTTAATAGCAAAAGTACAAACATTGCATCGATGCCCACCAACTAGGTTTTAATTGCTAGTGACGGAGAGATTTGTTTAAAAATTGTGTACAGACTGAATTAGGAGATAATTATATTTTTCAATCATTCATTGTGATGGTGTCAGATTATTTAATAAGAGTGGAGACAAAATTATGTTTGAGACAGTCTGCTAATTACTATATCAATTCATAATTGAATCAGATGTGATAGTGAGCCAAAGGTGTATCAAAATGTTTTTGCATAATTAAATCAACCAGAGATGCTAATAATGACTTAATAACACCAAATAGGTTCTAAATAATCTGAAAGTTCCCACATCTTTTCCTTAACTAATATTGTTTTAATTACAGAACCTCAAGGAACTGAACTGTGACTTCTTCAAACAAAAGTAATAAATCTTAAGATAACTCTTCCTATATATCATAAACAACATATTTAAATAATAGCAAATGGATGCAATAATTGAGGAAGATGAAAGTATGATATCTATTGATGGGAATATTTGTATAACAAATTATGTACATACAAGAATAGGAGATAATTGTAAAGATGAACAAGTTTAAGCCATCTCATCTTGCCCTCAGGGTGTACTCAGAAAATACCTCTTTATTCCAAACCCTCATCACATACCTAAGAAAATTAAGCAACCTCTTTCTCAAAAAAGTACGCAACCCATGTCTAGAGGATTAAAACAGAAAGCTTGGCCCATTCCTATTGTTCTTGGACACAATTCATTTGTTTTCTTTATCTTATTTCCCTCTTTTTTTTTTCCCTAAAATCAATGAAGGGCAAGGTAGGACATTATGTCATCGCATCACCTTCTTCAGGGTTGGCAGGCACTATACATCACAAACGCTTCACTGGCATGCAGGCCCTGAATCACAATGTCCTATCAAGATCTGTTTCTACACTAAAACCAAGAGAATGGAAGGGGACAAAAGAATCCTCAATTTCTTGTCCGTCCCAACTTTTTCATGGCAGGTAGGAAAATTTTCAATGCTCAACGCTTAATGCATTGTGATTTAGTATTAGGAGTTAAATATGTTACACCAGAGAGACTTGTAATGACTTCAAAGAGTGTAATACTGTCATTTTTCTAAAGAAAATTTTGCTCTCTAAACTACAAGAGTCAACAAATATCCTAAATGATACGATGAAGTAAACCACCTTTCACTTTGTAGTAGTGAAAGATGAAAATAAGAGCAGTTGCTGGTGAATTTCGAGATAATTTATTCCTTCCCAAACCTCTCCTTTTATAGAGCACTGGTAATGACCAGTTAGAGTGAAGTGGAGCAGTGGAACAATTAAGCATTGAATGAAAATGGGTAGTGGAACAAGCGAATGGAGTAGTGGAGCGTAATGGAGTAATGGAGAGCAGTTTCAACTGCATCCACTCAGTTACTTTAATAACTACCCATTTAATCTCGAAAATGGTAAAAATTAATGGTAAAAAGTTTAACCCATGGTTAGCTTGCACACATATACACGCACGAGCACGTGCCTCGTGCCAAGTGCTAAGTGCGCCTATAAAAGCGCCTAAAATGCGCCATATGACCAGCGCCGCTCACGTGTGTGGCTCACCTTGCATAGCACTTGTATTTTATTTTACACACATTGTGGTGCAAGAGTACATATATACTCTTTAAACTTGAAGTTCCTAACCAATGTGGGACTAAACATTTATTTTGAAAATGTTCAACAATCCCCCCATTTTCAAAATAATCGATCATTTAATCCACGAAATCTCAAACATTATATGCATAAGTAATGGTATCTTGCGATTTGAACCACTAATTTGTGAAAAGTTCATTACATCATATCAGAATTACATGGTAGATAAACTTTGAACCAATGATTCTATTCAATATGTAGCATAAACATATCACGCATATAACTTACACCAGCAAATAGCCATAAATATCCTGACACATTCAACATTGGCCTTGTGTCCCGTATCTTCTCGTGAATGTCTTTGGAGCCAAGCCCTTGAACTCCTTGAAGCGGCCGCACTTCACATCCACATAGGTAGTCTCCATTCTAGTACCCCCGCAATTTAAGCACCTTTAGAAGGCTATTAAGAGATCATCTCGACCTCCTCTCTTTACATGCAGGTACCGAGCACTAACAACCTTGGGATAGTTATTAAAATTTAGTGCTCATAGTCACTCTTATAATGAATTTGACTGCATTGAACTCAAGAATTAACGTAATGTTAGGCGTCGAGTTGAGTTTCCACTATTGGTGACATGTAATTCATGGGCTTAAGACCCATCCCTCTTGATGTTTTATTCACCAAGTCTCTTGGCAATCCTTTAGTAAGGGGATCTGCCAAGTTTTGACTAGATTTCATATAGTCGATCGTGATAACTCCTCTTGTTATCAATTCTCTGACACAACTATGTCTCACTCTAATATGTTTGGATTTACCATTGTACATTTGGCTATAAGCCCTTGCCAATGTGGCCTCACTATCACAATGGATAGAGATTGAGCTACCGGTTTAGGCCATAATGGTATCTCGTATAATAATTCACGTAGCCATTCAACTTCTTTTGAAGCTGAGGCCTATGCAATAAACTCTGATTCCATGGTAGAACCAACCATTAAAGTTTGCTTCTTTGAAGCCCACGAGATCGCACCTCCAGCAAGTGTGAAAATCCCACCCACTTGTAGATGCATGATTTTGATCTTTCACAATCCAACTTGCATATGAAAATCCTTATAAGACCGAAGGATATCCACTATAGCATAAACCATAGTTAATTGTTTTCTTCGGATATTTCAAAACTCTTCGAATTGCAAACCAATGCAACTCACTTGGATTGATTGTAAATCTGCTCAACTTGCCTACTACCAAGGCAATATCCGTCCTAATGCATGTCATTGCATACATTAAGCATCCAATTAATCTAGAATACTCCAGTTGTGAAACTGGATTGCCTGTATTTTTCACTAGCTCAATACTTGAATCTTGTGGGGTAGAAACAGGGGCACGATTCAAGTGATTGAATCTATTGAGAACTTTCTCAATATAATGAGATTGAGTTAGAGTAATACTCCCCTCATCTCTTACAATCTGAATCCCGAGAATGACATCTGCTTGCTCCATATCTTTCATTTCAAACCGGCTTGAAAGAAACCTTTTGGTCAACTGAACTTGTTCCAAGTCAGTTCCAAAAATCAGCATGTCATCTACGTAAAGACAGATAATTACACCATTGCCTTTTTCATCAAACTTGTTATATAGACATTTATCAGATTCATTTATTTTGAATCCAAAAGCAAGTACAACCTGGTCAAATTTTTGGTGCCACTGTTTTGGTGCTTGCTTTAAATCGTACAATGATTTTTGCAATCCGCACACTTTATTCTCATGACCGGGCATAATAAACCTTTCAGGTTGTTCCATGTATATTTCCTAATCCAAATCTCCATTTAGGAACGTTGTTTTAATGTCCATTTGGTGGATGACCAGCTTGTTTATAGCTGCAATTGCAATAAGCAATCTGATAGTAGCAATTCTAGCTACTGGTGAATAGGTATCGAAATAGTCTATTCCATGCTTTTGGTTGAAACCCTTAGCAACCATTCTCACTTTGTGTTTTTCAATGGATCCATCAACTCTTCTTTTCCTTTTGAAGAGAAATTTGCATTTAATGGGTTTACACCCTGGATGTAGATCAACTAGCTCCCAAGTGTTATTTCCCATTATTGAATCCATCTCATCATTTAATGCCTCTTTCCGAAAGATGCATCTCTTTCTTTCATTGCCTCCTCTACTATTTGAAGATCAGCGTCCGTATTAAAACAATACGAATTTGTCTAGTTATTGTTTCTTTAATTCCTTCAACTATGAATGTATAGAAATTAGAACCAAATGACTTAATTTTTCGAGCTCGTTTGCTCCTTCAAAGTTCAGGAACTTCTATTATTTTTTTGTCATTTTCAATTTCTATAACTTCCTTCCTTTTTGGTTTTCTTCAGGAATACTTTTGGGAACAAATTTAAATCTTGTCTCATCAAAGATTGCATCCCTTGATTCGATTACAGTGTTTACTGAAATCGAATTATTAGGCTCAATTACCATGAACCTATATGCCTTACTGTGTTGTGCATATCCAATAAATATGCACTCCACTCCCCTTTCACCCAATTTCTTCTTTTTGGGTTCAAAGACTTTTACTACTGCTCTACAGCCCCAAACTCTTAAATAATTGAGATTTGGTTTTCGTTTATTCCAAAGCTCATATGGGGTGACTTTATTCTTCTTTTATGAAATTATGTTCAAAATATGGCATGCAGTCAGCAATGCCTCTCCCCAAAATCCACTATTCAAACCAGAGTTTGATAGCATGGCATTAACCATTTCGGTTAAAACACAATTTTTACGCTCAGCCACACCATTTTGTTGTGGTGTATAAGGGGCAGTAGTCTCATGGACTATTCCAGTAGATTCAAAGTACTTTGGATCATAGTACTCTCATCCCCTATCAGAACTTAAACATTTTATAAAGGTCTCACATTGCAATTCGATTTCTGCCTTATAGGTCCGAAACTTAACCATTGCCTCATCTTTGGAATGCAACAAATAAACATAACAAAATTTTATAAATCAATAAATGTCTAAAATATTTACGCCTCCTATTGAGGGTGTATACATGTATGTCACATACATCGAATGAATGTATTAAGTCTAGCAACTTTGAATTTCTTTCAACATTAAGAAATGGATTTCTAGTTATTTTTGTTTTCATGCATGCATTGCAATTTCCTTCATATTTTTCAAAATAAGGCAGTAATTCCAGATTTACCATTTCATGTAATTTCTTGAAATGAACATGTCATAATCTATGATGCCATAAAAATGGAGGAGACTCAACAAGATACACAGAAACAACATTCTTATTAGATAAAGCGATTACATTGAGCTTAAACATGCCCTCATAAGCATAACCCTTCTCTGCATATACCCCTCCTGGAGAGTACAAACTTGTCAGCCTCAAATACAAGCCTAAAACCAAACTTATTCAAAAGACCACCCGACACTAGATTCTTCCTCACTTCTGGTGCATAATACACGTTAGTGAATGTTACAATTTTGCTAGAAGTAAATTTCAGATCAACACCACCTATGCCTTTAACAGGGAAAATAACATCATTTCCCATGTACAAGACAATATTTTCATCTACTGCCTCCATGGTCTTGAAGAACCTCTTGTTCTTGCAGACATGTCGAGTAGCACCAGAATCAACCCACCAAGCTATATCATTTTCAACGACGTTGATTTCAGATATCATAGCAATGAGATCATCATTGTCGTTACCTGCACCTTTTGCAATGCTAAAGGAAGCATGATTTTTTCCTTGCTTCCTCTTCCAATAATAACATTCGGACTTGAGGTGGCCATCTTTCCAGCAGAACCAACAAGTGACTTTCTGCTTCCTTTGATTCTGATTTTGGTTGTTCGATTTTCCTGAACCAGTAGGCTTTTTGAAACCATCAGGCTTGTTAGGCATGTTGAGCATGGGCTTTTTGAACTTAGCCGCTTCCATCACATGCACCTTTGAAATCTCCTGAGCATTCTGGCTTTTTTCATTTTCCTGCATGCGACAATCCTCTTCTACACGAACATGGTTAACAAGTTCATCAAGAGTTATGTCCTCTTTTTTATGCTTAATAGTTCGTTTGAACTCCTTCCAGGATGGGGGCAGTTTATCAATAATAGAAAACACAACAATTGTTTCATCCATGACAAGATTGTGTTGAGAGAAATTATTTCTAATCCTCTCAATTTCATGAAATTGTTCCATGACAGACCTTTCATCAACCATTTTAAAATTAATAAACTTTGATATGAGGAATTTCTTACTTGTCGCATCCTCCTTATGGTACCTTGCCTCCAGTTTCTCCCATACCTCCTTGGCAGAGGGGACGTCATGGTAGAGGTCGAACAGTGAGTCCTTCATGGCGTTCAGAATGTGACCTCTGCGAGTGTGGTCATCCGTCTCCCATTTCTGCCTCTTCTTGATCTGCTCGACAGTTTCATCATCGGACTTTATAGGTTTTGGTGTATCCAGAACATACACCAGATGAAGCGCCACCAGCAGGAAATGAACTCGCTTCTGCCACCTCAGGAAATCGCCTCCATCGAAGCGATCCAGCTTCACAATGTTAGCCGACAGCTCTTTGATTGACGAAACCATTGCAATGAAAGTAAAAATTTCATTTAGATTGTTACACCTGAGGGACTTGCAATGACTTCAAAGCGTGTAACACCGCCACTTTCATAAAGGAAATTTTGTTTTCTATACTGCAAAAGTCAACAAATATCCTAAAGGATACGATGAAGTAAACCCACCTTCCACTTTGCAGTAGTGAAAGATGAAAACAAGAGCAGTTGCTGGTGAATTTCGAGATAATTTATTCCTCCCCAAACCTCTCGTCTTATAGAACACTGGTCATGACCAGTTAGAGTGAAAATGGGGTAGTGGAGTAGTGGAAGGGTCAAGCATTGAATGAAAATGGGGTAGTGGAACAACAATAGAGTAGTAGAGTAGTAATGGAGTAATGGAGAGCAATTTCAACCGCATCCACTCAATTACTTTAATAACTACCCATTTAATCTCGAAAATGATAAAAATTAATGGTAAAAAGTTTTACCCATGGTTAGCTTGCACAAAATGCGCCGCGCGCGCGTGTGGCTCACCTTGCATAGCACTTGTATTTTATTTTACTCACACTGTGGTGTAAGAGTACATATATATTCTTTAAACTTGAAGTTCCTAACCAATGTGGGACTAAACATTTATTTTGAAAATGTTCAACAAAATATTATAAAATTTTGTTTAATTAGGATTTGCTTGTTGGTATTTGTTTAGTTAGGAAGTTGAATTAGATTAAAAGTAGAAACATGTTTTTCGCTATATAAAGCCACAAAGGATGTTGTGATGTTCATATCATATGCCTATGCTATAGGTTCATGTTTATGCTCATTATACTTGTGCTTATGCTTTGAGATATGAAAAGTTTTATATTCCATAAAGCTAGTAATAAAAATGAATAATTGTTAGCATGTACTATATATATATATACTGCAACCTTGCATAAGAGTCGGAATATGTATTTTCAATCCCTTGTGCAGTTGTTTGTCCCAAGCCCCAACTCACTCGAAGTAAGCCTAACACCAAACAATGTCTATACCATGCCACAAAGGCACTTTTATGTTCCAATTTCGAGGACCAAAAATCTAGAAACATCAACCAAAGAAGTCGACTAATTGCATGAGCAGCATGACTCACGTGGTAAGCTGAAAAAGCCAAGAGTCCATTGTTGCATTGGTTTAAATACAATCCGTGAATGAGCTATAACTCTCTGCAGTCTGCATGTTATCAATCAATAATTAATAGTGTTTCAATATGGCCACAATAATATACTTAAATTGAAGGAGATAATGCACCAACTAATTTTGGGACTGAGTTAATGTATTATTCCCAAACGGAAATTCCTAATAAAAGTTATAATCTAAACAAAACTTTCCTAAAATAGCAAAATTGCCGCTTCGGAGGCCAAAACGATGGAATTTTGCCGAAAAACGTCGTAGACACGGCATAGCAGTGATTCGTGATCTCCTCGCCGTTTCCAATCAACCCATGCCCCCGGAACGCTGAAACTCAAACGCCCGAACTTCACCGAAATTAGAAAAATGTCATCCTGTCATATCTTTTCATATTTTTCCAAGAATTTGCAACTAATTCTTGGACTTCATCATTATCCTGTCAAGAATTTGCAAACTAATTCTTGGATTATCCTGTCAAGAATTTGCAAGCTAGTTCTTGGACTTCATCATTCTCCCCATGATGGAATAATTTTTAGAATAATTTTGCTGTAGGCCTTGTAGAGAACTGTAGAACAAGCCATATACAAGATCATTCATTTCAAAATAGGGTTTTCTACGTGAATGTCTCATTGGTTTGATATGGGGTTACTTGGGTAAGAGGTCAGGAATTGAGCCTCATAATGTGCAAGTTATTATTTATTTCTTATCCAAAAAAATAGGGTTTTCTTACTAGCAAAAAATCCACAAAGCTGATAATGACTACAATATGAAAGAGGAAAGAGCTGATGATAGAGCCACCCAAGATCATTCTCAAAGCTAGATATGCAAGGCATCCAAGATATCCAACGTCGTTAAATCCACCAAGATCTGAACATCCATGCACTCCATTAACAAAAGTTCGTCACTACCTATTTAAAATATGAAACCTTATTATCAGAGGCATAATAGTCACCAGCATCTATAATATGCAAAGATATCAGAATCCCGAAATGAACGTATGGAGGAAGACATGAACGGTAAAGAGAAGAGAATTAATAATGAATTCGTATACAGATCGGCAAATGATGTATGGAAATAAGTACAAGTATCCAAAATGGACAATATGGAAAACAAAAGACAAGAATAATATTTAAGAGCGAGCATAGTTGAAGATTTCAATCGAAAACTGGAACGAAATACGACATCATAAAATGGAGAAGAACAATTCATACATAAACCAAGTGGAGTTCTCCTCTCAGTTCTGCTAATTTGCTAGTCCAATCTCAGTGGATCCAATCCAACTAATAGATTTACAATAAGCCAGTGAAAAAGATGGGCATCGATATCATTTCCATAGGAATTCTCATCATCAATAACAATTTTTTTTTTTTTTGAAAATCGACTTCCCCACACAGAGGAAGAGGGGCATCGAATATCACTTCGATTTTCCGATCCTCCCTAAATGTATAAATGGCAAATCCAAATAAATATAACCGCAAGAAAAACACAGTGGATGGAAGGTCAAAAAATTTCCAACTTCTTTTTTCTGATTCCTGCTCCACTGTTTTCACAGTTGTGTCAAGGATGAGAAGGCCAACATTAAAGTTAATCAAGGGCATGGCATAAGAATGAAATACAAGCATAATTTTCCAAAGCCCACCCACATTGAGGTAAACAAAGTAGCCTAGCTCTTTTAATATAGATCATAGGACCATTTTGTTTCCCCATATTGAAAACCAGATGCTAAGATCAAAGCCCTAGAAGTTATGCTTTCTGCACGCCTTTTGGCATTTAGATGATTTAAAACTGAGAAATGTAGAAAAATCAAAACCATTTTTCATTTTCATCTCAATGTACTTAACTATGCCCAAACAAACATGTAGTCTCCTAACAAAAGTTACACAGTTCTAAAATGAACATAGAAATACGTGCACTCCAAAACCAAAAAACTGAGTCAAAATAGCTAGGAATATAATAAATCAAAGTTGAAAATCATCTGAGTAGAAGCCCTAATGCTGGTCCTTCCTAGCAAAGCTCATCCAATTATGAATCAATTCAGTGAATAACATTAAGTAAAAATCTAAAATCACACAAGCAGCCCTAAATTCAAAGAAAATAAAAAGGGAATTACATATGAAAAAAATAAAAATAAAATAAAAAGTGTACTTTGTGAGTTTTCGTACTTGAGATGGATGTTCTTGGCATGTGTGACTGATGTTTCTTTGAATACTGTTGCACATATTTTTTTGGGGGGCTTGTCTTCTATGTGTTAATGATGAAATTATATATTGGTATATGGTTATATGTAGGGAAAAAGGCACTATAAATTTATTGAAGTAGGAAGAAATTTGCTTGTTCTATGAAGTGCAAGGACATGTGATGTATTGTGCATAGCAATTTGAATCTTGAATATAATTTTTGTTGTAAATTATACCCTTTGAAATTGACATGTTGTTCTCAAATTCATATGTTTGAGCTCGATTTTGATACTAAATTTGTATTTCAATTCTGGATTCTTATTGATATATTTGTATTTTGATGTTACTTTTTCACTTGGAATGTAATGTTGAAATCTTGGTTAAAACTATTTATAACAGACTTTGGTTGTTGTAGAAGATTTATCAACATGCATTGCTTGTCGAAGAGGGTTTCGGAAGAGTTTTTGTAGAATGCTTTGTAAAAATGACAGGAGGGTGTATATGTCAATATCAAAAGTGTGCCAAAATTTCTTTCAAGTATCATCAAACCTGGTATGCCTTATAAAAACAAAATCAATTTGTTTTATTATGTGTGACAGACAATACAGGGAAAATCAATTTGTTTTATTTAATCAATTTGTTTTATTATGTGTTACAGACAATACAGAGCACTCACAATCAGTTTTTCCCCAGTAAACCATTCATAAACAATCAAAACATAAAAAAACATGAACACTCTACTTGGTTTGAATCACACAGTAGCTCCAACCTCCAACAACAAAGACTTAAACCAACAAGAAGAACCATTCCTACCAAAAAAAACAAGAGAACATTCAAACTTAGTACATACACATAACATGTATGACTAACCTTAATTTGAGTCAATAATAAGCAACAATTACAGATTGAACAGCACGGATCGGCCTCACAACGAATCGATCGAAGCCGGCGTTATGAAGGACATACTTGCCATTCCTCTCGGGTCCTCTCTTTGCCGGTGTTGGTGTGTATCATCATGGCCATGTCCAAAGCATTAGTTTCGCGCCCCCCGAGCTTGTGATCTTCCTCACTACGCTCTTTTTCTTGTCCATGATCATCTCCTTCTATCACTTGCATCCACAATAATCACTTTTCCTTTGTCTGTGGAATTGCTTCCCTGCATTTTTTCGGTATTTCGATACATTCTTCGTCGCACCGGTCGTGTAGAATCCATCGCATCTCACAAACGAAGCAAAATTGAACTCAATAATGTTTCGAATAAGTGTCAAATTGTAATTAAGCCAAGAACTCAATCCTAGCTAGATAGACTCACGAGGGAGGATTTATGTGAAGGCCTCACATTGCAACATTGCATGTTAATGAGCTAACAGTACTAGCAAGAACAAGAAGTACCTTTCATGTGATTTTTGCAATCAAACCTACATTTATAAGCTAGAGTTTGAAGAATAAAATTGGAACAATGTATAGAAAGGCATTACTAACAATACTTGACCATTAGAAAGGCGGCATCGGCTGTGTGTACGACTTTGAACATGTCTCCTCCAATATGCTCCACGCCGTTTCTCTCTGGTGCAACGGACACGACGTGGGGAAGATCGAAATGGATGCCTTTGATCCAAGGGAAGGCCTTGACAAGCATGCCAAGGGTGGTTCCATCCCCACCACCTACATCCACAACTGATTCTACTCCTTCAAACACATCGGCGCTGTAAGAATAAACCATTAAGGGTGTAGGTGTACTGGATCAGTGATGCTGTACATCATGTTGTAATATAGTTATAAAGCCTCAGTAGTTAGTTAGGAATCAATGGTTGTAATCTCTTCAGTTTGTTAGGAATCAATGGTTGTAATCTCTCCTGTTCATATATAAATAAAACGAAACCTCTCTGTTTTCTCTTTAATGAAAACAGTGAGTTTGTAAGACAATTCTAGATGAACTAGTAACATTTTCATGGTATCAGAGCTATGACGCTCAGGCGATGGAAGATTCTAGAACCATAGCATCTTCATCAAGATCATCGTCAACATCGACTCCATTGAAGACTCCAGTGAAGACATCAATGGCAGCAACACCTCTCCTAACTCCATTTGGTAATTCTGTAAGTCAATTTGTTTCAATTAAACTAGATGAATCAAATTTCTTGCTGTGGAAAGCAATTGTAGTTCCAGTAATTGAAGGAATCAGATTTGATGGTTTTATATTTGGAACAAAAGATTGTCCTCTAAGTTCTTGGATGGTCTGAAGAAATCAATCCGAATATATGAAGAATGGTTTTCGAAAGATAGAATTCTTGTTTCTTGGCTACTTACTTCATTGCAAGATTCAATTGCAACACAAGTCTCAGGATATGCTTCTTCAACAAAATCACTATGGGAAGCTATTGAATCTCTGTGTGGAGCTCAAAATTATGCTCAAATTCAGATGAATCGCACAATGTTGCGAACCCTAAGAAAGGGAAATATGTCAATGATGGATTATCTGAAGAAATTGAAAGAATTATCTGATAAATTAGCAACAGCTGGTGAACCAATCTTGATGAAAGATCTAATCTCATGTGCATTGTCTGGATTAGATGCTGAATACCTTCCAATCACTACAATATTAGAGGGACAACGAAATCTATCTTGGCCAGAAGTTCAATCTACATTGTTAAGTTTTGAGGCGAAATTGATTCAACTGCAAGCACTGAATGGAATCGATTCAATGAATTTGAATACATCAACACAAGCTAATGCTGCTGAAATGAAATATGGAAATGGAAGTACAAACAAGTTACAAAACCAAAGTTATGGAGGAGGATATAGAGGTGTTGGAAATGGTTATAGAGGAGGTCGAGGAAATGGCAGATTCAGAGGAAGAGGAGGTTTCAAGAATACAAACAATCGTCCAACTTGTCAAATCTGCAACAAGATTGGACACACAACACAGTTGCGTGTGTTACTACAGGTCTGATATGAACTACATGGGAGCAAATGCACATAATGGATCATCACAATCATAGTTCAATCAGCCTCAAGTTCAGTCTCAATCTCATAAGGGAGCATTCCTGGCACACCAAGTTCCTACTGTTGCACAACAATTCTATCCATCTCCACAGAATGCACAGAGTTTCATATCATCTACTGATTCCATACCAGACTCCTCTTGGTATGCTGATAGTGGAGCTACTTCACATGTGACTGCTGATCCATCACAGCTCACAAATAGTACTACCTATTCAGGTAATTGCTCCTTGGTAGTTGGCAATGGTAATCATTTACATATTGCATCTATTGGTCATGCTAAGACTCCTTCACAACAGTCTTCATTGAAATTTCCCAATACACTTTGTGTTCCATATATAAAGAAAAATCTGTTGAGTATTTCTCAGCTAACTCGAGACAATGATGTGGTTATTGAGTTTAACTCTTCTACTTGCTTGATAAAGGATATTCACACTAAACAAGTTCTCCTTCGAGGAAAGCTCAAAGATGGATTGTACCAATTCTTTCCAAGTTCAGTTGATGCTCAAGCATTTGTTACATCTCAGCACAAACCAAATCAACTATGGCATTTGAGATTGGGTCATCCCTCACTGTCAACACTTCAACAATCGCTTTGAAAACTCACATCAAAGCTTCTTCAACATCAGTTGGATTTTGCTCTACTTGCCCTCTTGGTAAACATCATGCTTTACCATTTCCTGTTTCACAGTCACATAGTTCACATGTATTAGAGTTAATACATACTGATGTTTGGGGTCCAGCACCTGTAACTTCTCATGATGGATACAATTACTATGTGCATTTCATAGATGACTGTACAAGGTTTACTTGGCTGTACCTATTGAAGAATAAATCAGATACCTTTAATGCATTTGTTCACTTCAAAACTCTTGTAGAAAATCAGTTTTCTACTAAGATTAAAAGGTTACAATCTGATTGGGGAGGAGAATTTAGATGTTTTAAACCTTTTTTTGATAGTCATAGCATTTTCTTTCAACATTCTTGTCCACATACTCATCAACAGAATGGTAGAGCAGAGAGAAAACATCGACATATCATTGAGACTAGCTTGACACTTCTTGCTCATTCAAAGTTGCCTTATAAATTTTGGTCTGATGCTTGTTCCACATCAGTTTTTCTTATTAATAGACTTCCTTCACAAGTATTATCTGGAAGTTCTCCTTATCAGCAGCTATATCAGCAACCTCCAGATTATACAATTCTTAAGGTGTTTGGTTGTGCTTGTTATCCATATACAAGATCTTATAATCAACACAAGTATCAGTTCAGGTCTGAGAAAAGTATTTTTCTCGGGTTACATTCAAATTCATAAAGGCTACAAATGCTTGGGAAAATCAGGAAGACTTTATATCTCAAGACATGTTATTTTTGATGAAGAAGATTTTCCTTATTCTTCTATGTTCTCCACAGATAAATCTTCTTCTCCTATATCTGTTGTTCCACACTCAATTGTTACTATTGATAAACATTCTTACCCTGGTTCATCAGTTTTACCAACAAATTTACCACAATCATCTCCACCACAATCATCTCCACCACAATCATTTTCACCACAGTCATCTTCACCACAATCATCTACACCACAATCATCTCCTGTTACTCTACCTACAAATACTCACCAAATGATTACCAGGGGAAAGAATGGAATTTCTATGAAGAAAGTATTTACTGCTACATGTTCTGCTGCTGATTCTGTTCCTTCTACAGTGGAGATGGCTCTATCTATTCCTCATTGGAGAGAAGCAATGGAAAATGAGTATCAAGCATTGATGAAAAATGGTACATGGTCTTTGGTATCTCCTTCTAAAGATCAAAATGTGGTTGCTAATAAGTGGATCTTCACAGTGAAGAAAAATTCTGATGGAACTGTTAACAGATATAAAGCAAGGTTAGTTGCCAAAGGTTTTAAACAAATACCTGGCATTGATTTTTCAGAAACTTATAGCCATGTGATCAAATCTGCAACTATTAGGATCATTTTCTCAATTGCAGTGACATATGGTTGGTCTATTAGACAAATTGATGTTAATAATGCCTTCCTGAATGGTCAGTTAATGGAAGAGGTCTATACTAATCAACCAACTAGTTTTGTTGATGATTCCAATCCTCATCATGTTTGTCGACTTCATAAGGCCTTATATGGTCTTCGACAAGCTCCAAGAGCTTGGTTTGATCAATTAAAAGGAGCTTTGTTGTCATGGGGTTTTTCAAATCTAAAGTGATTCTTCTCTGTTCATCACTACTTGGGAAACTTCTCCTCTTTATGTGTTGATCTATGTTGATGACATTATTGTCACTTTGGTGCTAAACCTACGCAATTCAGTCCTTTATCAACAAGCTGAATAATACCTTTGCTTTGAAGGATATTGGGGAGTTAAGCTTGTTCTTGGGGTTTGAAGTTCGACGTGATACTTCGGTTTATATCTAAATCAGTCCATTTACATATCCTCATTGTTGTTGAAGGTGGCATGTCAAATGCAAAGGTTACTTGAATCTCCTGCTTTCTTCAAGGGAAACAATTGTGCGATGATAGTCATTCTTTGTTTCATGATCCTTCACTTTATAGAAGTCTTCTTGGTGGATTACGATGATGTTGTACATACCAGACCAGACATTGCCTTCATCGTCAATCGATTAAGCTCATATCAACAAAGTCCTTCTACTTCTCATTGGCAAGCTTTGAAACGTGTATTGCGATTCTTAAAAGGCACGATTCATTTGGGTTTGAGTTTCAAACCTGGTTCAAAGCTTATGCTAACAGGGTATTCGAGATCTTGATTGGGTGCAAAATCCAGATGATCGAAAATCCATTCTTTGGTTTTGATGTTTACTTTGGTTCAAATCGATTTCTTGGCAATCCAAGCGAGCGGTGTTGTGGCAAGGTCTAGCACCGAATCGAATATAGAGCATTAGCTCATGTGGGCTCTTGAGGTTACTTGGATACGTTCCTTGTTAACCGAATTACGTTTCAACTTCCTGCTGTTCTAGTTATTTGGTGTGACAATTTGAGTGTTTGCTTCACTTGCTCGCAATCTGTCTTTCATTCAAGAACCAAGCATATTAAGATTGATATCCATTTTGTGAGAGACAAGGTATTGCAGGGGGATCTATCTGTGCAATATGTTCCCACTTGTGATCAAATTGCTAATTGTTTTACTAAAGCATTGTCCACCTCTAGGTTTCATGAGTTACGGATCAAACTTGGTGTCATTCCCATTCCTCTTCGTTTGAGGGGAGATGTAAGAATAAACCATTAAGGGTGTAGGTGTACTGGATCAGTGATGCTGTACATCATGTTGTAATATAGTTATAAAGCCTCAGTAGTTAGTTAGGAATCAATGGTTGTAATCTCTTCAGTTTGTTAGGAATCAATGGTTGTAATCTCTCCTGTTCATATATAAATAAAACGAAACCTCTCTGTTTTCTCTTTAATGAAAACAGTGAGTTTGTAAGACAATTCTAGATGAACTAGTAACATTTTCAGGCGCAACCATTAATTACTGCAGGCACAACAATCCTAGCATCACAAGCCATGGCTTCATTGATGAGCTTGCTGTGTTTTGGGTTTTCTGCAGCAAAACCCCAGATGTCCTCCCCATGAGCAGCTTCAAAAGCTGGTCTGTCATTGTGTCTAATGCGGTTGCTCAAAGCGTGCCATGGTGCAAGCATAAACGGGCTGGTCTCTAACAGCACCAGAGCTGCCATGCCACGCTCTCCTTGCTTCATTAAGAGGCCACCGAGTGGAGTAAGAGTGTAGAGCTTGGTACCATTTGTGGCGCTGGAGCACTTCTCTTTGAAGAATTTCAGGTGGACAAGGAAGCGAATGATGCGGTACAGATATGAAGAAGAACAGTTCAGAGCAGTTGCTAGCTCAGAGAGAGAGATGCCGGCCCGGCCATAAGCCTCCATTGCTTCTGCAATTCCAAGCTCAATCGAGCATTTCAACACTGCCATTTCAGTAAACCCAAAGATGTACCTCCACACATCGATTTTGGCTCTTTGTTCCTCATTGCAATCATTTTCGCTAATTGTTGTCTCCGTCTTCTTTCCTATTTCCTCCATCACGGAACACAGCTTCCACTTTCGCTGAAGCTTGCACTAGTATAAGAGACGTATTGGTGAAATCGGAGCACTAAAATACTTATATATACTGGCCGGTGTACCATCACCCGCGAATGATGTTTCAAAATTTCCATAATGTGATTTTTTTGTTTTGGGACTTCAAGGCTGGCCTTGGGTGTTACACTTTATTTTGTTAATACCAACTCATTTTTAGTGGATTGATTAGCCCTTTTTCACTTTCAGTAAATGGCAAGACATTGCTATTAGCTAATATGAAAGTAATCACAACAAGCATATAGTATGATCAATATTGACAATCAGAAGAAAATACTCAATCAGCTTATCATATGTCGCATAAATCTCAAGGAACAACAACCAACAAAAGAAAATTCGACTAGAAAGGTTTTCTGGGAAGTCCAAAGTACCGTGAGATTCACGTGTATTAGGAAACTAGGTAAGATTTGCATTTCTTGTCTTCTTGGCCTTTGACTTCATAGCCTAATGGTTGCCGAATGTAGACTTCCTCTTCAAGAACTCCATTTAGGAAGCGCGACTTTACATCCATCTCGTCGTATCTTCCACTTGTTTTGAGCCGCCAAAGAAATGATTAGTCTGATAGTCTCCAATCGAACAACAGGAGCAAATACCTCATCATAGTCAATTCCAGCCTTTTGACTATAGCCTTTAGCAACTAGCCTCGCCTTGTGCCTTTCAATCTTTCCTTTGGCGTTTTGTTTTATTTTGTACACCCATTTGACACCTATCGCCTTATGTTCCTTGGGAAGTGAGGTGAGTTCCCATGTGTCATTCTTCTCAATGGCCTTGATTTCTTCGTCCATCGCATCTCTCCACTTCTTTTCTTGTACTGCTTCTTTAAAGCTCACTGGTTCACAATCGACAAACAGACAAAATAATGTAAGATTATCTTGTCGTTCGGTTACCTCATAGAGATCTCTAAGGCTTCTTGTACGTTGCACAACTCTTTCACTTTGACTCCCACTTGATGATGACGAAGGTGATGAGTCTCCTTGAGTGGTTGATGTTGGTGAAGTGGGTGGAGTTGCGTGCTCTTGTTGAGGTCCTACTTGCTCCCTCATTGTCTCGCTCATCTTCTTCAAATTGAGGAAAGAAATTTAAGTCATCTCGCATGAGATTCAAAATCCCATTCTCCTTCTTCGTCGAAGACCACATCTCGACTAATCACAATCTTCTTTTTGTCCGGATTGTACAGCTTGTAGCCCTTCGAGTTAGCATCATAGCCGATGAAGATAAAATTCTCGCTTTTATCATCAAGCTTCGTTCTTCTCTCGTCTGGTACATGAACATGGGCTATACTTCCAAAGATTCTCGTGTGGGAAATGCCAGGCTTTCTTCCACTCCATGCCTCTTGCGGTGTCTTTCCCCATACACTTCTTGTTGGAGATCGGTTTGACAAGTAGATCGCACACGCTATCGCCTCCGCCTTCAAGTATTTGTTAAATCGATGAAGTTTTTCATTAATTTTAATTATTTGGTTTAGTACCTTTAAATGACCATGTTTTACTGATACTAACAATTAATGCATGCATTAATGCAAACCGACTACAGTTTAAATAATCTGATGAGTGCTCCTTGACTTGTAATATACAAGGA
This sequence comes from Stephania yunnanensis, assembly GCA_039657365.1. Taxonomy (NCBI): domain Eukaryota; kingdom Viridiplantae; phylum Streptophyta; class Magnoliopsida; order Ranunculales; family Menispermaceae; genus Stephania; species Stephania yunnanensis. Next base: position 52,902,664 of record CM077585.1, on the reverse strand, counting down.
CCATAATCAATAAACTAAACAAGACTTCTTGGTGCAAGAGTACTCCTTCAAAATCTGAAAGGCATGGAAAATTCAAAGTATAGCAAGTGAAAAGGAAGTTGATAGAGTATAATTTCAAGTGATGGAGAGATTTGTTTAAGAAATTGTGCACAGACTGGATTAGGAGATATATAATAAATCATTCAGTAACAAGCTAGGTGTTAGATTATTTAACAAGAGTGGAGACAAAATTATGTGTGAGACAGTCTGATATAAGTTCAATATTAATACTATCAATTCATAACTGATCGAATCTGATGCGATAGTAAGTAAAGAAGTATTAAAATATTTTTTCACAAGCATAGATACTAGCAATGCCTAGATGCACACCAAACAAGTTTTAAATAATCTATCAGACTGACGAGTGACTGTTCCTCATCTTTGATTACAGACCTAATAAATTGTGGCTTCTTCATATAAGTGAATCTTAAGATAACTCATCTTCCCAAATAATATAAACAACATATTTAAATAATATGGACGAGATTAGGAAAATAACAGCATGATTTCTAGTGATGGGAAGATTCGTATGACAAAATTGTGCGCAGACAGTGTTAAAGTAGAGGGACTTGCAATGACTCTAGAGAGACTAATTGCGATGACTTCAAAGCGTGTAACATTGCCACTTTCCTAAAGGAAGTTTTGCTCTCTAAACTGCAAGAGTCAGCAAATATCATAAATGATACGATGAAGTAAACCCACCTTTCACTTTGCAGTAGTAAAATATGAAAACAAGAGCAATTGCTGGTGAATTTCGAGATGATTTATTCCTCCCCAAACCTCTCCTCTTATAGAGCACTGGTCATGACAAGTTAGAGTGAAAACGGGGTAGTGGAGCAGTGGAACAGTCAAACATTGAATGAAAATAGGGTAGTGGAACAACAATGGAGTAGTGGAGCAGTAATGGAGTAATGGAGAGCAGTTTCAACTGCATCCACTCAATTACTTTAATAACTACCCATTTAATCTCGAAAATGGTAAAAAGTTTTACCCATGGTTAGCTTGCACACATATACACGCACGCGCACGTGCCTCGTGCCAAGTGCTAAGTGCGCCTATAAAAGCGCCTAAAATTCGCCATATGCGCCGCGCAGCGCCCGCTCGCTCGTGTGGCTCACCTTGCATAGTACTTGTATTTTATTTTACACACATTGTGGTGCAAGAGTACATATATACTCTTTAAACTTGAAGATCCTAACCAATGTAGAACTAAACATTCGCCATTTTCAAAATAATAAGATCATTCAATCCACGAAATCTCAAACATTATATGCATAAGTAATGGTATCTTGCGATTTGAACCACTAATTTGTGAAAAGTTAATTACATCATATCAAAATTACATGGTAGATAAACTTTGAACCAATGATTCTATTCGATATGGAGCATAAACATATCACGCATATAACTTACACCATCAAATAGCCATAAATATCCTGACACATTCAACATTGGCCTTGTGTCCCATATTTCTCGTGAATGTCTTTGGAGCCAAGCCCTTGAACTCCTTGAAGCGGCCGCACTTCACATCCACATAGGTAGTCTCCATTCTAGTACCCCTGCAATTTAAGCACCTTTAAAAGACAATTAAGATATCATCTCAACCTCCTCTCTTTACTTGCAAGTACCAAGCACTAATAACCTTGGGATGGTTATTAAAATTTAGTGCTCACAGTAATACTTATAATGAACTTTGACTGCATTGAACTCAATACTTAACATAATGTTAGGCGTCAAGTTGAGTTTTCACTATTGGTGACTTGTAATTCATGGGCTTGAGACCCATCCCCCTCGATGCTTTATTCACCAAGTCTCTTGACAATCTTTTAGTAAGAGGATATGCCAAGTTTTGACTAGATCTCACATAGTAAATCGTGATAACTCCACTTGTTATCAATTCTCTAACACAACTGTGTCTCGATCCAATATGTATGGATTTACCATTGTACATTTGGCTATAAGCCCTTACCAATGTGGCCTCATTATCACAATGGATAGAGATTGGAACTACCGATTTAGGCCACAATGGTATCTCGTGTAGTAATTCACGTAGCCATTCAGCTTCTTTTGAAGCCGAGGCCAATGCAATAAACTCTGATTCCATGGTAGAACCAGCCATTAAAGTTTGCTTCTTTGAAGCCCACGAGATTGCATCTCCAGCAAGTGTGAAAATCCACCCACTTGTAGATGCATGATTTTGATCTTTCACAATCCAACTTGCATCTGAAAATCCTTCTAAGATCGAAGAATATCCACTATAGCATAAACCATAGTTAATTATTTTCTTCAGATATTTTAAAACTCTTCGAATTGCAAACCAATGCAACTCGCTTGGATTGATTGTAAATCTGCTCAACTTGCCCACTGCCAAGGCAATATCCGGCCTAGTGCATGTCATTGCATACATTAAGCATCCAATTAATCTAGAATACTCCAGTTGTGAACCTGGATTGCTTGTATTTTTCACTAGCTCAATACTTGAATTTAGTGGGGTAGAAACAGGGGCACAATTCAAGTGATTGAATCATTGAGAACTTTCTCAATATAATGAGATTGAGTTAGAATAATATTCCCCTCATCTCTTACAATCTGAATCCCGAGAATGACATCTGCTTGCCCCATATCTTTCATTTCAAACTTGCTTGAAAGAAACTTTTTGGTCAACTGAACTTGTTCCAAGTCAGTTCCAAAAATCAACATGTCATTTACGTAAAAACAGATAATGACACCATTGCCTCTTCTTTGGAATGCAATAAATAAACATAACAAAATTTGCTATAATCATCAATAAATGTTATAAAATATTTATTGCCTCCTATTGAAGGTGTACTATGTATGTCACATACATCAAAATGTATTAAGTCTAGCAACTTTGAATTTCTTTCAACATTAGAAAATGGATTTTTAGTTATTTTTGTTTTTATGCATGTATTGCAATTTCCTTCATATTTATCAAAGTAAGGCAGTAATTCCGGATTTACCATATCATATAATTTCCTGAAATGAACTTGTCCTAATCTATGATGCCATAAAAATGAAGGAGACTCAACAAGATACGCATAAACAACGTTCTTATTAGATAAAGCGATTACATTGAGCTTAAACATACCCTCATAAGCATAACCCTTCCCTACATATACCTCTCCCTTGGAGAGTACAAACTTGTCGGCCTCAAATACAATCCTAAAACCAAACTTATTCAAAAGACCACCCGACACTAGATTCTTCCTCACTTCGGGTGCATAATACACGTTAGTGAGTGTTACAATTTTGCCAGAAGTAAATTTCAGATCAACACTACCTATGCCTTTGACAGGGACAGTAGCATCATTTCCCATGTACAAGACAATATTTCACTACAAAAAAATCGCAAATCAGAAACGGAATTTTCCGTTTCTGATTTGCGAAAATTCCGTCTCTGAATGAAATCAGAAACGGAACAGAGACGGAACGCGTTCCGTCTCTGAAAACGTCGTCGCTGATACGATCAGAAACGGAAAATGGATTCCGTTTCTGATTAGAGACGGAATAGAGACGGAAATTATCCGTTTCTGATTAGAGACGGATTTAGAGACGGAAATTAGAAACGGAACAGAGACGGAACAGAAATGGATTTTATTTCGAAATGGTACATTTGTAATTGCATTCCGTCTCTGATTCCGTTGCTGATTAGCAACGGAATCAGAGACGGAATTAATAAATTTATGAATTCCGTCTCTGATTCCGTTTCTAATCGAAGAACGGAATCGAGACGAATCGAGACGGAATGCAAAGAGTCCGTCTCGATTCCGTCTCTCTAATTAGAAACGGAATCAGAGACGGATTATTCCGTTTCTGATTCCGTCTCTGATTCCGTTGCTAATTAGAGACGGAATCAGAGACGGAATTAATATTTCCGTCTCTGATCCGTTTGTGATTGATAGAAATATTTCTGGAAAATTAGAGACGGAATAGCAACGGAAAATTTGAATTCCGTTGCTAATCCGTCTCTAATTTTCTGTTTTGTTTAAATATGGCACGGATAAATAAGCCAATCGATTCTCCAACCTAAAAATCAAAATACAACCCGATATGACATACTCCATCGCTTTGCACCCCCTCCAACAACTCCTTGAGGGTGCTAACATCCCCCAAAGAAGCCAAATTGCGCATCCATACATCAAAAATATATATCAACAAAAATTCAAAAGAGAAAGAAAAAATGTGAAACTCAAAATTAGCCCAAAAATTTATATATCCACGGAAAGTTGTCATGTATTACAAAAGCTCCAAAATTTGGAAGTATACACAAAAACCAACCAATCCTATCGTTCAACAAGCAAAAAAAAAAAGAACACTCACAAACGGTCCAAAATTAGAGATGCATACACAAAAAGGACTTCATCTAATAAGTAAAACGCAGCTTTGAAGCATTTCTGAATCTCCATCTGAGGGCAACAACCAGTGAGTATGCACCTGAAAGAAGTAGGCAAAGGAGAGATTAATTAGTTTGAGGTCCCTGCAGTTAGCGCGCTAATTCCAGTATTAGCGCGCTAATTAGCCACTGCCAGATATTTTTGACTTTTGGAAATCAAGCTTTAAATTTGAATTTTTGATTTCCTGGATTCCTAGAACGGCTATAAACGGTCATATTGGAATTCCTATCACTATAAAACCACCACAAACTTGGTTTTAACATAAGGAAGACGAAACACATTCAAAAATGCAAGATCTACAAAGAGAAGAATGGCATAAGTGCAAGAATGCTAAAAGGGAAAAACTAAAAGTTAAGCACAAACCTATCATGTAAGTATGATTCTAGAACTCATCCTCTCACCCAATCTAAACTCTTGTGTGCTCCAAAGGCGACAAGCCATGTGTTCCTACTCAAAAAATAAAAAAAAAAAACAACCAGCTGGGATTCAAGAAAAGCAGTGAAGAACAGAAAAAAAATCATACAATGTTGAATAAGAATGCTTCCAAAAAAAACATGATCATCAAGCAAATGCGATCACGAGATCGAAGTTGGTGTCAATGTTGCTATTTTCCTACGCATAGGAGATGGCGAACAATGTTTCTATAAGATGGACCTATCATGTAAGTTGAGTTGTAAAACATGTATAACATGTTTTATAAGGGATGGTTAGGTCCCGGACGAGTTTAAGGGTCGCTAACACAAAGGGATAAATTAATTAGTTTGAGGTCCCTGCAGCTTAGCGCGCTAATTCCAAAGATTAGCGCGCTAATTGGCCACTCGCCAGGGCTTTTTGACTTTTGGAAATCAAGCTTTAAATTTGAATTTTTGATTTCCTGGATTCCTAGAACGGCTATAACCGGTCATATTGGAATTCTTATCACTATAAAACCACCAATAACTTGGTTTTAACATAAGGAAGAAGAAACACATTCCAAAATTCAAGATCTACAAAAAGAAGAAATTTGATTTTTTAGAAGGAGCAATAGGAGATCACTATAAAACCACCAAAAACTTGGTTTTAACTATAATATACTAGTGTTTGAAACAAAGTAAACCACCAACAATATGTAAATCAAGTAACTTAAAAAGTCTACACGACAAACTATTGAAAGGAAGTGATTCATCGCTAATTAAAATAGAATAGCCAAGAGAAGATTCACCTCGATAAGCACCTAAGCCACTTTGCCCCCAAAGCCTCCATAACCCCCACCAAGCTCACTTTGCCTCCACTATACCCACCACGCCTACCTCCGAGACCGGAGTCCTATAAGGACCAAAATCACCACCACCAAAAAAAGAATGAGTTTAACATGCAAATGAAACAAATCGTCTACAACATGCTCATCGTCAAAAGCAATGAACCCATTCCCTCGAGAACGATAGGAAAAACTAAAACCCGCCTTTCCGAAAACAGAAAAAATAAAAATAAAGGAACTTCATCATCAAACCTTCTACTACATCCAGGCTTCAACAAACCACCATCGTCCGCAGTAAATTCATTGTCCATTTATCCTCTGTATATCTTAGTTGGCTTGGACGCCCAGTTGATGCATAAGTTATCATGGATTTTATTTTTAATACATTATCCTCCCCAAAATAAATTTTTTAACCTCAGTTTAAGTAAAATATACTATAAGTACCGTATGTTTGCATAATTAATCCATGGGAGAAGAAAACATCTTTGTTTGTTGTGTGCAAATCTTATGCGTTGCGAGTTCTCTCGAGTGCTATGATGAAGAAAGTGGTAGAATCGACGAGGGAGCAACATCTTCATGCCATAGCAAATGAATTTGGGAAATCGATAAAGGGTCGTTTTCCCATCATTTGTGTTGAGAACATGTAGGCTATTCTTCTTCTACGGACATGCCATAATAGAAGAAGAAGAGCCTACATGTGCAGAATACGAGATGACCGAAAAACGACCCTTTATCGACTTCCCAAATTCATTTGCTATTGCATGAAGATGTCGCTCCCGTCGATTCTACCACTTTCTTCATCATAGCACTCGAGAGAACTGCAGCAACGGCATAAGATTTGCACACAACAACGCCTGACATGTTTTCTTCTCCCATGGATTAATTCTAAAACATTCGTACTTATAGTATATTTTACTTAAAAACAAAAAAAAAGAATTGGGGGAGCAAAAGGAAAAAAATAAAATCCACGATAAAATATGGAACATCGACCTAAAAATGCACAAAAAGAAGTGTGAATCATAAAGTAATTCGATGAATTTCTAAAGTTGTCTACACTATAAAACGTTTAATCTAAGCATTTGAAACAAACAACAAGTGAAGTACCTATGTATCACCAACCCGCTCATCTCTCGAGAGCCACGCTTACGTCTCACGCCCAACATTGTCCCCTTGTTGGGGTGGATCGACCGGATCTATTTGCGGCGGTATTGCTTGGTCATGAGGTGGCGGTGGTGGTGGCGGTGGTGGTGGTTGGTGTCTTGAGCTAGGTCTATTTCGTCCATGTCCATCCCAAGACGCCGTTGCATGAAGTTCATAACCTTTCGTAGTTGCTCCGCAACGACATCGAACTCTCGCCCGCGGCACCACATCCGGCGTCTGCGACGTGCTAGCACCAGGGAGTTCCGTATCTCCTCTTCTTTCTCCCTACGGACCCGAGTCCGTGACACGTCCTTTGGAAGACTCACCCGCCACATTGAGGTACACCGCCTCATCATCCACCGATTGCTCCGGTGTAGCTCGGGTCGGCTCCCCGACGTCTCGCTCTGGAGCCTATCCCGCATATATGCACAACAAACAAAGTACATGATATGGGGTAAGTGAAAGACTTACTAATATTTTACATTTCATTTCTATACTTACATAGAACCGCTCTCGATCTAGTATCGATGAATGTCGTCTGTCGTGATTAACGGTGTGGAGATGCAAGTACAAATCATTTACCGACGGTGGCGTCTCGGATGAATCGGCTCTGCGTGCGGACCAAGCATAGTGAACAAGAGTATAAATGTACAAAATATCCTAGATGTTAAAAAAAACTAACCAATCTTTCTTGGGTAGTCGCAAATGACACGGAACCACCACCGTGCTTCGAGGTCCAGTCCCAGGGACCTTCGACCTCGGTGTTCCTATTCTCCGTCGCTTGCCTAGACCTAGCCTGGAAGTCCTCGCTCTCCCGATCTTGCAAGTATCTCCTCCATGCCTCATCTGTAACATAAACCGTTTTTACCCGATTCTTCTTCAACTTGTGCATCAACGCGGTGTACCTCGTGCTGCAAGCTTCGTCGTACGCCGCTCGCACGAGATCCTCGGGAAGCGCATCATCCCATCTAAAATATATCTACAAATTGGCGATTGCTACTGTTAGCACTTATTTGAGAAAATAGTATAAATCATAAGGCACATGGTAGTCTTGTTTACCTTCCATTGTCGCCAGTATTGGTCTTTATGATGAGGCGGTACGGACTTCCAACAATACCCTTCAGGAATCATCCATCGTTTAAAAACTTTTGTCATCCTCCGTGCACAAAAGTGCGAAGGATGCAACTCCTGTGTTTCATGAACATGCATATCACCTTAACTACTTCTTCAATATTTGACATCCATATTGAAATTGACATATAAAAGTCAAACGCAAACTTACGTATCATTGGCAATCAGAGTGATAGGGATCCCCATCACGCGAGGGCCTCCATCCCCGGCCTCCGAGGTGGCCGCGGAGAGGGCTGTCACCTCCAACCCTGCTCTTACGTCTTCCTCTCGGGATCTTTGCCGGTGATGCTTGTGGTGGGGGTGCGAGCCTCGTGGGTAAAGGAGTCATTGATGTCGGAGAAGGTGTGGGGAAGTGTGTAGTAGGCATAGTCCTTGATGACGACGAAGATGGTACATACGACCCCGACGGTATGGAAGGGGAAGGTGACGCTGCGGCTGTATCTTGCTCGAGAGACCGAGCAGTCGGAATCGATACTGCAGGTATCGAACCACGACCTCGACCGCCACGACCTAGATGGACCCCTCGTGTGGCCTGACCACGAGGGCCAGGTGGTATGTCGCCGCCAGATGTCGGTGCCGCATCTATGCCTCCTGGACGACGGCCTCCTAATGGCAAACCTCGACATCCCCTACGACCACGTCCGGCCATGATACCTAACAATATTCACGAGTAAAACATCATAAAAGAAGGGCATACAATAAGTAGAAATTCAGTCTATATTATTGGACTAAATAAGAACAAAATCCATGCAAATAAAAGTAACTACATTATTGGTCGTTGACATATCATATACAAACTTTATTCGCTATCATCCGTTTCAAATTCACTCTCATGAGTAGAAGGTGATGATTCTTCTTCTCGATTCATCTCCACTATAAACTTCATCGCTTGGACCCGCTTCAACAATGAATCGAGTCCCGATCGGAACATCCAGATTGTTGATATCGGCGTCTGCATCATCGACTACGCACGTGGTGGGCATCCCATCTTGGAAAGCAATCTCTGCAGAGCCCTGGTCATTATCGTCTTTGCTAGTTTCCTCGTCGGCGAATTTTGGTGACAAAGAACAAACCGCTAGCCATTCTTGTCGATCGTTCCGCATAGAAGGTGCGAAAGGTAATAGACTTGAGTGGCTTGCATTGCCGTACAAATGGCTCGTAGTTGTTATATCGTCGACTTCGTTGAACCTCTACCAATTGAAGTGTTGGGTGAGTCCTCACACCATGATTCGGTGTAGGGTCATACCATTCGCACTTAAACAAGACCACACGTTTGAGGCCGGTATACTCAATCTCCACAACCTCTTGCAGATACTCCATAATAGTTATGGGAAACATCGAGCGTAGTTTGAACCCTTCACCAAAACACCGCTGCTCTGCGTTGATCTATTAACGTCATATGTTGCGAGTGGAACTTATACCCATTAACAAGGTAACCAGGGTAGACAGTACATGATCGACTAGGACCAACAGAAAGATCAACGAGCGTCTCGTCAACTATAGAATTCCGAGCCTATTCGTCAAAATTAGAGATGCAATATGACACATTAGTTATGGGAGAAACATTTGAATCTATAACGTACAAAAGTAATGCCCTTACATATTGTTGAAACCAAATGGGGAAGTTGTGCTCTAGACTACTATCAACTTGCGACTCCCCCATTGCTTGAGTGATTTCATCGACGAATATCCTAGAAGAAACGAACGTGTAAGTCGGATGTATTTATAATGTATGAACAATGAATGTACTGCATTAATGAAAGAAAGTGATGGACATACTGAACGTATGGAGCGATCTCTGGACAATTGAGCAGTATGTACGAATGAGAGGCATTATACTCCTGCTCTGTTAAGTACCGCGCCTTCGACTTGCCCATGGGTCGACCAGGATAAGTGAAAATTGAGAAATTGCCAACGAAGTTCGGTGTGGGCCGAGACCGCCATCGTCGTTACGTGGCACTTTGTCATGCAACGTAAAGACGTGATCTTCGAAGTAGTAAGAACAAAAGGATGTGACCTCTTCGACCAAATAAGCATTACACATGGAGCCCTCAACCTTCGCTTTGTTTCGCACATTGTTCTTCAAATGTTTAAGGTACCTATATATGAATGTTATAGGAAATGTTGATATAAAACCTATTGAATGGGAAAATAATATCAAGGGCTCAAGATAGTACCTCTCAAATGGATACATCCATCGAAATTGAACGGGACCGGCTAGACGGGCCTCGTAGGCCAAGTGGATTGGTAGGTGTTCCATAGAGTCAAATAAGCTTGGAGGGAAAATTTTTTCCAACTTGCAAATGATTTTTGGAATTTCAGACTCTAAGACCTCCATATCTTGAATCTTGACACATTTCGCGATAAGGGGACCGAAAAAATAGGCTTAATTCGCTAATTGCAACCCAAACCGGGTTTGGGAGAAGTTCTCTGAATGCAATTGGTATCAACCGTTGCATGAATATATGACAATCATGGCTCTTCATGCCGAACATTCGCAGTTTCTTTGGATCTACACATCGACCAAGATTCGATGCGTAACCATCAGGAAAACGCAACTTTTCAACCCACTCGCACAATTTTTGTCTTCTTGATGTATCAAGAGCATAGCACCCAAGGACGTAAGTATTTGTCGCCGAATCAATGTGTAGAGAAGGTCGGTGACAATATTCACGAATATCTTGCCTCGATTTTGCATTGTCCTTACTCTTGCCCTACACACATAATAGTGTTGAAAATGTTGTCAAACACATTTTTTTCGATGTGCATGACATCTAAGTTGTGGCGGATCAAGTTTGTCTTCCAATACGGCAAGTCCCGAATATGCTTTTCTTCCTCCATCCCGAATTCTTAGCTATCCGCCCATTCACGATTCAGCGCCGATTTCTTTCACCACCTTCATCAAGCCAAACGATTCAATTTCTGCCAAAATTTCTTCACCAGACCGCAAAGCGAGCGGCGGATCATCGATTATGACCATTTTGCCTCTAATGAAATTTTTTTGTCTTTCCTTAATGGTGATGACTTATCCAAGAAACGACGATGACAGTCAAACCACGATGTCTTACCTCCATTTCGCAATTGAAATGCATTTGTATCCTCCATACAATATGGACAAGCGTACTTACCGTGTGTGCTCCAACCGGACAACATGCTATATGCGGGAAATCACTAACGAGTCCATAAAAGGGCAACTCGCATGACAAAATTTGTCTTGGTGGAAACGTCGTATGTAACCACCCCATTGTTCCATAAATCTTGCAACTCTTTCACAAGCGGCTGAAGGAACACGTCGATTTTCTGCTTTGGGCTGGTCGGTCCAGGAACGATAACCGTTAAGAACATAAACTCAGATTTCATGCACATCGACGGTGGAAGGTTGTAAGGAGTCAAAATCACGGGCCACGAAGAGTACGATTTCCCGGAAATCCCAAATACTTGAAAACCATCAGTGCACAATCCTAAACGAACATTCCGAACCTCGGAGGCAAAGTCTTTATTGACGTCATTAAAATGTCTCCAAGCAATCGAATCAGAACAGTGTTGCATAACATCTTCAGCGATGAATGATCTCCATGCCATCGCATATGTTTTGCGGTTGACTCGAGACGCATACAATCGTTGCAACCGAGGGCCCAAAGGGAAGTAGTACATTCTTTTGCAAGGGCGGTTTTTTGTTCCGACCACGACCTCGTCGATGTGCAACGTATCGTGATTTCCCACAAAATTTACATGACGTCAACTCGAGTCCACTCCCCAATAAATCATACATTGGTCCTCACAACAATCTATTTTCTCAATACCTAGACCTAGACCTCGCATTAGTCTTTTAGTGGCATAAAAATTCTCAACCATTGAGTTGTCATTTGGCAAACAATCCTTCATGAGTTTAATGATTTCATTATACCCTCGTTCGGATATATGATGTTCGGACTTGATCGCAAGTAATCTTGCCATCTTGCGGACAACGTTGTCATGGTTTCGCAACCAGGCCACAATTGTTCCCTACTTGCATCAATCATGTCATATAGTTGGCGTGCTTGGGGGTTTGGTGATTCTTCCACGACATTCCAATTGAAACTTGGACCGCCACGTTGTGTAGCATCTCGCGGTAAGGTGTCGGATCGTAGCCTCGAACATCGGCATCATCAATATGGCAATCCATTGCGTGAAAATTTTGCGGCCCTTCATCTCCGTTCTCACCATGTTCGTACTAACCGTGATATCCCCGGACAAATCCATACCTACATAGGTGGTGCTCAACCGTTTCGACGTCCAGTGCGGAACAAGTCGACATTTCTTAAAATTGCACGGACATCTGATCTTCCGTTCACTTTGGTATGTAGGACAATGTTGTTTTGCAAATGATATGAATTCTTTAACCTTCGCCGCGAATTCAATTCGAACATAACCGTTGTCGAGCCGGTTGTACATCCGATCTCTGTTTGTAGACGACATTCCTAGTCGAACGTAACCCTTGTCGAGCGGTTGTCTATTCAAGTAATGAAATAATAATGATTAAGATGATAAGAAGCCTCCAAAATGGAGAATATTGTAAATCGGAAATGCGATCTACACCATCTAAAGAGAAGAAATTGATAGCTAAGTGAAAGAACGAGGTTCGCACATTAAACTCATGAATAGAGAATAAATTGACAAAGTTAGGAAGTCATTAATGAGTCATCACAATCTAAAGAGAAGGAATTGATTGAGTTATGTTGTTTATGTAAGAAGCTTGGGCATTATCAAAAGGATTGTTGTAAATGACTCATAATAAACATGTATAACATGTATTATAAGGGTTGGTTAGGTCCTGGACGAGTTTAAGGGTCGCTAACACAAAGGGATAAAAAAATAATTTTGAGTTCCTATGAGTTAGCGCGCTAATTCCAGTATTAGCGCGCTAATTAGCCACTGCCATATATTTTTGACTTTTGGAAATCAAGCTTTAAATTAGAATTTTTGATTTCCTGGATTCCTAACACGGCTATAAACGGTCATATTGGAATTCCTATCATGATAAAACCACCACAAACTTGGTTGTAACATAAGGGAGAAGAAACACATTTCAAAATTCAAGATCTACAAAGAGAAGAAATTTGATTTTTTAGAAGGAGCAATAGGAGATCTTTGTGGCTGTTCTTAAGTCCTCAAATCCAGCACCTTTGAGGCTTGTAAATCGGAAATGCGATCTACACCATCTAAAGAGAAGAAATTGATAGCTAAGTGAAAGAACGAGGTTCGCACATTAAACTCATGAATAGAGAATAAATTGACAAAGTTAGGAAGTCATTAATGAGTCATCACAATCTAAAGAGAAGGAATTGATTGAGTTATGTTGTTTATGTAAGAAGCTTGGGCATTATCAAAAGGATTGTTGTAAATGACTCATAATAAACATGTATAACATGTATTATAAGGGTTGGTTAGGTCCTGGACGAGTTTAAGGGTCGCTAACACAAAGGGATAAAAAAAAAATTTTGAGTTCCCTGCAGTTAGCGCGCTAATTCCAGATATTAGCGCTAATTAGCCACTGCCATATATTTTTGACTTTTGGAAATCAAGCTTTAAATTAGAATTTTTGATTTCTGGATTCCTAACACGGCTATAAACGGTCATATTGGAATTCCTATCATGATAAAACCACCACAAACTTGGTTGTAACATAAGGGAGAAGAAACACATTTCAAAATTCAAGATCTACAAAGAGAAGAAATTTGATTTTTTAGAAGGAGCAATAGGAGATCTTTGTAGCTGTTCTTAAGTCCTCAAATCCAGCACCTTTGAGGCTTGTAAATCGGAAATGCGATCTACACCATCTAAAGAGAAGAAATTGATAGCTAAGTGAAAGAACGAGGTTCGCACATTAAACTCATGAATAGAGAATAAATTGACAAAGTTAGGAAGTCATTAATGAGTCATCACAATCTAAAGAGAAGGAATTGATTGAGTTATGTTGTTTATGTAAGAAGCTTGGGCATTATCAAAAGGGTTGTTGTAAATGACTCATAATAAACATGCTTCAAACATGTATTATAAGGGTTGGTTAGGTCCTGGACGAGTTTAAGGGTCGCTAACACAAAGGGATAAAATAAATTTTTTGAGTTCCTCGAGTTAGCGCGCTAATTCCAAAGATATTAGCGCGCTAATTAGCCACTGCCATATATTTTTGACTTTTGGAAATCAAGCTTTAAATTAGAATTTTTGATTTCCTGGATTCCTAACACGGCTATAAACGGTCATATTGGAATTCCTATCATGATAAAACCACCACAAACTTGGTTGTAACATAAGGGAGAAGAAACACATTTCAAAATTCAAGATCTACAAAGAGAAGAAATTTGATTTTTTAGAAGGAGCAATAGGAGATCTTTGTGGCTGTTCTTAAGTCCTCAAATCCAGCACCTTTGAGGCTTTCAAAGGAATATAAGAGTCTCTGCAAAGCTAATCTCTTTTGTCATCCTCTTGGTTGTAAGGAAATCCTTGATATAAACTCTTTCTTGTGCTTAATCGACATAGTTTTGTGTATTTGATTTGAAAATCAGTTTGATGTGTGTTTGAACAGTTTCATCCTGCCTCTTGCACTTAAATTAAAATTTTTAAGACCCTAAGATTGCAAAAAGAGACCACCAGAGGCCCGACATTTAGTTGTGTGGGGAATCGAAGTTGAGGCCGTGCGCCTAACCTATATCGATATCAGAGGCATACAAATACCACATAGTATCAACGCGTCTACTACTTGTTCACTCATACGTCCTTAAGGTTATAGGTTTATTCCATTCTCTAGAAATGTAATGTGAAACAACAACATTCACTAAAAGAGTAATCCTAGTGTTTCTAACCCTAACTAGTAGTAGAAATTAAGTAATTATAGGTATTATTCAATCGTAACCAACAACACCTAACTAATCAATCATCCATAGCAAGTGCATGAATATGAAATTACTAACAACTATAACATCAAACGACAAAGTAATTACCTCAGTACATGATTCTAATGTATTATAATGACTCTCATGACATGCTTTACCGATAAAATAAACATGGAATAACAACCAAATACGGATGACATGATTTACCGATAAAATAAACATGGAATAACAACCAAATACGGAATCAATATAAATCTTGAATTGCTCAATTAAAAGGTTGAAATGAAATAGTACATATTAATAAACCTAAAAATAGAACAAGCATAACCTCAAAAACTATGCATGTAAGAGAAGAAGCGAGAACAAAAACTTCTAAACCAAACAAAAGACACAACATTAACTTAATAGATCAAGTGAAGAACACCAACTAATGAACAATCAACCAAGGAACAAATCAAATCACTCAAGAACAGTTAAAATAAAACCTCATAAAGTAATAACAATTATAAGAACCGAACTCTTAAAATATGTCACCTGATCAAGAGTTTGTTCCTTCACGATTCATAAACAATAAGGTAGTACTATAACACGGCCAATTGCCAAGACGAATTTACAAAAATAAAATGGATTCCATGACCATAATAGCTAAGACCTTTCAAGAAAATAAATTTTTAACTGTTCTTCCATTTATTCGACTAGTATAGTTTGAGCCGCTAAGAAAACCTAGTATACACAATGGTCACCACATTATGTTCATTTCCTATATTTGAACATCAAGGCATATATATGACTGCTTTCCCTAGCAGATATAGCTTCAGTTCAAGTGAAAATCTATAACATATTTCATTCATGAGCATAATATTTGCAATGCTAACAAGTATTACGACTTTAATATTCCTGGATGCCGCATATAATGTACGTAGGAACACCGGACACCCCAAATATTTATTGATAGATGGAAATTTATGAAGTCTGCATGCTTAATTTAAATTGGAAAACCTTTCTAGATAAAATAGCTTCTTGCCTTCAACTCCGATGTTTACTAGAAGATCGAACTATCAAATGAACCATAGCGGAAACTTAAATAATTCTCATGTCACCCGACGGATTATTCCATAAATTTTTTAAATTAGATAAACAAGGGGACTAGAACGCCAACCCGACGACGCAAATTTTTAGCGAAAACAGCCAAGTGTTCGGATTTCCTCAAAACCGTCACAATGTGAATGATCTCTATGAAAGTTTGAAGAGCTCTTGATCATCGAGTGTTGCTGCATTATAAAGAACAATAAAAAACAAATAAGAAATGAAGATTGTAGTAAGACTCCAAAACTACAAATTCCTTGCTAACCGGATCCGAATCGAGAGACCGAGAGAGCGAGAGATATCGGCGATGACGGAGACCGCGCGACGAGACGGAGAGACCGAGAGAGACGGCGAGACCAGAGAGAGCAGCGGTGCGACCAGTAGCACGACCCAGGACGGAGAAACGGAGACCACCGCGAACAGACGGCGGAGCGAGCACACGGAGAGACCGGCTCGCACGACCGGACGGAGAGACGAGACGATCGAACGGGATGGACGTCTGGGACGAGATCGGCCGGCGCGACGAGACGGAGAGACGGATTTAGGTTTTTGGGGTTTTTTGGGAATGATTTGGGGATTTGTTTTGTTTTGTTGCGCGGGGGGGGGGGGTGCGGGGGAAGGAGAAGAGGGTTTGCCAGGATCGGACAAAATACAAATCTCGAGGAATGATGAACGGCCATAAGAAATGAAAAATTTGGCGGGAATGGTGGCGCCAAATTTCAGAGACGGAATTTAATTCCGTCTCTAATTCCGTCTCTAATTCCGTCTCTGATCCGTCTCAAATCCGTCTCTGAATATTTCCCTTTCAGTTCCGTCGCTAACTGTTACATTTAGAAACGGAACTTATTCCGTTTCTAATTCCGTTTCTGATTTAGAAACGGAAATAAGTTCCGTTTCTAATTCCGTTGCTGATTTGCTGTTTTTTTGTAGTGTTTTCATCTACTGCTTCCATGGTCTTGAAGAACCTCTTGTTCTTGTAGACATGTCGAGTAGCACCAGAATCAATCCACCAAGCCATATCATTTTCAACGACATTGATTACAGATATCATAGCAATGAGATCATCATTGTCGTTACCCGCACCTTTTGCAGCGCTAGAGGAAGCATGATTTTTTCCTCGCTTCCTCTTCCAATGATAACATTCGGACTTGAGGTGGCCATCTTTCCCGCATAACCAACAAGTGACTTTCTGCTTCCTTTGATTCTGGTTTTGGTTGTTCGATTTTCCCGAACCAGTAGGCTTTTTGAAACCACCAGGCTTGTTAGGCCTGTTTAGCAGGGGCTTTTTGAACTTAGCCGCTTCCATCACATGCACCTTTGAAATCTCCTGAGCATTCTGCACTTTTTCATTTTCCTGCATGCGACAATCTTTTCTACACGAAGATGGTTAGCAAGTTCATCAAGAGTTATGTTCTCTTTTTTATGCTTAAAAGTTCATTTGAACTCCTTCCAGGATGAGGGTAGTTTATCAATAATAGAAGACACAATAATCGTTTCATCCATGAGAAGATTGCGTTGAGAGAAATTATTTCTAATCCTCTCAATTTCACGAAATTGTTCCATGACAGACCTTTCATCAACCATTTTAAAATTAATAAACTTTGATATAAGGAATTTCTTACTTGTCGCATCCTCTTTATGACACATTGCCTCCAGTTTCTCCCACAACTCATTTGCAGAGGGGACGTCATGGTAGAGTTCGAACAGTGAGTCATTCATGGCGTTCAGAATGTGACCTCTGCAAGTGTGGTCATCCATCTCCCATTTCTGCCTCTTCTTGATCTGCTCGACAGTTTCATCGTCGGACTCCATAGGTTTTGGTGTCTCCAAAACATACACCAGATGAAGCGCCACCAGGCAGAAATGAACTCGCTTCTGCCACCTCATGAAATCGCCTCCATCGAAGCGATCCAGCTTCACAATGTTAGCCGACAGCTTTTTGATTGACGAAGCCATTGCAACGAAAGAAAAACTTCCTTTAGATTGTTAAACCAGAAGGACTTGCAATGACTTCAAAGCGTGTAACACTGCCACTTTCTAAAGGAAGTTTTGCTCTCTAAACTGCAAGAGTCAGCAAATATCTTAAATGATACGATGAAGTAAATCCACCTTTCACTTTGCAGTAGTGAAAGATGAAAACAAGAGCAGTTGCTGGTGAATTTCGAGATGATTTATTCCTCCCCAAACCTCTCCTCTTATAGAACACTGGTCATGACCAGTTAGAGTGAAAACGGGGTAGTGGAGCAGTGGAACAGTCATGCATTGAATGAAAATGGGGTAGTGGAACAACAATGGAGTAGTGGAGCAGTAATGGAGTAATGGAGAGCAGTTTCAACTGCATCCACTCAATTACTTCAATAACTACCCATTTAATCTCGATAATGGTAAAAATTAATGGTAAAAAGTTTTACCCATGGTTAGCTTGCACACATATACACGCACGCGCACGTGTTTCGTGCTAAGTGCGCCTATAAAAGCGCTTAAAATTAATGCGCCATATGCGCTGCGCGCGCTCATGTGGCTCACCTTACATAGCACTTATATTTTATTTTACACACACTGTGGTGCAAGAGTATATATATACTCTTTAAACTTGAAGTTCCTAACCAATGTGGGATTAAACATTTATTTTGAAAATGTTCAACAGACAGGAGTAGGAAATAATTGTACAATTAATCATCCAAGATAGGTCTCGGATAATAATTTAGTAGTCAAGAAAATTAAGTGTGAGAAAATCTCCTAACTGCTTTATATTTATTATTATTAGATGTGATAGTGAACCAAGAGGAGGATTATGATTACCATGACTGTGTTTTGCCCTGACACAATTTTGTGCATGAACCGTTATATTAAGATCTGAAAATTAATTAACTCCCTAATCATACAGATTTTAAACGGGTTTTTTTACTTATATTTTCATTTTGAGTTACTATAGTAATTGCCAAGTAAAATCTGCACAAAATTTCCCTCTCAAAGATGATAATCACTTTTAGCATACTTTAGGATTAGTATCATCACTTTCAGCATACTTTAGGATTAGGAAAAATACTGTCAAAATTCGATTTATCTAACAAACCAGATAAGATGCGCGCAACAAATAAACCAGAAAAGAATGGAAGCCAGTTGGGACACCTATATGACACTTTGTTCTTGGGGGCCTTTTAGATACATCTTGAAACACGTGTGCAAATATCGAGGTGTATCCTAAGGGCCCCCAACAACAGGGAGTCAAAAGGTATCCCGATTAGGTCACTTTAGCATCTTCTAAAAATAACAACAAAATGATGAAAGCATTAAAGCATTGTTAACATGACATTAGTGTAATGTCAGAAAGGGTCCAAAATAGGTTTATCCAACCTTGTTGTATTAGATACAAAATAATTATAAAATGCATTATCCACTTGTCTTTTTTCCGTTCATTTGCCTCTTTTTCTATAAAAACATTTTGAGAAGACATATAAATCAATGACGTGCATAGTAGAAAATTATATGTCGCCGCACCACCCTGTTAGAAAAAACAATTATGCAATCTTAAGTTGTTAGTCAGAACTCGGAAGGTTTCAACCCTTTTAAATGCTGCCTGTTCTATTCCACAAAATGGATAATTGGTGACTAAATAAGCTCAGCTGAAAAAGCTAAGACTTTTTGCATAGGCTTGTATATGATCCATGCATTAGTGACAACTCTATGCATATTATTAATAAGAGAGAGTGTTTTAACCTATTACCTCAATAATGCACTTAAATTTTAAGAGATAGACAGTGATGAACTTTGAAAGTACTATTTCTATGATGGAATATTAGATAAATATGATAGATGAGAGAGAAATTTACTTCAACTATTCCCATATGGACTGAATATTTGCATGTTATTTCATTGAGTAATATAATAAATCTTAGTTTCTATACATTAGTTACATGCTTCTCATTGCAAGGTGCATATGCTATAGAAGTGCATTAATCCATCATTTTTCCAATATTTAGGGATACATCAGGGGCGGAGCCACATTCAAGGCTTCCTAGGATATAGCCCAGGGTACCTTTGTGTGAAATGAGAAAAAAGAAAATGAAAATATATAAGCAAGCACACTTGTCAAACACTACATTAAAAAATATTTTTATAACATGTAAATATATTCTTATATTCTACATTTTTAAAGCTTATTTAATATGTAATCAATGTCCAATATGACTATCTATAACTAAGAAATTAATGTGTAATGATTTATAATTTATTGAAGTTTTTGTTTTATAATATTTAGTTAATTTTTAATAACTATTTTTTTCATTAATAATATTAAGTTATATATTAATTTAAAATTTAATAACTTTTAATAACGTATTATATAACACCAAGATCTGTAAAATATATATATATATACTAGTTCGAAGACGTGCTACGCACGATTCCCCCGCTCGCTTCGCTCACGGGAATTAATTTCTAAGAATTTATTAACAAAATTTAAAATTGCAATTAAAATTTAAAAATTAGAAATATATTTTTTAGTCTATCAATATTTTCTACTGTGATTAAGATTAGATGTGAATGAAAAAACAAGCTAATCATGATAGGACATTACTTCTTCAAAAAATGTGTATTGGATTGATGAGAATGCGTTCATGATTAAAAAAAGTATATTGATTGATAAGAATAAGTTCATTATTGATTTGGAGATAAATAAATAAAAACGTGTAGTGGATTGATAAGGAGTTAGAGTTTGATTTGGATACAAAAGAAAATGTTGATTTGAAGATAAAAAAAGTATGGACAAATAAGTAAATTTCATTACCACTCAAAAATTTGTGATTCGTGCTTTTATATATATGATATATATATATATATATATATATATATATATATATATATATATATATATTTTCTAATTAAAGTGATTCTTAAACTACCATTAATATAGCTTAGAGGAGCTCGAAATGTTAGCTCCGCCCCTGCTCCTTTACTCCTCCTGGTCCTCCTCCCACTATTACCAATACTCAACCTCCTCCTCCAGTAGCGCCTCCAAATGAGGTCACAGTTGCCGATGTTGTTGGTATTGTTACCTTGCTCCTAACAGTTTTCGCCAATTGGAAGTTGGTGTCGGATATGATTCAATTGTATAATCGAAAAAGATCGAGGCCGATCTATGGGTTTGCGTGTTTTTTCTTATTTTTGCAACATTAATTATTTACGAAGCATAGATTAGAAACGGTGGGATACAAAATACAATAAAGTGTTTTTTACTGCGATTTTTAAATTTATTTTCCAATGAATCTTCTTTGATATCCAACACCTCTATATAAATCACTAGCGTGATACATATACATCCATCAACAACTTTCAAACCTTCCATTTTCGTTACTTAAAAAAAAAAACATTTTACGATGAGGGAAACATTCCTTCCGGTAACAACCATTTGTTCGCCCCTTACTCATCTTCTGTGAAGCCTCCATCATCGTCATCCACTACTAATCCTCCTACGCCTGTGCCACACACTACTCCCGGTGATCCTCATAGTCATGTGCCACACACTACTCCCGGTGATCCTCATAGTCAGGGGCGGAGCCACATACAAGGTTGCCTGGGCTAAAGCCCAGGGCACCTACGTGTGAAACGCGAAAAAAAAAAAAAAAAAAAAAAAAAAAACACTTGTCAAACACTACAATAAATTTTTTTTTATAACATTTAAATATATTCTTATATTCTACGCTTTTAAAACTTATTTAATATGTAATCAATGTCCAATAGAACTATGTATAACTAAGAAATTAATGTGTAATAATTTATAATTTATTGAAGTTTTTGTTTTATAATATTTAGTCAATTGTTAATAACTATTTTTTTCATTAATAATATTAAGTTATATATTAATTCAAAATTTAATAAATTTTAATAACGTATTATATAACACCAAGATCTATATAAATATATATATATATATATATATATATTTGTAATGAAAATAATTCTTAAACTACCATTAATATAAATTAGGGGAGCTTGAAATGCTAGCTCCGCCCTTGCTACTATGCTGTTCCTGATGCTCCTCTTACTATTACCAATACTCAACCTCCCCATTCAGTAGCGCCTCCAAATGAGGTCACAGTGTTCGATGTTGTTGCTATTGTTACCTTGCTTCAACGGTTTTCGACAATTGGAAGTTGGTGTCGGATATGATTCAATTGTATGGTCGAAAAAGATCGAGGCCGATCTATGGGTTGGGATGTTTTTTCTTATTTTTGCAGCATTAATTATTTACGGAGCATAGAGACGTTGGGATATAAAATACAATAAAGTGTTTTTTACTGCGATTTTTAAATTTATTTTCCAATGGATCTTCTTTGTTATCCAACACCTCTATATAAATCATTAGCGTGATAGATATACATCTCATCAACAACTTTCAAACATTCCACTTTCGTTACTTAAAAAAAAAACATTCTACAATGAGGGAAACATTCCTTTCGGTTACATCCATTTGTTCGCCCCTTCCTCATCCTCCGTAAAGCCTCCTTATTCGTCATCCACTACTAATCCTCCTACGCCTGTGGCACACACTACTCCCGGTGCTCCTCCTGTCAAGGGGTTGAGCTACATACAAGGCTTTCTAAGCTATAGCCCATATGGCACCTTTGTGTGAACCGTGAAAAAAAGAAAAAAAAATGAATTACGTTTTTAAAACTTATTTAATATGTAATCAATGTCTAATAGGACTATCTATAACTAAGAAATTAATGTGTAATGATTTATAATTTATTGAAGTTTTTGTTTTATAATATTTAGTCAATTGATAATAACTATTTTTTTCATTAATGATATTAAGTTATATATTAATTTAAAATTTAATAAATTTTAATAACGTATTATATAACAACAAGATCTATATATATATATATATATTTGATGAAAGTAATTCTAAAACTACCATTACTATAGATTAAGGGAGCTTGAAATACTAACTCCGCCCCTGCTACTATGCTCCTCTTGGTGCTCCTCCCGCTATCACCAATACTCAACCTCCACATCTAGTAGTGCCTCCAAATGTGGTCACAGTGACCATCTTTTCGCTCCCAATTGGAAGTTGGTGTCGGATATAATTCAATTGTATGGTCGAAAAAAATCAAGGCCGATTTATGGGTTGGGGTGTTTTTTCTTATTTTTGCAGCAGTAATTATTTACGGAGCATAGATACGGTGGGATACAAAATAAAACATAAAATAAAGTGTTTTTTACTGCGATTTTTGAATTTATTTTCCAACAATGAAAAAAAAAACATTCTACGATGAGGGTAACATTACTTACGGTAACGTCCATTTGTTCGCCATTTCCTCATCCTCTGTGAAGCCACCATCTTCGTCATCCACTACTAATCCTCATACGCCTGTGGCACACACTACTCCAGGTGCTCCTCCTGGTTAGGGGCAGAGCCACATACAAGGCTGCCTTGGCTATAGCCCAGGGCACCTTCGGGTGAAACTCGAAAAAAAAGAAAAAAAAAAAAAAAATATGTAAGCTAGTACAGTTATCAAACACTACATTAAAAAATATTTTTATAACATTTAAATATATTCTTATATTCTACGTTTTTAAAACTTATTTAATATGTAATCAATTTCCAATAGGACTATCTATAACTAACAAATTAATGTGTAATGATTTATAATTTTTTGAAGTTTTTGTTTTATTATATTTAGTCAATTGTTATTAACTATTTTTTTCATTAATGATAATAAGTTATATATTAATTTAAAATTTAATAAATTTTAATAACGTAATATATAACAACGAGATCTATAAATATATATATATATATATATATATATATATATTTAATGAAAGTAATTCTAAAACTATCATTAATATAGATTAGGGGAGTTTGAAATGCTAGCTTTGCCCCTGCTCTTGTGCTCCTTCTACTATTACCAATACTCAACCTCCCCATACAGTAGCGCCTCCAAATGAGGTCACGGTTTGGGTTGGGGTGTTTTTTCTTATTTTTGCAGCAATAATTATTTACGTCTCATAAAGACGGTGGGATACAAAATAAAATGTGTTTTTTACTGCAATTTTTAAATTTATTTTCCAATATATCTTCTTTGTTATCCAACACCTCTATATAAATCACTAGCGTGATAAATATACATCTCATCAACAACTTTCAAACCTTCCATTTTCGTTACTTTAAAAAAAAAACATTATACGATGAGGGAAACATTCCTTTCGGTAACATCCCTTTGTTCGCCCCTTCCTCATCCTCTGTAAAGCCTCTATCTTCGTCATCCACTACTAATCCTTCTACGCCTGTAGCACACAATACTCCCGGTGCTCCTCCTGGTCAGCGACGGAGCCACATACAAGGCTGCCTATGCTATAGGCCAAGGCACGTTTGTGTGAAATGCGAAAAAAAAGAAAAAAAAAATGAAAATATGTAAGCTAGTACACTTTTCAAACACTACATTAAAAAATATTTTTATAACATTTAAATATATTCTTATATTCTACGTTTTTAAAACTTATTTAATATGTAATCAATGTCCAATAGGACTATCTATAGCTAAGAAATTAATGTGTAATGATTTATAATTTATTGAAGTTTTCGTTTTATAATATTTAGTCAATTGTTAATAACTTATTTTTTCATTAATGATATTAAGTTATATATTAATTTAAAGTTTAATATAATTTAATAACATATTTTATAACAACATGATATATATATATATATATATATATATATATATATATATATTTGTAATGAAAGTTATTACCAATACTCAACCTCCCCATCCTCCAAATGAGGTCACAGTGGCCGATGTTGTCGCTATTGTTACCTTGGTTATAACGGTTTTCGCCAATTGGAAGTTGATGTCGGATATTATTCAATTGTATGGTCGAAAAAGATCGAGGCCGATCTATTGGTTAGAGTGTTTTATCTTATTTTTGTAGCAGTAATTATTTATGGAGCATAGAGACGGTGGGATACAAAATACAATAAAGTTTTTTTTACCGCGATTTTTAAATTTATTTTCCAATAGATCTTATTTGTTATCCAACACCTCTATATAAATCACTAGCGTGATAGATATATATCTCATCAACAACTTTCAAAGCTTCCATTTTCGTTACTTTAAAAAAAAAAACATTCTATGGTAAGGAAACATTCCTTCCGGTAACATCCCTTTGTTTGCCCATTCCTCATCCTCTATGAAGCCTCCATCTTCATCATCCACTACTAACCCTCCTACGCCCGTGGCACACACTACTCTCGGTGCTCCTCCTGGTCAGGGCCGGAGCCACATACAAGGCTGCCTCGGCTATAGCCCATCGCAACTTTGTGTGAACCGTGAAAAAAAGAAAAAAAACTGAAAATATGTAACCTAGTATACTTGTCAAACACTACATTAAAAAACATTTTTATAACATTTAAATGTATTCTTATATTCTACGTTTTTAAAACTTATTTAATATGTAATCAATGTCCAATAGGACTATCTATAACTAAGAAATTAATGTGTAATGATTTATACTTTATTGAAGTTTTTTTTTATAATATTTAGTCATGTTAATAACTATTTTTTTCATTAATAATATTAAGTTATATATTAATTTAAAATTTAATAAATTTCAATAACGTATTATATAACACCAAGATCTGTAAAAATAGATATATATATATATATATATATATATTGTAATAAAAGTAATTTTTAAACTACCATTAATATAGCTTAGGGAGCTTGAAATGCTAGCTCCTTCTTTGCTCCTGTGCTCGTCTTGGTGCTCCTCCTACTATTACAAATATTCAACCTCCTCCTCCGGTAGCTCCTTCAAATGAGGTCACAGTGGCCGATGTCGTAGCTATTGTTACCTTGTTTCTAACGGTTTTTGCCAATTGGAAGTTGGTGTCGGATATAATTCAATTATATGGTCGAAAAAAATCGAGGCCGATCTATGGGTTGTGGTGTTTTTTCTTATTTTTGCAGCCGTAATTATTTACAGAGCATAGAGACTGTGGGATATAAAATACAATAAAGTGTTTTTTACTGCGATTTTTAAATTTATTTTCCAATGAATCTTCTTTGTTATCCAACACCTCTATATAAATCACTAGCGTGATAGATATACATCTCATCAACAACTTTCAAACCTTTCACTTTCGTTACTTAAAAAAAAAAACATTCTACATTGAGGGAAACATTCCTTCCAGTAACATCCATTTGTTCGTCCCTTCCTCATCTTCTGTAAAGCCTCCTTTTTCGTCATCCACTACTAATCCTCCGCCTATGGCACACATTACTTCCGGTGCTACTCCTGGTAAAGGTTGAGCTACATACAAGGCTACCCCATATTGCACCTTTGTGTGAATCGCGAAAAAAAGAAAAAAAAATTAAAATATGTAAGTTAGTACACTTGTCAAACACTACATTAAAAAATATTTTTATAACATTTAAATATATTCTTATATTCTACGTTTTTAAAACTTATTTAATATGTAATCAATGTCCAATAGGACTATCTATAACTAAGAAATTAATGTGTAATGATTTATAATTTATTGAAGTTTTTGTTTTATTATATTTAGTCAATTGTTAATAACTATTTTTTTCATTAATGATAAAAAGTTATTTATTAATTTAAAATTTAATAAATTTTAATAACGTATTATATAACAACAAGATCCATAAATCAATATATATATATATATATATATATTTAATGAAAGTAATTCTAAAACTATCATTAATATAGATTAGGGAAGCTTGAAATGCTAGCTCTGCCACTGCTCCTGTGCTACGCCTCCAAATGAGGTTACAGTTGCCGATGTTGTCGCTATTGTTACCCTGCTTATAACGGTTTTTGCCAATTGGAAGTTGGTGTCGGATATAATTCAATTGTATGGTCGAAAAAGATCGAGGCCGGGTTGGGGTGTTTTTTCTTATTTTTGCAGCAATAATTATTTACGGAGCATAGAGACGGTGGGATACAAAATAAAATAAAGTGTTTTTTACTGCAATTTTTAAATTTATTTTCCAATAGATCTTCTATGTTATCCAACACCTCTATATAAATCACTAGTGTAATAGATATACATCTCATCAACAACCTTCAAACCTTCCATTTTCGTTACTTTAAAAAAAAAAACATTCTACGATTAGGGAAACATTCCTTCCAGTAACATCCCTTTGTTCGCCCGTTCCTCATCCTCTATGAAGCATCTATCTTCGTCATCAACTACTAATCCTTCTACGTCTATGACACACACTACTCCCGGTGCTCCTCCTGGTTAGGGACGGAGCCACATACAAGGTTGCCTAGGTAATAGCCAAAGGCACCTTCGTGTGAACCGCGAAAAAAAGAAAAAAAAAATGAAAATGTGTAAGTTAGTACACTTTTCAAACACTACATTAAAAAATATTTTTATAACATTTAAATATATATTCTTATATTCTACGTTTATAAAACTTATTTAATATGTAATCAATATCCAATATGACTATCTATAGCTAAGAAATTAATGTGTAATGATTTATAATTTATTGAAGTTTTTGTTTTATAATATTTAGTCAATTGTTAATAACTATTTTTTTCATTAATGATATTAAGTTATATATTAATTTAAAATTTAATAAATTTTAATAACGTATTATATAACAACAAGATCTATATATATATATATATATTTTTAATGAAAGTAATTCTAAAACTACCATTAATATAGATTAGAGGAGCTTGAAATGTTAGCTCCGCCCCTGCTTCTTCTCTCCTCCTGGTGCTCCTCCCATTATTACCAATACTCGACATCCCCATCCTGTAGCGCCTCCAAATGAGGTCACAAGCCCGATGTTGTCGCTATTGTTACCATGCTCATAACGGTTTTCGCCAATTGGAAGTTGGTGTCGGATGTAATTCAATTTTATAGTCGAAAAAGATCGAGGCCGATCTATGGGTTGGGGTGTTTTTTCTTATTTTCGAAGCAATAATTATTTACGGAGCATAGAGACGGTGAGATACAAAATGAAATAAGTGTTTTTTACTGCTATTTTAAAATTTATTTTTCAATGGATCTTCTTTGTTATCCAACACCTCTATATAAATCACTAGCGTGACATCAACAACTTTCAAAACTTCCATTTTCATTACTTTAAAAAAAAAAAAAACATTTTACGATGAGGGAAACATTCCTTCCTAGTCATGTGCTCGTCCTGTTGCTCCTTCCACTATTACCAATACTCAACTTCCTCCTCCGGTAGCGCCTCCAAATGATGTCACAGTAGCCGATGTTGTTGCTATTGTTACCTTACGGTTTTCACCAATTGGAAGTTGGTGTCGTATATGATTCAATTGTATGGTCGAAAAAAATCAAGGCCGATCTATGGGTCGGAGTGTTTTTTCTTATTTTTGCAGCAGTAATTATTTACGTAGCATAGAGACGGTGGGATACAAAATACAATAAAGCGTTTTTTACTGCGATTTTTAAATTTATTTTCCAATGGATCTTCTTTGTTATCCAACACCTCTATATAAATCACTAGCGTGATACATATACATCTCATCAACAACTTTCAAACCTTCCATTTTTGTTACTTTAAAAAATAAAAACATTCTACGATGAGGGAAACATTCCTTCTGGTAACATCCAGGGGCGGAGCCACATACAAGGCTGCCTGGCTATAGCCTAGGGCACCTTTGTGGGAACCGCGAAAAAAAGAAAAAAAATGAAAATATGTAACGAAGTACACTTGTCAAATACTACATTAAAAAATATTTTTATAACATTTAAATATATTCTTATATTCTACGTTTTTAAAACTTATTTAATATGTAATCAATGTCCAATATGACTATCTATAACTAAGAAATTAATGTGTAATGATTTATAATTTATTGAAGTTTTTGTTTTATAATATTTAGTCAATTGATAATAACTATTTTTTTCATTAATAATATTAAGTTATATATTGATTTAAAATTTAATAAATTTTAATAATGTATTATATACCACCAAGATATGTAATATATATATATATATATATATATATATATATATATATATTGTAATGAAAGTAATTCTTAAACTACCATTAATATAGCTTAGGGGAGCATACAAGGCTGCCTAGGTTATAGAAACCTTTGTGTGAACCGCGAAAAAAAAGAAAAAAAAAAAGAAAATATATAAGCTAGTACACTTGTCAAAAACTACATTAAAAATATTTTTATAACATTTAAATATATTCTTATATTCTACGTTTTTAAAACTTATTTAATATGGAATCAATGTCCAATAGGACTATCTATATAACTAAGAAATTAATGTGTAATGATTTATAATTTATTGAAGTTTTTGTTTTATAATATTTAGTCAATTGTTAATAACTATTTTTTTCATTAATAATATTAAGTTATTTATTAATTGAAGATTGAATAAATTTTAATAACGTATTATATAACACCAAGATCTGTAAAATATATATATATATATATATATATATATATATATATATATATATATTGTAATGAAAGTAATTCTTAAACTACCATTAGCTTAGGGGAGCTTGAAATGCTAGCTCTGCCCCTGCTCCTGTGCTCCTCCTGGTGCTCCTCCAACTGTTACCAATACTTAACATTCTCTTCCAGTAGCGCCTCCAAATGAGGTCACAGTGGCCGATGTTGTTGCTATTGTTCAATTGTATTGTCGAAAAAGATCGAGGCCGATCTATGGGTTGGGGTATTTTTTCTTATTTTTGCAGCTGTAATTATTTACGGAGCATAGAGACGGTGGGATACAAAATACAATAAAGTATTTTTTACTGCGATTTTTAAATTTATTTTCCAATGGATCTTCTTTGTTATCCAACACCTCTATATAAAAATCACTAGCGTGATAGATATACATCTCATCAACAACTTTCAAAGCTTCCATTTTCGTTACTTAAAAAAAAAACATTCTACAATGAGGGAAACATTCCTTCCGGTAACATCCTTTGTTCGCCCCTTCCTCATCCTCTGTGAAGCCTCCATCTTCGTCATCCACTACTAATCCTCTTACGCCTGTGGCACACACTACTCCCGCTGTTGCTCCTGGTCCTGTGCTCCTCTAGTGCTCCTCCCACTATTACCAATGCTCAACCTCCTCCTCTAGTAGCGCCTCCAAATGAGGTCAAAGTGGCCGATGTTGTTGCTATCGTTCAATTATATGGTCGAAAAAAATTGAGACCGATCTATGGATTGGGGTGTTTTTTCTTATTTTTGCAGCAGTAATTATTTACGGAGCATAGAGACGATGGGATACAAAATACAATAAAGTGTTTTTTACTGCAATTTTTAAATTTATTTTCCAATGGATCTTCTTTGTTATCCAACACCTCTATATAAAAATCACTAGCGTGATAGATATACATCTCATCAACAACTTTCAAAGCTTCCATTTTCGTTACTTAAAAAAAAAATTCTCCGATGAGGGAAACATTCCTTCCGGTAACATCCCTTTGTTCGCCTCTTCTTCATCCTGTGTGAAGCCTCTATTTTCGTCATCAACTACGTACTAATATGTGGAGCCACATACAAGGATGCCTAGGTTATAGCCCAGGGCACAACCGCGAAAAAAAAAAAAAAATGAAAATATGTGAGCTAGTACACTTGTCAAACACTACATTAAAAAATATTTTTATAACATTTAAATATATTCGTATATTCTACGTTTTTACAACTTATTTAATATGTAATCAATGTCCAATAGGACTATCTATAACTAAGAAATTAATGTGTAATGATTTATAATTTATTGAAGTTTTTGTTTTATAATATTTAGTCAATTGTTAATAATTATTTTTTTCATTAATAATATTAAGTTATATATTGATTTAAAATTTAATAAATTTTAATAACGTATTATATAACACCAAGATCTGTAATATATATATATATATATACTAGTTTCAAGACGTGCTACGCACGATTGACCCGCTCGCTTCGCTCGCGGGAATTAATTTCTAAAAATTTATTAACAAAGTTTAAAATTGTAATTAAAATATAAAAATTATAAATACAAGTACATTTTTAACTTATCAATATTTTTTAATGTAATTTAAATAAATGAGATGAGTTTATGATTTTATTTGAGGTTAGGTATAGAAAGCGAAAATTAAGTTTGTGACTTCTTCGAAATTAATTCCACATGAATAGAGAGAAGGAAAAAAGACCTGCATGAATTACAACATGAAGAACCATTGCAATAAAAAAAATTGAGATTATTATTTGAAATATAAGCTATGTACAATTGAAATATTCCATCATTCACAAACTCAGCAATAAGGAACCAATGCTTGTGATTTTACAATGGGGGCTCACTTACTTTACATAAAACAAAACCATTGATTTAAAAAGTTGTAAATCGCATCGCTGTTGAACTACAATACATGTTCTCCTGCTCCTCCAAAATATTGAACAGTTTTCACATACTTTATGCTTGGTGGTCAGTTTGATCCTCCAACCAATTTTGTTAAAACTGGATGTTGTAAAGAGTATCTTCCAACTTTGCTATATGCTCCAACAAGGGATTCCAACTTTGCTATATGTCCGGGGAAGTGAAAAGAAGCCACATCTTGTTCTCGTTGTAGTTTTTAAAGCACCAACCAAAGGTGGAGCTTTGTCTTGGAGAGGTGTTTGCGACCTCAAAATGAACCTTTTGTTGCTTTCCGTCTCATGAAGCTTTCTGTCTAGCTCTCTTACGGTTCTTTCCTGTGAAGAATTTTGATGATTAAACGGCTCTACACTTGCAGCCTTCTCGTATTCCACATGGAACCGATTAGTAGTCCGAAAATACCAAACGAAAGCATTAGTTGTGAAAATAGTTTTAGTGACCATGTAGTTCACAGTTCCAGAAAACAGTCTATATTGAATTACCCATATTTTTTTCTTAGTTATCACTTAATACTACCATACTACCATGTAATAGGCATTTTATACATAAACATGAAGATAATAATCCTTGGGCAATAACATTTTCAAGGCTCGAATATGCAGACACATAACCAAAAGAAATAGCATTTTCCTAAGTTCCCAACTAAATGGTTTTGCAACATAAATTCGCTTTCTTGACTCCAATTCTTTGAGGGCTAAATTCAAGATCACTTAACTTAGTCCTCCATCGATGTAAATAAATTTTATCTAAACTACTGTACAAATGCTTGCTGGATGGAAGCAAATCAGGAAGATATACACATACCGATAACTTGAGTCAACGAAATAACTCTAGCAATAAAATTGCTTCCCAATTTTACAGTGATTCTAAAGTTAGAGATGTATTTCAAATTCTCAACAGAACTATATATGCTGGTGGAGGACAATATGATTTCCTTGTGCCATTTATAGCAATACATTTTCTCTCATCCTGGTCAAACCTAGGCGGTGATTCATTACTCACTATCACTATTACTCTGAATGACAACGTTTCATTTCTAATGCGTGGTAACGTTCATCTTCTTAGCATATAGTTAACATATTATCAGGCACTCAGAAAGAATAATCACTATTTTACATCAAATAATCGAAAAGGGTGTTAGCAGATGACCTTTCCACAATGGATGAACTTGAGGAATTTCTTTTACTAACAGTACTGCAATTTTGAATGATAACTTTTGATGTCTAATGCTTGGTGACGCGCGTCTTGTTTCCATATAGTTAACATTAATTCATGATGACTTCATTATGCATTTGGGCAGAACCATCCCTATTACAGAAAATAATCGAAAAAAAGAAAATGAATCAAGTGATGTTTCCACATAGATGAATCATACAAACCTCTGACCTCAGACAAACAAGTGAGAACATGCAGCATTATTTTCAATGACATGCTTAACGTAACGTTCTTTTTGTATAAAATTACCCTAATTTGAGATTCTTCATATCGAAACACAAGAAATAAATGAAGCACTGCAGATGCAAATAGAAGTGCAGAGAGTGCTACATGAGCAACTTGAGGTAAGAAAAGAAAATAACATGCTGAATATATATGATCATCTTAAAACTCAGCGCATCCAAGGTAATTCAGGAAATCATGTTCATATTAAATTAATTTTTTTTACCGCATTTGTTTTAAATCTAAACAATTGTTTCAGTTGACATGTTTCCAACTTTCCATGGACTCTAATTTTCTTCATTTTGTTTTCTCTTAGCAAATAGGAAACTTGTTGCTAAGGAAGTGACTGATTATGAAAACAAGCTTTACACACGAATGCGACTATGGGAGTTTGCTGATCAATATGTCATTGAGCCTACGATGGAAATTCTGGTTCTTCTTTATCAATTAGTCGTGTAGATGGGTCAATGAAATTGATTGGTACTTGCCTTTGGACATTTTTTTGCTTGCTTTGTTAGTTCCATTTATTTGTTTTGTAAGTACTTTGGGTTTTTTTTTTGTGACAAAAATATTTATTTTAACAAAGTGAGCTTCCACACAACAAATCTCACTCGTGCTACAAAAATCCAAATAATTTTTGGTTTGGTTGGCATGTTGAAGCTCTTTGCGAGCAAGCCTTTCCACCCCTCCTCCACTTTCCCCCACTTGCTTTTCATGAAAAGATCATAAGTAAATTCATTTGCTAAGCTCGATAAAATATTTTTTGTCATTTTGAGAAGTTTACAACCAAAAAGATGTCGGTCGAATAGTCTATCTCGGGCAAACTTTATTCTTGTTTGTTTATGCATATAGATAGATGGATAGATAGATATGTTTTCTTAATGGGAAATATATTTTTTTAAAAGCTTTAACGTTATCTATCCTTCTTGATGTATTTAGGTGTATATGTGACAGGTGATAACAGAACGGGAATGTATGGGATCTTACATGGGTCATCCCATATTTAAGGTTTCATCCTTAAAGATTTTACCATGTGACCATTCTCTCAAAAATTCTCCCGCGAATTGGTAAGTAAATTGACTATTGGCATCCTATTTGGCTATTTTTCAACTCATAATGGTTTGGTTGATTTAAAACCTATTTTTACTTGTGCTTTTGACAGAAAAAGATGGAGACAGAGATATCTGTGCTCCTAAATGCTTTGCAGAGAGGACGACCGGCTGTATTTTTCCTATGATGTCAATTTAACGCTCAGTGTGTGTCAATTTTAGTGATAGTCACCTAGCTCAATATCAAATGCTCATGTGAGGTTATCCTGCTTTGTTCATTAAATGCAATTTGGAATGAAATCTTCATTTGGCATTTTATCACAACAGTCAGCATTGCAATGAACTTGTACAATTTCAAGGGTCCATGTGGAGAAAGATTGGAGTACATGATGTTTTCCGAAAACAGAACAAGGGGAAAATAATAATAATTAAAAAAAAAGATAAATCATCAACATGGATAAAACAAAAATAATGGAAGTGAAAACATAAGAGATCATTACCGAAATGAATATATGACAATAAAAGAGTATATAAAGCTATAAGAGAGAAAAGCAACGTTAGACGCAATGGAACAAAGTAGTGCTTCCCTTGGTTAAAGAAGGATGGTGGATAACAATTGAGACTTAGCTATCGCTTTATTAAATGTAGATCCATTTATTTGGCATTTGATTTAAATGATGAGGCAACCCTTTTGCGATCCATCTCAAATAATGTAAAACACTTAAAGTGTTTCTCATAGGCACATCATAAAAGTGACCACAAGAGGCACAAGTTGGTATTCTTGAGATATTGCAAATTATGGCGAGAATAATACCTTAGCATAAGAAGCTTCTTCGCCAACTTCGCTTTTCTAAATGCAACCCATCGTTCTCTTGTACGAGGTTAATGTGTTCCACCCTTAGCTTCTCAATCTCAATTTCTGTTAGAATGTGCAATAAAGCAATATGAAACACCCAAAAGTCGGTTCACAAGATATAGAACGGAAGCAACACATATTTAATCTGAGATGAATGTTAAAGGTATCAACAGTATATCAAATCTTCATGGAACTCAATCATGTTTAACACAATTAGATTTCCATAACACTTGAAGTTCAATTTTATCTAACATGCATTACTTATTCCCTTTTGCTAGTTGATTGTTCACTATCCACCTCCCTACGATTAGTATTTTTTGCTTTCCTTACAAAGTCTTCACTATTGTTGATAACTCTTAAGTTTCTAACCATGGTAACTCGCTAATGCAAGGTAAAATGGTTATACTTAATGAGTTTTTATATGAGATTGTTAAACTACAATCCAATGAAACAAACATTAGAGTTTTAATTAAAAAAAGAAATAATGTTAATTTAATATTCAAAAGGAGATGGAAAGTAAGCAATGAAGTTCTCGTGTCTTTTAAACACAAACATATAACTAATTTAGATTACAACTCTAACATAATGCTCATTATCTACAATTCATCTAAGGCCACAATGGGATCCAAAATAATAATCACACGGGGGTTCATTTAATCCAATTATTCAAACATTTATATATTTCAAATGTGAACCGAATCTATTAATCACAAACTTGTTAATCACAAATATCAATCTCGAACTTGTTAATCACAAATGTGACACATATTTATAGACTCGCATTAAAAAAAATTGATTCCAAATCAAATTAAAAAAACTTAAACAAACTCAAAGTCTGCCTCAAACACAAACATACAACTAATTTAGATTACAACTCTAACATAATGCTCATTATCTACAATTCATTTAAGGCCACCATTGGATCCAAAATAATAATCACACGGGGGTTAATTTAATCCAATTATTCAAACATCTATATATTTCTTATATAAAGGAAGAAGATGGATATTATTTTGGCATTTCAACAAACACCTAGTATTCAAGATCTTAAAGCCCAATTAAGTTTCGACTTTTTTTGTTCAAGAACCATAAAATGAAAGAGGGGTTGATCATAATAGTGTTGTTTTTAAAGAAGTTTAGCTTTGTTTCTTCACAAAATCGATTGCAGCATTGATTTTCCTTTCACCCTGCTCTACTTTTATTCTTACAAAGCTCATCTATTACTACGCACGATATTAGCGCTACTTATAAAGATTACCCCAAAATTCAAGTACTTCTAATAAGGAACTTGTTCATGCCCATCGACTCTTTAACAGGAAAGCTTCACTACTGATGCTTAGTAACTTGGAGAAGATGTCGCACATTTGATTGCTACCCAAACATATTTTCACCCAAAAATAGAAGCAACATTGTCAATCATAAAACACGATTTCACTATTAATTTTGATCAAATCATAGGTGTACATTGCTCAAACCAACTCTCTCACTAAACTCATTAACAAACTTCATCAAACACTTGACTGATATAAATTGTAGAATGTGAATATGAATAAGCTAGGTGATTGGAAAGGTCAATTAACAAATATGGATATCGATCACTAATACAATTCTTTTTCAAGGTAAACATATTAAAAACTGAGACTAATACACTAACACAAACTTTTAATCGATTGGTCAATTAACCAATATGGCTCATCTCAGTCCTCTCACTATCTTGCACGTATTTGTATCACACGCCTTCGACATTTTTGCAGTTACTATTGCAATCACAACTACTCAATGATTCAAACAATCTAACACTAACAAATTTAATCAACAACAACAACAACCTAACATCGAGATTAACATATGTAAAATTAATTAGAAAAAAAAACCCTCTTAATTTTCAACTGAATGAGACCAAACAATCTAATACTAACAAATTTAATCAACAACCTAACATCGAGATTAACATATGTAAAATTAATTAGAAAAAAAACCAACATTAATAACATCGAGATTAACTACAAATCCAAGTCAATGCACAAAAATCCAAACAAAATTAATAAAAAAAATGCGAAAACGCATCAGATCCATGAATCGAGCACGAAATCAACATTAGAACCGGAGAAATTGAGATTCTAACATCAAAACAACAACAACCTAACATCGAGATTAACAACAAATCCAAGTCAATGCACAAAAATCCAAACTAAATTCATCAAAAAAAAGGGAAAACGCAATTCCTAATCTCAATTAAATCACAAATATTAATCTCAAACTTATTAATCACAAATATTAATCTCAAACTTATTAATCACAAATATTAATCTCAAACTTGTTAATCACAAATATGACACATATTTATAGACTCGCATTAAAAATATGTGAAAATGGAAGATTTAAAGAATGATAACATCCTTCAAGATTTTTAAGGATAGATAAGAGTGGCACAAGATAAAAGCATTTGCTACATTGCATTATTCATGCTTGACATCTTGCAAACCACAGGTAGCATCGAAACATCCAACTCCCTACTTTATATGAACTTATTTTCACCCTCTCTTTTGTAACAGATTTGATTTCTATTAATTGTGCACCTCTGTTTTCTTGACCAACATACTTGAAATTCCGCAAATAGAGGCCACGTGTTGCTCACTGCTCGTTCGCAAAGCCCTATGAAGCAAAAAAGAAAGAGTGAGAAAGACCAATTCATAACTATAACATAAACTATTAGAAATATCATACTCTAAGAAATGCTAGAGAAACAATGCTTTATAAGTACAAATAAGAGGACAAATACCTTAAAAGATATTGTAAAAAGCATATTCCTATATCTTCGCAGATAAGGTAATCAAGAAGTACAAGGTGATCATAGCCCTAAAAGGAAGACAAAAACACCCGATTTCTATTAATTGACCTCTGAAAAGACCACGTGTTGCTCATTCGCAAAGCCCTATGAAGCAAAAAAAGAAAGAGTATTCGAACTATAACATAAACTATTAGAAATATCATATAGAGGTCTCTAAGAAAAGATGCTAGAGAAACAATGCTTTATAAGTACAAATAAGCAAGGACAAATACCTTAAAAGATATTGTAAAAAGCATATTCCTATATCTTCAGAGATAAGGTAATCAAGAAGTACAAGGTGATCATAGTGTAACTGCAAAAGGGAAGACAAAACACACCCTTATTGTTGATTCGAGCAATTCAGACTATAGCTAATAAACCAGGAAAAAATAAGATCACTAAAGCAGACAAAATAGTTGGACCTAAAAAAAGAAGACTTTGATACACACACATACGTAAATAAAATATAAGAGGCAAAACTACATGCGGGAATTACAAGGTATAAATGCTTGCTTCGCACAGTAAGTTATTTGCATCAAAGTTGAATGGATTAATGACAATATCAATGCCGTCTTCATTAATTATAAAATTTTCAAAAAATTCAGAAGAGACATCATGTACAAAATTAAATTAACCATACTCAAATCCGGACGCCAAGATGTCGAAACATACAACACTAAAAAGTCTCTAACTATCACAAACTCACCTCTGCAAGAAATATATGGAAAAGATGTACAGATTGAAAATGTTTGAAATGAGAAATAATATTCCATCCTTCAAAGCCTTGAACTTTCTGTTGCACTCGCCGCTTATTTCCTAAAACCGGATAAATTATAGATCACGAGATCATCTTTTTGAAGATCAATTGCTACTTTGAATTAACAAGGAAAGATTCAAATGCTCACAACTTGCTCGACCAAAAGGCGGACTTGAAAGCACAATGAGCTTCAAATAGAAAATCATCCCGCAAAACAAAAAAAGGGTATTATGTGCAACAAAACTAAAGAAACAACTCGAGCCACCATAGTATTAGAAGCTTTTTAGAGAAACTTGATAAGCATTAACAAATTGACAAAACTTCAAATGTTCTTTCTTTCTACGCTTAAGTTATAGATCCCCTATTTTTCAGGGGAGTGAATCGGTTGTAAGAGATTGATTTTTTCTACACCTTGTTAGCTCTCTCATTGCACAAGCTTGCACTCGGGAAGGTAAACAAACAACCGCTCGATTTTATGCTTTCAAAACTTTAACTTGGTAGAGTAGAGTGAGGTTTGCCAGCTGTTCAATAAAATGGAGAAGATGCCTAATTACACTGACAAAGTAACACTGGCAGATGTACCAAAAAGAAGAAAACTTGACATTGACGAGAACACGAAGGCATACCTCATCCATATATAGTTGCATGAAGGATAAAGCAAAGTCCCTGCATTCTTCTGTGCAATTTTCGTTATCTACAAACTTGTCCACAGACACATGCCTTAGAAGCCAGTCCTAGTCTCTCTCAATAAAAACCAAAATCCTCACTTTACTTCGCCGACCGAGGTCTTTCGCGACTCTCTTCAACGCCTCGCTCTTCCTCTCACTCTCCCGTTCAAGTACCTGATAAGAATCAAAACTTCAACACAATCAAAACCTAACAACACGGATCAGATCAAAACCTAACACAATGTCGAGATCTGCCTACCTGAGAAGACACCGAGGCCGAGAACGCGACCGCGACGAGAATCACGAGGAAGATACCTCTGCGGAGTCGGATCCAGTCCATGACCATCGCGAATCGCACAAACCTGTGAAAGCGAAACGAAACCCTAGCTCATGAGATTGAATGAAGAACTCGTTTTGGTTCGGTACCTATAGATCTGGACGGGACTTGTAGGAGCGGAGACCTCGATGTGGGCGGGGTTCGATCTCGAGCTCGATCGAAGAGTGGTGGTGGATCTTATAAGTGGAGAGTCGGAGATCTGAAGAAGATCCCGCGTTGTTGTTGTTGTTGCATTGTTGTTGTTGTAACGTGAGAGAATTGGAAGAAGAGTAAAAATCATGGATTTGTTGTTACATGAGATAGAGACGTGAGAGAAAAGGAAGGAGTAGATCTCAGTAGATATCACGAAAAGATAAAGGACGCACGAAAAAAATTGTGTGGGATATGGATAAAAAAGTAAATTTGATTACGACTCAAAAATTTGTGATTCGTGCTTTTATATATATGATAGATATATATATATATATATATATATATATATATATATATATATATATATATACTAGTTTTAAGACGTTCTACGCATGATTCCCCGCTTCGCTTTCGCTGTGAATTAATTTTTAAGAATTTATTAACAAAATTTAAAATTGTAATTAAAATTATTGAAAAAATAAGGTAGTCATGTTAGGACATTACTTCCTCAAAGGAAAACATAGATTGAATGATTTGAAGAGGAAGGAGAGTCGTTGATCAATGAGTTGTTGATCGATTTGAAGATGTAGTATTTAAGACGTTGAAGAGGTAGCGTTCTCTCAAGTCGTCGAGTTGTTGATCTTTAATTTAAGTCGGACTCCTCTATCATCATCCAATTTGAATTAGGTTGAATTAATTTATTAATTTTAAGGGAAGACACGAGAAGTATGGGCAAAGAGGTAAATTTTATTAGTACTCAATTAAAGTATGGGCAAAAAGGTAAATTTCATTACCACTCAAAAATTTGTGATTCATGCTTTTATATATACTAGTTTTAAGACGTGCTACGCACGGTTCCCCCGCTCGCTTCACTCGCGGGAATTAATTTTTAAGAATTTATTAACAAAATTTAAAATTGTAATTAAAATTTAAAAATTAGAAATACAAGTACCTTTTTTAGCTTATCAATATTCTCTACTGTGATTGAGATAAGATGTGAATGAAAAAATAAGCTAATCATGCTAGGACATTACTTCCTCAAAAAAGTGTATTGCATTGATGAGAATGAGTCTATGATTGATTTGGAGATAAAGAAGAAAAAACATGTAGTGGATTGATAAAGAGTTAGAATTTGATTTGTATACAAAAGAAAATGTTGATTTGGAGATAAAAAAAAAAGTATGGGCAAATAGGTAAATTTCATTACCACTCAAAAATTTGTGATTCGTGCTTTTATATATACTAGTTTCATGATCGTGCTACGCACGATTGAACCGCTAAACATTTCATGAGGATTAAATTAAAAAAATAAATAAAGAACTTTTTTTGACAAAAAATAAAATAAATATATGCAAAACTATTAAAGAAGTTCCTAAAAAATAACTATTATAAAGAAGGGGCAAAAGGTTAGTAATAAATTTCACTTGGTGGTATCATATTGATAAAAACACTTAATAAAAAACCAAAGTGATCATAGTGATAAAAGCACCCAATAAAAAACTAAGACATGCCAATATGAATCAAGTACGAATCAAGGATGAGTGCTTGTTGATGTATTTATTGTATGAAGTGCTTGTTGTTGATGATGATTAACACAATAATAGTATATATGCATGCACTTCAAACAAAAAAAACTTGTTCGTAAATCATTTTGATACTTATTCAGTTAACTATATCCACCGTGTGTTAATGTATACTACTTGTTTACGATATTAATCAACAATCAATAAAATACATTGACTGTGGAAGTTAGTAACCATTATCCTTATGATTATGGCCCAAATAATTACAAGTGACAAAGACCATGAACCACTTAAAAATATTAGATAAAGATAGGAGGCTGAAAACACAAATCAATACAAGAACAATTCTTATTTTTGTAACAGGCGGCTTTAGCATCAAAGATTAAAAAGCTAGGAGGTTGAAAAAAATATGTCACCATATCATTACTCATAAGAAAAAGACTTCATTGTGATTCATGTGATTTGAGGAGTTTGGAGGTCGAAACTCCTTTTGCGCCACTATATGTTTTTCTTCCAGATGAAGCAGTGAGCATTTTGTCTTCTAGAGTTCTCCCTATATAAAGAATCAAAAGAGAATAATAAAAATTGCTAAACCGAAGACTTCCAAAAAATTGTTGAACGGGAAAAAAAAATAGTTGCATATCAAAGGAATATTTCCACTCCACTAATATTGATTACTTGAGTCTTTTTGAGTTTATCACTCAATTTTAGTTGAATATATACACTTACAACTGTTGAGAATAGCTAAGGTCCCAAAGTTCCATGAATTGATGGTCACAACATATATTATTCTACTGTTTGATCCATAGGAATGTATACTCAATAAAAAAATGGGATTGCTAGAGAAGGATGATTTGGTGCTTTATAATCATACTTTATTTGGAAGAGCGACAAAGTAGTTTTTTTTTTTTTTTCAGAATTCGACAAAATAGTTATTTTCTTGAAATCAGCCCACTCACTATTCCAATAGCACCAAAATTCTTGAAGCATCTTATTTGCCAACGACAAAGCATCAAAGGTGTGAGGAATTAAAACAAAACTCATATGGTAATATGACAAAAATATAAGCATAAGCATTTCCTCCTCAGAAATATAATACATTCAACTCAACATGTAAGAATAACAAAACTTTGAGCCAAAAAAAAGTCACAAATCAAAATTAATGTAAAAAAAAACCTCATAATCAAATGTTAGTTAAACATATCATATTATTTCATAGCCTATAATGCAGAACACGGTGTTGACTTTCAAAATTATCTCCAAAAACTAATGATGAAATTAAGACTAACCCTTTAAGAATTATCAGAGTTTTTTTTTTATCATAAATAAGGACACCCATTATGAATAACTCAATTAGTCTTATTAAATAAAAAAAAGAACTCAATTTGACTAATAGATAGAACAAAAAAATCATGTCGCAATTTTAATAATCAAGATCCATTACAAGAAGATACCTAAAGAGATCTACTTCTACTTCCTCAATCACAACATGACATGAATGGCTTATAACAAAAAGGCACAAAAAATAGATTCTTAAAAACACAAACTCTAATGACCCGAGCTTTACTATTCACTAACAAATTACTTATATCTTAGTGTCTCTATAAATAGACTACAACACAACTTATTAAGATATAACTCCACCATTAAGGCCATGAGGTTATGCAATCACTGGTGCCTTGGGTTTAGGATTTTTGACCACAGTGGCTTGTGTTGTAAAGACCATTCCAACCAATAAAGCAAAGTTTTGCAAACCACATCTTGTGACATCGGCAAGGTCGATTACATAAGCTTCAATTAAGTTCCCAAATTTATTTTTCGTTGCATTCACCATCTCAACAATCACTTTTCCTTCAACACCATCATTATGACAATCGAATAAGCTAGGTTACTTAAACTTGTACCAAAACATATCAGAACAATCATCTCCGAGAGCGACCAACACAATAACCAAAACGATGACATGTAATTTCTCTTAATAGGAAAATTTGATTTATAATATCTATTAGCAAGAAATAGAGACTATAAGTACGTATATTTATCATGTTTCCTAAAAGAATACATTGTTCATATATTATGGATTCAAAAATATAAATAGGAAGGTCTTGACATGATAATCTAATAAGCATAATAAGAAATTCAAATAGGCAAGAAAGTATAATAGAAAATACACTTGGATTTGAAATACTTAAATTAAAGCTATAAGTTTTGAAAGAAAAAAC
This sequence comes from Stephania yunnanensis, assembly GCA_039657365.1. Classification (NCBI taxonomy): domain Eukaryota; kingdom Viridiplantae; phylum Streptophyta; class Magnoliopsida; order Ranunculales; family Menispermaceae; genus Stephania; species Stephania yunnanensis. The sequence goes on along the minus strand of CM077585.1, from coordinate 52,859,518 downwards.
CTTGCATACCTTCTAATGATAATAATTCACATTCTCAAGCTCATTATTCCAGACAAAACAACTCCATACTTTTTTATTTTTATCTCACTGTTTCATGACCAAACATTTTCCTATGAGTTACTCAATTGAACATAATAGTGTCATGAACCACAATAGAAAACAAACACTAACACGAATTAAACCACTCCACTTGCGTTAAGAACAAAGAAAACAATCAATGCATGTGTATAAGAATTCCCACATCATGTGTTAGAAAGACCAAAACTAAAGCAAATGATTGAAAATAGCAATCTTGACATTGATCATTTCTCTCAAATATACTGGAGGTCAATCACAAAATCTGGAATATTTCCTTGGAAACATTTAGGAAAAGCTTGAAGTCTATGATAATATCATGATATTGATAAGTTTTTTTGTAACCAATGTCAGTGTGTATATTCTGTAGCTTATGCATGAGTGAAGTGCAAGAGGAAGGAAGTTCAAGATTGTTAAACAGTGCTTTCATCAACATGGAATATTGAAAAAAGGGATAGCTACATTAGTGCTAAAGACATGTATGTAACAACTAATACCAAGGGAATCATGACAACTTTGATTTGCTTTTGCAAATCAATGAACGTTTGTTGATTGGTAGCACAAGAGTAAGGTTTTTAGATTACTTAAAAGTGTACAAGCGCTTCTTGGCTGAATACAAAGAGTTGGGCTCGAGCACTCCCTCACAGGCATTTCATCAAACACGATTCAAGCAATAAGTTCTTCCTATTTGGCCTTCTCAGATGATGACCTAATCTCATACTATCAACATTAATCAAATCAGAAGAACCAGTAGTTTGATGCTTTAGTACCAATTTGGGATTGCTCAAACAATCAAAACAACAAAAAATACCAAGTATGCTGGCACAGATAAGTGCTAAAAAAAATAAAGTTTTTTTTATAGCTTAATGGAGTTGGAGAGTGTTAAATAACCAAAATCATCATAATGTATAACAATACTATCAATGAAAAAGAAAGTATAGATTACAACAAAAATAATAAATAAAGAGTTAAAGAGTACTCGTACCTTATGGCAAGACCATAAGTTAAAGAGTGAACTATTGCTATTGATGATTGATTTAAGGAATGAGCAAAGGCCTTTAATATAACTTAAAGCTGAGTTTCAAAAAAATAGTGTCAAAAATTAGGGTTTTAGGGGGTTTAGGGCTTTACCAGATTATAGATATTAGAGAGGAAAGAGAGATTCAAAGAAGTTGCTTACCAAAAAAATTGCAATCACACACAACTCTTCTCTATGATCTGCACTTCAAATTTCTCAAATTGGGTTGTGTTTGTTATCGACAAAGTTGGACGAAAACTCGAGTTCAAGTTGGTGAAAACGATTTGGGTATGAAGAGGTCGACTTGGAGATGAATAGAACGCAAGAAGAAAGCGAGTTCGAGTCGGTGAAAAGGAATTGGAGATGAAGAGAACGCACTGCAAGTTCGAGTTAGTGAAAAAAAATTGGAGATGACGAGTTTGATTCGGAGATGAAAAGAAAGGAGGGCAAAAACGTCATTTTGCTTACGACTCAAAATTTGAAGATTCGCTCTTTTATATATTTGATAGATATGATAGATATATATGACAGATGTATATATATATATATTGTAGTGAAAGTAATTTTTAAACTACCATTAATATAGCTTAGGGGAGCTTGAAATGCTAGCTCCGCCTCTGCTCCTGTGCTCCTCCTGGTGCTCCTCCCACTATTACCAATTAATACTCAACCTCCTCCTCCAGTAGCGCCTCCAAATGAGGTAACAGTGGCCGATGTTGTTGCTATTATTACTTGCTCCTAACGGTTTTCGCCAATTGGAAGTTGGTGTCGGATATGATTCAATTGTGTGGTCGAAAAAGATCGAGGCCGATCAATGGGTTGTGGCGTTTTTTCTTATCTTTGTAGCAGTAATTGTTTACCGAGCATAGAGACGGTGGAATACAAAATACAATAAAGTGTTTTTTACTTCGATTTTTAAATTTATTTTCCAATGGATCTTCTTTGTTACCCAACACCTCTATATAAATCACTAGCGAGATAGATATACATCCCATCAACAACTTTCAAAGCTTCCATTTTGCTACTCCCGATGCTCCTTCTGGTAAGGGGCGGAGCCACATATAAGGTTGCCTATGTTATAGCCTAGGCACCTTTGTGTGAACCCCGATTAGTGAAAAAAGAAAAAAAAAATGAAAATATGTAAGCTACCTCATTTGTCAAACACTACATTAAAAAATATTTTTATAACATTTAAATATATTCTTATATTATACGTTTTTAAAACTTATTTAATATGTAATCAATGTACAACATGACTATTTATAACTAAGAAATTAATGTGTAATGATTTATAATTTATTGAAGTTTTTAGTTTTATAATATTTAGTAAATTGTTAATAATATTTTTATCATTAATAATATTAAGTTATATATTAATTTAAAATTTAATAAGTTTTAATAACGTATTATATAACACCAAGATCTGTAAAAATATATATATTTTTTTGTAATGAAAATAATGCTTAAACTACCATTAATATAGCTTAAGAGAGCTTGAAATGCTAGCTCCGCCCCTGTGATACAATATACATGAAAGTCGAAAGGTTAGTGACAAATTAAGTAGTCAAATACAATTAGATAAACGTAAATACATGTGCCTGCCACCTTTTAAAAAAAAATGAACAAATTAAACAAGCTATTTACAAGATCATTCATTTCAAAATGAGATTTGCTACTGCCAAAAATTTAAAAACTGACTTCAATATATATAAGAGAGGAAAGAGCTGATTATTGTCACCCGAATTCATTTGCAACCATCGGATATGCAAGGCGTCTAAGATATCCAACGTCATCAGATCCTCCAAGCTTTGCACTTCCATGCATTCCATCAACAAAACTGTTGGATCATAAACTTGATCCATTATAGGAGCCCAAACCCAAATCAAATCAAATTGGAGTCCAAGTCCATCAAGGTCCAAATCTAGAAACTTCTAGGGTGTAGAGAAGGTTGTAGAAGAATGGAATTTTGTAGAAGAATGGAAGGTTGTAGAAGAATGAGGTGTAGAGAAGGTTGTAGAAGAATGGAAGGTTGTAGAATGGAAGGATGTAGAAGAAATGGGGTAGTATAAATACCCTTCCCCGTTTTAGTTTAGATATAAGAAAAATTAAGAGCTTCTAAGTGAGTGAAGAAGCAAACTCTAATAAGAGTGAGTTGTAGTATCTTGTTTTTTTTTTTTGAGTAAGTGTGCTCTTGTAATATTTGTTTGAGTTTGAGAATAAAAGTTGTTTTGTGTGAGTGTTTCATTTCCAACAAAGTGGTATCAGAGATAGTTGGAAAGTATACACTATTGCATATCAAATCGAAGGTCTCGACGAGAGGAATCCGACGCCGCGAGAATCTTCCCAATCCGAGTTCGACGCGCCACCACGCGCCGCCGGAAGACTGCTGCCGAGAAAATCGAGTTGACTCACCGAGTTGAGCCGAGTCAGCCGAGTTGGAGCCTTGACCGAGCCGTCTAAGCGAGTTGATCGAGCCGTCAAGGTCATTGACCGTTGATCGAGGTCCCTCCCAAAGTTTTTCGGCATTCGGATTCATCCGCGCAATCGGATTTTGCAAATTCTCATAATATTGAGAGATATGGCAAATGGTATGGCACCATTCCAAGTTCCGACACTCAACAACAACAACTACGACAATTGGAGTATCAAAATGAAGGCACTCCTTGGATCACAAGATGTGTGGGATATCATAGAGAAAGGCTATAACGAGCACATGCGGATGATCTTGCTTTTCTTTGCTCTTACACCAGATCAAAAGACAACTTTGAAGGATTCAAGAAAGAGAGACAAGAAGGCTCTCTATCTCATCTATCAAGCATTAGATGATGATGGCTTTGAAAAGATTTCGAGTGCAAGCTCTGGCAAGGAAGCGTGGGAGAAGCTGCAAACCTCTTACAAAGGATCCGAGCAAGTGAAGAAGGTCCGTCTCCAAACATTAAGAGGTGAATTCGAATCCTTACACATGAAAGTATCTGAGTCTATTTCAGATTATTTCTCAAGAGTAGTAGCTGTTTCTAATCAATTAAAAAGAAATGGTGAAAAGTTAGAAGATGTGAGGATAATAGAAAAGATACTCCGTTCATTGGATCCCAAATTTGAGCACATCGTCGTGACGATTGAAGAAACTAAAGACTTGGAAGAAATGACGATCGAGCAACTTCAAGGATCATTGCAAGCATACGAAGAGAAGCATAAGAAGAAGCAAGGGTTCACTGAGCAACTCTTCAAGCTACAACTCAAGGATATGCATGAAAGCCAAGATAGAAACCAACGTGGCCGAGGCAGAGGTAGAGGCCATGGACGAGGTGGAAGTAGCAACATCGTGGACGAGGTGGAATTACAACAACAACAATTCCAACAACAACTATGAGAAAGAAAAAGCTCAACACGTGGCCGTGGAAGAATCAAACCGAACTCAAGGTATGACAAATCTCAAGTTCGATGTTATAATTGTCAGAAATTTGGGCATTATGCTTCAGAATGTAGAGCTCCCAACAACAAAATTGAGGAGAAGGCCAACTACGTGGAGGAGAAGACAGATGGCAAAGAAACTCTTCTTCTAGCACGAGAGGAAGCTGATAGTGGCCAAGAAAATTCCTGGTATTTTGACAGTGGTGCAAGCAATCACATGTGTGGAAGGAAAGATATGTTTGTGGAGCTAGACGAGTCAGTAAGCGGAAATGTTTCGTTTGGAGATGATTCCACAATAGCAGTGAAAGGGAGAGGTAACATCCTTATCCGTTTGAAAGATGGGAGACATCAATTTATTTCCAATGTCTACTATGTGCCCAATATGAAAAGTAACATCTTGAGTTTAGGGCAATTGTTAGAGAAAGGTTATGATATTCATATGAAGGATTATAATCTTTCTATAAAAGATGATAAGAATAACTTCATTGCTAAAGTACCAATGTCAAAGAATAAAATGTTCTCAATCAACATACAAAATGATGTTGCAAAGTGCCTGAAAGCTTGCTACAAAGATGCATCATGGCTTTGGCATCTTCGATTTGGGCATCTCAATTTTGGAGGTCTCGAGTACCTATCTAAGAAGGAGATGGTGAAGGGACTACCTCGCATCAACCATCCCGACCAGCTTTGTGAAGGGTGTCTAGTCGGGAAACAATTCGGGAAAGCTTTCCAAAGGAGTCGAGTCAAGAGCCAAGAAGCCACTCGAGCTCATCCATACCGATGTGTGTGGTCCGATCAAGCCAAGCTCTCTCGGTAATAAGAATTATTTTCTTCTCTTCATTGATGATTTTTCAAGAAAAACCTGGGAATATTTCTTGAAACATAAGTCGAAGTTTTCGAAGTCTTCAAGAAGTTCAAAGCTGCAGTGGAGAGAGAAAGCGGTAGAAAGATCAAAGCCATGAGATCCGACTCGAGGGTGGAGAATTTACTTCCGGGGAGTTTCAAGAGTTACGTGAAGCAAATGGAATTCGTCGACCAATGACAGTTCCTAGATCCCCCAAGCAAAATGGTGTGGCGAAAGAAAGAAAGAGCAGAACAATCCTCGACATGACACGAAGCATGCTCAAAAGCAAGAAACTACCCAAGGAATTTTGGGCGGAGGCGATGCGTGTGCGATCTACTTGTCAAACCGATCTCCAACAAGAAGTGTATGGGGAAAGACACCGCAAGAGGCATGGAGTGGAAGAAAGCCTGGCATTTCCCACACGAGAATCTTTGGAAGTATAGCCCATGTTCATGTACCTGGACGAGAGAAGAAGAACGAAGCTTGATGATAAAAGTGAGAGTTTTATCTTCATCGGCTATGATGCTAACTCGAAGGGCTACAAGTTTGTACAATCCAGGACAATAAGAAAATCGTGATTAGTCGAGATGTGGTCTTCAACGAAGAAGGAGAATGGGATTTTAAATCTTATGCGAGATGACATCAATTTCTTTCCTCAATTTGAAGAAGATGAGCGGAGGACAATGAGGGAGCAAGTAGGACCTCAACAAGAGCCTGCAACTCCACCCACTTCACCAACATCAACCACTCAAGGAGACTCATCACCTTCGTCATCATCAAGTGGGAGTCAAAGTGAAAGAGTTGTGCAACGTACAAGAAGCCTTAGAGATCTCTATGAGGTAACTGAACGACAAGATAATCTTACATTATTTTGTCTGTTTGTCGATTGTGAACCAGTGAGCTTTCAAGAAGCAGTACAAGAAAAGAAGTGGAGAGATGCGATGGACGAAGAAATCAAGGCCATTGAGAAGAATGACACATGGGAACTCACCTCACTTCCCAGGAACATAAGGCGATAGGTGTCAAATGGGTGTACAAAATAAAACAAAACGCCAAAGGAGAGATTGAAAGGCACAAGGCGAGGCTAGTTGCTAAAGGCTATAGTCAAAAGGCTGGAATTGACTATGATGAGGTATTTGCTCTGTTGCTCGACGGAGACTATCGACTAATCATTTCTTTGGCGACTCAAAACAAGTGGAAGATACGACGAGATGGATGTAAAGTCTGCGCTTCCTAAATGGAGTTCTTGAAGAGGAAGTCTACATTCAAGGCAACCATCGGGCTATGAAATCAAAGGCCACGAAGACAAGGTGTTGAAGTTGAAGAAGGCTCTTTACGGGCTAAAACAAGCACCAAGGGCATGGAATAGCCGAATCGACAAGTACTTCCAAGAGAATGGCTTCAACAAATGTCCCTACGAGCACGCTCTATATATCAAGATCAAACATGAAGATATTTTGATCGTGTGCCTCTACGTGGACGATTTGATCTTCACCTAAAGCAACCCAAGCATGTTCAATGAATTCAAGGAAGTGATGACGAAAGAATTCGAGATGACAGAACATGGGGCTTATGGCGTACTACCTTGGCATTGAAGTTAAGCAACAAAAAGATGGAATTTTCATTTCACAGGAAAGCTATGCAAAGGAGATCCTGAAGAAGTTCAAAATGGAGAACTGTAAGCCGATAAACACACCGACGGAATACGGAATCAAAATGTCCAAACATGAAGAAGGCGAAAGTGTAGATCCAACATTCTTCAAAAGTTTGGTTGGAAGTCTACGCTATCTAACTTGCACGAGGCCCGATATTCTTCACGCAGTTGGATTGGTTAGTCGCTACATGGAATCTCCAACAACCACCCATTTTAAAGCCGCAAAGAGAATTCTTCGTTATCTGAAAGGTACAATTGATTTTGGCGTATTCTATTCAGTTTCTAATGATTACAAGCTTGTTGGATACAGCGATAGTGATTGGGGTGGAGACATAGATAATCGAAGGAGCACTACTTTGGATTCGTATTTTTCATGGGAGATCTTGCTTTCACATGGATGTCAAAGAAACAACCGATTGTCACATTGTCCACTTGTGAAGCGGAATATGTTGCTTTGCTAACTCATGCGTTTGTCATGCAATTTGGCTTAGAAATCTATTGAAGGAGATAGGCTTGATACAAGAAGAGCCTACCAAGGTTTGTGTCGACAACAAGTCGGCTATTGCCTTAGCAAAGAATCCAAAGATTCCATGATCGAAGCAAGCACATCGATATTCGCTACCACTATATAAGGGAGTGTGTTGCAAGAAAGGATGTGGAAATTGAATACGTGAAATCACAAGATCAAGTTGCCGATATATTTACCAAGCCATTGACAAGCGAAGACTTCATAAGATTAAGGAACTTACTAGGGGTCACGAGATCAAGTTTAAGGGGGGGTGTTGGATCATAAACTTGATCCATTATAGGAGCCCAAACCCAAATCAAATCAAATTGGAGTCCAAGTCCATCAAGGTCCAAATCTAGAAACTTCTAGGGTGTAGAGAAGGTTGTAGAAGAATGGAATTTTGTAGAAGAATGGAAGGTTGTAGAAGAATGAGGTGTAGAGAAGGTTGTAGAAGAATGGAAGGTTGTAGAATGGAAGGATGTAGAAGAAATGGGGTAGTATAAATACCCCTCCCCGTTTTAGTTTAGATATAAGAAAAATTAGGAGCTTCTAAGTGAGTGAAGAAGCAAACTCTAATAAGAGTGAGTTGTAGTATCTTGTTTTTTTTTTTTTGAGTAAGTGTGCTCTTGTAATATTTGTTTGAGTTTGAGAATAAAAGTTGTTTTGTGTGAGTGTTTCATTTCCAACAAAAACTTCGCCACTACCTAATCAAAATATTAAACCTTCTTATCAGAGGGTAAAGGCCACTAGCATTGATGATATGCGAGGATATCAGAATCCCAAAACGAATGAAATGGAGGAAGACATGTACGATCAAGAAAACTAAAAACAAGGCAAGCAAAAGAGAAGAATAATATTTAAGTAGAACCATATTTGAAGATTTGAATACATTACTGAAATGAAATACGACATCATCAAATGGAGAAGAACAATTTACACCTAAATCAAGCCTTCTAGATCCATCCCTTGGAAAGCCTCAATAACAAGAAATGCATGATCCGAGATGACAAATCTTACATACGAAAATACACCCAGGAGGAGTCGTAGCTCCTCTCAATTCAACTATTTTGCTTACCCCATCTCAGTGAATCCAACTAGAAAAATTTAACCAAGTGTGAGCTTTGGAAGATTATGTTTGTATTTGCAATAGGATAATGTTATGGCGACCCACTACGGACACTCACTATGAGCACGCACTTGATTTCACAAGACATATACTACTTCTAGAGATGAAAAATCCAAATAAATCTAACTACGAGAGAAAATTTTTTCATATAAATATGAACGTCCGAACCTTTTTCAGCCCTTCTTTACTTGATTGGACTAATTCTATGTGAGTTAGTCAGGCCCCCAAACTATGAGAAATCAACAAAATATAATGTAGCTACTAAGAATTGACCACATGACGCAAGAAGCAAAAATTGAGAGCAAGTTCAAAAAAATTTCATGAATATGGTTCATTTTTCTGATTCCTGCTCCACTATATTCATGGCTGCGCGTCAAGGACGAGAATGCCAACACATAAGAATGAAATACAAGCATTATTTTCCAATGCCCACCCATGGTGAGGTAAACCTAGTAGCCTCTCCATATATAGGACCATTTTTTTCCCCAAATCCAAAACCAGATGCTTAGAGCAAAACCCTAGAATTTACTTCTTCCTGCCTCGAGTGATTTCAAACTAAGAAATGTGAAAAATCACGCTCCAAAGGGTGTGGTGCAATGGTTAAAAAAATATCACTTTAACGCGACTGAGACAAAAGTCACGACATCCAACTAACTTCTATGAGATTAGTCGAATCAAAGTAAAAAAAGGCTGAAAAAAGTTCGAAAAACTATAATTGGCTTAGTAAACTTGAGATTTCATCAAATTGTTCTGCTCAATGGTGAAATGCATATAAAAATGCATACACACCAAAATAATAATAATAATAATAATAATAATAATAAAAGCAGCATCGATCAAAATAGATAAGAAGGTAAAGAATTGAAGCTGTCAATTAAACATCATCGCCTAAACAAAAAAAACAAAAACAAAAAAAAAATCAATAATGACCTAAGTTGAAGCTCTAATGCCGCCGGTCCTTCTGGTTCGTCCAATTAAGAGTGGGTTCATCAGTTGTGTTCATGTTTCATTGAAGAGATCGATGATAGTCTTTTAAAATACTCCAAAAGACGAATCTCGATGCAGTAAGTGTATACATGTAGTCTGATATCTGTACTTAGTATTTCTGATTAGCATTGCTGGACAGAATATTTTGATGTACTGGGGTTTCAGGGGTGCCACGTGCAAGGAAAGAAAAAGTGATCCCCTGGTGGCGCGTACCCTGAAAAGTGAAGCAATGAGAGTCGGAAGTTCCATCATTCTTCATGTCCCAACCTTTGACTCCGCTATGTATGTGTGTTCTCTCTCCTGCTAGAGTGGCCAATTTTCGGCATTAACTTTGAATGCTAATGTGCAATATATGTTGAAATGTGTGCGTGTATATTTCAAAGTGAAATAGACATTTTATTAAGTTGGTGCACAAAATAGATTACCTAAGCTTTTTCTATTTATTTTTTTCTAATTTTTGTACAACATTATTATATATGTGTTCTCTTTTCTATATGTAACACACCGTAGCAGTATCTATATAGAGAGAGCAACCTCACATGCACGGTAGCGAGCGGCGTCTTAGATGGTAGTGTCACTGGCAAAGGCGCAAGTTTCGACAATCTTCTTGTTTTATTCTTTTGTTTGTGCTAAAGATCTAGGATTTTTTTTTGTCCCTTTCATAGATTTGTTGCGTCTGAGTAAAATCATTATCTTTTTTTTTGTTTAATAAGAATGAGACTTTATTTTATAAAAAATACTAGAATAACACCCTTAATGATACCCCGAGTAACACTCTTCTGACGTGGCGAGCAAAAAATGTGATGTGGCATGCTGGCCCATATTTATGAAGTTGTCGTGCATACTTCGAAATACACACCATGCGTGTTATGCATCAAAAACCATTTTGTGCATACTCATTTTTACGTGAGATCTGTTCGCCACGTCATAAAAGTGTCACTTAAGGTGTCATTAGGGGTGTCATTCTAACATTTTCCTTATTTTATTATAGCCACAAATTAAATTGTTGTTTGTTATCATTTTCGTAATAGATTGTTGTACTATTTTGGCTTTGAGATGTGTGTGTACAAATCTAAATATAATTATTCAACGGCCCATAAGGCACGTCACGCATGCGTGACTTGAATATATATTATCAATTTATTTTCTTAATGGATTATATAGATCAGATCGAGTTCTCAAAATTTTGACGCTAAAACCACCTTTTCACTTTACACTCAAAGCCTGTTTAATTGTAACAAAAAAAAAGCCTGTTTACTTAGTGTTTACAAATGACCACACTCGATCTTGAAAGTTATTTGGAGTGGGGTTCTCATGTTTGTCAACGCTAGTTAGCTTACTAGCTAGATTTGCCTTGCGCATGCGCATCAAATTAAAGTTGAACCACTATCCCTCCACCCTCGTTAGCATTTTCGTGTATATCTACATATATCTCTTTAAAAAAATAAAAATAAAAAAATAAATTAACGTTAGAATGACAACATATATGACACACTGAAAGTCTCGCCAAAGAGCTATTCATTTTGCCTCGACCATGTGTTATATATTAGATTTGGGCTTACCCGTATTTCAAGACATATATGAATGTTTCAAAGGTCCTATCTGACTGTTGGTGTGACATACTTGTTGACATCGTTGTTATGGTAACACTTTTTTTTGTTAATTTTGGTTGCATTGATCGATATTACAGCAATCTATTCAACTTAAGCATGGATCCTCACCATGAAGGCGATCCCAAAAACGGAGACAATACACACACAACAACCTCTCAAATTAAGGAGGGCAACAAATCCCTCAACAAGACAAAAAAAAAAAAAAAAAAAAAAAAAAAAAAAAAAAACCTAAATCTCTATATTCACATATGTGGGTATGCAAGGTTAATTCCAAATACAATTTTGTTTTTCTTTGAGAATCGATCTCGAAGTCAGAATGGGGGAGGATGCAACCTTTTGATCGATTCCTCTACGTCGTTGTTAGGCAAATACAATTTGTTATGAGAGATACATATATTTCTTTGTTATAGGAAAGGAGCAACTTTTGCACCCTCCAAAGTTTGAACTCATAACCTCTTACTTTTAAATTCTATACCAAATCATTGGGTCACCCCAATTGGTTGGTACGAGAGATACATATATTTATAGGGATGTGTTTTTATTTTTTTGAAAATGCTATTTTTATTTTTTTTTCAAAAACATAGTTTTGTGCTATGTGTTGAGATGTGTAGACTAAAATATAGTCTCATATCGGTTAAGTGTGACTTAATAAAAAAATATTTAAGTAGTTATCTCTCATCAAATAGTACCAAGCCTTTTGAAGTAAAACCCCACACCTATCATGAGTTGGCGGTGGCTAAGGTGGGGACAATATCGAGACTAGTGAGACCCACGAACCCGAGGATAAAGGCGCGGGCGGCCCCAACACTATGTATTCAAAAATTGAATGTAAGATCAGTGGATGGCTTACTGGTTACTAATATTAAGGGGTATTGATTTAAAACTCAAGAATATATATAAAAATTGTAACAATCTAAATTACTGGTCAAGTCAAAGCCAAATGGTTAAACCCAAGCCCGCCCATTAATTGGTCGGGCTTGGACTAAGCTTTTATTAGATTTTAGACTCCAAGCCCGGCCCACATTGGGGGGGCTCGGGTAGGGTCGAGAGTGTTCCTGACCCGCTAAACAAGTCTATACCAGAGTAACCCACATTTGAACATCTACTTTGGGCACTTAGCGAGCCCAAGTGGATGTGCATCACACCCCTAGTGAGCCCAAGTACTAGACACCCACTTAGACTCACTAGGTGCTCAAAGTAAATGTTCAAAGTGAGTTACAAAACTTTTTTTTTTTCAAACCACCTTGATTCTCGAAGCTTGATGAACCTCGATTAATCCAAGCTACAGTCGAGTAAAGCCACTAAAAAAATGTTTAGTGCTCGAATTTAAGACTTATAATTAGAGCATCCGTAATGGTTGAATGCATTTTGGGGTTAGTTAGGTATTATTTCACTATATTTCTCTCACACTATTATCAAACACTTTGCTACATTTTTATGAGCTCACCTCACCATTTTTTTTTAAAAAATAATAAATGAATAATTTTTGTGGGCCCATATGACGCGTGCAATGCTTGAGTCCACACCCGTTACAGATGCTCTAAGGAACAATGCAATTTAAGGTTCCTGCCCTTGAGCCATGTTTTCTTTTTCTTTTGAGAACCAATATGTTGTCACTTTTTTTCTTTTTTTCTTTTTGAAAACAATATGTTGATAAGTTGGTGGGTGGCATATAAATGGGCCTATCTGCCATTGGCCCAGGCCCATTACGATGAAGTCCAACTATCTGAATTTTTAATTGACTCACTTACATATAGACCTCAAAAGAAAATTTATTTACATTACATAAAATCACTAGGCCGCCTATTCATGGGCCCTAGTCTCGTCGGGCCCGTTTATGCCCATGAAAATGTCTAAGTCTGGATTACCTACTTTTCAAATAGGCCGGACCCTACCCAAGCTTAACCCGGCTTAAGTGGAGTACATAATTTGAAAAGAAGTTTAATGTATACGAACTAATATATTATACAAATGGAATAAAATATTTATTTTTTCTATTTGTATTTCAATGGACATAAAATATTTCCGAGAAGTAAACAAAATTATTTTATAGATACAAAATATAACTGGGTTTTTTAGATTGAGTTTGAGATTAAATTTTCATATAAGTCGTAGGTAGTGGACTGAATCCGGCAAAATAAAGACTTTTAAATCCGAACTTACTTCGGTTCAAGTTATGATAATATTTATTTATGAAAAATAGGCTAATTTAAAACTCAACTCAAACTTATCCACATCTTCATCACTTTATGAGATGTGGGAATCCAACATACAGCTATAAGATATATATATATATATATAGGGTATTTATACAACGAAATTCAAATATATATCTATGTCATGGGTACTACATATCTCACCATTGAATTAATGAGAGATTTTAATCTAATGATGATTTATGTAGTGCATTTAATGTAAAACACATTAAATGCGCAATAAATACTATGTAATTGAGTTCCATTATATATATATTTATTTGAATCAATCACTAATGTAAACAGTGATATGTGTCATTCGAGGTACATCTAGTGGTATGTAATTGGTTGTGTTTTACTATATGAATTGTAACATGTACCGTATAAGATAGAAGAGCTAAGATCATATGATCAATGTTAGATGATCAGATGACTGTTCAATCTAATATTGTGATACTTATTTGTACTTTCTATAAAATGTGAAATAAATCACTCTCAGTTAAGAGTGTCACAGTATCAGATTGAATGGTCATCTGATCATTTAACATTGATCTTATGATCTCAACCCTTCAATCTTATACAGTACAGTATATGCGTTACAATTCATATAGTAAAACACAACCAATTACAGACCACTAGATATACCTTGAATGACACATCTCACTATTTACATTAGTGATTGTTGAAACTCACACAAAACTCCACAAAACTCCATTAAAGATGAAGCAAGAAAACCAAACAGAGAAGAAACAGAACCTCGAAAACTCTCGAGTGCTCATGGATTTTATTTATATATCAACATGAAAGTTACATCTCAAATTAGTCCATTTGTTCTGATCACAACCGTTCAATTACAAACACAACACACACACTCAAACACCACTTACAACATATTACAACAGAAGGATACACCTCGAGATTCACATTACACCCAACTCAATGATTTACTTTAACATCCCCCCTCAAACTAAGGGGAAGTGAAGTGAGACTTAGTTTGTCCCTCAAATAAAGAAACCGCGAAGCAGGAAAAGATTTAGTAAAAATATCAGCCACCTGATCAACTGAAGGAACACGATTCACATTAAGAAAACCACCCAACACTTTATCTCTAACATAATGAATGTCTAATTCAATATGTTTAGTGCGAGAGTGATATATCAGATTCTTGGCCAAGGCAGCAGCACTCATGTTATCACACCAGACTGTGGGAAGAGCACCAAGAGAAACCTGCGGTTCTGAAAATTAAGATCAAACCAAATTCAATTCAAGCGATTACACGAGCAAAAGCTCTATATTCTGATTCTGTACTTGATCTAGCAACAACCTGTCGTTTCTTAGACTGCCAAGAAATCAAGTTAGAACCCAAAAATACAGCATAATCTGCCACGGATTTCCTATCATCCACGGAGGCGACCACGATCATCGAGAATACCCAAGAAAAAAAGGCGAACTCGGCTTGAACCATAAACCCGAATCAGCTGTACCTTTTAGGTAGCGCAATACCCTCTTAAGAGCTTGCCAATGCAAAACTGTAGGAGACTGCTGAAATCGACTCAAAGTGTTCACTATATACGCAATGTCAGGCCGAGTGTTAACAAGATATTTGAGACCGCCAAGTAAACTCATATATAGAGTTTTATCATGAAAGGAAGCACTGCCATCCTTGTACAACAACTTCCCAACAACAAAAGGAGTAGCAATAGGTTTTGCATGAGACATGCCCTCCTTTTGTAATAACTGTTGAATATAAGCTGTTTAAGTCAGGTACAATCCTTTGGCAGTCCTATGAGCTTCCATACCCAAAAACAAATTTAAATCTCCAATATCCTTTAACGCAAACTTACCATTCAACTTATCAATAAAAGATTGAATAGAAGTTTGATTTGAGCCTGTAATTATAATGTCATCCACATAAACCAGCACATACAACACAACTTGTTCATGATGAAAAATGAACAAAGAGCTGTCAGCTTTAGAATTGTGGAAGCCCCAAGACAACAAAATGGATTTCAATTGATCAAACCATGCACGAGGAGCTTGACGAAGGCCATACAAAGCTTTACGCAATTTACACACAGCAGTGGGTTGAGAAGTATCCACAAATCTCATAGGTTGATTTGTGTACACTTCTTCAACCAACCGACCATTTAAAAAAGCATTATTGATATCAATCTGTCGCAACGACCAACCAAAATGGACAGCCAAAGACAAAATAACTCGAATAGTGGAAGCCTTAACCACATGACTGTATGTCTCATCAAAATCGATACCGGGTACTTGTTTAAACCCTTTGGCCACTAATCTAGCCTTATATCGATTGATAGACCCATCATAATTCCTTTTTACAGAGAAAATCCACTTGTTGCCAACAACATTTTGACTAGGAGATGAAGGAACAAGAGACCAAGTACCATTCTTCATGAGAGCATGATATTCCTGATCCATAGCGGCCTTCCAATGAGGAACTTGAAGAGCAGCAGCAACCAAATTAAGAATATCATCTTCATGAATTGATGTAGTAGACAAAAACACCTTCCTTAAACTGATCCCATCTTTGGCTCTAGTAATCATAGGATGTATGTTTGAAGGATCCACACCAGTCCTTGATTCCACTGCAACAGGAAGTGTAACCTCAACTAAAGCAGGTACATCAGACAGATCAGATGAAGAAGAAGATCCTGATGGAGAGGCAGACAAAGGCTGATGTGGAACCAACAAAGGAAAGCTAGTAGTCGACTCAGGCAAGGAAGTTGTTGTTGCATTAGACCCAGCAGCAAATAAAGAATCATAAGGAAACTCATTTTCATGAAAAACAACATTCCTTGTGATATAAATTCTCCTAGATGGACTCAAACATTTGTAGCCTTTATGTTGACTGCTATACCCCAGAAAAATGCATAGCTCAGATCGAAACTGATATTTATGATCATTGTATGGTCGTAAATATGGAAAACATGCACATCCAAAAACTCTGAGAAGACTATAATCAGGTGAGGCATGAAACAACTTCTCAAAAGGAGACAAACCATTCAAAACTTTGGTAGGAAGACGATTAATGAGAAATACAGCAGTAGAACACGCATCCCACTAATATTTCAGAGGTAATTTACTATGAGCAAGCAGTGTAAGACTCATTTCAACTATGTGTCTATGTTTACGTTCAGCTCTACCATTCCGTGCATGTGTATGAGGACAAGGATGCTGAAAAATAATTTCACAAGAATCAAGTACATACTGAAATGATCTATACTCACCACCCCAGTCAGATTGAACTCTCTTGATAGTAGAACTAAACTGATTCTCAACCATAATCTTAAAGTGCATAAAAGCTTTCAATGCATCAGATTTCAGTTTCAAAGGATATAACCACGTAAACCGAGTAGAATCATCAATAAAGTGAATGTAATGGTTGAAACCACTTGGAGAAGTAATCTGTGCAGGACCCCACAAATCGGTATGGATTAAATCCAAAACATTATTCGACAGTTTACTAGATGAAGGAAATGGTAATGCATGACTCTTGCCCAGTGGACAAGACCGACAAAAATCAGTGAGTGAACTGAATGGAAGATGAAGGTTATGATGCATAACCTGTTGAAGTTTCTTTTGTGCAGGATGACCAAGTCTGGAGTGCAAGTTCCCGCAATTTTTAATAATTGACCATTACCAACCATTAATGATTGAGTACCTGAATACGCTGAATTATTCAGCATCTGAGAAGAATCTCCAGTGATATGGGAGGTAGCACCACTGTCCATGTACCACGAACCATCATGTCCAGCTTCTGATGCAGTGAAGAAAGATGAGGGTGTATGAGATTGAGGAGTAAATGGCATCAGCCGTGGCTGTTGAGAACTCCCAGTCTGAGTACCCATATACTTCATATCTGCTATATAGTAACAGACTGCTGCTGAATGACCAAACTTCCCACAGATTTGACATGTGGGTTTATTGTTGATGCTGGAGGATTTAAAACCTCCTCGACCTCGAAATCTACCAAAGCAACGACCTCTAAAACCCTCATTTGTTCGATTCCCATTGTTATTCCAATTTTGTACATTCGACTTTGAACCACTGCTTTTAACTTCAGCAGCATTTGCAGAAGGAGACTCATTTATCACCAAAGCATTCACATCTCGAACCACATTATACTGATCCAGAGTTTCTTCAAACCCTACCATTGTATAATGAAGTTCTTACCACTGCAGATCACACCTTCCTTTCAAGAAAGTTGTAATTCGTAGATATTCTCTATCTAATCCAATAAGAACACTTGAAATCAAATCATCTGTGCTCACCACTGATCCTGCAATAGCTAGATTATCAGAAATACTCTTCATCTTAGACAAATACTATCTCATTTTCATGACACCTTTACGAGTTGTATGTAGTGCCTTCTTGAGAGTCTGAACATGAACTCTATTATTAGAGCCATAATATGCTTCTATTTCTCGCCACAACTCATTTGCTGTCTATTTCGGAGTGTTTCCTATAATCTGCATTGCGGTATGAGGCATCATAGCATTTATCAACCATCCTAACAAAAACCGATCTCTACCGAACCATATCTTGTACTCTGGATTTGGTATTCCATCAGTCGAGAATTTTTCTGGAATTTTCAGTGTTCCAAAAAATGACCATCTAGATCAAATCCTTGGATAGCCGGAACAACAATTCATTTCCATAAAAGAAAATTTGTTCCATCAAGTTTTACAGTAACAAACTGACTCAATGAATTACCAAATGGAGTACCAGAACTCAAACCTGAGTTACCTCTTGAGACCCCGATGATGAAGAACCTTGTTCCAAGACTCCAGATCTGTTTGCCATCTCTTCAAGATTGTTCAAATCTGTTCACCAATCATACCAGAACTTCTCCAGAACTTGTGATCTGGTGATACTTCCAGATCTCTCGGCTTGTACTTCAGATTCAGTGCCTTCTTCACCAGATCTCAAAGCCTTTCTTCCAGATCTAGTTTGATCTCTTAACTTTTCTTTCAGATCCAGTGATTTCTTCACAATATCTCTCAACTTTTCTTCCAGATCTAGTAGTTTCAACACTAGATCTCTCAAATTTTTCCTAGATCTAGCGATCCCTTCACCAGATCTATACACCAGAGGCAAAATCACTAGATCTTGTGCTTTCTCTTCCTGATCTGGCTATTTCCTCACCAGATCTGAACATTGAAAGTAAGATCGCGTGATCTTCTTCTCGATTTTCCAAGAATCTCACTTAACTCTCACCAGGAGTGAGTCAGAGATCCTCATTTCGAACCTTCACTACCATCACCAGACTCCATGAATCTGGCTTTCTAGATCTCGATCTCCAGCGTTTGCTATCACCGCTCTAATACCATGTTGAAACTCACACAAAACTCCACAAAACTCCATTAGAGATGAAGCAAGAAAACCAAACAGAGAAGAAACAGAACCTCGAAAACTCTCGAGTGCTCTGTGGATTTTATTTATATATCAACATGAAAGTTACATCTCAGCCGTCCATTTGTTCTGATCACAACCGTTCAATTACAAACACGACACACACACACACACACTCAAACACCACTTACAACATATTACAACATAAGGATACACCTCGAGATTCACATTACACCCAACTCAATGATTTACTCTAACGGTGATTGATTCTAATATATATATTTCGGTCTAAATATCCCTCACAAAGCCATTCTTTTATCCAAGCCTTCGATCCTTTGAAATAGTAAGGACTTATTTCTTTATTTTTCCTCTTAAAATACTTATGGTATAATTACAATATTAAACTTAATATAAAAGGTTTCAAAAGCCTTCTTTGATTGAGGTGAAGTTGGAGAAGTGAAAGTTCCAACTAATCTTGTTTAGTTGATTTTGTATTGTCAACTTTTCTAATGACTCTTTCACCCCTTTGACGGAGTTATTTCCCCTGAAAAATGGATATAATTACCCATAATTAATCACCTCTTTATTATTGATCTCCCTCTCTCTTGTTTGAAGGTATTCATGTCAACTTCCTTATTCTATTATTTTTTAAATTTACAACTTTAAGAAGTTCAAAGTTCAATCAAACATAAAAATATATATGAACTTCCCAATAAGTTAACTCCCCGTAATTAACTTACTGCAGGAAAACTTTCCAGAAGTAGCAAAAATGAGCCAAATGAGGCAAAAATGTACATTTGTACAAGGGCCTGGTCCGCCTAATTGACGGTTATATTCTATTGAGTCATTAACACCTAATCACTTGATTAATTCAACTAATTAAGTTTGCCCCACTTCAATTTGGTTGCTTAATTTAGTATTTAAAATTAATTAGTCCAGATTATAAGTGCATCTCCGATGTTAATGTAGATTTAGACCATGAATTGGTGTCATATCATGAATGTGAAGAGAATGTCTATCTTATGTGACACTAGATAGACATTCACCTCTTAAAATTATCTCCAATGGTAATGTGGATTTAGACCATTGATTGATGAGTTGACACTTTTATTTTCAATTTTCATAGTATTAATAAAGGCTTCAAAAAAATAAAAACTTTAAAATAATTAATAATGCTGACATGTCAGTCCACTTCTAGATATTGTGGTAAACACCATCCACTTTGATTTCATGCCACATAAGATGTGCATTATGAATCCATAATCCCATTAGAGAACATTTTTGGAGTTGAATGTGGATTGTATTCTAGGTGGATTTATTTCCATCTCAATCTATGAACCCATTAGAAATGCTCTAAAGGTTGTTAACTAGTCACAGGTGACTCACATAATTCAAAAGACAACAAAAAACAATTTTATGTCATTAATGGAGGATTTCATGCATGATTGACTAGGATAGTGTCACTATCTTATGATGTTTATCATACAAATCACACGTACAATACACTATTTTAACGATTTGATACTACTTTAACATCATGGATAAGCAATAATAATGGATGGGATGGCATGGATGGGCTTAACAATGCACTTGGTAAAGCCAGCCTTAGCGACAACGTACTCCCATTCCTGTTGGGTCCTCTCCTTCCCAGTGGTGGTATGTGCCATCATCACCATGTCTATCATCAGTCTTAGCCCTTTGAGCTTCTCCTCCTTTTCATCGTCAATTTCATGTTTTTCTTCCTTAATCACCGCGTCCACCATGATTACCTTCCCCTTGTCCTTTGGGACTGCTTCTCTGCATAGTCTCAATATGGTGATGCACTCCTCATCCCCCCAGTCATGTAGAACATTCTGCAATTTTAATTATCTTGTAAAACTTAGGTCATTCTTTAAGTAGCGTATACATATTTCTTTAGAAATTATAGCTTATATTATTTTAAACTCAGATTTTAATTATTTTTTTTTTGTCTAAACATACCACTAGCTGTCCAGACTATCTAACTACTCTGAATTCGCATTGAGCCATTTATTAGTCATGCATTTGGGCCCATACCCAAAACTTTGATTGGGCTAGATTAAAAAGAGTTCGAACAAAATTTGATCATATATGTATATTATAATTAAATGATTAATTAAGAGTAAAAATGGCTAGAAGATTTTCATGAGCATTACAAGAAAAAATATAATTTTCTTTTTTCTAAAATGATAAGCAAATAAGTCTATTGTAATATATATATATATATATCTATCATATATATAAAAGCACGAATCACAAATTTTTGAGTTGTAATCAAATTTACTTTTTTGTCCCTCCCTTACACATTTTTTTTTTTTGTGCGTTCCTTATCTTTTCCTTTTACTCCTTTTTTTTCTCTGCGTCCCTTATCTTTCCGTTTTACTTTTGATCTTTAATAGGTCTAAATAAATTCGATCTTCCGATTTGTTACATTATTGCGCACTTTGGTTACTCCATGTTTCTATTTCTTGATAATTACAGTATTTCTAATAACGATTGAAGTTAGACGAGAAGCCATCAATTTATATTTCGGTTTCTCTCTCTTTTTTTCCTTTTTTTTACATTTATTTCTTCTTCCTATTTTTGCTATTTGGTCCGTAATATAGCGGTATTTACTTCTCTGCGTGCGAATCTTTGTGGTTCCAATCACTTGTGTCATATTAGTATGTCTATTTGCGTGCGCAAATTATGGTACACATCGGCCTGGCTTCCTCTTTGCTCCAATTATCCCGACATGGTCTTTGTGCATCGCTTCTCTTGGTTTATACAACATATTCCGCTGGAATCGACATATTTATCAAGCTCTTTCACCATATTACATGTATCGGTTCTTAAAGAAGACCAAACAAAGTGGATGGATGTCGTTTGGGTGGGATTTTATTGTGCATAACCGGTAAAATTCTTGTATTCTTACTCTGCGTGTCAAAAAGCTGTGGCTTCATGTAATGTTGCTATGGTTATTAGTTAGTTAAAAGCTTGTGGATAACGATGCATGATTGAGTATATTGAAGGATCCAATCCTCACTTCCTCCAATAGTAGGGGAAGGGGATTTGTCTTTATTTACAACTCCTGTCTTTATTCCTTTGCATTAATGCATCCCATGTTAATTTTGGTCTGCCCCTATATGCATTAATTAAGAGGGATTTGAATGGTTTGCAAGGCTCACTATCAATTGCACTTAATCGAGCACAATGAAAAAGTTTGATCCATGTAGCCGACCCTAGTTAATTTGGGACTGAGGCTATGTTGTTGTTGATCCTAAGTATCTAAAGTGGTTTACCTTAGGAACTTCTATTTCTCCTAATTTTACCACTCCGTTATCTCGATGCGTAAATATTCTCTTGTTGGTTGTTTCGGTTCGCTCACCAAGTGTTTGTTGAATTGCCTTTGTTGTGTTTTTGGTTTTGTTCTTGAATATTCTTTAATGGTTTGGGCTGAATTTGGGTCCTTTTGATCGATGGGTTTATTAATGTTATATACATATATTCTTTAATGGTTTTGTTATTATTTTATTAATGTTAAGAAAAGGTGCGAAAAGCTAATCGCTTTTTACAGGGTGCAAATTGAGTATTTGATACGAGTTACCTTTGGAACAGCTTCTCATTGCTTCAATTGTTCTGTCTACACCACTATTATTGCTCTCCTTTCAAGTAGAAGGTATTTAATGTTATTGTGATTCATAAGTTCTGCGTAATCTCTCGTCGATTGTTTTTATCTTTATTTTGTTTCAATTATTCCCGTATTTCTTCCCTAAAAAACATTGTGCCATTCTCGTCCCTTGCCCGATTCTTTAATTTACAAATTTCTTTCTATTTTCTTTTGTAACAATGAGGAAGACAATCGTGGAAGACGTGGAGGCGAGATCATATGATTCAGCTTCACTTTTTTTCTCGTTCTCCATCTCGATTTGTTCGGTATTGCTACCGAATATTACATGCCCATTTCTTATTGTAGAGGCAAACTCTTGATCTATGAGCTTCCCATTTGTTTTTTTTTTTTTTTTTTTTTGGTGTAGCTACTTTTTTCATCTTTGAAGGTCAAACCCAAATATTTTTGAGGGTGGATTTATGAACCGTTTTTTTTTTTTTTTCTCCTCTCGATTGATTTTCTTAGTAAGCCACTTCCTTCAGCGTGGTAAAGAATGAACATAGGCATATAAGAGGTGGTTGCATTCAAGCGCTAGGCAGCAGCCTAGCCATTGTGTGAGCTTTAATATTGCAATCACTTGGACAAAACCGAGCAATTTATGCTTGCTAATGATTGTGCATCTCATAAATCATGTTAATCTTAAATATATGCACTCCTATAAACACTTTAAAAAGTAGAAAGTAGTTAAATATATGGACTTTCAATTTCTAATGCACGTTATTCTTTTCTTTGTTTAGGCTATTTCAAGGACTCAAACATTATAAGAAAAACAAAAAAGATGGAAACTCATGGATTTTGAAGTTATAAATCCTCTTAGAATAAGAAATTTTGGACTAATCTACTTGGGGTTAAGAAAGTAGTTAAGTGGAAAAAAATATTGCACACAATATCATCCAATCATTACTCCTGAGTGGGCTCCAACTATAGATCGAATCGTTGTTGCGTTAGAATACAAGACAAATCACTAAATAGTTTTTTTTGGGTCAAACAAGGTAAAAACTAAAATCAGTTTTTTTGTGGCATCTAATACGCAAATTACGAATAAGAGTCTGAATTTGATGGGCCAGGATTGTTGTGGCCGTTACTTGAGTTTGGGCCTAAATCCAACTGTTTTAATTTTGTTAGGCACACTTTTCTAAGTATGCTTGGCTTTCTTTCTTTCTTTTTTTTTGGAAAAGAAAAATAGATTTTGTTAGGTTGTTGTTGTTTTGATGTTAGAATCTAAATTTCTCCGGTTCTAATGTTGATTTCGTGCTCGATTCATGGATCTGATATTCTGATGCGTTTTCTCCTTTTTTTTGATTAATTTTGTTTGGATTTTTGTGCATTGACTTGGATTTGTAGTTAATCTCAATATTATTAATGCTGGATTTGTGATTAACAAGTTTGAGATTGATATTTTTTATTAATATTTGTGATTAAAAAGTTTGTGATTAATAGATTTGGTTCACATTTGAAATATATAAATGTTTGAATAATTGGATTAAATGAACCCCCGTGTGATTATTATTTTGGATCCAATTGTGACCTTAGATTAATTGTACATAATGAACATTATGTTAGAGTTGTAATCTAAATTAGTTATATGTTTGTGTTTAAAAGACACAAGAACTTCATTGCTTACTTTCCATCTCTTTTTGAATATTAAATTAACATTTTTTTTTTTTTTAATTAGTACTCTAATGTTTGTTTCATTGCATTGTAGTTTAACAATACTTGCTATTCACATTACGTCAAATTAGAAAAATCGGGAACACAATATTATTGCGAAAGGTGCAAAGAATTTGTTACAACGCCATATCGGAGGTAAGTTAAAATTATATAATACAAATGAATGTCACTTTTATAAATTACGTATATAATTTTAACATTCATCTTTGAGTCTTATTAGCCATACCTTTAAACTATTTATTATTAATTTTCAATTTTCTAATATTCTTTGTTGTTGTACTGTATATACATATATCTTGTCAAAAATCTAATTCATGACAATTGGATTTGTTTTTAGATTCAAAGTTCACGTGCGTGTCGAAGACAATACAGGGTCCACAACTTTTGTTTTATTCGATAGCATAGTGAAAAATATTATTGGAAAAGACAATGGCGAAAGAATCTTGAATGAGGCATCTTCGGTACATCTTTTTCTAATTTAGAATACAAAACTAATTGAATGCAAATGCAATATTTTATATAATCTATGTCTTCTTCATTTTTATGGTCCTTTTGTTCTAACTTATTTTTTGCAGACAAACGAAAAGATTGTCCCAATAGAACTTCTGAGATTGTAGGGATAAGTTTTACTTTTAAACTAAAACTCACTAATTACAATTTAGCCAAAGTGGAAATGAAAATTTTACCGTTTCGAGTATATGTCATGAAGAATATGGAGATAATTTTCGTCATGATGAGGTATTTATTTTATTTTACAATAACTTACAACATCACATTATATAATTTAATTTTACATATTCTCTTATTTTGGAAAATAATAAGGCAACTTGTCAAATGATATTTCAACACATAAAGACGAAGTCGACAACAACAAAGAAGTCAACATGAAGAGAAAAAGTATTGATAATGAATTTGGAATAAATAAACGTCCAAGAAAATATTGTTATGTAGAGTAAGTTATTTGAACTTACATATTATTAATTTGTTCCTTATGTATTTATAAATAAACTAATATAATGTGTTTCTTATGCAGTGATGACGAAGATGAAGTATAGTCAACATCATCTTGAAAATGCTACAAAATACAAAAGAGTTTTTTTATTTAATTTTTAGCAGTATGCATTTTATATTTTCAATATCATATTTTAAATTTATTTACCATTGTATATTAAATTTAATATTTAATATTTATATTACATAGTTTGTTCAAACTCATAAATATTATTTTAATTTTTATTATACATTCAATAATGACTATAGACTACTAATTGAAGGTAACTAATCTAACATTGGTGTGGCAAAAAAATTATCTAGACTTATAGGCCCATTTTGTTCAGCCTTGATTAAATAAGGTTTGAGTTAAGTTTTGGACATGACCCTCTTGGTCTAGACTCTGGACTCTGGACCCTTGCTATTATTTAAACGCATATTATAATTTGGTCTGAATTATTAGACTATGGATACCCACTATATATAGCTATACACTACTCCAACACATGATATCTTTGTTTTTCAGATGACTAAAATTTCTCATTAGAATGATTTTTATTTGTATATCAGTTTTTAAACTATAATGAGTACTGAATGGGATTATAATATGTATGGCAAGTTCATATTTATTATAATTTATATTATTGGAAAATTTAAATGTAAAAATACTTTTTTAGTAATTCCGATTTCATTCACTCGAGCCCTCAACGATTCGTTACCAATTCACGATTTTGACAAGTATCTATCCCACTCACTAAACTCACTTTCTCCTCTTGTACTTAATTTTCACTTTCTATACCTAACCCCAAATTAAATCATAAACTCATCTCATTTATCTAAATTACATTAAAGAATATTGATAAGTTAAAAATGTACTTGTATTTATAATTTTTAAATTTTAATTACAATTTTAAATTTTGTTAATAAATTCTTAGGAATTAATTCCCGCGAGCGAAGCGAGCGGGTCAATCGTGCGTAGCACGTCTTGAAACTAGTATATATATATATATATATATATGTATATACTAATCTTCTAGTGCCACTCTAATTTATGATGCACTTGATATATAGCTTTTTACCCCAAGTTCGGCTCAATTATTTTTCCATCAATCGACTTGACATCTTGTAGAATAACTTAAAATAAGTTAGTTTTTTAAGCAAGAAAACTAGAGATATAAAACAAGCAATTTTAACAATTTTTAACTTAATCATTGACCTTCAAAGGGATTTTACTTTAAAATATCTTGATACTAATTAATTAAGGAGATATCTGTATTTATTTCCTTCAATACGAAATCTTCCTTGATTAAACTATCATCACTCGGTCCGCCAATGATCATCAACATGTTTAGAGATTAGCAAAAGAGTCACATGTAAGTTTACCAAAAAAAAAAAAAAAAGAGAGTTACATGTATATACTTACCATGACAAAGGCAGCGTCAGCCTTGGGCACAAATTCTAACATGCTCCCTCCTACATGCTCCACACCTTCACTCTCCGGCGCAACCTCTACAACATGAGGTAGATCAAAATTAATGCCTTTGATCCAGGGGAACGCCTTGATCATCGTCCGAATCGTGCTTCCATTGCCACCACCGACGTCAACCACAGTGCCAACCCCCTCAAAAACCTCAGCACAACCCTTCAACACCACAGGCAACACAATCCTAGCATTACAAGCCATGGCATCATTGAAAAGCTTACTATGCCTAGGATGCTTAGCATTATACTCCCACAGACTCTCTCCATGAGTAGCCTCAAAGGCGGGCCGACCTTCGTCTCTCACAAGGCCGCTCAACGCATGCCATGGCGCAAGCATCACCGGAGAGGTCTCTAGGAGGACTAGAGCAGCCATGCTATGGTCTCCATGGTTTTTGAGGAGGCGAGATATTGGTGTCAGGGAGTAGTATTTAGTGTGGTCTTCAGGGGTGATGGTCTCTTTGAAGAGCTTTTGGTGCACTAGGAGTCTCATTATGCGGTGAAGCGAGGAGGGAGAGCAGGCGAGTGAGGATGATAGCTTGGAGAGAGTGATCGGCCGGCCGTGGTTCTCCATTGCTTCGGAGATTCCAAGCTCGATTGCGCACTTCACCGCTGCCATTTCGACGTAGCCTAGTACATATTTCCATGTATCAATTGCAGCCTCTAGTACTTCATCTTTTTCTTCTAGAGTTTCTAGTATCTTGGTTTTTGTCTCTCCATCATTAAGTCTTGCCATGAAGGGAAACTTTTGTTTCTATGAAAATGAGGTTTCATATGTTTTGAGGGTCACCCATATCAATTAGTATAATATATATTGAATCACAATTAGTTGGATGAAACTAGAAAGATATGTTACATGTACGTATTTGCTACACCATTATTGAGTTAATAAACCAACAACTTAAATCCAAACATGAGTTTCTTCCACTTTAATTTTTAGTAAGTGGTGTTTCGTCCTTGTCACTAAAGATGCTTTAGCTCTCTATGTACGTATAATTATTCAAAGTGATAGATTTCAAAGAAGAGTAAGAATTGTATTAATGTGGGCTCATTGAGTACAATATAGTGCTCGTATTTATATAGTAAAGTTATAAATAAGGAAAGTTACCTAAACTACAGAAAAACCAAAATATAAAAACTTCATAAATACTTAAACTAAGGAAATATAGCAACTACTATAGTTTCCTTAACATCCTCCCTCAAACTCAAGTTGGTTCAACTTGAGGTCGTCAATCAAATCAGTAAACCTGAAAAATCTAAGGTTCGTGCAGATCAACGACCACCCAAGACACAAATCTAAGGTTCGTTGCGAAGTAGATCGACGACCACCGAAGACGACAAATCTAAGGTTCATTGCGGAACAAATCAACGACCACTGAAGACGATGGGAAACATATTCAGATGTGGTAGAGTTAGAACAACGAAACTGTAAAAAATAACGAATATCAGATTCAATGTTGCGGAACAGATCAACGACCGCTAAAGACGATAGGAAACAAATTCAGATGTGGTAGAGTTAGAAAAACGGAACTGTACAGAACAATGGATATCAGAGTCAACGGAGTCGACGAGGGACAGATAGCAGAGTTGACGTAGTCGACGACAGACATTCAACATAGTCGACATAATCGACGACAGATAGCGGAGTCGACGACAAGCAGTCAACGGAATCGACATAGTCGACAACATGCAAACAATAGAATCGACATAGTCGACGATAAATAGCTAATAACGGAGTCGACAGAACGACTAATCGGGCAGCGTCACAAAGTGATCTCTCTTCGAGATGCACGCACTTCGCAAGAAGTAAAGATGTTAGGCAAAAGGGAATGAAGCCCGTGACATAAGATGAGACAACATCAACACGAATAGCAAACATGTTTTATATTGATGTTGTTCAGTCCCATTTAAGGCCCACTATTAGAGGCCCATTAGACAAACAAACTAGCTAGTATGTGTGATGATCCCATGCACATACGGTATGCACATACACAACGGATGAGCGGTTGCTGAACACGGACGGGTGGATGTGCAGACAGATTGCTCACACAAACAAGCGGACGAGCAGCGGAACAGAGACGTGGACGAAACTACAAATACTAAAGTCGCAGAGACAGAGACGCATTACATGGAAAGCAAAGACAAATAGATCACAAACTAGGGACACCAAACTGGTGCCTGAAGTCGAGGTAGTCGACTGAAACAAAGGAAAAACCAAAGATCACATATAACCAAGCTCTGATACCATGATAGATTTCAAAGAAGAGTAAGAATTGAATAGAATTGTATTAATGTGGGCTCATTGAGTACAATATGAAGCTCTTATTTATAGAGCTGAACAAAGTATAACATAAGGAAAGTTACATAAACTACTGAAATACCAAAATATAGAAACTTCCTAAATACTTAAACTACATAAATATAACAACTACTATAGTTTCCTTAACACAAAACAATTCTCTGCAACAGAAATGTAGGTTTTTTTTACAAACTAAAGAAACAATATTTTTTTATTCATCAAATAAGGATGGCTACTTTAAATTTACAAAACTAAGGTATGTCTCCTTTTAAAAAGGAGTCATTGATGATGATGTGGCTCTATGCGTATTGTGTTTTGATGAGATGAAATGAATGACTCCTTTTGAAAATAGTCATCTATACAAAATAATGAGGTGGAATGAATGACACATTTTGAAAATGAGCTATCTATACAAAATACAAAACCTTTTATTTACTCTTCAAGATGAGTAATTTGTTCAACTCGAAGCGGTGAACCCATGCAAATGATATGTATGTATCGAGATGGATAAGCCGGGTCATGTACGTATCTCGAGATGGACAACTCGCATCACGCACATATCTCGAGGTTGACAACTCACGTAAATGACACACACATATATGGACGTGGACAACTCATGCAAACGCCACGCATATATCTCAAGGTGGAGAAGTCATGCAAACGATACACACGTATGTCGAGGTGGCCGACCCATACAACCTCGTGCAATTCATACAAACGTGACATACGTATCGTAAGGTGTGCAACTCATGCAACCTTGTGCAATCCATGCAAACGCCACGCACGTATCTCAAGGTGAAAAACTCATACAACCTCGTCCAATCAATGCAAACTGTGCAAAGGTCATGCACGTATTCGGAGGTGGGAAACCCATGTAATCTCGTGCAATCAAAGTAAATCATGTAAACGTCATGCACGTGTCTCGAGATGGACAACCCATGCAAATGACAAGCACGTATTTGGCGGTGGAAAACTTATGTAAACAATACGCACGTATCAAAAGGTAGACAATCCATGCAAACGACACGCACGTATCTAGCGGTGGACAACCCATGCAAACAACACGAACGCATCTCGAGGTGGACAATCCATGCAAATGTTACGCACGTATCTCGAGGGGGCAACCCATGCATATCTACTACAAACCATGCAACACAATCATGATCATAAGAAGAAATATGTAGATGAAAAACTGTAAAGGTCAAAACCACGTTATATCTTTGTCTAGAATTTAAAATTAAAATAATAAGTTTTGAAAGTGTGATTTCATTCCATCAAAAAAACTTATCATACAGGTCTATCGACGGTTACGTTGACGTTGTTGCTCCGTGATGCAAACTGGACGTACTCTATGACGAGTTGAACATTGTGTTTATACATCCTGTTGAGTTTGTCGAGGTTGCTGATATTGCATTAAATTTTGTTGAGTCGATTGATGTTCTTCCTCCGGTTCACTCAACTAACCTCTGGTACTAATGCTTCCAAAAATCGGAGGTTGAACCGTCCCAAAAAATTGACTTCCTGTATGTGGTTGCCCGAAAGGAACATGAGGCGGCGGCATGCGTAACATGTTCATGAATGAGTCATCTCCACTATATGACATATTGTAATTATAACATGGTGGAGTAAATGGACTCGGCATGTATTGAAGCAGTGAAAGATACATTGGATGTCTAAGCATTCCATGGTCCATATATGAAGACGACGACCCAGATGCATAAGAATCAAAATGGTAAGGAGGAAGATTCATGATCGGCGCACTAGGTACAAATATTTGAGGTTCTGGTTGCATTGGAGACAATGTATGAATGTGCCCCTGAGAAAAATGATGTGGTGGGGATGAGCGTTGGCTACTGTCACCAACAGTCTATGTTCTTCTCGCTCTCGGACGAGATGAATTTATACATAAGACTGTACATAGCGCATATATATCAGTTTATTATAGATCCGAATTCTTTAACGCCAAATATATCGACATCGGAATAGGAAAATATAATATACCCAAAAACGCAATATACCCAAAACGCGAAGTGAAGTCGATCAAAGTATTTATCTATAATGCGGAAATTTAACATCGACTTAAACCACTTAGTTGAATCAAAAGTGTTTAACCATGTCTCTCATACCAATGTTGTCTATACTGATCTATATAACACTTTTGATTCAATCATAAATCATAAAATATAAACATACCTCCTTTTATTGTCATTAAGTTTGAGAATGGTTTTTACCTTCTTCCGTTAGATAGAATATCTTAATGGTGAGATCTCTTTGATTTTAAACAAATCATATCCCAATAACTCCATTTATTTTGAAGAGAGAGATGAGGAAATTAAAATCCTCGTACTCAAAATATTTATGCCCAAACCACCATCAAGTTGTGGGCCCAAAACATGGAGCACGTATAATATGGGTTACATATAATAGAGATTAATTAGGAAAAGATAATCTAATAATTTCTTGTTATGGAAGTCGATTATGGTTCTGCTCATAATCGATTGTGAGTTTGATGGATATTTATTCGGTACTGTTAAATGTTCAGAGAAGTTCTTGGAAGATAGATCTGTGAATCCAAGCTACAAAAGCTGGATCTGTAAAGATTTGATTTTATTTGGTTGGTTGTTAAATGCAATCGCTAAAGAAGTTTCTACACACGTCAATAAACGAGCATCATCATCTTAAGAATTATGGAAAGCTATTGAGGAATGTTGTGGTTCATACAACAGATCTCAAGTTCAGATTCTCAAGAAAACGATGCAGATTTGTAGGAAAGGTTCCAAGAAGATGTGCGAGTACTTGAACACTATGAAAGAGTTAGCAGATGGTCTTAAATCTGTAGGAACGCCTATAAGTGATTTGGATCCGATAACGAGCACCCTCATAAGTTTGGATATGGAGTATCTACTAATTGTGACTCTTATTCAAGCTCAGAAAGACATTGCATGGACTGAGTTTCAAGCTTCATTGTTAAGTTTTGAGACAACACTAACGCAGATGCAGGCCATGTGATGAAGTCCAAGAATTAGCTTGCAAATTCTTGATAGGATAATGAAGCCCAATAATTAGTTTGCAAATTCTTGATAGGATAATGATGAAGTCCAAGAATTAGTTGCAAATTCTTGGAAAAATAGGAAAAGATATGACTCGCAGCGATCCGGGGTATGGGTTTATTGGAAACGACGTGGAGATCACAACTCACAGCTTTGCTGTGACTACGACGTTTTTCGGCCAAATTCCATCGTTTCGCCCTCCGAAACGACAATTTTGCTATTTTAGGAAACTTTTGTTTCGCTTATAACTTTCATTAGGAATTTCCGTTTTTATTGCCGTTTGCGGCGTTTGTTTCTATTTTTTGTCTAGTTTTCAGTTTAGGGCTTTTTGGACTTTTACTATTTTTGGCAAATTTTAGGGTTTCGCTATTTAAGCGATCTATTGGGTGTAATTCGTAGTTTTTTGCTAAAATAAAAGAATTTTTGAACTTTGGCTTAAGTTCTGACCTAGATCGAGTTGTTCGTGGATTCGTTCAACTGGTTTAGAAGATCTCCGTCGTCGGTTGGTATCGAGCCGTGTTCGAGCGTGATTGGAGAAATCATGCCGCCGAAGAGGAACCAACAGCGTATCGAAGAGGTGTATGATTGTAACAATCTGAATCGACAAATTGGCCCATTAATTGACCAACGCATGGTCGCGGTGGTAGAACAATTAATCGCGAGATCGATCGGTTGTTGGATCGGCATATGGATCGTATCCCCCTTCGAGAGGACGGATTCGTAGGTTCTCGCGGGGAGATGGAGGGACTCCCATCACGGATCGAGAGAGTTCGTGCGTTGGGGTTCGAAGGACTTGCGCAGACCTTCAGTCATAGTAAGCGTGGCGGTTACCGCTTATCTTCGGAGGAGTCCATCGGGGGTTTGCGCCGTCTCGTGCCGGGAAGAGGAGCGCAGAAGAGAGAGCGGTTTTAGGCCCTCCGCGTTACGGGGAGGCGACGGAAGTATTATGCCCGTGGCGGCGTGCAACCAAAGGGTCTTTCACCGAGATACCGGAGAGGAGGCGCGGTTCGGAGCAAGGACGCCAACATGATGTGACTGTTCGACGCCGCTCACGAGTTCGATGATTCGGGTTGAAGGCGACGCCGAGGAAGAGATTGGTGAAGAAGAGTGGGGACGAGAGAGGACGCCCGATTTTGGGTTTGAAGATGAAGAACCGCGTTCATGAGAGATGAGTTTGCGAGCGAGCCGCCATCATCGCGAGGAAGGGTCGAAGGAAGATGGGTTTAGAAAGAAAGAGAAGAAATTGAAGGGGGATAAAGAGTTTGATAAGGGAGGGAAGATGAGCTCGAAGGGTGGGAGCTTGTCGGCGATTTATCCTAGTCACGATCGCGAGATGAATGAGCTCTGGGATACGGTTGCCGGGGCAGATTCTGAGGATGACCAAGAAGGTGTTAGGACTATGGATGACGATAACTTCATAGATGATACTGGAGTGGATCCGGCTGACCAGTACGACAGTGACAACGAAGGCTTTATTGGGGATGCGCCACACTTGAGAAGGGCCATAGAACTAGAGAGTCTCTTGATATTTTGCTTGGCAAAGCGATCTCTTACAATCCGCAAATTTGAGGTTCTTTAGGCCGAGGGTGCCAAAGAGAAGTGGCTCGCAGTGAGGTTGACAACGCTAGAGCGATCCTTGGGCAAGCGTATCTTTGCCATTACAAATTCGAGGAGATTTTGCTTGCTTTGCAATTCAAACTGAATCAAGGCATGGTAACAAGAAGGAATCTGATATACTGATGGCAAGGCAGAAGACTTTGTTCGTGGGCTGCAAGAGATTCACCAATTTATCAAAGTTAACTTGCAGAAGGCTGCTGACAAGTACAAGGATTCAGTCAGGTGTGAAAATTAATGTCAAGCATCTTGTTCCCTATTATGGGGATACGTCTAATGATGACAATTCGAGGGCGAATTCTGTCCACCCTGGGGAGAATGATAAAGTCCAAGAATTAGCTTGCAAATTCTTGATAGGATAATGAAGCCCAATAATTAGTTTGCAAATTCTTGATAGGATAATGATGAAGTCCAAGAATTAGTTGCAAATTCTTGAAAAAATAGGAAAAGATATGAATCGCAGCAATCCGGGGGTATGGGTTTATTGGAAACGACGTGGAGATCACAACTCACAGCTTTGCTTTGACTACGACGTTTTTCGACCAAATTCCATCGTTTCACCCTCCGAAACGGCAATTTTGCTATTTTAGGAAACTTTTGTTTCGCTTATAACTTTCATTAGGAATTTCCGTTTTTATTGTCGTTTGCGGCGTTTGTTTCTATTTTTTGTATAGTTTTCAGTTTAGGGCTTTTTGGACTTTTACTATTTTTGGCAAATTTTAGGGTTTCGCTATTTAAGCGATCTATTGGGTGTAATTCCGTAGTTTTTTGCTAAAATAAAAGAATTTTTGAACTTTGGCTTAATTTCTGACCTAGATCGAGTTGTTCGTGGATTCGTTCAACTGGTTTAGAAGATCTCCGCTGCGTCACCATGCAAGGAATTAATTCTTTAAGTGTTCAAGATTCAACACAATTTGCTAATTCAACCGAGGTTCGAACATTTGGTTCTAGATCTGGTGGAAGCTTTCACCAATCAAGTGGTCAGAATCAAGATTTGAGCAATGGATCTAGTCGTAGTGGTTTGAATGGTAGAGTATATGGTAATAGAGGTAGAGGTGGTGGTCGATCTCGTGGTGGAGGTTGTGGTTTCAATAACCATAACTACAACAAGCCTACATGCCAGATTTGCAATAAATTTGGTTACTCGGCTACAATATGTTATCATCGTAGAGATTTCAAGTATATGGTAGCACAATCATTTTCAAATCAACTTCTCAACCACAGAAGTTCATTCCAACAATGGCACAAACTCCACCACCGAATTCATTCTTTGTTGCCTCAGAGGTTAGTTCGGATTCATTGTGGTACACTGATAGTAGTGTAACGTCCCATATCAGTTATCACAGCTGATCCATCTCATATCTCCAATGGAAGTTCATACTCAGGTACTGATTCTTTAATGGTAGGTAGTGGTCAGTTAATTCCTATTACTAGGATTGTTAGTGCTCACATTCCATCTAATAACTATCGTCTTCAGTTTCCCAATACTCTTGTTGTCCCACAAATCAAGAAAAATATCTTAATTGTTTCTCAACTTACTAAAGATAATGATTTCCTAATTGAATTTTCTTCTACCGATTGTTGTGTCAAGGATTCCATAACTAAGAATATTCTTCTCAAAGGGACACTTCATGATGGTATTTATCGTTTCTTTAGTAATTCTTATGTTTTTTTATGCAAATAAAGCCTTTCTTACTACTTGTAAGGGTGATCGGTCTTTGTAGCCTGCAAGACTAGGTCATCCAGCCAACAAAATTGTGGTATAGGTGTTAACTTCTAATCTTCATTTACCTGTATCTTCGAATATGCAATTTTGTAACTTATGTCCTTTAGGTAAGAGTCATTATTTACTTTTTCATTTGTCAAATGAATGTGCAAATTTAGTTTTAGAATTAATTCATACTGATGTATGGGGGCTAACTCCTATTACTTCAACTGGTGGTTATAATTACTATATCCACTTTATTAATAATTGTATCAGATTTACTAGGATAAATATTCTTAAATTGAAATTTGACGCATTGAAAGCTTTTATCCATTTCAAATCTTTAGTTGAAAATCAATTCTCCACCACAATTAAGAAAGTACAATCTAATTGGGATGGTGAATATCGATTTTTTAAACCTTTGTAGGATTCTTGTTGTATAATTTTTCAACATTCTTGTCCATATGTTCATAAACAAAATGGTGGGGCTTAAAGGAAGCGTCATCACATTGTTGAAATAACCTTAACCTTACTTGCTCATGTTAATATATCTTACCAATATCGGTGAGATGCTTGTGAAACTGCAGTGTTCCTAATCAATAGGTTACCTACTGTAGTCTTACAATACATCTCCCCTTATAAAAAACTGTTCAAAGTTCCTCTAGATTACAATCTTTTAAAAGTATTTGGATATTCTTGTTTTCCCTATACTAGACTTTATAATTCTCATAAGTTCTAATTTTGATATGAACTTTGCATTTTATTAGGTTATAGTTCTTCTCATAAGGGGTATAAATGCTTAAATAAATCTCGTACATTGATCATTAAAAGAAATGTTATTTTTTAATGAATCTATATTTCCTTTTATGAAATTATTTTGTGTGAAGAATGACTTTCCTATGTCTTATCCTGTTATTGTGGGGACTATTCCTTTACCTTCTCTATGGTCTTCTTCTCTACATTCTTCTCCACAACTGGTATCCAAACTAGCTGTTTCGTCTAATGCTTCTTCTGAATGAGTTATCTGATTCAGCTACTGTTCAATTACCTATTCCTTTTGTCAATACTCATCGTATGCCAACAAGAGCTAAAAATGGTATTGTGATGCGTAAAACCTTTTTAACTACCACTACTTTACTTGATACTGATATTCCTTCAACTGCTTTTGAAGCTCTAACTTGTCCCCAATGATTAGATGGTATGAAGAAGGAATATCAGGCTTTAATGAGTAATGGTACATGGACTTTGGTCCCTGCATTTCATAATCAGGATATTATTGGTAATAAATGGGTTTTTTCTATTAAAAAAAATTAGATGGCTCTATTAATAGATACAAAGCTCGATTGATAGCTAAAGGGTTCAAACAAGTTCCTGGAATTGAGTTTTCAAAAAACATATAACCCAATGGTTAAGGCTTCAACCATAAGAGTGATATTGTCCATTGCAGTTCATTATGGTTGGTCCATCCGTCAATTGGACATTAACAATGCCTTTCTGAATGGTCATTTGGTTGAAGAGCTGTATACTAATCAACCTCAAGGATTTGTCAATTCTGATAAACCTTACTGTGTGTGTAGATTTAATAAAGCTTTTTATGGTCATCGTCAGGCTCCTAGAGCTTGGTTTGACAGACTTAAGAATACTTTGGTGAACTGGGGATTCAAAAATGCTATGTCTAAAGAGTCTTTGTTCATTTACACGTGTGGTTCTACAGTACTATATTTGTTAGTCTATGTAGATGACATTATAGTGGCTGGATCTCATGTGGAATTAATCAAATATTTTATCAAAAAGTTGAATAGTACATTTGACTTAAAAGATATTGGGGATCTTAATATGTTTTTGGGCATAGAGGCTAGGAGGAATGCCTCTAGTTCGTACTTAAATCAAACTGGATATGTTAAGTTATTGCTGAAAAAATGTGGGATGTTGTTAGCTAAAATAGTGGATACTTCTGCAGCAGTAGGCAAACCATTATATTCTGATCACAGTCCAGAGTTTAAAGATAAGACTTTGTATAGAAGTATGTTGAAAGGTTTACAATATCTGGTTAACACCAAGCCTAATATAGCCTATATTGTTAATAGGCTGAGCCAGTTTCAACGAAGTCCTACAACGTTTCGTTGGCGGGCATTGAAAATGGTTATGTGAGGTATCCGAAGGCACATCTGACTATGGTTTGAGTTTTCATCATAATAAAGATTTATTCGTAACAGGGTTTTCTTATGTTGATTGGGCTGGATCTCCTAATGATAGGAAATCTGTTGCTGGGTTTGCAGTATTTTTGGGTTCTAATCTAGTTTCTTGGCAAAGCAAGAAGCAACATGTAGTGGCAAGGAGTAGTACAGAATCTGAATATAGATCTTTGGCTCACACTACTGCTGAATTATCGTGGCTTCAATCTCTATTGTCTGAGTTGTCTATTATACTGCCTGCTACACCAGTACTATGGTGTGATAATCAACGTGCTAGTGCCTTAGTTAAAAATCTAGTCTACCATTTAAGAATCAAACATATCGAGCTTAATGTTCATTTTATTCGAGATAAGTTATTGTCTTGGCAACTGTTGGTTAACTATGTCCTTCTCAAGATCAAGTTGCAGACTATTTTACAAAATCTTTTTCCTTCTCTCGATTCCAGTTCCTGCGTAACAAACTTGGGATTGGTAGTCTCCCCCTACGTTTGAGGGGATGTTAGGATGAATCATTAGGTTGTATTGAAGTGTAACGTGTATAGTATGACTGAGTGTATTTTAACATGTGACTGTGTATGTAGTGTAACATGTTGTGACTAGTATGGTTGTAGGGCCACATGTGATATGCTATAACTTATAAGTGTTTGATGAGTCGGGCGATCTAGGTGATCTATCATCTGGGTCTTCTATTGTAAGATCATATTATACGGTTGTAATTGGTTCTTAATTAATGAATATAAATACAAAGTATACACTTAACAATAGCACATATCACTGTAGCAGAGATTATGAGAAGTTGTGGCTTCATTTGCTCTGCAACAGATCTGAAGTTAGAGTTAGTGAGTCTCCAAATTTACACACTCAAACAACAAAGCCTTCCAAGCGACTTCGACTGCGCGTTATGCATCAAGATCTGTATATGTCCGCATCCCAAATCACCTATGAATGGCTCTTGTAAGCCAATGTGTGTTGTGGCGTGACATGATGTTGTCATTCTAGCACTTCTCAATTAAAAAAAAAAAAAAAATTCCAATGAGTACGAGACCTCACAGTTCACAGTAGCCCCAACAACAAAGACTTGAACCAACAAGAACAACCAAAGCTTAGCGCGCACACGCGCACACATAATACATATTACATATGTAACATTGACCTTAATTTGAGTCAATAATAAGCAACAATGACAGATTGAACAGCACGGATTGGCCTCACGACGAACCGACTGAAGCCGGCTTTGTCAAGAACATATTGCCATTCCTCTTGAGTCCTCTCTTTCCCTCTGTTGGTATGTGCCATCATCACCATGTCCAGCATTAGTTTCGCGCCTTTAAGCTTGTAATTATCGTCGTCTTGTTCCTTGTCTTGTTCATCATCTGCTTCTTCTATCACTGCATCCACAATGATCACTTTCCCTTTAACCTTTGGAATGGCTTCCCTGCATTTTTTCAGTATTTCAATGCATTCCTCGTCGCACCAGTCGTGTAGAACCCACTGCACCTCACAAACAAAGAAAAATCAAACACAGGATTGTCTCAATTAAGTGACAAATTGCATGTTAATGAGAGAGATACATATTGAAGTGATACTACAAGTACCCATCATGTGATTTTCATGATCAAAACTACATGTATGAGATAGAGTTTGAAGAATAAAATCAGAACAATATATGGAAAGGCATTAGTAACAATACCGACCATTAAAAAGGCGGCATTGGCCTGGGGTACAGCTTTGAACATGTCTCCTCCGATATGCTCCACGCTGTTTCTCTCTGGTGCGACGGACACAACGTGAGGAAGATCGAAATTGATGCCTTTGATCCAAGGGAAGGCCTTGACAAGCATGCCAAGGGTGGTTCCATCCCCGCCACCTACATCCACAACTGAATCCACTCCATCAAACACATCGGCGCAACCATTAACTATTGCAGGCACAACCATCCGAGCATCACAAGCCATGGCTTCATTTATGAGCTTGCTGTGATTTTGGTTTTCTGCAGCAAAATCCCAGATGTCCTCCCCATGAGCAGCTTCAAAGGCTGGCCTGTCATTGTTTCTAACACGACCACTCAAAGCTTGCCATGGAGCAAGCATGACCGGACTAGTCTCTAGCAGAACCAGAGCTGCCATGCCGCGCTCTCCTTGCTTCATTAGGAGGCGACCGAGAGGGGTAAGAGTGTAGAGCTTGGCACCATTGGTGGCGTCGGAGCACTTCTCTTTCAAGAATTTCAGGTGGGCGAGGAAGCGAATGATGCGGTACAGATATGAGGAAGAACAGTTCAGAGCAGTTGCTAGCTCAGAGAGAGAGATGCCAGCCCGGCCATGTGCCTCCATTGCTTCTGCAATTCCAAGCTCAATTGCGCATTTCAATGCAGCCATTTCAGAGAACCCAAAGAAGTACCTCCACATATCAATTTCAGCTCTTTGTTCTTCATCGGCGTAATCATTTTCACCAACTGTTTTCTCTCTCCTATTTCCTATTTCTTCCATCAAAGAATACAACTTCCTCTTTTGATGAAGTTTTCACTCGTATGAGAAAGCTAGCCTTTAATGAAATTGGAGCACCGAAGTACTTATACATATATACTGGAGTACCATCACCATGCATATATCTTTAATGATGTATTGGATTTCCATTTTAGTGTAATTAACTTGTTGTTTTTGGACTTCAAAGGTTGTCCTTGGGTGTTTACACTTAATTTTGTTAATACTGTTAGATTATGCAAATATTTAGTCAAGATTAGCATACATTAGAATAAATTAGTCAAATTAGTTCCTAATTTGTAGCCTAACATCACGTTGTCAATGATGTACAATTAGTCAAATTAGTTCCTAATTTGTAGCCTAACATCACGTTGTCAATGATGTATATTAACCTATTGAATGAATGAGAAGTCACGGCAAATACTTTCTTACATGGTATCAGAGCAGGTCTCTGCAACCCTAGCAGCCGCACACCTCTCATCTTCTTCGTCCCTTCCTTCTTCTCATCTCCATGGCTGACGCGTCCAAGTTGCATCCTGCAACCACAGTCACCAATATAAAATCCTGCATTCCTATTGTTCTTGACTATGAAGGAAGCCAATACAACAAGCTGGGCTACCCTCTTCAAGCTCCATTGCTTGAGCGAATTTGGTAATTGATCACATCTTACCTCTGCCTCCATCGCCGTCTCATCCACAACAACCGAAGCCGCGGAAATTGCTTTGCAAAGGTTCTATGGGAACGGCTAGATGACATCGTACGACAATGGATATATGGTACGATATCCAATGATCTTCTCAACACAATCATTGATCAAGAGGACACCGGTGAGCCATGGAATCGCCTTGTTCATCTCTTCCAGGGACAACAAATCGGCTAGGGCTCTTGCCATGATGCAAAATTCACGAACACCAAATTGGTGGATTTCCCAAACGTGAAAGCATACTGTACCAGGCTCAAGGTTCTTGCAGACAACCTCGCCAACGTCGGCCACAAAGTCTCTGACGAACGTCTGGTGCTCCGTCTTCTGCGTGGGTTATCAGAAGAATACAAGCATTTTCGAACAACGGTGCAGCACCGTACTCCTCTCCCATCTTTTGAAGTTGTGCGGTCAATGCTCGATCTTGAGGAAGACAGCAATGGCGAGGACGTCATTCATGAATCAGGTTCGAATGCCGCTCTCATTTCTCACAATATTAATCCTCATCATTTCCCTGTTAATGGGCAGCCCAACAATTCTGAAAATACCTACAATAATCGAGGAAATTCCCACAATCGTGGAAAGAAATACAACCGTGGTCGTGGCGGTGGGAACCGCAACAACAACCGCGGTGGTGCTGGGAATGGCCAGAACAGTGGCGGGGGCAACCGGAACAACCACCGAATAGCGCCGCCATGCGTCGCAAAGCACCAGGAGCTCCCGCACACCTTGGTTTTTCCTCCTTGGGCTTCTTGGGGCCACAATATGGGCCACCCCACCGTGTCCCTACCCCACCACGGGGTGGCGCGGCCCACGCCCAACTCGATCCACAAAGAAGGCATTCTCGGTACTCGCCCTCCCAGTCTTTCTATTCGGCAGCCCCGCCACCGCAGCATGGTGGGTATGTGCCCACGGATATTGATCAGGCTATGCATACAATGTCCTTGCATCCACCTGATGACAAAAATTGGTACATGGACACCGCGGCCACATCTCACATGACCAACTCCAAAGGTACTCTCTCGTCTTACTTTCAATTGAGCAAAAATAATGGCATTACTGTTGGTAATGGTAACATGATTCCAATTCATGGTTGTGGTCATACTTCCTTTCAAGTCAATCCCTCCCTAAACTTTGAATAATGTTTTACATGCACCTAAACTCATCAAAAACCTTATTTCCGTTCGTAAATTTACTATTGATAATA
The DNA here is from genome assembly GCA_039657365.1 of Stephania yunnanensis. NCBI lineage: Eukaryota > Viridiplantae > Streptophyta > Magnoliopsida > Ranunculales > Menispermaceae > Stephania > Stephania yunnanensis. The sequence continues at coordinate 52,817,652 of CM077585.1, read as the reverse complement.
TGGTTTCTGTTGAATTTGATCCTTTTGGGTTTTCTGTGAAGGATTTACGAACGGGGAGCAAACTCATGAGATGTGAGAGTTCGGGTGATCTTTATCCATTCTCCAAAACTTATCGAGCCATTCCCTCATCCGCATCATCTGCTTTTACTTTGTCATCTCTCCTCGTATTTGGCACTCCCGTTTGGGTCATCCAGGGGATGTAATTCTTAGTTCTTTACGTCGTCGTAATTTGATTGAATGTACTAAGGCTCGAAACAATGTTTGTCATTCTTGTCCTTTGGGGAAATTGATTAAAATGCCTTTTTATGACTCTCTTTCAACTACTACTATGCCCTTTGACATTGTCCACAGTGATTTATGGACCTCACCCGTTCTTAGCTCTTCCGGTCACAAATATTATGTTTTCTTTGTTGACAATTTTACTAACTTTCTTTGGACTTTTCCCATCCAAACAAAGTCCCAAGTTTATGGTATCTTCTTGTCTTTCCGGACTTTCATTCGCACTCAATTTGAAAAAGAAATCGAAACTTTTCAATGTGACAATGGACGTGAATTTGATAATGGTCTTTTTCATACATTTTGTCAACAAAACGGGATGCTTTTACGATTTTCGTGTCCGCACACCTCACCCCAAAATGGTAAGGCGGAACAAAAAATCAAATCCATAAACAATATTGTTCGTACACTCCTTGCCCATGCGTCTATGCCGGCCTCCTATTGGCATCATGCCTTGGCCACGGCCACGTACCTACACAATATTCTCCCTTCTAAAATCTTGGCATATAAAACACCCACTCATATTCTTTATCAAAAGAATCCATCCTACTCTCATCTCCGGGTTTTTGGTTGTCTATGTTTTCCTCTCTTCCTTCCACACAAATTCATAAGCCGCAATCCAGGTCCACTCCATGTGTTTTCCTAGGGTATCCTTCCCATCATCGGGGTACACATGCTATGATTTATCGAGCCGAAAAACTAATCATAGCCGGCATGTGTGGTTTGATGAAAACTCTTTTCCTTTTTCCAAAATAAATAATCCAACTCCTACCTCATATGAGTTTTTGGATGATGATAATTCTCCATTAAGAATACAATTGTTGCATGACCAGGCCAATGCTGCTCCACCCAATGGGTCAGTCCCACAAATGCAGCCGTTAAGGCCCACTTCCCCTCCTGCAACCCACCAACTGCATTCACCCATTTCCTCTCCTTCCTTGTTATCTCATTCAAATGCCATTCCCACCAAGACTTCGTCCCTGCCTGCCAGCCCCATCTCACCTACATTGCCACCAGTTCCTCGCATGACTACGCGTAGTCAACATGGGATATTTAAGCCGAACTTGAAATACAAAAATCATGCCTTAAGTGCCACCATCACCTCAATCTCTCCTATTCCCCGGAATCCAGTTGGTGCACTTAATGACCCGAATTGGAAAAATGCTATGCAGGATGAATATAATGCTCTTATTGATAGTAAGACTTGGGAGTTGGTCCCTCGTCCTTCAAATGCTAATATTATTCGTTCTTTGTGGATTTTTCGGCATAAAAAGAACTCTGATGGTTCTTTTGAGAGGCATAAAGCCCGTCTTGTAGGAGATGGCGGTGTCTCACGGGAAGGTGTTGATTGTGACGAGACTTTCATCCGGTTGTCAAGCCTAACAACTATCCGTGTGGTTCTTACTATTGCTTTATCTCACTCTTGGCCCATTCACCAACTTGATGTAAAGAATGCTTTCTTACATGGCAACTTGAATGAGACCGTCTATATGTATCAACCTTTGGGATTCCGGGATCCGACTCTTCCTGATCATGTTTGTCTCTTGCGTAAATCTCTTTACGGCTTGAAGCAGGCACCACGAGCGTGGTATCAGCGTTTTGCTGAATATGTGGCAACCATTGGTTTCTCACATAGTACATCTGATAACTCTCTCTTCCTTTACTGTCATGGACAAGATACTGCTTACATTTTGCTATATGTGGATGATATTATTCTAACTGCATCTTCAGATTATCTCAGACTCGGTATTATGTCCAAGTTAGCTACAGAATTTGCAATGAAAGATTTGGGTCCGTTGAGCTATTTTTTGGGGATTGCCGTCTCCCGAGACAAAAATAGCCTATTCATGTCTCAGAGTTCTTATGCAGAGGATATTCTTGGCAGAGCAGGCATGTCACAATGTAATCCTTGCTCCACACCAGTTGATACAAAGGGCAAACTCAGCGCTACTTCGAGCGCTGAGTATGAGGATCCTACGAAGTATCGTCGTCTGGCAGCGAGTGCTTTGCAATACTTGACATTTACTCGGCGGACATATCGTACGCAAGACAAACAAGTTTGCTTGTTTATGCATGATCCCAAAGTCAAGCATATGGAAGCATTAAAACGCATTTTGCGCTACATTCGAGGTACGATTGATTTTGGTACACATTTATACAAAACCTCTCTACAAATCACTACTATCATATACGAGATGCAGATTGGGAGGATGTCCGGACACTCGACGCTCCACATCGGGTTATTGTGTATATTTTGGGGATAACTTGATTTCTTGGTCGTCAAAGCGCCAACCTACTCTATCTAAGTCTAGTGCTGAAGCTGAGTATAGAGGGGTTGCAAATGTAGTCTCTGAATCTTGTTGGATTCGTAATCTGTTGCTTGAAATCTATTTCCCTATTCGTAAAGCAACTTTGGTCTATTGTGACAATGTGAGTGCCATTTATTTATCTGGAAATCCGGTACAACATCAACGTACCAAGCATATTGAAATGGACATTCATTTTGTTCGTGAAAAGGTGAGACGTGGAGAAGTTCGTGTCCTACATGTTCCGTCCCGTTATCAGATTGCCGACATTTTCACCAAAGGTCTTCCGCGCGTACTATTTGATGATTTTCGGGACAGTCTAACCGTTCGTAAACCTATCGCTTCGACTGCGGGGGTGTGTTAGATTATGCAAATATTTAGTCAAGATTAGCATACATTAGAATAAATTAGTCAAATCAGTTTATTAGATTATGCAAATATTTAGTCAAGGTTAGCATACATTAGTATCAATTAGTCAAATTAGTTCCTAATTTGTAGCCTAACATCACGTTGTCAATGATGTACAATTAGTCAAATTAGTTCCTAATTTGTAGCCTAACATCACGTTGTCAATGATGTATATTAACCTATTGAATGAATGAGAAGTCACGGCAAATACTTTCTTACATGGTATCAGAGCAGGTCTCTGCAACCCTAGCAGCCGCACACCTCTCATCTTCTTCGTCCCTTCCTTCTTCTCATCTCCATGGTCGACGCGTCAAGTTGCATCCCCGCAACCACAATCACCAATATAAAATCCTCGCATTCTTATTGTTCTTGACTATGAAGGAAGCCAATACAACAACTGGGCTACCCTCTTCAAGCTCCATTGCTTGAGCAATTTGGTAATTGATCACATCTTACCTCCTGCCTCCATCGCCGTCTCATCCACAACAACCGAAGCCGCGGAAATTGCTGCAAAGGTTCTATGGGAACGGCTAGATGACATCGTACGACAATGGATATATGGTACGATATCCAATGATCTTCTCAACACAATCATTGATCAAGAGGACACCACAAATTTGAGGCATGGAATCGCCTTGTTCATCTCTTCCAGGACAACAAATCGGCTAGGGCTCTTGCCCTTGATGCAAAATTCACGAACACCAAATTGGTGGATTTCCCAAACGTGAAAGCATACTGTACCAGGCTCAAGGTTCTTGCAGACAACCTCGCCAACGTCGGCCACAAAGTCTCTGACGAACGTCTGGTGCTCCGTCTTCTGCGTGGGTTATCAGAAGAATACAAGCATTTTCGAACAACGGTGCAGCACCGTACTCCTCTCCCATCTTTTGAAGTTGTGCGGTCAATGCTCGATCTTGAGGAAGACAACAATGGCGAGGACGTCATTGGTGGCGTCGGAGCACTTCTCTTTCAAGAATTTCAGGTGGGCGAGGAAGCGAATGATGCGGTACAGATATGAGGAAGAACAGTTCAGAGCAGTTGCTAGCTCAGAGAGAGAGATGCCGGCCCGGCCATGTGCCTCCATTGCTTCCGCAATTCCAAGCTCAATTGCGCATTTCAATGCAGCCATTTCAGAGAACCCAAAGAAGTACCTCCACATATCAATTTCAGCTCTTTGTTCTTCATCGGCGTAATCACTTTCACCAACTGTTTTCTCTCTCCTATTTCCTATTTCTTCCATCAAAGAATACAACTTCCTCTTTTGATGAAGTTTTCACTCGTATGAGAAAGCTAGCCTTTAATGAAATTGGAGCACTGAAGTACTTATACATATATACTGGAGTACCATCACCATGCATATATCTTTAATGATGTATTGGATTTCCATTTTAGTGTAATTAACTTGTTGTTTTTGGACTTCAAAGGTTGTCCTTGGGTGTTTACACTTAATTTTGTTAATACCAATTCATTTCCACTAGATCGATAAACCATTTTTCACTTTTGGAAATGTTAAAGACATTGCTAATATGAAAGTAATCACATCAAGCACATAATATGATCATTTTTCACTTTTGGAAATGTCAAAGACATTGCTAATATGAAAGTACACATCAAGCACATAATATGATCAATATTGACAATCAGAAGAAAACACTCAATCAGCTTATCATCCTAATCATGTCACATTAATTAATCTCAAGGGATAACAATCAACTAGAAAAGTTCTCTATTACCAAATCCTTGAATTCTAAGAAGTGTATAAAGTACAAAGAGATTAACTGTGTGTCGGGAACTTAATTATGAGTTGATTAAAACCTCAGTAGGTGAGATTTGCATTTCCAAGTATTGGTTAAATCAATCAATGTTCTCATGCATTTTAATTATTTGGTTCACCTTTAACTGACCATGTTTTTATATAATTTAATAGCAAAAGTACAAACATTGCATCGATGCCCACCAACTAGGTTTTAATTGCTAGTGACGGAGAGATTTGTTTAAAAATTGTGTACAGACTGAATTAGGAGATAATTATATGGTCAATCATTCATTGTGATGGTGTTAGATTATTTAATAAGAGTGGAGACAAAATTATGTTTGAGACAGTCTGCTAATTACTATATCAATTCATAATTGAATCAGATGTGATAGTGAGCCAAAGGTGTATTAAAATTAATGTTTTTGCATAATTAAATCAACCAGAGATGCTAATAATGACTTAATAACACCAAATAGGTTCTAAATAATCTGAAAGTTCCCACATCTTTTCCTTAACTAATATTGTTTTAATTACAGAACCTCAAGGAACTGAACTGTGACTTCTTCAAACAAAAGTAATAAATCTTAAGATAACTCTTCCTATATATCATAAACAACATATTTAAATAATAGCAAATGGATGCAATAATTGAGGAAGATGAAAGTATGATATCTATTGATGGGAATATTTGTATAACAAATTATGTACATACAAGAATAGGAGATAATTGTAAAGATGAACAAGTTTAAGCCATCTCATCTTGCCCTCAGGGTGTACTCAGAAAATACCTCTTTATTCCAAACCCTCATCATATACCTAAGAAAATTAAGCAACCTCTTTCTCAAAAAAGTACGCAACCCATGTCTAGAGGATTAAAACAGAAAGCTTGGCCCATTCCTATTGTCCTTGGACACAATTCATTTGTTTTCTTTATCTTATTTCCCTCTTTTTTTTCCCTAAAATCAATGAAGGGCAAGGTAGGGTATTATATGTCATCGCATCACCTTCTTCAGGGTTGGCAGGCACTATACATCACAAACGCTTCACTGGCATGCAGGCCCTGAATCACAATGTCCTATCAAGATCTGTTTCTACACTAAAACCAAGAGAATGGAAGGGGACAAAAGAATCCTCAATTTCTTGTCCATCCCAACTTTTTCATGGCAGGTAGGAAAATTTTCAATACTCAACGCTTAATGCATTGTGATTTAGTATTAGGAGTTAAATATGTTACGTCAGAGGGACTTGTAATGACTTCAAAGCGTGTAACACTGTCATTTTTCTAAAGGAAATTTTGCTCTCTAAACTACAAGAGTCAGCAAATATCCTAAAGGATACGATGAAGTAAACCACCTTTCACTTTGCAGTAGTGAAAGATGAAAACAAGAGCAATTGCTGGTGAATTTCGAGATAATTTATTCCTTCCCAAACCTCTCCTTTTATAGAGCACTGGTAATGACCAGTTAGAGTGAAAATGGGGTAGTGGAGCAGTGGAACAGTTAAGCATTGAATGAAAATGGGGTAGTGGAACAACAATGGAGTAGTGGAGCAGTAATGGAGTAATGGAGAGCAGTTTCAACTGCATTCACTCAGTTACTTTAATAACTACCAATTTAATCTCGAAAATGGTAAAAATTAATGATAAAAAGTTTTACCCATGGTTCGCTTGCACACATATACACGCACGCGAGTGCGCCTATAAAAGCGCCTAAAATGCGCCATATGCACAGCGCCACGCGAGCGTGTGGTTCACCTCGCATTGCACTTGTATTTTATTTTACACACACTGTGGTGCAAGAGTACAAATATACTTTTTAAACTTGAATTTCCTAACCAATGTGGGACTAAACATTTATTTTGAAAATGTTCAACAATCCCCCGCCATTTTCAAAATAATTAGATCATTTAATCCACGAAATCTCAAACATTATATGCATAAGTAATAGTATCTTGCGATTTGAACCACTAATTTGTGAAAAGTTTATTACATCATATCAAATTACATGGTAGATAAACTTTGAACCAATGATTCTATTCGATATGTAGCATAAACATATCACGCATATAACTTACACCAGCAAATAGCCATAAATATCCTGACAGATTCAACATTGGCCTTGTGTCCCGTATCTTCTCGTGAATGTCTTTGGAGCCAAGCCCTTGAACTCCTCGAAGCGGCCGCACTTCACATCCACATAGGTAGTCTCCATTCTAATACCCCCGCAATTTAAGCACCTTTAGAAGACTATTAAGAGATCATCTCAACCTTCTCTCTTTACATGCAGGTACCGAACACTAACAACCTTGGGATGGTTATTAAAATTTAGTGCTCACAGTCACTCTTATAATGAATTTGACTGCATTGAACTCAAGACTTAACATAATGTTAGGCGTCGAGTTGAGTTTCCACTATTGGTGACCTGTAATTCATGGGCTTGAGACCCATCCCTCTTGATGTTTTATTCACCAAGTCTCTTGGCAATCCTTTAGTAAGGGGATCTGCCAAGTTTTGACTAGATTTCACATAGTCAATCATGATAACTCCTCTTGTTATCAATTCTCTGACACAACTATGTCTCAGTCCAATATGTCTGGATTTACCATTGTACATTTGGCTCTAAGCCCTTGCCAATGTGGCCTCACTATCACAATGGATAGAGATTGGAGCTACCGGTTTAGGCCACAATGGTATCTCGTATAATAATTCACGTAGCCATTCAGCTTCTTTTGAAGCTGAGGCCAATGCAATAAACTCTTATTCCATGGTAGAACCAACCATTAAAGTTTGCTTCTTTGAAGCCCACAAGATCGCACCTCCAGCAAGTGTGAAAATCCACCCACTTGTAGATGCATGATTTTGATCTTTCACAATCCAACTTGCCCATTATAGCATAAACCATAGTTAATTGTTTTCTTCAGATATTTCAAAACTCTTCGAATTGCAAACCAATGCAACTCACTTGGATTGATTGTAAATCTGCTCAACTTGCTTACTGCCAAGGCAATATCCAGCCTAGTGCATGTCATTGCATACATTAAGCATTTAATTAATCTAGAATACTCCAGTTGTGAAACTGGATTGCCTGTATTTTTCATTAGCTCAATACTTGAATCTAGTGGGATAGAAACAGGGGCACAATTCAAGTGATTGAATCTATTGAGAACTTTCACAATATAATGAGATTGAGTTAGAGTAATACTCCCCTTATCTCTTACAATCTGAATCCCAAGAATGACATCTGCTTGTCCCATATCTTTCATTTCAAACTGGCTCGAAAGAAACCTTTTGGTCAACTGAACTTGTTCCAAGTCAGTTCCAAAAATCAGAATGTCATCTACGTAAAGATAGATAATTACACCATTGCCTTTTTCATCAAACTTGTTATATACACATTTATCAGATTCATTTATTTTGAATCCAAAAGCAAGTACAACCTAGTCAAATTTTTGGTGCCACTGTTTTGGTGCTTGCTTTAAACCGTACAATGATTTTCGTAATCTGCACACTTTATTCTCATGACCGGGCATAATAAACCTTTCAGGTTGTTCCATGTATATTTCCTCATCCAAATCTCCATTTAGGAACGCTGTTTTAATGTCCATTTGGTGGATGACCAGCTTGTTTATAGCTGCAATTGCAATAAGTAATCTGATAGTAGCACTACAAAAAAACAGCAAATCAGAAACGGAAATTTCCGTCTCTGATTTGCAAAAATTCCGTCTCTAATTGCAGTCAGAAACGGAACAGAGACGAATTCAATTCCGTCTCTAAAAACGTCGTTGCTAATTCAATCAGAAACGGAAATGCGATTCTGTTTCCGATCAGAGACGGAATTTATTCCGTCTCTAATTCCGTTTCTGATTAGAGACGGAATAAATTCTGTTTCTGATTATTTTCGTCTCTGATCCGTTGCTAATCAGAGACGGATCAGAGACGGAATTTGATCCGTTTCTGATTCCTGTATCTAATCCTCGAAAATTAGAGCCGGAAATAGCAACGGAATCTCTGGATTCCGTTGCTATTTCCGTTGCTATTTCCGTCTCTAATTTTCATTTTTGTTTAGTTTTTAAAGTCTTATATATATATATGTCTCAATCCAAGCACATTTAACCTGCCAATATATAATACAAATCATAGCTAAATAATATATTGATATTGCACAGTTTATATAAACTTAACATATCCTTAAAATTATCTTCTCTCGATGTACTGTACACGAAACAAAAAAAAAACAATCTAAAAAGTTTCTATATCGTATATTTCTACAAAAGTAAAAGGAAAAATTGTTCTAAATGAAAAAAAAATGAAGTGCTCCGAGATTATGTAAGTTGATTGTGCTTCAAATAATACTTGACTTCGTAGAAAACACCTGAAAAAAGATCAAAAAGAAAAAAATCACTAAATTATACAAACAATAATAGGAATATAAACAATATTATGGGAGAACTACGTATCATCGCAAGCACAAGTGTATGAGCCAAACACAACATTAATAAAGTAATAAAGAAAAAGAAATTCATCATTATCCAGAAGGAAATGAACCCAATATGCATATAGACAAGTTTTTCAATAAAAAAGCCTTTAATAATCATGTTTATAGCCTTTATATCATACTTGAACTCCACATATTCTACAAATGGTGAATAATCATGGTATGAGAATGACATACAAGGAAATAAATAGTGATAAAAATAGGCTATTTTGGCTATAAAAATAGAAGATAGATCTGGTTGGAACTTTCAATGGGTTTCATCATTTTTTACGACTTTCGAAAGTTAACCAACACTTTTACGAGCACCTGGCATCATAAGAAAGAAGTAATGCATCCATCCATGAAAGATAAAGATACTTCGCTACCTCGTTCGCTTATATTAACCAAAGAGAAATGTGAAACTCAATAAGTCTGTTTTTGTTTTACTATCTGAATAGATATTGATTATAAAGAAGTACTGCGAGAAAGTGAGCAATGAATCTAAAGAAAAAAAGAAAAACTTTGGCATTCAAAAGCTATCAGAGTTGAGCAACAATGAATCAAGAATAAACTCATAAACAAGCCAAAAAGGTGAGAAAAATATTAATTGGTACATTACCAAAGGTGAGAGAAGAACAACTAGGAGAGCTCGAAAGGGCCCTTGACGAAGAAAGTATGTTGTGCAGCATCCTTGAGGAGCCAAAGTGTGTTACCGAGAGTTTGTTCTCGCCCAAAGAACTCGAAATCTAACAAAAGGAAAGGCACATATTGTAAGAGAGGAGACGAATGTGATTGGTTCCACTAATGCTTTGAGCTTCACTTACTGGTATGGGTCGTAGAATTCCGGGGTGTTGCTAAGTTTATAAGAAACTATAAGGTTAGGGGCCGAGGCCCGAGAATGCAAGTCTTGCTCAAAACAAAAGCTAAAAACAAAAAAGACCAGCTTGCATTAACCATGAAAGGCTTCGATATTTGATGCAAACAAAGAAATTTCAAATTGAGTGCAAGAAAGAGTATTTTGAACTAAAATCATAATATAATGGTGTCTTTGTAGAAATTAGACTCATCCACATTTCCAAAGAAAGGAAGAAATAAAACTGGAGTTTGGGACAACATCTCGAGCATGAACAAATATGACCAACCTAAAATAGCTACTCAATTGAAACTACGAGACATTTACGTTTTAACAAAGAATAGAAGAAGTTGTGTCGAAGCATTTACAACATACATGTGAAATTAATTTTTTTTTAAAGTATAAATAAATATGCAACAAAAGCACCTCAAATGGTGATTGATTACTGAATGCTATGAAGTCTCACCTAACCATATGTATGTAACAAAGAATCATATAAAGACTTGCTTATGAAATTAAATGTCATGTTTAACTGGTTAACTGGGGCTAGAGATTCTTAACCTGCACAAGCGCTCATAAGCCCCCTCTTGGTATACTGCCATCATATCCATTAGCTCCAAACCTGCACGTTGCAAAAATGTCCTTGCATGAGTTAAATATAAATACAGCACAAGCGCTCAAGTCTTCCTCCCTCAATGCATGTATCTACAAATTGATTATGTTCATCGTAAAAAATTGGCATACAAAACGAACAACGTACACGCTAAAAAACTGCGTATGATAAAATTGGGACAACAAGCACCTCCTCATTGGAAAGCTGATAGTCCCTTGGAAAGCAAGACACTATCTCTTGACGTTGAGTTGTGACCTCAAGCTCATGTTTAAGCCTTTCATGTAGTATCTTGATGATGTCTCCAAGACTCGCATCGCAATCGCTCAACGCCTTCGCAATCCCGACAACTCATAGAGTTAACACAACAAATCTTACTCATCATGCTATGAAGTTTGTTTTGCTATTAGGACATCAAGATCCACTCGTATTAACGCCTTCGTAAAATGAATGGCTCTGCATTACGGCCGTTTGCATAATTAGGTCTTGACACAGCACAAATTATCGTCTAAACGACGTTCAGATCTAGGTATCATCTAATTATTCAAGAAATTAGTGCCTACAAATTTCAGGAAGCTCAACTTTCTGATCTAGCTTCAATTCACAGTACAACGCCACACAAAAGCACCGGATCTAATCTAATTCTACGATTCCAACCAATTTCCTTCAACTCCTCACCTGATTACACATTCAACTCTCCAAACCACAACAAAAATCAAATCAAATCAACACACCAAAGACGAATTAACAAGTTTTCAAAGATGAACGAATCACTCTTGTCGCAAAGATTCAACCAACGCGTTCACTTCCTCCTCCACTCGATCCAACGCCCGCACCACCAACAACAACAACAGAGACATCCGTAGTCAAAACCTAGGATATAAGACAAGAAGATCGCCATTTTGAATTGAATTGATCATCCAAATTGCCCAAACCTGAAGCGCGGGCATGGCGCGAGAAGCGACGGGCTTTGGCGACTTCTCGACTTCAACCAAACACATTCGGCAATTGTCGGCGATGGAGAGGCGGGCTGTGGTAGCGAACAGAGAATGTCAACTCCGGCGACCTCGCAAGCCGCAAGACAATCATTCCTTTAGGGATAGTGACAGGGAATCCGTCGACGAAGACCTCGATCGCATCTTCGGCTTGGGAAAATGAACCCTAGCTCCGCCGGCGGCGTCCGCGGGATGGATCTCTTGAGGCGGCGGCCGCTCGCGCTCGCGCGTTCGGCGTTTCAAGCTCGGTGTGGAGGCGATGGATCCGGGTGGCGATTGCTAGGGTTCGCGAAGATTCGAGAAACGGAGAGGGTTGGCGATGAGGAGAAGCAGCGATTGATGGTGGAGGAGGTTCGCGAAGCTCGGAGAGCTAAAACTCCGAATCCCATCTTCTCTTTGTGCGGGCGAAGGCGTGTGGAGAGCACTTTTTGATTTGTGGTCTCTCCTGCTAAAACTCAGAATCAAAACAGGTTTTGGTCGACGACGAACTTGACGAGACGATCGGAGAGACGAGAGTATAGAGGAGAGACGACGAAGGGATTTGGGCGTCGCCGTGGGATTTGGGGATTTCGGTGGTGGGAGAGGACGAAGGGATTTGGGCGTCGCCGTGGGATTTGGGGATTTCGGTTGGGGGGGGGGGTGTTGGAGGGGCTCATCAAAATCTCGAGATTTGATGCACAAATCTCGAGATTTGATGAACGGGTATAATAAAATAAAGTTTTGGTGGGAATGTTGGCGCCATTTTTTAGAGACGAAATTTAATTCCGTCTCTATTTCCGTCTCTGATCTGTCTCAATTTCGTCTCTGAATTTTCCGTCTCAATTCCGTCTCTAACTTCTTTTTTTAGCAACGGAACTTAATTCCGTTGCTAATTCCGTTTCTGATTTGCTCTTTTTTTGTAGTGTAGCAATTCTAGCTATTGGTGAATACGTATCGAAATAGTCTATTCCATGCTTTTGGTTGAAACCCTTAGCAACCATTCTCACTTTGTGTTTTTCAATGGATCCATCAACTCTTCTTTTCCTTTTGAAGAGAAATTTGCATTTAATGGGTTTACACCCTGGAGGTAGATCAACTAGCTCCCAAGTGTTATTTTCCATTATTGAATCCATCTCATCATTTAATGCCTCTTTCCAGAAAGCTGCATCTCTTTCTTTCATTGCCTCCTTTACTATTTGAGGATCAACTTCCGTATTAAAACAATACGGAATTTGTCTAGTTACTGTTTCTCTACTTCCTTCAACTAGGAATGTATAGAAATCAGAACCAAATGACTTAATTTTTCGAGCTCGTTTGCTCCTTCGAAGTTCAGGAACTTATATTATTTCTTTGTCATTTTCAATTTCTATGACTTCCTTCTTTTTTGGTTTTCTTCAGGAATACTTTTGGGAACAAATTTAAATCTTGTCTCATCAAAGATTGCATCCCTTGATTCAATTACAGTGTTTACTGAAATCGAATTATTAGGCTCAATTACCATGAACCTATATGCCTTACTGTGTTGTGCATATCCAATAAATATGCACTCCACTCCAATTCCTCTTTTTGGGTTCAGAGACTTTTACTACTACTCTACAACCCCAAACTCTTAAATAATTGAGATTTGGTTTTCGCTTATTCCAAAGCTCATATGGGGTGACTTTATTCCTCTTTTATGGAATTTTGTTCAAAATATGGCATGCAGTCAGCAATGCCTCTCCCCAAAATCCACTACTCAAACCAGAGTTTGATAGCATAACATTAACCATTTCGGTTAAAACACAATTTTTACGCTCCGCCACACCATTTTGTTGTGGTGTATAAGGGGCAGTAGTCTCATGGACTATTCCAGTAGATTTAAAGTACTTTGGATCATAGTACTCTCATCCCCTATTAGACCTTAAACATTTTATATATAAAGGACTCACATTGCAATTCAGTTTCTGCCTTATAAGCCCGAAACTTAACCATTGCCTCATCTTTGGAATGCATCAAATAAACATAACAAAATTTGCTATAATCATCAATAAATGTTAAAAAATATTTATTACCTCCTATTGAGGGTGTACTATGTATGTCACATACATCAGAATGTATTAAGTCTAGCAACTTTGAATTTCTTTCAACATTAAGAAATTGATTTCTAGTTATTTTTGTTTTCATGCATGCATTGCAATTTCCTTCATATTTATCAAAATAAGCTAGTAACTCCAGACTTACCATATCATATAATTTCTTGAAATGAACATGTCCTAATCTATGATGCCATAAAAATGAAGGAGACTCAACAAGATACGCATAAACAACATTCTTATTAGATAAAGCAATTACATTGAGCTTAAACATGCCCTCATAAGCATAACCCTTCTCTGCATATACCCCTCCCTTGGAGAGTACAAACTTGTCAGCCTCAAATACAAACCTAAAACCAAACTTATTCAAAAGACCACCCGACACTAGATTCTTCCTCACTTCTGGTGCATAATACATGTTAGTGAGTGTTACAATTTTACCAGAAGTAAATTTCAGATCAACACTACCTATGCCTTTAGCAGGGATAGTAGCATCATTTCCCATATACAAGACAGTATTTTCATCTACTGCCTCCATGGTCTTGAAGAACCTCTTGTTCTTGCAGACATGTCGAGTAGCACCAGAATCAACCCACCAAGCCATATCATTTTCAACGACGTTGATTTCAGATATCATAGCAATGAGATCATCATTGTCGTTACTTGCACCTTTTTGCAGCGCTAGAGGAAGCATGATTTTTTCCTTGCTTCCTCTTCCAATGATAACATTCGGACTTGAGGTGGCCATCTTTCCCGCAGAACCAACAAGTGACTTTCTGTTTCCTTTGATTCTGATTTTGGTTGTTCGATTTTCCCAACCAAGAGGCTTTTTGAAACCACCAGGCTTGTTAGGCACTTCAATGGGCTTTTTGAACTTAGCCGCTTCCATCACATGCACCTTTGAAATCTCCTGAGCATTCTGCTCTTTTTCATTTTCCTGCATGCGACAATCCTCTTCTACACGAAGATGGTTAACAAGTTCATCAAGAGTTATGTCCTCTTTTTTATGCTTAATAGTTTGTTTGAACTCCTTCCAAGATGGGGACAGTTTATCAATAATATAAGACACAACAATTGTTTCATCCATGACAAGATTGTGTTGAGAGAAATTATTTCTAATCCTCTCAATTTCATGAAATTGTTCCATGACAGACCTTTCATCAACCATTTTAAAATTAATAAACTTTGATATAAGGAATTTCTTACTTGTCGCATCCTCCTTATGGTACCTTGCATCCAGTTTCTCCCATAGCTCCTTGGCAGAGGGGACGTCATGGTAGAGGTCGAACAGTGAGTCCTTCATGGCGTTCAGAATGTGACCTCTGCGAGTGTGGTCATCCGTCTCCCATTTCTGCCCCTTCTTGATCTGCTCGACAGTTTCATCATCGGACTCTATAGGTTTTGGTGTATCCAGAACATACACCAGATGAAGCGCCACCAGCAGGAAATGAACTCGCTTCTGCCACCTCAGGAAATCGCCTCCATCGAAGCGATCCAGCTTCACAATGTTAGCCGACAGCTCTTTGATTGACGAAACCATTGCAATGAAAGTAAAAACTTCCTTTAGATTGTTACACCTGAGGGACTTGCAATGACTTCAAAGCGTGTAACACCGCCACTTTCATAAAGGAAATTTTGTTTTCTATACTGCAAAAGTCAACAAATATCCTAAAGGATACGATGAAGTAAACCCACATTTCAGTTTGCAGTAGTGAAAGATGAAAACAAGAGCAGTTGCTGGTGAATTTCGAGATAATTTATTCCTCCCCAAATCTCTCGTCTTATAGAGCACTGGTCATGACCAGTTAGAGTGAAAATGGGGTAGTGGAGTAGTGGAACGGTCAAGCATTGAATGAAAATGGGGTAGTGGAACAACAATAGAGTAGTAGAGCAGTAATGGAGTAATGGAGAGCAATTTCAACTGCATCCACTCAATTACTTTAATAACTACCCATTTAATCTCGAAAATGATAAAAATTAATGGTAAAAAGTTTTACCTATGGTTAGCTTGCACAAAATGCGCCATATGCGCCGCGCCAATCGCGCGTGTGGCTCACCTTGCATAGCACTTGTATTTTATTTTACTCACACTGTAGTGCAAGAATACATATATACTCTTTAAACTTGAAGTTCCTAACCAATGTGGGACTAAACATTTATTTTGAAAATGTTCAACAAAATATTATAAAATTTTGTTTAATTAGGATTTGCTTTTTGGTATTTGTTTAGTTAGGAAGTTGAATTAGATTAAAAGTAGAAACATGTTTTTTGTCTATATAAAGCCAAAAAGGATGTTGTGATGTTCATATCATATGCCTATGCTATAGGTTCATGTTTATGCTCATTATACTTGTGCTGCTTTGAGATATGAAAAGTTTTATATTCCATAAAGCTAGTAATAAAAATGAATAATTGTTAGCATGTACTATATATATATATATATATATATATATACTGCAACCTTGCATAAGAGTCGCAATATGTATTTTCAATCCCTTGTGCAGTTGTTTGTCCCAAGCCCCAACTCACTCGAAGTAAGCCTAACACCAAACAATGTCTATACCATGCCACAAAGGCACTTTTATGTTCCAATTACGAGGACCAAACATCTAGAAACATCAACCAAAGAAGTCGACTAATTGCATGAGCAGCATGACTCACGTGGTAAGCTGAAAAAGCCAAGAGTCCATTGTTGCGTTGGTTTAAATACAATCCGTGAATGAGCTATAACTCTCTGCAGTCTGCATGTTATCAATCAATAATTAATAGAGTGTTTCAATATGGCCACAATAATATAATTAAATTGAAGGAGATAATGCACCAACTAATTTTTGGGACTGAGTTAATGTATTGTTCCTGACGCAGCGGAGATCTTCTAAATCAGTTGAACGAATCCACGAACAACTCGATCTAGGTTAGAACTTAAGCCAAGTTCAAAAATTCTTTTATTCAAGCAAAAAAATTACGAATTACATCCAATAGGTCGCTTAAATAGCGAAACCCTAAAATTTGTCAAAAATAGTAAAAAGTCCAAAAAGCCCTAAACTGGAAACTAGGCGAAAAATAGAAACAAACGCCGCAAACGGCAATAAAAACGAAAATTCCTAATAAAAGTTATAATTTAAACAAAACTTTCCTAAAATAGCAAAATTGTCGTTTCGGAGGTCAAAACGATGGAATTTCGCCGAAAAACGTCGTAGACACGGCATAGCAGTGATTCGTGATCTCCACGCCGTTTTCAATCAACCCATGCCCCCGGAACGCTGAAACTCAAACGCCCGAACTTCACCGAATTACAAAAATGCCATCCTGTCCTATCTTTTCATATTTTTCCAAGAATTTGCAACTAATTCTTGGAATTCATCATTATCCTGTCAAGAATTTGCAAACTTCATCATTATCCTGTCAAGAATTTGCAAGCTAATTCTTGGACTTCTTTGCTGTAGGCCTTGTAGAGAACTATAGAACAAGCCATATACAAGATCATTCATTTCAAAATAGGGTTTTCTACGTGAATGACTCATTGATTTGGTATGGGGTTACTTGGGTAAGAGGTCAGGAATTCGAGCCTCATAATGTGCAAGTTGTGATTTATTTCTTATCCAAAAAAAAAATAGGGTTTTCTTACTAGCAAAAAATCCACAAAGCTGATCATGACTACAATATGAAAGAGGAAAGAGCTGATGATAGAGCCACCCAAGATCATTCTCACAGCTAGATATGATATCCAACGTCGTTAAATCCACCAAGATCTGAACATCCATGCATGCACTCCATTAACAAAAGTTCGTCACTACCTATTCAAAATATGAAACCTTATTATCAGAGGCATAATAGTCACCAGCATCTATAATATGCAAAGATATCAGAATCCCGAAATGAACGAATGGAGGAAGACATGAACGGTAAAGAGAAGAGAATTAATAATGAATTCGTATACAGATCGGAAAATGATGTATGGAAATAAGTACAAGTATCCAAAATGGACAATATGGAAAACAAAAGACAAGATCATTTAAGTAAGAGCATGGTTGAAGATTTCAATCGAAAACTGGAACGAAATACGACATCATAAAATGGAGAAGAACAATTCATACATAAACCAAGTGGAGTTCTCCTCTCAGTTCTGCTAATTTGCTAGTCCAATCTCAGTGGATCCAATCCAACTAATAGATTTACAATAAGCCAGTGAAAAAGATGGGCATCGATATCATTTCCATAGGAATTCTCATCATCAATAACAGTTTTTTTGAAAATCGACTTCCCCACACAGAGGAAGAGGGGCATCAATATCACTTCGATTTTCCGATCCTCCCTACATGTATAAGACATCGATTACTTCTCGAGATGGCAAATCCAAATAAATATAACCGCAAGAAAAACACAGTGGATGGAAGGTCAAAAAATTTCCAACTTATTTTTTATGATTCCTGCTCCACTGTTTTCACAGTTGTGTCAAGGATGAGAAGGCCAACATTAAAGTTAATCAAGGGCATGGCATAAGAATGAAATACAAGCATAATTTTCCAAAGCCCACCCACATTGAGGTAAACAAAGTAGCCTCTTTTAATATAGATCATAGGACCATTTTGTTCCCCATATTGAAAACCAGATGCTAAGATCAAAGTCCTAGAAGTTATGCTTTCTGCACGCCTTTTGGCATTTAGATGATTTAAAACTGAGAAATGTAGAAAAATCAAAACCATTTTTCATTTTCATATCAATCTACTTAACTATGCCCAAACAAACATCTAGTCTCCTAACAAAAGGTACAACAACAACAACAACAACAACATAGCCTCAGTCCCAAATTAACTGGGGTCGGCTACATGGATCAAACTTTTTCATTGTGCTCGATTCAGTGCAATTGATGGTGAGCTTTGCAAACCATTCAAATCTCTCTTAATTAATGCATCCCATGTTAACTTTGGTCTACCCCTACCTCGTCGAATTTCTACAGTTTCAATTGAGTCAAGTTTTCTAGTTGGGGCATTTGTAGGCCGTCTTTGCAGGTGACCAAACCATCGCAACCGCCCTTCCCTAATCTTTGTATCAATTGGTGCTACTCCTACTTGTCTTTGAATTTCTATATTTCTTATTCTATCTTTACGGGTTTTACCACACATCCACCTAAGCATCCTCATTTACTGCTACATTCACTTTATGTAATTGTTGTTGCTTTACTTGCCCAACATTCACTTCCATAGAGCATAGCTGGCCTAATTGCGGTCCTATAAAATTTTCCTTTTAACTTAGTGGGAACATGTCGATCACAAATCACCCCGTTGCACTCCGCCATTTCTTCCATCCAGCTTGGATTCTATGTGTGACATCATTTTCAATGTTACCATCATTTTGTATGATTGAACCTAGGTATCTAAAGTGGTTTACCCTAGGCACTTCTACTTCCCCTAATTTTACCACTCCGTCATCTCGATGTCTAGTGTTTCCAAACTCACGAGTGCATGTATTCGATTTTCGTCCTACTCAACTTAAAGCCTTTAGATTCTAATGTATTTCTCCGAGTTCTAATTTCCTATTCACTCCATCTTTAGTTTCATCCACTAAGATAATATCATCTGCAAATAGCATACACCATGGTATATCCTCTTGAATATGTCTAGTTAATTCATCCATAACTAAAGTAAATAGATATGGGCTTAAAGCCGATCCTTGATGTAGTCCTATCGTAATGGGAAATTCTTTTGTAGCTCCTCCAAATGTCTTTACACTCGTTACTACTCCATCGTACATATCTTTAATAGTGTCTATGTATCTAGCGTGCACTCTTTTTCTTTCTAGAACCCACCAAAGAACATCTCTAGGGACCCTATCATATGTTTTTTCTAAATCTACGAATACCATATGAAGATCTTTTTTCTTTTCTCTATATTTTTCTAACAATCGTCTTACAAGGAAAATCGCTTCCATAGTTGACCTCCCAGGCATGAAACCAAAATTGGTTCTCGATATTGTTGTTTCTCTCCTTAGCCTATTGTCAATTATCCTCTCCCACAGTTTCATAGTGTGACTCATGAGTTTAATTCCCCGGTAGTTTGAGCAACTTTGAATGTTTCCTTTGTTTTTGAAGATTGGCACAAGCGTGCTTCTTCTCCAATCCATTGGCATCCGTTTTGATTTTAAAATTTTATTGAAAAGCTTTGTCAACCAAGTCAATCCGATTTCTCCTAAGCATTTCCAAACCTCTATGGGTATTTCATCTGGCACATGCTTTCCTATTTTCATTCTTTTCAATGCCTCTTTAACTTCTACAATTCTAATATTGCGTGTATAGTTTACATTTCTTTCTTGGTGTGGGTTTTCATCTATTATAGCATCAACTTGGCCATCATTAAATAAACTATCGAAGTAACTTCTCTATCTCTCCTTAATATCCTCCTCGCGCGTTAAAACATTTTGATTTTCGTCCTTAATACATCTTACATGACTTAGGTCTTATTTCTTTTTATCTCTTAATTTGGCTAGCCTATATATATATTTTTTTAAGCCATCTCTATTACCTAACTTTGTATATAAATCTTCCATGAAATTTGTTTTAGCTTGACTAACTACTTTTTTAGCTTGTTTTCTAGCTTCTCTATATTGATTGAACGCATCTTCATCTTGACACTTAGGTATTTTCCTATACATATCTCTTTTAGTCTTAATTGCTCGTTGGACATCCTCGTTCCACCACCATGTTTCCTTCTTTGTAGGTCCCAAGCCCTTAGATATACCTAATATGTTTGATCCCACCCTCCTTATGCAACTACTCATTTCTAGCCACATTGTATTAGCATCTAAGTCAAGATTCCAAACATTTTCCTTTAGTAGTTTTTCTCTAAACTCTACTTGTTTACTATGTTTTAGGTTCCACCACTTTATTCTAGGGTCGCTAACTCTTTTATTCATATTTTTCCGTTTTGTTAGCTTAATATCAAGTACTACTAACTTATGTTGGGTAGTAAGTGCTTCACTAGGTATTACTTTGCGGTCTCTACATAGTTTTCTATCTATTTTTCTTGTTAAAAGAAAATCTATTTGACTCTTGTTATGACCACTACTAAAAGTAATTATATGCGACTCCTCTTCCTAAAACTAGTATTTGCTAAGACAAGATCATATCTTTGAAGCAAATTCTAAAATTGATTCTCCTTCTTCATATCTATTACCGTAACCAAAACCTCCATGAACTCTCTCAAACCCATCGTTACTTACCCCGACATGCCCATTTAAATCTCCTCCAATAAAAACCTTTTCATCTAATGGTATACTCTGTATAAATCCATCCATATCATCCCAAAACTTGTGTTTGATGCTCTCGCTTAATCCTACTTGTGGTGCATATGCGCTAAGTATGTTAATTTTTCGTCTCCAATAATTAATTTAACTAGAATCAATCTATCCCCCATTCTTTTAACCTCTACGACCTTATCCTTATAATCATTATCCACCACAATTCCTACTCCATTGCATTTTCTATCTATACCAAGTGTACCACAATTTAAACCACATGCTTCCTATTTCTCTTCTCTTTTCTCCTACCCATTTTGTCTCTTGGAGGCAAGCAATATTGACTCTCCTTCTAATCATGGTATCTACTAGTTCTATTGACTTCCCCGTAAGTGTTCCTATGTTCCATGTTCCTAAACGAATTTTTTCTCCCCTTTGTATTTGTTTTTCTTTTCTATTTCTATTTTGCCTAAAAGATCTAGTGTTCGTATCTATGATTTTGTTTTTGTTTTCGTTTTTGTTTTGAACTAGCTTCTTTACCCACACCCGTCCTTTGTGTGGGAACCCTTGCTCATTTTTCTTCACATCCGGGCGACGATGTGAAGGGACTAGCTTCTTTACCCACACACGTCCTATGTGTGGGAACCCTTGCTCATTTTTCTTCACACCCAGGCGGCGATGTGAAACACACCCTTGCTCATTTTTCACTACATCCGGGCTCCCGATGCAGCGCGTCGCTAGGTGGGAACGCCACAACGTTTATATATGTTTGATCCATTTCATGAAAAGTGACAAAAGTTTTACGCTGGCTGTCAACCTATCGCAACCCTCCTCCTTTATCCGGACTTGGGACCGGCTATGTAGCGCACATAGTGTACAACATAGGTGGAGTTCTCCTAACAAAAGGTACACAGTTTTAAAATGAACATAGAAATACGTGCACTCCAAAACCAAAAAAACTGAATCAAAATAGCTAGGAAGATAATAAATCAAAGTTGAAAATCATCTGAGTAGAAGCCCTAATGCTGGTCCTTCCTAGCAAAGCTCATCCAATTATGAATCAATTCAGTGAATAACATTAAGTAAAAATCTAAAATCACACAAGCAGCCCTAAATTCAAAGAAAATAAAAAGGGAATTACATATGAAAAAAATAAAAATAAAATAAAAATGTACTTTGTGAGTTTTCGTACTTGAGATGGATGTTCTTGGCATGTGTGACTGATGTTTCTTTGAATACTGTTGCACATATTTTTTTGGGGGGCTTGTCTTCTATGTGTTAATGATGAAATTATATATTGGTATATGGTTATATGTAGGGAAAAAGGCACTATAAATTTATTGAAGTAGGAAGAAATTTGCTTGTTCTATGAAGTGCAAGGACATGTGATGTATTGTGCAAAGCAATTTGAATCTTGAATATAATTTTTGTTGTAAATTATACCCTTTGAAATTGACGTATTGTTCTCAAATTCATATGTTTGAGCTCAATTTTGATACTAAATTTGTATTTCAATTCTGGATTCTTATTGATATATTTGTATTTTGATGTTACTTTTTCACTTGGAATGTAATGTTGAAATCTTGGTTAAAACTATTTATAACAGACTTTGGTTGTTGTACAAGATTTATCAACATGCATTGCTTGTCGAATAGGGTTTTGGAAGAGTTTTTGTAGAATGCTTTGTAAAAATGACAGGAGGGAGTATATGTCAATATCAAAAGTGTGCCAACTGATTTCATCTAATTATTTTACCTAATTTCTTTCAAGTATCATCAAACCTAGTATGCCTTATAAAAACAAAATCAATTTGTTTTATTATGTGTGACAGACAATACAGGGAAAATCAATTTATTTTATTTAATCAATTTGTTTTATTATGTGTGACAGACAATACAGAGCACCCAAAATCATTTTTTCCCCAGTAAACCATTCATAAACAGTCAAAACATAAAAAAACATGAACACTCTACTTGGTTTGAATCACACAGTAGCTCCAACCTCCAACAACAAAGACTTAAACCAACAAGAAGAACCATTCCTACCAAAAAAAAAAAAAAAAGAGAACATCCGAACTTAGTACATACACATAACATGTATGACTAACCTTAATTTGAGTCAATAATAAGCAACAATTACAGATTGAACAGCACGGATCGGCCTCACAAAGAATCGACTGAAGCCAGCGTTATCAAGGACATACTGCCATTCCTCTCGGGTCCTCTCTTTGCCGGTGTTGGTGTGTATCATCATGGCCATGTCCAGCATTAGTTTCGCGCCACTGAGCTTGTGATCTTCCTCACTACGCTCTTTTTCTTGTCCATGATCATCTCCTTCTATCACTGCATCCACAATAATCACTTTTCCTTTGTCCTGTGGAATTGCTTCCCTGCATTTTTTCAGTATTTCGATACATTCTTCGTCGCACCAGTCGTGTAGAATCCACTGCATCTCACAAACGAAGCAAAATTGAACTCAATAATGTTTCGAATAAGTGTCAAATTGTAATTAAGCCAAGAACTCAATCCTAGCTAGATAGACTCACGAGGGAGGATTTATGTGAAGGCCTCACATTGCAACATTGCATGTTAATGAGCTAACAGTACTAGCAAGAACAAGAAGTACCTTTCATGTGATTTTTGCAATCAAACCTACATTTATAAGCTAGAGTTTGAAGAATAAAATTGGAACAATGTATAGAAAGGCATTACTAACAATACTGACCATTAGAAAGGCGGCATCGGCCTGTGGTACAGCTTTGAACATGTCTCCTCCGATATGCTCCACGCCGTTTCTCTCTGGTGCAACGGACACAACGTGGGGAAGATCGAAATGGATGCCTTTGATCCAAGGGAGGCCTTGACAAGCATGCCAAGGGTGGTTCCATCCCCACCACCTACATCCACAACTGATTCTACTCCATCAAACTCATCGGCGCAACCATTAATTATTGCAGGCACAACAATCCTAGCATCACAAGCCATGGCTTCATTGATGAGCTTGCTGTGATTTGGGTTTTCTGCAGCAAAACCCCAGATGTCCTCCCCATGAGCAGCTTCAAAAGCTGGTCTGTCATTGTGTCTAATGCGGTTGCTCAAAGCGTGCCATGGTGCAAGCATGAACGGGCTGGTCTCTAGCAGCACCAGAGCTGCCATGCCACGCTCTCCTTGCTTCATTAGGAGGCCACCGAGTGGAGTAAGAGTGTAGAGCTTGGTACCGTTTGTGGCGCTGGAGCACTTCTCTTTGAAGAATTTCAGGTGGACAAGGAAGCGAATGATGCGGTACAGATATGAAGAAGAACAGTTCAGAGCAGTTGCTAGCTCAGAGAGAGAGATGCCGGCCCGGCCATAAGCCTCCATTGCTTCTGCAATTCCAAGCTCAATCGAGCATTTCAACACTGCCATTTCAGTAAACCCAAAGATGTACCTCCACACATCGATTTTGGCTCTTTGTTCCTCATTGCAATCATTTTCGCTAATTGTTGTCTCCGTCTTCTTTCCTATTTCCTCCATCACGGAACACAGCTTCCACTTTCGCTGAAGCTTGCACTAGTATAAGAGACGTATTGGTGAAATCGGAGCACTAAAATACTTATATATACTGGCCGGTGTACCATCACCCGCGAATGATGTTTCAAAATTTCCATAATGTAATTTTTTTGTTTTGGGACTTCAAGGCTGGCCTTGGGTGTTACACTTTATTTTGTTAATACCAACTCATTTTTACTGGATTGATTAGCCCTTTTTCACTTTCAGTAAATGGCAAGACATTGCTATTTGCTAATATGAAAGTAATCACAACAAGCATATAGTATGATCAATATTGACAATCAGAAGAAAATACTCAATCAGCTCATCATGCTAGGCATGTCGCATAAATCTCAAGGAACAACAACCAACAAAAGAAAATTCGACTAGAAAGGTTCTCTGGGAAGTCCAAAGTACCGTGAGATTCACGTGTATTAGGAAACTAGGTAAGATTTGCATTTTCAAGTATTTGTTAAATCGATGAAGTTTTTCATTAATTTTAATTATTTGGTTTAGTACCTTTAAATGACCATGTTTTACAGATACTAACAATTAATGCATGCATTAATGCAAACTGACTACAGTTTAAATAACCTGATGAGTGCTCCTTGACTTGTAATATACAAGGACCATATATAATCAATAAACTAAACCAGACTTCTTGGTGCAAGAGTACTCCTTCAAAATCTGAAAGGCATGGAAAATTCAAAGTATAGCAAGTGAAAAGGAAGTTGATAGAGTATAATTTCAAGTGATGGAGAGATTTGTTTAAGAAATTGTGCACAGACTGGATTAGGAGATATATAATACTTCATTCAGTAACAAGCTAGGTGTTAGATTATTTAACAAGAGTGGAGACAAAATTATGTGTGAGACAGTCTGATATAAGTTCAATATTAATACTATCAATTCATAACTGATATATCGAATCTGATGCGATAGTAAGTAAAGAAGTATTAAAATGTTTTTTCACAAGCATAGATACTAGCAATGCCTAGATGCACACCAAACAAGTTTTAAATAATCTATCAGACTGACGAGTGACTGTTCCTCATCTTTGATTACAGACCTAATCAATTGTGGCTTCTTGATATAAGTGAATCTTAAGATAACTCATCTTCCCAAATAATATAAACAACATACTTAAATAATATGGACGAGATTAGGAAAATAACAGCATGATTTCTAGAGATGGGAAGATTCGTATGACGAAATTGTGCGCAGACAGGAGTAGGAAATAATTGTACAATTAATCATCCAAGATAGGTCTCGGATAATAATTTAGTAGTCATGAAAATTAAGTGTGAGAAAATCTCCTAACTGCTCTATATTTATTATTATTAGATGTAATAGTGAACCAAGAGGAGGATTATGATTACCATGACTGTGTTTTACCCTGACACAATTTTGTGCATGAACCGTTATATTAAGATCTGAAAATTAATTAACTCCCTAATGATACAGATTTTAAACGGATTTTTTTACTTATATTTTCATTTTGAGTTACTATAGTAATTGTCAAGTAACATCTGCACAAAATTTCCCTCTCAAAGATGATAATCACTTTTAGCATACTTTAGGATTAGTATCATCACTTTCAGCATACTTTAGGATTAGGAAAAATACTGTCAAAATTCGGTTTATCTAACAAACCAGATAAGATGCAACAAATAAACCAAAAAAGAATGGAGACCAGTTGGGACGCCTATATGACACTTTGTTCTTGGGAGCTTTAAGATACATCTTGAAACGCGTGTGCAAATATCGAGGTGTATCCTAAGGGCCCCCAACAACAGGGAGTGAAAAGGTATCCCAATTAGGTCACTTTAGCATCTTCTAAAAATAACAACAAAATGATGAAAGCATTAAAGCATTGTTAACATGACATTAGTGTAATGTCATAAAGGGTCCAAAATAGGTTTATCCAAGCTTGTTGTATTAGATACAAAATAATTATAAAGATAACAATTTAAAGCCTTCTGATCATGCATGTTGCTCTCGGAGTGGACTTGGAAGATATCTCTTTGTTCCGAACCATATATAATCTAAGTGGATGGATTTTTGTCCTGGGAAACAATGCATTATCCACTTGTCTTTTTTCCGTTCATTTGCCTCTTTTTCTATAAAAACTTTTGAGAAGACATATAAATCAATGACGTGCATAGTAGAAAATTATATGTCGCCGCACCACCCTTTTATAAAAAACAATTATGCAATCTTAATTTGTTAGTCAGAACTCGGAAGGTTTCATCCCTTTTAAATGCTGCCTGTTCTGTTCCACAAAATGGATAATTGGTGACTAAATAAGCTCAGCTGAAAAAGCTAAAACTTTTTGCATGGGCTTGTATATGATCCATGCATGAGTGACAACTCTATGCATATTATTAATAAGAGAGTGTTTTAACCTATGACCTCAATAATGCACTTAAATTTTAAGAGATAGACAGTGATGAACTTTGAAAGTAGTATTTCTATGATGGAATATTAGATAAATATGATAGATGAGAGAGAAATTTACTTCAACTATTCCCATATGGACTGAATATTTGCATGTCATTTCATTGAGTAATATAATAAATCTTAGTTTCTATACATTAGTTACATGCTTCTCATTGTAAGGTGCATATGCTATAGCAGTGCATTAATCCATCATTTTTCCAATATTTAGTGATACATCAGGGGCGGAGCCACATACAAGGCTGCCTAGGATATAGCCCAGGGCACCTTTATGTGAACCGCGAAAAAAAAAAAGAAAATGAAAATATGTAAGCTAGTACACTTGTCAAACACTACATTAAAAAATATTTTTATAACATGTAAATATATTCTTATATTCTACGTTTTTAAAGCTTATTTAATATGTAATCAATGTCCAATATGACTATCTATAACTAAGAAATTAATGTGTAATGATTTATAATTTATTGAAGTTTTTGTTTTATAATATTTAATCAATTGTTAATAACTATTTTTTTCATTAATAATATTAAGTTATATATTAATTTAAAATTTAATAAATTTTAATAAAGTATTATATAACACCAAGATCTATATATATATATATATATATATATATATATATATATATCTAATGAAAGTGATTCTAAACTACATTAATATAGATTATGGAAGCTTGAAATGTTAGCTCCGCCCTTGCTCCTTTACTCTCCCGGTGCTCCTCCTACTATTACCAATACTCAACCTCCTCCTCCAAAGATAGCGCCTCCAAATGAGGTCACAAAGTTGCCGATGTTGTTGGTATTGTTACCTTGGTTTTCGCCAATTGGAAGTTGGTGTCGGATATAATTCAATTATATGGTCGAAAAAAAGATCGAGGCCGATCTATGGGTTTGCGTGTTTTTTCTTATTTTTGCAACATTAATTATTTACGAAGCATAGAGAAACGTGGGATACAAAATACAATAAAGCGTTTTTTACTGGGATTTTTAAATTTATTTTCCAATGGATCTTCTTTGTTATCCAACACCTCTATATAAATCACTAACGTGATAAATATACATCTCATCAACAACTTTCAAAGCTTCCATTTTCGTTACTTTAAAAAAAAAAACATTTTACGATGAGAAACATTCTTCCACCCATTTGTTCCCCTTACTCATCTCTTCCTGGAAGCCTCCATCAATCCACTACTAATCCTCCTACGCCCGTGTTCACTACTCCCGTGATCCTCATAGTCGGGGCGGAGCCACATACAAGGTTGCCTAGGCTATAGCCCAGGGCACCTTTGTGTGAACCGCGAAAAAAAAAAAAAAAAAAAAAATATGTAAGCTAGTACACTTGTCAAACACTACATTAAAAAATATTTTTATAACATTTAAATATATTCTTATATTCTACGTTTTTAAAACTTATTTAATATGTAATCAATGTCCAATAGGACTATCTATAACTAAGAAATTAATGTGTAATGATTTATAATTTATTGAAGTTTTTGTTTTATAATATTTAGTCAATTGTTAATAACTATTTTTTTCATTAATAATATTAAGTTATATATTAATTTAAAATTTAATAAATTTTAATAACGTATTATATAACACCAAGATCTATATATATATATATATATATTTGTAATGAAAATAATTCTTAAACTACCATCAATATAGATTAGGGAAGCTTGAAATGCTAGCTCCGCCCTTGCTCCTATGCTCTTCTTGGTGCTCCTCCTACTATTACCAATACTCAACCTCCCCTTCAGTAGCGCCTCCAAATGAGGTCACAGTGTCCGATGTTGTTGCTATTGTTACCTTGCTTCAACGGTTTTCACCAATTGGAAGTTGGTGTCGGATATAATTCAATTGTATGGTCGAAAAAGATCGAGGCCGATCTATTGGTTGGGGTGTTTTTTCTTATTTTTGCAGCATTAATTATTTACGGAGCATAGAGACGGTGGGATACAAAATACAATAAAGTGTTTTTTACTGCGATTTTTAAATTTATTTTCCAATGGATCTTCTTTGTTATCCAACACCTCTATATAAATCACTAACGTGATAGATATACATCTCATCAACAACTTTCAAAGCTTCCATTTTCGTTACTTTAAAAAAAAACATTCTACCATAAGGGAAACATTCCTTCCGCTAACATCCCTTTGTTCGCCCTTTACTCATCCTCTGTGAAGCCTCCATCTTCGTCATCCACTACTAATCCTCCTACGCCTGTGCCACACACTACTCCCGGTGCTCCTCATAGTCAGGGGCGGAGCCACATACAAGGTTGACTAGGCTATAACCCAGGGCACCTTTGTGTAAACCGCGAAAAAAAAAAAAAAAAAAAGAAAATATGTAAGCTAGTACACTTGTCAAACACTACATTAAAAAATATTTTTATAACATTTAAATATATTCTTATATTCTACGTTTTTAAAACTTATTTAATATGTAATCAATGTCCAATAGGACTATCTATAACTAAGAAATTAATGTGTAATGATTTATAATTTATTGAAGTTTTTGTTTTATAATATTTAGTCAATTGTTAATAACTATTTTTTTCATTAATGATATTAAGTTATATATTAATTTAAAATTTAAGAAAATTTAATAACGTATTATATAACAACATGATATATATATATATAATGAAAGTAATTCTTAAACTACCATTAATATAGATTAGGGGAGCTTGAAATGGTAGCTCCGCCCTGCTCCTGTGCTCCTCCTGGTGCTCCTCCCACTATTACCAATACTCAACCTCCTCATCCAGTAGCGCCTCCAAATGAGGTCACAGTGGCCGATGTTGTTGCTATTGTTACCTTGCTTCAACGGTTTTCACCAATTGGAAGTTGGTGTCGGATATAATTCAATTGTATGGTTGAAAAAGATCGAGGCCGATCTATGGGTTGGGGTGTTTTTTCTTATTTTTGTAGCATTAATTATTTAGGGAGCATAGAGACGGTGGGATACAAAATACAATAAAGTGTTTTTTACTGCGATTTTTAAATTTATTTTCCAATGGATCTTCTTTGTTATCCAACACCTCTATATAAATCACTAGCGTGATAGATATACATCTCATCAACAACTTTCAAAGCTTCCATTTTCGTTACTTAAAAAAAAAAAATTCTACCATAAGGGAAACATTCCTTCCGCTAACATCCCTTTGTTCGCCTTTTACTCATCCTCTGTGAATCCTCCATCTTCGTCATCCACTACTAATCCTCCTACGCCTGTGCCACACACTACTTCCGGTGTTCCTCATAGTCAGGGGCGGAGCCACATACAAGGTAGCCTAGGCTATAGCCCAGGGCACCTTTGTGTGAACCGTGAAAAAAAAAAAAAAAATGAAAATATGTAAGCTAGTACACTTGTCAAACACTACATTAAAAAATATTTTTATAACATTTAAATATATTCTTATATTCTACGTTTTTAAAACTTATTTAATATGTAATCAATGTCCAATATGACTATCTATAACTAAGAAATTAATGTGTAATGATTTATAATTTATTGAAGTTTTTGTTTTATAATATTTAGTCAATTGTTAATAACTATTTTTTTCATTAATAATATTAAGTTATATATTAATTTAAAATTTAATAAATTTTAATAACGTATTATATAACACCAAGATCTAAAAATATATATATATATATATTATAATATATATTTTGAAAAAAGTAATTTTTAAACTACCATTAATATAGCTTAGGGGAGCTTGAAATGCTAGCTCCGCCCCTGCTCCTGTGCTCTTCCTGGTGCTCCTCCTACTATTACCAATACTCAACCTCCTCCTCCAGGTTGCGGTGGCGCCTCAAATGAGGTCACGAGTGGCGATGTTGTTGCTATTGTTACCTTGTTCCTAACGGTTTTCGCCAATTGGAAGTTGGTGTCGGATATAATTCAATTGTATGGTCGAAAAAGATCGAGGCCGATCTATGGGTTGGGTGTTTTTTCTTATTTTTGCAGCATTAATTATTTACGGAGCATAGAGATGGTGGCATACAAAATACAATAAAGTGTTTTTTACTGCGATTTTTAAATTTATTTTCCAATGGATCTTCTTTGTTATCCAACACCTCTATATAAATCACTAACGTGATAAATATACATCTCATCAACAACTTTCAAAGCTTCCATTTTCGTTACTTAAAAAAAAAAAACATTCTACCATAACGGAAACATTCCTTCCGCTAACATCCCTTTGTTCGCCATTTACTCATCCTCTGTGAATCCTCCATCTTCGTCATCCACTACTAATCCTCCTACGCCTATGCCACACACTACTCCCGGTGTTCCTCATAGTCAGGGGCGGAGCCACATACAAGGTTGCCTAGGCTATAGCCCAGGGCACCTTTGTGTAAACCGCGAAAAAAAAGAAAAAAAAAATGAAAATATGTAAGCTAGTACACTTGTCAAACACTACATTAAAAAATATTTTTATAACATTTAAATATATTCTTATATTCTACGTTTTTAAAACTTATTTAATATGTAATCAATGTCCAATATGACTATCTATAACTAAAAAATTAATGTGTAATGATTTATAATTTATTGAAGTTTTTGTTTTATAATATTTAGTCAATTGTTAATAACTATTTTTTTCATTAATAATATTAAGTTATATATTAATTTAAAATTTAATAAATTTTAATAATGTATTATATAACACCAAGATCTATATATATATATTTGTAATGAAAATAATTCTTAAACTACCATTAATATAGATTAGGGAAGCTTGAAATGCTAGCTACGCCCTTGCTCCTATGCTCTTCCTGGTGCTCCTCCTACTATTACCAATACTCAACCTCCCCTCCAGTAGCGCCTCCAAATGAGGTCACAAGTGGGCCTTGTTGTTGCTATTTTTACCTTGTTTTTTTCACCAATTGGAAGTTGGTGTCGGATATAATTCAATTGTATGGTCGAAAAAGATCGAGGCCGATCTATGGGTTGGGGTGTTTTTTCTTATTTTTGCAGCAATAATTATTTACGGGAGACGGTGGGATACAAAATACAATAAAGTGTTTTTTACAGCGATTTTTAAATTTATTTTCCAATGGATCTTCTTTGTTATCCAACACCTCTATATAAATCACTAACGTGATAAATATATATCTCATCAACAACTTTCAAAGCTTCCATTTTTGTTACTTTAAAAAAAAAACATTCTACGATGAGGGAAACATTCCTTCCGCTAACATCCCTTTGTTCGCCTCTTCCTAATCCTCTATGAAGCCTCCATCTTCGTCATCCACTACTAATCCTCCTACGCATGTGGCACACACTACTCCCGGTGTTCCTCATGAGCAGGGGAGGAGCCACATACAAGGCTGCCTAGGCTATAGCCAAAGGCACCTTTGTGTGAACCGCGAAAAAAAAAAAAAAAAAAAAAAAATGAAAATATGTAAGCTAGTACACTTGTCAAACACTACATTAAAAAATATTTTTATAACATTTAAATATATTCTTATATTCTACGTTTTTAAAACTTATTTAATATGTAATCAATGTCCAATATGACTATCTATAACTAAGAAATTAATGTGTAATGATTTATAATTTATTGAAGTTTTTGTTTTATAATATTTAGTCAATTGTTAATAACTATTTTTTTCATTAATGATATTAAGTTATATATTAATTTAAAATTTAATAAATTTTAATAACGTATTATATAACAACATGATCTATATATATATATATATATTATATATATATATATATATTTGTAATGAAAGTAATTCTTAAACTACCATTAATATAGATTAGGGGAGCTTGAAATGCTAGCTCCCCCTTGCTCCTATGCTCCTCCTGGTGCTCCTCCCACTATTACCAATACTCGACCTCCCCATCAAGTAGCGCCTCCAAATGAAGTCACAGTGGATTGTTACCTTGTTTATAACGGTTTCATCAATTGGAAGTTGATGTCGGATATTATTCAATTGTATGGTCGAAAAAGATCGAGGCCGATCTATGGGTTGGGGTGTTTTTTCTTATTTTTTGCAGCATTAATTATTTAGGGAGCATAGAGACGGTGGGATACAAAATACAATAAAGTTTTTTTTACTACGATTTTTAAATTTATTTTCCAATAGATCGTCTTTGTTATCCAACACCTCTATATAATATAAATCACTAGCGTGATAAATATACATCTCATCAACAACTTTCAAAGCTTCCATTTTAGTTACTTTAAAAAAAAACATTCTACGATAAGGGAAACATTTTTTCCGTTAACATCCCTTTGTTCGCACCTTCCTTATCCTCTATGAAGCCTCCATCTTCGTCATCCACTACTAATCCTCCTACGCTATAGCACACACTACTCCCGGTGCTCCTCCTGAGTCAGGGCGGAGCCACATACAAAATTTGCCTTAGGCTATAGCTCAGGTCACCTTTGTGTGAACTGCGAAAAAAAAGAAAAAAAATGAAAATATGTAAGCTAGTACACTTATCAAACACTACATTAAAAAACATTTTTATAACATTTAAATGTATTCTTATATTCTACGTTTTTAAAACTTATTTAATATGTAATCAATGTCCAATATGACTATCTATAACTAAGAAATTAATGTGTAATGATTTATACTTTATTGAAGTTTTTGTTTTATAATATTTAGTAATTGTTAATAACTATTTTTTTCATTAATAATATTAAGTTATATATTAATTTAAAATTTAATAAATTTTAATAACGTATTATATAACACCATGATAGATATATATATATATATATATATATATAATATATTGTAAAAAAGTAATTTTTAAACTACCATTAATATAGATTAGAGGAGCTTGAAATGCTAGCTCCCCCTCTGCTCCTATGCTCCTTCTGGTGCTCTTCCCACTATTACTAATACTCAACATCCCCATCTACGCTTCCAAATGAGGTCAAAGTGGCCGATGTTCTCGCTATTGTTACCTTGCTTATAACGGGTTTCGCCAATTGGAAGTTGGTGTCGGATATAATTCAATTGTATGGTCGAAAAAGATCGAGGCTATGGGTCATGGGTGGTGGTTTTTTTCTTATTTTTGTAGCGGTAATTATTTACGGAGCATAGAGACGTTGGGATATAAAATACAATAAAGTGTTTTTTACTGTGATTTTTAAATTTATTTTCCAATGGATCTTCTTTGTTATCCAACACCTCTATATAAATCATTAGCGTGATAGATATACATCTCATCAACAACTTTCAAACATTCCACTTTCGTTATTTTAAAAAAAAAACATTCTACAATGAGGGAAACATTCCTTTCGGTAACATCCATTTGTTCTCCCCTTCCTCATCCTCAGTAAAGCCTCCTTATTCGTCATCCACTACTAATCCTCCTACGCTTTGTGTGACACACTACTCCCGGTGCTCCTCCTGGTAAGGGGGAGCTACATACAAGGCTTTCTATAGCTATAGCCCATATGTGCACCTTTGCTGTGAACACTACATTAAAAAATAAAACAAAAATGTATTCTTAAATACGTTTTTAAAACTTATTTAATATGTAATCAATGTCTAATAGACTATCTATAACTAAGAAATTAATGTGTAATGATTTATAATTTATTGAAGTTTTTGTTTTATAATATTTAGTCAATTGATAATAACTATTTTTTTCATTAATGATATTAAGTTATATATTAATTTAAAATTTAATAAATTTTAATAACGTATTATATAACAACAAGATCTATATATATATATATATATATATATATATATTAGATGAAAGTAATTCTAAAACTACCATTACTATAAATTAAGGGAGCTTGAAATGCTAACTCCGCCCCTGCTACTGTGCTCCTCTTGGTGCTCCTCCCGCTATCACCAATACTCAACCTCCCCATCTAGTAGTGTCTCCAAATGTGGTCACAGTGACCATCTTTTCGCTCCCAATTGGAAGTTGGTGTCGGATATAATTCAATTGTATGGTCGAAAAAGATCAAGGCCGATCTATGGGTTGGGGTGTTTTTTCTTATTTTTGCAGCAGTAATTATTTACGGAGCATAGATACGGTGGGATACAAAATAAAACATAAAATAAAGTGTTTTTTACTGCGATTTTTGAATTTATTTTCCAACAATGAAAAAAAAAACATTCTACGATGAGGGTAACATTACTTACGGTAACGTCCATTTGTTCGCCATTTCCTCATCCTCTGTGAAGCCACCATCTTCGTCATCCACTACTAATCCTCATACGCCTGTGGCACACACTACTCCAGGTGCTCCTCCTGGTTAGGGGCGGAGCCACATACAAGGCTGCCTTGGCTATAGCCCAGGGCACCTTCGTGTGAAACTCGAAAAAAAAGAAAAAAAAAATGAAAATATATAAGCTAGTACAGTTGTCAAACACTACATTCAAAAATATTTTTATAACATTTAAATATATTCTTATATTCTACGTTTTTAAAACTTATTTAATATGTAATCAATTTCCAATAGGACTATCTATAACTAACAAATTAATGTGTAATGATTTATAATTTTTTGAAGTTTTTGTTTTATTATATTTAGTCAATTGTTATTAACTATTTTTTTCATTAATGATAATAAGTTATATATTAATTTAAAATTTAATAAATTTTAATAACGTAATATATAACAACGAGATCTATAAATATATATATATATATATATATATATTTAATGAAAATAATTCTAAAACTATCATTAATATAGATTAGGGGAGTTTGAAATGCTAGCTCTGCCCCTGCTCCTGTGCTCCTCCTGGTGCTCCTCCTACTATTACCAATACTCAACCTCCCCATACAGTAGCGCCTCCAAATGAGGTCACGGTTTCTGATGTTGTCGCTATTGTTACCCTACTCAAAACGGTTTTTGTCAATTGGAAGTTGGTGTCGGATATAATTCAATTGTATGGTCGAAAAAGATCGAGGCCGGGTTGGGGTGTTTTTTCTTATTTTTGCAGCAATAATTATTTACGTATCATAAAGACGGTGGGATACAAAATAAAATGTGTTTTTTACTGCAATTTTTAAATTTATTTTCCAATATATCTTCTTTGTTATCCAACACCTCTATATAAATCACTAGCGTGATAGATATACATCTCATCAACAACTTTCAAAGCTTCCATTTTCGTTACTTTAAAAAAAAAAAACATTCTATGGTAAGGAAACATTCCTTCCTGTAACATCCCTTTGTTTGCCCATTCCTCATCCTCTATGAAGCCTCCATCTTCATCATCCACTACTAATCCTCCTACGCCCGTGGCACACACTACTCTCGGTGCTCCTCCTGGTCGGGCGGAGCCACATACAAGGCTGCCTCGGCTATAGCCCATCGCACCTTTGTGTGAACCGTGAAAAAAAGAAAAAAAACTGAAAATATGTAAGCTAGTATACTTGTCAAACACTACATTAAAAAACATTTTTATAACATTTAAATGTATTCTTATATTCTACGTTTTTAAAACTTATTTAATATGTAATCAATGTCCAATAGGACTATCTATAACTAAGAAATTAATGTGTAATGATTTATACTTTATTGAAGTTTTTTTTTATAATATTTAGTCATGTTAATAACTATTTTTTTCATTAATAATATTAAGTTATATATTAATTTAAAATTTAATAAATTTCAATAACGTATTATATAACACCAAGATCTATAAAAATAGATATATATATATATATATATATTGTAATAAAAGTAATTTTTAAACTACCATTAATATAGCTTAGGGGAGCTTGAAATGCTAGCTCCTTCTTTGCTCCTGTGCTCGTCTTGGTGCTCCTCCTACTATTACAAATATTCAACCTCCTCCTCCGGTAGCTCCTTCAAATGAGGTCACAGTGGCCGATGTCGTAGCTATTGTTACCTTGTTTCTAACGGTTTTTGCCAATTGGAAGTTGGTGTCGGATATAATTCAATTATATGGTCGAAAAAAATCGAGGCCGATCTATGGGTTGTGGTGTTTTTTCTTATTTTTGCAAATAGTAATTATTTACGAGCATAGAGACTCATGGGATATAAAATACAATAAAGTGTTTTTCTGCGATTTTTAAATTTATTTTCCAATGAATCTTCTTTGTTATCCAACACCTCCATATAAATCACTAGCGTGATAGATATACATCTCATCAACAACTTTCAAACCTTTCACTTTCGTTACTTAAAAAAAAAAACATTCTACATTGAGGGAAACATTCCTTCCAGTAACATCCATTTGTTCGTCCCTTCCTCATCTTCTGTAAAGCCTCCTTTTTCGTCATCCACTACTAATCCTCCGCCTATGGCACACACTACTTCCGGTGCTACTCCTGGTAAGGGGTTGAGCTTCTACCCCATATTGCACCTTTGTGTGAATAGCGAAAAAAAGAAAAAAAAATTAAAATATGTAAGTTAGTACACTTGTCAAACACTACATTAAAAAATATTTTTATAACATTTAAATATATTCTTATATTCTACGTTTTTAAAACTTATTTAATATGTAATCAATGTCCAATAGGACTATCTATAACTAAGAAATTAATGTGTAATTGAAGTTTTTGTTTTATTATATTTAGTCAATTGTTAATAACTATTTTTTTCATTAATGATAAAAAGTTATATATTAATTTAAAATTTAATAAATTTTAATAACGTATTATATAACAACAAGATCTATAAATCAATATATATATATATTTAATGAAAGTAATTCTAAAACTATCATTAATATAGATTAGGGAAGCTTGAAATGCTAGCTCTGCCCCTGCTCCTGTGCTACGCCTCCAAATGAGGTTACAGTTGCCGATGTTGTCGCTATTGTTACCCTGCTTATAACGGTTTTTGCCAATTGGAAGTTGGTGTCGGATATAATTTGGTCGAAAAAGATCGAGGCCGGGTTGGGGTGTTTTTTCTTATTTTTGCAGCAATAATTATTTACGGAGCATAGAGACGGTGGGATACAAAATAAAATAAAGTGTTTTTTACTGCAATTTTTAAATTTATTTTCCAATAGATCTTCTATGTTATCCAACACCTCTATATAAATCACTAGTGTGATAGATATACATCTCATCAACAACCTTCAAACCTTCCATTTTCGTTACTTAAAAAAAAAAACATTCTACGATTAGGGAAACATTCCTTCCAGTAACATCCCTTTGTTCGCCCGTTCCTCATCCTCTGTGAAGCCTCTATCTTCGTCATCAACTACTAATCCTTCTACGTCTATGACACACACTACTCCCGGTGCTCCTCCTGGTTAGGGACGGAGCCACATACAAGGTTGCCTAGGCAATAGCCAAAGGCACCTTCGTGTGAACCGCGAAAAAAAGAAAAAAAAAAAATGAAAATATGTAAGTTAGTACACTTTTCAAACACTACATTAAAAAATATTTTTATAACATTTAAATATATATTCTTATATTCTACGTTTTTAAAACTTATTTAATATGTAATCAATATCCAATATGACTATCTATAGCTAAGAAATTAATGTGTAATGATTTATAATTTATTGAAGTTTTTGTTTTATAATATTTAGTCAATTGTTAATAATTATTTTTTTCATTAATGATATTAAGTTATATATTAATTTAAAATTTAATAAATTTTAATAACGTATTATATAACAACAAGATCTATATATATATATATACTAGTTTCAGGACGTGCTACGCACGATTGACCCGCTCGCTTCGCTCGCGGGAATTAATTCCTAAAAATTTATTAACAAATTTTAAAATTGTAATTAAAATTTAAAAACAAATACAAGTACATTTTTAACTTATCAATATTCTTTAATGTAATTTAGATAAATGAGATGAGTTTATGATTTAATTTGGGGTTAGGTATAGAAAGTGAAAATTAAGTACAAGAGGAGAAAGTGAGTTTAGTGAGTGGAATAGATACTTGTCAAAATCGTTAATTGGTAACGAATCGTTGAGGGCTCGAGTGAATGAAATCGGAATTACTAAAAAAGTATTTTTACATTTAAATTTTCCAATAATATAAATTATAATAAATATGAACTTGCCATACATATTATAATCTCATTTAGTACTCATTATAGTTTAAAAAGTGATATACAAATAAAAATCATTCTAATGAGAAATTTGAGTCATCTCAAAAACAAAGATATCATTTGTTGGAGTAGTGTATAGCTATATATAGTGGGTATCCATAGTCTAATAATTCAGATCAAATTATAATATGCGTTTAAATAATAGCAAGGGTCCAGAGTCCAGACCAAGAGGGTCATGTCCAAAAATTAACTCAAACCTTATTTAATCAAGGCTGAACAAAAATGGGCCTATAAGTCTAGATAATTTTTTTGCCACACCAATGTTAGAGTTAGTTACCTTCAATTAGTAGTCTATAGTCATTATTGAATGTATAATAAAAATTAAAATAATATTTATGAGTTTGAACAAACTATGTAATATAAATATTAAATATTAAATTTAATATACAATGGCAAATAAATTGAAAATATGATATTGAAAATATAAAATGCATACTGCTAAAAATTAAATATAAAAACTCTTTTGTATTTTGTAGCATTTTCAAGATGATGTTGACTATACTTCATCTTCGTCATCACTGCATAAGAAACACATTATATTAGTTTATTTATAAATACATAAGTAACTAATTAATAATATCTAAGTTCAAATAACTTACTCAACATAACAATATTTTCTTGGACGTTTATTTATTCCAAATTCATTATCAATACTTTTTCTCTTCATGTTGACTTCTTTCTTGTTGTCGACTTCATCTTTATGTGTTGAAATATCATTTGACGAGTTGCCCTATTATTTTCCAAAATAAGAGAATATGTAAAATTAAATTATATAATGTGATCTTGTAAGTTATTGCAAAATAAAATAAATACCTCATCATGACGAAAATTATCTCCATATTCTTCATGACATATACTCGAAACGGTGAAATTTTCATTTCCACTTTGGCTAAATTGTAATTAGTGAGTTTTAGTTTAAAAGCAAAACTTCTTCCTACAATCTCATGCGAGTTCTATTGGGACAATCTTTTCGTTTGTCCGACAATATAATCAAAAAATAAGTTAGAACAAAAGGATCATAAAAATGAAGAAGACATAGATTCTATAAAATATTGCATTTGCATTCAATTAGTTTTGTATTCTAAATTAGAAAAAGATGTACCGAAGATGCCTCATTCAAGATTCTTTCGCCATTGTCTTTTCCAATAATATTTTTCACTATGCTATCGAATAAAACAAAAGTTGTGGACCTGTATTGTCTTCGACACGCACGTGAACTTTGAATCTAAAAACAAATCCAATTGTCATGAATTTAATTTTTTACAAGATATATGTATATACAAGTACAACAACAAAGAATATTAGAAAATTTAAAATTAATAATAAATAGTTTAAAGTTATGGCTAATAAGACTCAAAGATGAATGTTAAAATTATATACGTAATTTATAAAAGTGACATTCATTTGTATTATATAATTTTAACTTACCTCCGATATGGCGTTGTAACAAATTCTTTGCACCTTTCGCAATAATATTGTGTTCCCGATTTTCTAATTTGACGTAATGTGAATAGCAAGTATTGTAATGCCAAGATCCACTTGAATTTATTGACATGATTTTCACTTTGCAAACAACATACAATTCCTGTGTAAAAAAATTAAAATATAGTTTTATATCGTGAAGAAGTTATATAATATTATTTTGTATATAATAATATTTTACCGTAACTTTCGATCTTTGGCGCTTCACTTCCTCTATAGTCATAGTTTCTGCCTTCATATTAAAATTTTCATTATCTCCTCGAATCAACTAAACTTCTTTACTCAATTGTTCTCTGCAATTGAAAAAAATAAGGAAAATAATATGTCATGGAATTTAATTTACGCATTACATATGAAAAAAACGTATATGTTTAAAGGAAATTTTATACCCTTTCATGAATGATGCTATTTCTTCAATATCTGGACTTGTGTAAATCTTTGTTGCACTCGTTGATGAAAGTGTTGGCTCACCTGTTGATAAAAATTAAATATTTATGTGGATTGAAAAATATAAATAAATTCATCATTAATGTTACAACGTATGTAGAAATGAAGCAACCTTATACATGTATTATAATAAATAAACTTGCATCAATTACCTCTATAAGTCTTCACATTATTTGAGGTAATTATAATTACCATTGAGTCTGATGATTTGCAATTGCTAAACTCATTGCTTGTTTCAATCGCTTTTTCGCCCCAAAAGTTGCGTTCACTTGCTTATTTCTTTAGATAAAATGTAGGATTAAATTGCATAACACAATGAATTTATTATTTTTTATAAAAATTAACTTCGACCAAAAAATATATATACCTGTTCATTTGAATACGTAAAACAAGTTTTTTGACTGTTTTTTGTTTTCCTTTAACTTCTTGATCTACAAGTTCGCCTATTCGAACAAGACGCCCTAGTACATCTGTAAATAACAAAATAATTAGTAATATTTAAAGTTATATAAAAAATCGAAATTTATGTATTTTTGCTAATGATGGTTTTTTTTCTTGCCTGATGATTGAATGAAACTGTCTTGCCGTTTTGTCAATTCTTCGAATTGAACTATTTCAAATTTGTGGTTTCGAATTTGCACGCTGCTCATGTTTTCTTGTATAGAGGTATCACCTGTTAAGTGTATCATGTAGTCGTGACTTACAACCTTATGCAATTTTTTTCTTTCCACTTTGAAGTTCGAAATGTTGTAGACCTTGCCTACTGTGAGGTACTCAAAATCAGAAGCCAAATAGATGGGTATGGTTGCATGTATATGGTCGTCCTACAAAAAAATTTTGTTATATGACTGTTAATGCAAGACATAGTTTACAATAAATAATCAAATTTAAAAGAATATAAAATTGAACTCACATGCTCGTCGAGCAAAATGATATCCATTGATATGAGCGCATCTTGTTTTTAGATTCGTCGAATACCACTTTCTTGTTATTTTCGCTATTACCTCAAGTGCATGTTCCGTTGTGCAGATATCTCTTATTGGAGTCATTGATGTTGACATTATCAAGAATCTTTATTAAGTAAAAGGATATATCAATAAAAATGAAAGAATAAAAATGTTAGGTAGAATTAAGGAGATGTTATTAGTAATAGAAAACAAATTAATATACACTTTAATTGTTAACAAGTATATACATCTCATCTCATGATTAATGGCATTGTTTGAACCGTGAAAAATTTTCGAACCGAGAAGATATCAATACCAATTTGCAAAGAAGAGACATTAA
Organism: Stephania yunnanensis; assembly: GCA_039657365.1. NCBI lineage: Eukaryota > Viridiplantae > Streptophyta > Magnoliopsida > Ranunculales > Menispermaceae > Stephania > Stephania yunnanensis. Next base: position 52,775,434 of record CM077585.1, on the reverse strand, counting down.
CACAAATGGAGAGAAAATTTAAAAGATTCACAGGCAAAGCTGAAGCAATTTTTAAGGCTGATATTGATTGAGAATATAGTGACTAATTTGGATGTAGCAGTGCATAAGCAGCCATTGAAGATAATCAATATTAGTTACATGTAAAATATGCACAAACTAAACCTCGCTGGCTTTGCTATACTTGCGTTAAGTTCAAAAGTTTGCTCATTTATTGACCACATAGAACAAATGCATCTAAAGTTCTCACATCGAAAGCACAAGTAATAATCATCGAAACCTCACTAATCACTATTTAAAACTCAATAACTTCTTCTACATTGCCAATCAAACAATCAAGCATCATCTACAAATCAAACAAGCGTCACAAAAATACAAAAATGCAGAATTTTCCAAACAAAGCAACTGTAGATCATTCGAGGGTGGTTTCTTATGTTTTCAATGCATATTTGGATATATGAGTGCATAAGCAGCTGCTAAAAACACGTCGCAACCCGCTGTCAATAAAGTTCAGCTCTATGCGAAATTTGCACAAACTAAACTTCATCCTAGTTGCTTCGCCACACTTGCGTAACGTTCAAAATTTTACTCGATCATCAAATGTATCTAAAATTCTCACATAGAAGCCCAATGACACTCACCTGAAACCATAACCAACACAAGTTAAAACCTAATAACTTCTTCTACATTGCAAATCATATAATCAAGTACCTACCATATTCGGACATACTGACGCACAAGCATCCATTAAAAACACTCTATAGCTCAAATTCAGTAAAGTTCAGCTTTAATCCTCGTCTCTTCACTACAATTGCGTCAAGTTCAAAACTTTACTCAATCATTGACCTTATAGAACAATTGTATCTAAAATTCTCACATAGAAACCCAACTAAACCCACCTGAAAGTCTTTAGTTGATGGTATATAGAGTGCTTATAAGGTGCTTATAAGGTGTTTTCCATCCCCTACCGCCCTTTATTTTCTACCTTATCGACAAGCTTGTTTAGTTCTATTAGATATTAGGATAAGCTTCTTCACTCAAAATCGATCATTCGATGAAAGACTATAAAAGTGACAGCGAAATTTCAAAAGCAAACACTGGTAAGAATGGATTTTAAACTCATTGCATCTCTCAACACTGGAAGTAATCAAACTTTTTTGCTACTTAGTATCTAAGGAACAAAAGCCACCAAAGAAGGTGAAGATGAAGAGCAACACCACTAAACAAGGTGAGCATTGAAAGTATGTGAGTGGTTCATTCATAGAAGGCAGAATTTTAATTATAAAAGTTTGTTTGGCATGATCATCGCATCACTTGTATTAGATTGCATGCTATGCAAAAACACGATTTCATTGATGAAATCATAGGCGTGTTGTAATCACTTGTATTAGATTGCATCACTTGTATTAGATTGCATCACTTGTAATCTTTAATACATATACTTGTGCATTACATAGTCACATACATTACACCAACAACCATACCAATCTATAAATCATACACCCATGTCTATATACCATATATTCCCAATAAAAATCTCTACTTACCCTCATAAGGGCAATGACCCATCGATCAAAAGGACCCAAATTCAGCCCAAACCATTAAAGAATATTCAAGAACAAAACTAAAAACACAACAGAGGCAATTCAACAAACACTTGGTGAGCGAACCGAAACAACCAACAAGAGAATATTTACGCATCAAGTCGAACCAACAAGAGAAAGAGATGATTCAATAAACAATAAACAAGTTTAATAAATTAAACAATACAACTGATTATAATTGAATCTCTTACATTACCTGCAAAGGAGATCGAATAATTTTGATGCATAAATTACCTGCAAAGGAGATTGAATAATTTTAATGAGAGAAATCAGTAGGAGAACGTGATTGTAATTTAGAATTGAGAGTGCATAAAATAAAAAACTTATCTCATATTTATAGAGATATTAGAGGAGTTGGAATTGTTGTTGAAGAGTGACACTGTCGAATTGGGAGAATCACGGAGAGAAGCAACCACGATTTGCAACAATCCAATTCTGATGGTACGGGATTCAAGCACGATTTGCAACAATCCACACATACAAAATAACGCAGAGAATCACGGAGAGAATCACGGATTAAGACACAGCGATAGATGCGAAGAATCGATTCTTCTCTGTCAATGCGATTTCGTCTCTCTCTCTCGCTCTAACTGTCCGTGATGTTTGATTGTGCGATTTAAATGCTTCTTCGTCTCTCTCTCTACAGTTTGTCACTCTAAACCAGTGGATCGAGAGAACAGGTAGCGATTGTGTGAGACATACAATTTGTCACTCTAAACCAGTGGATCGAGAGAACAGGTAGCGATTGTGTGAGACATCAAGTAATAAACTAAGATCTTGTGACTGGGATTTAAGAGAGTGTGGGTTTAATTGTGAACGAGGATAATTGTGCGGTTTTAATCGGTTGTGTTTTGTGACTGAGATTTAACAGTATGGGTTTAAGATCTTGTTTAAGGCAATTTACTAATAAACAAATAATTGGTATACGTGTTGTTTTTAAGTCTGATATTAAGCTAAATTCAAGAATTCTATGCAAGGGTTGTTACAGTAATAGTTAAATTGGGAGAAGTTTCATTTGAGAGTTTCTTATGAGTGTGTTATTCGAATTGTTTTCAATTTGAATGCGAAACCATTCAAAACTCGAAGTAAAGTGAGTGTAGAGAACATTACTGAAGCTTTCCTAGCAATGCCATGATTATAGGCGTAGAAGAAGCTCTTGCAATCTATCTCATAATAGAATCTTAAAGGTCCACGCAACAAGATCTAAATATGAGGTTAAGTGATAAGTCGTCATGAATAGAGAGAAGGAAAAAAAACCGCATGAATTACAACATGAAGAACCATTGCAAGAAACAAAATTGAGATTATTATTTGAAATATAAGCTATGTAAAATTGCATTGTTCCATCATTCACAAACTCAGCAATAAGGAACCAATGCTTGTGATTTTACAATGAGGGCTCACTTACTTTACATCAAACAAAACCATTGATTTAAAAAGTTGTAAATCGCATCGCTGTTGAACTACAATACATGTTCTCCTGCTCCTCCAAATTATTGAACAGTTTTGACATACTTTATGCTTGGTGTTCAGTTTGAGCCTCCAACCAATTTTGTTAAAACCGGATGTTGTAAAGAGTATCTTCCAACTTTGCCAACTTTGGTATATGCTCCAACAAGGGATTCCAACTTTGCTATATGTCTGGGGAAGTGAAAACAAGCCACATCTTGTTCTGCAGAAGTTTTTTAAGCGCCAACCAAAGGTGGAGCTTTGTCTTGGAGAGGTGTTTGCGACCTCAAAATGAACCTTTTGTTGCTTTCCGTCTCATGAAATCTATCATGGTAGAGATAATCTTGATTTTAGTGTAGTCATGAAAATAAGAGATGTTCACCCGCATCTTCTTTGGTGAAGCGAGAGAGGAGGCGTGATTCGAACACATTGCCATAGAATCCTCCTTTTCCGATGAGCACCCCGACATCTGCAAATATAATTGGAGGTACATTAGATAACAAGGCGAACGTCTGAAATATAAGTGTCACTTAATGGCACGCAAAGGGGAGTGGAAGAGATACCTTTCATCTGTTCCATGACATGAAGGATTTCGATTTTGGCAGTGTGTCTTCAAGTGTCGATCGCAACAAGTTCCACGCCAAGCATCAAACCTCTTCCTCGTACATTTCCTATAACTTGTTTATAGACAACACACTTAAATCCATCAACAAAAATAATATCAGGAAAATAAAGTAAGGCAATGTGTCATGTATTAAACGAACTGACCACGAGTTCTATCAACGGAGAAAGAATTCTAGTTACTTGCCATAGCAACTGCCTCAAAGGTTCTATTTATTTGTGAATTCGTCACATTTATTTATGTTTCTTCTCTTTTTTTATCATAGTAATGGGATCCCATATTTCACATGCGCCCGAGCATTCACATAGTAATGGGATCCCATATTTCTCAGAAAATCTCAAATAAAATAATTAGATAGTTTCTCCAGATACATGGTATGGATTAGCATTTCTTAGCCCAATGTATAGATGCTTTGCTTTGCTTATATTTCCAGACATATTACCAAGTTAAAGTTTCTTAACAACTTGAAAAAAAAAAAATTTCTTTCCAATTGCTTGCTAACTAATGCAATAACATGCACTCATCATCATATGGCTAATCTATCACGAGATATAGATCAAATGCACACAGCCTCGCAACAAAGGCAACCAACAAGATACAATGCCATTTGTCCCATTAGTTCATATTTCAGTCATAAATCAATTCCATCCCCTTGGAAATCACTTCAATTGTTTTAAAAAAAAAAAAAGTAACAAACTTTGTAACATATAATTTCACAGAAGAAAGAAAGAAACAAACAAAAGCACACAACCCTGCCAAACAAAAAGTACCACCGATGCAAAGAATTCTAGTAACATACACATAACATAGAGATGATAACATGGCCAGAAACCTATATTAAAAACCAAAGACCCAAGGTTAAATTAAAGAAATGTAAGAAAATACAAATACCCGTGGTTGCAAATAACCATTAGATATAATGAGGTCATGTCTACATTAGTTGATACAATAAAACAATCTAATTGGCAGTTAACAAGGAATATTTCCTTATTCCTAGGCATCAGCACTACACACCTTGGCATAACTGACAGACATCCCAATCCCAAAAACAAACACAAGAAAGAAAACTTTAAAAAGGAAAAAGAAGAAGACTTAAAAATAACAACTTGACTTACGGTCATTCACATCAATGGACATCGCAATCTGGTCAAGAACAGCCACGGCATCCTCAAGAGCTTTAGTGTACGCTGCAGACACATTAAATTAGCAGTTAAGTCCTTAAAAAAAATAAAAATAAATAAAAATAATAAAAACCCAATCTAATGATAAGAGAAAAAAGATGCATAAATGCATCTGTAATTACCACGGCAAATAACTGTAGGATGGTAACTCTTGTTGATGAAGGCTTCAGCTACATGAAGCATCTCACCAGCTACAACAAATATCGCAAGAGTAGAAACAATTAGTAGCAAAAGAAGGAATACAAAAATAAGGAATCATCTAGCTCATGGAATTTCGCTTTTCAATTGGAAAATAAGAAATTGGATCCTCTGTAGAGTTATATTTTCCTGATTGATGCTTGAAAATAACAATGATTTGGCCAAATTTTGAAAAACAATTCATTATCCTGTATCCAATCAGTTCACATCAAACGTAGAATACGAGCCATTATTATCAAGAATAGTGTAGGAAGCATCTTTATGTTACTGCAGCTCGATTTATATATATATATATATATATATACATATATATATCTGCCTTCAGGAGAGAAACAACTGAGTATAGCCATCACCACAATGCAGCAAGAGGAAAGCCATCTTAAAATCATAATAAGAAAATTCAAACCTAAGATGTAAAACAGCATACACTCAATATGCAACAATAGCATTCCAACCATTAGCGTCTAAATGTCAAATATAGCAAACTTCCCAAGAAAGAAGATAGAGAAAAGGAAAAAAAATATCACAAATTGAAAGCTGAAAACGATACCAAGAATTATGACAGATGTTGTCCCATCTCCAACTTCTTCATCTTGTGTGCGACTAAGTTCAATCATGGACTGTTATCTCACACATTAGGGAAAAAGAGAGAAATTCGAGAAACAAGACATCAATGGATAAAAAAGACAACAGGGATTATAGAATGCATATATTGGCGAGTTATAAACATGACATTAGTTGACAACATCAAGTTAAAGAAGAATATGATAGTTGCTCTCATAGAATAAAAATCTAGCCAAGCACTAAAACAATTTCAAGGCTATCATCATGTAAACGATTTCGGGATAAAGAAACTTGCCTTAGCAGTGGGTGAGCAAGATCTAACTCACGCATGATGATGCATTTCCGTCATTAGTGACCACAATACCTGTCAAGACAAATTGTAAAAAAAAAATTACACAAGAATAAAGCCTAGTGAAGAAAATATATTAGAAATCTAAAAAGAAAGTTCATCAATCAAAAACAAGACCGTCAAAGATACGGTCATGGGGACAATGAGGAGAGAATGCAAATCCAAGTAAAATGTCGGTTTAAGAAATGCAATCTGAGAAGAAGGAATACAAGAACAATTGTTCGAGGTAAATAGTGATGAAGGTGCTTGAAAAATGTTATATATCCAACATTTACCTTTCATCAATAAGGAAGAGCATCTAGGGAAGCATTACGAACAAGCTCTAGACAACTCGTTATCGGGATCAACTTACAATGACCGAATATACTTATTCCCACTTCATACACAATATTGCAGATATGATTTTACAATCTAATATATAGCATATAGGCTCCAGAATCAGCTCACATTGGAACCACGCTCAACGTACGGAATCCTCATTACTCAAGCAAACTACTCCCTCAAGATGTTTGACCTTCCCAGATGGAAAACTTTCCTTACAGATAGCAAGATGCTAGGGTGACCCACTTTGGAAATACCAATTTTACAGACAGCACGATGTTTGTTAACCTTCCCAGATAGAAAATTTCCTCACATGTTGGTGTTCTTTAGCTGCACAACAAAACCATGTTTCAGAATGTAACCAAACAAAGAAAAAAGCAAACAAACAAAAAGGTGGTATCATTTGTTGAACTACTATACATGTTTTCCTGCTCCTCCAAATTATTGAACAATTTTCACATAGTTTATACTTGGTGGTCGAGTTTGAGCCTCCAACCAATTTTGTTAAAAAATGGATGTTGTAAAGAGCATCTTCCAACTTTGCTATATGCTCCAACAATGGATTCATGTGCTCTGCGAACATATAGAAATAAACAAAAAGCGAAAGCTCATTATATTCAATCTTAGGTTGCTAGAAAGAGAACATGACGAAGAAAAGGTTCCTACCATCGTCATATCATCTTCGATACGGAAAAGCACTAAAACAAATCAATTTTGTTTTTTTTGTATTTTTTAGATAATTAAAAGTTTGTTACATAGCGAAAGTGAAGCAAACAGAAGGAAAATAATTATATTAATTAACAGGGACAGACCTTGCACATGGGCGCAACCAAGACCGCTACATTCCCGTATTTTGGGTATTTTTGTGCAAAAGAATCGCAATGACTCCTCCCATTGATTCCCCCAAAAGATATCTCGGTTTATTCTTGTTCTCTTTCTTCTCTGCATATATAATTTCCCCACCAAAAACATGAATAATAAGTTTGTATGGAAAAAAAATGAGATCATAAAAACATAGTATTGTTAATGAAGGACATTTATAACTAATATAATTCTCACCACAAATGCTCTTAAAATGGTTCCAAAGAATCGTTGAGCATATAAATCATATTAGTTGAGATAATCCGCGAAGTAAGGCACAACCTTATTCTTCATTTTGTATTAACAATACATATCAATTTCAAATCACTTGAGGTCGTCTACAGTCAAACTATTCCACTTGTGCTCAATTTAGTGCAATTGAACAATTTTCCCATTACAAAGCAAAAATAATATAGTGAAGTAGGCTCAGATAAAGCTTTGATTTGCCTTTCATGAGGAATAAAGGAAACCAAATGCAAATGCAGCACAACTATGTTCATAAAGGTGAAGCAAAACCCGTATCATCATGCGGTTATTTATAAGGCCGCGCCTTCCAATTCTTCTTCCACCGAATAATGCGAATATGAAAAGCACACCTCCCACAACACATGTTGCTAGAGCTACTCCAGAACAAATACTCAAGAGAAGCTTTTGTTTTGGTTTAGCATGTCAGGTTCCCAATTGCCACTTGAGTAATATAACTTATAGCACCTATCAATGTGGGAATAATCCAAATTCCAACAACTTTGTAGACCAAGAGGTTGAGGATTTGGGGGACTACTATATTCTCCATTCATGTATGTTGGTGAAGACTCTCCCATTAGCAATGTCTGTTTCACCATTTAATTAAAGAAATCACCGTTCGATCAAATGCGAAAAAAAAAAAAAAAAAAAAAAAAATCGTATACAATGACAAACATCTAATCGAAAATTGAAAAGAATTTGAGGATCCTAATAAGACACACCCTAAAAAAAACCCTAAAATTTAAATGAAAAAAAAGCATAGAAAAGAAGGGGTTCACACTTCCTTCGCGAACCGCTAAATTCAGAAAATGCACCATAATCAGAAACCTTAATTTATTTTTATAAATTAAAGAACTAAAACTCATTAAGTTACTTGTAATTGAGATCGACCAATTTGAATGAGATAGAACAGTAATAAAAGTTGATTGTGATGGAGAATAGATAAAAGTTTGTGAGATAAAAAGTTGGGAGAAACATCAAACATATTTATACACTTCAATGAGATGCCAGCGAGTTGTTGACCAAGAATGAAATTAAATAACTAAGAGTTGAGGTTTGTCCTTTGGCCTTGAGAATGAAATGCAATTTACCAATAAAAACAAACACAACCAACATGAAATAATTCTTCAACTTCTTTATCAGTTTGTCCCTGTTATATTTAAAAGTTTAAATATTTTAAACGAAATTATTAAAAGAATGAGAAACATATAAAACATATTAATTATAAAATGGTTGAAAACTTACCTTTCAATTAAAATGATTATGCAATAAAAGCATCCACGAGTGACAACAACTCTTTGTAAACAATGTTCTTTGTCGTGTTTGGTTGATTATTGTAAGTAGAAGGTTTAATAAGAACTTTGATGGAAGTCGCAGTGGTAGCACGTGAAAGCGCAACATAAAGTTGACCGTGAGAGAAAACTGGTTCTCTCAAATAAACCCCAACGAAGTTTAATGTTTGCCCTTGAGCCTTATTAATAGTCATTGCAAAACATAATCGAATAGGGAATTGTCTCCTTTTGAATTTGAATGGCATTTTATCTTCTTCATTTGGAATGAAAGGTATTCTAGGCAGAAAAACCCTTTTCCCTTTGTAATGACCCGTAGCTATCTCTGCATCAATGATGTTTTCTCAAATCTTCGGCAAATTAATCGTGTTCCATTACATAATCCCTCAGATGGATTAATGTTGCGCAGGAGAATAACTGGACAATCCTTCTTTAACATCAAATCATGTGGAGGAAAACCACTCAAGGATAAACTATTCAAGAATTCGAGATTGACCATATTCGTGTTTTCATTAAGAATTTCATCAAAGCTGTAGTACCTAACAACTTCACCAGGAAATCGTTGAATAAGTAGAGAATTAACTTCATCTACAAATTCATTCTTTGTTGTTAATATAGCACGACTTGACATTGCATCTATTTCTGCAGTATACTTATTCAAATTTGGGTACACTGCTGTAATTAATTTTTCCAAAGAATTATGTTCATCAACATATGGTAAGGTGATATTGGAAGGTATAGAAATCATATTTCCTTGAAGTTCATATTCTGTACCATTACCAACTCGAAGTATAAACTTTGAAAACTTTGGATCAAGTCTTGCTCTCATATTTTCGACTAACTTGATTTTTTCCAACAAAGGCCAAATATATGATGTTGCCAAATCGACTTCATTACATCTTGTCTATTACCTTTAGGAACAACAGAAGTACTTGTCTAAAGTCACCACCAAAAACTATCACTTTTCCGCCAAATGGAAGGTCTTTATCAGTTACATCCCTAAGCATCGAATCCAATGCTTCAATATGTTGTTTATTTGACATCGGTGCTTCATCCCAAATGACCAAATGTGTTTTCAATAATAATTTTGCCAACATTGATTGTTTGCTAACATTGCATGTCTTGATGCCATTAAGATTTATCGGCAATTTGAACCTCGAATGCGTAGTTCGACCTCCAGGTAACAATGAAGCCGCAACACCCGATGATGCGATTGCCAATGCAATCATTCCTTCAGATCTAACCTTTGCCAATATTGCTCTATATAAAAAGGTTTTCCCCTGTACCACCTGGACCATCTATAAAAAATAAAGCTGGTACATTTTTTAACACTTTATCAAGGATAGAATCATATGCATTTTTTTGTTCAAGATTCAACTTCGATGTGGCTTCTAAATCATTAATATCAACAGTCAAGCTCAACTCTTCATCTATTTCTCTATTGCATTGATAAGCATCATCAATAGTAATTGGGTAATCGACTAAAGAAAAATCAGTAATATTCTTTCCATTTGATTCTAGAAATGTGTTAATATGCTGCAGAGCTCTTAAGTTTGTTTCGATTACGGATAGCTGCAGACGTTCAAAATCTAGACATAATTCACTTCTGAATTTCTTCCATAAATGACGAGGGTTCTCAGGATCACAGTGTAACAATATTGTAGCAAACAATCGACGTAAAGTAAACGGCATCTGATACGTCGATGCTTCTTCCAAGCACAAATCTAAACTGTTGTCGACATCAAGTAACATGTGCAAAATAGCTGCTTCTTTATATGAGGATGCATGAACACCATTGACAACTTTGAGTTCCTGGAAAGATGTGCAACCTTTAATATGATTTAATAGCAAACGAAGGTAATATCTTTCACCTTCCATTGGATTTGCCGCTACAACTCTGCCAATAACTTGACGCTTTTGCCTTCGTGTCCATCTTCTGACTTGTTGATTCCACACAAAATACTCAGGAAATTCCCTATATAAGATGGTACGAGCTAAATTATCATTCCGGTTCATGTTAAAGTATTCCGTCAGCATGGAACGAGATGACAATCCATTATCAACCAAGTTTTGCAACACGTCGTTCTTATTAAACTTAACCAATTGCTTTCCCTCCAAATGTAGTTGCAGCGTGATGACCGGTGGATATATTTCATTCAAAGGAAAACCATATATGCGCCACATTGCCTCTGGTGCTGCTACCCAACGTGATGATTGGAATATATTGATCTCATCAATGTCAGCATTGTCATTATTGTTCATTGCATCGAATCGCAATGCGATCATGACCTTTATATATGTACTTGTACATGTATTTAACTGCCTTGATAGTAGAACAAACCTCAACATTTAGATGACAATCAAATTTAGCAAGTAAGTAAGGATTGTATGGAACCACCCAACGATTGTCCAAATTGTGTTTCCTAACACGTACAATATTTCCATCATTACGTCTCCGATATTTTGGATACGATCCTTTGCCATGCGAAGTACAATCACGAAAGGGCTTTGGAAAGTTATTCTTGCATTTACCATCTCGAATCCATGCACACATTATTTGGGTTCAAAAGTACCGCATGGACCATGCATCATATGTTTCACAACAATGCGGTATACAAGTGGGGGTGAACTGAATTGTCGGAAGCTCCGCACATACGAACGAATCAAAAGTTGCAGGTTCTATTAATTTTGTCTTGTTGGTTGTAAAACAATAAGAAAATGTGCATGGGGAAGACCTCGTTTTTGAAATTCAACGACATAAACATATCTTTATATTGGACCAAAAACCTCGCTTTTTAATTATTTCATTCTTCAAGCACTCCAACTTTGATTTAAAAACACGAAAGAAGAAGATCAGGTCTATTTTGTGCGTCATCATTAAATCGAAGCTCTTGTTGTATTTCTGGCCAATAAGGATTGCAAGTGATAGTGAGGAATATGTCAGGTTTGCCAAAACGTTGAACCAATGCCATAGCATCCATGTACCTTTTACGCATGTCTCTTGGCCCACCTATAAAAGATGTTGGAAGAACAATCCTACGTCCAATATTTGAACCAATGCTTTCACTATATCAATAGAATCCATAATCCCTTGGTACAACTCGAACGTATCTCATCTTGTCTATGACGAATAAAATCTAACCTAGATGTCTCTAACTTGACATACATGTCAACGACGTATTGTTGCAAAGTCTTCCGAGAATGTAATAGAATAGAATTCCTTACATCCCTAATCAAGTTTATAACAATAATACTCGCGGCAAGAAACACAATTCCTCTTCCGTCTAGAATATACTGTGAAAATAGAACAAAATATTTAAGTTCAATATAAAAATAACAAATATAAAAAAGTAAATTATTTAACAAAGGTAGGAAATGAAAACATTTACCTTCATTTTCATTATCAAGTAACTCTTCATAGAGAGTTGACTAAATGAGGATCAAGAATGGCATCTGTGTTGTAATTTCCATGTGATTCAGTGGTAAATTTTCTCTGAATTCCATCGTGCCAACCTACGTCTCCATACGGGAATAATAATGGGTATTGTAAAGGATCGTAACAACCGTAGTAGTAATTGATTCTATGGCTACTTCCTGAGAGTGACTATAGACAAGGATATCCCTTTTAGTTGGTGAGCACATGTGTTATCATCTATCCAAATAGCGAAGAACTTGAGAAGTAGTGGGCATATTAAATACTCTCGATCAAGACTAACACTTGAAACTAATTGAACAACATGATCTTCTAAATTTTCTTTATTTTGTAAAGTGCGAAAAAACTTGCATATGGATTTTTCGCAATAATACTAATTAACCTTGCCAAAATTGTCTCTTTCATCCTATCGAACAATGCATTCGGTTTTGCACTTCATGATCAGTATCATAAAAGTACAGTTGCAAATAAGAAGGATGCTCCTTGTCGGGAAGTAAATTATTTATAAAATGATGAATTTGGCCTTGCACTCTAAATGTATATACACCCATATTACTTTTGGCATACTCTCTTTCGCACTTTACGCCAAAAGAAGTAAAACCAAAATTGGTGTTATAAGTACGGATGTACATCAAAAACTCACGTGTCTCTTCATTGTTTGAAGTAAATAGGTCGAACATTTCTTCAGAACAACATTAGGAACGAGGGTTACTTGACCGTTTGAACAACAAACTATTAGATTCATGAAAGAACTTCTTCGCATTGCAATTTCGACAAGAATTTACTAATGGTAACACATCTCTTTGAACTTGCAACGTGGTAAAAACCCATAGCGACATAACGTGGTTTTGCATTCCGGGGACCTATAAATAAAAAATAAAAAAGAAAGGTAACATAATTTATAAATTATTAATTAAATTTATTCATTTTGGTTTATAGCATTTACCATACTCAATATTTCATAGAATATTTTGTGAAGTTTCAAATTCATACCTCGATCATTCAACTCTTTGTTTTCTCTCCTTAGTTGTCTTTGGCGAGACCGCTTCATTTCTTTTTCTTCCTCCGTTACAAATTTACGTTTCAAACTATCCACCTCCCTACGATTAGTATTTTTTGCTTTCCTTACAAAGTCTTCACTATTGTTGGTAACTCTTAAGTTTCTAACCATGGTTACTCGCTAATGCAAGGTAAAATGGTTATACTTAATGAGTTTTAATATGAGATTGTTAAACTACAATGCAATGAAACAAACATTAGAGTACTAATAAAAAAAAAAAAATAATGTTAATTTAATATTCAAAATGAGATGAAAAGTAAGCAATGAAGTTATTGTTATCAAACTAATATTGAAGCACAATTATTAAACCACATATGAAGTTCCTCGCCTTCGAAAAACAAGATGCAAATTATAGATATTTCTTCAACGTAAAACCAAATTGAAGTCTAAAGATAAAATAAAAGAGTAACCATTTAAAAAATGGCTAAATTATTAAAAGGCGGACGAGTCAAAAAAACACAAACAACAACAATGCCCTAACGTTTATATATGTTTGTATCATTTCGTGAAGAGTAGGGGTGTACAAAGGTTGGGTTGATTCGGGTTTAGCCTCAAACATAAACCGAACCGAATAATTCGGGTTTGTATTTTTTTTAGAACGAAACCAAACCAATTTGCTCTTTAAAATCAAACCAGCCCAACTCTATAAATTTGGGTTGGGTCGGTTTCAATCGTCGGGTTGATTTTATAAATCATAATATTTTTTCTTCCAAAAATGAGGAAGTAAACTACCAAGCATATACTCTTGCAACATATAATTTCAAATTCTAGTTCACTTCAAAATAAAATAACCCGAACAAAAATATGATCAAAAGGCAACAAAAATATAGTATTGTTATCAAACTAATATTGAAGCACAATTATTAAACCACATATGAAGTTCCTCGCCTTCGAAAAAGAAGATGCAAATTATAGATATTTCTTCAACGTAAAACCAAATTGAAGTCTAAAGATAAAATAAAAGAGTACCCATTTAAAAAATGGCTAAATTATTAAAAGGCGGACGAGTCAAAAAAACACAAACAACAACAATTAACTACATCTAAATCTTTTACAATTGTTTAGTGTGGTCATGGTTGGTTCAGGTCTAATTGGGTTTACCAATTAAGTGTGCAGATTTATTAAGTTTATTGCAATAGTTGGTTTCTAATTGGGTTTACCAATCCATTAGTTCTCAAATTTGAATTTTAATTTATATATACACATACGTACATATAGGTATTACAAGCATACGTACATAGGACAAAACCAAATTGTTGCAAACTTGGATGTGATTGTTCACAAAAACATATATTCAGTCAAGATAGAGACGGTGAAAATAAGAGTTGGATCCATACCAACAAAGTGGATGGCCTAAGAGTGGAGTTCGAGTCACAAAGGAGTCAATAGAAGCTGGTTCCCAAACCATTAAAGAATATTCAAGAACAAAACCAAAAACACAACAGAGGCAATTCAACAAACACTTGGTGAGCATCAAGTCTAACCAACAAGAGAAAGAATTGGAAGCAGATAAAGAAAATAGGGCGATGATTGACTTACCTTTATGGGTGCTGTTGTGGTAATTGTTGATCGATGTACGCGAAGTAGGAGTGTCTGCAGTAATTCCACCAGTCCTTCCAGTCTCCTATCAAGGCCTGTTGCAATGTCTGCACAGATAACCTCTGCATGGACACCATGAGCATCCAGGGTTTCACAGGTAACTCTCACTGCGTGTGGATTAATATCTGTCGTGAGAGAAGAGAACCAATGGAGATTCTCCGTCGACCAATGGAGATTCAAAAACGATGACCAGCCAATGGATTGATCGATGTACGCGAAGTAGGAGTGTCTGCAGTGCAAATCGATTGATCGAAGTGCAAATCGAGTGTCTGCAGTGCAAATCGATTGATCGAAGTGCAAATCGATTGATCGAGAGAGAGAGACGTGAGAGGAGGAAATAGTAAAATGGTGCAAATGGATTGATCGGCGAGAGAGAGAGACGTGAGAGAAGCGGAAATAAAGAGAGACGTGAGAGGAGGAAATAGTAAAAGAGAGAGAGAGACGTGAGGGAAGCGGAAAAATAAAGAGAGACACGTGAGAGGAGGAAATAGAAAAATGGAAAGATAAGGGACGCAGGAGAAAAGAAATGAGTAAAAGGAAAAGATAAGGAACGCACAAAAAAAATATGTGTAGGGGAGGGATAAAAAAGTAAATTTGATTACGACTCAAAAATTTGTGATTCGTGCTTTTATATATATGATAGATATATATATATATATATATATTTTTAATGAAAGTAATTCTAAAACCACCATTAATATAGATTAGAGGAGCTTGAAATGCTAGCTCCGCCCCTGCTTCTTCTCTCCTCCTGGTGCTCCTCCCATTATTACCAATACTCGACATCCCCATCCTGTAGCGCCTCCAAATGAGGTCACAGTGCCCGATGTTGTCGCTATTGTTACCATGCTCATAACGGTTTTCGCCAATTGGAAGTTGGTGTCGGATGTAATTCAATTTTATAGTCGAAAAAGATCGAGGCCGATCTATGGGTTGGGGTGTTTTTTCTTATTTTCGAAGCAATAATTATTTACGGAGCATAGAGACGGTGAGATACAAAATAAAATAAGTGTTTTTTACTGCTATTTTAAAATTTATTTTCCAATGGATCTTCTTTGTTATCCAACACCTCTATATAAATCACTAGCGTG
The DNA here is from genome assembly GCA_039657365.1 of Stephania yunnanensis. Classification (NCBI taxonomy): domain Eukaryota; kingdom Viridiplantae; phylum Streptophyta; class Magnoliopsida; order Ranunculales; family Menispermaceae; genus Stephania; species Stephania yunnanensis. The sequence goes on along the minus strand of CM077585.1, from coordinate 52,759,573 downwards.
ACATCAACAACTTTCAAAACTTCCATTTTCATAACTTAAAAAAAAAAAAAAAACATTTTACGATGAGGGAAACATTCCTTCCTAGTCATGTGCTCGTCCTGTTGCTCCTCCCACTATTACCAATACTCAACTTCCTCTTCCAGTAGCGCCTCCAAATGATGTCACAGTAGCCGATGTTGTTGCTATTGTTACCTTGCTCCTAACGGTTTTCACCAATTGGAAGTTGGTGTCGTATATGATTCAATTGTATGGTCGAAAAAAATCAAGGCCGATCTATGGGTCGGAGTGTTTTTTCTTATTTTTGCAGCAGTAATTATTTACGTAGCATAGAGACGGTGGGATACAAAATACAATAAAGCGTTTTTTCCTGCGATTTTTAAATTTATTTTCCAATGGATCTTCTTTGTTATCCAACACCTCTATATAAATCACTAGCTTGATACATATACATCTCGTAAACAACTTTCAAACCTTCCATTTTTGTTACTTTAAAAAATAAAAACATTCTACGATGAGGGAAACATTCCTTCTGCTAACATCCAGGGGCGGAGCCACATACAAGGCTGCCTGGCTATAGCCTAGGGCACCTTTGTGGGAACCGCGAAAAAAAGAAAAAAAATGAAAATATGTAACGAAGTACACTTGTCAAACACTACATTAAAAAATATTTTTATAACATTTAAATATATTCTTATATTCTACGTTTTTAAAACTTATTTAATATGTAATCAATGTCCAATATGACTATCTATAACTAAGAAATTAATGTGTAATGATTTATAATTTATTGAAGTTTTTGTTTTATAATATTTAGTCAATTGATAATAACTATTTTTTTCATTAATAATATTAAGTTATATATTAATTTAAAATTTAATAAAATTTAATAATGTATTATATACCACCAAGATATGTAATATATATATATATATATATATATATATATATATATTGTAATGAAAGTAATTCTTAAACTACCATTAATATAGCTTAGGGGAGCATACAAGGCTGCCTAGGTTATAGAAACCTTTGTGTGAACCGCGAAAAAAAAAGAAAATATATAAGCTAGTACACTTGTCAAAAACTACATTAAAAATATTTTTATAACATTTAAATATATTCTTATATTCTACGTTTTTAAAACTTATTTAATATGGAATTAATGTCCAATAGGACTATCTATAACTAAGAAATTAATGTGTAATGATTTATAATTTATTGAAGTTTTTGTTTTATAATATTTAGTCAATTGTTAATAACTATTTTTTTCATTAATAATATTAAGTTATTTATTAATTGAAGATTGAATAAATTTTAATAACGTATTATATAACACCAAGATCTGCTGTAAAATATATATATATATATATATATATATATATATATATATATATATATATATATATATATATATATATATATATATATTGTAATGAAAGTAATTCTTAAACTACCATTAGCTTAGGGGAGCTTGAAATGCTAGCTCTGCCCCTGCTCCTGTGCTCCTCCTGGTGCTCCTCCAACTGTTACCAATACTTAACATTCTCTTCCAGTAGCGCCTCCAAATGAGGTCACAGTGGCCGATGTTGTTGCTATTGTTCAATTGTATTGTCGAAAAAGATCGAGGCCGATCTATGGGTTGGGGTATTTTTTCTTATTTTTGCAGCTGTAATTATTTACGGAGCATAGAGACGGTGGGATACAAAATACAATAAAGTATTTTTTACCGCGATTTTTAAATTTATTTTCCAATGGATCTTCTTTGTTATCCAACACCTCTATATAAAAATCACTAGCGTGATAGATATACATCTCATCAACAACTTTCAAAGCTTCCATTTTCGTTACTTAAAAAAAAAAACATTCTACAATGAGTGAAACATTCCTTCCGGTAACATCCTTTGTTCGCCCCTTCCTCATCCTCTGTGAAGCCTCCATCTTCGTCATCCACTACTAATCCTCTTACGCCTGTGGCACACACTACTCCCGCTGTTGCTCCTGGTCCTGTGCTCCTCTAGTGCTCCTCCCACTATTACCAATGCTCAACCTCCTCCTCTAGTAGCGCCTCCAAATGAGGTCAAAGTGGCCGATGTTGTTGCTATTGTTCAATTATATGGTCGAAAAAATTGAGACCGATCTATGGGTTGGGGTGTTTTTTCTTATTTTTGCAGCAGTAATTATTTACGGAGCATAGAGACGATGGAATACAGTGTTTTTTACTGCAATTTTTAAATTTATTTTCCAATGGATCTTCTTTGTTATCCAACACCTCTATATAAAAATCACTAGCGTGATAGATATACATCTCATCAACAACTTTCAAAGCTTCCATTTTCGTTACTTAAAAAAAAAATTCTCCGATGAGGGAAACATTCCTTCCGGTAACATCCCTTTGTTCGCCTCTTCCTCATCCTGTGTGAAGCCTCTATTTTCGTCATCAACTACTAATATGTGGAGCCACATACAAGGATGCCTAGGTTATAGCCCAGGGCACAACCGCGAAAAAAAAATAAAAATGAAAATATGTAAGCTAGTACACTTGTCAAACACTACATTAAAAAATATTTTTATAACATTTAAATATATTCGTATATTCTACGTTTTTACAACTTATTTAATATGTAATCAATGTCCAATAGGACTATCTATAACTAAGAAATTAATGTGTAATGATTTATAATTTATTGAAGTTTTTGTTTTATAATATTTAGTCAATTGTTAATAATTATTTTTTTCATTAATAATATTAAGTTATATATTGATTTAAAATTTAATAAATTTTAATAACGTATTATATAACACCAAGATCTGTAATATATATATATATATATATATATATATATATATATATATATATATATATACTAGTTTCAAAACGTTCTACGCACGATTCCCCGCTCGCTTCGCTCGCGGGAATTAATTTTTAAGAATTTATTAACAAAATTTAAAATTGTAATTAAAATTTAAAAATTAGAAATACAAGTACTTTTTTTAGCTTATCAATATTCTCTAATGTGTTTAAGATAAGATGTGATTGAAAAAACAAGCTAGTCATGTTAGGACATTACTTCCTCAAAGGAAAACATAGATTGAATGATTTGAAGAGGAAGGAGAGTCGTTGATCAATGAGTTGTTGATCGATTTGAAGATGTAGTATTTAAGACGTTGAAGAGGTAGCGTTCTCTCAAGTCGTTGAGTTGTTGATCTTTAATTTAAGTCGGACTCCTCTATCATCATCCAATTTGAATTAGGTTGAATTAATTTATTAATTTTAAGGGAAGACACGAGAAGTATGGGCAAAGAGGTAAATTTTATTAGTACTCAATTAAAGTATGGGCAAAAAGGTAAATTTCATTACCACTCAAAAATTTGTGATTCATGCTTTTATATATACTAGTTTTAAGACGCGTGCTACGATTTTCCCCCGCTAAACTTCACTCGCGGGAATTAATTTTTAAGAATTTATTAACAAAATTTAAAATTGTAATTAAAATTTAAAAATTAGAAATACAAGTACCTTTTTTAGCTTATCAATATTCTCTACTGTGATTGAGATAAGATGTGAATGAAAAAACAAGCTAATCATGCTAGGACATTACTTCCTCAAAAAAGTGTATTAGATTGATGAGAATGAGTCTATGATTGATTTGGAGATAAAGAAGAAAAAACGTGTAGTGGATTGATAAAGAGTTAGAATTTGATTTGTATACAAAAGAAAATGTTGATTTGGAGATAAAAAAAAAAGTATGGGCAAATAGGTAAATTTCATTACCACTCAAAAATTTGTGATTCGTGCTTTTATATATACTAGTTTCATGATCGTGCTACGCACGACTGAACCCGCTCGCTTCGCTCGCGGGGATTAAATTAAAAAAATAAATAAAGAACTTTTTTTTGACAAAAAATAAAATAAATATATGCAAAACTATTAAAGAAGTTCCTAAAAAATAACTATTATAAAGAAGGGGCAAAAGGTTAGTAATAAATTTCACTTGGCTGGTATCATATTGATAAAAACACTTAATAAAAAACCAGTGTCATAGTGATAAAAGCACCCAATAAAAAACTAAGACATGCCAATATGAATCAAGTACGAATCAAGGATGAGTGCTTGTTGATGTATTTATTGTATGAAGTGCTTGTTGTTGATGATGATTAACACAATAATAGTATATATGCATGCACTTCAAACAAAAAAAAACTTGTTCGTAAATCATTTTGATACTTATTTAGTTAACTATATCCACCGTGTGTTAATGTATACTACTTGTTTACGATATTAATCGACAATCAATAAAATACATTGACTGTGGAAGTTAGTAACCATTATCCTTATGATTATGGCCCAAATAATTACAAGTGACAAAGACCATGAACCACTTAAAAATATTAGATAAAGATAGGAGGCTGAAAACACAAATCAATACAAGAACAATTCTTATTTTTGTAACAGTCGGCTTTAGCATCAAAGATTAAAAAGCTAGGAGGTTGAAAAAAATATGTCACCATATCATTACTCATAAGAAAAAGACTTCATTGTGATTCATGTGATTTGAGGAGTTTGGAGGTCGAAACTCCTTTTGCGCCACTATATGTTTTTCTTCCAGATGAAGCAGTGAGCATTTTGTCTTCTAGAGTTTTCCCTATGGAAAGTATCAAAAGAGAATAATAAAAATTGCTAAACCGAAGACTTCCAAAAAATTGTTGAACGGGAAAAAAAAATAGTTGCATATCAAAGGAATATTTCCACTCCACTAATATTGATTACTTGAGTCTTTTTGAGTTTATCACTCAATTTTAGTTGAATACACTTACAACTGTTGAGAATAGCTAAGGTCCCAAAGTTCCATGAATTGATGGTCACAACATATATTATTCTACTGTTTGATCCATAGGAATGTATACTCAATACAAAAATGGGATTGCTAGAGAAGGATGATTTGGTGCTTTATAATCATACTTTATTTGGAAGAGCGACAAAGTAGTTTTTTTTTTTTTTAGAATTCGACAAAATAGTTATTTTCTTGAAATCAGCCCACTCACTATTCCAATAGCACCAAAATTCTTGAAGCATCTTATTTGCCAACGACAAAGCATCAAAGGTGTGAGGAATTAAAACAACTCATATGGTAATATGACAAAAATATAAGCATAAGCATTTCCTCCTCAGAAATATAATACATTCAACTCAACATGTAAGAATAACAAAACTTTGAGCCAAAAAAAAGTCACAAATCAAAATTAATGTAAAAAAAAACCTCATAATCAAATGTTAGTTAAACATATCATATTATTTCATAGCCTATAATGCGAGAACACGGTGTTGACTTTCAAAATTATCTCCAAAAACTAATGATGAAATTAAGACTAACCCTTTAAGAATTATCAGAGTTTTTTTTATCATAAATAAGGACACCCATTATGAATAACTCAATTAGTCTTATTAAATAAAAAAAAAGAACTCAATTTGACTAATAGATAGAACAAAAAAATCATGTCGCAATTTTAATAATCAAGATCCATTACAAGAAGATACCTAAAGAGATCTACTTCTACTTCCTCAATCACAACATGACATGAATGGCTTATAACAAAAAGGCACAAAAAATAGATTCTTAAAAACACAAACTCTAATGACCCGAGCTTTACTATTCACTAACAAATTACTTATATCTTAGTGTCTCTATAAATAGACTACAACACAACTTATTAAGATATAACTCCACCATTAAGGCCATGAGGTTATGCAATCACTGGTGCCTTGGGTTTAGGATTTTCGACCACAGTGGCTTGTGTTGTAAAGACCATTCCAACCAATAAAGCAAAGTTTTGCAAACCACATCTTGTGACATCGGCAAGGTCGATTACATAAGCTTCAATTAAGTTCCCAAATTTATTTTTCGTTGCATTCACCATCTCAACAATCACTTTTCCTTCAACACCATCATTATGACAATCGAATAAGCTAGGTTACTTAAACTTGTACCAAAACATATCAGAACAATCATCTCCGAGAGCGACCAACACAATAACCAAAACGATGACATGTAATTTCTCTTAATAGGAAAATTTGATTTATAATATCTATTAGCAAGAAATAGAGACTATAAGTACGTATATTTATCATGTTTCCTAAAAGAATACATTGTTCATATATTATGGATTCAAAAATATAAATAGGAAGGTTTTGACATGATAATCTAATAAGCATAATAAGAAATTCAAATAGGCAAGAAAGTATAATAGAAAATACACTTGGATTTGAAATACTTAAATTAAAGCTATAAGTTTTGAAAGAAAAAACCTTGCATACCTTCTAATGATAATAATTCACATTCTCAAGCTCATTATTCCAGACAAAACAACTCCATACTTTTTTATTTTTATCTCACTGTTTCATGACCAAACATTTTCCTATGAGTTACTCAATTGAACATAATAGTGTCATGAACCACAACAGAAAACAAACACTAACACGAATTAAACCACTCCACTTGCGTTAAGAACAAAGAAAATAATCAATGCATGTGTATAAGAATTCCCACATCATGTGTTAGAAAGACCAAAACTAAAGCAAATGATTGAAAATAGCAATCTTGACATTGATCATTTCTCTCAAATATACTGGAGGTCAATCACAAAATCTGGAATATTTCCTTGGAAACATTTAGGAAAAGCTTGAAGTCTATGATAATATCATGATATTGATAAGTTTTTTTGTAACCAATGTCAGTATGTATATTCTGTAGCTTATGCATGAGTGAAGTGCAAGAGGAAGGAAGTTCAAGATTGTTAAACAATGCTTTCATCAACATGGAATATTGAAAAAAGGGATAGCTACATTAGTGCTAAAGACATGTATGTAACAACTAATACCAAGGGAATCATGACAACTTTGATTTGCTTTTGCAAATCAATGAACGTTTGTTGATTGGTAGCACAAGAGTAAGGTTTTTAGATTACTTAAAAGTGTACAAGCGCTTCTTGGCTGAATACAAAGAGTTGGGCTCGAGCACTCCCTCACAGGCATTTCATCAAACACGATTCAAGCAATAAGTTCTTCCTATTTGGCCTTCTCAGATGATGACCTAATCTCATACTATCAACATTAATCAAATCGGAAGAACCAAAGTAGTTTGATGCTTCAAGATTTCAATTTGGGATTGCTCAAACAATCAAAACAACAAAAAATACCAAGTATCTTTGTACGTATAAGTGCTAAAAAAAAAAAGTTTTTTTTATAGCTTAATGGAGTTGGAGAGTGTTAAATAACCAAAATCATCCACTACAAAAAAATCGCAAATCAGAAACGGAATTTTCCGTTTCTGATTTGCGAAAATTCCGTCTCTGAATTAAATCAGAAACGGAACAGAGACGAACGCGTTCCGTCTCTCGAAAACGTCGTCGCCGATACGATCGAAACGGAAAATGGATTCCGTTTCGATTAGAGACGAATAGAGATTTTAAAATATCCGTTTCGATTAGAGACGGATTTAGAGACGGAAATTAGAAACGAATGCAGACGAATGAAATGGATTTTATTTCGAAATGGTACATTTGTAATTGCATTCGTCTCGATTCGTTGTCGATTAGCAACGGAATCGAGACGGAATTAATAAATTTATGAATTCGTGTCCGATTCCGTTTCTAATCAACAACAACGGAATCGAGACGAATCGAGACGAATGCAAAGAGTCCGTCTCGATTCCGTCTCTAATTAGAAACGGAATCGAGAGACGGATTATTCCGTTTCGATTCCGTCTCCGATTCCGTTGCTAATTAGAGACGGAATCGAGAGACGAATTAATATTTCCGTCTCGATCCGTTTGTGATTGATAGAAATATTTCGGAAAATTAGAGACGGAATAGCAACGGAAAATTTGAATTCGTTGCTAATCCCGTCTCTAATTTTCTTTTTGTTTAAATATGGCACGGATACATAAGCCAATCGATTCTCCAACCTAAAAAATCAAAATACAACCCGATATGACATACTCCATCGCTTTGCACCCTCCAACAACTCCTTGAGGGTGCTAACATCCCCAAAGAAGCCAAATTGCGCATCCATACATCAAAAATATATATCAACAAAAATTCAAAAGAGAAGGAAAAAATGTGAAACTCAAAATTAGCCCAAAAATTTATATATCGACTGAAAGTTGTAATGTATTACAAAAGCTCCATAAATTTGGAAGTATACACAAAAACCAACCACACCTATCGTTCAACAAGCAAAAAAAAAGAACACTCACAAAAGGTCCAAAATTTGGAAGTATACACAAAAAGGACTTCATTTAATAAGTCAAACGCAGCTTTGAAGCATTTCTGAATCTCCATCTGAGGGCAACAACCAGTGAGTATGCACCTGAAAGAAGTAGGCAAAGGAGAGATTAATTAGTTTGAGGTCCTGCGAGTTAGCGCGCTAATTCCAAAATTATTAGCGCGCTAATTAGCCACTCGCGATATTTTTCACTTTTGGAAATCAAGCTTTAAATTTGTAATTTTTGATTTCCCCGGCTTCCTAACACGGCTATAAACGGTCATATGGGAATTTCCTATCATGATATAACCACCACAAACTTGGTTTTAACATAAGGAAGACAACACACATTCAAAACTGCAAGATCTACAAAGAGAAGAATGGCATAAGTGCAAGAATGCTAAAAGGGAAAAGAGGAAAGTTAAGCACAAACCTATCATGTAAGTATGATTCTAGAACTCATCCTCTCACCCAATCTAAACTCTTGTGTGCTCCAAAGGCGACAAGCCATGTGTTCCTACTCAAAAAATAAAATAAAAACAACCAGCTGGGATTCAAGAAAAGCATTGAAGAACATAAAAAAACCATACAATGTTGAATAAGAATTCCTCTCAAAAATAAACATGATCATCAAGCAAATGCAGTCACAGACTGAAGTTGGTGTCAATGTTGCTATTTTCCTACGCATAGGAGATGGCGAATAATGTTTCTATAAGATGGACCTATCATGTAAGTTGAGTTGTAAAACATGTATAACATGTTTTATAAGGGATGGTTACGTCCCGGCCGAGTTTAAGGGTCGCTAACACAAAGGGATAAATTAATTAGTTTGAGGTCCCTCGCAGTTAGCGCGCTAATTCAAGTATTAGCGCGCTAATTAGCCACTGCGCCAGGGATTTTTGACTTTTGGAAATCAAGCTTTCAATTTGAATATTTGATTTCCTGGATTCCTAGAACGGCTATAACCGGTCATATTGGAATTCCTATCACTATAAAACCACCAATACCTTGGTTTTAACATAAGGAAGAAGAAACACATTCCAAAATTCAAGATCTACAAAAAGAAGAAATTTGATTTTTTAGAAGGAGCAATAGGAGATCACTATAAAATCACCAAAAACTTGGTTTTAACAATAATATACTAGTGTTTGAAACAAAGTAAACCACCAACAATAAACTCATTCAAGTAACTTAAAAAGTCTACACGACAAACTATTGAAAGGAAGTGATTCATCGCTAATTAAAATAGAATAGCCAAGAGAAGATTCACCTCGATAAGCACCTAAGCCACGCCCCCAAAGCCTCCATAACCCCCACCAAGCTCACCGCCTCCACTATACCCACCACGCCTACCTCCGACACACTGGAGTCCTATAAGGACCAAAATCACCACCACCAAAAAAAGAATGAGTTTAACATGCAAATGAAACAAATCGTCTACAACATGCTCATCGTCAAAAGCAATGAACCCATTCCCTCGAGAACGATAGGAAAAACTAAAACCCGCCTTTCCGAAAACAGGGAAAAATAAAAGTAAAGGAACTTCATCATCGAACCTTCTACTCCATCAGCTTCAACAAACCACCATCGTCCGCAGTAAATTCATTGTCCATTTATTTTCTCGTATATCTTAGTTGGCTTCGACGCCTTGATTGATGCATAAGTTATCATGGATTTTATTTTTAATACATTATCCTCCCCAAAATAAATTTTTTTACCTCATTTAAGTAAAATATACTATAAGTAGCGAATGTTAGCGAAATTAATCCATGGGAGAAGAAAACATCTTTTGGTGTTGTGTGCAAATCTTATGCGTTGCGGGTTCTCTCGAGTGCTATGATGAAGAAAGTGGTAGAATCGACAGGGGAGCAACATCTTCATGCCATAGCAAATGAATTTGGGAAATCGATAAAGGGTCCTTTTCCGGTCATCTATGTTGAGAACATGTAGGCTATTCTTCTTCTACGGACATGCCATAATAGAAGAAGAAGAGCCTACATGTGCCGAACACCGATGACCGAAAACGACCCTTTATCGACTTCCCAAATTCATTTGCTATTGCATGAAGATGTCGCTCCCCTCGTCGATTCTACCATTTTCTTCATCATAGCACTCGAGAGAACTCGCAACGCTTAAGATTTGCACACAACAGCCAGCATGTTTTCTTCTCCCATGGATTAATTCTGCTAACATTCGCTACTTATAGTATATTTTACTTCAAAACAAAAAAAGAATTGGGGGAGCAAAAGCGAAAAAAAATAAAATCCACGATAAAATATGGAACATCGACCTAAAAATGCACAAAAAGAAGTGTGAATCATAAAGTAATTCGATGAATTTCTAAAGTTGTCTACACTATAAAACTTTTAATCTAAGCATTTGAAACAAACAACAAGTGAAGTACCTATGTATCACCAACCTGCTCATCTCTCGAGAGCCACGCTTACGTCTCACGCCCAACATTGTCCCCTTGTTGGGGTGGATCGACCGGATCTATTTGCGGCGGCTGTTGCTGGTCATGAGGTGGCGGTGGTGGTGGCGGTGGTGGTGGTTGGTGCTGAGATAGGTCTATTTCGTCCATGTCCATCCCAAGACGCCGTTGCATGAAGTGCATAACCTTTCGTAGTTGCTCCGCAACGACATCGAACTCTGCCCGCGGCACCACATCCGGCGTCTGCGACGTGCTAGCACCAGGAGTTCCGTATCTCCTCTTCTTTCTCCCTACGGACCCGAGTCCGTAGACACGTCCTTTGGAGGACTCACCCGCCACATTGAGGTACACCGCCTCATCATCCACCGATTGCTCCGGTGTAGCACTGGTCGCTCCTGACGTCTGCTCTGGAGCCTATCCTGCATATATGCACAACAAACAAAGTACATGATATGGGGTAAGTGATAGACTTAATAATCTATTTTCCATTTCATTTCTATACTTACATAGAACCGCTCTGATCTAGTATCGATGAATGTCGTCCTGTCGTGATTAACGGTGTGGAGATGCAAGTACAAATCATTCACCGACGGTGGCGTCTGGATGAATCGGCTGCGTGCGGGACCAAGCATAGTGAACAAGAGTATAAATGTACAAAATATCCTAAATGTTAAAAAAAACTAACCAATCTTTCTTGGGTAGTCGCAAATGACACGGAACCACCACCGTGCTTCGAGGGTCCAGGTCCCCAGGGCCTTCGACCTCGGTGTTCCTATTCTCCGTCGCTTGCCTAGACCTAGCTGGAAGTCCTCGCTCTCCCGATCGCAAGTATCTCCTCCATGCCTCATCTCGTAACATAAACCGGTCGCGCCCGATTCTTCTTCAACTTGTGCATCAACGCGGTGTACCTTGTCCCCGCAAGCTCGTCGTACGCCGCTCGCACGAGATCCTCGGGAAGCGCATCATCCCATCTAAAAAATATCTACAAAATGGCGATTGCTATTGTTAGCACTTATTTGAGAAAATAGTATAAATCATAAGGCACATGGTAGTCTTGTTTACCTTCCATTGTCGCCAGTATTGGTCTTTTTGATGAGGCGGTACCGACTTCCAACAATACCCTTCAGGAATCATCCATCGTTTAAAAACTTTTGTCATCCTCCGTGCACAAAAGTGCGAAGGATGCAACTCCCTGTGTTTCATGAACATGCATATCACCTTAACTACTTATTCAATATTTGACATCCATATTGAAATTGACATATAAAAGTTAAACGCAAACTTACGTATCATTGGCAATCAGAGTGATAGGGATCCCCTGCACGCGAGGGGCCTCCATCCCTGGCCTCTGAGGTGGCTGCGGAGGGCCTGTCACCTCCAACCCTGCTCTTACGTCTTCCTCTCGGGATGCTGCCGGTGATGCTGTGGCTGGGGGTGCAGGCCTCGTGGGTAAAGGAGTCATTGATGTCGGAGAAGGTGTGGGGAAGTGTGTAGTAGGCATAGTCCTTGATGACGAAGAAGATGGTACGAGACGACCCCGACGGTATGGAAGGGGAAGGTGACGCCGCGCCGTATCGTGCTCGAGAGACCGAGAAGTCGGAATCGATGATGGAGGTATCGAACCACGACCTCCACCGCCACGATGGCCTCCTAATGGCAAACCTCGACCTCCCCTACGACCACGTCCGGCCATGATACCTAATTAACAATATTCACGAGTAAAACATCATAAAATGGCGGCATAATGAAAAAAAGAAGAAATTCAGTCTATATTATTGGACTTAATAAGAACAAAATCCATGCAAATAAAAGTAACTACATTATTGGTCGTTGACATATCATATACAAACTTTATTCGCTATCATCCGTTTCAAATTCACTCTCATGAGTAGAAGGTGATGATTCTTCTTCTCGATTCGGCTCCACTATAAACTTCATCGCTTGGACCCGCTTCAACAATAAATCGAGTCCCGGTCGGAACATCCGGATTGTTGATATCGGCGTCTGCATCATCGACTACGCACGTGGTGGGCATCCCATCTTGGAAAGCAATCTCTGAGAGCCCTGGTCATTATCGTCTTTGCTAGTTTCCTCGTCGGCGAATTTTGGTGACAACAAACCGCTAGCCATTCTTGTCGATCGTTCCGCATAGAAGGGTACGAAAGGTAGTAGACTTGAGTGGCTTGCATTGCAGACAAATGGCTCGTAGTTGTTATATCGTCGACTTCGTTGAACCTCTACCAATTGAAGTGTTGGGTGAGTCCTCACACCATGATTCGGTGTAGGGTCATACCATTCGCACTTAAACAAGACCACACGTTTGAGGCCTAGGTATACTCAATCTCCACTACCTCTTGCAGTACTCCATAATAGTTATGGGAAACATCGAGCGTAGTTTGAACCCTTCACCAAAACACCGCTGCTCTGCGTCGATCTATTAACGTCATATGTTGCGGAGTGGAACTTATACCCATTAACAAGGTAACCAGGGTAGACAGTACATGATCGACTAGGACCAACAGAAAGATCAACGAGCGTCTCGTCAACTATAGAATTCCGAGCCTATTCGACAAAATTAGAGATGCAATATGACACATTAGTTATGGGAGAAACATTTGAATCTATAACGTACAAAAGTAATGCCCTTACATATGTTTGAAACCAAATGGGGAAGTTGTGCTCTAGACTACTATCAACTTGCGACTCCCCCATCACTTGCGCGATTTCATCGACGAATATCCTAGAAGAAACGAACGTGTAAGTCGGATGTATTAATAATGTATGAACAATGAATGTACTGCATTAATGAAAGAAATTGATGGACATACTGAACGTAAGGAGCGATCTCTGGACAATTGAGCGGTATGTGTACGAATGAGCGGCATTATACTCCCGTTTCTGTTAAGTACCGCTCCTTCGACTTGCCCATGGGTCGACCGGGATAAGTGAAAATTGAGAAATTGCCAACGAAGTTCGGTGTGGGCCCGATACCGCCATCGTCGTTACGTGGCACTTTGTCATGCAACGTAGAGACGTGATCTTCGAAGTAGTAAGAACAAAAGGATGTGACCTCTTCGACCAAATAAGCATTACACATGGAGCCCTCAACCTTCGCTTTGTTTCGCACATTGTTCTTCAAATGTTTAAGGTACCTATATGAATGTTATAGGAAATGTTTATATAAAACCTATTGAATGGGAAAATAATATCAAGGGCTCAAGATAGTACCTCTCAAATGGATACATCCATCGAAATTGAACGGGACCGGCCAGGCGGGCCTCGTAGGCCAAGTGGATTGGTAGGTGTTCCATAGAGTCAAATAGGCTTGGAGGGAAAATTTTTTCCAACTTGCAAATGATTTTTGGAATTTCGGACTCTAAGACCTCCATATCTTGGATACTTACACATTTCGCAGAAGGGACCGGAAAAATAGGCTTAATTCGCTAATTGCAACCCAAACCGGGTTTGGGAGAAGTTCTCTCGAATGCAATTGGTATCAACCGTTGCATGAATATATGACAATCATGGCTCTTCATGCCGAACATTCGCAGTTTCTTTGGATCTACACATCGACCAAGATTCGATGCGTAACCATCAGGAAAACGCAACTTTTCAACCCACTCGCACAATTTTTGTCTTCTTGATGTATCAAGAGCATAGCACCCAAGGACGTAAGTATTTGTCGCCGAATCAATGTGTTGAGAAGGTCGGTGACAATATTCACGAATATCTTGCCTCGATTTTGCATTGTCCTTACTCTTGCCCGGTACACACATAATAGTGTTGAAAATGTTGTCAAAAACATTTTTCTCGATGTGCATGACATCTAAGTTGTGGCGGATCAAGTTTGTCTTCCAATACGGCAAGTCCCGAATATGCTTTTCTTCCTCCATCCCGAATTCTTAGCTATCCGCCCATTCACGTATTCAGGCGCCGATTTCGTCACCTTCATCAAGCCAAACGATTCAATTTCTCGCCAAAATTTCTTCACCAGACCATGCAAAGCGGCGGATCATCGATTATGACCATTTTGCCTCTAATGAAATTTTTTTGTCTTTCCTTAATGGTGATGACTTCTCCAAGAAACGACGATGACAAATCAAACCACGATGTCTTACCTCCATTTCGCAATTGAAATGCATTTGTATCCTCCATACAATATGGACAAGCGTACTTACCGTGTGTGCTCCAACCGACAACATGCTATATGCGGGGAAATCACTAACGATCCATAAAAGGGCAACTCGCATGACAAAATTTGTCTTGGTGGAAACGTCGTATGTAACCACCCCAATGTTCCATAAATCTTGCAACTCTTTCACAAGCGGTGAAGGAACACGTCGATTTTCTTGCTTTGGGCTGGTCGGTCCAGGAACGATAACCGTTAAGAACATAAACTCGATTTCATGCACATCGACGGTGGAAGGTTGTAAGGAGTCAAAATCACGGGCCACGAAGAGTACGATTTCCCGGAAATCCCAAATACTTGAAAACCATCAGTGCACAATCCTAAACGAACATTCCGAACCTCGGCGGCAAAGTCTTTATTGACGTCATTAAAATGTCTCCAAGCAATCGAATCAGAACAGTGTTGCATAACATCTTCAGGCGATGAATGATCTCCATGCCATCGCATATGTTTTGCGGTTGACTCAGACGCATACAATCGTTGCAACCGAGGGCCCAAAGGGAAGTAGTACATTCTTTTGCAAGGGCGGTTTTTTGTGTTCCGACCACGACCTCGTCGATGTGCAACGTATCGTGATTTCCCACATATTTTACATGACGTCAACTCAGAGTCCACTCCCCAATAAATCATACATTGGTCCTCACAACAATCTATTTTCTCAACAGGTAGACCTAGACCTCGCATTAGTCTTTTAGTGGCATAAAAATTCTCAACCATTGAGTTGTCATTTGGCAAACAATCCTTCATGAGTTTAATGATTTCATTATACCCTCGTTCAGATATATGAATGTCCAGACTTGATCGCAAGTAATCTTGCCATTGCGGACAACGTTGTCATGGTTTCGCAACCAGGCCACAATTGTTCCCTACTTGCATCAATCATGTCATATAGTTGGCGTGCTTGGGGGTTTGGTGATTCTTCCACGACATTCCAATTGAAACTTGGACCTGCCACGTTGTCTAGCATCTCGCGGTAAGGTGTCGGATCGTAGCCTCGAACATCAGCATCATCAATATGGCAATCCATTGCGTGAAAATTTTGCGGCCCTTCATCTCCGTTCTCACCATGTTCGTACCAACTGATATCCCCGGACAAATCCATACCTACATAGGTGGTGCTCAACCGTTTCGACGTCCAGTGCGGAACAAGTCGACATTTCTTAAAATTGCACGGACATCTAATCTTCCGTTCACTTTGGTATGTAGGACAATGTTGTTTTGCAAATGATATAAATTCTTTAACCTTCGCCGCGAATTCAATTCGAACATAACCGTTGTCGAGCCGGTTGTACATCCATCTCTTGTTTGTAGACGACATTCCTAGTCGAACGTAACCCTTGTCGAGCGGTTGTCTATTCAAGTAATGAAATAATAATGATTAAGATGATAAAAAGCCTCCAAAATGGAGAATATTGTAAATCGGAAATGCGATCTACACCATCTAAAGAGAACAAATTGATAGCTAAATGAAAGAACGAGGTTCGCACATTAATGAGTCATCACAATCTAAAGAGAAGGAATTGATTGAGTTATGTTCTTTATGTAAGAAGCTTGGGCATTATCAAAAGGATTGTTGTAAATGACTCATAATAAACATGTATAACATGTTTTATAAGGGTTGGTTAGGCCCTGGACGAGTTTAAGGGTCGCTAACACAAAGGGAGAAAAAACTTTTTTTGAGTTCTCTGTAGTTAGCGCGCTAATTCCCGTAATTAGCGCGCTAATTACCCTCTCGCGTATATTTTTGACTTTTGGAAATCAAGCTTCACATTGGAATTTTTGAAATCCTGGATTCCTAACACGGCTATAAACGGTCATATTGGAAATCCTATCATGAGAAAACCACCACAAACTTGGTTGTAACATAAGGGAGAAGAAACACATTTCAAAATTCAAGATCTACAAAGAGAAGAAATTTGATTTTTTAGAACGAGCAATAGGAGATCTTTGTGGGTCATTTGTTAAGTCCTCAAATCCAGCACCTTTGAGGCTTTCAAAGGAATATAAGAGTCTACACCATCTAAAGAGAACAAATTGATAGCTAAGTGAAAGAACGAGGTTCCCACATTAAACTCATGAATAGAGAATAAATTGCCAAAGTTAGGAAGTCATTAATGAGTCATCACAATCTAAAGAGAAGGAATTGATTGAGTTATGTTCTTTATGTAAGAAGCTTGGGCATTATCAAAAGGATTGTTGTAAATGACTCATAATAAACATGTATAACATGTTTTATAAGGGTTGGTTAGGCCCTGGACGAGTTTAAGGGTCGCTAACACAAAGGGAGAAAAAACTTTTTTTGAGTTCTCTGTAGTTAGCGCGCTAATTCCGAGAATTAGCGCGCTAATTACCCTCTCGCGATATTTTTGACTTTTGGAAATCAATCTTCACATTTGAATTTTTGAGTTCCTGGATTCCTAACACGGCTATAAACGGTCATATTGGAAATCCTACCATGAGAAAACCACCACAAACTTGGTTGTAACATAAGGGAGAAGAAACACATTTCTAAATTCAAGATCTACAAAGAGAAGAAATTTGATTTTTTAGAAGGACCAATAGGAGATCTTTGTGGTGTTGTTAAGTCGTCGAATCCAAAGACCTTTGAGGCTTTCAAAGGAATATAAGAGTCTACACCATCTAAAGATAACAAATTTGAACCATAGTGAAAGAACGAGGTTCCCACATTAAACTCATAAATAGAGAATAAATTGCCAAAGTTAGGAAGTCATTAATGAGTCATCACAATCTAAAGAGAAGGAATTGATTGAGTTATGTTCTTTATGTAAGAAGCTTGGGCATTATCAAAAGGATTGTTGTAAATGACTCATAATAAACATGTATAACATGTTTTATAAGGGTTAGTTAGGCCCTGGACGAGTTTAAGGGTCGCTAACACAAAGGGAGAAAAAACTTTTTTGAGTTCCCTGCGGTTAGCGCGCTAATTCCAATATTAGCGCGCTAATTACCCTCTCGCGATATTTTTGACTTTTGGAAATCAATCTTCACATTTGAATTTTTGATTTCCTGGATTCCTAACACGGCTATAAACGGCCATATTGGAAATCCTATCATGATAAAACCACCACAAACTTGGTTGTAACATAAGGGAGAAGAAACACATTTCAAAATTCAAGATCTACAAAGAGAAGAAATTTGATTTTTTAGAAGGAGCAATAGGAAATCCTATCATGATAAATCCTATCATGATAAAACCACCTCAACTTTGCAATGCTAACAAGTATTACGACTTTAATATTCCCTGGATGCCGCATATAATGTACGTAGGAACACCTAACACCCCAAATATGTATTGATAGATGGAAATTATATCTAAGTCTGCATGGTTAATTTAAATTGGAAAGTCTTTCAAGATAAAATAGCTTTTTGCCTTCAACTCCGATGTTTACTAGAAAATCATCCATCAAATGAACCATAGCGGAAACTTAAATAATTCTCATGTCACCCGACGGATTATTCCATAAATTTGCGAGAATTAGATAAACAAGGGGACTAGAACGCCAACTTTGACAGACGCAAAATTTTCGCAATATAACGACCCAAGCGCTTCGACTTCCTCAAAACCTACAAAAGGTGAATGATCTCTATGAAAGCTCAAGAGCTCTTGATCATGAGTGTTGCCTGCGCATTATAATGAACATTAAAAAACAAATAAGAAATGAAGATTGTAGTAAGACTCCAAAACAAAAAATTCCTTGCTAACCCGATCCGAATCGAGACCGAGAGAGAGCGAGAGATCTCGGCGATGACGGAGACCGGCGCGACGAGACGGAGAGACCGGAGAGACGAAGACCGGAGACGGGAGAGCACCGGAGACCGGACGGCGAAACGAACACCACCGGAACAGACGTC
Source organism: Stephania yunnanensis (assembly GCA_039657365.1). NCBI lineage: Eukaryota > Viridiplantae > Streptophyta > Magnoliopsida > Ranunculales > Menispermaceae > Stephania > Stephania yunnanensis. The sequence goes on along the minus strand of CM077585.1, from coordinate 52,740,820 downwards.
CGAGAGCGAGCACCGGAGCGACCGGCTCGCACGACCGGACGGAGAGACGAGACGATCGAACGGGATGGACGTCGGGGACGAGACGATCGACCGGCGCGACGAGACGGAGAGACGGATTTAGGTTTTTGGGGTTTTTTCGTGGGAATGATTTGGGGATTTGGTGTTTTGTTGCGGGGGTGGGGGGGGGGGTGGGGTGCGGGAAGGAGAAGACGCTACCGGGATCGGACAAAATACAAATCTCGAGGAATGATGAACGGCCATAAGAAATGAAGAATTTGGCGGGAATGGTGGCGCCAATTTTCAAGAGACGGAATTTAATTCCGTCTCTAATTCCGTCTCTAATTCCGTCTCGATCCGTCTCAAATCCGTCTCGAATATTTCCCTGTCGGGCCTTAAGTCGCTAATCGTTACATTTAGAAACGGAACTTATTCCGTTTCTAATTCCGTTTCTGATTTAGAAACGGAAATAAGTTCCGTTTCTAATTCCGTTGCTGATTTGCTGTTTTTTTGTAGTGATCATAATGTATAACAATACTATCAATGAAAAAGAAAGTATAGATTACAACAAAAATAATAAATAAAGAGTTAAAGAGTACTCGTACCTTATGGCAAGACCATAAGTTAAAGAGTGAACTATTGCTATTGATGATTGATTTAAGGAATGAGCAAAGGCCTTTAATATAACTTAAAGCTGAGTTTCAAAAAAATAGTGTCAAAAATTAGGGTTTTAGGGGGTTTAGGGCTTTACAGATTATAGATATTAGAGAGGAAAGAGAGATTCAAAGAAGTTGCTTACCAAAAAAATTGCAATCACACAACTCTTCTCTATGATCTGCACTTCAAATTTCTCAAATTGGGTTGTGTTTGTTATCGACAAAGTTGGACGAAAACTCGAGTTCAAGTTGGTGAAAACGATTTGGGTATGAAGAGGTCGACTTGGAGATGAATAGAACGCAAGAAGAAAGCGAGTTCGAGTCGGTGAAAAGGAATTGGAGATGAAGAGAACGCACTGCAAGTTCGAGTTAGTGAAAAAAAATTGGAGATGACGAGTTTGATTCGGAGATGAAAAGAAAGGAGGGCAAAAACGTCATTTTGCTTACGACTCAAAATTTGAAGATTCGCTCTTTTATATATTTGATAGATATGATAGATATATATGATAGATGTATATATATATTGTAGTGAAAGTAATTTTTAAACTACCATTAATATAGCTTAGGGGAGCTTGAAATGCTAGCTCCGCCTCTGCTCCTGTGCTCCTCTTGGTGCTCCTCCCACTATTACCAATTAATACTCAACCTCCTCCTCCAGTAGCGCCTCCAAATGAGGTAACAGTGGCCGATGTTGTTGCTATTATTACTTGCTCCTAACGGTTTTCGCCAATTGGAAGTTGGTGTCGGATATGATTCAATTGTATGGTCGAAAAAGATCGAGGCCGATCAATGGGTTGTGGTGTTTTTTCTTGTCTTTGCAACGGTAATTGTTTACAGAGCATAGAGACAGTGTAATACAAAATACAATAAAGTGTTTTTTACTTCGATTTTTAAATTTATTTTCCAATGGATCTTCTTTGTTATCCAACACCTCTATATAAATCACTAGCGAGATAGATATACATCCCATCAACAACTTTCAAAGCTTCCATTTTGCTACTCCCGATGCTCCTTTTTGTCAGGGGCGGAGCCACATATAAGGTTGCCTATGTTATAGCCTAGGCACCTTTGTGTGAACCCCGATTAGTGAAAAAAGAAAAAAAAATGAAAATATGTAAGCTACCTCATTTGTCAAACACTACATTAAAAAATATTTTTATAACATTTAAATATATTCTTATATTATACGTTTTTAAAACTTATTTAATATGTAATCAATGTACAACATGACTATTTATAACTAAGAAATTAATGTGTAATGATTTATAATTTATTGAAGTTTTTAGTTTTATAATATTTAGTAAATTGTTAATAATATTTTTATCATTAATAATATTAAGTTATATAGTAATTTAAAATTTAATAAGTTTTAATAACGTATTATATAACACCAAGATCTGTAAAAATATATATATTTTTTTGTAATGAAAATAATGCTTAAACTACCATTAATATAGCTTAAGAGAGTTTGAAATGTTATCTCCGCCCCAGTGATACATATACATGAAAGTCGTTAGTGACAAATTAAGTAGTCAAATACAATTAGATGAAGGTAAATACATGTGCCTGCCACCTTTAAAAAAAAACAGAACAAATTAAACAAGCCATATACAAGATCATTCATTTCAAAATGAGATTTGCTACTGCCAAAAATTTAAAAACTGACTTCAATATATATAAGAGAGGAAATAGCTGATTATTGTCACCCGAATTCATTTGCAACCATCAGATATGCAAGGCGTCTAAGATATCCAACGTCATCAGATCCTCCAAGCTTTGCACTTCCATGCATTCCATCAACAAAACTTCCCCACTACCTAATCAAAATATTAAACCTTCTTATCAGAGGGTAAAGGCCACTAGCATTGATGATATGCGAGGATATCAGAATCCCAAAACGAATGAAATGGAGGAAGACATGTACGATCAAGAAAACTAAAAACAAGGCAAGCAAAAGAGAAGAATAATATTTAAGTAGAACCATATTTGAAGATTTGAATACATTACTGAAATGAAATACGACATCATCAAATGGAGAAGAACAATTTACACCTAAATCAAGCCTTCTAGATCCATCCCTTGGAAAGCCTCCATAACAAGAAATGCATGATCCGAGATGACAAATCTTACATATGAAAATACACCCAGGAGCTGGAGTCCTAGCTCCTCTCAATTCAACTATTTTGCTTACCTCATCTCAATGAATCCAACTAGAAAAATTTAACCAAGTGTGAGCTTTGAAAGATTATGTTTATATTTGCAATAGGATAATGCTATGGCGACCCACTATACGGACACTCACTATGAGCACGCACTTGATTTCATAAGACATATACTACTTCTAGAGATGAAAAATCCAAATAAATCTAACTACGAGAGAAAATTTTTTCATATAAATATGAGCGTCCGAACCTTTTTCAGCCCTTCTTTACTTGATTGGACTAATTCTATGTGAGTTAGTCAGGCCCCCAAACTATTAGAAATCAACAAAATATAATGTAGCTACTAAGAATTGACCACATGACACAAGAAGCAAAAATTGAGAGCAAGTTCAAAAAAATTTCATGAATATGGTTCATTTTTCTGATTCCTGCTCCACTATATTCATGGCTGCGCGTCAAGGACGAGAATGCCAACACATAAGAATGAAATACAAGCATTATTTTCCAATGCCCACCCATGGTGAGGTAAACCTAGTAGCCTCTCCATATATAGGACCATTTTTTTCCCCAAATCCAAAACCAGATGCTTAGAGCAAAACCCTAGAATTTACTTCTTCCTGCCTCGAGTGATTTCAAACTAAGAAATGTGAAAAATCACGCTCCAAAGGGTGTGGTGCAATGGTTAAAAAAATATCACTTTAACGCGACTGAGACAAAAGTCACGTGTTCAATACTTCACAACAACGTCATATTTCTTTGGTTTCTTTTAGGTTATAGAGTTGGCACATGCAACTAACTTCTATGAGATTAGTCGAATCAAAGTAGAAAAGAGCTGAAAAAAGTTCGAAAAACTATAATTGGCTTAGTAAACTTGATTTCATCAAATTGTTCTGCTCAATGGTGAAATGCATATAAAAATGCATACACACCAAAATAATAATAATAATAATAATAATAATAAAAGCAGCATCAAAATAGATAAGAAGGTAAAGAATTGAAGCTGTCAATTAAACATCATCGCGTAAACAAAAAAAAACAAAAAAAAAAAAAAAAAAAATCAATAATGACCTAAGTTGAAGCTCAATGCCGCCGGTCCTTCTGGTTCGTCCAATTAAGAGTGGGTTCATCAGTTGTGTTCATGTTTCATTGAAGAGATCGATGATAGTCTTTTAAAATACTCCAAAAGACGAATCTCGATGCAGTAAGTGTATACATGTAGTCTGATATCTGTACTTAGTATTTCTGATTAGCATTGCTGAACGGAATATTTTGATGTACTGGGGTTTCAGGGGTGCCACGTGCAAGGAAAGAAAAAGTGATCCCCTGGTGGCACGTACCCTGAAAAGTGAAGCAATGAGAGTCGGAAGTTCCATCATTCTTCATGTCCCCTCCTTTGACTCCGCAATATATGTGTGTTCTCTCAGCCAATTTTCGGCATTAACTTTGAATGTTAATATGGGTGTACATATTTCGAAGTGAAATAGACATTTTATTAAGTTGGTGCACAAAATAAATTACCTAAGCTTTTTCTATTTATTTTCTTCTAATTTTTGTACAACATTATTATATATGTGTTCTCTTTTCTATATGAAACACACTGTAGCAGTATCTATATAGAGAGAGCAACCTTACATATGCACGGTAGCGAGCGGCGTCTTAGATGGTAGTGTCACTGGCAAAGGCGCAAGTTTCGACAATCTTCTTGTTTTATTCTTTTTTGTGCTAAAGATCTAAGATTTTTTTTTGTCCCTTTCATAGATTTGTTGCCTCTGAGTAAAATCGTTATCTTTTTTTTTGTTTAATAAGAATGAGACTTTATTTTATAAAAAATACTAGAATAACACCCTTAATGATACCCCGAGTAACACTCTTCTGACGTGGCGAGCAAAAAATGTGATGTGGCATGTTGGCCCATATTTATGAAGTCGTCGTGCATACTTCGAAATACACACCATGCGTGTTATGCATCAAAAATCATTTTGTGCATACTCATTTTTACGTGAGATCCGTTCGCCACGTCATAAAAGTGTCACTTAAAGTGTCATTAGGGGTGTGATTCTAACATTTTCTTTATTTTATTATAACCACAAATTAAATTGTTGTTTGTTATCGTCTTCGTAATAGATTAATTGTTGTACTATTTTGGCTTTGAGATGTGTGTGTACAAATCTAAATATAATTATTCAACGGCCCATAAGGCACGTCACGCATGCGTGACTTGAATATATATTATCAATTTATTTTCTTAATGGATTATATAGATCCGATCGAGTTCTCAAAATTTTGACGCTAAAACCACCTTTTCACTTTACACTCAAAGCCTGTTTAATTGTAACAAAAAAAAAGCCTGTTTAATTAGTGTTTACAAATGACCACACTCGATCTTGAAAGTTATTTGGAGTGGGGTTCTCATGTTTGTCAACGCTAGTTAGCTTACTAGCTAGATTTGCCTTGCGCATGCGCATCAAATTAAAGTTGAACCACTATCCCTCCACGCTAGTTAGCATTTTCGTGTATATCTACATATATCTCTTTAAAAAATAAAAATAAATAAATGTTAGAATGACAATATATGACACACCGAAAGTCTCGTCGGCCCAAGAGCTATTCATTTTGCCTCGACCATGTGTTATATATTAGATTTGGACATACCCGTATTTCAAGACATATATGAATGTTTTAAAGGTCCTATCTGACTGTTGGTGTGACATACATGTTGACATCGTTATTATGGTAACACTTTTTTTTGTCAATTTTGGTTGCATTGATCGATATTACAGCAATCTATTCAACTTAAGCATGGATCCTCACCATGAGGGCGATCCCAAAAACGGAGACAACACACACACAACAACCTCTCAAATTAAGGAGGGCAACAAATCCCTCAACGGGGCAAAAAAAAAAAAAAAAAAAAAAAAAAAAAAAAACCTAAATCTCTATATTCACATATGTGGGTAAGCAAGGTTAATTCCAAATACAATTTTGTTTTTCTTTGAGAATCAATCTCGAAGTCACAATGGGGGAGGATGCAACCTTTTGATCGATTCCTCTACGTCGTTGTTAGGCAAATACAATTTGTTATGAGAGATACATATATTTCTTTTTTATAGGAAAGGAGCAACTTTTGCACCCTCCAAAGTTTGAACTCATAACCTCTTACTTTTAAATTCTATACCAAATCATTGGGTCACCCCAATTGGTTGGTACGAGAGATACATATATTTATAGGGATGTGTTTTTATTTTTTTGAAAATGCTATTTTATTTTTTTTCAAAAACTTAGTTTTGTGCTATGTGTTGAGATGTGTAAACTAAAATATAGTCTCATATCTTTTAAGTGTGACTTAATAAAAAAGTATTTAAGTAGTTATCTCTCATCAAATAGTACCAAGCCTTTTGAAGTAAAACCCCACACCTATCATGAGTTGGCGGTGGCTAAGGTGGGGACAATATCGAGACTAGTGAGACCCACGAACCCGAGGATAAAGGCGCGGGCGGCCCCAACACTATGTATTCAAAAATTGAATGTAAGATCAATGGATGGCTTACTGGTTAGATAGTATAATTAAGGTTACTTGGATAAAAGGTTAGAGTTCGAGCCTTGTAATTGACAAGTTATGGTTTTTTTTTATAAAAAAAAATAAAAATAAAAAATCGAACATATCTAACAACAAACTACAATATTAGAATATATGTGTTTATATATAAGTTGGGCCTAACCTTGTTTGGATGAGCTTGAATTCGCATTTGCAAGCTCAAGCCCTCTTGGCTCCGCCATCAAATATTTAAAATATGTTTTTATTTAATATAAATATCAAAAAATGTATTGAAGGTGGGATTTGAACCTTAGATATATATAGGTTAATTAATTGATACACCCTAAACCAATAGGATAAGTTTTAGTTTAAATACTTATTAAATATATTTACTTAATTAAAATAATATAAAATTTTAGTCAATGGTTTTTGGACTAGACGGACTTGGATAAGGGCTTAAAAGCCTAGGCCCGACTACACCAGTCCGAGCCCACCCAAGCTCGCCCGAACAGTGTTGATCATGGGTCTATGACCAATTATGTTTGTTTAAGTTTGGAATTACTCTTTATAATTGGAACAAAAATGGCGTCTTCAAGGGGTCGGGTTTGTGTGACCGAAGGATTGGCTGGGTTTGTATGACCGAATGATTGGCTTTGAACTTATTATAAGTATTAATTAAATTATATTTCTCATAAGTGATTCATGTGAGTCCCACACATTACAAGTGTCAAATTATGATTAAAGATAACAGTTGATGGACAGTTACCTTTTGGGAAATTAAACAACTCAGTTCGATCCCCAATTATATTCTCTTGAAGTTTTGACTCCGAACACCATTAAAGAAAGGAGAAGAAGGATTAGAAGATCAAGCTTTGGAAATAACAACAATAGCTGAAAATAATTCTTGTTTTATTTCTCCACATTTTAGATTAGATGATCTTTGTGTTTGTTTACACAAAGATCATTATATATTTAACACATGGCGCTTATATATTACTTCTGGCTCTCTCTCTGTTCCAATTAATGCTTCCATTGCGGGACAACAAAACGATCTTATGTGGTCCAATATGTTGCTCTCATAGCTTTTCCTCTCACTCTCTTTGTTATTAATTTGCGTTGCCAAATCTCTCTCAATTTCCCATTTTTAGAGTTCTTTCTCTCTCTTATTATTTACTGGAGCCATTAAGTCTGACTGTCTCTTTAAATGGCAAATGCCTACCTGCCCCCACTTTAACTTTTTCTTTCTCTTCACCAGCTCTCATCAACTCTCACAATTTATATATGTTTGTACAAGCGAGTGAGCTAGTGAATATCAAGAGAAGAAGAAAATGCATGGATTGTAGGTTCAATTTGATACATAGTGCTTCAAAGAATATCACTTGGGCTTCTCAAAGGGTTTCTAACAGAAGTCATTGGCATTCTGTCCACCTCCACATTATTACGATACAATTAATGTTATATTTCATATATGTTTATATACATTTATTTTAATTATTTGGGGATTTTTTTAGATTATTTTAGTGTGTGCATGGGTGGTTAATGGAGGTGGACATCGTGTCAACAGCATTCTGTTGGATTCTCTTTGTAAAACTCATGTGGTGATTATCATCTATGTGCGCCGATCAATGGCGATGGAGTAGTCTCCTGCAATGTTGTATATATGATATCCATCACACTGATCAGCATGTCATTACTTTCTCCTCTCTGTCATGGTCTATATAGTGTATATATTAAGACAGGTGCGAATAATTGAAAATCCAAACCATATTTCAGGTTGAATGGTCTATATTATTAACGTGCATGCCTTTCATTTCTCCTCGATCTAACATATGTTACCGTTTTTTTTCATTTCCTGTTTCTATATTATTTTTTTATATTAAATGTCATGAAAGATTTTTTTTTTCTTTTTAAGTAGGAGTTCTAATTCGACTCACTCATAATTTTCACTGACTGATTAGTCCACAATTCACGGCGGTGATTTCCACATTACCAACTCTTGTTGATTTGGTTTGACACACAAAAAAAAAAAAAATTGTTGATTTGGAAATGTAAAAAATGATGGTCATATATAGTTCTGTACATATATATAAATATTTATATATATATAATTTCTTCTTGATCTTTCAAAATGCGACTGCATTTTAGAAATAAGAAACGACCACCATTAATGTATGTCATTTTATAGGTATCTAAAATTAGTGAGTAATAATTTTGTTGTAGTTAATTAATCTATATAGTCCCTATATAGTACTCCCTCTCAAAAAGAAAAAAAAAACAATCTATATATAATATATTTGCTTTGTTTCCAAATATTCTTTACATTTTTCCTTGTGTATAAGAATTAAGAAAATGTTTGATTCAACAGATTAAAGCATTGATTTGAGATGAAGAGGCACCATCACTTTCCAAATAGGCAAGGTTATGTTGAAGTTAAAAAAAAAAAAAGAAGAAGAAGAAGAAGAAAAGAAAGAAAATGATCGATTCACTTATAAAAAAAACATGAAAGAAATTAAAAAAAAATTGATTCATTCGTTAAAATCTCATAATAAGGCTAAATTACCCTCACATAAATAATTTTATTTACTATGTATATTGTGAAAAACAAAATAATTAATGTTGTTATTAACTAAATAAAATGAGGTTAGAATCGAAAATAAAATAATTGATGTTTTCTTGATTATAATGTGACATTTATGGGAACTAAAAAAAAGTCTTCATATTGTGGCAAAGTATACGCTTAATTTGTGACTAATGAATATATATTGACTTATGTCGACTTGCCAACCACTGTCAACAATAGAGATTTTGCTGTGGCTTTAAGTTTGAGGTTTTATTATTTAGACTATTAGTTAGATTTTGTAGCAATATTGCTAAGCTATTTGCTGCCAACATATCGAATTCCAGTTTGTTGACTATTTGGATTTAATATAAGTATGCCTTTCTTTTCTTTTCTTTTTTTCTCATAACTAATGTAACAATATATATAATTATGTCTCTCTTGAAAAAAATGTACTTTATGTTGCAGCTTATGCAAGCTAGCTACATATTTTGATTTTTGACTTTTCCAAACATTCACGTTTGAAACCAAACTTTAATCCAAAAAAATGAAGGCAGTGGCAGTGCGCACTGCGGAACTAACTTCACTTTTACCATTACTTTCCTTTTTGTAGTGTAAAATCTGACAAATGAGTATGGGAACCCTAACAAAATGAGTTGACTAATATATTACTCTGAGGGCATATATATATATATATATATATATATATATATATATATATATATATAGATCATACGAGTTTATATATGCTGAGTTTTATGAGATCAGATCAGTACCACACAGAAGTGATGAAACACTCTGAAAAGCTGTGGACCATGAATGCCGGACTATGTAATCAGTATTATATATGATGATGCACTACTATTAATTACTGCTACTACTGCTGCAATTCCATTTGTTGTGTTGGGGACCATGTGTAACCTTTTTCTCATTTTTAATCGCCCTTTTGTTTTGGGTGTGTTTCCCTTTTTAGAACTCGCTTTGTCTTTTAACCATTAAAGGTGGTGTTTGGGGTAGAAGAGTTAGTAAAGATGGAGTGCTTTTGGTTGGTCTTCATCATGCTGAAGCGTGCTTGGAGGAAAAATGGAGCTAGCACTGCTCATTTCTAACTAGTTGCATACTTGCTTTGCTGTATCATAGTAGTTTTTTTTTTTTTTGTTCTTTTTTTGTTTTTTTGTTTTTCAATAAGAATCATATAATATAAGCATTCTTAAACATAATGATATAGATCAAATAGAAAATTACTTTTAGAAGCCTTTAGTTTCCTAAAATTAACCATCAAGATGTTATTACTCTCGTGATCTTCAAAAACTTTCAACACATTATTTGATTGTATAAGTGCTCTTGAATAAGCTTGAGATAGAACTATAGAGCTTCTCAATAACACAAATTTTCATTAAATTGGTAACAATAATAGAGCTCAAAACACTTTAAGTTCGTAAGTTACATAATTTATTCATTATATAAATTAATAAATATGTTATGAGACACATTATGATTTTACATATAAAGATTTTCTTCAAAACTCTAATTTTCTTTTTTGAAAACTTAAACACTCTAATTTGGAATGCACCAATAAACATTGTTTTATTAACGGTAATTACACAAATTTTTTTTTTGTCACTTTAGGCACAAGAGCGATTCAAATCGCGCCTATACTCACCTATCAAGTCAAATCAAAAGTCACACTAGAGCGGTTCAAATCGCGCCTATATTCACCTATCAAGTCACATCGAAAGTCACTTTGGGCATAAGAGCAGTTCAAATCACGCCTCGAGATGCAACCATATAAATTCTAATGCTTAACATGAGAGTCAATTGAGGCCGCATGGACGAACGACTCTTATGCTCGATGTGACTTTAGGGTGAGACCAAGCGGTTGTCATTCTAGCATTTTTCTTTTTTAAGATTTACCAATCAAGTTTCAGGCCTAAATTTAACATACAAACAAGAGGGCCGCTATGGGCACCCCCACCTATTAAGGAAGGCACACACCATTGTTGAGGACACCAAGTGATTTACCAAGGGCACCCAAAATATGAAGGTGAAATCCCAAAATTACCTTTCATTCAAAGCACATGCACCCTACCATTTTTCTTTTTTAAGATTTACCAATCAAGTTTCAGGCCTAAATTTAACATATAAACAAGAGGGCCGCTATGGGCACCCCCACTTATTAATGAAGGCACACGCTATTGTTCAGAGCACCAAGTGGTTTACCAAGGGCACCCAAAATATGAAGGTGAAATCCCAAAATTACCTTTCATTCAAAGCACATGCACCCTACCATTTTGATGAAGAACGTTGATGGAGAAAATTTTTTGGAACCCTAAATGCTTTCTCGATCCATTGCAAGGAACCTTCAAAGCGTATATTTTTCTTTGTTTCTCCTCTGTCTTAGGTGCAATTGTTGTGGTGTGCTTCGCGTTTGGAGGTTTCCGAGTTGTCGAAGTTCATCTCTATTTTAGGGCTCGATTTTAGGGTTTGGATATCGCACTAGGCGTTAAATCGATAGATTAAAGATACGTTAAAAGTCTAATTTGCAAGCATTTGGTTCAGTTTTTTTATATAGTTTGTCTCTAAGGGTTTGTTATTTGCAAACCCGTTGTTCTAGGCTACATAGGCCAAAAAATCTCTATATAGTCTCGGCTAACCACAACCGAGATATAGGATTAAGTGTCGTTGCACAGAGTCTCGGTTACATACTACCAAGACTTACATGGTTGTCTCAGTGGGCACCAACGGAATGTTATTATCAAGGCCTAGGCTACTTTACCGTGCACCCAACACCTTAAGTCACAGGTAGTGTGACTTTACTACCACACCATCTGTGTTCCCCCCATATATTTATCAATATGGACACAGTTTTTCGCCTCCCATAACTCGAACCCGCGCCTTGGAGGCTTAAGGCCACAGATATAGCGAGTTGTGTACCATTGAGCTGGGTGCACCTTTTTTGTTAAGGCCTGGGCCACTCTACCATGCACCCAACACCTTGAGTCACAGGCAGTGTGAGTTTACCGCCACACCATCTGTGTCCCCCATATCTTTACCAATATGAGTACAATATTTCGTCTCCCACAACTCGAACCCGCGCCCTGGAGGCTTAAGGCCACATATTTAACGATTTGTGTACTATTGAGCTGGTCATCAAGCTCAAACTTCCTTTTTGCATGCGTGCTCCTCCGGAAGTTTGTGGCAAATGATTGATTATTCATTAAGCAGTCCAACTCAATGGTACACTACTTGCTAAATCAGTGGCCTTAAACCTCCAGGGCGCGGGTTTGAGTTGTGGGAGGCGAAAAATTGTGCCCATATTGGTAAAGATATGGGGAAACACAAATGGTGTGGCGGTAAAGTCACAATGCTCGTGACTCAAGGTGCTGGGTGCATGGTAGAGTGACCAAGCCTTGACACTTATACCGAATGTTATACTGAATTTGTGATTGATCGTCTCGGTTATCCAAAATCGAGATTGTGCTTAGGTTGTCATGTGTTAGGTACCGTGATATTAGCATGCCTCGGTCACTACATTCTGAGATTACTTTCGAATGTAGTTGTGATGACCCCTTCTTAAACTAGGGCACCGCCCGGCCTAATCCCTTTATTAAGCCTTAACCACACCATATAGGACCCAACAAGGAATTAGTCAACCTCTTTAACATCTTATTACCTATCAACTATTCATTGTTCAAATAGATATAAGCATATACCTATCCTATGTAAGTTCCTAAATCAAAATTAATTAAAATTTTCTAACTTAAAAGTTATTCAGCGGAAGTCATATTAATTCGACAAGCGAAAGCTTATAATATGTAGCCTAATCTTTCTGGAAAAACTAGGAAATTGAGATCGCATGCATATATAATGAAATGACGATATATAAAAACATGTATCTGGTCAAGGTGTGTATCACTCTCCAAAATATATCATATACATAAAACATTGATACATCAAAACTCAAAACCTACATAGTCTGGCGTAGCTCCACTGGCTTAGAGGTAGTCGTCGATCTTCTTTTTGCCTGGTCTGCTACTCGACGGATCTGCACCCACCGTCACAAACTAGACAGTGAGTACTTGAAAATATTAAGTAATACTGAGAGAAATTTGTTCACATTCCCAAATAATCAACAAGTATGCATAATAATAGCTACTAAGCTGAAAGGAAATCATGCAAGAAGATACTTTAGCTAAACAAAATGAAACTGACATTAGGCTAAGTAGTAATGACCTAGGGTCGGTCGGCCATGATCTTCATCACATCAGCCTTTCCACTATACATATGGATGGAGTTGTGCTCTACATCTTCTTTTGAAGGTCGTACCTACATAGTACAATACGCCTGTTTAATTATCCCAATCGTCTATCACTGGGATGTATACTTACCAACAACCCCGAGTCTTACAACTCATGAAGTCACCCAAGTTATGCTTGCCAACAACCCCGAGTCCATACCCCGTGTGTTGCTCAAGATAGTGGAGAAATCTCGATCACCCTGGAAAGTCTAGTGACCCCCGTATGTCAGCCGAATTTCTATCAATAAGTAACCCTAGACACTAGAACCACTTTCATTTTCAAGGAACAAAACGATATTGGAATCCAACAAGTACAATTGCATAACTAATGCACAAAGGATATAGATTCACCATCCTATGTACAACTACTTAATAGCATGCTATTTCACTGACCACTAATAATAAACATCAATAATAATATAACACATGAATTGGAGTCAATGAAATCATTCTATCAACAAACTATGCCATGAAACAACCTCATATAATAAGAAATGAAAAGAAATCATGGCACACAGAGTACAAGGATAATTCAGTTCAAATAACTGAGAATGAATTTTGTAAGTAAGAATGAAATGTAAGGAAATCTCTTAAATCAGTTTACTTATAAGCACACACAATTTCTATGCTACTTCGGACGTCCAACAACTCGAAACTCGTATTTAAGTCCTCGTAGATTTTCCCTAAGTTCTTGACATTAATTTATATGTTTTTGAGTATGTTTGGACCTATACTTAGTGTTTTGGAATCATTTATAGTGTTTTAGCCACCTTTGAAAATTGTTGATTTTTGATGTCACAGCAATTAGCGCGCTAATTTTCAACTTAGCGCATTATCCAGCCATATCTAGCGCTTTAGATTTCATACCGAGCGCGGTATCTGCGGTAAAATCCAGAATTCTGCAATATGAATTCTGAATTTTATCAACACATAGGCTATGCTAATGTCTTGGGAACCCTCATACATACCTCTAAAGTTCTAAAACATCATTTACAACATGAATGTCACGACCCAAATCTAAAAACCCATTTTAATTCCTTAATCAGGATCACCGACCCTTGACGTGGGATCTACACTGTGATACGTGCACCGACCGAGGCACATGGCCGAGGTATATCGTATTTTTGTATTGATGTGTGCCTAGTGTTATGTATTGTGTAGACTTACTAAGTCGTTTTGGTACAGTTGTAGGTGTCGAGACAAGAGAGGGGAAACACCTCGATATGCGTGTCGAGGCGGGTACCGGGTAGTTAGCATTTTGGTAAACCTTATTTAATACTAATATGAAATAAGGAATTACTTATAAGCCTATATAGTCAAGTAAATAATATATAATATATATATTGAGTAATTAGCGACGCGGCGGTACGCCGATATCACAATTCGGACGCAAAAATCGGGCGTCGAAATGCCCGGAAACACGGGCGAGTGTCCTAGCGGTGTCACGAACAGGTGTCACACTTGTCCCAACTCAAGTCACACTTGTCCCAACTCAAGCAACACTTGGAAAAATTCAGGCCATGTGTCAACCCCACTTACATGCACACAAAAACCCACCAAACACTCCTACCTACACCTACACCCCCCCCCCCCAACAACATGCAAACCAAACCACTCATTCATTCTTGCTGGAGAAGAAGAAGAGATTGCTGGAGGGGAATGAATCATCAAGGTTTTGAAGGAATCCATGGGAGTTTGTGAGAAATCCTCAACCTACATCAACTAGGTACACATATTAAGTTGAAACTTGAACAAGTTCTGATTTTAGGCAAATTTCAGATAGTAGATCATTGAATATATGCAGTTGATT
Organism: Stephania yunnanensis; assembly: GCA_039657365.1. Taxonomy (NCBI): domain Eukaryota; kingdom Viridiplantae; phylum Streptophyta; class Magnoliopsida; order Ranunculales; family Menispermaceae; genus Stephania; species Stephania yunnanensis. Next base: position 52,725,806 of record CM077585.1, on the reverse strand, counting down.
TATATATTTAGATTCCTCATTTCAAGCTGATAATCCAGCTATATTGAAGATCTTAATTTGGTGTTGAAATCATAAAGATATGAATTTTTGAAGTTGCAACATCAAAACTAGAATTCTGCATGTTGTATTAGGAATCAACCTGGGTAATTTAGTCATAATCTGAACATTTTACATCCAAATTCAACCACACCAGTGGCATTTGGAAATTCATATAGAAAGGAACAACTTTGCTAAACTGAAGGTATTCTGATTTGAATGTTTTTATTTCCAAACATACTCTACATATAGGTGCTGGAATTATAAAGGACAGTTTTGAAACTAAATTTTCTAAGGGTATAACTCCCTAACTACTTATCCAAAAGAGCTAATCTTTTAGTATGTTGTATTTGGATATATTTTCTGCCTTGTGACGAAAAATCACATTTTTAGAAGCTATAGATTGGGAGAAATAGATTTTCTAAATCTGTTGGTCGGATTAAATTTCAATCAGACCTATGTTTAGTAAAAGCATGATGTCTCTTTCAGTTTAAATCATAATTCTGAACACTAAACCTTTCTAGAAAGCTAAGAGAGTGATCAACAATAATGGTAGTGATGGAGGAATTCAATATTTGGACCATTTCATGCCTAAAAGTGCATTAAGATGTAGGACTGAAATTGAAACTTATTTAGTCTTTAGGGGCTGATTTAGGATGATTTATTTAAATTCTATTGAACCAATTTGAATACACAATAAACACACTAAATTGAGCTTAAATTCACTATTTGAACTAATGAGACACCAAACTCAGGAACCTAGGAAAAGGGTACGGGAGAGCGAAGACAAGATTTAGAGTTACGGGAGGCCAGTAAAGCTAGGACTTTACTTTGTTGTTGTGAGTATACCCAATGACAACTTTACTTGGCATTTCATTTCTATTAATTGTTGTCCTTGCATAGTCCTTTTGACTATTTTCCTATGTACTCTTATATCATGTGTTCTTTGTGTCTATGCTCATTTGATGAGTCAAGTTTGCATGATATCCATTCATTTGATTTAATTCATTGATTCCATTCCATGCTATGTCTATTCTTGTTGTTTTAAATGTGAATTGAAGGATAAATAGCATGCTATTAGACTAGTAAATATCTTATAAATGTTTAAGAGGACTTGTATTCATTATTTGTTTAGGTGTGTAGATGTGCCTATGCCTTGACAATCCATACTTGGTATTTCTTGAAATTTAAAAAGTAGTTTTTGCATTTAGGTCCCGTACTCGATCGAGGTGTGCGCGAATCACGGGGTTAGAGTCCCTGGGGATATCGGCACATGTTACTTGACACTGTATGACACTCAAAGTTAGAGTCCCTAAGGTGGTCTACGCACCGGGGTTAGAGTCATTGGGACACTGTATAACACTCGGGGTTAGAGTCCCTGAGGTGGTCTACACACCGGGGTTACAGTCCCTGGTAACACGTGGGGTAGAGTCCCTTGTGCTATATGATTCTTGAGTCTGAGTGACACGTTTCACTGCCGACCGGACCTAAATCACTACTACTTAGCCTAGTGTCAGTATCACTTGTTTAACTCTTGTATTTACTCGCATATGGTTTATTTTTCAGTTTTCCAATTTATATGCTTTTAAATACCCTTTGAATATTTGGAAATGCAAATTAAACTTGTCATCGAGGATTACTGTTTTATTCTTGTACTCACCGTCTTTTTTATGACGGTGGGTGTAGAGCCGTCTAGTAGCAGGACGGGCAAAGAGAAGATCGGCGATTATCCCTGAGCCCGCGGCGCGTTACTGCATCGATTGTAGGTCTTCTTTTAATATTTTGATTGTATAGTTTATATATGTCTTTCAGATACTTTTTGGGGTTGTGTATTGGGTTGAGCGTTAGTTCCCCGACTTGACTTAGACCATTTTATCGTTTCAATGAATTTTGAAGACTATATATATGCGATGGCATAAAAAGTATCTGAAAGACGTATATAACATATACAATCAAAATATCAAAAGAAGTCCTACAATCGATGTAGTGACGCGCCGCGGGCTCAGGGATAATTGCCGATCTTCTCTTTGCTCGGCCTGCTAGTAGACGGCTTTGCACCCACCGTCATAAAAAGGACGGTGAGTACAAGAATAAAACAATAATCCCCGATGACAAGTTTAATTTGCATTTCCAAATATTCAAATGGTATTTAAAAGCATATAAATTGGAAAACTAAATAATAAACCATATGGGAGTAAATACCAGAGTTAAACAAGTGATACTGACACTAGGCTAAGTAGTAGTGATTTAGGTCCGGTCGGCAGTGAAACGTGTCACCCCGACCCAATAATCATATAGCACAAGGGACTTTAACCCAAGTGTTACCAGGGACTCTAACCCCGGTGCGTAGACCACCTCAGGGACTCTAACTCCGAGTGTCATATAGTGTCAAGTAACATGTGCCGACATCCCCAGGGACTCTAACCCCGTGATTCGCGCACACCTCGATCGAGTACGGGACCTAAATGCAAAAACTACTTTTTAAATTTCAAGAAATACCAAGTATGGATTGTCAAGGCATAGGCACATCTACACACCTAAACAAATAATGAATACAAGTCCTCTTAAACATTTATAAGATATTTACTAGTCTAATAGCATGCTATTTATCCTTCGATTCGCATTTAAAACAACAAGAATAGACATAGCATGGAATGGAATCAATGAATTAAATCAAATGAATGGATATCATGCAAACTTGACTCATCAAATGAGCATAGACACAAAGAACACATGATATAAGAGTACATAGGAAAATAGTCAAAAGGACTATGCAAGGACAACAATTAATAGAAATGAAATGCCAAGTAAAGTTGCCATTGGGTATACTCACAACAACAAAGTAAAGTCCTAGCTTTACTGGCCTCCCATAACTCCAAATCTTGTCTTCGCTCTCCCGTACCCTTTTCCTAGGTTCCTGAGTTTGGTGTCTCATTAGTTCAAATAGTGAATTTAAGCTCAATTTAGTGTGTTTATTGTGTATTCAAATTGGTTCAATAGACTTTAAATCAATCATCCTAAATCAGCCCCTAAAGACTAAATTAAGTTTCAATTTCAGTCCTACATCTTAATGCACTTTTAGGCATGAAATGGTCCAAATATTGAATTCCTCCATCACTACCATTATTGTTGATCACTCACTTAGCTTTCTAGAAAGGTTTAGTGTTCAGAATTACGATTTAAAGTGAAAGAGATATCATGCTTTTACTAAACATAGGTCTGATTGAAATTTAATCCAACCAGCAGATTTAGAAAATCTATTTCTCCCAATCTATAGTTCTTAAAAATGTGATTTTTGGTCACAAGGCAGAAAATATATCCAAATACAACATACCAATAGATTAGCTCTTTTGGATAATTAGTTAGGGAGTTATACCCTTAGAAAATTTAGTTTCAAAACTGTCCTTTATAATTCCAGCACCTATTTGTAGAGCATGTTTGGAAATGAAAACATTCAAATCAGAATACCTTCAGTTAAGCAAAGTTGTTCCTTTCTATATGAACTTTCAAATGCCACTGGTGTGTTTGAATTTGGATCTAACATGTTCAGATTATGACTAAATTACCCAGGTTGATTCCTAATACAACATGCAGAATTCCAGTTTTGATGTTACAATTTCAAAAATTCATATCTTTATGATTTCAACACCAAATTAAGATCTTCAATATAGCTGGATTATCAGCTTGAAATGAGGAATCTAAATATATAAATCAACTGCATATATTCAATGATCTACTATCTGAAATTTGCCTAAAACCAGAACTTGTTCAAGTTTCAACTCAATATGTGTACCTAGTTAATGTAGGTTGAGGATTTCTCACAAACTCCCATGGATTCCTTCGAAACCTTGATGATTCATTCCCCTCCGGCAATCTATTCTTCTTCTCCAGCAAGAATGAATGAGTGGTTTGGTTTGCATGTTGTTGGGGGGTGTAGGTGTAGGTGTATGTGGGAGTGTTTGGTGGGTTTTTGTGTGCATGTAAGGGGGTTGACACATGGCCTGAATTTTTCCAAGTGTTGCTTGAGTTGGGACAAGTGTGACTTGAGTTGGGACAAGTGTGACACCTGCTCGTCACACCGCTAGGACACTCGCCCGTGTTTCCGGGCATTTCGACGCCCGATTTTTGCGTCCGAATCTTGATATCGGCGTACCGCCGCGCGCTAATTACTCAATATATATATATATATATATATATATATATATATATATATATATGTTGTAAAATAAATTGGAACTTGCTAAGAACTAGAGAAGGAAATAGAAGACTAAGAACTACTACTACTACAAACTACTACTACAAAGGAGAAAAGAAGAAATGAGATAGTTGGAATGAGAAGTTTTCATTCAACTTGGTGTGCTTTTACAATGAAGTTAGTATCCTTTATATAGCCATTTGGTATGACAACAAATGTGCCTTAGCAATGTGGGACTAAAACATCACCCCATGTACATTGAAATGGTTACAAAGAACATGACAATACAAAAACCAATGGAAGTACATAACTACGCAATATGTTGGTGTACATGCATGGTCATCCACATTTCACAACACTCCCCCTTGGATGACACTTGCTGAGAGATTATGCCTCGTTAAAACTTTTACTAAGAAAAACCCTGTGGGAAAAATATAGTAAAAGAAAAAGAGTACACTATTCTCATAAATATTAAGACGGGTATAATATTGTTAAGATTGCCTCATTAAAAACCTTGCTAGGAAAACCCAATGGGATAAAACCATAGCTAAGGGAAAAAGAGTGCAATACATTAATCAATAACTCCCCCTCATGTGAACATGGGCGAAACTTGTTCAGTTTCTTTACTTGCAATATCTTTAAGTTTACGCAAGCCAATACCATATGAAAGCCTTTTAAATGTCGTGGTTGGTAAGGCTTTTGTGAATAGATCAGCAAGATTATCACTCGATCGGATTTGCTTGACATCAATTTCACCATTCTTCTGAAGCTCATGCGCATAAAAGAATTTTGGTGAAATATGTTTTGTTCTGTCCCCTTTTATAAATCCTTCACTTAATTGTGCAATACATGCTTGCGTTATCTTCATATAATATGGTTGGAGAATCTTTTATTGAAGGCAATCCACATGATTCTTGAATATGTTCAATCATATTTCTCAACCATACACATTCACGACTTGCTTCATGAATTGCAAGTACTTCGAAATGGTTGGAAGAAGTAGCAACCATAGTTTGCTTTACTTGACTTCCATGATACAAGATAGATTACCACATGTGAATACATATCCCGTTTGAGAACGGCCTTGTGGGATCGATAAAAACCCAAAGATCGCATATAACCTTGGAGATTCAATTTTACCCTCTCGAGTAGAATAGACCCATGTCACTTGTTCCTCGAAGATATCGAAAATATGTTTAACACCATTCCAATGTCTTCGAGTTGGTGATGAGCCGTATCTTGCAAGTAGGTTGACAAAGAAAAGCAATGTCAGTCTTGTACAATTTGCAAGATACATAAGTGCACCAATTGCACTTAAATATGGTACCTCTCGGACCAAGTAGCTCTTCATCACTTTCACGAGGTCGAAATGGATCCTTATCCACTTCAAGTGATCTCGACAACCATTGGAGAGCTCAATGGATGCGCCTTGTCCATATAAAATCTTTTTAATAATTTTTCAATATAATTTGATTGATGGACAAATACTCCACTTGAAAAATGTTCAATTTGCAAACCAAGACAAAGTCTTGTTTTTCCAAGTTCTTTCATCTCGAATTCCTTTTTCAAGTATTCTGGATGTTCTAACGATGTCGTCGTGGTTTCCCACTATATTTAAATCATCAACATATACAACAATAATCACAAATCCTGTTGATGATCTTTTAATAAAAACACATGGGCAAAGCGGATTATTTACATATCCTTCTTTCAAGAAATAATCACCGAGGCGTTTGTACCACATTCGTCCGGATTGTTTCAATCCGTACAAAGACCTTTGTAATTTTATAGAATGCATGTTATGAGGTTTTGATTTTATTTCATCGGATGTTACAAATCCATCGTGGTATTTTCATATATATCTCACTGTCTAGGATCCGTACGTATATGCCGTAACGACATCCATTAAATGCATATCAAGCCCTTCGAGACTACAAGGCTTATTAAGAACCGAAATGTGATTGCATCTATAACAGAGAATATGTTTCCTCATAATCTATGCCAGGTCTTTGTGAGAAACCTTGAGCTACAAGTCTTGCTTTGTACCTTGTAACTTTATTTTTTCGTTTCTCTTTCGTACAAATACCCATTTATATCCAATAGGTTTTACGCCATCCGGCGTTTGGACAATTGGTCCAAAAACCTCTCGCTTCTTTAACGAGTTTAGCTTTCTTGGATAGCCTCTTGCCATTTTTGCCAATCAAGTCTTTTTCGACATTCGTCCACTGATCGTGGTTCTCGATCATCATCATTTTCACATATTTCAAAGGACACATTGAAAGCAAATATATCATCGTGAACAATTTCATTTCGATCCCAAATCTTACCGAGTTTAAATAATTTATTGAGATCTCATTATTTTCATCTTTTTCCTCTTTTTCTAGAGGAAGTTGTTCCTCATCGTAATCAACTTGTTCTCGACAAACCCTTATCAAATGATTCTTGTGCTTTCTCGGAGTATTTTGATTTGTATTTATTTTTACTCCCGTTTTCCTCTTTCGAGGAATTGTATCCTTTGAACCAATCGGTCTTCCACGCTTTGAGCGTTTCGTTGGTTCTTGTGCATTTTGTTGCACAGAGACATCAATTCTTGCAGAGAGCATTTGCACTGGAATGTGTGATTTTGTCACTTGTTTTGCATCATTAAATGCATCGTGTAATTGATTTGCAATTTGTTGCAAATGAATGATCTTTTGAACTTCAAGTTCGCACCGATTTGTGCGTGGATCATAATGTGATAAAGTTGATGCATTCCAAGCAATTTCGCGCCATTCCTTTTGAATTGGCTTCTTATCTCCCCTAATGGTGGGAAAATTGCTTCATCAAAGTGACAATCAAGCAAACGTGCAAGAAATAAATCCCCGTTAAGGGCTCAAGGTATCTTATAATGGACGATGAGTTAAATCCAATATAAATCCCAAGTTTTCGTTGTGGACCCATCTTAGTTCTATTGGGAGGTGGTATAGGAACATACATTGCACAACCAAAATTCTCAAGTGTGAAATATTTGGTTGTTGACCTAAAATGAGTTGCATAGGGGAATGTTCATGGTATGCGTAGGCCTATAACGAATGATAGATGCTTGCATGAAGGATCGCATGTCCCCAAACCGAAGTTGATAACTTAGTTCTCATGATTAAAGGTCCGGCAATTAATTGAATGCGTTTGATAAGAGATTCTCCAAACCATTCTCGGTATGCACATGTGGAACGTAATGTTCAATGGTAATTCCTATAGACATGCAATAATTTCTAAATGCTTGAGATTGAAATTCCCAAGATTATCAAGACGGATGGTCTTGATTGGGTTGTCGAAATTGTGCTCTTAACTTAATGATTTGTGCTAAAAGTCTAGCAAATGCAACATTGCGGGTTGAAAGCAAACAAACATGTGACCACCTAGTTGATGCATCTATCAAAACCATGAAATATCTGAATGGTCCACAAAGAGGATGAATAGGACCACATATGTCTCCCTGAATGCGTTCTAAGAAAACTGGGGATTCCACAACGATTTTACTTGGGGATGGTTTAACTATCAATTTACCTTGAGAACAACTAGCACAATTATAATCACCAGCTGAAAATATTTTGTGACTCCTTAAAGGATGCCCATGCGAATTATTAATTATTCTTCGCATCATTGATGATCCTGGATGACCAAGCCGGTCATGCCATAAAATGAATGTCTTTGGATCATTAATTTTCTTATTCAAGACGACATTCGTTTCGACATGCCTTATATGAGTAAAATATAATCCAGATGATAAAGCTGGGAATTTTTCTAACGCTTCTTTTTTCCCATTTGAAACCAATGTGACATAGAGAAATTCTCTACTATTTTCATTCACGGTTTCAATGTGATATCCATTTTGTCGAATATCTTTAAAGCTCGCAAATTTCTTCCGATTTTTCGTGAGTATAAGGCATTGTCAACATGAATTGTTGTTCCCCCAGTGCAACATAATATTTGCTCTTCCAGAGCCATTAATCAAATTGGAGGTGCGATATATTGTTTGAACATTAGCCTCAAATAAATTCAAATTGGAGAAATATTCTCTGCTTTTAAGGATTGTATGCGTTGTAACACAATCAAGGCATATATCGCTCTTATTTGATTCATGACTTGAACACATGATTTGTTGATCCATCTGGACAAATAATGTTTTGCAAATCAGAAAAAGAGTCATATTTCAATGATAAAATTCATAATATTTTGCCTTTGATTTTGAAGGCATGGTAAAGGTCACAAAAATATTCGGGCATATATATGACAATATTTAGGCAAAATAGCCTTTCATATATGACTAAAAAAATGTCACAATTATGAGCGCTCATTGTCAATAATTATTTGCCCTTTGTAGTGGTGCACCACTTTTATTCCAATTTTTGGTGGAATTGTCAATACTACCTTTACCCGATATTTTCACCTTTTCCACGTCCATAAATTTATTATTGCGATCATGATCATTATATGCAACATATGCTTCTTAATTTGAAGTTTAACTAATTGACTGGAGCGATATTATATTTATAATATCTCATTATTTTACTCAAATACCATGAGACAAGAAATCAATCCTTAATATTTATTGGATTGACGTGCGCACTCGATATTTGTTGCAAAGAATTAATCGAGGCGGGCCACGTGACCTCTTTATTGTCTCATCACTCATATTTCCACATAGCCTCAACATAGAGGTAATTAAAATTGTGGAATTATAATTAATATTTGATCGATTAAATTTTGTAGCATGAGACCCAAATTACCATTTTGAGCTTTTTGGAGCATTACCCTTTTGGTATGTATATATATAACTCCATGAGGTGAAAATATATATAAAGTGAAATATTCACTTTTCAAATCTCTAAAGAGAAATTGGTGAATGATTGTGTACAACATACAACCTTGCATGGATACAAACTTTATTCATAATTTGTAATATCTAACTATCATGACAAGAATTATAATAAGGTAACAAATTCAACTATGGTTGATTAATATTTTGAAAGTAAATATAATCTAAAATAATTTTCTCTTTTCTTTCTATGTAAATAAAAAAAACATAACATATGATTAAGTATATGTTCACAACTTGATTTATTAATAATCAAATGTACTATTCGTATGAGTTGGTGGGACAACCTCGAGGTCAGGGTGGCGAGACAAAGTCCGCTTAATGCCATGCCTCCTCGAACGGGATAACCCGTCTCCCTTTCAATGTTTAGCTTTATCGGGGACAAGGCTTACCCACTATCAACTCAAACTTATAGCATGATTTGTATTATAAAATCAAGAATAGAACAATAACTAATCGTTTGTAGTTTTAAGAGAAAACTAGTTATGTCACATATTGACTTTTGATTTCTGATGTAGAAGATCGTACAAGACGCAACTACAGAGCATACTTTCGCAATCGGTGACGCTATAATGCATAATATATGAATAAAGTATGCATAGATAAAAGGAAGCAACCATGATAATATAGAAGTAAATTGAACTTATTTAAATAACAAAAGTTATACCTTCCTAGCTTTCTCTCCTTAACAAGCCTTCTTGAACTTCAAGATCTCCTTAATGCTAGAGCAAGCTCGTGCTGATAACGTGTTGTAAAATAAATTGGAACTTGCTAAGAACTAGAGAAGGAAATAGAAGACTAAGAACTACTACTACTACAAACTACTACTACAAAGGAGAAGAGAAGAAATGAGATAGTTGGAATGAGAAGTTTTCATTCAACTTGGTGTGCTTTTACAATGAAGTTAGTATCCTTTATATAGCCATTTGGTATGACAACAAATGTGCCTTAGCAATGTGGGACTAAAACATCACCCCATGTACATTGAAATGGTTACAAAGAACATGACAATACAAAAACCAATGGAAGTACATAACTACACAATATGTTGGTGTACATGCATGGTCATCCACATTTCACAACAATATATATATATATATATATATATTCCATATTATTTACTTGACTATATAGGCTTATAAGTAATTCCTTATTTCATATTAGTATTAAATAAGGTTTACTAAAATGCTAACTACCCGGTACCCGCGTCGACACGCATATCGAGGCGTGTCCCCGCTCTTGTCTCGACACCTACAACTGTACCAAAACGACTTAGTAAGTCTACATAATACATAACACTAGGCACACATCAATACAAAAATACGATATACCTCGGCCATGTGACTCGGTCGGTGCACGTATCACAGTGTAGATCCCACGTCAAGGGTCAGTGATCCTGATTAAGGAATTAAAACGGGTTTTGAGATTTGGGCCGTGACAATGAATCACCAACCTATAGCACCAATTATATAATTCAACAAATTGAGCTATATTAATGGAGTAGGAAGTTTACCAAGCTTGAAGAAACTAGTCGAACTTGATCTCCTCTTCACTTATTCACTGAATTCCTCTGGTTTTCTTCCACCTCTAGCAGTTCTCATTCTCCAACAATTTTGCTTCTTAAGGAAGAAATCCAATTGAGAGAAATGAGAGAAGCTTACGTTGACCAAGTTATATATATGTGGTTTGTAGATATGGTTGAATGATAGCCCTTGATCACTTGTGCACATGTATCCCGAGACGTATCTAGTGGACCTCCTCCTAACACATGTCCCACTAGTTCATGCTTACCAAACACAACTCAATTGGTGTTAAAGCATGTTAATTCGTGTCTCGAGGCACATCAAGTGGCCTATCTTGTAACTTATTAACTTAGGTGTATCAACACCAAATCTACCATAAACTATACAACATACTTATTATAACCATATATAAAGCTTGTACCAACTTACCCCATCACTTTCTACCTCGATTCCTCACTAACACGTACATCGAGGCATTTTTCCGCTCATGTCTCGACACCTATAAATAGTTAGAAGTGACTTATTAGTCTACACATATACAATACAGTAGGCATACACTACAACAAATATAACATTACCTCGGCCATCTCGCCTCGGTCATGATATGTATCTCGCATGCAGGTCCTACGTTACGGGTCATTTGATCCTAATTAAGTAATTAAACCTTATTAGCATTTTGGGCCATGACAATTCTTCCCAACTAATGGAATTTCGTCCTCGAAATTAAACTTAAAATTTACTTGACTCGAAAATGTACGCAAATCTATCACTTATATAGTCTTCCCGTTCCCAAGTGAGCTCCAAATCTCCATGAAACTACCACTTGACTAACACCTTTGGAATAGACTTGCCTCTTAACTGTTGTACCCTCATGTCTAGGATCTGTACTGGCTGCTCTTCATATGAGATATCCTCACTCAAGTCAATCTGACTCAAGTCCACTGTCGTTCTCTCATTTTCCTTCGACTTGGCTAGTCAAAACATAGAAATATGAAACACGGGATGAATCCCCGACATCTGGGGAGGTAAATCTAGTTCATAAGCAACCTTTCCGACCCATTTCTTGATCTTAAAAGGCTCGATAAATCTCGATGCTAACTAACCTTTTAGACAAAATCTATGAAGACCATTTCAAGGATAAACCTTTAGATATACTAAAGCTCCCTCATCGTACGTGAGATTACTGCAATACATATCTGCATACTTCTTTTGCCTCTCCTGGTCTCCCTTAAGCCTTTGGCGAATCTGCTGTACCTTCTCTGTGTGATCGACAACAATTTCAGGCCCTATAATGTCACGGTCCTTTGGCTCAGCCCAACAAGATGGTGAGCGACACAGACTGCCATATAATGCCTCAAATGGCGCCATCTCAATGTTAGCCTGATAACTGTTGTTGTATGCAAACTTACACAATGGTAGGTACTCCTTCCATGATTTGCCAAACTCAAGTACACAAGCCCTGAGCATATCCTCGAGAGTCTGAATCAACCTCTCAGTCTACCCATCAGTTTGAGGGTGAAAAGTTGTGCTAAATTGTAGGCGCGTACCATATTGCTCCTGCATACTCCGCTACATCCTGGACGTATACATAACATCTCTAGCTGACATAATAGTCAGTGGTACCCCATACAGCCTAATAATCTCTCTCTCGAACGATACACTCAATTGGTCAAATGTGTAATGAGCTGCAACTAGTATAAAATGGGCAAATTTCGTCAATCTATCCACAATCACCCAGATGGAATCATGTCGACGGACAGTCTTTGGCAATCCTCTAACAAAATCCATGGCTATATCTTCCCACTTCCATCGTGGAATGGGAAGCGACTGTAATAATACTTTTGGTCTACGATGCTCTACCTTCACCTGTTGGCAGATCCCACAGTTCCTGATAAACTTTGATACATCCGCTTTCATCCTAGGCCACCAAAGATGTCTTTTCATGTCATGATACATCTTAGTCATTCCTGGATGAACAGTGAATCGAGAACTATGCGATTCCTGAAGAATCTCCTTTCTCAGCTATGCCACTGCCGGTATCCATAATCTGCCTCTAAATCTGAGACACTGATCCGTCATCTCACTCCAGTCAGTACAATCAATACTCTGGGCTAACTCGTTGAATCTCGTATATAAGATGTCGGCTCTCTGTCCCTCTGACACTCTCTGAGTAGATACTCTATGAAGCCTCATCTGTGCACAAATCATCACTCGAGTGTCAATATGAACATCTAACCGAGTCATCATTGCCGCTGCCTCGAGTAATCCATACTCATGCATCATATGACATCTAACAACCTCGACATCTCCAACTGACATTCTACTCACGCATCAACAACTACGTTTGCTTTTCCTAAGTGATATTCCAGAGAAAAGTTGTAGTCCTTTAAAAATTTCAACCATCGACGCTGTCTCATATTCGGCTCTTTCTATGTGAAGAGATATTTCAAACTCTTATGGTCAATATAGAGTGTGAACCTCTCTCCATACAGATGATGTCTCCATATCTTCAAAGCAAACACTACCGCCGCCAACTCTAAATCATGAGTTAGATAATTCTTCTGATGTACCTTCAACAGTCTGGATGCGTAAGCCACCGTGCATCTGTCCTGCATCAATACACAACCAAGACCCGTATGAGAAGCATCTATTGATACCATGAATACTTATCCAGCCTCTGGCAATAACAACACTGGTGCGGTAGTCAACAATCTATTCAACTGAGCAAATGCCTCATCACATTCCTCAGACCAAATAAACTTGATGTCTTTTTGGGTCAATCTAGTAATCGGTGAAGCAATCTTCGAGAAATCCTTCACGAACCTGCGATAATATCCTACTAACCCTAGAAAACTCCTAATCTCCGTAACTGATTTCGGTGCTGGCGAATCTATAATAGCCTGAATCTTGGCTGGATTTACCGCAATGCCTGCCGCTCCAACATGTCCCAAAAACTTAACCTTTGACAGCCAAAACTCACACTTACTGAATTTGGCGTTAAGTATATGTTTTCTCAAAGTCTGCAACGTCTCCTTGGGGTGTTACTCATGATCCTCTCGAGTCCTCGAGTATATCAATATATCATTAATGAAAACTATCACGAAGCGGTTAAGAAATGATTTCATCACCAGATGCATCAAATCCATAAACATGGCAGGAGCATTAGTCAAACCAAATGGAATGATTGTGAATGATAGTGTCTATACCTCGTGTTAAATGCTGTCATGGACCTCTATTCATCCCTGATCCTAAGGTGATGATACCTTGATCTTAGGTCTTTCTTGGAAAAAAACTGCGCTCCTCTCAGCTAATCAAATAAGTCATCAATTCATGGTAAGGGATACTTGTGTTTGACTGTGACCTTATTAAACTGTCTATAAGCGATACAACCTCAAAGTCTTGTCTTTCTTCTTTACAAAAAGGACCGGTGCTTCCCATGGCGACATAGAAGGTGTAATGAATCTTTCTCAAATCCTGCAACAGACTCCTCAACTCCTCCAACTCTCGTGGAGCCATGCGATACGATGGTATAGAACTGGTATAGTACTTGGTACCAACTCGATAATGAAATCTATCTCCCTCGGTGGTGGTAAACTAGGTAAGTCTTCCGGAAACACATTCGAAAACTCACATACAATCGAAATCTCCTCAAGTCTAGGTCCCTGACTCTCTACTATGGTGTATAATGACACTAGAGCCTCCATCTCTCCACTAATCGCAAGTCGACCTCGAGTGCCCTCGGCTCTTGGTGCGCTACCACTATACGTGAACATCAAACGCCCTGGGATCTCAAATATCATTGTCTTGCTAAAACAGTCGATATGAGCGTGATACGTTGCTAGCCAATCCATCCCTAACAACACGTTGAAGTCTAAAAACTCAAACCCCCTGAAGTCTGTAGGTAACTCTACTCCGCCTATCTGCACTAGACATCTCTCAACAAGACAATTAACTCTATCCCCGGTTGCTGTACTCAAAATCAAATGCACGCCAACCCTAATCGGTGTCAAACTTAAGATGCCTAACATGCGACCAGCAATGAAAGATACTATAGAACCTAAATCAAACAAAACATATGAATCTCTACCACAAATGGAAACCATACCCTCAACGAGTCTCCGTGTGGCATCTGCGTCAGGCTGTGCGACCATATGTACGCCCTCTCGGCTCTGTGATGGAATTACGAATGCTGGTTGTGGACAATCTCGAATCACGTATCCAACTTGACCGCACCTAAAACATATGACTGGTCTACGTTGGCCCTGGATCTGTCCTAGGCTTGTGCCTATCTCTGCCCCTGTCTGGAACTATCCTGTCCTCTACCTCTACCTCAGCCTCTACCACCCTGCTGTTACTGTCATAGCACTGGTGCTGCTGGTAGAGCTGGCAAGCTAGTAGTAATGGTAGTGGTAGTAGGAGTTGACAATGCAAGTCTAACTGGTGGTGGTAAGGGAGGTCTACGAACAATGGTCTGCAAAGGCGTAAGAGATGATACATAAGGTACAACTACTATAGATGTCCCTAACCCGCGAACCTCTTTCCCATCTCTTCGATCTTTTGCCCCTCTATTTCCTCCTCTCAAACTTCGTAACCCGATCAGCTGTCAACGCTGGTACTAGCGGCGTCCCATTAGAAACTCTACCTAAATAGTAGGTCTCGTGATATAATGCACGCTAATAAATCTCCCCTTATGTCCTGGCACCTGAATTGATCACATAAAATCTAATGTCAGGCCTCAGTTCATCTCCAAAATGGTACACCTCGTCAGAATCCTCTCACACTAAGTCTCCAGCAAACTGCATTAGATAGTTGTATTTGTCTTTGTTGCTCATGACTGACTCGTCGGCTTCCTGTCTCAGGTTCATGAACTCTTTCCTTAACCTCTTCATCACTGCAGGTGGGAAATATTGCTGGTAAAACTTCCTTTTGAAGGCATCCTAAGACTCAAACTCTCCCTCGGATGCTATCGTCTCGTGCCACCATACACCAGCATCTCGCTGTAGAGTGTACGACAAAATCTCAGCTCGGAGTTTGTCCTCAATCTTCAAGACTCTATGTAACTTCTCTTGAGACAAAACCCACTTCTCAATCTTCTTAAAATCTCGCTGACCGTCAAAATAAATTGGTTTCAGTCTGATTAAATCTTTCACCAACTAAACCTCTGCTGTCAAGCTAGAAGATGGAGGTGTAAAAGACGGTGTACAAACTGTCTCTACAACTGGAGCTGCTATAACTGGTGCAGTATGCACTACTGGCACCGCGGTCGGTAAGGTGGAAGTAGTCGTAGTAGCAGGGGCTGGCGTCTGTGCTGGTGGAGCTAAACGTGCAGTCATCATAGCGATGTACTCTGTTAACAACTATCCCAGAGCAGCTCCTCGATCAGATAGCCTTTAAAAATCCTCCGCCGATGGTATAGAAGGTTGGCTGCCACTCGCACCTGCATCCCCGCTATCGCGTGAATTCGCCATCGGTGTTTGCAAGTTGATAGCGTACGTGAATCAGCTACTACGTAAATAACGTATATATGCGTATAGAAAATTAACATGTACATATATGAAATCCCCAACTCACTTTCACTCATTTCCCAACTAATGGTTTCTAGGCACGGATCATCTGGTTTCCCACAACAAAGATTTCTATTTTCTAATCTCCTTGTTTGAAGTTTTTATTTGTTATGTGCTGAAAAGTTAGGCCTTTAACTACATACTATAGCTTTGGTATCATATTGTAGAATCACCATATTCCACATCATGAGCTTATAGAACTTAGACTCTGATATCAACTGTGATGACCCCTTCTCAAATTAGGGCACCACTTGGCCTAATCCCTTTATTAAGCCCTAACCACACCATATAGGACCCAACAAGGAATTAGTCAGCCTCTTTAACATCTTATTACCTATCATTTATTCATTGTTCAAATAGATATAAGCATATGCCTATCCTATGCAAGTTCCTAAATCAAAATTAATTAAAATTTTCTAACTTAAAAGTTATTCAGCGAAAGTCATATTAATTCGACAAGCGAAAGCTTATAATATGTAGCCTAACCTTTGTGGAAAAACTAGGAAATTGAGATCACATGCATATATAATGAAATGGCGATATATAAAAACACGTATCTGGTCAAGGTGTGTATCACTCCACAAAATATATCATATACATAAAACAGTAATACATCAAAACTCGAAACCTAAATAGTCTGGCGTAGCAGCACTCCACTAGCTTAGAGGTAGTCGTCGATCTTCTCTTTGCCTGGTCTGCTACTCGACGGATCCGCACCCACCCTCACAAACTAGACAGTGAGTACTTGAAAATATTAAGTAATACTGAGAGAAATTTGTTCACATTCCCAAATAATCAACAAGTATCAAATTGTATAATAATAACAACTAAGCTGAAAAGAAATCATGCAAGAAGATACTTTAGTTAAACAAAATGAAACTGACATTAGGCTAAATAGTAATGATCTAGGGTCGGTCGGCCGTGATCTTCATCACATAAGCCTTTCCACTATATATATGGATGGAGCTGTGCTCTACATCATCTTTGGAAGGTCGTACCTACACGGTACAATACGCCTTTTTAATTATCCCAACTGTCTATCATTAGGATGTATACTTGCCAACAACCCCGAGTCTTACAACTCGTGAAGTCACCCAAGTTATGCTTGCCAACAACCTCGAGTCCCATACCCCGTGTATTGCTCAAGATAGTGGAGAAATCTTGATCACCCTGGAAAGTCTAGTGACCCCGTATGTCAGTCGGATTTCTATCGATAAGTGACCCTAGACACTATAACCACTTTCATTTTCAAGGAACAACACGATATTGGAATCCAACAAGTACAATTGCATAACTAATGCACAAAGGATATCGATTCACAATCATATGTACAACTACCTAATAGCATGCTATTTCACTGACCACCAATAATAAACATTAATAATAATATAACACATGGATTAGAGTCAATGAAATCATTCTATCGACAAACTATGCCATGAAACAACCTCATATAATGAGAAATGAAAACAAATCATGGCACACAGAGTACAAGGATAGTTCAGTTCAAATAACTGAGAATGAATTTTGTAAGTAGGAATGAAATGTAAAGAATTCTCTCAAATCAGTTTACTTACAAGCACACGCAATTTCCTATGCTACTTCGGCCGTCCAACGCCTCGAAACTTGTATTTAAGTCCTCGTAGCTCTTCCCTAAGTTCTTGACATCAATTTATATGTTTTTGAGTATGTTTAGACCTATACTTAGTGTTTTAGAATCATTTATAGTGTTTAGCCACTTTTGAAAATTGTTGATTTTTGTTGTCACAACAATTAGCGCATTAATTTTCAACTTAGCGCACTATCCAGCTATATGTACGCGCTAATCAATATTAGCGCGCTTGATTTCATACCAAGTGCTCTATGTGCAGTAAAATCCAGAATTCTGCAATATGAATTCTGAATTTTATCAACACATAGGCTATGCTGATGTCTTGGGAACCCTCATACACACCTCTAAAGTTCCAAAACATCATTTACAACAGGAATCACCAACCCATAGCACCAATTATATGAATTCAACAAATTGAGCTATGTTAATGGAGTAGGAAGTTTACTAAGTTTGAAGAAACTAGTTGAACTTGGTCTCCTCTCCACTTATTCACTGAATTCCTCTGGTTTTCTTCCACCTCCAGAAGCTCTCCTTCTCCAGCAAGTTTGCTTCTTAAGGAAGAAATCCAATTGAGAGAAATGAGAGAAGCTTACGTTGATCAAGTTATATATATATGTAGTTTGTAGATATGGTTGAATGATAGCCCTTGATCACTTGTGCACACTTATCCTGAGACGTATCTAGTGGACCTCCTTCTAACACATGTCCCACTAGTTCATGCTTAAGTGACACCAAACACAACTCAATTGGTGTTGAATCCTGTTAACTCGTGTCTCGAGGCACATCAAGTGGCTTATGTTGTAACTTATTAACTTAGGTGTATCAACACCAAATCAACCATAAACTATACAACATACTTATTCTAACCATATATAAAGCTTGTACCAACTTACCCCATCACTTTCTACCTCGATTCCTTGCCAACACGTACATCGTGGCATTTTTTCGCTTATGTCTCGACACCTATAAATAGTTAGAAGTGACTTAATAGTCTACACATATACAATACACTAGGCATACACCATAAAAGTATAACATTAACTCAGCTATCTCGCCTCGGTCATGACACGTATCTCGCATGCAGGTCCTACGTCACGGGTCATTTGATACTAATTAAGTAATTAAACCTTAATTAGCATTTTGGGCTGTGATAGTAGATTTAGGTAGGTTTTGGTGATGTTCAACCGAGACTGAATCCATTCACTCAGTTATCAAATACCGAGAGTTGAAATGTTATCTCGGTCACGAATGACCGTGACTATCGTTTTAATCTCGAACCGACTTGACTGAGACTATTTAAATTGCTGATTTTTCTTTATTTTTTATGGAGATTACTGGAGTTTCTGTTCATGGTGCTTACATTCAATTATTTTATCAGGTATGGCTCATCCTTAAACCCTAGTGAGTAGGGAAGAGGATGGTGTTGAGCCATCGAGGGGTAACCGTGGGAGGGGCGGCCAGAGAACCCAGGTTGTGCCTTATCGAAAAGCGAAACAGAATGTGGATGTGAAAGGAAAGGGAAAGGCTAATGGAAAACATGGAAGGGACGCAGAGGTGCACAATGAGGTTTCCAATGTTGTCGCGCGTCGGCATCAGGATCTTGTCATTGCCCAATGTGAAAGTGAGGCTCGTGCATTGGAGTCTAGTAGTAGTCAGTCCTCAGAACGAGTAGACACTACTAAGAGGCATCGCAATATGGGTGGGAGTAGTAGTGGTGGATGTAGCCATAATGAAGGGGAGTCACAAGAGAGAGCAAAAGCAATAATGTTCTCTTTCCCGGTGGTTCGTCAGATGAATTCTTGCTGAAGAGTTTGAAAAATCATGTTGCCTTAACGATTTTAAGCAATGAGGTACTTAATGTTTCATTCAACACGATACTTCTAAAATTATTTTTTTCATGTAACTGTTAAAATGTTTTTTGTTTTTGTAGGATCGCCCGTTACTCAATAGTATCAATCACGGGGCTCAGATCCAAAAATGGGATTTGCTGTCGTGTCACCCTGACAACCAGGTCCTTCAGAGGATTATCCAACGATTCAGATTGACTCCGCTGATAGACTACTCATTATCGTAAGGCAAACAAGGAGGTCATTTCTGCCTTTTGTTGAGCAGTGGCAGCCGAAGATGAACACATTCACCTTACCATTCAGTTAAATGTCAATATCTTTTAAAGATGTGAGCATTCTCCTGAAAATTCTTGTGATCGGCAAAGTTGTTGCAGTTGAGAACTTTACAAAGTACACCGAGGAATCTCGCGCGGATGCGATAAAGCTAGTATCTAAACTACTTGGGGTTAGCATTGAAGATGCTGAGGAAGAAGTGAATATCAGCACCGTGCGGAAGTGTTGGTTGAAGACTGGGTAGTTGCCCAAACCTGCTTCAAAGGACACTACTTATCCGCCCGTGGAATGCACTGCAGGGGCGTACTTATTGTACTTGCTTTCCTGCACCCTTTTCGCGAATAAGAGTGTATTTCGGGTCTCTATTGCCTTGTTGAAGCTTCTTGAAGATTTGTATGATGTGGGCAAGTATGCATGGGGTGCAGCTGTTTTGGCGTATTTGTATTGTCACTTAGGTTATGCCACCAGAGTACAAGTATCCCTGATTGACGGCTACCTTTCATCACTTGAGGTAATAGTTCTAACTTTATGTACATTGTTATTTCAAGATTTTTAATTAGTTTTTGAGTTTTTCCAACAACTAACCTTGTACGTATTTATCGGGGATGGGTGTACGAGCACTTGAAACTTGGGCTCGCCACTTCCAACGCAAAGTATATGTGTGACGACCCCAAACTCCATGGCAAATCAGGTACCGCCACGTCACCAAGCATGCCACGTCACCAAGCACTCATCCTTGATGGCCCGCGACCTAAACCTTTGTACCTATCTTATTCGTATTAACTTTGTATTTATGATGTATTTATGATTATTTACATTAAGTTAACTAAGTTAAGTCATTTGCGATTTATTAAATTAATGTGAATTAAATATTTATAAGCAGAAGTCTTTAAATAATGCAAATATTGTAATATGTTTTTTTTGCATTCATAACAACCCTAAGGTGTGGAAAAACCCGGCATGAGATACCATGTATATCAAAAAGCGACAAAAGTACAAAAACGATCATATACATGTATCAGATATACAATTCTACCCAAGATCCCATAAAAGCAGTAAATAAGTACATATAAACACCTACGCAAAAAGTTGATGGGCTCTCCTAACTCAGAGGTAGTTGCCTAAGACCCCCTTGCCACGACTCGTCGTAGGTTATGCGATTTGTCACAAAAAACAATGACAAGTCCCAGTGAGTAAATCCCATAGAACGTTAGCTAATATTTACAAATTCCAATAAAATAGCTACAATTCATGCAATTTAAATAAAAAATAGAAAATAAGAGAAATTGCATGAAAATAAGTCGCAGAGAAGTCAAAACTGGACACGAGTGTGGCGTGACAGAAAACCCTGGTCGACATCCAGGAATCGTCTTAGCTGAACATAGAGGAACCTATGAACTATATAACCCTGTCCAAACATCTCTTGAGAGAAACCCATGACGGAGACTTAAGTCTTTGTCAAACATATCTCAACCTAACTGGTGTCGTGAGAAATAGTCATTGTGTAGCCCCAACATGACCAATTACTTTAACAGAGCGGGGTAGCAAGCCCCAGGGTGTGAGTGCATGCCATGCCCGACCCGTTGACAAATACACATACACATACGTGAGTGGATGAACAGTAACTGGACAACAGTAAATAGCATAATGGAATGATTGAATCTTGAAATAAAGCAAGTGCTATAAATGAATTTTAACTAATTTCCTCTTAGGTTTACTTACATCAAACAATCGCAAATCGCCCTCAAAACGTCCCGCTCATGCCTCGAGATGCGCACTCGACACTCGACTTGGTCTCCTAAGTCCCTGGTGTCCAATTATGTTATTTTAATTATTTTAGAGTCACATTAATTGAATTTACAATGTGGGACCAAAATTTATAATCTTATTCCAAAAGTTTAATTTTTGGCATACTTTTGAATTATTCAGGGGTGTCTGACGCCCGAAAAACTCTCAAAACTAATTTTTCTAACTTTTTGTATTTTTTCATAGTTTTTAAGGATTTTTTTGGAATTTTTCATAATTTATATCTATTATATCTATTTTTTTAATTTAATTTATTTAAAAACCATTTTTATTTAATTTTAAATTAATTTTTAAATTTAATTAATGGGTTGGGCCTGGTTCGGCCCAACCGTTGGACTTGGGTCAGTCGGACCCGGCCCGCTGGGGCCGGGTCGACCCGACCCTGTGGGCTTGGGGGTAGCCAGGCCTGGCCCGGCCCACTAGCTGCCCCTTCCCCTCCCAATTCGTCTCTAGAGGAGACAATTTCGTCTCCTCTAGAGACATTAGATTTTTTTTTCTTTTTGAAGCAACAACTAGCGACAACAATAATAAGCAACAACATTACTCTTTACCATCTCAACCTCACTATTAACTTCAAATTTCTTCAAGAATGTAACCACCACTCACCTTGGTCTAGGGAGGTCAAAGTAGAGGTCGCTAAAAGGGAGAGCTTCGCGATAGGGATGAAGGACTTCTTGAGACCGTGGAGCGAGAGGAGTGCTTGGTGAGGGTCATCTTGGTGAGGAAGAAAATAAGAGGAGTGTGAGGGAGAAGATGAAAATCGGCGGGTAAGGAGAATGAGGTGTGAGTTTTATTGGGAGATGAGAGAGAAAACTAGGAGAGAGAAAAGTGAGGGGTAGGTATGGGTGATTTGATAGGTGATGTGATTTGATGAGTGATATGACCTATAAACCCCTAACTATTTCGTATACTCGCGTTACGCACACCTCGCGACGTCGCACACTCTCGTCACTACACGTGCACAACGCGACCAATAAAATATCAACTAGTGCGACGCAAATTAATTAATAATACCAACGGTGACAACCCCAAATTCCCAAGCAAACCGGGTACCGCCACGTCGCCAGACATGCACCAAGCATGCCACGTCACTACACACTCATCCTTGATGGCACGCGACCTAAACCTTTGTACGTATCTTCTTCGCATTAACTTAGTATTTATGATGTATTTATGATTATTTACATTAAGTTAAGTCATTTGCGATTTATCAAATTAATGTGAATTAAATATTTATAAGCATAAGTCTTTAAAGCATGCAAATATTGTAATAAAAAGTTTGCATTCATAACAACCCTAAGGTGTGAAAACCCGACATGAGATACCATGTATATCAAAAAGCGACAAAAATACAAAAATGATCATATGCATGTATCAGGTATACAAGTCCACCCAAGATCACATAAAAGCAGTAAATAAGTACATACAAACACCTACACAAAAAACCGATGGGGCTCTCCTAGCTCAAAGGTAGTTGCCTAAACCCCCTTGCCCGACTCGTCGTAGGATCTGTGATTTATCACCAAATCCCAGAGAACGTTAGCTAATATTCACAAAATCCAATAAAACGGCTACAATTAATGCAATTTAAATAAATAACAGAAAATAAGGAAAATCGCGTGAAAATAAGTCGCAGAGAAGTAGAAACTGGACACGAGTGTAGCGTGACAGAAAAACCTGGTCGACATCTGGGAATTGTCTTAGCCGAAGCGAGAGGAACCCATAACGATCACCTCGCCAAACATCTCGCGGTCGAATGAGAGGAACCCATGAACAGTAGAACCCTATTTAAACATATATCCAGAGGAACCCATGACGGAGGCTTAAGTCTTCGTCAAACATCTCTCAACCTAACGGGTATCATGAGAAATAGTCACCGCGTAGCCCCAACATGGCCAATTACTCGAACAACGCGGGGTAGTTAGCCCCAGGGTGCAAGTCCGTGCCATGCCCGGCCACGTCGACAAACACGCATACGCATGTGGGAGTGGATGAACAGTAAATGGACAACAATAATCAGCACAATGGAATAATTGAAATGTGAAATAAAGCAATGGCTATAAATGAATTTTAACTAATTTTCTCATGGGTTTACTTACATCAAACAGTCGCAAAATCGCCCTCAAAATATCTCGCTCATGCTTTGAGATGCGCACACGACACTCGATTATGGTCTCATTAGTCCCTTGTGTCCAATTATGTTATTTTATTTATTTTAGAGTCACATTAATTGAATTTATAATGTGAGACCAAAATTTATAATTTCATTCCAAAAAGTTTAATTTGGCACACTTTTTGAATTATTCCGGGGTGCCAAACACCCAAAAAAGCCTCGAAACTCATTTTTCTAGCTATTTCTAATTTTTCATATTTTGTCGAGATTTTCTGGAATTTCTCATAATTTATATATATTTATATAGACTTGGTATTCTTTCTAGAGGTTTAAAAAATAACTAGAAAAGAGAAATCGGGTATTCTTTCTAAGGTTTAAAAAATAACGAAAAGAAGAATAATAAATTAATAAATTAACTAATCTAAATATAAACAAAATAATTAAAGCAAGGAGATAAAATTGAAAATAAAATAATTAATAAAAATACCTAGGTCAAGACATACAAGTTCGGTTCGGTAAAAAAGATTGGATTTGGTCGTCGATTTATGTAAAATATGCAAATCAAAATATCCTAGTGTAGCTATAGACCCGGTAACGTACGCGGTTCCTCGCTCTTCCCTGTCTCGATAGCCAAGGTACGACGATGACTACTTCCCTAATCAAACACATAACCACAATTCAAGTGAATTGGGTTTAATGCGTTGACCGCAATGGGCTTTGTGAAGGCACTACACCTAGACAACCGGATCACTAGTGTGTCCAATTTAGCCTAGATCCCTAAGGTATTCAACCGGTCCCAAAAGGGTCGAATCAATCAGTATGGTCGATTGCCACTAGTGTGGTCTTATTGCACAAGCACGGGTGCTTACGACTCATCTCATCGACACGTAAATCAAGATTTAAACTAGTGTTTAACCTCGATTGTTAAAACAATACCAAAGAAAATAAAATAATAATGAAAAGACTGAAATTAAAATATATAAATCTCACAAATCCATTAATACGCGCAGTCGAACATCCCTCGTAGTCTTGCCTAGGCTAGAGGTTTTAGCCTCGCATCAAAGAACACCAAAGAAAAGAAAAAAAAAAAATAAAGAATGAGGGAGAAGAGGGTTCGGCCAGAGAGCCCAAGAACCGAGAGAGAGCCAAAAACAGAGAGCCAAAAACAGAGAGGAACGAAATTAAAAACCAGAAAATCCCCAAGTGAATTGGTTTCCATTCTCTGCCACGTGTCAATAGCCGATTAACTGGAAATCTGTCGCCGCGCCACGTGTCGCACTGTCATTGGGCCGACGCTGTCATCGCGCTGAGGTGTCGCCGCACCATTCGTTGAGCTCCCGGCGCGTTCATTGTGTTTGTGCTTGACGAAGCGCCATGTGGCCGCTCTTGATTGGAAGAACCCCTTGCTGTGACGTGTCTGTCTGGCCAATCGGTGAATGCCACGTGGCACCCACGTGGCTCGTGGTGAAATACAACTCGCGCGAATAATCGGGAGTCTGTGTGTCGCACGCCCCGAGATTGATCGATGGTGTCTCGAAACGAAGAGAAGTTTGATCTCTCGGTGACATGGATCTCCTGGCGACGTGTCGACGCGTGGCGTCCCCCGATTGGTGGCGGTAATGAAGAATGCCGACGTGGCGACACCCGATTGGTAAGCGCCGGCGTGTTGACGTGCGTCGTAGGCTTTCAATGCCCACGTGGCGCGTCCGATTGGTTCACGCCGGCGTTGGCACCTCCGCTTGCCGACGTGTCATCTTCTCGATTGGCCGGAACACCCCGTCTCGCTATTCGACCCACCGCGCAACGCGTATTTCGAGGCAAATTGTCCCAAGATCCGATCACTGCAAGTAAATACTCCATTTTGAGTGTTTTTCCGCCACGAATTCAACCGCGCACTCCGTTAACCCTGAAAATAATAAATAAACATAATTAGGCTAGTATTTTGGAGACTTGACAATAAAAATATATAAATAAACTATATATAATATTACATAATTAACGACTCAACAAATACCCCCAAACTTAGGACTTTGCACGTCCCGAGCAAAGGTGTAAATGACAAACACACAAATAAACTAGACTCATAATATAGATATGTACAGACTCGGCTAATCCTAGCTAATCATATACCCGATTCAGAATTCATGGAGTTCCTTTAGTTTACATAGTTGCCAAGTTAACAAGCCACTTAAGAAATTTCGGAGTTAAGATATGTCAAGAACCACAACCCAAACACAATTAAGATCACACTTTCAAGACAAAGATATGGTCAAGACAAACGCCATCAACTACTCACGGGTTTTCTTGGTCTACAAATTCAAGCATGCAAGTTTACAATTTTACTTAATCTAGCTATAAGCACTCGAGCTAAATCTTTTTATTTGAGGAGTTTCCATACACTTCCGCCTTTATCCACTTTATATGTATACTCTCTATTTTTTTTCTTCTCCAATTTTTTTTTTTTTCAAATGATACGGTCCCTGCTCCATTTCCTATGGACCGATTTTCTCACTTTTTCCCACCACAAGTTTCCCTGCTCCATTTCCTATGGAAACTTGTGGGACACTCTATATTTTGAAAACTCATGTTAGCCCTTCTCACTTTCACTATAATTAAGCAAATTCTCCAATGTGGGTTAAAGTCTCATCACTTGCACAATTTCAACCGTCTACCCATTTTGGTATCTAGCACAAGGCTTAACCATCATACTAAGTCCCTAATCATGAAATCATAAAAATGTTAAGCTGCGGACTCGAGTGAGTATTTCTCTAAATTTTCCATAAGTTTCAAGTAAAAAAAAAGGCAACCATAATGTACTCATCCACAACCAAAGGCATGAAACAAAGTTTCGGGTGACTCTAAACAATATAATAATAAATACATGCATGAAAGTGTATCAACTCCTAATGAGAAATATGAGTATGGAGGGAAGAGAAATGGAAGAAATGAATGAATAAGAGATATCAAACACCATCAATATTGTCCAACAACCACATATCGCCGCATATAATTGAAAAAAAATTTAAACGATCTCACCTGCGGTCTCTCGCAGAGCAATCCATCCTACATAATCCACAAATCCTAAAGTACCCCCAAACTTATTCCGAACCTTGTCCTCAAGGTTCAAAACAAGTCAAGGAATCCATGCAACAAAAAGACAAAGAATAGTGGTGAAAAGAATATGGATATAAGAAGAAGATGATATAAGTGCACACATAACAAAAGTCTCCAAAAACTAGTGAGTGCTCAAATCTCGCATGTCTAGGTGACTAAGGAAACTATGAAATAAAATTATCATAAAAAGAGCACGAACTAATAAGCATAGGAGTTAATTCAAATGATTCCTATCAAATCTTGCGAGCCCGGGTCTTTCAACTACGGGTGAAGTCAACAAGATGATGGAATGAAGTTTAGGGTTTTGGGTCTACTTAACGACCCGCCACTAATGTGGCGACTTAAGTTGGATATGTCCCAACCAAGTCTCAAAACACCTAAAACTCTAATAATATGTTAATTCCTAAAAAAGAATATGCTCAAATTACTCCAAAAATAATGTAAACCATAGTCAAACCTAGCAAAACTCAGGGGGTGGTCTAGTGCCATCAGTGCTCATCAAACATTCATTACACCTGCAAAACTCCAAGAGACCAAGTCAGGGATTTATTAAACATAAAAAAAATTAAAACTAAATTAAACCGAAATAAATGCAATAAAAATAAAAACAAAGCTGGGCTGCCTCCCAACGAGCGCCTTTCTTTTAAGTCTTTGGCTAGACTTATCGTGATTCATCACGTGATGCCCTCTCCTTTCGAGATGTCAACAACGAATGGCGCATCTACAGCTTTGGGCAATGCAAAAAGATGCATGCCCTCTTTCGTAGTTCGGAGCTCATTCGGACCTCTAACACAAAAGAATCTGTCATATTATGGTCGTCCAACACAAAGGTGTCGCAGTGTAGAAAATCGCGAACGCTCCTTTTTACTTCCACCCTCGTATAAGGTTTTGCAAATATGCATGGGAGGGTGGGTGGTTTCACCAACACCAGAGGTTGGTCTTCCTTGCTCTCTATCTGCGGCTCCTCTGACCGATTTGAAATGACTCCAATTTCTAACGCGACGTCATCATCATCATCATTCGGTGCAATGGACATGTTTGGCTCAATAGGAAGGACTTCAAGTCCTTGCATTGTTTCGCGCCAATAGTTCTCCACCGATGTATCAACATTCTCCTCAACATTACTCAATGTATCAACATCCACATTCTCCTCTAAGTAAGAAATTGGTTGTGTATTACACAACTCTTTCTCATCACGCATATTCTGGAGTGTGGCATTCAATTGAATAAATTGATTTTCCAAGTTTTGCAAGCTTGGAAACTCACGCGAAAATTGTTGAAGCTCTTCGTGAAACCGATGTTGATCATCTAGTAATTTTTTCATCATATCTTCTAAAGAGGTGCTTTGTTGAGGACTCTGTGGACTCGACATGTGCCCAAAAAAATCGGGTTGCGAAGATGCATAACTAGGACAGTTATAATTCCTATGATAATACGGACAATCGTATATAGAATGAGAATAATCTTCACAAATTTCGCAAACCTCGACCTGTTGCACAAAAGAATGCATGTCAGAAAATTGGTGTCCATTATATACCATACCTACCTCATTCACATTATAGTAATGTGAGTCTTCGAATTGATCATAAATGTAGGGGTAGGAGGCCATCGCGGGTCGCTCGCATACATGCTAAGAACAAGGACTAGATACAAAAAAATAAAAATAAAAAATAAATAAATAAATAAATAAATAAATAAATAAAAAAATAACCAAAGAAAGAAAAAGACCAATCCCCGAATCGCAAAAAATTGACGCGCGCCGAACGCGTCAATAAAATTAAAATACATTAACCAACTATTTGCAGAATAGTGGCAAAGGGTCGATCCCACAGAGATTGGTATTCTTTCTAAGGTTTAAAAAATAACGAAAAGAGAAATCGGGGGTTTAAGAGAATGAATAATTTAATAAATTAACTAATTTAAATATAAACAAAATAATTAAAGCAAGGAGATAAAATTGAAAATAAAATAATTAATAAAAATACCTAGGTCAAGACATACAAGTTCGGTTCGGTAAAAGATTGGATTTGGTCTTCGATTTATGTAAAATGTGCAAATCAAAATATCTTAGTGTAGCTATAGACCCGTAACGTACGCGCTCCTCGCTCTTCCCCTCTCGATAGCCAAGGTACGACGATGACTACTTCCCTAATCAAACACATAACCACAATTCAAGTGAATTGGGTTTAATGCGTTGACCGCAATGGGCTTTGTGAAGGCACTACACCTAGACAACCGGATCAGTAGTGTGTCCAATTTAGCCTAGATCCCTAAGGTATTCAACCGGTCCCAAAAGGGTCGAATCAATCAGTATGGTCGATTGCCACTAGTGTGGTCTTATTGCACAAGCACGGGTGCTTACGACTCACTGACAAATAAATCAAAGTTTAAACTAGTGTTTAACCTTAATTGTTAAAACAATACCCTAGAAAATAAAATAATAATGAAAAGACTGAAATTAAAATAAATAAATCTCACAAATCCATTGATATGCACAATCGAACCTCCTTCGCAGTCTTGCCTAGGCTAGAGGTTTTAGCCTCGCATCAAGAACACAAAAGAAAAGAAGAAAAATAAAATAGAAAAGAATGAGGAATGGGGGACGAGCGTTCGGCCAGAAGAGAAGAACCGACCGAGCCAAAAACAGAGAGGAACGAAATTAAAAACCAAAAAATCCCTAAGTGAATTGGTTTCCATTCTCTGCCACGTGTCAATAGCCGATTGGTGGAAATCATCGCCTCGCGCCACGTGTCGCACCGTCATCGGGCCGACGCCGTCATCGCGCCGAGGTGTCGCCGCACCATTCGTTGAGCTCTGGCGCGTTCATTGTGTTTGTGCTGACGAAGCGCCATGTGGCCGCTTGATTGGAAGAACCCCTTGCCGTGACGTGTCCGGGCCAATCGGTGAATGCCACGTGGCACCCACGTGGCTCGAGGTGAAAATACAACTCGCGCGAATAACTTGGAGTCTGTGGCTTGCGCGCATCCCGAGGCTGATCGATGGTGTCTCGAAACGAAGAGAAGTTTGATCTCTCGGTGACATGGATCTCCTGCGACGTGTCGACGCGTGGCGTCCCCGATTGGTAGCGGTAATGAAGAATGCTTGACGCGGCGACACCCGATTGGTAGCGCCGGCGTGTTGACGTCTTGTAGGCTTTGAATGCCCACGTGGCGCGTCTCGATTGGTTCACGCCGGCGTTGGCACCCTCCTCTTGCTGACGTGTCATCTTCTCGATTGGCTGGAACACCCTGTCCGCTATTCGACCCACCACGCAACGCGTATTTCGAGGCAAATTGTCCGGCATCCGATCACTGCAAGTAAATACTCCATTTTGAGTATTTTTCCGCCACGAATTCAACCGCGCACTCCGTTAACCCTAAAAATAATAAATAAACATAAATAGGCTAGTATTTTGGAGACTTGACAATAAAAATATATAAATAAACTATATATAATATTACATAATTAACGACTCAACAATGAGTGATGTGACCCATAAACCGTTAACTATTTCGTACACCCGAGTTACGCACACCCAGCGACATCGCACACTTTCGTCACTACACGCGCACAACGCAACCAATAAAATATCAACTAGTGCAATGCAAATTAATTAATGATACAACAATTTAACACGCATAACACAAAAATAATTATTTATATCTTGGTTGGCGTGCCCCAAATTTATCAGCGATGTCCGTGTGGGTTCGAGCTACGGGTCCTAATCTATAATTAGTAAATTAATTAAGATTAAATAATGCGAGTCATTACAATATGGACCACGCGCAACCTCATGTCTCTAGATGGATTTAGAAACATGAGACGGTGATGAACGTTGACAAGTTAGGATCTATCGAGAGGACATTGGACTGGTTGCGACACCGTATTGGTAAAAGTTCAAGTTAGCTTATGTTTACTAGTTACGTATGTTTATGTTTGATTAGGTCACTTGGGACTCTTATTCTGATATCTGGGATGTAACTGCCCATTTTATTAAAGCCTTTAATTATCTCATAATTGCAGACATAGACGTCAGCTCTGATCCACGTGGACGCCACAGGTAGGCTAGGACACACATCGACCTAGGTACACTGGTTAAATTGTGTATTGGATGGCTTAATTGCGATGCAATTTATTAAATTATTTGTTAAATACATCACATGTGTATGTTGAATAACGAGAGTGTGTGAGGCTGTGTGACGGGTAGCTGCCTCGAAGTGTGTGCTAATTCGAGTATCGAAAGGCGACATATGGGGACACTAGAGAAAACTCTATAAACTTACATAAATATGTCTAGTTTATCAAATTGACATAATTAATGTAACCATAGGCTAATTAAATAAACTTGAACAATATGCTATGGCGCGCCTCAAAATGAGTGTCGAGACGCGGGGCACCGGGTACGGGTAGCCGAGGGTTAGTGTGACATGAGTTGGTTAAATTTGATAAATAAAACACTAACCATATGATTTGATAAGGCTTAATGTAATGTGACATTAATAGAATAAATGAAAGCCTATAGTTTACATTAAATAAAAGGGGTCGTGAGATGGACATCTAGATTAACATAATGAGTGGTACTAGATGATGAGTCTGCTATTGGAGTTACCAGGAGGTATAGGATAGCATGCTTGTGAACCACAAGATATGCTTCGGGATACGTATGCACAATTGATTCCACAAAACATATAAATAGAGGGCTTAGTGGAGTGTTTGATCACAACACTCACAAAGTCATGCGAAAACCAGAGAAATTCAGAGAAAGAAGAAGGATTTCAATATGGGAATTCAACACTATAGAGACCAAACCAAGTGATCTAATCTAGGTAAACATCTTCTCCACCTTCTAAGCTTGCAAATGAACCGAATATGGATATGTTTGGTGGAATTTCGAAATTTATGATGCATGCTCTGAATTTTGATGACAAGTTGATCAATTGCATGCTGTTAGATTGTATAATAGGGGAAATTTATCACTGGTTTTGATAGATTTAATGAATTTGATTGTTAATAGGGTTATGGTGAATGCATGATTTTGAAGAATTAGAGTTAATTGAATGATATGGAGTGTTCTAATTGATGTATTGAAGTTCGTTTGATGAGGAAAGGGTGTAAAACCAATTAGAGTAGCTAATAGAGAGGGCTAGGACATAATTCTCGAATTGAGAATTCTATCCCAGAAGGCAATTAGCGTGCTAATCATCCTGGGTGTGCAACTATTCTTCGAAACGAAGAACAGTAGCACGCTAATTAAATTTCCTAGCGCGCTAATGACGATGAACTATGAAGTTAAGGGTTGTTTTGGTTATTTTCAACTTAATACATATCTAAAGACTTATAAACAACCTAAACTTATTAAAATTGGACTTCAGGGACTTAGTAGACTGTAGCTCGGTGTTGGGGAGTGTCGGGTCGAATCCGAGAGTCCGGGGAGGTCGGAGAGCGGTATGAGGTTTGTAAAACCCAACTGAAAGACTTTAAGTATTGATTATGCTTACATGTTGTTTCTATCATTCATTGTTGTTCATTATTCTATTCAGTTACTTAGATGTCGATTGAGGTCACTTCCCCAGATTTCCTAGTTGTGTGTTCATGATGCACTGGACTGTAGCAAGTGTGACCCGACCCTCAGTGAATGGCGACCTGAGCTTGCCTTGGAGTACGTGTCGGTGACTCAACGATTTGGCCAGCGCCGCGATGGACCAAGTGTCGGGCCAGTTGGACGCGACCACCAGTGGGAACTTGGTGACCCGAAGTATAGTCTAGTCCATCTAGAGCGAGCACACACATTTGTTAGCTTGCCTGTTGTTTATTCATGCGATGAGCCATTAGTAGTTGTCAGTTTTATATTTTCCATGTTTATTTGACAGCATTCCTTGTATTTCCTTTACTTTATTATATGAATGCTCGGAGGAGTTCCTTGGGATTTTACTTACTGTACTCGTCATTTGTCTTTTTGTGATGATTGAGTGCAGATCTTGGTACTAGTAGGGGCAAGGGGATCCTAGGCGACTAAATCTGATTGCCCTCTGTCGAGGACCTACTTGTACGTGTTTATTTTTGATATTTTGTATATTTTGGGTATTGGGAGACTTGAGATAACACCTTACATGTGTATATACCCTGTTGTGGTGATGTCGCTTGTATATAGAGTACTTTCCAGGGTTTTCCACAGTAGGATTTGCCTTTGAACAATGTTTATCATGGTAAGCTACCTTGTTTAAATGGTATTAATTAAGACTTCCGCTGAATATGTTAACCTGTAAAATACAACTCACTATTATGGTTAGGATCTCAATAAATAGCCAACTAGGTAACAGTTGAAATAGTTAGATTACCATAGAGAATGGATAAATAATATAAGGATAATTTACTACTTTATCGGATAATACACATGTAGACACGATTTACGAGACATGAAGAGGACGTGCAGGTGTCGGACACGTGTAGTTGGGGCAACCGACAATGAGTACATGGAGACACGTCACCCCGGGGTGGCAGGGGCCGCCACAAGGGATAATGGAGTTGTGCAACATATGGCTTTCTACGGTGGCACATTGAAGTATATGGACGTGGTGGAGCCTTACCATTAGGAGATGATTTTGAGACGGCTTGGCTACGTGCAATCTAAACCTGACCCTCAGTATCGCCCATTAGAAGCAGTCTGAGGCCTAGTTAAATACTCAGTCAAATATGGGTTCCAACATGACAATTGGGAGCGTTGGCGTAACCATTTGTTGGCACCCGAAGTGCGAGGCGAGAAGGCGCAGTTTGAGTTCTTGGCTGCACCGAACTATCTTCCTTGGTTCCCGAAGGTGTCGCACCCAGTGATCGAGAACCTGAGCCTTGAAGATGAAGACTTTGTCCCCAGTACTATCAATGACAATGATCTATTGAAGGTATGTTAACTTTTTAGGTTATATGTTGATGTATGCAACATCAATGTGTTATGATTGTTTTTATTTGCTCATTGGTCTTCGACAGCGGAATAGGCATGCGTTGGACGCTGCGTTACGGTGGATGGACTCGCCGGCGGAGTTTTGTACTTTGAAGTCTGGGAAGAAAATGGCGAGTGATGCGATTAATTTCTTGTCAGGGAGGAGTCTTGGTGCAACCACTAACACCACCACTACCACCACCGCCGCTGACACAACAACCCCTACCACGACTGCCTCTAAGCACTCCCAGTACGACAACATTTCCACATAATCAAAGTTCACCTTGACTGATGCTCCACCTCCACCGCCCGATGCTCGCCCCCCAAAGAGAATGCTTGGCAATGAATATACTCGAAAGAATTTAATGAAGCCAAAACACTGAGTGAATGTAAGAGCATTGAGTTATTATGAGAGGTTCGTATGTTGTTGTATTGATAAACTTGCAAAGTTTGGTAAAATTTGGACTTGTATTGTTACCATCTTATTATTATGGTTGGTTTAATATATTTTTTCCATTGATTGTTTAAGTCCTTCTTGTGAATGTTTAAATTTAGCCCTTATTGTTATGATGTTGTTCTTATGTTATCGTATTGTTAAACTTACCTGTGTTGTGAATTCAGTGTTCAAAACACTTTACATAGGTGATTAGAAATAACTTTTGGTCTTACAGGTCCGAGAAATGTCACACCATCTCGTACCCTCAGGTATGTAACTTATGAGGCCATCGCGGACCAGTGAGACCGAGATATGCATTCATCAACATATTAAACAAACCAGAGGATGGTCTCGCTCATATAGGTCCGAAAAAGTAAGAATAATATCGATTCTCTATAACCAAAAATGTACCTTAAGTCTCGGTTACTGGTTACATCCTACCGAGTTTTATGTTTAATGAATAGTTTCGTTCTGTCTCCGTTAGATGTCAACGAAACATAAAAAAATGGTCTCGGTCAAGGAACTTCGATAATTTATGTTAAGTCTCGGTTACTTACCACCGAGTAGACTATTTTATGGGGAATTTGCGGTGGCCCTAGGCCCCGAGGCTGCCCTGGGGTGTCGCGTCGTGCGGTCCTCCCGGTGGGCCCAACTACACATGTCTGGCACTTGCCTACCAACCTCATGTCTTGATTATCGTGTCCACGTGCGTATTATCAACATAGTTAGTGGATTATCTATATTTTCTTGAGTTATTTCTTTAGGTAATTAAAGTTCATTAAGTTCAACTATTTGTAGTTTATTCGAGTGCCTAGTTATGCTAGTGGTTTGTATTTTACCAGTTAATAAAAAGTCATCAGAAGTCTTAATTTGATGCAAATAAAGTATTAAATTAGCATGATAAGCGTTATTCATAAAAACATGTCCTACAGTGGAAAACCAGCAAAGTACTCTGTATATAGGTGACCATACCATAAAATAATGTATATATTCAAGTACAATGTCACTCCAGTCTCCCAATACCCAAAATAATACAAAATATCAAAATAAACACGTACTAGTAGGTTCTCAACGGCGAACAATTAGATGTAATCGTCTAGGATCCCATTGCCCCTATTGGTACTTGGATCTGCACTCAATCATAACAAAAAGACAGATGACGAGTCCAATAAGTAAAATCCCAAGGAACCCCTCTGAGCATTCGCA
This sequence comes from Stephania yunnanensis, assembly GCA_039657365.1. Lineage (NCBI taxonomy): Eukaryota > Viridiplantae > Streptophyta > Magnoliopsida > Ranunculales > Menispermaceae > Stephania > Stephania yunnanensis. The sequence continues at coordinate 52,690,286 of CM077585.1, read as the reverse complement.
TAATAAAGTAAGGAAATGCAAGAAATACTGTTAAATAAACATGCAGAATGTAAAGGCGGATAACTGTAATTGGATCATTGAATGAATATATAACAAATAAGCTAAATAAATATGTGTATTCACTCCTAATAGACTAGACTGTATTTTGGGTCACTAGGTTCCCACTAGTGGATGCGCCTAACTGGCCCAACACCTAGTCCATCGTGAGGCAAACTCGGGTTGGCATTCACCAAGGGCCGGGTCACACGTGCTACAATCTAGCGCATCATGAACACGCGAGGAAATCCAAGGGAGTAAACTCAACCCACATCCAAGTAACGAAGTGGAGAAAATAAACAACAAGATATTATACATATGGAATGAAAATCAGAATTAAATACTCAAAGTTCTTTAATTGGGTTTTACAAACCTTAAATTACTTTCTGAACTCCCCGGACTCCCGTATCCGACGCGACAAGCTCCCCAACACCGAGCTACGATCCACTAAGTTCCTGAAGTCCAATTTTATGAGTTTAGGTTGTTTACAAATGTTTAGATATGTATTAAGTTGGGAATTATCAAAATAGCCCGTAATGTTCAAATTTCAACTGTCATTAGCGTGCTAATGAGTCTTTCTAGCATGCTAGGTAGAGTTAACACGTTAGGGAATCAATCTAGCGCGCTATCGTTCTTCATTTTGAAAAACAGTATAGAGTCCATGATGATTAGCACGCTAACCAGCCTAGTTAGCGTGCTAATTGCTCTTTGTGACAGAATTCTCAAGTCGAGAATTTGTCCATCCTATGCCAATTAGCTAACCTAACCTGATTTACACACTTTCCACTCAATAGTGATCTCAAAACATCATTTAAATTGAATGAAAAACATCAATTATATCAAAATCATTCAATCTCATGCATTCACTAGTTTTTCCAAATTCATCAAAAATCTCAATTCATGCAAAACCAGTGATAAATCATCAATGGAAATGATCACCATACATATCATCAAGTTTTCATCCAAAAATTAGAGATCTAACCCTCAAATTCAAATTTCACAAAAAACACATAGAATTGGGTTCATTTGATAGAGTAGAAGATGAATACGAGGATTGCCTCAATTTAATCACTTGAATTGTCCTCCAAAATAGTTGAATTCCAGCTTGAATCCCCTTCTTCCTCTTTTATTTTTCTCAGGATTGCATGCGATGGAGTTAGTGGTGATGAGTAAATACCACTCATTTGGTTTATATATATTTGGCTAGGATCAAGTATATTATGCGTATCTCGAGGATTATCTTGTGGTCCTTAAATATAATGTCCATACACTGGTAACACACGTATGTGACTTCATCTATCCTAGTTCCATTTAACTAAGATCATCTATATGCCCATTTAGGGTCCACATTAATTTAATCCAACTATAGGCTTAATATCAAGTGATTTAACTACATTTTATTATGCTCGTTTAGTCATATGGTTAATGTTTCTATTGATCAAATTAACCAACTTATGGTACTACTAACCTTCGGCTACCCGGTGCCTCGCTTCTCGAAATGTATTATGAGGCATGCATTAGCTTATTATTCTAACTTAATTGACTTAGCCTATGGTTACATTACTCATTTCATTTGATTACTTTGTCATATTAAAGTGAATTAGTCGAGTTTCCTAGTTTACCAGTAATTCGCCTCTTCGATACCCGCGTCGACACTGGTTGGAGGGTAGAAGATCATTGTATAGTCATCCCTCGAAGGTGCCCGATTAACCGGAGGGGGAGACTCTTCACTGTCGAAGCTGCCTCATTTAATTCTCAAAGACGGCTCCTATAGGTCCTCATGTCTATATGCATGGCTACAAAGATGTGATGCACTGATGCACACCTAACTTATGCGGTCATAATATGATGCGTAATAAAGTTTATAAATTCCCATTGTTCACAAACCTTGCGTGTGGCGTGCTGAAGCTTGACCGCGCATCTCGTACCTCGTAGTGCATGTCGATGTCCTCGCCAAGTCGTAGTCAAGCCATAGCCATATATGTAGCTATTAGTGCGTAAATAGAGGTCCCACAAGCCCTGAAACCCTGTGCACATGTCTCGAGAAAACCCCCAAAGTTTTATTAATTTTTTTTAAGTTTATTGTCAAGGAGCCGCGTTTAAGCCACCAGTCGCCTCAAACCGCTCATCTGATACCCGACATTAGTTCTCTCGATTATCGATATCATTTTGTGTTAGTTGGGTATGTTAGGATCTTATTTGAATACTTGTGAGAAATTATAGTTTTAGCTAACTGCTTTTATTGAGGTTGCTTCAAGCATCTTTGAGTCAACTCGATTCTAACATTTAGTATGCTCTAAATAATAACGTTCATCATGCTTTAAAATACTAATATTTGAACTTCAAGCAAACTCAAACTAAGTCTAAACAGTCTTAATCCAATTAAGCAAGCTCGAAAATTCATAACAACTTTTATTTTTATTGAGCAAGCTCAAAACTCGTAACAGTCGTAGCATCATCGAGCACATTAGAAATCTTTCCTCTTTGAGTATGATTAAAACTGCACAGAAAGAATTTTATGCAACTCTAAAGCATTCAATTCTTGAATCTAAAAATATTCAAATCACTTCAAACTCAGTCCATTGACTTAAAAATAACTTCTTTAAGTTCCAACATCATCATGCAAGCATTCATACTTAATTTCTATGCAATAAATATCCAATTACCATTAAGTAAAGTTACTACTTATCATCTTCTTCACATAACACAAATTATAAATTATGAAAATCTCCACAACAATCCTACCAAGGGATTTTCACTAATCAAAGGTTGATCTACTTTTATGAACCCACATGTACCAAAACTCATCAATCAAAACAACTTGGAACATAATTTTTGTAGAGATTTGGTGAAGAAAAACCAACCAAGAGCTTTAATGGAGTTGTCTCTTTTCGTTCTATAAGCTCCACTATGTTGGATTCCCTCTAGCATCAACCTTCTTGAATCTTCAAAAATCCCAACATAATATGCAAGATTTTTCTACATCTTCTTGATCTCCGAATTGTTCTCAAGAGCTGTCTAATGATGTTGGAGGTTATTTTGCTTGTTGAACGAGAAATCATGAAATTTTTATAGTCCTTTGAGTTTAGATCTAATCCCCCTCCTAAAACTTTAGGTGAATCAAAGGCTCACATTAAAGTCATCACTTTCCACTAGTCAAAATGAAACTAACACTTGTCCATTTTTGCATGACACATAACATGCATCTTGTTTTCTATTAGTCCACCTACACATATCATAAGGCATTTCCCATTTTGCTCATGGCCTTTTAAACAAATTACATGCAAGTCTAATTTCACAAATTTAAAAGTTGCCCTTGAAATTCATTTTATTTACAATCAAACCATATGCATATTAATGAAATTTAATACGCCACTTACTCCAAATTTAATCAAGTTAATAGTGGATCATGATACTAGCCTAAATTATGTATTTCCCTCTCAACGCGTATCACGAGGCGAAACATATGCCTAGCCTTGTATCATGTGTGTATTTATAATTATTTAATTATTTATTAAATAATATATGCACACCAAAATTATTATTTTATTTCTTATGATACACTATCGTCGGCCGCGTCACCCGGTCGAACCAAGTTCGAGCCCGCGATCCAGTCGGATCGGGCTGAGTTCGGTCTGGTCGGTGATGGGATGTCACGAAGTCCCATGATAATCTAGTTAGCCTATCCATTCTTTTAACTGAAACCTCAAACAATAATTACTAAGATCCTTGATATAGCTCCAAAACAAATTTTATATCCTCAGTGAAACTCAATTCATAATTTATTCAATTGGAGCAAATTAAAAGATCATATCTATATTTGATAAAAATTTCGCCGGCACCTCCCCTAAAAGTAGCATGTCGAAAAATTTACCTAATAGACAACATAATTGGGGAGAAGCCTAGAAGGACTCACAACTCCCCGCAGCTCATAATATAAATTTAAACTTATGAATTAACTTAGAGTCTCCGATAGCTTAATCACAACTTCACAATCTCAAATAAACCAAAATTGAATCATAAACCTCTTAGCGTATTTTAAACTAACTTAGGAGACTCTTATAACCATTCAACAACATTTAACGTCCTACACTCACCCCAAGAATCCCGAAACAATATAAATAAGTAATTTATAACAAGAAATTAGTTTAAATTTTGAAAACAATTACCACAATCTTCGAGCCTTGTCCATTTTTTCCATATATTCTTATAGAATCTAACATCATCAAAAGCAACTCGAAGATGTCGGGTAAGTAAATTCCTACATTGATTTGTACTTCTGCAATTGTTAGTCTGATATTCGGAGACATGTTATTGCATTTTCAAATAAACAATGATATATGCGTCAACATGACTTGTAATTCACTCTGTCGTTATCTCCTAACTATAATTAGACATCGACTTCCAAAAATAGTACAGAGACGGTATTAAAAGATCATGAAATGGATAGATAACTCGTCGGCGTTAGAATCCGCTAGTCTTACTAAAGGGCGTAGAGGCAGGACTAAAACCTAGTTTCGATCAAACCAGATTCTAAAATAAAGTTATCCCCCTCACTCACTCTATCTTTATATGACCAAGAATGATAAGATGCAATGCAGACTATGATATAATTACTAATTACAAAAATATTCAATCAATAGTAAAGACCACTGTATGGTTTACTTACTACCTAACCAACTTTGAGCATAATTTTATGGGGCGGAGCATCGGATCACCTTGAGAATAAATTCAATAGTTTCCCTATATACCCATTATAGTATGTGTCAAGCTTCAAATGAAACCGAATCATGAAACCCAATGAAAACTGTGGCCAAAATACGCTTGAGAACAATTTACCAAAATATTAATTTATATTGTTGTTTCAACTTGCCTTCAACTAGCCAATTTTTGGTAAATTTTAATCTTGAAAACCTCGATATTTGTCATGATCATCTAAAAGAAATTTGTAGTACTCATGTCATACTTTCCATAGACTCCACGAACACTCAAATCGAATCACCGACGAAAAAGTTATGAATTTTCCAATATAGCATGTTAACTAGGTAAACTTTATTTCATTTTGAACTGAAAAACTTCTCTAAATCAATATTTTGGCAATTAAATCTTCAAAACTCCACAAAAATGCCACAAAACCACTTGATTTCAACATCAAAATATTCTCATAAACCGTGCAGTCAAATCGATCAAAACAATTAATCCATTAATCCAGAAACCCAATTTAAATCAATATCAACTATAAAACATCTCCAAAATAGTTATCAAAATGAATCACATTAGTTCGATTCATCAAAACCCTTACCCACATCGATAGAATTTATTCCAAATCGACGCGCATCAACCCAATACATCAATTTTCAACGATTCATATCAATTTCTAGCAATATCCTGCAAAAAAAATAAAATCAAGAAATCACGAGAATTCAAAATGAATTGAGGAAAATGTCTAGCATTGAGTATTTACCAAATTACAGACCGAATACCTCATTTCCTCTGCGAAGACTTGGCTTGAATTGACCGTCTCGCGATGCTTTACAATTTTGTGGAAAGAAACCGAGTGAAAATTGGACGTCAGGAGCTCACGAAGTGAAAACCCAAATTGAGAAGTTTAGATATCGACGTACCTTAACTTTCTGTTGAACGTTTTTGATTGAAATTGATTTCATTTGTTTTTTATATATTTATATATAAACTCTCAGTTGGTTGTTAGCAGCTTAATTTCTTTTTATTTATAAATTCCTGAAATCCCTATTTTGACGTGTTTTGCTTTCGGCGCTAATGTTCGATCCGATATTTCGCCAAATTGAACCAAACTCTTGAAAAATAGTCTATCTTCATAAAATGTTCGTAACACTAGTTTTGTTCACACCAAAACCCAAAACCCAAAAGATCTTATTTTTGTCCATGACATACTGAAATCTTTTTAGACCAATTATCTTACCAAACTCGGCCTAACTTGCATCAATTTGGACTCAATCTCAATCTCAAACATTGTCAATTAATACGAAACTCGAGGCAAAGTCTTGTACCAACTTCATTCTCACATTACATTACCACCAATTCCGACTTGTAAGCAAACCAAGACGAAATCTTCACGTGAGTATTAACACTTGCTTAATTAGTTTTTGAGCTACTAATAATTTATTTTCACTCGTGCCCTTCAGACATGCACTTTCTACCTCGAGCATTACCTAATTAGGATACACCTTGACACACTCTAATTTTGCATTGAAATATCATATAATACTTCCAATAGGCATGCAACATGCAAAAATAATATTTAAGCTTGTGATCTCCGGTCCGTGATATGTGCATCTAACTTGGATACTTAAATCGCAAATTAAATCTGAAAATACTTAATTAACATCCTAATCAAGTTTACGAAATTCTCGGATGTCACAATTCTTCCTAACTAATTAAAAATTTTGCCTTCGAAATTTGAACTTATAGGTTACTGAACCAAAAGATATATGAGAAAATGATCTTTCAAATACAACTCTTTCAATCCTAACCTGTAAAACTATTTCCAAAGTTAAACCGTTAAGTAGACCAAATCACTTTTGTTGTATTTAACAACTCAGTGGTAGAGAGCATAACCATTTCAGATTTTCGTTTCCAACATCTCGGTTTAATGAAGATTTTTATCTGTTACTTTGCCAATCATGACAATCTGTGAATTTCTGACGAGTTAAACAATCAACTTTGTGGAATATCTAATAACCTTATTTTACTTCTAACCTCATACCTTGAATCTCATTCAAACATCAACACATAACAAGATTTAAACTATCTTGCTTTTCATAAAACAATTTTCATTCTTAAATAAGCAACTATTCCACAAATCGTTGATAATTCTTTCCCTATCCATCAAACTCTAATATAAACATACCAGTTTACTTTCTCATCACTAATAATCCCTTATTAGAATTGTTGAACGACCAATTCTTAGACTATCATCAGTATAAATATAAGTGATGCAAAAAATATTTGATCACAACATTAGATATTAAGTAGAGTTGCGTGTCTATCTAAAACATCATCATTCCAACATTTCTCAACAGAAACCTAAAATTACATAAGTCATCCCATGACTATGATCTCTGATTACATCATCATCCCATAACACGGGATCTTAATTTACAATCTGATCAGAAAATGAAACCGATATATCGTGCAGCTTTCATTCATTCTCTAAATGTCTACTCACAATATCATTTATATTGTAGACTAGATAGCAATTATCAATTTAAACTCGTCAGCCAATTCACTTATCTTTTCCTTTGACTGGTTAGAAAATCAATGACTTTTTAACTTCATCAAATCATTTTCTATTCATGAGTTCACCAAGAACCTCATTCCATTCAATTACCGATATCTTCCATAATCTCATATCTTAATCACTTACTATTCACCAACTTCTCTTATTACCTGAATAGAGACAGTTATCCTTAACTTGAGTAAACATACGTTTTTAAATAGAGATATCAACATATTCGATGCTTATATTCTCATAGTATAACTTTTAACTTGTATCTCATACAAGTTATAAATATGATATCTCTTTTTTCCTCTACTCAATACAGTTGAAGAATACTCAATTCTTCAAACATATCAAATGAGATACGTTGTCCTCTATTCAGTAATTTAAACCACCAAAAATAATATTGACTAACTGAGCTGTAAGTTGTGCATCTCTTTTATTTCATTTATATTTTCATCGCCATTCAGGTATCTTACATCAACTCCAATTAACAATAACTTGTGCTTTAAACTTTACCACTGACTAATCAGGTGGTGTAGCACAACAATTGAACCAATATACAACATATTCACTGATATTAGTTGTAAACTGCTTTGGTTCCAAATCTTTCAACTTTTGGAGTTTGAATCCTAGTAAAATCCTTATGAAGATATATCTTGTTCCATCAAACTTATAGTTTGACATTTTAATTGGATTAGGACTCGTTGACCTAAAATTTCATTTTTTCATGCGTATATGAGAATTTCTTGACCATTTAGTTGCCTATACTTAAGCTTCCAATTGACTCCAACGAAACTTCATAGACTCTTTTATTCCGACTGTCCCTAATTCATTCAATTATTCAAATATAAGTGAACGCATTACACTAGTCTTCAACGCTGTGAATGAATCGTGATTATAAAACAGAGTTACTCAAATTTTTGGTCATACACAACTACTCCAATGTCTGGCCTTGACTAAAGGAGTCCGTTCATGCCACTTTCATCAGTTATAAGTCATCTCCAGGTCTCATTTTATTTTATACATAGAGTTTATTCCGCTCGATTTTCGTAAATCTTAGTTATTCTCACATTGATCTCAATCTTAGTCCCTTTATAAACAAACTACGACTTTCCCTCAACAACCAGGCCACTTACAGCTCCTTAATTTTGACTTAGAAAACCAATTCATCTTTTTTCTCTTTTCAAAAATATAGCTAAGGACGGTGCGACTTCTTATGATCATTCAATTAAATAAAGTCTTCCTTGACTAACCTTTATTCCAAAACAGAGAAGTTTTTGCGACTTAAACAGTTCTACTATTTGTTATTGCCTTAATTTGTTTCCATTAGTCTCAGATTTCTCAACTTTTTTTTTCTCAAAAAGAAATTCGGTACTTTTCAAGAGAATGTGTAAGATAACTTTGTATCTTATTGTTCGTCAAATTACTTTTGATGAATTCAATTGTACGTTGTTGTTAAACTGAAGAGATAGAAGAATTTGAATTTCTAATACATTGATTAACTTTATAGCTAATTAAGCTCTTAAATAATGTTTTTTCAATCCTTTAATTCATGCCAAGAAAAATTCTCACAGTATAGGAGCTCATATTGACTTCATGTATATATCACTTCCTAGTTTTCAATTAGTACGTCTATCTCTTCCTTTATTATATTTTAGGTTGTAGTGATATATATCATAACTTAATTTGATTAGAAATGATTATTGGGAACTTTGAATCTCAAAACATAATCACTTTTGTTGATGTTTAATAGCTAATTCAAGCTATTATTAGACCATTTCCCTAATACTTTAACTTCTAACACGCTGATCTTATCACTATACTTTCATTTCAAGTTAGAAATTTATATTGATCTTTGTTTCATAACAACACCTAATCTGGTGTTAACAAAGATAATTTCTAACTCGTGTTTTTCTATTTGTTTTATCAGTGCTTTATTCGACTAATAGAACCACTATACTCAACGTTACTTATGAATAAGTGACTCGAGTAATAAACAATCAAAATTTTTAGTACTTCTTTTTAGAAATCACTTGATTGTTTTAAATCATGGTTCTATTCCACATTTACTTTTTGTTTTGTTTCGGAAAGGAGACAATACTTTACTTCAAAGTATTTTATTTTAAAGGAAATCGACTTAGATAACTTTACTGGTTCTATCACAATCCCATAGTGATTTTTCAATCAAGTTCAGCTTCCCTAATCAATTTCTACTTTCAAAACCACGTGTCTCCATTTTCCTCGTTGAAACTATTTTAACATTTTCCTGAGCGTTTTATAATTGTAATAATTTGATACTTATGATTTTCAAGAAATCTATGTTCAGTAATTACGTAACCGAATCATTTGGACTTTCCCTTTCAACCAATTTCCTAATGGTTTGATAAGTGATATTTTCATCAATTATATTAGTACCGAACTACTTACAACACCTTTGTGAATTCGGACTTCACAAGTCTTATTCACATTTGGTCACGCTCAATTTCGTTTAATAAGTCTATTCTATCTTTAAATTATCCGTTTCGAATCTTACTCATCGTATCTTACGAGTTAAGTATCGAACGAAAGAAGAGAATACACTTCTTATCGCATATCTAGCGATAAAACAAGCATACAACACAAATATAATACAATAATTCAAATACCCCAACTCACAGTCACTTCTCAACTAATCGCGCTCAATCACTCTTTGGTTCTTAACCAAAGTTTATCCTCAATTGAGCTAAACCTTAGGCTTTGATACCAAGTCTACCATCCCCCTCATCATTAAGATGACTAACCGACCTAGATTATCTAAATCCCCTGATAATCTAGTCAGCATATACATTCTTTTAACTGAAACCTCAAACAATAATTATTAAGATCCTTTATAAAGCTCCAAAACAAATTTTATATCCTCAATGAAACTCAATTCATGATTTATTCAATTGGAGCAAATTAAAAGATCATATCCATATTTAATAAAAAGTTCGACGGCAACTCCCCTAAAAGTGACATACCAAAAAATTTACCTAATAGACAACATAATTGGGGAGGGCCTAGAAGGACTCACAACTCCCCGCAATTCATAATATATATCAAATTCAAATTTATGAATTAACTTCGAGTCTCCGATAGCTTAATCACGACTTCACAATCTCAAATAGACTAAAATTGAATCATAAACATCTCAACGTATTTTAAACTAACTTAGAGACTCTTATAACTATAACAACATTTAACGTCCTACACTCACCCCAAGAATCACAAAACAATATAAATAAACAATTTACAACAAGAAATTAGTTTAAATTTTGAAAAAAATTACCAAAATCTTCTAGCCTTGTCCATTCTTTTCATATATTCTTATAGAATCTTATACTTGGAGACATGTTATTACATTTTCAAATAAACAATTATATATGTGTCAACATGACATGCAATCCACTCAGTCCCTATCTCCTAACTATAATCAGACATCGACTTCTAAAAATAGTACAAAGGCAGTATTGAGAGATCACGAAATGCAGAGATAACTTGTCGGCATTAGACTCCGCTAGTCTCACTAGACGGCGTAGAGGCAGGACTGAAACCTAGTTTCAATCAAACCATATTTTGAAACAAGCTTATCCTTCTCACTCACTCTATGTATGCATGACCAAGAATGATAAAATGCAATGCAGACTATGATACAATTACAGGTACACAAATATTCAATCAATAGTAAAGATCAATGTAGGTCTACTTACTACGAAACCAACTTCGAGCGTAATTTTTGGGGTTCTCAGAGCGTCGGATCACCTTGAAAATAAGTTCAATAACTTCCCTGCATACCCAATTATAGTATGGTCAAGCTTCAAATAAAACCAAATCATGAAACTTAACGAAAACTATGGCCAAAGTACGCTTGATAATAGTTTACAAAAATATTAACTTATATAACTGTTTCAACTTACTTTCAACTAGCCAATTTGGGGTAACTTTTTAACCTTAAAAACCTCGATATTTATCATGATCACCTAAAAGGAACTTGTAGTACTCATGTCATATTTTCCATAGACTTAAAGACCATTCAAATCAGATCACCGACGGAGAAGTTATGAATTTTCCAATATAGTTTGTCAACTAGGTAAACTTTATTTTATTTTGAACTAAAAAACTTCTCTAAATCAATATTTTCGCAATTAAGTCTTCAAAACTCGACAACAAACATCATGAAAACACCCAATTTCAACATCAAAATATTCTCACAGACCGCGGAGTCAAATTGGATCAAAACCATTAATCCAAAAACCCAATTTAAATCAATATCAACTATAAAAACATTTTCAAAATAGTTATCAACTGAATCACATAGTTCAATTCATTAAAACCCTAACCCATGCCTGAATTTATTCCAAAATGGTGCACATACACCCAATACATCAATTTTCAACAATTTATACCAATTTCTATCAATATCGCGCAAAAGAAATCGAGAAATCGCGAGAATTCAAATAGAATTGAGGAAAATATCCAATATTAAGTATTTACCAAATTGCAGGCCGAATACCTCATTTCCTTCACGAAAATTTAGCTTGAATTGACCATCTCGTAATGCTCTACAATTTTGTAGAAAGAAATTGGGCGAAAATCGAACGTCGGGAGCTCGCAGAGTGAAAAAACCGAATTGAGAAGTTTAGGTATCGACATACCTTAACGATCTGTTGAGCGTTTTTGATTGAAATCGATTTAATATATATATAAACCGTCAACTGCTTGTCAGCAGCTAAATTTATTTTTACTTATAAATTCCCGAAATCCCTATTTTGACGTGTTTTGGCTTTCGACACTTGTTTTCGATCCGATTTTTCACCAAATTGAACCAAACTCATGACAAAATAGTCAATCTTCATAAAATGTTCGTAATACTAGTTTTGGTCACACCAAAACCTCAAAAATCTTATCTTTGTCCACGACATACTGAAATCTTTTTAGACCAATTCTCTTACCACACTTGGCCAAACTTGTACCAATTTGGACTCAATCTCAATCTCGATCATTGCCAATCAATACGAAACTCGAGGCAAAGTCTTTTACCAACTTTGTTCTCATAATATTACATTATCACCAATCCTGACTTGCACGCGAACCGAGATGAAATCTTCACGCGAGTATTAACACTTAATTAGTTTTTGAGCTACTAATAATTTATTTTCACTCGTGCCTTTCAGACGCGCACTTGCTACCCTGAGTATTACCCAATGAGGATACACCTCAACACGCTCTAACTTCGCGATGAAATACCTTATAATACATCCAATAGGCATGCAACATGCCAAAATAATATTTAAGCTTGTGATCTCCGATCTGTGATACGTGGGTCCTACCTTGGATACTTAAATCACAAATTAAATTCAAAAATACTTAATTAACATCCTAATCAAGTTTACGAAATTCTCGAATATCACATCCTAGGCCGAGAGTTGATCCTCCATACTCGTTGTACCAGAGGGATCCCTAGCTGCATCGCTAGTCTGTCCAATCTCATGAGACGTAGTCGACTGTTCGTCCATGATGTGCATCGAGAAGTGTGCTCGAATCAGCCTCGATATATACATATATCATATATATAACAAAATATAACACGTATATAACCTCTAACTCTACCCGCCTCACATCACTTCCCAACTAAAGTTTTAAAGCAATAACATCGTGTTTTCACATTTAAAGTTTATTTATTAAGTTTTATGCTCTTTCATTTTAAATTTTCCAACTTCTTAGAACTCTCTCTGATACCAACTATGGCGGCCTCAGGCCCCGAGGCCGCCCTAGGGTGTCGTCGTGTTGTGCGTTCCTCGCCGGTGGGCCCAGCTACATATGTTTGGTGCCTGCCCGTCCACCTCATGTCTTGATTATCGTGTCCACGTGTGTATTATAAATATATTTAATGGATTATTTATATTTTCTTGAGTTATTTCCTTAGGTAATTAAAGTGATGGGGCATGTGCCCTAGGTCAATCCATTAACCGTCTTTATGAATAATTTTAGTTAATAAAAATAGAGGATTTCATTTGCTGTTTATTATAATTAATTTGCATGTTTACATTATAATAAGATCCATGGGTATTTACATAAATATCCTAAATGTCCATAGTCGATCATTATACTGGGAACTATAATGAATTAAGACTAGTGTGAGTCTTGATTGATGATCATATGATGATTATACGTATAGGGATACGAATCAAGATCACAAGTACTTGTTAGGGAACAAAGTACTGGACCGACCCGCTATGAGAACATAACATGGATTAAGTCATAGTTGTTTCTCATGATAGGTATATATTCCAGTCTTCCGACTTGAGATTACCGAGAGACTTCAACATTAGGAACACAAGTGATTTGACACAATCAAACGTTGTCTTTAACCTGACGATTATAAAGGTTGTGATTGGTTACCGTGTGAGCAATGTGATGAAGTTGTGTAATCGAGATAGAATTTGTCCCTCTCATATAAAGAGAGATATCTAGTGGATCCCTCGATGTGTTAGATCTGTTAAAAGGCTTAGTCTAAGTGAATTGATATTGATCAATGTCACTTGGATGTTTTCACTACCTAGAGATCGAGACTAGTACGATTGAACATGTTGGATGACAATTCCATGCCTTATGTTTGATCAAAAGGATATCGTGTGACAAAAGGATGTTATATACACTATTGATTAGGTTGTATCGATTTGATATTCGTACAACTTGGGTAGTCATAATGTCTTGCTAGAGGCGCTTATGACTTGTATACCAAAATGTGTTTTGGTACACCGCCAACGTTGTATGAGCCTATTGGGTCGCACACTAAGAATGGTTTTGCGAGATTTTAAGACGATTCGTAAAAAAACGAATTTTATGTGATAAAATTCATGACAAAACGTCCTTGTGGTGTATTACACTTATACTTCTTTAAGTAAGGGTATATGTGTAATTTACTTAACCGTCTATATACAAGGGTTGTATAAATAGACGCTTTAAGTTAGAACACACATACGAAAGATCAAAAGGCCAAAAACTCTTTTTTTTTCGTTTAAGAAACAACTTAGGGTTTTTGGTATGCTCGATCGTTTTGGAGAGAAACAAAAAGGTTTGGCATTCTCTCGACGCTAGCACTTCGAATCTCGGCGCCGTTCGTGTGTGATCGCCGATAGAGGGCGTTCGCTTGCGTGGCGCGCTTAGAGATCGATCAACCTTCTCGAAAGGTATATTGCGATTGAGGTATGATTAAGTTTTTCATGGTTTAAACGTTTTTAATGGAATTAGATTCGGATCCTGTTGGGGTTTTTGTCAAAATTGTTTTGTAATCTCCATTGCGTATGAACCCCAAAACCCAACAAGTGGTATCGAGCCATCGAGTTCGATTCCATTAAATTCATTGCATGTTTTCTTCGATATATGCATGATATATGATCGAAAGCATGTTGATAATTGATGTATATGTGATATACATAAGTTTTCTTTGAGATTTATTATCACGTTTGTGTATATGATACACATATTTGTGATTTAATTGAAATCATTAGGTATAATCGTTATTCTTTGTGCATTGATGCATGGATGAAATCTCTCGTAATTCAATATGCATATTTAGGTTACATTGTTTTACGCTTTCTTGAATTGTATAAGGTTGAATATTAATTCAAACTAATATGATTAGATTCGATTGGGATAGTAGTTCATGATTCAATGACATATTTGTGATTATCTAGATGAGGACCTAAATTGCAAATAACTAATTTTCGAAATTATTTATTTATAATTAATTAATTTTCGAAATTAATTATTTATATTGTTATATCTATTTTGTTATGAAGTTTCTATTTTATAAAGATAGATAACAAATTAGAATATGAGATAAATATCAAGAATCTTGTTATTGGTGATATAATAGGATTAGGATAAGATTAGTCCTAATTGGATTAGGATAAGATAAGTCCTAATTGGATTTGGATAAGATTAGTCCTAATTGGATTAGGATAAGATAAGTCCTAATTGGATTAGGATTAGTCCTAATTGGATTAGGATAAGATAAGTCCTAATTGGATTAGGATAAGATTAGTCCTAATTGGATTAGGATAAGATGATTAGTTAGATGTGGGCCCTAAGGTTAATTAAAAATGTTTTAATTGACTTAATTTGGATAAATTAAGGGGTAAATTTAGTATAGTAAAATCAACGAAAAATATGATTTTCTATAGCGAATTTCAATTTTCTAATTGAGATCCGTCTTCTAAAAAAAAAAAAAAAAAAAAAAAAAAAAAAACAGATTTCAATTCACTCATTCCCGTCCCGCTTTGCCAATAACGTATGAATCACATTATTGACCGGCCAATGGCCGCCATGAATGGGACCTAACTAACTAACCCTAGCGCAAGGAAATTCTTTTATTGGAGAATAATATAGAAATTTCCAAATTGTTTAGTGATTGAACAAATCAATAGAATATATGATATTTTATTGTTTACATAAAAATCACTAAACACGAATAAAATCCCTCTATTAAATTTTAAGTCTCATGTCATCCATTTTTAAACACTTGTCAAGGCCTCGATCACACTAATACAGCTTCAAATGCATAGTTGGGTGTATTGTGTTATCTTGGTGAGACAAGTTGGGTAAGAGTTACCTAAATGTTTAAAATGGTCCGACTTAATAAAGCCATCAAAATAGTTTTGAGCTTTAAGCAAATGATGAGATAAAAACATGCTAAGACATAAGATGTCTCGTATCTCATAAAAAAAGATCTAAAAATTACATAAGATGTAATTGGTAACTGTTACCTACCTAAATAATCTAGTTCTATGTTTCATGCCATAGCTGTCATAGAATTAGGTGAAATATGGATTTTAGTCCCCTAAATAAACAGTACGTTTTAGGAGGGTTGTTAATTTAGTGGGAGTCTATTCCTCTATACTAAAATAAACTTTGCATAATCTTTATTGTAGATCAATGGCCTCTTCAAGTAACAATAATCCCCTCACTCGCGATCCATCCTTGAGAAGGACAAACTATCCGGGACTAACTTTCTTGATCGTTCGAAACTTGAGAATTGTTCTTAAGCATGAACGCAAGTTGTATGTCTGGATGCTCCAATCCCCGAGGACCCACCACCCAATGCTACGAAAGTCATGAAGGATGCGCATAGTAAGCATGTCAACGATTCTACGATGTTGCATGTATTATGCGGCAACTATGGTTCCCGAACTTCAAGGACATGGAACTAATGGAAGCCTACGACATGGCTATAACGCATCGAAGGAAATGTTCCAACAAAGAAAGCTAGGCAAGAAAGGTTCGAGACGGTCAAAAACCTACATTCTTGCAAGATGACCGAGGTGCGTCGCTTAGTCCTCATGTTCTCGAAGATGAAGGGCTATGTTGACCACTTGATAGACTCGGATTCCCCATAAGCCAAGAGTTGGCTACGGATTTGATCTTGAATTCATTACCAGAGAGTTACTCACAATTTGTGATGAACTACAATATGAATAATATGGAGAAATCAATTTCGAGTTGCATTTGATGCTCAAAACTGCTGAACAAAATATCAAGAAACCTCTAGTAATGTGTTGATGGTCCAAAAGGGAAAGGGAATGAAGAAGAAAGGTAAAGGCAAGGCTAAAGTTGCTTGCAAGTTCTTGCACGCACTGTCGCAAAGCCTATGGAACAAGTCAAGCCCCACTGTTTCTACTTCAAAACACCCAAAAGAAAAGGAAGGAAATTGCCATTTCTGTCATGCACCTGGACATTGGTTCAGAAATTGCAAACTCTATCTGGAAGATCTAAGGAAGAAAAAGGGTAGTGCGACTACCACTACAGGTATTTATGTTATTGAAATTAATTTATCTACTAGTGATTCCTGGGTATTAGATACTGGATGTGGATCTCACATTTGTATAAATGTGCAGGGACTCACCAGAAGTAGAAAGTTGAAGAAAGGAGAAGTCATCCTCCGCGTAGGGAATGGAGCAAGAGTTCTTGGCCCTGCCGTTGGATCATATGACTTAGTTTTATCTAGTGGACTTATTTTAACTTTAAATAATTGTTATTTTGTGCTCACTTAAGCGAAACATCATTTCTTTTCATGTTTGGATATGGATGGTTTTGATTTTATTATTGCTAATAATAGATGTTCCATTTCTCGTAAAGGCATATTTTATGCAAATGCTGATTTGTATGATGGTCTTTATATTCTAAGCATGAAAACGTCCAATCGATACTCCAGCTTTAACATAAATACAAAGAGGTTCAAGTCAAATGATTTGAATCAAACCTATCTTTGGCATTGTCGTCTCGGGCACATAAATGAGAAACGCATAACGAAGCTCCATAAAGATGGACTTCTAGATTCATTTGATTTAGAAACATATGAAACGCTGCGTATCTTGTTTATCGGGCAAGATGACTAAAAGTCCCTTTATCGACACAAGTGAAAGGGCAAGTGATTTATTGGGTCTAATACATACCGATGTATGCGGTCCTATAAACACAATGGCTAGAGGAGGTTATCAAGATTTCATTACATTTACCGATGATTTCAAGCAGATATGGTTATGTATATCTTATGAAACATAAAGTGAATCATTTGAGATGTTTCGAACGTTTCAAAATGAAGTGCGAATCAACTTGGTAAAACTATCAAAACACTTCGATCGATCGAGGTGGTGAGTATTTAAGCCAAGAATTTGATGATCATCTTAGAAATTGTGGGATTGTCTCCCAATTGACTCCACCAAAGAACTCCACAATGGAATGGAGTTTCGAAAGGAGAAATCGAACCTTATTAGATATGGTTCGATCTATGATGAGTCGAGCAGATCTTCCATTATCCTTTTGGGGTTATGCATTACAAATCTGCAGCTTTCACTCTAAATCGAGTTCCTTCTAAAGCGGTTGATAAAACACCATATGAGATATGGTACGGGAAGAGACCTAGTTTGTCTTTTCTTAAGATTTGGGGTTGTGAGGCTTACGTAAAGCGACAAGTCTCGTAAAAACTAGCACCTAAATCGACAAGTGTTTATTTGTGGGGTATCCTAAGGAAACAAAAGGATATTACTTTTATAATCCCGCCGAGAACAAAGTGTTTGTTGCTCGGTATGGTGCCTTTATGGAAAAACAGCTTTATTTCAAAAGACACTAGTGGGAAAGAAATAAATCTTGAAGAAGTTCAAGAATCACGGGTAAACACTGAACAGCTATCGGAAGTTCAACAACGTTCCGAACCAGTTGAACCTCCACAAGTGACACAAGGCCCACGTAAATCTAGTAGGGTAAGACATGAGCCGAGAGAGATCGGATTTCTCATTATCGATAGTCGTGATGTGTTGCTTATAGACCAAAATGAGCCCACCACTTATCGAGGCTATGTCCGGACCAGACTCGGATAAATGGCTAAGTGCCATGAACTCGAGATGCAATCCATGTATGATAACCAAGTTTGGAACTTGGTTAATTTACCTGAAGGTGGTAAGACCATTGGATGTAAATGGGTTTTCAAGAAGAAAAACTGACATGGATGGCAAAGTGCATACTTTTAAAGCAAGACTTGTAGCAAAAGGTTTCAGAGCGGACTCAAGGTGTTGATTATGATGAAACTTTTTCGCAAGAGCCATGCTTAAATCCATAAGAATTTTAATTGCCATTCTTTGCATATTATGACTATGAAATATGGCAAATGGATGTAAAAACAAGCATTTCTTAATGGAAAGTCATTGAGGACGTGTATATGACACAACCTCGAAGGTTTTGTACATCCCGAGAATTCTAGGAAGGTATGCAAGCTTCAAAGATCCATTTATGGATTAAAGCAAGCTTCTGAGTTGGAATCTTCGTTTTGATGAAGCAATCAAGGATTTTGGTTTTATTAAGAATGAAGATGAGCCTTGTGTATACAAGAAGGTCATGGGAGTGTAGTTATTTTTCTCGTGTATCGTATGTAGATGATATATTACTCATTGGAAATGACATCCCAACATTGCGAGAATGTCAAGTCTTGGTTAGGGAAGTGTTTCTCAATGAAAGACTTAGGAGATGCGGCCTATATCCTAGGGATAAAGATCTATAGGGATAGATCTAAAAGGCTAATCGGTCTAAGTCGAGTGCTTACATAGACAAGGTGTCAATAGGTTCAGCTTTGCAAGACTCTAAAAGAGGATTGTTGCCAATGTCTCATGGGATAAGTCTCAAGAAGACTCAATGTCCTAAGACAAATGATGAGCGAGACCGTATGAATAAGATTCCATATGCATCGGCTATTGGATCTATCATGTATGCCATGTTATGCACTCGACTGATGTATCATATGCTTTGAGCACTACAAGTAGATATCGGTCGAGATCCAGTGAGAGTCACCGGATAGCAAGAAAGAACATCCTTAAGTACTTAAGAAGGACTAAGGAAGTGTTCTTGGTCTATGGAGGTTTTGAAAATGATCTAGTTGTAAATGGTTACACAGATGCAAGTTTTCAAACCGATATAGATGATTTTAGATCGCGATCTGGATATGTGTTTACTTTGAATGGGGGTGCGATGAAGTGGAAAAGTTCGAAGAAGAGATCATGGCGGATTCTACAACAGTAGTTCGAGTATATTGCGTCCGATCCAAAGAAAGGAGGCGCTTTGGATCAAAAAGTTCATTTCGAACTAGGTGTGGTTCCGAAGTATTGCTAACCCTGTTTGTTTGTATTGTGACAATAACGGGGCAATAGCACAGCCAAGGAACCTAGATCACACCACAGATCCAAACATATACTCGAGCGTTTTCATCTCATCGAGAAATTATTGAGAGGAGACGTAAAGATTTGCAGAGTACCTATCAAGACAACGTTGGGATCCATTGACAAAAGCTCTTCCACAAGCAAAACATGATGGTCATGTTAGATCATTAGGCATTAGATGCATGTATGATTGGCCCTAAAGTGCAAGTGGGAGATGATGGGGCATGTGCCCTAGTCAATCCATTAACCGTCTTTATGAATAATTTTAGTTAATAAAAATAGAGGATTTCATTTGTTGTTTATTATAATTAATTTGCATGTTTACATTATAATAAGATCCATGGGTATTTACATAAATATCCTAAATGTCCATAGTCGATCATTATACTCGGGAACTATAATGAATTAAGACTAGTGTGAGTCTTGATTGATGATCATATGATGATTATACGTATAGGGATACGAATCAAGATCACAAGTACTTGTTAGGGAACAAAGTACTCGGACCGACCCGCTATGAGAACATAACATGGATTAAGTCATAGTTGTTTCTCATGATAGGTATATATTCCAGTCCTCGACTTGAGATTACCAGAGACTTCAACATTAGGAACACAAGTGATTTGACACAATCAAACGTTGTCTTTAACCTAGGACGATTATAAAGGTTGTGATTGGTTACTCGTGTGAGCAATGTGATGAAGTTGTGTAATCGAGATAGAATTTGTCCCTCTCATATAAAGAGAGATATCTAGTGGATCCTCGATGTGTTAGACTGTTAAAAGGCCTAGTCTAAGTGAATTGATATTGATCAATGTCACTTGGATGTTTTCGACTACCTAGAGATCGAGACTAGTACGATTGAACATGTTGGATGACAATTCCATGCCTTATGTTTGATCAAAAGGATATCGTGTGACAAAAGGATGTTATATACACTATTGATTAGGTTGTATCGATTTGATATTCGTACAACTTGGGTAGTCATAATGTCTTGCTAGAGGCCGCTTATGACTTGTATACCAAAATGTGTTTTGGTACACTTTGCCAACGTTGTATGAGCCTATTGGGTCGCACACTAAGAATGGTTTTGCGAGATTTTAAGACGATTCTAAAAAAACGAATTTTATGTGATAAAATTCATGACAGAACGTCCTTGTGGTGTATTACACTTATACTTCTTTAAGTAAGGATATATGTGTAATTTACTTAACCGTCTATATACAAGGGTTGTATAAATAGACGCTTTAAGTTAGAACACACATACGAAAGATCAAAAGGCCAAAAACTCTTTTTTTTGTTTAAGAAACAACTTAGGGTTTTTGGTATGCTCTGATCGTTTTGGAGAGAAACAAAAAGGTTTGGC
This sequence comes from Stephania yunnanensis, assembly GCA_039657365.1. Classification (NCBI taxonomy): domain Eukaryota; kingdom Viridiplantae; phylum Streptophyta; class Magnoliopsida; order Ranunculales; family Menispermaceae; genus Stephania; species Stephania yunnanensis. The sequence goes on along the minus strand of CM077585.1, from coordinate 52,668,895 downwards.
ATTCTCTCGACGCTAGCACTTCGAATCTCGCCGCCGTTCGTGTGTGACTCGATAGAGGGCGTTCGTCGTTGCGCGCCTTAGAGATCGATCAACCTTCCGAAAGGTATATTGCGATTGAGGTATGATTAAGTTTTTCATGGTTTAAACGTTTTTAATGGAATTAGATTCGGATCCTGTTGGGGTTTTTGTCAAAATTGTTTTGTAATCTCCTCTGCGTATGAACCCCAAAACCCAACAAGTTCCTTAAGTTCAACTATTTATAGTATATTCGAGTGCCTACCCATGATAGTGATTTGTATTTTACAAGTTAATAATAAGTCAGTGGAAGTCTTAATTTGATGCAAATAAAGTATTAAACTAGCATGATAAACATTATTCATAAAAGCATGTCCTACTCTGGAAAACCCGGCAAAATACTCTGTATATAGGCGACCATACCATAAAATAGTGTATATATACAAGTACATTGTCACTCCAGTCTCCCGATAGCCGAAATAACTCAAAATATCAAAATAAATACGTACTAGTAGGTCTTTGACGGTGGGCAATCAGATGTAGTCGCCTAGGATCCCCTTGCCCCTACTGGTACTAGGATCTGCACCAAATCATGACGAGTCCAGCAAGTAAAATCCCAAGGAACCCCTCTGAGCATTCGCATAATAAAGTAAGGAAATGCAAGAAATACTATTAAATAAACATGCATAATGTAAAGATAGACAACTGTAATTGGATCATCGCATGAATAGATAACATATAAGCTAAACAAATGTGTATGTTCACTCCAACTGGACTAGACCGTACTTCAGGTCACTAGGTTCCCACCAGTGGATGCACCCAATTGGCCCAACACTTGGTCCCTCGCGTTGCTAGCCAAATCCGTCGAGTCACCGACACGTTCACCAAGGGCAAGCTCGGGTTGCCATTCACCGTGAGCCAGGCCACACGTGCTACAATCTAGCGCATCATGAACACATAACGAGGAAATACGGGGGAGTAAACTCAACCCACGTCCAAGTAATAGAATGAAGTAAATAAACAACAAGATATGATAAATATGGAATGAAAATCAGAATCAAATACTCGAAGTTCTTCAATTGGGTTTTACAAACCTCAAACCGCTCTCCGACCTCCCCAAACTCTCGTATCCGACCCAACAAGCTCCCCGACATCGAGTTACGGTCCACTAAGTCCCTGAAGTCCAGTTTTATGAGTTAGGTTGTTTACAAATATTTAGATATGTATTAAGTTGGAAATCATCAAAACAACCCATAATGTTCAAGTTTCAACTGTCATTAGCGCGCTAATGGGTCTTCCTAAAGCCCTAGGTGGAGTTAGCGCTAGGGAATCAATCTAGCGTTACTGTTCTTCATTTTGAAAAACAGTTAAGAGCCCATAATGATTAGCGCGCTAATTGCTCTTTGTGATAGAATTCTCAAGTCGAGAATTTTGTCCATCCCATCCCAATTAGCTAACTTAACTTGGTTTACACACTTTCCACCCAATAGTGACCTCAAAACAACATTTAAATTGAATAAACAACATCAATTAGATCAAAATCATTCAATCCCATGCATTAACTAGTTTTTCCAAATTCATCAAAAATCTCAATTCATGCAAAAGCAATGATAAATCATCAATAAAAATTATCATCATATATATAATTCATCAAGTTTTCATCCAAAAATCAGGGATTTAACCCTCAAATTAGAATTTCACCAAAAACACACAAAATTTGGTTCATTTGATAGAGTAGAAGATGAATATGAGGATTACCTCAATTTAATCACTTGAATTGTCCTCCAAAATGGTTGAATTCTAGCTTGAATTCCTTTCTTTCTCTTTGGTTTTTCTCAGGATTACATGTGATGGAGTTAGTGGTGATGAGTAAATACCACTCACTTGATATATATATATATATATATATATGTTTGGCTAGGATCAAGTGTGCTATTCGTATCTCAAGGATTATCTTGTGGTCCTTAAACATGCTGTTCACATACTGGTAACACACTTATGTAACTTCATCTATCCTAGTTCCACTTAACTAAGATCATCTATATGCTGATCTAGGGTCTACATTAATTTAATCCAACTATAGGCTTAATATCATGTGATTCAACTACATTTCCTTAGGCTCATTTAGTCATATGGTTAGTGTTTCTATTGACTAAAATTAACCAACTTATGGTTCTACTAACCTTCGGCTACCCGGTATTCGGTGCCTCACGTCCCGACACTCATTCCGGGGCACGCCGTAGCTTATTATTCTAACTTAATTGACTTAGCGTATGGTTACATTACCCATTTCATTTGATTACTTAGTCATATTAACGTGAATTAGTCGAGTTTCCTAGTGTACTCGTAATTCGCCTCTCTAATCCCTGCATTGATACGCATTTCGAGGCGACTACCCGTCACACAACCTTACATGATATAACCATACAACATATACACATGCAATGTATCAGCAAATAAATTCACAAAATGCATGGCAAAATAAGCAGTACAACATACAATTAACTAGTGTACCTAAGTCGACGTGTGTCCTAGCCTACCCGCGGCGTGCACGTGGATCTGAGCTGGCGTGCAAGTATGAAATTATGAAATAAATAACGGTGTTAATAAAACAGACCATTATAGAATTTGGTTTAGTCTTGGTTGGGTGTTTACGAAAGTACGCATATGATCGCGGACATGAAAATTCGGAAATGAACATTAATTCTCGGTGACATCCTACCAAGTTTACTATTTAATGGAGAATTAGTTTTTTGTCGATTTTGTGTGTACGAAATAACACTAACGATCTCAATCATAGAAATTCGAAAGCATAGAACGATTCTCGATTGTTGCATGTGACATTGAGGTTACGTTGTGGACCTGAGGTACCGAGACTATGTTCTGGTACAATTTTAGGAGGATAGTGTGAACTAAATGAAAACAAGAATTACCAATTCACAAACAGTCGTAAATGAGCAACAAATAACACATGTTTAAAGGGACAATAATGTTGCAATATATTAAGTAATGACATACATCCATAATGTAAAGTAAACCAAAACACTATTTTTACATGGACTAAGTTAAGGCGATGCTAAGTCTACTACGAAAGGCATGCTTTGTTGAGAAATTACAACATGCACGATTTCTAGAATTATGAGTCCTTATATTTTCCTCTACCTATTAGGTTCTTGGTTTCAAAGCAAGTTTTGCAGGTTTGGTTTTCTCTATTCTTTGTGATATTCCCTTAAATGTACCGGACCTCTCACATACAAGTTTAACTCCCCCGCGCTTAATCCATCTGGCATCAGAGTGCTTCGTAACTAACATAAACATATTCGCACGATCGATCATTTGAAGCCATGCAATAGTCGTTTCTCTATATGGGAATAGCCTACAAGGAATGAAAGCATCCTTGTAGTCTATAAATAACGTGGAAACCGACATTACCTGCAACATAAACATTAAACCATAAGGACTCATACCCAACACACTACAGATTTGCCAAAAAACACAAAAAATACAGTCTCGGTAGTACAAGCCCGAGATTTAAGAAGCAATGTTTGTACAGCACAACCGACACAGCTTGAACCGTCTCGGTACCCTATGACCGAAACTCTTGGATCAGTTTCGGCTACCATATATCGAGACTTTTGAATTAGTTTCGGCCACCATAAACCGAGACTTATTTCCAAGTTTCGGTCATGCATGGCCGACACAATCGTGTCCATGCAAACACCTGTAAAAATGGAAAAAAAAAGTCAATAAACAACAACAAATACATATTCTTGTACCTCCTCTTGCACCATTGTGGTATCTCCATCTGTTTCACGCTAAAAACAACTTCGAAATGGTCGAATCTACCAAACCCCACAATAAAAAACCAAATCATCAATGTTACTATTTTCACACCAAAACAGTTGATTCGAAGCTTAATATGGTTGTAATGGAGTGTTACATTGCCACCGAATGATGTGAAAGAGCAAAAATTAATACATGCCCGCCAACAAACCACATGGGTTTCGGTTGGAGATGAAAGAGAAAGGAGGTGGGGTGCTATAAAATCAATTTAAAAGTGTGTTGTGGGAGTGTGAGTGTTTATATGAATGGACAATTTTGTCATTTCCATCAAGGTACAATTTAGAGGAGAGAATAACCATGAAATTTGGGTGCCTTCATTAATAGGTGGCGTCCACTCCTAAACAATTATTTTCCAGGGGTGTATTCAATTGAGATTTTAATAGATTTTTAGTTACTTTTATAAGCGAATGACTTTTATGAAGTTTGTAGATTTTTGTAGACTTTTAATGAATTTGATAAACTTTTACGTAAAATTCATTTTGATGACTTTTATTAATATTTAAGATTTTTAGTGACGTTTGTGAACTTTTAAAACATGATTTTGATTGATACTAGTAAATCTTTGTGATTTTTATATTGAAACAATATTTTGCACTTTATTATAAATTATAGATGAATACTTACATTTCTTTTTCTTAAGAACTATTACTGATTTTTTTAAAAGTATTTTGTATTTTAATAAAAAAAATCATATATACATATTAATGAATTACTATCAAGATAGTAAAATAACAAATAAGTAAATAAATATCAACAAAACAAATAGGTAAATGAATCATCTTTTAGTGGCAAAAAATAATCAAATAAGATCATTGTGTAAAAATTTTGCACTTTTTTTTTACTTACATAAAAAAACTTATATTTTTTCCTTAAGAATTATAGTTTAAATTTCTTAAAAAGCACTTCTTGCATTTGAAAAAAAAAATATACGATTATCTTCTCCAAAATAATAATATTACACTTTTTGAGATTATAATTATACACTTAATAAACGAAACTTCTTAGTAAGAAAATCTTATAAAAAATGTACAATGATGCAAGAATGAGATCTTGTTAATAACGACATCATTTTCATTTTCATCAACATAGACATTAGAGTATAACGAGTGAGCAATGAAATTCATTAGTTGTGGAGTAGTTAGAGAAGTTGATAAAAACAATTAATAAGAAAATACCTTGTGAACAATGAAGTCTTTATTGAATAAAAGAACCAACAAAAATTAAAAGTCTCTAAGAGTTTCTAGGTTGTGGTGAAGAGAAGTTGAAGATTTCTTTATGTGTATTTTTATACAAAAAGTCTATAAAAGTCGATATTTGTAACCAAACCACAAAAGTCACCAAAAAACTAAATACATCTTACTTTTATAAACTCTCTAAAAGTTTAAATTGAATATCTCAAAACTTTTATAGACTTTTAAAAAGTCTATAAAAGTTCACATTGAATACACCTTACTTTTATAAACTCTTTAAAAGTTTTAATTGAATACACATAATTTTTTTTAGTAATTAAAAGTAACCAAAAGTCATTTAAAATCTCAATTGAATACACCCCTGAAAGAGAAGTTGAAGTATCTTTATGTGTATTTTTATACAAAAAGTCTATAAAAGTTGAGATTTGTAACCAAACCACAAAAGTCACCAAAAAATTAAATACACCTTACTTTTATAAACTCTCTAAAAGTTTCAATTGAATATCTCAAAACTTTTATAGACTTTTAAAAAATCTATAAAAGTTCACATTGAATACACCTTACTTTTATAAACTCTCTAAAAATTTTAATTGAATACACTTAAACTTTTTTTAGTAATTAAAAGTAACCAAAATTTTGTTAAAATCTCAATTGAATACACTCCTGTCTCGAAAGACCACACAAAATTCTCGTCAAAATTCCAAATTCGGTTTGTGCAAGGAAACGCTTAGATAACACCCAACACACACAATGAACGCAATGGTCCATATAAACCGTCGGATTCGTCTCGAGCTTCATGTATTTAACATCTCGAGTTTCTAAACACGTTGAGTGTTCATTTTAGGTATTATTATTATCATTTCACTTCAAAAACCTCTACTTTCCGACCAAAGCAGGGAAAATGGTTTTCAATTTGAGCTTGTAATTCCAGGCGTTTGAAGATCAAATCAGGGACAGATCAGGATGATTTTGGTGATGATTCCCTTTTTTTCGATTCAATTTTTGTATTCGTGTTTAAAACCCTATTTTGATTTCATTCATTGTCGATCTTGAACGATTCCTGGTATTGATTTCGAAGCTTTGAAAACAAAAAAACGATTTTTTGCTGGTTTGAATCTGGATGTAGTTGACAATGGTGATGAATGAATGATGAGATTGTGAAACCCTAATATTTGTTCCTCAACGGATTAGGGTTTCAAGCGCTATATGCAATTTCATTTTCTATGCTATAATCGATGATTGAATCTTGATTTCAGTGAATGCCTATGCGGAACAATTTCTAGAATAGAAAAAAGAAATCGATATCTCGCTAGGTTGACAATGGTGATGAGATTCTAAAAGACCGATTTTGAGCATGCGATGCAGTTTGTTGTTTTGTGAATTTCTGGCGTAATAATTGTTGGAACTTGAGACAAATTCTCGAATAGTGATGACTTTATTGAATGAGTAGAAACTCTTTAAATACAAAGACCAAAACTTTAGAGAACCCAATGGTATATTAAATATTAAATATTTAAAATTAAAGATAGGGCCTTGGGGCCTTGGGACTTATATTTGGCTTTATAAAATCAAGTTTTTGTTTACTAAATTAATTATTATTATTATTATTATTATTATTATTATTATTATTATTATTATTATTATTATTATTATTATTATTATTATTATTTCATTATTTCGAAATTAACTATTTTGACAGTTAATTTCGGGTATGTAGTTAACAGGTGCAGCTATTAATAACACCAATGGGTATTATTTTCGAAATTAAAGAGTCTTTTTGCTTTGAAATAGTGCGTCAAATTCTATTTAAGTAGAATTGAAATACTGAAGACTTACTTGATTTTTAAATACATATTATTTGAGAGAGATGCAAATCGCAGTTTGGACAGACTTTCGAAATTGGTGAACTCTATTTCGGAAGGGCATCCGGTTGTATCCTAAGGGAAAATCTCTATAGAAAATCTCAATCACAGAATTAAAAGAAATTTATGTCTTAGGACATTGCTACTGTGCAAGCCTCCAGTTAGAGATTTTTTTTTAGCAAAAATTTTTTACTTGTTATTCAATTCTTATTGATTGTTTGTAATTTCGTTTTATTTATACTAGTCAATGGGCACGCGCTATGCGCGTGATTTTGAAAAAGAAAGTGGTTTTCAATAAAATAAACATATAGAGGAAGAAAACGTGAATATAAGTTTTCAATAAAATAAACATATGGAGAAAGAAAACGTTAATAGAGTGGAGAAAGAGAATTGTGGAGGAGAGAGAGAGAAACGTGGAGGGGAAAGAGAGAGTAAAAAGGTGGAGGAGAGAGAAAAAAAAATCATCCTAATTGAGTTTTCATCCGCACATTTAAAATCAAAACCGCCTATAGTTATCAATTAAATTACTATTTTATCCCGAATTTAAATATTTGTATCAAAACACTTAGGGGCATTGTTGGAAGTTTTAGCCAAAAAGGCTTCACGGTTAACCGTTTTGGGATTGCTATTATAATAGTATAGATTAACTGGTAACATTATAGATTGTTTTGTATAACAATAATCTCGTGTTCTTTTAGTTCTATTAGTAGTTTGTGTGTTTTGTTTACATTTTTATGTTGTATGAATGTCGGATGAGTTTCAGCATATTGATCGGGTTCTTTACTTGTCTAATTAGGATGCATTTGAGCATATTATTTGCCTGTTTTGATTGAAAACATATTACAATCTTCGATTTTATAAATCGGAATGTACACACCTAAATCTTAATGCTTTACTTGACAAATATACATTTACTGTTGAATAGACTAGACGAAACTACCATGGATGGAGATTGCGTTTAAAGCTCTTGTTCTATTTTCTTTGATATCTTATAGAAATTCATTATTTGCTGAACCATTACTTCGACATACTTCACGAATGGAACGCCATATTGGCCAAGTATGTGGTGCGCCGCTACTTGATGTTAAGTATACTCAAATCATTGAAATGCCATTGATGACTGAGTGATTGTTTGTGTATGCTCGATTCTTCTTTGTGACTTAGCCCATTCATGAGCTCTTCTCTCTCCCTCTGCATTTTTACGCAATATTCTGGCTCCTCCAAGAGCTTCCGTATCTGTGGTAATGCAACATCAAATCAAATTTGTTTAGTTTCAAGGATTTATTAGGCACAATTTGGCATTGTCAAAGGCATACCTTTGACATGGTTGGCCGTCTAGATGATGAATGCATGAGGCAGAGTCGTGTTGCAATCATCATCCTTTGCATCTCCTCTTCGTCGACGTCTTTTCCCAAGTTAGGATCTATAAGTCGTTCCCATAGTCCACTGCTGAGTAAGGACCTTGCCTGCATGGACGTACAATTGATATTGGTATTTTAATTGGAAGATTGCTTTACAAGAATTTTCTCGGATTAAATTCTTAATTGGTGGTATGTTACCCAGAGCACCAAGCTTTCATGCTTTGGTTCGACATTTTTTTGGATGGCATCTTTTCCTGTAATGACCTCCAAAAGGACAACCCCGTAGGAATACACATCTGTCTTTTCATCAACTTTTCCATACATCATGTATTCAGGAGCCAAGTAACCAAATGTCCCTACCACATGGTATGGCTTTGCCGATGCCGAAGGTTGCTGAGCTTCATGAATTAACATGGCTGTTCCAAAATCAGCTAGCTGCGCAGTATGAGATAACATGACTATTAGAGGATGATATTGTATGCTTTTTAATTGCCTAATTTTAGTAATAAGACTTACTTGAGCTTCGTTATGTCGAGTTAGAAGAACGTTAGAGGACTTGACATCTCTGTGTACAATGGGAGGGGAGCAATGATGATGGAGCCGCTCTAAAGCCTTTGCTACACCAATGGCAACTTTCATCCTATCACTCCATGCTAGGCTTCTCAACTTCTGCTTCAAGCTTCCCTCTAGAAGGTTGTAAACCACAGCATGCAAATTTTTGCTGTAGCAGTAGCCGATGAGCTTAACTATGTGATAGTGTTCCAATCCGCTTAATATCTCCACTTCCTGAAAAAGTTCCTCTCCCGACCTTGTTGTGATGTTGAGAACCTTCACAGCTGCAGCTTTGCCATCGTTGAGCTCTGCTTTAAATACTTTACTATGGTCACTCTCTCCAATCAAATTCCGAGGGTTAAATTTGTCAGTCGCACATTTCAGCTCTTGTTGTGTGTACCGCTTGCTGGTCCCATTCAGTTCTATTGCTGCTAATCTCTGGAACTGCTTTTGTGCCATGGTGTCAAGAGCCTGCATTGGATTTTTCCCTCTGTCTTCTATTCCATTACTGATGCATCGTCTTGGTGGTAATTTTGATGAAGAAGCCAAATGCAGTGGCTCTGTATGCCGATAAACTTTACTCGACTGTCCAATGCTGGAAGATGACGAGGACGAGAGAAAAGAAGGCCGAAGTTCTTGATTTGGGCAGCCTTGTTGTGAAGTCCCAGGCTTTCGCACTAATATTCTTCCTCCACTGTCCATCACTAGAAGAGAGCAAGTGGGTGGCAATTCTCTCAGAAAAGAAACGATGAATTTATCATTTGGCCTGAAAGGATTGGTAGAAATTCTGATTATGAACGCTACACAATGAGAATCGTGAGGCAATATGGAATCAAGAGTGATCCATTGCAATCAATTTAGATACCTTGAGTTTCTACTTCCAATGACAATCATTCTTGCAAAATGAACTCTTACATCATGCGCCAAAGCGGCTGTGAAAGGGCCTCCTTCATCATGAACCTTGATTTGGAAATCAACCTGCATTAAAACATGATTGTCATGCCTTTGGATTTTGAATTCTAAACTTTAATTATATTTTGACAAACCTGCTTTGACTTGCAGAGATCTTCATGGATGTAGAAGGTGTTCGGGTCAAAATTCTCTCTGGATTTATCTTGTACATGAACAGCCAGCACATTGTCTCCTGGGGCAACAACCATGGTTAGAAATCTCAGCAGTATTTCTCTGCTATGATTGTGGGATTGCAGGCCAAAAACTATTGTTCTCTTCTTTTTCTTTGGCATTTTAGTCTGTTGAAGAATTGACGGGATTCGACAATTGAGCATAAAGTTCCCAACCATCAACAGCGAAGAATGGTTTAGACCTTCATTTCCACTCAATCTATGATGAAAGAATGTGTGCATCCACTCTCTCACGCCTTTAAATTCTTTTCTGTCTCCTTACAAATTTTTGTCTGTCTGTTTAAATGATTGACTAGAATGTGGTTCCCATTTCTTAAATTTTTTAGTTTATTGTGAGGTAAGGATGATGAAATACAAGTACAACCCTTGTCTTAAAACAACAGGAAATTAACAACATTGCAGCAAGTGGGCAGGCATGGTAGCATGATTTTGATCATCCTAATTGAACCGGAATCATTACGGTTGTTGAGATTTTCATAAAGATGTGGAATAGATTTATGCATTTGAGCCAGTAATCAATTATTCTTCTTTTTATTAATGTCCTGAATGATTTATTATCGGATCAATCAATGCAAACCGTCATCGATTGATCGTCTTACAATTTGTAGTTAATTTTATAACTGAATATTTCATAATATGTGAATTTTGCAGCATCAATAAGATTGACAACAGCAATCCGGGGCAAGTGTACTTTTCTACTGCTTTCATGCTAGGGAGATTCTCACAAAGGTATGTTAGTGACATGCAACTAACTCAAAAACCAGACAAGTATCTCAAAAATTCGATTGGTATTTTACCTTGAGAATTTCTTCTGGGTCGCTGTGAGGATCTTTGTAGGACACTGTGCTGTTATCATAGTTAAGAAGCCGTGCAAGACGAAAGTGATGGCCATTAAATGAATTCGTAACTGAGGGTAATTGAGAGTCATCGATGTCTTTTACAATTAACATTTGTTGAACCCAGAAAGACATGAGATTTCTTCATCATCATAGATACCCAATTTTTTCAGCTCTTTAGTGCTTGCTTTCTACTGTCACGTCCCACTTCATCTTCTATGAACCTGGCATTCCCCACCTTACTGCTAGTAGTCATTTTGTTTTATTTTTTTTCTTGACTTCATGTGTTGCAATATATGCTTTTACCTCAACTCATCTAAGTCTGAAGTTCAGAACTTGTGCAGTCTCTTATATAAAAAATTTGGGTCCAGCGCACAAAGTGCTGAACCAGTCATTGAAACTGAGATTGTTAAATCTAAAAGCCTTAATTCTTGTCAAAAGATACTAGTGATTTGAGAAACATTTATCTTTGGGTTCATTTCTAAACTAGTTGAGAGATAAACAAGAAACATGGCTAAGTTGGAGTGCTGCCACAAAGGCGGGAACTTCTTTTATTGAGCTTAGTAGAGCTTCTAATTTGATTTGACTTTTTAAATCTGCGTGCTTCTTTCTTTCTTCATTAGTTTTATAGATCTTTTAGATCTTCCAACTGATTGTGGGTTCTTGTGCGTCTTCATTAGTTTTATTTTTGTTGTCTGTTCCAGGGAAGAGGTTGCTGTAAGGTTCGAGTTTGATTGAACTACTTTATCTTGCAGAAAAGATGGATTATGTCGTTCACGGTTTCATGATGCAGACAGGTACTAAATTTTAACACCTAAATTTAATTTTAGCACAGCAACTAGGAGAAGTAGTTGGTTTGCTATTGAATAAAGCAATAAATTACACAACCACATTTTGGCTTTTTCTCTTCTCCATAACGTTTCTGATAATAAAGTGATAAATCTGTGGAACATGAGTAAAGCATCTGCGGATCATGTCGGTCCTAACTTGTGTTCACATTGAACAATAGATTAAAATGGCATATGCAGTAATATATAGTTAGCCGTGTGCCTTCACGCACGCATTTCTCACTCTGCTGGTCTGTTTGTTACTTCTGCATTTATAATTAATGAAGAAACAAGGAGAATGAATAAAGGGTTGATGCATGAAAAAGGCACATTGATGAACTTCATGTAATAGAAAGAAGTAACAGTTGAACTTCATGTAAAAGAAAGAATTAACTGTTTAATTTGTAAGGTATTTTGAGTAATATTGATGACATTGCATGCCATGTCTCTAGTTCTTAACTGCAAAGCCAACATGTGACATAAATGGGGATTACCGATGGATGTATTGCCTATGCTAGCAATAGACATATGTATAATATGTGTATAAATACCATTTAAAATTATCAATGCACGGATACATTTGTATATGTCTTTGACAAATTACTTTTTATAATTTAAAAAAAAATTAAGTGGGGTGAAATATTTTCCCACGGTGATTCCTTGCAAAAATCCCTACAGGGATCTCCAATAGGGAGAAATTTTCTCTACGGGGATTCGATCCCCATCCCCGCGAGGATTAGACGGGGACGGGGATGAAAATTCATCCCGGCATGGGGATGGGTACGAGGATGGGGAAATGGATTTTTAAGCGGGGATGGGGATGGAGATGGAGTCCCCATCCTCCATCCCCTACCCTCCCCATATGCATCCCTAGTCTCTTGCAACTTTTACCACGGGACCGGATCGAAAAGGTGTCCTTATTTTCATTTATATTTAGATATGTAATTAGAGAATTGGTACCTGCTGCAACTTACGCTGTGAAATCATAAAGGTGGTTTTGTGATTGTATTGACTGCATTTATATTTCTTGGACAAACGTGTTAACACATTTTAATATAGTGTCAACAACAACAACAACAACAACAACAACATAGCCTCAGTCCCAAATTAACTGGGGTAGTCCCAAATTAACTGGGGTCGGCTACATGGATCAAACTTTTCCATTGTGCTCGATTAAGTGCAATTGATGGTGAGCTTTCCAAACCATTCAAATCCCTCCTAATTAATACATCCCATGTTAACTTTGATATGTCCCCTACCTCGTCGAATTTCTACAGTTTCTATTGAGTCAAGTTTTTTAGTTGGGGCATTTGTATGCCGTCTTTGCAGGTGACCAAACCACCGCAACCGCCCTTCCCTAATCTTTGTATCAATTGGTGCTACTCCTACTTGTCTTTGAATTTCTATATTTCTTATTCTATCTTTACGAGTTTTACCACACATCCACCTAAGCATCCTCATTTCTGCTACGTTCATTTTATGTAATTGTTGTTGCTTTACCGCCCAACATTTACTTCCATAGAGCATAGCTGGCCTAATTGCGGACCTATAAAATTTTCCTTTTAACTTAGTAGGAACATTTCGATCACAAATCACCCCTGTTGCACTCCGCCATTTCTTCCATCCAGCTTGAATTCTATGTGTGACATCATTCTCAATGTTACCATCATTTTGTATGATTGATCTTTGGTACCTAAAGTGGTTTACCTTAGGAACTTCTACTTCCTCTAATTTTACCACTCCGTCATCTCGATGTCTAGTGTTTCTAAACTCACAGTGCATGTATTCGGTTTTTGTCCTACTCAACTTAAAGCCTTTAGATTCTAATGTATTCCTCTAGAGTTATAATTTCATATTCACTCCATCTTTAGTTTCATCCACTAAGACAATATCATCTGCAAATAGCATACACCATGGTATATTCTCTTGAATATGTCTAGTTAGTTCATCTATAACTAAAGTAAATAGATATGGACTTAAAGAGAATCTGGAAAGTGAAGGGTGGTGCATCTACAATTGGGATCTTGTATTTATGTTTCTCCTTTCCCAAGTGGACGTGTCACAAACACATTCTCTACATTTCACTGAACAGATCATAAGGTTGGCTCTGAATATCTTTTCTAGTTTTTCTTCTTAATTTTTCTCTTCTTTTCTGATTTGCCAACTTAATTAGAGGGATGGGCTGGACTACTGTATTTCATTTATCTTGTTCTTGCTGATTGAACAAGAAGATATTGAAGTAACTTTTGAGGTGAAAGACATAGCTGTTCATGAAGAGAGATGCATTAAGGACATTTAAGATGGGTCCCTTTTTTTGATAATCCTTAGGTGTTCGAGCCTACTATTTCCACGTGAGCCAGTCGGGCACCTCAACCCATGACTCAGAGAAACCAACATATTCAGAGTTGAATGATAAGATTCGATCTCATTACTTGTTGATCATTAAACACATCTCGGTAACTTTGCTGCCAAACTAATTTGATTGGGGCTTGATGGTTCCTTTTTTTTTTTTTTTCTGAAGTCATATAGATTATAAATTCCATATTTAGACTTCTTATTTTTCTACTTAAGTTAATCTAGTAGGTTTGGGAAGTGAGAACTTGGGCAATGGTTCATTTTTTTTTTTTTTTTAAGTCATGTAGATTATAGATTCCATATTTAGACTTCTTATTTTTCTACTTTTGTTAATCTAGTAGGTTTGGGAAGTGAGAACTTTGGCAAGGACAGACGCTTCTTTCTTCATTTAAGTTTTGGGAAATGATTGGATGACCCACTACAGGCTAATTTGACATGTAACTAGTGGTGTCTACTGGTTTGCACCATTGATATTTTTGTACACACAAATTTGATGCATATATAAAGGACACAAACAACCACGCGTCAAATTGACGTGTTCAAACAACTAAGTAGTTGGCTCATTGATTTGATATAAGATTACTTGAATTAGAAGTCGAGAGTTCGAGCCTCAATTTGCGCAAGTTGTTACTTTCTTTTTTATCAAAAAAATTGATGTGTTCAAAGTTTTTATTATGTGCTTATATCATTGTTAAATGTAGTATAAGATTTTTTTTTCTTTTTTTGATCAAAAGTTTGTATTTATATTTCACTAGTTGTTTCTATTGAAACTATATAATATAAGGTTTATTAAATTATTTTACATCCTTAATTAAATGTCCACATTGATATCTATTATGACCATATCATCTGCTCAATACTAAAAATTACACCAATAAAAGTAAACATTTAGACCTCTCGTTCAAGTGTCGAATTCAAAACAACACCATATTTTTAGTAAAGGTAAAGAAAAAAATGAAATGAATGAAGTATGTGGAATCGTATTGTGTTTTTTTTTTTTTTAATTTTTTTTATGTGTATATATATATATATATATATATATATGTGTGCAAAAGCAAGAAAGTTACAAAATGATGAGTTTCGTAGTTGACGCATATGTCAAGCAAAAACTATAATAAAAAAAAAAAAAAAAAAAAATCGTTGTGCTTGGCCCATTAGCCCCTTACATAGGCCAACCCATGGTTCTTGTGTATCCCTTCAAACGCAAGGAATCCCACAAACATGTGCACTTGGAGACCCAAACAAAAATTCAGATGACGGCCAAACACTCCCCAAAATTTCTTCAAACTGGACGCAGAAGAATGGATGGGAGGTGAAGTTTATAGGGGGAACAAAACTTGCATTATACTCAATTCCATGTATTTGCCCATGATTTAAAAAAAATTGTATTACACTCCATTCTATGTATTTGCTCATGATTTCGAGTTGAATGTACTCATTCTAATAATTCATTCGTTGATAATGTAATCATTATTAATTATTAATAGATGCACACATAATATATAATTATATTTCTTGGAACAATCGATAATAGAAATAAATAAATAGCAAAAATTCAAAAATTAAGAAAATTAGAATGGTGAGAGGAGGTAGCTTCTTAACTTTCTCTCCTCCGACTTATATATATATATAGATATATATAGATTTTCAACGTTGAGAATATTTTGTGCAATGATACTAGTTAACTACCTCATCAAGAGTTTGATTTCATACATTTAGCTAGCCTATGTATAGGAAAGTCGTGCCATTACAAGAGCATCCTCGTTCGCGTGCCTATGAACTCTAAGGTCGTGTTAGATTACAAAAAAAATGTTCCATCAAAAAAATAAAATAAAATAATAATCTTAAGAAAGTTTTCCCTGGTAAATGTTAAAAAGAAAATTTTCATATATGTGTTTGATTGCACATATAAGAATTTTTTTCCCTCAACTCACCAATAGCGAGTTTTAAAATAAATATGAAAACTTACCATATATATTAAATTTATTAATTTTCTTATTTAATGTGTCTTAGTAAGAAAATCAAATTGTTTCAATAGAAAACTCAATTTGCTTATCATAATAGATGATAAAATATATCGGTCTTAATATGAAAAATTGACAATTGTGAAAAAAATTTCCGCGAGAAAATTTTGGTTATCAAACACATGAAAATGTCATTTTCCCATGAAATTTGTCATTTTATATGGAATATTTTCCTTTTCCATCCAATCAAACAAGGCTTAAACTAAATAAAACTTCCATAATGGAAAAAAAAACCAAATTTATAATGTAAATTTATATATATATATTAGTTCTCTTAAGTGCTACGCACCAACGAACCCGCTCGCTACGCTCGAGTGAATTTAGTTATACATTAGTATTTTATTCTACAATTTTTTATGTATTTTCTATAAAAAAAAATGTCTTTGCATAATAGTAGTTGTTGTTCATAAGTGGTTGTGATGGATCAATTTTTTTTTTTTTTATGTATTTTCTATTAAAAAAGATGCCTTTGTATAACAGTAGGTGTTGTTTATAAGTGGTCTTGTTTATAAGTGGTCATGATGAATCAAAATACTTGTATAAATCCAACAATTAAGTAATATAAATCAGGGGAAAAAAAGTTCTGAAAAAGAGGAAACAAATAAATATGGTTAAAAAATAGAGTTGTATACTATTATACAATTGAGAAGAAAAAAAGCTAAATAATATCGAAAAACATTGTAATTAAGAATTGATTGTATCAAAAAATATAAATAAAGCTAAAACAAATGTCAAAAAATAGCTCAACAATATTTTCAATATAAATTAATAAAGCTAAAACAAATGTAAAAAAAATAGCTAAATATTGCATTTTTCAATCGGTTGTATGTTATCTAACGTTGTAATTAGAATCAGATCTAGTTATAATCTAATTGTAGTTAGAATTGGATGCTAATCCTAAATAGCTAAAAAATAGCTAATAGTCATTATAATATAGTTATTAAAATAATGAATTCTTGAAAAAGAAATTATTAAAACGAAGAAAGAAAAGCTAATTGAATAATAGCCAAATATTCTAATATAGCTTAGTAATCGATAAGTATAAAAAATATTTAGCTAAGTAATCGAGGAGTATAGATAGATTCATTCGGATTAAGCTCTATTATAATTTTCTAACTACGGTGAAAAAGATAAACGAAAAATAGCCTTAAAAAATCCTAAAAATAGGAAAAAAATCGAAAAATAGAAACATTTAAGCTAAAAAATAGCTATTTACCTAAGTAATCGATGAGTATAGATAGGATATAAAGGGTAAAAAAGATAATTCAAGTGACTAAGGAATCTTAATAAGTTTGGAATAAAATGAGTTTTAGGAGGTAGAAAGAGAGAGAGCGGTGTAAAAGTAAGTTCTGTATAGTAATGGAGGTCAACGTCGTAGAAGCTGAGCAACGTCCATCATACAAAGATCGGTTGGTGAACGTCGGTAAACAGAGATTCGACGAGAACATAAGCCTGAAAGTGGGTGACTTCAGTGTCATTGAAGATAGTATCGGGCCCTGGGTGAAACTTTCTTCAAATCTACCTTCCAAGATGGAGAAACAAATGGAAAATGTGATGGTGGTGAAATTATTGGAGAGGTCCTTAGGGTATCGTATGTTATGCAATAGGATTGTTGCATTGTGGGACCTCACGAATGAGTAAGAGTGATGGATCTGTGAAATAGATTTTGGGTAGTGCTAGATGGACTCAAAAAGTCCAGACTTAAACAACTAAAAAGACATAAAGACCCTTAATTCAAATTCATTATTGATGTTTGGGGGTTGAGGGTAATTATGTCTTTTACTTAAATAGATATCTTAAATTGTTTATTCGGACCAAAGAATTCGAATAGATTTTTTGATAGATTTTATCTAGTACAATTTGTCAGTTCATGTGACATGGAGAAAGCGATGTTTGGTGGACCTTGGGTGATCTTGGGACATGTACTCTCGGTCCAGCAGTGGACCCCTTCGTTCAGAGCTATGTTAGCCAGAGAGTCAGAGGCAGTGGCTTGGATTTGGTTCCCCGACCTCCCTCTTGACTATTTTCATGATTTCATTGTTTGGGAACTTGGAAACGTAGTTGGGAGAATAATTTAGGTTGACTCAAATACAACGGTGGAATAGAGGGAGCTTTGCCCGATTACCAGTGGAGTCAGATCTCTCAAACAAGGCAGCTCAAAGAATAAATTCGACATTCAGGCCGATTTGGAAGATCAGCTAGAAAAGGAAACCGAGAAGGCAATGGAAACAAACCTAGTCACGACCATGATTTTCTCTACGCAGATGGAGGACACAAATCCTCAGAGTTAACCCTCCACGTTTGCTAAACAAGGAAATGAGAAGAAAAAGAATTCAAAAATATGTCCAAAAACCTAGTAAACCTAAACAAGTCACCAGTAGGATTGTTAGGCCAAAGCCCAATCAGGCCAATAGCAAAACTACTAGGCCAGAGCTAAAAGACCATTCCGTATCACTAGGATTAGTGATCCAATCGGCTATACCTACCCACTACATAGCTGATCGAGGGGAGATGAAACAGAAACATCTCACCGTTGTTGTCAATGGAAGAAATTGCTTTTGAAATTGGGAAGAAACGTAGTCTAACGGGGAATATAGAAAAGGTGATTAATTCGGGCAACAAGATTTAGGTGAAGGTGGCAGTAGATATCTCCACACCAATGCAAGACGATTCGGAAGAGAAGGAGATAACGTTTGGGGACATTATCCTAGGCGAGGAGGAAACCATCTGAGTTTCTCCCATGTCATAGTACCCACGTTCCTTTATTTTTCTTTATTATTTATCCATGTTACTATTATCCTAGAATTGTCAAAGGGCCAAAAACCATTTGTTTCCAACAGTTTTCAGAGAATTGATGAAATAGAACTCACCAAACATCATTGCAGTCCTGGAACCCCACATTACTAGGAATGTGGCACACTGTGTAACCATAAAATTAGGCTTTACAAAGTACTGAAATAGGATGCTATTGATTTTTTAGGCGGGATTTGGTTGATATGGAATGACTCCTCGATTTCCATAGACGTGCTTGGGGGAATCGATAATGAATTATGTTCAACTGGAAGAAATGGATGGAGGAAAGCCTTGGAACAGTAGTATATGCATCACCCAATGTGGCGATTCGACATTCCCTCTGAAGTGACCTTTGCACCTTCCAAATCCCAGATGGGGTTCCATGGGTGGTAATAGGAGACCTCAATGTCTATTTAAACTCAGACGAAAAGAATGGTGGTGCTTCGATAAATCAAACTAAATGCAAAGAACTCTATGAATTTATGCATAATTGCTCTCTCATTGATATGGGATTCACAGGTGCAAAATTTAATTGGGTAATGGGACGACTATACAAAAAGGCTGAATTGAGGACTAAGGGGACGACTACAAGAAAGGTTAGATTAAAGACTATGCAATGAAATCTAGAGATTGAGTTTCCCTGATAGCATAGTAGTTCATCTTCCAATGGTGAAGTCAGACCATTGAACCATCACTGTTGAGTACAAAACACCACCTTCTTGATTAGTATAAAAACAATGTACAATGTATTTTCGAGATATGAAATGAGAGATTAAGAAGTTCTTCATTGATTCATTGTTTCAATGTGTACTGTTACATTGATCAACTGATCATTTTGGTCATTGATCCACCGCTTAGTGTATGAATTGTTCATGGTATCGGAGAGTGTTGAGTTTGAGTTGAATTGAGTGTCGATCATGGCATCCATTCATGGTTCTTCAAGTTCTTCAATTCGAAATGGAGCAGAAAGAGCTCCCTTGTCTCCAATACTCTTACTTGGTTCAAATTACTTGTCTTGGAGTCGAGCTATGATGATTGCTTTAGGTGCAAAAACAAAGATTGGTTTCATAAAAGTGGATTATATGGTAACTTCTTGGATTTTGAATTCTATTTCAAAGGATATTGTTGAAGCATTCCTTTATACAACTTCCTCCTTTGATCTTTGGAATGAATTGAAAGAAAGGTTTGGAGAATGTAATGGTCCTCTCTTGTAGATCAATTAAAACGAGATATTGCTTCTATAAGTCAAGGAGATCTCACAATTTCACAAGATTATACAAAACTTAAGAAGTTTTGGGATGAACTGAGCCGTAGTTCCTTTACCAGTAAATGTGGAGTTTCATCAACATTGGGCCCATGCAATTTTTGATAGGATTAAGTGATATGTATGATCGTGATGGATCCATTGCCAAATATAAACAAAGCTTACTCTATGGTTCTTAGACCCCCCTGTTAATTGATTGTAGATAGTGGAGCAACAAATCATATGTGTATTAGCTACGATTTGCTTGCTAATGTCACTGTCGTAGCTAAACCTCGTTATGGTTTGTTTGCACGATGGACATACTAAAGAAGTTAATTACATTGGAGATGTGCAGCTGAGTTCAGACTTAGTTCTTTCTTCCTGTTTACATATAAACTCATTCAAGTATAATCTTTTGTCGCTTAGTAAATTACTCTCCTCTACTAAACTGACAGTTGAGTTTTATCCATCGTTTTGTGCTATACAGAACATTGAGAATTCTCAAGTTCTAGCTGTGGGAAGGATGATTGGAGGTCTCTACATACTGGATTCCAGTTCTTTTAATAAAGATGTCATTGATTCATTTGTGTCTCCTACAGAATTGCCACTAGCCTCCTGTAATAATGCTACTGATAATTTTTCATGGCACTGTCGTTTGGGGCACCCCTCTGTTAATGTAACAAAACAACTTGATTTGTTACTTAACAGTCCTTCAATGGAAGATACAATGTACCTTGTGATGTTTGTCAAATGTCCAAACAATGCAGAATGGTTTTTCCATTGAGCTCTATTCAAACTTCTTATCCTTTTCAGTTGTTGCATATGGATGTTTGGGGACCATATAAGCGAGCTTCTCTATTCAAGGAGCTCATTATTTCTTGACAATTGTGGATGATTTTAGTCGATTCACATGGACCTTTATTATGAAACATAAGTCCTTGACAGGCAACCTCATCAAACAGTTTATAGCATTTATTCAAAATCATTTCAAAGCCTCGCCTCAAACCATTAGATCGATAATGGTACTGAGTTTTGTAATAAAGATTGTCATGCTTTATTCTCTGGTTTGGGAATTGTTCATCAAAGATCAACACCATATACACCTCAAAGAAATGGTGTGGTTGAAAGAAAGCATCGTCATTTGTTGCAAGTTACAAGAGCCTTGATTTTTCGATCTAGTTTGTCCACAAAATTCTCGGGTGATGTTGTTCTTACCCCACTTACATCATTAACAAATTACCTTCTCGATTCTTTGAAATGGAAGTCTCCTTACCATCTTTTATTTGAAGGTTACCAAATTATTCATCCTTGAAGACATTTGGTTGTTTGTGTTTTGCTACCAATGTTTCACCGAGCAAAACCAAGTTAGATTCACGAGCAATTCAAAGGTGTATCTTTCTTGGTTATTCCCCGGTCAAAAGGCCTATCGATTGTACAATACGGCCACACATACTTGTTTTGTTTCAAGAGATGTGATTTTCTTTGAAAATCGCTTTCCATTTCACAAAGATACTTCAAGTTCAAAGTGTCCCGTGCCTATTTCTTGTGATGATAACTCGATTACTTGAGAGATATTCCAACCTCTTTGCCGTATATTCTCCAAATGTTGTTCCTACATCTCATATCGTGCCTCACTCTAAGGAATTACCTCGTTGAAGTTTTCCAACCTACAAGCATCTCTTGATACATTAGTACCTCATACTAATGATGGCTTACCCGGTTGTAATGCCTCCTACCGTAGTTAGTTGTACTCACAAAAGTCATCGTCTTTGTTCATAAGCCTCTTTGGATGAATGATTTTGTTTTGAACAATGTTCATACATCATCTGCTTTCATTCTGCAGAGAGATTCCTCTGTGATGGTACCCCTCCTACATTTCCTTTTATTCAATCTTCTCACATTATCTGTTCAAGTGCTTCTTGGCTTGTTTCAAACATAAAGAGCCTACTTGTTATACTCAAGCTCAACGTGATCCCGTTTGGGTCGAAGCAATGAATAAGGAATTACGTTTGAAGCCAATGGTACTTGAGTCTTACTACCCTACCACCTGGTAAAAAGGCCATTGGTTCTAAGTGGATTTCAAGGTTAAACTTCATCGTGGTTCCTAGGATAGGTGTAAGGCTCGTTTGGTTGCAAAAAATTTAACCAAATTGAAGGTGTTGATTATACTTGATTCTTTCTCTCCTGTTGCCAAGAATGTCACTGTTAGGATTGTTTTATCCTTAGCATTTGCCGAGATTGGCCTTTACATCGATTGGATGTTAACAATGCCTTCTTACATGGCTACATTGATGAAGATGTTTACATGAAGCCTCCCGATGGTTACGGGATCCTAATCAAGTCTACAAACTTCAAAGATCATTGTATGGTTTAAAGCAAGCTTCCCGACAATGGAATCATGAGCTTACTTCTAAACTTCAATCTTTTGGTTTCATTCAGTATGCTCATGATCCCTGCTTGTTTACTTACAACAATGATGATCGATTTTTAGTGTTGCTGGTATATGTTTATGATGTCCTTCTTACTGGTACTTCTCTTGAGTTAATTACTCAAGTCAAGACATTCTTACACACCTTGTTCACCATCAAGGATCTTGGTCAAGCACGTTACTTCTTGGGTTTGGAATTGGTTCGATCTTCATCAGGCCTTTACGTTCATCAACGCAAGTATGTTCTTGATTAATTATCGATCTCTCTTACCATGGCCAAACCACCGCTTGTTCCTCGCTTTAATGATGCTTGATTCCCTTTGTTCATTGGTGATAGATATAGACGACTCATTGGTCGTCTTTACTGGGTTTCACTCGCCGACATCACTTTCACAACAGCTTAAGTCTTTGTTCTCCTACAGAGAACATTGGTCTGGTGCACTTCATGTTTTACTTTGTACCTTAAAGTGGTACTCATTCACAGGGTTTATTTTTCCCTGTTCAAATGGATCTCTCTGTTGTTGCTTATTGTGATTCCGATTGGGGCCGCTTGCCCTCTTTCTCTAAGTCTCTTACCGGTTATTGTGTGTTCATGGGATCCTCTTTGATCTCTTGAAAACTAAGAAACAAAGCTCTTTGTATCCAAGTCCTCTACTTGAAAGTTCGAATATCGAAGTTTATCTTCCACAGCTTGTGAATTGTTATGGATTTCTTATATCCTTCAGACTTAGTGTTCCTACTCCTCTTCCAATACCTCTTTGGTGTGATAATCAAGTGCGATACATCTCTCTCGCCAACCCTGTTTTTCATGAACGTACCAAGCATTTGGAAATTGATTGTCACCTGGTTAGACATCGCTTCAAGTGTGGTTTTGTTCTTCCATAGTATATTTCTACTCGGTTACGGCTTGGTCGATTTGTTTACAAAGTCATTACCAGCTCCTTTGTTCTCGATTTATTGTCCAAGATGGGTCTATGTGACTGGCATAGACTTCCATCTTGAGGGGGGGATGTAGAGTTATGTAATGTATCATGAAGTCATTTATGTAATCCTGGTATGTGTGTATTGAATCATGTAATCTGGTATAGTGTATCACAGGTTTATATTAGCTTACTTTAGGTAGTTATAACAGGGGTGTGTAGTGTACACCACCTTCTTGATTAGTATAAAAAAAGTTCTTCATTGATTCATTGTTTCAATGTGTTGTTACATAATTACATTCTCAATAAATTTTCATATTTTTCACATTAAGTTATTAAGTTATGTTTTTTACATTTTCTATAAATATATATTTTTCACATTGAGTTATTAAGTTATGTCTTTTACGGAATAATTTGCAGCGGAATTAAACTTATGACAAGATTAAATAACTCATATTTCATTAAAAATGAAACAACCTACAATGTGGAAACCATTAAGACCATCATATAAACATGTTTATCCTATATCACTAGGTCCTATTATATCCCAGTGTATTTCAAAAACAATAATATACAAGAAATACAACCAAAATAGCAAAACATACAGACTGCAAGGAAGAAATCACTCTAAAAGTCCTCGAAGAAAATCATCGATCACTGGTCATTTCCCCTTGCTCGTCTCTGTCCGCTCTGCACCCACCGTCGCAAACTAGACGGTGAGTATAGTAAAGTAGAAAGTAATAAACAGAAGAATATAAACAGTAATTCATGAATCATGTAACACAATCCAAATATCATGAGGGTATTTAAAGAAAGATAAAAATAAAGAAAGTTGCATAATAAACAGATTGACAGATATACACAACGAAATATGAATGTCTAGGAATCAAAAGAGGTAACTAAGTGGTCTTAAATCCACAACAATCCACAACAAACTACAACAATCCACAACAAACTACAACATTCCAATACTCGGGAAAACTTACGTTTGGTTGGGTAGTTGCACCCCTGCAGGTAATGTTCACATTAACCCAACTAGCTATAATCTCGGGAGTACCTTCTCGACCTTCTCGACACACTTAGGCCATAGACACTCAACCAAGGAATAAAGAATGGACTTCCAAATAAGGGCATTTATCAATTAAGATAGTAAATAAGAAATATGAATTACTATGCATTTCCTTAATTGGTTTACTTACTTATTCAAACCCGTGTTATTCTACCCTCGTGGCTCGGACACGCTCCCAAAGAAAATACCCAAACTTTTGAGACCTTCCCTTAGGTTCATAAGGTCCTAAAACATTTTTAGACCAAATTATAATGTTTTGGAGATTTTGGAAATTTTAAATTTTAGATACTGCCAGGGGAATTAGCGCGCTACTTTAGACCCTTAGCGCTACTTTAGACCTTTAGCGCATTAATCCATATTAGCGTGCTAATTTTTTACATTAGCGCGCTAGTTGAGAAATATAGCGCACTATGTGCAGCAGAACCCAGAATTCTGCAGTTCGAATTCCGAGTTTGCATGACACATAGGCCTTGTTTATTGTTTGGGAACCATCATACACATTCGTAGGGGTCCCCAACATCAATCAAAACACAAAAACAACAACAACTACTCCAAATACAAGAATTGAATGAAGTGACCAAGCTATGTTAATGGAGTACCTAGCTTGATCTTCTTCCTCACTTCAATGATTTCCTGAGCTTTCTCTCCACCTCCTAAGCACTCCAACACCCTCTCTTCTTCTCTTCTACCTTGTCAAATCGTTAGAAATGAAAGTGAATTGATAAACTTGAATTGACCAAAGATAAATATATATATATATATGGTTGAATTTGATTAAACCTTAGCCACTCATCTATATGCACTCTCACATCTCAAGGCTTGTCTTGTGGACCATCTTCACATACTTGGCCCACAAGTCATGCATGAGTGACTCCAATCATTGACTCACTTGGTCTCTAGATGGTTAAATACGTGTCTGGATGCATATCCTAAAGCTTTTGTTTTATTTCCACTACTTTAGGCTTGCTAATTGGATTTTTAATTTGACCACATTAAAGCTCTATACACCATTATAAATAATTCAACTTACACTTACCCCATAAGCCACCACCTCGGTCTCATATCGATCGACACGCAACTTGAGGTACGTCCTGCTCCTGTCTCGACTTACCGAATACCCCACGTATACCTTACTCGCAAATTCTACACAACAAAATAAACATACACTTAAACATTAGAAATTCACATGTGGATATAAATAAATAATATATACACCATGAAAAAATAATATTTACCTCGATGTCAACTCCAGAGGTTTCGACAAGTACGTCAAGTCACGACGGTCCTGAAACATGACTCGTGGCACATATAAATTTGAGGGTTGTTACAGTCTCCCCACTTATTAGAGTTTCGTCTTCGAAATTGAAACTAAAAGGAAACTCCAAAAGTAAATCTTACCAGAATCAAAATAGATAGGGAAAGTGCTCGCGCATATACATATCTAATTCCCAGGTCAGTTCCCCGTCTCCGTGATGTTGTCATTTGACGAGAACTAAAAGTATTTCCTTACCTCTCAATACCTTCACCTTTCGGTCTAACATCTGAATCGGCTGCTCCTCATATGTAATATCATCTCTCAAGTCAATCTGGCTCAAGTTTACCATCGGTCATCGTCCTTTCTTCGACTTGTCAAGTCAAAGCATATAGATGTGAAACACTGGATGAATACCAGTGAGCTGAGGCGGTAAATCTAACTCATAAGCAACCTTACCGATTCTTCGTGTAACTCTAAACATACCAATAAACCTAGGCGCAAGCTTTCCCTTGATTCTGAACCATTTTTAACCCTTCATATGCGAAACTTTCAAATATATAAAGTCTCCCTCAAAGTACTGTAACTCGTCGTGGTACTTGTCATAGTACTTCTTCTGCCTTTCCTGTGCACTCTTCAGCCTTTGATGAATCTGTAGTATTTTCTTAGTGTGATCCACAACAATCTTCGACCCAATAGTCACCGCATCCTCAGGCTCTACCCAACACAATGGTGATCTACATGGCCTACCATATAACGCCTCAAATGGTGTCATTCTGATACTGGCCTAGAAAATGTTGTTATAAGCAAATTCATACAAATGAAGATACTCTTGTCAAGATCCTCCGTATTCAAAACATACATTCTAAGCATGTCATTTAACACCTGAATCAGCCTCTCGAATTGCCCGTCTGTCTATAGATGGTACTCCGTACTCATGTCAAGCCTAGTGATAAATTGTGCATGTATGCTCTGCCATAACAATGATATAAACCGTGGTCTTCTATCAGTAACTATAGACAACTGTACGTCGTGTAATCTGACTATCTCTCGCTCGTAGAGACTGTTCAATCTATCAACTCTATGTGTAGTGGAAACTACTATAAAATGTGTACATTTCATTAACCTGACCACAATCACCCATATACTATCATGTCCACGAGGAGATCGAAGTAAAACCACTGACAAAATCCATAGTAATGTGCTCCCATTTCCACTGTGGAATGGGAAGTAGCTGTTGCAACCTCCAGGTTTCCTATGCTCAGCGTTAACACGCTGGCATATCTCACACATTCGAATAAACTCCGAAACATCTACTTTCATCCCCGACCACCAAAAGAGACATCGCATATCTGCATACATTTTGGTCCGACCCGGATGAATAGAAAATCGCAAACGGTGAGCTTCCTAAAGTATTTCAGTACGCAACTCAGCCATTGATGGAATCTACAATCATCCTCGAAACCTCAAACATGAATCTGTCGATCGACCCCTGTCTGGATGATTTGAACTCTTATCCATATCGTCGTTGGTACAACTCGTCAACCTGCTGCCGGACGCGCACAACCTGAATTGAAACAGTCTGCATCCTCAGCTGACCACAAATCTATTTCCTAGTAGTAGCCGGTATATCATCCAAACTCATCAACTCAGCTGCCTCGAGTAACGCATACTCACGAGTCATATGGTACACTACTACGCAGTATTTGACCTTTTTCCTGATTAAAGCATCAACAACGACATTGGCTTCCCTAGATGATACTCAAGTGTAAAGTCATAATCATTCAGGAACTCCAACCAACGTCTCTATCTCAGATTCAATTCTTTCTTAAAGAAAATGGTACTTCAAGCTCTTATGATTAGTGAACAAAGTAAACCATACACCATACAGGTAATGTTGCCAAATCTTCCATGCAAACACCATAACGGCTAACTCTAAATCATGCGTCGGATAGTTCTTTTCATGAACTTTGAGTTGTCTAGAGGCATATGTAATTACATTGCCCTCCTCATAAACACACAACCCAAACCAACCTTCGAAGCATCCGTATATACAACCAAGTCTTTCTCTGACTCAGGCAATGCCAAAACTCGTGCAATCACTAACTTCTCTTTCAAAGTAGAAAATGTCTATTTGCAACTCTCATCCCAATCAAATTTTACATTTTTTCGAGTCAATCGCGTCATCGGTGCAGCAATTCGAGAAAAATCCTGCACAAAATGATGATGATAACCAGCCAATCCCAGAAAACTACGTATCTCGGTCACTATAAACGGTGAAGGCCAATTGATCATTGCTTTAATCTTAGCGGGATCCACAATACTCTACTGGCTCCAACTACATGCCTCAAAATCTGAATTCCTAAATCCAAAACTCGCATTTACTAAACTTGGCATATAACCTGTGTTCCCTCAACGTTTACATAATTGCTCAGAGATGTTCCTTGCGATCTTCACGAGTCCTGGAATAGATGAGAATATCATCAATGAATACAATCACAAATCTATCCAGAGACGCCTTCAATACTCTATACATGAGATCCATAAACATAGCTAGTCCATTAGTCAAACCAAACGACATGACTATAAACTGATAATAGTCGTATCTCGTACTGAACGCAATCTTTTCACTTCTTCAGCTTTAATTTTGAGCTGATGATAGCCTAATTGCAAATCAATCTTGGAAAACCACTAAGCTCCCGTCAGCTGATCAAACAAATCATCAATGTGAGGAAGCGGATACATGTTCTTCACAGTCACCCAGTTCAGTTGCCTATAGTTGATGCACAACCTCAGGTTATCATATTTCTTCTTCACAAATAAAATCGGTGTACCCCATGGTGATATGCTTGGATGAATGAACCCTAACTCCAACAATTTTCTAACTGAGTCCTCAATTCCTCCAACTCTAGATGAGCCATTCTATACGGTGGTATAAAAATAAGTTTTACCCCAGGGACTAAGTCGATAATGAAATCAATTTCTCGTGGCGGTGGTAATCCCAGTAGATCCTCCGAAAATACATCAATGAACTCGCACACTACCAGCATGTCTTCAATACAAATATCCGATTTCTCAGCAATACTCATGACACTCATAAGTGTCTTAATCTCATTACCGGTGGCTATCATTCCTTTGGTGATCGAAAGTAAAGCAATTGTTACCTGAAAATGGATCTCCGTCCCATTTGGCAACATAATCGTAACTGACTTGTTGTAGCAATCAATATGAGCATGATACACACCCAGCCACTCCATACCAAGAAAAACATCAAACTCAAGAAATTCTAAGACTCTCAAGTCTGCAGACAAATTATGACCTCTATTCTCTATCGAACAATCGACATACAACAAGTTCAGGTACATCTTGTCCCCAGCAGTTATGCTAAGGATCAAAGGTCTACTAAGCTTAATGGGTCTCAACCTTAATGCATCTACCATGCGTCCAGAAATAAATGAAATAGTTTAACCAGAATCAAACATTATATGCATCAAAGTACCACAAATCAAAATGATACCCTCAGTGAGATTCCGGAAGCTCCCCGATCTGGCTCAATGGCAACATGGACTCTTTCCCGCTACTGCTGATGATGTTGCGTCTGCGCTCGACCTAGCTATGGACACTAACTCTGAAGATGACCTATATGACCGCATTTGAAGCATGTACATTGCTTCATTTGATCCAGAAGACATCCCTTGTGTTTGGTTTTGTCCTCAACCCCGTGCATGTTTCTGACTCTGTGTTTATGCCTTTCCAAACCTCTGTGTTTGTCCACTACCTCTACCTATATCCCTACCATCAGAATGTTTCCTCTGTGGTCATGCTTTATACGGACCAGTAGTCGTTGTGATCGACTAACAAAACTCGGCGCTGGTACAAGTGGAACATAAGTAGTCTGAGCAGGTCGTGTTGGCGCTGTAAAAGATCCAACACTCTAGGCTCTCCTCTCTCTAAAGCCCTGACTATTATTTTTCCTCTTCTTGTCCCTATCGATCAACGATCTGACTGTGTCTCCGATCGTGTAACGACGCCTTCTCCAAATAAGGGCACTGCACGACCTAATCCCTTAATTAAGCCCTAATCTCCCATATATGACCTAACAAGGAACTAGTCAACCTTAATTAAAAACTTAAACACGTACCAATTAGTGGAAATTACTCGCAAAAGTAGATCTCATGTATATATATGGTGACAAATAGTGTGTAGAAGTGTCATATATATATATGTGTCAAACATCTCACGATCCAAAATGAAACAACAAGGTAACCAAAAACATAAGTTTATATCATATGCACAGTCTAAAATACCAAAAATAAACCTATTGTAGTAACATAGATGAGTTAAACTTAATTTGAGGGAAGCTCAAAAAAGCCACTTATCATAGGCTCATTGCCCCTGCTACTAGAGGGACCTGCAATTGTCACCAAAAGTGGAGACAATTCTAGTGAGTAAATCCAGAAGAAGTTCAACAGTAATTCAGATTAAACAATAAACGAGTCCATAAATCATGTTGGAAAGAAATAAGGTGCTGAGAAAGAATTAATAAAATGCATACTAGACATACTGCAATGGCTAACAGTAGGGACCAAGTGATCCGGAAGCAAAGGATAAGGAGTAAGTGGTCCTGACACTCTACACGTGGACTAAAAGCCACTTAAAACGTGTAAGTGTCTAACACTGGTGCGGCGGGTTAAAGCCGCATCGGCCGCACTTAATCCGTTCGACATCGTCGACTCGCTTAAGCCGCAGCCCGAGAAAGCATTCCAAAGGGAACCATAGACTTAACTAGATGCTATGCCATAATGGAACTCGAATACCTGAGAGGAGCCACGACATCTAGCGGATGCTCACTCAGATGATTCAGACCTGTTGGGAAGCCACAATAGCTAGTTGGCTACTCAACCCACAAGTGAACACAACTATACCAAACCACTTAAACCATAGGTCACTCGGCAGGAAGTAAAGTCCAATAATACCAATAATTCCATCAAATATAACAAGGAAATGAAAAGAATTAATATTGAATTTCTTACTGATTTACTTACCTCAATATGTAAAATACCAAGTAAGATCGTGGCTTCCACACGTCTCGAGATATGTCTATAATACCCGACAGTAGTCCTCTGGGCTTCGACATCAATTTAAAATTTATTAGGTGTGTTTAAGCCTATTTGATATTATTTAAGTTTTTTAAATCCCAAAAAGTTCAAAATATGAAATTTATTGGTGGTGGCACGTTTTTTGAAGGAAATATTGGTGTAAAATATCTCGAAAAACCTCCAAACTCATTTTTATTACAATTTCCTTCACTTTTTTTCTTATTTTTCCTAATTTTTTTCTTATTTTTCTTAGATTTTTCAAGATTTTTATGATTTTTTATTATTTTATAAATTAAAATGTAAATATATATATATATATATATATATATTTTTTTATTTGGGGCTTTTAGGCCCCCTGAACGGGGTCCGGGCTTAACTAGACTGGTTCAACCACATTGTTAGGCGGGCGAGCTCGTCGGCGCCCAATGTACCAGCGTGTAATCCCGGACAGCAAGTCCTTTTTTTTATTTTCTTTTCTTTTCTTTTTTTCTTTCTTCAAGCAAATCAACATTACTTCTTTTCTTTTTCTTCTTCAAAGTGATCAACAATAACTTTTTTTCCTTTAAATCAATTCCATTAAAAATCAACTCCACTAAAATCAAACTACCAACAATGAATTCATCAATTATACTATGTATTAAATCAATGATGTAACGGCCCATTTTATTAATATCGTTAATTATCTTAAATTTACAGACGTGGACATCAACTCAAATCTGCGTGGACGCCTCGGTAGGCTAGGACACACGGGGACCTAGGTATGATAGTTTATTGTGCGTTGGTTGCTTATTTGCGGTGCGATTTTATTAAAATACATCGCATGTGTGTATGTTGCATAACAATACGTGCGAGATTGTGTGAACTGTATTCGCCTCGATATGCGTGTCGACTCGGGTACCGGGTAGTTGATGAGACCGAATAGTTGATCTGGGAAACTAAAACACACAAATTACATAAAATTGGCCAAATAACTAATATGGAATGGGTATTAGGTGGCTAATGACGCGATGGTACGCGTATATCGCGTTCATACGCGAAATCGAGAGTCGAAATGCCCAAAAATGGCATTTTTGTGTGTAAAACATGGGCGAGTGTCCCAACAATGTCACACTTTGGAGTCAATAAACTAATTCAACACAACTTATCTTCCACCACCTTTTCTCACACACACACACACACACACACACACACACACACACACATACATACATACATACATACATACATACACACGCGCACGCGCGCGCTACTTGGGAGGCCGAGAGAGGAGAAGAAGGAACGAGAGGAGGAGGAGAAGAAGAAGCCGGGAAGGAGAGAAGTGAGGGTGAAAACGTCACGATCAATGCGCGTCCTAGTTGTTTTTGTTGTGGGTCTCAATGATTTGGCCATGGTGGCCGAAAGGGGGTTCGACCATGGAGGTCGAACCGGTCGAGGTGGTGATGGCGGGGGTGTCTCCCCTACCATCGATTCCATTAGGGTTGGGGTGGAGAGCAACCCCAACCCACCAACAAGAAGGAAAAACAATTGCAGTGATCCGAACCATAGAACTGGTTCGATCAAATGGGGAAGATGCGCATGTGCTCGCATGCGCGCGTGTGCACTCACCCCATGGGCCGGGTCAGAATTGGCCAGGCTCAATCCAGGGTCGGGTCCAACCCGTTTGGGTCGACCCAACCCAAACCAAACTTAAAAAAAAAAAAAAAAAATAAAGAGAAAAGAAAATAAAGGAAAAGAAAAAAATGTGGAAAAATTCCCGAGAAAAAAATTGGAAAAATTCCAAAAAAAAATTATATTTTGATAAAATAAATAGAAATTGATGAATTTCTATGAAAGAGAAAATATGTGGGAATGTCGGACATGATTTTCACGGGGGTTTTACCTCAAAAGCGCAAAATAAGCAATTTGGCCTAAAATTTTAGAAATTGGTCGTACTAAATCGAAATTATTGATAAATGGACATATGTGGACACGGGTGATCAATTGGCAACCAAGGACCCAGTGGACTTGGACTCGATGATTGATTATGGGGTATTGGAGTGCGTTGTGATGTTTGTAAAACCCAATTGAAAAACTCTGAGTATTTATTTTGTTTTATATTTCCATTCAATTCCAGTATTCCTTGTGGATTTTCCTATATCTATACCATGGTCGTTGTTTGAACGGTTGGTTGAGTTACTCCCACTGGGTTTTTCGTTATGTGTTTATGCATTCTAGACCATAACATGTATATCATCGAGTTCTCGGTGGATAACGACTCGAGCTAATGAACTGCTACATGTGTGGGTGCGTGGTAGGTCTAAGCCGGCCACCGAGAGGGACCAGGTGATAGATAGTTGGGTGCGCCCACTAGTGGATCCTGGAAGGGTATTCCGAAGTATGGTTTAGTCTGACTGGAATAGGCACATACATTTGCCCTTTATTATTATCTATGCATGTGATGCCCTACTTACAGTTGTATGTTTACATTCCGATGTTTATTTAACAATATTTATTGAATTCCACTTGTTTATTTGAATGCTCAGATGAGTTCCTTAGGATTTTACTGACTGGACTCGTCATCAATTTTCTTATGTGATGATTGAGTGCATATCCGAGTACAAGTAAGGGCAAGGAAATCTTAGCGACTACCTCTTATTGCCTACCGTCGTGGACTACTTATACGTGTGTTTTGTTTTGATATTTTGATTCTTTTGGGAATAGAGGAGTAACTTGACATTGTACATAGATACCATATATGATACAGTTGTCTACATCTATACAGAGTATTTTTCAAGGTTTTTCCACAATAGGATTTGTTTAATTGATTATTAATATTTATTGCATTTAAGTACGACTTCCGCTGAATATGTTATTTATACGTTGTATACACAAGTGGATATGAATTTCGAGACAAAAAAAGGACGGGCAAGTATCGTACACGTGTAGCAGGGCCACTTGGTTTAATTAGGATCTCCACATAGCAAATAGCTTTTTTCCTTCTTCTTTCTCACCACCACCTCCACAACACCTATAACTTAAATAAACCTAAATCTTCATTTCTCTCTTTTCTCTTTTATGCTTTATCACACAATCACTTAGAGACACACACCCACACCTCAAATATGTGATCTTCAAACTTGTGGTTCTTACTAAGCCACATCAATTATTCTTTTTATTAAATTTGTCATTATCTCTTTATAAACCACAAAAAGTTGACACATCATAATTCTAATCTATTTAAAAAAAATTCTAATTTTGCAAAATAACTAAAATGCACTTTATGACTTAATTTAGGCATTTCAACTAAATAAGTTCTATTAGACCTAACTTAAATAAATATCGTCGACCTACCCGCATCTTGAGAATTAACTCACTTGCAAATCGACGATCAAAATAAAATAATCAAATTGCATACATTTTTATTTTAGATGGGTAATACATAAATCATCCAAAATTAAAATACTACGATATCGACTCTCAAGGGTTGACCGAATGTGCCACGTCACTACAAGTCCAGGCATAGTCTTGAAATGTCAAGGTGAAATTTGCGAGAAGATTAAGGCAATGCCAAGCCCGCATTAACCGATTTTCCCCTCAATTGCAAATACAACATTCTTCGACCAATCGTTAGAGCGACAACTAACTTGCAACAAGGAGAACCACACAGGAAGACTTTGTTTGGAATCTTTGGTATTAGAGAAATGATTTTATGTTTGGTGAACGAGACATCACGTAGTATGATTTGGTGCACTCAATTCACAATAGAGTCGGCATAGTAACCAGATCAGAAGGTGTATCGACTTTCTCTCATCAACACCAAACAAAGGACGCCACTACCATTGGGAGCCACCTGACGCTGGATAGGTGAAATTAAATTGTGATGGGGCGGTACAGAGGGAAAGCCAACGGGCCACAACAGCGAGAGTTATTCATTACGAGAAAGGGGAATTTTTATCAGCCTTCCAAGCGAAGGTTAGGCGATGCACAACACTTGACACATAACTATGGGAAATACTTCACGAGCTCAGGTTTGCCTCGAACGAGGGATATAGAGCATGGATTAGTGTGACAAATTTATAAGAATAACTTTTTATTTATTTTTATTTTTGTATTGTCACGGTATTTAAAAGTTTAATGAGCCTCAACTAAGGGCTTAGGCTTGAACCACTCATAATAGGGTAAACTTAGTGCTCCAAAATTAAAAAAAAAAAAACCTCTACTAAACCAGCAAAAAGTAGCAACTAGGGTTAATAGCAAAAAACCCTAGACCCCAGATTAGACATCGGTAGTTAATTAGTTATAGAATGCACATCCTATGAGCATCAATAGTCAGGAACAAAATAAAGCCCTAACCTAGACCTCCCCGTCTCACGTTGATCACTCTTCTCAATCGCGGTCTCTCAACGGTAAGGTTTTAGTTCGCTCTGTGTCAAATCGACTCAAAACCAATACTTGTTTGTGATTTCAAGTTTCTTTTGTGTTGCGTCGATGAATTACACACACACACACACACATACACTCACACATAAATTCTTGTTTTGATTGCACGAATTGTGTAAACAGTCGTCGTTATAAGAGTAATTGGGGAAATTGACGAGGCTATGTCGCACTTTGGAGCATTGGTGATGTTATTCTTTTATTTGGTGAATGCAACTAGGAATATTAGCAAAATTTGTGCGTAGAAGCTACATTTGTTCAATTATTATTTTCTTTGCTTTGAAATTGAACCAATTGATTTGTATCATAGCGGCGAACTCGTTGCTCTACTTTGATGATTGGGAGGGCTTCGAGCCGACTCTTCGAGACCTTTTCTAAAGAGAAAAATAAATAAAACTTTTAGCTATTTTTCTCTTATATTTCCTTGCATTGTCATTAGAAAGTA
Source organism: Stephania yunnanensis (assembly GCA_039657365.1). Taxonomy (NCBI): domain Eukaryota; kingdom Viridiplantae; phylum Streptophyta; class Magnoliopsida; order Ranunculales; family Menispermaceae; genus Stephania; species Stephania yunnanensis. Next base: position 52,633,223 of record CM077585.1, on the reverse strand, counting down.
ATTGATCTAGCTATTGTTTCTTACTCCATGTGGCGTATGCATGATACATCCTCAATGTGTATCATGCGGCAACCGACTAGGTTGGTGTCCAAAGTCGGTGCCCAAAGTGGGTTATCGTAGCAGCTTCCTTGTTTATATGCTTCGGATAAGATCCTTATAACCTCTATATAAATTTTTGACTTTATATTGGGCAAACAAAATAACAAATTATGGTTCTGATTAGGCTTTTTTTTTATTGATATGTTGTATTCATGCTTTTGGGATTGAGGCTTTCTTCTTGTTGTTGTTACAGTCTGTTTGACTACTATCTTGGGATTTGTTTTGGTTTGTTGGCCAATTATTGATGAACGACACTCGTGCTCGCATTTTTTTTTTTTTAACTCATATGCAGTAAATATGCGTGAAAACAAATCTCTAATTGGAACCACTTGGGATCCCAAGCTGCCTCTCATCACTTCAATCGCTGCTAATAAGGCTAGTACTTCTCAAAACCCACTTGCGTCATTGGGAAGTACCTTATGGAGACCAGAAAATGAACTTGTTGATGGGCTTTTTGTGCCACCCAAGGACCCTGAAAAGTTGAACAAGTTGATGAAAAAGCATCTCAAGGACACGGCCGGTACAAGCTGGTATGCATGCCTCTGTCATTCCCGGTACATAGTTGGGTGATTTTGTGGTATGGTTTACTTTACACTTATGATATGATTCTCTAGGTTTGACATGCCTGCTCAAACAATCACTCCAGAATTAAAGAAGGACCTCCAAATTTTGAAGGTACTGTTGGTTCAGCCTTTTTGATTAATTGTATTGGTGTTTGGTTTTAAAAGAATGGCTGAAGAAGGTCAAGTTGACACATAGTTAGAGATTTCTTTTTAATTGATTGTTGGACCCTTAATTCATTAGTTTTTTGGTGATTAACAAAGCTTTGTCAAACATTGAATATTTCTTCTCTTCTGTGATAATTTTACTGCTTGTGACATCCTTTTTCTTGACTATATCCTATTTGTCAAGTTGATTTTAATATATTTTTGCTAGGCTTAGACCTTGGACTCCATCATTTTTATTTTTATTTTTTCCGTCTAGTTGGGTTTTGAGCTTGATGATGAGGTTCAATTCCACTGAGTTCTAATCTCGGTTGTTGGTGTTGTATGTTCTTTTTACATGTATGGAACTGTATTAGTTTTAGAGTATCCAAAACTGAAGCAGCAAAACATCTCCATTGAAACACAGATCATATAATTGGCCTTGTGGAACTCTTTCAGTAACGGGTAATAGTTATAATTAATGTTTCAATTCAGCTGAAAGGAAGTACGATATTATAATTTGAGGTTGAACAACTTCTAAGTTAATATAACACTTCAATGTCTCATACATATTGTTCAATTTCATCAAACTATCTTTTTTGTTTGAATGATCAAGCCCAAATAGGTAGGGGCAATTTTTTTTTAAAAAAAACCCTTGATTTCAAAATATGTGTATATATTATTTTCTTATTTGCAAAGGGTATATTATTTGCTTGGCTCGCATGTGTGTGCCTAAGGTGCCCATCGGTTTCCATTAGTTGAGTGTATCCTTAACATTTCATCGTATGATTGATATGATGCAGCTGAGGAGTGTTATTGATCCTAAGAGGCACTATAAAAAGGCTGATCTTAAGTCGAAGACACTTCCCAAATATTTCCAGGCAAGCATGATTCCCACCTGAGATGAGATGTATTTGTTTATTAATTTTACCTTGTTTAATTTCAGTTCTATCCGTGCTACATGATTCCAACCTGAGATGAGATTTAGTTGTTTATTAATTTTACGTTGTTTAATTTCAGTTCCATCCGTGCTAATCTTTGCTCTCTTGCTTAAGTGGTTTTTTTTTGTTACATTTAGGTGGGAACTGTTATTGAATCTGCATCAGAGTTCTTCTCAGGAAGGCTTACTAAGAAGGAGAGGAAGGCAACCCTCGCAGATGAGTTGCTTTCTGATAACTACCTTGGCAATTACAGGTGAGAGAGGCACTTAAGTTCCTCATATTATTATCCTACTGTACTTCCTTATTTCACTAAATCTGTTGTGCACTATTCCATCTATTATCCAATCCATTAGATAGCTAAATCGAGTTTGCAAGGTTTACTTTCTCCTAGTTCTTTGTGGTAGTTCCATCCTTGGGCTTATACTTTCTTAACTTAGGGAACTTGTCTTTTGCAGGAAACGCAAGGTTCGAGAAATTGAAAAGGAACACAATGTTGCAGGTGTTGAAAAGTGGAAGATCAAGGGAAAGCAATCGTTGAAACGGAAGAAAAAAATAAGAGTAGTGGTGTAAGTCTACGCCATATTCACTTGCACGGTATTGGTGTTCGCTAATGTTGGCTTTGTTTTTTGGCTAATCTTGTTGTTTTTGCTTGGTTCTCGGCCTAAAAACCCTTGGTATCATGTCCCTTGCCTTAAAGTGAAGTATTTTCTGCCTGGTGAACTATTTGTTTTACATTTTGTTGACATCTTTAAAATGCTGATGTAGCTCTTTTTCTGAATATTATTTTTTTGAAGTAAAAGAATTTTCACTAATTAATAAGTAATTACTAATAGCTCAATTCATCAATAGAAAGAACCAAACATAGGAACAATTTCCATAATAGAAGTATGTTAATTAGCTAATGCTATTTGTTCAAAGGATTATCGACAGTAATATTGAAACAGTGTGACAATCTGTGTCTGTCTTAACTAACATTTGGAAGATTGAAACACAACAATACATGAACATACCACTTGAATCATAATGAAAAATAAAACTTCCAACGAGGAAAGACAATTTAAAACTTCAAACAAGGGAAGACAATTACTTATGAAATAAAATAAGCTAATGAAAAGTAGTAACCTAGTGGCCGTAAGCACAAATCCACGCACAGTTGTTGAGAAAGATACACACGTAGAGAATCGATTGGTGCCAATTGTGAATCCGATAACTTCAACAAGGATGGAACTAATCATCTTAGATTTCAATAGGGCTATAGTTTGTTTGATAACTAAGAATGTAAAAGATTTTATTGGAACCATCAAATATCAAAAGAAAAGATCGATAGTAGTTCAAGATCTTGAACCGTAAGAGGGAATGAAAGAGGAAATGCTTAGTGGTTTTGCTTCTAGTAATCACTAATCAGTTTGAGAAAAAAATTCCCTTTTTCCTCTTTGGTTTTTTTATTGTGATTCTAGCGTTTGAACCACCTTCGATTTTCTCTTTGATTAGCGGTAGTTTCAATGACATCTTTTACTTTGTTATTTTATCATATAAAACACATTTCTATTTTAATATAAGATGATTAGTTTTATACTTATTGTGGTTATCATATTCATCATTGACACTACTTGTTCCTCCTCCACATGGGCATTTTTCTTACTAAATTTAACTTCATCTCCAATTCTATATTCTTATACGTGTATTTGCGCTTACGGTTGTTGGATTGATACTTTTCATTGAGTTATTTTATTTAATAGGTAGTTGTTGTCCCTTGTTGGAAGTTTTGGTTTTTATTCCTTCGTTAAAAGTTTTGGTTTTCATTATGGTTCTAGTGGTGTACTTGCGTACCATTGTGTTACAGATGATTGTTAATAGAACAATTACCGATTTTCACATTGTTCCAATATGAGTTACAGTGCTTCAAACCAACTCTATGGTTGTTGGATGTTCTTTCGAACATTTAGGATTAACAATCGATATACTTTTAGGGTAATTGGCTATCTATCTACCAATGTTATTAAGGCGCGTGCCTTTGTGTGCTTCAGGCGCACCTTGAGGTGAGGTGCCCTCTATGCGCCTCAAATGAGCTCAAGCATGCCTCTCTGCGCCTTGGCGATGCTTTAAGGCACATAGAGGAGTGTGCCTCACCATTAAAAATTTAAATGTTGTTTTTATATTTTTTTTGTCGATTATACATTTCATCGAAGTGTTGTGTTTAGTTGTTTAGTTCTAAATTGTAATCTTTACTAGGTCAAACAATGTCACATATAACACATACATAATTTTCATGCATACACACATGCATGTTACATCCATATATGTTTGTATATGCATGTATATATAGAAATATGTATATATTGGGCGTCACTCAGGCGTATGCCTTGCTTTGCGCTTGTGCCTCAGGGCCTTTTAGGCTGCCATCACCTCTAGTTGTTTTCTATTGATGTAAGGAGCCATTGATGTTTAATGAAATTTTATTTATTTTACTTAAAAAATCAGCTTGAGTAGATTTTATTTGAGCATTGACAATATGTTTTGTCTTGGTTATGTTTGTTTGTGATCTTTCTTTCGTTGTTGCCAATCACTTATGTAATTTCGTTTCATATTTCTTTGTTCAGTTGACGTGATGAAACCCGATAATGTCGCAATTCTTCGCAACCCAAAAAATTGATATGCTCAGGGGATGGATGAGGCTTCTTGTGGCTTTTTTGTGGTTCGATATAGCAATATTCCTGCTTTCTGTTGATGGAGCAGCTTTGCTTTTGAAATATTGGGTAAATGAAACCTTGCAGATCAGCCTGAGGCAGAAGGTGGAGCAAAGAGACCTCTAACTAGCACAAGAAAAAAAAAAACTCCATAATCTTATAGAAACTTCATTGCAGTTAGAATTTACTTCCGAGATTCTCTTTTGGTTTATTGTTTTTGACATAGAGCTGCTTTTACATCTCTCCTGCGAGTTCCTCATGTAAAGATGTCTAATTTTCTTTTTCTTCCTCTTTTCGCAAGGCCAAAGTCCACCAATTTTGGGTAATATTAGATTGGGAACTTTTTCTTGGTCGATTTTTTGGGACATTATTAGATTGAATTGATTTTCTTTATTGATGAATTGAATTTTCATTAGGAGATTTTTGTGTACAACCAATATATTCTATAGATTGAAGTATGTAAGGAGTCAAACAATTGGGTAGCAAATACGATGTACCCATTTTTATTTTTATGTTTTTTTGGTATACACTTGCTACTGGTTATTAGTGTCCTCCCTCCAACTAAAGAAAGAAGGGAAATTACCCACGGTGCGCACATTAAAAAAAAAAAAAGAAAGGGAAAATGCTTTGGTAACTCAATTTGAACATCCACTTTGAGCACTCAGTGGGCTTAAATGGATGTTCCTCTACCTGATACACTTAGAAAAGTGTGAGCGCATATTTTGAGGTGTTACACGCATACCTCGATGAGGTGTATCACATGGTTGGACACTTACTTGGATCTATTAAGTGCTGAAAGTGGTTTTCTTTAGCATCTCCCTATAAAAAATTACTTAGGATGATGTGGTGTGATGGTATAAGTCACTCCATCGTTAACTAGTGGTCTCCATTTTGAGCTTTAGGTATGGAGTCGCTATTAAATGGGAGGGGTTGTCGCCCACGTGATCTACCTTCCTCAAGTCTAAGATTAGCAACTAAAGACGTTAGAGTAACATGCGCTCCGCATTTTCCTTGCGATGATACAGAGATAGGGGGCTTTTTCAAAAACTGAGGTGTGAAACTTTTTTTATTCCAAAAATAAGATTGGCAACTTTTAATTTACAAGACTAAGGTATGTCTCCTTTTGAAAAGGAGTCATTAATGATGATGTGGCTCCATGTGGCATGTGTGTTGATGAGGTGGATTGAATGACTCTTTTTGAAAATGAGTCATCTATACAAAATGAATGACACCTTTTTGAAAAAGAGTCATCTATACAAAATACACAACCTCTATTTTACTATTCAAAATGAGTACTTTGTTCAACTCGAAGCGGTGAACCCATGCAAATGTCATGTACGCATCGAGATGGACAAGCCACATCATGTACATATCTCGAGATGGACAACCCGCATCACGCACATATATCGAGGTAGACAAATGATGTAAAGGACACGTACGTATATGGACATGGACACCTCATGCAAATGCCACGCATGTATCTCGCGATGGAGAAGTCATGCAAACGACGCGCATATGTCAAGGTGGCATGCAACATCGTGCAATTCATGCAAACATTACACACGTATCTCAATGGGCTAACTCATGGCGGTGGACAACCCTTGCCAACAACATGCACGTATGTCGAGGTTGACAATCCATGCAAACATTACGCACGTATCTCGATGGGACAACCCATGCAGACAACACGAACGTATCTCAAGGTTGACAATCCATGCAAACGTTACGCACGTATTTCCAGGGGGCAACCCATACATATATACTATAAACCATGCAACACAATCGTGATCATAAGAATAGATTTGTAGATGAAAAATTGTAAAGGCCAAAACCACGTTATATATTTGTCTAGAATTTAAAATTAAAGCAATAAATAAGTTTTGAAAATATAATTTCATTCCATAAAAAAAACTTATCGTATAGGTCTATCGACGGTTACGTTGACGTTGTTGTTCCGTGATGCAAACCGGACGTACTCTATGTCGAGTTGGACGTTGTGTTTGTACATCCAGTTGAGTTTGTCGAGGTTGCTGACCTTGCATTGAATGTCGTTGAGTCGATTGATGTTTATCATATGGTGCTTCACTCGACTCACCTCTGGTATTAATGCTCTCAAAAATATGAGGTTGAACCGTCGCAAAAAACTGGCTTCCTATATGCGGTTGACCGAGATGAACACGAGGCGGCGGCGGCATGCTTAACATGTTCATAAACGAGTCATCTCCACTATATGACATATTATAATTATAACATGGTGGAGTAAATGGGCTCGGCATGTATTAAGACAATGAAGGATACATTGGATGTCTAAGCATTCCATGGTCCATATATGAAGACGATGGCTCGGGTGCATAAAGATTAAAATGGTAATGATGAAGATTCATGATCGACGCGCTAGGTACAAACATTTGAGGTTCTGGTTGCATTGGGGACAATGTAGGAATATACACGTGAGAAGAATGACGTGGTGTGGATGAGCGTTGGCTACTGCCACCAACAGTCTCTTTTGTTCTCCCTCTCGGACGAGATGAACGTGGTGTAGGAGAACGTCTGCTGCTCTCTGCAGCAGTCTCTGTCCGACGAGAAGGACGTGGTGGACGAGGACGTCTAGTGCTCCCACCCACAGCCTGTGTTTGTGTTTTTCTTCTTCTCACCTCTCGATTCGATTCGCCGTGATCATCTTTTTCATCTTCATTTTCATTCTCCTCATCTATGCCCTCTCCGACATTAATTTCATCATTCCATAGAGTAGACCTTTGCCTATAATCTTCATCTAAAATTTTGATGCCTTCATCAAACGCGGTAAGACCTTGCTCGTACCCATCGTCAATGAAAACTCGCTGCGGTCGATGAATCAAGTTACACTAATATAAAAACAGGAGGTTAGTACACACAATTCATGATGAAAATCGTGAGGAAAGAAAAATAATAGTTTAAAGGTTACCGAATAGTCACGTAAAGCCCCGTCATGTCCAATGAATCTTCTAGTGACTGATCGATACCACGTCATGTAGTCTTGTTGATCGTGGTCTTCTTCTTGTTCCGTTGTGACTATGTTGTCACCACGATTTTCCCACATATGTATATAGTTTGCGTGAAAAGCCGCCCAATTTTCTTGAACGTGTCCTCGCATCTCGATGCGGTGCAGTCGGGTGTCGTAATAACAGTTTGGTTGCACGGCCTGCATCATTTCGAATTGTCTCGAAACTCTTTCAGGTCGATGTCACTCGACTATGTGGAAACAAATAAGGGGACACGTCGATAGCCAACTACCGTGACCGTCGGTACAGTATTCAGGAAGAGACCCTATGACTTCAACATAAGGTTGCCACACCACGTCATCCTCATTCTGCGAATCGAGTGCATCACGGTAAGCTGATAAAACGTGTGTTGCACTTTGAGTAACCGAGAATGCATCGATCCATCTGTATAGAAAACTCTTAATTAGTAAAATGAAAACGTAGTTAATATTATAAAAATTACGATATAACATTTTTATTACCTGTGTCCTAAAGGGACGTCATTAAGCATCTATTCTCCATCCATTGTTCGAGGTTGAACTCTAGAAACACCCAGCCGCTTTGGTGCTATGAATGAAAATCTATCACATGCCCACAGTTGTACAAGAATTGACGCCCCTGCAACCTCATGTGCACCCGCGCGAGATCCACGGCACAACTCCCTGTACAAAAAAGTCAAATAGGCACTCCCCCAACTATATTGTCCAGCTATGTTAAAATCCTCGAGAAACGGTAGAAACATCAAATGTACATATCGATTTGACTTATCGACGAATAGACAACCACCGATTAGTTGGATAATGTACGATCGAACATACCGCCGCACCGACTCCTCGTCGTTGTCGTCATGTATAGCTGGTACGTTGCGTTCAAGCCATTCGACTTTTAGTTTATTTCAATGAAGGTCATCTCCAACATGAATTCGACCAAGTAACCTCTCACACACCTCAACATAATTTGTACTGGTGGTTCCTGTAACAGACATACCTTCAATAGGTAAGCCGAGCTATACCTGTACGTCCTGGAGTGTAATAGTGCACTCGCCACATTGCTTGTGAAATGTATGTGTCTCCGGGCGCCATCTCTAAACGAATGCAGTAATTAAAGCTCAATCAAGACTGAAAAATGATACGCGCGAAATCCCATAAAAGCCACTGGAACGTAGATATAGGATCATTCGAGAATGATACTCCACCGTTTGATCAACGGCAGCCCGTCGTTGACGCACGCGCAATGTCTTATACACCTTAAAATTGAAAATAAACTATCATATATATGTATATTATACGTTCATTCATGAACATTGGATGTATCCATCTTAAAAAGTTTACCTGACCTGTCCACGCTCGCGATGATCTGTGCACAAACTATAATTTATGTAGTTTTAAAAGTTAGTCGTGTTGTTCGAAAAGTCGCCACAAATCATTATTAAAGGTTCAAACAATAACGAATACTTAAACATTTCATGACGTAAACTATCTGGATACTTCAAAAGGTTCAATATAATCTAATTACATACATACTTAAGTCATTAGTAAACAATATACAAATTGAACTATTGGTTTTGATTGGAAGATTCAGCTCTCGCTGGACAATTTTTTTTTTTTATATCCCTCTGCACGACAAATGCCGCATCGGTTATTCCTAGTAGGGACTCGATCACAATCTTTATTGGGACATGTTGTTCTTTTATGTTCTTCTTGATGACATATGTCACATCGCAAGGCTATTGAAACATTAGGAATATTCATCTCGTTTTACCTTCGCGTTCCCTTTGGTCTCCCTCGGCCACGTCTGCACCTTGGGTCTGGTATGATCTTCGACGCAAAAGTCGGCCAATATTTCTCATCTGGAATGGCTTTGAATTTAAATGAGTAACATTGCGCGTACACATCTATCTGGTAGTATGGTTCAATAAATTGTGAATACCTCACTCGAATAAAGGAACATGCGGCTAACACGTGTGAGCAATGGAAACCAAACGATTGTCATTTATTGCAACTGCACACGCGGTCCTTTAGGATAACGACTTGTGTATTGTTGCCTTTATGCATGCGATGTTCATGTCGTCTGGTAAGCACTTCAAACTCACCTATGTCACGATTTATCAAATTGACTTGATGTTTCCTTGCAGCTTGTTTGCAATGTGTGAGTTTATCCGTGACATATTTCGTGTACGATTGCCCGTTTGAGATTGTTTCATTGATTTCCTGTTTGCGTTGATCGTGGTATGTCACCAATCTATAGTAAATCATTTGAGTTATTACTGTTATTGGCAAGAATCTAGCCCCCTTCAATACACTGTTAAAACACTCTACAAGTGACGATAAAACTCGTGTAAGTAATATTACTTCAGCGATAACTATATAGTTGAGTGCAAAACATAACTTGCATTTCATATATACCGACACTATTAGAATTCATCCATCCATACCGCATGCCTCCATCGTGCGATTGAGTCCATAGTTCTTTGGATATGACATTGACATATTGCAAATATTGAGGGGTTCGTGATGATAAATATGCAAAACGCTCCATGCACGCATTAAATTTTCAAACTTGATGTTGACCAGTAGGTCGAGAAAGTAGGTTTTTCAAGGGTTTATTTTTGAATTGAGTGTTGGAATTACTGACCAAGTGTCGCAGACAATAACGGTGGTATCCTTTTGGATGACAAAAACCATTGGTCGGTGTATTGACCGCCTCCAAAATGCCAGGGTGACGATCATAAATAATGCAAATATCATCTCTATTCATCACGTGTTTGCGCAACATCCTCAAAAATCATCCCCACGAATTCATAGACTCGGTTTCTGCAACAGCAAATGCTACTGGTAGTATGTGTCCATTACCATCAACAGATATGACAATCATTAGCTTACCACTATATTTGCCATATAAGAAACTAGTGTCAATTTGAAGCAAATGCGTACAAAATCTGAAAGCTTGTATTGATGCTTCGAATGCGAAAAACATACGACAAAATTGAGGACACTCAGTCCTTATCTCATCAGAAGCCCATTTTCTATATGATCACTCAATTGCGGTCCCCGGACTCTTAATCTTCACGGCCGCCAACCAGCTTGGCAATCTAGCGTATGACTCATCTCAATCTCCAAATGGATTTGCAATTGTCTTCCTTTTGGCATCCCACGTTCACTTGTAATTTACTTCGTGTCCGTATTTTCCCTCAATTATTTGTATTAATGCCTTGATAGTTATTGCTTGATCTATATGGACAATGCTTTGAATTTCTCTCGCAAGCATGTTGGCGTCGAGTTGGGCACGACTGCGTTCCACGTCAAGATTAATAAAGTTGTGTGGCGCGTCTAATTATGTGATCTCCCATAATTGTGTTCTCTTTCTCAAACAAGCACGAAGACATCACATGCACCCGTCTTGCGCACTTCTGCACTTGATCGCCTAAAAAGTTCTAGTCGATTCCATCACATGATATTGACAATGTATGTTAACATGTCACACTTTGACGGCATGTTGTAAGTTTTTTTCGTTGTCAAAGCACATCCCTAATCCTAAATCAAAATTAGAGAGGTCCCCCTAGTCTGTTGATGAGAATGTTGGGTCGAAGTGGAGTTAGCCACGTCCCAATCGATTTCGTTGTACACCGACAATGGTTGGTGAACTTCAGCATCGATTGCTTCCTCCATGAAATTCTCTTCATCGATAGCAAATTGCTCATCATCTTGCATGTTTTCTGCCTCTAAAGGTTCATACCTTGGGCCATCCGCCACAACATTTAAGTTTTCCCAATCGACTGCTGGTGCAGCTTCATCGGGGAGACGCACATCCTCGTCCGCATCAATAATGTCATCATCGTCGTTGGGTTCATCATCACCATGTTGTGATTGCATCCGCAATCTTTCCATCATCGATCTAGTGTCTGACGTGCTAACATCTTCATCTACTAGTTGCAAATGAACTGTACGACTTTGAAAATAGTCGATTGGATCAAATGTTAAATAAATATCTACCATTGAAGTTAATGGTAGATTGGCAATTGTCGCCCACATCAAGTCGAAGTGCGTCGCGTCTTCCACCAATACGGGGACAAAATCCTGTAAACCCTCGGGGAGGGTTATAGCGTGACGATAAGTCATCCTTACTATAGTTTCCTTAGATGAGATATTGAATGCGTTACACACGGGATCAATCAATTGTTGTCTACTCGTCCCAAACCTAAACGTCAACACTGCTGATGGGTGCATTGTACCTAATGTCATTCCTACCATTTACAATTTCACCGTTCGCATAAAAGAGAAATGGGATGTCCCTATTTTCCATGACCTACATAATTTATCGAACAATGATGATATAAAAAATGGCATATTAAAGGTTCAAACATCGTTCGTTTATCAAATTGAGGAGTTAAATCGCAAGCAAACTTTCTGATGTAGATGATCGCTTTAATAGCGCAACTACAAAGCATACTCATTCGTCTACATGACATCGTTTAATAAATCATGTCCTCGCCACAAATCAAATTATGGCATTTTCGCCGTCAACATCGCAGGCCCAAATATTCGACGAGAAGGCTAATTGCAGCAACCTTACTTTAAAGGTATGTATATATCTAACCAAATTCTTATTTATGTATTGTGAGGACCATCACAACATAAAAAAAATTTATTAGGGTTTCATAATTAGGGTTTGTTTTTTATTGACATGTGTTATATATTAATCAAGCAGACTAATAAAGAAGAGAAGAAAAGTAATAGTAATAGTACAAGTACTGATAGCACATTTAAAAGACCACGAATTGAGACACCAACTCCATTGCCAACTTTCAAGGTACAAATTATATATTGTGCTTATATTCATAGCTAGTTATTGATTTGATGACATACATTCATATATTTTTAAGTTATTATACCTCTTAAGTAATCAATTTTGATTTTATTATAGGTTCAAAAAGAAAAGTTAGGCGATCGAATTACCGCTCTCCAACAACTAGTGTCACCTTTTGGAAAGGTGAAAAAAATAGTTTTTTTTTTTATATCATCTCCATTGCTTAATTTGAAAGACTATATATATCTTTCAATTCATTTATTTACTTTTTCTGGCTATCAAGAGTACTGATTAATTGAAATGTTGATCATGAATATATCTTTGTATATTTATAAGATGTTCCTATTTTTCATGACCTACATAATTTATTGGATAATGATTATGTAAAAAAATTGCATATGTATCAAACGTCATTCATTCATCAAATTGAGGATTTAAATCGCAAGCAAACTTTCTAATATAGAGGATCACCTTCATAGCGCAACTACAGAGCATACTCATTCATCTACATGACATCAATTAAAAACTCGTATTTATATCAGCTATGTCAAATTAGGGCATATTTTCAAAAAAAAAACTAAGCATAAAATTTTTTGGTTTCAACAAACAAACTCCACATATTAATTTTTGTAAACAAACATACTCCAAATAAATTTATTTAATTTTACTAAATTAGCAAGTCAAACTTACTCAAACTTAAATAAATAAATTTTTTAACTTACTAATTTCCCTCTTTTTTTCCTTTATCTTCAATTGGATTATCCCTGAAAAAACAAATAAAAAACTAGCTTTTACTTATATAAATATTACAAAATACAACGAAATGACGTAAAAATTAAATTAAAAAATCCAAACTTTTTCACAACCTTCAACCCAGATCAAGCCCACTAGTGTTTATCTTCTATTTGATATTCCCTGAAAAAACAAAAAAATTGACCCACCCCACAACTCACCCAACTCTATCACACCAACAAAATGACCCACTCCACAACCCAACCCAAGCCACCCCTACACTCTCTCTCTCTCTCTCTCTGTAAAGGTCCCCCTTACTCTCTCTCTCGGTCCCCCAACTCTCTCCCACTCTCTATCACCGTACTATATATATCTCGCTCTCTCGGTCCCCCTCATCTCCGTCTCTGCTCCTGCTGCTCTCTCCTCCCTCCGCTGGTCTGTCCAAAGTCGCTACTCTCTCCTCTCTCCCTCTCCTGGTCTCTCCCGCATCGGCTCCTCTCTCGCTCGCTCTCTCCCTCACCGGACTCTCTCTCGCGGCTCTCTCGGTTGCTCCACCCCGCCAACACCCACCTTAAAAAAAAACCCCAAGGAACCCTAAACCCCTACCCCATAGCCTGTAAAACCTAGCTCGAGAACGCAGGGAATATATTCCCTGCGTTCTCAGGGAATAGGACATCACGGGGGGTACAGTACAAAATCATCTACTGTGGGAAAACCCACGTGGAGCCCACATGGACACCACGTCATTAGGACGTTAAATTAATGGCGCATTCTCTGCACCATTAGTGTACGGGGGCCGGTCCACGTGGCGCACACCCGGACGCCACGTGGATCGGCCATTATTGGCGCATTCGATACACGTGGCGCACACCTTTAGCCCACGTGGACGTCATGTCATTAGGAACCTTAAACTAATGGCGCATTCGGAGAATGATCCATTCGTGTCTTTTTGCCTCGCCACGCAGGACACTAATGGCGCATTCTCTGAATGCGCCATTAGTGTTAAAACTTTGCCCCACTAAAAACGCATTTGCAAAACCCGATTTACCTTACTTTTGTAATAAAAAGAAAACCTAACTTATTTTGCTAATTTATTTTATTCTTAACAGTACGTTTGTAATTTTTCCCAGAGATAGGACTCGCTTTCAGGGTTTAGGGGTTATGAGCAGTGAATTGAGGAAATTATGTTCGCTGGAAGCCTCAGATTCATATATTGGTTAGGTTCTCAACATTTCTATCCATTTTTTTTGTTTTTAAATCTGAACCACATTCAATCCGATACAGTCTTCATCATTGATGCTTTAATTTGAAACTGTTACCTAAACCCTATACCCTGATTTTGTGTTATTTGATCGGTAACATAAACGTTCATTGCTTTGATCCCTGAACCTAAACCTATAATTGATGTTGGCTTATTGTCGATTCATTAATCACCAAACACTTGCTCACACTGTCAAATCAATTCAGCATTTCGTTCATCCCTCATCATCGTCGATACTCGAATCGACATGGCCCCGAGAATTCAGATTGATCTCGACATTGGAGCGAGATTACTCTATCGATCAGAACGTCGCCCGGTCGAATTGGTTGATCACAAAGCTAAGCAGAGATGGAAAGATCGATGAAGCTCGCCAACTGTTTGATAGAATGCCTGTGAGAGATGTGGTCACATGGACTACTGTGATATCTGGGTACATCAAATGTGGGTTCATGAGAGAAGCTAGGAATCTATTTGAGAGAGCCGATGCGAAGAAGAATGTCGTGACATGGACTGCAATGCTTGGCGGGTACGTGCGGTCGAACCAGATTTCAGAAGCCGAGAAGGTCTTTGATCAGATGAGTCACAAGAATGTTGTGTCTTGGAACACTATGATTGATGGGTATATGCGGAGCGGTCGAGTTTCCGAGGGTCTTGATTTGTTTGAGAAAATGCCTGAGAGAAATGTGGTTTCTTGGAATACGGTTATTACTGCGTTGTCTCAATGCGGGAGGATTGATGAAGCGCGGAGGCTTTTTGATGCTACGCGAGAAAGGGATGTGATTACTTGGACGACGATGGTTGCGGGTTTATCACGAAATGGTCGAATCGATGAAGCGAGGAAGGTTTTTGATTTGATGCCGGAGAAGAATGTGGTGTCTTGGAATGCTATGGTTACGGGTTATGCGCAAAATTTAAGGATAGAGGAAGCTTTAGAGCTTTTTGAGAGGATGCCTGAGAGGGACCTTCCCTCGTGGAATACAATGATCACGGGTTTCATACAAAATGGGAACCTAAAGCAGGCTCAAAAATTGTTTAACGAGATGCAAGAGAGAAGAAATGTTGTAACATGGACGACATTGATTACCGGATATGTTCAAGATGGGCAGAGCGAGGAGGCACTGAAATTATTCTCTCGAATGCAAATTGAAAAAGTTAGGCCTAATCAGGGAACTTTTGTGAGTGTCTTAAGTGCTTGTAGCAATTTGGCTGGCCTTGGCGAGGGAAAGCAAGTTCACCAAATTATAAGCAAAACAGTCTATCAGGACAGCGAGTTTGTGGAATCAGCTCTCATAAGCATGTACTCGAAATGTGGGGAGTTAGGCATCGCTAGAGAGATTTTTGATAGGTCAAGCCAAAGGGACTTGGTGTCTTGGAACAGTATGATTGCTGCTTATGCTCATCATGGGGACGGCAAAGAAGCAATCCTTTTGGTGAACGAAATGCAGAAATCTGGATTGAAACCTGATGATGTTACCTATGTTGGTTTGCTTTTTGCTTGTGGCCACTCAGGGTTAGTGGATGAGGGCCTCAAATATTTTGATGAATTGGTGAGTGATGGATCAATTGAAGTGAGAGAAGATCACTATGCATGTTTAGTTGATCTTTGTGGGAGAGCTGGAAAGCTCGAGAAGGCCTTTGATATTGTGGAACGCTTGGGATTATCTAAGCAATCAGCGTGTTTATGGGGGGCTCTTCTTGCGGGTTGTAGTTTCCATGGTGACATAAAGATAGGGAAGTTAGCGGCAAAACGGCTTTTGAAGGTGGAGCCGGATAATGCTGGCACTTACATGTTGTTATCCAACATATATGCGTCGGCTGGGAAATGGAAAGAAGCAGCGAAGATGCGATTGAAAATGAAGGACAAGGGTTTGAAGAAGCAACCTGGATGTAGTTGGATTGAAGTAGAGAATAGGGTTCATGTGTTTGTTGTAGGAGATAAGTCTCATAGTCAAGCTAAGGTGATTTATTCTTTGCTCAAAGACCTTCATTTTAAGATGAAGAGAGCAGGTTATGTACCACATGATAAATACAAGATGGTGGGGTAATTGTACGGGGGAAGAAAGGAACATTTTGACAGATTGGATGAAATGGCTTCTTTACATAACCAAAAGAACCACAATGACGAGAGAAGTAGACTAATAAAGATTGTGGAAGGTATATACACTCCCAGACAAATGAAGAATTTATTATTCTTATTATTCTTATGTTTTCCTCTAGTAATTTTTTGTCGATCTTTTGCCATGTAAGGTCATGGCTGTAATACAAAAGAAGTGAAGCCTTTTTTTCAAGCTAAAGATCCCATGAAAGATTACAATTATACCATGTATTTCTACTCCTTGTTTTATTTGAGGAATCTTAGTATTTCTTTAGCACCCAAGTAGTTCCTCAACGTACGAAAACCTTTTTAGGCTTACACATGTAAAACTCATATACCTAATCTTTCCTCTTACAGAGATAATGGTGAAAGAAGGATTATTGTCGATGTTGAAATTCATTCTAACGTGAAAAGTTATTTTGAATTTTGTTTCTTATAATTTGGTGCCAGGAGAAGAAGACCAGATCTTGTGTCTATTTGGAGGTCTTGGCCTAGTTCATAATGCATTTGTCAAACAACTGATCATCATTCACATATTTTGTAGTTAGAGAAGATCACTGTTTGTGAGAATAATAAGCAAGCATTGGTTGGAACCATTACTGAGTCTGCATCAGAATATTTCTCAGGAAGGTTCACTATGAAGGAGAGGAAGGCAGCCCCTCGCGGATGAGTTGCTTACTGATAACTACCTTGGTAGTTACAGACTTACAGGTGAGAGTGGGGCATAAGTTTTTCATATTATCATCATGCTCTACTTCCTTCTTTCTCTGAATCTGTTGTATGCTGCCCCACCCTATTAACCAATCCATTAGATGGCACCAATTCGAGTTTATGGCGTTGGCTTTCTAGTTCTTCCTTCTTCGACTGCTTGGCTCGTCTCTTTTTTAATTCGAGTTTGTGGGGTTCGCTTTCTAGTTCTTCCTTCGACTTCTTGGCTTGTATCTTTTTAACATGGGGAGCTTTTTTTTTTTTGTAGGAAACGCAAGGTCCAAGCGATTGAACAGGAACACAATGTTGTAGGTATTGAAAAGTGGAAGATTGAGGGACCGCAGTCATGGAAACACAGGAAAGAAAGATGGGTGATGTAAGTCTATCCCATATTCTTTCACTTACTCTTGCTTGGTATAGGTGTCCACCAACGTTGGCTTTGTTCTTTGGTTAATCTTGTTGTATTTGCTTGGTAGTAATTTTCTTTCTTTCTAAACTTAGGTTCAGCGAAAAAAAGTCACTTATACAACAGCGTGTATCTATAGTTTTACCATTGGACGTATCATTTTTCAATGGTCATACAGTTGGATTTAGAGAATATAGTAGTAGCTGCAAAAATTATCAGCTCTCCGAGTGAATATCTAAGTTTTGACAGAATATTTTTTTTTTCAAAAAAAAAAAAGGAAAAGAACAAAAAGAAATCTGGGGAACTAGTTTTTCTGCATTTGCATCTCGGTCGATGAATAGACGCATTATTCATCCACTTCTCTTCATCATGTTTGTTTTATTTTTCATCATTGTAAAAATTTCAAGTATCTGTTGTATTATTACCAAGTGATGATAAATCTAGTACAGGATCCTCGAGGGACGGTTGGTAGTGATTCTCCTCTATCCAATATTTTGAAATGCTTGGTGGCTTTGATTAACTCCACATATGTTGTACACTATGTGCGCTACATAGCCGGTCCCAAGTCCGGATAAAGGAGGAGGACTCTGACGCACATTTTTTTATACCGAAAAATGGGTAAGGGAGGTCCCAAACTCACTTTTCATACTCGAAAAGTGAGGGAGGGAGACCCCAAGCTCATTTTCCATTCTTGAGAAATGGAGGAGGGTTGCGATAGGTTGACAGCCAGCGTAAAACTTTTGTCACTTTTCATGAAATTGATCAAACATATATAAACGTTGGGGCGTTTCCACCTAGCGACGCGTTGCATCGGAGCCCGAGTGTAGCAAGAAATGAGCAAGGGTGTGTTTCACATCGCCGCCTGGGTGTGAAGAAAAATGAGCAAGGGTTCCCACACATAGGACGTGTGTGGGTAAAGAAGCCAGTCCCTTCACATCGTCGCCCGGATGTGAAGAAAAATAAGCAAGGGTTCTCACACAAAGGACGAGTGTGGGCAAAGAAGCTAGTTCAAAACAAAAACAAAATCATAGATACGAACACTAGAGCTTTTAGACAAAATAGAAATAGAAAAGAAAAACAAATACAAAGGGGAGAAAAAATTCGTTTAAAAACATGGAACATAGAAACACTTATGGGGAAGTCAATAGAACTAGTAGATACCATGATTAGAAGGAGAGTCAATATTGCTTGCCTCCAAGAGACAAAATTGGTAGGAGAAAAGAGTAGAAAAATAGGAAGCACAGGGTTTAAATTGAGGTACACTGGTATAGATAGAAATGCAATGGAGTAGGAATTGTGGTGGATAATGATTATAAGGATAAGGTCGTAGAGGTTAAAAGAATGAGGGATAGATTGATTCTAGTTATATTAATTATTGGAGATGAAAAAATTAGCATACTTAGCGCATAGGCACAACAAGTAGGATTAAGCGAGAGCATCAAACGCAAGTTTTGGGATGATATGGATGGCTTTATGCAGAGTATACCATTAGATGAAAAGGTTTTTATTGGAGGAGATTTAAATGGGCATGTCGGGGTAAGTAACGATGAGTTTGAGAGAGTTCATGGAGGTTTTGGTTACGGTAATAGAAATGAAGAAGGAGAATCAATTTTAGAATTTGCTTCGGCATATGATCTTGTCTTAGCAAATACTGGTTTTATGAAGAGGGAGTCGTATATAATTACTTTTAGTAGTGGTCATAACAAGAGTCAAATAGATTTTCTTTTAACAAGAAAAATAGATAGAAAACTATGTAGAGACTGCAAAGTAATACCTGGTGAAGCACTTACTACCCAACATAAGTTAGTAGTATTTGATATTAAGCTAACACAACGGAATAATATGAATAAAAGAGTTAGCGACCCTAGAATAAAGTGGTGGAACCTAAAACATAGTAAACAAGTAGAGTTTAGATAAAAACTACTAAAGGAAAATGTTCGGAATCTTGACTTAGATGCTAATACAATGTGGCTAGAAATGAGTAGTTGCATAAGGAGGGTGGGATCAAACATATTATGTATATCTAAGGGCTTGGGACCTCCAAAGAAGGAAACATGGTGGTGGAACGAGGATGTCCAACGTGCAATTAAGACTAAAAGAGAGATGTATAGGAAAATACCTAAGTGTCAAGATGAAGATGCGTACAATCAATATAGAGAAGCTAGAAAACAAGCTAAACAAGTAGTTAGTCAAGTTAAAACAAATTTCATGGAAGATTTATATACAAGGTTAGGTAATAGAGATGGCGAAAAAAAAAAAAAATATATATATATATATATATATATATATAGGCTAGGCAAATTATGAGATAAAAAGAAACAAGACCTAAGTCATGTAAGATGTATTAAGGACGAAAATCAAAATGTTTTAACGCGCGAGGAGGATATTAAGGAGAGATGGAGAAGTTACTTCGATAGTTTATTTAATGATGTCCAAGTTGATACTATAATAGATGAAAACCCACACCAAGAAAGAAATGTAAACTATACACGCAATATTAGAATTGTAAAAGTTAAAGAGGCATTGAAAAGAATGAAAATATGGAAAGCATGTGACCCAGATGAAATACCCATAGAGGTTTGGAAATGCTTAGGAGAAATCGGATTGACTTGGTTAACAAAACTTTTCAATAAAATTTTAAAATCAAAACGGATGCCAATGGATTGGAGAAGAAGCACGCTTGTGCCAATCTTCAAAAACAAATGAGACAATCAAAGTTGCTCAAACTACCGAGGAATTAAACTTATGAGTCACACTATAAAACTGTGGGAGAGGATAATTGACAATAGGCTAAGGAGAGAAACCACAATATCAGAGAACCAATTTGGTTTCATGCCTGGGAGGTCAACTATGAAGGCGATTTTCCTTGTAAGACGATTGTTAGAAAAATATAGAGAAAAAAAAAGATATTCATATGGTATTCGTAGATTTAGAAAAAGCATATGATAGGGTCCCTAGAGATGTTCTTTGGTGGGTTCTAGAAAGAAAAAGAGTGCATGCTAGATACATAGACACTATTAAGGATATGTATGATGGAGTAGTAACGAGTATAAAGACATTTGAAGGAGCTACAAAATAATTTTTCATTACGATAGGACTACATCAAGGATCGGCTTTAAGCCCATATCTATTTACTTTAGTTATGGATGAACTAACTAGACATATTCAAGATGATATACCATGGTGTATGTTATTTGCAAATGATATTGTCTTAGTTGATGAAAGTAAAGATGGAGTGAATAGGAAATTAGAACTCTGGAGGAATACATTAGAATCTAAAGGCTTTAAGTTGAGTAGGACGAAAACTGAATACATGCACTGTGAGTTTGGAAACACTAGACATCGAGATGACGGAGTGGTAAAATTAGGGGAAGTAGAAGTTCCTAAGGTAAACCACTTTAGATACCTAGGATCAATCATACAAAATGATGGTAACATTGAAAATGATGTCACACATAGAATTCAAGCTGGATGGAAAAAATGGCGGAGTGCAACATGGGTGATTTGTGATCGACATGTTCCTACTAAGTTAAAAGGAAAATTTTATAGGACCGCAATTAGGCCAGCTATGCTCTATGGAAGTGAATATTGGGCGGTAAAGCAACAACAATTACATAAAGTGAACGTAACAGAAATGATGATGCTTAGGTGGATGTGTGGTAAAACTCGTAAAAATAGAATAAGAAATATAGAAATTCAAAGACAACTAGGAGTATCACCAATTGATACAAAGATTACGGAAGGGCGGTTGCGGTGGTTTGGTCACCTGCAAAGACGGCCTACAAATGCCCCAACTAGAAAACTTGACTCAATAGAAACTGTAGAAATTCGACGAGGTAGGGGCAGACCAAAGTTAACACGGGATGCATTAATTAGGAGGGATTTGAATGATTTGAAAAGCTCACCATCAATTGAACTTAATCGAGCAGAGTGGAAAAGTTTGATCCATGTAGCCGACCCCAGTTAAATTGGGACTGAGGCTATGTTGTTGTTGTTGGTGGTGGTGGTGGTGGTGGCTTTGCTTCTATTAATTGGCTCTGTTTGATTCATTGTTGCCAGTTATATACTTATCTCTGTTTCACATTTCTTTGTCCAGTTGATATCATGAAGCCTGATACTACCAGGATTCTCGGCAACGCTTAAATTGACGAGCTCAAAGGATGGATGATGGGAGCTATGATGCCAATGTTGAAGGAAGATGGAATCCACATTTGTAGCAGTCTATGAGGCAGATGGTGGAGCAAATTAGAAATCTTCAACTCTTGGAAACTTGGCTGCTGTTAGAATTTTAAAGAAGTCCACCAGTTCTCTTTTGGTTTATTGTTTTTGACATAGACCTGCTTTTACTATTTATGCTCACTTTGTGATTTCTCATGCGATTTTCACTTATAAAGAAGTCCAATTCCGAATTATATTAGATTGGGAATTTTAAATTTTTAAAGATAATATTTGCATGTCCAATTGATTTTTTGACATTTTTTGGTACATATATTTGCTACACAATGATATAGATTCTCTTAAAATTCGTGCTATACACCCTAATCAAATCTTCGCCATTGTGTAACAAATGTACGTCCTAGTAGATTGAATTGCAATTGGAAAATCAAGCAGGTGCGTCTTTTAATTGCATTAATCTGAATCATCTGATCAACTCATCCAATCTAATTTGTTTTTCAGGCCATCTTTGATAATTATGCACACGCACCTATTTGCGCACTAATTGATGCGCATCGAGAAGCAGGTGCAACGAGATGGATGACGCTCAAACATTTGTGTACTTAGTGAGTTAACATTGTGGGTTACAAAATCATTTTCTAAATATAATATAAATTTTAAACTTCAACAAGATGTACCAAACAAGAAGTAAAATACAAAATTTTAAACTATTAAAATTTTCATGTGAAGGGCCTGTAGGCAATAATAAAGGAGATAGAAAAGATAAATTTTTAATCATGGTTACATATACCCTAAAAATTAATTACTTTTTGTAGCTATCTATATACTACTGCATATATTAGTATTTATGTCAATATTATCTTTCTCAAGGCTAGGTAACAAATAAGTTTAAAAATCTGCATCCCGCAAACAACACCTAGGAAAATGATTGGAACATGACATACACTTGATACACACTTTTGCTAGAATTTTATTGATGTCGCTTCATTTAGACATAAAGATTCGTGCTCACATAATTAAATTAATAAACATCCAAAATAACACAATAACTATATATGGTTGGGATAAAAGTTGGATGATTAGTATTTTTATTTTTTTATTTTTTTTTTTATTTTATTTTTTTTATGAGTGGGTTAGCTTTTTTTTTTTTTTAGAAGAAAGGGGCTGGGCGGGTTGGCTGGCTTGTATATTATTCTATAGAAGAAGACAAATTAGTATACACAAAATATGATTTTTCCCAAATCACCTCTAGGCTGTACCTAGGGTTGTCGATTTTTTGTCCGGCCCGCTTGCCCGATTTCACTCTACCTGAAAAAAAAAATAGTTTGGACACTAATTTTTCAAATTCGGCCGGGTATGTGGAAGGCTTTGATGTCCAAATTAAAATCTGGACCGAGTCTGGATAAAATCCTCTAAATCCAAACCCGACCCAGATTTCAAAAGATGTATATTTTATTTTGAAAACATTCTTTCATACATTGCATAATTCATGAAAACAACAATAGAAATAAGAAAACCACATACGTTATATAGAAATGTACTATTTTAATTTCAAGACTTGATAAATTGCTTAAAACAACATTATATGTTTTGTTTTTTAACAAAAAATATTATAATATCTTGTAATTTAAAATAATAAATACAAATTAAACATTACTTTATAAAATTATGTTAGAGAAGATTATATTACGAAGAATTTACAATGACTTTAATGATTAAAAATGTTTTTAAACAAAAAAGTAATTTTTAAGAAATTTGACATATTAGGACATTTGGACAACCATGATTAAAATTAAACCGGGTTTGGGCATGACATATTTGTTCGAATTTACAATCGGGCCGGATCTGGACAATTCAAATGCTTGTTTATGTCAAGGACGGCTCGAACTTAAACCCGTCCGGACCCGAAAAATCGACACCCCTAGTTGTACCCCAGGTTTATCATAACATGGGTCCGCCAATGTCTACATACTAGATGAACCTCCTTACTTTTTACCCTATCGAATCCTAAATGGGGTGGTCTTTACCTAGTTTGCTCCATTTGCAAGACTTGTACTTTTTTCTCTGATATTCAATGATTCACCATCATCTTTAGGCACCAATCCTTGATGCACCAATCATTGTTTTAGTGCGGTGGTCGAGACCTACTAGATGTTCACTCAAGCTTTTGAAAATTCTCATGTTTGAGTCTTCTGACTTTCTTGAGACCCATCTCTTGTAGGGTAGGTGTCTCCTTGGGTAAATGAGTGGTTAGTTTGTACTTGCAAGTTATTTGGGAATTGGTTTCCTTACTATTACATAGACTTATTCAACGTATGAGGGTTTGGGTAAGTCCGGGCCGAGCTTAAACGGGTTTTTTTTTCAAAGGCCTTGTCCAAGACCACCCAAACCCGGTATGGGCCGAATTGAGCGGACCTAATTGAGCTTATTATTATTTTTAAAAAACTAAATATATTTATTAAGTCTCAAGAGTTAATAAAAAGAAAAGTGAGTGATGAATTGGTTAGATTGTATTCAAATGACATCTAGCATTACTTTTTTATATAAAATATTAATTTTCATACAAGGTATTTATAAAAAAAAATACCTTTCTTATTCATGGCGGGCGGGCCTAAGTTGGACCTGGACTAAAAGCACAAATCCAAACCTGCCCATTAAATTGGCGGGCTTTAGCGAGCTCGGGCCCGGACGGGGGCAGTCTTCAATTTGTAAAACCAAGCCCGACCCATGTCGAATAGGCCTGGGCAGACCTAGTGGGCCTCCGGCCTAATGAATAAGTCTACTGTCTACATTTCATTCAAAAATATAAGTCATTTTATAAATTCTCTTATTCAAAAAATATAATATGTTTTTTGAGAATTCAAAAAGAACGTTTTGGACCTTTCGTACCCTTCTTATTCCTCTTTTAACCCGAACATTTAATTTCAATCAAACACATGTTTTTCTTTTAAGAATTAAATGTATTTGACCATATAAGTAAAATACTTGCACCTTTTGCACCTTATGTACACAAAAATGTAATTTTTTTTAATGGACGACCACGAGTGTTTGAGCTGCCTCACCCACCCCCGATTACGCCCGATTACGACTATTTGAACACCTTATCTTAGGGGAGGAAGTATGTGGAATGGACCTAATCCATTAATATGGGTGCACACAGATTAGATGCAGTCCGATTAGGGTCAACCTACAATCCAATTAAATTATTACGGATTGAAAAATTATAGTCCAGTTCAGTCCAAATATGTCATCAATCAATTTGCAAAATGCGGATCGGACAATCAAGTTCCACGAATTGAGGTTTTCATATCTAAATATTCACAAAATTAAACTTAATCAAATGAATCGCAAAAATCATACATTTCATGAATGAAAAATTTACAACATACATCCCATAAATTTATATATAACATATTTCTCACAAGCTTGTCATCACAATAGCCTTTAAAATGCAAGTTCTTACATAAATAAATATGACATCCACAAATATACATCATATACCTTCACAAAAACACAAAAAAGATGCATATTGCAACATTCAACCTACAAAAATAAAAAAAATAAAAATGAAAATGCTTGAAGAGTAATAAAAGAGTTAATAACAAGCATAGACTGCATAATCTTTGAAATACTATAATTTAAAGTTGATGGTTTGGTTTGATGATCTTCGAGATACTATAATATATATGATTAGATACATATATTTGTTGATGTGATAAACGGATTAGATTCGATTGAATCGCTGTTTTTTAATGTAGGATCCGTAATTCAATTCAGTTCAATCGGATTAGTGATTTTTCAATCCATATCCATCCAAGTAATCAAAAAATTAATCGAATTAGAAATAAGTGTGCCACCCCTCCAATCTAAACAGCCCTCAGGGGAATCCATAGATCCCTATTCCTATGACTTATGGTTATGGGGAAGTAATGGTCGGTTTTAGGGTTTAGGGTTTACGAGACGAAGAGGAAGAAAAAATGGCGGTGAGTCACCATGCGAGACGTGCGATTATGAGCTCCTCCTCTGCTACTAAGTGTTGGAGTCTCGCATCTCTTCTGAGTTCTTCTTCGTCAGCCTCCGCATTTACAACAGCTACGAAGCTGAGCGGTGGATTGAGTTCTGCAAGAATCTCTGCTCGATTCAAGCCTCGATTCATCTCTAGGTTTGCTTCTCAACATCTTCTATGCGTTCGTTTCTGTTCTCGATATCTGAATTGAAATGTATTCGATTTAGTCAAACCTGAGTCACAATCTATTCGATGCGGTCTTCATCGATGATGCTTGATTTGTATTACAATCTCTTCGATTCAGTCGCCCTTGCGAAGAAAGAATTTTTTTTTTTTTTTTTTTTTTTTTTTTTTTTTTTTAAGGTATGTTGTTGGTGTTAACTGTTTAGTCTGTGAAAATGTAGACAATGAGACAAATAATACAACAATAACATAGCCTCAATCTCGAAATTAGTTGGAGTCGGCTAAATGGATCAAACTCTTGTATTGCGCTCGATTTAGTGCAATAAGACGCATGATAAGAAAAAAAAAATATCTATTCCACTTGAATTGACAAATGTTGCATTTTAAACTATATAATTGAGCTTTCTTTTGTTGCAATTCAGTCTTTCTATATTTCTTGGAGCAGTCTATTGAAATCAAGTGGCGCGGTTTTGTCTGTTAAGACTGTTATGTCTTCGAATTGGTGTTGAAATGTGTTGAGAATGTTGATATTGAAGGTGAAACTAACTCCTTGGTAGAATTGTAAGCATCAATAATTACTGATTTCATAGCCAAATGAAGTGATGTTTTGGTTGTTCTACTACTCCTTTAGTGAGTCTACATAGCCTGTTGGGAGAAGAATTTAAGTAGCTTGATATTATGTCCTTTTAAAGAACTCTTACCATTTTATGCATTTTGGGCTCGAATTAAAACTTCCTTTGTAGGGAAATCAGAAAGTGGTAGCTATAAATTTTTCTGCATAAATCGCCCAATCCCAAAGAACACTTTCCATACCCGAAAATAGGGGAGGGTCCGAAGGAGGTCCCAATCCCATTTTCTATTCCTGGAGAATGGGATGGGTTGCGATGGGTTGACAACCAACGTAAACTCTTGTCGCTCTTTATCAAATTGATCAAACATAATATAAACGTTGGGGCGTTCCCACCTAGCATCGTGTTGCATCGGACTAGGTGTAGTGAAAAAGCACTAAATCAAGCAATGAATAGTTTGATCCATGTAGTTGACCCCAACTAATTTTGTTGTTGGTGTGTGCACTGGTGAGAATTCTTGTCACCAGCCTTTTTAGACCTTGATAATAAATTTCCAAGCATTACTCCATCGTTGACCTTTGGAGGATTTGGAGATGCTAGATTCTCTATGATCTTTATAGTGCCTTACATGTTGACTTCAGTTGATTTTTTTGCATGATCGACACCAAAGTCCCATCAGTCTCTTCTTTGATGTGAGTAAAATGTTTCCCAAATTTTTAGTTTCATGTTTTTAATTTAGTTTTCCTTTGATACTTATTTAGGACAGATGGTCTTTATTTTGCTGTTTTTGCTCTCATAAACACAAGTGCATCACTCTCCATTTGTTATATTGTTGTGAATGGCCACTTGGTCTCATCACCTTCATTTTGGAACTCGTTATGCATTTTCTCAATTAGGGACTTGGAAGGTTTATTTCCTTTGTTAGAATTATTTGGCTAAATACAGTTCTATTGATGTTTTAAGGCTTCCTGTGGAGTTGGGTTGTTCTCAGTCCTTGATGCCGCTGCACAGTGTCACGGCATCTTCATTGCTTACCTCAATGCTATCCTTGAAGGGTGGAAACTGGGGCTGGCTTTCAGAAGGTATTTACCAAACCATGCTTTGTCATTTTGGTTGTATTCCAGTTAAAACTATGACATTATTTCTTATGTTTTCGCTACTATATATATATATATTTTTTTTTTAAAGAGAAGTGGGAGACTGTAATTAGTTTAGCTCTTATACTTGTGGGTCCCGATGAAAAAAAGGCTAACTCTTGTACCAGTTGTTACTTGTATGGCCAAAATTTATCTAGTAATTACTGGCTTGTGTTCTCTTGTCTTGACAGGATTCGCGACGCCACTATAGCAGGGCCATTCCATCCGTTCAGTAGCGCTTTAGAGATTTCTCATATAACTCAGAATGTTGTTTTCTTTTCACGGTCGTGTGAAATAATTTGTATGGTACTTTTTTTTCGACCATTTAGATGGTGCTTTAACAGAGAACATACATGTGTCGTTGACCGCAACATCGCAGCATATTCTGCAACTTTTTTTATTCTTCAAGCGTAACATCTTGGGTCTTTGATCCCAAAGTTTTGGCTTTAAGACGGTAAAAAAAAATGGACCTATTTTTACAGTAGTGTTCTCCGTGGCCCAGCGCGTTGATGTTCTATGAGTTTTCAACTACTTAGATTCCATATTATCTTGTGTGATTTTTTTTGCTTCCCCATTTCAATAGCTTAGCTAAAATATATCTGAGGCCCCTGTTAAACTAGTTTCGTACTGATCTGATGAATCTATGTTTCTGAAAAAATATTATTAAGAGTAATTTATTTGAACTAGTTATAAACTTTTAATGCTACAGGTCATATAAGTTTGGAATATGTACTATTGTTCATGGTGGTAATGCCTTGTTTGTTAGCCTCTGATTAACAAAAAATAAAAATAAAAAACATGGCTTCAATTTCAAATTAATTGAAAATCTGCTGCATAAATCAAACTTTTTATTGTGCTCATTTAATGCTTGTAATCAAACAATCTTTATTCATTCTTGTAAAAATCAAACGAGGAACCATGTTTGTTACTAACCTTATAAAAGGAAATTGAAAAGAGATCTGAAGAGCTTGGATTGTATTTTTAGGGCTCAGACGATGAGAGAGGATTGAAGCCAGGGTTCCATACTAACAAGGAGACCATACCAGACCAGACTAGACTGCTAGTAATCACAATTCGCAATAATGAATTAAAGCGCTATCTATCGATCGAGGCGGCAAGAGCTCAAACCACAAGAAAAGACGACCATGTTAACACACTTTTTTATATAGTTGTAGACTAAGATTATTACAGCCATCACTTACTCGATTTCTCCTAAACATTTTTCTGCAAAGAGAGAACCACTCTGTTGAAAACCCTCCTGATCACTCATCCAGTGTCATCTCCCAACATACAATCTCTTAGATTGGTTTACCACAGAAGTGTAATTTCAAATGTAAAGCAAGATATAATGGGTGAAGCTGGAAAAGATCCTTATGACTCGGTAAATACTCCAAATACATTTCAACATGTCTGATAATACGATTAGCAACGACCGTCCCGGCTGGGATATTGGCGGTGCCATCAACTCACTCAGCAATCTGCGAAAGCATTTCAAGACTATTAGTCAGACGTGATGAAAGTTGGAAAGAAAAGTAAAACTGTGACCTCAAATTTTTCATTACAGTGACATATCAAGACCCTGAACTTATTTAATACATATCAAGTTTATCAACTGCAAATTTGAAAAAAAATTATGCCAACTTAACAAATTAAACTTGCATGAATTTTCAGCCACAACTTGATTTGTCACCATGCCCACATACAGAAACGAAAAACCTAGGGTCGTCATAGCAGGGGTATTTGCTACGCTCTTAAGTCAAGTTGCTTTCTACACATAATTGTATAGCCTTATTAAACAGGATAAGCTCCAAGGCTTCTCTGCAAGCAGTGCATCGCTAATTTTTCATTGCATAATTCACTTCCTTCTTTAATGAACAAAAATGTTTCAAGTCAGTCGCATGTCTTTTTTTTTTTTTTTTTTTTTTTTTTCTCGAAAATAAAATCGGCAGCATGTCAAGAGCTCCTTAAACCTGAAGCAGTTGGAGCAAAGGTGGAGAAGGCATTGGCAGCATTTCCAATAGAAGAAGCTAATCAAGGTTGAACCCTTTTTATTTTTTTATTTTTTAAAGTTAACAACAAATTGTCTCGCAAGGATCAATGTGTTAAGCACACCAAGCTCACTTTTTTTTTTTTTAGTTGAAGTTTGTTAAAGAACGGCCAAGTTACAAATATTGTGGTGCTGAATGGAAGACATAAAAACCCTCCTCCAGCGCCAATGCTTCTTTCACCATAAGTACTAAGCTGACTCCTTTTTTTCTATTTGATAATACAGATTTATGATTTACAGCGTCCCTGACTCCTTTTTTTCTATTTGATCCAAGAGAAGAAATTACAAAGGCAAGAATAAGGAAAACATGAAAATGAAAAGCAATTATACAAAGGTTTTCTCTATATCCAAAGCAAAGTTTTGACGAACTCCCCTAAAGATTGTCTTTCTGTTAATTTTTGGCCCTGTCAAAATTCCATTACTTTCTTTCAAGCAAAATAAGCCAAACAACGTCAAGGAGGGAACTGTCCCGAATTATCTTCAACTACTATGTCAATGGGCCATGGGGATCAACTACCACACTTTATAAAGTTAAAGAATCCATTTTTGGCTTGACAAAGTTTAGGCTATACTAGAAACAGTCCCTTTTCTTCCAAAAAAAGGGACTAGATACAATCCTCAGCGCTAAACTTATAACAACAAAATCAATTAAAAATAAGGATTGACATCCACAATCAGGATGGGATTCTACTACCTTGACCTTCATTTAAAAAGATCCTAACTAAGATCCAGATAGACGAGGGGTTGAAAGGTGGCAAGTTTTCAGATCTGAATTCAATTTCTATTAACAGTGGCTATGACATGAAGATCATTTTTACCTTGTCCACGAGCTATATTCATGACTCTGAATCTTGCAAAATAATTTCATTTTGAACAGTAGCACTTTATTCTCATTTATAACAACAACATAGCCTCAGTCCCAAATTAATTGGGGTCGGCTACATGGATCAAACTTTTTCATTGTGCACAATTTGGTGAGCTTTTCTCATCCCTCCTAATTAATGCAATGTTAACTGAAAAAAATTTGATTTAGGGAGAAGATTGAAAACCTTATTCTATAATGAAGATCGTTTTTATATCACAACTTAAACCTCTATTAGCACTTGACAATTCACATAACAGGAAATGCAACTATCTTGGTCTAAGCACTCGTGCATAATGTCCATAAGAAAAGAAAATGAAAAAATCACTAAGTTTTGGATTTGGCACAAGAGAAACGGGAGATTTAGGGCTTATGACTTGGCTTTCGAGGACAAAGTTTTGGAATTTGGAGGCAAAGTGTATGAGATAGCTTGATGAAATGTGTTCTTAAGACTGTCAAACAACAGTCTTTCAGCTTGGTGTCTTATGGATTTTCCTAGAACTAGTCAATTTTGTTTATTTGAAATGTTTGAGGTTCTTTGGATTATCTTCAATTGTTTTCACTTTGTGCTTTGAGTCAACATAACTTGCTTCCACTTTTCTAATTTCTATATTTGCACTTTTTGATTAGTGAAGCTTTTTTTAATTCATAAATATGAGATGACATGGAACCCTAACCAATTAGTTTGAGAGGCAAGGGACAGGTTCCCCTTATGTGAGTTCTTGGTTTCGAGCAAGGAACACAAGGAACACTAGGAGAGGCAATTAGTAGAAAACGCCTATGTGATGCCCAAGCAGCCAAAAAAAAAAAAAAAAAAAAGAGGCCCATGAATATTCATTTATTTATTTTTATGTCCTTGAGTGGCATTATTGTCTATCAATCACTATGTGACTTATTTCCCATATACATTTCAAGACTATTAATAGCCTTTATGGCCTGTTTGGTTTAAGGAAGATGATAATCTAACATTTTAGGAGACATATATTTGCTATAAAATGGTGAAAATTTGATCGAGATGTGTGGACCCCACAAATTTTAAGGGAATCTACACCATTGTGTAGCAAATGTATGTAACAAAAGAATGTCAAAAATCATTTTCCTTGGTTTAAATATTAGTGAACCCTTCAACATCTGCTTGCCTAGAATAAGTCATATATTTGTCAACCATCCATTTCTTGCCCATACCATTGTATTAGGTAAGATTTATTGTTTAAAAACTATGCCCTCCCCCTAAGCATGAAGAAACCTAACAAAAATCAATTTGTTTCAACTTGATGTTCAATTTGAGAACAAATCTATATCGATGAAGAATTGGTGTGCATAAGCTCAATTGGCACAAATTGTAATTCTTAGCAGGACAATGTTATACACTCATCATCTCATAAACTTCAAATTTGAAAGTTAACTTGTCTATTTCTTTCATCAACCCCCTTTTTTCATAGAAACTATTGCAATTGGAACCGCAAAAGAGTATTGATGTAGTAATCATGTGGGCTTAATATTAGAATTATAATTTGTTACATAATAGGGTGTATTAGTCTTGATATATTAGGGTTTGCCTATAAAAGGTGTAAACACAACTCATTTAGAGTTTTTTGTCAAAATGAATCAATATATTGAGTTGTGAAACCCTGGATTGGGTGTTTATGTGTTTATCTTCTTTGTTGTTCTTTGCTTCAAATTACTCTCCGCATCAATGGTATCAGAGCTCAATGTAGTATTTATTCACGGCGAAGGGTGAAAGTGATCATACCCACTCCATTGGCAATGGCCAAGGAGTGCAGGCTTCGAGCATATCATTTCATTTTTGAGTGAAGTATTGATGATTTCAAACGAGAAGTTCGTCAAAGTTTGCTTCCACGCCTTATCCATCCCATGAATCCCCTGCCCCCATTTCCACAATCCGTCACTGCTCCACCTCGATCTATTCAAAAGATTGAAGCCACGACAATGCCTTCTCCTATTCCACCATTGCCTCTACCTTCTCCGCTTACTCCACCTTCATCTCCTCCATTTAATCCCTTTGTCTCGACACCTTCGCCACAACCACCATTGCACAATCAAGGGTTTGATGAAGACGTGGAAAGAACAGTTGTACACCATGTTCAACCCAATTTTTCCACAGATCTATAACTCAATTTACCTCTTATTAATGATTTTTCTATGTTGAGCCCTCAATGTTTGTTCGGATTTTCAATTGCTCATCAAAGAAACATCGACTCCAAGAAAGTGTAGAAGCAAGCTTTCGACGAACTTCTTGTTTGAAATCATCAATAATTCGTTCCAAACAATGAAATGATGTTTAACGAGTTTGCACTTCTTGATCATTGCTAATGGAGTGGGTTTGATCACTTCCACCCTCGCCATAAATGGATGCTACGTCGAGCTTTGATACCACTGATGCGGAGAATAATTGAAAGCAAAAAACAATGAAGAAAATAAACGTATAAACACCCAATCTAGGGTTTAACAACTCAATTCATTGATTCATTTTGACAAAAGAGCTCCAAATGAAGTTGTGTTCACACACTTTAAAGGCAAACCCTAATACATCAAGACTAATATACCCTTATCATATAACAAATTCTAATTCTAATATTAATCCACATGGTTACTACATCAAGTACTTTCAAAATGGATTTGCCCACTTCAAGACTCAAGAAGTATGGAATCATTCCAGGAAAATATAGACATTGACTTGCAAATAGTAGGTCTTCCCCCTACTGAATTGAAGAAGACATTTTTCCCAAACATGAAGTATCACTAACTACCCATTCCACTTAATGACGTGTCTTGCCAAGTGTTTCTACATGCTATGTCCACCGCTTATATTATTTCTTGAGAATCTTTAGGAACATCTCATTTCATCATATTGTCCATGAATTTTATTTGGCTCTAGGTTACCATATTGCAATATAATGCACCACAATTTATGAAGTAAAGCCAACAAATTTCTCCATTAAAAGCACAAATAAAGGATTTACATGGATCCCACACCCAAACACTCAAACTTGCATCTTACACACATTTCTTACACCATTATACACCAAACTTTGATTAGAATGAGGAAAGGGATTAAAGTTACAAGTGTAATTGGAACTGCAAACAAGGAAAATTTTCTAAATGAATTTGTTCACTTCAAAACTCGCGAACCATGGAATCATTCCAGGGGGCATCTAGACATTATCCTGCACATAGTCGGTCTTCCCTAACAAATTGAAGAAGCCATTTTTCCAAATATGAAGTATCAGTAACTACATATTCCACTTAATGACATGTCTTGTCCATTGTTTCTACATTCTATGTCTACCGCTTATATTAATTGTTGGGAATCTTAATGAACATTTCCTCAACATATCATGAATTCTATTTGCTTCTAGGCGACCACATTGCATTATAAGGCATCACAATCTCATCGTTAAGTAAAGAAACTCTCCATTAAAAGCACAAACAAAAGATGTGTATGGATCCCAAACACCAAACATTCCAATATGTATCTTACACGCATTCTTACACCATTATAAACCAAACTTTGATTTAAATCAATGTTTTTAATGCGGCAAGGCGGTGTTAGGCGATTTAGCCCCGCCTAGTTGAGGCGGGGCCTAGGCGGCACCTAGGCGGGCGAAAATGTATTTAATTAGACTTCCTAAGAAATAATTTACCTAAGAAATAATTTAATTCATTTAGAGACCCCTTAATAGTAAGGGGCATACTTTCTTATAGGGATGCAAGTGGGGCGGAGATTCCCCGCAACGGGGATGGGGATGAGGAATTTAAATGGAAATGGAGGTGGGGATGAGGATAAAATCTCATACCTACGTGGGTATGGGTATGGGGATGGGGAAAAAAATATATTTCGCGGGGATCTCCATGAGGAATCTCCATTGTTAATATCCATGGGGATCTTCGTGGAGATTACCCATAGATCACCGCGAGATCCTCGTATATATCAAACACATCTATATACATTGTATATATCAATTTTATATAATATTACAAGACTTTCACCCAAAACACTATTGATAAACAAACTCTAATGTGATTTATAATTTTAACTTGTTCGATTAAATTATATGTATTGTTTTGAATTATTTGCAACTATATTTATATGTTATACTTTATTTGGTTGGAATTTTCAACAATTGTGATCCTATGTAAGTGTACTATATTTTTTATAAATTTTTTGAAAAAAATTAAGTGAGAAAGAATATTTCCCCGTAGTGATTCTTCGCAAATTTCCCGCAAGAATTCCCGTGGGATCTTCGATGGGAAATAAAATGGGGAAAGATTTTTCCCCATTAGAATTTTCCATCCCCGCAGAGATTAAGCGGGGATGGGGGATGAATTCTTAAGCGGGGATGAAGATGGAGATGGGGTCCCCATCCCCTACCCTACCCATTTGCATCCCTACTTTCTCACTTACAAATTCTCTCCACCATTTTTCAACTCTACACTATTCCACACATTTTAAAGTAAAAAATATTGTCAAAAAAATAAATAAATAATATTTTTAATAAAAAAATATTTTAAATAATCACTTTCAAGCCCACCGCCTGCCTTATTAAGGGCTAGGCGGTGGAAACCCCTAAAAGGCCTAAGGTGGGGCCTTGAAAACATTGATTTAAATGAGGAAAGGGTTTGAAGAAACTTTGCCATATTGTTGAGTTTATTTACTAGAATACATAAAATTCATCTGAAAATCACACTGAAAAATAATAGAAAACAATACCAGAACAAAACGAAACAAAAGCTTCCAAAGGCCACAAGGAGTAATTTAAAAGCGTACCTGATTAAGAGGGTTGTCTGGAGACTTCTTCCATAGCTTCCATATCATGTCCTTGTACTGGTTATGGGTGAGACCTGGTTTCTCCTCCTTCAGCTTGGGTAGTTCAGCCCCTTCAAAAGCCTACGCTCAACGTCCAGAACAGCATATGAAAGCAAAAGTTCAAGTCACCACATCAAAAATTACAAATTTGACAAAAACTGTTTCAAAGATAAAATAACAAAAACATGGACCAATGAAATTGATCAATCACAAATACGCTCTTCCTATAACCTTCTACTACAACTCTGCAAACATCCACAATGATCCCATTGGTTCCAAGAACCCCGAAAAAAATTCTAACTCATTCTCCAAATGTCAATGCCCTAACAACCACAGAAAATGCAGTTTCTGCAAACAAAGATACATAATTGAACAGAAAATCAGAGAATCAAAGCTTGGAACCCTATCTATCACATCAAGCAATTCATGCTACCTTTGTAAAATCATGTCGATACCAAATTAGTTGCGGTCTGCTACATGAATCAAATTCTTCGGTTGCGCTCGATTTAGTGCAATCAATTAAACAATCAAAATTGAAAACTTGAGCAAAACAACAGATTCCAATACCTTAAAGGACGCCTTGAGCCTCCTCTCCGGATGGCGATCTACTGGCAATCCACTCCCCTCCCCGACCGACATCCTCACGATGGCATCCTCCACCGAATGCGCCTCGATCACCGACTCATCCCTATTCGTATTCTCCACAACCACCATCCTCTCATACTCCTCCTCGTCCGCCGCCCTGCTCTGCCTCTTCACCGCCTCCTCCGACCTCCTCCGGATCTGCGCCTGCTCCTCCTCCCGCCGCCGCTGCAGCTCCGCCTCCGTCACCTTCGGGAGAGGGATCGACACGCGGTTGGCCTTCCTGTCGGGCTTCCTCCCGGCCTTGTCTATCTCCTTCTCCTCCTGCTCGGCGAGGCGGCGGATCTCGGCCTTCCGAGCGGCGGCCTCCGCTCGCTTCTCGGCCTCCTCTTCGCGCTTCTTGGCGGCGCGGGACTTGGCGCCCTCGGCGTCTCGCCAGTACTGGTCCTCCTTGTCGCGGGCCTCCCGTTCCTTGCGATCGGCTTCTGTGGAGGTCTTTCGTGCCCTAGCCTCCTCGGCCTTGCTGTTCACTCCCATCTTCTTCGGCATCTCTGATTAATGGTAGAGAGAATTAGAGGATTGATTTGATTGGATTGAATTTTGTATCTCTCTCTCTCACTCACACTCATTTGACGTGTCTAAAAGAACTCTCTCAATAGAACAAGTAAAAATGGAAGGGAAATGTTTTTTTTTTTTTTTTTTTTTTTTTTTTTTTTTTTTTTTTTTTTAAACCGAATCGTTCATTTTGCTCGAAATACACACCTCGCATAGTATGCACTAAAATCTGTGTGCACGTGCATTATGAGACCCATTACGTAAACTTTTTTTGAAAAATGTTTCAATTGTTATGAAATGGATGGACACTTGTGCGTGTATGTGACCACATTGTGAAGCACGGTTTTCACATTGAATTGTAACATCAAACATGACTCTCACACTTTATGTAATTGTAATCATTTCCAATGTACATCAATTCTTTCATATATTGTATATGTTGCTTGTGATGTGTTGCATGACTTGTGGTGTATGTATAACTTATATACATTGTATACATTGTAAGTACAATTATCATCATCATCAAATGACTTATATAAAGGGTGTCAACCCTATTGTAATTCACACACCAATATACAAATGAAATCTCTACATTTTTATCTCTAGCTCTCTTTCTTTTGTCTCTCTTTTTCTACTTGTCCTAGTAGTTCTTAGTTTATGTCTTCTATGCTTAAGTCTCTAGCAAGTCCAACTTAGTTCTAGTTGACTTACAAATTAGTTTACAACACGTTATCAACACGAAGTTGCTCTACAAAAGAAGGTATTGAAAATCAAGAAGCTTTTCAAACAAATAAAGCTAAAAATGTATAATTTTTATTAATTTAAATAAGTTCTATTTATTTCCATGTTGTCATGATTAATTTCTTTTTTGTTACATGCATATTTAATTATGTAAATGTACTTTATTCATACATTATGCATTGTAACTTCACTGACTACGAAAGTATGCTCTGTAGCTGCGTCTTGTACGATCTTCTACATCAGAAATCAGAAGTCAATGTGTGACATATAGTTTTTCTTTTAAAACTACAAACGATTAGTTATTGTTTTATTCTTGATTTTATAATACAAATAATGTTATAAGTTTGAGTTGATAGTGGGTAAGCCTTGTCCCCTCGGATCTACGTGGATGTCGTGATAGGCGAGGACACAAGGGGACTTAGGTATGCTAAGCTAAAATTTATTGAAATACATTGAATAAAAATACGTGGATTGAACGGGTTATCCGACGTAACGAGTAGTTGACGGGACCGAATATTAGAGAAACTAAAACACACAAATTATTAAAAAATATAATTCTATGTCTCGCCATCATTTATACACCGTACACACACGAGGTTGTCCCACTAACTCATACAAATAATACATGTTATTTATTAACGAATCAAGTTGTGAACATATATTTTATCTTATGTTTTTACATAAAAAGAGGAAAACTATTTTATATTAAATTTATTTTCAAAATATTATTCAACCATAATTGAACTTGTTGCCTTATTATATTACCGACAAGAATTACTTGCATGACAATTAGATTATATAATTTGTGAATAAAACATCTATGCAAGATTATGTTGTGTTATACAAAATTAAAATCATTTGTCAATATGTCTTTAGAGACATGAAAAGTGAATATTTCACTTTATATATCTTTTCACCCTATGGAGTTATAAATATATAAATACCAAAAAAGGTAAAGCTCTAAAAGCTCAAAATGAGCGGTTGAGTCTCAAGTTACAAAATTTAATCAGTCAAATATTAATTATAATTACGCAATTTTAATTACCTCTATGTTGAGGCTACCTGAAAATATGACTGATGAGACAATAAAAATAAAGTCACGTAGTCACCTTGATTTATTGCTGCAACAAATATCAAGTGCGCACGTCATTCCAATAAATATTAAGGATTGATTTTTTGTCTCATAGTAGCTGAGTAAAATAATGAGATATTCTAAATATAACCAATTAGTTCAGCTTCAAATTAAGAAGCATATGTTGCATATAATGATCATGATCGACGAATAATAAATTTATGGACGTGGAAAATGTGAAAATATCAGGTAAATGTCGTATTGACAATTCCACAAAAAATCGAAACAAAAGTGGTGCACCACTACAAAACAAAAATAATTATTGATAATGAGTGCTTATAATTGTGACATTTTTTGGTAATATATGAAAGACTATTTTGCCTAAATATTATCATATATATACCTGAATATTTTGTGACCTTTATCATGCCTTCAAAATCAAAAGCAAAATATTATGAATTTTATTATTGAAAATGGCTCGATAAAACATGCACATTGAGATATGTTTAAATCGTGACCTAAATATGGGCGATGAGATGTCTTGTGTATCGTGCTACATGCATGTACATTATAATATGAAAGTGAATATTTCTCGAATTCGAACTTAGCAAGGCTAATGTTCAAGCAATATCGGGTACAACAATTTTATTGTTAATGTCTTGTTCAGAAGAAGTCTACTCGGAATAATAGAAAATTTATCTATATGAATATGATTTAATCTAAGTATAATATTCCCGACTTTAACTTCTGGAATATATAAGGCACATTAAAATGAATGTCGTCATAAATCAAATGACATTCATAATGTAAAAAAATCTATTTGATTATCCATAATCATCAATAATGTGAAAATATCATAAATTAGCACAAATATCCTTTATCGAACCGGATTTTTTTTATCAACTAAAGATTATCTCAAGACAAATCAATAGGAGACTTATATTGATTTAACTATCAATTAATCATATTATAAGATGTCTTGGATCATAATAGGAAATTAATTTATAGCAAGTTTTGCTAATCGTCACTTTGATGAAGTAGTTTTCCCATCATTTATGGGAGATATAAGCCAATTCAAAAGGAATGAGGTGAAATTGCTTGAAATACATCAAATTACATTAAATTTGTTGTATTATGATCCATATATAAATTAATATGAACTCGAAGATCAAAGGATCATTCTGTAGCAACAAGTTATGAATCAATTACTTGATGCAAGTACTATATACAAAAGAGTGGCAATCATATGCTTCAACATTAAATGATTCATATAGAAAATGATGTCTATGTGCAACAAAATGCACAAGATGTCTCACCTATGTGAACATGATGGGGAGAATCAAAATGAGTTATTGGTTAGTGTATTGCATTTTTTTTCTTTTTGCTATGGTTTTATCCCACTGGGTTTTCTTTGCAAAAGTTTTTAATGAGTCAATTCTAACAATATGAAAACTCTGTATCTAGATTGATTAGTGTATTGTACTATTTTCCTTTCGCTATGGTTTTATCCCACTGAATTTTTCTAACAAGGTTTTTAATGAAGCAATCCTAACATTATTATACTTCACATAAAAAATTAAAAAAAATAAATTATGAGAGCAATTACTATACTCCTTCTATACTAAATTTTTCCGATGAGGTTTTTCTAGTAAATGTTTTAATAAGACATTTATATTATCTTTAAGTGTATCAATGTGTTGCACTCTTTTCCTTAACTATGGTTTTGTCCTACTGGGTTTTCCTTGCAAGGTTTTTAATGAGACAATCAACAAATATTATACTACAAAGCACTATTGTGACGACCCCAGTTTCCCCACGACACTGGAGCAATATTGTGACGACCCCAGTTCCCCACGACACTGGGCCTCGCCCAGCCTAAACCCACGTGGACCACATGACACTGGCCACGTATATTTTACGGGTCGTTACAAATATTATACTCTTTTACCTGTACTAAAGTTTTTCTCATTGGGTTTTTTCTAGTAGAAGTTTAACGAGACACATTCTTTCAACAAGTGTCATCCAAGGGGGAGTGTTATGAAATGGATGAACACATTGTGAAGCATGATTCTCACATTGAATTGTAACATCAAGCATAACTCTCACACTTCATGTAACTTGTAATTCTCTCCAATGTAGACCAACTCTTCCATGTATTGTCTATGTTGCTTATGATGTGTTTTATGACTTGTGGTGTATGTATAACTTGTACACATTATATAAGTACAATTATCATCACCAAATAACCTATATAAATGGTGTCAACCCCATTGTAATTCACACATCAATGTATGAATGAAATCTTTACATTTTCATTTCTAGCTCTCTTCTTTCTTGTCTCTCTTCTCTACTTGTTCTAATAATTCTTAATTTATATCTTATATACTTAAATCTCTAACAAGTCCAACTTAAGTTCTAATTGACTTACAACTCAAAGACATCAAGACACCAATGACCGACTTTTGGCATTGTATCTTGGCACGAGTTATATTCGTGTCATCATCTGAAGTTGCATCAGACAATGCGCATTTTGATATAATGTAGCAGCAATTGCAATGTATCAAAACCATGTCACCCAATCACTTTCAAGCCAAAAACTCAACCTTGTAATAGTGTAAAAAAGATTGCTAAAGCAAATGAAGGACTACAAAAGGAATCACATTTCCAGTTGCTCATTAGTGGCACCACCAAAACTGACATAATGTAAAGGACTAAAGGGAAAAGAGTGACCCTCAACATCACTCTTGCACACCATTTGCCTCATAAACATAATCTGACTTGCAGTTTGCACACATAGCTTAATCTAAGGTGGGGGAACCCAACTTCTATAGCTAATTCAATGTTGCCTGACAAAATTCCACGCACCCTCAACGAAACTAAACTTACATTCTATCCTCTTCTCTCCTTCGTGGTGCACACGTAATGATCTCATCGACTCGGAGTATCATCTCTGCGGCTTCAGTTGCGGAGAGCAGCACCGCCTGTTTCACTTTGAATGCCTCCGATATACCAAGTTCTGCCATATCTCCCACCTGTACAAACCAAATAATTACAATGAGTGTCTGCAGAAGCAAGCACAGCTGCATACATGAAAATTCAAGAGCAAGAGCGTCAGACAGTGTTTCAAATATATTTCTATCACTTACAGCTCCAGAAATGACGTCAATCCCGGCATTGGTTGCTTCCTTGTGGTGCTCAGCTCGAAGCTTCAATATTAATTCAGCACTGTCTAAACCTGCATTGTCTGCAATTATTGTTGGGATTGCCAGGAGGGCACGCGAGAAAGCTTCAATAGCAAGAGATTTCTTCCCAGGAGTTTTTCGGGCAAGTTCGTCAACTCCTTTTGCCATCACCATTTCAGGCCACCCACCTCCAAGCAAAACTCTGCTGTCAACCACTGTCTGAGACAGAACACACAAGGCATCGTGCAGAGACCTCTCCGCCTCATCGAGCACATGAAAGCTGCCAATAGAGACTAATTATGATTAAAGAAACAAACCATATTGCCAGATGACTTCATAAAAAAAAATCTATATTTCCAAATGAAATGTTAACGTTCATATGCTGCTGCATCTTGGACGAAGCTGTTTGCTTAAGAGACGCTTCTTGGTATGATAGACGTAAATAAATA
Organism: Stephania yunnanensis; assembly: GCA_039657365.1. Lineage (NCBI taxonomy): Eukaryota > Viridiplantae > Streptophyta > Magnoliopsida > Ranunculales > Menispermaceae > Stephania > Stephania yunnanensis. Next base: position 52,591,376 of record CM077585.1, on the reverse strand, counting down.
GAGAACAAAAAGATTAAACAAGCATTGAAACATATAGTCATAATGAACAACTAGAATAATCCAACGGACCAAGAAAATCGATTAAAATACCATTTATGGTCATTAGAGAAATTACATATGTTTCTTAAATATAAACCAAGCAAAAGTTATGTCAAATTTGTCAATAAGTCAATTGAACTCAATATAAACCAAGCAAAAGTTGTGTCAAATTTGTCAATAAGTCAATTGAACTCTGCGTACGTAAATCAATACCATATAAATCCTGGAAATGACAGATTGTTCTGATAACTACAAACCTGAGTAATACGAAGGCAATGTTTTTTGTCAAACATGTCAACACAATTGAAGACAGTAAATTCTCATATCAAACCAAAATGCCAGATTATTAAGGAAAAAATATATATACCTTGCACCTCGCAGCACTATAGAACATGCTTGACCCAATTCAACGCCAGAAAAGTGGATTAACTTGTCTTCGCCAATTACAATCTCCTCAATAAGCTTACAATGTCCAAGTTTGACTGACTCCGGATTGTCAAATGTTGATGCAATTTCACTACCAGTTACAAGAGCAAGACGCTCAATTCCATCAAAATCAGCATGCTCAATTGCTAGAATCCCTGCATCAGCAAAAAGTTCCTCGGGAAAGTTGTAAATCAACTGCCTATTAACAAAGCAGTTGATACCATGAGCAACGATCTTCTGCACCTTCTCTCTCATTTTCTCCTTCTCAGCCGTTTCAATTTCAGCAACCTTTGACATCGAATCAACGCGTACACGAGCACCATAGATCTTAACTTTATCAGTGTCCATAGCAGTATTTGCAACCAAAATTTTAGCATTTTCTATCCTTTTAGGTTGACCAATACCTATCTTTTTGTCAAGAATAAATCTGCATAAAGATTGTACACAAACAGTTGAAGACTGTATGCAAACTGATGATTTATGCAATGTAGACAATATTATGAATAACTTATTTGGTTCATCACCTAACATTGTCCACAAAAGTAGAGGGATTTAAGTCACTTAAAAAAATTAGGTAGTGCCAAGATCATAAAATCATAAATTTCCTTTGACTTAGGCACGTGATGCCAATGCCAATTTTTGGCTAACCTAAGGGGAGAGACCATTCGTGATATTTTTAAGCTGTCTTATAACAGGAAGAGAAACATCACAAACACGGACCTCAAGAATCATCAATCAATGTATGACCAAAAGAAACATTTAATTTCATCCTTAGGTTTGAAGGACAAAATAGATAAGACTTGTAAGACTTAATAATGAGTTGATATAAGCATTCACATGAAGAGGATGAATAATCCCCAAAGAGAAGCTGAATTGCAACCAAGATCCCCCTTTCTCATCAAAATGACAAAATCAAAAAATTGACGTCCACAATTAATTTTCAAGCAAATGCCAACCCTTGTAACCAGTTTTTAGAAGCTTTTAAGGAATGTGTAGCCCAAAATTTTAAAATTGTAATTCTCGTAACATTTTCCACAAATCTCAAATTAGTTGGGGTTAGCTACATTGATCAAATGTGTTATCTCAGAGCGATTTAAAGGGTGTGAAGGAATACAACAAGTACAACAACAAAGCCTCAAACCCAAATTAGTTGGGGTTGGCTACATGGATTAGACTCTTCAAAGGGTGTCAAGGAATGAACAACAGAATGGCTATCTGGCCCACAGAATCATTACTAAGAAGAACGTGCCTGTGAGTGTAAATGACCATGGAAATTTACTTACCCTTCATCCAGAAATGAGTCCTTCAAGGATCCACCAGGCTTCTTAATGATTTGAATGGACTCCAAATTTGTACTGCCCTGCCATTACCAAATAGATGATGATAAAAAATAAACAAAAGAAACTACTCAATCTTGAAAACAAAAAAGAAACTAGTAAAAAGTCTGAAATATCTCAATGTAATATAAAAGCAATTAAAGATTACTAGCCTTTGCAGATGCTGAATGTGTGCCGGATATGACAAAAAAGAAAAAAAAGAAAAAAAAAAAAAAAAAAAACCCTGAACGGTGAACATATACATTTTACAATGAAGCTTTATACTCAAGAATTCCATCGCAGACACACTTTAATGAACCTAAAAAACTTAAACACCGGAATTCAGGGAATGAAGTTACCTTAAGCCTCAAAACAGCATCGACTGCTAATTTTGCAAAGTATTCTTTGTCTTGGGATAGAATCTTTGAACTCAATGTTGTCATTGCTATCTTTTTCAAGTCAGATACAAATTTCTCTGCAACAATAAGAAGTAAGTGCATTCTATATTAGCTCAAAAGGTGAATGTGCACATTAGAGAGATATTAAGAGAAATAGCATTCTTGATCCTTGTTATAATAGCTTGATATCCATTGCTCCACCTATACTTAAAACTTAAAAGCTATAGCTTTAGGTCAATTAATAATATAAATAATATAACATGGCATCAAAGCTTTCATACTCAGTATTTTTGCTATTCCCCCATTTGCATATTGGAACTAGCACTTTCTCTTCTGACTCTTCACATGCAAGATAGTGTTTCACATGACTAATGGTGTTCGAATAGCTTGATATTCATTGTTAGACCCTCACATGAAAGGTATAGCTTTTAAGCTCACTGGTATTCTAACAATCCTAAATACCACAGCGTCTATATATTGTCACATAAAAGTAACACCATCCTAGCCATAGAAGATTGCACTATAACTCGGTTCTTAAAGATTTCTCAATGAATCAATCCAGAATCAGTACGGATCGTACAAAAAGGTGCCCAAACAATACTAGAAACAGAAGCAAATAATGGCAGTGAGATTGAAAGAGAAGGATGCCACCACCTCTTTTTTTTTCTGGTAATTATTCAATGTTAATTTTATGATGGGCACTATGAACTTCACCTGAGTCCTCTTTATTATCCACAACTTTCTGCAATAATGCATCCCGTGCACATTCTGCTGCCATCCTATAACCTGTCATATCAAACAACAGGTATTGACAAATGGGGAAAGCAGCATCAATGGACCAGAAAAAATTAGAACGGAAAACATAAATAACTAAATTTATCATTGCAAATCTAGTTATTTGGAACGCTAACACCACATAGGAATCTAATAAGAATTGCAAGAGTCCTATTACTGTAGGGATCAAAGTTCTGAGCGCTGAGACCAAACACCTTATACAAGCAAAATATCTAAATTACCAACAAAATTAGAGAACCGAGATTTGATAGAGGACAACAGAAAGCTATTAATGATATATAATATAATTCATTACAGTTTTAGGCTTTTAGCTGTTCTAGGAAAACCTAGACTACTCCAAGCCTTTCTAGCTAATTACTCTGAGAATGGATTTAAAGTGAGATCTCAGTCTTCAAACTATGATCATACTCTTGCGACATAAAACTGAAAGTGCAAATTACCATATTAACATGTGTGTTAACCCACGAGTTCAAAACAGTACTTATACCTACAAAATGAATCACGATGTTCTATAAATCAAAGAGAAGAAAAATGTGCCACTATGATTGTATTAAAGAAAAGGGTACGACAAATACAAGAATGAATGATAGCCTCGAAACTGTCTCTCAAAGAGTACTTGAGAAAGTTGGGCATTCTTCGGATTTCCTATATCCCTTTTCCTATGTATTCTATGCATTCTATTTACAATTTACATAATATGATCCCCATTCATTACCCAATACGCCAAGAAGTACCATCCCCCCAATTTGAAAGCAAAAGGCCATTCCGCCAGATAGCCATGCTGCTTCCCACACTTGGAAGGGAAAACCATCTATTACCAAAATTTTCGTTCACGAGTATTATATATAAACAAACATGAATGCCATTATGTAATTTAAGCAAACGACAATTTTTTTTTTCAGAAGCACCAGACTTAGATTAAAAATTACCTGCGATTATTGTCATTGGATGAATCTTTGATGCAACCAATTTTTCTGCTTCCCTCAAAAGCTCTCCAGCCAAAACAACAACAGAAGTTGTTCCATCGCCCACTTCATCATCCTGAACCTTAGAAATGTCTAAATTCTTAATTAAGGAAGGTGCATATACAAAACAGGTATCGACCAAAAAAGGGGTAATCTAGATAGAGAGGAGTTGAGGGATGGCATCAATGATCAGATCATTCAAGATTTTCATAGTAGATCACTCACTAGTGCATCATGCAGCATCAATCCTAGAATAAGCGAGAAAAGCAAATGAGACGTCTTACTTAATGATGTGAGGCATAAGCCTGGGGCATGAAGCAACTTAAGCATCAAATGTTTTTCCCAAGAAAATGTAGAAATAGAATAAAGCAATATTAAACACATTGTAAAATAAATGAAAAGAAAAGTCTGTAATTTGACCTGTCTATTTATATATAAGCACTTCCCTCTTATTGTATACTAAGCAATATGTTGTATAGTTTCCAATCAACCACTTCCATTCTTTGATGGTTCTTTTAGTTTGTTTTATGTTTAACTACCATCACTAGTAATTATTTATTAATGTTTCACCTCTATCATAGGGTATATATTGGATGACTAATAGCAAAATAAGAAAATCACTAGGGCCATTGGCACATATGATGCTTAGCACCTGCCACTTGTCGTCATGACAACAATTGCAATTACAAGCAGCACAATTGTTACTCCCACTGCATCGTTTTAGACAAAGCACTGGAGTGGAATTCTAATGGTTGCTACATTCACAAATGGAAGATTAAAAAAACAAAGAGAAAAGGATGCAGAGTATGAGATATCGGCTAACAAAAGAACAAATTTATGAAGAATACATAAAGCTACTTTTCCTTTCCTACAAATGTAGGGTTTCAATGCACCATGAGAGGCCTACATAAAGTGTAATACAAGTCCTCCAGTTACGTAGACTTTTACCATCTCTTTTTTAATACAAATTATAATTCCTTTCTCAAAAAAAAAAGTAATAAAGCAACTTTACAATAAATGCAAATAAAATGTATTTAGCAAAAAAGGATAAAAATTTGAAGCTTAAACTCAAGGATTGCTATGCGATTTCATAGGAAAACAGTAAGCTTCCAAATATTTTCTTTGAATAAAAATTGAAGTGCTAAAAAATAATTTGGAGATAAGCACTTAATGATTAGGTGAACTACTTTATAGCAGATGATGATCAAAAGAGTCGATGTACATGAGTGTAATGGTAACTAAAATTGAAGGAATATTATTCTTACCACCTCATCTCCCTTAGGTCAGGTAAATCACCAAAAAACAGGCCTAGTTTAAGCCTCAAAAGACTCACAACCTGAGGCTCCCCTTAAGAAATGTCTTACCTCAAGGCTTACACCTCAAATGCTTTTATAAGCTATGGCACCAATCACTGCTATAATGATACAGAACAAATAATTAAATTCATCGAAGATATAAAGCATGCAATTTGCTGTTACTGGTCCTCCTAATCAAAGCACAAACCAAACCAAAAAGGATACCAACAAGCACTTTTGCAGCAGGGTTGTCAATGTGAAGAGACTTAAGTATTGTAGCACCATCATTTGTCACTGTCACATTGCGTCCCCTTCCTGTGGATTGCAAGATCTTATCCTACAAAACAATTTTCACCAAAAAGAAAATTTTTCACAAAGTGCAAACAAAAGGGCAATACCTTGATCAGGAAAGTAGGGAGGAATATTACATTACCATTCCTTTTGGACCTAAGGTGGTCTTGACCAAATCAGCAATTGCCATAGCTCCAACAAATGATGCCTGTATCACATAAGAATGTCACGTTCATCAATCACGCAAATCAAAAAATGCCCAGATAGTAAACGTGAAAAAAAGAACATTTGTATTTCGGCAAGCAGTAAGCCAATGAAATACTAGCACCGTTCGCAAAGAAGCCAAAATGCTAGAACCATTATCCATGACATAAAACTATCCACAAAATAAAGTTACAATGACTTGACAAAACATGGTAAACCGCAATAGTTATGTGCACTATTTAGAATCTTCACGCGAGTTATCAAACATTATATCATTCATGGAAACATAGAATCTAACATCTCTATACTAGAATACCAGATTTTGAAAGTAAAACAAGAAATATATAAACTTTTCACTGACAAGTAATTAGTTGCAAAGTGGGTAACAATAGGGCTAGCTCATCATTATATTAGCATTTCAGAATCTCACACAAAACTCATCAATGTAATGTGATACAAGACTAACCATTCGGGCTCGTTCGCCTTTCTCTTCCGTAGCTTCATCTTTAAGCAGTCTATCAATCTTCGCCAGAAAAAACAAGTAAAATTTCGATTAACCGAATCATTCAACATAACTTGTTCAATCCAACCTACTACAACAAACCAAAACAAGGATTTTCAAAACCCTACCGCCATCAAGGAGTGGCGCAACAAACGCAATCAACAACTCTAGATCAGCTCAAACTTTCCTGCAAAGCAAATCATGAAAATGAAGCTTTAGCAACAAAATCTAGTAAAAACAAATCAAAATCATACATTCTACAAAAACAGTCAGAAGAGAGAATCGATCCAAACAGCAACAATGATCAACGAAGGAGCGAATCGAAACCCTAAAAGGTCGAAAGAACAATGACAAGCTTGAACAACGGACAGTCACAATGAGGCCATTACAGAGCAGTTTTTAGGGAGTTTCGGATCGAAATCGACATGGAAGAAACCCTAGAAAATCGAAAGTTCGAGAAGAGAGAGAGAGAGAGACGAATAGCAGGAAAGAAGAAGAATCTCACCTGGACTTCGCAAGTGTTCGGAAGTGATCGAGCGCTTCAGTTTTTAGGTTTGTGAATCGTGAACTGATCTACCAAGTAAGGCAACTTCTCGAAGCAGCACTGATCACTGCTTTATTTGATCCAACGAATCCGACGGTTCAAATGAAAGCAAGTTTTTTTTTTTTTTTTTTTTGGGGTTCAGCTTAGGGAAGTAATTAGGGTGGCAATTTGGGTCGTGTCACGATTGACACAATACGACATGACATATAATAAACATGTCATGAGTTTGTTATAGGTGGGTTTGAATCATAAACATGTTAACACGTTTATATATGGTTAATAAACGAGTCATTAACATGTCAACTTTTTTATCTTGTTTATGTTAAAGAATAATGTATAAATAATAAATATGATATAATAAATAAATTAGTACAAAATTCACTCATTTGAATACATCTTAATAACATGATTTTTTTTTTTAATTTGTAGACATCATGATCATATTTTATTTTATTTTTTAGAAGAAATATTGATTTTGCTTTGAATATACTATTTTATGTTTTAAATTTTATTAATAATTATTTATTAAGAAAAAAAAAAACATTTCACTAATGTGTGTTTGATAACAAAGAAAATGAAAAAAATCATAGAAAATTGTCTACTTTTTTGTGTAACCGTTTTTTTCATTTTTGATAGCTTTTGTATATTATATCTATTTTCATTTTCATTTTTTAAGATCAAAATATTTTATTTTATTTTTCTTCCAAAACAAATTTGATTGATATTGCTTTTAATGTACTATTTTTATGTTTTAAGTTCTTTCTCGTTTTATAATTATTTATTAAAAAAAAAATAATACAAATTTTTTTTTTTCTCAAGATTTTTTTTTTCTAACACACCCTAAAGTAAAATTTAGATATTTTTAGACAATTCTTATAATTTATTATATATTATTATTACAAGTCATTTTTCTTCAATTACTAAGAATAATAAAGACTTGAATAAAAAAATAAAGTAAAATTTAAGACTATATACAACTACATTATATTTTATTGGTTATTTAATTGTGTTTGTTTAAATTTATTCATGTTGATATATTTTAAAAAGTAGTAAATAAATTATAAAAGTTTAAATAAATTAAAATAATTAAATAAATATTTAATAAATAGGTTACACGAATATACAACATGTTTAACATAACTCACTTAGAAACGAAAACAATTAACACGATTAATAAAATGTGTCATATAATATGTTTAGATTATATGGTCATGACCTATTTACGACACGACACATTTACGATTCGCTTAAGTTTTTTTTTTTTTTTTCATTATAAAGGTATTCGAAGCCTTGCCTCTATATGAATTCCAAACTCGATGAGGGAAATGATAAATCACGAAGGCGACAACCTCTATCGAGGAGTTAAAAAAAATTAATTAGTAAATAACATACATTGATTGTTGCATGAAATTCTTTTATATATTAAAAGTTTTAGGCAACACGTAAAAGGCAACCGTAAAGACTTTTTTTGACAAGTGAAAACTCTTAATACGTAAATGACAACATACTTAATGTCGGTCGTTAGTTTTTGTGTCATGCACCATCATATATACCCCTCATTTTGTTTAGTTTTGTGTCATGCACCATCATATATACCCCTCATTTTGTTCGAAAAAATTGAATCCGAAGACTAAAAACTAATTATCATCTTGTCTTGCAAAAGTATTTTCAGTGAAATGGCAGAGACCACTCGTCAAAAGGTAAGGTTTGGAGAGTTCATAAGTTCAACTCCCACTAAAGAAAAAACAAAATAAAAACTATCATCTTGTCATTGGAGAACTTCTAACCTAAAAATATTTTTGGTACGCCTATCGCGAGTTTATTTAACTGGAGTTAAGACATCATTGTTTGCAATTTTAGGGAGTATAACTCAATGATTCAACTAATTTAAGGATTCCACCTACTTTAAAGAGGACATCAAATACCAAGGGTGAAGTGAGTAGGAATCAAACACCCATTCCCTATAGAGGCAGTGGCGGAACTAGAAAATTTTGTTAAGAGGGGGCGAACTTTAACGGAACTACAAAGGGTTTTGAAGTTTAGAGGGGGCAACCATATGAAAAACTAAGCATCAAATTTTTTTTTTTTTTTACTATACATAGGGGTACTATAGGGGTCCCAAAGGTTAGGGTCGGTCGATCTCCCCTAGAGGTCTCGAGTTCAACTTTAGAATGACACGGTAAATCAGTCTGAATTAGTGAAAGCAGTTAGCTTCGAACAATGAACAGCAGGACAAAAAACTTGAACAGTAAAATATGAGCATCTCGTAATTTGTCATTAAATTATGCCTCGAATATTCATTCACATTGTGTTGTCAAATTCATCCTTGCATGTTCTCAAATAGATTATTAATGCACATGATACAGGTATATGATTTCACTACATAGTACTTAAGAGTTGAGAATCAAATTTCATAGAAATGAGAAGTCAAAACATTTAAATAATTTTCTTGAAAGGACTTGAGACCATGCAAGGATCATCTTATGTATACGAAATTAATTGGAGTAACCATTTCAACTTTCAACATCTTAATTATATATCTTCATTTCTGTAGATCTTCATCTCCTGTGATGATCTTCAAACTTCAATGGTGCTTTTGCATCTTGCTAGGGAGGCTTTCCCACACCTGATAGCATTTGGGGCATCGGATTCTCGTCCCTTGGCGATGATCCCGGCGCATACACCTGCAGATAGAATTGCTGCCCTAGATACTGCCTAGGCCAGTTTTGAGATCTCAAATTCCACATGCCTCTATTGTCCAGTCCAACATATACTGCTGTCCATGACTTTGGATACACCTAATACATACACCATTCATGATGTTTAAGCTTAGCACTAGTGTATAGGAATGAAAAACTTAGAACTAGTGTATCATATCTCTGGTGTTGATTGTTATAAGAAGTGTTTTGAGTATTGTGATTCTCTTTTGCGATTCAATAGGACCGTCTTACCTGGGTAGTGCAGCGCGAAACTGCGTCTTCAGATTGTACTGTTTCCTACTGGCTACTGTCCATCCTCCTTTATCCATTCTGCAATGTAAAACAACACAAATTAAACTATTTCATGCCATGAAATAATTTTAAGTCTTTGATGATGCATATGAACAAGGTAGGAATTAAGATTGGTGGAATGCAGTTTCTAGGAGTGCCTAGAAATTAGAATTAGAGATACCCTTCAGTGCATTTGCTCACAAAATGAAGTTTTGGCTGTAATCGAATATCTTACCCGACTAAGAAGAAGTTATGTCCATCAAGGTGCCAGCTCTGGATATAGTTTTCACTATTCTCAAACACAACTTCAACAAATGATTTGTGTTCTGCTCCCATGACCGACGTCTGAAGCTGCATTGCACTACTTCCAGTTGGCTGGTCGGGTATGCTTCCAACGTAAAAAACGCCGGAGATGTTCAAGTAATCAGCAAGCTTTAGAGGTGTGTCGCTCGGGACAAAGGAGATGCTGTTGATTGCATACCTCTGCATTCCATTGATAAGTCCTGCAGAGTTGGCAAGCCTTATGGTTCGAGTGACACTAATTTGGCCGTAATGGTATGAGCCCTGAGGGTTTGGCCTCGGTCCGTTGGCAGTGAGATTTGTCCTGAAACATGCAAACACAATCTAATCAATACGAAAAAAATGCAAGAACCGCAAAATTATGAAGTTAAAAGGCATCGCACACACCGTACGTAGCATGGACGATAATAAGAAAAGAAGATATAATATGAAACAATGGCGTACCGGATGGAGAGAGCCTGGTTGAGAGACCAATCTAATTGACCTCTTGGTCCATGTGGGACTGGACCAGAAGCAGGATGGGAAGAACAAAAGTAGTGAAGAATGGCAGATGAGGTGAGAATTCGTTTGGTGAAACGGGTCGAAACAGCGATATAATAGTCCTTGAGTGGTTGATCGGTATTCACAAGAACAGAATAAGATTGGCCAACATGAACATCTAGAGATGTGTACATAGTCTGCTGTGTGTGTGTCCCCTCCACTTCGACCAACTTCATCGTATGTCCTTGGATCATAAAGTTGAGTGAACTTTGCAATCCCACATTTGATATCCTGAACCTATATGTTTGCCCTGCGCCACAAAGGTCATTCATCGACGAAAAACTTAAAGAACATTTCTTAATTCGATCCTAAACCAGCATAGGACCTTAACAAACAATTTACCTTGTGACACTGTAAATGTTGTCCCTTTCGGGCCACGACCATTGATTAGAATTCCATCAGGGGGAGGCAGTCTTCTACCATGGTCTAACATATCCTTCAAATGCTGCAATGAAAGCGAAACGATGAGTTAGAATCAGTTTTCGACGTAATTCATGAACAGACTAGCTAGCTTACATAGAAGACTAAATTTTGTATCCTAAGCGAGAATGGTACCGCGTTATTGTAGTTGTACCAGTCTCCAATTAGCACCGTGATGTCTCCTGCAGTAGGATCGAGGAATGGAAGTGGAATATTCGGCCTACGTAGGATTCGGATTCCCCCAAACCCGCCCGCCGCTTTGTGAAATCCTAGAGATGGGAAGTAAAAGAAGCTACCAATCTGGTCCTTCACATGCAAGTGGTAAGTGAAATTCATCCCTGGAAGGATTGGACAGTTTGTTCCATAGACTCCATCTTGCCATGAATTGCCTCTCTGCTGGATTCCATTCCTATTACATCAAACACGAAAATATCGAACACCATTAACAACATGAACTTTAGCCGACCCCAGTTAATTTGGGACTGAGGCTATGTTGTTGTTGTTTGTATTAACAACATGAACTTAGCGTGGAAAAAAATTTGCCACAGCTAATTCAGCAGTTAATTTGGAAGTCTGACCATGACATGAGGAATGGTTCCGGCAGGTTGTTGATGACATTTATCATAAGATTATCGTTCGTATTACAAATTATATCGGGGCCTGGAAATATCCCGTTGATTAATATCGCCTACAATTCACATAACCAATTAATATTTTCCAAACAATTAGAAATAACATGTATGCACTAAAATAGATAAACATACAAGAGATCATACAGCATGTATGTCTTGAGAGTAGTTAGTTAATTAAACCATACCTGTTGGCGAACTCCGAGAGGCGATATCGTGCCGGAAGTGATCCTCCAAGTCAAGAACTTGTAAGGGTCTTCTGCATTAGTGACAAAGACACAGAGAAGAGCAAGAGAAGTGAAAAAGAAGCAACAGAAACTAGTCCTTCGAGCAACATGCCCTGAAGATGTCAGCGACGGCAGCGACATTAGGCCAAATTAATTTATGGACAAAGAGAAACATAGATGAGTTTTCTGGTGAGTGTGAATTTAAATTATTCCACAAAGCAGTGGAGATTGAAAAGAAAAACTAACCCCAGATTCAGTTGAGGAGTGTGGGCTGTGTGGGCGGGGGTGGTGGGTCCCACGGGTCCAATTCACATAACATTCATGTTTTATTTCACAATGGAATGTAGGAAAATACTAAAATAACAATAAGGATGTTACACACGAAGACACATTGGCTTACAAGAACTTTTTATACGATATGTTGACTCGCGTGTTATGCATCAAATCCGTGTATGCTCGCATTCCGACGCGTGCATACGGATAGCTCTTGTGAGTCGATTTGTCTTGGGGTGTTGCATGATATTGTCATTCTAGCACTTCTTTTATTATATCACGTTGTGTCTGAATTGGTTAAAGTGCAATTCCACACCCTCAACGCAATGATAATAAGAAGAACTTGACAGTACACTTCAATGAAGAATTTTTAGTTTTCACTAATGATTAACCGTCACAGAAGATTTAAAAAGATGAGATTAACTGTCAGAGAGATGGATTTAAGTCGGTAATGGTAATGGTGGACTTGATCCCATGTTCCATACTTAATGAAGCTTACTAAAACAAGCATCAATCATCAATGAAAAACTTGACAAAACAATATATCAATGAGAGGTCAAGATCTTGATATGGGTTGGTAAGTTGAGTTTCTTTCAAAGCAAAGGAATACTGTTGATTGTTTAAGATTAATCCCATGTCAAATATTCAAATACAAAAAAATGGGTTATAAGTTTGGATATGAGACTTCACCTTGTCTTGATATTTTGGTGAAGCCTCCCTTCAAGCCTTAACCCCACACTCTCCTCTTATATAAGCTTGGACTTAGGTAAGTGTTAACCATTGAGATATATGTATAGAGTGTGACATATATGTAGTGAAGTTAATGTTGTACTTTCACAACTGTTAGTTATATAGTTTGTTACGTTTACTCTAATTTTGTATGTACACGTGTATGATAGAGAAACTATAATCTTTGATATAAATACAAGTTCAGCTCAAACTGAGAAACTGAGATATTTTCTTGATCACGTTGAAGATGCTCAGCTACACTACAAAAAATGGATGCAAATAGCGACGGGGCTAGTGACGGCCCCATCGCTATTTTTTGGGCGGGAAAACTCTCACTCAGGAATCAATTTTCTCAGCTACGTGGCGAAGAAAACGCCACATGGCAGGAAACGATGGGCCACGTGTAAAAATAGAATAATATCCCGTCGCTAATCCTATCACTAATCTTGAAAATAAGATCCATACCAAAACCCTCTCTCTTCCTCTCTGGTTTTTCATATCCGCTCTCCTCTCGATCCTCTCCTCTCCCTCACCGTGATCATCTCCCTCATCGTGACCATCTCCCTTATCGTGACCCTATCCTCTCCTTTCCCTCCTTCTCCGCCTGAGCCACCCCGCCGATCCGCCTCCGTCGCCGCCTCCGCCTACGTATCGGCCGGCCTCCCCGGTTCCGCTTCATCATAGCCGCCCCGATTCTCATCTCCTTCTTGATTTGGGATTTAGGTATAATTTTTTATTTATTTTATATATTCTATTTTTATAGTTGATTTATTTATGTTTTTTGTTATTTAAGTTGATTTATAATAAATTTTTTGTGAGATTTTGTTATGTATGTGATATATAATTTGTATTTTTTGTGAAAAAATAGATGTTTTGTATTTTATGTTATAATGAAAACTTGGAATAAATTTTGTAAATATATGCATGTTAAATTAAAAAAATGTAATGGTTTGATTAAAAACTTGTAATTTTGTATTTTATGTTGGAATAAAATTTTGGAAAATAAAATTTGTATTTCATGTATTTTTAAGTGAATAAAATTTGTTAAATTGATCAAAATGTTGCAATAAATTATGTATGTTGATATTTATTATTTATTTATTTTTGTGACAAATAAAATGCATGCTTGTGATTTGAATTTAATTATTTTTTTATTATTCGTGATGTTTATTGTATGTTTTTTTTAGTATTGATATATATATATATACTTCTTTTTTGTAATGTTTCCTATTAAATTAGTTGAATTTCAAATATGTCCATTAAACTATTATTTAATTGTTTTTTACACTAATTTGAAAAATTGAATTAAAATCTATTTAACTATGATAAAGAAATTATGTTACGTTGAAACAACTTTAAGTATAAAGTTAATTAAATGATACAAACTCATTGGACAAATTAAATTTCGATTAGGGCCAAAAATAAAAGAGTGTGTATAATATATATATATTATACTATAAATAAATATAGAGTAGTTAAAAGGAATTTAACTATAATAAAGAAATTTGTAATTGGTTGAACTAAATAATATTTATATAACAACATATGCACATATTTGTGATTAACAAGTTTGAGATTAATATTTGTGAAATATGTGTCATATTTGTGATTAACAAGTTTGAGATTAATATTTGTGATTAATAAGTTTGAGATTAATATTTGTGATTAATAAGTTTGAGATTAATATTTGTGATATAATTGAGATTAGGAATTGCGTTTTCCTTTTTTTTGATGAATTTAGTTTGGATTTTTGTGCATTGACTTGGATTTGTTGTTAATCTCGATGTTAGGTTGTTGTTGTTTTGATGTTAGAATCTCAATTTCTCCTAGGTTCTAATGTTGATTTCGTGCTCGATTCATGGATCTGATGCGTTTTCTTTTTTATTAATTTTGTTTGGATTTTTGTGCATTGACTTGGATTTGTAGTTAATCTCGATGTTATTAATGTTGATTTTTTTTCTAATTAATTTTACATATGTTAATCTCGATGTTAGGTTGTTGTTGTTGTTGATTAAATTTGTTAGTGTTAGATTGTTTGAATCATTGAGTAGTTGTGATTGCAATAGTAACTGCAAAAATGTCGATGTTTGTGTTTGAGGCGGACTTTGAGTTTGTTTAAGTTTTTTTAATTTGATTTGGAATCAATTTTTTTTTTTTTTTAATGCGAGTCATACACATTTGTGATTAACATATATATATATATATAGATTTGGTTCACATTTGAAATATATAAATGTTTGAATAAACAATTATGTTAAGTTGAAATTAAAATAAGTATGAAGTTACAAGTTAAATGAAATATTAATACAATGAATTGTAATGATAAAAATTTAATAAAATGATGCAAATTTATTGGACATTAAATTTTGATTAGGACAAAAATAGAAGAGTATATTATATTATACTATAAATAAATATAGAGTAGTTAAAGTTAAATGTAATTTAATTATAATAAAATGATGCAAATTTATTGGAAATTAGAATTGGTTGTAGTTTAATTATAATAAGGAAATTAGAATTGGTTGAACCAAATAATATTTATATAACAATGCTTATATACGAGATATATATATATATCTATATAAATGAGACAAAATAAAATTATAAACTGTAAATATTGAAGTAAAATTTAAAATCTCAAAGGACAAATTAGAAATTAGGAAAATTACGCAAAAGTATATGCATATATTGCAACCAATGCAACTAATTATGGTAAACAATCGACTAAAATGTATAAAATATATTACGCAAAGTATGTGCAAATGCAATTGATTCGATTAATTATGATTAACACTCGACTAAAATTTATATAGTGATTGATGTGTATATGTATTCAATTGGGGTTGTTTAGGTCTTTCGAGATGTTTGTGTCTCGAGATTGGATGTAAACAATCGACTAAAATGTATAAAATATATTACGCAAAGTATGTGCAAATGCAATCGATTTGACTAATTACGATTAACACACTACTAAAATTTATATAGTGATTGATGTGTACATGTATTCAATCGGGCTTGTTTAGGTCTTTCAAGATGTTTGTGTTTCGAGATTGGATGTACAATCGTATTGAAGACGGTTACATTAGATTAGAGTTTGTGGATGGCATGAAGGAATTTATAAAATTTGTCATGCAACACTGGCATCATCACTTACTTGAACGAAGCGAAAACTTGATGACATAGCGAAAAATGTCGCAACAACAAATACTACGATGTAGACATCATAAAACTTCATCTAGTGAGGGGTGGATTCCTTCTCGATTACTATCGCTGGACAGTGTATGGGGAGGAAGAAATAATAAGTGATGAGGAGGATGGAGGTGATGATCCAATGGGTGAATATCCGACATCATATCATCATATGATACACGACATCGCGGGCCCCAGTTTCGATTGGAATTGTGAAGAGGAGTCGAACCCTAAAGCGAAACATTTCTTTGAAATGATTGACGCGGCGAATCAACTGCTTTGGCCGGGTTGTGAGAAGATGAATAAACTTTCAGCAATGGCACGTTTATTGACGATAAAGTCGAATCATCATATTTCGGAGCAAGCATTCGACGAAATTTTGCAAGTATGTAAAGACATGATGTCTGAAGATAACTGTTTGATAGATAGCTTTTACAAATGTAAGATGCACTGGTTGGTTCTCCCATATGAGGGAATTTACTTTTGTCTTAACTTGTGCATGCTTTATTGGGAGTTTGACTCCGAGCTTACATATTGTAAATTTTGTAGAGAATTTAGGTTTAACTTTAACAAACGCCGCAAAGACAATGCTTTACTTCCATTTGGCGCCTCGTCTCAAACGTTTGTACGCCTCGAAAGCTACTGCGAAACACATAAGGTGACACGCATAACACGTCAGAAAAGAGGAAAATATGTAGCATTGTTCCGATTCCTTGGCATGCAACCACTTCAATTAAGTGAACCCTACGTTCAACTCAGAGGTTTGTAATGTTCAACTTAGCTTATGCATCGATGAGTTTCAACCTTTCGAATGACCGACAAACCATACTCCTCGTGGTCAGTGATTCTAACACCGTACAACTTGCATCCCTCGATGTGTATGAAGAAAGAAGTGATGTTCTTAATAGTAATTGTACCTGAGCCAACTAATCCGTCGCAAAAAAATGATGTGTTTCTCCAATAGTTGGTGAAAGAATTGCAAAATTGTGGTACGACGGAGTGCCTTCCTGTGACGGCCCCAGTTTCCCACAAACTGGGCCCGCCCGCCTAAGCCCACGTGAACCCCCGAGCTAATCTCGCAAGGTCAACGCATACTTAGTCAGCCTTCCAATCCCTCATTATACGCAATTTTACCATTTTAAGTTGAGTTATTAATATTTTGCAAGTTTTACAGTTTAGCGGAAGCAATTACTACAAATAAATAACTCAATAGTAATTGAAAATAGTTAGGCAACCTAATTGTGGAACCCAGTAAATATGTTGTCATCAAAGGAGAGTAATACACGAAATACAAAATTTCACCTAGCTTTGGAGCTTTCCCCCTGCTACTCGTCTGCGGCTCTGCACTCAGTCAAATATAAGAATGATGAGCATAGGTAAATAAAGCCAGTAGGACATATACATCATTTCAAAATAACCAAAGCAGTCGAATTCATGCAATTTGAAAGAAATGAACATGTAACGCATGAATATAAAAGACTGTAAAGAATCCATCGATGAGTGATGCCAAGTAACAAGGAGTCCCGACCAGAAGGTCGTTGAGTCGCGGTAAAAGCCCAGCAGATTCGGGTTTAGGACGATACACCTGCCTCCCAGCCCTAACCCTTGCGACTATGAGATATCCACGGACCCGGATAAGTGCCCCCAACGTACGCTCAATTGGGAGATATCATCGGCGTTCGGATAAGAGCTCATATCGCAGATAAATAGTAACCATGACTCACTTGCCAATGGACCCCTCAACCGACAACAATTTCAAAGATAGCTATCACAAAGCAGTAATCAACAATAGTGAAAGGAAGCTATCACAAAACAGTAAACAATAGCCAATGGACCACTCCACACAATAGCACTTTCAAAGATACTATCTAAGCAATGAATAGCAATATCAAAGCAATGATCAACAATATCAAAGCAATGAAATTACTGTACAGTTCCTCACTGGTTTACTTACCTCGAGAAATCGCGAATCGTCCTAAAAAACGTCTCACTTGCATCTCGATATGCGCACCCGACACATGACTATAACATCCCAAGTAACTTGTGTCCATTTATATAATTGAAGTTACTTAAATCATTCACATCAATATATTCGCGATTAAAACCGCAAACTCCATAATAAAAGGTAATGAATTTTGGAAAATAGTGTAGGACCTCACCATGGCCTACGCCTCTCGTCCCATTCGCGATCGTCGAGCTTCGTCGACGTCACAATGCCACGTCGTTGTCGTCACCACGTTGCCGGTGTCGCTACGGAGCCGCGCAACCGCCGGTGTCGCCGCCGAAGTCGTCACTACTGCATCGCTGTCGGCATCCGTTCGCGCGTCCGCTGACCGTCCACGCCACGCCACTACACTGCGATCGTTGCCTTCACGCGCGCGCAGCTCGCGACGCCAGCCACGCACGTCGAAACGCGCCGCCGCCTCACCACCGCCGGCACCGCAGTGGGACGCCGTCACTGCACCAACCGCTAAGAAGCCGCTACTGCTGCTGGTTTGTCCGCAAGCTCGCCGGGGCTTCCTTCCATGGCCGCCGCTTGTCGTCATCGTTTTTGCCGTTGCATAGCCGAAGCGCCGCCGCTGCCATCGCGTCACCGCGCGTTACCGCGCCGTCGCGTCACTGGTGGCCTCCGTTGTTGCGCTGCAGCCGGTTGCCGCCGCTGCCTGCCAGCTCCGCCGTCCGCCACTGCCGATCGTCTCCACTGCGCAACCACACTTTTGTGTAGGTACCGCGCCGCTGTCCGAGGCCTTCGCGTAGCCCCAATCTATTGCCGGTCGATGCTCCACCGCGCCTGCCGCGGGAGTCGCCGCACGCCGGTGCCGCTCGCACCGCCGATCTCCTCCGAGCCTGCGCTCTCCCATACCTACCGATCACTCTCTCTCCTCTCCTCCCTCGTTTCTCTCCTGATCTTATCATCTTTTCCTCTCTCTTATCACATTTATATCTATATATACATATATATACATTTCTTTTTATTTTCTTTTTTTATTTCAAATCAAATGCATCCTCGGAAATCAAGCAGTGCGCATCTCGAGGCACCAATCCGCCTCATTTCAAAATCTCGATACTCGCTCTACACGCATCACGAGATGTATCCAATGTACACATTAAAACCATATAGCCAATATATCCACATTAAGCGACTATCTCGGTCCTTTGTCGGCACGCGACTCGAGGTATTCCGTTCGTGTTTCGGCTCCCTGAATTCTTCGCGTATACGTTTCTCAACAATTATCATCTCCACTCGAGATTCGGACATACGCATTTCGACAAGTGGATCCCACAAACGACCCTGACCTGACACGTGACACAAGTCAAAGTTTCGGGCCGTTACACTTCCTACGACGTATTGACTAATAGAAACTTTCAAATACGCACTGCACTTTTATGGACTGTTAGCGACTTTCCAGCGTACAACATGTTGTCGGGATGGAGCACACACGGGAGGATTGCTTGTCCTTATTGCATGGAAGATACCGACGCTTCCCAGTTGAGGTTCGGAGGGAAAACGAGTTGGTTCAATTGTTATCGATGTTTCTTGTCGCGATATTCAAGGAGCGGAAAGACAAGTCTAGTTTTCGCAGAGATAGAATCGTATCCGACATGCCGCCAGCTAATAAATCATGTGAAGATATCTTGCAAGAAATTGAAGCTTTAGGGTTGATAAAAGTCATTGAATTGGGATCAGATGCAATAAACAATGAAGTCTCGAGGACTAGCGGGTGGAGAAAACGAAGCATATTGTAGGACTTGCCTTATTGAAAGACGAACCTTATCGGACACAACCTAAACGTGATGCACATTGAAAAAAATGTCTTTGACAATATTTTCAACACAATCATGAGTGTACCGAGAAAAATGAAAGATAACGCAAAGTTTAGGGAAGACTTAAAAGAGATTTATAATCTTCCAGAGCTTCATTATGATCCAATTTCTAAGAAATATCCTAAGGCATGATATGCACTAAACAAAAAAGAAAACAAGCATTGTATAAGTGGATTGAGGAATCGAACCTCTCTGATGGTTACGTGTCTAACATCGGTCCTGTGTAGATTCTAAGAAGTTGAAGATGTTTGGGATGAAAGCCACGATTGTCATGTTTTAATGCAACGATTGTTGTCGATTGCTTTTTGAGATCTCTTAGAGGATGACATATGGATTGAGATTAGCGAGTTACGCATTTTCTTCAGAGATTTAACTGCTAGAAATTTAAATGTTGAGAATCTTTGGCTTTTGCATGAAAACATTCCTAAGATATTGTGTAAGTTGAAAAATATATTTTCGCCAAGTTTTTTAGCACTCAATGGAGCATCTCCCTATCTATTTGGTGTGCGAGGCTATCTTTGCTGGCACAGTACAGTTTCAGTGGATGTATTCTTTCGAAAGGTAATCAACTAGATTCGTAAACAATTTATATCACACTCTAACATATACATTTTAACTAACTTACTTCTACAAATGTAGGTACTTGAAACATTTTAAAAAATAATGTTAGGAATATGGTAAGGGTTGATGGCTCGATATGCAAGGCTTACTTAGTGGAAAAAGCAGCCACATTTTGTTCCTATTATTTTGAGGAACACATCTCCACCTCGCACAAACGTCCGCCCGCAATTACGATGGTGGAGTCGGACCAAGTCAAAGTTTTAATGGCCACTTCTTAATATTCACCCACCCAGGTCGGGCCTACGGGAGATTAAAGAAGCATTATCTCACAGAGGACGAGTGTAACGTCGTACACTAATGTGTTATTAAATTGTCTCGAGGTCGCTCCATTCATTAAGTATGCTTTAATCTTAATTATTATCTTAAACTTTTTCAATCACAATCCTTACATTTTTCAATTCTCCTGTTATGATGTACGTATCGGAATTGCATTCCAAACATGTGAATATTACATAAAGTGCAATTGATGAACATCTTGAGAAACATTTCTCAAGTTGGTTTTCACAATTCGTAAGTCATTTGTACGTGTATATTAAAATAATTCTTTATTTTTGTTGTTTATTTGAAATTGAAGTTTATGAATGAAACACTTTTGGCTGTAGGCTCCATCATCTACTTAGATACAACACTTCAAATGTTGTCATACGGCCTTAGTCAACTTTGCACCGTATACCATACGTATCTTGTTAATGGCTACAAATTTTAGACAATGTAGCATCGCTCAAACAAAGATATGCATAGTAGCGGGGTGTGCGTTAGGGGCACGAATTACGCACAATGTGACAATGACTTTTACGGGAAATTAGAAGAAGTGATTGGAATTGAATAAGGTGGATTCCTATATATTGTGTTGTTCATGTGTCAATGGCTCAATCCTACGATTAATGTCGGGACAAGAGTTCACCGATCCTTAAAAATCGTCGATGTACATCGAAATCTACGATTGAACAAGTACGAGCCTTTCATGCTAGCCATGCAAGCTAGTCAGGTGTATTTTCTTTAATACACAAGTGTAACAAATGCACATAACAATTGGCAAGCTACGTGCAAACTTCAACCGAAATTCATCGATGAACAAAACTTAGTCGAAAACGTTGACAGTGAGCCTATAGAAAAAAGACGCTTTTCAGGAGCAACTACCTAAGTATGAAACTAAGGTCGATATTGACAACAACGTTCCAACTTCGCTAGCTGATCCTAGTAGGTCGCACATGTCAGACATCGACGAAGAAGACGATGAAAGCGATAACTTCGACTTTTCATCGAATGATGAGGTCGGTGACTACGAATCATGATACTATCATGTTTAGTTGGTAAATGATGCAACTATATTTTTTTACTTGTTACGTAATATTTCAAATGTTGGAGGTTCAACTCAAAATTCTAATTTAGTCTTTATTTTTTCATAAAGTTATGTCGTCAGGTAGATGTTAAGCCCCATTTTTTGGTGAGATGGACGACTTGGTAGTTGATCCAGTGGACGATCCAGCACTACTAGAGATCGATGATCGAATGGAACACATCGTCATTCTCGTGATGATGCTACTCCACCGAAATAGACTACTCAGGGTCATCAAAGTCAGCATCCATACCCATACCACCCTTCTCAGCAGACTCCATCTCTTCAGTACCCATACCACCTTTCTCCACAGACCCCATTTCTCATCAGACGCCTCCCTCACATTATGCACATCCATCACATCCATCTACATCTTTCATGTCTTTGCCATCTATTTTTGGTGATGATCCCACCTTTATGCGGATGTATTTTACTTTACTTTTCTCCCTACTCACTTCATCCATTGATGGTCATGGTACGTTTAGGCCAGGTATGGGGCCTACTTTTTCATCGGGGGATCAACATCTCCCTCACATTTTCGTGATCATATGCATGACCACCGTACAGTCCCACAACCACTCCATCATGATTTTCATACATCGCCCTCTCGGGGTCAGTCGGTAGAACATCGACGAGTTCTTGGCACATCGTTCAAGTGACTCATCAATAGGTACGACCCCACGTGGACGACGATGAAGTAGTACTACTAGCCAACCATCGGGTCGGATATTATTGGTCATGAAAAATGACAAATAGTAAGTATACGTACGAAGTTTTATGTTTACATATTTCTTCTAAACTTGGTCTAACGCCTCGTTTTTAATTTATTGGATGGAAATTGCACCTGTTTGATAGAGCTGCTGGGGAGATGACTAGGGCATACAAACACTCCCTACACAAGGATAGTCATTCTTATGAGCATGTCCCGCAGAAATGCGAGATATTTACTAGAATCAATGGAAGGTAAAGTTGTTTAAGTTAATGGTTTTTCATTTACATAAGATTTGCAAACAATATATAATTGAAAAGTGGTTATAGATAAATTTAAAATTTTATTACTTTTTGCCTATAGTTGGCATTCGACTAGGAGCCATTGGATGATGTAGCTATTAGAGAGGGTATGATGGGCAGATTGCCACTCGGTATGCGCGATTTATTAGCAAGACGTGCTCCAATGATAAGAATCCTGCACATGTATCTGATGAGATCTTCGACCACTATAAGAAAATACGGTCCACTCCTGATTTTAAGAAGTCAGAGTGAGCAAGTAAAAATCGAAGAACTGAGACAGGGGGACTTGGTACAGGGGTCCCAGTGCATACTAGTGGCTCAATATCCATTTATCAAGCACGCAGAGAAGCTGGTAAGTTATGTTATAATAAGTTTATATATATAATATACATGGATTTAGTCTCAAACTTAATCCTCTTTAAATATATGTTTTGTAGGCGAAAAAGTTGGGTCGACCTCCTACTGCTTTGGAGCTATGCTGCAACGGCCCGAAAATTTAACTTGTGCCACGTGTCAAGTCAAAGTCCTATGTGGGACCCACCCGTCGAATATGTATGTCCGAATCTTGAGTGGAGATACCGAGAATGTTAAATTTAAGATTTTAATGCTAATTGTTGAAAAACAAATATATGCGGGGAATGCGGTGAGCCAAAACACGAATGGGGATGCGCCTCGAGTCGCGTTTCGACGTGTGCCCGAAGTAGCAACTCGTGGGGTCAGATTAATTAATTTACATTAAAAGTAATTTAATGATTTATTTAATAAGTGGCTATAGTGGTTTCAAAGTGGTCACATTAAATCAATATGCAGTGACCTATAGTTTGCAAAATAAATCAAGATGCATTGGATTTGCACCGAGCTGCGCATTGCATGACACTCGAGAAATATTTGGTCAAAGGCTATGGGAATAAAGGATAAGGATTGGGTTGCCTCGAGATTCGTGCAACACGAATATCAAGGACACTAAATATCTTACCTTCTTTGCTTTCAAGTCAATTGAAAAAAAAAACATAAGTGAGAAAGAAACAGTGGCCAAGAGGGATTTTTTTTCCTAAAGTACACATCTTATACTATTTAATGAGGGAAATAGGGGCATTTCCGGGGAGTAGGCAATAACGCCTATTGGGAAGGCGTCATCTACGTGGCAAAATTTTTGTTCTGATTTTGCCACGTGGATAGCGCCTTCTCAATAGGCGTTATCCATGTGGAAACACTGATAGCGCCTTTTTCTGGTCCACGTGGACCGGAAAAACCCCTGGCATACTGATAGCGCCTTCTGCGAAGGCGTTATCATATGCCACGTGGGAAATAGAGAAGGACAGGGAAACCCGTGACTTTGGGGCGCAGATAGCGCCTTCTCAAAAGGCGCTATCTGCACCCCATAGTCATCTTCCCGAAACCGACGCAGAGAATATATTCTCTGCGTCGGTTTTGTCCTTACTTGGTATAGGGGTGGGGGTAGGGGTAGGGGGCGGTGTAGGTCACGGGGTTGGTCACGGGTTTATCTTGTTGAGAGTGGGGTGGGTCGGGTACTTAAGGAGGGGAGGGGGGGGAGGGAGCGAACCAGGGAGAGACGACGAGAGGAAGGGCGGACAACTTGTTTGAACGGGAGATAGTGGGCGAGTGTGTGCGCGCGGTGGAGACGTTTGTCGAGCTTGGCGGGGGTACGTGGTGGTACGTGGAACGTGGTGTTTTGTGGCGGTCCGGTGGTGAGGTGGAGCGAGAGGTGGCGGCCAATGGCGGAGGAGGAGGAGGGATCTACGGCGGCGGGGAGGAGGAAGGAGCAGCTTGCTGCGATGGAGGAGGAAGGCCAGCGTAGCAGCGAAGTGGAGGTAGGAGAAGGAGGTATGTGTATATAGTTAAGTTCGTTTAGTTAGTTAAATAAGATTGTTTAAGTTAGTTTGATTAAGTTAATTTGAGTTTGTTTAAGTGAGTTTAGTTAATTAAGTATGTTTACGTTAGTGTAGTTTGTTTAATAAGTTTAGTTACTGATTAGTTTGATTAAGTTAGTAGTTTAGTTTGTTTAAGTGAGTTTAGTTAATTAAGTATGTTTATGTTAGTTTAGTTTGTTTAATAAGTTTGTTTAAGTAAGTTGACGTTTGTTAGGTAATTAATTTTGATTAAGTTAGTTTGCATTGTGGAGTGGGTACATGTTTGTGAACAACGATTTCGAGAGTGAGTTTCGAGAGTGAGTTTGTTTAAGTTAGTTTAGGTAATTATGTTTGTTTAACTTAGTGTACTTAATTAATTTTAGTTAAGTTGGTATAGTTAATTACATTTAGTTAATTAAGTTTAGTGAATTAAGTTTAGTTAATTAAGTTTGTTTGAGGTATTTTAGTTAATTTACCGAAGGAGGAGGTATGTTTAGTTAATTACGTTTGTTTAAGGTTGGTTAGTTAGTTTATGTTAGATGTTTAGTTTAGGTATTTAGCTTAGTTAAGGTTCGGTAATTTAGTTTGGTTAGTTTAGTTTAGTTAGTGTGTTTAGTGAGTTAAGTCAATTAACTTAGTTTATATTTGGTATATAGGTTAGTTAATTGAGTTAAAGTAATTTGTTTAGTTTATTAAGACGTTTAAGTTTGTTTAGTTATTTAAGTTTGTTTAGGTAGTTTGTTTAGTTATATAGGATTGTTTTGTTTAGTTTGTTTAGTTATTTAAGTTTGTTTAGGTAGTTTGTTTAGTTATATAGGATTGTTTTGTTTAGTTTGTTTAGTTATTTAAGATTGTTTTGTTTAGTTAGTTTGTTTAGTTTACTACGTTAGTTTTGTTTTGTTTAGGTTTGTTTAGGTTAGGTTATTTAATTTGCTTAGTTATGTAATTAATACATTTATAATTTTCTTAGTTAAGCATTTCGGTTGAACTTAACAATATACCAGGTTTAGCGTACCAGCTTTCCAATTTCACTTTTTATGTTTGTTAGCATTTTTTACGTTTAGTTCATTAATTCACAAATCAGAATATCATTTGCTTTGAGAAAGTTAGTTTATATTTGGTATTTAGGTTAGTTAATTTAGTTAAAGTAATTTGTTTAGTTTATTAAGACGGTTAAGTTTGTTTAGTTTAATAACTTTGTTTAGGTAGTTTGTTTAGTTATTTAGGATTGTTTTGTTTAGTTTGTTTAGTTATTTAAGATTGTTTTGTTAAGTTAGTATGTTTAGTTTACTACGTTAGTTTTGTTTTGCTTTTGTCTTGTTTTGTTTAGGTTAGGTTATTTAATTTGCTTAGCTATGTAATTTGTTTAGTTTTATAATTTTCTTAGTTAAGCATTTCAGTTGCGCTTAGCAATAAACCAATTTCGCATACCAGTTTCCACTTTCACTTTTTATGTTTGTTATCATCATTGTAGTTATAGTTTAGTAATTCACAAATCATAATATTACGTTATTACAATTTTTGTGTTCTAAAATAACGAAAATACAAGGTTATTGCAGGAATATAACGTTGCGGCGGAAAACCATAGGAAACAAGTAAGTTCATTAATTTAGTATTTTCATATAAATTTATTTGGGTTAGGTTTTGGTTTGCATGATATATAGGGACATTCATATTTTGTTTATGAACAACGGTTCATATGTTTATTTATTGAACGTTATTACACGAAAAATGTTAGTGCGAAAGAATGAGTATGCTCTGTAGTTGCGCTATTATCGCGATCTTCTACATCAGAAAGTTCAATTGCGATATATAACCACATGATTGTCAACGATTTCCCTAACGAAATTTGTGCATTTGTCTGTAACATTTTTACATCCAAGTTTCCAAACCTCTGTAGGTCATGTCACAAAGAAACATCCCTTTTCTATTCTATGCGCACGGCTCCATTGTTAATGGGGTCAATGGCATCGCATACAGCTCATCGCCATCAGTAGTGTTGTGGGTTAAGTTTGGGTCGAGTGGGCGTGAAATGATTGATGCCATTTGTAACGCGTTCCACATCTCATCAACGGATAATATAGTTCATACGACGTATCGCCACATGATAGTCCTCCCCGGAGGCTCACATTATTTCGTTCCTGTCTCGTTGAATGATGCGACGCACTTCGACTTGATGTGGGAGACGGTGGACACTTTACCAAAAACTGCAACGGTTGATATATATTTAACATTTGAGTCAGTCGACTCAAATCAACATCGCACGGTTCATTCGCCAGTTTTTGACGAACGTAGCGGCACGCCACACGCAGCCTTAATGATGGAAAGGCTGCGTATGCAATCCCCACAGCCGAGGTCGTGCAACAGGGGTTCGTAGCTCCATTACATGAAGAGAATAATGCATATACTGACGATGACGATGACGATGACGCTAACGACGACGAAAATATCGACACTACTGAGGAAACGCATAACGTCGAAGAAGCTCCATCAGTTGCCGCTTGGGATGACGTTAACGTTTGCACATATGATCCAAGATACGATCCTCCGGGTGCGGACAATGTCGAAGACGATGAGCAATTTGCTATCGATGAAGAGATTTTATTGGAGGAAGCTAGTGACGATGAACTTCACCAACCATTGCCAGGATATGACGACATCGACTGGGAGGTGGCTAATTCAACTGCGACCCAACATTCCCATAAACAAACTTGGTGGGAACGTCTAACTTCGATTTCGACATAGGGCTGAGTTTTGACAATAAAAATGACTTACAACATGCGGTTAAAGTTTGGCATGTTGATAAACATTGTCAATACCATGTGATGGAATCGACTACAACGACGTGGGCGATTAAGTGCAAGTTTCCACAATACGGGTGCATGTGGCGTCTTCGGGCATGTTTTCGAAAGAAAACACAATTATTGGAGATAACACAGTTAGACGTACCGCACAAGTGTATTAATCCCAACATACAACGCGGTCATGCCCAACTTGACGCCAACATGATTGCGCGAGAGATCCAAAGCGTCGTTAAGGCCGATCACGGTATCACGATCAAAGCATTATTAGATATAATTAAGAATAAATACGGTCACGATGTCAGCTACAAGCGAATTTGCGATGCCAAGAGGAAAGCAATTGCATGGGCGTTTGGAGATTGGGATGAGTCGTACGCTCAATTACCTAGATGGTTGGCGGCTGTGAGGAGTAAGAGTCCGGGGACAAGAATCGAGTGGTCACAACGACAATGGCGTGCTGATGAAATTAGAACCGCGTCTCCTCAATTTCGTCGTGTGTTTTTTGCATTTGAAGCTTCAATAAATGCTTTCAAGTTTTGCAGGCCTCTGCTTCAGATTGACGCGACATTCCTGTATGGCAAATATAGTGGGAAGCTCATGATTGCGATATCTGTTGATACAAATGGACACATCTTACCAGTTGCATTTGCCATTGCAGAAACCGAATCAACTGATTCGTGGGGGTGGTTTTTGCGGATGTTGCGCAAACACGTGACAGATAGAGAAGGGATTTGCGTTATATCCGATCGTCACCCTGGCATTTTGGAGGCGGTCAACACCCCAATCAACGGCTTTTGTCCCCCTCAAGGGTACCACCGTTATTGCTTGCGACACTTGCTTAGTAATTTCGGCACACACTTCAAAAATGAACCCTTGAAAGTCTTTGCTTGGTCGAGCAAATGCTCAACATCAAGACCGAAAATTTATTGCGTGCATGGAGCGTTTCACATACTTATCTTCACGAACGCCTCAATGCCTCGCAATATATCAATGCCATCCCTAAAGAACTTTGGGCGCAAGCGCACGACAGCGAGAGGCATGCGGTACGGATGGATGAATTCTAATGGTGTTGGTAAGTACAAAGTACAAATTATTCTTCGCACTAAAATACAATAAATATTCGACGAACCACTATTACTTATTAGAGTGTCATCGACAATTGCAGAGTGTTTCAACAGTGTCTTGAAGGGAGCTCGATTCTTGCCAATTACGGCGTTAACTCAGATGATATACTACAGATTGGTGGCGTACCACGATAAACGCAACCAGGAAATCAATGATGCAATCTCAAGGGGACTACCGTACACGGAATATGCAATGACGACATTGGTGAAATATGAGAATTCCGCAAGGCGACATCATGTCACGTTGATCAATCGAGATATTGGTGAGTTCGAAGTCCTAACGGGAAGACACGGAGACCGCATGCATAAGGGCAACAACACACAAGTCGTCATCTTGAAGGACCGGGTCTGCACTTGTAATAAATGGCAGTCGTTTGGATTCCCCTGCTCACACGTGATAGCAGCATGTGCGGTAGTTCGAGTGAGCTACGCGCAGTTCATCGAGCCATTCTACAGGATGGATGTGTACGCACAATGCTACTCGTTTGCTTTCAAGGCCATCCCAGATGAGAAGTATAGGCCGACTTTTGGGACGAAGATCATACCCGACCCAAGATCCAGACGTGGCCGAGGGAGACCTAAGGGATCGCGAAGACATACCGAGATGGATCTGCTTAATGTCCAAAGACCTTTGCGATGTGGGATATGTCATCAAGAAGGACATAGAAGAAGAACATGTCCAAATAGAGACCGTGAACGAGTCCCAACCAGGAAGAACCGGTGTGGCATTTGTCGTTTAGAGGGACACAACAAAAAAAATTGTCCAAGGAGACCTCAACCATCAAATGAGGACCTCTAGTCGATTTTGTATAATGTGTGAAACAACTTATGGTCGTAGATATGTTGAGTTTGACTAATTTTTGTTGTGTTTTTTTTGTGTGAAAAATTAGTAAATACTTATCGCTATGGTTTCGTACAAGACTCATTTTCTTTGTATAACCTTCTATATAGTTGTATGCAATGGATCCAGGTCCTTCAGATCCATCACTATTGCAACTCCAATCTACTCACAGATCGACGCGAACCTGGAGGGGCGAGGTAAGGCCATTTTACATGAATTCGTCATATTTACAACAATATTGTATAAAAAACATACGTTAATACATTATCAATTCCAAGGTTTACGAAACAATGCGCGTACGTTGAAGACGTGGGGTCGTTGATCGAACGATGCAGTATCATTCTAGGATGATCCCATATCTTCGTTCCAGTGGGTTCTATGGGATATCCCGGGTAGCATTTTTCAGCCTTGATTGGGCTTTGATTACTGCGTTTGTAGAGAGATGGCGCCCTGAGACGCGTACTTTTCACATGCATCGCGGGGAGTGCACAATTACACTCCAAGACGTGCAGGTGCAGATTGGATTACCTATTGAAGGTATGCCTGTGACGGGAACGATAGACGCAGACTATGCTGATGTCTGCGAGAGGCTACTTGGACGAACTCCTGCTGGTGGAGATGACATCGTAGGTTGTAAACTTAAGGTCGATTGGCTTGAGCGTAACGTTCCAGCAATAGATGATGAAAGTGATGAGGAGTCGGTCCAACGTTACGTTCGATCGTACATACTACAACTCATCGGTGGTTGTCTTTTCGGCGACAAGTACAATCGGTTCGTACATTTGATGTTCCTACCTTTGCTGGAGGATTTCCAGGTAGCAGGCCAATATAGTTGGGGGAGTGCATGTTTGGCTTATTTGTACAGGGAGTTGTGTCGCGGATCTCGTGCAGGGGAACATGAGGTTGCTGGCGCCTCCATTCTTGTACAACTGTGGGCATGGGACAGATTTCCATTCATAGCACCGCGACGTCTTCTTGTATCTAGAGCTCAACAGCGAACGGTGGATGGCCAAAATATGTTTATGGACGTTCCACTCGGACACAGGTATTAAAGTCGATTTTTCATTACTTTGCAAATAATTCTTGTCCATGTTCATTTATCATAACTTATTGTTTCCTACACAGATGGCTCGATGCATTTTCGGTTTCACAAAATGCGACACACGTCGTATCGGCATACCGTGATGCACTCGACTCTCAGAGGCATGAGGATGATGTGGTGTGGCAACCATATAATGAACTCATGGGGTCTCTTCCCGAGTACTGTACAAATGGTCAAGGCAGTTGGCTCTCGACGTGTCCCCTTATTTCTTTCCACATTGTGGAGTGGCATCGACCAGAAAGGGTCATGAGACAATTCGGCATGGTACAAGTAGTGCCACCTAATTGTGCTTACGACGCCCAACTGCACTGCATCGAATTGCGTGGACATCATCATGAAAATTGGGTTACTTTTCACGTAAGCTACATAAACATGTGGGAAAATCGTGGGGACGCCATTGCGACGGCGGCACTGAATGAAGGGCATGACCATCAAGACTACATGACGTGGTATCGATCGGTCACTAGGAGATTCATAGGACACGACGGGGCGTTACGCGACTACTCGGTAATCTTCTAACTCTAACTTTTCCTAGAACAGTTAATATTTTTATATTGAGTGATTTGAGGTCTTATTTTTGTTATATCAGCGTAACTTGGTGCATCGACTTAGGCGTGTGTTTATTGAGGATGGGTACGAGCGAGGTCTTGCGCCTTGATGAAGGGATTAAAATTTTGGACGAAGATGAAAGACAAAGGTCTAATCTTTCGCATGACGGAATTGACGTCCAACAAGACATAGATGAGGATAATGAACAAGAAGATGAAGAAGACGATCAGGGCGAACCAGAGATAGAGGTGAGAAGAAGACGAACACGACTGAGAGCTCGCGCGGAACGCACTGTACGTCCTCGTCCGCCACGTCCATCTACTCGGATCGAGATTGCTTTGCAGAGAGTAGTAGACCTTCTCCTCCAACGACGTTCATCTCGTTCGAGAGTGAGTAGAAGAGAGAATGTTGGCGAGAGTAGTCATTCTTCTCATGGGTACATTCCTGCATCTTCCACAGCCCAACCAGAACCTCTAATGTTTGTACCAAGGCCGCCGAGCGTGAATCTTCCTCCTTACCATTTTGATCCTTACGCACCTAGGCCTTCGTCTTCATATGTGGACCATGGAATGCCTCATCGTCAAACGTATCCATCACTACCTCCATACATGCCTAGTCCATATACTCCTACTCCGTACAATTACAATATGGCGTATAGTGGAGACCTTCATTAATGAACTTATTGACCATGCCGTAGCCTCATGTTCCATTCCCCCAACCCCGTGCAGGAAGCCACTATTTCGGGATGGTTCCACCTCCTATTTTTGGTAGCATCAGTAGCAGAGGTGAGTCAAGTCAAGAACCAGAGGAAACACATCAATCTACTCGACGTGATTCATCGCAAGACCAGCGTAGTTAACAACCTCAACCGGATGTACAAACACATCGTCCAACTAGACAAAGAGTACGTCCGATTTGCTTCACCGAGGAACAACGTCAACGGAACCGCCGAAATAGACCTGCATGATGAGTTTACTTGATGTCATGGTGATTTGTAAATTACTTAGATTTTGGGTTCATGAAGTACGTGTATTCAACCTTCTCATTGAATAATCTTATTTCTCATGTTTTCCATATTATTATAATGTCGTAGATTTGATTACTCTTCAATAGTTAGTTTAGTTTGTTAAGTTAGTTTAGGTTATATGTATAATTTAACTTAAGTGGTTAGCTTAGTTAGTTAGGTGTCGGTGGTTAGGTTATATTAGTTTAGTTTGGTTAGGTTAATTAGGTTACTTACTTAATGTAGTTTAGTTTAGGTGTTGAGGTTATGTTTGTTTAGTTTTGTTTGGTGGTTAACGTGGATCATTTTTTGGTTGGTTGTTTAGTTAGTTAAATTAGTTATTTTACTTTACTAAGTATGTATTGTTTACGTGGTTATGTTAGTTAAGGTTAGTTATGTTAGTTCATGTTAGTTAGTTTAGTTTGGTTAGTTCCATTTAGTTAGTATGTTTAGTTTGCAATTAAGCTAGTTAAGTTAGTTATTTTAGTTTACTTAGTTTGTATTGTTAGGTGGTTTGGTTAGTTAGGGTTAGCTAGTTTAGTTTGTTAGTTAGTTTAGTTTCGTTATGTTGGTTAGTTAGTTAAGGTTAGTTAGTTTAATTGAGGTTAGTTAGTTACTTAGTTTAGTTTGGTTTTGTTAGGTTAGTTTAGGTTATTTAGTTTAGTTTATTTTAGTTAGTTAGTTACTTAGTTAGTTACTTAGTTAGTTACTTTGTTAGTTAGTTACTTTGTTAGTTAGTTAGTTTAGTTAGTTAAGGTTACTTACTTTAGTTTGTTAGTTACTTTAGTTTGGTTATGTTAGTTAAGGTTAGTTAGTTTACTTTGGTTAAGGTTAGTTAGTTAGTTTAGTTTGGTTTGGTTAGTTTAGTTAGGTTAGTTAGTTTAGTTAGGTTAGTTATTTACTTAGTTTAGTTTGGTTGGGTTAGGTTACTTAAGCTTAGTTAGTTTAGTTAGTTAATTAATTAGTTAGTTAGTTAGTTAGATTAGGTTAGTTAAGGTTAGTTACTTTAGTTTAGTTTGGTTAGTTAAGGTTAGTTAGTTAAGGTTAGTTAAGGTTCGTTAGTTTAGTTTGTTATTAAGTTTAGTTTGGTTAGGTTAGTTAAGGTTAGTTAAGGTTTGTTAGTTTAGTTTGTTATTAAGTATAGTTTGGTTTGGTTAGTTAAGATTAGTTACTTTAGTTTACTTTGGTTAGTTACTTAGTTAGTTAAGTTAAGTTAGTTACTTATTTATTTAGTTAGTTAAGGTTAGTTACTTATTTAGTTTAGTTTAGTTTGGTTTGGTTTGATTAGTTAAGGTTTGTTAGTTTAGCTTAGTTTAGTTAGTTAGTTAGTTAGTTAGTTAGTTAGTTAGTTAGTTAATTAGTTATTAGGTTAATTGGTTAGGATTGTTAATGTTAGTTAGTTTACAAAAGAGAGTTGAAGGTTGAAACCAATGTATATATATAAATATTCAAAATTGTTTTCTTTTTTATACAAATATAAACTCCTCATATGCATATTCAAATTTGGTTGTAATTGTCGATATCGCTCGACTTCGACGACGACGGCCAGCGGCGCGGGACGGAGTGGCCGAGGACGACGCGGCAGATACGAGACTTCATGATGACGGCGGCGGTGGCGACAGTTTATGAAGTCCAGTTGGTGACGTGGCGGTGGCGGACAGTTTATAAAGGCCAGTTTACTTAAGTTTAGTTTGTCTGCTACGTGGAAGCCACGTCAATGCCACCTCAACTACACATTTACCTGATAACGCCTTTTCAAAAGGCGTTATCAGGTAAATGTGGGTTGGCGGCGACGTGTCGTCCACGTGGCTGCCACATGTACAGATAGCGCCTTTTCAAAAGGCGCTATCTGTACAAATCCAATCCACATGGACGCCACGTCACCGCCCACCAAATCATCTACCCACAATAACGCCTTTTTGGGAAGGCGTTATTGCCTATTCCGGTAATAAAAAAAAAACCTCCCTATTTTGTGAATTAAATTTAAAACCCACCCTAGTTTTCGAAAAAGCCCGCGAAGAGGAGATAAACCGAGGAAGGAGGGAAGAAGAAGAAGAGACCGGCAGCGAGAGAGAGAGAGATCGGGAAAGGGAAAGAGATCGATAGTCGAATATGAGTTTTTCATTGTTGTGTGTTGGCTGTTGTTGTTACTGTCGGTGTGGTGGCCATGGAGGCCGAACCTCCATGGCCGACCGAGAGAAATGGGAGAAATGGCAAGGGGATCTCCC
Organism: Stephania yunnanensis; assembly: GCA_039657365.1. NCBI lineage: Eukaryota > Viridiplantae > Streptophyta > Magnoliopsida > Ranunculales > Menispermaceae > Stephania > Stephania yunnanensis. The sequence continues at coordinate 52,556,989 of CM077585.1, read as the reverse complement.
TTGCCATTAAAACCCGTTGGAGGTTGGGGTTGGGAGCCAACCCCAACACATCGCAGAAAAAATAAATAAATAAATAAATAAATAAAAAATCCGAACCAGAGCATGAACTGCTCTGGTGAGGAAGATGATCCCGCGGGCCGGGTCGGGCCCAAGTGGGCCGGGCCTACCCGGGTCCGCGTGGACCGGGTTGGGTCAACCCGGACCCATCCCCAATAAAATAATATATTTAATTATTAAAGTAAAATAAACTGTTTTTATATAAACTGTAAATTACAGAAAATAGATTAATATAGATAAAAAAATATGGAAAAATTCTGAAAAATCCTCGAAAAATTTGAAAAATAGGGAAAGCTAGAAAAAAATGAGTTCGAGGCTTTTCGGGCGTTTGGCACCCCGGTATAATTCGAAAAAGGGTGCTAAAAACTTAATTTTTGTGAAAATAAAAATGACAAACCTATAATCACATACTATACTTGCACGTAATGCGACCCTAAAATTTTAATTGGTATAAATGGACATCAGGGACGTATGAGTCGGGTGTCGGGTGCGCAAATCGAGGCGTGAGCGGACGTCTTGAGGACGAATTACAGATTTTGAGGTAAGTAAACCAGCTAGGGACCTATACAGTATTTCATGTTTATCCATTGACTGTTGTTATTTACTGTTTTGTGATAACTTATTGTTATTCACTGCAAAACTATGCCCATATGTGTAGTTCGCTGGGGTTAACTAGCTCGCACGCACATGTGGGGGAAACATAGAAGATGTATATGTCTTTCAGAGTAATTGGGGATGCATATACATCTACATTGGGAGTGAAAGTACTCACATATGTGTAGTTCGCTGGGGTTAACTGGCTCGCACGCACATATGGGGGGAACATAGAAGATGTATATGTCTTTCAGAGTAATTGGGGAGGCATATACATCTACCTTGGGAGTATCGCTCATCGATGGATTGGTTACTGTCTTTTATGTTCATGTGTTTCTTGATTCCTTTCATTCTATTTGCATGAATTCGACTGATTTGGATATCGTGAACTGTTGTTTTGGATATTGTGAAATGTTGTGTATATGTCCTACTGGATTTACTTACCTGGGCTCGTCATTCTTATGTTTGACTGAGTGCAGCGCCTCGGACGAGTAGCGAAGGGAAGACTTCATAGCTAGGTGAATTTTTGAATATTTTGTATTTACTCTCCTCTGATGATATTTACTGGGTTCCACAATTAGGTTGCCTAACTTCCTGATCTAGTCGCTTTCGCTAAATTTTTTTAAATCTTGCAAAACATAATAACTCAACTGTTAAATGTTGAATGTACTGAAAATGATGGATTTAAAGGCTGACTAGGCTCTCGTTGACCTTGCGAGACTGGCTCGGGGGTCCACGTGGGCTTAGGCCGGGCGGGGCCCAATGCGTGGAAAATTGGGGTCATCATGGTTAATATCGAGCGACGTTTTAAAGAACTTGACTCTTGATTAGCACAATAAATTAAGACACAAAACAAGCGGAAGTTAGGAATTGTTGAACTTAGAGTGGAACCCTATGGTCCTGACTTGAGTCTTCGTTGGGAAGTGAGGAGAGTTGAAAAATGGAAAATGGAAAATGGTAGAACACCGATTGGATTTAAAAGAATGAAATTGGAAATCATATATGGTATATTATACTATATACGATGTCGATAATTATGCATTGATTCGAGGAATCATTGCTATGGAAATGATTAATTGGATAGAAATTAAATGGAATCAGTTAGTGATCAATGTTTCATTGGCACACGTGATTTCATTTTTAGTAAATCAACAGTTTTTCCAGTTATTTACAACATTGGGGATAAATGGGTGAAAGTATTGTGGTTGCCTCGAGATTCGTATTGCACATATCTCGAGGACACATTTGATTTCTACTTGGGGAAGAAGACTTATTGCGTACCTTAAGGAGTTAGATTCAAGTCACCCATAAATCTTGAAAACTCCCTGCACGTGTCGCTAGGGGATCCACTTGGAACAATTACTTTGAAGCTACCTCATGGACAATATTTTTCTGGATCGGAGGTCGTATTGCATTGCCTTCATGCACGGATCGGATGTGACAATGTTGGTGATTGTGGCGTATTTGGGAATAGTGGAGCTACATGAATAAGTACTTGTGTCTTGAAAATGCGGGAGTCGTTTTCAATTCGGCTTCGCGGATAGTGGTGGTAAATAGCTTGGTTGGTTTGGTGAAGCCGATGGAAAATGAAACAATTCATTTTGAGTAAAATGAGAACTTTGGTATTACACAAATGGTATGGTTTCAAATTGAAACTTAACATGCCATTTAGGACTCAAACAAACTTGTGAATTGGTTTTCAAGCCATTTAGAGGAATTTTGATACTGAGACTTGAAATGGAAATTTGAGTCTCTAAATGGTGTTGAATTGATAATAAAGAAAATTGATGTTGTTGGAGAATATAAAACGAATGGGCCAATTAATGTAAGGAACAATTAATGGGCCAAGTAAAGTTAAAAAAGAAAGAAGAAACGAAGAGCAAACTCTAAATGAGCAAAGTGTTGAGATGACTTGAGAGCTAACGATTATATCATGTACGGACTCCTTTAGCTTTGACGAAAACATTGGAGTAGTACTGTTTGATCAAAAGCCCAAGTAACTCCACTTTGGTGACACTGCATTTATAGTTTTAGGGTTGGTGAAGTCGACCACCACCTTTAAGGACTTGTAAATGATATAAGTGTTACGAGTTAAAGTAAAGTCTGCGAATCGTATTAAAAGTTAGTTGCCACCTAAGTATAAATCATACGAGATTGTACATCTCAAGAATTCTCACCTGCTAAAACGTACGAGTACATGTTGTAAGATATATACGATATCGAGGATTCGTGGCTATGGAAAATGCGACGCCGTTTCGAAAAAATGAACGTGAGGCTGCAGGTTCGAGGTTTGCGAGTGCTGATGAGCTGCATATATCGCACGACTTCGAGATGTGAAATTGCGAGATTCGAGGCAGGCGGTGTCTCGAGATTCGTGTCACACGAATCTCGATGACATATTTACTTTGAACGTCAAAAAGTGAATGTGTTCGAGTGAACGTGTTGAACTCGTACTTAAATGAGGAGATGCTGAGCGCGCCAACTGAAACGGGAAGTAGAGTGACGACTCAGACGAGGCAGTTTCACGAGTTTTAGCGGCATCACCCGGAAAAATTTTCACGGTGGTACGAATCTCGGAGCAGCAAATATTCGTGACGTTTTGGCCACACCAGATCGAGGTCGAGCATCGTATAAGTTTCGTTGTTTGGCGAGGCCGATGTCTGGTTATGCACTACGGTGGCATCGATGTGGACGCTCTGGAGTGCAGTTGATGTTATGATGAGTGAGAGCGTGGGAGCACACGAGAGCAACCTCATAACGTATTGCGTTTCCGCCATACAAGGGATATACGACGCCAAAATTAGTTGGTTCAACGCAGAGTTTACGCTAGTGGATTACAATAACTAGCATCGTCAGATCCTTAGCATAAGTACCATCAGAGGGTTGATGGCAGAGGCAGTGGCCAAAGACAGGGTCAGAGATCCAGTCGAGTGCACAGACAGGGACATCGATCTAGTCATGCATAGGGGCAAGGATATGGACGTGTTCCAGTTGGAGCGAGATTTCAACGTACCTGTATGGGCGTGTGGACAGCCAGGAACAGATTCATGCTATTGCCACGACAGGTCCGATTACTAACCATCGTACCTTGATTGAGGGTATGAGTTGGGTTGAGAACCACTAGATCAGAGGAACGGACGGACAGTCGGAGAGCTTGATTTACATTCTCGCGGACACACTGTGGATATGAGTAGGTTATTGAAGGTGGATCATGAGACTAAAATGTTCATTTGTATTCCAATATATGTTGCGAGTACGTTGCCTTGGCATATATTGATGGGAGAAGGGCAGATGATGTGTTCATTGCTTGGAGGTCGCGGAGGAGCCCAGCTCGTCACGGGGGAGCCCAGCTTGTCGCGGAGGAGCCCAGCTTGTCGCGGAGGAACCCAGCCCTACAGAGTAAGATGGGGGTATGGCCTTGGGCGGGTATGGCCGTGGGCGAGTATGGCCTTGGACGAGTATTGCCTCGGGCGGGTATGGCCTTGGGTCTTAAGTCATAACACACTAACGAAGTGCGTAAATTTCGAGGACGAAATTCTAATTTGTTGGGAAGATTGTAACGGCCCGAAAATTTGACTTGTGCCACGTGTCAAGTCAAAGTCGTATGTGGGACCCACCCGTCGAATATGTATGTCCGAATCTTGAGTGGAGATACCAAGAATGTTAAATTTAAGATTTTAATGCTAATTGTTGAAAAAAAAATATATGCGGGGAATGCGGTGAGCCAAAACACGAATTGGGATGCGCCTCGAGTAGCGTGTCGACGTGTGCCCGAGGTAGCAACTCGTGGGGTCAGATTAATTAATTTACATTAAAAGTAATTTAATGATTTATTTAATAAGTGGCTATAGTGGTTTCAAAGTGGTCACATTAAATCAATATGCAATGACCCATAGTTTGCAAAATAAATCAAGATGCATTAGATTTGCACCGAGATGCGCATTGCACGACACTCGAGGAATATTTGGTCAAAGGCTATGGGAATAAAGGATAAGGATTGGGTTGCCTCGATATTCGTGTAGCATAAATCTCGATGACACTAAATATCTTACCTTCTTTGCTTTCAAGTCAGTTGAAAAAAAACACAAGTGAGAAAGAAACAGAGGCGAAGAGGAGAGAAACCGAGGAAGGAGGGAAGAAGAAGAAGAAGAAGAAGAAGAAGAAGAAGAAGAAGAAGAAGAAGAGCAGACAATGAGAGAGAGATCGGGAGAGGAAAGAGATCGACAAATCGAAGGCGAGTTTTTCATTGTTGTGTGTTGGTCGTTGTTGTTATTCTTGTCGGTGTGGTGGCCATGGAGGCCGAACCTCCATGGCCGACCAGAGAAATGGGAGAAATGGCAAGGGATCTCCCTTGCCATTAAAACCCGTTGGAGGTTGGGGTTGGGAGCCAACCCCAACACATCGCGAAAAAATAAATAAATAAATAAATAAATAAAAAATCCGAACCGAGCATGAACGCTCTCAGTGAGAAGATGATTCCATGAGCGGCGGGCCGGCCGACCGGATCCGCGTGGACCGGTTGGGTCAACCGGACCCATCCCCAATAAAATAATATATTTAATTATTAAAGTAAAATAAACTGTTTTTATATAAACTGTAAATTACAGAAAATAGATTAAAATAGATAAAAAATATGAAAAAATTATGAAAAATAGGGAAAGCTAGAAAAAAATGAGTTCGAGGCTTTTCGGGCGTTTGACACCCAGGTATAATTCGAAAAAGGGTGCTAAAAACTTAATTTTTATGAAAATAAAAATGACAAACCTATAATCACATACTATACTTGCACGTAATGCGACCCTAAAATTTTAATTGGTATAAATGGACATCAGGGACGTATAAGTCGGGTGTCGGGTGCGCAAATCGAGGCGTGAGCGGACGTCTTGAGGACGAATTACAGATTTCGAGGTAAGTAAACCAACTTGGGACCTATACAGTATTTCATGTTTATCCATTGACTGTTGTTATTTACTGTTTTGTGATAACTTATTGTTGTTCACTGCAAAACTATGCCCATATGTGTAGTTCGCTGGGGTTAACTCGCTCGCACGCACATATGGGGGAAACATAGAAGATGTATATGTCTTTCAGAGTAATTGGGGAGGCATATTCATTTACATTGGGAGTGAAAGTACTATGCCCATATGTGTAGTTCGCTGGGGTTAACTCGCTCGCACGCGCATATGGGGGGAACATAGAAGATGTATATGCTTTCAAAGTAATTGGGGAGGCATATACATCTACCTTGGGAGTATCACTCATCGATGGATTGGTTACAGTCTTTTATGTTCATGCGTTTCTTGATTCCTTTCATTCTATTTGCATGAATTCGACTGCTTTGGATATCGTGAACTGTTGTTTTGGATATTGTGAAATGTTGTGTATATGTCCTACTGGATTTACTTACCTGGCTCGTCATTTTTATGTTTGACCGAGTGCAGCGCCTCGGACGAGTAGCGAAGGGAAGACTTCATAGCTAGGTGAATTTTTGAATATTTTGTATTTACTCTCCTCTGATGATATTTACTGGGTTCCACAATTAGGTTGCCTAATTTCCTGATCTTTTTGTTGAGTTATTTCATGTATTAGTTGCTTCCGCTAATTTTTTTTTAAATCTTGCAAAACATAATAACTCAACTGTTAAATGTTGAATGTACTGAAAATGATGGATTTGAAGGCTAACTAGGCTCTCGTTGACCTTGCGAGACTGGCTCGGGGGTCCACGTGGGCTTAGGCCCCAATGCGTGGAAAATTGGGGCTGTCACATATGCCTATACGTCCGTATGAAAGATCATGACGACGTAACTTTCTTCGATTCGAGATTAGAGAAGATCGTCGTAAGTAAATATTTTTGCTTTTAAACTTTGTTTAGTTAATTAATGATAGGTATTAATGACTTGTAAATGTTTTAAATTCTTAATTTAGACGGCGATTCAGCGTAGGCGGATTGAGCTGACAATGTAGCAGTCTGACACCCCGATAGATGAAACCGAGCTATATTTGTCCGTCATTGAGTGCGACGACAAAGGATGTACATATGGACTAGGGTGGACATCGTCGGGTTTGCGGCGCAGACATGCTACAGTTGGAGGAGCTGGAGGTGGAGATGGAGCTTGATCTTCTCGACCTATTTCTACTCTAATGAGCCCGTCGAGCTTTTGCGAAGGGACTTCCAGGCGATGCACACACACATTCTTCGGTTATGCAGGATCACACTAAGCCAAGATCAGTTGCGAGAGGTCCAAGGCCAGTTGAATCGCATGGAGCATCTAATGGACAAACTTGAGATTTCATTCGCACAAGCACCTCGGGATATGTTCAATCTAATGAATCAAAGATTGACGACGATCACGACGATTTAAGTTGACTTCCTTGCATATTTAGCCTTAGGTTGTTCATATCTTGTTTTGTACATTTTCATACTTGTAATTAACTTTTTTGTCGTATTTAATTCATTTTGATTAATGGACTTCATTTATTAACTCAATTTCCTTTTTATTTTTTTGTCCTTATAGTTATTCCGAATAAATTATATAGTATAGATTAAAATATATTATTTTAATAATAAATTTTAATAAAGTTTTATAAATAATTTTAAATTTAAATATTATTTATAAATAATATTATTTTGAAACATTTCATTTAAAATTTAATTTTAATTGAATTTTAAAATTTCATAAAATTATTAAATATTATATATAAAAGTTTTTGCATTTATATAAAAACTAAATATTTTAAATATTTACATTTAATTTCATTTAAAATTTAATAATTTTTAATAAAGTTTTTATAAATTAATTATATTTCAAATATTTAATTTTAAAATTTTAAAAATTATATTATATTATATATTATAGTTTTTTGCATTTTATAAATATAAAATATTTAAAAATATAAAATATAAAATATAAATATAAATATAAAATAAAATATATTATATATAATATCAAACTCTTTTAAAATTTTTTTTCGCTTATTTAGCAACAAAGTTAGCGACGGGCCCCGTCACTAATTGTCCACGTGGCATGGTCAAACGAGATTCAATCAAAACCACGTGGCAAATTTGCGACGGGAGTTGGCGACGGGATCCTGTCTGCCAAACCTGACACACCGTCGCTAAAAAATTAGCGAAACCCGTCACTAACACGATATAGTAACGGGAAATACCGTATAGTATCTTTTTGTAGTGCTAAGATGGTTGTAATGATCTGAATTTAATTCCTTGTTATTAATGATGTAGTTTCAGATGTGGCGGACAACTCAGACGCTCGTGAGACCCACAGCTAGGCTAATGCACGCATGGAGTTAAGTAAATAGTTATTTTGTGTGCTGATTTATTTAATTTATGATGTTTACGTTGAAATAAAGTAAACGACATCATAATGTGTATATTTATATTACATTTGACATGCGAGACTGTATGTTAAGCAATCGCCTCGATATGCGATTTGACGCGAGTACGGGTAGTTTAAAATTTTAATATTAGGCTGGGGGGAAATAATACACACATAAAATGAATAAGATGGGTTAAATAATTAATATATAATGCCTATTTGGTGGTTATGAATATGGTAGCACGTGTATGTTACGTTTCAGGATGCAAAATCGGACGTCGAACACTCGAAAGAAGACTTTTTTGGTTAAAGACAAAGGCAAGTGTGCCATTGGTGTCATAGTTGGAGTCATTAGAGGTTGGAAATGGAGCAAATACGTTCATTGGATTGCATTGAGATGCACAAGTGAGGAGAGATGCTTAGTGGACTATAAAAGTCAATTTGACTTTCATTCCATCACTTTTTCTCTCTCCTTATCTCAAAATCCGAAAATAGAGAAGAAGAAACAAAGGTTTAGGGTTTCAATTTGATCATTTGAGGAGCTTAAAGTGGCTGATTCATCAAAGCAAGGCGAGATTCATAATTGCCTCAACTTTCTTCATCTTTTAGTATAAATTTTTGAGGTGTTTATGTGAATCCAATATGGATTGTTAAGTAGTTGTTTTGGTGAGTTTTAAGTGTTATGAAGTTAAGTGGTTTATGTTGTGGTAGTTGTTGTTGGTGGTGGTGTATTTGAGAACCCTAACTTTTCAACCAAACTGCTGTCCAAAATACGATTAGCGCGCTAATGAGGTCATTTAGCGCGTTAGATGAAGACTTAGTGCGCTAGGTAAAAATATATCGCGCTAATGTTCTTCCTATGAAGAACATTTAGCTGCTTAGGAATCTAGCGCGCTAATTTCAAGACCTAGCGCGCTAGATCTTGCAAATTTTACACTATTTTTGCTAAGTGACATAAAATACATCCAATTGACTAAAATTTATAAATGGGAATAGGTCATTTCTAGCGGTAATTTGGATATCTGAGATTAGGCGGAGCCGGACCGGGGGGGGGGGGTTATTTACCGGGACATGGAGTGCGAATTGAGGTGTGTAGTATCCTAATTGAAATTTCTTGAGCATTAATTTATTTGTGCTTTTGAATTTATATTCTATCTTTTAATACTCTATTCTTGGTTTGATTTAATGGACGGATGTTGAGGCTCTCCCTCCGTGCCATTCTTGTATGTATGTCCATAAGGGCATAACACGTATGCCAGGGATCTCGGTGAATAGGTCGACCCGAGAGTCGTGTCGGGGCACGTGTGGGTGCATTGCAGGTTCTACGCCGACTACCTAGCGGGTCCAGATACTGGCTTTGCTTGAGTGATACTCGCTGACAATAGTCTGCAGGGAGTCCGACTTGTGGCGCTAGTCTGACCCTAGGCTCTAAGAGCACACTTTAAGATTTCACTATTACTTATGCATGCGATGAGCACAGTTGTTGGTATTTATTTTCGCATGTTTATTTAATAGCTTTGTTTAAATTCCAATATTTACTTTCCGTATTGCTACTTAATTTCCTTAGGAATACTCACTCTAGACTCGTTATCTGCCTTTTGGGATTGTTTGAGTGCAATCCCGGTACAAGTTGTGGCAAGGGAAAGTTACCGCAATACATGTGATTCAGAGATATTAAGCTAGGCATGTACGTTTGTATTATATATATATATATATATATATATATTTTTGGGATTTGGGATTGTGAGACACCTCAGGACTCTATACTTTTGATATTTTGATGCATTGAGGTGTGTTTTTCCTTTATGATGATATATGAGTTTTGCACACTAGGTATCAGAGTTAAATGCATGACTATAATTTTGTTTATATTTTGATTATCATGATAAAAGACTTACGTGGTGATTTATTGTGGTTTAAAATTATCTAACAAATGACTTGAGTTTATTAACAATTTAGACAGTAAATTGTTGTTTATATGATTAAATAGAGGATGAAATAATATGTGGGACACAACTGGTGCTGGTAGGCCAGGTTGTGGGCCCGCATTGGCCCTCGTGGCAGTCCATTTGGAAAATGGTCCGTTACATTTTGGTACCAGAGCAAGGTTGGTGAACCTTGAGGAATTAAAAGTTAACTTTGATACGGTTACAATTATGGTATAATTTAAGGAGAAACCTAATGACTAAACTTTAGATGTGGAAACCCAAAGTAATTGCTTAGAGTCCTAATTGGGAAGTAAGGTGAGATGGGTAGAAATCAGGGATATACGTGTTATATTTTTGGTTATATACACATATGATACACATATATTTATACTGAGGCTGACTAGACGTATGTTCTTCGATGCAGACACTGATGGACGGACAACTTTTAGATACTACTCAGCTGAGTCAAGGATACCAGTGATCCGACCAAGCCGACTTTGACGTTGGTGTCGTTGGCGCAGACTATATATGATAGATTCGCATTACTAATAGACATGACGAGAGCTCGGGATGCTCGGAAGACTACTACAGTGCCTACTATCATTTTGGCTGCACCGATGACTACTACTCAGGCAGTTGTAGCTCCTGCTACTGCTGAGACTCAGGTGTAGGCATCATTATTTGAGACATTGGCCGAGAGGGCTGTGCCATTAGCCGTACTAGCATATACAACATTGGTCATTACACTGCGATTATTAAACAGCCAGCAGTGGCGTTTACTTCAAGGAGTCTGATGACGGTGAGGCTAAGAAGATGAATGACTTCATTAAGTTTTCACCAGGATACTTCTACGGAGTCGGGGACCTAGAGATAGCCGGGAGGTGACTATTATTTCATGAGAGGCTACATGACTTGCTTTGGGTTGAGGAGATTGATCGATCGAGATTATCGAGTTTCTGCTTGAGAGCTGATGCGACGATTTGGTGGACTACCTACATCGTGACTCACTCTGCTGTGACTATTTGGGCAGAGTTCCGATCGTTGTTTATAGACGAGTACATACCTATGGAGGTTAGGGTCCGATTGAGGGAGGAGTTTTTGTCATTGGTTTAGGGTGATATGTCTATTACGGTATACATGGAGAGGTATCGATATCAATTTTCGTACTTCATGGACATAACACAATTCAATCGATTACATATATATTATTTTCTTTTAGGTCTAATGAGAGGATTGTGAGCACGGTTGTATCTAGTGGAGCTCGTATACAAGCATAGATTTACGGACAGTCCCTTGCACACAGACATATATGGTTTAGAGGGCTTGTCGATTAGCAATCCAGACTGCACTGCAAAGTCATCAGAGTTAGCTAGCTTCGAGTTCTCAATCTATCAAAGAGCGAAGAGACAAATGAGAGACCAGAACCGATAGAGACAGGGCCAAAGACCTTGCGAGGTGATTGGCAGTCCGATTATGGTCGTAGAGGTAACATAGATCATCGTAATGACTAGGATAGACGTGATGATTGCCAGGTGGCATATTCTATGGCTTATGCACCAGTTAATCAGCCTAGACATCAGTATAGGCAGGATGTCAGAGAGGCCAGAGTCGAGGCCAGGGTCAGGCACAGAGTCAGAGGAGTTCTGACAGATCAGAGACTCTTACATGTTACCGATGTGGCTAGGTTGGACATATTATGGCATATTGTATCAGACCAACACCATTACCACCATAGACGGAGCAGGTCAGAGATAAGGCCCAAACCCCAGCTTTTGGGGTTGTCCAGCCAGACAGAGAGGCGGTCAGACAGCTTGCTAAGGGTATGTTATCTGTTTGTGGTATTTCCATGCATATTATAATGGATTCTGGTAGTACACGGTCTTTTATTTTTGGACATATGGTATGAGAGTTAGGGTTGCCTGCACAAACCTTAAATAGACATCTTGTTCTCAGTCCTGTATTTAGGGATAAGATTTACCCTAACCAAATATGCCAGAATTGTATTGTGAAGATTGAGGAACATTAGCTACCGGCTGATTTAAGAGTTTAGGGTATCTAGAATTCGACGTGATGTTCGGTATGGATTGGTTATCATCCTATCAAACACAAATTGATTGTTTCAACAATATTGTGATGTTTGACATCTAGGCGATTCCAAAGTTTACATTTGCCGGAGTTGCGTCTCCATTATGTATTACTCGAGGCAGATTAACGAAATCGCAGGAGATGAAGGCATATGCGGCTATGGTTGAGCCAGAGCTTAGGACATTGGTTAAGTTGAAGATTTTCCCTATTGTCTGCGAGAGTTTCCAGACGTGTTCCCTGATGATTTGCTAAGATTGTCACCAACGAGAGCTGTTGAGTTTATCATTGAACTGATTATGGGGACTCAACCAACCTACTACCATATAGGATGTCGGCATCGGAGCATGATGAGTTAAAGACCCAATTAGAGGACTTATTGCAGAAAGGTTTCATTCACCCTAGCATGTCACTTTGTGGAGCTCCAGTTCTGTTTGTGAAGAAGAATGACGGCTCGATGTATATGGGTGTGGACTACCATAAACCGAATCAGGTGACGATTCAGAATCATTACCTACTTTCGAGGATTGATGATTAATTCGATCAATTGGTTGGGACTAAGTTCTTCTCGAAGATCGACTTACGATCAAGATACCATCAGTTGGGGATTTGAGAAGAGGATGTGGAGAAGACCACTTTTAGTACACGGTATGGGCTATTCAAGTTTACAGTAATGCCGTTTGCGATTAATGCACAGCGATCTTTATGGACTTGATGCATATGGTGCTGAGGCCATTTCTAAAACAATGCGTCATTGTGTTTATTAATGACATCCTGATTTATAGCAAGACTCGTGTGGAGCACGAGAGGCATCTCGTAGATGTATTGATGATGCTGAGAGAGCACAGACTTTATGCCAAGTTTAACAAGTTCATTCTAGCTGAGTGAGGTGAAGTTCTTGGTCTATGCCATCAGTGATTAGGGCATATTTGTTGATGGTAACAAGATGTATGCGATTATTGATTAGAAGACACTCGAGTCTGTATCTGACATTTGGAGTTTCCTCGGTTTAGCAGGATATTACAAGCGCTTCGTTCAAATTTCTCGATGATTGTAGCATTGATGAAAAGGCTGACCAAGAAGGATGTTAGATTTGAATGGTCACAAGAATATGAGGATGCTTTTTGGGAGCTGAAGAGGAAGTTGATTTCGACACCAGTTTTTGCATTACCTGTAGCAGGTAAAGGTTTTTCAGTTTATACTGATGCTTCATGTACTGGGTTGGGTTGCGTGTTGATACAAGATGGACACCCAGTGGCCTATTTATCTCTACGTCGAGAAATCACGAGGTAAACTATCCAGTGCACGACTTGGAGCTTGCATCAGTCGTGTTTGCACTAAAAACCTGATGGCACTACTTATATGGTGAGAAGTTTGTGTTGTTCACAGACCATCCGAGTTTAAGGTATCTGTCACTCAGAGAGAGTTTAACATGTGAAAGCGGCGATGGCTCGAGTTACTAAATGACTATAACTTCACAATTGAGTATCATCCGGGTAAGGCGAATGTCGTAGCTGATGTGCTGAGTAAGAGCGACATCGAGAGCGAGATGGTACTGCGACATATGACATATGAGCACGGGTTTGCTTGAGGCGGCGTCGGTGTCGTGTGTGATAAAGGCTATTACTGAGCTACATATTTGTTGTCAGATAGAAGTTCCCACGGTGTCTCTTGAGCGGGTTGCTGAGTTGTATAGAGCTGACATCCGGTATTTGCGGATCAGTGGTCTGGCTCAGGATCCGGGTGCATTGAGTGGTATGAGGGTTCAGACAAGTGCTTGAGACATATTGGTCGTTTGTGGATACCAGGGGTATCGGAGCTCAGAGACAACATTCTCGAGGATGCACACCGATCGCGATATACAATTCATCTTGGTCGGACAAAGATGTATCACGATCTGTAGAGATTGTTTTGGTTGCCAGGGATGAGATATTCAGTTACACAACTGAGTATTATATTCGAGAGAAAGATTGTCAGATTGCATGGTGTACAGGTTTTCATTTTTTCCGACAGAGATCCGAGATTTACTTTGAGACTTTGGGAGAGTATGCAAGAGTAGTTTGACACTCGTTTATAGTTTGGCACTGCGTTCCATCCTCGAGACTGATGGGCAGTTAGAATGTTTGATTCAGATTCTCGAATATATGCTCAGAGTGTGTATATTACAATTTGATGAATTGTGGGAGGATTATTTACCTTTGCGTGAGTTTGTCTACAACAATAACTATCATGCGATTATCGGGATGCCACCATTTGAGGCATTTTATGGTAGGTTTTGTAGGTCACCAGCATGTTGGGCGACACCGGAGGATACATCGGTTATAAGACCTGAGGTTTTTCTTGACCATACTGAGAAGGTAAGACAGATTAGGCATAGGCTTCAGGCGGCACAGGATAGACAAAAGAAATATGCGGACAAGTATCTTGAGGGTCTGAGCTACGAGGTTGGGGACTTGGTGTATTTGAAGGTTTCGCCCTGGAAAGGTCATCAGAGGTTTGACATTAAGGGGAAATTGAGTTCAAGGTTCATTGGGACGCTCAGAGTTGAGGACCTCGATGGAATAATGGCATACCGTTTGGAGTTGCTACCTCAGTTGGTAGGGGTACACCCAGTGTTTCATATTTCTATGTTTAGACCGGCTAGGTTGGGATCGAGGCCTATGGTTGATATACGTCAGATTGAGGTGCGACCTGACGTATCATACGAGGAACAACCATTGGAAATTATGGATAAGAAGATTTAGATTTTGAGGAATAAAGAAATCCCAAAGTTTTTGGTCAGATAGCAACATCATGGGATCGAGGGACTCACCGGAGAGCTTGAGTCTACTATACGATGACGTTATCCCCACTTATTTGTCGGTATGTGTTTAAGTTTAATTTAAATTTCGGGATGAAATTTCACCTAGTTGGGAAGAACTAAATGGCCTAAATTTAATTCGCCGTTATTAATGACGTGGCGTAGATGTGGTTGACAACTCAGACGTTCGTGGCACCTACTGCTAAGCTAGTGCGCGCTTGAAGCTAGGTAAATAGTTATTATGTGTGCTGATTTGTTTAATTTATGATGTTTGCGTTGAAATAAAGTAAACGACATCGTAATGTGTGTATTTATATTACATTTAGCGTGTGAGACTATGTGTTAAGTATTCACTTTGATGTGCGAGTCGACGCGGGTACCAGGTAGTCTAAAAGACTTAATACTAGATCAGGGGGAAATAATACACACATAAAATGAATAAAATGGGTTAAATAATTAATATGCAATGCCTATTTGGTGGTTAGGGACATGGTAGTACTCGTATGTCGCGTTTCGGGGCAAAAATCGGATGTTTGAACACCCGAAATATGACTTTTTAGGTTAAAGGCAAAGGCAAGTGTGTCATTGGTGTCACATTTGGCGTCATTAGAGGTTGGAAATGGAGCAAATACTACTCATTGATTGCATTGAGGTGCACAAGTGAGGAGAGATGCTTAGTGGACTATAAAAGTCAATTTGACTTTCATTCCACCACCTTTTCTCTCTCCTTATCTCCAAATCCGAAAATAGAGAAAAAGAAACAAGGGTTTTGGGGTTTCAATTTGATCATTTGAGAAGCTTGAAGTTGTTGATTCATCAAAGCAAGGTGTAACGGCCCGAAAATTCGACTCGTGACACGTGTCATTGGATACGTGTACATTGGATACGCCACGTGATGCGAGTAGCGCGAGTATCGAACTTTTGGAAATGAGGCGGGTTGGTGCCTCGAGATGCGTGTTGTTCGGTTTTCAATGACACTTGTGATTTTGAAAATCAAAAAGAAAAGAAAAAGATATATATATATATAAAGAGGATAAGATTTGAAGAGGAAAGAGAAAAAAAAAAAAAAAAGTCAAAGAGAGATTAGAGAGCTCGGGAGAGAGGAGAGAAAGAGAAGGAAGAGGAGAGGAGATCGGCAGCTCGACGGCTCAGGCGAGCTCGCGGAGGGACGGCGATGGTGGCTCCCGGCGCGGATCCGGCTGCGGACAACCTCCCCGGCGACTCTCCAACACGAGGACGGCCGAGAGGTGGCGGATCGGCGAGATCGGAGCGCTCCAGCGACCAGCAGCGTGGCGATCGGCGCAGAGAGGAGGCGGTGCTGCAGCAGCAGGGGCGGAACGACGCGGAGAGTAGGCGAGGCGGCTGGCGGCGCAAAGGGAGCAGCGAAGCGGTGCTGCGAGGAGGCGCGGCTGGCAGTGGCGTTGCAGCACCGGGGACAACAGCGGCAGGCGCGCGGTGGTGGCTGCGCGGTGGGACTGCGCAGTGGCGCGCAGGGAGCAGCGGCGGCCGGCGACGCGCAGGGAGCAGCGAAGCTGGCTGCGGTCGGCGAGCGGACGGCGGCGCGGATCTGGCGGCGGCCGACGACTCCGGCGAGGGCGGCGGCCGGCAGCGCCGGCGAGAGCGGCGGCGGCGCGACGGTGACCCCGGCAACGGTGCGGTGACGACGATGGCGCGGTGGCGACAGCGACGTCGGCTTGGCAGCGGCGACGACGCGGTGAACGGCGCGGAGGCGTTGTCGGACCGATCGGATGCGCGAATCGACGAATGTCGACGACGCGATTGAGGTGAGGTATATTTCACCTATTTTTATTTGCGATTTACTTGATTTAGTAGCTAAATGGTACGAATGGACACCAGAGACTTAGGATGCTACAGTCAGGTGTCGGGTGCGCATATCGAGATGCGTGCGAGTGCGTGTTTGAGGTACGTAAGATTCCTTCTGAATGTCACCGAGGGTTTACTTTTTCATCGTTGATTCATATTCTTTGTTATTGCGTACGTAAGATTCCTTCTGAATGTCACCGAGGGTTTACTTTTTCATCGTTGATTCATATTCTTTGTTATTGCGTACGTAAGATTCCTTCTGAATGTCACCGAGGGTTTACTTTTCTATCATTGATGGCCTATTCGTGCTTGTTGGATGCTATTTCCCCCATATTCCTTGTTATTGATTTTCGTGACGCTTTTGGGTTGGGGGTCGAGGCTTTTGATATTCGTGTTGTACTTAAGAGGATAAGATTTGAAGAGGAAAGAGAAAAAGAAAAAAAAAAAAAGTCAAAGAGAGATTAGAGAGCTCGGGAGAGAGGAGAGAAAGAGAAGGAAGAGGAGAGGAGATCGGCAGCTCGACGGCTCCGGCGAGCTCGCGGAGGGACGGCGATGGTGGCTCCCGGCGCGGATCCGGTCATGGACAACCTCCCGGCGACTCTCAACACGAGGACGGCCCGAGAGGTGGCGGATCGGCGAGATCGGAGCGCTCCAGCGACCAGCGAGCGTGGCGATCGGCGCGAGAGAGGAGGCGTGCTTCTGCAGCAGCAGGGGGCGAACGACGCGGAGAGTAAGGCGAGGCGGCGGCGCGCAGGGAGCAGCCAAGCGATGCTGCGAGGAGGCGCGGCCGGCGATGGCGTTGCGGCACCGGGGACAACAGCGCAGCGCGCAGTGGTGGCTGCGCGGTGGATCGCGCAGCTGGCGCGCAGCAGCAAGCGGCGCGACGCGCAGAGCGAGCAGCGAGCGAGCAAGGCCAGCGTGAGCGGCGGCGGACGCGGCGGATCCCAGGCGCGGCCGACGACTCCGGCGAAGCGCTGCGCCGGCAGCCAGGCGAGAGCGCAGCAGCGCGCGACGGTGACCCGGCAGCGGTGCGGTGGCACGACGATGGCGCGATGGCGACAGCACGTGCGTCGCTGCAAGGGCGGCGACGACGCGTGAACAGCCCGAGGCGTTGTCGGACCGATCGGATGCGCGAATCGACGAATGTCGACGACGCGATTGAGGTGAGGTATATTTCACCTATTTTTATTTGCGATTTACTTGATTTAGTAGCTAAATGGTACGAATGGACACCAGAGACTTAGGATGCTACGATCAGTGTCGGGTGCGCATATCGAGATGCGTGCGAGTGCGTGTTTGAGGTACGTAAGATTCCTTCTGAATGTCACCGAGGGTTTACTTTTTCATCGTTGATTCATATTCTTTGTTATTGCGTACGTAAGATTCCTTCTGAATGTCACCGAGGGTTTACTTTTTCATCGTTGATTCATATTCTTTGTTATTGCGTACGTAAGATTCCTTCTGAATGTCACCGAGGGTTTACTTTTCTATCATTGATGGCCTATTCGTGCTTGTTGGATGCTATTTCCCCCATATTCCTTGTTATTGATTTTCGTGACGCTTTTGGGTTGGGGGTCGAGGCTTTTGATATTCGTGTTGTACTTATGGCACACTAGGCTGTACGCGGGTAATCAGGTGAAAGGAAGTGAGTGTTTCAACTGAAAGGATCCTGTGCGTCCCAAGTAGGCACTCAGCGGGCTCGAGGGCGGGCTGGTGTGTAGGCTTGGGCCGTACCGGTGAAAGGAAGTGGGGCACTCACTGAAAGGATCCTGGGGGTTTGTCGTACAGTTTAGTGTGACCGGGAGGAGTACACGGTTTGTTTCTCATGTTATTTATTCATGTGATGATCTTAGCACAGTTGCCTGTTTAGTTCGCATGATTAATTGACATGTTTATTGATATTGGCTATATTTCTCATAAATGCTCGGTGTACTTTGTTGGAATCTTACTAACTGTACTCCCCATCTTCCTTTTTGTGATGGGCGAGTGCAGACCCTGCTAGTAGGGGCAAGGAGATTTTGGGACGACTTTATCTGACTGCCTGCGGTCGAGGACCTACCAGTACGTGCTATTTTGATATTTTGCGTGCTTTGGGAAATGTGAGACTGAATAGATATTGTACTCGTATATATTATTGTTTACTATTGTCGCATATATATACGGAGTACTTTCCCCGGGTTTTCCACAATAGGAATTGCTCTATTAAATGATGTTTATACGATGATAAATTTAATTGTTTTATTTGGTTTTAAATTAAGACTTCCGCTGTTGAAAGTTTAATGAACACGCATATCGAGGAGTCGTGTTAACATGCATATCGAGGAGTCGTGTTGTGGAAAATGGCGTCAGTGGCGCGTGCGACCCAGTGGGTCAAGGATCGGACGGGACCGCTGGGCCAGCGCCTCCCCACGTGGCGGCCTCGGGTTTTGGGGCCGCTACACAAGGTGAGATTCATAATTACCTCAACTTTCTTCATCTTTTGGTATAAATTTTTGAGGTGTTTATGTGAATCCAATACGGATTGTTAAGTAGTTGTTTTGGTGGGTTTTAAGTGCTATGAAGTTCAATGGTTTATGTTGTGGTAGTTGTTGTTAGTGGTGGTGTATTTGAGAACCCTAACTTTTCAACCAAACTACTTGTCCAAAACGCGATTAGCTCGCTAATGAGGTCGTCTAGCGCGTTAGTATTAAGATTAGTGTGCTAGGTAAAAATATACCGCGCTAATGTTCTTCTTGATGAAGAACATTTAGCTGCTTAGGAATCTAGCGCGCTAATCTCAAGACCTAGCGCGCTAGATCTTGCAATTTTACACTATTTTTGCTAAGTGACAAAATACATCCAATTGACTAAAAATTATAAATGGTAATAGGTCATTTCGAGCGGTAATTTGGATATCAGGGATTAGGCGGATCCAGGACCGGGGGGGAGGGGGGTTATTTACCGGGACACGGAGTGCAGATTGAGGTGTGTAGTATCCCAATTGAGATTTCTTGAGTAGTAATTTATTTGTGCTTTTGAATTCATATTCTATCTTTCAATACTCTATTCTTGGTTTGATTTAATGGACGGATGTTGAGGCTCTCCCTCCGTGCCATTCTTGTGTGTATATCCATTAGGCCATAACACGTGTGTCAAGGATCTCGGTGAATAGGTCGACCCAAGAGTCGCATCGGGGAACGTGTGGGTGCGTTGTAGATTCCATGTCGACCACCTAATAGATCCAGATATTGGTCTTGCTTAAGTGCTACTCGCCGGTAGTAGTCTGTGGGGAGTCCGAAGTATGACACTAGTCGACCCTAGGCTCTAGGAACACACTTTGAGCTTTCACTATTACTTATGCATGCGATGAACACAGTTGCCCGCATTTATTTCCGCATGTTTATTTAATAGCTTTGTTTAAATTTTAGTATTTACTTTCCGTATTGCTAACTTACTTTCTTTAGGAATACTCACTCTGGATTCATCATCTGCCTTTTTGTGATGGCTTGAGTTCAAATCTTGGTAAAAGTCGTGGCAAGGGCAAGTTACTAGAATACCTGTGATTTAGAGATATTAAATCAGGCTTGTACGTTTGTATTATATGTGCTTTGTTTTTATTTTGGGATTTGGGATTGTGAGACACCTCAAGACTCTATACTTTTGAGATTTTGATGCATTGAGGTGTATTTTTAGTCTATGATGGTATATGAGTTTTCCACACTAGGTATCACAGTAACAATTTAGATAGTAAATTGTCGTTTATATGATTAAATGGAGGAGTAGATAGCATGTTGGACACAAAAGGTGCTGGTAGGCCAAATTGCGGGCCGTATTGGCCCCTTGGCAGTCCATTTGAAAAATGGGCCGTTACAATGGTATCAGAGCTCGTTTAGGCTCGTCGCCATGGAAGATTCAGGGAACTCTTCAACGTCACGACAACAATGTCATCTTGGAAAGCAAGTATCATCATCATTCTCGAATTCCTTAGTAGTTCCATTTGGTAATTCATTGAATCAGATTGTATCGGTTAAGCTAGATAATACCAATTTTTCGTTGTGGAAATCGATTGTGGTACCTTTTATTGAAGGTTGTGGTTGATGGTTTTTTGTTTGGAACCACTCATTGTCCTCCAAAGACTGATAAAAATAGAGAGAGAAATCCTTATTATAAAGATTGGTTCTATTGTGATTGCATTCTCTATGGTTGGTTATTGTGTGCCCTAAAACCTGAAATTGCATCACAAGTAACATTTGATTCATCGTGTAGAGTTTGAAAGACATCAAATGAAATCTGGATTGCAATCTGTGCACACAATGGTGTTCAAAACAAAGCACATATTCAATTCTTGAACAATAAGGATGGCAAGAAAGGGAAACATGAAAATGATTGAATTTTTAAAGAAAATGAAAGGCTTTTCAGACAATTTAGCTACAGCAGGGGCTTCCATTCCAATATTCGAGTTGATTTCTTGTATTTATATAGGTTTAAATAGTGATTATCTACCTATAACTACTGTACTTGAACACAAGGACAATGTGTCTTGGCAAGAAATCCAGTCAATTCTACCGAGTTTTAAGGCAAAATTGGAGCAACTGCAACCTCTTAATGGCCTTAACTCATTAAGTATACAAACACCAAATCAAGCTAATGTTGCAGAAGTGAAACAAGGTAGAAACCAATCTTGGAATAACTTGAAACCATATGGTTTTAGGCAGTCTGGTGGAATAAACTTTAATATTAAAGGTCAGGAGGCAAAACCAATAGAGGAAGAGGTGATTCTCGCTTTCCTAATAATAATAAACATACATGTCATATTTGTAATAAGGTTGGTCATACTGCTGTTGTATGTTATTATAGAGCAGATTTAGAATATATGGGAGCACAAGGATTTAACAATAGTCAAGGCCATCATTCTCAGTTTGGCAATCAAGGAATGAAAAGTTTTCAAGGTCCACCAAGTGCAAATTTTATTTGTTCACAGAGTAATTCTGCAAACTATGCTCCAAGTTCTTCATCATCATTTTCTTCACCATAATCTATTACTGATACCAGCTGGTATGCTGATAGTGGAGCCATCGCACATGTTACTCCGGATCAATCTCAATTGAATAATTGCTCTCCTTACACAGGTAATGACTCCTTAATTGTAGGAAATGTTCATTCATTACCTATATCATGTGTAGGATCAGCTCATGTTACATCTACTCCATTAAAACTCAAGTTTCATAACACTTTATGTGTTCCTCATATAAAAAGAATCTTATTAGCATCTTTCAGCTGGCTAAGGATAATAATGTCGTTATTGAATTTACTAATTCCCATCATTTGGTGAAGGATTCTTTAACTAAAGAAATTCTCCTTCAAAGCAAGCTCAAAGATGGATTATATCAATTTGAGAGTACTGCAGTTCCTGTTTCATTTTCAAATAAAAGAATAGTTGTTGGGGTGTGTACATTCTTTGCATCACAACAGTCTCCTTGCTTATTGTGGAATAAACGACTTGGTCATCCTTCTCATCAAGCTCTTCAACAAGATTTTGATATCCAATTTACATATTACTGCAAATAAACCTGCATTTTGTGATGTATGTCCATTAGGAAAGCATCATGCTTTGCCTTTCTCTTCATCAAACAATTGTACTGATACTGTGTTGAAGATAATTCATACGGATTTATAGGGACCAGCTCCTATGGCTTCTATTGATGGTTTTCATTACTAATTTCATTTATTAATGACTTTACAAGATTCAATTGGATATTCCCTCTTAAGACCAAATCAGAGGCTTTCAAAGCTTTTCAAATGTTTAAGGTTTAAGTGGAAAATCAGCTCTCTACTCACATTAAGAAAGTCCAATCTGACTGGGGAGGTGAATTTCGGGTTTTCAAACCATTTTTGGAACATCATGGTATATTGTTTCAACATCCATGTCCATATACACATGAGCAGAATCGATGAGTGGAAAGAAAACATCATCATACAATTGAAACAAGTCTTACCTTACTTGCTGAAATTCACTTACCATTACACTTTTGGTGGCATGCTTGGGAATATGCAGTCTTTGTGATATATAGACTACCTACAAAGGTTCTTCAAGGAGCTTCACCCTATGAAAAATTGTTTCACACTGCACTTGACTACATGATCTTGAAGGTATTTGGATGTTCTTGTTTCCCATATATATGTCCTTATAACTCACATAAATACCAATTCAGTTAGAAAAGTGCCTATTTTTTGGATATAGCTCTGCTCATAAAGGATATAAGTGTATGACTAGCTCAGGCAGAACTTATATCTCGAGACACGTATTATTTAATGAGATAGAGTTTCCATGTCATTCATTATTTCCACAGAAGTCTTCTAAAGGTCATTCGTCATCTTAGTCTACTCAAGGACCAGTCATTTTGTTACCTACTGTTTTTCTACAGTTTCCCTATTCAACTACACCAACTTTATCTTCATCAGCTACTATGAGGACATCTGTCCTCTCCTGAACACACTACAATTTCACTTACTTTGAGGATATCTCAGTCCTCTCCTGACCACACTGCCATTTCATCTACTACTGTCACTTCTCCAGTCCCTCCAATTGTTCCAGTTAATACTCATTCTATGTTCACAAGAACCAAAGCTGGTATTAGAAAAAGAGGGTGTTTACATCTACAGTTTCATCTCTTGATGATATTCCCAAAACAGTAGCAACAGTTCTTCTCATTCCTCATTGGAAAGAATCCATAAACAAAGAGTTTCAAGCCTTAATGGCTAATGACCCATGGAGTTTGATTCCATCTTCATCAAATCAAAACATTGTTGGCAACAAATGGGTTTTTACCGTCAAATGCAACTCAGATGGCACATTCAATAGGTATAAAGCTCGTCTAGTAGCTAAGAGTTTCAAGCAAGTTCTTAGTGTGGATTTCTCTGAAACATACAGTCTGTAGTCAAATCATCTACTATCCGAGTTATATTGTCAATTGTTGTGATCTATGGTTGGCAACTTCGACAAATCGATATCAACAATGCTTTCTTAAATGGCCAGTTGGATGAAGATGAAAGAATTGAAAGAATGTCTTCCTCCCTTTCTCATTATCAATGGTCCCAATATATACACAAAATCTAACATATAATAATCTATCTACATTTATACTTTCGAGACGATAAAATATATAAAATATATTTAACACACCCCCGCAGTCGAAACTGGAGGTTTACAAATGTGGAGACTGTCACGAAAATTTTCAAACAAAACTTGCGGTAGACCTTTGGTAAAAATATCTGCAATTTGATAACGGGACGGCACATGAAGAACTCGGACTTGTCCGCGTGCAACCTTCTCTCGAACAAAATGGATATCCATTTCGATATGCTTTGTACGTTGATGTTGAACTGGATTACCCGACAAATAGATAGTACTTACATTGTCACAGTATACTAAAGTGGCCTTCTTAATTGGACAATGTAACTCTAAGAGAAGATTCCTAGAGCCAACATGATTCGGAAACCACATTAGCCACCCCACGATATTCGGCCTCGGCACTAGAACGAGATAATGTGGGTTGACGTTTAGAAGACCATGAGACCAAATTGTCTCCCGAAACACACAATACCCGATGTAGATCTTCTCGTATCGGGCACCCACCCCAATCTGCATCGATGTAAGATACCGAGTAGAAGAAGAAGATGGGTACAAATGAAGACCATGATCCAAAGTACCACTGAACATATCGAATAATCCGTTTGAGAGCCGACATATGATCAATCCTAGGATCATGCATATGGAGGCAAACTTGTTGGACGGCATAAGAGATATCCCCTACTGGTGAAAGTGAGATATTGTAGAGCCCCTGCAAGACTCCGATACAGAGTTGGATCATCAAAAACAGTACTAGTAGTAGCACTAACTTTAGGCTTAGTGTTAACCGGTGTAGCAGACGGTTTACATGATGACATTCCTGCACGCTCAATTATTTCTTCGGCATATTTGCGCTGTGAAAGAAACATACCACCCTTATGTCGAGTCACCGCAATACCCAAAAATAATTCAATTGACCAAGATCTGTCATAGCAAATTCAGAACTAAGAAGGTCCATAATGGAGCACCGGAGAGCATGAGAAGAAGCAGTAAGAACGATATCATCAACATATAATAAAATGTAAGCCATATCTGATCCCTTGCTGTAAATGAATAAAGAGTTGTCACATCTACTATTGGTGAAACCAATAGATGTAACAAAATCAAGAAAGCGCTTATACCAAGCTCGGGGAGCTTGCTTAAGTCCATACAAGGACTTACGCAATAGGCACACATAATCTGGACGGGTATGATCCCCGTACCCCAATGGTTGATGCATATAAACTGTCTCTGAAGCGTACCATGAAGGAATGCATTTTTGACATCCAACCGATGAATTGGCCATGCTTTAGACAGAGAAATGCTAAGTACGGTGCGAATAGTTGCGGCTTCACAACCGGACTAAACGTGTCACCACAATCAATGCCAACTTTGTTGAGTTTTTCCATCACATACAAGACGGGCTTTATGCCTCTCTAAATCACCGTTAGAATGAACTTTATGAGTAAAAATCCACATAGACCGAATAACATTAACATCGAGTGGACGGGGCACCAATTCCCACGTCTTATTTGTAATAAGAGCATCATATTCATCATCCATGGCCATTTTCCAATTACGGTCACGAAGAGCCGCCACCGGATTACGAGGCAAAGGAGACCTTGAAACCGTGGCATGTAAAGCTTGGTATTTTGGATTGGGTTTAACAATACCATGTTGGCTTCTAGTGACCATAGTGGGTTTAGGAAGAGGAATATTGGTAGTAGGAGCTACGGACTGGGCATGTGGGGAGTGGGCTTGGTTAATAATTGGAAATGGTGGTTCTGCTTGGGCCAGTGAAACTGGATCTGGATCCGGTTGGGCGAGTGTGTAGGCACTGGGTCAAGCGTATGGGAAAGAGGAGTAGTAGACTCTTGAAGATGATTGTGCACATAAGGAGATAAACCATTATCCAAATAATCATATGTATGGGATGATGGGGTATGTAATGACGCAAAGGGAAATACATTCTCATCAAAACGGACATGACGACAAATGATGATTTGTCGGGATGATAAATCATAACATTTATAGCCACGGTGATTAGGTGGAAAATCCAAAAAAACACAAGGAGTGGACCGAGTTTGTAATTTATTGATTTTGGTGGAAGGAATAAGAGGATAACAGAGACACCCAAAGACCCGAAGATGAGAATATGTAGGAATCCGTTGATATAGTATTTGAAGGGGAGATATATTACCCAAAAGCTTGCTCGGAAGAATATTAAGGAGGTATGTTGTCATTTGTAATGCATGATGCCAAAATGAAGGAGGAAGTGATGCATGAGAAAGTAGAGTACGAGTGATATTATTGATAGACCGAATTTTCCGTTCGGCCTTCCCATTTTGAGAAGAGGTGTGAGGACAAGATAGACGAAAAGACATTCCATTTGTCTTACAGAAATTCAAAAATGGTCCATTATCAAATTCCCTCCCATTATCACATTGCATAGTTTTAATATTACGTTCAAATTGGGTAAAAATATGAGCTCGAAAAATCATAAATTTGTCATAAACTTCCGACTTTTGACCCAAAGGAAAAGTCCATAAATAATTCGAAAAATCATCCAGAAATAGCACGTAATATTTATGCCCTGCAGAACTCAGAATTGGAGAGGTCCAAAGATCACTATGAATTATATCAAAAGGTAAAGACGGACTGGAACGAGACGACACAAAAGGCAACTTAATATGTTTTCCGAACACACAAGAACGACAAATAGTAGAAGTAGAGTTTCGAGCACAATCAATGCTTTTCGTGGCCCGAAGAGCATCGAAAATCGAAGCACCCGGATGACCCAAACGATCATGCCAAAGCGAGGAAGAGATGGTCGCAAAGGTGGACGGAGTAGTTTGATTGTAAATAGAGGTGAGAGGATAAAGATCACCCTGGCTATCACACCTCGGGTAGGCGTCCCCGTCTGAAAATCCTTCACAGAAAACCCAAAAGGATCAAATTCAACAGATACAGAATTATCAGTAGTGAATTTCCGAACAGAAATAAGATTTTTGATTATTTTGGGAACATGAAGGACATTATTCAAGGACAAAGGAGGATTAGGGTTGGGCAAACATGTATGACCATAACCACGAATAGGAATTGAATGACCATTTCCGACAATAATACCAGTATGATGATTGCTCAAATTAAAATAAGACGAGAGATTACCGTTCGAGGAGGTCATATGTGATGTCGCACCGGTGTCCATATACCAAGATGAATCGGGTGGATTTAGAGACATGGTGTGCATAGCGGATGCAATGTCCGTAGGAGCATAAGAGCTAGACTGCCCATTGAAAGATGGAGCTATAGAAACCTGGTAGGCTTCCTGGTGGGGGCGAGAGCCCAATACCCCAGGCCTACGATTTGGAGTAGGTGGGCGAGCCCAACCTTGAGTTGGCATAGGGCAAGGGGGAGCCCCCCATTGAGGCCAACCCCAATGAGGAGATGGAGACCACCCCCAACTCGAAGCCTGCTGCTGATGGCGTTGCGAGCCACCCTTGCCGAACCGACCACCAGAGCCACCCTTGTTGTGTTGCCTCCACCATTTCCGCGGCCACCATAATGTTTCCGACCCGGATTGTTCCGCTTTCGCCGAATGTTGCTTGCCCTTTCCCTTGTCCCGTATGAGAGATCGAACGAAGGAAGAATCGTCCTCATTTGATGCAGCTATCATGACGGAGTCAGAAGCCATAGTTGCCTCCTTGGCTAACCCGAACTCTTCAAGAGTCAGCATTGAACGAGCTTGATAAAATGGAGGAAGGGGATTACTTTGTCGGATCATCGTACCCACACCACGGTACGGAGCAGTAAGACCTGAGACAAGTTGGAGGACAAGACGATTGTCGGACACCGGAGCCCCAACATTCTTCAATTGATCGGCAAGGGACTTAAGCCGTTGACAATACGCCGAGACATTGGGAAAGTGTTCCATCTTAGTGGTGGAGAAATCATGTTCAAGAGAAACTGCACGGGAATGTTTATTGTCTTGGAATATGTCCCGCAAACGATTCCAAGCTTCCATTGCTGTAGCATCTGGTTCAAGAATGGTGTGCAAAAGGTCGTTAGAAATTGTGGCATAGATCCATGATAAGACCGTGGCATCAAGGGTAGACCACATATCGTCATCTCCCTCAGTAGCCGTCTCCTTGCTTTGATCAGAGGGGATGATGTGATGTAAGACCCTGTTCGCACGTGCATGAACCTTAAACAACTCCGCCCAAGTTGAGTATTGTACGTTTTCCATCTCAAGAATAATAGGAATGTGATTCCTAATGTTAGAGACAGCAAGAGCTGGGTGAAAATGTTTGGATGGAGACATCCTTGTCCGAGAAGAAGCACGGCCAGAGGCAGCTGGCGGCGGACCTTGGCGAGCGTCGGCGGCGGGCTCGGGATGCAGTTCGGATCTGTAGCGTGGCAGATCTGGGCGAGCTGCTGGCGCGGGTGGCGGCGAGCGCTGCTGGCGCGGGTGGCGGCGAGCAGGGTCGGCCGGAGGTAGACGACGCGGGGAGGCGCGGGCTGCGCGGGAAAGCCAACCGAGGAGAAGAAGACGGTGGCGGAGAAGGCTCCGACGGTACGAGTCCGCGGGGAGGCTGGCGGCCGAGGATGGTGTCGCGGGTGGTCGCGCGCGCGCGGGGCCGAGAGAGAGGCGGCGAGAGAGCAGAGGCGAAAGGCAGCGGGAGAGAGGCTAGAGGCGGCTGGTGGCGGATCTACCGAGGCGTCCGGAAGCGTCGTGGGGGCGGTTCGCGGCGGCAGAGGAGGCCGCGATGGCCTACGACGAGGTGGCGCGGATCTGGGCGAGCGGATCCGAAGAAGAAGAGCAAGTGTCCCTGCCGAAGAAGAACAAGGCGCCGGCGTCGGTGGTGAGCGCGAGGAAGCAGGAAGAGGCGGAAGAAAACGTGGATCGGCGAGGCGAGCGCGAGGAAGCAGGAAGAGGCGGATCGGAGAGGGGAAGAAACCCTATTTCTCTGATACCATGAAAGAATTGAAAGAATGTCTTCCTCCCTTTCTCATTATCAATGGTCCCAATATATACACAAAATCTAACATATAATAATCTATCTACATTTATACTTTCGAGACGATAAAATATATAAAATATATTTAACAGAAGAAGCCTACACTAATCAACCAGAAGGTTATGTTGATGTTCATAACTCCAATATGGTTTGTAAACTACACAAAGCTCTAAATGGCCTCAAACAGGCTCCTCGAGCTTGGTTTCATCGTTTGAAATCACAGCTCTTTTCATGGGGTTTCACAAACTCTCAGTCTGATAATTCCTTGTTTATCACAAGATATCAAGGAAACATGCTCGATGTACTGGTTTATGTGGATGACATTATTATTATTGGAGCTCGAAATGATCACATTCAACAGTTTATCAACAAACTTCATCAAACTTTTGCTTTGAAAGATATTGGAGATTTGAACATGTTCTTAGATTTTGAAGTTCATCGTGATTCTACTGGATTTGTATTTAACACAGACTAGTTATGTTCATTCTCTTCTTCAGAAAGCAGGGATGTCTTCTAACAAACTTGTGGATACAATTGCTATTATGGGCAAAGAATTTTCTTCATCTACCATTTCACTGTTTAATGATCCTACATTGTATAGGAGCATTCTAAGATGACTTCAATATGTTGTTCATACACACCCAGACATCGCATTCATTGTGAATCGGTTAAGCCAATTTCAACAATCTCCCATTACTCATTATTGGCAATCACTAAAGAGGGTTCTTCGTTATTTGAAGGGTTCAGCTGCACATGGTTTATGTTTTAAATCAGGGTCCAACTTCTTACTCACTGGCTACCCAAATGCGGATTGGGCTTCATCGCTTGAACCGAAAGTCTATATTTGGTTATGTTGTTTATTTTGGTACGAATTTAGTTTCGTGGCAATCCAAGAAACAAGGTGTGGTTGCACGATCAAGTACTTTGAATCAAAATACTTGTTTTAGCTCAAGCGGCAGCTGAAATTACTTGGTTACGCTCATTATTAACTGAACTTCAATTTCCTTTGGTTGTTAAGCCTACGGTCTAGTGTGATAATATGAATGCAATTGCATTGGCTCATAACCCTGTTTTTCATACTAGAATCAAACATGTGGAAATTGATGTGCATTACATCCGTGATCAGGTGTTGAAGGGGCATATTTCAGTTCACCATGTACCTATTATTGATCAAGTGGCTGATTGTTTTACCAAGGCTCTTACTTGTACCAGATTTCACTATTTGAAGGGCAAACTTGGTATCACTTTACTTCCCTTGCGTTTGAGGGGGATGTAAGTGTTAACCATTGAGATATATTGTATAGAGTGCGACATATATGTAGTGAGGTTAGTGTTGTACTTTCACAACTGTCAGTTAGGTTGTTACGTTTACTCTAATCTTGCATATACACGTGTATGATAGAGATACTACAATCTTTGATATAAACACAAATTCAGCTCCTCATCCCTAACTAAGGAAACTAAGATATTTTCTTGATCACATTGAAGATGCTCAGCTAAGACATCCTACGAATCTTAATATTTGATAAATCGACATAAAGAACTCTAGCAGTAATTTTTTTAGGTTTCAGATTTGCCACTTAAAAGTATTTCTCTGCATGCAACTCTGATTTCGTTCTTGATAGAAGTTGAACATTTTCAAAACAAAATATTTAGTCCTAGACGAATAGTTTGGGCCCACAAAAAAGTATAAAAGGTTTCAAACTTCCAAGTGTCAAAAGAAGCTTAACATGAGCTATGCTCAAGAAAGCTGCACGCGCTCGGCGCATTTTAGATGCTTTTGGAAGTACACTTGGTATTTTAGAAAGTGAAGCGGTTTCAACTTATTTGTCAGTTGAAACTGCCCACGATCTCACTCTCTTCTCCAACTTGTTTGACTAGAGTTCCTACAAAAAAAAAGAGATTTAAAAAGAAGAAAAACACATTAAAAATCACATCAAAAGCTCCGATAGTTTGGTTTTCACTTATGCAGTGCAAGCTGAGTCTTCATCGTATCCTTAAGGGGTTTTTTTATGACTCTTGCAAAGCTGAGATAACAAATTTCCTTTAAAAAAGTGACATAAATATATGCTAAAAATCTCCTTAAGGAAAGTAGCATAGACACATGCTTTGAAGTCAATACTGATTCATCTGTTATAAGTTATAGCCGGGGTGGGCAGCGGTTTTCAAAAAATCGCCCAAACCGACCAAACCGCACGATTTTATTTGATTTTTAAAACTCGCGGTTTGGTCGCGGTTTGGAAAACGTAAAAACCGCAGAATCGCGGTTTGGTCGCGGTTTTCAATTTGGAAAAACTGCAGTTTAACCAAACCGATGGTATTTTGGTAAATAACCACCATAAAACCCTAAAACATAACAACAAAAAAAATCCTCACTCCTCTCTCCTCTCACTCCAGAAATAAAAAAATCCTCACTCCTCTCTTCTCTCCCGCGGCGCTCCTCACTCCCGAAATCTTCTCTCCCGCCGACGCTCCTCTCTCCTCTCACTCCCGTCGTCTCCTCTCTCTTCTCACTCTCGCCGACGCTCCTCTCTCGGTTTGGTCGCGTCTCTTCTCTTCTCTCACTCCCGTCTCCTCTCGAGCACTCTCACCGCCGTCAGTCCGTCGCGGAGTGCCCGTCTCACTGCTGTCGCATCGCCGCCCTTCATCCGTCTCACCGCTGCTGTCGTGCGTCTGCGGCCTTCGCAGGTGTCGCGCCGTTCGTCTGCTGCTGCTGCTCTTCTGCTTTGAGCTCCGCCATGAGCCCCCTTCAGCGCTCGCTGCAGCCGCCACAGATCGCTCGCTGCCCTCGCACGGCCGCTTTCGCACCAAAACCGCGAAACCAAACCAATCAAACCGCGCAAACCGCAGTTCGGTTTGGTTGCGATTTTGGTGGTTCACGGTTTGGTGGTGATTTGAAAAATCACCAAATCGTAGACCTTCGGTTTGGTGGTTTTCACCGCTAAACCGCGGTTTGCCCACCCCTAGTTATAACAATAGAAAAGCTGACCTGAAAACTCGTAATCTGTGAACCAGAGTCAACTAATCCAGTGCATCAATTAGTTTATTACTGCACATAATTTAGAGTCTTAGACGCGCTTGAAGAAACTCTGCCTGACCAACAAGGCCTCAAGAACAAAACGTTTGTGCAATGGCTCGAGTCAAAGGCTTAATTGCTTCCAATAACATGCACCTACATCATGTTGATACATACATATGCTAAAAACTTGTCTACGTTCCTTTCAACACGCACAGAGATGTGCTGCAAAAATCTCAATGCACACAATCAAAAGGACATTGACAACTAGGTGGCAACAGTATGAATCAAAAGTGTGTCAACAGTCAATCGTTTCCGATGTATAAATGTTAAAAGTACTTGATACTACAGAAATTCAATGGGAATTGTGAACTAACTAAGCTGACTGTAGCCAATTTAGATTCCAGGCAAACCAGCAAGAGAGAAGACCATATCGATTCATGAATATAATTTTGTACTTGAGTATTATATCAGGAATGCAAATCAAACAGCCAAAATTAATGTTGTTCTTCCAACATTGCATTCGAGTTCACAGAGAAAGGTTAAAAAACCAAGAAGAAAAAGAAATGCTAAATTCTCTCCAATCATAATTTCTTCTTCTCACATGCTTTCTTCATATTTTCCCTGTCAACCTCGCACCAAAGCCAACCGTGAGATCCTTGTCCAGCTCCTAACCTCAGCTTTGCCAGCATCACCACGAGACACACCTCCATAAGACATATCTGTGACACAGTCACCTCCCTTCTCTCCCTATGGATTGCTGCCAATGTCAGACTACCCAAGTTCTTCCTCTTTCTAACCACCAAAAACACCACAGATCATTCCTTTAGACATCACAATTCAATGCCTCTCCTAACCATAAACAGCTGCATGCTCCAGAACCATGTTTCTAGAGATAATTAGCAGAGAATTAGGTAAAAATGGAAAATCCGAGGAGTGGGAAGCAACTGGGAGGAAATAATTCAGATTCAAAACTATGAGAAAATGATGGATGCCTAACTAGACCTTAAAAGAAGAATGGATGCTTCTTATAAAAAACAAAAAGAAGAATGGATGCTTAGAACTTAGGCGCGTGCATTCTTTCGTAAAACGAACTAGCACAAAACCAAGATTTTCATTTCCAAACCAAAGGATAGTGATGGAGAGGTTAGTAGACAGCGCAGATAAAAGTTGAAACTGGTGGTAATGCAGTTAGTCTTTATAGCAAAAATGTACAGAAAAAGGTGATGGGAAGGAGATAAAAGAATGGAATTAGAACTAATGGAAAGAGACCTTGGAGCATTGTAGGGGGGGCATAAAAGTTTATCATAGAGTACAGCAAAACATAAAAGAAGGGTCTCTTTTGTCAAAAGAAAGGAGGGCGGAAAAGATGCAGGGCATACATTGTGGTAGCTGCTGAGTAACAATTTATAAAGAAAAGCAACTATATGATAAGTATAAAAAATAAAATAGAAAACTAAAACATGATACTACTGCAAACTTTTTCGAATTAACTTGCCAGGATTTCCTGTAGTCTCTATGGATTAGTGCAAATGCATCGTGATTGCATGATACTACCGCAAATTCTAAAAGAAGCCATCAAATTCTTCCCATCCCAACAATGAAATCTTCACACCAACAATATTTTAATACAATGTCATTTATTCTAAGCTTAGAAAATAGTTTTGAAGTTTGTAACAACATGTGGCAACAAGCAGAAACATGCTGAACAAAACATATGGTATCTTTAATCTTTATAGGCTTTAGCTCAGCGCGTCTGCATTTGAATTTCTAGGGATAGTTGCTTGCTCTCCTCAATGCCAAACAAGAAATCTAGACACCTTTTATTTTGGATAAGAACGGGACACAATCTATACACCAATTAAAGTAAAGAAATGATTCCAGGCCAGATTGAAAAGTATTTTGACCTTCAAGCAAAAAACACATCATGGTGTAGAAAATGGCTAAGCTCAAAAAAATGTGAAAGAAAGGCATCATAAATTGGAGAAAAGTACTGAAATATATATTTAAATAGCATACTAGTGAGTCAGTCATTTACACAATTTACTGCATTCAAGTTATATCTTTTTGTGGAATAACGCGTCTGATTAGAAGCTAATGATCAGATTTTAGACAGAGGCTCTCATTTTCCTACTAAGGTTTTGGATTATCTATCAGGCAATTGTTTCTCTGATCTGTAAGGCGACTATAAAGTTATTAGAAACCAAAATCTTTGCATAGGTTTCATAGACACTTGAGACTTCCTCATAGGATTGACATATAAAAGATAGGACTTTAAGGCTTTAAGCCATACCATAAGCAATCCATTCATTTCTTCTATGTTGAAAATATGTCTTCAACCGGATACTTAAAGCAATTAAAAACACTGACATAACTCGCTAAAGACAATTTGTTGCTCATACATTATGTATTAATCTGAGCGGATGCCTATCGGGTGAGAGACTTTTAATTCATGCATTTGCTACAAATCTGTTGGAGTACTTTGGACACACATTGCACATTTCTTGAAGCACACTTCACTCTGAAAACTGTGTACCAAATTTATGCAACGCAAATATGCCACTCGAACTCTTTCCAATCTGATTGAGCCTATTTAGATTATAGAAACAAATTTGATAATGTCAAAACCTTCTTATGATTGGTTAAACATAGCCTGAATCCCAAATTAGTTGGGGTCGGCTACATGGATCAAACTCTTCTATTGTGCTTGATTTAGTGTAATTGAGGGTGAGCTTTCCGAACCATTTAAATCCCTCCTACTTAATTAACGCTTTCCAAACTGCGTACCATTCATTTTCTAGCTATTTTTTTCTGAACATTCAGGAAGACAAGACAACCAATGTTGCAAAAGAACACATCACAACAAGATCCCAGATTTCTTCAATAAATTTTGAGTTTTGAGCCACCGAATCCAAAATCTCAATCCATGAACATATCTAGCAATAGAAACCCTAATTTCTCAAGATTGCGATTCAAGACCACCAAAGACATACGAAAACCCTAAAAGGACTGTCGATTGACATTCCAAACTCAATTCAAGGAGCGAATGACTCACTTAAACGATCAGTCTCGGTCGTTGCCGAAGACGACGCGGAGCCTGGAAGCGAAGAGGCCCGTGGGATCGAGAGCGGCCTCGTCGAGAAGACTGCGCTGGATGCGGTTCCTCCGTTCGGTGAGGGAGTCGCGCTCGTCTCTGAGAGCTGAGTTTTCGTCTTGGAGGTCGTTGATTCGGTACTTCTGACCTAGAGATCTCATGCTGAGGAGGAGAATTCCAGTAATGGCGAAGAACTGGATGAAGCTGTCTTTCCTTTTCATGGCGTGGGCCATGAACCCTAGACGCTTCTTGCCGTTTTCGAAGCTTGATGAAGACGCAGACGACGCCATGGTTGAGACGGAGACGCCAAGAGAGGAAGCTTGATGCAGCTCTATGTATATGCACGATGCGAAGTGTTAGAATGACAATCATATGTCAGGCGATAAGAAATATCCGCTCATACGAGCCTTTCTTGTACGTTTTGAGATGCGAATATGTACGGATTTAGTATATAATATGTAGGTTGAGATCGCATAAACGGCTCTTATGAGTTATTGTTGTTGTCATTCTAGTCTTTTTCATAATATTGCGATGTGATATTGTTGTTGTCATTTTAGTATTTTTCTATAATACTGCCTCAATTCCACATTATCTATTTAATTAATGATGTCATGGATCACTTTTTTGAAGAGCTTTAATGACAACAATATGTCACACTACAAGATATATTATCTCACAAGAGCCATTTATATGGGTCTCGAAATGAGAGCATACACAAATCTCGATGCATAACACTCTAGGTTGAGGTCGCATGAAAGACTTTTATTAGCCAATATGTTTTGTGGTGTGACATTGTTATTGTCATTCTAATATTTTCCATAATATAATAAAGAAGTTATTCATGGAAGAGTAGTTTAGTCTTGTTATAAAAATTTTAATGGTGAATTAATCATTACCTTAATTTTTGTGTACAAGCCAAATTGTGACAAATATTGTGGAACAAATGGAGTAATAACAATAAATTAAAAAAATATACATAGCAGAGGGAGGGTGGATTAGTCGATCGCGGTTGACACTGGATACCACGTAG
Organism: Stephania yunnanensis; assembly: GCA_039657365.1. Taxonomy (NCBI): domain Eukaryota; kingdom Viridiplantae; phylum Streptophyta; class Magnoliopsida; order Ranunculales; family Menispermaceae; genus Stephania; species Stephania yunnanensis. Next base: position 52,521,125 of record CM077585.1, on the reverse strand, counting down.
AAAAAAAATGTATATGCATTTTAAAGCATGTCACTTACTTTCCAACAACAACAACAAATTAAAACTCAAGTCACTTGCGCTTTGAAAAAAAAAAAAACCTCCCTGACGCGGTAGTTGCTCATTTGATATGGAACTAAACTGAGTTAATTTCATATATGGTTACTCAACTTAATACATTGTAACACTTTGGTCACTAAACATTATCTTGTAACAAGATGGTCATCACATTTTTTACAGAGTTTCATTGGTGGTCATTTGGCGAGACAAATGAGGTAGCGCTTATATGACATTGTGTTAGATTGATCTATGTAGTTTCACATCACTAAGTCTATCTAACATATTTCCCTCCATCTTCATCAAACCCCCTCTTCATCACCAATAAGACACCACTAACAACAACAACAATAGCTTTACGAGGCACACAACTTTCACCACTCCAGCAATCCTGATTAAACACTCTCCCACTTTACCGAACCCTCGGATCCCGTCGATAATGGCGACATGCATATGAGTTTTCTTGAAGATCTAGTAATAGTGTAGGAGAGACCAGTGGATCTACCACCCATATGACCACACTGAATTGGAGTAGGTCATGACGTTGGCCTTGCATCGATGGATCCTTATGCAATAGTCGATCAATTCGTTAATGGGCTCACTTGAAGGACTTAAAATCATGTTGGGGTGTTGTTGCAGACATGGTTGTGGAGATGAGTTTAAGGGGTTTGTGTATTTAATGCAAGATGGGGAGATCTGGAGCCCATTAAGGTTAATTTGGAGGTGTGGGGATTTGAGGACGTAGGAAAAATGAATTTTGTTGTGCGACACGCCATTAATTGTTGTTGTTGGGATGAAGATACGGTTTGATGAAGATGGAGAAAGAGATGTTAGATTGACTTAGTGATATGAAACCACATGGATTGAGGCAACACAATGCCACATAAGCTCCACCTGATTTGTCTCGTAGGAAAAGTTGCCAAAAAGAGACTTAAGTGACCACCAATGAAGCATTGTAAAAAGTTTGATAACCATCTTGTTACAAACTAATGTTTAGTAACCAAAGTGTTACAATGTGTTAAGTTGAGTGATGATGTGTGAAATTAACCCGAACTAAACTCGCAACATCGTAATTATGAGTTCCAATTTCCAAATTTTATCTTTACCACTTACAAAGAAGATGACTCGTAACTAAGTTTGAGGTGAGTTTCAAACTAGTTTGGAGTATTTGTCTGACATGGTTCTCACGATATTGCAACATTAAATGGAGGTTGAAATAATCAAAGGTGGTTACAATCGAATATAACGATGCTTGTAACAGAGAAACAATAATCAATGCAAGTACTTAAAGTATGCAAAAAAAAAAACAAGACACCAAAGAACTTGTTATTGCAGTTCGGTTTACACCTACATATGCGGGCCACACTTAAACATAATCTCTACTAAGTATCAAGACAATGAACTATATGAATCTTCTTGTGACTCCCTCGCTGAGCGTGCTTCCTAGTACCTTCTTACACTTCTCTCTGTGGACCTTACGTGCATAAGACTTCTCTTGTGTATGAGGCTACCCCTCACTGGAACGTCTAAGTCCCCTTTGGGGTTTTAAATCTTGATGAAGAATGTGAACAAAACTAGTTTGCAATTACAAAGTAAATAAATCGATTGGTGTACATACTCCATTACTTTGACACAATATATAGACTAATAAAGATCACATAATCTTAACTAAATCATTAATTTCTGCCCAATCTTCATTTTCAAATAGCCATGTACTTGCACATTAAACATGTCATAAACATGTCTATAAACCACAACTTCAACTTCCATGAGATCTTCAGTTGATTTTCAGTTGGTTGTAGATAAGATCAAATCTTTAACAAACTGATTCAGAGATCTATTGCAACCGCTCCGAGATTTTGTTGCAACCATGTATCTTCGTTCCACCACCCAATGTATATCTTCATATTTGAGCACGTGAATCATGCTTTGGGTGAGTCATTTACCAAACAAACAATCTAAACAACATGATAACAATCCAAATGGTCAATACGATCGATCCGACACTAACTGAGGTGACAAGAAAGTTTTAAAGTAGTGTACAACTGAGGAAGGCTTGGAATTTAAAGAGCTTCATAGTTTAAGAATCCATGTAATAGGTTAAGTTTTTGTTGGAGGTGAACTTATAAATTTCATATTCATAAACTATATACTACGGAAAATTGATTTGTGCTTTTTAAGTTGCCAACTCCAACCAATCGCCATTTTGGCACTGGTAAAGCTACATGAATGAGGTCATGGCGCTTTCATAACATAAACATCATCCCTATGGGATAACGTTTTGAGAATAGTTATTCACAAAATCTTTCACTATTCATTATTTTTATTTTTATATTTTATAAAATTTTATTGCTTTTACGTTAAAATTTAAATTGAATAAAATAATGATAAAAATAAAATAGTGTAAAAGATAATGTTGATAGGTTAGAGATATGAATAGTGTTAGTGTCACCGTTTACAAAAATATACGTGAATAGTGTTAGTGTTACATTATTTTAGTGTTGTTGGGTTGGAGATGCTCGTGATTTTTCTTTCAACAATAAAAAGTTAACTACGATCACAGTTGGTCGGGTAGGGAGAAGTATACTTTTAAGAACTGAGGGTACCAATTTTCCTCTAAGAGCATCTTCAACGGTAATGTGGATTTAGATAATGAATTGGTGTCACCTCATAAAAGAGGATGTTTAACCTATGTGGTTCTAGAGAGAAACTCTAACTTAAAAATAGTCTCCGATGAACAATGTGGATTAAGACATTTGCTTTGTTTTTTTTTTTCTTTGTCTTCATGTGAATCAAGACCTTTATTTTTATCTTTTTCTTTGTTTCTATAAATAAAAGTGATGAGGTGGCAATGAAGATAATATCTACCATAATATTTAGAAGTAAAGATTAAAGTATACATCATCTACTTTGATTCTCTGCCATATCGGTTAGACACAATGTGATGACCCCTTCTTTAAAATAAGGCATCGCTCGGCTTAATTACGACCTAATCTCGTAATTATGCCATAATATCAGCCATGTAAGACTTAACTACGTATTAGTCTACCTTTTGTCATATTCTCCTCATTAAACACGTTCATGATAAATAATACACATGTCACATTATTATTGAGTTTCAAAGTTAATTAAAATTTTTTACAGTTTAAAAAGACCTAGCGGAAGTCTTAACATTCATGTGAAAACAATTATTAAAAGTCCTAAGTGTGGAAACCAGGAAACAACATTACATGCATATAAATATCATAAAGATGATAACACAGTGATAACCAAGTCTCAAGTTGGGGAACTATACCCTTAACCTAATATACAACTTAAAATTTATAGAAAAGACATAAAGTAAATAATACATTGAAAGTCAAAACCTATAAAATAGGAAGTAGAAAATCATCAAACGCTAAGAGATAATCGGCGATCTTCTCTTTGCCTAGCTTGTTGCTTGACGGATCTGCACCCACCATCATAAAAGGATAATGAGTACAATGTAATAAAGTAATTCTTAGATATTCTTATGTACATTTCCAAATATAATCAACTGGTATTTCAAAGCATAAAATATAGCAAAGAAATGCTGAAATTGAAATATATTAGAAAATATCACAAAAAGAGACTAACACAGGTTTAATAGTAATGATTTAGGTTCTCGGTCAGTGAGTTTTATCACAAAGGCCTTTTATTCCACCATCTCAAGGTGGAATTGTGCTCTCCACCTCTATCGAAGGTCGTAGCTAAGTTCTACGACTCTATGATCATCTATATCTCAATCCTCAAAGGTGGAGCTAAGCTCTTCGCATAAATAAATCATCTTTATATACATACTTGCTGACTACCTCGGGTCTCATATCCCATGTGACGCACAAGTGTAGTGGTGAGTGCCGACATCCCTGGTAGTCCAGTTACCCCATGTGCTGCGCATCTCATAATCGTGCAATGACCCTAGATTCTACTACTACTTTATAATTTCAAGGAAGACTCGCATTAGGGATTCCAAGACAAGTCAATATGCTTCAAAACCGACATTCAAAGAATACGAATCCATATATGTACTCCAATTTCATTACTCTAATCCTAATAGCATGCTATTCTCGATTACATTTTAATCAAAATAGCAAGAAAGACATCGAACACGATAATAGAGTCAATGATTTCCATAACCAAATGATATCATGATAAAAATACTAATTTAATGAGTAGAATATGAAACAAATTCATGATATCATAATACAAGGCATTTCATGTCAAATAAATTGTAAAACAAAGCATAATTGGAATGAAATGTAAAAAGAACCTCAACAAGATTACTTACAAGTCACGTAATGTATTTCCTAGCTTATCTGACCTCCTAACACCCCAAAACGCATACCTAGACTCCCAAGACTCTTCTCTAGGCTCATGGTATAATTTAGTATGTATTAAAGTGTTGGGTTTTAGGCTAAGCTAGATAGATTAAGTGTGTTTTGAAAAAATGCATATTTTTGTGCTGTCAGAGTACCCCGCGCTAGGTAGTTTACCTAGCACGCTAACGACTTTTGCATGTTAGAGTTTTTCTCTAGCGCGCTAGAGCTGCTTAACGAACTAGAGAGTTCTTTAGCGCGCTAGGTGCAATGAAACCTCAAAATCTTGCAACCAGAATTCTAGATTTTCTTTTGGAAATGGCCTTCTTTAAAGCCCCGGATCCTCGTTCTTTGCCATTAGTGATTCGTAACATCCTCCTTTATTAAATATACACTAGATATTTCATATATTTCATCAATTACATCAAACTTTAGAGATTTAAACATGCATTGTGTTGAAAATAACTCAAGAACACTTAAAATACAAAAATTCATAACTTTATCAAAACAAAACCAATTTTCAAAATTCTTGATAGCTGGACTATTAGAAAATTTCAATGAATACAAATACGCAAATTGATTTTGAAAATAACATCTTTTGAATGCTGATTATTCAGAAATTCACTTTCATTGGAATGAAACCCAATGTTGAGCAACTCTTGAAATCTAACAAATTGAGCTTAAAAACTTAAACCAAAACTTCCATTTTGACACATTTGACACATGAAATGTTTTGAAAATTGATTACATGAAAACTCCTTTGATTTCATGCCTACAACTCATGAAATTGAAAACATAGATGGGCACATGCATTACCTAGAGTTGTAAGTTGTTGTCTATACTTGAGTTCTCTCATTTGATGGAGAAACTCCCCTCTTGAAACCCCAATTCTAGCAGGTAATCACCTTAGAATTTCCTCTCTTAATGGTTCTATGATTTGCATGCTCATCACAAGCACTTATATATAATTAATTTATAGTCATTGATCTAAATGTACACACTCATCTAGAGACTAATATAATGGCTTTCATTTTGTTCCAATTCCACTAACTCTCCACTAACTCACCCTTGCTAATACCAAATTCATACTCCACTGGTCTCTTAATGTGTCCACACGTATCTCAAGAAACATTAAATGGATATTGTTTTATTTTACTAACTTAGGCTACATTTATTATAAATCAACTATAGCTACAATAAATTTAACTAATTTAGCCACATAAATACATACAATTGAAGAAATTACTCATCATGTCACTCTCTACCTCAGTCCCGCACGATTGGACGCATCTCGAGACGTGTCTCAGCTTACGTATCAACACCTACAAATAACAAGTAGATGTGATTTAGTAGTCTACACATGTACCATGCACTAAAAAATCTTTACGCAAATGTAACATATATTTTGGCCACATGCCTCGATCAGTGTGCGTATTATGATGTGGGTCCTACGTTATGGGTCGATGATCCTGTTTAAGGATTAAAACGCGATTATCAATTTTGGGACGTGACAAATCTTCCCAACTAATGAAAATTTTGTCGTCGAAATTAAAATTCAAGTTAAGCTTATACCTAACTCGAAAAGGTACGAGAATCTGTCCATCATATTGTGACATCCGAGAATTTTATAAACTTAATTAGGTGGCTAATTAAGTATTTTCGAATTTAATTTGGGATTTAGGTATCCGAGGGGGACCCACGCGTTACGCATCAGAGATCATAAATTTAATATTATTTTTGTATATTGTATATCTATTTAATGTATTATACACTATTTTGACGCGAAATATGGTCAAGTGGAGCGTATACGCAGTCTGTGAGTTTCGGGGGGAATTTTCTCCAATTTTCGATGATTTTGGGTATTTTCATATTTAATTTGGATATAAACGAAGAGATAATCAAAAAATTAAATAAAATAATTAATAAATTAGTGGATGCTTAGTGACATGTGGGGTCGAGAGTGACATACGAGGGATGTACAATACTATGCACGCCTGAGGTTAGTCATTGGCGTGCGTGGAGAATTTATAACCGTGAAAATATATAGGTGTGTATAAATTTTATATATAATATAGTTTATATATAAATATATATAAATCAATCCTATAGTTTAAATCAAATAAAAGTAAGCATTGGATTCACCTCAAGATACGCGTAGCATGATCATCGAAGAGGTGAAATGGTTTAACATTGTTGTTGGTGAGGTGTATATATGCCTCGAGATGAATATTGTCCAATCTCGAGGAGAATCAAGCGATGCACAATATGTATCTCGAGGAGATCAATATAATTAATCACAATGAGTCGGTCAAGAGGTAGTGATTATCTTGTTAATAATCACAAAATTGACCTTGAGATACATAGCACATATCTCGAAGAAGATCAAATTAAATAATGATAATGATTCAAAAGACTTGCCTCAAGATTCGTGCGATGCGAATCATGAGGAAATCTTAATACATAACTTCACTTCTACGCATCGCCTCAACAAAACCATTAGATTTGTAATAAAAACCATTAGATTTGTCTCAAGATTCGTGCGATGCGAATCTCAAGAAAACTTAAATACATATCTCAAACCAACAGAACCGCCTATGTATTCGATTCACAGAGAGATTGAAATTGGTTTAAAAAGAAAGAGATCGATTGAGACTGTAACATCCCTTATCCCTATTAGGGAAAATGCTCGACCTAAAACCCTAATTAAGCCTGTTAATCCTGCAAGACATATTTAGAGCCAACAACCTCTTTTTCTATACCTGATAAACTCAACCTGTATATTCATATCGAAATAATATATCGAAATATTACGAAATGAAAAATTGAAAATTTCTTCGATATATACAAACATACGGGAATACATAGTTTATTAAAACATGAACCCATATATAAATCACTCTAACCCTATTTATATACATCAAAATAAGTCAAACATAGTATATAAATAAAAGAAGGTACATTACATCAAAAAGAAGACACGAGACTCATAAATCTTTTTTCCTTTTAGTCGAAGCGTCTGGTTGCGAACCTAAAATAGTTAATTTGGGTGAGCGCTCCAACTTGCTCAGTAAAGATCCACATTAATCATTAACATTTCATATAGTAAACAAGGAAATCATGCAATAACAACATGCACCAATGATATCTAACAAGAATATGAAAAGCATATATATATTCAATACATAATCTAATGCAAAGCAAGTAATTTGGACTATTACACTGTGATCTCCATTTATTTTGTAAAACTAGGATCGATTACCCATCGACACTATTAATACGAGTGCTAGACCAACATAATGGCTATTATGATGTCTAGCCAATCAATTAATGTCTAATGGTTCTATTTTAAATCCTCTAGTGTAAATATAATGCCACCTATAAATCGAATATGATGTTACATACAAGTTGGAAAAGTAACTCATCTCTTATGTCACCTCAACTCAATTCTAGGATTTTACTTTTGTGAATCACAGTAAAAATCATTTTCCTTTTATTGAAAACAATCATAGTATAAATAGTCTCCCATTCCATTTTAACAACTATATGAGCTATATAAACTAAATAGCCATGCAATATAGATAAATAAACAAATCCGTATTTACCTCGGGTTTAAGTTATCGTCCAATTTCCTAACTTTTTAGTCAATAATTCTCTCCCGGATAACCAACACACATCATAGACCAACCATTTGTTGTCAATTTAGGTATATTATACTCTAATTAGAACCCTTAGACCCAAAGCTCTCGAAAACCATTTCAATCAGTTTTGTATGGATCTGAGTGTGGATATCGCGCTATGTCCGGAGTTAGCGCTCTATTTGCACTATTGGACATCATACACACTTCTGGGTTCCGATAGCGTGCTACATGACATGGATAACGTGCTATCCGTATGTCAGTCATATACCCAGTATGCGTAGCTCGCTATAACCAATGCCTAGCAACACACTTCAACTAATCTAAACTTGACCCGAACCATATCCAAAACATTATAAAAAGTCACTAAACTCATCAAAACTGTTCGAGAACAACCTCTAATGAGGTGAGAGACCATAATTGATCAACAAATAGCTTAAACAAAAACAATCCTAACATCACCACCAATTCCAACTTTGATAAACACTAAAACAAATTATACCTCTATGATGCTCACAAGCTGTTTGATTGATTAATGTCCTCAACTAAGCTTGATTCCGCACCTCTGACAACTTGTCTCGATCGATTTCAAACCCTAACCTCGTTTTCGTTTCGATCAATTGTGTTTAGTTGGTAAATATCAACTTTTTGGTTTATATATATATATATATATATATATATATATATATATATATATATATATATATATGGATTTTCCTTGAGATATGCATCGCGTCATCTCAAGATTGATCGAGTAGTTGATGTGTTAAAGTGACATGTCTTATCGTGACATTAATTTTGACACATCTTGTACTTTCGCTTCATTCGATAAGATCAAACAATCCAAATAATTTCATTTTTCTTTTTAATTTCAATATATATCCTTATATATAAATATATATAACTCACGTATTTCTTCACCAATAAATCTATCGGACATGTCTACGCGTAGCCACGAGCGTGCACATTCATGCCACGACTCTTTCGTCGCTCACAATGTACCGGTAATTCATGACTTATAGTGTATTTTATCAATTATAGGTTTGTATATAACACGTTATTATACACAACCTATTTATATTTCAATTTCATAATCCAAACATCAAACAAACGCACACACGCTAATCGGGTTAATTACTATCTAGATTAGTACTAATCATCAGCTTAAGGAAACATGTCGTTATAGTCTCCACAATTTAATGCAATTTCGTCCTTGAAATTAAAGTAAACATAAAGTTACCTGTATTCTGGAAGAGAAATGGAAATTGCTCATTCATGTAGGATTTCTGCTCCCAGGTTAGTTCCTCATCTTCGTGAAATTGCCATTTCATTTTAACCAAAGGAATCTTTTTGGTTCTCAGCCTCTGAATCTTACGATCAAGTATCCGAATATGTTACTTATCGTAAGATAAGTCTTCCCGAATATCAAATTCATTCCAATCAATTCTTGGAGTGAATTGAGTCTCCGTCTTGCGTAGCATAGAGACATGAAAGACATTATTAACTCTGGCAAGTTGAGGAGGTAATTATAACTTGTAAGCTACATGACCAATCCTTTCTTGTACTCTGGACGACCCAATGTACCTTGGAGCTAGCTTACCTCGGAACTCAAATCTATATAAACCCTTCATAGGTGAGACTTTCAATAGGATAAAATCATCCTTTGAAAACTCGAAAAAATTAAGAGAGTGTTTGTCGGTGTATCTCTTTTGTCTGAGTTGTGTCGTAGTCAAACACTTGCAAATATGTTGTATCCTCTATGAGTAGTCCTAAATCAACTCTGACCCTAATAAAACTATATCTATAACCTCTCGCCCAATACGTTAGTGATCGACAAGGCCGACCATATAGTGCCTCAAATGGAGCCATTCCGATACTAGTCTGATAACTATTGTTATAAGAGAACTCACGCATAGGAATATATTTATCCCATTTACCTCCAAACTCCAAGATACAAGCTCGAAGCATATCCTCAAGTACCAATATCGACCGCTCAGTCAATCAGTCAGTCTGAGTATGGTATGTCGTACTCGAGGTTAAGCACAGTTCCTAGCCGCTTTGCAATTCACTCCACAACCTGGATGTGAATCTCGAATCCCTATCCAAAGTAATCGACACCGAAACCCGTGAAATATCAATACCTCCCGTACGTACACCATGCATAAACGGTCAAGAGGATCTCGCATAAAAACTAGTAAGAAATGCGTAGATTTCATCAATCTGTCAGCCACAACCCAAACGACATCATGTTTGTGCTGACTAAGAGGTAGACTGAAAATAAAATCCATCGATATATGTTTCCATTTCCACTCGGGATAGGCAGTGAATGCAATAACCCTACATGTTTCCTATGTTCACCTTAACTTGCTGACATATCTCACATCTCTTTATGAACTCAACAATGTAAGTCTTCATCCCCGACCACCAATAAACACGTCTTCATATCACGATACATCTTAGTGTTACCTAAATGAATAGAGTAAAAAGATCGATGGGATTCCCGTAGCAATTCGTGCCTCAATTGATCCTGAGCTGGAATCTATAATCTATCCCTAAATCGCAACACCCATCATCAGAAACTGACCAATCAGGATGATCTATACTAGCTGCTAATCCCCAATGTGTTACATATTCCTATTTAACTTTTTGACTATCAACCACCCGTCGAATCATCTCCAGTTCAGCTAGTATAGATCATCCTGATTGGTCAGTTTCTGATGACGGAGTGTTGCGATTCAGAACAGAAGAACATATTAGTAGCTTTAAGACTAGCTCTCTTAGTTGATAATGTGCCAGCTGGACTTTCACGAATCATCATCACCGAAGCTTCCTCAAGAAGTATGAACCGAGAAGCTCTGGCAATAGCTGCATTCTCTTTGCTTATTCTTCTCCTACTCAAGGCATTAGCAACAACATTTGCTTTACCTAGGCGGTGATACTTTATAGTGAAATCATAATCCTTAAGAAACTCGAGCCACCAACACTATCTCATATTCAATTCACTATGAGTAAATAAGTATTCCAAACTCTTATGATCTGAAAATACTATGAACCTCTCGCCATACAGATAGCGCCTCCAAATCTTCAAGGTAAAAACCACCGCAGCTAACTTTAGATCATGAACTAGATAATTTCTTTCATGAATCTTGAGTTGCCTCAAAGCATAAGCTACAACCCTGCTTTCCTGCATCAACACATAGCCCAAGCCTGAATGAGAAATATCAGTATAAATAACCAACTCCTTCCCGTTTCAGGTAATGTAAGAACAAGTGTCGTAGTTAGTATGTCTTTTAACTCCTTGAAAGCAATTTTACACTTATTAGACCACATAAAATTGACGTCTTTCTGTGTATTAGCCGAGTCATTGGTAGAGCAATATGAGAGAATCCCTAAACAAATTGTTTGTAATAACTAGCTAACCTTAAAAAACTCTAAATCTCTGATATTGTGGTAAAAGTAGACCAATCCCCGATTACCTAACCTTTGCTGGATCAATAGATATACCTTCAATATTAACCACATGTCTAAGAAATTTGACCTCTAAAGACCAGAACTCGCACATACAGTTCATTATCCTTCAGAGTCTACAATGTAACTCTGAGGTGGTGCAAATGCTCTTCCTCAGTCTTCGAATAGATAAAAATATCATCAATAAACATGATGATAAATTGGTCAAGATAGGGTTTAAACACCTTATGAATCAGATCCATGAACATATAGCAGGAGAATCAGTGAGCCTAAATGGCATCACTATAAACTCGAAGTGCCCATAACGAGTACTGAAAGCTGTATTCGAGATATGTTCATCCTTGATTCTCAGTTGATGATAACCTGGTCTCAAATCCATCTTCAAGAAATATCTGGGACCCTTCAACTGATCAAACAAATCATCAATCCTGGGTAATGGATATTTGTTCCTAATAGTTGCCCGGTTCAACTGTCTATAATTGATGCACATTCATAGGGTTCCATCATTCTTCTTCACAAAAGAACAGGTGCTCCTTATGGCGACATGTTAGGATGGATAAACCCTTTATGAAGCAACTCCTCAAATTGAGTTTGCAACTCATGCAATTCCTTCGATGCCATACGGTATAGAGAAATAGATATAGGTTTGGTACCAGGAATAAGATTAATGATGAAATCAATGACACATAGCGGTGGTGATCCAGGTAAGTCAAATGGAAAGACTTTTGAAAACTCACAAACCACGAGTATCTCATTAAACTTAAATTCTTGTCTAGACTCTCCAAATGTAACAATTCTCGCCATAACTTCTAAATCTCGAGGTATAGCTTCCCTTCCACAAGTTGCGAATCATGAAGGATTATAACCTTTATAAACTATAATTCCAGAAAAGTTAGGTATGCGAAAGATCACCTTGTTTTATGGAAACAATCGATATGGGCATGATACGCCGATAACCAATCCATCCCTATAGTAATTCATCAAATTCCAGGAACTCCATCACCCTCAAATCAATTGGAAGTTCATTCTCTCCAATTTCGACTACACATCTCTCACATATCAGGTTAGGATAAACTTTCTCATTCACTTTTATGCTCAGAATAAAAAATGTATCGGCTCTAATAGGTTTCAATTTCAATTCATCAACCATTGTTCCAACAATAAATGAAACATTAAAACCATCATCAATTATAGTATGCATATCTCGACCACAAATATTTAATATACCTTCCACTAGTCTCTAGTTGGCCTCTGGGTCTGCCTCGACCACATCATGAGCTCGTCCTCGTGTAGGTGGTGTAGTACTGATTATTGATGTGGCTAGAGGCATGGAACACTCCTTTGCAATATGCCTCGATTGTCCACACCTGTAGCATATAATCGGTGCCCTATACGGTAAACTAATGGCCTGAGAAGCTTGTTCCGATCCACTTGGTTTCTATGAAGGCCGCATTCTAACCTTGCCTCTACCTTTAGACTTAGATGGCGACAACGATGGTTTGGCTACTGAAGCCTGAGAAACTAGCTCCACAATCTCAGAGGTAGTCGCCTAGTACCTCCTTACACTTGCCAATGCTCGTCGAAGGATCTGCACTCGGTCACCCAACAATACAGTGATGAATCCAATGAGTAAAATCCCAAGAGAAGTCCACATAATATTCATGAAATAAAACCGATAATATAGTGAATAGTCCAGTTAGATTATTAGTTTTATTTCATGAATATTATGTGGAATTCTCATGGGATTTTACTCATCGGACTCATCACTGTATTGTTAGGTGACCGAGTGCAGATCCTTCGACGAGCAAGGGCAAGTGCAAAGAGGTACTAGGCGACTACATTATATACATATTTATATTTTTGTCAGGTTTTGGGGACTATAGAACACTGATTACATGTATATGGAATATTTGTTATACTTATCTCGCCTTGATATATACATGTATCTTTTACCGGGTTTTTCATTATTTAGGATTGCTAAATATTGCATAACTTACTCATTTAAAGACTTTCATTGTAAAATGGTATTATAACTTCATAAATTGATTAACAAGCTAACCAAGTTAGTAATCATTATATAAAGATTAATTAGCTAGGTTAAAGTTAGCTGAAAAAGTGTAAGCAACTAGTTAGGTTGCGAGGCGTCAAGATAAAAGGACCATGACGTGGCAGAGATTGGTGACGTGGAATGCGACATGGCGAGTCCCAAAGCGGCTCGAAATTTGGGGTCGTCATAGAGAGAAACTGATCCTCGTGGTATCATTAATGACACGTGCATCGAGGCATATCAGATGGTTGTGTTTGATTCATCACATCTTCTGGGACACGTGGCATGTGCTGATTGGTGGAGACGTTGCTGCGTACGTGGCTGGCAAGTGAAGACGAGACACTTGGTAGTAGGTTGGCATGGTCGAAGACGATTCATGCAAAAAACTATGAGACATCAATCGAACGTATCTTGAGGCCGATCAACAGCTGTTGAGGTGAGGGAAGAAACTCACATAAGAGGACAAAGAAAATCTAGGAGAGCATACATTATGCATCCCTAGACGGGAATGTTTACTATATAGCTCATCGTAACCAATCTAATATGTGCATCTCGAGGCATCATCAAAGGTCATGAAGCGCACTATGTCATTAAATGTCTTTGTGAGCTGCATCACTCAGCTGCTATTTATTTCTTCATCCACTATGCAATGCGTGTCTAGATGCATATCTAGCGTAGCTGTTCATGCAACAAGTAAATACTCCATTTTGAGTAGTTTTTTGCCCCTGATTTAACTCAAGCGCATTCCATTAACCCTGAAAATAATAAATAAATATAATTACGCTAATATTTTGGAGACTTAACAATAAAAAATATATAAATATACTATATATAATTACATAATTAACGACTTATCACTCGTCCTAGGGGCAATTTAGTAATTTACCAAACTCGATAATAAATTATCTATAATATAAGAATTAAATTGTAAACCCTAGCCCCTTTTTGTTCAAAATCAACACGTTTGAGAGAAAGGGTAATTAGAACTGTTTAGATTGCTAACTCAAATAGACACCACCTAGAATGTAATTCCTACCATTATCTTCATCATACTTTTTTGTTTGAATTTTTCAATGTTTTACACATGTGATTTGTACAAAAAGAATAAAAAACCCCATTTAGGGACGGCTCCATTGAAACGTCGTTGGAAGTGGAAGCGGACAATGAAATCATTGCCGCTGTTGTTGGAGGACGGCGGCCGTTGCCGCTATCCTAAGAAAGGGGCCTCCATTATAGGCCTCAAAGTGAAGGGAGAGGGGAGGGGTGGCACTAGAGCCACCCCCTATGACCATCGCCCAACACCCCTATGATCACCGTCGCCGATAGGGACGTCCCAGCACCGCCACCCTGGGATGTAGGGCACCCAAGGGCACTGTCCCTACCCAATGCATCCAGGGGCCTATTTGGTCCCTGGACATTAGACTAGGGCCAAACAACCCCTGGATTGGTCAACGGGTTTTTAACCTGTTGATCGATAAACATTAAATTTAAAAAATAATAATAAAATAAAATACAATAATATAATATATATTATAAATAAACAAAAATAATATATACACATATATAATAAAATAAAAGCAAATATTTGCTTTTAAACGGGGGAAATACGGAGTCTCTGAGGGAGACCGATCGGTCCCACTTCTCGACCCTTACACCTGGTGATGGGGGACTCGTAGGTACTAGTGGACCCCTAAGACCAATAGTGGGAAGTTTACTTAACTTTAAACTAAAGCAATTATTTATGAGATGTGTTATGGTTGTATAGTGTCGCACGAAGGTTCACATCGGGCCCCGAATGTACCAAGAATTGTTATAGGGGTTGCGGCGAGTCGGGGTAAGTGGGGAGCTTTGTTCACATGCAATAAATTTGACTTGAATATTAGATAAATAGAAATTTCACATTCATATCGAAAGACTTGAGATTGAGTTGCATTTAGTTAATGGTATGCATATGCTCTATGAAATTTATATGACCTGAATAATTGCGCTAATCGATCCAAAAGCAGTGATATGGCAATATGCTCATCAAAAGAGAGTTGTCCGCCCTAGGCATAGGGATGGTGTGGCAGCGTGCCCACCAACAAAGATTGGTCTGCGCCATGAATTGTAGTGGTGTGGTTATGATTCAACCAAAAAAATAGTGGTATGCGCTATGAAATACCAAGTTCACAAGTGGTCACAATCAGTGATGGCTCGAAAACACTTGTTGTTGGTTTGATGGAACTAGATGGAGGTCACAACAACCATTGTGACCACCAAAGATTCATATCACATCCGGATTCATACCATTAGCTAGAATGCATTGAATGGAATAATGATTTATATCCATTACTAGTTCTTATGGTAAATCTCTTGTTGGACCTTGTTGCATGAATAAATGGGATTTATTTACGAATTTTGAATTCTCTTTCATAATGCAGTTTGGGTGGTTATGGATCGTTTGACTAAGCTCACTTCTTCATCCCTATTTCCATTGAGTACTCGACATATAGGTTATGAGGCATATACACAAACGAGATAGTCAGATCACATGGAGTCTCGATATCTATTGTATCGGATCACGATCCAAGATTTACCTCTCAATTTTGGAGTGGCTTTCACCACCAGATGGGGACTCGTCTCAATCTCGGTACAACTTTTCACCCTTAGATAGATAGGCAGTCCGGGAGATTGATTCAGATACTTGAGGATATGCTTCGAGCTCGTGTGTTAGATTTCTGTGGGAGTTGGGAGAGATATATTTCTTTGTGCGAGTTTGCATACAACAATAACTTTTAAGCAAGTATTGACATGACACTATTTAAGGCACTTTATGAGAGACCTTGTAGATCTCCAATTTGTTGGACCAAGGTCGGAGACGTCGTGTTGATCAGCCCAAACTTGTGCATGACTAAACCGAGAGGATAAAATTGATTAGACAACAATGAGAGACCACCCAGGGCCACTAGAAGAAGTATACCGATAAGGACCATCAAGAGGTTTGCTCAAAGAAGGAGAATTTGTTCTATTGAAAGTGTCCCTAATGAAAGGGTATTACTGAATCAGATTGAAGGAAAGTTATCTCCCAGGTTCATCGAACCATTCAAGATCAAAAAATGAATAGGCTCGGTAGCTTTCTGCCTCGAGTTGCAATCGCGTTAGTTGGAGTTCATGATGTCTTTCATGTTTCTATGTTGAAGAAGACGCATAACAAACATGCACCAATGATTGATTGGGGGCAAGTTGATTTGAGGGAAGAAGTATCCTACGATGAGTAGTTGATTCAGATCATAGATAGGAAAGTGCATAAAATCAGGAAGAAAAAAATCATGTTGGTATAAGTCCGGTGGCAATTCCATGGAGAGCATGAATTGACTTGGGAGCATGAGGACTATATGATGGAGAACTTTCCATTCCTTTTCGAACAATAAGATATGAATTTATTTTACATTCGAGGATGAAAGCACATTAAAATTGGGGATGTTGTGATGACCTTAAACGTAATAGACTCGACCTAGGGGAAATTTAGTAATTTCCCAAACCCTACACTAAATTAGCCCTAATATAAAAATAAAATTGTAAACCCTACCCCTTTTGTTTAAAATCAACATGTTTGAGAGAATGAGAAATTGAGCTTGTTTGGATTGCTAACTCAAAGAGACACCACTTAGAAGGTAATTATCAACCTCAGCTTCTTCATCATACTTTTTTTATTTGAAGTTTTCAATGGTTTACACATGTGGATTTGTACAAAAAGAATGGAAAATCCCAACTAGGGGTGGAGCTATCGGCTACATCACCACCGTTGTCTGCCTGCCGGAGGAGGGCGGCTCCCAAAAGGGGGCCTCCATTAGAGGCCCTAAAATGAAGGGAGAGGGGAGGGGTGGCACTAAAGCCCTCCATGACCACCGCTGTCGTAAGGACATCCCCCACACCGCCACCTTGGACATTAGACCGAGGGCCAAACAACTCCTTGGGCATTATAAATAAACAAAAATAATATATACATATATAATAAAACAAAATGCAAATATTTATTTTCAAACGAGGGCACTACTACGTCTCTGACCCTCGCATCGGGCGACTGGGGACCCGCGAGACCTACACTAGTGGACCCCAAAGACCAATAAATGAAAGATTCACTTAACTTTAAATCAAATCAATTATTTATGAGATGTGTTATGGTTGTATAATGTTCGCAAAGGTTCACATCAGGCCCCGGACATATCAGGAATTGTTATAGGCGTTGCGGCGAGTCGAGGTAAGTGGGAATCTTCACTCATGCATTAAATGTGGCTTGAATATTATATAAATAAAATTTTAGATTCATATCGAAAGACTTAGGATTAGGTTGCATTTAGTTAATGGTATGAATATGCTTATTTATGGAATGCATGTGACATGAGTAATTGCGCTAATCGATCCAAAAGCGGTGATATGGCAATAAGCTTATTGAATAAGAGTGGCCTGCGCCACGAGTAGCGATGGTGTGGTAGTGTGCATGCCTAAAGAGTGGTCCATGCCACGAATTACAGTGTTGTGGTTATAATCCCATAAAAAGAGTGGTCTACACTATGAAATAACAAGTTCACAAGTGGTCACACTTGGTGATGACTTGGAAACACTTAATGTTGGTTTGATGGAACTAGATAGAGGTCAAAACGGCCATTGTGAACACCAATGACTCACATCACCTCAAGGTTGAGTGTTTCAGTCACCGGATTCATACCATTAGCTAGAATGCATTGAATGGAACAATGACTTATATATATTACTAGCTATTATGGTAAATATCTTTAGGACCCCATTGCTTGAATAAATGGAATTTATTTACGAATTCGCGAGTTCTCTTTCATGATGTGGTTTCAAAAGAATGCTAATTTCCTTGCTTATTGAATTATGAATCTACCTTTAAGTTATATTGGACATGAAACTTGTTTACACCCCTTTTACGAACAAGAACCATATATGTCTCCATTACTTTTCATTAAATAGTTTACAATTCGGTTTACTACTTCATGTGTAGAATTGTTTTGCTTTATAAGTAATACTTGCATGTTTTGTGTTTGAGCGAGTCTCCTCTCTTATTGAGCACTTCTTGGTTCTTTAGCTCACCCACTTACATCTTAAGTATCTACGTCGGCGCTAGATCGAGAAAAGGAGAGGCGATAGCTTGAAGTCTTCTCTCTTAATGTGAGCCTTGTATTATATTATCTATATATTCATTTTTGAAACTATTAAACTTGGGTTATAATGTAAATAGGTCTTTTGGGTAATATGAACATTATCTCCCTTATAGTCGAGTTATTTGGGAGCTTTTAGATGACCTTACATAATTGTATAAAATGAAAACCCATTTATAGTTCTTTGGTAGACATGGATTGGTTCTATATTTTATTATGCATTTTTATTTCCATATTGTCTTTATGATTATTCCGCAAGTTGTTTAGGCGAGCCAGACTGCTTGCTTGGGCCTGATTCAGTTGTTAGGCTTAAGAGGCGGTCTGGGCCCAACCCTAAGTCGGGGAGATTCATTTCAAAAAAGACCTAGCAGCAGTCTTAACAATTATGCGGAAGCAATTATTAAAAATCCTAAGTGTGGAAACTAGGAAACAACATCAAATGCATATAAATATTATAAGGACGATAACATAGTGATAGCCAAGTCTCAAGTTGGGTAGCTATATGCTCAACCCAATATACAACCCAAAATGTGTAGAAAATGCATAAAGTAAATAATACATCAAAAGTCGAGACCTACAAAATAAGAAGTAGAAAATTGTGGAACGGTAAGAGATAGTCGTCGACCTTCTCTTTGCTCGACCTCCTGCTCATGGATCTTGCACCCATCGTCATAAAAAGGACGGTGAGTATAATGTAATAAAGTAATCCCTATAGATTTTTATGTAAATTTCTAAACATAATCGACTGGTATTTAAAAACACAAAATATAGCGAAGAAATGTTGAAATAGAAATATGTTAGAAAAATACCATAATTAAGCAAAATGAGACTAACACAGGCTAAGTAGTAATGATTTAGGTTCGGTCGGCCATGAGTCATATAAAAGGCCTTTTATTTCACTATCTTAGGGTGGAGTTCTATTCACACCTCTATCAAAGGTCGGAGCTGAGCTTACGATTCCATGATTATCTATATCTCAATCCTAAAAAATGGAGCTGAGCTCTCCGTATAAATAAATCATCTTTATTTACATACTTGCCTACTACTCCGGGTCTTATACCCCGTGTGACGAACAAGTGTAGTGGTGAGTTCCAACATCCCCTGTAGTCTAGTGACCCCATGTGCCACGCATCTCATAATCATGTAATGGACCCTAGATTCTACCACTACTTTGTAATTTCAAGGAAGACTCACATTAGAGTTTCCAAGACAAGGCGATATGCTTCAAAGTCACATTCAAAGAATACAAATCCATATTTATACTCCAATTTCATTACTCTAATCCTAATAGCATGCTATTCTCGATTACATTTTAATCAAAATAGCAAGAAAGACATCGAACACGAGAATAGAGTCAATGATTTCCATAACCAAATGATATCATGATAAAAATACTCATATAATGAGTAGAATATGAAAAAATTCATGATATCAGAATACAAGACATTTCATAGTCAAATAGACTGCAAAATAAAGCATAATTGGAAAGAAATGTAAATAAGAACCTCAACAAGATTACTTACAAGTAACGCAATGTATTTCCTAGCTTAACTAGCCTCATGACACCCCAAAATGTGTACCCGGACCCCCAAGACTCTTCCCTAGGCTCCTGGTATAATTTAGTACATATTAGAGTATGTTTAGGCTAAGCTAGATAGGTTAAGCATGTTTTGAAAAAGTGCATATTTTTGTGTTGTTAGAGTACCCAACGCGCTAAGTAGTTTACCTAGCACGCTAATGAACCTATTAACGTGCTAGAGCTGCTAAGCGTGCTTTGGAACCCATAATTCTGCAACTAGAATTCTAGATTTTCTCTCGGGAATGGCCCCTCCAAAGCCAAGGATCCCCGTTCTCAGCCACCATGGATCCGTAACATCATCCTCTATAAAAAACAACCAGAAACTTCATATAATTCACTAATTACATCAAAATTTAGAGATTTAAACATGCATTTTGTTGAAAATAACTCAAGAACACTTAAAATTTCAAAAATTCATGACTTTATCAAAATAAAACCAATTCTTGAAATTCTTGATAGCTGGACTATTATAAAATCTCACGGAATTCAAGCAAATGGATTTAGAAAATAACATTTCTTGAACTTTGGTTTGTTTTAGAAACTTACTTACATTAGAATGAAACCCAATTTTGAGCAACTATTGAAATCTAATAAATCGAGCTTGAAAACTTAAACCAAAGCTTCCATTTGACTATATGTGACACATGAAATGTTTTGAAAATTAATTACATGAAAACTCCTTTGATTTCATGCCTATAACTCATAAAATTGAAAACATAGATGGGTAGATGCATTACCTAAAGTTGTAAGTTGTTGTCTAAACTTGAGTTCTCTCATCCGATGGTGAGATTCCCCTCTTGAAACCCCAATTCCAACAACTAATCACCTAAGAATTTCCTCTCTTAATGGTTCTATGATTTGCATGTTCATCATAATCACTTATATATATGTAGGTAAGATTAGTTTATAGTCATTGATCTTAATGTACACACTCATCTAGAGACTAATCTAATGGCTTTCATTTTGTTTCAATTCCACTAACTCACCTTTGCTAACACCAAATTCATACTCCATTGGTATTTTAATGTGTCCAAACGTATATCGAGAAACATCAAATGTCTATTATATTATTTTACTAACTTAGGCTACATTTATTATAAATCAACTATAGTCATAACAAATTTAACTACTTTAGCCACATTAATACATCTAATTAAATAAATGACTCACCGTGTCACTTTTTACCTGATCCCACGACTACACGCATCTTGAGGTGTGTCCCTGTTCACGTATCGACACATATAAATAACAAGTAGAGGTGACTTAGTAGTCTACACATGTACGATACACTAGGGAATCATCATGCAAATGTAACATATTTCTTAGCCATGTGCCCCAGTCAGTGTGCATATCACGATGTGGGTCCCATGTCACAGGCTAGTGATCCTGTTTAAAGATTAAAACGTGATTATCAATTTCGGGTTGTGACACACAATCCATGGTGTAGCATCCCCTAACCTGATTAGGGCAATACCGAGCTTGAAACCCTAATTAAGCCCAGATTACCCTTACCAGACTTAACTAGAGCTAGCAACCTTACCACCTACACCTAATAAACACTACTGTATATCGACTATCGAAATAAAACAATTAATATACGCAGTGAAAATTCTAAACCTTTTCGATAATCAAAATAAGATATACAATATTTAAAACAAACCGGAATAAACCTCGGTTATATAAATCTCCCATCCTATATGATATTACAAAACAATAACTCAACACCAATATATAAGATTAGAGAAAGTCATTACATCAAAGAGAAGTTCAAGACACCTATGACGTATCAATCCTATAGTCGTAGCACTCTTCGAATCTACCTATAATGTTAATTGGAGCGAGCGCTTCAACTTGCTCAGTAAGTATGGATTCACACTAATCATCAACTCGCACAATTAACTAAAATTCTAGCATCACCATCGAATTGAACTTCAACAAACACAAGAACAAATCATACTTAAACGTTAATGTTATGTTGTTGCTTCGATTAAACTTCTCAACTTGATTAAATTCGGTTCCTAGAAAGATCTCCTGGAGATCGAAATCAACTCTTGAACCCTCAACCTTTCTCTCGAATGTTCGAATTGTGATCAACATACGTTTATATATATAATTTTTTTTTGGGATACGCGTCTCACTATCTCGAGACCAATTGCGTAGTTGATGCGTTAAAGTGACATGAACTTTGACACATCTTGTACTAACGCTTCGTTGGAGACGATCCAATAATCCATATATTTCTGATTTTCTTTTATTTTCCAATATATAAATATATATTTATATATTTAAATATATATATATATATATATATATATATATATATATATATATATGTATATCACGTATTATTCACTAATAAACTCATCCGGACATGCCAACAAATATTCTTGAGTGTGCACATTCATGCCACGACCCCTTTGTCACACTTAGTGTCCCGGTAAACTATTGTTTATTGAGTATTTTCCATTTTATAGGCTTTTATATAATTTTTGTATTATACAACAACCTATATATAAATTGATTTAACAATTCAAACAAACACCTTATATCATGCAAAGCTACGCATACGCTAATCAAAGTACGTCGAACTTAATTACGAGCATAACTCGGATTAATTAGGATTTGAATTAGTAATAATCACTAGCTTAAGGTAACGAGTCTTTATTGTCTCCCCCATTTAAAGCAATATCGTCCTCGAAATTAAAGTAATATGAAATTACTTGCAATTTCGAATAGAATTGGAAACTGTTTCTTATACTTCCATTCTCAGGTTTGTTCATCATTTTTATGAAATCCTCATTTCACTTTAACCAAAGAAATCTCTTTAGTTCTCAGCTTTAATACACCTTAAAGCTAGCTTACGTCATAATCCAAACTTACACAACTCCTCTCATAATTGAGACTTTCAACAAAACATATTTGTCCTTTAAAAGCTCCAACCACCTATGATATTTATCGGTGTATCTTTTTTTGTTTTAGTTTTATTGTAGTAAAACACTGGCTAATCTACTACCTTTCCTCTATGTAGTTCAAAATTAATTATGACTCTAACTGACTTGCACCTCAACCCTTGTCCATAAACTCCGGTGAATGACATGGTTGACCATACAAAGTCTCAAATGAGCATTCCATTCTAGCTTGACAACTATTTTTATAAATGAACTCACACATATAAATGTATCTATTCCAGTTATTATTAAAATTCAAGACAAAAGCTTAAAATATATCCTCCAGCACCAAAATCAAATACTCCAGTTACCCATCAATTTACTGATTGTATACCATACTGAGGTTAAAATCAGTTCCATAGTTGTCACAACAATTCACTTTATCCTCTGGATGTGAATCTCGGACCCCTATCCGAAATAGTCGACACCGAAACACCCCGAAATCTAACACCTCATGTATTCATATTTTGCATAAATAGTCAAAAGGATTTCACATAGAAACTGGCGAGAACTATGCAAATTCCATCAACTATTAACTACAATTTCTACCGTATTGTGCTTACGCTAACTCAGAGATAAATTGAAAATAAAATCCATCGATCTATGTTCCCATTCTAATTTAGAACTAGGCAGCGAATGCAATAAACCTCCAGGTTTTTATGCTCAGCACTCACTTGCTGACATATTTCATATCTCTTAATTATCTCAACCACATCAATCTTCATCCCAAATTAACAATAAATAAAGGAACCTCATTTCATGATATTCCTTACTGCTATCTGGATGAATGCAGTAAAGAATTCTATGAGGTTTTCGTAGCACTTCCTACCTCACCTGATCTTAAACTGGAATCCTTAATCTATCCCTGAACCGTAACCCAATATTACCTAACATTAACTAATCAGGATAATCTACACTAGTTGTTGACCTCTAATGCTATATATAATCCTGATTAGCTTTTGACAACTAATCACCATTAAATCTTTTCCATTTCAGTTTGAATCTGAACTCAAAAGATCATATTAGTAGCTCCAAAATTAGCTCTATCAATTGATGACATGTCAACTAAACTTACATAAATCATCACCGTCATTTCCTCATGAAGTCTAAACTGAGAAGCTCTATTAATAGCTACATCTTCTCCATATACCTGAGTTGCAATTGTATAATGATAGTTTGATAACACATTTCTATGTAGTTCTAGATTACTAATGCTCTAACAAATTTGTATCATTACTTTCGTCCCACTAATTAACAACGAAGTAAAACATACATATTTTTTAAGTTAAATACCTCAACCTCATATTTAGCTTGATAACATTCATACTAGAGAACTTACGCAATAAATATTTCTTCAAGTAACTCACACTTTCCAAGTCACAAGTTCGAAACTACATTCTTTAGAAGTCATGGTCAACTTCAGATATATTGTGTTAAGATTGAGAAAGGTCAATCCTAGCTATTATACATATCCTCCTCCCTGAGAAGCATATTTTCAGTTCCTTACCGAAATAATAATATTGGTTCTCTACAACTCTCAACTCTTTCACACACATACATCTCGCTTACTTTTCCAAGAGAATTTAAACTATAGCACTGGCAAGAAATTTTCAAAATTTGTCAGTTTTACAATTATATCAATAACATTCAGTTGTCGCCACAATATAAGTTAATTCATTACTAATTTTTGAGCATGAAATATCATTCATATAAGCAAGAACAATATAACCCTTCATGTAAAATTATTCAGCTTCTACTTGTTGATATATCTCATATTTCTTTATAAAATCTACACCGTCATTTTTTTTTTCATTTCAGGTCACTAATTATTCATTTTCATTACAATGAATTTTGGACTTCACTTGAATAAATATATTAAAGAAATCAATGAGATTCTCACAACATTCTTGCCTCTCTTTTTTTTCGAGTTCTAAGAACTTTCCTTACATGCTCAATGTTTTGATTTGAGATCATCCTTTCTAACATCAATAATTAGTAGTCATCTTTGACCTACTTGATAATCTCAATCAATTTCCTTCAATAATACATCACTCATTTCAATCATTATTAGCTCAACTCCAATCCGAGTTCCAAAGAATAGACTTATAGTTTACGATCCAAACTACTCAGCTGATGATATGTCTGCGCATAAGCTCCATTTGGTCATCAATAATTATCTCACCTAAGAGATATTACTGAGCAACTTTTATTATCACTATAGCCTCTGTCCCTTTCTTTTCAAAACATTGTCAACACAATCACCTTGATGAGTGATGTTTCAGAGTGAATTCCTAATACTTAGGAAAGTTTTAAGGTAACTTTTTTACATTCTATTTCTATCGCTTTGACAATTTCCATTTTCCAAACTTTCACAATTTGAAATTCGTTACTTACTCTTATAGCAGTCCACTGGTGTCATATTCTCAGGTTGTCTTTTAATGATTCCTCTAAGATTTTTATTAATCTCAAAGAATGGTTAAAGATCCTAAAAAACTTTCTTCTTAATTCACAAGTAACGCATTTCCATATTTGTTATAACTACCAAATTAGTTATCCTAAGATTATCAGTCTCTAATAGTTCTTTTCCCAAATCTAGAACTATTTTTATATAGCCGGAAATATGAGTTACAATTTTGCTTTATTGTGTCACCCATACATTCTTACCTAGATCAGAAGTTTTAGGATGAACCTCTAACTTCTTCCACAATTTAGGTTTTCAAACAAACATTGTAATCAAACTATACTTTCACATTCCTCTAAGGCATCCTTGTATTCAATTTTAATTTATAACCATCACATACTTAAGTTAACTAAATAAATCACACAACGATATCACATAACCCTGGATAAGTCGTTTGTAACATTCATTATTTCAAGTTTACTTTCCTCTTTTTACCATTGTGTTGAATATATGACAACCTTATATTATCTTAATCACAATCAAATCCTCTGATTTACTATTAATATTCAACACTCTTACCATTTATTATCCATTGAAACTTAGCATTAACATTTGCAAAAAATCTGGACTAAACCAACTTACCGTTAACATTTCAATTATGTACGTTAATTGCTCGTGTATTCTCTAAGTCTTCCAAGATTCCATGTTATTACTGATAACACAATAACAACTTCATTACAATTCGATTTTCCATCATTTGACACCTTTAATTTATGAAAATAACATGTGTTCTAGTAAGTTCTAGTGGTTTCCATCATCCACTTAAATGATCCAACACTTGCCTGCAATCATCTTATAAATATATATATCCTTAACTCTGATCATTTCACTATGGAAAATCAAATCTCAACTACCTCTTAAGAACCATTGATTTCACTTACTTTCAGAATGAGTTGTCAATTCCGAGTAATGAATACTCATTTCTACTACTACATATTAATCATTGGATTCTCAAATCCTCAAATTCACTCACCGCTCATTCTCCCGAATTTAGATTATACAAGTCTAATAGATCAAACTAGGACATCTTACCAACTCACTACTATATTCTGGATTTAATTGTCTTTTATTAATAAACCACTTGTTATTCCAATATGGATTCACACCATGATTGAAATATCAACTTCCTAACAACTTACGAAATATAACTGCATTAGTGGTTTCCTAACCTCCATTATGTTTTTATCATTTACCACTAATTTGTTTACTGGATAACTTTCATTACTTCCATACTACTCTCAATACTAGTATTAAATCACCTCTTGAAATGGTCCACCATTTTTGACTTTCATCGAAAGTCATTCAATATTTCATTATTTTATAATTTCCATTCTCTTAATACACACATCAAGATCTTGATCCAATCGATACTTCTTTACCGATTATTATTTGTCTAATAATATCAGTAAGAAAAAAATCACTAAAGATGTTACTTAGAGAAAAGTTTTATTTCGTCTTTGTAACTTTTCTTATGTCCTTCCTTTTTGTCTATCCCCGAGGTCAAGGCTATCTGGAGCTCTTACCCCTATGCTTTCTCATATCATGAGAAATAGATGGACTTCAACCTTCTTATTACCGTTTAAAAAAGACATAATTCTTATATCTATCACGTAGATATAGTATACACAACAAATAACATATTTCAGTCTTTTATCTTTTGGTTATCCTCCAAAATCATGATAAAAAACATTTATCATACCCTAAGCTTATTCATAACTCAAAACCACTCTTCTAGTTGATAAACATAGGTTCCATTATTAGGGTAATCAGAGTACCTTAAACTTTTAAAGTATGCTAATATTCACTTCGAACACCATCCAAAAGTAAATGTATGCTTAGAGCCTTGTCTATGATACCCAACTGTATCAATGTTGCCATTTTATCCCTAATGGCATGTTCGATTCATAAATCCAACTATCCCAAGTTCATGGGATTAACTTATACAAAGGATTGTGACTTTGATTAATTAGTTAGTCCAAAGTTGGTCACTTGTTCGGTTGGGTGTCTTAACATTGAGATAACATGTTTTCTTGTGATGGTGAAATGACAAACTTACCCCTTTCTTCTATACACCCAAATCAACAAAATTACCAACACACAGAACACTTTGCCATCGATTGTGCCTACATGAAAGTCCCAACTGCATCAAGTACACGAGCTTTGTGAGTGATCTCCCCATACGAAGACCTCTGTGTTCATAGAAATCTAGCCACCCACCATTACTTTTACTCCCTCTCGAGCTAGCAACCTCAATATCTCTCGATGAATCTGTCTAAGATGACGATGAGCGCATAGTTCTTACTCTTGCTCCGCCACCAATTCTCTCAATCAAATAACAGTGATTCTTGAAGAATTTGCTTTTGTTATGTTGAGTGAAATCGATACATCGAAATCAAATCTAGAATACCCATACATAGAATCAATTATTTTTTAGTGAAATTTTGCAAAAACAGAGCACATATCCGTTCAATCTTCGCGTTCTTAGCCATTGGAGTTGAATGGGTTGTTGGCCATGACGAGGAAGAAGATGTAGGCGAAGAAGGATTCGTAGGCCAAGAAAAATGATCTTTTGTATGTATTGAGTTAAGTGAGGGGTATTTTTGTCACAAGCAAACTCCACCATCCGGATTAGTTAAGGAGCCCAAAAAGGATGGTTTAATTTAGTCACCTGTATTGGGTCTTAGATAGTCCCATGGATTAGTTAATCCACCAAGCGAACACCGGATTAGCCAGTCCAGTGTAGCTAATCCGACTTAAGACCATGAAGCGAACGGGCCATAAAAGTGATAAACCATAAACTTTAGCACCACACTGTATCATAGGTATTCCTTGATTCTAATGAATCATTATTCTGATATTTATAAACCATGGTTAACTAAGGCTTTAAAACATATGACTCTGATACCAAACTGTAACATCCCCTAACCTAATTAGGGCAATACTCGGCCTTAAACCTAATTAAGCCCATATTACCCTTACTAGACTTAACTAGAGTCAGCAGCCTTACCACCTACACCTAATAAACACTACTGTATATCGACTATCGAAATAAAACAATTAATATACGCAACAAAAATTCCAAAACTTTTCGATAATCAAAATAAGATATACAATATTTAAAACAAACCGAATAAGCCTCGGTTATACAAATCTCCCATCCCATATGATATTACAAAACAATAATTCAACACCAATGTATAATACTAGATAAAGTCATTACATCAAAGAGAAGTTCAAGACTCCTATAACTTCTTCATCCTATAGTTGTAGCACTCATCGGATCTACCCGTAATGTTAATTGGGATGAGCGCTCCAACTTGCTCAGTAAGTAAAGATTCACACTAATCATCAACCCGCACAATTAACTAAAATCCTAGCATCACCATCGAATTGAACTTCAACAAACACAAGAACAAATCATACCTAAACGTTGATCTCGTGTTGTTGATTCGATTAAGCTCCTCAACTTGATTGAACTCGTCTCCTGGAACAATCTCCCTTCGATCGAAATCAACTCCCCCTCGACCTTTCTCTCGAGATACGCATCAAGCTATCTCGAAACCTATCGCGTGGTTGATGCATCAAAGTGACATGAACTTTGACACATCTTGTACTTACGCTTTGCTCGAGACAATCCAATAATCCATATGTTTCTAATATTCTTTTATTTTCCAATATATATTTATACGTTTAAAAACATATAAATATATATATGTATATATATCGCGTATTATTCACCAATAAACTCATCGGACATGTCTACAAGTGTTCTTGAGCGTGCACATTCGTGCCATGACTCCCTCGTCACACTTAGTGTCCCGGTATTAGGTGTTTTTTTGTTTTATAGGCTTGTGTATAATTTCCGTATTAGACGACAATCTGTATATAAATTGTTTTAACAATTCAAACAAACACCTTACATCATGCAAATGCACACACACGCTAATCGAGATAATCACGAGCCTAACTTAGATTAATTAGGATTTAGATTAATTAGGATTTAGATTAGTATTAATCACCAACTTAAAGTTGTTACACATGGTCTCATTGGATAGCTATTTTTGGGTTGAATATAGATTGTGTTGTAGGTAGATCCATTTTCACCCAATTTATGCTACCATTGGAGATGCTCTAAAAAGGAAGTGCACTTACTTTCTAAGTAATTTTTCTTTGAACAGTAATGTTAGAAAACTATATAAAGTTATGTTTACGTGATTTTGGTATTTAGATATTACTATATTCGTGTTGTTAATTACTTTCCTTATTTATACAACACAAAACTCTATAAATATAAGCATGTCATTGTATTTAGTTTGGTTTGATTAATACAATTTAATTACTTTAATAAGTAAAGGGGCTTGCTAAATGCACACACATAATGCCCTTATACATACCATTTTTTTCCCTTTTGACCAAAATATCCTTATCTCCCTCACACGCACCCACCTTGTCTCAAAATATCCCTATCTCCTCCTCGTCCTCCTCCCCTCCTCCTTCTCCAGCCCTTCGTTACCGCCTCATGTTCCTTTCGACCAACCACATACAGGAAGCCAGTATTTTAGAATGGTTCAACCTCCTATTTTTGGAAGCATTAATACCAGAGGTGAGTCGAGTGAACCAGAGGAAGAACATCAATCGACTCAACGACATTCAATGCAAGATCAACAACCTCAACAACCTCATCCAGATGTACAAACATAACGTCCAACTAGAATAAAGTACATTCGATTTGCATCACAAAGCAACAACATCAACGTAACCGTCGTAATAGACCTGTATGATGAAGTTTTTTTATGTCATGGTGATTTTTTTTTCAGTTTATATCTTAGGTGAATGAAGTTGATGTATACAACTTTTTCATGGAATGAACTTATTTTTCAAGAGATCATTATTGTTTTAATTTTAAATTCTATACAAAGAAATAATGTGGTTTTGGCCTATAATTATTTTAATATTCGTATATCTTCTTATCGTCACGAGATAGAAGTAAGACAAAACTTTAAAGGATGAGTCGCATGGTTACTATGGGTTGCACGGGTTGTTTGCCTCGAGATACATGCGTGACATTTGCATGGGTTGCATGGTCTATAGTAGATATGCATAGGTTGTCCTCTCGAGATACGTGCATGACGTTTGGATGGTTTGCATGGACTGCTCCATGTTGTATGAGTTGTCTACCTTGAAATACGTGCTTCACATTTGCATGGTTTGCATGGATTGCACGAGGTTGTATGGCTTGCCTGCCCTGACATAAGTGCATAACGTTTCCATGTGTTGTCAACCACGATATACGTATGTGACGTTTGCATTGGCTCAATCACCTCGAGACACCTGTGAGTCATTTGCATGATTTACTTGGATTTTATGAGGTTACATAAGGTATCCACCTCGAAATACGTGCATAACCTTTGCATGGTTTGCATGGATTGGAAGAGGTTGTATGAGTTGTCCACCTTGAGATACGTGCGTGACGTTTGCATGGATTGCAACAGGTTACATGAGTTGCACCCCTTGAAATATGTGCGTGACGTTTGCATGAATTGCACGAGGTTGCATGGGTCGCCCACCTCGACATACATGCGTGACGTTTGCATGAATTCTCCACCTCAACATACATGCATGACGTTTGCATGGGTTATCCACTTCGATATGCGTGCATGTCGTTTACATGAGTTGTGTACCTCGAGATACGCGAGTGAGACGGGTTGTACATCTCAATACGCACGTGTCGTTTGCATGAGTTCTCCACCTCGATGTGCGATATTTGAGTTGAACAAATAACTCATTTTCAAAAGGAGTCATTCATACGCTTTAGTATTTTGTATAGCTATTCATACAAGTTCCTTCCACATCATCATCATCAATAGCTCATTTTGATAATGAGTTATACATTACTTTTGTAATTTTAAAGTAACCTCCCTTATTTACTCACCATTGATGGGATGCAATAGACTATTCGAATCACCTTGTATTCTTTACTAATTGGATCGAAGCCGAATCCTAGCACCACTCTTTGATTGGAGAAGTTTTTATTTGTTGGGGGTAGTTGTTTAGATTCATTGGTGAAAGGGTTGTAAATGAACATGGTGTCTGGGACTAGTTGTGAATCATCAAATAAACATAGGAAGCCATTGCATGATACTGCAATGTCGAAATTGGGCATCGATGATTTGAATGGTGGATCAAGTCTTTTTGTAATGGTCATGTGGTGGTTGTAACGACCCGAAAATTTGACTTGTGCCACGTGTCAAGTCAAGGTCGTTTGTGGGACCCACCCGTCGAAATACGTATATCCAAATTCAATTGGAGATGATACTGCTCACTATTCGAGAAATTCGGTGAGCCGAAACATAAACGAGGACGCGTTTCGAGTCGCGTGCCGACGTGAGACCGAAATAATGGCTCTATATGGTTTAAAATGTGCATTGGATATGCCTCGTGTTGCGTGTAGCGCGGGTATTGAGATTTGAAAATGAGGCGGGTTGGTGCCTCGAGATGCGCACTGCTCGGTTGTTGAGTTTGCCTCGAGATGCGCGTTGCACGAATCTCGAGGACATTTTGATTTGAAATCAAAAAATGGAAAATGTATATATATAATATATATTACATATTTAATATTATATATATATATATATATATATATATATATTATATAAAGAAGGGATAAGGATTGGAAAAGAAAAGGAAAAAAAGAAAAAAAAAATTACTTACCTGGGCTCGTCATTCTTATGTTTGACTGAGTGCGTTACATGTAGAGACAGTAGCGAGAGGAAATGCTCCATGGCTAGGTGAAACTTTTGTATATTACTCTCCTCTGATGATATTTACTGGGTTCCACAATTAGGTTGCCTAACTCCCTGATTTTTTATTTTTGTTGAGTTATTAAACTTATTAGTTGCTTCCGCTAAAATTGTAAAACTCGATAAATATTAATAACTCAACTATAAATGTTGATTGTACTGATAATGATGGATTGGAAGGCTGACTAGGCCTGCGTTGACCTTGCGAGACTGATTCGGGGTCCACGTAGGTTTAGGCCGGGCGGGGCCCAATTCGTGAAAAATTGGGGCCGTCACAGTGGTGATTGCTCGGATCAATGACATGGAGTTGGCAATCAAGAGAATGCTCTCCCTGGAGAACAAGACATACGTTGTTCTGTGCTGTATTCTGATGGTACAAGTGAAGGAGATGTAGGTCTTCGCAATAGATAGCCATGCCTTGCACACGCACTTGAATCGCAGAAGAGATGTGATAGGCGATCTCGTTATGATATCAAGAACGATTTCTTGAGGAAGCCTCTCCATTTAGTTATTTCATTTTTTCTTCTTCGGCCTCTTATCGGTAGTTTCGTTTGGTTTCTCGAGATGGACAAAATTGGCAAGGACTCCACTTGGTAATTGAAATTCGAGAAGAGGATTACGAATCTATTTTAATCAAGGTTTTAGAATTCATCGAAATCTTGGGTTTCTGTTTCGAATCTCAAGCCAAACATAGTGTTGAGAGCATCCATGTAGTTTTCAATTTCACCGGTAACATCATCGATTTATATAAGTCCACACCGACTTCTAACCTCAAACAATCATCGAGTCCATTTAAGAGAAAAGGGGTACAAAATCATAAATTTGATATTGAGGCTATCTTGTAGAGTAGAGATTCCAATTGTTCGTGAAATTATAGGTTTGTGGTTTACTTAATTTCTCGATCACCAAGTATAAAAAGGGAAGTTGTGTTTCGATTCATGTTTCAAAATGTTGAAGGAGAAGCTTGAAACAATATTGTTTTTGCAATCTGTTTGAGAGTTGATTCTCTCCAACTTATGTGCTTGTGTTTAATGAGAAGGTTTTCTTTTCAAGTGCCATTGTTGCATTGATCTCTTTCACTATGTTTATAACTTCAACACTAATCAAAGAATGAATGTCATTATTGGTTATCAAACCAGTGGCGTGTATTTACTTTAATCCTTTATGATGTATTGTTTCTTAAAGAACAAAAAAATGTGCTTTTATGTCTCCTTTGTTTTATAGTTACATTACAAATGAAGAGGCTTGTGTGGTTTGTCTTTGCATCTCCTGAATTTACACTAATCAAAGAACGTACTTCTCTCTCCACGTAATGCATTCACAATGAGAGCCCTCGAAATCGCCTCTTCTCCCCTTATCTTCTTTGTGTGGGTTCTCTTTGCATTATGGACAAAATCCCTGCAAATGTATGCATTAAGGTCCTGGTATCATGGTTGCATGATTTAATTTCTGTTGGCTGAGTATTGTTGGTGTCTCTATTTGTCCTTTTTCTTGCATTGAAAAACCTAATCAAACTAATTTTTATATATATGATTATAGTGCGATGGGAGACTCACAAGTAACTGTTGAAAACAAAAAAAAAAGGAAAATGTCTGGTAAAATATACTACATGGACCGCGGAAGAGAGCAATGAGTTGCTTAAATTGTTGGTTGATGCTGCAAATCGTGGATGACGCGGTAGTAATGGTGCTTTTACTAAAGCAACCATTGAAAAAAAACACTTCCTGTCCTTAATGCAACACTTGGATGTGAAAAGATTTTCTTAAATTACAAAAGTCGATGGAAAGGATTGTATTGGAGCTATCGATGGTACCCATATTCCAACAATGATTGTTGGAAATGATAGTAGCAACTATCGCAATCGTCATGGCTTCACTTCTCAAAACGTCTTGGCTGCATGTAACTTTGATTTGGAGTTCATATATGTTCTTAGCGGATGGGAAGGATCGGCGCATGACTCAAGAATATTGACTGATGCTTTATCTAGGAGAAATGGACTTAAAGTACCACAAGGTATGATTTAATTAATGTCAAAATTACTTGTTTTATATTCTCATTATTTAAGTACAGCACAAGGTATGATCTCGAGATACGTGAGTGAGACGGGTTGTACATCTCAATATGCACGTGTCGTTTGCATAGGTTCTCCACCTCGATGTGCGATATTTGAGTTGAACAAATAACTCCTTTTCAAAAGGAGTCATTCATACACTTTAGTATTTTGTATAAATAACTCATTTAGAGGAGCTACTCATACAAGTTCCTTCCACCTCATCATCATCAATAGCTCCTTTTAAGAATGAGTAATACGTTACTTTTATAATTTTAAAGTAACCTCTCTTATTTGATGAATAAAAAATTAATCTCACCTTCTTTAAAAAAAACACATGTTAGTATGATTTAGACTAGTGGGACTCACCTAGATTAGACCAACCAGCGATTGGCTGTGCTATTTTTACTTCTACCGCCAACTAAAATTCTACTACTCAATGGTGAAAATAAAAAAAATAAAAAATAAAAAATTCTACAACTCCATTCCCCCAATGAATCGCCCTGCAGAGCTTCAATGAAACTCGCCTCGTTCCATCAATTTGAAACAGAGAAAATGGAGAAGAGAAGAAGATCAACATCGTCATCATCATCATCATCATCATCGAAGAAACACGATGGTGAAGGCGACGTACACTCCCACCACATTCTTCACCGACCCACATCTCCACTCCTCTGCGTAATCGTGTTCGCCGCACTGATTCGCTACCTAGTCTCCCTCCACCCCTACTCCGGGGCCGCAGATCCGCCTATGTACGGAGACTACGAGGCGCAGCGCCACTGGATGGAGATCACTCTCAACTTGCCCGCAAAAGATTGGTACCGCAACACCACATCCAACGATCTCACCTATTGGGGCCTCGATTACCCTCCCCTCACCGCGTACCAGAGCTACGTTCATGCCCAATTCCTCAAGTTTTTCGATCCCGAATCCGTTGCCCTAGTCACTTCCAGAGGGCACGAGTCGCCGCTAGGGTTAGTGATTGAATGAATAAAACTGAATTGTTGAGATTTGGTTGTGAAAGTTGGGATCTTGGTGTTAGTTTTATTGAAATTTGGGTTTTTAGGGTTTAGGGTTAGTGATTGGATGAATGAAATTGAATTATTAAAATTTGGTTGTGAAAGTTGGGATCTTGTTGTTAGGTTTGGTGAAATTTGGGTTTTTTAGGGTTTAGGGTTTGTGATTGAATGAATGAAATTGAATTGTTAAGATTTGATTGTTAGAGTCGTGATCTTGTTGAAGTTTTGGTGAAATTTGTGTTTTTTAGGGTTGAGGGCTTATGGTCAGTGATTGAATGAATGAAATTGAATTATTGAGTTTTGGTTGTGAAAGTCTGGTTCTTGGTGTTTGGTAAGGTGAAATTTTGTTTTTGTTTTATTTTTTTTGTTTTTTGTTTTGGCAGGAAATTTCTTATGAGATTGACGGTTTTGTCTTCGGATTTGGTTATCTTCTTTCCTGCTGCATTGTGGTTTGTTTTAGCTTACTATGGTGGCCGTAGTCGTGTTAGGAGGGAAGAGTTGTTGTGGCATTTGTCTTTGGTGTTGCTCAATCCGGGATTGATATTGATTGACCATGGGCATTTTCAGGTGAATTGGTGATCTTGAGTGCTTATTTATTGAACATTGGTTCTTAGTGGTTCATCTTTAATATAAAAGTGCTGACGGTTATACGTGTTCTTGTTTAGTACAATTGTATCAGCTTGGGCCTTACAGTTGCAGCAGTTGCTGCCATCTTCGTCGAGAAAGATTTGGTGGGGAGCTTTCTCTTCTGTCTTGCACTTAATCATAAACAGGTTGGGGTTCTTAACTGAGTTGCAGTAAGTAATCTTCTTTAGTATTTTTTGTTCCAATTCATTTCCTTATAAATTGTTTTGAGTTCTATCATTTTGGAGTTTAGAATGGTTTGAACTTTGAAATGCATTATTCATCCTTCATCTATCGACCTCAGCTTTTGAGTCCAATTGTATTCTAAAATGGGGCATAAGAAGTAGCTTGGCAATATGCACATTATCTTGACTTAAGTCTTTTTATAGTCAATGTTAATGTACTATAGTTTTTTTTTTTTGGTGATACCACATGATCCAAATGTTGTTCTTAATTTTGTTCAATTCGAATCTCTTGCTTGGTTTGCAACCATTAATAGCTTTAGTCTGTTGGATCCCATCAGAATTACGCCCTTAAGTGTCCTTGGGCAAGAGCCGTGCTAGGATGGGTGAGTTCTTAAAAAATCCTCGTGTTGCCCCCAATTTTTTTTATCTTATAAGAAAAAAATCTTGTTTTGATAATTATTTTAGTTGGTAGTTTTAGTTTTAATAGTTGCTCTGCTTTTTTTCTCTTTGATTTGTATCATTACTTTTTTTTCTTTAAAAATACTAGGCACCGAGATAATGAAGTGATAAAATTAGGGGAAGTAGAAGCTCATAAGATGAACTACTTATATATCTAGGATCAATCATACAAAATGATGGCAATATTGAGAATGATGTCACACATAGAATTCAAGCTGGATGGAAGAAATGGAGGAGTGCAACAGATGTGATTTGTGATCAAAATATTCCTACTAAGTTAAAAGGAAATTTGATAGGACCCCAATTAGGCCAGCTATGCTCTACGGAAGTAAATGCTGTGCGGTAAAGCAACAATTACATAAAACGAATGTAGCAAAAATGATGATGCTTAAGTGGACGTGTGGTAAAACTCGTAAAGATAGAATAAGAAATATATAAATTCAAAAATAAGTAGGAGTAGCACCAATTGACACAAAGACTAGAGAATGGCAGTTGCGGTGATTTGGTCACCCGCAAAGACGACCTACAAATACCCTCATTAGAAAACTTGACTCAATAGAAATTGAAGAAATTTGGCGAGGTAATGGTAGATCAAAGTTAATTTGGGACACATTAATTAGGAGGGATTTGAATGGCTTGGGAAATTCACCATCAATTGCACTAAATCGAGCACAATGGAAGAGTTTCATCCATATAGCCGACTCCAATTCATTTGGGACCGAGGCGTTGTTGTTGTATTGTTATCATTACTTGTGTGCTGTAATCTGAACGCCTTTTTTTCCCTAGTTTGAACTATTCTCTTTGGGTTGTTCATAGAATGTTGTATATCCAATTGTATTTTTTAATCTCTTGTCTCTACTCTGTAGCATTACTGTCTTTCAAGGCTCATACTTGTAGACGTACTATCGATTGACATTCCTTATATAACTTGGATGATAGCCAATAAACGAGAAGGCAATTCCAAACTCTTAACTGCAATGGCACCAAAAATAAAAAATAAAAAATCACAATTTCATAAGAATTCGAAATCTTTGAAACTACCTATTTTCCAGTACTACTTGAAGAATGCTAAATGAGGCATCTAGCTTCCTGGGCTCCTAGACATGTTGAGGACAATTTCTTGCTCTCTAATTATGATTTTGATGTGATATGGAGAGTGATCTTGCCGAGTTGCATGTAGCTCTGTGCTAGGGTATATTTTTGGAGGAGTTTAGGTGTTGGCATCTTTTACTGTCATTATTGGCATTTCACAAACTATTCCACTTGACTCGTGGAGGCTCTGTTATTTCTTATATTTGAATCTTAAAAACTAGCTTATTCATGAAAATTGAGAAGAATAAGAATGAATTAGCTGCTGAACATGGTGTGATTGATGAATTTTCTTTCCTGATTCTCAGCAAAAATATCTTTTGAATTGAGAGGCATCCTACTAACCAAGTGAGTAGCTCAATGATTTGGTATGTAGTTATTGGTTTAAGAGGTCGAGGGTTCGAGTCTCAAGTTAAAATGTGATAAGTTGGTTTCTTCCTTATCAAAAAATAAAATAAAATAAAATTGAGAGATATCCTCGTGGTTACATTTACTTATATTGCCTTTCGTTTCTTCTCTTGCAGATGAGCGCATATTATGCGCCTGCATTTTTTAGTCATCTATTAGGGAAATGCTTCAAGCATCAAAATCCAATTCTTAAGGTGACAAAACTTGGCTTGGTTGTGCTAGGGACATTCTTACTTATTTGGTGGCCTTATGTCTATCCATTGAAGGGAGCCATGGAGGTAAATGCTATACAAGGCTTACTTGTTCTGCATTGTCAATCTTATGGATTTGAGTTTTGGGTCAAATATGTTGCAGTCTATATTTTTTACCTCGTTCTATATTCGTAGTGAAACTTTTGTATGCATGTATTATATCCTGGATCAGGGGTGAAAGCCAACTTGGATTCATTTGGTCTGTTTTGTTAAGGGTAAATAGACCAAATAACCCTAAAATTTGCTCAAAGTCTCTGATTTATCTTAGACTTTTTTTTGGGTCTAAACTATCTCAAATTGAACTGTTTGGTCTCAATTTTATTGCATTGCAAATTAAAAAGAAATTTTTGTTTTTGTGGCGGCATAAATTGCTAAAAAGGCAATGGTAATAGGGATGATTTGTTAAGTCTGACAAAGAGGCAAGGCTGAAAATAACTTCTAAAGACCAGGTACCTTTGTTGCATGGCCCTTTGTTGAGAACATGAATGATTTGCCACACAGAATACTTCAATCTCTCATGGTTGCGACAGTAGTATGAGGTTCCTAGAAGACATGGTCTTGCCTAGAAGCAGGGGAACGTTGACTGTTCATCGTCTAAGTCTTAAAGAATGACCGGGTCATTGTAGAAGAACAAAATAGAGGACAATCTTGTTATTAGTTCCAGTGATTTCCTGATTTCCGTTCTGTTTTCACTTTTTATTATTGATATCTCTATTATTCTTTCTTTGCTTTAGTCCATTTAAGAGTTTGGTACACTGCATGCTATGCAACTGTTTATCCGTGTAAAGCTTTATTGTCTTGTCCCAGTATCTGGATGTTTATAATGTAATAGTAGTTCATAAAAAGTCATTTTGCTTTGGAATCTGCTATTACCAAGATTTGCAAGACGAACTATAATTGCAGAAACTTTTATGCTATTATCCTGTCTCTTTTTATGTTATTTACTTTGCCTCGTTGGAAATTCGGAATTGAACAGGTGTTACGCCGCTTAGCTCCTTTCGAACGAGGTATATATGAAGACTACGTTGCTAATTTTTGGTGCGCTACATCAATTCTCATAAAATGGAAGAGATTATATTCTATGCAACTCCTGAAGCTCTTGAGTTTCAGCATGACCTTGCTATCAATTCTTCCTTCCATAATTCAACAAATAAGGTCTCCAAGTCGGCAAGGTTTCTTGTTTGCAATGCTGAATAGTTCATTATCATTCTATCTCTTCTCTTTTCAAGGTACTCTAATATTTAACCACATCTTTCCTTGCGTTGGTTGGTTTGTTTGTTTGTTTGTTTGTTTGGGTTTTTTTTTTTTTTTTGAAAGGTTTCACTGTTGCTTATAAGCCTTCTAATAATTGTTCATATTGTTGTAAAAAACTGACAGTCCACGAGAAGTCCATCCTGTTGCCTCTTCTACCGGCGAGCCTTCTGGCTTTAGACGAACCTCTTATGTTCCAGTGGTTCATGAACTATGCTTTGTTCTCTATGTTTCCTCTTCTTCGCCGCGACCAATTGCTCATACCATATGTGGCTCTATACATGCTGTTTGCTCTTCTATATTATTGCCCTTTTCGGAAGCAAGACTCGAGCGGGAATGGTTCCGTTAATGGATGGAAAGCTTCAGCGATGACCTTGTTT
Source organism: Stephania yunnanensis (assembly GCA_039657365.1). NCBI lineage: Eukaryota > Viridiplantae > Streptophyta > Magnoliopsida > Ranunculales > Menispermaceae > Stephania > Stephania yunnanensis. The sequence goes on along the minus strand of CM077585.1, from coordinate 52,480,921 downwards.
TTGTTGTGCTCCTTGTTACTTCATTTGATTTACTTAACTTTTAAACCTCCAGAGAAATATCCTTTCCTATTTGAGGCCATGATTATGCTTCTCTGCTTCTCCCAATTTGTTTTCCTTGCTATTTATTCCAACATGAAGCAATGGAAGTTGCCCAGCAGATTTGGTTGGATAGACAAGAAAAAAGTTTTGTGATTGTTTATCAGATTATACAAATTGTCTAATGTCATTGAAATTACATGCATGGTCGGCTGGTGGCACTGTCAGCTTGCATTTCTTTTTTTCTTTTTTCAAATATTATTTTTAATGTATATTTTATTGGACTGATTTAAATACAGTACCTTGTAGCAAAGAATATGACCTTATAAAACTTTCCTTGCCTAAGTAGCCTTAATATTTAATAATCCTACCTCACTAAAAATAATCATGTTATAGGCACCCCACCTTTTTATAAGGGCAAGCCAATTTTTTTGGTGCCACGAATTCAAATAGAACGATAAGAGGCAACCTTAATTAATCTACTGAACGCTCTAAAGTCTAAACTACCCCTTTTGTAACCACCTCATTTCGTGGTTGAGACTATGGGTGGCAATAAAATGGGTCTGAATTGGTTTGAATTTAAATATCTCTTAATAATGATTAAAAATAGTGTCTAAATTTGTACTCATTTTTGAAACGGACACTTTTTTTGTCTAGACCAATATGTTTTCCTTTGGACCTGTTTTTTAATATAATAAAATATTTTTCGCTTAATTATGCACCATTACTACATAAAAAAATTATATATATATATATATATATATATATATATATATATTCAAAATTGAAGGTTTACAAGTTTCTACATAAAAATAACAATATCATTAGTAAAATTACAATACAAACATTATTATAGTTTTCAAATACCATATGAATAAATAAAATACAAAGCGAATTAATCGCGAAACGAGTACAACCTTTTTTGAAAATTTTTTCTGGACCCCCAAACTTAATTTTTTTATTATGTTATATGGACAAGAAAACGTGAGGTTCCATATTTATTTAGGAAAAATCATATTTGAACCCGTTAAAAACAAGTGGGGACAAATGCAGGCAAACGGTTCCAGACTTTTTTACCACCCTAGTTGAATCATATTCAAACTCTTCTAAATTGTTTTGATTTGCCGGTTAGTCATTTTGTGAGGTTTGGTGTAGCTAGGGGTGCACATGGATTGAATCCAATTCAATTTCGATCAATCAGTAATCCGAACTAATTATTGCGGATTGAGAAATCACAATCAAGTCTGATCCATTTATTTTTCTAATCCGACTTGATCTAATTTACTAAATGCGGATCTAATCGGATCAAGTTATGTGGATTAACAATTATAAAATTAATAAGACTATAAAATTAATATTTTAAATTAAAACTTATGCAAATCCTTATAAATAAAAAAGAAATTTATGATTACGAAAGCATCTTTAGTGAGATGGGTAAGGTATCACTTGCCAAAAGATAATTTAAAGAGGCTGTTGGCTCGACTCATACTAAAGTAAAAAAAAAAAATGATTCGTAAGAAAAATGTTGAGTACTAATTTTAATTCAAACATATTAGTTTTAACATTTTTTATATTTATTTAATTAGATAGCTTAAAATGTGCAGTTGAATATAAGAAGATTTAACTTAGGTTGCGAATATTTAGATTTGGAAGTGTATAGTAGATGAATTAGTGGTATAGAAATGCTAACACCACCTAAATATAGCCAAAGATTTTTAAGAGTATATGTGTATGTATAATGTAAAATATATATAGGTTAATTGGACCAAATTGCGGATTGGATGTGGCGGCCCCAAATCTCGAGGTTGCCATGTGGAGTGTCCCGGCCCTGCAGTCTGTCAAATCATTGACCCACTGGGATTACGACTACTCGATATGCGTGTTAACTCATTTCGTTAATCGGTTTAGTTAGACAATTGAATCACTTTTAACATTAAAACAACGAAAGTCTTAAATTTAAAGCGAGTAAAAATAAATAAATTCATCATCATATAAAACATAATTTACAAGATCAATTCCTATTGTGGAAAACTCGTGAAAGTACTTTGTATATAGGCGACAATACTAAGCAGTAATATATACAAGTACAATTTCTATCCAGTCTCCCAATACCCAAAAGTAAAGCAAAATATCAAATAACACATACCAGTGGGTCCTCGGCCGCAGTCAATTAGATGAAGTCGCCAAGAATCCCCTTGCCCCTACTAGTACTGAGATCTGCACTCGACCATCACAAAAAGCCAGATGGAAAGTATAATTAGTAAGATTCCATACGAAGTACACCGTGAATTTATAAGAAAATAAATAGATATCAATAATTATGTTAAATAATCATGCGGAAACTAAACAGACAATTGTGCTACGATCATCACATGAATAAATAACACGAGAGAAATAAAGTGTGTGCTCGTCCCGGTCAGAGTAAATTGTACTTCAGACCCCAAGGATCCTTTCGGTAGGTGCCCCCACTTCCTTTCACCTGGTTCCTCGCGATGTGTGTCCGACACGTGCACCCTTAATGCAACTCAGGTTGCAATTCACCGAGTGCCTGATCACACGTGCTACAGCCTAGTGTGTCATAAGTACACTACGAATATCAGGTGGGAGTAACTCGATCACCAACCCAAATGTGTCACGGAATAGAGTACAATAACAAGGAATAATAAATTAACGATGGAAAAGTAAACCCTCGGTGAGTTTTAGATGGATTCTTTGATACTTAAAAAAGGCATTCTGAAATCCTACTCACGTCTCGAGATACGCGCTCGACTCATGACTATGATCTCTTAAGTTCCTGGTGTCTAATTAAACCATTTTAACTAGTTTAGAGTCAAATTAAGTGAATTTATAATGTGTGGCCAAAAATATGAAAATTTTATTCCAGAAAGTTTGGTTTAGTACACTTTTCGAGTTATACCGGGTGCAAACGTCCGAAAAAACTCTTGAATACTATTTCTCTATCTTTTTCTCATTTTTTTATTTTTTTCCATGATTTTCAATAATTTTCTACCTATTTTCTTATTTTTTTCTATAATTTATTTAATTTAAAACTGTTTTTAAATTAGTTTTTAATATTAAATTATTTAAATGAATGGGTAGGTCCCTGGATCGGGTTTGATCCGGTTCGGGTCTACCCGGGTCGGGTCGGGTCTGGCCCGGCCTGGTCCAGGGGTTGCAAGCACGCACTCGCGTGCGTGCATCCCCCTCCCCATCTTCTTCTTTACAGAGAAATTTCCAACGTCTCTATTTTTTTTTTTTTTTTTTTAAATCAACCAGCAACAATAACAACTTCAACAACAACCAACACCATTAATATCAAGTTTTCTCAGACATTTAACCAACAATCAACTTCCACTATTAAAACACATTCAAGCTTCATTTTAATGAAGAAATTGAAAGAGAGTAGAGATGCTCACCTTGATCACTTGCTTGCTTGATCAAATCACTTCCAAGACTCCAATAATCTCATTAAAATCTTTCACTCTCAATTAACCAACTCCTCCAAGAATTTGTTTTATTTTTCACCTAAATACTCACTTTTCTTTATGTTGAAGAGAGGTGGAGAGGGAGAAACGTGGAAGAAGAGAAGAAATGAGTGGAAATCCTCATTTTAGAGGTATTAGGTGGTATAGGTGGCATGCCTTTATTTGTCCTTATTAGACACTAAATTTTTTAGTCTTGTTCAATTACCTTCGGTCACTCGGTGTCCCGCGCCTCAAAGACGCATAACGAGGCATGCTATAATCGCCAATTTCGATCAATCGACCTAGACTGTGGGTTTATAATTTGTATTTTGTCACATTTAATTAATTTGATTAATCAAATTATTTTTCCGACCTAGCGTACCCACATTTCACTTGTTCGGTACCCGTATTGACACGTTTCTCGAGGCAAACACCCATTACACTATCTCGCTCGATTCAATGATATAAATATACATATACGATGCTAGGTAAAATAATTTGATATACGACATCGCAAATAGGAAAAAAATCAAGAAAAATCACTATTTACCTAGTCAGGTGTGGCCTGACCTATTTGCGGCATCCACGCGTATTTGAGCTGGCGTTCAAGTCTGAAAATAATCAATAATAACGACGTAATTAAAATTTAGGCCATTACATTGGATCCGCAGATTGAGGTGTGCAATCCGCAATTCAATCCAATCCATGCGGATTGCAACTTTTGCAATCCAATTTAATTTAACAAACTCAAATTATAAATGAACCATTAGAGCTAAACAAACTCGATTGAACTGGATATGCGGATTCGCATATTTCATGAACACTCTTAGGTCTGGTAGTATGAATAACTATGTTTGAGATTTAACGTTGTCCCACCGAATCTCTTTGTTAAAATTTGATTGAAAACTATCCAATTAGAGGTATGGTGGGGTTTAAACAACTTTCCAACTAGAATTTGGTGGGCTTCAGCCAACTTTACAGTGAGTTATCTCCCGAGAGATAACTTACACTGAGTTGGGAACTAATCTTGTTTGGTCGACCAACTTGCCTTTAAGTTATCTCCCAACTTACACCATTGGGTGAGAGCTATCTCCCCACCACCCTCTAGGGAGTTATCTCCCAGGAGTTATGGACTAAATTACTCCTTATTAATGACCATTTTATTACTCATCTCTCTTGAAGGCTATTTGTGTCAATTCATATTTTTTATTGTTTAAAAATTAAAACTTCCCTGCAAGTTTAAACAGGAACCAAACAGGAAAATATTAATCAAAGGAGTTAACTCCAAGGAGATTACTCTAACTAACATTATAAGTTAGCAAAAACGAACCAAAAAGACCTTAAACTTAGAGGTTTGGGCATACAAGACCCACAACTTCAAAACCAAATGTGTGTTGCACATATTAATGTGTATCTAGTGTCAAAAAAAGAGGCACTCTACGGCACCCCACCTATTAATGAAGACACCCAGATTTTATTGTTATTCTCTCCTCTAAATTAGACCTTGATGGAAATGACAAAATTGCCCCTTTATATAAACACTCCACACTCCCACAAGCCACTTTTGAATCGATTTTGGGTCACCCACCTCCTTTCTCTCTCATCTCCAACCGAAAATCGCGTGATTTGTTGGTGAGCGTGTATCTATTCTTGTGCTTTCACAACATTCGGTGGTAAGTTGACACTTGATTACAACCATATTACGCTTCGAATCAACTATTTTGGTGGCAAATAGTGACATTGATGACTTGATTTTTCATTGTAGGGTTTGGTAGATTTGGCTATTCCGAGGTTGTTTTCAGCATGAAATGGATGAAGATACCACAATGGTGCAAAAAAGGTACAAGAAGAGGTATTTGTTGTTGTTTACTGTGTTTTTTTCATTTTTTACATGTGCTTGCACGAACACTATTGTGTCGACCACGCAAGACCAAGACTTGGAAATAAGTCTCGTTATATAGTGGCTGAAACTAATTTAAGAGTCCCAGTACCCTATGACTAAGACTCTTCAAGCAGTGTCAGTTGTACTGTACCGACACTACTTCTTAAGTCTTGAACCTGTATTACCAAGACTGTGTGTTTTTGAGTTTTTCGGCAAATCTATAGTGTCTCGATGACGAGTCCTTATAGCTCAACGTTTATGGTGCAGGTAATGCTAGTTTCCACATTATTTCCATACTATAATGATGCTTTAATTCCTTATAGGCCATTCCCATCTAAAGAAGCGACTATTTCATGGCTTCAAATGATCGGTCGTGTAAATAAGTTTATGCTAGTTATGAAACACTCTGATACCGAAGGGATTAAGCGCATGGAAAGGGTCAAACTTGCATTTAAGAGGTCCAGTACGTTTAGGGGGATGTCACAAAGACTATGGAAAGCCAAAGCCGCAAAACTTGCTTTGAAACCAAGAACCGAAGAATATGAGGAAAATACAAGGACTCAAATTGGTACCAAGAAATATGGGCGCCCTTTCCTTATTGACGTCAAGGAAAATGCGAATTCTTTGTGATACGTCAATATGGCATGTCGGAGGCACAATTATAACCCCACAAACAACTTAGACGACCACTTGTTTGTAGGAAGATTGGGTTCGGGTGAGCAGGTGACTATGGTGCAAATGACTAAGAGGAATGTGAAGCCATGAGATATCCTCAACACATTGAAGCAAAGGGAAATAAATAATGTTTCGACTATGCAGACAATATACAATGCACGACAAAAACATTGAATTGAGGATGCAAGTGGGAGGACTCAAATGCAACAACTATTACACATATTGGAGAAGAATAAGTGGATGTCGTGGCATAAGAAGCATCCAAAGATTAATGTCGTGACTGACTTATTTTGGTCACATCTTGATTCAATCAAGTTGTTATGGTGTTTCTCGTTGGTTCTTCTAATGGATTGCACATACAAAACTAATATGTATCAAATGCCATTGTTGGAGATGGTTGGTATCACTTCGAAGCATTTAACATTTTCGGTTGGGTTTGTTTTCGTATCATCGAAGACTAATCCTAATTATATTTGAGCACTTGAGAACTTGAGATTTATATTAGATGGGTGGCTTAAACCTAACATGATTGTTACAGATCGACAGTTAGGCCTGATTGGTGCTTAGTTTGAATGTGGCACAACATGAATATGTTGATGATTTGTATCGCCGGTTGCGTGGATACGTCTCTCAAAGGGTTCTTAAGTTGATTAGAGATGAAACTAAACATGGAGAGAATGTTAGACATGATTGTAATCTTTGTGGTTGTTACATACGTACCACGCATGGTTTCCTTATGCACACAAGATATATAAACTTTCATAATATGGTTGGTTCACCCATCTTACTCGAGGACATTCATGTATACTAACTAAAGTTGAGTATGTTACCATAAAATGTTATGTGTCGCGTCAGATACAATCAGAATGATTTGACTCCAAAGAGTGTTGGAAAAGTCTCATGCTTGCACTGACGAAGATGGTCGCATCGGTATTATTTAGCAGCTCAGAGAGATTAGTCGGCCTTCGCCCATATCGGGGGTTGTTCCACTTGTAAAAATAAAGACAAAAGGAAAGACATCGGGTTCTACAATCGGAAGTTTGATGAAGAAAGGAAACAAGAAAGAATCGAAACTCGATGAAAAAGATACTTCGACGACAAGATTGCCAAGAGGGTTTGAGTATGCATTATCGAAAGAAAAGGCATCTAGTTCGAGGAAGAAGCAAAATAAAGTGGGGTCTAAAATACGTCGGACACGTCGGGTAACCCAAGATGTATATAAGGTTGGTTATTCCCATTGCATATAATCGGATTGGTTGTCATACGTTGAAAGTATTATTGATGTGACAGACGACGATAATTGTGGATATCGGTGCATTGCCTCCTCGCTCGGACTCCCCGATATAGATGGTTGGAGGTTAGTATGCAAAATAATGTTTAATGAGATAACGGGGTATGAAACTTTTTGGTGGGAAGTGCTTGGAACGAGTTATGAGAAGGTGAAGAATGTCGTGCATTGTCTGGATTAGGTTAGGGCCTCTTTTGACGAACGACTGACACTTCCAGAGATAGAGCTCTTAATATCAATGACATTTAATGTCATTCTAGTAAACCTCTCACATGATAGTTGCTTGATATTTCTTCCTATACGTAATGTCCCACCGCCATCTTTCAATAGTCGGCTTATCATTGGCATGATAAATGATAGGAACATCCATTGGGTTGGGGAAAGTTTGTACAATATTTGTTCACACGTGTTTGATCGATTTTGGATTATATGATAATGACTTCTTGTTCAACTTTGTATTTCACAGGTGAAGTTAATAGTGATGCACCACTTCCATCATTATATCCATCATGGAAAAAGGTATGCTGAGGAGTGCGTTGAAGGTTTTCGTGATGGATTTATAATTCGAGAAATCGTACCGTTTGTACCTTCTCAACAAAGCATGCCTTCCATAGTAGACTTAGCTTCTCCTTAACTCACTCCATGTAAAAATAGAGTTGTGGGTTACTTTACATTATAGATGTATTTCATTACTTTAAATATTGCAACACTATTATCCTTTTAAACATGCGTTGCTTGTTGGTCATTTATGAGTGTTTATGAATGGGTAATTATTGTTTTTATTTGGTTGACACTATCCTTTTAAAATTGTACTATAACATAGTCTCGATAGCTCAAGTCCGACAATATACCCTAAATGTCGCCATGCAACAACCGTGCAGTTTCTCTGTAACTACAAACCTAGACTAATCCAAAGATTTCTATAAGGTTTCATCATGGTAGGACATCCCCGAAAATAATGCTACGCTTTCGGAATGCCATGACCGAGACCGCTAGTGTTGTTTTGTAGACATTACTCTCCTCTGATGATCACATCTTTCTTGGGTTCCACAATTAGGTTGCCTAACTTTTTACATTATTTTTGAGTTATTTAATTTGTAGAAATTGCTTCCGCTAAATTGTAAAACTTGCAAAATACTAATAACTCAACTTAAAATTGTGAATTTACGTATAATGAAGGATTAAAGGTCGACTAGGTCGGTTGACCTTGCGAGACCGGCTCGGGGTCCACGTGGGCTTAGTTCCAATTTATGGGAAATTGGGGTCGTCATAATCGAGCCGAAGTTTTAAATACTCGACTCTTGATTTAAATCACAAGCAATGTAAGTTAGGAACCCTTAACTTAGAGTTATGGTCCCGACCGAAGTCTTCGTTGGGAAGTGAGGAGAGTTGGAGAAATCACAATTTGAACTATATGTGATATATGACGTGTTGTATTATATTATTATCGATAGATATACGATATTCACTCTTGTGTATCGCGTAAGACGCGATGAGTAAAAAATGAGCTTTTGGTATTCTTTAGTGGAAGGCTCATTCGGAGAGGTTTGGTAAGGGCAATTGAATCACTTTGTCCTGTTTCAAATGGAATCAGTTAGCGATTGATGTTTCATTTGCCTACTTGATTTCATTTTTAGTTAATCAACAGCTCATGCCAGTTGTTTACAACATTGTGAAAAAAAAAATGGCAACAACATGTAAAACTAGAATTTAGTTAATTCAATTCAGAGGAATCTTGATCTTATTTAGGACTAAAAAAAAAGTTCATTTTGTTTAGTGATTACTGAAATTGAGGATTTCCTATAGTGTTGAGACTTGAAATGGAAGTTTGAGTCTCTAAATGATATTGAATTGGAGCTCAAATGTTAAGAGTTGAATTGTATTGATTTAATAAGAAATAAGAAAGTAAGTAAATAAATAAATAAATAAATAAATAAGGAACGAAGATTTGTGAGACAAGCAAACTCTAAGGGAGCAGAGTGTTGAGATGACTTGAGAGCTTACGATTACATCATGTACGGACTCCTTAGCTTTGACGAAAGCTTTGGAGTAGTACTGTTGGATCAGAAGCCTAAGTAGCTCCACTTTAGTGACACTATGCTTTTATCGTCTCAGGGTTGGTGAAGTCGACCGCCACCTTTAGGGACTTGTAAATGAATTAAGTGTTACGAGTTGAGGTAGAGTCTGCGAATTATTCTAAAAGTTAAGGGACACTTAAGTATAAATCCTATGAGATTGTATATCTCAAGAATTATCACATGCTAAATTTGTTCAGATGCGTTAATACACGCACTGAAAGGAAATTCTCGTGCAAGTAGTGCATGTTGTAATAAAAAAAATAATATGTATTCGATATTGTATATTTGTTGTGTTGTAATATATATACGATATCGAGGATTTGTGACTGTGGAAACTGCGACGACGTTTCAGATCGGATCCAGAAGTGATCGTGGGGCTGCAGGTTTGCAGTTTGCGAGTGCTGAGGAACTTCCTACTCTATCAAAAAGGAATGTATTGCTCGACCAACAACTACAGGAGATTTTCGACTGGTAAGGGCATAGGCTATGCTGTAACTGTCTACGTCGGCAACTCTACTACTACCCCTTGTAACTTGATAGAGGGTACGAGTTGGGTTGAGACTCACTCGATCAAAGAGACTAACGGACAGTCAGAGAGACTGATTTACATTCTCGCGGACATACAGCGGATATACGTATGTTAGTGACAGTGGATCATGATATTAAAATGTTAATTTGTATTCCAATATATGCTAAGAGGATGCTACCCTGACATATATTGATGGGAGGAGACAGATGGAATGTATTTTGCTTGGAAGTCTCGGAGGAGCCCAGCTCATCACGGAGGAGCCCAGCTTGTCGTGGAGGAGCCCAACCCTACAGAGTAAGATGGGGGTATGACCTTGGGCGAGTATGGCCTTGGGCGGGTATGTTCATAAAACACTATCTTCCTTTGAGACTTGTTTCAATTTCGAGGGCGAAATTCCAATTCGTTGGGAAGACTGTAACGGCCCAAAAATTTGACTTGTGACACGTGTCAGGTCAAGGTCGTATGTGGGACCCACTAGTGGAATACGTATGTTGCGCTTAAATGCTAATTGTTGAGAAATGTATATGCGGGGAATTTTGGTGAGCCGAAACAAGAACAGGGACACGCCTCGAGTCGCGTGCCTACGTGGGACCGAGATAGTGGCTTAATGCGGCTACAGTGGCTTTATGTGGTGTTAATGTATACAATGGACACGCCTCGTGATGCGTGTAGCGCGAGTATTGAGATTAAGAAATGAGGAGGGTTGGTGCCTCGAAATCCGCGCTGCTCAATTTATAAGGAAAGCATTAAAAAATATGTTTTTGATGTGCCTCGAGTTTCGCTCCGCACGGATCTCGAGGACACAAGTTAACTTAATGTGGAAGAAATAAATAAAACGAAAAAATGAAAAACAATAATATATATAAATATAAAGAGGATCGGATAAGAATCGAAAAAGAGAAAACGAAGAGAGAGAGAGAGAGGAGAAAGAGAGGAAGAAGGGGATCACCGAGAGAGAGATGGCGGAGAGCGCCGGCGCGGAGGGACGGTGATGGTGGCTCCCGGCGCGGCAACGACGAAGAGAAAGGCAGCTGCGGCACATAAGCTCCGGCGAGATCGGCTCGCGGTCGCGGTGGAGGAGGACGCGGAGACGCGAGCAGCGCTGAAGCTAGTACCGGCTCGCGGACTAGCCGCGGACGGCGAGCCGGCCTACGAGCAACACGATCGCGCGAGCAACGACATGACAACAGTGCGGCGGGCGGGACAACACTAGCGACTCCAGCCCGGCGCAGCGAGGCAACACCATCGGTGCAACAGTGCGGCGATTGGCGGAACGCGCGCAGAACGGCCAACGAGCGGCGCGCAAGCAGCAACGATGGCAGCAGCCACGCCGGCGTGGCTTCGACGCGATGAACGGTGCGGTGGCGCGTAGTCGACCAATCGGAGGCGTGACTTCAACGAGTTCGACACGATGAATTCAAATGGTTTCGAAGTCCATGGTGACCTTTATTTCACCAAATTTAGTTGTGATTTGAATGATTTTAGTAAATTAGCCCTAAATAGTATAAATGGACACCAGGGACTTAGGAGTCGGGTGTTTGGTGCGCTAATCGAGGCATGAACGGATGTTTAAGGACGAATTGGATTGTTCGCGGAAACTGTAAGTAAACCAGTGAGAAACTGTACAGTAAATTCATTGCTTTGATATTGTTATTCATTGCTTGGATATTATTTGTGAAAGTGCTATTGCGTGGAGTGGTCTATTGGCTATTGTTCACTATTTTGTGATAGCTTTGTTCCATTATTGTTGATTGCTGCTTGGTGATAGCTACCTTTGAAATTGTTTTCGGTTGAGTGGTCCATTTGGCAAGTGAGTCATGGTTACTGTTATCTACGATATGAGAGGGTTAGGGCTGGGAAGCAGGGGTCTCATCCTAAACACGAGGTTTTTCCTAGTCGTCCGTCGATATCTCCCAATCGAGTGTACGTTGGGGGCTCTTATCTAGGTCTGTGGATGTTTCATAGTCGCACGGGCTAGGGTTAGGGAGGCGGGGTCTCGTCCTAGATCCGAGTCTGTGGATTTCTCATAGTCGCAAGGGTTAGGGCTGGGAGGCTGGGGTCTCGTCTAAACCCGAGTATGCTAGGCTTTTGCCGCGACTTAACGACCTTCTGGTCGGGACTCCTTGTTACTTGGCTTCACTCATCGATTGAATTGTTAACAGTTTTTTATATTCATGCGTTCACTGTTTTTTTCTTTTTATTTGCATGAATTCGACTGCTTTGGTTATTTCGAAATGTTGTATATGTTCTATTGGCTTTACTTACATGTGCTCGTCATTTTCGAGTTTGACTGAGTGCAGATCTACGGTCCAGCAAAGGGAAAGCTCCATAGCTAGGTGACTTTTTGTATATCTCGTATTACTCTCCTCTGATGATCGCATCTTTACTGGGTTCCACAATTAGGTTGCCTAACTTTTTACATTATTTTTTAGTTATTTAATTTGTAGAAATTGCTTCCGCTAAATTGTAAAACTTGCAAAATACTAATAACTCAACTTAAAATTGTGAATTTACGTATAATGAAGGATTAGAAGGCTGACTAGGTCAGCGTTGACCTTGCGAGACTAGCTCGGGGGTCCACGTGGGCTCAGGCTGGGCGGGGTCCAATTTATGGGAAATAGGGGCCGTCACAGAGAGGGTGGCTCAATTTGGTGAAAAATTGGATCCAAAGTTTTGCTCGAATTCTTTCCACAACACTGTAGAGCATCACAAGGCGATCGGTTCGAGCTAAATTTTCACGATAGAAACAAAGTGCTTAGCTCGTAATTTAGTAAATTCTTAATGTCGGGCATTTTTCACAATTCAATTTGAATTCTCACGATCTTTCAATTTCTTTCACGGGGTTTTATAGAAATTGGTAGGGATTGTTGTTAATTGGCATATTGAGTTGATTTTAATCAATTTGGAATAAATCATACAGACACGGGTCAAGGTTTTGGTGAATTGAACTAACACGATTCAGTAGATAACTATTTTGGAGATGTTTTATAGGTGATATTGATTTACATTGGGTTTTTGGATGAATTGATTATTGGTTTTGATCAATTTGACTCTATGGGCTGTGAAAACATTTTGGTGTTGGTATCAACTGGTTTCGTGGTGTTTGTTTTTGAGTTTTAAGGATTAAATTGCGAAAATGTTGATTTTGAGAAGTTTTTCAGTTCAAAATAAATAAAGTTTGCCTAATTGACAAGCCATATTGGAAAATTCATAATTTCTCCATCGTTGATCCGATTTGGGTGATCTTGGATTCTATGGAAAGTAGTAAGACATGAGCACTACAAGTTCTTTTCAGGTCATCATGATAAATATTGAAGTTTTCGAGGTTAAAAAGTTACCCTAAATTGGCTAATTGAAAGTTAGTTGAAACAGTTATATAAATTAATATTTTTGGAAATAGTTCTCTAGCGTATTTTGACCGCAGTTTTTATTGGGTTTCGTGATATGGTTTCACTTGCACCTTGACCCATAATATAATCAGGTATACGAGGAAGCTATTGGACCTATTTTCAAGGTGATCCAACGCTCCGAGAACACCAAAAACTAAGTTCAAAATTGGTTGTTTGTAAGGTTAAGTAAATCCTATAGTAACCTTACATTATATGATTATAGTTTCATATAAATCGCATTAAATTTTGATATTGCATTTTTGTTGTGCATGCATATAGAACTATATAGTGTCTACCTGACTATGTGCACAAGGTAGAACTATACTATGTTTAAGGGGCTAGAGCCACTGATACTTTACATCACATAGTTATCATGAGATAATGTTGAACCATATCATACTTCGATAGACTCGAGGAACAAAACTCGTTTGATTATCCTCTCTAGACATGAGTTCTTATTACTATTTACTTACCACTTTTGGGACATCATCTGATTATGGTCGAATAATAGAAACGGGATGGATTCACGGTTGTATTTAAATTTTTTGAATTATATTATTTGTTTACTCTCTTAGATTATTATGCATTTAATTATTACAGGTGTACTGGATAGTGTATGATTAACTTATATGACATTATCGAATTTTTATAATTGAGTAATGACAGGGTTTAGCGACAACAAGGGAAAGGGAAAACTTTTCGACTGTTTGTGACTTGCTTAGTTCCTTTCTCTCTATATATATATGTATTGTTTTTAATATAATATATTGTATAAATGTGTTTTTGGGTTCTTGTACGGTTAGGATATCTTTTGGAATGATTGAGATGGTTTTGATATGGATTGGAATACTATGGAGCTAAGTAATGTTAGTTAAGAATCTTGAAAACCTTAAATAGGTTAAAATGAATAAATAAATTTTGTTAATGTAATACATATTGTTATGGATGGATTATGAGTCCTTCGACATTTCCACCAAGCTGAATAGTTTTTGTTGAAGATTTCAGTTTTTTTGATGTGAAAATAGATTTCAAGTCCACATTTTTCTTATAATTGATGATTATTTTGAATTGATTTTAATTGTTTATTGAAATGTAAGATTAAGAATTATTAGGAAATGTCAAAAAGTTTTACAAAGTTTTAAGGACTCTTGTTGATTGAGAATAAGTGAGTGATTAGTTGAGAATTAATGCGATAGAACGAGATTAAAAAGTTTGAAAACTTTATAATTGTGTTATGTATGTTTTATATTATCGAGATATCGATGGATATAGGCTTGTCGAACCACTTTTCTTGCGATTTTTTGTTGCTGAATATAATGAGTGGACAGCGAGAGCCAGGTCAGGAATCTGGCGAGGGTAATAGAAATCCCTAATGTATTGATTCAAATATGTTTCAAGACATGGATGGGCACATCTCAAAGTTAATGACTATCTCATAAGCATAGATGGCAACACAGGCACATGTGATTCATGTTGCTCAGGAAGTTCCTATTGCTACTCCAATCGCTAAGGAGGAGCATGCTACTTCTATAATTCGTTCCGAAGTTGAGTCGGTTGTTATAATTCCAGTTCAGATTGATCTAGTTGTGGCAAGTGGAATGTCACAGCGGAAAGGTATGAAGAGCTTGGTATCATTATATTGATGACTAAACCGAACACTCTGCGAGAGGTTCGAGGTAGGGCCAAACCTTATGTAACTACACAGACTTTTTAGTACGAATCACAATGATATGAAAGTGTCGTTGAGACAGGACTGGCCTTAGGTTTTGAGGGAAAGAAAAGATTTCCATTTAGGTTTAACCTAAAGTGTGACAACCCCTACTTCTTAACAGGGGCACCGCTCGCCTAATTTCGTAATTAAGCCCTAATCCTAATCATATAAGACTTAATTATGTATTAGTCAGTCTTTTGTTCCTATATTCATCATCACACATGTTCAAATATTATTAGATTTCAGAGTTAATTAAAACTTTTTATCATTTTAATGTTATTACATATTTTAAAGATCATGCGGAAGCTTTTATTATTCAAAATCCTAAGTTTGGAAAACCAAGAAAATATAACATCATATGCATGTATATATATAAGTCTTAAAAATGGGGAACTATACATTCAACCCAATGTACAACCCAAAATGTATAGTAAAAACATAATCAATAATAATACAACAAAAATCGAGATACAAAATGAGATATGAGAGTCGCTGAAGTGCTCAAAGGAAGTCGTCGATCTTCTCATTCCCCGATCTGCAGCTGCTCGACGGACCTTCACCCACCGTCACAAATTAGACGGTGAGTATAGTAATATTTAAGTAATAACTGGAGAATTCTATGCCACATTTCCAAAATACAAGAAAGGTATTTAAAAGCATAAAGTAGCGAAAAATTGCTGAATCAAGTAATGCAAGTAAATACCACAGTTAAAAAATATATAAACTGACACAGGCTAAATCGAGATGATTTACGTTTGGTTAGCGGTGAGAACTATCACCCAACCTTTCCCACTACTATATGGAGTTGCGCTCAATATATTCCACACCAAAAGCGGAGCTGCGTTCTACGCATACAAATCATCTATCTCATTCTTGCTTATCACCCCGAGTCCCATGTCTCGTATGCCGCACAAGTGTAGTGGTGAGTGCCAGAACCCTAGTAGACTCATGTCCCTGTGAACTGCACATCTCTTGTGCAATGTACACTAGATAATCCTTACTTTAGTTTCAAAGATCAATATTTCCAAGTCTCTAGGTTTCCAACACTAGTAAAGATACAAAGCCCAAAGAAATATAATATAAGTCCAATCCATTCCAACTTATCCCAATAACATGCCTTTCATTAATTATTTATCAAAAATGATATCAAAAGTAGGAATTGGAATCAATGAAACATGTTACAAGGCATCATATCACAATATTCAAGCATGAATAAATACAAGAACAACATGATGTGAGATTACAAGTAGCAATGTCTACCAATAGACCATAAAATAATAAGAGTGAATGAAATGAAATATAAAATTCTCACAGCTTTACTTACAATTCAGAACGCTTGTCCTAGCCTATCCGATCTCTCAACACTCCAAAATGCGTTCCCAAACTCTTGAAATCTCCCATTAGTTCCATAGAGTTGTTTGATAGGTTTTAGAGTGAGTTTGGACCCATTTATAGTGTTTAAACAGTGTTTGGACTTTGCTAATTTTTGTACTAACAAGGGCAATTAGCGGTACTTTATACCTCTAGTGCGCTGCTTCACATATCTAAGGCGCTAATTAATATTAACGAGCTAGATTATCGACTAGCACGCTATGTGCAGCAGAACCCAAAATTCTGCACTTTGAATTATGGGTTCTGCTGCACATAGGCTTTTTTCTGCTTTAGGGACCCTTATATACACTATATGAGGTCCCTAACACCCACCCTAACACAAAACATCGACAACAACGTCAAATTCATGAAATCATAAAGTTCATGGAGTAGAGAAGATACCTAGCTTGAAGAACTCCTTCTTCTTCACCAAAACTTCAATGATTCTCTCATCTTCTTCTCCAAATGCACACCATAATTCATTCTTCCTTCTCTCCTTCCAAGTAACTATTTTGATGAAGATAAGAAATGTAAATTTGTTGACTTATAAGGTTCCATTTGACCATGATGATATGTTTAAATTATAGCCATTGATCATTGTGTGCATACGTATCTCAAGGCTCAACTAATGGATTACTTTGTCACACTTGTCTCTCAAGTCATAATTGAGTGACTCCACATGTTGACACCTTGACCTCTCGATGAGTTAATGCGTGTCGCGATGCACATCTAATGCTTATTATTTTATTGCACTAATTTTAGGCACTTAATGGTTATGCAAATGTGACCACATTGAAGCCACTTATAAATTCATATTTAACTCAAATTAATTAAGCTTACCTCATATGTCGCTACCTCAGTCCCACGTCGACATACGACTCGAGGTACGTCCTCACTCATCTCGTTACCTATACACCCGTATAAATTGACTTAATAGTCTACACATATACAATACACTAGGCAGACATCACAACATATATAAAATGTGTCTTGACCCTTACCTCAGTCAATGGACATATCACGGTGTGGGTCTCATAGTACGGGTCGTTGATCCTATTTAAGGAATTAAAAACGTTAGAGATTTTGGGTCATTACACAAAGTCTTCGAACAAAGGGAAGAGTGGAGGTAAGGGTCGAGGATCTCAGGGATAGACTGCAAGTCAGAGATCCGCATGCACCTAGTCATGCATCATTTGTAAGAAGTAAGCCTACAATTACGTGTTTTAGGTATGGTAAGAAGGGTCACATTAGTCGAGATTGTCCTCAAAACTCGAGTGCAGTTACGTGTTTTGGGTATGGAAAGAAAGGAAATTATAAGATTACGTGTTTATGACTCTTAGGAGCGTCCTCTTGTGTGTTACAGCCTCAACAACATATTAAGGAAAGTGTTCAGATGGTTGTTGATTGAGATTCAGACGCAAATCATAATCTTATTGAATGTACGGTTTCAGTTTGTATTCGTGTGGTGATTGAGTTAGGGAAACTTTGATGCAAGACCCTATTTATATTGCACCCAACATAGTAATTGAGGATATGGTGTATTCTCACTTTTTGTGCGAGAAATGTGTTGCTGAGATCTCCGGACATGAGATGGTCATTGATCTGCGTATGTTGGAGTTTTGAAGTTTGATGTGTTGTTGGGAATGGATTGGCTAGCGGCTTATCATGCATACTTGGATTGTTTTCATAAGAAGATGTTTATATATATGTATATATATTCTTGGTTGTTCAGTATTTATGTACACAAGAACATCATTTAAGTTGCTTTTAACCAGAGGTAGGCTAGTCATTGGAAAAAGAAATGGAAACTCTTGCCAGAAATATTAGTATATAGGCAAGACCTGGAATTAAACTGGAGGATATTCATGTGGTTTGTGAATTCTCGGACGTGTTTCCTGAAGGTTTACCTGGAGTTCCACCTTAGAGAGAGATTGATTTTATGAGTGATTTGGTTCCTAGAACTAAACAAATATCTATTTCTCCATATAGAATGTCTTTGAAGGAGTTGCGAAATAGTTGAGGAGTTGCTTAAAAGGTTTGTTCATCGAAGTATGTCGTTGTGGGGCACACAAGTGCTTTTTGTGAAAAAGGATGGTAGTTTGAGGCTCTGCATTAATTATAGATAGTTGAACAAGATCACTGTTTGGAATAAATATCCACTGCCTCGAGTTGATGATTTTTCTGATAAGGTAAACGGTGTCAAATTCTTTTCTAAGATTGATTTTTCGTTCTAGTTACCATCGGTTGAGAGTTAGAGAAGATAATGTGCAGAAAACTACATTTAATACTAGATAAGGTCATTTTAAGTTTGTTGTTATGCCATTTAGGTTGACTAATGCTCCGACGATGTTTATGGATTTGATGCATAAAGTGTTAAGGCCATATCAGGATCACTTTGTGGTAGTTTTCATTTATGATATCTTGATATGCTCTAAGGCTTGTGATGATCATGAACAATATCTTAGAATTATTCTCTAAAATTTGATAAATCATAGAATGTACGCTAAGTTTAGCAAATGTCAGTTTTGGTTGCCTAAGGTGAAATTTTGGGGTCATGTAGTAAGTACGGAATGAATTTCGGCGGATCCTGTAAGATTGAGGCTATCATTGTTTAGCCAAAACCTACCACAGTGACGGAGATACAAAGTTTTCTTAGTTTGGCTGGCTATTATTGTAGATTTATGAAAGGTTTTTTTAGGATAGCTGCGTCAATCAGTAAACTAACTCAAAAGATGTTCCATGTGTTTGGTTAACATAATGCTATGCTACATTTTGGGAATTGAATAAGTGTTTGACTTTAGAATCTGTTCTAGTACTACCTGAACTGGGGAAAGGTCTTATAGTTTATACTTATGCATTGAAAGTGGGTTTGGGTTATGTGTTAATGTAGAATGGTAAGGTAATTGCTTATGCTACTCCGCAATTAATGATTCACGAGAAGAATTATCATGTTTATGATTTGAAATTAGCGGCGATTATGCTTGCTTTAGGCTATAGAAACACTATTTATATGGGGAAAGTTTTACGCTATTTTCGAATCATAAAAGTCTAAATTATTTGTTCTCTAAAAAAGAATTGAACATGAGAAAACAACGATGATTTGAATAGTTAAAAGACTTTGATTCTAGTCTTGAATATCTCTGAGTAAAGCAAATGTTGTTACTGATGCACGGGGGAAGAGGAGTGTTGAAACATTGCGTGCAGCTAGTCAGTTAGTTTATGAGTATGAGTTACTCGAAAAGGTTATCGCTATGACTTTTTCGGAGATACCTAAGGTTGATGATGAACCAAAATGTGATCAGCTTAGAGTACAACTCGTCTCTATTCAAGAAGTGATTAAGTGTAAGCAAAGTGATATGGATTATGAGAAGTTCAAAGGGTTTTTTAAATGACAATAATAATCCAGATCGAACTGAGTCTGCTAATCAGAGTTTGAGACTTCGAGGCAGATTGTAGATTCTATCAGTGGCTGACATTCGGGATGAGATATTAAAAGAATCTCATCAATCCAGATATAACATTCATCTTGGTAGAACCAAAATATATCATTATATGAGGCGATTGTATTAGTGGCTAGGGATGACAGCTGATGTGGAAGACTATGTGGGGAGACACGAGATTTGCCAACATGTTAAGGCCTAATGGCGGAAACCTAGGGATATGTTACACAGTTGAGTTTGTTGTGTGAACGAGATATGGATTGCTTGTTTGGAGTGTTATTGACGATACTTTATGATTGAAATGCTCGGTACATGCTGAGGTTATGGTAGAGCACAGAGAAACAACTAGGTACTCAGTTACATTTCAGTATTGTATTTCATCTATGGGTAGATGGTCAGACTGAAAGCTTGATATATGTGTTGGAGGACATGCTCAGGGCTTGTGCACTGGGATTTGGAGGTTCATGGGAAGAATAAATATCTTTGGGTGAATAATTTTATAATAACAATTATCTATTGAGTATCAAGGTGGCTCCGGATGAGGTTTTGTATGGGATACCTTATTGTTCTCTTGTCGGTTAGGCTAAACTAGAGGATTTGGTGGTGTTGGGCCCGCATATGGTTCGAGATCACTCTAAGGTTGTGCAATATTTTCATTTCAGAAAGGAATTAGGGTTTTCTGGTACGCTTTGGATTGTTTTGGAGATAAACAAAAAAGGTTTGATATTCTCTCGAAGCTAGCACTTCAAATCTCGGTCGTTGTTCGTGTGTGGACTGCGGGTAGAGGGCGTTCGTTATTGGCAGTGCCTTAGAGATCGATCAACCTTCGAAATGGTATATTGCGATCGAGTATGATTAAGTTTTCTATGGTTTAAACATTTTTAATGAAATTAGATTCGGATCCTGTTGGGGTTTTTGTCAAAATTGTTTTGTAATCTTCGCTGCGTATGAACCCTAAAAATCCAACGGTTGTATCAGAGCCTTCGAGTTCGATTCCATTAAATTCATTGCATGTTTTCTTCTGGTATATACATGATATATGATTGAAAGCATGTTAATAGTTTATGTATATGTGATATACATAAGTTTTCTGTGAGATTTATTATCATGTTTTGTGAATATGATATATATATTCGCAATTTAATTGAAATCAGTTTTTTACATGCTAGTAACCATGTTAGGTTAATTCGAATAATTTTAATGAATTGAATTTCGTGTTCTGCGATCCATGAAACCATTAGGTATAATCTTTATTTTTCGTGTATTGATGCAGGATGAAATCTCTGTAATTCAGTATGCATATTTAGGTTACATTGTTTTATGTTTCTTAACTTTTATAAGTCTGAATATTAATTCGAAACTAATATGATTAGGTTCGATTGGGATAGTAGTTCATGATTCAATTACATGTTTGTGATTTTTTAGATGAGGACCGAGATTGCAAATAATTATTTTTTGAAATTATTTATTTATCTCATTATTTTTATTCTGTTATGAAATTTCTATTTGATAAGAGATAGATAACAAATTAGATTAGGAGATATTAGCAAAATCGGTTTCGTTATCCCTATTGGATAAGAGATAAATATCGAGAATTTTGTCATTGGTGATATGCTAGGATTCAAATATCTTAAGTCCTAATTTGATTAAGATAAGATGATTAGTTAGATGTGGGCTCGGGTTAATTAAAAGGTTTTAATTGACTTAATTTCGGATAAATTAAGGGGTTAATTTAGGATAATAAAATCAACGAAAAATATGATATTCTATAGTGAATTTTAATTTTCGGAATTGAAATTCGTCTCCTAAAAAATAAATGGGGGCGCTGCCCCCTGTTCCCTCGTCCACTGACCGGTCAGCGGAACCACCACCCTCTGACCGGCAAGCGGGATCGCCTTCTAACTAATCCTAGGGCACATAAATTCTTTTATTAATGAACAGTATAAAAATTTCCAAATTGTTTAGTGATTGAACAAATCAATAAAATATATGATATTTCATTGTTTACTTAAAATCACTAAAACTTAATGAAATCCCTCTATTAAATTTTAAGTCTCTATTTTAAGCACTTGTCAATGCCTCGATCACACTAATACAGTTTAGGCCATAGTTGGGTGTATTGTGTTATCTTGGTGAGACAAGTTGGGTAAAAGTTACCTAAATGTTTAAAATGATCCAACTTAATAAAGCTATCAAAACAGTTTTGAGCTTTAGGCACATGATGAGATAAAAAAAACATGCGAAAACATAAGATGTCCCGTATCTCATAAAAGTATCTAAAATTACATAAGATGTAATTGGTAAATGTTACCTACCTAAATAATATAGTTATGTGTTTCATGTCATAGCTATCATAGAATTAGGCGAAATATGAATTTTAGTCCCCTAAATAAACAATTTTTAGGAGGGTTGTTAATTTAGTGGGAGTCTATTCCTCTATACTAAAATAAACTTTGCATATTCTTTATTGTAGATCAATGGCCTCTTCAAGTAACAATAATCCCCTGTCACCGTGATCCATCCTTGAGAAGGATAAGCTATTTGGGACTAACTTTCTTGAATGGTTCAGAAACTTGAGAATCATTCTCAAGCATGAACGCAAGTTGTATGTCCTGATGCTCCAATCCACGAGGACCCACCAGTCAATGCTATGAAAGCTGTGAAGGATGCACATAATAAACATGTCAACGATTCTACTGATGTTGCATGTATTATGTTGGCAATTATAGTTCCCGAACTGGTTCCGACATGGTCGAACTTCGAAGGAAATGTTCCAACAATGAACTAACGAGAAGAACCTACTAATGGATGATTGAGGGCGCGTCGGTTAGTCCTCATGTTCGAAGATGAGTTACTTACAATTTGATCCTGAATTCACCTGAGAGTTACTTACAATATGAATAATGAATAATATGGAGAAATCAATTTCGGAGTTGCATTTGATGCTCAAAACTGATGCGAAAAATATTAAGAAACCCTCTAGTAATGTGTTGATGGTCCAAAAGCGAAAGGGAATGAATAGGAAAGGCAAAGGCAAGGCTAAAGTTGCCAAGGCTGTTGCTGCACCTGTCGCAAAGCATGTGGAACAAGTCAAGCCCTAACCTGTTCCTGCTTCAAAACACCCAAAAGAAAAGGAAGGAAATTGTCATTTCTGCCATGCACCTGAACATTGGTTCAGAAATTGCAAACTCTATCTGGAAGATCTAAAAGAGAAAATGGGTAGTGCGACTATCACTACAGGTATTTATGTTATCGAAATTAATTTATCAACTAGTGAAGAAAAGGAGAAGAAAAGGAGAAGTCATCCTCTGCATAGGGAATGGTGCAAGAGTTGCTGCCCTGACTGTTAGATCATATGACTTAGTCTTACCTAGTGGACTTATTTTAACTTTAAATAATTGTTATTTTGTGCATGCCTTGAGCCGAAACATAATTTATATTTCATGTTTGGATATGGATGGTTTTGATTTTATTATTGCGAATAATAGATGTTCCATTTCTCATAAAGACATATTTTATGCAAATGTTGATTTGTGTGATGGTCTTTATATTCTAAGCATGAAAAGGTCCACTGATACTCTAGTCTTTAACATAAATATAAAGAGATTCAAGTCAAATGATTTGAATCAAACCTATCTTTGGCATTATCGTCTCGGGCATATAAATGATAAACGCATAACGAAGCTCCATAAAGATGGACTTCTAGATTCATTTGATTTAGAAACATATGAAACGTGCGTATCTTGTTTACTAGGCAAGATGACTAAAAGTCCCTTTACTAGGCACATTGAAAGGGCAAGTGATTTATTGGGTCTAATACATATTGATGTATGCGGTCCCATAAACACAATGACTAGAGGAGGTTATCAGTACTTCATTACATTTACTGATGATTTCAGCAGATATGGTTATATATATATCTTATGAAACATAAAGCTTAATCATTTGAGATGTTTCGAACGTTTCAAAATGAAGTGCAAAATCAACTTGGTAAAACTATCAAAACACTTCGGTCAGATCGAGGTGGTGAATGTTTAAGCCAAGAATTTGATGATCATCTTAGAAATTGTGGGATCGTCTCCCAATTGACTCCACCAGTAGCTCCACAATGGAATGGAGTTTCTGAAAGGAGAAATCGAACCTTATTAGATATGGTTCGATCTATGATGAGTCATGCATGTCTTCCATTATCCTTTTAGGGTTATGCATTACAAACTACAAATTTCACTCTAAATCGAGTTCCTTCTAAAGCAGTTGATAAAACTCCATATGAATATGGTACGAGAATAGACCTAGTTTATCTTTCCTTAAGATTTGGGGTTGTGAGGCTTACATAAAGCGACAAGTCTCAGAAAAACTAGCACCTAAATCTGATGAGCGTTTATTTGGGGGTATCCTAAGGAAACAAAAGGATATTACTTTTATAATCCCGTTGAGAATAAAATGTTTGTTGCTCGGTATGATAAATTTATGGAAAAATAATTTATTTCAAAAGACATTAATGGGAGAGAAATAAATCTTGAAGAAGTTCAAGAATCACAGATAAACACTGAACTGCTACTGGAAGTTCAACAACGTTCTGAACCAGTTGAGCCTCTACAAGTAACACAAGGCCCACGTAGATCTGGTAGGGTAAGACATGAGCCAGAGAGATTCAGATTTCTCATTACTAATAGTCGTGATGTGTTGCTTATGGATCAAAATGAGCCCACCACTTATTAGGAGGCTATGTCTGGACCAGACTCAGATAAATGGCTAAGTGCCATGAACTCTGAGATGCAATCCATATATGATAACCAAGTTTGGAACTTGGTTGATTTACCCGAAGGTGGTAAGACCATTGGATGTAAATGAGTTTTCAAGAAGATAGCTGACATGGATGGCAAAGTGCAAACTTTTAAAGCAAGACTTGTAGCTAAAGCTTTCAGGCAGACTCAAGGTGTTGATTATGATTAACGTTTTTCGCCGGTAGCCATGCTTAAATCCATAAGAATTTTAATTGTCATTGCTGCATATTATGACTATGAGATATGGCAAATGGAATTAAAAACATCGTTTATTAATGGAAAGCTGCTTGAGGACATGTATATGACACAACTTGAAGGTTTTATATAACTTGAGAATTCTAGGAAGGTATGCAAGGTTCAATTATCCATTTATTGATTAAAGCAACGTCTCGGAGTTGGAATCTTCATTTCGATGAAGCAATTAAGGATTTTGGTTTTATTAAGAACGAAGATGAGCCTTGTGTATACAAGAAGGTCAGTGGGAGTGTAGTTGTTTTTCCGGAACTATATATTGATGATATATTAATCATTGAAAATGACATCCCAACATTGCAGAATGTCAAGTCTTGGTTAGGGAAATGTTTCTCAATGAAAGACTTAGGAGATGTGGCCTATATCCTTGGGATAAAGATCTATAGGGATAGATCTAAGAGGCTAATCGTTCTAAGTCAGAGTGCTTACATAGACAAGGTGCTGAATAGGTTCAGTTTGCAAGACTCTAAAAGATGATTGTTGTCAATGTCTCATGGTATAAGTCACAGCAAGATTCATTGTCCTAAGACAAATGATGAACGAGATCATATGAATAAGATTCCATATGAATCAGCTATTGGATCTATCATGTATGTCGTGCTATGCACTCGACTTGATGTATCATATTCTTTGAGCATTACAAGCAGATATCAGTCAGATCATGGTGAGAGTCACTGGATAGCAGTAAAGAACATTATTAAATACTTAAGAAGAACTAAGGAAATGTTATTGGTCTATGGAGGTTTTGAAAATGATCTAGTTGTAAATGGTTACACAGATGCAAGTTTTCAAACTGATATAGATGATTTTAGATCGCGGTCTGGATATGTGTTTACTTTGAATGGTGGTGCAGTAAGCTGGAAAAGTTCAAAACAAGATACTATGGCAGATTCTATAACAAAAACGAGTATATTGCAGCGTCCGATGCAGTTAAGGAGGCAATTTGGATCAAAAAGTTCATTTATGAACTAGGTGTGGTTCCAAGTATTGCTAACCTTGTTCGTTTGTATTGTGACAATAACACGACAATAGCACAGGCCAAGTAACCTAGATCACACCACAGATCCAAACATATACTCATACGTTTTCATCTCCTCAGAGAAATTATTAAGAGGGGGGACGTGAAGATTTCCAGAGTACCTACTGAAGACAACGTTGCGGATCCATTAACAAAAGCTCTTCCATAAGCCAAACATGATGATCATGTTAGATCATTAGGCATTAGATGCATGTATGATTGGCCCTGGTGCAAGTGGGAGATGTTGGGGCATGTGTCATAGGTCAATCCATTAACTATCTTTATGAATACTTTTAGTTAATAAAATACAGGATTTCGTTTGCTGTTTATTATAATTAATTTGCATGTTTACATTATAATAAGATCCATGAGTATTTACAAAAATATCATAAATGTCCCTAGTCGATCATTATACTGGGAACTACAATGAAATAAGATTAGTGTGAGTCTTGATTGATGATCATATGATGATTATACGTATAGGGATACGAATCAAGATCACGAGTACTTGTTAGGGAACAAAGTACTGAACCGACCCTCTATGAGAACATCACATGGATTAAGTCATAGTTATCTCTCAGGATAGGTATATTTTCAGTCCTCTGACTTGAGATTACCAGAGACTTCAACATTAGGAACACAATGATTTGACACAATCAAACGTTGTCTTTAACCGGACGATTATAAAAGTTGTGATTGATTACTGTGTGAGCAATGTGATGAAGTTGTGTGATTGAGATATAATTTGTCCCTCTCATATAAATAAAGATATCTAGTGGATCTCTCGATGTGTTAGACAATTAAAATGCATAATATAAGTGAATTGATATTGATCAATGTGACTTAGATGTGTTCGGTCTACATAGAGATCGAGACTAGTACGATTGAACAAGTTGGATGACAATTCTATGCCTTATATTTGATCAAAAGGTTATCGTGTGACAAAAAAGGATGTTATATACACTATTGATTAGGTTGTATCAATTTGATATTCGTATAACTTGGGTAGTCATAATGTCTTGCTAGAGGCCGCTAATGACTTGTATACCGAAATGTATTTTGGTACACTTCCAACGTTGTATGAGCCTATTGGGTCGCACACTAAGAATGGTTTTGCGAGATTTTAAGATGGTTCAGAAAAATGAATTTTATATGATAAAATTCATGACAGAAACGTCATTGTGGTGTATTACACTTATACTTCTTTAAGTAGGGGTATATGTGTAATTTACTTAATCATCTATAAATAACGGTTTTATTAATAGACGCTTTAAGTTAGAACACATGTATGAAAGATTAAGGGCCGAAACTCTATTTTCGTTTCAGAAACGAAATAAGTTTTCATGGTTTAAATGTTTTTAATGGAATTAGTTTGGGATCCTGTTAGGGTTTTTGTAGAAATTGTTTTGTAATTTTCGCTGCATATAAACCCAAAAGTCCAACGCTAAGGTTATGCGGTATATTCGTCTAAGATTGAAGGCGTCATAGGAAAGACACAAAAGTTATTATGATCTTTAACACTGATTTGTAGATTATAGCAAATGTGATTGGGTTTATTTGAAAGTCTCCCATCGTAAAAGCCATTACAGATGTGGACTGAAATGAAAGATTTCATTTAGGTTTGAGGACTGTTCAAGATTGAGAAACGAATTGCGAATGTCGCGTATAGACTTGCATTACCACCTCAGTTAGTCGAAGTTCATGATGTACTTCAAGTATCAATGCTCAAAGCGAAGGAACTTGATTCGCATGAAATCAGTTTAATTTGCAGGGTGATGTGTCTATATTTATTGTGGATAGGAAGGTCCAGAAGCTTCAAAATAAAGAAATTACACTTGCTTTGATTAACTACTAATTTCGTGGTGATTCAAAGCTGACATCTGAATGAGAGGCACATATAAGAGACCAATTACTGGATCTCTTTTAGTCCGGGTAAATTTGGTTTCAATTTCAATTTCAAGGATGAAATTTTTATTAGTCATGAAAATGTCAAATCCCAAAATCTTTAAACCGATAATTATGGCTAATCGGGGATTAATAGAGACTAATTATGGGTTAGGCCTCGAGTTGAGAGCTAAGGACTGGTGATATATAGATATACATATAATCTTATTTTTGTACAATGTATGCCTAGTGTTGTGTAGTATTATATTATTTTATTTTGCGAAATTCAAGGTAGTCGAATAAATTTGAAATTTCACAAGGTTTTGTCTCGTGATACGTGTCAAATGAGTGCCGAGAGAGTTAAAATGTTGATTTGAACCTTCGTTTAAAATTTCGCGAAAAAAAAATTGAAACTAATTTTTAAAATTTGAGTTTTGAACTTTAAATAGATTTAACTAGTTAACGTGGGGATTTATGCCTCGATTTACGTGCAAGTCGGGATTAATGGTAGTGTAAAATGAGAATGAAATTGGTGCAAGACCTTTATTTCGAGTCTCATATCGATTTACGGTGATCGAGGTTGAGATTAGGTCCAAATTAGTGCAAGTTGATTAAGTATGGCAAGATGAATGGTCTAAAAGATTTCAGTATATCATGATAAAAGTTAAGATTTTTAGGTTTTTGGTATGATCGAAATCAGTGTGATGGACGTTTTATGGAGTTGGACTATTTTGTCGAGAGAATGACTCAATTTGGTGAAAAATCGGATCTAAAATGAACGTCAGAAGTCAAAACACATTAAAATAGGGATTTTGAAAATTAATAAATAAAAAATAAGTTGTTGACAAGCAGCTGAGGGTTTAAATATAAATAAAAAAAAATGAAAGAAATCAATTGATCCCATTTTATACATTTCAACATAACGTTATTCCCACCTTCTCAACTCGGTCTCTCACTTCGCGATCTCCCTGCATCTGATTTTCGACCAGTTTCTTTATGCAACACTATAAAGCATCGAGAGGCAATCAACTCGAACTAAGTTTTCACAGTGGAAACAAAGTACTTGGCTGGCAATTTGGTAAATTTTTAATGCTTGGCATTTTTTTACAATTCAATTTTAATTCTCTTGATTTTTCGATTTCTTTCGCGACGTTTTGATGGAAACTGGTAAGGATTGTTGTTAATTGGTATATTGAGTTGATTTAGATCAATTTGGAATAGATTTTATGGACACAAGTTAGGGTTTTTGTGAATTGAACTAATGCGATTCAATTGATAACTATTTTGGATATATTTTTATAATTGATATTGGTTTGCATTGGGTTTTAAGATGAATCGATTATTGATTTTGATCCAATTTAACTTTACTTGCTGTGCAAATATTTTGGTGTTGGTAATGGTGTCATGGTGTTTGAAATCCAGTTTTTAGGATTTAATTGCAAAAATGTTTATTTGGAGAAGTTTTTTAGTTCAAAATAAATAAAGTTTGCCTAATTAATAGGCCATTTTGAAAATTCATAACTTCATCGTCGATGATCCGATTTAAGTGTTCTTAGAGTCTATGGAAAGTATGACATGAGTACTACAAGTTCCTTTTAGGTCATAATGATATATATTGAGGTTTTCAAGGTTAAAAAGTCACCCTAAATTGGCAAGTTGAAAGCTAGTTGAAACAGTTATATAAATTAATATTTTTGGAAACTGTTCTCTAGCGTACTTTGATCACAATTTTCATTGGGTTTCGTGATATGGTTTGACTCAAAGCTTGACCTTTAATATAATTGGGTATGCAAGAAAACTATTGTAGCTATTTTCAAGGTGATCCGACATTCCGGGAACCCAAAAAATTAAGCTCAAAGTTGGTTGTTTGTAAGGTTAAGTAAATCGTATACTAACTTTTACATTGTATGATTATAGTTTCATATAAATTGCACTGATAATTGATATTGCATTTTTGTTGTACATGCATACACGGGTAGGGAGGATAAGGTCAATTCAAGTCTCCTTATAGTGTCTACGTGACTGTGTGTACAGGGTATATTAAGCTACCCGACTGTGTATACATAGTAGAACTATATAGTGTCTACCT
Source organism: Stephania yunnanensis (assembly GCA_039657365.1). Classification (NCBI taxonomy): domain Eukaryota; kingdom Viridiplantae; phylum Streptophyta; class Magnoliopsida; order Ranunculales; family Menispermaceae; genus Stephania; species Stephania yunnanensis. Next base: position 52,451,028 of record CM077585.1, on the reverse strand, counting down.
GATTGTCTGTATAAGGTAGAACTATATTATGCTTGAGGTGCTAAATTCACTGATACTTTGCATCACGTGGTTATCTTGAGATCACATTAAACTAGATTATACTTTGATAGACTCGAGGAACAAGACTTGTTTGGTTATTCTCTCTGGGCATGAGTCTTTATTACTGTTTACTTACCACTTTCGGAGGACGTCATCTGATTGTTGTCGAAAACAAAAATGGGATGGATTCACGATGGTATTTAAATTCCTTAAATTATATTGTTTGTTTGATCTCTTAGATTATTATGCATTTGATTATTACAGGTGTATTGGATAGTGTATGATTTACTTATCTGTTATCAAGTTTTTATAATTTGGTAATGATAGGTTTTAGTGGCGACAAGGGAAAGAAAAAACTTTCCTAAACCCCAAGGCAATCTGGGCCCTGCCATGCCGCTGAACACGTCACCAAGTTAAGCAAGGTTATATGCCTGCCTATCCATGACGGATCGCGACAAGTACTCAAACTTTTTAATTAGACTAACTATTTCAATTATCCTGTGTTTTATGAAAATATTCTTAATTTTGTTTAGTTATTCTATTTATTTATCTCACTTAATTTATTTGATAAGTTATTTAGCTGTTCCTTGGTCTTTTCAACTAAATGCGTGAATTATCGATAATATCGAAAATATTTCATTTTAGATAAATCAAATGATAAATATCATAAATTTACTTCATTAACAAACCCTAAGTAGTGGAAAACCAAACAAAAGGATACCATATATAAGGCGACAAAATGTACAATATGATCAATATACATGTATCAGTGTATCAAGTCTCCCAAAATATACCCAAAGTAGTAACATAATGTATACAAACACCTACGAGATAGGCTAGCGAAAGCACTCGATGATCAGATGAAATCATCAAGTAGGGCCTTCCTCCGTGTCATCGTAGGATATACACTCGATCATTCATGCAAAAAGTTGATGACGAGTCCAGTGAGTAAATCCCCAGAAGAAACACAAGTTGCATTTAATAAGAATGTAAATAAAGCGGCTACAAATCATGCTAGTCAATAAGAAATACACTGAAAAATGATAATAGCATGAAGATAATTCGCTAAGAAAGCAATAAATGTCGAACCCGAGTGTGGTATATATCTGTTAAACACTGGGACTAAAAACATTGGACCGAGGAGACTCTGGTGACGAAGTAACTCCCCACCATCGCTCCTAGGTCAATGAGGAACTCCGTTGGTTGCAAGTTTACAACTCCCGGCCAACTACATCAAAGGAGAGGAACCTGTGTCGGAGTTAACTCCTCGCAACACCATCTCTCAAGTCATCGACTTGCGAGTAAATCTCACGCGTAGCCTAGGGGATGACGAGAACCGTAACAACAATTGGATCGCTAATCACGAGGAAGCCGATGAGGGATCATACTGCCCCGTCGACCATATACAGACACACTCGAGAGTGGAATAGTCAAATAAACCAAACTGACATAATTTAACGGAATAATGAAATAAAATACTAAATAAATGCTACGTGTTTTTTTTTGTGGGTTTTACTTACCAAAATGATATAAATACTCGGTTCTAGCTGCTCGCTCATCCTCAAAATACCTACTCGTAGGTCCTCTAAGCTTCCCAAGGCCTCCAGTGTCCTACATACCAATTTTAATAATTTATGGTCACATTAATTGATTTTATATTATGGGAACAAAAATTAAAATTTTATTCTAATTTTTAGTTATGACACATTATTTATTTTTAGGTTACATGGGGTGCCAAATGCCCGAATATATCTCAAAACCCAATTTTATACATTTTTCCAATTCCTCTTATTTTCTATGATTTTTCTGTTTTTTTAATTATTTTTTTACATATTTTTCTATGATTTATTGTATTTATTTTGTATTTTATTTTAATTTAAATTAACTTTTAGTAAATTAATGGGGTTGGGCCCAATTGGGCCGGGCAGTACGCAGGAAGCGTGCGTATTAGCTTCCCTCCCCCTAAATTGATTTAGGGGAGGAGAAAGAGACGAACTGCACAGTGGTTCGTCTCTACCTCCCCAAATTAATTTTTATTTTTTATTTTTTATTTTCTATTTTTTATTTGTTTTCTTCTTTTTTTCTCTTTTTTCTCTCCTTCAACAAATTCATCAAATCATCGCCACCATTAACATGCAATACATTATATTCATTAAGAACACTAAAATACCCAAAAATTTAGTTTGAAAGCCAAGATTTTTCAAGCATCTTATTCATCATATTAAGTCTAATAACCCTGAAAATCATCAAAGAAATATCTTAAAGATTTGTTGGCAAAAACCTCCATTTTTTTTTACTGTATCTCAATACACCATTAGAACAAAAGTGAAGAAAATGTTATGGCATGTGCCCTATGTCAATCTACAAACATTGTTTATCTTATAATTTTAGTTAATAAAATAGAGGTTTCATTTGTTGTTTTATTATAAGTGATTGCATGTTTACCTTATAGTAAGATTCACATGTATTTGTTAAAATATTCAAATGTCCCTAATCGATCATTATACTGGGAACTATAATGAATTAAGACTAGTATGAATCTTGATTGATGGTCATGTGATGATCATGCGTATAAGGATACGAATCAAGATCATGAGTATTTATTATGGAATATGATACTTGACCAAGCCGTTATGAGAACACCACATGGATTAAGTCAAAGGTGTTACTCATGATAAGTATATCATTTAGTCATTTGACTTGAGATTACCATAAACTTCAATATTAGGAGCATGATAATTTGACACAATCAAATATTGTCTTTAACAAGCAATTATAAAGATTGTGATTGGTTACCGTGTGAATAATATGTGAAGGTGTGTAATCAAGATATAATTTGCCACTTTCGTATAAAGAGAGATATCAGTGGATCCCTCGATAAGATAGAATGATAATCGCCAAGTCCATGTGAATTGATATGATCAATGTCACTTGGATATTTTTCAGTTTACTTAAAGATCGAGAGTAGTGCGATTGAACATTAAGGATGGCTTTCCATTTCTTATTTTTAATCAAAGGATATCGCATGACAAAATGATATGATATACGTTATTAGTTAGGTTGAATCGATGTTGATATTCATGCTACTTGAGTAGTCATAATGTCTTGCTAGAGACCGCTTATGATTTGTGTACCAAAAAGGTTTTGGTTCACAACCAACATCGCATGAACCTATTGGGTCGCACACAAGTAATGGCTTTGTACAATTTCGATTGGTCCAGAGTAATGAGTTTTATATGATAAAATTCATGACGTAAAAGCCCTTATGATTTGTTATATGATAACTTATTAATAGGGGCGTATGTGTAATTTGCTTAAACTACGTAAATATAATAGTTGTATTATGAATAGAATTTTAAGTGAAGGCTTAAAATTTGTTTTACAATTTTTTGAGTTCTTTGGATTTAGGGAAAGAAAGAAAAATCATTTTTTAACCTCTCTTGGGGCTAGCACTCCAAAAAGGGTTATTGTTAGTGTGGATTTCTGATAGAGGATGCACACTTGAACGTCTTGAAAATCGAACAATCAAAAAGGAAATCACAGAATAAGGTATGATTTACTTTCATAGATTTAGTTTAACGGAAATTATTTTCGATCATGTTGTGGTTTTTAAAATTTATTTGAATTTTCCGCGGCATATGGACCCCAAAAACCCAACAAAGGTCACATTAATTGATTTTATGTTGTGGGAACAAAAATTAAAGTCTTTATTCTAATTTTCGGTTATGACACATTATTTATTTTCGGGTTACATGGGGTGCCAAATGCTCAAATATATCTTGAAACCCAATTTTATACCTTTTTTCTAATTTCACATATTTTCTAGGATTTTTTCAAATTTTTCTAAAAAATTTATTTTTACATATTTTTCTATAATTTATTGTATTTATTTTTATTTTTATTTAAATTATTTTTTAGTAAATTAATGGGGGTGGGCCCTCATGAATCGGGCACGGATCGGTTGGGCCTAGTTCAGCCTAACTGGTACGCACGCACGAAGCGTGCGTACGAGCTTCCCTCCCCCCAAATCGGTTTGGGGGGAAGGGGGAGAGACGGCAGTTCGTCTCTGCCTCCCTAAACTGATTTTCTTATTTTATATTTTTTTTCTTTTTTCTCTTCTTTCTCTCCTTCAACAACTAAAATTTCAACAAATTCATCAAATCATCGCCGCCATCAACATGCAATCCATTATATTCATTATGAACACTAAAATACCAAAAAAAAACTAGTTTGAAAGCCAAGATTTTTCAAGCGTCTTATTCATCATATTAAGTCTAATAACCTTGAAAATCATCAAAGAAATCTCCCAAGAGTTTTTTGGCTAAAACCTCCATTTTTTATTGTATTTCAATACACCGTTAGAACAAAAGTGAAGAAAATAGCTAAGGTTTTGAGTTACCTAAGCTTGAAACTTTGAATCTTTGATAAATTTGGCTCCAAATCCCCTTTGTTGAGTTCACAATACTTTGAATTTCCAGCACACAAATTCGGGATTGCACTCTTGCATGTTCAAAGGTTCTCCATGCTTGCATGTTGAGAAAAATGCACCAAGTCTTGTATTTATACTAGCTGACCTATAGTCTTAGCTCTTGATCAAGTCACACACACTCGTATTGAGGTCCATCAGGGGCTCCTATTAAGTCTAGCCATGTTGTTGTGTCTCTTATGTGTCAATGAAGTAAGTCAATATAGAGTTTTCTAAATAATTTTCTCACTTAGGACAAAACTCCCTTATTTAGTCTAATTACACATCTTAGGCACATTAATGATTTAAATAGCTTAGCCTATTTAACTTACCATAATACTATTATTTGGTCACATTAGTCTAGCCAAATGTTTATTTGAAGTACACATACCAAGATTAGGCTAGGTACTTATCTAATCGACTATCCTGTGTTGTCATGCATTACGAGGTGCGTCGGGTCCATTTTTGACCTATTAGTATTTGTTCAACTTGGTCAAGTCTATTTGATTATTTAGCTTAGAATATCATTGTATATTGATAATTTATGTGTCTAAGCTGTCATGTTCTCGTACCTGCATCGTACGCATCTCGAGACGTTATTCATCGTACTCGTAACTCACGCAAAACACAATAATCAATGGTACACATGACGTAATGCTATAATTCATATTAAAGCTACCATAATAAATAAGCATCACGCAAATATATCATTATAAATTGTACATCGATAGGTGTGCCCTAAACTAATCTGTGACGTCCACGTGGGTCTGAGTTGGGTCATAATCTGAAATTAAATAATTAAATAATCCTTAAATTAGGCGAGTCGTCACATAGAATGAATAAATAAATTTTTTAATAGAATATATATTGTGATGGGTGGATTGTGAATGTTTAGACATTTCCACCAAGTTGAGCAGGTCTTGTTTAAGATTTTTGAATACAGAGTTTTCCAGTGTGGGCTTAGAAATAGAGGGCGTGCTGTCAAAAGAATTTTACGAAATTTTAAGGATAATGTAATCAATTTAATTGGACTTTGAGGTTTGATATTTACTTTTAGAATCCTTTGTGGTTGATAAAATCTTATAATTAATGATTACTTTGAATTGATTTTAATTATTTATTGAAATGTAAGATTAAGGTTTCAAGATTATTAGAGGATTAATGTAATCTAAATCGGTCGGATGCCCTAATTAGATGGGGTCTGACACAACTAACATAAACTAATTCTCCGTTAAACAATAAATTCGATAGGATGTTACCGCGACTCAAGGTACATTTTCGGACTACCATAATCGGGATCATATGCGTAGTCTTGTATACAACCAACCGAGAAAAATCAAATTCCCTATTAAATAGTCAACTCAGTGGAAAATAGACGACACTCAACATAAATTTTCGGAGTTCCATGACCGAGACCATTTGTTTTGTTTTGTTTTGTAGACATCCAACCGAAACAACACGAAACTATTCATTAAACATAAAACTCGGTAAGATGTAACTGAGGCTCAATGTACTATTTAAGTCTAATAACCGAGCATATCCTTACGTTCTCGGATCTATACGAGTGAAACCATCCTCTAGTTGGTTTAATATAATGTTGAATGCATATCTCGGTCCCTCGGGTATGTGATTCTCCTATAGATTACGGACATGAGGAGCCGAGATTATATGATAATACTCAGACCTGTGGGACCGAAAGTTTGTTCAGATCACCTATTTAATGTGTTTTGAACACTAAATTCACAACAACACAGGCATGTAATTTGAATAATGACAACAATACAACATCATAACATTCATAACAACGACTTTAAAAATCAAAGGAAAAACATGTGTGATTAGTTAATGAAAAACATCATAATAATACAAGTTCAAATTTTGTCAAACTTCCCAAGTATAACAATACAACACTGGCATATGTGTAGCATCCCCTAACTTGATTAAGGCAATACCCAGACTGAAACCTTAATTAAGCCCAGATTACCCTTACCAAACTTAACTAGAGCCAACAGTCATACCACCTACACCTGATAAACACTACTGTATATCGATCATCAAAATAAAACAAATCATATAGGCATCGAAAATTTAAAACCTTTTCGATAATCAAAATAAGATATACAATATTTAAAACAAACCGGAATAAATCTCGGTTATACAAATCTCTCATCCCATATGATAATACAAAATGGTAATTCAACACCAATATATAAGACCAGAGAAAATATTTCATCAAAGAGAGGTTCAAGACTCCTGTAACTTCTCCATCCCATAATCGTAGCGCTTGTCGAATCTACATGTAATGTTAATTGGGGTGAGTGCTCCAACTTGCTCGGTAAGTAGAGATTCACGCTAGTCATCAACATCCATATAATATTCAAGGATACCATGCAATAACAATATACACCAATGATATTTAACAAGAATAAGGAAAGCATATAGATTCAATACATAATTAGATGCAAAGCAAGTAATTTGGACTATTACACTGTGATCCCCATTTATTTAATAAAACTAAGGTTGATTACCCATCGATGCCATTAATGCGATTGCTAGACCAAAATATTGGCCGATATGCTCTATAGTCCATCCATTAATGCCCAGTGGTTCTATCCCAAACATTTAATGTATATGTAATACATACAACCTATTGAATTGAGCAAGAGTTATATATAGGCCGGGAAGGGAACCCATCTCCTATAAACCTATTCTCAAAACCAGGAGTTATAATATGGTCACATTACGCACAATTTTCCATTTATTGAAATCCATCACAATGTACATAATCCCTCATTTCATTCTAACAACTATATGAGCTATATATACAAAATAGCTAAGCAATATTGATAAATAATCGAATCTGTACTTACCTCGATTTAAGTCTCTGTTTTCCAAACTCCCTACCTTTCTAGTTATCTCACTCTTCCTCAGTGTTCCTCAACCTATCACCAATCATTTGTGATCAATATAGGTTCATTATATTAGGTTTATAACACTTAGACTAGTCCCTAAGTCCCCTGAAAATTATTTATAAAACACAACACAGTTGCTAGTTTCAAGGTCTAGTAGCGCGCTACACGACATGGATAATGCGCTATCCATAAGTCAATAATCCTCCCCAGTATGAGTAGCCCGCTATGCACACCAGACCTATAATCTCTACCTCTGATCCAATTCGATCCAAATCACATTCAAACTCTACAATTACACTCTCAATCAATCTGAGAGGACCTCTAATGAAGTTATAAACTCTTTATAATCAACAACAACATTAATTCAACAAGTTTTGATCATCACCACCAAATTGAACTTCAACAAACTCAAAAACCAAACTTACCAAAGTGATGATCACTAGCTTCTAATTCATTTAAGCTCCTCAACTTCGTTGAATTTGGCTTCTGAAACGACTCCCTTCGATTTGAATTGAAACTGATCTCCCGAAACTCTCGAATGATCGATATGAATTGATAAAAATGAATTATATATATAGGTTTTCCTCGAGATATGCGTCGCACTATCTCGAGACCAATCGCGTGGTTGATGCGTTAAAGTGACACAGCTTAAAGTGACACAAAATTTGATACATCAAGCACTTACGATTTATTCGAGACGATCCGATAATCCATATATTTTCAATATTATTTTATTTTCCAATATATATATTTATATATTTAAAAACATATAAACATATATATCACGTATTATTCACCCATCAGCTCACCTGACATGCCTACAAGTGTCCTTGAGCGTGCACATTCGTGTCACGACTCCCTCGTCACACTTAGTGTCCTGGTAAACCATTGTTTATTTGGTATTTTCCTTTTTATAGACTTGTGTATAGTTTTCGTATTATACGAAAACCTACATATAAAGTGATTTAACAATCCAAACAAACATTATACATCATGCAAAGACACACACACACACACACTATTTGAGGTATGTTCAACTTAACCACGAACCTAACTCGGGTTAATTAAGACTTGGATTAGTACTAATCACCAGCTTAAGGTAACGATCATTACATTTTTCCCAATTTAAAGCAATTTCGTCCTCGAAATTAAAGCAATATCAAATTACATGAATTTTCGAAGAGAAATGGGAACTATTTCTCATATTTCCGCTCTTAGCTTAGTTCTTCATCTTTGTGAAATCCCTATTTCACTATAACCAAAGAAATCTATTTGGTTCTCAGCTTTTTATAAACCTTGAAACTAGCTTACCTCACAACCTAAACTTATACAACTCACTTTCATAGGTGAGATTTTCAACATAACTTAATTGTCCTTTGAAAACACCAACCACCTATGATATTTATCGGCGTGTCTCTTCTATTTTAATTGTATTGTAGTCAAACGCTAGCGAATCTGCTACATCTTCTGTGTAGTTCTAAATCAATTTTGCCTCCAATAAACTTGCATCTCAACCCTTGTCCAGACACTCCGGTGAATGACATGGTTGACCATACATAGTTTAAATGAGTATTCCATTCTAGCTTGACAGCTGTTTTTACAAATGAACTCATACATAGAAATGTATCTCTTCCAGTTATTATTAACTTCAAGACACAAGTTTAAAGTATATCCTCTAGCATAAAAATCAATTACTCCCGTTACCCATCAATCTACCGATAGTATACCATACCGAGGTTAAGAATAGTTATCTAACTGTCACAGCAATTCACTCCATCATCTAGATGTGAATCTCGATCCTTATCTAAAATAGTTGACACTGAAGTACCCTAAAATCTAATACCTCATGTATGTATATTTTGCATAAACGGTCAAAAGGACTTCACATAGAAACTAACAAGAAATGCGTAGATTCCATCAACTATTAACTACAATTTTCACCGCATTGTGTTTATGCTAACCCAAAGATAAACTAGAAACAAAATCTGATCTATGTTCCCATATCCATTCAGGAATAGGCAGCGAATACAATAAACCTTTGGGTTTATGTGCTCAGCCCTAACTTGCTTACACATCTCATATTTTTTATTATCCAACAACATCATTTTTTAATCCCAAATTAACAATAAATAAAGGCGTCTCATTTCATGATATTCCTTACTGCCATCTAAATGAATGTAGTAAAGAGATATATGAGATTTCCATAGCACTTCCTGCCTTATCTGAGCCTGAACTGGAATCTATAATCTATCCCCGAACCGTAACGCACCATTATCAGAAATCGACTAATCATGATAATTTACATTATTTGTTAACCTCTAACGCTCTATATAATCATGATTAGCTTTCTGACAATCAATCACCACTAAATCTTCTCCAATTTAGTTTGAATCCGAACTCAAAAGATCAAATTAGTAGCTCTGTAATTAGCTCTCTTAATTGATGATATGTCGGCTAAACTCACACAAATCATCATCACCGTCATTTTCTCAAGAAGTTTAAACTGAGAAGCTTTATTAATAGCTACATTTTCTCCATATACCTGAGTTGTAATTATATACTGACAGTCTGATAACACCTTTCTGTGTAGTTCTAAATTACTCAGGCTCTGACAAATTTGTATCATTACTTCTTTTCCCACACCATTTAACGACAAAGTAAAGCATACAAATTTTTAAGGTAAATACTTCAATTCTATATATATATATATAGTCTTTTAAAATTAACACTAGAGAACTCACAGTAAATATTTCCTCCATTAATTCATACTTTTCAAGTCACAAGCTCTGAAACTATATTTTCTGGAAACCATGGTCAACTTCAGATATATTGTGTTAAAATTGTGAAAAGTTTCGTCCTAGCTATTATATATATCTTCCCATTGAGAAGCATATTTTCAATTTTTTACCGAAATAATAATACTAGTTCTCCACAACTCTCAACTCTTTCCATACACATACATCTTGCTTACTTTTCCACGAGGATTTAAACTACAGTACTGGTAAGAAATTTCTAAACTCCGTCAGTTTTACAATTATATCAATAACCTTCAGTTGTCACCACAACTTAGGTTAATTCATTACTAATTTCTGAGCATGAAATATCATTCATATAAGCAAGACCAATATTACCTTCTAGGTTAAAATTATTCAGCTTCCTCCTGCTAATATATCTCATATTTCTTTATAAAATTGACACCGTCAATTTTTTTCATTTCAGGTCACCAACTATTCAATTTCATTACAATGAATTTTGGACTTCACCCGTATAAATGTATTAAAGAAATCAATGAGATTCTTATAACATTCTTGCCTCACTCTTTATTTCAAGTTCTAAGAACTTTCTTACATGCTCAATGTTTTGATTTGAGATTATCTTCATCCAACTTCAACAAGTAGTAGTCATCCTTGACCTACTAAATAATCTCAATCAATTCCTTTATTAATTCATCACTCATGTAATCATCATTAGCTCAACTCTCATCCGAGCTCAAAAAAATAGACTTACAGTTATCAGTCTAGCCTACTCACGATGATGTGCCTTCGCAAGACTTCCATTTGGTCATCAATAAATATCTTACCAAAGAGATATTACTGAGCAACTTTTATTATAACTATACCCTTTATCACTTTCCTTTCAAGGCATTATCAACATAATCACCTTGACGAGTGATGCTTCATAGTGAATTCTAACTCTTAGGAAGTTTTAAGGTAATTATCTTACCTTCTATCTTTATCACTCTGACCTTTTTCATTTTTCAAACTTCTACAGTTTGAAATTCGTTACTTACTCTTACGCCAGTCCACTGGTGTCATATTCTCAGGTTGTCTTTTAATAATTCCTCTAAGATTCTTATAATCTCAAAGAATGATTAAAAGATCCTCAACAACCTTTCTTTCGAATTACAAGTGATGTTTTTCCATATTTGGTACAACTACAAACTTAGTTATCCCGAGATTATCAGTCTCTAATAGTTCTTCTCCCAAATTTGGGACTATTTATATATCTAGAAATATGAGTTACAATTTTGTTTTATTGTGTCACTCACACATTCTACCTAGATCAGAAGTCTTTGGATGAACATCTCACTTCTTCCACAATTTAGGTTTTGTTAAACAAACATTGTAATCAAACTATACTTTCACCTTCCTCTAAGGCATCCTTGTATTTAATTTCAACTTATAACCGTCACATTCTTATATAGCTGAATAAATCACACAACGATATCACAGATCCCCGAATCAATCATTTGTAATATTCAATTATTTCAAGTTTACTTTCCTTTTTTTACATTGTGTTAAATATAGGACAACCTCATATTGTCCCAATCACAGTCAAATCATATGATTTACTGTTAATATTCAACACTTTTACCATTTATTATCCTTTAAAACTTAGCACTGGCATTTGTGAAAATCTGGTCTAAACCAACTTACCGTTACCAATTCCAATTATATACGGTAATTGCTCGTGCATTCTCTAAGTCTTCAAAGATTCCATGTTATTATTAATAACACAATAGCAACTTCATCACAATAGGGTTTTCCTTCACTTGACACCCTTAATTTATGAAAATAGCATGATTTCTAGTAAGTTCTAGTGGTTTCCACCATCCACTTAAAATGATCCAGTACCCGCCTGCAATCATCTTATAAAGATATATATCATTAGCTTTGATCATTTTACTGTGAAAATCAAATCTCAACTACCTCTTGAGAACCGTTTATTTCACTCATTTTCAGAAGGAGTTGTCAATTATGAGTAATGAACACTCATTTCGAATACTACACATTAATCATTGGATTCCTCGAATCCTCAGATTCACTGACCACTCATTATCTCCAATTTAGACTATACATGTCTAATATATCTGACTAGGATAACTTACCAACTCACTGCTATATTCTGGATTTAACTATCTTTCATTAATAAACTACTTGTTATTCCAATATGGATTTACACCATGATTGGAATATCAACTTCATAACAACTTATGAAGTATAACTACATTAATGGTTTCCTAACCTCCATTAGGCTTTTATCATTTACCACTAACTTATTTACTGGATAACTTTCATTACTTCTATATAGTCTCAATACTAGTATTAAATCACCTCTCAAAGTGGTCCACCATCTTTGAGTTTCATCGAAATTCATTCCGTATTTCATTATTTTATAATTTTCATTCTCCTAATACACACCTCAAGATTTTAATCCAATTAATACTTCTTCATTGACTATTATTTATCAAAAAATATTAGTAAGAAGAAAGACCACTGAAGATGTTACTTGGAGAAGAGTTTTATTTTATCTTTGTAACTTTTCTTATGTCTTTCTTTTTTGTCTATCCCTGAGGTTAAGACTCTCTGGAGCTTTTACCTCTAACACCTTCTTATATCATAGGAATAGATGCACTTCAACCATTTTTTGTCTATCCCTGAGGTTAAGACTCTCTGGAGCTTTTACCTCCGGAGCTTTTGGGACTGAGGTTATGTTGTTGTTGTTGTTATTGTTTGTATGTAATTCTTATATCTACCACGTAGATATAGTATATACAACATATAACATATTTCAGTCTTTTATCTTTTGGTTACCACCCAAAATCACGATAAAAGTCATTTATCAAACCATAAGCTTATTCATAACTCGAGACCACTCTTAGAGTCGATAAACTTAAGTTCCATTATTAGGGTAATCAAAGTATCTTAAACTTTTAAAGTAGGCTAACATTCAATTGGAACACCATCCAAAAGTGAATGTATGGTCAGAGCCTTGTCCATGATACGCAACTATATCATTGTCGCCACTTTATCCTTAAAAGTGATAAACCATAAAATCTGGCACCACACTGTATCAGAGCTATTCTTTGATTCTAATAAATAAATGCTAACTAAGGTTTTAAAACCTATGGGTCTAATACTAAACTCTAGACCCCTAACCTGATTAAGGCAATACCCGGCCTAAAACCCTAATTAAGCTCAGATTACCCTTACCAGACTTAACTAGAGCTAGTAGCCTTACCACCTATACCTGATAAACATTATTGTATATCAACTGTCAAAATAAAACAAATCATATAAGCAGCAGAAACTTAAAACCTTTTCGATAATCAAAATAAGATATATAACATTTAAAACAAACCGGAATAAGCCTCGGTTATACAAACACCCATCCCTTATGATATTACAAAACAATAATTCAACACCAATATATATGGCCAAAGAAAGTCATTACATCAAAAGAAGTTCGAGACTCCTATAACTTCTCCATCCCATAGTCGTAGCGCTCTGTTGGATCTATCAGTAATGTTAATTGGGGTGAGCGCTCCAACTTGATCAGTAAGTAGTGATTCATATTAATCATCAACATTCCATATAATATTTAAGGATACCATGCAATAACAACGTACACCAATGGTATCTAACAAGAATATGGAAAACATATAGATTTAATACATAATCAGATGTAAATCAAGTAATTTGGACTATTACACTATAATCCCTGTTTATTTTATAAAACTAGACCCGATTACCCACCAACGCCATTAATACAATTGCTAGACCAATATATTGGCTGATATGCTCTCTAGCCCATCCATTAATGCCCAGTGGTTATATCCCAAACCCTCTAATGTGTATGTAATTCATACAACCTATAAAATTTAGCAGGAGTTATATATAGGTCAGGAAGGGTCTCAAAATCATGAGTTATATTATGGTCACATTACAAACCGTTTTCCATTTATCGAAATCCATCATAGTGTACATAATTCCCTATTTCATTCTAACAACTATACGAGCTATATATACTAAATAGCCAGGCAATATTGATAAATAAGCGAATTCGCACTTACCTTGGTCTAAGTTTATGTTTTCAAAACTCCTTAAATCTCTAGTCATCTCACTCTTCCTCGGTGTTCATCAACCTATCACTAATCATTTCGGGTCAATATAGGTTCATTATACTATGTTTATAAGCCCTAGACCAGTCTCTAAGTCCCTTGAGAATTATTCATAAAAACAGCACAGCTGCTAGTTTCAGGGGTATGGTAGCGCGCTACATGACATGGATAACGCGTTATCCATAAGTCAATCATCTTCCCCAGTACGCGTAGCGTGTTATGGCCAGTTCACTAGACCTGCAATAGCAACGTACCTCTACTGGTCCAATTCGATCGAAATCACATTCAAACTCAACAATTACACTCCCAACCAATCCGGAAGGACCTCTAATGAGGTTATAAATCGTTTATAATTAATAACAACTTTAATTCAACAAGTTTTGATCATCACTACCAAATTGAACTTCGACAAACTCAAAATCCAAACTTACCAAAGTGATGATCACTAGCTTCTAATTTGTTTAAGCTCCTCAACTTCGTTGAATTCGATTTTCGGAACGATCTCCCTTCAATCCGAATCGAATCGACCTTCCGAAACTCTCGAATGATCGATATGAATTGATAAGAATGAATTTTTGTTTTTATATATGTATTTTTCTCGAGATACGCGTTGCACTATTTCAAGATCAATCACGTGGTTGATGCGTTAAAGTGACACAAAATTTGACACGTCAAGCACTTACGCTTTATTCGAGACAATCTGATAATCCATATATTTTCAATATTCTTTTATTTTCCAATATATATTTATATATTTAAAAACATATAAATATATATCGCGTATTATTCACCCATCGACTCACCATACATGCTTGCAAGTGTCCTTGAGCGTGCATATTTATGCCACAACTCCCTCGTCGCACTTAATGTCCCGGTAAACCATTGTTTATTGGGTTTTTTCCGTTCTATAGGCTTGTGTATAATTTTCGTATTATACGAAAAACTATATATATAAAGTGATTTCACAATCCAAACAAACACCATACATCCCGTAAACGCACCCACATGCTATTCGAGGTACGCTAAACTTAACCACGAGCATAACTCGGGTTAATTAAGATTTGGATTAGTACTAATCACCGGCTTAAGGTAACGGGTTGTTACAATATGAACTTTTCGCAATAACTTAATGCTCTCACATTCACTCAGTGTTTTGGCTTCATTAAATTATTTCGAGTATATTCATTGCCAAGCATTTTCTTTGAGGGGCGAGCATCGATCGGTGGAGGTGGAGCATCAGTAGAGATGGAATTTAATTATGTGGAAGTGATGTCATGCTGGGAGGCTTAGTGGCCACCGCAGTAGGGGTTGTTTTGTCGGCGGCGGTGGCAGTAGTGGTGGTGGTGATGGTTGCACAAGACTCCTCCTTGACAAGATATTGATCACATTACTCGCCATTTTGTTTGCGGATGCCAAAGTACACAACTTCGCCGGTGAGTCCATCCACTATAACGAGGCGTTCAACGCACACTTATTCAGTTGTTAAGACCACATCGTCATGAGCAAATGAAAATAATCATAACACTATTCATGTTGCATACATCAACAGACAACTTAAAAATTTAGCGTACCTCCAATAGCTCATTGTCACTGATAGTATTGGTGACAAGGTCTTCATCTTCAAGGCTCGGATTCTCGATCACCAGGTGTGACACCTTTAGGAACCAAGGAAGATAGTATGGTGTAGCCAAGAACTCAAACTGCGCCTTCTCGCCGTGAACTTTGGATGCCAACAAATAGTTATGCCAATGTTCGCAATTGTTTTGTTGGAACTTATATTTGATAGAGTATTTAAGTGCGGATGGGCTTCAGACTACTTCTAATGGACTGCTTCCACAGGTGTAGATTACACGTGGCCAAGCTATCTCAAAATCTTCTCCGGATTGTAAAGCTCCACCACGTCTATGTACTTCAATATGCCACTGTAGAACGTCATCGGGTGCATAACTCCATTATCCCTGATATCAATATAAGGGTCTCAAGTAACATAAGCAAACATAAAAAACGTAATTAGTAGACATAAGCTAACTTGAACTTTTACCAATACGATTGAGTAACTAACTCATCTTGCTTAGTCGCAACCTGTCTAACGTCCTCCTGATAGACCCTAAATTTTCAATGTTCATCATCGTCTCGTGTTTCTGAATCCATTTAGAGACAATAGCTTGCACGTGTTCCATGTACTGTTCATTGGATGTGGCGAGCCCGAGATTGAAATGCTCGTACACCCATCTCTAACAATACATATAAGGTTAGTTGTTAGAAAAACTCAAAAACTAATTAAAAATCCCGAAATAACAATGTACATAGATTTAGAACTATTACATCAAGTAATGTAACGTAGCCGACAATATGGGATACTTGTACTCCGGTAGCAGTTCCTAAGTGACGGTGCAAATATGCCAACGCAACTGCACCCCATGCATACTTGCCCACATCATCCAAATATTCAAGAAGCTTCAATAAGGCGGTAAAGACCTGAGATCCACTCTTGTCTGCAAAAAGAGTGCAAGAGAGCAGGTACAATAAGTATGCCCGTGCAGTGCATTCTACGGGCAGGTAAGTAGTATCATTCGAAGTAGGTTTGGGGCACCACCGAGCCTTCAACCAACACTTCTGCATGGTGAGACCCTTGTTGATGGTCACTTATTCCTCAACATCTTCAATGCTAACCCCAAGTAGTTTAGATACTAACTTTATCGCATCCGCACGAGATTCCTCGATGTACCTTGCAAAGTTCTCTACTGCAACAACTTTGCATGTCCTAAGAATCTTCAGGAGAATGCTCAAATCCTTTAAAGAGATTGACATTTCATCGAATGGTAAATGAAATGTGTTCGTCTTCGATTTTCACCGCTCCATAAAGGCAGAAATGACCTCTATGTTTGCCTTACAGTATGAGCAGTCTATCAACGGAGTCAACTTGGATAGCTGGATAATCCTCTAAAGGCCCTCGATGTCAGGGTGACAATTGTAAATCCGATTTTTGGATATGAGCCTCATGATCGATACACTTGATTAACGAGCAATCCTACAACAACAAAAAATATCTCATCAGTTACATGAAAAACATAATTGTTAAGTACTGTGTTGAATAAAACGTTAAGTACCTTATTGCTCTGAATTGTTATGGTGACATGATTTTTAAAATTTTTTAGCAAAAATCCATTTGATGGACCACCAGGGAGAGGAGCACACTGCTGCTTTGCTCTTGCTCTTGTGCCTCCCCTTCATTACGACTACCTCCACCACTACTACTCCCACCCACATTGTGATGCTCACTAGTGGTGTTTGCTCGTTCTGAGGTTGACTACTAGACTCCGATGCATGAGCCTCACTTTCACCTCGGGCAATGACAAGATCCTGATACCGACGCGCGACAACATTGAAACCCTCATCGTGCACCTCAACGGTCTTTGCACGTTTTCCAATACCCTTTCCCTTTCCCTTCACATCCACATTTGTTTCTCTTTCTGATAAGATGCAGTCTGGGGTCTCCGGCTGCCTCGCCCGCGATTGCCCCTTGACGACTTAATAAACCTCCTCCCTACTCACTAAGGTCTTAGGACGAGCCATATATGATAAAGTAATTGAATGTAAGCACCATGAACAAAAACTCCATTAAACTCGGAAAAAATAGAGAAAAAACCAACAATTTATGTAGTCTTGGTCAAGCAGGTCCGGGAATAAAACCAAAGTCACGGTCATTCGTGACCGATATAGTATCCCAACTCTCGGTAATTGATAACCGAGAGAATGGATGCAGTCTCGGTTGGACATCACCGAAACCAACCTAAGTGTACATTCTAATGTAATATCAGAATGTAATGACCGAGACGTAATGACCGAGATATATCCGAATGTAACAGTACCTAAGATACTACAACCTAAGCACAATCAAGATTTTGGACAACCAAGATGATCAATAATCAATTACAAATTCATTAAAACATTCGATTATTACCCACCGAGACAACCATGTAAGTTTCGGTAGTATGTAACCGAGACTTTGTTCAACGATGCTTAAACCTATATGTCGTCTATGGTTAGCCGAGAATATACACATATTCTCTGACCTTTGTGGCCGAGAACCACGGGTTTGCAAATAGCAAACCCTTAAAAACAAACTACACAAAACAAACAAGTATCGAACCAAAATCTTGCAAAATCGAGTTTAAACGTACATATAATCTATCGAATTAACACCTCCCGCAAGATTGGGACTCTAAATCGAGCCCTAAAATGGAGACGAACTTCGACAACTCGGAAAACCTTCAATCTCGAAGCACACCACAACTTGAACGGACCTAAAACAAAGAAGAAACGAAGAGAAATTGAGCTTTGTGTTTGCAATGGATCGGGAGAGAGTCTAGGGTTCCAAAAGAAAACTAAAATTTCTCCTTGGGGGAGGGGGTGCACTTAGCGGCAATTTCGAGATTTCAGTTTGAATTTTTTGATACCCTTGGTAAATCACTTGGTGCCATCAACAATGTCGTGCCTTCACTGATAGGTGGGGTGTCCATATTGCGCCTTTAAAAAAGAAAAAAAGAAAAAAAATCCATCATATGATCATATCAATTTATAACGTCACTTTAGGTTGTCACACTCAATGGATACGATTGAATTTATTAGACCGATCGATTTTAGACACGAGAAGTCGAAGAGAGGAGACTCACTTCCTATTTTGATCGAAAGCGATAAAGGGAAGTTCGTTCTCTAAGATTTCCGTTTTTCCAATCTTTGATGGGAAGTGAAGGAAAGCCGATCAGATGCAGAGGTACGTACGTATACTACGTAATAATAATGGAGAAGCACTATATAACTACTTGTTTTCAATTTATTCCTTATTGTGTTGCGCAAATACCTAATCAAATGAAATGAAAACCCGCCTCAGCTGCTGTGTGTAGAAGAGCAGGAGAGCGTCTCGAGATCGAGGAAGTGGTGGTGTCTCCGCCCAGATCTCGAGAAGTCAGATTGAAGATCATCTGCTCCTCTCTATGTCACTCCGATCTCACCTTCTGGAAAATCACTGTATGTTTCCTTTTCTTACTTCAATCTCCTACCAAAATGTTATAGCAGGGGTGTATTCAATTGAGATTTTTAGAGACTTTTAGTTACTTTTATTGACTAAAAAAGTTTAGGGGTATTCAATTAAAACTTTTAGAGAGTCTCTAAAAGTTTGGTGTATTCAATGTGAACTTTTTGAGACTTTTAAAAAGTCTCTAAAAGTTTTGGGGTATTCAATTTAAACTTTTAGAGAGTCTCTAAAAGTAAGGGGTATTCAATTTGTTTAGAAATTTGGTAGATTTGTGGGTTTGGATGACTTTTGGAGACTTTTCACCTAACCCTATATATGTTGAAAGTCTTCTCCATCTCTTTGCCTCCACGAGAAACTTTTGGAGACTTTCTTTTTTCTTCTTCGTGGCCTCTCTCTCTCTCTCATCACGAAATCTCTCTCCCTCTCTTCAACCTTCAACCTTCAACCTTCAACTTGCCAAATCCGAATCTTTTCCTCCCTATCTCAAATTCTCAATTCTTCTCTCCTCCTAGCGTTGTCGCGCGTCCGGAGAGCTCAAACCAGTAAAAAAAAAAAAAAAAAAAAAAAATGGCGTTTTCAGCAGTGAAGGCTCTCTTCAGCGTTCTCCTAATCCCTCATTCTTCTTCGGTTGGCGCTCTGCTTCTCATCTCCTCCTCCTCCTCTTCTGTACGCTCTCTCATTCCTCTGCATATCTTTCTCTATCAAATTGGTTGTTCTAGTTACATTTATTTTCATATTGAAATAATTAGGGATCAAATTCGTTGACACTTGTATTAGTTTTTCTTTTTTTTTCCTTTTTTTTTATTTACAATTTTTTTTATAAAAAATAAACAAACTTTTCTAACCCTCTATGGAGTCCAACTCTCACCCGTTTGCAACAATCCTTTATACCAAGCCAGTGGGTGGCACCTCACTTAGTTGGTAACCGCGTCCGTCGACTAATCTACGCTCATGAATTACCTGACCTCGGCACCTCACTTAGTTGGGGCACATACCCCTGTTCGATTTCGAGATTTACATGGATGTTTATCAAAAGTCATCCAAATAAAAGTTTATCAAAGTCTATTAAAGTCCTTACAAAAGTCCATTAAAGTTACTAAAAGTCATTAAAAATAAAGTCTATCAAAGTCTACTAAAGTTTTTAAAAGTTTACAAAAATCTACAAAGTCTCTAAAAGTCTCTAAAAGTCATCCACTTATATTTGTGGCCTCTCTCCCTCTCTCATCGCGAAACCTCTCTCCCTCTCTTCAACCTTCAACTTGCCAAATCCGAATCTTTTCCTCCCTATCTCAAATTCTCAATTCTTCTCTTCTCTCTCTCTCTTCTCTCTCTCTCTAACGTAGTCGCAGCAGACGAAATCATGCTTCAATAGCTGCGGTTAGGGCTTTCTCTCGGTTTTTCTCGGTTTTCCTCCGATTCTCCATCAAACAATCGACTCATTGAGGTAATCTCAGTAGATAACTTCGTCTCTCCATTTTTGTTATTCGATCTTGCATTTGCATCGAAGAAAGATTAGGAATTATTTGGAGATTCTTGTCCAGTTGTTTTTTCTTCATCTTTGCGGAGTAATTATTTGGATCTGGGAATGCATGTCACGGTTCATGGCCCGGTGCGTTATCACAGTAACAAACAATGTTAAATTCATATTGAGCTTCTTTTATAAATGCTATAATATATTTTTTTCTTGCAAGGTTATAAATACTGTGATATGACTTTATGTAACAATGCCATGCAACACAAGGTAAGATTACGTGACTCAATTGATACATTTTTACAGGCAAAAACACTTTGTAGTCCCTGAACTTGAGACTTTTTATATTTTCGAAAACATGCACGAAGAAACACTTATTAATGCCGATTTGATGGAATTCTCATCAAATGAAGAGTTGAAATCGCGCATTTGAGCACTCTACTCTTGGTGTTCACACTTCTTTCTAAAGAAATTCGACTTGGAGTTAACTTGGGACACATTTATTCGGTTGCACTGAATCAAGCTCAATAGAAGAGTTTGATTTATGTAGCCAACCCCAATTAAAAAGGGAAGTTGTGTTTCTGATTCATGTTTCAAAATGTTGAAGGAGCTGAAACAATATTGTTTTTGCAATCTGTTTGAGAGTTGATTCTCTCCAACTTCTGTGCTTGTGTTTAATGAGAAGGTTTTCTTTTCAAGTGCCATTGTTGCATTGATCTCTTTCACTATGTTTATAACTTCAACACTAACGAAAGAATCAATGTCATTATTGGTTGTCAAACCAATGGGCGTGTATTTACTTTAATCCTTTATGATGTATTGTTTCTTAAAGAACAAAAAAATGTGCTTTTATGTCTCCTTTGTTTTATAGTTACATTACGAGATGAAGAGGCTTGTGTGGTTTGTCTTTGCATCTCCCGAATTTACACTAATCAAAGAACGTTTTTCTCTCTCCATGTGAACAAATTGTATGCATTAAGTGAAACAATTCTTCTCATTTGCTGAGTATTGTTGGTGTCTCTGTTCGTCCTTTTTCTTGCATCGAAAAACCTAATCAAGGCTATGTTGAATATATATGATTATAGTGCGATGGGAGACTCACAAGTAACTGTTGAAAACCAAAAGAAAAAGGAAAAGGTGTGGTAAAATATACTACATGGACCGCGGAAGAGAGCAATGAGTTGCTTAAATTGTTGGTTGATGCTGCAAATCGTGGATGGCGCGATAGTAATGGTGCTTTTACTAAAGCAACCATTGAAAAAAAAATACTTCTTATCCTTAATGCAACACTTGGATGTGAAAAAAATTTCTTAAATTACAAAAGTCGATGGATGGTTCGACTGTCTCGGTCTCTTCTATTTTTTTTTCCTTTATTGATTACTTGGATGTGAAAAAAATATACTTTTTTCCTTTATTGATTACGAACAAAGAACGAAGCAAAGGTTGAAGATGGTGAAAAGTGGGGCACATACCCCTGTTCGATTTCGAGATTTGCATGGATGTTTATCAAAAGTCATCCAAATAAAAGTTTATCAAAGTCTATTAAAGTCCTTACAAAAGTCCATTAAAGTTACTAAAAGTCATTAAAAATAAAGTCCATTAAAGTCTACCAAAGTTTTTAACAACAACAACAACATAGCCTCAGTACCAAAGTTTTTAAAAGTTTACAAAAATCTACAAGTCTCTAAAAGTCTCTAAAAGTCATCCACTTATAAAAGTAACTAAAAGTCTCTAAAAATCTCAATTGAATACACCCCCCTAGATATTTATGTCTTCCAACAAAAAAGTTAGCTAGATATTTGTAATAGTCAAATATTATAATTAACTATAAAAAAAAATGCTAGGCGTACATAATCAAACACACATCGATGTGCATTCTGATATGGATGCATTTGAAACGCACCCGAGGAACCTCGCACGCACATACATCACGTTCTGATGTGGGTTTGGTGATGTACGCCTACCAGTGACCTTAACTATAAGTCTATAACGCCCTTTTAGAATATTTGAAGTTAATTTGTTGGAGGGGTAATATTCATCAAATAATTTTACTTCCCCATTCAAATCCCTCTTAATTAAAACGCTCTTTTAAAATATTTGAAGTTAATTTGTTGAAGGGGTAATATTCATCAAATAATTTTACTTCCCCCGGTCTGCCAAGGAAGTGCA
Source organism: Stephania yunnanensis (assembly GCA_039657365.1). Classification (NCBI taxonomy): domain Eukaryota; kingdom Viridiplantae; phylum Streptophyta; class Magnoliopsida; order Ranunculales; family Menispermaceae; genus Stephania; species Stephania yunnanensis. The sequence goes on along the minus strand of CM077585.1, from coordinate 52,428,033 downwards.
CTCTGCTTCTACACGGAGAGTGAAGGCAGGATAGGGCAGGGACAAGGGAGGGGGTGGAATGTGGGTAAAATGTATTGGGAGACATGCTATTGTAATTTTCATTTGTCACTTTTGTAATTCCCGGACGTAGAATCACTCTAGTTGATTCGGTGAAGCTACGGCACTATATTGAATAAATTAAGCATCATTGACTTTATTCAGTTATGGGGACTTGAGGTTATTTCAGTTATAGTAACGACGTGTTTTTCCTCTACTATATTGGTAGGATTTTTTTCGATTTTATTTTACAAGAAACAAAATGTTTCTTGCCATGTACATATCCTTTTTTTGGCTATTGCGAAATAAAGTCTCGTTACTATCAAAAAAAAAAAAAGGAAGTGCACTCTTCTCCTTTTGAGAAGAAGTTGACACCTCTCACTTACAAGGAAATGGGCCAAAATAGTCAACCCTTAAAAACAGGTAAAAACTAAAGAACTTGCCTGCTTCCCTAAAAGTGCAATTCCTCCCTTCCACAGTCCCACTTAACATAACAAAAAGGCTTCAGTATTAAAGGATTATAGTTTTTTTTAAAATTTTTTTACTGATCTGCTATTAATTTTTATTAATTAATTTATTTATGTAGGATCCTCCGGCAATTTTTCCGAGAATACTTGGTCATGAGGCTGTTGGGTAGGATTATTTTTATTTTTTCAGAAAAGGCTATCAAGGATTGATTGTTTGTGTACATCAAGCACCAACTTCGTGCCTGTTTTTGTTGTTAATTGAGTTCGAAATCTTTAGAAGTATGCAATTTGAGTGATGAGAAGTATACTAGAGATATCAAAGTGCATATATATAAGGGTAAGTCTCATGAGTCATTGTAACTTGCCTCATATCCAATAGGAAGCACCGCAATGACGTCTTTTTCACATATCTTTACTTGCATATGCATTTAGATACTATACGATGAACATCAAGTTGTTTGCAGACACACTTTAATTTAAGCTGCAACATACATCTCCAAGATTGTATGACTTAAAAGATGTAATTGTAGTACGTAGTATTTCACATATTGGATCTCAGAATGCAAGTTCAAAAATTGCAGCACTTCAAGAACTTCGTTAATACACATTAGCTCTTTTCTTTTCTCTACAAAAAGACATCCCATTTAGTGGAGTAACATAAAACCTGGTCTTTGTTTTAAGGGTGGTAGAGAGCTTGGGAGAGGATGTTAATGAAGTAAAGGAAGGAGACATGGTGATCCCATCGCTTTTATCGGATTGCCAAGAGTGCAAAGACTGTCTATCAGAGAAAAGCAACTTGTGCTCAAAACTACCCTTCAAAATCTCTCCATGGATGCCTAGAGATGGGACTAGCCGATTTACCGATGCTAAAGGCGAAACGATCCACCACTTTGTGAATGTCTCAAGTTTCAGTGAGTACACTGTTGTAGATGTTGCTCATGTAACGAAGATAGACTCTTCAGTCCCTCCTAGCAAAGCATGCTTGCTTAGCTGTGGAGTCTCAACAGGTAATTCAAATAAGCGCAATCAACTCTTCTCAGCTACGCCTCGACGAATTCATTTAACATGCAATATTTGTCCAAATTGCTTTAACTTGCAGGATTTGGAGCTGCTTGGAAATCTGCAAAGGTAGAAAAAGGATCCAGTGTTGCTATATTTGGGCTCGGGGCTATTGGATTGGCAGTAAGAATTTCTTCTTGCCTTCTTTTTGTCATTATATTGTTTTTTTAGCCTTAATACATAGGGGCAGGTCATGGAACATGGTCTTTTCCGATACCCAGAACCCAAACTTGAGACCTGGGCGCTGAGTTTCATCCACTCAATAACCATGCTACAAGCCTACAAGAGTGCAGTCCCGCAATCATAGAAGTACTAGATAAACCAGTAATTGGTTCATTGAACTCATCTTTGTGGGAGGGAAAACATCAAACATGCAAGTGTTGCATAACTGCTGATTAAACATTTAGGTCGCTTTGGGCTAATTTATTTTTAATAGGTTGCAGAAGGAGCAAGGGTATGTGGAGCCACCAAAATCATCGGCGTTGATTTGAACCCAAATAAGTTTGAAATTGGTTTGTTCTTCTGATGGTTAATTTCTCATTACACGTGGCATTATCTTCCACGCCATTTGGTCTGAGACCTTATCTTGAGCTTATAAGTGAGATTTGTGATATAGGAAAGAAATTTGGAATCACCGACTTTATCAATCCAGAAGATTGTGGAGATAAACCAGTCAGCGAGGTATGATCTTCAATTATTATGGTTCAAATGTATATCATAATTCGCTTGATCTTGTAGGAAAGATTTTATGTTTGGTGATTACTCATCAAACAAACATAATTTGAACCTTTGATGAAAGTAAGGTTGAATAAAAAACACAATTACATTTATTGCTCTTGCTATTGGCTAAATTGAACTCCACCTATGTTGTACACTATGTGCACTACATAGTCGGTCCCAAGTCCGGATAAAGGAGGAGGACTCTGACGTCCATTTTTTTCATACCGAAAAATGAGTAAGGAAGGTCCCAAACTCACTTTTCATACCCGAAAAGTGAGGGAGGGAGGCCCCAAGCTCATTTTTCATTCTTGAGAAATGGAGGAGGGTTGCGATAGGTTGACAACCAGCATAAAACTTTGTCACTTTTCATGAAATGGATCAAACATATATAAACGTTGGGGCGTTCCCTCCTAGCGACGCGCTGCATCGGAGCCCGGGTGTAGTGAGAAATGAGCAAGGGTGTGTTGCAAAGCTCACCATCAATTGCACTTAATCGAGCACAATGGAAAAGTTTGATCCATGTAGCCAACCCCAGTTAATTTGGGACTGAGGCTATGTTGTTGTTGTTGCTATTAGCTAAATTGCTCTTAGCAGGTGATTGCAGAGATGACAGATGGAGGTGCAGACTATTGCTTTGAGTGCGTTGGATTGGTGTCGCTTGTTTATGAAGCATATGCTTCTTGCCGAAAGGTCTATATCTTTCTTCTAGTTTATTGTTATGAATCTAATGTTGAATATATGAATTTATATACCTACCACGTCTGTAATGCAGTGGAAAAAGCATGCTCCCACATCTATGAGGTCGGATGATTGAATCCTCTAAAAAAAAAAAAAAAATATAGGAATTTATAAATAAAAAAATTTGTATATCACAATTTCAATTCTGACCTGGCTGTAACACGTATTTCTACCTTTAGACTTCATTATAACCAATTTGCATAACGTTGCAATGTCACTAGTTTCTGGTTCAATTCCCCAGTCCTATTGGAGACTCAAATGCCTTTGATCTTGTTGACTATGAATTAATTGTTTGCCTAAATTTGCAGGGTTGGGGGAAAGCAATAGTGGTTGGTGTGGATACAAAATCATATGTAAGCATCAGCTCTTATGACATTGTACATAGCGGTAAAGTTCTCATGGGTTCATTGTTTGGGAATATCAAAGCCAAAACAGACATTCCATACCTCCTAAAACTTTACATGGAGAAGGTAATAAAACATCAAAACTTTCCTTCTCTTGAGAAAAAAAAAATGTTGATGGCCAGGATGTTTATTCATGTTCTTCGTATCTATCAAGGATGCATGATATTTTGAAGTTGTTTGCAGGAACTTAATTTGGATGACTTTGTGACACATGAAGTGGCGTTTGAAGACATCAACAAAGCTTTTGATTTGCTTCAGGAAGGGAAAAGCATTAGATGTGTGATTTGGATGGATAAAGCTCATGGATAAGCAAAGCATAATTACTGTACATGAACAAATGAAGTGATTTGGCTTTCATGTGAACAAATTGGTTTTAGTTGCTGAATAATTTTGTACCATCAGTAATTAAAGGTTGTATTCACTCCCCCATGTGCACTTAATTGAGCACAATGGAAGAATTTGATTCATGTAATCGACCCTAATTAATTTGGGACTAAGGCTATGTCGTTGTTTGTTTGTTATTCACTTCACCATACAACAACAACATAGCCTCAGTCCCAAATTTATTATTCAATATGTTTGTTCTTAAATCAACTAGAATGATTGTTGCAATTGGTATCCCATTAGGTATGGGTTACTGTCTCTGTGTGTATTTGCATATACTCCTCTTCCTTCCTGAGCTTCCACAATAGCGGTCGCATTGTGGGTTTTTTTTTTTTTTTTTTTTTTTTTTCCAAAATATGTGTCACATTAGGAAATCAATGAATTATTAAATGCTTTATTTTCAATTCTAACCTTATTTAATTTAGTTAATGAGACAATCAATCATTTCTTTTTTACACAATACATATACTAAATTAAGTCATTTATGGGAAGGTAACTTAGTCTTGCTATAAAATCTTATAGGTGAATTAATATCACCTCAATTTTTGTGCACAAATCAAAATATTGTGACAAATATTGTGGAACGGAGAGAATATTATGATGAGAAAGTTTTTTAATTTAATAATCATGGATAAAATAGCTCGACCATTCCCTCGAGAGACAAGTGCATCACCTCCATAACTCAGGAGAAACCAACATATTTAGAGTTGGATGACAGGATTCGATCCCATCATCTATTGGTCTTTGGGGTCATCAAACGCATCTTAATAACTTTACTACCTCACCAATTCAATTGGGGCAGCACTAAAACATTGAAAATTAATAAAGTCTAGACAAATAAGATCATTCGAACAAATAAGTCACTAGTTAATCTTTAGTAATGAATTACAATAATGAGACATAAATTCTTCAAAAATTTGGAAATGAATCCTCGTCAAGAATCTGTTAACTATGCCGATTAATTACAAAATTGGAGATAATCTCTCCTGATTATGCATATACTTCAATGTGCCGATGAAGAAACCTTCAAAACCAAGTCCCATATGGGTTGACATCAAAATTCTGAAAGTTATAATTAGTTGTTGGATTGGTGAGTGGTACTGGTGGTAGTCCTAGTGGAGGAGGCATAATGGCCTGAATTGGCTGAGCTTCATAAACGGCACCAGTACTGAATGGATTATTAATCAGTGATGATCCCATTGTCGGGTCCCATAATTCAAATCCAAAAAACTGAGAATTGTTGGTGAATTGGGTGTTGTAATGCTCTACTGAGTACATCACTGGTTGTTCAAAAACAGGGAATTGAGGCTGAGTTTGGTGATAGAACTGTGAATCATCATCAAATATATAGTTGGGTGTTATTTGATGATCCACCAAACTAGCCATCTCTGAAGTAGCAGTAGTGATCATGTGATGGGTAGTGGTGTTCTCATCATCATGATCATGACTACTCTTCATAGTCTCAATCTTTTCCTTCAAAAAGTTGATATTGTTTTCAAGTGAACACAGCAATTCCTTCATCGATTCCTCACCGAATCCATCCATCCTCGAATCCCAACCAAATATCTTAGAAGTAGTACTCATCTCCTCATCATAATTCTCCTTCTTCTTCACTCTCTTCAATTCCCATTCAAGCTTCTTGTTTCGAGCATCAACAAAATCAGCCACACCCGTCACTCTCTTCTCCCTCTCACTCCTCTGGATCCCCATATACCGGTGAAGGACGCGTCGAAGCTCTCGGGGGTCTTCCGGCCAAGTATGGAGCTCTCCATTGGGTCCAAAACAAATCATGAAGGCCTCAACATCACAAAGGGTGGTTAGTTCATAAAGCTTTTTCTTTTGGTTCTTGTACCTCTTGAAGAAGGTCGCCCTTCGAAGCTTTGGGTCTGAAATAGCCTCAACAACACCTCTTCTTCTCGCTCCCCTTCTTCTTCCACCACTCACCATTGTTGCTATTTCAGCCATCTTTGTTAGTTTCCTTGTGTAGAAGAGCTTGATCGATCGATAACTACTGTTTCCATATATAATAATTTAATTGGGAGTTTGAACAACTGTTTTTATAGAAGCGAGTGAGAGATGTAATAAGGGAAGTTTGGGCTTATATTTAATTTTGTCCGTTGGATTTGATCTTGGTATCTCTTCACTAGATCTCCGAAGTCCACTTTTGGCAACTTTAACTGATTTGATTCTCTATTTTTAATTATTATATGATTTTGGACACAAAAATCACGGATTTATTAGTATTTAGAAGTTGTTTGCATGTATTAATATTTAGAAGTTATTTATCCAAAAAAAATATATTTAGAAGTTGTTTAACTTAACTATTTGCTTCTAGAGAGGAAAAACATTAACATGGGTGTATTCAATTGATATTTTAATAGACTTTTGATTACTTTTATAAATGAATGACTTTTATGAAGTTTTATAAGTTTTGGTAGACTTTGAAAGACTTTGATAAACTTTTATGTAGATTTCGTTATGATGACTTTTATCAACATTTAAGATATTTAGTGACTTTTGTGAACTTCTTAAACATGATTTTGATGATACTAATAGATTATTGTGATTTTTAAAATGAAACAAATATTTTACACTTTATTATAAAAAATAAATAATTATATATTTTTTCTTAATAGCTATTACTAATATTTAATAAAGTATTGTTTTATTTTAGTAAAAAAAAAACATATACACATATTAATGAATTACTCTCAAGGTAGTAGCATAACAAATAAGTAAATAAATCATCCTTTAGTGGTAGGATCATTGGAAATATTTTTTTTTTGAGAAAAGATAATTGGAAATATTAGTGAAAAACTTTGCACTTTATTTTTTTGTTTGACTTAAGAAAAATATATATATATATATATATATATATATATATATATATATATATATATATTTTTCCTTAATAATGATAGTTTAAATTCTACAAAAATGCACTTCTTGCGTTTTAAAAAAATTATACAATTATTTTCTTCAAAAATAATAATATATACTACACTTTTTGAGATTATAATAATACACTAAATAAACGAAAGTTCTTTGTCAAAAAAAAAAAACTATAAAAAATGTATAGTGATGCAAGAATGAGATTTTGTTAATAATAACATCAATTCATTTTCATAAACATAGATATCGAGAGTATAATGGGGCAATGAAATCCAAGAGTTGTGGAGTGATTGGAGAAGTTGATAAAAACCATTGATAAGAAAAAGTCCTCTTGTGAACAATGAAGTTCTTATTGAAAAATGTAACCAACAAAAATTAAAAGTCTCTAAAAGTTTCTAGGTTGAGGTGAAGAGAAGTTGAAGACTTCTTTATGAGTATTTTTATACAAAAAGTCTACAAAAGTCAAGATTTGTAACCAATCTACAAAAGTCACTAAAAAATTAAATACACCTTACTTTTATGAACTCTCTAAAAGTTTAAATTGAATACCCCAAAACTTTTAGAGACTTTTTAAAAGTCTATAAAAGTTCACATTGAATAGACCTTACTTTTAGAGACTCTCTAAAGTTTTAATTGAATGCCCCTAAACTTTTTTAGTCAATAAAAGTAACCAAAAGTCTATTAAAATCTCAATTGAATACACCCCTGTAAATGGGTGATTTGGATGGATAAAGCTCATAGATAATAAGCTGGTGTGTACCTCTGAATCAAGCTTCCCTACTTTGTTTTGAGTTACTGACAACCAATTGGCAGAAGTGGCAATGGACTCTTCCCTTAAGAGTGATATCGTTTTTGAGTTATTGGAATATGCATTGGGTTACTAACCCCGAACAATGAAATGGATTGATAACAAATTCCACCAAACCATGTAAGAGAGGCACATTAGTATGAGTTGAGTGAACTGAGTGTATGGTTGTAGAGGTTGTTGATGTAAGCACGTGTTGATCACGTGTATGAGTGAGTTAGTTAAGAGAGAGAACACGTGTATGGCTGAGATGTAAAGGCCTCACATATGTTTATATAAGCACTGATGGAATGACATTTTGTTCATCAGTTAATGAACAAAACTTTTTTGATTATCGAAGCTTTTGAGATTTTTGATTTGCTTTGTATTTCAATATGGTATCAGAGCTTTAAAAGGCGACGGTCTCTATATGCAAGGTTTGTCTTCTGTTATAGCTCCTTTTGGTCATGCTTTGAGTCGATCAATATTAATTAAACTAGATGAGAACAATTATTTGGTGTGGAAAACATTGTTGATGCCATCGATTAGAGGATATAATCTTGATGGAATTCTGTTGGGAGAGATTCCATGTCTACCTAAAATTGATCAAGAAATCGGAGATTTCAATCCAAGATATCAGGATTGGATCTCTAAAGATCATATCCTTCTACATGTCATCTTGAATTCAATTACTCTTTCAATAATGTCAAATATCTTATGTAACGGCCCAAATTTTAATTACGTCGTTATTATTGATTATTTTCAAACTTGGACGACAGCTCAGATCCACGTAGATGCCGCAGATAGGTCAGGGCACGCCTAACTAGGTAAATAGTGACTTTGTGTGATTGTTTGCCTATTTGTGATGTTGTATATCAAGTTATTTACCTAGCATCGCATGTGTGTATTTATATCATTGAATCGAGTGAGATAGTGTAACGGATATTCGCCTCGAGAAACGTGTCGAGACGGCTACTGAGGAGCAACCGAGGGTACACTAGGTCGGGAAAACTAAAACACACAAAAAAAGAGAAAGTTGGTCAAGTCAACTAGTTTACCTTACTTACACTCCACCACACACCACCATCATTTTCTCCTCTCCCTCCCGTCACTCTCCCTCACCCACACATATATTCAACACTCAATACGCGGACCGAGAGGGAGAAGAAGAAACAGATAGGGGGAGGGGGAGAAGAGGAAGCAGGAAGGGAGAAGAGAGCGCGAGAGAAGCCGGGAAGGAGGTAAGTCGTTTACTTTTTTTGTTGTTCGGTGGCCGAAGCGTCGGCCATGGTGGCGACGAGGGGTTCGGCTATGGAGGCTGAACTAGGTCGAGGTGGAGACGACAAGGGTGTCTCCCCCTGCCATCGAGTCCACTGGGGGTTGGCGACGTGCGTCTCCAACCAGAAGAAAGGAAAAAAAAAAAAAAAAAAAGGCAACAGAGACAGGCGTTTTTGTGAAGAAGATGAGGTGAGGGGAGGGGGTACAAGCACGTTGTGCGTGCGTGCGTGCAACCCTTTGGACCGGTTGGGCCGGTCCAGGCCAGACCGGACCCAACCCGGGTGGGTCCGAACCGGATCAGGCCGACCCAGCTGGACCAGGTCAAACCGGTCCAGCCCCACCCATCTATTTAAATAATATAATATTTAAATTTAATCTAAAAAATAGTTTTAAATTAAATAAATCACAGAAAAAATAAGAAAATTATGGAAAAAATCCAAAAATCAGGATAAATATTAAAAATGGTTTAATTGGACACCAAAAATTTAGGATACCATAATCGAGAGTCGGGCACGTATCTCGAGACGTGAGTGAAACTTCGAGTGCATTTTTTAGGTACGTAAGATTTCATTTGTAAGTCACTGAAGGTTTACTTTTCTATCATTGATTTCCTATTCCTTGTTATTGTACTCTATTCCGTTATACAATTAGGTTGGTGGTCGAGTTACTCCCACCTGATATTCGTAGTGTACTTATGGCACACTAGGCTGTAGCACGTGTGATCATGCACTCGGTGAGTTGCGACCCGAGTTGCATTAAGGGTCCACGTATCGGGCAAGCTGTTGAATCGTTAATTATGTAATATTATATATAGGTAATCTATATATTTTTATTGTAAAGTCTCCAAAATACTAGCCTAATTGCATTTATTTATTATTTTCAGAGTTATTAGAGTGCGCAGTTAAATCAGGGGCAAAAAATTACGCAAAATCGAGTATTCATATGCCTAGATCCGTTTTACACCGAAAGTCGCGCTAGCGCACATCTCGAGGCGAATATGGTGGGGCCCACACGTGTTATGGTGATTTATGAAGATCAAATGGAGCATTATATGGCGTTGATGCATTTAAGGAAAGAAAGTTGAAGGGCTGTGTTTCTTGATTTGTTTGATTTTATGTTATTTTATTAATAACTTATATAACTATAATATATAGAAATGGGAAAAAAATAGAAAGAGATCCTAAAAGAAAGGAACGTACATAGACATATTGGAGGAAATAAAGCAAACAGTGGGGGCAGGAAAAAAAAGATCGATATATTTCGTTCTCTCTCTGGAGGCCGAACTCTCTTCTCCTCTCCCTGATTCTATTTTTTTTTTTTTCTTTTTTTCTTTTGTGTTCTTCAACTATGCGAGGCTAAAAGCTCTAGCCTAGACAAGATTGCGAGAGATGTTCGACTGCGCGTATTAATGGATTTGTGATATTTATATATTCTAATTTTAGTATTTTCATTATTATTTTATTTTCTTTGGCATTGTTTTAACAATCGAGGTTAAACGCTTGTTTAAACCTTGATTTATTTGTTAGTGAGTTGTAAGCATCCGTACTTGCGCAATAAGACCACACTAGTGGCAATTGACCCTACCAATTGATTAGTCTCTTTTGGGACCGGTTGAATACCTTAGAAATCTAGGATAAATCGGACACACGAGTGATCCGGTTGTCTAGGTGTAGTGCCTTCACAAAGCCCATTGCGGTCAACACATTAAACCTAATTTACTTGAATATATGGTTGTGTTTAACTAGAGAAATAGTCACCGTCGTACCTTGGCTATCGAGATTAGGAAGTGCGAGGAACCGCGTACGTTACCGGTTCTATAGCTACACTATGATATTTTGATTTGCATATTTTACATAAATCGAAGACCAAATCCAATCTTTTATCGAACTGAACTTGTATGTCTTGACCTAGGTGTTTTTATTAATTGTTTTCAAATTCATTTCCATTGTTTTATTTATTTTGTTGATATTTAGATTAGCATTATTATTCACTCTCTCAAAACCCCCGATTTCCCTTTTCGTTATTTTTGACCTTAAAAAGATTACCAATCTCTGTGGGATCGACCTTTGCCACTATTCTACAAAATAGTTGTTTAGGTATTTTAATTTTATTGACGCGTTCGGCGCGGGTCACAAGCATCGCGAGGAACCAGGTAAAGGGAAGTGGGGGCACCCACTGAAAGGATCCTAGGGCTTAGTCTGACCGGGACGAGTACACACTTTATTTCTCTCGTGTTATTTATTCATGTGATGATCTTTGCACAGTTGTCTATTTAGTTTCCGCATGATTATTTGACATGTTTATTGGTATCTATTTATTTTCTTATAAATGCTCGGTGTACTTCGTTTGAATCTTACTAACTGTACTCTCCATCTTGTTTTTTGTGATGGTTGAGTGCAGACCCTAGTACTAGTAGGGTCAAGGGGATTTTGGGCGACTTCATCTGACTGCCACAGTCGAGGACCCACTAGTACGTGCGATTTTGATATTTTGCTTTACTTTTGGGTATTGGGAAACTGAATAGACATTGTACTTGTATATATTACTGCTTAATATGGTCGCCTATATACAAAGTACTTTCCCAGGTTTTCCACAATAGGTGTTGCTCTTATAAATGATATTTTATGTGATGATAAATTTAATTGTTTTACTTGCTTTAATTTAAGACTTCCGTTGTTTTAAATGCTAAACAGATTATTCAACTGTCTAACTAAACTGATTAACGAAAGAAGTTAACATACATATCGAGTAGTCGCTTTATAGCAAAGGACGTAGTGGCGTGTGGGACCCAGTGGGTCAAGGATCTGACAGGACTGCGGGGCCGCGCCTCCCCACGTGGCGACCTCGGGATTGGGGGTCGCCACGGTGGTATCAAACGAGAGTTCGAGGAACCACGGAAATTAACCGAAAGAGCATAAGATTTAAAAAAAAAAGATGTGGAAACTCGATGTACTTACCTTAGAACTCTAGTTGGGAAGTGATTGTGAGGCGGGTAGACTTAAGATTTATACACGTGTTATGTTTTATTGTAAATGATATATTAAACGTATATATATATATATATATATATATCGAGGCTGATCCGACGCACACTTTTCGATACAGATCACGATGGACGGACAACCCTCAACACAGCCTGAGAGAGGATAGACTAGTGATCTTACTAAGGACACCACTACTTCTACCATATCGACTCAGAGCATAGAGGATCGACTTGCTGCCCATGATGCCCAGTTGACAGAGATCCTCCAGTTACTTAGGGCTCAGGCCGCGACAACCGCCAAGGCAGCTGCACTAGTTCCCACGGTTTTGGGAGCACCTACGGTACAGATAGTCGTCGCCCCGACTACACCACATATGCCTACTGATACGCCATTTTCAGAGACACGAGCTGAGGGAGTCTCGCCAGCTATGGTGATACCATTAGAGACTTCGACTCTTATGCTCCTACTTATGACTACTGAGTAGCCGACAGCTACTACAATTCCTGCTACTTCCGCATTCGTCTTGACCCCGGAGGCGAAACTTGTCAGAGAATTTACGGAGTTTCAGCCGGGATACTTTTATGGAGGTGGAGACCCTGAGGCAGCAGGGAAGTCGATAGTTTCGCATCAGCGTTTCCAAAAGTTGATGCGAAACGACGACAACATATAGGTACGTTTATCCGAGCGTGTCTGAGAGGTAATGCAGTTGTTTGGTGGATGACTTATCTCGATATCCACCCGGAGCCAGCAACATGGGCGGAGTTTCGAGAGTTGTTTTACGACGAGCTCATTCCCATGCAGGTGAGGCTGAGATTGAAGGAGGATTTTCTAGCCCTACGATAGGGTAACCGCTCATTGATGCAGTACATGGAGCGGTACCGACACCTATTACTATTCTCGATGGATGTTGCGAGCACAGAGATGCTTCGATTTACTATTTCGTATGTGGTGTTGATGAGCGGATTGCGGACGCGATAGTCTCGACAGGTGCTACTACTCTGCAGGAGATGTACGATCGAGCACTATCTTATGAGACACTACTCTTAGATAGAGAGGGCATGCTGTAACGGCCCGAAAATTTGACTTGTGCCATGTGTCAAGTCAGGGTCGTTTGTGGGATCCACTCGTCCAAATGCGTATGTCCGAATCTCGAGTGGAGATGATAATTGTTGAAAAACGTATACGCGGAGAATTCGGGGAGCCGAAACACGAACGAGAATGCTCCTCGAGTCGCGTGCCGACGTGGGACCGAGATAGTGACGTAATATTTATATTGGATACGCCTCGTGTTGCGTGTAGCGCGAGTATCGTGATTTTGAAATGAAGCGGGTTGGTGCCTCGAGATGCGCGTTGCTTGGTTGTTGAGTTGCCTCGAGATTCGTGTTGCACGAGTCTCGAGGACACGTTTGATTTGAAATCAAAAAGAAAATAAAAAGAAAATATATATAATATATATATATATATAAAAAAAAAAAAAAGATTGAGATAAGATCTTAAAGGAGGAGATGAGAGAGACGACCGGGAGAAACAAAGCGACGCGAGCAATGGGGCGGTCACCGGCACAGGCGGCCGGGAGCAATGATCGGCGCGGCCGGCGGGGTGGTGCGTGGCTGCTCTCATGCGCGATCGGACGGCGGCGGGCGGGATGTGCGTCGGCGAATGAATGCGGGCGAACGAAGCGGCGAAAAACGAATGCGACGCGCCTAATGGGCCGTGGTTGGACGGCTCGGCTCGACGACACTCGTCAGCGACGACGCAAGCGGCGCTTCACGACGCCGCGGCAAGCGGCTTTCACGACGACAATGCAATGGTGGCGCCACGGTGGGGCGGCCGATGAGCATAACGCGAAATGCAGCGCGACGCGACGCAACGCGACGCGAGGCAGCACGGCGGCAGCGCAGCGTCGCGGTGGTGGTCGACGCGACGCGCGCGTCGCCGGCGGCGGCAAGCAAACACGGCATGCGTATGGTGGCGTTGTTGTCGACCGGTCGGATGCGCGATTTCGACGAAATCGCGACGACGCGTTGGAGGTGAGATTTATTTCACCAAATTTTGTTGTGATGTGAATGATTTTAATAAATGAGGCCTAAAATGTCTAAATGGACATCAAGGACTTAGGAGTCGGGTGTCGGGTGCGCAAATCGAGACGCGAGCGACGTTTTGAGGTTTGCGATTTCCCGAGGTAAGGAAACCAGTTAGGAACTTATACAGTATTTCATTTCTCTCCATTGGTTGTTGTTGTTTACTGTTTTATGATAGATCTATTGTTGTTCATCGTTTTGTGATGATAGTTATCTGTGGAAATGTTGTCGATTGAGTGAGTCCATTGGCAAGTAAGTCATGGTTACTGTTTATCTGCGATATGAGAGGGTTAGGGCTGGAAGGCAGGGGCCTCGTCCTAAATCCGATGTCTTTCATGGTTTTCCGTCGATATTATCCGGGTCCATGGATGGTTCATAGTCGTACGGGCTAGGGCTAGGAGGCAGGGGTCTCGTCCTAGATCCGTGTCTATGGATGTCTTATAGTCGCAAGGGTTAGGGCTGGGAGGCTGGAGTCTCGTCCTAAACCCGAGTCTGATGGGCTTTTGTCACGACTCAACGACCTTTTGGTCGAGACTCCTAGTTGTTTGGCATCACTCATCGATGGATTGTTTACAGTCTTGTATATTCAGGCGTTCTAAATTGTAAAACTTGCAAAAATATTAATAACTCAACTATAAAAATTGTGAATTTACTGATAATGATGGATTGGAAGGCTGACTAGGCCTGCGTTGACCTTGCGAGACTGGCTCGGGGGTCCACGTGGGTTTAGGCCGGGCGGGACCCAGTTTGTGGAAAATTGGGGTCGTCACATAGGCGTGGAAAGTTGGGGCTTAGGCGTACGGTATAGGCGGGTCAATGTTCTCAGTCGGATCGGAGACCGAAGAGACAGAGAGAGCAGCCTGACCAGAGTCGTCGAGATGATCGACGGATAGGGACCGTAGGGTTGAGCACAAGGACAACCAGTTCCAGCACGAGGATAGGCAGCAGACGCACACCCTAGCACCTGCACCCTTAGAGCCCCAGTGACATCAGCCATAGCAGTACCGTCAGGATAGGGATTAGGGAGGCCATGACAGGGGTCAAAGGGACCAAGGTCAGGGTCAGAGATTCGGTGATAGGCAGGAGAAACGTCGGTGTCATCGTTGTGGTCAGAAAGGGCACCTGAAAGCTGACCGTCAGACACCATCGACCTTACCAGGAACACAACAGGGTCAGGCCAGGGAGAGAGCACATGAAGTCGCGCAGCCAGATCGAGATGTGACCGGACAACTCGTTGAGGGTACATTATCTATTATGGGTAGACTAATGCATGTTACGATAGATTCTGGTAGTACATTATCATTTATTGTTGGACGCATGGTAGGAGAGTTAGGGTTAGCATCTACAGACGCTAGACACACACATTGTCCTCAATACGGCCGCTGGGGATAAGATATACCCTAACCGGATATGTTGAGACTACACAATAGAGGTATAGGGGCATCAGTTGCCGATAGACTTACGAGTCCTAGAGTACCTCGAGTTTGACACACTTTTAGGGATGGACTGGTTGGCGGCATATCATGGACAGCTGGATTGCTTCCAAAAGACCGTCACGTTTCGAGTTTCGGGGATTCCAGAGTTCACGTTTACTGGAGTCGCTGCCACACTATCTATTACTAGAGGCCGACTAGCTACGACTCGGGAGATGGAGGCATTTGTAGCGATAGTCGAGCCAGAGGTTAGGACTAAAGTCAGGATTGAAGATGTTCCAGTAGTCCGAGACTTTATCAACGTATTTCTAGATGATTTACCAGGATTGCCACCACCACGAGAGATTGAGTTCATCATTGAGCTGATACTAGGAACTCAGCCGATCGCTAGCAGACCTTATCGGATGTCACCGTCAGAGCACAAGGAGGTCAAGAGGCAGTTGGATGACTTACTCTTGGGGAGCTCTAATATTATTTGTGAAGAAGAAGGATGGTTCAATGAGGATGTGCATAGACTACATGAAGTTGAATCAGGTGACAGTTACCTACTCCCAGGATTGACGACCTTTTTGATCGTTTGCCTGGCGCCGAGTTTTTCTCGAAGATAGATCTACGTTCAGGCTATCATCAGTTGAGGATTCAAGAAGAGGACGTCAAGAAGACCGCCTTCAGTACAAAATATGGGTTGTTTGAGTTTACAGTCATGCCTTTTGGGCTGACTAAGGCCTAAGCAATCTTCATGGAATTGATGCATAGGGTATTGAGACCATACTTGGATAGATATGCCATCGTATTTATTGATGACATCTTGATTTACAGCAAGACTCGTGAGGAGCATGCGAGTCATCTCAGAGCGGTTTGACGACAATGAGAGAGCATAGACTATACGCAAAATTTAGCAAATGTGGTTTCTGGCTGAGTGCAGTGAGATTTCTGGGACATGTCATTAGTGATCAAGGTATCTCTGTGGATTTAGAGAAGATTCGGGCAATTATTGACCGGAGGACGCCTGAATCTGCTTTTGATATTCGAGTTTTTTGGGACTGGCAGGGTACTACCGCCGATTCGTACATAAATCTTCCTCAATTGCAGCACCGATGACTAGACTGACCAAGAAGGATGTTAGATTTGATTGGTCAGAGGAGCGTGAGCAAGCTTTCTGGGAGTTGAAGAGGATATTGACTTTTGCACCAGTGTTGACATTGTCAGAGCTGGGCAAAAGCTTATCAGTGTATACGGATGCATCGGGCATTGGACTTGGATGCGTTTTGATGCGGGAGGGTAGACCAGTAGCTTACTTGTCCCGACGACTAAGACCCCACAAGGTTAACTATCCAATGCATGACTTGGAGCTCGCAGCAATCGTTTTTGCGCTGAAGGCCTAGAGGCATTATCTCTACGGAGAGCGGTTTGTACTCTACACTCATCATCAGAGTCTGAGATACGTTTTCACTCAGAGAGATCTGAACATGCGTCAGAGGAGATGGCTTGAGTTACTGAAGGACTACGACTTCGCTATTGAGTATCACCCAGGGAAAACGAACGTCGTAGCTGATGCATTGAGCAGGAGCAGTATTGACAGTCAGATGGTAGTGCGACATATGACGCACGAGCGTGGCTTATTACAGGCGGCGTCAGTTATGTGTCTGGCCGATGTTTTTACTACAACCGAGCCACATATTTGTTGTCAGATGAGAGTTCCGACGGTATCTATCGAGCGAGATGTCGAGTGTTAGAGGATTGATGGGCTCTATAACCGGTTTAGTGGTATGGCTCAGGATCTGGAGTGTACGGATTGGGCAGAGTCTACATATCAACGTGTGAGACACCGGGGGAGGTTGTGGATACCTGCAGTTCTAGAGATACGGGACGAAATTTTGGAGGACGCATACAGGTCTCGCTACACGGTTCATCCTGGTCGGACCAATATGTATCATGATTTGAGGCGATTATTCTGGTGGCCAGGAATGAAGGCTGACGTTGGTGAGTACGTCAGGAGTTGTCATATCTGCCAGGCAAGTCAAGGCTGAGCATAGGAGACCAGGTGGTTTACTACAGCCACTACCAACTCCACAGTGGAAATGGGAGCACGTCACTATGGATTTTGTCGGTGGGTTACCGCAGACTACGAGGAGACACGATGCGGTTTAGGTTGTGATTGACAGACTAACGAAATCGTCGCATTTCATTCCTATTTCTATGAGATATTCGTTCCTACAGCTGAGCATTATCTTTGAGAGGAGATCGTTAGATCGCATGGGGTGCCAATCTCTATTGTATCTGACCGAGATCCTAGGTTGACTTTGAAATTCTAGGAGGCGATGCAGGAACAATTTGGCACCAAGTTGTAATTTAGTACAACTTACCATCCTCAGACAGACGGACAATCTAAGAGACGATACATATTCTAAAAGGTATGCTCGGGCTTGTATTTTGCAGTTTGGAGGTTTGTGGGAGGATTAGTTACTATTGCGTGAGTTTGCTTACAATAACAACTATCAGGCGAGTATCGGGATGCCTCCGTTTGAGGCGATGTATGGCAGACCCTACAAATCAACTGTGTGTTGGGCATCGCCTGAGGATACAGAGACGATTGGGCCAAGAGATAGTTGTTAATCACACAGAGAAGATACGACATATTCGACAGAGACTTCTGGCAGCACAAGATAGACAAAAGAAATATGCGAATAAGTATCACGAGGGTCTGAGCTATAAAGATGACGACATGGTTTATCTAAAGGTTTCCCCATAGAAGGGCCAGCAGAGATTTGGAATTAAAGAGAAGTTGGTGCCGAGATACATATGACCGTTCACAGTCGCAACACGAGTTGGCAATGTGGCTTACAGATGGACTTGCCACCAGAGTTGGTTGGGGTTCATCCTACGTTTCATATCTCAAAGTTAAGACTGGCTAAGTCAGGACCGAGACCGATGGTTGACCTGAGACAGATCGAGGTTCGGCCTGATGTAACATATGAGGAGCGGCCGATAGCAATTGTGGATCGCGAAATTCGGACTCTTAGGATCAGGGAGATCCCTAAGGTGTTGGTTCATTGGCAGCACCATGATACAGAGGGACTTACTTGGGAGCTCGAGTCTATTATACAAGAGCGTTACCCTCAGCTATTTCATGGTACGAAACTTCAAGTTATTTAAAATTTCTGGACGAAATTTCTTTTCTAGTTGGGAAGAGTTGTAACGGCCCAAATTTTAATTACGCCGTTATTATTGATTATTTTCATACTTGGACGACAGCTCATATCCACGTAGATGCCGCAGATAGGTCGGGCACGCCTAACTAGGTAAATAGTGACTTTGTGTGATTGTTTGCCTATTAGCGATGTTGTATATCAAGTTATTTACCTAGCATCGCATGTGTGTATTTATATCATTGAATCGAGCGAGATAATGTAACGGTGTTTGCCTCGAGAAACGTGTCGAGACGGCTACTGAGGAGCGAACTGTAGGTACACTGGGTCGGAAAAACTAAAACACACAAAAAAAAGAAGGTTAGTCAAGTCAACTAGTTTACCTCACTTACACTCCACCACGCACCACCATCATTTTCTCCTCTCCCTCACGTCACTCTCCCTCACACCCACACACACATATTCAACACTCAATATGCGGGCCGAGAGGGAGAAGAAGAAACAGAGAGGAGGAGGGGGAGAAGAGGAAATGGGAAGGAGAAAAGAGAACGCGGAGAAATCGGGAAGGAGGTAAGTCATTTACTTTTGTTGTTGTTCGGTGGCTGAAGCGTCGGCCATGGTGGTGACGATGGGGTTCGGCCATGGAGGTTGAACCAGGTCGAGGTGGAGATGGCAGGGTGTCTGCCCCTTCCATCAAGTCCACTAGGGGTTGCGGACGTGCATCTCCAACCAGAAGAAAGGAAAAAAAAAACGGCAACAGAGACATGCGTCTCTGTGAAGAAGATGAGGTGGGGGAGGGGGTGCACGCTGTGCGTGCGTGCGTGCAACCCCTGGACCGGTTGGGCGGTCCGGGCCCAACCCGGGTGGGTCCGAACCGGATCAGGCCGACCTGGTTGGACCGGGTCAGGCCGACCCAAGTGGACCGGGTTAAACCCAGTCCAAGGACCCACCCATCTATTTAAATAATATAATATTAAGTTTTAATTTAAAAAATAGTTTTAAATTAAATAAATCACAGAAAAATGAGAAAAATGGGTGGGAAATTATGGGAAAATCCAGAAAATCAGGATAAATATTAAAAATGGTTTATTTAGACACCGGGAATTTAGAAGACCATAGTCGGGAGTCGGACGCGTATCTCGAGACGTGAGTGGAATTTCGAGAATGCATTTTTTAGGTACGTAAGATTTCATCTGTAAGTCACTGAGGGTTTACTTTTCTATCGTTGATTTCCTATTCCTTGTTATTGTACTCTATTCCATTATACAGTTGGGTTGGTGGTCGATTTACTCCCACATGATATTCCTAGTGTACTTATGGCACACTAGGTTGTAGCATGTGTGATCAGGCACTCGGTGAATTGCGACCCGAGTTGCATTAAGGGTGCACGTGTCGGGCAAGCATCGCGAGGAACCAGGTGAAAGGAAGTGGGGGCACCCACTGAAAGGATCCTGGGGGTCCGAAGTACAACTTAGTCTGACCAGAACGAGTACATACTCTGTTTCTCTCGTGTTATTTATTCATGTGATGATCTTAGCACAGTTGTCTGTTTAGTTTCCGTATGATTATTTGACATGTTTATTGGTATCTATTTATTTTCTTATAAATGTTCGATGTACTTCATTGGAATCTTACTAACTGTACTCTTAATCTGGCTTTTTGTGATGGTTGAGTGCAGACCTCAATACTAGTAGGGGCAAGGGGATTTTGGGCGACTTCATCTGACTTCCCACAGTCGAGGACCCACGAGTACGTGCGATTTTGATATTTTGCTTTACTTTTGGGTATTGGGAGATTGAATAAACATTGTACTTGTATATATTACTGCTTAGTATGGTCGCCTATATACATAGTACTTTCCCGGGTTTTCCACAATAGGTGTTGCTCTTATAAATGATATTTTATATGATGATAAATTTAATTGTTTTACTTGCTTTAATTTAAGACTTCCGCTGTTTTAAATGCTAAAAAAATGATTCAACTGTCTAACTAAACTGATTAACGAAAGGAGTTAACACACATATCGAGTTGTCGCGTTGTAGCAAAGGACGTAGTGGCACGTGGGACGTACAGTGGGTCAATGATCTGACAGACTGCAGGGTCGCGCCTCCCCACGTGGCGACCTCGAGATTGGGGACCGCCACATCTTAAAAGTGGTTTATTTATCAGCATAAGAGGTATGGCAAGCTATAGCCAATCTCTGTGAAGCACAAAATAAGTCTAGAATTCAAGTATGTAGAATAGCTATTCAATTTGAAAGAAAATAAACACAAACTATGCCTTAATATCTATAAAAGTTGAAAGAAAATGCAGATAGTCTAACATCTGCAGGAACACCAATATGTGAATCTGATTTGATTTCCTATGCATTGGCTGGATTTGACTCAGAATATCTCACATATTATGTTGTTCTTCAAGAATTTTCAACTTTGATATGACCTAAGATGTATTCATCTCTTCTGAGTTTTGAAGCAAGAACTCAACAAGCGCATAATGTTATAGTAAGCATGAGTAATATGAGTGAATCCATATGCAAATGCAACTTTTGTAAAGAATGGAAATGTTAATAGAAGTAATGAACCAAATGGTCATTATAGTTCTTCAGGAAAACATTATCGTAGTGGAAATGTCAATAGAGATGGAGGAAACAACAGAGGACGAGGTAGAGGAATATTCAGTTCTAACAATCTTCTTGTGCGTCAGATATGCAAGAAAATAGACCATGAAGCATCAATTTGTTATTACAGGTCAGACATGCAATACAATGCTAATGTTGATTCACAAAACAACAATGGAAATCATAGTTTCACTCAGAATTTCAATTAACAAAGTTCACCTCAGTTTAATAATCAGTTCAGGGCTCCTAATGCTTTCTACGGTGCAAATCAAAATGAATTGTTTCAATCTCCAGAGTCAGTGAATGATCACTCATGGTTTGTATACAGTGGAGTATCTTCATATGTTACCAATGATATGATTCAACTCTGCAATAAATCTTCTTATGCAGGTAATGATTCATAAACTATTGGTGATGGTACTTCCCTTTCCATATCTCATACTAGATCTGTTAAATCTGGAAATTTATCACCACATCTTCAGTTGCATAATGCATCGTATATGCCTTATATTGCTAAGAATCTTTTAAACATTGCTCAGTTAACTAATGAGAATCCTGTGTTTATGGAATTTCATTCCAAACATTGTTTTATCAAGGATTTTCAATCCAAAGATATTTTACTCAAGGGAACACTTAAAGATGGTCTCTACATGTTCAAATCACCAATAGAAACTAACTCAAAGATTGCACCAATAAAATTAGTTGCTTTGATGACTATTAAGCAGCCTTCATTTGAAGTTTGGCAAGCCAGATTAGGTCATCCATCAGCTCAAGTGTTTTTGCAAATATTAAGAGATTGTAATTTTCCTTCAAATAAGATCAGTGCATCTATATTATGTGATGCCTAGTGTTGGCAAGACTCATGCTCTTCCATTTCAATCTTCATTTTATCATGCTACTAAACCTTTGGAAATGATACATACTGATATTTAGGGCCCTGCATCTATTAAGTCAGTTGGTGCTTTTGTATACTATATACATTTCTTAGATGATTACTCTCGATTTACCTGGGTTTATCCAATGAAGGAAAAAAGCGAAGCTTTATCCATTTTCATTCAGTTTAAAGCTCCTGTGAAAAATTAATTCTCAACAACAATAAAAAATGTTCAAAGATTGGGGAATACTAGCCATTTGAAAATTTCTTGCCACTCATGGAATTGTTTTTTGACACCTTTGTCCTTACACTCATCAGCAAATGGTCATGCATAAGGGAAGCATAGACATTTGGTGGAAACCATCTTTATAGTTGCTAGCTCAGCCGAATTTGCCTTATCAATTTTGCTAGGATGTTTGTACCTCAGTTTGTATGAGGTGCATAGAGAGAGAGAGAGAGAGAGAGAGAGGCATGTGAGTGTTTTAGGGATTGAGAAGAGTAATTAACTAGGTTATTTCGTTTGAAGGCAAATATGAAATTGAAAGTGCTAAATAATTTGTGGCTTGCACTTACAAAATTGTGGGGTGCCACAGAACGACCCTTACCGAAATCACTAAAGTCCCAACTCCTATTTTCGTTGGTTTTCAACTCTTTTTTTTTTGGTCAGAAAGGAGAGGTTTCGCGTTTATAGAACTCGCTCGTACATAGCGCAGTAGAGTCCGCAGTCAGGAAATTGCAGATCTCTTCAGGCGGTACAATTAGAACATATAAAAAGTCATCTCTTGTTAATGCCATATTAGCCAAATAGTCAGCAACTTGGTTGCCTTCCCTATTAGTGTGTTGGACCCATGGGTTTCGAAGCAGAGCCTTACAATCGCCAAGTAGTGCTCAAGCAGGATGAAAGTCATATGCTTGCGATGTGATCAATTGGAGTGCCAAAGTTGTCCATACAATCCATAACGTTGCGAAAAAAAGGATGGGAGGTTAAATACTTGCCCAACAAGTTAAATACTTGGGCTGGACTTTTTGTGTGCTAGGCCCAAACATCTCAAACAAGTAACTGGGTCACTTTGCAAGTACTCCTTTATATTATTTTACATAACGAACCCCTGAATGCTGACTTAATAGAAACTCAAAAAAATTGATATTGTAAAGTAAACCAAACCTAACTTGGAGTGATTATTTTGAGGGGTTTAAAGGATTATAGTACCCTCGTTAATTGTACTAAATTGAGAAGTATGGTTTATGTAATCCACTCAACTAATTTGTGAACTAATTTTGGGATTCATGCTTTGTTGATGTTATATTTATTATTTATACAAGTGCAACAACGATTTGGCGCCCTACCTAACCGAAGTAAAGTTGAAGTAATTTCATGAAACAGTTGTTGAGCAAGTCCCTTCAAAAACTTGGGACCAAACTCTAAAGCGACTGAAAGCCACCAAAACAGAACAACCTTGTCTCTTTGTGGCAATTATTGATGCAATGTTTTGCATGACAAAAAAAAAAAGAAAAAAAGACGCAGTTGTAGCAAGACAATAATATCTCCAAAGTGACAGATGGAAAATGTGGGAAAGCCAATTCGATGCAGAGGTACGTAGGTGATAGTGCTACCTTAATTATTTGAACTAAAAACGAAATCTCAATTCAATTAGTTGTTGATGTTTTCATTATTTTCATTCATCTGTTGTAAAAGCTGCGGTGTGTAGAAAGGCAGGGGAGCCGTTGAGGATAGAGGAGGTGGTGGTGGCGCCACCGGAACCTCGTGAGGTACGGATCAAGATCATATGCTCCTCTCTCTGCGGCAGCGATGTCATGCGGTGGCGAATGTCGGTAAGATCCTCGTCAATTCTGATTTGATTCAATCTCAAATTAGTTGCGGTTAGCTACATAGATCAAACTCTTCCATTGCGTTTTATTTAGTGCAATTGATACTGCTTTCTAATCATTTAAATCCCTCTTAATTTACACATCCCAATTTAGCGTCGGTCTATCACTACCTTGATAAATTTCTTCAATTTTTATTGAGTCCGACTTTTCTAATGGGCTTTGTTTAGTTTTTTGTTTGGTTGACGTAAGTGGGAGTTGAATGCACGACCTCCCCAAACCTTGTCTTTTGACAAGTGATGTATCTACCATCTAACCGGAGATGCTTTGGCTTATAGTTAAGCACGCAATGCAATCTCTAGCTATCAATTAAATCAGCCAACGCTTAATGGAATTGAAATATTATGAAATGGTCTTGTATCAAGGATATGCTTAGGTGCAATGGATTTAAAATTAGGGAAAGGCGGTTGCGGTAGTTTGCACACATTCAAAGGCGGGCTACAATGCCCTAGTTAGAAGACTCGACATAACAGAAATTGAAGAAATCCAATGGTGTAGAGGCAGATCTAAGATAATTTGGGATATATTAATTTGGAAGGATTTAAAGGATTGTGAAAACATGCCTCAACTGCATTAAAATCGAGCAAAATGGAAATTTTGATCCATGTAGCCAGACTTAACTAATTTGAGATTGAGGATTTGTTGTTGTTGTGATCTTATATTAATTAGGTTTGCATGGAAGAGAAATTAAAAGATTTAAAGTTGGTTTAGTTGATATGGAGTGATAAGGGACTTCTTGATTTACCAAAGTCAGGGCTAGAAGACTAGTTAATTTTGATAAATCATTCACGGTGTTGAAGATGCGTGTGTGGACCAAAAAGGTTTAGTCCCATGTCGATTAAATATGACTTCATAAAGAAATAAATAAGCGATGATCTCTCCTCAACTAGTATCGAGGCCTTTTGAGTTAAAAGGCTGCTCGCAGATGTTGTGCCTGGATCGAAAAACTAATACACTCGGAGGAGGTACTAGTTATTTATTTTGTGAAGGAGGTTTTTTGTTTGTGAACAAAGGGTAATGCTTAGATTTAATTTGGTATCCTTACCTGAAACTACACCAATTGTTTTATTATTCTTATCTGTTCTTTGGTAACAACTTGTCTGATTGTGGCTTTGTTTCTTTTTTGTCAAATGATTGTGGCTTATAAAGGAGAATTTTCTTTTCGTTTCTTTTTTCTCCTCATGCAGGACCAGTCTGCAATATTTCCTAGAATATTTGGCCATGAAGCTGCCGGGTAATCTGGCACCATCTTCACTTTTCTCTTATTCCAATTTGTCTGATTGTGCAATTTTCATCATACTAGTAGGGAAAGTGGTTGGTTTGTGAATTGAACTACTTCAGTTTCAGCTTTACAAATATGGGGCCACACAACATGAGATAAATAATTCCATGCACAATGTGAAAACACAACACCTCGTGTAGAGGGTGCAGGCTTAAAGATCCTGAACAATTTAGGCATCAGGTCTATTTCACACATGGTAACTAGTTATAAATTGTCTCAACGATTTGAAACTTTTGGGGTTCTTGCAGGAGGATCTTTCAACCTTGGATGCTTGGTTGTTGTTGTTGTTGCCGATGTTGTTCTTACTTATTAAATCAAGATATTTTAACCTTGAGAAACATAATCATAAAAAGTACGATGGTTAGTAGCATTATTTTAAGAGTTTCTTTTTCTTCTTCTTAATTAGAGTCGTCGAGAGCTTGGGGGAGAACATAAATGAAGTAAAGGAAGGTGATATAGTGATCCCAACGTTTATATCAGATTGCAGAGAATGCGAAGACTGTTTATCTGAAAAGAGCAATCATTGTTCAAAGTTCCCACACAAGACTTCTCCATGGATGCCAAGATATGAGACAAGTAGATTTACAGATTCAGAAGGAGAGCCTTTGTACCATTTTCTCAATGTGTCGAGTTTTAGTGAATATACTGTCGTAGATGTAGCTCACATCACAAAAATTGATCCCTTTGTTCCTCCTAACAAAGCATGCTTGCTCAGCTGCGGAATTTCAACAGGTAAAAAGGAAGAACTCAAACTAGCTAGTCTTGCCATCTTTGATCGCTTCAGCTTAAATAAATAGTCTTCTAATTTATTTTTATTTTTAGGGTTTGGAGCTGCTTGGAAAACTGCAAAGGTGGAAAAAGGATCCACTGTGGCTATATTTGGCCTAGGTGCAATTGGATTATCTGTTAAGTTTCTTTCTATAATATATAAATCTTTTCGTTGTATGATCCTATTCATTTATATGGTTAGAACCGTGTATCCATTCATAATTAGGCTAGTTAACCAATGATCCGCTGCATTATTTAGCTTTTTTTATTGCGGATTAGTTGTTAGATTTATCAAGTTCAGTAATAATTAGATAGGTTCATAAGGTAGTGTCACTCATAGTCAACTGCAATATACTTAGCAGAGTGGAAGCCTTTCATCCATCTAGTGATCCCGACTAATTTGGATTAAGGCTTTGTTGTTGCTGCATAGGTAGTGAGTCTCTTCGTAAGTAAGCATGCAATTCTTTCTAATTCATACTGGATGGTTGGATATTTGTGCTTGTTAGTATAATTGTTTTTGTTTAATGATGACGGAATGTACTGCTTGATACCTTACATAGGAATCTACTGGGAATCTAACAGTCTATAAATGTACTATTGTATTGTAGGTTGCCCAAGGAGCAAGATTTTGCGGGGCTGCTAGAATTATTGGTGTGGATATGAACCCAGCTAAATTTGAGATGGGTACGTTAATTGGCGATCGAAGCAGCCCTGTATTACTGCACAAGCTGGGATGGACTTCTGTGTCGCAAGGCCATAATAGCAAAGCATAGATACCTTTATCCTATTCCTAGTTACTACTCACAATTCTTCAACTGGGTGTTGGTCTTGCAGGAAAGAAATTTGGTGTCACTGACTTCATCAATCCAAAAGATTGTGCGAATAGTAAACCTGTCCGTGAGGTGTGATTCGCTCAAGCTCAAAAATGGTTACAAAGCCTTGTCGACTGCAAAGCAAGCACTTTAAGTACTTACCGAAGCTTTTCTATAATATAAATATATATTATGTTGATTATAGGTGATTAAAGAGATGACGAATGGCGGTGCAGACTACTGCTTTGAGTGTGTTGGATCAGCTTCTGTGGTGTGTGAAGCATATGCTTCTTGCCGAAAGGTACTTTCTTCAGCGCACTAGTAAGTTAAGATTAAGCCAGTTAGCACATTTGAATATCAATTTATTTTCCTAATGCAAGGAGGATCGATGCATTGAGTACATAATTAATCTTCATCCTTCTTCCAATTTGTCTGTTTACCATTGAAAATGCAGGCTTGGGGTAAGGTAATAGTATTGGGAGTAGACCTGAAATCAAATGTAAGCATCAGTGCATTGGAAATCCTATGGAGCGGAAAAACGCTAACGAGTTCCATATTTGGGAGTCTTAAAGCTAAAACCGATATTCCCATCTTACTTCAGTGGTACATGAACAAGGTAAAATAATTAGAATGTCAATCCATGGGATTTCTCATTATTTTCCCATTGTAGTTATTGGTAGTGAATGTGTTTGCAGGAGCTTAATTTGGATGATTATGTGACTCATGAGGTGGGGTTTGAAGACATCAACAAAGCTTTCGATCTACTCCGCGATGGTACGAGCCTTAGATGTGTCATTTGGATGGACAAAAACCATGCACATTGCCATCTATGACATGCTTTTAACCAAAGATGAGTCAAGTGGAGTAAAAAAAAATGTGAAATTGTGATACTGTTTGGAAATGCCTTGGCTGCTTGAGTACTTGCTCTGCAGACATGGTTGATCCATTTTTCACATTAGACCTTAAAATTATGAATGTGTCATAAGCTAAATATTCCTTGTCTTGAAAAAAGAAAGCTATGTTAAAAAAAAAAACTAGGTTTGCAGTCATATCAGATGTATTTTTCATGGTTGCAAGATTATAATATCTGTATAAACTCGAAATTTGCTCCTTAAGCCTCGTTTGGTTTATTTATGGAACTTTTTGGAAAGTTGGTTATCTTGTATTTCCAATGAAGTTGATATTTATGTATTTGGTTAAACTTTTATCTTTCCCAATGAGTTGAATATTTTCAAATATTAAATCATTGTTATTACTAACACGGCCTTATACTTTTCCCCTCCAACCAAACAGGACTGTAGAATTAAAAGTTTCACAAACCAGTTAAGTATTTCCTCAGTAATTCTGCTATTTTATGTATCCATGCTGTTGAAAACCAATGACAAAAAGCCAAGAGAGGCTTGGTTTTCCAAGGTAAATTTAGGTAAGCCGTAAACTTAGATGCTTGGGATTGAAACTTAGCGATAGCAAGTCTTGACTGTTGAAATTCTCACTCATGCACTTAGAAGTGTGTTTTGGGTCTTCAGAATAGAATGTTAGAATAACAGGTGGATCATATGAGAGAGTAACCGATGACAAGGTCACAGTCCACATGGACTTGAATTCCAACTTAATACTATAACCAGTCTATAGGATAATGTTCAACTAACTCGACGGACGGCAGAGACATGACCAGTTCTTATTTTACTAGCAAAAAAAATAACTCTAAAGCGACCTACTACTTGTACACCATTAAAAAATTACCCACCATGGTTTGATCCTCTAGCTCTGTCATGAACACAAAACAACAAATCTTTTAATTGTTAATTCCACAAACTTGAATACAAAAGAAGGTTTGGTCGAGATGAGATACTCGTCAAATGCGAGAGATGGAAACTGCCGGAAAACCAATTCGATGCAGAGGTATGTGTATGTAAGAGAAGTGTTTAATCTCATTTGCTCTGATTTCAAACTTGACGACAATCTTAATTAATGTTGTTGTATTATACTGTCTGTTGTAAAAGCTGCCGTCTGTAGAAAAGCTGGGGAGGCATTGAGGATAGAAGAGGTGGTGGTGGCACCTCCAGAACCTGGAGAGGTCCGGATCAAGATCATCTGCGCTGCTCTTTGTCACACCGACTTTAAGCGCTGGCAATTGAATGTAAGATATATCGTTGACTAATCTTGCATTTTTTTGTTGTAATCACAAATCAATTACAGTTTTTGTTAATAGTGTTCCCCATAATATCTAATAGGTCATGGGATCGAGTTTTTGTGGTTCATGGGATTGAGGTGTCAATTGACTCTCGTGGGAATAGTCAAGCCTAAATAAGGAGTGACTAAAAAAGAAAATTTCACCCATGATTATCAATAAATAAATAAATGAAATAAATCTCAGATCTGTTGATTTGCCTTTGATCAAGTCCGATGGAGAATGATATTGATATATGGCTCAGAAAATTAGAAGATTTGAAAATGAGAGTTAAATGTGGCACAATTGAAAAACTAGTGAAACTTAGATCTGCTGAAGTCCATTAGAACATGTTTATTGAGATAAAAGCGCAGTTTATATCAAAGCCAATAAAAAAGTGCAATTTATGTAAGAACAGGAACAGTATTGCTAGAGGACTAATTTAAAAAGCATTTAAAGAAGTGCTTATGAAAAACAGCTCAAAACTGTGATTCTCACCAATGATCAAGTTTGCCTTATTTAGTTTACAAAATGGGGGTTAGACTCCAAATAGGTTTATTAACGGATCTCTTTTTCTGCAATCTGATAAACTTCTTCCCCTTTTCTTTTTGGATGCAGGATCAATTTGCAGTATTTCCGAGGATATTTGGTCATGAGGCCGTCGGGTAAATATAGAACTTCTTTCAAGGATAAAAATAATAATAGGAGGGATTACTACCTTATAAGAACAAAAAGAAAACCAATAAACATATAATATCTCTTATGAGAAGTAATTTTCTCGCTCTCATGTTAGCATCTGTTTATTATTGCATTGAGCAGACTGAAGAATATATATGAGGACATTAAACATGTGATCATTGTTTTTTTTTTTATAACATTGCTCATGAGACATGAGGCGTTGACTCCAACATGAGTCGAACCCCCAACCTTGCTCACAAGATATGCTTTGGCTTTTTTGAAGTCAATATACATAATGATTGGTAAGTTTTTTGTGACACTTCAATATCGATTGATTAGAGTTGTGGAGAGTGTGGGGGAGAATGTAACTGAAGTAAAGGAAGGCGATACTGTGATCCCGTCTTTTTCATCTAATTGCAAAGAGTGCGAAGATTGTCTATCCGAGAAGAACAATTTTTGCTCCCAAATGCCTTTTTGGAATTCTCCATGGATGCCTAGATACCAGACAAGTAGATTTACAGATGCAAAAGGAGAATTGCTGTACCATTTCATGAGTGTATCGAGTTTCAGCGAATATACCGTGGTAGATGTAAGCCATGTAACAAAAACTGATACCTCAGTCCCTCCTGACAAAGCATGCTTGCTTGGTTGTGGCATTTCAACAGGTAAAAAAAAATAAAGATCAATACTTGCTACCAGTCTTACTATCTTTGGGCACCTAGTTAAAAGATCTTGTTATTCATGTGTTTTCAGGATTTGGAGCTGCTTGGAAAACTGCAAAAGTGGAAAAAGGATCCTCCGTGGCTATATTCGGGATAGGAACCGTTGGCTTATCTGTGAGTCTCTTTTTATTATGTAGATGTATTTTGTACGAGTTGTTATAATCCATTGACATCAACTAGGACATGATTCGAAACACATTTGATGACATAGAAGGCGCTTGTGTGTTGAGGTCCCAATAAAAGTCAATATTTTGCATATTTTTCTTTCCATGCAATTTCAGATGCTGGGTATTTCATGATCCTATCCATCCGCATCATTGAGACCATCTTTATTCATTAATCACTACTTAGAAAATGATATGATGTTCGTGTTGAGCCTTTTCATATAGAAGCAAATTACTTGTAGTTTTGGAGTTTGGTTATAATCAAATAATCTCAAGGTTTTAACTTGAGTCTCTTCTTAATTAAGCTGTGGGCATGCACTTTCTTTCTAATTAATTATGATTCGAACTATGAAATTCTGTTCATAATCCCCAATGCTCGGTTGCTATATTTACATTTAAGATTTACTGGAAGAAACTTTCATGTAACAGGTTGCACAAGGAGCAAAATTTTGCGGCGCAACTAAAATTATTGGTGTCGATGTAAACCCAGCCAAATTTGAGATAGGTAAGTTGACCCGATCATGCACGTTTTGTCGCAAAAACTATATTAATATTTTTGTTGGGCCTGAATAGGTACCATTTTCTTACGATCTGCTTATAATACAACAGCTAGGTTTTGATCATGCAGGAAAGAAATTTGGCGTAACCGACTTCATTAATCCGAATGACTGTGAGAGTGATAAACCTGTCAGTGAGGTATTCTGCTATTCAAGAAATGGCTAGGCTACCAAGTGAAGGACAAAAAGAGAACTAAATTTTGATTATTTGATGAGCAGATCATTAAGGAGATGACAAACGGGGGTGCGGACTACTGCTTCGAGTGCGTTGGATTGGCCTCAGCAGTTCGTCAAGCATTTGATTCTTGTCGAAAGGTGAATTCTTATATTTAACATATAATGCCTGGCCAATAAGTGGGGGATGCATATATATATATATATATATGCTTATTGCTTGATATGAATTAGCAACTTAATTGTGGAGTACAATTGTATTTGGTTGTTGTTGTTGGCGCTGCTGCTGCTAGAAGCTCTTTATTGCTCCATTTGATCCATTGTACTGATGGAAGTGCAGGGTTGGGGTAAAGTAATATTCATTGGGATAGATCCAAAATGTCAGGAAAGCATTGGCACCGCGGAAATTCTACTAAGCGGCAAGACCCTTATGGGTTCCATGTTTGGAGGTCTAAAAGCCAAAACAGATATTCCTATCTTGCTCCAACATTACATAAACAAGGTAAACAAAAACAATCTCTACTTGAAAACCTTTTATTTTAGATCTTATATATGCTTTGTGATACTGTCTAGTAATAGTTAAGCATATGCCTTTGCAAGTGTTAGGAGTTCTTAAAATGACTTGGCTAATTCATTCTTAACTTGTAGCAACTTACATGTATAAAATAGAACAATTGCGGTGAACCGAACACATCCTAAAGTATAATTGGAATTAGGGGCGTGGAATGATTGTGTCAAGGTGACATACTACTTCGGCATGAGCATACTCCAGTGGCTCAAACAATCTTGATTTTTTTTTTTTAGTAAATTTATAGTGTTGTTCATGCGTTTGCAGGAACTTAATTTGGATGACTTTGTGACTCACAAGGTAGGGTTCGAGGACATCAACAAAGCATTTGATTTGCTCGTAGAGGGAAAGAGCCTTAGATGTGTCATTTGGATGGATCAAGAAAATTAGGGATTGTTTATCAATGTCATTCTTGTGTGCAATAAAATGTTGCTTGTATGGTTGTTTAATTCATGTGTGCATTTCACTTCATTTATTGACTAGTAATTGTCTCGCACTTTTTTTGCGCAGAAGAAACCGAGTATTAGTATTTGATCAAAATACATTAATCTATAACTTAATGAAAATAACTTTTATGAGAAAAGGAAAGTAAACACAAAATGTAGCCTTAATAAATATATAAATACATATATATTAGAGTTGGAGTTGACGACATGGCGGAAGAGTGAATGATGTGGCGCGAATGAAGCTTAATAAGAAGTCATATGACAACTCAAGATGTAAGCTTATAAATGTGTCACATGAAAATGCAAGTTGTTACTGTATCCCCGTTAGAGTTGGAGTTGATGATGTGGCAAAAGAGTTGATGGTGTGGTGAATGAGATGCTACGTGTAAGACATAACATAACTTCATTCCCATTAGAGTTGGAGTCACGACGAATGAGGTGATGACCTGACGATTTAATTTTTATATTTAGTAATGTTGTATAGGGTTTTAAAAAATGAAGGTAATGAGGTATTGAATAAGGCTACGTACATATTCGGCATGCCACGTGGCTCATCAAGAAGACTTGAAAATGTCATGTGAAACACCCAAGATGTAGGCTTATTAGATATATAGATATAGATTAGAGTTGAAGTTGATGATGTGGCGAAAGAGTTGATGGTGTAGCGAATGGGATGCCACGTGTAAGACGTAACATTATTCCCATTAGAGTTGGGGTTGATGACATGACGAATGAGGTGATGAAGTGGTGATTTAATTTTTATATTTAGTAAGTTTAATAGAGTTTTAAAAAAGGAAGGTAATTAAGTATTGAATAAGGCTACATATTGGGCATGTCACGTGTGTCGTGGCACGCCCAAGATGTAGGCTTAATATATATATAGATGTGCACTTACAGGCAAGATACATTGGTTTATAGCAAGTTTAGTAACCATCCATTTGTGGCTCATCGGAGTCATTTATGTATCCCTCGATATATATACATATATACAAGTCTCACTGCACAACATGTTTGAAACTGGATGGCAACTAATGTGTCTTGCAGTTTTACTTATAGTTGTCATTTTAGGGGACGACAATTCCAACCAAACCTCCAAAAAAAAAAAAAAAAGTTCCTGCTCATCTAAGTCTAATTTCACAAATCAATTCTACACGCACTCATTAAAAGTCCATTAGATAGACGTCGCACCCACATCGATGCAAAAATCAACAGTTACACTGAAGTGAGTGTGAAAATGGCGTGTGAAATCAGAATGACAAAAGCATGAGTAAAAACGCTCATCATGCTCTCGCGGTCGCAATCAAATCACATCTCTGTAATGCTTCGCGTCTGATCTCGCAATTCAAGTTCCGTTTCTTTCGATTGCAAAGCGATAATCAC
Organism: Stephania yunnanensis; assembly: GCA_039657365.1. Taxonomy (NCBI): domain Eukaryota; kingdom Viridiplantae; phylum Streptophyta; class Magnoliopsida; order Ranunculales; family Menispermaceae; genus Stephania; species Stephania yunnanensis. Next base: position 52,394,525 of record CM077585.1, on the reverse strand, counting down.
GTGTTCGAACCTAACGGAGCAGCCGAAGGAGTACCTGCAGATTCGATCGAAGCACGACTGGGCTTCCGTTTCCTTCTTCACCTCCACTTCTAATGAGAATACCAGGTAAATAAATAAATAAAAAAACCCATATGTAGCAGGATCGTCATCCATGGTGGTGTCGCCTTTTAAAGCTCTAATACCATATTGAAATACAAAGCAAATCAAGAATCTCAGACGCTTCGAGAATAAAAAAAGCTTTGTTCATCGGGACTTTTTCTTGATTAGTATATTTAGGGGTAAAATTTATCAACCCAATACACCCACCAAAATATTTTTAAAACTAACACACTAAGGAAAACGTGACCTTCTCAGGTATTTTTTTAAAGGAAATCGTGACCCGAGGTCACGTTTTCTTTTTACTTATACCCTAACAGATCGAACGAACTCCACTCTTCCTTCAACTCCACCGACTGCACCGCACGACCCCAGATCGGCTCCATTGGTGCTACTCCATCTTCTCTCCATCTTCAACTCCAGATCGTCTCCACTGTTGTGTTGGAGGAGGTCAATCAATCAATCGGTGTATACAACTCTGTAAGATCAACTTGTTTGGGGATTTTGTTTGTTTAGGCTTCTTGTGGTTCATGTACTGTTGATTGTTATTTTCTTTTTTTCTGGGCATGTTAATATTTATTTCTATCCGGTTGTTTTTTTTTTGCCAATTAGTTGATGTTATTTCTATCCGATTTTTTTTTTTTTTTTTTTTGCCAATAACTTGATGTTAATTCTATCCGGTTTTTTTGTTTTTTTTTTGCCAATTACTTGATTTTAATTCTATCCGGATTTTTTGTTTTTTTTGTGCCAATTACTTGATGTTAATTCTATCCGTTATTTATCGGCGATATTGGTTGTAATTGTTTTGTGTATCAATAGGGAACATTGTTAAATGTGTTCAGTACATAAATATGAGTCTGGGCTTCACCCAAAATTCAAGTCTTTCAACTGCTAACAATCTTCATGCCTTGTCATTCCTTCCCTGGACAGTGTCATTACAGCTACTAACAATTAAATGCAGAGATCGATTGGTCTCGATTCTCGAATGATTTTTCAAATCTTATTCAAATCATTGTATAACCACTGCTTAAACCTGTTCAAGAACACATGAGTTGTCCATTTAGATTGTAGCACTGAGAACATTTAAATGCTTTAGTAGATTCATATGCATATAAGTCAGACTTTGTTATATAAGATTTTAGAACCTCGACGATGAATTTAAGAATAAGAGGCAGTTACCTTTTTCTTGTTCAAAGTATAAGATTGGCAAGCTTAGACAGGTGTGAGGACATACATTTTGCAGGCATGAGTAGCAACCGATGCAGTTAGTCGAAAACGCAAGTTTTTGGATACATAAGAATGCTGCAAAGAAAACTATGGATTAGCTATGCTAACAAAGAAATCAGAATAAAAATGAAGAAGAGTTTTACATACTGTCCATAAATCTCTAACAATAACTGGTCTGAATGGATTGATTCCAATTTCTCTCCATCCCACTGTTATAGATGCCCTGTAACCACTTTTGTTCCATAAAACAACTGCTACTCTTCTTCCCGATAATTGGCCAGCCCAGACCTGCACTGCATGAACACTCAGACTGGTCAAAAAAACTTGCGACGAATCCTAGTCCTAGATAGAAATTATAATTAAGTAGAAGTCATACTTCCAGACCAGACCACGATCTCAGCTATTGGACATGAAAATTAATGTCAAAAAACTTGAGTGAGTGGCACATCAATGCCATCAAATAAATCAAAATTTGAAGAGTGACTTGTTTTCTTCTTCTTCTTCTCCTTTGTATTAGTTAAAGGATAATATATAAAAGCCATATCTTCTTCTTTTTCTTTTTTTTTTTTCGTGGCCCAATATTTAGATATATAAAAGATCTATTTGTCACAAAATGTGGCGACTTGAGTTTGTACTCACCACTAGCATCACATATTTTAAGTTTGTATTATTCGCACACTTTTGTTTTAACTTTATTGTTTCTTGAATGGAATGTATCGCCACTTGTATTGTTTCTTCATTGGTTTATGGAATTAATGACAACATTGCTAATGATTTGGGGTTCAAGCGCGATATGGATCCTGGCCCTATAGATGATTCGGTGTTGACTATGCAAGCTCTACATAGATCTACTCGCGTTTGGAATGGACCGGTAGTACTTCTTTTCGCCTGTTTCTCTAATTTCATAGCTTCGTAGCTACATTTTAACTAATGTAACTTAAATCTCGTTTTCCATAGGAGCCTGGTATATTGACTATCAGGCGTAATTCAACTGCACTACATCGATCGGTCCCACTGGATCAACGAATAGTTGGGCATCTTCAGGAATCTGGGTTTTATGGAACGGCGCGAATAGGTTTCATATCAATTGATTGGCATCTCATAACTGCCCTTGTAGAGAGGTGGAGGCCAGAAACGCACACGTTTCATTTCCCAGTGGGCGAGATGACTATTACCCTACAAGATGTACAAATCATCTTAGGATTACCTGTCGATGGATTACCAATCATTGGTCGTGTCGAGCAGGATTACGATGCCTTATGTATGACACAACTAGGCTTCCCATTCCCTGAAAACAATAGGACTGGAGGACGGATCCAAATTCGCCATCTATCAAGATGGTTTCCAAACCTTCCAAATAATGCTGATGATGTGGAAGTGCAACGCTACGCAAGAGCGTACATCTTACAACTTCTTGGAGGAACGTTATTTGCGGACAAGTCTAACAATCTAGTTCACATCATGTATTTGCAATTTTTGGAGGATTTTGAGGAGGCAGGACAATACAGTTGGGGTAGTGCAACTCTGGCTCACCTATATAGACAATTGTGTCTTGCAGCCGACGTTGATGGAGCAGAGATTGCAGGTCCGGTCATACTATTGCAATTATGGGCATGGGATAGGTTGCCTTTTCTTGCACCAATAATGAGAGGGCATCTTCGAGACGACATCATACCAAACGAAGAGTTATTTCCACCTCCTCCATATGGTCATAGGTAATTAGTATTTTTTAACATAATAATTTCAATTTGAGTATATTAATCTACATGTACATTCATTCATGCTTTGTGTTGTTTTATACATTTCTATAGGTGGCGACATGCATTGGAGTCCACGGGAACATCAATGCATGTACTGACAAAATACCGAGAAATGATTGACATGCAAGCACCCGATGAAGTAAGAAATATACTTAATTATTTTTTTCAAATACCTTTTTCTATAATAGTGAAATGCGAATTTTATTCATTTCAAGTTGTTTTTTATAAATTCAGGTAATTTGGGAACCGTATCCCGAGACGGTTATAGGGGACCTGCCTGCGTATTGTAGCAATGGTCGTGCTATTTGGCGAACGAGGACACCTTTGCTTTTCTTCTGTGTTGTCGAAATGTATAATCCTGATAGAGTCATGCGACAATTCGGTTTGAAACAAAGGATACCACCTTTACATAGCACAAGCATGGAGCTACATAAGATTGACTTAAGAGGGAAAACGGATAAGGATTTGAATGCAGAACATAGTGCTTATGTGTGCCTGTGGAACGAACGTGCTTCCAATATTGCAACTGATGACATATTGGAGGAGCCATTGCAATTTTACGACCCGTATATGCTATGGTATCGTCGCATTACACGACGATTCATGTCTCGTCGTGGAGCTATTGCTGAGGCATTAGTAAGTACAATTTCATTTTTTTTAGTCATGAATTCTTTCAAATAGTTGTTTTGATTTTACTTTCGCATACAACTTCATAAATTTTTAATATGTAGGCACATGGAATGACATCGATTCATCGGTTGACATTGGGTGATGATGTGTCTATTGCACGCATTAGAGATGTAGCTGCATCGACTTTGACTGCAGTACATGCGGATTATCGCATGCATAATATGCCCACATCATTTGAAGCTTTTCATCAATCTTCTGATGATGATACACGTTTGAGGCATGACACTCCAGTGTACACTCCATCAGTACCTCTCAACGAGTTTGACACTCCACATACTCCATCAGTTCCTCCCAACATGGCATTCGAGGCTACGGAAGCCTTTCCATTTGATAGGGCACCTACATCTTCGCGCCATTTTGATGCAAGTCCAGTAATGATGAATTTTTCTGGGACTACAAGTACTAATGATGGTGGAATGCGTGATATCGATGATATTCAACGAGAAGATGCTCAAAATCCTGCTGATGTGGGCCATTCGAATGAGCCATTAGCTTTAAATCGTAATGTGGGACTGGAAGTCATTATTTGGGATCAGACTATGACTTTTTTTACTTTCAAATGACATGTTTTTTGGTTTATATAATGACTTGTAGTTCTTCCACTTCAATTTCCAACTTCTTCATTTATATCAAATGAAATTTTTGGCATCACTGACATTACTTTTATGAATTTTGTAATTTACTTGTAACTTCATATTTTATATTAGTTTGTATTAACAAAATAATCAAAACAACGATCAGAAAACGACTTGCATCAAAAGAAAACATCGGGACATTGTCCGGGACTTCTAAGGCAACAACAAAAGAAACAAAAGAAATATAAATAAAGGACAAAAGAAAAAAGTGTTGATTGTCCTTCATGAACAAGTCTAACCTTCAACCTTGAAAATTGACTGGTTCACACATTTTAGATCAACAATAATAGGCCAACCATTCATGATTTCTATTTATTGAACAACTTCACCACTTGTGACCAACAACTCAAAAACAAACATAGCAAAATCACACCTATTAGGGACAAATATAGGACTGAAATTGAAAGCATACTTTGTTGCTTAGTTAATCTCTTTGTTTCCTGCCCCATGTCACGAGCTCACAATTGATGTTCTAAGTGAAGTACATATATCAATGTGAGCCCACTAATGATTATGCTTTAACAGCAAGTCGAAAATTTTGTTTAGGCTTGAGTGGCACTTGGAGTGACTGAGGTTGTGAGTAGGAAATAGAGTCCCAGGGATGAAATAGCTGGTGAGATAAGCAATCCTCATTCATTCTTTCGCTTAGGGAATTTTGTGACATCTCGCTCAATTCTGTGACAAAAAAAAAACAGTTCACTGCTGATATGCTGTGCAAGACAAAAAAAAATTCAAATGCAACAGATAACAAAAATTTTGCTTCTTGTTTTGAAGCAAAGTTGCTCCAAATGCAAGTCGTGACTTGCATTCACGACTTGCTCCAAATGAACTGTTGGAGCAAGTCGTGACTACAAGTCACGTTTTCCTCAATCCAACAAAAAAAAAAAAAAAAAAAAATTACCTGGCAGTGACGTGACGGTGACATGGCACAAAATGTGTTAGATTTGGAAATACTTCTTTGGGTGTGTTAATGGGATATATATTTCCATCAAATGTGTGAATCAAGCAAAAACTCCTTGTTCATCAACTGATGACCAAAATGTCATTCCATCAGTGCTTCTATACACATATGTGAGGGTTTTACATCTCAGCCATACATGTGTTCTCTCTCTTAACTAACTCACTCACCCACATGATTTGCACGTGCTTACACACCTCACTACAACCATACACTAATGGCTTTGTTTGGTTCGTGGGATTAGCCCGGATTAGCTACACTGGACTAGTTAATCCGCTGTTTGCTTGGAGGATTAACTAGTCCAACGGATTAGTTAAGAGGCATGGTAGTGGATTAAACAATACCACCATTTTTTGTGGGATTAGCTAATCCATTGTAAGTGAAAGAGGAGATTACCACTTTACCCCTCACATTAACCAAATCACAAACAACAAATCCCTCAGTCCGTGAAAAACGAGAACCCCATTTGCACGAACCACGCGCCCCGCATGACCAGGCCCACCCCGCGCGAGCCCACCGCCCGATCGGGCCGGAGAAGGGCGGAGACGGCGCGAGAGGGAGACGGGGAGGAGCATGAGATCGAAGTACCGGTTTCGAGGCGGAGGGGTCCTTGCGGTGGAGGTAGAAGTGGAGGAACTCCCGGGCGAAGGCGGAGGAGAGGATGAGGCGGGGAAGCGAACGGGGGAGTGGGATTGGGAGGAGGGGGAGGAGGGAGTGGAGGAGGAAGAGGGATCCGACGGTGGAGATTTGGAGTTGGAGGGCCGGCCGGTTGGGTCGTGGGATTGGAGGGAATCTCGAAGAGAGATCAGAGCGTTGATGATGAAGGAGAGGGAGATGATGGAGGTGGAGATGGAGAGGATTCATGAGCGGCAGCAGCGATCTTCATGAGCAGCAACGTTCTTGATCAACAAAGAGATGAGAAATGTGTGAAATGGGGGTTTTGGTGTTATTTATCTAAAGGGTACTTTGGTAAATGTACATGTACAACCTCATTTAATCCCAACCTTAAAACTCCCAACCAAACAAGATACACAAATGGGACTAAACTATCTAAACCATGTGTTAGTCCCATCACTAATTAATCCCATGTGTTAGGATTCACTAAAATGTGAACCAAACAGGCCATAAGTTCACTCAACTCATACTAATGTGCCTCTTTTACATGGTTTGGTGGAATTTATTATCAATCCATTTCATTGTTCGAAGGGGTTGAGTAACCCAATGCTACTCCATATTCCAATAACTCAAAAACGATATCACGCTACGTGAAGAGTCAATTGCCACTTCGGCCAATTGGTTATCAGTAACTCAAAACAAAGTAGGGAAGCTTGATTAAGAGGTACACACCAGCTCATTATCTATGAGCTTTATCCATTCAAATCACACATGTTAGAGTGAACCATTGATTTTGTAATTGGTGTGTATCTCGAGGTATATCTTCTGTTGTAATAAGCAGTAAGTGAATTTTGTTTGTGTTGTGTGTTGTAATCCAACTCATCAACAGTGAGATGTAAAGTTTGTTTTGACTATAAATAAAGTGTGCAAAGCATTCGACGAGTTTGTCGAAGCTTTGTTTCCTCCTTTGCTGTCCTGGTGTCTCTTCTTCATTGAAGCTCTCCTTGAGCTTCAACAACACATTTAATGTTTTTCCTCTCTAGAAGCAAATAGTTAAGTTAAACAACTTCTAAATATTTTTTTTTTCGATAAATAACTTCTAAATATTAATACATGCAAACAACTTCTAAATACTAATAAATCCGTGATTTTTGTGTCCAAAATCATATATAATAATAATAACAGAGAATCAAATCAGTTACAGTTGCCAAAAGTGGACTTTGGAGATCTAGTGAAGAGATACCGAGATCAAATCCAACGGACAAAATTAAATAAAAGCCCAAACTTCCCTTATTACATCTCTCACTCACTTGTATAAAAACAGTTGTTCAAACTCCCATTAAATTATTATATATGGAAACAGTAGTGATCGATCGATCAAGCTCTTCTACACAAAGAAACTAACAAAGATGGATGAAATAGCAACAATGGTGAGTGGTGGAAGAAGAAGGGGAGCGAGAAGAAGAGGTGTTGTTGAGAGTATTTCAGACCCAAAGCTTCGAAGGGCGACCTTCTTCAAGAGGTACAAGAACCAAAAGAAAAAGCTTTATGAACTAACCACCCTTTGTGATGTTGAGGCCTTCATGATTTGTTTTGGACCCAATGGAGAGCTCCATACTTGGCCGGAAGACCCCCGAGAGCTTCGACGCGTCCTTCACCGGTATATGGGGATCCAGAGGAGTGAGAGGGAGAAGAGAGTGACGGGTGTGGCTGATTTTGTTGATGCTCGAAACAAGAAGCTTGAATGGGAATTGAAGAGAGTGAAGAAGAAGGAGAATTATGATGAGGAGATGAGTACTACTTCTAAGATTTTTGGTTGGGATTCGAGGATGGATGGATTCGGTGAGGAATCGATGAAGGAATTGTTGTGTTCACTTGAAAACAATATCAACTTTTTGAAGGAAAAGATTGAGACTATGAAGAGTAGTCATGATCATGATGATGAGAACACTACTACCCATCACATGATCACTACTGCTACTTCAGAGATGGCTAGTTTGGTGGATCATCAAATAACACCCAACTATATATTTGATGATGATTCACAGTTCTATCACCAAACTCAGCCTCAATTCCCTGTTTTTGAACAACCAGTGATGTACTCAGTAGAGCATTACAACACCCAATTCACCAACAATTCTCAGTTTTTTGGATTTGAATTATGGGACCCGACAATGGGATCATCACTGATTAATAATCCATTCAGTACTGGTGCTGTTTATGAAGCTCAGCCAATTCAGGCCATTATGCCTCCTCCACTAGGACTACCACCAGTACCACTCACCAATCCAACAACTAATTATAACTTTCAGAATTTTGATGTCAATCCATACGGGACTTGGTTTTGAAGGTTTCTTCATCGGCACATTGAAGTATATGCATAATCAGGAGAGATTTTCTCCAATTTTGTAATTAATCGGCATAGTTAACTGATTCTTGACGAGGATTCATTTCCAAATTTGTGAAGAATTTATGTCTCATTATTGTAATTCATTACTAAAGATTAACTAGTGACTTATTTGTTCGAATGATCTTATTTGTCTAGTCTTTATTAATTTACAATGTTTTAGTGTTGCCCCAATTGAATTGGTGAGGTGGTAAAGTTATTAAGATGTGTTTGATGACCCCGAGGACCAATAGATGATGGGATCGAATCGTGCCATCCAACTCCAAATATATTGGTTTCTCCTAGGTCATGGGGTTGGGGCATGCACCTAGCTCTCGAGGGTTCATGACTATTGAATTAAAAAAACAAAAAAACAAAAAACAATGTTTAAGTGCTATCTTGAGCAAGAGAGTTAAAGAAAGTTGTGTAAATCTAATGGTTCATTGTTTCCAATTAAAAGATAGTTTACTAATTAGTAAATATTTAAAAGCAAGTTTTCTGCTTACAGAGAGAGAGGGGACTTATGTAACTTCATGGATTGTATAGGCCACTGCCCTACATTTTCATGTTTTGTGTCTCCAAAACAAAGTCCAGCCTATGGCAGTATGCCTGTATGGGCTAATATGCGGAGGAGAGACAACCAACAAAGTCGAGCAACTCAACATCGTATTGTCTGCAATCGCTCCTACAAAGTGTATATCAGTTGATGGCAGATGAGGCTGTAATGAACATTAACTAAAATAACCACATACTATCTATCTAGTTTACTTTGTTCGTAGAGCAACGAACTTAGCGGTTCAAACTGTTGCATAGGAGGCTAGTTCTACTTCTGTGTATATATCCTTGCAAGTGTTTTCTCTTCTTTTTGATTGGTACTTTTTTTTGTTCTTTAGGAGTATTTTTACTTTTATAAAAAAAAAAAAGAAAAGAAGAAGCACTTTGTAGCACAGTTCAATTTTAATGGACGACGATATGAATATATTTTCATTGTATTTATTGAGGTTGCAGGAGCTTAATTTGGATGACTTTGAAGACATCAACAAGGCTTTCGATTTACTCCTCGATGGTATGAGCCTTCGATGTATCATTTGGATGGACAAAAACCATGAACATTCTCATCTATGATCTGCGTGCGCTTAATGCGTATGGTACTCTTTGCTTTGTATGTAGAGGAGTCGAGTGATAGGGTGAAAAAATGTGAAATCATGATACTATTCGAAAATGCAGAGGCTGGTTGAGTACTTCCTCTGCAGTCATGGCTGATGCCTTTTCACATTAGGACTACAATTTTTGAATGTGTCAATGTGTCATTAGCCAAATGTTCTCTTGTATTTTAAAAAAGAAAGCTATGTTACAAAATTTGTATGCTGTCATGTGATGTATTTTCAGCTTTACCAGATTCAAATATCTGTATAAACTCAAATTTTGCTCCTTAAATATCGTTTGGTTCATTTGTGAAACTTTTTCCAGGAAAGTTGGTTTATTAGGAAGTACGCTTCCCATATAGTTGATATTTATGTATGTGGTTGAACTTTCTGTTTTGGAAAAGTTGAATATTTAAAAATATTAAATTTTCGTGATTGGTTGTGATGCAGGGATGCTCGCATACGTGATTCGAGCTTAATCAACAGCCCCACATGAAACGTTGGCCAACGCACATCAACGGCTTGTGAGAGAGGCCAATGCCCTTGCTTTGTCCACCACGTTCCACTGTCTCCTTATTTTGAATTCCTCCAAAAGTGTATAGGAAACAGAATCACAAAGGACGATTCCCCGTGTTGAATCGTACCACGTTTGTTTTTTTAAAAAGAGGGGTGGCTTTAGTTTGTAATTCACCAAATAGTGAGATTTACTTTTAAATTTCAAAACTAATGTATAACTCCTTTTGAAAATGAGTTATTGATGATGAGGTGACATGCATGGTTAGTGAGGTAGAAGGTATTTGTATGGATAACTTCTTTTCAAAAAGAGTTATCTATACAAAACTTTTCGCTCTATAAACGACACGTGCATATGGAGACGGACGAACATCGTCACTTGCGTATCTCGAGGTAGACAACTCATGTAAACAACACGCACGCATATCGACTTGGACAACCCATGCAAGCGTCACCCATGTACGTTGAGGAGGAGAATTCATACAAATGTCAGACACGTCTATCGAGATGGCGACCCATGCAACATCGTGCAACTCATGCAAACGTCACGCACGTGTCTCGATGTGGTAAAGCCAATGCAAACATCACACACGTATCTCGTGGTTGACAACACATGGAAACATCACGCACGTATGTCGTGGTGGGCGAACCATGCATCTTCGTACAAATCATTCAAACGTCACACAAATCTCGAGGTGTTGACAACTCATGCAACCTCATGCAATCCATGCAAACCATGCGAATGTGAAGCACATATTTCGAGGTAGACAACTCATGCAACCTACTGCAGTCTATTCAAACCATCCAAACGTCATGCATGTAACTCGAGGTGGACAATCCATGCAAACGTCATGCACGTGTCTCGAGAGTACAACCCATGCATATTCCACTATAGACCATGCACCTCATGCAAACGTCACGCACGTATCGCGAGGCGAACAACCCGTGCAACCCATAGTAACTATGAAACTCAATCCTTTAAACTTTTGCCTTACTTCTATCTCGTGATGATAAGCAGAGATAAGAAGAATAAAATAATTATAGGCCAAAACCACGTTATTTTTTATCGAGAGCTAAAATTAAAACAATAATGATATGTTGAAAAATAAGTTCATTCCATGAGAAGGTTGTATACATCAACTTCGTTCACCCAAAATATAAGCTGAAATAAAAATCACTACGACATCAAGAAAACTCATTATACAGGTCTATTACGCGGTTACGTTGACGTTCTTGCTCGGTGATGTAAACTGGACGTACTCTATGTCTAGTTCGATGATGTGTTTGTACATCCGGTTGAGGTTGTTGAGGTTGCTAATCTTGCATTGAATGTCGTCGGGTTAATTGATGTTCTTCATCTGGTGCTTCACTCGACTCACCTATGGTACTAATGCTCCAGAAAATAGGAGGTTGAACCATCTTAAAATAATGGCTTCCTGTATGCGGTTGGGCGAAAGGAACATGAGGCAGTGACATGCTTAACAGGTTCATGATTGAGCCATCTCCACTATATCACATATTGTAATTATAACATGATGGAATATATGGACTCGGCATCTATTGAGGCAATGACGGATACATTCGATGACTAGACATTCCATGGTCCACATATGAAGACGACGACCCGGGTGCATAAGGATCAAAATGGTAAGGAGGAAGATTCATGAACGACGGCCTTGGTACAAACATTTGAGGTTCTGGTTGCATTGTAGACGGTGTAGGAATGTGCCTATGAGAAGAATGACTTGGTGGGATGAGCGTTGGCTACTCTCGCCAACGGTCTCTGTTCTACTCGCTCTCGGACGAGATGAACGTGTTGGAGGAGAATGTTTGCTACTCTCTACAACAATCTCAATCTGACTAGATGGACGTGGTAGACGAGGATGTCTAGTGCTTTACCCCACAATCTATGTTTGTGTTCTTCTTCTTATCACCTCTCTATTTTATTCGCCTTAATCCTCTTCTTCATCTTCCTCTTCATTCTCCTCATTTATGTCATGTTCGACATCAATTTCGTTATTCCATAGGGTAGACCTTTACCTTTCATATTCGTTTAAAATCTTAATCCCTTCATCAAGCGCAACAAGTCCTTGCTCGTACCCATCCTCAATAAACACTCGCCTCAATCAATGCACCAAGTTACACTGATATAAAAACATGAGTTCAAAGCACGCAATTTAAGATGTTAATTGTTCAAGAAAAAATAAGAATTTCAAGTTTACTAAATAGTCACGTAAAGGCCCGTCATGGCTAATAAATCGCCTAGTGACTGAGCGATACCACCTCATGTAGTCTTGATGATCGTGTCTTTCATCTCGTGTCGTTGTGACTGTGCTGTGGTCACGATTTCCCCACATTCTTATAAAGCTTGCATGAAAAGTCACCCAATTATCTTGATTGCGTCCACGCAATTCGATGCGATGCAGTCGGTGTCATAAGAACAATTTGGTGGCACCACTCGCATCATTCCGAATTGTCTTATAACCTTTTCTGGTCGATGCCACTCGACTATGTGGAAACAAATTAGGGGCACGTCAAAAGACAACTACCGTGACCGTTAGTACGGTATTCGGGAAGAGACCCGATGACTTCAGCATAAGGTTGTCATACTACATCATCCCCATTCTGTGAGTCGAATGTGCATCACGGTAAGCTGATAAGACGTGTGTCGCACTCTGTGTAACCGAAAATGCATCGAGCAATCTGTATACAAAACAATAAATTATAAAAAATGAAAATGGAGTAAATGTTATAGAAATTATGAAATAATATTTGTATTACATGTGTCCCAATGGAACGTCCATTAGCATGTGTTCTTCATCCACTGTTCGCGGTCGAACTCTAGAAACACCCAGGCGATGTGGTGCTATGAATGGAAATTTGTCCATGCCCACAGCTGTACAAGAATTGACGTGCACGCAACCTTATGTGCATCTGCGCGAGATCCGCGACCCAACTCCCAGTATAAATAAGCCAAACATGCACTCCCCCAACTATACTGTCCAGGCTATTTGGAAATCCTCAAGCAATGGTAGAAACATCAAATGTACAAATCTGTTGGACTTGTCGGCAAATAGACAACCACTGATAAGTTGCGGTATGTATGATCGAACATAACGTTGCACCGATTCCTCATCGTTGTCATCATCTATAGCTGGTACGTTACGTTTAAGTCATTCGACTTCAAGTTTACAACAAATAATGTCATCTCCAACAGGAGTTCGACCAAGTAGCCTCTCGCGTATATCAGCATAGTCTGTATCGGTCGTTCCCATCACAGACGTACCTTCGATAGGTACGCCGAGATGTACTTGCACGTCCTGGAGTGTAATTGTGCACTCCCCACATTGCATGTGAAATGTATGTGTCTCAGGTTGCCATCTCTCTACGAATGCAGTAATCAAAGCCCAATCAAGGCTGAAAAATGCTACGTAAGAAATCTCATAGAACCCACTAGAACGAAGATATGAGATCATCCTCGAATGATATTGCACCGTTCGATCAACGACACCACGTCTTCGACGTACGCGCAATGTTTCGTACACCTTATAATTGATAATGTATTAATATATATATATATATATATATAATACGTTTATGCAAGAACATTTTGACGTATACATGTAAAAAAGTTTACCTCACCCCTTCATGTTCGCGATGATCTGTGTGCAGATTGGAGTTGCAAAAGTGAAGGATCCGATAGACCTGGATCCATTGTTGTACAACTACAAATGAATGATTTTAAAAAAAAATTAATCATGTTGTTTGAAAACCAAACAATAACTCTTTCATATATGTTCAAACAATAACGAATGCTTAAACATTCCAATATAATCAAATTACCAACTTAAGCCATAACAAAAAATATACAAAATCGACTATCGGTTTTCATCGGAAGGTTGAGGTCTGCTTGAAATTTTTTTTGTTATGTCTATCTGAACGACGAATACCCTCGTTCACGGTATTTATTAGGACATGTTGTTCTTCTATGTCCTTCTTGATGACATATGTCACATCGCAAGGGTTTCGAGACATTAGGAATATCCATCTCGTTTTGTCTTCGCGCTACAATTGTACAAATTGACTTAGTAAGCCTACACAACACATAACACTAGGCATACATCAATACAAAAATACAATATACATCGGCCACGTGCCTCGATCGGTGCACTTATCATGGTGTGGGTCCCACGTCAAGGGTCGGTGATCCTGATTAAGTAATTAAAACATAGGGTTAGAGATTTGGGCCGTGACAATACTCATTTGTTTGCATCATGTATCAATTAATAATTCATATTTACATCCCAAACGATGAAAACTACAAAACTAGTTCATAAGGAGCACGTATTTCATCAAGACATTATCATACTAACTTGTTCCCAAAGAGTAATATATATACTATATTTATCATCAATTAGTCTATGTTTTTTTTCCTTCCTTTTTTAAAATATCAAGCTAGGAATTTTTTTTCATATTGGGGGATTTAAACACCAATTGAACTTTCTAATGTAGAATATCATCTTAATAGCGCAACTACATAGCATACTCATTCATCGGTGTTTGAGTTACTTAATGTTTTAAGCACACATACTATGCAATGAACATATCAACCATTTTTTTTTTAAAAAAAATATCTATGTCACTATATAACATGAAAATTATAACAAAACCAAATAAATAATTATGGAAATATTAAAATTTTAAACTTACTATTTTCCTCCTCTTTTTTTCTTCAATTTAATAATCATGCATAAAAAAAAATATGGTTAGTTATTTTATTTAAATGGACTACAATAACTCAAGATCAATAAAATTTGTTCGATTTGTGTGTTTATTGAAGGACACATGAGAACGATAAAACAGTTTACATCAAAGTTTAGCAAAATAATAAGGTTAAACAAAAAAACTATTTAACAAATATAAATATGTTCAAACAAAGTTTAACATTAACATTCATCCTAAATTAACACTTAAAACAACATCCAAAACTAAACAAAATCCTAAACAAAACAAAACAAAACAAGATCCTAAACTATACACAATACATATGATAAAAAGTAACACAAATTAATATTTTCACAAAAAAAAAAAGTTTTAAAAAACCTTTAAACAAATAAAAATTCCTAAACTAACTAAACTAACTACATAAACTAAACTAAACTAAACTAAACTAACTAAAGTAACAACCTAAACTAAACTAACCTAACCTAAACTAACAACAAAACAAAACTAAAGTAACCAAACAAAACTAATAAAAAACACACCTTGACAACAAAGTTAAAAATAAAAAATAAAACAAAAAACTTTCTCAAAAAAATAGTAAATAACAAATAAATTGGTCTACACCAAAACTAAATATAATCAAATCCTAAACTAAACTAACCTAACCTAATTAAAAACCAAATCTAAACCTTTAAACAAATAAAAAATCCTATACTGAGACGACCCCAACTACAAATAAGGGCACCGTCGGCCTAATCCCTTAATTAAGCCTTAATCTCCTCTATAGGATCTAACAAGGAACTAGTCAACCTTAGTTAAACACCTACCATTTATGATACCACCTATAGTTAACTTAATTAAGATACATAACATCTTTGTCTGACGTAATAGTCAAAGGTACTCTATGTAGCCTAATAATTCTTTTACTCGAACAATACACTCAGTTGGTCAAATGTGTAATGAGTTGCAACTAGTACGAAATAGGCAGATTTCGTCAATTTGTCTACAATTACCCATATGGAATCATGTAGATGAACAGCCTTCGACGGTCCTCGAACGAAATTCATGACTATGTCTTCCCATTTCCATCGTGGAATGGGAAGGTGTTGTAGTAATCCTCCAGGTCTACGATGCTCTGCCTTCAACAGATCCCACAGTTCCTGATATACTCTGATATGTACAATTTCATCCCAAGCCACCAAAAATGTCTTTTCATATCATGGTACATTTTGGTCATTCCTAGATGAAACAGTGAACCGGGAACGATGTGAATCCTGAAGAATTTCATCTCTCAGCTCTGCCACTGCCGGTATCCACAATCTGCCTCGAAATCTGAGGCATTGATATGTTGTTTCTGTCCAATCAGTGCACTCGGAACTCTGGGCTAACTCACTGAATCTCGGGTACAAAATGTCAGTTTTTAAGCCTCTGACACTCTTTGAGTCAACACTGTCTGAAGTCTCACCTGAGCACAAATCAGTACCTCCGTGTCATTAGCAATATCCGACTGCATCAGCCTCACCGCTGCCTCGAGTAAACCATACTCGTGCGTCATATGACATCGAATAGTCTCCGCATCTCTAGTCGAAATTATACTCAGTGCAACAATTATCAAGCGAGCATTGAAATGGCGCCATTCGAGGTGTTATATGCAGACCGTGTCGCTCACCATCTTGTTGGGTTGAGCCAGAAGACCGAAACTTGTTAGAGCCTGAAATTGTTGTCGATCACACAGAAAAGATAAGATAGATTCGCAAGAAACTTAAGGGAGAACAGGAGAGGCAAATGAAGTATGCAGACATGTATCGCATCGATTTCATGTACGATGATGGAGCTTTAGTGTATCTAAAGGTTTCTCCTCGTAAGGGTCATCATCGATTTGGTTTGAAAGGCAAATTAGCACCGAGATTCATCAAGCCTTTCAAGATCAAGAAATGGGTTGGAAAGGTTGCATATGAGTTAGAGTTACCTCCACAGATGTCGAGAATTCATCCGGTGTTTCATATATCGATGCTTCGACTAGCTAAGTCAAAGGCAGGCGAGATACAGACAGTGGGTTTAAGTCAGATTGATTTGAATTTCTGGAATTCGATGCATTGCTATAGATGGATTGGCTAGCATCGTATCATTCTCATATCGATTGTTTTGCGAAAACAGTGAGATTTGAGATTCCAGGGTGTCCTGTGTTCGTGTATAGTGGTAGTACAGCGAGAGCCGAGGCACTCAAGGTCGGCTTGCGACTAGTGGGGAGATGGAGACTTTAGTATCGGTATATATCGTTACAGAGAGTCATGAACCGAAACTTGAAGAGATTCCGGTTATGTGTGAGTTTCCGGACGTGTTTCCGGAAGGCTTACCTGGATTACCACCACCGAGGGAGATAGATTTCATTACTGAGTTGGTGCCAAGTACGAAACCGATATCCATACCCCTATATAGCATGGCTCCGCGAGAGTTGGAAGAATTGAGGAAGCAGTTGCAAGAATTGAGCGATAAGAGATTCATCACACCTTCGATATCACCATGGGGAGCACCGGTCCTGTTTGTGAAGAAGAATGACGGTACCTTGAGACTGTGTGTTGATTATAGACAATTGAACAAGGTCACAGTCAAGAACAAGTATCCATTACCGCGTATTGACTATTTATTTTATCAGATGAGAGGAGCGCAGTTTTTCTCCAAGATAGATCTACGATTAGGATATCATCAGCTGAGGATCAGGGAGGATGATAGATACATAACAACGTTTAGTACGAGGTATGGACACTATCAGTTCACAATCATGTCGTTTGGTTTGACTAATGCTCCTATTATGTTTATGGATTTGATGCATCAAGTAAGGAGACTATATCTTGACCGCTTTGTGATCGTATTTACCTCAACATACAACACAACAAATATAACATTTACCTTGGTCACCGTGCCGCGGTAGTGACACGTATCTCGCTACGGGTCCCACGTCACGGGTCATTTTGTCCCAACTAACGAATTAAACGAGTATTAATTATTGGGCCGTGACATATACTAACCAAACTAACAACCTAAACTAAACTAACCAAACTACCTAAACTAAACTAACAACCTAAACTAAACTAATTAAACTAACCAAACTACTTAAACTAAACTAACTAAACTAACAACCTAAACTAAACTAACTAAACTACCAACCTAAACTAAACTAACTTAACGCTTAAACTAAACTAACTAAACTCACAACCTAAACTAAACTAACTAAAATAACAACCTAAACTAAACTAACCAAACTACCCAAACTAAACTAACAACCTAAACTAAACTAACCTAACAATGTAAACTAAACTAAACAAATAAAAATTCATAAACTAACTAAACTAAACTAACTAAACTAACAACCTAAACTAAACTAAACTAACAACAAAACTAAACTAAACTAACCAAACTCACACCTTAAGAACAAAGTAAAAAAAAAAATCTCGAAAAAACAAGTAAATAACTAATAAGTTTTTAACATCAAGTTTAACAAAAATATTTAGTTACTCCTTAATTAACACTTCAACACAAATTCCCTCATTTAATCCAAAACCTAAAATTGAGTTAAACCTAAACTAAACTAACCTAACCTAAACGAAAACCAAAAATCATATAATTAATAACAAGTTAAACAAAAAAATTTAACAAAAGTTTAAATCATAAACCTCCACTTCACTTTCACCTTCACCGTCAACTCCTCCCTTCGCCTCCTCCCTTCACTTCCTCCTTTTCCCGTCACCGTCACCGTCACCTGTCACCTCCTCCTTCTCCCGTCACCGTCACCGTCCCTCCTCCTCTTCCGTCACCTCCTCCTTCTCCCTCCTCCTCTCCCCATCGTCACCTCCTCCTTCGTCGCCTCCTCCCGTCACCTCCTCCTTCTCCCGTCAAGCCGCCCTTCCTTCTCCTTCTCTATCTCCGTGGCTGCTCGTCAACTCCTTCTCCTTCTCCTTCTCCTTCAACCCGTCACCACCTTCAATGTCGTCTCCTCTCTCTGCCCTCAACTCGCCATCTGCCCCTCCATTCCTTAAATACCAAACTGACTGCCCCCCTCCAAAACTCCGGTGACCTACCCTAAACCCTAGTACCTACCTAGCATCTACTACCACCGAGCCGAATCTGGAAACTAGAGAATATATTCTCTGTGTTTCGAGAAGAAGAACAGGGGTACACAGATAGCACCGTTTCAGAATGCGCTATCAGTGTACCCCGAGTCCAAGTGGCAAGAGCATCGAATAGCGCATTCGGAGAATGCTATTTACATGAATAGCGCCTTTTCAAATGCGCTATTCGTGTTATTTGTCCAACGTAACCGGACACATGAATAACGCCTTTTGAAAAGACGTTATTCATGTGTCCACGTAGGCTGAAAAATTTTGCTCACCTAATACCGCCTTTTCAAAAGGCGATATAGCCTATTTCTAGAATAAGAAAAACACACACTTATTTTGCTCATTTAAACTATTTTCTACTGTACTTTTGTAATTTTTTCGGTTTAAACTTGTCATTGTTTACTATTGTTCAGTTATTCTCACTATTCCCACATCAAATTGCAATTCACTTTCACTAGAACATTTTTTTCCTTTAATAGAGGTTTTAAAACCCTTATTAAATAGAGTGTTATTAAATGTCATGTTAAAATGTGTTATGTTTTAATTTTTAATACATGTATTACATAGAGGTTTTTAAAAACTCCTATCAATTAGGTGTTATTTAATAACACCCCCTTTAATAGGGGTTTAAAAACCTCTATTAAATATCAAAATTGTTCTAGTGTTTTTAACCAAGGGAGGCTTGGTTAAAAGTTGGATATTAGAAATCATGTTTTCAATCATGCAACTCTTGGGAATGGATTTCAGGCCTTTAGAATAGTCTCCAGGTGAGCAAAAGCTTATCGAGCAACGGATGACAGGGTCACATACTCATAGTCTACATGGACTTGACTTCCAACTTAATATTATAACTCATCTCAGTGATGATGTTCAACTAACTAAAAAAAAACTCTTAAGCAACCTATTACTGGTACTACACCATTAAAAAACCACCCACCATTTGTTATCCTCTCTGTCATGAACACTAAACAACAAATGAATCATTATGGCAATGGTCAATTCCACAAAGTTGAATATAACAGAAGGATTAGAGGGGAGATCCTTGTCAAATTTGAGAGATGGGTACTGCTGGAAAACCAATTCGATGCAGAGGTATGTATGTATGTATGTATATATGTAGAGAGGTGTTTAATTTAATTTCATCTGTTCTCATTTGTACAATTGATGATTACAATCTTAATTAATGTTGTTGTGTTGTATTGTCTGTTGTAAAAGCTGCGGTGTGTAGGAAAGCGGGGGAGGCATTGAGGATAGAAGAGGTGGTGGTGGCGCCTCCCGAACCTGGAGAGGTCCGGATCAAGATCATCTGCGCTGCTCTTTGTCACACCGACTTTACGCGCTGGGAATTGGATGTAAGATTGTTGATTGACTGTCGTGGGAATAGTCAAGTCTAAATAAGGAGTGACCAAAAAAGAAAAGTTCACCCATGATTATCAACTAATAAAAAAATAAGTAAAATAGATCACAGATCAGTTGATTTGGTTTTGATCAAGTCCGAGATGGAGAATGATATTGATATATGGCTCGGAAAATTAGAAGATTTGAAAATGAGAGTTAAAAGCGGCACAATTGAAAAACTAGTGAAACTTAGATCTGCTGAAGTCCATTAGAACAAGTTTATTGAGATAAAAGTGCATGACATATCAAAGCCAAAAAAAAAAAAAGTGCAATTTATGTAATAACAGGAGCAATATTGCAAGAAGTGCTTATGAAAAACAGCTCAAAATTAACTGTGATCCTCACCAGGGATCAAGTTTGCCTCATTTAGTTTACAAAACGGGGGTCAAACTTCAGATATGTTTATTAACTGATCTCTGCTTTGTCTGCAATCTGATAACTTCTTTCCACTTTTCTTTTTGGATGCAGGACCAATTTGCAGTATTTCCGAGGATATTTGGTCATGAGGGTGTTGGGTAAAAAAAAAAAAAAAAAAAAATTAAAAGATACATATCATTGTGACTCTTATGAGAAGCAATTTTCTCACTCTCATGTTAGCATCTGCATGTATAGCATTGAGCAGACCGAAGACCATTTAATTATGAGGACATTAAACTTGTGATCACTGTTTTTTGTACATTACCATTGCTCACGAGACATAAGGCCTTGACTCCAACACGAGTCGAACCCCCCAACCTTGCCTTTGGCAAGTACTGCCTTGTATATCGCTCAAGATGTGCTATGGCTTTTTTTTTTTTTTTTTTTTTTTCTCACTTCTGCTTTGGCTTGTTTGTAATCATTGTATATACGATTGATAAGTTTTTGTGACTCTTCAATATCGATTGATTAGAGTTGTGGAGAGCGTGGGGGAGAATGTAACTGAAGTAAAGAAAGGCGATACCGTGATCCCGTCTTTTTCATCTAATTGCAAAGAGTGCGAAGATTGCCTATCCGAGAAGAACAACTTTTGCTCCCATGCGCCTTTCTGGAATTCTCCATGGATGCCTAGATACCAGACAAGTAGATTTACAGATGCAAAAGGAGAATTTCTGTACCATTTCATGAGCGTATCGAGTTTCAGTGAATATACCGTGGTAGATGTACGCCATGTAACAAAATTGATCCATCAATCCCTTCTGACAAAGCATGCTTGCTTGGTTGTGGCATTTCAACAGGTTAAAAATAAAAGATCATACTTGCTACTAGTCTTACTATATATCTTTAGGCACCTAGTTAAAAGATATTGTTATTCATGTGTTTTCAGGATTTGGGGCTGCTTGGAAAACTGCAAAAGTGGAAAAAGGATCCTCAGTGGCTATATTCGGGATAGGAACCGTTGGCTTATCCGTGAGTCTCTTTTTATTACAAAGATGTATTTTTTACGAGTTGCAATAATCCATTGACATCAATTAGGACATGATTCAAAACACATTTGATGACATAGAAGTCACTTCTGCGTTGAGGTCCCAATAAAAAGAAGATGATAATACAACATTCTATGAGACATACATTTGTTAAACAATGGTGTAGATTTGATTGAGATGTGTGGACCTCACAAATTTTAAGGGAATCTACAATATTGTGTAACAAATGTGTGTAACAAAAGAATGCCAAAAAATCATTTTCCTACAAGTTAATGTTCTGCATATTTTTCTTTTTATGCAATTTCAGGTGCAGGGCATTTCGTGATCCTATACATCTGCATCATTAAGACCACATCTTTATTCATTAATCGTTACTTAGAAAATGTTACGATGTTCGTGTTGAGCCTTTTCATATCGAAGCAAATTACTTGTAGTTTTGGAGTTTGGTTATAATCAAATAATCTCAAGGTTTTAACTTGAGTCTCTTCTTAATTAAGCTGTGGGCATGCACTTTCTTTCTAATTAATTATGATTCGAACTATGAAATTCTGTTCATAATCCCCAATGCTCAGCTGCTATATTTACATTTAAGATTTACTGGAAGAAACTTTCATGTAACAGGTCGCACAAGGAGCAAAATTTTGCGGCGCAACTAAAATTATTGGTGTGGATGTAAACCCAACCAAATTGGAGATAGGTAAGTTGACCCGATCATGCATGTTTTGTCGCAAAAACTATATTAAAATTTTTGTTGGGGCTGAACAGGTGCCATTTTCTTAATTACGATCTGCTTATAATACAACAGCTAGGTTTTGATCATGCAGGAAAGAAATTTGGCGTAACCGACTTCATTAATCCAAATGACTGTGAGAGTGATAAACCTGTCAGTGAGGTATTCTGCTATTCAAGAAATGGCTAGACTACCAAGTGAAGGACAAAAAGAGAACTAAATTTTGATTATTTGATGAGCAGATCATTAAGGAGATGACAAACGGGGGTGCGGACTACTGCTTCGAGTGCGTTGGATTGGCCTCAGCAGTTCGTCAAGCATTTGATTCTTGTCGAAAGGTGAATTCTTATATGTGCATATATATGCTTATTGCTTGATATGAATTAGCAACTTAAATGTGGAGTGCAATTTTATTTGGTTGTTGTTGTTGGTGCTGCTGCTGCTAGAAGCTCTTTATTGCTCCATTTGATCATTGTACTGATGGAAATGCAGGGTTGGGGTAAAGTAATATTCATTGGGATAGATCCAAAATGTCAGGAAAGCATTGGCACCGCGGAAATTCTACTAAGCGGCAAAACCCTTATGGGTACCATGTTTGGTAGTCTAAAAGCCAAAACAGATATTCCTATCTTGCTCCAACATTACATAAACAAGGTAAACAAAAACAATCTCTACTTGAAAATCCCTGATTTTAGATCTTATATATGCTCTGTGATACTATATAGTAATAGTTAAGCGTATGCCTTGCAAGTGTCAGGAGTACTTTAAATGACTTGGCTTATTCGTTCTTAACTTATAGCAACTTACAGGTATAAAATAGGGTCATTGCCGCGAACAGAACACATCCTAAAGAATAATTCAAATTAGGGATGGAAATGATTTGTTAAAATTAGTGCTTTAGTATACCCAATAGTTTCTATTTTCGTTATTTAGTTTTATTAAGTACAAATTCTTATTTCTAGTCATAGATTTTAAGAGTTTCTATTTATGTGCACAAGAGTTTTTTTAGTTGTCATTTTTTATAGGAAGTTGCTAATTTTTATAGTGTGTAGATAGAATTAAAAGTATAGTTATTTAAGACTTTCTATAATTCACTTTTGCTTTGAACTATATATGATGTATCGTTGTTTTTGTGAAATTACAGGGGTGTATTCAATTGAGATTTTAATAGACTTTTGGTTACTTTTATAAGTGAATTACTTTTATGAAGTTTTAGATTTTGGTAGACTTTTAAAGACTTTGATAAACTTTTATGTAGATTTCATTATGATGACTTTTGTCAACATTTAAGATTTTTAGTGACTTTTGTGAACTTCTTAAACATGATTTTGATGATACTAATAGATTATTGTGATTTTTAAAATAAAACAAATATTTTGCACTTTATTATAAAAAAGTAAATAATTATGTTTTTCTTAAGAACTATTACTAATTTTTTAAAGAGTATTTTTGTATTTTAGTAAAAAACAACATATAGACATATTAATGAATTACTCTCAAAGTAGTAGCATGACAAATAAGTAAATAAATATCAACATAATAAATAGGTAAATAAATCATCCTTTAGTGGTAGAAAAGAATCAAGTAAGATCATTGGAGGTTTTTTTTTATTTTTTTGAGAAAAGATCATTGGAAATATTAGTGCAAAAAATTTGCACTTTATTTTTTTGTTTGACTTAAGCAAAAAAAGTATATTTTTTCCTTAATAATGATAGTTTAAATTCTAAAAAATGCACTTCTTGCATTTTAAAAAAATATACAATTATTTTCTTCAAAAATAATAATAATAATACACTTTTTGAGATTATAATAATACACTAAATAAACGAAACTTCTTTGTAAAAAAAAAAACTATAAAAAATGTATAGTGATGCGAGAATGAGATTTTGTTAATAATGACATCAATCCATTTTCATCAACATCGATATTAGAGTATAATGGGTGAGCAATGAAATCCAAGAGTTGTGAGTGATTGGAGAAGTTGATAAAAACAATTGATAAGAAAAAGGCCTCTTGTGAACAATGAAGTCTTTATTGAAAAATGTAACCAACAAAAATTAAAAGTCTCTAAAAGTTTCTAGGTTGAGGTGATGAGAAGTTGAAGACTTCTTTATGTGTATTTTTATACAAAAAGTCTACAAAAGTCAAGATTTGTAACCAATCTACAAAAGTCACCAAAAAATTAAATACACCTTACTTTTATGAACTCTCTAAAAGTTTAAATTGAATACCCCAAAACTTTTGTAGACTTTTTAAAAGTCTATAAAAGTTCACATTGAATACACTTTACTTTTATAAACTCTCTAAAAGTTTTAAATGAATACACCTAAACTTTTTTAATCATTAAAAGTAACCAAAAGTTTATTAAAATCTCAATTGAATACACCCCTGTAAGATAATCAAATTCAGTTTTTGTCTACTGTTTTGTGTATGCTGAATTTTTTAGGTGAACAAAAACAAAGATTTTTTGTCTCCATTGTTGATTTCTCTCCTTGCATAATTTTTCAATTATTCTTCTTATTTTTTCTTGGTCTTCAAAATCAACCATTGGTATCAGAGCTTATGTCTTAAGAGATTTGTGGAATGGAATTCTGAAAAGAGTTTCGAAAAGATTGCTCCTCCAATCTTTAATGGAGAAAACTACCAACTTTGGGAGGTGAAGATGGAGACTTACTTGGAAGCTTTGGATTTGTGGGAGGCGGTAGAAAAAGATTATGAAATCCTTCCGTTGCCACACAATCCTACAATGACTCAAATCAAGAGCCATAAAGAAAGAAAAACTAAGAAGCAAAGGCAAAAGTTTGTTTGTTTGCTGCCGTCTCTCAACAACCTTATTCACAAGAATTATGTCTCTCAAATTTGTGAAAGAGATTTCGGATTACCTGAAGAAAGAGTATGAAGGAGACGAAAAAATTCGAGGCATGCAAGCTCTCAATCTTATTCGAGAATCCCAATTGGAAAAGATGAAAGAATCTGAGGATGTCTAAGAGTACTCAGATAGATTACTAGTTGTTGTCAATAAGGTGCAACTACTTGACACTATTTCCCGATTCAAGAAATGTAGAAAAGATTCTCGTCACAGTGCTAGAAAGATATGAAGCATCTATCACCACTTTGGAGAACACAAAAGAACTTTTCATGATCACGTTGGCGGAGTTGTTGAATGTCATGCAAGCACAAGACAAGATCGTGTTGTTGAAGGTGCTCTACAAGCCATGCATAAAGATGACAAGAAACCTTACAAAAAAAAGGTCCAACAACAAATGGAGAAAACATGGGTAGAAACTCTAGGAGAAATTATCCACCATGTCACCACTGTAGAAAAAAGGTCATCCGCCATACAAGTGTTGGCAAAGACTAGATGCAAAGTGCACCAAGTGTGATAAGCTTGGACATGAAGCCGTGATTTGCAAAAAGTGCAAAATCATGAAGTTGAGGCCAAAGTTGTTGATGAAGATCGAATTTTTGTTGCAAGTTGATTTAATTGAAGATTCCGACAAAAGTTGGTTGATTGATAGTGGTTGCACAAACCACATGTGTCGTGACAAAAGCTTATTTAGAGATATGAAACCAATTGAAATCAAGAAATTCAGAATTGAAAACTGTGATTACATCCTAGCAAAAGGAAAAGGCATTGTTGCAATCACAACAAGTTTGGGTACAAATTAATTTCGAATGTTTTTTACATGCCAGATCATTTACTTAGTCTGGGGTCAATTGATTGAAAAAGATATAAAGGTATCCTTTGAAGATTTGCATTATATTATTTTTTATACTATTGGTCATGAGATTTTGAGAGTTAAAATGAGAGCTAAAAACTTCTCATTCGATCCAATGGAATTGGAGCGGAAGACCGACAATAATGAAGTCAATATCCCAAAATTCAGGCACAAAAACTTAATGCTTGTCACCTTCCAAAAATTGTGAATACTAAAAAGAAAGATGTTGCAAGACCTCAAATAAATCAATCATTGCATAGAAGAAAGTCACTATCATTTAAGTTCCAGCAGAAAATATTTCAGAATGCGAGGTACTTTGTTGATGCTCCACTGAAAACAAGAAAACTTAATTTCTACCAAGGCAATTCTCAATTTCTCCATGACGTTATTGGTTCTTTTATATCCGGGGTTCTTACAACATGTGTCGGTTCTTTTGTATCCTGGGGTTCTTACAACATGTGTTAGTGGAGTTGAAAAAATTAATACATTAGATGTTTCTTCTAAAATAAAGATTAGGTGGTTCAATTAAAGGAGGAGATATAAGAATTGGTGGTTATCCTAAAGTTGAAGATTCATTGGTACATTCTCCACAAATCAATGTAGAAGGTTCAATATTATATTCGTGATGGTTGCGTTATCCTCCTGATATTATTCAAGTCAACAAGTTCGAACTCCTCAATGATAGTGAAGTTTGTGGATCCTAAAGCAAGAAGGAATGTTAAAATTGGTGCTTTAATATATTCAATAGTTTCTATTTTCATTATTTAATTTTATTCAGTGCACATTCCTATTTCTAGTCCTAGATTTTAAGAGTTTCTATTTATGTGTAGGAGAGTTTTTTTGTTGTCCTACTCTATAGAAAGTTGCTAATTATTTGGTGTGTAGATTAGAATTAGAAGTAGAGTACTTATTTATGACTTTTTATAATTCACTTTTGCTTTGAACTATATATGATATACCACTGTTTTTGTGAAATTACGAGAATCAAATTCAATTTTTGTATATTGTTTTGTGTATGTTGAATTTTTGAGGTGAACAAAAACAAAGATTTTTGGTTTCCATTATTGATTTTTCTCCTTGCATAATTTTTCAATTATTCTTTTCATCTTTTCTTGGTCTTCAAAACTAATATAATTGTATCAATATGGCATACGACTTTGGAAAATTGAGATGTTATGTGATCTTAATTCATCCTTTTTTTCTTTGTAAATTTATAGTGTTCTTTCTTCGTGTGTTCGCAGGAGCTTAATTTGGATGACTTTGTGACTCACAAGGTAGGGTTCAAGGACATCAACAAAGCATTTGACTTGCTTGTTGAGGGAAAGAGCCTTAGATGTGTCATTTGGATGGATAAACAAAATTAGGGGATTTTTAATCCTCATTGTCTTTAACTTCATGGGTCCAAGAAGATGCTTGTATGGTTGTTTAATTCAAAGACAGTTAAATGGATGAGATCCATTAATTAGTTAAGCTGAAATAAATGAATAAATTGTGTAAAACAAAAGCGTGTTATTAATGTATAATTTCATTCCCTTCACTTTATTAATTAAAAATATTACATACACAAAGATTTTGTTGAGCAGAGAAGCTTAAGATGCAAATCAACCAACCTCTCCAAACTCAGCCATAAAAAGAAAGTTAAAAAAAAAAAAAAAAAAAAAAAAAAAAAAAAAAATCAATCCATCTAGTGTGTATAGTGCATGCATTGTGGTACTTTAATACTTCATCTCATTACAATTTGCAAAACAATAAGGTTAAAAGATTAGTCTTATTCTTAACATTCCCGGGGACCTCATTGGATCCATTCTTTTCTTTCTTTTCCGGCACCGGAGGGACAACGATATCCTTGTCGTCCAACTCCGGAACGACAACTTCTTCAGGGCACTTTTCCTTCTCGTCTCTTGGCTCCGAAATAATGTCGAGGATATCAATCTCCTGCACAATCTTGTCGTCATGGCGTTCTTCCGTGTAAGTCTCTTGGTATGTTTCCCCCATGGTAGCAAATTGGATAATTAAGCTAGATTTTGATAGATCAATGTATTGGTATTTACATGTTGTTTTGTATATATAGGGGAGTGGTACTGGACAAAATGCAAGTAAGGAATAAGGAAAGTGAGAAGTGAGAAGAATGACTTTGTGACAAAGTCACGCATATAAGCAGAAGAAACTTGATGGTGTTTGGAATAAAGTGACCAACTTAAAATTTCTTTTGTTAATTTAATTATATGATTTGTTGCCATAATACATTAAATAGAAGCCCCAGTGGTCCGATGCAGGGAATCATAAAAGTTAACAACAACTTTAGATATTCACAAGCCTCTTATGGCATGTTTGGTTCGATTAAAGTCACGGACTAGTTAATCCATTTGTTTGCTTGGAGGATTAACTAGGCCAGGATTATTATAATTAAGAGGCATGGTAGTGGATTAAATACCACCATTTTTGATTAGGTAAGTGAAAGAGAGATTACCACTGGAATTAACCAAATCATAAACAACAAATCTCCCGATTTCACATTTCTCGAACTTAAAACTAAATTGGCAAATTTATGGTTGGATCACAATTTAATTCATCATGTGTGATTTAACACCAAAGGTGTCTTCCCTGTTTGTTCCTTTATGAACATTAATAGCATTTACGAAATTTGAGGTGTATTGAACTTGTTCACTCCATCAATAGATAGCCATGTTTGATGGTTTGTACTTGGCCTCTTTTATACGTTTAGTTTGCAGTGGTGCGTTTTCGTCCATGCAGGGAATGTATCAATACATGAGACAATCCCAATTCCTTCTCTTCACGGATCTCGATTCCATTCACCTCATGGCAAGGACTAGCGAAATCCATAAAACAATTGTAGGCAACCCCTCGCATTATCAAACTAATGTCCTCAAGCCAATCGAGAATTGAGATCACCTCTCGATACAATTATTCATCCTTGCAAAGCCGAAACTGTGTGTTATTTATCTAAAGGGTTCTTTGGTAAATGAACAACCCAACCCCATTTAATCCCAACCTTAAAACTCCCAACCAAACAAGATACAAATGGGACTAAACTATCTAAACCCATGTAATCCCATCACTAATTAATCCCACACTAAAATGTGAACCAAACAGAACAAAATGTGTACTAGTCACTAAAGGCTTCTAATATTGTCTCCACCTTAGCCAGCCATGTGGAGCCGCTTTACTCCAAAAGCTTGCTGGCCTCCCATTACTATTTGGGAGCCGGTCTCGTAAGGTCAACTAGAGCCTAGTCAGCCATCAAATCCATCATTATCAGTACATTCAACATTTTACAGTTGAGTTATTAATGTTTTTCGAGTTTTACAATTTTAGCGGAAGCGACTAATACCTGACACGTGGCACAAGTCAAATTTTCGGGTCGTTACACTTGCCTCATTACTATTTGGGAGAGATCCATACTCTACTCTCTTATAAAATCACATATAATCAATGTTAGATTATATTTTGATCGACACATCCCCTAACAAAACCAGTGGCTTAGAATGAGAACGGAGAAGTCCATTTACTTTATTTGACAAAAAAAAAAAAAAAAGTCCTACTTATTTTGACATTTTGGATTGGAAATTTCTCATGGTGTCAAAGTCGAGACCGAGTAGTTGATGACTGCATACAAATACAAATGATTGGTAGAACAGTTACCAATTAAAAGAATTACTAAAAAGCTTTTAAAATTTGATGATTTATAAAATTTACAGTTGCAATCTTTTAAAATTCTTTTTCTAAAGTGTTAGTGTCTTGATCATATCGGCAGTTTGGATTATCATTAAATTTGTTACGATCAATAGTTTGGTAAATGATTCATCCAACACATGAACCATGTGCTTAAAATCAAAAGAGAAACTGTGAAAGATTGGATAAAGATATTCGGTTGCAACTGATGTCTCGGAGCAGTTGCAACAAGATCTCCGAATGATAGTTATCGATTTGATCTTATCTACAATCAACCGAAGACTAACTAAAGATCTCATGGATGTTGGGGATGTAGTTTAGAGAATTATCACCACGCGTGTTTAATGTGCAAGGACGTGGTTATTTGAAGACAAAGATTAAGCAGATCTTTAGCGTTGTTAAATATGTTGTTAAGATTGTGAGATCAACATCAGTCTATACATTGTGTCAAAATGATGGAGTCCGTACACTAGTTATTTCAATTTACTTTGTATAGTCAACCCGTTATGTTCACTTTCTTTATTGAGTTGTAAAACCTCAAGGGGACTTGGGTGTTCCAATGAGAGGGAGCCTCGCCGTGCAAGTAACGAGAGACTTGCGTAAAGTCCATAGTGAAGGTTTAATGGATTTAACGAGTCGATGTGAGAATTTTGCCTCAATTTACGTGCAAGTCGAGATTAGTGGTAATGTAAAATGAGAACGAAATTGGTGCAAGACCTTTTTTCGAGATTCGTATCTGTTTACGGTGATCGAGGTTGAAGTTGGGTCCAAATTGGTACAAGTTGGTTAAGTATGGCAAAATGATTAGTCCGAAAGACTTTAGTATGTCATGGACAAAGTTAAGATTTTCGAGGTTTCGGTGTGGCCGAAATAAGTGTGATGGACGTTATGGAGTTGAACTGTTTTATTGAGATGGTGGCTCAATTTGGTGAAAATCGGATCCAAAACAAGCGTCGAAAGTCAAAACACATTAAAATAGAGATTTCAAAAATTAATAAACTAAAAAAAATTAAGTAGCTGATAAGCAACTAAGAGTTTATATATAAACTAGGTGTTGTCTCGCCCTTCGCGCGCGACATAGATCAAGTTTTTAATATATGTAGACATGAATTAGTTACAAACTAAACTCCAAATAAGAATACGTTTCTACCTAAAATAAATAGGAATATATAAAGATTATAACTAATTCATACCATTTCCCTTTTTTAGACTTGGAACAGTAATATACATTATATTAAAATGGCGGAGTTAAAAGATATTAGTAGAAATAAGCAAAAGCTTTTTTGTATCAAATTTTTTAATCAAGCTTTGCAAATTGAAAATAATTAAATATTTGTAATCAAGTGTCTAATCGATGTATATAAATTCGGATGATTTTTATTTGTATGACTTCATAAGAGTATTTACTATAAAATGAGAGTTTGAGATTATAATGTAAATAAATTTAAATGTTAGAATGTCATTTCCTACCAAACAATTTTTCGTATTCACAATCCACCATTTTCTTATAAACATTGAAACAGAATGCAAAGCAAGCTATTTATTATCTATATTATTAAAGCAGAACATATAAATAATTTATTAAAGAAACATGAATCATTAAAGATTTTGTATTTAGTTTGAATAAGAGAAGATTACTTGTTCATAGTGCAAAATAAGCATTTGTTGAAGTTACATCATGTCATCTCATCATGGCTACTTTATTTTAAAACCTTCACTAAATAGAAAGTTCACATATTTATGTCAATTAATAAAAAATTTAGATAATATCTTAATTATTAGATAGAGATATATATTGAAATAAAAATACATATAAATTTTTTAAAAATACTTCATCTTCATCATTTGATGTGTTGATATTTTTGAAGATCTCTCGATAGACAATATTCTTCATAAACATTTTGTTTTGATTTTCCTCATCTATATTTGATATTAGTATCACATCTCTTCCAGTCACTCTAGATACGGCTACGTACAATTGGTCATGTGTAAAGACTTGATTTGGTAAGAATAATCCCACACATTTTAGTGATTGATCTTGACTTTTGTTGATCGTCATAGCAAAATATGGGGCTATAGGAAGTTGATGCCTCTTTATCTTGAACGACCATTTAGACTCATTAGGTGACATTATGATTCTTGGAATTGTTATTGCATTCCCTATGTTAGCTTCGAAAAACAATTGTAGTTGTTACCAACCATCTTTTGAGATGCTTTATTATCAACCTTGTTCCATTACATAAACCTTCAATCTAATTGAGATTTCTAAAAGCATAACCGACACACCCACTTTTAATTAGACATCATGATTCGAGACTCGTGAAAAGTGCAATTTATTGAGAAATTCGGTTGTATAAAGTAACTCATCATCATTTCCTGAAGTAGAGGTTCTACAAATTGTATCTAAGCTTAAATATGTAACATTCTCCCTGGTATTAGATTCATAACAAATTGGTTCAATTGATGCGTTGTTTCATTTTTTTGGAGTTAAAATAGCACGCTCTTTCAAATAAGAAGAGTCGTGAAATCGTTTAGAAAGTTATGGATAAATGACTTAGACAATGCATTTTATAGGGTCTCCATCATTATGTAACAACACATTTGTTGGGACTCTTATCAACTCTTTATCCAAATTATCATAAAATGACCCATCTCCTATTTGAAACAACCATATGTTAAGCAAAGCAATATCTTCAGCTTATGACCTAAAGACCTAGTGGAAAGTCGCATATTCTGATTGAGCTTGAAGACATTACAATGTTCCAATAAGTAAGAAGAATTAAGTGAAGCTTATATAATATCAACTTTTCCACCTTTAGGCACAACTGGCAATATTTGTCTAAAATCACCTCAAGAACAACTGTTAGGCCTCTAAAATGTTTGTCAAAACTATTCTTATACCTCATTTGAAAAATGTCTCTCAAACTCCTATCTAAAGCTTTGAAACAACATTTATTGGCCATATGAGCTTCATCCCATATTATCAATAATGTTTTGCAAAGAAGTTCAGCTAAATAAGTACCATGTCTGATTTCACAAGATGATTCGGTAGTAATTTTCAATGGAATATGGAACCGTGAATGAGCGGTTCTACTATTCGGTAATAGAAGAGTTGTTATTCCTGATGATGCAACTAGTAACATTATTTTCCTTCTGACCTAAGCTTTGTAATTATCGTTTTCCACAAAAAGGTCTTTCCCGTTCCACCATGACCACTTATAAAAAATAGTTGGCCCATCTCATTAACAATTGAATCAATGATTGCTTCAAATGGTACCTTATAACGTTTGTTCAAATATGTGTATAATTCTTCATGTAACGCCTTCATTTCATCAATGTTGCAATCTAACTCCTCAGTGACCAACCGATTTCCTACATCCCTTACCAATGAAAAATTTGGAACATGCATGACACGGCCCCAACTACAAATAAGGGCACCGCCCGGCCTAATCCCTTAATTAAACCTTAATATCTCTATAGGACCTAACAAGGAACTAGTTAGCCTTATTTAAATACATAATTACCTACCAATTATGATACCACCTATAGTTAACAAACTAGTTATACTTACTAACCTATGGTTGTCTATAAATCGAGAGTTCAATTAAATTTTTTTATCTAACAAGTTATTCAGCGAAAGTCTTATGAAGTTACTAGTGGAAATGAGATCCTAAGGCATAACTTATTGTAGAAAAACCAAGAAATAGAGATCATTCTTATAGAAACAAGCGTGGTGATATATACAACATGCGTGTCTACTCCTATCTTCCTATTATTCAACCCAAAAAGTAAAAAGAAACATTTACATATAAATTTAATACAAAAGAATACAAAACGTACAAAAATATGTCGTAGTAGTCCTTCACTGACTCAGTGGTAGTCACTAATCTTCTTTTTGCTTTGCTCTGCTACTCGGCTGATCTGCACCCATCGTTATAAACTAGACAATGAGTACATGAAATTATTTAAGTAATACAAAGTCATCTTTATCTCATTCTAACTCCTCAAGAAAAAAAAAAAAAAAGTAGCAACTCCGCGAGGAAAAAGAAGATGGGGGTAACCGGGTCGGGCTACCCCAAACGAGTCATGTTTGGCCAACCCCGACCCGAGGAGGACAATCGGGTCGCGTTGACCCGGACACTCCCAATAAAAAATAATAATAAATATATATAGTTAATTATTAAATTAAATCAAACTGATTTTTAATAAAAGAAATTCCAGAAAATAGATAAAATGCTGGAAAATTTAGAAAAAATCCAAAAAATTATGAAAAATTCTTAAAAATTATATTTCAAAAAAATAAATAGAGAATGATAAATTTTTGTGAAAATACAAGACTTAAGATTTTGGACGCGACTTTTACGGGATTGTTACCTCGAAATGCGCAAAATTGACAAATTAGTCTTGAATTCGATTT
Organism: Stephania yunnanensis; assembly: GCA_039657365.1. Taxonomy (NCBI): domain Eukaryota; kingdom Viridiplantae; phylum Streptophyta; class Magnoliopsida; order Ranunculales; family Menispermaceae; genus Stephania; species Stephania yunnanensis. The sequence continues at coordinate 52,360,300 of CM077585.1, read as the reverse complement.
CGACCAATTTAAGAATTTTAAATAATGAATTGTGATTCTAAATTGATAACTTGTCAAATGTTAGGACCGTAAAGGAGCTATTATGAGGTTTGGGTGCGTACATCGACGCGAAGAAAAATCGAATAACTTAGGAATTGTTATGTGTATGTAAGTAACCTGATTGATACATTTATTTACATTTCATGCCATTTATTTATTTATTCTTAGTTATTCGAACTGAATTGATTTTGAAATCCATATGCTATGATTTGTTTGTTTCTCATTTTATGATGTTTCTCATAGCATATTCTGTTGTGTATATCATTGATTCTAATTCATCTATTTTATCATGTTGATTGTTATGTTTGGAAGTCGGTGATTAGCATGCTATTAGGTTAGTTTGTTTTGTTTTGACTCTAATCCTTTGTGCATTAGTATGCAGTTACATTTCTTGGATTATATTACCAAGTCATTATTGAAAATGAAAGTGGTTCTTGTGGTTAGGGTCATTCGATGATAGAAATTCAGCTTTCATACGGGGTCACTAGACTTTTTGGGATGTTAGGGAATTTCTCCACTACCTTGAATGACACACGGGGTAACGTACCTCGAATGGGGTAACCGAACCTCGGGGTTTGTTGGCGCAAGAATAACTTGGGTGAACATGACGAGTTTTAAAACTCGGGTATGTTAACAAGTATCCATTCCGGTGACGACTAATTTACATGGAATGAAAATGCGTAATCGTAAGTACGACCTTTTGACATTATGATATAGAGCTCAATTTGTAATGAAATGTTATGGAAGCGAGTTCAAATTGTAATGGAAAGGCTGATGTGATGAAGATCACGGTCGACCGAACCTAATCCATTACTACTTGGCCTTGAGTCAGTTTCATATTTGGTTAACTCAAGTATCTCTTTGCATGATGTTTCTTTCAGCATAGTTGTTACTTACATTATGTCATTTGACATTTGTTATCTATTTGGGAATGTTGATCGATGACTCTCGATATTACTTAAATAATTTCATGTACTCACCTCTAGTTTGTGACGGTGGGTGCAGATCAGCCGAGTAGCAAACCCGACCTCTAAGTCAATGAAGGACTGCTACGACATATTTTTGTACATTTTGTATTCTTTTGTATTATATTTTATATGTACATGTTTCTTTTTACTTTTTGGGTTGTGTGACGGCCCCAATTTTTACCCGAATTGGGCCCCGCCCGGCCTAAACCTACGTGGACCCCCGAGCCAGTCTCGCAAGGTCAACGTAGGCCTAGTCAGCCTTCCAATCCATCATTATAAAGTTGAGTTATTAATATTTTTAGAGTTTACAATTTAATAGCGGAAGCAACTAATGTATTAAATAACTCAACAAAAAGATAAGGGAGTTAGGCAACCTAATTGTGGAACCCAGTCAATATCATCAGAGGTGAGTAATTATAAAATATACAAAAATCCACCTAGCTATGAAGCTTTCCCTCTGCTACGCGTCTGCGGCTCTGCACTCAGTCAAAATAAAAATGACGAGCCCAGGTAAGTAAATCTAGTAGGACATATACACAACATTTCACAATATCCAAAACAACAGTTCACGATATCCAAAGCAGTCGAATTCATGCAAATATATCGAAAGGAATAACGAACGCATGAATATACCAGACTGTAAACAATCCATCGATGAGTGATGCCAAATAACAAGGAGTCCCGACCAAAAAGTCGTTGAGTCGCAGCAAAAGCCAGCAGACTCGGGTTAGGGCGAGCCCCCTTGCCTCCCAACCCTAACCCCTGCCGACTATGAGATATCTACGGACCCGGATAAGTGCCCCCAACGTACACTCAATTGGGAGATATCGACGGCGTACGGATAAGAGCTCATATTCGCAGACAAACAGCAACCATGACTCGCTTGCCAATGGACCCCCTCAATCGACAACAATTTAACGATAGCTATCATCACAAGCAGTGAACATCAACAATAACGCTATCACCAACAGTAAACAACAACAGGCAATGGAAAGACATGAAATACTGTATAAGTCCCTACTGGTTTACTTACCTCACACATCAATTCCAAAAACTATACGGCTTCTGTCGCGATGATGTACGCACCCCAACCCCGTAATAGCTCCTCTAAGATCCTAACGGTTGAAAATGTATCAATTTAGATTCCAGTTTAATGATTTAACATCCCAAACTTTGTCGACATCGGTTAAAATTGAGTTCAATAACAATTTGCCAATTTCACGTTTTTCGAGGTAAAACTCCGGTATAACGCCTCGACCGACTCCCGAATTCTTCGCTTTTTATGAAAATATTGATGTTTTATTGATTTGGGTCACAAATATATTTGTTCCTATTTTTCTGGAATTTTCCTGATTTTTTTCCATATTTTTATCTACTTTTCAGGATTTGATAATATATTAAACTGTTTAATTTAATTTAATAATTAAATATTATTTTTTTTATTGGGGTGGATCCGGGTTGACCCGACCCGGTCCAAGCGGACCCGGGTCGGTTTGACCCGACCCGACCCACTTGGGTCGGCCCAACCCGACCCACTAGGGCTCGGGTCTGTCCGACCCAACCCGACCCACTCGGGTCAGGGTCGGCCCGGTCCAACCCGACCCACCCAGGTCCGGGTCGGTCCGACCCGACCCGACCCGTAGGGGTCTTCTTCCCCAACCAGAGAACGAAGTGCTCTGGTTCGTCATTCATCATTTTTTTTATTTTTTTTTTCGTGAGGAGTTGGGGTTGACTCCCGAACTCCAATCCTAATGGGTTTTGATGGTAAGGAGATCCCTTGCCATCTCTCCTGCTCCTCTCTCTCGGCCATGGAGGCGGCTCCTCCATGGCCACGACCACCAACAACAACAACAACAGATCGTAACAACTACACCAAATCAACAACGGAAATCAACTCACCTTCCATCTCCTCGAGCTTAGTCTTTTCTCCCGCCTCTCTCCCTTTCTCCTTCCCTTCTCCTTCTTCTTCCTCGCCACTTTTTTTTTTTTTTTTTTTTTTTTTTTTTTTTTTTTACGTGCGTGTTTTCGTTTCTTTTTTTTTTGTTTTTTGACTTTATCCACACTCCCTTATCCATACACCTATATATAGATATATATATATATATATGTATATATATATATATTATTATCTATAAATGCTATCCTCTCATTTTTTTTTGTTTCACTTAAAGATATTTAACGTGCTCCATATTCCGCTACCTCGGTCCCACGTCGACACGTGACTCGAGGCGCGTCCCCGTTCGTGTTTCGGTTCACCGAATTCCTCACATAATTAGCATTATCATCACGAATTGGATTCGGATATACATATTTCGACGAGTGGGTCCCACATACGACCTTGACTTGACACGTGGCACAAGTCAAATTTTCGGCCGTTACAGTCTTCCCAACGAATTAGAATTTCGTCCTCGAAATTGAAACAAATCTCAAATGACCATGGTGTATGAAGACCCAAGGCCATACCCGCCCAAGGCCATACTCGCCCAAGGCCATACCCCCATCTTACTCTGTAGGGCTGGGCTCCTCCGCGACAAGCTGGGCTCCTCCGTGACGAGCTGGGCTCCTCCGCGACCTCCAAGCAAAGAACGCATCATCTGTCTCCTCCAATCAATATATGCCAGGGCAACCCTCGCAACATATATTGGAATACCAACGAACATTTTAATTTCACGACCCACCGTCACTACCATACGTATATCTGCTTGTATGCCCGCGAGAAATGTAACTCAGTCTCACTACTCGAGTGAGTTTTAACCCAACTCGTACCCTCTATCAGGTTACGAGGGATAGTAGTCGGACCTGACGTGACAATAGCATGCCTTACTCTGCTATACCTGGCTGTCCGTACGCCCATGCAGATACGTTGAAATCTCGCTCCGACTGGAACATGTCCATTTCCTTTCCCATGTGCACGACTAGATCGCTGTCCCTATCTGTGCACTCGACTGGATCTCTGACCCTATCACTGGCCACTGTCTCCTTATGCTAAGGATTCTGACGGTGCTAGCTGATGTACTACACTAGCGTAACTTTACGCTGAACCAACTAACTTTGGCGCCATATACGCCTTATATGGCGAAAATGCAATAAGGCTGTTCTCGTGTGTTCCCATGCTCTCCCTCATCATAACATCAATTGTACTCCATAGCATCCACATCGATGCCAGCGTAGTGCACCACCAGTCATCGGCCTCGCCGAAGAACGAAATATGATTCTGTGTGGCCAAGCCGTCATTAATATTTGCTGCTCCAAGATTCGTACCCCCGTGACACTTTTCCGAGTGATGCCGCTAAAACTCGTGAAACTACCTCGCCTGAGTAAATGTCCTCGAGATTCGTCATTAAAACACGTTTACTCCAACGCGTTCACTTTTTGACTTTCAAAGTAAATGTGTCATCGAGATTCGTGCGACACGAATCTCGATGCACCACCTCTATGTGTGACAAAAACTGTATCGAATCTCGCAAATCACGTATTTCGAGACACCTCCCAAGTTTCGAACTCGCATTACCTAATCCAAAACTAATGTGTCCTCGAGATTCGTGCGGCGCGAAACTCGAGACACATTAAAACATAATTATTTCCATTTAAATCTTTCCTTTTTTTATTTATGATTTGTCAAGTGAGTTACTATTTTCTTAGTAACTTTAAACGCACTTGTTTACTTGCACGAAAATTCCTTTCAGTACGTTTACTAACGCATCTGAGCAAGTTGTTAGAATGCGAGAATTCTTGAGGTATATCATCTCGTAGGATTTATCCTTAGGTGGCCTCTAACTTTTAAAACGATTCGCGGACTCTACCTCAGCTCGTAACCTTTAATTCATTTATAAGTCCCTAAAGGTGGTGGTCGACTTCACCAAGCCTGAGACTATAAATGTATAGTGTCACTAAAGTGGAGTTACTTGGGCTTCTGATCCAACAGTACTACTCCAAAGCTTTCGCCAAAGCTAAAGGAGTCCGTACATGATGTAATCGTTAGCTCTCAAGTCATCTCAACACTTTGCTCATTTTGAGTCCGCTCTTCGTTTTTTTTTTTTTTTTTTTTTTTTTTTTAACTTGACGTTCTCGAATGTTTCCTTACATTCGATGTTCCTTACTCGAATGTTCCTTACATTCGAATATTCATTCATTTCACGAATGAGCCTTTCTCGAATGTTCCTTACCTAAACTTTTTTCCATTCGTAACATCAATTTCCTTTATCAATTCCACACCACAGAGACTCGAGCTTTCGTTTCAAGTCTCGTTACTTATAGGAAATTCTCGATTTCAGTACTAACTGAACCACGTGAAATGAATTTAATAAACTCTTTCGAGTCCTAAATAAGATCAAAATTTCTCTAAATAGCTTGAAAATCAATTCACAAGTTGGTTTGAGTCCTACATTTTGAAACCATATCATTTGTAATACCAAAGTTCTCATTTTTCATTGACTTCACCAAACCAACCAAGCTATTTACCTCAATTTCTCAATTGAACTAACTAATTCTTAAGCCACTATCCGCGAAGCTGAATTAAATTTAAACAACTCCCGTTTTTCCAAGGCACGAGTACTTATCCATGCAGCTCCGCTATTCTCAAATACGCCACCATCACCAACATTGTCAGATCTTATCCGTGCATGAAGGCAATGTCAGACGACCTCATATCAGATGGAAATATAACTTTTAAACATTTTCCTTTTTTTGGGTTTGTACCTTCAATTTACCCCACCAATACTCATGCTGATTATTACGGACCAAATTGAACATATAACCAAAGAATTCCATCAAAAATTCTAACTAGAAAAAAATCATTTGGTCGCTCGTAATTGATCCCTCACTCGGCTCAAATAAAAACAAGGACTATACCAAATTTAACTCCAACTCGACTCAAATCTAACTCCAAACCATTTAAATATAGTTTACGCGTCCCTGCGGTACTATACCAAATTTACATGAAATCCTCTCACCTTTACCATGGATTTGATTCCCGTATCACAATCCAATTTCCTTAATTATTCGAGCGGATCCTCTAGAAATACGTGCGGGGTGTTTTCCTCAAGAAGAAATCAACTGTGTCATCGAGATACGTGCAACACGAATCTCGAGGCACTCATTTGTCTATAATGTTGTAAACAACTGAAAAAAAAACTGTTGATTTACCACAAAATGAAATCAAGTATGCCAATGAAACATTGATCACTAAACGAATTCCATTTAATTTCTATCCAATTGATCAATTCCATACTCACGATTCCTCGAATCAGTGTCTAATTATTGACATCCTATATAGTATATAATATACCATATATTATTTCCAATTTATTCTTTTAAATCCAATCGGTGTTCTTTCATCTTCCATTTTCCATTTTCCAACTCTCCTCACTTCCCAACAAAGACTCAAGTCAGGACCATAGGGTTCCACTCTAAGTTCAACCGTTCCTAACTTCCGCTGATTTTGTATTTTATTTCGCCCATTAAACTTTCCCCTAGGTTCGCCTAAACCTAGGCTCTGATACCAACTGTGACGGCCCCGATTTTTACCCGAATTGGGCCCCGCCCGGCTAAAACCTACGTGGACCCCCGAGCCAGTCTCGCAAGGTCAACGCAGGCCTAGTCAGCCTTCCAATCCATCATTATAAAGTTGAGTTATTAATATTTTTCGAGTTTACAATTTAATAGCGGAAGCAACTAATGTATTAAATAACTCGACAAAAAGATAAGGGAGTTAGGCAACCTAATTGTGGAACCCAGTTAATATCATCAGAGGTGAGTGATTATAAAATATACAAAAATTCACCTAACTATGAAGCTTTCCCTCTGCTACGCGTCCGCGGCTCTGCACTCAGTCAAAATAAAAATGACGAGCCCAGGTAAGTAAATCCAATAGGACATATACACAACATTTCACAATATCCAAAACAACAGTTCACGATATCCAAAGCAGTCGAATTCATGCAAATATATCGAAAGGAATAACGAACGCATGAATATACCAGACTGTAAACAATCCATCGATGAGTGATGCCAAATAACAAGGAGTCCCGACCAAAAAGTCGTTGAGTCGCAGCAAAAGCCAGCAGACTCGGGTTAGGGCGAGCCCCCTTGCCTCCCAACCCTAACCCCTGCCGACTATGAGATATCTACGGACCCGGATAAGTTCCCTCAACGTACACTCAATTGGGAGATATCGACGGCGTACGGATAAGAGCTCATATTCGCAGACAAACAGTAACCATGACTCGCTTGCCAATGGACCCCCTCAATCGACAACAATTTAACGATAGCTATCATCACAAGCAGTGAACATCAACAATAACGCTATCACCAACAGTAAACAACAACAGGCAATGGAAAGACATGAAATCCTGTATAAGTCCCTACTGGTTTACTTACCTCACACATCAATTCCAAAAACTATATGGCTTCTGTTGCGTTGATGTACGCACCCAAACCCCGTAATAGCTCCTCTAAGATCCTAACAGTTGAAAATGTATCAATTTAGATTCCAGTTTAATGATTTAACATCCCAAACTTTGTCGACATCGGTTAAAATTGAGTTCAATAACAATTTGCCAATTTCACGTTTTTCAAGGTAAAACCCCGGTATAACGCCTCGACCGACTCCCGAATTCTTCAATTTTTATGAAAATATTGATGTTTTATTGATTTGGGTCACAAATATATTTATTCCTATTTTTCTGGAATTTTCCTGATTTTTTTTTCATATTTTTATCTATTTTTCAGGATTTGATTATATATTAAACTGTTTAATTTAATTTAATAATTAAATATTATTATTTTTATTGGGGTGGATCCGGGTTGACCCGACCCAGTCCAAGCGGACCCGGGTCGGTTTGACCCGGCCCGACCCACTTGGGTTAGGGTCGGCCCAACCCGACCCACTCGGGCTCGGGTCGGCCCGGTCCAACCCGACCAACCCGGGTCCGGGTCGGTCCGACCCGACCCGACCCGTAGGGGTCTTCTTCCCAACCGAGCACGAAGTGCTCTTGTTCGTCATTCATCATTTTTTTTTTTTTTTTTTTTTTTTTTTTTTTTTTTTCGTGAGGAGTTGGGGTTGACTCCCAACTCCAATCCTAATGGGTTTTGATGGCAAGGGAGATCCCCTTGCCATCTCTCTGCTCTCCTCTCTCTCGTCGGCCATGGAGGCGGCTCCTCCATGGCCACGACCACCACCAACAACAACAACAATGCATCAGTAACAACTACGCCAAATCAACAACGGAAATCAACTCACCTTCCATCTCCTCGAGCTTAGTCTTTTCTCTCGGCCCCTCTCCCTTTCTCCTTCCCTTCTCTCTCTTCTTCCTCTAGCCACCGTTTTTTTTTTTTTTTTTTTTTTTTTTGCGTGTTTTCGTTTCTTTTTTTTTTTTTGACTTTATCCACACTCCTTATCCATACACCTATATATAGATATATATATATATATATATATATATATATATATATATATATATATATATATATATATATATCTATAAATGCTAGCCCCTCATTTTTTTTGTTTCACTTAAAGATATTTAACGTACTCCATATTCCGCTACCTCGGTCCCACGTCGACACGCGACTCGAGGCGCGTCCCCGTTCGTGTTTCGGTTCACTGAATTCCTCACATAATTAGCATTATCATCACAAATTGGATTCGGATATACATATTTCGACGAGTGGGTCCCACATACGACTTTGACTTGACACGTGGCACAAGTCAAATTTTCGGGCCGTTACAGGTTGAGTGATAAATATATGACTAAACAGATGTTGTATATATCACCACGCTTGTTTCTATAGGCATGTGATCTCTATTTCTTGGTTTTTCTACAATAAGTTAGGCCTTAGGATCTCATTTCCACTAGTAACTTCATATGACTTCTGCTGAATAACTTGTTAGATAAAGAAAATTTAACTGAACTTTGATTTATAGACAACCATAGGTTAGTCAGTAGAACTAGTTTGTTAACTGTAGGTGATATCATAATTGGTAGGTAATTAGGTGTTTAAATAAGGCTAACTAGTTCCTTGTTATGTCATATATGAGTGATTAGGGCTTAATTAAGGGATTAGGCCGAGCGGTGCCTTTATTTGTAGTTGGGGCCATTACAGTTGGTATTAGAGTCAAGGTTTATAAAGTTTGGCTTACTTATATGGTTTCAGGCTATATTATACCAACACAGTTAGTATTAGCGCCATGGTTTTGAGAAAACATGACTCTAAGATTGTAGAAACTGGATAGTCTACAATATGATACCACAACTACAATATGTAGTGAATGACCTACCTTGTTTAGCTAGAAACAACTAAACAATTTAAAAAAATTGTAGAAGTTAGAAGACTTTAGTTAGATGTGGAAACCCAGATGATCCTCGCCTAGAAACTATTAGTTGGGAAGTGAGTGACGGTGAGTTGGGGATTTGATCTATTACATACATGTTAATTTTATTATGTGTATATATGTGTTATCCATGTAGTAGTTAATTCACGTTCGTTATCCATTTGCAGTCGGAGATAGCGGATTCACGAGATAGCAATGATGCCGATGCGAGCGGTAGCCAGCCTTCGATACCATCAGCGGAGGATTTCCAAAGGCTTTCAGATCGAATAGCTGGTCAGGGGCAGCAGTTGGCGAATTTCATCGCATCGATGACTTCCCGATTTGCTCCACCAGCACAACCAGCCCAAACATCGGGTCCTATCTGACTACAGCACCGACCATAGTGTCGGTCATACCTACGACACCAATGATAGCAGCTCCAGTAGTAGAAATAATTTCTACACCATCTTCCATACCCCCATCAGCTAGTTCCACAACGGTAGTTCAGTTGGTGAAAGATTTCATCAAACTAAAACCAATATGCTTCGATTGTCAAAGAGATTTCTAGAAGATCGAGAAGTGGGTCCTATCGCAAGAGATGTTATATAGAGTCTTGCAGATTGAGGATAGACTTAGAGCTGAGATATTATCGTATACATTGCAACGAGACTCCGATATATGGTGGCGTGCAACGATAGCTGCTGAGGCAAGTTTGAGTCTTTAGATGCCTTCAAGACTAAGCTCTATCAACAGTACTTCCCCTATGGAATGAAAAGGTTGAGGAAGGAATTTATGAACTTGAGACAGGGAGCCGACGAGTCGGTGATGAGCTACCGAGATAGATACGGCTATCTGAGGTAGTTGCTAGAGATCTTGTGAAGGAGGATGCCGATGATGTGTATCATTTTAGCGACGATTGAGACCGGATATTGGTTTTTATGTAGTCGATCCACATTCCCAAACAGACAACAAGTATCAAATGACATAATGTAAGTAGCAACTATGTTGAAAGAAACATCATGCAAAAAGATTCTTGAGTTAACCAAATATGAAACTAACTTAAGGCTAAATAGTAATGAATTAGGATCGGTCGGTCGTGATCTTCATCAAATAAGCTTTTCCACTACAATTTGAGCTCTGCTCCATATCATTTCATTACAAATCGAGCTCTATATCATAGTGTCAAAAGGTCGTACTTACGATTATGCCTTTTCTATTCCAATTGAATTAGTCGTCACTAGAATGTATACTTGCTAACATACCTGAGTTTAAAAAATCGTCATGTTCACCTAAGTTATTCTTGCGCCAACAAACCCCGAGGTTCGGTTACACCGTTCGAGGCACGTTACCCCGTGTGTCATGCAAGGTAATGGAGAGAAATTCCTTAATATCCCAAAAGTTTAGTGACCCCGTATGAAAGCTAGATTTCTATCATCAAATGACCCTAACCACAAGAACCACTTTCATTTTCAATAATGATTCGGTAATATAATCCAAGAAATGTAACTGCATACTAATGCATAAAAGATTAGAGTCAAAACAAAACAAACTAACCTAATAGCATTCTATATCACTGACTTCCAAACACAACAATCAACATGACAAAGTAAAGGAATTGGAATCAATTATATACACAATAGAATATGCTATGAGCAACATCATAAAATGAGAAACAAACAAGTCATAGCATATGGATCTCAAAGGCAATTCAGTTTGAATAATCGAAAATAAATAAATAAATGGCATGAAATGTAAATAAATGTCTCAATCAGGTTACTTACATACACACAACAATTCATAAGCTATCCGGCTTTTCGTCGCGTCGATGTACGCACCCAAACCTCGTAATAGCTCCTTTACGGTCCTAACATTTGACAAGTTATCAATTTAGATTCACAATTCATTATTTAAAATTTCTAAATTGGTCGAAATCGATTTCGAGGCCAATTTGCCAATTTCGCACTTTTCAATATAACAACCCTGTAAAAGTCGCGTCCAAAATTTCAAATCTTGTATTTTTCATAGAAATTTATCAATTTCTATTTATTTTGTCGAAATATAATTTTCAGAATTTTTCCTAATTTTTTTTAGAATGTTCATGAATTTTCAACATTTTATCTATTTTATGGAATTTCTTTTATTAAAAATCAGTTTTATTTGATTTAATAATTAACTATATATTTTATTATTATTTTTTTATTGGAGCGGGTCCGGGTCAACCCGACCCGGTCCTACTTAGGTCAGGGTCGGCCCGACTCGACTCTCCTAGGTTAGCCCGACCCGACTACCCCATTTTCTTCTTCCTCGCAGAGCTGCTGCTTTGTTTTTTTTTTCTTGAGGAGTTAGAATGAGATAAAGATGACTTTGATATATATATATATATATAGTGGCTACCTTACAACAACAAATTATATTAATTTAATTTTTTTCATTTTATGCAATAAAATTGAACTAGTTACATGTACCCCACGAACTGCTACCTCGGGCCCACGTTGGCATGCGACTCGAGGCGCATCCCTGCTCGTCTCGGTATCTGCATACCTATAATGACTTAGTAGTCTACACATATATAGTACACTAGGCATACAACACACATATATAACATTTACCTCGGCCACCGTGCCTCGGTAGTGACACGTATCGCGTTGCGGGTCCTACATCACGGGTCATTTGGTCATAATTAACGAATTAAATGTGCATTAATTATTTGGGTCGTGACAATACTTCCCAACTAATAGGAAGTTCGTCCTCGAACTTATACTAAACAAATTTTAAAATATCTGACTCGAGTGGTACGAAAATTTGTCTCGCATATAGTTTTCTCGTTCCCAAGTGACTTTCAAATCTCCATGAAATTGCCACTTAACTAACACTTTCGGGATAGACTTCCTTCTTAACTGTTGTACCCCTTCGGTCAAGAATCTAGTTGGTTACTCCTCATATGACATATCTTCACTCAAATAAACCTGACTCAAATCCACTATCGGTATCTCGCATTCCTTTGACTTAGCTAGTCGAAGCATCGATATATGAAACACCGATGAATTCCCGATATCTATGGAGGTAACTCTAACTCATATGCAACCTTTCCAACCTATTTCTTGATCTTGAAAGGCCCGATGAATCTCGGTGCTAGTTTGCCATTCAAACCAAATCGTTGATGACCCTTACGAGGAGAAACCTTTAGATACACTAAAGCTCCCTCATCGTATGTAAGATCTCTGCAATACATGTCTACATACTTCTTTTACCTCTTTTGGGCTCCCTTAAGCTTCTGGCAAATCTGTCTTACTTTTTTCGTGTGATGACAACAATTTTAGGCCCTAACAAATCCCTTTCTTCTTGTTCAGCCCAACAAGATGGTGAGCGACACAGTCCGCCATATAACGCCTCAAATGGCGTCATTTCAATGCTTGCATGATGACTGTTGTTGTATGCAAATTTACACAATAGTAAATACTCTTCCAACGATCCGCCAAACTCAAGTACACACGCCCTGAGCATATCTTCGAGAGTTTGAATCAACCTCTCAGTCTGCCCACCAATCTGAGGGTGAAAAGATGTGTTAAACTGTAAGCGTGTACCATACTACTCCTGCATACTCTACCACATTCTAGACGTATACATAGCATCTCTGTTTGATATAATAGGCAAAGGTACTCCATGCAGCCTGATAATCTCTTTCTCGAACAATATACCCAGCTGGTCAAATGTGTAATGAGCTGCAACCGGTTGAAATGGGAAGATTTTGTCAATTTGTCTACAATCACCCATATGGAATCATGTCGATGAATAGTCCTCGAACAAAATCCATGGCTATGTTTTCCCACTTCCATCGTGGAATGGGAAGCGACTGTAGTAATCTTCCAGGTCTCCAATGCTATGCCTTTACGTGTTGGCAGATTCAACAGTTCCTGATAAACTCTTATATGTCCATTTCATCCCAGGTCCACCAAAAATGTCTCTTCATATCATGGTACATTTTGGTCCTTCCCGGATGAACAATGAACCGGGAACGATGTGAATCCCGAAGAATCTCATCTCTCCGCTCTGCCACTGCTGGTATCCACACCGCCTTGAAATGCGAGACATTAATTGTGTTGTCTCGATCATTCAATACATTCGAAACTCTGGGCTAACTAACTGAATCTCGGATATAGAATGTCAGCTTTCTGATCCTCTGACACTCTCTGAGTTGACACTGCTTGAAGTCTCACTTGAGCACAAATCAAGATCTCGTGTGTCGTTAAGAAGATCTGAGCGACTCAGCCTTGTCGCAGCCTCGAGTAAACCATACTCACGCATCATATGACAACTAAACATCTCGGCATCTCCAGATCGGAATCCTACTCAGGACATCTACAACGACATTAGCTTTTCATGGATGATATTCCAGAGAAAATTCATAGTCTTTCAAAAATTCTAACCATCTGCACTGTCTCATGTTCAATTCTTTCTATGTGAAGAGATATTTCAAACTCTTATGGTCAGTATAGAGTGTGAATTCTCTCCATACAGATAATGTCTCCATATCTTCAAAGAAAACACTACCGCCGCCAACTCTAAGTTATAAGTTGCGTAGTTCTTCTCGTGTACCTTCCAACCTCCAAAACTACAAATAAGGGCACCGCCTACCTAATCCCTTAATTAAGCCCTAATCTCCCCTATAGTATAGTGTGAACTTCTCTCCATACAGATAATGTCTCCATATCTTCCGAGCAAACACTACCGCCGCCAACTCTAAGTCACGAGTTGGGTAGTTCTTCTCATGTACCTTCAGTTATCTTGATACATAAGCCATTATACCTTTCTCTTGCATTAACACACAACCTAAACCTATATGAGAAACATCTGTGTACACCATGAAGTTATTTCTAACCTTTGGCAATATCAACAATATTCAAAAATGACGACCACAAGATTGGAATCCAAGAGATGTAATAGCATATCATATCACCGCACAAAGGATTTGAGTCAAAGTATACAAACTATCCTAATAGCATGCTATATCACTGCCTCACACACGACAATCAATATGACAAAGTATAGGAATTAGAATCAATGATATACAAAACAGAGTATGCTATGAACATCATAAAATGAGCAACTGAAACAAGTCATAGCATATGGATTTCAAAGGTAATTCAATTCGAATAACTGAAAATAAATAAATAAATGGAATGAAATGTAAATAAATGTCTCAAATCAGTTTACTTACATACACACAGCAATTCCTAAGCTATCCGGCTTCCGTCGCGTCGATGTACGCACCCAAACCCCGTAATAGCTCCTCTAGGATCCTAACAGTTGAAAATGTATCAATTTAAATTCTAATTTAATGATTTAACATCCCTAAATTGGTCGACATCGGTCAAAATTGAGTTTGAGACCAATTTGCCGATTTCACGTTTTTCGAGGTAAAACACTGGTCTAACGCCTCGACCGACTCCTGAATTTTTTTACTTTTTATAGAAATATTGAAGTTTTATTGATTTGGGTCACAAATATATTTTTTCCTATTTTTCCGAAATTTTCCTGAATTTTCCATAATTTTTTTCTATTTTCTGGAATTTATTATATATTAAAACAGTTTAATAAATTAAATAATTAGATAATATATATATATATATAAATGGGTGGGTCCGGGTCAAACCCGACCCGGTCTAACCGGATCCGGGTCGACCTGACCCGATCCAGCCGGACCCGGGTCGGTCTGACCCGGTCTCCATCGGATCAGGGTCGGTCCGACCCGACCCACATGGGTTCGGGTCGACCCGACCCGTTTTCCCTCTTCTTCTTCCTCGCAGAGCCGCTCGTGCTCAAGTTCAGATTTTTTTTTTTTTTTCTTGTGAGGCGTTGGGGTTGGCTCTCTACTCCAACCCCAATGGGTTGTGATGGCAAGGGAGATCCCTTTGCCATCACCCACGTTCCTCTCTCGTTCGGCCATGGAGGTTCGGCCCTCCATGGCCACGACACCGACACCACAACAACAACAACCGACAAACAATAGCCAAACCAAAAACGAGATCAACGACTTACCTTACTTCGAGCTTGGTTGATCTCTATCGGTCTCTCTCTCTTCTCTCCCGGTCTCTTCTTCTTCTTCTTCTTCTCTCCTTCCTCGGTTTCTCTTTGGTGCTGTTTTTTTTTCTTTCCTCACCGACCACTCAAATAGGATAAGATATTTTGGTGTCCTCGAGATTCGTGCTACACGAATCTCGAGGCAAACCCAATCATATCCATTTTATTGCCACCGCCTTACTGTTTGATTACACACATTTGTTTTTTTGAGTTCCGCGCAATGCGTATCTCGAGGCAAATCCAACTCTTATGGTTTTATGTACACACTATAGGCCCACTAATAAATATTTAGATGTAGCTACATTATAGCCACTAACTTATATCATTTTCTATTTTTTTTTTATAAAATGAAATTCAACTAGTTACACTTACCCCACGAGCTGCTACCTCGGGCCTACGTCGCAAGACGCGACTCGAGGCGCGTCCCCGCTCGTCTCGGTATCTGCATACCCGTAAATGACTTAGTAGTCTACACAAATACAGTACACTAGATATACAACACACAAATATAACATTTACCTCGGCCACCGTGCCTCGGTAATAACAAGTATCGCGCTGCGGGTCCCACGTCACGGGTCATTGTGTTCTAATTAACGAATTAAACGTGTATTAATTATTGGGCTGTGACAATACTTCCCAACTAATTGGAAGTTCGTCCTCGAACTTAAACTAAACGAATTTTAAAAAGGTACGGAAATCTGTCGCGCATATAGTCTTCCCATTCCCAAGTGAGTTCTGAATCTCCATAAAACTATCACTTCACTAACATCTTCGGGATAGACTTGTTTCTCAACTGCTATACCTTTCGTTCAAAAATTTGAACGAGTTGTTCTTCATATGAGATATCTTCACTCAAATCAATGTGACGCAAATCCACAGTCGCTCTTTCGTCTGCTTTTGACTTAGTTAGTCGAAGCATCGAAATATGAAACATCGGATGAATACCCGACATCTGTGGAGGCAACTCTAACTCATAAGCAACCTTTCCAACGCGTTTCTTGATCTTGAAAGGCTCGATGAATCTCGGTGCTAATTTGCCTTTCAAACCAAATCGATGATGACCCTTACGAGGAGAAACCTTTAGATAAACTAAAACTCCCTCATCGTACGTGAGATCGCTGCGATACATGTCTGCATACTTCTTTTGCCTTTCATAGGCTCCCTTAAGTTTCTGGCGAATCTGTCTTACTTTTTTTGTGTGATCGACAACAATTTGAGCCCTAACAAATTTCGGTCTTACAAACTCAACAAGATGGTGAGCGACGCGCGATGCTCGCCATATAACGCCTCAAATGGCGTCATTTCAATGTTCGCCTGATAACTGTTGTTGTATGCAAATTCACACAACGGTAAATACTCTTCCCGCGATCCGCCAAACTCAAGTACACACGCCCTGAGCATATTTTCGAGAGTTTGTATTAACCTCTCAATCTTCCCATCAGTTTGAGGGTGAAATGTTGTGCTAAACTGTAAGCGTGTACCATATTGCTCCTGCATACTCCGCCACATCCTGGACGTATACATAGCATCTGTATCTGACGTAATAGTCAAAGGTACTCCATGCAGCCTGATAATCTCTCTCGAATAATACACTCAGCTGGTCAAATGTGTAATGAGTTGCAACTGGTATGAAATGGGCAGATTTCGTCAATCAGTCCACAATCACCCAGATGGAATCATGTCTATGAATCGTCCTCGGCAGTCCTTGAACGAAATCCATAGCTATGTCTTCCCTCTTCCATTGTGGAATGGGAAGTGGCAGTAGTAATCCTCCAGGTCTACGATGCTCTGCCTTCACCTGCAGGGAGATCCCACAGTTCCTGATATACTCTGATATGTCCGCTTTCATCCTAGGCCACCAAAATGTCATTTCATATCATGATACATTTTGGTCCTTCCTGGATGAACGATGAACAGGAACGATGTGAATCCTGAAGAATCTCATCTCTCACTTCTACGCTGCATCGCTGCGGTATCCACAATCTGCCTCGAAATCTGAGACACTGATCTGTTGTCTCCGCCCAGTCAGTACATTCGGAACTCTGCGCTAACTCACTAAATCTCGAATACAGCATATCAGCATTCTGATCCTCTGACACTCTTTGAGTCGACACTGTCTGAAGTCTCACTTGAGCACAAATCAGTACCTCCGTGTCATTAGCAATATCTGATTGACTCAGCCTCGCCGCCGCCTCGAGTAAACCATACTTGTGCGTCATATGACATCGAATAGTCTCAACATTTCTAGTCGAAATTATACTCAGTGCATCAGCAACGACATTTGCTTTTCCTTGATGATATTCTAGAGAAAAGTCATAGTCTTTCAAAAACTCTAACCATCTGCGTTGTCTCATATTCAGCTCTTTCTGTGTGAAGAGATATTTCAAACTCTTATGGTCAGTATAGAGTGATTTTTCTCTCCATATAGATAATGTCTCCATATCTTCAGAGCAAACACTACCGCCGCCAACTCTAAGTCATGAGTTGGGTAGTTCTTCTCATGTATCTTCAATTGTCTTAAAACATATGCCACCGTACCTTTCTCTTGCATCAATACACAACCTAAACCCATACGAGAAGCATCTGTGTACTCCATGAAACCTTTTCCAACCTTTGGCAATATCAGCACTGGTGCAGTAGTCAACAAGTTCTTCAGTTGAGCAAATGACTTCTCGCATTCCTCTGACCGCTGAAATTTCATGTCTTTCTAGGTCAACTTGGTCATTGGTGAAGCGATCTTCGAAAAATCCTTCACAAACCTTCGGTAATAGCCTGCTAACCCCAGAAAACTCTGAATCTCTTCAAGTTTCGGTTCATGACTCTCTGCAACGATATAACGATACCAAAGTCTCCATCTCCCCACTATTCGCAAGTCGACCTCGAGTGCTCTCGGTTCTCGTTGTAGTACCACTATATATGAACACTGGACGCCATGGAATCTCAAATATCATTGTTTTTGAAAAGTAGTCGATATTAGCATGATATGATGCTAGCCAATCCATCTCTAGCAACGCATCAAATTCTAGAAACTCAAGCACTCAGAAATCTGCAGGTAATTCGACTCCGTCGATCTCTACTAGGCATCTTTCCACCAGAGAATTAGGGTACACTCTATCTCCGGCTGCCGTACTCAAAATCAAATGGACTCCGACACTGACTAGTTTCAACCCTAATATGCTGACCATGCGACCAGAAATGAAAGAAACGGTAGAACCCGAATCAAACAAAACATAAGCAGGATAACCATAAATGAAAACCATGCCCTCAATTAGTTTCCGTGTAGCGTCTGCGTATGATGGTGTAATTGTATGAACGACCTCTCGACTCTGTGGTGGAATCACTGTTGCTGGCTGTGGACAATCTCGACTGATATATCCCTCCTGACCACATCGAAAACACGTGACTGTTCTAGATTGACCATGCGTCCGATCCTGAGCCTGTGTAGATGCATGTCTCTACCCTGGTCTGGAACTATCTCATCCTCGTCTTCTACTTCTACCTCTGCCACCGTGCTGCTGACGTGGAGCTGGTGGTGTTGGTAAAGCTGGTAAAGTAGATGTAGCAGGAGCTGATAATGCAGGTCTGACTGGTGGTGGTACGGGTGGTCTACTCGCAATAGTCTGCAAAGGTGTAGGAGCTGTTACATAAAGCACAATCGCCCCTTGAACACCTCTATCCCATCTCCTTGGTCCTTTGCCCTTCTGTCTCCTCCGCTTATACTCCGCTACCTGATCTGGTGTCATCACGGGTACTAAGGGTGTCCCATCAGCCACTCGGCTCATATAATAAGTCTCGTGAGCAAGTGCACGCTCAAAAATCTCTCCTAGTGTCTTCGCACCTGAACTGATCACATAAAATCCAATATCGGCCCTCAATCCATCGCCAAAATGATACACATCATCGGCATCCTCCTTCACAAGATCTTTGGCAAACTGCCTCAAATAGCCGTATATGTCTCGGTATCTCATCACTATCTCATCGGCTCCCTGTCTCAAGTTCATGAACTCCTTCTTCAACCGCTTCTTCACCGCAGGTGGAAAGTACTGCTCATAGAATTTAGTCTTGAAAGCATCCCAAGACTCAAACTCCTCTTCAGCAGCTATCGTCGCATGCCACCACACATCGACATCTCGCTACAAGGTGTACGACGAGATCTCGGCTCTGAGTCTATCATCAATCTGCAAGACTCTATGTAACTTCTCATGCGACAAGACTCGTTTCTCAATCTTCTCAAAATCTCTCTGACCGTTGAAATATACCGATTTCAGACTGATGAAATCTTTCACCAGCTGAACTACAAATGTCGAACTAGCTAATGGGGGTGTGGATGATGGTGTCGGCATAGTCTCAGTTGCTGGAGTTGCTAGCATCGGTGTTGCAGGTACAACCGACACTACGGTGCATCTTTGTAGTCGTCGTAGGACTGTTGTGTCATGCAGCTGGAGGTCTTTGGAAGGGCAAAGCAGGAAGTCATCAGTGCAATGAAATCCGCCAGTTGCTGACCCTGAGCAGCTACTCGATCTGAAAGCCTTTGGAAATCCTCCGCTGATGGTATCGTAAGCTAGCTACCGCTCGCACTGATATCATCGCTATCGCGTGAATCCATCATCTCCGACCCCAGATGGAGAACGAACGCGAATCAGCTACTACATGAATAACGCATATATACACATACCAAAACTAACATGTATATAAATATATTACATCCCCAACTCACTTTCACTCACTTCCCAACTAATAGTTTCTAGGCGAGGTTCATCTGGTTTTCCACATCTAACTAAGGTTTTCTAACTTCTACAGTTTTTTACATTTTTTAGTTATTTCTAGCTGAACAAGGTAGGTCGTTCACTACATATTGTAGTTGTGGTATCGTATTGTAAAAACTCCATATTCTACAATCTTAGAGCAATGTTTTCTCAAACCATGGCACTGATACTAACTGTGTTAGTGTTAGTATCATATAGTCTGACACCATATAAGTAAGCCAAGCTTTATAAACCTTGGCTCTGATACCAACTGTGATGTTGGTATCACAAAGTCTTAAGCCATATTGTATGTCAACGACTCACCTTACTTCGAGCTTGGTTGCTCTCTATCGGTCTCTCTCTCTTCTCTCCCGGTCTCTTCTTCTTCTTCTTCTTCTTCTTCTTCTCTCCTTCCTCGGTTTCTCTTTGGTCCTGTTTTTTTTTCTTTCCTCACCGACCACTCAAATAGGATAAGATATTTTGGTGTCCTCGAGATTCGTGCTACACGAATCTCGAGGCAAACCCAATCATATCCATTTTATTGCCACCGCCTTACTGTTTGATTACACACATTTGTTTTTTCGAGTTCCGCGCAATGCGTATCTCGAGGCAAATCCAACTCTTATGGTTTTATGTACACACTATAGGCCCACTAATAAATATTTAGATGTAGCTACATTATAGTCACTAACTTATATCATTTTCTTTTTTTTTTATAAAATGAAATTCAACTAGTTACACTTACCCCACGAGCTGCTACCTCGGGCCTACATCGGCACGCGACTCGAGGCGCGTCCCCGCTCGTCTCGGTATCTGCATACCCGTAAATGACTTAGTAGTATGCACAAATACAGTACACTAGACATACAACAAACAAATATAACATTTACCTCGGCCACCGTGCCTCGGTAATGACATGACACGTTGTGTTCTCGCCTAACGGGTCGTGTATTAATTATTGGGCCGTGACAGGTGCGGTAGTCAACAATTTCTTTAGTTGAGTAAATGCCTCCTCGCAATCCTTAGACCACTGAAACTTCACATCTTTCTGGGCCAACTTGGCCATTGGTGAAGTGATCTTCAAAAAATCCTTCATGAACCTTCGGTAATATCCTGCTAACCCCAGAAAACTCATAATCTCAATTCCTGACGTCTGCGCTGGCCAATCCAAAATCGCCTGAATCTTTACTGGATTTATAGCAATACATGCTGCTCCAACTACATTGTGACAGCCCCAACTACAAATAAGGGCACCACCCGGCCTAATCCCTTAATTAAGCCATAATCTCCCTATAGGACCTAACAAGGAACTAGTCAGCCTTATGCCATCGTACCTCGATAATAGGGCATAATCCCTTAATAACCTCGACCACCATGCCTCGGTAGTGACACGTATTTCGCTACGGATCTAATGTCACGGGTCATTTGGTCCTTATTACCGAATTAAATGCCCATTAATTACTTGGGTCGTGACATACATGATCCAAAAACTTGACCTCAGATAACCTAAACTCACATTTACTGAATTTGGCATATAATATGTGCTCCCTCAAAGTCTACAACGTCTCCCCGAGGTGCTGCTCGTGATCTTCTCAAGTCTTTGAGTACACCAATATATCATCAATAAACTCGATCATAAAGCGGTCAAGAAATGATCTCATCACTCGATGCATCAAATCCATAGATATGGCAAGAGCAATAGGCAAACCAAACGGCATGACTATGACTAATAATGTCCATAACTCGTACTTAAATGTTGTTATGTATCTATCATCTTCCCTGATCCTCAGCTGATGATATCTTGAACGTAGATCTATCTTGGAGAAAAATTGTGCTCCTCTCAACTGATCAAATAAATCATCAATACACGGTAATGGATACTTGTTCTTCATTGTGACCTTGTTCAATTGTCCGTAATCAATACATAGTCTCACAAGTACCATCCTTCTTCTTCATAAATAGGATCGGTGCTCCCCATGGTGATATCGAAGGTGTGATGAATCCTTTCTCATTCAATTCTTGCAACTGCTTCCTCAATTCTTCCAATTCTCGTGGAGCCATGCGGTATGGTGGTATGGAAATGTTTTGTCCTTGATACCAACTCAATAATGAAATCGATCTCCCTCGGTGGTGGTAATCCAGTTAAGTCTTCGAAAACACGTCTAGAAACTCACATACAACCGAAATCTCTTCCAATTTAGGTCCATGAATCTCTGCAACGATATATACCGATACCAAAGTCTCCATCTCCCCACTAGTCGCAAGTCGACCTCGAGTGCCCTTGGCTCTCAATGTACTACCGTTATATACAAACACTGGACGCCCCGGAATCTCAAATCTCATTATTTTCGTAAAATAGTCGATATGAGCATGATATGATGCTAGCCAATCCATTTCTAGCAACATATCGAGTTCTAGGAATCCTAACACCCTGAAGTCTACAGGTAACTCAACCTCGTCGATCTCTACTGGGCATTTCTTAACAAGAGAATTAGGGAACACTCTATCTCCATCTGTAGTACTCAAAATCAAATTGATTCCGACACTAATCGATTTCAACCCTAACATGCCGACCATGCGACCAGAAATGAAAGAAACCGTAGAACCTGATTGAAATAAAACATAAGCTTGATGACCACCAATGGAAACTATACCTCAATGAGTTTCCATGCAGCGTCTACATCTGGATGTGTAATCGTATGGACGACCTCTCGACACTATGGTGGAATCATAGTCATTGGTTGTGGACACTCTCGACTAATATGTCCCACCTGACCACATCGATAACAAGTGATTGCTTTAGGCTGACCCTGCGCCCGATCCTGGGCCATGTGCAGATGCATGTCTCTGCCCTGGTTTGGAACTATCTCGTCCTCGTCCTCTACCTCTATCTCTGCCTCTACCACCATGCTGCGACGTGGAGCTGGTGGTGCTGGTAAAGTTGGTAAAGTAGACGTAGCCGGAGCTGGAAATGCAGGTCTGACTGGTGGTGATATGGGAGGTCTACCCATAATCATCTACAAAGGTGTAAGAGATGCTAAATAAGGCACAATTGTCCCCTGAACACCTCTATCTCATCTCCTCGGTCCTTTGCCTTTCTGTCTCTTCCGCTCATACTCCGTCATCTGATCAGGTGTCATCGCGGGTACTAAAGGTGTCACGTCGGCCACTCGGCTCATATAATAAGTCTCACGATCAAGTGCACGCTCGAAAGTCTCTCCCAGAGTCCTGACACCTATTACACGTACCCCACGAGATGCTGCCCCGAGCCCACGTCGGCACGCGATTCGAGGCGCGTCCTCGCTTGTCTCGGTATCTGCATACCCATAAATGACTTAGTAGTCTATACATATACAGTACATTAGGCATACAACACACAAATATAATATTTACCTTGGTCATCGTGCCTCGGTAGTGACACTTATTACGCTGCGGGTCCCACATCATAGGTCATTTGGTCCTAATTAACGAATTAAATGTGCATTAATTATTTGGGCCGTGACAAGGCATGCCATCAATATCCTTTAATGTCTTCCCAACTTTATGAAGAATAATCTCAATTTCAACCAATGTGTAGTGTTGAAGTTGCTCAAAAGATAGTTGCATATCTGGAATTTGAAGTCTTTTCCTTTGTAAATAAGGTATATCCTCGATAATATGGAACTATTACTTTTTCAAAATTCTGATACCACGCTACCTGAGAATTTCAAAGAAATGATAAGAAAATAAGAATACACTTATAATTTTATATTAAAGTCATCCTTATGGAATAAATCAAGTGTAAAATATCAATGACCTCAAAATTGAATGATTACGTATTACATTTCATAATACAAGTTCTAGATAGGTCATGTGAGTTAGACTCTTTTTTTATTAAAAAAATAAAATATTAAATTTCAAAGGCCATAACATCTCAAGTGATATAAGTGATGCATCACTTACTATAAAGGCAAAGTTTAAAAGAAGTCTTGAGGGTGACTCCTGCTAAAGTTAAGAAAAATGTATTACATTTGAAAGAACGTTATTACTTGAAGAGGGAAAGAAAGGAAGAAAATAATTATTATATTATTAATAATGATTGTCTCGAACTCGAGAACAATAGGATTAAATTTCTTTGTAGAGGAAAAAGACGATATACAACTCAAAACATTATCTTTTTATATACCTACTAAGTTAGAGAAATCGAATCTCCTCTTGAAAACTATCAAATAAGCCAAATATATTTACTCAAGAATAGAATGATTAAGTATTAAATTTTAAATAAGTAAGATATAAAAATAATTAAAACTTTTTATAAAGAAAATGATTAGCATCTTAATAATGATAATAAAAAAGCAAATCACAAATTAAACTTCGTTTAATATAAAAAACATGTAGTTCGTGAAATTGAAAACATATATATTTTTTATTTGTAAATTACCTGACAGGTAATAATATTGTCACAAACAGATGTATAAGTTGATTTTCGGTTGTCCACAATGTCGCTTCTATTAGACAATCATTTCATTCCTTATCATCATCCAATAACCCTAATGCATAACATGCATTTTTAAAATATGGGTATAAAATTGCATTAACGGTTCTAATGTGCTCAAACAAAGTACTACCCCATTCACAATATTAAGCAACATCCTCAAATAGTAACGTTCACCGCTTGATGGATTGGCAAAATAGATCCTCCTAATTTTTTTTACTTTTTTTTCTTCTACTTCAAACTTTATCCTTTGAATTCCACACCTAATGCAAAGGAAACTCAGAATAGCTTAGTTGTCTTGCATCAGGGTGCATTATATTAGTTTCAAACCAAGTAGTGAACTTTGTTCTATCTATTCCGGTCTACTCATAACGTCATTCAAAGAATCATTTTCTTCAAAAATCACAGACTGTTCACCAGGAAGATGGAACTACAATCTCTCCACGGCTAGTTCTCTATAATGTATATCAAATTGAAATATTCTCCAACATGCCTTTGTAGCCGAAATATATCTACAATCTAAGTAAGCCTTGATTTCATCAATCCCATTTTAATTATCAACATATTCAACTGAAGTTGTCGTTCGATCAAGCCCTTTATGCACATATTTGAACAAATATTTTATGGATCTTGAATAGTTACAGGATTCCACGTTAATATAAACATCATACTTAACGATCAAATCTCTATTGTACAGAACCACATAGCAATTGTCCAATAATGTTCCATTTTTCTCGATCGTGAATTGATTTTTTCTCCTTCTATACAACGAAAACCCCTCTACATCCAATGTTGTTTGCTCTTTATATTTTTTGAAAAATGTTTTGTGCATTTACCATTTGACATGCATGGCGACTTCATGTTTGATATGCCATATGGATCGTGAATCATGAATATCTTAACACCATTGTAACCTCATGGATTAACATTAGGATCTGGAGTTTCAGAACTAATGATCGTATCAATATATTTTGGGGACTAAATTTTCTCCTTTGGATGAATGAATAGCAAGATCTGTGCATGCGGAAGGCCACACTTTTGAAACTCAATAGCATAGAGAACTGCAAATTTGCAAACTATTAATTCTTATATTCGCAGTTGCAAGGTCACACAAATTATAGTAAATTAGAGAAGAATATTATATCTATCATAATGTATTATTGATTACAATAAAAGAAGAAAAAAATAACGAAAATTGCATCAATTTCTTTTCTATTGATCATACAAACCATTTTTCTTTTAAGTATAAAAAAATAAATCAAATTCCCCACCAAACACCTAATTAATTATACATAAACTCCAATTTTAAGGAACCACTAATAAATGTTATTGGCTCAAAATCTAATTACTTGCCACTTCTTTTAATACAAAAAAGACCACAAATAAAAGAAAAAAACATGGTAAACCAAATTATATTAAAAACATTAAAAAAACTCAAAAAAGAACAATCAAAATTGAAGATATTGTTCCTCCTAGAAAAAAAGGTTAGTGTTGTAATGAATGTTATTGGCTCAAAATCTAATTAATTGTCACTTTTTTGTAAACAAATAAATTCCACATATTTTTGAAAAAAAGACACAGTAAACAAATTTGTTCTTTTTTGAAGAAACAAATAACAAAATTATGTTAGAAACATTAAAAATATCTCAAAAAATAACCTATGTTTAGTAAGTATTTCACCAAGTATATAATTGATGTTTGCAATTTACGTTTTTTGTCTAACTCTTTTTTCTTGTTAAGTAACTTTTTTTGTAATATAAACTATAAACATATCAATACTATTGCTCTTTATTCCTATGAATTGTAACTCACTTGTGCATAAAGGTGCAAATTATAGTAAATTAGAGAATAATAGTGCATCTTATCACAATGAATTATGGATAAAAAAAAATGTAATATGTTTTATAAAATATGAAAAATAATCAAGTAAATAGCTGCAATTGGTTCACCAAATACTTTTTTATGCTTAAGATCGTCCATGAATTCACGCAATTTGATTTCGAATATTTTGGATATAATTTTTACTCTATTCTCTTCATCTTTCTCTTGAATCATATGTTACATATAATTTATCTCTAACCAGCGTGGGTTGCATGTAAATGTGATGAGTAGATCTGGGTAGCCAACCCATCTACATAATGTCATTGCATCTTGATAATGTTCGACTCTATACCTTGGGCTACTTGTATGTGATGAAGGTAATATAATAGATTTCCTACATGCTTGGAATCAGAATCATCACGATGAACGACATCCATCAAATCATTGTAAAGATTTGTCCTTAACTTCTTTTGATTGTTTCGAATCTAGCGAAATCTTTATTTTTCAATAGCCATATAACAATCAACAATAAATCGTTGAAGAAGTCTTCATGAATACAATAGAGTTGGCGACTCATTTAGCCTTTGTTGGAGTCTAAAGCAATAGAATTCTCGCATTGACAACATTTTACGTAGCCGAGATGTGTTTAAGACACCTCTCAAAGATATGCCTATCATATACCCATCCTCACTATAAGGAAACAACAATGGGCAAGTGAGTGGCATGTGACTTGGATAGAGATCAGTGATTATTTGCAACTTATTTGTCTTGTGCTCAACTATAATATCTCGACTGAAATTTTCAGGACTCAAATCACCAATGATTAGACTAGCGACTTCTTATGTCGTTGGGACGTTATATTGTCATCCATCATAATCTATGTACTTCTTGTTTGTAAACGCAAGTGGTAGTTTAGTTGAGTTTCAATTCGATCTCTCACCATTCTGAAAGACTTGGCGAGAGAATTATTCTCGTCCATCATTTTTGATATGGATGCAACAATCTCTGGATGAATATCACTTTCCATTGTTTGTTGGAAAGAAATCATCCTATTCCATGTCTCATTTTCTATATTGTATATATACAGTTGCGCGAAACACGGCCTTGATCTATCTTCCGGTAATAATGAGCTAATCATATAGATGTTTTGTCCATTGAGTCTAAAAACATAAGGACCTTTTCCTCGATTAATAGTAGTATTAATCTTCCTACCCATTGATGTGAAAGCAAACATTTTGTATGCCCTTATGTTTTTTCAAAATTTGACACCTTTGCTACCACTTCCGGGAAGTAAAAATATTTTAATAATTCAGGAGGATCTTTCATTAGCGAAATCTCTACTCAACCTTCATACAACAAAATGAAAATTTTGGTTGTGCAACTTTTCTATCTTTTATTGTCCATTATTCGTACCACAAAATTGTTCCACAATGTTGACATTTGTATGTAGGAGGACCAATATTCCAAGGAACATTTTGATGATTGGTATATGTAAATTAAGTAATTTGTTATACATTCATTTAAAAGTATAAAAAATAATGTATAAAGAAATTATGAATAAAACAAATGTATGTATATGCACAAAACAAATGATTAAAAACTATTGTAAGTTATTTAGGCATTGTTAGTATGCTCATCAAATATTTGTGTTTTTTGCATAGGTGTACACCTCGGCGGCGAAGTCTCTGTTGACATTATTAAAATGCCTCCAAGCAATCAAATCAAAACAGTGTTGCATAACATTTTCTAGTGAGGAATGCTCTCCATGCCATCGCATATATTTTGCCGTTGACTCAGACGCATACAATCGTTGCAATCGAGGGCCTTAAGGGAAGTAGTACATTTTTTTGCAAGGGCGTTTTTTGGTGTTCCGTCCACGACCTCGTCACTGTACAATGTAGCGTGATTTCTCATCAAATTTACATGATGTCAATTCAAAATCTACTCCCCAATAAATCATACATTGGTCCTCATAACAATCTATTTTCCCAACTGGTAGACCTAGACCTCGCATTAGTCTTTTAGTGGCATAAAGATCTTCAACCAATGAATTGTCAGTTGGCAAACAATCCTTCATGAAGTTGATGATTTCATTATACCCTCGTTCAGAGATATGATGTTCTGACTTGATCGCAAGTAATATTGCCATCGCGGACAACGTCGTCATGGTTTCGCACCCCAGCTACGATTGTTTGCTAATAGCCTCAATCATGTCATATAGTTGGTGTGCATGGGAGTTTGGTGATTCTTCCATGTGATTCCAATTAAAACTTAGACCTGCCACATTGTGTAGCATCTCATAGTAAGTTGTCATATCAAAACCTCCCATATTAGCATCATCAATATGGTTATCAAATGGGTAGAAGTTTGGCGGCTCTTCATGTCCATTCTTACCGTGTTCGTACCAACAGTGATATCCCGGAACAAATCCGTACCTACATATATGGTATTCAACCGTTTCGATGTCCGGGTAGGTACAAGTCGACATTTCTTATAATTGCACGGACATCTAATCTTCCTTTCACTTTGGTATGTAGAACAATGTTGCTTAGCAAATGCTATGAGTTCTTTAAACCTTGCCGCGAATTCAATTCGAACGAAGTCGTTTTCGAGACGGTTGTACATCCAGTCTCGACTTGTAGACAAAATTTCTATTGTAATTGTGCAATTAAATTAGTCAACCAGTTAAATAATTTTCGATGGTACAGGTCTACTTGTGTGTCCAACTTACACAATTTATTAGAAAGGGGAATCTAAGAACCCCGCTAACTACATGAACAAAAATGTTTATTTGTATGCATTGAGTAAATGTGTTTTAATATAAATAACATAAAACAAAACAAACTTTACATTTGTTGAGTTTCGACTTCATGTTTGTTTGTAGATTGAATGTTGTACTCCTAATCTCAGGAAAAATGTGCCTAACTTCATGTATGTTTGTGGCTTATGTTCCTTTTGTTGATTTCAACTTTCTTAAGACCAAGCTCCTAGTATTTCATTTCCAACAAATGCATATACCAATGACGGCAAATAAGTACATACATACACCAAAGCATTAAGGATAGTATTTTTGTAAACGTCCAAACCTTAAGATTCTTTTTTCTTTTTTTTCGTTGAATGAATAGATGTATATACTTTACTATCATCCATAACACACTGCAACTCATTTAAGTAAGGGCAACTACAAAGGTTGGCTCCTTAAGTCATTCATATCAAAAAGTTTATGTTTTAGAATTTACAAACAAGCATCATACAATAAACATATTGACATATGTGTGTACATTCACCAATAAATACAGGAACACAAATCATAGTATGTTATTTAGAAAAAAACTCAATATCTCATAGATCAACGACATTAAAGGAATTCAATCATAAAACGAAGTCAAGACAAGGAATGCTATGCGACAATTTCTTACACGATTATTTTAGCCAAAGAAATCATAGACACTAATACATAATGCATGATATTAAGAATATAAGATCGGTAGTAAACCAATCCATAAGATTTAATATCAACTCAGAAATGGAAATGAAATAAAGAGAATTGCCTCAAAGGGTTTACTTACCTCAAATACAAGTAATTCCTAGCCTATACTGGCTCTTGGCCACTCCAAACTCGCGTTCCACACCTTGTAAGTCCTCTTTAAGCTCTTGCGGTGTCCTAACAAATTTAATTTTAACTTTTTTTTAGGTTGGTTAAGTGGTTTTCAACTTGAACATACCAAATATAAGAACAAATAAAAATATGTAAATGGAGAAATTGAGATCGAATATCACAAAAACTGATCGAAAATGGTTATATCAATGGAGAGATTATCTCAACTAGTAGCGACGAACAACGTGGAAAGCGGCGAGGGCTTCACAGGCAGTGACAACACAAATCAACGCACAAACCCCTAAAGTTGTGTTTCAACTTGAACATACCAAATATTAGAAAAATACAAATATGTAAATGGAAAAATCGAGATCAAATATCACAAAAAATTGATCAAAAAGGGTATATCAATGGAGAGATTATCTCACCTGGCGTGCAACAACACAACACAAATCAAGACAAGTTGTGTTTCAACGTGAACATACCAAACATAAGATTGCATGTAAATGGAGGCGAGATCGAATATCACAAAAACGATTGGAGATGGATTATCTCACCTAGCAACGACGAGAGGCGAGGCAAACGGCGAGCAGGGCTTCGGCGGCAGGCGATGGCTTCGGCAATGACGACAGACGACACGACAACTCGCAGTCTCATCACAGCGACGGCAGAGGCCCCAACCTCCGGCAGACGGTGCAACGATTTTAGGGTTTGGGAGAGAAATTTTCGGGAGAGAGACAGATGTTGACGGTGAGCGAATCGGTCGAAAGAGTTGCAAGGATTGAGGGAGTAGGTTGAGATAGGGTTTTGCAAGAATCTGTTGAGAGAGAGAGAGAGAGAGAGAGAGAGTTGACAAGGAAGAGAGAGTGCGGAGGTGAGAATCGGTTGAGAGAGACAGAGTCCTATAAACATTCGTCCCCATTTTTCAATCGTCCGCATCGAAGCATGCACGAATCTCGAAACATAATAGATGGTTATAAAAATTAAACTTTTGGTGGGAATGTTGGCGCCATTATTTTGAGATGGAATTTAATTTCGTCTCTATTCCGTCTCTATTTTCGTCTCTGATCTCTATCTATTTCGTCTCTGAATTATTCTGTCTCAAAACATTTATTCTTAGCTATAGAACTAAATTTCATTGCTAATTCCGTTTCTAGATAACCACTTTTTGTAGTGTGTATTAAGTTCCATCTGCATAACTTCTTTTACTTATAAAAAATATTGTTGGACAAAAACAACTACGAATATATAACATATAGAAACAACACAAACCAAATAAATTTATTAATGCGTTGTAGTTAAATTGAGCGTTTTTATATTATTTTTTAAAAAATGAGAGTACATCTAAAGTTATATTAACACGGGTAGGGGAACATTTTGTTTTTCAATTTTGATTTTTTTGGCTATTTTTAATGTTTTTAACATAATTATTCAAACTAATAAAAACTTAAATACATAAAAAATGAAAAAATGTGGACAAAGCCAATTTAAGCAAAATCGAAATAAAAAATTTGGAACTCAATCCGTTAAATTAACAAGTTTATATCGAGAGATATTATAAACTAAAGATATAAAACCAAGTTAATGTCTTGTGAGCATGAAATTATAATCCACTACAAAAAAACAGCAGATCAGAAACGGAAATTTCCGTCTTTGATTTGCATAAATTCCGTCTCTAATCCAAATCTGCAACGGAACAGAGATGAAATTTATTCCGTCTCTAAAATCGTCGACGCCGATTCAATCAAAGAACGGAAATGTGTTTCGTTTCGATTAGAGATGGATTAGAGACGAATTTAGAAACGAACAGAGACGAACGAAATGGAAATTTTTCTAAATGGTACAATTGTAATTGCATTTCGTCTCTGATCCGTTGCTAATCAAAGATGGATCAGAGACGGAATGCATGAATTCGTGTCCATCCCGTTGCTAATCGATTAGCAACGAATCGAGACGAATAAAATAATTCGTCTTCGATCCGTTGCTTCGATTTATGTAGCTATCCCTCGAAAATTAGAGACGGAATAGCAACAGAATATTTGAATTATGTTGCTAATCCGTCTCAATTCCGTTTTGTTTAGTTTTTCAACCTAAGCTTAATCCAATTGGTTCTCCATAACATCTAAACCTGAAAATACAACCATAGGACCTGCTCCATCGCCTGCACCCCCTCCAACAACTCCTTGGGGGTGCTAACATCCCCCAAAAAAGCAGAATTTGACATACATACACAAATCAACAATATATATCAACAACAAATATTCAAATGAGAAAAAACATAAAATTCGATATTAAAAAAGATTTATATATTCACGAAACGTATTCAAGTATAATAAATGTTTAATATACCTAAGTATCCATAAAAAAAACTACAATTCTCATTGTTTTACAACAACCATAAAAATACCTAAGTATCATAAAGTTGCTCATTCCTCGTTGTGCTAGCACCTGGGATGTGCTAGCATCAGGATCTACGTATCTTCTTTTCTTTCTCCATAACGACCCGAGACTGTAGACACATCCTTTGGGACAGTCACCCGCCACCTTGTAGTACACCGCCTCATCATCCAGCGGCTAGTCAGGTGTAGTCTGGGTCAGCTCCTGACATCTCCTTTGGTGCTTAGCCTGCATGGATCAACAATATTTTGTTAATAATATAATAGTAGCATTAAGGTGAGAAGGCAGCAAAATATTCAAATTATGTTACCACAACGGATGATAAAGTGTGCAAGTTAAATAATTTACTCAAAAATGCTAATTAGTGCCATCAATCCTGTTCAATTGTTTGGGTTTCTACTACCATTACAATAACTTTGCCCGTCTACATTTTGATTAAGATAAGAATGTTTTTGAGTATAACATTTTTCCTCATCAACTGATCATTGTATTGGGGAATTCCCCATTGCAGAATGCAATTTACATGGAGATCTAAACTATATCAATTTTCCCAACCTGGGCAGTCACATAAGACTAGGAAGCACAACTAACAATGGACTTCAATAAACGGATTTGGTCACTACCAACTACAAACCCCTCATGCTCTTCCTAGCAAAAATTCCTAGAATGTAAATTGAAAAGATAGCAAGACATTCAGAATGTGCGAAAGCTCCTTACTACACAGTGAAGTTTAATGAAAGAGAGCATGTTATTGACACTCCATTTGCATAAGAACATAAACCTAATGGAGGTAGGTACTAGATCAGACAACAAACTAATGAATTTTTCTTTTTCAAGTATTTTCATGTTCCAAACATTTCAAATGTTTAAGCATGAATGTCCACACAAAAAACCTCATATAAGTTCCGCAACATTATTCATAATTTAGTTAATTGTAATGCAAAAACATATACATATCTAAACTAATCGTCATACCAAACAAATGATACAACCATATGTTAAAACCTGGAAGCAAGAAGATCTTTCGGCGTCACTCTTCCAAGCAAATCCTAATCAAGCAAAATCAAAATGTTACCACTCCAAAACCACAATGATCCCAAGTAACAAATTGCACAATTCCTGAATAGAAATCAAGTCACAAGGTTACGAGAATCTCAAACCACCTCACCACATCACCAACCCATAGAACTATAGAATCAAACCGAAAATATATTAGCCTTTGCTGATGTAATTGCATCTCCAACTAAACCGAGCAACAGCTGAACAAGCGAACCAAAGAGATTTCAACCCATGAGATCCATTGACCCCAATGACTCCTTCACCGCAGCTTAAGCTAAAAATCCATCAAATAAAGTCACAACTCGTAAATCAATAACGAAACTGTGATATCATCAAAGAGATCAAAGGAACGATAAAACCAAACTTGTAATTTATTAAAAATAAAAACCAGACACCAACGACGAAGCTCTATCATTCTCTGCTAAGAATATACAACAAACCCTAATCAAGCAAGATCAATATGTTACAACTCTAAAACTAGTGTGATCCAAATAACCAAATACACAAATCCCATAACAGAAATCAAGCACGAATCTCAAACCATGTAATAGCATCACCAACAACCAAACTAAAACTAGGGGGTGTCCGCTGATGGAAATGCATCCCCACAAACAAGATCAGACCTCAAAACTCCCAATTTTGATCCATCCGTGATCCTACACAATCACCAAATAGAAGCAACAAAATAAAAACAAAAACCAACAAAAGAACCTAAGCAACAACATCAACGGCATCAAGAAATCATAACACCAACAATCCATATAATGACACAACCAAATCGAATATGACCTTTACTAATGTAAGTGCAACTCCACTCCAAAATATCATATCAACAACAGACACCAACAAGACTCGCAATAAACTCTGTAACTTCCAATCTCTGATCCTAATCAGTCATCAAATAGTAGTTATGAGATCAAAACAAATTCCAAAATCAACACTCGTCTCAGCAAAATCCATGAAATGATACAGCCATAAAACCACTCAGAAAGTGCAATTGAAGACCCTGGGAAAACTGCAAGTCACAAAAAAGGAGACTAATAAAAAGCTCAAGAACACAATAACGCATAACAATTAAATTCACGATGAGCATTATAAAAAGGTCTCAGATTCATATCTAAGAACAACCTCTACACAGATAAGGGTACGGTTCATAATAGAACCATTCCACAGACAACAAAATGGCAATTGCAAAATGCCCGGCGTATTCCCTCCTTTTAATAGATCCCTCACCAGGATAGACACTCAAATGTTCTCCAACAAAGAAAAGAAAATTTCCCGATTTCTCTCGCATTAACTAATAATAAAAATTTAATGCAAGATATCGAAAAATAAGTACTTGGCAAACTTCATTCAAGTTAAAGGTAAGCTCGAGATAATCATGCAAATAAACAAGCATTATACATTAACATTACATTCTATTCGCCAACAATAACAAGGAGACTAGCTTTTTATCTTAACATAGAAACTAGCTTTTTTCGATCAATGAATAAAGGAAACAGCTTGTGAAGCCAGGTTCTTATATGAAATAAATTTCAGATGAATGATTTAATGGAAAAGGTATTAAGTCTATGCAGTTAAAAATTTATTTTCCTCTTATTTTTTATTTTATCACAATTCTTACAATGTTAACAATAATGGGGTAAAAAAGGGTAGGAAGAGAAATAAGGCCAAGCCTCGGAAGACCAATAACCCAATTTAGTAAGACTTCAATTTGTCATAGAAGTGAGAAGGTTTGATGAAGTGATTCGAGTGAATTCAAAAAAAAAAATTAATTGAGAAACTTTAGTACAAAATATGAGACTGATCTAACCTCCTTGAGATAGGAGGTTTCGCGATTGCATAGTAGTCAAAAAAGATTTGCAGGTTTGAAGGATCCTCCTGAATTGGCCTCCAAGCAGACGGTACCTACACATGACTGAGGAAGCTCTAAAGTAAAGGAAACTAAATCAATGATGTACAAGCCGCCTATGACTCTCCCAACAAAGAAGAACTTAAGTACTCTCAAGGTCCCGTAATAGATAGAAATTGGTAAGGAAGGTGAATTTAACAGTGGAAGTAGCAGTAAGCACATAAACAACACCAACAATAACCACCATAAGAACACAAACCCTAAAACCTAAAACCCTAAACCATATATATAAAAAGGTAAAAACTTGTACAATTCCAATTAAGGAAAACTGTGTCACTCACAAGTAGCATTGCAACAACTAAAACATGGCAAAATTAACATAACTACAAAACCCAGATCATAACAGAGAAATGCAGTTCACATTTCATTGTTACTCGGTAGAACAAGCATAACCACAAAACAACTAAGCATGCAAGAGAAGAGTAGAACAAAAACTTCTAAACCAAACAAAATACACAACATTAACTTAATAGATCAAGTGAAGAACACCAACAAATATACATGAAAGCCAAACCAGCATGAAAATGTGAGCAGAAACTAAAAATCAAACCCCCCCCCCCCAAAAATGTCAGCACTAGAACCTCTAATAAGGGTGGGGCGACGGCTCAGGGTGTTACAATTTTTATTTTTGATTGTTACCTTGACGAGTTCGGCGACGGCTTAGGGTGGGGCGCAGGTCGCGACGGCTTAGTGCTTCGAAGGCTCCAATCTCCGGCGGTCGGCGACGGCAGATTCGACGGCTTCGTCGCAGCCGCAATCGCAGCGACGAGCAGAGAGCGGTGAGCGGAACGGTAAGCACAGAGCGACCAGAGAGCAGAGATCAATGAAAGAGAGAGAGCGGTGAGTGAAGATGACCGATGAGAGATCGGTCACCGGTGAGAGCAGAGAGCAGTGAGCGCTGACCGGAGAGAGAACGGAGAACCGTGAGCAGGAGCAGTGAGCAAGAGACGGAGAGACCAGAGAGAGAGAGATAGTTGAGAGCAAGAGACGGAGACGATTAACTTGTTGGGGGTTGGGGATTTGGGGGCGGTGACTGAGAGAGACGGAGAGACCAGAGAGACCAGAGTGGCTTGGTTGAGCAAGAGACGGAGAAACCAGAGAGAGAGAGTTGAGAGCAAGATACCGAGACGAGACACTTGTTGGGGGTTGGGGATTTGGGGGGCGGTGACCGGAGAGAGACGGAGAGACCAGAGAGACCAGAGTGACTGGTTGAGCAAGAGACAGAGAGACTAGCACTACAAAAAAATAGCAGATCAGAAACGAAAATTTCCGTATCTGATTTGCATAAATTTCGTCTCTAGTTGAAATCTGCAACGGAACAGAGACGGAATAAATTATGTCTCTGAAATCATCGACGCTGATTCAATCAGAAACGAAAATGTGATTCCATTTCTGATTTAGAGACGGATTAGAGACGGAATAAATTCCGTTTCTGATTAGAGACGGATTAGAGACGGAAATTAGAAACTGAACAGAAATGGAAATTTTTCAAAATGGTACAATTGTAATTGCATTCTGTCTCTGATTCCGTCTCTGATTAGTAACGGATCAGAGACAGAATGCATTATTTCCTTCTCTGATTCCGTTGCTGATTCATGCATCTATTCCTCGAAAATTAGAGACGGAATAGCAACGGAATCTCTGAATTTCGTTGCTAATCCGTCTCAATTCCGTCTATGAATTCAAATCCATCTCAATTCCGTCTCTGAATTCATATATATATATATATATATATAGGTCTCAATCCAAGCACATTTAACCTGCCAATATATAATACAAATCATAGCTAAATAATATATTGATATTGCACAGTTTATATAAACTTAATATATCCATAAAATTATCTTTTCTCAATGTACTATACACGAAACAACAAAAACAATCTAAAAAGTTTCTATTTCGTATCTTTCTACAAAAGTAAAAGCAAAAATTGTTCTAAATGAAAAAAAAAAAGCAGATGAAGAAGTGTTCCGAGATTATATAAAGTTGATTGTGCTTCAAAAAATACTTGACTTCGTACAAAACACCTGAAAAAAGATCAAAACGAAAAAAAAATCACTAAATTATACAAACAATAATAGGAATATAAACAATATTATGGGAGAATTAAATCTTATGCCCGTTGATATCAATACTTGGTAAGCAAACGGGCCCATAAAAAATAAAAGGAAAAAGATAGGAATTAATACCTCATTCACAGAGAAAGATAAGCTTCCCCTAATTCCTGAAACACAACAACCAAATTACATGAAAGAAGGCTTGTACAAGTGGTTGTAGTTGTCACACGAATCCACACACAAACCCACAAACAACATCAACTATGAGCTAATTAGGTAACCATGATTAGTTACTACTATTATTGCTTTCATAATTCAAAGCTCCAACAGAAAACAAAGATTAGCACTCGTATTACATAGACAAGTCAAAAAACTTCTTAACAATGAAAAACAACTTTTCGTAATGGATGAATACTCAAAATGGATCACCCAATACATTGCCCATGGGGTTCACCACAGTTGTCAAGATGAACATTACCCTAAAAGTTATGGCAAAAGTATGTTCTAAATCTTTGGTTGAGCTAATAACAGTAGGCAATTATAGAAATGAGAAAGCCTAAAACATACAGAAAAGCACTAGTAGCTTTGATCTAAATGGAGATAGTATGAGCATGTCATGATTTGCAAGTCTTTTAGTCAGAATCACAAGTGCTTTACGAATAAACAAGTCAAAAAACTTCTTAACAATGAAAAAACAAGCATTTAACAATCAAAAACAAGGAAAAGAAAATTTGCAATGGAGAACTACTACTACTACTACTACTACTACTACTACTACTAAATCAGAATCCTTATGGTGTACTACTACAACAACTAATAAGCATTTAGAAGATTGGTTTGTTGAAACTCTTCACAACTTGATTACTATAATATAGTTTGCCACAAAGATCTGAAATCTTGCCAAAGCTATCCATTTAATCACTAACATCCAAAAAGCAACAAGCAACCAAAATTGCATGGACTACAGAGAAATTCTTAGTTTCGCCATTAATGATAATAGAACAATAATTAGGCAAATTTGAGTTCTAATTAATGTTAAGCAGCGACCCAGTAATTGTAAAACATAAATAGGAAAGAAACACAAGAAAATTGCATGGACTACAGAGAAACTGTGACCAAGCTTTCACTTTCGGAGCGTGAGTAGAAAGAAACAACGTAAAAGTAAATATCTTTCTCTATATGAAAGCCCCGTCTTAGTAGAACAGAAAATACTTCTAGAAATTGACTAATAGGTGGTTGGAATCAAAAACCAAAAATCATACAGATCTCTTGTTTTAACTATTGAACTAGTCACCATAGCCCTTAAATTTGAACTTTCAAGACCTTGAAGTTTATTAAGCAAATTTTGACAAGAATCATGAAAAAATCAATTGAAAAATGTCCAATAATAAAATCTATAAAATGTATAGAGGTCTCAAGCACTTTAAACAAAATACTATATTAACCAAGCAAATAAATTTTAAGAAACACGTCAAATCAAGAGTTATTCTGAACCTAGCAAATATTTAGCACATCTCTATACAAATTTAACAGGGCTGCACTTTAATAAATGGATGAAGGTATGTATAAAAAAACTAATCTTAAAATTGATTATCATAAAGGTTAAAGAGTTCATAAGCAATCAATGAAATCCATCACAAGGATGATGTTCAAGGGACCTACTAATCGCATTAGTTCGAACAAACAAAGGCATATGAGTGATAAGGAACTCTGCAAGATTGACAATTACATTAATCACTACATCAAAGACTCGCCCTTGTCAATATAATAAGCATAAGGTTCTATCCTAAAATAGAGGATAGCGAAATTATGACTCATGACTTCATTATCTAAAGTTTTTTTTATTTTTTTATTTACTTCATTTCCCTTTCTTCTCCCTCATCCATATCAGCACAAATTGGATTTTCATTCCTACTTCTTCATGTTGCAAATATGTATATAGCACAACTAATCATGTATTAACTAAGGAACTTATATGTAGAAATAAAATCACCAAGCAACTGCCAAGTCATTATTTTGATCCCTTGACAAAATAGATGCTTAAATTATGGCCCAAATTATATGGAGCCGCAAAACCAATAGAATTTGGAACTATAACAATATATAAAAACATGAAATTCCTAGTGGAACAAGTTCACCACTCTAGATTATAGCAATCAGATATATTCATATCACTCAAAGGCTACCAATGCTAAAAGATTCTGAGTATTGCATCTAGAGTTTCCCATTTATAACCATCGAAAACATGCTGTGGAGAGATTAACGGGAGGGGGTATATATAGCAATTAGTAAATACTTACAATCTATTAGTGAATCAGTAACTGCCAGTACTATAAGAGAAATATAAGCACTAATAAAGATTTATTGGACAAAAAGCAATTGAAAAAGTGGTGAAAGGATATGGTATGAACCGAAAATAAACCGACCTTATTGGAAATTCTTAAGTTACAAGTCTATAGGCCGAGCATTGATAAATGAGCAAAAAATGTAGAAGAAAATAGAGTAAACCAACAAAGAAAATGCAGAAAAAAGAAAAAGGAAAAAGAAACGTAGGCAATGGCAATAATTCCTACAAACGCAAAGAAAATGCAGGAAAAAGAAAAAGGAAACAAAAGTGACTGGGAAGGATGATAAAGAACAATGCATAATTGAGAAGAACCTTCTATATTTCACTCGCCTCCGAACTTCACCGAATTACCGCACCTCCACACAAATGAAAAAAGCACAAACAAAACATCTTACATTACTTAAGCAAAGAAAAATGAAGAAGAAAATAGAGTAAACCAGTTTGCACATTTGAAGTACTGTTCACATTTTTTACAAATCCACCTTCTCTTAGTCTTAGGGAACCTTTCCAAATTAAAATCACCTTATGTTACTAGAAAGAGTTAAAGAAAAGTTGCAAACAGGCATTTTTCGACATTGAAAAATAATTTCATAAAATTAAGATTAAAATCTAACTCCTGATTCACAGTGACAACAAGATTACAATCGAAATACAGATAAAGATGCCTAGTTCAAACAACAATTACTAAACCAAGTCCACCATATTTATATATGATGTTGATATATAATTAAAATATACATGTATAAGAGAGTAATATGCACAT
This sequence comes from Stephania yunnanensis, assembly GCA_039657365.1. Taxonomy (NCBI): domain Eukaryota; kingdom Viridiplantae; phylum Streptophyta; class Magnoliopsida; order Ranunculales; family Menispermaceae; genus Stephania; species Stephania yunnanensis. The sequence goes on along the minus strand of CM077585.1, from coordinate 52,319,728 downwards.
CTTCAGCTGCGAAGAAATAAAAGGTGCATCAATAGTCCAATAGCAGGAAAAATCACAGTCAAGTCTGCGCTTATACTTACAAGTCACGCAAACAAATCCTTTATTAAAATGAATTTGTAGATCGTCAGAGAATCGTCTCATGTTATCACGGAAATACCGTCATTCCCTTTACTTCTATTGTCCTGTGTTTCTCCTATATCAACTGTATAAATCTTCCAGAGAACTAATAAGATTGAATCCATAGCTAGAACATGAAGATACTTCACAAATATCCTTCTTTTCGCGTCAATTTCACTTCTCATTTAATACTTCGACTAGAGAGAAAAAAAAATTACTTTTAAAAATGAGATATTCAAGCAGTGATTCTTAAAAAGACACACGCAATCATGAGATTAATCAACCGAAACGTAGAACGGATTTAATTAACAGCAATTGAAGAAAAACAACAAACATGATCAACTCGACGTGAGCATCGCAATCATTCTATACCGAAAACAAATCCAAACAGAAATGTAGTATTGTTCCTGCACTAGAAACAAATCAAATGCAAGTAAGAATAAACCCTAAAACCCTAAACAAGTCCACAATCGATCCCAAATTAGTTGAGGTCTCGACAAAGCCTAAATCAGAAATGCAAGCAAGAGTAATCGAAGAAAACACGATACCTCAACAACGAGATCGAGAGAGTTCGAAAGACAGAGACGAAGGTTTAATCAATACATAACTGCAAAGGTTCATCATTCCTTAAATGAGGAGGGAGATCACCTGTTCATACACATATACTCTCATCAGATTCACCACTGTCCAATCTCCGACAGACGACGAACAGCGGCAACGGCTTAGGGCTTCCGAGGCTCCAATCTCCGGCAGACAGCGACGGCAGACCCGACGGCCTCGTCCTGCAAAGATTTAGGGTTTGGGAGAGAGATTTCGGTGATAGAGAGCGGTGAGATTTCGGTGAGAGAGCGGTGAGAGAGAGAGAGAGAGAGCAGAGAGCGGTGATGGTGAGAGAGAGAGAGGAGAGGGCGGTGAAGGTGAGAGAGAGCGGCGGTGACGGTGAGAGAGAGCGGTGAGGGAGAGAGGTTTCGTTGTGAGAGAGAGAGAGCGGTGAGGGAGAGAGATTTTAGGGAGAGAGACCATTGTAGTATTGAGAGTGCATCTAAAGTTTATTTCTTATGCAAACAATTTTCAAAGAAAGATTTAATGTCTAACTACATAAAGCTTAATTCTGCCTCTATCTTCATAAAAAACTACTTTTTTTAGCAAAAACTTAATTCCGAAAATTTTTAAATATCTTTTCATCTTTAGTGAGGTAGCCATGAAAGTGCATTATCTTATTTCTCGAGCCTTTTCAAAGATATCTAACTACATATTAGATGGATGATTTTTCTTCCTTGGGGCATTATTAATTTCCCCTTGCATAGCTAATTCCTTCCCCGATCTCCGTACTGCGATGTAAAGAAATTTTTATACAGTCAAATATATAAGGTAACCACAATTTTCTTATATATGTTAATAAGAAATCATATTAGTCATTTTACGTATGTGAGTTGATATGTGTTTCACATCCAAGCTGCATGGTGTGTCCTCCATATATAGTTCTTTATCAATAATAATAGAGTGTAAGGGTTGTGAGGTACATGCTTTTATCGTTCCTTCTACATTATCAATTCGCTTGTAAGAAGTAGTGAAGTAGTGTCGTCGTGATATATTTATATATTGTGCACGATAAATGTAAAACATAATTGAGTAAGTCTTATACTCGAGTGAATACAACAATGTTGACTTGTGGATGCTTGATTGTCAATCTGTGCTTCAACATTTTCATATTTATAACTCCTTGGAGACGTATTGTGAAAAAATGAGTCACTCATCAACGTTTTAAGATATGGTTCACCATCGCCTAGATTTACCATCATATTACCAGACTTCTGCCTCTTTGCATGTAATGATATCTTTCTTATCAATTTGACATTCTTGAATGTGCATTTTCTAGGATTAGTCATTTCATCCACCTTGATTTAATTCCAAGTTAGATTTTGATTCTAGTGTAGTGTCAACAATTGACCAAGTAACATAACATATAAAATAATCAATTAAAATGACATATAATTTGTAAGACAATAATTACTTATTAATTTTTTGTAATAAAAAGATACTACAAATAAATTAAAAATAAAAGACATGGTGAACAGAATTATCTTAAAAACATTAATAATAGCAAAAAAGAATAAATAATCAAAATCGAAAACAATGTTCCTCCTACAAAAAAATAATGTTCAAAATTAATATAGACTTAAATATATAATAAATGAAAAAATTGCGGGCAAAGCCACTTCATCAAAAGCGTAAAAAAATGTGGAGCCTAATCAATAAGATTTTAAAATTCAAACGTAGAGATCGTGAACTATTATAAACCAAAGATCTAAAACAACGTTAAACAACTTTGTAAGCATAAATCTATAAGCATAAAGATTGGCCAATAACAAAAATTACTTACATGTGGCTCACCATCGCTAAATTTATCATTATATTATCAGACTTTTGCCTCTTCGCATGTAATTTGAACTTTCTTATTAATATGACATTCTTGAATGCGAGTTTTTTGGGATTTTCGTTTCATCCATCTTGATTTAATTCCAAGTAAGACTTTGATTCTCATGGAGTGTCAACAACTGACGGAGAAACACAACATAAAAATAATCAATTAGTATGACATATAAGTTGTAAGATAATACTTACTTGCCATTTTTTGTAATGTAAAAACACTACAAATAAAATAAAAATAAAAGACACGATAAACACAATTATGTTAAAAAAAACTAAAAATAGCAAAAAAGAAAAAAATAATCAAAAACTGAAAAATAAAGTTCCTCCTACCAAAAAAATTAATGTTGAAAACTAATAAAAACTTATATGTCGTCATCGCAGCTTTAAGAAACTAATGATCTAATAAATATTACTTAAATGGGAGACCACTAAAAACACAACATAAAAATATAATTTATTAGGACGACATATAACTTGTAAGATCATGATGAAGTTACTTATTATATTGAGAGAATTGTGGAAAGTAATTTAGTAATCATTTTTTTAGGAGAAATCTTCTTAAAAGGAACCAGATGATACATATCAACCTTTGAATATTATGAAATAATAGCTTTTATCTCAAAAACATAATCTTACTATTGTATTAAGTTGATGAAAAAAACAAGCCGCAACTGCATACAACACTTAGTGACTTGACAAATCTAATTAGAAATTAGGAGACTTGAAGGAATGTTGCAAGTGAATAATATGACGTTAGAACAACATATATCCACAATATATATTTTAAAAAAAACTTAAGTTGAAAAAATAAAAACAAAATAATACAAATTGCATCGATTGTTTTCTCTAGATCATACCCACCATTTTCTTTGAAGTATAAAAAAATAAATCAAATACATAAAATACACGGTAAAAAAAATTATGTTAGACGTCGAAGTTATTCTAATGACATTCATATGTGACCGCTGCAGCTTTAAGAAACTGATGATCTAACAAACATTACCTAAATGGGAGTACACTAAATACACAACATAAAAATATAATCAATTAGGACGACATATACTTGTAAGATCATGATGAGGTTACTTATTATATCGAGAGAATTATGGAAAGTAATTTAGTAATCATCATTTTTTTTAAGAAGTAATCTTCCTTAAAAAGAACCATATGATACATATCAACCTTCAATACTTCGTCCAATAATATTATCTCAAATATATACTCTTACCATTGTATTAAGTTGATGAAGAAAACAAAGCTGCAATTGCATACAATACTTCGGTGAGTTGACAAATCCAATTAGAAATTAGGAGACTTTAAGGAATTCTCACTAGAACAATTTCGATATTTAATAGAGGTTTTTAAACCCCTATTAAAGGAGGGTGTTATTAAATAACACCTAATTGATATGAGTTTTAAAAAACCTCTATGTAATACATGTATTAAAAATTAAAACATAACACATTTTCACATGACATTTAATAACATTCTATTTAATAGGGGTTTAAAAACCTCTATTAAAGGCCAAAAATGTTATAGTATCTGCAAGTGAATAATATGACGTTAGAACAACATGTATCACTATTATAAATTTTTTTTTACAAAAAAAAAACTTTATGTTGAAAAATGCATAAGTTGTTTTCTCTAGATCATACCAACCATTTTTCTTTGAATTATAAAAAAATATAAATGAAGTACATATTTAGAAACCATAATTATACATATACTCCAAATATTGTGCACCAGTAATGGATGTTATTGGATCAAAATCTAATTACTTGTCACTTTTTTGTACACAAAAAACATCACAAATAAAAGAAAACAAAAAAGAAATTGTAAACAACTAATTTTGTTAGACGTCGAAGTTATTCTAACGATGCTTGTATGTGATCACTGCAGCTTTAAGAACCTCATGATCTAACAAACATTACTTACACTGCAACACGAACAACACATTTCTGCAAGATAGTGTGGATTCTGAAAAGTTAACATCTCAAAGAAGACACAAATATTGAAATTGAGACAACCCCAAAGAAAATCAAGAAAAAAAAAGCATAATAACCTAAGTCAACAAAAGACCACTGTCAAATAATATCAATACTTACACAATCATGGAAGTTAAAGGTCTAAAACCAAGTTCAACATATTTTATGCATAAAACTATAATTGTAAGAATTGGCCAAACACAATAGAGAAATACGAAAAACTTCATTTAAGTGCTAGCACGATCCAAATTTTGTAAAGGCCCGTTCAAGAAGTATGTATGCAATTTATGATATTTCTTTTTCTTTTTATAATAGCTGTCGAGTTTATCTACAATAAATTTCTACTTGACATCAATTTATAATGTTCCATTAGCTTATATGCTTCTATTTTATAGGAGTAGCTTCTAAATAAAATTAAAACTTTGTAGCAATCTTTTTATATGTAAGTTAGCACCAAAATTTACATGTTATGTTGTTTTTCATTACACCGGTATAAATTTTAGTAAGATTATGTTTTGCATGTAATTCCTAACTCAATGTTCTGAAAAAAATATATAATTAATTCGAAGATGGTTGACGAATTTTCATGCCATGATTAGAGGATGGAACATAGAAAAGTCCATCATGTAGCTGACAAAAACCTCAAAATACTTGAAGTTATAGAAGCTAAAACTTATACTTTATTAACAGGATTTGGGGACAGTAACTGGGATCGTGTTTCAAAACGAATATTCCTAAATTCTAAGCCATTCACTATAACATTTTTGACCTTTAATAGCGGTTTTAAAACCTCTATTAAATAGAATGTTATTAAATATCATGTGAAAATGTGTTATATTTTAATTTTTAATACATGTATTACATAAAGGTTTTTTAAAACTTCGACAAAATTGTTCTAGTGTTAGAAAGGAGTGTAATAGAGGAGAAGTACATAAAAGCTCTGATCTCAACCCATATCTACATTGTTTTTGAACCCTATTCCAGACTCAACTGCCTGTTGGGGCCTAAAAAAAACCAGTATTCAACATAATTTAGCAAATTCATCAATGTAGTGTTTTGAACTCCAGTTAATTAATCTTAGGAGGCAGCTTGACCCTTACTTAGAAGGGATGCTTGGTGCTGCAACTTAGACAGTGCAAACCTTGGCAACTTAAGCAATTCAGCATATATACATAACCTCAATATTTGGAATCCGATGAATAAGAATTAGTATTAGTTTTATATGTGTTTCGTGGATGAAGCAAAATTACAAAGTCCCAAAACCATCTACTAAAAAAAGGTGAAATCACAAGTTCATCACGATCAAACCATGGATAATATTTATATGCTGAAACAGAAAATGAATAATAGGGAGTACTACATCTAAAGAAATAAGAAATGCAAGAAATCTGAATGCACCTAGCCTGCTATTGGAAATTGAATTTATATAGTAGTCACAAGCATGAGCATATATCCTCCGACATCCCGCCACAAGGTTTGTCTCATGGCTAGTTACCTAGATGCCACAATTCAGCATTGTGTTTTTAAAAACTTATGGCCGGTTAGTTTACAAATGTCATATTATTGCCATATTAATTTGGCAACATTGTGTTTTTAACTAAGGTAGTATTTAATATAATTTTAATTACACACCCAAATGATGATTGGCTATAGCATTATTGACTCCTTGTAATTAAATTCAAACGTTAAAACGTTCAAATATAAGGTAACATTCCCCCTCAAAAAATAGTATATGATATCTGATGTATATAGTAAGTGGGCCCCACATTAACTGTTTCCTCCCCCTAATGGATCTGGTCTCCCACGCATCGCACCAGAGACTCCGTCGTCAACCGCCTCATCGAAACCCTAATCGCCCTCCTCCATCCTCCCCAAGCGATATGGCTCTCTCTCTCTCTCTCTCTCTCACGACGATGCCTCCTCCGCCGCGCGAGCCAAAGGAGGCCTTCGCAACCGCCGAGCTGCTCGGAGCTCTCGATCGATGACGACGGGATCGAGACTCTTCAGACCTACTCCAAGGGGATCAGCAAGAGAATGCTGGAGACGGTGAAGGCGAAGGCCGCGGCCGCGGCCGCGGCGACAGGCCATGTACAGGTATATATCATTACAGCCAGTGAGGATGTCTCATTACAACGATCTATATCTACAGGTATATATCAAACTACGTTCTCTTCTGCGGATAGCTAGACCTTAATTGATCACTGTTACATTTTATTTTATTTTTTTGGCAAAACTAATCTTTTGGTCCCTGAACTTTGAAAGTTTTACACTTTTGGTCCCTCAACTTTGAAAACAACACATTTGGTCCCTCAACTTTTCATATAATGTAAATTAAGTCCTTTTGTTGGTCCAGTCATTATTATTGATGACGTGGCGAAATGCAATCGCCACGTGGCGCCACTTGGCGCCACATGGCAATGAACCACCCAGTTCTGAACCCCACCCTTGTTTTCTCTCTCAGCGTTCCTTCTCTCCACGATTTCTCTCCTCTCTCTCTCTTTCTCTACGCCTCTCCCGCTTTCCCTCGCGCCTCGCTCGCGCTCTCGGCCTCGCGCCGGCCGCCTCGCGACCGCCTCTTCCTCGCTCTTCCTCGCGACCGCCGCCTCGCGACCAACTCTGCCTCGCGCCCGCCGCCTAGTGAAATGAAACAAGAAGACATCAACACTACTTGCATGTTTTGCAGTCAAGCACATATGAAACACATCTTCTCAAATTTCCACAATCGAGACAAACTCCAAGTACTTTAATCTAGGCTTAATCTCCAAAAATCTCTAGACCATCGAGAACTCGAAATTAATGTGAATTTTGAAACAAATTGTTAAGGACCCAAAAAGAAGGACGGATAAAGATAGTGAAATGAAACTGATTTCTATGATTCATGAAAAAAATAAATAAATAAATAAATAAAATAAACTGATTCCTATGATTTCATACAAATTGGCAACTTGGATTGACAAACTATATTTAGAGTAGACAAGTTCATATAATACAGGTTGAAATATTCACAAATTCAGTTTTTTCACTATATATTGGACAACAATGCATTTTTTTCTATAACCGTATTTAAATCTTAATTGATCATCCATGGGAAGCATGAGAACATATTCCTTGTTTTCTCTCTCAGCGTTCCTCTTTCTCTCCAGGAATTCAGGAGTGTGAGTTGTATCAATTGTTAATTACATGTACATCTCGAAACGAAGAAACAAAGCCAGGGGAGTTCTGAATTGCTTTCAACTCAGGGAGAAAGCCGGGCACTGAAGCCATTGGCAGCATGGCTATAACTAACAAGATGCAGAGTTGGTCGCGACGCAGAGTTGGTCGCGAGACAGCGACGGTCGCGAGGCAGAGTTGGTCGCGAGGCGGCGGGCGCGAGGCCGAGAGCGCGAGCGAGGCGCGAGGGAGAGTGGGAGAGGTGTGGAGGAGAGAACGCAGAGCAACAGAGAAAGAGAGAGAGAGGAGAGAAATCGTGGAGAGAAGGAACGCTGAGAGAGAAAACAAGGGTGGGGTTCAGAACCGGGTGGTTCATTGCCACGTGGCGCCAAGTGGCGCCACGTGGCTATTGCATTTCGCCACGTCATCAATAATAATGACCGGACCAACAAAAAGACTTAATTTACATTATATGAAAAGTTGAGGGACCAAATGTGTTGTTTTCAAGGTTGAGGGACCAAAAGTGTAAAACCTTCAAAGTTCAGGGACCAAAAGATTGGTTTTGCCTATTTTTTTGATAAGTTTGGGTTTCTGATTTTTTTTTGGGTAACATATCTACAATATTCAGCCATGTACTTTAGTTTCACATGGTTTAAAGTTTTCCTTGAAAATGATGGTTTTTTTTTTTTTTTTTTTTTTTTTAGAGAGTCAATTGATTTGGAGAAGCAACAATCAGTGTCACATGAATAGTTTTTTTTTTTTTTTAATTAATAGAGGCAATACTCCTATAATAAATACATATAAGGAAATGCTATTACATGTGAGTATGTGTACTATCTATATGTGCGAGACTATACAAAAACCCACAAAAACATGGCCAACCAAACTGATGTGGCCAAAACAAAAAAAACGCCTTTACATTGCCGATCAAAAAGAGGTATCCAAACCACTTCAAATGTCCATCAAAATATACCACCTAAAAAGATTAATCCAATAAACTTTAAGTACCCATCAACCGCAAGTGAACAGCTGTCAGCCCCTCAATAATGAGACCCGAGTAGGCCGGGCTGGGCGGTGAGAAACCTAGCAAATGATCGAGTTTCGGAGGACTCGGATGGTTCCATGGAGGTTGATTGCATACGGAACAGATGAGGCAGTGCACAGGGGTGAAGGAGGTTGAGCCTTGGCACGCGCCTAGGCGTAGACAAGTTATGCCTTGGCACATTCCTTGACACAGGCGTGGTCAAGCCAAGACAAATTCCCTGGGCACGAGCAAGGCCGAACCTAGGCGGATTCCCTGAGCACGAGTTAGGTCGCGCCTTGGCACGAGCAAGGCCGAACCTAGGCGGATTCCTTGGGCACGAGTTAGGTCGCACTTTGGCATGAACAAGGCTGAACCTAGGCAGATTCCCTAGGCACGAGCAAGGCCGCGCCTTGGCATGAGTAAGGCCGAACCTAGGCAGATTCCCTGGGCACGAGTTAGGTCGCGCCATGGCACGAGCAAGGCCGAACCTAGGCAAATTCCTTTGGCACGAGCAAGGTCATGCCTTGGCACAAGTAAGGCATACCTTGGTAAGGGTTGACAAATCTTGACTTGGGGGTTGACCAAGTCAAAGTATGCTTGGTCTCATTTTTGGATGTTTCCTATTGGAGCTGAGGAAACGGCTTAACATCTATTATAAGGAGAGGTGGTCTCTCCTAGGGGCGACATGGGCAGGGTAGCAAGGAAGACCTTTGAGCATGCCTTGGGCACCATGCCAAGGCAAGACCCTCGGACCCATGGTCCGGCCACCCCGAGCCGGTAGGACTCTACCGAGCCCCGGCAAGGGCCTGGGCGCAGCTAGGCACCACCGAGCAGTCCCTGTCCCTTAGAGAAGCATGGGCCACGTCCCTTGAGGTGTGGATGGACCAAGTCAAGGTGGTTTCAAGCGGTTGAGGAATTACCTTGGTCATGGGCAGGTGCCATGATCAAGGCACATCCAAGGAAGTCCTGAATACATGGAACATGTTGCAATTGACCCTGTAGTGGTGACGGTTATGGAACGATGTGGCAGCAAGGGATCAAGGTAGTTGGGTAACTGCCTTGACCATAAAGGAAGTGGTGTTTTACTTGGTCTATGGATCGATGTACACAGGACATGTGTCCTAGTTAGTTATGTAACTACTTGATTGGCTGATCTATAAAGCCAATGGCTCTTGGCTTGGGGAAACATGGAGTTCCAGTGTTGTATTCTCATTGAGAGCTTAGTAAAACGTTTCATTGGTGCCATTGCTTGCTGTTCATTCTATTTGAGTATTGGTAGTGCTAAACTAAGGTGGCCTTTAGGCACCACGGGTTCGATTGAGTGATAAATATTTCCTTGAGAAAAACCCATCTCTTAATAGCCTCGTGACAATTGGTATCAGAGCCCCGTTGTGGAGACGATGGCGACCCAAGCAGCGAGTGATCTAAGTGAGAGGGTGGTTCACCTAGAACAAATGATGGCAACGATGGCTGTCCCGGCGGACATAGCGGAGTCTTCAAGGATGGCACAGCGCGTTGAACGCTTGGAATTGTTGGTGGCTTCCTTGGTGGCTAGAGGAGAGTCACAAGGGGCCATGATTGCGACGTGGGAATCCAAATTTGAGGAGCTTGTAGCAGATGTGCGTTCTGTGGGAGAACTCACTACTGAAACTGCCACAAACATGGCTATGGAGGTAAGCCTGCTCAAGCGAGTCGTGAGCAGATCCTCGGAGGTTGCAGTTGCGGTAAAGCCTAGAACAAAGGTACCGGAGCCGAAGAAATTCTCAGACAAGTAGAGCGCAAAGAAGCTTGAGAATTTCCTTTGGGATATGGAGCAATTGCTACGGTTCGGACGGAGGACAACCAAAAGGTCATTTTAACCTCCATGTACCTAGAAGGCGATGTGAAACTATAGTGGAGAACCAGAGTAGATGATGATGCAGTTGCGGGTAGACCTAAGATTGTGGAGTGGGAGGTGCTGAAACAGGAATTGAAGGATCAATTCCTACCCACAAATGCGACATCGCAAGCGCGGGAGGCTTAGCGTCAATTGAAGCATAAAGGGGCGGTTAGAGAATATGTGAAAGAATTCTCTTCCTTACTGCTTGACATTAAAAATATGTCCGAGGAGGACAAGTTGTTTAATTTCACTGCAAGATTGCAAGGATGGCACAGTCAGAGCTGCGAAGGCAAAGCGTGAAAGACTTGTCGAGTGCAATTGCGGTGGCGGATAGCCTTGTAGATTACATGACTAGTGGTGCTTCTTTTGAATCAAAAGAAAAGAAGTACAAGGAGTAGTATCGAGCTGGTGGATCTAGGAAGGAGGAGGAGCCTCCTTCTAAATTTGATGCTAGTGCCAAAACATCGACATTGAAGAGGGGCTATTTCGAATATGACGGTCCTCACTGGGCAAGGGATTGCCCAAAAATTGCCCAAAAAAGAGAAGTTGAATGCGATTGTTGCGGATGAATCAGAGGCTCGAATGAATCCATTGCAATTGCTTAACACGGTGCAGGTATAAAATGTTGTGGGATCAGTGAGGCTGATGTTTGTGGAGGCTCAGATCAACAACCAAACGGTGAAGGTGTTGATCGACTCGGGAGCCACACATTCGTTTGTTGCAGAGAACCTAGCTCGAGACTTGGGTTGCAGCTTGCAGAGAGTGCAAGCATGGTGAAGGCCGTTAATTCAGAACCAAAAAAAGGCTATGGGCATAGCCTTGGACGTGGGCATTCGAATTGACACTTGGGATGGCAAGGTAAATTTGATTACGGCTCCGTTGGATGACTTTGAATCATTGCAAGAAATGATTTCTTGATGGTTGAGAAAGTTGTTGTGATTCCATCACTTCATGGCTTGCTGATCATGGATGAAAAGGGGTTGTGCTTTGTTCCAGCAATGCGAGGCAGGGGCAAAGGCAGTACACCAAGGATGATGGCACTGCAAGTACAGGATCAGATGGAGAAATGTTGCTTTGTTGGGCAGTAGTCTGGTGGACAGCCAGAGTTGGGGTGTTCGATGAGGGCATCGAACATTTCGGCGGCCCTCAATAATGAGACCCGAGTAGGCCGGGCTGGGCAGCGAGAAACCTAGCAAATGACCGAGTTCCGGAAGACTCGGATGGTTCCATGGAGGTTGATTGCATGCGGAACAGATGAGGCAGTGCACAGGGGTGAAGGAGGTTGTGCTTTGGCACGCGCCTAGGCACGGTGCCTAGGCGCATACAAGTTATGCCTTAACTCGAACCTTGGCACATTACTTGGCATAGGCACGGGCAAGCCAAGACACTCGTGCCTTGGCACGAGCAAGGCCGAACCTAGGCGGATTTCTTGGGCACGAGCAAGGTCGCGCCTTGGCTCGAGCAAGGCCGAACCTAGGCAAATTCCCTGGGCACGAGTTAGGTCGCGTCTTGGCACGAGCAAGGCCGAACCTAGGCAGATTCCTTTGGCACGAGTAAGGCATACCTTGTTAAGGGTTGACAAATCTTGACTTGGGCGTTAACCAAGTCAAAGTATGCTTGGTCTCATTTTGGGATGTTTCCTATCGGAGCTGAGGAAACGACTTAACATCTATTATAAGGAGAGGTGGTCTCTCATAGGGGCGACATGGGCAGGGTAGCAAGGAAGACCTTTGAGCATGCCTTGGGCACCATGCCAAGGCAAGACCCTCGGACCCATGGTCCGGCCACCCCGAGCCGGTAGGACTCTACCGAGCCCCAGCTAGCACCTGAAGGGCCTGGGCGCAGCTAGGCACCACCGAGCAGTCCCTGTCCCTTAGAGAAGCATGGGCCACGTCTTTTGAGGTGTGGATGGACTAAGTCAACGCGGTTTCAAGCGGTTGAGGAACTACCTTGGTCATGGGCAGGGGCCATGATCAAGGCACGTCCAAGGAAGTCCCGAATACATGGAGCATGTTGCAATTGACCCTGTAGTGGTGACGGTTATGTAACGATGTGGCAGCAAGGGATCAAGGCAGTTGGGTAACTGCCTTGACCACAAAGGAAGTGGTGTTTTATTTGGTCTATGGATCGATGTACACAGGACATGTGTCCTAGTTAGTTATGTAACTACTTGATTGGCTGGTCTATAAAGCCATGGGCTCTAGGCTTGGGGAAGCATAGAGTTCCAGTGTTGTATTCCCATTGAGAGCTTAGTAAAATGTTTCCTTGGTGCCATTGCTTGTTGTTCATTCTATTTGAGTATTGGTAGTGTTGAACTAAGGTGACCCTTAGACACCACGGGTTCAATTGAGTGAGAAAAATTTCATTGAGAAAAACCCCTATCTTAATAGCCCCGTGACAACAGCCATAAGGGGATTAATGCATGAGTACATGTCCACCTACCCCAATGGCTTCAAACCGTCCCCCTCCAAGAATACTTAAAACTGAAAACTCATATCCAGTACTGCCCGTGAAAACAACAGGCAACTTCTCGCTCAGAACTCCCTGATCCACTGTCACCGGCTTCAACGTTGTCGTAGGAAAGTCTCCCGAGTCAGACGTCAACTCCTTCATGATCGTCGTTCTAGTCATTGACCTCCTCCGCCTCTCACTACTCCCGGTGTCATCCTTAGTTGATCATAAAAAAGTAAATCATATATTTCTGTTAAGAAAAATGTAAACATAAAATATATTAATTCATATATTTGTCATAAACTAAATATACCAATTCATATATACCAATTGGTCACTGACCTCCGCCTCGCACTCCTCCACCTCACACTAATCTCTAAATCCACTGATCGTCGATCTATATCGCAATCGATAAACTAAATATACCAATTCATATATTTGTCATAAAAAAGTAAATCATCTTTTAGAAAATCATAGTAAAACTACAAGAAATAAGTCTATCAATGACATTTAAAAACTGTCATTAAAAGTAAAAGATGACAATTTTTAATAGTCATATAATGGGTGTGTCGTGGAAAGTATAATTTATAATGACAACTTTTTTACATGTCATCGTTAATATATAATGACACTTTTAGACTGTCATCTTAATTATTCAACGATACTCTAGAACTATCATCTTAACAATTTAATGACAATTTTTCAACATCGTCTAATTTATATGATAATTTAAAAAAAAATTAAAAGATGTTATCCAAATGTATAAAAAATATTAAACAATTAAATACATTGCATTAAAATATATATACCAACAAATAATAATAATAATAAACAAAAGATAATGATCTTTTGATTCAATCAACAACATTCAAATTCGACTACATTTTAACATCATTAAAAAAGATGAAATATAATTTAAGCAATTGAGAACTTGTCTTCATTATGGATGAAAAGATTGATTATACCCTTCGATACCTGCAAACAATATAAAATAAGAGATAAAATTAATTACACCAAGGCTGAAAAGTTTTTCTTGCCCTGCTAAATCCCAAATCTATCATTCACAAGCATATTGATTCAGTAAAACAAACTCAGGAAAGATCAATATGAAAATAGTTTTGTTGGATTGTTATGATGTTTCTAATTACATGATCTACTAGTTCAACCAATTTGAACATTCTATTACTTACAAAATAGTTCCCAATGAATTCAAGTAACATCAATCCCAAACTAGATGAGCTACATGGATAACAATCACATAGACTAATATGAGGATGTTGAAACAACACCTATCCTCTGCCCCCATTTCATTGACTAACATGAAGATCATTTCTCTTCGATCAAAAGTCATGACAACAAGATAATGTATCACTTAGACTAATCAAATTGACAACAGGATCATGGGGCAACAGACGTCATAAAATCCCTGTGTAATAGAATAAAATTGATATCAAGATCAATTCACAGATCAATCGCATAAAATCAACCATTTCACAATTCAGTTAGCTCAACCATATCAATGCCTTAAATAAAAAATAGGAACAAGGAACAAAACAGAAAAAAATAACTTGCACATAGTGTACTACATAAATGAAGTATTTAGTGATTAACTTATTATAATTATTAATTAATTATGATTAGGTATACCATAAATCATATGGACACAAAATGTACAAGCAGCAAAACAGAAAAAAATAACTTGCAGTTGTTCCAACAACATGGATTAGAGCTTGTCAACTGAAGTGTCTCAGATTCAAATGCACAATGCTCATTAATTTGATGGGAAGTTGTTAACAATTATTAAATTATGTGGTCTGTATATATAGGTTGGGCCTCTATCTATTTGCTAAGGTTCTTAGATATAAGTGAGAAGTCTAACATGGTACCAAAGAAATTATTTTTAGATCTAATGTTCAATCTTATGTGCAAGCATTTCTTTTGTCTATTAATATTGTTGATTTCCCATCCTATCGTAAACGTTGTCAGATCATTCACAGGTGAAAGGGGGCAGTTAAATATTATGTACTTTAGATGTACAATTTTGACAACTTTCGGATCAAATGGGGATGTGGAATTCCAACCAAAACTTGAATTCTCACATAAAATATCTATACTACTACTAAATAAAACAATGATTTAAGAGGGCAGTCCATGATATTATCGAGATCGATTCAAAGCCATTCGGGTGAAATGGTAAGGGACTATTTATGTTAATGGAGTAGTGCCTACTGATTAGATCTATATATCACATCCTGCAATTACGCTAAACTGAGAAAAAAATCATAGTGGAATAGTTCTAGCCTTCCTCAATTAATTTGATCACTCCATCCTTGATCAATCCGGATAAATTCTACCTTTCATATTTGCAAGATTTAATTTCAACAAATTAGAGAAAATATTAGTTGAGGTTAACATCTTCAATACAACACTGAATAAAATAATATTTGGCATGCCTGCAACATTTAAGAATTCGCGAGAAGTAATGGAGACAATTGGATTGAAGCAAAGATAAGTTAGGGCTCGATGTAGAACCAGGCACAAGCGCCAAAAAATAATAAATAAATTTGTAAGAACAGTTTTGTCGATAAATGAATTTAACACAAATTATGCAACTGTAAAGTACATTACCTACTTAAGTAGCAATGCTACTTAACCTATATGATTGACCAGTTGCCATAAATATCAAAAATCCTAAAGAGGATGGATATGCAAACATCTCCAACTTCCAGACATTTGAATATAAAAATTGGTAGACTCCTAATAAATTTTGGAAAACAAAATGATATCATGTCCCCTAAGAGAATTTTATGTGTTTACAGAAGTTGCAAATTATAATATAAATCAATTATAAAATTATAAACAATTGGGGTGATATTTGATCTTCTTATGATTGGCATAGAACTCAAAGCACCAAGAGCTTGTAGAATTTCAAGGGCTAAGTAAGCTAGTTTATGCAAAATATTCCCCAACACCGCCTAATAGTTATAGGGCAACTCCCACAGGTAAAACTGTTTCACTTTACGATATTTTGTCATTAGCTTCCCCTAAATCAGAGAATTCACCCTTAAAACCAGAAATGATTGGAAGGAGTAGCCAAAACAAATGACAAAAGATCAAAAATAAATTTAATGAGAATATTTGAGACGTAAGCCTTGGAGCATCCATTAGGAGTCTAGCAAAATGTCGCTTCAAAAACCATTGCAAAAAGTGAATACAAGAACAAACAACATAGGTGTTTTTGTTAAATTACGAAAATAGAATGTGAAAAATTATAAAATAGGGAGTTCAAGAAAAAACTCACAATCACAATCCTTTTGAGATCTTAAAAGACGTTAATATGTGCGTCATGGAAACAATCCACATCGTTAGAAGATACCTAACTAGGCACTTGTTGCAGAATACTCCAAGCTTATTTCGTCTCCATGCTCAGCCTAAACTGTGATGCAGATGTACATATATGATTGGAATAACATATTCAAACTATAAGGAAATGAAGAGAACTAGTTGCTTAAGAGTCCAACTATTTTAATTAAAACCAATGGAAATAATTGATCTGCTGAGTTGAATAATTGTTACACGTATGAATGTCTTTAACTTATCTAATAACCTATTAAAAAAAAGGCATAACATGAACTACTTAACAAACGATTATAGACAATAACTTTTCATGTGTATCAAAAAACTCATTCAAGTGCAGGGAAGTCATTTATGGTGTAACAATCCTAAAAATCTACCTCGTGCCACATGTCATTTTAGGGTCGTGCGTGGGACCCACTTGTCGTGATACACATGTCCAAATCTCGGGAGTCGACACCGAGGTATATTATTTTTGGTTTAATGCTTGTATTAATTATTATACCAAAAGTTGGACAAATTAAATTAATGAAATTCGATAATGTGCGGGTAAGGTACACGCGGGGCATAACAGTGTCGAGACGAGCGGAGGTGTACCTCGAATCACGTGTCGATGTGGGGCCGAAGTAGCGTCATATGGGGTAAGCAAAACTATTTTGGACTAATATTGAATTTATGTTTTTGTTGGTGGCTAATGTGGTCACATTAAATGTAAACATTAATGTGCTTATAGTTAGTGAAAAATTCAAATGGCAACATGATGTATCTCGAGACACGCATTGACACATCAAGAGGCCAATGGAGTGAACTTGTAAGTCATTTGTGCATGACTTGGTTAATAATTGAGTGAAAGTGGTCCCTTAAACCTGCCTCGAGATACGTGTGCATAAATGGATGTGTGGTCATGGTTCAATCTTTATCCAATACATAAAAAACTTATCATTTTTCACTCACTCACTCACTCACAACGTTTTGGAAGGAAGGAGGAGAGGAAGAAGAGAAATTGCTAGGGTGTTGGAGCAAATAGAAAAGCAACCAGTGATGGTGGAGAAGTGGTGATCGCACTTACAAGAACATCAAGCTAGGTATTTCTCCATCTCCATTAACATCATTTGATTATTTGTCATTTCCAAGTCTTGAATTTGATATTGTTATTGATTTTGGGCGAGTTAACGATAGGTTTAGAGTTTGATTGTACATCTCATTGGTGTGTATTGAAGAAGAATAAAAAAATCAGGGAGGTGAAACAGGCGCGTTTCACGCCACTGTTTCACTCCCCCTCTCTTTCGTAATCGAAAGATGGGGGTTTGGGCTGGGTCGAGTTGGGCCAGCCTATGTAAGTAATGCCAAGCAGGACATATATACAGCATTTCGAAATAAATAAATCAGTCTAATTCATGAAAATAGAAAGACAAGAACAGGGAACACATGAATAAAAAACTGCAAATAAACCAAACGATAAGCGAGTCCGAAATACGAAATTCGAATAGCAAGGAGTCGCGACCAAAAGGTCGTTGAGTCGTGGCAAAAGCCCCGCTGACTCGGGTTCGGGATAAGACACAGACTACCAGCCCTAACCCTTGCGACTATGAGATATCTACAGACCCGGATAAGTGCCCCCAACGTACACTCAATTGGGAGATATCAACGCGTCTAGATAAGAGCTCATTTCACAGATAAATAATAACCATGAGTCACTTTCCAATAGACCACTCAACCAATGAGAATTTCAAAAGAAACGATGAACAGAGCAATAACAACAAATTAAAGCTCAATAAATATTGTAAAATTTCCTAGCTGGTTTACTTAGTTATATCCAAACTAATACGCACTCAAATCAACTCTGACACGCCTCCAAATCCGTACCCAATACCCGACACTAGTAACTTATGCCCCTGATAATTATATGGGCAAATTTATATTGTGTTAGAGCCAATTTTAGATATTTTAGATTTTTAAATCCCAAAATTGAGCAAATTAGGAAAATCCTAGTGGTGGCACATTTTTCGAGGAAATATTTGTTGGTGTAAAAACTTTCGACAACGTCAACAAGTGTTTTTTCCACTTTCCTCAACCATTTCTAATTTTTTCCAATTTTTTTCCTGAGTTTTTCTAGAATTTTCATGATTTTTAAGGATACCGGAGCAGTTCCTACTAGTCTAACATAGGTGATTCTTTTGTATTATTAGTTATACTTTTTTTAAAACATTGGGAGTTGGGTTTTTTAGAGATTTTGGGCATGTATATCATGTATTTACTCCTTTGAATGTTCATAGATGATTATATACATATTCGGGGTTTCCACACTCTTGGTTGTCTTAACTGATGTCTTTAAGGTTTTTTTTAGTTAGTTTGAGGTTTAATTGTGTTCGCTTTAACAATGATAACTCACTAATTGATTAACTCAACTTTAATTGCTTGATAAGTTGTAAATGATAAAGAAAGGTTGACTAGGCTTGTGTGACTCAGCGAGACGGGTTCAGGGGTCCACGTAAGTCTAGGCCGGGCGGGGCCCAGTTTAAGATTGTAGTACTGGGGCCATCACAGTTGGTATCAGAGCCGAAGTTGTAAATACTCAACTCTTGATTTAAATCACAATCTATTAAGACACAAACCAGTGGAAGTTATGAATGGTTGAACTTAGAGTGGAACCATATGATCCTAGCCTAAGTCTTAATTAGGAAGTGATGAGAGTTGGGGAAATTTGAAACTGGACTACGAGTTATTTGGTTTATTGTACTATTAACTATTGATAGTTATGTTCTGATCTTAAAAATCGCTTTGTTTTCAGTTAGCGATGGTTGATCCGCCCGATATTAGCGATAGTGGTACGGGGGACGTACAGAGGAGATTAGATAGCATGTTGTAGATGATTACATCTCACGATCAGCAGCTTCAAGAGATTCTTCGACTGCTGAAGGCTCAGACGGCAGCATCACCTTCCACGTTAACAACTCCGGTTACTCAGACTGGGATGGCTCCTACAGTCCATGACCCACCTGCAGCACCTCCAGTTCAAGCAAGACCTAAAGTGGCCGAGGAGGCACATGTTCAGGTCGAGATAGTACCTCCTACACCTGAGACACCGGCTGAGGATACACCAAGCACGCCGATCGATACGGGTGTTAGGGCCACAGCTGAGGCGAGGCAGGTTCGTGAGTTTCAAAGGCATCATTCGGAGAAGTTCCACGGGAGTACTAACCTCGAGGCTGTAGAGAGGTATATCAGGAGCCAAGAGAAGATACATGATGTACTGGCCACACCAGCTCATATGCGGCCGAGTATGTCGTCAGCTTCACTGTTCGGCGAGGCTGATGTCTGGTGGTGCTTGTTGGGGCATGTGCACTAGGTCAATTCATTAACTGTCTTTATGAATACTTTTAGTTAATAAAATAGAGGATTTCGTTTGTTGTTTATTATAATTAATTTGCATGTTTACATTTTAATAAGATCCATGGGTATTTACAGAAATATCCTAAATTTCCCTAGTCGATCATTATACTTGGAACTATAATGAATTAAAACTAGTGTGAGTCTTGATTGATAATCATATGATGATTATACGTATAGGGATACGAATCAAGATCACGAGTACTTGTTAGGGAACAAAGTATTGGATCGACCTGCTATGAGAACATCACATGGATTAAGTTATAGTTGTTTCTCGTGATAGGTATATTTTTCAGTCCTCTGACTTAAGATTACCAGAGATTTCAACATTAGGAACATAGTGATTTGACACTATCAAACGTTGTCTTTAACCGGACGATTATAAAGGTTGTGATTGGTTACTGTGTGAGCAATGTGATGAGGTTGTGTAATCAAGATAGAATTTGTCCCTTTCATATAAAGAGAGATATCCAGTGAATCCCTCGATGTGTTAGACTGTTAAAAGGCCTAGTCTAAGTGAATTGATATTTATCAAAGTCACTTGGATGTTTCCAGTCTACCTATAGATCTAGACTGGTACGATTGAACATGTTGGATGACAATTTCATGCCTTATGTTTGATCAAAAGGATACCGTGTGACAAAAAGGATGTTATATACATTATTGATTAGGTTGTATCGATTTGATATTCGTACAACTTGGGTAGTCATAATGTCTTGCTAGAGGCCGCTTATGACTTGTATACCAAAATATGTTTTGGTACACTGCCAACGTTGTATGAGCCTATTGGGTCGCACACTAAGAATGGTTTTGCGAGATTTTAAGATGGTTCAGAAATATGAATTTTATATGATAAAATTCATGACAGAAACGTTCTCGTGGTGTATTACACCTATATTTCTTTAAGTAGGGGTATATGTGTAATTTACTTAACCGTCTATATACAAGGGTTGTATAAATAGACGCTTTAAGTTAGAAAACACGTACGAAAGATTAAAAGGCAGAAACTTTATTTTCGTTTAAGAAACGACTTAGGGTTTTTGGTATGATCTGGATCGTTTTGGAGAGAAACAAAAAGATTTGGTATTCTCTCGAAACTAGCACTTCGAATCTCGGCCGTCGTTCGTCTGTGGACTACTGGTAGAGGGCGTTCATTGTTGGCAGCGCCTTAGAGATCGATCAACCTTCAGAAATGTATATTGCGACTGAGGTATGATTAAGTTTTCATGGTTTAAACGTTTTTAATGGAATTAGATTCGGATCCTGTTGGGGTTTTTGTCAAAATTGTTTTGTAATCTCCGCTGCGTATAAACCCCAAAACCCAACAGTGCTCTATGGTGACATCTAAGGGGAAGCCCAAGGATTGGGCTGATTTCAAGGAGAGGTTTAACGAGAAGTACAATCCTCCTACAATCCATAACCGAAAGAGGACTGAGTTTCAAACCATTCGACAGAGGACCGAAGAGTCGGTTATGCAGTATATGGACCGATATTTACGCTTGATGGAGTATGCTAGGAATGCGACCGACACTGACGCTGACCAGGCTTACTACTTTGTGCACGGTCTACTAAATTCCATCTCCATTGGTTCTGTTGTAGTGACGACAACTCCGAGCACATTATACGAAGCCTATGAGAGGGCTATGGCTAGCGAGAGCTTTGGTAACACACGCACCGGAATATCAATTGCATCATCGACATCATCACAGTCAGTGGGTGGTTTTGGAGGTGATCGGGGGAGGAAGAGATTTCGACTATTGAGACAGAGAGATCGAGATCAGAGCGTGGGATCTATTGCATATCCGCCTTATGTAGCACATACTACGCAAGTATCAGGGGGTCTAGCTCAGAGCTACGCGGGTATACCACCGCAACCAGCACCGTCATGTCCTCAGCATCAGTATTATCAGAGGACTATTGGGAGAGGCACTGGCCAGAAATAGGGTTAGAGTTCCAGTCTGGTGCAGAGACAGGGACATAGGCCTAGTCAGGCACAGGGACAAGGACAGGGACAACATGGTTCATCTAGATCAGGATCTCAGATGGGTTGTTGGGAATGTGGACAGCTAGGTCATTTCATCAGTGATGTCCACGACTAGGCTAAGGGCTGCCGTAGCAGAGTCGGGAGCGAGTTCACGTAGTTGCCATGCCAGATCCGACTGTCAGCCATAATCTGATTGAGGGTATGGTTTATATTTGCAGTAGATTCATGCATGTTATGTTTGATTCAGGTTCTATTATTTCTTTTATTTCGAGTAGTATGGTTGATGAGTTGGGTTTGAAACCTACTAGACTAGAAAGACCCTTGATCCTTACCACAGCTGTTGGGGACAAGATCTAACAGAACTTATTATGCGTTGATTGTTCGGTTGAGATAGAGGCATATCATGCTAGCGGACCTAAGTGTGTTAGAATTCCTCGAGTTTGATGCATTGCTAGGCATGGATTGGTTAGGTGCTTATCATGCACAGATCCATTTCTTCAGTAAGAAAGTCACATTTCATCTTTTAGGGCATCCAGAGTTTAGCTTCCAGGGGACTTCGACTAGTTTGCCTATTACCAGAAGTAGAGTCGCCATAAGTGTAGAGGTCGAGATGTTCGCTAATGTATTAGGTACGACGAAACGAGTTGTGATTAAGTTGGAGGAGGTGCCGATGGTATGCGAGTTTCCAGACGTTTTTCCAGCAAAGCTACCAGGATTACTCCCGCCCAGGGAGATTGACTTCATCATAGATTTACTCCCAAGGACCAAACCTATATCTATTGCGCCGTACCGAATGGCTTCGAATGAGCTAAAGGAGGTGAGTAGACAACTTGATGAGTTGTTGAAATTAGGATTCATCCACCCGAGCATGTCTCCTATAGGCGCACCAGTCTTGTTTGTTAAGAAGAAGGATGGCAGCCTGAGATTATGCATTGATTATAAACAGCTCAACAAGGTGACAATGAAGAATAAGTATCCATTTCCTCGCATTGATGATTTGTTCGATCGGCCGACAGGTGCACAGTGGTTCTCAAAGAATGATTTGAGATCTGGGTACCATCAGTTGAGGATTAGAGCAGAGGATAGAGAGAAGACTGCATTTTACACTCGATACGGGCATTATCAGTTCACAGTCATGCCTTTTCTGTTGACTAACGCCCCAGCGATGTTCATGGATCTCATGCATCGAGTGTTGAGGGAGCATTTTGATAGGTTCGTCATTGTGTTCATCGACGACATCCTTATTTACGCTAAGACCCGCGAGGATCATAAGGAGCACCTTAGGATAATTTTGCAGACTTTGAGGGCTCATAGACTGTATGCAAAATTTAGTAAGTGTGAGTTTTTGCTTACAGAGGTCGGATTTCTTGGACACATCATCAAAGCCAGAGCAGTGTTAGTGGACCCCGCTAAGGTCAGAGCTGTGATAAATTGGCCTACACCACGGACAATGACGTAGATTCGCAGTTTCTTGGGGTTGGCAGGCTATTACCGACGTTTTGTTCAAGATTTCTCAAAAATTGCGACACCAATGACACAATTGACGAAGAAATATATAAATTTTCAGTGGAATGATAGTTGTGAACAAGCCTTCAAGACTTTGAAGGAAAGATTGACTATCGCACCAGTTTTGGTATTACCTGAGTCAGGAAAGGGTTTTGAGGTGAACACCGATGCTTATAAGGTCGGGCTAGGCTGTGTATTGATACAGGACGGTAGAGTGATTGCCTACGCATCCCGACAGCTGAAGATTCGTGAGAAGAACTATCCTACACATAACTTGGAGCTAGCGACAGTGGTTTTTGCACTAAAGATTTGGCGTCATTATTTCTCTGGAGGGAAGTTTGTGTTGTTCATTGACCACAAGAGTTTGAAGTACCTGTTTACTCAGAAGGATTTGAGTTTGAGACAAAGGCATTGGCTTGAGTTCCTCAAGGATTATGACTTCTCTTTGGAGTATCATCCGGGAAAGACTAATGTTGTTACATACGCGTTTAGCCGTCAAGGGGACGACTCATAGAGTATTACTTGTCGCATGACATATGAGTATGGTTTACTCGAGGCGGTCGAGTTGATGCATTTAATTGATATTTCGATTGGTAGTAGAGTGTTGATTTGTGGGCAAATGAGAACTCGGACAGTGTCAATTCAGAAGGTACTTGATGGTCAGCAGACAGATGAGTAGTACCAGAGATTTTTGGGGTTTGCTCAGAGTCCGGATCATTCAGATTGGAGTCAGTCGACAGACTCATGCTTGAGATTTAGAAGTCAACTGTGGATTCGATCAGTGGTTGAGTTACATAACAAGATACTTGATGAGACTCACCGCTCACGTTTTACGGTTCATCTGGGTTGGACCAAGATGTATGCCGATGTGCGTCATCTTTTCTAGTGGCCGAGGATGAAGACCGATGTTTATGATTACGTTAGAGCGTGTGAGGTATGCCAGCGAGTTAAGGCTGAGCATCGGAGACCCAATGGGTTATTACAGCCACTTCCCATTCCTCGGTGGAAGTGGGAGCATATTACCATGGATTTCGTCAGTGGGCTACCTCGATCTCAACGCAGACATGACAGTATCTGGGTGATAGTGGACATATTGATGAAGTTTGCGCACTTTTTACCGATCTCTACCACACATTGGGTTGATAGGTTGGCGAGTTTTTACTAGCGAGAGATCGTGCGATTACATGGTATTCCGTTACCGATTGTGTCTGACAAAGGCCCACAGTTTACATCTCAAATTTGGCAGAGCATGCAGGCACAGTTTGGTACGCATTTAGATCTCAGTACAGCTTATCATCCACGGACAGATAGACGGTCAAAGAGACTGATTTAGATTCTCAAGGATATGATTTGAATGTATGTGTTAGAGTATGGCGGATCATGGGAATAGTATCTTCATTTGTGTAAGTTCGCATACAATAACAATTATCGGACCAGTATTGGTATGGCACCATTTGAGGCACTCTACGGTAGACTGTGCAGATCTTCATCTTGTTGGGCGGAGCCCAAGGATGTGGCATTGATTGGGCCTGAGATTGTAGTGGATCACACAAAGAAGATATGACTGATTGGATTGAGATTGAAAGGTGCGTAGGAAATGCTGAAAAAAATATTATAACATGTATCACGGCGAGTTAGCATATGATGTCAGAGATTATGTGTATCTGAAAGTTTCTCCGATAAAGGGTCACAAGAGGGTTAGGATTAAATGAAAGCTTGCGCCAAGGTTCATTGGTCCTTTCAGGTTGAAGAAGCGAATAGGCAAGCTTGCGTGCGAGTTGGAATAGTTGTCTGGGATCCATCCTATATTTCATGTTTCTATGCTTCGACTGGATAAGTCGAGAAAGGGCGGACGGCCGACAGTGGATTTAAGCTAGATAGACTTGAGGCGGGACATTACTTATGACGAGCAGCTTATTCAAATTTTGGACCGTAAGGTAAAGATTATGAGGAACAAAGAGATCCTATTAGCCCTCGTCAAATGGCAGCATTACGAAATGAGGAGCTGACGTGGGAGCTCGAGTCGTACATGCGCGAGTACTTTCCTTATCTGTTCTGAATTTCAGTAAGTCTTTCTTTTATAATTTGTCAATTTCGAAGACGAAATTCTAATTAGTTGGAAAGACTGTAACAATCTTAAAAATCTACCTCGTGTCACGTGTCATTTCAGGGTCATGCGTGGGACCCACTTGTCGTGATACACATGTCCAAATCTCGGGAGTCGACACCGAGGTATTTCATTTTTGATTTGATGCTTGTATTAATTATTATACCAAAGGTTGAACAAATTAAATTAAGGAAATTCAGTAATGTGCGGGTAAGGTACACGCGGGGTATAACGGTGTCAAGACGAGTGAAAGTGTACCTCGAGTCGCGTGTCGACATAGGGCCGAAGTAACAACGTATGGGGTAAGCAAAATTATTTTGAACTAATATTGAATTTATGTTAATGGCTAATGTGGTCACATTAAATGTAAACATTAATGTGCCTATAGTTAGTGAAAAATAAAAATGGCCACATGATGTATCTCGAGACGCCTATTGACACATCAAAAGGCAAATGGAGTGAACTCGTGAGTCATTTGTGCATGACTTGGTTAATAATTGAGTAAAAGTGGTCCTTTATACATGCCTCGAGATACATGTGCACAAATAGATGTGTGGCCATGGTTCAATCTTTATCCAATACATAAAAAACTCATCATTTTTCACTCACTCACTCACTCACTCGCTCACAACGTTTTGGAAGGAAGGAGGAGAGGAAGAATAGAGATTGCTGGGGTGTTGGATCAAATAGAAGTGCAACGAAGAAGTGGTGATCACACTTGCAAGAACATCAAGCTAGGTACCTCTCCATCTCCATTAACATCATTTGATTATTTGGTCATTTCCAATTCTTGAATTTGATGTTGTTATTGTTGATTTTGGGTGAGTTAATGATGGGTTTAGAGTTTGATTGTACATCTCATTGGTGTGTATTGAAGAAGAAGAAAAAAAATCATGGAGATGAAACGGACGTGTTTCACGCCCCCTCTCTTTCGTGATAAAAAGAGCGGGCTGGGCAAGCTGGGCCTGCCCAAAACAACTAAATCGGGTCGGTTCAGCCGGCCCGTTCAATGAAAATGGGGCTCAAAGGGCCCCGAACTCAAAAAATAAAATAAAAATTAAATAACAGAAAATCCAATAAAAAATCATGAAAATTCAAGAAAAAATTGAAAAAATTGAAAAAAATTAGAAAAGGTTGAGGAAAGTGGAAAAACATTTGTTGACGTTGTCGAAAGTTTTTACACCAACAAATATTTTCTCGAAAAGTGTGCCACCACTAAGATTTTCTTAATTTGAGCAATTTTGGGATTTAAAAATCTAAAATATCTCAAATAGGCTCTAACACTATAAATTTTCCCATATGATTATCAGGTGCATAGGTTACTAGTGTCAGGTATTATGTACGGATTTGGAGGCGTGTTAGAGCCGATTTGAGTGCGTATTAGTTTGGATAAAGGTAAGTAAACCAGCTTGGGAATTTTACATGGATAACAATCACATAGACTAATATGAGGATGTTAAAACAACTCATATCCTCTGCCCCCCATTTCATTGACTAATATGAAGAGCATTTCTCTTCGATAAAGAGTCATAACAACTAGATAATGCATCACTTAGACTAATCAAATTGACAACAAGATCATGGGGCAACAACGTCCCTGTATAATAGAATAAAATTGATATCAAGATCAATTCACAGATCAATCACATAAAATCAACCATTTCATAATTCAGTTAGCTCAACTATATCAATGCCTTAAATAAAAAATGGGAACAAGCAACAAAATAGAAAAAGATAACTTGCACATAGTGTTCTACATAAGTGAAGTTTTTAGATATTGACTTATCATAATTATTAATTAATTATGATTAGCTATTCCATAATTATGTGGACACAAAATGTACATGCAACAAAATAGAAAAAAAAAACTTGCAGTTGTTCCAACAACATGGATTAGAGCTGTGTCAACTGAAGTGTCTCAGATTCAAATGCACAATGCTCATTAATCTGATGGGAAGTTGTTAACAGTTATTAAATTATGTGGTTTTCATATATAGGTTGGGCCTCTATTTATTTGCTAAGGTTTTTAGATACAAGTGAGAAGTCTAACATGGTACCAAAGAAATTATTATTAGATCTAATGTTCAATCCTATGCGCAAGCATTTTTTCACTACAAGAATATGATGGATTAGCAACAACAAATAGCAACAGCCTAAATATTTTGCTAAACAACAACAAATATGCATCAAATAAATCGTTTTACCCAGTTGACCATGAAACAACTATTCAACGACAAATTTGTGACAAAAGTTTTGTGATCGGTTGTCACAGATCTGTTGTTGAATTTCATTGGTTGTTGCTAATTTGTTGCTAATTTCAGCGACACGTTAGCGACGAACCTCGTCATCTGCATAAGAACACGTGGCATTTGATTTGAGGCAAAAAAATAAGTCAACGACAGACTTGCTACAAATTAGCGATGGACTTAAGGTATGTTGCTGATTTGTAGCAAACTGAAAAATTAAAGAAAAAAAGAAAGTCAGACCTTACATATACACTCCATCTCTATTTTTTTGACACCTCAAACACTCCCTCTCCTCTCACGTGCTTTCTCTCTCTCTCTCCCCTCTCAAACCAATCTCACTCTCTTATTCTCTCTCCACCCGAAAACAACTCCTTCATCTCTCATTTTCTTTTTACTCTCCTCCACCACTCACAACTCTCATCACTCACCCCTCTCGACCTCCTTGCATCTCTAGCAGCCACCATTGCCGATGACGCCCCTCCACCATTCTCGACTTCTCTCTCAGCACCGGTGACCACCCCCACTCGAGCGACTCCTGGACCGAGGGAGGGGAGCAGAGGAATCGGCAAGGCGTTGGTGGAGCAATTTTTTGGCGGTGGCGAGGGAGAGGGACTGGTTTTCAACGATGATGGTGGTGGTGTCGAAGAGGGCGTTGGCGGAGGCTGTGGCGGACCAGTTTTTGGTGGCGGCGAAGGTGGGGGACTGGTATGTTGGGGCATGTGCCTTAGGTCAATCCATTAACTATCTTTATGAATACTTTTAGTTAATAAAATAGAGGATTTCATTTGTTGTTTATTATAATTAATTTGCATGTTTACATTATAATAAGATCCATGGGTATTTACTAGGGGTGGGCAAACCGCGGTTTGGTGGTGAAAACCACCAAACCGCGACCAAACCGAGGGTCTACGGTTTGGTAATTTTCTAAACCACCACCAAACCATGAACCACCAAAACCACAACCAAACCGAACCGCGGTTTGCGCGGTTTGCGGTTTGGTTTCGCGGTTTTGGTACGAGGCGACGGTGGACGTTCGCGCGACGACGGAGACGGCTGTTCAAGGTGAGAGCACAACGCAGCAGAGAGGAGAGAGGAGTGAGAGCGCAGCGCAGAGAGGAGAGACGAGGGAGCGCAGAGAGAGAGGAGCGCAAGAGCGAACGAGAGTTCGTTTCGCGTCGGCGGTGTAGGCGATCGATCCGGTCGGAGTTCGATTCGTGCGAAACGAGGCCGATCCGATGGCGAGGAGACCGGACGAGGAGTACGACATCGGGTTCAAGGTGGTGCTGATCGGCGACTCGGGCGTCGGGAGCGCAGAGAGGAGAGACGAGGGAGCGCGAGAGAGGAGGGGTGCAGAGAGAAGAGACGAGGAGCTCGAGAGACGAGGGAGCGGAGAGACGAGGGAGCGGAGAGACGAGGGAGCGGAGAGACGAGTGAGCGCGGAGAGGAGGGAGTGCAGAGAGGAGAGACGAGGGAGCGGAGAGACGAGGGAGCGCGGAGAGACGAGGGACGATGGAGCGCGGAGAGACAGAGAGGAGAGATGAGTGTTTTGTTTTTTTGTTATGTTTTAGGGTTTTTGATATATGGTGGTTATTTACCAAAATGGCTTCGGTTTGGTTAAACCGCGGTTTTCATTTTGTGAAAACCGCGACCAAACCGCAGAATCGCGGTTTGGTCGTTTTCCAAACCGCGACCAAACCGCCAGCTTTAAAAACCAGACCAAACCACGCGGTTTGGTCGGTTTGGGCGGTTTGGGCGGTTTTTCGAAAACCGCTGCCCACCCCTAGTATTTACAGAAATATCCTAAATGTCCCTAGTCGATCATTATACTAGGACTTATAACAAATTAAGACTAGTGTGAGTCTTGATTGATGATCATATGATGATTATACGTATAGGGATACGAATCAAGATCACGAGTATTTGTTAGGGAACAAAGTACTGAATCGACCCGCTATGAAAACATCACATGGATTAAGTCATAGTTGTTTCTCATGATAGGTATATTTTTCAGTCCTTTTACTTGAGATTACCAGAGATTTCAACATTAGGAACATAGTCATTTGACACTATCAAACGTTGTCTTTAACCGGACGATTATAAAGGTTGTGATTGGTTACTGTGTGAGCAATGTGATGAAGTTGTATAATCAAGATAGAATTTGTCCCTCTCATATAAAGAGAGATATCCAGTGGATCCATCGATGTGTTAGACTGTTAAAAGGCCTAGTCTAAGTGAATTGATATTGTTCAATGTCACTTGGATGTTTTTAGTCTACCTAGAGATCGAGACTAGTACGATTGAACATGTTGGATGACAATTCCATGCCTTATGTTTGATCAAAATGATATCGTGTGACAAAAGGATGTTATATACACTATTGATTAGGTTGTATCGATTTGATATTCGTACAACTTGGGTAGTCATAATGTCTTGCTAGAGGCCGCTTATGACTTGTATACCAAAATATGTTTTGGTACACTGCCAACGTTGTATGAGCCTATTGGGTCGCACACTAAGAATGATTTTGCGAGATTTTAAGATGGTTCAGAAAAATGAATTTTATATGATAAAATTCATAACAGAAATGTCATTGTTGTGTATTATACTTATATTTCTTTAAGTAGGGGTATATGTGTAATTTACTTAACCGTCTATATACAAGGGTTGTATAAATAGACGCTTTAAGTTAGAATACACGTACGAAAGATTAAAAGGCCGAAACTCTATTTTCGTTTAAGAAATGACTTAGGGTTTTTGGTATGCTCTGGATCGTTTTGGAGAGAAACAAAAAGATTTGGTATTCTCTCAAAGCTAGCACTTCAAATCTCGGTCGCTGTTCGTGTGTGGACTGCTGATAGAGGGCGTTCGTCGTTGGCAGCGCCTTAGAGATCGATTAACCTTCAGAAAGTTATATTGCGACTGAGGTATGATTAAGTTTTCTTGGTTTAAACGTTTTTAATTGAATTAGATTCGGATCCTGTTGGGGTTTTTGTCAAAATTGTTTTGTAATTTGCGCTGCGTATGAACCCCAAAACCCAACATGGTATTCTTTGGGGCGTTGACTGTGGTGTTGTCGAAGGGGGCGTTTGGTGGTGGCGGCGGTGTTATTGAAGGGGCGTTGGCATTGGCAGAGGAGGTTGTGGGTTTGGTCGGGAGTCACGAGGACTCGATGGTGTAGGGTTTTTTGTAGGTGGTGTAGGGTTTTATGTAGGAGGCATCTACGCTTACGGATTCGAGAAGCTCTCCGCCATCCAGTAGAGAGTCGTCCTCCCCATCATCAAGGGGCGTGGCGTCATCGCCCAAGCCCAATCCGGCACCGAAAAGACCTCTATGTCGCCCTCACCATATGCCAGATGGTCGACACCTCCTCCCGAGTTTGTTGCCTCACCGTCTCCTCCTTCGTCTCTTTCCTTTCGATTAAGGTGGCGTTTTTTCAGTTTGCTCAGTGTTGTTTGTTGAGATTTCTTTGTGTGAAGTTTTGGGGATTTTAGATTTTGTGGAGTTTGAAATGTTTGTTGTGAATGTGCAGGCATTTGATGCTTTTATTGGAACTGATTTTCTTGGAAGATTCACAAGGTATGTTCAAAGGGTTTCAATAGATTTTTTTTTTGATGGTTTGTCATGAATTCCTAAATTATTGTAGGTTAATTCGACTTTTAGATTTTCTTGTACTTGAATTTACTCATCTTCTAATGCTCAGTTGTACTCTCAATGTGTTGGTTCTATTTGTTTTATATATGTGAAAATGTAATTTTAAAGGTTGTCCTAGTTTTATTCATTTTTAATTTATTGTTTTCTTCTTTTTTATTTTTTCCAATTTCTTCTTTTCATATTATCTTAGACTTATGTCCATATTTATGTTGCAGCCATGAGTTACTAGTGTGTCAATGTTAAGTTAATTCTTTTATAAGAACTCTGGTTGTTGCCATTAGTTTTGTTTTCAGCCATCATTTCGATTTCATTATTTAAAGTTTTAATTTTTTTCCACTTAATGTTTTTCTTTTACTCATATTCGAAATTATTTATAAATGTAGGTTGTTTGCATCTTATGATTTGTTTTATGCTTCATCTAAGGATTTCAAACTTAAGTATTATTGATCCAAATTAAACTCTTCAGGATAGTGAAGCCCAAGGTAGCAGGTTGAGATATAGATTCCAACTTATTCACCTTGGCCTCATTGTACTAGGTGAGCTCAAGATACATACACTATTTGCTTCCAATCCTACACCCAACTCCACCACCAATCTTGCATTCATTAGCTGATCAATGTGCATAGACATAGCTATAATGGGCACTCCAAACAAGGTTCCTCATGTGTGTCTCTACATCTTTAACCAACCTCTTTTCAAGTATATTTGTATATTTTTTATGTTCTATTTCAATGTGTTGGGTTTCATTCAATAATTAATGTCATGAGAAGGGCTTGGTCCATTTGTAATAACCTATGTTCTTTCATTTACCTACCTTTCAATGTCTTCTATTCATGATTTTTCATGCAGTGGTAATTTTTGTGTGTGTGTATTCATTAACATTCTTTCTTCTAATTGTTCCTTTTTATTGATGTTATGTAGGACTTATGAACAAGGCTCCTCAGGTGTGTCTCTATTTCTCTTACCAATCTCTTTTCAACTACGTACATTTGTATATCTTTTTGTTTAAATTATTGTGTGCATAATGTTGCTCCTCGAGTTAGTCACTTTAGTTATCTATGACAACACCTATCTGACCTCCATATCACTTCACCATAGTTGTGGTACAAACATGTTAGAATTATTTTTATTGGATTTGTTAAAAATAGTTTTACATTCTATTTCAACGTGTTGGGTTTCATTATACTTAAATGTCTTACTCATTAGATTAGGATTAAGCATTACATTCTTTTTTTTTTTTGGATTTGTTAAAAATATAGGGTATGTGAATTCGTAGTTTTTTTTTTTGCGCGAAGTTTTTTTTTGGTTTTGGATGAGCAATATCCTATGTACATCATGGGTCTTTATCTCTATTTCTAATTCTAGAATTATATATATATGTTTTGTTTGTAACAGATGCTTGGTCTTGTATTATAATTACTCTTAGTAAATTACTCGGCGGCATTGCGCCATTCTACCACTTATTCTATACTTCTATTAACCTATAATTTCTAGCTTGATTAGCTATCCGATGAAATGGCATACTACAAACCTAATATATCCTAAGAGCATGGTCTTTTATTTAGTATGTCATTAGCTTTTCAATTTCTTAAAGTCAATGTTTGCTGATTTTTTATTGAATTTAGTCTTGTATCGAGATAGTGTGCTCTCTTGCTACTTGCTAATATATGAGTTCTGCAGGCTGCGGAGAATGAAAAGAGCGATGCAGATCGAATTTGGGCAGTTGATTTTAGTCTTGTATCGATATAGCAACTCATTCCATTAAGTTGGAACCTAATTTTATCTAAATGATGCAAATCGAATTTCGGAATTCATTAGTCAAGTTTCTATATGTTACCCTTCATCCAAATAATGGCTTTCAGCCTTATTGTTTTTATAAAATAAATATTTGTATCTTTTAAATTGTTTTTGCAAATCTTGCTGCAGGACATTTCTTATTTTTACTTTTTACTATTTTTAGAATTAATTAATTTAAAAATTACATTTTACTGGATCCCAGTCAGCTAAACAGCAACAGATTTGTGACAAATACAAAAGTGCTGACTAGGCACAATCAGCTGAACAGAAACAGAGTTGCGACAGAACGCGTCTTTGCTGACTAGGCAAATCAGCGACAGACAGTGTTTGTTCCTAAATAGCAACAAATTTGCAATAGACACGTCTTTGCTGACTGGACTTCGATCAACAACAGACCCATTTCAGTTGTTGTTCAGCGACAAATGTTTGTCACAAATATGTCGCTGAACAACAACAGAATACCAAATCTGTCGCTGAGTTGCATCAACAACAAAGATTTTAGCAACATCTACTATTTGTCACTGATTTGTTGCAAAATGGTTTAGCAACAAAACCGTACCAATTTAGCATCAGATTAGTTTGTTGTTGATTGGATTTTTTTGTAGTGTTTTGTCTATTAATATTGCTGATTTCTCATTCTATCGTAAATGTCGTCAGATCACTCACAGGTGAAAGGAGGAGTTAAATATTATGTACTTTAAATGTACAATTCTGACCCTATCTATCAGTTTCAACTTCTGAATCAAGTGGAGACGTGGAATTCCAACCAAAACTTGAATTCTCACATAAAATGTCTATAGTACTACTAAATAAAACAATGATTTTTAGAGGGCAGTCCATGATATTACCGAGATCGATTTAAAGCCATTCAGGTGAAATGGTTAGGGACTATTTCTGTTGATGGAGTAGCGCCTACTGATGAGATCTATATATTACATCCTGTAATTATGCTAAATTGAGAAAAAGCCATAGTGGAATAGTTCTAGCTTTCCCTAGTTAATTTGATTAGTCCATCCTTGATCAATCTGGATAAATTCTACTTTTCATATCTGCAAGATTTAATTTCAACAAATTAGAAAAAATATTAATTGAGGTCAACATCTTCAATACAACACTGAATAATAGAATATTTGTCATGCCTGCAAAATTTGAGAATTCACGAGAAGTAATGGAGACAATTGGATTAAAGCAAAGATAAGTTAGGGCTTGAGGTAGAACCATGCACAAGCCAAAAAATAATAAATAAATTTGTAAGAACAATTTTTTCGATAAACGAATTTAACACAAATTATGCAACTCTGAAGTACATTACCTACTTGAGTAGCAATGCTACTCAACCTATATGATTGACCAATTGCCATAAATACCAAAAAACCAAAAGAGGACAGATATGCAAACATTTCCAACTTCCAGACATTTGAATATAAAAATTGGTAGACCCCTGATAAATTTTGGAAAACAAAACGATATCATGTCCCCTAAGAGAATTTTATGTGTTTACAGAAGTTGCAAATTATAATATGAATCAATTATAAAACTATAAACAATTGGGGTGATATTTGATCTTCATATGATTGATACATAACTTAAAGCACCAAGAGCTTCTAGAATATCAAGGGCTAAGTAAGCTAGTTTATGCAAAATATTCCCCAACACCGCCTAATAGTTATAGGGCAACTCCCACAGGTAACACTATTTCACTTTAAGATATTTTGTCATCAGCTTCCCCTAAATCAGAGAATTCACCATTAAAACTAGAAATGAATTCACCATTAAAACTAGAAATGATTGGCAGGAGTACCCAAAACAAGTGACAAAAGATCAAAAATAAATTTAATGAGAATACTTGAGACTTAAGCCTTGGAGCATCCATTAGGAGTCTAACAAAATGTCGCTTCAAAAACAACTGAAAAAATTGAATACAAAGACAAACAGTATAGTTGCTTTAGTTAAATTACGAAAATAGAACGTAAAAATTATAAATAGGGAGTTCAAGAAAAAACTCACAATCACAATCCTTTGAGTTCTTAAAAGACGTCAATATGTGCATCGTGGAAACAATCCACATCGTTAGAAGATACCTAACAAGATCCCTTTTTAAGGAACTTGTTCCGGAATACTCCAAGCTTATTTCGTCTCCTTGCTCAGCCTAAACTGTGATGCAGATGTACATATATGATTGGAATAGCATATTCAAACTGTAAGGAAATGAAGAGAAATAGTTGCTTAAGAGTCCAACTATTTTAATTAAAACCAATGGAAATAATTGATCTGTTGAGTTGAATAATTGTTGCACATATGAATGTATTTAACTTATCTAATAACCTATTAAAAAAAGGCATAACATGAACTACTTATCAAACGATTATAGTCAATAACTTTTCATGTGTATCAAAAAACTCATTCATATGCAGGGAAGTCATTTATGGTGTAACAATCCTAAAAATCTACCTCGTGCCACGTGTCATTTCAGGGTCGTGCATAGGACCCACTTGTTGTGATACACATGTCCAAATCTCGGGATTCGACATCGAGGTACGTTATTTTTGGTTTGATGCTTGTATTAATTATTATACTAGAGGTAGAAAAATTAAATTAATGAAATTCGGTAATGTGCGGGTAAGGTACACGCGAGGCATAACGGTGTCGAGACGAGCGGATGTGTATCTCGAGTCGCGTGTCGACGTGGGGCCGAAGTAGCGGCATATGGGTAAGCAAAATTATTTTGGACTAATATTGAATTTATGTTAGTGGCTAATGTGGTCACATTAAATGTAAACATTAATGTGCTTATAGTTAGTGAAAAATTAAAATGGCCACATGTTGTATCTCGAGACGCGCATTGACACATCAAGAGGCCAATGGAGTGAACTTGTGAGTCATTTGTACATGACTTGGTTAATAATTGAGTAAAATTGGTCCCTTAAACGTGCCTCGAGATACATGTGCACAAATGGATATGTGGTCATGGTTCAATCTTTATCCAATACATAAAAAAACTCATCATTTTTCACTCACAACGTTTTGGAAGGAAGGAGGAGAGGAAGAAGAGAGCAATATTGATGGGGTGTTGGAGCAAATAGAAGAGCAACCAGTGAGTGTGGAGAAGTGGTGATCACACTTGCAAGAGCTAAGTACCTCTCCATCTCCATTAACATCATTTGATTATTTGGATATTTCCAAGTCTTGAATTTGATGTTGTTGTTGTTGATTTTTGGTGAGTTAATGATAGGTTTAGAGTTTGATTGTACATCTCATTGGTGTGTATTGAAGAAGAAAAAAAAAATCAGGGAGGTGAAATAGAGGTGTTTCACGCCCCCTCTCTTTCGTAATTGAAAGAGGGGGGTTTGAGTTGGGCCCGCTTAGGCTCAGCGGGCTGGGCGAGCTGGGCCTGCCCAAAACAATTGAACCGGGCCGATTTAGTCGACCGGGTTCAATGAAAATGGGGCCCACCAAACTCAAAAAAATAAAATAAAATAAAATAACAGAAAATACAGTAAAAAATTCATTAAAATTCAAGAAAAAAATTGGAAAAAATTAGAAAAGGTCGAGGAAAGTGGAAAAACACTTGTTAACATTGCAAAAGTTTTTACACCAACAAATATTTTCTCGAAAAGTGTGCCACCACTAAGATTTTCTTAATTTGCGCAATTTTGGGATTTAAAAATCTAAAATATCTCAAATAGCCTCCAACACAATTTAAATTTGCTCATATGATTATAAGGGGCATAGGTTACTAGTGTCGGGTATTGGGTATAGACTTGGAGGCGTGTTAGAGCCGATTTGAGCGCGTATTAGTTTGGATACAGGTAAGTAAACTAGATAGGGAATTTCATAGTATTTCTTGAGCTTTAATTTGTTGTTATTGTTCTGTTCATCATTTCTTTTGAGATTTTTATTGGTTGAGTGGTTTATTGGCAAGTGAGTCGTGGTTATTATTTATTTGTTATATGAGCTCTTTTCTGAACGCCGTTGATATTTCCCAATTGAGTGTACTTTGGGGGCACTTATCCGAGTATGTGGATATCTCATAGTCGCAAGGGTTAGGGCTGGTAGGTTGTGTCTCGTCCTGAACCCGAGTCAGCTGGACTTTTGTCGCGACTCAACGACCTTTTGATCGGGACTCCTTGCTATTCGAATTTCGTATTCCGGACCCTCACTTATCGTTTTGTTTATTTACAGTCTTTTATTCATGTGTTCCCTATTCTTTTCTTTCTATTTGCATGAATTATACTGATTTACTTATTTCGAAATGCTGTATATATGTCATGTTTGGCGTTACTTACCTTGGTTAGTCATTCTTGTGTTTGACGGAGTGCAGATCCAAAGTCCAGCAAGGGGAAGGCTCCACAACTAGGAGATATTATTTGATGATACCGGAACAGTTCCTACTACTTGTCTAACATAGATGATTCTTTTGTATTATTAGCTATACTTGTTTTAAAACATTGGGAGTTGGGTTTTTGATAGATTTTGGGCATGTATATCATGTATTTACTCTCCTCTGAATGTTCATTGATGATGATATACATATTCGGGGTTTCCACACTCTAGGTTGTCTTAACTGGTGTCTTTGAGGTTTTTTCAATTAATTTGAGGTTTAATTGCTTCCGCTATAACTACGATAACTGACTAATTGATTAACTTAACATTAGTTGCTTGATAAATGGTAAATGATAAAGGAAGGTTGACTAGGCTTGCGTGACTCAGCGAGACGGGTTCGGGGGTCCACGTAAGTCTAGGCCGGGCGGGGCCCAGTTTAGGATTGTGGAACTGGGGCCGTCACTTATGGTCCACATCAATATTGCTTTCAAAGTAAACATAGACTTGGAAGATGCATCATACATTTCAACACCAATATTCCAAAGCATATTCAAACATCAATGAGTGGTTGTAAATATACATAAATGTCGTTCCCAGGTTGCGTTGCTCCCGGTATGAGCAAACTCAACATTAAATGTTCAAGTGACATGCATAAGTGTGGTGGAAGGTTGTACACTACTAGCATCACTGGCCAACAACTGTATGATGGACTTTGATAACCAAATGGATTGAACTCATCAGAGGCAAGCCCAAATCTGATATTTTTTGGGACTGAGGCAAAATTTGGCTATTTTTTATCAATCAAGTTTCATGCCAATGAATCAACTGGGTGTTGAGCCATACCATCTTAACTATGATGAGGAAAATGCTACTTTAAGTTCTCTACTGATTCAGATGACATAAACATCATTCTAAGTCTTGGCACAATAGGAAAATAGCGTAAAACGTTAACCGCACCACTTTTTTAATCTTTTTAGTGCGAAAATTAACCTTCCATCTAGAACTTCCACACTTAGGATACGAATCCAAATCTTTATTCTCTTTTCATAAATAATGTATTACTTGATTTCAAGATTTAGATTGTTCTTCAATTCAGGTTCATTAAACCGCATACTATTTATTCTCATGAGCATTTGATCAAACACCTCCAAATCAACACCAATGGCCATTGTTAATACAATACCTATTGTAAGTTGGTTGAAATAGCATGATTGCTTTTACTTCTTATATAGTCAAATAAATCAGTTTGACTGATAGTATAAATGGGTTGAAATTGATGGGGCATGTGCCCTAGGTCAATCCATTAACTGTCTTTATGAATACTTTTAGTTAATAAAATAGAGGATTTCATTTGCTGTTTATTATAATTAATTTGCATGTTTACATTATAATAAGATCCATGGGTATTTACATAAATATCCTAAATGTCCCTAGTCGATCATTATTCTGGGAACTATAATGAATTAAGACTAGTGTGAGTCTTGATTGATGATCATATGATGATTATACGTATAGAGATACGAATCAAGATCACGAGTACTTGTTAGGGAACAAAGTACTGGACCGACCCGCTATGAGAACATCACATGGATTAAGTCAT
Organism: Stephania yunnanensis; assembly: GCA_039657365.1. Taxonomy (NCBI): domain Eukaryota; kingdom Viridiplantae; phylum Streptophyta; class Magnoliopsida; order Ranunculales; family Menispermaceae; genus Stephania; species Stephania yunnanensis. The sequence continues at coordinate 52,280,731 of CM077585.1, read as the reverse complement.
AGTTGTTTCTCATGATAGGTATATATTCCAGTCCTCTGACTTGAGATTACCAGAGACTTCAACATTAGGAACACAGTGATTTGACACAATCAAACTTGTCTTTAACCGGACGATTATAAAGGTTGTGATTGGTTACTAAGTAAGCAATGTGATGAAGTTGTGTAATCGAGATAGAATTTGTCCCTCTCATATAAAGAGAGATATCTAGTGGATCCCTCGATGTGTTAGACTGTTAAAAGGCCTAGTCTAAGTGAATTGATATTGATCAATGTCACTTGGATGTTTTCAGTCTACCTAGAGATCGAGACTAGTACGATTGAACATGTTGGATGACAATTCCATGCCTTATGTTTGATCAAAAGGATATCGTGTGACAAAAGGATGTTATATACACTATTGATTAGGTTGTATCGATTTGATATTCGTACAACTTGGGTAGTCATAATGTCTTGCTAGAGACTGCTTATGACTTGTATACCAAAATATGTTTTGGTACACTGCCAACGTTGTGTGAGCCTATTGGGTCGCATAGTAAGAATGGTTTTGCGAGATTTTAAGATGATTCAGAAAAATGAATTTTATGTGATAAAATTCATGACAGAAACGTCCTTGTGGTGTATTACACTTATACTTCTTTAAGTAAGGGTATATGTGTAATTTACTTAACCGTCTATATACAAGGGTTGTATAAATAGACGCTTTAAGTTAGAACACGCGTACGAAAGATTAATAGACTGAAACTCTATTTTTGTTTTAGAAACGACTTAGGGTTTTTGGTATGCTCTGGATCGTTTTGGAGAGAAACAAAAAGGTTTGGTATTCTCTCGAAGCTAGCACTTCAAATCTCGGTCGCTGTTCGTGTGTGGACTGCTGATAGAGGGTGTTCGTCGTTGGCAGCGCCTTAGAGATCGATCAACCTTCAGAAAGGTATATTGCGATTGAGGTATGATTATGTTTTTCATGGTTTAAGCTTTTTTAATGGAATTAGATTCAGATCCTGTTGGGGTTTTTGTCAAAATTCTTTTGTAATTTCCGTTGCGTATGAACCCCAAAACCCAACAGTGGTATCAGAGCCTTCGAGTTTGATTCCATTAAATTCATTGCATGTTTTCTTCTGATATATACATGATATATGATTGAAAGCATGTTAATAGTTGATGTATATGTGATATACATAAGTTTCCTGTGAGATTTATTATCATGTTTTGTGTATATGATACATATATTCGTGATTTAATTAAAATCAGTTTCTTACATGCTAGTAACCATGCTAGGTTAATTCAAATAATTTCAATGAATTGAATTTCGTGTTCTGTGATCCATGATTCCATTAGGTATAATCTTTATTTTCGTGTATTGATGCATGGATGAAATCTCTGTAATTCAGTATGCATATTTATGTTACATTGTCTTACGTTTCTTGAATTGTATAAGGCTGAATATTAATTCGAAACTAATATGATTAGGTTCGATTGGGATAGTAGTTCATGATTCAATGACATATTTGTGATTATCTGGATGAGGACCGAAATTACAAATAATTAATTTTCGAAATTGTTTATTTATCTCGTTATATCTATTTTGTTATGAACTTTCTATTTGATAAAGATATATAACAAATTAGAGTAGGAGACATAATCAAAATCGGTTTCGTTATCCCTATTGGATAGGAGATAAATATGGAGAAGTTTGTTATTGGTGATATGCTAGGATTCAAATATCTAAAGTCCTAATTGGATTAGGATAAGATGATTAGTTAGATGTGGGCCCGGGTTAATTAAAAATGTTTTAATTGAGTTAATTTTGGATAAATTAAGGGGTAAATTTAGTATAGTAAAATCAGCGAAAAATATGATTTTCTATTGCGAATTTCAATTTTCTGAATTGAGATTCGTCTTCTAAAAATAAAATAAAAAAACGGGGGCGCTTTCGTACTCCCCGTCCATTGATCGCATGGGGCGGGACTGCTGTCTAACTAATCCTAGCGTATGGAAATTCTTTTGTTAGGGAAAAGTATAAAAAAAAATTCCAAATTGTTTTGTGATTGAACAAATCAATAAAATATATGATATTTCATTGTTTACATAAAATCACTAAAACTGAATAAAATCCCTCTATTAAATTTTAAGTCTCATGTCATCCATTTTAAACACTTGTCAAAGGCCTCGATCACACTAATATAGTTTCAGCCATAGCTGGGTGTATTGTGCTATCTTGGTGAGACAAGTTGGGTAAGAGTTACCTAAATGTTTAAAATGGTCCGACTTAATAAAGCCATCAAAATAGTTTTGAGCTTTAGGCAAATGATGAGATAAAAACATGCTAAGACATAAGATGTCCCGTATCTCATAAAAGGATCTAAAAATTACATAAGATGTAATTGGTAATCATTACCTACCTAAATAATCTAGTTCTCGTGTTTCATGCCATAGTTTGTCATAGAATTAGGTGAAATATGGATTTTAGTCCCCTAAATAAACATTACGTTTTAGGAGGGTTGTTAATTTAGTGGGAGTCTATTCCTCTATACTAAAATAAACTTTGCATAATCTTTATTGTAGATCAATGGCCTCTTTAAGTAACAATAATCCCCTCACATCGCGATCCATCCTTGAGAAGGATAAACTATCTGGGATTAACTTTCTTGACGGTTCGAAACTTGAGAATTGTTCTTAAGCATGAACGCAAGTCGTATGTCCCGATGCTCCAATCCCCGAGGACCCACCACCCAATGCTACGAAAGTCTGTGAAGGATGCGCATAGTAAGCATGTCAACGATTCTACCGATGTTGCTTGTATTATGTCGGCAACTATGGTTCCCGAACTTCGAGACGGACATGGAACTAATGGAAGCCTACGACATGGCTATAACGCTCAAGGAAATGTTCCAACAAAGAAGCTAGGCAAGAAAGGTTCGAGACTGTCAAAAACCTACATTCTTGCAAGATGATTGAGGGTGCGTCGCTTAGTCCTCATGTTCGAAAATGAAGGGCTATGTTGACCGACTTGATAGACTCGGATTCCCCATAAGCCAAGAGTTGGCTACGGATTTGATCTTGAATTCATTACCAGAGAGTTACTCACAATTTGTGATGAACTACAATATGAATAATATGGAGAAATCAATTTCGAGTTGCATTTGATGCTCAAAACTCGCTGAACAAAATATCAAGAAACCTCTAGTAATGTGTTGATGGTCCAAAAGGGAAAGGGAATGAAGAAGAAAGGCAAAGGCAAGGCTAGAGTTGCCAAGGCATTGTTGCACTGTCGCAAAGCTCGTGGAACAAGTCAAGCCCCACTGCTGTTCGCTTCAAAACACCCAAAAGAAAAAGAAGAAAATTGTCGTTTCATTATGCACCTGGACATTGGTTCGAAATTGCAAACTCTATCTCGGAAGATCTAAGGAAGAAAAAGGGTAGTGCGACTACCACTACAGGTATTTATGTTATTGAAATTAATTTATCTACTAGTGATTCCTGGGTATTAGATACCGGATGTGGATCTCACATTTGTATAAATGTGCAGGGACTCACCAGAAGTTGAAAGTTGAAGAACGGAGAAGTCATCCTCCGCGTAGGGAATGGAACAAGAGTTGCTGCCCTGGCTGTTGGATCATATGACTTAGTTTTATCTAGTGGACTTATTTTAACTTTAAATAATTGTTATTTTGTGTTCATTTCTTTGAGCGAAACATCATTTCTGTTTCATGTTTGGATATGGATGGTTTTGATTTTATTATTGCAAATAATAGATGTTCCATTTCTCGTAAAGGCATATTTTATGCAAATGCTGATTTGTATGATGGTATTTATAATCTAAGCATGAAAAGGTCCACTGATACTCCAGTCTTTAACATAAATACAAAGAGATTCAAGTCAAATGATTTGAATCAAACCTATCTTTGGCATTGTCGTCTCGGGCACATAAATGAGAAACGCATAACGAAGCTCCATAAAGATGGACTTCTAGATTCATTTGATTTAGAAACATATGAAACATGCGTATCTTGTTTATTGGGCAAGATGACTAAAAATCCCTTTACTGGACACAGTGAAAGGGCAAGTGATTTATTGGGTCTAATACATACTGATGTATGCGGTCCTATAAATACAATGGCTAGAGGAGGTTATCGACTTCATTACATTTACTTGATGATTTCAAAGAGATATGGTTATGTATATCTTATGAAACATAAAGTTTGAATCATTTGAGATGTTTCGAACGTTTCAAAATGAAGTGCATAATCAACTTGGTAAAACTATCAAAACACTTCGATCAAATCGAGGTGGTGAGTATTTAAGCCAAGAATTTGATGATCATCTTAGAAATTGTGGGATTGTCTCCCAATTGACTCCACCAAAGAACTCCACAATGGAATGGAGTTTCGAAAGGAGAAATCGAACCTTATTAGATATGGTTCGATCTATGATGAGTCATGCAGATCTTCCATTATCCTTTTGGGGTTATGCATTACAAATCGCAGCTTTTCACTCTAAATCGAGTTCCTTCTAAAGCGGTTGATAAAACACCATATGAGATATGGTACGGGAAGAGACCTAGTTTGTCTTTTCTTAAGATTCGGGGTTGTGAGGCTTACGTAAAACGACAAGTCTCAGACAAAACTAGCACCTAAATCTGACAAGTGTTTATTTGTGGGGTATCCTAAGGAAACTAAAAGATATTACTTTTATAATCTCGTTGAGAACAAAGTGTTTGTTGCTCAGTATGGTGCCTTTATGGAAAAACAGTTTATTTCAAAAGACACTAGTGGGAGAGAAATAAATCTTGAAGAAGTTCAAGAATCACGGGTAAACATCGAATCACTTACGGAAGTTCAACAACGTTCCGAACCAGTTGAACCTCCACAAGTGACACAAGGCCCACGTAAATCTAGTAGGGTAAGACATGAGCCAGAGATATTCGGATTTCTCACTACTGATAGTCGTGATGTGTTGCTTATAGAACAAAATGAGCCCACCACTTATCGAGGCTATGTCTGGACCGACTCGACTCGATAAATGGCTAAGTGCCATGAACTCTGAGATGCAATCCATGTATCATAACCAAGTTTGGAACTTGGTTGATTTACCTGAAGGTGGTAAGACCATTGGATGTAAATGGGTTTTCAAGAAGAAAACTGACATGGATGGCAAAGTGCATACTTTTAAAGCAAGACTTGTAGCAAAAGGTTTCAGCAGACTCAAGGTGTTGATTATGATGAAACTTTTTCGCCGAGCCATGCTTAAATCCATAATAATTTTAATTGCCATTCTTTGCATATTATGACTATGAAATATGGCAAATGGATGTAAAAATAGCATTTCTTAATGGAAAGTTGCTTGATGACGTGTATATGACACAACCTCGAAGGTTTTGTACATCCCGAGAATTCTAGGAAGGTATGCAAGCTTCAAAGATCCATATATGGATTAAAGCAAGCTTCTCGAGTTGGAATCTTCGTTTTGATGAAGCAATCAAGGATTTTAGTTTTATTAAGAACGAAGATGAGTCTTGTGTATACAAGAAGGTCAAGTGGGAGTGTAGTTGTTTTTCTCGGTAATCAGTATGTTGATGATATATTACTCATTGGAAATGACATCCCAACATTGCGTAGAATGTCAAGTCTTGGCTAGGGAAGTGTTTCTCAATGAAAGACTTAGGAGATGCACCTATATCCTAGGGATAAAGATCTATAGGGATAGATCTAAGAGGCTAATTGGTCTAAGTCGAGTGCTTACATAGACAAGGTGCTTGAATAGGTTCGGTTGCAAGACTCTAAAAGAGGATTATTGCCAATGTCTCATGGGATAAGTCTCAAGAAGACTCAATGTCCTAAGACAAATGATGAGCGAGACCGTATGAATAAGATTTTATATGCATCAGCTATTGGATCTATCATGTATGCCATGTTATGCACTCGACTGATGTATCATATGCTTTGAGCACTACAAGCAGATATCGACGATCCAGTGAGAGTCACTGGATAGCAAGAAAGAACATCCTTAAGTACTTAAGAAGGACTAAGGAAGTGTTCTTGGTCTATGGAGGTTTTGAAAATGATCTAGTTGTAAATGGTTACACAGATGCAAGTTTTCAAACCGATATAGATGATTTTATATCGCAATCTGGATATGTGTTTACTTTGAATGGGGGTGCAAAGAAGTGAAAAGTTCGAAGCAATAGATCGTGGCATTCTACAACAAAAGCTTAGTATATTGCAAATGTCCGATGCAAAAAGAAAGGAGGCGATTTGGATCAAAAAGTTCATTTCTCGAACTAGGTGTGGTTCCAAGTATTACTAACCCCGTTTGTTTGTATTGTGACAATAACGGGGCAATAGCACGAGCCAAGGAACCTAGATCACACCACAGATCCAAACATATACTCAGCGTTTTCATCTCATCGAGAGAAATTATTGAGAGGGGAGACGTAAAGATTTGCAGAGTACCTATCGAAGACAACGTTGCGATCCATTGACAAAAGCTCTTCCACAAGCAAAACATGATGGTCATGTTAGATCATTAGGCATTAGATGCATGTATGATTGGCCCTAGTGCAAGTGGGAGATGATGGGGCATGTGCCCTAGGTCAATCCATTAAATGTCTTTATGAATACTTTTAGTTAATAAAATAGAGGATTTCATTTGCTGTTTATTATAATTAATTTGCATGTTTACATTATAATAAGATCCATGGGTATTTACATAAATATCCTAAATGTCCCTAGTCGATCATTATACTGGGAACTATAATGAATTAAGACTAGTGTGAGTCTTGATTGATGATCATATGATGATTATACGTATATGGATACGAATCAAGATCACGAGTACTTGTTAGGGAACAAAGTACTGGACCGACCAGCTATGAGAACATCATATGGATTAAGTCATAGTTGTTTCTCGTGATAGGTATATATTTCAGTCCTCTGACTTGAGATTATCAGAGACTTCAACATTAGGAACACAGTGATTTGACACAATCAAACGTTGTCTTTAACCGGACGATTATAAAGGTTGTGATTGGTTACTGTGTAAGCAATGTGATGACGTTGTGTAATCGAGATAGAATTTGTCCCTCTCATATAAAGAGAGATATCTAGTGGATCCCTCGATGTGTTAGACTGTTAAAAGGCCTAGTCTAAGTGAATTGATATTGATCAATGTCACTTGGATGTTTTCAGTCTACCTAGAGATCGAGACTAGTACGATTGAACATGTTGGATGACAATTCCATGTCTTATGTTTGATCAAAAGGATATCGTGAGACAAAAGGATGTTATGTACACTATTGATTAGGTTGTATCGATTTGATATTCGTACAACTTGGGTAGTCATAATGTCTTGCTACAGACTACTTATGACTTGTATACCAAAATGTGTTTTGGTACACTGCCAACGTTGTGTGAGCCTATTGGGTCGCACAGTAAGAATGGTTTTGCGAGATTTTAAGATGATTCAGAAAAATGAATTTTATGTGATAAAATTCATGACAGAAACGTCATTGTGGTGTATTACACTTATACTTCTTTAAGTAAGGGTATATGTGTAATTTACTTAACCGTCTATATACAAGGGTTGTATAAATTGACGCTTTAAGTTAGAACACGCGTACGAAAGATTAATAGGCTGAAACTCTATTTTCGTTTTAGAAACGACTTAGGGTTTTTGGTATGCTCTGGATCGTTTTGGAGAGAAACAAAAAGGTTTGGTATTCTCTCAAAACTAGCACTTCAAATCTCGGTCGCTGTTCATGTGTGGACTGCTGATAGAGGGCGTTCGTCGTTGGCAGCGCCTTAGAGATCGATCAACCTTCAGAAAGGTATATTGCGATTGAGGTATGATTATGTTTTTCATGGTTTAAACGTTTTTAATGGAATTAGATTCGGATCCTGTTGGGGTTTTTGTCAAAATTGTTTTGTAATTTCTGCTGCGTATGAACCCCAAAACCCAACAGAAATCAACACCAATATTTCAAGCCTTTGTATCTCTGTTCAGAAAACTTTCCCAGCTATATAATTAAAAAAAAATGACTTACATAAAAGACTTGTGATTTCCAAATCGAACAAATCCTAAGCATTTATCTAGCTACCTAGTTGCATGATTTCTAAATTGGCACTTCAGATAGCTTATTAGGATTCTAAAAATCAAGATCGGTTAAAACTTCAACTGAACTTATTTGTAAAAAATCCATCTTAATTAGCTTCCACAACATATTTTTTTAAGAGAAACTAAATTACAACACCCTTGACTCCAACGTGAGTCGTTCCTCAACCTTGCCTTTGATAAGAGATGTCTCTTACATCTCATTCATCAACTAGAGATGTTTTGGCACTTCTACAACACATTACCTATTGATCAATCCACTAAATTTTAAAGCATAGCTAGGGACTCCATTACAACCTTAACATCATTATAAGCTATAAGTTACTCTTCATAAATTACTTGGAATCCCTCAAAGGTTAACAGGCTAACACAAAAACTCCATACAAACACAATACAAACAATCAATTGTTGAGAATCACATACTTAGTTGTTTTAGAATTCTAGTGCTCAATGGAACATACACTTTCTGCGACTCTACCAAAGCCCAGCTTAACATATAATAGAATGACAGCAACAACAACAACAACAACAACAACAACAGTCGATTCAAATCTTGATTCAAACTAGGGATTCACAAATCATAAACTCTTCAAATCGACACAAAAACGAAGAAAAACAAATCTCGAACAAATCCCTAATTGACCAAACAAACAAATTGTGGACTAAAACATAGAAATCAAACAAGAATCTACCTTGATTCGTGAAGATTTCGGTCTCCAAGCACAGATTGCCGATCAAGAATACAGAGGGACCGATTGATTAATCTCCATCAATGGTTGATGTTCTTGCTCAATAACCAAGTGAGAGACGAGTTCGGTCACCAAGCTAGAAAATTAGGGTTAGGTCAATGAACAAGTGAGAAAATGAGAGAGTCTGTTCGATTTTTGTGTTTTTAAACAAATGGACAAGTTTGCCCTTCTCGCGCAAGTCGCGAACTAAAGTTTTGGGCGCTAATTCAATTCAATGTAAGCGGCTTTAATGTTCTCTAAAGTTGATGGAGCTTAAAACTTTCTTAATTACTAGCAAATTATATAATGATATTTAAAAATATCATTAATTTTCAATTAAACTTCCATTATAAACTTATTCAATTGAAAGGGATTGTTTTCACCTTTTAATGACATTAATTCAGAAATTGTCATGTTAAACTAACTTTTAATGACATTTTTTTAAAATTGTCATAAAATTGAGTCGTAAAAGGTGTCTTTTGTTGTAGTGATTGTTGCGTGTAGGTATTTGGTGTAGGAGTTTGGAGTAAATCACGAATATCTAAACCAAACTTATGTGATCATCAAACCTAAATTATATATGAGAGAAATATAAATTAATCAGTAATAATACAGCATGAGTTTTTTTAAGTAAAACAATAATAATATCACATAGTAGAAAAAATCATGTGTTTGAATATATATATATATATATATATATATATATATATATATATATATATATATATATATCAACGAATTTGAATAATTAATAACTATCTCAATGAGTTTATACAAAACCACCACATTTGCACAGTTGCTTCTAAATCTTAATTCTTCACCTTTGCACTTCAAGCCTCCATATCCGCTCAACTACTAAGAAAATCAAACCAATCCTTATATTTATTTCTTCAGATATTGCGCCAATCGCGAATGCTTTGAGATCAAGGCGCATAGTCTCTAAGCAACCTTTGTACACAACAAGATAGGATGCCAAAGATCTGCCTCACCCCCATACATATCCAAAATTAAGCTCCAGTATTATTCTCCCCATTTGGAAACGTTATGGGCACCCTTTTGGAAACTGGAAATCAATATTCATGATCCACTCGTGCCCACTTTTCTAGGAAACAAATTAACGGCTTTTAGTTCGCAATTCAAAATGTTTAGCCCTTTATTTTTCAGGGAATAAAACTTAAATCTCTTAAAGTGCCCATTGTGTATTCAATTTGAATTGTTAATTACATGTAATACCCTCACATTTTCTTCTGTAACTAATCGTATAGAGGGCGTTTTTAAGTTTTTTTTTTTTTTTGAAATTTATGTTTCTTTTTTACAAAACAGTTGCGGAAACTGTTTGATATTATGTTCCATTAAATATGTTTATTTTAAGCATAAGTCATTTTTGCCCTTACTTTTTGAAGGACCAAGAATGGAAATAGAAAAGTTGAAAGACATGTTGAAAGGGCAAAATTTTCATTAAGGATATTTTGCTTTTAATTGAATCATTGTGAAGATTGACATTATATATAGTATAGATAACAAAATAAAAATGGTTGACCGTGAAGCCTTTTTGGCTAAAACTTCCAACAATGCCTGACGTAGCGGAGATCTTCTAAACTAGTTGAATGAATCCACGAACAACTCGATCTAGGTCAGAACTTAAGCCAAAGTTCAAAAAATTTTTTATTCCAGCCAAAAAACTGCGAATTACATCCAATAGGTCGCTTAAATAGCGACACCCTAAAATTGGCCCAAAAAAGTAAAAAGTCTAAAAAGCCATAAAAGCCCTAAACTGAAAACTAGACAAAAAATAGAAACAAATGCCGCAAATAGCAATAAAAATAAAAATTCCTAATGAAAGTTATAAGCTAAACAAAACTTTCCTAAAATAGCAAGATTGCCGTTTCAGAGAGCGAAATGATGGAATTTTGCCGAAAAACGTTTCCAATCAACCCATGTCCCCGGAACGCCGAAACTCAAACGCCCGAACTTCACCGAAATTACCAAAATGTCATCTTGTCATATCTTTCCATCATATTTTTCCAAGAATTTGCAAGCTAATTCTTGGACTTCATCATTCTCCCCATGGTGGACAAAATTCGCCCTCGAATCGTCATCATTAGACGTATCCCCATAATAATGAACAAGATGATTGACATTAAATACATCAGCCGTGCGAATGTGACTTGGCAACTTCAATCTGTAAGCATTAGGATTAATTTTCTCAAGAACCTCCACGGGACCAATCTTCCGAACTGACAATTTGTTGTAATCGCCTACAGAGAACCGGTCTTTAGTGAGAACTGCCCACACAAAGTCACCCACTTCAAACTCCACGTGACGCTTCTTTCGATCTGCGTATTGTTTGCACTTGTCAGCAGCCTTCTGCAAGTTATCTTTGACAGATTGATGAATCTCTTGCAGCCCACTAATAAAGTCTTTTGCCTTGCCATGCCATCTAGTCTTACATGGCACTAGTAACAGATCAAGAGGACCTCGAGGTAGTATTGAATATACAACCTGAAAAGGACTAAACTCGGTACTTCGATTAAAAGCATGGTTGTGCGCAAATTCTACTTGGCTCAACTTGAAGTCCCAACTCTTGACATTCTCACCCACCAAGCTCCTCAAAAGATTGCCTAAAGAACGGTTGCCAACTTCAGTCTGCCCATCTATTTGCGGATGATAAGCACTGCTAAATTTCAGCTGCGTGTTCACCATAGCTTACAAACTACGCCAAAAATGGCTAAGGAATCTGGTGTCCCGATTCGAAACAATCGAGGTAAGAATGCCATGCAATCTATACACCTCCCGAAAGAACGGTCGAGCCACCGTTACAGCATATGTGGTCTTCTTGCATGGAATGAAGTGAACCATCTTGGAAAAACGGCCAACCACCACAAAAATAGAGTCATTTCCCTGCTGTGTTCTAGGCAACCCCAGTACGAAATCCATGCTAATATCAACCCATGGTTGTTCTGGAATGGGCAAAGGCATATATAGACCGGCATTAATTGCGGTACCCTTCGAAAGCTGGCAAGTCCGGCACCGCTGCACAGATCTGCCCACTTCCTTACGAATGGTAGGCCAAAAGTAAGAGGCATGTACTAGCCGCAAAGTGCGATTACGCCCAACATGTCCCTCTCCATGCAACTATCTAATAATCAGCAATCTTAGGCTGCAATTAGGAATGCAAAGCTGGTTGCCCCGAAATAAGAAACCCTCTTGGAGTGTGTAATCAGTACGCTCCCCACTTCGTACCTTCTCCACAATAGAAGCAAAGAAAGGATCAGTAGTAAACAAATCAGAGAAGGAGGAAAACTCAGGTACCTCAATGGTGATGCGGCTCAACAAGCTTTTTCGTCTGCTCAGGGCATCAGCAACTCTGTTGGTCACACCAGACTTGTGTTTCGCCACAAAAGTAAAGCGCTCCAAATAGGCCACCCACGAAGCATGTCTGGCCGAGACCTTGTTCTGCCCATGTAAGTGTCGCAATGCCTCATGGTCAGCAGAACAAAGACAAACTCTCTGTGGAAAAAGATAATGCCGACAATGCTTCACGGCTTATACCACTGCATAGAACTCCACATCGTATGTGTTATACCTCAACTTTGCCCCAGACAGCTTCTCACTGAAATAGGCAACAGGCCTATTATTCTGACTTAAGACAGCTCCAATGCCTACCTTGGATGCATCACTATGCAACTCAAAAGGTAGGTGAAAATCTGGCCACACCAGAATGGGTGCAGTGGTTAACCGCACCTTGATCAGTTGGAATGTTTCATCTGCCTCGTTGCTCCACCCAAACTTCACTCCCTTCATACAATCTGTAATTGGGGCCATGATACTGCTGAAGTGTGGAATGAACCACCTGTTGAAGGAAGCCAACCCATGAAAGCTGCGAACCTCCGTGACGGTGGTGGGTCTAGGCCAAATGCGGATGGCTTCTACTTTAAACTCGTCAACCTGCAACCCTTCTCCAGAAATGACAGCCTAAAAAAAGGACCTTCGGTGTCAAAAATAAGCCCTTCTTCTTCGCAGCATAGAACTTCTCCCTGCGCAAGATAGTCAGAACATCTCGCACGTGCTGGAGGCGTTCCTCCTCGCTAGTATTGTATATCAATATATCATCAAAATATACCACAACACATTTGCCTATCAAAGGTCTTAAGCTCTGGTTCATGACTCTCATGAAGGTGCTAGGTGCGTTTGACAGCCCAAACGGCATGACTAACCACTCATACAACCCCTCCCTGGTTTTAAAAGCAGTCTTCCACTCATCCCCTACTCTAATGTGAATCTGGTAGTACCCACTCTTCAAATCCAGTTTTGTAAAAAAATTTGCTCCACTTAATTGGTCAAGTAAATCATCCAAGCGAGGGATAGGAAAGCGATACCTGACAGTAATCTTGTTGATTGCTCTACTGTTCACACACATCTGCTAGGAGCCATCTTTCTTTGGTATAAGGAGGGTTGGTATTGTACACGGACTCAGACTTTCACAGATGAATCCCTTCGCCAATAACTCTTCAACCTGTCTGCGCAACCCTCATGCTCACTGGGACTCATTCGGTAGTGTGGTCTATTAGGTAGTGACACACCAGGTTCAAGGTCAATCTGATGCTAAATATCACGCGATGGTGGCAGTCCTTCTAGCATCACATCAGGGAAAACATCACAAAACTCCTTCACAATAGGAATTGCAGCTTCAGGAACATCAACATCTCTATATACCTCCTTTCCCATCAAGATGTAAACTATCTCGAAATCCTGTAATTCATCTTCAAATCTTGCCAAAGACAGTAAGCTGCTAGATTATTTAGTAGGCTTAACTTCCTCCTGATCCTTGGCGGGTACTAGCACAATCTTCACTCCCTTGAACATAAGGGTGTATTTATTGGTTCTGCCATCATGCACAACTCCCCTATCAAACCGCCAAGGACGTCCCAATACCAAGTGGCAAGCATCCATAGCCACAACATCACACCAGACTGAATCCTTGTAGTTAGCACCAATAGAAAAAGTCACCAAGGCGCGCTTCAACACCTTCACCTCACCACCCTTCTTCAGCAAAGCTAGCTTGTAGGGCCTGGGGTGTTGTTCAGTTGCAAGGCCCAACTTCTGAACCGCTTCAACTGAGACGATATTGTCTCAACTGCCTACATCAATCATGAACCTGCACACCTAATCTAAGATGGTACACTTGGACTGAAAGATGTTATTCCGCAGCCACTCATCATTAGCGACAACTCTAGGAGTCATGCAAGAACACCTCACAACCAAGGCAGTACCCACATCTCCAGTCACGATCTCCTCTTCCGTATTGTCAGAAGTATCAAAGGTTGGTTTTGTAGTGATGTTGGCCTCTTCCCCTTCGACTTCCTCTTCGTTCTCAATAAAGAGAGCCTTCTTCCCTTTACATTATGACTTCCTGTGACCAACTTCGCCACAACCGAAGCATTAAATCCCACTAGTGCTAGGTCTGTTCATGCGATTAGCAGGGTTAATTGTAGCGGTATTACCTCCTGTATTGGTTGTCCCAACACTAACATTATTGGAAGCATTACTCACACCCCGACGCTTTTGTTTCTCAACCAACAATGCTCGCTGGGGCGCTGCAGATAAGGAAGCCGGATCAAACATGTTGACGACATGTTAGATCTGCACCCTCAGTCCACCAATATACCGCGCTACTAATCGGTCGTTAGTCTCCTGCAGTTCGTTTCTAGCGACTAACTGATAAAACTCAGTAGTGTAATCATCTATTGACTTTGCCCCTTGTCTCAGATTCTGCAACCTCTGATACATAAGGCGTTAGAAGTTGTAAGGCAAGAACTCAGCCCGTAAGTGCTTTTTCATCTTCTCCTACGAGGTGATCTTCGCCTTTCCATTCCTATTCCGCATCAACTTTTGTTGTTGCCACCAAGCCGTGGCCCTATTGCGGAATCTGGTCACAACCAGTTGCACACGCTTGTCTTCGGGCACACCTTTGAATTCTAAAACTTCTTCAATTGACGCCAGCCAGTCCAAGAATTCTTCCAATTGAAGGGTGCCATGGAATTCTGGGATCTCCGTATTCATCCCAAACTCCCACCGCCTGCGATCATCCTCAACTGCACGCGGCCTGTAGCGCCTCCTCGGTGCCTAAACATACTCATCCTCCCCTTCGGTAGAAGAATCTCCCACGGGTTCATCACCAACAGGTTCCCTTTGATGGTTACGGAAACGATCCATATTCTGACCCAACAACTGATCGATTTTGGCAGTTAATTGTTCTACCACTGCGCCCATGCGTTGGTCAATTATTTGGCCAATTTGTCAATTCAGATTGTCAATGTCATACACCTCCTGATACGCTGTTGGTTCCTCTTCAACGGCATGATTTCTCCAATCACGCTGAACCTAGCTCTGATACCAACTTACGCAGTGGAGATTTTCTAAACCAGTTGAACGAATCCACGAACAACTCGATCTAGGTCAGAACTTAAGCCAAAGTTCGAAAATTCTTTTATTCCAGCCAAAAAACTGTGAATTACATCCAATAGGTCGCTTAAATAGCAAAACCCTAAAATTTGCCAAAAATAGTAAAAAGTCCAAAAAGCCCTAAAAGCCCTAAACTGGAAACTAGACAAAAAATAGAAACAAATGCCGCAAACGGCAATAAAAACGAAAATTCTTAATGAAAGTTATAAGCTAAACAAAACTTTCCTAAAATAGCAAAATTGTCGTTTCGGAGGGCGAAACGATGGAATTTCACCGAAAAATGATGTAGACACGGCATAGCTATGACCCATGATCTCCACGCTGTTTCCAATCAACCCATGTCCTCGGAATGCCGAAACTCAAGCGCCCGAACTTCACCGAAATTACCAAAATGTTATCCTGTCATATATTTCCATCATATTTATCCAAGAATTTGGAAGCTAATTATTGGACTTCGTCAATGCCCCTAAATGTTTTATACAAATAGTTAAATTTGGGATAAAATGGTAATTTAATTGATAACTATAAATTAATAGACGGTTTTAATTTTAGATGTGTAGAGGAAAATTCAATTAGTTTCCAAAAGTTTTCAAATTAGTAGGCGGTTTCCTAACAAAGTGAGATTTTGATGATTTTTTCTCTCTCTCCTCCACGTTTCTCTTTCTCTCTCTATCCTCTACGTTTCTCTCATTCCACTCCATTCACCTTTTCTTCTCTCTTTGTAAATTCCATGTGTTTATCTTATTAAATACTACTTTCTTCTACAAAGATCGCAATGCTTCCTTTTAAAAAAAAAAATGTCATCTATTTTCCCTTTCTCTCCCCCCAAGTGTTCGATTCAATGAAAAAGATTTATAATTTTCTATTGGGTTCGGTGGTCTCCTTGAAGATAACCATTCATTTTATTTATCTTTGCAGTAAGGTATGTATCATAAACTCAATTTTCGGTTTTTCTTTCTTATTTTTTTCCCCGGACATGAACTTACTTAGGACAACCATAGATATTTTTTTAATAGTCCTTTTGAATTTTCATGATGAGTGAATTAACTCTAATAGTGAGAAATACTTCTCTTTTTCTTAACCATATAAATTGGGTTTATTTCTATTTCAATCTTAGGTATTGCTTATATTTTTTTAGTAATGATTGTGAATTAAATTTTTTTTCTATTTTATTTTCTTTAATATGAAAAATTCAAAGCTTCAAATACATGCTTTGGATTAAAATTTCAAAAAATTAATTTAGTCTATGAATTAATGGCTTTAATTTCTGAATGTTGTTTGTGAATTATTTATGTTTATTTTCTTACATATGGAAAATCCAAAGTTTGTGAATAATGTTTATTTTTTTAGACATGGAATATTCAAAGCTTATTTTTTGTCATAAAAAAATTCAAAGCTTCAAATACTTGCTTTGGATTCAAATTCCAAAAAATTAATGTTGGTTGTGAATTACTTGCTTTAATTTGTGAATTTTGTTTGTTAATTATTTGTAAATAATGTTTGTTTTCTTAGACATGGAAAACTCAAAGCTTCAAATACTTGCTTTTGTGAATTTTGTTTGTGAATTATTTGTATAAATTACAAAACTTTTTCTTTCATTTGTTTAACCACGCGTATCGATTATTAGCCCTATATATACAAGGTTGCCAGGTGGTCCTCCTAATATACAAATGCAAGTTTTATCGTACATATATTTTAGGTGACATACTTTTGACAATGATTTGACAAACAATTAAATATATTTATTTATTTTTGTTTAGGATCGGATCAACTTACCTCATAGAGGTGGATTTGACACATACAATTGTTTATATCCCTTGAATTTTGCATTGTACATGAAAAATATATGCATGCATGTGCATCTTAATGTTTGTCAAGTGGCAAAGGTCCATCCTTCCTCAATCAAATGTCTCGAGTTCGATCCTAAGGAAGAAAAAGATTTTAAAACTCTTCGTCAAATGTAGCTAGCATTAAATTAAAATGGGTCAAATTAGAGGATTTATTACAATTCTATTAATCACATAGAGACCAAAAAACTATATTTAATAATATCAACATAGACAGTGGTTGCCAAAATTCAAAAAATTTTCTATTAAAAATTGTATCATTATATTACTACTTTATATAAAAAGTTCATTCAAAGGCATGGATACAAATTACGGAAGGCGTAAATGAATTTAATAACAATACCAATCAATATAATCGGCTTAAATTCTTCAAAACTTTGAAAAACATTTTAATTTTCTTATAAACAAAACAATCCTACGACATATATGTAGGTACAACTAATATTTATTCAATATTGTTTTTTTTTTCATGAATTACACAACCACTAATTTTAATTCAAAACTCAAACAATTAATTTTGTTTGTGACTTAAAATTCTCTATAAATTATTATTAAACTCTTTTATTTTTTATTTCCTTCACATCTCCTTTATAGCTTGACAACATTGCGTGTAACGTAAAATTGTACTAAAAACTTGGTGAACGTGAAATCTATTGTTCACATCTAGGGGTGTTCATGAATCCAAGAATCCAATTCGATCCAGTCCATTTACCTTTACTTGGTTCATAATTTAAGTTTGTTACACTGGACTTGATTGCAAAAATTGCAATCCGCATAAATTGATTAAGAACGGTTAACCTTGAATGCTTTTCGACTAAGACTTCCAATAATGCCCTTAACTATTCCATCCAAATTGTTTAATTGTTTGGGTAATGTGATAATCAACTAAAATCACTTTTACATTGGTGGTTTCCATTAATTGTTGATTGATTGCTCAAAATTGCTTTAAATCGGATTTGAGTGTTTTGTAATAAAACTATAAGTATTTTGTTAGGTATACATGCTTTTATGATCTAACAAATTCCTCCAACAATTATAGACCATTAGATTATATGGATCAACAAATCAATAATAGAACTGCTACCATGAATGAACAACGAACTTATCGTCGTTTATCTCAAAGGCAACGACGTCAAAATATGTCAAATTCAGCTAAGAACAACCTACTCGCAGCTCGACGAAATCAAGAGACTCCTGAGACTATTGAACAGAGGAATGTTCGACATCAAAGATATTTACAATGCTACAATTCCATGGAAGGTACATACAGTTATATTTTTTACATTATTTATTTATTACCTAAGTCATATATTCTTACTAGTATAATACACCATGCTAATTATTATGTCTTTCATACGTACATCTACAAGTGATTTTGTAAAACCTAATACAACTGCTTCAAGGTTGACGCACATTCATTAACATGCTAGGTCAAGGTCTTCTAAAAATGAAGGTACCTATGAAAGTAAAAAGGAAAAATAAATATTATATTTTCCTCAATTAACGTAAATTTTGTTGTTTACAGGTACCTCTACCAATAACATTGTAAGCCATTCAAGAACCTTAAGATTAACATGTATTCAGCAACAAGCAAGGTTACTTTGCAACCAAATAGATGGTAATTAAATGTTACTGTCATTTACTATACTTTAAATTATGTTCTTTCTATTAAAATTATTAATTGTATTCAAATTATCATTTCATGTAGGTTTCTTTATTACTACTCAAAGCAATCAAAATTTTACGTTTATCAATAATTGTCAAGTTACATGTTCAAATTCTTCTAACGCTAGACCATTTCCTAATAGGCACAATAGTGGTAGAAATTTCCCCGCACATGACACTTTCTAAACTATAATACTTGAGGAATCCAGAATTTGTTCATATCGTGGATCTAGATTATTTCTTCATGAGACCTTAGATTTGTGTTACTCTAATGAAAAAATAAATTTACCAACACCCGAAAATCCACAAGAATTAATAAACATATTCCTAAATCAAAGTGATGAAGGTAAACATTTTAGAGAAAACATACGTTCTTATAATCATGGCTTTTGCTTCAAGTCTATTGGAGTTAATATAGATGAAAACTTGGCAAGCACTGCCAAACAAGAAGTCTTTACTTATCGTGCGCAAGGGTCTATTTACCATAGGATAGGAAGTTTACTACCAATATATGAATCAAGACCAAGATATTCACAAATGAATATATATGATACTCAAAATGATTTTGAGCACCAACATGAAGAGTGAAACATAACACGACCAAGTTTATTACATAAATTAAAATTAATATTAGATGCACACAATCCTTATGTTCAAGTATTCCGTCAATTAAGTAGACATGAGGATGTGATGAATTGTAGACTACTGATACAAGAAGTTAGGGTTTAATCGATTAATTCATGCTTTACCTTCAACACCACAAGTTGCGGAAATTCTAATTGGAAATGATTGTTTAGAAGATTTAAGAGAAAAATATATCATAATAGAAACAAAAAGTGGTAGCCTTCGTAACATTGATAACATGACCGCATATTACGATCCCTTACAATATCTTCTTTTATTGCCGTTGGGGCAGAAGGGTTGGCATTTGGAATTGTGTAACTCAAAAACAGAAGAATCAGCTGCAAACAATACTACTCTTATATTCTTCAAGTACAATTATTAAATTTAACTATGTCGTAATATTTTTAATTTTTAAAATAAGTATATTATTACTATTACATAAACTATTTAAGTAGGACAATTATATGCTAAAATTATTTCACGACTATAAGAATGTTGAGCTCTATTAGACACATGAAAAGACATGCGCACCGATCCAAGATTCAAATAACCTTCACAATATTGTAGCAAAAGGAGGTCCCAACATTTTCCATATATTTCGATAATCGCTAGTTGATATGTATATTAAAGTTTAAAGACATCAATTATACATATAGATGATAAACGCATATTAATCCCATATTTGTATTGTTCAGATGTTCACTTGGTCAAGTTCAACGCATACTAATCCCATATTATTACTTATAGGAAAATGCTTTGATGCCCAGTCAAGACATGCACGATGGACACACACTCATCAACGACCCTTATTTTCGGGCACGCATGCATACATGTATCCAAAGGTGTATCGAAGGGTTAATTGCTAGTTCATTTCTGTGCTAGGGATCCACCCTAGCTAGCAGCCTAGCACTCCTTATTCTTAAATTGGATTTTGTTTTGTTGTCTTTATGAAATAACCAAACACGGTTACAACCAAATATAAAGGTGGTTGTAACAAGGAAACAATAATCAATGCAAATACTTCTAAAAATGTATGCAGAAAAGTAAATCAAATCAGGACACCAGATATGTTATCGCAGTTCGGTCTACTACCTACATCTGCAGGGTCACACCCAAATGTAAAATCCACTAAGATAAAAAAGTTACGGATTTACACAACACCCGAACTAGTGATCCATTACTAGGCTTGCAACACTACCCTAATTGCAGCAATTTGGACTCAATCTCAACCTTGATCACCGTAAATTGACATGAAACTCGAAACAAGGTCTTACACCAATTTCGTTCTCATTTCACACTACCACTGATCCCGACTTGCACGTAAATTGAGGGAAAAAGTCGCACATCGACTCGTTAAATCTACTTAAAGTTCAAAACTCAAGTTTTAAAACTTAATTACAAATATTTTTTGCGATTCGAAACGAATGTTCAAGTCAACATTTTAACTCTCACGGCACTCATTTTGACACGTATCACAAGGCAAAACACCGTGAAGTTTCAAATTTATTCATTAACTTGAATTTTGCAAAATAACATAATATAATAATACACAACACTAGGCATGTATCACACAAAAATAAAATTACATGTATATCTCTATTTCACCGGTCCTTAGCTCCCAACTCAAAGTCTAATCCATAATTAGTCTTCATCAATCTCTAATTAGCCATAATTACCAGTTTAAAAGTTTTCCAATTTGACAATCTTCCCGACTAATAAGAATTTTATCCTCGAAATTGAAATTGAAACTAGATTTATCAGGACTAAAAGAGCTCCAATAAATGCTCTTTTATATACGTCTCTCGTTCCCATGTTAGCTCTGAATCACCATGAAATTAGCCGTTAGCCAAAGCAAGTGGAATTTCTTTATTTTGATGTTGTCAAGGCCTGAGCACCACGCAAGAGCTCCCAACCTTGAGTCACAGACAGTTTAAGCACCACACAGGACCTCCCACTCCATCTGTGTCCCCCATATGAGAACAACCCATAGGCTCAATCAATATGGGCACAATATTTCACCTCCTAAAACTCGAACCCGCACCTTAGAGGCTTAAGGCCACAGATTTAGCGAGTTGTGTATCATTGAGCTACTCCAGAGAGCGGGTTCGAGTTGCGAGATGCGAAAGACTATGCCTATATTGATTGAGCCTACATGTTGTTCTCATATGGGGGACACAGATGATGTGGGAGGTCCTGTGTGGTGCTCACACTGCCTGTGACTTAAGGCTTAGAGGTCTTGTGTGGTGCCCAGGCCTTAACAGAAGCTTTCGGATCTTCCTATCCATAATCAATATAACACATCACCTTGCAAATTAAACTGATTTCATTTGACTATGTAATGTAAATCAAGTTCCTTCGGCCTGAGCATTGACACATGAAATACATCATGAACTTCGACTAACTGAGGTGGTAATGCAAGTCTATATGCAACCTTCCCAATCCGTTTCACAATCTTAAATGGTCCTACAAACCTAAGAGAAAGCTTTCCTTGCAGTCCAAATCTATAATGGCCTTCGCGATGGGAGACTTTCAAATAAACTCAATCTCTTTCGCTAGAATCTACAAACCGATGCTAGAGATCATAATAAATCTTGTGTCTTTCCTAAGCCACCTTCACTCTTAAACGAATCTACTGACAACCTAAATGTGATCTCGAACCATCTGTGGCCCCAACTTCACCAAATCCTTCGGTTCAGCTCACTCGGCAGGAGAACAATAAGGTGTCCCATACAAAACCTCAACCAGATCCATCTTGATACTTGATATATAATTTTTATTATAAAAGAACTCACACAAAGGTATTTATTCTTCCCATGAACCTCCAAATCCTAATACACAAGTCCTGAGCATGTCTTCCAACACTCATATCAACCTTTCAGTTTGACCATCCATCCGTGTATAAAATACATTACTGAAATGTAACTAAGTTACTAGTTGTTTCTCTATGCTCTACCATAACCCCGGTATGTACCGAGCATTTCAATCAGAAACTATCATCAACGACACTCCAAACAAGCGAGCCACCTTTCGCTCACACAATAAGTTCAGTTGTGTAAAGGTATCTGAAATGGACATAGGAAGAACATGAGCAGACTTTGTCAGTCCATCAACAATAATCCATACCGCATTATGTTTCCTCCATGTAGTAGGCAGATAAGTAACAAAATCAATCGCAATATGTTTCCATTTCTATTGCGGTATGGGAAGGGTTGTAACATTCCCCTTAGTTATTGCCATTCGGCCTTAACCTGTTGGCAAATCGCATATCCCCTCATATTGTCTTCCACATCAACTTTCATCCCTGACCACCAATACAACCGCCTCATATCATGATACATTTTGGTTCTGCCAAGATGAATGTTATATCTGGGTTGATAAGATTCTCTTAATATCTCATCTTGAATCTCAACCACCGATATAATCCATAGTCCGCCTCAAAGCCTCACCTCTGATCCGCAAACTCAGCTAAATCTGGATTATTATTTTCATCAATAAACCCCTTTGCACTTCTCAAAATCCACATCACTTTGCTGACACTCTATCACTTCTTGAATTAGGATGAGTTGTACTATAAGCTGAGTACAATTCGATTCATCATCAACCTCAGGAATCTCCGATAAAGTCATAGCAATGACTTTTCAAGCAACTCATACTCATAAATCAACCAACTAGCTGCACTCAATGTTTTAGCACTCTTGCTCAGTCGATCAGCAATAACATTTGCGACCCAATAGGCTCATACAACGTTGGCAGTGTACCAAAACACATTTTGGTATACAAGTCATAAGCAGTCTCTAGCAAGACATTATGACTACCCAAGTTGTACGAATATCAAATCGATACAACCTAATCAATAGTGTATATAACATCCTTTTGTCACACGATATCCTTTTGATCAAACATAAGGCATGGAATTGTCATCCAACATGTTCAATCGTACTAGTCTCGATCTCTAGGTAGATGAAAACATCCAAGTGACATTGATCAATATTAATTCACTTAAACTAGGCCTTTTAACGAGTCTAACACATCGAGGGATCCACTTTGGATATCTCTCTTTATATGAGAGGGACAAATTATATCTCGATTACACAACTTCATCACATTGCTCACACAAGTAACCAATCACAACCTTTATAATCGTCCTAAGTTAAAGACAACGTTTGATAGTGTCAAATCACTATGTTCCTAATGTTGAAGTCTCTGATAATCTCAAGTCAGAGGACTAGAATATATACCTATCATGAGAAACAACTATGACTTAATCCATGTGATGTTCTCATAGCGGGTCGGTCCGGTACTTTGTTCCCTAACAAGTACTCGTGATCTTGATTCGTATCCCTATACGTATAATCATCATATGATCATCAATCAAGACTCACACTAGTCTTAACTCATTATAGTTCTTAGTATAATGATCGACTAGGGACATTTAGGATATTTCTGTAAATACCCATGGATCTTATTATAATGTAAACATGCGAATTAATTATAATAAACAGCAAATGAAATCCTCTATTTTATTAACTAAAAGTATTCATAAAGACAGCTAATGGATTGACCTAGGGCACATGCCCCAACATCTCCCACTTGCACTAGGGCCAATCATACATGCATCTAATGCCTAATGATCTAACATGACCATCATGTTTTGCTTGTGGAAGAGCTTTTGTCAATGGATCCACAACGTTGTCTTTAGTAGGTACTCTGCAAATCTTTACGTCTCCCCTCTCAATAATTTCTCTGATGAGATGAAAACGCCTGAGTATATGTTTGGATATGTGGTGTGATCTAGGTTCCTTGGCTCCGTGTTATTGCCCCGTTATTGTCACAATACAAACAAACAGGGTTAGCAATACTTGGAACCACACCTAGTTCGAAATGAACTTTTTAATCCAAACTCGCTCCTTTCTTTGCATCGGACGCTTTGCAATATACTCGATTCTGTTGTAGAATCTGCTACACGATCTTTTGCTTCGAACTTTTTAGCTTATCGCACCCCCATTCAAAGTAAACACATATCCAGATCATGATCTAAAATCATCTATATAAGTTTGAAAACTTGCATCTCGTGTAACCATTTACAACTAGATCATTTTCAAGACCTCCATAGACCAATAACACTTCCTTAGTCTTTCTTAAGTACTTAAGGATGTTCTTTACTGCTATCCAGTTATTCTCACCGTGATCCGATCGATATCTCGCTTGTAGTGCTCAAAGCATATGATACATCGTGTCGAGTGCATAACATGGCATACATGATAGATCCAATAGCTTATGCATATGGAATCTTATTCATACGGTCTCGCTCATCATTTGTCTTAGGACATTGAGTCTTCTTGAGACTTATGCCATGAGACATTGGCAACAATCCACTTTTAGAGTCTTGCAAACCGAACCTATTCAAGACCTTGTCTATGTAAGCACTCGACTTAGACCGATTAGCACATTAGATCTATCCCTATAGATCTTTATCCCTAGAATATAAATTTGCATCTCCTAAGTCTTTCATTGAGAAACACTTCCTAAACCAAGACTTGACATTCTGCAATGTTGGGATGTCATTTCCAATGAGTAATATATCATCAACATACAGTACCAGAAAAACAACTACGCTCCCACTTACCTTCTTGTATACACAAGGCTCATCTTCGTTCTTAATAAAACCAAAATCCTTGATTGCTTCATCAAAACGAAGATTCCAACTCCGAGAAGCTTGCTTTAATCCATAAATGGATCTTTGAAGCTTGCATACCTTCCAAGAATTCTCAAGATGTACAAAACCTTCAGGTTGTGTCATATACACGTCCTCAAGCAGCTTTCCATTAAGAAATGTTGTTTTTACATCCATTTGCCATATTTCATAGTCATAATATGCAACAATGGCAATTAAAATTCTTATGGATTTAAGCATGGCTATCGGCAAAAAGTTTCATCATAATCAACACCTTGAGTCCACTGAAACCTTTTGCTACAAGTCTTGCTTTAAAAGTATGCACTTTGCCATCCATGTCGAGTTTTCTTCTTGAAAACCCATTTACATCCAATGGTCTTACCACCTTCAGGTAAATCAACCAAGTTCCAAACTTGGTTATGATACATGGATTGCATCTCGAGTTCATGGCACTTAGCCATTTATCCGAGTCCTGCACACATAGCCTCCCGATAAGTGGTGGGCTCATTTTGTTCTATAAGCAACACATCACGACTATCAGTAGTGAGAAATCCGAATATCTCTGGCTCATGTCTTACCCTACTAGATTTACGTGGGCCTTGTGTCACTTGTGGAGGTTCAACGGTTCGAACGTTGTTGAACTTCCAAAGAGCGGTTCGATGTTTACCTGTGATTCTTGAACTTCTTCAAGATTTATTTCTCTCCCACTAGTGTCTTTTGAAATAAACTGTTTTTCCATAAAGGCACCATACTGAGCAACAAACACTTTGTTCTCAACGAGATTATAAAAGTAATATCTTTTAGTTTCCTTAGGATACCCCACAAATAAACACTTTTCAGATTTAGGTGCTAGTTTTATCTGAGACTTGTCGTTTTACGTAAGCCTCATAACCCCAAATCTTAAGGAAAGACAAACTAGGTCTTTTCCCGTACCATATCTTATATGGTGTTTTATCAACCGCTTTAGAAGGAACTCGATTTAGAGTGAAAGCTGCAGTTTGTAATGCATAACCCCAAAAGGATAATGGAAGATCTGCATGACTCATCATAAATCGAACCATATCTAATAAGGTTCGATTTCTCCTTTAAGAAACTTCATTCCATTGTGGAGTTGCTGGTGGAGTCAATTGGGAGACAATCCCACAATTTTTAAGATGATCATCAAATTCTTGGCTTAAATATTCACCACCTCTATCGATCGAAGTGTTTTGATAGTTTTACCAAGTCGATTCTCGCACTTCATTTTGAAACGTTCGAAACATCTCAAATGATTCACTTTATGTTTCATAAGATATACATAACCATATCTCGCTTGAAATCATCGAAGAAATGTAATGAAGTATCGATAACCTCCTCTAGCCATTGTGTTTATAGGACCGCATACATCGGTATGTATTAGACCCAATAAATCACTTGCCCTTTCACCGTGTCTAGTAAAGGGACTTTTAGTCATCTTGCCTAGTAAACAAGATACGCATGTTTCATATGTTTCTAAATCAAATGAATCTAGAAGCCCATCTTTATGGAGCTTCGTTATGCGTTTCTCATTTATGTGTCCGAGACGACAATGCCAAAGATAGGTTTGATTACGAAATGACAATTTTCTTCCTTTTCTTTTGGGTGTTTTGAAGCGAGAACAGTAGGGTCTTGACTTGTTCCATAGTCTTTGCGACAGTGCGGCAAGAATGCCTTGGCAACTCCAAATTTGCCTTTGCCTTTCTTCTTCATTCCCTTTCCCATTTAGACCATCAACATATTACTAGAGGTTTCTCGATATTTCGTTCAAGCTTTGAGCATCAAATGCAACTCGAAATTGATTTCTCCATATTATTCATATTGTAGTTCATCACAAATTGTGAGTAACTTTCTCGGTAATGAATTCAGGGATCAAATCAGTAGCCAACTCTTGGCTTATGGGAAATTCGAGTCTATCAAGCTGGTCAACATAGCCCTTCATCTTCAGAACATGAGGACTAACTGACGTACCCTCAGTCATCTTGCAAGAATGTAGGTTTTTAACTGTCTTGAACCTTTCTTGCCTAACTTGCTTTGTTGGAACATTTCCTTCAAATAAGCGTTATAGCCATGTCGTAGGCTTCCATTAGTTCCATGTCCTTCAAGTTCATGAACCATAGTTGCCGACATAATACATGCAACACCAGAGAATCGTTGACATGCTTACTATGCGCATCCTTCACAGACTTTCGTAGCATTGGGTGGTGGGTCCTCGTGGATTGGAGCATCCAGACATACAACTTGCGTTCATGCTTAAGAACAATTCTCAAGTTTCGAACCAGATCAAGAAAGTTAGTCCCGATAGCTTATCTTTCTCAAGGATGGATCGCATGACGGGGATTATTGTTACTTGAAAAGGCCATTGATCTACAATAAAGATTATGCAAAGTTTATTTTAGTATAGAGGAATAGACTCCCACTAAATTAACAACCCTCCTAAAACATACTGTTTATTTAGGGGACTAAAATCCATATTTCACATAATTCTATGACAGCTATGGCATGAAACACATAACTAGATTATTTAGGTAGGTAACAGTTACCAATTACATCTTATGTAATTTTAGATCCTTTTATGAGATACGAGACATCTTATGTCTTAGCATGTTTTTATCTCATCATTTGCCTAAAGCTCAAAACTATTTTGATGGCTTTATTAAGTCGGACCATTTTAAACATTAAGGTAACTCTTACCCAACTTGTCTCACCAAGATAACACAATACACCCAACTATGGCTGAAACTATATTAGTGTGATCGAGGCCTTGACAAGTGTTTAAAATGGATGGCACGATACTTAAAATTTAATAGAGGGATTTTATTCAGTTTTAGTGATTTTATGTAAACAATGAAATATCATATATTTTATTGATTTGTTCAATCACTAAACAATTTGGAGTTTTTTTTTTTTTTTTTTTTTTTTTTTTTTTTTAGAAGACGAATCTCAATTCCGAAAATTAAAATTCGCTATAGAAAATCATAATTTTCGCTGATTTTATTATCATAAATTAACCCCTTAATTTATCCAAAATTAAGTCAATTAAAACATTTTAATTAACCTGGGCCCACATCTAACTAATTATCTTATCCTAATCCAATTAGGATTTAAGATATTTGAATCCTAGTATATCACCAATAACAAGATTCTTGATATTTATCTCATATTCTAATTTGTTATCTATCTTTATCAAATAGAAACTTCATAACAAAATAGATATAACAAGATAAATAATTAATTTCGAAAATTAATTATTTATTTTGGATTTAAGATATTTGAATCCTAGTATATCACCAATAACAAGATTCTTGATATTTATCTCTTATTCTAATTTGTTATCCATCTTTATCAAATAGAAACTTCATAACAAAATAGATATAACAAGATAAATAAATAATTTCGAAAATTAATTATTTAATTTGGATTTAAGATATTTGAATCCTAGTATATCACCAATAACAAGATTCTTGATATTTATCTCATATTCTAATTTGTTATCTATCTTTATAAAATAGAAACTTCATAACAAAATAGATATAACAAGATAAATAAATAATTTCGAAAATTAATTATTTATAAATAAATAATTTCGAAAATTAATTATTTGCAATTTCGGTCCTCATCCAAATAATCACAAACATGTAATTGAATCATGAACTACTATCACAATCGAACCTAATGGTGTCATGGATCATAGAACACGAAACTCAATTCATTAAAATTATTCAAATTAACCTAACATGGTTACTAGCATGTACGAAACAAATTTCAATTAAATCACGAATATATGTATCATATACACAAAACATGATAATAAATCTCACAGAAAACTTATGTATATCACATATACATCAACTATTAACATGTTTTCAATCATATATCATGTATATATCTGAAGTAAACATGCAATGAATTTAATGGAATCGAACTCGAAGGCTCTGATACCACTGTTGGGTTTTGGGGTTTATACGCATCGGAGATTACAAAACAATTTTGACAAAAACCCCAACAGGATCCGAATCTAATTCCATTAAAAACGTTTAAACCATGAAAACTTAATCATACCACAGTCGCAATATACCTTTTTGAAGGTTGATCGATCTCTAAGGCGCGCTTAACGACGAACGCCTCTATCGCTGATCCACACACGAACGGCGGCCGAGATTTGAAGTGCTAGCTTCGAGAGAATACCAAACCTTTTTGTTTCTCTCCAAAACGATCAAGAGCATACCAAAAACCCTAAGTCGTTTCTAAAACGAAAATAGAGTTTCGGCCTTTTGATCTTTCGTATGTGTGTTCTAACTTAAAGCGTCTATTTATACAACCCTTGTATATAGACGGTTAAGTAAATTACACATATACCCCTACTTAAAGAAGTATAAGTGTAATACACCACAAGGACGTTTCCGTCATGAATTTTATCGTATAAAATTTATTTTTCTGAACCATCTTAAAATCTCGCAGAACCATTCTTAGTGTGCGACCCAATAGGCTCATACAACGTTGGCAGTGTACCAAAACACATTTTGGTATACAAGTCATAAGCAGTCTCTAGCAAGACATTATGACTACCCAAGTTGTACGAATATCAAATCGATACAACCTAATCAATAGTGTATATAACATCCTTTTGTCACACGATATCCTTTTGATCAAACATAAGGCATGGAATTGTCATCCAACATGTTCAATCGTACTAGTCTCGATCTCTAGGTAGACCGAAAACATCCAAGTGACATTGATCAATATTAATTCACTTAAACTAGGCCTTTTAACGATTAACACATCGAGGGATCCACTTTGGATATCTCTCTTTATATGAGAGGGACAAATTCTATCTCGATTACACAACTTCATCACATTGCTCACACAAGAACCAATCACAACCTTTATAATCGTCCTAGGTTAAAGACAACGTTTGATAGTGTCAAATCACTATGTTCCTAATGTTGAAGTCTCGATAATCTCAAGTCAGAGGACTGGAATATATACCTATCATAAGAAACAACTATGACTTAATCCATGTGATGTTCTCATAGCGGGTCGGTCCAGTACTTTGTTCCCTAATAAGTACTCGTGATCTTGATTCGTATCCCTATACGTATAATCATCATATGATCATCAATCAAGACTCACACTAGTCTTAACTCATTATAGTTCCCAGTATAATGATCGACTATGGACATTTAGGATATTTCTGTAAATACTCATGGATCTTATTATAATGTAAACATGCGAATTAATTATAATAAACAGCAAATGAAATCCTCTATTTTATTAACTAAAAGTATTCATAAAGACAGTTAATGGATTGACCTAGGGCACATGCCCCAACATGTTGTTCATAGCATACTCTGTTATGTATATCATTGATTCCAATTCCTATACTATGTCATGTTGATTGTTGTGTGTGAAAGGCAGTGATATAACATGATATTAGGTTATTTTGTTTGTTTTGCCTCTACTCCATTGTGCATTAGTATGCAGTTACATTTTTTGGATTCTATTACCGAGTCATTATTGAAAATAAAAGTGGTTATTGTGGTCATTTGATGATAGAAATTCAGCTTTCATACGGGGTCACTAGACTTTTCGGGATGTTAGGAAGTTTCTCGACTTCTTGCATGACACACGGGGTAACGTGCCTCGAATGGGGTAACCGGACCTCAAGGTTTGTTAGCGCAAGAATGACTTAGGTGAGCACGACGAGTTTTAAAACTCGTGAATGTTAGCAAGTATACATTCCGGTGACGACTAATTCACTTGAAATAAAAAAGGCGTAATCGTAAGTAAGACCTTTTGAAATTATGATATAGAGCTCAATTTGTATTGAAATGCTATAGAGCAGAGCTCAAATTGCTGTGGAAAGGCTGATGTGATGAATATCACGGCCGACCGACCCTAATCCATTACTACTTAGCCTTGAGTCGGTTTCATATTTGGTTAACTCAAGTATCTCTTTGCATGATATTTCTTTCAGCATAGTTGCTATTTAAATTATGTCATTTGATACTTATTGTCTATTTGGGAATGTAGATCGATGTCTCTCAGTATTACTTATATAATTTCACGTACTCACCGTCTACTTTGTGACGGTGGGTGCAGATAAGCCGAGTAGCAGACCAGACAAAGAGAAGATTGGTGACTACCTTTGAGCTAGTGAAGGACTGCCACGACATACTTTTGTACGTTTTGTATTCTTTTGTATTACATTTTTATGTACATGCAAGTTTTGCCTTTTGGGTTGAGTGATAGGAATATAAGACTAAACACATGTTGTATATAGCACCACTTTTGTTTATATATGCATGTGATCTCTATTTCCTGGTTTTTCCACAATAGGTTAGGCCTATGTCCACTAGTAACTTAAAAAGACTTCCGCTGAATAATTTGTTAAAAAAGAATTAACTTAACTCTGATTTATAGACAACCATAGGAATTGTAGATGGTATCATAATTGGTAGGTGTTTAGGTGTTTAATTAAGGCTTACCAGGTCCTTGTTAGGTCCTATAGGGGAGATTATGGCTTAATTAAAGGCTTAGGCCGGGCGATGCCCTTATTTGTAGTTGGGGTCGTCACAATTTGAAAATAACATAAAACTTTCCCTGTATAAATAGTGTTTCCATAGCTTCAAAGCAAACATAATCGTCGCTAATTTCAAATCATGAACATGTTAATTCTTCTCGTGAGTCTTTAATTGCATAATAGCATAAGCAATTACCTTGCCATTCAGCATTAACACACAACCCAAATCCACTTTTGATGCATCAGTATAAATTATAAGACCTTTCTCCAGCTCAGGTAATACTAGAACTGATGCTGACATCAAACACTTTTTCAATTCCCAAAATGCAGCATCACATTCTATTGACCAAACATATGAAAAATATGTTTCTTAGTTAGTTTAGTGATTAACATAACTATCTTAGAAAAATCATTCACAAATCTACGATAATAGCCAGCCAAACTCAAAAAACATCATATCTCCGTCATTGTGGTAGGTTATGGCCAACTAGCCTCAATCTTGCAAGATCCATCGAAATTCATTATGTACTTACTATACGACCCTAAATCTTCACCTCAGACAATCAAACTCACATTTGATAAACTTAGCGTACAGCCTATGATTTCTCAAATCTTGAAGAATAACTCTGAATATTGTTCATGATCTTAGCGAGCCTTAAAGTATATCAATATCATTAATGAAGACTACCACAAAGTGATCCAGATACGACCTCAACACTTTCTGCATCAAATCCATAAACATCGCCAAAGCATTAGTCAACATAAATGGCATAACAACAAACTCAAAATGACTAGATCTAGTACTAAATGCAGTTTTTTGCATCATCTTCCCGAACTCTCTAGTGATGGTAACCGAATGAAAATTAATCTTAGAAAAGAATATGTCACCGGTCAGTTGATCGGAAAATCATCAACTCGAGGTAGTGGATATTTATTCCAAATGTGATCTTGTTCAACATCTACAATAAATGCAGAGCCTCAAACTACCATCATTCCTTTTCACAAAAAGGATTGGTGTGCCCCCACAACAACCTACTTCAGTGAACAAACCCTTTTATCAAGCAAATCTTCCATCAGCAACTCTTGCAACTCCTTCAAAGCTATTCTATATGAAGAAATAAATATTTGTTTAGTTTTAGGAACCAAATCAATCACAAAATCAATCTCTCTTAAAGGTGGAACTCCAGGTAAATCATCAAGAAACACGTCTAAGAATTCACAAACCACATGAATTTCCTCTAGTTTAATTCCAGATCTTGCATCTGTACTAATATTTCGGTAAAAGTTTCATTTCTTTTCCAATGGCTAGCCTACCTCTTGTTAAAGATAACTTAAACGATGTTTTTGTATACAATATGGAACAACCAACAATACACACACACACACATATATATAAACACCGGCTTATGAAAATAATCCAAGTGTGCATGATAAGTCACTAGCCAATCCATTCCCAACAACACATCCAAAAACTCTAACACACGCAGATCAATGGTTATCTCGTGTCTGGAGATCTCAACAACACACTTCTCACGCATAAAGTGAGGATACACCATCCTAAATTATCGTGTTGTGTACAATATAAATATGGCCTCGCATCGGAGTTTACCCTAACTCAATAACTACACGAATACAAACTAAAATCATACATTCGATAAGATTATGATTTGCGTTTGAATCTCGTTTAATAACCATCATAACATTTTCCTTGATATGTTGTTGAGGTTGTAACATGCAAGAGGAAACTCCTAAGAGTCGTAAACATGCAATCTTATAATGTCCTTTCTTTCCATACCCAAAACATGTAACTACACCCAAATTTTGAGGATAATCTCCACTAATGTGACCTTTTTTACTATACCCAAAACATGTAATTGTAGGTTTACTACTTATAGACAATGTCTGACTAGGTGTAGATCTCTGACTTGCACTATATCCATAAGATCCTCGACCCTTACCTCTACTCTTCCCTTTATTCTAAAACTTTGGGTTAAACCTAAATGGAAATCTTTTCTTTCCCTCAGAACTTAAAGCAAGTCATGACTCCACGACACCTTCAATCGTCGTGATTTGGACTAAAAAATCAATGTAGTCACATAAGTTTTGGCCTTACCTCGAACCTTTCACAGAGTTTTCGGTATAGTCATCAATATAATGGTATCAAACTCTTTATACCTTTCCCCCATGACATTTAACTAGCCACGACTAGATCAGTCTAAACCGGAACTACAACAACCGATTCAACTCCGGAATAAATTGTAGAAGTAACTTGCTCCTCTTAACGGTTGGAGTAGCAATAGGAACAACCTGAACAACATGAATCACATGTGCATGTGCTGCCACCTATGTGCTTATAAGATAGTCATTAACTCTAACATGAGCCCAACCATGTCTTCAAACATATTTGAATCCATACGTTGGGGATTTCTATTACACTTACCAAATTCTTGACCCGGACTCGCTGTCAATTCATTGTATTTTACAACAAAAATTGCAAGAAAAGGGGTTCAGGAAGCCTATATCCATCAATATCTTGATAATATAAAAATTGCAAGAAAAGTGTCCATTGCACGAGAGATGCGCGGTTCACGGGGACATGGGTCTACCGGGGTTCCGGCACTCACCACTACACTTGCGCAGCACACGAGTTATGGGACTCTAGGTGGTCGGCAAGCATGAGATTGATGTTGTATAAGCATAGAGCGCAGCTCCATATAGTAGTGGGAAAGGTTAGGTGATAGTTCTCCCGCCGACCGGACATAGATCATCTCGACTTAGCCTGTGTCAGTCTCTACATTTTTTTTAACTATGGTATTTACTTGCATTATTTGATTCAGCAATTCTTTCGCTATTTTATGCTTTTAAATACTAGTCTTTTATTTTGGAAATGTGGCATAGAATTCTCCAGTTATTACTTAAGTATCACTATACTCACCATCTAATTTGTGATGGCGGGTGTAGGTCCGTTGAGCAGTAGCAACCAGGGAAAGAGAAGATCGACAATTTCTTTAAGCATCTCGACGATTATCCTACCTCATCATGTATGACTCGACTTTTGTTATATTAATAATATACATTTGGGGTTGTACATTAGGTTGGGTGTATAATTTCTCATTTTTGAGACTTATATATATATATACATGCATGTGATGTTTTGTATTCCTGGTTTTCCACATTTAATAGTTTTTAACAATAAGAGCTTTCGCATAATCTATAAATTACAAGATAATACTAAAATGATAAAAAGTTTTAACTAACTCTAAAATCTAGTAATATTTGAACATTTGTATGAAAGAAAATAAGGACGAAAGGCTGACTAATATGTAATTAAGTCTTACGTGATTGGGATTAAGGCTTGATTATGGGATTAGGCCAGGCGGTGCCCTGTTTAGTAGCATGGGCCATCACAGTAAGATTACACCAATTATTGTGATTGTCATGTCAGCTTTGGTAAAAAAATTTAAAGTCAGATTGAATTCTCCACCATAAGCGGATTAAAGGTTTATGTAAATCTTGAAGTTCCTGCAGTAACTTGCATGATTGAGAGGTATTTATATTATTTAACATTGGTTTTTATTGATTTAGGTTATTTATATGTTATACATCTTAACTTACATGAATATATTAATTGTTAACCTAATATAATTGACTAATGCAGGTTTTCGAGAATCATCGATGAGATTCAAATGTTGCCAAAAACACCAACAAAACAAGTTTCACTAGAAGAACAAATGTTTATGAATCGATTATTAATACAACAACTATTGGAAGTTGATTTTAATAATCTCTATTGTCACCATAAAAGCAAAGGTTATTGATATTGATAATCAATTTGGTTGGTGTTACATTTCGTGTAAAATTTGCAAAAGCAAGTTGGCCCGTCATGAATCGAATTTCATGTGTAAGAAAAATTGTCGTAAAGAATGTAATTTTCGGTTATGAGGTATATTTATCTTAAAATTGGAATATCTTAATTATTTTTGTTATTATGTATATTTGAATCATGTTTTTTTTTAAATTATAGGTACAAGATTCATTTGTTAGTTTTTGATCAATCTGGGTGTACTATGTTCATACTCTTCAATGACATTGCAGAGAAGCTATTGAATATGATGGTGAACAAGTTAGTGAACAACTCTAAAGTGACAACCGAAATTATCCCTCCACAAATTGAAAAACTAATTGGAAAAACCTTTGTCCTTAACTTAAAGCTTAATGATGAAAATATAAATGAAGGTTTATAAAATTATTGTGTTAAATCTATTTATAATCCGAACGACCACCTCGAGCTCCAATTTAAAGCGTGAAAGACAAGTCAAGTAAGTGATTTTTTTTGTTAATTGTGTTTACTTAATTCCACCCGAGTAACTACTTCAAAAAATCCCACTCAACTAACGTAATGGTTTGATATTGTTCCAAGCAGGGGCTTCCAAAAAATCAAGTAGAAGCAGGAAGTTGTTCGACTTCTTCAAATGGGACATGTAAGGGAGGCCTTGAAAAAGGGTGTGCCAAGACAAAATTGGGAACATTGAGAGGAAAAGGTGCGAGCATGAAGTGGATGAGGGTTTTATCAAATTGGGAACATCGAGAACGACCTTGATCACGACAAGCGAAATAGGATGAGTTAATTATCCAAGAGGCATACAACAGACTTATAGGTCTTATCTTTCTTGAATTTTCAAGACTTCCAATTTACATTTTTTTAAACAAAACTATTAATGGTTATTATATTGGTATTATGGAAAACTTTTGAACTATATGATGGTGTGTGATTTGCTATATTTAGTTACACTACAACAAAAACACTTTTTACGACTCAATCTTTATGATAATTTAAAAAAAAATGTCATTGAAAGTTGGTTTAACATGACAATTTCTGAATTAAATGTCATTAAAAGATGAAAACAATCCTTTCAATCAAATAAGTTTATAATGATAGTTTAATTGAAAATCAATGACATTTTTAAATATCATTATATAATTTGCTAGTAATTAAGAAAATTTTTAGCTCCATCAGTTTTAGAGAACATCAAAGCCGCTTACATTGAATTAAATTAGCGCATAGTTCGCGACTTATGCGAGAGGGGCAAACTTGTCCATTTGTTTAAACACAAAAGTTGAACAGACTCTCTCATTTTCTCACTTGTTCATCGACCTAACCCTAATTTTCTAGCTTGGTGACTGAACTCGTCTCTTGTTTGGTGATTGAACGAGAACAACAATCATTGATGGAGATCAATCGATCGATCCCTCTGTATTCTTGATCGGCAATCTGTGCTTGGAGACCAAAATCTTCGCGAATTATGGTAGATTCTCATTCGATTTCTCTGTTTTAGTCCACAATTTGTTTATTTGTCAATTAGAGATTCGTTCGAGATCTGATTTTCTTCATTTTTGTGTCGATTTGAAGAGTTTCTGATTTGTGAATCTCTAGTTTGAATCAAATTGTGAATCGACAATTGTTGTTGTCATTCTACTATATGTTAAGTTGGGCTTTGGTAGAGTCGTATAGAGTGTATGTTCCATCAAGCACTAGAATTCCAAAGCAACTATAGTATGTGATTCTCAACAATTAATTGTTTGTATTGTATTTGTATGAGTTTTTGTGTTAGCCTGTTAACTTTTGAGGATTCCAAGTAATTTATGAATAGTAACTTATAGCTTATTAAAGAATGATGTTAAGGTTCAAATGTAGTCCCTAGTTATGCTTTAAAATTTAGTGGATTTATCAGTAGGTAATGTGTTATAGAAGTGCCAAAGCATCTCTTGTTGATGAATGAGATGGAGGAGACATCTATTATCAAAGGCAAGGTTGAGGAACGACTCACGTTGGAGTCAAGGGTGTTGTAATTCAGCTTCTCTTACAAAAATGTGTTGTGGAAGCTAATTAAGATTGAATTTTTTTACTGATAAGTTCAGTTGAAGTTTCAACCGATCTTGATTTTTGGAATCCCAATAAGCCATCTGAAGTGCCAATTTAGAAATCATGCAACTAGGTAGCTAGAGAAATGCTTAGGAATTGTTCGATTTAGAAATCACAAGTCTTCTATGTAAGTCATTTTTTTAATTATATAGCTGGGAAAGTTTTCTAAACAGAGATACAAAGGCTTGAAATATTGGTGTTGATTTTAGCCAACTTATACTATCAGTCAAATTGATTTATTTGACTATATAAGAAATAAATGCAATCATGTTATTTCAACCAACTTACAATAGGTATTGTATTAACAATGGCCATTGGTGTTGATTTGAGGTGTTTGATCAAATGCTTATGAGAATAAATAGTATGCGGTTTAATGAACCTAAATTGAAAACAATCTGAATCTTGAAATTTAAGTAATACATTATCAATGAAATGAGAATAAGGATTTGGATTCGTGTCCTAAGTATGGAAGTTCTAGATGGAAGGTTAATTCTCGCACTAAAAACATTAAAAAATGGGTGCCTGCTAAAGTTTTACGCTATTTTCATATTATGCCAAGACTTAGAAGGATGTTTATGTCATCAGAATCAGTAAGAACTTAAAGTGGTATTTTTCTCATCAAAGTCAAGATGGTATGGCTCAAACCCAAGAAATATCAGATTTGGGCTTGCCTCTAATGAGTTAAATCCATTTGGTTATCAAAGTCCATCATACGGTTGTTAGCCAATGATGCTAGTAGTGTACAACCTTCCACCACACATGTGCATGTCACTTGAACATTTAATGTTGAGTTTGTTCATACCAGGACCAACGCAAACTTGGGAACGACATTGATGTATATTTACAACCACTCGTTGATGTTTGAATATGCTTTGGAATATTTTTGTTGAAATGTATGATGCATCTTCCAAGTCTATGTTTACTTTGAAAGCAATATTGATGTGGACCATAAATGACTTCCCTGCATATGAATGAGTTTTTTATACACATGAAAGTTATTGACTATAATCGTTTGATAAGTAGTTCATGTTATGCCTTTTTTTAATAGGTTATTAGATAAGTTAAAGACATTCATATGTGCACCAATTATTCAACTCAGCGGATCAATTATTTCCATTGGTTTTAATTAAAATAGTTGGACTATTAAGCAATTATTTCTCTTCATTTCCTTATAGTTTGAATATGTTATTCCAATCATATATGTACATATGCATTATAGTTTGGGCTGAGCAAAGAGACGAAATAAGCTTGGAGTATTCTGGAACAAGTGCCTTAAAAGGGGATCTTATTAGGTTATCTTATAACGATGTGGATTGTTTCCATGACCTATATAGGACACATATTGACATCTTTTAAGATCTCAAAAGATTATGATTATGAGTTTTTTCTTGAAACAGTTTTACCTGTGGGAGTTGCTCTATAACCATTAGGCAGTGTTATGGAATATTTTGCATAAACTAGATTACTTTAGCCCTTGATATTCTAGAAGCTCTTGGTGCTTTGAGTTATGTGCCAATCAAAGGAAGATCAAATATCATCCCAATTGTTTATAATTTTATAATTGATTCATATTATAATGTGCAACTTGTGTAAACAAGTAAACACATAAAATTCTCTTAGGGGACATGATATCGTTTTGTTTTCCAAATTTTATTAAGGGTCTACCAATTTTTATATTCAATGTTTGGCAGTTGGAAATGTTTGCATATCCATCCTCTTTTGGTTTTTTGGTATTTATGACAATCATATAGGTTGAGTGGCATTGCTACTCAAGTAGGTAATGTACTTCAGAGTTGAATAATTTGTGTTAAATTCATTTATCGACAAAACTATTCTTACTAATTTATTTATTTTTTTTGGCTTGTGTCTGGTTCTACCTCAAACCCTAACTATCTTTGCTTTAATCCAATTGTCTCCATTATGTCTCGCAAATTCTTAAATGTTGCGGCATAACAAATATTTTATTATTCAGTGTTGTATTGAAGATGTTGACTCCAATTAATATTTTCTCTAATTTGTTGCAATTAAATCTTGCAGATATGAAAAGGTAGAATTTATCCGGATTGATCAAGGATGGACTGATCAAATTAATTGGGGAAAGCTAGAACTATTCCACTCTGATTTTTTCTCAGTTTAGTGTAATTGCAGGATGTGATAGATCTCATCAGTAGGCGCTACTCTATTAACAGAAATAGTCCCTCGCCATTTCACCTGAATGGCATTTGAATCGATCTCGGTAATATCATGGACCGCCCTCTTAAAATCATTGTTTTATTTAGTAGTACTATAGACATTTTATGTGAGAATTCAAGTTTTGGTTGGAATTCCACGTCTCCACTTGATTCGGAAGTTGAAAATGATAAATAGGGTCAGCATTATACATCTAAAGTACATAATATTTAACTCCCCCTTCACCTGTGAGTGATCTGACGACATTTACAATAGGATGAGAAATTGTGATGGCCCTTACTTCTAAACAGGGCACCGCCTAGGCTAATCTCGTAATCTAGTCTTAATCCAACTCACCTAAGACTTAATTATGTATTAGTCAGTCTTTTGTCTTTATATTCCTCCAACTTTATGTCTTGATCTATATTAACATTTTCATATAGTTTAAAGATTACGCGGAAGCCATGATAATTCAAAATTCCTAAAGGTGGAAAACCAATAAAAGACGGCATCACAAATATATAAGACACTATGCACTCAACCCAATGTACAACCCAAAATGACATAAATAAGAATAATACAACAAAGTCGAGACATATAAATGAGTGAGGAGAGTCGCCGAACTGCTCAAAGGAAGTCACCGATCTTCTCTTTCCCCGATCTACTGCTGCTCGACAGACCTACACCCACCTTCACAAGCTAGACGGTGAGTATAGTCATATTTAAGTACTAACTGGAGAATTTCATGCCACATTTCCAAAATAAACGAATGGTATTTAAAAGCATAAAGTAGTGAAATCAATTGTTGAAACAAAGAATGCAAGTAAATACCATAGTTAAAAATGTAGAGACAGACAAGTCGAGAGGATCTAAGTCGAGATGATTTACGTCCGGTCCTACCTTTCTCTATATGACCTATCACCTACCATTTCCCACTACTATATGGAGTTGGGCTCTACGCTTTACAACATCTCATGCTTGCCGACCACCCCGAGTCGCATACCTCGTGTGTCGTGCAAGTGTAATGGTGAGTGCCAGAACCCCGATAGACCCATGTCCTCGTGAACCGTGCATCTCTCGTGCAATGGACATTAGATAATCCCTACTTTAATTTCAAAGACAAATAATTTCAAAATTCTAGGATACCAATATAAGTTATTAGGCTACAAAGCCCAAAGGAAATTGAAGACAAATCCAAGTAAATCCACATTATTCCATTAGCATGTTTTTTATCAATTGTGTTCAAGAATGACATCAAGTGTAGGAATCAGAGTCAATGAAACAAGTCACGAGGCATCATGTCACAATATTCACTCATGAATAGATACAAAAACAACATGATGTGCGAGTTCAAGTAACATTGTCTATCAATAGACCAATAAAGCAATAAGAGAATGAAATGAAATATAAATTCTCACAGTTGTACTTACAATTCACACGCTTGTCCTAGTCTAGCCGATCCCTCGACAAATTCGAAATGCGTGCCCAAACACCTAAGTTCTCCCTTTAGTTCCCTAACATTCAATAATGTCTCACTTAGGCCAAATCGAAGTCGAGACAAATTTATAAAAATCTTTTTTATTTATTTTCGGCCATTCGGCCCATTTCTCGTTTTTAGAGGTAAAACCACCGAAAAATGCTCGTCCGAAATTCCAAATATTTTATTTTTCTAGAAATTATTTATTTTCTATTTATTTTGTCGAACTATCACGTTTTAAATTTCTTCCTATTTTTGGAATTTTTTTCATTTTCCCAAAGATTTTTCTCTTTTTTTTTTTTTTTCACCCCTCTTCTCCCCCTCTTCTTTCTTCTTTTTTTTTCTTTTGGCCTGAACCGGGCCGAACCGGGTTCAGCTTACTCGAGCCTGAACCGGGCCACCGAACCGACCCGGTTCAAGCTCATTTTCTTCCTCGCGCGACCAGAGCACACAGTGCTCTGTTTTCTTTTTTTTATTTCTTCTTCGTTGTGGGTTTCCATCCTTAACCTCAAGTGGAGTTCGTATGCAGGGGAGATTACTCCGGTTTCACTCTTTCTCAGTCTTTTTCTTTCTCTCTCGGTCTCTCTTCCACTCATCGGGTTTCCTCTTCTCTCTGGTTCGTTTTTTCCTCTCCACCGCCACCAACTTTGGAGATAAACCAACAAAAAGATAAGGTTAGACTTTGGTCTTATTTGACTAATGTGTATATATATGGGTGGTTTGTATGTGAGTCGCACATCTCAACTCACACACGTATCTTGAGACACATCTTGTGGTCTTCAACACCACACTTGTCCCTTGTGTCACTCTCAAGTGACTCTAATACTTGACACCTTGTGTTGAGATGTGTATGTGTAAATCTAGATGTATATCCAGTAATGTACATTTTTTCTTCCTTAACTTTAGGCCCATGTTATATATATATATATCTAACTCTTAATAGATGTGGCCACATACAAACCACACATTACCAAATGATTGTCAATTAATGTAAATAATTGAATCTTACACAATATGTCGCTACCTCGGTCCCACGTCGACACACGACTTGAGGCGCGCCCTCGCTCGTCTCGATACCTGCATACCCGTAAATAGGGCTGGCAATTTGGGTCATGAAACGTTTAGCACGACACGACACGACATGATGTTAAACATGTCGTGGGTTTGGCAAAAGTGTATGTGGGTCATAAACAGGTTAACCTGTTTATACACGATTCATAAACGAGTCGTTAACGTGTTAACCCGTGTGACTCGTTTATGACTCGCATAATTATATACATATATTGATATATATAACTTATAATTTACATATAATTAATCACATATAAAATATAAATACAACTTTTTATTTCTCTTCTACCCTTTTCAAAACCCTAACATACTAACACAACCACAACCCATTTCCCTACTCTTCTAGTCTTCCACGATTCCACCACAGCACCACCGCAGATCTTCTTCTTCCACCTTGACCTCGCCAGCCAT
Organism: Stephania yunnanensis; assembly: GCA_039657365.1. Lineage (NCBI taxonomy): Eukaryota > Viridiplantae > Streptophyta > Magnoliopsida > Ranunculales > Menispermaceae > Stephania > Stephania yunnanensis. Next base: position 52,238,034 of record CM077585.1, on the reverse strand, counting down.
CTCTGTCCACCGTCTCCGCCTCTGCTCCGCCTCTCCGCCTCTGCTCTTCCGTCATCTCCGCCTCTCCGCCTCTGCCATCTCCGCCATCCCCGCCTCCATCCGCCTCTCGCCTCTCCGCCTCTGCCATCTCCGCCTCTCGATCTCTGTCTCCATCCTCTCCGCCTCTGCTCTTCCGCCATCTCCGCCTCTCGCCTCTCGCCTCTGCCATCTCCTCCATCTCCGCCTCCATCCGCCTCTCCGTCTCTCGCCATCTCTCGCCTCTCGATCTCCGTCTCCATCCTCTCCGCCTCTGCTCTTCCGCCATCTCCGCCTCTCGCCTCTGTCATCTCCGCCTCCATCCGCCTCTCGCCTCTGCCATCTCTGCCTCGATCTCCATCTCCATCCTCTCCGCCTCTGCTCTTCCGCCATCTCCGCCTCTCCGCCTCTCCATCTCTCCGCCTCCATCCGCCTCTCCGCCTCTGCCATCTCTGCCTCGATCTCCGTCTCCATCCTCTCCGCCTCTGCCATCTCCGCCTCTCCGCCTCTGCCATCTCCGCCTCCATCCGCCTCTCCGCCTATGTCATCTCTGCCTCTGATCTCCGTCTCCATCCGCTCCGCCTCTGCCATCTCCACCATCTCCGCCTCCGATCTTCGCCTCCATTCGCCCCTCCGCCTCTGCCATCTCCGCCTCCGATCTCCGCCTCCATCCGCCCCTCCGCCTCTGCCATCTCCGCCTCCGATCTCCGCCTCCATCCGCGGGTTGTTTGTATTAATTTTGTATTTTATGTTGTTTGTATTAATTTTGTATTTTTGTAGTGAAATATCATTCATGTTTAACAGGTTGATAAACATGTTAAACAGGTACACAAATGAGTCGAGTTAAGCAGGTTAAACATGACATGTTTAATAAACGTGTTAAACGTGTTATATACAGGTTACCTGTTTATTAAACGTGTCGTGTGTCGTGTTTGCAAATGGTGACTCGTTTAATAAACGTGTCGTGTGCGGGTTTAGGATAATTATGACACGATACGTTTACGACGCGACACGTTTACGACTCGCTGACACGAATTGCCAGCCCTACCCGTAAATGACTTAGTAGTCTACACATATATAGTACACTAGGTATACATCACACAAATATAGTATGTACCTCGGCCCTTGCTTCGGTAAACGGACATATCACGGTGTGAGTCCCACAGTACGGATCGTTGAGCCTGTGTAAAGACAATAACACAGTTAAAAATTTTGGGCCGTTACAGAAATCATCAATATTAATAGACAAAGAAATGCTTGCGCATAGGATTGAACATTAGATCTAATAATAATTTTTTTGGTACCATGTCAGACTTCTCACTTGTATCTAAAAGCCTTAATAGATAGAGGCCCAACCTATATATATATATATGCAGACCACATAATTTAATAATTGTTAACAACTTCCCATCAGATTAATGAGCACTGTGCATTTGAATCTGAGACACTTCAATTGACGTAGCTCTAATCCATGTTGTTGGAACAACTGCAAGTTATTTTTTCTGTTTTGTTGCTTGTACATTTTGTGTCCACATGATTTATGGTATAGCTAATCATAATTAATTAATAATTATGATAAGTCAATCTCTAAAAACTTCATTTATGTAGAACACTATATGCAATTTATCTTTTTCTATTTCGTTGCTTGTTCCCATTTCTTATTTAAGGCATTGATATAGTTAAGCTAACTGAATTGTGAAATGGTTGATTTTATGCGATTGATCTGTGAATTGATCTTGATATCAATTTTATTCTGTTACACAGGGACGCTATGACGTCTGTTGCCCCGTGATCTTGTTGTTAATTTGATTAGTCTAAGTGATGCATTATCTTGTCGTCATGACTCTTGATCGAAGAGAATCGCTCTTCATGTTAGTCAATGAAATGGGGGGGGGGGGGGATGCATTATCTTGTCGTCATGACTCTTGATCGAAGAGAATCGCTCTTCATGTTAGTCAATGAAATGGGGGGGGCAGAGGATAGGTGTCGTTTCAACGTCCTCATATTAGTCTATGTGATTGTTATCCATGTAGCTCATCTAGTTTGGGATTGATGTTACTTGAATTCATTGGGAACTATTTTCTAAGTAATAGAATGTTCAAATTGGTTGAACTAGTAGATCATGTAACTAGAAACATCATAACAATCCAACAAAACTATTTTCATATTGATCTTTCCTGAGTTTGTTTTACTGAATCAACATGCTTACTGAATTGACATGCTTGTGAATGATTAGATTTGGGATTTGGCAGGGGAAGAAAAACTTTTCAGCCTTGGTGTAATTAATTTGTCTTTTATTTTATATTGTTTGCAGGTATCGAAGGGTATAATCAATCTTTTCATCCATTATGAAGACATGTTCTCAATTGCTTAAATATTATATTTCATCTTTTTTAATGATGTTAAAATGTAGATGAATTTGAATGTTGTTGATTGAATCAAAAGATCATTATCTTTTGTTTATTATTATTATTTGTTGGTATATAAATTTTAATGCAATGTATTTAATTGTTTAATATTTTTTATGCATTTGGATAACATCTTTTGATTTTTTTTTTTAAATTATCATATAACTTTAACAATGTTGAAAAATTGTCATTAAATTGTTAAGACGATAGTTCTAGAGTATAGTTGAATAATTAAGATGACAATCTAAAAGTGTCATTACATATTAACGATGACATATAAAAAAGTTGTCATTATAAATTATACTTTCCACGACACACTCATTCTATGACTATTAAAAATTGTCATCTTTTACCTTTAATGACAGTTTTTAAATAACATTGATAGACTTATTTCTTGTAGTGAATTAATATTACAAAAAAAAAATTCTGATTTTTTCAATTGTGATTTTTTTTTTTGAAAAATTAAAGTTCTCAAGTGTTATTATAACGTCTCTATTTACTTTACGTGGAACGCAAGTGCCCGTTGCCTAGTTATAATAGTATAGATAGATTTATTCATTCACAAATAGATCATTCTACGTTACACTATATATATCATCTCAGCTGGCAACTTCACAAAATAATTAAAACACGCCACAAAATATGCTAAGCACTCCCATTTACATACTCTTCTTAACCATATATATATATATACTTTAATTATAACATACTTATAACCAAACCCTGTGTACTCTATCTGATTTGGCATTCTCTCATTTTATTAATTAGTACTTAATTATTTTCTTCTCCGTAACCTTTGTGGTGTGCACCAGGGAGCTTCTCCTTCATCTTCTCTATGAATCCCTTTTTCTCTTCACCATGATCACCTGCAGGAGCACCGTTCATGGCCGTCTGATCATCTTCAATGTTATACTCATCGCGATGAACATCAACGGCATCTTTGAATATTCCTGCTTTCTTCTTCTCCTTCTTCTTGCTCTTGTCTCCTCCCTCACCTTCCTCTTCATCATCTTGACTGCAATGACCCCAACCAAAACAAACATGATAATAAACATGTTATTAATTATGTATCATTCATGTTGATCCCATGAAAAGACATTACGATCCCTTAATTAATATTAGGGAAAAAAATGATATAATTAAAGATTTGATTTCATATTCCTGCGTATGAAGATGATCAGAAGTTCGAGCTAACAAAAGTTTTAGTGAGCCTATCAGAAAAAACAAAACAAAAAACAAAAAAACACAAAAAGGTGCAAATTAACCTAGCCGAAATTACTTCTTTTTGAAGACTATTTGAAAATTGTGTCATACATATATGTGCGTACATAACTATTGTTTTATTGGTAGATTGCATAAATAAAATTAGATTACTCAAAAAAAAAAACTAAAATTATATTATAGTACTGTACGTGTCGTCAAACGTGTGACTTAAAGTAGTGTCTCAAAAAATCAAAACCCTTTTTGAGAATATGGACATATACTTACCTCATGATCTTATAAGAATATATATATATATACTAGTTTCAAGACGTGTACGCATTTATTCCCAGCTTTCAAACTTTCGCTTTGGGAATTATTTTCTAAGAATTTATTAACAAAATCTAAAATTGTAATTAAAATTTAAAAATTAGAAATACAAGTACTTTTTTTAGCTTATCAATATTTTCTATTGTGATTGAGATAAGAAGTGAATGGAAAAATAAGCTAATCATGCTAGGACATTACTTCCTCAAAAAAAGTGTATTGGATTGATGATAATGAGTTTATGATTGATTTGGAGATAAATAAAAAAAAAACGTGTAGTGGATTGATAAAGAGTTAGAGTTTGATTTAAATACAAAAGAAAAAGTTGATTTGGAGATAAAAAAAAAGAAGAAGCATGGGCAAATAGGTAAATTTCATTACTACTCAAAAATTCGTGATTCGTGCTTTTATATATACTAGTTTTAAGACGTGCTACGCACGATTCCCTCGCTTCGCTCGCGGAAATTAATTTCTAAGAATTTATTAATAAAATTTAAAATTGTAATTAAAATTTAAAATTTAGAAATACAAGTACCTTTTTTAGCTTATCAATATTCTCTACCGTGATTGAGATAAGATGTGAATGAAAAAACAAGCTAATCATGCTAGGACATTACTTACTCAAAAAAAGTGTATTGGATTGATGGAAAAGAATTCATAATTGATTTAGAGATAAAGAAAAAAAAAACGTGTAGTAGATTGATAAAGAGTTAGAGTTTGATTTGAATACAAAAGAAAAGATTGATTTGGAGATAAAAAAAAATATGGACAAATAGGTAAATTTCATTACCACTCAAAAATTTGTGATTCGTGTTTTTATATATATGATAGATAATAGATATATATATATATATATATATATATTTATACTTTTTTTTATTTTACAAAAATATGCCTCTACTTACTGAGGTAGATGAGGTGCTGTGAGATCGGTGAAGCTTCTCTGTCGAATTGGGCTTTTCCCCCTCTTTTACATCCATCTGACCCCAAATATGTATTCTCAAACTCAGCAACAATCACTTGATGATCATGCCCTAGTTTTTGCTCCTAAACGATGAAAACAAAAACAGCCATATAATCTCAAAAATATTCCATATATATACACGTATATGTACAATATATTCTTAGCATAAAATTAAAGCTGCAGACTAATATTATTAATTAAAACTTCATGAAAATTATCACTAAATCTTTAAAAATCAAATTATAATTAAAAATCATGATTTTTCAATTGTTTAATATTTTTTTATAAAAATCTTTCAATTGTTGATTGTGTAAGACCATTATATGTCTCAAACTTATGTCTTAAGTTACGTAACATATGAATTACCTAAAGTCTCTTAAGTTCTTAAGTTCCTTTTAGGTTATCAATTTGATGGAAATTGATATTAACGTGAGAAGCTTAAAGGTTCTCCTTCAAGCTTATAAAAGGACATTAATTTGTACCATCAATGTGTCGAATGTGTTGAGGCTCGTGAGGGCGATAAAGTTTTGATGTAATTCTTAAGGTATTTCAACAAAATAATCTAACTAACCTAAGTAACCTATTCTTAATGTTTTGAATGTTTACATATTAAAGTTATACAAAACTTTAAACCTCTTCACTATATATTGCCACTTTTAATTTGTAGTATTTAATTTATTTCCTTCTCTAGTTTAAGATTAGTTAAGAAAAAAATATTATTCAAGTACCTGACAATAATTTTAAAAAATAAATAAATACTACAAAATACACAATTTCTAGTAGTGTCACCTCTTCTTTCTTTCCACCCAGCACATCAAATATCCCTCTCTCCTTAACCTGATCAATTGCAGAATCTTCAACATTTTTGTTAATGCTCTCCTCCTCATCATGCCTCCTCTCGCAGTACATCTGTTCTTGCTGGCCCGCCATTATGTATTTCTCACTAATTAAACAGCACCACAACAATGTATGTCAACACGTATTAAACGTACTAATAGCATACACTATACACTCTGCTCGATTGATATGTACGTGAATTGTGTGATCACTACATTGGACTCCACCGGTATTTATAATAGAGAAGCATCGTCATTCGTCAGATCATCATGGCTGACGCGGATCCAACGCGATCTAATGTATTAAATGCAAGAAAGCAAAACACAGACAACTCGGTAATATTATCAAGCAATGGGCGTGATTCGAGGCATGCAAAGAGAATCAAGAGTTGCTCGATCGCCGACACGTGTCCCGTCGACCCACAATGATGTCGGCACTAGAGAGAGTTCAGAATCGGAGGAGCGTGTTGGGGCCCACCTAAGTTGTATCAGGCGCGCCGCGTGTCAAGATGCGTAGACGGGGACGTCCCTGGTGGGGCCCACTGAAGGTCCAAATAATGCTTGATTGTTAGGAATAGTAGGGTTGTCGTTTTTCGAGGTACAAGTGTCGTCATATTAAGGCTTTGTTTGTAGGGATTGGTGCGCTGTAGACGCACTGGAACTGTGAAAGGCCTCCACGTTAGGTTGCGGGTATGATCATCTCATGCATCTCTCGTAACCATTGATTTTTTTCTTTTTGGTAGTGCTATTTGGACTCATGAGTCCGGACTCAAAAAAAATTTTAATTTCAAATACATCCTCGAGCAATTAATGAAACAACCATAATTACTTGTAAAAATTTTATTATACCTCTTAAATATTTACAAAATTTTTTAAAAATTTTTTATGAATCCGAATTCATGAGTTCAAATAAATTTATTATTTTTTTTTTTATTAATTATGAGTATTCACATACTTGTTTTACTAGTCTACGTGCGATGAGATTATTAATGATAAGAGCTATCATTAATTTTAGGATGTAATTAATAGTCCCCCTCTACCTTATATAAGTCCCCCTTTTAATCCCCAAAGTAATCCTCAAGTTCACTGAACTTTCCACCTATACTAACTGCCCCCATAACCCACCTCCTGCCAATAATCAATCCTACTTCATCTATGTCAATGAAATCAAGAAAGACCACAAGTACCCATGAAATCCCCATTTTTGTCCGTCCTTGCTTCCATTACAAAAATAAATAACAATAAATCTACTTGGACTCATGAATCCGGACTTATAGGGAGATTTTTAAAATTCTTATAAATATTTAAGAGGTAACAAAGGAATTTTACAAGTGATCATGTGTGCTTCATTAATTACTTGAGGATGACTTTGAAATAAAAATTTTTTTGAGTCCGGACTCATCATGAGTCTAAATAGCACTACCCAATAAATAAATAAATAAATCCACTGGTTTACGAGGGTTTCCTCAAAATCACCAAACACACAAAAGTAAAATTAATCTCGCGAATTCCCATTGCTCAAACTACAATAAATAACAAAATTGATAGGAGAGAACGACAATTTAAGAAGAACGAGATAAGTAAGACGACAATGAGGCCTCGAAAGATGTCGAGAGAGATGAGAGGTTGACTTGGATTTAAAGGATTAGACCTCAATCAATTGGATTGTTAGTTAACGAAGAAGATTGGGGGACATGATTTGATTCATCTTCTTTGAAGATTGAAACTCCATAATGAGGTGATGATAGAAGGAAAGACGAAAAGTGCGACAAAGAACATATGTTACTGCCAACTATGACAATAGTCATAAGTATAGACTGCTAGCTGCTCTTTATGGCAGGGGCTATATTATGGTCGTTGCCATATGTATTAACGAAAATATAATAAGTTGCTGCCATAGGTAGTAACGACAACTATAATAAGATGCTACCACAAATGACGCGCAACATAACTTATTTTAATTGAAAGGCTTATATATATGGATCAATTCTTGCTTCGTGTATGTGATTGGGTTAATGTGATTTTTGAATCTAATTGGATACATTCACTGGGGCAATTACATACTTTGGTTTGTTTTTAGTGTTTAACTTTATGTAAGTCAAGTGCTTGACAAAATCTTTCAATGAACTTCTAATCAGATTTTTAGTATTTTCCTTCTTTAGTCAGAATACTTTTTTTTGATAAATTCTTTAGTCAGAATACTTGTATTTAGGTGAAAACTTTTTGTATTTAGTAGATACCACTCTCCATTGTATATGGTGTAAAATGTTTTGTTATGCTTCATAAATTGAAGCGTGTTATGCTTGATGTCTGTAATCTTGCTCAGGCATAGACATAAGCTTTTGTGTTGTCTAGCATTCTGACAGGGAAAGCAAGTTTAGTAATTATGCTTAGTTCATGCCTAAAGTGCTAAAATAAGCAATTTTCATTTGTATGGGCTATTTGTTGGTAGCTTAGGTTGGTTACATAAAATAAATGTTTAAGTGTAGTTAGCTCAATTTAACCTGATCTGTATGCTAGTTCTTAAATTTTTTTTAACTTGTTGGTTTTTGATGTTTCACATGTTTTTTTATATCTTTGATCATATACTATTTACATTGATTGAATTAGGAGAATAAAAAAAGTTTTCATGACTTTAATATTTAAGGATACATTTTTTCTTTTAAGGATAGCATACTAGCTTTGGACTAAACTCTATGGAGCGTCATGGTAACAAAAGAACGAAGACAATTTTTTCCTTTTTTAAATCAAGTGGGGAGGCATCTAAGGTTGGCAATCTTTCTCCATCAGTTGTTGAGGCTTCATCTCGTGAGGAAACGAGACCTTTAGAAGTTTATATTGATTATAATTCTCTTGAAAGAGATCTGGGCTTGCGTACTCTAATACGGCAATATTCCTTCAATGCGAGAGATGAGATTAGACGAACATATATAAAGATGGGCCCTTATCAACCTAGGTTGCCAGAATACCCACGAACTCTATTCGGAAATCAATATCGTCGCTTTCAACCAAAATGGTTTGGAGAATTTCAATGGTTGGAGTATTCTCCTTTAAAGGACGCGGTATTTTGTTTCCCGTGTTACCTTTTTGAAAATGGTAATACACCTCACTGCACATTAACTAATGGAGGACTTAAAAATTGGAAGAGAGTTAATCAAGGGGTTAATTGTCCATTCTTGATACATATGGGAAGCATCAATTCGCAGCATAGAAATTCTGTACAATCTGTTGAGAATTTGTCGAATGTTACTCGACACATTGACAGGGTGATAAATGCACAAACTTCGGAGGATGTTCGAAAAAATCGGTTGCGGCTTAAGGTTACAAGTGAGGCTGCTCGATGGCTTAGTTTACAAGGATGCGCAGTTAGAGATCATCGTGAAGGTTCAACTTCAGAAAATCAAGGAAATCTCATAGAAATGTTGAAGCTTATGGGTAGATTAAATGTTAACATTGAGGACGTTATACTTGACAATGCTCCAGGGAATGCAAAGTACACCTCACCAAATATTCAAAAAGAGATTTTGCATATTATGGCTAACATGGTGAGAAAACGATTCGTGAAGAAATTGGAGATAAAAAGTTTTGTCTATTAGTTGATGAAGCCAAGGATGCAGGAGGCAAAGAAGAAATGGCAATTGTGTTGAGATTCGTGGATGGTCAAGGCTCAATTAAAGAGCGTTTTTTCGATATTGTCCAATTCGAAAACACCGCTGCTTCAATACTTAAGAAAAGTGTATGTAACTCTCTTGCTCGGTATAACTTACTTATAGATGACTTGCGTGGTCAAGGATATGATGGTGCTAGTAACATGCGTGGGGCATGGAATGGGTTGCAAGCTTTATTTCTCAAAGACTGTCCATATGCATATTATGTGCATTGTTTTGCTCATCGACTACAACTAGCATTAGTTGCAGCTTCTAAAAAGGTTACTCTTTTCAAAGTTGTCTTATATTGTTAACCTTATAGGTTCTTCTCCAAAACGCCTTACTGAGTTGCAAGCCTTTCAAGCTGTAGAGATTGCACGTAAAGTAGCTAGTGGTGAACGTGAAACTAGTAAAGGAGCTAATCAAATCGGAAGTTTACAACGAGCAGGAGAAACACGGTGGAGCTCCCATTTTGATTCTATTTGCAGTGTGATTGATATGTATTGGGAAACGATGCAAGTGCTTAAAAAAAATGGTCAGTGATGGATCTACTGATGATATTCGTGGTGAAGCAAAAGGTGTTTTAATGATGATGGAAACTTTTGACTTCGTATTCATGTTGCATGTAATGCATAGAATTTTGGGAATTACAGATATGCTTTGCCGAAACTTGCAAGAAAAAACTCTAGATATTCTGAATGCAATAGATTCAATTGCCACAACAAAAGTACTTCTTCTAAAATTACGAAATGAAAGCTTTGATCACCTTTTGATGTGTGTGAATTCGATTTGCATAGAGTATGAAATCGAAACACCCGATATGAATGCTTGGTACAATGAGGGCACAGGTCGTTCTTGTCAGCAAAAAAGTTTCGTCACAGTTGAGCATCATTACCACTTTGATATGTTCAATTCCGTGATTAACTATCAATTGGAAGAGTTGAATTACAGATTCAATGATGATGCATTGGAAATCCTTAAGTTGAGTTGTGTTTTACAACCAAATGATCAGTTCAAATTATTTGATGTTGATCAAATATGTATTCTTGCAAGAAAGTTCTATCCTGCTGATTTTAGTGATCAAGAAATGCATCATTTGAGATGTCAATTGGAGCATTATGAGGTTGATGTACTTCACCACAAGTGTTTTCAGAATTTGTCATCAACTTCTGAGTTATTGGAGATATTAATTCGAACAAATAAGTCGCATCACTACAACTTGGTTGAGAGATTGATTCGCCTTATTTTGACTCTACTCAGTATCCACGACATCAACAGAGCGAGCATTTTCGCTTATGAAGCGTATTAAGACGATTTACTGAAATAGAATGGAAGAAGAATTCTTGACAGATACTATGATCATTCATATTGAACGAGAACTCGCTCAAAATATTGATATAGATGAAGTAATTGATGAATTCGATTCTTTAAAGCAAAGGAGGGCACAACTTAAATAGGTTATTTTTCTTCATATTCTGATTTTTATATAATTTATTATTTAAGTATTACTTTTATTCTTTACCCACCAATATAATTTATATTTGATTCTATATTGTTTGTGTTTGCGGTGATTCTATACACTTTTCATTGATCGAGTCATGTTTGTGACAAGTAGACAACAATTTTTAATTTAAGGTACTTCATTGAACTCATTATCTATTGATTTGGTTTCGATTCGATCTATTACAAGTGTTTGTGTTCAAATGTTTTTTTTTTCTTTGCTTAATAGTTTGTGGCTTAATTTATGCGATAACCATGCTGATTTTATGTTTGTCATGGATGCATATATATGTATTTAGTGGTATAATTTATTTAAAGTATACATAATAATATATAAAAATAATAAATGCTTATATGTAATTTTAAATAAGGGTGTTTTACTTTGAAAAATTATTAACTTAATAGTGGATGATATCGAGTTGAGGGGGCTAATAATAACACTTAAATGAATTTATTATAATCACACCAGGAATAAGATCACCCTCCTTATAAGAGCTATTGATCAAATTTAGCGTTGTTCAGTTAATAGACTTAATTAAGTATAGTAGACCTATAAAACTTAAACTTATATATTCAAGTGCATCACATTAAATTTAAAGAGTCTAAGTGAGCTTAATGAACTCATCAATATAAGATAATTAGTATTTATAATTCATTTAGAAATTAAGATATAATAAGTGCTACAATGACAACCGCATGTCACAATGCAAGACATATTGACTCACAAAATCGTTCATGCACACTTCAGAATGTGCGCATACATAAATTTCGATGCATAACATGCGGGTCATGAACGACTCATATGAGTCAATGTGTCTTGAGTATGATATTGTTGTTATACTAATATTTTCCTTAGGCTTAATAGGCAAATATATCTTAACGTTTCAAAGTTTTTGCAAAAATATCCTAATGTTTGAATTTGGCAAAAATATCCTAACCTTTTGATTTCTTGTAAATCGTATCATCACTTCCTATTTTTAGTGAATTACGATTAAAATATAATAAATTATGCATACAATCGAGAATATTATATCATATAAATGGAATTGGTATGTAATTTAGTAATCATTCATCATTTTGATTGTAGTTTGATATATAATAGTTATAAATAAGAATACAATTTACATGAAACTAAAATGTTAGGACATATTTGTAAAAATTGAAATGTTGAGATATTTTTGCAAAAATCTTGAAAGGATGTATTTGCGTATTTAACGTTTTCCTTAAAGATATATATGCATAATGATAGTAGGTGTCACGGGCTATTAAGAGAGAGGTTTTTCTCAAGAAAATTTTTCTCACCCAATCCGACTCGTGGTGCTTAAGGATCATTTTAGTTCAACAAAACCAATACTCAAAATAAATGAACAGCAAGCAAACGCAACAAGGAAACGTTTTACTAGCTCTCAATTGGGAATATAACACTGGCACTCTATGTTTCCCCAAGCCTAGAGCCCTCACCTCTCTCTCTCTCTCTCACCGCTCTCTCTCTCTCTCAACAAACCTCTATCCCTAACCGCTCTCTCTCTTTCAACAAACCTCACCATCACCGCTCTCACCGCTCTCTCTCACCGTCACCGCTCACTCTCTCTCTCTCTCTCTCTCTCTCTCTCTCTCTCTCTCTCTCTCTCTCTCTCTCTCTCTCTCGGCGCTCTCTCTCTCTCTCTCTCCACCACTCTCTCACCGTCAACTCTCTTTCTCTTTCACCGAAATCTCTCTCCCAAACCATAAATCTTTGTCGTCGCCGCGATTGAGGCCGCGACGAGGCCGTCGGGTCTGTCGTCGCCGTCGGCCGGAGATTGGAGCCTCGGAAGCCCTAAGCCGTCGCCACTGTTCGCCGCACCCTAACCCGTCGCCGGAAAATGGAGCCTCTGAAGCCCTAAGCCTCGAAAATCTCTCTCCCAAACCCTAAATTTTTGGTTTTTGGATGTTTATAGATTTTTCCTGATTGATGCTTGTAGATTTTTTCTGATAAAAAAATGCTTATTGATCTTTATTCTGATTATTTTGAGAATTAATGGAATTCTTTCCACCATTTTTTTTTCTCGTCTAATGAAAAGATTTATTTGTCATGGAACTTCTCATTTTTTTTTGCTTCGAAGATATAATGATTGTCTTTAAGGCATGTATTTCTATAGGAACATTTCTTTAAAATTTTACAGGTTGCGTTGGTTTCTTATCAAAAAATTAAATAAATAAAATAAAATTCCAGGTTGCATTAGATAGGAAAAATAAATCTCTCTGAAAGCCATCTAACTTGGTTACAACAATTATTGGATTGATTTCCCAAGAAATCCAACTTTTCCTAGGAAAAATAACGTTGTGCTTCATCATTCATAATTTACCCCATTTATTTGTTAGACACTTTATTAGTTAGACTTCCAATGTCATGCCTCACGTTGGCGAACTGGTCTTTTTTGTTGTATTAAATGAAGTTGGGGATGATATATTTAATTACTACCTCCAAATTAATTTCTTCCAGGTTTGCTATACATTTTTGTCAGAAGTGTTTGTGAACTCTGTGTTAGCAATTCTTGATCCTTTTTTATCATTCAAGTCTTAAAGTTTTTGCTGATGTATGTTTGGTAGGCAACTTGATAACAACCACTTTGATGGGACGATTCCAACAACTTACAGCAACATGTCAAAGCTATTGAAGTTGTAAGTTATTATTCTTTTTGTATTTTCTTGAGTTTAAGTGTCATGTTCAGAGACTAATTCTGACTTTGTGGGCAATAAATTAATAGAATTGACATAATCCTGGTTCTGAGACGATTGCTTTTTTTCTCTTTGATGATGCCAATTAAGATTTTGCTGAGAATTTGCGGAGATGTCGTACGAGTTTCCTTTACTGAGACCTTTATTCCCACTTCCACAACCATTTTTGTAGGACTAGTCTTATGACCTTATTTAATTGGCGATGCATATAAAACCAGTGAACATTTAAGACGGGGGGCATGGGTTCCTGGAAGCTAAAGTAGTTCTGGGAAATCCTTGAGCACTTGCATTATGCCATTGGGATGAATGTTTTTTTTTCCTTGGTAGTTACATGTTGTTTTGCCGTTGCCGTTGGATGCTTTATAGAGGAGCTAAGGTTGAAATCAAAGGATGCAACATTTTGCGTGTACATTGTTTTTATCAAACATTTTGCTTTGTTTTGAATATCAAGAGTCTTAAGAATTGCAGCTTGCAGGGACCCATTCCTGACTTGAGCACGATTCCAAACCTTGGTTATGTGTAAGTTTGAGCTTATTGCCCGAGTGCCATTATCTACCACTATCTATATGCAGAAGTATTTTTTTTTCTTTATTTCTAGGTTGTTAACATGTATAAACATCTTCATTTCAGGGATCTCAGCTGGAACCAACTTAATGGATCCATACCATCAAATAGACTTTCTGACGATGTCACTACAATGTATGCAAAATTTCTTTCTCTAATTTGTAAATTCACCTATAAAGTTCTTGTACTACTTTTCCATAAGATTAGCCTATATCTCTTTTCACCTGTTAAATATTAACATGAAATATCTTTTAGTGACAATATGTAAATATTTCCATCAAAAAATTGACTTGTGGCTTTTCTATGCGTTATGAAGAAACTAACTTTGTGGGATAAATGCCAGTGATCTTTCCAACAACAAACTTATTGGACCTATTCCTACCAACTTTTCAGGCCTTCCTCGCCTCCAGAGATTGTGAGTATAATTTTCCTATGTACTCCTCTCTTTCTGCACACATTATTCACTTCTATTTGCATGTGGAAATCTGCATTTATGTATCGGAATTAACCCAAACTAAGAAATCTAATTTTGATCATTCTAGTCAGGTAGGCCAAGGAGGCTATCGGAAATTATATAAAGGTATTCTAGCTGATGGAACTGACATAAATACTAATAGTAAAGAAATCCATGTGCATAATTCTTGAAAAGGTATTGCTGGTATGCCCTTAATCAATCATTATTCTTAATTTCTTAGATGCCTTTTTGATCGCACTAGAGAATAAATGAGACCAATCAGTGAAGAGATATAGGTATAGACATGCTAATGACTCTCGACCTTGTGCATAATTATTCCTCATGTCCTTGCATTGTTTACTAGTTGAGCTCACTCTTTTCCGTTTCTTTCTTTTGTTTTTCATTTTACTTTCTTGCAAATGGTGAATGCCGTAATACAATGACTAATCTATGACAAAAAGGAGATCATTTTATGAACAAAAAATTATAGCCTTGTCTTTTTCACTTGTAGGGATTTATCCTATAATGGGCTTATGTGCCAAGTATTAAACTTGAGGTCTTCTCACTATTTCTCTGAATTCATTATTTTTCAGGTTTATTGAGATACAAAACAATGTTGTGGATGCAGGTATTTGGACCAAGCGATGTCTTGTTGATTTTGTCCAAAGAACATCTCGAAGGTTCGTTCTAATTTATTTTAATGCGCTTCAAGGAGAAAGCCACTTCTTGTTTCTAGTTTTACTTCCAATATTGCCTCCTTTTTCATACTTGTGGGTTTAGGATTTCAGTGGCTTTGATGTTTCTGAAATTGCAAATTTAGGATATGGAATGTGATTTTTTTTTGGTATTATGGAGTGTAACTTTAGTGTTTTGGGGTGCATGACTTACTTAAGGTTGAGATTTCAATGTCTTGGATTTAGGCTTCTAGAAAGAGTTTAAATCAAATGTTTTTGGGAATTATGGCAATTGTTTAGGATTTTTAGGTTTGGAGTTAAAAATTATGTGATACATTGTGTAGGTTAGCCAACTCCAACTAATTTGGGATTTAGGCTTTGTTTAAAATTATGTGGTATGGTATGCAGGTTTTAGAGATTAAGAATTTTTTTATTTTTTTTAAAGCATGAGATCCAATCTTGACGAATCATTTTGTGTTTGAATATAAGATTCATTACAGTTGGGTATTGCAGAATTATTCAACTTAATTGATAAATGTAAGATTTGCCTTCTCAACTTTATTTTTTTTACTTATCTCTTCATTTTGCTGCCTTCTCAACTTAATGCTACTATTATATTGTTAACAAAATATTGTTGATCCATGCAGGCTGAGCTCCAAATGAGACGTCGGAGCGACTTGACTACTACACCGGACTCAAATGGATGATGATGAGGCGGTGTACTACAAGGTGGCGGGTGATCGTCCCAAAGGATGTGTCTACGATCTCGGTCATTATGGAGAAAGAAGAGAAGATACGTAGATCCTGATGCTAGCACATCCCAGGTGCTAGCACAACGAGGAATTGACAACTTTATGATACTTAGGTATTTTTATGGTTGTTGTAGAACAATGAGAATTGTAGTTTTTATGGATACTTAGGTATCTTAAACATTTATTATACTTGACTACGTTTCGTGAATATATAAATCTTTTTTAATATCGAATTTTATGTTTTTTCTCATTTGAATCTTTGTTGTTGATATATATTGTTGATTTGTGTATGTATGTCAAATTCCGCTTTTTTGGGGGATGTTAGCACCCCCAAGGAGTTGTTGGAGGGGGTGCAGACGATGAAGCAGATCCTATGGTTGTATTTTCAGGTTTAAATGTTATGGAGAGCCTAATTGGATTAACCTTAGGTTTGAAAACTAAACAAAGCGGAATTGAGACGGATTAACAACGGAATTCAGAGATTTCGTTGCTATTCCGTCTCTAATTTTAGAGGAATAGATGCATAAATCAGCAACGGATTAGAGACGGAATTATTGTATTCCGTCTCTGATCCGTTGCTAATTAGAGACGAATCATAGACGAAATGCAATTACAATTGTACCCTTTAGAAGAATTTCCATTTATGTTCCGTCTCTGTTCCGTTTCTAAATTTCGTCTCTAATCCGTCTATAATCAGCAACGGAAACACATTTTCGTTGCTGATTGAATCAGCGACGACGATTTTAGATCTGTTCCGATGCAGAATTTAATTAGAGACGGAATTTATGCAAATCAGAGACGGAAATTTTTCGTTTCTAATATGCTGTTTTTTTGTAGTGTTGGCTTTATAGACCAGCCAACAAGTAGTTACATAACCAACTAGGACACCTGTCCTGTGTACATCAATCCATTGACAAAGTAAAACACCACTTCCTTTGTGGTCAAGGCAGTTACACAACCGCCTTGCTCCTTTGCTGCCACCTGGTTCCATAACCGTCACCACTACAGGGTCAATCGCAACATGCTCCATGTATTCGGGACTTCCTTGGTCGTGCTTTGATCATGGGCCCCGCCCATGACCAAGGTAGTTCCTCAATCGCTTGGAACCGCCTTGACTTGGTCCATCCACACCTCAAAGGACGTGGCCTATGCTTCTCTACGGGACAGGGACTACTCGGTGGTGCCTGGCTGCGCCCAGGCACCTCAGGTGCTAGCCGGGGCTCGGTCGAGTCCCACCGGCTCGGGGTGGCCGGACCATGGGTCCGAGGGTCTTGCCTTGGCATGGTGCCCAAGGCATGCTCGAGGGTCCTCCTTGCTTCTTTGCCCATGCCGCCTTTGGGAGAGAACACACCTCTCCCTATAATAGATGTTAAGCCGTTTCCCCAGCTCTAATAGGAAACATCCCAAAATGAGACCAAACGTACTTTGACTTGGTCAACGCCCAAGTTAAGATTTGTCAACCCTTGCCAAGGCGCGGCCTTGCTCGTGCCAAAGGAATCTTGCTAAGTCTTGCCCGCGCTTGCGCCAAGACGCATGCCAAGGTCTGCCCGTGCCTGCGCCAAGGCACCGTGCCAAGGCGCGCCCATGCCTACGCCAAGGCGCGTGCCAAGGTTCGCCCATGCCTGCGCCAAGGCGCCATGCCAAGGCGCGCGTGCCAAGGTTTGCCAAGGTGCCGCTGTGCTCCCGCCTAGGAACGTGTCAAAGGACAACCGTGCTCGTGCCAAGGTGCTACTATGCTCCCCGCCTAGGCGCCGCGCCTAAGCGCGACCTTGTTCTCGCCCATACACTCTGCCTCGTCTATGCCGCATACAATTTTCCCATCCGCATGCGCAAGCTTCCGTGAACCATCCATGGTGCACCATCTAGCAACTAACTTTCATATAACCTTCCGAGTCCACCAAAACACGGACATTGCTAGGTTTTTCCTGCTACCTAGCAGCTTAATCTGGTCACATTATAGAGGGCGTGAAAGTAGGTTTGTATATCAGGTTGATACGTGTCCCTCGTCGAGCCACGACGAGTACCTAACTCGTCACACTCGCTCGCGACTCCGCCCTCCTCTTCTTCTTCGACAGTTTGTTCCCACACAACCTCCCCAAACCGAAACCCTAACTCGTCGCACTCGCTCTTCGTCCATCACTCTCCCTATCGCAATCTCGATGCATATCCAACGAACACCGCCACGGTTGCCTCAAACGCCTTCGCCGGAGCGTTAGATCCAAAGGCGCCCTCTCAGCTCCAATTCTCCGATCCCGGCAACACTTGCCCTAATTTCCCAAATCTTCAGCGATCGCAATCGGATCACATCTCTGTCATGCTTCGCGTCTGATCTCTCAATCTGAGTTTCGTTTCTTTCGATTCCGAAGCGATGATCACGCGTTCGAATCTGGCGGAGCAGTTGAGGGAGTACCAGATTCGGTCGAAGCACGACTGGGCTTCCGTTTCCTTCTTCACCTCCACTTCTAATCAGAATACCAGGTAAATAAATAAATAAATAAATAAATTTAGGGTTTCGTCATTTAAATTTGATGTTTTTGTGTTTCTGTTTGTGGTTGTTCAATTTAGGGTTTCATGATTTGTCACTGATTGTTTGTTGCATAGGAATATTGTCTAGGTATCTTTGAAGTTCTGTATATTTATTTCTAATTATGATTTATGGAGTTGGAATATCGTTTTGTCGAAAATTTATGAGGAATTCTGGATGATGGTTAAAGAAGTCGTAATTGGATTAGTCGAGGCAAAGCTTTGGACGCCTCCGCTATCATGGCAAAAGATAGAAAGAAAAGTTTTGTAGTCTTTAGCAGTGATGGGTTAGAAGTTATAGGGAAACTGAAGAACTAGGATATTCTGGTTCTGCCGTAGATTGGAAAGTGTATTCATTTGGCTGTTCGAGTTTCAACAAACAAGGGAGACAAACAGACTCAAACAGGTCATTTTCAATCTCTGTGAACTACACTTGTAAACCCCAAAACAAACAATCATTGCTACCCATCCCAATTCCCAACAACTACACTTATCATCCACCCTTATTTCCCCAAACCTCACTCAGTAGGCGGAGATCACATCTAAAGTAGAAACCAATTAATTAGCCATTTCAGACTTAATCACAAAAATGGTTGGCACCAATGCTAACTTGGAAGGTGGATGAGTGGCCAACCAAAAAAGCGGTAGCGGCCCAAAGATGTGTGCCGAGAGCAATGACATGGGTGTGGTTGTGGCGTACGGCACGAGGTATACGACGAGTTAGTAAATGAGGTCCACCGAATCGATCAAAAGAAGCATAGAAGAGGTCAACGTGGGTCGTTATGTAAAGTTAAAACAAATTTCAAATCAGCCATTCTCTTTTTTTTATTTTTATTTAAAAAAAAAACCATCCTCGGTACGAAATTGAGACAAAACTCAAAGTTTGAGATTTTTTTGAGAAAATATAAAGTTGTGGACTATTTTGAGAAAAAAAACTCATAATTTGGGATTATTCTGTCTATTTATCCAAATATTTATTTAGAAGTTCTTCAACAAGTAGTTACATACTCCGTACATTTAATTATTTTGCATGCATGAATACTTTTATGTGTGTACAGTAAGTATGTACCGCAAACAATGATGAATGGTGAATTGATTAGTTAATTGCCTAGACAGCGGGTCCTAAAATTGCCTAAGGCGCGTGTTCTATTTTACACCTTGACAACGCTGAAAGGTCATGAGTGTGCTGTTAAGGACCTATAAAAGTGATTGATTTTTTTTTTCTTAACCAGAATTTGCAAGCAACTTGTTAAGTTTATTCTTGTGGTCATGTACGTGAGCGGTTCTGAAGAAGCTTGAAGCCTTAAACTTTGAAGTGCAACTTTCAACAAATACTTTTGATAACTTGTCTAGGGTGAATATGGTTCTTTTGAAATTCTGGTCTTATCAATTTGATAAGATTGATTGGACCAGAATTTTATCTTCTCTTTATGGAGAGCAGTGTTTTCAAGACGGCAAGACAGTTCTAGGCGGTTTTGTCCTGCCTAGACTAGAAGGGGCCTAGGTGGGGACTAGGCGACTATAAAATATTTACTTAGACCTCCATAGGAAATAATATAATTTATTTAGAGACCCCTCAATAATAAGGGCCATATTTTTTCACATATACATTCTCATCAACATAATTTCACCTCCACATTTTTCATCCATTTTCACTTGCATTTTTAAATGAAAAAATATATTTTCAAAATAAGAAAATAATAAAATATACTTTTAAAAATTAAACAGAAACTTAAAAAGCACAACATGATTCATATTATATCATACAAAAAGTGCAAAAATACATAAAACCAAGCATAGGTCAAAAAGACAAAATACTAATAGGTATATTGCTTATTGCATAAAATTCAATAACAATAAATCAAGTATCTTACCATCATCAACCACTCACACAATCAAACTATAAAAAACAACCATCCAAACCAAAATTCAAGTCATTAGGCTACAAGCCTACAAACATAAACACTTAAGTCCACAAAAATGCTCGAATGTTCTCCATGGAGAACGATAGAGATAGAAAGAGAGTTATCAAAGTCGAGAGGAGTTGTTGGAGTTGGAGAGGAGTGGTGGAGAGATGGTGTAGGTGGGTTATATTTAAGTTTGTGCTTTTATATTAAAGACTTTTGGTAATTACAAAGGCCTCCCTAACATATTTTAAAAGTTAATTTCAGGCCCACCGCCTACCTGATTAAGGTCTAGGTGGTAGGCAGCCTAAACCGCCTAAGTCAGTAGTTGAAAACTTTGATGGGGAGCAGCAAGAATTCCCTGGTGCAGAGTCAAGATTTCCCCTACAAACCAAGTCAAACAAGAAAGGAAAAAGTAAAGGAAATGCAAATTTGTTAATTTTTTTCAAAGGATGGAGGAGAGGAGACAAGTAACTAGGAGATAAAAAAAATGTTTTTGTGCATATGATATTTGATATATGCATGGCCACATGCAAGATGATAATTCTAGCCGAATAATGGTAGGATGTGCAAATTTGCTAGCGACATTCACTATCTTATGATGAAGGGTGATTTGAAACTGAATAGAAAACTTTTATCAGGAGATTGCCAAATGGAGGTATGTTCTTTTGTAAATGAAATACAAATAGCTACATAAGCAAGTGATCATATGTGAATGACATTTCTCCACATGCTGGGCCCTGTTGCCTTGAACTTGTTAACCATTTTAAGGGAGCTAAAAAACTGAAAAATTGAATTGACGAAGTTTGCTTAAGAAAGATCAGAGTTCAAGGACTCGGACCATTTTGCTGAACAACTGAACCATCAAGTATTGCAAAATGCTTACAGAAGCCTGTAATTCTTGTGTTTTCAATGAGGCTTTTATGAATTCTGCTCACTTCACTATGCTAAGTTGCTAACTATGCCAAACTGCCTCTTTGAACTGTCAGTACCATTAGGTTCTTGAATCTAGTTTTTTTTTTTTGTGCTCATTGTGTATTTGAGGCAGTGGATTTTGTATCTAGTTGTAATTATAGTATTTCTGAAATGAGATTTTTTGCGGATTCTGCTCACTTTGCTGCACAACTTATGCCAAGTTGCTTCTTTGAACCGTCGGCACCCTTATGTTCTTCGATCTAGTTTCCTTCTTTTTCTCCCTCTTTTTTTCCCCATCCTAGCTGTGTGTTTAAGATAGTGGATTATGTGTCTAATCACTTAATTTGATTCATTTGCTACGAATACAGATCATTGTATTGGTGATTTGCTGCAAGAATCCCATTGGATGATCTGCCTTGCTCGTAACCCCTCAAAATTTGAGCCCTTTGGGTCATTGATAAAGGAGTTTGTAGGAATATTTTTGAAAATATTGAAATTTTCTTTGAGTTTGTTGGATGTATCTTGCAATGGCTTTTAAGAGGTTTCTCAAAGTATCAGATTATATGAGCAAGTTCTGTGCGATGAAGCTTCCAGTTTTTATTATGGATACCCGATATTGTTCTCAAAGGAATGGGTATCCTCAGTTTGAGTGGGTTGTCTGGCCGTCACAGAAGCGTTTGATGACCACTAGTAAACGAGTCCAGGATAGAAGCAAGAGAAAGAGGGTCCATGATTTGGAAATAGCAACTGAAAAACTGAAGATAACTTCAAAGGTGTTGTTCTTATTGGAGCTTTTAAACCAACAGCCAGAGCAAATTATCCCTCTTAGATCCCTTGAGCAATATAGGAGGCAAATCAATCTTCCAAAGCCTCATAAAATCTCTGACTTTCTTCGAAAATCACCTAAGCTATTTGAATTATACAAGGATCATAATGGAGTAATCTGGTGTGGAATGACAAAGGAAGCGGAGGACTTAGTAGAGGAGGAGATGAAAATCCTTGATGGCGAGCATCAAGAAAATGTTGTTGAATATGTTACTAGATTCTTAATGATGTCCATAGACAAACGACTTCCATTGGACAAAATTGCACATTTTCGAAGGGACCTCGGTCTGCCTTATGATTTTCGTATTAATTGGGTTCACAAACACCCAAAACACTTTAGGGTTGTAAAATCTGAGGATGATGTTGAGTACTTGGAACTTACATCTTGGAATCCAGCTTGGGCGGTAACAGAGTTAGAGAAAAAAGTTTATGGTGTAGTCACCAATCCATCAACTCCAGGGGTGCTCTCCCTCCCTTTCCCCATGAAATTTCCTTCAAACTACAAAAAAATATTTAGGTATGGAGGGCAAATCGAAACTTTCAGAAAAGATCTTATCTTTCTCCATATGCTGATGCTGAGGGGCTCAAGGCTGGGTCTCAAGAGTTTGATAAGAGAGCTGTTGCCATCATGCATGAGCTTCTAAGTTTACCATTGAGAAGAAGCTTGTCACTGACCACCTTACTCATTTCCGTAAGGAATTTCTAATGCCTCAAAAACTAATGAGACTTCTGTTAAAGCATTTTGGGATATTCTATGTATCCGAGAGGGGTAAAAGACTCAGTGTGTTTCTGACTGAAGCTTATGAAGGACCTGAGCTTATAGATAAGTGCCCTTTGGTGCTTTGGAAGGAAAAGGTCCAAAGACTTATTGGCTATAGAGGAAGGAAACGACGAATTGAAACTTTTAGTGAGTTTTCAGACATGGAGGGCGAGAGGAACCTATTTGGGGAAGATGAAAGAATTGATAATGCTTTTAAAGAACTTGAAGATGATGAAAGTGCAGAACATATAGAGAATCTCTCTCTCGCAGATGATTCTGAAATGGACCTTCGAGACATCTTCACGGTGTATAAATCCTAAAATATCTTGAGGTTAGATTTTTTGGCTATCTAGGGTTGAAAATTTGAATTCACGTGCTTGGTCACTTAAAATTTGAAATAATTTTGGAAGCCTAATTTGATGCATGGAGTTTTCTTAGAAAATTCAAATAAGTTAGAAATACCTCTCAGTTAAAGCACTTCAGGTTGTTTGCAATAATATGTTTTATTTTTCGAAAAGGTGCGATGATTTACTCGATTTTGATCAAGTTTTTCTCTAGAAAAGATTCTGTTCTTTGTACAATACTTACTATTTTCTGATAATTTCTCTCTCATTATTGCAGGGTGGATGTCATCTCAGTGATATGGGAACTCTTCATTCTTGCATTCCTAGTTTTTTCTGCAGTCTCCTTATATTTCAGGCACATGCAACTTGCATTTATTTTAATATGCATCACATTGTTGCTGTTCGTTTGCATGAGAATTACAAAACAAGTGAGGTTAGCCAGGAAAAAGAAGCGAAGAATGCTTCTGCCGTTATCAATGTAGAGATAGATGGTGCCAAGTTGATTCATCAAATGGAGGCCTGTTTTGTTTCTGTGCTAAGCATGGAAGTTCTTGAGCATCTGTGGCCCAATTTTTTTTTTTTTTTTTTTTTCATGCCACAGTTTTCGATGCTTAAAACAAATGGATTTACTATCTTGATTGATTGCTTTTAGAGTCTAGTTTACTTCAGGAGAAGTGCTTTCCATGCACTGTTGCTGCAGCGAAGTTGAACTGATATATTTCTCGTAGGACTCATCCCTTTATTCGACGTCTTGTGCAAGTTGGGAGCTGCTCTTTTTCATGGAGTTCCTTCTTCAGCAGTTACGCCCTTGCTTTGTACTGCAAATCTGCGCTTGATTTTGTAAGTTTTGTTGCATAATATTTTTGTGTTAATCTAGGCATCTAACTTTTGCTGATGCTGTTGTGCTTCATTCACCATACCCAGGATTAAACAAATTTGTGGTCTCAAGTTCAGAATATATTTGCGTTTTAAATTGAATGGAGATTCCTTTATTGTTACGGTTGTGAATTTTATTGAAGCAATTTTTTTTTTCTCTGAATCATACATAGCCTTTATACAGGCATCGACATATATATAAACAAATCATGTGATAAACATTATGCTGTATTATGTGTCTGTACATTGCTTTGAAGGGTGTTTCACTGAATGCATTCCTTGAGGGAGAGCTTTGCGGCATTTAGTAGAGGTCTTGCCGGCTCGAGCTTGGAATAGTCGGAGCATGTTGGGGTTCTAATACCAGGTGGTTTAGACTAAAAACGGAGAATCATAATTCTTTCGTGTGATGTATGTTTTCTTTCCAGGCCCATTGTATTAGCTTGCCTCGAGAGATTTTAGGATCAAACGCATATATATATATATATATTAAAAAAAAAGCAAGTTTGAGTTCTACATGTAATGCAGTACTTCTATGATCAAACAGATTTGAAAGGGCAATCTTTAATACCGACACGCACTTCAGTCCATACTCCACTTGCAACCAGCAGCGGACTGACAACCACTCCCAATTAACACATCAAATAGCACTCTTCATTTCTTGCTCGCTTGCATTAATTCCATAAGAAGAAGCGTAAGCCAAGGTGAAAGGCAACACAAAGGCTCTCCCATCAGACTTGCCACAATGGACATGGCCTGTGATACCTGCTAACACTTTGGCGACACAATAAGAATCATTCCCACTGAGGTTAAGTACTGGTAGTGACAGGGAGCTATGCCATCTAGCTAGAGAAAGGCTTCCCATCACACTTGCCCCTCTGGTGGTGATGGACCTGATGGTGGTGCTATATATGGCTCATGGTTTTGATTCTCTCTTCATTTTTATTTTTTTTTTTGGCAAAGGATTCTCTTCATTTTTTTTTTTTTGACAAAGGATTGTCTCTTCAATTTGGTTTCTCTTACAAGGACATGAATACATCTAGTTCAGTTGGGGCTCAAACATGTTACATGTGTTTAATAGTCAATCTAAAGTTTTTTTTTTATTATTATTTAAGTGAGAGTTGAACTAATGACCTCAAAATTTTGCCATCACTTATCTATCTCACTAGAAATGCTTTGGCTTAAGAAATGGTGCAAACATATATACACGCCTTCATAACATTGCATTCTTAACAAAAGTCTTGGGCTTCAAATGATTTAATTTGTCCTTGGAGTCCGCATCAGTTGCATTCGTGGGCATTTTCCTTCAAACAAGGTCAATATATATTCCAATTAAAATTATAGAGGAGGTTAGAAAGGAGAATGATAGTGTAACCTTCGGCTTGACATGTGCATCGAAGCACACATACCTCAACGAAAATCAAGGGCCTACTTGTCTAACATCGAGTTACACTAGCATATATTTTCCGGCTGGAAATCTCCTCTAACAATTTGATTTTTACCAAGGCCAATATATGGGATGAGCCACATTAAACGTGCACGCAAGTTATGATATATGGTATAATTAAAGCATTCAAAGCTTTACTTCATGCATGATCCATGCATGGACGATGGATACTCCATTTCTTACATTAGTTTTCAACAAAACTAATGATCACGAACTTCCTTTTCCCACTTTATTCTCTATATATCAAATATGTACATGCATTTAATGAGGATCATTTACATTCATATATATATATATATATTCATGATCATTAAGCTGATCATAAATCATGATTCAAAAGCCATGGAGAAGCACTTGCTGTCTCTCATCCTGATGAGTCAAAGCTGATGAAGAGCACCTACTAGTGCTACACAAATATGCAATCAAAGCCCTCTCCAAGTCTTTCCTCCCCAGAACAAACAACATGACAAACTCCATGAACACAGACCTACATGGTAGCATTATCGGCCCATCGCTCGGCAATCCAAACTCCTCTTCGGACATTCGCAAAAGTTCCTTGAACACATTACTATGAAGGTACTTCAATGGAATCACAAACCTTCTCTTATCAGTAGTGTAAACTACAAAGTGCCCCTTATCAGTAGTAGTATTATTAGTATTAGTAATACTATTTCTCGAGCTCGGCATTAGGGTTCTCCTCTTACTGATCTCCGCCGCTCTCCTCCACTTTGTCGCCACACCAACAAGTCTCTTGGTCTTGATCATGGTTTAGCAGTGTGAGAATTTAGTTGGAGATCTCGACTTATAAATGAATGAAGAAGTAGTACTGCTAATGACTAGTGTTGTGTGTTGGCTGTTTATATATATAGTTGGTAAGATGGATGGAGACAAATTAATATGAATCGATATTTGGTTGAAGAGAATGCAAAGCCATGTGGAAGAGATGGTATGGGATGTGGTCATGCCTGTTTTTTGTTGAGCAAGCTCATTTCAGGGTGGGGCACAGTTGACATTACATTTGGGTGGTTTGCTTGGGCTTGGAACAACAGACTGGGTCCAATGAATTTGCTTTCACTTGTTTGTGGACTAGGAGCGTCCATGCAACAAAAAATCAGTCAATCACTGTTATTCTGTTGTTAGGAGATGTGTGGACCGAAATCATAGTCCCATATTGATTAAATAAGACTTCAAAAAAAGTATATAAATTATCATCTCCCTCGTAATTAGGGGTGGGCAGTGGTTTCTGCAAAATTGTCCAAACCGCGTGATCTGGTCTAATTTTTTTAAACTAGCGGTTTGGGGGTGGTTTAGAAACCTTGGTGGTAGTTTTCATTTATAGAAAACGCGGTTCACCAAACTGCAAAACTCATCCCTAAACTTGGAATAGAATGGAATTGAGTTGAAGCCTTTTCATGTTG
Organism: Stephania yunnanensis; assembly: GCA_039657365.1. Lineage (NCBI taxonomy): Eukaryota > Viridiplantae > Streptophyta > Magnoliopsida > Ranunculales > Menispermaceae > Stephania > Stephania yunnanensis. Next base: position 52,210,966 of record CM077585.1, on the reverse strand, counting down.
TTTTGACTTTGGAGATAAATTTAGACTAATAATTTTGATTGAATTTTCATGTGTTTCATTGTGTTTTTGATGGATAGTCATGTATGAACATATATTTTGTTGATGGACATGTATGAAATGTGTGGAAGTCTTTTTTTGTTGAAAATATGTCGCCGCAAAACCAAACCGACCAAACCGCGCAAACCAAGGTCGATTTAGTTGCGGTTTTGATGGTTCGCGGTTTGGTGGTAGTTTACAAAATGGCTAAACCGTGAATCCCCAGTTTGGTGGCGGTTTGATGTTTTTCACCACTAAATCGTTGTTTGCCCACCTCTACTCGTAATAGTACTGAGACATTTTAAGATGACCAATCGGGTGATGACACATCAGCGCCACGCGTCACAGCAGCAGCCCAACAACACGTCACTCATTGGTTCTCCTCCAATCGCAAGCCGCCACGTGGCGTGTCTACATCGTCTCCACCAATCACGCGTTGCCACGTCAGCCAGGAAGACACGTCACACACAAGCAACATTCATCGCGTTTCAGACTCCGTCAATTTGCCTCGAGATTTGTGCTCACGCAAACTCCCAGAAATTTCGGTCGAGTCGCACGATTTTCTTCCGTGCCACGTCATGCCACGTGGCATTCGCTCATTCGTCCCGCACGTCATTAATACGTGGTTTGGCCAATCAGACGCGAACACATGGCGCTGACTCACCTCACACATAGCAAGCACCACAAATTTTGGCGTATCACGCGGCGACAAGCAAGCGGCGGTGACAAGCGGCGGCCTGTCACAATCCGACACGTGGCGCGACAGTTAAAAATCAACGAATCACGTTGAGACACGTGGCAGAGTCAGAATTTTGATCTAAAAACACCCCTACGAGGCTCCCCGGTGCACGAGTCACGTCCCTAACCCCTAAAATTAGTATCCGAGTACAATTTGGAATACTTTTATATATTAGGAACCTAGGTATTATTAGAAGGACAGTTAATTAGTATTTTTTAAAGATCAATTATTAGGTTTTAGTAGTGATTTTTGAAGATGATGTCCGGCTAATCAATTTATTGCCTAAGTCGAAGGGGAAACAAGTCGGAATTATGGATTCATAGCATATTATGTGAGATCTTTTATTTTATTATTTAATTAATTTAATTTTTCCTATTTCATTGTTGTTGATTTTAATTATTATGATTTAGATATATGGTATGTACGTGGCCAGTGCATGCTTTTAGGTGGACAATCTATTGTTATTTGGAATATTAGTATCAGTGTAATTGTGCTTTTAGATCAATAAAGTAACAAACATTCACCCGTTTGCCGTAAAACCCTTTCGGTTCTTGAGTGTGCAACGATTGAATCTAGGTTAAATCGGTAGCGGTTGCAACCCGATTATTTAGGATTAGTTTTCCCACAGATCCATATTATTGCGGTTAGTGCGTTAAACCTGATTAGCGGATGTCCTGACTATCGGAATTAGGGGAATTATGAATTTCTGGTGGATGTCTATTTTTCATGGCTAATCTAGGAGAATTAAATTAATAATTTATTTGGAAAAGATTGAGGACCATTGAATGCTATTGAATCTTGATTCTGATTTGTGGAATTTGAGATTTAGGTGATTTTTCATTATTGATATTAATTTTTGCGAACTTTTTATTTTTGTTAGTTTAATTAATTATTTTATTGATTTTTCTGAAAACCCTATGTTTTTAGTTAACTTGGAGTAAACTCAAGTCATGTGGATTCGACCCCGTATTTACCACTACTACACCCTTGTGGTTGGTAACTCGATTACGGGTTATATTTGGCACGCACGACACGTGATTAAATTTGGCGCCGTTGTCGGGACTTAGTCTATTTAGGCATTAATTAGGTGATAATTAATTAATAATTAATTATTTAAATAATTAGTTAGTTGTTTTATTTATTTAATTTAGTTAGTTAAATTAATATTTATTTTAAAACCCCCGATTTTCCTTTTTTTGTTGTTTTAACTTGAGAAAGACAACCAGTCTCTGTGGGATCGACCCTTTGCCACTATTCTACAAAATAGTTGGTTTATGAAACTTTACTTTATTGACGTGTATCTCCATGAAGGATCCACATTGGTAATCTATCCCAGGGGGATCCCCAAAGGAGTTATCCCCATGGTAACTTGATTGGGGATTCAATGGGGAATGAGTGGGGAAGGGGGATCCCCATGTTTGGGTTAAAATATATATATATATATATATCATGTTGAATTAAAATCTACATATCGCATGTTACGTGTATAAATACCATTTAAGAATACAAATATATATGTATATGAGTCTTTGACACCATATTTTATATAATTACTTTTTTAGAAAAATTAAATAGGGAGAAATATTTTTTCGTGGTGATTTTTCGAGAATCCCCACAAAAAATCCCAATGGGGAATTAAATGGGAAAAAAACATTTCGCAAGGATGGAGATGAAAAAACTATAACAATCCAAATTAATTAAACTAGAATTAACGTTAATCTCAGGGATTGACAGACGTAATTCGACATTACATGGATAACTCGGATGACTCGGACATGAGAACCAATGGAATATGTTATTTATAGATGATGGTTGTGTATATGTGGTGTTTAAAATCATTATTATTGTATTGCACCGCATGTGTGTATGTTGTTATCGGGTGAGTTGTTGTGAGGGGAAGTTACCTCGAAATGAGTGTCGAGATGCGGGCATCAGGTACCGGGTAGTCGAGGGATTAGTGGGACCACTAATGTATCCAGAGGAGGTTCTAAAAACACTAACCACATGTATTGTAATGAGCCTAAGCTAAGTTAATTAAATCAAATAAATGAGATCTATAGTTTGGTTAATTAAATTGAAATCATAAGATTGATCTAGAGATATGATTGACACATCTAGGAACCAATGGAATGGCAAATTGGTGTCACTAAGAGAAAATTAGTGGAAAGTAAGTGGGATACATGTCAAGGTGTTGACCATTAAATGAGCTTTGAGATACGTGTGTACACAATGATCAATGACTAGGAATCAATCTCACATTAATATATATATATATTTATATAAGTTGATCAATACATGCAAATCAAACCATTCTCATTTCAAACTTGTTGGAGAAGAAGAAAACTTGCTGGAGAGAGAGAAGATTAGTGGGTGTTGGAGAGAATTACTCAAGATAGGTGGATCCTCAACTAGGTAATGTTACTACACTAGCAACTTAGTTAAATTTGGAATGTTTGATATAAATTTTTTAATTGAGGAGTAGGTCATTGGTTTTTGATGAATTTGTGATGAATATAAGTATAATTATCATTTACATGGAGTTTGTGAATTGGTTTTAATAAGAATTGTGTTTTTGGTGAAATTTGGGAAAATTAGTGAATGCATGAATTTGAGGATTCGATTAAATTGGTGTTATTTCTGTTGATGTTAATGGTGTTTTATAGTCACCATGGAGTGGAGAATAGATATGCAAGGTTTAGTTAGTTAATTGGGGAATTTGAGACATAATTCTCGAGTTGAGAATTATGTCACATATAGCAATTAGTGCGCTAATTAGATTGTTAGCTTGCTAATCAGTCTGGGCAATTTAATGTTTTTCAAAATAAATAAAAGTAGTGCGCTAAACCGATTCCCTAGAGCGCTAATCATACATAGCGCGCTAATCACATATGAAAACTGAATTTAAAGGGTTGTTTTTGGAATTTTTGACTTAATACATATCCAAACACCTATAAACATACTACATATGTAAAAATTGGACTTCAGGGACTTAAGGAATTGTAGCTTGGGTATCGGGGAGCTAGTCAAGTCAGATTCGGGAGTCCGAGGAAGTCGAAGTTCGATTGAGGTGCGTAAACCCATTGGAATGCCTCACAGAGTTCATGGTTTGTTTTATAGTTATCGAATTTCATGTGTGACTATTAATGGGCAAACATGGGGCTTTCACTCCTATTTCAATTTGCATATATATATATATATATATATATATATATATATATATATATATATATATATATATATATATTGGTTGTGGCTCAATCGCTTGCACGGATTACTTGTGTTTAGTGCTCATGTCGACAACAGTAGAACATATCTACAATTGTCGAATGGAATGTAAGATGTTCCCTTGACTTGAAACAACATCTAGAGGGGTTCATCTATTAACCGTAGTTGAGGTTTAGCCACTGTAAGTCTGTAAGTATATACGTGGTTCCTATCATGTTTTATCGATTACAGGGTGGTTTAGGTTAGGTTTTCCCCGTATGAGAATGGATATAGGATGAAGGAATGAGCTCTTAAGCGGGGATGGGGATGAAAATGGGGTCCCCATCTCCTACCCTCCCCATTTGCATCCTTAAGAGGGGATGTTGATGGGGATAAAAATATCATCCATATCCCATTTGGGAGTTCATCCCCCATTTATGGGAATAAGTTTTCATCTCTATCCTCGTCTCTGTTTGATCCCCGCAGGGATAAAATTCTCCGTGGAAGATATTTTTCTCCATTTAATTTTTCACGAGGAATTTGAATTGTTTTTCATGCAAGGATCTTTATAGGGGATTTTTTTTTCATTTGAATAATTCGTTTGTTATACAATAAAAAAAATACTAAAATAAAAAATCTATATCAAACTTACATACACATCTAGTATAAGTCATAAATTTCTACAAAAATCAATTTTTAGAGTCTAGCTAAATGTCAAAGATACATACTTATATAAACTTAATATGATCATATTGTATAAATGTATGTATGTACTATAAATATGGTGCCACACTACAATATGTATGATATATGGGGATTCCCCTCGTTCATCACCACTAGGGGTTCTCCATGGGATCCCCGTGGGACTTTTTCTTTTCCATTCATGTCTCCATCCCCACGCGGGGAATCGATTTTCCCATCCCCCCATCTCCATTTAAATCCTCCCATCTTCGTCGACTCATTGCGGGTAAACTTTGACACCTTACTTCTATAAAAATTGTCTATAAAATAAGTAAACAATTGCAGATACCCTTTACAAGAAGTATAAATTAATGATATATAGTTAAGACAAATGATTAATGCGTTTTAACTTTGTAAATAAAAAATTGAAAATGGGTTAATGGAAGAAATCATGAATTGAAATTGGCTTTGCATGAGTGGTATGTATAATTTGTTGATTGATAGAAGGAAATATCAAAGACAAGAAGAGAACAGGAAATGAAGATGTTGGGTGACCGGCCAACATTCACAAACTTTGTGTGTTAATTGCACGGATCAAAGTTTCAAAGGACATATCGACCACCAAACAAATGAAACATTATGTATTGAATTCTATTGCCTTATGTGGTAGCTCTATCCAAAAGACAGATAAAGATTTTTGTGGGGTCGTTCACATAAAAAAAATATCTATAGTATTACAAATAGATGTTTCTAGATTCTGGAATAGAGGAACTAATAATAATTGAGGGATGAATTAATACACCAAAGGAAAAACTACTAGAATGGAATCATTTAACTAATTTCTAATTTCAACAGTAAAAACCAGAATCTGAATCCAATTTCTTTAAGGTCTAGCTATAAGTTTCAGTCTTATAAGTTGAAGGTAGTTAAGTTAAAAACAAAACTATCCGTAGGGGAACCCGCATAGACCACCCACTGGTAATCCCTATGGGGATCCCATGAACATCCTTATATAACTATTTAAAATAAAAATTATTACCTATATATAATTTTATAATCTATATTGAACAATATGACATACTACATATATACCATAAGAATATATATATATATATATATATATAGGTTTATAAATGTGTATGTATATTACATGTATAAATGTCATTTAAAAATATCAATACACATACATACGTATATTTAATATTAAATCACCAAACTCAATTGCTAGATGTCAAATATCAAACATTAAATTAAAGTAGCAATAAAATTTATCATATTTGTTAGCAATTAATTATAAAATTATGTTATATTATGTAACTATATGGGTTTGAGTTGCTTTTTTTTTTTTTAGGAAAATTGACACCTTACTTCTTAACTTGAATTTGATTATTAGTTTTTATTAAATGAATTATTTTTTTAATGAAAGTAAATTGTTTAATTAATCGTGTGACATGAGATTATTCCCCATAGGCAATTAAATGAAAAAAATATCTTCATGGAGATTTCCCACGAGAAAATGAAACAAATTATCCCAATGAGAATCCCCACGGAGATTCTTAATGAAGAATTAAATGGGACAACAAATTCTCTACAAGGATTTTTCATCTTAGCGGAGATTTGTAATGGCCTTATAAATATTTTATTTGCACGATTGATGACGTCTACTACTTACGTACATATACTAGGTAAGCATAATTTTATGAGTTTTATTGTCGATTGAGTGAGCAAAGGTCACATCGAGATACGTGCGAGCACAAGTATAAGATAAGTCATAGAAATAATGTGATAACTTGGTTTATACAAATACCTAAGTTAAAATGAATAGATTAAATTAATCTAAGCTATTAGCTAAAGTGGAGTTGTCAAAATAAATAAATAAATAAATAAAAAGCTAAGTTTGTATCTTATTTTCTAAGACATTAATCAACATAGGGATATCCTATGTGGGAATTCAAAGTTGATTAGTGGAGTATGTCATTTAAGTGAGTGTGGGTGTTTGTTGGTAGAGAAAGAGATAAGAGATAAAGAGAGTAAAAGTGAGGCTTTGTGGTTGATATTATTTTGAGAGAGAAAGAAATGAAAAAAGAAAATGCAAAATTTAGGTTTTTCATTTTTGTGGATCTTGAAAGAGTAAATTGATGAAGGCAAGCTTGGAGCTCTTAAGGTAAGTTTTAATTTAGTTTTCTTTAATTTCTACCATTGTGATAAGATTAATGAAGATAGCTAAGGAAATAGTTTAAGTAGTCACTACAAAAAAAAGTTTTTCCGTTTCGATTTGCTTCCGTCTCGATTGGATTTTGGTGAAACATGGAGAGACGGAATGCGTTAAAATCTCTGAAAACGGTCGTCGATTGGATCAAAGCGGAAAATGGATTCCGTTTACGATTAGAAACGAATTTATTCCGTCTCTAATTCCGTTTCGATTAGAGACGGAATAAATTCCGTTTGATTATTTCCGTCTCGATCCGTGCTAATGGTTTTGATCATTCATATCTAAAACTAAAACCAACACCAACTAGAGACGGAAATAGCAAAATCCAAAGATTCCGTTGCTATTTCCGTCTCTAATTTTCATTTTTGTTTAGTTTTTAAAGTCTTATATATACTCAATCGACATTTAACACTGCCAATATATAATAAATTGACATTCATACATCGACAATATATATCAACAAATATTCAATTGAGAGAACAAAAATGTAAAAATCAAAAATTGAAAAAGATATATATCCAAAAAAAATTGTATAGTATTACAAATGCTCCAAATTTCTAAGTCATAAACATGTTAACACGTTTATACACGGTTAATAAACGAGTCATTAACATGTCAACACCACCTCGCTTATCAATCTAGTTTATGACTCGCTTAACACGACTAAAGAATAATGTATAAATAATAAATATTGTATAGTAAATAGATTGATACAAAATTCACCTATTTGAATGCATGTTAATAGCGTGATTTATTTATTTTATTTATAGACATCTTTTATCATATTTTATTTTATATTTGAGAGGAAATATTCATTTTACTTTTAATATATTATTTTTGATACGGATCGCTTCACGGTGACAACTCATTTTAGGCAACAGTAGAACCAAGATTAGGTAAAACAAAGTGAAATATTAACAACTCATCGCATGTTCATAACAAATATGTTTTAGATTTTATTAATAATTATTTATTAAGAAAAAAGAAACATAGACATCACATACCTCTGCCATAAAACTTTTTCGCATTTACAAAGTAAAATTTAGATATTTTTTACAACATGAAACAACAGAGTGCTTAGTTCAAATGAGAGTTCTTTTTCGAACGATCAAGTTTTCAAACTTAGTTCAACATAAAAATGATGATTCTTATAATTTTGTTTATGTTATTATTACGAGTCATTTTTGCTTTATTTTTAAGAGTAATAAAGACTTGAATGAAAAAGTAAAGTAAAACTAACGACTATATACATCCACATTATATTTTATTCTAATTTTAGATGTTATTTAGTATGATTTAAAGGCAAGGCAAAGAACAAGCAAGAATGGTAAACATGAGGAATTAAGGAATATTTTCATTTGTTAAACCAATTAAGTAAGTGCATAAGAATTTAATCATTTAGATATATTTTTAAAAAATAGTAACTTAATTATAAAAGTTTAAATAAAATAAAAATTTTAAATACAATATTTAATAAGTGGGTGACACGATTACGATTCGACATGTTTAACACACGCGACCCACTTAGACACGGGTTTGTTGAGAACGATTAACACGATTAATAAACATGTCATATAATGGGTTTGCATTATATGGGACACGACACGTTTCTAATTCCGTTTACGATTTAGAAACGGAACTTATTTCCGTTTCTAATTCCGTTTCGATTTGTCTTTGTTTTTTGTAGTGAGTGTTGTTGTTGGAGGATTTTGGTGAAACATGGAGCGTTGTCACGACTCGACATGCGTCGACGGAGGGCGAAGCCCAAAGACGACAAAGATCAGTAGGTGTGGTGTTGGTTGCACCAACCAACACCACACCAACACCCATGTTGCATATATATATATATATATATATATATATATATATATATAGGAATCAACAATTAATCAAATTGGCTTAAAAGAATAATAACAATAATAAAGGCTAAATTTGAGAAAAACAATCGAGTCGAGACTTGCTCACCGTAATTTGACCCGAAATGTGGCCAATGTGGTTGCAATTCGAGAAAAATCTCAAATTTAAAAAATGTGAGGTAAACGGAAAGAAAATGAAACAAAATAAGCTATTTTTGAAATAGGGACTCTAACACACCTAATTAAATATGAATTGACACTAGGAGCATAGGGAACTAGTGTCGAGTGTGCGTTGCGGTGCGTGAATAAAGTGGTTCAGAGCCAATTTGGTGACGTTTCAAAGCGTTACATGTAAGTAAACCAGTTAGAGCCTTAACATGATTTCATTTGGTCATATATTGGTTAGTGTTCCTTTGCAATCAATTATCTAGTAAATCAATGCAATTGGTCATTCATGCTACTCTTTTATAAATTTATATCCTTATGTTGTATTATTGTCCTTGTGATATCTTTATACATGAGTTGTCTCTCTTAATCCAAATTATGCTATCTTTGCTCAATCATTGGTTGTGCATTTTTTTAGATTTCGTGATGAGTGGCTTAGGGTCTAAGTGGGTGATATGGTGGTCATAGGGTGGTGGGAATGCTTTGTGATCTTTTCCACCACCGTGACTACACGGACTATTGGACTTACTAAGCCTACAATTTAGGATTGAGGAAAGTCAAGCTGGTAGAAATGGTTGTAGTCTGCTGCAGTTGCTGGACCCGATCTAAACTGTTAGTCAACTGACTTAGTTAAGTCTACCGACCCTCTTGAAAGTCAAGTTGTGGTACTTTATCGCACTTGATAGACTCGGAGCACTTAGATTCTTTTGCTTTGTGTACTCGACAATCAATTATTCATTAATATCTCTGTAAATTGAAAATCATGCTTTGTTCATTATTTCGCGTAAATTCTTACATGATTATTCGACTAACCATTTATTTGACATTTGAAATACTGTTAAGACTCCCCTGGCTTTACTCACTAGAATTGTTTCCATTTTGGGACAATTGTAAGTCTTTTAATAGCAAGGCTAAGGAGCCGATACTTAGTGACTTTCTCTCGAGTTTCTTTCAAAGATGACTTTTACTTTTGCTATTTGTAAGTCCATTTTGTGTTCATAGTTGTGTATTATTTATGTTTAAAACTATTTAATGGGTTGAGTAAACACTTAGGTACATGTATATGATATTTCCTCATTTTTGTCAATGGATATGCATGATATCTACTTTGCAAGCTTTCCACACATAAGGTTGTCTTGACGTCGTGTTACATTAAAATTTTGTTGTTTTAGTTCTTTTATTTTACATTGCGTAATTCATTAAGTCTTGTTAAACTTAATAACAACTCTAATAAGTGACTAAAATATAAATGAAATGGTAAAAGAGGCTGATTAGACATGCGTTGGCTCCGTGAGGGTTGATCGGGGTCCACGTATGTCTAGGCCAACAAGACCCAATTTGTGGGAACTGGGGCCGTCACAGTTGGTATCAGAGTGCAAGGTTTCTACCTAACTCTAGATAAGTCATGACCTAACTAAAACACAAACACGACTTATAAAGTTAGGATAACAATGAATTTAATGTGGAACCCTATGATCTTGACTTAAAATCTTAGTTGGGAAGTGAGGTGAGTTGGGGAAAGTTAAAACAAGAATTGTACATGTTATTTGTTGATATGGATTATATATATATCGGTAGCTATAGAAGCTTATCAAGACTCGTAATCTACATTTGCAGATCGTGATAGTTGATCACCAGAGCTTGGTGATCAGAATGGAGCCACAGGTCCTCGCTATGTCGACACAACGAGTTTCGGACTTGAAAACAAAGGATTGAGTCTCAAGACCGTCGCTTGGACGAGATCTCGACCATTCTTAGAGGATTGACAACACTATTAACATCACCGTTTATACCCACAATGGCTCCAACTCAGGATATGAGTGCGCCTACGCTTCTACGGTTTCTACAATTCATTCGGCACTAGCTACCGATGTGGTTCTCGTACTTTCAGCAATAGTAGCACCTAGCCCCGACATACATTATCTTTCAGATGACAATAGATGCTAATTTGACTAGGGAGTATGAGAAATTCGGACCTAAAAGATTCATGGTGAGCCGGACTTGATTGAGGGAGAGAAATTCATTTAAAGTTATGAGAATATACAAAGGTTTCTGAGGATCGATGATAGTAGGAAGCTATGGTTAGCAACATTCTCACTTCAGGATGATGCTGACACGAGGTGGACCAATCTAATAGCTGCACATTGAGAGCCTAAGACATGGATTGACTTCAATAAACACTTTAATGAAAAGTACTATCCACGTTAGTAAGGATCTATAAGAAAATGGAGTTCATGAACATTAAGCAAGCACGAGACGAGTCGGTCATGCAATATATGGGCAGATATCAGCATATATTGCAATTTGCACGAAGTCTGGGAGATACTGACAAGAATTAGGTTCATTTCTTTTATAAAGGATTATTGCCGAGTATAGGTGTGACGACCCATTCTCAAATTAGGGCACCGCCCGTCCTAATCCCGTTATTAAACCCTAATCTCACCATATAGGACCTAATAAGGGACTAGTCAGCCTATCCAAAACCATTTACCTACTTATTATTTATTATATAAATGAATATAAACTTGTACTTATCCTACGTCAATTCATAAATCAGAGTTAATTAAAATTTTGTTTACTTACAAGTTTATTTAGCGAAGTCTTAACAATCTAGCGGAAGCTTATAACATAAGGCCTAACAATTGTGAAAAAACCCGAGAATAAAGATCACATGCATATATATATATATATATATATATATATATATATATATATATATATATATATAATGAAACGACGATGTATAATATCATGTGTCTGGTTAAGGTACTACTCACTTAACCCATAATATACAACCCTAAAAGTATGTCATATACATATAAAAGTAATACATCAAAAATCAAACCTACAAAATCGGGTGTAGCAGTGCTCCACTGGCTCAGAGGTAATCGCGTATCTTCTCTTTGACCTGGTCTGCTACTCGATGGATCTGCACGCACCTTCACAAACTAGATGGTGAATACAAAAAGTACAAAGTAATACTGAGAGACATTTGTTCACATTCCCAATTATGCAACAAGTATCTAAAAGCATGATAATAGAAATTAAGTTGTAAAGAAAACATGCAAAAAATACTTCCGCTAAACAACATAAAATTGACACACGACTAAGTAGTAATGATCTGGAGTTGGTCAGCTGTGATCTTCATCACATCAACCTTTCCACTATATGAGGATAGAGTTGAGCTTTACATCAATGTGAAGGTCTGAGCAGTGCTCTTGCTTTTATAACCTTTCATTGGTGCCAGTCTCATGCGATATATATACTTGCTAACAACCCCAAGTCTCATACCCCGTGTGTTGCACAAATTATGCTTGCCAACAACCCTGGGACTCATTTCCCGTGTGTTGCGCAAGATAGTGGAGAAATCTCGATCACCCTAGAAAGTCTAGTGACCACCGTATGTCGCCGGATTTCTATCATAAAGTGGTCCTAGATATAAGAACTACTTTCATATTCAAGAACAACACAGTAATGGAATCCAACAAAATCATTACATACTAATGCACAAAGGAAATATATTACAATATTATGTAACACCTACCTAATAGCATGTTATTTCACTGACCACATGTATTAACAATTAATAATGACATAGCACATGAATTGGAGTCAATGAAATCATTTTATCAACAAACTATACCATGAAAGCAACCTCATGTAATAAGAAAGAACAACAAGTCATGGCATATGAAGTACAAAGGCAATTCAATCCAAATGACTGAAAATGAACATATGAATAGGAATGAAATGTAAAGAAATATCTCAATCAGTTTACTTACAATCAATGCAATTTCCTATGTTACTCCGGCCTCCCGACACCTCGAAACTCGTACTTGAATCCGTGGAATACTTTCCTATTTCTTGATATCATATTATAGGTTTTGGAGTGTGTTTGGACCTTTACTTAAGGTATTAGACTCTTTTATAGTGTTTAAGGAATTTTTGAAATTGCAGTTTTTATGATGTAATAGACCTAACACGCTAATGACTGGGGTTAGCGTGTTAATAACCCATTAGCATGCTACCAATCCTGATCTAACACACTAATCCAAGTTAGCACGCTAGCTGATCCACCTAGCGCGCTATGTGTTGTAAAACCAAAAATTCTACAATCAGAATTTCAAATTTTCTCTGCACATAGGCCATGTTAATGCTAAGGAACATCCATACACACTACTAGAATTCCATGACATCAACCACAACATAAAACAACAATCCACAACATCAAATTCATGAATTCATTGGATTAAGCTAACTTTATAGTGTAGAGGAGTTACTTAACTTAATGAACACTAGCTATACTTAATATCTCCTTCACTAAATCACCAAGTTTTTGTTGATATTCTTATTGTCCAGTAGCTCTCATTCTTCTCTCCAACAACTTTGCTTCTCTTTTAAGCTAATGAAATGAAAGAGTTGAGTTGCTTGAGTTGACCAAAAACTTATATACATGAATTGGATATGGTTGATTGATAGTCATTGATCCTAATGTGCACATGTATCTCAAGACATAACTAGTGATACACCTATTAACATATGTCCTACTAACTCATGCCAAATGACACCAATAAGCAACTCAATTGGTGTTGAGATATGCCAATCCGTGTCTCAAAAAATATCAAGTGGCTATTGTTTTAACTTACTAACTTAAGTGTATTTGATATTTAATCAACCATAGCCCCATTTATCTCACTTATAAAAGCTATATAAAGCTTACACTAACTCACCATATTGCTCTCTACCTCGGTCCCACGCTGGCATGCAACTCGATGCACGTTCCCACATACGTTTCGACACCTATTCATAAGTAGGAATGACTTAGTAGTCTATACATATACAATACACTAGGCATACATCATTACTTATATGACATTTACCTCGACCATCTAGCCTTGGTCACGACACGGATATCAAAGCGGGTCCCACGTTACATGGGTCATTTGATCATGATTAAAAGATTAAAGTCAAATTAGAGATTTGGGTCGTGACAATTCTTCACAACTAATGGAATTTTGTCCTCGAAATTAAGCTTAACCTAAAATTATGCCTAACTCGAAGAGGTACAGAAACTTATTGCGCATATAGTTTTCTCATTCCCAAGTGAGTTCCAAGTCTCTATGGAACATCCATTTGACCAACACTTTCGGAATAGACTTGTCTCTTAACTGTTGTACCCTACGATCTAGAATCTGTACTGGCTACTCCTCATATGATACGTCCTTACTCAAATCAATCTGACTCAAGTCTACTATCGACCTCTCACCTGACTTCGACTTGGCTAGTCTAAGCATAGAAAAATGAAACACATGATGAATCTCCGACATCTGTGGAGGTGAATGCAGCTCATAATTAACCTTTCCAACCCGTTTCTTGATCTTGAAAGGCCCAATGAATCTCGGTGCTAACTTGCCTTTCAAACCAAATTTTTGAAAACCCTTCTGAGGATAAACTTTTAGATACACTAAGGCTCCCTCATCATACGTGAAATCTATACGATAAGTGTATGCATACTTTTTTGCCTCTCTTGGGCTCCTTTAAGCCTCTGGCGAATATGTCGTACTTTCTTTGTGTGATCAATAACAATTTCAGGCCATATAATGTCTTGGTCCTCTGGCTCAGCCTAACAAGATGGTGAGCGACAAGGTCTGTCATATAATGCCTCAAATGGCGCCATCTCAATGCTAGCCTGATAACTGTTATTGTATGCAAACTCACACAACGGTAGGTATTCATCTCATGATCTGTCGGACTTAAGTACAAAAGCCCTGAGCATATCCTCGAGAGTCTAAATTAACCTCTTAGTCTGTCCATCAGTTTGAAGGTGAAAGGTCGTGTTAAACTGTAGGCGTACCATACTGCTCCTGCATACTCTGCCACATCCTGACGTATACATAACATCTTTGTTTGACGTAATGATCAATGGTACCCCATGCAGCTTAATAATCTCCCTCTTGAATTATACACTCAGCTTGGTCAAATGTGTAATGAACTGCAACTGGTATGAAATGAACAAATTTTGTCAGTTTGTCCATAATCACCTAAATATAATCGTGTCGACGGGCAATTCTCGAAGTCTTCTAACAAAATTCATGGCTATGTCTTCCCACTTCCATCGTTAAATGAGAATTGGCTGTAATAATCTTCAGGTCTACGATGCTCTGCCTTCACCTACAAGCAGATCCCATAGTTCCTAATAAACTCAGATACATTCGTTTTCATCCCAAGCCACCAAAAATGTCTCTTCATGTCATGTTACATTTTGGTCATATTGGATGAAAAGTGAACTTGGAACGGTGTGAATCTTGAAGAATCTCATCTCTCAACTTTTCCATTGCCGGTATCCACAATTTGTCTCTAAATCTCATACACTGATCTATCGTCTCAATCCAATCAGTACAATCAATGTTCTGGGCTAACTCACTTAATCTTGAGTATAAGATATCGCCTTTTGACCCTCTAACACTTTTTGTGTAGACATTGTCTAAAGCCTCATCTGTGCACAAATCATCACCTGAGTATTAGTAGGAATATCTAATTGAGTTATCATCGTCGCTGCCTCGAGTAATCCATACTTATAGTGTCATATGACATCTAACACCTCGGTATCTCGAACCGAAATCCTACTCAATGCATTAGCAACTACGTTGCTTTTCCTAGGTGATACTCCAGAGAAAAGTCGTAGTCCTTCAGAAACTCTAACCATATGCGTTGTCTCATATCCAGCCCTTTCTGTGTGAAGAGGTATTTCAAACTCTTATGGTCAGTATAGAGTGTGAAACTCTCTCCATACAGATGATGTCTCTATATCTTTAAGCAAATACTACCGCTACTAACTCTAAGTCATGAGTGGGATAATTCTTCTCATGTAACTTTAGTTGTTTGGATGCATAAGCCACCGTGCCTTTATCCTACATCAATACACAACCTAAACATGTATGAAATGCATTTGTATATACTAGGAATCCTTGTCCAGCCTTTGGCAATATCAACACTGGTGCGGTAGTCAACAATCTCTTTAGCTGAGCAAATGCCTCATCGCATTCCTCATACCAATCAAACTTGATGTCTTTCTAAGTCAATCTGGTCATCGGTGAAGAGATTTTCGAGAAATCTTTCATGAACCTATGGTAATATCTTGTTAACCCCAAAAAACTTTTGATCTTCATAACTGACATCGGCGCAGGCCAATCCATAATAGCCTAAAACTTAGCTGGATCTATTGCAATTCCTGCTGCTCCAACAACATGTCCTAAAAATTTGACTTCTACCAACCAAGATTCATATTTGCTGAACTTGGCTTAGATTTAATGTTCCCTCAAAATCTGCAACATCTCTCTGAGGTGTTGCTCATTATCATCTTTAATCCTCAAATATATCAATATATCATCGATGAAAACTATCAAGAATTGGTCAAGAAATGAGCCTCATCACTCGATGCATCAAATCCATAAACATGGCATGAGCATTAGTCGAACCAAATGGTATGGTTGTAAACTGATAGTGTCCATATCTCGTGCTAAACATCGTTTTGGACCTATCCTCATCCCTGATCCTAAGATGTTGATACCCTAATCACGGGTCTATCTTGAAAAATAATGTGCTCCTCTCAGCTGATCAAATAAGTCATCAATCCGTGGTAAGGGACATACTTATTTCTAACTGTGACCTTGTTCGATTGTTTATAATCGATACACAATCTCAAAGTATCATCATTCTTCTTCCCAAACCGGATCGGCACTCCCCAAGGTGACATAAAAAAGATGTGATGAATCCATTCTATCCCAAATCTTGCAACTAATTCCTCAACTCCTCCAATTCTCTCAGAGCCATGCGGTATAGTGGTATATATAGGTCCAGTGCCTGGTACTAATTCAATGATAAAATTTATCTCTCTCGATGGTGGTAAACCAGGTAAGTCTTCCTGAAACACATATGGAAACTTGCACACAATCAAAATTTCCTCAAGTCTGGGTCCTTGACTCTCTATTATAGGGTATAATGACACCGAGTCTTCATCTCTCACTAGTCGTAAGTCGACATCTAATGCCCTCGGCTCTCGATGTACTACCACTATACGTGAACATCGGATGCCCTTAGATCTCAAATATTAATGTATTACTAAAATAATTCGATATGAGCGTGATACGCTGCTGACTAATCCATCCCTAATAGTGCGTCAAAATCTAAAACTTGAGAACCCTAAAGTCTGGCAGTAACTTTACCTCGCCTATCTCTACTAGGACATCTATCAACAAGACAATTAGGGTACACCATATCCTCAGTACAATACTCAAAATCAAATGTATGCTAATTTTAACCGGTGTCAACCCTAAAATGCCTATCATGCGAGATTAGAAATGAAATATACTATAAAACTCAAATAAAACAAAACATATAACTATCTACCATAAATGGAAACCATACCCTCAATGAGTCACCACGTGGCATTTGCATCGGGTTGTGCTACCATGTATAAACCCTCTCGACTATGCGATGAAAACACGGCTGCTGGTTGTGGATAATCTCTAATCCCATGTGCCCAACCTGACCACACCTATAACATGTAATAGGTCCATACTAACCTTGAACCTAATCCTGGGCGTGTGCATGTCTCTACTCCTATCGAGAAGTTATTTCGACCTCTACCTTTACCTTTGCCTCGACCTTTACCACCCTGCTGCTACTGACATGGCGTTGATGGTGCTGGTAAAGCTGGAAAAGTAGTAGCTGGTACTGCATATCTAAATTGTGGTGGAAAGGGACGTCTACCAATAGTAGTCTGCAATGATGTAGGGATGGTACAAAGGGTACAACTGTTGTAGATGTCCCTGACCCCGGGTACCTCTATTCCATCTCCTCGATCCCTTGCCCTTTTTTCTCATCCTCTCAAACTCGTAACCTGGTCAGGTGTCAACGCTAGTACTAGCGGTGTCCCATCGACAACTCTGCCCAAATAATAGGTCTTATAGGGAATGCACACTCATCAATCTCATCCAAAGTCATGGCACATGAACTAACCACATAAAATCCAATATCTGGTCTCAGTCCATCCCCGAAGTGCTACACATCATCCATATCCTTTTCACTAAATCCATAGCGAACTGCTCATATAGCCGTATCTGTCTCTATAGCTCATCACTTACTCATCAGCTCCCTATCTCAGGTTCATGAATTCTTTCCTCAACCTTTTCATCACTACAGGTGAGAAGTACAACTGGTAAAACTTCATCTTGAAGGCATCTTATGACTCAAACTTTCCCTCAGAAGCTATCGTCATATGCCACCAAACATCGACATCTCTCTTTAAAATGCACACGAAATCTTAGCTCGGAGTTTGTCCTCAATCCTCAAGACTAGGTGCAACTTTTCCTGAGATAGTACCCCTTCTCGATCTTCTCGAAGTCTCCCTAACCATTAAAGTAGACTAACTTCACTCCGATGAAATCCTTCACGAGCTGAACCTCTACTGTCGAGCTAAAAATGGAGGTATGAAAAATAGTGTAAAAATTGTCTCTACGACTAGAGGTGTCACTGCTGCTATAGCCTGTACTACCGACACTGCTGTTGGTAATGTGGAAGTAGTTGTAGTATTAGAGGCTGGTGTCTCTGCTGATGGAGCGAAACGTGCAATCACATGGCGATGAAATTTGGTAACTGTTGTCCTGAGCAACTACTCAATCAGATAACCTCTGAAAATCATCAACTTATGTAGAAGGTTGGATGCCACTCGCACCTGCATCCCCGCTATCACGTGAATCAACCATCAATATTTGTAGGTTGATAGCGAACGTGAATCAACTATTACGTAGATAAAACATATATACATATGCAAAACTAACATATATACATATAAGACATCCCCATCTCACTTGCACTCACTTCCCAACTAATGATTTCTAAGCAAGATCATTTGGTTTTCACATCTAAGATTTATGGTTTTTTTTTCCTTGTTTAAATCTTTATTTATTATTTATTGGAAAGGTTAGGCCTTTTGCTACAAATTGTAGCTTTGGTATCACATTGTAGAGTTACCATATTCCACAATCTAAGCCCTATAAACTTAAACTCTCCTAAGCTTTATAAACTTAAGCTCTAATACCAACTGTGATGATCCTTTCTCAAATTAAGGATCCGTCCGGCCTAATCCCGTTATTAAGCCATAATCTCACCATATAGGACCTAATAAAGGACTAGTAAGCCTATCCAAAACCATTTACTTATTTATTATTTATTATCTAAATGAATATAAACTTATATTTATCCTATGTCAATTAATAAATTTAATTTAATTAAAAAAAATTTTACTTAAAAGTTTATTCAGCGGAAGTCTTAACAATCTACCAGAAGCTTATAACATGAGGCCTAACAATTGTGGAAAAATATGGGAATAAAGATAACATGCATATATATATATATATATATATGATGAAACAACGATATATAATATCATGTGTCTGGTCAAGGTACTACTCAATCAACCCATAATATACAACCCCAAAAGTATATCATATACATATAAAAATAATACATCAAAAATCAAACCTACAAAATCGGTGTAACGTTGCTCTACTTGGCTCATACGTAATCGCCTATCTTCTTTTGCCTGGTATACTACTCGATGGATCCGCACCCACCCTCATAAACTAGATGGTGAGTACAAGAACGTAGGAGGTAATACTAAAGACATTTGTTCACATTCCCAATTATGCAACAAGTATCTAAAAGCATGATAATAACAACTAAGCTGTAAAGAGAACATGTAAAGAGATACTTCAACTAAACAACAAAAAACTGACACATAGCTAAGTAGTAATGATCTATGGCCGGTTGGTCGTGATCTTCATCACATCAGCATTTCCACTATATGAGGATAGAGCTGAGCTCTACATCAATGTGAAGGTCTAAGCAATGCTTTTGCTTTTATAACCTTTTCCTGGTGCTAGTCACTTGGGATATATATATATATATATATATTTGCCAACAACCTCGAGTCCCATACCTTGTGTGATGCGCAAACTATGCTTGCCAACAAACCCGGGACTCATTTCTCGGGTGTTATGCAAGATAGTGGAGAAATCTCGATCACCTCGAAAAGTCTAGTGACCCCCGTATGTCCGCCGGATCTCTATCATAAAGTGGTCATAGATACAAGAACTACTTTCATATTTAAGAACAACACATTAATAGAATCCAACAAAACCATTACTATACTAATGCATAAAGGAAATAGATTACAATACTATGTAACACCTACCTAATAGCATGCTATTTCACTGACCACATGTATTAACAATTAATAATGACATAGCACATGAATTGGAGTCAATGAAATCATTTTATCAACAAACTATACCATGAAAACAACCTCATGTAATAAGAAAGAACAATTCATGACATATGGAGTACAAAGGCAATTCAGTCCAAATGACTGAAAATGAACATATGAATAGGAATGAAATGTAAAGAAATATCTCAATCAGTTCACTTAGAATCCACAAAATTTCCTATGCTATTTCGGCCTCCGACACCTTGAAACTCGTACTTAAATCCCCAAAATATTTCCCTAGGTTCTTGATATCATATTATAGGTTTTCGAGTGTGTTTGGACCTTTACTTAATGTATTAGACTCTTTTATAATGTTTAAGGAATTTTTGAAAATTGTAGTTTTTATGCTATCATAGACCTAGCGCGCTAATGAACCATTAGCGTGCTACCAATTCTGAACTAGCACGCTAATCCAAGTTAGCATGCTTGCTGATCCACCTAGCGATCTACCTATCGCGCTATGTGCACTAAAACCCAAAATTCTGCAATCAGAATTTCGAGTCTTCTCTACATATAGGCCATGTTAATGCCTAAGGAACCTCCATACACACTACTAGAGTTCCATGACATCAACCAAAACATAAAACAACAACCCACAACATCAAATTCATGAATTCATTGGATTAACCTAACTCTATGGTGTAGATGAGTTACCTAACTTGATGAAAACTAGCTATACTTGATATTTCCTTCACTAAATCATTAAGTTTTTGTTGATATTCTTCTTCTCCAATAGCTTTATTTCTCTTTAGTAACTTTGCTTCTCTCTTAAGCAAATGAAATGAAAGAGTTGAGTTGTTTGAGTTGACCAAAAACTTATATACATAAATTGAATATGGTTGATTGATAGTCATTGATCCTAATGTGTACAAATATCTCGAGACCTAACTAGTGGTACATTTATTAACACATGTTCCAGTAAGTCATGCCAAATGACATCAATAAGTGACTCAATTGGTATTGAGATATGCCAATCCGTGTCTCGAGAAATATCAAGTGGTTATTGTTATAACTTACTAACTTAAGTGTATTTGATAGTTAATCAACCATAGCCTCACTTATCTCACTAATAAAAACAATATAAAGCTCACACCAACTCACCATATTGCTCTTTACCCCGGTCCATGCTGGCATGCAACTCGAGGCGCGGTCCCACATACGTCTCGACACCTATTCACAAATAAGAATGACTTAGTAACATACACATATATAATACACTAGGTATACATCATTACAAATATAACATTTACTTCGGCCATCTCGCCTCGGTCGCGACACGAATATCGAAGCATGTCCCACGTCACGGGTCATTTGATCCTGATTAAAATATTGAAGTCAAATTAGAGATTTAGGCCATGACAATCGGAGGGACAGTTGTGACTATTGAGCCAAAGACTCTACAGAGAGCCTACGACCGCAGTCTCACTAGAAAGGCGTACATTCGTACTCACCCCAATGAGAGTTACATCTTGCAGGCCGAGACACGGTCCAAACAAAGATCGGGACGAGACAAAAGAGAAAGAGGAACCAGAATCAGGATCGCGATTTTTGCAAGAGTCATGGCACAAAGTTAGTGGAACCACCAAAGCAACCAGTACTTAATGTGGCAGTTCCACCTATTACAATGCTAAGTTCTATCAACCGACTACCTCAAACAGTGCAGCCGATACAGCAGCCGCCGCTGCAAGGCACTGAGAGCAAGAGGTGGAGGTAATAGTAGTAAAGGTAGATATTAAAGAGGCAGTTGTCCGCAACTGGGGGTTACACAAGATAACATTACTCAGCAACGACTAAAAGAACGCATTCTCGTGGTTGCTGAGGCGGATCTAGTGGCGATGCGCGACCATACTGCAGGTAAGCTTTGGTTTAGAAGTTGTAACGTTAATGTAATATATAAACTGGGAATATTAAAAAGTACTCACGTGATTGGGCATCCAACTACAAGTGATACCGCCTCCGCGACTATAGTGAATTGTCAGTTAAGTGACCTAATCAAGTCCACAGTTCGTACTGCCAGTCAAGTGACTTATGAGTCCGCAATATGAGACTGTCAGTCAAATGACTTGATGAAGTCCAAATTCAATTGTAAGATAAAACTGTTAGTCGAATGAATTTGTTAAGTCCACAACGCATATTGTCAGTTAAGTGGCTTTGTGATCCCATAATATGGCATTGTCATTCAAGTGACTTGACTAAGTCTATGATTTACAGTAGAATTCAAACAATCAGTTAATGAGTTCTTAGGGAAACCACGATACAAAGTTACGAATCTAGTTGTTTGAAAAATTTCTTTGTGAGTTCGCAGCTTTGACGTGGTCACTGTAAACTCTTTTGAAATGACTGTGGAACCATAATTTAAAGAGATATTCGAGTCCACTTAGTCACGTTTGACAAGTCCAGTGAGTAGTAGAGGAGGGATCGATTAGCTAACCTCCATTGTTTTATATTTTTGGTTATAATTTGCCCAAGTTAAATATAATTTCGAGAACAAAATTATTATTAGTTGGGAAGATTGTAACGACCCTAAAATATTTTATTTGCGATTGATGACGTGTACTACTTACATATACCAGGTAAGCATAATTTTATGAATTTTATTGTCGATTGAACAAGCAAATGTCACCTCGAGATACGTGAGAGCACAAGTATAAGATAAGTTATAGAAATAATGGAATTTGAGTAAGTTATAACTTAGTTTTATAAAATTAAGTTTATATAAATACCTAAATTAAAATGAATAGATTAAATTAATCTAAGCTACTTGCTAAAGTGGAGTGGTCAAAATAAACAAATAAATAAAAAACTAAGTTTGTATCTAATTTTCTAAGACATTAATCAACCTAGGGATATCATATTTGGGGATTCAAGGTTGATTAGTGGAATGTGTCATTTAAGTGAGTGTGCATGTGTGTTGGTAGAGAAAGAGATAAGAGATAAGAGGGTGAAGGTGAGGCTTTGTGGTTGATATTATTTTGAGAGAGAAAGAAATGAAAAAAATAGTGCAAAGTTTGGGTTTTTCATTTTTGTGGATCTTTAAAGAGTAAATTGATGAAGGCAAGCTTAGAGTTCTTAAGATAAGTTTTAATTTAGTTTTTTTAAAGAGGGCCGAAGTCCAGCACGGAAACACCGTAGGTGGTGCTGTTGGTGAGTGGTGCTGGTGGCCAGCACCATAAAGGTCGTTGCCTGTGGCCGACACCTATGCCGTATTAAAATATACAATATTATATATATATATATATATATATACATATAGGAATCAACAATTAGTCAAATTGGCTTAAAATAATAATAAAGGTTAAATTTGAGAAAAACAATCGAGTCAAAACTTGCTCAACGAAGTCCAACCTAAAATGTGGCCAATGTGGTCGCAACTCGAGAAAAATCTCAAATTTTAGAAATGCGAGATAAATGGAAAGAAAATGAAACAAATTAAACTATTTTTGAAATAAGGACTCTAACACACCTAATTAAATGTAAATTGACGCTAGGATAAGGGCATAAGGAACTAGTGTCAAATGCACATTGGGGCGTGAATGAAGTGGTTCGGAGCCGATTTGGTGACGTTTCAAAGCGTTACATGTAAGTAAACCAGTTGGAACCTTAACATGATTTCATTTGGTCATTTATCAGTTAGTATTCCTTTGCGATCAATTATCTTGTAAATTCAATGCAGTCGGTCATTCATGCTACTCTTCTATAAATGTATATCCTCATATTGTATTGTTGTCCTTGTGATATCTTTATACATGAGTTGTTCTCTTAATCCAAATAATTTATCCTTATTCAATCAATGGTTGTTTTTTTTTTTACATTTCGTGATGAGTGGCATAGGGTCTAAATGGGCGATATGGTGGTCACGTGGGCGATGGGAATGCTTTGTGATCTTTTCCACCATCATCACTACACAAACTTTTGGACTTACCTAAGCCCAAAGTTTAGGATTGAGGAAAGTCAAGCTGGTAGAAGTTGTTGTGGTCTACTACAGTTGATGGACCCGATCTAAACTGTCGGTCAAGTGACTTACCTAAGTCCATCCGACCGTCTTGAAAGTCAAGTTGTGGTACTTTATCACACTTGATGGACTTAGAGCACTTAGATTCTTTTGCTTTATGTACTTGGCACTCAATTATTCGTTAATATATATGTTAAATTGGAAATCACGCTTTGTTCATTATTTCGCATAAATTCTAGCATGATTATTCGACTAACCATTCCACTGGCTTTACTCACTGGAATTGTCTCCATTTTGGTGATAATTGCAAGTCCCTTTAGTAGCAAGGCTAAAGAGCCGATACTTGGTGACTTCCTCTGAGCTTCCATCGAACGACTTCTACTTTTGCTATTCGTAAGTCTATTTTGTATTCATAGTTATGTATTGTTTATGTTTAAAACTGTTTAATGGGTTAAGCGAGCACTTAGGTACATGTATATGGCATTTCCTCATTTTTGTCACCGAATATGCATGATATCTACTTTTGCAGGGTTTCCACATATAGAGTTGTCCTGATGTCGTGTTACATTAAATTATTGTCGCTTTAGTTCTTTTATTTTCTTTTGTGTAATTTATTAAGACTTGTTAAACTTAATAACAACTCTAATAAGCGACTAAACTATAAATGAAATGGTAAAAAGAGGCTAACTAGATAATAGTTGGCTCCGCGAGGGTTGATCGTGTTAAACCAGAAGAATTTGCAACGACTTTAATGCGTGTAACACTGCCACTTTCCTAAAGGAATTTTGCTCTCTACACCGCAAGAGTCAGCAAAATCCCTAAAGGATATGATGAAACAAACTCAACTTTCACTTTGCAGTAGTAAAACGAAAACAATAGCAAATGTTGTTTAATTTCGAGATGATGATTCTTCCTCCCCAAACCTCTTCTCTTATAAAGCACTGGTAAAAATCAGTTAGAGAATAAAAGGGGGGTAGTAGAGTAGTTTCAACGACATCCACTCAGTCAAGCATTGAATGGTTTATAAACTACTAATTCGATGCTTGAGTGGGTCAATCAAATAACTACCCACATTGTAATTTAAAAAATGGTAAAAAATAATGGTAAAAAGTTTTACCCATTGTTAGCTTGCACACATATACACACGTGCATATGCCTCGTGCCAAGTGCTAAGTGCGCAATAAAAGCGCCTAAAATGTACCATATGCGTCGCGCGCGCTCGAGCGCATGTGACTCACTTTGCATAGCACTTGTGTTTTTCTTTTACACACACTATAGTGCAAGAATATATATACTCTTTAATCTTAAAGTTTCTAACCAATGTGGGACTAAACATTTCTTTTGTAAATGTCCAATAATCCCCCGCCATTTTCAAAATAATCAAATCATTTGATCTACGAACATCTCAAACATTATATGCATAAATAATGGTATCTTGCAATTTGAACCACTACTTTGTGAAAAGTTCATTACATCATATCATAATTACATAGTAGATAAACTTTGAACCAATGATTCTATTCGATATGTTGCATAAACATATCACGCATATAACTTACACCAGCAAATAGCCATAAATATCCTGACACATTCAACATTGGCCTTGTGTCTCATATCTTCTCGTGAATGTCTTTGGAGCCAAGCCCTTGAACTCCTTGAAGCGACCGCACTTCACATCCATATAGGTATTCTCCATTCTAGTACCCCCGCAATTTAAGTACCTTTAGAAGACTATTAAGAGATCATCTCAATCTCCACTCTTTACATGCAAGTACCGAGCACTAACAACCTTGGGATGGTTATTAAAATTTAGTGCTCATAGTCACACTTATAATGAACTTTGACTGCATTGAACTCAAGACTTAACATAATGTTAGGTGTCGAGTTGAGTTTCCATTATTGGTGACTTTTAATTCATGGGCTTGAGACCCATCCCCTTGATATTTTATTCACCAAGTCTCTTGAAAATTCTTTAGTAAGGGGATCTGCCAAGTTTTGACTAGATGTCACGTAGTTAATTGTGATAACTCCATTTGTTATCAATTCTCTGAAACAACTATGTCTCAATCCAATATGTCTGGATTTACCACTGTACACTTGGCTATAAGCCCTTACCAATATGGCCTTTTATCACAATGGATAAAGATTTGAGCTACCGATTTAGGCCACAATGGTATTTTGTGTAATAATTCACATAGCCATTCAGCTTCTTTTGAAGCCGAGGCCAGCGTAATGAACTCTAATTCCATGGTGGAACCGGCCATTAAAGTTTGCTTCTTTGAAGCTCACAAGATTGCACCTCCAGCAAGTGTGAAAATCCACCCACTTGTAGATGCATGATTTTGATATTTCACAATCCAACTTGCATCTGAAAATCCTTCTAAGACAGAAGGATATCCACTATAGCATAAATCATAATTAATTGTTTTCTTCAGATATTTCAAAACTCTTCGAATTGCAAACCAATGTAACTCGCTTAAATTAATTATAAATCTGCTCAACTTGCCTATTGCCAAGGCAATATCTGGGCTAGTGCATGTCATTGCATACATTAAGCATCCAATTAATCTAGAATACTCCAATTGTGAAACTGGATTGCTCGTATTTTTCACTAGCTCAATGCTTGAATCTAGCGGGGTGGAAACATGGGCACAATTCAAATGATTAAATCTATTGAGAACTTTCTCAATATAATGAGATTGAGTTAGAGTAATACTCCCCTCATCTCTTACAATCTGAATACCGAGAATGACATCAGCTTGCCCCATATCTTTCATTTCAAACTTGCTTAAAAGAAACCTTTTGGTCAACTGAACTTGTTCTAAGTCAGTTCCAAAAACCAACATGTCATCTACGTAAAGACAGATAATGACACCATTGCCTATTTCATCAAACTTGCTATATACACATTTATCATATTCATTTATTTTGAATCCATAAGCAAGTACAACCTGATCAGATTTTTGGTACCACTGTTTTGGTGCTTGCTTTAAACCATAAAATGATTTTCGCAATCTACACACTTTATTTTCATGATCGGGCATTATGAATCCTTCAGGTTGTTCCATGTGTATTTCCCCATCCAATTTTCCATGTTGAAACGTTGTTTTGACATCTATTTGGTGGATGACCAGCTTGTTTATAGCTACAATTGCAATAAGCAATATGATGGTAGCAATTCTAGCTACTGGTGAATAGGTATCGAAATAGCCTACTCCATGCTTTTGGGTGAAACCTTTAGCAACCAGTCTCACTTTGTGTTTTTCAATGGATCAATCAACTCTTATTTTCCTTTTGAAGAGAAAATTGCATTTAATATGTTTACACCGGAGAGGTAGATCAACTAGCTCCCAAGTGTTATTTCCCATTATTGAGTCCATCTCATCATTTAATGTCTCTTTCCAGAAAGATGCATCTCTTTTTTTATCGCCTCCTCTACTGTATGAGGATCAGCCTCCGTATTAAAACAATACGAAATTTGTCTAGTTAATGTTTCTCTATTTCCTTCAACTAGAAATGTATAGAAATCAGAACCAAATGACTTAATTTTTCGAGCCCGTTTGCTCTTTCGAAGTTCAAGAACTTCTACTACTTCTTTGTCATTTTCAATTTCTATGACTTCCTTCCCTTTTTTATTTTCTTCAGGAATACTTTTGGGAATAGATTTAAATCTTGTCTCATCAAAGATTGCATCCCTTGATTCAATTACACTGTTCACTGAAATCGAATTATTAGGCTCAATTACCATGAACCTATATGCCTTACTGTGTTGTGCATATCCAATAAATATGCACTCCACTCCCCTGTCACCCAATTCTCTCTTTTTGGGTTCAGGTACTTTTACTACTGCTCTACAGCCCCAAACTCTTAAATAATTAAGATTTGGTTTTCACTTATTCCAAAGCTTATATGGGGTGACTTTATTCCTCTGTTGTGAAATTGTGTTCAAAATATGGCATGCAGTCAGCAATGCCTCTCCCCAAAATCCATTACTCAAACCAGAGTTTGATAGCATAACATTAACCATTTCGGTTAAAATACAATTTTTACGTTCGGTCACACCATTTTTTTATGGTGTATAAGGGGTAGTAGTCTCATGGATTATTCCAGTGGATTCAAAGTACTTTGGATCATAGTACTCTCCTCCCCTATCAGACCTTAAACATTTTATAAATGTCTCACATTGCAACTCAATTTCTTCCTTATAGGCCTAAAACTTAACCATCGCTCATCTTTGGAATGCAACAAATAAACATAACAAAATTTGTTATAATCATCAATAAATGTTATAAAATATTTATTGCCTCCTATTGATGGTGTACTATGTATGTCACATACATCAAAATGTATTAAATCAAACAACTTTAAATTTCTTTCAACATTAGGTGTAATGGCCCAAAAATTTCTAACCATGTTTATGTCTTTAAACAGACTCAATGACTCGTACTGTGGGACCCACACCGTGATATATTCGATTACAGAGGCAAGGGCCGAGGTACATTTTATATTTGTTGTGATGTATTCCTAACGTATTGTATTTGTGTAGACTATTAAGTTAATTTTCTATTGGTGTATAGGTATCGAGACGAGCAGGGACGTACCTCGAGTCGTGTGTCGATGTGGGACCGAGGTAGCGACATATTGGGGTAAGTTTAATGTATTTAAATAAAATGTGAATTTATTGGGTAATGGGTGGATTTAATGTGACCACATTTAGCTAAGTCATAAAGTTTGGAAAATAAAACATTAGGCATTGGATGTGCATCGAGACACGCGTTAACCCATCATGAGGCAAAGTGTCACTTTGTTGAGTCACTCACAAGTGACTTAGGGGACGAGTGGGACAATGTGCTCCATGTGATGAGCCTCGGGATACGTGTGCACACCAAGATCTAAGGCTATGATTTAAAATGACCACTATATACATAGTCAACATTTTATCTCCTTATCCTCACAAAATAAACTAAAAATCGGGAGAGAAGAAGAATCGCTGGTGGAGGTGGAGGTGGAGGTGGAGGTGGAGGAGAAGGAGAAGGAGAGAACCCGAAACGAATCAAGGTAAATGTGATGTTGTTCAATTCATGGGGTGGTTGTAGAGTGGTGTTGGTGTGGAGTTATGAGGGAGCTCGGGAGCTCCTGAGGAAGGAGACGACTCAGAAGAGTCGTCTCCCCTCCCTACACGAGCCGGGGTGGATTGCCAAACCCCACTCGTGACAAAAAATATATAAAAAAAAAAAAATTACCTCCCAACGAACCAGGGAGTCCCTGGTTCGTTGGGAAGAAGAAAGCCCAAACGGGCCAGCTCCCCGATGTCGCTCGGCCCATCGGGCGAGCTGACCCAACGCCTTGGCCGGGGTCGGGTTGACCCGACCCAAAACAAAAAGAAAAGAAAAAGAAAAGAGAAAAGAAGAAAAATGGAGAAAAATTGGAAAAGAATTCTAGAAAATTTGGAAAAAATTCCGAAAAATTATATTTCAACAAAATAAATAGAAAGTAATGAATTTATGACAAATAAAATATTTGGACTTTCGGACGAGCATTTTACCTCGAAAAGCTCAAAATGAGTCAATTGGCCGAAAATAAAAGAAGAAGAATTTGTTAGAAATTTGTCTCGAATTCAATTTGGCCTAAATTGAGACATTATTGAATGTTAGGGCACTAAGGGTAGAACTCAGGCATTTGGGCACGCATTTCGAATTGTCGAGGGATCGAATAGACTAAGACAAACGTGTGAATTGTAAGTACAACTGTGAGAATTTTATATTTCATTTCATTCATCTTTGTTGATTTATTGGTCTCCTGGTAGACATTACTACTTGAACTCACACATCATGTTGTTCTTGTATCTATTCATGGGTGAATATTGTGACATGATGCCTCGTGAATTGTTTCATTGACTCTGATTCCTACAATTGATGTCATTCTTGAAAAGATTGATGAAAAACATGCTAATGGAATAATTTGGATTTAATTGGACTTGTATTCGATTTCCTTTGGGCTTTGTAGCCTAACTTGTTTTGGATTCCTAGAACATTTGCATTATTTTTCTTTGAAAGTAAAGTAGATATTATCTAGTGTCCATTGCACGAGAGATGCGCGGTTCACGGGGACATGGTCTACTGGGGTTCCCGCACTCACCACTACACTTGCGTGGCACACGAGTTATGAGACTCGGGGTGGTCGGCAAGCATAAGATTGATGTTGTAAAGCATAGAGTGCAGCTCCGCTATATTGTGTGAGATATGTCGAGCACAACTCCATATAGTAATGGGAAAGATTAGGTGATAGTTCTCACCGCCGACCGGACGTGAATCATCTCGACTTAGCCTATGTTTGTTTCTACATCTTTAATTATGGTATTTACTTACATTACTTGTTTCAACAATTTATTTCGCTACTTTATGCTTTTAAATACCATTCGTTTATTTTGGAAATGTGGCATAAAATTCTCCAGTTAGTACTTAAATATCACTATACTCACCGTCTAGTTTGTGACGGTGGGTGTAGGTCTGTCGAGCAGCAGCAAACCAGGGAAGGAGAAGATCGGTGACTTCCTTTGAATAGTTCGACGACTCTCCTCACTCATTTTGTATATCTCGACTTTTGTTGTATTATTATTGTTTATGTCATTTTGGGTTGTACATTGGGTTAAGTGAATAGTTTCATATATATATATATATATATATATATATATATACATCCTTGTGATGCTGTATTTTCTTGATTTTCCACACTTATGAATTTTGACTCATAATAGATGCCGCATGATCTTTGAACTACATGAAAATGATAATATATATTAATACACGGATTCAGAGTAATATAAGGATGAAAGGCTGACTAATACGTAACTACGTCTTATGTGATTTGGATTAAGGCTTGATTACAAAATTAGGCCGGACGGTGCCATGTTTAGTAGTTGGGGTTGTCACATTAGGAAATAGATTTCTAGTTATTTTTGTTTTTATGCATGTATTGTAATTTCCTTCATATTTGTCAAAATAAGGCAGTAACTCCAGATTTACCATATCATAAATTTTCTAAAAGTAACATGTCCTAATCTATAATGCCATAAAAATGAAGGAGACTCACAAGATACGCGGAAATAATATTCTTATTAGATAAAGCGATTACATCGAGCTTAAACATGTTCAAATAAGCATAACCCTTCCCCACATACACACCTCCCTTGGAGAGTACAAATTTGTCAGCCTCAAATACAAGCCTAAAAGCAAACTTATTGAAAATACTACCCGACACCAGATTCTTCCTCACTTCTAGCGCATAATGCACATTAGTGAGTGTTACAATTTTGCTAGAAGTAAACTTCATATCAACACTACCTATGCGTTTAACAGGGACAGTAGTATCATTTCTCATGTACAAGACAGTATTTTCATTTACTGCCTCTATGATCTTGAAGAACCTCTTGTTCTTGCAGACGTGTCAAGTAGCACCAAAATCAACCCACCGAGCCATGTCATTTTCAACGATGTTGATTTCAGAAATCATAGCAATGAGATCGTCATTGTCGTTTCCCGCACCTTTTGCAGTGCTAAAGGAAGCATGATGTTTTCATTGCTTCCTCTTCCAATGATAACATTCGGACTTGAAGTGATCATCTTTCCCGTAGAACCAGCAAGTGACTTTCTGCTTCCTTTGATTCTTATTTTGGTTGTTCGATTTTCTCAAACCAACAGGCTTTTTAAAACTATCAGGCTTGTTAGGCATGTTCGATATGGGTTTTTTGAACTTTGCTGCTTCCATCACATGCACCTTTGAAATCTCCTGCTCTTTTTCATTTTCCTGCATGTGACAATCCTCTTCCATACGAAGATGGTTAGTTAGTTCATCAAGAGTTATGTCCTTTTTTTATGCTTAAGAGTTCATTTGAACTCTTTCAAGGATGGGGGCAGTTTATCGATAATTGAAGACACAACAATGGTTTCATCCATGACAAGATTGTGTTGAGAGAAATTATTCCTAATCCTCTCAATTTCATGAAATTGTTCCATAATAGACCTTTCATCAACCATTTTAAAATTAATAAACTTTGATATGATGAATTTCTTACTTGTCGCATCCTCCTTATGGTACTTTGCCTCTAATTTCTCCCACAATTCCTTGGTAGAGGGGACATCATGGTAGAGGTCGAACAGTGAGTCCTTCATGGCGTTCAGAATGTGTCCTCTCCAGGTGTGGTCATCCGTTTCCCATTTCTGCCTCTTCCTAATCTGCTCGACAGTTTCATCATCGGACTCTACAGGCTTGGGTGTATCCAGAACATACACCAGATGAAGCGCCACCAGCTAGGAATATACTCGCTTATGCCACTTCAAGAAATCTCCTCCATCAAAGCGATCCAGTTTCATAATGTTTGATGGTAGTTCTTTGATTGACGAAGTCATTGCAACAGAAAAAAATTCCCTTTAAATTGTTAGACCAGAGGAATTTGCAATGACTTCAAATCGTGTAACACTTCCACTTTCCAAAAGAAAATTTTGCTCTCTACACTGCAACAGTCAACAAAAATCATAAAGGATACGATGAAGCAAACTCAACTTTCACTTTGCAATAGTGAAAGCAAAAACAAGAGCAAATGTTGTTTAATTTCGAGATGATGATTTTCCTCCCCAAACCTCTTCTCTTATAGAGCACTGGTCAAAACCAGTTAGAGAATAAAAGGGGGTAGTGGAGAAGTTTCAATTGCATCCACTCACTCAAGCATTGAATGGGTTTATTAACTACCCATTTAATGCTTGAGTTGGTCGATCAAATAACTATCCACATTGTAATTTCAAAATTGTAAAAAATAATGGTAAAAAGTTTTACCCATAGTTAGCTCGCACACATATACACACACACGCCTAAAAAGCGCCATATGCGCCGCGGCGCTCGCGTGTGGCTCACTCGCACGCATGTGGCTCACTTTGCATAGCACTTGTGTTTTTCTTTTACACACATTGTAGTACAAGAGTATATATACTCTTTAAACTTAAAGTTTCTAACCAATGTGTGACTAAACTTTCTTTTGAAAATGTCCAAAAATCGAGGGTCCACGTATATCTAGGCGAGCGGGGCCCAATTTGTGAAAACTAGGGTTGTCATAAGATTATACGAGATGGGATGAAAACCCATCGTCGTGTGAGGATTAAATGGGTATGAGGATGAAAGGTGAATTCTTAAACATATGGAGATGGAAACCTCATCCCCTCCCCTTCCCTTCCTCACCACATTTGCATCCCTAGTGTAGATCATGCAATGTTAACACCTTATATGGATTTCGATGTAACTTTATAATGAAGTATATAAATGTAGATTTCCCCACGGCCATAAGTTTGAGGTGGTTAAGTTAAGTAGGGACAATATTGATATAGACAGAAATTCACGAGCCTACGCTGGATGCAGGTGGCCCAATAAAAAAAATAACAATTACCCTAAACCCTATGCTGGCCTGTAGGTTGCAACCTTCTTTTGGGCCATCATATGGGTTTTTCAGCTACAACACAACATAATACGTGGCTCTTGGTTTCCATGAAATACAGCTAATGTTAAAAGCCCATCACAAAAAGCATTTATCATGCACAACAACGGCTTCAGTTTCATAGCATGATCTACATGAGAACGATTTTTCTTTCACCATGAAGTCCTTTCTCTTTATTTTTTGGCTTAATTAATTGGTTACAGTATATCCTAAATTCTTAAGATTTGTTATTATATCATAACCTTTCTAAATTTAATTTGTATCATATGTTACTTTTTTACTCAAAATTTAATAAAGTGTCACCTAAATAGTAAATTTAAAAAGCCACATCATCATCCAAAATCACTAAATATTATTAAATTTATTATTTAAGATCATTATTTAAGTGTGACATCATCAAATTTAAGTTCAAAAGTGAAATATAATACAAAATCAAACAATTTAAAAATGTTATGATATAATAACAAAAGTCTTAAAAGGTTATGATATTTTAACCAATTTGACCTTTTTTCTTTACTTCTTTTTTTTTTTTTCTAGAAATATGCTTTTTGATGAAAGCAATCCATGCATAATAGGAAGAGTTTTCTCAACTACCTTCAACTATTTGAAATTGAAGCTTACCCAACTTTTATGTCAGCTTGTCCACCATTTAATATTTTCTTATGATTACTAGAGTGCGGGTGATGTGGTGCCTGAAATTATCAAAAGAGTTGTAGTTTTTATAATCATATATGTATTTACTTTTTACTTTTTAGATGTATTTATCCATTTACTTTTAACTTTTTAAAGGTATTTATTCACATAACCAAAACATAAGCAATCATGGTAGCTCAAAATCAACTCTTTCATCCAAATAAATGCTTGATTTATCCAAACCAAATAATTAACCAAATGTATATACATATAAATATATACACACACACACTAATAATATACCAAAGGTAATAGAGCAAGCACTAGCTAATAAAGGTTTGAATGCGCAAGACTTCCACAAGCTTTTTTTTTTTCTTATAAAAAGCCTACTTAATTCACAATCTTTTCCAAAAATCTTTAAGACTTCTATACATACAAACATTCTAGGCTTACCAACTAATTGGATGGCTCATTGATTTAATACGAAGTTATTTGAGTAAAAGGTCGTAAGTTAAAACCCCAATGTGAGCAATTTCTGACTTGTTTCTTATTTAGAAAAAAATAAAAAAAATAAAAAATCTAGCCCTGCTGGTACAATGTGAACTTGATGGTTCAGGTAGATGCCGTAAGCATATCTAGTTAGCTCCAACATAATCTCCATTGAAAAGATAAGAACAATAAAACAAAATTTAATCTGTTTAGGCTTTATGTTACATACATTGAAATTGATTGATTTCTTAGGTACACACAGCACACTACATGACATAACCTCAAACTTATACCCACACAACATATAGCGTGGTGGGCACATGACCTTACAGGTTGGTAACGACTCCCAAAATTCAATGATTTCACGTGTTGTAACCCACCCATCTCACAAAAAAATAAAATTCAAACAAGATATCACAGCAACCAAAGATTTTTGTCACCAAAAGCAACCCCCATGTCATGCCCATCTTCAACCTTGAAGCACTCTAATAAGAGATATATCAATATCATAGCAGCCAACCCATGCCCATCAAAATAAAAAATTTAAAACTTCACTCTCTTCTTCAATTCTAGTATAACCAACCACTCATATGTGCTTCACAAATAACACCAAAATGTTTGCTCTTGCATTAAATAATGCTTTTGTCACTCACCTTATCTTTCTAGCCCATGATCACAAGACAGTCCCTCCCTCCACAAATAACCAATCTCCATCCTTATCACCACTTTTCAACACTCTCTACCCCTCCAACTCCCTATAAAACCAAAACCCATTGGCCCAATAAAGCTACAATCCATTTCATCTCATAAAATCTAACATGCCCATCTAAGATTTTTGAAGAAGACTGTTTTTTGTTCATGAGAAACTCCAAGAGGCTTAGTGAGGCAATTGGGAAATGGAGGAAGAGGAGGAAGGGCTATTTCGCGGTGTATGCGAGGGAAGGGAAGAGATTTGTGGTGCCATTGTATTACTTGAATCACCCTATATTCAAAGTGCTGTTAGAGATGGCTGAAGAAGAGTTTGGTTTGGCTGCTCAAGGGCCCCTACAAGTGCCTTGTGAGGAAGAGCTGATGGACCACATTGTTTCTCTTATAAGGAATAAGAAGCCACAAGTGGGGGAAGAGAGAGCACTTGTTTCAATTTCTTCTTGTAGGGCAGGCTCAGTTTTTTCCTCTCTATCTATCCTTCAGTTCCATAACCAAGGTGGGATAAGAAACATGCTTTTTTAAAGAGGGCCTATTTGGTTTTCTTTTTTCCCCACTTTTAAGGCCTTGGTAATAATTTTTTTGAGCTTGCCAAGGCCATGTATTCTTGTAAAATTGACTTCTAGTGTAATTGAATTTTTTTCAAGGAAGTTGATTTCATGATGTAGATGAATTCTACTTCATGTTTGAGAATCAGCAGATGACATAAAATGCACTCTGATCTCAGCTACTGGGACAATCAGAGATTAAATAACAGCAAAGGATTCTTAAAATTCTATTGTGTTGGGTTCAGGCCTGATTTAACAATAGTAGAATAGAATTAAACTGAGATTGGACATTTTTTTCGAAGAAAGCATACCATTTTTATCTCCATCCAGTTGCTTGACTGCTATCTAGACACTCCAACCACTGAAGCTCACAAAGCTGCAAAACAGGAGTTAGTCCTTGATGATTTCTACAAGATTCTTACGCCTAACCAAATCCTAATAACTGAACAAATTTGATATAACATCCAAAACCGCAGACAAATAAGAACATGATCAAATGACAATAAGAGACACTGACAACAATTATGAGGGTCTGCATAGAAATATAATCACAAGAGAATAACAGAAAATGGGCATTGCATTAGGAATCTAGTTTTAGCAACTTGAAGCGCCAAGTAAATCATAACATAGCAATTTGGATTGAAAGGAGGATGATTCTTATTAAAAACAAAATGAAACCTTAGCACGGAGATTTTCCACAGCAAATTAACATGCATGAAAGTACATGCATCTATCCTTATAGCAGCTTAAACTCACTTATGTCATCAAACAACCCATAAGAGTTCATCTCAACCATGTCACAACTCATCTAAATATGTAGGCAAACTCAGCTCAAAAGCTAAACAGTGCAAAACCACTAAAACTCAAGAAACTCATCCTTCCAGTGAACATTAATTGATGGGCCGAATAACTGATCAATGCACAAATGAACGAAAAAAAATATGGATTTGTGTAAAAGAGATTTATTTAATTAAACTAAAAATTATCAACCTTCTCGAATGACCAAGGAGAGGGAAGGATAGTGTAAATTATGAACACAATTTAGATGAATTGGACTAACTTTTCTCATTGATGATTTGCTAATTTATATACAAGATCAAGATCGACAATCAACTAACTGATTACAAGATAACTACTAGAAATACAAGCTAACTATGTTGATACTAAATTGCTAATACTGAGGAGATAAGATAGATATGACAGCAACGATAGGAATGAAATATGTATATATCCTAAGATCAGCTGCAACTAACCGATTAGTATAAATCGAAACAGAGAACATCATATGATAGACTTCAACACTCCCCTCAAGCTAAACAAAGATAAATGTTTATGAGGTTGAGCTTGTTGCATAATGACCGGAATGATATCTTCGGAAGAGCCTTTGTGAGGATATCGCTACTTGATGTTTAGAAGGAACATAGTGTAGATCGACAAGCTTGTCGTCAATCTTCTCACCGATGAAATGACGATCCACCTCAATATGTTTTGTGCGATCATGATGGACAGGGGTTAACGCAATACTCAAGCCGCTTCATTATCGTAATGTAGATGAACAGTGGTCGTTACATGATCTCATTAAGACCTGTTTAGGACTCTTTTTAACCAGAGACCCTCACAAATTCCATGAGCTAGAGCTCGATATTCTGCTTCTGCACTACTCCGTGAAACAACTGATTGTTTCTTGCTCCTCCAAGTAACCAAATTGCCCCAAACATATGAACAATAACCAGAGGTAGATCTTCTATCTGTTTGAGATCCAGCATAATCAGAGTCAGTGTAAACATCAATACTTCTACTCTGATTTTTCGTGAAGAACAATCCTTTCCCTGGACTTCCTCGAGATATCGCAGACTTCTAAGAACACTTCCATATGAGATTCCTTGGGATGACTCATGAACCTACGATTAAACTTACAAAAAACCAATATCGGTCCGGTATTTGCTAAGTAAATCGCTTTTCCCACAAGTCGTTGATAGCGTCCTTTGTCCACATCGCCTTCCTCTTCCTTGGCATCAAGCTTTAAATTAGGCTCCATGGAGTCTCGATGGTTTGCACTGATCATGCCGCCTCTTCCAAGAGATCCGTAGAGTATACTTACGTTGAGACACTCAAATTCCTTTATGAGATCTTGAGACTTCCATTCCCAAGAAGTATTTCAACTGTCCAAGATCTTTCACTTCAAATTCCATAGCTAACAATTGTTTCAACTCGATAATCTCTCTCGCCATTGTCACCAGCTATAACAATATCATCAACATATACACTTAGGATTGTGATCTTTCCATCGAGTGTCATGTTTAGAGAATGAAGTATGATCCACTTTGAGAATAACCAATTCCTCTTAATACCTTTTGTTGAACCGTTTAGGACTTTGTTTTAATCCATATAAAGATTTCTTAAGCTTGCGGACTTTCCCTTTTGAGTGTCGATCCTCAAAACCTGGGGAATGTCCATGTAAACCTCCTCCGAGATCTCCATTTAAGAATGCATTCTTCACATCAAGATGAAGAGGCGGTCTAAGTTTGCGACTAACCAACTAACCGAGCCTTTAGTCTCTCAATCCGAACCATCTCGCATTGTGTTTCACATTGAACTTTACATCCAACTGTTCTTTTCCCAGTGGTAGAGTGGTGATCTCCCACGTATTGTTCTTTTCCAAAGCCCTGATCTCCTCATAGGTTGCCTTCTTCCACTCTGGTGATGCTAGAGCTTCATGAACTGTTCTAGGAATGCTGATTTTATCAATGTTAGAAACATAAGCTCTATATGTTGAGGAAAGCTTGCCATAATAAATGAAATCTTTCATCTGATATGGTATATGAGCTCTCTCTGTTCTTCTCAAGGCAATAGGCATCTCATCAACATGTATATTCTGATAATTCTGAGAGGGATTTGAATCAGACATACCTTGTTCATGGTTTTCATTTGAAGGAGTTGAGGCGCATGATTGAGTATCCGGAGTCTGAGAGGAATCTGGTGGAGTTGATTGCAAAGGACTGATATGACCAATTTGGATATTTGTAGGAAAGTATGTGACACTATTGTTCTCCCCCTCACATAGATACTGATTTTGAGATTCTGACAGTAAATTCTCCCCCTGAATCGAAGAATTAGAATAGAAAGGCTTGTTTTCCATAAATGTTACATCCATAGTGTGAAAAAATTTCCGCAGGATGGAGAATAACATTTATATCCTTTCTTAGTTGGAGAATAGCCTAAGATGCATTTTAAGGATCGAGGTGCTAACTTGCTTTGATCATAAAGATGGACAAACGAAATTGAATCACGATGAAAGTTACACGTGAAACACAATCCAACAAAATAATCTACATGGTGTGTTCAAACCATTTTTCATACTCAAAAATCCTTGCTGAATAGTGGAGCAGAGAAGAGATTTCCCGAGATTCTTGATCGGCGGGCAGAGGCTTTGCGAGGCTTCCAATCAACCGGTTTCCCATGGATTTGCCAACAAGTGTCACGAGTGTGCCCTGGTTTGTGGGGAGGAGACCCATTACCGTCACACCCCCAATAGCGAGACCCGAATAGGCTCAGCCGGGCAAAATGCGTTTGACCGAGTTTCGGAGGACTCGGGTGGTTCCATGGGTTGGATGGACTTCGAGGGTTGCGAACTCTTGCGCGCATGTAGTTGGGAGGGTTGGCAGCGTGATGGGCACGCGCGATGACGCGCGCGCTGGGCGCGCACCGGCGCGACGCATGCGCGCGCGTAGCGCGCACGCAAGGAGACGCATGTGGCCTTGGCACGCCTTGGCACATCTTGGCGCGAGGCACGGCGACTTAGGTACGGATGGACGGCGGATTCGCGCGCCTTGGCGCGAGGCATGAAACACGGCGCTTAGGTACACGCGCTTGGCACGGCGCCTTGGCACGCATGGACGACGTCGCACGCGCGGGCGCGCGGAGTAAGTATGCACGTGCTTGGCACATGGAGTGTTGACAAACCTTGATTGGCAGGCCAGTGCAAAGTACGCGTTGATTTTCCTTGGAGCAAACACGACGCTACTATAAGGAGACGCCTTGGCACATGGGCTTGAGCATGCCTTGGGCGCGAGGCACGGGACGGACCATGGCGTCGACCACCCTTCGAGCCGGTGGGACTCAACGCTAGCACGGCGGCGTGGCTGGCACGACGAGCATTCTTGAAAAATGGATGAGGGTTGCGATAGATTGACAGCTAGCATAAAACTTTTGTCACTTTTTATGAAATGGATCAAACATATATAAACATTGTTGTTGAGTGAGTTCAAACCATTTATTCAAGGTTCAGTTTCTTTCACAGTCAGATTAAAAGGCAGAAAAACAAGAAAAAGACAATCATAGTGTTTATGCTAAATTAGAGTTTGAATGGATGTACTAATATATAGAGGGCCAAAAAAAAATCTCAATCATATGGTCAAAAAGGATTAAACAGCTGCCCATTGTATCCAATGCAATGCAATGATTAAACCATCAGCAAACTAATTAATGGTTTCCGTTACATTTGTGCCAATGTTCAAAGAAGTTATGATGCAAACCCTTTTTTGAAAGGAGACAAATGATCGAGACAACTGCAGACAGATCACAGATATTTCAGTATCGACAAACAGTTGCTACAAGCTCAAGAGGCCAAGCAGTATCAACAGGAAGAGTAAAGAAAAAGAATATGAGATATTTTTACTCGTCATGCATTACCTGCACATTATACCAGAAGAAAATATCTGCAATTATTTGTCTTCACGGGCTAAATCAAAGAACATGAATAAAGTCTACACCTTTAGACATTGAATACAAACCATGAAGATTCAAACTAGTTATGACTAAAATATCATCAGCCATTTAAAATAACAAATAAGAGAATTTAACCACCTAAAAACGTGTGAAAATGACGATTATCATAATCAGAGTGCATGAAAGTTGCTAAAATCATTTTTCAATATTCAAGCAAATGTCGATCCTCACTGTGACCTTTGAGTTGATGTTTTCGACAAAGACAAAGGAAATATGTTAAGACTTCCATGTCAATTGCCGATCCTCAATCGCTTGACCAAAAAGTTGAGAGAAAACATAATCATCTAAACAAGTCAGCTATTTTGTAAACCATACAGCAACAAGGCTTTAAGTTAATAGCAAAACATAGTTCAAGGCTTAAAGCACAACTATGCCATTGTAATATAGCAGCTCAGCACTTGCACTGGTGAAGAAAACTGTTTCATATATTATCCATTACTCTAC
The DNA here is from genome assembly GCA_039657365.1 of Stephania yunnanensis. Taxonomy (NCBI): domain Eukaryota; kingdom Viridiplantae; phylum Streptophyta; class Magnoliopsida; order Ranunculales; family Menispermaceae; genus Stephania; species Stephania yunnanensis. Next base: position 52,169,701 of record CM077585.1, on the reverse strand, counting down.
AGTCAATTGTACAATTTCAACTTTTTCAGACTCGTCTTGTCTATAAATGAGACACTCATTTTCTGTACGAATAAATAATTGCAGCATGCCATAATCCATCAACCGCCCGCTCGCCATTACATAACATGAAGATACAATACAACATACCTTAAACTGCTGTGAAACCAAACTAAAATCCCAACTTTGACACTGGACTTCATTATTGATACAACCGGGACTGATGGATGTTCGATGAATCAAATAACATCAGATCTTGGATGTTACAAGCTTGATAAGATCTTTTCTAAGAATTTTTCCAGACGGATTCTTGGGGATAGCCGAGATAAAAGCAACTCGTCGAATCTTTTTAAATGGGGCCACCTGCAAAATCAGCAACATGGTAGAAAGAAATGATAGATCAAAAATTAAGAACATTGAGATCCATCACTAATTGAAAGACAACAATGCCATTAAGCCATGGCATTTTACAATTTCCACCTACCTGCTTTGCTACAAAATCCATCACAGCATTCTCCGACAAATTACTTCCAGCCTTCCTTACAATATATGCCATAGGAAACTGTCCTACATCCTTATCTGGGAATCTGTAATATGACAATGACATTATTGTCTCTTCTTTCAATGTTGAGAGAGAATAAATTTTTGAATATCCAAACAATCACATGGGTGTATGTATCAAAACATTAACATAATAGATAAAGAACACATACGGAATAACAGCTGCATCACTTATTTGTGGGTGAGAAAGCAGCAAAGCCTCCAGTTCCGCAGGAGGGACCTGCAAAAAACAAGAGAATATAAATTATAACACCAGATAGCAAAATTGCTCATCAGATTGCGAACACGGATACAATTCCAGCATGCATGTCATAGATTTCTGTGAGCATAATAAAAGAAAGACGTGAAGATAACATCTCAAAGGTCATACAGATGGATGGTATACCTGGTACCCCTTGTATTTGATCAACTCCTTCAATCTATCCACAACAAAGATAAAACCATCCTCATCAATATAGCAAATATCACCCGTTTTCAACCAACCTTCAGAAGTAAGGGTTGATGCAGTTGCCTCTGGATTGCTGAAATAACCTACAATATATAACGATATTAAATAAAAAGAAACTGATTAGGTGAAATGATATGATCCTTGTACAAATAGAAAAATCTTCAAGTTGCCATTATACAATTAAGAGTTGAAACCTACTTTGCTCTTTTGTTGTTGTAACATAATAGCTAATCAAGAACTCCAACAAATTAAAAAGAAAAGGAAGCATGTACTAAAAGAATGTTCTCCACCTTCCGTAAAGTGGAAAGAGAGTCGTGGAACTTTGAACACTTAGCTCAACAGCTTGGCACAATTCCGGTAAGTTACGGCTTATGCGTTCAGGAAAGCAACTCCAACACTTACAGCTTAAGAACAGAGGCAGGTTTCACAAGTCCGAGAATAAATTCGGTCGAGCCATAGCTCCAAGAATGACGAAAAGTTTATACATCAAGGCATTTCATAAATAGATCATAGCACCAACCTGGCACACTCATTGTTTTAGTAACCACTATGCACTTCACAACTTGAAATGCCTATTTCTCCAAGCAAACCAAACTCCAAAACCAAAAGTGGGCTCAGGCACCAAACCTAACCAAACTAATTCTCTTCAAATCCTTTACCAAAAATGATTGAATCTAGCAGCATTGATTTCAAGCAGAAGCCGGTAGTATCAAACGATTCAAATCATGCTCAAGCATTGTCCCGTCCCATTGCAAACAAGATGGAAATATCCATCCACAAAAGAACTTGATCTCGAGACTTCGCTTAAGTGAACAAAGTCCATCACCACTCTAACCAATCATTTGTTGGTATTCCCAAGTAATTGATTCACAATAATCAACAAAACATAAATTCAATTCAGTAAGGCATGATAAGTAATTATTTACGAATATTATATATAGTTTATTTAGTTATTTTTATTGTTGAATCTCGAAATATGATCCTAATTATCTTTATTTGTTATTTCATAATTTTCGAAGTGCGCGGTTGAATTTGCGGCGAAAAACAGTGTAAAATAGACTACCCATACATAGTGATCAAGTGTCAAAGGATATGCCTAATGCACGCTTCGTGCAATTTTTTCCTTCCTGTGCCACGTGTCACTCATCATTACCAGCTGCGGTCCACGTGTCGATGTCCCATTCGCCCAAGGCTGCACTGCTGGTCCACCAGACGCCACGCGTCAAGCCATCATTCCTCCGTGCGCCACACAGCAGGTCAGCAAGTCAACAAGCAGCAGCCTTCCTCCAGTCAAGGCCCGACACGCGTCCACAAGACGTCAGCAGCAGCTTCTGCTCCACCAACCGCTACTCGACACGTGTTGACGTCCACCTGCAACGCATTTGCAGCAGCCTCTTCATAGCCGTCAAGCCACATTTCGACGCCTGATTTGCCCGGTCAGTTGTCTCTGCACGTCACAGCAACCCCTCCTCCAATCCACGTGCGACACGTCATCTGGCAGCAGCCTGCTCGGCCAATGACGAGCTGACACATGGCAGAGACCAGAAAAATCCAAAACTGCCCTTAGATTGTCCTCGGCGCACGTGTCACAAGCCAAACTCGAAAATAAGCGTTGGGGACTAAATTTTAACAGTTTTGGGGCTGAGGGATCGACAACTTTATTTCTCTTCTCCTTGGCGGCTTTCTTCCGTACAAAATATTGTTTTACACTTTGTTTTTTTATTTTTAATGGAGTTTATAACAACGATGGCCAACTACGTTCATCGATCTGAACCAGTAGTAAATCAAATCACCTTTTTTGACATAAACACATAAGTGAGATCTATTTTTTATATCTATTTTATTTGTTTTTCATAGTATTTTATTCCTTGTGATATTGCTTGAATTATTGAGATTAAACGTGTGTTAAATCTTGATTTACACGACAGTGAGTTGTACGCACCCGTACTTGTGCAAAAAGATCACGTTAGTGCATCCGACCATACCAATTGATTAATTCCTTTTGAGACCAATTGAATACCATAGAGATTTATGCTAAACTGAACACACTAGCGATCCAGTTGTGTAGGTGTAGTGTCTTCACAAAGCTCATTGCGGTCAGCGAATTAAACCTAATTCGCTTGAGTATAAGGTTATGTGTTTGACTAGGGAAGTGATCATTATCGTACATTGACCATCGAGATAGGGAAGTGCGAGGACCTGCATACGTTACTAGGTCTATAGCTACACTAATTTACTGTGAATTGCATGATTTGATTAGATTGAGGATCGTATGTAAAATTATGCCAAACTGTGAAGATTTGTGATGTCGATGATTTAGATTGTTTCCCCCCTGATTGAGTTATCTCCTTGCTATTTTTATTATTGTTTTTAGTTAATTTAGAGATTATTCTTGTGAACACCCCAAGTTATTTTTAGTTTCATAGCTTAGGTTCAAGACTTGGTCTTCATGGTTCGACCCTGTGCTTGTCACTACTGCGGTTCATGTGGTTATTAGTAATCTCATCGAGATTATATACTTTCACACATTCGACACTCGTCAAAGCAAATAGTCACGTTTTTCTTGATTTGGTCCGCAAACTTTCCTCAGTTCACTTTTATTCTCTGAACTTTCATTTCATTCTATTTTTAATTCTTTTGCAAAGTATTTCATCAATTCATTTTTAGCTATGAACTTTATTTTTGATCTTTTTGCTAAGTTGGATGCTAAGTTCGAGAGTAATGAGCGCATACAAAAAGGTTCATGATTTTTTTTCTTTTTTTCTGGGGGGTTGATGAATCGGTTGTGAACCACCTATGAACAGCTTGTGAACCTTTTTGTTTGTTGATGATTTCTACCCTCCAACTTAGCAAAATGACTAACAAATGAATTGATGAATCAAGAAAAACGTGAAAGCAGAGGGAATGATTATTTTTGCCATTCAATTACTCACAATGCAATGCATGGTCTCTCTCACCTTTCATGACCGACGGCCCCCTGAGCCAGAGCTCCCCGGTCTGATTGACCCCCAACGCCCTCCCCGTCTCCACCTCCACCACCCTCGCCTCCATACTCGCCGACAGCCTCCCAGCGGTCCCGTACCGCCTACTCTCCTCCAGCGAGTCCGTGGACGCCCCTATCCCCGCCGTCTCCGTCAGCCCATACCCCTGGTATATCTTCACCCCCGGATACTTCCCCAAAAACCCCTCCGTCACCTCCCTACTCAGCGGCGCTCCCCCCGACAACACCGACTCCAGCGTCCCCAACTCGTACCTCCCCCTTATCTCCTCCGCCCGATCAGTCATCGATATCAGTATCGGCGGCACGATCGGCAGGTACGTCGCCTTGTACTTCTCTATCGCCCCCATCATCTCGTCCAGATCGAACCTCGACAGCACAACTATAGTCGATCCCGACGCCAGCAGCCCCGCCGCGAACGCCGCCAAGCCGTAGATGTGGAACATCGGCACCGTGCACACGTAGATCTGATCTCGGCCGCCGAAACTCTCCGACCGAAACCTGTTCACGATCGTCTGCACCATCGCGATCAAGCTCCGGTGCGTCGACACCACCCCCTTGCTCTCCCCGGTCGTACCGGACGAGTACAGCAAGCTCGCCGGGTCGTCCTGGTCGACTCGGTCCGTGACTCGGACTCGGCTCGGCGGGTCCGCGATCATTTCGCTCATCGTACAAACCACCCCCTCGGGATACGCGTCGGGTTTGAGATTATGTTCCTGTGCATCGTCGATGAGGATGATCGGGAGGTTGGGATTGGATTGGGTGAGTTTGGGGAGGAGAGGTGAAGTGGTGAAGGCGAGGGTGGGTTTGGAGTCGTTGATCTGTTTGGATAGTTCTCGGGAAGTGAGGAGGGGATTGGAGGTGGTGATGAGGGCGCCGAGGGAGAGGACGGAGAGGGTGACGATGGGGAAGGAGAGGGAGTTGGGGGAGAGGAGGAGGACGACGTGGCCCTTGCGGAGGCCGAGGCGGAGGGAGAGGTGGGAGGAGAGGGAGGACACGGAGGACCAGAGCTCGGTGAAGGAGAGGCGGCGCCCGGTGGAGGCGTCGATGTAGGCGGTGCGGCCGGAGTGGGGTTGGGAGGAGATGAAGTCGGTGAGGGAGATGTGGGGGGTCGTTGGGAGGGGGATTGGCGGGCGCTTGCTGTGGAAGGTCGAGGTGGCGCTGCAAAACCCACTACGCTGGTCGATGTCGTTCTTCTTCTTCTTCTTCTCCTCCTCCATTGAAGTGAAGTGAAGTGAAGTGAAGTGAAGTAACTCTGTTGGATCGTTCGATCGGACTGTGGTGTGGTGTGGTGTGGTGTGGTGTGGTTTCAGGCTTTCAGCTTTTTGGAGCTCAAAAAGTGAGCTTGAAAAGTTGCGCATAAAAAAAGCTTGCCAAAATGCAACCAATAGATTTACATCGAGATTTATTCGATTGTTTTTCTGTGGAAAGTGGTCAACATTTGAGGGTGGGATTCGTTGATTTTTTATTTTTTATTTTTTAAAGAAGGGAGTAGACTGATTAGTTAAATTTCAACGCACGTTTCAAAGATGATGTTATGGATAATAGTAGCATACTTTTTGCGTAATTATTTGATCAACTTGTACTGTCGTTTAATTCGCATTAAACAAATGCATGGAATGAGTGATCATTGATCAACTTACTTTTTCTTTATGCGTACATTTGTTCCCGACAACTGTTCTGTTGCGAGCTTTCGAAGACATGTCTAGATGCGCACACACGCGCATCTCCATGTATATTTGAAAGATCTCAACCGTAGTAAGTGACGTATAATACACAATCTTTTTCTCCTTCATGGCCAAAAATATGTGGAAACAGTGGCAAAGACAATATGACATGATGATAAGTTGATCTGCGGCATGCGGAGTAATTCAGACGGTGGAGAATATCCCGGTTTTTCAAAAAGTAAGACACATTTACTTTAGAAGACCGCTAAGGGCACCCCACCTTTTCATGAAGGCACCCAGTTAATGTGAGCACAAATGAATTTACTTGGGGCACCCAAAAATTAGACCCGAAATACAGAAACTACCCCTCGTGGAAATCCCTGAGCACCCATCACCCCCACCACCACCTTCACCGAACTCATTGTGGAAGAATCCATTTATTTTGAACCGACCAGTGAGAGGAATCCCCGAAATTGTGTTCTCCGTCCCTCGTCGTGTGTTTCTCCTTCATTGTACGAGTTTTTTGCAGTTTGTAGGGTCGGGGGTGTGAGCCGATTTCGTCTCCAAATTAGGGCTCGGTTGAAGATCGTCGAATTAAGTTACATTTGGTAGAGTAGTTGTAATGTGTGTGTGGCGGTTTGTTCAATTGTAAAAAAATTGAGAAATCGTGGTTCTCGGTCACACAGGCCAGAGATTGTGTCAACTGCTCGGCTAAGCATGGCCGAGACAGAAGCTAATATGTTTGGGAACTCGTAGTCTCGGCCACGAAGACCGAAAGAGTTAACAGCGTCTCGGTTACGCATGGCCAAGAATACTTCAGTTATCTCAGCCGCGACATGACGAGAGCTACAATTAGTGATAGGTAATGCAGCGTCGGTGGTGTACAACCGAGAATTTCCTCATACTCTCGATTGTACACTTCCGATAGGGTCTCGGTAGGCTCGGTCGTCATAGGACGAGAGTAAGGCGAATTGAAATGGTCAATCTATCTCGGTGGTGTACAACCGAGAACTTGCTATTAGACTCGGTTGTACACTGCCGATATATTGGACTCCTTGTCGGTCATGGGTGACCGAAAATATGGGTTGTTTCACGAACCTGCTTGACAGAGACATCAGAAATGGATGAATTTGAACATTACTTTTTGTAAAAAAAAATTGCGGTATGTCTAACTAACTATACAATATTGAAAATCCAGCACGACAATTTGCACCGAAACTTAATTAATTATAAATCTCTGTAACATTCAAACTGACTCTACAAGTGTCCATCCATAAGTAAACAACAATCAAAATACAGCACAACATTTGTATATCCATAGAACATTCGAAGTAACTGACAAAATTTCTAAATGTTTAGCCATCAAGGTTTCTAGGTACAAGTTTTACACTACGGTGTATCTAAATCTACAACAGGTATGGTGCCTTCATCAACAGTTGCAATGGGCGCGATGTCTCGAAATATGAATCCATCTCGCCAACCTTTGGCGCAGTCCTCAACGTACCGATCCCACGATGGATATAAGGATGGCAACGGTGCATTCACACGCAACTTCACCTGTCAAAGTGAACAGTAAAACATAGAAGATATTGTCACAAACCCGATTAAGGGGGAAACAAAACAATTCACAAAAAATCATAGAACTTACCCTAACCCAATGGATATTCCTTTCATTTGTCATTGCAATGATAAGTCTGTTGTGCAACGACGACGGTGGAGCACTACGTAGAGGTAGGAATGTGGAGGCACTCCCATGCGAGAGGTTGACGAGAATGACATTGAATGCGGTGGATACTAACAATCCCATGTCTGGAAGTGTCAACCATTCTTTGAAAGATGCCCCCACTTGCTTCTCTAGGCAATGCACCGCATTCTTGACAGTCTCGAAACTCGAGCCAAGCACTTCCCGCCAAAGGTCTTCATACCCGATAATCTCATCGTACATCCTTCTACGCACAATCCTCCACCCGTCTACATCGGCAAGTCCAAGCCCAGAGGCTATACACCGATATCCATAATTTTCATCGGAAACCACATCGATAATGCCCTCAACATGTGGCAACCAATCCGGTTCTAAGCAATGACCATAAGCCATGTTAGATCCACTTTGCGTGCGTCGACTGGCACGACGCATTTGTGGAACAACCTTGCTTTTCTTTTGCCTAGAAGTGGAGGCCTCTTTTGTGGAGTGGGATGACTCAACTTGTTTTCTCTTCGACACTGCCTTGCCTCCGATTGGAGACCCCGGTGTCCTCCCACCCGCATCCTCAACTTCCTGCTCGCACTCCACAAAAGACGAAGGTGGACTAATCTACCTGAGCTGCTGAATTTCAATCCTCCCACCCGCATCCTCAACTTCCTGCTCCCCCTTATCCAATCTTCCTGCGGTGTCGTGATTGTGCCTCCCACATATAACAGTGACATACCATAAAAAGTCAGCATTGTCCTTTACGTTAATAAGGAAAGGGCATCCACGTTTCTTCGTACCAGTTGGAGTCCTCGCCTTTTCATCATTTCTTGATTTCTTTAAAATTTTGACCGCTTTCCCCTTCCCTACTCTCTGAGCCAGTCCCTTATATGTCCCAGACCTCTCACAGGCAAGTTTCACCCTTCCCTTACGCTTAATGCCCCCGGCATCCGAGCGCTTCGTTACTAACACAAACTTGTTCTCACCACTAATCATTTGAAGCCATGAAATAGCCGCTTCTCGAGAGGGGAATGGCTTACAAGGTGTAAAAGTGTCCTTGTAGTCTGGAAAATTACTAGATACTTGCATTACCTGCAATACAAACAATGTAACATTATAATCAACCAAAATGTACAACACAATCACCATAACACCCCAAAAAATAGGTTCTCGGTTGTACAGGTACGATACTTTATTCAGAGTCTCGCTCACGTATGACCGAGAGTTACTCAGTACTCTCGGTCGTACCATACCGTGACCTGCGTGAAACCTCTCGGTCCTCTATGACCGAGACATTACTATACATCTTGGTCCTGCGAGGCCGAAACAATCGCGCACCCAGACTGAAACTTCGGATAACCGCAAAAAAAACACAATAAATTTGCAAAATTACCTCGAGTACGACCTCCTCTTGCACCGAAGCAGTACAATCCTCTATTATATAGTGGAAACACGTTCGAATTTGAAGAAATTACTAAACTCTACGTTGACAAACAAATCATCATTTTCACAGTTTTACACAACTAAACAATTCTAAAAAACCATCATATGGTTGTCAAGCATTGTTACCTCGCTGTCGGATGATGTCAATCCGCAAGAATCGATCAACGCTCGCCAAACGCAATGTGGCTTTGTGGTTCAAGCTTGGTGGTGGGGTGCCCTTTTTCTTTGTCAAAATGATTTGTCGGGTTTGAATCATCATATATACAGGGGCAAAATGGTCTTTACCATTTTCGCTAGAATTTTTACAAATAAGTTGGGTGCCTTCATGAAAAGGTGGGGTGCCCTTAGCGGCCCTCTTACTTTATAATTCACAAAAATATGGTGTTGTATTTTGAAATGAAAAAATAGGCAATAACGTCTCTACAATAGGCGTTATTACTTATGAAGGATGTGAGGTGGCAGTGAGGTGGCGGTCAGATGGCGGGGTAAATGTATAGATAGCTCCTTTTGAAAATGAGCTATCTATACAAAACTAAACTTTGTACTGATAGCTCTTTTTAAAAAGGAGCTATCAATACAAATTCTCTCCCCCTACGATCACCACGTGCATATGGAGATGGATGACCCGCGCCACTCGATTATCTCGAGGTAAACAACCAATGTAAACAACGCGCACGCATATCAAAGTGGACAACTCATGCAAACGTGACTCATGTATGCTGATGTGGAGATTTCATGCAAATGGCAGGCACGTCTGTCGAGGTGGGTGACCCATGCAACCTCGTGTAAACGTCGCGCACGTGTCTCGATGTGATAAAGGCAATGTAAACGTCACGCACGTATTGCGAGGCAGACAACACGTACAACCCTTGCAACCCATAGGCGCTATTCGGGCAGCTCATGTTCACGCGTCATACGTGGACTGTGTTTCACGGATAGCGCCCACGTCAGCGAAAAAATCTACCCAACTAATAGCGCATGTTGGAAATGCGACATAACCTAGTTTTAGAAAAAAAAAAAAAACGCACTTATTTTTCGGGGTTTAAACTAAAAGGTAATATACTTTTGTAATTTGTTCTCATAAATTAGTGACAAAATATCAAAAATTTGAAGTTGACACTTCCAAGCTACGGAAAGTAAATTTGCACACAAGTAGTTGCAGTACTCCCAAATAGTTACGGCTAAAATGTAAAATAAAACAACTAACCATATATTATAGTTCTATATAGACCTTGGGGCAATCAATTCAAAATTATAGATTGTCGTGACGGCCCCAAATTCTGAGACAAATCGGGCACCGCCATGTTGTCGGACACGTCACCAAGCCATGCTACGTCGCCTGCACGTCTGTCTATGACGGCCTGCAAACTTACCACCTAATACTCCAACTTAGTAAATTTTGATGTTTAAATGATTATTTTAGCAAAATATACCAAGTTATAAAGTTTTATAACTTAATTTAATTATTTTGATTCTCTTCATGTTATTTTTAATAGCGGAAGTCTTAACGATATGCATATAATTAATGTAAATAAGTTATGCATTAATTAACAACCTATGGGGTGGAAACCCAGCAAAATGATACCATGTATATCATTTAAGGCGACAAGATGTATAATAAGTGTCGATATACGTGTATCAGGTAAAAGTCTCTCAAAACGATCCCAAGAAAATATATATATACGTAAATACAAACACCTACGAGTAAGCTAGTGGAGGCGCTCCAAACAGCGGTAGTCGACAATCACCGTCCTTCCCTGGCTCGTCGTAGGAACTGCAACTTGCCCAAAAAAGAACAATGACAAGTTCCAGGTGAGTAAATCCCAGAGAAATTCAGTTAGTATTCACAAGAAATCCAAGGAAACGGCTACAATTCATGCATATAAAATAAATGAACAGAAATGTAAAGCATGAATATAAGTCGTGAGATAATCAAGAATGTGGAACGCGAGTGTGGTGTATAGCTGTCGAGCCCTGGAACAAAAACTAAACCGAGAAGGCCATAGGGGTGAGGAAATCAACACCCTCTCTTCACGGTCGAAATGAGGAACTCTGTGAGTCGGAAGGTAGACTTCCGTCCAACGCCTCAAAAGAGAGGAAATCTGTGACGGAGGTGGGTCTCACGTCAACTCGCTCTCGAGATCATCGACTCGCTGAGAGAAATCTCACGCGTAGTCTAGGGTATGACCAACACCGTAGCAACAATCGGATCGTCATCAACGAGAGAGCCGGAAATGGGTCACACCGTCCCTTCGACCATACACAGACAAACGCGGGAATAGAGTAAACATGAAAACTGAACTGACGAAAAGTAATGTGAAATAGATAATTTACAGGAAAAATAAATAAATTCTAAACTGACTTTCTCGTGGGTTTACTTACCTTAACAGATCGCAAATATCTCTTCAAAACGTTCTGCTCACGCCTCGAGATACGCGTCCGACACCCGACTACAGTAGCATAAGTCCCCGGTGTCCATTCATAACAATTAATTTACTTAAGTCATTTCAATCACAACTAAATTAGTTGAAATAAACATCACCTTCATCTCGTCGTCGAACTTCGTCGAATTGCATCCACGTCGAGGGGCGATCGTTCCGACAACGCGCCGACGTCGCTGCCGCTGCCGCGTCGACGCCGCCATCGCCGCCGCTTCCGTAGTCGTCGCCACGCGACGCTCGTCGCCGCCCGGCTCGTTCTCGCGTTGCGCGCTGCCGCCTGTCTGCTGCTGGAGCGGCGGCCGACGTGCCGATCGTTCGTTGCCCATTGCCGTGCGCGCCGCATGACCACCTCGATGCTTCTTGTCGTGCGCCGCTATTGCTTCTTAGATGTCACCGCCGCCTTGTCACGCCGTTGTCGGTCGTCGGCCGCGCGCCACCGCACTCCGATCTTCCGTTGCCACGCTCTCTCTCCATTTCGGCGATCTCTCTCTCCTCGTCGCTCGCCGCACCGCCTTGCTCGCGCTGCTCGCTTTGCCTCCCGCTGCGCCGTGTCGGCCAGGCCGCCGCTCATCGCCCCGTCTTTATGCCAACGTTCTCGCCGGCTGGCGGGCAGCTACTCCTTCCCCAAAGAGGCGGCCTTTCTCTCTCTCCCCTCGACCGTGACTCTCTCTCCCCCTCTCTCTCCTTCTTTGTTTCTCTCTCTTTCTCCCATTTCTCTCCTCTCTTTCCTTTTTTTTCTCTCTCCTCTCTTTCCCTTTTTATTTTTATTTTTATTTTGGGAGAAAAAGACAAAATAGAATGATGAGGGATGGGTTGATTTGATGTGTGATGATGTATGATTGATGTGACAACTCAAACTCATACTACCCCGTACACCCGCGTTACGTGCTCCGCGATGTCGCACACTCTCGTCACTACACGCTCACAACGCGACTAAGCGAAACTCTCAATTAATGTGGTGCGAACTATTAAATAATAGTAAAATAATTATACACTCGCCACACAAAATAACATATTTCACTCATTAGGCTTGTCGTAGACTATTCTGCGACGTCCACGTGGGTCTGAGCTTAGGATCTTAATCCGTAATTTATCAATTAATTAAGATTAATTAAAGCGGACCGTTACAATGGTATCGTGATAAATTGCAGATCTTGCGACGAGTCGAGGCAAGGGTGTCTCAGGCGTCTACGACTGAGTTAGGAGAGATCGTCATTTGCGTAGGTGTTGTACGTATTTATTTATTGTCTTATGAATTTTTTGGAAAGACTTGTATACCTGATACATGTATGTGCTCATCTTTAGTACCTTTGTTGTTATCGATATACATGGTATCTATTGTCGGGTTTCCACACTATAGTGTTAATTATACCAATGCAAACTTTTCTTTCATACGGCGTTTGCATGTTTTTAAAAGGCTTCCGCTTGATATTTAACAATTTAATAAATTGTGAATAACTTAACTTAGTCAATTTGATAAGAATATCCATAAAAATTTTCATAAATACTAAGTTAAGGCGAATAAGGTATGTATAAAGGTGTAGGTCGCAGGCGGTCAAAATTTAGTGTGCGGTGACGTGGCATGCTTGGTGACGTGTCTGGCGACGTGGCGGTGCCAGGTTTGCCTCGAAAATTGGGGTCGTCACAATTGCAAAGGCCAAGACTCCATAGGATCCTGTACAAAAGAAATTACTTTTAACCTCAAAAAGCTGCAGTAAATTAAGGTGTATAAACAAATTACAAAAATATCTAACTTGGTAAAGCTCTGCCCTAGCCATACTCACATTGAAGCCCCTCTCTTTATATTCTTTCATATGATTCGGCTTGAGATTTTTCTTCAATTAATTGATTATAATATCAATAAAATTGATTAAATTTATTGATTAAGCACCGAACTTTAAGTCAATCACTTCAAGAACTTGGATACCGTACCCTAGACTCTTAAAATTAGTACTTAAAACTCACCAAAAATAAATAAGTAAAGCACCAACCAACTTGGAGGTCAATGAACCAACCCTGGGTTTCATGCATTGGTTAGGACCTAGCTAGCTACTAGTTGTTTAATTAATTGAAGTTCCTTAAGGTTATAAGTTCGAATCTTCTAATTTTTCGAGATATATATATCTTTCACAGTGATGAGTTTCTGTTATGGAACATTATAGAGTAATCACAGATACCACATTATAATAATATGGAAAACATGAGAAATAAGTTTAATCCATAAGAAGGTTGTATACACGAACTTCGTTCACCCAAAAAACAAATCACCATGACATCAAGAAAACTCATCACGCAGGTCTATTACGACGGTTAAGTTGACGATGTTGCTCGGTGATGCAAACCGGGCGTACTCTATGTCTAGTTGGACGATGTGTTTGTACATCCGGTTGAGGTTGTTGAGGTTGTTGGTCTTGCATTGAATGACGTCGAGTAGATTGATGCTCTTCCTTTGGTGCTTCACTCGACTCACATCTACTACTAATGCTCCAAAAAATAGGAGGTGGAACCATCCCAAAATACTGGCTTCCTATATGCGGTCGGGGGAAAGGAATATGAGGCTGCGACATGGTCAACAAGTTCATGAATGAGCCATCTCCACTATATGACATATTGTAATTATAAAATGGTGGAGTATATGGACTCGGCATATATTGAGGCAGTGACGGATACATTTGATATCTAGGCATTCCATTGTCCACATATGAAGACGACGGCCTAGGTGTGTAAGGATCAAAATAGTAAGGAGGAAGATTCATGATCAACGGCCTGGGTACAAACATTTGAGGTTCTGGTTGCATTATGGACGATGCAGGAATGTACCCATGAGAAGAATGAGTTGGTGGGGATGATCGTTGGCTACTCTCGCCAACGATCTCTGTTCTACTCGCTCTCGGACGAGATGAATGTGCTGGAGGAGAACGTCTGCTACTCTCTGCAGCAATCTCAGTCTGAGTAGATGGACGTGGTGGATGAGGAGGTCTGGTGCGCTCCCGCACAGTCTCTGATCGTGTTCGTCTTCTTCTCACCTCTCTTTTTGCTTCGCCCTGATCGTCTTCTTCATCTTCATGTCCATTATCCTCATTTATGTCTTGTTCGACGTCAATTCCGTCATGCGAAAGAGTAGACCTTTGCCTTTCATCTTCGTCAAAAATCTTAATCCCTTCATCAAGCGCAGCAAGACCTTGCTCGTACCCATCCTCAATAAACACTCACCTCAGTCGATGCACCAAGTTACACTAATATAAAACCATGAGTTCAAAGCACGCAATATAAAATATTAGTTGTTCGAGGAAAAGTAAGAGTAAGAAGATTACCGAGTAGTCACGTAAAGCCCCGTCGTGTCCAATGAATCTCTTAGTGACCGAGTGATACCATGTCATGTAGTCTTGATGATCCTGCCCTTCATTATGTGCCGCTGTGGCAATGGTGTCCCCACGATTTTCCCACATGTGTATATAGCTTGCATGAAAAGTCACCCAATTTTCATGATGATGTCCACGCAATTCGAGGCGGTGCAGTAGGGTGTCATAAGCACAATTTGGTGGCACCACTTGTACCATTTCGAATTATCTCATAACTTTTTCTGGTCAATGCCACTCGACTATGTGAAAATAAATAAGGGGACACGTCGAAAGCCAACTACTGTGACCGTTAATGCAGTGATCGGGAAGAGGCCCCATGACTTCAGTATATGGTTGCCATACCACATCATCCTCATGCCTTTGCGAGTCGAGTGCATCACGGTAAGCCGATACGACGTGCGTCACACTTTGTGTAACCAAAAATGCATCGAGCCATCTGTGTAGAAAACAATAAGTTAAGATAAATGAAATTGGATAAGATATTTTAGCAAATTAATGAAAAATATTTGTATTACCTGTGTCCCAGTGGAACGTCCATAAGCATATGTTCTCCATCCACTGTTCGCGGTTGAACTCTAGAAACACGCAGGCGCCGCGGTGCTATGAATGGAAATCTGTCTCATACCCACAGTTGTACAAGAATTGACGCGTCTGCAACCTCATGTGCCTATGCGCGAGATCCATGACACAACTCCCAGTGCAAATAAGCCAAACATACACTCCCCCAACTATATTGTCCAGTTACTTGGAAATCCTCCAGCAATGGTAGGAACATAAAATGTACGAATCGATTGTACTTGTCAGCGAAAAGACAACCACCGATAAGTTGTAGTATGTACGATCAAACATAATGTTGCACCGACTCCTCATCGCTATCATCATCTATAGCTGGTACATTACACTCAAGCTAATCGACTTTAAGTTTACAACCAATAATGTCATCTCCAACAGGAGTTCGACCAAGTAGCCTCTCGCAGACATCAGCATAGTCTGTATCTGTCGTTCCCGTCACAGACATACCTTCGATAGGTAATCCAAGCTGTACCTGCACGTCCTGAGGTGTAATTGTGCACTCCCTATAATGCATGTGAAATGTATGCATCTCAGGGCGCCATATCTCTACGAACGCAGTAATCAAAGCCCAATCAAGGCTGAAAAATATTACCCGGGAAATCCCATAGAACCCACTGGAACGAAGATATGAGATCATCCTCGAATGATACTGCACCGTTCGATCAACGATCCCACGTCTTTGACGTACGCGTATTGTTTCGTACACCTTAAAATTGATAATGTATTAATCTATATTTTTGATATGTTATTGCTCTAAATTTAACGTATTCATGTAAAACAGTTTACCTCACCCCTCCAGGCTCGCGATGATCTGTGTGTAGATTGGAGCCGCAAAAGTGATGGATCTAAATGACCTGGATCCATTGTTGTACAACTACAAATGAATGCTGTAAAAAGATTTAGAGTGTTGTTCGAAACCAAACGATAACTATTTCATAAATGTTCACACAAAAACAAATGCGTAAATGCTCAAAAGCAACATATGCACAAACTTAAGTTATTTCAAACATTATAGAAAATCGACTATATGTTTTCATTGGAAGGTTGATGTCTGCTTGGACAATCTTTTTTTGTTGTGTCCCTCTGAACGACAAATACCATACCGATTCTTCCTAGTTAGGACTCGTTCACGGTCTTTATTTGGACATGTTATTCTTCTATGTCATTCTCGATGACATATGCCACATCGCAAAGGCCTTTGCACATTAGAAAGATTCATCTCGTTATGTCTTCGCGATCCCTTAGGTCTCCCTCGGCATCATCTGCACCTTGGGTCGGATATGATATTCGTCCCAAAAGTCGGTCAATACTTCTCATCTGGGAAGGCCTTGAAATTGTATGAGTAACATTGTGCGTACACATCCATCCTATAGTATGGCTCGATGAACCGCGCATAGCTCACTCGAATAAAGGCACATGCAGATATCACGTGTGAGCAAGGGAAACCAAACGACTGTCATTTATTACAACTGCACACCCGGTCCTTTAGGATGACGACTTGGGTGTTGTTGCCTTTATGCATGCGATCTCCATGTCTTCCAGTCTACACTTCGAACTCACCAATGTCACGATTTATCAAAGTGACTTGATGCTTCCTTGTGGATTTTTCATTTTTCGTGAGTTTATCCATGACATATTGAGTGTACGCTTGTCCGTTTGAGATTGCATCATTGATTTCCTGGTTGCGTTGCTCGTGGTATGTTACCAATCTGTAGTATATCATGTAAGTCATTGCTGTTATTGGCAAGAATCGAACACCCTTCAATACACCGTTAAAGCACTCTGCAATTGACGATAACATTCGTGTAAGTAATATTCGTTCCACGATTACTGTATGTATTGAGTGCAAAACATAAATTGTATTTAGTACAAACCAACACCGTTAGAATTCATCCATCCGTACCGCATGCCTCTGTCGTGCGATTGAGCCCATAATTTTTTGGGAATGACATTTACATATTGCAGACATTGAGGTGTTCGTGATGATAAGTATGCAAAACGCTCCATGCACGCATTAAATTTTCTTTCTTGATGTTGAACTGCTGCTCGACCTAGGAGTATTTTTAAGGGATCATTTTTGAACTGGGTGCCGAAATTACTAAGCAAGTGTCGCAAGCAATATCGGTGATACCCAAGTAGGGGACAAAAATTGTTACTTGGGGTGTTGACCGCCTCCAAAATGTCAGGGTGACGATCAGAAAAAATGCAAACTCATTCTCTATCTGTCACGTGTTTGCGCAACATCCTCAAGAATCACCCCCACGAATCAGTTGATTCGGTTTCTGCAACGGCAAATGCAACCGGTAATATGTGTCCGTTGCAATCAACAGATCGCAATCATTAGCTTCCTATTGTATTTTCCATATAAGAATGTCGTGTCAATCTGAACAAAGGCTTGCAAAACTTGAAAGCATGTATTGATGCTTCATATGCAAAAAATACACGTCAAAATTGTGGAGACGCGGTTCTTATCTCATCAGCAACCCATTGTCTATGTGACCACTCGATTCTAGTCTCTGGACTCTTACTCCTCACAGCCGCCAACCATCTTGGTAATAAAGCGTATGACTCATCTCAATTATCAAATGCACATGCAATTGCCTTCCGTTTGACATCCCACATTCGCTTGTAGTTGACTTCGTGGCCGTATTTTCTTTTTATTATTTGAACTAATGCTTTGATAATGATTGTTTGATCGCTCTTGACGACGCTTTGGATCTATCGCGCAATCATGTTGGCGTCGAGTTTGGCATGGCCGCGTTCTACATCGGGATTAATACACTTGTGCGGTATGTCTAACTGTGTTATATCTCATAATTGTGTTTACTTTCGCAAACAAGCACGAAGACGCCACAAACACCCGTGTTGAGCACTTCTGCACTTAATCGCCCACGTAGTCGTAGTAGATTCCATCACATGGAATTGACAATGTTTATTAACATGCCAGACTTTAACAATATGTTGTAAGTCTTTTTTATTGTCAAAGTACATCCCTATCTCCAAATCGAAATTAGACATGTCCCCCCCCCCCAGTTTGTTGATGGGAATGTTGGGTCATAATGGAATTAGCCACCTCCAAATCAATTTCGTAATATACCGGTATTGGTTGGTGAACTTCATCATCACTTGCTTCCTCCAACAAAATCTCTTCATTGATAAAATATTGCTCATCATCTTCCACATTCTCCACACCTGGAGGTTCATATCTTGGATCATCCGTGCAATCATTGACGTTATCCCAATCGACAGCTACTGGAGCATCTTCGTTGGGACGTATGTCCTCATCAGTTTCATTATTGGCATTCTCGTTAACGTCATTACAGGCATTAATATCTTCATGTAATGAATTAACAAATCCATCTTGAACGACTTCACCTTTTGGGGATTGCAAATGCAGTCTTTTAATCATTAATGTTGCGTCTGGCGTACCGACTTGTTCATCACAAACTTGGGTATGAAACATACGATTTTGAAGTGAGTCGACTGACTCAAATGTCACATAGATTTCTATTGTTGCAGTTATTGGTAAATTGGTCACCGTCTCCCACATTAAGTCGAAATGTGTTGTATTGTACAACAATATAGGGACGTAATAATGTGAACCTCCGAAGAGGATTATCACGTGGTGATATGTCATCTCCACTAGAGTCTCCGGCGATGAGATATTGAACGTGTTACACACGTCATGCTTCAATTGATGACAACTCGTCCCAAACTTAACCATTAACACTACTGATGGGGGTACGCTATACGCAATGTCATTTAACCCATTAACAATTTCGCCGTACGCATAGAATAGAAAATGGATGTTCCTATTTTTCATGACATACATAAGTTATTGAACAATGATGTAAAAGGAATACACACAAATGCACAAATATATCAAGTGCACTAGTTGGTTAATATTGGAGTTAACGCGCAAGCAAACTTTCTGATGTAGAAGATCACCATAACAGCGCAACTATAGAGCATACTCATTTCTTCGCGATCCCAATCACGTACTAAGTCATACTTACATGTCAAACGATCAAACCTACTAAACTAGTTCATAAGGAACTTTTTGATGTAGAAGATCGCATTAATAGCGCAACTACAGAGCATACTCATTCATTTGAGTTTTACTTACTAAATGTTTTTTGCAGACATACTATTAAATAATCATATCAATCATTTTTCAAAAACACAATACCTATGTCACTACATATCAATGGAAAATGGCTTATATCACACATTTATATGTATCACTATCAACCCCGAGTTTTTTGACTAGTCACGGTGAAGTCTCGAATACCCAGGCACTGAAAAATCGTATACAAAAATATTAAATAAAATTGTAGTTTAGCAGATTTGAAAGTATGTTGTGAAATCAAGGAATTCGTGTTAGCTTTGTATTGCTTTTTTTTTAATATGAAATATGTACGTGACTTCCCTGCCACCTATATTGGTCGTTTAATATGAAGAGTAGCTGAAGGTCTGCCATATCTCATTTGGTAAGGTGTGCGTGTCTTTTTTTGCTTAAGCTGTTCTCTTTTACACCCAGTAGTACCATACATTTTGCCTTACTTTGTATGCCTTAGTTGTATGATATAATGCAATACCTAGTGGTTCTTCCGTGTAAAATGGCGCTTATACAGTCAGAAAGATGTGTTATAAAACAAGTAAAAATGAGTTGAAGCATATCCATCTGTTTAGTTATGGCAATATGAAAATCCTTAACATGCTTTTCATACATGACAAAAGTTTTGTCATGATTTATATATATATATATATATAAATATATATATATATATATAAAAGCTCAGTTATCAGCATTAACAAATAAACATAGATTAGAAGTTGTGGAAAAGTCTTGGGTTCGACTCTAGTTGAAAAGAATAAAAAGTAGCTGCATTGATGCATACCTAACTTTGTGCATGACATTGTGGTTTTTCTTGTGTCGAGGTTCAATGTAACGGCCTTCTAATTAATCTCGATTAATTGACAAATTTCAGATTAAGATTCTAAGCTCAGACCCACGTGGACGTTGTGGAAAAGTTTAGGGCACGCCTAACGAGGGGAAATTTGTTATTTTTGTGTGGCGAGTGTTTATTATTTTATGATTATTTAATGATTCGCGACGTGCTAATTGAGAATTGCGCTTGTTCATGTTGTGCCCGTGTAGTTACGAGAGTTTGCGACGTCGCGGTGTGCGCGTAACTCGGGTGTACGAGGTAGTATGGGATTTAGCTGTCACATCACATCACATCATATCAAACTCATCCCTCATCATTTCCCCCTTTCCTCTTCAAATAATTACAAAAAAAAATCTTTCTTTAAAAATCGGGAAGAGAGAGAAAAAGAAGGAGAGAGGGAGAGGAACGTTGAGAGAATGAGAAGAAAGAAAGAAAATGAGAGAGAGAGAGAGAGCGAGGTCAAAGACGGCTCGCGGCGGAGCTCACCAGCGGCGCCGGCGGACTCCGGCAGCGGCTCCAGCAGCGACGACGTTCGCAAAGACCTCTATTAATCAAGGTGAGTGAAATCGTTGTTGTTAGGTTGTTAATGTTGGTGTTGTTGCTGAGATTGTGCAGAGATGATGTGGAGAAGACGAGCCAGCAGGCTGGACCTGCTGGCTCGTCCATGTGGGCCGAGCCGAGCCGGCCCGACCTGGGTGGCCCTGGTTGGGCCGAACCGGGGCCCGGTTCGGGCCCAACCCACCCAAACTAATTTTAATTAATTAAAATTTTAAAAATCTTAAATAAAATACAATTTTAAATCAAATAAATATTGGAAAAATAAGAAAAATAGCTAGAAAATTATGAAAAAATTCAGAAAAATTAAGAAAAATATAAGAAAGTGGGAAAATATAAAAAAGTAGTTTCGATGACTTTCGGGGCATCGACACCCTGACATAACTCGAAACGTGTGCCGAAATTAAACTTTTAGGAAAAGCTCAAGTTTTTAGTCATACGTTATAAATTCTTTTAATGTAACTTTAAAATAACAAAAGTGGTATAATTTGATACCAGAAATTTAGGAGACTATAGTCAGGTATCAGGCACGTATCTCGAGGCGTGTGCACGTTCGAAAGCGTTTGAGGTAAGTAAACCCATAAGAAAGTCAATTCAGAATTTACTTATTTTTCCTGTAAATTATTTATTTCACATTACTTTTCGCCAGTTCAGTTTGCATGTTTACTCTATTCCCGCGTGTGTGTGTATGGTCGGAGGGACGGTGTGACCCCTTTCCGGTTCTCTCGTTGATGACGATCCAATTGTTGATGCGGTGTTGGTCATACCCTAGACTACGCGTGAGATTTCTCTCAGCGAGTCGATGATCTCGAGAGCGAGTTGACGTGAGGCCCACCTCCATCACAGATTTCCTCTCTTTTGAGGCGTTGGGCGAAATTCTACCTTCCGACTCACAGAGTTCTTCGTTTCGACCATGAAGAGAGGGTGTGGATTTCCTCACCTCCAGGGCCTTCTCGGTTTAGTATTTAGTCTCAGGGCTCGACAACTATACACCACACTCGCGTTCCATATTCTTAATTATCTCACGACTTATATTCATGTTTTACATTCCTTTTCATTTACTTTATATGCATGAATTGTAGCCGTTTTTCTTGGATTTCTTGTGAATACTAACTGAACTTCTCTGGGATTTACTCACCCACAACTTGCAGTGTGGATTTCCTCACCTCCAGGGTCTTCTCGGTTTAGTATTTAGTGTAATGGTTCGACAGCTATACTTCACACTCGCATTCCATATTCTTAATTATCTCATGACTTATATTTATGCTTTACATTCCTGTTCATTTACTTTATATGCATGAATTGTAGCCGTTTTTCTTGGATTTCTTGTGAATACTAATTGAACTTCTCTGGGATTTACTCACTTGGAACTTGTCATTATTTTTTTTTGGGCAAGTTGCAGTTCCTACGATGAGCCAGGGAAGGACGGTGATTGGCGACTACCTCTGATTTGGAACGCCTCCACTAGCTTACTCGTAGGTGTTTTTATTTACATTTATATACTTTTTGGGATCTTTTGAGAGACTTTTACTTGATACATGTATATCGACACCTATTATACATTTCGTCGCCTTAACTGATATACATGATATCATTCTGTTGGGTTTCCACCCCATAGGTTGTAAATTAATGCATAACTTGCTTACATTAATTATATGCATATTATTGAGACTTCCGCTACTAAAATAACTTAATTAAATCAAATCAAATAAATTAATGTATAAAACTTTATAACTTAGTATATTTTGCTAAAATAATCATTTAAACATCAAAATTACTAAGTTGGAGTATTAGGTGGTAAGTTCGCGGGCCATCATAGACAAGCGTGCAGGTGACGTGGAATGGCTTGGTGACGTGTCCGGTGACGTGGGGGTGCCTGGTTTGCCTCAGAATTTTGGGTCGTCACAGTTGGTATCAGAGCTTAGGTTCAGGCAAACCTAGGGGAAAGTTTTAAGAATCTTATGGCTTCAGACATTGTGATATCATCGTCACAGTTGGTATCAAAGACTAGGTTCAGGCGAACTTAGGGGAAAAGTTTATTACAACCGAATAAAACTTAACAACAAACATTAGATGTGGAAACCCAAAGATCCAAATTTAGAACTTTAGTTGGGAAGCAATGTGAGCGAGTAATACTGTGACTTATATGTGTAAATATTGATTGTAATACTTATGTACACGTATTAGGACGCAGATTTGCGGTACGTTCGCGATTTGCAGATTCGACATGGATGGACTTCCAGTTCTTCATACGGATGATAGAGGCCAGACGAGCTGCTCGACACCTGCCGACTCGGATCAGACCTTGCGTGACACGGTCGCACTTCATAGTTTGCAGCTCGAGGAGATTCTTCGATTACTTCGAGCGCAGGCACCGGCCACACCGGCCCCTGCCGCACTCGCCGCCGCCACTACTGAAGAGCAAACAGTTGCCGCCCCGACTGTTTCGGCGACCCCGCTCACGACCACTACCACCAAGATACTGCTAGCAATCACTACACTATTGACTACACCGGCAGTGTCACCTACACTGATCCCACCCCAGGAGATCACATTCGAGACCTCCTTATCAGCTGAGGCGAAGTTGATTAAGGAGTTCGTTCATTTTTAGCCAGGCTACTATTATGGAGGCGGTGACCCAAAGGTAGCTGGGAAGTGGATCATTGCACACCAGAAACTTCACGGACTTTTGAGGATTCACGACAACATACAGGCTAGGATTTCCGGATTTATGCTCAGGGGAGATGCTGCAGTATGGTGGACCGCCCACAAAGCCGCTCACGGAGAGCCGAGTACTTGGGCAGAGTTCAAGAAATTCTTTTATGATCAGTATATCCCGATCGAGATTCAGCGGAGACTAAGGGAGAAGTTCTTGACGCTGAGGCAGGGTGACCGGACGGTGTCGCAATACATGGAAAGATTCACATACCTGCTTACTTTTGCGATGGGCGTAGCTGAGACCGAGCGATTTCAGGTCCACTATTTTATTCGAGGACTCCGACCAGAGATTGGGGGTGTGATTGTGTTGACAAGATCCAGGATTGTACGAGAGGTTTACGAGAAGGTGTTGGCCCACGAGACATTTTTGATGTGGAACAACGCCGTCCCCGCTCCAATGCGTCACGACAACCATAAAGGCCAGGGGATGTCAGACAAGAAAGGCAAAAGGAATCGCGATCAAAGAGATCAAAAGAGACATAAGCGAAGATACGATGACGGTCGATGGTAGTCCAAAGCAATGTAGAGACAGGGTCAGGTCCAGAGAGGCAGAGACGGGAGTCAGCAGTGGCAGGGACAGGGCCATAGGGCTAGCGGCCAGCAGGGTCAGGGCTCCGGACATAGGCATAATGTCACGTGCTTCAGATGTAGGCAGAAGGGGCACTACAAGAGTGAATGTACCAGGGAGCCAACACCACCACTAGCAGCTCGGCCAGTGCAGGCGAGGGAGCAGGTGCACGCAGTTGTCGCACCAGATCGTGATGCGTCTCGGCAGCTCGTCGAGGGTACGTTGATTATTTTTTATCGCCCTTTGCATACATTGATAGATTCTGGTAGTTCGTTTGAAAATGCGAGTATTTATATTAAAACCTATTTATTCATATTCAAAATATTCAAACTTTTAATATTTTTGAGACAATGCATTTCTTTGATTGAGTTACTGATTTTAGTTTTGAGATATGAAGTCATTTACATAGATATTTAGTTCATTTAAGGATCCATACAACTCATTTTAGACAAACAAAGAAATATCTCTCATTTGAGTTTTTTTATTATAAAGTTTAAGTTTTATTTCGTATCCTTAAAACTAAAATAAGCTCACAAGAAAAACTTTGGATCTATGTCGGTTTTCATCAATTGTATAATGCCTCGAGCCTCTAACAAAAGATTTATTTGCAACAATTTTTGTGGATTGTCACTTTGATAAAGCAATTTTCCCTCCATTAAGGGGATATGTATGAAAGTCGATTAAAAAAAGAATAGGGAGAAATTGCTTGATACCCATTAAAATTGTTGCATTGTGATTTGAACTTGAAGTTCAAAGATCATTCATTAGCAACAAGTAATGAATCAATTACTTGATGCAATTACTAATATAAAAATGTGACAACCTCATATGTTCCACCATTAAATATTCATATATGAAATGATGTTTTATGTAGTAAAATGCATAAGAACCAACAAAATGTTTAAGGCGTGAAAGGCATGTTGGTTCAAATGATACAAATCCATCGATAAAGGCCTGAGACTAAAATAATCCTTATAAAATAATATAATCCTTTGGTAAGGATTCAAAGTATCATTTGGCAATGATGATCAAACACTACAAATAGTAAATGAATGTCAAATAAGACATAATTATCAAAAGAGGTTATCCAAATAGAGCTAAACTCATTAAAGAAACGAGAAGTTATTGAACTAATAGTTCAAAAGACTTATGACATCATATAGCATGTTGAATTTAAACAATTTAATCTGATGAAGTACCTGAACCTCAATGATTATTTACTTAGAAAATTATATGTCTTCATTATAATATAATCATATGTTGATGATTTAAATATTATGAAAAATCATAATGGCATTGTTCAAGATGGAATGTCCTTGAAAAATAAAACTTAGCCTTGATTTAGAAATCAAGTATTTCTCAAATAAAATAGTTCTCCATCTATTAATTTATTTTACTCAAAAGAATAAATTTGAGTTTGCAAAGATTTGTTGCAAAACAATAAAATGTTTCACTCATGTCAACTTGAGGGGGAGAATCAAAAGGAGTTATTGATTAGTGCATTGTACTCTTTTTCCCTTAACTATAGTTTTATCCCACTAGGTTTTTTTAGCAAGGTATTTAATAAGACAATATTATACTCTCCATAAAATTTATGAGAGCAGTGCACTTTTTTTCCTTTACTAGATTTTTCCTATAACGTTTTTCTAGTAGAAGTTTTAACGATGCATCTATATATATTCTCTCAAAATGTATCAATGTGTTACACTTTTTTCCTTAGCTATAATTTTATCCCGTTGAGTTTTCCTGGCAAGGTATTTACTGAGGCAATCAATAATATCATACTACAAATTAAAAGTGATGAGCACAATATATTTTTCTATACTAGATTTTTTCCCACCGAGTTCTTCTAGTAGAGGTTTTAACGATGCATATTATCTCAACAAGCGTCATCCAAGGGGGAGTGTTGTAAATTAGATGACCCATCTTATTGTACATATTACTTGTAGTCTCTTTGTATTAATTGTACACCACTTGATTAATTGTACTATATCATTGTTGCTTGTACACTAAGTTTTACTTATATTCTTATGTGGCTTTTAGTGTAACTTGTACACATTATATTGCTTGTAATGTTTGTTCAAAGTACATAAGCTCATCATGTATAAGGGCTTTTATAAAGGGTTTCTTCTCTTGTAAATGACATTCCAATGTATGAATACAATCTCTACATTCTCTCTAACTCTCTTTCTCTCTTGTTCCCCTTCTCTATTTGCTCTTCTATAGCCTGTTCGGTTCATGGGATAGCAAGGGATAAGTGGTGGTACTAAATAATACTGGTGTTTAGTTTGAGTTTTAAATTAATGATGAGATTATTCTAACCCACAAGAGTGGGATAAAATAAAACCATGAAATGGATGGTTTTATATAATCCCATTGTTGGTGACTCGAATAATAACCAAATTACCCTCATTATAACAATCAAAAGAGAGCACTGATTCCTCTCTTCTTCCCATCTGCACCGCAAGCATTTTCATCTCCTATGTCCTCCATTCTCCATAAACCATAGGTTGACCTCTCCTCTGTCAGCTCACTCTCACACTCTCTCTCTCTCTCTCTCTCTCTCTCTCTCTCTCTCTCTCTCTCTCTCTCTCTCTCTCTCTCTCTCTTGTGAAGTTATTCATTCTTCAATTTCTTGCATTTTTTGTGAACATTGTACAAGTTGTTGAATGTTGTATAAATTTCAAAGGAGAATAGACAGTAGACCTTAAACTTGACGGTTAAGTAAATTGCAAAACTAAAAAGAAGATGAGTCTAGTACTAGAGGGAGGGTGCAAGTCATTTAAGAGCGACAAATACCTAATTGCGTGTATTCATTTCATCCACTCTCGATTGAAGCATTTTCATTTGGGAGAGTCACACTATTATTTCTAATCTCCTTTTTATTTGTCAATCTCTTTAAATTTATGCTCTAAATGTATCGAATGACATATGAATTGAAAATTGAAAATGTTGGTACTTTTCCACTAACAAGTGCAACTTATGTAGTGCAAATAAATGAGGAATACAGATTGTAACAACTTTGGAAGCTTGCTACAATTAATGCAATTATGCAATATCTACTGAAGTTTTGTTTTTAAAAGATCATCCATTGACTATGTTGTTATCCCTGTTGAAGTATAAGGTTTTCAATGAATATTCACATCCATAGTTTTGTTTTTAAAAGCCAATCTATATTTGGTACAAGGTTTTGAAAGACAATTTAGTTGTGAAATGCTCAAACTCTTCAATAATGCCCTGCCTTGCATCCATCAATCCACCCTCTGGTTTTTAAATTTATTTTCAATTATTCAATAATGCTCAATCTATATTTGGTACAAGGAACGTGACATCACGAGCTCAGCTTAAATTTTAGGTATATTTGGGGGTACTCGATGCTTGCTTGAGCGAGCCGAAAAGAGTAAAGTATATGAATGCCTTTCACCAAATACATTGTTACCTTCTATACACAAAGGAGTCAACTTCATTAGTCACTCATTATTTCTTTTCTTTCACTTTCTATATGATCACAACTGCATTAACTACGTTGTTTGGTTGTTATTCAATTGGTTTCATGGTTTATGTGTCCAATGGACTTTTTGGTTATCGATGACTTTATGATAAGGTCAATTTCAATGTTTGTTCTTGATTTGAGTTGTTTTATTGTTGGTTTAGTAGGTTATTTACTTTAAATTGCTTGTCATGATCCCAAATTCATCTATAGCTCCACCTCATTTAAGGGACGTTTCCATTAACCACCTCATAATTTGTTTGAGGGTCATTTCATTTATGCTAGACTTGTTTAGAGTCGTATAAAGTCATAGGGAATGTGTACAACGAAGATACAAATTAAATTATGATAAGCATCGAGCAATCATCGAAGAGGTCGTCTACAAGAATGATGATGATTGTTACGACATGCTTCGAATAAGAAGGTTGTCGTTTACAAAACTTTGTGGTTTGTTGTATGAACATGAAAATTAAGAGATAAACGTTACGCATCAATGTTGATAAACACTTGGCCATTACACTCCACATACTAGGGCACAACATACGCAATAGAGTTATTTCAAAATGGTTCCAAAGGTCAGGCGACACTATAAGCGTGGTGTTTAGGAGGACTATTCACGCACTTATACGATTGCAATGTCTACTTATGAAGAACCCTGAGCCAATTGGTCTCGAAGAAACCGATATTATATGGAAATATTTTTCGGTAAATCCTCATTCTTGGTGTTGTTGATGGGACACAAGTAGAGGTTATCATCCCAAACACCATGAAGGCGCGCTTCTGGAGTAGGAAAGAATTTACAACGATGAATATAATGTGGGCTCTTACATTATCTAAAGTAATTACTTACATCCTACCTGGATGGGAAGGATCGGCAGTAGATGAAAATATTATGGGAGACGCAGTTTCATGTCGCAATGGTTTAAAAGTGCATAACGCACTTATTACCTAGTCGACGCAGGGTACTCTAACAGCGATGGTTTTCTAGCACCCTTCCGCGGTCAACGATACCACTTGTCAGCATGAGTCACTGGCAACCGCCTTACACAAACACCCAAGAAGGTTTCAACATGCGTCATGCAAGAGCGAGAAAAGTTATTGAAACTTGTTTTGACGCGCTGAAATAGCATTGGGTCGTACTACGAAGTCATTCGCACTATAGCATCAAAATGACATCGTTCATGATCATTGTATGTGCAGTGCTTCACAATTACCTTCAGATAGAGGTACCATATCATGTGTTGGAAGATATCGTGCTAGAGGGCCAAGAGTTGGTGGCCGAAGATGATGCAAGCAATGAGGAACTAGTGGTTATCGGCTCAGTGGGTTCGACTAATGAGTGGACTACACTTCGCAACAACCTTGCTATGGATATGTGGCATAGTTATCATTGATATCATGTGGACTTTGTTGTGTGAACTTTGTTGTGTGTGATCTTCATTGTCATTAGTCCCTACTTTTTGATGTATTAAACTATTTTCTCATTGATAGGCATCTTGTTGTGATCTTTGTGTACGTATTCACTTTGTTCGTCTGACAAAACTTCATTAAAGTTTTTTAGGTTGTGAACTTTCTTTGTGAACTAAAATATAGTGCATTATTCTTTGGTTGTAAAATTTATTGTTTAATTCTTTCAATGGTAAGAAGTCATGTTGTATTTATTATATATGGGAGGCAAATGGTAGGTTGTCTTCAATGTCACAAGCAATTATGGGAATGTCATATCTGCAATTATGAGCACTTTGACACCAAGGAAGGCAATAACAAGATGGAATAGTCGCACAAGAGGTAAGAAAAATGTAAAGTGCGACGGCCCCCAAACTCGAGGTCGCCACGTGGGGAGGCGCGGTCCCACAGTCCTGTCAGATCCTTGACCCACTGGGTCCCACGCGCCACTAATGTCCTTTGCTACAACGCGGCTACTTCGTATGTGTGTCAACTCCTTTCGTTAATCGGTTTAGTTAAACAGTTGAATCATTTTTTAGCATTTAAAACAGCGGAAGTCTTAAATTTAAAAGCAAGTAAAACAATTAAATTTATCATCATATAAAGCATCATTTATAAAAGCAACACATATTGTGGAAAACCCGGGAAAGTACTCTATATATAGACGACCATACTAAGCAGTAATATATACAAGTACAATGTCTATTCAGTCTCCCAATACCCAAAAGTAAAGCAAAATATCAAAATAGCACATACTAGCGGGTCCTCGACCGTGGGCAGTCAGATGAAGTCGCCCAAAATCTTCTTGCCCCTACTAGTACAAGGATCTGCACTTAACCATCACAAAAAGTCAAATGGAGAGTGCAGTTAGTAAGATTCCAAAGAAGTACACCATGCATTTATAAGGAAATAAATATATACCAATAAACATGTCAAATAATCATGCGAAAAACTAAACAAACAACTGTGCTAAGATCATCACATGAATAAATAACACGAGAGAAACAAAGTGTGTACTCATCCCATCTCGGTCAAACTAAACTGTACTTCGGACCCCCAGGATCCCTTCGGTGGGTGCCCCCACTTCTTTTCACCTGGTTCCTCGCGGTGCTTGCCCAACACGTGCACCCTTAATGCAACTCGGGTTGCAATTCATCGAGTGCCTAATCACACGTGCTACAACCTAATGTGCCATAAGTACACTACGAATTTCAAGTAGGAGTAACTCAACCACCAACCCAAATGTATCACGAAATAGAGTACAATAACAAGGAATATGAATTAACGATAGAAAAGTAAACCCTCAGTGACTTTCATATGAAATCTTACGTACCTCAAAAATGCACTCTAAAGTCCCGCTTACGTCTCGAGATACGTGCCCGACTCCTGATTGTAGTCTCCTAAGTTCATGTTGTCCAATTAAACCATTTTAATATTTTTCCTAATTTTCTTGATTTTTTCCATGATTTTCCACCTATTTTTCTTATTTTTTTTGTAATTTATCTAATTTAAAACTATTTTTTAAATTAAAATTTAATATTATATTATTTAAATAGATGGTTGGGTCCCTAGACCGGGTTTGACCCGTCCAACCGGATCGGCCCGACTGCTTCGGCCCACCCGGTAGTCGGGTCCGGTTGGGCCCGACCGCCCAATCGCCCAGGGCCGCACGCACATGCAGCGAGCGTCCACCCCTCCCCCACCCCATCTACTTCTTCTTCACAGAGACGTTAAGTCTCTGGTTTTTTTTTCTTTTTTCTTTTTCTCATTGTGCTTTGGGTTGGGGTTGCTCTCCACCACAACCCCGATGGACTCGATGGCAGGGGAGACGCCCCTGCCATCACCACCGCGACTGTTTCGACCTCCATGGCCGAACCCCCTCGTGGCCATCATGGCCGACACACCAAAACCACAACAAAAGCAACGACTTACCTCCTTCCCGCTTTCTCCGCCCTCTCTTCTCTCCTTCCCGCTTCCTCTTCTCCTCCTCCTCCTCCTTCTCCCTATTTATTCTTCTCCTTCTCCGCCCGTGTGTGTGTGTCGAGTGTGTTTGTGGGTGTGAGAGAGAGTGACGTGAGGGATATGAGAAAATGATGGTGGGGTGTGGTGGAGTGTAAATGAGGGTAAGCTAGTTAACTTGTGTCATTGACTCCAAAGTGTGACACCACCGGACACTCGCCTATGTTTTCGGGCGTTTTGACGCCCGAATTTTGCATCCAAATCGCGATATACGCGTACCGTCGCGTCACTAGCCACCAAATATCTACTTCATAGTAGTTATTTGACCAATCGTTTTTTTATTTAATTTGTGTGTTTTAGTTTCTCCGGCCTATTGTACCCACAATTCGCTCTTCAGTACCCGTCTCGACACATTTCTCGATGCGAACACCCGTTACACTATCCCGCTCGATTCAATGATATAAATACACACATGTAATGCTAGGTAAATAACTTAATATACAGCATCCCAATTAGGCAAACAATTACGCACAAAGTTATTATTTACCTAATCAGGCGTGCCCTAACCTATCTGCACCATCCACGTGGATCTGATCAGTCATCCAAGTCTGAAATAATTAATAATAACGACGTAATTAAAATTTGGGTCATTACAACTCTTCCCAACTAGAAAAGAAATTTCGTCCCGAAATTTTAAATAACTTGAAGTTTCGTACCATGAAATAGTTGAGGGTAACGCTTCCGCATAGTAGACTCGAGCTCCCAAGAGAGTCCCTCTGTACCATGATGCTGCCAATGAACCAACACCTTAGGATCTCCCTGTTCCTAAGAGTTTGAATTGCGCGATCCATAATTGCTATCGGTCGTTCCTCATATGTTATATCAGGTCGAACCTCGATCTGTCTCAGGACAATCATCGGTCTCGGTCCTGACTTAGCCAGTCTTAACATCGAGATGTGAAAAGTAGGATGAACCCCAGCTAACTCTACTTGCAAGTCCAATCTATAAGCCACACTGCCAACTCGTGTTGCGACTCTGAACGGTCCTATGTATCTCGGTGTCAATTTCCCTTTAATTCCAAATCTCTAATGGCTCTTCCATAGGGAAACCTTTAGATAAACCATGTCGCCCTCTTCATAGCTCATACCCTGGTGGTACTTATCCGCATATTTCTTTTGTCTATCCTATGCTGCCCGAAGTCTCTATCGAATCTGTCTAATCTTCTCTATGTGATCAACAACTATCTCTGGCCAATCATTGTTGTATCCTCAAGCGATGCCCAACACGCAGGTGATTTGCAGGGCCTGCCATACAGCGCCTCAAACGGAGGCATCCCGATACTCGCCTGATAGCTGTTATTGTAAGCAAACTCATACAGCGGCAAATAATCCTCCCATGAACCTCCAAACTACAAAATACAAGCCCTGAGCATATCCTCCAGAATTTGTATCACTCTCTCAGAATGTCCGTCTGTCAAGGATGGTAAGTTGTACTAAATTGCAACCTGGTGCCAAACTGTTCCTGCATCTCCTCCCAGAATTTTGAAGTCAACCCAGATACAATAAAGATTGGTACTCCATGCAATCTAATGATCTCCCTCTCGAAGATAATGCTCAATTGTGGGAACGAATATCTTATAGAAATAGGAATGAAATGCGCCGATTTCGTTAGTATGTCGATCACAACCCAAATCGCATCGTGTCTTCTCGTAGTCTGCGATAACCCACTAACAAAATCTATAGTAACATGCTCCCATTTTCACTGTAGAATTTGTAGTGGTTGTAGTAAATCGCCTGGTCTCTTGTGCTTAGCCTTGACTTGCTGACAGACATGACAACTCCTGACGTGCTCGCCAATGTCAGCTTTCATCCCTAACCACTAGAATAATCGCATCAAATCATGATACATCTTGGTCCGACCAGGATGAACCGTGTAGTTAGTCATGTGTGCATCTTCCAAAGTCTTCGTCTCGTATCTCTAACTACAGGTATCCACAACCTCCCCCAGTGTCTCAAACATTGATATGTCTACTCTGCCCAATCCGTACACTCGGATCCTAGGCCATACCACTGAACCACTCATAGAGTCCATCGGTCCTCTGACACTCGACAACTCACTCGATAGATACCGTCATAACTCTCATTTGACAACAAATATGTGGTTCGGTCGTAGTAAAAACATCGATCAGGCACATAACTGACGCCGCCTGTAATAAGCCATGCTCGTGTGTCATATGTCGCACTACCGTCTAACTGTCAATACCGCTCTTGCTCAACGCATCAGCTACAACGTTCGCTTTCATTAGGTGATACTCAATAGTGAAGTTGTAATCCTTCAGTAACTCAAGCCATTTTCTCTGACGCATGTTCGTATCTCTCTGAGTGAAAATGTATCTCAAACTCTGATGATCAGTGTAGATTACAAACCGCTCTCCGTAGAGATAATGCCTCCAGACCTTCAGTGCAAAAAGACGATTGTTGCGAGCTCCAAGTCATGCACTTGATAGTTAACCTCGTAGGGTCTCAGTCGTCGGGACAAGTAAGCTAATGGTCTACTCTCCTGCATCAAAACGCATCCAAGTCCAATGTCCGATGCATCCATATACACTGATAAGCTCTTGCCCGGCTCTGGCAATGTCAACACTGGTGCAGAAGTCAATTTCCTATTCAACTCCCAGAAAGCTTACTCACACTCCTCGGACCAATCAAATCTGACATCCTTTTTGGTCGGTTTAGTCATTGGTGCTGCAATCGAGGAAAAGTCTTGTACGAAGCGGCGGTAGTACCCTGCTAGTCCCAAGAAACTCCGAATGTCAGAAGCAGACTTAGGTGTCATCCAGTAAATAATTGCCTGAATCTTCTCTGAATCCACAAAGATACCCTGATCGCTAATGACATGTCCCAGAAATCTCATTGCACTCAGCAAAACCACACTTGTTAAATTTTGCGTACAATCTATGCTCTCTCGGTGTCATCAAAATCGCTCTGAGATGACTCGCATGCTCATCACTAGTCTTGATGTAAATCAAGATGTCATCAATAAAGACGATGACATATATGTCCAAGTATGATCTCAATACCCTGTGCATCAAGTCCATGAAGATCGTCGGGGTATTAGTTAGCCCAAAAGGCATGACTGTAAACTCAAACAACCATATCTTGTACTGAAAGCGGTCTTCTTGACGTCATCTTCTCGAATCCTCAACTGATGATAGTCTGAATGCGGATCTATCTTCGAGAAAAACTTGGCGCCAATTAAACGATCAAAAAGGTCGTCGATCCTATGGAGTGGGTAACGATTCTTAACTGTCACATGATTCAACTTCTTGTAGTCTATGCACATCCCATTGAACCATCTTTCTTCTTCATAAATAATATCGGAGCTCCCCAATGTGACATGTTAGGGTGAATGAAACATTTCTCCAGTAAGTCATCCAACTGCCTCCTGACCTCCTCGTGCTCTGACGGTGACATTCGGTAAGGTCTGCTAACGATCGGTTGAGTCCCTGGTATCATCTTAATGATGAACTCAATCGCTCGTAGCGGTGGCAATCCTAGTAAATCATCTGGAAATACATCGACAAAGTCTCGGACTACTTGAACATCCTCAATCCTAACTTCAATCCTAACATCTGGCTCAACTATCGCAGCGAATGCCTCCATCTCTTGAGTCGTAGCTAGTCGACCTTTAGTAATGGGTAGTGTAGTAGCGACTCCGATAAATGTGAACTCGGAATCCCCGAACTCGAAACATGACGGTCTTCCGGAAGCAATCCAGTTGTGCATGATATGCCGCTAACCAGTCCATCCCTAAAAGTGTGTCATACTCGAGGTACTCTAGGACTCGTAAGTCTATCGGCAATTGATGCCCCTCTACCTTTATCGTGTAGTCTCGACATATCCAAATATGGTATATCTTATCCCAACGACAGGACTGAGGACAAGGTGTGTGTCTAGCATCTGTGATGCTAACTCTAACTCTCCTACTATGTGTCCAGCAATAAATGATAATGTACTACCAGAATCTATCATAAAATGCATCGGTGTACCCATAATATATAACGTACCCTCAACGAGTTGTCTAGTCACATCTCGATCTGGCTGCGTGACTGCATGTGCTCTCTCCCTAGCCTGACCCTGCTGTGCTCCTGGTAATGTCGGTGGTGTTCGGCTGTCAGCTTTCAAGTGCCCTTTCTGTAACGGCCCAAATTTTAATTTCGCCGTTATTATGGATTATTTTCAAACTTGGACGACAGCTCAGAGCCACGTGGATACCGCAAATAGGGCAAGGCATGCTGACTAGGTAAATAGTAATTTCGTATGATTGTTTGCCTATTGAGATGTTGTATATCGCGTTATTCGCTTAACATCGCATGTGTGTATTTATATCATCGAATGAAAGATAGTGTAACGGTGTTCGCCTCAAAAACGTGTCGAGACAGTCGAAGAGCGAACTATGGGTACACTAGATCGGAAAACTAAAACACACAAATTAAATAAATAAATAAATAATGGTCAAATAATTACCGTGGAATAGATATTGGGTGGTTAGTGATGCGGCGGTACGCATATATCGCGATTCGACGCGAAACTCGGGCGTCGAAACGCTCGAAAACACAGACGAGTGTCCCAGCTGTGTCACACTTGGGAGTCAATGACACAAAGTCAATTAACTTACCCTCATATACACTCCACCTCACTCCCTCATCATTTTCACCTCTCCCTCACGTCACTCTCTCACCTCACCTACACCTCGCTCTCTCACATACACACCCACACTCACACACGTTCACACATAGGGAGGCCGGGAGGAAGAAGAAGGAAATGAGAGGATGAGGAGAGGGAGGAACACGCCGGGAAGGAGAAGAGGAGGTGGAGACGTCAACGGCCGAGGTAAGTGGTTGCTTTTGTTGTGTTTTCGGTGTGTCGGCCATGGTTGCCACGAAGGGGTTCGGCCTCCATCGAGATGGAGAGGGCAGGGGTGTCTCCCCTGCCATCAAGTCCACCAGGGTTAGGGTGGACAACAACCCCAACCCAAACCAGAGAGGAAGAAAAGAAAAGAAAAAAAAGAACCGAACGTTCTCTCAGAGGAAGAAGAAGAAGATGAGGTGGGGGTGGAACGTTTGGGCCAGTCTGGCCCAACCGACCGGACCGACCGTGGAGTTCGAACCGGGTCGGCCCGACCCGGTTGGACCAGGTTTGACCCGGTTGGACCGAGTTTGACCCGGTCCAGGGACCCACCCATATATTAAAATAATATAAATATTAAATTTTAATTTAAAAACGATCTTAAATTGAATAAATTACAGAAAATAAGAAAAAGGGGTAGAAAATTTAGAAAAAAAAATAAGGAAAATATAAAAAAATGAAAAAAAGGTAGAAAATGGTATTTGAGAATTTTTCAGCCATTGACACCCGGTATAACTCGAAAAGGGTGTCAAACCAAAACTTTTGAAATGGAATTTTCATAATTTGACCACACATTATAAATTCACTTAATTTGACTCTAAATCAGTTAAAATGGTTTAATGGGACACCAGGAACTTAGGAGATCACAATCGGGAGTCGGGCACGTATCTCGAGACGTGAGTGAGACTTTGGATTGCGTTTTTGAGGTACGTAAGATTTCATCTGAAAGTCACTGAGGGTTTATTTTCCATCGTTGATTTCATGTTCCTTGTTATTGTACTCTATTCCGTGATACATTTGGGTTGGTGGTCGAGTTACTCCCACCTGATATTCGTTGTGTACTTATGGTACACTATGTTGTAGCACGTGTGATCAGGCATTCGTTGAATTGCAACCCGAGTTGTAAGGGTGCACGTGTCGGGCAAGCCCCATGAGGAACCAGGTGAAAGGAAGTGGCTGCACCCACCGAAAGGGTCCTGGGGGTCCGAAGTACAGTTTAGTCTGACCGGGACGAGTACACACTTTGTTTCTTTCGTGTTATTTATTCATGTGATGATCTTAGCACAGTAGCATGTTTAGTTTCCGCATGACTATTTGACATGTTTATTGGTATCTGTTTATTTTCTTGTAAATGCTCGGTGTACTTCGTCGGAATCTTACTAACAATACTCTCCATCTTGCTTTTTGCGATGGTCGAGTGCAGATCCTAGTGCTAGTAGGGGCAAGGGGATTTTGGGCAACTTTATCTGATTGCCCGCGGTCGAGGACCTACTAGTACGTGCGATTTCGATATTTTGTTTTACTTTTAGGTATTGGGAGATTGGATAGACACTGTACTTGTATATATTACTACTTAGTATTATCGTCTATATACATAGTACTTTCCCCGTGTTTTCCACAATAGGTGTTGCTCTTAAAATGATGCTTATTACGATGATAAATTTAATTGTTTTACTTGTTTTTAAATTTAAGACTTCCGCTGTTTTGTTTTTAATGCTATAAAAATGATTAAACTGTCGAACTAAATTGATTAACGAAATGAGCTTAACATGCATATGAGTAGTTATGATGTAGCAAAGAAGTGGCGCAGGGATCAATTCGGTCAAGATCCTACAGATCGCTGGGGCCGGCCTCCCCACGTGGCGACCTCAGGATTTGGGGGACGTCACAAGTGGTATCAGAGCTTAGGTTCAAGCGAACCTAGGGGAAAGTTTAATGGCTTAAGACACTGTGATACCACGTCACATGTGGTATCAGAGCATGGTCGACTCCGTTGGAGGAAGCATATGTGTTCTTAAAATGATACCACATCACAGGTGGTATCAGAGCGAGAGTTCGAAGAACCTCGGGAAATTAACTGAAAGAGCATAAGACTTAAAAAAATAATAATAAGAAGAATTTAGATGTGGAAACCCGATGTACTTGCTTTAGAACTATAGTTGGGAAGTGATGGTGAGGCGGGTAGACTTAGGGTTTATACACGTGTTATGTTTTATTGTAAATGATATATTAAACGTATATATACCGAGGCTGATCCGACGCACGTCTTTCGATAGAGAACACGATGTACGGATAGCCCTCTACACAGCCTGAGGTAGGACAAACTAGTGATCCTACTAGGGACACCTGGACTACTACCGTGTCGACTCAGAGTATTGAGGGTCGACTCGCCGCACACGATGCCCAGCTAACAGAGATCCTCCAGCTACTTAGGGCCCAGGTTGTGACAGCCGCCACGGCAGCAACACTAGCTCCTACAGTTCCGGTCGCACCTACGGTACAGACACCCGTCGCCACGATACATCACATTGCCTACGATAGACACTTTCGAGACACGGCCGTGGGAGTCTCACCAGCTATTGTGATACTGTTAGAGACTTTGACTCTTACGCCCCTACCTATGATTACCGAGCAGCCAAAAGCTACTATTTTTCCTGCTACTTCCGCATTCGTCTTGACCCCGGAGGCGAAGCTTGTTAGAGAGTTTATGAAGTTTCATGGGATACTTCTACGAAGGTGGAGACCCTGAGGCAGCAGGGAAGTGGATAGTTTCGCATGAGCGTTTCCATAAGCTGATGCGGAATGATGACAACATACGTGCACGTTTATCTCGGAGCGTGTCTGAGAGGTAATGTAGCGATTTGGTGGATGACTTATCTAGATATCCACCCGGAGCCAGCGACATGGGCGGAGTTTCGAGAGTTGTTCTATGACGAGTTCATCCCCATGCAGGTGAGGCTGAGATTGAGGGATGATTTTCTGGCCCTACGACAGGGTAACCGCTCATTGATGCAGTATATGGAGTGGTACCGATACCTATTACGGTTCTCGATGGATGTAGCGAGCACAGAAACGCTTCAGATTTACTATTTCGTACGTGGTGTTGATGAGCGGATTGCTGATGCGATAGTCTCGACAGGTGCTACTACTATTCAGGAGGTGTATGATCGAGCATTATCTTATGAGACACTACTCTTGGAGAGAAAGGGCAGATGTACGACAAGCACTGCTGTACAGGCGGGTCAGAGTTCCGATCAGATCAAAGACCGAAGAGACAGAGAGATCAGCTTGATAGAGGTCACCGAGATGATCGACGAGATAGGGACCGTAAGGTTGATCACCGGATAGCCAGTTTCAGTACGAGGATAGGCAACAGACGCATGCCTTAGCACCCGCACCCACGAGCAACAACCACATCAGCCACAACCGTACCGTCAGGATAGGAATCAGGGAGGCCGTGACAGGGGTCAGAGAGACCAGGGTCAGGGTCAGAGATTCGGGGCTTGGCAGGAGAGACGTCGTTGTCATCATTGTGGTCAGAAAGGGCACCTGAAAGCTGATTGAAGGACACCACCGACATTACCAGGAGCCCAGCAGGGTCAGGCCAGGGAGAGAGCACATGCAGTCGCGCAACCAGATCGAGATGCGACCAGACAGCTTGTCGAGGGTACGTTATCTATTATGGGTAGACCGATGCATGTTATGATAGATTCTGGTAGTACATTATCATTTATTTCTGGACGTATGGTAGGAAAGTTAGGGTTAGCATCACAGACCCTTGACACACACCTTGTCCTCAGTACGACCGGCCGTGGAGATAAGATATACCCTAACATGATATGTCGAGACTGCACGATAGAGGTAGAGGGGCATTAATTGAAGATAGACTTATGAGTCCTAGAGTACCTCGAGTTTGACGCACTTTTAAGGATGGACTGGTTGGCGGCATATCATGTGCAACTTGATTGTTTCCATAAGATCGTCACGTTTCAAGTTCTGGGGATTCCAGAGTTTACATTTACCGAAGTTGCTACCGCACTACCCATTACTAGAGGCCGACTAGCTACGACTCAAGAGATGGAGGCATTTGCTGCAATAGTCGAGCCAAAGGTTAGGACCGAAGTCAGGATTGAAGATGTTTCGGTAGTCCAAGATTTTGTCGATGTATTTCCAGATGATTTACCAGGATTGCCACCGCCAAGAGCGATTGAGTTCATCATTGAGCTGATATCAGGTACTCAACCGATCGCTAGCAGACCTTACCAGATGTCACCGTTAGAGCATGAGGAGGTCGGGAGGCAATTGGATGACTTACTGGAGAAGGGCTTCATTCGCCCTAGCATGTCACCTTGGGGAGCTCCGGTATTATTTGTGAAGAAGAATGATGGTCCAATGAGGATGTGCATAGACTACCTGAAGTTAAATCAGGTGACAGTTAATAATCGTTACCCACTCCCCAGGATCGACGATCTTTTCGATCGTTTGACCGGCGCCAAGTTCTTCTCAAAAATTGATCCGCGTTTAGGCTATTATCAGTTGAGGATTCGAGAAAAGGATGTCAAGAAGACAGCTTTCAGTACAAGATATGGGTTGTTTGAGTTTACGGTTATGCCTTTTGGGCTGACTAATGCCCCGGTGATCTTCGTGGACTTGATGCATAGGGTCTTGAGACCATACTTGGACAGATATGTCATCGTCTTTATTGATGACATCTTGATTTACAGCAAGACGCGTGAGGAGCATGCAAGTCATCTCAGAGCGGTTTTGACGACATTGAGAGAGCATAGATTGTACGCAAAATTTAGAAAGTGTGATTTCTGGCTGAGTGCAGTATCTCTGTGGATTCAGAGAAGATTCGGGCAATTATTGACTGGAGGACGCCCGAATTCGCTTTTGATATTCGGAGTTTCTTGGGACTAGCAGGGTACTACCGCCGCTTCGTACATGGTTTTTCTTCGATTGCAGCACCAATGACTAGACTGACTAAGAATGATGTCAAATTTGATTAGTCCGAGGAGTGTGAGCAAGCTTTTTGGGAGTTGAATAGGAGATTGACTTCCGCGCCAGTGTTGACATTGCCAGAGCCGGGCAATAGTTTATTAGTGTATACGGATGCATCGGGCATTTGACTTGGATGCGTTTTGATGCAGGAGGGTAGACCAATAGCTTACTTGTCCCGACGATTTAGACCCCACGAGGTTAACTATCCAGTGCATGACTTAGAGCTTGCAGCAGTCGTTTTTGCACTGAAGGCTTGAAGACATTATCTCTATGGAGAGCGGTTCGTACTCTACACTGATCATCAGAATCTGAAATACATTTTCATCCAGAGAGATTTAAACATGCGTCAGAGGAGATGACTTGAGTTACTAAAAGACTATGACTTCACTATTGAGTATCACCCAAGGAAAGTGAACGTCGTAGCTGATGAATTGAGCAGGAGTGGTATTGACAGTCAAATTGTAGTGCGACATATGACACACGAGCATGGCTTATTACAGGCGGGGTCAATTATGTGCCTGACTGATTTTTTACTACGATCGAGCCACACATTTGTTGTCAGATGAGAGTTTCGACGATATCTATTGAGCGAGTTGTCGAGCGTTAGAGGACTGATGGGCTCTATGAGCGGTTCAGTGGTATAGCTCGGGATCCAGAGTGTACGGATTGGGTAGAGTCAACAGATCAGTGTTTGAGACACCGGGGAAAGTTGTGGATCCCTGTAGATCCAGAGATATGGAACGAAATTTTGGAGGACGCACACCGGTCTCGCTACATGGTTCATCCTGATCGGACCAACATGTATCACGACTTGAGGCGATTGTTCTGGTGGCCAGGGATGAAGGCTGACGTTGGCGAGTACGTAAGGAGTTGTCATATCTGCCAGCAAGTTAAGGCTGAGCACAGGAGACCAGGCGGTTTACTACAACCACTACTAATTCCACAGTGGA
Organism: Stephania yunnanensis; assembly: GCA_039657365.1. Classification (NCBI taxonomy): domain Eukaryota; kingdom Viridiplantae; phylum Streptophyta; class Magnoliopsida; order Ranunculales; family Menispermaceae; genus Stephania; species Stephania yunnanensis. The sequence goes on along the minus strand of CM077585.1, from coordinate 52,128,197 downwards.
AATGGGAGCACGTCACTATGGATTTTTTCAGTGGGTTACCGCAGATTATGAGGAGACACGATGCGGTTTGGGTTGTGATCGACAGATTAACGAAATCGGCACATTTCATTCATATTTCTATGAGATATTCGTTTTCACAGCTGAGCATTATCTTCGAGAGGGATATCGTTAGATTGCATGGGTTGCCAGTCTCTATTTTATCTGACCGAGATCCTAGGTTGACTTCGAAATTCTAGGAGACGATGCAGGAGCAGTTTGGCACCAGTTTGCAATTTAGTACAGCTTACCATCCTCAGACAGACGGACAGTCTGAAAAAATGATACGGATTCTGGAAGATATGTTAAGGGCTTGTATTTTGCGGTTTGGAGGTTCGTGGGAGGATTATTTATCGCCGTGTGAGTTTGCTTACAATAACAGCTATCAGGCGAGTATCGGGATGCCTCCGTTTGAGGCGTTGTATGGCAGACCCTGCAGATCACATGCGTGTTGGGCAGCGCCTAAGGATACAGCGGCGATTGTGCTAGAAATAGTTGTCGATCACACAGAGAAGATTAGACAGATTCGACAGAGACTTCAGGTAGCACAAGACAGGCAGAAGAAATATGCAGATAAGTATCACGAGGGTCTGAGCTATGAAGAGGGCGACATGGTTTATCTAAAGGTTTCTCCCTGGAAGGGTCAGCAGAGATTTGGGATTAAAGGAAAATTGGCGCCGAGATACATAGGACCGTTTAGAGTCGCAGCACGAGTTGGCAGTATAGTTTATAGATTGGACTTGCCACCAGAGTTGGCTGGGGTTCATCATACGTTTCACATCTCAATGTTAAGACTGGCTAAGTCAGGACCGAGACCGATGGTTGACTTGAGACAGATCGAGGTTCGGCCTGATGTAGCATATGAGGAGCGACCGATAGAAATTGTGGATCGCGCGACTCAGACGCTTAGGAACAGGGTGATCCCTAAGGTGTTGGTTTGTTGGCAACATCATGGTACAGAATGACTCACTTGGGAGCTCGAGTCTACTATGCGGCAGCGTTACCCACATCTATTTCATGGTACGAAACTTCAAGTTATTTAAAATTTCGGGACGAAATTTCTTTTCTAGTTGGGAAGAGTTGTAACGGCCCAAATTTTAATTTCGCTGTTATTATGGATTATTTTCAGATTTGGACGACAACTCAGAGCCACGTGGATACCGCAAATAGGAAGGGCATGCTGACTAGGTAAATAGTAATTTTGTATGATTGTTTGCCTATTGCGATGCTGTATATCGAGTTATTCGCTTAACATCGCATGTGTGTATTTATATCATCGAATCGAACGAGATAGTGTAACGGGTGTTCGCCTCGAAAAACGTATCGAGACGGGTACTGAAGAACGAACTATGGGTGCACTAGGTCGAAAAAACTAAAACACACGAATTAAATAAATAAATAAATAATGGTCATATAATTACTATGGAATAGATATTGGGTGGTTGGTGATGCGGCGGTACGCGTATATCAAGATTCGGACGCGAAATTCGGGCGTCGAAACGCTCGAAAACACAGGCGAGTGTCCCAGCTGTGTCACATTTGGGAGTCAATGACACAAAGTCAATTAACTTACCCTTATATACACTCCACCACACTCCCTCATCATTTTCATCTCTCCCTCACGTCACTCTCTCACCTCACCTACACATCTCTCTCACATACACACCCACACTCACACGTTCACACAGTAGGGAGGCTGAGAGGAAGAAGAAGGAAAGGAGAGGAGGAGGAGAGGGAGGAACACGCCGGGAAGGAGAAGAGGAGGTGGAGACGTCAACGACCGAGGTAAGTCGTTGTTTTTGTTGTGTTTTCGGTGTGTCGGCCATGGTGGCCACGAAGGGATTCGGCCTCGTGGAGATGGCAGGAGTGTCTCCCCTGCCTTCGAGTCCACCGGGGTTGGGGTGGACAGCAACCCCAACCCAAACCAGAGAGGAAGAAAAGAAAAAAAAAAAAAACCAGTAACGTTCTCTATGAGGAAGAAGAAGAAGATGGGGTGGGGGTGGAACGGTTGGGCCGATCCGGGCCCAACCGACCCTACCCGGGTGGGTCCGAACCGGGTCAGGCCGACCCGGTCCAGGGACCCACCCATATATTAAAATAATATAAGTATTAAATTTTAATTTAAAAAAACAATCTTAAATTGTATAAATAACAGAAAATAAGAAAACGGGGTAGAAAATTTAGAAATAAAAAATTCAGAAAAATCAGGAAAATATAAAAAAATGAGAAAAAGGTAGAAAAATGGTATTTGAGAATTTTTCAGCCGTTGACACCTCGGTATAACTCGAAAAGGGTGTCAAACCAAAACTTTTGAAATGAAAATTTTCTTAATTTGACCACACATTATAAATTCACTTAATTTGACTCTAAATCAGTTAAAATGGTTTAATGGGACACTAGAAACTTATGAGACCACAATAGGGAGTCGGGCACGTATCTCGAGACATGAGTGAGACTTTGGAGTGCATTTTTGAGGTACGTAAGATTTCATCTGAAAGTCATATAGGGTTTACTTTCCATCGTTGATTTCATATTCCTTGTTATTGTACTCTATTCCGTGATACATTTGAGTTGGTGGTCGAGTTACTCCCACCTGATATTCGTTGTGTACTTATGGCACACTATGTTGTAGCACGTGTGATCAGACATTCGGTGAATTGCAACCCGAGTTGTAAAGGTGCACGTGTCGTGCAAGCCCCACGAGGAACCAAGTGAAAGGAAGTGGGGCACCCACCGAAAAAATCCTAGGAGTCCGAAGTACAGTTTAGTCTGACCGGGACGAGTATACACTTTGTTTCTCTCGTGTTATTTATTTATGTGATGATCTTAGCTCAGTTGTCTGTTTATTTTTGTCACGGCTCAATAATTAATACACGTTTAACTCGTTAATTATGACACAATGACCAATGACGTGGGACCCGTAGTGCGATACGTGTCACTACCGAGGCACGGTGGCCGAGGTAAATGTTATATTTGTTGTGTTGTTTGCCTAGTGTATTGTATATGTGTAACTACTAAGTCATTTACGGGTATGCAAATACCGAGACGAGCGGGGACGCGCCTTGAGTCGCGCGCCGATGTGGGCCCGAGGTAGCAGCTCCTGGGGTAAGTTTAGTGAATTTCATTTAAAAAAAAATCATAAGGGGATGTGGACCCTAAGAGGCCACATCACCTACTATATACACCACATATCTATATATACATAGATGGGTCATTTTTATCTCCAAAATATATATATATATATATATATATATATATATATATATATATATATATATATAACAGAGAGAAAAAAAAGACCAAAAAATAACAACAGAGAAGAAAAATCGAAACAGAGTGGAAGAGAAGAGCCGAGAAGAGGAAGAAGGAGAGAAACCGAGAGAAAGAGAGAGATCAACCAAGCTCGAAGTAAGGTGAGTCGTTGATCTCATTTTTGGTTTGGCTATTGTGTGTCGTCTGTTGTTGTTGTGGTGTCGGTGTCGTGGCCATGGAGGATCGACCTCCATGGCCGACCGAGAAAAACTTGGGGGAGATGGCAAGGGGATCTCCCTTGCCATCAAAACCCATTGGGGTTGGAGTTGGGAGCTAACCCCAACACAAAAAAAAACCAGAGCACGTCATGCTCTGGAGAAGAAGACCCGCGGGTCGGGTCGGATCGACCGTCGGGCCGACCCTAACCCGTGGGGGGAAGGTCGGGTCAAATCGACTCGAGTCCAGCTGGACCGGGTCGGGTCGACCCGGATCCGATTGGACCAGGTCAGGTTTGACCCTGACCCGCCCATTTATATATATAATATATATTTAATTATTTAATTTAAAATTAAACAGTTTTAATATATAATAAATTCCTGAAAATAGATAAAAATATGAAAGAAATTCAGAAAAACTCCAAAAAAATAGAGAAAATTATATTTGTGACCCAAATCAATAGAACTTCCGTAGTGCTATAAAAAGTGAAAAAAATTCAGGAGTCGGTCGAGGCGTTATATCGGGAAATCCGCAAATTGGTCTCGAACTCAAGTTTGACCGATGTCGATCAATTTAGGGATGTTAAATCATTAAATCGAAAGTTAAATTGACACATTTTCAATTGTTAGGATCCTAGAGGAGTTATTACGGGGTTTGGGTGCTTATATCGACGCGACGGAAGCCAAATAGCTTAGGAATTGCTGTGTGTATGTAAGTAAACTGATTTGAGGCATTTATTTACATTTCGTTCCATTTACTTATTTCTTCTCGGTTATTCGAACTGAATTACATTTGAAATCCATATGCTATGACTTGTTCAGTTGCTCGTTTTATGATGTTCATAGCATACTCTGTTTTGTATATCATTGATTTCAATTCCTATATTTTGTCATGTTGATCGTTGTGTATGGAAGTCATTGATATAGCATGCTATTAGGATAGTTTGTTTATTTTAACTCAAGTCCTTTGTGCATTAGTATGCTACTACATCTCTTGGATTTCAATGTTGTGTCATTTTTGAATATGAAAGGGGTTCTTGTGGTTAGGGTCATTCGATGATAGAAATTCAGCTTTCATACGAGGGTCACTAGACTTGTCGGGATGTTAGGGAATTTCTCCACTACCTTGCATGACACACGAGGTAACGTGCCTCGAACGGGGTAACTGGACCTCGGGGTTTGTTGGCGCAAGAATAACTTAGGTGAACATGACGAGTTTTAAAACTCGGGTATGTTAGCAAGTATACATTCCGGTATCGACTAATTCACTTGGAATAGAAAAGGCGTATCGTACGTACGACCTTTTGAAATTATGATATAGAGCTCAATTTGAAATGAAATGATATAGAGCAGAGCTTAAATTGTAGTGGACAGGCCGATGTGATGAAGATCGCGGCCGACCGACCCTAATCCATTACTACTTAGCCTTGAGTCAGTTTCATTTGTGATTAACTTAAGTATCTCTTTGCATGATGTTTCTTTCAGCATAAGTTTCTATTTAAATTATGCAATTTGATACTTGTTGCCTATTTGGGAATGTGGATCGATCTCTCTCAGTATTACTTAAATAAATTCATGTACTCACCGTCTAGTTTGTGACGGTGGGTGCATATCAGCCAAGTAGCAGACCTGGCAAAGAGAAGATTGGTGATTACCTCTGAGCCGGTAGAGGACTGCTACGACATACTTTTGTACGTTTTGTCTTATTTTGTATTACATTTTTATGTACATGCTCATTTGCCTTTTGGGTTGAGTGATAGGACTATAGAACTGGACACATGTTATATATATCACCATTTTGTTTATATATGCATGTGATCACTATTTCTTGGTTTTTCCATAATAGGTTAAGCCTTATGCTTTCATTTCCAATAGTAGCTGAATAACACTTCCGCTGAATAATTGGTTAGATAAAAAAAAAAATTCGTAACTCTGATGTACAGACAACCATAGGTTAGTCATTAGAACAATTAAGTTAACCGTAGGTGGTATCATAAATGGTAGGTAGGTAGGTTTTTAACTAAGGCTGACTAATTCATTGTTAGGTCCTATATGGGAGATTAGGGCTTAATTAAGGGATTAGGCCGGGCGGTTCCCTTATTTGTAGTTGGGGCCGTCACAGTTGGTATCAGAGACAAGGTTTATAAAGCTTGGCATACCTATATAGTCTCAGGTTATATGAGACCAATACATCTAGTATTAACGTCATGGACTTGAGAAAACATGACTTTAAGATTGTAGAATATGGAGTTTCTACAATATGATACCACAGCTACAATATGTAGTGAACGACCTACATTGTTCAGCTAGAAACAACTAAAAGATGTAAAAAAATTGTAGAAGTTAGAAAACTTTAGTTAGATGTGGAAAATCAGATGATCCTCGCCTAGAAACTATTAGTTGGGAAGCGAGTGAAGTGAGTTGGGGATTTGATATATTTATTATATACATGTTAATTTTGTTATGTGTATATATGCGTTATCCACGTAGTAGCTGATTCGCGTTCGTTCTCCATTTGTAGTCGGAGATGGCGGAGAATTGGGTCTTGTCGCAGGAGAAGTTACATAGAGTCTTGCAGATTGATGATAGACTTAGAGCGAAGATTTCGTCGTACACCTTGCAGCGAGATGTCGATGTGTGGTGGCGTGCGACGATAGCTGCTGAGGGAGAGTTTAAGTCTTGGGATGCTTTCAAGACTAAGTTCTATCAGCAATACTTCCCACCTGCGGTGATGAAGCGGTTGATGAAGGAGTTCATGAACTTGAGACAGGGAGCCGACGAGACAGTGATGAGATACCGAGACAGATACGGCTATTTGAGGTAGTTTGTCGGAGATCTTATGAAGGAGGATGCCGATTAGGTGTACCATTTTGGCGAGGGATTGAGGTCAGATATTGGGTTTTATGTGGTCAGTTCAGGTGCGAAGACACTGGGAGAGATCTTCGAGTGTGCACTTGCTCGCGAGACTTATTATATGAGCCGAGTGGCTGACGGGACACCCCTAGTACCTGCGATGACACCTGATCAGATTGTGGAGTATGAGCGGAGGAGACAGAAAGGCAAAGGACCGAGGAGATGGGATAGGAGCGTTCAAGGGGCGATTGTGCCTTATGTAGCACCTCCTACACCTTTGCAGACTATTGCGGCTCGACCTCCTGTACCACCACCAGTCAGACCTGCATTGCTAGCTCCTACTACGTCTACTTTACCCGTTTTACCAGCACCACCAGCCTCACGTCAGCAGCATGGTGGTAGAGGCAGAGGCAGAGGCGGAGGTAGAGGACGAGGACGAGACAGTTCCAGATCAGGGCAGAGACAGACATCTGCACAGGCCCAGGATCGGACACATGTTCAGTCGAGAGCAGTCACTTGTTATCGATGTTGTCAGGAGGGACATATCAGTCGAGAGTGTCCACGCCAGCGACAATGAATCCACCACAGCGTCGAGAGGTCGTCCATACGATTGCACAGCCTGACGCAGACACTTCAAGGAAACTCATTGAGGGTATGATTTCCATTTGTGGTCATCAAGCTTATGTTTTGTTTGATTCGGGTTCTACCGTTTCTTTCATTTCTGGTCGCATGGTCAGCACGTTAGGGTTGAAACCAATTAGTGTAGGAGTCCATTTGATTTTGAGTACGGCAGCTGGAGATAGAGTGTACCCTAATTCTCTAGTGGAGAGATGCCCAGTAGAGATCGACGGGGTCGAGTTACCGGTGAATTTCAGAGTGCTAGAATTTTTGGAATTCGATGCGTTGTTAGGGATGGATTGGCTTGCATCATATCATGCTCATATCGACTGTTTTGAAAAAACGGTGAGATTTGAGATTCCAGGGCATCCAGTGTTCGTGTATAGTGGTAGTACACCGAGAGCCGTTAGCACTCGAGGTCGACTTGCGACTAGTGGGGAGATGGAGACTTTGGTATCTGTATATACCGTTGCAGAGAGTCATGAACTGAAACTTGCAGAGATTCCGGTTGTGTGCGAGTTTCCGAACGTGTTTCCGGAAGACTTACCTGGATAACCACCACCAAGGGAGATTGATTTCATTATTGAGTTGGTGCCAGGGACGAAACCGATATCTATACCACCATATCGCATGGCTCCACGAGAGTTGGAAGAATCGAGGAAACAGTTGCAAGAATTGCGCGAGAAGGGATTCATTTCACCTTCGATATCACCATGGGGGAGCACCCGTCCTGTTTGTGAAGAAGAAGGATGGTACCTTGAGACTGTATATTGATTACAGACAATTGAATAAGGTCACAGTCAAGAACAAGTATCCATTACCGCGTATTGACGACTTATTCGATCAGCTGAGAGGAGCGCAGTTTTTCTCCAAGATAGATCTACGATCAGGGTATCATCAGCTGAGGATCAGGGAGGATGATAGATACATAACATCGTTTAGTACGAGGTATGGACATTATCAGTTCACAGTCATGCCGTTTGGTTTAACTAATGCTCCTGCCATGTTTATGGATTTGATGCATCGAGTGATGAGATCATATCTTGATCGCTTTGTGATCGTGTTTATTGATGATATATTGGTGTATTCGAAGACTCGAGAAGATCACGAGCAGCACCTCAGGGAGACGTTGCAGACTTTGAGGGAGCACAGACTATATGCCAAATTCAGTAAGTGTGAATTTTGGTTGTCTAAGGTTAAATTTTTGGGTCATGTAGTTGGAGCAGCAGGTATTGCTGTAGATCCAGCAAAGATTCAGGTGATTTTGGATTGGCCAGCGCCGACGTCAGTAACGAAGATTCGGAGTTTTCTGGGGTTAGCAGGCTATTACCGAAGGTTCGTGAAGGATTTTTCGAAGATCGCTTCACCAATGACCAAGTTGACCCAGAAAGACGTGAAGTTTCATTGGTCGGATGAATGCGAGGAGTCATTTGCCAAATTGAAGAACTTGTTGACTACCGCACCAATGTTGATATTGCTAGAGGCTGGAAAGGGTTTCATGGTGTACACAGATGCTTCTCGTATAGGGTTAGGTTGTGTGTTGATGCAAGAGAAAGGTACGGTGGCCTATGCATCAAGACAATTGAAGATACATGAGAAGAACTACCCAACTCATGACTTAGAGTTGGCGGCGGTAGTGTTTGCTTTGAAGATATGGAGACATCATCTGTATGGAGAGAAGTTCACACTCTATACTGACCATAAGAGTTTGAAATATCTCTTCACACAGAGAGAGCTGAATATGAGACAACGCAGATGGTTAGAGTTTTTGAAAGACTATGACTTTTCTCTGGAATATCATCCAGGAAAAGCAAATGTCGTTGCTGATGCGCTGAGTAGAATTCCGATTGGAGATGCTGAGACTATTCGATGTCATATGACGCACGAGTATGGTTTACTCGAGGCGGCGGCAAGGCTAAGTCAGTCAGATATTGCTAATGACACGGAGGTACTGATTTGTGCTCAAGTGAGACTTCGGACAGTGTCGACTCAGAGAGTGTCAGAGGATCAGAAAGTTGATATACTGTATCCGAGATTCAGTGAGTTAGCGCAGAGTTCCGAATGTATTGACTGGGCGGAGACAGCAGATCGGTGTCTTAGATTTTGAGGCAGATTGTGGATATCGGCAGTGACAGAGTTGAGAGATGAGATTCTTCAGGATTCACATCGTTCCTGGTTCACTATTCATCCATAAAGGACCAAAATGTATCATGATATGAAAAGATATTTTTGGTGGCCTGGAATGAAAGCGGACATATCAGAGTATATCAGAAACTGTGGGATCTGCCAGCAGGTGAAGGCAGAGCATCGTAGACCTGGAGGATTACTACAACCACTTCCCATTCCACAATGGAAGTGGGAAGACATAGTTATGGATTTCGTTCGAGAACTGCCGAGGACGGTTCATAGACATGATTCCATCTGGGTGATTGTGGACAGATTGACGAAATCTACCCATTTCATACCAGTTGCAACTCATTACACATTTGACCAGCTGAGTGTATTGTTCGGGAGAGAGATTATCACGCTGCATGGAGTACCTTTGACTATTACGTCAGACAGAGATGTTATGTATACGTCCAGGATGTGGCGGAATATGCAGGAGCAATATGGTACACGCTTACAGTTTAGCACAGCCTTTCACCCTCAGACTGATGGGCAGACCGAGAGGTTAATACAAACTCTCGAAGATATGCTCAGGGCGTGCGTACTTGAGTTTAGCGGATCGTGGGAAGAGTATTTACCGTTGTGTGAATTTGCGTACAACAACAGTTATCGGGCGAGCATTGAAATGGCGTCGTTTGAGGCGTTATATGGTAGACCGTGCCGCTCACCATCTTGTTGGGCTGAGCCAGAAGACCGCAATTTGTTAGGGCCCGAAATTGTTGTCGATCACACGGAAAAGGTAAGACAGATTCGCCGGAATCTAAAGGGAGCCCAAGAGAGGCAAAAGAAGTATGCAGACATGTATCGCAGCGATCTCACGTACGATTAGGGAGCTTTAGTTTATCTAAAGGTTTCTCCTCGGAAGGGTCATCATCGATTTGGTTTGAAAGGCAAATTAGCACCGAGATTCATCGGACCTTTCAAAATCGAGAAACGAGTTGGAAAGGTTGCTTATGAGTTAGAGTTGCCTCCACAAATGTCCGGTATTCATCCGGTGTTTCATATTTCGATGCTTCGACTAGCTAAGTCAAAGACAGGCGAGAGACCGACAGTGGATTTGAGTCAGATTGATTTGAGTGAAGATATCTCATATGAAGAGCAACCCGTTCAAATTCTTGACCGAAAGGTACAACATTTGAGAAACAAGTCTATCCCGAATGTGTTAGTGAAGTGGCAGTTTCATGGAGATTCGGAACTCACTCGGGAACGGGAAGACTATATGCGCGACAGATTTCCGTACCTTTTCGAATCAGGTATATTTTAAAATTCGTTTAGTTTAAGTTCGAGGACGAACTTCCTATTAGTTGGGAAGTATTGTCACAGCCCAATAATTAATACACGTTTAATTCGTTAATTAGGACACAATGACCAGTGACGTGGGGCCCGCAGTGCGATACGTGTCATTACCGAGGCACGGTGGCCGAGGTAAATGTTATATTTGTTGTATTGTTTGCCTAGTATATTGTATATGTGTAGACTACTAAGTCATTTACGGGTATGCAGATACCGAGACGAGCGGGGACGCGCCTCGAGTCGCGCGCCGATGTGGGCCCGAGGTAGCAGCTCGTGGGGTAAGTTTAGTGAATTTCAATTAAAAAAAATCATAAGGGGATGTGGACCCTAAGAGGCCACATCACCTACTATATACACCACATATCTATATATACATAGATGGGTCATTTTGATCTCCAATATATATATATATATATATATAATAGAGAGAAAAAAAAAACCAAACAATAACAACAGAGAAGAAAAATCGAAACAGAGTGGAAGAGAAGAGCCGAGAAGAGGAAGAATGAGAGAAATCGGGAGAAAGAGAGAGATCAACCAAGCTCGAAGTAAGGTGAGTCGTTGATCTCGTTTTTGGTTTGGCTATTATGTGTCGGCTGTTGTTGTTGTGGTGTCGGTGTCGTGGCCATGGAGGATCGACCTTCATGGCCGACCGAGAAAAACTTGGGGGAGATGGCAAGGGGATCTCCCTTGCCGTCAAAACCCATTGGGGTTGGAGTTGGGAGCTAACCCCAACACAAAAAAAAAAAACCAGAGCACGTCGTGCTCTGGAGAAGAAAACCCGCGGGTCGGGTCGGATCGACCGGGCCCGGGTGGGTCGGGCCGACCCGAACCCGTGGGGGGAAGGTCGGGTCAAACCGACCCGAGTCTACCTGGACCGGGTCGGGTCGACCCGGATCAGATTGGACCGGGTCGGGTTTGACACGGACCCACCCATTTATATATATAATATATATTTAATTATTTAATTTAAAATTAAACAGTTTTAATATATAATAAATTCCTGAAAATAGATAAAAATATGAAAAAAATTCAGAAAAATTCCAGAAAAATAGAGAAAATTATATTTGTGACCCAAATCAATAGAACTTCCATAGTGCTATAAAAAGTGAAAAAAATTCGGGAGTCGGTCAAGGCGTTATATCGGGGTTTTACCTCGAAAAATGTGAAATCGACAAATTGGTCTCGAACTCAAGTTTGACCGATGTCGATCAATTTAGAGATGTTAAATCATTAAATCGAAAGTTAAATTGACACATTTTCAATTTTTAGGATCCTAGAGGAGTTATTACGGGGTTTGGGTGCGTACATCGACGCGACGGAAGCCGAATAGCTTAGGAATTATTGTGTGTATGTAAGTAAACTGATTTGAGACATTTATTTACATTTCATTTCATTTATTTATTTCTTCTCAGTTATTCGAACTGAATTACATTTGAAATCCATATGCTATGACTTGTTCAGTTGCTCATTTTATGATGTTCATAGCATACTCCGTTTTGTATATCATTGATTCCAATTCCTATATTTTGTCATGTTGATTGTTGTGTATGGAAGTCATTGATATAGCATGCTATTAGGATAGTTTGTTTATTTTGACTCAAGTCCTTTGTGCATTAGTATGCTACTACATCTCTTGGATTCCAATGTTGTGTCATTTTTTAATATGAAAGTGGTTCTTGTGGTTAGGGTCATTCGATGATAGAAATTCAGCTTTCATACGAGGGTCCTTAGACTTGTCGGGATGTTAGGGAATTTCTCCACTACCTTGCATGACACACGAGGTAACGTGCCTCGAACGGGGTAACCGGACCTCGGGGTTTGTTGGCGCAAGAATAACTTGGGTGAACATGACGAGTTTTAAAACTCAGGTATGTTAGCAAGTATACATTCCGGTGACGACTAATTCACTTGGAATAGAAAAGGCGTATCGTACGTACGACCTTTTGAAATTATGATATAGAGCTCAATTTGAAATGAAATGATATAGAGCAGAGCTCAAATTGTAGTGGACATGCCGATGTGATGAAGATTGCGGCCGACCGACCCTAATCCATTACTACTTAGCCCTGAGTCAGTTTCATTTGTGATTAACTTAAGTATCTCTTTGCATGATGTTTCTTTCAGCATAAGTTTCTATTTAAATTATGCAATTTGATACTTGTTGCCTATTTGGGAATGTGGATCGATGTCTCTCAGTATTACTTAAATAAATTAATGTACTCACCGTCTAGTTTGTGACGGTGGGTGCGATCAGCCGAGTAGCAGACTTGGCAAAGAGAAGATTGGTGATTACCTCTGAGCCGGTAGAGGACTGCTACGACATAATTTTGTACGTTTTGTCTTATTTTGTATTACATTTTTATGTACATGCTCATTTGCCTTTTGGGTTGAGTGATAGGACTATAGAACTGGACACATGTTATATATATCACCATTTTGTTTATATATGCATGTGATCACTATTTCCTGGTTTTTCCATAATAGGTTAGGCCTTAGGCTTTCATTTCCAATAGTAACTGAATAACACTTCCGCTGAATAATTGGTTGATAAAAAAAAAATTTCGTAACTCTGATGTACCGACAACCATAGGTTAGTCATTAGAACAATTAAGTTAACCGTAGGTGGTATCATAAATGGTAGGTAGGTAGGTGTTTAACTAAGGCTGACTAATTCCTTGTTAGGTCCTATATGGGATATTAGGGCTTAATTAAGGGATTAGGCCGGGCGGTGCCCTTATTTGTAGTTAGGGCCGTCACAAGTTTCCTCATGATTATTTGACATGTTTATTGGTATCTGTTTATTTTCTTGTAAATGCTCGGTGTAATTCGTTGGAATCTTACTAACTGTACTCTCCATCTTGCATTTTGTGATGGTCGAGTGCAGATCCTAGTGCTAGTAGGGGCAATGGGATTTTGGGTGGCTTTATCTGATTGCCCGCGGTCGAGGACCTACTAGTACGTGCGATTTTGATATTTTGTTTTACTTTTGGGTATTGGGAGACTGGATAAACACTGTACTTGTATATATTACTACTTAGTATTGTCGTCTAAATAAAGAGTACTTTCCCCGGATTTTCCACAATAGGTGTTGCTCTTAAAATAATGCTTATTACGATGATAAATTTAATTGTTTTACTTGTTTTTAAATTTAAGACTTCCGGTGTTTTGTTTTTAATGCTATAAAAATGATTAAACTGTCGAACTAAATTGATTACGAAATGAGCTTAACATGCAGAATGAGTAGTTATGATGTAGCAAGGGACGTTAGTGGCGCATGGGACTCAATAGGTCAAGGATCTGACAGGATCGTGGGACCGTGCCTCCCCACGTGGCGACCTCGGGATTTGGGGCCGTCACAAGTGGTATCAGAGCTTAGGTTCAAGCGAACCTAGGGGAAAATTTAATGACTTAAGACATTTTGATACCACGCTACAAGTGGTATCAGAGCATGGTCGACTCCGTTGGAGGAAACGTAGGTGTCCTTAAACTGATACCACGTCACAAGTGGTATCAGAGAGAGAGTTCGGGGAACCTTGGGAAATTAACTAAAAGAGCATAAGACTTAGAAATTTAAAATTTAGATGTGGAAACCCGATGTACTTGCCTTAGAACTCTAGTTGAGAAGTGATGGTGAGGCGGGTAGACTTAGGATCTATACACGTGTTATGTTTTATTGTAAATGATATATTAAACGTATATATACCGAGGCTGATCCGATGCACGTTTTTCGATACAGATCACGATGTACGGACAGCCCTTGACACAGCCTGAGGTAGGACAGACTAGTGATCCTATTAGGGACACCGCGACTACTACCGTGTCGCCTCAGAGTATTGAGGATCGACTCGCCGCACATGATGCTCAGCTGACAGAGATCCTTTAGTTACTTAAGGCTCAGGCTGCGACGGCCGCCACGGCAACAACACTAGCTCATACAGTTCTGGTCGCACCTACGGTACAGACACCCGTCGCCCCGATAACATCATATATGACTACTGATATACCACTTTCAGAGACACTGTCTGAGGGAGTTTCGCCAGCTATCGTGATACCGTTAGAGACTTCGACTCTTATGCCCCTACTTATGTCTACCAAGCAGCTATTGTGATACCGTTAGGTACTTTCCCCGGGTTTTCCACAATAGGTGTTGCTCTTAAAATAATGCTTATTACGATGATAAATTTAATTGTTTTACTTGTTTTTAAATTTAAGACTTCCGCTGTTTTATTTTTAATGCTATAAAAATGATTAAACTGTCGAACTAAATTGATTACGAAATGAGCTTAACATGCAGAATGAGTAGTTATGATGTAACAAGGGACGTTAGTGGCGCATGGGACCCAATAGGTCAAGGATCTGACAGGAACGTGGGGCCGCGCCTCCCCACGTGGCGACCTTAGGATTTGGGGCCGTCACACTTTCTGACCACAACGATGACACCGACGTTTCTCATGCCTGTCACTGAATCTCTAACCTTGACCCTGGTCTCTCTGACCCCTGTCATGACCTCCTTGGTCCATATCCTGACAGTACTGTTGTAGTTGATATGTTGTGGTTGATGTCGTTGCTGCTCTGTGGGTGTAGGTGGTAAGGCGTGCGTCTGCTGCCTATCCTCATACTGGAACTGGTTGTCCCGGTGATCAACCTTACGGTCCCTATCTCGGCGATCATCTCGGCGACCTCTGTCAAGCTGATCTCTCTGTCTCTTCGGTATCCGATCTGACCTAGAACCCTGACTCGCCTGTCCTCTCTCTCCAAGAGTAGTGTCTCATAAGATAATGCTCGATCGTACACCTCCTGAAAAGTAGTAGCACCTGTCGAGACTATCGCGTCAGCAATCTGCTCATCAACACCACGTACGAAATAGTAAATCTGAAGTGTCTCTATGCCCGCAACATCCATCGAGAACCGTAATAGGTATCGGTACCGCTTCATGTATTGCATCAATAAGCGGTTACCCTATCGTAGGGCCAGAAAATCCTCCCTCAGCCTTAGCCTAACCTGCATGGGAATGAACTCGTCGTAAAACAACTATCGAAACTTCGCCCATGTTGCTAGCTCCAGGTGGATATCCAAATAAGTCATCCACCAAACCGCTGCATGACCTCTCAGACACGCTCCGGATAAACGTGTATGTATGATGTCATCATTCCGCATTAGCTTATGAAAACGCTCATGCGAAACAATCCACTTCCCTGCTGACTCAGGGTCTCCACCTCCGTAGAAGTATCCCGGCTGGAACTTCATAAATTCTCTAACAAACTTCGCCTCCGGGGTCAAGACGAATGCGGAAGTAGTAGGAACTGCAGTAGCTGTCGGCTGCTCGGTAGTCATAGGTAGGGGCGTAAGAGTTGAAGTCTCTAATGGTATCACAATAGCTAGCGAGACTCCCTCAATCGTGTCTCTAAAAGTGGTGTATCAGTAGGCATATGTGGTATAATCGGGGCGTCGGATGTTTGTACTATAGGTGCAACTAGAACTGTGGGAGCTAGTGTTGTTATCGTGGCGGCCATCGCAGCCTGAGCCCTAAGTAACTGGAGGATCTCTATCGACTGGGCATCGTGGGCTGCAAGTCGATCCTCTATGCTCTAGTCGATATGGTAGTAGTAGTAGGGTGTCCCTAGAGGATCACAAGTCTGTCCTATCTCAGGCATGTGTCGAGGGATGTCCGTCCATCGGGATCTGTATCGAAAAGCGTGCGTCGGATCAACCTCGGTATATATACGTTTAGTATATCATTTACAATAAAATATAACACGTGTATAAATCTTAAGTCTACCCGTCTCACCATCACTTCTCAACTAGAGTTCTAAGGCAAGTACATCGGGTTTCCACATTTAACGTTTTTATTAAGTCTTATGCTCTTTCGATTAATTTCTCAGGTTCCTAGAACTCTCGCTTTGATACCACCTGTGGTGGCCCTAGATCCCGAGGTCGCCACATGGGGAGGCGTGTCCATCAGTCCTATCGGATCCTTGACCCACTAGGTCCCACGCGCCACTAACGTCTTTTGCTACAACGCGACTACTCGATATGTGTGTCAACTCCTTTCATTAATCAGTTTACTTAGACAGTTGAATCATTTGTTTAGTATTTAAAATAGCGAAAGTCTTAAATTTAAAGCAAGTAAAATAATTAAATTTATCATCATATAAATCATCATTTATACATTTATGGTTTGGTCACCCGCAAAGAGCACAAATGCCCCAACTAGAAAACTTGACTCAATAGAAACTGTAGAAAACTCCAAAGTTAACATGTGATGCATTAATTAAAAGGGATTTGAATGGTTTGCTTTCTTTTGCACTAATCGAGCACAAGTGGAAAAGTTTGATCTATGTACCCCTATTAATTTGGGACCGAGGCTATGTTGTTGTTGTTGTTGTTGTTGTATAAATCATCATTTATAAGAGCAAGTAAAAACAAAAGTACTCGTTATATTCAAGTACAATGTTTATTCCTCCCAATACCAAAGTAAAGCAAAATACCAAAATCGCACGTTCTAGTGGGTCCTCGACCGTGGGCAGTCAGATGAAGTCGCCCAAAATCCTCTTGCCCCTACTAGTACTGGGATATGTACTCAATCATCACAAAAAGCCAGATGGAGAGTATAGTTAGTAAGATTCCAACGAAGTACACCGAGCATTTATAAGGAAATAAATAGATACCAATAAACATGTCAAATAATCATGCGGAAAACTAAACAGACAACTGTGCTAAGATCATCACATGAACAAATAACACGAGAGAAACAAAATGTGTACTCGTCCCAGTCAGACTAAACTGTACTTCGGACCCTCAGGATCCATTCGGTGGGTGTCTCCACTTCCTTTCATCTAGTTCCTCGCGGTGCTTGCCCGACGCGTGCACCCTTAATGCAACTCTGGTTGCAATTCACCGAGTGCTTGATCACACGTGCTACAGCCTAGTGTGTCATAAGTACACTACGAATATCAGGTGGGAGTAACTCAACCACCAACCCAAATGTATCACGGAATATAGTACAATAACAAGGAATATGAATCAACGATAGAAAAGTAAACCATCTATGACTTTCGGATGAAATCTTACGTACCTAAAAAATGCGCTCCAAAGTTCCACTCACGTCTCGAGATACATGCCCGACTCCGATTGTGGTCTCCTAAGTTCATGGTGTCCAATTAAACCATTTTAATATTTTCCCGATTTTTTAGATTTTTCCCATAATTTTCCACTTATTTTTTTATTTTTTGTAATTTATTTAATTTAAAACTATTTTTTAAATTAAAATTTAATATTATATTATTTAAATAGATGGGTGTGTCTCTGGACCGAGTTTGACCCGGTCCAACCGGTCCGCCCGACTTCGGGCCTACCGGTCGCCTCGACCCCGTTGGGCCACCCGAGTCGGGTCGGGTCGGGGCCGGCCCAACCGATCTAGGGGCTGCACGCACGCACAGCGTGCGTACACCGCTCCCCCGCCCCATCTCTTTCTTCTTTACAGAGACGTTAAGTCTCTAGTTTTCTTTTCTTTCTTTCTTTTTTTTCTTTTTCCCATTATGGTTTGGGTTGGGGTTGCTCTCCACCCCAACCTTGGTGGACTCGATGGCAGGGGAGACGCCCCTGCCATCACCACCGCGACTGGTTCGGACTCCATGATCGAACCCCTCGTGGCCACCATGGCCGACACACCGAAACCACAACAAAAGCAACGACTTACCTCCTTCCCGGCTTCTCCGTCCTCTCTTCTCTCCTTCCCGCTTCCTCTTCTCCTCCTCCTCCTCCTTCCCTATTTCTTTTTCTCCCTCTCCGCCCGTGTGTGAGGTGCCGAGTGTGTTTATGGGTGTGAGAGAGAGTGACGTGAGGGAGAGGAGATGATGGTAAGGTGTGGTGGAGTGTAAATGAAGGTAAGCTAGTTGACTTGTGTCATTGACTTCAAAGTGTGACTCCACCGGGACACTCGCTTGTGTTTTCGATCGTTTCGACGCCCGGGTTTCGTGTTCGAATCGCGATATACGCGTATCATCGCGTCACTAACCACCAAATATCTACTTCATAGTAGTTACTTGACCAATCTTTTTTTATTTAATTTATGTGTTTTAGTTTCTCCCAACCTATTGTACCCACAGTTCCCTCTTTAGCCCTGTTTCAACACGTTTCTCGATGCGAACACCCGTTACACTATCTCTTTCGATTCAATGATATAAATACACACATGCGATGCTAGGTAAATAACTTAATATACAACATCACAATTAGGCAAACAATCACACAAAGTTACTATTTACCTAGTCAAGCATGCCCTAACCTATCTCGAGGCATCCACTTAGATCTGAGCTGTCGTCAAGTCTGAAATAATTAATAATAACGGCGTAATTAAAATTTGGGTCGTTACATAAACGTATCAACACGTCAGCTTACCCCGAAAGAGCACTAGTACTTACAAGGGTAGAAGAGATCCCACATCCATTACTCCCCTAACGCAATGGATTGAAGACATACGACCAACTATACTACCTGAAGAGGAGGAAATCATTGATTTGTGGTCGCGACATATTACTATTTATCAGAGGGTTGGCAGTGGATATGAATCAGTGCAGGAGCCTTATTGGGATATGCTATGAAACAATGTGACCTATGAACTATTGGAATCATTGGTTGTTCGAACATATGTTTGTATTTTTGCTATCTTAAACTAAACTCCTTCAAGTTATGCAACCAATCAACTATCAAATATTTTTCTATGTATTCGGCAAGAATTTCTACTTTCTCACTCTAGTAGCATAATCTATCAACGACGTGAATGAGCAAATTATGATAAGTTCACTTTTACGTATCATAAACATTGCATCATAAACAAAAGTATCATAAACATGTTTTCATAAGCAAAAATATCATAAACAAAATTCTTCATTGTCAAAAGTGATCTCTAAAAGTCAGTTAAACATTGCATGCACCCAATCGTAACGAAGCTCTGGTTTCAAGTTAAGGAAAACTGCTATATGCTCCACGTGCGCCATTATCTTACTTTCATAAATAGCTTTCTCCATATCATTCAATTGATTGACTTCCGCCATAGCAGCAAGGAACGAAACATGCATATCATGTTCCGTATTAAAGTGCTTTAGATATCTTTGATATTTCACTTGCCACCACCTGTGCCGCTACCACCATTTGGTCTGCTAGGTAAGTATCATTGTTGACCTTCTTCTTCTTCTTAGATGGATTCCCATTACCATCCGGTGTAGTGGTGTGGGACCATGATGTAGTGGATGTTATTTCCACATCCTCAGTGGCGGGTGGCATTTCAATTGTGCGTTCCACTTCATAGCCACTCTCACTGCTTGAATCAATCTTTTCCATTGTGCATTTCAATTGTGCGTTCCACTTCCTCTAGGGCGTTTTCTAGTGCGAATTCATCTTCCCCCGTTGCCCTTTCATTTTTTAAAATGACACAACAATCATTGTAAAATGGGAACGACTTTTTAACCATTATTTCGCATCCGGGAAGCTTCGAAAAAGAATAGTGTAAATAATTAGTAAATACCATGAAAAAATATTCATAGTTCGACAACAACTTCATACATTCAAGTATTCATCCCATACATCGGGGGTGCAATCACCATGTTAGTGTTCCTATCAAAACTAAATCCACTGGAACCATGTTTGATGTCTAGAATCATGTCATTGACTATGCTCCATTACTTTTTCAAAACTTTAACTTTAGACTCAATATGTGGCTTAGCATTTATCCCTGAAGTTGGGGCAAGATTTTTCAACATCTCCTCCAAATGGTTAAGATAACTAGGCTTGAATCCATTATCACATTTATAGACTCCAAGACCGACCATCTCATACATAGAATGCATGAGTGTTGCTTCCTCCGTGTGAATCCACGCGCGTCTACAGACCTTGGTATCTTCGCCTTGTGCTTCTTGCGATGGGTCACGAGGCATCTTTGCTTTACCCTTGCCTTTATTTGGAGCAAGTGTACTTTGTTTGAGCAATTTGGAAGGTCGGGGTGCACTAATACATGTTTTCCTTGGCATTTGGGATCCTCCTTGTCCAATCGCTCGTTGTAATCCGACCTTGCCCATACCTAATTTTTTTTCAAACAAATAAATATTGATGCATAATGCTATATACAAACTAAACTGCTTACAAGCTTCAAAATTCAAGTTTTAAGAAAGGAGTTTCTTTGTATACTAACACGGAAAAGTAATTGTTGTGTAAAAATTGAAAGCATGCATGCAACAAAAAAAAATGGGTGGCACCTCTACATTGATTAAGTAAATCAAGTGCTTTTAACTTGTGATGATAGTATGACATATGATGACTTCTTAGATATCACATAAATTGTCAAAGCTATTCACTAATTCAGATAAACCAAGTCACAAAGATTATGATCCTCAGAATCCAACAAAAAAGTAGTTTCAAATAGATTTGATTGTCAAAATATAACAAAGGAATAAAAAAAGCTAAAAGCTTAACAATTGAGCTATCAGATCTATAGTTGCTCTTGTTGAAAGATGTGCCTTTAGTAAAGAACTTCTTTCTTAATTTAATGCTATATACAAACTAAACTACATTTAGTTCTATGATACATCAATATACAAGAACAAATTATATTGCAAACAAATATTATATATCTTCCTCATGACAGAAAAGTAATGCAAGTTAAATGGACACCATCAAATGCTAAAAATTTAACACTTGTTGAACTCACTAAAAGAAGACTACTCCTCTGTTCACATACACTAAAAGAAGCCTACACTTATTGGACAAATTATATTGCAAACAAATATTATATATCTTAAAAGGCTGGGGAAATATGAATTCATTATGGGGGGGTCGGTTGAGGAGATAACACATTCGATATCACCCCAGTAATAGAATGTTGAAGAGGAATGGCAATTCTTCGGGTTGTTGATGGAATTGCGTCAATGGTGACGAATGTATATCGCGAAATAAAATTTCGCCATTTCTTGGATACCAATCTGAATTTGAAGATTTTATTGATCGGTAAACCAGGAAGTATGTTAAGCAATACAAACTCTTCATCACTATAACTAATTGTTAAGTTTTTAGTGGAAATTTCAAACTTCTTACTTTTACCCACCATTGTAAGAAATTGAATAATCACGTGTTAAGAAGATACAAGCAAATCAATGTATGTAGTAGCAAACATCAAGATTGAAGAAACAACAAATCAATGTATGCAATGTGAATACCAAAATTGAAAAAATAGCATTAAAGAAGAAGCACAAATAAAAACGTTATTGATGTAGAGAGGGGGAGAAAGAAGCATAAAGGGAGATGGAGAGAGAGAGAGAGAGAGAGAGAGAGAGAGAGAGAGATAGTGAGAGAGAGAAGTACATGATTTCGAAGAAGCTCAAACACCACAACGGAGGAAGTGACGCGAAAAAGTGATAGCACGAGAATGAATGGAAGGTGACGCGAAGAAGGATAACACGAATGAGTTTTAGGGTTGGGAGGAAGGATTTTTGTTGATATAAGAGGACATTTTTGTAACTTCACTTATTTAATCCCAACTTTTATACCCAACCGAACAAGTCCTTCTATTGGGACTAATACCCAAAACCGTGTAAAATAAACCCATAATCATGGCTTTATTTTACTTGCGAACCGGACGGGCTACCAATTATTAGTTTTAAGTTTTTATGCTTAAGTCTTTAGCAAGTCCAACTATAATTTACAACACATGCATCAGTTGTTTGAACTTTTCTAACCTCTTGACCGGACTGGACCGGATCGGCCGACTCGAAATTTGATTTCCCATTTTAACCCTTTTAGGCTCGTCTCGAAGCCTAGTCTCGCAGAGTTGTTCCATGCACTGATCAGAGAGAGAGAGAGAGAGAGAGATGGGCGGAGGACACGGACATGGAGGCGGAGGTGGGCACGGCACCACCTACAAAGGCCTCACAATGCACCACCCCAAGCGCTGGCACACCGTCACCGGAAAGGGCCTCTGCGCCATCATGTGGTACTCTCTCCATCTCTTCTCTTCTTCTCACCTTTCTTTCACTCCAATCCACGACAATTTCGATCATTTTAGGGCACACATTTCTCAATCTTCATTCCTTTACATCTCGGTTTGCTATCCAATCTAATTCACGCCATTTGCATTGTTAATCTTGCCGATTAGAGGGCGAGATTCATTTGAACTGGATAGAGTCGATTTCTAGGGTTTTTGTAAGATCGAGAGTGTCTAGAGGAGCGGAATTTTGGGGAATCAATGCAAAGTTGGAATCTTGAGGGATGTTTATTCAGATTTTCGCTGACAAATTCGATGCGACCGCGATCAATTGGAAATTGAGAGACGCCGTTTCATTGAATTGGCGAGGCTGAGAAAACAATAACAAAAACAAGCAAAAAAAGTGAAGTTTTCTTTTTATCAAGACTTGAAATTTAAAATTCATTTAGGGATATTGTATAATTTGACGTAGAAAGTCTTTTTAGAACTTTGATGTTTATTACCTGGAAGTGTAAATAATATCTTTGAGTTGTTAGGATCTTAGGGAGATCCGTGCGCGCAGCTGCATGTATGCATACATGAAAAATATTAAACTACTTACGATGGATTGAAGTAATATTTATCATCTATCATCTATCATCTATTTAGTGTTTTACATATATCCTGTTAGCTACAAGCTGCTTTAGAGTTATGTTCTTGGGAAACAAGGAGAATGCTTAATTCAACTTAGACCTTTCGCGATACAACCGATGTGTGCTTGCTTCCTTTTTATTTATTGCTAATATATCTTGTAACGACCATATCAACAATGCTGGCAAAAATAATGATCAATTAATGGGTTTGGAAAGAATTCTTGTTTTTTCAATGCTTGAATTAATCGTTCACAAGGAGTTTGAAAGAAACAGGTAGATGAATGCATCTTGCCATGAAAGAAGAACCAAATCGTGTCAGTTTACATTATGATCAATTTGAAGCTTGTTTGAGCTTTTCAACCTACCATACAATTTGAACATATGCTTGAAGGTTTTGGTGCTTGCTCTGGATGAACTTATTTATGGCCCAACTTATGACTACGAAGCATGCTAGCCCATGTCAAGTTATTGCACCTTCCAAAAAACAATCTTGCCTAATCCGCCTAATTACTTTTGCTTGTGCTGTAGTTTTCCAAATCTTATTCATGTAGGCTTGAAACTATCCAAGGAAGTGTCTTTTCAACTTCAGCATTAATCAACATGATCCACAAAATAATAATAACAATAGCAAAGCCTGAGTCCCAAAGTAGCTGGGGGTGGGTACATGGATCCAATGTTTCCGCTCATCCAATGATCCATACGTTGATTGAAAATTTACTTTATGAGTACTTGAATTACTTGAAGTTTACTTGTCAATAACTTGGTGAAGACTGAAGTATGTACATTTTTTATATTTGTACCTTGGGTGGATTGGTAATCGACCAATTTTCATGGTTCAATGAAGCTTTCATTCTTTTTCTTTGGGATTACTTTTTTCCTTTTTTGATTAATTGATCACAACTTTTGATTAACACACACATGTAACCGTGTTAGTAATGTATATATGGGTGAAGTAAAAGGGCTAATTCTTCTACTGTTCTACGTAAGGCCTTAATCAGATACTTGGGCTTAGTACAAAATTGCAAGTCATTTGAGTTTTTGTAGGCTCATGTTTTGTATAAATATATTAATCATCTTTTTCTTCATGATTCTAAGTGTCACGGGGCTATTAAGTGAGGGGTTTACCCTAAGGAAATCTTTCTCGCTCAACCTAACCCGTGGTGCATTAGGGTCACCTTAGTTCAGCACTACCAATACTCAAAGTAAATGAACAACAAACAATGGCACCAAGGAAATGTTTTACTAAGCTCTCAATGGGAATACAACTCTGGTATCTATGCTTCCCCAAGCTAGAGCCCATGGCTTTATAAATCAGCCAACAAGTAATTACATAACCGTCAAGGACACATGTCCTGATTACATTGATTCGTAGACTAAGTAAAACCTCACTCCTTGTGGTCAAGACACTTACCCAACCGCCTTGTTCCCTTGCTGCCACCTGGTTCCACAACTGCACAACTGCTTGGTCAATTACCACATGCTCCATGTATTCGGGACATTTTCAGACGTGCCTTGATCAAGCCAGGGGCCATGACCAAAGTAGTTATCCAACCGCCTGGAACCACCTTGACTTGGTCCATCCATGCCTCAAGGTGACTTGGTCCATGTTTCGCTTAGGGACAGGGACTGCTCGGTGGTGCCTAGCTGAGCCTAGGCACCCTGGGTGTTAGCCGGGGCTCAGTCGAGTCCCACCGGCGGGGTGGCTCGGACCATGGGTCCGTGGGTCTTGCCTTGGCATGGTACCCAAGGTATGCTCGAGGGTCTTCCTTGCTACTATGCCCATGCCGCCCCTAGGAGAGAACACACCCCTCCTTATAATAGATGTTAAGCCGTTTCCCGAACTCCAATAGGAAACATCAAGAAATAAGACCAATCGTACTTTGACTTGGTCAACGCCCAAGTCAAGATTTGTCAACCCTTGCTAAGGTATGCCTTGCCCATGCCAAGGCACGACCTTGCTCATGCCAAGGTGCGGCCTTGTTCGTGCCAAAGGAATCTGCCAAGTGTTGCCTTGCTCGTGCCAAGGCGCGGCCTTGCTCGTGCCAAGGCTTGCCCCAAGTGCTTGCCCGTGCCTCGTGCCCAAGAGACCTCGCCAAGCGCCCAGTGCCATGCCTCGCCTGCGCGCGAAGGCGCGACCTCGTCCACGCCTTTGCGCCACCTCATCCGTCTCGCATGCTATCCCGCAACCAAGCCTCATGGAACCATCGAGTCCTCCGGAACTCGGCTATTTGCTAGGTTTGCTATTGAGGGGCTGACAAACATCCCCCCGCCGAAATGTTCGATGCCCTCATCAAATTGCTCGGTTGCTGCCACTTCTGGTAGTCTGCTATCTCCTTCTCAAATTGCCATAGAGTAGTGTCTCGCTCCCAAGTAGGTTCATCAACATCAACCCACTTGATCAAGTAAAAAGTTCGCTTATTTTTTTTGCTCCGGCCACGTGTCTCGTGGCTTAGAACCTCCTCAATTTCTCCTGCAAACTCCTTTCGCACCAAGGGTGCAGCCCGTCTTGCTGTGCTCCTCCCTGGATCTACCTCATCAAAGTGGAAAGGGTTTAAGGTAGCTGACATGGAATGTAGGATATATCTTCAACCTTTCCGGTAGCTTAAGGCGATAAGCCACCCTCCCAAGTCGCTTGACCATCTCAAATGGTCCTTCGTATCGTTGAACCAGGTCATTATGCGTCTCCTTTTTGTTGAACTTCTTCAAAATCTGAGGAGTGAGCTTCAACAAGACTAGGTCTCCTTCCTGGAACTCCAAGGGTCTTCTATTCTGATCGGCATACTTTTTCATCCTCTGAACAGCTTTGACTAAACTGTCTCGAGCTGCCTCCCTCAGCTCTTGCTTGTTCCTCGCAAAGCGATAAGCCGTTGGGCTCGACCCCATCAACTTTGATTTGGCTACCTCATGTGGAGTAGCCGACCGTTGTCCCGTTGCGACCTCGAATAGACTCAGCTCTGTATCCGTGCTTTTGTGAAGATTGTAGCAGAATTGGGTTGTATTAAGTAAATCCACCCAGTTGGACTGACTTGCATTCACATAGTGTCTGAGATAGTCCTCCAGCAATGCATTGATCCTCTCCGTCTGCCCATCCGTTTGAGGATGGTTTGTTGTGGAAAACTTCAACTCCGAGCCCATCAGATTGAATAGGGCAATCCAAAACCTTCCGGTGAACCGAAAGTCTCGATCACTGATAATGTCCTCCAGTATTCCCCAATATTTTGCCACATGCTTCAGGAACAACTCTGCAGTCATGTCTGCATCGCAATTCTTCGGAGCAGCTATGAACGTAGCATGCTTAGAGAATCGATCTACCACCACCAGCTCGCTGCTCATTCCCTGCACTTTAGGAAGGCCAGTGACGAAATCCATAGATATACTCTGAAAGGGTCTATCTGGTACAGGCAAAGGCTCCAGCAACCCTGGTGCATTCCTTCTCTCTGACTTGTCTTGTTGGCACACAAGACAAGTCCGCACATATTGATCTACGTCCTCCTCCATCTTAGCCCAGAAGAACGAACGTGGTAAGAAGGCATAAGTGCGCTCCATGCTTGGATGCCCAGCCCACCGAGCATCATGTGTCTCCCTCATAAGTTGTTGCCTTAGTCCGCCAGTACTAGGGATATATGGACGTCCTCCTTTAGCATAGAGGACCTCATTTTCGCACCAAAACCTCCGAGTGACTCCCTCAGCCACTAGCTTTAACATCTTTGTACAAACAGGGTATTTGCTTGTCTCCTCCTTGATGCGAGGTTGGAACTCACTTTCCAACCTCACCACTGCTGACACCATCTCAGCCACCACTTTGCGACTAAGAGCTTCCGGGACTGAGTTAAGCCTTCCAGGCTTATGTTCGAACTGAACATCAAACTCTGCTAGGAAATCTAGCCACCTTGCTTGCTTCTGATTGAGCTTCTTATGACTCATGAAGTAAGTGATAGCAACATTGTCTATCCATACCACGAAGCTCGTTCCCAACAGGTAATGCCTCCAAAGACGGAGAGCATGAATCACAACCAACATTTCTTTCTCATGAGTCGGGTACTTCTGCTCTGCTTCCTTCGGTTTCCCACTTTCGAAGGCAATGGGGTGTCCCTCCTGGACAAGTAGCGCCCCCAATGTTCGATCCGATGCGTTAGTATGCACTTCGAAAGGTATGTCAAAATTGGGCAATCCCTATACTGGTTCAGAGGCAATGGCCTGCCTCGGTTCTGCCATGGCTTGGTCGCATCGATCCGTCCATCCCCAAGCCCGATCCTTCTTCAATAGGTCTGTCAGCGGTGCCACTCTCCTTGAGTAGCCTTCTACAAATCGCCGGTAGTAGTTAGCCAAACCCAGGAATGACAGCAACTCCCGGACCTTCGTGGGGTTTGGCTACTCCATGATTGCCCACACCTTCTCTGGGTCCATCCGTAATTTACCCTGACCTACAACATGATCAAGGAAAGTGATCGTTTGCTCAGCAAACTCACATTTTTCCCTTTTTACGTACAAATGGTTAGCCCTCAAGATAGTCAAAACCATCTATAAGTGATCCACATGATCTTGGAGGTTTTGACTATAAATAACAATATCATCAAGATAAACAATAACAAACCGATCGATGAACTCCGGATATCAAATTACGAGAATCGGGCATTTGTCAAGCCAAATGGCATGACTAAGTATTCAAATGATCCATACCTAGTCACCATGGTCGTCTTAGGGATAGGGTACTTATTCTTCAATGTCAACTTATTCAATAGCGCCCGAACAAGTCCGCCACCAGGGATCCTTCACAACTTATCCGAAGTCCAATCCATCGTGCTTTCACTAGAACAGGACTGGTGCTCCATAAGGTGCCTTGGATGGTTCAATGAATCCAGCATCCAACAACTCCTGCAACTACTTCCTCAGCTCCTCCAACTCCTTTGAAGCCATTCTGTAAGGGGCCTGTGCTGGGGGCTTTGAGCTAGGGATCAGCTCAATCTCATGGTCAATCACCCTTTGTGGGGGTAACTGCTTCGACAACTCCGAAGGCATCACGTCACTAAAGTCCTCCGAGTACCTCAACAACTACATTAGGGACTTTTGCTATCGTGCCTACCTTAGTTTCCACCAAGGCGCCAGGTATGTTGGTTCACCCTTTCGTAGTCCATCTTTCACTTGAATGGCTAAAGATGAGACAACTTTGTACTTTCTTTCCCTGAAATCATGTTAGCCGCAGGAACAAAGCAACGTTGAGACTTGTTCATCACAAACAATCCATTCAAAAATGACATCAAGGCAATGCTCCCCAAATGTAGAAAGTCATTTCCTAGGATGACATCAAAGTCATCCGAGGGAACTGCCATAAGGTTGATCTTCCCTTCCCAAGACCCATCCTTAAGATTCACATTAGATGTCATACCTTGAATTCGTTTTGCTTCAGAATTTACAACTTTCATTTGGTTGGAATTCTCAACAAGAGCGAGTCTCAGCTTTTCCATCATGTGTTCCGCCACGAACGAATGTGTTGCTCCCGAATCCACCATTGTCAAGACTCGTTTTTCATTCACCTCCGCATCAACGTACATCGGCCCCTCCGAAGGGCTTGTCTTGGCTTGTTGAATGACATTCAACAATTGCAGTGGGTTCATCCGATGCAGGCAATCATCTTCCGCGATCAAGGCCGAGATTTTCTCCATCTTTGGGCAGTCTCGTGCCCTGTGAGGACTGTGGCAAATGAAGCAGCCTTTGTGTAAGGAACTTGTTGAGGGCTTTGAGTCTGCTTTCGGGGGTGGCTTCGAGCTCGCTTGCTTAGGAGGGAAGGGCTTTTCTCGCCCTTCTTATGATGGTCCTTGAACGACTTCTTCTCCTTGTTCTTCCACTCGCTCGTGAAAGAACTAGTCTTGAAGTCCACAAGACTATCAGCCGCAATAATTGCTCTAGGCAAGTCCTTCACCCCTTGCCTCCTTAGCTCGAATCGAGCCCATGATTGCAATCCAGTAGTGAAGTTAAAGAGTTTGTCCTCCTCTTACATGTTTTTTATGTCCAGCAAGAGAGAGGAAAACTCCTTAAAGTAGTCTCGAACCGACCTCGTTTGTTTGAGCTTGCGCAAGGCTTCCCGCGCTTGCCAAGCAGCATTGGTAGGAAGGAATTGATCCTTGAACTCCCTCTTTAGCACCTCCCAATCCACGATCTTATGTCTACCCGCAGCCGCATCATCGTCTACTCTGGTTCCTCACCAGAGTTTTGCATCGCCTTCTAGGTCATGGAGGTCAAGTTGACCTTTTGGTTCTCCTCCGTCTTGACAGTAGCAAAGTATTGCTCTATGTCCCAAAGAAAATTCTCAAGCTCCTTCGCACTCCGTTTGCCTGAGAATTTCTTTGGCTCCGACACCTTGGTTCTAGGCTTTATCGCATCCGCAACCTCCAAGGATCCACCCACGGCTCGACTTAAGTAAACTCACCTCCAAAGTCATTGTCGCGACTGTTTCGGTGGTGAATTCTCCCACAGAACATACATCAGCTACAAGCTCCTCAAATTTGGATTCCCAGATAGCTATCATGACCTCTTGTGACTCTCCTCTAGTCACCAAGGAAGCCACCAACGTCTTCAAGCCTTCAATGCGCGGTGCCGACATTGAGGACTCCGCCGACTTTGTCGGACAGTCATCGTTGCCATCATGTGTTCTAAGTGAGCTACCATTTCACTTAGATCACTCATTGCTCGGGTCGCCATCGTCTCCGAAACTTGGCTCTGATACCAATTGTCACGAGGCTATTAAGTGAGGGGTTTACCCTAAGGAAATTTTTCTCGCTCAACCTAACCCGTGGTGCCTAAAGGTCACCTTAGTTCAACACTACCTATATTCAAAGTAAATGAACAACAAACAATGGCACCAAGGAAATGTTTTACTAAGCTCTCAATGGAAATACAACTCTGGTACTTTATGCTTTCCCCAAGCCTAAAGCTCGTGGCTTTATAGATCAGCCAACAAGTAGTTACATAACCGTCAAGGACACATGTCCTGATTACATTGATTCGTAGACTAAGTAAAACTCCACTCCTTATGGTCAAGGCAATTACCCAACCGCCTTGTTCCCTTGCTGCCACCTGGTTCCACAACTGCCACAACTGCCACAACTGCTTGGTCAATTACCACATGCTCCATGTATTCGGGACATTTTCGGACGTGCCTTGGTCATGTCACGGGCCTTGACCAAGGTAGTTACCCAACCGCCTGGAACCACCTTGACTTGGTCCATGTTTCGCTTAAGGTGACTTGGTCCATGTTTCGCTTAGGGACAGGGAATGCTCGGTTGTGCCTAGCTGAGCCTAGGCACCCTGGGTGTTAACCGGGGCTCGGTCAAGTCCCACCGCTCGGGGTGTCTCGGACCATGGTCCATAGATCTTGCCTTGACATGGTGCCTAAGGCATGCTCGAGCGTCTTCCTTGCTACTATGCTCATGCCGCCCCTAGGAGAGAACACACCCCTCCTTATAGTAGATGTTAAGCCATTTCCCGAACTCCAATAGGAAACATCAAGAAATGAGACCAATCGTAGTTTGACTTGGTCAACACCCAAGTCAAGATTTGTCAACCTTTGCCAAGGTATACCTTGCCCGTGCCAAGGCGTGACCTTGCTCATGCCAAGGTGCGGCCTTGTTCGTGCCAAAGGAATCTGCCAAGACACTGCCTTGCTCATGCCCAAGGAACCTACCAAAGCGCGGCCTTGCTCATGCCAAAGAATCTGCCAAGGCGCGGCCTTGTTCTTGCCAAAGGAATCTGTCAAGGCGTGACCTTGCTCGTGCCGAAGGAATCTGTCAAGGCGTGACCTTGCTCGTGCCGAAGGAATCTGCCAAGGCGCGGCCTTGCTCGTGCCAAGGGAACTTGCCAAGGCTTGCCCGTGCCTGTGCCAAGGGATGCGCCAAGGCACAACCTTGCCTGAGCCTAGGCGCCACGCCTAGGCACTCGCTAAGGCGCGACCTCATCCACGCCTTTGCGCCACCTCATCTGTCCCGCATGCTATCCCACAACCAAGCCTCATGGAACCATCCGAGTCCTTCGGAAATCGGCTATTTGTTAGGTTTCTTGCTGCCCAGCCCAACCTACTCGGGTCATGCTATTGAGGGGCTGACAGTAAGCCCATTTAGTTTTGGTACGTCTTACCATTTGATAAACGCAATGTGCACTCTATCAGTACTTTTTTGTTTTTACTCCTATGATCCAAAGTCTTCGTAGTAGTAATATACAAATAAACCATGGAAGTAGTCAACATTTTCCTGAGATTTTCATCCATTTTATTATATGTATATCTTTGATTTCAATGCCTTTGTGCTTTCCCTTCTATGACCTGAGCTTTTTGGTACTTTTTTTTTTTTTTTCCAAATAGTCTTTTTGGTACTTGTCCTGATGGAAACCACTAGAACTAATCAACATTTCTCGATTTCATGTAGTCTTTCATGCATTAGTGCTGAATTCTTAGAGTTTCTCAATTTTTGTAAGTTCTAATTCCAAACTTTGTTTTTTTGCCACATATTTTTTGATAGGCGATGTGGGGGGGGGGCCACATTTTTTAAGTCTTGAAGGAGGTCTGACTAAACTTCTATTAACCCTAATATCCACCACTTTCACAACCCTACCCTCCACCTCAACAATCGTTATGCCCCACCACCATCCTTTTTTCGATCTTCGTCGAGGACACAGGTGAACTTCCGACACTTCGACAAGTTTCCGATGACTCTCCGACAACTCCTAAAAAATTTGGTTTTGTTTTTAGTTTATTTTTATAAAAAAAAAAATTATTTCCTTCTTTTTTAAAAAAAAAAAAAAAAAAAAAAACTTTTTTTTGTTTTTTTTTTTTTTTTTTACTTTCGTTTGTTATTGAGTTTATTTCTTCTTTGTTTTTTTTTTTTTTTGAAGTAATTTCTTCTTTGTTTTTAAATGAATATTTTGAAGTTGAATTTCTTATGGTAATGATAGGTATCGGGATATTCATTCATTTGTATGTAGTCATGCATGCTTCATTTGATTTTTCAAAGTGTTTTAAGTTAGTATTTTTGTTTTTTCAAAAAAATAGTATCTTTTGAAGTATGGAGCTTTAATTTTTGCTTTTGAAGAAATGATTTTTTTTTAAGAATGAAGCTTTAATATTAATACTTATGATGTAGTAGAAAGACAATGGCAGTAGCATTATAGGTAGACAGACAACTATAAAAATTTAAGGGTAAATAAAATAGTATATCCTAACATTTAAGATTTTTCACAAATTTATCATAAAGTTTCAGTTTTTACAAATATATCCCAAAATTTTGAAATTGTGTAAATTGTATCCTATGAATAAATTTGGATTGGTTTGGAATTCCTTTTAACCTTGTTGTTGCAAATGGGAAGAGTTCTCCCAATTCATCATGTTCTTGGCTAAAATTTGTAAGATTGGAAACTTGAAAATAGAGAGATTTTAGGATAAATTTGTAAAAAATTAAAATGTTAGGATGTATTTATAAAAAATTGAAACGTTAAGATAAATTTGTAAAAAACCTAAAAGGTTATTATGTGTTTGTAAAAACCGAAATGTTAAGATAAATTTGTAAAAAAACTTAAAACTGTTGTAAACTAAGTTGTAAGCCAACTAGAACTTGTAGAACTAAAGTATGAAAAGCATGAACTAAAGACTACTAGAACAAGTGGAGAAGCGGAAACAAAAAGGAGTTGAGAATGTAGAGATTTCATTCTACTGTTGGTATGTTTCTACAATGAGATTGGCACTCATTATATAGGCCCTTTGGTGATGATGATAAATGTACTTAGACAATGTTTACAAGTAACACATACATCACATGTCATACAACACGTTACAAGTAATTTGACAATGCATGGAAGAGTTTGTGTACATTGGAGAGGAGTACAAGTTACTTGAAGTGTGAGAGCCATATTCGACAATGTGATCATCTACATGCACAAGTGTCCATCCATTTTATAACACTCCCCCTTGGATGACGCTTGTTGAGAAAATGTGTCTCGTTAAAACCTTTACTAGAAAAACCCTTTAAGAAAAAATCTAGCATAGGAAAAAAAGTATAATGTTCTCGTCAATCTTACTTTATAGTATAATATTGTTGTTTGCCTCATTAAAAACATTGCTAAGAAAACTCATTGGGACAATAACATAGCTAAGGAAAAGAGTGCAACACGTTGATACACTTTGAGAGAATATTTATGCCTCATTAAAACCTTACTAGAAAAACCCCGCGGGAAAAATCTACCATAGGAAAAAGAGTCTCATAAATTTTTATATGTAGTATAATGTTGTTATGATTGCCTCATTAAAAACCTTGCTAGGAAAATTCAGTGGGATAAAACCATAGTTAAGGGAAAAATAGTGCAATATACTGATCAATATAACTCCTTTTTATTCTCCTCATTTGACATGAGTGAAGCATTTTTTTTTTTTTCAACAAATTTTTGCAAACCCAAATTTACTTTTTGAGTAAAATAAATTAATTGATGGACAACTATTTTACTTGAAAAAAAAATACTTGATTTCCAAATCAAGGCTAAATCTTATTTTTCCAAAATCTTCCATCTTGAACTCCTTTTTCAGGGATTTGAATGATATAACGATGTCGTTGTGATTTCTCATAATATTTAAATCATCAACATATGATGATATTATAATGAAGACATAAATCCAAAGGTTACATTGAATCCTTACCAAAGAATTCTTATATTATGAGTATTTTATTTATTTTTACTTCTACCTTATTTTTCAAGTGTTTGTATCCTTTGAACCAACGGGCGTCATTTCATCATGAACTTTTAATGCTGGAATATACTATTTTGCCACTCTTTTATGTATAGTTCTTGCATCAAGTAATTGATTCATAACTTGTTGCTAATGAATGATTCTTTGAACTTCAAGTTTATATTAATTTATACATCGATCATAATACAATAAATTTGATGCGTTTCAACAATTTCATGCAATTCTTTTTGAATTGGCTTATATATTCCTCTAATAGTGGGAAAATTGTTTCATTAAAGTGACAATTAGCAAAAATTGCTTGAATAAATTTCCTGTTAGGGACCCAGTATAATATGATTAATGGAGAGTTAAATCAATATAAGTCTCCTATTGATTTGCTTTAAGATAATCACCAGCTGATAAAAATGCGGTTTCATAAAGAATGTCCATGCGAATTTACAATATTTTCGCATTGTTGATGATTTTGGACGATAAAAAATATCATTCCACATTATTAATGACATTAGATATTTAAATGACGATTCATTTTAATCATTCATTCACATTATTAATGACATTAGATCATTTAATTTATGACGACATTCATTTTAATGTTCCATATATATATATATATATATATATATATATATATATATATATATATATATATTTCAGAAGTTAAAGCAGAGAATTTCTCTATTATTTTGAGTAAACTTTTTCTGAACAAGGCATTAACATTATAATTGTTGTACCAGATATTGTCAAAACATTAGCATCCGCTAAGTTCAAATTTGAGAAATATTCGTTTTTATATTATAATATACATGCATGTAGTATAATACACAAGACATAAATTCATTGCTTATATTTAGCTCATAATTTGAACACATCTCGATTTGTCAATTTTATCGAGCCATTTTGAATGATAAAATTCATGATTTTGCCTTTGATTTTGAAAGCATGGTAAAATGTCACAAAAATATCCAGGTATATATATCATAATATTTTGGCAAAATAACATTTCATATGTGATGAAAAATCTCATGATTATGAGTGCTCATTGTCAATAATTATTTTCCTTTCTAGTGGTGCACCACTTTTATTCCAACTTTTGGTGGAATTGTCAATGCGACCTTTACCAGATCTTTTCATCATTTCCACGTCCATAAATTTGTTATTGCGACCATGATCATAATACGCAATATACGCTTCTTAGTTTGAACTTGAACCAATTGGACGGGAGCGATATTATATTTATAATATCTTATTATTTTACTTAGCTACCATGAGACTAGAAATCAATCATTAATATTTATTGGATTGATGTGCGCACTCGATATTTGTTGCAATAAAAAATCGAGGCGAACCACGCAATGAATGAAAATTAGATAAAATTAGCTGAAATTTAGGCGAAGTTTGTCGAAGTTGAAGGGATCAAATGAAGTTCACAAGTAGTTTAAAAATTACAAAACTTCTCTGAAGTTTATGTTCAAAATCGACAACATTGATATAAATTGATATGGATTGCTAAAAACAAGGGAAATTGCAAACTTTTCAGTAAAAAAAAAAAAAAAAAAAATCAATTAAGTGTGTAGGAGACGAAAGGGTTGAAGGTTGTAATTAATTGTGACTTTTAGGGGTTATTGAGAATTTGAGAGTGACTCACTTTTGTACACACATCTCTACACCAATCATGTGATCCCTTGATTTTGCATCAAGATTCAATGTATGCATCGAGATTCACTTTTGCACGCACATCTCTACAATGCTTTGTAGTTTTTTTAATCGATGTATAATGTCAAAAAGTGGATATTTTCTTTTGCTTTAAATACTAACCCATATAAAAAAACTTGTTTCATAATTTTAATTTTACTTATGAGAATGTGTAATTAATAAATGGTTGGAGAATCAAATTAAGTGTAATTATTATCACTAAAAAGTGATCTACCATACACATTATGCATGACTAGTGCCAATAAAATTGACTTGAAACCATTAAATTGCAAATTTTTTAGGTATAAATGCATAATTGTGCTTGTTTTGACATCCCATAAAATGAGTTTTAGTTTATTGATCATTTAAATAAAAATTTCTTAAACTTCTCTAAATTAGCGAATTTTTACCAAA
Source organism: Stephania yunnanensis (assembly GCA_039657365.1). NCBI lineage: Eukaryota > Viridiplantae > Streptophyta > Magnoliopsida > Ranunculales > Menispermaceae > Stephania > Stephania yunnanensis. The sequence continues at coordinate 52,092,323 of CM077585.1, read as the reverse complement.
ATTCTCCACGTCAAATTAAACTTCTCCGAATTAATTCCGATTATCAAGAGGGCGAATTTTTGAATGGTTTGCAAGGCTCACCATCAATTGCACTTAATCAAGCACAATGGAAAAGTTTGATCCATGTAGCCGTAGAAATTCCTCGCTAATTTGGGAGCACAATGAGGATCCATGTAGTCGACCCCAGCTATGTTGTTGTTGTTGTTGTTGTTGTTGTATCAAGAGGGAGCGAATTATAAGGCGAAATCGGGGCTATGTTGTTGTTGTTGTTGTATCAAGAGGGCGAATTATAAGGCGAAATCGAAGTTCCGATCCTCGAGGCCACGTGACCTTATTATTGTCTCATCACTCATATTTCCACATAGCCTCACTATAGAAGTAATTAAAATTGCGGAATTATAGTTAATATTTGACTGATTAAATTTTATAACTTGAGACCTAGCCGCTCATTTTGAGCCTTTTGGAGCATTACCTTGTTTTTTTTGGTATTTTTATGTATATAACTCCATAAGATGAAAAGATATATTAAGTGAAATATTCACTTTTCAAATCTCTAAAGAGATATTGGCGAATGATTTTGCATAACTCACAGTCTTGCATGGATACTTTATTCATAAATTGTAATATCTAATTGTCATGACAAATAATTCTTGTCAATAATATAATAAGGTAATAAATTCAACTATGATTGAATAATATTTTGAAGGTAAATGTAATATATAAAATAGTTTTCTTATTTTTTATGTAAAAAACAAAACATATGATTAAATATATGTTCACAACTTGATTTATTAATAAACAAAATGTACTATTCGTATGAGTTTGTTGGTCAACCTAATACTATACCTCCTCGAATGGGATAATCTGTCTACCTTTCAATGTTTAGATTTACTGGGGACAAGGCTTACCCACTATCAACCCAAATTCATAGTAATATTTGCATTATAAAATCTATAATAAAGCACAACTAATCGTTTATAGTATATAGAAAAAAAAAACTATTTTATGTCACATTGACTTTTGATTTCTGATGTAGAAGATCATCCAAGACACAACTACAAAGCATACTTTCGCATTCGGTGACGTTATAATGCATAGTGTATGAATAAAATACATAGACATAAATAATGCATGTGACAAAAAAGAAATTAACCATGATAACATGGAAATAAATTGAACTTATTTAAATTAACAAAAATTATACATTTTTAGCTTTGTCTCCTTGAAAAGCTTTTTGATCTTCAAGACCTCCTATTGTAGAGCAACTTCGTGCTGATAACATGTTGTAAACTAAGTTGTAAGCCAAATAGAACTTGTAAAACTAAAGTATGAAAGCATGAACTAAAGACTACAAGAACAAGTGGAGTAGAGGAAACAAGAGAGAAGAGTTGAAAATGTAGAGATTTCATTCAAATCTTGGTATGTTTCTACAATGAGGTTGACACCTTTTATATAGGCTCTTTGGTGATGATGATAAGTGTACTTAGACAATGTTTACAAGTAACACATACATCACATATCATACAACACATTACAAGTAATTTGACAATGCATGAAAGAGTTGGTATACATTGGAGAGGCGTACAAGTTACATGAAGTGTGAGAGCCATGCTTGATGTTACAATTCAATGTGAGAGCCATGATTGACAATGCGATCATCTACATGCACAAGTGTTCATTCATTCATAACAAAGACATTAGAATATATTGTGCTATTTGCCCAAAAATTAGATTAATTTCAGGGTCTCTGAATAAATATTGTTTTTTCGCCTAGACATCTCCTCGACTTAGCAAGGAAAACGCCTTGACGCCTTGCAACAACTAAGCCTATATCCCAAATTAGTTTGGGTCTGCCACATGTTACAATTTGGATTCATTTGTGACTCATAACTGAAAATTTTGATTGTTGTGCTATACTTTTCTAGGTTTTGGGTGCTTTATAGGGCAAAGCAAGATGCTCCAGTAATCTTGGTGAGTTTGTTTTTCAAACTCTTTTCACTTCTATCATAGGTTGGGGATTAGATTAAAGTATTTTTCTCTGCAAACTTGTTTAACTTGTGTTATTGTTTTTGTAGGGTTGGCGACATCCTTGGGATGGTCATGAAGATCATTCTGGTGGGCATGGGCATGAGCATGAGCATGAGCATGAGGTATATAAGGGCACACTAGTTGATTTGGGATATTTTTGTTCAATTTTTTTGGGTTATTGATTTTTATTTGAATTAAGTCTTTATCTGTGTCGTGTTTGAAGGTAATTGCTTTTTCTCAATTAATGCAATCTCACTATTTTTCAAAGGTAATTGAATTTTGATGTAGGTGATTGACTACTAACGAAATATGATTTCTAGTTTTGAATAGCTTAGTAGTGGAGGAAATGTGCATTTATTGCTTTTTCTAATTCAGTTTTCCTCATATCATACTGTAATTGGAAGGCTATTGTTTATCTCAGGTTTGATGAACTGCAACTTAGTATATTTATCTATACGAGTTCCACCGAGGTGGAGAATGAATCTCAACTCTAATGTGAGAATTTAAAACTCTCTCCCACCTTTTGGTAGGTCGGAGAGTTATGATTTGTAACATTGTCCATTTATAATTGGGTCATAGGTGCAATACTTAGACAGTTAAGCTCGTTGAATTTTTTATAATTTACAAATAATGTTGTCAAGATGGTATGGCAAGTGATCGGTCCTTGATGAGACCTAGGTTTTTAAATACTATTTGTCTTCATATCCATGGATAAAAAGTTGCTTATCTATTATTTTCTGGATCAAGAATGGACCATATCGGCACATGCATGGGCATGCAGCTATATCCATGTTTTTGTGTGTATGTGTGTGTGTGTATATGTATATATACCTATATACACACACATTCACAAAGGTACATGCAATTGCCTTATGAAAGAAAGTCAAATCTTATAATTAAAGACAAATCAGATACACATAGCACAACATTTTTTAGAAGAAATTATGTGAAGCCCAATAAAATTCAACAGAGTGACTAGTTAAATTAAATGAGTGAGACATAAAGAAAGTAATGCATCTTACAAAGCTTTTGGATACTTCTTTCTAGGCTTAGCCTCAGTGTTGTTGGTGATGCAAGTCGATGGATGAGAGTTTTGATTTGAATGAGGGGAGGTTGTTATTTGTATTTGCTAATTGTTTTAGTTAATTATTTAAGCACCCACCACATTCTTAACTTGCTTTAGGTTATTTAGAAACATTGATGAGGAATGCTGAATGTTGAAATGAAAGTGAAAGTCTTATTTTGAGTTAGATTATGCTGGAGATTTGGAGGGTTGCGATTTGAATGAGCAGATGCTGTTATTTGCATTTGGCTGTTTGCTAATTATTTAAGAAACCACCACATTCCTAACTCACTTTAGGTTATTTAGTTACATTGATGTAGAATATTGAATGTTGAAATGAAAGTGTAAGACCTAAACTCCAACTTAGATTATGCCAGAGATTTGGAGAACTCAAACTTGGACATTTCAACAAGTTTTTAGCTCTCAAAAACATAACGGGTCCTTTGCATTATTAATTGAATGAAGAATACTTATTTGCATTGCTTTAGAAGCCCATAAAATATGCAATACACTATATAGTCAACAGTTGTACTTTAAGTGAAGGCTGATTTATGAATAACAAATTCCTCTTTGAGATTTGCCATAAAATGCATTTTAGTATGTAACACCTTTTTAGCAATTGCAGGAATACGCTAACCTAAAAGGAAACAAATAACATCACCAAGATAACTGCAATATAGCCTGTTTTTATTGTTGTTTAATTTTGATATTGTCAAATATGTATTTTGAGTGACATGAAGTACTCGATCAGACCAAATTATATAATTTTGAAATTGGAAGGACTAATTGACTAAAGGAGAAATTGAACTAATTAGAAGGAAGCCTTGATTTGGCACTGACACAATAAATGAGAAGGGAAGTGTAATTTTAGCTTTTTCATGTTATCAGAATTTGGCCATAATATTTTCTCGAATCATTCTTGCTAAGATATTTTGTTTGTCATTCAGGCTGCACACTGAAGAATTTCGAGGAATGAATGCCTGAAGATGCTGCTAGTATGTTTTTTTTTTTTTATCCTCAGTTGTAAAAGTGTTATGTTGCTCATGCAAAATTCTTGAGAATTAAAAATTGAGCCCTGTCTGCGGGTACTGGAATAAGTCTGTTTATGCTTCTTGATTGTTTACTCGTGATTTTTTTATGGAGTTTTTTGTAATGTCTGTTATGCCTAATCACTTGTTGATGGAGATGATAAACCATGCAAGCTGACCTTTATGGTTAAGTCCCCGGTATCCCTGAGATGATCTGATATCTAATTATGAATGCTTAGGAAAGACGGCTAGGATGTGATCCTATGACTGCTACGCTTATTCCATCTTGGGTGAGTTATATCCAATGAACAATCACTGAAATGTTATACGTAAGTTCTGTTCTCTCTCTGCTCTTGGGACGAGGAAACTGATGTTAAATAATTTTTGGGTAATAATAATACTATGTATGCTGAGGTTGAATTTATTAACCTTTAAAGTATATGATAATACTTCTTACTTGAGTTAAACTAGTAGGCTATTTGCGTTAGATTACTGCAATACATTGTTTATTGTTTTGTTTCTTAAATTGATGTTAAATCAATTAATTTATTTGTTGATTCGATTAAGTAAATCTGTTGGTTATTTCACTAGGATGGAACACACTAATCTATCATCATGTATGTATACTTGATATTTCACTGAACTTTTTCTTGTTTTTCTCACAAGACACAAGGCAGAGACATCTCATTGAACTTGTAAGTGAATTTATTTGATGTTTTACTTGAATAGATCTATCTACAAGTAACTTTGAAGAATATTTGGACTATGAAATGATCTTTGTTTGAAAGAATATTTTGTGCTATGAAATGATATTTGTTTTACTATGAGGTAGAAGTAGAACACTAAATTTTTATCTTTTAAGTTTAGTAATCAATGAAGATTGAAGAGTTAAAAATTATGCTTTTGGATCACTTCCAATGTTTGATGTTTAATTTTCCCTTTTCATAAGCTTTTCTCCAATTTCTTTAGATCTCCAAACAATGAAAAAATAAGGTTTGAAAAGCCTTTTGTCTTTGAATTTTTGCAGGGGTATTTTTGTAATCAAGTGTAAGTTTTGTCTTTAGTCGAGGGGTGACCGCCTACTCCGGGTACTATGAGGGGGAGGGGGCGATCGCCTACTCTGCCCAATGGCAAATCTGGAGGGGAGGTGGTTAAACTACAACTCTAAATTGGTCATAAAAATACTTGTTGGAAAGGTCTCAATGTCTACTTTCATTAGAATTTTATGGATATTGATTCCAAGTTGCAATTAAAAGTTATGGGCAAAAAACTCGACTAAGGGCAAAATTTACACTTAATTACAAAATACCCCTGCAAAAATTCAAAGACAAAGGGCTTTTCAAACCTTTTTTTTCATTGTTTGGAGATCTAAAGAAATTGGGGAAAAGCTTATGAAAAGGGGAAATTAACATCAAACATTGGGAAGTGATCCAAATGCATGACTTTTATGAAAATACCCCTGCAAAAATACAAAGACAAAACGGCTTTTCTAAAACGACCCTCACCTAAATTAGGGTTGGGTCACTCGGCCCAAACCATTACTCAAGCCCGATACCTGAACTAGGCCCAAATAACAGTCTACATGCCTATTTCAACCTGCAAAATAATATACTAACTATATGGAATAATAAATGCGGAAGTAAAAATCAAAACTAGAATTCCATATATCATAAAATCAACGTGATAAGAGTTCAATTGTCTAAGTAGGTTCAATCATCCCAAATAACTTCTAATACTACCATAAAGCTTTCAAATAGTCCAAAATGAATAAAGAAGGTTTCATGCTACCCAAATAACCTACTTTATGTTACAACCTTAGTTTATTGTTTTCAAAATCAAATAAATAAATAATTGGAACACGCAACTTCTCACAAAATAAGGAAAAACTTTAAGCGGGTGTTTTTCTCTTGTCACGAGCTAAAGCGGATGTGACACACCTGTAGAGTAAGTGGGGTGAGCTAAAATAGACAACAAAGCTCAATAAGAGGAAAACCTCGCTCAAACATTAAATACGCAAGTACTACCTACTAATTATGCAAAATCTAACATGAAGTTGAAAACTAAATCTCAGACATTAAGTAAAAAGCACATAGGTATTGATCAAATTCAATCTAAAACATGTAGGAGCATGGGAGCATTGTTCATCATCTTCGTAAACAAGTAAAGAGTCATGCATTCATAACTTCTAAAACGAGTTTCCAAGAATCATTTAAAGCATAACGGAATTCAAATCATTCATGCATGGGGTCCATAAGAGATATACCATAAAAGATAATAATTATAAGTCATTGATTCATTCAGTGCATGGTAGGTATTGGTAGGAATCCGGTGACCGAATCCCTCACATTTGATTTGATGCAAACCATTATTGGACGCAATAGCCGTTATGTCCTCCAACTAGTAGCATCACAACAAAGTGAGTTCATTCAAAGCCGCCATCGATACATGTCTCGCTATCACCAAGTTACACGAGTAGGAACTGAACTCATATACTTATGTGATACATTTACGCATTCAATTAGACAAGTAAAAACCCTCGGTGGCGAATTCCACAAAACATCCTGGGGCATTAACTAGTAAAGCCTTCGATGGCACCACAAACATCTTGGGCATTTAAATATGATAACTTGCTAGTTAAGCCCTCGATGGGAACTCCACAAACATCATGGGGCAATAAATGACATAAATGTGGAAACAAATGCATTCACATTCCATAGATTTGGAGATTCAAACTAATACCCTATGCAACCCTTAACTAAAGTCTTTCATTCAAAGAACGTTACTTAATTATATAATAGCAAGCCATACTTACGCGTGAGCGAAGCTCCTCTCTTACCTCGACTTGCAACGATACCTATAATAACTTCTTGTACGCTCGAGGTTCGATGTGAACCTTCGCGCGACACTATATAACCATAATGCATCTCATAAATAAATGTTATTATTTAAATTAATTGAGTCTTTCATTTATTGGTCTTTGGGATCCACTAGTGTGGGTCCCGCAAGTCGCCCGGTGCGAAGGTCGAGGGGCGGGACCCGGTCAGTCTCCTCCATATATGTGATAGTGTCCCGGTTGAAAGTAAATATTTGCTTTTTTGTTTTATTATATATATTATTTTTGTTTATTTATAATATATACTATTGTATTTTATATATATATTATTCATTTTATTATGATTTGACTGGTCAACCGTGCCACAGTTGACCGATCTAGGGGTTGTTGGCCCCTAGTTTGCAAACCAGGGATTATTGCCCTTGGTTTAATGGTTGGCAGGGAGGGGGTTTTACCACCGGCGGTGGGGGGTGCCGACCTGCGCTGGCGTCGCAGCCTGGTGGCGCCACCTTGCCGCCGCTGGTCACTTTAGTCGTTGTTCGCCTTGTCGGCACCACAAATCTCTAATAACGTGGTTTTTCAATCATTGTTTTGTCGATTCAAGTTTGATCTTCATTTAAAACGAGATTAAAATGGTGAGGGAGATGTATATACCTTTGATCTGGGGTTCTCCTTGAGTTAGACTTCCAACACCTCAATCTCCCTTTCTCTCCCGTAGTTAAAATTTTAAACAAAAAATGGGCTAGGGTTTTCAATTTGATTTATATAGTGGGGTTAATTATTGTAGGATTTATGAAATTACTTAATTGCCCCTATGGAAGGTCTTTTGAGTTTTTGAGTAGTCACATTTTCAAACCCTATTTTTTTTATTGTTTGGAGATCTAAACAAATTGTGGAAAAGCTTAGGAAAAGGAGAAATTAACATCAAACATTGAGAAGTGATCCAAAGGCATGATTAGCTCTTCAGTCTTCATTCACTGATAGAAATTTAGTGTTCTACTTCTACCTCATAGTAAAACTTTAATATGATTAGTTAGGTTTTCTACTTTCTATACTTAATGAAAAGTTTATATTGTGAAATTAAATTTTTTACATGGTGAAATTGAGTTGTTTCTTATGTGTCTAAGAAGAATTTGCACTAATTGAAATATATTTTTAATTTACAAAAGATGCAAAATCGTAAGATTCAACTCCCTTCATACATTATTTAGTGGTTTTTTTTAATTTACATTGCAAATTATTTTGATTATTAGTTTATTATACTACTTTTTTCTTCGCTAGTATAATTATTTGTTTGAAAAAAATTAGGCAAAGTTTGCTCCCCTAAAAAGATTTTCTAGATTCGCCCCTGATTGAGATGTGTATGAGGACGCACAGATAAATAAATAAAAAATACCAAATCTTAACTTTGGGCCATTGTTGTATGTAGATAAATAGTAAAGTAACTATCATACTTGAGTATCATGTGTAGGTAAATTGAGCGATGGGGTTTTAGTAAATGTTGGAGACTTAGAGGCTAACATAGAACGAACACTCCTTGTTGGTCAGTCTAGAAAGCTTTGCAATAGATTATTCTTTTGAAATTTTCTTGCATTCGGATGACCTGTCTCTATCTCTTGAAACTTGAAAGTGATCGATGACATACTTTTGATTTACACTTGGACAGCATTCAGATGTTCTATGCACAGCTACTCATATTTCATTTGGACTCCAAAAAACGTGCAGCAAGTGAGTATTAAAAGTATGAAACCCAATCTTTTTCTTATCCTAGCACTTCTTTTCTCCTACTCCAACCATTTCTGCGCTTCAATTTTCCATTTGCAAAAGATGCTTGGCATTAAATTTCTAGTTTAGTTGACCTTTTGGCCACCTTGGCCATATCAATGGACTTGTCATTTAGAATTTTCTTGGACTTGTCAATCTCCGCAATTTGATGGAACAAAAAAGAATGTAGAACTGTACAGAACATAAGATCAAAACACATGGAATTCATAGGACACAATCTGCTGTTGGGTTGAATTTTCAACTTTTAGAAAAATTCCCATGTAATTTTTTTGGTTTTTTTTTTATAGTAAACGAGGATGTATTAGTAATGCAGATTTTAGATGACCTATTACTTTATCATTACATCAACTTTTATGAACAAACAAAATACTAACCCTAAACCCGAAAATCATCACATCAACTAAACCAAAATTGCATCATTTTTTTTTTTTTTATAGTTAACGGGGATGTAATTTTTTTGCTTGTTGACCTGCACCGGTAACCTTGGCCGCGGAAAATTTACTTTCTACACTTTGATTATCATTTATGGCTCTGAACAAGAGTAGTTTTGTCTACGTTAAGCCTCTACAATATGTAGTCGGAGGCTTATTGGGCCTTAAATTAAGACGCTCTTAGATATGACCTGTGAAAAGTGTAGGAGCCATGCTCTCAGTCTTGGCGGATCATTTAAGTTCGTGTTTCCTACAAAAATTCAAATGGATATTTGTTGTAGGTCTTCAATTGGTCACAGCAGTCCTAAAGTGCTTGCAGAACCTCATTGACACTCTGAGCACATCCAATATTTGATGAAGTTTTGCAGGCTTTCTAGCAGTTCATATGCACATGCTTCAGTTTTTTTTTGCTGAAGTGCAAAATAATTCTGTTTGGCAATATCTATGAGAATTTTTCAACATTTTGCCATAATTGGTAGGTAGACTGGTCTGGTAGATTCATCTGGTTACATATAGTACACACTACACACCATTTTCACGTGTCAAGACAAATGAAACTCATGCACAGTAATATCTTGGTTCACTCTTCAATTATTGACATGTTCACTGGTAGAGAAATTTCTTTGCAGCCCTGGCCATCTTGCATAATCATCTCTTTTTTTTTTTGCTTATCTTCATTTCAGGTCCTTATCAAGAGTTTGAGTAGAGTTAAATTATTGATTTGGGTGGGACTGCTGCCATTGTCAAGCTTGACTTGAGAAGTAGTTGTACACATGAAGTGAGAGAGTTTTGCAACACATTCACCCAGCAGTCTAACATGGCTGCACAACTACCCAGCATAGCAGTTAGAAGCTAGAGGGGTCATTGGTGTGATTTGGCCACTCAAAGGTGAGAGAGTGACTTTTCATGAAAAGATTTCTTTTTGAATTGCTTGTCAACCTTAACTAAGTATATTCTACAGGTGACCCCTAATAATGCAGAAGTGATAGGAAACAACTTATAAACATCCCCTCAAGCTTTTCCTATAGAAATTGACCCAAAACTACCTACAAAAAGCTCTGAAAGGCTTGGTGATTCCTCCTCATCTTCTCCCTTTCAGGACCACATGTCCAAGTTCTTTGTTTCAGTCTTAGTGGTAATGTTAAAGTTTCTAGGTAGAGTCATTTTCTTCTACAATAGTTTTCAGGGAAGAGTCATAGAAGAAGGCTCAAGTGTATGAATTGACTGCTTTGCTTGCTTGACAAGGAAGTTTTTGTTGATTGAACATTATGAATCTAAATCTTACACGTGTATGCAGTTGCAATATGGCCCCTGTTCAAGCTGCAAACTTAATGATGTCCTCTCCTTGTTTTAGGATTCAGGAATTCTGATCAAGCTTACCAAATTATGTTCTATATATGCTCTCTTTTAGGTTATTTAATCCATTCGAAAGCCCACATAATAGGAATTCATGACCATCAGTACAGTATCTAAGAGTCTAAGACTTGCTTGGAACTGAGAACTACTTGATTTTATTTGGGATTGTAAACATTTTTTCTTTTTTTAACTTTTGAGGAGGTGCAATACTAGCATTCATGTCACTTTCTCAATGGGAAACTTGGAAATTTAGTCAAATTGAAAGGAAGTTTGAAGACGCAAGGGCCTTAAAAGTTTAATATTGCTGATTGGGATGGAATATGAAATCGACTGGCGGTGGGTCCAAAGCTTTGTGCTAGCCTTTTAGTGGGCATGAAATGGTGTCAAAATTTGGAACTTCAGGAGACTTTTGGATTGATTGCTTTAGAAATTTAACTATAAACACCAAAACATGTGGACAGAAGTAGATAAATGAACAAAATAGAAGACTCCTTGTGGTCCGCTTTTGGCTTCATGACGTATATATAGATGGGCATTGACACCATTACATGAGTCGATTACATAGAACACATATTACACCACTTCGTACCTTATAGAACTCCACTCCAAACCACCAAATTGGGCTTAATATTTTTTGTTGAGCTTTGGCTATACATGCACTGAGATCAATATTAGTCAAATCAAAGGGTTGGATGCGAAACATTGTAATGTGACAATCTCGTGAAAACATTTACGTTAGAAAAATAGGCAAGCTCGGAATGCACCTTGAGCTCTTCCCCAAAAACCCCTCTTGCAATGAGGAAGAGGGAGTATAGAAAGGATGAAAGAATTGACTTCTTACGTTTGTAGGACAAATCAAAAGCCACCTAGATTGACCATAAATGTTGATTATGAGTTGGTTTTTTTTTTTTTTTTTTTTTTAGAACGAAGTTATGTAATGCCAATATCCAGAACGAAAATATTAGGATGACTCTTTTTGAGGCACGTGCAACTTCCGCGGCTCTTTGAGCACGAGTTTAGCAAGATTATGTGCTCTGATATTTTGGGATCTAGATATGTAATGGAAATATTAATCAGGACGCTAACGTCATGATGGACAATGGGATCTCACTATTTTGGGACCTAGAAACTTCTTTGATCAACACAGTTTTGGACTGCCATTAAAATTGCTTCACACTTGCCATCTTGCCGCATCAGTAAAAACCATAACCTCAGCTGTTTGCTGCTATGAGTTGGTTGCCTTTAGTGAATACTGTTGTTAGTAAATACTATTTACCAAGGTAGTAAAGGGAAATCATGAAGCCACATCTCAAGGCAGCATACCTTTTCGAGATTATTTGATGCCTATCAACATGCCCATCTTTAAGTTGAAATGTTAGTCAGGTCATGTTCTTGCCGAGTTAGATATTTTACATCAGTAATGCGATTAAGGTCAAGACGAACATGATCTATTTTGTTGCGTGTCATAAATATGTCAACATATTGACAACACAACCCTGCTTAAGGTCAACCCTTACTTATCTTTGTGTTAAGTGTGTGATTTCGTTTGCTGACCATTTTGCCACCCCTGCTTCCACCTAACAGACATTTACTTAAAAACATTTTATACTTCTATCTCTTTGATTTGCCTATAAATCTATTTTCGATAGTAATATACTTTAATCTAAGGCCTTTTTTGGTTAGGGTGGAGTTATCTCTCGTGAGATAACTTACAAAAAGTTGGGGATTAATATTAATTGTTTCGTTGCCCAACTTGCAGGGCCGGTTTTGGGGGTGGGTGGGGCGAGCGACCACCCCCAGGCCCCCACCCGCAGGATAGGCCCCAAATTTGCTAATGTGGTATTATTTATTTATATATATATTTCCCTTCGGTCAAAAATATAAGTCTTTCTAGCAAAAACTTATTGATCAAAATTATAAGTCGTTTTTGGAATTCGATAGCGTATTTATTATTTTTCTACTAATTATACCCTTATACAATTCAAATATTTATGATTCTTCAATTCTTTAATTCATTTAATGTCAAAAGGTGTATATGTAAACCAAGCATTGTCCTAGAATACTGTGAATCTATATTTATTTTCTTATAAATAAAAGTTGTTTGAAAACCAAATATTCCATCCAGTTATTTATATAAGTCGTTTAAGGTAATGACACAAGAATTAAGGTGACCTTAATTACGAGTATAATTTACATATATGTTATTTGACAATAAATTGAAGAATCATAAATGTTTGAATTGTATAAGGGTAAAATATGTAAAAATGCGATAAGATAAATACATTCATGAATTCTAAAAATGACTTACAATTTTGAACTAGAAGTTTTTGCTAAAACAACTTATATAAATGACTGGATGGAGTATAAAATATATGAATAATGATGTAATAAAGTTATTATTGTGTACAAAAAATAAAAAGAACATAAACAAAATAAATTAAAAATAATGTACTTAGGCTATTAATTAGGATACTAATATAAATTAGGTAAACATTAATTTGAAAGCTATGTAGAGTTGACATGTATCAACATGTACATAGCTTTATATATATATATATATGATACCCAAAAAAAGGAAAAAAACAAAAATAGAATCATCTACATAAATATGTCTTGTGTAATAAAAAATTACTTAAAAATAGCAAAATAGAAATGTGACATCATCATGCCACGTGTAAATTCGTGAGAGCTTCTCACATGTCACATGTTGCATCACAAAAACGGTTCATTTATATATATATATATATAAAGAATGATGTAATAAAGTTGTTATTGTGTACAAAAATAAAAAGAACAAAAACAAAACAAAAAATTGTAAAATATTGTACTTAAGCTATTAATTAGGATACTAATATTAATTAGGCAATTCTTTAGGCAAACATTAATTTGAAAGCTATGTAGAGTTGACATATATCAACATGTACATAGCTTTCTTATATATATATATGCACTTGTAATTAAAGTTGTCTTAATTATTGTGCTCTTATACAACTTATATTTGTGACAAGATGGTGTATTTATGTGTTTTCTAAGTTAATCTCTTCGTGTGCATGGTCGCCCCATTAATTTTCTGGGATTGTAAAAGACCTCCACTTAGATAAATCTCGTCATATGTGGCTATTGTAAGTGAGTTCATTATGTGAGCTACACTTATATGAATTTCCTTCTATTTAAGAAGCACCCATCTCCTCTTAAATCTCATTACCTAACTACTCTCTGTCTCTATACGTAATAAATTAATAAAATCTAGTGCATTTTTTCTTCTAGAAATCAACTATTGTTTTGATTAAAATTTTTAGTAATATATATAAAGTCAAAAGTTCAATTATTTTCGCAATCAAAAGATATTATAACAAACATTTTTTTTTCTAGAAATTAATTGATGTTTTGATTAAAAACTAATTAACGACTACTAAAAAATAAGACGATTTGCATTCTTTAAACAATTGATATTTAAGTCCAATACAAAAATAACTAACTATTTGGTTAATTTCTTTCTATTATCCGTTTTGCTAATATTATCTTTAAATACATGTAGTATTTTTATATATTAATTTTATTTTTTCTTTAAAAAAACACAAACACTATTTCTTTAAAAAATCTATATACAATTCATACCATTATATAAATCTAACAATAGTGTAAGATATTTTTTCTTATATATAGAAAATCAGTCGGCATCCCGAACTTGGCAAGAATAGTATTTACATATGAATAATTTTGTTTCAATTGTAACTTTAGGAAATCAAAAAATTAAATATCAATTGATTCTAATCTCACTAAAGACAAAAGTGCATCTTTTACAATAAATACTAATTGAATTTGTATTGTGATGGATAAAAAGAAAAAAAATTGTGATATTTGTGTTGCAATTTTTTTTGTCAAATACTTGTGTTAAAATTAGAAACTCCAAAAAAAGACAAAAAAAATTATAAAAAAAAAAAAAAACTGAAACAAAAAATAGAAACTCGCCACAAAATAAAATAAAAAAAAAAACTCTCGAAAAAAACACAAAAAACGAAAATTATTGAAAAAATTAAAAAAAATTGAATTTTACCATTCTACCCCTCCCTTAAGTGGGAAAAATATCATGGCTAGTGTTTTTTTTTATTTTTCTTATAAAATATCAATTATGACATTATAATGTCACATATCACGTTGTAAGAGCTTCTTACATTCCACATGTCGCATTACGATGACTTCTCACAAAAACAGTTCTTTTATATATAAATATATATAGATAAGTTGAATATAAAAAATCCCTCATTTCTCATGTCGGCTTATGCGCCAAAAATGTCAAGGTCGGCCCTTGCCAACTAGTGTTTTAGTTATCTCTCAGTTTTATCCTTTAAAGTGAGAGATATCTTTTCACTATTTCCTCTAAGGAGTTATCTTTCAAGAGTTGTGGACATAACTACACTTCATTAGTGACTCTTTTATTACTTTATCTTTCTCTTGTTCAAATGTTATTTATGTCAATTCATATTTTTTTATTTAAAATTTGAAACTTAAAATCGAACCAAACATGAAAATATTAACTCTAAAAAATAACTCTCAATTAATACTATAAGTAATCAAACAAGCCTAAAAATTGTTCCAAACAATCCTAAACCCTTCAAGGGTGGGAACCTGTACAAGGAACTGCCAGATATTGAACTGTTGGACCACATCCTGTTGGTTATATGACGGTCTAAGATGGGACCACTAGTGGGCCAAATTAGATGTCGGTCCCACTCATCTTCGAGTACTGGATCATGTGGTTCAAAAGGTGTGTTTGGTACCCTTGATTCAGCCCCATTGATGCTCTCAACTCCCAAGCTTACAAAAGAAAAACACGCTTTTTTCAAAACCAACGAGTCCTGCCCAAACGTACCGCCCACTTGCTCTATAATCCAGAACAGAGGGGACCACAAAAAATTGGATAAGAGGGAGGGACACGCGACGGCGTTGGCACGTGGCATTTGATATATATGGTGGCAACTGGCAAGTGTAGATCTTCTGATTTGATGGTGGGATATGAGCTTTTCATGATTATCAGTCAAAACGAATGGTGGAAAAGGCGAGTGCACGGAGGAAGAGAGGGTAGTGGGGAGCATGGGATCATCATAATGTTGCATGCACATCAAGAATCAGCGCCAATGAGAGAGAATTAAATCCCGCCAAGCGCCAGGCTCGACGCTCCGCGCGGCGGCTGCTGCTCAATCATTGCCTCTAGTCTGTGCCTCTATGCTGCTACTAGCATTTGCCACTCTTTTTTTTTTTTTTTTTTTGAGTAACGTTTTTATAATAAAAAAGTACTAATACAAGTCAAGATTGTAAATCACGTGGCGAGTCCGTTGATCTCGGTCTCCATTAATATTATTCTCAAAAACTTATGTACTTTTAGTCTATGGAAGTTATGAATGAGAGAGAATTAAATCTCGCTAAGCACTAGGTCGGATTTTCAAGAGAGATAATCAACTATGTAATTTTTATGAATTCATATTTAATTAATGTAAAATTAAATTGATATATACATCTTTAACACTATTTAATTTGGTACCAAAGGAACAAGGATAAAAACACAATTGGTGTATAGTGAATCATATATTTAACTATATATTAAAAGCATGAATTGAATTACCTTTTTTAACTTTTAATTATTTATTTAATAATCGATTTTCTTTTTTAATAATTTATTTCAATTTTAACTTAACTAATTACTTATTAAATAAAAATAATGAGCTATTTAATAGGTAATCGCTTATTTAATAAATAATTGGTTAATTAACATCAATCAAACAATATTTGGCTTCTGTGCATATTGGAGTTAATAGTTTTGGTGTCCATCGTGTCTTCTATTTGTATATGTGTTAAATATGTTTCACAATAGATTTTTGTTTTATTTTTGAAAACTAGCTAGACGTACTACATATAGGTTTAAATCATACATCTAAGTTTTTATAATTTACAAATAAAATTCACGTGATTTAAAAAATATATTTATAAGGACTAACCTAAATATATAAAAAGCATTCTAATTAATTCATTAATGATTAAGATAATAAATATATAATGATTCATTGGTGGCTTCTAAAATCTCAATTCTCCTGTTGACAAGTTTTAATTGTAAGTGATGATATATATATTATACTTAATAAACTCGAATAATCAATTTTTCAATTCTCACTTTGAATCTATTATTTTACCATTAATTAAGTATTTTAACCGTTACTTCAATTTATTATCATATCTTTAATTAAGGGAATAATCAATCGTTCAACCATCATTTGAATTTAAAATTTTACTCTTGATTAAGTCTTTCAACCTTCACTTATATTTACTATTCTACCATTAATTAAGAGCATTTTCGCTATTAAATCAAAATAATTATAATTAGTTGTCAAAAAATTGGAATATAAATAAAGTAGTATATTTTTTGAAATATAAAAATAAGCTATTATAATTAATTAAATTTTTGCTATTAAATCTAAATAATTCAAGCATGTGTAGCATGCTCCAGAAACTAGCGTCTATATATATATACTAGAATATTTTTGACCTTTAATAGAGGTTTTAAAACTCTTATTAAATAGAGTGTTATTAAATATCATGTGAAAATATGTTATATTTTAATTTTTAATACATGTATTACATATAAGTTTTTTAAAATTTATATCAATTTAATAACATCCATCTTTAATAAAAATTTAAATTTTTTTATTAAATATCGAAATTGTTCTAACTCATCTACTTGTATTGCGTATGAAAAATATATTTATATGCATGCACTGAAACAGTGATGAGCTGCTGAGTACCTATCAAGCTTATGCATACATGCACGTCACTCCATCCAATATCGTTGTCCTATGTTACGTACATGACATGAAATAATATATAAGTTGTGGTCCTACATTTTTGTATATAGGTCGCTCTTCAACTGTACGATCATGGTTATATATATATATATATTAGTATCATAACTTGCGACGCACAATAGCTCGCTCAATGCTACACTCGTAGAATTTAATTATAAAAACTTAAATTTAAATTTAGTAGAGTAACATAAAAGTAGGATAATAAGTTCCCAAAAGAATTAGATAAAAGTATTATGCAATAAATTTTAATGATATCAGTAATTTAATAGTCAATTGAGACAGAAGATAAAAAATCTCTAATTGAGATACTATTAGTAAGAGATTTTAGATACCAAAGAATCTATAATTGAGATATTAGCGAAAGATTTGTGAAATCTAAAATTGAATGGTAAAATTGTAATTTAAAGTAATGGTTGAAAGTTGTTGTATTTGTGCTTATTAAGGCTTCGTTTGATTTGTTTTTACCAACTTACAGTGCGAAGTGGAAATAACTCTATGAAATTAACTCTAGTGTAAGTTTATATTTCATGTTTGGCTGAATTTTAAACTTGCAAGGAAGTTGCAAATTTTAAAAACGATAAAATATGAAAATTGATATAAATGCCCTTTAACTATATTTTAAAATAAAAAAATAATTTGTGAAAAATTTAAGAAAAAATTATTTATGAGTAATATTTTTGTCTATTGAACTTTTGAAAATATTTACTTATGGCTCGTGCCAGACGGCAAAAATAGGATGGTTAACTTTTTCTTTTTCTTTTTATTTTTTTAAGTGCATTGAATTAAGATAACAGGGTACACCTAAACCCGCATTAATTTACTTATTATCATACATGGTAAACCAACTTAATTAATCACCATAAATTGTCTTCGTGAAAAATCGAAAATTCTCAAGGCTAAGAAATTGGTCCATGCATTACCATTTTACCACCAACCAAAATGGTGGGTTTTTTTTTTTTTTTTAATATCCGTGAGGCATCTAACGAGTTTGTAGAATATTTTTACAAAGCCCTCATGTAATCAACTTGAGTGTATTTCAGTTGTTCGAATAATTTTGATATAACAAAAAATCGAACTTAAAATCGTGCACCAAAAGAATGAATTGAATAGATATTAAATTTATTAGTAAGAACTTAGATGACTTTTAAAAATGACCATGACTCTAATTTTGGGCGACTCTAGTACTTAGGAGGGCCGTTCAACAGTGGCTAAATTCATAACAGTTGGAATAATAAAATATTAGAAGAAAGTGACAAAAATAAAAGAAAAGAAAAGAATTTATAATCGTTATTAATTGTTAAATACAATGATGATACACTATTTTCTTTTCTAACTTAACAATTAATAACAATTATAAATTCGTGTCCAAAGCATCTTACATGGACTCATCACGTGTCGAACGTCGAATGGTTCGTGTCCAAGCATCTCAGATGGATTCTATTGAAGTAAAAAAAAATAAAAAATAAAAATTTCAAATTAGAAAATACAAAAGTAGATATTTAATTGGGGCATTGATCTAGTTGAATGTCGTGCATTCACCTCAAAATGAGCACGCACCATCTCGGCATATATTGCAAGACATCCAATTAGACATTTAGGTGCCAAAAGATGATTTACTCTATCAGTTCACAAATTGAAAAATACATGCAAAAGTGGATACCCACTTTAAGACATTGACTCAATTGGACGTCGCGCATTTCACCTCGAGATGCGCACGCACACATCTCGTCATGTGTTGCATGACATCCAATCAGGTTAGTGACGAAAGTGCATTGCTCTAGTAGTTCACGAATTGGAGATCAAATGCAAAAGTAGGTACCCATTTTAAACACCGATTTAGACAAATACTATTTCATATTTCACTTCAAAATATGCACGCAAATATCTCGGCATGTATGCAGGAGTCAATGCCGAAAGTGGATTTCTCAATCGTTCCCTTGCGAATTTGTGCCAATGGAGGATGGACGAGGAGTGGTACATTTCACACGTGTGGAGTGTAACTGGCAGCAATAGTGAAGTGAGAAACGTGGAGGTGCAGGGAGCCGTGGCAGAGGGAGCACCCCCACCCCACTTCTCTTTCACTATGCCCTTTTTTTTTTCTTCTCTCTCTAGCTACCTCATCATTCTTTCTCTCTCTAACCCACACACCCCGCCACCATCAACTTTCTCTCTCTATTTATACTCACATTTCACTATACATATGGTGTGTATATATATATATATAGAGAGAGAGAGAGAGAGAGAGAGCGAGAGCGAAGATTATATTATTTAAAGAAGAAAACACACAACACACTCAAAAATAGTACTAGGAGTGAATAAGCAACAATGGAAGAAGAGGAGCCCAAGAATACTATGAATAAGTCAAGATTCAAGAGGGTCTGCGTGTATTGTGGGAGCAGCACTGGCAAGAGAGACTGCTATAGAAATGCTGCAATCGAGTTAGGGGAAGAACTAGTAATATGCTATTCTTCTTCCTCTTCTTCACTTGTATTTATATATATATATATACACATTTGAGTTAGTTTTCACTGCATTTCATTAATATCATATAGTACTCCAACTTGTATATTAACATGCGATGATGAACTGGGTTTTGATCATGGATGTTTTTCATTTTGATTTGATGAAGGTTTCAAGGAGATTGGATCTGGTCTATGGCGGTGGAAGCATCGGACTGATGGGTTTGGTCGCCCGTGCTGTTCATCACGGTGGAGGCCATGTTATTGGGTATGTCAAAATCAATGAAACTATGTCAATTTTTTAAACATGTTTTGGGGTTTTGGATTGATGGGCACTTGTGTTTTTGGATTTCATTTCTGGGTTTTTCTGGGGTTTTCATGTTATGCATATTTTGTTCTTTGTTGGCAGAGTGATTCCCAAGACTCTGATGTCTAAAGAGGTGAGAAATCTCATCTGGGCATCTCCTATTTTGATGTTTTGAATAAGTTTTGATGATGAATGAATGAATCCTCGTTTTGTGTGCAGATTACTGGTGAAACAGTGGGGGAGGTGAGGCCAGTAGCTGACATGCATCAAAGAAAAGCTGAAATGGCTAGACATTCTGATTGCTTTATTGCCTTGCCAGGTCTCTCTACCATCTCTATTTCTTCATCATCAACAACAACAACCACCCTTTTAGCTTTTCTTCCTTTAATTTCAGTGTCACTCATGGAAATCTGTACTAATTTCAGGTGGGTATGGAACATTGGAGGAGCTTTTGGAGGTCATCACATGGGCTCAGCTTGGCATTCATGGCAAGCCTGTAAGGAATTAATGGAACCAAACCCAAAATTATTGAATTGGTATACTTTAAGAGTTTTGAACTTGGTTTGGTTGCCACAATACTAAGGGCGAAGTAAAAGTCGTGTGAGTTAAGTGCGCGACTTCGACTTCAATTCCTCTGTATGATATGCTTGCTCGGGCCACTGGGATATGCCCGACCGATTACGTTAGGGTCTCGTGAGATTAATCAGGCTCGTCCTGGATATCAACGGATATAAAATAAAAAATTTAAGAGTTTTGATTCATTTTTTCTTACAATATGAAATACCCATTTTAGTACTATTGATGAAAAGTAATTTCAACTTACAGGTGGGCTTGCTCAATGTTGATGGGTACTACAACTACTTGCTCACATTCTTAGACAAAGCTGTTGATGATGGTTTCATCACCTCTTCTCATCGTCAGATTATAGTCTCAGCACCAAATGCTAAAGAACTAGTTCAAAAACTTGAGGTGCATATGAAGATTATGATATATAGACATACAAGGCTTTGTGTGCTTGTTTGCTAATTATTGGATTGCTTGATTAATTTGTTTGTTTTGAATGGAACAATGTTTTGCCTTGTGTTTTTGTTTCAGGAGTATGTTCCTGTGCAAGATGTGGTGGTTGAGAATTCAAGGTGGGAAGTGGAGAGAGTGGAGTTTAAAGCAACTTTGAAAGCTGAGCTTGCAAAGGTTGCCACTTGATCTGATTAAAAAAAAAGTGAAAAGTTTCTCCCCTTTTTGGTCTCTCTTTCTGTTAATCTAGTTGTGGACTTGTGGGTATTGTATGTAATTTTTGTATGCTATATAAATATGGTAAAACTTGGTTTTTTGTATAAAACAAAGAGTTCTCAAGAAATAGAAGAAAAAGTTAAAGCAAGGCTTGGCAGTTAAAGTGAATTAATTCAAAAGTGGGTCGTATATAGTTTGGTTTTCCTCATTAGGTTTTTTGATGCATTCCTCATTTTTTTCTTACATTATTATTATTATTATTATTATTATTATTATTATTATTATTATCACGTGGTATCCGTGGTATCCGACAGCATACTGCATCGATTAATCCACAATCATGCTTGATCCTTCCAACCCAATATTTTGCTCGTCCTTGTAAATGCTATTCTTGAGGTTTTGATATGAGCAGATTAAATTTGGCAAGTATGAAAGAAGAGGCCAAATGAGGGCGAGAGAAGGTGACTCATTAGGATCTTTTGACCTACCAAATTCTCTGCGTGGAAAATTAAGTCACACCTACATAGAAAAGAATCTCAATTTGGCCCATTATTGGAATATTGTAAGGTCTACAATGGTGGGCCAATCTGACTTTCTCTACAAAGAGTCACAAACAAACTAATTAATAAAACAGTAGGATTATTGCTGTGAAGGTACTACCTTTGTACAAAAATCTGCTCCCTTCCATTCATCTTTCAAGAACCAAAGATGATGTCTCCTGCTGTTCTACAACTCTTTCTGTCTGTCCTTAGCAAAGAAAATTGGTTTCAGAATCCAAAGTTGAAAGATAAGAGAAGCCTGGACACAAATGCTTCTGGTTTGTAGCACTTTGTTCTATATATTATCATTTTTATGTAAATCACTGTGTCTGTATAAGTTTTGTGTAGTTGCTCTGGAAGTATAAACTATAAAGAAAAAGAAGTTGAGGGAGTGATGAAAAGCTGCAATGGTAGAGAGAACTGAAAGCCAATGATGGCTGGAGTACTGTGAAAACAAGAAAATACTGACAAGGCTTTGAAGTCACTGGAGAGATGAATATATTTTATGGCCCATTTTTGTTGATGAGTTTTTTATGGACTTGGTCACTTGGCAGTGCCACTGCATCTGCATCTGCCACTGCATCTGCATCTCTCTCTCTCTCTCTCTCTCTCTCTCTCTCTCAATGCAATGCAATGCAATGCAAGGAGAGGTCCTTGTCCATGTAACAGCTTTTCTTAATTTCTTTTCTTTTTTCAGCACCTCTCTTTTACGTTATTTATTCTGGTTTATTAATTGTGGCTCTGATTAGTTGGCTATATATGTAATCTACCAAAAAAAATTAACATGAGCCAAATCATGATTAAGGGTGTAACATGTGAAGATACGTGATACTAACTCAAAATGTAATTATGGTAATTTGAAGAAGCTAATGGCAGAAGTAGCCTGACTATTAGTTGGTTTTGGAAGCTCTAAACATAAAACAATAACCAAAGGTCTCAAATTCGAGTCTGTATCACTTTTATATCACTACAACAGAAAATGCTTGTAGACCGATATTAAAGGTTCTCCTATCGGTTTTAGACCGATACTACCACCGTCATGGTATGAGACGATACAAATTAATCATAATGATTGTTGGATCTTACTTCAACTGGTATAAAAACATGTCGTTATTTTGCTACTGATTCTGTTGTTAATAATTCATGTATAAAAGATAAAACTCAATCAAACTTATAATGCCTTTGAAAAAAAAAATCAAATCATAAATTAAAGATTCTCAAATCCCTTATCGACCAACTGGTTATTCATATAATTTTTCTTTCGCTAATCGAAAAATCATTTTATTTTTTTATTAGAAAGAAACTTTTTCTCTATTAAGAACTCATGTGACCCCATACTAAATCATTGAACTATTTTTTTTTTTAAAATAAAATGAGCTACCCTCTTAATTGATAAGCAAAATCATTTTATTATTTATATAGGGGGGAATGCGAGCAGCCATCTGCAACTCAAAAATATTATAGCTTACACACCAATGTTATTGTGTCAATATAAAATTTTACATGTTTTAATGTGAGTCATTTGAACCCTAAAGTAACCACTTTGGGCGACAATGACTTGACACTAATTAGGAGGAAACCATGCAATACACCTCGAGCAGCACGCTGCTCAATGCATCTCTAGGTGCGATTACTAAGTCGGTGTCCAAAGTGGTTAAAAAATAACACGTGATAATCAATGCACACGTGCGTGGAGAGAAAGTGAGAGAGATTCCAAAAAGTTAGGCACAAAAACAAATAAATCCCTTCCGTATGGGGATGGGATGAATTATGTCAACATGACTCTTGTTCTCATGTGGGCCATTCTTTTTTTCATAGTGTGGCCCACTTCAATGTTTTGATAGTGTTGTTGGGGGCCCATTCAACGTTGTAGGCCCAACAGTTGATTTTACAACACCTAACCATCACTTCAATTATCTATTCTGAGCTAAATCACGTACCAACGTGACCATACAACAGTCAGACTTGTCTCTCACCATTCGATCTTAACACGCAAATCTGATGTGGGTGACATACTTTTTTCTTGATAGCCAATGGTATTTGAGCCACTGTTGACACGAGACTTATGGTGACTCGAATAATCCTTTAAAGATCCTTAATTACCTCCCACCAAAAAATCTAAGAAAGAAATCAAAGGAAGAAAAGAGGTGACAGGTTTCGACCTCAACAGATCTGCCTTGGTTGTCCCTCACTTAGTTCATTTATCAGCTTCCTGAGTCACTAGAAAGAGGCGTGTTAGAAAACGAAACATACCACTTGACTAATGATGGGTGACATACTTTTGATCTACATACATTCCGTAAGTCTAGAGACATGCATAAGAATGCGTGCACACCCATCTTGATTAGCAATCCTAAGAACCCCAACTACTAGTTGGTCCGAGCGACAAGAGACTGATTTCCATAATACCACAAATGGTTGGTTCAAGTGGCAAAAAACTTGATTTTCCAAGGTATCAATGTGGAGTCCAATAGATCAAGCAAACTACATAGAAGGCCTGTCTCTATATGAAGTTCAATAGTGTTTGAACATAAATTAGTCGACGTGATTGATATTACAAACCAAGTGAGAAACAAAAGAAAAAAAAGGTATACCAATCTTCTTTTTTTTTTTTTTTTTTTTTCAAATCTTGTAGTGTTTGCATTAGGAGGATGCGATATAGAGAACCAGAAGCCTCACCCTTTACATATAAATAAAACATTGTTTCTGTCAGTATCAATACAATGCTTTCTTTGTGCGTGTGTGTGTGTACAGCAACAGAGGAGGATGGAAGAGAATACATAACATTACAATTACAACAGACTCGACGCGGCTCGGGATCATCTACCACCTCGATGTTGTCTTTTCTCTTCTAGCGCGGCAGCTTCATTCAACATGTCAGCGGCATCCTTGAGCATGTCGAGCTTGGAAAGTGCGGCAGCCTGCATGTAGAAGGCAGTTGGCCAGTCTGGGAAGATGCATTGTGCTTGCATTGCATCTCGCAGTGCTGCATCCGGTTGATCCACAAGGAGATAGCAGAGGCTGCGTCTTGCGTAAACGGTTGGGGATATCATTGTTCCAACGTCGATGAACTGCACGTGAAATGAGCAAATGACATACATAACGTGTGAGCATGAATTGTGGATTTAAGATCCTTCCCAAGTGTCCAAAGTTTTGTTCCTCCCTTGAATAACAGTAGGTAAATTTCATGATGAAGGCTAGAAATCCATGCCGAACAGCAACTATTACTCTTACAAGTCCATTATACAGTAGAGGAGACATGAAAATAGGACCGGAGAAACGCAATGCAAGGTTAAGGCTCATTTAGTTATAATGCAAGAACAAGCTAATGAGGCCCTTGTTATCTATCTATCTATGCTTGCGACCTCAATACCCTCAGCAATTACCTAAGAATTTACAGTGTCAAGTTTCATGAAATATTAGACGTTCCGTGCTTGCGAGCATGAGATCAAGTATCATGGATAGTCATTCATTAGCAGTTTAAAAAACGTTTTTTCATACTTCTCATTCTATTATGGAGCATAGACAAAGCATCTTACCTGAGAATAACATTCAATAGCAGTTTTAAAATCTTTGTCGCGGAATGCCAAGTCACCACGCTTTCTTGCTTCAAGCATATCTCTCATCTGCTGGGTCCACTCTTGGAATGATAACTGAAAAAACCGTATTGAAGAAAAGGCCTTAATCACACAAGTTTAGAAACAGCATGCAATAATGAATCTCCTTTTTGCAGTACATTACCTCATTGGTTCCTTCATCATCCCTGTAATGGGTCATTACCAATATTTGATGGATTGAAGTAAGGTCCATTCGCTGGCAGGCGTCGCCCATTGGTGACAACGCGCGTGGGGGGGATGGAGGAGGTTCCTCAGGCTTTGGTATTCCCAACATCACATGAGAAGGAACCTGAATGCCACACACCAGAGGAATGATTAGATCTTAAATAAAAATGTGAATTAATAAGCTCGTTCACGGATAAAGCCAAATGGCAGATACACAGTCCATGCAAGCAAGGGCGCAATTTTTCATTTATTTTATCAGAAGATTCAGAACAAGGGCACAAATTTTGTTATAACTAGCTTCCGCAATTGGTTGAGAAGTATGCACTTCCTGCATCTACTTAACATGCAGCAATTAAATTGAGTTCAAACTATCAACAATGCTTACAAATAGCACAAGTTAGGAGAGAATCAAGGTACTTGCAATAAAGCCAGGAGCTATGAAGCCTATGATGTTGGCAATTGGAGGTCACCAACTCAAAAAACCGGTACTTCGAAAGAACAGTTTTTTAGATAGAGAAGAAGAATCAAGGAAATTATAGGTTCATAACGAAGTAACTCAATTGGTACTTGCCGCAAGATTATCTTAATCAGTTGATTCCAACCATTCCAGAAAATCACTTACATTATCCAAGATGTTAACACTTCATAATTGGGATATATCTTAAATAATATACTGAAGGCTCAACTCAACTCGTCATAATTGATCATTATCAAATGAAGGGTGTCATCCGCAAAGGACAAACTGATTGATTAATTCGATTGACTTTTCCATGACGAGTATTCATTCAATAAACAAGTTTCTTGACGAATACCAATTTATCGTCATATGAAAACCAGATAAAACTTTAGTTCTAACTTCTAAGCATTAAGCATGAAACATCAAATGCATTCATATGTGCAAAATACTAACATTCTCCCCACCAAAGACCACAGGAGAGCGAATGAGTGTGTTTGTTACCAACGAAGAAAGACACAAACTTACATCAGGCTTTGTTTGCAATGGCGTGAGTGTAGAAATCAGCTTTTTCACATCAGGCCTTTCTCTAGGTTCATACTGCAAACACTCGGAAGCAAGACCAACAACAGCTGTAGCCTCTTCAGTTGAGAACTTCCCCTCTAAATGTGAATCCATCAAACGAAGGATGTTGTTGCCTCGTATCATATCAAGAGCCTTCATATAAACATAGAAAAAATAAATGAACGTTGGAATGCTTTCATCTAGATATAAATAAATTAGATGAGCTCAAAAAGAAGATGCATATAAAACCAAAAAAAAAGAAAAGAAAAGAAGATGGATATCTTTTTTATTAGGACTAACACCGCATTTGTGTCACAGAAAGTAAACAACATGAAAAATAACCATATACATTTTCTCCTTTTTTCAAAAGTTATATTGCATCTTCAAAAGCTCTGCAAGACTACAATGGATAAATCAATGCTCCACTGGTGCTCAATCAAAATGGTAGGAATCAATATGAAATATAAATATTTAAAATTTCCAAGCAATTATGACGAGTGTTCATTCAATTAACTAATGACTACAGATGTCCTCCATATCGTATATTATGACACAAAATAACTGAATATCTCATATTTTCCATCTCAATGCTTCTGAACTTGTAAAAATTGACAGACTCCATTAAGCATTCAAATTTAGGCAAATACGAAGATAGCATTTTTCATTTTAATGCTCCATCACAGAAGAAGATCCAAGATGATAATATTTAAGTCAAAAGTCAAATACAAATAAAGTAGTTGCAAATACCCTTCTTTTCAGGTAAAATCATTTGGATTCAGAAAGGAAAAGAAATGCTAAAGGAACTTACATGGGTTGGAGGAATGTGCTTTCCACTAAGAAGATCCAAGAGAACGGTGCCAAAGCTGAATATTACGCTTTCAGGAGTAACTCTTCCTGCAAAGAAAATGTTTCAACACTCTCTTAAGGAACACAAGAACGACTACTCAAAACTGATATCAAACAAACTCCTACTCCAAACTGTATCTCAGAAAGGAAGGAGTGTGGTAAAAAGCAAAAACTTAAACCCAATCTACCACGTGTC
Organism: Stephania yunnanensis; assembly: GCA_039657365.1. Classification (NCBI taxonomy): domain Eukaryota; kingdom Viridiplantae; phylum Streptophyta; class Magnoliopsida; order Ranunculales; family Menispermaceae; genus Stephania; species Stephania yunnanensis. The sequence continues at coordinate 52,064,565 of CM077585.1, read as the reverse complement.
AAAAATGAAATAAACATCTAATTATTAGAATATGTAAAATTTGATACATTTCTCAGCCCTTTCTTAATTTGTTTGCTGCCCTTTTTTGTAACTTTAACAAAAGTTAAGTGATCCTAAAAAAATATGAGTCCAGAGATTCTCATGCACAAGGATCTTGAGTAAGAATACAACAACAACAACAACAACAACAACAACAACAACATAGCCTCAGTCCCAAATTAATTGGGGTCGGCTACATGGATCAAACTTTTCCATTGTGCTCGATTAAGTGCAATTGATGGTGAGTTTTGCAAACCATTCAAATCCCTCCTAATTAATGCATCCCATGTTAACTTTGGTCTGCCCCTACTTCGTCGAATTTCTACAGTTTCTATTGAGTCAAGTTTTCTAGTTGGGGCATTTGTAGGCCCTCGTTGCAGGTGACCAAACCTTTGCAACCGCCATTCCCTAATCTTTGTATCAAATGGTGCAACTCCTACTTGATTTTGAGTAAGAATAACCAAAATAATTCTTTAATTTCTGATAAGAACAGAACTACCAAACTTTTAGATTGAGAGTTTCAAGCACTTCTCAACTTTAAGATTAGGTGTGATGGCAAAATTTAGAGTTATTCAGGATAGTGAAAGTGGTTTTATGGAAGATTGATGAGGGGAAATGTAGCTTGAGATTGTTTTTTGCTCAAGATTATTACATAAATAGTTGATAATCGTGTAGTTCCACAAATAACTGCCATTTTAATTTATTGAGCATATACAAATGTTAAATGGTCTGAAAGATATCTCCAAATTCATGAGTTCTAATTCATCCCAACAATATGTAAGAACCTGGTTCAATTCACCGGACCGCTAGCATAAGATATATATATTTTTAATTTCCAAGTTCCTTCTTCGTTTGAATTTCAATAATTCTGATGATTGTCAGTATGTACTAACTCTTGGAGGTTTCTTAATTTATAGACCAACTCATTCCCTAAATTTCCCCAGAACAGGACTCGAAAATGAAAAGAAATGGCACAACTAAAAAATTTAAATAGAAAGGAAGCCTTAAAAAAGTTCATTTATCTATGTGTTCCTGCATTATTAAATTTAGTTACATAAATACCAAAATGAAGAACTTTTTTATTAGGATAAAACACTCAATAAAACATATAAAAATTCCACCGTGACATAAATAAACTTAAGTGTAAAGATTGCAATATGGAAGTCCATAATTAAAAAACCAACTCATGGCACCCAGTATGTGTCTGTAATATTTTCAAAAGTGTATAAAGGGAATATGCTAACCGTGTCTTAGATACTCTGGAGGTGTATATGCAAGGTTTGTGCTGTAACTTTTCCCATCCCGACTATTCTTCATAAGGCCAAAACAGGAAAGGCGTGGATCTCCATTCTATAAGGCCATTAACACCGAATAAATAATGGACATCATAATATTCAAAGTCATAAAAAATACACGAAAATAATTATTGTAAAAAGATGAATGATGATCAAACACCTCATCAAATAGAACCCTGTAAGCATTCAGGTCATGGTATAGCAGTAGACCTTCTGAACTGCAATAATCTAAAGCTTCAGCAATATACAGTGCAACCCTTGAACGCATAGCCCATTCAATGGTTTGAACTTCCCCTATCAAAAGCAGACACATTTGAAATTAGTAATATGCAAATAACATCATCACCTGAACGCGTAATTTCTATCAGCCTCCCGAAAATAGGACCCATTAACATCTGAGTACTCGCAACAACATAGTCTAATTCTTTTTTGACCTTCGAACCCCCATTTATTCAAATTAGAACTCATCTAATACTCCTGTAAACAAACTACAAAAACCTCCATATCCTATGAGTTCAATTTCAATTTTGCCAGCTCTTCACTCACCCATCTCAATCTTCACCTTTAATATGCACACACAAACTTCTATCTATCAATTACCCACATTCAAGCCCCGAAGACCAAATAAACTGAAACCAATACCCAAAAAAAAAAAAAAAAAACCTTGTACAAACAATTTAAATTATAAAGCAAAATCAAAACCTTCCCTTAAACACTAACCAAGAAGAAAACCCAGTACAATCTGACCCCTTAAATCAATCCAACTACCAATCTCCAAATTGTGAAATGAAAACCATCCAAAATTCCTTCCTTGGCAATATGAAAGCAAAATGAAACACCCAAGAACCACTAAACCCACCAAACAATCAGTTCCATTTCGAAATCGCCAAACATTTAATTGCATTCTTTTTTCTTTTTTTTTTTTGGAGAACCATGGGTATCCAACATTCCGCCTGACTAATTCCAGGGGGGGTTAGTCGGGCGTCTCACCACCATAACCCAGGAGATAACAAGGGAATATAACGTAGCTATCAATAATGAAAATTGACAAACACGTAATCGCAATGAAAAAAAAAAAAAAACTAATCAAACCAATCAAACATACAATGAAACAAATGCTTTGCAAGAGTATCATTGGGCATGTACTCCGCGACAAGCAGCCTCTCGTCGCCGTCGCAGCAATACCCAATCAAATTGGCCAGCCTCTGGTGCCTCAACTTCCCAACTCCTCTAGCTTCCTCCTAAAACAACACAAAAAAAAAAAAAAACACCATCAATCCAAAAACCACCAAAATCAAACAGAAAACGCAGAAATCTCGTCCCCCACCGCGAACTGCTTGGGATCGGGCCACGCCGATTGCGTGAACTTCTTGACAGCAATCCACCTCTGGTTCTTGAGGCGCCCCTTGTAGACGATATTGGGCGCCTTCTCGCCGCTCTCGGAAACAATGTGGTCGGACCCGAAGTTGTTGGTGGCGGATTTCAGGTCGGTTAGAGAGTACTCAGAGAACCCCGGCACGCCCTCCCCCGCCGCCGCCCCCGCTTTCCCTGGCTGCTGCTGCGGCGGCGCCGCCAGAGACGGCGGCGATGTGAGCGGTGGATCTCCGCGTATCTTCTGGTTCCTCGAGCGCTTTCCCAGGTGGGCCCCGGTGGTTTTGAAGAGGGAGGATTGGCAGCAACCCATCCCTCCCTCCCTCCCCTCCCTCCCTCCCTCTTTTTAGAGAGAGAGAGAAAGAGATGGGTTTTTAGAGAGAGAAAGAGATGGTATTAATGGAGGTCTCCTCTCCTCTCCTCTCCTCTCCTCCTCTCTTCTCTCTTTCTTCTCTTTTTTGGTTCTCTTCACTTTGTACTATTTTTATTCCTTCATTCATATATTTTTAGTTTTTTTTTTAAATAGTTTTTTTAATTGTGGTCCGTTCGATTTGCGTTGAAATGTGTAAGAAACTGATCTTGAGGAGTTTAGGGATGTAGGATTGATTTGTTAAGCCGCGTTTTAATTTGAATCGAATGATGAGAAAAATTGTTTTAATGAGTTTACTATTTTTGTGATTTTCTTGGGTTGTATTCCTAACAGTTTTGTCTAAGTTAAACTCCAAACACCAAAAAACATACATATTTGTTGTGTTCATTTACCTTTTAAACCAGTTTAAAAAAAGAAAACTGTTTTCACACCTAATCTAATCGCATTATCTTCTGTTTTTTTTTTTTTTTTTTTTTTTGTCTCACTAATCTTTTTGGTTGCGTTTGTTTTAATCTTACAACCTTTTTCAACTTTCAAGCTCATAGAAATTTCACCTCCTGCTCTCTTGGAAATTAAAAAAAAAAAAAAAAAAAAAAGAGAAGGCAAACCATAATTTTCCAAAGCCCATACTCGTTACTTAATATATGTTACTATTAAGCTATATGAAAATAATTTAACTTTCGGTTAGGAATTCAAAAAAAATAAAAATAACTCACTACTCATGACTATACACTACAAGAAACGTATATCTCACCATATAAAAGATATATTTAAAAAAATTAAAATATTTGAATATGTGGCCATAAGGAGATAGACAAATAACTAATATACTTGAAATCCCTGAAAAAATATGCTTGAAATATTCATTGTACCATCTAATATACTTGAAGTCCCTGAAAAAAATATGCTTGAAAATATTCGTTGTACCATATAATGCAATGAATGGTATTTCATATAATTGTTATATCGAAAGAAAAAAAAAGGAAAAAAAAATAAATCAGAGTCTCAATTTTTCACTAAGATTACAAAACTACCAAACCAAAACACCAAGTATAAATTTTTATCTATATTTTACTTGCAACGTACTGCTATGCGACTCGTTTTCCCTATCGATGCGAGAGGAGGATTGCAGGCGAGCTTTTGAAGGTGGCGTTGCCAAGGAGATTTCGATAAATGGACAGTCAAAGCTGCGTATATGTGAATGATCAATGATGCCACGTCCAGCTTGTTAGTGTGAAATTTATAATCCAAGTGATAGAATAGATGTAATTTATATTTTTTTGATAGCAGATGTATAATATATATTAAATATATTAGATTAACTACTTAGGTCATCTCCAACCCATAAACTTTAAAATAGAGTTACTCTAACACTATTCACCTCTATTTTGGAGTAAATATAAATACTAACGCTATTCACGTCTCAAACCCATTAACACAATCTTTAACACTATTATACTTTTATCATTATTTTATTCAATTTAATCTTTTTTCTTATATATTTAATCTTTAATGTATTTCAAAATATTTTTATACCCATAAAAATATTCTTATAATTAATAATTATGCATTCAATAAATAACTAATATAAATTAAATTATATTATATTTATAAAATCATGCATATTTAGGCAAAACAAGTAAAACTTTAACTAAGCTTAATATAAAATACTACACTAAATTGCTCAAACAAGATTTTAAAAGCAATATAAATACTTATATCATACATTTAAAATAACATAATTATCACAAATTAAATACATTAATTAATCGTTACATTGACCATAGCTCATAAATGATCAATTAGTGTATTTCGAAGTTTGTAGTAATCATCTTCATCCTTGTTGTCTTGATTTTTTTTGAATAAATTCTTGAAATCGTTGTCCTTCCCTCTGCATTCTTTCGACATCTGCTATTGGCGTTTCTCTATCATCTTCATTATTTTGAACAAATACATTATAATCACGTTCATCCTCAATTATCATATTATGTAAAATAATGCATGTCATCATGATATCATGTAGCACTTCTTTACGCCAAAAACGTATCGGTCCAGCTACAATAGCAAAATGTTGTTGGAGAATGTCAAATGCATGCTCAACATCTTTTATGCATGCTTCGTGTCTCATGGCAAAGTATTTTCTTTTTGGACCTTGTAGTTTCTGAATTGTTTGGGCAATTATGGACCACTTAGGGTTTATTCTGTCAAAGTGATTTTGTGCTCCTATAAAGCACCAAATCTCCAATGTTATCTCGGTGGGGTAGCGTTGGAACAACAGTGTCACTATTCACCCATATTAATACTATTCCTCTATTTTTTATTCTTTCTTTATTCTTCTTATATTTTTGTGTTCTTTATCTTATCCTATTTTATATTTATCTTATTTAGTATATATATTTTATTTATCTATTTCGAAATTTTAATCAATTTATTAATTGACTAACTATTTTTTAAAAGATAATTAATTACTCAATTATCTTCTTATATTTTTAATACATTTTATTTATATATTTCTTTTTTAAATTTTTAAATTTTATTTTGTTTTTTCAAAACATTATTTATATATTAAAAATAATTAAAATAATTTTTAGGCCAATTAAAGATACTTATATATCGAAAACATATAACATACTACATTAAGATAATAAAAGCGCTACATCGTTAATTAAAAAACGATATCAATGTACTAAAATCATCACATATTTTCTCTAATTTAGCATAAGATATTACTACTATTGCTCATTATGTAATTCAAGGAAAAGAGTTTAATATGAGGTTAATTTCACACATGGTCACTCAACTTTATATGTTGTAACACTTTGGTCACTAAAGTCTAATTTGTAACAAATAAATCACCAAACTTTTTGAAACCTTTCACTAAAGTCACTCCGGTAACTTTTTTGGTAACGTGGCGCCTATGTGGCATTCGTGACTTTAAAATTTATATTAAGTCGCATCGACATCCGTACTCTTTTATCATGATGCTCATCTAACCGTTTTTATTAGGTGTGTACAAAATAATGTCAAAACATTCAACAAATATATTGACACCAGGGACTTAACACACTAGCTTGGGTGTTGCAGATTGGTTTGGGGAGCGTGTTGGAGTCGCGAGAGCCGATTTTTACGTCGATCCGATGTAAGTAAAATTAGATAGGGGATATTTAGTAATTCATTATCTATTATGCTTCTCGATATTTGACATGTTTATTTTTTTATTTCCATTCCTTATTTTAGTGTCTAAGACCTAAGTGCGTCAAGAAAGTAATTCGGGCTTGGTAATAGATGGACAAACGTGACCTTACGTCAGGTACTAGATTGTAGGTCATAGACATGGGTGAGGTATTCGAGGCACCGTTGATGCCCCCCGCTACGTTGAACTGAATAGTCGACTTGCGGAGTCGCAATTCTAGGAAGACGAGTAGTGGCACCCGCTTTCGATGGATTTGAACCACTTATTTGTCTTTCCTTGTTTCCTAGAAACTCTTTATCGCTACTATTACTTTCTAGTCCATTTATCATGCACTTTCATTTAGTTGTCTGTCTTTTAAATTCCTGCATGATATCTATACTACTTTATTTATTCATGAAATACTTTCTACATCCTACTGGCTTTTACTTAATGGACTCGTTATTCTCGTGTTGGTGACTTGAGTGCAGATCCATAGACGAGCAAATGCAAGGCGCCGGTGATTGGTGACTTTCTCTGAAGACTCTCAGAGCGGTTATTCCTCTTGTTCACACGTAGGTTTCTGACACTTTTAGTCTTTTGTATTCTGTATATATACTGTTTTGATAACACTTGGGGTATTTTGGGGTCGAGAGAACCAGACTCATGTATTATCGGACTTACTTACTACTTTGTCACCAGATATGCATGACTATCTATATATTTGCAGAGTTCCACGCCTTAGGTTGTTCCGACTTTATTTTCTTGAGTTATTATAATTGCTTTAAGTTTACTTCCGCTGTAATTACTTTAAAACTTGCATAACTTAATAATTGAACTCTAAAACATGAAATTTATAAAAATAATGGAATTGAAGGCTTACTAAATCTACGTTGACCTTGCGAGGGCTGACATGGGGATCCGTGTGGGTCTAGGCTAGGCGAGGCCCCTAGTTTAGGTGTGTCAAACCGAGCAAGGAAGCCCACCAAGAATTTAGGTGATAATCCAGGACATTCCAAAGGTGATGCACCTTAGAAATCTTGGGCATCCTGTTTTGACATTTTAAATTTGGAAATTGATTTAGCTAGCCGGTCAAAGGCTGCAGACCCAGGCCAAGTCAAGGGGTATCATGTGGTTATCAAAGGTTCTAATGAGGGTGCGTTGGCCCAACCGGCAGGCAAGAAGGCAGGTATTTCAAAAGGGAAACAAAAATAGGTGACGAAATGGGCTTAACCCAAACAAAAGCTTGTCTTTAGTAAGACTCATGCATCCACTTCAGATCGAAGCTAAAAGGTTCCCCCAATTGACTGGTCATCAAAGTGCTAGGAAGCCCTTATTAGACATCTCCTACAAGCCGGCCCAACTCATTATTGGGGGCCCAAGTTTTATAACTAGCTCCACCACTGATAGTTTTCCTTCCTTGACCTTCGATACGTACACCTCCAGAATAACTAATGGCCCAAAAGATGACATTGCTAGATGTCAATGGAGGGTCGACGTCTATATATGGTGGTTACTGTCACCCCCTCAATAGCGAGACCCGAATTGGCTGGGCTGGGCAGCCGGTAACCTAGCAAATGACCGAGTTTCGGAGGACTCGGGTGGTTCCATGGAGGTTGATGCTGGACTTCGGAGGGTTGCAGCGTAACTGCGGTGATGATGCGCGTGAAGTTGGGAAAAGCGCATGTGGCAGCGTGATGGGCACGCGTGGATGGACGCGCGCGCGCGCTGGCGAGCGCGCGTGGACGCATGGGCGAGTGCGCGCGAGCGCGCGCGCGCGCATGGACGGGCGCAAGGCGTGATTTTCCTTGGCACGGCGCCTTGGCACGCCTTGGCACATCTTGGCGCGAGGCACGGGCGGACTTAGGTACGCGCCTTGGCACGAGGCACGGGCGGACTTAGGTACGCGCCTTGGCGCGAGGCATGAAATACGGACGGACTTAGGTACGCGCCTTGGCACGCCTTGGCACGGCGCCTTGGCACGCCTTGGCACGAGAGCGGGCAAACCTTGGCACGTCTTGGCACGAGCGCGGGCACGGGCAAGACTTGGCGGAGTAAGTATGCACGTGCTTGGCACATGGAAAGTGTTGACAAACCTTGACTTGGGCGTTGACCCAGGTCAAAGTACGCTTGGTCGAAAAATTGATGTTTCCTATTGGAGTTGAGCAAACGGCTTAACATCTACTATAAGGAGAGGTGTGCTCTCTCCTTGGGGTGGCATGGGCGGACTAGCAGGGACCCTCGAGCATGCTTTGGGCGCAATGCCAAGGCACGACCCATGGACGGACCATGGCATCGACCACCCTTCGAGCCGGTGGGACTCAACGGAGCCCCGGCTAGCACGGCGGCGTGGCCTGGGCACGGACAGGCACGTCTAAGCAAGCCCCTGTCCCGTAGAGAACATGGCCACGGCCCTTGTGGAGTGGCTAGACCAAGTCAAGACGGTTCCAAGGCGGTTGTGTAACTACCTTGGTCATGGGCTGGAGCCATGACCAAGCCACGACCGAGTAGTCCCGAGTACCAGGAGCCTAGGCGAGAAACTAGGCACCACGTTCATTCCCCTGTCCCGATTTCAAGGTAAACCGAAGGCTTGGCGGACCAGTCTTGGGCGGTTGCAGGTGGTTGAGATAACTACCTGGATCATGGGCGAAAGCATGATCAGCCACGTTCCACTAGCTTCAGGCACGAAGAGAAGGTGCCCCTTGACTAGGGGGTCAAGGCAGTTATGGCGCGAGGTGGCAGCAAGGAGAGCAAGGCAGTTCGGCAACTGCCTTGACCACTAGGAGTGGTGTTTTACCCAGTCTAGACGGTTGTAACTGCCATCTGGTTGAACTATAAAACCAGAGGCAGGGATGCTTGGAGGGGCATCCAGGGATCAAGCTAGTGATCCGGGAGAAAGGCAATTAAGGGCGAAAATGCATAGGGGTGCATGAGTAGATATATGCCTTGAGTTCCACAGTTGTATTCCCAATTGAGAGAGCTAATAAAACATTCCCTTGTTGTCCATTGTGTTGGTTGTTGGTGCTTGCTGTGTGTTATTCTTCCGCATTGTGTATTGGTTGTGCTGAACTAGGGCGGTCCCTAGGCACCACAGGGTTGGGTTGAGAGCGAAAAATTCCTAGTGAAAACCCCTCTTTCCTCGGCCCGTGACAATTGGTATCGAGACAACGTTCGGAGACGATGGCGACCCGAGCGACGACGATCTTGGTGAGAGAGTTGCTCACCTAGAGCAGATGATGGCAACAATGGCGGTCTCGGCGGACACGGCAGGGTCTTCAAGGCTGGAGCAGCGCCTTGAAGGCTTGGAAATGTTGGTGGCGTCTTTGGTGGCTAGAGGAGAGTCACAAGAAGCTACAATAGCTATGTGGGAATCCAGTTTGCGGAGCGGTAGCGAGAGGTGCATTCTATGGGAGAACGCACCGGTGAAGCCGCTACGAGCATGGCTTTGGAGTTGAGCCTGCTTGAAGAGGCGTGGGCGGATCCTCGGAGGTTACCGTTGCGGCGAAGCCTAGAACAAAGGTACCGGAGCCAAAGAAGTTCTCGAGCGAGCGGAGTGCAAAGGAGCTTGAGAATTTCCTTTGGGATATGGAGCGATATTCGCGCTACGGCTCGAACGGAGGAGAGCCAAAAGGTGATTTTAACCTCCATGTACCTTGACGGCGATGCAAAACTTTGGTGGAGAACCAGAGTGGACGATGATTCGGCTGCGGGCAGACCGAAGATCGTGGAGTGGGAGGTGCTGAAACGGGAATTGAAGGATCAATTCCTACCCACGAATGCGGCTTGGCAAGCGCGGGAGGCGCTGCGCCAATTGAAGCAGAAGGGAACGGTGAGAGAATACGTGAAGGAATTCTCTTCCTTGCTGCTGGATATCAAGAACATGTCCGAGGAGGACAAATTGTTCAATTTTACCGCGGGATTGCAAGGATGGGCGCAGTCGGAGCTGCGGAGGCAAGGCGTGAAGAACTTGTCAAGTGCAATCGCTGTGGCGGACAGTCTTGTGGATTACAAGACTAGTGGTGCTTCTTTTGAATCAAAAGAGAAGAAGCACAAGGAGAAGGATCGAGCTGGCGGATCCAAGAAGGAGGAGGAGCCTTCTTCAAAATTTGATGCTAGTGCCAAAGCATCAATGGGGAAACAGGGCTGTTTCATATGTGACGGTCTCGCGGGGCAAAGGATTGCCCAAAGAAAGGGAAGGCGAATGCGATTGTTGCGGAGGAACCGGAGGCTCGGATGAATCCTTTGCGATTCTTGAATACGGTCAAGCGCACTGGTCTGGGCATCGAGTAGGGCGATGTTCGTGGAGGCTCGGATCAACAACCAAGCGGTGAAGGTGCTTGATCGATTCGGGAGCCACACACTCGTTCATTACGAGAAACCTAGCTCGGAGGCTTGGTTTACAGCTTGCTGAGAGTGCAAGCATGGTGAAGGCAGTCAATTCCGAACCAAGGAAGGCTATGGGCGTAGCCTCGGACGTGGACATTCGAATCCACACTTGGGAGGGCAAGGTGAATTTGATTGCTGCTCCGCTGGATGATTTCGAGATCATTGCGGGAAATGATTTCTTGACGGCAGGGAGAATAGCCGTGATTCCATCACTTCATGGCTTGCTGATCATGGATGAGAAGAAGCCGTGCTTTGTTCCAGCGATGCGAGGCAGGGGCAAGGGCAGTGCACCAAGGCTGGTGGCATTGCAAGTACGTGATCAGATGGAGATATGTTGCTTTGGTGGGCAGCGGTCTGGTGAACAGACGGAGTGTTGCTTCGGTGGGCAACAACTTGGTGAACAGGCAGACGCGGAGTGTTCGATGAGGGCATCGAACCATTCGGCGGGGGGATGTTTGTCACCCCCTCAATAGCGAGACCCGAATTGGCTGGGCTGGGCAGCCGGTAACCTAGCAAATGACCGAGTTTCGGAGGACTCGGGTGGTTCCATGGAGGTTGGATGCTGGACTTCGGAGGGTTGCAGCGTAACCTGCAGTGATGCGCGCATGAAGTTGGGGAAAACTGCATGTGGCAGCGTGATGGGCACGCGCGGATGGACGCGCGCGCGCGCGGGCGAGCGCGCGTGGACGCATGGGCGAGTGCGCGCGAGCGCGCGCGCGCATGGACGGGCGCAAGGCGTGATTTTCCTTGGCACGGCGCCTTGGCACGCCTTGGCACATCTTGGCGCGAGGCACGGCGGACTTAGGTACGCGCCTTGGCACGAGGCACGGGCGGACTTAGGTACGCGCCTTGGCGCGAGGCATGAAATACGGACGGACTTAGGTACGCGCCTTGGCACGCCTTGGCACGGCGCCTTGGCACGCCTTGGCACGAGAGCGGGCAAACCTTGGCACGTCTTGGCACGAGCGCGGGCACGGGCAAGACTTGGCGGAGTAAGTATGCACGTGCTTGGCACATGGAAAGTGTTGACAAACCTTGACTTGGGCGTTGACCCAGGTCAAAGTACGCTTGGTCGAAAAATTGATGTTTCCTATTGGAGTTGAGCAAACGGCTTAACATCTACTATAAGGAGAGGTGTGCTCTCTCCTTGGGGTGGCATGGGCGGACTAGCAGGGACCCTCGAGCATGCTTTGGGCGCAATGCCAAGGCACGACCCATGGACGGACCATGGCATCGACCACCACTTCGGCGGTGGGACTCAACGGAGCCCCGGCTAGCACGGCGGCGTGGCCTGGGCACGGACAGGCACGTCTAAGCAAGCCCCTGTCCCGTAGAGAACATGGCCACGACCCTTGTGGAGTGGCTAGACCAAGTCAAGACGGTTCCAAGGCGGTTGTGTAACTACCTTGGTCATGGGCTGGAGCCATGACCAAGCCACGACCGAGTAGTCCCGAGTACCAGGAGCCTAGGCGAGAAACTAGGCACCACGTTCAGTCCCTGTCCCGATTTCAAGGTAAACCGAAGGCTTGGCGAACCAGGTCTTGGGCGGTTGCAGGTGGTTGAGATAACTACCTGGATCATGGGCGAAAGCATGATCAGCCACGTTCCAGTAGCTTCAGGCACGAAGAGAAGGTGCCCCTTGACTAGGGGGTCAAGCGATTATGGCGCGAGGTGGCGACAAGGAGAGAAGCAAGCGGTTCGGCAAGAATCGCCTTGACCACTAGGAGTGGTGTTTTACCCAGTCTAGACGGTTGTAACTGCCATCTGGTTGAACTATAAAACCAGAGGCAGGGATGCTTGGAGGGGCATCCAGGGATCAAGCTAGTGATCCGGGAGAAAGGCAATTAAGGGCGAAAATGCATAGGGGTGCATGAGTAGATATATGCCTTGAGTTCCACAGTTGTATTCCCAATTGAGAGAGCTAATAAAACATTCCCTTGTTGTCCATTGTGTTGGTTGTTGGTGCTTGCTGTGTGTTATTCTTCCGCATTGTGTATTGGTTGTGCTGAACTAGGGCGGTCCCTAGGCACCACAGGGTTGGGTTGAGAGCGAAAAATTCCTAGTGAAAAACCCCTCTTTCCTCGGCCCCGTGACAGTTACCACGGAAGAACAAAACTCCTGATATGGTGATCGTCTCCTCTCTCTCTCTCTCTCTCTTTTTAATTAGTTTATTATGTCGATTATTTATTAGAATTGTCCAATATTGATGCGATTACCACGGAAGAACAAAGCCTAGCTGGAGATGTCCAATATTGATGCGGGCCTATGGCATGTTTTTGATCGGGCGACAGTTCAAGATGTCAGGCCTGGCTCATGGAGATTAATGTTTCAATCTTAATTGAACGTGATCAGTATGTGCTTGGAATCCCAAATTGAGGAGGGAGGTTCGGTCATACAACCACAGACGAGTGTGATGGGTATGGGTCACACGGGAGACTTCGCACTAGGAAGGATCAGGTCGACTACGGGGGTTGAGCAGACACGCCAACGGGGGGACGGATGCAGTTTGTTTAATGAAAGTGGAAGAGAGGCCGGTCTTGACGATTTTGGCATAGAAGCCAACGATACTCTCCAAGGATTATAAGAGGAAGAACACACACAATTGGACGCGGAGTCCCAGTCTAATGACTCGGAGTCCCAGTCTGATGACTCGGGTGAATCTAGGGAGATAGATGTGTGGGTGGACGTGGACGAAATTATTAGGAAAAACCCCAAGGAACGGATTTTGGAAGCCCAACTGGTGGTTATTGTAACGGCCCGAAAATTTGACTTGTGCCACGTATCAAGTCAATGTCGTATGTGGGACCCACCCGTCGAATATGTATGTCCGAATCTTGAGTGGAGACACCGAGAATGTTAAATTTAAGATTTTAATGCTAATTGTTGAAAAAAATATATGCAGGGAATGCGGTGAGCCAAAACACGAACGGGGACGCGCCTCGAGTCGCGTGTCGACGTGTGCCCGAGGTAGCAGCTCGTGGGGTAAAATTAATTAATTTACATTAAAAGTAATTATATGATTTGTTTAATAAGTGGCTATAGTGGTTTCAAAGTGGTCACATTAAATCAATATGCAATGACCCATAGTTTGCAAAATAAATCAAAATGCATTGGATTTGCACCGAGATGCGCATTGCACGACACACGAGGAATATTTGGTCAAAGGCTATGGGAATAAAGGATAAGGATTGGGTTGCCTCGAGATTCGTGTAGCACGAATCTCGAGGACACTAAATATCTTATCTTCTTTGCTTTCAAGTCAGTTGAAAAAAAAAAAAAAAAACAACACAAGTGAGAAAGAAAAAGTGGCGAAGAGGAGAGAAACCGAGGAAAGAGGGAAGAAGAAGAAGAGACCGGCAGTGAGAGGGAAAGATCTAGCTCGAGCAAGGTGAGTGGATTTCCTTATTGTTGTGTCGATTGTCGTTGTCGATGTGTGAGTCGTTGTTGGGTTCGGCTAGCTGGCGAACTCGGACGAACTTCCATGGCGGTTCGTCCGAGCTCGAGAAGGCGGGGGAGTGGTCTCCCCGCATGTGAGCCCACTGGGGTTGGGGATGGAAGCCCAACCCCAAAGAAAAAAAAAATAAAAAAAAAAAAAAAAAAAAAAATCGAACGCTCGCACGTTAAGTGCTCGCGGGTCGGAGTCGAAGATAACCCTGGGCGGGTCGGGTCGGGTCGACGGGATCGGGCGGGTCGACTCGGGTCCGCGTGGACCGGTTCGGGTCGACCGGGTCCAGTGGACCGGGTCGGGTCAAACCGGACCCACCCCAATAAAATAATATATTTAATTATTAAATAAAATTAAACTGATTTTTATAAACTGTAAATTACAGAAAATAGATTAAAATAGATAAAAATTATGGAAAAATTCTGAAAAATCCTCGAAAATTATGAAAAATAGGGAAAGCTAGAAAACAATGAATTCGAGGCTTTTCGGGCGTTTGGCACCCCGGTATAATTCGAAAAAGGGTGCTAAAAACTTAATTTTTATGAAAATAAAAATGGCAAATCTATACTCACATATTATACTTGCACGTAATGCGACCCTAAAACTTTAATTGGTACAAATGGACACCAGGGAAGTAGGAGTCGGGTGCGCATATCGAGGTGTGAACGGGACGTCTTGAGGACGAATTACGGATTTCGAGGTAAGTAAACCAGTTAGAGAATGTACAGTAGTTCATTGAGCTTGCATGTTTGATTGATGTTGAATCATGTCCTTTTCTTGGAATTCTCACTCTTATGAGTGTCCGAGGGCCAAGTGAGTCGTACTCGTGTCTCTGATTGGAGTGGTTGCTTGGCTCGCAACCGGGCCATGACCTCGAGTCACGATATTTGTCGAATGAGATGTGCTTTATCCGGGCGCGTTGATATCCCTCATTCGCCACATTTTAGGTACGGCGATGCCGTATCCGATGATCAAGTCCGCTTGGCGTTGCGCGACTCTGCGACCCCGACCCTGTGGCACCCGCATTCGGTGGTCTTAGACTACTTGGGCTCCTCTCTATATTGTTTCCTTTGACACTCATTCTCGTTGTACTTTCATTGTTTCACAGTCTCATTATCATGCATTTCGTACAATTTTCTTTTTATCTGCATGACTTTTAGACTGTTTCATTTTATCTTGAATTACTGTTTATATTCTACTGGAATTTACTTACCTGGGCTCATCAATCTCATGTTTGACTGAGTGCAGAGTTGCAGACGAGTAGCAAAGGGAAAGCTCCATAGCTAGGTGAATATTTTTGTATATCTTTTATTTACTCTCCTCGATGTGATACATTATCTTTGGGTTCCACAATTAGGTTGCCTAACTCTTGTACCTTATTGTTGAGTTATTTAATGTAGTATTGCTTCCGCTTAATTGTAAAATATTGAAAAATATTAATAACTCAACTTAAAACTTTTGTACTTACTGATAATGATGGATTAGAAGGCTGACTAAGTCTGCGTCGACCTTGCGAGACTGGCTCGGGGGTCCACGTCGGCTTAGGCCGGGCGGTGCCCAGTTTGTGGAAAATTGGGGCTGTCACAGTTGGTATCAGAGCCGAAGGTTTAAATACTCGACTCTTGATTTAAATCACAAGCAATGGAGACGCAAACCAGCGGAAGTTAGGAACCCTAAACTTAGAGTGGAACCCTATGATCCTGACTGAAGTCTTCGTTGGGAAGTGAGGAGAGTTGGGGGGAAATTGAATTTGAACTATATGTGATATTTGATGTGTTGTATTATACTACTATCGATAGATATACGATATTTACTCTTGTGTATCGCGTGAGACGCGATAAATAAAATTGAAAAAGATTGACGATAAATTTATCGGATTCAGAGAAATTGATAGTAAAGAAGATTGATGGTAATGATTTGATCTTGGAAGATAGTGTAGAAATTGGGGATTTCTACTTGATATATTTATTGGTGGATGGTGAACTACATAGACATAATTTTTCCCTTCGTAAAAACATCTTTGCCTTCGATAGAGGATACTCGGAAAAGGGAACATGACCATGAGCTAACTCCAGGGCATTGGATGGGCCTTGGGACGATCAACATAGACTGATCATAGAGACTAGTGGGACTTTGTACCTACCTATAGTTTCATGATATAGATTGCATATGAGATTAGAATGTATCTATAAATTAATGCTTATCATCACTTAAGATATGCACATAACGATATCTTGAAACCAAAACGGTACAAAAATTAGTAATATATCAATGTATGGGACCAGAATACATGAATTTACGAAAAAAAAAAAAAAAAAAGATTATGTTATATGGACTAACTTTACATCACCAAAAATGGATAGAATAGTTGGGAGATTCTTTCACTAGAATTTCTAGTTAGAATGAGAAGAAGATTTCAAGCTGCCAAAGCAGAAGACATTACTTACCAAGAGACATATTTACAAAGAATTGTATTTACAAAGGTTTATAAAAATGATATTTTGGGTACTCTTTAGTGAAAGGCTCATTCGGAGAGGTTTGGTAAGGGCAGTTGAACCACTTTGTTTTGTTTCAAATGAAATCAGTTAGTGATTGATGTTTCATTTGCCTACTTGATTTCATTTTTGGTTAATCAACAGCTCATGCCAATTGTTTACAACATTGTGGAAAAAAAAAGAGAAAGAAAGAAAGAATTGGTTTTCAAGCCATTTGGAGGAATTTTGATCGTATTTAGGACTCAAAAGAGTTCATTAAATTCATGAGTTCATTAAATTCATTTCAAGTTGTTTAGTTATTACTGAAATCGAGGAGGTATTGAGACTTGAAATGGAAGTTTGAGTTTCTAAATGATTTGAAATTGGTAATATGGAGACATTTGAATAACCTTGAGTCTACTTGGGACTTGAAATCAATGTTTGAGAACTTAGAGAGATTTTGGAGTTTTAAAATGCTAGAACACCGATTGGATTTGTGAGAATGAGATTGTGCAAACAACAAAGAAAGAAAAGGTTTAGGAGTTATATCTTCATCTCTACTTGTGCACTTTGGCGAGGTAACTCAGAAGGTCTGAAAGAAGAGAGATGGACAAGTCTTTTATGACTTAAAATCTTGTTTGAAGTGCAACTGTTATTGCATCCATGACCTTTAGATGAGACCCCAATTATTTGGATGTTTGAATAATGAATAAGATGAGACTGAACTCCACCTCTGCATGTTAAAAGAGGTGAATTATTGAGGTTGCTTCGAGATTCGTGTTGCACGTATCTCGATGAAACATTTGATTTCTTCTCGAGGAAAGAAAAAAATATTGTGTACCTTAAGGAGTTAGATTCAAGTCATATAAATCTTGAAAACACCATGCACGTATTTCTAGAGGATCCGCTCGAAATAATTAATGAAATTGGAATGTAAATGCCAAAGTGGATTTGTAAAGTATGTGAAATTGATTTTGAATATTGAATTGGAGTTCAAATATTAAGAGTTGAATTGTATTGACTTACTAGGAAAAAAAATGATATACTCGTAAGTTACTTGAGTCACGATTGTTAGCAATTGGCTGATTGCGGCCAAATATAAGTGCCTCATAGTCTAAATTTAGACTGTGTTGTCTCAATTACTTGCATAGCTATTTGAGTTGTATCTAGTTGTGCAAATTGCTTCCAAGTGCCTTAAGATTTTATCATCAATATTAGGATCGACCAAAGCAATATAATATCTAGCGACAAAAGAAAGGCATCATAAAAATTGAATGAATTCTATAATATGAGATAATTGATGAAGGGCTTTCAATATGATGATGACTTGAGGACCATAGTAGAGGGTACCTAAAACTAGGAACAATTCAACAATTTGAACAAATGGTGGGGTAAATTGAAGGTGCAAACCCAAAGAAGCAAGGATAGAGACGCACAAGGGATGTTGTGGAACCAGACAACCATTTTGATTGTCATATAAGTGAGTAGCTCATCAAACAAACAATGTGATGACCTGGTTTGATGGACTCTTTGAATCAAATGTGGACCATACATGTTAGCAGGAGCCATGACCCATAACTTTTAAATGCACTTAAAACAAATGAACCAACAGATGCTAAATCATGACAGCTCTTGATGTGGGCATAACAAGAAATATATATAGATTGCCAAGCAAAGTAAAACTCAATCAAGAGAGTTCAATAATGCATATTTATCCTCCAAGCAAGAAGTTTAAAACTGACAAAGTTTGAGATGAGGTAGAAGGTGAAATGTTAAGGAAAAAGATTTAAATTAGAATAATTATGTTTTAATGTGTCTCGAGTTTCGCGCCGCACGAATCTCGAGGGCACATTAGATTTAGATTTGGTCAAGCTCAGTGTTATAAAACGCGGGTTCGAAACTTGGGAGGTATCTCGAGATACGTAATTTGCGAGATTCGAGACAATTTTGGTCACACTTAGAGGCTGTGCCTCGAGATTCGTGTCACATGAATGTCGATGACACATTTACTTCGAAAGTCAAAAAATGAACGTGTTCGAGTGAACGTGTTCGAGTGAACGTGTTGAACTCGTACTTACATGAGGAGATGCTGAGCACGCCGACTGATACGGGTATTATGGCTACAACTGAGGCGAGGCAGGCTCACGAGTTTTAGAGGCAATATGAGGAAAAGTTGCACGGGGGTGCTAACCTTGAAAATATATGATGTACGGGTCGTATCAGCGCAAATGCAGCCGAGTATATAATTAACTCTACTGGTCGGCGAGGTAGATGTTTGGTGGCGTACTACGGAGGTGTCGATGGGGAACAGTCCGTACCTGAATAGTACTAAGTTTCAGACCATTTGACAGAGGACCGGGGAGTCAGATGCAGTACATGGATCGGTATATACGCGTGATGAAGTATGCTGGGGGTGCGGCTGACACGGACACTAACCAAGCGTACTACGTCATACAAGGTTTCCTAGAATTTATTGGTTATGTACGACGGCTCCGAGCACAGTACATGAGGCTTAAACGAGGGCTATGTCTAGCGAGAGCTTTTGGGAGCACATACACCGAAATAACGGTCGCATTATCGACATTATTATAGTCAGCGCGAGAGTCTGGAGATGATCGAAGGAAAAAGAGAGTGAGACGGTCGTGGCTAAGAGATCGAGCTTTGAGCGTAGGATATATTGCATTTCCGCCATATGCAGCGTATACTGCACCAATGTTAGTTGGTCCAGCGTAAAGTTACGCTAGTGCTTTACAATAGCCAGCACCATCAAATCCTCGGATCGGTACCATCGAAGGATCGATGACGAGGCGATGGCGAGTCGAGTCGACAGTCGAGTTCCGATCAAGTGCAGGGACAGGGACAGAGGTCTAGTCAAGCACAGGGACAACATGTTCCATACGGATAGAGATTTCAACGTACTTGTTTGGGAGTGCGGACAACCAGGTTACATTACCAATACGTGTTCAAAGCAACGGGCAGGTACAACATAGCCAGTAGCATATTCATGCTTTTGCCGCGCAAGGTCTGACTACTACCCATCGTAACCCGATAGAGGGTACGAGTTAGGTTGAACTCACTCGATCAGAGACTAGCGGACCATCAAAGAAATTGATTTACATTCTCACGGACATACTGTGGATATGAGTATATTAGTGACGGTGGATCAGGAGACTTATGTTTCGTTGTATTCCAATATATGTTGCGAGGATGTTGCCCTGACATATATTGATGGGAGGAGACGGATGCTGTGTTCATTGTTGGAGGTCACAGAGGAGCCCAGCTCGTCACGGAGGAGCCCAGCTTGTCCCGGAGGAGCCCAGCCCTACAGAGTAAGATGGGGGTATGGCCTTGGGCGAGTATTGCCTTGGGCGGGTATGGCCTTGGGTCTTCATTCATAACACACTATCAAAGTGCGTAAATTTCGAGGACGAAATTCAAATTTGTTGGGAAGATTGTAACGGCCCGAAAATTTGACTTGTGCCACGTATCAAGTCAATGTCGTATGTGGGACCCACCCGTCGAATATGTATGTCCGAATCTTGAGTGGAGACACCGAGAATGTTAAATTTAAGATTTTAATGCTAATTGTTGAAAAAAATATATGCAGGGAATGCGGTGAGCCAAAACACGAACGGGGACGCGCCTCGAGTCGCGTGTCGACGTGTGCCCGATCGAGGTAGCAGCTCGTGGGGTAAAATTAATTAATTTACATTAAAAGTAATTATATGATTTGTTTAATAAGTGGCTATAGTGGTTTCAAAGTGGTCACATTAAATCAATATGCAATGACCCATAGTTTGCAAAATAAATCAAAATGCATTGGATTTGCACCGAGATGCGCATTGCACGACACACGAGGAATATTTGGTCAAAGGCTATGGGAATAAAGGATAAGGATTGGGTTGCCTCGAGATTCGTGCTACACGAATCTCGAGGACACTAAATATCTTATCTTCTTTGCTTTCAAGTCAGTTGAAAAAAAAAAAAAAACAACACAAGTGAGAAAGAAACAGTGGCGAAGAGGAGAGAAACCGAGGAAAGAGGGAAGAAGAAGAAGAGACCGGCAGTGAGAGGGAAAGATCTAGCTCGAGCAAGGTGAGTGGATTTCCTTATTGTTGTGTCGATTGTCGTTGTCGATGTGTGAGTCGTTGTTGGGTTCGGCTAGGCGCGAACTCGGACGAACTTCCATGGCGGTTCGTCCGAGCTCGAGGAAGGCGGGGAGTGGTCTCCCATGCATGTGAGCCCACTGGGGTTGGGGATGGAAGCCCAACCCCAAGAAAAAAAAAAAAAAAAAAAAAAAAAAAAAATCGAACCAGAGCACGAAGTGCTCACAGTGAGAAGATGACCCATGGCCTCGGGTCGGGACGGTGGGCCGGGTCGACTCGGGTCCGCGTGGACCGGTTCGGGTCGACCCGGGTCCAGCTGGACCGGGTCGGGTCAAACCGGACCCACCCCAATAAAATAATATATTTAATTATTAAATAAAATTAAACTGATTTTTATAAACTGTAAATTACAGAAAATAGATTAAAATAGATAAAAATTATGGAAAAATTCTAAAAAATCCTCGAAAATTATGAAAAATAGGGAAAGCTAGAAAACAATGAATTCGAGGCTTTTCGGGCGTTTGGCACCCCGGTATAATTCAAAAAAGGGTGCTAAAAACTTAATTTTTATGAAAATAAAAATGGCAAATCTATACTCACATATTATACTTGCACGTAATGCGACCCTAAAACTTTAATTGGTACAAATGGACACCAGGGACGTAGGAGTCGGGTGCGCATATCGAGGTGTGAACGGGACGTCTTGAGGACGAATTACGGATTTCGAGGTAAGTAAACCAGTTAGAGAATGTACAGTAGTTCATTGAGCTTGAATGTTTGATTGATGTTGAATCATGTCATTTTCTTGGAATTCTCACTCTTATGAGTGTCCGAGGGCCAAGTGAGTCGTACTCGTGTCTCGATTGGAGTGGTTGCCGCCGCAACCGGGGCCATGACCTCGAGTCACAGTATTTGGTCGGAATGAGATGTGCTTTATCCGGGGCGCCGTTGATATCCCTCATTCGCCACATTTTAGGTACGGCGATGCCGTATCCGATGATCGAGTCTGCTTGGCGTTGCCGCGACTCTGCGACCCCGACCCTGTGGCACCCGCATTCGGTGGTCTTAGACTACTTGGGCTCCTCTTTATATTGTTTCCTTTGACACTCATTCTCGACCCTGTGGCACCCGCATTCAGTGCACGTTGAAGGCGAGAATGATTCCACGTCGTTGTTGACCGGGGTATATGGGCCGACAACCAGTAGGGGTAGGCATGAGTTTTGGGAGGAATTAGGGGCATTATTTGGATTGTGTGGACCAAGGTGGTGCATAGCTGGAGACTTTAATGTTATTCATTTTTTGACAAAAAATCGAATAGCACAAGGTTGACGTCTAGTATGCGGGAGTTCGATAATCTCATCAGGGAAATGGAACTTACAGATCTACCTTTGCTTAACGAAGAATTTACATGGTCTAATCTTCGTGCAAACCTTATATGTGCAAGATTAGATCAATTTCTTTTTCTAAGTGAATGAGGGGCACAGTTCCCGAATGGGAGACAGTCCCTGGGAAATCGCTTAACTTCGGACCACTCTCCGGTGATTCTAGATACAGGTTTGATTCAGTGGGGCCCTGCGCCTTTTTTGTTTCGAAAATGTATGGCTAGATCACAGCTCCTTCCAAACCCACATAGAAGGCTGGTGGGCTTGGGAGGTAAGACATGGAGGGCCGGGTTTCAAATTGATGAGGAAATTATGGAAAGTCCGCAAGGAACTGAAGACTTGGAACAGAGAGGTCTTTGTCTCGACTCAAACTAGGAAAGATGTGCTAAGTGCTCGAATTAAACAGCTTGATGATATAGAGGGTGGTCATAATTGGAATGACATATTGTTGGTAGAGCGAAGGAGGGCGAAGATGAATATGAGAAAGCCTTACTTATTGAAAATCGACTGGCGAGCCAGAAATTGCGAGTTAAGTGGGTAAAAGAGGGGGATGCGAACACAAAGTTCTTCCATCGCATTTTGGGAGCAAGGAAGTCTAAGAACGTTATCGACAGGATACAGCTTTAGGGCGGGGAGTTTACCGAGGAAAGCAGTAGAATCAAGCAAGAGATTGTTGACTACTACAGACATTTATACACGGACGAAATGGATAGCACATAGGAGATCAACGATATTAATTGGGGTGTCATTCCGGGAGAGGAGGCGAGTCATATGGAAAGATCATTCTCGGAAGACGAGCTATGGGTGGCGGTTACTTCCTGTGAAATGGATAAAGCACCGGGCCCTGATGGATTCACTTTCGCATTTATCATACGATCTTGGGGAGTTATCAAAGGTGACATTATGAAGTTCTTTGAAGACTTTCATAATAATGGAGTGATTAGTCGAAACATGAATGAAACATTCATATGCTTGATTCCCAAAGGCTCCCAAGTTGGGAGGATCGATGATTTTCGGCCTATCAGCCTGATTACATCTATGTACAAACTGTTGGCAAAGGTCCTCGCTCATCGTCTTAGGGCAGTTCTCAAACATGCAATTGCGATGGAACAGACGGCATTTGTCCCTGATATACAGATGATGGATTCAGTTCTTATAGCCAGTGAAGTGGTTGAATATGCCAGGAAAAAGGGGCTACAAGGCTTTGTTCTGAAACTGGATTTTGCCAAAGCTTATGACCGAGTGGACTGGACCTTTTTGGATTATGTGCTTCAAAAGAAAGGCTTTAGTGAGCGATGGCGATTGTGGATGAAAGGATGTGTCTCATCGGCTCACTATTCGGTTCTCATTAATGGGCGACCTGAAGGCAGTTTTAAAGGACAAAGTGGTTTGAGAGAAAGGGACCCATTATCTCCCTTCCTCTTCATCTTGGTGGCTGATGTCATGGGAAAAATTATGGACACTGCCAAGAACGATGAAATGGTAGAAGGCTTTAAGGTAGGCAGAGAAGGGGTCCACGTCACAGACCTGCAGTATGCCGATGATTCATTGTTATTCGTCAAAAACTAGGAGGAGGCGGTTCACAAGGTGATGCAACTCATTCAGGCCTTTTGCAAGATCTCGGGTTTAAAACTAAATTTATCCAAATTTAGCTTATTGGGGATCAACGTGTCGGCCTTTATCATACTACAGGCAGCTGAGGGTGTCGATTGTCAGGTCGAGACTTGGCCCACGAAATACCTTGGGATGCCATTAGGGGGTTCCCCGCTTGAGGCCGATTTTTGGGAACCGGTACTCCGAAAAATCGCGCGCAGGTTGGATGGGTGGAAGCGAGGCTTCTTATCCAAAGGAGGTAGAGTCACATTAATCGCTTCAGTTCTCGACTCCATTCCGACATATTTCATGTCACTCTTTCGACTCCCGGTAGGCATTGCCAAGAGGGTCGAAAAGATGATGCGGGATTTCCTATGGAAACAATGGGATGGCCAATCTTCGTGGCCGCTCGTGGCTTGGAACCAAGTAAAGCTCCCCAAACGACTTGGGGGTCTTGGAATTGGAAACCTCTTAATGCGCAATACGAGCTTGTAAATGGCTCTGGCGTTTCCAGCAGGAACCGGAGGCTCTTTGGGCGAACGTCATAAGAAGTATCTATGGTAAGGAGGCTAATGGCTGGGATACGTCATTAAGATTTAGGCCCTCGTTCAGATCTCCATGACACTTTATGGCTAGCTGCAGCCAGGATTTCATCAAAGGTGTGGAGTTCACACTAGGGAATGGCATGAAACCGCGGTTTTGGCAGGATGCGTGGAACGGGACGCGATTTTTTGCTGAGGACTTTCCGGGTTTATTTTCTCTCTCGCGAAATCCTAAAGCAAGTGAGGCGGAGGTGACCTCTTTCATCGGGGGGAGCGAGTGAGATCACTCTTGGCATTACGATTTTCGGTGGAGGTTAGGAGAAACGAAAGCTATAGAATTCGCGGTACTCACGCATCATCTCCAGGAAGTTTCCCTCACCCCACACACGGAGGATAAGCGTGGGTGGGGGTGGGACCCTTCCAAGCTCTTCTCTGTTAAATCTTTTTTCTATGGTATTTGTCTTGAAAATTCGTTGGCATCTTTTCCGATTTATAATCTAATATGGAAATCAGTTACTTCTATGAAGGTTAGGGTTTTTGCTTGGATGGCGTGGTTAGGAAAGATTAATACGACAGATGTGCTCCAAAGACGACTCCCTCATATCACCCTCTTGCCATCAAGATGTTGTTTGTGTTTTTCTCATATGGAATCCATTGATCACCTTT
The DNA here is from genome assembly GCA_039657365.1 of Stephania yunnanensis. NCBI lineage: Eukaryota > Viridiplantae > Streptophyta > Magnoliopsida > Ranunculales > Menispermaceae > Stephania > Stephania yunnanensis. The sequence continues at coordinate 52,039,727 of CM077585.1, read as the reverse complement.
TTTGGCATGTTCATTTTCGTGTAGGTTATGGGAGGAGTTGTCGAGGGAGATGGGCATCGAGTGGCAAAACCCCCAATCTTTAAGAACATGGATGGAACAAGCGGCGGCTATTTCATGGGCAATAAAAGGAATTTGTTGTTTAAAGCCGGACTTTTGGCGCTCATTTGGGCACCGTGGGGGGAGAGAAACCAACGAATTTTTAAAGAGATTGACAACACTTGGCAAGAGATATGGGAAGCTACGAAGAGGAATGTAGGCTTGGCATTGCATGGACATAAAGAATTCGCAGGATGGTCATGGCAACAGTGGCAAGGAAACTTGTTTGTTTTTTGTTGACGATTTGCTGGATTGGTTTTTGCAGGCTTATGTTTGTTTTGTAAAGGCAAAAAGGTCGGGAGGGGGGGGGGGGGGGGGCAACTAGGCATTACTTTGTTTGAAGTACCAACAAGGTAGTGCGCCCGACCTTTTGTCCATTATGGCCACTGCCTCTCTATGTACACACTCGTGGTGTTCGGTGAGCGTGTTTCCTGGCCAGTCATGAACCTCGGTCCTGTGTGAGATTTGGAACTCTGATGTGGTCAAAGTGGGTGGTGTATGGTTTTGATGACGTGACGATTTGGAGGACCAAAAGGCAGTGGAGAGCGATTTTATGTCAAAAGTTACATGATGCTTTGGAAGAGGTCTTTATGCAACATGGTTTTTATTTGTTTTAATGATTGGGTCAGTATGCATGAAGTATGGATGCCTTATGTGTGAACAATGATGGTGGAGTGCAGTTGTATCTCAAGTTCTGTGGGTGAACAATCGGTGGTCTCAGGTCTGATGTTTTGCTTCAGGGTTCTTTTTTATAGTTTTGATTATTTTTGGCGTAGTGTAAGTCACCTTTTTTTGTAGCACTTGTACATTTTTACATTTTCATATATATATATATATATATATATATACAAAATATAAGGAGCATCGCCTCCTATTACTGAAAAAAATTACTTATTAGAATTGTCAAGGAGCATGTAGCTCTTTATTTAATGTTGCTGCAAAAGATATGGTAATTAGGCGTTATAAGCTTGACATGTTGATTATTAGTGAACCTCGAACAAGCAGCAAGAAACTCCTTTTTATTGCAGGGAAACTGGGCTTTAAGGAGGGTTTTATAGTTGATGCCCAGAGGTTTTCTGGTGAATTATGGGTACTATATATGGAATGCTTCAACGTTGGAAGTAAAAGTATTAGGCTATGATAATCAGTGGATCTATCTAGAATGGAACCAAGAGTCCAGGAGAGGTTTGTTCACTGCAGTCTATGCACATCCAAAAGTTTCTAACATGAGAGCTCTTTGGGTTTTATAATATGGAGACCAGCATAGTAATGCATGATCCTTGGGCTATAATGGGAGATTCTAATACGTTGCTATTGTTGGATGAAAAATAAGGAGGTTGCTGGACTAGGGCTTTGTTGGGCCCAAATTTACATGGCGTAGGGACTTACTGCAAGAAAGATTGGACAGGGTTCTCTGTAACGAGAGATGGCAGCTGTTGTCTGCGGAGTCAGTGGTCCATAATCTCACTACGATCAAATCAGACCACTGTCCAATTCTTCTACTTACTAAAGGTTCTCCTCCTCCCCCGAGTGCAGAACGCCCTTTTCGTTTTACTGCTTTCTGGGCTCACCCATCCATCCTTCAATGACTTCATCAAACATACAGCTGGAATGGGTCTCTAAATTTTGTACATGAATCTAAGGTCTTCGCTCTCAAGCTCCTGATAATATATGGCGAAGGAAGAAAGCCCTTTTGAAGCTTCTGAATAACCTTGAGAGGAAGCTGAAAAGGTGCAATAGTTCCTTGTTGAAGGATCAGTTGATGGAAACTATTAGGATTTGTTTGGTTAGGGTGGAGTGAGTTAGAAATTAATTTTGTTTGGTTGTCTGCAAGTTATCTCTCAACTTACATAGTGAAATATCTCCCACCACTCCCCTAGCTAGGAATTGTAGACACAATTACCCCTCATTAATCACTCGTTTATTATTCATCTCTTTGTCGAAGACTGTTTATGTCAATTCATATTTTTTATTGCTTAAAAATTTAAAACTTCTCATCAAGTTTAAAGTTGAACCAAACATGAAAATATTAACTCCAAAAAGTTAACTATAAAGAGATAACTCATAACTCGCACTGTAATGTTAACAAAAACGAACCAAACAAGGCGTAAATGTCTGTATGAAGAGATTCTCCATCATCAGAGGGACTTCTCTGGTTTCAAAAATCTAGATTGAAATGGTTAAATCAAGGAGATCGTAACACAAGATTTTTCCACTCGAGCACAATCTTTATTTTTTCAAAGTTAGTGGGAGATAGTTGGAAGAGCTGTAATTGAAACGGTTAAAGATTTCTTCAGATCAGGAATTATGCCTGCTCACTTTAACGATACTCCATTAGTGTTGCTTCCTAAAACTGAGGCTCCAGACCGACTAGCAAAGTTCCGACCCATTAGCCTCTGCAACGTTGTCTACAAGGAAATTACTAAGCTAGTAGCGAAACGACTGAAACCGATGATGAACCAGTTGGTAATCCCTACCCAAAGCAGTTTTGTCCCGGAAAGGAGAATTACAGATAATGCTATTATATATTCAAGAAACCTTCACGCTAGCAGGGTTTCCAAATTCATGGGTGGCAACCATCATGGCGTGTATTTCGACTGCTTTGGAATGGAGGTCTGACTGACTCTTTTACACCATCGAGAGGTATGCGCCAAGAACACTTCCTCTCACCTTATATATTTGTTCTCTGCATGGAGAGGCTAGCTCGTGGAATTCTTAATTCTCTTGGTAAAGGCTTTTGGAAGGGAATTAGATTAAATGGCCGAGGTCTGGTGCTCTCGCACTTATTCTTTGCTGATGACCTATTTTTATTTACTGAGGCTTAGGAGGATCAAGTTGATGCTATTAATGGAGTTCTAATCGACTTCTGCAATCAGTCTGGGCAACGAGTGAACAACTCCAAAACTCAGATTTTCTTTTTCTAGAACGTGGCGACTGACTCACATAACTCGATGAGCAATGCTTTTAAGTTTTGTCCAAACGAATGATTTGCACAGTATGAAAAAGCAAAAATCTCTCTATGAGGGGTCGCGTTACACTTGCACAGTCGGTGCTCCAATCTCTGCCTATTTTTCAGATGCAAACTGCTAAGTTACCTCGGAGGGTATGTGATTGATAAGGGGTTTTGTTTAGCATAAGTCTCATCTTGTTAAATGGGAAGATCTATGTAAGAAAAAGCATAATGGCGGTCTTGGCCTTCGCTCAATTTCCCATTGTCAATGAGGCCATGCTAATGAAGTTAAGTTGCACTTTGGGTTCAAGTCTTAAGTAGTAAATATGGGTGGTCAGGTCAGGTCTTTCTTCTGGTTCGGGTTCTTGTCTTCAGAGCTCTATGTCATCGACGTGGCAATCGATATGCTCAGTATGGAATTACTTCATAAAGGAATATCTTGGAATGTCAGTAATGGAAAAGTCACCAAGTTTTGGGATGTTACGCAATTTATGTCTGATGATATCCTCCACCAAACTGTGGGGAACTTGTTGAAGTCTATCATCTCTGATGTTAATCAGTTAGTTACTGATCTTAGGATATATATATACTAGTTACATTAGTTGCTGTCATTCCTATCTTATCTCCTCATTACTAGCAAGTTAGTATCCTCATAGTTAGCAAGTATTTATGGTGTTTATCTTGTATTCAAGTTAGTTCATTGACTATCGTGTATATATTTATCAATCATCAATGAGAAAAAGTAGTCCAATTCTCCTAATTGTGTTCTTAATCTTCATGGTATCAGAGCCTTCATGGCGAAGTATGGGAATAAGATCCATGGACTCACCTCTTCTTCTTCCAATGAAGTCTCCTCATCCTCACAACCACATTCATCTTCTCCCATTCCCGATCCTTTTTCTGCTCATATTACAAACCATAAGCTCAATGGCCAAAACTATTTGCAGTGGTCTCAATCAGTCCTTATGTTCATCTGTGGGAAGGGCAAAGATGATCTCCTCACAGAATCAACCATTGCTCCAAAGGACGATGAACCTACTTACAAAACTTGGAAGGCCAACAACAATATGGTAATGTCGTGGCTCATCAACTCCATGACCCCTGAAATTGGTGAGAACTTTCTATTCTATACTACAGCGGCTGAAATTTGGGAAGCAGCCAAGATCACCTTCTCCAGTTCTGAGAATACATCAGAGATCTTTGAAACTGAAAGTGTTCTTCATGAACTCAAACAAGGTGATCTCTTAGTCACACAATTTTATAGCTTGCTCACCCGACATTGGCAGAAAATTGATCGTATAGACACTCACAAGTGGAAGTGTCCAGATGATGGAAAACTCTACTGATCCATTGTCGAGACTAAGAGGGTATTCAAATTCTTGTCTGGACTCAACAAAGACCTTGATGAAGCTCGGGGTAGAGTCCTTAGCACCAAGCCATTGCCTTCAATCAGGGAGGCCTTCTTAGTGATTCGATACGAAGAGAGTCGGCGAAAGATCGTGTTGGGAGACTCTACCACACCAAGTGCAATTTTTGATGGCTCTGCACTCTCTATTTCCAGTGACAATCATGCCGCTAAAGTCTCTACTACTAGGAGGCAAAGTAAACGACCTTACTGCGATCACTGCAACAAACCAAGACACACTCGTGACACTTGCTGGCAAATCCATGGGAAACCATCTGATTGGAAGCCTCGAAAAGCCTCCTCCGATCAAGAATCTCGGGGAAATCTCGTCTCTGCTCCACTGTTCAGCAAGGAGCAATTAGAGCTCCTACAAAGTCCGATCAGCAAGTCTCAACGAGCTTCTCGGAGTTCTCCTTCAAATGGAAATTCTCTCACTATCAAAGGAGGTACTTTCCCTATGGATTTTCTCTCTCAAATGGCCTGCACTTCTTCTTGGATTGTAGACTAAGGAGCCACTGATCATATGACTGGTAATCGTGATTTGTTCGCCTCCTACTCACCATGTACCAAGTCGATCTCAGTCATTATAGCCGATGGTTCAATCTCATCTGTTGTAGGCATTGGAACAGTGAATATCTCTTCTGCTCTACAACTCAAATCTGTGCTTTATGTTCCCAAGTTGGATTGCAATTTACTGTTTGTTTATAAGCTAAATAGAGATTTGAATTGCCTCACTCAATTCACAGAGAATTCTTGTGTTTTTCAGGACATGGACTCGGGGAAGATGATTGGCAGTGCTGAATTAAAGTCTGGCTTGTATCTTCTCCAACATTCATCTCCTTCACATTCCTTGCTGGTCTCACAATTCAATAAGTCAGATAGAGAAATCATGTTGTTACATTCTCAACTTGGTCATCCTAACTTCATGTATCTCTCTAAACTGTTTCCTTCCTTATTTAAAAATAAAGATTTACATTCCTTGAATTGTAATGTGTGTCAATTGTCTAAACATACTAGAAATTCATATGTGCCGAGTCCTTATAAAGCATCTAAACCATTTACATTGATTCATAATGATATTTGGGGTCCTTCAAACATCTCAACTATTACAAATACTAAATGGTTTCTCTTGTTTGTCGACGATCACACTAGGCTCTCTTGGGTCTTCCTTATGAAACAAAAATCAGAGGCTTGTAACCTTGTAAAACAGTTTCATGTCATGATTCAAACTCGGTTCCAAACCAATATACAAATTTTTCACTCTGATAATGGACGTGAATATTTCAACTCCATATTAGGTGATTACTTCAACTCTCATGGCATTGTACACACTAGCTCATGTGTCAAAACACCACAACAAAATGGAATCTCTGAAAGGAAAAACAGATACCTACTTGAAGTTGCTCGTTCACTCATGTTCACCACACATGTTCCAAAACAATATTGGGGCGAAGCAGTCCTCACTGCAGCCTATCTCATCAATCGACTACCAGGAGACATTTGCTCCAGTTGCCAAGCAAAACACAATTCGAGTGCTACTTTCACTAGCTGCAAACTTAGGCTGGCCACTTCATCAACTTGATGTGAAGAACGCATTCCTAAATGGAGATCTCTCAGAAGAGGTTTACATGGATATTCCCCATGGTTTTGAGGATCAACACTCAAAAGGGAAAGTCTGTAAGCTTAAGAAATCTTTGTATGGATTAAAACAAAGTCCTCGAGCTTGGTTCAGTCGGTTCTCCACTGTTTTAAGAAGGATTGGTTATTCTCAAAGTCAAGCTGATCATACCTTATTCTCCAAATATGACACTGATGGAAATATCACAATCCTAAGTGTATATGTCGATGATATTGTGATAACTGGTGACAATGAAAGAGAGATTATCAGGTTGAAACAATTGTTAGCCATGGAATTTGAAGTTAAAGATCTTGGACAGCTAAAATACTTCTTGGGAATGGAAGTCTCATGATCTCATAAAGGAATTTCAGTGTCTCAACGTAAGTATACTGTGGATCTCTTGGAAGAGACTGGAATGCTTAGGTGCAAACCATCAGAGACACCAATGGAGCCAAATTTAAAACTCAATGCTAAGGAAGAGGAAGCTGATATGGACAAATGACGTTATCAACGGCTCGTAGGGAAGCTAATTTACTTAGCGAATACCAGACCAGATATTGGTTTTGCTGTAAGTTTAGTCAGTAGGTTCATGAGTCATCCCAAGGAATCTCATATGGAAGCTGTATTTCGAATTCTGCGATATCTCAAGGGAAGTCCAGGGAAGGGATTGTTCTTCACGAAAAATCAGAATAGAAGCGTGGATGTATACACTGACTCTGATTATGCTGGATCTCAAACAGATAGACGATCTACCTCTGGATATTGTTCATATGTTTGGTGGTAATTTGGTTACTTGGAGGAGCAAGAAACAATCAGTTGTTTCACGGAGTAGTGCAGAAGCAAAATATCGAGCTCTAGCTCATGGAATCTGTGAAGGTCTCTGGTTAAAAAGAGTCCTACACTGTCTCAATATACCAAGTAACGATCCTGTTCATCTCCATTGTGATAATGAAGCAGCCCTGAGTATTGCAGTTAACCCTGTCCATCATGATCGTATTCAAGCAATTTCTCCACCGGTGGCATCAAATGAGGATGAGGAAATTTGATAAGAGAGGCAAATTCTTCAGCTTTTGATCTCCTAGTAGAGGAAGAAACTTCTCCAAGCCATTCCAATTGGACGAAGATATGGAAATTGGGGGCTCCTTAGAAAATCAGAAATATGGTGTGGTTGGCAGCAAGAGGACGTCTACCTACATCGGACCTTCACTTTCATCGTTTTCAGCTGGGATCAGGAGTATGTCCACGATGTAGGCAAGTATTGGAAACCGTCAGCCATGTACTCAAGAGACTGCAATTTCTCTCAAGGCATATGGATGAAGATTGTAGACAAAAAGGGACTGGCAGAATTTCTTAGACTGCTTAAATCAGAGAATCCGGAGCATCTTAAGAAATGTGGATTGGGGACTAGTTTTTTCCATGACCATATGGAGCGTTTGGGAATGGCAAAACGAGGTCGTGTTTAGGGGGAGACTTTGTTGTTTTTCACAAATTAAGGTCACATTACTTTTTTTTTTTTTCATTAAATAAGAATGGTTACTTTAAAATTATAAAAGTAAGGTATGTCTTCTTTTCAAGAGGAGTCATTGATGATGATGGATGCATGCATTGCGTGTTTTGATGAAGTGGAATGAATGACTCATTTTGAAAAATAGTCATCCGTACAAAATAATGAGGTGGAATGAATGACTCATTAAACTCTTAATTACTCATTCTCGAAAAGAAATAAACATAGAGTGTTCTCATTGTCACTATCTCTCTCTACAATAACACCCAACAAACAAAATGCTAAAATGTTCTCTTATAGTATGAATATTGATGAGTTGTTAATTATGTAATTATATATTGATTATATATATATATATATTATCTTTAAGTCTCCAAAATACTAGTCTAATTACATTTATTTATCATTTTCAGGGATATTTGAGTGCGCAGTTATGAATCCGGGGCGAAAAACTACCAAAATCGAGTATTCATATCCCCGGATCCGTTCAACATCGAAAACCGCGCTAATGCATATCTTGAGGCAAATTTGATGGGCCCACATATAAGAAGCGGGTCATGGTGATTGATGAAGATCAAGTGGCGCACGATGCATTGCAAACTTTAAGGAAAAGAAAGTTGAAGGGTTGTTTCTTGATTTTTACGATTTTATATTATTTGATTAGTGACTTATATAGATATAGATATATAGAAAGTGAGGAGAGATATCCATGGAAGAAAAGGAAACATAGAGAGAAATAGAAGAGGGCCGCTAAGGGCACCCCACCTTTTCATGAAGGCACCCAGTTAATGTGGGCACAAATCGATTTACCTGGGGCACCAAAAAATTAAACCCAAAATACCGAAAATACCCCTCGTGCAAAAAACCCTCGCACCCCACCACCCTCGTGCAAACCCCTGGGCACCCCACCACCCCCACCACCACCACCACCCTCGTTCACCGAACTCCTTGTGGAAGAATTCATTTGTTTTGAACCGACTAGTGAGAGGAATCCCCGAAATCGTGTTCTTCGTTCCTCGCCGTGTGTTCGTGTTTCTCCTTCGTTGTTCGAGTTTTCTGGATTTTGTAGGGTCCGGTGTGTGAGTCGATTTCGTCTCCAAATTAGGGCTCGGTTGAAGATCGTCGAATTAAGTTACATTTGGTAGAGTAGTTGTAATGTGTGTGTGGCGGTTTTTTCAAATGTAAAAAAATTGGGAAATCGTGGTTCTCGGCCACACAGGCCAGAGACCGTGTCAACCGTCTCGGCCTTGGCCGAGACATAAGCTAATATTTTTGGGAAGTCGCAGTCTCGGCCACGAAGACCGGAAGAGTTAACTGCGTATCGGTTGTCGACTTCCGAGAGGGTCTCTGTAGACTCGGTCGTCATAGGACGAGAGTTAGGCGAATTGAAATGGTCAATCCATCTCGGTGGTGTACAACCGAGAAATTGAAATAGGATTCGGTTATACACGGCCGATATATTGAAATACTTGTCGGTCATGGGTGACCGAAAATATGGGTTGTTTCACGAACCTGCTTGACCGCGACATCAGGAATGGATGAATTTGAACATTACAATTTCAAAAAAATCTCCGTAATCGTCAAACTAACAATACAAGATTGAAAATCCAACACGACAATTTGCACCGAACCTTAATTAATTATAAATATCCGTAACATTCAAACTGACTCTAAAAAGGGTCCATCCATAAGTAAACAACAATCAAAACACATCATAACATTTGCATATACATAGAACATTCGGACGAATTAGCAAAATTTCTAAATGTTTAGCCGTCTAGGTACAAGCTTTAACCTACGTGTATCTAAATCTACAACAGGTATGGTGGCTTCATGATCAAGCAGTTGCAATGGGCGCGATGTCTCGAAAAACGAATCCATCTCGCCAACCTTTGGTGCAGTCCTCAACGTACCGATCCCACGATGGATATAAGGATGGCAGCGGTGCATTCACACGCAACTGCACCTGTCAAAGTGAACAGTAGAACATAGAAGATATTGTCACAAACCCGATTAAGGGGGAAACAAACCAATTCACAAAAAATCATAGAACTTACCCTAACCCAATGGATATTCCTTTCATTTGCCATTGCAATGATAAGTCTGTTGTGCAATGACGACGTTGGAGTACTACGTAGAGGTAGGAATGTGGAGGCACTCCCATGCGAGAGGTTGACGAGAATGATATTGAATGCGGTGGATACTAACAATCCCATGTCTGGAAGTGTCAACCATTCTTTGAAAGATGCCCCCTCTTGCTTCTCTCAGGCAATGCACCGCATTCTCGACAGTGCTCGAAACTCGAGCCAAGCACTTCCCGCCAAAGGTATTCATACCCGATAATCTCATCATACATCCGTCTACGCACAATCCTCCACCCGTCTACGTCTAAAGTCCAAGCCCGGAGGCTATACACCTATATCCACAATTCCCATCGGAAACCACATCGATAATGGCATCAACATGTGGCAACCAATCCGGTTCTAAGCAATGACCATAAGCCATGTTAGATCCACTTTGCGTGCGTCGACTGGCACGACGCATTTGTGGAACCTTGCATTTCTTCTGCCTAGAAGCTTTTGTGGAGTGGGAGGACTCAAATCCGATTGGAGATTGGGGTGCCTCCGACACCGGGTGCCTCCGACACCGGGGGTGCCTCCGATTGGAGACCCCGGTGTCCTCACACCCGCATCCTCAACTTCCTGCTCGCACTCCACAAAAGACGAAGGTGGACTAATCTCCCTGAGCTGCTCACTTTCAGTCCTCCCCCGCATCCTCAACTTCCTAATCTTCCTGCGGTGTCGTGATTGTGCCTCCCACAAATCACAGTGACATACCATAAGGAGTCGGCATTCTCCTTGACGTTAATTTGGAAAGGGCATCCACATTTCTTCGTACTAGTGTGAGTCCTCGCCTTTTCATCATTCCTTGATTTCTTTAAAATTTTTGCCGCTTTCCCCTTCCCTACTCTCTGAGCCAGTCCCCTATATGTCCCAGACCTCTCACAGGCAATTTTCACCCTTCCCCTTCGCTTAATGCCCCCGGCATCCGAGCGCTTTGTTACTAACACAAACATGTTCTCGCCACCAATCATTTGAAGCAATGAAATAGCCGCTTCTCGAGAGGGGAATGGCTTAGAAGGTGTAAAAGTGTCCTTGTAGTCTGGAAAATTACTAGATAACGGCATTACCTGCAATACAAACAGTGTAACATTATAATCAACCAAAACGTACAGCGCAATCACAAAAAAACCCAAAAAAATAGGTTCTCGGTTGTACAGTTCCGAAACTTTCTTCATAGTCTCGTTTACGTGCGACCGAGAGTTACCGCAGTACTCTGGTCGTTCCCGGGCACCGTGACCTACGAGAAACCTCTCGGTCCTCTCGCGACCGAGACATTACCATACATCTCGGTCTGCGCGAGGCCGAAACAATCGCGCACTCGGACAGATACTTCGGATAACCGCAAAAAAAAAAACACAAAAATTTGCAAAATTACCTCAAGGACGACCTCCTCTGGCACCGAAGCATTACGATCCTCCATTATACAGTGGAAACAACTTCGGATTTGAAGAAATTACCAAACCCTACGTTGACAAACAAATCATCATTTTCACTGTTATACACAACTAAACAGTTCAAAAAAACTCGAATATGGTTGTCAAACATTGTTACCTCGCTGTCGGACGAGCAAGAATCGATCAGCTCTTCGCCAAACGCAATGTGGCTGTGGCTTTGTGGTTCAAGCTTGTCGGTGGGGTGCCCTAACTCCTTGTCGAAAATAGAAACGGTCAGAAAACAAAAAAAGCAAGTGATCGAGGAGGCCTGCATATATAGATAGCAACAGGGACATAAAGAAATAGAAAGATTGAAGCAACGCACAAAAGGAAAAAAGGCAAGAAAGTGGACCGGAATTGACATTCATATATACCTCTCGGTTATTCATCATCTCTCCTCCCAAACTCTTATTTTTTCTTACTTTTTGTGTTCTTCAACTATACGAGCGTAAAACCTCTAGCCTCGGCAAGACTGCGAGAGAGGTTCGACTACGCATATTAATGGATTTGTGAGATTTATCTACTTTAATTGCATTGCTTATTATATTTTATTGCCTTTGGTATTGCTTTAACAATTAGAGTTAAATTCATATTTAAATTCTTATTTACTTGCCAATGTGTCGTAAGCATCCGTCGTTATGTGACAAGACCACACTAGTGGCAATTGACTTTACCAATTGATTGACCTCTTTTGGGACTGATTGAATACCTTAGGAATATAGGCTAAATTGGACACATTACATTAGTGATTCGGTTGTCTAGATGTAGTGCCTTCACGAAACAAATTGCGATCATCGTGTTAAACCCAATGCGCTTGAGTATAGGGTTATACGATTGACTAGAGAAATAATCACCGTCGTACCTTGACTATCGAGACTAGGAAGTGCGAGGAACCATGTACGTTACCAATGACGGTCCCAACTTCTAAACAGGGCACTGCCCGACCTAATCTCATACTCAAGCATTAATCATAACCACATAAGACTTAATTACGTATTAGTAGCCTTTCGTCCCTATATTCCTCCAAATCCATATATTGATATATTATTCAATTTAGTTTTAGGCCAATCCGTCCATTTCACGCTTTTCGAGGAATGCATTTGGGTACGCCCGCCTAGACCCGTGCAGTCCCGAGTCGGGCTTTCTCAAAATGACTGGACGAGCCTAGTCACCTCAACTTATCAAAATTTTAAGGTTTTTAAGGTTTATGAAAGAGTTATTGCAAGCTTATAATACAAATGAAGCAAAAATCATATTCTAATCAAATAATGGGAAATAACTCAATCAAGGGAAATTAGGAATCTATATAAATGTGGAAACCCCAAGACAAATATATCCAAGTCAACAAAATGAAATTATGGAAATCACCTCAAACCTAGTTCCTGCTCCAAAACAACCATATATGTATATACATAAACGTCATACAAAAAGGATAGGTACGAGCCTACATCTCGGATACCTCACGTCCACGCCACAAAAAGTCTCCTAGACACGGTCCCTTGCCCCTATCGCTTCTCCGTCTTATTCGCACCCACCGTCACAAACTAGACGGTGAGCAACCGAGAGAAATTGAAAGTAAAGCCGTAAGAATATAACAAGAATTCATGAAACGACAAACAAGACAAGCCTAAATATCATGCGGTACCGAAATGCAGAATATAAATAAGCAAGAATGCATGATAGACAGACTGAAAATGATAGCAATCGAAACATGCGTGTTCTACGAGTCAAGAGAGGCAATAAGTAGTCCATATTCCACAACAATACCACAACAATCCACAACCATCCACAACAATCCAAGACATGGTATCACACAATCACTAGGGGTGGTCAAACACTCGTGCGCTCGAGTGCCCGCGTTTTATCCCTTCTAGTGCAGCCGCATGTACCTTCGAGACGTACTTATGCCAAGAACACACATACAAGAACATAGAATGGAATGCCAATGATGGGATAATAACGAACACAAGAAAAGTGAAAATGAATCACATGATATCTTCTTAGTCGGCTTACTAACGTACAAATGCTTTTTAAGGCAAGTGTACTTACCCGAGATTATCGTAATCCACGTAAAACTCCCGCGACTCCTAACGCGTATCCTCAAGTTTCCCGTTACCCGACAAGGTCTGAAACTCGTGTTATTAGGTCGAGTCATTCACTAACACTTAGGTTTAAACTTATCATTATTTCCAATGTTTTGAATGGCTCTGACGGTCATACATTTTAATAAATAAAAGAAGACACTCTCTCTCGGGTTTTGAAGACAAACTACGTATTCGCTTCATCGCGAGTCATAGGCTCGCCGTCGTATGCGGGTCACGTCATGGTCTCGCGGACCGACAACATGATCACGACGTCATAGCCATTCATCGCCACGCGACGTTTGAATAGCAACTATACATTTTTTCGACTCGACGATGGCATCACACGAACTAATTCCAAAAGCCTTACGTACGTTTGTTTCGGACTTAGCCGAGGATTGCTAGACGTCAACTAATATTAAGTGAGACCTCGACAACCTTTAATGATCGTGGTTCGACCGGTAGGGACCGCCGGCGATGGTGGTTTCCGGCGAGCCTCCAACGTACACATCACATGAAATATCGATTCCTTTGCACCTATAAAACTGTTTTTGGCCACTTTTAGGGTCATGGGACCCACATACGAGTTTTGGTGGGGTCCCCGACACGTTCCGGCCCCGGTGGTCCGGCGGTGGCGCCGCCAAAGCTGAGGGCCTTTTCCGGCGAGAGGGTCAACACCTAGCAAACCGAGTTTGTTGTATGTATACAACAAGTACTTTGCATGGGCCATGCGGGGGGGTGGTTCCGGACGTCTGACTCCGGGTCTCCTGAGGTCGCCCACGGCCGCCCTCGTCACGCAACCACATGCACACGTAACAAGTGTGACGAACAACAACAAAAACAAAGAGAAATGAAGAGAAACGCGAGCCGAGAGGGAGAGCAAACCGCGAGGAGAGGGAGAGTGGTCGAGTGCTCACGGGAGAGAGAGAGAGTGAGACCTCCGGCGACCTTCCTCGCCACCACGGACCTCCGACGACGGCTTGGTCTCGCCAACCGAATGGTGAGCGAACCTGTAGAGAGAGAGCCCGTGAGAGAAGTGAAACGCGAGAGAGAGAGAGAGAAAACCGAGGCGAGAGTGTTACCTCCGGCTGGCGCGCCTCCTCCGCGTCCCTCGGTCCGGTCACCGGCGAGAGCAGAGGCGGCGGTGAGCCGAGGGAGAGAGAGCCGTGAGTGAGAGAGGTTTGAAGCCGAGAGGAGGTGGGAGTGTGGTTTGAAGACCGAGATGAGTGGGAGAGAGTCGACCGAGAGGATGTGCGAGAGTGATTGAAACCGTGAGTGAGTGAGAAGAAAGATCGGGAGGAGAGAGAGTGATGAGAGTGTGACGTGAATGAGTGGGAGTGTGAGGTGTGAGTGATGGGAGTGGGTGGGGTGGTTGGTTTTTTTGTTTGAAATTCAAACCAATATGGTGAGGTGTGTCCTAGGTGTGCCTTACCCACCCACAAGTCCCCAACCTTAACCCCCGGGTTCCCTGACTCACCTTACCTCATCGACCCGTATTTTTCTCCGTCACGTGCACACTTTTACCGTATTTCCTCCCCGGTTACCTAGGCGAGAACTCACGCATAAACAAAAAGGAAATCGCTCGAGTGGCTCGTGACACGCATTTAATCCATAATGCTATTACACATATCAAAAAAAATCGTAAAATTACCTCTGTCGACTCCCAAGGTTCGAAATACCGTCCAAGATCGCGTGGCGGTCACGATCCCGACACGTGTCACATAAGTCGTGTTAGAAATCGAGAGATGTTACAGCTTCCCCACTTATTAGAATTTCGACCCCGAAATTTACTAATAAGTAAACTAAACTTCGACTCACCTAATCAAATAGATAGGGGAAGTGCTCTCGCATGTATGACTCTAGTTCCCAAGTTAACTCCTCGTCCCCGTGGAATTGCCATTTCACGAGAACGGAAGGGATTTCCTTGTTCCTCAATATCTTGACTTTACGGCCGACAATTTGAATTGGTCGTTCCTCGTACGTGGCATCGTCTTGCAATTCGATCCGACTCAGTCCACGGTAGGTCGTCGCCTCCGCCCGACTTATCTAGTCGAAGCATTGAAATGTGAAATATCGGGTGAACACCGACGAGCGCCGCGTAACTCTAACCTAGTAAGCAATCTTACCGACCCTCTTCACAATTTTGAAGGGACCGATAAATCTAGGAGCAAGCTTCCCTTTGATTCCGAATCGTTTGTGACCCTTCGTAGGCGAGACTTTCGTATACATAGTCCCCCACGTCGTATTGAAGCTCATCATCGATACGATCATAGTATTTCTTTTGCCGCTCTTGAGCACTCTTAAGCCTCGACGATCTCGCCGTACCTTCTCAAGGTGATCAACAATGCCTCAGACCAACGGTCACAACATCCTCTCGGCTCACCAAAGAAGAAGGTGATCTACAAGGCCCGCCATAGAGCGCCTCAAACGGTGCCATACCGATACTTGCTCGATAACCGTTGTTGTAAGCAAACTCGCACAAATGAAGATACTCTTCCCACGACCCGCCGTATTCCAAAACACACATCCCGAGCATGTCTTCCAACACCAGTATCAACCTCTCTGACGTCCGTCTGTCGTGGGATGGAACGCCGTACTCAACTCTAGTCCGTGCCGAATCGAGCCCGCATGCTCGCCACAATAACGAAGTGAATCGCGCTCCTCGATCCGACACGATCGACAACGAACTCCGTGTAGTCCGACAATCTCACGCTCGTAAAGAATGCTCATCATGTCAACTCTGTGTAGTGGATACGGCATGAAATGAGCAGATTTCGTCAATCGATCCACAATTACCCGATGCTATCATGGCCACGAGAGATCGGGGCAAGCCACCGACAAAATCCATAGCAATGTGCTCCCACTTCCATCGAGGAATAGGTAGGGCCGCAGCAATCCTCCAGCCGTCGATGCTCAACTTTTCACACGCCGGCATATCTCGCACGCTCTAATGAATTCGACACATCGATTTCATCCCCGCCACCAAAAGAGACGTCGCATGTCAAGATACATCTTGGTTCGACCCGATGCACAGAAAATCGAGAACGGTGAGCCTCCCGGAGTATCTCTGCGTAAGTCACCGCCAATGGAATCCACACGCCCACGATACCTCAAACAAGAGTCCGTCGACCGACTCCAACTGGATGTTCTCAATCGTCGCCCATCTTGTCGAATTGTTGGTACGACTCATCGCCTTGTCGTCCCTCGAGAACAAGCCAAGAGTGAAACGGTCCGCAACCTCATCCGACCACAAATCCGTATCCCGGTAGTCCCCGCACGTCCGCCGAACTCCTCAACTCTACGCCGCCTCAAGAAGACCATACTCGTGAGTCATCCGACATACGACCACCTCAAAGATCGATCCCCTACGCTCAAAGCATCAAGAACCACGTTAGCTTTCCCCGATGATACTCTAACGAGAAATCATAGTCCTTCAAGAACTCTAGCCAACGTCTCTGTCTCAGTGTCGCTTTCTCGAGTGAATAAGTACTTCAAGCTCTTGTGGTCTCGTGAATAACTCGAAACGTACGCCATACAAGTGGTGCCTCCATATTTTTAATGCGAACACTATCATGCCAACTCTAAGTCGTGTGTCGGTAGTTCCTCTCGTGCACTTTCACTGCGAGATGCATAGGCGATAACTTTGCCCTCTTGCATCAATACACAACCCAAGCCAACCTTCGACGCGTCGTGTACACCACTAAGTCTTTCCCAGCCTCTGCAACGCTAACACAAAGCGCGTAGTCAATTTCTCGCTTCAAAGTGTTGAATGCATGTTCACACTCCTCATCCCAATCAAACTTTGCATTCTTCTTAGTCAATTTTGTCATCTGAGCAAAGAATCTTGGAGAAGTCTTGCACAAATCTGCGATAGTATCCCGCCAATCCCGTAAAATCGCGAATTTGCGTAATGGTAGTCCTGCGTAGGCCACTCAATCATCGCTCTAACCTTCTCTCGGGTCAACAAGAACACCGGTAGCTCCAACAACATGCCCAAGAAATCGGACTTCCGACAACCAAAACTCGCACTTGCCGAACTTGGCAAACAAATGATGATCTCTTAAAGTCTCGCAACACTGTTTTCGTAGATGCCCCTCGTGCTCCTCACGAGTCCCGGAATAGATGAGGATGTCGTCTATGAACACAATCACGAACCGATCAAGGTATTCCCTCATCACACGATGCATGAGATCCATGAACATTGCCGGCATTAGTCAAACCGAACGCATGATCAGAACCGAAAATGACCGTATCTCGTGCCGAACGCCGTCTTTTCTCGATCTTCATCCCTAATCCCGAGTGGTGATAGCCGATCGCAGATCTATTTTCGAGAACCACTGCGCTCTCACAACCGGTCAAACAAATCATCAATGCGCGGCAACGGATATTTGTTCTTCACTCGTAATTCGGTTCACCGACGATAATCTATGCATAGCCTCAAACTTCCATCCTTCTTCTTCACAAATAGAACTGGTGCTCCCAAGGCGACATACTCTGATCGATGAAGCCCACTCTAACAAGTCATCTAGCCGACTCCTCAACTCTTCAAGCTCTCTGGGTGCCATACTTGTAGGGTGGTATCGAGATCGGCTTAGTCCCCGAACAAGGTCAATAATAAAGTCAATCTCCTGGTGGTGGTAATCCCTAAAATCCTCCTAAACACATCCGGGAAGTTACACACAACCGGTACTTCAAAAGCAAATCTCCCGCTTCGCTCCAAGTGCTCATGACGCTCGCAACAATCTCAATCTCGTCACTCGTGGCTTCCCGCTCTCTCGTGATAGGTAGTAGCGATGCCGTGCCCCGAATGCCGAGCTCCGAACCACCTTCTAACTAATCGTGATTCTCTTCTCATAACAACTAATGTGAATGAAACGATCCCACCAATCCATGCCCAACAAAGCATCAAACTCCAAAACTCGAGCACTCTCATATCCACTCGGTAACTCATAACCCCTATCTCTACCGAAATATCGAGGCACAACAAATTCGGTAAATCTTATCTCCAAAGAATGGTGCCGAGGATGAGGGGTTTACTAAGCCTAACAGTTTCAAACCTAGCTTATCTACCATTCGACCAAAGAATAAATGAGACAAAGGAACCCGAATCGAACATGGTGTGCATGAAAGTACCACAAATAGAAATCATACCCTCGACAAGGTTTCGGATGCCCCCGGTCGTGCTCAATACCGCTCGAACGCGTTCTTTCCGAGGCCGATAATGCCGTGGCGGTACTTTTGGTGGTCGAGGGCACTCCTCTCGTATGTGATCGACCTTTCCGCACTGCAAATGTGCACGGTATCCCGCGATCCTCGAGTCCGGCTCTCGCCTCGTCCTTGTGCGAACTTTGTGTCCGAGTCCGACCGGCCCCCGTGTCCTCCTCTCGCTTGTCTCCTTGATCGGCACTCTACTCTCGCAGTCCGTCTCTCGTGATCGCCGTCCCGATCGACTAGGTCATGGTGGATGACTCGCAAAGCTAGGTACTCGGATTAGTATGGGTCTGACGAATAGTCGATCGTGCAACGACCCTACGCTCTCGAGTCCCGCGATCACGAAATTCCACCTATTCTTCTTCCTCTTCTTGTCTCGATGATGCTCCTCCAATCGGACTCGTCCGGCCGATCTAGTCTCCTTAGATGAGTAAGTAGGTAACTCTCTCGAGCTAAACTCCGCTCGTATGCAATCTGTAAAGTCTCCTACCGTGTAGTGACTACGTAACCACCGATCGTAAGTAATAGACCCTCGCTGAAATAATACACTCTGGCCGCCTCTGTCGCCGATCCTCCAAAGATAAGGCAACAATGATGAGAATCTACCCATATACTCCATAACCGACTCATTAGCGCCCGCTCAACGCCATGAACTCATTCCTCTTTGCTCGAAGTACGCCGGTGGAAAGTATTTCGATTAAACTGGTCTTGAAGTCGATCCAGCCTCTCTAACACCCCGGTAGTAATGATCGTCGTCCACCAATCATCTCGCTCTCTCCATGTAACATCGACGAAGAGATAGTCGCCGCATGTGGTCCTCCGTGGCGATGGTCGAGTGAATCTTCTCATGATTCTTCGAAACAACTCGTCGTCTTAACATCTCGTGCCGCCATAAAACTTCATGGGATCATGTCTCTTAAATTCCTCCATCGCTTCGCCTCGCAGAAGGCTCCTGACTCTTCGATGGAGTCGTAATCGAGTGACCTCTCGCATTAGTTATCGGCGCAACTGGTGCCTCTGCGCTCGAGCTATCACCGTCACTAAAGGATGTGCCTCGCGCTCGTTCGCGTGTCTCGCAACAACAAATCCCTCGTGCACGCTCTAACGAGCCTGAGCCGCGGATGCCGCAAAGAACGGGGTCTCTCGCCTCGAGTAGTAGTATGTGGCAATGGTGTAGTCGAGTCGATGGTGTAGCGGTAGAATGGTACGAGTGTCTTCAACAAATGTAACATTTCCCGTAGTGCGAATCCCGCGTCGCAACTCTCTCGAGTCAAGGCATGCACATCGTCCGCACCGGCATATCGTGTGCCGATGTGCCGCTATCGTCGCCCGACCGGCTCGATCCGTCATCGTCGTTCGAATCAAGAAAACGAACTTCTCGAATCGCCTATAGCTACCGTATACTACAATAATATACATAGCAATCATAATATGTATTAAAATAATTTGACTCGCCCAATTACTTCCCCGACTAAGTTTCTACGGATCCTGTGGTTTCCACTTTTCTATTTGACCGTTCCTAACTTCCGCCGGTTTCAATGGCTTGTGTTTTATGAATTTACAACATGAGTCGTCTATATAACCAAACCTCGTAGGCTCGATACCAACCGTGACGGCCCCAAATTCCCAATGCATTTGGGTACGCCCGCCTAGACCCGTGCAGTCCCGAGTCGGGCTTTCAATGAACCGGACGAGCCTAGTCACCTCAACTTATCAAAATTTTAAGGTTTTTAAGGTTTATGAAAGAGTTATTGCATAGCTTATAATACAAATGGAAGCAAAAATCATATTCTAATCAAATAATGGGAAATAACTCAATCAAGGGAAATTAGGAATCTATATAAATGTGGAAACCCCAAGACAAATATATCCAAGTCAACAAAATGAAATTATGGAAATCACCTCAAACCTAGTTCCTGCTCCAAAACAACCATATATGTATATACATAAACGTCATACAAAAAGGATAGGTACGAGCCTACATCTCGGTACCTCACGTCCAAATTGCCGCTCACAAAAGTCTCCTAGACACGGCCCCTTGCCCCTATCGCTTCTCCGTCTTATTCGCACCCACCGTCACAAACTAGACGGTGAGCAACCGAGAGAAATTGAAAGTAAAGCCGTAAGAATATAACAAGAATTCATGAAACGACAAACAAGACAGCCTAAATATCATGCGGTACCGAAATGCAGAATATAAATAAGCAAGAATGCATGATAGACATAGACTGAAATGATAGCAATCGAAACATGCGTGTTCTACGAGTCAAGAGAGGCAATAAGTAGTCCATATTCCACAACAATACCACAACAATCCACAACCATCCACAACAATCCAAGACATGGTATCACACAATCACTAGGGGTGGTCAAACACTCGTGCGCTCGAGTGCCCGCGTTTTATCCCTTCTAGTGCAGCCGCATGTACCTTCGAGACGTACTTATGCCAAGAACACACATACAAGAACATAGAATGGAATGCCAATGATGGGATAATAACGAACACAAGAAAAGTGAAAATGAATCACATGATATCTTCTTAGTCGGCTTACTAACGTACAAATGCTTTTTAAGGCAAGTGTACTTACCCGAGATTATCGTAATCCACGTAAAACTCCCGCGACTCCTAACGCGTATCCTCAAGTTTCCCGTTACCCGACAAGGTCGAAACTCGTGTTATTAGGTCGAGTCATTCACTAACACTTAGGTTTAAACTTATCATTATTTCCAATGTTTTGAATGGCTCTGACGGTCATACATTTTAATAAATAAAAGAAGACACTCTCTCTCGGGTTTTGAAGACAAACTACGTATTCGCTTCATCGCGAGTCATAGGCTCCTGGCTCGCCGTATGCGGGTCACGTCATGGTCTCGCGACCGGCAACATGATCACGACGTCATAGCCATTCATCGCCACGCGACGTTTGAATAGCAACTATACATTTTTTCGACTCGACGATGGCATCACACGAACTAATTCCAAAAGCCTTACGTACGTTTGTTTCGACTTAGCCGAGGATTGCTAGACGTCAACTAATATTAAGTGAGACCTCGACAACCTTTAATGATCGTGGTTCGACCGGTAGGACCGCCGGCGATGGTGGTTTCCGGCGAGCCTCCAACGTACACATCACATGAAATATCGATTCCTTTGCACCTATAAAACTGTTTTTGGCCACTTTTAGGGTCATGGGACCCACATACGAGTTTTGGTGGGGTCCCCGACACGTTCCGGCCCCGGTGGTCCGGCGGTGGCGCCAAAGGGCAGAGGGCCTTTTCCGGCGAGAGGGTCAACACCTAGCAAACCGAGTTTGTTGTATGTATACAACAAGTACTTTGCATGGGCCATGCGGGGGGGGGGTGGTTCCGGACGTCTTGACTCCGGTGGGTCTCCTGAGGTCGCCCACGGCGGCCCTCGTCACGGCAACCACATGCACACGTAACAAGTGTGACGAACAACAACAAAAACAAAGAGAAATGAAGAGAAACGCGAGCCGAGAGGAGAGCAAACCGCGAGGAGAGGGAGAGTGGTCGAGTGCTCACGGGAGAGAGAGAGAGAGCGAGACCTCCGGCGACCTTCCTCGCCACCACGGACCTCCGACGACGGCTTGGTCTCGCCAACCGAATGGTGAGCGAACCTAGAGAGAGAGAGCCCGTGAGAGAAGTGAAACGCGAGAGAGAGAGAGAAAACCGAGGCGAGAGTGTTACCTCCGGCTGGCGGCCTCCTCCGGCGTCCCGGGTCCGGCCACCGGCGAGAGCAGAGGCGGCGGTGAGCCGAGGGAGAGAGAGGCCGTGAGTGAGAGAGGTTTGAAGCCGAGAGGAGGTGGGAGTGTGGTTTGAAGACCGAGATGAGTGGGAGAGAGTTGACCGAGAGGGATGTGCGAGAGTGATTGAAACCGCGAGTGAGTGAGAAGAAAGATCGGGAGGAGAGAGAGTGTGATGAGAGTGTGACGTGAATGAGTGGGAGTGTGAGGTGCGAGTGATGGGAGTGGGGAGGGGGTGGTTGGTTTTTTTTTTGTTTGAAATTCAAACCAATATGGTGAGGTGTGTCCTAGGTGTGCCTTACCCACCCACAAGTCCCCAACCTTAACCCCCGGGTTCCCGACTCACCTTACCTCATCGACCCGTATTTTTCTCCGTCACGTGCACACACTTTTACCGTATTTCCTCCCCGGCTACCTAGGCGAGAACTCACGCATAAACAAAAAGGAAATCGCTCGAGTGGCTCGTGACACGCATTTAATCCATAATGCTATTACACATATCAAAAAAAATCGTAAAATTACCTCTGTCGACTCCCAAGGTTCGAAATACCGTCCAAGATCGCGTGGCGGTCACGATCCCGACACGTGTCACATAAGTCGTGTTAGAAATCGAGAGATGTTACGGGCCGGGTCATGTGTGGGACCCACTCATCGTGAGTTGGATCGGAATCGACGCGAAATATGATCAAGTTAAGGTTTAGATGCGATGTACCCGTGTTTCGAAGTGCATTGACATTTTTGGGATCTAATTCGGACGCAAATCGAGGAAAATATACATTGGATGTGCCTCGTGATGCGCGTGGCGCGAGTATCGAGAATGCGAAATGAGGTGGTTGTGATGTGAAGATCTATGGTGCCTTAAGATGCGTGTTGCACAATTCTTTTAGGAAAACATTGAATAAATATATTCTTGATGTGTCTCGAGTCTCGCTCCGCACGAATCTCGAGGACACATTTGATTTGAAAAGCAAAAAGAGAGATTCGGATAAGAGAAAGAGAAGAGGGGGAGAGAAAGAGAGAGAGAGAGAGAGAGAGAGAGAGAGAGAGAGAGAGAGAGAGAGAGAGAGAGAGAGAACAAGTGATGGCGGTGAGAGAGGGAGCTCCGGCGCGGCAAGTCCGGCGAGGAGTGGGCGCGACGGAGCTCACAGGTCGCGGAGGCTGGTCGAACAACGCACGGCTGTGAGGACAACGCGGCTCGTCGGTGGGAGACGGGACGGCTGGTGCGGACGACAGCCAGCAGACGCGCAGCGACGGAGGATTGGATGGTTAGCAGCAATGAACCAGTCGCGGTGGTGGGCCAGAGACGCGAGCAGCGCGGCTCCAGCGACAACGGTGGACCAGCTCTAAAAGCGGGGGCGCCGGCGAGTGGCAACGACAGCGGCGTTGGCGCAGCAGCGACGTCGGCTCGGCAACGACAACGACACGATGGCGCGTTGTCGGATCGATCGCTCTTCGACGAGGGGTGCGATTCGACGAATTTCGACGACGCGATGGAGGTGAGGTGTACTTCACCTAATTTTAGTGCGATCTACATGATTTAAGTAATTTAATTGTCATAAATGGACACCAGGGACTTAGGAGGTAGAGTCAGGTGTCGGATGCACAAATCGAAGCGTGGGCATACGTTTTAAGGACGAATTGGATTGTTCGCGGAAACTGTAAGTAAAACCAGTTACAAAATGTAGAGTAGTTCATTGAACTTGCATTTTTGTTTGATGTTGAACCATGTCCCTTTCTTGTAATTCCCACTCACTTATGAGTGTCCGAGGGCCAAATGAGTCGTACTCGTGTCTCTGATTGGAGTGGTCGTCGGCTCGCAACCGGGGCCATGACCTCGAGTCACAGTATTTGGTCGGAATGAGATGTGTTTTATCCGGGGCGCCGTTGATATCCCTCATTCGCGACATTCTAGGTACGACGATGCCGCATCCTATGACCGAGTCTGCTTGGCGTTGTCGCGACTCTATGACCCCGACCCTGTGGCACCCGTATTCGGTGGTTTAGACTAGTTGAGCACCTCTCTATATTGTTTCATTTGACACTCATTCTCATTGTACTTCCATTGTTTTTACAGTCTCATGATCATGCATTCCATATAGCTTTCTTTTTATTTGCATGACTTTTAGACTGCTTTATTTTACCTTGAATTACTGTTTAGATTCTATTGGCATTTACTTACCCGAGCTCGTCAATCTCGTGTTTGATTGAGTGCAGAGTCGCAGACGAGTAGCAAAGGGAAAGCTCCATAGCTAGGTGAATTTTTTTGTATATCTTTTATTTAGTCTCCTCCGATGGTGATATAGTTATGCAGGGTTCCACAATTAGGTTTCCTAAATCTTTTTACATTATTGTTGAGTTATTTAGTGCATAAATTGCTTTCGCTAAATTGTAAAACTTGACAAATACTTATAACTCAATTTAAAATTGTGAATTTACGTATAATGAAGGATTGGAAGGCTCACTAGGTCTGCATTGACCTTGCGAGACTGGCTCGGGGGTCCACGTGGGCTTAGGCCGGGCGGGGCCCAATTTGTGGGGAATTGGGGCCATCACAGTTGGTCTCAAGAGACTAGGTTGATAAACCTAGATGGTTTAAGGCAATATGATAACAACACAGTTGGTATTTGGGAATCTTACGGCTTAAAACATTGTGATACCAACATCACAGTTGGTATCAGAGCCGAAGTTGTAAATACTCAAGTCTTGATTTAAATCATAAGCCATGGAGACGCAAACCAACGGAAGTTAGAAATGGTCGAACTTAGAGTGGAACCCTATGATCCTGACTTAGGTCTTCGTTGGGAAGTGAGGAGTTGGGAAAATAAAAAAATTTGAACTATACGGGATAGTTGATGTGTTGTATTATACTACTATCGATAGATATACGATGTATCACGTGAGACACAATGAGTAAAATGAAAAGATTGACGATAAATTTATCGGATTCGAGAAATTGATAAATTGAGATAAATAACATTGTTGGTTTGGTGAAGCCAATGGAAAATGAAACAATTCATTTTGAGTAAAATGAGAGAATTAAGACTTTTAAGGTTTTCAGTTCGAAACTTTGGTATTACAAAGGGTATGGTTTCCAATTGAAACTTAAAATGCCATTTAGGACTCAAATAAACTTGTGAATTGGTTTTCAAGCCATTTAGAGGAATTTTGATCTTATTTAGGACTCAAAAGAGTTAATTTAATTCATTTCAAGTTGTTTAGTTATTAATGAAATTAAGGATTTCCTATAGTATTGAGACTTGAAATGGAAGTTTGAGTCTCTAAATGATGTTAAATTGGTAATATGGAGACAATTGAATAACTTTGAGTGTACTTGGGACTTGAAATCAATGTTTAGGAACTTATAGAGCTTTTGGAGTTTTAAAATGCTAGAACACCGATTGGATTTGTGAGAATGGGATTGGAAATGAAAAAGTAAGTTTTGAAATAACTTTATTATTGTATCTAAAAGATTTTTAGGATTTGGTTTTATAGTTTAATATTTTTTTTAGAACTCGAGAAATTTGAGGGTCTTAGTTGGAATGTAAATGCCAAAGTGGATTTGTAAAGTATGCAAAATTGATTTTGAATATTGAATTGGAGTTCAAATATTAAGAGTTGAATTGTATTGACTTAATAGGAAATCAGAAAAAAGAACGAAGAATGAAGATTTGTGAGACAAGTGGGTTACTGCAGACTCTAAGGGAGCAGAGTGTTGAGATGACTTGAGAGCTAACGATTACATCATATACAAAATCTTTAGCTTCGACGAACGCTTTGAAGTAGTAGTGTTGGATTAGAGGCCCAAGTAACTCCACTTTAGTGACACTATGCATTTATAGTCCCAGGGTTGGTGAAGTCGACCACCACCTTTAGGAACTTTAAATGAGTTAAGTGTTACGAGTTGAGGTAGAGTCTGCAAATCGTATTCTCACATTCTAAAATTAAATTTGTTCAGATGCGTTAGTAAACATATTGAAAGGAATTTTCATGCAAGTAGTGCATGTTGTAAACAAAAAGCAAAAGAAAAAAAATGTGTTTAAAGTCGCTAAGAAAAGAGTAACTCATTTGACATAACATGATAGAAAATGGCAAATACTTATGAATCGAATAAACGGGTTACTCGAGAGAAAACTTGAAGATAGATAGGGCTAGGTTTCTCCAAGATTTTGAAGGACACCTATCATGTTTCAACAACCCTAGTTATTAAGGCTGTGTGTGTTTTACAGTTCACGACAGTTCACAACCCACCTGAAACATCTTCAATAGGCAGGACCTATAGTGACCAATGAGGCATAGTTTCAGGTTGAACTCGTACTTCCTACATCGGAGACACTACTTGAAGATACGCTGAACACGCCGATTGATACGAGTGTTAGGGCTACAGTTGACGTGTAACGACCCATTTTATTAATGTCTCTTAAATTTACGGACGTGGACGCCAGCTCGGATTTACGTGGACGCTGCTGTACGCTAGGACACACGAGGACTTAGGTATGCTAGTTATTATATGTTGGATGCTTATTTGCGGTGAAATGTATTGAAATACATCGCATGTGTGTATGTTGAAAAATATTACGTGTGAGGGTGTGAACGGTATTCGCCTCGATATGCATGTCAACGCGGGTGCCAGGTAGTTGACGGAACCAAATATTAGGATGAGGAAACTAACAAATAACGAGATTATGTGAACTATATTCGCCTCGATATACGTGTCAACACGGGTATCGAGTAGTCGATGGGACCAACTATTGGGTCGGGAAAAAAATGGAAACACACAAATTAAATAAAAATTTGCCACGTAACGAATATTGGGTTACGAACGACGCGACGGTGCGCGGATATCACGGTTCGGACGCAAATCGGGCGTCGAAACGCCCGAAACACGAGCGAGTGTCGTAGCGGTGTCACGATTTGGTGTCACACTCATACAACCCCAAGCAACACTTGTCATACACTCCCGCCACTTGTCCACCACCCACCTACCTACATACACCACACCACCGCACACCACATGCACACACACACACACAACAAACACACACCCGAGAAACAGAGGAAGGAGAAGAAGAAAAGGAGAGGAGGAGGAGGAGGAGAGGTGACGCGCCGGGAAGGATCGAGGTGAGTCCCTGTTATGGTTGTTGTTGTTTGCGTGTTGGCAGTGGGTGGCCAAGAATGGGGGTTCGGCCTCCATGGCCGAACCCTATGGCCACGGTGGTGATGACAGGGGTGCCTCCCCTACCATCGGCTCCACCGGGGTTGAGTGGAGAGCCACCCCAACCCATCACGGGAAAGAAGAAGAAGAAGATGCAGCAAGGAAAACAAAAAAATGCTCCCGATCGAACCAGTCGATCGGGAGGAAGAATATGGCCACATGGGCCGGTCCGACCAGTTTGGGTCGACCCGGCCCAAACCAAACCCCTACTGGGCCGAATCTGGACCATTCTGGTCCAGAGCCGAGTCGGGTCCGACCCGTTTGGGTCGATCCGACCCAGACCAAACAAAAAAAAAAAAAAAAAAAAAAAAAAAGAAAGGAAAAATGAAAGAAAATTTGGGAAAATTCTAGAAAAATTGGGGAAAATTCCAAAAAAAATATATTTCAGTCAAATAAATAGAAATTGACAAAAGTTTATGAAAAGAAATACGTGAGAATGTCGGACGCGACTTTTTGCGGGGTTTTACCTCGAAAAACATGAAAAGGGCAATTTGGCCTAAAATTTTTAGAAAATTATTGTAAATTAGCATGCTAACCTAAATTATTAATAAATGGACATAGGTTGACACGGTGATCAATTGGCGACCAAGGACTCGGTAGACTTGGACCTGGGGATTGATTACGGGGTGGTGGAGCGCATTGTGAGGTTTGTAAAACCCAAAGGGAAAACTCTCGAGTATTTATTTTACTTTCGTATTTCCATTCATTTCCATTATTCCTTGTGTTTTTTAAATTACATTCATATCTTGTCATCTTTTGGACGGTTGGTTGAGTTACTCCCACCGGATGTTCTGTTGTGTGTCTATGCATTCTAGACCATAGCATGTGTATCAGGAGTGCTCGGTGGATAACGACCCGAGGGAACTGTTACATGTGTCGGTGCGTCGTAGGTCTACGCCGGCCACCGAGAGGGATTAGGTGATAGCTAGTTGGGTGCGCCCACTAGTGGGATCCTGGAAGGAAATCCCGAAGTATGGTTTAGTCTGACTGGAACAAGCACACATATTTGAGCTTTATTGTTATTTATGCATGCGATGCCCTACTTTACAGATGCATGTTTACATTCCGCATGTTTATTTAACAGTATTCATTGAATTCCACTTGTTTATATGAATGCTCGGAGGAGTTCCTTGAGATTTTACTGACTAGACTCGTCATCCATTTTCTTTTGTGATGA
This sequence comes from Stephania yunnanensis, assembly GCA_039657365.1. Classification (NCBI taxonomy): domain Eukaryota; kingdom Viridiplantae; phylum Streptophyta; class Magnoliopsida; order Ranunculales; family Menispermaceae; genus Stephania; species Stephania yunnanensis. The sequence continues at coordinate 52,011,153 of CM077585.1, read as the reverse complement.
TTGAGTGCAGATCCTAGTACAAGTAAGGGCAAGGGGATCTTAGGCGACTACCTCTGATTGCCTACTTTTGAGGATTACTTGTACGTGTGATTATTTTGATATTTTGCTTATTTTGGGAACTGGGGAGTGATATAACCTTGTACATGCTTACGTATATATGGTACAACTGTTTACTTCAAAATTTACAAGGTTTTTTCCACATTAGGCTTTGTTTAATTATTTCATGAAAATTTGTGCATTTAAAATACGACTTCCTCTGAATATCTTAACATACACAAGTAGATACGAATCTCGAGACATAGTAGACGGGTAGGTGCCATACACGTGTAGTTGGACCAGCTTGGTGAGGAGTACACGGAGACACGTCACCCTGGGGCGGCGAGGGCCGCCACAGTTAGTATCAGAGCAAAGGTTGGCTTAGGACCCAGACCAAACATTAAAAAAAAAGAAAAAAAAAAAAGGAAAAATGAAAGAAAATTTGGGAAAATTCTAGAAAAATTGGGGAAAATTTCGAAAAAAATATATTTCGGTCAAATAAATAGAAATTGACAAAATTCTATGAAAAGACATATGTGAGAATGTCGGACGCGACTTTTTGCGGGGTTTTACTTCAAAAAATGTGAAAAGGGCAATTTGGCGAAATGAATGGAAATACGAAAGTAAAATAAATACTTGAGAGTTTTCCCTTTGGGTTTTACAAACCTCACTACGTGCTCTCCTACCCGTAATCAATCCCCGGGTCCAAGTCCACTGAGTCCTTGTCGCCAATTGATCAAAGTGTCAACCTATGTCCATTTATTAATAATTTCAGTTAGCATAATAAGATCCCCTTGCACTTACTTGTACTAGGATTTGCACTAAATCATCACAGAAGAAAATGGATGACGAGTCCAGTCAGTAAAATCCCAAGGAACTCCTCCGAGCATTCATATAAACAAGTGGAATTCAATGAATACTATTAAATAAACATGCGGAATGTAAACATGCAACTGTAAAGTAGGGCATCGCATGCATAAATAACAATAAAGCTCAAATATGTGTGCCTGTTCCAGTCAAATTAAACCATACTTCGGGATTTCCTTTCGGGATCCCACTAGTGTGCGCACCCAACTAGCTATCACCTAATCCCTCTCGGTGGCCGGCGTAGACCTACGACGCTCCGACACATGTAGCAGTTCCCTCGAGTCGTTATCCACCGAGCACTCCTGATACACATGCTATGGTCTAGAAAGTATATACACACAACAGAACATCCGGTGGGAGTAACTCAACCAACAGTCCAAATGATGACAAGATATGAATGTAATTTAAAAAACACAAGGAATAATGGAAATGAATGGAAATACGAAAGTAAAATAAATACTCGAGAGTTTTCCCTTTGGGTTTTACAAACCTCACAACGCGCTCCACCACCTCGTAATCAATTTCCAAGTCCAAGTCTACCGAGTCCTTGGTCGCCATTTGATCACCGTGTCAACCTATGTCCATTTATTAATAATTTAGGTTAGCATGCTAATTTACAATAATTTTCTAAAAATTTTAGGCCAAATTGCATTTTCACGTTTTTCGAGGTAAAACTCCGCAAAAAGTCACGTCCGACATTCTCATGTATTTCTTTTCATAGACTTTTGTCAATTTCTATTTATTTGACTGAAATATTTTTTTTTCGAAATTTCCCCCAATTTTTCTAGAATTTTCCCAAATTTATTTCACTTTCCTTTCTTTTTTTACTTTATGGTCTGGGTCGGGTCGACCCAAACGGGTCGGATCCGACGCGGCTCTGGACCAGAATGGGCCGAGCCTAGCCCATTCTGGACCCGACCCAATAGGGGTGCACACGCGCGCACACACCCGCGTGTGCACCCGATCGAAGAGATTTTTTTTTTCTCTGGTCTTCTCCGCTGATGGGTCCACCCCAACCCCGGTGGAACCGATGTCAGGGGGGACACCCCTGCTATCACCACCTTGATCGGTCATGGGGTTCAGCCTCCATGGCCGAACCCCACTCTCGGCCACCCCATCGCCAACCACCCGAAACCCGTAACCACAACGAGGACTCACCGCGATTTTGACGGCTCCTCTCCTTCCCGGAGCGTCACTGCTTCTCCTCCTCCTCTCATTTTCTTCTTCCTTGCTCCCGGTTCTCTCTGTGTGAGTGTGCGTGTGTGTGTGTGAATAGTGCGTGTGGTATGATGTATGTGGGTAGGTGAGGTTTACATACGTGTATGGGTTGTAACAAGTGTCACTTATGTTGGGACATGTGTGCTGGTGTTCGTGACACCTAATCGTGACACCGCTACGACACTCGCCCGTGTTTCCGAGCGTTTCGACGCCCTTTTCGCGTCCGAACCGTGATATCCGCGTACAACCGCGTTGTTCGTAACCCAATATTCGTTACGTGGCAAATTCTTATTTAATTTGTATGTTTTCATTTTCTCGACCCGATAGTCAGTCCCGTCGACTACTCGATACCCGTGTTGACACGTATATCGAGGTGAATATAGTTCACAGAATCTCGTTGTTTGTTAGTTTCCTCATCCTAATATTTGGTCCCGTCAACTACCTGACACCCGCGTTGACATGCATATCGAGGCGAATACCGTTCACACCCTCACACGTAATATTTTTCAACATACACACATGCGATGTATTTCAATACATTTCACCGCAAATAAGCATCTAACACACAATAACTAGCATACCTAAGTCCTCGTGTGTCCTAGCGTACACATAGTAGTTCCACGTAAATTACGAGCTTCTTCCCGAGACATTAATAAAATGGGCCGTTATAGTTTTTCCCAACTAAATAAAATTTTGTCCCGAACCTTAACTGTAAGACATAGCTCAACCCATCGCGATACCTATCGCGTATTATTATTATTTTCTATTTGACTGATTTATTAATAAGCTACGTCTTACAGTTAAATTTCGGGACGACATTTTATTTAGTTGGGAAGAACTGTAATGACCCATTTTATTAATGTCTCTTAAATTTATGGACGTGGACGCCAGCTCGGATTTATGTGGACGCTGCGGTACGCTAAGACACACGAGGACTTAGGTATGCTAGTTATTGTATGTTGGATGCTTATTTGCGGTGAAATGTATTAAAATACATCGCATTTGTGTATGTTGAAAAATATTAAGTGTAAAGGTGTGAACGGTATATGCCTCGATATGTGTGTCGACGCGGGTGCCATGTAGTTGACGGGACCAAATATTAGGATGAAGAAACTAACAAACAACGAGATTGTGTGAACTATATTCGCCTTCGATATACGTGTCAACACGGGTATCGAGTAGTCGACGGGACCGACTATCGAGTCGAGAAAACGAAAACACACAAATTAAATAAAAATTTGCCACTTAACGAATAAATAACAATAAATAGAAATTGACAAAATTCTATGAAAAGAAATACGTGAGAATGTCGAACGCGACTTTTTGCGGGGTTTTACCTCGAAAAACGTGAAAATGGCAAAAAGAATTTAAAAAATTATTGTAAATTAGCATGATAACCTAAATTATTAATAAATGGACATAGGTGGACACGGTGATCAATTGGCGAACAAGGACTCGGTAGACTTGGACCCGGGGATTGATTACGGGGTAGTGGAGCGCGTTGTGAGGTTTGTAAAACCCAAAGGGAAAACTCTCGAGTATTTATTTTACTATCGTATTTCCATTCATTTCCATTATTCCTTGTATTTTTTAAATTACATTTATATCATGTCATCTTTTGGACGGTTGGTTGAGTTACTCCCACCGAATGTTCTGTGTGTGTCTATGCATTATAGACCATAGCATGTGTATCATGAGTGCTCGGTGGATAACGACCCGAGGGAACTGCTACATGTGTCGGTGCGTCGTAGGTCTACGCCCGCCACCAAGAGGGATTAGGTGATAGCTAGTTGGGTGCGCCCATTAGTGGGATCCTGGAAGGAAATCCCGAAGTATGGTTTAGTTTGACTGGAACAGACACAAATATTTGAGCTTTATTGTTATTTATGCATGCGATGCCCTACTTTACAATTGTCTGTTTACATTCCGCATGTTTATTTAACAGTAACGTCCCATTTATTAATGTTTCTTAAATTTACGACGTGGACGCCAGCTCGGATTTACATGGACGCACTCAATCATCACAGAAGAAAATGGATGTCGAGTCCAGTCAGTAAAATCCCAAGGAACTCCTCCAAGCATTCATGAAACAAGTGGAATTCAATGAATACTGTTAAAAAACATGCGAAATGTAAACAAGCAACTTTAAAGTAGGGCATCGCATGAGTAAATAACAATAAAGCTCAAATATGTGTGCCTGTTCCAGTCAGACTAAACCATACTTCGGGATTTCCTTCCAAGATCCCACTAGTGGGCGCACCCAACTAGCTATCACCTGATCCCTCTCGGTGGCCGGCGTAGATCTACAACGCACCAACACATGTAGCAGTTCCCTCGGGTCGTTATCCACCGAGCACTCCTGATACACATGCTATGGTCTAGAATGCATAGACACACAATAGAACATCCGGTGGGAGTAACTCAACCAACCGTCCAGAAGATGACAATATATGAATGTAATTTAAATAACACAAGGAATAATGGAAATTAATGGAAATACGAAAGTAAAATAAATACTCGAGAGTTTGCCCTTTAGGTTTTACAAACCTCACGATGGGCTCCACTACCCCGGAATCAATCCCTGGGTTCAAGTCTACCAAGTCCTTGGTCGCCAATTGATCACCGTGTCGACCTATGTCCATTTATTAATAATTTAGGGTAGCATGCTAATTTACAATAATTTTCTAACATTTTTAGGTCAAATTGCCTTTTTCACGTTTTTCGAGTTAAAACCCCGCAAAAAATCATGTCCGACATTCTCAAGTATTTCTTTTCATAGAATTTTGTCAATTTCTATTTATTTGACTCCAATATATTTTGTCAAAGTTTTCCCAATTCCACTTGTTTATATGAATGCTCGTAGGAGTTCCTTGGGATTTTACTGATTGGACTCGTCATCCATTTTCTTCTGTGATGATTGAGTGCGGATCCTAGTACAAGTAAGGGCAAGGGGATCTTAGGCGACTACCTCTGATTGCCTACTTTGAGGATTACTTGTATGTGTGATTATTTTGATATTTTACTTATTTTGGGAACTAGGGTTCTAGTGTTTGTGTAACTAACTCTAACAATCCAACAATATGTCCAGCAAGAAATAATAAAGTATTACCAAAATCAAACATAGCATGCATAGGGCGACCAAATATAAGTTATGTACCTTCAACGAGCTGTCGAGTCGCCCCGCTATCTTGTTGTGCTAACGCATGTACTCTATCTCTGGCCTGGTCCGATTCTCGTCGTGGCGATAATGGTGTCCGACAGTCAGCCCGATACAAAATGTGGCGGTCCTCGCCGCCCCGGGGTGACGTGTGTCCGTGTACTCCTCGCCAGCTGGCTCAATTACACGTCTACCGCTCCTGCCCATCCTTACTCTATCTCGAGATTCGCATCCACTTGTGTGTGTACCGTGTATTTTTCAAAATTTTTTCCAAATGTTTCTTTCATTTTGTCTCTTTCTGTTTTTTTTTTTTTTTTTTTTTTTTTTGTTTTTTTTTTTTTTCTCTCGGTTTTACTTGTTTTGGTCGGGTTGACCCAAATGGGTCGGGCTCCGACCCGACGGGCTGGGTTTGGTTTGGGTCGGGTCTTACAATTGCTTGTTTACATTCTCGCATGTTTATTTAACATTTTTATTGACTTTTGACTTCCACTTGTTTATATGAATGCTCGGAGGAGTTCCTTGGGATTTTACTGACTGGACTCGTCATCCATTTTCTTCTGTGATGATTGAGTGCAGATCCCTGTACAAGTAAGGGCAAGAGGATCTTAAGAGACTACCTCAGACTGTCTACTTTTGAGGATTACTTGTACGTGCGATTATTTTCATATTTTCATTCTTTTGGGAATTGAGGAGTGACATGAATTTGTACATGCTTAGTTTTATATGGTACAGTCACCTACCTTTATACACAGTACTTTTCGGGATTTTTCCACAGTAGGATTTGTTAACTTCATTAATATTTCTTGCATTTACGTACAACTTCCGCTGCATTTTCATTTATACACCGTACACACACAAGTGGATGCGAATCTCGAGACAGAGTAAAGACGGGCAGGTGCCGTACACGTGTAATTGGGCCAGCTGGCGAGGAGTACACGGAGACATGTCATCCCGGGCGGCGAGGGCCGCCACATTTGGCCCATTCTGGGCCCGGCCCAGTAGGGGTTTGGTTTGGTTTGGGCCGGTCGATTTGGGTCAACTCGGCCCATGTGGCTAACTTCTTCCTCCCGATCGACTTGTTCGATCGGGAGCAGATTTTTTTTTCCTTGCTGCATCTTCTTCTTCTTCTTTCCCGTGATGGGTTGGGGTGGCACTCCACCCTAACCCCGGTGGAGCCGATGGCAGGGGAGGCACCCCTGCCATCACCACTACAGCCATGGGGTTCGGCCATGGAGGCCGAACCCCCACTCTTGGCCACCCACTGCCAACACGCAAACAACAACAACCATAATAGGGACTCCCCTCGATCCTTCCCGGCGCATCACCTCTCCTCCTCCTCCTCCTCTCATTTTCTTCTTCTCCTTCCTCTGTTTCTCGGGTGTGTGTTTGTTGTGTGTGAACAGTGTGTGTGCATGTGGTGTGTGGTGGTGTGGTGTATGTAGGTAGGTGGGTGGTGGACAAGTGGCGGGAGTGTATGACAAGTATTGCTTGGGGTTGTATGAGTGTGACACCAAATCGTGATACCACTACGACACTCGCTCGTGTTTCCGGACGTTTCGACGCCCGATTTCACGTCCGCACCGTGACATCCGCGCACCGCCGCGTCGTTCGTAACCCAATATTCGTTACATGGCAAATTTTTATTTAATTTGCGTGTTTCCATTTTTTTCCCGACCCAATAGTCGGTCCCATCGACTACTCGATACCCGTGTTGACACGTATATCGAGGCGAATATAGTTCACATAATCTCGTTGTTTGTTAGTTTCCTTATCTTCATATTTGGTCCCGTCAACTACTTGGCACCCGCGTCGACACGCATATCGAGGCGAATACAGTTCACACCCTCACACGTTATATTTTTCAACATACACACATGTGATGTATTTCAATACATTTCACCACAAATAAGCATCCAACATATAATAACTAGCATACCTAAGTCCTCGTGTGTCCTAGCGTACCGCAGCGTCCACGTAAATCCGAGCTGGCATCCACGTCCATAAATTTAAGAGACATTAATAAAATGGGTCGTTACACCTCAACTGTAGCCCTAACACCCGTATCAATCGAACCCTGACCCCGGTCTATCTGAACCCCTGTCATGTCCCCTCTGATCTCGACTCTGACGGTACTCTTGTGGCTGTGCCCTCTGTCGATCCACTGGTGTTGAGGTGATAGCATGAATTGGATGTGGCTCTTCATATCAAAACTGACTGCCCTGAAACTCTTCCTGACGGTCCCTCTCCCGTCGATCATCTCTCCAGTCTCTATCCGGATGATCCATCGGTCTCTTCTGCCTCTGACTAGACTGAGAACTCTGTCCTGACAGTATCTCCCTACCAGTCACACGTCGGCCAGCCCTCTGCAATAGGTATGTCTCATGAGCCAATGCCTTGTCAAAGATTTCTTGCAGTGTCGTGGCTCGGTCGAGACAACTGTTGACACAATCCTATCATCAACCCCTATGGTGAAACAATAAATTTGCAAGCGCTCTGTCCCGACAACATCCAGAGAGAACTGGAGCAAATGTCGGAACCTCTCCATATACTGCATCAAAGTCCGATTCCCCTATCGCAGGACCAAAAACTCCTCCCTCAGTCTCAACCTAACCTCCATCGGTATGTACTGATCATATAATATCTCCCTAAACTCGGCCCATGTCGTTGATTTCGGATGAGCACTCCCGATACACATGTTATGGTCTTGAATGCATAGACACACAACAGAACATCCGGTGGGAGTAACTCAACCAACCGTCCAAAAGATGACAAGATAAGAATGTAATTAAAAAGCATAAGGATTAAAGGAAATGAATGGAAATACGAAACAAAATAAATACTCGAGAGTTTTCCCTTTGGGTTTTACAAACTTCACAACGCGCTCAACTACCCCGTAATCAATCTCCGGGTCCAAGTCTACTAAGTCCTTGGTCGCCAATTGATCACCGTGTCAACCTATGTCCATTTATGAATAATTTAGGTTAGCATGCTATTTCATGAAAATTTGTGCATTTAAAATACGACTTCCGCTAAATATCTTAACATACACGAGTAGATACGAATCTCGAGACAGAGTAGGACGGGTAGGTATCGTACACGTGTAGTTGGGCCACCGATTAGGAGTACACAAAGACACGTCACCCCGGGGCGGCGAGGGCCGCCACATGAGGCGAGGCCGACTCGCACGTTTAAGAGCATTATCCGGAGAAGTTGCACGGGGTACTAACCTTGAGGCAACAAATATATAGCACGTGAAGATACGTGATGTACTGGTCATAACAACGCAAATGCAACCGAGTATATCATCAACTCCACTGGTCGGCGAGGTCGATGTTTGATGGCGTACTATAAAGGTGTCGATTGGAAACAATCCGTAACCTGAAGAGGATGGAGTTTCAGACCATTCGACATAGGATCGAGGAGTTGGTTGTAGTATATGGATCGGTATATACGCGTGATGAAGTATGCTGAGGGTGTGGCTGACACGGACACCGACAAAGCGTACTACGTCATACGCGGTTTCCTGGGTTTTATTAGTTTTGTTGGGTGACAACAGCTCCGAGCACAGTATAGGAGGCTTAAGCGAGGACTATGGCTGGCGAGAGTTATGGGAGCACACGCACCGAAGTACCAGTCGCATTATCGGCATCGTTATAGTCAGTGCGAGGGTCTGGAGATGATCGGAGGAAAAAAAGAAAATGAGACGGTCGTGGCTAAGAGATGGAGCTTAATTGCGTTCCCGCCAATGCGGCTTATACGACGCCAAAGTTAGTTGGTCCAGCGTAGAGTTACGCTAGTGCACTACGGTAGCCAACACCATCAGACCTTTAGCATCAATACCATTAAAGGGCTGATGGCAGAGGCAGTGGCCAGAGGTCAGAGATCCAGTTGAGTGAACAAACAGGGACAACGGTCTAGTCATGCACAAGGACAAGGACATTGACATGTTCCATCGGGATAAGGATTTTAACGTACTTGTTTAGGAGTGTGGACAACCATGTCACTTCACCAGTACGTGTTCGCAGCAGCAGGCAGGCACAGCATAACCAAGAGTAGCGTCATGTTGTTGCTGCGTCAGTCCGACTACTACCCATTGTAGCCGGAAAGAGATTATGAGTTGGGTTGAAACCCACTAGTTCAGAGAGAGACTGACGGACAGTCAGAGAGATTGAGTTATGTTCTCGCGAACATCGATGAGATGTTAGAGTTATCATGCAACTAATATATTAATTTGTATTTCAATATATGTTGACATATATTGATGGGATGAGACCGATGATGTGTTATTTGCTTGGAGATCTCGGAGGAGCCCAGCTCGTCACGGTGGAGCCCAGCTTGTCGTGGAAGAGCCCAGCTTGTCGCGGAGGAGCTCAACCCTACAGAGTAAGATGGGGGTATGGCCTTGGGCGGGTATGGCCTAGGGTGGGTATGGCCTTGGGTCTTCATTCATAACACACTATCTTCAGTTGATAATTGCGACAATTTCGAGGACGAAATTCTAATTCGTTGGGAAGACTGTAAACGCCCAAAAATTGACTTGTGCCACGTGTCGGGTCAGGGTCGTGTGTGGGACCCACTCATCGTGAGTCGGATTGAAATCGATGCGAAATATGGTCAAGTTAAGGTTTAAACGTGCGGTGTACCCATATTTCGAGTGCAATGACATTTTCGGGATCTAATTCGGATGCAAATCGAGGAAAAATATACATTTGATGTGCCTCGTGATGTGTGTGGCACGAATATCGAGAATGTGAAATGAGGTGGTAGTAATATGAATATCTATGGTGCCTTGAGATGCGTGATGCACAATTCTTTTAGGAAAACATTGAATAAATATGTTCTTGATGTGAGATTTCAAGTAGCAAAGTCTACCAATAGACCAATAAATCAATAAAGGTGAATGAAATGAAATATGAAATTCTAACAGTTGTACTTATAATTCACACTCTTGTCCTAGTCTATTCGATCCCTTGACACTTCAAAATGCGTGCCAAATTCCTGAGTTCTCCCCTTAGTTCCCTAACATTCAATAATGTATCAATTTAGACCAAATCAAATTCGAGACCAGTTTTTAAATTTTTAGGCCAATCCGCTCATTTCGTGCTTTTCAAGGTAAAACCATCATAAAAGGTTCGTTCAAGATTCCATATATTTTATTTCTAGAATTTTTATCCATTTTTTCTCCATTTTTCTTTTTCTTTTCTCTTTTTTTTTTTTGGGTCGAGTCGACCCGTTTGGGTCGACCCGACCTTGGCCAGGGCGTTGGGCTGGCTCGCCCCATGGGCCGAGCCCGGCCCAATAGAGGGAAGGGGCGCACATGCATGGCCCATGCGTGTGCCCCTTCTTCCTCAACGAACCAGGGACTCCTTGGTTCGTTGATGAGCACATTTTTTGCTCGAGCTAGGGTTGGCGATCCAACCCAGCTCGTTTAGGTAGGGGATACGACTTTTCCGAGTCGTCTCGTTCCTCGGGAGCACGGGAGCTCCCGAGCTCCCTCGCCAACACCAACCCATGACAAAACCTCAAATTCACAACACTAAACTCACCTCGATCTTCTCTGGTTTTTCTCCTCCTCCTCCTCTCCTCCACTAGCAATTCTCTTCTCTCTTCTCCTCCCGGTTGATATTGGTAAGGATAAGAAACCCATTTAGTGACTTATATACAAGTATTTTGTTTAAATGCTAGCCTTTGATCATGGTGTGCACCCGTGTCTCGAGTCTCATCTCATGGACCACCTTGTCCCACTTATCCTCCAAGTCAATTGTGAGTGACTCTACATTTGGACACCTTGCCTCGTGATGTGTTAACTCGTGTCTCGATGCACATCTAATGCACCTTGTTTGATTTAAACTAACTATAGGTTATTTAATACTTAGATAAATGTGGCCACATTAAAGCCATTTATTAACCCAACATAAATTGACATTTAATTCAATTAAATTAAACTTACCCCAATATGCCGCTACCTCAGTCCCTCGTCGATACGCGACTCGAGGTGCGTCCCCGCTCGTCTCGATACTTACACACCCATATAAAATTAACTTAATAATCTACACATATACAATACACTATGCATACATCACAACAAATATAAAATGTACCTCGGCCCTTGCCTTAGTCAATGTACATATCACGATGCGGGTCCTACGGTACGGGTCGTTGAGCCTGTTTAAGGAAGTAAACACGGTTAGAGATTTTGGGTCGTTACATTACTGGTTCTATAGCTACATTATGATATTTATAAATTGCATATTTTATAAACTGATGACCAAATCTAACTTTTTATCGAACCGAACTTGTATGACTTGACCTGAGTGTTTTTTTATTAATTGTTTTCAAATTTATTTCCATTCGTTTATTTATTTTGTTTATATTTGATTAGTTAATTAATTCATTCTCTTTTAAACCCTGATTTCTCTTTTTGTTGTTTCTAAACCCTTGAAAAAATACCAATCTTCGTAGGATCGACCATTTTCCACTATCTACAAAATAGTTGGTTTAGTTATTTTTATTTTATTGACGCGTTCGACGTGCATCAAATATTTTATTTACCAACCTCAATAACATTGTATGGATCCTAAACAGTAAATATCATAACATGAACAACAAAATTACAAGCAACAACATCTAGAGTTTACCATAAGTAAAGAATCTGAATCTTAGAGAACTAATGGCTGCCTTACGAGCAACAATGCAGTGTCAGCATAGGTTCCTCTATGTGGAAAAAATGATTTTATGTGGCTGAGATCAGGAATAAAGAAAAAATGAAAGAACAACAAACCCAACATAATAAGGAACACAAAACGTTAAGCTTTAAATAAAATCTCACATATCCAACCCTAGGACAATTAAAATGCTAGAGTTTTGTCTTTCAATAGAAAATTTTACTTACCAACTTAACCGACATGCTATAGAGTTTTTACCATAACTAGAGAACAAAACACTAGGAGATGTAATGGCTAGCTTAAGAGTAACAACGTTATCCAAGCTCTGTTATTTTCTGTGGTGGTTGGCTTACGAGCAACAGTGTTATCAAAGCTTTGGTATGGTTCTTCTCTAGGACAAAAATGGTTTTCTAGCTTGGTTCTCTTTTTGGTTTGTCCTAGCACTAGTTCGTGATGAAAGCTTGAAAATGGTTGTGTGGGGGAAATGAGATAGGGATGAGAGAAATAAAGAAAAAGAAAGAAAGAGCAGGTAGTTCAAGTTTTTGGTCTTGAACCGACTTACACAACTTGACAGTATGGCGGCCTAATAGCCGACTTAGGCACCGTCAACTTTGCAGTTGAGATGAAAAAATTATTTTGTGTTTTAATGAAAAACAACAAAAATGGGGAGCTGCTAACATGGTGGGCTCACGCGCGCTGACTGGGACTCCACGTCAGGTTGGTGCCCTTCCTGTATGCCCATTGTGGTGCACTCTAGCATTTTCCAAAAAAAAAAACTACCCATTTCTTTCAACTCACACACTCATCGGTCTAGAACTTCTTGAATCTCATTCATCTCTTCATTCGGCCTTAAATTCACCACTTTTTAGTTGTTTCACAATGCATTACTGTAATTTTTATGAAAAATCATACCATACACCTCCTGATTACAAATTACTTTGTGTCTTTAGTTGCACTTGTTTTCCATATCTTCGACCTTACAACAATCATAAGTACCGGTTTAGTTTAGAAAAGTGTGTATTTCTTGAGTACAATTCAATCCACAAAGGTTATTAGTGCATGAATTATGTTGGACAAATTTTTATTACTATATATATGTGGTGTTCAATGAGCATGAGTTTCCTTGTCTTAGCTTATTTCATCCTAAGTCTTCTAATGTATCTGTTTCTCCTATTGTTTAACCATGTGTTCTTTTACCATTTCCTAACACTTTTCCTATTGTTTCTTCTACTGAAGTTTCCTCATTCTCTACCAATTTTTCTCGCTCCTCCTGTTGGGTCTTTTCTGAATCACATGATAATGTTGTGTCTATTTCTAATACTAGTATACCACATAACACTCATCATATGACAACTAGAGTTATGGATGGGATTAGTAAGAAAATATTATTTGCTACATTTGGGGTAGAGTTAGATGATATTCCTGCAGCTTGAGAAATAACTCTTTAAATCCTAAATGGAAGGAGGCTATGGATAAGGAGTATCAAACATTAATGCATAATGATACTTGGTCTCTTGTTCCCTCAAGTTCTCATCGAATGTTGTAGGAAATAAATGGATATTCTCCATTAAACGAAACTCAAATAGGTCTATTAATTGAGACAAGGCTAGATTAGTGACTAAAAGGTTCAAACAAGTCCCGAGTATTGATTTTGGTGAGACCTACAGTCTGGTTGTCAAAACTGCTACCATTATAGTCATACTCTCTCTAGCAGTTCACTTTGGTTGGTCTCTTCGGCAGCTTGACATTAATAATGTTTTCTTAAATGGTGTTTTAGGTGAGGAAGTTCTTACAAACCAACCTTAAGGTTTTATTGATTCTCCATATCATACTCATGTTTGCAAACTCAACAAAGCCCTATATAGATTAAGGCATGCTCATCGTGCTTGATTTGAGAAATTGAGATCCACTCTTGTCTCTTGGGGCTTCCAGAATTCTAAGGCTGATAACTCTCTATTTGTGTTTTGAGATGGTCAATTGTTCTATATACCTTGGTTTATGTTGATGATATTATTTTCATTGGATCTCAGTCATCGTCTATTTAGTCTTTCATTTTAAAATCGAATGATTGTTTTGCTTTAAAAGACATTGGCGAGTTGAGTTTTCTTGGGATGGAAGCTCAAAGAGAAAAGAGTGGCCTTTTCCTCACTCAGATTGCATACATCAATCAATTACTTAAAAAAGGGGGACGTTGAATGCTAAACTAATTCACTCAACCTTTTTTGTTGGCAAGCCTTTTATGCAAATGGTAGTCCTCCATTTTAATGACACCACTCTGTATTAGGGGTGGGCAGCGGTTTTCGAAAAACCGCCCAAACCGCCCAAACCGACCAAACCGCGCGGTTTGGTTTGGTTTTTAAAACTCGCGGTTTGGTCGCGGTTTGGAAAATGACCAAACCGCGATTCTCAAGGTTTGGTCGCGGTTTTCGTTTGAGAAAACCGCGGTTTAACCAAACCGAGGGCATTTTGGTAATATAAACCAAAAACCCTAAAAGTTAACTATAAAACCAAATCTTCTTCACTCTCTCATCGCCGCACAACCCTCTCCCTCTCCCACGGCCCGCACAACCCTCTCCCTCTCCCTCTCCCACGTGGCCGCACAACCCTCTCCCTCTCCGCACAACCCTCTCCCTCTCCTCTCCTCTCCCAACCGCACAACCCTCTCCCTCTCCCTCTCACTCCCGCCGCCGCCACCTCCCTCACTCTCGAGGTTACCTCCCTCACTCTCGCCGCCATCACCTCCCGCTCACAGCCGCCGCCATCACCTCCCGCTCACGCCCGCCGCTCTTTGATCCCGCCTGCGCGCTCGCCTGCGCCGTCGTCACCTCCTCTCTCCGCTCACGGCCCGCCGCCATCGTCGCCGCCTTCCACCGCGCGAACGTTCACCGCCGCCTCGCCCCGCTGCCTCGCCGCTGCCTCACACCAAAACCGCAACCAAACTGACCAAACCGCGCAAACCGAGGTTCGGTTTGGTTGCGGTTTCGGTGGTTCGCGGTTTGGTCGCGGTTTGGTAAATCACTAAACCGCAGCCATTCGGTTTGGTCGCGGTTTGGTGGTTTTCACCACCAAACCGCGGTTTACCCACCCCTACTCTGTATAGAAGTCTTTTAGGGGGCTTGCAGTATGATCACGTGTTGTTCATGCCGAATATAATGCACAATTGAGTTACCAACCACATGGGTGTAGTAGTGGTAAATACGAGGTCGAATCCACAAGACTTGAGTTTTACTCCAAGTTAACTAAAAATGGGGGGTTTTAAGAAAGTCCAAGGAAATAATTAACTAAACAAGCACAAATAAAAAGTTCACAAAAATAATATCGATGAGAAGAAATCATCTAAGTCTACGGTTCCACAAGCACGAATCATGATTCGATGGCATTTAATGGTCCTCAATCATTCCAAAAAGTTATTAATTCAGTTTCTCCTAGATTAGCTATGGAAAATCAACGTCCGCCAGAAACTCCTAATTCCCCTATTCTCGATAGCTAGGACGTCCACCACTAACTACTTCTCTAACCAATTTATAACCCTAGACATCCGCCAATCAGGTTTAACACATTAACCATAGTAATTTGGGTGGAACACTAATCCTAAATAACTGGATCACATCCGTTTTTGATTTAACATAGATTCAATTGTTGCACCTTAAAGAATCGAAAAGGTTTTACTACAAACGGGTGAGTGTTCATCATTTTATTGGTCTAAAAGCACAATTACATGGATACTAATGGTCCAAATAACTATAGGTTTTCCCCCTAAAAGCATGCATTGGCCATATACACACCCTAGATCTAAACTATATACTTTCAAAGCAACAACAATGAAATAAGAGAAATCAGGTTAAATTAAATATAAATCATAGATCTCACATAGTATTTTCCATGAATCATGAATTTCACTTGTTTCTCCTTCGACCTAGGTAAAGATTGGTCTAGCCGGACCTCATCTTTACAATCTCCAAGTATGAAAAGTTGTGTGTGGCAGCTCCAATGTAGTCTCCTCGTATAAATACTCTAGTTCCTAATATGAAAAACCACTAAAAATTGCTCTCTGGAGGTTAGAGAAACTAATTTTGTAGGTTGGTCTCGTAACACGTGCGCTGAGGAGCATCTAGAGACTATTTTTGAGGTAAAAATGGGTTTCTACACGTGGCAACGCTGGAGTGACGTGTTGGGCATGGAAGACGTAACACGTGGCAACATGCGAATGGTCGAGTTTGCATTTGACGTAACACGTGGCAACAGCGAATGGCGAGTTTGCTATTTGAGTTGACGTGGCAGTGAGCTGGACGAATTAGGAGGCGACATGTGGCACAACTGGAGAATGGTTTGTCGCTCAAAAACTTGGGGAAAAAGTAGGAGAATGTGCTAACGCACATCCTAAGGGACATCTAGGGAAATTGAAGCGTGAGAAAACTGCTGGTGAGCTGCAAGCTGAGGATAAGTGGACAAATCGGTTGCTGCCACGTGGCTGTTTTTGGCGAGCTGGGCGAATCAACGACTGCCACATAGCAGTGAGCTGGAAATCGTACGCATTGTGTGAATGTATAGGAGAAAGTGTAATGCGAGTCTCGAGGCAATCCAATGGCAGCTCAACTCAAGTGACCGTACTGTGTCACTCCCTGCATCATTTGGTCTACTATCTCTTATTCTACCCACCGTACAACGCATAACTCGAAGCAAACTATCCGGTGTCGATCATTGCATGTAAATACTCCATTTTGAGTATTTTTCACTATGAATTCAACCACGCACTTTGTTTCACTTGAAAACGACCAATAAATATAATTAAATATATATTTTGGAAACTTTCCACATTAAATATGCTAAAATAGACTAATAAAAGCTTGTAAAATCAACTTATCAAATACCTTAAAACTTAATACTTCGCACGTCTTGAGCAAATGTGTAAATGAAAACATAAAATAGACCTATACCCGATTCAAAATTCATGGAGTCCATTTGATTTACATAGCCACCAAATTAACAAGCAACTCAGAAAATTTCAAAGTTATAATATGTCAAGACTCACAACTCAAACACAATTAAGATCATACTTTAAAGACATAGATTCGGTCAAGACAAAGGTCATCAACTTCCTCCTTTATTCATCTTATTTTATCTATTTTTCTTCAACTTTTTCTTTCAAGTAGTACAATCTCTACTACATTTCCTGTGGACCGCTTTTCTCACTTTTCCACCACAAGATTCCATGTTCCATTTCCTTTGGAAACCTGTTGGACTCTCTATTTTTTTAGAAAAACTCATGTTAGCCCTTCTCGCTTTCACTATAATCAAGCAAATCCCCAAATGTGGGTCAAAATATCAATACTTGCGTAAGTCTGACCGTTTACTCCCTTTCGTTATCTAGCACAAACTTTAAACATCAACTAAGTCTCGAATCATGAAATCATAAAAATGTTGAACTACAGACTCGATTGAGTGTTTCTCCTAGTTTTCTCTAAGTTTCAAGTCAAAAAGGCAACTGTAATTTACTCATCCATAACCAAAGGCATGAATAAAGTTTCGGGTGACTCTAAATAACTATTAAAAAATAAAAACTATACTAAATACATACATGCATGAAAGTGTATCGAATCCTAATGAAATGAGAAAGAAATATGAATGGACAAGAAATGAAAGAAATGGAAGAAACGATATAAAACAACATCATTACCATCCAATATCCGCATATAACCGCATAAAATTAAAAAATAAATGATCTCACGTGTAGTCTTTCACAAAGAATCCATCTAAAATCAATCCACAATCCTAAAATACCCTCAAACTTATTGTGAACCTTGTCCTCAAGGTTCAAACCAAGTCCAGAGGTCCGCACATAGAAAACAAACAAGATAGTGAAAGAACATGATAGATATAAGATGAAGGAGATGATACAAACTCATGCAAAATAATAAAAAATACAAAAATAAATAAACCAAATGATACTGATCAAAGTTTGGGCTACCTCTCGGTAGCGCTTTTTGGTTAAAGTCGTTGGCTCGACTTTGCCTGAGTCTGTCAATCAGTATAGACTGGCGTGTGCAAGTGAGACGACCTCTACATTATGGCTCGGGAAGTCTTCATAAAAATTTTCAATCTATGGAAGTTCACCTTAAACACATTACCAGTCTCCAAACTCTAAGTCTCTGGTGCTCCGTGATCATACACCGCAGTCACAACATATGGTCTTGTCCACCTCGATCTCAACTTACCTGTAAAAATCTTAAGTCATGACTGAAATAAAAGCACTTTCCGAACAATACGAAAATATTTTCTCGAGAGATTTCTATCATGGAAAGCTTTTGTTTTTTCTTTATAAATCCACGCATTTTCATAGGCGTCGTTCTTGATTTCCTCCAATTCTTGGAGAGTGAGCTTTCTTTATTTTCCTGCTTCATCAAGCTTCATATTAAGTTGTTTCACAACCCAATATGATTTATGCTCGAGTTTGACTGGTAGGTGGCAAGTTTTACCAAACATAAGGCGATATGGGAACATTCCAATTGGCATTTTAAACGTCGTTTGGTAAGCCCAAACTGCATCATCGAGACGTGTACTCCAATCTTCACGAGTAGGATTCACCGTCTTTTCCAAGATGGATTTGATCTCCCTATTAGAAACCTCTGCATGGCCACTCGTTTGGGGATAATCCACTGTAGATGTTTGATGAGTGACATTTTACCTCCTTAGAAGACTTTCAACCATATGGTTGTAGAAGTGAGTGTCTCTATCACTGATCAGGGCACGTGGGGTACCAAATGTTGTGAAAATCCTCGATTCGAGGAATTCGCATATCACTTTAGAGTCGTTAGTGCATGTAGCCTTAGCTTTCACCCACTTATACACGTAGTCCATTGCCAAGAGCATGTAAACATTACCAAATGACATTAGAAATGGTCTCATGAAATCTATACCTCATACATCAAATATCTCATAAATATGAATCGAGGTAAGTGACATTTGGTCCCGATGACCAAGGTCACCAGTTTTCTGACAGTTAGGAGAAGACTTGGTAAACATGTATGAATCATGAAAAATAGTGGGTCAGTAAAACCCATTCTCAAGAACTTTCCTAGTTGTCCGATGGAGACCGAAATGGCCACCGCAGGCATAAGTATGACAAAAAGCCAAGATGAAGTGACTCTCAGTCCGAGGAACACAATGCCTGATAACATGGTCAGAGCAGAATTCCTCTAAGTTCAGATCATCCCATACATAGTACTTAGCATCGCTCCTTATTTTATTCTTATGAGCCTTCGACATATGAGGAGATAGCGCGCAGGTGATATAATTCACCAAATCGACGTACAAGGGGAGATCTTCCATAACGGCATAGATGTACTTATCAGGGAGATCATCCATAAGAGGGGTAGGACTCTCACCATTCTCAATTCTTCTGAGATGGACTGTGACTAGATTCTCTGCACCACTTTTATCTTTAATTGTGATGTTAAACTCCTGTAGCAGGAGTATCCATCTAATGAGCCTAGGTTTGGCATCCTTTTTACTTATCAAGTACTTCAAGGCAACATGATCAGAGTAAATGATAACCTTGGTTCCTAAGAGATAAGGCCGAAACTTTTCAAGTGCAAATATAACGGCAAGGAGTTCATTCTCAGTAGTAGTGTAGTTCATCTGAGCCGCGTCTAGAGTATGAGAAGCATAGTAAATGACATGTGAAGCTCTCATGACTTTTCGTCCTAAGACTGCACTGTGATGGCCCCAAATTTTGAGACAAACCGGCCACCGCCACATCGCGGACACGTCACCAAGCCATACCATGTCACCTGCACGCTTGTCTGTGACGGCCCGTGAACTTACCATCTAATACTCCAACTTAGTAAATTTTGATATTTAAATGATTATTTTAGCAAAATATACTAAGTTATAAAGTTTTATAACTTAATTCATTTATTATGATTTATTTAAGTTATTTTAGTAGCGGAAGTCTTAAGAAAATGCATATAGTTAATGTAAACAATTTATGCAATATTTAACAACCTATGGGGTAGAAACCCAACAAAAAGATACCATGTATATCAGTTAAGGCTACAAAAATGTATAATAGGTGTCGATATACATGTATCAGGTAAAAGTCTCTCTAAAAAGATCCAAAATATATATATATATACACGTAAATACAAACACTTACGAGTAAGCTAGTGGAGGCGCTCCAAATCAGAGGTAGTCGCCAATTACCACCTTCCCCGGCTCGTCGTAGGATCTGCAACTTGCCACCAATAAACAATGACAAGTTCCAGGTGAGTAAATCCCATAGAAGTTCAGTTAGTATTCACAAGAAATCCAAGAAAAACGGCTACAATTCATGTATATAAAGTAAATGAACAGGAATGTAAAGCATGAATATAAGTCGCGAGATAATAAAAAAATGTGGAACTCGAGTGTGGTGTATAGCTGTCGAGCCCTGGGACAAAAACTAAAGCTAGAAGGCCCTGGAGGTGAGGAAATTCACACCCCCTCTTCATGGTCGAAATGAGGAACTCTGTTGGTCGGAAGGTAGACTTCCGCCCAACGCCTCAAAGGAGAGGAAATATGTGACGGAGGTGGGCCTCACATCAACTCGCTCTCGAGATCATCGAGAGAGAAAAATCTCGCGTAGTCTAAGGTATGACCACACCGTAGCAACAATCGGATCGTCATCATAGAGAGCGACACACTCGAGAATAGAGTCCCTTCGACATAAACACACGCGAATAGAGTAAACTAAAAAGAATCGAAAAGTAATGTTAAATAAATAAGTTACAAGGAAAATAAGTAAATTCTAAACTGACTTTCTCGTGGGTTTACTTACCTCAAACGTTTTCGAACGTCCCGCACACGCCTCGAGATACGCGCCCAATACTTGACTATAGTCTCCTAAATTTCTGGTATCCAATTATACCACTTTTGTTATTTTAAAGTCACATTAAAATAATTTATAATATGTGACTAAAAATTTGAGCTTTTGTTTTCAAAAAGTTTAATTTCAACACACTTTTCGAGTTGTTCCGGGGTTCCGATGCCCCAAAAGTCCTCAAAACTACCTTTTTTATATTTTTCCCACTTTCTTATATTTTCTTAATTTTTATGGGTTTTTTTCCATAATTTTCTAGCTATTTTTTCTATTTTTTTGATATTTATTTGATTTAAAAATGTATTTAAATTATATTTTAATATTTATTTTATTTTTAATATAGGGGTGGGCCCCCTGGACCGGGTTTGACCCGTTCAATCGGGTCGGGCTGACCCGGTCTGGCCCGGCCGGGTCCAGGGGTTGCACGCACTTACAGCTTGCGTGCACCCCCTCCCCCACCCCATCATCTTCTTCCCAGAGACAACGTCTCTGGTTTTTTTTTTTTTTCTAGTTTGGGTTGGGGTTGCTCTCCACCTCAACCCTGGTGGACTCGATGGCAGGGGGAGACACCCCTGCCATCTCCACCCCCGACCTCGGTTCGACCACCATGGCCGAACTCCCTTCTCGGCCACCATGGTCGACGCACCAACAACAACCAAAAACAACGACTCACCTCGACCGTGACGTCTCCACCTCCTGTTCTCCTTCCCGCTCCTCTTCTCCTCCTCCTCCTCACTGTTTCTTCTTCTCCCTCTTGGCCTCCCGAACTTGTGACCGTGTGTGTGTGTGGGTATGAGAGGGTAATGTGTAGGTGTGGGAGAGTGAAATGAGGGAGAGGAGAACATGATGAGGGAGTGAGGTGGAGTGTACATGAGGGATAAGTTGTTTACTTTGTGTCTTTAACACCAAAGTGTGACATAGATGGGACACTCGCCTAAGTTTGCGGGCGTTTCGACTACCGAATTTCGCGTCCAAATCGCGATATACGCGTACCGTCGCGTCACTAACCACCCAATATATATTTCATAGTAGTTATTTGACCAATTTTTTTTATTTGTGTGTTTTAGTTTCCCCGAACTAGTGTACCCACAATTCGCTCTTTAGTACCCGTCTTGACACGTTTTTCGATGCGAACACCCGTTACACTATCTCGCTCGATTCAATGATAGAAATACACACATGCGATGCTAAGTAATTAACTTGATATACAACATCGCAAATAGGCAAACAATCACACAAAACTACTATTTACCTAGTCAGCGTTCCCGACTCTATCTGCGGCATCCACGTGGGTCTGAGCTCAGGGTCTTAACCTGTAATTTGTCAATTAATTGTGATTAATTAGAGCGGGTCATTACATGTACCCACTGCATAATTACTAGCATCACACATAATTTCAAATGGAAGCTTCCAATTAGGGGCCCAATCATTGGTGTGCTAGTAAGTGAGTCTTTTAGTGCATCGAATGCACTATTACATGCCTTATCAAACTTAAAAGGTATGTCCTTTTGGAGTAGATGGCATAGGGGTTGCATGATCTTCGAAAAGTCCTTAATAAAATAATGATAAAAATCGGCAAGTCCAAGGAAAGATCTAATCTCCTCGACGTTTGTAGGGTAGGGAAGTTTCTTGATAACATCAATTTTAGTTTAGTCTCAACGTGTCTCAAAATAAGACCTTGGTCTACCATGAAATGATACTTTTCATAGTTCAGAACCAGGTTCTTCTTAATACACCTGTTGAGTACCTTTGATGAGACAATTATCGAATGAATCACCGTAAACAATAAAGTCATCCATGAAGACCTCAATGAAATGCTCAACAAAATCTAAGAAGATATTTACCATACACCTTTGAAAGGTGGTAAGTGCATTGCATAACCCAAAGGGCATGCGCTAATAGGCAAAAATACCAAATGGATAAGTGAAGATCGTCTTTTCCCAATCTCCAGGCACTACCGATATCTTATGGAAATCAGAATAACCGTCAAGACAACAGTAATAAGAATGACCGGCTAGTCTCTCTAATATCCGATCAATGAATGGTATGGGGAATGATCCTTGCTGGTGGAAGCGTTTAATTTCATGTATTCAATGCATATCCACCATCCATTTTGAATGCAGGTTGGAACCAACTCACCATTTGAATTGGTGACTACCGTGACTCCCATTTTCTTAGGGACCACCTGGATAGGGCTTACCTATTTACTATCAGAGATGGGGTAAATCATGCCAGCATCAAGGAGCTTCAATATCTCATTCTTCACGACATCCATCACAAGCGGATTGAGCCTCCTCTACGCTTCTCTCATAGATTTTGACCCCTCTTCCATATATATATGATGTATGCAAGTGGAAGGGCTAAAACTTTTGATATCTGTTATGGTCCACCTAATAGCCTGTTTAAACTCTCGGAGTACTCGAAGGAGCCTCTCTTCCTCCAAATGTGTAAGTTTGGCCGAGATGATCACAGGGAGTGTGTCATTCTCACCCAAAAATATGCACTTTAGGTGCTCAGGTAATGACTTCAGCTCAAGTGTGGGAGCTTTAACTAATGAGGGAGAAAGTTAGGAGTCAGGAAGTAGGCAACTCCAAATCACAGACACTTAGGGATAGGGGTTGGAATTAATCCAACTCTAAAACAACATCCTCGACATCAGTATCGAGGCTCAGAACACTCTCGTGGATGTGAGTAGTGTCGAGATGATTCTCTAACACTACTTGAACTTCGTCATCGCCACTCATGAGAAATGTCTACTCAATGAATGGATCCACACGGTCCATGTTACACACCGCATACGACACATCACTAGGGTATTATATCACATCATAAATGTTAAATTGATAACTTCACCGCCAAACTCCATGGTAAAAGATACATCATCAACATTTATCTTCGTCTTCGCCGTTTTCAAAAATGAATGTCCAAGGAGTATTGACGAAACATTGGGGAATGGCTCATACTTCGTATCTACTACATAAAGTCAGTAGGAAACACAAACTCGTTCACTCGGACTAGAACGTCCTCGAGAACACCTACAGGTCTGACAATTGAATGGTATGCCAACTGAATGACAATACCGGTCTCCTCTAATGGGTCTACATGCAATGTCTCATAAATAGACAATGGCATGACATTAATGGTAATGCCAAAGTCGCACATAGCCCTCTGAATGCTTACATCACCTATAACACAAGGTACTTAGAACATCCTAGGTTGTTGCATTTAGGAGGCAACTTCTTCTAAAGGATAGTCGTGATGGTTTCTCTCATTTGGAATTTTTCGTTGCCTTTGAATTTCCATTTATTAGTGCATATTTCCTTAAGAAACTTTATGTACCTAGGGACTTACTTCAGAGCGTCGAGGAGTGAAATATTAATTTCCACTCGCCGAAAGGTCTCGAGAATTTCTTTCTCTTCCTCTTTTTTCTTATCTAAGATGATTCATTGTGGAAAATGAGGTTTGACCTTGAATGTGGGTGGTGCTTCCTTTTGAGTAGTTACCATCTAATTAGGGACAAACAGAGTCACTTCTAACTTGTGTTCTTCCTCATTTGTCTGGTTTTAGCATTAGATGATCCATTGTTTTTTTTGGGCCCATCCAACTCTTTACCACTTTGGAGTGTAACTGCGTTAACATTTGCGTTAATATTCGGGTAAGGTTGCGAATACAACTTTCCCTTATCCTCTAGACGTTCATTCTGTCATGTCGCTTGGTCCATTTGAACTTGAAAAGTTCGAATCGCTGATTTGGTTTCGTTGATGGATTTCTTAGTGGTAGCCTTGAATTGGTCCATTGCATTCATAAATTGGCTTTGTTGACTCATAAAGGCTTTCAACATATCCTCAAAAAAGAGGAATTATTGGAGAGTGTAGGCAACGGTTGACCTCTCGGGACGAAGGTCTGATAGTTCTGATTTTGAGGCCTGTAACTGAAGTTTGGGTGGTTCTTCGTCGTTGTGTGATTGTATGTATTCCCAAATGGGACTTTAGATGGTCATTGAAATTGATTACCCATGGCATTGGCCTGTTGATTATCCTCAAAGAAAGTAGGACATTCATCAGTTGCATGATTTATAGTAGTATAAAAGCCACAAGTTTTGACTTGCACTTTGTTAGAGGATAGGAGATGCTCTATCATAAGGTTAGTTGGTCAGTTTTCTGGTCAGTGGAACTCAAGACTGTCCCTACAGTCAGACTTCGGTAAGCGGTACCATCAAGATCACTATAAAGGCGTGATTGTTGTGCGATGTCCTCATACGGTTGCTTCATTTGGGTTGAAGTCTTGTCTCGAATGTGACCTCCACACGCATTATCAATCATGCGTCGTTCTATGGGCATCATGCCAACATAGAAGAATCGAGATATGGCCTTCTCAAACTGGCCATGCTGCGGGTAACTAGCAATCAATTGCTTATAGCGATCTTAATATGCACCAAGTGGTTCACCCGACCTCATTTTGATGCTACATATATCCTTGATGAGGTGAGCAACTCTATCCTTAGGGAAGTATTCACTCAAGAATACGATTTTCATCTCATTCCAATAGTTAATGTAGCCAGGCGGAAGGTAGAAAAGTCATTCCTTGGCTTTATCTTTAAGGAAAAATGGAAAAGATCAAGCTTAATTGTATCCTCGTCCGTATTTGAGGGTTTCATTTACTTGCAGTTATTCGGAAACTCTTCAGGAAAGTAACGACCCTTCATTCTCGCCACCATGAGAGGATGGTAGGAGGTGAATGAACCCATACCTCAATTCAAAGTCTCTTGCATTATTCGGATAGTTGATATAGAGGGGTTGTTGTGCCAAAAGAGCTTGAAGCTCTTGATTGGTGTGACCCATAGTGATTTGGCGATTTGTAGCCATGTTCAGAGGATTTTGGCTTTCTTGTTACCTAAGTTGGTCTTCTAATCCATCTATGAAATGTTCTCTCTGGTTCAGGATCGAAAGGTAACAATGAACCAATCGATTTTGACCGAGTGAGGTGTGGTAGCATAAAACTAAAAAATGAAAAATGAAAAATGAAACCTAAACTCGGAGTAAGAACTAAGTCCCTAGCAACGGCGCCAAAATTTGATCACGTGTCGTGTGTGCCAAATATAACCCACAATCAAGTTACCAACCATATGGGTTTAGTAGTGGTAAATACGAGGTCAAATCCACATAACTTGATTTTACTCCAAGTAAACTAAAAATGTGGGGTTTTTCGAAAGTTCAAGGAAATAATTAACTAAACTAGTACAAAAATAATATCAATGAGAAGAAATCCCTAAGTCTACGGTTCCACAAGCACGAGTCATGATTCAATGGCATTTAATGGTCTTCATCATTCAAAAAACTTATTAATTCAATTTCTTCTAGATTAGCTATGGAAAATCGATGTCCCCCAAAAATTCCTAATTCCCCTAATCTCAAAAGCTTGGACTTCCACCACTAACTACTTCCTTAATCAATGTATAACCCTAGATATTTGTCAATCGGGTTTAACACACTAACCACAATATATTTGGGTCTGTGGGAACACTAATCCTAAATAACCAGATCGCATCCACTTCCGATTTAACCTAGATTCAATTGTTGCACACTCAAGAACCGAAAGGGTTTTACGACAAACGAGTGAGTGTTCGTCACTTTATTGGTCTAAAAGCACAATTACACGGATACTAATGGTCCAAAAAACTATAGGTTGTCCCCCTAAAAGCAAGCATTGGCCACATACACACCCTAAATCTAAACCATATACTTTAAAAGTAACAACAATGAAATAAGAGAAATCAAATTAAATTAAATATAAATCATAGATGTCATATAGTATTTGCCATGAATCATGAATCCCACTTGTTTCCCCTTCGACCTAGATAAAGATTGGTCTAGTCGGACATCATCTTTACAATCTCTGAGTATGAAAAGTTGTGTGTGGCGGCTCCAATGTAGTCTCATCATATGAATACCCTAGTTCTAATATGAAAATCACTAAAAATTGTTCTCTAAAGGTAGAGAAACTAATTTTGGGGGTTGGTATTGTAACACGTGCGTCGATGAGTATCTAAAGACTATTTTTAAGTAAAAATGGGTTTCGCACACGTGGCAGAGTACGATTTGTCTGTTTTCCTGTCGTGCGCTGACGTGGCGCGTTTTGGTTGGTTGGTGGCAGCTGGAGTGACATGCTGAGCATGGAAGACGTGACGCGTGGCAGCTGGCGATTGGCCGAGTTTGTTGTTTAAGTTGACGTAGCAGTGAGGTTGACGAATCAGGAGGTGACATGTGGCACAGTCGGATAATGGTTTGTCGCTAAAAAACTCGGCAAAAAATTAGGAGAATGTGCTGATGGACATCCCGAGGCACATCCTAAAGCAGCTGAAGCGTGAGAAAACTGCTGGTGAGCTGGACGCTGACGACATGTGGACGAATTGGTTGCTGTCGCGTGGCTGTTTTTGGCAAGCTGGGCGAATCAACTACTGCCACGTGGCAGCAAGCTGGAAATCGCACACATTATGCGAATGTATGTGAGAGAGTGTAATGCGAATCTTGAGGCAATCCAACATTAGCTTAACTCAAGTGACCGAATAGTGTCACTCCCTGCGTCATTTGGTCTGTTATCTTTTATTCTACCCATCATGTAATGCGTAACTCGGGGCAAATTGTCCGGTGTCCAATCACTGCATGTAAATACTTTATTTTGAGTATTTTTTTCCACGAATTCAACCGCATACTTCATTTCACCTGAAAAAGACCAATATATATATATATATATATATATATATATATATATATATATAAAATATATGTTTTGGAAACTTTTCACATTAAATACGCTAAAATAGACTAATCAAAGTATGTAAAAACTAACTTTTCATAGTAATTGGTTTAGACTAGACCGAACATTGCTTATATTGTTAATCGACTCAGTCAGAGCAGGCTCCAATTATTACTCACTGGCAGTCCATGAAGAGAGTACTGAGGAATTTAAAAAGGACTGTTGATATGTGCATTACCTTTCATCCGGGTTCCTGTTTGTTTGTCATATGTTCCTTTCATGCAGACTGGGCTTCTTCCCCAGATGACAAACGGTCAGTAGCTGGCTATGCTATCTTTTTAGGTCAGGATTTGGTTGCTTGGCAGTCTAAAAAGCATGCTATCGTGTCTCGGTCTTCTACCGAATCTGAATTCTGTGCTTTGGAACAGGTGACAACGAAAATCTTTTGGTCACTTTCATTACTTGTTGAACTTTATATACCTTTACAAGCTTATCCTATTGTTTAGGGCGAAAATATAAGTGTTGTTGCACTGGCCAAAAACCTTGTTTATCATGCTCGAACCAAGCACATAGAGTTAGACGTTCATTATGTGCGAGATAAAGTTTTATCCGGTCAGCTACAGGTTCATCACGTTCCTACAAGTGACCAGATTGCTGATGTATTCAATAAGGGTTTTACAACTTCTCTAATACTATATTAGGTTACACACTCTACTCACAACATTAGGTTTTGAGTGCATGAGAACCAGAGAGAGTTTTCTCTCTTACTCTCTGTCTCAATGAGGTGCATATTTTCATTTCATCTTTATATATTGAGTACAGATAGAAATCATACAATTACAAACACACTATCTCACACTCTATCTTGTACACACATACAGACACACTATCTTACTTGACCACTCCCCTCTACATATGTACAATGTCTCAATACCCTCAGACATACAAACAATGACATCAATGATTTATTCTAATAACATGAAATATGTATAAGGGAAATGCTAGGGGTGAGTCGGAATGAGACATCCGAGATGAACTCCTTCAGGTGTCCATCCATTCATGCATCGGAATATATGTGCACACACATCGATGTACGATGGATGGACACCATCACTTAGTGTCTATCTTAAATGTTCCATCCAGGGTCATCTTAGTATTTTTCTATGTACAATGCACATGCATCCCGCACGCGCACGTGATGGGGCACATTTGCACGATGAAGAAAAAGTTGCCCTACAAGTTAGGATTGGCCGTGTGTCACGTGCGCCTGCGAGTGGTACCAATAGACAACGAAATCACTGCTGGTGCGAGATCGCCAACTGGGAACACGAGATCGTGAGTTCGTCTCTCCACATTATTCAACCAATACAGCCAGAGCAATTACTGGAAATTAAAACCAGTATAGTTGTGCATTTGACATACCTTTAACAGCAATTGCTCTATCTACATAGCTTTACAAATTTATTGGCTTTAGTATTTATGTAGCTTGTGTTGTGTTATCCAAACGCTTGGATGTGTTTTTATGAGAGGAAATGGAGCGTAGCAACTAGCAAATAAACTATAAACTATTTCTTTCTGTCCCCAATAAGTATTTTTTTAGTCATTTTGAAATATTTCACAATCTTTGTCATTTAATAGTTTCAATACACATTAATTACTTAATTGACTTATATACTTTTTTAAGAAAAAGAAAATCTAATAATTACATATTACTCTATTAGTTCATTTATATAAGTCGATTAAGGTAAGGACAGAAGAATTAAGGCAGCCTTAATTACGAATGTAATTTATAATATATATATATATATCATTTGACATTAAATGAATTAAAGAATTGAAGAATCATAAATGTTTAAATTTTATAAGAGTAAAATAGGTAAAAATGCAATAAATACACTTTTGAATTTCTAAAATGACTTACAATTTTAAACAATAAGTTTTTATTAAAACAACTTATATAAATGACCAGAGTTAGTAATAACTAGTCAGTGTATGTAGAAGTGGTAACGTTAGAATAGATAAATGATAATTTAGTCATTTAACTGTCACTTTTTTTCAATCAAAATAATTAAATAAATTTTTTAAAAATTGTGAATATTAAATCGATTGAACCGTGTGAAATTATAGTAATTGAAAAAGAGGGGTTTTGTCACTTAGTGTTAGCTAGGCAAGCAGACAACAGTGCGGACCAAGTAATTAAAGACTTGTCTATACAATTCATGACATCGCAAGTGACGCGAGAGATTCCCATATCCCAACCCATTTGGACTGTTTGCTAAAACGATGTGGCTCGTCATCTAACCGCGGCGTTAGACTCATAATAAGACGCGTTGCATTAACAAGGCGCGTTAGACTCCTAATAATGTTGTTATCCATTATTATTTTTCCACGTAGGTTTACATGCACGATACTTAACTACTGCATGTTTAACATTTTAATTTACAATGTGTTAGAGTAAATCATTGAGATGGTATTTAGTGTGCATCTCGAGGATTATTTGTGATAGTGTAAAGTGTAAGTGATGTAAGTGTGTGTCAAGTATGTCTGTAAATGAAGGGTTGAGATGTAAACAAATGAACGGCTCAGATGTATTCTTGTTTTGATATATAAATGAAAAACATAGTAGCATCGACGAGTTTGTTGAGCTACTGATTTCTCTGGAACCGTAACAATGGAGTTTCTCTGGAACTTCAACACAATGGTACGTAAAATATGGATTGAGACCATGAATCAGTGTCACCTTATAGACGTGGTCGAGAGATATCTATTTTATGTGGCACTCATTTTCATTAGATAGACATTAATCTAAAACATAGTATCAAACTATAAATACACAATGTGGATTGTGACTTTTTTTTAGCTTTTTTATTTTATTCTTATATGAAACAAGACATTATTTTATTTTTAAATAAAGTTTATAACGAAAAATGTTGATCTTGGAGTGAAGAAAATGTCACTTCAAGACATTAAAGTAGACACACTCTACTTTAATCCCTTCAACATTATATATCTGGACATTCACAATTCATGATATAGTTGGAGAACTCTTTTTGAGTTGGATATCCGTTGTGTCTTAGGTGGATCCATTTTAACCTCAATACATATCTATGATACTATTGGAAATGTGAGATCAAGATTGCGAATATCTAGCTGATGTAGCAGTGAATCAAAGTAGAGGGTGTCTATCCCGATGTATGTATATCAATGTATATAATTTACTTCTAGACATTAATTGTTGTAGACATTCTCTCAATTGCCACACTATCATTTTTTGCTTTAAAAATTAAAAGAAAAACAAAACAAAGATTACATGCATTCTATATAACAATAAAATAAAAGCCAAATAAGTCTCAATCCATGCATATTGTATATTTGTAACGGCCCGCTTTAATTAATCCCGATTAAGCGGCTAATTACAAATTAATATCATAAGCTCAGACCTACGTGGACGTCATGGGAAAAGTCTATGACAAGCCTAATCGGGAAATACGTTACTTTTGTGTGGCGAATATTTAATTATCTTACTATTGTTATTAGTTCGCGCCGCGTGAATTGAGAATTTCGCTTAGTCGCGTTGTGCGCTTATAGTGACGAGAGCGTGCGGCGTCGCGGTGTGCGCTAACGCGGTGTACGAGGGTAGTATGGATTGAGTTGTCACATCACATCACACATCACATCAAAAGTCACATCAACTATTCATCATCATTGTTTTTTGGTCATTTCTCACCAAATAACAAAAAGAATAAAAATAAAATAAAAATAAAAATGTGTTTTGTTTAAAAAACGGACAGAGAGGAAAAGAGGGAGAAAGAGAAGGAAGAGAAGAGAGAAAGAGAAGGAAGGGAGAACAGAGAGGGTGAGTGACTGCCAGAGAGGAAGCTCCGGCGAGGAGCTTGGCGGGGCAGCGACGGCGAGCTCGGCGGGACAGCAATGGCGAGCTCGGCGGGACAGCGGTGGCGAGCTCATCGGCGGTGGCGAGTTCGACCCCATTAATCAAGTGAGTTTCGCTCATTCTCTCTTCGATTTGGAGTTCTTTGAATCGATTGTGTGGTGTTGATGTTTGGATTGTTGTTTAAACAAAAAAAAAAAAAAAAAAAAAATAATCCAACTGATCGAACACTGTGTGTTCGATCAGTTGGGGAAGACGCACACGAGCGCGTGCGCGCGCGTGTGCGTCTCTCCCGCGGGCCGGGCCCAGAATGGGCCAGGTCGGGTCGGGTCCGACCCGTTTGGGTCGGCCCGACCCAACCCAAACCCGGACCGGGACGGGTCGGGTCCGACCCGTTTGGGTCGACCCGACCCAGTGCTACAGTAAAACAGAAAAAAAAAAAGGAAAAAGAGAGGAAAAATTGGGAAAAATCATGGAAAAAATTCCAGAAAAATTAAGAAAAATATAAGAAAGTGGAAAAAATATAAAAAAAAATAGTTTTGAGGACTTTTGGGGCATCGGCACCTCGGCACAACTCCAAAATGTGCCGAAATTAAACTTTTTGGAAATAAAAGCTCAGATTTTTAGTCACACATTATAAATTCTTTTAATGTGACTTTAAAATAACAAAAGTGGTATAATTGGATACCAGGAATTTAAGAGACTGTAGTCGGGTATCAGGCGCGTATCTCGAGGCGTGTGCGGGAGGTTCGAAAGCGTTCGAGGTAAGTAAACCCACGAGAAAGTCAGTTCAGAATTTACTTATTTCTTTGTAAATTATTTATTTCACATTACTTTACGTCAGTTCAGTTTGCATGTTTACTCTATTCCCGCGTGTGTTTGTGTATGGTCGAAGGGACGGTGTGACCTCGATCTCTACGAGTTGGTCATATCTTAGACTACGTGTGAGATTTTTCTCGGGAGTCGATGATCTCGAGAGCGAGTTGACGTGAGGTCCACCTCTCACAGATTCCTCTCTTTGAGGCGTTGGGCGGAAGTCTAACTTCCGATCCAACATGTTTCCTCTTTCGATCGTGAAAAGGGGGTGTTGATTTCTTCACCTTCGGGCCTTCTCGGTTTAGTTTTATGTCCCATGTTCGACAGACTATACACCACACTTGCATTCCGTATTGTTGATTATCTCACGACTTATATTCATGCTTTATATTTCGGTTCATTTATTTTATATGCATGAATTGTAGTCGTTTTCTTGGAATTCTTGTTAAATACTAACTGAATTTCTCTAGGATTTACTTATCTGGGATTTGTCATTGTTTTTGTGACAAATCGCAGATCTCGCGACGAGCCGCGACAAAGGAGTTTTAGGCGACTACGTCTAAGTAGGGAGAGGCGCCACTTTTTGCATAGGTAGTTGTATGTATCTATTAACTACTTTATGACATTTTGGGATGACTTGTATACCCGATACATGTATATGCTCACCGTTGTACTTTTGTCGCTTTTGATATACATGGTATCTATTACGGGATTCCACACTATAGGGTTAATTATACAAATGCAAACTTTTCCTTCATACGGCGTTTGCATGTTTTTTTTAAAGGCTTCCGCTTGATATTTAATAACTTAATAAGTTGTGAATAACGTAACTTAGTAAATTTGATGAGAATATCCATAAAAAAATCTTCATAAATATTAAGTTAAGGCAAATAAGGTATGTATAAAGGTGTAGGTCGCAGGCAGTCAAAGTTAAGTGTGCGGTGACGTGGCATGCTTGGTGACGTGTCTGGTGACGTGGCGGTGCCCGGTTTGCCTTGGAATTTGGGGCCGTCACAATATTGGAGACCATTTTTGAGTTAAAATGTTAAAATGTTTATTTAATAATGTTGTATAGCATAGACATTTTTTCCACATTTATGATATGACACAAATTCATTATCTAAATCCACGTAACTATTGGAGATGCTCTTATATCTCTTAATTTCTCTTAGAACATAGAGTATGTATGAAAGCCAAAACTGAAAGTAAGGATTTGATTAAAAAAGTTAAGAGACTAGCTAATATTAAAATAAAATATATTACATCAAAGAAGAAAAACATAATTTCTTGAGATGATTAATTCAGAGAAAAATGAAAAAGTAACTCACTTTAGTACGAATCCAGTCGGATACTATGTTGTACATTTTCCCTCGAGATGCAATGTATTGCATGTCATCTGAGTGGGTTGTGCCCAAAGTCATGCCTAAAAACGTGTTAGTCTAACAGTTCCCTAATTCAAAACGTATTTATCTTGGATACCAATTTATATATGAAAACTGAATGGAAAGTTGAACTTACAAATATATATATATATATATATATATATATATATATTGTTGTAAATTGGATGACCCTTTAACCAAGCTTTATGAATGATCACATTGTCAAGCATGACTCTCACATTAAATTGTAACATCAAGCATGACTTCTACATTGAATGTAACTTGTACACTCTACATAACTTGTATTCAACTCCATATGTATAATCACTTATCCATGTATTATCATGTAACTTGAAATTATATCCAACGTACACCAACTCTTCCATGTATTGTCTATGTTGCTCGTGATGTGTTGTATGACTTGTGGTGTATGTATAACTTGTACACATTATATAAGTACAATTATCATCATCATTATCACCAAATGACCTATATAAAGGGTGTCAAACCCATTGTAATTCACACACCAAGTCGAATGAAAACTTTTCATTCCAACTATCTCATTTCTTCTCTTCTCCTTTGTAGTAGTAGTTTGTAGTAGTAAAAGTTCTTAATCTTTTATTTTCCTTCTCTAGTATTTAGCAAGCTCCAACTCAATTTACAACATATATATATATATATTTGGTAGGAGACTTACAAATATATTTGAATCTACATAAATCTGTACATGCAATGCACAGTGAATTAACAATTATAAACAAACACCATCTACAGAATCAACAATTAACAACAATTGTTGTGAGTGAATAGATTGAGCAGACTGACTCTAGTCCCAATCAAACTCTTGAACACTCTCTCCACCTCACTCTCCACACCAACCACACCACTCTCCACCTCTCTCATCCTCTCCAACACCTCCCCCACTTCCCCAATAACCCACACAACCTCTCGACTTCATCATCATCATCATCACCATCAACTCCC
Organism: Stephania yunnanensis; assembly: GCA_039657365.1. Lineage (NCBI taxonomy): Eukaryota > Viridiplantae > Streptophyta > Magnoliopsida > Ranunculales > Menispermaceae > Stephania > Stephania yunnanensis. Next base: position 51,976,526 of record CM077585.1, on the reverse strand, counting down.
TCATCATCATACAACTCACCACCACTCTTCATCCTCCTCATCTTCCACGTTAATGACCTCCTCATCGCCCCCATCATCCAGTACCCCCCCTTCCCAATCCTACTCCTTATACACATCGCTCCGAACACCCTCGCCGTCACCGCCGCCGTCGCCTCCCTCGCACCGCGAAGAATCCAGCCAGATCAGCCTGATCAGGCTGATCAGGATCATCAGCCTCTCCATCTGGCTTCAACACGGTTACCGACGCGATCTCGATGGATCGTACGGTCCCCAACATTTTGATCATCTCCTTCTCAAACGCCTTCCGAGCTCTGCTACTCAAATCAACGGCTCTGGACTGGTCTCGCCTCCTCGCGTAGATCTGCGCCGTTAATTGATCTTCTCTGTAACCGGCCAGAGCTTCTCTGAAGCGGCCGTAGAGGTCGGCCAAGGAGAGGTAGTCTTCTAGAAGGTTCTCGACCAGATCTGATCTCCGCCGGAGCGAATCTCGAAATTGATCCAGGAGGAGGAGATCGCCGACGGAGTCATGGAGGCTCTTGAGCCTGGAGAGGCCGTCGCAGATCCAGGCGGAGCTCCTGTCGGCGACGTTGGTGGTCCAGGAGTACTGGAGGTCTCGGATTTCGGCGTCGATGTGGGAGATCAACGGGTGAGATCTGCACGGGAGGCTGACTGATCTGACGTGGCACGTCTTCCGCGGCGGCGGAGGTTTTCGGTTCGCGGTGGTCGGAGACGAGAGTGTGCGACGGAATTTGGAGACCATTTTTTAGATTTTGGTGGGCTTTTGAGTTTGTGAGGAGAGACGAGCGCGCGTGGGGTTTATATAGGTCGTGCGAGCGATTATGAACGTCGATGTGATGATCGTGTGCATCACGAGGTATTAAATGGATTTTAAATGTGTGGCCGAGAGTTGTTTATCAGGGTGCGCACGAGGGGGTGGGCCCGGGTAGGAAGAGACACGTCTGTTTGGGATCCAGTGAGCTAAGAGTGAGTGGTTGACTTGGGAGTGTTTCTTGTTACCGTTGTTGGCGGAGCGGTGGCAGCCAAGAGTGCAGTGCTAGCCGCTAGCCGCGTTTCCTACTTTCAATTGTTTGTGGTTTCCACTCGTGGCCTCTTTTTTTTTTTTTTTTTTAATTGGACATCGAGATTGAGCAATGACTGATCATCTAGATTTAACTCTAATCCACTTGATTCCTATGTGATAGATATCGAGATATATGCACACGCATTTTAAAGTGTTTCTCACGATCATTGTATAGGTTGGTGCTCGAGATTGAATTACTCGAACTTTTTCTATTATTTACTTATTTTATGGAGTATATATTATTTTGTGTATGTTAAAAAAACTACTCTCTCAAGCACTTTATAGGTTGGTGCTCAGATCATTCTAGCTCGCTTTTTTTGTTAAAAAATGAAAGTCGTTATCTCATTTCTAAGCAAGATTACAAGCTAAATCCCACCCATAGGGATTAAAGTTGGATTAATTTTTGTCTGCTAGTGTGCCAAGTTGGATCTCTCTAATTTCACTCAAAAGGACATTAATAAAGGTAAGGGTAATACCTATAGTAATATTTTCCTCACAATTAAATCGCTCCTTAATTATTATGCTTTTACTTTAATCGACTTACAATTGTGACCAGAGAAAGTAATTAATTGTACAATCAACAAAGGGAAATGTTGATGTAACTAGGAAGTTAACTCTAGAAGGGCACGCACTTTTCTTCATACTGTCTATTCAGCGCACATGTGCATGTTTTTCATATAGGTTAAATTCTTAGGTTATAAAAGCATTTTTCACTGTGAAAGCCAAATTTACCACATATCTTATTGGTATCCAATTATGTATCTGATCATTATTGATTTGCATTCTAGTCTCATTAATGGTAGAGCGTTATAAGGATAAACTATATACTTCTTCCATTCCATATCAACTGTGACATTGATTTTTTTTTTCTTGTTTCATAATATGTGTCATATTAGGAGATCAAGGGTGTATTTATGGTCATTTTTTCTGATTTTACCTTTAATTTAATTAGGATTGTACTCTTCCACATTAATTACTAAAGCAAAAACTTATAAAAATTAAGCTATTAATGAAGGGTAAATCAGTCTCAATATTTATCTTTTTAAGACTTTCAATCATCACTTCAATTTTTGTGCACAAGCTCAAATATAACAGATAATATAAAACAAAGTGAATTATTTTGTGTGTTACATAAAAAAAATATATAATAGACAGTGTAAACTCAGGTGTTTTCTTTTCTTTTCTTTTTTAATCAAGAAAAAGCTGCCACTGCTTGTAACAACAACAATAAAATTTCGATTTCAAATCAGTTGACAATAGTAGACTACAAGAATCAAACTTTTATCTTGCCCAATTTAGCATAATAATCTTATCATTTTATAGATTAATTGATTTGAATAAAAATGTATTCTTATTTTTTAGATTATTTGATTCGAATAAAAATATTAAATTTTGGTAGGCGTTTTCTTTTAAAAGTGATTAAGAGTTAAAAGTGTCTGCAAACTTGAGGGATAAAAAACTGGTTTCTTATCAAAAAAAAAATTAAATTCGCATTGCAAATACTAATCGATTCGAGATTGGGACTAAAACTAAGACAACTTTATATTGTTTCGCGTTAACAATCTATATTTATATTTCCATAATAATTTTAGGAACATGCCTGTTATTATGGGGAGTGTGATATAAATCAAGATGCGCGTGTACGTGTCTCGATACACAAATAATAGGCCCCTACATGTGCATGTGCGCGCGCTTGCTTGTACGTGCTCTATGTATTGTATCATACGTTGAATATTGGACCCCAAAACCAACCAAACAGTGATTGAAACCTCCGTTTCTTTGCGGTGGTTTTCTTTGATTCCGGACAAAATATTAATGCCGCAGTCCTACATTATCAACATTTCAACATTTTACACTAGTGACAAAACGACAACATTTTATAAATTTTTAATAGAAACCATGCACCCATATTAAAAAAAAAAAAAAAAAAAAAAAAAAAAAAAAAAAAAACTCATAATAAAAGAGGATGCGAGCTAGACTTGATGTATATGCCCGATACTAGTGGGGCATTAAAGTACAAGATTCATTTTTGTAACAAAAAAAAAAAATTTTTTCCTCCCAATATGATCATCATCTTGAGATCAGTCGTGAGAGATGAGCACAATACACATCTCGATGCACCCTTATCATAAAATTATTGGAAGTTGCTGAGCAGGGCTACCCAAAAATACATGGAAAATTTTAGAAAAAAAAATATAAAAAATGTTGCAATGAGACCCGAAGTCCATCTAAAGTCTCACTAAATGCACTAAAACCTATTTATGCACAACCATAATTTTATGAAGTCACATTATTCCAATTAATGCTTAAAAGAGTAAAACGGATGACGGATCCATACAATCCAACATATCAACTCATGCACGCACACAATGAAAAATTTGATATATATATAGCCGACTTAATTAATTTGATTTGGGATAGATGCTATGTTGCTATTATTTTTGTTGTTTTATTTATTACCATAGGACACCACAGGCCCCTCTCGATACAAAGTTAGAAAGATACCTTACCACTAACCCAAATCAAAGCTCGAAAGAAAATGGTGCAGCTGCCGCCACTGGCATCAATTAGATACTCATACATTCATAAAACATTAACATGATAGATAATTAAAGATGTTAATTATTGTATGTACGTTTGATCTCTACTAGTAGCTATCTAGTACTACTGGATGTAGGACTGGCCAGTGATGTCCAGATCTCGATCACCAGTTGAAGGCGGTGGCTTGTGCTTGGGCTCCACCGTGGGCTCGGCCGGTCCATCCGCGCTCTGGGTCTCGCTGGCTGGAACTTCTTTCTTGGGCTGCACCTGATCATCAGTCCCGTACATACCACCTCCATACGCGTCTTTGGTCGTTGGCTTCATCTCTGATATCTGTGAACACTGCTTTTCCCACTCTTCTTTCTCTCCCACTGTTTTTGCTGCCTCATCCATCTCTATTATACATTCACCTACTCTCCCTTTTTTTTTTTGGCCCTTTAATACAAGTTCTTGACCCCTTTTTTATTTGGCATTTTCAGTTTGGTTTTTGGTCAAAGGACACGTGTGTTAACTGTGAAACGTGGTGGGTTACCATCGTGCCACGTCGAAGGTCATTGAATGGGTTTTGGATTGTGTGGCACAATGGCATTTGTTAACACACTCAGCTAGATCAAATTTATTCTGTGATTATAGTATACCCATCCAATTAATCAAATCAAAGTATGCCTCGTTTGATTGGAATAACAATAACTGTGACATTTGCCACAGCAAAATCGCTAGTAAGACAGATGACACATTCTTTGCCAAAAGAAAATACATTCTTTAGCCCAGAAAGCTCAACGACACTGCGACTCTACCAGTTTAACGCTGCACATAAACTAATCACACTAGTGCCACAACAATCTTGTTGGTGCCATGAATTAAAACTACAAGCATAGATTTTGCGGTTACTCTCTACACCAAACCATCCACGCTGACCACTTGGCGGTTTTTTATTTATTTTTTCAATACAAACATAAAGCCAATCAGCCTAGCAGGTAGGACTACATTTCAAGAGCATCCATACCAGTTTCACAGGACCCTAAACAAAGCAAACTGCCAGCTAACAGATCTTCTAACAATCAAACTTATGTCCAACATATAGTCTAGAGCAAAGACTGAGACTCATTAATTGTGAATTTCATTGAAAAAACTAGATAAAACCCTTGGGAACACAGAATTCTGTTTTGCGTACCGCCTTTATTTTATGTAACTTATGATCCAAAACGATAAACAAACATAAACCTGACTGATCCAAAATGAGAAATCAACATGAACCTGACTGTCTCCCTGCTCATTGAAAAAGCATGCATTTGGTATACTGAAGTGTCAAGTGCGGACGTTATTTCTTTTCTCATCTTTTCCTTTACCAAGGATAATAGAGGGCAACCCAAATAGCATACAAAAACAAACAGGATGCCTTTTCATCAACAATTCATAAAAAAAAAAGAGTGTCAAAGTTTATCACCAAACATCAGGGCGCAGCTCACCAGTTGCAGGAGGCATCCATTTCCCAGAGTGATACACACTTTCACCAACTTTCCAACCAGGAACATCCTTCATGATTCTCGCCTCCTCTTCCAGATATTTCTTCCACTCTTTAACAAACCTGCACGCAGTAGTAGGACAAATTCACATGTTCAATTGGTGTTAAAACAATAAGAGTAGCAAATAAATGATCACATTGAGCAATACAATCCAGCTTGATTCACCTTTCGTCCTCTTCAGCTTGCAGGATTGGAAGGATTGCTCTGCGAGCTGCATACTTCTCCTCTTTGAGCTCCCTACAAACAAATATTTTCAAGTGTCGCATATGTAAGGACATGCAAGTAAAGGATAAAATTTATCCTAAGGTCATGGACACATTGGATTGATCACCATCTCAAAGATTACAAAAGTATCTTCTTTTTTATTCGGATCTTACAAAAGTATCTTATTAATCGGTGAAAAGATGTAGCAAAATAGTAGCAGAAGACTTCTTCAGACAAGGGCTACATAACAGCCAATAACAACTTGAAAAAAAAAAAAAAAAAAGCCGAACATGCCTACAAACACAGAGAGTGGTTACAAAAAAAAAAAAAAACACACACACACACACACATAGCACGGGGGGAGAACGGTATCTCCCGGTCCCCCAACTTGCTAACAACTTGAACTAAAAAAAAAAAAAAAAACAGCCGAACATGCCTACAAACACACACAGTGGTTACAACAACAACATAGCCTCAGTCCCAAATTAACTAGGGTCGGCTACATGGATCAAACTTTTCCATTGTGCTCGATTAAGTGCAATTAATGGTGAGCTTTGCAAACCATTCAAATCCCTCTTAATTAATGCATCCCATGTTAAATTTGGTCCGCCCCTACCTCGTCGAATTTCTACAGTTTCTATTGAGTCAAGTTTTTTAGTTGGGGCATTTGTAGGCCGTCTTTGCAGGTGACCACAGTGGTTACAAAAAAAAAAAAAAAACACAGCACAGAGTTGCGGGGAGAGCGGTATCTCCCAGTCCCCCAACTTGCTCCTCGCTGCCAACTCCTATCGGACCGTTGTTTCATCCCCAAAAAAAAGGGGGGAAGGGGACCTTCGGCCACACTCACAACTGTTGAGCAAGCCACACTGTCATGACCGGAAACCCACTTAGGCGATCTGGAGAGGATGCGTTCTATATTTGGGTTGGGGTTTGTGATTCCTATATCTAAGTTAGGGTTTGTAGGCTTTAACTTTCTATATATGCATATATATAATGGAAGTACTACAATAGGAACTTTAAAAAGTTCTCCTGTCATTGACACTTCTTTTAGTTCAAGATTTAAATGCATCTACTGATAATTTAATGCATAGCTCATTAAATTCACACTACTCGCCATATGATTACGATCCAATGGTCAGAAACATAGTACCCATGACATGAGAACTTATTTTGGTTCCTATAGGGGGAGAGATGCATAGCTCATTAAATTCACACGAGTCTCCATAGGATTAAAATCCAATGGTCAAAAACATAGTACCCATAACATGAGAATTTATTTTAGTTAGAGAGAGTTTAGGTTCCCATTGTAAAAAAAAGAAGAGAGAGAGTTTAGGGTTTAGGCTTAAGAATTTGGATAAAAATTGGTGTCAAAACGATCATCATTATGTTGCAATTTTAGCGTAACTGACTGTAAAGCGTGAAAACACATCTTGAGATAGTCAAATCTATCTCATCAACTTGGAAAGGTGCCTATAGAGCCTCAAAATAAAACAACAAATTAATGCTACTAACTCCTCAACTTCATATATGTGTCACTCAAGTAATCTAATTTCTCATGCAAGCTCTTGGGAACAAAGGGAATTAGTTTGAAGTCCTTGTTATAAAGAGAATTCACACTCCAATTTACACCAATCAATTTAATCAAACTCCTTCATTTTTCCATCTCTTTATTCAACCAAAGCAAACTCTATGGTTTTGAAAGTTGGATTAGCCAAACTCGAAGGTACATTAATGTCCATGAAGGCAAGTACTACACCTCTATTCATGCACCATCTTTTTAATCTTTAAGTAGAAGGATATTGTTATAAGCCTCTCTAAGCTTCCTCAATCTGAAAATTCTCTCTTTTCTTGCTTAAACACTATGTTATCTGGACTCGGACACGGATGTCGAATACGGATACGTGTCTAGAGGTCGGATTTGCCTATACTCCAAATTTTAAGACTCGAGAACTCGGCTAAAATTGTCCATATATTTGGACACGGGTACTTGGACATGAGACATGAAAACTATATCTTTGAGTAAATTCATTTAAAAAAAAACATGTGAACTTTGAAAAAAAAAGGTCTATTGTGGCATTTCTCTTTATTTCAAGAATATTGTAACACATTTGGTTGGTAAAAAAAAAAAGTTACTACTAAACTTATTACTCTATTCATTACTTGATACACAAGCTAAATAAGAAAATCAAATACAAAGTTGACCAAACAAAAGCTGGAGTAACATCATTCTAGCGCATGGCTCAAGCCCATCAATCCCATCAACTATTAATTGCATCGACTGCTCATCTTCTTCAAGACTTCAACTTTTTATCTTCTTCATCTGCAACTCATTTCTTCCCTGTAAACTAGTGCTATCAATCTCGTTATGAGCATCCATATGCAGCCCTAAAAACCAAATGGAAGGTATGTAATTTCCATTCTGCATCGACTAAAATCGAAATCCCTAGAACCCTAGCCGCGTCCACAGTCATTTGTGGGGGATCGACGCATATCCTATGTCTGAGTCCGAGTCACGTCGCGTCGACGCCGGTGCTCCACCCTGAACTGTCGAGTCCGAGACCCGGGTAACACAGCTTAAACATATAAGATTTATGTTGCATGCCGTGTTTAAGAAAACGCACTGAGGCTTAAGCCTCATTGTATTTTGGCGTGAGACGTACGCACTGAGGTGCAGAAAGGATTAACCCTCACTTATTCATGGCCATTTTTATGTTTTTACCCTGAAGTTTAATTCGTTTACCACAATATCCTTCTACTTAAAGGGCATCATGTTTCCTATTTCATCAAATATCCAATTTCGATAGAGGTATGAGGGTTTTGGGCGATGCTTTTGTTGATGTTGGTGTCATTGTTGCTGTTATAGCAGTGTGCTGAAGTTACAACAACACATTGTTGGCGTGTTGTTGTAAGTCTGTAACAACAATAATGTTGCAACAGAACAACAGAGCAACAAATCTGTTGTTGTTCTGTTGTCTCAATTGTCATTGGCTGATTACTTGTTTTAATTAATTCTGAAAGCAAATTAAACAACGTAGGAATTTGTTCCAATGCTGATTTAGATCTTCTCTGTATGTTGTAGCGTGAATGGGATTGTTAGAACTAATTTCAAATTGATCCTTTTATGTCTGGAATGAATCTGCGCTTATGGTTTTAGGTTTCTAGTAGTGATTGTGAGGCGTCGCCTAGGCGGTGCCTTAGGCGGGTGGTGTCCTACTAAGTACTCCCTCCAGTTATTTATATAAGTCGTTCTAGCAAAAACTTCTTGTTCAAAATTGCAAGTCGTTTTGGAATTCGAGAGTGCATTTATTGCATTTTTACCCATTTTACCCTTATACAATTTAAACATTTATGATTATTCAATTCTTCAATTCATTTAATGTCAAAGGATATATATATGTAAATTATACTCGTAATTAAGGTTGCCTTAATTATTGTGTCTTTACCTTAAACGACTTATATAAATGACCGGGAGGAAGTAATTTTTAAAAACTTGAAAAGGGCTTTTTACAATTAAGTTTGATAATAAAATACCTACCTAATAACAAAATCTTGACACAATTAATGTTATAAAATGACCTAAAGACTTATTAGTATTTTTGAAGTATATATTAAATAATAATAATCACATTGACTAATAGATAAATTAGTGATATGTAAGGATTTATAAATAAATAAATATTTATCCGAGGACCTTTAAATAAATATTATTTTGTTCGCCTAGGCATTGCCTAGTCACAGTCTAGGCACCGCCTCGCCTAAGTCGGGGAAATCGCCTCTAGATCGCTTTAACGCCTTGCAATACTTGGTTTCTAGGGTAACTTGTATAAAAATTTGAGTTGATCTTGTAATGGTGTTGAAATTATGATAGAATAGCTTAGATTAATGGTTGAAGGATCATTTGGCGGGTCGCAATCATAAAGATGGTCAGATCAAAAGATCAATTTACTTACTTTACTTTTTTTTTAATAGCACTATTATTTGTTTTTCATAATTGCATTTTTAATGTATTTATGCTTATAGAATTCTTGACAATATTTTGCATGTTTTTTCAAAAACTTACCGAGGCTTACGCTTCATTCCGAACTGAGGTTTACGCCTCGTTTCTCTCGGACAAATCGCCCCAGTTATGTCACAAGAACATTTAAACATTAGTTGCATGGAAACAATTATTACAATTTATGCACCCTTCATCATCTAATTGCATTTGATCTTAAGGTATTTCTTGTTATCTATATTATTTTGTTAATCAAATTCCATAAAGTTCATATTTCTCAACCAATTTGTAGATGTTTTCACAACAAGTAAGATCTTTTTTGTTTACCCGTTTTCTTAACCTAAACTCACCTTATTTTAAGTGTATCCATGTAATATGTGTTAATAATATATATATATATATTGGAAACAATAGTAATATATTATTATCATTAATTTACATATATATAGAATAACAGATTTTATTATGTCTTATAAAAGCACTTTGCTAGCTATAAAGATGTATGCATATTTTATTTAACTAATTTATTTTTCTGTCAAATTTATCTCACATCTATACCATCTTCATTTACTCATTTAATGTAGTTTATTATCAGATAGGAGAGAACATGATTGAAGCTGTGAACTTCAAGTAACTTTGAGATGTTCGCTGAGGTGATATTCGGACCTTTCTACGATCATGACTCTTGCGTACCTACTTTTAATTTTCCCAGCCCACGACAAGTCCAATCATTTGAGAACCTTCAAAGCAGTTCAGTAGCTAAGATCTGATTCCTAATAGCCAACCCACCTTTTTCAAGTAATTTCCACCTTCTACCATTTCACGAAATGAGAGAGTCGGTTTTCTTCTTCCCCTCGCCACAAGAATATTCATTCTTTTTGCAATAGCCCCAAGTAATTCAAAAGATTAGGAGAAAATGGTTAGGAAGAGCATTCAACACTACACTAATACGTGACAACCCACACCTTTTTTTTATATTGGAAACCCCTCTTCCAACTATCCAAGTGTTTGTCAATTTTGTTCAAAAATAGAGACCAAAATGCTTAGGTGGTGGTTTTCCTCTAAGGGCCATACCAAGGTAGCAAAGGGGCTACTCTCTTATCAAACATCCCACCTAATTGGCAAGACTCGTAACAGATTGAGGTTTCCTTATTAATATAGTTCATCAGGAATCGAGGTCATATTCTTTTAGAGTTTAGCAGCCCAACAAAATGATCTTAGAGTTCCTACAACATTCTTAACATCTATCAAGACGCCACCCAGGTCCAGTGATATGAGTCATCTAGAAATTGTAACTTGTAAGTCTGAAACTTGCACCTTATTTTTGTCTGCCATGGAGCCTTTTAGCCCACCCATTTCTCTAGTCTTGCTCAACATTTTGCTAAAGACATAAGCCATTAAGGTAAATAAAAATAGAGGTAATGGAATGCCTTGACGCAATCCTAATTCCCTAAAGAACTTTGTTGGTATCCTACTAACAATAATTGAATGTGAAACTGTAGTAAGATCTTGAGATCCGCATCCGCCATATTTCTTCCACTCCTTCAAGAATCTAAGATACACCTTTCTATCAAGAAGTTTCCAAAGCCACAATGTCCCACGCTTTAGCAAAATCCTTTTTTCTTCCTTCTATATCTATAACCTTCAATTGCTTCATTGGCCACAAGCACTATGCTGAGAATTTGCCTTGAATAAAAGTTGATTGTGCCTTTCAAATAGTTTGGTCCAAAAATATTTCAATCAAGCTGCAAGGATTTTAGCAACTATATTGCTCACATGTCATTAAACTGATATGCTGTTTTCCCTCACCTCACAAGATTTTTTTTTGTTTTTTGGATAAGTGACTCCAACCCGAGTAGAACCTAGGACCTCCCCCAACCTTGTCTTTCGGCAAGTGATGCCCCGTCCATCTCACTGTATATGCTTTTGGCCACCTTACAAGAACTTAGTTTCTAATAAACAAGACAAATATATGTTATATTAGTTATTTCACTAACCATAATGGAATTATAAAGCTCCTTAAACCACTATCAAATCCTCTTTTGCTCGACCCACATTTTTTTTGGAAGAAGAACAGTGAAAATCAGAAACTTGTGTCATGTTGCGTTCATACTCAAACACAACGTTCTTAACTTCCACCATCTCAAATTTTCTATCTAGTCAATCATTTTTTCATGATGACTAATGAGGAACACTCAAAGCCTTCAATACCCCACAAATATTCTCTTAGTAGGGAATATGAATTTTCAAAAGGGAAAAAAAAGTGATTCTGAAAAAATCTTCTATCATCGTAAACTAACGTCCCAATATCAATTTCCACCTACTAATCCCAATTTTGACATATCAGGTGAAAGTGTCAACTTTTGTGAAAGCATATTTGGTGCATCCTAGACGCACTCTCATAAGAATGTTTGTCGTATTTCATATTTCTATGCAAGGAAGTAGGAGAGTCCTTAGAGCACTTATTGTTGCAATAACATTTCTTTAGAGAGATTTGGAGTTGGTTGGAAGTCTAACCTAAGCACAAGGTAAGGCGCATTACAGTATTTGTTGCATAATTCCTCCATCAACAAACATCACTCATAAATGCAATGAGACACAAATCAAGTCACACGCAATAATTGTCATATCACGAACAAATTTGGAAGAAAAATAATCTTAGACCTTTCAATAACAAGGAGAGTAGTTTTCGACCCTTTGAATAAAGTGTGTGGCAAACCAAAATCATGAGCCAAATACATTATATTTATACAGCACAGCTGAATGAATGAGAAGTTGGGCTGACATCATGAAGCAAGTGTTCATAAAAGGGAGTGAGTAATTTGGAGGATTTCTGATACTCCCCAAGAATGTCTCTATGACGATGTACAATTTAAAGGAGATATGCGAGGAAGAAGTCTAACGAGAAGGCGAGCCTTTCGCATCACTGGTAAATTCTCAATCCTAACAATGAGATGCTCATTTTGGTTAAGGGGTCTTAATTCACTCTCATCGCTACATGTGATTTTGATTAAGCTTAGGATTATTGAATGTAAGCCAATCCATAAAAGTTCCGAAAACGCAAAATCCAATCCTCCTCACATTTGCAGATCTAATCATCTATCACGACAACATTCCACAAATTCATCAACAAATCCCTCCTAATTAATTGGGATCAGCTACATGGATTAAACTCTTCCATTGCGCTCGATTTAGTGCAATTGATGATGAGCTTTCCAAACCATTCAAATCCTTCATAATTAATACGTCTCAGGTAAACTTCGGTCTACCCCTGCCTCGTTGAATTTCGTTGGTTTATATTGAGTCAAGTTTTTTAATGGAGACATTTTTAAGCCGTCTTTGCAGCGCAAACCATCATTCCTTAATCTTTGTGTCAAATTCATCAACAAAACAAAGAAAAATCCCCAATTTGAAACCTAAAAGACACAATCGAGACTTCACCGTCAGAGTTCACATCTGAATTAACCTAACCTAAGTGGGATCAACGACGAAAAAGCATTTGTAGGGTTCATGAAAGTAAAGATCGAAACGGTGACTGACCTTCTGATCTTGTTTCCCTTGCCGACCTGGTACATCCCCCAGGAGAAGGCACCAAAGGTGGTGAGGAAGATCGCCACCGCGCTGGGCCCCTTGGTCGGAATCCGGCGGGCGTACCTCACCGGAGGGAAGCCGCCGGGCGGCGGGCCGTCCTGCAGCACCGGCATGTCCTTCACGCTCGCCATCCCTGGCTTGTTCCTTATCATTGCCTCCGTCATCTTCTCCGCCGCTCTCTCTCTCTCTCTCTCTCTCTCTCTCTAGTGTTTGAGGAGGGGGCTTTGGCGAGCGACGAATTGTGATCCTGTGGAATGGGGTGATCGAGTGATGCTGCGACTACCTCCTATTTTCTTCCACGTGTCCTTAGCGAGAAAGGGTTCATGATGGTGGCATGATGGTGTGTAGATTAATTTTTTTTTTTTTTCTTAACTAGTTTTTTGGAACACCAAAAAAATTTGAAAAGTTCTACATTTTTATTATCCATTCACCTTGAAAAAAATCTTATTTCAGAATCTCAAAAAATGAGTTTGGCTACATCACAATTGGATTCTAAACTTATTTAGTAATAAATCATTTGATTAGTTAATTTGCGGGAGAAAGTTTCATCATTTGAAGGGCACAAAGAGAATTAACTACCACTAGTTGTATTTTTTTTATCTAGACAATAATATAAAAAAGTAAGATATTTATTTTGATTTCTGGAGAAAAAGATGAAGTATGTGCATATTCCATGCATTCCACATTTCTGGACGTCCACTTAAAATTGAAAGGACTTCCAAAATGGAGTCATTCATTGCGATAATATGCAACAATGAATGATCCTTAAACGCGATACAAATTAAGTCATATTCGCTTATTGTTCTTTCATGTCATCCCAAATCAAAGGCATATATATATATATATATATATATATATATATATATATAATGTTGATCTTTCGATTCTCCATACTTTGATTGATGATAATTAGTTATTCACTGTAATAAGCGAGGTCTACGTTGCTCGATCAATGACATTGTAGCAATAAAGAGAATTAAGAAATGGATGTGTGACATTACATCCTGGATTAGCTTCATAATGCAATCAATTAAAAAGGATTTTTTTCTTGTCTCATGAAGAATCTAAAATAACGACTCTTAATTAGCATGTGTATGTATGTTCATAAGAAAAATAGCATATGTATGTTTTCATTTTTGTTACCTTGCAGTTTAAATATTACCATAGAAGCTGAAATCACACAAAGAGACAAATTATAATAATTTATCTTATATTATGATAGTGGTTTGCAAGAACCATTTACAAATTTCATGGACAAACTATAAAATGAATGTGCACATGAAATTTGTGGTTTCATACACATCAACACTGTAGTCTAAAGTTCGACAGAGCCATATAAGGATGTCCAAAAAAGCCTACCAACTTACACACATCTAAACTAACATACTAACAACTTATGTTGATTGTACTCAAAAGACTTGCACCTATACCATTATATGATTCATGTGCTAGACCAAAATATTCACTGATCAACCATTATATAGAGGAATGATATATAAAAAGTAAAGACACGATTGATTCATCCTAATGAACTAGACATGGATTCCAAAGCGGCAATAGTTGGCTTCAATAGGTTTGTCGCTCGACTAGTAGGAGTTAGAGGTTTCTTACGTTGAACTGGTATTCGCTAAAGCAACGGTGTGGAGAATGACTTTGCCTATCTCAACAATGAATTCACCATTTGTTTCTTTCGAACGAGCATTACCACACACTGAATCCATTTTTTCAGTATTACATAGCACGAGTTGCGAAAGAAGTGAAGTTTGTGCATTGGCAACCAGAGGCCTATCATTATTTTTATTGCCACCATTCAAATCTAAATTACATACTTCTTCATTGATTGGTGATATCCCAACAAGAAAAAATCGAGTGATTATATTGTCAAGAGCTTATCCGCTTGAAAATAAACATAAAAAATGAGGTATATTTCAATAATTTGGAAGCACCCATGAGATTGCATGCTTCACCTTGATCAATTTAAAGCAACATTTAGAACATTAGAAGTTGGAGACATTTACAAATAAAAAAATATATTAATAAGCCTATGCAATAGCATATCTAAAAAATAGATAGGAAGAGAACTTACTGACATTGTTTTTGTCATGATTTCTCGGGCACTCAGTGAGATAATATCCTCAGCAACACTTCTATAAGCAACAACCTTGAGTGCACCAGATTCATCAATAAGCTCTACTACAATGCGAGCCCTTATGATATAAGGGAAGATTATAAGTATACTATAATTTATATATACATCAATGTACATGCATAACAATATATACATATTTAGGATTGCCATGTGCATCTTCATGATTATAATTGGTATAATAGAATACTTATCCTACTTCAGTATTGGCAAACTTAGAACAATTATAACAACTCATAAACCAAAGATTTTGTTCCACATTAGGTAATGTTGAATCGGTGGCTCAAACTTAATGTTAGAGTTGAAGTTAGATTTAGAGTCCAATATTATTGCATAGTTTTGCATGGTACACTAGATATGTGAGGACGATACATGCATGATGAAAGAAGTGGATTTGAAGTCAAGGAATAAGTCATAATTTGTGTTGGACTTGAATTCATATAGCATTGGACATATTATATTTCAACTCAAAAGTTTTATTAATGTATTGATCGATTAATACATTAGAAAACAACTATATATAGGTACGTTGTGAATGTACAAAAGCTTAAGAAAAAATGATGTGTTATGCTTGTTTGAGAGAGCCAAGAGTTGTGTCGTAGCGTACATGCTTGCAAGCGGGTTCATGGCATTATGAGATTAAGTCTTGTTAGGGCTTCTATCTAGAGTTTATATAGAGGAGGTTTTTTCTTTATATACTAAACTATTGATAGTGGATTATTTCTTGCTTAGTTTTACCCTGATTTTGGGATTTTCTCGTAAATTCTTGTGTTTACTATTTTCTACGTGGTTGTTGCCTTTAGTTGTGTCCATATAACGGCGATCTTGGATATTCCATGGTGATTCATCACAACAAATTGGTATTAGACTAAGATTCGATATGAGGGGTTACACTATTAAGGTGAAGTTTCGAGATGTCGAAAAACATAAGTGCGATGAAGTTCAATGTGGAGAAGTTCGACGGGAAGATAAATTTTAGCTTGTGGCAAATTCAAGTCAAAGATTTGTTGATTCAATATGGTCTCAGTCAAGCGTTGAAGGGTTGTGGGAAATGAAGTGATTACAATTGGGAAGAATTGGATTTGTAGGCGGCGAGCGTCATAAGACTCAATTTGGCAAAAATGTTCTTTCGAACATGAGGAATATTTCTTCGTTGAAAGGTTTTGGGAGAAATTAGAGGCTATGTTTATGACAAAAAACATGTCAAATCATTTCTACATGAAAGAGTGATAACATCACTTGAAGATAGATGAAGGTAAAAGTATTATTGATCATCTTAGTGCTTTTAACGAGATTGTCTCAAAACTTGAGGAGTTTGGAGAGCAAGTTAGTAATGAAGATCAAACGCTCAAACTCATCTGGTCACTTCTGCCTTCGTTTAAACACATGAAGCCAACACTAATGTACATGAAGGAAACCATCAATTTAGCAGAGGCCACTACCATGTTAATATATGAGGAGAAATTGATGAAAGGTGAAAAAATGGTTCATCTGAAAGCTCAGGTTTGGTAACTGCTGGGAAAGGTTCCAAGAAGCACGAAAAAGTGGTATGTTGGATATGTGGTCACAATTTGTTAGTTCTCAACAAAAAGCCAAAGTTCAATAAAAGGGGGATTCCAATGTTGAAAGGTGATGACGCTCACAATTTGTTAGTTCTCAAGACCGATAGTAATTATCCTATGTGTCCAACAAAGAATAAGATTAGTGATCAAAAGGGAGAATGAGTAATTGACAGTGAGGCCACATGACATGTATGCATACATAGGGCATGTCTCGGTAATTATGCAAGTTGTACGGGTGGTAAAGTTATGTCGATGGCTAACGACTCTCTACAATCGATATTGGAAGTCGGTGAAGTTCAGTTGAAGTCATTTAGTGGACACGTCATAATGCTTTAGGATGTTTGGCATGTGCCAAGTTTTACTCAAAATCTAATTTCTCTTTTCAAATTAGATTCTGAAGTTATAGGTACTCTGGGCGAGGTGGAATATTGAAAATATTTTGGAAATATCCGTTGGTCATGAAATGTGTGAGGAATAAGAACTTGTTTGTTTTGATGCAGAAACATGGAGCAAGGTTTGAGCCTCAAAAGTTGATCAAAAAGTGGGTTTCAGTTGTTGGTAAGTCCAAACTGGATGTATTAGACTTGATTCATTCTTAGTGTTGAAGATGGTAGCCTAAAAGGCGGGTGGCAAGATCAAGATGGTGAGTTTTTCACCAAGGTGAAGATTTGTTGAATTGGTGGCTCAAACTCAATGTTAGAGTTGAAGTTTGATTTGGAGTCCAATATCATTAAACAGTTTTGCATGGTACACTAGATATGTGAGGATGATACATGCATTATGAAAGAAGTGGATTTGAAGTCAAAGAATAAGTCATACTTTGTGTTAGACTTGAATTCATATAGCATTGGACATATTATATTTCAACTCAAAAGTTGTTATTAATATATCAATCGATTAATACATTAGACAACAACTATATATAGGAACATTGTGACAAAAACTTAAGAAAGAATAGTGTGTTGTGCTTGTTTGATAGAGTTGAGAGTCGAGTCATAGCGTACGGGCTGCGAAGCGGGTACGTGACACTATGAGATCAAATTTTGTTGAGGTTTCTATATGGGGTTTAGATCAAGAGAGGTTTTTCTTTATGTACTAAACTATTGATAGTGAATTGCCTTATTTTTTACCTGAAGTTTTTACCCTAATTTTGGAGTTTTCTATGCAAATTCTTGTGTTCACTATTTTTTATGGTTGTTGCCTTTGGGTGTGTCTGTGTGACTGCGATCTTGGGTATTCTGGTGATTTGCCACAATAGGTACTCCAATCACAACCTTTAAGCAGAAAAGTGTTTGCTGAAAAAAAAAAATGATGCGATGTATAACATATTTTTTTTATTAGAGATGTATAACATAATTGATTAATAAATAATATAAAAATAATAATAGCATTGCCATGAAGTAAAGAATTTAAGATTCTCACATCATTTAACATCAAATTGATCCTTGCAATTGTAACAAGAGGACGTCGCTGACTGGGTCTAATAATGGGATTACAAAAATGGATGGGAGTAGACATTCCATCATTGTTAATAAGTTCTTCAATCACAATGCAATTTCGATTAAACCTATTACACAACGGAAGTAATGCAATTAGTAATACAATTATAGAAACAATAGAATAGTATGGATTGTCTTAGATATAATCATGCCATTGCCTTAAGGTTTGGGCTCTTTCACTGTCATCAACAAGATCAATGGTTGATGAAGGGCTATACAAATCCTTGTGCATTAAATGTAATTTTAAAGTATCAGTATTTATTTAAGTTGTGAAATAACAATTTTCCTAAAAAAAAAAAGATTACCACTTTGGAAGGCTACTTAAAGCCTTTACAAACTAAGACTGGTGTTTTGACAATTCTCTTTTCGATGGAAGAGCCAATCCTTGTAGCGAATTCATCTCTTAGTGTCAATCTAATGGGCATACAACTGTTGGAAAAACCAAACATGCATAGCTATGTCAAATATATGCAATCAAATCCAATTATGTGAGCATGGAGGCAGTATATATATGTCCTACCATTCATCAATTATGATCAACTCATGCAAGGATGCTGGTTGTTTATTTTGTTTGGTCACATCTCTTCTTGGGTTTGCTATAAAAGTAAGCATTACCACAACTTCACTATTGTAATATTTATATGTATGAATGAGTTAAATACATTTAATATTGACATTCACTTATTGATTATAAAATAATAAACTCGGGGTGGCATATACATATCGATGGATTCGTCTATATCCAAATACTCATCAATTTCATCAAGAGTTACAAACTTGACTTCCTCTGTTAGAGGAAAAGTTTCAAAATCCAGCAATTTCTTAATACGAGTATTTCTTGAGATCATCCATTGTTGTGGACTTGGGACAAGGTGATATCGAGCTTCAATTTCTTTTACAAATGCATTTGAAATACGATATGCAACCTTAATTTGAAATCTGGATTCATATAGGTTGGTGTCGTTCCTAAATACAGGAGCTTGAATCCGATACCCCTGTTGATTCCATTGATAAACAACCATCACACAAATCACACTACTAAAAATGATTTTGGATGAAAGCGTATAATATAAATTTGAAGTCGTTTAATTTGCGTGTATTGGATATAGAGAATTTACTTTTTCATCCACAATAATTAGTCGTTGTTGCCTGACTGAATTGGTATTTCTCTATTTTATGGGAAACTTCTCAAGGACGTAGATATCAACATACCAATTGACAATATTTGGATCAATCTATTTCAACAGTTTCTTTACTCTAGGCATATTAGCCACTTCAAGTGAAGGAAATTCAAAAGGGATAAGACGAACTATAAAGAGCTTCGGCTGGTGGTTGTGTTGTGTTGAACATGTTGGCAACCTATCCATTTATAGATTGCAAATGAGAAAGGGGAAGGATGACGAAGACGATGGAGAAGGACAGAAGAAGATATGGGTAAGATGCATCATAATTCTGAGACAGAAAAAACATTAAGCGCAATGAGTAATCAGATGTAAGTAAGACAGAGGAAAAGGACAAGAAAGTGAAACAAGTTCACCTTATTCTTCTTTCCCCTACCATTTTTCTTAGCCTCATAGTTGTACATTAGGTTATGTAAAGTAATGGTCAAGCCAAAAGTGGGCTCTCCTGTATCTTATATTTTCTTTTCCTCGTGCGTGTTTTATTCTATCATTTTTTTCTCTTTCATGGTCAAGTCAAATGGTCTTGGCATGTCATCCTCTCGATTGCTTCACATATTTGGTTATCTTAAAATTCAAGTTGTCATAATGAATTGGATTCTTCACATCGGTGTAGACATGTGTTTGTTCATACTTAATTATGTATTTTATATAACTTGTGTGAAACTTTATTTGCCACTTTCATGCCATGTGGAAAGGTCATCAAATGCACCATGATGGTATATTACCTAATAAATAAAGAATGAAAAATGCGAATATAATTATCATATGAACCCATATGGAGCACACACTTGTGGGTTGCTTTTCATTTTTGCACTAAGCTAATGGCTTATTACTTTTGCTAGCATTGAGTTGTGTTTGATCAAAATAGTACAATGCAACCACACGTCTATAGTGTCAATTGAAAAAATACTCAAAATTTAAACTATGTTTCAAACCTTCTTAATCATATTCCTTTGACTTTCTAAGAGAGTCAATTTTTTTTTTAACAATAGTTACCAACACCTATTGATCAACTCGATCACATCTTAGCTAACATAATGATAAAAACGAAGGTTCACATTTCTAAGCTTCACATGTGGTTGGTTTATTCATGTACTGTTGTATTGATGGTTTTGGTATGACATGGGTCAAACCATTTCGGATGGATCATTATGCGTTTGGTGCATTTAGAGCACATAAGAGGTTTTTCTTGGAAGTTATGGGCACTACAAGGCTTTATTTTTTGGGCATACCTTATTTTGTAATTAGAGAGTTCGGTTAGGCCACTACAACAGTGGTTTGGATATTTAATTTCGAGGTTTTTTGTTATTTAATGTATTGGAGGGCTGCCTCATTTTTGTATGGAAGGGGTTGTTAGTACCATTTCTTGAGAAGTTGTACTTTTATAATTTTTTTCTTTTTCTTTTTATTTTTGAATGATAAACCCTATATTTTGTACTATATATTTTTGTACATATACATATACGAAGAGGAATATCACCTCCGTTCATCTAAAAAAATGAAAGTTAGAAGAATAAAGTAAAAAAAGAAAAGAAAAGAAAAATTACATCTAGAATAACAACCAACAATTCTTTTTACCATGTATCACATGAATAACACGTAATGAATGTATCAACATCCGGGTTTTCAATGGTCGATGTTTGTGCATTCCATATCTTGCAACCATCTCCATCTAAATAGAAAACTACCTATAAATAGGATATAATAAGAAACAACTGCAAAATATATGTGAATTACTTACTCAAAAGTTACAAGAAAATACATGAATTAAGTTAATATTTTGTCTTTGCAATTTAAAAGAAAATACATGAATTAAGTTCAAATTTTGTCTTTGCAACTTAAAACACATTTTTAATATTTAACAATTGAAAAATGCTTTAGAGCACCAATTACAGAATGCGGGTCAGACTCATACTCATTCGGCCACCCTTGATTCTCGAGAGTACATGCATTCTGAGGTGTGTCAAAAGGCTGACGACAAGTACGTATTTTACTGGCATGTTCGTGTTAGGGCTTATTAGCACTTCCCTTAATAGTTATGTATTTTATATACTAAACAACTTAACACAACAAATCGTTCAAGCAAATATTAATTACTTAAAGATCACAAGTGGTAAAAATCTGAAGAGATCAAACTAAATTTTAGATGGAATGTAAGTTCTAACAAGTAATTCATAACAATAAAGTATTGATACAAGAGGTGTGCTTTCATTCAGAACGTTACCATTTTAAAGCAAAACATTTATGTCAAAATATGCAAAAGTACCATCATTGAAAACTTGTGTCAGCTAGAAACATTAACAATTAAACAAGAGCAATTAATAAAGATCAAATATGAATATTCATATATTTTATTGCTATCAAATATAAGTGTCAAGATAAATAGAAGATAACCACTACAAAAACCAGGGCAATTAGCGATAGAGGAATTTGTTGCTAATCATCACCTTTTTGTCGCTAATCTGGTTTGTGACAAATTAGTGACAAAAAATTTTGTTGCTAAATCTCTTGTCGCAATTTTAGTTAGCGACAAACTTGCCTTCTGTGGCTAATTAGTGACAACGAGTTTGTCGCCAATCGGTCGCTAACTTCCACGGGGACCAAGTTTCACATCCAGAAGTTAGCGATTGATTTGCGATACCACAGTCTGTCGCTAATCTTTTTTTTCATTTTTTTAAAAGTTAATAGTAAAAGTAAAACAGTAAAAACTTGCAAAAATTAGTAAAAAACAGCAACATAGTAAAAATGAATAAATAAAGGGATTAAACAAAAGTGAAACTGAATTGTTTACAAAGTAAACCAAGTACTATTTGCACACAAAATGCACTAAAAAATATTCCAAAAAGCCATAACAACAGAAATATCACTCATCAGTTGGTGGCGGAGGAGGAGGCGATAGTTGCGACGAGGGCAAGTTTATGAACTCATCGTGATCATCCAGAAGTTGCCTCTCCTCTCGAGGCATTGATCTATGTGGATCGACCCAATACCAGCCCTGACGATCGTCCTAATGATCCGTCAAATGAGGACCCGATCTCTGTGATGTCGATGTCGAGGTGTCGCGCACCAATTGTTGGGTGTAGACGACTTAACCATCCTTAGGATCTCGTCCAGATGACAAGAAGAAGGCTTTGTAGGTGGTCGGGGTAGCTCAGTCGATAAGGGGCCACAACGCTCAAACACGAACGCCTCTATACGCATATATGTCTCCCGCAACTCCCGATTTTCTTTCCGCCACTCCTTAATCTCCTGCATTAATGCCTTATTCACTCTCACCACACCCTTATCTACCGGGTCATCAGGTCGATTAGCCGATCGGTGAAATGAACTCGACTCGGTGTGCCCCTGCGACCCAAATTCGTATACCTGACCTTTCACCCGCCTCACAACCTGAAGATAAACCCAATTCTCATCGACTGGAGTCTCTTAAGTCTGAGACAACTCCTCCAACCTCCAAGTGATATCGGCCTGCATCAAAATAATTATATTTTATATTTCTAGAACTTTAATAATTTTACTATCTTCTTAAATATAAGTAAATTATATATATATATATATATGAAATCGTAAACATGTGATACTCACAGAAACCCTCTCAAATATCTGATTGACATAAGTCTTGTCGTCGCGGGAGTGAGTTTGGAGGTGTCGATAGAGCTCCAGATAAGTGGAGGGTGCTCCAAAGTCCTCGACTGTGCACAAGACAATTAATTAATAATAGGTTAGGTAAGTAAATGGTAATTTATCATTGATGAAAGTTAAGAACATAAAAAACCATATACTTAGAACTTACTAGATTTCGCGTGTGTTTAGTTGTCGAGATTGACCCACTATTATGCAGCGATAAACCCGTCCTTAGGCCTCATTTCTCAGTTTTTCTATTCACGCTCATCTTTACTGACTTTTGCATGAATTCGTAAGTCCCACGCATTGTCCTGTAGTGCTGGAATATCTCGTCAATCAAATAGGCAAGAACATGACTCTTTTTGACGATCTTGTAAATATTGTCGGTGTAATGCTTTCTTGCCTTACTCACCCAAGTATAGTAGATCTTCCAAGATAAATGGACTGACCAGGTAAACTACATATACCAAATTGGTACATATACAATGAGGAGATGTCGACAACACCGAAAAACATACAAAAAAATTATTTTATTATTTGTTTGAATTTCTAATTAATTTAATGGTAAGTCATAAGTACTTTCGACTTATGGAAGTACGTGAGCCTCTGCTCCTAGGGAACCAAGTTCCATTTCCACCCGTCCTTCACATACCCCATCTTTAATGTGTTTGTAAGCTTCTGAGAAGCCACATAAGAGGGATCAAGCCTATCATTTCGCATTAAACCAAGTTCGCGAAATCAGTCAAGTCATTGAGGGTTTTAAGTATATAACAAAGGTATTAATTAATTTTTGGGTTCATTGTTAAGAAATGTACAAGCTATACTCGTCTACCGAGAGAGGAATCGAGGAATCACCATTCGGTGCAAAGTTATTGGGGCCCAGATGTAGCCACTCCGGGATCTTATCGGTCTCATCAGGTGGCAACTCGACTGGGACATGAGGGGTGTTAGGTGGAGTAGCCGAGTGTAAGGAAGAGGGACCGATAGGGGTGGATGGAATCAATCATGCAACGATGGAGCCTATCACGATGATGAAGTCCCAATAGGTGGGTAGAGATGACCTTGTACCGATGAATAATAGTGTGGTGAGGATGATGATGGTCCGGTATGATCGAATGGATGGAGATGAGCCGGTGGTGAAATATAGTGGGGGTGATGATGATGATGATGATGACGACGACGACAACGATGATGACGATGATAGTCCAGTAGTAGATGGGTGGAGATGACTATGTAGTGATGTAGCGTTTAGTGAGGAGCCGAAGGCGAACGAGCGGTGTACTGTGATGGGGAGGGTCTTAAAGTGTGAACATGATGACCTGGAGATGATGAAAAATGCAATGGTCGGATAGTGTGGTGAGGGGACTTCGACTTGAGGGTGATGGAGTGGTATAATGTGAAGGCGGTGAAGGTCTCTACCCAGAGATATAACGTCGACCTTGGGTATGGACGAGTTTGGCGATGTCATGGTGCTAGGCGCAGCTCGCCTACCGACCTCCTCCAAATGAGGGGTAATCCTACCATGAGACATGCTGAAAAAAGTCTATACCAATCAAATAATTCAAATGTAGTTAGTTTATATCACCATATAATTCACAAACTACAAGTTTATGAAATATATCGTTGAATCCAAACACACTTTCTAATTAAGCTAACAAAGTTGATGTGTTTAATTAGACAAACTTACTCTAACTAACTAGTCTAACTCATCTTCGCTTCCGCTATTTGACGATGAAGTCAACTCATCATCTTCATTGCTACAATCTTCCTCGTCATCGTTGGCATTTGTCTTAAACTCATCATTGTCTGAGACAACTTCACCGATTGGTTCAGCAGCCACCGCTTGTAGTGTGTCAATGTTGACGTCAACAATGTTGGCATTGTTATTTTGATCTATTTGAACGGCATCATCAGTGGTTGCACTTTTACTTGTCACGGTGGTTTCATCCATGCACTTTGGTTGAAGCTGACATACAACTAACCAATCGACTCGACCTCTTCTCTAAATTGAGGGATACAGAAGATAATATACTTGACATGCTTGCATCACTAGAATAAAATGGCTCATATTTGTTGAATCGCCGATTTTTTTGAACCTCCACAAAGTTCAGCTTAGCATGAACTCGCGTACCGATGTTCAGGTTATGATCGAACCAGTTGCATTTGAGAAATATTGTCTGAAATGAATCATCACCCTATTCGATTTGAATCACTTCTTGAAGTTGTTTGTAGTAATCGCATCTCTCGACTTTTACGCAAACACCACTTTTCGCGATGCCTAATTCCCCCCATACGACATAGTATGAAAATTTTATCCATTCACAAAGTAAGTAGGGTAAGCGACACACAAACGTGAAGGCCCATAAGATATTACACGAAATGTGTCACTTATGCTATTTTCTTGAGCCTACCTGTGACGACCCCAATTTTTCACACATTGGGCCTCGCCTGGCCTAAGCCCATGTGAACCCCCGAGCCAGTCTCGCAAGGTCAACGAGAGCCTAGTCAGCCTTCTAATCCCTCATTATACGTAAATTCACATTTTACAGTTGAGTTATTAATATTTTTCAAGTTTTACAATTTTATAGCGGAAGCAACTAATACATTCAATAACTCGACAAAAAGATAAGGGCGTTAGGCAACCTAATTGTGGAACCCAGTAAATATCATCAGAGGAGAGTAATTATAAAATATACAAAAATTCACCTAGCTATGAAGTTTTCCCTCTGCTACTCGTCCGCGGCTCTGCACTCAGTCACACATAAGAATGACGAGCTCAGGTAAGTAAATCCAATAGGACATATACACAACATTTCGCAATATCCAAAACAACAGTTCATGATATCCAAAGCAGTCAGATTTATGCAAATAGAACGAAATGAATCAAGAACGCATGAATATAAAAGACTGTAACCAATCCATCGATGAGTGATGCCAAATAACAAGGAGTCCCAACCAAAAGGTCGTTGAGTCTCGGCAAAAGCCCAGCAGACTCGGGTTTAGGATGAGACCCCAGCCTCCCAGCCCTAACCCTTGTGACTATGAGACATCCATAAACCCGGCTCTAGGACGAGACCCCGCCCCAAATTTCTAGCCGTACGACTATGAAACACACATGGACCCGATAAATCAACGGACGACCATAATTAGGACGAGACCCCTGCCTCCAGTCCTAACCCCTCCCATATCGCAGATACACAGTAACCATGACTCACTTGCCAATGGCCCCCTCAATCGACAACAAATTCAACGATAACTATCATTACAAAGCAGTGAACAACAATAAAGCTATTACATAACAGTAAACAACAACAGTCAATGGAGAGAAATGAAATATTGTATAAGTCCCTAACTGGTTTACTTACCTCGAGAAATCGCGAATCTCAAAATGTCTCGCTCGCGTCTCGATTTACGCACCCCACACCCGACTCCTAGTCCTTGGTGCCCATTTAGACTTTTTAAGCCTATTTTACTGAAAATCATTCAGATCATAACTCAAATTAGGTGAATAAACCTCACCTTCATCGCGTCGTCGCGATTTCGACGAAATCGCGCAACCAACCGACCGGTCGATAACGCGCCAACGCGCCGTTCACCTCGTCGTCGCCGCTGCCTCGCTGGCCACTCGTCGTCGCGCCGCGCTGCTTGGTTGATGCCCCTCGCCGCCGCGCGCCATTGCTGCGGTTGACGACCCTCGCCGCCGCCCGCGCTGTCGGCCTTCAAACTCTCACCGCGTTGCGTCGAGCGCCGCCTACGCTGCGCTTCTGCACTGCACAGAGCTTTTGCGCGAGCCGCGCGTGCTATCCGATCCTCCCGCGAGCCATCGCTCGCGCCATCATATCGCTGCGGCCGGTCTTGTCGGCCGCTATCGCCAGTCCCGCGCCACGCGCGCGCTGGTTGGCCCCGCCGTGACCGCCATCGTCGCCCTGCGAGATAGCCGCGACCTAGTTCTGGCGCCTCTCGCTCACCTCCTACGGCCTCCGATCTTGCCGCGACCACGCCGATCTTGCCGGAGTTGAGATGACGCAGCTGCCTTTCTCCTCGCCGGGAGCGCCGTCGCCGTCCCTCCGCGTCGGCGCTCTCCGCCATCGCTCTCTCTCTCTCTCATGTTTCCTTCTCTTCGCCCGCTCGCCTCTCTCCCGATCTTTTTTTTTTTTTTTTTTTTTTTTTCTTTCCTTCTTTTTCAATCATTATCCCTTCTTTATATATATATATATATATATATATATTTAACATATACTATATATACATTTTCTTTTTATATTTTCTTTTTTTATTTCAAATCAAAATGTCCTCGAGATTCGTGCAACGCATATCTCGAGGCAAACTCAACAACCGAGCGGCGCGCATCTCGAGGCACCAATTCGCTTCATTTCAAAATCTCGAAAATCGCGCAACACGCATAATGAGGCATATCCAATGTATATTTTAACACCACATAAAGCCACTATTTCGGTCCCATGTCGGCACGCGACTCGAGGCGCGTCCTTGTTCGTGTTTCGACTCAACGAATTTCCTCGCATAATTAGCATTTTCATCTCAAATTGGATTCGGACATACGTATTTCGACTAGTGGGTCCCACAAACGACCTTGACTTGACATGTGGCACAAGTCAAATTTTCGGGTCGTTACAGTCTTCCCAACGAATTAAGAATTTCGTCCTCGAAATTGAAACAATTCTCACATGACAATGGTGTTTTAATGAAGACCCAAGGCCATATCCGCCCAAGGCCATACCCGCCTAAGGCCATACTCGCCCAAGGCCATACCCCCATCTTACTCTGTAGGGCTGGGCTCCTCCGCGACCTCTAAGCAAAGAACACACCATCTGTCTCCACCCATCAATATATGCTAGCGCAACATCCTCGCAACATATACTGGAATACACATGAATACAAATTAATATTTTAATTTCACGATCCACCGTCACTAACATACGTATATCTGTTGTATGCTCGCAAGAAATGTAAATCAGTCTCACTCATCGAGTGGGTTTCAACTCAACTTGTACCCTATATCAGGTTGTCGGACCTGACGTGGCAATAGCACGAATTCGTTCTGGGATGTCCACACGCACATACAGGTACGTGAAATCTCGTTCCAACTGGAAACATGTCCATATCCTTGCCCCTGTGCATGAGTAGATCGTTGTCCCTGTCCGTGCACTCGACTGGGTCTCTGACACTGTCTCTAGCCACTGCCTCTACCATCAATCCTCTGATGGTACTGATGTTGAGGATCTGACGGTGCTGGCTATTGCAGCGCACTAGCGTAACTCTACGCTGAACCAACTAACTTTGGTGTCGTATACGCCTAATATGGCGGAAATGCAATACATTATGAGTTTACTCTCATGTGCTCCCACGCTCTCATTCATCATAACATCAACTGTACTCCAAAGCGTCCACATCGATGCCACCGTGAAACTTTTATGGGTGATGTCGCTAAAACTCATGAGACTACCTCGCCTGAGTCGTCACTCTAATTCTCGTATCAGTAGGCGCGCTCAGCATCTCCTCGTGTAAGTACGAGTTCAACACGTTTTCTCCAACGCGTTCACTTTTTGATTTTTTTCAAAGTAAATGTGTCATTCGAGACACCTCCCAAGTTTCGAACCCTATAACACTGAGCTGGACCTAATCTAAATCTAATGTATCCTCGAGATTCGTGCGGCACGAAACTCGAGACACATTAAAACATATCATCACATTGTTTGTTTATGTTTTTCTTTTCTTGGCAACTTTAAACGCACGGGTTTACTTGCACGAAAATTTCTTTCCCTATGTTTACTAACGCATCTGAAAACCGTCTTAAGATGTACAATCTCGTAAGATTTATACTTAGATGACCATTAATTGTTAGAACGATTCGCGGACTCTACCTCAGCTCGTAACACTTAATTCATTTATAAGTCCCTAAAGGTGGTGGTCGACTTCACCGACCCTAAGACTATAAATGTATAGTGTCACTCAAGTGGAGTTACTTGGGCTTTTGATCCAACAGTACTACTCCAAAGCTTTCGTCAAAGCTAAAGGAGTCCGTACATGATGTAATCGTTAGCTCTCAAGTCATCTCAACACTTTGCTCATATTGAGTCCGCTCTTCGTTTCTTCTTTCTTTTTTTAACTTTACGTTCTCGAATGTTCCTTACATTCGATGTTCCTTACTCGAATGTTCCTTACATTCGAATATTCATTCATTTCACGAATGAGCCTTTCTCGAATGTTCCTTACCTTAATTGTTCCATTCGTTGTATATTATCCAACAACATCAATTTCCTTTCTCAATTCCGCACCATTTAGAGACTCGAACTTCCGTTTCAAGTCTCACTACTTATAGAAAATTCTCAATTTCAGTACTAACTGAACAACTTGAAATGAATTTAATGAACTCTTTTGAGTCCTAAATAAGATCAAAATTCCTCTAAATAGCTTGAAAATCAATTCACAAGTTTGTTTGAGTCCTACATGGCATGTTAAGTTTCAATTTGAAACCATACCATTTGTAATACCAAAGTTCTCATTTTCCATTGGCTTCACCAAACCAACCAAGCTATTTACCTCAATTTATCAATTGAACTAACTAATTCTTAAGCCACTATCCGCGAAGCTGAATTAAATTTAAACAACTCCCGCATTTCCAAGGCACGAGTACTTATCCATGCAGCTCCACTATTCCCAAATACGCCACGATCACCAACATTGTCGCATCCGATCCGTGCATGAAGGCAATGTCATACGACCTCATATCAGATGGAAATATAACTCCTAAACCTTTTCCGTCTTTGGGTTTGTACCTTCAATTTACCCTACCAAAACTCATGCTGATTATTATGGACCAAATTTAACATATACCCAAAGAATCCCATCAAAAACTTCTGACTAGAAAAAATCATTTGGTCGCTCGTAATTGATCCCCACTCGGCTCAAATGAAAACAAGGACTATTGAAACAAATTTAACTCCAAACCATTTAAATATAGTTTAAGCGTCCTTGCAGTACTATACCAAATTTACATGAGATTCTCTAACATTTACTACGGATTTGATTCCCGTATCACATTCCAATTTCATTAATTATTTCGAGCGGATCCTCTAGAAATACGTGCATGGTGTTTTCCTCAAGAAGAAATCAAATGTTTCATCGAGATATGTGCAACACGAATCTCGAGGCACCCATTTGTCCACAATGTCGTAAACAACTGGAAAAACTGTTGATTTACGAAAAATGAAATCAAGTATGGCAATGAAACATCAATCACTACTGATTCCATTTAATTTCTATCCAATTATCATTACCATAGTCACGATTCCTCGAATCATTATAGACATCGTATATAGTATATAACATACCATATATTATACATTTTTTTTCCAATTTCACTCTTAAATCCAATCGGTGTTCTTTCATATGTACTCCCCCACTCACACCATCTATGATCCCCATATACGCCAGGGGTACAAGCCCACCTCGAAACGCATGAGGCAAAAATGTTGTAAACATTTTCCATTTTCCATTAACCATTTTCCATTTTCCATTTTCCATATCCGCCAGGTGTTCTACCATTTGCCATCTCTCCTTACTTCCTAACGAAGACTCAAGTAAGGATCACAGGGTTCCACTCTAAGTTCAACCATTCCTAACTTCCGCCGATTTTGTATCTTAATTTCAAGAGTCGGGTTCTTTAAAACGTCGGCTCTGATACCAACTGTGACGGCCCCAATTTTTCACGCATTGGGCCCCGCCCGGCCTAAGCCCACGTGAACCCCCGAGCCAATCTCGCAAGGTCAACGAGAGCCTAGTCAGCCTTCCAATCCCTCATTATACGTAAATTCACATTTTACAGTTGAGTTATTAATATTTTTCGAGTTTTACAATTTTATAGCGGAAGCAACTAATACGTTCAATAACTGAACAAAAAGATAAGGGCGTTAGGCAACCTAATTGTGGAACCCAGTAAATATCATCAGAGGAGAGTAATTATAAAATATACAAAAATTCACCTAGCTATGAAGTTTTCCTCTCGCTACTCGTCATGCTCGCACTCGAGTCACACATAAGAATGACGAGCCCAGGTAAGTAAATCCAGTAGGACATATACACAACATTTCACAATATCCAAAACAACAATTCACGATATCCAATGCAGTCAAATTCATGCAAATAGAACAAAATGAATCAAGAACGCATGAATATAAAAGACTGTAACCAATCCATCGATGAGCGATGCCAAATAACAAGGAGTCCCAACCAAAAGGTTGTCGAGTCGCGGCAAAAGCCCAGCAGACTCGGGTTTAGGACGAGACCACAGCCTCCCAGCCCTAACCCTTGCGACTATGAGACATCCATAGACCCGGCTCTAGGACGAGACCCCTACCTCCCAGCCCTAGCCCGTACGACTATGAAACACACATGGACCCGGATAAATCAACGGACGACCATAATTAAGACGAGACCCCTGTCCTAACCCTTTCATATCGTAGATACACAGTAACCATGACTCGCTTGCCAATGGACCCCCTCAATCGACAACAAACTCAACGATAGCTATCATCACAAAGCAGTGAACAACAATAAAGCTATCACATAACAGTAAACAACTTTAGTCAATGAAAAGAAATGAAGTATTGTATAAGTCCCTAACTGGTTTACTTACCTCGAAAAATCGCGAATCTCAAAATGTCTCGCTCGTGTCTCGATTTTCGCACCCGACACCCGACTCCTAGTCCTCGGTGCCCATTTAGACTTTTTAAGCCTATTTTACTAAAAATCATTCAGATCATAACTCAAGTTAGGTGAATAAACCTCACCTTCATCGCGTCGTCGCGATTTCGATGAAATCGCGCAACCGACCGGTCGATAACGCGCCAGTGCGCTGTTCACCGCGTCGTCGCCGCTGCCTCGCCAGCGCCGCCGCCGGCCACTCGCCGCCGCCGCCGCTGCTGGTCGCCGGCACCGCCGCTGCCGGCCTTCAAACTCTCACCGCGTTGCGTCGAGCGCCGCCTGCGCCTGCGCCGCTGCGCTGCTTGCGCGGAGCCGCTGCTGGCCGATCCTCCCGCGAGCCACTGCTCGCGCCACCATTACTGTCGGCCGGTGCTGTCGGCCGCTGCCGCCCAGGTCCGCCGCCACGCAGCGCCGCCGCTGGCCCCGCCGTGACCGCCACCGTTGCCTTGCGAGATAGCCGCAGCCCAGTTCCTGGCCGCCTATGCTCACCTCCCGCGGCCTCCGATCTTGCCGCGACCACGCCGATCTTGCCGGAGTTGAGATGACGCAGCTGCCTTTCTCCTCGCCGGGAGCGCCGTCGCCGTCCCTCCGCGCCGGCGCTCTCCGCCATCGCTCTCTCTCTCCCCTGTTTCCTTCTCTTCGCCCGATCAGTCTCTCCTGATCTTTTTTTTTTCTTTCCTTCTTTTTCAATCATTATCCCTTCTTTATATATATATTTATTTAATATATACTATATATACATTTTCTTTTTATTTTCTTTTTTATTTCAAATCAAAATGTCCTCGAGATTCGTGCAACGCACATCTCGAGGCAAACTCAACAACCGAGCAGCGCGCATCTCGAGGCACCAATTCGCTTCATTTCAAAATCTCAAAAATCGCGCAACACGCATAATGAGGCATATCCAATGTATATTTTAACACCACATAAAGCCATTATTTCGGTCCCACGTCAGCACGCCACTCGAGGCGCGTCCTTGTTCGTGTTTCGACTCAACGAATTTCCTCGCATAATTAGCATTTTCATCTCAAATTGGATTCGGACATACGTATTTCGACGAATGGGTCCCACAAATGACCTTGACTTGACATGTGACACAAGTCAAATTTTCGGGTCGTTACACTACCAATATTGAATAGAGATAAAATTATATGTCAAAACAATAAAAAAGAGAGTTAATAACATTACTAAATGGATGCATGATTTATTGTCTTTACGTACATATTGCATGGACCAGCTAGCAAGTTATTGTTCAAGCTTAAACTCGATGTCCTGATAAGCAATAGCAGGCTCCCGATGTCGTTTATTGGACAAGAAGATGCTACATAAAACTTAAGGAAGAATACAGACATGCGAATCAAAACATATACAGTTTGTATTCGAAACCATCATATACAAAACCATTAAACAACTATTACTTGATGTATGACGATATTTCTAGACAATTCAGTTAAAAATATTGATGAGCTGCAACATACTCCTTTTGGGTGAGGTATCATTTTTTAGATCTACCAAATGGTCATTTAAGATGTGTTATAATCGATAATGTACCTTCACAACTAGAAGACAGACCTATACCCCCATTATCATTGCGTTGGACTCGTTGATGTGAATTGTTTATATGATTCTCGAAGTAGAAGGAACAAAAGGAAGTTGTTTCCTCAACTATATAAGCATTGCTTATCGAGCCTTCCATCTTCGCCTTATTCCTAATATTGTTCTTCAAATGTTAAAGATACCTAAAATGAAAGAAACAACACACAATCACTTTTTTAACGTAACTACATAATTAACTAATTATTAGATAGACTTATTATTTGGTACTTGAGTTATCTCTTAAACGGATACATCCAATGAAATAGTACGGGGCCAGTGAGATGGGAAGATTTGCTCCAACTTGTACAAAATCTTTGGGATGTTTGGGTGCAACATCTCAATTTACACCAAATTAATGTTCTTAGCGGTTAAGTCTCAAAAGAAAAAAAAAAGGCTCAATTTGCTAAGTGTCACCCACACATGTTCATCTAGTAGTTCGTGCAAAACTGAGAAGTCCAAACTTAGACATTTTTATAGTGTAATTTAGGTCGATTTTATATATAAATGATGATATTACATTTGGTATTCTCTTGTTTTTGTGATTTCAAGACTTAAATAGAAAAAGTGAAGAAATATTAGAAAATGGTATTAAAAATGAACAATTTAGCTTGCACGTACTTCGAGATAGCTTAGTGAGACACACATTAGTCCGTGTTGATGCTATGGCGGTTTAGAAGAAGTTTGATGAACCATTAGTTGAGAAAAGTCATTAAAAATGACTAAGTATAAGTCATTCCTGTAGCGTAGTTTAACAGCCTTTGATCCACCTCGAGACACGCATTATGGAAATAATGAAGAGAATGAGCAGCAGCTGAGCAACGCAAGAAAGAGACACACTTGAGTCACTTAGCCACCAAATGCCATAGATCTTGCCTCGAGATCCGCATTACCATAGGCTTCCGGATTGATGTCGTCTCTCATATGATTTCTCTCCTCACTCCAACAATGTCGATCGCCCTTGAGATGCGAGTAGTGATGTCTCCCGGATTGTCAGTTATTCTACACGAGCTTCCCCTCTTCACTCTAGCTATCGATCTACCTCAAGATGTGTTCAACACCAAATCCAAATCGTTGCATGAGAACTACCACTATTCTAGCCATATATTGCCACAACTCGACTTCTCTGGATTCATGTCACACCCACAGGTTCCTCAACATGAAGGAAATCAACAATTTCATCAAAGCCTCTCCTTGGAAGATATGGTGATACAAGTGATGGAACGTGTGCAAGAGTGTCAACAAATTCGTAATGAGGTTCAAAAAATTGATGTTAGTTTGCCAGCCTTGAAGGACGTGCAAACTTCATTCGATCGATATATTGCCAGTCTTCAAAGAAAGACTGATGAATAAGAGTTTTGTAGTACGCAACCAACTTTTAACTCAAAGGAGGATGTGAGTGTTGATACGTCGACAAATCTTGAGGTAAAAGAGGATACACAGATGAAAGACTATTTGATAGAAACATCCGAAGAATGTGAAGTCTTTCAAATTTAGCCAGATATTGTCATTGCATTAAATGAGGGAGAAGATGATATGAAAATTGATGTCAATTCAGACAAGCCGGAGATGCCACAAATAGAGAGCGAGGAAGACCAACTTATGGTGTTGGTACAACCACCCACCCTCCCATGCACATTTGGTACACCTTATAAGGGATGGAAGTAAGGGAGCGTTTGTAGATCTTCTACACTGCCGACACCTTTGTGTTGGACGATCCTGATACGATAGATTCTTTCGTGTTGGAAGTTCCGGATGAGCTCCTAAAGCTGAAAGAGGGCGTGCATGATTCATTGCCCAATTACGTAGATGCGCCATTCGTTGTCGACATCTCTAAAGGAGAGGGCATTACATGACCAATCATGCTAAGTCTAGCCAAAGACTTAAAAGAAAGGCGGCTCGTTGGGAGGCAACCCAACTTAATTTTATTTTATTTATTTCTTGCATTTATTTTAGTTTTATTTTAGTTATAATTTTTTATTTATTATTTTTAATAACACTCTAATTTGGTCTCTTTATTTTTACAAGTGATATCTTATGTTTAACGTTCATTGGAGGGTTGGAGCGCTGAATTTTGTAGGTTTGACTTTAGATTACATTTTTAGTATAATTTGAGCATTATTTTTTTTAGGACTTAACATGTTTTTTAGGATTTTAGGTGTTTTGAGACTTAGTTGGATATACCCAACTTAAATCGCCGCATTAGTGGCGGGTTTTTTTAGTAGACCCAAAACCCTAAACTTCATTCCATCATCTTGTTGATTTTACCCTTAGTTAACATACTTCGGGCTCGCAAGACTTGATTGGAATTTTTTGAGTTAACTCCTATGTTTACTAGTTCTTGCTCTTGTTATGATTATTTTTTTATAGCATCCTTAGTCGCCCACATATGAAAGGTTTCGTGTGTTTACTAGTTTTTAGAGACTTTATGTTATGCATGCATTTGTATCATTTTCTTATCCATGTTCTTTTTCACCACTGTCATTTTCTTTTTGTTATATGGATACATTGACTTGTTTTGAACCTGGAGGACAAGGTTCGGAATAAGTTCGGGGGTGTTTTAGGGATTGTGGATTGATTTGGATCTTTGCGAAAGACCGCAGGTGAGATCGTTTAATTTTTTTTATGCGGATATTGGATGGTAATGGTGGTGTTTTATATCATTTCTTCCATTTCTTCGATTTCTTTCATTTTTTTTTCTATTCATATTCCTTTCTCATTTCATTAGAAATTGATACACTTTCACGTATATATATATACAGTTATTTATTTAGAGTCACCCGAAACTTTGTTCATGCCTTTGGTTGCGGATGAGTAAATTATAGTTGCCTTTTTAACTTGAAACTTAGAGAAAATTAGGAGAAAACATTTAATCAAGTTCGTAGCTCAACATTCTAATGATTTCATGATTAGAGATTCAGATAATGGCTAAACTTAGTGCTAGATAACGAGAATGAGTAAACGGTCAAATTTGTGCAAGTCATATTATTTTAAGCCACATCAGGGGATTTGCTTGATTATAGTGAAAGTGAGAAGTACTAACATGAGTTTTTCATAAAAAATTAGAGAGTCCTACAAGTTTTCGCGGGAAATGGAGCAGGGAATCTTGTGGTGGGAAAAAGTGAGAAAATGATCCACATGAAATGTAGCAGGGATCGTACTATTTGAAAAGAAAAAAAAGGTTGATGAAAAATAATGAAAAAAGAAGAAGAAAAAGGTGAAAGTTTTGAAAACTCCTCAAATAAAAGATTTAGTCCGAGTGCTTTCACTATATTAAGTGAGATCTTGAACTTGCGTGCTTTAATGTATAGACTAAGAAAACTCTGAGTAGTTATGGCCTTTGTTTTGACCGAGTCTATGTTTTGAAAATGAGATCTTAATTGTGTTTGACTTGCGAGACTTGACGTATCATAACTCTGAAATTTTATGAGTTACTTGTTAATTTGATGACTATGTAAACCACAGGAACTCCATGAATTTGGGTCGGGTATAGGATTAGTTGAGTCAGTGCATTATTAAATTAGGAGTCTAGTTTAGTTTGTGTTATCATTTACACCTTTGCTCGGGACATGCAAAGCCTTAAGTTTGGGGGTATTTGATAAGTCAATATTTATAGGTTTTTAGTAGTCTATTTTAGTATATTTAATTATTAAAAGTATTTAAAATATATATTTAATTATATTTTTGGTCAATTTTAGGTGAAACAAAGGGTTCGGTTGAACTCGTGGCAGAAAATACTAAAAATGGAGTATTTACTTGCAGTGATCGGACAGTTTGCCTCGAAGTACGCGTTGCGCGGTGTGCAGAATAGCCGACAATATATTGCAACCAATAACAGCATACCACGTCACACATAGCATCGTTCCTTCTTTTCGCACAGCCTTCGTCGATCCGCCTCGAGACTCGTTATCACACAAATTCCCAGAAATTCGCAAGAGTCGCGCGCTTTTTCTTCCGCCAGCGAGCGTCCATGTGGCGAGCTCCCATTGGCTAGACACGTAACCTAAAAGCGTTTCAGCCAATCACGTGCAGACACGTGGCGGTGACTCACCACACACACATCAAGCAGAGCAGATTCTCGGTGAATCGCGTGGCGACAAATCAGCGATTTGTCAACGACAGTCCAATCCCGTTGAGACACGTGGCTTGGCGGTTATAAATTAGCAAATCATGTGCAGACACGCGGCAGAGTCCGAATTTTGATCTAAAAACACCCCTACGATGTTCCTCGACGCACGAGCCACCTACCTAACCCCTAAAATTAGTATTGGAGTCCAATTTGAAGTACTTTTATATATTAGGAACCTAGGTATTATTAGAAGAATTAATTAATATTTTTTAGAGATATATTATTAGTTTTTAGTATAGATTTTTGAAGATGATGTCCGGCTAGTTAATTTCTTGCCTAAGTCGAAGGGGAAGCAAGTCGGAATTATGGATTCATAGCATATTATGTGAGATCTTTTTATTTTATTATTTAATTAATTTAATTTCTCCTATTTCATTGTTGTTGATTTTATTGATTATGATTTAGATCTATTGTATGTATGAGGCCTGTGCATGCTTTTAGATGGACAATCTACTATTATTTGGAATATTAGTATCCGTGTAATTGTGCTTTTAGACCAATAATGTAACGAATATTCACCCGTTTGCCGTAAAACCCTTTTGGTTCTTGAATGTACAACAATTGAATCTAGGTTAAATCGGTAGTGAATGTGACCCGCTTATTTAGGATTAGTTTTCTTACAATCTATATTACTGCGGTTAGTGTTTTAAACTTGATTGGCGGATGTCTACGGTTATACATTAATTAGGGAAATAGTTAGTGGCGGACGTCCCGCCAATCGAAATTAGGGGAATTAAGAATTTTGGCGGATGTTGATTTTCTATAGCTAATCTAGGAGAATTTAAATTAATAACTTTTTAGGAAAGATTGAAGACCATGATTGCTATTGAATCTTGAATCCGATTTGTAGAACTGGAGATTTAGGTGTTAATTAATTATTAATTAATTGTTTTAGAAATTAGTTTAGTTAATTTATTTATTTACTTTAGATAGATTAGTTAGTTAAATTAATATTTATTTTAAAACCCCCGATTTTTTTTTTGTTGTTTTAACTTAAGAAAGACAACCAGTGTCTGTGGGATCGACCATTTGTCACTATTCTACAAAATAGTTGGTTTATGAAACTTTACTTTATTGACATGTTCGGCACGCGTCAGGAAGTAATACATTTTTTTTCGGGGCCACAAATTGATGCTCTCTTCCTGACAACGACGTTGCTAATCATACCTTAATTCACCACAAAACTTACAAGCCGTTAACTCTGAATCTTCTCCCTAATAAATCATGCACGAAGACACGCACCGATCAATTTGTTCAACCGGTAGGCTTAATCCTTGCATAAATAATTTTGTGCTATTAAAGTTATCCAAACAATTATAACTGAGCACTAAATATGAGGGCCAAGAAGCTTGATTTACTAGTACTTTATGCCAAACACTTCAAAATAAAAAAAAATCACAGTTGTTAAACTCGTTTTCACCAAATACCAAGTTTTTAACCTCATTTTGATGAGTTGAATGAGATGAATAAATAGTTTACCTTATGTTGAATTATTGATTTCCAGCTTCAAATCAAGCTTCTTGGCCCTCAATTCATCATTTACAACTCTGATTTCTCACTGGTTTGCATGAAATTTAAGTGAAAATCATAAAAAACCACTAAGTGAGGTTTTTATAGTTTGATGGAAATCAAATATAAATATGTATCTCGAGGAAAATCTTGTGGTCCTTATTATGGCTGTCACACACCACTTAATGACTTCATTGAGACACTAACGACTTAGTATTATACATTTTAGGATCATCCTAATGTCCATCAATGGCTTAGATTATTTTCCATATAACTATAGGAAAATCGAACTCATTTTATTTAAATAACCAAATTAGGCACCTCAACATTATAATTGTTATATTAGATCCTACACTTAACCAAATTGTAGTCACACAAACACCCGACACCTGATGCCCCGCGTCTTGACATGCATCCCAAGGCACGTCTATCCTTGATGTACCCGATTATAATGACTTGGCCTACAATTTGATCATCCATTTTATGTTATATTCACTTTGGTTCTAGTCATTTAATTCGAGTTAGTATTATGAGACTTAGTGTACATGTACTATGCCTACCCGATACTCGCATCGACATGCTTTTGAGGCAAATTCTCGTTACACAGTCTCACACGACATTCATTATGCATACAAAAATGTGATGAGTTATGCTATATATATTAAAATACATCACAATTAAACAATAAATCAAACAATTTAAACTCTTATTACCTAGATAAGCGTGCCCTTAGCCTATTTGCGACATCCACGTGGGTCCGAGCTACCGTCCTAGCCTGTAAATAATAAATAAATAACGACGTTATTAAAATGGGCATACGAATCGGTTTTTGAGGCCAATCGAGCCTAAAATACCAAATTAGATTCCAATAACCATATGAATTGGTTTTTAAGGTAAATTAGTGATAAAATATTATAACTGGGAATCAAATTGTGGAATTAAGGTCTCGAGAAATACTTGGAGTATTTAAAAGAATTGTTAGGATTATTATTGGTGTGGCCCAGATGAAATAC
This sequence comes from Stephania yunnanensis, assembly GCA_039657365.1. NCBI lineage: Eukaryota > Viridiplantae > Streptophyta > Magnoliopsida > Ranunculales > Menispermaceae > Stephania > Stephania yunnanensis. The sequence continues at coordinate 51,936,609 of CM077585.1, read as the reverse complement.
CCATAGAGGTTTGGAAATGCTTAGGAGAAATCGGATTGACTTGGTTAACAAAACTTTTCAATAAAATTTTAAAATCAAAACGGATGCCAATGGATTGGAGAAGAAGCACGCTTGTGCCAATCTTCAAAAACAAAGGAGACATTCAAAGTTGCTCAAACTACCGAGGAATTAAACTTATGAGTCACACTATGAAACTGTGGGAGAGAATAATTGACAATAGGCTAAGGAGAGAAACAACAATATCAGAGAACCAATTTGGTTTCATGCCTGGGAGGTCAACTATGGAGGCGATTTTCCTTGTAAGACGATTGTTAGAAAAATATAGAGAAAAGAAAAAAAATCTTCATATGGTATTCATAGATTTAGAAAAAGCATGTGATAGGGTCCCTAGAGATGTTCTTTTGTGGGTTCTAGAAAGAAAAAAAGTGCATGCTAGATACATAAACACTATTAAGGATATGTATGATGGAGTAGTAATGAGTATAAAGACATTTGGAGGAGCTACAAAAGAATTTCCCATTACGATAGGACTACATCAAGGATCGGCTTTAAGCCAATAACTATTTACTTTAGTTATGGATGAACTAACTAGACATATTCAAGAGGATATACCATGGTGTATGCTATTTGCAGATGATATTGTCTTAGTGGATGAAACTAAAGATGGAGTGAATAGGAAATTAGAACTCTGGAGGAATACATTAGAATATAAAGGCTTTAAGTTGAGTAGGACGAAAACTGAATACATGCACTGTGAGTTTGGAAACACTAGACATCGAGATGACGGAGTGGTAAAATTAAGGGAAGTAGAAGTTCATAAGGTAAACCACTTTAGATACCTAGGATCAATCATACAAAATGATGGTAACATCGAAAATGATGTCACACATAGAATTCAAGCTGGATGGAAGAAATGGCGGAGTGCAACATGGGTGATTTGTCGACATGTTCTTACTAAGTTAAAAGGAAAATTTTATAGGACCGCAATTAAGCCAGCTATGCTCTATGGAAGTGAATGTTGGGCGGTAAAGCAACAACAATTACATAAAGTGAACGTAGCAGAAATGAGGATGCTTAGGTGGATGTGTGGTAAAACTCGTAAAGATAGAATAAGAAATATAGAAATTCAAAGACAAGTAGGAGTAACACCAATTGATACAAAGATTAGGGAATGGCGATTGTGATGGTTTGGTCACCTGCAAAGACGGCCTACAAATGCCCAACTTGACTCAATAGAAACTGTAGAAATTCGACGAAGTAGGGGCAGACCAAAGTTAATATGGGATGCATTAATTAAAAGGGATTTGAATGGTTTGCAAAGCTCACCATCAATTGCACTTAATCGAGCATAATGGAAAAGTTTGATCCATGTAGCCGACCCCAGTTAATTTGGGACTGAGGCAATGTTGTTGTTGTTATTGTTGTTGTTGTTGTTGTTGTTGTTGTTGTTGTTGTTGTTGTTGTTGTTGTTGTTGTTGTTGTTGTTGTTGTTGTTGTTGTTGTTGTTAGGATTATTATTGGTATAAACACCGACATGGCTTGGAAATTATGAGAAATCGTTGAAAAATGTTGTTGTTAGGATTATTATTGGTATAAACACCGACATGGCTTGGAAATTATGAGAAATCGTTGAAAAATAGTATAATTGAGTCGAGACTCATAAATTATAGATTTTTGTGATTTAATAGGATTTTAGAACAAATGAATCCAGGGAACGTGCGAGCGAGGACTCGTTTAACTAATTTGCACTGGTTCGATAGTAAGTAAACATTATTTCTTATTTTTTATTGTAATATGGTTTATTTTTTGCATGGTGAGGGAGTGAAACTCTTGATCATGCATTCATGACATCCGGATAGAGTTACCCCTACTTCGATCGTAAGAGTGTGAGGTTATCCATTCCAGACTAAACATATCCGCAGACGTCTAAGGCGAGTAATGTCGACCCCGAGGTAGCTTGCATTGAACTTATAGTACCATTCTAGATTCATCGTGAGAGGGCCCACTCATTATGAGCTTAGAACAGGAAATGGGGATTCATGTTATATATTTATTTCGGTATTTCGCTTACTGTAGAATGTTCATATTATCTCATGTTATTAACTGTTGTATGAAGCAAGGTAGATGTTTACTTATTTGACATAGTTTATTTTGTGTACAATGTTGTTTGGTGTTCTTAAAATGGTTTTATCAGGTTCTGAGGTTAAGGAGGGTCGAAAGGGAAATAGGAAGCTAGAGGACTTCTACTGAGGAGCTCTTTTCCTTTTACGTGGAATTATTGTTTATATTATTTTATTTTGGGTTTTCTTGCGAATCATTTGAAGAATAACTCGACAAGTTCGTGAATTGGGTTGAAATATGTTTAAGACTTAAATGGTTTTATTTTGTATTATTTGAGGTTAAGAAACGGTTTTAGTTTCAGTTTGAGGTTGAGAGTTATAATTAAGGTTATAAGTTGCAGTTCAATTTATAATTTTATATTGATATCATATTGTGAACCGCGAGGAGTTGTGAGTCCTTTTAGGTCTCTCCCCATTCTACAGTCTATTAGGTTTTGGGTGCCGGCAGTCCATAATTAGAAGAGGAACTGTCAAAATTATTATAAAAACACAAAAATTTCACGTATGATTTCCTAGTTTACTCCAACTGAATAAGTCAAGAACTAAGGTTTAAATAACGATTTCGATCAGCTTTAGAGTAGTTTAAGGATTGAATTAAGAGTCATTTCGAGGTTTAAAGTTGAATGTATGGTTAAGGTGTCTAATTAGGATAATTAGAATAAGTCGGGGTTTAGTGATATGGGTACCGACATCTGTCTTCATCTTCGACTCAACTACTGCAGTGAATGCCTCCATCTTTTGAGTCGTATCTAGTTGGCCTCTAGTAATAGGTATTGTGGTCGCGACTCTGATAAATGAGAACTCTGGGATCCCCGAAACATGAAACGCAACTGTCTTCCGAAAATAATCTAGTTGTGCATGATACGCTGCCAGCCAATCCATCCCCGAAATGCATTAAACTCGATGTACTTTAAGACTCTTAAGTCTATCTGCAACCGATGCTCCTTTACCTCTATAGTTTGGCTTTAAATTTGAACAAGACTCGCTTGTCCAGACCCGTTTAGCTTCAAATTCGGGTTGTCCGATTGTCCGGATTTATCGCAATCTTGAAACTAACTTTTTATAACAAAAGCCTATTCAAATATTAAAATATACATATATTATAATTTTATGCTGTGTAATTTTGAAAAACAACATCAAACTCATGCCGTTAAACATTTAATGTCAAAAAACAATTATTTGAGTGTAAAAAAATAAAATTTAATTCATTCTACAATCAAAGATATTTTAATACATTAAATTTTATAAGCATTAGAATAGATTAATATTTGGTAATCTATTAAATAAGTAGTAAGTGTTTAATATCCTTTTTTATCAATTTTTTTAAAAATCTATTTAAAACTCGAACCGAGTCCGGATCGAGTTTATGTTTACAGGGCCTTGTCCAGACCCGACTTGATTTTATAGTTGGACAATAGGTCTTTGTCCAAACCCGGCCCAGATTCGTTAAAACATTGTCCGAACACTTTATTTTGAGTCGGGCAAAATCAGGTCGATAAGTCCAAACAGTAAATTGCCACCTCTAAGTCTCGACATATTTGGTTAGGGTGTATCTTACCCTAGCGGCAGTACTAAGGACAAGGTGTGTATCTATCATCTGTGATGCTAACCCTAACTCTCCTACCATGCGTCCAATAATAAATGACAATGTACTACCAAAATCTATTATAAGATGCATCGACCTACCCATAATAAATAACATACCCTCGACGAGCTGTTTGGTCACCCTTCTATTTGACGGTGCAACTACATGTGCTCTCTCCCTAGCCTAACCCCGCTGTTCTCTTGAAGTCGATAGTGGTGCCTTGTAGTCAGCCTTCAGGTGCCCTCTCTGACCATAATGATGACATCAATGTTTCTCCTGCCTCCCATCCTGCCTGTCTCCGGATCTCTGACCTATGAGAAGACCTCCTTGATCTCTATCCTGATGATACTATTGAGGCTGCCATCGATGCTGATCGGGTGATGCACGTGTAATAATGTGAACCGACTGCCTGTCTGCATAATGAAACCTATCTCCCTACTGCTTATCATTGCGGTCCTTTTCCTACTATTTGTCATCCCGATGAAAATCCATGTTAGACTTATCTCAATTTCTTTTCAGCATCATGTATGGTTTGCTTCTCAAATTGTCCTGAACTAGGTATTCGTTTATCACTCCTCTATAATTGGTACATCTCATGGAAAATGGATCAATCGTACATATCCTATAATATGTGTGCCCCAATCGACCCGATCACGCTAGTGATGAACTCCACTAATCCCCGGATAAAGTAATAAATATGTATCCTATAAGTCCTAACAACATCTATGGAAAATTGTAGTAGATATCGACACCTCTTCATATAATGTAATACCGACTGATTTCCCTACCTTAAGGCTAAGAAATCCTTTATCAAACATAACTGGACCTTTATGAGAATATACTCACTGTAGAAGAATTGTCTAAACAACGCCCATATCTTTGGATGTGGATAAGTTTCGCAATATGTATTCCACCAAATTGGTGTAGCTCCTTTAAACCATAATCCATAAACACGTGCATGCATACTTTCCTCGACTCTTAGCAGCTTTCGCAGCCATTGGTGTGATAGTAACCATTTTTGACCACCTTTGGGTCACCACCTCCGTAGAAATATCCAGGTTGAAATGAATAAACTCCTTAATCAACTTCGCTTTAGGCTTCAACGTGAAGTCAGAGGTAGTAGCTGTAATAGCCATCTCTGTGGTCATCGGTGTAGAAGTAGAATTCGATGTCTCGATTGGTGCGACAACTAGTATAAACACATATGTAACCCTCTCAATTGGTGTCTGGGGAACTATAGGGGTAATAGCCTAAATAGTTATCTACTAGACAGCCGGGGGGATGGCTGTGTGCATGGCAGGAATTTTAACCATGATGGGAGTAGTGACTGGTGCTATAGGAGTCCTCGGTAGCCGTAAGATCTCTCCTAACTAAGCATCATGTGCCGTGAGTTGGTCTTTGAAATTTTGTGTAGTAGCAATGGTAGTGGCCTTAGTCGGATCGCTAGTCTGGTCAATCTCGGGTAGAGTAGTACACCGTATGTCCATCGTGATCTGCATCGAGAAGCATGCGATGAATCAGCCTCAGTATATATACACGTATAGTACATAATTTACAATAAAAGTATAACATGTATATAACCACTAACTCTACCTACCTTATAATCACTTTCCAACTAAAGTTCTAAGGTAAGAACATCGGGTTTCCACATCTAAGGTTTATTTATTAAGTTTTATGCTCTTTCATTATTTCCTTAGGTTACTTGAACCATGTGCTCTGATACCAACTGTGGTAGCCCCGTGCCACGAGGCAGACTGGTAGGTGTTGCTCATTGCCCTATGGGCTCGTTGTACCGTCCATGTCACTGACCCGTAGGGTCCCATGCTCTATTGGCTTCGCTTACCACACTTGCATCCTTAGTGTACGTACTAACTTGTCATGTTGTTGCTATATTATAAACCAATTATGCATATTTCCTTTTTAAGTCATGTATGTTTAGGATTTACCGTCTTTTGGTTTTGAAGTTGAGAGTTATACATATGGCTTGTGTTTTACGAATTTCAATTAATAAGTAACAAATTAATGGCATAATTCTTAAACTGACATTAAAGCATAATATGTGTGTGTATGTGAGTGTGTTTGTATATGTGTGTTGTGTGTCGTAGAGCATCAATCATAACGTGGAAAACTAGGAAATAGAGTACTCTAAATATAAAGCGACTTGAAAACCAAAAGATAAGCATATATTCATGTACAAAGTCCTTTTAGTTTCCCTGATACCTATAATAAAACAAGATAACAAAAACTAAACACATACGAGAGTGTCTTGGACAATAGGCGATCAGAGATAGTCGCCTAGGATCCCTTTGCCCCTACTCGTACTGGGATCTGCACTAAGCCATCAAAACAAAACAACTAACGAGTCCAGTTAGAAAAACCCAAGGAAATTCACTGAACATTTAAGTAAATAGAGAAGCCAAGATCAGGAATACGCATCTCGAGGACAATCTTGTGGTCCTTATCAAGGTTGTCACACACCACTTAATGACTTCATTGGGACATTAGCAGCCTAGTATTACACATTCTAGGATCATCCTAATGTCCACCAATGGCGTAGATTATTTTCCATCTTATTATAGGAAAACCCAAGTCATTTTATTTAAATAACCAAGTTAGGTACCTGAACATTATAATTATTATATTTAATCCCATACTTAACCAAATTAAGGTCGCACAAACACCGAACTACCTACCACTCGGTGCCCGCATCTGACGCGCATCCCGAGGCACGTCGATCCTTAATGTACCCAGTTATTATGACTTAGACTAGAATTTGATCATCCATTTAATGTTATATTCACTTTGGTTCTTTTCATTTAACTTAAGTTAGTATTATGAGACTTAGTGTACCCGTACTATGCCTACCTGATACTTGTGTCATGTTTTTTTAGGTAAATCCCTGTCATATAGTTCACATGACATACATGATGGATACAAACATGTGATGCGTTATGTAATATATATTAAAATACCTTGCAACTAAACAATAAATCAAACAATATAAACTCTTATTATCTAGTCACAAGTGCGCCTAGCCTATCTGCGATGTCTACGTGGGTTCGAGCTAGCGTCTTAGTCTATAAATAATAAAAAATAACGACGTCAATAAAACGGGTCGTTGCAAAATGCAGCACAAAGATAGTCAAGCCATGAATATCAAGTTCAAATTGGGAAGTAATCACACAAGTGTTGGGGCATGTGCCTTCGATCAATTTTATGAACATTGTTCCTAGTATTATTTTGGATAATAAAATGGAGGATTACATTTGCTATTCATTATTATAATTGGCTTGCATATGTACATTATAATAAGATCCATGGATGTTTACTGAAATATCATAAATGCGTGGCAGCCCTGCCACCTAGGCGGCCCTGCCACCTTGGGTGACGTATCTCCATGTACTCCTTGCCCGATAGGGCCCAACTACACATGTCCGGCACCTACCCGTCCACCTCTTGTCTCAGAGTTCGTGTCCGCGTGTGTTTTATCAAATTTGTTAGTGGATCATCAGTATTTTCTTAACTTATTCTCTTTAAGTATTTAAAAGTTTTTTTCTAATGTTTAACCATACTAGTTGGTTGTATCTTACAAGTTAACATATATAAGCAGAACCCTTAATTGATACAATTAGAATAAGTAACTAGCGGGGTAAACATTATTCATAAGAGCAAATCCTAATGTGGAAAACCAGAAAAGTACTATGTATATAAGCAACAATACTATAAACAAGGTATATATACATGTAGAGTGGCATCTCAAGTTCACCAATACCCAAAATAATACAAAATATCAAAGTAAGCACGTACTAGTAGGTCCTCGACGTCAGGCAATCAGATGTAGTCGTCTTGGATCCCCTTGCCCTTACTAGTACTAGGCTCTGCACTCAATCATTACAAAAGACAGATGACAAGTACAATAAGTAAAATCCCAAGGAACCCCTCTAAGCATTAGCATAAATAAAGTAAGGAAATGCGAGAAGTATTGTTAAGGGTGTGTGCTCGCTCTAGATGAGCTAGACTGTACTTCGGGTCACCAAGTTCCCACCAGTGGTCACGCCCAACTGGCCCGACACTTGGTCCCTCGCGGTGCTAGCCAGATCCGCAGAGTCATCGACACGTGCACCAAGGGTAAGGTTAGGTTGATGTTCACTTAGGGTCGGGTCACACTTGCTATAGTCTAGAGCATCATGAACACGCAACTAAGAAATCCGGGGGAGTAACCTTAACCCACATCTAAGTAAAAGGATGGAATAATAACATCAACAAGGAAATGATAAGAATGAGTTTATAACATAATCAAACACTCTGAGCTTTTCAGTAAGGTTTTACAAACCTCAAACTGCTCTCCGACCTCCTCGAACTCTCGTATCCGACCTGTCAACTCCCTGACACCGAGCTACGATCCACTAAGTCCCTATAGTCCAATTTTATAAGTTTAGGTTGTTTGGAAGTGTTTAGACACGTATTATGTCAAAAATCACCAAAACAGCCCTTAAATTCATATTTCATCTATCATTAGCGCACTACTAGGTCTACCTAGTGCGCTAGGTGGACTTAGTATGCTAATGGTCTACCTAGTGCGCTAGGTGAAGTTAGCACGCTACAGTTAGTTGGAAACTCGAAACGATTAGCTGGCTAACCATCCCAGTTAGCACGCTAATTGCCCTCTATGATAGAATTCTCAAGTCAAGAATTCCGTCATTCCCTTCTCAATTAGCTACCCTAACCTGGTTTACATCCTATCCATACTAAAGTGACTCCAAAACATCAGTTAAACTCACCTCAGAACAACAATTAAGTCAAAATCCTCAAATCCCAACATTCACTAGTTTTTCCAAATTCAACAAAAAACCTAATTCATGCAAAACCAGTAATCAATCCTCAATAAAAATGCATTAAACCCATAATTCATTAAGTTTCCATAAGAAACTAGAGATCTAACCCTCCAACTTGGATTTTACCAAAAATAAACAAAAATCGGTTTATCGAAGAATGTATGAGATGAGGAAAATGTTTACCTTAGTTTGTTCACTTGATTTGCCTTCTTAGGTGTTGAAATCCCAACTTGAAATCCCCTCTTATTATCTGGTTTTCTCAGATTGCATGAGAATTTCAGTTAGTGGAAATGAAAATCCCACTCACTTGTTATATATAGTGTTGGTCTTGATCAAGTGTGCGTACGTATCTCGAGGATTATCTTGTGATCTTATTTCATGCTGTCCCACACCACTTGATAAAATCCACTAGCACACTCATCTCTTAGAATTACTCAATATGATCATCTTAATGTCCATCTTATGGCCATCATTATTTAGTTCGAACTATAGGCATATTATTTATTTAATTAACTCACCTTATATTAAGCATTATCGAACCATATGGTCAGTGTTATATTTATCAAAATTAATCAACTCATGGTCCCACTAACCTTCGTCTACCCGATATCCGGTGCCCTTTGTTTCGACACACATTTCGAAGTGCGCCATACCCTATTGTTTAAATTTCAACTCACTTAGCCTATGGTTATATTACCCATTTCAATTGAATTACATAGTCATATTAACATGAATTAGACGTGTTCCCTAGTGTACCCATATTTCGCCTCTCGATACCTGCGTTGACACGAGTTTCGAGGTGACTTTTCGTCACACAACATCACACGATATAACCATTCAACATACACACATGTGATGTATTAAAAAATAATTTCATAAAATCCATCGCAATTAAACGATACAACATATAATTTACTAGTGCACCTAGGTCGACGTATGTCCTTGCCGACCCGCAGCATCCACGTGGATCCGAGCTGGCATCCATGTTTGAAATTACGAAATAAATAATAATGTTAATAAAATAGGTCATTACACTTCTTCCCAACTAAATAAAATTTTGTCCCAAAATTTAACATAACCGAATGTCGTACCGTGAAAAAACAGAGGGTATCATTCTCGCATCATTGACTAGAGCTCCTAGGTAAGTCTCTCTGTCCCATGATGCTACCAACGAACTAGGACCTTACCGAGTTCTTGGTTCTCGAGAATCTAAACTGTGCGATCAACGAACTTTATCGACCTTTCCTCGTAAGTTACGTCAGGTTGAACCTCAATCTGCCCCAAATCAATCATCGGTCTCGGCCCTGACCTAGCTAGTCTCAACATCGAAATGTGAAATGTTGGATGAACCCCAGCTAACTCAGTTGGTAACTCTATGCGATAAGCGACACTGCCCACTCTCTCTACAACTTTGAATGGTCCAATAAATCTAGGCGCTAGTTTCCCGTTAGTACCAAACCTCTACTGACCCTTCCAAAGGGAAACCTTCAGATATACCATGTCGCCCTCCTCATAGCTCAGAACCTCGTGATATCGATCCACGTATTTTTTTTGTCTATCATGTGCAGCTCGTAATCTCTGATAGACCCGTCTGATCTTTGTTACGTGATCAATAAATATCTCAAGCCCAATGGTCACTATATCTTCTGATGGGGCATGTGCCCTAGGTCAATCCATTAACTGTCTTTATGAATACTTTTAGTTAATAAAATAGAGGATTTCATTTGCTGTTTATTATAATTAATTTGCATGTTTACATTATAATAAGATCCATGGGTATTTACATAAATATCCTAAATGTCCCTAGTCGATCATTATACTGGGAACTATAATGAATTAAGACTAGTGTGAGTCTTGATTGATGATCATATGATGATTATACGTATAGGGATACGAATCAAGATCACGAGTACTTGTTAGGGAACAAAGTACTGGACCGACCCGCTATGAGAACATCACATGGATTAAGTCATAGTTGTTTCTCATGATAGGTATATATTCCAGTCCTCTGACTTGAGATTACCAAAGACTTCAACATTAGGAACACAGTGATTTAACACAATCAAACGTTGTCTTTAACCGGACGATTATAAAGGTTGTGATTGGTTACCGTCTTGTGTGAGCAATGTGATGAAGTTGTGTAATCGAGATAGAATTTGTCCCTCTCATATAAAGAGAGATATCTAGTGGATCCTCGATGTGTTAGGCTGTTAAAAGGCCTAGTCTAAGTGAATCGATATTGATCAATGTCACTTGGATGTTTTCAAGTCTACCTAGAGATCGAGACTAGTACGATTGAACATGTTGGATGACAATTCCATGCCTTATGTTTGATCAAAAGGATATCGTGTGACAAAAGGATGTTATATACACTATTGATTAGGTTGTATCGATTTGATATTCGTACAACTTGGGTAGTCATAATGTCTTGCTAGAGATCGCTTATGACTTGTATACCAAAATGTGTTTTGGTACACGCCAACGTTGTATGAGCTTATTGGGTCGCACACTAAGAATGGTTTTGCGAGATTTTAAGATGATTCAGAAAAATGAATTTTATGTGATAAAATTCATGACAGAAACGTCCTTGTGGTGTATTACACTTATACTTCTTTAAGTAAGGGTATATGTGTAATTTACTTAATCGTCTATATACAAGGGTTGTATAAATAGACGCTTTAAGTTACAATACACATACTAAAGATTAAAAGGCCGAAACTCTATTTTCGTTTTAGAAACGACTTAGGGTTTTTGGTATGCTCTGGATCGTTTTGGAGAGAAACAAAAAGATTTGGTATTCTCTCGAAGCTAGCGCTTCGAATCTCGGCCACCGTTCGTGTGTGGACTACTAGTAGAGGGCGTTCGTCGTTGGCAGCGCCTTAGAGATCGATCAACCTTCAGAAAGGTATATTGCGACTGAGGTATGATTAAGTTTTTCATGGTTTAAACGTTTTTAATGGAATTAGATTCAGATCCTGTTGGGGTTTTTGTCAAAATTGTTTTGTAATTTCCGCTGCGTATGAACCCCAAAATACAACATCTTCTAGCTCCACCCAACACGCGGGTGATCTATAGGGCCTCCCACACAGCGCCTCAAACGGTGGCATAACAATACTCGCCTAATAGTTGTTATTATATGCAAACTCACACAAAGGCAAATAATCCTCATACGAACCCCAAATTGCAATATACAAGCCCTGAGCATATCTTCCAGAATCTGTATCAGTCGATATGACTATCCGTCGATCTGAAGATGATAAGTTGTACTAAACTGCAATCTAGTGCTAAACTGCTCCTGTATAGCCTCCTAGAGCCTCAAAGTCAATCTGGGATATCTGTTCGATACAATAGAAATTGGCACCTTACGCAATCTAATAATCTCTCGCTTAAATAATATGCTCAGCTGTGGGAACGTGCATCTCGTAGAAACCGAAATACAGTGAGTCAACCTGAGATATATGTTCGACGTCTGCGGCAGTCCATTGACGAAACCCATGGTGATGTGCTCCCATTTCCACTGTGGAATGGGTAATGGTTGTAACAGTCCACTGGTCTCTTGTGCTCAGCTTTCACTTGCTGGCAGATGTGACAACTCATGACATATGCCCATACGTTAGCCTTCATCATTGGCCACCATAATAGTCGCCCCAAGTCATGGTACATCTTAGCACGACCAGGATGAACTATGCAACGAGATCAGTGTATATCCTTCATAACCCCATCCCGTATCTCCTGATCCTTAGGTATCCACAATCTCTCTCGGTGTCTCAAACATCGATCCATGGTCTCTGCCCAATCAGTGCACTCCAGGTCTCGAGCCAGACCATTGAATCGCTCATAAAGCCTATCAACCCTCTGACACTTGGCAACTCGCTCAATCGATATGGTCGGAACTCTCATCCGACAACAAATGTGTTACTCATTCGTAGTTGACACCTCTGTTACGCACATAACTGTTGCCGCTTGTAACAAGCCATGCTCGTGTGCTATATGTTCCAAAATAGTCCGATTATCAATTCCACTCCAGCTCAATGCGTCTGCTACAACGTTCACTTTTCTAGGGTGATACTTAATAGCAAAGTCGTAGTCCTTCAGCAGCTCAAGCCATCTCCTCTAGCGCATATTCAGACCCTTCTGAGTGAAAATAAATCGTAAGCTCTGGTGATATGTATACAATATGAACCTCTCTCCATAAAGGTAGTGCATCCATGCCTTTAGCAAAAAAGCGACCTCTGCAAGTTTCACGTCGTGCACAAGATAATTTTCCTCATGGGGTCTCAATCGTCTGGAAAGATATAATGCTGGTCTAACCTCCCGCATTAACACACATCCAATACCAATGCCCGACGCATCTGTATAAACTGACATAGTCTTGCCCAGCTTCGGCAATGTCAATACTGGTGCGAAAATCAACATCCACTAAAGCTCACAAAAACCTGCTCACACTCCTTTGACCAATCAAATCTAACATCCTTCTTGGTTAGTCTCTTCATCAGTGTCGCAATCGAGGAAAAGTCCTGTACAAACCGCTAGTTGCATCTTGCTGGTCCAAGAAAATTCGAATATCGGCAATAGACTCGGGCGTCCTCCAGTCAATGATAGCCCGAATCTTCTCTAAATCCACTAAGATACCCTAGTCACTGATGACATGTCCTAAAGTCTCACCGCACTCAACCAAAAGTCACACAATGAACTTGGCATACAATATATGCTCTCTCAGTATCGTCAAAACTACCCTAAGGTATCTTTTTTTATCCTCACGAGTCCTACTGTAGATCAACATATCATTAATGAAGATTATAACAAATCTGTCCAAATATAGTCTCAAAACCATATGCATCAAATCCATGAAAATCGATGAGGTGTTAGTCAACCTAAATTGCATGACTGTGAACTCGAATAACCATCACCTTGTGCAGAAATTGGTCTTCTGGATATCTTCTTATCGAACCCTTAACCGATGATAACCTTAGTGAAAATCTATCTTCGAGAAGAATCCGGCGTCTGCCAACTGATCGAATATATCATTTATCCTAGGAAGTGGGTAACGGTTCCTAGCTATTACTTGATTCAGTTTCATATAGTCTATGCACATCCTAATTCAAACCATCATTCTTCTTCGCAAACAACACTGGAGCACCCAAATGTGACATACTAGGATGAATAAAACCCTTCTCCAATAGCTAATCCAGCTGTCGTCTAACCTCATCCTACTCCGATGGTGACATCCTATAAGGTCTACTAGCGATCGGCTGCGTCCCTGGTATCAATTCAATGATAAACTCAATAGCTCGTAGCGGTGGCAATCTTAGTAGATTATCTGGAAATACAACCACAAAATCTCTAACTACCGAAACATTCTCAATATTGACCTCTGTCCTAACCTTTGGCTAAACTATCGCTGCAAATGGCTCTATCTCCTATACTGTAGCTAGTCGTCCTCTAGTGATAGGTAAGTCAATCGCGGATCCAACTAGTAAGAACTTCGCTATCCTAGGAATATGAAACTTAATCCTCTTACCATGACAATCTATCTGTACATGATAGCGTGATAACCAATCCATTCCGAGAAGAGCGTCAAACTCTAAATACTCTAACACTCGAATATCTACCAGTAATCGATGTCCCTCAACCTCTAACATCATGTCTCTACATATTCGGTTATGGTGTATCTTGTCCCTAATGGTCATACTAAGGATAAGGTATGTGTCTAGTGTCTGTGTATCTAACCTTAACTCTCCAATAATACGCTCAACCATAAATGATAAAAGTGCTACCATAATTAAACATATCATGCATAGGTCTACCAAAAATACGTAACATACCCTCAACGAGCTATCTGTTCGCCCTACCATCCGGTTGCGCTAATGCATGGGCTCTCTTTTTGGCTTGCTCTGGCTTTCGACGTAGTGACGGGGGTGTCCCGTAGTCTACACTCAAATGTCCCCTCTAACTACATTTGTGACATCTGCGGTGGTCCTGCCTACTAGCCTGTCCATCTTTAGATCTCGAACCCTGACCCCGGTCTCTTCGACCCCTGTCATGTCCCCCATGATCTTAACCCTGATGGTACATATGTGGCGGTGGCCTATGCTGCTTTATCAATGCTGGTGCAATGGTATGATCCGGCTATCTCTCCTCATACTGGAACTGACTGCCCTGATGATCATCCATGCGTGCCTTGTCCCGTATGCCACCCCTCCGACCTCTATCCAAACGATCCCTTTGTCTCTTTGGCCTTCGGTCTGGCTGAGAGCTATGCCATGTCTGTACCTCAGTCCCAGTTATACATCTGCAATCCCTCTGCACCAGGTAGGTCTCATGCACCAAAGCTCTATCAAATGTCCTACAGAGTGGTTGACCCAAACGATACCACTACTGAAGCAATCCTATCCCCAACTACTTTGGTGAAATAGTATATATGCAGATGTTCCATCCTAGCTACGTCCATCGAGAATTGGAATAAGTACCGAAATCTTTCCATATACTGCAGAAGAGTCCAGTTACCCTGTCTCAGGGTCAGAATCTTCTCCTTAAATCTCAATCTTACATCCATGGGTATGTAGTGGTCATAGAACAACTCCTTAAAGTTAGCCCATGACGTCAGCTCTGGATATGTATCCTGATATGTGGTCCATCATACTACTGCGTGGCCTCTCAAACAAGCCCCAGATAATTGTACTTGAACACTCTCATCATTCCTCATCAGCTTACGGAAACACTGATGAGACAAAATCCACTTCCCCGCACCTTCGGGGTCACCACCTCCGTAAAAAAAAACATGGCTAAAACTTCAGAAAATCTCTCAACATCTTCGCTTCTGGAGCCAAGACAAACCCCGATGTAGTAAAGGTAGCAGTAGAAGTAGCAGTCATCTGATCCGTGGTCATGGGTGGAGGGATAGGAGTCGGCGTCTCTAGCGTAACAACAATTGTAGTGGCTCTCTCTCTTTGTCTGTGTCCTAGCTGCTACCCTCTCAATGGGTGTCTGGGGAACAACTGGGGCGACAATTGTCTTTGTAGGTACGGTAACACCTACTGACTCCTTGGGTGCGGCAACTGCCGTAGCAAGTGTAGTAAGTGCAGCGGTCTAATCTCGTAACAAACGTAGTACCCCAGTCATCTGAACCTCCTAAGCCGAGAGTTAATCCTCCATACTAGTTGTAATAGGGGAATTCATAGCTGCATTACTAGACTGATCAGTCATATGAGGCATAGTCGACTATCCGTCTATTATCTGCATTGAGAAGCGTACTCTGGATCAGCCCGATGTATATACGTATATCATATATATAAAATGGAAATATAAAACATATATAAGCCATATCACTACCCGCCTCACATCACTTCCTAACTAAAGTTCTAAGGCAATAACATCGGGTTTCCACAACAAATGTTTATTTATTAAATTTTATGCTCTTTCATTTTACATTCCCAAGTTCCTAGAAATCCTACTCTGATACCAACTGTGGTGGCCCTGCTGCCCCGAGGTGACGTGTCTCCTTGTACTCCTTGCCTAGTGGGCCAATTATACGTGTCTGACACCTA
The DNA here is from genome assembly GCA_039657365.1 of Stephania yunnanensis. Classification (NCBI taxonomy): domain Eukaryota; kingdom Viridiplantae; phylum Streptophyta; class Magnoliopsida; order Ranunculales; family Menispermaceae; genus Stephania; species Stephania yunnanensis. The sequence continues at coordinate 51,920,522 of CM077585.1, read as the reverse complement.
CCCGTCCACCATTTGTCTCAAAACTCATGTCCACATGTGTTTTATCAAATTAGTTAGTAGATCTTTGGTATTTTCTTAACTTATTCTCTTTAAGTATTTAAATTTTTATTCTAATGTTTAAACCATACTAGTGGGTTGTATTTTACAAGTTAACATATATTAACGGAAGCATTAAACGATACAATTAGAATAAGTAACTAGCATGGTAAACAATATTCATAAGAGCAAATCCTAATAAGGAAAACCCAAAAACGTACTATCTATATAAGGGACTGTACCATAAATAAGGTATATATACATGTACAGTGTCATCTCAAGTTCCCCTAATACCCAAAATAATACAAAATGTCAAAATAAGCACGTACTAGTAGGTCCTTAACGGCGGGCAATCAGATGTAGCACCTAGGATCCCTTTACCCTTATTGGTACTAGGATCTGCACTCAATCATCACAAAAAGACGGATGACGAGTATAGTAAGTAAAGTCCAAAGGAACCCCTATGAGCATTCGCATAAATAAAGTAAGGAAAAGCAAGAAGTAATGTCAAACAAACATGCGGAATGTAAAGACAAATAATTGTAAATGGCTCATCGCATGAATAGATAACAGTTAAGCTAACAAATATGTGTGCTCAATACAGATGGGCTAGACTATACTTCGGGTCACCAAGTTCCCACCAGTGGTCGCGCCTAATTGGCCCTACACTTTGTCCCTCGCGATGCTAGCCAAAAATGTTGAGTCATCGACACGTGCACTAAGGGCAAGCTCACATTGACGTTCACTAATGGCTGGGCCACACGTGCTACAGTCCAGAGCATCATGAACATACAACCAGGAAATCAGGTGAAGCAACCTCAACCTATGTCCAAATAACAGGATGGAATAGTAACATCAACAAAGAAATGATTGGAATGAATTTAAAGCATAATCAAATACTCAAAGTTTTTCAGTTGGGCTTTACAAATCTCAAACCGCTCTCCGACCTCCCCAGACTCCCATATTCGACCCGTCAACTCACCAGCACCGAGCTACGGTTCACTAAGTCCCTAAATTTTATAAGTTTAGGTTTTTGTAAGTGTTTAGATATGTATTAAGTTGAAAATCACCAAAATAGCCCTTAAATTCATATTTCATCTATCATTTGCGCTAATAGGTCTACCTAGCACGCTAGGTGGAGTTAGCACGCTAGGGGATCGGTATAGCGCGCTAATGTTCTTCATTTCGAAAAAATAGTTGGAAACCCAGAATGATTAGCGTGCTAATCAGCCCGATTAGCGCGCTAATTGCCTTCTGTGACAGAATTCTCAAGTCGAGAAATATGTCCTTCCCCTCTCAATTTGCTACCCTAACCTGGTTTACATCCTCTCTATACCAAAGTAGCTCCAAAACATAAGTTAAACTCACCTCAGAACAACAATTAAGTCAAGATCCTCAAATCCCAACACTCACTAATTTTTCCAAATTCAACAAAAATCCCAATTCATGCCAAACCAGTGATCAATCCTTAATAAAAATGATAATTAAACCCATAATTCATTAAGTTTCCATAAAAAACTAGGGATCTAACCCCTACAACTCGGATTTTACCAAAAACACATAAAAATGGGTTCTTTGAAGACTGTATTAGATGAGGAAGATGATTACCTTAGTTTGATCGCTTGCTTTATCTTCTAAGGTGTTGAAATCCCAGCTTGAAATCCCTTCTTATTCTCTGGTTTTCTCAGATTGCATGAGTATTTCAATTAGTGGAAATGAAAATCACACTCACTTGTTATATATATTTTTTGTCTTGATCAAGTGTGCATATGTATCTCGAGGATTATCTTGTGGTCTCATTTCATGTTGTGCCACACCACTTGATAACTCCATTAACACACTCATATCATAGAATTACTCAATATGATCATCTTGATGTCCAACTTATGGTCCTCATTATTTAGTTCAGACTATGGGCTTATTATTTATTTAATTAGTTCACCTTATATTAAGCATTATCAAACCATATGGTTAGTGTTTTATTTATCAAAATTAACTAACTCATGGTCTCACTAACTTTCGGCTACCCGATATTTGGTGCCCCCCGTCTCGACACTCATTTCGAGGCACGTCATATCCTATTGTTTTAACTTCAACTCAATTAGCCTATAGTTACATTACCTTTTTCAATTGAATTACTTAGTCATATTAACATGAATTAGACGAGTTCCCTAGTGTACCCATACTTCGCCTCCCGATATTCGCATTGACATGCATTTCGTGGCTACTACCTATCATACAACCTCGCACGATATAACCATTCAACATACGCATATCTGATGTATTAACAAATAGTTTCATAAAATGCATTGCAATTAAACAATATAACACACTATTTACTAGTGTACCTAGGTCGACATGTGTCCTAGCCTACCCACGACGTCCGTGTGGATCCAAGCTGACGTTAATGTCTAGAATTACGAAATAAATAATGACGTTGATAAAATGAGTTGTTACAAATGTCCCTAGTAGTTCATTATATTGGTAATTAAAATGAATTAAAACTAGTGTGACTCTTGATTGATGGTCATTTAATGATCATATGTATAAGGATACGAATCAAGATTATGAGTGCATGTTATGGAACATGGTACTAGGCCGACCCGCTATGAGAACTCCACATGGATTAAGTCATAGGTGTTACTCTTCATAGGTATATGATTTAGTCATCTGACTTAAGATTATCGGAGACTTCAACATTACGATAATAGTGATTTGCACAATCAAATGTTGTCTTTAACTGGATGATTATAAAGACTGCGATTGTTTAACTATTTGAATAATGTATGAAGGTGTGTAATCGAGATAGAATTTGTCTCTCTCGTAGAAAGGGAGATATCAATTGATCCCTAAATATGATAGACTGATAATGGTTAAGTCTTTGTGAATTGATATGATCAATGTCATTTGGAATTTTTCAATCTACTAAGAGGTCAAGACTACTACGATTAAACATTAAGGGTGACTTTTTCATGCCTCATGTTTGATCAATGGATATCATACGACAAAAGGATATGATATACACTATTAATTAGGTTGTATCGATTTTGATCTTCATGCAACTAGGGCAGTCATAATGCCTTACTAGAGACTACTTATGACTTGTGTACCAAAATAGTTCTTGGTTCACTACAAATGTTTCATGAACCTATTGGGTCGCACACAAAAAATGGTTTTGCATTATTTTAAATGACTCGGAACAACATATTTTATAAGATGAAATTCATAATATAAAGGTTTAGATGATGTGACATATTAATACCTTTTTAAGTAGGGGTATAATGGTAATTCGCTTAGCTGACTTTATACGTATGAGGGTTATATGAATAGGCGTGTTAAGTGAATTCACATTACTGATGAAATTATGGTCAAAATCTAATTTTTCATTTTTAAGAAAACAAATTAGGTTTTATGCAGTTCTTGGGTTTTAGGGAGAACAGAAAATTGTTTTTGTGTTCTCTCTCAGGCTAGCACTCGGAAGTTAGATCGCTATTTGTGTGTGGATTTCTAATAGAGGACGTTCGTCTCTGGCAGTGTCTTACAGATCGGTCAACATAAAAAAAAAAACTTGCGATTAAGATACAGTTTAGTTTCAATCAATCAGTTTAATGGAACTAGGATTTGATTATGTTAGGGTTCGAAATAAAATAAAAAAATCTTCACTACGTTTTAAACCCCCAAACCCAACAATAAGTCGTGGCATTGTTGAAGTAAAGTCAGTAAAACAATCCAAGTGACTGTATTTTAAAGTTAGAATGGAAGTAAAATAGAAATAAGTGTCGGACTGGTTTACTTACTTCAAATACAAGGAAATCGTAGCTTGACTCAACTCCCGACCATTCTAAACTCACGTTCAACATCCTCGTGTTGACTCTCTAAGTTGTTGTTTAGGTACTATTTAGAGTGTGTTTGAGTAGTTAAGTAGAGTTAGAATTAGTTAATGAGTTTTAGACATTTAGAGAAATTATTGATTTTTTTTACTGTTTAAGACCATTAGCACGATAACGGCCTTTAGTGCGCTACCTGAAAACTTTGCCAGAACCCAGAATTTTGAACTCAGAATTATAGCTTCTCTCCTCGGGATTGGCCTTCTCCAAAGCCCCGGACGGCCAAACCCCCATTCTCCATCACCGGTGGTCTTCAACGTCTTTTGGGAAAAGCATAGACAGACTACAAGTAACGACCATAAATTTTTAACTTGTGTCACGTGTCATCGCAAGACTTTAATGGGGACTTAAGATGGCGTGGCGTACTTGGTCAATCCTCGGGAGCTGACATTGAGGCATTTATATTTTCGTGATGCGTGTATTACTTATCTATACCCAAGATATACAAATTCAAACAAATCTATCTTGATATGTATGCGTCGAAACCCGAGCGGGAGCACGCCTCGAGATGCATGCAAGCGTAGGAATCGAGTAGTTGAGTTAGGTAAGGACTTAGTCTAATGGTGACGGCTTCAAGCCTCAAGGCCGCATTGGGTATCGTTGTGTCGTGTGCTCCTCGTTTGGTGGGCCCAGCTACACTTGTTTGATACATGCCCGTCCATCCCACGTCTCGGTAATCATGTCCACATGTGTGTTATTAGTTTAGTTAGTCGGTTATCCATATTTTTATTAGGTTATTTCATTAAGTCTATAAATAACATAAGTTCAACTGTTTGTAGATTATTCAAGTCTTAGCCGTGCTAGTGGTTTGTATTTTAAAGAGTTACAAGTAGATAATCGGTATTTTTTATAGCGAAAGTCTTAAATTAAACATAAACATGTATTTTCATTAACTTTTGGTTTTATAGAGCGTCAGTCCTACTGTAAAACAAACTCGAAATATATCACGTTGTATATATAAGGCGATAAAAATAAATATATACAAGTACACACATCTCACCAGTCTCCAAAAAACTCAAAATTAATATAGAAATATACCAAAATAAGCACATACGAGTAGTATGCCGAATAGTGGGCGTGCTCAGAGATAGTCTCCAAGAATCTCCTTACCCTTACTCGTAGAAGGATCTGCACGCAGCTACCACAACAAAATAGATGGCGAGTCCATTAAGTAAAATCCTAAGGAAATTCACAGAGCATTCATACGATAAAGTAAAGGAAATCCAATAAATATTGTTAAACAAACATGCGGAATGTAAACAAGCAACTGTAAATGGATCATCGCATGTGTAGTAACAATAAAGCATAAAAGTGTGTGCCTTTTCCAGTCAGAATAAACAATACTTCAGATACCTTCCTAGGATCCCACCAGTGGGCACACCCAATCGGCCCAATACTTGGTCCTCTCGGTGGCCTAATACCTTCCTATGACGCACTAACACATATACCAACAAAGTAGCTTAGGCTGTTATTTACCAGGACTCCTGATAGACATGCTTTAGTTAGCATGTCATAGACACACAACGAAATACCCGGGGGAGTAAACTAAACCAATCGTTCAAAGAGTGACACAAACATAGATACCTAAAGTAGATAGGGAATAGAATCAAGAATACACTGAACAAGATAGAATAAAACAGTAATGAAAGTAAGTAAATACTAAAGCGATGTTAATGTGGGTTTTACAAACCTCAAATACAAGATCCGACTCTTCTGAACATGCCTCAAATGCATCCCTTACTCATTCCAAACCCTCGTAGTACAGTCCCTTAGTCTCCTAAGGTCATTAAAGGGTGTTTAGAGTATGTATTAGATTCAGTTACAAGCTAGCTCAAGTCATTTAACTTAATCAGTAAAAGTTGATTAGGCTCAAGATTTGAGCATGCTAAGGTTTAAGCTAAAAGTTGAGTCTACTGAATGTTTGAGCTTACTCAAAGTTCAAGCATACTTGAAACTTTGAGCATGCTCATGACTTTGAGCATGTTTTCTAGGCATAACGCTCTATATGGTAAAAACTCAAAAAATATCGCTGTTGATCTTTAAGTCTCGACCTTTTCGACCTTCATACTTATACAATCCTCTGAACATTAGTTTGCGCCTCATTTTTCATTATCGTGTAACAAAATGGGCTAAAACATAAGCAAAAGACACCAAATCAACTTTCCCATGAAGTTACTATTTATCTTATTCCTCACATAATCACTACCCAACAACAACAACAACAAGTACCTTAAAAATGATTCCCAACAAGAGATTCTTACCCATTGAGGGTTGATCCACTCTTATGAACCCTCCATACACTAAAAGCCATGAAGAATAACAATCTTAGAACATGCATTATCAAGATTTAGCGAAGAACATACCTATAACTTTAATGGAGTCGTCACTCTTATTCTACCTCTCTTAGATCCCTAAAAATTCTAACAAATTAACTTACAAAGGTCATCAAATCCTTCACATGTCTTCTATTTCTCCTCCTATCACCACGTTCTCTCTCATTTACTTTTTTTATTCAAATGAGAGAGAAATGGAAAACGTGGGATTTAAGTAGTTATCCATTATTCGGATCCTCAAGTGGGTATTTCAAGGCACATCTAAGGTTAATATCTTTCCAACATACAACCCACTACATCTCTACTTGCAACCACTTGTCATTTATTAATGCGACACTTAACATGCACATAGTATTCAATAGGTCCACATACACAAGGCATAGTACATTTCCCATTTTGCACATGATATTTTAAAATAATTACATGCAAGTCTAATTCCACCTACTTTATAATTGCCCTTTGATCTCACTATATTTACAATCAAATCATAGACATATGTTTTCAAATTAATTTAATTAACTAGACTTTGGTACAATTATCATATGGTTAGTGTGATTGGTTACGTAAGTAACATATTTGTGGTCTCACTAACCCTTGACTACCTGACATTCGGCGCCCCACACTCTGGCACGCATTCATAGGCACGTACCAGTCACAACAACTAGCCCGATAGCAACGTACACATACGCAATGTTAAAATAATATAATGTTTTAAACATCACAGCTAAGCAACCATCATCCACAAAAATATATTCCCTCGATTTTCGTGTCCGAGTCAATTGAGTTATCTATATAACGCCCGAATTACGACCGTTAATTCCCAAGATTAACATTAATACTAATTTAATTAATTTGGGTCGTTACAATTCTTCCCAAATAGGGGAAATTTAACCCCCAAAAATCTAGATCTCGATGAATTCTTGGTTCACTTTTATTGTAACTGAAATTGTGGCGGAACAATTGAGGTCACCAACTCATGCTCGAACCCCACTAGACTATACTTCAGTACGTTGGGATCCCATTAGTGGGTTTCTCTAACCTGCTCCACTACCCCATTACCCGATAGCCCTCGCGGTGGTCAGCATGAACTCACGACCCACCAACACCTGCACCAAAGACAACCAACTCAAGTCGCAATTCACTAAGGACGACTGTACCACGTGCTAAAGCCTAGTATATAGCACAACACTGAGTCTTCATATGCATAGCCATGAATCAACATATGTATGCACATAATTTAAACTACTAACTGATAATATGTGTCATATAACTTACCCTCGACGTGATGCCTGGTCGCCTAAAGTCATAATACATCTTAGTCCGGCTAGGATGAACTGTTTGGCGAGACCTGTGTGCTTCCTTAAGAATTTCATCATGTAACTCTTGATCTGCAGGTATCCACAACCTCCTTCGTTGTCTCAAACACCGACCCATCGACTTTGCCCAATTAGTACACTCTGAATCTTAAACCTCTCATAGAGCCCATTAGCCCTATGATACTCGGCAACCCGCTCAATCGACACAGTCAAAACTCTCATCTAACAACAAAAGTTCAACTCAGCCGTAGCAAATACCCCTGTCATGCATATCACTGATGCTGCCTGTAGTAAGCCATGTTCATGTGTCATATATCACAAAATGGTCTGACTATCTATTCCACTGCTTTGCAGGTGTGTGCATCATGGCGAGAGCTTCGTCAATCTATCGATCATCATACTCAAACTGATCTTATTGATAATCAACTTTGCGAATCTGGTCATCCCTATAGTCCCTCTTAGACTAGTGTCTCGGGAAATATTATAGTAGTAGCCTAAATAGATGTTTGCGTTATCGTTACGTTGATGACTACCTAATTAGTAGTAGTCAGTATCGTAGGTGTCGTTTGAGCTACTCCTACTACGATGGCTATTGCGGCCTTCTCTAAGTAACTGTAGAATCACTGTCAACTGAGTGTCATATGCCATAAGTCGATCATCAACACTCTGAATAGTAGTAGCAGTGGTTGAAGTGGTTTTAACCGGATTTCTAGTCTAATCAATCTCTGGCAGAGTAGTAAGCTGTCCGTTCATCTTGATCCATATCGAGAAGCATGCGTCGGACCAACCTTGGTATATATACGCATATTATATATATGTATAATATAATAAATATGACACATGTATAATAACTCTACCCGCCTCACATAACTTCCCAACTAAGGTTCAAAGGCTATACCATCGAGATTCCACATTTAAAGTTCATTTATTAAGTTTTATCAAATTTTCTTTTAAATTTTCTCAAGGCTCCATCGACTTCGCTTCGATACCAATTGTGGCATTGGTATCAAGTTAAATAACGAAATACGATTCATCTTATAGGCTCCATCAACTTTTCTCTGATACCATCTATGGCGTTGGTATCGGGTTAAATAACAAACTATGATTCGTCTAATAGGCTATATCGACCCTGCTCTGGTACCATCTGTGACGTTGGTATCAGATTAAAGAACAAATTACGCTTCACCCTTGAGGCGGCATCGACCTTGCTCTAATACCATATGTGTTGTTGGTATCAGGTTATATAACAAATTAGGCTTTATCCCATATGCTCCATCGACCTCGCTCTGATAACATATATGAAGGCCCCAAATCCTGAGGCCGCCCCAGGGTGTTGTCGTGTTGTGTGCTCCTCGCCCGATGGGCCCAGCTACAAGTGTTCGACACCTACCCGTCCATCTCACGTCTCGATAATTGTGTCCACATATGTGTTACTAGTTTAGTTAGTTGGTTATCCATATTTTTCTTAGGTTATTTCATTAAGTCTTTGAATAATGTAGGCTCAGCTGTTTGTAGATTATTCAACTTTTAGCCGTACTAGTGGTTTGTATGTTACAGAGTTGCAAGTAGATAATCAATATTTTTTACAATGAAAGTCTTAAATTAAACATAAACATGTATTTTCATTAACTCTTAGATTTTATAGAGCATCATTCCTACTGTGCAAAACTCAAAATAGAGCACTCTGTATATACAAGCTGACAAAAATAAATATATACAGGTACACAAGTCTCGCTAGTCACTTATAAACCCAAAATATAGCAATATATCAAAACGGACACCTACGAGTAGTGTGTTGGACAGTGGGAGAGCTCAGAGATAGTCACCAAGAATCTCCTTGCCATTACTCGTAGAAAGATCTGCACTCAGCCATCATGACTAAATAGATGATGAGTCCAGTAAGTAAAATCTCAAGGAAATTCACTGAGCATTCATATGATATAGTAAATAAAACTCGATAAATACTGTTAAATAAACATGTAGAATGTAAACAAGCAACTGTAAATGGATCATCTAAGGTTAATATCTTTCCAATACATAACCCACTACATCTCTACTAACAACCACTTGTCATTTTTAAATGTGACACTTAGAATGCACCTAGTCTCCAATTGGTCCACACACAAGGCATAGTGCATTTCTCATTTTGCATATGATCTTTAAATAAAAATTACGTGCAAGTCTAATTCCACCCACTTTATAATTGCCCTTTGATCTCATTATATTAACAATCAAACTATAGGCATATGTTTTCGAATTAATTTAATTAACTTGACTTAGGCACAATTATCATATAATTATGTAATTGGTTACGTAATTAACATATTTGTAGTCTCGTTAACTCTCGACTACCCGGTGCCCCGCACTCTGGTAGGCATCTATAGGCACGTACCCATCACAACAACTCGCCTGATAGTAATGTACACACATGTGATGTTACAATAATATAATGTTTTAAACATCACACATAAACAACCATCATCTACAAATAATATATTCTCTTGATTCTCGTGTCCGGGTTAAACGAATTTTCCACATAACGCTCAAATTACGACGGTTAATCCCCGAGATTAACACTAATCTTAGTTTAATTAATTTGGGTCGTTACACTAACCATGGAGTTTAATTATTTACAAACACTAGACTAAGTTGCTTGAAATCAAATATTAAAGTTATGATATCAAATTTAAGCCTAAGTTGAAAATTTAAATAAGTGTGCATGTATATATATAACAACAACAACAACAACAACAACAACAACAACAACAACAACAACATAGCCTCATTCCCGAATTAACTGGGTCGGCTACATGGATCAAACTTTTTCATTGTGCTCGATTAAGTGCAATCGATGGTGAGCTTTCCAGACTATTCGAATCTTTCCTAATTAATGTATCTCATGTTAAATTTGGTCTACCCCTACCACGTCAAATTCCTATGATTTTTATTAAGTCAAGTTTTCTAGTGGGGGATTTGTAGGTCATCTTTGTAGGTGACCAAACCACCGCAATCGCCCTTCCTTAATTTTTGTATCAATTGGTGCTACTCCTACTTGTCTTTGAATTTTTACATTTCTTATTCTATCTTTACGAGTTTTACCACACATCCACCAAAACATCCTCATTTCGGCTACGTTTATTTTATATAATTGTTGTTACTTTACTGCCTAACATCGACTTCCATATAGCATAGCTAGCCTAATTACGGTCCTATCATATTTTTCTTTTAACTTAGTCGGAACATTTTGATCACAAATCACCCCTGTTACACTCTGTTATTTCTTCCATCTAGCTTGAATTTTATGCATGACATCATTCTTAATACTACCAATAAATATCAAATGTACATACCTTATTAAAATACGTACACATATACTTAACTAGTGAAATGAAGGCCATGCACAGCCCAAATAAAGACCTTTGATGATCTTAGAATCTTATGTAAGGGAAAGATGAAAGAATGATCTGATAGTCTTGACTTAAAGGATATGAGTATAAAAAGACCCCTTAGTTGAATTTCATTTCTTGCTCCAAACACTCCAGCTCTAAAAGAGAAGAGAAAATGAAAAAAGCTACCAAAGCCTGTTGTAAAGTGAGAAAATTGGAGAGGATTTGGTGACCTTCAAGGGACATTGGGGGCTAAGAAATCAAGCTAGAATAAGGAACAACCCTATGAAAGTATTTCCTTCTCTTGTTGCTTAGGCTATTGAGTTTAAATCAGGACTTTTGTTGTATGTACTGAAATTCTAAGTTGATTTTGTGTTTCCTCTCTATACGAGGTTATTCCACCTTGACTTTTAAGAATTCCTTTTGGGTTGTAAAATGTTTTTGAAATTTTTAGTTTTGAGTTTAAATTTGTGTCCTTGACCATGCAAGTTTTAATCTTGGCTTTGATGATGAACGAATGTTAAATTATGATGGATCGTTGTTGTTTTTTATGTTGTTGAGGAGGATGTACCCTGTTGTGAAGGTTTTTAGCGATGGAGATGGCCTAGGTGGGATTTGGAGTCAAAAACCCCAAGAGGCACATATCTCGCAATACGCCATTCATCCGAGCATGACCAAAATGTATCAAGATATAAAATGTCTCTTTTGGTGGCCACTGATGAAAGCTAACGTATGGGAGTTACAGGATATGCCATCGGGTTAAAGTTAAGCATAAAAGGACTGGAGGGTTGCTACAACCACTTTCCATTCCTCAATGGAAGTGGGAGCACATCGCTATGGATTTTGTAAGTGGTATGCCTGATTATCAACACAAATATGATACTATTTGGGTGATCGTGGATAGATTGACCAAGCTGCACATGTCATACCAGTTTCCACCAAGTATAAATTTTGAGCAGCTAAGCAGTCTTTATGAGAGAGAAATAGTCATATTACATGGAGTTTCGATCTCCAATATGTCAGATAAATGGTCTTAATTTAAATCAAAGTTTTGGGAGAGTATTTAAGAACATTTTGGCACGTAGCTTCAGTTCAGTACCATGTATCTCCCGTAGACAGCTGGCCATTCTGAACGACTGATCCAAACATTGGAAGACATGCTCAAGGCTTCCATTTTAAAGTATGGTGGGTCGTGGGAAAAGTATCTACCTCTGTATGAATTTGCTTACAATAATAGTTGCCAAGCTAGCATTGGATTGGCACCATTTGAGACACTCTACTGCAGGCCTTATAGGTCTCCAACATGTTGGGCTGAGCTTGAGCATATTGTGGGACTTGGGCTAGAGATAGTAATAGATCACACAAAGAAGATCATGTAGATACATTAACGACTTCAAGGCGCTTAGGAGAAACAAAAGAATTACGCTGATAAATATCGAGATGGATTTGAATATAAGGAGGGAGACTATTTTAACCTTAAGGTCTCATCTCTTAACATCAATGGTTCGAAATTAAATGAAAACTCGCTCAGAGATTTATAGGTCCATTCAGGGTGACAGTGAGAGTCGTCAAGGTTTCTTACAAGCTCAAGTTACCACCTCGGATGGCATGAGTCCACCCAGTGTTCCGTATATCAATGTTTCGATTGGATAGATCAAGGAAAGACGATAAGCGGATGGTTGACTTAAGTCAAATTGACTTGGTAGAGGATATCGCGAGGATCGATCTACATTGATTTTAGACCAGAAAGTGCAGAGTTTGTACAACAAGGACATCTCGCTGGTCCTCATCAAGTGACAACATTATGGCGACGAGGAGTTGATATGGGAGCAAGAGTCCTATATGCATGAGAGCTTCCCGTGTCTTTTCGATTCCGGCAAGGGTTTCATTTTAGTTATTTTAAGTTTTGATGATGAAATTCTTTTTAGTTGGGAAGGCTAAAATTACCCTAAATTTCTAACTCGTGTCACATGTCACTGCAGGACTCTAACGAGGACTTATGATAGCGTGGCGTACTTGGTTAACCCTTGGTAGTCGACACCGAGGTATTTTATATTTTCGTAATGCGTATATTACTTATATATACCTAAGATATACAAATTCAAACCAATCTATCTTGATATGGAGGCGTCGAGATGCGGGCGGGAACGTGCCTCGAGATGTGGATACGCGTATGAACTGGGTAGCAGAGTTAGGTAAGGACTTAGTCTAACCATGGAGTTTAATTATTTACAAACACTAAACTAAGCAGCTTAGAATAAAATATTAAGGTTATGATATCAAATTTATGCCTAAGTTGAAAATTAGAATAAGTATGCATGTATATATACATACTAATAAATATAAGATGCACATACCTTATTAAGATGCATATACATATACATAACTAGTGAAAATGAAGGCCATGCATAGCCCAACTAAAGACTTTTGATGATCTTAGAATCTTATGTAAGGGAAAGATGAAGGAATGATCTAATAGTCATGACTTAAAGGATGTGAGTATAAAAAGACCCCTTAGTTGAATTTCATTTCTTGCTCCAAACACTCCAGCACTAAAAGAGAAGAGAAAACAAGAAAGCTAGAAAAACTTAGTGTAAAGTGAGGAAATTAGAGAGGATTTGGTGGCCTTCAAGGGCCATTGGGGGTAAGAAATCAAGCTAGAACAAGGAACAACCCTAGGTAAGTATTTCCTTCTCTTATTGCCTAGGTTATTAAATTTAAATTGAGACTTTGATTGTATGTAACGAAATTCTGAGTTGAATTTGTGTTTCTTCTTTATACAAGGTTATTCCACTCTTATTTTCAATGATTCATTTGGGTTGTCAAATGTTTTTGAAATTTTTTAGTTTAGAGTTTAAATTTGTGTCCTTGATAATGAAAGTTTTAATCTTAGCTTTGATAATAAATGGATGTTAAATTATGATGGATTGTTGTTGTTTTTATGTTGTTGAGTTATGAAGGTTTTTGGTGATGTAGATGGCCTAGGTGGGATTAGGAGTCAAAAATGCAGTCTGCAGAGTGTCCAACGCACTATCCTTCCTAGATAGCGCGCTATTCATTCTGCAAACAAGACAGATTGACCTGTTTTCATAAAATGACCATAATTTTCTTGTTTAAAGTCAATTTTTTACGTTCCGCATATCGTTGGAAAGCTAAGACATAGAGGTAGGATCATAAGATTCAAAAATAAATTCATTCACTTTGTCAAAAATGGCTTAAAAATTAGAGTTAATCCACGAGAATAGTCTTTTGTCATTTTTTGACCTGAGTTTGGATGTTCGACATTTTGAAGCCTTTCATTCATCAAACTTAAATCGTCATTTTCGGATTTTATGTTTTCATTATAAAGAAGTTGTCCATTGATTTTCATGCCATTCCGACTTGTCTAACTGGGTTTTTCGACTAAGTTTTTGAATCATGTTTCTATTGAACTTAAAATGAGCTTATTTTCGAACATGGTCATTCCAAGGGTCAAATGACCTCGAAACCTAACCAAAATGTCTAAACCAGAGTTTTGTATAATGAAATAAGTGTCCAATGATCTTCAATAGATTCAGAGCTCTCTAACCCACATTTTTAATTGCCTATTAATTCGACTAAGTTATGTTTTCAAACAAGTCTATATTTGACTAAATTTTTGTAAACGGAGTATCAAACATATGAATGATTTCTAAATAAGTTGAATTGTTAGTTTACTCTTATAAACATCGGACTTGGAACTAGAGTCCCTTCGGCATCGATTCCGGGTATATTCAAGTCCACTTTTAATAAGTAAAATTTGAGAATAATGAAAACTAAATTACAATGAGGACTTTTATTAACATAGAACTTGTGTTCGAATAAGTCCATGAGAATGAAACTTAAAAGCCATTCAATCAAGTTTTTTGTTGGGTATTTTATCACCAAATCAAATCCAATAATGTCGGATAAGTGACACAAGTACTTTTCGAGTTGTTTAAGAATATACTTAAGCTAACAAAAATCATTTTAAGACTCCACTACTTATGATAAAATAATAGAAAATCAATTGTAGACTAATGTGAATGCATAGATAGGAAATGAATGAACAAGACTCTAACACACTTAAAACTTATCTAAAATGGATGTCAGGGACTTATCGAGCTAGATTTGGACATCAGGGGATTAGTTTGGGGACGTGTTAGAGCTGATAGAGAGAAAGTATTAATGTGGATCCGAAATAAGTAAAATCAGTAAGAGTGTCAACATGATTTCTTTTCAACTTCTTATTGTTAACCTCTTGAAAAGCATGTCATACTTGTATTTCATTCTTATTTCAAATGGCATAGTGTCACGACCCAAATAATTAATACACTTTTAATTCTTTAAGTATGACCAAATGACTATGATGTGGGACCCGCAGCGAGATACGTGTCATTACCGAGGCACGGTGGCCGAGGAAAGTGTTATATTTGTATGTTGTATGCCAAGTGTATTGTATATGTGTAGACTACTAAGTCAATTCTACGGGTATGCAGATACCGAGACAAGCGGAGACGCCCTCGAGTCGCGTGTCGACATAGGACCAGGTAGCAATATATTGGGGTAAGATTCAATTATTTACATTAAATGGGCAATTAATTAGTAATTTGTGGTTGCAATATGGCCACATGCAAATGTAATAAATAAAAAGGGCATATAGTTAGAAAATAAAACATGAGGCCTTAGATGTGCATCGAGACACACGTTAAACCATCATGAGGCAAGGTGTTACACAATGGAGTCACTTACATGTGACATAAAGGACAAGTGTGGTGTTGAAGACCACAAGATGTGTCTCGAGATACATGTGTGTTTTGAGATGAATGGCTCACATTCAAGCCAACCAAATCATATAAATTGGTCAAATTAACATCAAAGTCCAAACTTATCTCATTATCTCTCAAACCAAATCGCTTGTAAGAAGAAGAAGAAAAAGAAAAGATAAGAGGGAGAAGGAGAAAAGAAAGAGAGAGAGAGAGAGAGAGAGAGAGAGAGAGAGAGAGAGAGAGAGAGAGAGAGAGAGAGAGAGAGAGAGACCGAAAGAGAAGAAAAGCGTGAGTGAGTTGATTGTTTTCATTGTTGGTTGTATCGTTATTGTTGTCGTGTTAGAGGGTGGCCATGGAAGGTTCGACCTCCATGGCCAAGAGGTGTGAGGAAGGAGATGGTAAGGGGGTGTCTCCCTACCATCGAGACCGATTGTGGTTGGGGTTGGGAGCCAACCCCAACGCCTCTAGGAAAAAATAAAAAAAAATAAAATAAAAGCATGAAGTGCTCTGTATGTCGAGATGGGGAAGAAGATGGTCTGAACTTGGCGGTTCGGCTCGAGTCGAACCGGTTCGACCCGGGCCTGCCCAAAGAAGAAAAAAAAAAAAAAATATGGGTTGGGTGGACCGGGCCAGTTCGAACCGGTTTGACCCGGTTCGACACAAACCCATAAGTTTAGATATAAAAAAAAATGTTGGAAAATTTGAAAAAAAAATCCCATAAAAATTGGGAAAATCCCGAAAAATTATATTTCGATAAAATAAATAGAAATTGATAAATTTCTATGAAAAATAAACTATTTGAAATTTTGAAAAAGACTTTTACGGGGTTTTACCACGAAAAGCGCAAAATTGGCAAATTGGTTTCGAATTCGATTTCGACCAATTTAGGAATTTTAAATAATTAATCTTGAATCTAAATTGAAAGGAGATATTACGGGGTGTTGGGTGCATACAGTGACGCACAAGAAGCCGGATAGCTTAGGAATTGTTGTTGTATGTAAGTAAATCGAGTGAGACATTTATTTACATTTCATTCCATTTATTTATTCATTCTCAGTTATTCGAATAGAATTTACCTTTGAAATCTATATGCTATGACTTGTTTATTTCTCATTTTGTGACGTCGTTCATAGAATACTCTGTTACTATCATTGATTTCAATTCCTATACTTTGTCATGTAGATTGTTGTGTTTGGAAGCCAGTGATATAGTATGTTATTATGTTAGTTTGTTTATTTTGACTATAATCTTTTGTGCGTTAGTATGTAGTTACATCTCTTGGATTCTATTACCGATTCATTATTGAAAGTGAAAGTGATTCTTGTGGTTAGGGTCATTTGATTATAGAAATCCAGCTTTCATACGAGGTCACTAGACTTTTTTGGATGTTAGGGAATTTCTCCACTACCTTGCATGACACACGGGGTAATGTGCCTCGAACGGGGAAACTAGACCTCGGGGTTTATTGACGCAAGAATAACTTAGGTGAGCATGACGTGTTTTAAAACTCGAGTATGTTAGCAACTATATATTTCGTTGACGACTAATTCACTTGGAATAGAAAAGGCATAATCGTAAGTACGACATTTTGAAATTATGATCTATAGAGCTCAATTTGTAATGAAATGGTATATAGCAGAGCTCAAATTGTAGTGGAAAGGCTGATGTGACGTAACTCACGGCCAACCGACCTTAATCCATTACTACTTAGCTTTGAGTCAGTTTCATATTTGGTTAACTCAAGTATCTCTTTGCATGATGTTTCTTTCATCATAGTTGCTAATTAAATTATGTCATTTGATACTTGTTTCCTGTTTGGGAATGTGGATCAATGTCTCTCAGTATTACTTAAATAACTTCATGTACTCACCGCCTAGTTTGTGACGGTGGGTGCAGATCAACCGAGTAGCAGACCAGGCAAAGAGAAGATTCGTGACTACCTCTGAGCCAGTGAAGGACCGCTACGACATATTTTTATATGTTTTATATTCTTTTGTATTACATTTTATATGTACATGATATCTTTACTTTTGGGTTGAGTGCTAGAAACATCTAACTAGACACATGTTATATATATCAACACTTTTGTTTATGTATGCATGTGATCTCTATTTCATGATTTTTCCACAATAGGTTAAGCCTTATGTTATAATGTCCACCAGTAACTTAAGAAGATTTTCGATGAATAACTTGTTAGTTGTAAAAAATTTAAAATTTAAGTTAACTATAGGTGGTATCGTGTTTTTAATATTGAATAATTGGTAGGTTTTTAGGTGTTTAAATAAGGTTGACTAGTTCCTTGTTAGGTCCTATATGGGAGATTAGGGCTTAATTATGGATTAGGCCAGGCGGTGCCCTTATTTGGAGAAGGGGTCGTCACACATAGGGTTTAGGTAGTCCACCAATTATGTCATCTCTTAAGTTAATCATCCGTAGTCACCGTGGCTTCTTGTTGAGGACTATTCAAAGGATAAAGCATATAAGGTCACCGTGGCTTACCTTGATAGTTAAGGGGTTGTTAAAGCGACTCGATGAGTCCATAGTGCTGAAATTATGTCGGGCAGTTGGAAATGTCATTGGGCCCGCTGTGTCGACTTCAAGCTATGTTATGGTCTAAAAACCCATAGTTCGAACCGAATTACGTATCGACTATTTTTTGCTTCCTTGTCATTTGATTTTCATTGCTTACTTGATTAGTATGTTTATCATGCACTTTGTTATTTTTTTACAGCTTCCTGTAAATACACGCATGATTTAGAGACTATTGTAATTTATTACTCAAAAATACTATCAAATCTCTTATTGTTTTAATCATTGGAGTTATCTCCGTTGTTGGTAACAAATGCAGGTCCCTCGAGTAGTAAGGGGAATGAGCATGTACTTGGTGATTTCCTCTTAGCTACCTAAGCGTCGGCTCCATTACTCTTAATTCATAGGTTCTTTTATTATTTTGTTATATATATATATGACTATGTACTTATGATGTTTTAATGCTTTTTGGTACTTGGGGATGTAATATACAATTGATGATACATGTATATGCATATCGTACTTTTTATCACCAGTTATATATATTATATCACATCATCAGCAAGATTTCCACGCATAGGTTGTCCCACTTTAATTCTGATTATCAACAATGTACTTTAAATTGTTTTAAATTGCTTCCCCTTGTTGTAATCGACATTAAAGTCATCATTGTAAACTTTATAACCTTAATAAGGACAATAAGAAAAATTAATTTGAAATATAGGTTGACTAGGCATGCGTTTACTCGACAAAAGTTGATTGGGGGTCACGTAGGTCTAGTGCCGGGTGGAGCCCAGTTTGTGGCGACTGGGATCATCACACTACACTTCGATAATTGCATGAAAATCATCAAATTAAACTAGCATTAAACTAAAAAAAAATCATGTTTTTTTCAAGAACACCATGAACTTCAAAATTCCATAACTTTTTGAAAACAAAACTAAATTTTGAAATTCTTTATAGCAAATTAGGAGGAATTTCACAAGGATTCCAACTATACTAGTGGTTTTCAAAAAAAACTCATTTTCTTATCAAAATTTGGAAAATCTAGAATCATTGAAAAAACTCCAATTTGGCCAAAACTTGAATTTTCAAAAATTGGGACTTGAAAACTCAATTGGGTCTTTCAATTGGTTCAAACAATGATTAAAAGAGACCTTAATTTCCTCTTGTAAACTTGAATTTTCAGAAATTAGGACTTGAAAACTCAATTGGGTATTTAAATTGGTTAGAGTTGCAAGTGGGGCGGGGAATCCCCTTCACCCACTAGGGTGGGGATTCCCGCATTTTCGCTCCTACAGGGTGAAAGTTTGCCCCGCCATGCGGGGCGGGGTAGGGACGGGGATTACTCTGGCTCTGCGAGATTTCCCCACCCTGTACCTTGTACCTCGCCCTACGAGGAATCCTTGTCCCCTCTCCCTTGTGGGGATTCCCCGTGGGAATCCCGCCATTTACCACTCAAAGCAACTAATTTTTCTTGAACTAATTATTTGTATGTAATAAAGTTTTTTTTAGCCAACCATATAAGTAATTAAATTAATTTAAGTAAGAAATATTATTTATATATATTCAGCCATAATTTATCAATATGATGATAAAATTATATATGATCAAATAACTGTAATTTATTAATTCAAAACATTGCATTAAGGTAGAATTAGATTTAAATATACATGTCATAAGGATTTTTATTTTGAGAATGTCACATGGATATGGTTATATGTTATTTTTATGGTTATCCTTCTTTAGATAATGTAAGTTACTCTAAAAAAAGTGACAAAAAATCGAAGATTGAGGATAAAAACATGCATTTACACAAATTTAGTGGCCCGGGGATCCCTACGAGGTGGGGCGTGGGGGCAAAGTTCTCCCCGTGGAAATTTGTAAGGATGACCCCATGCGCCCTGCGGGGACGAGAGACAGTATCTTCAATCCTCGCCACCCCGTACCCTACTTGCAACCCTACAATTGGTTCAAACAACGATTAAAATATACCTTAATTTTTTCTTCTTGTTGTTGGTGTTGATTGTTAAGCCCTCAAATTTCTTTATTGTAGCATCCCTTATCCGAATTAGGGCAATGGCCTGAAACCTTAATTAAGTCTCGTTACACCAATCAGACTCAATTAGAGTAATAGTACATCCGTCCTTCATACTTGATAATCGTAATACAATATATCTTATATCGAATAATAATTGAAAATGTAATGAAATTAAAAATATTTCGATAAAACATAAGATATACAAAAATCGCCATAAAATCTCGATCGTAAAACCATATCTCGACCTTGTTTAGTACAAAAATAGTAAGTCAATACAATATATAAATGGTAAGAAAATTAATTCATTGTAGAGAATACTATAAACTCTTAATCTTCTTCTTCCTTAGTCGAAGCGCATGTCGACAACTTGAAATGTTAATTGGGGAATAAGCGCTCCAACTTGCTCAGTAAGTGATGCACGTAAATGTATCATTTATCAGCTAACATCAATGAATTAATGAATAGCATTATGAATCTAAAACATATTTATTCAAGCATTAAAAATGATATAACAATAGATAACAAGATGCAAGTACAAAGTCAATTGCAAGTGTACACATGACTTGTATTTTCAATTTAAAACAGACCTGTAAACTCCCGTTACCCTGAATTACGATTCACAGAAACTCACACGTTGACCAACGTGTGATTTATGTGGTGTATCTAGGCGTAGCATAGCTACCAACTCAAATAAGAAAGCAACAATCGGGTACCTCAAAGTTTGTAAAGGGAAAGTGTTGGTAATGATCCAACACTTCCATCGTCACTCCAGTTTGATTCGCCCGCCGTACCTCTTTCCAGGAATTTAACATAAAAACAAGTTCAAGTCAAGGTACATTGCCCCATTCCCAGTTTATAATGTTATATGAACTAAATATACTAATTATGTTGCATAATTGATAAGAATACGAGTCCCACTTACTTGTATCAAGCTCTCCTAACTTATTACCGATTTACATGACTCTCGAGATCCATAAACCTTTCCCCGTCAATCAAGAACCTAAAATAGATTAATTGTCATCAATTTAGGTCGAATACTAATTAATTAGAACCCCTATACAAACTAGTCCTAATCGCATTCAAAACCAATTCGCTACTTTTTAAGTCAATCCGACCATTTCATGTTTTTCAAGGTAAAAACCTCAGTAGTCCCATACGAATCCTGAGTTCTTCATTTTTCATAGAAATTCATCAATTTCTATTTATTTGGTCAAAATATTACTTTTCGGGATTTTTCTTATTTTTCTGGTATTTTTCATTTTTTAACTTTTTCTCTACTTTTTATTCTTTGGGTTTTTGGTTGCCTGGCCAGGGCACTAGGTCTGGCTCGCCCCATGGACCGAGCCTGACTCGAGCCCTTAACTCGGCCCAAGGGTAGAGGTGCACACGCGTGCGTGCATCCCTTCCCCCATTCGAAACCAGGGGCGTTGTCCCTAATTCGAATTTTTTCTTCTCTAAGAGGTTTAGCCAAGCCAAACCCCATGATCGAACTAGTAGGGGAGATCACTCTCCCTGCATCTCCTTCATCCTTCTTCCTTTCCAAACTATCATCTCCATAAATAAAACACCAACAACATCAACGCCATCGCAACAACAACAAGTTAACAACACCATACAACTCACCCTTACCATCATTGCCTCCATCATTGTCGATCTCTCCTCGCTTCTCGGTCTTCGACCTTTCTCCCTCAATCTCAGTTTCACTCTTCTCTCTCTTTTCGATCTCATTGTTTAACAAATGAGATGATTTTGTTATTTGGATATATATTAGATTTCCTCGAGACTCGTACCGCATGAATCTCGAAGCAAATCTAATTTTTATTTCTCATTTGATCCTTATTGAGATATGCATTATGTATTTCGACATCGAACTTGTGGCTACTTTATTCCCACTTATCTCATGACCGACCTAAGTTTGATTAAAATAATTTTTTCTCGAGATTTGTATGCACGAATCTCGAGGTTATCTAAGGGTACATACATTAAAATAATACTTTTATATCACATGTCGATTGATTCTTCTTGAGATGTGGTTGCACACATCTCGAGACATCACAATGCTAACCACCAAACCATTCAACTCATTTACTTCCTCAATTCTCATGCTACGCGTATCTTAAGGCGAATTCAATGTATAATTTTAATTTTATTTAAACTTTATAATTCATTTATATATATTTATAGATACAAACTATATATATAAATATATAGATAACTTGTATTTTGTGCCTATAAATTCAATGTGCGTGCCAACGACCACCCTCGAGCGTGCACACTATTATATGTCCCACTCGTGTCACCCTCGACCTTGCATGTCACTAGGCACCCACCAATTATTGAATATTTATTCATTTTCAATATATATTTATATATACAATTTATATATAAATATATAAGCTTATATTAACACGCCTATGACTTTTTCATGCATGCCAACGAGTTCACTCAGGCATGTGCACTACCCCACGACTTGTGTGCGTCACTCTTAACCCACGCACAGTATTAGGTGTCTCATAATCTTTCAATTATTCGGTTATAGGCTAATTAATCTAATTATTTTTCATAATAAATAACACAAACCATACAAACACTAAACGACGCGCAAATCAACATATATGCTAATTGAGACAAGTGGAGCTTAATTATGAGCCTAACTCGGGTTAATTAAAATTCAGATTAATGTTGATCACCTGCTTAAGATAACGGGTCATTACACTTATTCTTTACAGAATTCTAACATTAGGTGTGTTTGATAGCCATGAAAATAAAAATAATTGTAAATTTTTTTTTTTTTCTAATATATTCGCTTTATTCAATGTTTGATACACTTAGTAACCGCACGGAAAAAAATCCCCGCCACTTATTCTTTTAATTTATTTTCTATTATTTCTACCTGGAAATTCAAAATTTTCTCTCGCGCGATACCCTAAACTCGAACTCCTTCAACAAGAAGTGAATAACTCACTTGTGCCTTCTTCTTCCTATATGATGGTCTTCTTCATTAGAATTGGAAGTACAAACATTTAAAAGTGATTTCATCAACATTAGGGCAAAGAAGCTCTGACGTTTTTATCAATGTCTGTGTTTGATTTTGGCATAGGCGCTCGCCCCTTCTTGTCTCTATCAGACCAACACAACAGCAACGAAGACGAAGAAGAGAACTGGCAAGAACCATTGACAAACACCTTTTATGTCGCTCAATTTGGTCTAATTCGTGCCCTAATTGATCAATTTTTTGTTGTGGCATTCAACTTATGTGTTGAGTGTAGAGCGATTAAACAACTCGTAAGATAGATGAAACTCTATTTATCTGAAATCTTCAATCGATTGAAAACCTTACCTTTTTCTGTTCTCAATCTTGATCAATACTTATCCATTCAATCGATCTCTTTCTGCTAGAAATCTTATGCTTCACAACTTGCATTTTCAAGATGAGAGGTGTCAAGATTAATGGTTGAAGTTAATGGAGAGAAGAAGCACGAGAGCAAATTATGAGCTTTCTCATGAAAGCTTTGAAGGACATATAAGCTGTCGTGAAAGCTCACAGAATTGCATTCATGTATTTCTTATTAGATCTGTGTATTGGTTATATGTACATGTTGAGTCGAACGCCTTGTTTGGATTGAATTTGAGATCACCAACTGTTTGATTAAATTCCTAAGTAGAGACCTCAAATTTATTAGAAGAAGGCCAAGTCCGCAGACCAAGCTAGTGTCTTATAGAGACATTTTTGTGGCCTAATTGATCAATTTTGTGTTGGAAGATGTGGTGGCCACATGCAAATATTTACTACAGTTCATACGAAGGTGTAGCCTAGGGTTGCAGGGGCGAGAAATCTCCGTGATACGGCAAAAATTCCCCGCTTTTTGCTCTCCACTAGGCATGGGGTAAAATCTTGCCTCACCACGCGGGGCAGAGAGGGACGAGGATTGTTCTCGTCTCGCATCCCTTACATAAGATTTTTATTTTTTATGTTTTTATTAAAAAATTGTATAACTTTTTTTTACTTAAAACGTATGTAATATATAAAATGAAACTCAAGATCTCCAACAATAAAATATATTTTTACCATTAAATCAATTCTATAATATATATTATATCATAAAGATATATATAAAATTATATTTAGAACATTATTGAAATATATTTGTCATACTAGTTTTAGAAATCTTATATATTTAATTAATATATATGATAACTTGTAACTCGGTCAACAAAATAATATTAAAAACAAAATCACATTAATCCTTCAATTTAAGAAAAATAGTTTATTAAAAAATTGAAAAAGTAGTACTTAAGTGCCAAAATAACCAAAGAATGAAGATCAAAATGGATATTTTTTGCAAAATTGATGGGGTATGTGGATTTCTCGCACCCTACAAGGATCCCAGCGGGATGGGGTATGAGGCGTCAAAGTTCGCCCCGCAGAAATTTGCGGAAATAAATCTCCACCCTGCACCCCGCAGAGACGGGGACAATAATTTCGATCCCCGCCCCACCCTACCCCCACTTACAACCCTAGTATAGCCACACAGAGACTCTTATATATAGTTAGGTTTCATCATATGCTAGTTCTGGATGGATGTGCAAAAAGTGATTGGGTAGCTATCGATATACTCTTGGTATCTAGTTGGGTTTCAATCCAACTTAACTAAGTCAAAGCATTGAAGAACTTATTTTAAAAATCAATTTCAATTACAAACATTCTAAATAAAAAATAAAAACATTCATCATCAAACAGTAAAAAAAAATTAAGAAAATTTTCTCACATGCTATCAAAAAATAATGAGAAAATTTTCTTAAAAAAATTCTCAGAAGAAGATTTGTGGAAGAAAATAGTTTTTTCTAATTAAAAATTTTCACCCTTAATAACCTCATATTTTCTTCTCTAATGGTGCATGAAATGAGTTGGAGAGACCAAATCCCCCATTTGTTGTTTCAATAGAGTTTAGATTCTAGCCTCTCATCTACACTCATTCTTTCCATCACAAGGCAAATCAAAAGATAATATATATTCCATCATCTCCACTAACTCTCTAACACCAAACTTTTACTTGATCTCATAGAATCATGGTCAAAGGTTTTAATTTATTTTATGTAACTTAGGTCCTATGATTGATTAAATTCATACCATAGGCCAAGAAAAAAAAAATAAAATAATTTGGTTAATATTAATGTGTAAATAAATTTGAAAGCTTATCATATCACTCTCTACTGAGTCTCATGCTTGCAAGTATCACGAGGCTTATCTTCGTTCGCGTCTCGACACCCAAGAATTGTAATTGAATACGACTTAGTAATCTACACGTATATAAAACATTGAGAAATCATCGAACAAATATAAAATGTACTTCGTCCACGCACCAAAATCAGACTGCAGGAGTTAGTAATCCTTATTAGGGATAAAATAAGGGTTAAAAATTTGGGTAGTTACATAATTTGGTTTAAAACTATTTTGTTAAAAGGAAAAATGTGAGTGTACTCTAGTCGGATACTCAAAGTTTGAGATGCTCCGCATGTACACATCTAAGGTGCATCAAACGGCTTGCAACCATTGTATTGCGTGAACACTTAGTATTTCCTTGTATTAAATATGCTTAACTGATTCTCTCCATCACATTCCGTTGTAGTCTAGATGGTTAGGATACTCGGCTCTCACCCGAGAGACCCGGGTTCGAGTCCCGGCAACGGAAATTGTTTTTGACCTTTTTCATTTTTATTTTTGGCCTCACACGATCTGCGAAAACTAGCACTAACAACCACTACCATCAACACTTGAAGATCAGATTCAATCAGACCTCTCGCTCTTGAATTCTCGGCGATCCAATGCAAGGCGGAGCTACTGGAATCGGCTACGGTCTCAAGTACCAGGTGACCACTCTCTCTCTCTCTCTCTCTCTCTCTCTCTCTCTCTCACACACACACACACTAAAACCCTAACTTTCCGTTGAAATCCCAGGCGAGATGCATCTCCGACGTCAAAGCGGACACGGACAACACCAGCTTCATTACTGGCACGCTCAGCCTCAAAGAGGAAAACGAGGTTTCGCATTTGTTTCATCATTTCATTGTCGATGGTTTGATTGTGGTGAAGAATCTGAAGATCCAGTTTAGTCGATTGAGTTTTTGTTTGGTGAGTGCAGGTGCACCTGATCAGGCTTGCGTCGGGAGGGACGGAGCTCGTCTGCGAGGGTTTGTTTTCGCATCCGAACGAGATCTGGGATCTGGCTTCGTGTCCGTTCGATTCCAGAGTCTTCTCCACCGTCTACTCTTCTGGTGAGTGGTGAATCTGAGTTTGAGAGAGTTTGGTGTTGGAATTTGTGTTCGAGTGCGTCTTTGTGATGGATTTGGATATTTTAAAGGATTGTTGTGGTGACTTTGTGGTTGTGGTTGTTGCGGTGTTGAAGGTGAATCATATGGGGCGGCGATTTGGCAGTTCCCGGAGTTGTATGGCCAAATGAATTCACCGCATTTGGAGCAACTCGCGTTGCTCAATGCGCATGATCGCAAGATAAAATGGTGATTTTCTTGTCGATTTGGATTATTTTTTCATTGGAAAGTTTTTCAAATATCTCACAAACAAATGCTAGAATGAAATTCCCAAGGAAGAGAAGAATGAAATTCATGAGGGTGAATAATAATGAAGAAAAGAAAAGAAAATTAGAAGATTAGGTTTGTGCGCTTTAAAGAAATTTGAACTAATGGGCTGTCGGCATTGATCCTGAGTAAGAGCTCTGCCATGCGTATTACTTGTCTAATTGAATAGCTGAGTGCAACGGCCATTGTGTTTTTCATGTCTAGAAGAATCGAGCATTGAGTTGTTACCATGATTGAGGCCAAGTCCTAAGATGACATAAAAGAATAATCTGTGTATAGCCTGTGCGAGTCAAATAATTTTTAAAAAAATATATGAGTGACGAGGCATGATTTCTGGAGAGTGACTGCTTTTCAAGGCAACATATTTAAAAAGAAGAATGAAATGCTAAATTTATACAAAGGTAGAGCTGTAGAGGCAGACGATGGATATTTATTTTGGACGAAGGATGATAAATTTGTTTTATATCTACATCTTCAGGTCTTAATGCATCATATGATTTGGCATTTTGTATTATTTTGTGTTTAATCATTTTTTAAACTACATCGCATAGCTTAAACTTTTTTTTTTTTTTGCTTAGTTCGTACATATTTTCACCATCAATTGCACTTAATCGAACACAATGGAAAAATTTGATCCATATAGCCGACCCCAATTAATTTGGGACTGAGGCTATGTTGTTGTTGTTGTTGTTGCTTAGTTCGTACATATTTGAGTTACTTATCATTTTATCAACAACAACGCCTCAATCCCAAATTAGTCGGGGTTGGCTACATGGATTGAATTCTTCCACTCTGCTCTATTTTATGATGTTTACTTTTTCATCATATCAACCATTTTTATTCTTACAAGTTACAAGTATTAGTTAACATGTGATAACTTTACTACCAAGTAGATGCTTACCAGTTCCCTCAAGTGTGACTAGATGTTTTTACTTGGTAGTAGTACTTATAACAAACATTTAGTTTTCAGTTTTTCACTGTCTATTTTGCATGTTGGCATGCCTACTTAAGGAATAGTTCAATCCATGTAGTATTATAATGCATTTTCAACTATTGGATTTGTCTAATATCTAGGTTTTGGATTCTATTTTTGAAAGTTCATTTCATGTTTGGAAGTGTTAAGTTTTCAGGAAAATCCTTCTTTTTGGTTAAATTGATGATTGCTTAACTTGTTTTCTTGCATGCTGTCCAGTGTTCTTTGGTGGCCATCTGGAAAGCATGACAAAGTGATTAGCATTGATGAGGGAAATCTATTCTTGTGGAGCTTAGATTCTTCAAATAAGACCGCAAAGGTGTGGTCCGCAAGGGTACTTTTGGAGTATTACATGTATGTCTGTGTCACAAAGCTGGCATTGCTGTGTATAAGTTATTTTTTCTCTTTCTGGTCTGTTAATGTGTATATATATAAAATCTTAGTATGCTTTCTTCGATTCGTTCTTTTTTGTCAATGCACCCAATGCACCCAAAGTAATCCCCAGTTAATTTTCAACCCCAGTTAATTCGGGACTGAGGCTATGTTGTTGTTGTTGTTGTTGTAAGAGAAAAATATATTTGTTCTTTACTGTCGGAATGCTTTAGCCGACCCCATCTAATTTGGTATTGTTTGTTGTTGTGTCTGATTGCTTGAGGACTCTTTGTTGCTCCTTTTTTCATTTAGTAGAATGTTTAGGTCTTCTCTATGAACCTTACACTTATTGGTGGTAACTGTTATGTGCTACTGCTTCTTAGCATTTAATTAAAGAATGTAGTTCTTGTGGGAGCTCGGATGGAGGGGGAAGATACTCATTGCATAATATTTAAAACAGGAAGGGAAAAAGTGCATGCGTTCACTGTAGTGATTCTTTGAAAGATAACAATCACCTCCTTCAATGCGGAATATGGTTTCCCGTTGTTTTTTTTTTTTTTTTTTTGGTAGATAATTGGTTTCCCATTTAGAATATACATTTTATATGCTTATTCTGCAACTATGTGAAAGTGTTGAGTCTGTTGACCTTCAATTTATTCAAGTTTTAAGTTTGTATTTCTTTTCTTTTCTGTTCTTGGCTTTATTTTATTATGGTAACACTTTTTGAACTATGTAACATTATAGTGCATTTTCAACTATTGGATGCCTACAAGTGATGATTTGGCATTGGTTTGCAATTTAGGTACAATTGAAAGAGTCCGTTGGTATGTTGGATTACTTTTCTGGTGGCGCATGGGATCCAAATGACTGGAATGCTGCTGCTGTTACATGTGACTCATCAATCCAGTTTTGGGACATACGCACAATGAAGTAAGATTTAGATTGGTGCTACCCATCTACTCCTTTTCTTTGAATCTCCGTATTTCCTATTTTATCTAAGCAAGTTTCACTTCACATCCTCCTTAATCCTCATTTTTGTTACATTCATTTTAAGTATGTGTTGCTTTTTTTCTGCCCAGCATTCACTCATATAAAGCATGGCCGGCGTAGTCGCAGTCTTATAGAACTTTCCTTTTAGCTTAGTAGCGATATTTCGATTTATGATAATCATAAGAAGTCCTTTATACTGTGAACTTTTTGTAAAGATATGATTTTAAAGAATTTTGTACGTCATTTCTGTTATGTCAAATTTTTTTAACTGGGGTCTTTGCGGGCTGTCTTTGCGATTTTACTTGCATAAAAAGAACTGTTTTCGAGGTTTATTTGATGACGTGATCATTGCTATGGATTGTCATGCCTCCAGGAAGACAAGTTCAATCGAGCGTGCTCATGTTCGTGCCATGGATTATAACAAGAAGAAGCAAAACTTACTTGTGAGTCCATTATGGATTTTGCATTTTGCAAACTTTAGCCTATTGATGTTGCTTTTCTGTGGAGATGAACTTAATCTAATTGTTCAATTTATGTTTATTTGATATCTGATTTTTATTTATACGATTCATGTGTCTGTATCCGGATTTAACCAACTACTCCTGGCAACTTTCATTTGCATTACACATTGTTCTCACTAGTAAATATTCTGTCAAAACTGAATTTTCAGTTCCTTCCAAAATGTGTTTTATTTTTGTCTTGTTAGCTATGGCAAGTTCCCATTGCCGTGGCTTTCCTGGGGTTATTCATGAATATCTGTGTATATTTTTCTCTTCACAGTGTTGGAAATCCTACGAACATAACAATTGGTTGTCTCTGTAAGCTTAACTGCATATTTGATGCAAAACGACCTAAGAAACTTCAAGGAACTAAGCATTTGATTTCACAATAATTTAGAAAAAAAGGTGCAAATGTGCGAGTTATATCGTTTAGATATCCACACAGGAATTTTAAATGTAGTGGTGACCCTTTCATGCGTTGGATGGCTGCCTATGTCTCTAGACTGAAAAAATAGAGGAAGACCAAAGGGAGAAAATAATTAGCCTTTAACAACTGATTTTCCATCTCTTTATTAACCTGTAATCTCAAAATCATTTTTTTTGAGAATTAGTAATCTCAAATTATCACCAACTAATTATTTTTTTTTTTTTCGTCAATGCAATTACCATCCTTCTAGCTTGTCTCGCATGGAAGAGGGGGGGAATTAAGGCCTTCCATCCCCCAGCTTTCAGACACATTGTTTTCATCTCCACCATCAGCATGGTCATCTGTCCCTTCGGGAAACTTCACTTACAAATTCTTTTTTTTTTTTTTTTTGGTATTTGATAAATGCATCAAACATATATAAACTTCACTTACAAACCCGGCTCTGATACCAGTCACTTTTCATGAAATAGATCAAACATATATAAACGTTGTTGTTGGTATTTGATAAATGCATTTCGTTGCCATTCTCTCCTGCAGATGCCGTTGCTCTTGATTTTATCCCTTTTATAGTAGAAGTGTTTGGCTGGCTCTTAGTCTTAGCTCACAAAAGAGTTTTAACACAAGATGTGTCAAATAAGAGTTTAAATGATTTGAAGTCTAATCCCGGTGGACACTAACAGTATATTATTTTGCAGGTCACTGCCGATGATGAAGCTGGAATATGCATCTGGGATCTTAGAATGTCAAATAGTCCTGTTAGAGAGTTACCTGGACATTCACACTGGTAAAGGTTAACAATTTTTTTTCATGTTTGTTTCTGCTGGTGTGTGACCTAGTTTGAAGAGTTTATCTGGTTGGCTGCTCTACGTGGAGTGTCGTGCCTTTTATCTTTGCCCTGATAGTGACATGTGTCTCACTACATAGTTATTTATCCATGCTTTCAGGACTTGGAGTGTTCAGTTTAACCCAGAGTATGATGAGCTGATTTTGGTGAGTTTAAACGAGCTATGGGCCTATGGCTTTGTTTTACTTTATTCGTGTATTTTGCTGAGCTGACAAGGGCTAATCTTCAGAGTGCGGGGACAGACTCAGCTGTTAACCTGTGGTATGCTCCTTCTATCAGCAGTGACGATTCACCGACTGAAGGGTATGTTTTTTCAACTAATGAAGTTTTAACTGGAAAGTCTGCTTGTCAATTTCATATTTCCTTTCATACCTTAATTTTGTCTATTCATTTTGGCAGTCTGATGGAGTCACCTACTCACAGAAAAGATCCTTTGCTCAACTCGTACAATGACTATGAAGACAGTGTTTATGGTATTGTTACATACTATCCTTTTTTTCCAAAAATAAAAATAAAAATACTGGAATGGTAATACACACTATCTGGTATAATGTCATAAGCTTGATACTCATTCTTGGTCTGATTATCTTTAAAATGTAACTAGGTATTGCTTGGAGCTCTCGAGAACCTTGGTTTTTCGCTTCATTGTCATATGACGGAAGGGTAAGAGCAAAGCTACTCAAAATCTCATGAAACAAACACAACCACTTACATATCACTTTCGTGCTAGAACTTTGGTTTTTCGCTTCATTGCCATATGACGGAATGGCTATAGAGGTTGACCTTTCTGTTAGTCGAAGCATATGAGATGGATTCAGCATGGACAGTTGTGAATCCTGATTCTTGAAATGCCATAATTATGATCCAATATCATATTACAATTTGACATATTTTTGGGGCTTGCTATCTGCACACACTCCATGCCCTTACACACAACACCTAAGCTACGCACCACTTTTTAAAATTTTTGACCACATAACCCCACCTCAATCATTATCACACACCACCTCTTTCACCTCCACCCACACTCACCGCCCCCACAGCCCCCACAGCCCTCTCACCAATGCCCCACTCAAGAGTGACCCAGATGCTGTGTTCGGCCGAGCACAGTGACCTTCAAAGCCTTCTCTGTGTGTGTGCAGTTCTGTTTTTTGGTGGGAGTGTTGAGGACGTTGGTGGAGGTGGTGAGGCCGACGTTGGCTGGTGGGGTGGAGGTGGTGTGTGCTTGTGGTGAGGGTTATTTGGTTAAAAAAAAAAAATGGTGTGTAGTGTGTGTAAGGGCATGGAGTGGTGCAATAGCAAGCCCCATACTCTTCAACGATTTATGCTAGGGTGTAATCCTGATTCTCTTTTGATCATATATTTTGCAGGTCGTTGTTGAATCAGTAAAGCAGTATCTGCCTAGAAAATGAGAGCTAAACTTATGGCGAGTGTTCGGAAACCATCTCTTTTTCAATTTGGCGAGATTGATTTCCTTGTAAACTTTTACAAAGGTTTCCTACTTTAATTATGCTTTGACTGATAAACCATCACATTTATGTATCAAATTTTCAAAATATTCTTATATGTTCCTCTCTGGGCATAGAGCTGTGTGCTGCTGCGATTAATATGTATGATTATTGCAAGAAATCAGAAAGTTATGATGTTTTTGTTAAAATAAAAAATTAGAATATTTTTGTGAAATTTTTGAAAGTTAGGATATTTGCCTTTCGTTGTGTTCAGCTACTTATTTTGATATATATCCTAGGACATCGAGTTCCGTGTGTTCTGTGCATCTCGATGTACCTCCAATGGCTCAGATTTATTACTATTTTTTGTCAATTATATTATGAACTTAAAGATAAGAGTTCAACCAACAATTGGTTAGTTTGAGAGTGGCAAAGGGATTTGATTCTCCCATGATCTCGAGTTGGAATCTTCTGAAAGAAAAGTTGATTTGCGTAGGTTGCCCTTTGTATGGGGCTCAACAGTTACCAAACTTGTATTGTTCAGTGTAGCATGGCCAAACATCATGTGGGGAAATCATTATTGAAGGTGAAGGTCAACTGTAACTTAGAGCATCTCTAATGGAACGTAGATTGGATGTCAATATGTGCTACCTAAGATTAAATAGATATTAGATGGAAAAAACTTTTTTTTTCAATGGAATGCGCATTTTGAATGTTGAGATAATGTGGATAGATATTGTCTATTTTGAACGTCTACTTTTAGATAGTGCAATTCATAACTACGCAATAGTTTTTTAAAAAAGATATAGAAAAACAATAAAATTTTAAAATAAAAGGTGCAATTCACATTTATCATTGGAGAGTACTTTTGAACTTCAATGTCTATTCAAGTCACTTAAATAGATATTCTCTCCGCATTGCTAATGTATCAACAATCACGCTTAGAATCTATATTTACCATTGGAGATGCTCTTAGCTCACTCATTATTATTAAAGGCATCTCAATCTACATTTACCATTGGAGATGCTTTTAGCTCACTCATTATTATTGAAGGCGAGATGCGAGTGACGTAAAAAGAGTTATCATTGGGCATAAGACCACGTGGTTGTAAAAATGGTTACGTCTAAAAGACAAAAAATAGTGAAGTGCACTTTTTCGAAGCAGGAACATGGACAACATACACTTTTACACCTACAACCGGTGATACTCGAATTTAGGTCTTGTTTGGTATGTGAGTGAGATATCTTTCAACTTACGGAAGAGGGGCGAGTTATCTCCCTCATAAAGATATATCTCTCGAAAGTTTAATGGACAAAAATATTCTTCATAAATCATCTTTTTTGTTTTAAAAATATGCTTGAAAGACATTTATGTCAATTTTCACATTTTACTATTTTTAAAAATTTGCAACTTTTTGTAAGTTTAATTAAAGTTCAACCAAACATGAAATATGAACTTACACTGTCGTGGAGTTATCTTCACTCACACTGTAAGTTGGCAAAAACGAATCAAACTAGGCCTTAGACCAATGCTTATACAACTCAAATTCAAATTCACCAAGCGTGAAGCGGTGATCAGTCCAACCTTTCCAAATAAATTTCTTTTTCTTGATTAACAAAAATATTAGTTCTTGGAGAAGTGTATGCAAATAAATTCCCCCATGCGATGCCACTAACTACATTAACGACTGACTACTTCCTCCAATTATCAAATCAAATCTGCACCAAATTGAATTATTTGACATGAGGAATAGGACTTGTCGTTAATAATTCAAATCAATAATTGAAACCCGTGTCGATCGTCCAAGAACCTTGGGTGCCTACACCATAAGAAACAAATGAAGTACGAAGAAAAGTGACGCTGTAAGAGATCTTGTCCACATTCAATTTCTCTATCAATTGTGGAGAAAGAAAATATATGTACATACGTTGCTTTCCATCTTTTTTTAGAAAACAAGTTTTTTCTATACATGCATATTTTAAAATCAAAGAGATGCATTTGGTTAACAATCCATTAAAGCAATGAGTTTATGAAGAAAACAAAACCTTCGAAAATGTTAATATAGAACAAAGTATAATATCTTTAATTAGAAGTTGTTTTCAAGATTTTTTTTTTTTTGTCAAAGCTTCAATGAAATTCATTGATAATAAGAACTCTTACTGCACAATATGAAAGTTCTGTCTCCACTCGAGAGCAATGGAGGCATAAAACCTCATTGCGACCCACCATCGAAAGCCTCTGTGACATAGTTGATTGGGGAAAGAGCCGGTAAAACCGAAGGAAAGCCTTGACAAACTGGAAAAAAACCTTTCAAGATGGATAAACAACAACAAACTAAAACACGTAAAATAACAAAAATAAACATTTTGCCCCCGAAAATGTCATTGTCCAATGTCGCCACTATTGGATGCTTCCCACCATGAGTGGCTCGCTACAGCTGGTCTATTTCTTGATGGATGACTTTTTACCGGACGTGAAAAATCCAAGATTTGAACTCGTCGCCTTGTTCGTCTAAGGAGGCGACCATGCCGAAAACCGACAGCGAGCCCAACATCAAACTGGAGTGATGTCCAAAAAGGAAAAGGTGCATTGTAGAGATGAGGGGTGGATGAGACGACGGAGGGTGTTAACAGTGGTCACAGTGAAGAGAGTGTGGGGAGGTGAGGTGAAAGGGATAGGAAGAAGGAAAAGAAAAGGTGTTAGGTTTAGAGACACCGCAATGACACACTTTATTAATCTCTCTAATAAACTCGTTAATTACTATGCGGGGGCTTAACTCTAATTTATAGACTCACATAAACATACTCCTAATCCAACTAGGAGATCCTAAATAGACTCATACTCTAACTCGAAGTCCTAATCAAACTCAAATACTAATCTAATTTAGATTACAACTCTAACATCCCCCCATAATCTAAATTACCTATCTGAATTAAAAAAAAAACATAACATCATCCCCCCATAATTCAGATTGTCATGATCTTCTACTTGATCTTCTCTCGAAACACAGATCTCGACCTCCATCGATGACGTCTTTTATCATTCACCCGCCATCTATCTCGCACAACTGCCTCAATGCTGAACAGTGCACAATGCACTCGATTACCTTCGTCATCAACGACGTTATCATGGGTGATCTTACAATCCTCAAGTCGAGCTGGTTGTCTCACACTTCTTTGTGCTCTGCAACCGTACGCTGGGGTCTAGCGTCAATACCAACTGAAGTGGAAGTTTCATCCTCACATCTAATCGTTGATGGTTGAGCAATACTCTTTCCTTTTATGTCCCAAATCCATGCACTCTTTTCATCAAACTTGACATCTCTGCTAACAATGACTGCATTGGTAACTGGATTGTACAA
Organism: Stephania yunnanensis; assembly: GCA_039657365.1. NCBI lineage: Eukaryota > Viridiplantae > Streptophyta > Magnoliopsida > Ranunculales > Menispermaceae > Stephania > Stephania yunnanensis. Next base: position 51,884,715 of record CM077585.1, on the reverse strand, counting down.
TTTGTACGTTCCAATCCTCCCTGGAATATAGCCAATAAATATGACCTTTACGCCTTTGTCATCTAACTTCTTCTTGTTAGCGTCAAGAACATGTACATATGCAGTGGATCCAAACACCTTCAAGTGTTTGACACTTGGCTTGTAACCACTCCAAGCCTCTTCTGGGGTTATATGGGACACACCTTTTGTGGGATACCTATTCAGTAAATAAACTGAACATGCAACCGCTTCAGCCCAAAAAGAATCAGGTAGACCTTTGGCCTTCAACATACTATGAGCCATGTCTATAATCGTCTTATTCTTTCTCTCTGCAACACCATTATGTTGCGTTGACTATGGTGACATGATCTCATGTTTAATTCCATGACGATCACAAAACTTTGAAAATGTCGAGGACGTGTACTTACCACCACCATCTGTCCTCAAAGTCTTAATGTAGCGTCCACTCTGTTTCTCCACAGTTGCCTTGAACTTCTGAAAGCAATTAAATGCATCAGAATTATTCTTTAAAGTATACACCCAAATCATCCTGCTGCAGTCATCAATAAAAGTCATAAAATATTTGCTTCCTCCCAGTGAAGCAGTCTGCAGAGGACCATAAACATCTGAGTGAACCAACTGTAATAGAGATTTGGCACGCCTTGGAGTGTTAGAAGCAAACGTTCGTCTATGTTGCTCCCCCAAAATACACCCCTCACAAAATTGCTCTGGATGTTGAATCACAGACAATCCTTTCACTAAATTCTTATGAGTTAGCAACTTCAGACTTTTGAAGTTTAGATGACCATATCTTAGATGCCATAACCATGACTCATCAGAAACAATGGATTTAAAACACGGATAAGATCCAGTCTTAATCTCAATCTGAAACAACCTATTTTTCAAATGAGACTTAAGAATGATCATACCTTTAGAGTCAAACACAATGAGATGACTATTTTTAAAATTCACTTTGTACCCTTTCTCTAGCAACTGCCCCAAACTTAGCAAATTGCATGTCAATGTCAGTACATATAACACATCTGAAATAAACTAATGATCACCATTCTCCGACTGGATTAGAATTCTTCATTTTCCCTTAACTGGAAGTTTCCTATCATCAGCAAACTTGACCTCTGTCAACATTGACTCATCCAACTCATCAAAAAATTCTCTATTGCCACACATGTGATTAGAGCATGCACTGTCGAGATACCACATGTTACTCTGAGCATTCTCCTGGACTGATGAAACCATCATTAGTGTCTGATGACACTCCTCATCTTGCTTTGTCTGCTCATCGACTCCGACTCTGACTCTGATGATTGCTTGCTTTATTCTGCATTGTCTAGCTATATGCCCAAATTTGCGACGGTTGTAACACTGAATCCGATTTCTCTGTTGATCGCGACCATCTCGTCCACGACCTTTATTTCTATCCCACCACTGCTGATTATTATTCTGACCTCTGCCATTGTTGTTGACTTTATCACGACCTTTGAACCCATAATTCTTCTTTAGCTTCGGGACAACTGCAGTCTTCAATGCCTGCTCAGTAGGCTTGACTTTTTCACTTTTTTCATTGATTCGTTGCTCATGTGCTCGTAATGAACCAATGATTTCTTCAACTGACTTGGTCTCATAATCAGTCCCGGACTCCATAATAGCAGCTACTACATGGTCGAACTTCGTGGTCAAGGTGCGCAAAATCTTCTCGTTCACATCGAGATCGGCGACTTCTCCGCCATTCATCTTTAACTGATTGACGATTGTCTGAACACGATTGGTGTACTTCTCTATATCTTCATAGTCATCCATCTCGATCAACTCGAATTGTCGCCTCAAAGTTTGTAACCGAACTTTCTTGGCTTTCTGTACACCCTTGTAGGACATCTCTAAAGTGTCCCACGCTTCCTTTGATGTCTTCGCCAGTTGCACTTTCTCAAACGCCACATCATCAAGCGTTTGCAAAATAAAATAAAGTGCCTTTTGATCTTTCTTGCGAAGCTCCTTTTGTGTCGAGGTAGCGGTGGCCCCTGGGTCTTCGAACCCATCTTCAACTACTGTGAGCAAGTCTTGAAAACTGAAAAAGACTCTCATCTGTGTGCTTCATCTATCAAACTTCTTCCCATCGAATACCGGAAGAGTCGGTTGAACTTGAACGTTCCCCGATGTCGCCATAATTCACACCAAATAAGAAAATCAAAAATCTCAATTTTGATTTTAACTCTCTGCTGCACACACTTTGAACAAATTGCTCAAATTTTCGTTTCTTCTCCAAAACAAGAAACACGCACGCTTCGATCTCTCGATAGATCTCGAAGCCCAAATTCTTTTCTTCGAATCTTCAAGAACTCGACACAACCAAGATTAAAAATCTCGATCTCACTCTCACAGATCTCAGGATCTCACTATTGCTCTGATACCATGTTAGGTTTAGAGACACCGCAATGACACACTTTATTAATCTCTCTAATAAACTCGTTAATTACAATGCGGGGGCTTAACTCTAATTTATTGACTCACATAAACATACTCCTAATCCAACTAGGAGATCCTAAATAGACTCATACTCTAACTCGAAGTCCTAATCAAACTCAAATACTAATCTAATTTAGATTACAACTCTAACAAAAGGATGGACAGTTGGGTGAAGGGGAGGCGTGAGTCATGATGAGCGAAAGGGGAGAAAGAATAGAGGGTTAGGGATGGTCGCAAGGGAATGGAATCAAGGGGGATCGATGACCAGGCGACATGCCGGAGCAAGCCGTGGGTCGTCGGTCCCTCAATCAGATCTGGGTTTGCTACGAAGCGGCGCTATGGTTTTCTATACATGCATATTTTAAAATCAAATAGATGTATTTGGTTAATTATCTATTAAAGAAATGAGTTTGTGAAGAAAACAAAACCTTCGAAAAATGTTATTATAGAACAAAGTATAGTGTCTTTATTAGAAGTTGTTTTCAAGATTTACAAAAAGATAAACATGTCTGGTTTATTGTATTAATAAAAACAAAAATGTACATACAAAAGATGAAGAAAAAGAAGAATAAATGACTATTATTTTGGAAAATAACAACTTAAACAAATTAATAAGCTTATCCGAAATTCGCATTGCCACATATATTTCGAGACATACAATTAAACAAGACACAACGACGACGACGACAACAACAACAACATAGCTTCAGTCTCAATTAATTGGGGGTGTTTGATCCATTTAATGAAGAGTTGCAAAAGTTTTATGTCGGTCCGTCAACTTATTGTAAGCCTCCTCTATTTTTCAAGAATGAAATATTAAAGAGATGCATTTGGTTAATAATCTATTAAAGCAATGAGTTTATGAAGAAAACAAAACATTATTATAGAACAAATTAAGTATAGTGTCTTTAATTAGAAGTTGTTTTCAAGATTTACAAAAAGATAAACATGCTGTCTGGTTTAGTTTATTAATAAAAGCAAAAATGTACATATAAAAGATGATGAAAAAGAAGAATAAATGACTGTTATTTTGGAAAATAACACATTAAACAAATTAAAAAGCCTATCCAAAATTCGCATTGCCACATATATTTTGAGACATACAATTAAACAAGACACAACGACAACAACATACAGTCTCAAATTAATTTGAAGCACTATAAGAAAAATGTGGAATAGCTCAAATTAATTTGAAGTGTTTGATCCATTTTATGAAGAATGACAAAAGTTTTATTTGCTAGTCATTAACCTATTGTAAGCATCCTCTATTTTTCAAAAATGGAACTCAATTATTCAAATATGAAAATAAGTTTAATTAGAACCTCCCTTAGTCATTTTCGATATAAAATTGGCGTCAGAGTCCTCTTTTATTCGGACTAGGGACAAATTATGTAGCGTACATAATGTTCTATATAGATGGAGTTACAATTAAACAAGACACATAAATTACAACAAATAAGGACTGTACTTTTTCTTGGGTTAGAATAGATTATATTGTTCCATCACTAAATTTACTACGTTTCTTTTACTTTGCGTTTATTTGATATGTTAACGTGATTACTCTTTTTTTACATTTAGACATTGTTTGGTACAATGTGGAGATATCTTCAAAGAGATAATTCACAAGGAGTTGGAAACTAATTTTATTTGGTTGTTCAACTTGCTCGCAAGTTATCTCCCAACTTACACTCTAGAGTGAGAGATATGTCTCTATCGCTCCTTAGGGAGTTATCTCCCATAGAGGTGGCAATTCGTGTCGGTGAGTCGTAAACGTGTCGTGTCATAAACATGTCATGACTCATATAATGCAAACCCATTACATGACATGTTTATTAATCGTGTTAATCATTTTCGTGTCTAAGTGGGTCGTGTTAATTAACATGTCGTGTATTCGTGCCACCCTTTTATTAAATATTGTATTTAAAAATTTTATTTTATTTAAACTTTTATAATTTGGTTACTATTTTTTAAATATATCTAAATGATTAAATTCAAACAAACATGCTAAAATAGCCAATAAAATATAATGTAGTTATATATAGTTGTTAGTTTTACTTTACTTTTTCATTTAAGTTTTTATTACTCTTAATAATAAAGTAAAAATGACTTGTAATAATAACATAAACAAAATTATAAGAATCATCTAAAAAAATCTAAATTTTACTTTGGTGAAAAGTTTTATTTTTTCATAATAAATAATTATTAATAAAATCTAAAACATAAAAAACATATTAAAAGTAAAATGAACATTTCTTCTCAAATATAAAATAAAATATGATGAAAGATGTCTATAAATAAATCATACTATTAACATGCATTCAAATAGATGAATTTTGTGTCAATCTATTTATTATACCATATTTATTATTTATACATTATTCTTTAGTCGTGTTAAGCGAGTCATAAACGAGTTAAGCATGTTGACATGTTAATGACTCGTTTATTAACCGTGTATAAATGTGTTAACATGTTTATGACTCAAACCCACTTAAGTCAAACCCATGACATGTTTATTACGTATCGTGTCGTGTCGTGTTAATCGTTTCATGACTCAAATTGCCAGGAAGATTCTTCCCAGAGTTGTAGATACAATTACTCATTATTAATGACCTTTTATTACCCATTTCTCTTTTGTTTGAATTTTGAAAGTTATTTATGTTAATTCATATTTTTTATTATTTAAAATTTTTCTCTAAATTTAAAATTAAACTAAACATCCACGAGTAACATGACTAGTACTTTTCATGAACGATCAAATCAAATTCACACTTTACGGGTATCCTGTAAGACTTGCAATAATTTAAATAAAATAATTGACACCTATATAAAGGTTCCAAGAACCTTGGAAGACAACACCATATATATACATACGTACACTATTTACTTTTTCTTTTTTTTTTCAAGGATATGTACACTATTTACTTGAAATTACTTTTCACTGGAGGGACAAATTGACAACACTTGCATAAGAAAACAAAACCTTACAAAGAAATGTGAAGTGATAAGAGACTTGGGTTTTATAACTCTCTCAATTATTGCAAAAAAATAAAATAACTTGCCCTATCAAAGGAAAAATTTCCAAAAGTACAACTGATTATAGTTTATAAGAGGGAAATGAGGGGAAATTTTTTTTTTGTCAAACTAGGCAATAACACCTAATGTAAAGGCGCTATCTATGTGTCCTGACCACGTGGGCACATAGATAGGGTTTAGGCTGACGTAGACGTGACCCGAACGAATAGCGTCTTCTCAAAAGGCGTTATTCGTTCTGGCCAAGTCTACTTGGACTTCTCCAATTGGGGTACACAGATAGCGCCTTTTGAGAAGGCGCTATCTGTGTACCTTGCTTTCTTCCTTACGCGACAGGGTCGCAGAGAATCTCTGCGTTCCTGTCGCGTGAGGAAGATGGCAGCTTACTAGTGTAGGGCTCACGGGTGTGTTGTAGGGGAGGGGGGGTATTTAAGGAGGGGAGTGTAACGACCCGAAAATTTGACTTGTGCCACGTGTCAAGTCAAGGTCGTATGTGGGACCCACTCGTCGAAATACGCATATCTGAATTCAATTTGAGATGATAATGCTAACTATGCGAGGAATTCGAGAGGCCGAAACACGAACGGGGATGCCCCTCGAGTCGCGTGTCGACGTGGGATACGCATAGTGATGCGTGTAGCGCGAGTATCGAGATTTTGAAATGAAGCGAGTTGGTGCCTATAGGTTCGCGCTGCGCGGTTGTTGAGTTGCCTCGAGATTCGTGTTGCACGAATCTCGATGACATGTTTGATTTGAAATCAAAAAGAAAATAAAAGAAAATGTATATATATATATATAAAAGGAGGGGATAAGATCAAAGAAAAGGAAAAAAAAATCAGGAAACAAAGAGGGAGAGATCGGGCGGGGAAGAAGAAGGGGAAGGGGTGGCCGGACAATGGGATGACGCGCGGAGGTGGTCGGTAGCACCCGATCTAAGGCGGCTTTGGCGGTGGTGGCGAGAGCGAAGCAGAAGCGCGCATGAGCTACGCAGAAGCTGCAGACGCGGTGGAAGACCCGTGGGTGGCGGCGGCTACGCTGGAAGTCGGCGCGGCGGTGCAAAGAACGGTTCGCGCGGCTCCGGAGAGCTGGATGCGGACGCCGGCGGCTCGTCGATGGCTGGACGGGGGCGACGACATGCTTGCGGTGGCGGCGGCTCAATCTGCGAGGTGAAGATATGCGCGAATGCGGTGGCGGATCGCGGCGAAAAACGGCGGCGGTCGACAATGGAAGCACCAAAGACGACGCGGACGGCGGACGAGCGACGCGCGCGCGCGCGCTGTTGCTGACTTACTGCGGCAGCGAATGCGATCTGCAAGCGACAATGACAATGGCGAGCGACAGCGGCGATTGCGACACGGCGAGCGACGGCGCTATGGCGCGATGTCGACCGGTCGGATGCGTGATTTCGACGAAATCGCGACGATGCGATGGAGGTGAGGTTTATTCACCTAATTTCAGTTTGATGTGTATAATTTGAAATAAAATAGGCCTAAAATGTCGAAATGGACACCAGGGACTTAGGAGTCGGGTGTCGAGTGCGCAAATCGAGACGCGAGCGACGTTTTGAGGTTCGCGATTCCTCGAGGTAAGTAAACCTGCTAGGGCCTTATACAATATTTCATGTCTCTCCATTGGCTGTTGTTTATTGTGTTGTGATAGCTTTATTGTTGTTCACTGCTTTGTGATGATAGCTATCGTTGAAATTGTTGTCGATTGAGCGAGTTCATTGACAAGTGAGTCATGGTTATTGTTTATCTGCGATATGAGAGGGTTAGGACTGGAGGCAGGGGTCTCGTCCTAAACCCGAGGTCTTTCATGGTCGTCCGTCGATATTATCCGGGTCCATGGATGGTTCATAGTCGTCCCGGGCTAGGGCTGGGAGGCAGGGGTCTTGTCCTAGATCCGGTCTATGGATGTCTCATAGTCGCATGGGTTAGGGCTGGGAGGCAGGGGTCTCGTCCTAAACCCGAGTCTGCTGGGCTTGTACCGCGACTCAACGACTTTTGGTCGGGACTCCTTGTTATTGGGCCTCACTCATCGATGGATTGTTTACGGTCTTTTATATTCATGCGTTTCTTGATTCCTTTCGTTCTATTTGCATGAATTCGACTACTTTGGATATCGTGAACTGTTGTTTTGGATATTGTGAAATGTTGTGTATATGTCCTACTGGATTTACTTACCTGGGCTCGTCATTCTTGTGTGTGACTGAGTGCAGAGCCGCGGACGAGTAGCAGAGGGAAAGCTTCATAGTTAGGTGAATTTTTGTATATTTTATAAATACTCTCCTCTGATGATATTTACTGGGTTCCACAATTAGGTTGCCTAACTCCCTGATCTTTTTGTTGAGTTATTTAATGTATTATTTGCTTCCGCTATAAAATTGTAAAACTTGAAAAATATTAATAACTCAACTGTAAAATGTTGAACGTACCGATAAATGATGATTTTGAAGGCTGACTAGGCTCTCGTTGACCTTGCGAGACTGGCTTGGGGGTCCACGTGAGCTTAGGCCGGGCGGAGCCCAATTCGTGGGAAAATTGGGGCCGTCACAGGGAGGGGCGGAGAGGTCGGTTGAAGGAGAAGGTGTGGCTGGTGTTACCGAGAGAGAGGAGGCGACGATGAGGGATTTGGCCAGAGAGATTGACGAGCAGTGGAGAAAGATCAGAGGGATTTGACGGAGCGGCGGAGGTGCGGCGCAAGGAGCTGAGGCAGGGGTGCGCGGATCCACCGACGATGCGAGCGCAGAGATCGACCAGCCGATGTGGCAGGCCGAGCGAGTGTGCGCGGAGATGAGGCGAGGTGCGCGGATCGACCAGCGAGGGGGCGCGAGCGCAGCGGGAGCGCGCGGAGCGCGCGCGGGGCACAAGACGTCCCAACTAAGGAGAAGGAGGAGGAGGTTCGTTAAGTTTTGTTAAGTAGTTTAGTTTATTGGTTTTTGGTTGTTTGTTTTGTTAGTTAAGTTAGTTTAGTTTAGTTTAGTTAGTTTGATTAGTTTAGGTATTTAGGTTAGTTAATATTAGTTAGTTTCGTTTGGTTAGTTTATTTTAGTTAGTATGTTTAGTTTACGCAGTTGTTTTTGCGTGAACATTTATTAAATACTTATTGTTTGGTTTCGTACAACACTCATTTCTTTTTTCTACCATTCATTTGTAGTTGCACAGCAATGGATCTAGGTCCTTCATATCCATCACTATTGCAACTCCAATCTACACACAATCATCGCGAACCTGGAGGGGCGAGGTAAATTGTTTTACATGAATACGTCAAATTTACAGCAATAACGTATCAAACTCATACATTACGACCTTATCAATTATGAGGTGTACGAAACAATGCGCGTACGTCGAAGACGTGGGGTTGTTGATCGAACGATGCAGTATCATTCTAGGATGATCCCATATCTTCGTTCCAGATAGTTCTATGAAATTTCTCGGGTAGCATTTTTCAGCCTTGATTGGGCTTTGATTACTGCGTTCGTAGAGAGATGGCGCCCTGAGATGCATACATTTCACATGCATTGTGGGGAGTGCACAATTACACTCAAAGACGTGCAAGTATAGCTTGGATTACCTATCGAAGGTATGCCTGTAATGGGAACGACGGACGCAGACTATGCTGATGTCTGCGAGAGGCTACTTGGACGAACTCCTGGTGGAGATGACGTCATTGGTTGTAAACTTAAGGTCGATTGGCTTGAGCGTAACGTACCAACAATAGATGATGATAGCGATGAGGAGTCCGTTCAACGTTATGTTCGATCGCACATACTACGACGACGACGACGAGATCGCTCAACTACGACGACAACGACGATGACGACGACGGCAGCCAGCGTCGAGGGATGGAGCGGCCGAGGATGACGCGGTCCAGCGGCTCGTGGTGACGGCACAAGCGCAATGCAAGCGGCCAGCAAGAATGCGCGCGCTGGGAGGTCGCGGACCAGCGGCAGCGGCGGTGGCGGACAGATCGGCGAGTTCACTTGGTGAGTTGGCGATGACGTGGCGGCACAATTGTATAGATAACGCATTTTCAAAATGCGCTATCTATACAATTGCCCCGCCACCTCACCGCCACCTCACAAACAATAAAAGTAGGCAATAACGCCTTTTGAAAAGGCGTTATTGGAAGTTAGTGAGATGGCGGTGAGGTGGCTGGCCAAATGTATAGATAACGCCTTTTCAAAAGGCGCTATCTATACAATTGGGCCGCCACGTCACCGTCACCTCACCGCCACCTCACCAACATCAAAACCAATAACACCTTTTCAAATGGTGTTATTGCTTAATTTTGTTATTTCAAAGTACACCACCCTATTTTGTGAAATAAATTGTAAAACAACCTTACTTTTGGAAAAACACCCTATCAAAGTCATCCACATGGGTTGTCCTGCGAATCGCGTCTCGCCACGACGCTCTCTCACTCTCATTTTTGCTAATCACAACTGCCACCTATCCCAACTGTGGAGCCACGACGTACCAAAAGCACCCCAACAATAAAAGAGCGCGGCTATGATCACCTCACTAATTATCGTAGGCACCTCCATTTTAGGATATCTTTTTTCTACTCCAAATTAGACATCAATAGAAATAATACAATTGCCCCTTCATATAAATAAACCACACTTACCACCAACACACATTCCATCCAATTTTGGGCCCACCTTTGCCATCTCATCTCCACCAAAACTCAGGTGTTCAGTCGGAGGTCGTGCATCAATGCTTTCACCTACACGACAGTCGATAGCGTAGAAAAATCGATTCCAATCATATTAAGCTTTGAATCAACTATTTTGGTGTGGCAAAGAATGAGTTTGAAGTTTTAGTTTTCATTGTTGGGTTTTCTAGATCCGGCCATTTCGAAGTGGTTTTGAACATCAAATGGACTGAGGTAACATAATGGGGTAGGAAGAGCAACAATAATCGATATTTGTTGTTGTTTTTTGTGAATTTTTTCAACTTTTAATAAGCTTCGATAGTACAGGTCCGAGACTTATCAACAGTCTTGGTTTGTGATGGCCGAAACTTATCATTAAGTCTCGGTATGTGGTGACCGAGACTTATTATGTGGTGACCGAGACTTATTGATAAGTCTTGGTATGTGGTGACCGAGATCTGTTGTGACCGAGACTTATCAATAAGTTTTTGGTTAGGCTGAACGTAATTTCGTTCATATTTTGGCCCCGTGTGGCTGACAACCATGGGGTTCTAAAAAAAAAAAACCCAAAAAATGAACAATACCTAAACAAGGCCACGACAATTGTGACGACCCTAACTACTAAACAGGGCACCACCCGGTCTAATCCCGTAATCAAGCCTTAACCCAAATCACATAAGACTTAATTACGTATTAGTCAGCCTTTCGTCCCTATATTTCTCTGAATGTATGTATTGATCTATATTATCATGTTCATGAAGATCATGGGAAGCTATTATGAGTCAAAATTCCTAAGTGTGGAAAACCAAGAAAAGACAGTATCATATGCACGTATATATATGACACTATTCACTTAACCCAATGAACAACCCAAAATGACATAACAATAATAATACAACAAAGTCGAGACATACAAAATGAATGAGGAGAGTTGCCAAACTATTCAGAGGAAGTCATCGATTTTCTCCTTCTCTGGTTTGCTGCTGCTCGACGGACCTACACCCACCGTCACAAACTAGGCGGTGAGTATAGTGATATTTAAGTACTAACTGAATAATTATATGCCACATTTTCAAAATAAACGAATGACATTTAAAATCATAAAGTAGCGAAATAAATTGCTGAAACAAGAAATGCAAGTAAATACCATAGTTAAAGATGTAGATACAGACACATGTTAAGTCGAGATTATCTACTATATGGAGCAGCGCTAAACATATCTCACACAAATAGCGGAGCTGCACTCTATGCTTTACAACATCAATTTCATGATTGCCGACCACCCCGAGTCTCATAACTCGTGTGCCACGCAAGTGTAGTGGTAAATGTCGGAACCCCGGTAGACGTCCCCGTGAACCGCGCATCTCTCGTGCAATGGACACTAGATAACCCTTACTTTACTTTCAAAGACAAATAATTCCAAAATTCTAGAATTCCAAAACAAGTTAGGCTACAAAGCTCAAAGGAAATCAAATTCAAGTCCAATTAAATCCAAATTATTCCATTAGCATGATTTTCATCAATTTTTCAAGAATGACATCAAGTGTAGGAATTAGAGTCAATGAAATGAAACAATTCACAAGGCATCATGTCACAATATTAACTCATGAATAGATACAAGAACAACATGGTGTACGAGTTCAAGTAGTAATGTCTACCAAGAGACCAATAAATCAATAAAGATGAATAAAATGAAATATAAAATTCTCATAGTTGTACTTACAATTCACACGCTTGTCCCAGTCTATTCGATCCCTCGACAATTCGAAATGTGTCCCCAAACGCCTTAGTTCTCCCCTTAGTGTCATAACATTCAATAATGTCTCAATTTAGGCCAAATCGAAGTTGAGACAAATTTCTAAAAAAAAATATTATTTTAGGTCAATCCGTCAATTTCGCACTTTTCGAAGTAAAACTCCCGTACAATGCTCGTCCGAAATTTCAAATATTTTACTTTTCCTAGAAATTCATTACTTTCTATTTATTTTGTCAAAATATAATTTTTCGAAATTTTCCCAAATTTTCTGGATTTTTTCCATTTTTATCCCTTTTTCTTCTTTTTTTTTGTTTTGGGTCGGGTCGACCTTGGCAAAGGCGATGTGTAACGGCCCGAATATTCGACTCGTGACACGTGTCATTTTAGGGTCGTATGTGGGACCCACTTGCCGGGAGGCGTATGTCTGAATCTCAAGTGGAGGTGCTATACGCGGAGAATTCGGTGAGCCGAATACGAATGATGGACGCGCCTCGAATCGCTTGCTAATGTGAGACCGAGATAGTCGATTTTATGCGGTTTTAATGTGTACATTGGATACGCCTCGTGATGCGTGTAGCGCGAGTGTTGAAATTTTGAAAGTGAGGCGGGTTGGTGCCTCGAGATGCACGATGTTCGGTTTTCGAGGAATTTTGATTTGAAATGAAAAAGTGAAAAGAAGATAAGATCAAAAGGAGGAGAGAGAAAAGAAAGAAAAAGTGGGAGAGAGAAAAGAAAGAAAATGAAGAGAGAGAGAGAGAGAAGAACCAGAGAGTGAGAGAGAGAAGAAAAGAGAGATCGTGAGGTGAGGAAGAGATCGAAGGAGAGAGGAACGGCGACGCCAGATCGGGGGAGATCGACGCGCGACAGAGCTCCGGCTTACGGCGGCAACTCCAGCGGTGGGCACGGCGGCCAGTAGCGGTCGGCAGCGAGGCGCGGAGGCGGCGCTGCAGCAGCAGGCGCGGAGGCGGCTGCGCGGGATGGCGGCGGTGGCGGCCAGCAGGGGGGCGCAAGCAGCGGCGACGACAAGGCTGCTGGACGGCGGAGGCCAGCGGCATGGGCGGACCGGCTGGGAGCGCGCAGGCGCGCGGCTGGATTTTGCGGCGGCCCGGCGGAACAACGGGCCAGCGACGATCGGCACGGCGAGGAGATGGCGAAACAGCGGCGGCCGGCGACTCCGGCGAGGGCAGCGGCCGGCAACGCCGGCGAGGGCAGCGGTGGCGCGACGGTGACGAGGGCAGCGGCGCGGTGACGGCGGTGGTGTCGGCTCGGCAGCGACAACGGCGTGGTGAACGACGCGATGACGTTGTCAACCGATCGAATGCGCGATTTCGACGAAATCGCGACGACGCGATAGAGGTGAGATTTATTTCACCAAATGTTGTGTGATGTGAATGAAGTGAATAAATTATGCTTAAAATGTTTAAATGGACACCAGGGACTTGGGAGTCCGGTGTCGGGTGCGAAAATCGAGACGCGAGTGAGTGCGTTTTTGAGGTACGTAAGATTCCATCTAAAAGTCGCTGAGGGTTTATGTTTCTATCATTGATATCCTATTCGTGATTGTTGGATTCTATTTGCCTATTCCTTGTTATTGTTGAATGTTATTCCCCACGTTCTTTGTTATTGATTTTCGTGACGCATTTGGGTTGGGGAATGAGACTTTTCGATATTCTTGTTGTACTGGTGGCACACTAGGCTGTACGCGGGTCATCAGGTGAAAGGAAGTGGGTGTTTCAACTGAAGGGATCCTGTGCGCCCCAGGTAGGCACTCAGTGGGCTCGAGGGCGGGCTGGGTGTAGGCTTGGGCGTACAAGGTGGAAAGAAATGGGGCACTCACTGAAAGGATCCTGGGGGTTTGTCGTACAGTTTAGTGTGACCAGGAGTACACGGTTTGTTTCTCATGTTATTTCTTCATGCGATGTTCTTACTTACAATTGCCTGTTTAGTTTCCGCATGATTACTTGACATGATTATTGATATCCTCTATATCTCTTATAAATGCTCGGTGTACTTTGTTGGAATCTTACTAACTGTACTCTCCATTTTACTTTTTGTGATGGACGAGTGCAGACCCTGCTAGTAGGGGCAAGGAGGGTTTGGACGACTTTATCTGACTGTCCGCGGTTAAAGACTTATTTGATTCTTTTGGGAACTGGGGAGTGATTTGATATTGTACAGCTACAATACTTTTCAGGGTTTTTCCACAGTAGGTTTTATTTTAATTGGTTAATATATTGTTCTAATTTTACGTACAACTTCCGCTGCTTATTTCATATATACATTGTACACACACGTGGATACGAAATTCGAGACAAGAAAAGGACGGGCAGGTGGCGTAAACGTGTAGTTGGGCCAACTGGCAAGGAGTACACGGAGACACGTCACCCCGGGGCGGCGAGGGCCGTCACACGATGGGCCTGGCGATCCACCCCAGCTCGTGTAGGGAGGGGAGGCGACTATCCCAAGTCGTCTCCTTCCCTGGGAGCACGGGAGCCCCCAAGCTCCTGAGCTCCTACACCAACACCACTCCACAACACCCCATCAATTGAATAACACCACACTCACCTTGATTCGTCTCGAGTTCTTTCCTTCTCCTTCTCCTCCACCTCCACCAACGATTCTTCTTCTCTCCCGATTTTTAGTTTGTTTTGTGAGGATAAGGAGATAAATGTTGACTATGTATATAGTGGTCATTTAAAACCATAGCCTTAGATCTTGGTGTGCACACATATCCCGAGGTTCATCACATAAAGCACATTGTCCCACTTGTCCCCCAAGTCACTTGTGAGTGACTTAACTAAGTGACACCTTGCCTCATGATGGGTTAACGCGTATTTCGATGCACATCCAATGCCTAATGTTTTATTTTCCTAAATATAGGTCATTTAATCTTTTAGCTACATATCGCCACATTAAAACCACTCATTACCCAATAAACTCACATTTTATTCACATAAATTAACCTTACCCCAATATGCCGCTACCTCGGTCCCATGTCGACACGCGACTCGAGATACGTCCTTGCTCGTCTCGATACCTACACACCTGTAGAAAATTAACTTAATAGTCTACACATATACAATACACTAGACATACATTACAAAAAATATAAAATGTATCTCAGACCTTGCCTCGGTAAATGGACATATCACGATGTAGGCCCACAGTGCGGGTCGTTGAAACTGTTTCAAGACGTAAACACGGTTAGCAATTTTTGAGCCATTACAACAACACACAAAATGCAATAACAATGAAGTGTTGCTCGCGCCATCAAAACGCAACAACAACAACAACACAAAAAATGCAAACAAGGCCGCCAAAAATCTCTTATGGCTCCGTTTTGCCGTTCACGCTGCTCTATGGCCAGAAGAATTTCATGGCTGCGTTAGCTGTGATAGATGTAAGGCGTTTGGCGTTAGGGTGTGACTGTGAGTGTGTGAGTGGGGTGCTCAATTTCAATAATAAAGGGTATTGTTGGCATTTCACCCCAATTTCGTTGGGTGCATTCGGTAAACACTTGGTGCCTTTTGTAATGAGGTGCCTTCGGTAATAGGTGGGGTTCCAATATCCTGGCTCTAATAAAACTCGGTGCGTCGCTTCCGACCACAAATTTCACTGTTTTTGTTCACTCGCGGGCTCGACAAAGATCACTCTGTTTAGCCCTGTCACGTGCTCTCTCCGTTAGAGCACGTGGGTCCTATCCTACTTTAGTTGATATCTTAACTCCAAATCCCGAGGACACTCGAATTAAAAAAAGTAAGAAACCATTTTGGACTTATCAGACTCCGACTTCACCCTCCATTGATCTCCCAACACGTGTTAAGCGTGTTACGAGGGACCACAACCGTCGGATGAGATGGGATGTGGTGGATCTCGAGGAGGTCCTCTTCAAATATCTGTTGTGGCCCTTGTGGGTGTTGTGAATATTCTCAGTTCACTCTTTAGATGCTCGAGTCACAAAGGTCACTTGGTTTTGAGAGTTTATGAGTGGAGAAAGAACAGAGCTTTAGTTGGGCAAGCAAGGTAGGGTTCGATTTTGGTGCTTGTTTGGTTTGATTTTGCTTTCTTAGCTTTTGCAATTTAATGGGTTTGTGTAGAACCATTTTTGCTCAAATGGGCAAATCTAGGTTTTTGATTTTTGTCCTTCCAAACAAGCTCTTTTTGCCCTAACTTCATTGGGCAGGGTTTTTGTTTTGGGGGTGCAAGATACAATCTTTTAGTGGGTTTTTGGGTCCAACTCTCAATTTTGTTATTTTGTATATGTATGATTATATTCAATAGCGCTTGAAACTTTGTTGATAGTTTTGAGACACATAATCAATAATGCCCATGTTGTTGCAGGTAGTTTAAGTAGAAAAAACAGTGCCACTTTGATTCCGAGGCGGTCGAAAGCATCGAAATGGCGCAATTGGTGTTGGTGCCCTCAACTTTGGAGCTGTCTGCCATCGGCAAACAATGCTTCAAACCTCAGACTCAATGTTGTATGGTGAATTCCACAACTCTTAATTTAAGAACTTCGAAATTTCCATTAAAAAGGGTCACTTTTCAAAGACAGAAACCGCTAAGATCGTCGTTTACTGTCTGTGCAACCGCACTTCCAATTGGGCAAGATACCCCTCCACAGCCTACTAATGGCTTTGACCAAAGCTCGTCCCGTGATTCTTCGAAACGGAAGCGTGTTATGGTCATTGGTGGAGATGGTTATTGTGGATGGGCTACTGCCCTCCACCTATCGAAAAAGAACTATGAAGTTGCGATTGTTGACAACCTTATTCGTAGAACATTTGATCTCCAACTTGGCCTTGACTCATTGTCTCCAATTGCGTCCATCCACGACCGAGTGAGTCGATGGAAATCACTCACTGGAAAAACTATTGAACTATATATTGGAGACATTTGTGACTTTGAGTTCTTCTCTGCTGCATTCAAATCCTTTGAACCTGACACTGTTGTTCACTTTGGCGAACAACGATCGGCCCCTTACTCCATGATGGATCGTCCTAGAGCTCTGTTCACACAGAGCAACAATGTGATCGGAACACTTAATGTTTTGTTTGCTATTAAGGAATTCAGTGAAGATTGCCATTTAGTGAAACTTGGAACAATGGGCGAGTATGGAACCCCCAACATTGATATCGAGGAGGGATATATAACAATCACTCATAACGGCAGAACCGATACCTTGCCTTACCCTAAGCAAGCAAACTCCTTTTATCACCTAAGCAAGGTTCATGATTCAAATAATATTCACTTCAGTTGCAAAACTTGGGGAATTAGAGCGACGGACCTTAACCAGGGAGTGGTTTACGGGGTAAGGACAGATGAGACTGATATGCATGAAGAGTTGTGCAACAGGTTGGATTATGATGGAGTGTTTGGAACAGCCTTGAACAGGTTTTGTGTTCAAGCTGCAGTTGGGCATCCACTTACAGTCTATGGCAAGGGAGGTCAGGTATGATATAGTTTAATTTGAATTAAATTCAGATTTTATTATTTCTTACTTTTACTTTGAAGTTTATTTTCTTTAGCTCATTTATACATGTAAAACAATTATGAGAGGATGGCGATTCAACAATTGGTAGTTCAAGCTAGCTTAGTACTTGGCTTGTCGAATGTCCGAAGACCTGACAAATTACCTCTATTTGGACATATGGAAACATTTTAGGTTCTTTTCAGAAAGAGTGAAAGAATTGAAACTTGAAAGAAGTAAAGAGAAGAAGGATTAGCAAATAAAACTATGTACGTCGGGCTAAAAAGAAGATCAAGCAAGACTAAAAATTGAGATGATCAATTGTCTAAACATCTGACCTATTGCCGTCGTTTGTACATATGGAAACTGGCTTATACTCTTTAAAAAAAAATGGAAGAAAGGAGGAGGAGAACAAGAAATAATAATAAAGAAAAAATGCAAGTATGAAAGGAAAAAGAAGAAAAATAAAAAAAGTATGCGAGGAAGTTGAAGAAAGGTTTGATACTGAACTGACCAAAACCAATTATATCATTTTGGACATGTAGAAGCATTTCATTTCCTCTTCAAAAAAGAACTGGAAAATGAAGAGAGGAAAAAAAAAAAAAACTAAAACATGCAAGTTGGCCTGAAAGAAAATTCAAATAATTTAGTTGCTGATTTTGTCATGTTGTATGATGTTTGTCTTCTCGCGAGTATGTTTTGCAATTTGTGATGTTTCACTTGACTTGGAAGGATGAGCATGAATGAAGATCTCTCTTGCACCTCTATTTGGAAAAGGGTAGTTCTTGTGTTGCATGATTACTGATCGTACCGACTTTTTACGAGTGTTTGGCGGTTATAGCTTTATTGTTCTGTTTTGTTCTTCAACTTCAACGCGCTAAGTTCTTCATGTCTTTCTTGTTCAGACACGAGGATATCTTGACATAAGAGACACTGTCCAATGTATGGAACTTGCAATTGCAAACCCTGCAAAACCCGGCGAGTTCAGGGTTTTCAATCAATTCACCGAGCAGTTTTCTGTTAGAGATCTTGCTGCCCTTGTGTCGAAGGCAGGAGAGAAGCTAGGAATCGATGTTAAAACCATTACTGTGCCCAACCCCCGTATCGAAAAAGAGGAGCACTATTACAATGCTAAGTGCACTAAACTTATCGAGTTGGGGCTCCAGCCACACTATCTCTCTGACTCTCTCATTGACTCGCTACTGAATTTTGCCGTCGCATACAAGGATCGGATTGACATGAAGCAAATTATGCCTAGCGTCTCTTGGAAGAAATTTGGGGCTGCCCAAGTGAGGAGCGTTGTGGCATAAGGGAATCATCGATTCTATTGAAAGGGAAGCAGCAGATCCTAAGCATGGTGAAGAAGAAAGTCTTGAAGCCTAGTTGAATGAATGTGACAGATGTAGAGATGCCAATATAAGAAAGTTGGTTTTGCATTCTGTATTTCTTAGTTTTGTCTATCCTATCTGAGTGGTGCAATAACCCTCCAAAGGGCAGGTCTGTTCTTTAGGTTGTATATTAGCAGTTTTGTGGAACTTCCTTCCTTTTTGTTGTATCTGTGCCATGTTTGCCTGTAATAGAATCAAAGCTTCCTTTCAGTGTAGACTATACTCTATCCACGTTGCAAGTTACAAGAGATATGTGTTGAAAAATTAGTTGAGGCTCAAGTGAATAATTAGTAAGTCTCTACACACCTTCCTTGGATAGTGAACGACTAGTGTGTCAATGCATACCTTCCTTGGATAGGGGTGAGCAAACCGTGGGTTGGTGGCGAAAATCATCAAATTAACCATCACCAAATCGAGAATTTTCAAAACCGCAATCAAATCGACTGCGGTTTAGTTTTGCGATTTTTTTGCGACACATTTTCAACAAAAAAAAGTCACACATTCCATACATGAGCATCAACAAAGAATATGTCCCTACATGACTATCCATCAAAAACACAATAAAACACATATGCTCAATCAAAATTATAAGTTTAAGTTCATTTCAAAACTTAAATCAACATGAAAAGGTTTTAAATCTGTTCCATTTCATTCCAGGTATTAGAGGTAATTTTGCAGTTTGGTGAACCACGATTTTCATTACCACCACCAAACCGTGGGATCGCGGTTTTCAAGTTTTCTAAACCACCTTTAAATTGCTAGTTTAAAAAGCATGCAGTTTAGGCGGTTTGGGCGATTTTGCGGAGACCACCGCTCGCCCCTACTTATCCCTGAATGAGAAAGACAATGGTAATAGGGAAGCTAGTGAAATCCTAGCAAAAACGCGGGCTTTTTATGAGCGTGAGCTTGGATGGAGAAATCATTGCTCTCTATTCTGAATCTCCGATCCTCACTTGACAAAGGTCATCGTAGGACTCATTAATGTGGGGAACTACTTGTACTATGGAACTCTTGCTAGATCTCACATAGGCTGATCGGACTTAACCTTATGTGGGGAACTATTTGATGGAACAACCTAGTTGAGGTGCCAGATTGACTGGTAAGTGTTAAGATTAGTTTAGACTATATAGCTTAAGCAGGGATGCCTTGGACAAAATATATGGTCGTGCTATGTGCACCCCAGTCATCACTCGAGGCACCCCATTTAATTCCAACATAACATGAAATAACTAATATGCCATCCTGCAAAACTCAAGAACAAAAACCATTTTTCTTTTTTTGCACCCACCCCATTTTCCTTAAAGAAAAACGAATTCCAATCATTCCATTATCTTTGTCGGTGATTGGGCGTGACGTTATTCGGTCAAAGAGTGCGTACAAGGTTTGTATCTACTTATTTTTCTATTTTTCAGGGTTTAAAGCATGGGTATTTAGTGTGTGCTGGTGGGTTAAAAATAGTTGTTTGACTCTTTGTGTTTCTTCGATGTGTAGGTTTCAGCGTGATTCGTGTGTGTTTTAGTATACAATGGATGACCAAGTCCCAAGTGGTTCTGAATTGAGACAGTGGGAGGTGATTTTGAACATTCAAAAGGGTTAGGGTTTCAAATCACTAAGTATAAGAGGCAGCATGATTGTTTTGGCTACATAGTACCGAGACTTGTTAATAAGTTTTGGAGAATAGCAACCGAGTCTCAAACTGTAGTTTCAGTTCATGTTATTGAAACAAGATGCAATGATACGTCTCGTTCAATACGTACCGAGACTATGCATAACGTATAGATGAGAATTACAATGTTCGATATTTTTTTACTGGAAGTACCATCGACAAGTGTACCATTGCCAAGTGCGTCATCGATAAGGGTACAATTGGTAAGTGGCTTTGAAGACTTCTCTAAATTTTTGCACAGGAAGTGTCCTTTTCAAACTAGATCTGAGGTTGTCACTTGGGTTCAAGTTATAGGACATGCTAGGAAGTTTGTATTGATTACGAAGAAATCTAATGCTGGAGGGAATGATCGTAGGGGAAGGGTCGCAATTGCATGTAAGTGATCAGCGAAATATAGGGGTGATTCCCAAAGAGTTGTGATTTTTAAAGCTGAATTACTTGTTAAAATATTACAAAAGGTGACAAACGGAGAGAAAGAGGAGGACAATACAAGGCCCAACACCAGTACAAAAAATGTCGGTGTTTTTTCTTATCAAGATCAAAGAATCCCCTGACTCATTTTGGTATGTGAGAGTTGTATGTGGCAAGCATAACCATGACACTGCGAAATATTTGGAAGGTCACTCATTCGCAAGAAAATTGACTCCATATGAGGTTACTATTATATATCTGATGAGTAAATGCAATGTCAAGACACATCAAATCTTGAATACTTTAAGGCAAATGGATGCGAACAATGCTTCAACATTGCATACAATATATAATGCGCGACAAATGAATCAAATTAAAGAAGCCGGTGGAAAAAGTCAAATGCAACAACTTTTACACTTATTGGAGAACCATATTTGTCGTAGCATATGAGGGACACCGAAACGAATGTATTAACATACTTATTTTGGGCATATCCGGACTCTATCAACTTGTTGAGATGTTTCTCGTTCACTATTCTCATTGATTGCACATATAAGACGAATAGGTACCGGATGCCGTGTTGGATATTGTTGGGGTGACTTCAACAGATATTACATTCTTAGTTGGGTCTTGTTTCATATCATCGGAGATTAGGGCCAACTACATTTAGGCATTGGAAATTTTGAGAGGTTTATTGGACGGGTGGTTGATATTTAACATTTTTGTCACCGATAGAGAATTGGGCCTTATCAATGCAATTGAATATGTTTTCCTCAATCTTCTCACCTTCTTTACACGTGGCATATCGAAAAAATGGTGTTGACCAACACTAAAAATATGTTTGGATGAAACAAATGCTTCAAACTCTTCAGTGATAGGTGGATAGGCTTTGATGTATGCTAAGACGGAAGCATCATTCGAGCTTAGGTGGTGTACCATGTGTGATGAGTACCAAAATGTTAAAGGATTGGTCACTTATTTGGATTATACTTGGTTTCGGGGTTACAAGGAAAGACTTATATGTGCATGGACCGATTCAGCTGTTTCATCTTGGAGAAATCGTGCGACGCAGAGGGCTGATTCTGCACATTCCACTCTCAAACAATATATTGACACTTATGTTGTGAACTTTGAGTTTTTTAAAGTGTCATACATGGAATGCTTGACATACAACATAACAAGATCAAAGCCTCATTTGAGGTTAGTCCGAATGTTGTCCAGTATGGATATATGGATGACTTGTATTGTCGTTTGCGGGGCTATGTCTCTCAGAAAGTGCTTAAGTTGATTCGTGATGAGGTTGCATGTGCCGAGGATGTAGAGATGGACCCGATTTTATGTGGTTGTGTACTACGTACCAATCATGGTCTTCCTCATGCGCACAAGCTTAAGAACCATATTTTGGCCAGATCACCTATGCCACTTGAAGACATTCATGTGTTCAGGCAGAAGTTGAGTAGATATCCGAGAAATCTATTAATCGGACTGGTTATACCTTCAATGACGAGATTCAGAGAGTTGTTGCTAAGTTTGAATCATCCATTGATGAGGATGCACGTTTTCATTCAACGACTAAAAGGGATTAGTTGTCCTTCATCGACAGAGAGGGTTGTGTGACGGCCCGAATTTCTCACAAATTGGGCACCGCCCGGCATAAACACACGTGGACCCCTGAGCCAGTCTCGCAAGGCCAACGCAAGTCTACTCAGCCCTTTCTAATCCATCATTATAAGTAAATTCAACATTTTAAGTTGAGTTATTAGTATTTTTCAAATTTTACAAATTAGCGGAAGCAATTAATACATTAAATAACTCAATAATAGTTGAAAAATCTCAAAGATACTAGTTAAGACAACCTACGAGTGTGGAAACCCCAAATATGTATATCATCATCAGAGGAGAGTAAATACAAGATATATATGCCCAAAACCCCAGTGTTTTTAAAACAAGTATATCTAATAATACAAAAGATTCACCTAGCTATGGAGCCTTCCCCTTGCTGGACCGTGGATTTGCACTCAGTCAAACACAAGAATGGAAAGTCCAGGTAAGTAAAAGCCAGTAGGATCTAAACAATAATTCAAGACAAATGAAGCAGTCTAAAACTCATGCGATAAAAGAAAGTTGTATGGAATGCATGATAATAAGACTGTAAAAAACAATGAAAGTATAACGAGAAATGAGTGTCAAATGAAATAATAGAGAGGTACCCAAGTAGTCCAAGACCACCGAATGCGGGTGCCACAGGGTCGGGGTCACAGAGTCGCGACAACGCCAAGCAGACTCGAGTCATAGGACACATCATTGCCTGTTGTACCTAAAACGTCGCGAATGAGGGATATCAACGGTGCCCTGGATAAAACACATCTCATTCCGACCAAATACTCAAGTGACTCGAGGTCATGGCCCCGATTGCAAGCCGACAACCACTCCAATCAGAGACACGAGTATGACTCACTTGGCCCTCGGACACTCATAAGTGGGTGGGAATTCCAAGAAAAGGACACAGTGCAACATCAATAAAATATAAGCTAAAATGAGCTATTGTGCATTTCCTAGCTGGCTAATTCGTAAAACTTGAAAAAATACTAATAACTCAACATAAATGTTGAATTTACTTATAATGATGGATTGGAAGGCTGACTAGGCTTGCGTTGACCTTGCGAGACTGGCTCGGGGGTCCACGTGGGCTTAGGCTGGGCAAGGCCTAGTTTGTGGGAAATTGGGGCCGTCGCAGTTGGTATCTGAGCCAGCTTTAGAGAACTATATGGCTTAATGGAATATGATACCAACAAAGTTGGTATTAGAGCCTAAGTTTTTACATCTAGCTCTTTATTAACCCACAACCATCATAAGACACAAATTAAAAATAGGGTTAAGACACGGTTGGAACTTAGAGTGGAACCCTATAATCCTGACTTAAGTCTTCGTTGGGAAGTGATGAAAGTTGGGGAAAAACAAAAATGTATCATATATGGTATATTTGTTGTGTTGTAATATATATACGATATCGATAATTATACAATGATTCGAGGATTCATGGCTATGGAAAATAACGTTTCGGACCAGGTCTAGAATAATCGTGGGGATGCATGTTCGTAGTTTGCGAGTGTTGAGGAGCTTCACACTCTGTCAGATAGAATTGTATCGCATGACCAACAACTGTAGTAGATTATTTGATTGTTTAGGGCACATGTTACACCGTCGTCGTCTACGTTAGCAGCTCTAGTTATTCAGGCTTGGGTGAGTTATTATAGTTCACAACCCACCTGAAACATCTCCAATTCAGGCAGGGCCTACACTGGCCGAGGAGGCATAAGTTCAGGTTGAACTAGTACTTCCTACATCTGAGACACTACGTGAGGATATGTTGAGCACGCCGACTGATACGGGTGTTAAGGCTTACGGTAAGGTGTGGCAGTCTCGCGAGTTTTAGAGGCATTTTCCAGAGAAGTTTCACGGGATGACTAACCTTGAGGTGACAAATTGATAGTCACGTGAAGATACATGATGTATTGGCCGTATCAACGCAAATGCAGCCGAGTATTTCATCATCTCCACTAGTCAGCGAGGTCGATGTCTTGTGGCATACTACAGAGGTGTCGATTAGTTAAGGTTAGTTAATTAATTTACTTGATGTTAGTTTTCATTATTTATTTGGGTTAGTTAACGGTGATTAGTTTACTTCAGTTCAGTTGTTTGGCAATTTGAGGTAAGTATTGTTAGTTAGGTTCGGTTTGTTAGATAACTTAGGTTAGGTCAAGTTATGACTCATTATTTGGGTAAAGGTTTACTTTTATTTGCTTAGTTTATTTTTCTTATAGCCCATTTATTACACTCTTTGTGTTCTAAAATAACGAGAATACAAAGTTATTGCAGGAATATTACGTTCAAGAGGAAAAGCGGAGGAAACAAGTAAGTTCATTAATTTAGTAGTTTCATAATTATTTATTTAGGTTAGGTTATGATTTGCATGATATATAGGGACATAGCTATTGTGTTTATGAAGAATGGTTGATATGTTTATTAATTGAACGTTATTACACAGAAAATGTAAGTGCGAAAGAATGAGTATGCTCTGTAGTTGCACTATTATTGCGATCTTCTACATCAGAAAGTTCGATTGCGTTGTATAACCACATGATTGTCAACTATTTCCCTTACAAAATTTGTGCATTTGTCTGTAACATTTTTAAAAACAAGTTCCCAAACCTCTGTAGGTCATGTCACAAATAAACGTCCCTTTTCTATTCTATGCGTACGGCTCCATTGTTAATGGGGTCAATGGCATAGGGTACAGCTCACCGCGATCAGTAGTGTTGTGGGTTAAGTATGGCTCGAGTGGGCGTGAAATGATTGATGACATTTGTAATGCGTTCCCTATCTCATCAACGGATACTATAGTTCATTTGACGTATCGCCACACGATAATCCTCCCCAGAGGCTCACATTATTTCGTTCCTGTCTTGTTGAATGATGCGACACACTTCGACTTGATGTGGGAGACGGTGGCCAATTTACCAAAAACTGCAACGGCTGATATATATTTAACATTTGAGTCAGTCAACTCAATTCAAAATCGCACGGTTCATTCGCAAGTTCTTGACGAACGTAGCGGCACGCCAGACGCAGCCTTAATGATGGAAAGGCTCCGTATGCAATCTCCACAGGCTGAGGTCGTGCAAGAGGGGTTTGTAGCTCCATTACATGAAGAAAATAATGCATATACTGACGATGACGACCACGACGACGAACATAACGAAACTGCTGAGGAAACGCATCACAACGAAGAACCTCCATCAGTTGTCGTTTGGGATGACGTTAATGTTCGCACGGATGATCCAAGTTATGATCCTCCGAGTGCGGAGAATGGGGAAGATGATTAGCAATTTGCTATCGATGAAGAGATTTTTTTGGAGGAAGCTAGTGACGATGAAGTTCACCAACCAATACCGAGATATAACGAAATCGATTGGGAGCTGGCTAATTCAACTGCGACCCAACATTTTCATAAACAAACTTGGGGGACACGTCTAACTTCGATTTGGAGATAGGGATGTGTTTTGACAATAAAAACGACTTACAACATGCCGTTAAAGTGTGGCATGTTAATAGACATTGTCAATACCATGTGATGGAATCGACTACAACTACGTGGGCGATTAAGTGCAGATTTCCACAACACGAGTGTATGTGGCGTCTTCGTGCATGTTTCCGAAAGAAAACACTATTATGGGAGATAACACAGTTAGACGTACCACACACGTGTATAAATCCCAACGTACAACGCGGTCATGCCCAACTTGACGCCAACGTGATTGCGCGAGAGATCCAAAGCTTCGTCAAGAGCGATCAAGGTATCACGATCAAGGCATTAGTAAATATAATTAAGAAAAAATACGGACACGAAGTAAGCTACAAGCGAATTTGGGATGCCAAGAGGAAAGCAATTGCATGGGCGTTTGGAGATTGGGATGAGTCGTATGCTCAATTACCAAGATGGTTGGCGGCAGTGAGGAGTAAGAGTCCGGGGACAAGAATCGAGTGGTCACACAGACAATGGCATGCTGATGAAATTAGAACCGCGTCTCCTCAATTTCGTCATGTGTTTTTTGCATTTGAAGCTTCAATACATGCTTTCAAGTTTTGCAGGCCTCTGCTTCAGATTGACGCGACATTCCTATATGGCAAATATAGTGGGAAGCTCATGATTGTGATATTTGTTGATGCAAATGGACACATTACCAGTTGCATTTGCCGTTGCAGAAACTGAATCAACTGATTGGTGGGGGTGGTTTTTGCGGATGTTGCGCAAACACGTGACAGATAGAGAAGGGATTTGCGTTATATCTGATCGTAACCCTGGCATTTTGAAGGCGGTCAACACCCCAATCAACGGCTTTTGTCCCCCTAAAGGGTACCACCGTTATTGCTTGCGGCAATTGCTTAGTAATTTCGGCACACACTTCAAAAATGAACCCTTGAAAGTACTGCTTGGTCGAGCAGCTGTTCAACATCAAGAACGAAAATTTATTACGTGCATGGAGCGTTTTACAAACTTATCTTCACGAACGCCTCAATGTCTGCATCACGTCACGTTGATCAATCGAGATATTGGTGAGTTCGAGGTGCTGACTGGAAGACATGGAGACCACATGCATAAAGGCAACAACACACAAGTCGTCATCTTGAAGGACCGGGTGTGCACTTGTAATAAATGGCAGTCGTTTGGTTTCCCCTGTTCACACGTGTTAGCAGCATGTGCGTTTATTCGAGTGAGCTACGCGCAGTTCATCGAGCCATACTACAGGATGGATGTGTACACACAATGCTACTCGTACAAATTCAAGGACATCCCAGATGAGAAGTATTGGCCGACTTTTGGGACGAATATCATACCCGACCCAAGATGCAGACGTGGCCGAGGGAGACCTAAGGGATCGAGAAGACATACCGAGATGGATCTGCCTAATGTCCAAAGACCTTTACGATGTGGGATATGTCATCAAGAATGACATAGAAGAACAACATGTCCAAATAGAGACCGTGAACGAGTCCCAACTAGGAAGAACCGGTGTGGTATTTATCGTTTAGAGGGACATAACAAAAAAAATTGTCCAAGGAGACCTCAACCATCCAATGAGAACCTATAGTCGATTTTGTATAATGTGTGAAGTAACTTTAGTTCGTACATATGTTGCTTTTAAACATTTTCATCGTGTGTTTTTGTGTGAACATTTAGTAAATACTTATCGTTTGGTTTCTACAACACTCATTTTCTTTTTCTAACCTTCTTTTTAGTTGTACTGCAATGGATCCAAGACCTTCAGATCCATCACTGTTGCAACTCCAATCTACAGACAGATCAACGCGAACCTGGAGGGGCGAGGTAACATGTTTTTCCTCAATACGTCAAATTTACACCAATAATGTATCAAAAACATACTTTAATACATTTTCAATTACAAGGTGTACGAAACAATGCGCGTCGTCGAAGACGTGGGGTCATTGATCAAACGATGCAGTATCATTCTAGGATGATCCCGTATCTTCGTTCCAGTAGGTTTTATGGGATATCTCGGGTAGCATTTTTCAGCCTTGATTGGGCTTTGATTACTGCGTTTGTAGAGAGATAGCGCCCTGAAACGCATACATTTCATATGCATTGTGGGGAGTGCACTATTACACTCCGAGACGTGCAGGTACAGCTTGGATTGCCTATCGAAGGTATGCCTGTGACGGGAACGACGGACGCGGACTATGCTGATGTCTGCGAGAGGCTACTTGGACGAACTCCTGGTGGAGATGGTATCGTTAGTTGTAAACTTAAGGTCGATTGGCTCGAGCGTCACGTACTAGCAATAGATGATGATAGCGATGAGGAGTCGGTCCAACGTTACATTCGCTCATACATACTACAACTCATCGGTGGTTGTTTTTCGCCGACAAGTCCAATCGATTCGTACATTCGATGTTCCTACCATTGCTGGGGGATTTCCAACTAGCTGGACAATATAGTTGGGGGAGTGCCTGTTTGGCTTATTTGTATAGGGAGTTGTGTCGCGGATCTCACGCAGGGGCACCTGAGGTTGCTGGCGCGTCAATTCTTTTACAACTTTGGGCATGGGACAGATTTCCATTCATAGCACCGCGGCGCCTGCGTGTTTCTAGAGCTCAACAGCGAACTGTGGATGGCCAAAATATGCTTATGGATGTTCCACTCGGACACAGGTATTAAAGTCGATTTGTCATTAATTTGCATAAAAATCTTGTCCAATTTCAGTTATCTTAACTTATTGTCTTCTACACAGATGGCTCGATGCATTTTCGGTTTCACAAAGTGCGACGCACGTCGTATCGACTTACCGTGATGGACTCGACTCGCAAAGGCATGAGGATGATATGGTCTGGCAACCTTATGCAGAACTCATGGGGTTTCTTCCCGATTACTGTACAAATGGTCACGGAAGTTGGCTTTTGACGTGTCCCCTTATTTGTTTCCACATTGTGGAGTGGCATCGACCAGAAAGGGTTATGAGACAATTCAGCATGGTACAAGTGGTGCCACCTAATTGTGCTTACGACGCCCAACTGCACCGCCTCGAATTGCGTGGACATCATCATGAAAATTGGGTGACCTTCCACGCAAGCTACAAACACATGTGGGAGAATCGTGGGGACACCATTGCCACAGCGGCACTTAATGAAGGCCACGATCACCAAGACTACATGACGTGGTATCGCTCGGTCACTAGGAGATTCATTGGACACGACGGGGCGTTACGTGACTACTCTGTAATATTCTAACTTTTTCTTTTCCTCGAACATTCAATATCTTATATTGAGTGCTCTGACCTCTTATATTTTATATATCAGCGTAACTTGGTGCATCGACTGAGGCGAGTGTTTATCGAGGATGGGTACGAGCAAGGTCTTGCAGCGCTTGATGAAGGGATTCAAATTTTAGACGAAGATGAAAGGCAAAGGTATACTCTTTCGCATGACGGAATTGACGTCGAGCAAGACATTAATGAGGATAATGAACAGGACGATGAAGAAGACGATCAGGCCGAACCAAACATAGAGGTGACAAGAAGACGAACACGACCAGAGACTGTGCGGGAACGCACCAGACGTCCTCGTCCACCACGTCCATATACTCAGACTGAGATTGCTGCAGAGAGTAGCAGACGATCTCTTCCAGTACGTTCATCTCGTTTGAGAGTGAGTAGAACAGAGACTGTGTGTGAGAGTAGCCAACGATCGTCCACACCCCAGCAAGAACCTTAAATGTTTGTACCAGGCCGCCGAGCGTGAATCTTCCTCCTTACTATTTTGATCCATACGCACTTGGGTCGTCGTTTTCATATGTGGACCATGGAATGCCTCATCCTCAAATGTATCCGTCACTGCCTCAGTACATGCTTAGTCCATATACTCCTACTCCTCATACTTACAATATGCCATATGGTGGAGATCCCTCATTCATGAACTTGTTCACCATGCCGCAGCCTCATATTCCTTTTCCCCAACCCCATACAGGGAGCCGGTATTTTGGGATGGTTCCACCTCCAATTTTTGGGAGCATCAGTAGCAGAGGTGAGTCGAGTGAAGCACCAGAGGAAACGCATGAATCTACTCGACGTGATTCAATGCAAGACCAGCTACCTCAACAACCTCAACCGGATGTACAAACACATCGACCAACTAGATAAATAGTACGTCCGGTTTGCATCACCGAGCAACAACGTCAACGTAACCGCAGGAATAGGCCTGCATGATGACTTTTCTTCATGTCATGGTGATTTGTAGATAGCTACTGATTTGGGTGAACGAAGTACGTGTATACAACCTTCTCATTGAATACACTTATTTCTCATGTTTTCCATATTATTATAATGTCGTATCTGTGATTACTCTTCAATAGTTAGATTAGTTTGTTAAGTTAGTTTAGCTGATATGTTTAATTTAACCTAAGTGGTTAGCTAAGTTGGTTAGGTGTAGGTGGTTAGGTTATATTAGTTTAGTTTGGTTAGGTTCATTACCTTAGTTAGTTAAGTTAGTTTAGTTTAGTGTAGTTGAGTTAGGGTATGTTCCTTAGTCTAGTTTAGTTAATTTAGTTTACATAGTTAGGTTAGGTTAGGTTCGTCGAGTTTAGTTCACATAAATTAGGTTAGGTTGTTAACATATATGAATCTCGATCTACTTCGTTGTTTGCTTAGTTTATGTAGGTTAGTTTAGTTCATCGTTTTTTGGTTGTTTGTAGTTAGTTAAGTTAGTTATTTTAGTTTACTAAGTTTGTATTGTTTAGGTGGTTAGGTTAGTTAAGGTCAGTTAGGTTAGTTAACGTTAGTTAGTTTAGTTAACGTTAGTTAGTTAGTTAGTTCGTTAGTTAGTTTGTTTAGTTTGGTTAGGTTAGTTAAGGTTAGTAAGTTAAGTTTAGTTTGGTTAGTTAGTTACTTACTTAAGTTAACATAGTTAGTTAGTTAGTACGTTAGTTTAGTTAACGTTGGTTAGTTAGTTACTTTAGTTTGGTATGGTTAGGGTAGTTTAAGTTAGTTAGTTAGTTAGTTAGTTAGTTAGTTAGTTAGTTGGGTAGTTAGTTTAGTTTGTTAGTTAGTTTAGATTGGTTAGGTTAGTTAAGGTTAGTAATTTTAGTTTAGTTTGTTTAGGTAGTTACTTAGTTAAGTTAGTTAGTTAGTTAGTTAGTTAGTTAGTTTAGTTAACATTGGTTAGTTAGTTACTTTAGTTTGGTATGGTTAGGGTAGTTATGGTTAGGGTAGTTAAGGTTAGTTAGTTAGTTAGTTAGTTAGTTGGGTAGTTAGTTTAGTTAGTTAGTTAGTTTAGATTGGTTAGGTTAGTTAAGGTTAGTAATTTTAGTTTAGTTTGTTTAGGTAGTTACTTAGTTAAGGTAAGTTAGTTAGTTAGTTAGTTTAGTTAATGTTGGTTAGTTAGTTAGTTTAGTTTGGTATGGTTAGGTTAGTTAGTTAAGGTTAGTTAGTTAGTTAGTTTGGTTAGTTAGTTATTTTAGATTGGTTAGGTTAGTTAAGGTTAGTTAGTTTAGTTTAGTTTGGTTAGTTAATGTGAGTTAAGGTTAGTTAGTTTAGAAAAGAGAGTTGAAGGTTGGAACGAATGTATATATATATATATCTATACTATTATAATAGCAATCCCAAAACGGTTAACCGTGAAGCCTTTTTTGCTAAAACTTCCAATAATACCTCTAAGTGTTTTGATACAAATATTTAAATTCGGGGATAAAATAGTAATTTAATTGATAACTACAAATTAATAGACGGTTTTGATTTTAAATGTGCGGATGAAAACTCAATTAGTTTTCAAAAATTTTAAATTAGTAGTCAGTTTCCTAACAAAGTGGGATTTGAATAGGGGTGGGCAAACCGCGGTTTGGTGGTGAAAACCACCAAACCACAACCAAACCGAGGGTCTACGGTTTGGTGATTTTCCAAACCGCGACCAAACCGCGAAAATTGAAAACCGAACCAAACCGAACCGCGGTTTGCGCGGTTTGGTCTGTTTGGTTTTGCGGTTTTCATCTATTCATTAGCAAAAAAAAAACAAGCATTAAAAAAAAGCAAGAAAAAAAAAACAACAACCCTAAATCGAGCTAGGGTTTCTACAAAACCACTCATCAACCATTCGATCTGAACAAAACACAACCCGCAACCCTAGAATCGCACGGATTGAACATCCTCAGAACCAGAACCAAATCGAACAAAACCATAACCGAAAGAATCGGCGAGAGAGCGAGATCGAGAGGGGAAGCACACCTTTAGAGACGTGGGGGTGAGTGTCGACGGAAAGGCGGGGATTGGAGTCGGCATTGGTGAGGTCGGCTATGGCAGCAGTGACAGTTGCGGAAGCTCGAAAAGTTTTCTCCGCCATAGTTTTCGACGAAAATTGTGGCGGAGAAAACCCTTTCGTACCACCAAACCCTAGATCCAGAGAGTGAGCGGCGGGAGGCGGGAGGGATGAGAGGTGACGAGAAAGTGAGTGGCGGGAGGCGGGAGGGAGGACAGAGATCCGAGAGAGATAGGTGATGAGAGACGGAGAGAGTGAGCGGCGGGAGGGGAGGAGAGGGAGGAGAGGGAGGAGAGATTTTTTGAGAGACGGAGAGAGTGAGCGGGTTTGGAGGGAGAACAGGGAGTGAGAGAAGTGAGAGATTTTTTCTTTTTTTTTGGTTTTGTTTGAGCAATTTAGGGTTTTTGGTGGTTATTACCAAAATACCCTCGGTTTGGTTAAACCGCGGTTTTCCCAAAATGAAAACCGCGACCAAACCGCGAATCGCGGTTTGGTGGTTTTCCAAACCGCGACCAAACCGCGAGCTTTAAAAACCAAACCAAACCGCGCGGCTTGGTTTGGTTTGGCGGTTTGGGCGGTTTTTCAAAAACCGATGCCCACCCCTAGATTTGAATGATTTTTTCTCTCTCCTCCACCTTTTTACTCTCTCTTTCCCTCCACGTTTCTCTACTCTCTCTTTCCCTCCACGTTTCTCTCTCGCCACTCTATTCACGTTTTCTTCCTCCATGTGTTTATTTTATTGAAAACCACTTTCTTCTTCAAAATCACGCGCATAGCGCTTGCCCATTGACTAGTATATATATATATATATATTCATAATTGGTTTTTTTTATTACAAAAATAAACTCCTCCTATGCATTTTCAAAATTGGTTGTTTACAAAAATAAACTCCTCCATTTAGTTAGTATGTTTAGTTTGCAATTAAGTTAGTTTATTTTTTGTTGTTTGTGTGAGAATCTTCACGGTCTTCATTGAACTTCGACACAAAAAACATCACAATGTCATGCACAAAGTTAGGTGTTAGTTTAGTTGAGGTTAGTTAGTTACTTAGTTTAGTTTGGTTTGGTTAGGTTAGTTAGTTTAGTTTAGTTAAAGTTAGTTAGTTAGTTAGTTTAGTTTGGTTTGGTTAGGTTAGTTTAGGTTAGTTAGTTTAGTTTAGTTTAGTAAGTTAGTTAGTTATTTAGTTAGTTTAGTTTGGTTAGGTTACTTAAGGTTAGTTCGTTTTGTTTAGTTTGTTTAGTTAAGGTTAGTTAAGGTTAGTTATTTTAGTTTACTTTGGTTAGTTAGTTAGTTAGTTAGTTAGTTAGTTACTTAGTTAGTTTAGTTAAGGTTAGTTAGTTATTTAGTTTAGTTTGGTTTGGTTAGGTTAGTTAAGGTTAGTTAGTTAGTTTAGTTTAGTTAATTAGTTAATTAAGTTAGTTAGTTTAGATTGGTTAGGTTAGTTAAGGTTAGTTAGTTTAGTTTAGTTTGGTTAGTTAAGGTTAGTTAGTTTAGTTTGTTAGTTAGTTTAGATTGGTTAGGTTAGTTAAGGTTAGTTAGTTTAGTTTAGTTTGGTTAGTTAAGGTTAGTTAGTTTAGTTTGTTAGTTAGTTTAGTTTGGTTAGGTTAGTTAAGGTTAGTTAGGTTAGTTTACTTTGGTTAGTTAGTTAGTTAGTTAGTTAGTTAACTTAAGTTAGTTAGTTAGTTATTTAGTTTAGTTAACGTTAGTTAGTTATTTATTTTAGTTTGGTTAGTTAGTTTAGTTAGTTAGTTAGTGAGTTAGTTAGTTAGTTAGTTAGTTAGTTATTTAGTTAGTTTAGTTAGGTTAGGTTAGTTAGTTTAGAAAAGAGAGTTGAAGGTTGAAACCAATGTATATATATTTTCAAAATTGGTTTCCCGTCAGTGTAAAAGGACATCCGGCTGCCCAACAAAGTCACGGTATGATTTTATTTTTTGTTTTTGTTTTTTCAATACGGTGTGGTTTGTTTGTTTACACTTTTGTTTTTTTATTTTTTTATTTTTTTTTGACATGTTGTTTACACTTTAATTTACAGTCACAGCTAGGGCTAGCTCTACAAATTGAATCAACAATATACAATAAAAATGCACTTTACATAATACAACACAATAAGAATACATTGTTGTACCTCGTAATAACATTAAGAATTAATTAATTGTTAATCACAATATGTATATCAATCCCGACAAGAATACAAAGTTACTCAAGTAATGAGCGCTATCAAAACAAGTAAAATCTCTGGGAGAATTCCAGGAGAAAAGTACTGTACATTCTTTATGAAAGTGGACAACATTTTTTTGTTTAATTAGTTTGTAATTTTGACTCACTTCTTAAAAAGTGGATATGCTAAGAGAAAGTTAATTTGTGGAGGAGTCAAAAGAAGTGCATATATGTAGCAATCCATTACCTTACGTAAGTGATTAGCACTAATTCGAATCTTAATTAACTCGAGTTAGACTCGAGGTCAAACTCGACTTGTTTCCAATAAAGTGCAAGTGCGTTGATGTGATGTATGGTGTTTGTTTGACGTTGAAAATTGATTAATTGAATTATAGCCAATTAATATGTATTAATAAAAGACCTATAATGGTGAAATAAAAATAATAATTAGTTGCTCGAAACCTAGTAAATCAAGTGTTAAGTATCATATAAAGATTTTACCTCGATTTGCGTGCAAGTTAGGTTCAATGGTTGTGTAAAATGAGAACGAACTTTGTGCAAGACCTTGCCTCGAGTTTCATGTCAATTGGTAGTAGTCGAGGTTGAGATTGGGAAGTCTAGTGACCCCCGTATGTCAGACAGATTTCTATCATAATGTAACGGCCCGAAAATTTGACTTGTGCTACGTGTCAAGTCAAAGTCGTATATGGGACCCACTTATCGAAACACGAATGTCCGAATCTCGGGTGGAGACACCGAGGTATGATAGTTTTTCATGATGTGTGTATTATTTAATAAAATCCAATTTGAGATTAGAATGCTAATTGTTGAGCTATTTTACGAGTAATGTATACGCGGGGAATTCGGGGAGCCGAAACACGAACGGGGACGCCCTCGAGTCGCGTGCTGATGTGAGACCGAGGTAGCAACTTAATGTGGCTATAGGGGCTATAGTAGTTTTAATGTGGTCACGTTAAAATATATATATATATATATATATATATATATATACATTGGATGCGCCTCTTGATGCGTATGGCGCGAGTGTCGAGATTGTGAATATTTGTAATGCTTGAGATGCGCGCTATTGTTAAGAAAAGTATTTGAATCAATATATTTTTGATGTGCCTCGAGTTTCGCTCTACATGGATCTCGAGGACACATTTGATTTCTTCGTTAAGAAGAAACGAAAAGAGAGAAAGAAAAACAACATAGAGAGATAAGAGAAAAGAGAGAGAGAGAAGAGAGAGAAAGGGAGGAAAAGAGAACGGAGTAGAGAGAGAAAGAGAGACGGCGGTGAGAGAGCTCCGGTCAGCACAACAACAAAGTCCGGCCGGACGAAAGATCGCCATGCGCGCGGTTGGATCGACGCAGGGAGCAAAGACGTCGATTCTGGCAGCAGCGGCGCGGCGGCGTGGCTCAGCGAGGCGCAAAGAGTTGCGAAAGATCTGCAGTGCGGTGGCGCGCTTGGTGGCATCGACATGGCGAGGCGCAATGCGACTCCGGCGGCGCGTGGTCTTGGTGGAGAAGACGAAGGTGGCGCGCGCGCGGGCGCTGGGACGAAGGCGTCGACGTCGCGTCGACGTCTCAGCGTTGGGCACCGGCGAGCGCGATCGGCGCTGATCGGCGGCAGCAAGCAGCGGCGTTGGCGTGGCGGCGCGCGCGTTGTTGCGGCAGCGGCGTCGGCGTGACGGCTAAGCGACAGCGGCTGCGACGCGGCATCTACTGCGGCGCGGTGAATGGCGTGAAGCAACTGCGCGATGGCGCGTTGTCGGACCGATCGCTCCTCGACGAGGGGTGCGATTCGACGAAGTCCGACGATGCGATGGATTCAAACGAGGTTAAAAGGCCATGGTGAGTTTTATGTTAAGAAACTTGGTTGTGATTGAATGAATTAGTAAATTAGGCCTAAATGGTATAAATTGACACCATGGACTTAGGAGTCCGGTGTCGGGTGCGCATATCGAGGCATGAGCGGGACGTTATCGAGGTAAGTAAAACCAGTTAGAAAATGTATAGTAGTTCATTGAGCTTGCATTTTTGTTTGATGTTGAACCATGTCCCCTTCTTGGAATTTCTACCTACTTATAAGTGTCCGAGGGCCAAGTGAGTCCTACGAATGTCTCTAATTAGATTGGTCGCCGGCTTGCAACCGGGGCCATGACCTCGAGTCACTTGAGTATTTGGTCAGAATGAGATGTGTTTTATCCGGGGCACCGTTCATATCCCTCATTCGCGATGTCTAGGTACAGCTGGTGATGCCGCGTCCTATGACCCGAGTCTGCTTGGCGTTGTCGCGACTATATGACCCCGACCCTATGGCACCCGCATTCGGTGGTCTTGGACTACTTGGGCACCTCTCTATTGTTTCCCATGACACTCATTCTCGTTGTACTTCCATTGTTTTTACAGTCTCATAATCATGCATTCCATATAGTTTTCTTTTTATCCGCATGACTTTTAGACTATTTCATTTTATTTTGAATTACTGTTTAGATTATACTGGATTTTACTTACCTTGGTTGGTCAATCTCGTGTTTGACTGAGTGCAGAGTCGCAGACGGGTATCAAAAGGAAAGCTCCATATCTAGGTGGATTTTTTGTATATTTTTATTTAGTCTCCTCCGATGGTGATATATTTATGTTGGGTTCCACAATTAGGTTGACTAACTCCTTGATATTATTGTTGAGTTATTAATAACTCAACTTAAAAATTTTGAATTTACTGATAATGATGGATTGGAAGCCTGACTAGGTATGCGTCGACCTTGCGAGACTTGCTCGAGTCCACGTGGGTTAGGCCGGGCGGTGCCCAGTTTGTAGGAAACTGGGGCCGTCACATATAAAATGACCCAGATACAAGAACCACTTTCATATTCAAAGAACAACATGGTGTTGGAATCTAACAAATACAATTGCATAACTAACGCACAAAAATATAGATTCACAACATTATGTAAAAACTACCTAATATCATGATATTTCACGTGACCACCAGTAATAACAGTCAACAACGATATAGCATATGAATTGGAGTCAAAGAAATCATTTTATCTACAAACTATACCATGAAACAACCTCATGTAATGAGAATGAACAAGTCATAGCACATGAAGTACAAAGGCGTTTTAGTCCAAATGACTGGAAATAACATATGAATAGGAATGAAATGTAAAGAAATCTCTCAATCAGTTTACTTACATACACACGTGATTTCATATGTTTCTCCGGCCTCCCAATGTGGCGGCCCTTGCCGCCCCGGGGTGACGTGTCTATGTGTACTCCTTGTCGGCTGCCCAACTCCACGTGTTCGGCACCTGTCCGTCTTCTTTATGTCTCGTAAATCGTGTCCACAAGTATATTATCGATAAATTAGTAAATTATCCTTATATTCTTTGTCCATTCTTTGTTGGAATCTAACTGTTTCAACCGTGACCTAGTTGGCAATTTATTGAGATCCTAACCATACTAATGGGTTGTATTTTAAAGGTTAAGATATTCAGCGGAAGTCTTAGTTAATACCATTTAAATAATGTAATTTAGCATGATAAACATTGTTCAAATGCAAAACCTACTTGGAAAACCCTAAAAGTACTCTGTATATAAGTGACATCACCACAACAGGTATATATACATGTACGGTGTTATCTTAAGTCTCCCAATACCCAAAATATACAAAATATCAAAAATAAACACGTACAAGTAGGTCATCGATAGTTGGTAATCAGATGTAGTCGCCTAGGATCCTCTACTGCCCCACTCAATATCTAGGATGACTACGCACTCCGAGCATTCATGTATCATAAAAAAAATACAAGATGTTGTCAAGTATGTTGGGGCATGTGCCCTAGTCAAATTAACCGTCCCACTTTTAGTTAATAAAATAGAACTCCATGTTTACATTATAATAAGATCCATGCATTCATGTAATAAAGTAAATGAAAATATGATCATAGATGATGTTGTCAAGCATGTTGGATGACAATTCCATGTCTTATGTTTGATCAAAAGGATATCGTGTGACAAAAGGATGTTATATACACTATTGATTAGGTTGTATAGATTTGATATTCGTACAACTTAGGTAGTCATAATGTCTTGCTAGAGGTCGCTTATGACTTGTATACCAAAATGTGTTTTGGTACACTGCCAACGTTGTATGAGCCTATTGGGTCGCACACTAAGAATAGTTTTGCGAGATTTTAAGATGGTTCAGAAAAATGAAATTTATATGATAAAATTCATGACAGAAACGTCCTTATGGTGTATTACCCTTATACTTCTTTAAGTAGGGGTATATGTGTAATTTACTTAACCGTCTATATACAAGGGTTGTATAAATAGACGCTTTAAGTTAGAATACACGGACGAAAGATCAAAAGGCCGAAACTCTATTTTCGTTTCAGAAACGACTTATGCTCTGGATCGTTTTGGAGAGAAAAACAAAAGGTTTGGTATTCTCTCGAAGCTAGCACTTTGAGTCTCGGCCGCCGTTCATGTGTGGACTACTGGTAGAGGCCGTTCGTCGTTGGCAGCACCTTAGAGATCGATTAACCTTCAGAAAGGTACATTGCGATTGAGGTATGATTAAGTTTTCATGGTTTAAACGTTTTTAATGGAATTAGATTCGGATCCTGTTGGGGTTTTTGTCAAAATTGTTTTGTAATCTCCGTTGCGTATGAACCCCAAAACCCAAAAGTGGTATCAGAGCCTTCGAGTTCGATTCCATTAAATTCATTGCATGTTTTCTTCTGATATATATATGACATATGATTGAAAGGATGTTAATAGTTGATGTATATGTGATATACATAAGTTGTCTTTGAGATTTATTATCATGTTTTGTGTATATGATACACATATTCGTGATTTAATTAAAATCAGTTTCGTACATGCTAGTAACCATGTTATGTTAATTCAAATAATTTTAATGAATTGAATTTCGTGTTCTGTGATCCATGACACCATTAGGTTCGATTGGGATAGTAGTTCATGATTCAATTACATGTTTGTGATTATTTGGATGAGGACCAAAATTGCAAATAATTAATTTTCGAAATTATTTATTTATCTTGTTATATCTATTTTGTTATGAAGTTTCTATTTGATAAAGATAGATAACAAATTAGAATATGAGATAAATATCAAGAATCTTGTTATTGGTGATATACTAGGATTCAAATATCTTAAATCCAAAATAAATAATTAATTTTTAAAATTATTTATTTATCTTGTTATATCTATTTTGTTATGAAGTTTCTATTTGATAAAGATAGATAACAAATTAGAATAAGAGATAAATATCAAGAATCTTGTTATTGGTGATATACTAGGATTCAAATATCTTAAATCCAAAATAAATAATTAATTTTCGAAATTAATTATTTATCTTGTTATATCTATTTTGTTATGAAGTTTCTATTTGATAAAGATAGATAAAAAATTAGAATAGGAGATAAATATCAAGAATCTTGTTATTGGTGATATACTAGGATTCAAATATCTTAAATCCAAATTGGATTAGGATAAGATGATTAGTTAGATGTGGGCCCTAAGTTAATTAAAATGTTTTAATTGACTTAATTTCGGATAAATTAAGGGGTTAATTTATGATAATAAAATCAGCGAAAAATTATGATTTTCTATAGCGAATTTTAATTTTCGAAATTGAGATTCGTCTTCTAAAAAAAAAAAAAAAAAAAACGGGCGCGCTATTAGACTCTGTCCCATCTATTGACCGGCCACTGACAATTGCCTCTAACTAATCCTAGCGTACGAAAATTCTTTTGTTAGTGAAAAGTATAAAAAAAAATTCCAAATTGTTTAGTGATTGAACAAATCAATAAAATATATGATATTTCATTGTTTACATAAAATCACTAAAACTGAATAAAATCTCTCTATTAAATTTTAAGTCTCGTGCCATCCATTTTAAACACTTGTTAAGGCCTCGATCACACTAATATAGTTTCAACCATAGTTGGGTGTATTGTGTTATCTTGGTGAGACAAGTTGGGTAAGAGTTACCTTAATGTTTAAAATGGCCCGACTTAATAAAGCCATCAAAATAGTTTTGAGCTTTAGGCAAATGATGAGATAAAAATATGCTAAGACATAAGATGTCCCATATCTCATAAAAGGATCTAAAAATTACATAAGATGTAATTGGTTACTGTTACCTACCTATATAATTTAGTTCTGTGTTTCATGCCATAGCTGTCATAGAATTAGGTGAAATATGGATTTTAGTCCCCTAAATAAACAAAGACGTTTTAGGAGGGTTGTTAATTTAGTGGGAGTCTATTCCTCTATACTAAAATAAACTTTGCATAATCTTTATTGTAGATCAATGGCCTCTTCAAGTAACAATAATCCCCTGTCACTGCGATCCATCCTTGAGAAGGATAAGCTATCGGGGACAACTTTCTTGATCGGTTCGAAACTTGAGAATTGTTCTTAAGCATGAACGCAAGTTGTATGTCCTGGATGTTCCAATCCCTGAGGACCCACCAGTCAATGCTACGAAAGCTGTGAAGGATGCGCATAATAAGCATGTCAACGATTCTACTGATGATGCATGTATTATGCTAGCAACTATGGTTCCTGAACTTCATAAGGACATGGAACTAATGGAAGCCTACGACATGGCCGTAACGCTGAAAGAAATATTCCAACAGCAAGCTAGGCAATAAAGGTTCGAGACAGTCAAGAACCTACATTCTTGCAAGATGACAGAGGGTGCGTCAGTTAGTCCTCATGTTCTGAAGATAAAGGGCTATGTTGACCAGCTTGATAGACTCAGATTTCCCATAAGCCAAGAGTTGGCTACGGATTTGATCATGAATTCATTACCAGAAATTTACTCACAATTTGTGATGAACTACAATATGAATAATATGGAG
Organism: Stephania yunnanensis; assembly: GCA_039657365.1. NCBI lineage: Eukaryota > Viridiplantae > Streptophyta > Magnoliopsida > Ranunculales > Menispermaceae > Stephania > Stephania yunnanensis. The sequence continues at coordinate 51,843,497 of CM077585.1, read as the reverse complement.
AAATCAATCTCGGAGTTGCATTTGATGCTCAAAACTGCTGAACAAAATATCAAGAAACCCTCAAGTAATGTGTTGATGGTCCAAAAGGGAAAGGGAATGAAGAAGAAAGGCAAAGGCAAGGCTAAAGTTGTCAAGGCTGCTGCTGCACCTGTCGCAAATCCTGTGGAACAAGTCAAGCTCCAACCTGTTCCTGCTTCAAAACACCCAAAAGAAAAGGAAGAAAATTATCATTTCTGTAATCAAACCTATCTTTGGCATTGTCGTCTCGGACACATAAACGAGAAACGAATAACGAAGCTCCATAAAGATCGGCTTCTAGATTCATTTGATTTAGAAACATAAGAAACATGCGTATCTTGTTTACTAGGCAAGATGACTAAAAGTCCCTTTATCAGACATAGGTGAAAGGGCAAGTGATTTATTGGGTCTAATACATACGATGTATGCGGTCTTATAAACACAATGGCTAGATGAGGTTATCGCACTTCATTACATTTACCGATGATTTCAAATGCAGATATGGTTATATATATCTTATGAAACATAAAGTTTGAATCATTTCGAGATGTTTTGAACGTTCAAAATAAAGTGCGAATCAACTTGGTAAAACTATCAAAACATTTCGATCGGATCGAGGTGGTGAATATTTAAGCCAAGAATTTGATGATCATCTTAAAAATTGTGGGATTGTCTCCCAATTGACTCCACCAAAGAAACTCCACAATGGAATGGAGTTTCTGAAAGGAGAAATCGAACCTTATTAGATATGGTTCGATCTATGATGAGTCATGCAGATCTTCCATTATCCTTTTGGGGTTATGCATTACAAACTGCAGCTTCCACTCTAAATCGAGTTCCTTCTAAAGCGGTTGATAAAACATCATATAAGATATGGTACGGGAAGAGACCTAGTTTATCTTTCCTTAAGATTTGGGGTCGTGAGGCTTACGTAAAACGACAAGTCTCGGAAAAAACTAGCACCTAAATCTGACAAGTGTTTATTTGTGGGGTATCCTAAGGAAACAAAAAGGATATTACTTTTATAATCCCGTTGAGAACAAAGTGTTTGTTGCTCGGTATGGTGCCTTTATGGAAAAACAGTTTATTTCAAAAAACACTAGTGGGAGAGAAATAAATCTTGAAGAAGTTCAAGAATCACAGATAAACCCTGAACCGCTATCGGGAAGTTCAACAACGTTCGAACCGTTGAACCTCCGCAAGTGACACAAGGCCCAAGTAAATCTGGTAGGGTAAGACATGAGCCAGAGAGATTAGGATTTCTCGTTACTGATAGTTGTGATGTGTTGCTTATTGATCAAAATAAGCCCACCACTTATTAGGAGGCTATGTCTGGACCAGACTCAGATAAATGGCTAAGTGCCATGAACTCTGAGATGCAATCCATGTATGATAACCAAGTTTGGAACTTGGTTGATTTACCTGAAGGAGGTAAGACCATTGGATGTAAATGGGTTTTCAAGAAGAAAACTGACATGGATGGCAATGTGCATACTTTTAAAGCAAGACTTGTAGCAAAAGGTTTCAGGCAGATTCAAGGTGTTGATTATGATGAAACTTTTTCGCCAGTAGCCATGCTTAAATCCATAAGAATTTTAATTTCCATTGCTGCATATTATGACTATGAGATATGGCAAATGGATGTAAAAACAACATTTCTTAATGTAAAGCTACTTGAGGACGTGTATATGACACAACCTAAAGGTTTTGTACATCCTGAGAATTCTAGGAAGGTATGCAAGCTTCAACGATTCATTTATGGATTAAAGCAAGCTTCTCAGAGTTGGAATCTTCGTTTTGATGAAGCAATCAAGGATTTTGGTTTTATTAAGAACGAAGATGAGCCTTGTGTATATAAGAAGGTAAGTGGGAATGTAGTTTTTCTGGTACTATATGTTGATGATATATTACTCATTGGAAATGACATCCCACCATTGCAGAGTTTCAAGTCTTGTTTAGGGAAGTGTTTCTCAATGAAAGACTTAGGAGATGCAGCCTATATCCTAGGGATAAGGATCTATAGGGATAGATCTAAAAGGCTAATCGGTCTAAGTCAGAGTGCTTACATAGACAAGGTGCTGAATAGGTTCAGTTTGCAAGACTTTAAAAAAGAATTGTTGCCAATGTCTCATAGCATAAGTCTCAGCAAGACTCAATGTCCTAAGACAAATGATGATCGAGACCGTATGAATAAGATTCCATATGCATCAGCTATTGGATCTATTATGTATGTCATGCTATGCACTCGACCTGATGTGTCATATGCTTTAAGCACTACAAGCAGATATCAGTCAGATCCTGGTGAGAGTCACTGGATAGCAGTGAAGAACATTCTTAAATACTTAAGAAGGACTAAGGAAATGTTCTTGGTCTATGGAGGTTTTGAAAATGATCTAGTTGTAAATGGTTACACAGATGCAAGTTTTCAAACTGATATAGATGATTTTAGATCGCAATCTGGATATGTGTTTATTTTGAATGGGGATGCAAAGAAGTGGAAAAGTTCGAAGCAAGAGATCGTGGCGGATTCTACAACAGAAGTTGAGTATATTGCAAATGTCGTCCGATCTGCAAAGAAAGGAGGCGCTTTGGATCAAAAAGTTCATTTCGAACTCGGTGTGGTTCCAAGTATTGCTAACCCTGTTTGTTTGTATTGTGACAATAAAGGGGCAATAGCACAGCCAAGGAACCTAGATCACACCACAGATCCAAACATATACTCAGCATTTTCATCTCATCGAGAAAATTATTGAGAGGGAGACGTAAAGATTTGCAGAGTCCCTACTGAAGACAACGTTGTGGATCTATTGACAAAAGCTCTTCCACAAGCAAAACAAGATGGTCATGTTAGATCATTAGGCATTAGATGCATGCATGATTGGCCCTAGTGTAAGTGGGAGATGTTCGGGCATGTGCCCTAGGTCAATCCATTAACTGTCTTTATGAATACTTTTAGTTAATAAAATAGAGGATTTCATTTGTTGTTTATTATAATTAATTTGCATGTTTACATTATAATAAGATCCATGGGTATTTACAGAAATATCATAAATGTCCCTAGTCAATCATTATACTGGGAACTATAATGAGTTAAGACTAGTGTGAGTCTTGATTGATGATCACATGATGATTATACGTATAGGGATACGAATCAAGATCACGAGTACTTGTTAGGGAACAAAGTACTGGACCGACCCGCTATGAGAACATCACATGGATTAAGTCATAGTTGTTTCTCATGATAGGTATATTTTCCAAATCCTCGACTTGAGATTACTGAGACTTCAACATTAGGAACATAGTGATTTGACACTATCAAATGTTGTCTTTAACCGGACGATTATAAAGGTTGTGATTGGTTACTGTGTGCGCAATGTGATGAAGTTGTTTAATTATGATAGAATTTGTCCCTCTCATATAAAGAGAGATATCCAGTGGATCCCTCGATGTGTTAGACTATTAAAAGGCCTAGTCTAAATGAATTGATATTGATCAATGTCACTTGGATATTTTCAGTCTACCTTGAGATCGAGACTAGTACGATTGAACATGTTGGATGACAATTCCATGAAGTAAACATGCGGAATATAAAATAGACAAAGTTTTCATGGTTTAAACGTTTTTAATGGAATGGCTCAAAATCGCATGAAACCCCAAAACAACAAAGTAAACATGCGGAATATAAAATAGCTAACAAATGTGAGTCATCACTCTAAATGGACTAGACTATACTTCGAGTCACCAAGTTTCCACTAGTGGTCGCATCCAACTGGCCCGACAATTGGTCCCTCGCGGTGCTGGAAAATTTGTTGAGTCACCGACACGTGCATCAAGGCAAGCCCAGGTCGCCATTCACTGAGGGTCGGGTCACATGTGCTACGGTCCAATGCATCATGAACACACAACAAGGAAATCCGGGGGTGTAACCTCAACCCACGTCCAAGTAACCAAATAGAATAATGAACAACAAGGAATGATAGAAACAACATATAAGCATAATAAATACTTAGAGTCTTTCAGTTGGGTTTTACAAACCTCACACCACTCTCCGACTTCCCCGGACTCTCGGATTCAACCCGACAAGCTCCTCAACACTGAGCTACAGTCTACTAAGTCCCTGAAGTCATATTTTTATAAGTTTAGGTTGTTTATAAGTGTTTAGACATGTATTAAGTTGAAAATAACCAAAACAACCCTTAACGTCATAGTTCATTCGTCATTAGCGCGTTAATTTGATTTACCTAGCGCGCTAAGGGGGTGTACCTAGCGCGCTAGATGGGATTAGCGCGCTAGGAGTTTTAACTAGCGCATTATTGTTCTTCGTTTCGAAGAACAGTTGCACACTCGGATAGTTAGCGTGCTAATAATTACAATTAGCGCGTTAATTGCCTTTTGTGTCCTACCCCTCTCAATTAGCTATTCTAATTGGTTTTTCACCATCTCCTCATCAAAATAACTTCAATCCATAAATTAGTACACTCCAGAAACCTCAAATTACATCCATTTCCACAATCATGCATTTACCACCATATCCATTAATAATCAATATCATCAAATCTAACTAAACCAGTGATAAATTCTCCCTATATACGATCTAATAACATGAAATGCATCATATTTACACAACAAACCAGAGGCTAAATCATCAACTCAAATTTCACTAAACACATCCAAAAATGGATTCATTTGCAAGCTTAGAAGGTGGAAAAGATGATTACGTAAGTTAGATCACTTGGTTTGATGCCTAGGTTGTAGAATTCCCAGCAGGAAGTCCTTCTTCTTCCTCTGAATTTTATGGATCTGCATGAAATGGGTGAGTGTTGTGATCAAACACTCCACTGACTCTCCTTTATATATGTTTTATGGAATCAATTGTGAGTACGTATCCCGATGCATATCTTGTGGTTCACATGCATACTGTCCTATACCTCCTGTGACTCCAATAGAACACTCATCATCAAGTACCACTGACTATGTTGATCTAGATGCCCATCTTTTATTTAATGTAAACTATAGGCTCTCATTTATTCTACTAATGTCACATTACATTAAGTCTTATTCAACCATATGGCTAGTGTTTTATTTATTAAATTAAACCAACTCATGGTCACAGTAACCCTCCGCTACCCGTACCCGGTGCCTCTCGTCTCGACCCGCATTTCAAGGTGCTTCAAGGCCTATTTTGCAAGTTAATTTAATAAGCTTAAAGTTACATTAATTATGTCAACTTGATAACCTAGGCATGTTTATGTAAGTTTATTGAGTTTTCACTAGTGTACTCGTATCTCGCCTCTCAATACCCGCGTTAGCACGCACTTCGATGCAACTACCCGTCACACAACTCGCACGCTCTCGTGATTCAACATACACACATGCGATGCATTTAACCAATAATTGAGTAAATTGCACCACAATAAAGCCATCCAACACACAATTTAATCAGTGTTCCTAGGTCGACATGTGTTCTAGCCTACCCACGGCGTCCACGTGATCTGAGCTAGCGTCCATATTTGCAATTACGAGATAATTAACGCATTAATAAAATGGGTCGTTACACCCAATGCCTCGAAACTCATGTTTAAGCCCCCAAAACAATTCTTTAGGTTCCTGACGTTACATTATATGTTTTTTAGTGTGTTTGGACCTTTACCTAGCATATTAGACTCATTTATTGTGTTTAAGGACTTCTTGAGACTTGTTGGTTTTTCTGTTGTCATAGCATGTAGCATGCTAATGACCTTATGTAGCGCGCTAATGACCAATATAGCGCGCTACCTATCCTGCATAGTGCGTTATGTGTTGCAAAACTCAGAATTATGCAATCAGCATTTTGAGTTTTCCCAACACATAGGCTATGTTGATGCCTTGAGAACCCTCATACACACCTCTAGATTTTCAAGACACCATTTACAACATAAAATAGCAACTCATAGCATCAAATACATGAATTCATGGAATCGAGCTATGTTAATGGAGTCAAAAAGTTACCTAGCTTGATGAGTACTAGCTAACTTGGTCTCTCCTTCACCAATTCTACTGGTTCCTTGTTGTCTTCTTCCTCCTCCAAGAGCTCATCACTCCTCAATCTTGCTTCACAATGAAGAAATCGATTTATGAGAGTGTGAGGTGTTTGAGTTGATCAAGCTTATATACTTATGAATTGGATATGGTTGAATGATAGCCCTTGATGTTTTTGCACATGTATCTCGAGACCTAACTAGTTAACCTCCTACTCATGCATGTCCACAAGTTCATGCCTAAATGACACTAAACACTAACTTCATTGGTGTTGAAGTGTGTCAACTCGTGTCTTGATATATATCACGTAAGCGAGACTTGGTAGTCTACACACATGCACTACACTAAGCACACATCACCATAAATATAACATTTACCTCGGCCACCTAGCCTCAGTAATGACACGTATCTCGTTGCGGGTCCCACGTCATGGGTCATTTGATCCAAATTTAGAAATTAAACATAAATTAGAGATTTTGGTCGTGACAATTCTTCCCAACTAAAAGAAATTTTATCCTCGAAATTAAAATTAACCTAAAATTATACATGACTCAAGAGGTACGATAATCTATCTCACATATAGTCTTCCCGTTCCCAAATGAGTTTCGAGTCTCCATGAAACTGCCACTTGACTAATGCTTTCGGGATAGACTTGTTTCTTAATTGTTGTACCTTCCTGTGTAGGATCTGTATTTGCTGCTCTTCATATGGTATATCTTCTCTCAAGTCAATTTGACTTAAGTCCATTGTCGGTCTCTCACATGCCTTCGACTTGGCTAGTGGAAGCATATAAATTTGAAACACTAGATGAATCCCTGACATCTATGGAGATAAATCCAGCTCATAAGCAACCTTTTCAACCCGTTTTGTGATCTTGAAAGTCCCGATAAATCTTAGTGCCAACTTTCCTTTCAAACCAAATCTATGAAGACCCTTACTAGGAGAAACCTTTAGATACACTAATGCTCCCTCGCCATACGTGAAATCACTATGTGATATGTGTATGCATACTTCTTTTGTCTCTCCTGGGATCCTTTAAGCCTCTTGCGAATCTGTCGTGCCTTCTTTATGTGATCGGAAATAACTTCAAACCCTATAATGTCTCAGTCCTCTAGCTCAACCCAACAAGATGGTGAGCGACATGGTATGCCATATAATGCCTAAAAAGGCGCCATCTCAATGCTAGCCTGATAACTGTTGTATAATGCAAACTCACACAACAGTAGATACTCCTCCCATGATCTGCCAAACTCAAGTACACAAGCTCAGAGCATATCCACGAGAGTCTGAATCAACCTCTCGGTCTGCCCATCGGTCTAAGGGTGAAAGGTTGTGTTAAATTGTAGGCGCATACCATATTGCTCATGCATACCCCGCCATATCTTTGACGTATACATACCATCTCTATCTAACGTAATAGTCAATGGTACCTTATTCAGCCTAATAATCTCTCTCGAATAATACACTCAACCGGTTAAATGTGTAATGAGCTGCAACTGGTATGAAATGTGCGATTTCATCAATCTGTGCACAATCAACTAGATGGAATCGTGTCGATGGACGGTCCTCGACAATCCTCTAACAAAGTTCATGGCGATATCTTCCCACTTCCATCGTGGAATGGAAGCAGCTGCAACGATCCTCCAGGTCTACGATGTTTTGCCTTCACCTGTTGGCAAATCCCACAGTTCCTGAAAAACTCTTATACGTCTACTTTCATCCCAAGCCACCAAAAATGTCTCTTCATGTCATGATACATTTTAGTTTTTCATTGATGAAGTGAATCGAAAACTGCGTGATTCTTAAAGAATCTCATCTCTCAGCTCTGCCACTGCCGGTATCCATAATCTGCCTCTAAATCTAAGACACAGATCCATTGTCTCAGTCCAATCAGACAATATGCACTCTGGCTAACTCACTGAGTCTCGGTATAGAATATCGCCTCTCTGACCTTTTGACACTCTTTGAGCAGACACTGTCTGAAGCCTCATCTATGCACGAATCGTCACCATAGTATCAATAGGAATATCTAACTAAGTCATCATCGTCGTTGCCTCGAGTAGTCTATACTCGTGTGTCATATGACATCTAATAATCTCTTCATCTCATATCAGTATCCTACTCGGTGCATCAGGAACTACGTTAGCTTTTCCTGGATGATATTCCATAGAAAAGTCGTAGTCTTTTAGAAATTCCAACCATCGGCGATGTATCATATTCAGCTCTTTCTGTGTGAATATGTATTTCAAACTCTTATGGTCAGCATAAAGTGTGATCATTTCTCCATACGGATGATGTCTCCATATCTTCAAAGCAAACACTACCTCTGCCAACTCTAAGTCATGAGTTGGATAATTCTTCTCATGTATCTTTAGTTGTCTCGATGCATAGGCCACCGTATCTCTAGTCTCCGCATTAACACACAACCTACACCCGTATGAGAAGTATCTAAATATACCAAGAATCCATGTCCAACTTCTGGCAATACGAGTACTGGTGTGGTAATTAACAATCTCTTCAATCGAGCAAATGTCTACTCGCATTCCTCATATTAATGAAACCTGACGTCTTTCTGAGTCAATTTATTCATCGGTGAAGCAATCTTCGAAAAATCTTTTACGAACTTTCGACAATATCCTGCTAACCCCAAAAAACTCATGATCTTTGTAATTGATGTCTGCCCTGACCAATCCATAATAACCTAAATTTTGGCTAGATTTACAGCAATGTCTACTGTGCCAACAACATTTGTATGGAGAAAGGCTCCCTTAAAGTCTGCAACATTTTCCTGAGGCGATGCTTATGATCTTCTCAAGTCCTCGAGTATATTAATATATCATCAATGAAAATAATCACGAAACGATCAAGAAATGGTTTCATCACACGATGCATTAGATCCATAAACATGGCAGGAACATCAGGAAATCCAAACGACATAATTGTAAATTGGTAGTGTCCATAACTCGTACTGAATGCCGTCTTGACCTATCTTCATCCATGATCCTAAGCTAATGATACCCTAATTGCAAGTTTATCTTGGAGAAATATTGTGTTCCTCTCAACTGATCAAATAAATCATCAATTCGTGGTAAGGGATACTTGTTTGTGATTGTGACCTTGTTCAATTGTCTATAATCGATACACAGTCTCAAAGTATCATCATTCTTCTTCATAAATAGGACTAGTGCTCCCCATGGTGATAGAAGATGTGATGAATCCATTTTTCCTAAATCCTGCAATTAACTCCTCAACTCCTCCAACTCTCGAAGAGCCATGCGGTACGATGGTATAAGAATTGGTCTAATGCCTGGTACCAACTTAATAAAATATATCTCTCTCTCGTGGTGGTGAACCAGGTAAGTCTTCCAGAAACACATCTGGAAACTTACACACAATCGGTATCTCCGCCAGTCTAGGTCCCTACTCTCTACTATGGTGTATAACGACACCAGAGTCTTTATCTTTCCATTGGTCGCAATTCGACATCGAGTTCCCTCGGCTCTCAATGTACTACCAATATACATGAACATCGGATGCCCTGGGATCTCAAATATCATTGTCTTACTGAAACAGTTGATACAAGCATGATACAATGCTAGCCAATCCATCCCTCACAATGCGTCAAAGTCTAAGAACTCGAGCACCCTGAAGTCTGCAGGTAATTCTACCCGCCTATCTATAATGGGCATTTCTCAATAACACAATTAGGGTAAACTTTATCCCCGACTGCAGCACTCAAAATCAAATGTATACCAACTCTAATTGGTGTCAACCCTAAGATGCCTAACATGCGACCAACAATGAAAGATATTGTAGAACTTGAATCAAACAAACATATGACTCTCTACCACAAATGGAAACCATACCCTCAATGAGTTTTCGTGTAGCATCTACATTAGGCTGTGCAACCATATGTAAACCCCTCGACTTTGTGGTGGAATCACGGCTATTAGTTGTGGACTATCTCGAATCACGTGTCCTACCTGACCACACCTATAACATGTGATAGGTATACGCTAACCCTGAACCTGATCGTGGGCCTATGCCTGTCTATGCACATGTTTGGAACTATCTCGTCCTCTACCCCTACCTCTAGCTAGGCCTCTACTACCTTGCTTTGCTGACGTGATGCTGGTGGTGCTGGTAAAGCTGACAAAGTAGTAGGAGGAGGAGGAGGAGGAGGAGGAGATGGAGGAGCTAGCAATGCAGGTCTAACTAGTGGTGGTAATGGAGGTCTACCAGCAATGGTCTACAAAGGTGTAGGAGATGATACATATGGTACAACTGCTATAAATATCCCTGCACCTTGGGAACCTCTATCTCATCTCCTCGATCCTTTTTCCCTTCTGTCTCCTCTTTTCATACTCCGTAACCTGATCGGGTGTCAACGTACTAATGGTGTCCTATCGACAACTCTGCCCAAATAATAAGTCTTATGAAAGAGTGCACGCTCATAAATCTCCCCAATGCCCTGACACCTAAACCGACCACATAAAACCCAATATTTGGCCTCAGTCCATCTCCAAAATGATATACATTATCAAAATCCTCTCCCACTAAATCTCCGATGAATTGTTCAAATGGCCATATCTATCTCTATAGCTCATCACTGACTCGTCAGCGCCCTGTCTCAAGTTCATGAACTCCTTCCTTAACCTCTTCATCACTGCAGGTGGGAAGTACTACTGATAAAACTTCCTCTTGAAGGCTTGGCAAGACTCAAGCTCTCCCTCGGAAGCTATCGTCGCACGCCACCAAACATCAGCATCTCGATGTAGAGTGTACAACGAAATCTCAGCTCGGAGTCTATCCTCAATCCTCAAGACTATGTAATTTCTCCTGAGACAAAACCCACTTCTCAATCTTCTCAAAGTCTCATTGACCATCAAAGTAGATTGGCTTTAGTGTGATGAAATCTTTCACCAATTGAACATCTGCCGACGAGCTAGAAGATATAGGTGTAAAAGACGATGTAAAGATTCTCTATAGTTGGAGTTTTATATTTGGTACAGTCTGCTCTATCGGCACTGATGTCGGTAATGTGGATGTAGTCGTAGTAGTAGGAACTGGTGTCTGTACTGGTGGAGCGAAACGTGCAGTCATCATAGCGATGAACTCTGTTAAATGCTAGCCTTGAGCAGCTACTCGATCAGATAGCCTATGAAAGTCATATGTTGATGGTAAAGAAGGTTGGCTGCCATTCGCACCTTTATTTTCGCTATTGCGTGAATCCGTCATTGGTGTCTGCAAGTTGATACCAATCACGAATCAGCTACTACGTAGATAACGTATATATACATATAGAAAAATATCATGTACATATAAGACATCCCAACTCACTTTCACTCACTTCCCAACTAATAATTTATAGACAAAGATCATTTGGTTTTCCACAACTAAGATTTCTATTTTTCTAATTTTAAATTTTTATTTGTTAGTTATTGGAAAAAGTTGAGTCTTTGGCTACACACTGTAGCTTTGGTATCGCCTTGTGGAATGATTATTTTCCACAATCTTAATGTTGATAAACTTAGGTTCTGTAACCTAGGTTTTTATAAACATAGGCTATAATACCAATTGTGATGACCCCTTCTCAAATTAGAGCACCGCCCGACCAAATCTCATTATTAAGCCCTAGTCTCACCATGTAGGACCTAACAAGGAATTAGTCAGCCTTTTCAACAACCTTATTACTTACCAATTATTTAGTTTTCAAATAGATATAAACATATACATATCCTATGTAAATTTATAAATCAGAGTTAATTAAAATTTACTAACTTAAAAGTTATACAGTGGAAGTCTTAACTAATTAACTAGCGGAAGCTTATGATATGTAGCCTAACCTTTGTGAAAAAACCAGGAAAAAAAGATCATATGCATATGTATAATGAAACGGCAATATATAACATCATGTGTCTGGTTCAGGTACCTATCATTCAGCCCATAATATACAATCCCCTAAAAGAATATCATTTACATATAAAAGTAATAGATCAAAAATCAAACCTGCAAAATCTGGTGTTGTAGTGCTCCTTTGGCTCAGAGGTAGTCACCGATCTTCTCTTTGTCTGGCTTGCTACTCGATAGATCTGCACCCACCGTCATAAACTAGACGGTGAGTACATGAAAATAGAAAGCAATACTGAGAGACATTTGTTCACATTCCCAATTATATAACAAGTATCAATAAGCATAATAATAATAATAATAATAATAATAATAATAATAATAATAATAATAATAATAATAATAATAATAATAATAATAATAATAATAATAATAATAATAATAATAATAATAATAATAGCAACTATGCTGAAAGAATATCATGCAAATAGATACTTTAATTAAACAAAATAAAACTGATATTAGACTAAGTAGTAATGATCTACGGTCGGTCGATCGTCGTGATCTTCATCACATTAGCCTTTCCACTATATAGGGATAGAGTTGTGCTCTACATCTCTGTAAAGGTTGTACTTACACACTACAATACGCCTTTATAATTATCTTAAATGTTAGTCACTAGGATGTATACTTCCCAACAACCCCGAGTCTTACAACTCGTGAAGTCACCCAAGTTATGCTTGCCACAACCCCGAGTCTCATACCCCGTGTGTTGCGCAAGATAGTGGAGAAATATCGGTCACCCTGCAAAGTCTAGTAACCCCGTATGTCAGACGATTTCTATCATAAAATGACCCTAGATACAAAAACCACTTTTATATTCAAAGAACAACACGGTATTGGAATCCAACAAATACGATTGCATAACTAATGCACAAAAATATAGATTCACAACATTATGTAAAAATTACCTAATAGCATGTTATTTCACTGACCACCAGTAATAACAATCAAAATGACATAGCACATGAATTGGAGTTAATGAAATCATTTTATCAACAAACTATGCCATGAAACAACCTCATGTAATGAGAATGAACAACAAGTCATGGCACATGAAGTACAAAGACAATTCAGTCCAAATGACTAGAAATGACATATGAATATGAATGAAATGTAAAGAAATCTCTCAATCAGTTTACTTACATTCACACGCAATTTCCTATGCTACTCCAGCCTCCCAATGCCTTGAAACTGGTGTTAAAGCTCCCAAAACAATTTCTTAGGTTCCTGACACCACATTATATGTTTTTGAGTGTGTTTGGACCTTTTCCTAGCATATTAGACTCATTTATAGTGTTTAAGGACTTCTTGAGACTTGTTGATTTTTTTGCTATCATAGCATGTAGAGCGCTAATGACCCTGTGTAGCGCGCTAATGACCAACATAACGCGCTACCTATCCTACATAGCGCGCTATGTGTTGCAGAACCTAGAATTCTACAATCAGAATTTTGAGTTTTCCCAACACATAGGCTATGTTGATGCCTTGGGAACCCTCATACACACCTCTAGAGTTCCAAGACACCATTTACAACATATAATAGCAACCCATAACATCAAATAGATGAATTCGTGGAATTGAGCTATGTTAATGGAGTCAAGAAGTTACCTAGTTTGATGAGTACTGCTAACTTGGTCTTTCCTTCACCAATTCTATTGGTTCCTTGTTGTCTTCTTCCTCTTCCAGTGTGACGGCCCCAATTTTCTACAAATTGGGCCCCGCCCGGCCTAAACCCACGTGGACCCCCGAGCCAGTCTCGCAAGGTCAACGCAGACTTAGTCAGCCTCCTAATCCCTCATCATACGCAATTTTCACAATTTTAAGTTGAGTTATTAATATTTTGCAAGTTTTATAATTTAGTGGAAGCAATTACTACAAATAAATAACTCAACAATATTTTTAAAACGAGTTAGGCAACCTAAATGTGGAACCCAGCATAAATGTATCACATCGGAGGAGAGTAAATAAAAGATATACAAAAATCACCTAGCTATGGAGCTTTTCCTTTGCTACTCGTCTGCGGCTCTGCACTCAGTCAAACACGAGAATGACGAGCCCAGGTAAGTAAATCCAATAGGACATATACAACATTTCAAACGAACTAAAACAGTCGAATTCATGCAATTAGAAAGAAATGAACAGGTAACGCATGAATATAAAAGACTGTAAACAATCCATCAACAAGTCAATCGATAAATGAGGGTGCTGAAATACAACAAAACAAACAACAAGGAGTCCCGACCAAAAGGTCGTTAAGTCGCGACAAAAGCCCAAAGACTCGGGTTTAGGATGAGACCCCAGCCTCCCAGCCCTAACCCTTGCGACTATGAGACATTCATAGACCCGGATCTAGGACGAGACACCCGCCTCCCAGCCCTAGCCCGCGCGACTATGAAATATCCACAAACCTCGTGTTTAGGACGAGACCGCTGCCTCCCAGCCCTAACACTCTCATATCGCATATAACATTAATTATGACTCACTTGCCAATGGACCACTCAACCAACAACAATTGCAAAGATAGCTATCACTAAGCAGCAATCAACAAGAACGAAAGGAAGCTATCACAAAGCAGTGAACAATAACCAATAGAATGAAAGGAAAACACTATACATTTCCTCACTGGTTTACTTACCTCGAAATCGTAATTCTTCCTCAAAACGTCCGCTCACACCTCGATTAGCACACCCGACACCCGACTCATAAGTCTCTCCTGGTGTCCATTTATACTATTAAGGGCTAATATACTAAAATCATTCAAATCACAACTAAATTTGGTGAAATAAAGCTCACCATGGCCTTCAAAACCATTTGAATCCATCGCGTCGTCAAACTCGTCGAAGCCACGCCTCCGATCGGTCGACAACGCGCCACCAAGCCGTTCATCGCGTCGCAGCGACACCACCGTTGCTACAGCGCGACGCAGCGCCGCCGCCGCCGCCGCTGCCAGTGAGCTCCACGCGTTGCGTCGTAGCGCTATCGGTTTGTCGATGTCGATCCAACCCGTTGCGCGCGCTGCATCGCCGCCCAGGCCACGCTTCTTGCTGCTGCTTCGCTTTGCCTCGCGCGCAGCTGCTGCCGCCTAACGCCACGGCTGCATTGGCTGCGCTACTACTCGCGCTTGCTTTTCTTCCGCCGCTTCGCCGATCTTCTTGTCCCAACCGTCCGCCGATCTTTCTTGTCATGCTTGAAGCCGTGCTTGCCGGCCACGCGCATCGTCCCTGTCCGCGCAGCTTTCTCTTGGAACGCCACCGTCGGCGTCGCTGCAACCACCGCGCCACCTCACACGGCCAAGCGTCGTCTCCGTCTGCTGCTCGCCGTCGTCGTCCGTCCGTCTCGTCTCTCTCCTCTCTCTCCACCAATCCAAATCTCCCATTTTTTTTCTTTTATATATATATATATATATACATATATACATTAGTTAGTTTATTTATTTTTTTATTTCTTCCTCATTATGTAAACTTTGTCCTCGAGATCCGTATGGAGCAAAAGTCGAGGCAACATCAAAAACATAAATCCACTATAGCCACATTAAGCCACTATCTCGGTCCCACATCGGCACGTGACTCGAGGCGCGTCCTCCTTCGTGTTTTGGCTCACCGAATTCTCGCGTATACGTTTCTCAACAATTAGCATCTCCACTCGAGATTCGGACATACGCATTTCAACGAGTGGATCCCCTTGACATCACGACCTTCCAAACGACCCGTCCTCGACAATTAACGCAATTCTCAAAGGAAAATGGTGTTTTATAATTGAAGACCCAATGTCATACCCTCCCAAGGCCATCAAGTTTTACTCGTAGGGTCTCTAATCGAGTGAGTCTTAACCCAACTCGTACCCTCTATCAGGTTACGATGGATAGTAGTCGGACCCGACGTGGCAATAGCATGCATATGTTTCTGGCTCTGTTGTACCTGGCTGTCCATACGCCCGTGCAGATACGTTGAAATCCCGATCCAAATGGACCATGTCCATGTCCTTATCCCTGTGCATGACTAGATCGTTGTCCCTGTTAGTGCACTCGACTAGATCTCTGCCCCTGGCTTTGGCCTCTGCCACTGCCTCTGCCATCAACCCTCTGATGGTACCTATGCTAAAGATCTGACAGTGCTAACTGTTGTAATACACTAGCGTAACTCCGCGCTGGACCATCTAACATTGGGGCCATATACGCCGCATATGGTGGAAACGCAATACGCTCTGAGGTTGATCTATTTGCCACGGCCGTCTAACCCTCATTTTTCTCTAATCATCTCCAGACCCTCGCACAAAATGTGACAATGTCGAGAATGTGACTGGTACTCCGATGCGTGTACGCCAACACTCTCACTCACCATAATATCGGCTGCATCCCAGAGCGTCCACATCTACGCCACCGTAGTGCGCAACCAGACATCGGCCTCGCCGAACGAAGAAATTGATAAGATGCTCGACCTCATATGGTCTAGTGTGGCCAAGACGTCATGAATTTTTGCTGCTCCGTGATCCGTACCACCGTGAAACTTTTCCGGGGGATGTCGCTGAAACTCGAGAGACCGCCTCGCCTTAGCCATCATTCTAACACCCGTATCAGTCAGCGCACTCAGCATTTCTTCATGTAGTGTCTCATGTGTAGGAAGTACTATCTTGGCCTGAACATGTGTCTCTGGCAACAACGGTGTAACGTGTGCTCCTAACAATCGAAGAATCTCCTGCAGTTGTTGGTCGTGCGATATATGCAGCTCATCAGCACTCGCAAACCGCGAACCTGCAGCCTCACGACCATCTTTCCGAAACGTCGTCGCATTTTTCATAACCACAAGTCCTCGATATCATATATATATTATAACACAACAAAGATACCATATCGGATACATCATAATTCTCCCTACTTCCCAACGAAGACTTAAGTCAAGATCATAGGGTTCCACTTTAAGTTCAACCATTCATAACTTCCGCTGATTTGCGTCTTCATGGCTTGTGATTTAAATTCAGAGTCGAGTATTTAACACTTCGGATATGATACCAACTGTGACGTTGGTTTCACAATATCTTAAGCCATGAGAGTTTTTAAAATTTAGGCTCTGATACCAACTATGACGGCCTCAATTTTTCATAAATTGGGCCCCACCCGGCCTAAACCCACGTGGACCCCCGAGCCAGTCTCGCAAGGTCAACGCAGACTTAGTCAGCTTCCCAATCCCTCATTATACGCAATTTTCACAATTTTAAGTTGAGTTATTAATATTTTGCAAGTTTTACAATTTAGTGGAAGCAATTACTACAAATAAATAACTCAACAATATTTTTAAAACGAGTTAGGCAACCTAAATGTGGAACCTAGCATAAATGTATCACATCGGAGGAGAGTAAATAAAAGATATACAAAAATCACCTAGCTATGGAGCTTTCCCTCTGCTACTCGTCTGCGGCTCTGCACTCAGTCAAACACGAGAATGGCGAGCCAAGGTAAGTAAATCCAGGGGACATATACAGCATTTCAAACGAACTAAAACAGTAGAACTCATGCAATTAGAAAGAAATGAACAGGTAACGCATGAATATAAAAGACTGTAAACAATCCATCAACAAGTCAATCGATAAATGAGGGTCCTGAAATACAACAAAACAAACAACAAGGAGTCCCGACCAAAAGGTCGTTGAGTCGCGGCAAATGCCCAGCAGACTCGGGTTTAGGACGAGACCCCAGCCTCCCAGCCCTAACCCTTACGACTATGAGACATTCACAGACCCGGATCTAGGACGAGACACCTGCCTCCCATCCCTAGCCCGTGCGACTATGAAATATCCACGAACCTCGTGTTTAGGACAAGACCCCTGCCTCCCAGCCCTAACACTCCCATATCGCATATAACATTAACTATGACTCACTTGCCAATGGACCACTCAACCAACAATAATTGCAAAGATTGCTATTACCAAGCAGCAATCAATAAGAACAAAAAGAAGCTATCACAAAGCAGTGAACAATAACCAATAGAATGAAAAGAAAACACTGTACATTTCCTCACTGGTTTACTTACCTCGAAATT
Source organism: Stephania yunnanensis (assembly GCA_039657365.1). Taxonomy (NCBI): domain Eukaryota; kingdom Viridiplantae; phylum Streptophyta; class Magnoliopsida; order Ranunculales; family Menispermaceae; genus Stephania; species Stephania yunnanensis. Next base: position 51,825,513 of record CM077585.1, on the reverse strand, counting down.
CGTGATTTTTCCTCAAGACGTCCGCTCACACCTCGATTAGCACACCCGACACCCGACTCCTAATTCCCTAGTGTCCATTTATACTATTAAAGGCTAATATACTAAAATCATTCAAATCACAACTAAATTTGGTGAAATAAAGCTCACCATGGCCTTCAAAACCATTTGAATCCATCGCGTCGTCAAACTCGTCAAAGCCACGCCTCCAATCGGTCGACAACGGGCCACCAAGCCGTTCATCGCGTCGCAGCCACACCACCGTTGCTACCGCGTAGCAGCCATCGCCCGCGCCGCCGCTTGCCGCTGCTGAGCTCCTCCGCGTTGCATCGCGTCGCAGCGCTGCTGGTTTGTCGCTGCCGATCCAACCCGTTGTCGCTGCCGGCCAGCCTCCACTGTCGCTACTCGCTGCCTCGTCGGCGCAGCTTCTCGCTGGCACCGCTGCTCACTCTCGTTGCTCGCTCGCGCTGCCGCTGCTATTCCAGCCGTCCGCCGGTGCTGCTGTCCAGCCGTCTACCGCTACTACGCCGCCGGTGTTGCTTGTCATGCTTGAACAGCTGCTGCGCGCCATTGTCCTGTCGGCGCGCAGCTTTTGGACGCTCGCGTCGTCCACCGTCCACCGTCTGTCTCCTCCTCTCTCCGCCACCAATCCAAATCTCCCATTTTTTTTCTTTTATATATATATATATATATATATATTATTCATATATACATTAGTTATGTTATTTATTTTTTTGATTTCTTCTTCATTATGTAAACTTTTGTCCTCGAGATCCGTGTGGAGCGAAACTCGAGGCACATCAAAAACATAAATCCACTATAGCGACATTAAGCCACTATCTCGGTCCCACATCGGCATGCGACTCGAGGCGCGTCCTCGTTCGTGTTTCGGCTCACCGAATTCTACGCGTATACGTTTCTCAACAATTAGCATCTCCACTAGAGATTCGGACATACGCATTTCAACGAGTGGATCACACTTACGACCTTGACCTGACACGTGGCACAAGTCAAGTTTTCGCGCCGTTACTGTCTTCCCAACGAATTAGAATTTCGTCCTCGAAATTAACGCAATTCTCAAAGGAAAATGGTGTTTTATAATTGAAGACCCAATGCCATACCCGCCCAAGGCCATACTCGCCCAAAGCCATACCCCCATCTTCCTCTGTAGGGTTAGGCTCCTCCGCGACAAGCTGGGCTCCTCCGTGACGAGCTGGGCTCCTCCGAGACCTCCAAGCAAAGAACGCACCATCTGTCTCCTCCCATCAATATATGTCAGGGCAACATCCTCGCAACATATATTGAAATACAACTGAATACAAATGAACATTTAAATTTCATGATCCACCGTCACTAACATACGTATATCTGATGTATGCCCGCGAGAATATAAATCAGTCTCTCTAATCGAGTGAGTCTTAACCCAACTCGTACCCTCTATCAGGTTACGATGGATAGTAGTCGGACCCGACGTGGCAATAGCATGCATATGTTTCTGGCTCTGTTGTACCTGGCAGTCCATACGCCCATGCAGATACGTTGAAATCCTGATCCAAATGGACCATGTCCATGTCCTTATCCCTGTGCATGACTAGATCGTTGTCCCTGTTAGTGCACTCGACTAGATCTCGGCCCCTGGCTTTGGCCTCTGCCACTGCCTCTGCCATCAACCCTCTAATGGTACCTATGCTAAAGATCTGACAGTGCTAACTGTAGTAATACACTAGCGTAACTCCACGCTGGACCATCTAACATTGGGGCCATATACACCGCATATGGTGGAAACGCAATACGCTCTGAGGTTGATCTATTTGTCACGGCCGTCTAACCCTCATTTTTCTCTAATCATCTCAAGACCCTCGCACAAAATGTGACAATGTCGAATGTGACTGGTACTCCGATGCGTGTACGCCAACACTCTCACTCACCATAATATCGGCTGCATCCCAGAGCGTCCACATCGACGCCACCGTAGTGCGCAACCAGACATCGGCCTCGCCGAACGACGAAATTGACAAGATGCTCGACCTCATATGGTCTAGTGTGGCCAAGACGTCATGAATCTTTGCTGCTCCGTGATCCGTACCACCGTGAAACTTTTCCGGGGGATGTCGCTGAAACTCGCGAGACCGCCTCGCCTTAGCCATCATTCTAACACCCGTATCAGTCAGCGCACTCAGCATTTCTTCATGTAGTGTCTCATGTGTAGGAAGTACTATCTTGGCCTGAACATGTGTCTCTGGCAACGACGGTGTAACGTGTGCTCTTAACAATCGAAGAATCTCCTGCAGTTGTTGGTCGTGCGATATATGCAGCTCATCAGCACTCGCAAACCGCGAACCTGCAGCCTCACGACCATCTTTCCGAAACGTCGTCGCATTTTCCATAACCACAAGTCCTCGATATCATATATATATTATAACACAACAAAGATACCATATCGGATACATCATAATTTTCCCTACTTCCCAACGAAGACTTAAGTCAAGATCATAGGGTTCCACTTTAAGTTCAACCATTCATAACTTCCGCTGATTTGCGTCTTCATGGCTTGTGATTTAAATTCAGAGTCGAGTATTTAACACTTCGGATATGATACCAACTGTGACGTTGGTTTCACAATGTCTTAAGCCATGAGAGTTTTTAAAATTTAGGCTCTGATACCAACTGTGACGGCCCCAATTTTCCATAAATTGGGCCCCACCCGGCCTAAACCCACGTGGACCCCCGAGCCAGTCTCGCAAGGTCAACGCAGACTTAGTCAGCCTTCCAATCCCTCATTATACGCAATTTTCACAATTTTAAGTTGAGTTATTAATATTTTGCAAGTTTTACAATTTAGTGGAAGCAATTACTACAAATAAATAACTCAACAATATTTTTAAAACGAGTTAGGCAACCTAAATGTGGAACCTAGCATAAATGTATCACATCGGAGGAGAGTAAATAAAAGATATACAAAAATCACCTAGCTATGGAGCTTTCCCTCTGCTACTCGTCTGCGGCTCTGCACTCAGTCAAACACGAGAATGGCGAGCCAAGGTAAGTAAATCCAGTAGGACATATACAGCATTTCAAACGAACTAAAACAGTAGAACTCATGCAATTAGAAAGAAATGAACAGGTAACGCATGAATATAAAAGACTGTAAACAATCCATCAACAAGTCAATCGATAAATGAGGGTCCTGAAATACAACAAAACAAACAACAAGGAGTCCCGACCAAAAGGTCGTTGAGTCGCGGCAAATGCCCAGCAGACTCGGGTTTAAGACGAGACCTCAGCCTCCCAGCCCTAACCCTTACGACTATGAGACATTCACAGACCCGGATCTAGGACGAGACACCTGCCTCCCATCCCTAGCCCGTGCGACTATGAAATATCCATAAACCTCGTGTTTAGGACGAGACCCCTGCCTCCCAGCCCTAACACTCTCATATCGCATATAACAGTAACTATGACTCACTTGCCAATTGACCACTCAACCAACAACAATTGCAAAGATAGCTATCACCAAGCAGCAATCAACAAGAACGAAAGGAAGCTATCACAAAGCAGTGAACAATAACCAATAGAATGAAAGGAAAACACTGTACGTTTCCTCTCTGGTTTACTTACCTCGATATCCATAATTCATCCTCAAGACGTCTACTCACACCTCGATTAGCGCACCCGACACCTGACTCATAAGTCCCTGGTGTCCATTTATACAATTAAGGGACAATATTCTAAAATCATTCAAATCACAACTAAATTTGGTGAAATAAAGCTCACAATGGCCTTCAAAACCATTTGAATCCATCGCGTCGTCAAACTCGTCAAAGCCACGCCTCCAATCGGTCGACAACGCGCCACCAAGTCGTTCATCGCGTCGCAGCCACACCACCGTTGCTACCGCGCAGCAGCCGTCGCGCGCCGCCGCCGCTGGTGAGCTCCTCCGCATTGCGTCGCATCGCCAAGCATCGCTGATTCGTCATTGCCGTCCGTCCCTGCGACGGCGCTGCCGTTGTTTGGTCGGCTACCGCCATTATTACATTGCTACTCGCCTTCGCTACGCCGGCGCAGCTGCTCGCTACCACACGGCTATTGGTGTCAGCTGCTTACTCCTTGCTGCTCGCTGCTTACTGCTTCTTGTTTCCAGCCTGTCCGGTGAAGTCTTCTTGTCATGTCGAGCCGCTGCCGGCCGCCATCGTCTCCTGTCCGCGCAGATTCTTGGGACGCCACCATCGGCGTCGCTGCAACCACCGCGCCACCTCACACGGCCTCCGCGTCATCTCTAATCTACCTTTGCCGTCATCGTCGTCCACCGTCCACTGTCTCTCTCCTCCTATCTCCGCCACCAATCCAAATCTCCCTTTTTTTCCTTATATATATATATATATATATTATTCATATATATACATATATACATTAGTTATTTTATTTATTTTTTTTATTTCTTCCTCATTATGTAAACTTGTGTCATCGAGATCCGTATGGAGCGAAACTCGAGGCACATCAAAAACATAAATCCACTATCGCCACATTATGCCACTATCTCGGTCCTACATTGGCACGTGACTCGAGGCGCGTCCTCGTTTGTGTTTTGGCTCACCGAATTCTCTGCGTATACGTTTCTCAACAATTAGCATCTCCACTCGAGATTCGGACATACGCATTTCGACGAGTGGATCCCACATACTACCTTGACCTGACACGTGGCACAAGTCAAGTTTTCGGGCCGTTACATCCAGCAACTCTTCACTCCTCAGCCTTGCTTCACGATGAAGAAATCGATTTGTGAGAATATGAGGTGTTTGAGTTTATCAAGCTTATATACTTATGAGTTGGATATGGTTGAATAATAGCCCTTGATCTTTTGTGTACACATATCTCGAGACTTAACTAGTGGACCTCCTACTCATGCATGTCCACAAGTTCATGCCTAAGTGACACCAAACACTAACTCCATTAGTGTTGAAGCTTGTCAACTCGTGTCTCAAGATATATCAAGTGGCTTATATTTTAACTTGCTAACTTTGGTATGTTAATATCAAATCAACCATAGCCCATTTAATTCACTTATAAAACCAACATAAAGCTTACGCCAACTTACCTTATCACTCTCTACCTCGGTTCCATGCCAACACGCATATCGAGATGAGTCCCCTCACGTCTCGACACCTATCAATACGTAAGAGTGACTTAATAGTCGACACATATACACTACACTAAGCACACATCACCATAAATATAATATTTACCTCGGTCACCTAGCCTCGGTAATGACACGTATCTCGCTACTGGTCCCACGTCACGAGTCATTTGATCCTAATTAAGAAATTAAACATAAATTAGATATTTAGGCCATGGCACTTTCGCTCCTCGAGCTTCTGATGATCGATCTTCATCCGATTCCTTTTTGTAAAACTGTAGATAATCACGAAATGATCAGTTCGAGCTAAGTTTCTATGGTGGAAACGTGGTGTTCAACTCGAAATTAAGTCAATTCAGTTTGAATTCTCACGATTTCTCAATTTTTTGTGGGGTTTTGATAGAAATTGGTAGTGATTATTGTGAATTGGTATATTGAATTAATTTACACTAATTTGAGATAAATTTCGTTGTCGTTGGTTAGGGTTTTTGTAAGTTGAATTGATGCAACTCAGTTGATAACTATTTTGAAGATGTTTTTATAGTTGATACTGATTTACATTGGAATTTTGGATGAATTGATTATTGATTTTGATTCAATTTGATTCCGATGAACTACGAAAATATATTTAATTTGGTGTCGAGAGGTTTTCTGGTGTTTGGAATTGAGTTTTGAATATTTAATCGTGAAAATCTTGATTTGGGGAAGTTTTCTCAGTTCAAAATACATAAAGTTTGCCTAATCAACAGGCGATATTAGAAAATTCATAACTTCTATGTTTATGATCTGATTTGAGTATTCTTGGAGTTTATGGAAATTACGACATTAGTACTACAACTTCCTTTTTGGTCGTCATAGCAAATATTGATGTTTTCAAAGTTAAAAAGTCAAACCTATATGGCTAGTTGATTGCACTTTGAAATTGTTATGAAGTATTATTTTTGTAAATAGCTCTCGTGCGTACTTTGGTCACAGTTTTTGCGTGGTCCCAGGATTTTGGATTCAAATGAAACCACTTTAAGGGTTATAAACAATGAGTATTAGACTTAAATTGTTGGTCATCAATCTATTTTAGGTTGTTGATTGACGAGGAAAAGGATTGAGGACTCCGGGAGTTGTGTAAATCAGTATAAAGTTAGGAAATCTCAGCACAGATTAGTGGAACTCGTTTTCTTATCAATTATGCTTCGCAAATTAGTATATTTAGTTAATATAGTATTATGGACTGGGATTAGGGCAACGTACTGTGACTTGACTGTTTTATAAATGGAGAATCGCGAAGATGATCGATAAGGCAAATTGGGACTAAGGATTAAAAAGGTACACCAGGAAATGAATTTCACCTTTTGTTCTAATTATAGGAAAAGTTTACTTGGAAATGGACTCCACCCTTTTATCCTCTGTTAGCCAGAGTTTGACCTTAATCATCATTGTCCATTTGGGGTTAGTAGCTCGGTCAAACTTGAATACACCAACAGAATCCCTTGTCGGCCAACATGCGGGTTATGTGGTTGTATTCTTGAGTGACTGAGAGCACGACTTTGTGATTAAAGTCAAATTTATAAGTCACGAGTACGGTTTCAGTTAACCTTTAATCTTGCATTTCATTATGTACTGTTATATCATTTTTAATGCATGAATAGATATGTTTCGATTCATCTCATTTCGATACGTGAGCAATTTTCACAATTTTAAGTTGAGTTATTAATATTTTGCAAGTTTTATAATTTAATGGAAGCAATTACTACAAATAAATAACTCAACAATATTTTTAAAACGAGTTAGGCAACCTAAATGTGGAACCCAGCATAAATGTATCACATCGGAGGAGAGTAAATAAAAGATATACAAAAATCACCTAGCTATGGAGCTTTTCCTTTGCTACTCGTCTCATGACTCTGCACTCAGTCAAACACGAGAATGACGAGCCCAGGTAAGTAAATCCAGTAGGACATATACAACATTTCAAACGAACTAAAACAGTCGAATTCATGCAATTAGAAAGAAATGAATAGGTAACGCATGAATATAAAAGACTGTAAACAATCCATCAACAAGTCAATCGATAAATGAGGGTCCTTAAATACAACAAAACAAACAACAAGGAGTCCCGACCAAAAGGTCGTTAAGTCGCGGCAAAAGCCCAGCAGACTCGGGTTTAGGATGAGACCCCAGCCTCCCAGCCCTAACCTCTTGCGACTATGAGACATTCATAGACCCGGATCTAGGACGAGACACCCGCCTCCCATCCCTAGCCCGCGCGACTATGAAATATCCACAAACCTCGTGTTTAGGACGAGACCCCTGCCTCCCAGCCCTAACACTCTCATATCGCATATAACATTAATTATGACTCACTTGCCAATGGACCACTCAACCAACAACAATTGCAAAGATAGCTATCACTAAGCAGCAATCAACAAGAACGAAAGGAAGCTATCACAAAGCAGTGAACAATAACCAATAGAATGAAAGGAAAACACTATACATTTCCTCACTGGTTTACTTACCTCGAAATCCGTAATTCTTCCTCAAGACGTTCGCTCACACCTCGATTAGCGCACCCGACACCCGACTCCTAAGTCTCTGGTGTCCATTTATACTATTAAGGGCTAATATACTAAAATCATTCAAATCACAACTAAATTTGGTGAAATAAAGCTCACCATGGCCTTCAAAACCATTTGAATCCATCGCGTCGTCAAACTCGTCGAAGCCACGCCTCCGATCGGTCGACAACGCGCCACCGCGCCGTTCATCGCGTCGCAGCGACACCACCGTCGCTACCGCGCAGCAGCGCGCCGCGCGCCGTGCGCGCTGTGAGCTCCACCGCGTTGCGTCGCATCGCCGCGCCATCGGTTTGTCGATGTCGATCCGACCCGTTGCGCGCGCTGTCGCTTGCTTAGGCCAGCCGCCATTATCGCTGCTTACTTACTTTGCCTGCGCCAGCTGCTGCTGCTCGCTAACCAACGCCGGCTCGGCGGCGCGCTGCATTACTCGCTGCTGCTTTTCCTTCGCTTGCCGCTTCTTTGTCAACCGTCATTGCCGATCTTCTTGTCATGTTGAAGCATTGTCAGCGCCATTTGTCCTGTCCTGTCAGCGCAGAGCTGGGGGAACGCCCATCGGCGTCGCGCAACCACCGCGCCACCTCACACGGCCTCACGCGTCTCTCTAATCTACCTTTTCCGTCATCGCGTCGTCACCGTCCACTCTCTCTCTCCTCTCTCCGCCACCAATCCAAATCTCCTTTTTTTTTTTTATATATATATATATATATACATTAGTTAGTTTATTTATTTTTTTTATTTCTTCCTCATTATGTAAACTTGTGTCCTCGAGATCCGTATGGAGCAAAAGTCGAGGCACATCAAAAACATAAATCCACTATAGCCACATTAAGCCACTATCTCGGTCCCACATCGGCACGTGACTCGAGGCGCGTCCTCCTTCGTGTTTCGGCTCACCGAAATTCTCCGCATATACGTTTCTCAACAATTAGCATCTCCACTCGAGATTCGGACATACGCATTTCGACGAGTGGATCCCACATACGACATTGACCTGACACGTGGCACAAGTCAAGTTTTCGGGTCGTTACATCCAGCGAACTCTTCACTCCTCAGCCTTGATTTACGATGAAGAAATCGATTTGTGAGAGTGTGAGGTGTTTGAGTTTATCAAGCTTATATACTTATGAGTTGGATATGGTTGAATGATAGCCCTTGATCTTTTGTGTACACATATCTCGAGACCTAACTAGTGGACCTCCTACTCATGCATGTCCACAAGTTCATGCTTAAGTGACACCAAACACTAACTCTATTAGTGTTGAAGCTTGTCAACTCGTGTCTCGAGATATATCAAGTGGCTTATATTTTAACTTGCTAACTTTGGTATGTTAATATCAAATCAACCATAGCCCATTTAATTCACTTATAAAACCAACATAAAGCTTACACCAACTTACCTTATCACTTCTACCTCGGTTCCACGCCAACACACATATCGAGATGAGTCCCTTCACGTCTCGACACCTATCAATATGTAAGAGTGACTTAATAGTCGACACATATACACTACACTAAGCACACATCACCACAAATATAATATTTACCTCGGTCACCTAGCCTCGGTAATGACACGTATCTCGCTATTGGTTCCACGTCACGGGTCATTTGATCCTAATTAAGAAATTAAACATAAATTAGAGATTTGGTCCATGGCACTTTCGCTCCTGAGCTCCTGATGATCGATTTTCATCTGATTCCTTTTTGCAAAACTGTAGATAATCACGAAACGGTTAGTTCGAGCTAAGTTTCTATAGTGGAAACGTGGTGTTCAACTCGAAATTAAGTAAATTCTCAATTCAAGGCATTAACCCTCAATTCAGTTTGAATTCTCATGATTTCTCAATTTTTTGTGGGGTTTTGATAGAAATTGGTAGTGATTATTGTGAATTGGTATATTGAGTTAATTTACACTTATTTGAGATAAATTTCGTTGTCGTTGGTTAGGGTTTTTGTAAGTTGAATAGATGCAACTCAGTTGATAACTATTTTGAATATGTTTTTATAGTTGATACTGATTTACATTGAAATTTTGGATGAATTGATTATTGATTTTGATTCAATTTGATTCCGATGAACTACGAAAATATTTTTAATTTGGTGTCGAGAGGTTTTCTGGTGTTTGGAATTGAGTTTTGAATATTTAATCGTGAAAATCTTGATTTGGGAAGTTTTCTCAGTTCAAAATATATAAAGTTTGCCTAATCAACAGGCCATATTAGAAAATTCATAACTTCTATGTTTATGATCCGATTTGAGTATTCTTGGAGTTTATGGAAATTACGACATTAGTACTACAACTTCCTTTTTGGTCGTCATAGCAAATATTGATGTTTTCAAAGTTAAAAAGTCAAACCTATGTGGCTAGTTGATTGCACTTTGAAATTGTTATGAAGTATTATTTTTGTAAATAGCTCTCAAGCGTACTTTGGTCACAATTTTTGCGTGGTCCCAGGACTTTGAATTCAAATGAAACCAGTTTAAGGGTTATAAACAATGAGTATTAGACTTAAATTGTTGGTCATCAATCTATTTTAGGTTGTTGATTGATGAGAAAAGGATTGAGGACTCAGAGTTGTGTAAATGAGTATAAAGTTAGGAAAGCTCAGCACAGATAAGTGGAACTCGTTTTCTTATCAATTATGCTTCGTAAATTAGTATATTTAGTTCATATAGTATTATGGACTGGGATTAGGGCAACGTAATGGTGACTTGACTATTTTATAAATGGAGAATCGCGAAGATGGTCGATAAGGCAAATTGGGACTAAGGATTAAAAAGGTACACCGGGAAATGAATTTCGCCTTTTGTTCTAATTATAGGAAAAGTTTACTTGGAAATGGACTCCACCCTTTTATCCTCAGTTAGCCAGAGTTTGACCTTAATCATCATTGTCCATTTGGGGTTAGTAGCTCAGTCAAACTTGAATACACCAACAGAATCCCTTGTCGGCCAACATGCGGGTTACGTGGTTGTATTCTCGAGTGACTGAGAGCACACTTTGTGATTAAAGTCAAATTTACAAGTCACAAGTACGGTTGCAGTTAACCTTTAATTTTGCATTTCATTATGTACTGTTATATCATTTTTAATGCCTGAATAGATATATTTCATATTCATATTGTTATTGATTAATTCATTGATAGTAGTTGATAATTGATACGTTTATGAGCATCACTTACTGAGCAAGTTGGAGCGCTCATTCCCGTTAATATTTCAGTTTAACGTAGTACGCTTGGACTTAGGAACTGAGAAGATTATAAGTTTATAGTTTTCTCGACGGTGAATTGGTTTCCATATTGTTTATATATTGTATTGAATTATTGTTTTCTAGTAAACATGATTGAGATATAATTTTACGATCGAGGTCTATGCCGATTTTTATATATCTTGCATTTTATCGAAAAAATTTTAAATTCCGTTGCATTTTATTTTAATTATTATTCAATTATCAAGATGTACAGGTTGTATTTATTAGGTATTTAGAGTAGGTAGTTGGCACTAGTTAAGTTTGGCTAGTGTACCAGATTTTAATTAAGGTTTCAAGCCGAATGATTCCTTAATGAGGATAAGGGTACGTAGTTAAAACATAGCCCTCAGCTCCCAATCCAAGAAAAAAAGAAAAACCTAAGCCTAGTTCAAGCTCTCATATCAGCGGCTTATGGATTCCGATGACGCTCTGCTTGCTTTGGCGAGTGTGACTATCGTCGGTAGCCCCTCCTTCGTCCTTCCCCAGCTTTCCTTCTTCTACTTTTTCTCTTATTATGGGATCTGACGCCGCCGCATTTCGATTTGGATTTGTGAGCGGTGCTAGAGATCTCCTCCTCTTCTATCCCCTGTCCCTCCACTTCATCTCCTTTTTTTTTTTCTTTTACTCTTTTACCTATGACCTGGTTTAGATGATGAAGACGGTGAGATGAGGTATGGGTCCTCTGCATTCAATAAAGGCAACCGACCAATGGCGACAAGCCGCATGTAACTGGGAGCGGTCAGTGACGATGACATTCAATGATGATTATCTTAATTGAGGCGGTACTTCCGACCAATCTCTACTAAAGTCCTTCACTACTTTGGATCAAGGTTGTAGTTTTTGTTGCTTAGTAAGATTTTCGGTTCATGTCTGCCACCTGCGCATGGATTTAATCTGAGTCTATTATAGATTTTGATAAAAATAATATAAGTCCTAAATCCTAAATCCCGGTAGAATAGTCATCCTGGTAGTTATGCATGTCTATCAGGGTCACTAAACTTATTTAGGCTCTATGAATTCGTTATGTCGATTCACCTAAGGTTTATGAGTCTACCTCAACCTATTATATTTGTCTATTGAGCGTCAGTAAGCTTGTAATTGCTCCTCGTTGGTTTGTAATTAATTAGGACAAGATTACCTTTTTATGGGGCAAGTATGAAATTACCTATTTAGGCTTCCAAAAAAATAGAAGAGCAAATAAATATTATATTTTTGGAACAAATAACCTATTAGATAGAATTAGCTTTAAATCTTTTGATTGAAAGTTACTACAATCAATTACAACGATTTACTATTATTTTTTATCAAATAAATAGTATTATTATTTTTTTGAGAACTAGTATTATTTTTAAATATTCAGCTTCCTTTAAAATAAAATGTTTTATCAAATACATCAATATATACCTTTTTTTATTTAATTTGTAACAACTTGTTGTAGTTGGACTAGTTTAAACTCAACTCGCAATGTTAAGGTGTGGATACTGGATACATTTGACTTTCTCTCTCTAAATGTATAATTACGTGCATATTAGAAATTCCTTTTTACATATGTACTTATACCCATAAATGAAACTAAAGGCAATATTTATTGGACGGTGATGCAATTTTTGGTAATGAAGCTTTTCAACAAGGCCGGTCGACATTAATTGCAACATAAAGACATGTACTTGCAACACAATACTCTACTCCCTCCAGTCACAAATATAAGTTCTTTAAGATAAAGGCGTAAGAATTATGACAGTCTTAATTACAATTATAATTTACATATATACCCTTTGACATTAAATAAATTAAAAAATTGAAGAATCATAAATATTTAAATTGAGAAAAGGGGAATTCAACCCCTAAACTAGAAGCCAAAGTGGAAATCAACCTTTAAACTATTTTTCAGTGAATTTGAGCCCTTAAACTAGGAAAAAGTAGAGATTTTCAGTGGAAATCTCGTCAGTTTTGTGTACACATGGCATGTGAGTTGGCGATTGTTTTGTGCACACATGGAATGTTAGTTAGCACTTGTGGGTCTCACAACATAGTAAAAACCTAAATTACTTATATCCCTCTCTCACTCTTTCCTCAACACAACAAAACAACGGAGGAAACGCACGAAATGCAAGAAAGTTGAAGAACTAGTGAAGACAGAGTCAACTGGGACGACGACGACGACAACGACAACGACGACGGCATCTTAAAGTATCGGTATGCTTTCTCTTCCTCTTCTTCATATTCTCAAATTTCAATCTCTATTACAACTCTACTGATTTCATGCAACGACGACAACAACGACTGGGACTACAATAAAACCTTTTTTATTCACATCTTTCAATTGTTTCACCTCCTCATTAACCTTAATCATTTTTGGATTTTCATTCAACAAGAAAAATAATTTTTTTCCATTTCTTCAATTCGCCTTGCTAGTTCCATCTTCTCTGATACAAGCCGATTGATCACGTCCCTTGCGTTTGCTCATATCTTCATCAAGCCATTTGAAATAATTGCACCCACCATTTGAAGAATTATATCGAAAAAACGACGTCTGGGGTTTTTTATTGTCCATGATGTCAACATGATAGATTTACGTTTACATTTGCATAATCTACCTATTGCTGCATAATTTCGTTCATTTTGAGATCTTATCTTTCCATATGATACACTTGAGGTAGTGGATGATGCCATACAAAATTCCTTCAAATTCAAAGTTGTGAAAAATATGTTACCATATCAAAATGAGAATTAAGCTTTAGACAAAAATAAATAAAAGACTTAATAATCAATAATTCAACTCATTCCCAATAATAATTACTTAACAATATTTTGAGATCATATTTTTCATGGATAGCATCAAAACAAACTACATAACAACTTGAAATTATCTCTACATGAAACAACAAAAGAACACATTCTCTCCTTTCCAAAAAAAAAAAAAACACAATCACGTATATGCATCAAATTCTCTCCCTCTCTATAGACACTAAACCTTAGAACAACAAAGAATATGCAAACAAGACAATAAACATAAAATTAGGGAATGGACATGGAGAGTTGAATCCAAACCAAGATTTACGCAACAAGACCCAATTCAACAAAACATACAAGATTTTTGAAACAAAGAACCTTCAAATTTCAATTCATACCACACAAAAGAACACAATTTCACTGACACTATCATGTATGAGTGAAGATGTGACGGCCCCAAATTTCGAGGCAAACCGGGCACCGCCACGTCACCGGACACGTCACCAAGCCATGCCACATCATCTGCATACATGTCTGTGACGGCCCGCGAACTATCCATCTTGTATTCCGAATTAGTAAATTTCGTTGTTTTAAATGATAAATTTTCTATCGAAATATACTAAGTTAAGAAGTTTTACAACTTAATTTTTTTGTTTTAATTCTTTTCATGTTATTTTTAATAGCGAAGTCTTAATAACATGCATATAATTAATGTAACAAGTTATGCAATATTTAACAACCTAGGGGGTGGAAACCCAGCAAAATGATACCATGTATATCAGTTAAGGCGACAAAAATATATAATAGGTGTCAATATACATGTATCAGGTGAAAAGTCTCCCAAAATGATCCCAAAAAGTATGTATACGTAAATACAATCACCTACGAGTAAGCTAGTGGAGGCGCTCCAAATCAGAGGTAGTCGCCAATCACCGCCTTCTCCGGGCTCGTCGTAGGATCTGCAACTTGCTACCAACAACAATGACAAGTTCCAGGTGAATAAATCTCAGATAAATTCAGTTAGTATTCACAAGAAATCCAAGGAAACGGCTACAATTCATGCATATAAAGTAAATGAACATGAACATAAAGCATGAATATAAGTCGTGAGATAATCAAGAATGTGGAACGCGAGTGTGGTGTATAGTTGTCGAGCCCTGGGACGAAAACTAAACCGAGATGGCCCTGGAGGTGAGGAAATCCACACCCTCTTCACGGTCGAAATAAGGAACTCCGTTGGTCGAAAAGTAGACTTCCGTCCAACGCCTCAAAGGAAAGGAAATATGTGACGGAGGTGGGCCTCACGTCAACTCGCTCTCGAGATCATCGACTCGCTGAGAAAAATCTCGCGCGTAGTCTAAGGTATGACCAACACCGTAGCAACAATCGGATCGTCATCAACGAGAAAACCGAAAATAGGTCACACCGTCCCTTCGACCATACACAGACACACGCGGGAATAGAGTAAACATGAAAACTGAACTAGCGAAAAGTAATGTGAAATAAATAATTTACAATGAAAATAAGTACATTCTAAGCCGACTTTCTCGTGGGTTTACTTACCTCAAACGAATCGCAGAAAGCCTTCGAAATATCTCGCACTCGCCTCGAGATACGTACCCGACACTCGACTATGGTCTCCTAAATTCCTGGTGTCCAATTAAAACATTTTTAATATTTTTCCTGATTTTTCTGGGTTTTTCACATAATTTTCCAACTATTTTTCTTATTTTTTTTGTAATTTATTTAATTTAAAATTATTTTTAAATTAAAAATTAATATTATATTATTTTAATAAGTGGGTGGGTCCCTGGACCGGGTTTGACCCGGTTGGGCCGGACGGGCCCAACCAGTCCAGGGGGTTGCACGCACGCACACGCATGCGTGCACCCCTCCCGCCCCCATCTTCTCCACAGAGACTCCTGTCTCTATGTTGTTGTTTTTTTTTTCTTTTCTTCTTCTGGTTTGGGTTGGGGTTGCTCTCCACCCCAACCATGGTGGACTCGATGGCAGGGGGAGACACCCCTGCCATCTCCACCCCCGAACTCGGTTCGGCCACCATGGTCGAACTCCCTTCTCGGCCACCATGGCCGACGCACCAACAACAACCAAAAACAATGACTCACCTAGACCATGACGTCTCCACCTCCTGTTCTCCTTCCCGGCGCGTTCCTCCTTCTCCTCCTCCTCTCATTTCCTTATTTTTCCTCTTGGCCTCCCTATTCTATGTGACGGTGTGTGTGTGTGTGTGTGTGTGTGGGTGTGTGTGTGTGGTGTGTGTGTGTGTGTGTGTGTGTGTGTGTGTGTGTGTGTGTGTGTGTGTGTGTGTGTGTGTGTGTGGGTGTGGGAGAGAGTGACGTGAAGGAGAGGAGAAAGTGATGATGGAGTGAAGTGGAGTGTAAATGGGTAAACTAGTTGACTTAATGTCATGGACTCCAAAGTGTGACACCACCGGGACACTCGCTTGTGTTTTCGGGCATTTCGACGCCCGATTTCACTTTCGAATCGCGATGTACACGTACCGCCGCGTCACTAGCCACCCAATATCTATTCCATAGTAGTTATTTGACCAATCTTTTATTTAATTTGTGTGTTTTAGTTTCCTCGACCTAGTATACCCACAGTTCGCTCTTCAGTACCCGTCTTGACACGTTTCTCGAGGTGAACATCCGTTACACTATCTTGCTTGATTCAATGATATAAATACACACATGCGATGCTAGGTAAATAACTTGATATACAGCGGCGCAAATAGGCAAACAATTACACAAAAATCACTATTTACCTAGTCGGCGTGCCCTGACCTATCTGCGGCGTCCACGTGGGTCTGAGCTTAGGGTCTTAACCTGTAATTTGTCAGTTAATTGTGATTAATTAGAGCGGGCCGTTACAAAAGATCTACTGATCGCAAGCAAGGAGTGCGAGATCTTCGACTGGATAGACGACCGAGTGGGGTCGAATCGCATTGAGATAGAAGATTGAGATCAGAAATCGAAGGGGATGCGATTAGGGTTGCATGATATCAATGGAGTTATAATAGAGATTGAAATTTGAGAATAAAAAAAAGGAAGAGAAAGCATACCAATACTTTAAGCGGCCATCGTCATTGCCGTTGTCCCAGTCGACTTCGTCTTCATTGGTTCGTTTTCATTGGTTCTTCAACTTTCTTGCATTTCGTGCGTTTCCTCCATTGTTTTGTTGTGTTGAGGAAAAGTGAGTGAATGGTAGAAATAATTTAGGTTTTTACTATGTTAAGGGACCCACAAGTGCCAACTAAAATTTCATGTGTGCACAAAACATTTGCCAACTCACATGCCATGTGTACACAAAACTGAGGAGATGACAGAACCACTAACAGTGGGCTAAAATTTCTACTTTTTCCTAGTTTAAGGGCTGAAATCCACTTAAAAATAGTTTAAGGGTTGATTCCACTTTGGCTTCTAGTTTAAGGGATGGAATCCCCCTTTTTCTTATTTGAATTGTATGAGGGTATAATTGATAACTCGAATTCCGAAAACGATTTATAATTTTGATCAATAAATTTTTGTCAAAAAGACTTCTATTTTTTACCGGAGGGAGTAATTAGTAAGTAATTACTAAAATAATAAGGGTTAATAAATCTACGTGGACTCATGAATTCATGATAGGGTATTTTTTAACTTTTTTTCTACAAATTATTGTGTTTTTAGAGACTTGTAATAAAAAAAAACTAAAAATTATAAAAAGAGAATTTAAATTTCTCCCATTTGTAGTGGGGTGCTTGAATTAGAAAATAATTTTTAGAGGATGATTTTGAAAAAAATTAAAAATCGAGTACTAAAGTATAAATATCACTGCTCTTAATAAAATTGTTGTATTCATCTCGAGTCACTTACTATAAGTATATTTGAGGTGCATAACAAGGTTGTCATTTGTCACTCGCCAATGTAATGTTAGAGCGTTTTGGGTCTCGTCATCTGTCATTTGTCACTTGTCAGTGTAATGTTAGAGCGTTATGGGTTTTGTCATCGGAGTATTTTTTTTTTTTTTTTTCGAGAAAGTTGTTATTGCAGTATTGAAAGTATTGAAAGTGAAACCCACTAAGTACCAAGTGATTAGTCTGAGCAATAACTATCTCATTTCGGTGTTTTTCAAAAAATATGGCACATTTATATTTTATTTTACAAAATAGGGTGATATTTTTTTTTCTCCAGAATAGACAATAACGCATTTTCAAAAGGCGCTATCAAAGTGGGTAGATTTTGTTGCTGACGTGGACGGTCCACGTGGTTACATCGACCGACCGAATAGCGCCTATGAGTTGTACGGGTTGTCCGTCTCGCAATACGTGCTAACGTTTACATGAGGCAATCCATGCAAACGTCATGCACGTATCCCGTACACCCGTACAACCCATAGGCGTTATTCGGTCGGCCGATGTCCACGTAGGATGACCACGTGGATCGAGTTACACAGATAGCGCGTATTGCGAGGCGGGCAACCCGTACAACCCATAGGCACTATTCCGTCGGGCGATGTCCACGTAGGATGACCACGTGGACCGAATTACACGGATAGCGCGTATCGCGAGCTGGACAACCCGTACAACCCATAGGTGCTATTCGGTCGGCCGATGTCCACGTAGGACGACCACGTGGACCGGGTGACACGGATAGCGCGTATTGCGAGGCGGACAACCCGTACAACCCATAGGCGCTATTCGGTCGGCTGATGTCCACGTAGGATGACCACGTGGACCGAATTACACGGATAGCGCGTATCGCGAGCTGGACAACCCGTACAACCCATAAGTGCTATTCGGTCGGCCGATGTCCACGTAGGACGACCACGTGGACCGGGTGACACGGATAGCGCGTATTGCGAGGCGGACAACCCGTACAACCCATAGGCGCTATTCGGTCGGCTGATGACCACGTAGGATGACCACGTGGACCGAGTTACACGAATAGCGCCTTTTGAAAAGGCGCTATCTGCGTGGACCATCCACGTCAGCAACAAAATCCACCCACTTTGATAGCGCCTTGTTATTGCCTATTCTGGAGAAAAAAAAAATAACACCCTATTTTTCAGATTTAAACTAAAAACATTAGTACTTTTGTAAAAAATTCATCTCATTTCCCTACCTTAGTTTTCAAGTGAGCATTAAGCAAACTGAATTAGGAAAGCGAGCCTGACAGCATCTGAACATTAAGTATCAGACTACACGAAAAATAGGAAAAACTCACTAATTTGACGATTTATGGAAGTCAATGGACATCCTTATCTCTCTCTTTCTCCCTCTTCTAATCGGAACATCCACTATACATAAAAAAAAACAGAAGAGTTTTCCAAACCACCTTTTAAAAGCAACTCCAACTACAGTTGAGTTGGTGAAAATGGAGTTCGTGAACAGTCCGTATTTTGCAATTTTTTTAATCAGTTTTTTTAATGTGTTATTTATTTTAAAATTTTAAAATAAACTATATTTTAATCCAAAAAAATAAAACTATATCTTTTCTAAAATTTTTATTGGTTCAAATAATTTATTTAAACTCAATATAAATAAATAAGGAAAAAGAAATAGAGTTTTGGAGAATAAATAGATTTTTATTTTTAGTAAAATAGAAATTTCGTTAGTCATCAACGGTTCGATACTAGACCAGACATGGAATAACCATTTGCCATAATAAAAGTACATTGACTCGCTAATCTTATTTGTTCGAAAGAACTGCCATCAATTTGGGTATGAATGCGACTGTAACATTGCAACAGTGTGATAATAAGAGACTACTCTTTACAAATATTTGGAACACATGATAGGATACAAACACCACAAGAGCCGCATGACGAAAAACAAAACTTTCAACAAGGAAAGAAAAACAAAACTTTCATCAAAGAAGAAAAACTAAGACTTCCAACAAGGGAAGACAAAATCAAACATTCCAACATGGAAATACAAATTAAAACTTTCAATAAAGAAAGACAAACTACCTAAAAATTAATAAAACTCACTAGAACATTTTTGGCCTTTAATAGAGGTTGTAAAACCCTTATTAAATAGAGTGTTATTAAATGTCATGTGAAAATGTGTTATGTTTTAATTTTTAATACATGTATTACATAGAGATTTTTTAAAACTTCTATCAATTAGGTGTTATTTAATAACACCCCTCTTTAATAGGGGTTTAAAAACCTCTATTAAATACCAAAATTGTTTTAGTGACTAAAGAAGACCAACCCAGCAGCCGTATAGATCCACGAATGAGCGTCGAGGAAGATGTACCGCAACAAGAATAAATCTAATGTTCACAAACTCTGAAAAGATCTATAGTTTATTGAACAAATATACAAAGGGATGAACTGATATTGGAACCACCACCAATCAAAATAGAGGATCAACAATAGTTCAAGATCTTAAATTAATCACGAGAGAGAACCAAGAAAAAAAAAGATTTTACACTGCCCGTTCAGTTCACATGTAAAATAATCTCAAGATCATGAGATTATTTTACACTAGGATTATAACATGGGTTTAGGTAACATAATGACTCGCTTTAATTAATTCCCGATTAACTAATAAATTACAGATTAGAACCATAAGCTCAAACCCACGAGGATGTCGCGAAAAGTATATGGCACGCCTAACAAGGTAAATTTGTTATTTTTGTGTGACTCGTGTTTATTTATTTTATTATGGTTTAATAATTTGCATCGCGCTAGTTAAAAATTATGTTTAGTCGCTTTATGCGAGTGTAGTGACGAGAGTGTAAGACGTTGCGGTGTGTGCGTAACGCAGGTGTATGGGGTAATCAAGGGTTAGTTGTCACATCAAACATCACTATCAAATCAACTCATCCCTCACTTTTTCTCTCTCCTCTCCAAAAATAAAAAAAAAACCTCCCCTCACTCGCTCCCTCATCTACCCGAGCTTTTCCTCTTTCCTTCTCATTTTCATTTTCTCCTCCAACAAAACCTCTCAATCTCCATTAATCTCACCCCCACCAAGCTCTCTATATCACTCCCTCGAATCGGACTCACATCTCTCGCATTGTTCGCTCCTCTCGGTGATAGTCCCTACTATCTCCAAATCGATGTGAGTTTTGTTGATTTTATAAGCTTTTTGTGGAGAAACTTAAATTTTAGTGGTGATGATGTTGTTGGGTTGTTGGTGTTGTTGTAATTGTTGTTGTTGTTGTTGTTGTTGTTGTTGTTGTGTTTTTTTTTTTAAAAAAAAAATCGCCTCTGCAGAGACGATTTGAAGGAGAAAATGTAGCCAATTGGGCAGGCTACGTTGCTGGTCCGGGCCTAGGTCAAGTCCGAGCGGCCCGTACCAGGATGCTTTGGTTGGGCTTAACCAGGCCCGGTTCGGGCCTAACCCACCCCTAAATTAATTTTAATTAGTTAAAAATTGTAAAAAAAAAAAAATAAATTACATTTTAAAATCAAATAAATATCGAAAAATATAAAAAAATAGCTAGAAAATTATGGAAAATCCAAGAAAATAAAAAAATATAATAAAATGGAAAAAATATAAAAAGTAGTTTTTGAGGCTTTTTGAGGCGTCGGCACCTCGGTATAACTTGAAAAATATGCCGAAACTAAAATTTTTGAAAATAAAAAATTTAAATTTTTGTCAAACATTATAAACCCACTTAATGTGACTTTAAAATAATAAAAGTGGTATAATTGGGCACCAAGGACTTAGGAGGCTATACTCGGATGTTGCGCGCCATCTCGAGGCGTAAACATGACATTTTAGATAGATATTTGTAATTGTTTGAGGTAAGTAAACTCACAAGAAAGTCAGTTTAGAATTTACTTATTTTCCTCGTAAATTATTTGTTTAACATTACTTTTCGCCGGTTCAGCTTGCATGTTTACTCTATTCTCGCATGTGTCTGTGTATGGTCAAAGGGATGGTGTGACCCCTTTTTAGCTTTCTAGTTGATGATGATCCGATTGTTGCTACGGTGTTGGTCATATCTTAGACCGCATATGAGATTTCTCTCAGCGAGTCGATGATCTCGAGAGCGAGTTGATCGTGAAGCTCACATCCGTCACAGATTTCCTCTCATTTGAGGCGTTGGGCAGAAGTCTACCTTCCGACCAACAAAGTTCCTCATTTCGACCGTGAAGAGGGGTGTAGATTTCCTCAACTCTAGGGCCTTCTCGGTTTAGTATTTACGTCCCGAGGCTCGACGGCTATACACCACACTCGTGTTCCATATTCTTGATTATCTCACGACTTATATTCATGCTTTACATTTCTGTTCATTTACTTTATATTCATAAATTGTAGTCGTTTTCTTGGATTTCTTGTGAATACTAACTGAATTTCTCTGAGATTTATTCACTGGAACTTGTCATTGTTTGTTGGTGGCAAGTTGCAGATCCTACGACGAGCCAGGAGAAGGCGGTGCTTGGCGACTACCTCTGATCCAGAGCGCCTCCACTAGCTTACTCGTAGATGTTTGTATTTATACATATACATTCTTTTTGGGGATCATTTTGGGAGACTTATTACCTGATACATATATATTGACATTTGTTATACCTTCTGTCGCCTTTATTGATATACATGGTATCTTTTTGTTGGGTTTCCACCCTATAGGTTGTTAATTAATGCGAGACTCGTTTATATTATTGATTTGCATATTATTAAGACTTCCGCTATTAAAAATAATCTAAAAGGAATCAAAATAAACAAATTAAGTGGTAAAACTCTTTAACTTGATATATTTCGACAAAATAATCTTTTAAATGATAAAATTGACTAAGCTGGATTATAAGATGGTTAGTTCGCGGGCCGTCATGGACATGTGTGCAAGTGACGTGGCATGGCTTAGTGACGTGTCCGACGACGTGGCAGTGCCCGGTTTGCCTTGGAATTTTAGGTCGTCACAGTATTAGTCCCAATGGATGGATTTGTTAGGTTGGGGGTATAGAAGGTGGGATTAAACCTGATTTCAATAGGTAAAGTTACTAAAGTGCCTTTTTATATCTTCAAACTCATTCCCACATCTTTGACAAGCTTACAAAGCCAAATATACATATAAAAGCAACTTCAACAACACATAAACAAGTCATTCAGAAGCAGAAGCCTAATAAACCTATTCATTAAGCAAACCAAATGTAACTTGAACTATCACATTTCCCATCAAATTAAGTGAACAAAATTTATGAATAGTGAAGAAAATTCAAAGTGAACTCGTCGGCTATAATAATTGTGATATGTTGTGTGTTGTTTATTTGTATTAATTTGAGTAAAAATTGAAAATTTAATGGTAGGTCTCATAGGATCGCGCGATATAATTAATAAATGCAGTTGAAGTTTGAACAAATATTTTATATTTAGTAGTTTAAATATGTCATCGATGGATAGTGTTGATTCATGATCATGGAAACGATCTTTTGATTTGATTCGCGCGCGGATGGTAACTATAGTGCTACGTTGATATACTAATGTCACACACCATAGGTTTTTTGGTGTTGGAGAGTCAAGAATAGTAAATGAATATGTGTTTTGGGTGTTTATGATGAGTGTATTTTTGTCATTTGAAAGTCACCAAGATTGGGATAAAATAATACCATTGAATTTATGGTTTTAAATTATCCCAATCATGTGAGTTAAAATAATCTTATGGACTGAATATCAATATTATTTAGTACCATCACTTATCACATTCTATCCTATAAATCGAAAATGCCTTTAGGGTTTAGAGCCACACCATCTTACTCTGCTTTGAAAATGGGGTGGAATTTGTTTTGAATTAAATGAGATGAATTTTTAGAGAAGAAATATAGGAGTAGTCTGATGTATAGAAATATAGGAGTAGTCTGATGTTATAGAATTCTAAAATGGAGACAATAATATAGTTTTATATATATGGTTGAAGAGAGTGTTAGATTACAACATATAATTGAATTCCACTAAACTACAAAGATCCCACAAATCCAACGGCCCACCATGACGACCCTCCCATATTTAATACCGCTACTTCCCCTCTCGCTCCAACCCACACCTCCATTGGGAACCTCAACTCCATCTCTAGCTAGCTAG
Source organism: Stephania yunnanensis (assembly GCA_039657365.1). Taxonomy (NCBI): domain Eukaryota; kingdom Viridiplantae; phylum Streptophyta; class Magnoliopsida; order Ranunculales; family Menispermaceae; genus Stephania; species Stephania yunnanensis. The sequence continues at coordinate 51,801,793 of CM077585.1, read as the reverse complement.
CTCATCTCATAATCATTCACCAAATCTATCCACCGATTCCACTCACTCATGGCGAAGACCGATTCACCACCCTACCTACGCCTCTCCCTCATCTTCCTATCCATTTCACTACCCTCCCTACTCTTCCAACTACTTCTCAACCGGTTCGACGAATTAAACCCGGCTCCCCACCCCCCAGAGGCGCTGAGCCGGGTTTTAGTCCCGGTTCGGAAACACTTCGACCGGATTGTTGAAGCCACGGAAAGGATAGGAGATGGGTTGGTGGACGGACCGGAGGACTTCGCATATGACGCCGAGTCGGGAGTGGTCTACACGAGTTGTGCGGACGGGTGGATTCGGCGAGTCAAGGTGGGTGACTCGGTGGTCGGACCGGCGGTCGAGAAGTGGGTTCGTGTGGGCGGTCGGCCGCTCGGGTTGGCTCTCCGGCCCGACAAGATGGCGGTCTTGGTGGCTGAGGCGTATAAGGTGAGTCAGATTTTTGCGTTTGTTTTTTTTTTTTTTTTTTTTTTTTTTTTTTTTTTTTTTTGAGTATTTTTGATGTTGTGGATGAGCTTGTGTACGTGTGTTGGGCCCATTGATAATTTGATTGTGTGCTGGTCAACTTGACTGGTCTTCGTTGGGGTTTGACTCTTACATCTCCCGTGTTTCACGGCGTTGACTAGATTTTTGGGCTAATTGTTTTCAGTCTACGTGCCATACCGTTTACTTGGACACTTCTAGAAAAAAGTTAAACTTAAAAAAATTCAATTATACTGTAAAATAACCTTTATGTCTATCACTAATTTAGTGTACCCCATCATCTTTTTCTCTCATTTTATGCACCCCATTATCATTTCTCCACACATTCTTCTTGTGATTTGTAGGGCATCATCAAGTAGTTTGATCTTGCAGGTCCGATTCTTTAGTTGGAGAATTAGTCAGAGTCCACTGAACCTCTAATTGGAGAATCGATTTAAGTCTATCGAATCTTTGATTGGAGGGTCGGTCACCCTTTAGGTCGGCAATTGTCAACAAAATTTCACGAAAAATTTTGATAATTTGAAGAGAGAAAATCTTATTGTTTAATACTCCTTTAGTAATAATTTGGCCTCCAACCAATAAATAAATGTATTTATACAGGCTTGACAAAAAAAAAATGTTTATGTATCGGCCATGTTTGTTTAGCTTATTCTCTTGCTTATCGTTGATGTGACACTAAATAAACAGCTTTTGTACCATTTAGTTGCATTTTACGTTTTTTGTGATTGGTTAACGTGGTGCTGACGTGACAACCAAAACTACCATAATAAAGCTCTCTTTGGTTTAGCTTTTGATTTTAGCTTATACTTTGATGACGTGGATAAGTGCTTATGAAATGCAAAAAACATGTAGGGAGATGCTTTTGAGAATCACACTTATTATGGTAGTTTTAGTTTTAGTTATCACATCAGCACCATGTTAACTAATCGCAAAAAAAAAAAAAAAAAAAAAATCTAATCAAACAGTACAAAAATTGTTTATTGAGTGTCACATCAGCGATAAGCAAAAAAAATAAGCTAAACCAAACATTGCCTAAGTGCGATTCTCGAAAGCATATCCATATATGCCTTTTGATTTTCATAAGCACTTATTAAAGTTATCAAAGTATAAGCTAAAAGCAAAAGTTAAAGCAAACAAGATCATATATATTAAAAAAATAAATGAGTATTAAAAAGATGAGTATTAAAAAGTTGAGTTGGATCCGCCCCGCATATGGGGCAATAATTTTAATACTTATCAACATTTTTTAATTTAATATTTATTTATTTTTTTGATATATATGATTATGTTTGCTTTAACTTTTGCTTTTAGTTTATACGTTGATAACTTGAATAAGTGCTTATGAAAAGCAAAAAACATATAAGGATATGGTTTTGAGAATTGCACTTAGGCCATGTTTGGTTTAGCTTTTTTTTTTTTTTTTTTTTTTTTTTTTCGTTGATGTGACACTCAATAAACAGTTTTTGTACCATTTGATTGCATTTTTTATTTTTTGCAATTGGTTAATGTGGTGATGTTGTAGTAACCAAAAGTACCTAAAACTACCATAACAAGTGTGATTCTCAAACGCATCTCCCTACATGTTTTTGCTTTTCATAAGCATTTGTCCACGTTATCAAAGTATAAGCTAAAAGCTAAAGCTAAACCAAACAGAGCCTTATTATGGTAGTTTTGGTAGCACCAAGTTAACCAATCACAAAAAACGTAAAATGCAAATAAACGGTACAAAAGCTGCTTATTTAGTGTCACATTAACAATAAGCAAGAGAATAAGCTAAACAAACAGGGCCTATACATAAACATTTTTTTGTCAAGCCTGTATAAGTACTTTTATTTATTGGTTGGAGGCAAAATTATTACTAAAGGTTTGAAATAAAATTTGGTCATGGCTATTCGGACCCCACGTTTTGCTCCTTTTACCCCATTACTTTACTGTATCGCTTTTTTACCGCTTTTATATTCTACATTTTTGTTAATTATTTCGAAACTACCCCTCACCCTCAACGAATATTTACTCCATCTCCTACCCTCATCCCCACACCCCTTAATCTTCTCAATCTCCCGATTTTAGTCAATGTAAAGCACTTACTAGATTACCAAGTGTCGTATGAATGTTTTTCGTCGAACAAGGTCAGATGTGGTCGTATTTTAGAAGTGAATAATTGTCATCTGCGGGGTTCGACCGCATAGAGTCGATACCTCTAAAGAGGCATCGACCGACTCCGATCGATACTCTTAAATAGGTAACGATCGACTCCGACCGATAATGCGAAGAGAACTCGATTTTAATTGGTGACAGAGAGATCCAGTCGAGACCTCTTAAGAGGTGTCGGCCATGTGTGGCCGACATCCGCGGGTAACAAGAACGAACAAAGAAATTTTAAAACTCCTAAAAATACATGATAATGACAAAAATAGTGTATTTTGCTCGGAATCGCTTGATATTTTCGATTTCATCGAGACTTTTGTACTCAAAATGCAAGATTTAACCCCTAAATCAAAGCTCTAAACTTAACAACAAAACCACAAAGAATACCGACTCAAAAAAAAAAAAAAAAAAAAAAAAAAACTTCAAAAAACCTGGAAATCAACTCTAAAAGAGATGATAAATTTACTCATGGCGTCGAATCGATGTGGTTTGCTCGGATTTCGTCGGATTTGGGTTGGTAGTGAGAATGCGATTTGAGATAGGGGTGACTGTGATATGCGTGAGTGGGGTGAGTAAAAACTCTTTTATATGGAGGGGTAGTTGAGTCATTTCACTAGGGGTTAAAAAAAATTCAAAAATGGGGTAAAATTAAGAAGCAAACGTGCATGGTGTTCAAATAGCTTAGACCTAAAATTTTTTACATACCACAAAATTGAAAATCCACCTATTTACATGCTCATGCCTTCCCTGGGTTTCAATTGCAATAATATCACCTATCAAATCAATAAGTCACTCACTTTGTTGGTGTTCCTAATACTAGGGTGGCATGCATCGCGCACGTAAGTCGAGATAAGTGTGTGTTCTTTCATTTTTGTCGAGATGCATTCACATGCACTTCCTGATGTGCATGGAAGACACGCATGAGGTCATTAGGGTATGCCTAGAGATGCAAATGAGTAGGGGAATACTTATGGGTGATAGGGATTTACCCTAATCTGTACGGGTATAGAGATTTTAAATGGGGATAGGGGTGGGGATGGGTACAAAATCTCATACCCACACGGTATAGGTACGGGTACGGGTACGGGTAATAAGATATACCCACGAGGATCCCCATGGGTAATCTCCATGGGGATCCCTATATATCAATTTATGCGCCATATGATATTGATTATTTATATATATACTATATGATATTTATATATAAACATTACATATTATTACATAAGTTCCACTCAGAAACATTCATACATATAACAAAAAAATCTCTTAATGAAATCTATAATTTAGATTTATTTGGTTAATTAATTAATCATTATATGTTTTGTTTGAATTATTTGCAACTATATTTATATTTTAGAATTTTATGATCAAAAGTACGGAAAAAAAGTTAATGACTTGGTGGTTTAAAGAAATAGTGACTTTAAATAATATTTTGAATTTGACCTTTTCGTTTTCCATATGTCAATAATTTTGTAGAAATTTAATTATAAGTGTTAGCAATTAGTAGTTAAAATTTTTTTGCATGATATATTGATTTTTTTTGTTGGAATTTTGACAATTGTGTTGTTATGTATATATATTTGATACCTTTTTTGTTACAATTCTTTTTTTAAGAATCTCCACTAAGATCCCAGTGGGGAATATAATGGAAAAAAAGTTTTTCCGACGGGGATTCCTCATCTCCACAAAAATTCTCATGAAAATCTTCATCGAAATCTCCAATGGCGAATGAAATTAGTAAAATATTTTATCTATAAAACTCTTCATACCCACGGGGGTTTGAGGTTTTCATCTCTTACTCTATCCATTTGCATCGCTAGTCATGCCTAATTAACCTGTATGCCAGACACTAGCATTTTCCATAAGTTTTGGAGCTGTTCAAAAAAAATGGAGCGTATTTGCATCAAGCACCCTTTGGATTGCGGGATACACGCACCTTAAGAATGAATTTAATCAAGTGGGTAGATTTTTTATTAAAATAATATATAGGGGACAGGTAGCATCTTAGCCGACTAGATAGTGGAATTGCACCAGTGATGCACGTGGAAATCATGGTGGCATGTTGAATTGGATCCTACCATTTAAAGTAAAATCATAATTGGATCAATTATTACGAATTGAGAATTTTTAATTCGATTCAACATATTTAATATGGTAAATAAGTTCGACCCAATTAATAAGGTGCAGATTAAACAAAATCGAGTTGACATATTGTCATCGTATTATATATTCTTTCATAATAAAAATATGATTAGTATTGTAGTACTATTTAAACTCATAAGTCTATATTCGAAAAAATTTAATTTAAAAATCATCCTCACTTTGGTTAAGAACAATTTTATAATCTCAAATAAATATAATTAACATTCAAATATGTCATAATTAGGGTTGTCAATTTATTATTCAAATCCGTCGGCCTAATTTTGTAATCGACCTAAAACAAAAAGAGTTCGGACAATATTTTAATAAAATTGGGTCAGGGCTGGACAAAAATCACTTGTCTAAATTGAAAATCGGGTCAACAACGCCTTATAAACCCAGACCCGGCCCGAACTTGGTTCAAATTTTAAATAAAGTTAAAAATATTTTTGATAGAAGAGTATATTAAACACTTACTACTTATTTAGTAGATTAACAAACATAAATCTAGTCTAATGCATATAAAAAATTAATGTATTAAAGATATCTTTGATTGTAGAATGAATTAAATTTTATTTTTTTATACTTGAATAATTGTTTCTTGACATTAAATGTTTAATTATATGAATTTGACGTTACTTTTTCAAATTACATCATATGAGATTATAATATACGTGTATATTTTAACATTTGAACAGGCTTTCAATATAAGAAATTAGTTTCAAAATTGCGACAAATCCGGACAATTGAACAACTCAAATTTTAAGCAAAACAAGTCTTGACAAGCAAGTCTCGTCCGAATTTAAAATCGGGTCGGATTCGAACAATGAATATACTTTTTATAGTAATGGTTGTCCAGACCAGGGCTCGTTCGAACCGAATTTTTTCACTCCTCCTAGTCATAATAAACTATCATTAAACAACACAAAACAAAGTACACGGTCATACCACAAATTAGACTTGATTAATCAACTTGATACAAAAATGATATAACTAAACCAAAAGTTGGACTTCAAAAATTAAGTAATAATCACAACGAAGATTCGAGACGACGGAGTCGACGACGTGACGATAAGCGAGAATCGACGGAGGCGACGACAAAGCGTGCAACGTAATCGATATAGTCAATAGATTGTTGTGTCTCGCACAACCAAAGGTCAAACAGATTGTTGTGTCTCGCACTACCAGGGGTTAAACAGATTGTTGTGACGCGCACAACCGAGAGGTTAGTCGATTGTTGTGACTCACACAACCGATGTTAGACAGATTGAATAAACGGAGCGGTCGAATAGAGACAATGGCACTAGCAACAGTGTATCGACGACGAGTAGCGCAAAGGAAGGCGGCGCAGAGGCGCGGATAGGAGAGGCAATGGCAAGGCGAGTTTCGGGCAATGACGGAGCGGCAACGACGACGTACAGGGTGGCGGGCGTACGAGCACACGAGAGATCGGCGGCGCCACCTCCAAGAGATCGCAGACGATGACGTGGATGGCGCTGGCGAGGCGATTGACGCGGACGGTCGGACGGCGGCGGCGATCTGAGGTGTTCGAACGAGAGCGGGAGTGTCGTGAATCGCCGGGACGGCGGCGGTGGGAGCGGCAGCGCGCGGCAAAGCGGCAATGAGGATCTGGATGGCACGGCGGGTGGGAGCGGCAGGCGCGCGACGTGCGCGAGAGGCGGCGAGATCTGCGGCGAGGGGGCCGATCGCGACGGTCAGGCCGGGTGCGGCGGCGGGGTGGCGATCTGGTGCGGTGTGAGGTTCTTGGAGCGGCGGTGGCGGCGGGAGAATCTGCTGGTGCAACGGCGGGCGGATCTTGCGATGTGCAATGGGTTCAGGTGCGGTGGAAGTGCACAATGGCGAAAGGCGGGAGTGCTGAGTGCTTGCGAGGTCGGCGGAAAAGCGATCCGATGCCGCGGAATCGGACGGCCGAGAGGTGCGAACTGGTGCAATGCGACGATGGGCATCGGCAGATCTGGTAGCGACAGTGGTGCGACCGGAAATCGGGAGGCTCGGTGGATCCGGTGGAAGCGGTGGAGCGACCTCGAGAAAGTAATCACGAAAGAACTCAAATCGGGGGATTGGTTAGTTAGTTATGGTCTTATTTTTTATTAAATTTTCTTTTGAAACCAATGATATGAATCTCAGATCTAAAAATTAGAAGTATATACAAGATTGTATTTAATGTTGTGGATGAACCAAATTGGATCCGCATATTCTACATGTAAAATCGTAAGCCAACTCAATCCATGCGGATTGACATTTTTACAATTCAAATCGGTCCAACTAGTTATACAATTCGATCCAATTCGTAATAATTGAACGGAATTGAATTCAACCTCTAGTTGCATTGTTTAGCTTGTAATTGATGGAATTGTTTATAACTTGGTTAAGTAATGTCATTTATATTGGATTGATGAGGAATAACAAGAATGGATTTAGTGGGGGACAATGGATTTTCGTTACTTGTAAAAAAAAGATTATCAGAATTATCCTATAACAAAACCATTTATTTTTTTAGCTCTTCCCTACTTAAGCTTGACCAATCCCGCAAAGCATCAATTAGACGCCCCAACCCATGACTCCGGACCGGAGAAATCAACCTATTGGTTGCCAAGCGCATCTCATCATCTTTGTCGCCGCAACTGGTGGATTCCATTAAAGGTTACTGCATAATCATTTGAGCCGAATGAAATTTTTTTAACTCATGTAGGCTACGTAGCGATTTCAAGTAATTTGGGCTTAATGACGTGTTGTTATTAATTGGTTGGTAAACATTGGAAGTATTTCATTGGAAAACTTTAGAAGGAACGTTGTAACTTGTAAGAACAGTCTTCGCTCATTCATCTTCCTACCATGCCTTGGACAGGGTCTGATGCAGGTGACCATGGAAGGGCACATAGAACTATTGACAGACGAGGCTGAAGGGTGAAATTTAAAATAGTGGACGGAATTGACGTCGCAGAAGACGGTATTATTTATTTCACAGACGCTTCTTATAAATACAGCCTCCATGACTACTCGCTCGACATACTGGAAGGTCGACCATATGGAAGGCTATTGAGTTTCGATCCGTCGACAAATCAGACCCGAGTGCTTCTACGCGACCTTTACTTCGCCAATGGAGTCAGCTTGTCACCTGAACAGGACTTCTTTGTGTTCTGCGAAACCTTTGTGTAAGTATAGATAATTCACGTAGCACTGTCAACTAAGATGTCTAGATTTAAAACTATGTTGGTCTTGCAGGAGAAGGTGCAGAAAGTACTACATTAAAGGAGAGAAGAAAGGGATGGTGGAAAAGTTTGTAGAAAACTTGCCAGGTTACCCAGACAACGTTCGATATGCCGAAGGACTACTATGGATTGGATCACCCTCGGTAATTCTTCTCGACTTCATCCAACCTTACATTTCTTATTTTTTCCCTCCAGCGGTGGCGTAAGTAGCAATTTGTACCAAGAAACCTGCAAGACCTATAGTAGATGTCAGTCATATAATTTGCAAGAGAAACCAAAGATGAGCATATGATAAAATTAGAAAATGCTAATTCTAATCTGTTTTCTTGTTTCCACAGGGGAAGAATCTTTTCTATGATACTCTATTTAGGTATCCTTTGCTGAGAAAGATCATGGGAATAGTAGGAAAGTTCTACCAAGCTTCAAATTTGGAGACTGAAAGTGGTATCATGGCAGTAAATTTGGACGGTGAAGTGGTCGCACGCTATTCGGATCCTGGTTTAGGACAGGTCACCGGAGGGCTCAGGATAGGGAATTACCTGTACTACGGATCGCTTTCTGCACCTTATATTGGCCGGCTCAAACTGAATCAAGAAGGTGCACCAGTTTCAACCGCCGATGCCTGACGGAGATCAGATGCCTGGAAGTGCAGCATTTTTATCCTTTCTGCAAGATGCATGATCTCCAAAGTTGTACGCCTGGTTCTCATAAAGCACAAGTTACTTCTATTTTTCATGCATTTTTTACTGCAGTACCAATCTATGACTTCAGAGATTAAATGATTTGTAGCTTACCTTTCTTTCATCAACGGGGGTTGTGGCACAGTTCATTCATCAATTCTTGGCAAACTCATGTCCATTGAATAATCATTACCAGCAAAGAAGGATAGAAGTAAAAGAAAAAGTGGAAAGTGAAACAGTTCGACACGTCGCTTAAATGAAAATAATATGCAATTTACTATTGAGAATAACACAAGCATCAAATACACCATTGATATTTGAATAGATAGATAAAACTAATTCAGGTTGGGACCTTCTGTTTCAAATAATGACGCAGACAAGGCTTCCCATATAACTAATAAACCTAATAAACGAAAAAAGGAAAAGGAAAAATAAAAATTCTCTGCAATTAGAGAAACTATGCGAAGACGCACCACATTTGCTGAAGAACCAACAAGAGGTGGTAACAGTCAATCTGAACCAGAGCTTCATCCCCGTTTAACTGTTTTGCACCATGGGTTTGGCAAGACAAGCAAGTATACCCATGTGCACAAACATCGAGATCCAAAAGCCACAACTGCCAGCTCAAAGATGTTCAAGCATCATTTGGAAACTGTTGTTCAGGCCACTTGGGATAGACACGTTTGTACAAGCTCATGCAAACCGTGTCATGCTGCTGAACGACGCCGTTAAAAATACACTTCATTACCCCTGAGAAAACGAATGACTGTTACATCTTACCCACTCCTTCACAAGTCCAACGGAATAACAAAAAAGAAAATGCTCTTTAATCTTTCATTGAAATCAAGAAAGCTAACGAAAAGCTAAGAAGCAAGTAATGTTCCACGATGCATAAATACCTTCATCGTTAAACCACAAATTTTAAAGAGAAACAAGAGGGCAACATTCTAGCACACGCTAACAGATAGGATGCAGATTTTAGTATATGCCTGAAATACAGTGTGGATTACTCCTACCAAACACATGGCAATAAAATATAGAATCTTAGTCTTTACCCTGCCAACCATCAAAAATTTTTAATATAAGATGAGCCCATTTGCACCCCAATTGACGGCATGCGAGCTACGCTCACTAATGAGGAGTGTCAACTTGGCATGTACCAACAACATAGGAAATTTTAGAAGATGTAGGGGAATGCTCACCATTTGAAGGAACAAACAATAATGCGCATAATACATGTTCGGGATGACATAACATACAGCACTAACTAATCGCCTTAACATTGAAAAGAGGAATATCATCAATGCAAGTCGGACAAAAAAAATATATATATGCTGCACTGTTAGAATGCTCTCTTTTTTTTCGGACAAAATATTAGAATCCTTTGGGCTCTTTAGTTAGGACACCAGATGACAGATGAGCAAATTGGAGTGAAAAATATGAATAATAATTAGTGGATCGTGCTAACTATACATGCAAGAAAAATATTTACAAGTGTGGTTCCTTACCATGAGTGCCCACAGATTCCTTTACACGACCACGGCGACCACGTTTTGTCCACACTTCTATTGGCTGCATGAATATTACACACATCATGAATTCAAAATGAATAAAAAACAATTTTTTTTAACTTTAACACCATATTTATTAATAAGCAACATCAATGTCTTACTTTGAACCATCTAACATCTTCAGGATTATGGAACATGTATCGCACAGTAGCCTTGAGCTTTGACACTCTCTGGGGATAACTGCAAATTACAAACTTGAGCTTTAGAAACCACTCCAAGATTGTTACAAATATGTGCGAATAATAAGATGTCCATTAACACCTAATGCTTCATAAAAAGTATAAATTGATGCAAAGCAGTAGATGATTTATTTTCAATAAAAAATTATCGACTTTGAAGAATTCACATCTCACCTAGAAAAGATTCAGTTTCTATTAAATAATTTTTAGCCGAATTTTCAATTTCAAGTTGTGTCACAACTCACAAGTCCAAAGACAACAAAACTAATACCCAAATCAACTCAAACAAAAAAGCCTTTCACTACAGATATGGGGCCGGCGACATGAATTTGCTTTTCAGGTTCCACTTTCTCCAAAGTTACAACTATAGTCGAGTTAGTGCACATATATATTTCCTAACAATTTTGACATTGTTAAATGAGTTCAACCTCTTTCTCTTAACATTATCTATTGCAGATAGACAACTTTATCCCAAATGACGCATCCATTGGTCTTTAATTTACATTAACAGGCCATCTTAAATCATCCTATCATTTTGTTACCATCTGAAATATGCCAATACCTTTGTGAATGCAAGGAGAAAACCTACCCAGTCAAAATAATTTTCTTCAGAATTATTCTGTCAGGGTCAATACTTCTTAATGAACCAACAGCAGCAACAGCAGGTACCATATCCAACCCTTGTCCACTCTTCAAAGCAACCAAAGGAAGAGGAGGGAAAGAAATCGGAGCATAAATTGAAGCTATGGAAAAGCATCCTGCATGAAGAAACCTTTCCATCTTGTGCTTATCTGAGTTTATATTATCAGAAGAAAATATTGGCCTGCAAAAAAAAAATACATTACCCTCGTAAAATTATTGAAGAAAATAAGTAACCTTACCACTTAAATGTGCTAAAAGACATTACCTAGCAACAAATTGCCGGAATCCAACATGGAAAATTAGAGATTCCTTGGACTTGATGGGAGGCTCGTAAGTATCATGCTTCTTAATGCTGCAAAGGTAAAAAATTGTTGCATGTCATTTCAGCTGTGTTATTTATATTTATTCATATAACGTATAATGCTGTTCCTATTAAAAAAAATGAAGTATATCCATGTTTATACTATTTATAAAACCCACTAGCAGAAACCAAATTTTCCTTGTTTACAGCATCGCATATTCTTAGTCCTTTGATGTAACTTAAAGTACGGTACCTTATCTTTAAATGAATCCAGCACAGCAAATAAAGGTTCGGTAACAAATCCTCATCTCTACAAATCGTTTCGCATTTCTAAGGAATTGCTTACTTGAGGCAGCAGATCTCTATCCACCGAATTATTTTCTTTTTCACGTTACACAAGTTTATTTTTATCAGTACTTACACATTATCTTTTTCATCAAAAAAATTAGCTCTTTAAAAGTAAACCTGTGACACATTTTCTATACACGCACTTTGATCAATTTCACATTTAATTGATTCTGCTTTCGTAATTTGCATTTATAGTAGTTGTACTAGGCCTTTCTAATAGGTTTACCTTAAAAATATGATTTACAAAGCTATCCACGTGCAAGAAGCAAGCCATGTACCCCCACTATCATTAAAGATGAGCTCAAATGATTTCTTAAAATATAGTAAACAAAAGGAAGTACACACACAGATGATGCAATATAACTTATATTTGGTTCAAAATTCCAGGGCATTCAACATCTAAGAGAGTAAGAGGAAATGCGTGGTGATAAACCCCGATTGATGGATGTGTGAAGCTTTTTCTGAAACACTACAAGCATAGAAGTAGAGTTCGATTTAGATTAGGATTTTTCTTTTGTGGAGTCCTTGTGAAATTAAGAGATTTAGAGAACTATTATGTGATTAGGACTTGGGAGTTTATATTTTGATTAGAAGTTTTATGTAATTTCTATTATTTTCATCACTTTATTTTAAGTGATTTTAAAAGTGAAGTACAACTTTAAATTCCTAATTGTATTAGGAGTTTTACGATTACTTATACACATATTTAGGTGTTTTTAAAGCATACAACGCCGAAAATAAGATTATTATTTGTCTGAAGTTTTTGCTCTCTTTCTTCTTTGATTCTCTCTTCTATAACCAAACAAGTGGTTATGTTTTTGTGGGCCAAAAACACTTTTCGGCAAACTCCATATCAGTAAGTGAAGACTCACTTTGAATTGTTTTTACAATTTCACATATTTGTGTGAGTTTTTTGGTTCATCTAAAATCCCACATTTCTTTCTAAGTGCAAAAAAAGAGGAGGAAAGGCACCAGATTAAGTGGATTACCATCTTTTCTCCATTTCATATACCATCTCTCTATGAGGCTTGCGTCCATTATGATGATCGCTAAATGAGTCAAATCTTACTTAAGCTCATCACATGAGTCAGGATGATCTAAGGGGACAGTGGAATCAATCCTCACATAGGGAGATGACGTGTGAAAAGAGAAAATGATGGTAATCCACCTAGTTTAGAACAAGGTTCTTTTTTTTTTTTGAATCTACAAAGAAATGTGAGATTTTAGTTAAACCAGAAACATCAAACAAATATGATGGAATTGTAAAAACAGTTTAAAGTGAGCCTTCACTTGCTCATACTGAACTTGTCGAAAAATATTTTAGTATGCAAAAACATAACCATGTGTTTGGTTATGGAGGAGAGAATCAAATAAGAAAGTGAGCAGAAATTTTAAACAAATATATCTTATTTTCAACAATGTATGCCTTAAAGAACCCCCTAAACATGTATATATAACTAAAGTCCTAAAACTCCCATTTAGGAATTTATAGTCCTAATCCGTAAAATAATAATAAATATTACTAATCCTAATTACTTAAAAACTTCTTATTAAAATAGAAACTCCTAATCAAATAATAATTCTAAAATAAAACTCCTATTTCACAACGAATCCAACAAAGAAAAATCATAATCTAAATCTAATTCTACTTCTACGTTTGTAGCGTTGCGAAAAAGGCTCCACACGTCCTACATCACCTTTATGCAACAAAATATAGGAGTAATAGGTGTATTTCAAATTATGATGGAATCATGAAAATAGTGGATAGGGAAGAAATAAAACTTCAACCAAATTTGCAACAATATAATGGTTTAAATGAAAATTTATTTCAGCAGGCAGTCTTGCAAGTAAGACCAGGAATAATGTGTTTTGAGTCTTTTGACACGTATCAGAAGAATCAGAACTAAAATTGTCAACCCAAAGGTTTCTACGTTCTCATTTCCTATATCGAATATGAGTTCTAACTTGCGGCTTCACATTGTCAAACCAGAAGAATCAACAACTAGCGGCTGCAATTGCAACCAACCACCAATTTGCTCAAAATGAATTATCCATCAAGGCCATTTTATCATGTTCATCGTATCTTCGTCTGAGAATATGGATAGACTAATCTCATTAGTTTTCCATTCAAAAACATCTCAACCATCGCAAGAAAACATACCTAAAATGAAGGACAGACATCTTGGATTCATGTTGTAAGAGTCCAGAAGCAATTATAGGAGATGTCTTTGCCAAGAAACATATTTTGGAAGCAACCACTACTGGTACATCCTTGACATGAAGCCTCACATAAGAGCCGCGAAATGCAGACTCGCCCTCACTTCCATGTTCCATCTCCACAGCTTTTGCAAGTACATGTTTCTGCGTTCTACGGAAATTATTGAATGCGAAAATTCTAGAATATTCAGGAGGCAAAGATTCCTATTAAAAATTACACAAGATGGTTAGCTTACACACAACGCAGACAAAAACATACTAACAAAATCAACAACTATGATAATACACTGACTTTGGGGTCCCAAGAGGATGTCCTAAATGATTTAACGCCTCTATACTTTCCAAAACGCTTTCGAGCAAGAACATCTAAAGGAGTATCAACCTCATCTGGAAATTCTGCAGAAGATGAAAAAAAATCAGTTCAAATTCATTGAGACGTATAGAAACAAGAGTTAAACAAAAAAAGAAAGATAAAATAGTCAAAGAATTAAAGATGGCTTCCAATGCCAATTGTTGGTATCTTCCAATTTTTCAAACCAATCTACACACGATACCACCATCTCAATAGCATTCTTTTCTTCTTTCTTTTCCATTTGGGTCCATGTCATAGAAAAAAGGGTAAAAAAGCTAAATCCAATAGTGTCGCTTCAATAGAGTTAGTCAGTAAAGGATATAAATACAGGATGCAATAAAGCACTAATGGCAAGAGCTGGTCCAACATGATTAAAACGCAAAATACCATCTGTAAATATTAATCCGTAACCTAAACTCAGCTGTGGAACCATCATAATTATTCAAAAATGAAATGCAAAAACTATCAAAGTGAATCATGAAAAATTGATAATTTGGATCTCAATTATCAAGTTCCCTGGTTGGGGTATCAAACACTACAACAACATCATGATTCAATGGCATTGAATAATATCTTCAAAACCTCCCAAAACACTTTATCATATCCAATTTTTCAATATCTTACCAGCACATTTACCCTTGAGCATCCTACTATCTCACATGCATGATTGAGATCAATTTTGTACACTAAACCTTAACGGGTCATTTTGCTATTTACATCAGAATGATCACCCCTCCCTTCTTCCCTCCCCTTTCCTAAACTCATAAGATATAGCCTCCAAACCTCCTAATAACTGAGCAGGCTTAAGGTATCAAGAACCACATTGATCCCAAATTCAAACTGGAGCTATAGCTTATATATTTAAACAAGATTTCCATTAAATTACTGTCCCTCATCTAGAAATTTCCCATACACGCATCTGTGACAGGCTGACAGCTGCTAGTATGTTTAGGAAATCTTTTATTGGGCCAAAATGATCGATGAAAAAAAAAAAAAAGGATATTGACATAAAATGGAAGAACACTTCAGATGATGAAGGAAAGAAAGTTACCCTCATCTTCAGCATGTGCATCTTTGATTTTCCGAATTTCCTGTTCTACCTGCTCCTTGGTTAAGTTCTCACCATCCTAAATGAAAGCACAAGCCATCTTAATAAGAAATAAGCATAAGAAAAAAAAAAAATATATATATATATATATATTACAACCGAAACAAAAGTCCATTCTCTTAGTTGAATTTAATGAAACCACCACCTAAAGCATAAGTCTATAAGTCAATAGAGCAAGCAAAGGAAACTGCAAAAATAATTTTGGTATTGCAAGGAAATCCGTCTACAATGACATTTAGGAACATGTATAGGATTTTGAATTTCCAATTGCAAATACAGTAGCCACATGGCAGGAAAATTCCAGATATGTTACTTGGACTTGAGTACGTGCATCTGGTGGAAGCACGTCTAAAAGTCATATATGTCTACTCTATTTTTTGAGGACAAGGGGACTCGAGCTAAAGTGTCCAAAATTATATATATATATATATAGACACGCACAACAAACTAAATATATCAGGCACAAATAATTTATAAGAATCAAGAATATGCTTCAACTATTGTGAATGTCAATAGATTAGTTTCTATGAGGCCTGCATTTCTCTCATGGTTATATGTCAACACAAAATCAGTCTTCTGTATGATTTGCCAATTGCCATACACTTGCATTGAAATTCAGATATTATGTGTGTTTGTGTAACCAAAATACCATCCATATCGCCAACTGGTGAATAGATATAATTTCAGGACTAAATAAAAAATCACATCTAAAAAGATCAACACTGTATCTAGGATAGGAAAAAAAAATCAAATTAGACACATTCATCTTGGGAAACATACGTGTTGCATGACTGGGAACTAAATTTCCCATATGCAGCTCTTAGACCTTTTCTTTGTTTCTGAGCAAGACTGCAGGAGAATACACACACCTGAGGTGGTGCCTCACTGGGGTACATATCAAGATACTCCAAAAAAGTCTAGCATCATGTCATAGCTAAGCTACTTGAGATTATAGATTTTTTTGAGGCCCAAACAGGCCTGAGATTATAGATTTAACTCTTGAATCTTGATAAAACAAAATGAAATAGAAAGGTTTACCATCCAATCAACTAAAACATTTTGTTGTATAAAGGCCATTGTGGACCACGTCTCAGTCAACACAATCGATTCCACAAAAAGGTTAATATCTGAGACCAATAGAAAAGTTCCAGCATAATTAAATAAGACTAACCGTCATCATAGTATCAGCTTCAGTTTCTCCGTCAAAATCTCTCAAGTTAAGAGAAGCTTCGTCTTCATCAAATTCAGAATTATACGCGCCTTTGTTACCAGAAACATTATTTTCATCTAGCACCATACCATCATCTTCGTCCTCACCACTCTCTGAATCTTCCTCAATTACGTCATCCACTATCCAAGCAGCCTGCCAATTTAAAAATTGGAGGATTATAATTACTAAGAAGTTGGGCAATTCAGAAGAAGCAAAATTACACATCATGTTAGACAGCCAGTTGAGAAGAATAAATGAATAAATAACCTGGTATTCTGAAGTTCCACGTGGGAGTCTTTTCTTCTTATGACTGTTTTGCTTGTTGAGCTCATCAGCCTCAGCCATTTCAGCTTCTGTAGGCCATGTCTAACAGAAATTGGTAAGAAGAAAAATGTTAGACTCCAAGTAATAAAAATGTTACCCCACGAAATAACAACATTGCTCCGGAAACAGATCATTGTAATTAGAATAATACTCGTTGGACTCAATCAACAAACATTTATATATGTTTGATCCATTTCATAGAGAGTGACAAATTTTACGTTGGTTGTTAACCTATCACAACTCCAAGATTGGGATCGGCTGTGTACAGCGCAAGAGAAACTATAAAATGAAGTAGAAATAGAATTCTTTTTTGCAGCTATAATCTCCAATACAATGGAATCAAATTCACGAATCCTATACTAGTCTCTCTTTTTTGAAGCTAGGAAACTTTTTGTCAAATCAAGTGGTCCATGATACTTAGTCAACCCATATTAGGAATACAAATGTAATACAGATGATGCATCACTAACAAATATGCCTCAATAGTCTCTCTTGAAAATGATTTTCATCAATTAGAATGAAGCCTACTGAATTGCTGACATTCAAGTTAGGCTTGTTAGCACAATTCCACATCAACCGAGAAAATTACAATACGTAAGATACAGTGTTAGGAATGACAAATGATTTCCAAGGACAAGTTGTGCCTTGAACTTTGTCTTAGTATTATAGCAACTTGATCTTGGAGTTTTGCAAGTATCCCAAGGATGGTAACCTTTGTGCCTTTACCCTGACAGAGAGGAACTGCAAAGCACCATGCTGATAGGGATTCCTTAAATAGTTCCAAAGGGATAAAATTTAAATGTGAAAGATCTTGAATTGTGTGGCAACACATCCTAGCAAGCTGGTTAATGAAAATGAGCTAGGCACATTAAATTTAAAAAAAAAAATACTACCTAAAGAAGGAAAAGAGAGGAAATAGTTAATGACACATTTTAGGAACAAAACTATGGTATAAAAGAGAATCCAACAAAATTCCTTTATACCAATAGATTAATATATTCAATATTTCAACAGCTTAAAGCTTCATAATCATGTTAAAACCCCAATCAGCAACATCAACAAGTTAAAGAGATTTGGGAACAAATAGTTAACAAGAAAACTCACTTGCTCTCCTGCTAGAGGATCTGGAATATTTTCAATGAGTAAAGGCTCTTGCTTTGAAAGATCAGGCACTAATGACCGAATAACCTGAAATTTACATTAAAAAAAAAAAAAAAAAAACATTTAAAACAGAGAAGACCAATGGAACATAATCGAGTGAATATGAATCATTTAACTATTAGAAAAAAAAAAGCGTCAAGAAGAATTCAAGATTGATTGAATATTAACCTTTTTTCTCTTCTAATAAGTAATGACATGGAGCTAGTATCCGTATAAAAAAAATGTTATGTCTCACGTGTATTTTTCATTCTTTTCAAATAGACGGTCAACAGACGGCACAATCAAGTATCTATATTTTATTCTTTTTAGGCTCATTCTCCTACTCATCAAATAATGCGGACTGCCTAGTAGCAACCGATAAGAACCAAACTCATGGCACAGAAACCAAATCTTAGAAAGCATTATTCTAGAAAAAGAAGCAGGCTTGACCTTTCGTGGAAAAAAAAAAGAAGCTTAAAAGGTGATAAAGCAAATGTGCTACGAAACAGACAATAACTAAAGTCTTGGCATGACTATTGAAAGGTACAATTTTGTCAAACAAAACAGACAATAACTAAACAAGAAAGCGTTTCATGATGCAGCAAAAGAATTACCTGATCATCATGCAATTCATCTGAATCCATTAGGTTTTGTTCCTTCCTTGCTCTTAGAGGGCATGGATCCTTTAGAACATCAATTTTGCACAACTGAAAGTCTCCTGCTCCTGACACATGAACCTAATCGAAGAACAATTATAACAACAACAACAACAACAAAGCCTCAATCCCTAATTAGTTGGTAACTGGAGAACGAATAAATAATTGAAATTTAAAAAACAGATTTCAAAACCATGCCAAGCGCAAGAACAAATTACCAGCTGATTCACTGAAAGAGTGTGAGCACGAAGATAACCAGAAAGGAGGAGAGTACATTTTCCTGGATTGTCATCATCTGTTTTCAAATCAACCTGAAATATGAAATTTGAAAAGCTATTCAACCTCACAATCACAGAGAGAAGATGATTGAAAAAAATTAACAAATCCACCAGAATATAGAACTAGAATGATATTGAAAACTACAGAGCTGAATCATTGGCCTATTGGAATTATTAATAAGAGCAAAATATACCTCCTGAGCCATAACATACGGTCGTTGGTTTCGCCAGAGAGGAGAAGTGAGCCGCTGCTCCTTGAAAAGCCACATGAACTTCAATAAACAGCAGAAAAAGAATTTTAACAATTAAGTTTTTTTTTTGGAAGAAAAAATAACATCCGGTTTACAGAAGGAAGATACAATAATAAGCAAAAACATAGAAAACCATCAAATGAGAATCATTCAAAAAGAAACTACAATAATGGAATGCATTTAATACAACAATCACTAATTTAGTCCATGTCGCTGCAAGTTTTAACCTGAAAACTTTATCATATATATTTTGCAATACCTTGTGTAATTCATCCTTCGTATCTGCCGTATAAAATTTGGCATCTTCAGGAAATTCAGATTCAAGACTGGAAATACATATTTTTTTCATCTCATTTTTTTTCTTCAGCTCCACCGGAAGATCCTATCAGGCATAGGAAGCAAACATTTCACCGTCAACTCATGAGCCAACAAACAGAATGCAAACCACAATGGAAATTGACTACTTACTCGAATCAAGACAACTGTACTTGGTAGACCAATTGCCCGAAAAACGGACAGACATTGACTTCCAAATGAATCAATGTAAGGGCTGGAAGCATCATCTTCACTCAAAGGGCTAGCAGAGGCTACAAAAGCTATCAGATCGGCAACCTAGATTTCAATGTGTATTATAATGTAAGAGGCTAAACAAGACACAAGTAAGGCCAAGGTATCAGCAAGTCTTGATATTCAAAGGGGAAAGAACTACGTGCATCTTTAACACAATTAAAGAAAGCTAATAATACCTTCGCCATTTCCATGCAAGCCAAAAGATCTCCATGAGGAGCCTCCAATACCTATGATAAACAATTTAAGCTTTTCAAATAAAAGATCTCTAAATAAAAATCATCACCATAAAAGCCTAATCCAAATCTTGCAATCAAATAACCATATAACATATGAGCATGCTCATCCAATTTTAACATAGTACAATAGAAAAAAAAAATAGAGCCAGTGGAAACTTATAAATAACAGTAAGTGTTTCAAATACTTCTCGTTATTTGTGAATTATTTAGAAATTTTTTCAAAAGAAAATTCTTTCAGTCTTAAAGGTAACATGTATTTCTTATTGAATTCTTTAGGTCATACTTCTTCAAGAAAATATTAGATGTCACATAAAATGCAAGAAAAGGCTAACATATCTCTTCTATTACTTCTTAAAAAATGTTCTTCATATGATTTGGCGAAGATGTTAGGTTTTAACATATTAGAAAAAGGTCCGCTTATTGCTGCCGACCCTTTAACCAGGCAGAAGAATTTCGATAAAAACACCTTGGTGGTGAATCGTTTACATCTGTACATCAACTATTACGATATTACCACGCGCTTAAAATATCTACATTCCAATTAGCCTTGGATGCTTTGTTTACACTCAACTTGCACATGTTTTATAATTTACGTACGTGCTCTTAAAAATCTCAACAATCTCAAACTCTCAGCAGGCAAATAATTATCATAAAGTAGACCTCAAATGATTTAATTGCTTCGTCAATCTTCACCAACTAACACATCTTTCCATATGAGTTGAAGGAGAAGTTTCCATCTTCTATCTAAGACAAAACATCACCCTTGTCTACTTTTGAGCAAGGCAATGAAAGGCTACGCAAAGTCCGCAAATTGTGCAAGAACTTCTCTACTGCTTCTACTCCTACTCGCAAAGTTGGTAACTAGTTTCAATTATCTCTAGATACTTGGGTTTTCTAAGAGTTTGTTGCACACAACATCTATATCTATTTTTTCAACATCAATTGAAGACAACGTTAAAATCATTGCAAAATCTAACATCGCAATTCCCAACTTTTCTTTCAATTTATAATCATTAAAAATCCATGCATTCAGATTATCTAACTAAACGCTGTCGCTAGCTACACAGGATACCTTTCCCTCATAAGACTCCACGTGGAAAATTTAAACATAAAATGAATTAAATAAAAAGCACATACAGTCGTTCTTGATCTATAATCAGCTGAAGCAACTGCCACTGATGTAGTGCCTGCACCATCTGGAGATAATAATGAAGAAAGCTCTTTTCCTAACCTTTCCAATTTGACAGAAGCAGATAGCCCGAAAAGAACCTGTAGAAAGCATAATTCAAAACAGGATACGCTTCAGATGATTGGTAAAACTTTGATTCACAAAAATTGGAACTTACGTCACATGCTTCATTATACGTCAGAAAAGCCTATATCCTTCACCACCAAGTCATATTAGTAGTTAAATTCAGTAGAAGAATGAAACATTTTTCTTTTGTTAATGCAAACTGCCCAAGGACACTGTCGATTGCTTGATAAGTTGATAACTAGTGTTCTAGCATAAAAACTTAAATAAAAAAAGTCATCAAATCTAATTTCACAATTTTCAGTATGATCAGCAACGGGTTGTTTTGCGAACTTGGAACGCAACTCCACAGAAACAGATAATTTGCCAGTGAGCATAGTATCCAAAGAATTGAGATTTCAGCAAGAAAGTTTTGAACCTTTAAAACTGTATATACTACAACAAGTCAAACCAATCTAATGATACAGTCAATTAAGTAATTCCAGTCATTGTTGAGCAAGTAATGAAACGAACATATCGACGACAACTATCACATAGTATAAACTCACGATGACACGAGGCGGACTAGCCGATCCCGTCAATGCCCTCTTCTCTTTCAGAACCGCAGCCCTCTTCTGCTCACGCACCTAACAAAACACATCAAACTGCAAAGTCGGCAATCAATCAAAAAATATGTCCTAACCAAACAATCCACCCCCAATTCAATCAGTACCGTCTTATTGTGCTGAATCCGAGCCGCTCTCGCTCCTTTCAACGCATTGCGTTCCGGTTTCGATATCCTGCCCTTATCTACACATGATTCAATCGCCAGAACCAACACGAAATCGATTAGAAGAAAAGCAAAGACAAACAGACAATCAATGAAGAAGAAGAGGGAGAATGAAAGACCTGTGCGAGAGGTTTTGTGAGATTGGCGAGTGGATTTGGAAGAGAAGCGCGTCTTGTGAGACTTATTCTTCTGAACTCGAGCGCCCGCCATTGCAGCAGACGAGATCGAGAAAACGAAGAGGAAGGGCGACTAACAAGTTCGGAGAATCATAGTTAGGGTTTTGAGGGTTTGAAGGGTTTTGTTTAAGAGTTTCTTTTTTTTTTTTTTTTTTTTGGTCGTACTCGTACACAACAAAATAGTCCTAAGGGGCGTTTGATCAGGGAACGGCTTAGCGTGTCCGTGGGATTGGGTTTTGGCGAGTTTCGGTCGACGACGTTCGATTGTTGGCGGGATCAAAATCATGAGATGTAGATGAAATACCAAATATGCCCTTGCTTAGGGGTGGCAAAAATCCGATTTCGGAACAACCCTTATATAAAGAAGTATCGTCATTGTACGGACAAGACTCACTTGTCAAGACCCGTTTTACTTAAAATTTGGATTGTCCAATTGTTTGGATTTGTCGCAATTTTTAAACTAACTTCTTATATTGAAAGCCTCTTCAAATGTTAAAATATATACATATTACAATCTCATGTGATGTAATTTGGAAAAGTAACTTCAAATTCATATAATTAAATATTTAATGTCAATAAGCAATTATTTAAGTATAACAAAATGAAATTTAATTCATTCTACAATCAAAGATATATGTTTGATCAATTTCATGAAAAATAACAAAAGTTTTACGCTGACTGTCAACCTACCGCAACCCTCCTCTATTTTTTAAGAATTGAAAATGAGCTTGGGGCCTCCCTCCTCCACTTTTTCGGGTATGAAAATTGAGTTTAGAGACTCCCTTACCCTTTTTCTGGTATGAAAAAATAAGCGTCAGAGTCCTCCTCCTTTATCCGACTTGAAAAGCTCACCATCAATTGCACTTGAAAAAGTTTGATCCATGTAACCGACCTCAGTCTAATTTGGGACTGATGCTATGTTGTTGTTGTTGCTACTACAATCAAAGATATCTTTAATACATTAATTTGTATATGCATTAGATTAGATTAATGTTTGTTTATCGGCTAAATAAGTAGTAAATGTTTAATATACTTTCTCAAACATATTTTTAACTCTATTTAAAATTCGAACGGTCCGGGCCGGGTCTAGGTTTATAAAGCCTTGTCCAGACCTGATCCGAGTTTAAATTCCAACAATAGGTCTTTGTCCAAACTCGACTCTAATTTGTTCAAACATTGTCCGAACCTTTTTTTCGGGGCGAACAAAATCGGGCCTATGGGCCTGGGCAATAAATTGCAAGCTCTACCACTCCCTCTTTTAGTCTTTTAGCTGTTGGGATTGATGTTGGTCCAAAAAGCTACAACAATCTATATATTACCACGAGAATAATAAATTATTTTTTTGTTATATACGAATATAATGTTATGAAGTTTGGAATAATATCCTCGCAAGTAAAACAATACACTTTCACGAGAGTTGAAATCACGACCTCACTCATATAATTTTTTATGTCAAGCTTGCACACACGCGCATGCAAGTTTGCTAATCTCCTTTAATACCGATAATATCCTCACTTTAGCCAAATTCAATTGACAAGTGTGGAGTTTTACTCAAAAGCCCTCGATACCACTCAAAAGGATATCTACACTTCTATACTTTCTTATGATGCCTCGTCCATCTCTCTCTACCGAGATGCTTTGGTTATAAGAGCAAAAAACCTATATTTTGTAGAGAAAAGCTAGAATGACAACATTATCTTACACCGCAATACATATTGACTTAAAAGTTCATCCATGCGAGCATACACAAATCATGACTATGTAATACACCACTCGGATCGATGTCGTATGGAAGGCTTTTGCGAGAGCCAATACGTCATGTGGCGTGTGACATTGTCGTTATTATTCTAATATTTTCCTATTTTTGTCTCGCCAAGTGTGACTAGCCTGTCCGATGTGCATAGGGATACGTGCAAAATCAAAAAAATATCTTCACAACGGCTCAAAAACACACTCCACAGACCACTCCCAATATCTCCCCCCATCTCTATCTTCCCTCCCTCCCTCCCGCCACCATGAACACCCTCCTCCGCCCCTTCCCCTCCTCCAACATCTTCTCCCCGCCACCTTCCCACCACCACCACCACCGCCGCCGCTCTCCGCCCCTCTCCTCCTCCTCCTCCTCCACCTCCTCAGACGACCTCACCTCCCTCCACCACCGCCACTACGACTTCTCCCCCTCCTCCACCACCTCTCCACCACCACCACCGCCACCGCCGCCGCCGCCACCACCACCCTCTCCCCCTCCGAGCGCCTCCTCGCCGAGTCCTACCGCGCCGTCCCCGCCCACCTCTGGCACTCCCTCCCAAGTCCCTCTCCTCCTCCCCCCCTCCCTCCCCACCGCCCACTCCCTCCTCCTCTGGCTCCACTCCCACAACCTCCTCTTCTCCTACGACCTCCCCCTCTCCATCCTCATCCACTCCCAACACCACTCCCTCTACCAATCCTTCCTCCTCTCCCACTCCCTCCCCCACCCACACCCCCCTTCCGCCCTCTCCTACAACGCCCTCATCGCCGCCTGCGCCCGCCACGGCGACCTCGACAAAGCCCTCAACTTGCTCGCCCGAATGCGCGCCGACGGCATCCTCTCCGACCACGCCAACTACAGCGTCATAATTCAGTCTTTGTTGAGAGCCAACAGGTTGGAATTGGGGGTTTTGGAGAGATTGTGTGGGGAGCTTGAGTTTGATCAGATTGAGATTGATGGGCAGTTGTATAATGACTTGATTGTCGGGTTTGCGAAGGTGGGGGACGTGGATAGGGCGGTTTGGTTGTTGGGGGAGTTTGAGGGGCAGGGATTGAGTCCCAAGACGGCGACGTTGGTGGCGGTCATTTCCGCGTTGGGGGGTTGGGGAGGACTGTGGAGGCCGAAGCTGTGTTTGAGGAGTTGAAGGAAGGAGGGGTGAGGCCTAGGACTAGGGCCTATAATGCTTTGCTTAAAGGGTATGTGAAGAAGGGGGCGCTGAGGGATGCCGAGTTGATCGTAGGGGAGATGGAGAGGGCCGGGGTTTCGCCCGATGAGCATACTTATAGTTTGCTTATCGATGCGTATGCGAATGCGGGGAGGTGGGAGAGTGCTAGGATTGTGTTGAGGGAGATGGAGGAGAGCAATGTGAGGCCTAATTCGTATGTGTTTAGTAGGATTTTGGCGAGTTATAGGGATAGAGGGGATTGGCAGAAGTCGTTTTCGGTTTTGAGGGAGATGAGGAGCAATGGGGTGAGGCCTGATAGGCATTTTTACAATGTCATGATTGATACTTTTGGGAAGTACAATTGTCTTGAGCATGTGGTTTCGACGTTCGATAGAATGAAATCGGATGGGATCGAGCCCGATAATGTTACTTGGAACACATTGATTGATTGCCATTGTAAATCGGGTAAATACGATAGAGCTGAGGAGTTGTTTGAGGAAATGCTGGCGAGCGGGTGTTCCCCTTGCACCACCACCTACAATATCGTGATCAATTCTAAGGGGCAGCAGGAGAAGTGGGATGATGTGAAGAATTTGTTGGCACGGATGCAAAGCGAAGGCTTGTTACCAAATGTTGTCACCTACACTACGCTTATCGACTGTTATGGGCAGTCGGGGAGATTTAATGATGCCATTGAGTGCTTAGAGGTCATTAAATCTACTGGACTGAAACCTTCACTTACCATGTATCATGCCTTGGTGAATGCATATGCACAGAGGGTATGTCATTGTCCTTATATTTCTAATGCTTTGCCTTGGCTGTTCATTGTACGATGACTATTGCATTGATGACCAGCCGATATATTTCTGCAGTTTTAACATATTACTTTACATGTGATTATTATATAGGTGATCGGCCAGCATTTTCCAATGGTTTCGAGTTATTACCATTAATTTGCTGACTTAACTATTGAGAATGAGGAACTCTCATATCTTGTCAACCTTATAAGCAATCTGTCCATTGAGTTACAGAAATCTTCCTGGTCCGGTTATGCTTGATTTTCTGATTAGTAACTTTTTTTGGATGGGCGAATTAATTGTGTTGAAGTGTACACATCCAGTAGTTGTTTTGGAAAAGTTTAAGATTTTGTTACATGTCATTACCATCATCAGTGTTCTGCCACTTTAATTGATGATGGCATACTGCTATTTTGAGTGGTTTAAGTCTTTTAGAACACCTTCTACACAGATGAACTAACATTTTCAATTAGGCATGAGCTACAAAATGGCTGATTCCTGCTTGAAACTTTCTGCTGTAGTGGACTTTTGACTACAGCATATCCGAATTGATACATAATGTTGGAACATCCAGCTGTGCCTTTGTATTGTTTTGCATCAACAAGAGGAGGGAGTTCTTTCCACTCAACTAGTGTCCTTGTCAGTTTTGCAAATATAGTTATAGTTAAAGCTTAAAAGAGGGAAAATCATCAGGTGGAGATCAATACAAAATGATACGATCTTATGATCTCTTTAAACATAGTAACATGGACTGTAATTTATAGCTAAATAAAATTAGTTTGTACAACTTACCTGCTGATCTTTCAAAAAAAAAAAAAAAGATGAGGACAATCTGTCTCAAAGAATAATAGTATTTTCTTCCATTATTTGACAGGGTTTGTCTGATCAAGCTGTGAATGCATTTAAAGTCATGAGAGCTGATGGTCTAAATCCTAGTATTCCAGTTCTCAACTCATTAATCAACGCATTTGGTGAGGATAGGAGGGATGCTGAAGCTTTTGCTGTACTGCAGTATATGAAAGAGAACGTAAGCAATTAGCTGCTTTTCTTATATGTTGCCTATTTCCTGCTAGCGTTTATGGCCTATTTTAGGGTTTTCTTGCCAACATGCTGTTCAACTAAATTTTGTGGTATTCCTTGCTGCTGCAGGAGTTGAAACCAGATGTTGTGACATACACCACCCTAATGAAAGCTCTAATCCGTGTTGAGAAGTTTGAAAAGGTAGAAACTTTTATCCTGTCTCCTTATATTCAAAGACATGCTGTGTGGTTTGGATGACTGAATTTAGTATATTTAGGAGAGAAATGATAGAATAAAAAGATTAATAAATAACCTTTTTCTAGTTCCGGATGAAGTTTTTTATGCTTGAGGTTGGTTGTGCATCATACGCTTTTCTAACCTCATTGGCAAAAACATGCTATGTGGTTTGGATGGCTGAATTTAGTATATATATATTTAGGAGGAATCTTCTAGCAAAGTTGTTGTAGTTGTGAAACCGTTTACATCCATTAAGTCCTCTATTTTTTGTTACAAAAGAAGAAAATGAAATGTTGGTGGGATTAACTCATAGCTCAATAGTTGGGATGCAAGCTATATGGTCACACTTTAAATCATCATCTTACTTGGGTAAAGAGTGACACCCAAAAAGAAGAGGAAGGAAGGGGGAAAAGAACAATATTTCTTAGTTTGCAGATGCTGTATAGATCGTTGAACTGTAAGGTTGGATGTGTTTTGAAGGCTCAACAGTTACATCTTTTACTTCGCTATTGTATTGGCTTTGAATGATTGTGCATTTTATCTGTCTTGATGATTGTGCATTTTAGTCTGTCTTTTTCATCTAGGTTGGGTTGTTTATTCAAAATCGACTTGGATGCTTTTGAGGCTTTTTTCTGTCATATCAACGTGTAATGAGCGTTATGTCTTGTACATCAGGTTCCATCTGTTTACGAAGAAATGGTACTATCAGGTGTCACCCCAGACAAGAAAGCAAGAGCAATGTTGCGGTCTGCACTTAGATACATGAGAAGCACACTTAAATCATAGCCATAACTGCACAAGCAGATCAGGATGATGACAAACTTGACTTATTTTCTTAAGGCCGTCTGTCAATGCACATTGAAGGTTAGTGGTTTTATTTTAACTCAACTGTTTCTATTAGCCATGCATGAAAGCTAGCGAGATGTATTATTTAAAAATGCATTGCTTGAAAAGTCTCGACGACTTGAACTTAAAGTTTAGCTTCCAAAATTGTTTGAAGTGAATTTGAAATTGACTTTTGGATCCAAGTTGAGTCCTTTTAGTTGATTGACTTGAGTCGTATTCTTAGTTTCTATTAGCTTAATTCACATCAAATGATCAAATGCTGATGAATATACAAGCATGGCTACAGAAGAACGTGAACACTTACAGGAGTGTTTTATACTATGTAATAAACTCGTAGTGAGAAAGAGCTACAGAAAAAAGAAAAGAACAAACAACCTGTAGAGTGTAGAACCAATAAAATCTTAACAAATTTATGAACATATAGCCATTTTTATTGATGCATAACTTTAGATTGGTCTCACTAATAGGGTAAACATTCCTACATCTTAATAAAACGCAGCTTCAAATCGTGTTTTAGTTTGGTCAGTTTCCACACAAATTTTGGCATTTCTTTCATTGAATGTATTTGAGGAAAAACTTTGCAGAAAAAATTTCATAGAAATGGGGACTGCAGCTTATGTTTCCTTTTCTGGTTGTGCAGAGTTTTGGGAATGGCTCATGGGTTGTGTTTTTCTCATGGTGAATTCTTCCATTATTTTCTGGCTGACTTATGCCTGTTTTCTTGCATCCTCAGATTCTAGCTCGCAGGAATTGGGGTGACCGCATGCGAATTACAAAGAAGGATTTGGATTCCCGCCCTCTTCCAAGCGACCGGTTGTATGTATTCGTCTATATTCTTGTATCGTCGTGAGTGCCTGTTATTCATTTGATGAATCAAGCATCATCGATCCCGTGTTCATGTAGATTAAGTGGCTAACAATCATGTATTTTTCCATTGAAGATCATAGATGATCTCCCTATCAACACATGTAAAACAGTTGAAAAGTAAGGGAGTATATTAATCTGTATAGCTCTGATGCTGGCTTCTTATCCCAA
Organism: Stephania yunnanensis; assembly: GCA_039657365.1. Classification (NCBI taxonomy): domain Eukaryota; kingdom Viridiplantae; phylum Streptophyta; class Magnoliopsida; order Ranunculales; family Menispermaceae; genus Stephania; species Stephania yunnanensis. The sequence continues at coordinate 51,772,644 of CM077585.1, read as the reverse complement.
AAAAGAAAAAAGTTGTATAGATTTGACTTACCAGTAAAATCCAATGCATTGTTCTTTCGGAGTACTGGATTGGTGGAGCCTAGATCTCATACATAGAATAAATATTATCCTTACTTTAATCACCTTTTAACTCAATAGGAACCATAGATGTGATTTACCTTGTAGGTTCTATTTTGGACGGCAACGACAACAATGATGACAACAAACCCGCAATCCCAAATTCACATTTTCATCCTCAGTGATTGCTTCATTTCTACACCATCCATTCGTTATCATGAGGACGATTTGTCGTTTGAAGTAATCGATGTATCAAAATGAAAAAAAAAAGAGGTAAATTATGAAGATTTTGTCAACAATAACCCCCAGTACTCCTGCTAGCATGTTTGTAGATAAGGTTTATGGGATAAGAAACCAACAATGGTGGGTTCTAAATTGGTGTATAGGAGGTGACCTTAACACCGCTAAATTTTAGCATGCAAAGATTTTGTGAACCATGGATGAGAACCCCTTTTAGATTTGAAAAGGCTTAGTTGAAAAATAGAGAATTCAAGGATTTGGTCAAGAAATGGTGGGTGAAATCCTCCCCATTTGATCATGTAGGTCATAGATTTATGTTGAAATTGAAGGATCTAAAAAAATACATAAAAGAATGGAACCATACCGATTTTGGGAGAGTGGATGTTAAGAAAAGAGAATTGGATAATATTGCAGGGGACTTGGATGCTACAAAGGGTTTGAACAATCTGTCTTATGAGTTTTATCTTAGGAGGAGAGAAGCTAAAGCTAAGTTGGGTGAAATGTGCTTAAGGGAGGAGAAAATTGCCAACCAAAAGGCTAAAGTGAGATGGTTGAAAGAAAGTGATTCTAACTCTAACTTTTCCATAAATTATTGAATCTTAGAAAAGCTCGAAAAACCATCTTTAAATTAGAAGTTGCCAATGAGTCTTTCATTGCAGGAGAAGTGGAGATAAAAAATGAGATTGTAGATTTTTTTAAGAATCTTTTCATCTCTAGAGGCGCGAGAGATGCATGTGGAGGATATTCAATAGATGGCCATTAATGAGGCTCAAAGAGACCAATTACAAAGACCTTTTTTTGAGGAGGAGATGAAGGATGTTGATGCATACATATAATAGAGTAAATATAGTACAAAATATAGTTATGGTAGTACATGTACAATATGGTAATTTCTATATGCCTTGTTAGAGTTTATTTACTATATAAAGATGTAATCGTGTTACAAGGGAACAAGCAAGAAATACAATTCTATGTCTCTATCTTATCACTTTCTTCTCTAACCCTAATTCTTAATTTTCTCTATTTCTTCTCTCTAAATCAATTCTTCTTCTTTATCTCTCAATCTCTTATATATGCTTTCTTTAATTAAACTCTCAACAACGCTAGTAATTGCATCATTAATATTTTCATTGACATTCCACCGTGACTACCGATTGAGATGTGCAATTGAAACTACTACATTAACAAACTTTAGAGTCTATGGCTCTATGGGAAGCGGCTTATGAAAATATTACAAGAATGTTTTGCGAAATTCATCAACAACTTGATCGCTTAGGCTGTCATAGATTCCACTCAAATGTTTCCCCAATTTCATTTTCACTATCCCCACAAGAACCAATACAACCAGCAAACCTTCCATCACCACCGCCTCTTTGTTCATGTCCTACACCACTACCAAAAACCCTCTCTGATCCACATCCTGAAAAACCCCCTGCCACCTCTTTCCCCCTCAACAAACCTTCTTACGAGATTCAATACCTCAAACTAACTTGTGTGAGTGAGGAAGACATTAAACTAGATCTGAAACCTCACCAAATCTTAGGGGGACTGCAGAATTCCAAGGTGACCTTCGAGGACTCGAAAAAGTTAGTGCTTGAACGGGATCAAGATCCGCGATCCGCTGCAAGATCTCTATTTTGTTTCCCTTCATTCAATTCTCAATGAATTCTCTCTTCTTACTTCAGAAGTTTATGAGGCAGATATTGGTTGCGGATTCAAGCAATTTGAGATGTCTTCGCTGGAATGTTGAAGGAAGAGATGATTGATGTGTCACTATATAAGATACATGATACTTGTTCTGATGATAGTAAACCTCCTACACTTAAAAAGAGTCAGCAAAATGATTCACAACTGGTGATTGAGGATATGAAACAATGAAAACTTGGAAAAAAAAATAATATAAGCCAACCTGCTGATCTTTAGGACTCTTGCCAATATGTTTTAGGTCCACCTTATTATCTTCAATAATATATGAGGTCAACTGCTCGAGTAAAATTTTAGTTGAACACAACTATTGGAAAATAGCACAACCATCCAGCTGATTAGCTTGCAAGGGTAATTAGGGAGGTCTATTCATGAGCCGAAAATAAAAACAAACTCAAAAAAAAAAAAAAGAGTGATCACCTACTAAGAGCAATAGCTCCAAATAGATAAGAACTAGCAACTCTGCAGCACTGCGAATAAATTAAGCTTCGCATATTTATAATTAAGAAGTAAAACTGTTTGTCAATCAGTTACAAACTAGCTTATCAACCATCTTGTTGAAACTCATCAACCATCTTCTTAATATTCATTCCAAGCTTATCTCCAAAATTTTCCTACATGTTAGCTTTTAAAAAAGGCATTTTGTTCTGATGATAGTACAACCTCCTACAGTTAAGAGTCAGCAAAATGATTCACAACTGGAGATGAGGATTTGAAACAATTAAAACTTGAAAGAAAAAAAATTATAGGCCAACCCGCTAATCTTTAGGACTCTTGCCAAGATGTTTTAGGTCCACCTTATTATCTTCAATGCCAATCAATTCATGAACCATTGCCTACAAAAAGAAGTGAGAAGGATAAATATAGTTACATAAAGAAGTGAACAAGAATTAATTTCTAAAATATAGAGAGTAAATACAAACAAAACAGATGAAAACGTCATGGTCATAAATTACCTGATATGTCCATTGATTCAGCAATATCTACAACTAGCAACAATGGAGAGATTTCTACAACAACAACAACAACAACAATAACAACATAGCTTCAGTCCCAAATTAACAGGGGTCGGCTACATGGATCAAACTTTTCCATCCCATGTTAATTTTTGTCTGCCCCTACCTCGTCGAATTTCTACAATTTCTATTGAGTCAAGTTTTCTAGTTGAAGCATTTGTAGGTCGTCTTTGTAGGTGACCAAACCATCACAACCGCCATTCCCTAATATTTATATCAATTGGTGCTACTCCTACTTGTCTTTGAATTTCTATATTTCTTATTCTATCTTTGTATGAATGGAGAGATTTCTGATCTCGTAAATTCAAAGAGAACATTAGTTTTCTTTCTCGTACATAAGCCTCAGTTTATTCAATCCAAAAAAAAAAAAAAAAAACTCATCAACCGTCTTCTTGATATTGAATTACTCTTAATCGAGCACAATGAAAGAGTTTGATCCATGTAGCTGTCCCCAATTAATTTGGAACGATTGAGGCTATGTTGTTGTTGTAAGACAAAAAAAAAACTGGTGGTGTCTTGATATTCATTTGCCGATCACCCGTCAAAAACCAAAAAGTGCACTAATTTCTTAAAGAAAATTGAAAACTTTGGATGGACATTAATAATTGCAACCAATCAAACTAATAAGTTAGAAGAAAAATCTGAGTTTCAACCAAAACACAAATAATAAATAAGATAATCTAGGAATGATGCTTTTGCATATTGATCATAATTTAATAGCATTATCAGTGAAGGGTTTGATGCAGCATCGATCTAACTTAGTAGGATCATGAGGTCAACTGCACAAGCAAAATTTTAGTTGAACACAACTATTGGAAAATAACACAACCATCCAACTGATTAGCTTGCAAGGGTAATTAGGGAGGACTATTCATGAGCCGAAAATAAAAACAAACTCAAAAAAAAGAAGAGAGTGATCACCTACTAAGAGCAATAGCTCCAAACAGATAAGAACTAGCAACTCTGCAGCACTGCGAATAAATTAAGCTTCTCATATTTATAATTAAGAAGTAAAACTGTTTGTCAATCAGTTACAAACTAGCTTGTGCATAAAAAAAAAAGGTACTGGAACAAGACACTAGTAAATAAATTGAGGAAAACAATTTCATTGCTAGCTAAAGTAATAGGTAGTGAAGAGGAGTACTTAGATAGTTGAAAATGGGATGGTGAATCGAGCAGTGGGCATTCATGGCTTCAACACATACCAGGCTAATTAAGTGATGAAAAGATCTCACATGCATTTATGCACTGGTTTTGGTGATTAAAGAGAGAATCACGTCTTCTCTCCTTCTGCCCTCTCTCTCTCTCTCTCTCTCTCATCCTCTCGTTCTTATCCGATCTCTTGTCGGAGCTTTTATTTATGTATTTATCTCATCTATTTGGTTCTAAACTGATTTTTTTAGAAAGTTTGTTAGTTAAAGAGGATAAGTGCTTTTTTTTTTTTTTAAAGAAAAAAGGATAAGTCATTCGGACAACACATTATAAATAAGACCAATCATCATATTTGGACTTTGTGATTTTTCAAAAGTTTCTAATTTTCTCTTCTTGATTGTTTTTCACCATATATTAATTGTTGAACGTTCGAGAGGAATTAGCTTTCCGAATTCTTGCTTTTCGTCATCAATGGCATCATCACTACTCGTTAGTAATAGTTTGAGTTCATCAGTCGTTCTTCCTCGCGGTTACGTGTTTGCTCCCACAGATTCCGAGCTCTTCTGTCACTTTCTCCTTTCTAAAATTCAAAACCCTGATGTGAAGTTCGAAGAGATTCATGATCTTGATGACATCTACAAATATACACCTGAGATCCTCGCAAATACGTACGAACAAATCTGTTGCATGTCTTTCTTTCTTTCTTTTTCTTTTTTGCATATCTTTCTTATTCTCATTGACTAACTAGAAGTTTTAAAATTCAAAAAATTGTCGGTTTGCGTCAATAATTGATTTTAAGTATGTTTGAGAAAAACTACCTATAATTTAACCCAAACAGTTTAAAATTAAAATTAACGTCTCCATGTCGTGCAAGTTTTGATCAAAGAGTAATATATATTGTAAATAATTGTTTTTTCGTTAAAAAGAAAAATTATGTAGTGTGATGATCGGGTTAAATTTTTATATGTTTATTAATTTGTTTTAGGGTTTAATTAGTATTGATAATTATATATGCCTAATTAATCAAGTTGTGCGTGCATGCACGAAGTTGTGCGGATGAGGTTAGGGTTGGAAGTACTCATGCATATAAACTTAGATTAATTAGATTCTTTTACACGTGCAATTAAATTACATTAATTCTTGCGGGTTTGTACGAAAAAAAGAGCCAAAGAATGGTATTTTTTCATCCTAGGATCATGAAACATGAGAACGGCTCTAGGCCGAATCGGAAGGTTGCCGGTCAAAGTAGTTTTTGGAGAGCCTCTAATGGCGGAAAGATGATGGTAAGTACATAATAGACAATTTTTGGGACATAAGGGAGCATTGAACTACTTTAAAAATAAGCAATCCAAGACCAATTGGATCATGCAAGAATACACCTTGGCTTCTCAAAATCATCACGGTCCCCACAAGGTAACCATGCTTAATTCATTCTCATTAATTAACTTAGAAAATCAATAATTAATGTATATATTAGATTTTTTCCTGAAATAATTAATATATATGTTTATAGTTCTATGCCAACCAAGTGCAATAAGTGGGTACAATGGGTACAATGTCACTTAAGTAAGAGGTTGGGGTCTTGAATCCTAGTTAGGGCAAGTTAGTTTCTTAATTTCTCATAAAAAAAACGTATACGAGAGACATCAATCTATATACCCTAAACCTAAATAAATACCAACATATTTTTTTTTCTTAAAAAATAACTAGAGAAATTACTTATACCCTTCCATTTATTTTTAGGAGTTTTAATTTAATGCTAACTTCAAATTAATTATTAGTCTTTCACCAAATAGTCATGTAGACTAATTGTTAATTGAACTGATTTTTTATAAGAATAGTATATTAATTAATTGTAGTAATTGAATATTTATATATTGTTTTCTCTTTACTTATGTACAGCTTTAAAGACTATTCCCCAGTGCAAAATCTACCAAAGGATTGGCAAAGCTTCAAGAAACAAATCATCAATCGTAATTGGTCATCGAGTGATGTTGGTGACGAAGGAGGCTTGGAGGACTACATAATGCCACAAATACCTTATTATGAAGATGTCAATCATGGTGTTGCTCAACAAGTGGCATGGATATGGCACCTACCATGAATAATATTACTAATGCCTATCATCATCGGTACATCAATATTGAGGATGGAGCCGATACAATCAATCGTGTGAAGAAGCCATGCCACCATTAATGATCATCAACCAAGATCATCCATCAGCGGTGCCATTCATAGCTACCGACGATAATGACTGTGGTAACTCATCCAACTTTGGGCTATCAAATATTGAGCCTCATCACGCAGATCCCGAAGAAGCAGGGGCCATTATCCAAGACTACCAAGAAAAATATCAATGTGACTTCAACACTGATCATCCTGATGTAGTTGCGCCGCCTAACGTTGAGTCGACAGAGGTTTTAGAGGAAGAGGGCCTCGACTGGTTACGTGACTTCCCCAAATTTCAACCGGCGGATTTGGAATTCAGTGATTGGGAAGCCGATGCATGGGGTAATGAATTTGCTCCAGTTTGAGTGTATATGTAGTTGTCACAAGGGTACCATGCATGTATTTGCTTAATCAGTTTGTGTAATGACATGATCTACCTTTTTTTGTTGTGAGAATTGAATCAATTTGTTTAAGGACATGAATTTGTTCCAGTTTGAATTAATGTATGGTTGTATACACGTACAATATACACACACACACATCATGTTCTCCTATTGAAAAATTTAAATATTGTATTAATTAATCTAGTGAATATACATGGTATGGTTTATAATGATATACAACAAAGTTGGATCCATCAATCATGCCTAAATGATTCTTATAATATGTATCAATCAAGCGCGCCTAGTGAGCTCCCTCCACTGCCTTGCCTTGAATTCCTTCGAACCTGTGAGTGTCGCTGCCGCACCTCTCTTTGCCTCCTCCCAAACATTGCTCCAATGTTGCTTTCCATCCCCAATAATTTTGCAATTCCTCCTCCCAAGCCGCTCAATGTGAGTGCTAGAATTCCCGACTTCCACAAAATACATCTATGTGATGTAAACTTTAAATGTTTCTATATGCTTTCGTTTTTGAGTAATCATGGGTATCCAGACACTTTGTTTGATATTTCTTTCACTTTTTTTTCATAGTTATTGTTTAGATGATAGTGTTCTACATATTAGAGTTGGGTTTGATGTCCAATGATTTTTGTATTGCACTTTGGTTTGTAAAGGAAGACTTCTTCCTAATTAATAAGATCAACCTTCTTGTCAATTTGATTGCGGTGTTTTTTTTTTTTTTTTTTTTTTTGGGTACATATTGATTGCAGTTTGTTTGATGTGCGCAATATATCAAATAATGCACATTTCATTTATGTCGTTTTAGTGATGGGCAAGATCAGATGCTTTTTTTAATAATAGTTGGTAATTTTTTTTAGGGGGTGTTAATGTTTGGTGGCTTTGAAATAATGCTTTGAGAGGCACTCTTGTAGCATTTCTGTGTGATTCTTGTAAGGGTTGGATCCTACTCAGCGTAGATGCATGTTTGTGTTTTTCGAATTGTATCGTGTTCTTTGTCATTCTTATGTCTTTAACTTCCAGTTTGAGTGTATAGTTATCACAATGTATTTCCTTAATCAATTTTTGTAAGGACATGATAATTGAATCAATTTGTGTAAGGAAAGTATATATAGGCCATTAATTGTACAGTACCTCTTATCAAAATGTAATTGCAGAGTACCATTTTACCAATTTTTCTGTTCGCAATTCATTCATCTAAGGCATTTGAATTTGCTCTTTTTTTTTTTTTTTTTTTTAGTTTTTTGATCTACTTTTTTTTTTTATAAGAAAGAAACAACTTGCCCCTAGAGCTGGGGTTCGAATAAGTAACCTCTTCCATTTCATGAAAAGTGTCAAAGGTTTTACGCCGGCTGTCAACCTATCGCAACCATCCTCCATTTTCCAAGAATAGAAAATGAGCTGGGGCCTCCCTCCCCCACTTTTCGGGTATGAAAAGTGAGTTTGGAACATCCCTTACTCATTTTTCGGCGAATAAGTAACCTCTTACTCCCGCCAAATCCCATTCTAAACCAATGGGTACGTGCATGGTTTGATCTAATGGCAATTAGCGATTGGTTCGTTGAATAGGAGTTAAGATTAGGAAAAGCCTGTGTTATATGTTTGTTTGTTTTTTTTTTTTTTGTTTTTTTTGTTTTTTGTTTAGTTTTTTTTTTGTTTTTACTTCAGTGGAAGTCGAACTCAGACCTCGATCCCCAAACCCTGCTTTTTGGCAAGTGATGCATTTACCATCTCATTAGAGGTGCTTTCACTAGAAGAAAAGAGGGTTTTCGTAACACTAGATTAATAGGGGTTCGAGACAACCGTTACCAAAGTGTGTATAAAAAAAGCCTAAAAGACCAAACATAATTAAATCCCAAACTCAATTTCATTCGGTGTGAACCTGATTTCCTCTCGTACCCGAAAAAACCCTAGCTGCCTCGACCATCGAATATCTTGATCACCCATTACCTCATTTCGCTCCTCTTTATGAAAATAAGTTACGGTATCTAGATCAAAACATACATGAGTGTGACATGATAGATAACCCTGGTCAACATCTGGGAATCGGCTTCGCTAGATCGAGAGGAACCTATAACGATAAACTTTGCCAAACATCCCATGGTCAGATGGAAGGAACCCATGAACGGAAACCCGTAAAACATCTCCCGAAAGGGAACCATGACGAAGACTTAAGTCTTCACCAAACATCTCTCATCCTCGCAGGTCTTCATCCACCGCATAGTCCTTGGAACGACCCTAAATTTCTAACCAGTGCCACGTGACATTTTAGGGCCATGACTTGTACCTGACACATCGTGGCATACATGGTCAACCTTCGGATGTCGACCCTCGACACCGAGGTATATTATTTTTCATTGGTGATTGTATTAACTAGCTAAATATAAAATGCAAAATTTAATTAATTTAAATTATTGGGTTTCCCAGGTAAAGTTCGATGTCGGTATCCGTGCACTACGAGTACTTGAGTATGAATAAGCGAAATGATGAGATGGCTAATAATTGAGTAGCTAAGTTAGTACTTGTTAAATATAGTATGTGACGGCCCCAATTTTCCACAAATTGGGCCCCGCCCGGCCTAAGCCTACGTGGACCCCCGAGCCAGTCTCGCAAGGTCAACGCAGGCCTAGTCAGCCTTCCAATCCATCATATTCAGTCAATTCACAATTTTAAGTTGAGTTATTAATATTTTTCGAGATTTACAATTTTAGCGGAAACAACTAATACCTTAAATAACTCAACAATAATATAGAAAGTTAGGCAACCTAATTGTGGAACCCAGTAAATATCATCAGAGGTGAGTAAATACAAAATATACAAAAAATCACCTAGCTATGAAGCCTTCCCTTCGCTACTCGTCCGCGGCGCTGCACTCAGTCAAATATAAAAAATGACGAGCCTAGGTAAGTAAATACAGTAGGACATATACACAACATTTCACAATATCCAAAACAACAGTTCACGATATCCAAAGCAGTCGAATTCATGCAAATATATCGAAAGGAATAAAGAACGCATGAATATACCAGACTGTAAACAATCCATCGATGAGTGATGCCAAATAACAAGGAGTCCCGACCAAAAAGTCGTTGAGTCGCGGCAAAAGCCAACAGACTCGGGTTAGGGCGAGCCCCCTTGCCTCCCAACCCTAACCCTTGCCGACTATGAGATATCTACGGACCCGGATAAGTGCCCCCAACGTACACTCAATTGGGAGATATCGACGGCGTACGGATAAGAGCTCATTTTGGCAGATAAACAGTAACCATGATTCGCTTGCCAATTGACCCCCTCAATCGACAACAGTTAAACGATAGCTATCATCTCAAGCAGTGAACAACAATAAAGCTATCACAACAATAAACAATAGTCAATGAAGAAACATGAAATACTGTATAAATTCCTAACTGGTTTACTTACCTCGAGAAATCGCGAATTCTCTAGCGTCTCGATTTGCGCACCCGACACCCGACTCCTAAGTCCCTGGTGTCCATTTCTACCAATTAAATAATTTTATTTCAAATTATTCAAATCAAACTGAAATTTGGTGAAACAAATCTCACCTTCATCGCGTCGTCGCGATTTCGACGAAATCGCACAATCGACCGATCGATAAGGCGTCACCACGCCGTTCACCGAGTTGCCGCCGCAACCTCGCCGCTGCCGCCGCCGGCCCCTCGCCGGCGCCAGCCCCTCGCCGGCGCGGCCGCTGCCGGCCCTCAAACTCTCTCCGCGTTGCGTCGCATCGCCGCGTTCGCACACCATCGCTGCCGATCGGAGCCGCTGCCGCGCCGTCGCTGCCTCGCCGGTGTCACTGCCGGCGCTACCTCGCGCCGCCGCGCCTTGCCACCGCCGCCGCCGAGCGCCTGCACCGCACGCTCGGGCTGCTTGCGCGGAGCCGCTGTTGGCTGCTCCTCCCGCGTCGTGCTGTCCGCCTCTGCCGGCCGGCCCCTCCGCGAGCTCCGCCACTGCCGCCTCGGCCGGCCGGCTCTTCCGCGAGCTTCGGCGCGCTCACTGCTCGCTGGATCTCCTCCTCCGCCCGATCACTCTCTCCTTTCTCTCCTCTCCGCCTCTCTGTTTCTCTCGTTTTTTTCCATTCTGATCTTTTTTTTTTTTTCGTCCATATCTCATCCTCTTTTATTTTTTTAATCATTATCTCTTTCTTTATATATATATATATATATATATATATATATATATATATATATAATATTATATATTTAATATATTATATATATACATTTTCCATTTTGATTTCAAATCAAAACGTCCTCGAGATTCGTGCAACGCGCATCTCGAGACAAACTCAACAACCGAGCAACGCGCATCTCGAGGCACCAACCCGCCTAATTTTCAAATCTCAATACCCGCGCTACACGCAACACGAGGCATATCAAATGCACATTTTAAACCATATAGAGCCATGATTTCGGTTTCACGTCTGCACGCGACTCGAGACGCTTCCTCTTCCATGTTTCGACTCACCGAAATCCTCGCATAATTAGCATTTTCATCTCAAATTGGATTCGGACATACGTATTTCGACGAGTGGGGCCCACATACGACCTTGACTTGACACGTGGCACAAGTCAAATTTTCGGGTCGTTACATAGTATATATTCTCAAGCCTGTAATCACTCATTGTATATTGTTAGCTTCCTATTCTAAGTCCTAGAATCATGCTACTGATTGATGTTTCCTATTCTCTAGCCTAGAATCAATGGGTACGATGATCCGACAAAGTAATCCCCTTCCTCCATTTTATCAAGCCCATTCAATGCTGACTCTTGAAGACTCCGGGTTAGCCAAGGAAGCAACTATGGCTTCTGACTCCGCCATGGTAGCTGCATCAAATGAGGACGATGATTCTTCCTTTGTTCCTTCTCATACGGGACAAGGGAAGGGGCAACAACAATCTGGCCGGAAGCAGAACAATCAGGGCCGGAAAAATTCAGGTGGCGCGGCAATGGTGGAGGCAAGCACAACAAGGGTGGCTCTGGTGGTCGGTCCGACAAGGGTGGCTCGCGAGGCCATCAGCAGTAGGCTTCGAATTGGGGGTGGCCTCCGTCTCCTAATTGGGGTTGGCCTCAATGGGTTGCTCCTCCTTGCCCCATGCCTACTCAAGGTTGGGCTTGCCCACCTGCTCCAACCCGTGGGCTGGGGTATTGGGCCCTCGCCCCCAACAGCAAGCCTACCAGGCTTCTATGGCTCCATCTTTCAATGGGCAGTCTGACTCTTATGCTCCTACGGACATTGCATCCGCTATGCACACCATGGCTCTAAATCCACCCGATTCATCTTGGTATATGGACACCGGTGCGACATCACATATGACCTCCTCAAACGGTAATCTCTCGTCTTATTTTAATTTGAGCAATCATAATACTGGTATTATTGTCGGAAATGGTCATTCAATTCCTATTCGTGGTTATGGTCATACATGTTTGCCCTTCCCTAATCCTCCCTTGTCATTAAATAATATCCTTCATGTTCCCAAAATAATCAAAAATCTTATTTCTGTTAGGAAATTCACTACTGATAATTCTGTATCTATTGAATTTGATCCTTTTGGGTTTTCTCTGAAGGATTTTCAGACGGGGAAGCCTATCCTGAGGTGTGATAGCCAGGGTGATCTTTATCCTCTCAACTCTATTTACAATCATGCTACTCCATCAACCTTTGCAGCCATCTCTTCCTCACTTTGGCATGATCGTCTGGGTCATCCGGGTGCTCCTATTTTCGATGCTCTTAAGGCCAATAAAAGCATTGATTGTACTCGAAACTCTACTTCTAGTATTTGTCGTTCGTGTGTGTTCGGAAAACATATTAAGTTCCCTTTGTGTCTTCTAGTTCCAGTCCGTCTTTACCTTTTGATATAGTTCATAGTGATATTTGGACCTCTCCTATTCTGAGTTCTGCAGGGCATAGATATTACGTGTTATTTTTGGATGATTTTTCGAATTATTTATGGACTTTTCCTTTGGGTCAAAAGTCGAAGGTCTATGAAAAATTTCGGATGAAGTTTTTTATGCTTGAGGTTGGTTGTGCATCATACGCTTTTCTAACCTCATTGACAAAAACATGCTATGTGGTTTGGATGGCTGAATTTAGTATATTTAGGAGGAATCTTCTAGCAAAGTTGTTGTAGTTGTGAAACCGTTTACATCCATTAAGTCCTCTATTTTTTGTTACAAAAGAAGAAAATGAAATGTTGGTGGGATTAACTCATAGCTCAATAGTTGGGATGCAAGCTATATGGTCACACTTTAAATCATCATCTTACTTGGGTAAAGAGTGACACCCAAAAAGAAGAGGAAGGAAGGGGAAAAGAGCAATATTTCTTAGTTTGCGAGATGTTTGTATAGATCGTTGAACCGTAAGGTTGGATGTGTTTTGAAGGTTCAACAGGTTACATCTTTTACTTCGCTATTGTATTGGCCTGAATGATTGTGCATTTTAGTCTGTCTTTTTCATCTAGGTTGGGTTGTTTATTCAAAATCGACTTGGATGCTTTTGAGGCTTTTTTCTGTCATATCAACGTGTAATGAGCGTTATGTCTTGTACATCAGGTTCCATCTGTTTACGAAGAAATGGTACTATCAGGTGTCACCCCAGACAAGAAAGCAAGAGCAATGTTGCGGTCTGCACTTAGATACATGAGAAGCACACTTAAATCATAGCCATAATCGCACAAGCGGATCAGAAGATAACAAACTTGACTTATCTTCTTGAGTAAGATCGTCTGTCAATGCACATTGAAGGTTAGTGGTTTTATTTTAACTCAATGTTTCTATTAGCCATGCATGAAAGCTAGCGAGATGTATTATTTAAAAATGCATTGCTTGAAAAGTCTGACGACTTGAACTTAAAGTTTAGCTTCCAAAATTGTTTGAAGCGAATTTGAAATTGACTTTTGAATCCAAGTTGAGTCCTTTTAGTTGATTGACTTGAGTCGCATTCTTAGTTTCTATTAGCTTAATTCACATCAAATGATCAAATGCTTGATGAATATACAAGCATGGCTACGAAGAACGTGAACACTTACAGGAGTGTTTTATACTATGTAATAAACTCAGTAGTGAGAAAGAGCTACGAAAAAAGAAAAGAACAAACAACCCGTAGAGTGTAGAACCAATAAAATCTTGACAAATTTATGAACATATTGCCATTTTTATTGATGCATAACTTTAGATTGGTCTCATCTAATAGGGTAAACATTCCTACATCTTAATAAAACGCAGCTTCAAATCGTGTTTTAGTTTGGTCGATTTCCACACAAATTTTGGCATTTCTTTCATTGAATGTATTTGAGGAAAAACTTTGCGTAAAAAATTTCATAGAAATGGGGACTGCACTTATGTTTCCTTGTCTCGGTTGTGCGAGTTTTGGGAATGGCTCATGGGTTGTGTTTTTCTCATGGTGAATTCTTCCATTATTTTCTGGCTGACTTATGCCTGTTTTCTTGCATCCTCAGATTCTAGCTCGCAGGAATTGGGGTGACTGCATGCGAATACAAAGAAGGATTTGGATTCCCGCCCTCTTCCAAGCGACCGGTTGTATGTATTCGTCTATATTCTTGTATCGTTGTGAGTGCCTGTTATTCATTTGATGAACCAAGCATCATCGATCCTGTGTTCATGTAGATTAAGTGGCTAACAATCATGTATCTTTCCATTGAAGATCATAGATGATCTCCCTATCAACACATGTAAAACAGTTGAAAAGTAAGGGAGTATATTAATCTATATAGCTCTGATGCTGGCTTCTTATCCCAAAAAAGAAAAAAGTTGTATAGATTTGACTTACCAGTAAAATCCAATGCATTGTTCTTTCTGAGTATCTTGGATTGGTGGAGCCTTGATCTCATACATAGAATAAATATTATCCTTACTTTAATCACCTTTTAACCCTATAGGAACCATAGATGTGATTTACCTTCTAGGTTCTATTTTGACTACGCGACGACAACAATGGTGACAACAAACCCGCAATCCCAAATTCACATTTTCATCCTCAATGATTGCTTCATTTCTACACCATCCCTTCGTTATAATGAGGATGATTTGTCGTTCAGATGTATCAAAATGAAAAAAACACAACAACAATAACCCCCAGTACTCCTGCTAGCATGTTTGTAGATAAGGTTTATGGGATAAGAAACCAACAATGGTGGATTCTAAAAAGAAAATGGGTGGATGTCAGGTACATAGACATTATTAAAGATGTACGAGGAGTAGTAATAAGTCTAAAGACATTTGAAGTAATCAATTGTGGAGTAAAATGATAATGAGAATCTTTGAAGAGACTAGGAGAGGTAAATTATGAAGATTTTGTCATTTAATATTAGAGGTTGTGCTGCTGCTGCAAAATGTAACATGATTAGAAGAATGACCAGGAAAGCCAAACCAGACATTATAATCTTGCACGAAACAAAAAGAGAGTGCATTGATAGAAGAATAATGAGTCAATTGTAGAGTAATAGGTTTATGGAGTGGGTTTTTCTACCATCTAACGGTAGATCAAGGGGGATTCTTGTGGCATGGGATGCTAAGGTGATAAAAGTGTAGGATAATCTTGTAGGTGACCTTCGAGGACTCAAAAAAGTTAGTGCTTGAACGGGATCTAGATCCGCCATCCGCTGCAAGATCTCTATTTTGTTTCCCTTCATTCAATTCTCAATGAATCCTCTCTACTTACTTCAGAAGTTTATGAGGCAGATATTGGTTGCGGATTCAAGCAATTTGAGATGTCATCGCTGCAATGTTGAAGGAAGAGATGATTGATGTGTCACTATATAAGATACATGATACTTGTTCTGATCATAGTAAACCTCCTGCAGTTAAGAGTCAGCAAAATGATTCACAACTGGAGATGAGGATTTGAAACAATGAAAACTTGGAAAAAAAAAAAAATATAGGCCAACCTGCTGATCTTTAGGACTCTTGCCAAGATGTTTTAGGTCCACCTTATTATCTTCAATGCCAATCAATTCATGAACCATTGCCTACAAAAAGAACTGAGAAGGATAAATATAGTTACATAAAGAAGTGAACAAGAATTAATTTCGAAAATATAGAGAGTAAATACAAACAAAACAGATGAAAACGTCATGGTCATAAATTACCTGATATGTCCATTGATTCAGCAATATCTACAACTAGCAACAATGGAGAGATATCTACAACAACAACAACAACAACAACATAGCTTCAGTCCCAAATTAACAGGGGTCGGCTACATGGATCAAACTTTTCCATCCCATGTTAATTTTTGTCTGCCCCTACCTCGTCGAATTTCTACAATTTCTATTGAGTCAAGTTTTCTAGTTGAAGCATTTGTAGGTCGTCTTTGTAGGTGACCAAACCATCACAACCGCCATTCCCTAATATTTATATCAATTGGTGCTACTCCTACTTGTCTTTGAATTTCTATATTTCTTATTCTATCTTTGTATGAATGGAGAGATTTCTGATCTCGTAAATTCAAAGAGAACATTAGTTTTCTTTCTCGTACATAAGCCTCAGTTTATTCAATCCAAAAAAAAAAAAAAAAAACTCATCAACCGTCTTCTTGATATTGAATTACTCTTAATCGAGCACAATGAAAGAGTTTGATCCATGTAGCTGTCCCCAATTAATTTGGAACGATTGAGGCTATGTTGTTGTTGTAAGACAAAAAAAAAACTGGTGGTGTCTTGATATTCATTTGCCGATCACCCGTCAAAAACCAAAAAGTGCACTAATTTCTTAAAGAAAATTGAAAACTTTGGATGGACATTAATAATTGCAACCAATCAAACTAATAAGTTAGAAGAAAAATCTGAGTTTCAACCAAAACACAAATAATAAATAAGATAATCTAGGAATGATGCTTTTGCATATTGATCATAATTTAGTAGCATTATCAGTCAAGGGTTTGATGCAGCATCGATCTAACTTAGTAGGATCATGAGGTCAACTGCTCAAGTAAAATTTTAGTTGAACACAACTATTGGAAAATAACACAACCGTCCAACTGATTAGCTTGCAAGGGTAATTAGGGAGGACTATTCATGAGCCGAAAATAAAAACAAACTCAAAAAAAATAAAGAGAGTGATCACCTACTAAGAGCAATAGCTCCAAACAGATAAGAACTAGCAACTCTGCAGCACTGCGAATAAATTAAGCTTCTCATATTTATAATTAAGAAGTAAAACTGTTTGTCAATCAGTTACAAACTAGCTTGTGCATAAAAAAAAAAAAGGTACTGGAACAAGACACTAGTAAATAAATTGAGGAAAACAATTTCATTGCTAGCTAAAGTAATAGGTAGTGAAGAGGAGTACGTAGATAGTTGAAAATGGGATGGTGAATTGAGCAGTGGGCATTCATGGCTTCAACACATACCATGCTAATTAAGTGATGAAAAGATCTCACATGCATTTATGCACTGGTTTTGGTGATTAAAGAGAGAATCACGTCTTCTCTCCTTCTGCCCTCTCCCTGCCCTCTCTCTCTCTCTCCTCTCTCTTTCTCTCATCCTCTCGTTCTTATCCGATCTCTTATCGGAGCTTTTACTTACTTATGTATTTATCTCATCTATTTGGTTCTAAACTGGCTTTTTTAGAAAGTTTGTTAGTTAAAGAGGATAAGTGCTTTTTTTTTTTTTAAAGAAAAAAGGATAAGTCATTCGGACAACACATTATAAATAAGACCAATCATCATATTTGGACTTTGTGATTTTTCAAAAGTTTCTAATTTTCTCTTCTTGATTGTTTTTCACCATATATTAATTGTTGAACGTTCGAGAGGAATTAGCTTTCCGAATTCTTGCTTTTCGTCATCAATGGCATCATCACTACTCGTTAGTAATAGTTTGAGTTCATCAGCCGTTCTTCCTCGCGGTTACGTGTTTGCTCCTACAGATTCCGAGCTTTTTCGTCACTTTCTCCTTTCTAAAATTCAAAACCCTGATGTGAAGTTCGAAGAGATTCATGATCTTGATGACATCTACAAATATACACCTGAGATCCTCGCAAGTACGTACGAACAAATCTGTTGCATGTCTTTCTTTCTTTCTTTTTTTTTTTTTTTTGCATATCTTTCTTATTCTCATTGACTAACTAGAAGTTTTAAAATTCAAAAAATTGTCGGTTTGCGTCAATAATTGATTTTAAGTATGTTTGAGAAAAACTACCTATAATTTAACCCAAACAGTTTAAAATTAAAATTAACGTCTCCATGTCGTGCAAGTTTTGATCAAAGAGTAATATATATTGTAAATAATTGTTTTTTCGTTAAAAAGAAAAATTATGTAGTGTGATGATCGGGTTAAATTTTTATATGTTTATTAATTTGTTTTAGGGTTTAATTAGTATTGATAATTATATATGCCTAATTAATCAAGTTGTGCGTGCATGCACGGAGTTGTGCGGATGAGGTTAGGGTTGGAAGTACTCATGCATATAAACTTAGATTAATTAGATTCTTTTACACGTGCAATTAAATTACATTAATTCTTGCAGGTTTGCACGAAAAAAAAGAGCCAAAGAATGGTATTTTTTTAGCCCTAGGATCATGAAACATGAGAACGGCTCTAGGCCGAATCGAAAGGTTGCTTAGGTCAAAGTAGTTTTTGGAGAGCCTCCAATGGCGAAAAGATGATGGTTCAAGTACATAATAGACAATTTTTGGGACATAAGGGAGCATTGAACTACTTTAAAAATAAGCAATCCAAGACCAATTGGATCATGCAAGAATACACCTTGGCTTCTCAAAATCATCACGGTCCCCACAAGGTAACCATACTTAATTCTTTCTCATTAATTAACTTAGAAAATCAATAATTAATGTATATATTAGATTTTTTCCTGAAATAATTAATATATATGTTTATAGTTCTATAACATACCGTACCAACCAAGTGCAATAAGTGGGTACAATGTCACTTAAGTAAGAGGTTGAGGCTGAATCCTAGTTAGGGCAAATTAGTTTCTTAATTTCTCATAAAAAAAACGTATACGAGACATCATCTATATACCCTAAACCTAAATAAATACCAACATATTTTTTTTTCTTAAAAAATAACTAGAGAAATTACTATACCCTTCCTTTTATTTTTAGGAGTTTTAATTTAATGCTAACTTCAAATTAATTATTAGTCTTTCACCAGTAGTCATGTAAACTAATTGTTAATTGAACTGATTTTTTTTTATAAGAATTGTTTATTAATTAATTGTAGTAATTGAATATTGATATATTGTTTTCTCTTTACTTATGTACAGTTTAAAGACTATTCCCTGTGCAAAATCTACCAAAGGATTGGCAAAGCTTCAAGAAACAAATCATCAACTGTAATTGGTCATCAGAGTGATGTTGGTGACGAAGGAGGCTTGGAGGACTACATAATGCCACAACTACCTTATTATGAAGATGTCAATCATGGTGTTGCTCAACAAGCTGGCATGGATATGGCACCTACCATGAATAATATTACTAATGCCTATCATCATCAGTACATCAATATTGTGGATGGAGCTGATACAATCAACTGTGAAGAAGCCATGCCACCATTAATGATCATCAACCAAGATCATCCATCCGCAGTGCCATTCATAGCTACCGACGATAATGACTGTGGTAACTCATCCAACTTTGGGCTATCAAATATTGAGCCTCATCACGCAGATCCTGAAGAAGCAGGGGCCATTATCCAAGACTACCAAGAAAAATATCAATGTGACTTCAACACTGATCATCCTGATGTAGTTGCGCCGCCTAATGTTGAGTCGACAGAGGTTTTAGAGGAAGAGGGCCTCGACTGGTTGCGTGACTTCCCCAAATTTCAACCGGCGGATTTGGAATTCAGTGATTGGGAAGCCAATGCATGGGATAATGAATTTGCTCCAGTTTGAATGTATATATAGTTGTCACAAGGATATATATCATGCATGTATTTGCTTAATCAGTTTGTGTAATGACATGATCTACCCTTTTTTGTGGTGAGAATTGAATCAATTTGTTTAAGGACATGATGTATGATCTACCCTTTTTTGTTGTGAGAATTGAATCAAATTAATTAATGTTCATTGAAATAAATTTGCTCCAGTTTGAATGTATATATAGTTGTCGCAAGGATATATATCATGCATGTATTTGCTTAATCAGTTTGTGTAACGACATGATCTCCCTTTTCTTCTTGTGCGAATTGAATCAATTTGTGTGAGGACATGAATTTGTTCCAGTTTGTGTAATGACATGATCTACGCTTTTCATCCATGGTAACTCCAGCATTCAGGTTGAGTAATTGGAATTTGGATCAAAGCATTAGTAGACACGTTTCACCTAAATTAAGTAGGATAGGCTTATGACCATGATATTAGAATGCAATTAGGTAAGGGTGTTTGATAGTAAACTTGAAATCATTGATAATAGGTGGTTCACAATAGTTCGTTGTCATGCCACCTTTAGAAGCCCATGGAGGATTCTTGTTATAGGAATTCTCAATTTTTGAAATGAGAGAAAACTAGACTCAATGGAAACCAAGAAATTTAACGATGCAGGGGTAGACCGAAGCTAACTTGTGATGCATTGATTATGAGAGATTTGAAGGATTTGGAAAGCACGCTATCGATTACACTAAATTGAGCACAATGGAGGAGTTTGATCCATATAGCTGACTCCAACTAATTTGAGATTTAGGCGTTGTTTCCCCTCTCTTCCACGCATGGCTTGGTTTCAGCGTGCAATTTTCATTATTTTTTCAGGATCATCTTTCATTATTGACTATCAGTTTCTGGCATGGAATTTCCATTTTGCACAGCCTCTAACTAATAGGGAAGTTGTTAATGCTGCCAATATTCTTGCTAAATTAGAAAACCTTAGTTGTTGATCCAATGGCAGTGCTAATTGCAAATCCTTGTTCCAACATCTCATATTCCCACCTTCACCCACTTGGTTCCCTAAAAATCTCCTACTTGCAATGGCTCTATCCCCCATAAAAAATCAAAGTATTTTCTTGTTTGCTTGCTCTCAAGTCCTAGGAAGATTTAATGGCCTATGATCAAATATATCTTAACCTTTGCTAGTTGTATCAATTATATCCGAACCTTTTTGTTTTAGTTTCAATCTTATCTTCAAACATATCTCCCATGGTGCATCACTTTCCAAAGAGCCAAACTATGATTCACTCGTCTCACTAGATCTCTCCCATGTTAGTTGACGACATTAGGGTTTCCAAATTAATTAATGTTAATTGAAATTTACAAGATTACAAAACACAAAGACATAAACCCCATTGAAGAAGCTAAAAAATTAATATAGAAATATTGGCTTATTCAAGCTTTTTTCATCAAATGGGTTTAGAATTTACAAGATTTGGGAACCCAAGTGCCGTTAACTAACGTGGGAGAGAGATAATGAGACAAGGGAATCATATTTTGGCTCTTTGGAAAGTGATGCACCATGGGAAATATGCTTGAGGATAAGATTGAAACCTAAAACTAAAAGGTTAGGGTATAATTGATACAACTAGCAAAGATTAGGATGTATTTGTTCATTATTCATGCTCGGGCTCTCAGGAAAGTGTTTGATGGAATTTTTAGCTCCCTACTATCATTGTTAGTGATTGGAACATAACCTTTGCTAGAAGATGTATTAAAAAGTCCTCAAGGAAATTTGGTAGCTATTGTGTAGTATAGGGGGCCTTGCTTGGAGATTGCTCTATTTGCTGTAAAGTTTTATTTAGCATGTTTGATGGTAATGCGGTTTTTTATTTTGTTAGCTCTCCTCTGTTATTTATTTTATTTTTTTATTAGTTCACCTTTTTTTACATCCTTAAATTGTTGTATAGGGTCTTTCAAAAAAAAATTTTGTCATGTAAAACATTCTCAATGTGTACTTTATTGATAATCAGTTACGCCAATTTTTGGTTAGATCAGTTGCTTGGCTGATAGTTTTATTTATTTCTTTATTTCTTTATTTCAGGATTCAACTCTTTATTCCTATGCAGACAACGTTGGACAATTTCTCCCTGCATCACTTTGCTGTGGAGAGAGTGAAAGACCTTAGTCTTCAGGAGTTCCATCAAAAGTATTAATTGTTGAAACCGGTAATCATCAGTCTCTTTTTTGATTTGGTACTGCTATTAATATCGGAATTTATTTTTTCTACATATGCTAAAGCTACATAAATTAAGGAATTAAAACAAGACAAGAAGCATTTATTTTTGGAGAACTCTAGGGTCTATGAGTTTCCAGTTTGTTTCTCCATTCGCCAAATTACCACCAACTACGTGGTCATTCTTATTCCTTACCATGGCTTTTGAAACTACATGTTTGATCTGAAATTTGTAACAGGTCTTGGTAACTGGAATACTCTACTATGTGGCATGTTGATCCAACACTTACTAGTGCTTGGAATACTCTACTATGTGGGCGTAAAAGGTAAACTTCCTACCTTCTTTCATGTAAAATTTATTTTTGTGCAGTAATTTTCATTCAATGGATAGAGTTTTTCCATCCAATAATTGAAGTGCACACAAAAGTTGCTTAAAAGATTATTTCTACTATTAGCACTGTCACTGTAAAAGAATGCACCTCAGTTTCTTAGTTCTTCTTGTGTTGTGAATTAATGAGAGATTATTTTATTCTCATGTTTTGGGATTGCAATCCTTGAGATTTAAACTCCTAAGAGAACTAGGAAAACCTAGGCTGTGCATGTGCAAGACAGTACGAAATAGAAAATTGTTATTGACAGAACGAACGATAAAGAACAAATGGCTGACTTATCCTAATTAAGGGCCTTAGAGAGATGATAGAAATGGCATATTGGAGGGCAAATGGACTTGGATGTCCAAAATCCAAATAATAGAAAGGAAAATGACGTGGCAATATAGGGTGACAACGAGGTATCTCCAAAGATCTAGAAAAGGCTATAACAGGATTTCCATCTATCTTCCCAAGAACTTGCCTTGATGTCCCTCATTTTTTTATATTAGTTTTTAATTTTATTTTGGGCATGGGGTTAATGGAAGTTTTGAAGGAGAATATTATGTTTAAATGCTTAGGGAGTTCGTGGAAAGTGGACTTCCTAATGTATCAAATCTAAGTATCACGGAATATGGTTTTACCTTTTTCATTCATAACTTAACATTGCTCCTTCAATGACCACGATTTATACAAAACATGCTAATTGGTAGAATCATATTTGAACTAATGGAGCTAGCTTTTCTCTTATGCGTTATTAGCACTATAGACATCATAGTTGGTCAACAAGTTCAATTGTGTCATTTTGATTAAATATATTATATATTATACTTAGACAAATAAATGAATTATGCAACTAGTCAACAGGCCCAACAGATGAATAAATTGTAAATTACATCTGCTAACTACTTAAATTATGATTTAACAATAATTTATATTGAAATAAAAAATATTTGATTATTGTTTGCTAAAATGTCAAAATTAAGATTTCAACCAAGAAATTTATTAAAAATCATCACGAAATCTCAATTACAACTACACCTCAATATCAACTCGCATAAATTACAAAAAACGTTTGCAACTTTTAATTCAACTCGCATCTTCCAAGCAACGAGAACTCCAGTTCTTCTTCCCAAATATCACATGAGCAACACAAGGAAATTTAATTCGCAAATTATCTGAAAATAAAAGAGAGATCATCTAGCAAAAGCAATAATTCCAAACAAACAAGGTTTAAAGCTAACAACTCTAAAAAGGGTTAAAATAAGAAAACACAGAGTGGCAAATATAAAAAAGAATCACAAAAAGACTAAAAAGAGAGAAGTTTCATTAGTATTTGATGGTGAAATAGTTAATAGCCCCTTGATATCAGAATTAGTTTAATATGATTTTAAATTTCAACCACACTAATTAATATAAAATAGCCTCCAATTTAGTTGGGCTAACAAATCATTTTCCTTTAAGCATCTATCAAGGGGAAAAAACAAGCACTATATATGTTTCATATGATTTTAAATTTCAATCAGACAGTGAATTCATTTACTCATTCAAATTATCATGTGTTGCCTTGTCCAGAAGTCTCAAGTGGCTTCAAATTCAATTGCATTTGTTCTCTTCTCTTGTCCCTGTAAAACGATCTACGGGGACTTTCATTAATTTATCTCATCTTGCTAGCTAAGCTATTTTCATCTTTATAGATGAGAGACAATCGGACATGCAAGTTAATTTTCTTCCCTAGAAATGAAAGAGACCATTCGGGGGCGGCCCTTCCAACCCAGTTTTCTCCATTTTTACAAGACTTGAACTCAACCCCGCTTATGGGTCATCAACAAGCTTTCAACTTTGACATACAGTAACATATATTCAGTGACCAATATAGTGTAATGCTCACATTTTGCATTAGAGAAGTCACACTGTACGTGCATCAACAATCATTAAAAAAAAAAAAAAAAACTGAACAGAATACAGAAATAAAATCAAGAAAACAAGATACACAATCAATTACCTCAAATGCTGCAGCCTGTCCACCATTGCAAGCCAAATATTTTTTCTGATTGAGAAACTAACATGAGTTTCTTTCCTTCAACCATCCCGCTCAACTCTGTAACCATTATTACATGTTATGAGACATGTTAGCTTTTAAAAACAGGCATCTTGTTCTGATGATAGTACAACCTCCTACAGTTAAGAGTCAGCAAAATGATTCACAACTGGAGATGAGGATCTGAAACAATGAAAACTTGTAAAAAAAAAATATAGGCCAACCTGCTGATCTTTAGGACTCTTGCCAAGATGTTTTAGGTCCACCTTATTATCTTCAATGCCAATCAATTTATGAACCATTGCCTACAAAAAGAAATGAGAAGGATAAATATAGTTTACATCAAGAAGTGAACAAGAATTAATTTCTAAAATATAGAGAGTAAATACAAACAAAACAGATGAAAATGTCATGGTCATAAATTACCTGATATGTCCATTGATTCAGCAATATTTACAACTAGCAACAATGGAGAGATTTCTACAACAACAACAAGAAGATAGCCTCAGTCCCAAATTAACTGGGGTCGGCTACATGGATCAAACTTTTCCATTGTGCTCGATTAAGTGCAATTGATGGTGAGCTTTGCAAACCATTCAAATCCCTCCTAATTAATGCATCCCATGTTACTTTTGGTATGCCCCTACCTTGTCGAATTTCTACAGTTTCTATTGAGTCAAGTTTTCTAGTTGAAGCATTTATAGGCCGTCTTTGCAGGTGACCAAACCATCACAACCACCCTTCCCTAATCTTTGTATCAATTGGTGCTACTCCTACTTGTATTTGAATTTCTATATTTCTTATTCTATCTTTATATCAATGGAGAGATTTCTGATCTCCTAAATTCAAAGAGACCATTAGTTTTCTTTCTCGTACATAAGCATTTGTTTATTCAATCCAAAAAAAAAAAAAAAACTCATCAACCATCTTCTTGATATTGAATTGCTCTTAATCGAGCACAATGGAAGAGTTTGATCCATGTAGCCGTCCCCAATTAATTTGGGACGACTGAGGCTATGTTGTTGTTGTAAGACAAAAAAAAAACTGGTGGTGTCTTGATATTCATTTGCCGATCACCTATCAAAAACCAAAAAGTGCACTAATTTCTTATAGAAAATTGAAAACTTTGGACATTAATAATTGCAACCAATCAAACTAATAAGTTAGAAGAAAAATCTGAGTTTCAACCAAAACACAAATAATAAATAAGATAATCTAGGAATAATGCTTTTGCATATTGATCATAATTTAGTAGCATTATCAGTCAAGGGATAGATGCAGCATCGATCTAACTTAGTAGGATCATGAGGTCAACTGCTCAAGTAAAATTTTAGTTGAACACAGCTATAGGAAAATAGCACAACCATCCAGCTGATCAGCTTGCAAAGGTAATTAGGGAGGTCTATTCATGAGCCGAAAATAAAAACAAACTCAAAAAAAAAAAAAAAAAAAAAAAAAAAGTGATCACTTACTAAGAGCACAGATAAGAACAGCAACTTTGCAGCATTGCGAAATAAAATGAGGAAAATCGATTTCAAAAAAAAAAAAGGTACTGCTAACAAGTCAAGTAAATAAATGGTTTCATTGCTAGCTCAAGTAATAGGTAGTGAAGAGGAGTACGTAGATAGTCACGCACAAGTGGCAGCTTAATTTAGCGTTGAAAATGGGATGGTGAATTGAGCTGTGGGCATTCATGGCTTCAACACATACCATGCTAATTAAGTGATGAAAAGATCTCACATGCATTTATGCTCTGGTTTTAGTGATTAAAGAGAGAATCACTGAAGAGATGCACACAAATTGTGACGGCCCCAATTTCCTACAAATTGGGCCTCGCCCGGCTTGAGCCAACGTAGACCCCCGAGCCAGTCTCGAAAGGTCAACGCAGACCTAGTCAGCCTTCCAATCCATCAACAACAACAACAACAACAACAACAACAACAACAACATAGCCTCAGTCCCAAATTAACTAGAGTCGGCTACATGGATCAAACTTTTTCATTGTGCTCGATTAAGTGCAATTGATGGAGCCTTCCAATCCATCATTATAAGTAAATTCAAAATTTTACGTTGAGCTATTAGTATTTTTTAAGGTTTACAATTTAACGGAAATAATTAATATTGTGCATAAGTATATCATCATCATATGAGAGTAAATACAAGATATATATGACCAAAATCTCAGTGTTTTTAAAACAACAAAAGAATCACCTAGCTATTGAATCTTCACCTTTAGATCGTAGATCTGCACTAAGTCAAACACAAAAATGACGAGCCTAGGTAAGTAAAAGCCAGTATGACATATATACAGCATTTCGAAATAAGTCATTCAAATCAATATGTTCGCGATTAAATCGAAATCATTCGATCCCAAAAATAAGATTTAGGACCTCACCATGGCATACGCCTCTCGTCTTCTTCGCGAGCAATCCATCGCGAAGAAAAGCTTCGTCGAAGTCATGCCTCGTTGTTCACTGTTGTTGTGTCTCGTCGGGATCGATCGACCCGGCAACGCGCCACCGCGTCGTTGCTCCGCGCCGTTCACAGCGCCGCTGCCACTGCCGCAGTCGCTGCCGCTCCTCCTGCCGGCTGCTGGTGCAACGGAGGCTCGCCGACCATCGCCAGTGGCGCCACCGCGCTCATCTGCTCCGTGAGTCCCCTGCCCGTCGGTCTCCTCGTTGGCTCGCCGCTGCACCGGTCGTCCGCGCTGCTGGTCCGCGTCCAGCTCGCCCTCGCTGGAGCCGCTCGCACCGTCGACGTCTTCTCTCCTTCTGCCCTCTCTCTCTCATCCTCTCGTTTTTATCCGATCTCTTATTGGAGCTTTTACTTATTTATTTATTTATCTCATCTATTTGGCTCTAGCTAAGTGCTTTTTTTTTTTTTTTTAAGAAAAAAGGATAAGTCATTCGGACAACACAACATTATAAATAAGACCAATCATCTTATTTGGAGCACAATATATTAATTGTTGAACGTTCGCTTTCCGAATTCTTGCACCGTCGACGTCTCTTCCCACAAATATACACCTGAGATCCTCGCAAGTACGTACGAACAAATAATCTTTCTTTCTTTCTTTTTCTTTTTCTTTTTTGCATATCTTTCTTATTCTCATTGACTAACTAGAAGTTTTAAAATTCAAAAAATTGTCGATTTGCGTCAATAATTGATTTTAAGTACGTTTGAGAAAAACTACCTATAATTTAACCCAAACAGTTTAAAATTTAAATTAATGTCTCCATGTCATGCAAGTTTGGATCAAAGAGTAATATATATTGCAAATAATTGTTTTTTCGTTAAAAAGAAAAATTATGTAGTGCGATGATCGGGTTAAATTTTTATATGTTTATTAATTTGTTTTAGGGTTTAATTAGTATTGATAATTATATATGCCTAATTAATCAAGTTGTGCGTGCATGCACGGAGTTGTGCGGATGAGGTTAGGGTTGGAAGTACTCGTGCATATAAACTTAGATTAATTAGATTCTTTTACGCATGCAATTAAATTACATTAATTCTTGCAAGGTTGTACGAAAGAAAAAGAGCCAAAGAATGGTATTTTTTTAGCCCTAGGATCATGAAACATGAGAACGGCTCTAGGCCGAATCGGAAGGTTGCCGGTCAAAGTAGTTTTTGGAGAGCCTCCAATGGCGAAAAGATGATGGTTCAAGTACATTTACATAATAGACAATTTTTGGGACATAAGGGAGCATTGAACTACTTTAAAAATAAGCAATCCAAGACCAATTGGATCATGCAAGAATACACCTTGGCTTCTCAAAATCATCACGGTCCCCACAAGGTAACCATACTTAATTCTTTCTCATTAATTAACTTAGAAAATCAATAATTAATGTATCTATTAGATTTTTTCCTGAAATAATTAATATATATGTTTATAGTTCTATAACATACCGTACCAACCAAGAGCAAGTGGGTACAATGTCACTTAAGTAAGAGGTTGGGGTTTGAGTCCTAGTTAGGGCAAGTTAGTTTCTTAATTTCTCGTAAAAAAAATACGTATACGAGACATCAATCTATATACCCTAAACCTAGATAAATAGCAACATATATTTTTTTTTCTTAAAAAAATAACTAGATAAATTACTATACCCTTCCTTTTATTTTTAGGAGTTTTAATTTAATGCTAACTTCAAATTAATTATTAGTCTTTCACCAGTAGTCATGTAAACTAATTGTTAATTGAACTGATTTTTTTTTATAAGAATTGTTTATTAATTAATTGTAGTAATTGAATATTTATATATTGTTTTCTCTTTACTTATGTACAGTTTAAAGACTATTCCCTGTGCAAAATCTACCAAAGGATTGGCAAAGCTTCAAGAAACAAATCATCAACTGTAATTGGTCATCAGAGTGATGTTGGTGACGAAGGAGGCTTGGAGGACTACATAATGCCACAGCTACCTTATTATGAAGATGTCAATCATGGTGTTGCTCAACAAGCTGGCATGGATATGGCACCTACCATGAATAATATTACTAATGCCTATCATCATCAAGACATCAATATTGTGGATGGAGCCGATACAATCAACTGTGAAGAAGCCATGCCACCATTAATGATCATCAACCAAGATCATCCATCAAGCAGTGCCATTCATAGCTACCGACGATAATGACTGTGGTAACTCATCCAACTTTGGGCTATCAAATATTGAGCCTCATCACGCAGATCCTGAAGAAGCAGGGGCCATTATCCAAGACTACCAAGAAAAATATCAATGTGACTTCAACACTGATCATCCTGATGTAGTTGCGCCGCCTAACGTTGAGTCGACAGAGGTTTTAGAGGAAGAGGGCCTCGATCAAGTTGCGTGACTTCCCAAATTTCAACCTATTGGATTTGGAATTCGGTGATTGGGAAGCCAATGCATGGGATAATGAATTTGCTCCAGTTTGAATGTATATATAGTTGTCACAAGGATATATATCATGCATGTATTTGCTTAATCAGTTTGTGTAATGACATGATCTACCCTTTTTTGTTGTGAGAATTGAATCAAATTAATTAATGTTCATTGAAATAAATTTGCTCCAGTTTGAATGTATATATAGTTGTCGCAAGGATATATATCATGCATGTATTTGCTTAATCGGTTGTGTAACGACATGATCTCCTTTTCTTCTTGTGCGAATTGAATCAATTTGTGTGAGGACATGAATTTGTTCCAGTTTGTGTAATGACATGATCTACGCTTTTCATCCATGGTAACTCCAGCATTCAGGTTGAGTAATTGGAATTTGGATCAAAGCATTAGTAGACACGTTTCACCTAAATTAAGTAGGATAGGCTTATGACCAAGATATTAGAATGCAATTAGGTAAGGGTGTTTGATAGTAAACTTGAAATCATTGATAATAGGTGGCTCACAATAGTTCGTTGTCATGCCACCTTTAGAAGCCCATGGAGGATTCTTGTTATAGGAATTCTCAATTTTTGAAATGAGAGAAAACTAGACTCAATGGAAACCAAGAAATTTAACGATGCAGGGGTAGACCGAAGCTAACTTGTGAGGCATTGATTATGAGAGATTTGAAGGATTTGGAAAGCACGCTATCGATTACACTAAATTGAGCACAATGGAGGAGTTTGATCCATATAGCTGACTCCAACTAATTTGAGATTTAGGCGTTGTTTCCCCTCTCTTCCACGCATGGCTTGGTTTCAGCGTGCAATTTTCATTATTTTTTCAGGATCATCCTTCATTATTGACTATCGGTTTCGGCATGGAATTTCCATTTTGCACAGACCTCTAACTAATAGGGAAGTTGTTAATGCTGCCAATATTCTTGCTAAATTAGAAAACCTTAGTTGTTGATCCAATGTCAGTGCTAATTGCAAATCCTTGTTCCAACATCTCATATTCCCACCTTCACCCACTTCGTTCCCTAAAAAATCTCCTACTTGCAATGGCTCTATCCCCCATAAAAAATCAAAGTATTTTCTTGTTTGCTTGCTCTCAAGTCCTAGGAAGATTTAATGGCCTATGATCAAATATATCTTAACCTTTGCTAGTTGTATCAATTATATTCGAACCTTTTTGTTTTAGTTTCAATCTTATCTTCAAACATATCTCCCATGGTGCATCACTTTCCAAAGAGCCAAACTATGATTCACTCGTCTCACTAGATCTCTCCCATGTTAGTTGACGACATTAGGGTTTCCAAATTAATTAATGTT
The DNA here is from genome assembly GCA_039657365.1 of Stephania yunnanensis. Lineage (NCBI taxonomy): Eukaryota > Viridiplantae > Streptophyta > Magnoliopsida > Ranunculales > Menispermaceae > Stephania > Stephania yunnanensis. The sequence continues at coordinate 51,742,201 of CM077585.1, read as the reverse complement.
AATTGAAATTTACAAGATTACAAAACACAAAGACATAAACCCCATTGAAGAAGCTAAAAAATTAATATAGAAATATTGGCTTATTCAAGCTTTTTTCATCAAATGGGTTTAGAATTTACAAGATTTGGGAACCCAAGTGCCGTTAACTAACGTGGGAGAGAGATAATGAGACAAGGGAATCATATTTTGGCTCTTTGGAAAGTGATGCACCATGGGAAATATGCTTGAGGATAAGATTGAAACCTAAAACTAAAAGGTTAGGGTATAATTGATACAACTAGCAAAGATTAGGATGTATTTGTTCATTATTCATGCTCGGGCTCTCGAAAGTGTTTGATGGAATTTTTAGCTCCCTACTATCATTGTTAGTGATTGGAACATAACCTTTGCTAGAAGATGTATTAAAAAGTCCTCAAGGAAATTTGGTAGCTATTGTGTAGTATAGGGGGCCTTGCTTGGAGATTGCTCTATTTGCTGTAAAGTTTTATTTAGCATGTTTGATGGTAATGCGGTTTTTTATTTTGTTAGCTCTCCTCTGTTATTTATTTTATTTTTTTATTAGTTCACCTTTTTTTACATCCTTAAATTGTTGTATAGGGTCTTTCAAAAAAAAATTTTGTCATGTAAAACATTCTCAATGTGTACTTTATTGATAATCAGTTACGCCAATTTTTGGTTAGATCAGTTGCTTGGCTGATAGTTTTATTTCTTTCTTTATTTCTTTATTTCAGGATTCAACTCTTTATTCCTATGCAGACAACGTTGGACAATTTCTCCCTGCATCACTTTGCTGTGGAGAGAGTGAAAGACCTTAGTCTTCAGGAGTTCCATCAAAAGTATTAATTGTTGAAACCGGTAATCATCAGTCTCTTTTTTGATTTGGTACTGCTATTAATATCGGAATTTATTTTTTCTCCATTCGCCAAATTACCACCAACTACGTGGTCATTCTTATTCCTTACCATGGCTTTTGAAACTACATGTTTGATCTGAAATTTGTAACAGGTCTTGGTAACTGGAATACTCTACTATGTGGCATGTTGATCCAAAGACTTACTAGTGCTTGGAATACTCTACTATGTGGGCGTAAAAGGTAAACTTCCTACCTTCTTTCATGTAAAATTTATTTTTGTGCAGTAATTTTCATTCAATGGATAGAGTTTTTCCATCCAATAATTGAAGTGCACACAAAAGTTGCTTAAAAGATTATTTCTACTATTAGCACAGTCACTGTAAAAGAATGCACCTCAGTTTCTTAGTTCTTCTTGTGTTGTGAATTAATGAGAGATTATTTTATTCTCATGTCTTAGGATTGCAATCCTTGAGATTTAAACTCCTAAGAGAACTAGGAAAACCTAGGTCATGTGCATGTGCAAGACAAGACAAAATAGAAAATTGTTATTGACAGAAGGAACGATAAAGAACAAATGGCTGACTTATCCTAATTAAGGGCCTTAGAGAGATGATAGAAATGGCATATTGGAGGGCAAATGGACTTGGATGTCCAAAATCCAAATAATAGAAAGGAAAATGACGTGGCAATATAGGGTGACAACTGAGGTATCTCGCAGATCTAGAAAAGGCTATAACAGGATTTCCATCTATCTTCCCAAGAACTTGCCTTGATGTCCCTCATTTTTTTATATTAGTTTTTAATTTTATTTTGGGCGGAAGTTTTGAAGGAGAATATTATGTTTAAATGCTTAGGGAGTTCGTGGAAAGTGGACTTCCTAATGTATCAAATCTAAGTATCACGGAATATGGTTTTACCTTTTTCATTCATAACTTAACATTGCTCCTTCAATGACCACGATTTATACAAAACATGCTAATTGGTAGAATCATATTTGAACTAATGGAGCTAGCTTTTCTCTTATGCGTTATTAGCACTCTAGACATCATAGTTGGTCAACAAGTTCAATTGTGTCATTTTGATTAAATATATTATATATTATACTTAGACAAATAAATGAATTATGCAACTAGTCAACAGGCCCAACAGATGAATAAATTGTAAATTACATCTGCTAACTACTTAAATTATGATTTAACAATAATTTATATTGAAATAAAAAATATTTGATTATTGTTTGCTAAAATGTCAAAATTAAGATTTCAACCAAGAAATTTATTAAAAATCATCACGAAATCTCAATTACAACTACACCTCAATATCAACTCGCATAAATTACAAAAAACGTTTGCAACTTTTAATTCAACTCGCATCTTCCAAGCAACGAGAACTCCAGTTCTTCTTCCCAAATATCACATGAGCAACACAAGGAAATTTAATTCGCAAATTATCCGAAAATAAAAGAGAGATCATCTAGCAAAAGCAATAATTCCAAACAAACAAGGTTTATAGCTAACAACTCTAGAAGGGTTAAAATAAGAAAACACAGAGTGGCAAATATAAAAAAGAATCACAAAAAGACTAAAAAGAGAGAAGTTTCATTAGTATTTGATGGTGAAATAGTTAATAGCCCCTTGATATCGAAATTAGTTTAATATGATTTTAAATTTCAACCACACTAATTAATATAAAATAGCCTCCAATTTAGTTGGGCTAACAAATCATTTTCCTTTAAGCATCTATCAAGGGGAAAAAACAAGCACTATATATGTTTCATATGATTTTAAATTTCAATCGAGACAAAGTGAATTCATTTACTCATTCAAATTATCATGTGTTGCCTTGTCCAGAAGTCTCAAGTGGCTTCAAATTCAATTGCATTTGTTCTCTTCTCTTGTCCCTGTAAAACGATCTACGGGGACTTTCAATAATTTATCTCATCTTGCTAGCTAAGCTATTTTCATCTTTATAGATGAGAGACAATCGGACATGCAAGTTAATTTTCTTCCCTAGAAATGAAAGAGACCATTCGGGGGCGGCCCTTCCAACCTAGTTTTCTCCATTTTTACAAGACTTGAACTCAACCCCGCTTATGGGTCATCAACAAGCTTTCAACTTTGACATACAGTAACATATATTCAATGACCAATATAGTGTAATGCTCACATTTTGCATTAGAGAAGTCACACTGTACGTGCATCAACAATCATTAAAAAAAAAAAAAAACTGAACAGAATACAGAAATAAAATCAAGAAAACAAGATACACAATCAATTACCTCAAATGCTGCAGCCTGTCCACCAATGCAAGCCAAATATTTTTTTCTGATTGAGAAACTAACATGAGTTTCTTTCCTTCAACCATCCCGCTCAACTCTGTAACCATTATTACATGTTATGAGACATGTTAGCTTTTAAAAACAGGCATCTTGTTCTGATGATAGTACAACCTCCTACAGTTAAGAGTCAGCAAAATGATTCACAACTGGAGATGAGGATCTGAAACAATGAAAACTTGGAAAAAAAAATATATATATATAGGCCAACCTGCTGATCTTTAGGACTCTTGCCAAGATGTTTAAGGTCCACCTTCTTATCTTCAATAATATAGAGGGTAAATACAAACAAGTCATAAATTACCTGATATGTCCATTGATTCAGCAATATCTACAACTAGCAAGAATGGAGAGATTTATGATCACCTAAATTCAAAGAGACCATTAATTTTCTTTTTCGTACATAAGCCTCTGTTTATTCAATCCAAAAAAAAAAAAAAAAACCAAACCATCACAACCACTCATCAACCATCTTCTTGATATTCAATTGCACTTAATCGAGCACAATAGAAGAGTTTGATCCATGTAGCTGTCCCCAATTAATTTGAAACGATTGAGGCTATGTTGTTGTAAGACAAAAAAAAAAACTGGTGGTGTCTTGATATTCATTTGCTGATCACCCGTCAAAAACCAAAAAGTGCACTAATTTCTTAAAGAAAATTGAAAACTTTGGACATTAATAATTGCAACCAATCAAACTAATAAGTTAAATCTGAGTTTCAACCAAAACACAAATAATAAATAAGATAATCTAGGAATGATGCTTTTACATATTGATCATAATTTAGTAGCATTATCAGTCAAGAGTTTGATGCAGCATCGATCTAACTTAGTAGGATCATGAGGTCAACTGCTCAAGTAAAATAGCACAACCATCCAACTGATTAGCTTGCAAGGGTAATTATGAGCCGAAAATAAAAACAAACTCAAAAAAAAAAAGAGAGTGATCACCTACTAAGAGCAATAGCTCCAAACAGATAAGAACTAGCAACTCTGCAGCACTGCGAATAAATTAAGCTTCTCATATTTATAATTAAGAAGTAAAACTGTTTGTCAATCAGTTACAAACTAGCTTGTGCATAAAAAAAAAAGGTACTGGAACAAGACACTAGTAAATAAATTGAGGAAAACAATTTCATTGCTAGCTAAAGTAATAGGTAGTGAATTGAGCAGTGGGCATTCATGGCTTCAACACATACCATGCCAATTAAGTGATGAAAAGATCTCACATGCATTTATGCACTGGTTTTGGTGATTAAAGAGAGAATCACTGAAGAGATGCACACAAATTGGCCCGCCCAGCTTAAGCCCACGTGGACCCCGAGCCGCTGCTTGTCGTCTCCCCCACACGGTCGCGCCACCTCCTGCCGCCGACCCTCGCCAGTGGCGCCACCGCGCTCAGCTGCTCCGTGAGTCCCCTGCCCGTCGGTCTCTCCTTCTTCCCTCTCTCTCTTTCTCTCATCCTCTCGTTCTTATTTATCTCATCTATTTGCTTCTAAACTGGTTTTTTTAGAAAGTTTGTTAGTTAAAGAGGATAAGTGGTTTTTTTTTTTTTAAAGAAAAAAGTCGGAAAAAACATTATAAATAATACCAACAGTTTCTAATTTTCTCTTCTTGATTGTTTTTCACCATATATTAATTGTTGAACGTTCGAGAGGAATTAGCTTTCCGAATTCTTGTTTTTCGTCATCAATGGCATCATCACTACTCGTTAGTAATAGTTTGAGTTCATCAGTCGTTCTTCCTCGCGGTTACGTGTTTGCTCCCACAGATTCCGAGCTCTTCTGTCACTTTCTCCTTTCTAAAATTCAAAACCCTGATGTGAAGTTCGAAGAGATTCATGATCTTGATGACATCTACAAATATACACCTGAGATCCTCGCAAGTACGTACGAACAAATCTGTTGCATGTCTTTCTTTCTTTCTTTCTTTTTCTTTTTTGCATATCTTTCTTATTCTCATTGACTAACTAGAAGTTTTAAAATTCAAAAAATTGTCGGTTTGCGTCAATAATTGATTTTAAGTATGTTTGAGAAAAACTACCTATAATTTAACCCAAACAGTTTAAAATTAAAATTAATGTCTCCATGTCATGCAAGAGTTTTGATCAAAGAGTAATATATATTGTAAATAATTGTTTTTTCGTTAAAAAGAAAAATTATGTAGTGCGATGATCGGGTTAGATTTTTATATGTTTATTAATTTGTTTTAGGGTTTAATTAGTATTGATAATTATATATGCCTAATTAATCAAGTTGTGCGTGCATGCACGGAGTTGTGCGGATGAGGTTAGGGTTGGAAGTACTCGTGCATATAAACTTAGATTAATTAGATTCTTTTACACGTGCGATTAAATTACATTAATTCTTGCAGGTTTGTACGAAAAAAAGAGAGCCAAAGAATGGTATTTTTTCAGCCCTAGGATCATGAAACATGAGAACGGCTCTAGGCCGAATCGGAAGGTTGCCGGTCAAAGTAGTTTTTGGAGAGCCTCTAATGGCGGAAAGATGAAAGATGATGGTTCAAGTACATAATAGACAATTTTTGGGACATAAGGGAGCATTGAACTACTTTAAAAATAAGCAATCCAAGACCAATTGGATCATGCAAGAATACACCTTGGCTTCTCAAAATCATCACGGTCCCCACAAGGTAACCATGCTTAATTCATTCTCATTAATTAACTTAGAAAATCAATAATTAATGTATATATTAGATTTTTTCCTGAAATAATTAATATATATGTTTATAGTTCTATAACATACCGTACCAACCAAGTGCAATAAGTGGGTACAATGTCACTTAAGTAAGAGGTTGGGGTCTGAATCCTAGTTAGGGCAAGTTAGTTTCTTAATTTCTCATAAAAAAAATACGTATACCTGAGACATCTATATACCCTAAACCTAAATAAATACCAACATATTTTTTTTTCTTAAAAAATAACTAGAGAAATTACTTATACCCTTCTTTTTATTTTTAGGAGTTTTAATTTAATGCTAACTTCAAATTAATTATTAGTCTTTCACCAGTAGTCATGTAAACTAATTGTTAATTGAACTGATTTTTTTTATAAGAATTGTTTATTAATTAATTGTAGTAATTGAATATTGATATATTGTTTTCTCTTTACTTATATACAGTTTAAAGACTATTCCCTGTGCAAAATCTACCAAAGGATTGGCAAAGCTTCAAGAAACAAATCATCAATCTGTAATTGGTCATCGAGTGATGTTGGTGACGAAGGAGGCTTGGAGGACTACATAATGCCACAAACCTACCTTATTATGAAGATGTCAATCATGGTGTTGCTCAACAAGTCGGCATGGATATGGCACCTGCCATGAATAATATTACTAATGCCTATGATCATCAATACATCAATTTTGAGGATGGAGCCGATACAATCAACTCGTGAAGAAGCCATGCCACCATTAATGATCATCAACCAAGATCATCCATCAAGCGAGTGCCATTCATAGCTACCGACGATAATGACTGTGGTAACTCATCCAACTTTGGGCTATCAAATATTGAGCCTCATCACGCAGATCCCGAAGAAGCGGGGCCATTATCCAAGACTACCAAGAAAAATATCAATGTGACTTCAACACTGATCATCCTGATGTAGTTGCGCCGCCTAATGTTGAGTCGACGAGAGGTTTTAGAGGAAGAGGGCCTCGATCTGTTGCGTGACTTCCCCAAATTTCAACCTATGGATTTGGAATTCGGTGATTGGGAAGCCAATGCATGGGATAATGAATTTGCTCCAGTTTGAATGTATATATAGTTGTCACAAGGATATATATCATGCATGTATTTGCTTAATCAGTTTGTGTAATGACATGATCTACCTTTTTTTGTTGTGAGAATTGAATCAATTTGTTTAAGGACATGAATTTGTTCCGATTTGAATTAATATGCATGTATGGTTGGATCCATCCATCATGCCTAAATGATTCTTATAATATGTATCAATCATGGGCGCCTAGTGAGCTCCCTCCACTGCGCTTGCCTTGAATTCCTTCGAACTCCAGAGTGTCGCTGCTTCACCTCTCTTTGCCGCTCAGTTTGAGTAATCTTGAGTATCCAGACAGTTTGTTTGACATTTCCTTCACATTTTTTTTTATAGTTATTGTTTAGATGATAGTGTTCTACATATTCGTGTTGGGTTTGATGTCCAATGATTTTTCTATTGCACTTTGGTTTGTAAAGGAAGACTTCTTCCTAATTAATAAGATCAACCTTCTTGTCAATTTGATTGCAGTGTTTTTTTTTTTTTTTTTTGGTACATATTGATTGCAATGTGTTTGATGTGCACATTATATCAAATAAATAATGCACATTTCATTTATGTCGTTTTAGTGATGGGCAAGATCAGATGCTTTTTTTTTTAACAATAGTTGGTAATTTTTTATAGGGGGAGTTAATGTTTGGTGTCTTTGAAATAATGCTTTGAGAGGCACTCTTGTAGCATTTCTGTGTGATTCTTGTAAGGGTTGGATCCTACTCAGCGTAGATGCATGTTTGTGTTTTTCGAATTGTATCGTGTTCTTTGTCATTCTTATGTCTTTAACTTCCAGTTTGAGTGTATAGTTATCACAATGTATTTCCTTAATCAATTTTTGTAAGGACATGATCTACCTTTTTTTTTTTTTTGTGCGAATTGAATCAATTTGTGTAAGGAAAGTATATATAGGCCATTAATTGTACAGTACCTCTTATCAAAATGTAATTGCAGAGTACCATTTTACCAATTTTTCTGTTCGCAATTCATTCATCTAAGGCATTTGAATTTGCTCTTTTTTTTTTTTTTTTTTAGTGGTTTGATCTACTTTTTTTTTATAAGAAAGAAACAACTTGCCCCTAGAGCTGGGGTTCGAATAAGTAACCTCTTACTCCCACCAAATCCCATTCTAAACCATTGGATACGTGGTTTGATCTAATGGCAATTAGCGATTGGTTCGTTGAATATGAGTTAAGATTAGAAAAAGGCCCACATGTATAGAAGAGAATCGAAATTTACTGTGTTATATGTTTGTTTGTTTGTATGTTTTTTTTGTTTTTTTTACTTCAGTGGAAGTCGAACTCACCTCAATCCCCAAACCCAACTTTTTGGCAAGTGATGCATTTACCATTTCATTAAAGGTGCTTTCACTAACACAAAATATGGTTTTCGTAGCACTAGATTTATTGGGGTTCGAGACAACCGCTACCAAATTAAGTGTGTATAAGAAAAAGCACAAAAGACCAAACATAATTAAATCCCAAACTCAATTTCATCCAATGTGAACCTGATTTCCTCTCGTTCCATAAGAAAACTCTAGCTGCCTCGACCATCGGGTATCTTGATCACCCATTACCTCATGTCACTCCTCTTTATGAAAATAAGTTATGGTATGTAGATCAAAACATACAAGAGTGTGACATGATAGATAACCCTGGTCAACATCTGGGAATCGGCTTCGGTAGATCGAGAGGAACCTATGACGATAAACTTTGCCAAACATCCCACGGTCAGATTGAACGAACCCACGAACGGAGACCCCGTCAAAACATCTCTCGAAAGGTAATCATGACCAAGACTTAAGTCTTCACCAAACATCTCTCATCCTCACGGGTCTTGCAGGAGTATTCACTCACCGCAAAGTCCTTGTAACAACCCTAAATTTCTAACTAGTGCCACGTGGTATTTTAGGACCATGACCTAGACCTAGCAGGACGTGGCATACATGGTCAACCTTCGGGAGTCGACACCGAGGTATATTATTTTCCATTGGCGATTGTATTAACTAGCTAAATATAAAATGTCAAATTTAATCAATTTAAATTATCGGGTTTCGCGGGTAAGGTTCGATGTCGGTATCCGTGCACTAGGAGAGTACTTGAGTACGAATAAGCTAAATGATGAGACGGCTAATAATTGAGTACTTTTGAAACCTACGTGAACTTGGCCTATGAAAATGGTAAAGGAAAATGTCTAAGTCAATTACTTTATAACTATCGTTAAATTGATCTAACTGGATAGTTGTTGGGTTATAATGCCATTTAATTAAATGAATAACCTGTTGGAGTTTCTATTTAGATTATCACATTATTATGCCTAAGTCCAAATGGTTAAAATGAAACCATGAAATTATATAAGTCTAGCTAAAGAAAGGCCAATTGGACACATCTAAGCTACACACTTAATCTAGAACACCATGGACCTCCATGAGATCTACCTAGGGATGAGGGTGTGGAAAATGATTAGTGCTCATCAAGTGGTATATGATGTAGGGTAATTTAGAATTATGGGTAGCACATATCGAAGGATGTGAAGCTAGGATCAAAAGAGAGAGACTAATATAAATATGGACACTTAGACAAATTGTGGTTTCAAAATCACTTCAGGGAATCAATTGAGGAAGAGAATAGAGCACTTGCTAGAGTGGCTAGATTTATAGGAAGCTAGAGGGGAGATTAGAAGTTTCAGTATAGTTCCAACTTTCAACAACACCGGCTCTAGGTATGCACAAAACAAATCTTTCTAGTTCAAGTCTTGATCTCTTTACTTTAATGAATGAGGTGGTTGATGGTCAAACTTGAGTGAATCTATAATTTTGAAATGGTTTTGCAGGGATGAAAAACCCCGTAGAAAATCTTTTCCCCGTTATATTATTAATTGGGGATTCCCGCGAGAATTTTCAAAAAAAAGAATTGTAATAAATAAAGTGTCAAATATACATACATAACGACACAATTGTTGAAATTCCAACAAAAATAAATAAAATCAACATATCATGCAAAAAAAATTATAACTACTAAGTCTTAACATTTATAATTAAGTTTATACAAATCATCGACATATCTAAAATGAAAAGTCCAAATTCAAAATATTTCTTAAAGTCATAACTATCTCTTTAAACTACCACAGCTCTGTTTGGCAAGGCTAGCTGATAGCTGATAATCTAGCTGATAGCTGATAATCTACTAGCTGGTAGCGGAAAGCTGATAATCTAGCTGATCAAGTAAAAACTGTTTGGAATGATAGCTGATTGATTAGCCAAAATGACAATAAAGTACATATGACACAATTAAGTATATTAATTAATCATATAATTAATGTATCTTATTTACAAAATATAAATTAATACCATAAAATAATTTATATTATTTAGAAAACTAAACGATGTGTGTCTATAAATGCTTACACGAAATAGTTCTATATTAATTTATAAGAATTCGTAAAAAATAAACACATGTAAATAAAAATACAATAAACGACTTGGATAACTATACATATACCTAACGCATCATCCATAACTGAGAATCAATATTATTGCGAATATTTTTCATTTATATAGAAGTATCTCTATAACTTAAAAAAAATAGATTAGTAAAAAAAATAAAATAGGTAGGATAGCCCACCACTCGAACACTACATTAAAAAATATTTTTATAACATCTAAAAATATTTTTATACTCGACGTTGTTAAAACTTATTTAATATGTAATAAATATCTAACGAGATTATCTATAATTAAGAAATTAATGTGTAATGATTTTTAATTTTAGTGAAATTCTTTGTTTTATAATATTTAGTTAATTATTAATCACTATTTTTTTATTAACAATATTAAGTTATATGTTAATTTTAAATTCAATAAGTTTTAATAACTTATTATATAACTGTTGATCTCTGTCGTCTCTCTCTCCTCCTCTCTCTCATCCTCTATTTCTTATCCGATTTTTTATTTATTTATTTATTTATTTATCTTCTCGATATGTGTAGGAATTAGATCACGAAAAATACCCCAAATCCTAAATCCCATCCTACATTATTTTTTAGTAAGTTCGTTAGTTAAAAGGGATAAGAAGATAAGGACGTTCATTGAGACAACACATTATAAATAAGACCAATCATCTTATTTGTACTGCGTGATTTTTCAACAGTTTCTAATAACCCTTCTTGATTGTTGTTCATCATATATTAATTGTTTAACGTTCGTGAGGAATTAGCTTTCCGAATTCTTGTTTTTCGCCATCAATGGCATCACCACTACTTGTTAGTAATGGTTTGATTTCATCAGTTGTTCTTCCACGCGGTTACGTGTTTAGCTTTTTCGTCACTTTCTTTTTTCTAAAACCCCTGATGTGAAGTTTGAAGAGATTCATGATCTTGATGACATCTACAAATATACACCTGAGATCCTCGCAAGTACGTACGAACAAATCTGTTGCATGTCTTTCTTTCTTTCTTTTTCTTTTTTGCATATCTTTCTTATTCTCATTGACTAACTAGAAGTTTTAAAATTCAAAAAATTGTCGGTTTGCGTCAATAATTGATTTTAAGTATGTTTGAGAAAAACTACCTATAATTTAACCCAAACAGTTTAAAATTAAAATTAACGTCTCCATGTCGTGCAAGTTTTGATCAAAGAGTAATATATATTGTAAATAATTGTTTTTTCGTTAAAAAGAAAAATTATGTAGTGCGATGATCGGGTTAAATTTTTATATGTTTATTAATTTGTTTTAGGGTTTAATTAGTATTGATAATTATATATGCCTAATTAATCAAGTTGTGCGTGCATGCACGGAGTTGTGCGGATGAGGTTAGGGTTGGAAGTACTCGTGCATATAAACTTAGATTAATTAGATTCTTTTACACGTGCAATTAAATTACATTAATTCTTGCAGGTTTGTACGAAAAAAAGAGAGCCAAAGAATGGTATTTTTTCAGCATTAGGATCATGAAACATGAGAACGGCTCTAGGCCGAATCGGAAGGTTGCCGGTCAAAGTAGTTTTTGGAGAGCCTCTAATGGCGGAAAGATGAAAGATGATGGTTCAAGTACATAATAGACAATTTTTGGGACATAAGGGAGCATTGAACTACTTTAAAAATAAGCAATCCAAGACCAATTGGATCATGCAAGAATACACCTTGGCTTCTCAAAATCATCACGGTCCCCACAAGGTAACCATGCTTAATTCATTCTCATTAATTAACTTAGAAAATCAATAATTAATGTATATATTAGATTTTTTCCTGAAATAATTAATATATATGTTTATAGTTCTATAACATACCGTACCAACCAAGTGCAATAAGTGGGTACAATGTCACTTAAGTAAGAGGTTGGGGTCTGAATCCTAGTTAGGGCAAGTTAGTTTCTTAATTTCTCATAAAAAAAATACGTATACCTGAGACATCTATATACCCTAAACCTAAATAAATACCAACATATTTTTTTCTTAAAAAATAACTAGAGAAATTACTTATACCCTTCCTTTTATTTTTAGGAGTTTTAATTTAATGCTAACTTCAAATTAATTATTAGTCTTTCACGAATCATGTAGACTAATTGTTAATTGAACTGATTTTTCTATAAGAATAGTATATTAATTAATTGTAGTAATTGAATATTTATATATTGTTTTCTCTTTACTTATGTACGGTTTAAAGACTATTCCCTGTGCAAAATCTACCAAAGGATTGGCAAAGCTTCAAGAAACAAATCATCAATCGTAATTGGTCATCGAGTGATGTTGGTGACGAAGGAGGCTTGGAGGACTACATAATGCCACAACTACCTTATTATGAAGATGTCAATCATGGTGTTGCTCAACAAGTCGGCATGGATATGGCACCGCCATGAATAATATTACTAATGCCTATGATCATCAATACATCAATATTGAGGATGGAGCTGATACAATCAACTCATGTGAAGAAGCCATGCCACCATTAATGATCATCAACCAAGATCATCCATCAGCAGTGCCATTCATAGCTACCGACGATAATGACTGTGGTAACTCATCCAACTTTGGGCTATCAAATATTGAGCCTCATCACGCAGATCCTGAAGAAGCAGGGGCCATTATCCAAGACTACCAAGAAAAATATCAATGTGACTTCAACACTGATCATCCTGATGTAGTTGCGCCGCCTAATGTTGAGTCGACAGAGGTTTTAGAGGAAGAGGGCCTCGACTGGTTGCGTGACTTCCCCAAATTTCAACCTAGGATTTGGAATTCAGTGATTGGGAAGCCAATGCATGGGATAATGAATTTGCTCCAGTTTGAATGTATATATAGTTGTCACAAGGATATATATCATGCATGTATTTGCTTAATCAGTTTGTGTAATGACATGATCTACCTTTTTTTGTTGTGAGAATTGAATCAATTTGTTTAAGGACATGAATTTGTTCCAGTTTGAATTAATATTCGTGTATGGTTGTATACACGTACAATATACGAAATTTTTTGCAATTCCAGGCCGCTCAATGTGAGTGCTGGAGTTCCCGAATTCCACAAAATACCTATCTTGAATTTCAGAATATGTGATGTAAACTTTAAATGTTTCTATATGCTTTTGGTATCCAGACACTTTGCTTGACATTTCTTTCACTTTTTTTTTTTTTTCATAGTTATTGTTTACATGATAGTGTTCTACATATTAGTGTTGTGTTTAATGTCCAATGATTTTTGTATTGCATTTTGGTTTGTATAGGAAGACTTTTTCCTAATTTATAAGATCAATCTTCTTGTCAATTTGATTGCAGTGTATTTGATGTGCACAATATATCAAATAATGCACATAGCATTTATGCCTTTTTAGTGATGGGCTAGATCAGATGCTTTTTTTAATAATAGTTGGTAATTTTTTTAGGGGGTGTTAAAAGGAAATTTGTTTGGTGTCTTTGAAATAATGCTTTGAGAGCTAGGCACTCTTGTTGCATTTTTGTATGATTCGTGTAAGGGTTGAATCCTACTCAGCGTACATGTTTGTGTTTTTCGAATTATATCCCATCATGTTCTTTGCTATTCTTATGTCTTTAACTTCCAGTTTGAGTGTATAGTTATCACAATGTATTTCCTTTATCAATTTTTGTAAGGACAAGATCTACTTTTTTTTGTGCGAATTGAATCACTTTGTCTAAGGAAAGTTTAGGCCATTAATTGTACAGTACCTCTTATCAAAATGTAATTGCACAGTACCGTTTTACCAATTTTTCTGTTCACTATTCCTTCATCTAAGGTGTTTGAATTTGCTTCTTTTTTTTTTTTTTTTTACGTGGTTTGATCTATTTTTATCCTCTTACTCCCATGGTTTGTTGAGTAGAAGTTTAGATTAGGAAAATGCCCACATATATAGAGGGGAATCAAAATTTACTGTGTTATATGTTTGTTTGTTTGTTTTATTTTTTATTTTTATTTCAGTGGGAGTCGAACTCAGACCTCGATCCTAAACCGTGCCTTTTAGCAAGTGATGCCTTTACTATCTCACTAGAGGTGCTTTCACAAGAACAAAGGGTTATCGTAGCACTAGATTAATAGGGGTTCGAGACAACCGCTACCAAATTAAGTGTGTATAAGAAAAAGCCTAAAAGACCAAACATAATTAAATCCTAAACTCAATTTCATCCAATATGAACCCGATTTCCTCTCGTTCCAGAAGAAAACCCGAGCTGCCTCGACCATCGGGTATCTTGATCACCCATTACCTCATGTCACTCCTCTTTATGAAAATAAGTTATGGTATATAGATCAAAACATACAAGAGTGTGACATGATAGATAACCCTGGTCAACATCTGGGAATCGGTTTCGCTAGATCGATAGGAACCTATGACGATAAACTTTGCCAAACATCCCACGGTCAGATGGAAGTAACCCATGAACGGAAACCCCGTCAAAACATCTCCCGAAAGGTAATCATGACGAAGACTTAAGTTTTCACCAAACATCTCTCATCCTTGCAGTCTTGCAGGGAGTATTCACTCACCGCATAGTCCTTGGAACAACCCTAAATTTCTAACCGATTGCCACGTGACATTTTAGGACCATGATCTGGACCTGGCGCGCACGTCGTGGCATACATAATCAACTTTCGGAGTCGACATTGAGGTATATTATTTTTCATTGGTGATTGTATTAACTAGCTAAATATAAAATGCCAATTTTAATTGATTTAAATTATCGGGTTTCGCGGGTAAGGTTTGATGTCGGTATCCGTGCACTACGAGAGTACTTGAGTATGAATAAGCTAAATGATGAGACGGCTAATAATAAAGTTTATTTCTTTCTTATAAAAAAATGTACATTATCCGTTGACAAGAAAATGAAGGTTTTTTTAAAAGAAAAATAGTAATTCTAATCGACACAAAGACGAAGGAAGGACGGTTGCTATAGTTTGAGCACTTACCTTTAGTAGAAAACTTGATTGAATAGAAATTGAATAAATTAGTCAAAATAGGGGAGGATTAAAGCTAATTTAAGACATATTAATTAAAAAAACTTAAATGAACAGTTGATTAAGTTGGATATTGAATGATCTAGACGAAAAAGAAAAAAATAGATAATCAACTCTAATTAATTTGGAATGGACGTTAGGTTCTTGCTGCTTTGAAAGGAACATCCCATCAGAGATAGCAATAAGCATCAGCACTCGTGAGCTCTATGTTGTTGTTGGTGACTTGGTGACGTCCCCTTGCACATCACCGATAAATATCCACAATCAAATATACTACGTGACATAAAGCAAGTAGAAAGCTGCCTAAAAAATTATTTGTGGCAGCTAGCCAACTGCTGCCACTTAAAAGATATATTTGTGGCAACTCTCAGCGAGATCTATTCATCGGGCCGTGCGCCCGCTCGGCTTGCCTAGGCCTACTTGACTTGAATTGAGCTTGAATTTTAAAAAATGTAATGAAGGTTCGGCTCAACCCAAGCTCATAAAAGCCCGCATATATATTGGGCGGGCCTGGTTTGATCTTTTTTAACTTAAGCCCGACCCGAATATAACACAAACTTTTAAATGTATATATAACTTAAAAAGGATCAAAGACGGGATTCGAACCTTGATTCTAAGGATAAACAACACCATCAATTGTGGGTACGACAAATAAATGAACTATGCACCTAGTCAACATGACCAACAGACAAATAAACTGTGAATTACATATGCTAACTGCTTAAGTTATTATTTAACAATAATTTATTTTGATAAAAAAAAACTTTTTTTTAAAGTATCAAGCCCGCTTAAGCATGCCCAAGTTTGGCCCATATCAAACTTGGGCCCGCTATATGAAAAATCGGGCTTGGGCCATGGCTTAGACAAGGCCATAAAAAAAAGCCCGACTTGGAGCCCGCCTAAGCCCGCTCATTGCACAAGTCTACTCTCAAATGCCATAAAATAAAAGATATACTTGTCGCGCCTTTAAACTGCCACAAATGATAGTGATTCTTATTAAGTTAATACATAGTTTGCAATATTCAGAACCTTTAAATAGGACAAGTATTAAAATAAAAAATATTTGATTATTGTTTGCTAAAATGTCAAAATTAAGATTTCAACCAAGAAATTTATTAAAAATAATCACGAAATCTCAATAACAACTACACGTCAATATCAACTCGCATAAATTACAAAAACGTTTGCAACTTTTAATTCATTTGCATCTTCCATGCAATGAGAACTCCAGTTCTTCTTTCCAACTATCACATGAGCAACACAAGGAAATTTAATTCGCCAATTATCTAAAAATAAAAGAGATCATCTAGCAAGAGCAATAATTCCAAACAAACAAGGTTTAAAGCTATCAACTCTATTAAGGGTTAAAATAAGAAAACACATAGTAGTAGCAAATATAAAAAAGAATCACAAAAAGACTAAAAAGAGAAAGATTTCATTAGTATTCGAGTGTGAAATAGTAAATAGTTCCTTAATATCAGAATTAGTTTAATATGATTTTAAATTTCAACCGCACAAATTAATATAACACTAGAACAAATTCAGAAAGACTTTTCATAGAGGTTTTTGACCTCTATGAAAAGTAGGGGTGAGCAAACCGCGGTTTGGTGGTGAAAACCGCCAAACCGCGAACAAATCGAGGGTCTACGATTTAGTGATTTTCCAAACCACCACCAAACCACGAACCACCAAAACTGCAACCAAACCGAACCGCGGTTTATGCGGTTTGGTCGGTTTGGTTGCGGTTTTGGTGCGAGGCAGCGGCGAGGCAGCGGCGAGGCGGCGGTGGACGTTCACGCGGTGAAAGGCGACGACGATGGCAATGGATTCGCCGGCGGCGGTGAGACGGGAGTGAGAGGAGAGAGGAGACGGCGGTGACGGCGGGCGTGAGCGAAAGAAAGAGGATCGCGGAACGAGAGGAGAGAGAGAGCCCGCGGTGAAAAGAGAGAGAGAGAGGAGACGACGAGTGAGAGAGAGAGAGAGAGACCCGGTGAGAGAAGAGAGAGGCGAGAGCCGGCGGTGAGAGGAGAGAGAGGAGCGACGGGAGCGAGAGGGAGGTAACGGGCGGGAGCAAGAGTGAGAGGAGGTAACGCGCGGGAGTGAGTGAGAGGGAGGTGACGGGCGGGAGTGAATGAGAGGAGAGGAAATGATTGTTTTTTTGGTTACATTTTAGGGTTTTTGGTTTGTATTCACCAAAATGCCATCGCTTGGTTAAACCATGATTTTCCCAAAATGAAAACTCTGCGACGTTTTTCAAACCGCAAGTTTTAAAACTGGACCAAACCGCGCGGTTTGGTTTGGCTTGGGCAATTTTTCAAAAACAGTTGCCCACCCCTAATGAAAAGCGTTATCTTTTAAAGCGTTATCGTATCTTCAAAGCTTACATAGGGGTTTCAAACCTCTATCAAATCTGACTATTTCATAAGGGTTTGAAACCTCTATAATATCTATAGGCTTACATAGGGGTTTCAAATCCCTATCAATTTTAGTAATTTCATAAAGATTTGAAACCTCTATATTATCGTCAAAGGCTAATATAATCAAATGTAATATTAAAAAATAATAGCTGAAAATGCTCAATATTAATTTCTATTTCCATTTTCAATTGAAAATATAACAAATCTACATTCCAATCGCAATACTATTATTCCATCAAGAAATTCGCAGTGTTCTACAACCAATCAACAAAACAACAAATCGATAGCCACACATTTCACGAAACCCACTAAAATGGTCAAAAATCAAACAAATAGTGTTCTCCTCCACCCCCTCAGCCACCTTCTCCACCACCTCTGTAACGACACCGATGGTCTTTACCACCATTACAACCTCCTCTATACATGATCAATTCAAAGTTACAAACACATCAATAAACAATTGACCTCATCAATGGAACTCTTCCAATTATATGAACATATATCTTACTTTTAAGAGCCAAATAGGGGTGCCCATTTGTGCCTCCAAAATGGTAGAATTATTGATATCAATGTACCCAAAACCCAATTTTTCCTGCAATATATTAATGTTCGTCACATTGAAATATTATTAGTCCAAGCTTTATAAATGTAGATCATGAAATTTAATCGCCACCCTATATTTACCAAGAACGTGAAGTTGGCCCTGAAGCAATGAGAGTACTCCCATTCCTACACATCAATCAAACCAATTATAAATTTAAGTGCACCCATGACAAGGCAATATAGTTAAGCTAGTATATGAACATTAAAGGACCGTATCTTCAGATGTTGATGCAGATTGAGAAATGAATGAGGTTTATATCTGGCCTTTTGAGATATTATTGTTGCCCTCCAGTTGCTCGTACAAGAAAGCCAAATTTTTATTGCCCTCAAATTGATCATAAGCTGCTAAGGATAACTTTAATGATGACAATGCTAGAAGATCAAAAACAGTTGTGAAATAACTCAAAGCATTGCTAACAATTAATTGTGTCATAATGGCTTCTCCATGTGAGGAAAGTATATCAGTGAATCTCAACAACCAATGTAGTGCACTGCCTAGCTGTAGAACCTCCTTAGAAAGTAATATGAGACATTGGAGAGCATGAACCTTTTGGTCCATAAATGTATTTGATAAATGCAAGTACAACGGCAGAGCAAGAAAGACAAGCATAGAAACATATAGCAGCAGGGGCCTAAAGAGTTGATACTTCAACAAGGAGACTAGAAACTCTATTGCCAAAGTAATGTAAATAATCTTCAAGGTGAACCACATCTCCACACAAAAGAGAGAGTTTCGTGCCTTGCTAGAAAGAAAATGATAACCCTTGGAAGCACTGACATGTTTGAACATAGCTTATAACTAATTATTATCAAAATATAATAGTGCTTATAACTAATTATTATTTATTCCAACTACTGATGTCTACTACTCTTAAATATGATTGTTAATTCATGGTGCACCTAACCAAATGACATGAAAATGAGGGAAGACAAAGGACTTAATTGATTTCGGTCTTCTTTTTAAACAAAGAAAAACAAATATAAAAACATTTTACCAATGTTATGTTCTCTGATTACGCAGGAGAGCATCATCCAATTTTCCTCCCGTTGAAAAAAAAAAAAAAAAAAGTAAGGCTTTTGATCTCATTAACACCAGTCATCAACAGTGAAAGAGATGCATTTTCAAACACAACAATTTCTTATTTAAGAAGATAATCAGAGTTTTTTGAACATAAAAACAAGAGCCTACATCCACAGATTATCTCAGAAACAGTGAGATGAGATTACTTGTACCATTGTTGCTGAACCATACACCTCTTTGTTTCTTTTTATGCACATATTTTTTGTTACTGCAACAATATTTTTCTATTTTATCATGTATTCTAAACCTCCACTCTCATCACCAATGCACTAGAGCAACAATTCTTGCACTGCAAATGAAATAAAGCAACTCAATGTGTCGAAGGGATCAATCTCATTAGCATTAAATTAAAAAACTATTGCCCATCTGAAAAAAAAAAAAAAAATTGAACTAGAGGTCCAAGTTCACCATATTCTTGCATTTAAGTATATAGTCACTAAAGAATTTTATTTACCTGGCATTTAAGTATTCAAAATCAAATGTAGTTATCTAGCTAAGAAAGTCACTATATACTTGTATAATAAGATCACTTGAGTGCCATGCCATTCTCGACATTAGTCCTACTCTAAGCATCTGCTTCATCTTATATGTATGACAAACTAATTCAAATAGATAATTAATTTGCTGTTCTTAAATTTGCAAAAACACATTCTAACCTCAATAAACTTCAATATATTCCAACACATTTGGAAAATCAATCAATATATTTTGATATAATTATATTAGTCACACACACACACACACATATATATATATAAATGACTTGAATTTGTAAAAACCGTATGGTACTTTGTAAACTCTTTTAAGAGTTTTAGAAGCATGCAAAAACACTTTTTCAAGTTATTCTCCTCTACTTATCTGACATTTGATATATAGAAATAACTAAAGCATGTAATGTAGTGAATGAATTGCTAACTAGTCTACATCGACCTTCTGAACTTAGAATTATTGCCATATAGATACAAAACCTTTCATTCTTTTGTGCCTCTTTTACATTGTCAATGTATTATCTTACCTATAAAGGTGCAGATAACTTTTTATCAAGAACTAGCATTTTTCAACTGTGCCCATGAAATACTTACTCCTGCTTGATTTTTTTTATAACTTAGAATTATTGCCATATAGATACAGAACATTTCATTCTTTTGTGCCTCTTTTACATTGTCAATGTATTATCTTACCTATAAAGGTGTAGATAACTTTTTATCAAGAACTAGCATTTTTCAACTGTGCCCATGAAATACTTAATCCTGCTAGATTTTTATTTTTGAAAACCCACTTGATTTGATTTCCATCAATTGATTCACAATACATGCAAACAAGTAGAAATGGATAAAGATACCCGAAAACTGATCCACTACAAACAATTATGAGTGAAAAGGCAGAAAATTGAAGGAAAAGAAATGCCTTGCAACAGCATAGATTGTCTTAATTTAGATTATTACCTTAGTTACATTTGCAAGAGAAAAATCAGCACCTCTGAGATCGGCATCAGATAAATCAGCCCCTAGAACATATCAGAAAGAAGAGAAAGAAGTGTATCAATGAGACAAGTGCATCAGCATTAACTAACTAGCACAAATCAAACAGTGGAACAGACAGCAAAGTAATTCAACATTGAAGCTTGCATGTGAAGTAGTAGATCGACAATTGTTTTCAATAAGAGCCAAACTGTAGGAAACATTAGCAGGAAGAAGTTAATTAGAGAAGTAAATTAATGTGTGTAGGACAATTAGTAATTAAGGCAAGGCAAGGCAAGGCAAGTTGGAGTTCCATTAATTTTAATATATATAATACACTTAATTACTGGTATAGTGGTATTCTTAAGAAATAAGATTAAGTTAGGAGTAATTAATTTTAATAGCATTAAATTTGTAAAAGCCAATTGGTGCTTGAAAAGAGCAAGACAACATGAAAGAAATGTGCAGAGCATGAAGATGAAGTACAAAATGTGGGCATAGAAAGCATGCATTGGAACCAAAAACCTTTAGTATATTTTTCAGCTATATATCCCTCAAAATAAAACTGTAGAAGAACACTTTATTCAGGGCACTAGCTAGCATGTACAGGTGACATCAATGCTCTCATCCAACAAATTAAGGAATACAAATTTGTAGACAAGACTTATTAGCTTTACAAAATAATTCAGTCTCTACTGTGAATTTGAACACAAATTAGATCAGTGTACCAACATAAATAAAGCAAGACTTTTAAGAATTATGTACAGAGTTCATGAATTGTAAATCAGTGTAAAACACCAACTATGCCCCAAACAATACAAATTACTGCACCAGTGAAGGACTTGGAACACATTTATTGCAATCCATCACAACAACACAAGCATTAAAAGAGAAGGACAGACAGAAAGACATTCAGATTCCACATGAGAGAAAGAATAAAAGATTTTTCACAAACAACACAAAGGCTACAAAACATACTCTTCTCATCATTGCCCAAATCAAATGTCCTGACAATCCACCCCCATCACAGCCGTACCCTCCCCTTCATATATGCAATCACATACAACAAGGTAATTATTCATCAATATCTAAAGACAAGCATACAATTTATCCAAAATTCAGCATACAATTTATCCAGTTATGACCATTGCAATCCCTACCATTACAAGGTGAAAGACACAAAAAGGGTAGAGTGTGAACTGTTGAATGAGAAGGTCATGTGCCTTTTTGAGAGGAAAGATTTGCTTCAATAACTACAACTTAATTATTAATATGAGAGGGATTTGATGCTTTGATGGTTCGCTTATTATATGTATCAGCAGCAGTACCGGAGGTATAAACCCTCCCATACCAGACAAGGCATGTCACTTATTGTTAAAAGAAAAGAAAAAAAAGTTGAACAATGTAAATTAATTAGCCTTTGGAGAAAAATATTGCTAAGTACATGACACAATTTCAATTAATTATATGTGAATGAACTGATCATTTATATTTTATTTTATGTCTCTTTTATTCTGTAAATGTCAAGAGGAATATATACTTATATATTAAAATAGGGCTAGTACATAGGAATTGTCAAAGCTTGAGTTACCTAAATGAAGGAGCCCCAAAAAAAAAAAAAAAAAAAAAAAAAAAAGATGAGCATCGATATATATATATTAAACAGTTAATACTAAATCACAAAAAAAAACTAAATACTGAGTAATTGGCCATATATGACCGTAGCTAAACCCTTTTAGACAAAAAAAAAAAAACCAATACTAGTAATCAAGCTGTGTTTTCATATACCTGTCTTCCACATCCTGTGAGAATCTTTGCAAGACATTTCAATCTCTCATACTAGTTAACTTTGAAGAAAATATCATATTGAATTTGAAGATGGATCAACCAACAACACCACTGGTGGTTCAAAGGTTGAAGAAGCAGAGTATTTTTCATAAATATTATCGACAGACCTTCAAAGTCATAAAAAATGGTGTTATAAGCATGATTAAGATAAAGCACATATGAACCAGAAATTAATTCAAGTTGTCTATCACATTGTATAAACTCAATCGAATATCCACAACACCATCAACAAATGCATTTCACCTTATCTCATTGAGGCATTTTCACGAACAGAGACCATATTCAACCAAAAACTTAAGAGCCAAAGTTTGAGATCTCGCACAAACATCACAAATCAACAATGCGAATCGTGAAATCGCTTATCCAAATCCAAGTGTTCAAACTTTTGATCAATCTAGGTCGAGTATTGTGCTCAAATCACCAAACCAACTCAAAACGGAACCGATTCTCATACTCACCTCACTGCACCAGCAGATATCGACCAATGAACGAACGAACGAGGACTGGTGCAGAGGTTGGGGTTAGGGTTAGGGTTTTGTGACAGAGAAAACAAAGAAGATGAAGTGAGAAAGAGGAGGAGATGTAGAGAGAGAAATTGAGATGGGAATCGGAGTACCTGGAAAGTGAATCGCTGGTTGGAGAGTGAATCGCTGGAGAGTGAGAACTGGTTTGAGATTGAGAGAACTGGTTTTGAGATTGAGAGTCGATTAAGTGTATTGAGGAAAAATGGTTTTGAGTTTTAATAGAGGTTACTAAAAACTCCTATGAATTAGGTGCTATAAAAATCCTAATTACTTAATACATGGGGGTTACTTAAAAATCTCTATCAATTAAGTGTTATAGAAAGCTTAATTGCATAATACATAAGGGTTACTTAAAAACCTCTATCAATAAGGTGTTATAAAAAGCCTAAATTGTTCTAGTGTAAAATAGTCTCCAATTTATTTGGGCTAACAAATCATTTTCCTTTAAGCATCTATCATGGGAACAAAAGCAAGCACTATATATGTTTCATATGATTTTAAATTTCAATCAGACACGTGAATTCATTTACTCATTCAAATTATCATGTGTTGCCTTGTCCAAGTTTCAAGTGGCTTGTTCTCTTCTCTTGTCCCTCAGTAAAACGATCTACTGGGGACTTCCATTAATTAATCTCATCCTCGCTAGCTAAGCTATTTTCATCTTTATAGATGAGAGACAATCGAGACATGCAAGTTAATTTTCTTCCCTAGAAATGAAAGAGACTATTTGGGGGCAGCCCTTCCAACTCGCTTTTCTCCATTCACAAGGCTCCCCCGCTTATTGGTCATCAACAAGCTTTCAATTTTGACATACAATAACATATATTCAGTGACCAATATAGTGTAATGCTCACATTTTGCATTAGAGAAGTCACACTGTACGTGCGTCACATTGGTGGAGCCTAGATCTCATACATAGAATAAATATTATCCCAAAAAAAAAAAGTTGTATGTAAGATACACAATCAATTACCTCAAATGCTGCAACCTGTCCACCATTGCAAGCCAAATCATTTTTCTGTTTGAGAAACTAACATGAGTTTCTTTCCTTCAACTATCCTGCTCAACTCTGTAACCATTATTACATGTTATGAGACATTGCCATGCTTCTTTATGTACTCTGGATAGTTGTCAACAAATTTGGGCACGTCTTCAGCAAAATATAAAAGCATTATTTTGGCAGGATAACCATCTTGTCGAAACTCATCAACCATCTTCTTAATATTCATTCCAAGCTTATCTCCAAAATTTTCATACATGTTAGCTTTTAAAAAGGCATTTTGTTCTGATTATAGTACAACCTCCTACAGTTAAGAGTCAGCAAAATGATTCACAACTGGAGATGAGGATTTGAAACAATTAAAACTTGAAAAAAAAAAAAATTATAGGCCAACCTGCTGATCTTTAGGACTCTTGCCAAGATGTTTTAGGTCCACCTTATTATCTTCAATGCCAATCAATTCATGAACCATTGCCTACAAAAAGAAATGAGAAGGATAAATATAGTTACATAAAGAAGTGAACAAGAATTAATTTCTAAAATATAGAGAGTAAATACAAACAAAACAGATGAAAACGTTGTGGTCATAAATTACCTGATACGTCCATTGATTCAAAGAATATCTACAACTAGCAACAATGGAGAGATTTCTACAACAACAACATAGCCTCGGTCCCCAAATTAATCGGGGTCGGCTACACTCAGTCCCAAATTAACTGGGGTCGGCTACATGGATCAAACTTTTCCATTGTGCTCGATTAAGTGCAATTGATGGTGAGCTTTACAAACCATTCAAATCCCTTATAATTAATGAATCCCATGTTAATTTTGGTCTGCCCCTACCTCGTCGAATTTCTACAATTTCTATTGAGTCAAGTTTTCTAGTTGAAGCATTTGTAAGTCGTCTTTACAGGTGACCAAACCATCGCAACCGCCCTTCCCTAATCTTTGTATCAATTGGTGCTACTCCTACTTGTCTTTGAATTTCTATATTTCTTATTCTATCTTTGTATCAATGGAGAGATTTCTGATCTCCTAAATTCAAAGAGAACATTAGTTTTCTTTCTCGTACATAAGCCTCTGTTTATTCAATCCAAAAAAAAAAAAAAAAACTCATCAACCATCTTCTTGATATTGAATTGCTCTTAATTGAGCACAATGAAAGAGTTTGATCCATGTAGCCGTCCCCAATTAATTTGGGACGATTGAGGCTATGTCGTTGTTGTAAGGAAAAAAAAAAAAAAAAAAAAGGTGGCATCTTGATATTCATTTGCCGATCACCCGTCAAAAACCAAAAATTGCACTAATTTCTTACAAAAAATTGAAAACTTTGGGCATTAAAAATTGCAACCAATCAAACTAATAAGTTAGAAGAAAAATCTGAGTTTCAACCAAAACACAAATAATAAATAAGATAATCTAGGAATGATGCTTTTGCATATTGATCATAATTTAGTAGCATTATGAGTCAAGGGTTTGATGCAAAGATCGATCTAACTTAGTAACTGCTCAAGTAAAATTTTAGTTGAACACAACTATTGGAAAATAACACAACCATCCAACTGATTAGGTTGCAAGGGTAATTAGGGAGGAGTATTCATGAGCCGAAAATAAAAACAAACTCAAAAAAAAAAAGAGAGTGATCACCTACTAAGAGCAATAGCTCCAAACAGATAAGAACTAGCAACTCTGCAGCACTGCGAATAAATTAAGCTTCTCATATTTATAATTAAGAAGTAAAACTGTTTGTCAATCAGTTACAAACTAGCTTGTGCATAAAAAAAGGTACTGGAACAAGACACTAGTAAATAAATTGAGGAAAACAATTTCATTGCTAGCTAAAGTAATAGGTAGTGAATTGAGCAGTGGGCATTCATGGCTTCAACACATACCATGCCAATTAAGTGATGAAAAGATCTCACATGCATTTATGCACTGGTTTTGGTGATTAAAGAGAGAATCACGTCTTCTCTCCTTCCCCCCCCTCTCTCTCTCTCTCTTCTTCCCTCTCTCTCTCTCTCCTCTCGTTCTTATCCGATCTCTTATCTTAGCTTTATCTCATCTATTTGGTTCTAAACTGGTTTTTTTAGAAAGTTTGTTAGTTAAAGAGGATAAGTGCTTTTTTTTTTTTTTTTTAAAGAAAAAAGTCGGAAAAAACATTATAAATAATACCAACAGCTTCTAATTTTCTCTTCTTGATTGTTTTTCACCATATATTAATTGTTGAACGTTCGAGAGGAATTAGCTTTCCGAATTCTTGTTTTTCGTCATCAATGGCATCATCACTACTCGTTAGTAATAGTTTGAGTTCATCGACGTTCTTTCCTCGCGGTTACGTGTTTGCTCCCACAGATTCCGAGCTCTTCTGTCACTTTCTCCTTTCTAAAATTCAAAACCCTGATGTGAAGTTCGAAGAGATTCATGATCTTGATGACATCTACAAATATACACCTGAGATCCTCGCAAGTACGTACGAACAAATCTGTTGCATGTCTTTCTTTCTTTCTTTTTCTTTTTTGCATATCTTTCTTATTCTCATTGACTAACTAGAAGTTTTAAAATTCAAAAAATTGTCGGTTTGCGTCAATAATTGATTTTAAGTATGTTTGAGAAAAACTACCTATAATTTAACCCAAACAGTTTAAAATTAAAATTAACGTCTCCATGTCGTGCAAGTTTTGATCAAAGAGTAATATATATTGTAAATAATTGTTTTTTTGTTAAAAAGAAAAATTATGTAGTGCGATGATCGGGTTAAATTTTTATATGTTTATTAATTTGTTTTAGGGTTTAATTAGTATTGATAATTATATATGCCTAATTAATCAAGTTGTGCGTGCATGCACGGAGTTGTGCGGATGAGGTTAGGGTTGGAAGTACTCGTGCATATAAACTTAGATTAATTAGATTCTTTTACACGTGCAATTAAATTACATTAATTCTTGCAGTTTGTACGAAAAAAAGAGAGCCAAAGAATGGTATTTTTTCAGCCCTAGGATCATGAAACATGAGAACGGCTCTAGGCCGAATCGGAAGGTTGCCGGTCAAAGTAGTTTTTGGAGAGCCTCTAATGGCGGAAAGATGATGGTTCAAGTACATAATAGACAATTTTTGGGACATAAGGGAGCATTGAACTACTTTAAAAATAAGCAATCCAAGACCAATTGGATCATGCAAGAATACACCTTGGCTTCTCAAAATCATCACGGTCCCCACAAGGTAACCATGCTTAATTCATTCTCACTAATTAACTTAGAAAATCAATAATTAATGTATATATTAGATTTTTTCCTGAAATAATTAATATATATGTTTATAGTTCTATAACATACCGTACCAACCAAGTGCAATAAGTGGGTACAATGTCACTTAAGTAAGAGGTTGGGTCCAATTCTAGTTAGGGCAAGTTAGTTTCTTAATTTCTCATAAAAAAAATACGTATACCTGAGACATCTATATACCCTAAACCTAAATAAATACCAACATATTTTTTTTTCTTAAAAAATAACTAGAGAAATTACTTATACCCTTCCTTTTATTTTTAGGAGTTTTAATTTAATGCTAACTTCAAATTAATTATTAGTCTTTCACAGTCATGTAGACTAATTGTTAATTGAACTGATTTTTCTATAAGAATAGTATATTAATTAATTGTAGTAATTGAATATTTATATATTGTTTTCTCTTTACTTATGTACAGTTTAAAGACTATTCCCTGTGCAAAATCTACCAAAGGATTGGCAAAGCTTCAAGAAACAAATCATCAACTGTAATTGGTCATCAGAGTGATGTTGGTGACGAAGGAGGCTTGGAGGACTACATAATGCCACAGCTACCTTATTATGAAGATGTCAATCATGGTGTTGCTCAACAAGCTGGCATGGATATGGCACCTGCCATGAATAATATTACTAATGCCTATCATCATCAATACATCAATATTGAGGATGGAGCTGATACAATCAAGCGTGAAGAAGCCATGCCACCATTAATGATCATCAACCAAGATCATCCATCAGAATTTCATAGCTACCACGATAATGACTGTGGTAACTCATCCAACTTTGGGCTATCAAATATTGAGCCTCATCACGCAGATCCTGAAGAAGCAGGGGCCATTATCCAAGACTACCAAGAAAAATATCAATGTGACTTCAACACTGATCATCCTGATGTAGTTGCGCCGCCTAATGTTGAGTCGACAGAGGTTTTAGAGGAAGAGGGCCTCGACTGGTTGCGTGACTTCCCCAAATTTCAACCGGCGGATTTGGAATTCAGTGATTGGGAAGCCAATGCATGGGATAATGAATTTGCTCCAGTTTGAATGTATATATAGTTGTCACAAGGATATATATCATGCATGTATTTGCTTAATCAGTTTGTGTAATGACATGATCTACCTTTTTTTGTTGTGAGAATTGAATCAATTTGTTTAAGGACATGAATTTGTTCCAGTTTGAATTAATATGCATGTATGGTTGGATCCATCCATCATGCCTAAATGATTCTTATAATATGTTTCAATCATGGGCGCCTAGTGAGCTCCCTCCACTGCCTTGCCTTGAATTCCTTCGAACCTGTGAGTGTCGCTGCTTCACCTCTCTTTGCCGCTCAGTTTGAGTAATCATGAGTATCCAGACAGTTTGTTTGACATTTCCTTCACATTTTTTTATAGTTATTGTTTAGATGATAGTGTTCTACATATTAGTGTTGGGTTTGATGTCCAATGATTTTTCTATTGCACTTTGGTTTGTAAAGGAAGACTTCTTCCTAATTAATAAGATCAACCTTCTTGTCAATTTGATTGCAGTGTTTTTTTTTTTTTTTTTGGTACATATTGATTGCAATGTGTTTGATGTGCACAATATATCAAATAAATAATGCACATTTCATTTTTGTCGTTTTAGTGATGGGCAAGATCGGATGCTTTTTTTTTAACAATAGTTGGTAATTTTTTATAGGGGGAGTTAATGTTTGGTGTCTTTGAAATAATGCTTTGAGAGGCACTCTTGTAGCATTTCTGTGTGATTCTTGTAAGGGTTGTATCCTACTCAGCGTACATGCATGTTTGTATTTTTCGAATTGTATCCTGTTCTTTGCTATTTTTATATCTTTAACTTCCAGTTTGAGTGTATAGTTATCACAATGTATTTCCTTAATCAATTTTTGTAAGGACATGATCTACCTTTTTTTGTGCGAATTGAATCAATTCGTGTAAGGAAAGTATAGGCCATTAATTGTACAGTACCTCTTATCAAAATGTAATTGCAGAATACCGTTTTACCAATTTTTCTGTTCACTATTCATTCATCTAAGGCATTTGAATTTGCTTTTTTTTTTTTTTTTTTTTTTTTTTTTTTTTTTTTTTTTTATGTGGTTTGATCTACTTTTTTTTATAAGAAAGAAACAACTTGCCCCTAGAGCTGGGGTTCGAATAAGTAACCTCTTACTCCCACCAAATCTCATTCTAAACCATTGGATACGTGGTTTGATCTAATGGCAATTAGCGATTGGTTCGTTGAATATGAGTTAAGATTAGAAAAAGGCCCACATGTATAGAAGAGAATCGAAATTTACTGTGTTATATGTTTGTTTGTTTGTATGTTTTTTTGTTTTTTTTACTTTAGTGGAAGTCGAACTCACCTCAATCCCCTAACCCAACTTTTTGGCAAGTGATGCATTTACCATTTCATTAAAGGTGCTTTCACTAACACAAAATAGGGTTTTCGTAGCACTAGATTTATTGGGGTTCGAGACAACCGCTACCAAATTAAGTGTGTATAAGAAAAAGCATAAAAGACCAAACATAATTAAATCCCAAACTCAATTTCATCCAATGTGAACCTGATTTCCTCTCGTTCCATAAGAAAACTCTAGCTGCCTCGACCATCGGGTATCTTGATCACCCATTACCTCATGTCACTCCTCTTTATGAAAATAAGTTATGGTATGTAGATCAAAACATACAAGAGTGTGACATGATAGATAACCCCAGGTCAACATCTCGGGAATCGAAGCTTCGGTAGATCGAGAGGAACCTATGACGATAAACTTTGCCAAACATCCCACGGTCAGATTGAACGAACCCACGAACGGAGACCCCGTCAAAACATCTCTCGAAAGGTAATCATGACGAAGACTTAAGTCTTCACCAAACATCTCTCATCCTCGCGGGTCTTGCACGAGTATTCACTCACCGCATAGTCCTTGTAACAACCCTAAATTTCTAACTAGTGCCACATGGTATTTTAGGACCATGACCTAGACCTAGCAGGACGTGGCATACATGGTCAACCTTCGGGAGTCGACACCGAGGTATATTATTTTCCATTGGCGATTGTATTAACTAGCTAAACATAAAATGTCAAATTTAATCAATTTAAATTATCGGGTTTCGCAGGTAAGGTTCGATGTCGGTATTCGTGCACTAGGAGAGTACTTGAGTACGAATAAGCTAAATGATGAGACGGCTAATAATTGAGTACTTTTGAAACCTACGTGAACTTGGCCTATGAAAATGGTAAAGGAAAATGTCTAAGTCAATTACTTTATAACTATCGTTAAATTGATCTAATCGGATAGTTGTTGGGTTATAATGCCATTTAATTAAATGAATAACTTTGTTGGAGTTTCTATTTAGATTATCACATTATTATGCCTAAGTCCAAATGGTTAAAATGAAACCATGAAATTATATAAGTCTAGCTAAAGAAAGGCCAATTGGACACATCTAAGCTACACACTTAATCTAGAACACCATGGACCTCCATGAGATCTACCTAGGGATGAGGGTGTGGAAAATGATTAGTGCTCATCAAGTGGTATATGATGTGGGGTAATTTAGAATTATGGGTAGCACATATCGAAGGATGTGAAGCTAGGATCAAAAGAGAGAGACTAATATAAATATGGACACTTAGACAAATTGTGGTTTCAAAATCACTTTAGGGAATCAATTGAGGAAGAGAATAGAGCACTTGCTAGAGTGGCTAGATTTATAGGAAGCTAGAGGGGAGATTAGAAGTTTCAGTATAGTTCCAACTTTCAACAACACCGGCTCTAGGTATGCACAAAACAAATCTTTCTAGTTCAAGTCTTGATCTCTTTACTTTAATGAATGAGGTGGTTGATGGTCAAACTTGAGTGAATCTATAATTTTGAAATGGTTTTGCAGGGATGAAAAACCCCGTAGAAAATCTTTTCCCGTTATATTATTCATTGGGGATTCCCGCGGGAATTTTCAAAAAAAAGAATTGTAATAAATAAAGTGTCAAATATACATACATAACGACACAATTGTTGAAATTCCAACAAAAATAAATAAAATCAACATATCATGCAAAAAAAATTATAACTACTAAGTTTTAACACTTATAATTAAGTTTATACAAATCATCGACATATCTAAAATGAAAAGTCCAAATTCAAAATATTCCTTAAAGTCATAACTATCTCTTTAAACTACCACGGCTCTGTTTGGCAAGGCTAGCTGATAAACTAGCTGATAGCTGATAATCTAGCTGATAGCTGATACTCTACTAGCTGGTAGCGGAAAGCTGATAATCTAGCTGATCAAGTAAAAACTGTTTGGAATGATAGCTGATTGATTAGCTGATAAATGCAAAATGACAATAAAGGACATATGACACAATTAAGTATATTGATTAATCATATAATTAATGTATCTTATTTACAAAATATAAATTAATACCATAAAATAATTTATATTATTTAAAAAACTAAACTATGTGTGTCTATAAATGCTTACACGAAAATAGTTCTATATTAATTTATAAGAATTCGTAAAAAATAAACACATGTAAATAAAAATACAATAAACGACTTGGATAACTATACATATACCTAACGCATCATCCATAACTGAGAATCAATATTATTGCGAATATTTTTCATTTCTATAGAAGTATCTCTATAACTTAAAAAAAATAGATTAGTAAAATAAAATAAAATATGTAGGATAGCCCACCACTCGAACACTACATTAAAAAATATTTTTATAACATCTAAAAATATTTTTATACTCGACGTTGTTAAAACTTATTTAATATGTAATAAATATCTAACAAGATTATCTATAATTAAGAAATTAATGTGTAATGATTTTTAATTTTAGTGAAATTCTTTGTTTTATAATATTTAGTTAATTATTAATCACTATTTTTTTATTAACAATATTAAGTTATATGTTAATTTTAAATTCAATAAGTTTTAATAACTTATTATATAACTGTTGATCTCTGCCTCCTCTCTCTCTCCTCCTCTCTCTCTCATCCTCTCTTTCTTATCCGATCTTTTATTTATTTATTTATTTATCTTCTCGATTTATGTAGGAATTAGATCACGAAAAATACCCCGTGGAACCAATCTTAAATCCTAAATCCCATCCTACATTATTTTTTAGTAAGTTCGTTAGTTAAAAGGGATAAGGTTTTTTTTTTTTTTTAAAAAAAAAAAGAGAAGGACGTTCATTGAGACAACACATTATAAATAAAACCAATCATCTTATTTGTACCGCGTGATTTTTCAACAGTTTCTAATAACCCTTCTTGATTGTTGTTCATCATATATTAATTGTTTAACGTTCGTGAGGAATTAGCTTTCCGAATTCTTGTTTTTCGCCATCAATGGCATCACCACTACTTGTTAGTAATGGTTTGAGTTCATCAATTGTTCTTCCACGCGGTTACGTGTTTAGCTTTTTCGTCACTTTCTTTTTTCTAAAACCCAAAACCCTGATGTGAAGTTTGAAGAAATTCATGATCTTGATGACATCTACAAATATACACCTGAGATCCTCGCAAGTACTTACGAAAAAATCTGTTGCATGTCTTTCTTTCTTTTCTTTTTCTTTTTTGCATGTCTTTCTTATTCTCATTGACTAACTAGAAGTTTTAAAATTCAAAAAATTGTCGGTTTGCGTCAATAATTGATTTTAAGTATGTTTGAGAAAAACTACCTATAATTTAACTCAAACAGTTTAAAATTAAAATTAATGTCTCCATGTCGTGCAAGTTTTGATCAAAGAGTAATATATATTGTAAATAATTGTTTTTTTCGTTAAAAGGAAAAAATATGTTGTGTGATGATCGGGTTAAATTTTTATATGTTTATTAATTTGTTTTAGGGTTTAATTAGTATTGATAATTATATATGCCTAATTAATCAAGTTGTGCGTGCATGCACGGAGTTGTGCGGATGAGGTTAGGGTTGGAAGTACTCGTGCATATAAACTTAGATTAATTAGATTCTTTTACACATGCAATTAAATTACATTAATTCTTGCAGGTTCGTACGAAAGAAAAAGAGCCAAAGAATGGTATTTTTTAGCCCTAGGATCATGAAACATGAGAACGGCTCTAGGCCGAATCGGAAGGTTGCCGGTCAAAGTAGTTTTTGGAGAGCCTCCAATGGCGAAAAGATGATGGTTCAAGTACATAATAGACAATTTTTGGGACATAAGGGAGCATTGAACTACTTTAAAAATAAGCAATCCAAGACCAATTGGATCATGCAAGAATACACCTTGGCTTCTCAAAATCATCACGGTCCCCACAAGGTAACCATACTTAATTCTTTCTCATTAATTAACTTAGAAAATCAATAATTAATGTATCTATTAGATTTTTTCCTGAAATAATTAATATATATGTTTATAGTTCTATAACATACCGTACCAACCAAGAGCAAGTGGGTACAATGTCACTTAAGTAAGAGGTTGGGGTTTGAGTCCTAGTTAGGGCAAGTTAGTTTCTTAATTTCTCGTAAAAAAATACGTATACGAGACATCAATCTATATACCCTAAACCTAGATAAATAGCAACATATATTTTTTTTTCTTAAAAAAATAACTAGATAAATTACTTATACCCTTCCTTTTATTTTTAGGAGTTTTAATTTAATGCTAACTTCAAATTAATTATTAGTCTTTCACCAGTAGTCATGTAAACTAATTGTTAATTGAACTGATTTTTTTTATAATTAATATTTGCTTAATATGCATGTATGATCTACCCTTTTTTGTTGTGAGAATTGAATCAAATTAATTAATGTTCATTGAAATAAATTTGCTCCAGTTTGAATGTATATATAGTTGTCGCAAAGATATATATATCATGCATGTATTTGCTTAATCAGTTTGTGTAACGACATGATCTACCTTTTCTTGTTGTGTGAATTGAATCAATTTGTGTGAGGACATGAATTTGTTCCAGTTTGTGTAATGAGGCTATGTTGTTGTTGTTGTTGTTGTTGTTGTTGTTGTTGTGTAATGACATGATCTACGCTTTTCATCCATGGTAACTCCAGCATTCAGGTTGAGTAATTGGAATTTGGATCAAAGCATTAGTAGACACGTTTCACCTAAATTAACTCCAGCATTCAGGTTGTTTGATACAACTAGCAAAGATTAAGATGTATTTGTTCATTATTCATGCTCGGGCTCTCAGGAAAGTGTTTGATGGAATTTTTAGCTCCCTACTATCATTGTTAGTGATTGGAACATAACCTTTGCTAGAAGATGTATTAAAAAGTCCTCAAGGAAATTTGGTAGCTATTGTGTAGTATAGGGGGCCTTGCTTGGAGATTGCTCTATTTGCTTTGTAAAGTTTTATTTAGCATGTTTGATGGTAATGCGGTTTTTTATTTTGTTAGCTCTCCTCTCGTTATTTATTTTATTTTTTTATTAGTTCACCTATTTTTACATCCTTAAATTGTTGTATAGGGTCTTTCAAAAAAAAAAATTTGTCATGTAAAACATTCTCAATGTGTACTTTATTGATAATCGATTACGCCAATTTTTGGTTAGATCATTGCTTGGTGATAGTTTTATTTATTTATTTATTTCTTTATTTCAGATTCAACTCTTTATTCTTATGCGGACAACGTTGGACAATTTCTCCTGCATCACTTTGTTTGTGGAGAGAGTGAAAGACCTCGGTCTTCGGGAGTTCCATCAAAAGTATTAATTGTTGAAACCGGTAATCATCGATCTCTTTTTTTGATTTGAAAACTTGCTATTAATATCGGAATTTATTTTTTCTACATATGCTAAAGCTACATAAATTAAGGAATTAAAACAAGACAAGAAGCATTTTGGAATTTGGATTGGAGAACAGCCTAGGGTCTATGAGTTTCCAGTTTGTTTCTCCATTCGCCAAATTACCACCAACTACGTGGTCATTCTTATTCCTTACCATGGCTTTTGAAACGACATGTTTGACCTGAAATTTGTAACAGGTCTTGGTAACTGGAATACTCTACTATGTGGCATGTTGATCCAGCACCTACTAGTGCTTGGAATACTCTACTATGTGGGCGTAAAAGGTAAACTTCCTACCTTCTTTCATGTAAAATTTATTTTTGTGCAGTAATTTTCATTCAATGGATAGAGTTTTTCCATCCAATAATTGAAGTGCACACAAAAGTTGCTTAAAAGATTATTTCTACTATTAGCACTCTCACTGTAAAAGAATGCACCTCAGTTTCTTAGTTCTTCTTGTGTTGTGAATTAATGAGAGATTATTTCTACTATTGCAATCCTTGAGATTTAAACTCCTAAGAGAACTAGGAAAACCTAGGCTGTGCATGTGCAAGACAGTACGAAATAGAAAATTGTTATTGACAGAACGAACGATAAAGAACAAATGGCTGACTTATCCTAATTAAGGGCCTTAGAGAGATGATAGAAATGGCATATTGGAGGGCAAAAATGGACTTGGATGTCCAAAATCCAAATAATAGAAAGGAAAATGACGTGGCAATATAAGGTGACAACTGAGGTATCTGCAGCATCTAGAAAAGGCTATAACAGGATTTCCATCTATCTTCCCAAGAACTTGCCTTGATGTCCCTCATTTTTTTATATTAGTTTTTAATTTTATTTTGGGCGGAAGTTTTGAAGGAGAATATTATGTTTAAATGCTTAGGGAGTTCGTGGAAAGTGGACTTCCTAATGTATCAAATCTAAGTATCACGGAATATGGTTTTACCTTTATCATTCAGAACTTAACATTGCTCCTTCAATGACCACGATTTATACAAAACATGCTAATTGGTAGAATCATATTTGAACTAATGGAGCTAGCTTTTCTCTTATGCGTTATTAGCACTCTAGACATCATAGTTGGTCAACAAGTTCAATTGTGTCATTTTGATTAAATATATTATATATTATACTTAGACTAATAAATGAATTATGCAACTAGTCAACAGGCCCAACAGATGAATAAATTGTAAATTACATCTGCTAACTACTTAAATTATGATTTAACAATAATTTATATTGAAATAAAAAATATTTGATTATTGTTTGCTAAAATGTCAAAATTAAGATTTCAACCAAGAAATTTATTAAAAATCATCACGAAATCTCAATTACAACTACACCTCAACATCAACTCGCATAAATTACAAAAAACGTTTGCAACTTTTAATTCAACTCGCATCTTCCAAGCAACGAGAACTCCAGTTCTTCTTCCCAAATATCACATGAGCAACACAAGGAAATTTAATTCGCAAATTATCTGAAAATAAAAGAGATCATCTAGCAAAAGCAATAATTCCAAACAAACAAGGTTTAAAGCTAACAACTCTGTAAAGGGTTAAAATAAGAAAACACAGAGTGGCAAATATAAAAAAGAATCACAAAAAGACTAAAAACAGAGAAATTTCTTTAGTATTTGATGGTGAAATAGTTAATAGCCCCTTGATATCAGAATTAGTTTAATATGATTTTAAATTTCGACCACACTAAATAATATAAAATAGCCTCCAATTTAGTTGGGCTAACAAATCATTTTCCTTTAAGCATCTATCAAGGGGAAAAAAGCAAGCACTATATATGTTTCATATGATTTTAAATTTCAATCGACAGTGAATTCATTTACTCATTCAAATTATCATGTGTTGCCTTGTCCAGAAGTCTCAAGTGGCTTCAAATTCAATTGCATTTGTTCTCTTCTCTTGTCCCTGTAAAACGATCTACGGGGACTTTCATTAATTTATCTCATCTTGCTAGCTAAGCTATTTTCATCTTTATAGATGAGAGACAATCAGACATGCAAGTTAATTTTCTTCCCTAGAAATGAAAGAGACCATTCGGGGGCGGCCCTTCCAACCCAGTTTTCTCCATTTTTACAAGACTTGAACTCAACCCCGCTTATGGGTCATCAACAAGCTTTCAACTTTGACATACAGTAACATATATTCAATGACCAATATAGTGTAATGCTCACATTTTGCATTAGAGAAGTCACACTGTACGTGCATCAACAATCATTAAAAAAAAAAAAAAAACTGAACAGAATACAGAAATAAAATCAAGAAAACAAGATACACAATCAATTACCTCAAATGCTGCAGCCTGTCCACCATTGCAAGCCAAATATTTTTTCTGATTGAGAAACTAACATGAGTTTCTTTCCTTCAACCATCCCGCTCAACTCTGTAACCATTATTACATGTTATGAGACATGTTAGCTTTTAAAAACAGGCATCTTGTTCTGATGATAGTACAACCTCCTACAGTTAAGAGTCAGCAAAATGATTCACAACTGGAGATGAGGATCTGAAACAATGAAAACTTGGAAAAAAAAATATATATATAGGCCAACCTGCTGATCTTTAGGACTCTTGCCAAGATGTTTAAGGTCCACCTTCTTATCTTCAATAATATAGAGGGTAAATACAAACAAGTCATAAATTACCGGATATGTCCATTGATTCAGCAATATCTACAACTATCAACAATGGAAAGATTTCTGATTTCCTAAATTCAAAGAGACCATTAATTTTCTTTCCCGGACATAAGCCTCTGTTTATTCAATCCAAAAAAAAAAAAAAACACTCATCAACCATCTTCTTGATATTGAATTGCTCTTAATCGAGCACAATGGAAGAGTTTGATCCATGTAGCCGTCCCCAATTAATTTGGGACGACTGAGGCTATGTTGTTGTTGTAAGACAACAAAAAAAAAAAAAAAAACTGGTGGTGTCTTGATATTCATTTGCGGATCACCCGTCAAAAACCAAAAAGTGCAATAATTTCTTACAGAAAATTGAAAACTTTGGACATTAAAAAAAAAGGTACTGGAACAAGACACTTGTAAATAAATTGAGGAAAACAATTTCATTGCTAGCTAAAGTAATAGGTAGTGAAGAGGAGTACGTAGATAGTTGCGCACAAGTGGCAGCTTAATTTAGTGAAGAGGAGTACGTCAAAAACCCATTTTTTCCTGCAATATATTAATGTTCGTCACATTGAAATATTATTAGTCCAAGCTTTATAAATGTAGATCATGAAATTTAATCGCCACCCTATATTTACCAAGAACGTGAAGTTGGCCCGAAGAAGAAATGAGAGTACTCCCATTCCTACACATCAATCAAACCAATTATAAATTTAAGTGCACCCATGACAAGGCAATATAGTTAAGCTAGTATATGAACATTAAAGGACCATATCTTCAGATGTTGATGCAGATTGAGAGATGAATGAGGTTTATATCTGGCCTTTTGAGATATTATTGTTGCCTTTCAGTTGCTCGTACAAGAAAGCCAAATTTTGATTGCCCTCAAATTGATCATAAGCTGCCAAGGATAACTTTAATGATGACAATGCTAGAAGATCAAAAACAGTTGTGAAATAACTCAAAGCATTGCTAACGATTAATTGTGTCATAATGGCTTCTCCACGTGAGGAAAGTATATCAGTGAATCTCAACAACCGATGTAGTGCACTGCCTTGCTGTAGAACCTCCTTAGAAAGTAATATGAGACATTGGAGAGCATGAACCTTTTGGTCCATAAGTGTATTTGATAAATGCAAGTAACGGCAGAGCAAGAAAGCCAAGCATAGAAACATATAGCAGCAGGGGCCTAAAGAGTTGATACTTCAACAAGGAGACTAGAAACTCTATTGCCAAAGTAATGTAAATAATCTTCAAGGTGAACCACATCTCCACACAAAAGAGAGAGTTTCGTGCCTTGCTAGAAAGAAAATGATAACCCTTGGAAGCACCGACATGTTTGAACATAGCTTATAACTAATTATTATCAAAATATAATAGTGCTTATAACTAATTATTATTTATTCCAACTACTGATGTCTACTACTCTTAAATATGATTGTTAATTCATGGTGCACCTAACCAAATGACATGAAAATGAGGGAAGACAAAGGACTTAATTGATTTCGGTCTTCTTTTTAAACAAAGAAAAACAAATATAAAAACATTTTACCAATGTTATGTTCTCTGATTACGCAGGAGAGCATCATCCAATTTTCCTCTTGTTGAAAAAAAAAAAAAAAAAAAAAAAGTAAGGCTTTTGATCTCATTAACACCAGTCATCAACAGTGAAAGAGATGCATTTTCAAACACAACAATTTCTTATTTAAGAAGATAATCAGAGTTTTTTGAACATAAAAACAAGAGCCTACATCCACAGATTATCTCGAAACAGTGAGATGAGATTACATGTACCATTGTTGCTGAACCATACACCTCTTTGTTTCTTTTTATGCACATATTTTTTGTTACTGCAACAATATTTTTCTATTTTATCATGTATTCTAAACCTCCACTCTTATCACCAATGCACTAGAGCAACAATTCTTGCACTTTGCAAATGAAATAAAGCAACGCAATGTGTCGAAGGGATCAATCTCATTAGCATTAAATTAAAAAACTATTGCCCATCTGAAAAAAAAAAAAATATTGAACTAGAGGTCCAAGTTCACCATATACTTGCATTTAAGTATATAGTCACTAAAGAATTTTATTTACCTGGCATTTAAGTATTCAAAATCAAATGTAGTTATCTGGCTAAGAAAGTCACTATATACTTGTATAAAAAGATCACTTTAGTGCCATGCCATTCTCGACATTAGTCCTACTCTAAGCATCTGCTTCATCTTATATGTATGACAAACTAATTCAAATAGATAATTAATTTGCTGTTCTTAAATTTGCAAAAACACATTCTAACCTCAATAAACTTCAATATATTCCAGCACATTTGGAAAATCAATCAATATATTTTGATATAATTATATTAGTCACACATATATATATATATAAATGACTTGAATTTGTAAAAACCGTATGGTACTTTGTAAACTCTTTTAAGAGTTTTAGAAGCATGCAAAAACACTTTTTCAAGTTATTCTCCTCTACTTATCTGACATTTGATATATAGAAATAACTAAAGCATGTAATGTAGTGAATGGATTGCTAACTAGTCTACATCGACCTTCTGAACTTAGAATTATTGCCATATAGATACAAAACCTTTCATTCTTTTGTGCCTCTTTTACATTGTCAATGTATTATCTTACCTATAAAGGTGCAGATAACTTTTTATCAAGAACTAGCATTTTTCAACTGTGCCCATGAAATACTTAGTCCTGCTTGATTTTTTTTTATAACTTAGAATTATTGCCATATAGATACAGAACCTTTCATTCTTTTGTGCCTCTTTTACATTGTCAATGTATTATCTTACCTATAAAGGTGTAGATGACTTTTTATCAAGAACTAGCATTTTTCAACTGTGCCCATGAAATACTTAGTCCTGCTAGATTTTTTTTTTTTTTTTTGAAAACCCACTTGATTTGATTTCCATCAATTGATTCACAATACATGCAAACAAGTAGAAATGGATAAAGATACCCGAAAACTGATCCACTACAAACAATTACGAGTGAAAAGGCATAAAAAAGAAGGAAAAGAAATGCCTTGCAACAGCATAGATTGTCTTAATTTAGATTATTACCTTAGTTACATTTGCAAGAGAAAAATCAGCACCTCTGAGATCGGCATCAGATAAATCAGCCCCTAGAACATATCAGAAAGAAGAGAAAGAAGTGTATCAATGAGACAAGTGCATCAACATTAACTAACTAGCACAAATCAAACAGTGGAACAGATAGCAAAGTAATTCAACATTGAAGCTTGCATGTGAAGTAGTAGATCGACAATTGTTATCAATAAGAGCCAAACTGTAGGAAACATTAGCAGGAAGAAGTTAATTAGAGAAGTAAATTAATGTGTGTAGGACAATTAGTAATTAAGGCAAGGCAAGTTGGAGTTCCATTAATTTTAATATATATAATACACTTAATTACTGGTATAGTGGTATTCTTAAGAAATAAGATTAAGTTAGGAGTAATTAATTTTAATAGCATTAAATTTGTAAAAGTCAATTGGTGCTTGAAAAGAGCAAGACAACATGGAAGAAATGTGCAGAGCATGAAGATGAAGTACAAAATGTGGGCATAGAAAGCATGCATTGGAACCAAAAACCTTTAGTAAATTTTTCAGCTATATATCCTTCAAAATAAAACTGTAGAAGAACACTTTATTCAGGGCACTAGCTAGCATGTACAGGTGACATCAATGCTCTCACCCAACAAATTAAGGAATACAAATTTGTAGACAAGACTTATTAGCTTTACAAAATAATTCAGTCTCTACTGTGAATTTGAACACAAATTAGATCAGTGTACCAACATAAATAAAGCAAGACTTTTAAGAATTATGTACAGAGTTCATGAATTGTAAATAAGTGTAAAACACCAACTATGCCCCAAACAATACAAATTACTGCACCAGTGAAGGACTTGGAACACATTTATTGCAATCCATCACAACAACACAAGCACTAAAAGAGAAGGACAGACAGAAAGACATTCAGATTCCACATGAGAGAGAATAAATGATTTTTCACAAACAACACAAAGGCTACAAAACATACTCTTCTCATCATTGCCCAAATCAAATGTCCTGACAATCCACCCCCATCACAGCCGTACCTTCCCCTTCATATATGCAATCACGTACAACAAAGTAATTATTCATCAATATCTAAAGACAAGCATACAATTTATCCAAAATTCAGCATACAATTTATCCAAAATTCAGCATACAATTTATCCAGTTATGACCATTGCAATCCCTACCATTACAAGGTGAAAGACACAAAAAGGGTAGAGTGTGAACTGTTGGATGAGAAGGTCATGTGCCTTTTTGAGAGGAAAGATTTGCTTCTATAACTACAACTTAATTATTAATATGAGAGGGATTTGATGCTTCGATGGTTCGCTTATTATATGTATCAGCAGCAGTACCGGAGGTATAAACCCTCCCAGACCAGACAAGGCATGTCACTTATTGTTAAAAGAAAAAAAAAAAAAAGATGAGCATCGATATATATATATATATTAAACAGTCAATACTAAATCACAAAAAAAAACTAAATACTTTGGCCATATATGACCGTAGCTAAACCCTTTTAGACAAAAAAAAAAAAAACCAACACTAGTAATCAAGCTGTGTTTTCATATACCTGTCTTCCACATCCTGTGAGAATCTTTGCAAGACATTTCAATCTCTCATACTAGTTAACTTTGAAGAAAATATGATATTGAATTTGAAGATGGATCAACCAACAACACCACTGGTGGTTCAAAGGTTGAAGATGCAGAATATTTTCATATATATTATGGACAGACCTTCAAAGTCATAAAAAATGGTGTTATAAGCATGATTAAGATAAAGCACATATGAACCAAAAATTAATTCAAGTTGTCTATCACATTGTATAAACTCAATCAGAATATCCACAACACCATCAACAAATGCATTTCACCTTATCTCATTGAGGCATTTTCACGAACAGAGACCATATTCAACCAAAAAACTTAAGAGCCAAAGTTTGAGATCTCGCACAAACATCACAAATCAACAATGCGAATCAGTGAAATCGCTTATCCAAATCCAAGTGTTCAAACTTTTGATCAATCTAGGTCGAGTATTGTGCTCAAATCACCAAACCAACTCAAAACGGAACCGATTCTCATACTCACCTCAGCTGCACCAGCAGATATCGACCAATGAACGAACGAACGAGGACTGGTGCAGAGGTTGGGGTTAGGGTTAGGGTTTTGTGACAGAGAAAACAAAGAAGATGAAGTGAGAAAGAGGAGGAGATGTAGAGAGAGAAATTGAGATGGGAATCGGAGTACCTGGAAAGTGAATCGCTGGTTGGAGAGTGAATCGCTGGAGAGTGAGAACTGGTTTGAGATTGAGAGAACTGGTTTTGAGATTGAGAGTCGATTAAGTGTATTGAGGAAAAATGGTTTTGAGTTTTAATAGAGGTTACTAAAAACTCCTATGAATTAGGTGCTATAAAAATCCTAATTACTTAATACATGGGGGTAATCGAAATTTGAAGACTTGTTTGGTTGACATGATAGGATTTTAAGTGGTGTTTCATGAAATTGATGATTTTACCCCTCTCCATATAAAAACCTCTACAACAACCCTCATCCTCACTATTCAAACGAGTGACTGAAACCCAGAGTTCGGGAAGAAGAGACCGAAACTCATCAGCTTTATAGCTAGTATTTGGAGGTTATAGCTGATAAATAAGAATTAGGAATGAGGGATGATTTAAAATTAGGACAAAGTGAAAACATGAGACTTCAAGTTCATGAATCCACTTTATTTGAACAAAAGGGAGAAAAAAACGAATTTTTTTTTTTACAGTCAGAACTCCAGACAGTGTAAGGAACTCGAAACGAAAATGATGAAAAAAGCATCAAATAAAAAGAAAAAGTCACAGAAGCATTGTATTGATTTATTTTGGGCATTAGAGATGGTTTAGAATTAGGACTTCTGTTTGACAAATTCATGAATCCACTTTCTTTGAACAAAGGGGGAAAAAACGGTGTCATCATCCATATAATTTCATGATTATTGTATTCTAGACACTAAGTGAAAAAACCATGTATGATAATCAGATCTGCTAGAGGAACTAAATGTGTTAATTCAAGAATTTAACTCCTAGGAAAGCAGTTCTTTTGACTTTTGAGATGTCCAAGAGTACTACAAGAAAACTTACCGGCACAGAAGTGAGAGTTGAAAGTAAATAGAATCCAGGAACAGAAGAAAACTTACATTTATAGATAATATAGCTCTCAAGCCAAAGGGAGATGGTACACCAGAATAGGTACAATTAAGTATTATCAGTTGTCTTTCTCGTGCTTTTTCTTTATCAATATAAAGTTGTGACTTTATGTCAGTAAACACATTGTTAATTTATAATTAGCCACCACCATTAATAGTAATATATTTTAATGGGGGCCATTTCTATCTTTTTACATTGGGTATCAATTAGCACTAAATGTTGATAAGAAAAGCACATCAAGAAAGCATCTGGTTGGGCCAAATCCAAGACTTGAATCCCAGAAATTTTCTTATATTGAGCAAAGAAACTTTGGCTAGACTAGAAACTTGAAATCGCGATAGCAAATAAAGAATATAGAAATTTTCTTATATTGAGCAAACAAGACTTGTATCTTGAGGTGTGATAGCCAGGGTGATCTTTATCCTCTCAACTCTATT
Organism: Stephania yunnanensis; assembly: GCA_039657365.1. NCBI lineage: Eukaryota > Viridiplantae > Streptophyta > Magnoliopsida > Ranunculales > Menispermaceae > Stephania > Stephania yunnanensis. Next base: position 51,697,415 of record CM077585.1, on the reverse strand, counting down.
TACAATCATGCTACTCCATCAACCTTTGCAGCCATTTCTTCCTCACTTTGGCATGATCGTCTGGGTCATCCGGGTGCTCCTATTTTCGATGCTCTTAGGGCCAATAAAAACATTGATTGTACTCGAAACTCTACTTCTAGTATTTGTCGTTCGTGTGTGTTCGGAAAACATATTAAGTTACCCTTTCTGTCTTCTAGTTTCAGTCCGTCTTTACCTTTTGATATAATTCATAGTGATATTTGGACCTCTCCTATTCTGAGTTCTGCAAAGCATAGATATTACGTGTTATTTTTGGATGATTTTTCAAATTATTTATGGACTTTTCCTTTGAGTCAAAAGTCGGAGGTCTATGAAATGGATGCTTTTGAAGCTTTTTTCAGTCATATCAACGTGTAACGAGCGTTATGTCTTGTACGTCAGGTTCCATCTGTTTACGAAGAAATGGTACTATCAGGTGTCACCCCAGACAAGAAAGCAAGAGCAATGTTGCGGTCTGCACTAAGATACATGAGAAGCACACTTAAATCATAGCCATAACTGCACAAGCAGATCAGGAAGATAACAAACTTGACTTATCTTCTTGAGGCCGTCTGTCAATGCACATTGAAGGTTAGTGGTTTTATTTTAACTCAACTGTTTCTATTAGCCATGCATGAAAGCTAGCGAGATGTATTATTTAAAAATGCATTGCTTGAAAAGTCGACGACTTGAACTTAAAGTTTAGCTTCCAAAATTGTTTGAAGTGAATTTGAAATTGACTTTTGAATCCAAGTTGAGTCCTTTTAGTTGATTGACTTGAGTCGTATTCTTAGTTTCTATTAGCTTAATTCACATCAAATGATCAAATGCTGATGAATATACAAGGATGGCTACAGAAGAACGTGAACACTTACAGGAGTGTTTTATACTATGTAATAAACTGTAGTGAGAAAGAGCTACAGAAAAAAGAAAAGAACAAACAACCTGTAGAGTGTAGTACCAATAAAATCTTGACAAATTTATGAACATATTGCCATTTTTATTGATGCATAACTTTAGATTGGTCTCATCTAATAGGGTAAACATTCCTACATCTTAATAAAACGCAGCTTCAAATCGTGTTTTAGTTTGGTCAGTTTCCACACAAATTTTGGCATTTCTTTCATTGAATGTATTTGAGGAAAAACTTTGCAGAAAAAATTTCATAGAAATGGGGACTGCAGCTTATGTTTCCTTGTCTGGTTGTGCAGAGTTTTGGGAATGGCTCATGGGTTGTGTTTTTCTCATAGTGAATTCTTCCATTATTTTCTGGCTGACTTATGTCTGTTTTCTTGCATCCTCATATTCTAGCTCGCAGGAATTGGGGTGACCGCATGCGAATTACAAAGAAGGATTTGGATTCCCACCCTCTTCCAAGCGACCGGTTGTATGTATTCGTCTATATTCTCGTATCGTTGTGAGTGCTTGTTATTCATTTGATGAACCAAGCATCATCGATCCTGTGTTCATGTAGATTAAGTGGCTAACAATCATGTATTTTTCCATTGAAGATCATAGATGATCTCCCTATCAACACATGTAAAACAGTTGAAAAGTAAGGGAGTATATTAATCTATATAGCTCTGATGCTGGCTTCTTATCCCAAAAAAGAAAAAAGTTGTATAGATTTGACTTACCAGTAAAATCCAATGCATTGTTCTTTCGGAGTACTGGATTGGTGGAGCCTAGATCTCATACATAGAATAAATATTATCCTTATTTTAATCACCTTTTAACCCTATAGGAACCATAGATGTGATTTACCTTCTAGGTTCTATTTTGACGGACGACGACAATGGTGACAACAAACCCGCAATCCCAAATTCACATTTTCATCCTCAATGATTGCTTCATTTCTACACCATCCATTCGTTATAATGAGGATGATTTGTCGTTCAGATGTATCAAAATGAAAAAAAACACAACAACAATAACCCCCAGTACTCCTGCTAGCATGTTTGTAGATAAAGTTTATGGGATAAGAAACCAACAATGGTGGGTTCTAAAAAGAAAATGGGTGGATGTCAGGTACATAGACATTATTAAAGACATACGAGGAGTAGTAATAAGTCTAAAGACATTTGAAGTAATCAATTGTGGAGTAATATGATAATGAGAATCTTTGAAGAGACTAGGAGAGGTAAATTATGAAGATTTTGTCATTTAATATTAGAGGTTCTGCTGTTGCTGCAAAATGTAACATGATTAGAAGAATGACCAGGAAAGCCAAACCAGACATTATAATCGTGCACGAAAGAAAAAGAGAGTGCATTGATAGAAGAATAATGAGTCAATTGTAGAGTAATAGGTTTATGGAGTGGGTTTTTCTACCATCTAACGGTAGATCAAGGGGGATTCTTGTGGCATGGGATGCTAAGGTGATAAAAGTGTAGGATAATCTTGTAGGTGTCTTCTCAGTTCCAGTCAAAATCCAAAAACTAGTACATTAACAAACTTTAGAGTCAATGGCTCTATGGGAAGCGGCTTATGAAAATATTACAAGAATGTTTCGCGAAATTCATCAACAACGTGATCGCTTAGGCTGTCCTAGATTCCACTCAAATGTTTCCCCAATTTCATTTTCACTATCCCCACAAGAACCAATACAACCAGCAAACCTTCCATCACCACCGCCTCTTTGTTCATGTCCTACACCACTATCAAAAACCCTCTGATCCACATCCTGAAAACCCCCTGCCACCTCTTTCCCCCTCAACGAAACCTTCTTATGAGATTCAATACCTCAAACTAACTTGTGTGTGTGAGGAAGACATTAAACTAGATCTGAAACCTCACCAAATCTTAGGGGGACTGCAGAATTCCAAGGTGACCTTCGAGGACTCGAAAAAGTTAGTGCTTGAACGGGATCTAGATCCGCCATCCGCTGCAAGATCTCTATTTTGTTTCCCTTCATTCAATTCTCAATGAATCCTCTCTACTTACTTCAGAAGTTTATGAGGCAGATATTGGTTGCGGATTCAAGCAATTTGAGATGTCTTCGCTGGAATGTTGAAGGAAGAGATGATTGATGTGTCACTATATAAGATACATGATACTTGTTCTGATGATAGTAAACCTCCTGCAGTTAAGAGTCAGCAAAATGATTCACAACTGGAGATGAGGATTTGAAACAATGAAAACTTGGGAAAAAAAAAAAATATAGGCCAACCTGCTGATCTTTAGGACTCTTGCCAATATGTTTTAGGTCCACCTTATTATCTTCAATAATATAGAGGGTAAATACAAACAAATCAGATGAAAATGTCATGGTCATAAATTACCTGATATGTCCATTGATTCAGCAATATCTACAACTAGCAAGAATGGAGAGATTTATGATCACCTAAATTCAAAGAGACCATTAATTTTCTTTTTCGTACATAAGCCTCTGTTTATTCAATCCAAAAAAAAAAAAAAAAACTCATCAACCATCTTCTTGATATTGAATTGCTCTTAATTGAGCACAATGAAAGAGTTTGATCCATGTAGCCGTCCCCAATTAATTTGGGACGATTGAGGCTATGTCGTTGTTGTAAGGAAAAAAAAAAAAAAACTGGTGGCATCTTGATATTCATTTGCCGATCACCCGTCAAAAACCAAAAATTGCACTAATTTCTTACAAAAAATTGAAAACTTTGGACATTAATAATTGCAACCAATCAAACTAATAAGTTAAATCTGAGTTTCAACCAAAACACAAATAATAAATAAGATAATCTAGGAATGATGCTTTTACATATTGATCATAATTTAGTAGCATTATCAGTCAAGAGTTTGATGCAGCATCGATCTAACTTAGTAGGATCATGAGGTCAACTGCTCAAGTAAAATAGCACAACCATCCAACTGATTAGCTTGCAAGGGTAATTAGGGAGGACTATTCATGAGCCGAAAATAAAAACAAACTCAAAAAAAAAAAGAGAGTGATCACCTACTAAGAGCAATAGCTCCAAACAGATAAGAACTAGCAACTCTGCAGCACTGCGAATAAATTAAGCTTCTCATATTTATAATTAAGAAGTAAAACTGTTTGTCAATCAGTTACAAACTAGCTTGTGCATAAAAAAAAAAGGTACTGGAACAAGACACTAGTAAATAAATTGAGGAAAACAATTTCATTGGGTAGTGAATTGAGCAGTGGGCATTCATGGCTTCAACACATACCATGCCAATTAAGTGATGAAAAGATCTCACATGCATTTATGCACTGGTTTTGGTGATTAAAGAGAGAATCACTGAAGAGATGCACACAAATTGGCCCGCCCAGCTTAAGCCCACGTGGACCCCGAGCCGCTGCTTGTCGTCTCCCCCACACGGTCGCGCCACCTCCTGCCGCCGACCCTCGCCAGTGGCGCCACCGCGCTCAGCTGCTCCGTGAGTCCCCTGCCCGTCGGTCTCTCCTTCTTCCCTCTCTCTGCCGTCTCTCTCTCTCTTTCTCTCATCCTCTCGTTCTTATTTATCTCATCTATTTGGTTCTAAACTGGTTTTTTTACAAAGTTTGTTAGTTAAAGAGGATAAGTGGTTTTTTTTTTTTTAAAGAAAAAAGTCGGAAAAAACATTATAAATAATACCAACAGTTTCTAATTTTCTCTTCTTGATTGTTTTTCACCATATATTAATTGTTGAACGTTCGAGAGGAATTAGCTTTCAAATTCTTGCTTTTCGTCATCAATGGCATCATCACTACTGCGTTAGTAATAGTTTGAGTTCATCGATCGTTCTTCCTCGCGGTTACGTGTTTGCTCCCACAGATTCCGAGCTCTTCTGTCACTTTCTCCTTTCTAAAATTCAAAACCCTGATGTGAAGTTCGAAGAGATTCATGATCTTGATGACATCTACAAATATACACCCGAGATCCTCGCAAGTACGTATTTAACAAATCATGTTGCATGTCTTTCTTTCTTTCTTTCTTTCTTTTTCTTTTTTGCATATCTTTCTTATTCTCATTGACTAACTAGAAGTTTTAAAATTCAAAAAATTGTCGGTTTGCGTCAATAATTGATTTTAAGTATGTTTGAGAAAAACTACCTATAATTTAACCCAAACAGTTTAAAATTAAAATTAACGTCTCCATGTCGTGCAAGTTTTGATCAAAGAGTAATATATATTGTAAATAATTGTTTTTTCGTTAAAAAGAAAAATTATGTAGTGCGATGATCGGGTTAAATTTTTATATGTTTATTAATTTGTTTTAGGGTTTAATTAGTATTGATAATTATATATGCCTAATTAATCAAGTTGTGCGTGCATGCACGGAGTTGTGCGGATGAGGTTAGGGTTGGAAGTACTCGTGCATATAAACTTAGATTAATTAGATTCTTTTACACGTGCAATTAAATTACATTAATTCTTGCAGGTTTGTACGAAAAAAAGAGAGCCAAAGAATGGTATTTTTTCAGCCCTAGGATCATGAAACATGAGAACGGCTCTAGGCCGAATCGGAAGGTTGCTTGGTCAAAGTAGTTTTTGGAGAGCCTCTAATGGCGGAAAGATGATGGTTCAAGTACATAATAGACAATTTTTGGGACATAAGGGAGCATTGAACTACTTTAAAAATAAGCAATCCAAGACCAATTGGATCATGCAAGAATACACCTTGGCTTCTCAAAATCATCACGGTCCCCACAAGGTAACCATGCTTAATTCATTCTCACTAATTAACTTAGAAAATCAATAATTAATGTATATATTAGATTTTTTCCTGAAATAATTAATATATATGTTTATAGTTCTATAACATACCGTACCAACCAAGTGCAATAAGTGGGTACAATGTCACTTAAGTAAGAGGTTGGGGTCTGAATCCTAGTTAGGGCAAGTTAGTTTCTTAATTTCTCATAAAAAAAATACGTATACCTGAGACATCTATATACCCTAAACCTAAATAAATACCAACATATTTTTTTCTTAAAAAATAACTAGAGAAATTACTTATACCCTTCCTTTTATTTTTAGGAGTTTTAATTTAATGCTAACTTCAAATTAATTATTAGTCTTTCACAATCATGTAGACTAATTGTTAATTGAACCGATTTTTCTATAAGAATAGTATATTAATTAATTGTAGTAATTGAATATTTATATATTGTTTTCTCTTTACTTATGTACAGCTTTAAAGACTATTCCTCAGTGCAAAATCTACCAAAGGATTGGCAAAGCTTCAAGAAACAAATCATCAATCGTAATTGGTCATCGAGTGATGTTGGTGACGAAGGAGGCTTGGAGGACTACATAATGCCACAAACTACCTTATTATGAAGATGTCAATCATGGTGTTGCTCAACAAGTCGGCATGGATATGGCACCGCCATGAATAATATTACTAATGCCTATGATCATCAATACATCAATATTGAGGATGGAGTCGATACAATCAATCTGTGAAGAAGCCATGCCACCATTAATGATCATCAACCAAGATCATCCATCGGCGAGTGCCATTCATAGCTACCGACGATAATGACTGTGGTAACTCATCCAACTTTGGGCTATCAAATATTGAGCCTCATCACGCAGATCCTGAAGAAGCAGGGGCCATTATCCAAGACTACCAAGAAAAATATCAATGTGACTTCAACACTGATCATCCTCGATGTAGTTGCGCTTAATGTTGAGTCGACGAGAGGTTTTAGAGGAAGAGGGCCTCGATCGTTTGCGTGACTTCCCCAAATTTCAACCTAGCGGATTTGGAATTCAGTGATTGGGAAGCCAATGCATGGGATAATGAATTTGCTCCAGTTTGAATGTATATATAGTTGTCACAAGGATATATATCATGCATGTATTTGCTTAATCAGTTTGTGTAATGACATGATCTACCTTTTTTTGTTGTGAGAATTGAATCAATTTGTTTAAGGACATGAATTTGTTCCAGTTTGAATTAATATTCGTGTATGGTTGTATACACGTACAATATACGAAATTTTTTGCAATTCCAGGCGCTCAATGTGAGTGCTGGAGTTCCCGAATTCCACAAAATACCTATCTTGAATTTCAGAATATGTGATGTAAACTTTAAATGTTTCTATATGCTTTTGGTATCCAGACACTTTGCTTGACATTTCTTTCACTTTTTTTTTTTTTTTTCATAGTTATTGTTTACATGATAGTGTTCTACATATTAGTGTTGTGTTTAATGTCCAATGATTTTTGTATTGTTTTTTGGTTTGTATAGGAAGACTTTTTCCTAATTTATAAGATCAATCTTCTTGTCAATTTGATTGCAGTGTATTTGATGTGCACAATATATCAAATAATGCACATAGCATTTATGTCTTTTTAGTGATGGGCTAGATCAGATGCTTTTTTTAATAATAGTTGGTAATTTTTTTAGGGGGTGTTAAAAGGAAATTTGTTTGGTGTCTTTGAAATAATGCTTTGAGAGCTAGGCACTCTTGTTGCATTTTTGTATGATTCGTGTAAGGGTTGAATCCTACTCAGCGTACATGTTTGTGTTTTTCGAATTATATCCCATCATGTTCTTTGCTATTCTTATGTCTTTAACTTCCAGTTTGAGTGTATAGTTATCACAATGTATTTCCTTTATCAATTTTTGTAAGGACAAGATCTACTTTTTTTTGTGCGAATTGAATCACTTTGTCTAAGGAAAGTTTAGGCCATTAATTGTACAGTACCTCTTATCAAAATGTAATTGCACAGTACCGTTTTACCAATTTTTCTGTTCACCATTCATTCATCTATGGGTTTTGATTTTGAATTTGCCTTTTTTTTTTTTTACGTGGTTTGATCTATTTTTATCCTCTTACTCCCATGGTTTGTTAAGTAGAAGTTTAGATTAGGAAAAGGCCCACATATATAGAAGGGAATCGAAATTTACTGTGTTATATGTTTGTTTGTTTGTTTTATTTTTTATTTTTATTTCAGTGGGAGTCGAACTCAGACCTCGATCCCTAAACCGTGCCTTTTAGCAAGTGATGCCTTTACTATCTCACTAGAGGTGCTTTCACTAGAACAAAGGGTTATCGTAGCACTAGATTAATAGGGGTTCGAGACAACCGCTACCAAATTAAGTGTGTATAAGAAAAAGCCTAAAAGACCAAACATAATTAAATCCTAAACTCAATTTCATCCAATATGAACCCGATTTCCTCTCGTTCCGAAGAAAACCCGAGTTTGCCTCGACCATCGGGTATCTTGATCACCCATTACCTCATGTCACTCCTCTTTATGAAAATAAGTTATGGTATGTAGATCAAAACATACAAGAGTGTGACATGATAGATAACCCCGGTCAACATCTCGGGAATCGGTTTCGCTAGATCGATAGGAACCTATGACGATAAACTTTGCCAAACATCCCACGGTCAGATGGAAGGAACCCATGAACGGAAACCCCATCAAAACATCTCCCGAAAGGTAATCATGACGAAGACTTAAGTCTTCACCAAACATCTCTCATCCTTGCAGGTCTTGCGGGAGTATTCACTCACCGCATAGTCCTTGGAACAACCCTAAATTTCTAACCAAGGTGCCACGTGGCATTTTAGGACCATGATCTGGACTCAGCGCGCACGTCGTGGCATACATAATCAACTTTCGGAGTCGACATTTGAGGTATATTATTTTTCATTGGTGATTGTATTAACTAGCTAAATATAAAATGCCAAATTTAATTGATTTAAATTATCGGGTTTCGCGGGTAAGGTTTGATGTCGGTATCCGTGCACTACGAGAGTACTTGAGTATGAATAAGCTAAATGATGAGACGGCTAATAATAAAGTTTATTTCTTTCTTATAAAAAATGTACATTATCCGTTGACAAGAAAATGAATGTTTTTTTAAAAGAAAAATAGTAATTCTAATCGACACAAAGACGAAGGAAGGACGGTTGCTATAGTTTGAGCACTTACCTTTAGTAGAAAACTTGACTGAATAGAAATTGAATAAATTAGTCGAAATAGGGGAGGATTAAAGCTAATTTAAGACATATTAATTAAAAAAACTTAAATGAACAGTTGATTAAGTTGGATATTGAATGATCTAGACGAAAAAGAAAAAAATAGATAATCAACTCTAATTAATTTGGAATGGACGTTAGGTTCTTGCTGCTTTGAAAGGAACATCCCATCAGAGATAGCAATAAGCATCAGCACTTGTGAGCTCTATGTTGTTGTTGGTGACTTGGTGACGTCCCCTTGCACATCACCGATAAATATCCACAATCAAATATACTACGTGACATAAAGCAAGTAGAAAGCTGCCTAAAAAATTATTTGTGGCAGCTAGCCAACTGCTGCCACTTAAAAGATATATTTGTGGCAACTCTCGGCGAGATCTATTCATCTGGTCGGGCGCCGCTCGGCTTGCCTAGGCCTACTTGACTTGAATTGAGCTTGAATTTTAAAAATGTAATGAAGTTCGGCTCAACCCAAGCTCATAAAAGCCCGCATATATATTGGGCGGGCCTGGTTTGATCTTTTTTAACTTAAGCCCGACCCGAATATAACACAAACTTTTAAATGTATATATAACTTAAAAAGGATCAAAGACGGGATTCGAACCTTGATTCTAAGGAACCTTGATTCTAAGGATAAACAACACCATCATGGGTACGACAAATAAATGAACTATGCACCTAGTCAACATGACCAACAGACAAATAAACTGTGAATTACATATGCTAACTGCTTAAGTTATTATTTAACAATAATTTATTTTGATAAAAAAAAACTTTTTTTTAAAGTATCAAGCCCGCTTAAGCATGCCCAAGTTTGGCCCATATCAAACTTGGGCCCGCTATATGAAAAATCGGGCTTGGGCGGGCTTAGACAAGGCCATAAAAAAAAGCCCGACTTGGAGCCCGCCTAAGCCCGCTCATTGCACAAGTCTACTCTCAAATGCCATAAAATAAAAGATATACTTGTCGCGCCTTTAAACTGCCACAAATGATAGTGATTCTTATTAAGTTAATACATAGTTTGCAATATTCGAACCTTTAAATAGGACAAGTATTAAAATAAAAAATATTTGATTATTGTTTGCTAAAATGTCAAAATTAAGATTTCAACCAAGAAATTTATTAAAAATAATCACGAAATCTCAATAACAACTACACGTCAATATCAACTCGCATAAATTACAAAAACGTTTGCAACTTTTAATTCATTTGCATCTTCCATGCAATGAGAACTCCAGTTCTTCTTTCCAACTATCACATGAGCAACACAAGGAAATTTAATTCACCAATTATCTGAAAATAAAAGAGATCATCTAGCAAGAGCAATAATTCCAAACAAACAAGGTTTAAAGCTAGCAACTCTATTAAGGGTTAAAATAAGAAAACACATAGTAGCAAATATAAAAAAGAATCACAAAAAGACTAAAAAGAGAAAGATTTCATTAGTATTCGAGTGTGAAATAGTAAATAGTTCCTTAATATCAGAATTAGTTTAATATGATTTTAAATTTCAACCGCACAAATTAATATAACACTAGAACAAATTCAGCTTTTGATAGAGGTTTTTGACCTCTATGAAAAGTAGGGGTGAGCAAAATGCGGTTTGGTGGTGAAAACCGCCAAACCGCGACCAAATCGAGGGTCTACGATTTAGTGATTTTCCAAACCACCACCAAACCACGAACCACCAAAACTGCAACCAAACCGAACCGCGGTTTATGCGGTTTGGTCGGTTTGGTTGCGGTTTTGGTGCGAAAATGCGCGAGCGGCGAGCGCGGTGGACGTTCACGCGGTGAAAGGCGACGACGACGATGGCGATGGATTCGGCGGCGGCGGAGACGGGGAGTGAGAGAGAGAGAGGAGAGACGGCGTGGTGACGGCGGGCGTGAGCGAAAAAGAGATCGGCGAACGAGAGGAGAGAGGAGACGCAGCAGTGAGATGAGAGAGGAGCGAGAGAGAGAGAGAGAGAGCGGTGAGAGGAGAGAGGAGAGAGAGCGGAGTGAGAGGAGGGAGGTAACGAGCGGGAAGGAGCGGGAGTGAGAGGGATGTGACGGGCGGGAGTGAGTGAGAGGGAGGTGACGGGCGGGAGTGAATGAGAGGAGAGGAGATGATTGTTTTTTTGGTTACATTTTAGGGTTTTTGGTTTGTATTCACCAAAATGCCATCAGTTTGGTTAAACCATGATTTTCCCAAAATGAAAACTGCGACCAGACCGCGAGTTTTAAAAACCAGACCAAACCGCGCGGTTTGGTCGGCTTGGGCAATTTTTCAAAAACAGTTGCCCACCCCTAATGAAAAGCGTTATCTTTTAAAGCGTTATCGTATCTTCAAAGCTTACATAGGGGTTTCAAACCTCTATCAAATCTGACTATTTCATAAGGGTTTGAAACCTCTATAATATCTATAGGCTTACATAGGGGTTTCAAATCCCTATCAATTTTAGTAATTTCATAAAGATTTGAAACCTCTATATTATCGTCAAAGGCTAATATAATCAAATGTAATATTAAAAAATAATAGCTGAAAATGCTCAATATTAATTTCTATTTCCATTTTCAATTGAAAATATAACAAATCTACATTCCAATCGCAATACTATTATTCCATCAAGAAATTCGCAGTGTTCTACAACCAATCAACAAAACAACAAATCGATAGCCACACATTTCACGAAACCCACTAAAATGGTCAAAAATCAAACAAATAGTGTTCTCCTCCACCCCCTCGGCCACCTTCTCCACCACCTCTCGTAACGAACCGATGGTCTTTACCACCATTACAACCTCCTCTATACATGATCAATTCAAAGTTACAAACACATCAATAAACAATTGACCTCATCAATGGAACTCTTCCAATTATATGAACATATATCTTACTTTTAAGAGCCGAGGGGTGCCCATTTGTGCCTCCAAAATGGTAGAATTATTGATATCAATGTACCCAAAACCCAATTTTTCTGCAATATATTAATGTTCGTCACATTGAAATATTATTAGTCCAAGCTTTATAAATGTAGATCATGAAATTTAATCGCCACCCTATATTTACCAAGAACGTGAAGTTGGCCCGGAAGCAATGAGAGTACTCCCATTCCTACACATCAATCAAACCAATTATAAATTTAAGTGCACCCATGACAAGGCAATATAGTTAAGCTAGTATATGAACATTAAAGGACCGTATCTTCGAGATGTTGATGCGAGATTGAGAAATGAATGAGGTTTATATCGGCCTTTTGAGATATTATTGTTGCCCTCCAGGTGCTCGTACAAGAAAGAAAGCCAAATTTTTATTGCCCTCAAATTGATCATAAGTCGCTAAGGATAACTTTAATGATGACAATGCTAGAAGATCAAAAACAGTTGTGAAATAACTCAAAGCATTGCTAACAATTAATTGTGTCATAATGGCTTCTCCATGTGAGGAAAGTATATCAGTGAATCTCAACAACCAATGTAGTGCACTTTGCCTAGTCATTTGTAGAACCTCCTTAGAAAGTAATATGAGACATTGGAGAGCATGAACCTTTTGGTCCATAAATGTATTTGATAAATGCAAGTACAACGGCAGAGCAAGAAAGCCAAGCATAGAAACATATAGCAGCAGGGGCCTAAAGAGTTGATACTTCAACAAGGAGACTAGAAACTCTATTGCCAAAGTAATGTAAATAATCTTCAAGGTGAACCACATCTCCACACAAAAGAGAGAGTTTCGTGCCTTGCTAGAAAGAAAATGATAACCCTTGGAAGCACCGACATGTTTGAACATAGCTTATAACTAATTATTATCAAAATATAATAGTGCTTATAACTAATTATTATTTATTCCAACTACGATGTCTACTACTCTTAAATATGATTGTTAATTCATGGTGCACCTAACCAAATGACATGAAAATGAGGGAAGACAAAGGACTTAATTGATTTCGGTCTTCTTTTTAAACAAAGAAAAACAAATATAAAAACATTTTACCAATGTTATGTTCTCTCGATTACGCGAGAGAGCATCATCCAATTTTCCTCCCGTGTTGAAAAAAAAAAAAAAAAAAAGTAAGGCTTTTGATCTCATTAACACCAGTCATCAACAGTGAAAGAGATGCATTTTCAAACACAACAATTTCTTATTTAAGAAGATAATCGAGTTTTTTGAACATAAAAACAAGAGCCTACATCCACAGATTATCTCGAAACAGTGAGAGATGAGATTACTTGTACCATTGTTGCTTTGAACCATACACCTCTTTGTTTCTTTTTATGCACATATTTTTTGTTACTTGCAACAATATTTTTCTATTTTATCATGTATTCTAAACCTCCACTCTCATCACCAATGCACTAGAGCAACAATTCTTGCACCGCAAATGAAATAAAGCAACTCAATGTGTCGAAGGGATCAATCTCATTAGCATTAAATTAAAAAACTATTGCCCATCTCGAAAAAAAAAAAAATTGAACTAGAGGTCCAAGTTCACCATATTCTTGCATTTAAGTATATAGTCACTAAAGAATTTTATTTACCTGGCATTTAAGTATTCAAAATCAAATGTAGTTATCTAGCTAAGAAAGTCACTATATACTTGTATAAAAAGATCACTTGAGTGCCATGCCATTCTCGACATTAGTCCTACTCTAAGCATCTGCTTCATCTTATATGTATGACAAACTAATTCAAATAGATAATTAATTTGCTGTTCTTAAATTTGCAAAAACACATTCTAACCTCAATAAACTTCAATATATTCCAACACATTTGGAAAATCAATCAATATATTTTGATATAATTATATTAGTCACACACACACACACACACATATATATATATATAAATGACTTGAATTTTGTAAAAACCGTATGGTACTTTGTAAACTCTTTTAAGAGTTTTAGAAGCATGCAAAAACACTTTTTCAAGTTATTCTCCTCTACTTATCTGACATTTGATATATAGAAATAACTAAAGCATGTAATGTAGTGAATGAATTGCTAACTAGTCTACATCGACCTTCGAACTTAGAATTATTGCCATATAGATACAAAACCTTTCATTCTTTTGTGCCTCTTTTACATTGTCAATGTATTATCTTACTATAAAGGTGCGAGATAACTTTTTATCAAGAACTAGCATTTTTCAACTGTGCCCATGAAATACTTACTCCTGCTTGATTTTTTTTATAACTTAGAATTATTGCCATATAGATACAGAACATTTCATTCTTTTGTGCCTCTTTTACATTGTCAATGTATTATCTTACCTATAAAGGTGTAGATAACTTTTTATCAAGAACTAGCATTTTTCAACTGTGCCCATGAAATACTTAATCCTGCTAGATTTTTTTTTTTGAAAACCCACTTGATTTGATTTCCATCAATTGATTCACAATACATGCAAACAAGTAGAAATGGATAAAGATACCCGAAAACTGATCCACTACAAACAATTATGAGTGAAAAGGCAGAAAATTGAAGGAAAAGAAATGCCTTGCAACAGCATAGATTGTCTTAATTTAGATTATTACCTTAGTTACATTTGCAAGAGAAAAATCAGCACCTCTGAGATCGGCATCAGATAAATCAGCCCCTAGAACATATCAGAAAGAAGAGAAAGAAGTGTATCAATGAGACAAGTGCATCAGCATTAACTAACTAGCACAAATCAAACAGTGGAACAGACAGCAAAGTAATTCAACATTGAAGCTTGCATGTGAAGTAGTAGATCGACAATTGTTTTCAATAAGAGCCAAACTGTAGGAAACATTAGCAGGAAGAAGTTAATTAGAGAAGTAAATTAATGTGTGTAGGACAATTAGTAATTAAGGCAAGGCAAGGCAAGGCAAGTTGGAGTTCCATTAATTTTAATATATATAATACACTTAATTACTGGTATAGTGGTATTCTTAAGAAATAAGATTAAGTTAGGAGTAATTAATTTTAATAGCATTAAATTTGTAAAAGCCAATTGGTGCTTGAAAAGAGCAAGACAACATGAAAGAAATGTGCAGAGCATGAAGATGAAGTACAAAATGTGGGCATAGAAAGCATGCATTGGAACCAAAAACCTTTAGTATATTTTTCAGCTATATATCCCTCAAAATAAAACTGTAGAAGAACACTTTATTCAGGGCACTAGCTAGCATGTACAGGTGACATCAATGCTCTCATCCAACAAATTAAGGAATACAAATTTGTAGACAAGACTTATTAGCTTTACAAAATAATTCAGTCTCTACTGTGAATTTGAACACAAATTAGATCAGTGTACCAACATAAATAAAGCAAGACTTTTAAGAATTATGTACAGAGTTCATGAATTGTAAATCAGTGTAAAACACCAACTATGCCCCAAACAATACAAATTACTGCACCAGTGAAGGACTTGGAACACATTTATTGCAATCCATCACAACAACACAAGCATTAAAAGAGAAGGACAAACAGAAAGACATTCAGATTCCACATGAGAGAAAGAATAAAAGATTTTTCACAAACAACACAAAGGCTACAAAACATACTCTTCTCATCATTGCCCAAATCAAATGTCCTGACAATCCACCCCCATCACAGCCGTACCCTCCCCTTCATATATGCAATCACATACAACAAGGTAATTATTCATCAATATCTAAAGACAAGCATACAATTTATCCAAAATTCAGCATACAATTTATCCAGTTATGACCATTGCAATCCCTACCATTACAAGGTGAAAGACACAAAAAGGGTAGAGTGTGAACTGTTGAATGAGAAGGTCATGTGCCTTTTTGAGAGGAAAGATTTGCTTCAATAACTACAACTTAATTATTAATATGAGAGGGATTTGATGCTTTGATGGTTCGCTTATTATATGTATCAGCAGCAGTACCGGAGGTATAAACCCTCCCATACCAGACAAGGCATGTCACTTATTGTTAAAAGAAAAGAAAAAAAAGTTGAACAATGTAAATTAATTAGCCTTTGGAGAAAAATATTGCTAAGTACATGACACAATTTCAATTAATTATATGTGAATGAACTGATCATTTATATTTTATTTTATGTCTCTTTTATTCTGTAAATGTCAAGAGGAATATATACTTATATATTAAAATAGGGCTAGTACATAGGAATTGTCAAAGCTTGAGTTACCTAAATGAAGGAGCCCCAAAAAAAAAAAAAAAAAGATGAGCATCGATATATATATATTAAACAGTTAATACTAAATCACAAAAAAAAAACTAAATACTGAGTAATTGGCCATATATGACCGTAGCTAAACCCTTTTAGACAAAAAAAAAAAACCAATACTAGTAATCAAGCTGTGTTTTCATATACCTGTCTTCCACATCCTGTGAGAATCTTTGCAAGACATTTCAATCTCTCATACTAGTTAACTTTGAAGAAAATATCATATTGAATTTGAAGATGGATCAACCAACAACACCACTGGTGGTTCAAAGGTTGAAGATGCAGAGTATTTTTCATAAATATTATCGACAGACCTTCAAAGTCATCAAAAATGGTGTTATAAGCATGATTAAGATAAAGCACATATGAACCAGAAATTAATTCAAGTTGTCTATCACATTGTATAAACTCAATCAGAATATCCACAACACCATCAACAAATGCATTTCACCTTATCTCATTGAGGCATTTTCACGAACAGAGACCATATTCAACCAAAAAACTTAAGAGCCAAAGTTTGAGATCTCGCACAAACATCACAAATCAACAATGCGAATCGTGAAATCGCTTATCCAAATCCAAGTGTTCAAACTTTTGATCAATCTAGGTCGAGTATTGTGCTCAAATCACCAAACCAACTCAAAACGGAACCGATTCTCATACTCACCTCAGCTGCACCAGCAGATATCGACCAATGAACGAACGAACGAGGACTGGTGCAGAGGTTGGGGTTAGGGTTAGGGTTTTGTGACAGAGAAAACAAAGAAGATGAAGTGAGAAAGAGGAGGAGATGTAGAGAGAGAAATTGAGATGGGAATCGGAGTACCTGGAAAGTGAATCGCTGGTTGGAGAGTGAATCGCTGGAGAGTGAGAACTGGTTTGAGATTGAGAGAACTGGTTTTGAGATTGAGAGTCGATTAAGTGTAGGAGGAAAAATGGTTTTGAGTTTTAATAGAGGTTACTAAAAACTCCTATGAATTAGGTGCTATAAAAATCCTAATTACTTAATACATGGGGTTACTTAAAAATCTCTATCAATTAAGTGTTATAGAAAGCTTAATTGCATAATACATAAGGGTTACTTAAAAACCTCTATCAATAAGGTGTTATAAAAAGCCTAAATTGTTCTAGTGTAAAATAGTCTCCAATTTATTTGGGCTAACAAATCATTTTCCTTTAAGCATCTATCATGGGAACAAAAGCAAGCACTATATATGTTTCATATGATTTTAAATTTCAATCAGACAGTGAATTCATTTACTCATTCAAATTATCATGTGTTGCCTTGTCCAGAAGTTTCAAGTGGCTTGTTCTCTTCTCTTGTCCCTGTAAAACGATCTACGGGGACTTCCATTAATTAATCTCATCCTGCTAGCTAAGCTATTTTCATCTTTATAGATGAGAGACAATCAGACATGCAAGTTAATTTTCTTCCCTAGAAATGAAAGAGACTATTTGGGGGGCAGCCCTTCCAACTCGCTTTTCTCCATTCACAAGGCTCCCCGCTTATTGGTCATCAACAAGCTTTCAATTTTGACATACAATAACATATATTCAGTGACCAATATAGTGTAATGCTCACATTTTGCATTAGAGAAGTCACCTGTACGTGCGTCACATTGGTGGAGCCTAGATCTCATACATAGAATAAATATTATCCCAAAAAAGAAAAAAGTTGTATGTAAGATACACAATCAATTACCTCAAATGCTGCAACCTGTCCACCATTGCAAGCCAAATCATTTTTCTGTTTGAGAAACTAACATGAGTTTCTTTCCTTCAACTATCCTGCTCAACTCTGTAACCATTATTACATGTTATGAGACATTGCCATGCTTCTTTATGTACTCTGGATAGTTGTCAACAAATTTGGGCACGTCTTCAGCAAAATATAAAAGCATTATTTTGGCAGGATAACCATCTTGTCGAAACTCATCAACCATCTTCTTAATATTCATTCCAAGCTTATCTCCAAAATTTTCATACATGTTAGCTTTTAAAAAGGCATTTTGTTCTGATTATAGTACAACCTCCTACAGTTAAGAGTCAGCAAAATGATTCACAACTGGAGATGAGGATTTGAAACAATTAAAACTTGAAAAAAAAAAAAATTATAGGCCAACCTGCTGATCTTTAGGACTCTTGCCAAGATGTTTTAGGTCCACCTTATTATCTTCAATGCCAATCAATTCATGAACCATTGCCTACAAAAAGAAATGAGAAGGATAAATATAGTTACATAAAGAAGTGAACAAGAATTAATTTCTAAAATATAGAGAGTAAATACAAACAAAACAGATGAAAACGTTGTGGTCATAAATTACCTGATACGTCCATTGATTCAGCAATATCTACAACTAGCAACAATGGAGAGATTTCTACAACAACAACATAGCCTCAGTCCCAAATTAACTGGGGTCGGCTACACTCAGTTCCCAAATTAACCGGGGTCGGCTACATGGATCAAACTTTTCCATTGTGCTCGATTAAGTGCAATTGATGGTGAGCTTTACAAACCATTCAAATCCCTTATAATTAATGAATCCCATGTTAATTTTGGTCTGCCCCTACCTCGTCGAATTTCTACAATTTCTATTGAGTCAAGTTTTCTAGTTGAAGCATTTGTAAGTCGTCTTTACAGGTGACCAAACCATCGCAACCGCCCTTCCCTAATCTTTGTATCAATTGGTGCTACTCCTACTTGTCTTTGAATTTCTATATTTCTTATTCTATCTTTGTATCAATGGAGAGATTTCGATCTCCTAAATTCAAAGAGAACATTAGTTTTCTTTCTCGTACATAAGCCTCTGTTTATTCAATCCAAAAAAAAAAAAAAAAAAAAACTCATCAACCATCTTCTTGATATTGAATTGCTCTTAATTGAGCACAATGAAAGAGTTTGATCCATGTAGCCGTCCCCAATTAATTTGGGACGATTGAGGCTATGTCGTTGTTGTAAGGAAAAAAAAAAAAAACTGGTGGCATCTTGATATTCATTTGCCAATCACCCGTCAAAAACCAAAAATTGCACTAATTTCTTACAAAAAATTGAAAACTTTGGGCATTAAAAATTGCAACCAATCAAACTAATAAGTTAGAAGAAAAATCTGAGTTTCAACCAAAACACAAATAATAAATAAGATAATCTAGGAATGATGCTTTTGCATATTGATCATAATTTAGTAGCATTATGAGTCAAGGGTTTGATGCAGCATCGATCTAACTTAGTAACTGCTCAAGTAAAATTTTAGTTGAACACAACTATTGGAAAATAACACAACCATCCAACTGATTAGGTTGCAAGGGTAATTAGGGAGGAGTATTCATGAGCCGAAAATAAAAACAAACTCAAAAAAAAAAAAAAAGAGAGTGATCACCTACTAAGAGCAATAGCTCCAAACAGATAAGAACTAGCAACTCTGCAGCACTGCGAATAAATTAAGCTTCTCATATTTATAATTAAGAAGTAAAACTGTTTGTCAATCAGTTACAAACTAGCTTGTGCATAAAAAAAAAAGGTACTGGAACAAGACACTAGTAAATAAATTGAGGAAAACAATTTCATTGCTAGCTAAAGTAATAGGTAGTGAATTGAGCAGTGGGCATTCATGGCTTCAACACATACCATGCCAATTAAGTGATGAAAAGATCTCACATGCATTTATGCACTGGTTTTGGTGATTAAAGAGAGAATCACTGAAGAGTCTTCCCCCCAGCTTCTGGACCCTCTCTCTCGTCTCCCCCACACGGTCGCGCCACCTCCTGCCGCCGACCCTCGCCAGTGGCGCCACCGCGCTCAGCTGCTCCGTGAGTCCCCTCCCGTCGGTCTCTCCTTCTTCCCTCTCTCTGATCTCTCTCTTTCTCTCATCCTCTCGTTCTTATTTATCTCATCTATTTGGTTCTAAACTGGTTTTTTTAGAAAGTTTGTTAGTTAAAGAGGATAAGTGGTTTTTTTTTTTTTAAAGAAAAAAGTCGGAAAAAACATTATAAATAATACCAACAGTTTCTAATTTTCTCTTCTTGATTGTTTTTCACCATATATTAATTGTTGAACGTTCGAGAGGAATTAGCTTTCCGAATTCTTGCTTTTCGTCATCAATGGCATCATCACTACTCGTTAGTAATAGTTTGAGTTCATCAGTCGTTCTTCCTCGCGGTTACGTGTTTGCTCCCACAGATTCCGAGCTCTTCATCACTTTCTCCTTTCTAAAATTCAAAACCACGATGTGAAGTTCGAAGAGATTCATGATCTTGATGACATCTACAAATATACACCTGAGATCCTCGCAAATACGTACGAACAAATCTGTTGCATATCTTTATTTCTTTCTTTCTTTCTTTCTTTTTCTTTTTTGCATATCTTTCTTATTCTCATTGACTAACTAGAAGTTTTAAAATTCAAAAAATTGTCGGTTTGCGTCAATAATTGATTTTAAGTATGTTTGAGAAAAAACTACCTATAATTTAACCCAAACAGTTTAAAATTAAAATTAACGTCTCCATGTCGTGCAAGTTTTGATCAAAGAGTAATATATATTGTAAATAATTGTTTTTTCGTTAAAAAGAAAAATTATGTAGTGCGATGATCGGGTTAAATTTTTATATGTTTATTAATTTGTTTTAGGGTTTAATTAGTATTGATAATTATATATGCCTAATTAATCAAGTTGTGCGTGCATGCACGGAGTTGTGCGGATGAGGTTAGGGTTGGAAGTACTCGTGCATATAAACTTAGATTAATTAGATTCTTTTACACGTGCAATTAAATTACATTAATTCTTGCAGTTTGTACGAAAAAAGAGAGCCAAAGAATGGTATTTTTTCAGCCCTAGGATCATGAAACATGAGAACGGCTCTAGGCCGAATCGGAAGGTTGCCGGTCAAAGTAGTTTTTGGAGAGCCTCTAATGGCGGAAAGATGATGGTTCAAGTACATAATAGACAATTTTTGGGACATAAGGGAGCATTGAACTACTTTAAAAATAAGCAATCCAAGACCAATTGGATCATGCAAGAATACACCTTGGCTTCTCAAAATCATCACGGTCCCCACAAGGTAACCATGCTTAATTCATTCTCACTAATTAACTTAGAAAATCAATAATTAATGTATATATTAGATTTTTTCCTGAAATAATTAATATATATGTTTATAGTTCTATAACATACCGTACCAACCAAGTGCAATAAGTGGGTACAATGTCACTTAAGTAAGAGGTTGGGGTCTGAATCCTAGTTAGGGCAAGTTAGTTTCTTAATTTCTCATAAAAAAAATACGTATACATGAGACATCTATATACCCTAAACCTAAATAAATACCAACATATTTTTTTTTCTTAAAAAATAACTAGAGAAATTACTTATACCCTTCCTTTTATTTTTAGGAGTTTTAATTTAATGCTAACTTCAAATTAATTATTAGTCTTTCACAGTCATGTAGACTAATTGTTAATTGAACTGATTTTTCTATAAGAATAGTATATTAATTAATTGTAGTAATTGAATATTTATATATTGTTTTCTCTTTACTTATGTACGGTTTAAAGACTATTCCCTGTGCAAAATCTACCAAAGGATTGGCAAAGCTTCAAGAAACAAATCATCAATCAGTAATTGGTCATCGAGTGATGTTGGTGACGAAGGAGGCTTGGAGGACTACATAATGCCACAGCTACCTTATTATGAAGATGTCAATCATGGTGTTGCTCAACAAGTGGCATGGATATATGGCACCTGCCATGAATAATATTACTAATGCCTATGATCATCAATACATCAATATTGAGGATGGAGCCGATACAATCAACTGAAGAAGCCATGCCACCATTAATGATCATCAACCAAGATCATCCATCAAGCGGTGCCATTCATAGCTACCGACGATAATGATTGTGGTAACTCATCCAACTTTGGGCTATCAAATATTGAGCCTCATCACGCAGATCCTGAAGAAGCAGGGGCCATTATCCAAGACTACCAAGAAAAATATCAATGTGACTTCAACACTGATCATCCTGATGTAGTTGCGCCGCCTAATGTTGAGTCGACAGAGGTTTTAGAGGAAGAGGGCCTCGACTGGTTGCGTGACTTCCCCAAATTTCAACCGGCGGATTTGGAATTCAGTGATTGGGAAGCCAATGCATGGGATAATGAATTTGCTCCAGTTTGAATGTATATATAGTTGTCACAAGGATATATATCATGCATGTATTTGCTTAATCAGTTTGTGTAATGACATGATCTACCTTTTTTTGTTGTGAGAATTGAATCAATTTGTTTAAGGACATGAATTTGTTCCGGTTTGAATTAATATTCGTGTATGGTTGTATACACGTACAATATACGAAATTTTTTGCAATTCCAGGCCGCTCAATGTGAGTGCTGGAGTTCCCGAATTCCACAAAATACCTATCTTGAATTTCGAATATGTGATGTAAACTTTAAATGTTTCTATATGCTTTTGGTATCCAGACACTTTGCTTGACATTTCTTTCACTTTTTTTTTTTTTTTCATAGTTATTGTTTACATGATAGTGTTCTACATATTAGTGTTGTGTTTAATGTCCAATGATTTTTGTATTGCATTTTGGTTTGTATAGGAAGACTTTTTCCTAATTTATAAGATCAATCTTCTTGTCAATTTGATTGCAGTGTATTTGATGTGCACAATATATCAAATAATGCACATAGCATTTATGTCTTTTTAGTGATGGGCTAGATCAGATGCTTTTTTTAATAATAGTTGGTAATTTTTTTAGGGGGTGTTAAAAGGAAATTTGTTTGGTGTCTTTGAAATAATGCTTTGAGAGCTAGGCACTCTTGTTGCATTTTTGTATGATTCGTGTAAGGGTTGAATCCTACTCGTACATGTTTGTGTTTTTCGAATTATATCCCATCATGTTCTTTGCTATTCTTATGTCTTTAACTTCCAGTTTGAGTGTATAGTTATCACAATGTATTTCCTTTATCAATTTTTGTAAGGACAAGATCTACTTTTTTTGTGCGAATTGAATCACTTTGTCTAAGGAAAGTTTAGGCCATTAATTGTACAGTACCTCTTATCAAAATGTAATTGCACAGTACCGTTTTACCAATTTTTCTGTTCACTATTCATTCATCTAAGGTGTTTGAATTTGCTTCTTTTTTTTTTTTTTTACGTGGTTTGATCTATTTTTATCCTCTTACTCCCATGGTTTGTTGAGTAGAAGTTTAGATTAGGAAAATGCCCAAATATATAGAGGGGAATCAAAATTTACTGTGTTATATGTTTGTTTGTTTGTTTTATTTTTTATTTTTATTTCAGTGGGAGTCGAACTCAGACCTCGATCCCTAAACCGTGCCTTTTAGCAAGTGATGCCTTTACTATCTCACTAGAGGTGCTTTCACTAGAACAAAGGGTTATCGTAGCACTAGATTAATAGGGGTTCGAGACAACCGCTACCAAATTAAGTGTGTATAAGAAAAAGCCTAAAAGACCAAACATAATTAAATCCTAAACTCAATTTCATCCAATATGAACCCGATTTCCTCTCGTTCAGAAGAAAACCCGAGTTTGCCTCGACCATCGGGTATCTTGATCACCCATTACCTCATGTCACTCCTCTTTATGAAAATAAGTTATGGTATGTAGATCAAAACATACAAGAGTGTGACATGATAGATAACCCTGGTCAACATCTGGGAATCGGTTTCGCTAGATCGATAGGAACCTATGACGATAAACTTTGCCAAACATCCCACGGTCAGATGGAAGGAACCCATGAACGGAAACCCCATCAAAACATCTCCCGAAAGGTAATCATGACGAAGACTTAAGTCTTCACCAAACATCTCTCATCCTTGCAGGTCTTGCAGGAGTATTCACTCACCGCATAGTCCTTGGAACAACCCTAAATTTCTAACCAGTGCCACGTGGCATTTTAGGACCATGATCTGGACCTGGCGCGCACGTCGTGGCATACATAATCAACTTTCGGGAGTCGACATTGAGGTATATTATTTTTCATTGGTGATTGTATTAACTAGCTAAATATAAAATGCCAAATTTAATTGATTTAAATTATCGGGTTTCGCGGGTAAGGTTTGATGTCGGTATCCGTGCACTACGAGAGTACTTGAGTATGAATAAGCTAAATGATGAGACGGCTAATAATTGAGTACTTTTGAAACCTACGTGAACTTGGTCTATGAAAATGGTAAAGGAAAATGTCAATTACTTTATAACTATCATTAAATTGATCTAACTGGATAGTTGTTGGGTTATAATGCCATTTAATTAAATGAATAACCTGTTGGAGTTTCTATTTAGATTATCACATTATTATGCCCAAGTCCAAATGATTAAAATGAAACCATGAAATTATATATGTGTCTAGACTAAAGAAAGGCCAATTGGACACATCTAAGCTACACACTTAATCTAGAACATCATGGACCTCCATGAGATCTACCTAGGGATGAGGGTGTGGAAAATGATTAGTGCTCATCAAGTGGTATATGATGTGGGGTAATTTATAATTATGGGTAGGTCTAGGGATGTACTCATATCAAGGGATGTGAAGCTAGGATCAAAAGAGAGACTAATATAAATATGGACACTTAGACAAATTGTGGCTTCAAAATCACTTCAGGGAGTCAATTGAGGAAGAGAATAGAGCACTTGCTAGAGTGGCTGGATTTCTAGGAAGCTTGCTGAGCAACACCATGATTTTGTACCTATCCTCGTCCCCTTTTAAAATCCTCATACCCGTACTCATTAAGGTAAATCTCCATCACACGTGAGTATTCTTCTACACATTTGCATCTTTAAAGTCCACATACCCGTACCCATTAGTGTAAATCTCCATCACTTGCGAGTATTCTCCTATCCATTTGCATCCCTAGTCTTTATATATCAAAAACCATAACCTTATAATGATGTATTATCTTCAAGTAGGGAATAGGGAAAATCGAAGGGTGATAAAGTTTATTTCTTTCTTATAAAAAAATATACATTATCCGTTGACAAGAAAATGAAGGTTTTTTTAAAAGAAAAATAGTAATTATAATCGACACAAAGACCAAGGAAGGACGGTTGCTATAGTTTGAACACTTACCTTTAGTAGAAAACTTGACTGAATAGAAATTGAACAAATTAGTCAAAATAGGGGAGGATTAAAGCTAATTTAAGACATATTAATTAAAAAAACTTAAATGAACAGTTGATTAAGTTGGATATTGAATGATCTAGACGAAAAAGAAAAAAATAGATAATCAACTCTAATTAATTTGGAATGGACGTTAGGTTCTTGCTGCTTTGAAAGGAACATCCCATCAGAGATAGCAATAAGCATCAGCACTTGTGAGCTCTATGCTGTTGTTGGTGACGTCCCCTTGCACATCACCGATAAATATCCACAATCGAATATACTACGTGACATAAAGCAAGTAGAAAGCTGCCTAAAAAATTATTTGTGGCAGCTAGCCAACTGCTGCCACTTAAAAGATATATTTGTGGCAACTCTCAGCGAGATCTATTCACTGGGCCAGGCGCCCGCTCGGCTTGCCTAGGCCTACTTGACTTGAATTGAGCTTGAATTTTAAAAAATGTAATGAAGCTGGCTCAACCCAAGCTCATAAAAGCCCGCATATATATTGGGCGGGCCTGGTTTGATCTTTTTTAACTTAAGCCCGACCCGAATATAACACAAACTTTTAAATGTATATATAACTTAAAAAGGATAACTTTAATGATGACAATGCTAGAAGATCAAAAACAGTTGTGAAATAACTCAAAGCATTGCTAACGATTAATTGTGTCATAATGGCTTCTCCATGAGGAAAGTATATCAGTGAATCTCAACAACCAATGTAGTGCACTGCCTTGCTGTAGAACCTCCTTAGAAAGTAATATGAGACATTGGAGAGCATGAACCTTTTGGTCCATAAGTGTATTTGATAAATGCAATTAACGGCAGAGTAAGAAAGCCAAGCATAGAAACATATAGCAGCAGGGGCCTAAAGAGTTGATACTTCAACAAGGAGAGCATCATCCAATTTTTACCAATGTTATGTTCCCTTATTAGGAGAGCATCATCATTTTCCTCCTGTTGAAAAAAAAAAAAGTAAGGCTTTTGATCTCATTAACACCAGTCATCAACAGTGAAAGAGATGCATTTTCAAACACAACAATTTCTTATTTAAGAAGATAATCAGAGTTTTTTGAACATAAAAACAAGAGCCTACATCCACAGATTATCTCAGAAACAGTGAGATGAGATTACTTGTACCATTGTTGCTGAACCATACACCTCTTTGTTTCTTTTTTATGCACATATTTTTTGTTACTGCAACAATATTTTTCTATTTTATCATGTATTCTAAACCTCCACTCTCATCACCAATGCACTAGAGCAACAATTCTTGCACTGCAAATGAAATAAAGCAACTCAATGTGTCGAAGGGATCAATCTCATTAGCATTAAATTAAAAAACTATTGCCCATCTGAAAAAAAAAAAATATTGAACTAGAGGTCCAAGTTCACCATATTCTTGCATTTAAGTATATAGTCACTAAAGAATTTTATTTACCTGGCATTTAAGTATTCAAAATCAAATGTAGTTATCTGGCTAAGAAAGTCACTATATACTTGTATAATAAGATCACTTGAGTGCCATGCCATTCTCGACATTAGTCCTACTCTAAGCATCTGCTTCATCTTATATGTATGACAAACTAATTCAAATAGATAATTAATTTGCTGTTCTTAAATTTGCAAAAACACATTCTAACCTCAATAAACTTCAATATATTCCAACACATTTGGAAAATCAATCAATATATTTTGATATAATTATATTAGTCACACACACACACACACACACATATATATATAAATGACTTGAATTTGTAAAAACCGTATGGTACTTTGTAAACTCTTTTAAGAGTTTTAGAAGCATGCAAAAACACTTTTTCAAGTTATTCTCCTCTACTTATCTGACATTTGATATATAGAAATAACTAAAGCATGTAATGTAGTGAATGAATTGCTAACTAGTCTACATCGACCTTCTGAAC
Organism: Stephania yunnanensis; assembly: GCA_039657365.1. Lineage (NCBI taxonomy): Eukaryota > Viridiplantae > Streptophyta > Magnoliopsida > Ranunculales > Menispermaceae > Stephania > Stephania yunnanensis. The sequence goes on along the minus strand of CM077585.1, from coordinate 51,670,263 downwards.
TTAGAATTATTGCCATATAGATACAAAACCTTTCATTCTTTTGTGCCTCTTTTACATTGTCAATGTATTATCTTACCTATAAAGGTGCAGATAACTTTTTATCAAGAACTAGCATTTTTCAACTGTGCCCATGAAATACTTACTCCTGCTTGATTTTTTTTATAACTTAGAATTATTGCCATATAGATACAGAACATTTCATTCTTTTGTGCCTCTTTTACATTGTCAATGTATTATCTTACCTATAAAGGTGTAGATAACTTTTTATCAAGAACTAGCATTTTTCAACTGTGCCCATGAAATACTTAATCCTGCTAGATTTTTTTTTTTGAAAACCCACTTGATTTGATTTCCATCAATTGATTCACAATACATGCAAACAAGTAGAAATGGATAAAGATACCCGAAAACTGATCCACTACAAACAATTATGAGTGAAAAGGCAGAAAATTGAAGGAAAAGAAATGCCTTGCAACAGCATAGATTGTCTTAATTTAGATTATTACCTTAGTTACATTTGCAAGAGAAAAATCAGCACCTCTGAGATCGGCATCAGATAAATCAGCCCCTTGAACATATCAGAAAGAAGAGAAAGAAGTGTATCAATGAGACAAGTGCATCAGCATTAACTAACTAGCACAAATCAAACAGTGGAACAGACAGCAAAGTAATTCAACATTGAAGCTTGCATGTGAAGTAGTAGATCGACAATTGTTTTCAATAAGAGCCAAACTGTAGGAAACATTAGCAGGAAGAAGTTAATTAGAGAAGTAAATTAATGTGTGTAGGACAATTAGTAATTAAGGCAAGGCAAGTTGGAGTTCCATTAATTTTAATATATATAATACACTTAATTACTGGTATAGTGGTATTCTTAAGAAATAAGATTAAGTTAGGAGTAATTAATTTTAATAGCATTAAATTTGTAAAAGCCAATTGGTGCTTGAAAAGAGCAAGACAACATGAAAGAAATATGCAGAGCATGAAGATGAAGTACAAAATGTGGGCATAGAAAGCATGCATTGGAACCAAAAACCTTTAGTACATTTTTCAGCTATATATCCCTCAAAATAAAACTGTAGAAGAACACTTTATTCAGGGCACTAGCTAGCATGTACAGGTGACATCAATGCTCTCATCCAACAAATTGAGGAATACAAATTTGTAGACAAGACTTATTAACTTTACAAAATAATTCAGTCTCTACTGTGAATTTGAACACAAATTAGATCAGTGTACCAACATAAATAAAGCAAGACTTTTAAGAATTATGTACAGAGTTCATGAATTGTAAATCAGTGTAAAACACCAACTATGCCCCAAACAATACAAATTACTGCACCAGTGAAGGACTTGGAACACATTTATTGCAATCCATCACAACAACACAAGCACTAAAAGAGAAGGACAGACAGAAAGACATTCAGATTCCACATGAGAGAGAATAAATGATTTTTCACAAACAACACAAAGGCTACAAAACATACTCTTCTCATCATTGCCCAAATCAAATGTCCTGACAATCCACCCCCATCACAGCCGTACCTTCCCCTTCATATATGCAATCACATACAACAAAGTAATTATTCATCAATATCTAAAGACAAGCATACAATTTATCCAAAATTCAGCATACAATTTATCCAGTTATGACCATTGCAATCCCTACCATTACAAGGTGAAAGACACAAAAAGGGTAGAGTGTGAACTGTTGAATGAGAAGGTCATGTGCCTTTTTGAGAGGAAAGATTTGCTTCTATAACTACAACTTAATTATTAATATGAGAGGGATTTGATGCTTCGATGGTTCGCTTATTATATGTATCAGCAGCAGTACCGGAGGTATAAACCCTCCTGCACCAGGACAAGGCATGTCACTTATTGTTAAAAGAAAAGAAAAAAAAGTTGAACAATGTAAATTAATTAGCCTTTGGAGAAAAATATTGCGAAGTACATGACACAGTTTCAATTAATTATATGTGAGTGAACTGATCATTTATATTTTATTTTCTGTCTCTTTTATTCTGTAAATGTCAAGAGGAATATATACTTATATATTAAAATAGGGCTAGTACATAGGAATTGTCAAACTTGAGTTACCTAAAGGAAGGAGCCCCAAAAAAAAAAAAAAAAAAAAAAAAAAAAAAAAGATGAGCATCGATATATATATATATTAAACAGTCAATACTAAATCACAAAAAAAAAACTAAATACTTTGGCCATATATGACCGTAGCTAAACCCTTTTAGACAAAAAAAAAAAAACCAATACTAGTAATCAAGCTGTGTTTTCATATACCTGTCTTCCACATCCTGTGAGAATCTTTGCAAGACATTTCAATCTCTCATACTAGTTAACTTTGAAGAAAATATGATATTGAATTTGAAGATGGATCAACCAACAACACCACTGGTGGTTCAAAGGTTGAAGATGCAGAATATTTTCATATATATTATGGACAGACCTTCAAAGTCATAAAAAATGGTGTTATAAGCATGATTAAGATAAAGCACATATGAACCAAAAATTAATTCAAGTTGTCTATCACATTGTATAAACTCAATCAGAATATCCACAACACCATCAACAAATGCATTTCACCTTATCTCATTGAGGCATTTTCACGAACAGAGACCATATTCAACCAAAAAACTTGAGAGCCAAAGTTTGAGATCTCGCACAAACATCACAAATCAACAATGCGAATCAGTGAAATCGCTTATCCAAATCCAAGTGTTCAAACTTTTGATCAATCTAGGTCGAGTATTGTGCTCAAATCACCAAACCAACTCAAAACGGAACCGATTCTCATACTCACCTCAGCTGCACCAGCAGATATCGACCAATGAACGAACGAACGAGGACTGGTGCAGAGGTTGGGGTTAGGGTTAGGGTTAGGGTTAGGGTTTTGTGACAGAGAAAACAAAGAAGATGAAGTGAGAAAGAGGAGGAGATGTAGAGAGAGAAATTGAGATGGGAATCGGAGTACCTGGAAAGTGAATCGCTGGTTGGAGAGTGAGAACTGGTTTGAGATTGAGAGAACTGGTTTTGAGATTGAGAGTCGATTAAGCGACCAATATAGTGTAATGCTCACATTTTGCATTAGAGAAGTCACACTGTACGTGCGTCACATTCTGTATCTGTTGAATTTGATCCTTTTACGGGGAAGCCTATCCTGAGGTGTGATAGCCAGGGTGATCTTTATCCTCTCAACTCTATTTACAATCATGCTACTCCATCAACCTTTGCAGCCATCTCTTCCTCACTTTGGATTGTACTCGAAACTCTACTTCTAGTATTTGTCGTTCGTGTGTGTTCGGAAAACATATTAAGTTACCCTTTCTGTCTTCTAGTTTCAGTCCGTCTTTACCTTTTGATATAATTCATAGTGATATTTGGACCTCTCCTATTCTGAGTTCTGCAGGGCATAGATATTACGTGTTATTTTTGGATGATTTTTCAAATTATTTATGGACTTTTCCTTTGGGTCAAAAGTCGGAGATCTATGAAAAATTTCGGATGAAGTTTTTTATGCTTGAGGTTGGTTGTGCATCATACGCTTTTCTAACCTCATTGGCAAAAACATGCTATGTGGTTTGGATGGCTGAATTTAGTATATTTAGGAGGAATCTTCTAGCAAAGTTGTTGTAGTTGTGAAACCGTTTACATCCATTAAGTCCTCTATTTTTTGTTACAAAAGAAGAAAATGAAATGTTGGTGGGATTAACTCATAGCTCAATAGTTGGGATGCAAGCTATATGGTCACACTTTAAATCATCATCTTACTTGGGTAAAGAGTGACACCCAAAAAGAAGAGGAAGGAAGGGGGAAAAGAGCAATATTTCTTAGTTTGCAGATGCTGTATAGATCGTTGAACTGTAAGGTTGGATGTGTTTTGAAGGTTCAACAGGTTACATCTTTTACTTCGCTATTGTATTGGCCTGAATGATTATGCATTTTAGTCTGTCTTTTTCCTCTAGGTTGGGTTGTTTATTCAAAATCGACTTGGATGCTTTTGAGGCTTTTTTCTGTCATATCAACGTGTAACGAGCGTTATGTCTTGTACGTCAGGTTCCATCTGTTTACGAAGAAATGGTACTATCAGGTGTCACCCCAGACAAGAAAGCAAGAGCAATGTTGCGGTCTGCACTTAGATACATGAGAAGCACACTTAAATCATAGCCATAACTGTACAAGCAGATCAGGATGATGACAAACTTGACTTATCTTCTTAAGGCCGTCTGTCAATGCACATTGAAGGTTAGTGGTTTTATTTTAACTCAACTGTTTCTATTAGCCATGCATGGAAGCTAGCGAGATGTATTATTTAAAAATGCATTGCTTGAAAAGTCTGACGACTTGAACTTAAAGTTTAGCTTCCAAAATTGTTTGAAGTGAATTTGAAATTGACTTTTGAATCCAAGTTGAGTCCTTTTAGTTGATTGACTTGAGTCGTATTCTTAGTTTCTAATAGCTTAATTCACATCAAATGATCAAATGCTGATGAATATACAAGCATGGCTACAGAAGAACGTGAACACTTACAAGAGTGTTTTATACTATGTAATAAACTGTAGTGAGAAAGAGCTACAGAAAAAAGAAAAGAACAAACAACCTGTAGAGTGTTGAACCAATAAAATCTTGACAAATTTATGAACATATTGCCATTTTTATTGATGCATAACTTTAGATTGGTCTCATCTAATAGGGTAAACATTCCTACATCTAAATAAAACGCAGCTTCAAATCGTGTTTTAGTTTGGTCAGTTCCACACAAATTTTGGCATTTCTTTCATTGAATGTATTTGAGGAAAAACTTTGCGAAAAAATTTCATAGAAATGGGACTTTGCAGACTTATGTTTCCTTGTCTGTTGTGCGAGTTTTGGGAATGGCTCATGGGTTGTGTTTTTCTCATGGTGAATTCTTCCATTATTTTCTCGGTGACTTATGCTGTTTTCTTGCATCCTCGCATTCTAGCTCGCAGAATTGGGGTGACCGCATGCGAATTACAAAGAAGGATTTGGATTCCCGCCCTCTTCCAAGCGACCTAGGTTGTATGTATTCGTCTATATTCTTGTATCGTCGCGAGTGCCTGTTATTCATTTGATGAATCAAGCATCATCGATCCTGTGTTCATGCAGATTAAGTGGCTAACAATCATGTATCTTTCCATTGAAGATCATAGATGATCTCCTATCAACACATGTAAAAACAGGTTGAAAAGTAAGGGAGTATATTAATCTATATAGCTCTGATGCTGGCTTCTTATCCCAAAAAAGGAAAAAGTTGTATAGATTTGACTTACCAGTAAAATCCAATGCATTGTTCTTTCGGAGTACTGAATTGGTGGAGCCTAGATCTCATGCATAGAATAAATATTATCCTTACTTTAATCACCTTTTAACCCAATAGGAACCATAGATGCGATTTACCTTGTAGGTTCTATTTTGGACGGCAACGACAACAATGATGAAAACAAACCCGCAATCCCAAATTCACATTTTCATCCTCAATGATTGCTTCATTTCTACACCATCCATTCATTATCATGAGGACGATTTGTCGATCAGATGTATCAAAATGAAAAAACACAACAACAATAACCCCCAGTTCTCCTCCTAGCATGTTTGTAGATAAGGTTTATGGGATAAGAAACCAACAATGGTGGGTTCTAAAAAGAAAATGGGTGGATGTCAGGTACATAGACATTATTAAAGACGCACGAGGAGTAGTAATAAGTCTAAAGACATTTGAAGTAATCAATTGTGGAGTAAAATGATAATGAGAATCTTTGAAGAGACTAGGAGAGGTAAATTATGAAGATTTTGTCATTTAATATTAGAGGTTGTGCTGTTGCTGCAAAATGTAACATGATTAGAAGAATGACCAGGAAAGCCAAACCAGACATTATAATCGTGCACGAAACAAAAAGAGAGTGCATTGATAGAAGAATAATGAGTCAATTGTAGAGTAATAGGTTTATGGAGTGGGTTTTTCTACCATCTAACGGTAGATCAAGGGGGATTCTTGTGGCATGGGATGCTAAGGTGATAAAAGTGTAGGATAATCTTGTAGGTGTCTTCTCAGTTCCAGTCAAAATCCAAAAACTAGTACATTAACAAACTTTAGAGTCAATGGCTCTATGGGAAGCGGCTTATGAAAATATTACAAGAATGTTTCGCGAAATTCATCAACAACGTGATCGCTTAGGCTGTCCTAGATTCCACTCAAATGTTTCCCCAATTTCATTTTCACTATCCCCACAAGAACCAATACAACCAGCAAACCTTCCATCACCACCGCCTCTTTGTTCATGTCCTACACCACTATCAAAAACCCTCTGATCCACATCCTGAAAACCCCCTGCCACCTCTTTCCCCCTCAACGAAACCTTCTTATGAGATTCAATACCTCAAACTAACTTGTGTGTGTGAGGAAGACATTAAACTAGATCTGAAACCTCACCAAATCTTAGGGGGACTGCAGAATTCCAAGGTGACCTTCGAGGACTCGAAAAAGTTAGTGCTTGAACGGGATCTAGATCCGCCATCCGCTGCAAGATCTCTATTTTGTTTCCCTTCATTCAATTCTCAATGAATCCTCTCTACTTACTTCAGAAGTTTATGAGGCAGATATTGGTTGCGGATTCAAGCAATTTGAGATGTCTTCGCTGGAATGTTGAAGGAAGAGATGATTGATGTGTCACTATATAAGATACATGATACTTGTTCTGATGATAGTAAACCTCCTGCAGTTAAGAGTCAGCAAAATGATTCACAACTGGAGATGAGGATTTGAAACAATGAAAACTTGGAAAAAAAATAAATATATAGGCCAACCTGCTGATCTTTAGGACTCTTGCCAATATGTTTTAAGTCCACCTTATTATCTTCAATAATATAGAGGGTAAATACAAACAAATCAGATGAAAATGTCATGGTCATAAATTACCTGATATGTCCATTGATTCAGCAATATCTACAACTAGCAAGAATGGAGAGATTTATGATCACCTAAATTCAAAGAGACCATTAATTTTCTTTTTCGTACATAAGCCTCTGTTTATTCAATCCAAAAAAAAAAAAAAAAAAAAACTCATCAACCATCTTCTTGATATTCAATTGCACTTAATCGAAGCACAATAGAAGAGTTTGATCCATGTAGCTTGTCCCCAATTAATTTGGAACGATTGAGGCTATGTTGTTGTAAGACAAAAAAAAAACTGGTGGTGTCTTGATATTCATTTGCTGATCACCCGTCAAAAACCAAAAAGTGCACTAATTTCTTAAAGAAAATTGAAAACTTTGGACATTAATAATTGCAACCAATCAAACTAATAAGTTAAATCTGAGTTTCAACCAAAACACAAATAATAAATAAGATAATCTAGGAATGATGCTTTTACATATTGATCATAATTTAGTAGCATTATCACAACTCTGCAGCACTGCGAATAAATTAAGCTTCTCATATTTATAATTAAGAAGTAAAACTGTTTGTCAATCAGTTACAAACTAGCTTGTGCATAAAAAAAAAAGGTACTGGAACAAGACACTAGTAAATAAATTGAGGAAAACAATTTCATTGCTAGCTAAAGTAATAGGTAGTGAATTGAGCAGTGGGCATTGATGGCTTCAACACATACCATGCCAATTAAGTGAAAAGAACATTAGTGATTTCTTTCTCTCTTCTTCCCTCTCTCTCTCTCTCTCTCTCTCTCATCTTCTCTTATCCGTTCTTATTTATCTCATCTATTTGGTTCTAAACTGGTTTTTTTAGAAAGTTTGTTAGTTAAAGAGGATAAGTGGTTTTTTTTTTTTTAAAGAAAAAAGTCGGAAAAAACATTATAAATAATACCAACAGTTTCTAATTTTCTCTTCTTGATTGTTTTTCACCATATATTAATTGTTGAACGTTCGAGAGGAATTAGCTTTCCGAATTCTTGCTTTTCGTCATCAATGGCATCATCACTACTCGTTAGTAATAGTTTGAGTTCATCAGTCGTTCTTCCTCGCGGTTACGTGTTTGCTCCCACAGATTCCGAGCTCTTCTGTCACTTTCTCCTTTCTAAAATTCAAAACCCTGATGTGAAGTTCGAAGAGATTCATGATCTTGATGACATCTACAAATATACACCTGAGATCCTCGCAAGTACGTATTTAACAAATCTTTGCATGTCTTCTTTTTCTTTTTTGCATATCTTTCTTATTCTCATTGACTAACTAGAAGTTTTAAAATTCAAAAAATTGTCGGTTTGCGTCAATAATTGATTTTAAGTATGTTTGAGAAAAACTACCTATAATTTAACCCAAACAGTTTAAAATTAAAATTAACGTCTCCATGTCGTGCAAGTTTTGATCAAAGAGTAATATATATTGTAAATAATTGTTTTTTCGTTAAAAAGAAAAATTATGTAGTGCGATGATCGGGTTAAATTTTTATATGTTTATTAATTTGTTTTAGGGTTTAATTAGTATTGATAATTATATATGCCTAATTAATCAAGTTGTGCGTGCATGCACGGAGTTGTGCGGATGAGGTTAGGGTTGGAAGTACTCGTGCATATAAACTTAGATTAATTAGATTCTTTTACACGTGCAATTAAATTACATTAATTCTTGCAGGTTTGTACGAAAAAAAGAGAGCCAAAGAATGGTATTTTTTCAGCCCTAGGATCATGAAACATGAGAACGGCTCTAGGCCGAATCGGAAGGTTGCCGGTCAAAGTAGTTTTTGGAGAGCCTCTAATGGCGGAAAGATGATGGTTCAAGTACATAATAGACAATTTTTGGGACATAAGGGAGCATTGAACTACTTTAAAAATAAGCAATCCAAGACCAATTGGATCATGCAAGAATACACCTTGGCTTCTCAAAATCATCACGGTCCCCACAAGGTAACCATGCTTAATTCATTCTCATTAATTAACTTAGAAAATCAATAATTAATGTATATATTAGATTTTTTCCTGAAATAATTAATATATATGTTTATAGTTCTATAACATACCGTACCAACCAAGTGCAATAAGTGGGTACAATGTTACTTAAGTAAGAGGTTGGGGTCTGAATCCTAGTTTGGGCAAGTTAGTTTCTTAATTTCTCATAAAAAAATACGTATACCTGAGACATCTATATACCCTAAACCTAAATAAATACCAACATATTTTTTTTTCTTAAAAAATAACTAGAGAAATTACTTATACCCTTCCTTTTATTTTTAGGAGTTTTAATTTAATGCTAACTTCAAATTAATTATTAGTCTTTCACAGTCATGTAGACTAATTGTTAATTGAACTGATTTTTCTATAAGAATAGTATATTAATTAATTGTAGTAATTGAATATTTATATATTGTTTTCTCTTTACTTATGTACAGTTTAAAGATTATTCTCTGTGCAAAATCTACCAAAGGATTGGCAAAGCTTCAAGAAACAAATCATCAACTGTAATTGGTCATCAGAGTGATGTTGGTGACGAAGGAGGCTTGGAGGACTACATAATGCCACAGCTACCTTATTATGAAGATGTCAATCATGGTGTTGCTCAACAAGCTGGCATGGATATGGCACCTGCCATGAATAATATTACTAATGCCTATGATCATCAATACATCAATATTGAGGATGGAGCTGATACAATCAACTGTGAAGAAGCCATGCCACCATTAATGATCATCAACCAAGATCATCCATCAGCAGTGCCATTCATAGCTACCGACGATAATGACTGTGGTAACTCATCCAACTTTGGGCTATCAAATATTGAGCCTCATCACGCGGATCCTGAAGAAGCAGGGGCCATTATCCAAGACTACCAAGAAAAATATCAATGTGACTTCAACACTGATCATCCTGATGTAGTTGCGCCGCCTAATGTTGAGTCGACAGAGGGTTTAGAGGAAGAGGGCCTCGACTGGTTGCGTGACTTCCCCAAATTTCAACCGGCGGATTTGGAATTCAGTGATTGGGAGGCCAATGCATGGGATAATGAATTTGCTCCAGTTTGAATGTATATGTAGTTGTCACAAGGGTACCATGCATGTATTTGCTTAATCAGTTTGTGTAATGACATGATCTACCTTTTTTTGTTGTGAGAATTAAATCAATTTGTTTAAGGACATGAATTTGTTCCAGTTTGAATTAATATTCATGTATGGTTGGATCCATCAATCATGCCTAAATGATTCTTATAATATGTATCAATCATGGGCGCCTTCTACACAGATGAACTAACATTTTCAATTAGGTATGAGCTACAAAATGGCTGATTCCTGCTTGAAACTTTCTGCTGTAGTGGACTTTTGACTACAGCATATCCGAATTGATACATAATGTTGGAACATCCAACTGTGCCTTTGTATTGTTTTGCATCAACTAGAGGAGCGAGTTCTTTCCACTCAACTAGTGTCCTTGTCAGTTTGCAAATATATTTATAGTTAAAGCTTAAAAGAGGGAAAATCATCAGGTGGAGATCAATACAAAATGATACGATCTCATGATCTCTTTAAACATAGTAACATGGACTGTAATTTATAGTTAAATAAAATTAGTTTGTACGACTTACCTGCTGATCTTTCAAAAAAAAAAAAAAAAAAAAAAAAAAAAAAGATGAGGACAATCTGTCTCAAAGAATGTAAGCAATTAGCTGCTTTTGCATCCTATTTCCTGAGATCAATACTTTTAAATTTTGTGGAGATGCTGTTCAACTAATGTTGGAACATCCAGATGTTGTGACATACACCACCCTGATGAAAGCTCTAATCCGTGTTGAGAAGTTTGAAAAGGTAGAAACTTTTATCCTGTCTCCTTATATTCAAAGACATGCTGTGTGGTTTGGATGACTGAATTTAGTATATTTAGGAGAGAAATGATAGAATAAAAAGATTAATAAATAACCTTTTTCTAGTTCCGGATGAAGTTTTTTATGCTTGAGGTTGGTTGTGCATCATATGCTTTTCTAACCTCATTGGCAAAAACATGCTCTGTGGTTTAGATGGCTGAATTTAGTATGTTTAGGAGGAATCTTCTAGCAAAGTTGTTGTAGTTGTGAAACCATTTACATCCATTAAGTCCTCTATTTTTTGTTACAAAAGAAGAAAATGAAATGTTGGTGGGATTAACTCATAGCTCAATAGTTGGGATGCAAGCTATATGGTCACACTTTAAATCATCATCTTACTTGGGTAAAGAGTGACACCCAAAAGAAGAGGAAGGAAGGGGGAAAAGAGCAATATTTCTTAGTTTGCGATCTTTGTATAGATCGTTGAACCGTAAGGTTGGATGTGTTTTGAAGGTTCAACAGTTACATCTTTTACTTCGCTATTGTATTGGCTCGAATGATTGTGCATTTTAGTCTGTCTTTTTCATCTAGGTTGGGTTGTTTATTCAAAATCGACTTGGATGCTTTTGAGGCTTTTTTTCTCATCATATCAACGTGTAACGTCTTGTACATCGAGTTCCATCTCGTTTACGAAGAAATGGTACTATCGTGTGTCACCCTGCATAAGAAAGCAAGAGCAATGTTGCGGTCTGCACTAAGATATATACATGAGAAGCACACTTAAATCATAGCCATAATCGCACAAAGCGGATCGGATGATGACAAACTTGACTTATCTTCTTAAGGCCGTCATGTCAATGCACATTGAAGTATTTTAACTCAACTGCTTTTCTATTAGCCATGCATGAAAGCTAGCGAGATGTATTATTTAAAAATGCATTGCTTGAAAAGTCTGACGACTTGAACTTAAAGTTTAGCAAAATTGTTTGAAGTGAATTTGAAATTGACTTTTGGATCCAAGTTGAGTCCTTTTAGTCGATTGACTTGAGTCGTATTCTTAGTTTCTATTAGCTTAATTCACATCAAATGATCAAATGCTGATGAATATACAAGCATGGCTACGAAAAACGTGGACACTTACAGAGTGTTTTATACTTATGCAATAAACTCAGTGAGAAAAAAGAGCTACGAAAAAAAAACAAAAAACAAACAACTAGTAGAGAGTAGAACCAATAAAATCTTGACAAATTTATGAACATATTGCCATTTTTATCGATGCATAGCTTTAGATTGGTCTCATCTAATAGGGTAAACATTCCTACATCTTAATAAAATGCAGCTTCAAATCGTGTTTTAGTTTGTTCAGTTTCCGCACAAATTTTGGCATTTCTTTCATTGAATGTATTTGAGGAAAAATTTTGCGGAAAAAATTTCATAGAAATGGGGACTGCAACTTATGTTTCCTTTTCTGGTTGTGCAGAGTTTTGGGAATGGCTCATGGGTTGTGTTTTTCTCATGGTGAATTCTTCCATTATTTTCTCGGTGACTTATGCTGTTTTCTTGCATCCTCGATTCTAGCTCGCAGAATTTGGGTGACCGCATGCGAATTACAAAGAAGGATTTGGATTCCCGCCCTCTTCCAAGCGACCGGTTGTATGTATTCGTCTATATTCTTGTATCGTCGTGAGTGCCAGTTATTCATTTGATGAATCAATCATCATCGATCCCGTGTTCATGTAGATTAAGTGGCTAACAATCATGTATTTTTCCATTGAAGATCATAGATGATCTCCCTACCAACACATGTAAAACATTTGAAAAGGAAGGGAGTATATTAATCTATATAGCTCTGATGCTGGCTTCTTATCCCAAAAAAGGAAAAAGTTGTATAGATTTGACTTACCAGTAAAATCCAATGCATTGTTCTTTCGGAATACCGAATTGGTGGAGCCTAGATCTCATGCATAGAATAAATATTATCCTTACTTTAATCACCTTTTAACCCAATAGGAACCATAGATGTGATTTACCTTGTAGGTTCTATTTTGGACGGCAACGACAACAATGATGACAACAAACCCGCAATCCCAAATTCACATTTTCATCCTCAATGATTGCTTCATTTCTACACCATCCATTCGTTATCATGAGGACGATTTGTCGTTCAGATGTATCAAAATGAAAAAAAAAAAAAAAAAAAAAAAACAACCACTAGAACAAAGTAGATTTTTTATAGCACCTAATTCATAGAAGTTTTCAATAACCCCTATGTATTACTTTTTATAACACCTAATTTATAAAGGTTTTTAAGTAACCTCTATGTATTAGGTGATTAGGGGTATGTATTAGGCTATTCAAATCACACCGTTCACGAATTCTTATTTGGTCAGCTCCCATTCTCTCACTCTCTCTGAGACATTTCTTCAGATTCTTCAGATTTTCGCTACATCTCTTCCATGCACCATCGCCTCATCGGTATCAACGCGATCTCTGTGTTTCAATTTTGTTCGCTCTGTGAGTGGTTTTGCTTGATTTCTCGTGCGAACGAAGTTCAGCTTCTTCTAGGGTAAGGTATCCAATCCTCTCTCACGTCGTTGTGTTCTGGAATCTTCGTTTCTCTGGCTAACGAACGACCTCATTCATGCCTGTGCAGGCTTTGACAGTCCACAGATCGTCGACATTTTGGTTTCAGTTAAGTGGATTCAACTTCTTAGCTGCTCCTTTTTGTGTGATTTTGATGGTTCTAGTATGTTGACTGAATTCGGTTCGTTGTATGGATATTTTTTTGTGAATTTGCTCATTTGAATGTAGGTTTTGTGGATTTGATGAAGTGGATGATTAATTGATGATGTTGAATCGTTGCAAAGTGTTCAGAAAAGTAGGAAAATGAAATCTCATTTTGATTTTTCAGAACCTTTGAAATGAAGCTATGTTTAGGTAAATCTAGGGTTGATTTTGACCTAGGAAAGGTAGATTTGAGTTTAAATAATGAGAATCCCCTGATGTTAGGCACTGAATCAGAGAGCTAGTACTGAATATTTGTCTACTGTTTGCATTTTCCTAATTACTATCACTACTAATCGCTTTTGTCTAAGGTTGAGAAAATGTGTATATACTTTGATCTCACTGAGGTGGAAAGATATTGATCTATTCCAGTAGTAAAAAAGACTGCTGGAATAGGTGCCCCTTGTTCAATGGATTAAAACATATTATCATAGATAGCCATGGCTTCTCAGGAGTTATCCTAATCATGCTTGCTGTTCTTGGATCCATTGGATTTTTTAGTGCCATTGGAGTAAAGTCCACCCTAATCATAATGGAAGTAATCCCTTTTCTTGTTTTGGCTGTAAGTTCTTTTTCTTAAAACGTTTTAGTTTTTACATTGATTAACATAGACTACTTTTAAGTCTAGATACTTTAAAAATCTAATGTGATGTTCCATATTTTAATGTATTTCTATAAATCAACTTTCCTTTCAACTATCAATTAAAATTGAATGTTTCCAACCTTGATTGATATGGGTTCTTAGATATGCTTTGTCTACTACTGCTTAAGCAATTTTTCCTTGTATTGTACTAGGCAAACTGCGGCCTTTTCTTTTGGTTAATTAATCAGATTTTTATTATATGTGCTCTTAGTCTTTGATTATTTTTCAAGTGCTTTTCCACTTTAATTAATTTGGGACTAAGGCTATGTTATGTTGTTGTTGTTGTATGAGCTAAAACTAAATTAATCAGATTTTTATTATATGTGCTCTTAGTCATTGATTGTTTTTCAAGTGCTTTTCCACTTTAATTTAATGTAGAATCTTGATGGCAAAGTGTGAGTTTTACTTCATAAGGCGTATTGGTAATTTGTTTGAACAATGTTCTTTGAATCAGTGCTCACAAGCTTTATCTCAGATTTTGCAAATCCTACGTGTCCAATGTATATTGAAAGGTCTTGATCATCAGTACCTATCATGTATGTACAATCCTTGCAAAGCTTGCATATACATCCGACCATTGGAACTAGACAATGCATATGTTATTGAAGGAGTAAAGGTGGTATTGCTAGAAGCTAATCACTGTCCAGGTGCAACTCTGATTCTCTTTCATCTTGCTGATGGAAGATGCTATTTGCACACTGGGGATTTTAGAGCTAGTAAAAAAGATGTCCTTGAGTTTGTTGTGAAGATGACTAGGAACTATATTAAAAATCAGCCAAATACCATATGTTTGAAGTACTTTAGTGAATGCACAAATTCTGTTTATGAACATTTTTTTTGTTGGCGAAGCCCTTCATCTTTTTTTTTTTAGTGAATGCACAAATTCCAGGATCGGCTCAAGGACTATTTCCAAAATTTTCATCATTCACTCACTATAAAACTAGGGATACATCATTATCATCATCCAACTAAATATATCCTACCAACTAACTGCTGCAATATACGATACGCATATCTAACTTTCTCTAATTCAACTGATCAATATTCTATATTGGATATCAAAATCTTTGCATATTCGCCAACTTCTACCATCTTCCTTGTGCCAATTTGTGTTTGGATCATTAATGTGAATACCACAAGTATTCTATATCATTTGTCTTTTCTTTTCTAGTGATGACATTTCCTTGGAAGGACTAGAGTAAGAACTAGAAGAATGTCAAAATGATGACGTAAGTAGCTTCATACCATTACTCTCTACATTTTTTTCTTTTTGGCTGCTTTTCATGGGTTGGGTGGTGGAAATGTTACAAGACTCAAGATTAGAAGATCTTTTTTTTCCCATTCAAGTATATTGATTGGTATATCATTATGAGGCTTGGGAAGAGTAACGATCAGTAAACAGTCTGCTTTTTGGATATTTAATTTTCATTTCCTCCTTTTTCCATCTTCTGTTCCCTTTTTCATGGTATATATTGCATTTTTCTGAAGAATTTTGTACATTGTTTTGGATATGGCACGTGGAACAAATATATTTTGAGCTTTTAAAAATTACATAAATGTGGTTTATATAGTTTTAAAGCCACGTGATAGTTCTTGTTAGATTTTGGTAAATTTTACCTCTCTCTCTCTCTCAAGCAGAAAAGCCATAGTATCCTTAACTATGCTTAAATGTTTTTGTAGTTTTTGATGAAATCCTGTCTGATTGTTGTTACTACAGTTATTCATATATTATCTTCATTATTTTGAATTATTGTAATGGCTGCTTTTTCATATGGAAGTTAGTTTGTTTTACAATTTGTTTTCAACAGGTAGTTGCAAATATATTGTCTAAAGGCACCAAATTGCGAGAGTACGCAAAGGGTGTTGAAAATGATGTGCGACAAGTTGAGTTGGACTCAATTCAGGTTAGCGAAATTCTGTTTTATGGTCGTCATTCATCACAACTTTACAGTTTACATTTTTTTTTACCATTCATTTATATACATAGTATCCAATTGTAAAAGTACGTCCAGCATTTGAAAACCTTTATAAAATACTATAATCTGTTTTCTTTAATTCTCCTTTTTTTTCCACTTCCGAATGCCATTTTTTTTTTTGGGTTCAATGCCTTTCTTTTTAGGATTGATTAAAACTCCATTTAGTTTTGTGTTATTTCGATTCGACTTACCTTTCAGTGTTTCCAATGGCATTTTCGTTAAAATTCTTAAATTCAAATTTAATGTTTTGATGGGCTTGGAAGTAGATCTTCTGGACGTGATAAAATCAACAATGTCCGAAATGCAGTTGAAGTAGTCATATTTTTCGCGACTCTTTTCTAAATGAACAGTATCCAAAATGCTAATAGTGCAAAATAAAATTTGAATATATTTGTTAGAAATCCTAAACAGTTCTACCTCAACTTAATGAGCATGGAATGATAGAATATGAGTACTGCCAGTTTATGGCAATGCTGTTTCTAGTTGGATATTCGAAGGAGCCTATGAGAAGGACATTTTATAAGGGCAAAGGACAGAGGCATGCTGGTCTATTGCTATGGAAATGAGGATTGAGGGCAAAGTTAAAAAAATGGTTATGGCTTTCTGGTCCAAAGAGTGAGATTCCTTTGAAAAAAGCTGGAAAGAGGATTGTTTTTGGTATAATATGGCATCTCAGTTTTTGCTTCATCTTTTGGCATCATTATGGCTCATCTGTAGCATTAAGAGGAACATTGCATTACAAGTGTTGGCATTTTTGGGTTCTATTGGGAACCTTTATAATTTTTCAAGAAAAAGGTGAAATAAGTAGGTTGTTACGGCTATACTTTGTTTAAATCCTTTTTTTCTTATAGTGTATGAAAAAGTACATAATTAATAAGACCGAAAGAAAAATAGAAGGCACAGGGAAAAAGGTAGCCAGACCTTAATCATTGGTGAGTGATAAGAAGACATTGAACTTGTCGTAGCTCAAGAATCTTAATAATTATGAATAGTTAAGGAGTAAAAACCAAACTTGTCATGATTCTCATGCATAGTATATTCATCAATCATTATGATGTGTTATTTAACTCCACCTATGTAGAACGTCTTGTATCTTCTACATGGCCGGTTCCAAGTCTGGATAAAGGAGGAGAGGTCCCAAGCCCATTATCCATACCCTGATAGTGGGGGCTTGCGATAGGTTGACAACTAGCATAAAAACTTTTGCCACTTTTTATGATAGCCAACCCAACTAATTTGAGTTTGAGGCGTTGTTGTCGTTGTTGTATTGTGATATGTTATTTCGATACATTGTTACTTGTCACCCCCTCAATAGCGAGACATAGGCTGTTGGGGGCGAGCGCGCGTGGACGCATGGACGAGCGCGCGTGGGCGCGCGCGCATGGACGGGCTCAAGGCGTGATTTTCCTTGGCACGACGCCTTGGCACGCCTTGGCACATCTTGGCGCAAGGCACGGGCGGACTTAGGTACGCGCCTTGGCACGAGGCACGGGCGGACTTAAGTACGCACCTTGGCGCGAGGCAGGAAATACGGGCGGACTTTTAGGTACACGCCTTGGCACGCCTTGGCACGGCGCCTTGGCACGCCTTGGCACGGAAGCGGGAAAACCTTGGCACGTCTTGGCACGAGCGCGGGCACGGGCAAGACTTGGCGGAGTAAGTATGCACGTGCTTGGCACATGGAAAGTGTTGACAAACCTTGACTTGGGCGTTGACCCAAGTCAAAGTACGCTTGGTCGAAATTTTGATGTTTCCTATTGGAGTTGAGCAAACGGCTTAACATCTACTATAAGGAGAGGTGTGCTCTCTCCTTGGGGTGGCATGGGCGGACTAGCAGGGACCCTCGAGCATGCCTTGGGCGCAATGCCAAGGCACGACCCATGGACGGACCCTTCGAGCCGGTGGGACTCAACGGAGCCCCGGCTAGCACGGCGACGCTCTTGGGCACGAACGGGCACGTCCAGACAAGCCCCTGTCCCGTAGAGAACATGGCCATGTCCCTTGTGGAGTGGCTAGACCAAGTCAAGACGGTTTCAAGGCAGTTGTGTAACTACCTTGGTCATGGGCTCAAGCCACGACCAAGCCACGACCGAGTAATCCCGAGTACCAGGAGCCTAGGCGAGAAACTAGGCACCACGAGCAGTCCCTGTCCCGAATTCAAGGTAAACCGAAGGCTTAGGCGGACCAGTCTTGGGCGGTTGCGGGTGGTTGAGGTAACTACCCGGATCATGGGCGAAAGCATGATCGGCCACGTTCCGGTAGCTTCGAGCACGAAGAGAAGGTGCCCATTGACTAGGGGGTCAAGGCGATTATGGGCGAGGTGGCGATGAGGGGAGCAAGGCGATTCGGTAGCGCCTTGACCACTAGGAGTGGTGTTTTACCCATCCGACGGTTGTTGTATGCGCCATCTGGTTGAGCTATAAAACCAGAGGCAGGGATGCTTGGAGGGGCATCCAGGGATCAAGCTAGTGATCCGGGAGAGAGGCAATTCAGGACGAAAATGCATAGGAGTGCATGAGTAGATGTATGCCTTGAGTTCCACAGTTGTATTCCCAATTCGTGAGCTAATAAAACATTCCCTTGTTGTCCATTGCATTGGTTGTTAGTGCTTGTTGTGTTATTCTTCCGCATTGTGTATTGGTTGTGCTGAACTAGGGCGGTCCCTAGGCACCACAGGGTTGGGTTGAGAGCGAAAAATTCCTAGTGAAAAATCCCTCTTTCCTCGGCCCCGTGACAGTTACCACCATGCAAAACTATATTTCTTGTGCATTCCATTTCTAATTGAGACTTCATCCAAGTCCAATTTGCTCAACTTGACCTTGTGCTCTTGTCTGTTGGTCTTAGTTTTAATTTTTTGAAATTCTTTTTGTAAAAATATTTGGTGGTTCTCCTATTGATCATGCAGATTACATTAAAGAGAGTGATAATTTAGTCTCACTTCATGATCAAATTCGGGATTGCGATAACATCTTATCTCAGATGGAAACCTTGCTGAGTGGATTTCAGGTACCCAAGTACTTGCTAAAATATAGTATTCTTCATGCTTCCCTTGGGCTATTCTAGAGAATAGAGGGTTATCTTATCAAAAGGTTGAGCTACATTTGTTGATACTATAAACTTTTATGTCGTGCATGCAAGTTGCAATGTTTTTATCAATCTTTGACATGGAGTTATTTCCCAATGTAGTTTGGGTATGGTTATTGCCTTTTTCTACATTGCTTCTTTATTGCTTGTTGCAATATTTCATGCGCTTAGGTCTTACCAACCAACTCTTGTGTGATTATTGGTCACTTACCTAGGGAAGTGGGGTACTCGGATTTTTTCTTTCACTCTTACAAAATGGGGCTACCCCTTTCATATTCTCTCGTAGCATGGCTCATATAAAGTTTTGAATAGAGAGATATGCTTGTTGCCCGTGATGGCAAAGGGGCTGATATACCATTGGTCTTCCAAAAGAGGGCAATGTGATATTTCTTGCTGAATTTCTCTATCAAACATTTTGAGCTAGGGGTTTCATTGGTTGTCAAACATTGTCTGACTTTTTCGGCCATGCTTAATGCTTCATGTAAACCTTTTCCTATGCACGATTATACAAGATATAGTGGTCAGCATCACATTGGTCTGCACTACTGATGGTCTAAAACCGGTAAAAAGCTTTATTATTATGCAATTAGCAACTTAGATGTTGAACTTCAAGTTATGTTGTCATTTATTCACTATTTTCAGTTTCAATTGTAATTTTTCATTTACTTTATTTTGCATGATGGGAGTATTCTTAATTCAGTCTTTTATTTTTCCTTGCTTTTCTTTATTCAGCCTTTCTTATAATTGTACTTATTTATATTTAACTAAATCTATCAACTTGTATTAGGCTGAGATTGGTTCCATAAGTTCCGAAATTAAAAGTCTGCAGGAGAAATCAATGGACATGGGTTTGAAGTTGAAGAATCGGAAGGTATGCATTAGTAAAAAAACGTGCTTTACAACTGGAGGTACATCAGCTTTTGATATTTGAAAATGCTACAAAGCTTTTGATGCTTGAAATTGTTATCGAGGGTTGCAATGTATCCTTTGCTTCGCACCAAAAGTTGGCATTTTCTTGCATCTGGAACTTGTAACTATTGATATAACAGCCCGCCCCTCATATTAGAATGTTAGGCCATGTCTCTCTTCTCGTCATGACTAGTTCACTTTTTTAATAAATATGAATAAATATGGGGGCGCCCTTCATCTCTTTCTCTTCTCCCTGAATTGCTCTCCTGATCTTCTTCTTTAATTCTCTTCAATCTCTCTTCTTGCTTTCTTTGTTACCCAATTTTCTAATCAGCAAATCAGTTGCATCAGTTTTATCTTCTAGAAGCTTTTTCCTTTTTACATGTGTTTTATCAATGTTAACTTATCCTCTCAATGCTGCACATTGGTGATGTTCACTCTTCAATTTTGACATCTAACATGCAGCTGTTATTTCCTGACATTGAACATGTATATATATATACACTTTGTGAACTGAAAATCAGTTATTAACATGTTATTAAAAAGTCTTTGTAAGTTTGTATTGAAATCATCTAGAGCATTGGATACATCTTCCACTTTCTTAAGCATTACCTTGTTGGGATAGTTGATGAAATCGATGCGTTATCGTTGGACTTTGTGAACTGAAAATCAGTTATTAACTAATTCTTGAACTTAAATTACAGACCATTCCAACTGAGTTTGCGAGAGATATCGTCCCGCTATCGGAAACGATATCTCTCAAGCTCGCGGGCGACCGGACATGGACAGTGGGGATAAGAGAAGAGAAAGACAGGCTGGTGTTGGAGGATGAATGGGAGGACTTTGTGAAAGAAAACACACTGAAACTGAATGACACATTGGTGTTCATCTTAAATATGGAGAATTTTGTCTCCATGTCACCCTGTTGGAAAAAACTGAGTATGATCATGAGGATAAGGTGCATGCAGAATCTCTGGTTTTCATAGATGGCGCCGCTGATGACTGCGTCGCAAAGACACAATTGAAGGAGAGCCTCGATGAAGACAACGCACCGAAATCCGGTTACCCTTTCAACCTCTCTTGTGCATTTCTATGAATTATGTTATCTTATATGCCCTGCTTAAGAAAATTGTCTAATTTCAGAACCAGTTGAAGAGGTGCAGGAAGAGTGGACACAGCTTGAGTTTTCTGGTGCAGCTGGTAGATTAATTGAAGGAAATGCATCAAAAATCGACCCGTCTTCGAAGCAGCACAAGGTTCTTTTCTTACCAAGCTTAGGAGAATTCTATAATTTGTGTCTGAACCCTTTGAGAACTAAATACTTCTTAACTTTCTCTTATGTCATTTTTGAAGTTGAATTAGGCAGCTCTTGTTCTAGTTGTTCATTTTTTTTTTTTTTTTTTTTGTTTGTTTTTCTTGTTCATCATTAATTATGTATACATGCCTCCTAGATTTCAAAGCAGCGTATTAGGCACAGCAAAAAACATGCAAAGAAGCGACAGATGAGGGACAGGGACAACCCTGTGAGGAATCGACATGAAGCTCCTACGCGCTGGCATAATCCACCATCTTCTACAAGAAGATCTGGAAGGGATAAGGGGAGGGGCCAGAAGAAGGAGAAGACAGCGCCAAACAAACCGGCACAAGAAGGAGAAGACAGCGCCGAAGAATTTGGTTTGTCTCTAACACGTTGGAAATCATCTTATCTTCAGTTTTCTTTCTTATTGTTTGAATTGTTAGGTGAATCATATTATGTTGGAGCAACCATTGGAGCAACCATTGAACATGATTTGACTTATGCGACGTACTTTCGATCGCAAAAAAGAGCCGTGGCTGAAGAGGAGGTGAGCAAGGCCTTCGAGTCTACCTGTGCAGTCGAATTATACAAGCCAAATTTCATTTCAGTCATGCAGCCAAGCATTGTTCAAAGGAGATTCTTCATGGTAAGACTTCAATTAGGCATCAAATTTTCCCTCTCTAATTAAAGAGTTATGCTTAAGAAGGGTGGTTAATTTGCATCTCCTCGTCTAGCTAGTAAGTTGTTTTTCTTGTATGTATGTATATATAATATGCATGACCTTGTGTTTCTTCTAATCTATTTGTTAGTGGGTGTTGTCAATTTGGGCGGTTCATTTGGTATACATGTTGTAGTAGTCCTCAAAGAAGAATATCAATTTGAGGAACTGATAACTCTCTTTTTCTTGTTTTCTTTTGTTTTGGTTTTGGTATAAGGTTCGGTATAGTAATATTTGAAGGAAGAGATGATTGATGTGTCACTATATAAGATACATGATACTTGTTCTGATGATAGTAGACCTCCTACACTAAGAGTCAGCAAAATGATTCGCAACTGGTGATGAGGATATGAAACAATGAAAACTTGGAAAAAAAAAAAAAAAAAAAAGCCAACCTGCTGATCTTTAGGACTCTTGCCAATATGTTTTAGGTCACATATTAGGTCCACCTTATTATCTTCAATAATATGTGAGGCCAACTACTCGAGTAAAATTTTAGTTGAACACAACTATTGAAAAATTGCACAACCATCCAACTGATTAGCTTGCAAGGGTAATTAGGGAGGTCTATTCATGAGCCGAAAATAAAAACAAACTCAAAAATAAAAATAAAAAATAAAAAAGAGAGTGATCACCTTCGACGTCTTCTCTCCTTCTTCCCTCTCTCTGCCCTCTCTCTCTCTCCTCCTCTCTCTCTTTCTCTCATCCTCTCGTTCTTATCCGATCTCTTATCGGAGCTTTTACTTATTTTTTTATTTATCTCATTTATTTGGTTCTAAACTGGTTTTTTTAGAAAGTTTGTTAGTTATAGAGGATAAATGCTTTTTTTTTTTTTTTTGAAGAAAAAAGGATAAGTCATTCGACAACACATTATAAATAAGACCAATCATCATATTTGGACTTTGTGATTTTTCAACAGTTTCTAATTTTCTCTTCTTGATTATTTTTCACCATATATTAATTGTTGAACGTTCGAGAGGAATTAGCTTTCCGAATTCTTACTTTTCGTCATCAATGGCATCATCACTACTCATTAGTAATAGTTTGAGTTCATCAGTCGTTCTTCCTCGCGGTTACGTGTTTGCTCCCACAGATTCCGAGCTCTTCTGTCACTTTTTCCTTTCTAAAATTCAAAACCCTGATGTGAAGTTCAAAGAGATTCATGATCTTGATGACATCTACAAATATACACCTGAGATCCTCGCAAGTACGTACGAACAAATCTGTTGCATGTCTTTCTTTCTTTCTTTTTCTTTTTTGCATATCTTTCTTATTCTCATTGACTAACTAGAAGTTTTAAAATTCAAAAAATTGTCGGTTTGCGTCAATAATTGATTTTAAGTATGTTTGAGAAAAACTACCTATAATTTAACCCAAACAGTTTAAAATTAAAATTAATGTCTCCATGTCATGCAAGAGTTTTGATCAAAGAGTAATATATATTTAAATAATTGTTTTTTCGTTAAAAAGAAAAATTATGTAGTGCGATGATCGGGTTAAATTTTTATATGTTTATTAATTTGTTTTAGGGTTTAATTAGTATTGATAATTATATATGCCTAATTAATCAAGTTGTGCGTGCATGCACGGAGTTGTGCGGATGAGGTTAGGGTTGGAAGTACTCGTGCATATAAACTTAGATTAATTAGATTCTTTTACACGTGCAATTAAATTACATTAATTCTTGCAGGTTTGTACGAAAAAAAGAGAGCCAAAGAATGGTATTTTTTTAGCCCTAGGATCATGAAACATGAGAACGGCTCTAGGCCGAATCGGAAGGTTGCCGGTCAAAGTAGTTTTTGGAGAGCCTCCAATGGCGGAAAGATGATGGTTCAAGTACATAATAGACAATTTTTGGGACATAAAGGAGCATTGAACTACTTTAAAAATAAGCAATCCAAGACCAATTGGATCATGCAAGAATACACCTTGGCTTCTCAAAATCATCACGGTCCCCACAAGGTAACCATGCTTAATTCATTCTCATTAATTAACTTAAAAAATCAATAATTAATGTATATATTAGATTTTTTCCTGAAATAATTAATATATATGTTTATAGTTCTATAACATACCGTACCAACCAAGTGCAATAAGTGGGTACAATGTCACTTAAGTAAGAGGTTGGGGTCTGAATTCTAGTTAGGGCAAGTTAGTTTCTTAATTTCTCATAAAAAAACGTATACCTGAGACATCTATATACCCTAAACCTAAATAAATACCAACATATTTTTTTTTCTTAAAAAATAACTAGAGAAATTACTTATACCCTTCCTTTTATTTTTAGGAGTTTTAATTTAATGCTAACTTCAAATTAATTATTAGTCTTTCACAATCATGTAGACTAATTGTTAATTGAACTGATTTTTCTATAAGAATAGTATATTAATTAATTGTAGTAATTGAATATTTATATATTGTTTTCTCTTTACTTATGTACATGCTTTAAAGACTATTCCCTGTGCAAAATCTACCAAAGGATTGGCAAAGCTTCAAGAAACAAATCATCAATCGTAATTGGTCATCGAGTGATGTTGGTGACGAAGGAGGCTTGGAGGACTACATAATGCCACAAATACCTTATTATGAAGATGTCAATCATGGTGTTGCTCAACAAGTGGCATGGATATGGCACCTACCATGAATAATATTACTAATGCCTATGATCATCAATACATCAATATTGAGGATGGAGCTGATACAATCAATCGTGAAGAAGCCATGCCACCATTAATGATCATCAACCAAGATCATCCATCAATAGCGGTGCCATTCATAGCTACCGACGATAATGACTGTGGTAACTCATCCAACTTTGGGCTATCAAATATTGAGCCTCATCACGCAGATCCTGAAGAAGCGGGGCCATTATCCAAGACTACCAAGAAAAATATCAATGTGACTTCAACACTGATCATCCTGATGTAGTTGCGCGCTAATGTTGAGTCGACAGAGGTTTTAGAGGAAGAGGGCCTCGATCGGTTTCGTGACTTCCCAAATTTCAACCTATGGATTTGGAATTCAGTGATTGGGAAGCCAATGCATGGGATAATGAATTTGCTCCAGCTTTGAATGTATATATAGTTGTCACAAGGATATATATCATGCATGTATTTGCTTAATCGGTTTGTGTAATGACATGATCTACCTTTTTGTTGTGAGAATTGAATCAATTTGTTTAAGGACATGAATTTGTTCCAGTTTGAATTAATATGCATGTATGATCTACCCTTTTTGTTGTGAGAATTGAATCAAATTAATTAATGTTCATTGAAATAAATTTGCTCCAGCTTTGAATGTATATATAGTTGTCGCAAAGATATATATATCATGCATGTATTTGCTTAATCGGTTTGTGTAACGACATGATCTACCTTTTCTTGTTGTGTGAATTGAATCAATTTGTGCGAGGACATGAATTTGTTCCAGGTTTGTGAATGAGGCTATGTTGTTGTTGTTGTTGTTGTTGTTGTTGTGTAATGACATGATCTACGCTTTTCATCCATGGTAACTCCAAAGATTCAGGGTTGAGTAATTGGAATTTGGATCAAAGCATTAGTAGACACGTTTCACCTAAATTAAGTAGGATAGGCTTATGACCATGATATTAGAATGCAATTAGGTAAGGTTGTTTGATAGTAAACTTGAAATCATTGATAATAGGTGGTTCACAATAGTTCGTTGCCATGCCACCTTTAGAAGCCCAGGGAGGATTCTTGTTATAGGAATTCTCAATTTTTGAAATGAGAGAAAACTAGACTCAATGGAAACCAAGAAATTTAACGATGCAGGGGTAGATCGAAGCTAACTTGTGATGCATTGATTATGAGAGATTTGAAGGATTTGGAAAGCACGCTATCGATTACACTAAATTGAGCGCAATGGAGGAGTTTGATCCATATAGGCGACTCCAACTAATTTGAGATTTAGGCGTTGTTTCCCTCTCTTCCACGCATGGCTTGGTTTCAGCGTGCAATTTTCATTATTTTTTCAGGATCATCTTTCATTATTGACTATCAGTTTGTGGCATGGAATTTCCGTTTTGCACAGCCTCTAACTAATAGGGAAGTTGTTAATGCTGCCAATATTCTTGCTAAATTAGAAAACCTTAGTTGTTGATCCAATGGCAGTGCTAATTGCAAATCCTTGTTCCAACATCTCATATTCCCACCTTCACCCACTTCGTTCCCTAAAAAATCTCCTACTTGCAATGGCTCTATCCCCCATAAAAAATCAAAGTATTTTCTTGTTTGCTTGCTCTCAAGTCCTAGGAAGATTTAATGGCCTATGATCAAATATATCTTAACCTTTGCTAGTTATATCAATTATATCCGAACCTTTTTGTTTTAGTTTCAATCTTATCTTCAAGCATATCTCCCATGGTGCATCACTTTCCAAAGAGCCAAACTATGATTCACTCGTCTCACTAGATCTCTCCCATGTTAGTTGACGACATTAGGGTTTCCAAATTAATTAATGTTAATTGAAATTTACAAGATTACAAAACACAAAGACATAAACCCCATTGAAGAAGCTAAAAAATTAATATAGAAATATTGGCTTATTCAAGCTTTTTTCATCAAATGGGTTTAGAATTTACAAGATTTGGGAACCCTAGTGCCGTTAACTAAGGTGGGAGAGAGATAATGAGACAAGGGAATCATATTTTGGCTCTTTGGAAAGTGATGCACCATGGGAAATATGCTTGAGGATAAGATTGAAACCTAAAACTAAAAGGTTAGGGTATAATTGATACAACTAGCAAAGATTAAGATGTATTTGTTCATTATTCATGCTCGGGCTCTCAGGAAAGTGTTTGATGGAATTTTTAGCTCCCTACTATCATTGTTAGTGATTGGAACATAACCTTTGCTAGAAGATGTATTAAAAAGTCCTCAAGGAAATTTGGTAGCTATTGTGTAGTATAGGGGGCCTTGCTTGGAGATTGCTCTATTTGCTGTAAAGTTTTATTTAGCATGTTTGATGGTAATGCGGTTTTTTATTTTGTTAGCTCTCCTCTGTTATTTATTTTATTTTTTTATTAGTTCACCTTTTTTTACATCCTTAAATTGTTGTATAGGGTCTTTCAAAAAAAAAATTTGTCATGTAAAACATTCTCAATGTGTACTTTATTGATAATCAGTTACGCCAATTTTTGGTTAGATCAGTTGCTTGGCGTAAAAGGTAAACTTCCTACCTTCTTTCATGTAAAATTTATTTTTGTGCAGTAATTTTCATTCAATGGATAGAGTTTTTCCATCCAATAATTGAAGTGCACACAAAAGTTGCTTAAAAGATTATTTCTACTATTAGCACTGTCACTGTAAAAGAATGCACCTCAGTTTCTTAGTTCTTCTTGTGTTGTGAATTAATGAGAGATTATTTCTACTATTGCAATCCTTGAGATTTAAACTCCTAAGAGAACTAGGAAAACCTAGGGTCATGTGCATGTGCAAGACAAGATTTAAATAGAAAATTGTTATTGACAGAACGAACGATAAAGAACAAATGGCTGACTTATCCTAATTAAGGGCCTTAGAGAGATGATAGAAATGGCATATTGGAGGGCTAATGGACTTGGATGTCCAAAATCCAAATAATAGAAAGGAAAATGACGTGGCAATATAGGGTGACAACTATAGGGTGACAACTGAGGTATCTGTATCATCTAGAAAAGGCTATAACAGGATTTCCATCTATCTTCCCAAGAACTTGCCTTGATGTCCCTCATTTTTTTATATTAGTTTTTAATTTTATTTTGGGCGGAAGTTTTGAAGGAGAATATTATGTTTAAATGCTTAGGGAGTTCGTGGAAAGTGGACTTCCTAATGTATCAAATCTAAGTATCACGGAATATGGTTTTACCTTTATCATTCAGAACTTAACATTGCTCCTTCAATGACCACGATTTATACAAAACATGCTAATTGGTAGAATCATATTTGAACTAATGGAGCTAGCTTTTCTCTTATGCGTTATTAGCACTCTAGACATCATAGTTGGTCAACAAGTTCAATTGTGTCATTTTGATTAAATATATTATATATTATACTTAGACAAATAAATGAATTATGCAACTAGTCAACAGGCCCAACAGATGAATAAATTGTAAATTACATCTGCTAACTACTTAAATTATGATTTAACAATAATTTATATTGAAATAAAAAATATTTGATTATTGTTTGCTAAAATGTCAAAATTAAGATTTCAACCAAGAAATTTATTAAAAATCATCACGAAATCTCAATTACAACTACACCTCAATATCAACTCGCATAAATTACAAAAAACGTTTGCAACTTTTAATTCAACTCGCATCTTCCAAGCAACGAGAACTCCAGTTCTTCTTCCCAAATATCACATGAGCAACACAAGGAAATTTAATTCGCAAATTATCTGAAAATAAAAGAGAGATCATCTAGCAAAAGCAATAATTCCAAACAAACAAGGTTTAAAGCTAACAACTCGTAAAGGGTTAAAATAAGAAAACACAGAGTGGCAAATATAAAAAAGAATCACAAAAAGACTAAAAACAGAGAAATTTCATTAGTATTTGATGGTGAAATAGTTAATAGCCCCTTGATATCAGAATTAGTTTAATATGATTTTAAATTTCAACCACACTAAATAATATAAAATAGCCTCCAATTTAGTTGGGCTAACAAATCATTTTCCTTTAAGCATCTATCAAGGGGAAAAAACAAGCACTATATATGTTTCATATGATTTTAAATTTCAATCGACAGTGAATTCATTTACTCATTCAAATTATCATGTGTTGCCTTGTCCAGAAGTCTCAAGTGGCTTCAAATTCAATTGCATTTGTTCTCTTCTCTTGTCCCTGTAAAACGATCTACGGGGACTTTCATTAATTTATCTCATCTTGCTAGCTAAGCTATTTTCATCTTTATAGATGAGAGACAATCAGACATGCAAGTTAATTTTCTTCCCTAGAAATGAAAGAGACCATTCGGGGGCGGCCCTTCCAACCCAGTTTTCTCCATTTTTACAAGACTTGAACTCAACCCGCTTATGGGTCATCAACAAGCTTTCAACTTTGACATACAGTAACATATATTCAGTGACCAATATAGTGTAATGCTCACATTTTGCATTAGAGAAGTCACACTGTACGTGCATCAACAATCATTAAAAAAAAAAAAAAACTGAACAGAATACAGAAATAAAATCAAGAAAACTAGATACACAATCAATTACCTCAAATGCTGCAGCCTGTCCACCATTGCAAGCCAAATATTTTTTCTGATTGAGAAACTAACATGAGTTTCTTTCCTTCAACCATCCCGCTCAACTCTGTAACCATTATTACATGTTATGAGACATGTTAGCTTTTAAAAACAGGCATCTTGTTCTGATGATAGTACAACCTCCTACAGTTAAGAGTCAGCAAAATGATTCACAACTGGAGATGAGGATCTGAAACAATGAAAACTTGGAAAAAAAAATATATATATAGGCCAACCTGCTGATCTTTAGGACTCTTGCCAAGATGTTTAAGGTCCACCTTCTTATCTTCAATAATATAGAGGGTAAATACAAACAAGTCATAAATTACCTGATATGTCCATTGATTCAGCAATATCTACAACTATCAACAATGGAAAGATTTCTGATTTCCTAAATTCAAAGAGACCCTTAATTTTCTTTCTCGACATAAGCCTCTGTTTATTCAATCCAAAGAAAAAAAAACACTCATCAACCATCTTCTTGATATTGAATTGCTCTTAATCGAGCACAATGGAAGAGTTTGATCCATGTAGCCGTCCCCAATTAATTTGGGACGACTGAGGCTATGTTGTTGTTGTAAGACAACAAAAAAAAAAAAAAAAAAAAAACTGGTGGTGTCTTGATATTCATTTGCGGATCACCCGTCAAAAACCAAAAAGTGCACTAATTTCTTACAGAAAATTGAAAACTTTGGACATTAAAAAAAAGGTACTGGAACAAGACACTTGTAAATAAATTGAGGAAAACAATTTCATTGCTAGCTAAAGTAATAGGTAGTGAAGAGGAGTACGTAGATAGTTGCGCACAAGTGGCAGCTTAATTTAGTGAAGAGGAGTACGTCAAAAACCCAATTTTTCCTGCAATATATTAATGTTCGTCACATTTAAATATTATTAGTCCAAGCTTTATAAATGTAGATCATGAAATTTAATCGCCACCCTATATTTACCAAGAACGTGAAGTTGGCCCGGAAGAAGAAATGAGAGTACTCCCATTCCTACACATCAATCAAACCAATTATAAATTTAAGTGCACCCATGACAAGGCAATATAGTTAAGCTAGTATATGAACATTAAAGGACCATATCTTCAGATGTTGATGCAGATTGAGAGATGAATGAGGTTTATATCTGGCCTTTTGAGATATTATTGTTGCCTTTCAGTTGCTCGTACAAGAAAGCCAAATTTTGATTGCCCTCAAATTGATCATAAGCTGCCAAGGATAACTTTAATGATGACAATGCTAGAAGATCAAAAACAGTTGTGAAATAACTCAAAGCATTGCTAACGATTAATTGTGTCATAATGGCTTCTCCATGTGAGGAAAGTATATCAGTGAATCTCAACAACCAATGTAGTGCACTGCCTTGCTGTAGAACCTCCTTAGAAAGTAATATGAGACATTGGAGAGCATGAACCTTTTGGTCCATAAGTGTATTTGATAAATGCAAGTAACGGCAGAGCAAGAAAGCCAAGCATAGAAACATATAGCAGCAGGGGCCTAAAGAGTTGATACTTCAACAAGGAGACTAGAAACTCTATTGCCAAAGTAATGTAAATAATCTTCAAGGTGAACCACATCTCCACACACAAAAGAGAGAGTTTCGTGCCTTGCTAGAAAGAAAATGATAACCCTTGGAAGCACTGACATGTTTGAACATAGCTTATAACTAATTATTATCAAAATATAATAGTGCTTATAACTAATTATTATTTATTCCAACTACTGATGTCTACTACTCTTAAATATGATTGTTAATTCATGGTGCACCTAACCAAATGACATGAAAATGAGGGAAGACAAAGGACTTAATTGATTTCGGTCTTCTTTTTAAACAAAGAAAAACAAATATAAAAACATTTTACCAATGTTATGTTCTCTGATTACGCAGGAGAGCATCATCCAATTTTCCTCCTGTTGAAAAAAAAAAAAAAGTAAGGCTTTTGATCTCATTAACACCAGTCATCAACAGTGAAAGAGATGCATTTTCAAACACAACAATTTCTTATTTAAGAAGATAATCAGAGTTTTTTGAACATAAAAACAAGAGCCTACATCCACAGATTATCTCAGAAACAGTGAGATGAGATTACCTGTACCATTGTTGCTGAACCATACACCTCTTTGTTTCTTTTTATGCACATATTTTTTGTTACTGCAACAATATTTTTCTATTTTATCATGTATTCTAAACCTCCACTCTTATCACCAATGCACTAGAGCAACAATTCTTGCACTGCAAATGAAATAAAGCAACTCAATGTGTCGAAGGGATCAATCTCATTAGCATTAAATTAAAAAACTATTGCCCATCTGAAAAAAAAAAAAAATATTGAACTAGAGGTCCAAGTTCACCATATACTTGCATTTAAGTATATAGTCACTAAAGAATTTTATTTACCTGGCATTTAAGTATTCAAAATCAAATGTAGTTATCTGGCTAAGAAAGTCACTATATACTTGTATAAAAAGATCACTTGAGTGCCATGCCATTCTCGACATTAGTCCTACTCTAAGCATCTGCTTCATCTTATATGTATGACAAACTAATTCAAATAGATAATTAATTTGCTATTCTTAAATTTCAAAAACACATTCTAACCTCAATAAACTTCAATATATTCCAGCACATTTGGAAAATCAATCAATATATTTTGATATAATTATATTAGTCACACATATATATATATATATATATATATATATATATATATATATATATATATATAAATTGAAATTTGTAAAAACCGTATGGTACTTTGTAAACTCTTTTAAGAGTTTTAGAAGCATGCAAAAACACTTTTTCAAGTTATTCTCCTCTACTTATCTGACATTTGATATATAGAAATAACTAAAGCATGTAATGTAGTGAATGGATTGCTAACTAGTCTACATCGACCTTCGAACTTAGAATTATTGTCATATAGATACAAAACCTTTCATTCTTTTGTGCCTCTTTTACATTGTCAATGCATTATCTTACCTATAAAGGTGCAGATAACTTTTTATCAAGAACTAGCATTTTTCAACTGTGCCCATGAAATACTTAGTCTGCTTGATTTTTTTTTATAACTTAGAATTGTTGCCATATAGATACAGAACCTTTCATTCTTTTGTGCCTCTTTTACATTGTCAATGTATTATCTTACCTATAAAGGTGTAGATGACTTTTTATCAAGAACTAGCATTTTTCAACTGTGCCCATGAAATACTTAGTCCTGCTAGATTTTTATTTTTTTTGAAAACCCACTTGATTTGATTTCCATCAATTGATTCACAATACATGCAAACAAGTAGAAATGGATAAAGATACCCGAAAACTGATCCACTACAAACAATTATGAGTGAAAAGGCATAAAATAGAAGGAAAAGAAATGCCTTGCAACAGCATAGATTGTCTTAATTTAGATTATTACCTTAGTTACATTTGCAAGAGAAAAATCAGCACCTCTGAGATCGGCATCAGATAAATCAGCCCCTAGAACATATCAGAAAGAAGAGAAAGAAGTGTATCAATGAGACAAGTGCATCAACATTAACTAACTAGCACAAATCAAACAGTGGAACAGATAGCAAAGTAATTCAACATTGAAGCTTGCATGTGAAGTAGTAGATCGACAATTGTTTTCAATAAGAGCCAAACTGTAGGAAACATTAGCAGGAAGAAGTTAATTAGAGAAGTAAATTAATGTGTGTAGGACAATTAGTAATTAAGGCAAGGCAAGTTGGAGTTCCATTAATTTTAATATATATAATACACTTAATTACTGGTATAGTGGTATTCTTAAGAAATAAGATTAAGTTAGGAGTAATTAATTTTAATAGCATTAAATTTGTAAAAGTCAATTGGTGCTTGAAAAGAGCAAGACAACATGGAAGAAATGTGCAGAGCATGAAGATGAAGTACAAAATGTGGGCATAGAAAGCATGCATTGGAACCAAAAACCTTTAGTAAATTTTTCAGCTATATATCCTTCAAAATAAAACTGTAGAAGAACACTTTATTCAGGGCACTAGCTAGCATGTACAGGTGACATCAATGCTCTCACCCAACAAATTAAGGAATACAAATTTGTAGACAAGACTTATTAGCTTTACAAAATAATTCAGTCTCTACTGTGAATTTGAACACAAATTAGATCAGTGTACCAACATAAATAAAGCAAGACTTTTAAGAATTATGTACAGAGTTCATGAATTGTAAATAAGTGTAAAACACCAACTATGCCCCAAACAATACAAATTACTGCACCAGTGAAGGACTTGGAACACATTTATTGCAATCCATCACAACAACACAAGCACTAAAAGAGAAGGACAGACAGAAAGACATTCAGATTCCACATGAGAGAGAATAAATGATTTTTCACAAACAACACAAAGGCTACAAAACATACTCTTCTCATCATTGCCCAAATCAAATGTCCTGACAATCCACCCCCATCACAGCCGTACCTTCCCCTTCATATATGCAATCACATACAACAAAGTAATTATTCATCAATATCTAAAGACAAGCATACAATTTATCCAAAATTCAGCATACAATTTATCCAGTTATGACCATTGCAATCCCTACCATTACAAGGTGAAAGACACAAAAAGGGTAGAGTGTGAACTGTTGAATGAGAAGGTCATGTGCCTTTTTGAGAGGAAAGATTTGCTTCTATAACTACAACTTAATTATTAATATGAGAGGGATTTGATGCTTCGATGGTTCGCTTATTATATGTATCAGCAGCAGTACCGGATTATTGTTAAAAGAAAAGAAAAAAAAGTTGAACAATGTAAATTAATTAGCCTTTGGAGAAAAATATTGCTAAGTACATGACACAGTTTCAATTAATTATATGTGAGTGAACTGATCATTTATATTTTATTTTCTGTCTCTTTTATTCTGTAAATGTCAAGAGGAATATATACTTATATATTAAAATAGGGCTAGTACATAGGAATTGTCAAACTTGAGTTACCTAAAGGAAGGAGCCCCAAAGAAAAAAAAAAAAAGATGAGCATCGATATATATATATATTAAACAGTCAATACTAAATCACAAAAAAAAACTAAATACTTTGGCCATATATGACCGTAGCTAAACCCTTTTAGACAAAAAAAAAAAAACCAATACTAGTAATGAAGCTGTGTTTTCATATACCTGTCTTCCACATCCTGTGAGAATCTTTGCAAGACATTTCAATCTCTCATACTAGTTAACTTTGAAGAAAATATGATATTGAATTTGAAGATGGATCAACCAACAACACCACTGGTGGTTCAAAGGTTGAAGATGCAGAATATTTTCATATATATTATGGACAGACCTTCAAAGTCATAAAAAATGGTGTTATAAGCATGATTAAGATAAAGCACATATGAACCAAAAATTAATTCAAGTTGTCTATCACATTGTATAAACTCAATCAGAATATCCACAACACCATCAACAAATGCATTTCACCTTATCTCATTGAGGCATTTTCACGAACAGAGACCATATTCAACCAAAAAACTTGAGAGCCAAAGTTTGAGATCTCGCACAAACATCACAAATCAACAATGCGAATCAGTGAAATCGCTTATCCAAATCCAAGTGTTCAAACTTTTGATCAATCTAGGTCGAGTATTGTGCTCAAATCACCAAACCAACTCAAAACGGAACCGATTCTCATACTCACCTCAGCTGCACCAGCAGATATCGACCAATGAACGAACGAACGAGGACTGGTGCAGAGGTTGGGGTTAGGGTTAGGGTTTTGTGACAGAGAAAACAAAGAAGATGAAGTGAGAAAGAGGAGGAGATGTAGAGAGAGAAATTGAGATGGGAATCAGAGTACCTGGAAAGTGAATCGCTGGTTGGAGAGTGAATCGCTGGAGAGTGAGAACTGGTTTGAGATTGAGAGAACTGGTTTTGAGATTGAGAGTCGATTAAGCGACCAATATAGTGTAATGCTCACATTTTGCATTAGAGAAGTCACACTGTACGTGCGTCACATTCTGTATCTGTTGAATTTGATCCTTTTGGGTTTTCTGTGAAGGATTTTCAGACGGGGAAGCCTATCCTGAGGTGTGATAGCCAGGGTGATCTTTATCCTCTCAACTCTATTTACAATCATGCTACTCCATCAACCTTTGCAGCCATCTCTTCCTCACTTTAGCATGATCGTCTGGGTCATCCGGTGCTCCTATTTTCGATGCTCTTAGGGCCAATAAAAGTATTGATTGTACTCGAAACTCTACTTCTAGTATTTGTCGTTCGTGTGTGTTCGGAAAACATATTAAGTTACCCTTTGTGTCTTCTAGTTTCAAATCCGTCTTTACCTTTTGATATAATTCATAGTGATATTTGGACCTCTCCTATTCTCGAGTTCTGCGGGGCATAGATATTACATGTGTTATTTTTGGATGATTTTTCAAATTATTTATGGACTTTTCCTTTGGGTCAAAAGTCGGAGGTCTATGAAAAATTTCGGATGAAGTTTTTTATGCTTGAGGTTGGTTGTGCATCATACGCTTTTCTAACCTCATTGGCAAAAACATGCTATGTGGTTTGGATGGTGAATTTAGTATATTTAGGAGGAATCTTCTAGCAAAGTTGTTGTAGTTGTGAAACCGTTTACATCCATTAAGTCCTCTATTTTTTGTTACAAAAGAAGAAAATGAAATGTTGGTGGGATTAACTCATAGCTCAATAGTTGGGATGCAAGCTATATGGTCACACTTTAAATCATCATCTTACTTGGGTAAAGAGTG
This sequence comes from Stephania yunnanensis, assembly GCA_039657365.1. Taxonomy (NCBI): domain Eukaryota; kingdom Viridiplantae; phylum Streptophyta; class Magnoliopsida; order Ranunculales; family Menispermaceae; genus Stephania; species Stephania yunnanensis. The sequence continues at coordinate 51,634,068 of CM077585.1, read as the reverse complement.
ACACCCAAAAAGAAGAGGAAGGAAGGGGGAAAAGAGCAATATTTCTTAGTTTGCAGATGCTGTATAGATCGTTGAACTGTAAGGTTGGATGTGTTTTGAAGGTTCAACAGTTACATCTTTTACTTCGCTATTGTATTGGCCTGAATGATTGTGCATTTTAGTCTGTCTTTTTCATCTAGGTTGGGTTGTTTATTCAAAATCGACTTGGATGCTTTTGATGCTTTTTTCTGTCATATCAACGTGTAACGAGCGTTATGTTTTGTACATCGGTTCCATCTCGTTTACGAAGAAATGGTACTATCAGGTGTCACCCCAGATAAGAAAGCAAGAGCAATGTTGCGGTCTGCATTTAGATACATGAGAAGCACACTTAAATCATAGCCATAACTGCACAAGCAGATCAGGATGATGACAAACTTGACTTATCTTCTTAAGGCCGTCATGTCAATGCACATTGAAGGTTAGTGGTTTTATTTTAACTCAATGTTTCTATTAGCCATGCATGAAAGCTAGCGAGATGTATTATTTAAAAATGCATTGCTTGAAAAGTCTCGACGACTTGAACTTAAAGTTTAGCTTCCAAAATTGTTTGAAGTGAATTTGAAATTGACTTTTGAATCCAAGTTGAGTCCTTTTAGTTGATTGACTTGAGTCGTATTCTTAGTTTCTATTAGCTTAATTCACATCAAATGATCAAATGTCGATGAATATACAAGCATGGCTACTGAAGAACGTGAACACTTACAGGAGTGTTTTATACTATGTAATAAACTCAGAGTGAGAAAGAGCTACAGAAAAAAGAAAAGAACAAACAACCTGTAGAGTGTAGAACCAATAAAATCTTGACAAATTTATGAACATATTGCCATTTTTATTGATGCATAACTTTAGATTGGTCTCATCTAATAGGGTAAACATTCCTACATCTAAATAAAACGCAACTTCAAATCGTGTTTTAGTTTGGTCGTGCTCCACACAAATTTTGGCATTTCTTTCATTGAATGTATTTGAGGAAAAACTTTGAAGAAAAAATTTCATAGAAATGGGGACTGCAGCTTATGTTTCCTTGTCTGGTTGTGCAGAGTTTTGGGAATGGCTCATGGGTTGTGTTTTTCTCATGGTGAATTCTTCCATTATTTTCCGGCTGACTTATGCCTGTTTTCTTGCATCCTCGGATTCTAGCTCGCAGGAATTGGGGTGACCGCATGCGAATTACAAAGAAGGATTTGGATTCCCGCCTCTTCCAAGCGACCGGTTGTATGTATTCGTCTATATTCTTGTATCGTTGTGAGTGCCCTGTTATTCATTTGATGAACCAAGCATCATCGATCCTGTGTTCATGTAGATTAAGTGGCTAACAATCATGTATTTTTCCATTGAAGATCATAGATGATCTCCCTATCGACACATGTAAAACAATTGAAAAGTAAGGGAGTATATTAATCTATATAGCTATGATGCAGGCTTCTTATCCCAAAAAGAAAAAGTTGTATAGATTTGACTTACCAAGAAAATCCAATGCATTGTTCTTTCGAGTAATCTTGATTGGTGGAGCCTAGATCTCATACATAGAATAAATATTATCCTTACTTTAATCACCTTTTAACCCTATAGGAACCATAGATGTGATTTACCTTCTAGGTTCTATTTTGGACTACGACGACAACAATGGTGACAACAAACCCGCAATCCCAAATTCACATTTTCATCCTCAATGATTGCTTCATTTCTACACCATCCCTTCGTTATAATGAGGATGATTTGTCGTTTAGATGTATCAAAATGAAAAAAACACAACAACAATAACCCCAATACTCCCGCTAGGTTCTATTTTGTAGATAAAGTTTATGGGATAAGAAACCAACAATGGTGGGTTCTAAAAAGAAAATGGGTGGATGTCAGGTACATAGACATTATTAAAGACGTACGAGGAGTAGTAATAAGTCTAAAGACATTTGAAGTAATCAATTGTGGAGTAAAATGATAATGAGAATCTTTGAAGAGACTAGGAGAGGTAAATTATGAAGATTTTGTCATTTAATATTAGAGGTTGTGCTGTTGCTGCAAAATGTAACATGATTAGAAGAATGACCAGGAAAGCCAAACCAGACATTATAATCGTGCACGAAACAAAAAGAGAGTGCATTGATAGAAGAATAATGAGTCAATTGTAGAGTAATAGGTTTATGGAGTGGGTTTTTCTACCATCTAACGGTAGATCAAGGGGGATTCTTGTGGCATGGGATGCTAAGGTGATAAAAGTGTAGGGTAATCTTGTAGGTGTCTTCTCAGTTCCAGTCAAAATCCAAAAACTAGTACATTAACAAACTTTAGAGTCAATGGCTCTATGGGAAGCGGCTTATGAAAATATTACAAGAATGTTTCGGGAAATTCATCAACAACGTGATCGCTTAGGCTGTCCTAGATTCCACTCAAATGTTTCCCCAATTTCATTTTCACTATCCCCACAAGAACCAATACAACCAGCAAACCTTCCATCACCACCGCCTCTTTGTTCATGTCCTACACCACTATCAAAAACCCTCTGATCCACATCCTGAAAACCCCCTGCCACCTCTTTCCCCTCAACGAAACCTTCTTATGAGATTCAATACCTCAAACTAACTTGTGTGTGTGAGGAAGACATTAAACTAGATCTGAAACCTCACCAAATCTTAGGGGGACTGCAGAATTCCATGGTGACCTTCGAGGACTCGAAAAAGTTAGTGCTTGAACGGGATCTAGATCCGCCATCCGCTGCAAGATCTCTATTTTGTTTCCCTTCATTCAATTCTCAATGAATCCTCTCTACTTACTTCAGAAGTTTATGAGGCAGATATTGGTTGCGGATTCAAGCAATTTGAGATGTCTTCGCTGCAATGTTGAAGGAAGAGATGATTGATGTGTCACTATATAAGATACATGATACTTGTTCTGATGATAGTAAACCTCCTGCAGTTAAGAGTCAGCAAAATGATTCACAACTGGAGATGAGGATTTGAAACAATGAAAACTTGGAAAAAAATAAATATATAGGCCAACCTGCTGATCTTTAGGACTCTTGCCAATATGTTTTAGGTCCACCTTATTATCTTCAATAATATAGAGGGTAAATACAAACAAATCAGATGAAAATGTCATGGTCATAAATTACCTGATATGTCCATTGATTCAGCAATATCTACAACTAGCAAGAATGGAGAGATTTATGATCTCCTAAATTCAAAGAGACCATTAATTTTCTTTTTCGTACATAAGCCTCTGTTTATTCAATCCAAAAAAAAAAAAAAACTCATCAACCATCTTCTTGATATTCAATTGCACTTAATCGAGCACAATAGAAGAGTTTGATCCATGTAGCTGTCCCCAATTAATTTGGAACGATTGAGGCTATGTTGTTGTAAGACAAAAAAAAAAACTGGTGGTGTCTTGATATTCATTTGCTGATCACCCGTCAAAAACCAAAAAGTGCACTAATTTCTTAAAGAAAATTGAAAACTTTGGACATTAATAATTGCAACCAATCAAACTAATAAGTTAAATCTGAGTTTCAACCAAAACACAAATAATAAATAAGATAATCTAGGAATGATGCTTTTACATATTGATCATAATTTAGTAGCATTATCAGTCAAGAGTTTGATGCAGCATCGATCTAACTTAGTAGGATCATGAGGTCAACTGCTCAAGTAAAATTTTAGTTGAACACAACTATTGGAAAATAGCACAACCATCCAGCTGATTAGCTTGCAAAGGTAATTAGGGAGGTCTATTCATGAGCCGAAAATAAAAACAAACTCAAAAAAAAAAAAAAAAAAGTGATCACTTACTAAGAGCAATAGCTCCAAATAGATAAGAACTAGCAACTCTGCAGCGCTGCGAATAATTTAAGCTTCTCATATTTATAATTAAGAAGTAAAACTGTTTGTCAATCAGTTACAAACTAGCTTATCAACCATCTTGTTGAAACTCATCAACCATCTTCTTAATATTCATTCCAAGCTTATCACCAAAATTTTCCTACATGTTAGCTTTTAAAAAAGGCATTTTGTTCTGATGATAGTACAACCTCCTACAGTTAAGAGTCAGCAAAATGATTCACAACTGGAGATGAGGATTTGAAACAATTAAAACTTGAAAGAAAAAAAATAATAGGCCAACCTGCTAATCTTTAGGACTCTTGCCAAGATGTTTTAGGTCCTCCTTATTATCTTCAATGCCAATCAATTCATGAACCATTGCCTACAAAAAGAAATGAGAAGGATAAATATAGTTACATAAAGAAGTGAACAAGAACTAATTTCTAAAATATAGAGAGTAAATACAAACAAAACAGATGAAAACGTCGTGGTCATAAATTACACGATACGTCCATTGATTCAGCAATATCTACAACTAGCAACAATGGAGAGATTTCTGCAACAACAACATAGCCTCGGTCCCAAATTAACTGGGGTCGGCTACACTCGAGTCCCAAATTAACTCGGGTCGGCTACATGGATCAAACTTTTCCATTGTGCTCGATTAAGTGCAATTGATGGTGAGCTTTACAAACCATTCAAATCCCTTATAATTAATGAATCCCATGTTAATTTTGGTCTGCCCCTACCTCTTCGAATTTCTACAATTTCTATTGAGTCAAGTTTTCTAGTTGAAGCATTTGTAAGCCGTCTTTACAGGTGACCAAACCATCGCAACCGCCCTTCCCTAATCTTTGTATCAATTGGTGCTACTCCTACTTGTCTTTGAATTTCTATATTTCTTATTCTATCTTTGTATCAATGGAGAGATTTTTGATCTCCTAAATTCAAAGAGAACATTAGTTTTCTTTCTCGTACATAAGCCTCTCGTTTATTCAATCCAAAAAAAAAAAAAACTCATCAACCATCTTCTTGATATTGAATTGCTCTTAATTGAGCACAATGAAAGAGTTTGATCCATGTAGCCGTCCCCAATTAATTTGGGACGATTGAGGCTATGTCGTTGTTGTAAGGAAAAAAAAAAAAAACTGGTGGCATCTTGATATTCATTTGCCGATCACCCGTCAAAAACCAAAAATTGCACTAATTTCTTACAAAAAATTGAAAACTTTGGGCATTAAAAATTGCAACCAATCAAACTAATAAGTTAGAAAAAAATCTGAGTTTCAACCAAAACACAAATAATAAATAAGATAATCTAGGAATGATGCTTTTGCATATTGATCATAATTTAGTAGCATTATGAGTCAAGGGTTTGATGCAGCATCGATCTAACTTAGTAGGATCATGAGGTCAACTGCTCAAGTAAAATTTTAGTTGAACACAACTATTGGAAAATAACACAACCATCCAACTGATTAGGTTGCAAGGGTAATTAGGGAGGAGTATTCATGAGCCGAAAATAAAAACAAACTCAAAAAAAAAAAAAAAGAGAGTGATCACCTACTAAGAGCAATAGCTCCAAACAGATAAGAACTAGCAACTCTGCAGCACTGCGAATAAATTAAGCTTCTCATATTTATAATTAAGAAGTAAAACTGTTTGTCAATCAGTTACAAACTAGCTTGTGCATAAAAAAAAAAGGTACCGGAACAAGACACTAGTAAATAAATTGAGGAAAACAATTTCATTGCTAGCTAAAGTAATAGGTAGTGAATTGAGCAGTGGGCATTCATGGCTTCAACACATACCATGCCAATTAAGTGATGAAAAGATCTCACATGCATTTATGCACTGGTTTTGGTGATTAAAGAGAGAATCACTGAAGAGATGCACACAAATTGGCCCGCCCAGCTTAAGCCCACGTGGACCCCGAGCCGCTGCTTGTCGTCTCCCCCACACGGTCGCGCCACCTCCTGCCGCCGACCCTCGCCAGTGGCGCCACCGCGCTCAGCTGCTCCGTGAGTCCCCTGCCCGTCGGTCTCTCCTTCTTCCCTCTCTCTCTTTCTCTCATCCTCTCGTTCTTATTTATCTCATCTATTTGGTTCTAAACTGATTTTTTTAGAAAGTTTGTTAGTTAACGAGTATAAGTGGTTTTTTTTTTTTTAAAAGAAACAAGGATAACTCATTCGGAAAAAATATTATAAATAATACCAATAGTTTCTAATTTTCTCTTCTTGATTATTTTTCACCATATATTAATTTTTGAACGTTCGAGAGGAATTAGCTTTCCGAATTCTTGCTTTTCGTCATCAATGGCATCATCACTACTCGTTAGTAATAGTTTGAGTTCATCAGTCGTTCTTCCTCGCTGATTACGTGTTTGCTCCCACATGATTCCGAGCTCTTCATCACTTTCTCCTTTCTAAAATTCAAAACCCTGATGTGAAGTTCGAAGAGATTCATGATCTTGATGACATCTACAAATATACACCTGAGATCCTCGCAAGTACGTACGAACAAATCTGTTGCATGTCTTTCTTTCTTTCTTTCTTTTTCTTTTTTGCATATCTTTCTTATTCTCATTGACTAACTAGAAGTTTTAAAATTCAAAAAATTGTCGGTTTGCGTCAATAATTGATTTTAAGTATGTTTGAGAAAAACTACCTATAATTTAACCCAAACAGTTTAAAATTAAAATTAACGTCTCCATGTCGTGCAAGTTTTGATCAAAGAGTAATATATATTGTAAATAATTGTTTTTTCGTTAAAAGAAAAATTATGTAGTGCGATGATCGGGTTAAATTTTTATATGTTTATTAATTTGTTTTAGGGTTTAATTAGTATTGATAATTATATATGTCTAATTAATCAAGTTGTGCGTGCATGCACGGAGTTGTGCGGATGAGGTTAGGGTTGGAAGTACTCGTGCATATAAACTTAGATTAATTAGATTCTTTTACACGTGCAATTAAATTACATTAATTATTGCAGTTTGTACGAAAAAAGAGAGCCAAAGAATGGTATTTTTTCACCCTTTCTAGGATCATGAAACATGAGAACGGCTCTAAGCCGAATCGGAAGGTTGCGGTCAAAGTAGTTTTTGGAGAGCCTCTAATGGCGGAAAGATGATGGTTCAAGTACATAATAGACAATTTTTGGGACATAAGGGAGCATTGAACTACTTTAAAAATAAGCAATCCAAGACCAATTGGATCATGCAAGAATACACCTTGGCTTCTCAAAATCATCACGGTCCCCACAAGGTAACCATGCTTAATTCATTCTCATTAATTAACTTAGAAAATCAATAATTAATGTATATATTAGATTTTTCCTGAAATAATTAATATATATGTTTATAGTTCTATAACATACCGTACCAACCAAGTGCAATAAGTGGGTACAATGTCACTTAAGTAAGAGGTTGGGGTCTGAATCCTAGTTAGGGCAAGTTAGTTTCTTAATTTCTCATAAAAAAAATACGTATACACGAGACATCTATATACCCTAAACCTAAATAAATACCAACATTTTTTTTTTAAAAAATAACTAAAGAAATTACTTATACCCTTCCTTTTATTTTTAGGAGTTTTAATTTAATGCTAACTTCAAATTATTTATTAGTCTTTCACAGTCATGTAGACTAATTGTTAATTGAACTGATTTTTCTATAAGAATAGTATATTAATTAATTGTAGTAATTGAATATTTATATATTGTTTTCTCTTTACTTATGTACAGTTTAAAGACTATTCCTCAGTGCAAAATCTACCAAAGGATTGGCAAAGCTTCAAGAAACAAATCATCAACTGTAATTGGTCATCAGAGTGATGTTGGTGACGAAGGAGGCTTGGAGGACTACATAATGCCACAGCTACCTTATTATGAAGATGTCAATCATGGTGTTGCTCAACAAGCTGGCATGGATATGGCACCTGCCATGAATAATATTACTAATGCCTATGATCATCAATACATCAATATTGAGGATGGAGCTGATACAATCAACTGTGAAGAAGCCATGCCACCATTAATGATCATCAACCAAGATCATCCATCAGCAGTGCCATTCATAGCTACCGACGATAATGACTGTGGTAACTCATCCAACTTTGGGCTATCAAATATTGAGCCTCATCACGCAGATCCTGAAGAAGCAGGGGCAATTATCCAAGACTACCAAGAAAAATATCAATGTGACTTCAACACTGATCATCCTGATGTAGTTGCGTCGCCTAACGTTGAGTCGACAGAGGTTTTAGAGGAAGAGGGCCTCGACTGGTTGCGTGACTTCCCTAAATTTCAACCGGCGGATTTGGAATTCAGTGATTGGGAAGCCAATGCATGGGATAATGAATTTGCTCCAGTTTGAATGTATATGTAGTTGTCACAAGGGTACCATGCATGTATTTGCTTAATCAGTTTGTGTAATGACATGATCTACCTTTTTTTGTTGTGAGAATTGAATCAATTTGTTTAAGGACATGAATTTGTTCCAGTTTGAATTAATATTCATGTATGGTTGGATCCATCAATCATGCCTAAATGATTCTTATAATATGTATCAATCATGGGCGCCTTCTACACAGATGAACTAACATTTTCAATTAGGTATGAGCTACAAAATGGTTGATTCCTGCTTGAAACTTTCTGCTGTAGTGAACTTTTGACTACAGCATATCCGAATTGATACATAATGTTGGAACATCCAGCTGTGCCTTTGTATTGTTTTGCATCAACTAGAGGAGCGAGTTCTTTCCACTCAACTAGTGTCCTTGTCAGTTTGCAAATATATTTATAGTTAAAGCTTAAAAGAGGGAAAATGATCAGGTGGAGATCAATACAAAATGATACGATCTCATGATCTCTTTAAACATAGTAACATGGACTGTAATTTATAGCTAAATAAAATTAGTTTGTACGACTTACCTGCTGATCTTTCAAAAAAAAAAAAAAAAAAAATGATGAGGACAATCTGTCTCAAAGAATAAATAGTATTTTCTTCCATTATTTGACGGAGTTTGTCTGATGAAGCTGTGAATGCATTTAAAGTCATGAGAGCTGATGGTCTAAATCCTAGTATTCCAGTTCTCAACTCAGTAATCAATGCATTTGGTGAGGATAGGAGGGATGCTGAAGCTTTTGCTGTACTGCAGTATATGAAAGAGAACGTAAGCAATTAGCTGCTTTTCTTATATGTTGCCTATTTCCTGCTAGCGTTTATGGCCTATTTTAGGAAATTCTTGCCAACATGCTGTTCAACTAAATTTTGTGGTATTCCTTGCTGCTGCAGGAGTTGAAACCAGATGTTGTGACATACACCACCCTAATGAAAGCTCTAATCCGTGTTGAGAAGTTTGAAAAGGTAGAAACTTTTATCCTGTCTCTTTATATTCAAAGACATGCTGTGTGGTTTGGATGACTGAATTTAGTATATTTAGGAGAGAAATGATAGAATAAAAAGATTAATAAATAACCTTTTTCTAGTTCCGGATGAAGTTTTTTATGCTTGAGGTTGGTTGTGCATCATATGCTTTTCTAACCTCATTGGCAAAAACATGCTCTGTGGTTTAGATGGCTGAATTTAGTATATTTAGGAGGAATCTTCTAGCAAAGTTGTTGTAGTTGTGAAACCATTTACATCCATTAAGTCCTCTATTTTTTGTTACAAAAGAAGAAAATGAAATGTTGGTGGGATTAACTCATAGCTCAATAGTTGGGATGCAAGCTATATGGTCACACTTTAAATCATCATCTTACTTGGGTAAAGAGTGACACCCAAAAAGAAGAGGAAGGAAGGGGAAAAGAGCAATATTTCTTAGTTTGCGAGATGCTTTGTATAGATCGTTGAACTGTAAGGTTGGATGTGTTTTGAAGGTTCAACAGTTACATCTTTTACTTCGCTATTGTATTGGCTTTGAATGATTGTGCATTTTAGTCTGTCTTGAATGATTGTGCATTTTAGTCTGCCTTTTCATCTAGGTTGGGTTGTTTATTCAAAATTGACTTGGATGCTTTTGAGGCTTTTTCTCGTCATATCAACGTGTAACGTCTTGTACATCGGGTTCCATCTGTTTACGAAGAAATGGTACTATCGAGTGTCACCCAGAGACAACCAAGAGCAATGTTGCGAGCACTAAGATATATACATGAGATGCACACTTAAATCATAGCCATAAGCGCACAAGCGGATCAGGATGATGACAAACTTGACTTATCTTCTTAAGGCCGTCATGTCAATGCACATTGAAGTATTTTAACTCAATCTGTTTCTATTAGCCATGCATGAAAGCTAGCGAGATGTATTATTTAAAAATGCATTGCTTGAAAAGTCGACGACTTAAACTTAAAGTTTAGCAAAATTGTTTGAAGTGAATTTGAAATTGACTTTTGGATCCAAGTTGAGTCCTTTTAGTCGATTGACTTGAGTCGTATTCTTAGTTTCTATTAGCTTAATTCACATCAAATGATCAAATGCTGATGAATATACAAGCATGGCTACAGAAGAACGTGGACACTTACATGAGTGTTTTATACTATGCAATAAACTGTAGTGAGAAAGAGCTACAGAAAAAAGAAAAAAACAAACAACCAGTAGAGAGTAGAACCAATAAAATCTTGACAAATTTATGAACATATTGCCATTTTTATCGATGCATAGCTTTAGATTGGTCTCATCTAATAGGGTAAACATTCCTACATCTTAATAAAATGCAGCTTCAAATCGTGTTTTAGTTTGTTCAGTTTCCGCACAAATTTTGGCATTTCTTTCATTGAATGTATTTGAGGAAAAATTTTGCAGAAAAAATTTCATAGAAATGGGGACTGCACTTATGTTTCCTTTTACTGGTTGTGCGAGTTTTGAGAATGGCTCATGGGTTGTGTTTTTCTCATGGTGAATTCTTCCATTATTTTCTGGCTGACTTATGCCTGTTTTCTTGCATCCTCAGATTCTAGCTCGCAGGAATTTGGGTGACCGCATGCGAATTACAAAGAAGGATTTGGATTCCCGCCCTCTTCCAAGCGTCCGGTTGTATGTATTCGTCTATATTCTTGTATCGTCGTGAGTGCCAGTTATTCATTTGATGAATCAATCATCATCGATCCCGTGTTCATGTAGATTAAGTGGCTAACAATCATGTATTTTTCCATTGAAGATCATAGATGATCTCCCTATCAACACATGTAAAACAGTTGAAAAGTAAGGGAGTATATTAATCTGTATAGCTCTGATGCTGGCTTCTTATCCCAAAAAAGGAAAAAGTTGTATAGATTTGACTTACCAGTAAAATCCAATGCATTGTTCTTTCGGAGTACTGAATTGGTGGAGCCTAGATCTCATGCATAGAATAAATATTATCCTTACTTTAATCACCTTTTAACCCAATAGGAACCATAGATGTGATTTACCTTGTAGGTTCTATTTTGACTGACAACGACAACAATGATGACAACAAACCCGCAATCCCAAATTCACATTTTCATCCTCAATGATTGCTTCATTTCTACACCATCCATTCGTTATCATGAGGACGATTTGTCGTTCAGATGTATCAAAATGAAAAAAAAAAAAAAAACAACCACTAGAACAAAGTAGATTTTTTATAGCACCTAATTCATAAAAGTTTTCAATAACTCCTATGTATTACTTTTTATAACACCTAATTCATAAAAGGTTTTTAAGTAACCTCTATGTATTAGGTGATTAGGGGTATGTATTAGGCTATTCAAATCACACCGTTCACGAATTCTTATTTGGTGAGACATTTCTTCAGATTCTTCAGATTTTCGCTACATCTCTTCCATGCACCATCGCCTCATCGGTATCAACGCGATCTCTGTGTTTCAATTTTGTTCGCTCTGTGAGTGGTTTTGCTTGATTTCTCGTGCGAACGAAGTTCAGCTTCTTCTAGGGTAAGGTATCCAATCCTCTCTCACGTCGTTGTGTTCTGGAATCTTCGTTTCTCTGGCCAACGAACGACCTCATTCATGCCTGTGCAGGCTTTGACAGTCCACAGATCGTCGACATTTTGGTTTCAGTTAAGTGGATTCAACTTCTTAGCTGCTCCTTTTTGTGTGATTTTGATGGTTCTAGTATGTTGACTGAATTCGGTTCGTTGTATGGATATTTTTTTGTGAATTTGCTCATTTGAATGTAGGTTTTGTGGATTTGATGAAGTGGATGATTAATTGATGATGTTGAATCGTTGCAAAGTGTTCAGAAAAGTAGGAAAATGAAATCTCATTTTGATTTTTCAGAACCTTTGAAATGAAGCTATGTTTAGGTAAATCTAGGGTTGATTTTGACCTAGGAAAGGTAGATTTGAGTTTAAATAATGAGAATCCCCTGATGTTAGGCACTGAATCAGAGAGCTAGTACTGAATATTTGTCTACTGTTTGCATTTTCCTAATTACTATCACTACTAATCGCTTTTGTCTAAGGTTGAGAAAATGTGTATATACTTTGATCTCACTGAGGTGGAAAGATATTGATCTATTCCAGTAGTAAAAAAGACTGCTGGAATAGGTGCCCCTTGTTCAATGGATTAAAACATATTATCATAGATAGCCATGGCTTCTCAGGAGTTATCCTAATCATGCTTGCTGTTCTTGGATCCATTGGATTTTTTAGTGCCATTGGAGTAAAGTCCACCCTAATCATAATGGAAGTAATCCCTTTTCTTGTTTTGGCTGTAAGTTCTTTTTCTTAAAACGTTTTAGTTTTTACATTGATTAACATAGACTACTTTTAAGTCTAGATACTTTAAAAATCTAATGTGATGTTCCATATTTTAATGTATTTCTATAAATCAACTTTCCTTTCAACTATCAATTAAAATTGAATGTTTCCAACCTTGATTGATATGGGTTCTTAGATATGCTTTGTCTACTACTGCTTAAGCAATTTTTCCTTGTATTGTACTAGGCAAACTGCGGCCTTTTCTTTTGGTTAATTAATCAGATTTTTATTATATGTGCTCTTAGTCTTTGATTATTTTTCAAGTGCTTTTCCACTTTAATTAATTTGGGACTAAGGCTATGTTATGTTGTTGTTGTTGTTGTTGTATGAGCTAAAACTAAATTAATCAGATTTTTATTATATGTGCTCTTAGTCATTGATTGTTTTTCAAGTGCTTTTCCACTTTAATTTAATGTAGAATCTTGATGGCAAAGTGTGAGTTTTACTTCATAAGGCGTATTGGTAATTTGTTTGAACAATGTTCTTTGAATCAGTGCTCACAAGCTTTATCTCAGATTTTGCAAATCCTACGTGTCCAATGTATATTGAAAGGTCTTGATCATCAGTACCTATCATGTATGTACAATCCTTGCAAAGCTTGCATATACATCCGACCATTGGAACTAGACAATGCATATGTTATTGAAGGAGTAAAGGTGGTATTGCTAGAAGCTAATCACTGTCCAGGTGCAACTCTGATTCTCTTTCATCTTGCTGATGGAAGATGCTATTTGCACACTTTGGGGATTTTAGAGCTAGTAAAAAAGATGTCCTTGAGTTTGTTGTGAAGATGACTAGGAACTATATTAAAAATCAGCCAAATACCATATGTTTGAAGTACTTTAGTGAATGCACAAATTCTGTTTATGAACATTTTTTTTTTGTTGGTGAACGCCCTTCATCTTTTTTTTTTTAGTGAATGCACAAATTCCAGGATCGGCTCAAGGACTATTTCCAAAATTTTCATCATTCACTCACTATAAAACTAGGGATACATCATTATCATCATCCAACTAAATATATCCTACCAACTAACTGCTGCAATATACGATACGCATATCTAACTTTCTCTAATTCAACTGATCAATATTCTATATTGGATATCAAAATCTTTGCATATTCGCCAACTTCTACCATCTTCCTTGTGCCAATTTGTGTTTGGATCATTAATGTGAATACCACAGTATTCTATATCATTTGTCTTTTCTTTTCTAGTGATGACATTTCCTTGGAAGGACTAGAGTAAGAACTAGAAGAATGTCAAAATGATGACGTAAGTAGCTTCATACCATTACTCTCTACATTTTTTTCTTTTTGGCTGCTTTTCATGGGTTGGGTGGTGGAAATGTTACAAGACTCAAGATTAGAAGATCTTTTTTTCCCATTCAAGTATATTGATTGGTATATCATTATGAGGCTTGGGAAGAGTAACGATCAATAAACAGTCTGCTTTTTGGATATTTAATTTTCATTTCCTCCTTTTTCCATCTTCTGTTCCCTTTTTCATGGTATATATTGCATTTTTCTGAAGAATTTTGTACATTGTTTTGGATATGGCACGTGGAACAAATATATTTTGAGCTTTTAAAAATTACATAAATGTGGTTTATATAGTTTTAAAGCCACGTGATAGTTCTTGTTAGATTTTGGTAAATTTTACCTCTCTCTCTCTCTCAAGCAGAAAAGCCATAGTATCCTTAACTATGCTTAAATGTTTTTGTAGTTTTTGATGAAATCCTGTCTGATTGTTGTTACTACAGTTATTCATATATTATCTTCGTTATTTTGAATTATTGTAATGGCTGCTTTTTCATATGGAAGTTAGTTTGTTTTACAATTTGTTTTCAACAGGTAGTTGCAAATATATTGTCTAAAGGCACCAAATTGCGAGAGTACGCAAAGGGTGTTGAAAATGATGTGCGACAAGTTGAGTTGGACTCAATTCAGGTTAGCGAAATTCTGTTTTATGGTTGTCATTCATCACAACTTTACAGTTTACATTTTTTTTGTTACCATTCATTTATATACATAGTATCCAATTGTAAAAGTACGTCCAGCATTTGAAAACCTTTATAAAATACTATAATCTGTTTTCTTTAATTCTCCTTTTTTTCCACTTCCGAATGCCATTTTTTTTTTGGGTTCAATGCCTTTCTTTTTAGGATTGATTAAAACGCCATTTAGTTTTGTGTTATTTCGATTCGACTTACCTTTCAGTGTTTCCAATGGCATTTTCGTTAAAATTCTTAAATTCAAATTTAATGTTTTGATGGGCTTGGAAGTAGATCTTCTGGACGTGATAAAATCAACAATGTCCGAAATGCAGTTGAAGTAGTCATATTTTTCGCGACTCTTTTCTAAATGAACAGTATCCAAAATGCTAATAGTGCAAAATAAAATTTGAATATATTTGTTAGAAATCCTAAACAGTTCTACCTCAACTTAATGAGCATGGAATGATAGAATATGAGTACTGCCAGTTTATGGCAATGCTGTTTCTAGTTGGATATTCGAAGGAGCCTATGAGAAGGACATTTTATAAGGGCAAAGGACAGAGGCATGCTGGTCTATTGCTATGGAAATGAGGATTGAGGGCAAAGTTAAAAAAATGGTTATGGCTTTCTGGTCCAAAGAGTGAGATTCCTTTGAAAAAGCTGGAAAGAGGATTGTTTTTGGTATAATATGGCATCTCAGTTTTTGCTTCATCTTTTGGCATCATTATGGCTCATCTGTAGCATTAAGAGGAACATTGCATTACAAGTGTTGGCATTTTTGGGTTCTATTGGGAACCTTTATAATTTTTCAAGAAAAAGGTGAAATAAGTAGGTTGTTACGGCTATCTTTGTTTAAATCCTTTTTTTCTTATAGTGTATGAAAAAGTACATAATTAATAAGACCGAAAGAAAAATAGAAGGCACGGGGAAAAAGGTAGCCGGACCTTAATCATTGGTGAGTGATAAGAAGACATTGAACTTGTCGTAGCTCAAGAATCTTAATAATTATGAATAGTTAAGGAGTAAAAACCAAACTTGTCATGATTCTCATGCATAGTATATTCATCAATCATTATGATGTGTTATTTAACTCCACCTATGTAGAACGTCTTGTATCTTCTACATGGCGGTTCCAAGTCCGGATAAAGGAGGAGAGGTCCCAAGCCCATTATCCATACCGGATAGTGGGGGCTTGCGATAGGTTGACAACTAGCATAAAAACTTTTGCCACTTTTTATGATAGCCAACCCAACTAATTTGAGTTTGAGGCGTTGTTGTCGTTGTTGTATTGTGATATGTTATTTCAGTACATTGTTACTGTCACCCCCTCAATAGCGAGACCCGAATAGGCTGGTCTGGGCAGCTGGTAACCTAGCAAATGACCGAGTTTCGGAGGACTCGGGTGGTTCCATGGAGGTTAGATCTTTGGACTTCGGAGGGTTGCGGCATGGCTGCGGTGATGCGCGCGTGTAGTTGGAAAACGCATGCGCGGCGTGATGGGAACGCGCGGATGGACGCGCGCGCGCGCTGCTGGGCGGCGCGCGTGGACGCATGGACGAGCGCGCGTGGCGGGCGCAAGGCGTGATTTTCCTTGGCACGGCGCCTTGGCACGCCTTGGCACATCTTGGCGCAAGGCACGGGCGGACTTAGGTACGCGCCTTGGCACGAGGCACGGGCGGACTTAAGTACGCACCTTGGCGCGAGGCAGGAAATACGGGCGGACTTTTAGGTACACGCCTTGGCACGGCGCCTTGGCACGCCTTGGCACGGAAGCGGAAAACCTTGGCACGTCTTGGCACGAGCGCGGGCACGGGCAAGACTTGGCGGAGTAAGTATGCACGTGCTTGACACATGGAAAGTGTTGACAAACCTTGACTTGGGCGTTGACCCAAGTCAAAGTACGCTTGGTCGAAATTTTGATGTTTCCTATTGGAGTTGAGCAAACGGCTTAACATCTACTATAAGGAGAGGTGTGCTCTCTCCTTGGGGTGGCATGGGCGGACTAGCAGGGACCCTCGAGCATGCCTTGGGAGCAATGCCAAGGCACGACCCATGGACGGACCATGGCGTCGGCCACCCTTCGAGCCGGTGGGACTCAACGGAGCCCCGGCTAGCACGGCGACGCGCCTGGGCACGAACGGGCACGTCCAGACAAGCCCCTGTCCCGTAGAGAACATGGCCATGTCCCTTGTGGAGTGGCTAGACCAAGTCAAGACGGTTTCAAGGCAGTTGTGTAACTACCTTGGTCATGGGCTGGAGCCATGACCAAGCCACGACCGAGTAATCCCGAGTACCAGGAGCCTAGGCGAGAAACTAGGCACCACGAGCAGTCCCTGTCCCGAATTCAAGGTAAACCGAAGGCTTGGGCGGACCAGGTCTTGGGCGGTTGCAGGTGGTTGAGGTAACTACCTGGATCATGGGCGAAAGCATGATCAGCCACGTTCCAGTAGCTTCAGGCACGAAGAGAAGGTGCCCCTTGACTAGGGGGTCAAGGCAGTTATGGGCGAGGTGGCAATGAGGGGAGCAAGGCAGTTCGGTAACTGCCTTGACCACTAAGAGTGGTGTTTTACCCAGTCCAGACGGTTGTTGTAACTGCCATCTGGTTGAGCTATAAAACCAGAGGCAGGGATGCTTGGAGGGGCATCCAGGGATCAAGCTAGTGATCCGGGAGAGAGGCAATTCAGGACGAAAATGCATAGGAGTGCATGAGTAGATGTATGCCTTGAGTTCCACAGTTGTATTCCCAATTCGTGAGCTAATAAAACATTCCCTTGTTGTCCATTGCATTGGTTGTTAGTGCTTGTTGTGTTATTCTTCCGCATTGTATATTGGTTGTGCTGAACTAGGGCGGTCCCTAGGCACCACAGGGTTGGGTTGAGAGCGAAAAAATCCTAGTGAAAAACCCCTCTTTCCTCGGCCCCGTGACAGTTACCACCATGCAAAACTATATTTCTTGTGCATTCCATTTCTAATTGAGACTTCATCCAAGTCCAATTTGCTCAACTTGACCTTGTGCTCTTGTCTGTTGGTCTTAGTTTTAATTTTTTGAAATTCTTTTTGTAAAAATATTTGGTGGTTCTCCTATTGATCATGCAGGATTACATTAAAGAGAGTGATAATTTAGTCTCACTTCATGATCAAATTCGGGATTGCGATAACATCTTATCTCAGATGGAAACCTTGCTGTGTGGATTTCAGGTACCCAAGTACTTGCTAAAATATAGTATTCTTCATGCTTCCCTTGGGCTATTCTAGAGAATAGAGGGTTATCTTATCAAAAGGTTGAGCTACATTTGTTGATACTATAAACTTTTATGTCGTGCATGCAAGTTGCAATGTTTTTATCAATCTTTGACATGGAGTTATTTCCCAATGTAGTTTGGGTATGGTTATTGCCTTTTTCTACATTGCTTCTTTATTGCTTGTTGCAATATTTCATGCGCTTAGGTCTTACCAACCAACTCTTGTGTGATTATTGGTCACTTACCTAGGGAAGTGGGGTACTCGGATTTTTTCTTTCACTCTTACAAAATGGGGCTACCCCTTTCATATTCTCTCGTAGCATGGCTCATATAAAGTTTTGAATAGAGAGATATGCTTGTTGCCCGTGATGGCAAAGGGGCTGATATACCATTGGTCTTCCAAAAAGAGGGCAATGTGATATTTCTTGCTGAATTTCTCTATCAAACATTTTGAGCTAGGGGTTTCATTGGTTGTCAAACACATTGTCTGACTTTTTCGGCCATGCTTAATGCTTCATGTAAACCTTTTCCTATGCACGATTATACAAGATATAGTGGTCAGCATCACATTGGTCTGCACTACTGATGGTCTAAAACCGGTAAAAAGCTTTATTATTATGCAATTAGCAACTTAGATGTTGAACTTCAAGTTATGTTGTCATTTATTCACTATTTTCAGTTTCAATTGTAATTTTTCATTTACTTTATTTTGCATGATGGGAGTATTCTTAATTCAGTCTTTTATTTTTCCTTGCTTTTCTTTATTCAGCCTTTCTTATAATTGTACTTATTTATATTTAACTAAATCTATCAACTTGTATTAGGCTGAGATTGGTTCCATAAGTTCCGAAATTAAAAGTCTGCAGGAGAAATCAATGGACATGGGTTTGAAGTTGAAGAATCGGAAGGTATGCATTAGTAAAAAAACGTGCTTTACAACTGGGGGTACATCAGCTTTTGATATTTGAAAATGCTACAAAGCTTTTGATGCTTGAAATTGTTATCGAGGGTTGCAATGTATCCTTTGCTTCGCACCAAAAGTTGGCATTTTCTTGCATCTGGAACTTGTAACTATTGATATAACAGCCCGCCCCTCATATTAGAATGTTAGGCCATGTCTCTCTTCTCGTCATGACTAGTTCACTTTTTAATAAATATGAATAAATATGGGGGCGCCCTTCATCTCTTTCTCTTCTCCCTGAATTGCTCTCCTGATCTTCTTCTTTAATTCTCTTCAATCTCTCTTCTTGCTTTCTTTGTTACCCAATTTTCTAATCAGCAAATCAGTTGCATCAGTTTTATCTTCTAGAAGCTTTTTCCTTTTTACCTGTGTTTTATCAATGTTAACTTATCCTCTCAATGCTGCACATTGGTGATGTTCACTCTTCAATTTTGACATCTAACATGCAGCTGTTATTTCCTGACATTGAACATGTATATATATATACACTTTGTGAACTGAAAATCAGTTATTAACATGTTATTAAAAAGTCTTTGTAAGTTTGTATTGAAATCATCTAGAGCATTGGATACATCTTCCACTTTCTTAAGCATTACCTTGTTGGGATAGTTGATGAAATCGATGCGTTATCGTTGGACTTTGTGAACTGAAAATCAGTTATTAACTAATTCTTGAACTTAAATTACAGACCATTCCAACTGAGTTTGCGAGAGATATCGTCCCGCTATCGGAAACGATATCTCTCAAGCTCGCGGGCGACCGGACATGGACAGTGGGGATAAGAGAAGAGAAAGACAGGCTGGTGTTGGAGGATGAATGGGAGGACTTTGTGAAAGAAAACACACTGAAACTGAATGACACATTGGTGTTCATCATAAATATGGAGAATTTTGTCTCCATGTCACCGTGTTGGAAAAAACTGAGTATGATCATGAGGATAAGGTGCATGCAGAATCTCTGGTTTTCATAGATGGCGCCGCTGATGACTGCGTCGCAAAGACACAATTGAAGGAGAGCCTCGATGAAGACAACGCACCGAAATCCGGTTACCCTTTCAACCTCTCTTGTGCATTTCTATGAATTATGTTATCTTATATGCCCTGCTTAAGAAAATTGTCTAATTTCAGAACCAGTTGAAGAGGTGCAGGAAGAGTGGACACAGCTTGAGTTTTCTGGTGCAGCTGGTAGATTAATTGAAGGAAATGCATCAAAAATCGACCCGTCTTCGAAGCAGCACAAGGTTCTTTTCTTACCAAGCTTAGGAGAATTCTAAAATTTGTGTCTGAACCCTTTGAGAACTAAATACTTGTTAACTTTCTCTTATGTCATTTTTGAAGTTGAATTAGGCAGCTCTTGTTCTAGTTGTTCATTTTTTTTTTTTTTTTTTTTTTTTTTTTGTTTGTTTTTCTTGTTCATCATTAATTATGTATACATGCCTCCTAGATTTCAAAGCAGCGTATTAGGCACAGCAAAAAACACGCAAAGAAGCGACAGATGAGGGACAGGGACAACCCTGTGAGGAATCGACATGAAGCTCCTACGCGCTGGCATAATCCACCATCTTCTACAAGAAGATCTGGAAGGGATAAGGGGAGGGGCCAGAAGAAGGAGAAGACAGCGCCAAACAAACCGGCACAAGAAGGAGAAGACAGCGCCGAAGAATTTGGTTTGTCTCTAACACGTTGGAAATCATCTTATCTTCAGTTTTCTTTCTTATTGTTTGAATTGTTAGGTGAATCATATTATGTTGGAGCAACCATTGAACATGATTTGACTTATGCGACGTACTTTCGATCGCAAAAAAGAGCCGTGGCTGAAGAGGAGGTGAGCAAGGCCTTCGAGTCTACCTGTGCAGTCGAATTATACAAGCCAAATTTCATTTCAGTCATGCAGCCAAGCATTGTTCAAAGGAGATTCTTCATGGTAAGACTTCAATTAGGCATCAAATTTTCCCTCTCTAATTAAAGAGTTATGCTTAAGAAGGGTGGTTAATTTGCATCTCCTCGTCTAGCTAGTAAGTTGTTTTTCTTGTATGTATGTATATATAATATGCATGACCTTGTGTTTCTTCTAATCTATTTGTTAGTGGGTGTTGTCAATTTGGGCGGTTCATTTGGTATACATGTTGTAGTAGTCCTCAAAGAAGAATATCAATTTGAGGAACTGATAACTCTCTTTTTCTTGTTTTCTTTTGTTTTGGTTTTGGTATAAGGTTCGGTATAGTAATATTTGAAGGAAGAGATGATTGATGTGTCACTATATAAGATACATGATACTTGTTCTGATGATAGTAGACCTCCTACACTAAGAGTCAGCAAAATGATTCGCAACTGGTGATGAGGATATGAAACAATGAAAACTTGGAAAAAAAAAAAAAAAAAAAAAAAAAAAGCCAACCTGCTGATCTTTAGGACTCTTGCCAATATGTTTTAGGTCACATATTAGGTCCACCTTATTATCTTCAATAATATGTGAGGCCAACTGCTCGAGTAAAATTTTAGTTGAACACAACTATTGAAAAATTGCACAACCATCCAACTGATTAGCTTGCAAGGGTAATTAGGGAGGTCTATTCATGAGCCGAAAATAAAAACAAACTCAAAAATAAAAATAAAAAATAAAAAAGAGAGTGATCATCGTCGACGTCTTCTCTCCTTCTTCCCTCTCTCTCGCCTCTCTCTCTCTCTCTCTCCTCTCTCTCTTTCTCTCATCCTCTCGTTCTTATCCGATCTCTTATCGGAGCTTTTACTTATTTATTTATTTATCTCATCTATTTGGTTCTAAACTGGTTTTTTTAGAAAGTTTGTTAGTTAAAGAGGATAAGTGCTTTTTTTTTTTTAAAGAAAAAAGGATAAGTCATTCGGACAACACATTATAAATAAGACCAATCATCATATTTGGACTTTGTGATTTTTCAACAGTTTCTAATTTTCTCTTCTTGATTATTTTTCACCATATATTAATTGTTGAACGTTCGAGAGGAATTAGCTTTCCGAATTCTTACTTTTCGTCATCAATGGCATCATCACTACTCATTAGTAATAGTTTGAGTTCATCAGTCGTTCTTCCTCGCGGTTACGTGTTTGCTCCCACAGATTCCGAGCTCTTCTGTCACTTTCTCCATTCTAAAATTCAAAACCCTGATGTGAAGTTCAAAGAGATTCATGATCTTGATGACATCTACAAATATACACCTGAGATCCTCGCAAGTACGTACGAACAAATATGTTGCATGTCTTTCTTTCTTTCTTTTTCTTTTTTGCATATCTTTCTTATTCTCATTGACTAACTAGAAGTTTTAAAATTCAAAAAATTGTCGGTTTGCGTCAATAATTGATTTTAAGTATGTTTGAGAAAAACTACCTATAATTTAACCCAAACAGTTTAAAATTAAAATTAATGTCTCCATGTTATGCAAGTTTTGATCAAAGAGTAATATATATTGTAAATAATTGTTTTTTCGTTAAAAGAAAAATTATGTTGTGTGATGATCGGGTTAAATTTTTATATGTTTATTAATTTGTTTTAGGGTTTAATTAGTATTGATAATTATATATGCCTAATTAATCAAGTTGTGCGTGCATGCACGGAGTTGTGCGGATGAGGTTAGGGTTGGAAGTACTCGTGCATATAAACTTAG
This sequence comes from Stephania yunnanensis, assembly GCA_039657365.1. Lineage (NCBI taxonomy): Eukaryota > Viridiplantae > Streptophyta > Magnoliopsida > Ranunculales > Menispermaceae > Stephania > Stephania yunnanensis. Next base: position 51,611,627 of record CM077585.1, on the reverse strand, counting down.
ATTAATTAGATTCTTTTACACATGCAATTAAATTACATTAATTCTTGCGAGGTTTGTACGAAAAAAAAAGAGCCAAAGAATGGTATTTTTTTAGCCCTAGGATCATGAAACATGAGAACGGCTCTAGGCCGAATCGCAAGGTTGCCGGTCAAAGTAGTTTTTGGAGAGCCTCCAATGGCGAAAAGATGATGGTTCAAGTACATAATAGACAATTTTTGGGACATAAGGGAGCATTGAACTACTTTAAAAATAAGCAATCCAAGACCAATTGGATCATGCAAGAATACACCTTGGCTTCTCAAAATCATCACGGTCCCCACAAGGTAACCATGCTTAATTCATTCTCATTAATTAACTTAGAAAATCAATAATTAATGTATATATTAGATTTTTTCCTGAAATAATTAATATATATGTTTATAGTTCTATAACATACTGTACCAAGTGCAATAAGTGGGTACAATGTCACTTAAGTAAGAGGTTGGGGTCTGAATTCTAGTTAGGGCAAGTTAGTTTCTTAATTTCTCATAAAAAAATACGTATACCTGAGACATCTATATACCCTAAACCTAAATAAATACCAACATATTTTTTTTTCTTAAAAAATAACTAGAGAAATTACTTATACCCTTCCTTTTATTTTTAGGAGTTTTAATTTAATGCTAACTTCAAATTAATTATTAGTCTTTCACAAATAGTCATGTAGACTAATTGTTAATTGAACTGATTTTTCTATAAGAATTGTATATTAATTAATTGTAGTAATTGAATATTTATATATTGTTTTCTCTTTACTTATGTACAGTTTAAAGACTATTCCCTGTGCAAAATCTACCAAAGGATTGGCAAAGCTTCAAGAAACAAATCATCAACTGTAATTAGTCATCAGAGTGATGTTGGTGACGAAGGAGGCTTGGAGGACTACATAATGCCACAAATACCTTATTATGAAGATGTCAATCATGGTGTTGCTCAACAAGTGGCATGGATATGGCACCTACCATGAATAATATTACTAATGCCTATGATCATCAATACATCAATATTGAGGATGGAGTGATACAATCAATCGTGAAGAAGCCATGCCACCATTAATGATCATCAACCAAGATCATCCATCGCAGAGTGCCATTCATAGCTACCGACGATAATGACTGTGGTAACTCATCCAACTTTGGGCTATCAAATATTGAGCCTCATCACGCAGATCCTGAAGAAGCAGGGGCCATTATCCAAGACTACCAAGAAAAATATCAATGTGACTTCAACACTGATCATCCCGATGTAGTTGCGCCGCTAATGTTGAGTCGACGAGGTTTTAGAGGAAGAGGGCCTCGATCGTTTGCGTGACTTCCCCAAATTTCAACCGGCGGATTTGGAATTCAGTGATTGGGAAGCCAATGCATGGGATAATGAATTTGCTCCAGTTTGAATGTATATATAGTTGTCACAAGGATATATATATCATGCATGTATTTGCGTGTAATGACATGATCTACCTTTTTTTGTTGTGAGAATTGAATCAATTTGTTTAAGGACATGAATTTGTTCCAGTTTGAATTAATATGCGTGTATGGTTGGATCCATCAATCATGCCTAAATGATTCTTATAATATGTATCAATCATGGGCGCCTAGTGAGCTCCCTCCACTGCCTTGCCTTGAATTCCTTCGAACCTGTGAGTGTCGCTGCCGCACCTCTCTTTGCCGCTCAGTTTGAGTAATCATGAGTATCCAGACAGTTTGTTTGACATTTCTTTCACATTTTTTTTATAGTTATTGTTTAGATGATAGTGTTCTACATATTAGTGTTGGGTTTGATGTCCAATGATTTTTCTATTGCACTTTGGTTTGTGAAGGAAGACTTCTTCCTAATTAATAAGATCAACCTTCTTGTCAATTTGATTGCAGTGTTTTTTTTTTTTTTTGGTACATATTGATTGCAATGTGTTTGATGTGCACAATATATCAAATAAATAATGCACATTTCATTTATGTCGTTTTAGTGATGGGCAAGATCAGATGTTTTTTTTTAACAATAGTTGGTAATTTTTTATAGGGGGAGTTAATGTTTGGTGTCTTTGAAATAATGCTTTGAGAGGCACTCTTGTAGCATTTCTGTGTGATTCTTGTAAGGGTTGTATCCTACTCAGCGTACATGCATGTTTGTATTTTTCGAATTGTATCCTGTTCTTTGCTATTTTTATGTCTTTAACTTCCAATTTGAGTGTATAGTTATCACAATGTATTTCCTTAATCAATTTTTGTAAGGACATGATCTACCTTTTTTTTTTTGTGCGAAATGAATCAATTTGTGTAAGGAAAGTATAGGCCATTAATTGTACAGTACCTCTTATCAAAATGTAATTGCAGAATATCGTTTTACCAATTTTTCCGTTCACTATTCATTCATCTAAGGCATTTGAATTTGCTTTTTTTTTTTTTTTTTTTGGTTTTTTCTTTTTTTTTTATGTGGTTTGATCTACTTTGCCCCTAGAGCTGGTTCGAATAAGTAACCTCTTACTCCCACCAAATCCCATTCTAAACCATTGGATACGTGGTTTGATCTAATGGCAATTAGCGATTGGTTCGTTGAATATGAGTTAAGATTAGAAAAAGGCCCACACGTATAGAAGAGAATCGAAATTTACTGTGTTATATGTTTGTTTGTTTGTTTGTTTTTTTGTTTGTTTTTTTTTTTTTTTTTACTTAAGTGGAAGTCGAACTCACCTCAATCCCCAAACCCAACTTTTTGGCAAGTGATGCATTTACCATTTCATTAAAGGTGCTTTCACTAACACAAAATAGGGTTTTCGTAGCACTAGATTTATTGGGGTTCGAGACAACCGCTACCAAATTAAGTGTGTATAAGAAAAAGCATAAAAGACCAAACATAATTAAATCCCAAACTCAATTTCATCCAATGTGAACCTGATTTCCTCTCGTTCCAGAAGAAAACTCTAGCTGCCTCGACCATCGGTTATCTTGATCACCCATTACCTCATGTCACTCCTCTTTATGAAAATAAGTTATGGTATGTAGATCAAAACATACAAGAGTGTGACATGATAGATAACCCTGGTCAACATCTGGGAATCGGCTTCGGTAGATCGAGAGGAACCTATGACGATAAACTTTGCCAAACATCCCACGGTCAGATTGAACGAACCCACGAACGGAGACCCCATCAAAACATCTCTCGAAAGGTAATCATGACGAAGACTTAAGTCTTCACCAAACATCTCTCATCCTCGCGGGTCTTGCACGAGTATTCACTCACCGCATAGTCCTTGTAACAACCCTAAATTTCTAACTAGTGCCACGTGGTATTTTAGGACCATGACCTAGACCTAGCAGGACGTGGCATACATGGTCAACCTTCGGGAGTCGACACCGAGGTATATTATTTTTCATTAGCGATTGTATTAACTAGCTAAACATAAAATGTCAAATTTAATCAATTTAAATTATCGGGTTTCGCAGGTAAGGTTCGATGTCGGTATCCGTGCACTAAGAGAGTACTTGAGTACGAATAAGCTAAATGATGAGACGGCTAATAATTGAGTACTTTTGAAACCTACGTGAACTTGGCCTATGAAAATGGTAAAGGAAAATGTCTAAGTCAATTACTTTATAACTATCGTTAAATTGATCTAATCGGATAGTTGTTGGGTTATAATGCCATTTAATTAAATGAATAACCTGTTGGAGTTTCTATTTAGATTATCACATTATTATGCCTAAGTCCAAATGGTTAAAATGAAACCATGAAATTATATAAGTCTAGCTAAAGAAAGGCCAATTGGACACATCTAAGCTACACACTTAATCTAGAACACCATGGACCTCCATGAGATCTACCTAGGGATGAGGGTGTGGAAAATGATTAGTGCTCATCAAGTGGTATATGATGTGGGGTAATTTAGAATTATGGGTAGCACATATCGAAGGATGTGAAGCTAGGATCAAAAGAGAGAGACTAATATAAATATGGACACTTAGACAAATTGTGGTTTCAAAATCACTTCAGGGAATCAATTGAGGAAGAGAATAGAGCACTTGCTAGAGTGGCTAGATTTATAGGAAGCTAGAGGGGAGATTAGAAGTTTCAGTATAGTTCCAACTTTCAACAACACCGGCTCTAGGTATGCACAAAACAAATCTTTCTAGTTCAAGTCTTGATATCTTTACTTTAATGAATGAGGTGGTTGATGGTCAAACTTGAGTGAATCTATAATTTTGAAATGGTTTTGCAGGGATGAAAAACCCCGTAGAAAATCTTTTCCCCGTTATATTATTCATTGGGGATTCCCGCGGGAATTTTCAAAAAAAAGAATTGTAACAAATAAAGTGTCAAATATACATACATAACGACACAATTGTTGAAATTCCAACAAAAATAAATAAAATCAACATATCATGCAAAAAAAATTATAACTACTAAGTTTTAACACTTATAATTAAGTTTATACAAATCATCGACATATCTAAAATGAAAAGTCCAAATTCAAAATATTTCTTAAAGTCATAACTATCTCTTTAAACTACCACAGCTCTGTTTGGCAAGGCTAGGATAGTGATAAACTAGATAGATAGTGATAATCGATAATCTAGGCGATAGTGATAATCTACTAGATGGTAGCGAAAAAGTGATAATCTAGCCGATCAAGTAAAAACTGTTTGGAATGATAGGCGATTGATTAGCCAAAATGAAAATGACAATAAAGGACATATGACACAATTAAGTATATTAATTAATCATATAATTAATGTATCTTATTTACAAAATATAAATTAATACCATAAAATAATTTATATTATTTAGAAAACTAAACTATGTGTGTCTATAAATGCTTACACGAAAATAGTTCTATATTAATTTATAAGAATTCGTAAAAAATAAACACATGTAAATAAAAATACAATAAACGACTTGGATAACTATACATATACCTAACGCATCATCCATAACTGAGAATCAATATTATTGCGAATATTTTTCATTTCTATAGAAGTATCTCTATAACTTAAAAAAAATAGATTAGTAAAAAAAATAAAATATGTAGGATGGCCCACCACTCGAACACTACATTAAAAAATATTTTTATAACATCTAAAAATATTTTTATACTCGACGTTGTTAAAACTTATTTAATATGTAATAAATATCTAACAAGATTATCTATAATTAAGAAATTAATGTGTAATGATTTTTAATTTTAGTGAAATTCTTTGTTTTATAATATTTAGTTAATTATTAATCACTATTTTTTTATTAACAATATTAAGTTATATGTTAATTTTAAATTCAATAAGTTTTAATAACTTATTATATAACTGTTGATCTATGCGTCTCTCTCTCTCTCTCTCTCTCTTCTTATCCGATCTTTTATTTATTTATCTTTATTTATCTTCTTAGGAATTAGATTTATACCCCGTATCCAATCTAAATCCTAAATCTCATCCTACATTATTTTTTAGTAAGTTCGTTAGTTAAAGAGGATAAGGTTTTTTTTTTTTAAAAAAAAGGATAAGTCGTTCATTGAGAAAACACATTATAAATAAGACCAATCATCTTATTTGTACTTTGTGATTTTTCAACAGTTTCTAATAACCTCTTCTTGATTGTTGTTCATCATATATTAATTGTTTAACGTTCGAGAGGAATTAGCTTTCCGAATTCTTGTTTTTCGCCATCAATGGCATCACCACTACTTGTTAGTAATGGTTTGAGTTCATCGTTGTTCTTCCACGCGTGTTTGCTGTTTAGCTTTTTTGTCACTTTCTTTTTTCTAAAACCCAAAACCTTGATGTGAAGTTTGAAGAGATTCATGATCTTGATGACATCTACAAATATACACCTGAGATCCTCGCAAGTACGTACGAACAAATCTGTTGCATGTCTTTCTTTCTTTTTTTTTTTTTCTTTTTTGCATGTCTTTCTTATTCTCATTGACTAACTAGAAGTTTTAAAATTCAAAAAATTGTCGGTTTGCGTCAATAATTGATTTTAAGTATGTTTGAGAAAAACTACCTATAATTTAACTCAAACAGTTTAAAATTAAAATTAATGTCTCCATGTCGTGCAAGTTTTGATCAAAGAGTAATATATATTGTAAATAATTGTTTTTTCGTTAAAAGGAAAAAATATGTTGTGTGATGATCGGGTTAAATTTTTATATGTTTATTAATTTGTTTTAGGGTTTAATTAGTATTGATAATTATATATGCCTAATTAATCAAGTTGTGCATGCATGCACGAAGTTGTGCGGATGAGGTTAGGGTTGGAAGTACTCGTGCATATAAACTTAGATTAATTAGATTCTTTTACACATGCAATTAAATTACATTAATTCTTGCAGGTTCGTACGAAAGAAAAAGAGCCAAAGAATGGTATTTTTTTAGCCCTAGGATCATGAAACATGAGAACGGCTCTAGGCCGAATCGGAAGGTTGCCGGTCAAAGTAGTTTTTGGAGAGCCTCCAATGGCGAAAAGATGATGGTTCAAGTACATAATAGACAATTTTTGGGACATAAGGGAGCATTGAACTACTTTAAAAATAAGCAATCCAAGACCAATTGGATCATGCAAGAATACACCTTGGCTTCTCAAAATCATCACGGTCCCCACAAGGTAACCATACTTAATTCTTTCTCATTAATTAACTTAGAAAATCAATAATTAATGTATCTATTAGATTTTTTCCTGAAATAATTAATATATATGTTTATAGTTCTATAACATACCGTACCAACCAAGAGCAAGTGGGTACAATGTCACTTAAGTAAGAGGTTGGGGTTTGAGTCCTAGTTAGGGCAAGTTAGTTTCTTAATTTCTCGTAAAAAAAATACGTATACGAGACATCAATCTATATACCCTAAACCTAGATAAATAGCAACATATATTTTTTTTTCTTAAAAAAATAACTAAAGAAATTACTTATACCCTTCCTTTTATTTTTAGGAGTTTTAATTTAATGCTAACTTCAAATTAATTATTAGTCTTTCACCAAAGAGTCATGTAAACTAATTGTTAATTGAACTGATTTTTTTATAAGAATTGTTTATTAATTAATTGTAGTAATTGAATATTGATATATTGTTTTCTCTTTACTTATGTACGGTTTAAAGACTATTCCCTGTGCAAAATCTACCAAAGGATTGGCAAAGCTTCAAGAAACAAATCATCAACTCGTAATTGGTCATCGAGTGATGTTGGTGACAAAGGAGGCTTGGAGGACTACATAATGCCACAGCTACCTTATTATGAAGATGTCAATCATGGTGTTGCTCAACAAGTGGCATGGATATGGCACCTACCATGAATAATATTACTAATGCCTATCATCATCGGTACACATCAATATTGTGGATGGAGCCGATACAATCAACTCAGTGAAGAAGCCATGCCACCATTAATGATCATCAACCAAGATCATCCATCGGCCAGTGCCATTCATAGCTACCGACGATAATGACTGTGGTAACTCATCCAACTTTGGGCTATCAAATATTGAGCCTCATCACGCAGATCCTGAAGAAGCAGGGGCCATTATCCAAGACTACCAACAAAAATATCAATGTGACTTCAACACTGATCATCCTGATGTAGTTGCGCCGCCTAACGTTGAGTCGACAGAGGTTTTAGAGGAAGAGGGCCTCGATCGGTTTCGTGACTTCCCAAATTTCAACCTATGATTTGGAATTCAGTGATTGGGAAGCCGATGCATGGGATAATGAATTTGCTCCAGTTTGAATGTATATATAGTTGTCACAAGGATATATATCATGCATGTATTTGCTTAATCAGTTTGTGTAATGACATGATCTACCCTTTTTTGTTGTGAGAATTGAATCAATTTGTTTAAGGACATGAATTTGTTCCAGTTTGAATTAATATGCATGTATGATCTACCCTTTTTTGTTGTGAGAATTGAATCAAATTAATTAATGTTCATTGAAATAAATTTGCTCCAGTTTGAATGTATATATAGTTGTCGCAAAGATATATATATATCATGCATGTATTTGCTTAATCAGTTTGTGTAACGACATGATCTACCTTTTCTTGTTGTGTGAATTGAATCAATTTGTGCGAGGACATGAATTTGTTCCAGTTTGTGTAATGAGGCTATGTTGTTGTTGTTGTTGTTGTTGTTGTTGTGTAATGACATGATCTACGCTTTTCATCCATGGTAACTCCAGCATTCAGGTTGAGTAATTGGAATTTGGATCAAAGCATTAGTAGACACGTTTCACCTAAATTAAGTAGGATAGGCTTATGACCATGATATTAGAATGCAATTTGGTAAGGTTGTTTGATAGTAAACTTGAAATCATTGATAATAGGTGGTTCACAATAGTTCGTTGCCATGGCACCTTTAGAAGCCCATGGAGGATTCTTGTTATAGGAATTCTCAATTTTTGAAATGAGAGAAAACTAGACTCAATGGAAACCAAGAAATTTAACGATGCAGGGGTAGATCGAAGCTAACTTGTGATGCATTGATTATGAGAGATTTGAAGGATTTGGAAAGCACGCTATCGATTACACTAAATTGAGCGCAATGGAGGAGTTTGATCCATATAGCTGACTCCAACTAATTTGAGATTTAGGCGTTGTTTCCCCTCTCTTCCACGCATGGCTTGGTTTCAGCGTGCAATTTTCATTATTTTTTCAGGATCATCTTTCATTATTGACTATCAGTTTCGGCATGGAATTTCCATTTTGCACAGCCTCTAACTAATAGGGAAGTTGTTAATGCTGCCAATATTCTTGCTAAATTAGAAAACCTTAGTTGTTGATCCAATGGCAGTGCTAATTGCAAATCCTTGTTCCAACATCTCATATTCCCACCTTCACCCACTTCGTTCCCTAAAAAATCTCCTACTTGCAATGGCTCTATCCCCCATAAAAAATCAAAGTATTTTCTTGTTTGCTTGCTCTCAAGTCCTAGGAAGATTTAATGGCCTATGATCAAATATATCTTAACCTTTGCTAGTTATATCAATTATATCCGAACCTTTTTGTTTTAGTTTCAATCTTATCTTCAAGCATATCTCCCATGGTGCATCACTTTCCAAAGAGCCAAACTATGATTCACTCGTCTCACTAGATCTCTCCCATGTTAGTTGACGACATTAGGGTTTCCAAATTAATTAATGTTAATTGAAATTTACAAGATTACAAAACACAAAGACATAAACCCCATTGAAGAAGCTAAAAAATTAATATAGAAATATTGGCTTATTCAAGCTTTTTTCATCAAATGGGTTTAGAATTTACAAGATTTGGGAACCCTAGTGCCGTTAACTAACGTGGGAGAGAGATAATGAGACAAGGGAATCATATTTTGGCTCTTTGGAAAGTGATGCACCATGAGAAATATGCTTGAGGATAAGATTGAAACCTAAAACTAAAAGGTTAGGGTATAATTGATACAACTAGCAAAGATTAGGATGTATTTGTTCATTATTCATGCTCGGGCTCTCAGGAAAGTGTTTGATGGAATTTTTAGCTCCCTACTATCATTGTTAGTGATTGGAACATAACCTTTGCTAGAAGATGTATTAAAAAGTCCTCAAGGAAATTTGGTAGCTATTGTGTAGTATAGGGGGCCTTGCTTGGAGATTGCTCTATTTGCTGTAAAGTTTTATTTAGCATGTTTGATGGTAATGCGGTTTTTTATTTTGTTAGCTCTCCTCTGTTATTTATTTTATTTTTTTATTAGTTCACCTTTTTTTACATCCTTAAATTGTTGTATAGGGTCTTTCAAAAAAAAAATTTGTCATGTAAAACATTCTCAATGTGTACTTTATTGATAATCAGTTACGCCAATTTTTGGTTAGATCAGTTGCTTGGCTGATAGTTTTATTTATTTCTTTATTTCTTTATTTCAGGATTCAACTCTTTATTCTTATGCGGACAACGTTGGACAATTTCTCCCTGCATCACTTTGCTGTGGAGAGAGTGAAAGACCTCAGTCTTCAGGAGTTCCATCAAAAGTATTAATTGTTGAAACCGGTAATCATCAGTCTCTTTTTTGATTTGGTACTGCTATTAATATCGGAATTTATTTTTTCTACATATGCTAAAGCTACATAAATTAAGAAATTAAAACAAGACAAGAAGCATTTTGGAATTTGGATTGGAGAACAGCCTAGGGTCTATGAGTTTCCAGTTTGTTTCTCCATTCGCCAAATTACCACCAACTACGTGGTCATTCTTATTCCTTACCATGGCTTTTGAAACGACATGTTTGATCTGAAATTTGTAACAGGTCTTGGTAACTGGAATACTCTACTATGTGGCATGTTGATCCAACACTTACTAGTGCTTGGAATACTCTACTATGTGGGCATAAAAGGTAAACTTCCTACCTTCTTTCATGTAAAATTTATTTTTGTGCAGTAATTTTCATTCAATGGATAGAGTTTTTCCATCCAATAATTGAAGTGCACACAAAAGTTGCTTAAAATATTATTTCTACTATTAGCACTGTCACTGTAAAAGAATGCACCTCAGTTTCTTAGTTCTTCTTGTGTTGTGAATTAATGAGAGATTATTTCTACTATTGCAATCCTTGAGATTTAAACTCCTAAAAGAACTAGGAAAACCTAGGCTGTGCATGTGCAAGACAGTATGAAATAGAAAATTGTTATTGACAGAACGAACGATAAAGAACAAATGGCTGACTTATCCTAATTAAGGGCCTTAGAGAGATGATAGAAATGGCATATTGGAGGGCAAATGGACTTGGATGTCCAAAATCCAAATAATAGAAAGGAAAATGACGTGGCAATATAGGGTGACAACCGAGGTATCTGCAAAGATCTAGAAAAGGCTATAACAAGATTTCCATCTATCTTCCCAAGAACTTGCCTTGATGTCCCTCATTTTTTTATATTAGTTTTTAATTTTATTTTGGGCGGAAGTTTTGAAGGAGAATATTATGTTTAAGGAGTTCGTGGAAAGTGGACTTCCTAATGTATCAAATCTAAGTATCACGGAATATGGTTTTACCTTTATCATTCGAACTTAACATTGCTCCTTCAATGACCACGATTTATACAAAACATGCTAATTGGTAGAATCATATTTGAACTAATGGAGCTAGCTTTTCTCTTATGCGTTATTAGCACTCTAGACATCATAGTTGGTCAACAAGTTCAATTGTGTCATTTTGATTAAATATATTATATATTATACTTAGACAAATAAATGAATCATGCAACTAGTCAACAGGCCCAACAGATGAATAAATTGTAAATTACATCTGCTAACTACTTAAATTATGATTTAACAATAATTTATATTGAAATAAAAAATATTTGATTATTGTTTGCTAAAATGTCAAAATTAAGATTTCAACCAAGAAATTTATTAAAAATCATCACGAAATCTCAATTACAACTACACCTCAATATCAACTCGCATAAATTACAAAAAACGTTTGCAACTTTTAATTCAACTCGCATCTTCCAAGCAACGAGAACTCCAGTTCTTCTTCCCAAATATCACATGAGCAACACAAGGAAATTTAATTCGCAAATTATCTGAAAATAAAAGAGAGATCATCTAGCAAAAGCAATAATTCCAAACAAACAAGGTTTAAAGCTAACAACTCTGTAAAGGGTTAAAATAAGAAAACACAGAGTGGCAAATATAAAAAAGAATCACAAAAAGACTAAAAACAGAGAAATTTCATTAGTATTTGATGGTGAAATAGTTAATAGCCCCTTGATATCAGAATTAGTTTAATATGATTTTAAATTTCAACCACACTAAATAATATAAAATAGCCTCCAATTTAGTTGGGCTAACAAATCATTTTCCTTTAAGCATCTATCAAGGGGAAAAAACAAGCACTATATATGTTTCATATGATTTTAAATTTCAATCAGACAGTGAATTCATTTACTCATTCAAATTATCATGTGTTGCCTTGTCCAGAAGTCTCAAGTGGCTTCAAATTCAATTGCATTTGTTCTCTTCTCTTGTCCCTGTAAAACGATCTACGGGGACTTTCATTAATTTATCTCATCTTGCTAGCTAAGCTATTTTCATCTTTATAGATGAGAGACAATCAGACATGCAAGTTAATTTTCTTCCCTAGAAATGAAAGAGACCATTCGGGGGCGGCCCTTCCAACCCAGTTTTCTCCATTTTTACAAGACTTGAACTCAACCCCGCTTATGGGTCATCAACAAGCTTTCAACTTTGACATACAGTAACATATATTCAGTGACCAATATAGTGTAATGCTCACATTTTGCATTAGAGAAGTCACACTGTACGTGCATCAACAATCATTAAAAAAAAAAAAAAAAAAAAAAAAACTGAACAGAATACAGAAATAAAATCAAGAAAACAAGATACACAATCAATTACCTCAAATGCTGCAGCCTGTCCACCATTGCAAGCCAAATATTTTTTCTGATTGAGAAACTAACATGAGTTTCTTTCCTTCAACCATCCCGCTCAACTCTGTAACCATTATTACATGTTATGAGACATGTTAGCTTTTAAAAACAGGCATCTTGTTCTGATGATAGTACAACCTCCTACAGTTAAGAGTCAGCAAAATGATTCACAACTGGAGATGAGGATCTGAAACAATGAAAACTTGGAAAAAAATATATATATATATAGGCCAACCTGCTGATCTTTAGGACTCTTGCCAAGATGTTTAAGGTCCACCTTCTTATCTTCAATAATATAGAGGGTAAATACAAACAAGTCATAAATTACCTGATATGTCCATTGATTCAGCAATATCTACAACTATCAACAATGGAAAGATTTCTGATTTCCTAAATTCAAAGAGACCATTAATTTTCTTTCCCGGACATAAGCCTCTGTTTATTCAATCCAAAAAAAAAAAAAAAACACTCATCAACCATCTTCTTGATATTGAATTGCTCTTAATCGAGCACAATGGAAGAGTTTGATCCATGTAGCCGTCCCCAATTAATTTGGGACGACTGAGGCTATGTTGTTGTTGTAAGACAACAAAAAAAAAAAAAAAAAACTGGTGGTGTCTTGATATTCAATTGCGGATCACCCGTCAAAAACCAAAAAGTGCACTAATTTCTTACAGAAAATTGAAAACTTTGGACATTAAAAGAAAAGGTACTGGAACAAGACACTTGTAAATAAATTGAGGAAAACAATTTCATTGCTAGCTAAAGTAATAGGTAGTGAAGAGGAGTACGTAGATAGTTGCGCACAAGTGGCAGCTTAATTTAGTGAAGAGGAGTACGTCAAAAACCCAATTTTTCCTGCAATATATTAATGTTCGTCACATTTAAATATTATTAGTCCAAGCTTTATAAATGTAGATCATGAAATTTAATCGCCACCCTATATTTACCAAGAACGTGAAGTTGGCCCGGAAGAAGAAATGAGAGTACTCCCATTCCTACACATCAATCAAACCAATTATAAATTTAAGTGCACCCATGACAAGGCAATATAGTTAAGCTAGTATATGAACATTAAAGGACCATATCTTCAGATGTTGATGCAGATTGAGAGATGAATGAGGTTTATATCTGGCCTTTTGAGATATTATTGTTGCCTTTCAGTTGCTCGTACAAGAAAGCCAAATTTTGATTGCCCTCAAATTGATCATAAGCTGCCAAGGATAACTTTAATGATGACAATGCTAGAAGATCAAAAACAGTTGTGAAATAACTCAAAGCATTGCTAACGATTAATTGTGTCATAATGGCTTCTCCATGTGAGGAAAGTATATCAGTGAATCTCAACAACCAATGTAGTGCACTGCCTTGCTGTAGAACCTCCTTAGAAAGTAATATGAGACATTGGAGAGCATGAACCTTTTGGTCCATAAGTGTATTTGATAAATGCAAGTAACGGCAGAGCAAGAAAGCCAAGCATAGAAACATATAGCAGCAGGGGCCTAAAGAGTTGATACTTCAACAAGGAGACTAGAAACTCTATTGCCAAAGTAATGTAAATAATCTTCAAGGTGAACCACATCTCCACACAAAAGAGAGAGTTTCGTGCCTTGCTAGAAAGAAAATGATAACCCTTGGAAGCACTGACATGTTTGAACATAGCTTATAACTAATTATTATCAAAATATAATAGTGCTTATAACTAATTATTATTTATTCCAACTACTGATGTCTACTACTCTTAAATATGATTGTTAATTCATGGTGCACCTAACCAAATGACATGAAAATGAGGGAAGACGAAGGACTTAATTGATTTCGGTCTTCTTTTTAAACAAAGAAAAACAAATATAAAAACATTTTACCAATGTTATGTTCTCTGATTACGCAGGAGAGCATCATCCAATTTTCCTCCTGTTGAAAAAAAAAAAAAGGCTTTTGATCTCATTAACACCAGTCATCAACAGTGAAAGAGATGCATTTTCAAACACAACAATTTCTTATTTAAGAAGATAATCAGAGTTTTTTGAACATAAAAACAAGAGCCTACATCCACAGATTATCTCAGAAACAGTGAGATGAGATTACCTGTACCATTGTTGCTGAACCATACACCTCTTTGTTTCTTTTTATGCACATATTTTTTGTTACTGCAACAATATTTTTCTATTTTATCATGTATTCTAAACCTCCACTCTTATCACCAATGCACTAGAGCAACAATTCTTGCACTGCAAATGAAATAAAGCAACTCAATGTGTCGAAGGGATCAATCTCATTAGCATTAAATTAAAAAACTATTGCCCATCTGAAAAAAAAAAAAAATATTGAACTAGAGGTCCAAGTTCACCATATACTTGCATTTAAGTATATAGTCACTAAAGAATTTTATTTACCTGGCATTTAAGTATTCAAAATCAAATGTAGTTATCTCGCTAAGAAAGTCACTATATACTTGTATAAAAAGATCACTTGAGTGCCATGCCATTCTCGACATTAGTCCTACTCTAAGCATCTGCTTCATCTTATATGTATGACAAACTAATTCAAATAGATAATTAATTTGCTATTCTTAAATTTCCAAAAACACATTCTAACCTCAATAAACTTCAATATATTCCAGCACATTTGGAAAATCAATCAATATATTTTGATATAATTATATTAGTCACACACACACACATATATATATATATATATATATATATATATATAAATGACTTGAATTTGTAAAAACCGTATGGTACTTTGTAAACTCTTTTAAGAGTTTTAGAAGCATGCAAAAACACTTTTTCACGTTATTCTCCTCTACTTATCTGACATTTGATATATAGAAATAACTAAAGCATGTAATGTAGTGAATGGATTGCTAACTAGTCTACATCGACCTTCGAACTTAGAATTATTGTCATATAGATACAAAACCTTTCATTCTTTTGTGCCTCTTTTACATTGTCAATGCATTATCTTACCTATAAAGGTGCAGATAACTTTTTATCAAGAACTAGCATTTTTCAACTGTGCCCATGAAATACTTAGTCCCGCTTGATTTTTTTTTATAACTTAGAATTGTTGCCATATAGATACGTAACCTTTCATTCTTTTGTGCCTCTTTTACATTGTCAATGTATTATCTTACCTATAAAGGTGTAGATGACTTTTTATCAAGAACTAGCATTTTTCAACTGTGCCCATGAAATACTTAGTCCTGCTAGATTTTTATTTTTTTTGAAAACCCACTTGATTTGATTTCCATCAATTGATTCACAATACATGCAAACAAGTAGAAATGGATAAAGATACCCGAAAACTGATCCACTACAAACAATTATGAGTGAAAAGGCATAAAATAGAAGGAAAAGAAATGCCTTGCAACAGCATAGATTGTCTTAATTTAGATTATTACCTTAGTTACATTTGCAAGAGAAAAATCAGCACCTCTGAGATCGGCATCAGATAAATCAGCCCCTAGAACATATCAGAAAGAAGAGAAAGAAGTGTATCAATGAGACAAGTGCATCAACATTAACTAACTAGCACAAATCAAACAGTGGAACAGATAGCAAAGTAATTCAACATTGAAGCTTGCATGTGAAGTAGTAGATCGACAATTGTTTTCAATAAGAGCCAAACTGTAGGAAACATTAGCAGGAAGAAGTTAATTAGAGAAGTAAATTAATGTGTGTAGGACAATTAGTAATTAAGGCAAGGCAAGTTGGAGTTCCATTAATTTTAATATATATAATACACTTAATTACTGGTATAGTGGTATTCTTAAGAAATAAGATTAAGTTAGGAGTAATTAATTTTAATAGCATTAAATTTGTAAAAGTCAATTGGTGCTTGAAAAGAGCAAGACAACATGGAAGAAATGTGCAGAGCATGAAGATGAAGTACAAAATGTGGGCATAGAAAGCATGCATTGGAACCAAAAACCTTTAGTAAATTTTTCAGCTATATATCCTTCAAAATAAAACTGTAGAAGAACACTTTATTCAGGGCACTAGCTAGCATGTACAGGTGACATCAATGCTCTCACCCAACAAATTAAGGAATACAAATTTGTAGACAAGACTTATTAGCTTTACAAAATAATTCAGTCTCTACTGTGAATTTGAACACAAATTAGATCAGTGTACCAACATAAATAAAGCAAGACTTTTAAGAATTATGTACAGAGTTCGTGAATTGTAAATAAGTGTAAAACACCAACTATGCCCCAAACAATACAAATTACTGCACCAGTGAAGGACTTGGAACACATTTATTGCAATCCATCACAACAACACAAGCACTAAAAGAGAAGGACAGACAGAAAGACATTCAGATTCCACATGAGAGAGAGTAAATGATTTTTCACAAACAACACAAAGGCTACAAAACATACTCTTCTCATCATTGCCCAAATCAAATGTCCTGACAATCCACCCCCATCACAGCCGTACCTTCCCCTTCATATATGCAATCACATACAACAAAGTAATTATTCATCAATATCTAAAGACAAGCATACAATTTATCCAAAATTCAGCATACAATTTATCCAGTTATGACCATTGCAATCCCTACCATTACAAGGTGAAAGACACAAAAAGGGTAGAGTGTGAACTGTTGAATGAGAAGGTCATGTGCCTTTTTGAGAGGAAAGATTTGCTTCTATAACTACAACTTAATTATTAATATGAGAGGGATTTGATGCTTCGATGGTTCGCTTATTATATGTATCAGCAGCAGTACCGGAGGTATAAACCCTCCCAGACTGCAGACAAGGCATGTCACTTATTGTTAAAAGAAAAGAAAAAAAAGTTGAACAATGTAAATTAATTAGCCTTTGGAGAAAAATATTGCTAAGTACATGACACAGTTTCAATTAATTATATGTGAGTGAACTGATCATTTATATTTTATTTTCTGTCTCTTTTATTCTGTAAATGTCAAGAGGAATATATACTTATATATTAAAATAGGGCTAGTACATAGGAATTGTCAAACTTGAGTTACCTAAAGGAAGGAGCCCCAAAAAAAAAAAAAAAAAAAAAAAAAAATGAGCATCGATATATATATATATATATATAAACAGTCAATACTAAATCACAAAAAAAAAAAAAACTAAATACTTTGGCCATATATGACCGTAGCTAAACCCTTTTAGACAAAAAAAAAAAAAAAAAAAACCAATACTAGTAATCAAGCTGTGTTTTCATATACCTGTCTTCCACATCCTGTGAGAATCTTTGCAAGACATTTCAATCTCTCATACTAGTTAACTTTGAAGAAAATATGATATTGAATTTGAAGATGGATCAACCAACAACACCACTGGTGGTTCAAAGGTTGAAGATGCAGAATATTTTCATATATATTATGGACAGACCTTCAAAGTCATAAAAAATGGTGTTATAAGCATGATTAAGATAAAGCACATATGAACCAAAAATTAATTCAAGTTGTCATCACATTGTATAAACTCAATCAGAATATCCACAACACCATCAACAAATGCATTTCACCTTATCTCATTGAGGCATTTTCACGAACAGAGACCATATTCAACCAAAAAACTTGAGAGCCAAAGTTTGAGATCTCGCACAAACATCACAAATCAACAATGCGAATCAGTGAAATCGCTTATCCAAATCCAAGTGTTCAAACTTTTGATCAATCTAGGTCGAGTATTGTGCTCAAATCACCAAACCAACTCAAAACGGAACCGATTCTCATACTCACCTCAGCTGCACCAGCAGATATCGACCAATGAACGAACGAACGAGGACTGGTGCAGAGGTTGGGGTTAGGGTTAGGGTTTTGTGACAGAGAAAACAAAGAAGATGAAGTGAGAAAGAGGAGGAGATGTAGAGAGAGAAATTGAGATGGGAATCAGAGTACCTGGAAAGTGAATCGCTGGTTGGAGAGTGAATCGCTGGAGAGTGAGAACTGGTTTGAGATTGAGAGAACTGGTTTTGAGATTGAGAGTCGATTAAGCGACCAATATAGTGTAATGCTCACATTTTGCATTAGAGAAGTCACACTGTACGTGCGTCACATTCTGTATCTGTTGAATTTGATCCTTTTGGGTTTTCTGTGAAGGATTTTCAGACGGGGAAGCCTATCCTGAGGTGTGATAGCCAGGGTGATCTTTATCCTCTCAACTCTATTTACAATCATGCTACTCCATCAACCTTTGCAGCCATCTCTTCCTCACTTTAGCATGATCGTCTGGGTCATCCGGGTGCTCCTATTTTCGATGCTCTTAGGGCCAATAAAAGTATTGATTGTACTCGAAACTCTACTTCTAGTATTTGTCGTTCGTGTGTGTTCGGAAAACATATTAAGTTACCCTTTGTGTCTTCTAGTTTCAGTCCGTCTTTACCTTTTGATATAATTCATAGTGATATTTGGACCTCTCCTATTCTGAGTTCTGCAGGGCATAGATATTACGTGTTATTTTTGGATGATTTTTCAAATTATTTATGGACTTTTCCTTTGGGTCAAAAGTCGGAGGTCTATGAAAAATTTCGGATGAAGTTTTTTATGCTTGAGGTTGGTTGTGCATCATACGCTTTTCTAACCTCATTGGCAAAAACATGCTATGTGGTTTGGATGGCTGAATTTAGTATATTTAGGAGGAATCTTCTAGCAAAGTTGTTGTAGTTGTGAAACCGTTTACATCCATTAAGTCCTCTATTTTTTGTTACAAAAGAAGAAAATGAAATGTTGGTGGGATTAACTCATAGCTCAATAGTTGGGATGCAAGCTATATGGTCACACTTTAAATCATCATCTTACTTGGGTAAAGAGTGACACCCAAAAAGAAGAGGAAGGAAGGGGGAAAAGAGCAATATTTCTTAGTTTGCGAGATCTTTGTATAGATCGTTGAACTGTAAGGTTGGATGTGTTTTGAAGGTTCAACAGTTACATCTTTTACTTCGCTATTGTATTGGCCTGAATGATTGTGCATTTTAGTCTGTCTTTTTCATCTAGGTTGGGTTGTTTATTCAAAATCGACTTGGATGCTTTTGATGCTTTTTTCTGTCATATCAACGTGTAACGAGCGTTATGTTTTGTACATCAGGTTCCATCTGTTTACGAAGAAATGGTACTATCAGGTGTCACCCTACATACAAGAAAGCAAGAGCAATGTTGCGGTGCACACTTAGATACATGAGAAGCACACTTAAATCATAGCCATAACTGCACAAGCAGATCAGGATGATGACAAACTTGACTTATCTTCTTAAGGCCGTCTGTCAATGCACATTGAAGGTTAGTGGTTTTATTTTAACTCAACTGTTTCTATTAGCCATGCATGAAAGCTAGCGAGATGTATTATTTAAAAATGCATTGCTTGAAAAGTCTGACGACTTGAACTTAAAGTTTAGCTTCCAAAATTGTTTGAAGTGAATTTGAAATTGACTTTTGAATCCAAGTTGAGTCCTTTTAGTTGATTGACTTGAGTCGTATTTTAGTTTCTATTAGCTTAATTCACATCAAATGATCAAATGCTTGATGAATATACAAGCATGGCTACGAAAAACGTGAACACTTACAGGGAGTGTTTTATACTATGTAATAAACTCGTAGTGAGAAAGAGCTACGAAAAAAGAAAAGAACAAACAACCTGTAGAGTGTAGAACCAATAAAATCTTGACAAATTTATGAACATATTGCCATTTTTATTGATGCATAACTTTAGATTGGTCTCATCTAATAGGGTAAACATTCCTACATCTAAATAAAACGCAGCTTCAAATCGTGTTTTAGTTTGGTCAGTTTCCACACAAATTTTGGCATTTCTTTCATTGAATGTATTTGAGGAAAAACTTTGCAGAAAAAATTTCATAGAAATGGGGACTGCAGCTTATGTTTCCTTGTCTGGTTGTGCAGAGTTTTGGGAATGGCTCATGGGTTGTGTTTTTCTCATGGTGAATTCTTCCATTATTTTCTGGCTGACTTATGCCTGTTTTCTTGCATCCTCGGATTCTAGCTCGCAGGAATTGGGGTGACCGCATGCGAATTACAAAGAAGGATTTGGATTCCCGCCCTCTTCCAAGCGACCGGTTGTATGTATTCGTCTATATTCTTGTATCGTTGTGAGTGCCTGTTATTCATTTGATGAACCAAGCATCATCGATCCTGTGTTCATGTAGATTAAGTGGCTAACAATCATGTATTTTTCCATTGAAGATCATAGATGATCTCCCTATCGACACATGTAAAACAGTTGAAAAGTAAGGGAGTATATTAATCTATATAGCTATGATGCAGGCTTCTTATCCCAAAAAAGAAAAAAGTTGTATAGATTTGACTTACCAGTAAAATCCAATGCATTGTTCTTTCGGAGTACTGGATTGGTGGAGCCTAGATCTCATACATAGAATAAATATTATCCTTACTTTAATCACCTTTTAACCCTATAGGAACCATAGATGTGATTTACCTTCTAGGTTCTATTTTGGACGGCGACGACAACAATGGTGACAACAAACCCGCAATCCCAAATTCACATTTTCATCCTCAATGATTGCTTCATTTCTACACCATCCCTTCGTTATAATGAGGATGATTTGTCGTTTAGATGTATCAAAATGAAAAAAACACAACAACAATAACCCCCAATACTCCTGCTAGGTTCTATTTTGTAGATAAAGTTTATGGGATAAGAAACCAACAATGGTGGGTTCTAAAAAGAAAATGGGTGGATGTCGTGTACATAGACATTATTAAAGACGTACGAGGAGTAGTAATAAGTCTAAAGACATTTGAAGTAATCAATTGTGGAGTAAAATGATAATGAGAATCTTTGAAGAGACTAGGAGAGGTAAATTATGAAGATTTTGTCATTTAATATTAGAGGTTGTGCTGTTGCTGCAAAATGTAACATGATTAGAAGAATGACCAGGAAAGCCAAACCAGACATTATAATCGTGCACGAAACAAAAAGAGAGTGCATTGATAGAAGAATAATGAGTCAATTGTAGAGTAATAGGTTTATGGAGTGGGTTTTTCTACCATCTAACGGTAGATCAAGGGGGATTCTTGTGGCATGGGATGCTAAGGTGATAAAAGTGTAGGGTAATCTTGTAGGTGTCTTCTCAGTTCCAGTCAAAATCCAAAAACTAGTACATTAACAAACTTTAGAGTCAATGGCTCTATGGGAAGCGGCTTATGAAAATATTACAAGAATGTTTCGGGAAATTCATCAACAACGTGATCGCTTAGGCTGTCCTAGATTCCACTCAAATGTTTCCCCAATTTCATTTTCACTATCCCCACAAGAACCAATACAACCAGCAAACCTTCCATCACCACCGCCTCTTTGTTCATGTCCTACACCACTATCAAAAACCCTCTGATCCACATCCTGAAAACCCCTGCCACCTCTTTCCCCCTCAACGAAACCTTCTTATGAGATTCAATACCTCAAACTAACTTGTGTGTGTGAGGAAGACATTAAACTAGATCTGAAACCTCACCAAATCTTAGGGGGACTGCAGAATTCCATGGTGACCTTCGAGGACTCGAAAAAGTTAGTGCTTGAACGGGATCTAGATCCGCCATCCGCTGCAAGATCTCTATTTTGTTTCCCTTCATTCAATTCTCAATGAATCCTCTCTACTTACTTCAGAAGTTTATGAGGCAGATATTGGTTGCGGATTCAAGCAATTTGAGATGTCTTCGCTGCAATGTTGAAGGAAGAGATGATTGATGTGTCACTATATAAGATACATGATACTTGTTCTGATGATAGTAAACCTCCTGCAGTTAAGAGTCAGCAAAATGATTCACAACTGGAGATGAGGATTTGAAACAATGAAAACTTGGAAAAAAATAAATATATAGGCCAACCTGCTGATCTTTAGGACTCTTGCCAATATGTTTTAGGTCCACCTTATTATCTTCAATAATATAGAGGGTAAATACAAACAAATCAGATGAAAATGTCATGGTCATAAATTACCTGATATGTCCATTGATTCAGCAATATCTACAACTAGCAAGAATGGAGAGATTTATGATCACCTAAATTCAAAGAGACCATTAATTTTCTTTTTCGTACATAAGCCTCTGTTTATTCAATCCAAAAAAAAAAAAAAAAACTCATCAACCATCTTCTTGATATTCAATTGCACTTAATCGAGCACAATAGAAGAGTTTGATCCATGTAGCTGTCCCCAATTAATTTGGAACGATTGAGGCTATGTTGTTGTAAGACAAAAAAAAAAACTGGTGGTGTCTTGATATTCATTTGCTGATCACCCGTCAAAAACCAAAAAGTGCACTAATTTCTTAAAGAAAATTGAAAACTTTGGACATTAATAATTGCAACCAATCAAACTAATAAGTTAAATCTGAGTTTCAACCAAAACACAAATAATAAATAAGATAATCTAGGAATGATGCTTTTACATATTGATCATAATTTAGTAGCATTATCAGTCAAGAGTTTGATGCAGCATCGATCTAACTTAGTAGGATCATGAGGTCAACTGCTCAAGTAAAATTTTAGTTGAACACAACTATTGGAAAATAGCACAACCATCCAGCTGATTAGCTTGCAAGGGTAATTAGGGAGGTCTATTCATGAGCCGAAAATAAAAACAAACTCAAAAAAAAAAAAAAGAGTGATCACCTACTAAGAGCAATAGCTCCAAATAGATAAGAACTAGCAACTCTGCAGCGCTGCGAATAATTTAAGCTTCTCATATTTATAATTAAGAAGTAAAACTGTTTGTCAATCAGTTACAAACTAGCTTATCAACCATCTTGTTGAAACTCATCAACCATCTTCTTAATATTCATTCCAAGCTTATCACCAAAATTTTCCTACATGTTAGCTTTTAAAAAAGGCATTTTGTTCTGATGATAGTACAACCTCCTACAGTTAAGAGTCAGCAAAATGATTCACAACTGGAGATGAGGATTTGAAACAATTAAAACTTGAAAGAAAAAAATAATAGGCAACCTGCTAATCTTTAGGACTCTTGCCAAGATGTTTTAGGTCCTCCTTATTATCTTCAATGCCAATCAATTCATGAACCATTGCCTACAAAAAGAAATGAGAAGGATAAATATAGTTACATAAAGAAGTGAACAAGAACTAATTTCTAAAATATAGAGAGTAAATACAAACAAAACAGATGAAAACGTCGTGGTCATAAATTACCTGATACGTCCATTGATTCAGCAATATCTACAACTAGCAACAATGGAGAGATTTCTACAACAACAACATAGCCTCAGTCCCAAATTAACTGGGGTCGGCTACACTCAGTCCCAAATTAACTCGGGTCGGCTACATGGATCAAACTTTTCCATTGTGCTCGATTAAGTGCAATTGATGGTGAGCTTTACAAACCATTCAAATCCCTTATAATTAATGAATCCCATGTTAATTTTGGTCTGCCCCTACCTCTTCGAATTTCTACAATTTCTATTGAGTCAAGTTTTCTAGTTGAAGCATTTGTAAGCCGTCTTTACAGGTGACCAAACCATCGCAACCGCCCTTCCCTAATCTTTGTATCAATTGGTGCTACTCCTACTTGTCTTTGAATTTCTATATTTCTTATTCTATCTTTGTATCAATGGAGAGATTTTTGATCTCCTAAATTCAAAGAGAACATTAGTTTTCTTTCTCGTACATAAGCCTCTGTTTATTCAATCCAAAAAAAAAAAAAAAACTCATCAACCATCTTCTTGATATTGAATTGCTCTTAATTGAGCACAATGAAAGAGTTTGATCCATGTAGCCGTCCCCAATTAATTTGGGACGATTGAGGCTATGTCGTTGTTGTAAGGAAAAAAAAAAAAAACTGGTGGCATCTTGATATTCATTTGCCGATCACCCGTCAAAAACCAAAAATTGCACTAATTTCTTACAAAAAATTGAAAACTTTGGGCATTAAAAATTGCAACCAATCAAACTAATAAGTTAGAAAAAAAATCTGAGTTTCAACCAAAACACAAATAATAAATAAGATAATCTAGGAATGATGCTTTTGCATATTGATCATAATTTAGTAGCATTATGAGTCAAGGGTTTGATGCAGCATCGATCTAACTTAGTAGGATCATGAGGTCAACTGCTCAAGTAAAATTTTAGTTGAACACAACTATTGGAAAATAACACAACCATCCAACTGATTAGGTTGCAAGGGTAATTAGGGAGGAGTATTCATGAGCCGAAAATAAAAACAAACTCAAAAAAAAAAAGAGAGTGATCACCTACTAAGAGCAATAGCTCCAAACAGATAAGAACTAGCAACTCTGCAGCACTGCGAATAAATTAAGCTTCTCATATTTATAATTAAGAAGTAAAACTGTTTGTCAATCAGTTACAAACTAGCTTGTGCATAAAAAAAAAAAAAGTACTGGAACAAGACACTAGTAAATAAATTGAGGAAAACAATTTCATTGCTAGCTAAAGTAATAGGTAGTGAATTGAGCAGTGGGCATTCATGGCTTCAACACATACCATGCCAATTAAGTGATGAAAAGATCTCACATGCATTTATGCACTGGTTTTGGTGATTAAAGAGAGAATCACTGAAGAGATGCACACAAATTGGCCCGCCCAGCTTAAGCCCACGTGGACCCCGAGCCGCTGCTTGTCGTCTCCCCCACACGGTCGCGCCACCTCCTGCCGCCGACCCTCGCCAGTGGCGCCACCGCGCTCAGCTGCTCCGTGAGTCCCCTGCCCGTCGGTCTCTCCTTCTTCCCTCTCTCTCTTTCTCTCATCCTCTCGTTCTTATTTATCTCATCTATTTGGTTCTAAACTGATTTTTTTAGAAAGTTTGTTAGTTAACGAGTATAAGTGGTTTTTTTTTTTTTTAAAGAAACAAGGATAACTCATTCGGAAAAAATATTATAAATAATACCAATAGTTTCTAATTTTCTCTTCTTGATTATTTTTCACCATATATTAATTTTTGAACGTTCGAGAGGAATTAGCTTTCCGAATTCTTGCTTTTCGTCATCAATGGCATCATCACTACTCGTTAGTAATAGTTTGAGTTCATCAGTCGTTCTTCCTCGCGGTTACGTGTTTGCTCCCACAGATTCCGAGCTCTTCTGTCACTTTCTCCTTTCTAAAATTCAAAACCCTGATGTGAAGTTCGAAGAGATTCATGATCTTGATGACATCTACAAATATACACCTGAGATCCTCGCAAGTACGTACGAACAAATCTGTTGCATGTCTTTCTTTCTTTCTTTCTTTTTCTTTTTTGCATATCTTTCTTATTCTCATTGACTAACTAGAAGTTTTAAAATTCAAAAAATTGTCGGTTTAAGTCAATAATTGATTTTAAGTATGTTTGAGAAAAACTACCTATAATTTAACCCAAACAGTTTAAAATTAAAATTAACGTCTCCATGTCGTGCAAGTTTTGATCAAAGAGTAATATATATTGTAAATAATTGTTTTTTCGTTAAAAAGAAAAATTATGTAGTGCGATGATCGGGTTAAATTTTTATATGTTTATTAATTTGTTTTAGGGTTTAATTAGTATTGATAATTATATATGTCTAATTAATCAAGTTGTGCGTGCATGCACGGAGTTGTGCGGATGAGGTTAGGGTTGGAAGTACTCGTGCATATAAACTTAGATTAATTAGATTCTTTTACACGTGCAATTAAATTACATTAATTATTGCAGGTTTGTACGAAAAAAAGAGAGCCAAAGAATGGTATTTTTTCAAATTTCTAGGATCATGAAACATGAGAACGGCTCTAGCCGAATCTAAGGTTGCCGGTCAAAGTAGTTTTTGGAGAGCCTCTAATGGCGGAAAGATGATGGTTCAAGTACATAATAGACAATTTTTGGGACATAAGGGAGCATTGAACTACTTTAAAAATAAGCAATCCAAGACCAATTGGATCATGCAAGAATACACCTTGGCTTCTCAAAATCATCACGGTCCCCACAAGGTAACCATGCTTAATTCATTCTCATTAATTAACTTAGAAAATCAATAATTAATGTATATATTAGATTTTTTCCTGAAATAATTAATATATATGTTTATAGTTCTATAACATACCGTACCAACCAAGTGCAATAAGTGGGTACAATGTCACTTAAGTAAGAGGTTGGGGTCTGAATCCTAGTTAGGGCAAGTTAGTTTCTTAATTTCTCATAAAAAATACGTATACCCGAGACATCTATATACCCTAAACCTAAATAAATACCAACATTTTTTTTTTCTTAAAAAATAACTAAAGAAATTACTTATACCCTTCCTTTTATTTTTAGGAGTTTTAATTTAATGCTAACTTCAAATTATTTATTAGTCTTTCACAGTCATGTAGACTAATTGTTAATTGAACTGATTTTTCTATAAGAATAGTATATTAATTAATTGTAGTAATTGAATATTTATATATTGTTTTCTCTTTACTTATGTACAGTTTAAAGACTATTCCCTGTGCAAAATCTACCAAAGGATTGGCAAAGCTTCAAGAAACAAATCATCAACTGTAATTGGTCATCGGAGTGATGTTGGTGACGAAGGAGGCTTGGAGGACTACATAATGCCACAGCTACCTTATTATGAAGATGTCAATCATGGTGTTGCTCAACAAGCTGGCATGGATATGGCACCTGCCATGAATAATATTACTAATGCCTATGATCATCAATACATCAATATTGAGGATGGAGCTGATACAATCAACTGTGAAGAAGCCATGCCACCATTAATGATCATCAACCAAGATCATCCATCAGCAGTGCCATTCATAGCTACCGACGATAATGACTGTGGTAACTCATCCAACTTTGGGCTATCAAATATTGAGCCTCATCACGCAGATCCTGAAGCAGGGGGGCAATTATCCAAGACTACCAAGAAAAATATCAATGTGACTTCAACACTGATCATCCTGATGTAGTTGCGTCGCCTAACGTTGAGTCGACAGAGGTTTTAGAGGAAGAGGGCCTCGATCGGTTGCGTGACTTCCTAAATTTCAACCGGCGGATTTGGAATTCAGTGATTGGGAAGCCAATGCATGGGATAATGAATTTGCTCCAGTTTGAATGTATATGTAGTTGTCACAAGGGTACCATGCATGTATTTGCTTAATCAGTTTGTGTAATGACATGATCTACCTTTTTTTGTTGTGAGAATTGAATCAATTTGTTTAAGGACATGAATTTGTTCCAGTTTGAATTAATATTCATGTATGGTTGGATCCATCAATCATGCCTAAATGATTCTTATAATATGTATCAATCATGGGCGCCTTCTACACAGATGAACTAACATTTTCAATTAGGTATGAGCTACAAAATGGCTGATTCCTGCTTGAAACTTTCTGCTGTAGTGAACTTTTGACTACAGCATATCCGAATTGATACATAATGTTGGAACATCCAGCTGTGCCTTTGTATTGTTTTGCATCAACTAGAGGAGCGAGTTCTTTCCACTCAACTAGTGTCCTTGTCAGTTTGCAAATATATTTATAGTTAAAGCTTAAAAGAGGGAAAATGATCAGGTGGAGATCAATACAAAATGATACGATCTCATGATCTCTTTAAACATAGTAACATGGACTGTAATTTATAGCTAAATAAAATTAGTTTGTACGACTTACCTGCTGATCTTTCAAAAAAAAAAAAAAAAAAAAAATGATGAGGACAATCTGTCTCAAAGAATAAATAGTATTTTCTTCCATTATTTGACGGAGTTTGTCTGATGAAGCTGTGAATGCATTTAAAGTCATGAGAGCTGATGGTCTAAATCCTAGTATTCCAGTTCTCAACTCAGTAATCAATGCATTTGGTGAGGATAGGAGGGATGCTGAAGCTTTTGCTGTACTGCAGTATATGAAAGAGAACGTAAGCAATTAGCTGCTTTTCTTATATGTTGCCTATTTCCTGCTAGCGTTTATGGCCTATTTTAGGAAATTCTTGCCAACATGCTGTTCAACTAAATTTTGTGGTATTCCTTGCTGCTGCAGGAGTTGAAACCAGATGTTGTGACATACACCACCCTAATGAAAGCTCTAATCCGTGTTGAGAAGTTTGAAAAGGTAGAAACTTTTATCCTGTCTCCTTATATTCAAAGACATGCTGTGTGGTTTGGATGACTGAATTTAGTATATTTAGGAGAGAAATGATAGAATAAAAAGATTAATAAATAACCTTTTTCTAGTTCCGGATGAAGTTTTTTATGCTTGAGGTTGGTTGTGCATCATATGCTTTTCTAACCTCATTGGCAAAAACATGCTCTGTGGTTTAGATGGCTGAATTTAGTATATTTAGGAGGAATCTTCTAGCAAAGTTGTTGTAGTTGTGAAACCATTTACATCCATTAAGTCCTCTATTTTTTGTTACAAAAGAAGAAAATGAAATGTTGGTGGGATTAACTCATAGCTCAATAGTTGGGATGCAAGCTATATGGTCACACTTTAAATCATCATCTTACTTGGGTAAAGAGTGACACCCAAAAAGAAGAGGAAGGAAGGGGGAAAAGAGCAATATTTCTTAGTTTGCAGATGCTGTATAGATCGTTGAACTGTAAGGTTGGATGTGTTTTGAAGGTTCAACAGGTTACATCTTTTACTTCGCTATTGTATTGGCCTGAATGATTGTGCATTTTAGTCTGTCTTGAATGATTGTGCATTTTAGTCTGTCTTTTTCATCTAGGTTGGGTTGTTTATTCAAAATTGACTTGGATGCTTTTGAGGCTTTTTTCTGTCATATCAACGTGTAACGTCTTGTACATCAGGTTCCATCTGTTTACGAAGAAATGGTACTATCAGGTGTCACCCTGCATAAGAAAGCAAGAGCAATGTTGCGGTCTCGCACTAAGATATATACATGAGATGCACACTTAAATCATAGCCATAATCGCACAAGCAGATCGTGATGATGACAAACTTGACTTATCTTCTTAAGGCCGTCTGTCAATGCACATTGAAGTATTTTAACTCAATCAAGTTTCTATTAGCCATGCATGAAAGCTAGCGAGATGTATTATTTAAAAATGCATTGCTTGAAAAGTCTCGACGACTTGAACTTAAAGTTTAGCAAAATTGTTTGAAGTGAATTTGAAATTGACTTTTGGATCCAAGTTGAGTCCTTTTAGTCGATTGACTTGAGTCGTATTCTTAGTTTCTATTAGCTTAATTCACATCAAATGATCAAATGCCGATGAATATACAAGCATGGCTACGGAAGAACGTGGACACTTACAGGAGTGTTTTATACTATGCAATAAACTGTAGTGAGAAAGAGCTACAGAAAAAAGAAAAAAACAAACAACCAATAGAGAGTAGAACCAATAAAATCTTGACAAATTTATGAACATATTGCCATTTTTATCGATGCATAGCTTTAGATTGGTCTCATCTAATAGGGTAAACATTCCTACATCTTAATAAAATGCAGCTTCAAATCGTGTTTTAGTTTGTTCAGTTTCCGCACAAATTTTGGCATTTCTTTCATTGAATGTATTTGAGGAAAAATTTTGCAGAAAAAATTTCATAGAAATGGGGACTGCAGCTTATGTTTCCTTTTCTGGTTGTGCAGAGTTTTGAGAATGGCTCATGGGTTGTGTTTTTCTCATGGTGAATTCTTCCATTATTTTCTGGCTGACTTATGCCTGTTTTCTTGCATCCTCAGATTCTAGCTCGCAGGAATTTGGGTGACCGCATGCGAATTACAAAGAAGGATTTGGATTCCCGCCCTCTTCCAAGCGTCCGGTTGTATGTATTCGTCTATATTCTTGTATCGTCGTGAGTGCCAGTTATTCATTTGATGAATCAATCATCATCGATCCCGTGTTCATGTAGATTAAGTGGCTAACAATCATGTATTTTTCCATTGAAGATCATAGATGATCTCCCTATCAACACATGTAAAACAGTTGAAAAGTAAGGGAGTATATTAATCTGTATAGCTCTGATGCTGGCTTCTTATCCCAAAAAAGGAAAAAGTTGTATAGATTTGACTTACCAGTAAAATCCAATGCATTGTTCTTTCGGAGTACTGAATTGGTGGAGCCTAGATCTCATGCATAGAATAAATATTATCCTTACTTTAATCACCTTTTAACCCAATAGGAACCATAGATGTGATTTACCTTGTAGGTTCTATTTTGGACGGCAACGACAACAATGATGACAACAAACCCGCAATCCCAAATTCACATTTTCATCCTCAATGATTGCTTCATTTCTACACCATCCATTCGTTATCATGAGGACGATTTGTCGTTCAGATGTATCAAAATGAAAAAAAAAAAAAAAACCACTAGAACAAAGTAGATTTTTTATAGCACCTAATTCATAAAAGTTTTCAATAACTCCTATGTATTACTTTTTATAACACCTAATTCATAAAAGGTTTTTAAGTAACCTCTATGTATTAGGTGATTAGGGGTATGTATTAGGCTATTCAAATCACACCGTTCACGAATTCTTATTTGGTGAGACATTTCTTCAGATTCTTCAGATTTTCGCTACATCTCTTCCATGCACCATCGCCTCATCGGTATCAACGCGATCTCTGTGTTTCAATTTTGTTCGCTCTGTGAGTGGTTTTGCTTGATTTCTCGTGCGAACGAAGTTCAGCTTCTTCTAGGGTAAGGTATCCAATCCTCTCTCACGTCGTTGTGTTCTGGAATCTTCGTTTCTCTGGCCAACGAACGACCTCATTCATGCCTGTGCAGGCTTTGACAGTCCACAGATCGTCGACATTTTGGTTTCAGTTAAGTGGATTCAACTTCTTAGCTGCTCCTTTTTGTGTGATTTTGATGGTTCTAGTATGTTGACTGAATTCGGTTCGTTGTATGGATATTTTTTTGTGAATTTGCTCATTTGAATGTAGGTTTTGTGGATTTGATGAAGTGGATGATTAATTGATGATGTTGAATCGTTGCAAAGTGTTCAGAAAAGTAGGAAAATGAAATCTCATTTTGATTTTTCAGAACCTTTGAAATGAAGCTATGTTTAGGTAAATCTAGGGTTGATTTTGACCTAGGAAAGGTAGATTTGAGTTTAAATAATGAGAATCCCCTGATGTTAGGCACTGAATCAGAGAGCTAGTACTGAATATTTGTCTACTGTTTGCATTTTCCTAATTACTATCACTACTAATCGCTTTTGTCTAAGGTTGAGAAAATGTGTATATACTTTGATCTCACTGAGGTGGAAAGATATTGATCTATTCCAGTAGTAAAAAAGACTGCTGGAATAGGTGCCCCTTGTTCAATGGATTAAAACATATTATCATAGATAGCCATGGCTTCTCAGGAGTTATCCTAATCATGCTTGCTGTTCTTGGATCCATTGGATTTTTTAGTGCCATTGGAGTAAAGTCCACCCTAATCATAATGGAAGTAATCCCTTTTCTTGTTTTGGCTGTAAGTTCTTTTTCTTAAAACGTTTTAGTTTTTACATTGATTAACATAGACTACTTTTAAGTCTAGATACTTTAAAAATCTAATGTGATGTTCCATATTTTAATGTATTTCTATAAATCAACTTTCCTTTCAACTATCAATTAAAATTGAATGTTTCCAACCTTGATTGATATGGGTTCTTAGATATGCTTTGTCTACTACTGCTTAAGCAATTTTTCCTTGTATTGTACTAGGCAAACTGCGGCCTTTTCTTTTGGTTAATTAATCAGATTTTTATTATATGTGCTCTTAGTCTTTGATTATTTTTCAAGTGCTTTTCCACTTTAATTAATTTGGGACTAAGGCTATGTTATGTTGTTGTTGTTGTTGTTGTATGAGCTAAAACTAAATTAATCAGATTTTTATTATATGTGCTCTTAGTCATTGATTGTTTTTCAAGTGCTTTTCCACTTTAATTTAATGTAGAATCTTGATGGCAAAGTGTGAGTTTTACTTCATAAGGCGTATTGGTAATTTGTTTGAACAATGTTCTTTGAATCAGTGCTCACAAGCTTTATCTCAGATTTTGCAAATCCTACGTGTCCAATGTATATTGAAAGGTCTTGATCATCAGTACCTATCATGTATGTACAATCCTTGCAAAGCTTGCATATACATCCGACCATTGGAACTAGACAATGCATATGTTATTGAAGGAGTAAAGGTGGTATTGCTAGAAGCTAATCACTGTCCAGGTGCAACTCTGATTCTCTTTCATCTTGCTGATGGAAGATGCTATTTGCACACTGGGGATTTTAGAGCTAGTAAAAAAGATGTCCTTGAGTTTGTTGTGAAGATGACTAGGAACTATATTAAAAATCAGCCAAATACCATATGTTTGAAGTACTTTAGTGAATGCACAAATTCTGTTTATGAACATTTTTTTTTTGTTGGTGAACGCCCTTCATCTTTTTTTTTTTAGTGAATGCACAAATTCCAGGATCGGCTCAAGGACTATTTCCAAAATTTTCATCATTCACTCACTATAAAACTAGGGATACATCATTATCATCATCCAACTAAATATATCCTACCAACTAACTGCTGCAATATACGATACGCATATCTAACTTTCTCTAATTCAACTGATCAATATTCTATATTGGATATCAAAATCTTTGCATATTCGCCAACTTCTACCATCTTCCTTGTGCCAATTTGTGTTTGGATCATTAATGTGAATACCACAGTATTCTATATCATTTGTCTTTTCTTTTCTAGTGATGACATTTCCTTGGAAGGACTAGAGTAAGAACTAGAAGAATGTCAAAATGATGACGTAAGTAGCTTCATACCATTACTCTCTACATTTTTTTTCTTTTTGGCTGCTTTTCATGGGTTGGGTGGTGGAAATGTTACAAGACTCAAGATTAGAAGATCTTTTTTTTTCCCATTCAAGTATATTGATTGGTATATCATTATGAGGCTTGGGAAGAGTAACGATCAATAAACAGTCTGCTTTTTGGATATTTAATTTTCATTTCCTCCTTTTTCCATCTTCTGTTCCCTTTTTCATGGTATATATTGCATTTTTCTGAAGAATTTTGTACATTGTTTTGGATATGGCACGTGGAACAAATATATTTTGAGCTTTTAAAAATTACATAAATGTGGTTTATATAGTTTTAAAGCCACGTGATAGTTCTTGTTAGATTTTGGTAAATTTTACCTCTCTCTCTCTCTCAAGCAGAAAAGCCATAGTATCCTTAACTATGCTTAAATGTTTTTGTAGTTTTTGATGAAATCCTGTCTGATTGTTGTTACTACAGTTATTCATATATTATCTTCATTATTTTGAATTATTGTAATGGCTGCTTTTTCATATGGAAGTTAGTTTGTTTTACAATTTGTTTTCAACAGGTAGTTGCAAATATATTGTCTAAAGGCACCAAATTGCGAGAGTACGCAAAGGGTGTTGAAAATGATGTGCGACAAGTTGAGTTGGACTCAATTCAGGTTAGCGAAATTCTGTTTTATGGTTGTCATTCATCACAACTTTACAGTTTACATTTTTTTTTGTTACCATTCATTTATATACATAGTATCCAATTGTAAAAGTACGTCCAGCATTTGAAAACCTTTATAAAATACTATAATCTGTTTTCTTTAATTCTCCTTTTTTTTCCACTTCCGAATGCCATTTTTTTTTTTTGGGTTCAATGCCTTTCTTTTTAGGATTGATTAAAACGCCATTTAGTTTTGTGTTATTTCGATTCGACTTACCTTTCAGTGTTTCCAATGGCATTTTCGTTAAAATTCTTAAATTCAAATTTAATGTTTTGATGGGCTTGGAAGTAGATCTTCTGGACGTGATAAAATCAACAATGTCCGAAATGCAGTTGAAGTAGTCATATTTTTCGCGACTCTTTTCTAAATGAACAGTATCCAAAATGCTAATAGTGCAAAATAAAATTTGAATATATTTGTTAGAAATCCTAAACAGTTCTACCTCAACTTAATGAGCATGGAATGATAGAATATGAGTACTGCCAGTTTATGGCAATGCTGTTTCTAGTTGGATATTCGAAGGAGCCTATGAGAAGGACATTTTATAAGGGCAAAGGACAGAGGCATGCTGGTCTATTGCTATGGAAATGAGGATTGAGGGCAAAGTTAAAAAAATGGTTATGGCTTTCTGGTCCAAAGAGTGAGATTCCTTTGAAAAAAGCTGGAAAGAGGATTGTTTTTGGTATAATATGGCATCTCAGTTTTTGCTTCATCTTTTGGCATCATTATGGCTCATCTGTAGCATTAAGAGGAACATTGCATTACAAGTGTTGGCATTTTTGGGTTCTATTGGGAACCTTTATAATTTTTCAAGAAAAAGGTGAAATAAGTAGGTTGTTACGGCTATACTGTTTAAATCCTTTTTTTTCTTATAGTGTATGAAAAAGTACATAATTAATAAGACCGAAAGAAAAATAGAAGGCACAGGGAAAAAGGTAGCCAGACCTTAATCATTGGTGAGTGATAAGAAGACATTGAACTTGTCGTAGCTCAAGAATCTTAATAATTATGAATAGTTAAGGAGTAAAAACCAAACTTGTCATGATTCTCATGCATAGTATATTCATCAATCATTATGATGTGTTATTTAACTCCACCTATGTAGAACGTCTTGTATCTTCTACATGGCCTGGTTCCAAGTCTGGATAAAGGAGGAGAGGTCCCAAGCCCATTATCCATACCCGGATAGTGGGGGCTTGCGATAGGTTGACAACTAGCATAAAAACTTTTGCCACTTTTTATGATAGCCAACCCAACTAATTTGAGTTTGAGGCGTTGTTGTCGTTGTTGTATTGTGATATGTTATTTCAGTACATTGTTACTGTCACCCCCTCAATAGCGAGACCCGAATAGGCTGGGCTGGGCAGCTGGTAACCTAGCAAATGACCGAGTTTCGGAGGACTCGGGTGGTTCCATGGAGGTTAGATGCTTTGGACTTCGAGGGTTGCAAAGATGGCTCGCAGTGATGCGCGCGTGTAGTTGGAAAACCGCATGCGGCAGCGTGATGGGAACGCGCGGATGGACGCGCGCGCGCGCCGGGCGAGCGCGCGCATGGACGCATGGACGAGCGCGCGCGGCGGCGCAAGGCGTGATTTTCCTTGGCACGGCGCCTTGGCACGCCTTGGCACATCTTGGCGCAAGGCACGGCGGACTTAGGTACGCGCCTTGGCACGAGGCACGGCGGACTTAAGTACGCACCTTGGCGCGAGGCAGAAATACGGCGGACTTTTAGGTACACGCTTGGCACGCGCGCTTGGCACGCCTTGGCACGGAAGCGGAAAACCTTGGCACGTCTTGGCACGAGCGCGGCACGGCAAGACTTGGCGGAGTAAGTATGCACGTGCTTGACACATGGAAAGTGTTGACAAACCTTGACTTGGGCGTTGACCCAAGTCAAAGTACGCTTGGTCGAAATTTTGATGTTTCCTATTGGAGTTGAGCAAACGGCTTAACATCTACTATAAGGAGAGGTGTGCTCTCTCCTTGGGGTGGCATGGGCGACTAGCAGGGACCCTCGAGCATGCCTCGGGAGCAATGCCAAGGCACGACCCATGGACTGACCATGGCGTCGGCCACCCTTCGAGCCGGGGACTCAACGAGCCCCGGCTAGCACGGCGACGCGCGCCGGGCACGAACGGGCACGTCCGGACAAGCCCCCGTCCCGTAGAGAACATGGCCATGTCCTCAGGAGTGGCTAGACCAAGTCAAGACGGTTTCAAGGCAAGCAGGTTGTGTAACTACCTTGGTCATGGGCCGGAGCCATGACCAAGCCACGACCGAGTAATCCCGAGTACCAGAGCCTAGGCGAGAAACTAGGCACCACGAGCGCCTCCCCGTCCCGAATTCAAGGTAAACCGAAGGCTTGGGCGACCAGTGTCTTGGGCGGTTGCAGTGTGGTTGAGGTAACTACCGGATCATGGGCGAAAGCATGATCACCACGTTCCGCAGCTTCAGTGCACGAAGAGAAGGTGCCCCTTGACTAGGGGGTCAAGGCGCGCATGGGCGAGGTGGCAATGAGGGGAGCAAGGCGCCGAGAATCGCCTTGACCATAAGAAGAGTGGTGTTTTACCCACCCAGACGGTTGTTGTAACGCCATCCGGTTGAGCTATAAAACCGAGGCGGGGATGCTTGGAGGGCATCCAGGGATCAAGCTAGTGATCCTGGGAGAGAGGCAATTCAGACGAAAATGCATAGGAGTGCATGAGTAGATGTATGCCTTGAGTTCCACAGTTGTATTCCCAATTCGTGAGCTAATAAAACATTCCCTTGTTGTCCATTGCATTGGTTGTTAGTGCTTGTTGTGTTATTCTTCCGCATTGTATATTGGTTGTGCTGAACTAGGGCGGTCCCTAGGCACCACAGGGTTGGGTTGAGAGCGAAAAAATCCTAGTGAAAAACCCCTCTTTCCTCGGCCCCGTGACAGTTACCACCATGCAAAACTATATTTCTTGTGCATTCCATTTCTAATTGAGACTTCATCCAAGTCCAATTTGCTCAACTTGACCTTGTGCTCTTGTCTGTTGGTCTTAGTTTTAATTTTTTGAAATTCTTTTTGTAAAAATATTTGGTGGTTCTCCTATTGATCATGCAGGATTACATTAAAGAGAGTGATAATTTAGTCTCACTTCATGATCAAATTCGGGATTGCGATAACATCTTATCTCAGATGGAAACCTTGCTGTGTGGATTTCAGGTACCCAAGTACTTGCTAAAATATAGTATTCTTCATGCTTCCCTTGGGCTATTCTAGAGAATAGAGGGTTATCTTATCAAAAGGTTGAGCTACATTTGTTGATACTATAAACTTTTATGTCGTGCATGCAAGTTGCAATGTTTTTATCAATCTTTGACATGGAGTTATTTCCCAATGTAGTTTGGGTATGGTTATTGCCTTTTTCTACATTGCTTCTTTATTGCTTGTTGCAATATTTCATGCGCTTAGGTCTTACCAACCAACTCTTGTGTGATTATTGGTCACTTACCTAGGGAAGTGGGGTACTCGGATTTTTTCTTTCACTCTTACAAAATGGGGCTACCCCTTTCATATTCTCTCGTAGCATGGCTCATATAAAGTTTTGAATAGAGAGATATGCTTGTTGCCCGTGATGGCAAAGGGGCTGATATACCATTGGTCTTCCAAAAGAGGGCAATGTGATATTTCTTGCTGAATTTCTCTATCAAACATTTTGAGCTAGGGGTTTCATTGGTTGTCAAACATTGTCTGACTTTTTCGGCCATGCTTAATGCTTCATGTAAACCTTTTCCTATGCACGATTATACAAGATATAGTGGTCAGCATCACATTGGTCTGCACTACTGATGGTCTAAAACCGGTAAAAAGCTTTATTATTATGCAATTAGCAACTTAGATGTTGAACTTCAAGTTATGTTGTCATTTATTCACTATTTTCAGTTTCAATTGTAATTTTTCATTTACTTTATTTTGCATGATGGGAGTATTCTTAATTCAGTCTTTTATTTTTCCTTGCTTTTCTTTATTCAGCCTTTCTTATAATTGTACTTATTTATATTTAACTAAATCTATCAACTTGTATTAGGCTGAGATTGGTTCCATAAGTTCCGAAATTAAAAGTCTGCAGGAGAAATCAATGGACATGGGTTTGAAGTTGAAGAATCGGAAGGTATGCATTAGTAAAAAAACGTGCTTTACAACTGGGGGTACATCAGCTTTTGATATTTGAAAATGCTACAAAGCTTTTGATGCTTGAAATTGTTATCGAGGGTTGCAATGTATCCTTTGCTTCGCACCAAAAGTTGGCATTTTCTTGCATCTGGAACTTGTAACTATTGATATAACAGCCCGCCCCTCATATTAGAATGTTAGGCCATGTCTCTCTTCTCGTCATGACTAGTTCACTTTTTAATAAATATGAATAAATATGGGGGCGCCCTTCATCTCTTTCTCTTCTCCCTGAATTGCTCTCCTGATCTTCTTCTTTAATTCTCTTCAATCTCTCTTCTTGCTTTCTTTGTTACCCAATTTTCTAATCAGCAAATCAGTTGCATCAGTTTTATCTTCTAGAAGCTTTTTCCTTTTTACATGTGTTTTATCAATGTTAACTTATCCTCTCAATGCTGCACATTGGTGATGTTCACTCTTCAATTTTGACATCTAACATGCAGCTGTTATTTCCTGACATTGAACATGTATATATATATACACTTTGTGGACTGAAAATCAGTTATTAACATGTTATTAAAAAGTCTTTGTAAGTTTGTATTGAAATCATCTAGAGCATTGGATACATCTTCCACTTTCTTAAGCATTACCTTGTTGGGATAGTTGATGAAATCGATGCGTTATCGTTGGACTTTGTGAACTGAAAATCAGTTATTAACTAATTCTTGAACTTAAATTACAGACCATTCCAACTGAGTTTGCGAGAGATATCGTCCCGCTATCGGAAACGATATCTCTCAAGCTCGCGGGCGACCGGACATGGACAGTGGGGATAAGAGAAGAGAAAGACAGGCTGGTGTTGGAGGATGAATGGGAGGACTTTGTGAAAGAAAACACACTGAAACTGAATGACACATTGGTGTTCATCATAAATATGGAGAATTTTGTCTCCATGTCACCGTGTTGGAAAAAACTGAGTATGATCATGAGGATAAGGTGCATGCAGAATCTCTGGTTTTCATAGATGGCGCCGCTGATGACTGCGTCGCAAAGACACAATTGAAGGAGAGCCTCGATGAAGACAACGCACCGAAATCCGGTTACCCTTTCAACCTCTCTTGTGCATTTCTATGAATTATGTTATCTTATATGCCCTGCTTAAGAAAATTGTCTAATTTCAGAACCAGTTGAAGAGGTGCAGGAAGAGTGGACACAGCTTGAGTTTTCTGGTGCAGCTGGTAGATTAATTGAAGGAAATGCATCAAAAATCGACCCGTCTTCGAAGCAGCACAAGGTTCTTTTCTTACCAAGCTTAGGAGAATTCTAAAATTTGTGTCTGAACCCTTTGAGAACTAAATACTTGTTAACTTTCTCTTATGTCATTTTTGAAGTTGAATTAGGCAGCTCTTGTTCTAGTTGTTCATTTTTTTTTTTTTTTTTTTTTGTTTGTTTTTCTTGTTCATCATTAATTATGTATACATGCCTCCTAGATTTCAAAGCAGCGTATTAGGCACAGCAAAAAACACGCAAAGAAGCGACAGATGAGGGACAGGGACAACCCTGTGAGGAATCGACATGAAGCTCCTACGCGCTGGCATAATCCACCATCTTCTACAAGAAGATCTGGAAGGGATAAGGGGAGGGGCCAGAAGAAGGAGAAGACAGCGCCAAACAAACCGGCACAAGAAGGAGAAGACAGCGCCGAAGAATTTGGTTTGTCTCTAACACGTTGGAAATCATCTTATCTTCAGTTTTCTTTCTTATTGTTTGAATTGTTAGGTGAATCATATTATGTTGGAGCAACCATTGAACATGATTTGACTTATGCGACGTACTTTCGATCGCAAAAAGAGCCGTGGCTGAAGAGGAGGTGAGCAAGGCCTTCGAGTCTACCTGTGCAGTCGAATTATACAAGCCAAATTTCATTTCAGTCATGCAGCCAAGCATTGTTCAAAGGAGATTCTTCATGGTAAGACTTCAATTAGGCATCAAATTTTCCCTCTCTAATTAAAGAGTTATGCTTAAGAAGGGTGGTTAATTTGCATCTCCTCGTCTAGCTAGTAAGTTGTTTTTCTTGTATGTATGTATATATAATATGCATGACCTTGTGTTTCTTCTAATCTATTTGTTAGTGGGTGTTGTCAATTTGGGCGGTTCATTTGGTATACATGTTGTAGTAGTCCTCAAAGAAGAATATCAATTTGAGGAACTGATAACTCTCTTTTTCTTGTTTTCTTTTGTTTTGGTTTTGGTATAAGGTTCGGTATAGTAATATTTGAAGGAAGAGATGATTGATGTGTCACTATATAAGATACATGATACTTGTTCTGATGATAGTAGACCTCCTACACTAAGAGTCAGCAAAATGATTCGCAACTGGTGATGAGGATATGAAACAATGAAAACTTGGAAAAAAAAAAAAAAAAAAAAAAAAAAAAAGCCAACCTGCTGATCTTTAGGACTCTTGCCAATATGTTTTAGGTCACATATTAGGTCCACCTTATTATCTTCAATAATATGTGAGGCCAACTGCTCGAGTAAAATTTTAGTTGAACACAACTATTGAAAAATTGCACAACCATCCAACTGATTAGCTTGCAAGGGTAATTAGGGAGGTCTATTCATGAGCCGAAAATAAAAACAAACTCAAAAATAAAAATAAAAAATAAAAAAGAGAGTGATCATCGTCGACGTCTTCTCTCCTTCTTCCCTCTCTCTCTCTCTCTCTCTCTCTCTCTCCTCTCTCTCTTTTCTCTCATCCTCTCGTTCTTATCCGATCTCTTATCTGAGCTTTTACTTATTTATTTATTTATCTCATCTATTTGGTTCTAAACTGGTTTTTTTAGAAAGTTTGTTAGTTAAAGAGGATAAGTGCTTTTTTTTTTTTTTTTTGAAGAAAAAAGGATAAGTCATTCGGACAACACATTATAAATAAGACCAATCATCATATTTGGACTTTGTGATTTTTCAACAGCTTTCTAATTTTCTCTTCTTGATTATTTTTCACCATATATTAATTGTTGAACGTTCGAGAGGAATTAGCTTTCCGAATTCTTACTTTTCGTCATCAATGGCATCATCACTACTCATTAGTAATAGTTTGAGTTCATCGGGCCGTTTTTCCTCGCGGCTTACGTGTTTGCTCCCACAGATTCCGAGCTCTTCTGTCACTTTCTCCATTCTAAAATTCAAAACCCTGATGTGAAGTTCAAAGAGATTCATGATCTTGATGACATCTACAAATATACACCTGAGATCCTCGCAAGTACGTACGAACAAATATGTTGCATGTCTTTCTTTCTTTCTTTTTCTTTTTTGCATATCTTTCTTATTCTCATTGACTAACTAGAAGTTTTAAAATTCAAAAAATTGTCTGGTTATGCGTCAATAATTGATTTTAAGTATGTTTGAGAAAAACTACCTATAATTTAACCCAAACAGTTTAAAATTAAAATTAATGTCTCAATGTTATGCAAGAGTTTTGATCAAAGAGTAATATATATTGTAAATAATTGTTTTTTCGTTAAAAAGAAAAATTATGTAGTGCGATGATCTAAGTTAAATTTTTATATGTTTATTAATTTGTTTTAGGGTTTAATTAGTATTGATAATTATATATGCCTAATTAATCAAGTTGTGCGTGCATGCACGGAGTTGTGCGATGAGGTTAGGGTTGGAAGTACTCGTGCATATAAACTTAGATTAATTAGATTCTTTTACACGTGCAATTAAATTACATTAATTCTTGCAGGTTTGTACGAAAAAAAGAGAGCCAAAGAATGGTATTTTTTTAGCCCTAGGATCATGAAACATGAGAACGGCTCTAGGCCGAATCGGAAGGTTGCCGGTCAAAGTAGTTTTTGGAGAGCCTCCAATGGCGGAAAGATGATTGTTCAAGTACATAATAGACAATTTTTGGGACATAAGGGAGCATTGAACTACTTTAAAAATAAGCAATCCAAGACCAATTGGATCATGCAAGAATACACCTTGGCTTCTCAAAATCATCACGGTCCCCACAACGTAACCATGCTTAATTCATTCTCATTAATTAACTTAAAAAATCAATAATTAATGTATATATTAGATTTTTTCCTGAAATAATTAATATATATGTTTATAGTTCTATAACATACTGTACCAAGTGCAATAAGTAAGGGGTACAATGTCACTTAAGTAAGAGGTCAGGGTCTGAATTCTAGTTAGGGCAAGTTAGTTTCTTAATTTCTCATAAAAAAATACGTATACCTGAGACATCTATATACCCTAAACCTAAATAAATACCAACATATTTTTTTTTCTTAAAAAATAACTAGAGAAATTACTTATACCCTTCCTTTTATTTTTAGGAGTTTTAATTTAATGCTAACTTCAAATTAATTATTAGTCT
This sequence comes from Stephania yunnanensis, assembly GCA_039657365.1. Lineage (NCBI taxonomy): Eukaryota > Viridiplantae > Streptophyta > Magnoliopsida > Ranunculales > Menispermaceae > Stephania > Stephania yunnanensis. The sequence goes on along the minus strand of CM077585.1, from coordinate 51,569,263 downwards.
TTCACAAATATGTAGACTAATTGTTAATTGAACTGATTTTTCTATAAGAATAGTATATTAATTAATTGTAGTAATTGAATATTTATATATTGTTTTCTCTCTACTTATGTACAGCTTTAAAGACTATTCCCTCAGTGCAAAATCTACCAAAGGATTGGCAAAGCTTCAAGAAACAAATCATCAATCGTAATTAGTCATCGAGTGATGTTGGTGACGAAGGAGGCTTGGAGGACTACATAATGCCACAAATACCTTATTATGAAGATGTCAATCATGGTGTTGCTCAACAAGTCGGCATCGATATGGCACCTACCATGAATAATATTACTAATGCCTATGATCATCAAGACATCAATATTGAGGATGGAGCCGATACAATCAACTCGTGAAGAAGCCATGCCACCATTAATGATCATCAACCAAGATCATCCATCGAGTGTGCCATTCATAGCTACCGACGATAATGACTCGTGGTAACTCATCCAACTTTGGGCTATCAAATATTGAGCCTCATCACGCAGATCCCGAAGAAGTGTTAGGGGGCCATTATCCAAGACTACCAAGAAAAATATCAATGTGACTTCAACACCGATCATCCTCGATGTAGTTGCGCCGCCTAATGTTGAGTCGACGAGAGGTTTTAGAGGAAGAGGGCCTCGATCAAGTTGCGTGACTTCCCAAATTTCAACCTATGGATTTGGAATTCAAAGATTGGGAAGCCAATGCATGGGATAATGAATTTGCTCCAGCTTTGAATGTATATATAGTTGTCACAAGGATATATATATCATGCATGTATTTGCGTGTAATGACATGATCTACCTTTTTTTGTTGTGAGAATTGAATCAATTTGTTTAAGGACATGAATTTGTTCCAGCTTTGAATTAATATGCGTGTATGGTTGGATCCATCAATCATGCCTAAATGATTCTTATAATATGTATCAATCATGGGCGCCTAGTGAGCTCCTCCACCGCTTTGCCTTGAATTCCTTCGAACTCATGAGTGTCATTGCCGCCGCACCTCTCTTTGCCGCTCGCTTTGAGTAATCATGAGTATCCGACATGCTTTGTTTGACATTTCTTTCACATTTTTTTTATAGTTATTGTTTAGATGATAGTGTTCTACATATTAGTGTTGGGTTTGATGTCCAATGATTTTTCTATTGCACTTTGGTTTGTGAAGGAAGACTTCTTCCTAATTAATAAGATCAACCTTCTTGTCAATTTGATTGCAGTGTTTTTTTTTTTTTTTTTGGTACATATTGATTGCAATGTGTTTGATGTGCACAATATATCAAATAAATAATGCACATTTCATTTATGTCGTTTTAGTGATGGGCAAGATCAGATGTTTTTTTTTAACAATAGTTGGTAATTTTTTATAGGGGGAGTTAATGTTTGGTGTCTTTGAAATAATGCTTTGAGAGGCACTCTTGTAGCATTTCTGTGTGATTCTTGTAAGGGTTGTATCCTACTCAAATACATGCATGTTTGTATTTTTCGAATTGTATCCTGTTCTTTGCTATTTTTATGTCTTTAACTTCCAATTTGAGTGTATAGTTATCACAATGTATTTCCTTAATCAATTTTTGTAAGGACATGATCTACCTTTTTTTTTTTTGTGCGAAATGAATCAATTTGTGTAAGGAAAGTATAGGCCATTAATTGTACAAGACTCTCTTATCAAAATGTAATTGCAGAATATCGTTTTACCAATTTTTCCGTTCACTATTCATTCATCTAAGGCATTTGAATTTGCTTTTTTTTTTTTTTTTTTTTTTTTTTTTTTTTTTTTTTTTATGTGGTTTGATCTACTTTGCCCCTAGAGCTGGTTCGAATAAGTAACCTCTTACTCCCACCAAATCCCATTCTAAACCATTGGATACGTGGTTTGATCTAATGGCAATTAGCGATTGGTTCGTTGAATATGAGTTAAGATTAGAAAAAGGCCCACACGTATAGAAGAGAATCGAAATTTACTGTGTTATATGTTTGTTTGTTTGTTTGTTTTTTTGTTTGTTTTTTTTTTTTTTTTTTTTTTTTTTTTACTTCAAGTGGAAGTCGAACTCACCTCAATCCCCAAACTTAACTTTTTGGCAAGTGATGCATTTACCATTTCATTAAAGGTGCTTTCACTAACACAAAATAGGTTTTCGTAGCACTAGATTTATCAGTTCGAGACAACCGCTACCAAATTAAGTGTGTATAAGAAAAAGCATAAAAGACCAAACATAATTAAATCCCAAACTCAATTTCATCCAATGTGAACCTGATTTCCTCTCGTTCCATAAGAAAACTCTAGCTGCCTCGACCATCGGTTATCTTGATCACCCATTACCTCATGTCACTCCTCTTTATGAAAATAAGTTATGGTATGTAGATCAAAACATACAAGAGTGTGACATGATAGATAACCCTGGTCAACATCTGGGAATCGGCTTCGGTAGATCGAGAGGAACCTATGACGATAAACTTTGCCAAACATCCCACGGTCAGATTGAACGAACCCACGAACGGAGACCCCGTCAAAACATCTCTCGAAAGGTAATCATGACGAAGACTTAAGTCTTCACCAAACATCTCTCATCCTCGCGGGTCTTGCACGAGTATTCACTCACCGCATAGTCCTTGTAACAACCCTAAATTTCTAACTAGTGCCACGTGGTATTTTAGGACCATGACCTAGACCTAGCAGGACGTGGCATACATGGTCAACCTTCGGGAGTCGACACCGAGGTATATTATTTTTCATTGGCGATTGTATTAACTAGCTAAACATAAAATGTCAAATTTAATCAATTTAAATTATCGGGTTTCGCAGGTAAGGTTCGATGTCGGTATCCGTGCACTAAGAGAGTACTTGAGTACGAATAAGCTAAATGATGAGACGGCTAATAATTGAGTACTTTTGAAACCTACGTGAACTTGGCCTATGAAAATGGTAAAGGAAAATGTCTAAGTCAATTACTTTATAACTATCGTTAAATTGATCTAATCGGATAGTTGTTGGGTTATAATGCCATTTAATTAAATGAATAACCTGTTGGAGTTTCTATTTAGATTATCACATTATTATGCCTAAGTCCAAATGGTTAAAATGAAACCATGAAATTATATAAGTCTAGCTAAAGAAAGGCCAATTGGACACATCTAAGCTACACACTTAATCTAGAACACCATGGACCTCCATGAGATCTACCTAGGGATGAGGGTGTGGAAAATGATTAGTGCTCATCAAGTGGTATATGATGTGGGGTAATTTAGAATTATGGGTAGCACATATCGAAGGATGTGAAGCTAGGATCAAAAGAGAGAGACTAATATAAATATGGACACTTAGACAAATTGTGGTTTCAAAATCACTTCAGGGAATCAATTGAGGAAGAGAATAGAGCACTTGCTAGAGTGGCTAGATTTATAGGAAGCTAGAGGGGAGATTAGAAGTTTCAAGATAGTTCCAACTTTCAACAACACCGCTCTAGGTATGCACAAAACAAATCTTTCTAGTTCAAGTCTTGATATCTTTACTTTAATGAATGAGGTGGTTGATGGTCAAACTTGAGTGAATCTATAATTTTGAAATGGTTTTGCAGGATGAAAAACCCCGTAGAAAATCTTTTCCCGTTATATTATTCATTGGGATTCCCATGCGAATTTTCAAAAAAAAGAATTGTAACAAATAAAGTGTCAAATATACATACATAACGACACAATTGTTGAAATTCCAACAAAAATAAATAAAATCAACATATCATGCAAAAAAAATTATAACTACTAAGTTTTAACACTTATAATTAAGTTTATACAAATCATCGACATATCTAAAATGAAAAGTCCAAATTCAAAATATTTCTTAAAGTCATAACTATCTCTTTAAACTACCACAGCTCTGTTTGGCAAGGCTAGCTGATAAACTAGCTGATAGCTGATAATCTAGCTGATAGCTGATAATCTACTAGATGGTAGCGAAAAGCTGATAATCTAGCTGATCAAGTAAAAACTGTTTGGAATGATAGCTGATTGATTAGCCAAAATGACAATAAAGGACATATGACACAATTAAGTATATTAATTAATCATATAATTAATGTATCTTATTTACAAAATATAAATTAATACCATAAAATAATTTATATTATTTAGAAAACTAAACTATGTGTGTCTATAAATGCTTACACGAAAATAGTTCTATATTAATTTATAAGAATTCGTAAAAAATAAACACATGTAAATAAAAATACAATAAACGACTTGGATAACTATACATATACCTAACGATCATCCATAACTGAGAATCAATATTATTGCGAATATTTTTCATTTCTATAGAAGTATCTCTATAACTTAAAAAAAATAGATTAGTAAAAAAAATAAAATATGTAGGATGGCCCACCACTCGAACACTACATTAAAAAATATTTTTATAACATCTAAAAATATTTTTATACTCGACGTTGTTAAAACTTATTTAATATGTAATAAATATCTAACAAGATTATCTATAATCAAGAAATTAATGTGTAATGATTTTTAATTTTAGTGAAATTCTTTGTTTTATAATATTTAGTTAATTATTAATCACTATTTTTTTATTAACAATATTAAGTTATATGTTAATTTTAAATTCAATAAGTTTTAATAACTTATTATATAACTTGATTGATCTCTCTTTCTTATCCGCCTCTCTCTCTCATAATCCTAAATCTCATCCTACATTATTTTTTAGTAAGTTCGTTAGTTAAAAGGGATAAGGTTTTTTTTTTTTTTTTAAAAAAACGATAAGGACGTTCATTGAGAAAACACATTATAAATAAGACCAATCATCTTATTTGTACTGCGTCAATAATTGATTTTTGTTTTTCAACAGTTTCTAATAACCCTTCTTGATTGTTGTTCATCATATATTAATTGTTTAACGTTCGTGAGGAATTAGCTTTCCGAATTCTTGTTTTTCGCCATCAATGGCATCACCACTACTTGTTAGTAATGGTTTGAGTTCATCAGTTGTTCTTCCACGCTTGCTACGTGTTTAGCTTTTTTGTCACTTTCTTTTTTCTAAAACCCAAAACCTTGATGTGAAGTTTGAAGAGATTCATGATCTTGATGACATCTACAAATATACACCTGAGATCCTCGCAAGTACGTACGAACAAATCTGTTGCATGTCTTTCTTTCTTTTCTTTTTCTTTTTTGCATGTCTTTCTTATTCTCATTGACTAACTAGAAGTTTTAAAATTCAAAAAATTGTCTGGTTTGCGTCAATAATTGATTTTAAGTATGTTTGAGAAAAACTACCTATAATTTAACTCAAACAGTTTAAAATTAAAATTAATGTCTCCATGTCGTGCAAGTTTTGATCAAAGAGTAATATATATTGTAAATAATTGTTTTTTCGTTAAAAGGAAAAAATATGTTGTGTGATGATCGGGTTAAATTTTTATATGTTTATTAATTTGTTTTAGGGTTTAATTAGTATTGATAATTATATATGCCTAATTAATCAAGTTGTGCATGCATGCACGAAGTTGTGCGATGAGGTTAGGGTTGGAAGTACTCGTGCATATAAACTTAGATTAATTAGATTCTTTTACACATGCAATTAAATTACATTAATTCTTGCAGGTTCGTACGAAAGAAAAAGAGCCAAAGAATGGTATTTTTTTAGCCCTAGGATCATGAAACATGAGAACGGCTCTAGGCCGAATCGGAAGGTTGCCGGTCAAAGTAGTTTTTGGAGAGCCTCCAATGGCGAAAAGATGATGGTTCAAGTACATAATAGACAATTTTTGGGACATAAGGGAGCATTGAACTACTTTAAAAATAAGCAATCCAAGACCAATTGGATCATGCAAGAATACACCTTGGCTTCTCAAAATCATCACGGTCCCCACAAAGTAACCATACTTAATTCTTTCTCATTAATTAACTTAGAAAATCAATAATTAATGTATCTATTAGATTTTTTCCTGAAATAATTAATATATATGTTTATAGTTCTATAACATACCGTACCAACCAAGAGCAAGTGGGTACAATGTCACTTAAGTAAGAGGTTGGGGTTTGAGTCCTAGTTAGGGCAAGTTAGTTTCTTAATTTCTCGTAAAAAAATACGTATACGAGACATCAATCTATATACCCTAAACCTAGATAAATAGCAACATATATTTTTTTTTTCTTAAAAAAATAACTAAAGAAATTACTTATACCCTTCCTTTTATTTTTAGGAGTTTTAATTTAATGCTAACTTCAAATTAATTATTAGTCTTTCACCAGTAGTCATGTAAACTAATTGTTAATTGAACTGATTTTTTTTATAAGAATTGTTTATTAATTAATTGTAGTAATTGAATATTGATATATTGTTTTCTCTTTACTTATGTACAGCTTTAAAGACTATTCCCTGTGCAAAATCTACCAAAGGATTGGCAAAGCTTCAAGAAACAAATCATCAACCGTGTAATTGGTCATCGAGTGATGTTGGTGACAAAGGAGGCTTGAGGACTACATAATGCCACAAATACCTTATTATGAAGATGTCAATCATGGTGTTGCTAACAACAAGTCGGCATGGATATGGCACCTACCATGAATAATATTACTAATGCCTATCATCATCAAGACATCAATATTGTGGATGGAGCCGATACAATCAACTCAGTGAAGAAGCCATGCCACCATTAATGATCATCAACCAAGATCATCCATCAAAGAAGCCATTCATAGCTACCGACGATAATGACTGTGGTAACTCATCCAACTTTGGGCTATCAAATATTGAGCCTCATCACGCAGATCCTGAAGAAGCAGGGGCCATTATCCAAGACTACCAACAAAAATATCAATGTGACTTCAACACTGATCATCCTGATGTAGTTGCGCCGCCTAACGTTGAGTCGACAGAGGTTTTAGAGGAAGAGGGCCTCGACTGGTTTCGTGACTTCCCCAAATTTCAACCGGCGGATTTGGAATTCAGTGATTGGGAAGCCGATGCATGGGATAATGAATTTGCTCCAGTTTGAATGTATATATAGTTGTCACAAGGATATATATCATGCATGTATTTGCTTAATCAGTTTGTGTAATGACATGATCTACCCTTTTTTGTTGTGAGAATTGAATCAATTTGTTTAAGGACATGAATTTGTTCCAGTTTGAATTAATATGCATGTATGATCTACCCTTTTTTGTTGTGAGAATTGAATCAAATTAATTAATGTTCATTGAAATAAATTTGCTCCAGCTTGAATGTATATATAGTTGTCGCAAAGATATATATATATCATGCATGTATTTGCTTAATCAGGTTTGTGTAACGACATGATCTACCTTTTCTTGTTGTGTGAATTGAATCAATTTGTGCGAGGACATGAATTTGTTCCAGCTTTGTGTAATGAGGCTATGTTGTTGTTGTTGTTGTTGTTGTTGTTGTTGTTGTGTAATGACATGATCTACGCTTTTCATCCATGGTAACTCCAAAGATTCAAAGTTGAGTAATTGGAATTTGGATCAAAGCATTAGTAGACACGTTTCACCTAAATTAAGTAGGATAGGCTTATGACCATGATATTAGAATGCAATTTGGTAAGGTTGTTTGATAGTAAACTTGAAATCATTGATAATAGGTGGTTCACAATAGTTCGTTGCCATGGCACCTTTAGAAGCCCATGGAGGATTCTTGTTATAGGAATTCTCAATTTTTGAAATGAGAGAAAACTAGACTCAATGGAAACCAAGAAATTTAACGATGCAGGGGTAGATCGAAGCTAACTTGTGATGCATTGATTATGAGAGATTTGAAGGATTTGGAAAGCACGCTATCGATTACACTAAATTGAGCGCAATGGAGGAGTTTGATCCATATAGCTGACTCCAACTAATTTGAGATTTAGGCGTTGTTTCCCTCTCTTTCCACGCATGGCTTGGTTTCAAATGTGCAATTTTCATTATTTTTTCAGATCATCTTTCATTATTGACTATCAGCTTCTGCATGGAATTTCCATTTTGCACAGCCTCTAACTAATAGGGAAGTTGTTAATGCTGCCAATATTCTTGCTAAATTAGAAAACCTTAGTTGTTGATCCAATGGCAGTGCTAATTGCAAATCCTTGTTCCAACATCTCATATTCCCACCTTCACCCACTTCGTTCCCTAAAAATCTCCTACTTGCAATGGCTCTATCCCCCATAAAAAATCAAAGTATTTTCTTGTTTGCTTGCTCTCAAGTCCTAGGAAGATTTAATGGCCTATGATCAAATATATCTTAACCTTTGCTAGTTATATCAATTATATCCGAACCTTTTTGTTTTAGTTTCAATCTTATCTTCAAGCATATCTCCCATGGTGCATCACTTTCCAAAGAGCCAAACTATGATTCACTCGTCTCACTAGATCTCTCCCATGTTAGTTGACGACATTAGGGTTTCCAAATTAATTAATGTTAATTGAAATTTACAAGATTACAAAACACAAAGACATAAACCCCATTGAAGAAGCTAAAAAATTAATATAGAAATATTGGCTTATTCAAGCTTTTTTCATCAAATGGGTTTAGAATTTACAAGATTTGGGAACCCTAAGGCCGTTAACTAACGTGGGAGAGAGATAATGAGACAAGGGAATCATATTTTGGCTCTTTGGAAAGTGATGCACCATGAGAAATATGCTTGAGGATAAGATTGAAACCTAAAACTAAAAGGTTAGGGTATAATTGATACAACTAGCAAAGATTAGGATGTATTTGTTCATTATTCATGCTCGCTCTCGAAAGTGTTTGATGGAATTTTTAGCTCCCTACTATCATTGTTAGTGATTGGAACATAACCTTTGCTAGAAGATGTATTAAAAAGTCCTCAAGGAAATTTGGTAGCTATTGTGTAGTATAGGGGGCCTTGCTTGGAGATTGCTCTATTTGTCAGTAAAGTTTTATTTAGCATGTTTGATGGTAATGCGGTTTTTTATTTTGTTAGCTCTCCTCTCGTTATTTATTTTATTTTTTTATTAGTTCACCTTTTTTTACATCCTTAAATTGTTGTATAGGGTCTTTCAAAAAAAAAATTTGTCATGTAAAACATTCTCAATGTGTACTTTATTGATAATCGCTTACGCCAATTTTTGGTTAGATCATTGCTTGGTGATAGTTTTATTTATTTCTTTATTTCTTTATTTCAGATTCAACTCTTTATTCTTATGCGAGACAACGTTGGACAATTTCTCCCCGCATCACTTTGTCGTGGAGAGAGTGAAAGACCTCGCCTTTCAGGAGTTCCATCAAAAGTATTAATTGTTGAAACCGGTAATCATCGATCTCTTTTTTCGATTTGGTACGCTATTAATATCGAATTTATTTTTTCTACATATGCTAAAGCTACATAAATTAAGGAATTAAAACAAGACAAGAAGCATTTTGGAATTTGGATTGGAGAACAAATTAGGGTCTATGAGTTTCCAGCTTGTTTCTCCATTCGCCAAATTACCACCAACTACGTGGTCATTCTTATTCCTTACCATGGCTTTTGAAACGACATGTTTGATCTGAAATTTGTAACAGGTCTTGGTAACTGGAATACTCTACTATGTGGCATGTTGATCCAACACTTACTAGTGCTTGGAATACTCTACTATGTGGGCATAAAAGGTAAACTTCCTACCTTCTTTCATGTAAAATTTATTTTTGTGCAGTAATTTTCATTCAATGGATAGAGTTTTTCCATCCAATAATTGAAGTGCACACAAAAGTTGCTTAAAAGATTATTTCTACTATTAGCACTGTCACTGTAAAAGAATGCACCTCAGTTTCTTAGTTCTTCTTGTGTTGTGAATTAATGAGAGATTATTTCTACTATTGCAATCCTTGAGATTTAAACTCCTAAGAGAACTAGGAAAACCTAGGGTCAGGCATGTGCAAGACAAGATTTAAATAGAAAATTGTTATTGACAGAACGAACGATAAAGAACAAATGGCTGACTTATCCTAATTAAGGGCCTTAGAGAGATGATAGAAATGGCATATTGGAGGGCAAATGGACTTGGATGTCCAAAATCCAAATAATAGAAAGGAAAATGACGTGGCAATATAGGGTGACAACCGAGGTATCTCAAAAAGATCTAGAAAAGGCTATAACAAGATTTCCATCTATCTTCCCAAGAACTTGCCTTGATGTCCCTCATTTTTTTATATTAGTTTTTAATTTTATTTTGGGCTAAAGTTTTGAAGGAGAATATTATGTTTAAGGAGTTCGTGGAAAGTGGACTTCCTAATGTATCAAATCTAAGTATCACTTAATATGGTTTTACCTTTATCATTCGAACTTAACATTGCTCCTTCAATGACCACGATTTATACAAAACATGCTAATTGGTAGAATCATATTTGAACTAATGGAGCTAGCTTTTCTCTTATGCGTTATTAGCACTCTAGACATCATAGTTGGTCAACAAGTTCAATTGTGTCATTTTGATTAAATATATTATATATTATACTTAGACAAATAAATGAATCATGCGACTAGTCAACAGGCCCAACAGATGAATAAATTGTAAATTACATCTGCTAACTACTTAAATTATGATTTAACAATAATTTATATTGAAATAAAAAATATTTGATTATTGTTTGCAAAAATGTCAAAATTAAGATTTCAACCAAGAAATTTATTAAAAATCATCACGAAATCTCAATTACAACTACACCTCAATATCAACTCGCATAAATTACAAAAAACGTTTGCAACTTTTAATTCAACTCGCATCTTCCAAGCAACGAGAACTCCAGTTCTTCTTCCCAAATATCACATGAGCAACACAAGGAAATTTAATTCGCAAATTATCTGAAAATAAAAGAGAGATCATCTAGCAAAAGCAATAATTCCAAACAAACAAGGTTTAAAGCTAACAACTCTGTAAAGGGTTAAAATAAGAAAACACAGAGTGGCAAATATAAAAAAGAATCACAAAAAGACTAAAAACAGAGAAATTTCATTAGTATTTGATGGTGAAATAGTTAATAGCCCCTTGATATCAGAATTAGTTTAATATGATTTTAAATTTCAACCACACTAAATAATATAAAATAGCCTCCAATTTAGTTGGGCTAACAAATCATTTTCCTTTAAGCATCTATCAAGGGGAAAAAACAAGCACTATATATGTTTCATATGATTTTAAATTTCAATCAGACAGTGAATTCATTTACTCATTCAAATTATCATGTGTTGCCTTGTCCAGAAGTCTCAAGTGGCTTCAAATTCAATTGCATTTGTTCTCTTCTCTTGTCCCTGTAAAACGATCTACGGGGACTTTCATTAATTTATCTCATCTTGCTAGCTAAGCTATTTTCATCTTTATAGATGAGAGACAATCAGACATGCAAGTTAATTTTCTTCCCTAGAAATGAAAGAGACCATTCGGGGGCGGCCCTTCCAACCCAGTTTTCTCCATTTTTACAAGACTTGAACTCAACCCCGCTTATGGGTCATCAACAAGCTTTCAACTTTGACATACAGTAACATATATTCAGTGACCAATATAGTGTAATGCTCACATTTTGCATTAGAGAAGTCACACTGTACGTGCATCAACAATCATTAAAAAAAAAAAAAAAAAAAAAAAAAAAAACTGAACAGAATACAGAAATAAAATCAAGAAAACAAGATACACAATCAATTACCTCAAATGCTGCAGCCTGTCCACCATTGCAAGCCAAATATTTTTTCTGATTGAGAAACTAACATGAGTTTCTTTCCTTCAACCATCCCGCTCAACTCTGTAACCATTATTACATGTTATGAGACATGTTAGCTTTTAAAAACAGGCATCTTGTTCTGATGATAGTACAACCTCCTACAGTTAAGAGTCAGCAAAATGATTCACAACTGGAGATGAGGATCTGAAACAATGAAAACTTGGAAAAAAATATATATATATATAGGCCAACCTGCTGATCTTTAGGACTCTTGCCAAGATGTTTAAGGTCCACCTTCTTATCTTCAATAATATAGAGGGTAAATACAAACAAGTCATAAATTACCTGATATGTCCATTGATTCAGCAATATCTACAACTATCAACAATGGAAAGATTTCTGATTTCCTAAATTCAAAGAGACCATTAATTTTCTTTCCCGGACATAAGCCTCTGTTTATTCAATCCAAAAAAAAAAAAAAAACACTCATCAACCATCTTCTTGATATTGAATTGCTCTTAATCGAGCACAATGGAAGAGTTTGATCCATGTAGCCGTCCCCAATTAATTTGGGACGACTGAGGTATGTTGTTGTTGTAAGACAACAAAAAAAAAAAAAAAACTGGTGGTGTCTTGATATTCAATTGAGGATCACCCGTCAAAAACCAAAAAGTGCACTAATTTCTTACAGAAAATTGAAAACTTTGGACATTAAAAGAAAAGGTACTGGAACAAGACACTTGTAAATAAATTGAGGAAAACAATTTCATTGCTAGCTAAAGTAATAGGTAGTGAAGAGGAGTACGTAGATAGTTGCGCACAAGTGGCAGCTTAATTTAGTGAAGAGGAGTACGTCAAAAACCCAATTTTTCCTGCAATATATTAATGTTCGTCACATTTAAATATTATTAGTCCAAGCTTTATAAATGTAGATCATGAAATTTAATCGCCACCCTATATTTACCAAGAACGTGAAGTTGGCCCGGAAGAAGAAATGAGAGTACTCCCATTCCTACACATCAATCAAACCAATTATAAATTTAAGTGCACCCATGACAAGGCAATATAGTTAAGCTAGTATATGAACATTAAAGGACCATATCTTCAGATGTTGATGCAGATTGAGAGATGAATGAGGTTTGCCTTTTGAGATATTATTGTTGCCTTTCAGTTGCTCGTACAAGAAAGCCAAATTTTGATTGCCCTCAAATTGATCATAAGCTGCCAAGGATAACTTTAATGATGACAATGCTAGAAGATCAAAAACAGTTGTGAAATAACTCAAAGCATTGCTAACGATTAATTGTGTCATAATGGCTTCTCCATGTGAGGAAAGTATATCAGTGAATCTCAACAACCAATGTAGTGCACTGCCTTGCTGTAGAACCTCCTTAGAAAGTAATATGAGACATTGGAGAGCATGAACCTTTTGGTCCATAAGTGTATTTGATAAATGCAAGTAACGGCAGAGCAAGAAAGCCAAGCATAGAAACATATAGCAGCAGGGGCCTAAAGAGTTGATACTTCAACAAGGAGACTAGAAACTCTATTGCCAAAGTAATGTAAATAATCTTCAAGGTGAACCACATCTCCACACAAAAGAGAGAGTTTCGTGCCTTGCTAGAAAGAAAATGATAACCCTTGGAAGCACTGACATGTTTGAACATAGCTTATAACTAATTATTATCAAAATATAATAGTGCTTATAACTAATTATTATTTATTCCAACTACTGATGTCTACTACTCTTAAATATGATTGTTAATTCATGGTGCACCTAACCAAATGACATGAAAATGAGGGAAGACGAAGGACTTAATTGATTTCGGTCTTCTTTTTAAACAAAGAAAAACAAATATAAAAACATTTTACCAATGTTATGTTCTCTGATTACGCAGGAGAGCATCATCCAATTTTCCTCCTGTTGAAAAAAAAAAAAAAGTAAGGCTTTTGATCTCATTAACACCAGTCATCAACAGTGAAAGAGATGCATTTTCAAACACAACAATTTCTTATTTAAGAAGATAATCAGAGTTTTTTGAACATAAAAACAAGAGCCTACATCCACAGATTATCTCAGAAACAGTGAGATGAGATTACCTGTACCATTGTTGCTGAACCATACACCTCTTTGTTTCTTTTTATGCACATATTTTTTGTTACTGCAACAATATTTTTCTATTTTATCATGTATTCTAAACCTCCACTCTTATCACCAATGCACTAGAGCAACAATTCTTGCACTGCAAATGAAATAAAGCAACTCAATGTGTCGAAGGGATCAATCTCATTAGCATTAAATTAAAAAACTATTGCCCATCTGAAAAAAAAAAAAAAATATTGAACTAGAGGTCCAAGTTCACCATATACTTGCATTTAAGTATATAGTCACTAAAGAATTTTATTTACCTGGCATTTAAGTATTCAAAATCAAATGTAGTTATCTGCTAAGAAAGTCACTATATACTTGTATAAAAAGATCACTTGAGTGCCATGCCATTCTCGACATTAGTCCTACTCTAAGCATCTGCTTCATCTTATATGTATGACAAACTAATTCAAATAGATAATTAATTTGCTATTCTTAAATTTCCAAAAACACATTCTAACCTCAATAAACTTCAATATATTCCAGCACATTTGGAAAATCAATCAATATATTTTGATATAATTATATTAGTCACACACACATATATATATATATATATATATATATATATATATATAAATGACTTGAATTTGTAAAAACCGTATGGTACTTTGTAAACTCTTTTAAGAGTTTTAGAAGCATGCAAAAACACTTTTTCACGTTATTCTCCTCTACTTATCTGACATTTGATATATAGAAATAACTAAAGCATGTAATGTAGTGAATGGATTGCTAACTAGTCTACATCGACCTTCTGAACTTAGAATTATTGTCATATAGATACAAAACCTTTCATTCTTTTGTGCCTCTTTTACATTGTCAATGCATTATCTTACCTATAAAGGTGCAGATAACTTTTTATCAAGAACTAGCATTTTTCAACTGTGCCCATGAAATACTTAGTCCTGCTTGATTTTTTTTTATAACTTAGAATTGTTGCCATATAGATACAGAACCTTTCATTCTTTTGTGCCTCTTTTACATTGTCAATGTATTATCTTACCTATAAAGGTGTAGATGACTTTTTATCAAGAACTAGCATTTTTCAACTGTGCCCATGAAATACTTAGTCCTGCTAGATTTTTATTTTTTTTGAAAACCCACTTGATTTGATTTCCATCAATTGATTCACAATACATGCAAACAAGTAGAAATGGATAAAGATACCCGAAAACTGATCCACTACAAACAATTATGAGTGAAAAGGCATAAAATAGAAGGAAAAGAAATGCCTTGCAACAGCATAGATTGTCTTAATTTAGATTATTACCTTAGTTACATTTGCAAGAGAAAAATCAGCACCTCTGAGATCGGCATCAGATAAATCAGCCCCTAGAACATATCAGAAAGAAGAGAAAGAAGTGTATCAATGAGACAAGTGCATCAACATTAACTAACTAGCACAAATCAAACAGTGGAACAGATAGCAAAGTAATTCAACATTGAAGCTTGCATGTGAAGTAGTAGATCGACAATTGTTTTCAATAAGAGCCAAACTGTAGGAAACATTAGCAGGAAGAAGTTAATTAGAGAAGTAAATTAATGTGTGTAGGACAATTAGTAATTAAGGCAAGGCAAGTTGGAGTTCCATTAATTTTAATATATATAATACACTTAATTACTGGTATAGTGGTATTCTTAAGAAATAAGATTAAGTTAGGAGTAATTAATTTTAATAGCATTAAATTTGTAAAAGTCAATTGGTGCTTGAAAAGAGCAAGACAACATGGAAGAAATGTGCAGAGCATGAAGATGAAGTACAAAATGTGGGCATAGAAAGCATGCATTGGAACCAAAAACCTTTAGTAAATTTTTCAGCTATATATCCTTCAAAATAAAACTGTAGAAGAACACTTTATTCAGGGCACTAGCTAGCATGTACAGGTGACATCAATGCTCTCACCCAACAAATTAAGGAATACAAATTTGTAGACAAGACTTATTAGCTTTACAAAATAATTCAGTCTCTACTGTGAATTTGAACACAAATTAGATCAGTGTACCAACATAAATAAAGCAAGACTTTTAAGAATTATGTACAGAGTTCATGAATTGTAAATAAGTGTAAAACACCAACTATGCCCCAAACAATACAAATTACTGCACCAGTGAAGGACTTGGAACACATTTATTGCAATCCATCACAACAACACAAGCACTAAAAGAGAAGGACAGACAGAAAGACATTCAGATTCCACATGAGAGAGAATAAATGATTTTTCACAAACAACACAAAGGCTACAAAACATACTCTTCTCATCATTGCCCAAATCAAATGTCCTGACAATCCACCCCCATCACAGCCGTACCTTCCCCTTCATATATGCAATCACATACAACAAAGTAATTATTCATCAATATCTAAAGACAAGCATACAATTTATCCAAAATTCAGCATACAATTTATCCAGTTATGACCATTGCAATCCCTACCATTACAAGGTGAAAGACACAAAAAGGGTAGAGTGTGAACTGTTGAATGAGAAGGTCATGTGCCTTTTTGAGAGGAAAGATTTGCTTCTATAACTACAACTTAATTATTAATATGAGAGGGATTTGATGCTTCGATGGTTCGCTTATTATATGTATCAGCAGCAGTACCGGAGGTATAAACCCTCCCAGACCAGACAAGGCATGTCACTTATTGTTAAAAGAAAAGAAAAAAAAGTTGAACAATGTAAATTAATTAGCCTTTGGAGAAAAATATTGCTAAGTACATGACACAGTTTCAATTAATTATATGTGAGTGAACTGATCATTTATATTTTATTTTCTGTCTCTTTTATTCTGTAAATGTCAAGAGGAATATATACTTATATATTAAAATAGGGCTAGTACATAGGAATTGTCAAACTTGAGTTACCTAAAGGAAGGAGCCCCAAAGAAAAAAAAAAAAGATGAGCATCGATATATATATATATTAAACAGTCAATACTAAATCACAAAAAAAAATAAATACTTTGGCCATATATGACCGTAGCTAAACCCTTTTAGACAAAAAAAAAAAAAAACCAATACTAGTAATGAAGCTGTGTTTTCATATACCTGTCTTCCACATCCTGTGAGAATCTTTGCAAGACATTTCAATCTCTCATACTAGTTAACTTTGAAGAAAATATGATATTGAATTTGAAGATGGATCAACCAACAACACCACTGGTGGTTCAAAGGTTGAAGATGCAGAATATTTTCATATATATTATGGACAGACCTTCAAAGTCATAAAAAGGTGTTATAAGCATGATTAAGATAAAGCACATATGAACCAAAAATTAATTCAAGTTGTCTATCACATTGTATAAACTCAATCAGAATATCCACAACACCATCAACAAATGCATTTCACCTTATCTCATTGAGGCATTTTCACGAACAGAGACCATATTCAACCAAAAAACTTGAGAGCCAAAGTTTGAGATCTCGCACAAACATCACAAATCAACAATGCGAATCAGTGAAATCGCTTATCCAAATCCAAGTGTTCAAACTTTTGATCAATCTAGGTCGAGTATTGTGCTCAAATCACCAAACCAACTCAAAACGGAACCGATTCTCATACTCACCTCAGCTGCACCAGCAGATATCGACCAATGAACGAACGAACGAGGACTGGTGCAGAGGTTGGGGTTAGGGTTAGGGTTTTGTGACAGAGAAAACAAAGAAGATGAAGTGAGAAAGAGGAGGAGATGTAGAGAGAGAAATTGAGATGGGAATCAGAGTACCTGGAAAGTGAATCGCTGGTTGGAGAGTGAATCGCTGGAGAGTGAGAACTGGTTTGAGATTGAGAGAACTGGTTTTGAGATTGAGAGTCGATTAAGCGACCAATATAGTGTAATGCTCACATTTTGCATTAGAGAAGTCACACTGTACGTGCGTCACATTCTGTATCTGTTGAATTTGATCCTTTTGGGTTTTCTGTGAAGGATTTTCAGACGGGGAAGCCTATCCTGAGGTGTGATAGCCAGGGTGATCTTTATCCTCTCAACTCTATTTACAATCATGCTACTCCATCAACCTTTGCAGCCATCTCTTCCTCACTTTAGCATGATCGTCTGGGTCATCCGGTGCTCCTATTTTCGATGCTCTTAGGGCCAATAAAAGTATTGATTGTACTCAAACTCTACTTCTAGTATTTGTCGTTCAGTGTGTGTTCGGAAAACATATTAAGTTACCCTTTGTGTCTTCTAGTTTCAAATCCGTCTTTACCTTTTGATATAATTCATAGTGATATTTGGACCTCTCCTATTCGAGTTCTCAGGGCATAGATATTATGTGTTATTTTTGGATGATTTTTCAAATTATTTATGGACTTTTCCTTTGGGTCAAAAGTCTGAGGTCTATGAAAAATTTCGGATGAAGTTTTTTATGCTTGAGGTTGGTTGTGCATCATACGCTTTTCTAACCTCATTGGCAAAAACATGCTATGTGGTTTGGATGGTCAATTTAGTATATTTAGGAGGAATCTTCTAGCAAAGTTGTTGTAGTTGTGAAACCGTTTACATCCATTAAGTCCTCTATTTTTTGTTACAAAAGAAGAAAATGAAATGTTGGTGGGATTAACTCATAGCTCAATAGTTGGGATGCAAGCTATATGGTCACACTTTAAATCATCATCTTACTTGGGTAAAGAGTGACACCCAAAAAGAAGAGGAAGGAAGGGGGAAAAGAGCAATATTTCTTAGTTTGCAGATGCTGTATAGATCGTTGAACTGTAAGGTTGGATGTGTTTTGAAGGTTCAACAGTTACATCTTTTACTTCGCTATTGTATTGGCTCGAATGATTGTGCATTTTAGTCCTGTCTTTTTCATCTAGGTTGGGTTGTTTATTCAAAATCGACTTGGATGCTTTTGATGCTTTTTTCTGTCATATCAACGTGTAACGAGCGTTATGTTTTGTACATCAGGTTCCATCTGTTTACGAAGAAATGGTACTATCAGGTGTCACCCTAGACAAGAAAGCAAGAGCAATGTTGCGGTCTGCACTTAGATACATGAGAAGCACACTTAAATCATAGCCATAACTGCACAAGCAGATCAGGATGATGACAAACTTGACTTATCTTCTTAAGGCCGTCTGTCAATGCACATTGAAGGTTAGTGGTTTTATTTTAACTCAACTGTTTCTATTAGCCATGCATGAAAGCTAGCGAGATGTATTATTTAAAAATGCATTGCTTGAAAAGTCTGACGACTTGAACTTAAAGTTTAGCTTCCAAAATTGTTTGAAGTGAATTTGAAATTGACTTTTGAATCCAAGTTGAGTCCTTTTAGTTGATTGACTTGAGTCGTATTCTTAGTTTCTATTAGCTTAATTCACATCAAATGATCAAATGCTGATGAATATACAAACATGGCTACAGAAGAACGTGAACACTTACAGGAGTGTTTTATACTATGTAATAAACTGTAGTGAGAAAGAGCTACAGAAAAAAGAAAAGAACAAACAACCTGTAGAGTGTAGAACCAATAAAATCTTGACAAATTTATGAACATATTGCCATTTTTATTGATGCATAACTTTAGATTGGTCTCATCTAATAGGGTAAACATTCCTACATCTAAATAAAACGCAGCTTCAAATCGTGTTTTAGTTTGGTCAGTTTCCACACAAATTTTGGCATTTCTTTCATTGAATGTATTTGAGGAAAAACTTTGCAGAAAAAATTTCATAGAAATGGGGACTGCAGCTTATGTTTCCTTGTCTGGTTGTGCAGAGTTTTGGGAATGGCTCATGGGTTGTGTTTTTCTCATGGTGAATTCTTCCATTATTTTCTGGCTGACTTATGCCTGTTTTCTTGCATCCTCGGATTCTAGCTCGCAGGAATTGGGGTGACCGCATGCGAATTACAAAGAAGGATTTGGATTCCCGCCCTCTTCCAAGCGACCGGTTGTATGTATTCGTCTATATTCTTGTATCGTTGTGAGTGCCTGTTATTCATTTGATGAACCAAGCATCATCGATCCCGTGTTCATGTAGATTAAGTGGCTAACAATCATGTATTTTTCTATTGAAGATCATAGATGATCTCCCTATCGACACATGTAAAACAATTGAAAAGTAAGGGAGTATATTAATCTATATAGCTATGATGCAGAAGCTTCTTATCCCAAAAAAGAAAAAGTTGTATAGATTTGACTTACCAAGAAAATCCAATGCATTGTTCTTTCGAGTACTCGGATTGGTGGAGCCTAGATCTCATACATAGAATAAATATTATCCTTACTTTAATCACCTTTTAACCCTATAGGAACCATAGATGTGATTTACCTTCTAGGTTCTATTTTGACTACGACGACAACAATGGTGACAACAAACCCGCAATCCCAAATTCACATTTTCATCCTCAATGATTGCTTCATTTCTACACCATCCCTTCGTTATAATGAGGATGATTTGTCGTTTAGATGTATCAAAATGAAAAAAACACAACAACAATAACCCCCAATACTCCTGCTAGGTTCTATTTTGTAGATAAAGTTTATGGGATAAGAAACCAACAATGGTGGGTTCTAAAAAGAAAATGGGTGGATGTCGTGTACATAGACATTATTAAAGACGTACGAGGAGTAGTAATAAGTCTAAAGACATTTGAAGTAATCAATTGTGGAGTAAAATGATAATGAGAATCTTTGAAGAGACTAGGAGAGGTAAATTATGAAGATTTTGTCATTTAATATTAGAGGTTGTGCTGTTGCTGCAAAATGTAACATGATTAGAAGAATGACCAGGAAAGCCAAACCAGACATTATAATCGTGCACGAAACAAAAAGAGAGTGCATTGATAGAAGAATAATGAGTCAATTGTAGAGTAATAGGTTTATGGAGTGGGTTTTTCTACCATCTAACGGTAGATCAAGGGGATTCTTGTGGCATGGGATGCTAAGGTGATAAAAGTGTAGGGTAATCTTGTAGGTGTCTTCTCAGTTCCAGTCAAAATCCAAAAACTAGTACATTAACAAACTTTAGAGTCAATGGCTCTATGGGAAGCGGCTTATGAAAATATTACAAGAATGTTTCGGGAAATTCATCAACAACGTGATCGCTTAGGCTGTCCTAGATTCCACTCAAATGTTTCCCCAATTTCATTTTCACTATCCCCACAAGAACCAATACAACCAGCAAACCTTCCATCACCACCGCCTCTTTGTTCATGTCCTACACCACTATCAAAAACCCTCTGATCCACATCCTGAAAACCCCCTGCCACCTCTTTCCCCCTCAACGAAACCTTCTTATGAGATTCAATACCTCAAACTAACTTGTGTGTGTGAGGAAGACATTAAACTAGATCTGAAACCTCACCAAATCTTAGGGGGACTGCAGAATTCCATGGTGACCTTCGAGGACTCGAAAAAGTTAGTGCTTGAACGGGATCTAGATCCGCCATCCGCTGCAAGATCTCTATTTTGTTTCCCTTCATTCAATTCTCAATGAATCCTCTCTACTTACTTCAGAAGTTTATGAGGCAGATATTGGTTGCGGATTCAAGCAATTTGAGATGTCTTCGCTGCAATGTTGAAGGAAGAGATGACTGATGTGTCACTATATAAGATACATGATACTTGTTCTGATGATAGTAAACCTCCTGCAGTTAAGAGTCAGCAAAATGATTCACAACTGGAGATGAGGATTTGAAACAATGAAAACTTGGAAAAAAATAAATATATAGGCCAACCTGCTGATCTTTAGGACTCTTGCCAATATGTTTTAGGTCCACCTTATTATCTTCAATAATATAGAGGGTAAATACAAACAAATCAGATGAAAATGTCATGGTCATAAATTACCTGATATGTCCATTGATTCAGCAATATCTACAACTAGCAAGAATGGAGAGATTTATGATCACCTAAATTCAAAGAGACCATTAATTTTCTTTTTCGTACATAAGCCTCTGTTTATTCAATCCAAAAAAAAAAAAAAACTCATCAACCATCTTCTTGATATTCAATTGCACTTAATCGAGCACAATAGAAGAGTTTGATCCATGTAGCTGTCCCCAATTAATTTGGAACGATTGAGGCTATGTTGTTGTAAGACAAAAAAAAAAAACTGGTGGTGTCTTGATATTCATTTGCTGATCACCCGTCAAAAACCAAAAAGTGCACTAATTTCTTAAAGAAAATTGAAAACTTTGGACATTAATAATTGCAACCAATCAAACTAATAAGTTAAATCTGAGTTTCAACCAAAACACAAATAATAAATAAGATAATCTAGGAATGATGCTTTTACATATTGATCATAATTTAGTAGCATTATCAGTCAAGAGTTTGATGCAGCATCGATCTAACTTAGTAGGATCATGAGGTCAACTGCTCAAGTAAAATTTTAGTTGAACACAACTATTGGAAAATAGCACAACCATCCAGCTGATTAGCTTGCAAGGGTAATTAGGGAGGTCTATTCATGAGCCGAAAATAAAAACAAACTCAAAAAAAAAAAAAAGAGTGATCACCTACTAAGAGCAATAGCTCCAAATAGATAAGAACTAGCAACTCTGCAGCGCTGCGAATAATTTAAGCTTCTCATATTTATAATTAAGAAGTAAAACTGTTTGTCAATCAGTTACAAACTAGCTTATCAACCATCTTGTTGAAACTCATCAACCATCTTCTTAATATTCATTCCAAGCTTATCACCAAAATTTTCCTACATGTTAGCTTTTAAAAAAGGCATTTTGTTCTGATGATAGTACAACCTCCTACAGTTAAGAGTCAGCAAAATGATTCACAACTGGAGATGAGGATTTGAAACAATTAAAACTTGAAAGAAAAAAAATAATAGGCCAACCTGCTAATCTTTAGGACTCTTGCCAAGATGTTTTAGGTCCTCCTTATTATCTTCAATGCCAATCAATTCATGAACCATTGCCTACAAAAAGAAATGAGAAGGATAAATATAGTTACATAAAGAAGTGAACAAGAACTAATTTCTAAAATATAGAGAGTAAATACAAACAAAACAGATGAAAACGTCGTGGTCATAAATTACCTGATACGTCCATTGATTCAGCAATATCTACAACTAGCAACAATGGAGAGATTTCTGCAACAACAACATAGCCTCAGTCCCAAATTAACTGGGGTCGGCTACACTCAGTCCCAAATTAACTCGGGTCGGCTACATGGATCAAACTTTTCCATTGTGCTCGATTAAGTGCAATTGATGGTGAGCTTTACAAACCATTCAAATCCCTTATAATTAATGAATCCCATGTTAATTTTGGTCTGCCCCTACCTCTTCGAATTTCTACAATTTCTATTGAGTCAAGTTTTCTAGTTGAAGCATTTGTAAGCCGTCTTTACAGGTGACCAAACCATCGCAACCGCCCTTCCCTAATCTTTGTATCAATTGGTGCTACTCCTACTTGTCTTTGAATTTCTATATTTCTTATTCTATCTTTGTATCAATGGAGAGATTTTTGATCTCCTAAATTCAAAGAGAACATTAGTTTTCTTTCTCGTACATAAGCCTCTGTTTATTCAATCCAAAAAAAAAAAAAAAAAAAAACTCATCAACCATCTTCTTGATATTGAATTGCTCTTAATTGAGCACAATGAAAGAGTTTGATCCATGTAGCCGTCCCCAATTAATTTGGGACGATTGAGGCTATGTCGTTGTTGTAAGGAAAAAAAAAAAAAAACTGGTGGCATCTTGATATTCATTTGCCGATCACCCGTCAAAAACCAAAAATTGCACTAATTTCTTACAAAAAATTGAAAACTTTGGGCATTAAAAATTGCAACCAATCAAACTAATAAGTTAGAAAAAAATCTGAGTTTCAACCAAAACACAAATAATAAATAAGATAATCTAGGAATGATGCTTTTGCATATTGATCATAATTTAGTAGCATTATGAGTCAAGGGTTTGATGCAGCATCGATCTAACTTAGTAGGATCATGAGGTCAACTGCTCAAGTAAAATTTTAGTTGAACACAACTATTGGAAAATAACACAACCATCCAACTGATTAGGTTGCAAGGGTAATTAGGGAGGAGTATTCATGAGCCGAAAATAAAAACAAACTCAAAAAAAAAAAGAGAGTGATCACCTACTAAGAGCAATAGCTCCAAACAGATAAGAACTAGCAACTCTGCAGCACTGCGAATAAATTAAGCTTCTCATATTTATAATTAAGAAGTAAAACTGTTTGTCAATCAGTTACAAACTAGCTTGTGCATAAAAAAAAAAGGTACCGGAACAAGACACTAGTAAATAAATTGAGGAAAACAATTTCATTGCTAGCTAAAGTAATAGGTAGTGAATTGAGCAGTGGGCATTCATGGCTTCAACACATACCATGCCAATTAAGTGATGAAAAGATCTCACATGCATTTATGCACTGGTTTTGGTGATTAAAGAGAGAATCACTGAAGAGATGCACACAAATTGGCCCGCCCAGCTTAAGCCCACGTGGACCCCGAGCCGCTGCTTGTCGTCTCCCCACACGGTCGCGCCACCTCCTGCCGCCGACCCTCGCCAGTGGCGCCACCGCGCTCAGCTGCTCCGTGAGTCCCCTGCCCGTCGGTCTCTCCTTCTTCCCTCTCTCTCTTTCTCTCATCCTCTCGTTCTTATTTATCTCATCTATTTGGTTCTAAACTGATTTTTTTAGAAAGTTTGTTAGTTAACGAGTATAAGTGGTTTTTTTTTTTTTAAAAGAAACAAGGATAACTCATTCGGAAAAAATATTATAAATAATACCAATAGTTTCTAATTTTCTCTTCTTGATTATTTTTCACCATATATTAATTTTCGAACGTTCGAGAGAATTAGCTTTCCGAATTCTTGCTTTTCGTCATCAATGGCATCATCACTACTCGTTAGTAATAGTTTGAGTTCATCAGTCGTTCTTCCTCGCGGTTACGTGTTTGCTCCCACAGATTCCGAGCTCTTCTGTCACTTTCTCCTTTCTAAAATTCAAAACCCTGATGTGAAGTTCGAAGAGATTCATGATCTTGATGACATCTACAAATATACACCTCGAGATCCTCGCAAGTACGTATTTAACAAATCTGTTGCATGTCTTTCTTTCTTTCTTTCTTTTTCTTTTTTGCATATCTTTCTTATTCTCATTGACTAACTAGAAGTTTTAAAATTCAAAAAATTGTCTGGTTTGCGTCAATAATTGATTTTAAGTATGTTTGAGAAAACTACCTATAATTTAACCCAAACAGCTTTAAAATTAAAATTAACGTCTCCATGTCGTGCAAGTTTTGATCAAAGAGTAATATATATTGTAAATAATTGTTTTTTCGTTAAAAAGAAAAATTATGTAGTGCGATGATCGGGTTAAATTTTTATATGTTTATTAATTTGTTTTAGGGTTTAATTAGTATTGATAATTATATATGTCTAATTAATCAAGTTGTGCGTGCATGCACGGAGTTGTGCGGATGAGGTTAGGGTTGGAAGTACTCGTGCATATAAACTTAGATTAATTAGATTCTTTTACACGTGCAATTAAATTACATTAATTATTGCAGTTTGTACGAAAAAAAAGAGAGCCAAAGAATGGTATTTTTTCAAATTTCTAGGATCATGAAACATGAGAACGGCTCTAAGCCGAATCTAAGGTTGCCGGTCAAAGTAGTTTTTGGAGAGCCTCTAATGGCGGAAAGATGATGGTTCAAGTACATAATAGACAATTTTTGGGACATAAGGGAGCATTGAACTACTTTAAAAATAAGCAATCCAAGACCAATTGGATCATGCAAGAATACACCTTGGCTTCTCAAAATCATCACGGTCCCCACAAGGTAACCATGCTTAATTCATTCTCATTAATTAACTTAGAAAATCAATAATTAATGTATATATTAGATTTTTTCCTGAAATAATTAATATATATGTTTATAGTTCTATAACATACCGTACCAACCAAGTGCAATAAGTGGGTACAATGTCACTTAAGTAAGAGGTTGGGGTCTGAATCCTAGTTAGGGCAAGTTAGTTTCTTAATTTCTCATAAAAAATACGTATACCTGAGACATCTATATACCCTAAACCTAAATAAATACCAACATTTTTTTTTTCTTAAAAAATAACTAAAGAAATTACTTATACCCTTCCTTTTATTTTTAGGAGTTTTAATTTAATGCTAACTTCAAATTATTTATTAGTCTTTCACAGTCATGTAGACTAATTGTTAATTGAACTGATTTTTCTATAAGAATAGTATATTAATTAATTGTAGTAATTGAATATTTATATATTGTTTTCTCTTTACTTATGTACAGCTTTAAAGACTATTCCTCAGCAAAATCTACCAAAGGATTGGCAAAGCTTCAAGAAACAAATCATCAATCGTAATTGGTCATCGTAGTGATGTTGGTGACGAAGGAGGCTTGGAGGACTACATAATGCCACAGCTACCTTATTATGAAGATGTCAATCATGGTGTTGCTCAACAAGTTGGCATGGATATGGCACCTGCCATGAATAATATTACTAATGCCTATGATCATCAATACATCAATATTGAGGATGGAGCTGATACAATCAACTCATGAAGAAGCCATGCCACCATTAATGATCATCAACCAAGATCATCCATCAAGCGCAGTGCCATTCATAGCTACCGACGATAATGACTGTGGTAACTCATCCAACTTTGGGCTATCAAATATTGAGCCTCATCACGCAGATCCTGAAGAAGCAGGGGCAATTATCCAAGACTACCAAGAAAAATATCAATGTGACTTCAACACTGATCATCCTGATGTAGTTGCGTCGCCTAACGTTGAGTCGACAGAGGTTTTAGAGGAAGAGGGCCTCGACTGGTTGCGTGACTTCCCTAAATTTCAACCGGCGGATTTGGAATTCAGTGATTGGGAAGCCAATGCATGGGATAATGAATTTGCTCCAGTTTGAATGTATATGTAGTTGTCACAAGGGTACCATGCATGTATTTGCTTAATCAGTTTGTGTAATGACATGATCTACCTTTTTTGTTGTGAGAATTGAATCAATTTGTTTAAGGACATGAATTTGTTCCAGTTTGAATTAATATTCATGTATGGTTGGATCCATCAATCATGCCTAAATGATTCTTATAATATGTATCAATCATGGGCGCCTTCTACACAGATGAACTAACATTTTCAATTAGGTATGAGCTACAAAATGGTTGATTCCTGCTTGAAACTTTCTGCTGTAGTGAACTTTTGACTACAGCATATCCGAATTGATACATAATGTTGGAACATCCAGCTGTGCCTTTGTATTGTTTTGCATCAACTAGAGGAGCGAGTTCTTTCCACTCAACTAGTGTCCTTGTCAGTTTGCAAATATATTTATAGTTAAAGCTTAAAAGAGGGAAAATGATCAGGTGGAGATCAATACAAAATGATACGATCTCATGATCTCTTTAAACATAGTAACATGGACTGTAATTTATAGCTAAATAAAATTAGTTTGTACGACTTACCTGCTGATCTTTCAAAAAAAAAAAAAAAAAAATGATGAGGACAATCTGTCTCAAAGAATAAATAGTATTTTCTTCCATTATTTGACGGAGTTTGTCTGATGAAGCTGTGAATGCATTTAAAGTCATGAGAGCTGATGGTCTAAATCCTAGTATTCCAGTTCTCAACTCAGTAATCAATGCATTTGGTGAGGATAGGAGGGATGCTGAAGCTTTTGCTGTACTGCAGTATATGAAAGAGAACGTAAGCAATTAGCTGCTTTTCTTATATGTTGCCTATTTCCTGCTAGCGTTTATGGCCTATTTTAGGAAATTCTTGCCAACATGCTGTTCAACTAAATTTTGTGGTATTCCTTGCTGCTGCAGGAGTTGAAACCAGATGTTGTGACATACACCACCCTAATGAAAGCTCTAATCCGTGTTGAGAAGTTTGAAAAGGTAGAAACTTTTATCCTGTCTCTTTATATTCAAAGACATGCTGTGTGGTTTGGATGACTGAATTTAGTATATTTAGGAGAGAAATGATAGAATAAAAAGATTAATAAATAACCTTTTTCTAGTTCCGGATGAAGTTTTTTATGCTTGAGGTTGGTTGTGCATCATATGCTTTTCTAACCTCATTGGCAAAAACATGCTCTGTGGTTTAGATGGCTGAATTTAGTATATTTAGGAGGAATCTTCTAGCAAAGTTGTTGTAGTTGTGAAACCATTTACATCCATTAAGTCCTCTATTTTTTGTTACAAAAGAAGAAAATGAAATGTTGGTGGGATTAACTCATAGCTCAATAGTTGGGATGCAAGCTATATGGTCACACTTTAAATCATCATCTTACTTGGGTAAAGAGTGACACCCAAAAGAAGAGGAAGGAAGGGGGAAAAGAGCAATATTTCTTAGTTTGCGATGTCAGTATAGATCGTTGAACTGTAAGGTTGGATGTGTTTTGAAGGTTCAACAGTTACATCTTTTACTTCGCTATTGTATTGGCTCGAATGATTGTGCATTTTAGTAGTCTGTCTTGAATGATTGTGCATTTTAGTCTGCCTTTTTCATCTAGGTTGGGTTGTTTATTCAAAATTGACTTGGATGCTTTTGAGGCTTTTTTCTGTCATATCAACGTGTAACGTCTTGTACATCAGGTTCCATCTGTTTACGAAGAAATGGTACTATCAGGTGTCACCCCAGACAAGAAAGCAAGAGCAGATCAGGATGATGACAAACTTGACTTATCTTCTTAAGGCCGTCTGTCAATGCACATTGAAGTATTTTAACTCAACTGTTTCTATTAGCCATGCATGAAAGCTAGCGAGATGTATTATTTAAAAATGCATTGCTTGAAAAGTCTGACGACTTGAACTTAAAGTTTAGCAAAATTGTTTGAAGTGAATTTGAAATTGACTTTTGGATCCAAGTTGAGTCCTTTTAGTCGATTGACTTGAGTCGTATTCTTAGTTTCTATTAGCTTAATTCACATCAAATGATCAAATGCTGATGAATATACAAGCATGGCTACAGAAGAACGTGGACACTTACATGAGTGTTTTATACTATGCAATAAACTGTAGTGAGAAAGAGCTACAGAAAAAAGAAAAAAACAAACAACCAATAGAGAGTAGAACCAATAAAATCTTGACAAATTTATGAACATATTGCCATTTTTATCGATGCATAGCTTTAGATTGGTCTCATCTAATAGGGTAAACATTCCTACATCTTAATAAAATGCAAATCAAATCGTGTTTTAGTTTGTTCAGTTTCCGCACAAATTTTGGCATTTCTTTCATTGAATGTATTTGAGGAAAAATTTTGCAGAAAAAATTTCATAGAAATGGGGACTGCAGCTTATGTTTCCTTTTCTGGTTGTGCAGAGTTTTGAGAATGGCTCATGGGTTGTGTTTTTCTCATGGTGAATTCTTCCATTATTTTCTGGCTGACTTATGCCTGTTTTCTTGCATCCTCAGATTCTAGCTCGCAGGAATTTGGGTGACCGCATGCGAATTACAAAGAAGGATTTGGATTCCCGCCTCTTCCAAGCGTCCGGTTGTATGTATTCGTCTATATTCTTGTATCGTCGTGAGTGCCAGTTATTCATTTGATGAATCAATCATCATCGATCCCGTGTTCATGTAGATTAAGTGGCTAACAATCATGTATTTTTCCATTGAAGATCATAGATGATCTCCCTATCAACACATGTAAAACAGTTGAAAAGTAAGGGAGTATATTAATCTGTATAGCTCGATGCTTGGGCTTCTTATCCCAAAAAGGAAAAGTTGTATAGATTTGACTTACCAAGAAAATCCAATGCATTGTTCTTTCGAGTACTTGAATTGGTGGAGCCTAGATCTCATGCATAGAATAAATATTATCCTTACTTTAATCACCTTTTAACCCAATAGGAACCATAGATGTGATTTACCTTGTAGGTTCTATTTTGGACGGCAACAACGAACAATGATGACAACAAACCCGCAATCCCAAATTCACATTTTCATCCTCAATGATTGCTTCATTTCTACACCATCCATTCGTTATCATGAGGACGATTTGTCGTTCGATGTATCAAAATGAAAAAAAAAAAAAAACAACCACTAGAACAAAGTAGATTTTTTATAGCACCTAATTCATAAAAGTTTTCAATAACTCCTATGTATTACTTTTTATAACACCTAATTCATAAAAGGTTTTTAAGTAACCTCTATGTATTAGGTGATTAGGGTATGTATTAGGCTATTCAAATCACACCGTTCACGAATTCTTATTTGGTGAGACATTTCTTCAGATTCTTCAGATTTTCGCTACATCTCTTCCATGCACCATCGCCTCATCGGTATCAACGCGATCTCTGTGTTTCAATTTTGTTCGCTCTGTGAGTGGTTTTGCTTGATTTCTCGTGCGAACGAAGTTCAGCTTCTTCTAGGGTAAGGTATCCAATCCTCTCTCACGTCGTTGTGTTCTGGAATCTTCGTTTCTCTGGCCAACGAACGACCTCATTCATGCCTGTGCAGGCTTTGACAGTCCACAGATCGTCGACATTTTGGTTTCAGTTAAGTGGATTCAACTTCTTAGCTGCTCCTTTTTGTGTGATTTTGATGGTTCTAGTATGTTGACTGAATTCGGTTCGTTGTATGGATATTTTTTTGTGAATTTGCTCATTTGAATGTAGGTTTTGTGGATTTGATGAAGTGGATGATTAATTGATGATGTTGAATCGTTGCAAAGTGTTCAGAAAAGTAGGAAAATGAAATCTCATTTTGATTTTTCAGAACCTTTGAAATGAAGCTATGTTTAGGTAAATCTAGGGTTGATTTTGACCTAGGAAAGGTAGATTTGAGTTTAAATAATGAGAATCCCCTGATGTTAGGCACTGAATCAGAGAGCTAGTACTGAATATTTGTCTACTGTTTGCATTTTCCTAATTACTATCACTACTAATCGCTTTTGTCTAAGGTTGAGAAAATGTGTATATACTTTGATCTCACTGAGGTGGAAAGATATTGATCTATTCCAGTAGTAAAAAAGACTGCTGGAATAGGTGCCCCTTGTTCAATGGATTAAAACATATTATCATAGATAGCCATGGCTTCTCAGGAGTTATCCTAATCATGCTTGCTGTTCTTGGATCCATTGGATTTTTTAGTGCCATTGGAGTAAAGTCCACCCTAATCATAATGGAAGTAATCCCTTTTCTTGTTTTGGCTGTAAGTTCTTTTTCTTAAAACGTTTTAGTTTTTACATTGATTAACATAGACTACTTTTAAGTCTAGATACTTTAAAAATCTAATGTGATGTTCCATATTTTAATGTATTTCTATAAATCAACTTTCCTTTCAACTATCAATTAAAATTGAATGTTTCCAACCTTGATTGATATGGGTTCTTAGATATGCTTTGTCTACTACTGCTTAAGCAATTTTTCCTTGTATTGTACTAGGCAAACTGCGGCCTTTTCTTTTGGTTAATTAATCAGATTTTTATTATATGTGCTCTTAGTCTTTGATTATTTTTCAAGTGCTTTTCCACTTTAATTAATTTGGGACTAAGGCTATGTTATGTTGTTGTTGTTGTTGTTGTATGAGCTAAAACTAAATTAATCAGATTTTTATTATATGTGCTCTTAGTCATTGATTGTTTTTCAAGTGCTTTTCCACTTTAATTTAATGTAGAATCTTGATGGCAAAGTGTGAGTTTTACTTCATAAGGCGTATTGGTAATTTGTTTGAACAATGTTCTTTGAATCAGTGCTCACAAGCTTTATCTCAGATTTTGCAAATCCTACGTGTCCAATGTATATTGAAAGGTCTTGATCATCAGTACCTATCATGTATGTACAATCCTTGCAAAGCTTGCATATACATCCGACCATTGGAACTAGACAATGCATATGTTATTGAAGGAGTAAAGGTGGTATTGCTAGAAGCTAATCACTGTCCAGGTGCAACTCTGATTCTCTTTCATCTTGCTGATGGAAGATGCTATTTGCACACTGGGGATTTTAGAGCTAGTAAAAAAGATGTCCTTGAGTTTGTTGTGAAGATGACTAGGAACTATATTAAAAATCAGCCAAATACCATATGTTTGAAGTACTTTAGTGAATGCACAAATTCTGTTTATGAACATTTTTTTTGTTGGTGAACGCCTTCATCCTTTTTTTTTTTTAGTGAATGCACAAATTCCAGGATCGGCTCAAGGACTATTTCCAAAATTTTCATCATTCACTCACTATAAAACTAGGGATACATCATTATCATCATCCAACTAAATATATCCTACCAACTAACTGCTGCAATATACGATACACATATCTAACTTTCTCTAATTCAACTGATCAATATTCTATATTGGATATCAAAATCTTTGCATATTCGCCAACTTCTGCCATCTTCCTTGTGCCAATTTGTGTTTGGATCATTAATGTGAATACCACAATATTCTATATCATTTGTCTTTTCTTTTCTAGTGATGACATTTCCTTTGAAGGACTAGAGTAAGAACTAGAAGAATGTCAAAATGATGACGTAAGTAGCTTCATACCATTACTCTCTACATTTTTTTCTTTTTGGCTGCTTTTCATGGGTTGGGTGGTGGAAATGTTACAAGACTCAAGATTAGAAGATCTTTTTTTTTCCCATTCAAGTATATTGATTGGTATATCATTATGAGGCTTGGGAAGAGTAACGATCAATAAACAGTCTGCTTTTTGGATATTTAATTTTCATTTCCTCCTTTTTCCATCTTCTGTTCCCTTTTTCATGGTATATATTGCATTTTTCTGAAGAATTTTGTACATTGTTTTGGATATGGCACGTGGAACAAATATATTTTGAGCTTTTAAAAATTACATAAATGTGGTTTATATAGTTTTAAAGCCACGTGATAGTTCTTGTTAGATTTTGGTAAATTTTACCTCTCTCTCTCTCTCAAGCAGAAAAGCCATAGTATCCTTAACTATGCTTAAATGTTTTTGTAGTTTTTGATGAAATCCTGTCTGATTGTTGTTACTACAGTTATTCATATATTATCTTCATTATTTTGAATTATTGTAATGGCTGCTTTTTCATATGGAAGTTAGTTTGTTTTACAATTTGTTTTCAACAGGTAGTTGCAAATATATTGTCTAAAGGCACCAAATTGCGAGAGTACGCAAAGGGTGTTGAAAATGATGTGCGACAAGTTGAGTTGGACTCAATTCAGGTTAGCGAAATTCTGTTTTATGGTTGTCATTCATCACAACTTTACAGTTTACATTTTTTTGTTACCATTCATTTATATACATAGTATCCAATTGTAAAAGTACGTCCAGCATTTGAAAACCTTTATAAAATACTATAATCTGTTTTCTTTAATTCTCCTTTTTTTCCACTTCCGAATGCCATTTTTTTTGGGTTCAATGCCTTTCTTTTTAGGATTGATTAAAACGCCATTTAGTTTTGTGTTATTTCGATTCGACTTACCTTTCAGTGTTTCCAATGGCATTTTCGTTAAAATTCTTAAATTCAAATTTAATGTTTTGATGGGCTTGGAAGTAGATCTTCTGGACGTGATAAAATCAACAATGTCCGAAATGCAGTTGAAGTAGTCATATTTTTCGCGACTCTTTTCTAAATGAACAGTATCCAAAATGCTAATAGTGCAAAATAAAATTTGAATATATTTGTTAGAAATCCTAAACAGTTCTACCTCAACTTAATGAGCATGGAATGATAGAATATGAGTACTGCCAGTTTATGGCAATGCTGTTTCTAGTTGGATATTCGAAGGAGCCTATGAGAAGGACATTTTATAAGGGCAAAGGACAGAGGCATGCTGGTCTATTGCTATGGAAATGAGGATTGAGGGCAAAGTTAAAAAAATGGTTATGGCTTTCTGGTCCAAAGAGTGAGATTCCTTTGAAAAAAGCTGGAAAGAGGATTGTTTTTGGTATAATATGGCATCTCAGTTTTTGCTTCATCTTTTGGCATCATTATGGCTCATCTGTAGCATTAAGAGGAACATTGCATTACAAGTGTTGGCATTTTTGGGTTCTATTGGGAACCTTTATAATTTTTCAAGAAAAAGGTGAAATAAGTAGGTTGTTACGGCTATACTTTTTTAAATCCTTTTTTTCTTATAGTGTATGAAAAAGTACATAATTAATAAGACCGAAAGAAAAATAGAAGGCACAGGGAAAAAGGTAGCCGACCTTAATCATTGGTGAGTGATAAGAAGACATTGAACTTGTCGTAGCTCAAGAATCTTAATAATTATGAATAGTTAAGGAGTAAAAACCAAACTTGTCATGATTCTCATGCATAGTATATTCATCAATCATTATGATGTGTTATTTAACTCCACCTATGTAGAACGTCTTGTATCTTCTACATGGCCTGTTCCAAGTCCTGGATAAAGGAGGAGAGGTCCCAAGCCCATTATCCATACCCTGGATAGTGGGGGCTTGCGATAGGTTGACAACTAGCATAAAAACTTTTGCCACTTTTTATGATAGCCAACCCAACTAATTTGAGTTTGAGGCGTTGTTGTCGTTGTTGTATTGTGATATGTTATTTCAAAGTACATTGTTACTTGTCACCCCTCAATAGCGAGACCCGAATAGGGTCAATCAAGGCACTGGTAACCTAGCAAATGACCGAGTTTCTGAGGACTCGGGTGGTTCCATGGAGGTTAGATCTTTGACTTCGAGGGTTGCAAAGATGGCTCGCAAGTGATGCGCGCGTGTAGTTGGAAAACCGCATGCGGCAATGCGTGATGGGAACGCGCGGATGGACGCGCGCGCGCGGGCGAGCGCGCGTGGACGCATGGACGAGCGCGCGTGGGCGGGCGCAAGGCGTGATTTTCCTTGGCACGGCGCCTTGGCACGCCTTGGCACATCTTGGCGCAAGGCACGGCGGACTTAGGTACGCGCCTTGGCACGAGGCACGGGCGGACTTAAGTACGCACCTTGGCGCGAGGCGAGAAATACGGCGGA
Source organism: Stephania yunnanensis (assembly GCA_039657365.1). Lineage (NCBI taxonomy): Eukaryota > Viridiplantae > Streptophyta > Magnoliopsida > Ranunculales > Menispermaceae > Stephania > Stephania yunnanensis. The sequence continues at coordinate 51,534,539 of CM077585.1, read as the reverse complement.
CTTTTAGGTACACGCCTTGGCACGGCGCCTTGGCACGCCTTGGCACGGAAGCGGGAAAACCTTGGCACGTCTTGGCACGAGCGCGGGCACGGCAAGACTTGGCGAGTAAGTATGCACGTGCTTGACACATGGAAAGTGTTGACAAACCTTGACTTGGGCGTTGACCCAAGTCAAAGTACGCTTGGTCGAAATTTTGATGTTTCCTATTGGAGTTGAGCAAACGCTTAACATCTACTATAAGGAGAGGTGTGCTCTCTCCTTGGGGTGGCATGGGCGGACTAGCAGGGACCCTCGAGCATGCCTTGGGAGCAATGCCAAGGCACGACCCATGGACGGACCATGGCGTCGGCCACCCTTCGAGCCGGTGGGACTCAACGGAGCCCCGGCTAGCACGGCGACGCGCCCGGGCACGAACGGCACGTCCGGACAAGCCCCGTCCCGTAGAGAACATGGCCATGTCCTTGTGGAGTGGCTAGACCAAGTCAAGACGGTTTCAAGGCGCCAGTGTAACTACCTTGGTCATGGGCCGGAGCCATGACCAAGCCACGACCGAGTAATCCCGAGTACCAGGAGCCTAGGCGAGAAACTAGGCACCACGAGCGCTCCCATCCCGAATTCAAGGTAAACCGAAGGCTTGGGCGGACCGGGTCTTGGGCGGTTGCGAGGTGGTTGAGGTAACTACCTGGATCATGGGCGAAAGCATGATCGCCCACGTTCCAGTAGCTTCGTGCACGAAGAGAAGGTGCCCTCGACTAGGGGGTCAAGGCGATTATGGGCGAGGTGGCAATGAGGGGAGCAAGGCGATTCTACCACCATGCAAAACTATATTTCTTGTGCATTCCATTTCTAATTGAGACTTCATCCAAGTCCAATTTGCTCAACTTGACCTTGTGCTCTTGTCTCGTTGGTCTTAGTTTTAATTTTTTGAAATTCTTTTTGTAAAAATATTTGGTGGTTCTCCTATTGATCATGCAGGATTACATTAAAGAGAGTGATAATTTAGTCTCACTTCATGATCAAATTCGGGATTGCGATAACATCTTATCTCAGATGGAAACCTTGCTTGAGTGGATTTCAGTACCCAAGTACTTGCTAAAATATAGTATTCTTCATGCTTCCCTTGGGCTATTCTAGAGAATAGAGGGTTATCTTATCAAAAGGTTGAGCTACATTTGTTGATACTATAAACTTTTATGACGTGCATGCAAGTTGCAATGTTTTTATCAATCTTTGACATGGAGTTATTTCCCAATGTAGTTTGGGTATGGTTATTGCCTTTTTCTACATTGCTTCTTTATTGCTTGTTGCAATATTTCATGCGCTTAGGTCTTACCAACCAACTCTTGTGTGATTATTGGTCACTTACCTAGGGAAGTGGGGTACTCGGATTTTTTCTTTCACTCTTACAAAATGGGGCTACCCCTTTCATATTCTCTCGTAGCATGGCTCATATAAAGTTTTGAATAGAGAGATATGCTTGTTGCCCGTGATGGCAAAGGGGCTGATATACCATTGGTCTTCCAAAAAGAGGGCAATGTGATATTTCTTGCTGAATTTCTCTATCAAACATTTTGAGCTAGGGGTTTCATTGGTTGTCAAACATTGTCTGACTTTTTCGGCCATGCTTAATGCTTCATGTAAACCTTTTCCTATGCACGATTATACAAGATATAGTGGTCAGCATCACATTGGTCTGCACTACTGATGGTCTAAAACCGGTAAAAAGCTTTATTATTATGCAATTAGCAACTTAGATGTTGAACTTCAAGTTATGTTGTCATTTATTCACTATTTTCAGTTTCAATTGTAATTTTTCATTTACTTTATTTTGCATGATGGGAGTATTCTTAATTCAGTCTTTTATTTTTCCTTGCTTTTCTTTATTCAGCCTTTCTTATAATTGTACTTATTTATATTTAACTAAATCTATCAACTTGTATTAGGCTGAGATTGGTTCCATAAGTTCCGAAATTAAAAGTCTGCAGGAGAAATCAATGGACATGGGTTTGAAGTTGAAGAATCGGAAGGTATGCATTAGTAAAAAAACGTGCTTTACAACTGGAGGTACATCAGCTTTTGATATTTGAAAATGCTACAAAGCTTTTGATGCTTGAAATTGTTATCGAGGGTTGCAATGTATCCTTTGCTTCGCACCAAAAGTTGGCATTTTCTTGCATCTGGAACTTGTAACTATTGATATAACAGCCCGCCCCTCATATTAGAATGTTAGGCCATGTCTCTCTTCTCGTCATGACTAGTTCACTTTTTTAATAAATATGAATAAATATGGGGGCGCCCTTCATCTCTTTCTCTTCTCCCTGAATTGCTCTCCTGATCTTCTTCTTTAATTCTCTTCAATCTCTCTTCTTGCTTTCTTTGTTACCCAATTTTCTAATCAGCAAATCAGTTGCATCAGTTTTATCTTCTAGAAGCTTTTTCCTTTTTACATGTGTTTTATCAATGTTAACTTATCCTCTCAATGCTGCACATTGGTGATGTTCACTCTTCAATTTTGACATCTAACATGCAGCTGTTATTTCCTGACATTGAACATGTATATATATATACACTTTGTGAACTGAAAATCAGTTATTAACATGTTATTAAAAAGTCTTTGTAAGTTTGTATTGAAATCATCTAGAGCATTGGATACATCTTCCACTTTCTTAAGCATTACCTTGTTGGGATAGTTGATGAAATCGATGCGTTATCGTTGGACTTTGTGAACTGAAAATCAGTTATTAACTAATTCTTGAACTTAAATTACAGACCATTCCAACTGAGTTTGCGAGAGATATCGTCCCGCTATCGGAAACGATATCTCTCAAGCTCGCGGGCGACCGGACATGGACAGTGGGGATAAGAGAAGAGAAAGACAGGCTGGTGTTGGAGGATGAATGGGAGGACTTTGTGAAAGAAAACACACTGAAACTGAATGACACATTGGTGTTCATCATAAATATGGAGAATTTTGTCTCCATGTCACCGTGTTGGAAAAAAAACTGAGTATGATCATGAGGATAAGGTGCATGCAGAATCTCTGGTTTTCATAGATGGCGCCGCTGATGACTGCGTCGCAAAGACACAATTGAAGGAGAGCCTCGATGAAGACAACGCACCGAAATCCGGTTACCCTTTCAACCTCTCTTGTGCATTTCTATGAATTATGTTATCTTATATGCCCTGCTTAAGAAAATTGTCTAATTTCAGAACCAGTTGAAGAGGTGCAGGAAGAGTGGACACAGCTTGAGTTTTCTGGTGCAGCTGGTAGATTAATTGAAGGAAATGCATCAAAAATCGACCCGTCTTCGAAGCAGCACAAGGTTCTTTTCTTACCAAGCTTAGGAGAATTCTATAATTTGTGTCTGAACCCTTTGAGAACTAAATACTTGTTAACTTTCTCTTATGTCATTTTTGAAGTTGAATTAGGCAGCTCTTGTTCTAGTTGTTCATTTTTTATTTTTTATTTTTGTTTGTTTTTCTTGTTCATCATTAATTATGTATACATGCCTCCTAGATTTCAAAGCAGCGTATTAGGCACAGCAAAAAACACGCAAAGAAGCGACAGATGAGGGACAGGGACAACCCTGTGAGGAATCGACATGAAGCTCCTACGCGCTGGCATAATCCACCATCTTCTACAAGAAGATCTGGAAGGGATAAGGGGAGGGGCCAGAAGAAGGAGAAGACAGCGCCAAACAAACCGGCACAAGAAGGAGAAGACAGCGCCGAAGAATTTGGTTTGTCTCTAACACGTTGGAAATCATCTTATCTTCAGTTTTCTTTCTTATTGTTTGAATTGTTAGGTGAATCATATTATGTTGGAGCAACCATTGAACATGATTTGACTTATGCGACGTACTTTCGATCGCAAAAAGAGCCGTGGCTGAAGAGGAGGTGAGCAAGGCCTTCGAGTCTACCTGTGCAGTCGAATTATACAAGCCAAATTTCATTTCAGTCATGCAGCCAAGCATTGTTCAAAGGAGATTCTTCATGGTAAGACTTCAATTAGGCATCAAATTTTCCCTCTCTAATTAAAGAGTTATGCTTAAGAAGGGTGGTTAATTTGCATCTCCTCGTCTAGCTAGTAAGTTGTTTTTCTTGTATGTATGTATATATAATATGCATGACCTTGTGTTTCTTCTAATCTATTTGTTAGCGGGTGTTGTCAATTTGGGCGGTTCATTTGGTATACATGTTGTAGTAGTCCTCAAAGAAGAATATCAATTTGAGGAACTGATAACTCTCTTTTTCTTGTTTTCTTTTGTTTTGGTTTTGGTATAAGGTTCGGTATAGTAATATTTGAAGGAAGAGATGATTGATGTGTCACTATATAAGATACATGATACTTGTTCTGATGATAGTAGACCTCCTACACTAAGAGGCAGCAAAATGATTCGCAACTGGTGATGAGGATATGAAACAATGAAAACTTGGAAAAAAAAAAAAAAAAAAAAAAAAGCCAACCTGCTGATCTTTAGGACTCTTGCCAATATGTTTTAGGTCACATATTAGGTCCACCTTATTATCTTCAATAATATGTGAGGCCAACTGCTCGAGTAAAAATTTAGTTGAACACAACTATTGAAAAATTGCACAACCATCCAACTGATTAGCTTGCAAGGGTAATTAGGGAGGTCTATTCATGAGCCGAAAATAAAAACAAACTCAAAAATAAAAACAAAAAATAAAAAAGAGAGTGATCACCGTCGACGTCTTCTCTCCTTCTTCCCTCTCTCTCCCTCTCTCTCTCTCTCCTCCTCTCTTCTCTCTCATCCTCTCGTTCTTATCCGATCTCTTATCGGAGCTTTTACTTATTTATTTATTTATCTCATCTATTTGGTTCTAAACTGGTTTTTTTAGAAAGTTTGTTAGTTAAAGAGGATAAGTGCTTTTTTTTTTTTTGAAGAAAAAAGGATAAGTCATTCGGACAACACATTATAAATAAGACCAATCATCATATTTGGACTTTGTGATTTTTCAACAGTTTCTAATTTTCTCTTCTTGATTATTTTTCACCATATATTAATTGTTGACCGTTCGAGAGGAATTAGCTTTCCGAATTCTTACTTTTTGTCATCAATGGCATCATCACTACTCATTAGTAATAGTTTGAGTTCATCAGTCGTTCTTCCTCGCGGTTACGTGTTTGCTCCCACAGATTCCGAGCTCTTCTGTCACTTTCTTTTTTCTAAAACCCAAAACCTTGATGTGAAGTTCAAAGAGATTCATGATCTTGATGACATCTACAAATATACACCTGAGATCCTCGCAAGTACGTACGAACAAATCTGTTGTATGTCTTTCTTTCTTTCTTTTTCTTTTTTGCATATCTTTCTTATTCTCATTGACTAACTAGAAGTTTTAAAATTCAAAAAATTGTCGGTTTGCGTCAATAATTGATTTTAAGTATGTTTGAGAAAAACTACCTATAATTTAACTCAAACAGTTTAAAATTAAAATTAATGTCTCCATGTCGTGCAAGTTTTGATCAAAGAGTAATATATATTGTAAATAATTGTTTTTTCGTTAAAAGGAAAAAATATGTTGTGTGATGATCGGGTTAAATTTTTATATGTTTATTAATTTGTTTTAGGGTTTAATTAGTATTGATAATTATATATGCCTAATTAATCAAGTTGTGCATGCATGCACGGAGTTGTGCGGATGATGAGGTTAGGGTTGGAAGTACTCGTGCATATAAACTTAGATTAATTAGATTCTTTTACACATGCAATTAAATTACATTAATTCTTGCGAGGTTAAATGTACGAAAAAAAAGAGCCAAAGAATGGTATTTTTTTAGCCCTAGGATCATGAAACATGAGAACGGCTCTAGGCCGAATCGCAAGGTTGCCGGTCAAAGTAGTTTTTGGAGAGCCTCCAATGGCGAAAAGATGATGGTTCAAGTACATAATAGACAATTTTTGGGACATATGGGAGCATTGAACTACTTTAAAAATAAGCAATCCAAGACCAATTGGATCATGCAAGAATACACCTTGGCTTCTCAAAATCATCACGGTCCCCACAAGGTAACCATACTTAATTCTTTCTCATTAATTAACTTAGAAAATCAATAATTAATGTATCTATTAGATTTTTCCTGAAATAATTAATATATATGTTTATAGTTCTATAACATACCGTACCAACCAAGAGCAAGTGGGTACAATGTCACTTAAGTAAGAGGTTGGGGTTTGAGTCCTAGTTAGGGCAAGTTAGTTTCTTAATTTCTCGTAAAAAAATACGTATACGAGACATCAATCTATATACCCTAAACCTAGATAAATAGCAACATATATTTTTTTCTTAAAAAATAACTAGAGAAATTACTTATACCCTTCCTTTTATTTTTAGGAGTTTTAATTTAATGCTAACTTCAAATTAATTATTAGTCTTTCACCGATAGTCGTAGTAAACTAATTGTTAATTGAACTGATTTTTTATAAGAATTGTTTATTAATTAATAGTAGTAATTGAATATTGATATATTGTTTTCTCTTTACTTATGTACAGTTTAAAGACTATTCCTGTGCAAAATCTACCAAAGGATTGGCAAAGCTTCAAGAAACAAATCATCAATCAGTAATTGGTCATCGAGTGATGTTGGTGACAAAGGAGGCTTGGAGGACTACATAATGCCACAACTACCTTATTATGAAGATGTCAATCGTGGTGTTGCTCAACAAGTGGCATGGATATGGCACCTACCATGAATAATATTACTAATGCCTATCATCATCAAGTACATCAATATTGTGGATGGAGTGTGATACAATCAAGCTGTGAAGAAGCCATGCCACCATTAATGATCATCAACCAAGATCATCCATCGCGAAGTGCCATTCATAGCTACCGACGATAATGACTGTGGTAACTCATCCAACTTTGGGCTATCAAATATTGAGCCTCATCACGCGGATCTGAAGAAGCGGGGGCCATTATCCAAGACTACCAACAAAAATATCAATGTGACTTCAACACTGATCATCCTGATGTAGTTGCGCGCCTAACGTTGAGTCGACGAGAGGTTTTAGAGGAAGAGGGCCTCGATCGGTTTCGTGACTTCCCAAATTTCAACCTAGCGGATTTGGAATTCGGTGATTGGGAAGCCGATGCATGGGATAATGAATTTGCTCCGCTTTGAATGTATATATAGTTGTCACAAGGATATATATCATGCATGTATTTGCTTAATCGGTTTGTGTAATGACATGATCTACCCTTTTTGTTGTGAGAATTGAATCAATTTGTTTAAGGACATGAATTTGTTCCAGTTTGAATTAATATGCATGTATGATCTACCCTTTTTTGTTGTGAGAATTGAATCAAATTAATTAATGTTCATTGAAATAAATTTGCTCCAGTTTGAATGTATATATAGTTGTCGCAAAGATATATATATCATGCATGTATTTGCTTAATCAGTTTGTGTAACGACATGATCTACCTTTTCTTGTTGTGTGAATTGAATCAATTTGTGCGAGGACATGAATTTGTTCCGTTTGTGTAATGAGGCTATGTTGTTGTTGTTGTTGTTGTTGTTGTTGTGTAATGACATGATCTACGCTTTTCATCCATGGTAACTCCAAAGATTCGGTTGAGTAATTGGAATTTGGATCAAAGCATTAGTAGACACGTTTCACCTAAATTAAGTAGGATAGGCTTATGACCATGATATTAGAATGCAATTAGGTAAGGTTGTTTGATAGTAAACTTGAAATCATTGATAATAGGTGGTTCACAATAGTTCGTTGCCATGCCACCTTTAGAAGCCCATGGAGGATTCTTGTTATAGGAATTCTCAATTTTTGAAATGAGAGAAAACTAGACTCAATGGAAACCAAGAAATTTAACGATGCGAGGGGTAGATCGAAGCTAACTTGTGATGCATTGATTATGAGAGATTTGAAGGATTTGGAAAGCACGCTATCGATTACACTAAATTGAGCGCAATGGAGGAGTTTGATCCATATAGCTGACTCCAACTAATTTGAGATTTAGGCGTTGTTTCCCCTCTCTTCCACGCATGGCTTGGTTTCAGCGTGCAATTTTCATTATTTTTTCAGGATCATCTTTCATTATTGACTATCAGTTTACGGCATGGAATTTCCATTTTGCACAGCCTCTAACTAATAGGGAAGTTGTTAATGCTGCCAATATTCTTGCTAAATTAGAAAACCTTAGTTGTTGATCCAATGGCAGTGCTAATTGCAAATCCTTGTTCCAACATCTCATATTCCCACCTTCACCCACTTCGTTCCCTAAAAAATCTCCTACTTGCAATGGCTCTATCCCCCATAAAAAATCAAAGTATTTTCTTGTTTGCTTGCTCTCAAGTCCTAGGAAGATTTAATGGCCTATGATCAAATATATCTTAACCTTTGCTAGTTATATCAATTATATCCGAACCTTTTTGTTTTAGTTTCAATCTTATCTTCAAGCATATCTCCCATGGTGCATCACTTTCCAAAGAGCCAAACTATGATTCACTCGTCTCACTAGATCTCTCCCATGTTAGTTGACGACATTAGGGTTTCCAAATTAATTAATGTTAATTGAAATTTACAAGATTACAAAACACAAAGACATAAACCCCATTGAAGAAGCTAAAAAATTAATATAGAAATATTGGCTTATTCAAGCTTTTTTCATCAAATGGGTTTAGAATTTACAAGATTTGGGAACCCTAGTGCCGTTAACTAACGTGGGAGAGAGATAATGAGACAAGGGAATCATATTTTGGCTCTTTGGAAAGTGATGCACCATGGGAAATATGCTTGAGGATAAGATTGAAACCTAAAACTAAAAGGTTAGGGTATAATTGATACAACTAGCAAAGATTAGGATGTATTTGTTCATTATTCATGCTCGGGCTCTCAGGAAAGTGTTTGATGGAATTTTTAGCTCCCTACTATCATTGTTAGTGATTGGAACATAACCTTTGCTAGAAGATGTATTAAAAAGTCCTCAAGGAAATTTGGTAGCTATTGTGTAGTATAGGGGGCCTTGCTTGGAGATTGCTCTATTTGCTGTAAAGTTTTATTTAGCATGTTTGATGGTAATGCGGTTTTTTATTTTGTTAGCTCTCCTCTGTTATTTATTTTATTTTTTATTAGTTCACCTTTTTTTACATCCTTAAATTGTTGTATAGGGTCTTTCAAAAAAAAAATTTGTCATGTAAAACATTCTCAATGTGTACTTTATTGATAATCGATTATGCCAATTTTTGGTTAGATCGATTGCTTGGTGATAGTTTTATTTATTTCTTTATTTCTTTATTTCGATTCAACTCTTTATTCTTATGCGGACAACGTTGGACAATTTCTCCCTGCATCACTTTCTTTGTGGAGAGAGTGAAAGACCTCGGTCTTCGGGAGTTCCATCAAAAGTATTAATTGTTGAAACCGGTAATCATCGATCTCTTTTTTGATTTGAATACTTTGCTATTAATATCGAATTTATTTTTTCTACATATGCTAAAGCTACATAAATTAAGGAATTAAAACAAGACAAGAAGCATTTTGGAATTTGGATTGGAGAACAGCCTAGGGTCTATGAGTTTCCAGTTTGTTTCTCCATTCGCCAAATTACCACCAACTACGTGGTCATTCTTATTCCTTACCATGGCTTTTGAAACGACATGTTTGATCTGAAATTTGTAACGAGTCTTGGTAACTGGAATACTCTACTATGTGGCATGTTGATCCAACACTTACTAGTGCTTGGAATACTCTACTATGTGGGCGTAAAAGGTAAACTTCCTACCTTCTTTCATGTAAAATTTATTTTTGTGCAGTAATTTTCATTCAATGGATAGAGTTTTTCCATCCAATAATTGAAGTGCACACAAAAGTTGCTTAAAAGATTATTTCTACTATTAGCAACATCATCACTTTGTAAAAGAATGCACCTCGGTTTCTTAGTTCTTCTTGTGTTGTGAATTAATGAGAGATTATTTCTACTATTGCAATCCTTGAGATTTAAACTCCTAAGAGAACTAGGAAAACCTAGGCTGTGCATGTGCAAGACAGTATGAAATAGAAAATTGTTATTGACAGAACGAACGATAAAGAACAAATGGCTGACTTATCCTAATTAAGGGCCTTAGAGAGATGATAGAAATGGCATATTGGAGGGCAAATGGACTTGGATGTCCAAAATCCAAATAATAGAAAGGAAAATGACGTGGCAATATAGGGTGACAAGCTGAGGTATCTGCAAAGATCATCTAGAAAAGGCTATAACAAGATTTCCATCTATCTTCCCAAGAACTTGCCTTGATGTCCCTCATTTTTTTATATTAGTTTTTAATTTTATTTTGGGCGGAAGTTTTGAAGGAGAATATTATGTTTAAGGAGTTCGTGGAAAGTGGACTTCCTAATGTATCAAATCTAAGTATCACGGAATATGGTTTTACCTTTATCATTCGAACTTAACATTGCTCCTTCAATGACCACGATTTATACAAAACATGCTAATTGGTAGAATCATATTTGAACTAATGGAGCTAGCTTTTCTCTTATGCGTTATTAGCACTCTAGACATCATAGTTGGTCAACAAGTTCAATTGTGTCATTTTGATTAAATATATTATATATTATACTTAGACAAATAAATGAATCATGCAACTAGTCAACAGGCCCAACAGATGAATAAATTGTAAATTACATCTGCTAACTACTTAAATTATGATTTAACAATAATTTATATTGAAATAAAAAATATTTGATTATTGTTTGCTAAAATGTCAAAATTAAGATTTCAACCAAGAAATTTATTAAAAATCATCACGAAATCTCAATTACAACTACACCTCAATATCAACTCGCATAAATTACAAAAAACGTTTGCAACTTTTAATTCAACTCGCATCTTCCAAGCAACGAGAACTCCAGTTCTTCTTCCCAAATATCACATGAGCAACACAAGGAAATTTAATTCGCAAATTATCTGAAAATAAAAGAGAGATCATCTAGCAAAAGCAATAATTCCAAACAAACAAGGTTTAAAGCTAACAACTCTGTAAAGGGTTAAAATAAGAAAACACAGAGTGGCAAATATAAAAAAGAATCACAAAAAGACTAAAAACAGAGAAATTTCATTAGTATTTGATGGTGAAATAGTTAATAGCCCCTTGATATCAGAATTAGTTTAATATGATTTTAAATTTCAACCACACTAAATAATATAAAATAGCCTCCAATTTAGTTGGGCTAACAAATCATTTTCCTTTAAGCATCTATCAAGGGGAAAAAACAAGCACTATATATGTTTCATATGATTTTAAATTTCAATCAGACAGTGAATTCATTTACTCATTCAAATTATCATGTGTTGCCTTGTCCAGAAGTCTCAAGTGGCTTCAAATTCAATTGCATTTGTTCTCTTCTCTTGTCCCTGTAAAACGATCTACGGGGACTTTCATTAATTTATCTCATCTTGCTAGCTAAGCTATTTTCATCTTTATAGATGAGAGACAATCAGACATGCAAGTTAATTTTCTTCCCTAGAAATGAAAGAGACCATTCGGGGGCGGCCCTTCCAACCCAGTTTTCTCCATTTTTACAAGACTTGAACTCAACCCCGCTTATGGGTCATCAACAAGCTTTCAACTTTGACATACAGTAACATATATTCAGTGACCAATATAGTGTAATGCTCACATTTTGCATTAGAGAAGTCACACTGTACGTGCATCAACAATCATTAAAAAAAAAAAAAAAACTGAACAGAATACAGAAATAAAATCAAGAAAACAAGATACACAATCAATTACCTCAAATGCTGCAGCCTGTCCACCATTGCAAGCCAAATATTTTTTCTGATTGAGAAACTAACATGAGTTTCTTTCCTTCAACCATCCCGCTCAACTCTGTAACCATTATTACATGTTATGAGACATGTTAGCTTTTAAAAACAGGCATCTTGTTCTGATGATAGTACAACCTCCTACAGTTAAGAGTCAGCAAAATGATTCACAACTGGAGATGAGGATCTGAAACAATGAAAACTTGGAAAAAAATATATATATATATAGGCCAACCTGCTGATCTTTAGGACTCTTGCCAAGATGTTTAAGGTCCACCTTCTTATCTTCAATAATATAGAGGGTAAATACAAACAAGTCATAAATTACCTGATATGTCCATTGATTCAGCAATATCTACAACTATCAACAATGGAAAGATTTCTGATTTCCTAAATTCAAAGAGACCATTAATTTTCTTTCTCGGACATAAGCCTCTGTTTATTCAATCCAAAAAAAAAAAAAAAAACACTCATCAACCATCTTCTTGATATTGAATTGCTCTTAATCGAGCACAATGGAAGAGTTTGATCCATGTAGCCGTCCCCAATTAATTTGGGACGACTGAGGCTATGTTGTTGTTGTAAGACAACAAAAAAAAAAAAAAAACTGGTGGTGTCTTGATATTCAATTGCGGATCACCCGTCAAAAACCAAAAAGTGCACTAATTTCTTACAGAAAATTGAAAACTTTGGACATTAAAAGAAAAGGTACTGGAACAAGACACTTGTAAATAAATTGAGGAAAACAATTTCATTGCTAGCTAAAGTAATAGGTAGTGAAGAGGAGTACGTAGATAGTTGCGCACAAGTGGCAGCTTAATTTAGTGAAGAGGAGTACGTCAAAAACCCAATTTTTCCTGCAATATATTAATGTTCGTCACATTTAAATATTATTAGTCCAAGCTTTATAAATGTAGATCATGAAATTTAATCGCCACCCTATATTTACCAAGAACGTGAAGTTGGCCCGGAAGAAGAAATGAGAGTACTCCCATTCCTACACATCAATCAAACCAATTATAAATTTAAGTGCACCCATGACAAGGCAATATAGTTAAGCTAGTATATGAACATTAAAGGACCATATCTTCAGATGTTGATGCAGATTGAGAGATGAATGAGGTTTATATCTGCCTTTTGAGATATTATTGTTGCCTTTCAGTTGCTCGTACAAGAAAGCCAAATTTTGATTGCCCTCAAATTGATCATAAGCTGCCAAGGATAACTTTAATGATGACAATGCTAGAAGATCAAAAACAGTTGTGAAATAACTCAAAGCATTGCTAACGATTAATTGTGTCATAATGGCTTCTCCATGTGAGGAAAGTATATCAGTGAATCTCAACAACCAATGTAGTGCACTGCCTTGCTGTAGAACCTCCTTAGAAAGTAATATGAGACATTGGAGAGCATGAACCTTTTGGTCCATAAGTGTATTTGATAAATGCAAGTAACGGCAGAGCAAGAAAGCCAAGCATAGAAACATATAGCAGCAGGGGCCTAAAGAGTTGATACTTCAACAAGGAGACTAGAAACTCTATTGCCAAAGTAATGTAAATAATCTTCAAGGTGAACCACATCTCCACACAAAAGAGAGAGTTTCGTGCCTTGCTAGAAAGAAAATGATAACCCTTGGAAGCACTGACATGTTTGAACATAGCTTATAACTAATTATTATCAAAATATAATAGTGCTTATAACTAATTATTATTTATTCCAACTACTGATGTCTACTACTCTTAAATATGATTGTTAATTCATGGTGCACCTAACCAAATGACATGAAAATGAGGGAAGACAAAGGACTTAATTGATTTCGGTCTTCTTTTTAAACAAAGAAAAACAAATATAAAAACATTTTACCAATGTTATGTTCTCTGATTACGCAGGAGAGCATCATCCAATTTTCCTCCTGTTGAAAAAAAAAAAAAAGTAAGGCTTTTGATCTCATTAACACCAGTCATCAACAGTGAAAGAGATGCATTTTCAAACACAACAATTTCTTATTTAAGAAGATAATCAGAGTTTTTTGAACATAAAAACAAGAGCCTACATCCACAGATTATCTCAGAAACAGTGAGATGAGATTACCTGTACCATTGTTGCTGAACCATACACCTCTTTGTTTCTTTTTATGCACATATTTTTTGTTACTGCAACAATATTTTTCTATTTTATCATGTATTCTAAACCTCCACTCTTATCACCAATGCACTAGAGCAACAATTCTTGCACTGCAAATGAAATAAAGCAACTCAATGTGTCGAAGGGATCAATCTCATTAGCATTAAATTAAAAAACTATTGCCCATCTGAAAAAAAAAAAAAATATTGAACTAGAGGTCCAAGTTCACCATATACTTGCATTTAAGTATATAGTCACTAAAGAATTTTATTTACCTGGCATTTAAGTATTCAAAATCAAATGTAGTTATCTGGCTAAGAAAGTCACTATATACTTGTATAAAAAGATCACTTGAGTGCCATGCCATTCTCGACATTAGTCCTACTCTAAGCATCTGCTTCATCTTATATGTATGACAAACTAATTCAAATAGATAATTAATTTGCTATTCTTAAATTTCCAAAAACACATTCTAACCTCAATAAACTTCAATATATTCCAGCACATTTGGAAAATCAATCAATATATTTTGATATAATTATATTAGTCACACACACACATATATATATATATATATATATATATAAATGACTTGAATTTGTAAAAACCGTATGGTACTTTGTAAACTCTTTTAAGAGTTTTAGAAGCATGCAAAAACACTTTTTCAAGTTATTCTCCTCTACTTATCTGACATTTGATATATAGAAATAACTAAAGCATGTAATGTAGTGAATGGATTGCTAACTAGTCTACATCGACCTTCGAACTTAGAATTATTGTCATATAGATACAAAACCTTTCATTCTTTTGTGCCTCTTTTACATTGTCAATGCATTATCTTACCTATAAAGGTGCAGATAACTTTTTATCAAGAACTAGCATTTTTCAACTGTGCCCATGAAATACTTAGTCTGCTTGATTTTTTTATAACTTAGAATTGTTGCCATATAGATACGAGAACCTTTCATTCTTTTGTGCCTCTTTTACATTGTCAATGTATTATCTTACCTATAAAGGTGTAGATGACTTTTTATCAAGAACTAGCATTTTTCAACTGTGCCCATGAAATACTTAGTCCTGCTAGATTTTTTTTTTTTTGAAAACCCACTTGATTTGATTTCCATCAATTGATTCACAATACATGCAAACAAGTAGAAATGGATAAAGATACCCGAAAACTGATCCACTACAAACAATTATGAGTGAAAAGGCATAAAATAGAAGGAAAAGAAATGCCTTGCAACAGCATAGATTGTCTTAATTTAGATTATTACCTTAGTTACATTTGCAAGAGAAAAATCAGCACCTCTGAGATCGGCATCAGATAAATCAGCCCCTAGAACATATCAGAAAGAAGAGAAAGAAGTGTATCAATGAGACAAGTGCATCAACATTAACTAACTAGCACAAATCAAACAGTGGAACAGATAGCAAAGTAATTCAACATTGAAGCTTGCATGTGAAGTAGTAGATCGACAATTGTTTTCAATAAGAGCCAAACTGTAGGAAACATTAGCAGGAAGAAGTTAATTAGAGAAGTAAATTAATGTGTGTAGGACAATTAGTAATTAAGGCAAGGCAAGTTGGAGTTCCATTAATTTTAATATATATAATACACTTAATTACTGGTATAGTGGTATTCTTAAGAAATAAGATTAAGTTAGGAGTAATTAATTTTAATAGCATTAAATTTGTAAAAGTCAATTGGTGCTTGAAAAGAGCAAGACAACATGGAAGAAATGTGCAGAGCATGAAGATGAAGTACAAAATGTGGGCATAGAAAGCATGCATTGGAACCAAAAACCTTTAGTAAATTTTTCAGCTATATATCCTTCAAAATAAAACTGTAGAAGAACACTTTATTCAGGGCACTAGCTAGCATGTACAGGTGACATCAATGCTCTCACCCAACAAATTAAGGAATACAAATTTGTAGACAAGACTTATTAGCTTTACAAAATAATTCAGTCTCTACTGTGAATTTGAACACAAATTAGATCAGTGTACCAACATAAATAAAGCAAGACTTTTAAGAATTATGTACAGAGTTCATGAATTGTAAATAAGTGTAAAACACCAACTATGCCCCAAACAATACAAATTACTGCACCAGTGAAGGACTTGGAACACATTTATTGCAATCCATCACAACAACACAAGCACTAAAAGAGAAGGACAGACAGAAAGACATTCAGATTCCACATGAGAGAGAATAAATGATTTTTCACAAACAACACAAAGGCTACAAAACATACTCTTCTCATCATTGCCCAAATCAAATGTCCTGACAATCCACCCCCATCACAGCCGTACCTTCCCCTTCATATATGCAATCACATACAACAAAGTAATTATTCATCAATATCTAAAGACAAGCATACAATTTATCCAAAATTCAGCATACAATTTATCCAGTTATGACCATTGCAATCCCTACCATTACAAGGTGAAAGACACAAAAAGGGTAGAGTGTGAACTGTTGAATGAGAAGGTCATGTGCCTTTTTGAGAGGAAAGATTTGCTTCTATAACTACAACTTAATTATTAATATGAGAGGGATTTGATGCTTCGATGGTTCGCTTATTATATGTATCAGCAGCAGTACCGGAGGTATAAACCCTCCCAGACCAGACAAGGCATGTCACTTATTGTTAAAAGAAAAGAAAAAAAAGTTGAACAATGTAAATTAATTAGCCTTTGGAGAAAAATATTGCTAAGTACATGACACAGTTTCAATTAATTATATGTGAGTGAACTGATCATTTATATTTTATTTTCTGTCTCTTTTATTCTGTAAATGTCAAGAGGAATATATACTTATATATTAAAATAGGGCTAGTACATAGGAATTGTCAAACTTGAGTTACCTAAAGGAAGGAGCCCCAAAGAAAAAAAAAAAAAAAGATGAGCATCGATATATATATATATTAAACAGTCAATACTAAATCACAAAAAAAAACTAAATACTTTGGCCATATATGACCGTAGCTAAACCCTTTTAGACAAAAAAAAAAAACCAATACTAGTAATCAAGCTGTGTTTTCATATACCTGTCTTCCACATCCTGTGAGAATCTTTGCAAGACATTTCAATCTCTCATACTAGTTAACTTTGAAGAAAATATGATATTGAATTTGAAGATGGATCAACCAACAACACCACTGGTGGTTCAAAGGTTGAAGATGCAGAATATTTTCATATATATTATGGACAGACCTTCAAAGTCATAAAAAATGGTGTTATAAGCATGATTAAGATAAAGCACATATGAACCAAAAATTAATTCAAGTTGTCTATCACATTGTATAAACTCAATCAGAATATCCACAACACCATCAACAAATGCATTTCACCTTATCTCATTGAGGCATTTTCACGAACAGAGACCATATTCAACCAAAAAACTTGAGAGCCAAAGTTTGAGATCTCGCACAAACATCACAAATCAACAATGCGAATCAGTGAAATCGCTTATCCAAATCCAAGTGTTCAAACTTTTGATCAATCTAGGTCGAGTATTGTGCTCAAATCACCAAACCAACTCAAAACGGAACCGATTCTCATACTCACCTCAGCTGCACCAGCAGATATCGACCAATGAACGAACGAACGAGGACTGGTGCAGAGGTTGGGGTTAGGGTTAGGGTTTTGTGACAGAGAAAACAAAGAAGATGAAGTGAGAAAGAGGAGGAGATGTAGAGAGAGAAATTGAGATGGGAATCAGAGTACCTGGAAAGTGAATCGCTGGTTGGAGAGTGAATCGCTGGAGAGTGAGAACTGGTTTGAGATTGAGAGAACTGGTTTTGAGATTGAGAGTCGATTAAGCGACCAATATAGTGTAATGCTCACATTTTGCATTAGAGAAGTCACACTGTACGTGCGTCACATTCTGTATTTGTTGATTTGATCCTTTTGGGTTTTCTGTGAAGGATTTTCAGACGGGGAAGCCTATCCTGAGGTGTGATAGCCAGGGTGATCTTTATCCTCTCAACTCTATTTACAATCATGCTACTCCATCAACCTTTGCAGCCATCTCTTCCTCACTTTAGCATGATCGTCTGGGTCATCCGGGTGCTCCTATTTTCGATGCTCTTAGGGCCAATAAAAGTATTGATTGTACTCGAAACTCTACTTCTAGTATTTGTCGTTCGTGTGTGTTCGGAAAACATATTAAGTTACCCTTTGTGTCTTCTAGTTTCAGTCCGTCTTTACCATTTGATATAATTCATAGTGATATTTGGACCTCTCCTATTCTGAGTTCTGCAGGGCATAGATATTACATGTTATTTTTGGATGATTTTTCAAATTATTTATGGACTTTTCCTTTGGGTCAAAAGTCGGAGGTCTATGAAAAATTTCGGATGAAGTTTTTTATGCTTGAGGTTGGTTGTGCATCATACGCTTTTCTAACCTCATTGGCAAAAACATGCTATGTGGTTTGGATGGTGAATTTAGTATATTTAGGAGGAATCTTCTAGCAAAGTTGTTGTAGTTGTGAAACCGTTTACATCCATTAAGTCCTCTATTTTTTGTTACAAAGAAGAAAATGAAATGTTGGTGGGATTAACTCATAGCTCAATAGTTGGGATGCAAGCTATATGGTCACACTTTAAATCATCATCTTACTTGGGTAAAGAGTGACACCCAAAAGAAGAGGAAGGAAGGGGAAAAGAGCAATATTTCTTAGTTTGCGAATCTTTGTATAGATCGTTGAGCTGTAAGGTTGGATGTGTTTTGAAGGTTCAACAGGTTACATCTTTTACTTAGCTATTGTATTGGCTGAATGATTGTGCATTTTAGTCTGTCTTTTTCATCTAGGTTGGGTTGTTTATTCAAAATCGACTTGGATGCTTTTGATGCTTTTTTCATATCAACGTGTAACGAGCGTTATGTTTTGTACATCGAGTTCCATCTGTTTCTGAAGAAATGGTACTATCAGTGTCACCCAGGACAAGAAAGCAAGAGCAATGTTGCGATGCACTTAGATACATGAGAAGCACACTTAAATCATAGCCATAACTGCACAAGCAGATCAGGATGATGACAAACTTGACTTATCTTCTTAAGGCCGTCTGTCAATGCACATTGAAGGTTAGTGGTTTTATTTTAACTCAACTGTTTCTATTAGCCATGCATGAAAGCTAGCGAGATGTATTATTTAAAAATGCATTGCTTGAAAAGTCGACGACTTGAACTTAAAGTTTAGCTTCCAAAATTGTTTGAAGTGAATTTGAAATTGACTTTTGAATCCAAGTTGAGTCCTTTTAGTTGATTGACTTGAGTCGTATTCTTAGTTTCTATTAGCTTAATTCACATCAAATGATCAAATCTTGATGAATATACAAGCATGGCTACGAAGAACGTGAACACTTACGGGAGTGTTTTATACTATGTAATAAGCTGTAGTGAGAAAGAGCTACGAGAAAAAAAAAAAACAAACAACTTTGTAGAGTGTAGAACCAATAAAATCTTGACAAATTTATGAACATATTGCCATTTTTATTGATGCATAACTTTAGATTGGTCTCATCTAATAGGGTAAACATTCCTACATCTAAATAAAACGCACTTCAAATCGTGTTTTAGTTTGGTCGATTTCCACACAAATTTTGGCATTTCTTTCATTGAATGTATTTGAGGAAAAACTTTGAAGAAAAAATTTCATAGAAATGGGGATGACTTATGTTTCCTTGTGCTGTTTGTGCGAGTTTTGGGAATGGCTCATGGGTTGTGTTTTTCTCATGGTGAATTCTTCCATTATTTTACTAGGTGACTTATGCTGTTTTCTTGCATCCTCGGATTCTAGCTCGCGAATTGGGGTGACCGCATGCGAATTACAAAGAAGGATTTGGATTCCCGCCCTCTTCCAAGCGGCCGGTTGTATGTATTCGTCTATATTCTTGTATCGTTGTGAGTGCCTGTTATTCATTTGATGAACCAAGCATCATCGATCATGTGTTCATGTAGATTAAGTGGCTAACAATCATGTATTTTTCCATTGAAGATCATAGATGATCTCCCTATCGACACATGTAAAACAATTGAAAAGTAAGGGAGTATATTAATCTATATAGCTATGATGCAGGCTTCTTATCCCAAAAAAGAAAAAAGTTGTATAGATTTGACTTACCAGTAAAATCCAATGCATTGTTCTTTCGGAGTACTGGATTGGTGGAGCCTAGATCTCATACATAGAATAAATATTATCCTTACTTTAATCACCTTTTAACCCTATAGGAACCATAGATGTGATTTACCTTCTAGGTTCTATTTTGAATGACGACGACAACAATGGTGACAACAAACCCGCAATCCCAAATTCACATTTTCATCCTCAATGATTGCTTCATTTCTACACCATCCCTTCGTTATAATGAGGATGATTTGTCGTTTAGATGTATCAAAATGAAAAAAACACAACAACAATAACCCCCAATACTCCTGCTAGGTTCTATTTTGTAGATAAAGTTTATGGGATAAGAAACCAACAATGGTGGGTTCTAAAAAGAAAATGGGTGGATGTCAGGTACATAGACATTATTAAAGACGTACGAGGAGTAGTAATAAGTCTAAAGACATTTGAAGTAATCAATTGTGGAGTAAAATGATAATGAGAATCTTTGAAGAGACTAGGAGAGGTAAATTATGAAGATTTTGTCATTTAATATTAGAGGTTGTGCTGTTGCTGCAAAATGTAACATGATTAGAAGAATGACCAGGAAAGCCAAACCAGACATTATAATCGTGCACGAAACAAAAAGAGTGCATTGATAGAAGAATAATGAGTCAATTGTAGAGTAATAGGTTTATGGAGTGGGTTTTTCTACCATCTAACGGTAGATCAAGGGGGATTCTTGTGGCATGGGATGCTAAGGTGATAAAAGTGTAGGGTAATCTTGTAGGTGTCTTCTCAGTTCCAGTCAAAATCCAAAAACTAGTACATTAACAAACTTTAGAGTCAATGGCTCTATGGGAAGCGGCTTATGAAAATATTACAAGAATGTTTCGGGAAATTCATCAACAACGTGATCGCTTAGGCTGTCCTAGATTCCACTCAAATGTTTCCCCAATTTCATTTTCACTATCCCCACAAGAACCAATACAACCAGCAAACCTTCCATCACCACCGCCTCTTTGTTCATGTCCTACACCACTATCAAAAACCCTCTGATCCACATCCTGAAAACCCCCTGCCACCTCTTTCCCCCTCAACGAAACCTTCTTATGAGATTCAATACCTCAAACTAACTTGTGTGTGTGAGGAAGACATTAAACTAGATCTGAAACCTCACCAAATCTTAGGGGGACTGCAGAATTCCATGGTGACCTTCGAGGACTCGAAAAAGTTAGTGCTTGAACGGGATCTAGATCCGCCATCCGCTGCAAGATCTCTATTTTGTTTCCCTTCATTCAATTCTCAATGAATCCTCTCTACTTACTTCAGAAGTTTATGAGGCAGATATTGGTTGCGGATTCAAGCAATTTGAGATGTCTTCGCTGCAATGTTGAAGGAAGAGATGATTGATGTGTCACTATATAAGATACATGATACTTGTTCTGATGATAGTAAACCTCCTGCAGTTAAGAGTCAGCAAAATGATTCACAACTGGAGATGAGGATTTGAAACAATGAAAACTTGGAAAAAAAATAAATATATAGGCCAACCTGCTGATCTTTAGGACTCTTGCCAATATGTTTTAGGTCCACCTTATTATCTTCAATAATATAGAGGGTAAATACAAACAAATCAGATGAAAATGTCATGGTCATAAATTACCTGATATGTCCATTGATTCAGCAATATCTACAACTAGCAAGAATGGAGAGATTTATGATCACCTAAATTCAAAGAGACCATTAATTTTCTTTTTCGTACATAAGCCTCTGTTTATTCAATCCAAAAAAAAAAAAAAAAACTCATCAACCATCTTCTTGATATTCAATTGCACTTAATCGAGCACAATAGAAGAGTTTGATCCATGTAGCTGTCCCCAATTAATTTGGAACGATTGAGGCTATGTTGTTGTAAGACAAAAAAAAAAACTGGTGGTGTCTTGATATTCATTTGCTGATCACCCGTCAAAAACCAAAAAGTGCACTAATTTCTTAAAGAAAATTGAAAACTTTGGACATTAATAATTGCAACCAATCAAACTAATAAGTTAAATCTGAGTTTCAACCAAAACACAAATAATAAATAAGATAATCTAGGAATGATGCTTTTACATATTGATCATAATTTAGTAGCATTATCAGTCAAGAGTTTGATGCAGCATCGATCTAACTTAGTAGGATCATGAGGTCAACTGCTCAAGTAAAATTTTAGTTGAACACAACTATTGGAAAATAGCACAACCATCCAGCTGATTAGCTTGCAAGGGTAATTAGGGAGGTCTATTCATGAGCCGAAAATAAAAACAAACTCAAAAAAAAAAAAAAGAGTGATCACCTACTAAGAGCAATAGCTCCAAATAGATAAGAACTAGCAACTCTGCAGCGCTGCGAATAATTTAGCTTCTCATATTTATAATTAAGAAGTAAAACTGTTTGTCAATCAGTTACAAACTAGCTTATCAACCATCTTGTTGAAACTCATCAACCATCTTCTTAATATTCATTCCAAGCTTATCACCAAAATTTTCCTACATGTTAGCTTTTAAAAAAGGCATTTTGTTCTGATGATAGTACAACCTCCTACAGTTAAGAGTCAGCAAAATGATTCACAACTGGAGATGAGGATTTGAAACAATTAAAACTTGAAAGAAAAAAATAATAGGCCAACTTTGCTAATCTTTAGGACTCTTGCCAAGATGTTTTAGGTCCTCCTTATTATCTTCAATGCCAATCAATTCATGAACCATTGCCTACAAAAAGAAATGAGAAGGATAAATATAGTTACATAAAGAAGTGAACAAGAACTAATTTCTAAAATATAGAGAGTAAATACAAACAAAACAGATGATGAAACGTCGTGGTCATAAATTACGATACGTCCATTGATTCAGCAATATCTACAACTAGCAACAATGGAGAGATTTCTGCAACAACAACATAGCCTCAGTCCCAAATTAACTGGGGTCGGCTACACTCAGTCCCAAATTAACTCGGGTCGGCTACATGGATCAAACTTTTCCATTGTGCTCGATTAAGTGCAATTGATGGTGAGCTTTACAAACCATTCAAATCCCTTATAATTAATGAATCCCATGTTAATTTTGGTGCCCCTACCTCTTCGAATTTCTACAATTTCTATTGAGTCAAGTTTTCTAGTTGAAGCATTTGTAAGCCGTCTTTACAGGTGACCAAACCATCGCAACCGCCCTTCCCTAATCTTTGTATCAATTGGTGCTACTCCTACTTGTCTTTGAATTTCTATATTTCTTATTCTATCTTTGTATCAATGGAGAGATTTTTGATCTCCTAAATTCAAAGAGAACATTAGTTTTCTTTCTCGTACATAAGCCTCTGTTTATTCAATCCAAAAAAAAAAAAAAAACTCATCAACCATCTTCTTGATATTGAATTGCTCTTAATTGAGCACAATGAAAGAGTTTGATCCATGTAGCCGTCCCCAATTAATTTGGGACGATTGAGAACTATGTCGTTGTTGTAAGGAAAAAAAAAAAAAAAAAAAAACTGGTGGCATCTTGATATTCATTTGCCGATCACCCGTCAAAAACCAAAAATTGCACTAATTTCTTACAAAAAATTGAAAACTTTGGGCATTAAAAATTGCAACCAATCAAACTAATAAGTTAGAAAAAAAATCTGAGTTTCAACCAAAACACAAATAATAAATAAGATAATCTAGGAATGATGCTTTTGCATATTGATCATAATTTAGTAGCATTATGAGTCAAGGGTTTGATGCAGCATCGATCTAACTTAGTAGGATCATGAGGTCAACTGCTCAAGTAAAATTTTAGTTGAACACAACTATTGGAAAATAACACAACCATCCAACTGATTAGGTTGCAAGGGTAATTAGGGAGGAGTATTCATGAGCCGAAAATAAAAACAAACTCAAAAAAAAAAAAAGAGTGATCACCTACTAAGAGCAATAGCTCCAAACAGATAAGAACTAGCAACTCTGCAGCACTGCGAATAAATTAAGCTTCTCATATTTATAATTAAGAAGTAAAACTGTTTGTCAATCAGTTACAAACTAGCTTGTGCATAAAAAAAAAAGGTACTGGAACAAGACACTAGTAAATAAATTGAGGAAAACAATTTCATTGCTAGCTAAAGTAATAGGTAGTGAATTGAGCAGTGGGCATTCATGGCTTCAACACATACCATGCCAATTAAGTGATGAAAAGATCTCACATGCATTTATGCACTGGTTTTGGTGATTAAAGAGAGAATCACTGAAGAGATGCACACAAATTGGCCCGCCCAGCTTAAGCCCACGTGGACCCCGAGCCGCTGCTTGTCGTCTCCCCCACACGGTCGCGCCACCTCCTGCCGCCGACCCTCGCCAGTGGCGCCACCGCGCTCAGCTGCTCCGTGAGTCCCCTGCCCGTCGGTCTCTCCTTCTTCCCTCTCTCTCTTTCTCTCATCCTCTCGTTCTTATTTATCTCATCTATTTGGTTCTAAACTGATTTTTTTAGAAAGTTTGTTAGTTAACGAGTATAAGTGGTTTTTTTTTTTTTTTTTAAAGAAACAAGGATAACTCATTCGGAAAAAATATTATAAATAATACCAATAGTTTCTAATTTTCTCTTCTTGATTATTTTTCACCATATATTAATTTTTGAGCGTTCGAGAGGAATTAGCTTTCCGAATTCTTGCTTTTAGTCATCAATGGCATCATCACTACTCGTTAGTAATAGTTTGAGTTCATCGATCGTTCTTCCTCGCGGTTACGTGTTTGCTCCCATGATTAGAGCTCTTGTCACTTTCTCCTTTCTAAAATTCAAAACCACGATGTGAAGTTCGAAGAGATTCATGATCTTGATGACATCTACAAATATACACTGAGATCCTCGCAAATACGTACGAACAAATCATTTGCATGTCTTTCTTTCTTTCTTTCTTTTTCTTTTTTGCATATCTTTCTTATTCTCATTGACTAACTAGAAGTTTTAAAATTCAAAAAATTGTCGGTTTGCGTCAATAATTGATTTTAAGTATGTTTGAGAAAAACTACCTATAATTTAACCCAAACGAGTTTAAAATTAAAATTAACGTCTCCATGTCGTGCAAGTTTTGATCAAAGAGTAATATATATTGTAAATAATTGTTTTTTCGTTAAAAAGAAAAATTATGTAGTGCGATGATCGGGTTAAATTTTTATATGTTTATTAATTTGTTTTAGGGTTTAATTAGTATTGATAATTATATATGTCTAATTAATCAAGTTGTGCGTGCATGCACGGAGTTGTGCGGATGAGGTTAGGGTTGGAAGTACTCGTGCATATAAACTTAGATTAATTAGATTCTTTTACACGTGCAATTAAATTACATTAATTATTGCAGGTTTGTACGAAAAAAAGAGAGCCAAAGAATGGTATTTTTTCAGCCCTAGGATCATGAAACATGAGAACGGCTCTAGGCCGAATCGGAAGGTTGCCGGTCAAAGTAGTTTTGGAGAGCCTCTAATGGCGGAAAGATGATGGTTCAAGTACATAATAGACAATTTTTGGGACATAAGGGAGCATTGAACTACTTTAAAAATAAGCAATCCAAGACCAATTGGATCATGCAAGAATACACCTTGGCTTCTCAAAATCATCACGGTCCCCACAAGGTAACCATGCTTAATTCATTCTCATTAATTAACTTAGAAAATCAATAATTAATGTATATATTAGATTTTTCCTGAAATAATTAATATATATGTTTATAGTTCTATAACATACCGTACCAACCAAGTGCAATAAGTGGGTACAATGTCACTTAAGTAAGAGGTTGGGGTCTGAATCCTAGTTAGGGCAAGTTAGTTTCTTAATTTCTCATAAAAAAAATACGTATACACGAGACATCTATATACCCTAAACCTAAATAAATACCAACATTTTTTTTTTTCTTAAAAAATAACTAAAGAAATTACTTATACCCTTCCTTTTATTTTTAGGAGTTTTAATTTAATGCTAACTTCAAATTATTTATTAGTCTTTCACAGTCATGTAGACTAATTGTTAATTGAACTGATTTTTCTATAAGAATAGTATATTAATTAATTGTAGTAATTGAATATTTATATATTGTTTTCTCTTTACTTATGTACAGTTTAAAGACTATTCCCTGTGCAAAATCTACCAAAGGATTGGCAAAGCTTCAAGAAACAAATCATCAACTGTAATTGGTCATCAGAGTGATGTTGGTGACGAAGGAGGCTTGGAGGACTACATAATGCCACAGCTACCTTATTATGAAGATGTCAATCATGGTGTTGCTCAACAAGCTGGCATGGATATGGCACCTGCCATGAATAATATTACTAATGCCTATGATCATCAATACATCAATATTGAGGATGGAGCTGATACAATCAACTGTGAAGAAGCCATGCCACCATTAATGATCATCAACCAAGATCATCCATCAGCAGTGCCATTCATAGCTACACGACGATAATGACTGTGTGGTAACTCATCCAACTTTGGGCTATCAAATATTGAGCCTCATCACGCAGATCTGAAGAAGCGGGGGCAATTATCCAAGACTACCAAGAAAAATATCAATGTGACTTCAACAACGATCATCCTGATGTAGTTGCGTCGCCTAACGTTGAGTCGACAGAGGTTTTAGAGGAAGAGGGCCTCGACTGGTTGCGTGACTTCCTAAATTTCAACCGGCGGATTTGGAATTCAGTGATTGGGAAGCCAATGCATGGGATAATGAATTTGCTCCAGTTTGAATGTATATGTAGTTGTCACAAGGGTACCATGCATGTATTTGCTTAATCAGTTTGTGTAATGACATGATCTACCTTTTTTGTTGTGAGAATTGAATCAATTTGTTTAAGGACATGAATTTGTTCCAGTTTGAATTAATATTCATGTATGGTTGGATCCATCAATCATGCCTAAATGATTCTTATAATATGTATCAATCATGGGCGCCTTCTACACAGATGAACTAACATTTTCAATTAGGTATGAGCTACAAAATGGCTGATTCCTGCTTGAAACTTTCTGCTGTAGTGAACTTTTGACTACAGCATATCCGAATTGATACATAATGTTGGAACATCCAGCTGTGCCTTTGTATTGTTTTGCATCAACTAGAGGAGCGAGTTCTTTCCACTCAACTAGTGTCCTTGTCAGTTTGCAAATATATTTATAGTTAAAGCTTAAAAGAGGGAAAATGATCAGGTGGAGATCAATACAAAATGATACGATCTCATGATCTCTTTAAACATAGTAACATGGACTGTAATTTATAGCTAAATAAAATTAGTTTGTACGACTTACCTGCTGATCTTTCAAAAAAAAAAAAAAAAAATGATGAGGACAATCTGTCTCAAAGAATAAATAGTATTTTCTTCCATTATTTGACGGAGTTTGTCTGATGAAGCTGTGAATGCATTTAAAGTCATGAGAGCTGATGGTCTAAATCCTAGTATTCCAGTTCTCAACTCAGTAATCAATGCATTTGGTGAGGATAGGAGGGATGCTGAAGCTTTTGCTGTACTGCAGTATATGAAAGAGAACGTAAGCAATTAGCTGCTTTTCTTATATGTTGCCTATTTCCTGCTAGCGTTTATGGCCTATTTTAGGAAATTCTTGCCAACATGCTGTTCAACTAAATTTTGTGGTATTCCTTGCTGCTGCAGGAGTTGAAACCAGATGTTGTGACATACACCACCCTAATGAAAGCTCTAATCCGTGTTGAGAAGTTTGAAAAGGTAGAAACTTTTATCCTGTCTCTTTATATTCAAAGACATGCTGTGTGGTTTGGATGACTGAATTTAGTATATTTAGGAGAGAAATGATAGAATAAAAAGATTAATAAATAACCTTTTTCTAGTTCCGGATGAAGTTTTTATGCTTGAGGTTGGTTGTGCATCATATGCTTTTCTAACCTCATTGGCAAAAACATGCTCTGTGGTTTAGATGGCTGAATTTAGTATATTTAGGAGGAATCTTCTAGCAAAGTTGTTGTAGTTGTGAAACCATTTACATCCATTAAGTCCTCTATTTTTTGTTACAAAAGAAGAAAATGAAATGTTGGTGGGATTAACTCATAGCTCAATAGTTGGGATGCAAGCTATATGGTCACACTTTAAATCATCATCTTACTTGGGTAAAGAGTGACACCCAAAAGAAGAGGAAGGAAGGGGAAAAGAGCAATATTTCTTAGTTTGCGAGATCTTTGTATAGATCGTTGAACTGTAAGGTTGGATGTGTTTTGAAGGTTCAACAGGTTACATCTTTTACTTCGCTATTGTATTGGCCTGAATGATTGTGCATTTTAGTCTGTCTTGAATGATTGTGCATTTTAGTCTGTCTTTTTCATCTAGGTTGGGTTGTATATTCAAAATTGACTTGGATGCTTTTGAGGCTTTTTTCTGTCATATCAACGTGTAACGTCTTGTACATCAGGTTCCATCTGTTTACGAAGAAATGGTACTATCAGGTGTCACCCCAGACAAGAAAGCAAGAGCAATGTTGCGGTCTGCACTAAGATATATACATGAGATGCACACTTAAATCATAGCCATAACTGCACAAGCAGATCAGGATGATGACAAACTTGACTTATCTTCTTAAGGCCGTCTGTCGATGCACATTGAAGTATTTTAACTCAAGCTTGTTTCTATTAGCCATGCATGAAAGCTAGCGAGATGTATTATTTAAAAATGCATTGCTTGAAAAGTCGACGACTTAAACTTAAAGTTTAGCAAAATTGTTTGAAGTGAATTTGAAATTGACTTTTGGATCCAAGTTGAGTCCTTTTAGTCGATTGACTTGAGTCGTATTCTTAGTTTCTATTAGCTTAATTCACATCAAATGATCAAATGCTTGATGAATATACAAGCATGGCTACGAAGAACGTGGACACTTACGGGAGTGTTTTATACTATGCAATAAAGCTGTAGTGAGAAAGAGCTACGAGAAAAAAAGAAAAAAACAAACAACCGAGAGAGTAGAACCAATAAAATCTTGACAAATTTATGAACATATTGCCATTTTTATCGATGCATAGCTTTAGATTGGTCTCATCTAATAGGGTAAACATTCCTACATCTTAATAAAATGCGACTTCAAATCGTGTTTTAGTTTGTTCGGTTTAAAGCACAAATTTTGGCATTTCTTTCATTGAATGTATTTGAGGAAAAATTTTGCGAAAAAATTTCATAGAAATGGGGATTTACGACTTATGTTTCCTTTTACGGTTGTGCGAGTTTTGAGAATGGCTCATGGGTTGTGTTTTTCTCATGGTGAATTCTTCCATTATTTTACGGTGACTTATGCTGTTTTCTTGCATCCTCGAGATTCTAGCTCGCAGAGGAATTTGGGTGACCGCATGCGAATTACAAAGAAGGATTTGGATTCCCGCCCTCTTCCAAGCGTCGGTTGTATGTATTCGTCTATATTCTTGTATCGTCGTGAGTGCCGATTATTCATTTGATGAATCAATCATCATCGATCCGTGTTCATGTAGATTAAGTGGCTAACAATCATGTATTTTTCCATTGAAGATCATAGATGATCTCCTATCAACACATGTAAAACAGTTGAAAAGTAAGGGAGTATATTAATCTGTATAGCTCGATCTTTGCTGGCTTCTTATCCCAAAAAAGGAAAAAGTTGTATAGATTTGACTTACCGGTAAAATCCAATGCATTGTTCTTTCGAGATCTTGAATTGGTGGAGCCTAGATCTCATGCATAGAATAAATATTATCCTTACTTTAATCACCTTTTAACCCAATAGGAACCATAGATGTGATTTACCTTGTAGGTTCTATTTTGGACGACAACGACAACAATGATGACAACAAACCCATGAATCCCAAATTCACATTTTCATCCTCAATGATTGCTTCATTTCTACACCATCCATTCGTTATCATGAGGACGATTTGTCGTTCGAGATGTATCAAAATGAAAAAAAAAAAAAAAAAACAACCACTAGAACAAAGTAGATTTTTTATAGCACCTAATTCATAAAAGTTTTCAATAACTCCTATGTATTACTTTTTATAACACCTAATTCATAAAAGGTTTTTAAGTAACCTCTATGTATTAGGTGATTAGAAACATGTATTAGGCTATTCAAATCACACCGTTCACGAATTCTTATTTGGTGAGACATTTCTTCAGATTCTTCAGATTTTCGCTACATCTCTTCCATGCACCATCGCCTCATCGGTATCAACGCGATCTCTGTGTTTCAATTTTGTTCGCTCTGTGAGTGGTTTTGCTTGATTTCTCGTGCGAACGAAGTTCAGCTTCTTCTAGGGTAAGGTATCCAATCCTCTCTCACGTCGTTGTGTTCTGGAATCTTCGTTTCTCTGGCCAACGAACGACCTCATTCATGCCTGTGCAGGCTTTGACAGTCCACAGATCGTCGACATTTTGGTTTCAGTTAAGTGGATTCAACTTCTTAGCTGCTCCTTTTTGTGTGATTTTGATGGTTCTAGTATGTTGACTGAATTCGGTTCGTTGTATGGATATTTTTTTGTGAATTTGCTCATTTGAATGTAGGTTTTGTGGATTTGATGAAGTGGATGATTAATTGATGATGTTGAATCGTTGCAAAGTGTTCAGAAAAGTAGGAAAATGAAATCTCATTTTGATTTTTCAGAACCTTTGAAATGAAGCTATGTTTAGGTAAATCTAGGGTTGATTTTGACCTAGGAAAGGTAGATTTGAGTTTAAATAATGAGAATCCCCTGATGTTAGGCACTGAATCAGAGAGCTAGTACTGAATATTTGTCTACTGTTTGCATTTTCCTAATTACTATCACTACTAATCGCTTTTGTCTAAGGTTGAGAAAATGTGTATATACTTTGATCTCACTGAGGTGGAAAGATATTGATCTATTCCAGCAGTAAAAAAGACTGCTGGAATAGGTGCCCCTTGTTCAATGGATTAAAACCTATTATCATAGATAGCCATGGCTTCTCAGGAGTTATCCTAATCATGCTTGCTGTTCTTGGATCCATTGGATTTTTTAGTGCCATTGGAGTAAAGTCCACCAAATCATAATGGAAGTAATCCCTTTTCTTGTTTTGGCTGTAAGTTCTTTTTCTTAAAACGTTTTAGTTTTTACATTGATTAACATAGACTACTTTTAAGTCTAGATACTTTAAAAATCTAATGTGATGTTCCATATTTTAATGTATTTCTATAAATCAACTTTCCTTTCAACTATCAATTAAAATTGAATGTTTCCAACCTTGATTGATATGGGTTCTTAGATATGCTTTGTCTACTACTGCTTAAGCAATTTTTCCTTGTATTGTACTAGGCAAACTGCAGCCTTTTCTTTTGGTTAATTAATCAGATTTTTATTATATGTGCTCTTAGTCTTTGATTATTTTTCAAGTGCTTTTCCACTTTAATTAATTTGGGACTAAGGCTATGTTATGTTGTTGTTGTTGTTGTTGTATGAGCTAAAACTAAATTAATCAGATTTTTATTATATGTGCTCTTAGTCATTGATTGTTTTTCAAGTGCTTTTCCACTTTAATTTAATGTAGAATCTTGATGGCAAAGTGTGAGTTTTACTTCATAAGGCGTATTGGTAATTTGTTTGAACAATGTTCTTTGAATCAGTGCTCACAAGCTTTATCTCAGATTTTGCAAATCCTACGTGTCCAATGTATATTGAAAGGTCTTGATCATCAGTACCTATCATGTATGTACAATCCTTGCAAAGCTTGCATATACATCCGACCATTGGAACTAGACAATGCATATGTTATTGAAGGAGTAAAGGTGGTATTGCTAGAAGCTAATCACTGTCCAGGTGCAACTCTGATTCTCTTTCATCTTGCTGATGGAAGATGCTATTTGCACACTTGGGGATTTTAGAGCTAGTAAAAAAGATGTCCTTGAGTTTGTTGTGAAGATGACTAGGAACTATATTAAAAATCAGCCAAATACCATATGTTTGAAGTACTTTAGTGAATGCACAAATTCTGTTTATGAACATTTTTTTTGTTGGTGAACATGCCCTTCATCTTTTTTTAGTGAATGCACAAATTCCAGGATCGGCTCAAGGACTATTTCCAAAATTTTCATCATTCACTCACTATAAAACTAGGGATACATCATTATCATCATCCAACTAAATATATCCTACCAACTAACTGCTGCAATATACGATACGCATATCTAACTTTCTCTAATTCAACTGATCAATATTCTATATTGGATATCAAAATCTTTGCATATTCGCCAACTTCTACCATCTTCCTTGTGCCAATTTGTGTTTGGATCATTAATGTGAATACCACGGTATTCTATATCATTTGTCTTTTCTTTTCTAGTGATGACATTTCCTTGGAAGGACTAGAGTAAGAACTAGAAGAATGTCAAAATGATGACGTAAGTAGCTTCATACATTACTCTCTACATTTTTTTCTTTTTGGCTGCTTTTCATGGGTTGGGTGGTGGAAATGTTACAAGACTCAAGATTAGAAGATCTTTTTTTCCCATTCAAGTATATTGATTGGTATATCATTATGAGGCTTGGGAAGAGTAACGATCAATAAACAGTCTGCTTTTTGGATATTTAATTTTCATTTCCTCCTTTTTCCATCTTCTGTTCCCTTTTTCATGGTATATATTGCATTTTTCTGAAGAATTTTGTACATTGTTTTGGATATGGCACGTGGAACAAATATATTTTGAGCTTTTAAAAATTACATAAATGTGGTTTATATAGTTTTAAAGCCACGTGATAGTTCTTGTTAGATTTTGGTAAATTTTACCTCTCTCTCTCTCTCAAGCAGAAAAGCCATAGTATCCTTAACTATGCTTAAATGTTTTTGTAGTTTTTGATGAAATCCTGTCTGATTGTTGTTACTACAGTTATTCATATATTATCTTCATTATTTTGAATTATCGTAATGGCTGCTTTTTCATATGGAAGTTAGTTTGTTTTACAATTTGTTTTCAACAGGTAGTTGCAAATATATTGTCTAAAGGCACCAAATTGCGAGAGTACGCAAAGGGTGTTGAAAATGATGTGCGACAAGTTGAGTTGGACTCAATTCAGGTTAGCGAAATTCTGTTTTATGGTTGTCATTCATCACAACTTTACAGTTTACATTTTTTTTTGTTACCATTCATTTATATACATAGTATCCAATTGTAAAAGTACGTCCAGCATTTGAAAACCTTTATAAAATACTATAATCTGTTTTCTTTAATTCTCCTTTTTTTTCCACTTCCGAATGCCATTTTTTTTTTTTTTGGGTTCAATGCCTTTCTTTTTAGGATTGATTAAAACGCCATTTAGTTTTGTGTTATTTCGATTCGACTTACCTTTCGGTGTTTCCAATGGCATTTTCGTTAAAATTCTTAAATTCAAATTTAATGTTTTGATGGGCTTGGAAGTAGATGTTCTGGACGTCATAAAATCAACAATGTCAGAAATGCAGTTAAAGTAGTCATATTTTTCTGGACTCTTTTCTAAATGAAACAGTATCCAAAATGCTAATAGTGCAAAATAAAATTTGAATATATTTGTTAGAAATCCTAAACAGTTCTACCTCAACTTAATGAGCATGGAATGATAGAATATGAGTACTGCCAGTTTATGGCAATGCTGTTTCTAGTTGGATATTCGAAGGAGCCTATGAGAAGGACATTTTATAAGGGCAAAGGACAGAGGCATGCTGGTCTATTGCTATGGAAATGAGGATTGAGGGCAAAGTTAAAAAAATGGTTATGGCTTTCTGGTCCAAAGAGTGAGATTCCTTTGAAAAAAGCTGGAAAGAGGATTGTTTTTGGTATAATATGGCATCTCAGTTTTTGCTTCATCTTTTGGCATCATTATGGCTCATCTGTAGCATTAAGAGGAACATTGCATTACAAGTGTTGGCATTTTTGGGTTCTATTGGGAACCTTTATAATTTTCAAGAAAAAGGTGAAATAAGTAGGTTGTTACGGCTATCTTGTTTAAATCCTTTTTTTCTTATAGTGTATGAAAAAGTACATAATTAATAAGACCGAAAAGAAAAATAGAAGGCACGGGGAAAAGGTAGCGGACCTTAATCATTGGTGAGTGATAAGAAGACATTGAACTTGTCGTAGCTCAAGAATCTTAATAATTATGAATAGTTAAGGAGTAAAAACCAAACTTGTCATGATTCTCATGCATAGTATATTCATCAATCATTATGATGTGTTATTTAACTCCACCTATGTAGAACGTCTTGTATCTTCTACATGGCGGTTCCAAGTCTGGATAAAGGAGGAGAGGTCCCAAGCCCATTATCCATACCGGATAGTGGGGGCTTGCGATAGGTTGACAACTAGCATAAAAACTTTTGCCACTTTTTATGATAGCCAACCCACTAATTTGAGTTTGAGGCGTTGTTGTCGTTGTTGTATTGTGATATGTTATTTCGGTACATTATTCTTGTCACCCCCTCAATAGCGAGACCCGAATAAATTTGGTGAAATGGGCGGTGGTAACCTAGCAAATGGCCAGAGTTTCGGAGGACTCGGGTGGTTCCATGGAGGTTAGATCTTTGGACTTCGGAGGGTTGCAGCATGGCCTGCAGTGATGCGCGCGTGTAGTTGGAAAACTGCATGCGGCAGCGTGATGGGAACGCGCGGATGGACGCGCGCGCGCGCTGGGGCGAGCGCGCGTGGACGCATGGACGAGCGCGCGTGGGCGGGCGCAAGGCGTGATTTTCCTTGGCACGGCGCCTTGGCACGCCTTGGCACATCTTGGCGCAAGGCACGGGCGGACTTAGGTACGCGCCTTGGCACGAGGCACGGGCGGACTTAAGTACGCACCTTGGCGCGAGGCAGGAAATACGGGCGGACTTTTAGGTACACGCCTTGGCACGGCGCCTTGGCACGCCTTGGCACGGAAGCGGGAAAACCTTGGCACGTCTTGGCACGAGCGCGGGCACGGGCAAGACTTGGCGGAGTAAGTATGCACGTGCTTGACACATGGAAAGTGTTGACAAACCTTGACTTGGGCGTTGACCCAAGTCAAAGTACGCTTGGTCGAAATTTTGATGTTTCCTATTGGAGTTGAGCAAACGGCTTAACATCTACTATAAGGAGAGGTGTGCTCTCTCCTTGGGGTGGCATGGGCGGACTAGCAGGGACCCTCGAGCATGCCTTGGGAGCAATGCCAAGGCACGACCCATGGACGGACCATGGCGTCGGCCACCCTTCGAGCCGGTGGGACTCAGCGGAGCCCCGGCTAGCACGGCGGCGCGCACAGGCACGAACGGGCACGTCCGGACAAGCCCTGTCCCGTAGAGAACATGGCCATGTCCCTTGTGGAGTGGCTAGACCAAGTCAAGACGGTTTCAAGGCGGTTGTGTAACTACCTTGGTCATGGGGCTGGAGCCATGACCAAGCCACGGCCGAGTAATCCCGAGTACCGGGAGCCTAGGCGAGAAACTAGGCACCACGAGCGGTCCTGTCCCGAATTCAAGGTAAACCGAAGGCTTGGGCGGACCGGGTCTTGGGCGGTTGCGGGTGGTTGAGGTAACTACACTGGATCATGGGCGAAAGCATGATCGGCCACGTTCCGGTAGCCGAGCACGAAGAGAAGGTGCCCACTTGACTAGGGGTCAAGGCGATTATGGGCGAGGTGGCAATGAGGGGAGCAAGGCAGTTCGGTAACTGCCTTGACCACTAAGAGTGGTGTTTTACCCAGTCCAGACGGTTGTTGTAACTGCCATCTGGTTGAGCTATAAAACCAGAGGCAGGGATGCTTGGAGGGGCATCCAGGGATCAAGCTAGTGATCCGGGAGAGAGGCAATTCAGGACGAAAATGCATAGGAGTGCATGAGTAGATGTATGCCTTGAGTTCCACAGTTGTATTCCCAATTCGTGAGCTAATAAAACATTCCCTTGTTGTCCATTGCATTGGTTGTTAGTGCTTGTTGTGTTATTCTTCCGCATTGTATATTGGTTGTCTTGAACTAGGGCGGTCCCTAGGCACCACGGGGTTGGGTTGAGAGCGAAAAATCCTAGTGAAAAACCCCTCTTTCCTCGGCCCCGTGACAGTTACCACCATGCAAAACTATATTTCTTGTGCATTCCATTTCTAATTGAGACTTCATCCAAGTCCAATTTGCTCAACTTGACCTTGTGCTCTTGTCTGTTGGTCTTAGTTTTAATTTTTTGAAATTCTTTTTGTAAAAATATTTGGTGGTTCTCCTATTGATCATGCAGGATTACATTAAAGAGAGTGATAATTTAGTCTCACTTCATGATCAAATTCGGGATTGCGATAACATCTTATCTCGAGATGGAAACCTTCTTTGTGTGGATTTCAGGTACCCAAGTACTTGCTAAAATATAGTATTCTTCATGCTTCCCTTGGGCTATTCTAGAGAATAGAGGGTTATCTTATCAAAAGGTTGAGCTACATTTGTTGATACTATAAACTTTTATGTCGTGCATGCAAGTTGCAATGTTTTTATCAATCTTTGACATGGAGTTATTTCCCAATGTAGTTTGGGTATGGTTATTGCCTTTTTCTACATTGCTTCTTTATTGCTTGTTGCAATATTTCATGCGCTTAGGTCTTACCAACCAACTCTTGTGTGATTATTGGTCACTTACCTAGGGAAGTGGGGTACTCGGATTTTTTCTTTCACTCTTACAAAATGGGGCTACCCCTTTCATATTCTCTTGTAGCATGGCTCATATAAAGTTTTGAATAGAGAGATATGCTTGTTGCCCGTGATGGCAAAGGGGCTGATATACCATTGGTCTTCCAAAAAGAGGGCAATGTGATATTTCTTGCTGAATTTCTCTATCAAACATTTTGAGCTAGGGGTTTCATTGGTTGTCAAACATTGTCTGACTTTTTCGGCCATGCTTAATGCTTCATGTAAACCTTTTCCTATGCACGATTATACAAGATATAGTGGTCAGCATCACATTGGTCTGCACTACTGATGGTCTAAAACCGGTAAAAAGCTTTATTATTATGCAATTAGCAACTTAGATGTTGAACTTCAAGTTATGTTGTCATTTATTCACTATTTTCAGTTTCAATTGTAATTTTTCATTTACTTTATTTTGCATGATGGGAGTATTCTTAATTCAGTCTTTTATTTTTCCTTGCTTTTCTTTATTCAGCCTTTCTTATAATTGTACTTATTTATATTTAACTAAATCTATCAACTTGTATTAGGCTGAGATTGGTTCCATAAGTTCGAAATTAAAAGTCTGCAGGAGAAATCAATGGACATGGGTTTGAAGTTGAAGAATCGGAAGGTATGCATTAGTAAAAAAACGTGCTTTACAACTGGGGGTACATCAGCTTTTGATATTTGAAAATGCTACAAAGCTTTTGATGCTTGAAATTGTTATCGAGGGTTGCAATGTATCCTTTGCTTCGCACCAAAAGTTGGCATTTTCTTGCATCTGGAACTTGTAACTATTGATATAACAGCCCGCCCCTCATATTAGAATGTTAGGCCATGTCTCTCTTCTCGTCATGACTAGTTCACTTTTTTAATAAATATGAATAAATATGGGGGCGCCCTTCATCTCTTTCTCTTCTCCCTGAATTGCTCTCCTGATCTTCTTCTTTAATTCTCTTCAATCTCTCTTCTTGCTTTCTTTGTTACCCAATTTTCTAATCAGCAAATCAGTTGCATCAGTTTTATCTTCTAGAAGCTTTTTCCTTTTTACATGTGTTTTATCAATGTTAACTTATCCTCTCAATGCTGCACATTGGTGATGTTCACTCTTCAATTTTGACATCTAACATGCAGCTGTTATTTCCTGACATTGAACATGTATATATATATACACTTTGTGGACTGAAAATCAGTTATTAACATGTTATTAAAAAGTCTTTGTAAGTTTGTATTGAAATCATCTAGAGCATTGGATACATCTTCCACTTTCTTAAGCATTACCTTGTTGGGATAGTTGATGAAATCGATGCGTTATCGTTGGACTTTGTGAACTGAAAATCAGTTATTAACTAATTCTTGAACTTAAATTACAGACCATTCCAACTGAGTTTGCGAGAGATATCGTCCCGCTATCGGAAACGATATCTCTCAAGCTCGCGGGCGACCGGACATGGACAGTGGGGATAAGAGAAGAGAAAGACAGGCTGGTGTTGGAGGATGAATGGGAGGACTTTGTGAAAGAAAACAC
This sequence comes from Stephania yunnanensis, assembly GCA_039657365.1. Classification (NCBI taxonomy): domain Eukaryota; kingdom Viridiplantae; phylum Streptophyta; class Magnoliopsida; order Ranunculales; family Menispermaceae; genus Stephania; species Stephania yunnanensis. Next base: position 51,496,319 of record CM077585.1, on the reverse strand, counting down.
ACTGAAACTGAATGACACATTGGTGTTCATCATAAATATGGAGAATTTTGTCTCCATGTCACCGTGTTGGAAAAAACTGAGTATGATCATGAGGATAAGGTGCATGCAGAATCTCTGGTTTTCATAGATGGCGCCGCTGATGACTGCGTCGCAAAGACACAATTGAAGGAGAGCCTCGATGAAGACAACGCACCGAAATCCGGTTACCCTTTCAACCTCTCTTGTGCATTTCTATGAATTATGTTATCTTATATGCCCTGCTTAAGAAAATTGTCTAATTTCAGAACCAGTTGAAGAGGTGCAGGAAGAGTGGACACAGCTTGAGTTTTCTGGTGCAGCTGGTAGATTAATTGAAGGAAATGCATCAAAAATCGACCCGTCTTCGAAGCAGCACAAGGTTCTTTTCTTACCAAGCTTAGGAGAATTCTAAAATTTGTGTCTGAACCCTTTGAGAACTAAATACTTGTTAACTTTCTCTTATGTCATTTTTGAAGTTGAATTAGGCAGCTCTTGTTCTAGTTGTTCATTTTTTTTTTTTTTTTTTGTTTGTTTTTCTTGTTCATCATTAATTATGTATACATGCCTCCTAGATTTCAAAGCAGCGTATTAGGCACAGCAAAAAACACGCAAAGAAGCGACAGATGAGGGACAGGGACAACCCTGTGAGGAATCGACATGAAGCTCCTACGCGCTGGCATAATCCACCATCTTCTACAAGAAGATCTGGAAGGGATAAGGGGAGGGGCCAGAAGAAGGAGAAGACAGCGCCAAACAAACCGGCACAAGAAGGAGAAGACAGCGCCGAAGAATTTGGTTTGTCTCTAACACGTTGGAAATCATCTTATCTTCAGTTTTCTTTCTTATTGTTTGAATTGTTAGGTGAATCATATTATGTTGGAGCAACCATTGAACATGATTTGACTTATGCGACGTACTTTCGATCGCAAAAAGAGCCGTGGCTGAAGAGGAGGTGAGCAAGGCCTTCGAGTCTACCTGTGCAGTCGAATTATACAAGCCAAATTTCATTTCAGTCATGCAGCCAAGCATTGTTCAAAGGAGATTCTTCATGGTAAGACTTCAATTAGGCATCAAATTTTCCCTCTCTAATTAAAGAGTTATGCTTAAGAAGGGTGGTTAATTTGCATCTCCTCGTCTAGCTAGTAAGTTGTTTTTCTTGTATGTATGTATATATAATATGCATGACCTTGTGTTTCTTCTAATCTATTTGTTAGTGGGTGTTGTCAATTTGGGCGGTTCATTTGGTATACATGTTGTAGTAGTCCTCAAAGAAGAATATCAATTTGAGGAACTGATAACTCTCTTTTTCTTGTTTTCTTTTGTTTTGGTTTTGGTATAAGGTTCGGTATAGTAATATTTGAAGGAAGAGATGATTGATGTGTCACTATATAAGATACATGATACTTGTTCTGATGATAGTAGACCTCCTACACTAAGAGTCAGCAAAATGATTCGCAACTGGTGATGAGGATATGAAACAATGAAAACTTGGAAAAAAAAAAAAAAAAAAAAAAAAAACCTGCTGATCTTTAGGACTCTTGCCAATATGTTTTAGGTCACATATTAGGTCCACCTTATTATCTTCAATAATATGTGAGGCCAACTGCTCGAGTAAAATTTTAGTTGAACACAACTATTGAAAAATTGCACAACCATCCAACTGATTAGCTTGCAAGGGTAATTAGGGAGGTCTATTCATGAGCCGAAAATAAAAACAAACTCAAAAATAAAAATAAAAAATAAAAAAGAGAGTGATCATCGTCGACGTCTTCTCTCCTTCTTCCCTCTCTCTGCCCTCTCTCTCTCTCTCCTCCTCTCTCTCTTTCTCTCATCCTCTCGTTCTTATCCGATCTCTTATCGGAGCTTTTACTTATTTATTTATTTATCTCATCTATTTGGTTCTAAACTGGTTTTTTTAGAAAGTTTGTTAGTTAAAGAGGATAAGTGCTTTTTTTTTTTTTGAAGAAAAAAGGATAAGTCATTCGGACAACACATTATAAATAAGACCAATCATCATATTTGGACTTTGTGATTTTTCAACAGTTTCTAATTTTCTCTTCTTGATTATTTTTCACCATATATTAATTGTTGAACGTTCGAGAGGAATTAGCTTTCCGAATTCTTACTTTTCGTCATCAATGGCATCATCACTACTCATTAGTAATAGTTTGAGTTCATCAGTCGTTCTTCCTCGCGGTTACGTGTTTGCTCCCACAGATTACGAGCTCTTCTGTCACTTTCTCCATTCTAAAATTCAAAACCCTGATGTGAAGTTCAAAGAGATTCATGATCTTGATGACATCTACAAATATACACCTGAGATCCTCGCAAGTACGTACGAACAAATATGTTGCATGTCTTTCTTTCTTTCTTTTTCTTTTTTGCATATCTTTCTTATTCTCATTGACTAACTAGAAGTTTTAAAATTCAAAAAATTGTCGGTTTGCGTCAATAATTGATTTTAAGTATGTTTGAGAAAAACTACCTATAATTTAACCCAAACAGTTTAAAATTAAAATTAATGTCTCAATGTTATGCAAGAGTTTTGATCAAAGAGTAATATATATTGTAAATAATTGTTTTTTCGTTAAAAAGAAAAATTATGTAGTGCGATGATCGGGTTAAATTTTTATATGTTTATTAATTTGTTTTAGGGTTTAATTAGTATTGATAATTATATATGCCTAATTAATCAAGTTGTGCGTGCATGCACGGAGTTGTGCGGATGAGGTTAGGGTTGGAAGTACTCGTGCATATAAACTTAGATTAATTAGATTCTTTTACACGTGCAATTAAATTACATTAATTCTTGCGGAGTTTGTACGAAAAAAAAGAGAGCCAAAGAATGGTATTTTTTAGCCCTAGGATCATGAAACATGAGAACGGCTCTAGGCGAATCGGAAGGTTGCCGGTCAAAGTAGTTTTTGGAGAGCCTCCAATGGCGGAAAGATGATTGTTCAAGTACATAATAGACAATTTTTGGGACATAAGGGAGCATTGAACTACTTTAAAAATAAGCAATCCAAGACCAATTGGATCATGCAAGAATACACCTTGGCTTCTCAAAATCATCACGGTCCCCACAACGTAACCATGCTTAATTCATTCTCATTAATTAACTTAAAAAATCAATAATTAATGTATATATTAGATTTTTTCCTGAAATAATTAATATATATGTTTATAGTTCTATAACATACTGTACCAAGTGCAATAAGTGGGTACAATGTCACTTAAGTAAGAGGTTGGGAGTCTGAATTCTAGTTAGGGCAAGTTAGTTTCTTAATTTCTCATAAAAAAATACGTATACACGAGACATCTATATACCACTAAACCTAAATAAATACCAACATATTTTTTTCTTAAAAAATAACTAGAGAAATTACTTATACCCTTCCTTTTATTTTTAGGAGTTTTAATTTAATGCTAACTTCAAATTAATTATTAGTCTTTCACGATCATGTAGACTAATTGTTAATTGAACTGATTTTTCTATAAGAATAGTATATTAATTAATTGTAGTAATTGAATATTTATATATTGTTTTCTCTTTATTTATGTACAGTTTAAAGACTATTCCCTGTGCAAAATCTACCAAAGGATTGGCAAAGCTTCAAGAAACAAATCATCAACTGTAATTAGTCATCAGAGTGATGTTGGTGACGAAGGAGGCTTGGAGGACTACATAATGCCACACTACCTTATTATGAAGATGTCAATCATGGTGTTGCTCAACAAGTGGCATCGATATGGCACCTACCATGAATAATATTACTAATGCCTATGATCATCGGTACATCAATATTGAGGATGGAGCGATCTGATCAATCAATGTGAAGAAGCCATGCCACCATTAATGATCATCAACCAAGATCATCCATCGGTAGTGCCATTCATAGCTACAGACGATAATGACTGTGGTAACTCATCCAACTTTGGGCTATCAAATATTGAGCCTCATCACGCAGATCTGAAGAAGCGGGGGCCATTATCCAAGACTACCAAGAAAAATATCAATGTGACTTCAACACGATCATCTGATGTAGTTGCGCCGCCTAATGTTGAGTCGACGAGAGGTTTTAGAGGAAGAGGGCCTCGATCGGTTGCGTGACTTCCCCAATTTCAGCCGGCGGATTTGGAATTCGGTGATTGGGAAGCCAATGCATGGGATAATGAATTTGCTCCAGTTTGAATGTATATATAGTTGTCACAAGGATATATATATCATGCATGTATTTGCGTGTAATGACATGATCTACCTTTTTTTGTTGTGAGAATTGAATCAATTTGTTTAAGGACATGAATTTGTTCCAGTTTGAATTAATATGCGTGTATGGTTGGATCCATCAATCATGCCTAAATGATTCTTATAATATGTATCAATCATGGGCGCCTAGTGAGCTCCCTCCACTGCCTTGCCTTGAATTCCTTCGAACCTGTGAGTGTCGCTGCCGCACCTCTCTTTGCCGCTCAGTTTGAGTAATCATGAGTATCCAGACAGTTTGTTTGACATTTCTTTCACATTTTTTTTATAGTTATTGTTTAGATGATAGTGTTCTACATATTAGTGTTGGGTTTGATGTCCAATGATTTTTCTATTGCACTTTGGTTTGTGAAGGAAGACTTCTTCCTAATTAATAAGATCAACCTTCTTGTCAATTTGATTGCAGTGTTTTTTTTTTTTTTGTTTGGTACATATTGATTGCAATGTGTTTGATGTGCACAATATATCAAATAAATAATGCACATTTCATTTATGTCGTTTTAGTGATGGGCAAGATCAGATGTTTTTTTTTAACAATAGTTGGTAATTTTTTATAGGGGGAGTTAATGTTTGGTGTCTTTGAAATAATGCTTTGAGAGGCACTCTTGTAGCATTTCTGTGTGATTCTTGTAAGGGTTGTATCCTACTCAGCGTACATGCATGTTTGTATTTTTCGAATTGTATCCTGTTCTTTGCTATTTTTATGTCTTTAACTTCCAATTTGAGTGTATAGTTATCACAATGTATTTCCTTAATCAATTTTTGTAAGGACATGATCTACCTTTTTTTTTTTGTGCGAAATGAATCAATTTGTGTAAGGAAAGTATAGGCCATTAATTGTACAGTACCTCTTATCAAAATGTAATTGCAGAATATCGTTTTACCAATTTTTCCGTTCACTATTCATTCATCTAAGGCATTTGAATTTGCTTTTTTTTTTTTTTTTTTTTTTTTTTTTTTTTTTTTTTTTTTTTTTTTTTATGTGGTTTGATCTACTTTGCCCCTAGAGCTGGTTCGAATAAGTAACCTCTTACTCCCACCAAATCCCATTCTAAACCATTGGATACGTGGTTTGATCTAATGGCAATTAGCGATTGGTTCGTTGAATATGAGTTAAGATTAGAAAAAGGCCCACACGTATAGAAGAGAATCGAAATTTACTGTGTTATATGTTTGTTTGTTTGTTTGTTTTTTTGTTTGTTTTTTTTTTTTTTTTTTTTTTTACTTCAGTGGAAGTCGAACTCACCTCAATCCCCAAACTTAACTTTTTGGCAAGTGATGCATTTACCATTTCATTAAAGGTGCTTTCACTAACACAAAATAGGGTTTTCGTAGCACTAGATTTATTGGGGTTCGAGACAACCGCTACCAAATTAAGTGTGTATAAGAAAAAGCATAAAAGACCAAACATAATTAAATCCCAAACTCAATTTCATCCAATGTGAACCTGATTTCCTCTCGTTCCGAAGAAAACTCTAGTTGCCTCGACCATCGGTTATCTTGATCACCCATTACCTCATGTCACTCCTCTTTATGAAAATAAGTTATGGTATGTAGATCAAAACATACAAGAGTGTGACATGATAGATAACCCTGGTCAACATCTCGGGAATCGAAACCGGTAGATCGAGAGGAACCTATGACGATAAACTTTGCCAAACATCCCACGGTCAGATTGAACGAACCCACGAACGGAGACCCCGTCAAAACATCTCTCGAAAGGTAATCATGACGAAGACTTAAGTCTTCACCAAACATCTCTCATCCTCGCGGGTCTTGCACGAGTATTCACTCACCGCATAGTCCTTGTAACAACCCTAAATTTCTAACTAGTGCCACGTGGTATTTTAGGACCATGACCTAGACCTAGCAGGACGTGGCATACATGGTCAACCTTCGGGAGTCGACACCGAGGTATATTATTTTTCATTGGCGATTGTATTAACTAGCTAAACATAAAATGTCAAATTTAATCAATTTAAATTATCGGGTTTCGCAGGTAAGGTTCGATGTCGGTATCCGTGCACTAAGAGAGTACTTGAGTACGAATAAGCTAAATGATGAGACGGCTAATAATTGAGTACTTTTGAAACCTACGTGAACTTGGCCTATGAAAATGGTAAAGGAAAATGTCTAAGTCAATTACTTTATAACTATCGTTAAATTGATCTAACTGGATAGTTGTTGGGTTATAATGCCATTTAATTAAATGAATAACCTGTTGGAGTTTCTATTTAGATTATCACATTATTATGCCTAAGTCCAAATGGTTAAAATGAAACCATGAAATTATATAAGTCTAGCTAAAGAAAGGCCAATTGGACACATCTAAGCTACACACTTAATCTAGAACACCATGGACCTCCATGAGATCTACCTAGGGATGAGGGTGTGGAAAATGATTAGTGCTCATCAAGTGGTATATGATGTGGGGTAATTTAGAATTATGGGTAGCACATATCGAAGGATGTGAAGCTAGGATCAAAAGAGAGAGACTAATATAAATATGGACACTTAGACAAATTGTGGTTTCAAAATCACTTCAGGGAATCAATTGAGGAAGAGAATAGAGCACTTGCTAGAGTGGCTAGATTTATAGGAAGCTAGAGGGGAGATTAGAAGTTTCAGTATAGTTCCAACTTTCAACAACACCGGCTCTAGGTATGCACAAAACAAATCTTTCTAGTTCAAGTCTTGATATCTTTACTTTAATGAATGAGGTGGTTGATGGTCAAACTTGAGTGAATCTATAATTTTGAAATGGTTTTGCAGGGATGAAAAACCCCGTAGAAAATCTTTTCCCCGTTATATTATTCATTGGGGATTCCCGCGGGAATTTTCAAAAAAAGAATTGTAACAAATAAAGTGTCAAATATACATACATAACGACACAATTGTTGAAATTCCAACAAAAATAAATAAAATCAACATATCATGCAAAAAAAATTATAACTACTAAGTTTTAACACTTATAATTAAGTTTATACAAATCATCGACATATCTAAAATGAAAAGTCCAAATTCAAAATATTTCTTAAAGTCATAACTATCTCTTTAAACTACCACATCTCTGTTTGGCAAGGCTAGCTGATAAACTAGCTGATAGCTGATAATCTAGCTGATAGCTGATAATCTACTAGATGGTAGCGAAAAGCTGATAATCTAGCTGATCAAGTAAAAACTGTTTGGAATGATAGCTGATTGATTAGCCAAAATGACAATAAAGGACATATGACACAATTAAGTATATTAATTAATCATATAATTAATGTATCTTATTTACAAAATATAAATTAATACCATAAAATAATTTATATTATTTAGAAAACTAAACTATGTGTGTCTATAAATGCTTACACGAAAATAGTTCTATATTAATTTATAAGAATTAAGTAAAAAATAAACACATGTAAATAAAAATACAATAAACGACTTGGATAACTATACATATACCTAACGCATCATCCATAACTGAGAATCAATATTATTGCGAATATTTTTCATTTCTATAGAAGTATCTCTATAACTTAAAAAAAATAGATTAGTAAAAAAAATAAAATATGTAGGATGGCCCACCACTCGAACACTACATTAAAAAATATTTTTATAACATCTAAAAATATTTTTATACTCGACGTTGTTAAAACTTATTTAATATGTAATAAATATCTAACAAGATTATCTATAATCAAGAAATTAATGTGTAATGATTTTTAATTTTAGTGAAATTCTTTGTTTTATAATATTTAGTTAATTATTAATCACTATTTTTTTATTAACAATATTAAGTTATATGTTAATTTTAAATTCAATAAGTTTTAATAACTTATTATATAACTGTTGATCTCTGTCGTCTCTCTCTCTCATAATCCTAAATCTCATCCTACATTATTTTTTAGTAAGTTCGTTAGTTAAAAGGGATAAGGTTTTTTTTTTTTGTTTTAAAAAAAACGATAAGGACGTTCATTGAGAAAACACATTATAAATAAGACCAATCATCTTATTTGTACTGCGTCAATAATTGATTTTTGTTTTTCAACAGTTTCTAATAACCCTTCTTGATTGTTGTTCATCATATATTAATTGTTTAACGTTCGTGAGGAATTAGCTTTCCGAATTCTTGTTTTTCGCCATCAATGGCATCACCACTACTTGTTAGTAATGGTTTGAGTTCATCAGTTGTTCTTCCACGCGGTTACGTGTTTAGCTTTTTTGTCACTTTCTTTTTTCTAAAACCCAAAACCTTGATGTGAAGTTTGAAGAGATTCATGATCTTGATGACATCTACAAATATACACCTGAGATCCTCGCAAGTACGTACGAACAAATTTGTTGCATGTCTTTCTTTCTTTTCTTTTTCTTTTTTGCATGTCTTTCTTATTCTCATTGACTAACTAGAAGTTTTAAAATTCAAAAAATTGTCGGTTTGCGTCAATAATTGATTTTAAGTATGTTTGAGAAAAACTACCTATAATTTAACTCAAACAGTTTAAAATTAAAATTAATGTCTCCATGTCGTGCAAGTTTTGATCAAAGAGTAATATATATTGTAAATAATTGTTTTTTCGTTAAAAGGAAAAAATATGTTGTGTGATGATCGGGTTAAATTTTTATATGTTTATTAATTTGTTTTAGGGTTTAATTAGTATTGATAATTATATATGCCTAATTAATCAAGTTGTGCATGCATGCACGAAGTTGTGCGGATGAGGTTAGGGTTGGAAGTACTCGTGCATATAAACTTAGATTAATTAGATTCTTTTACACATGCAATTAAATTACATTAATTCTTGCGGTTCGTACGAAAGAAAAAGAGCCAAAGAATGGTATTTTTTTAGCCCTAGGATCATGAAACATGAGAACGGCTCTAGGCGAATCGGAAGGTTGCCGGTCAAAGTAGTTTTTGGAGAGCCTCCAATGGCGAAAAGATGATGGTTCAAGTACATAATAGACAATTTTTGGGACATAAGGGAGCATTGAACTACTTTAAAAATAAGCAATCCAAGACCAATTGGATCATGCAAGAATACACCTTGGCTTCTCAAAATCATCACGGTCCCCACAAAGTAACCATACTTAATTCTTTCTCATTAATTAACTTAGAAAATCAATAATTAATGTATCTATTAGATTTTTCCTGAAATAATTAATATATATGTTTATAGTTCTATAACATACCGTACCAACCAAGAGCAAGTGGGTACAATGTCACTTAAGTAAGAGGTTGGGGTTTGAGTCCTAGTTAGGGCAAGTTAGTTTCTTAATTTCTCGTAAAAAAATACGTATACGAGACATCAATCTATATACCCTAAACCTAGATAAATAGCAACATATATTTTTTTTTCTTAAAAAAATAACTAAAGAAATTACTTATACCCTTCCTTTTATTTTTAGGAGTTTTAATTTAATGCTAACTTCAAATTAATTATTAGTCTTTCACCAGTAGTCATGTAAACTAATTGTTAATTGAACTGATTTTTTTTATAAGAATTGTTTATTAATTAATTGTAGTAATTGAATATTGATATATTGTTTTCTCTTTACTTATGTACAGTTTAAAGACTATTCCCTGTGCAAAATCTACCAAAGGATTGGCAAAGCTTCAAGAAACAAATCATCAACCGTAATTGGTCATCAGAGTGATGTTGGTGACAAAGGAGGCTTGGAGGACTACATAATGCCACAGCTACCTTATTATGAAGATGTCAATCATGGTGTTGCTCAACAAGCTGGCATGGATATGGCACCTACCATGAATAATATTACTAATGCCTATCATCATCAGTACATCAATATTGTGGATGGAGCTGATACAATCAACTGTGAAGAAGCCATGCCACCATTAATGATCATCAACCAAGATCATCCATCAGCAGTGCCATTCATAGCTACCGAAACGATAATGACTGTGGTAACTCATCCAACTTTGGGCTATCAAATATTGAGCCTCATCACGAGATCTGAAGAAGCGAGGGCCATTATCCAAGACTACCAACAAAAATATCAATGTGACTTCAACACTGATCATCCTGATGTAGTTGCGCGCCCTAACGTTGAGTCGACAGAGGTTTTAGAGGAAGAGGGCCTCGGCTGGTTTCGTGACTTCCCAAATCTCAACCAGGGGATTTGGAATTCGGTGATTGGGAAGCCGATGCATGGGATAATGAATTTGCTCCAGATTTGAATGTATATATAGTTGTCACAAGGATATATATCATGCATGTATTTGCTTAATCGGTTTGTGTAATGACATGATCTACCCTTTTTGTTGTGAGAATTGAATCAATTTGTTTAAGGACATGAATTTGTTCCAGTTTGAATTAATATGCATGTATGATCTACCCTTTTTGTTGTGAGAATTGAATCAAATTAATTAATGTTCATTGAAATAAATTTGCTCAGTTTGAATGTATATATAGTTATCGCAAAGATATATATATATCATGCATGTATTTGCTTAATCGGTTTGTGTAACGACATGATCTACCTTTTCTTGTTGTGTGAATTGAATCAATTTGTGCGAGGACATGAATTTGTTCCAGTTTGTGTAATGAGGCTATGTTGTTGTTGTTGTTGTTGTTGTTGTGTAATGACATGATCTATGCTTTTCATCCATGGTAACTCCAGCATTCAGGTTGAGTAATTGGAATTTGGATCAAAGCATTAGTAGACACGTTTCACCTAAATTAAGTAGGATAGGCTTATGACCATGATATTAGAATGCAATTTGGTAAGGTTGTTTGATAGTAAACTTGAAATCATTGATAATAGGTGGTTCACAATAGTTCGTTGCCATGGCACCTTTAGAAGCCCATGGAGGATTCTTGTTATAGGAATTCTCAATTTTGAAATGAGAGAAAACTAGACTCAATGGAAACCAAGAAATTTAACGATGCAGGGGTAGATCGAAGCTAACTTGTGATGCATTGATTATGAGAGATTTGAAGGATTTGGAAAGCACGCTATCGATTACACTAAATTGAGCGCAATGGAGGAGTTTGATCCATATAGCTGACTCCAACTAATTTGAGATTTAGGCGTTGTTTCCCCTCTCTTCCACGCATGGCTTGGTTTCAGCGTGCAATTTTCATTATTTTTTCAGGATCATCTTTCATTATTGACTATCGGTTTACGGCATGGAATTTCCATTTTGCACAGACCTCTAACTAATAGGGAAGTTGTTAATGCTGCCAATATTCTTGCTAAATTAGAAAACCTTAGTTGTTGATCCAATGGCAGTGCTAATTGCAAATCCTTGTTCCAACATCTCATATTCCCACCTTCACCCACTTCGTTCCCTAAAAAATCTCCTACTTGCAATGGCTCTATCCCCCATAAAAAATCAAAGTATTTTCTTGTTTGCTTGCTCTCAAGTCCTAGGAAGATTTAATGGCCTATGATCAAATATATCTTAACCTTTGCTAGTTATATCAATTATATTTGAACCTTTTTGTTTTAGTTTCAATCTTATCTTCAAGCATATCTCCCATGGTGCATCACTTTCCAAAGAGCCAAACTATGATTCACTCGTCTCACTAGATCTCTCCCATGTTAGTTGACGACATTAGGGTTTCCAAATTAATTAATGTTAATTGAAATTTACAAGATTACAAAACACAAAGACATAAACCCCATTGAAGAAGCTAAAAAATTAATATAGAAATATTGGCTTATTCAAGCTTTTTTCATCAAATGGGTTTAGAATTTACAAGATTTGGGAACCCTAGTGCCGTTAACTAACGTGGGAGAGAGATAATGAGACAAGGGAATCATATTTTGGCTCTTTGGAAAGTGATGCACCATGAGAAATATGCTTGAGGATAAGATTGAAACCTAAAACTAAAAGGTTAGAGTATAATTGATACAACTAGCAAAGATTAGGATGTATTTGTTCATTATTCATGCTCGGGCTCTCAGGAAAGTGTTTGATGGAATTTTTAGCTCCCTACTATCATTGTTAGTGATTGGAACATAACCTTTGCTAGAAGATGTATTAAAAAGTCCTCAAGGAAATTTGGTAGCTATTGTGTAGTATAGGGGGCCTTGCTTGGAGATTGCTCTATTTGCTGTAAAGTTTTATTTAGCATGTTTGATGGTAATGCGGTTTTTTATTTTGTTAGCTCTCCTCTGTTATTTATTTTATTTTTTTTATTAGTTCACCTTTTTTTACATCCTTAAATTGTTGTATAGGGTCTTTCAAAAAAAAAATTTGTCATGTAAAACATTCTCAATGTGTACTTTATTGATAATCAGTTACGCCAATTTTTGGTTAGATCAGTTGCTTGGCTGATAGTTTTATTTATTTCTTTATTTCTTTATTTCAGGATTCAACTCTTTATTCTTATGCAGACAACGTTGGACAATTTCTCCCTTCATCACTTTGCTGTGGAGAGAGTGAAAGACCTCAGTCTTCAGGAGTTCCATCAAAAGTATTAATTGTTGAAACCGGTAATCATCAGTCTCTTTTTCGATTTGGTACTGCTATTAATATCGGAATTTATTTTTTCTACATATGCTAAAGCTACATAAATTAAGGAATTAAAACAAGACAAGAAGCATTTTGGAATTTGGATTGGAGAACAGCCTAGGGTCTATGAGTTTCCAGTTTGTTTCTCCATTCGCCAAATTACCACCAACTACGTGGTCATTCTTATTCCTTACCATGGCTTTTGAAACGACATGTTTGATCTGAAATTTGTAACAGGTCTTGGTAACTGGAATACTCTACTATGTGGCATGTTGATCCAACACTTACTAGTGCTTGGAATACTCTACTATGTGGGCATAAAAGGTAAACTTCCTACCTTCTTTCATGTAAAATTTATTTTTGTGCAGTAATTTTCATTCAATGGATAGAGTTTTTCCATCTAATAATTGAAGTGCACACAAAAGTTGCTTAAAAGATTATTTCTACTATTAGCACTGTCACTGTAAAAGAATGCACCTCAGTTTCTTAGTTCTTCTTGTGTTGTGAATTAATGAGAGATTATTTCTACTATTGCAATCCTTGAGATTTAAACTCCTAAGAGAACTAGGAAAACCTAGGCTGTGCATGTGCAAGACAGTACGAAATAGAAAATTGTTATTGACAGAACGAACGATAAAGAACAAATGACTGACTTATCCTAATTAAGGGCCTTAGAGAGATGATAGAAATGGCATATTGGAGGGCAAATGGACTTGGATGTCCAAAATCCAAATAATAGAAAGGAAAATGACGTGGCAATATAGGGTGACAACTGAGGTATCTGCAGCATCTAGAAAAGGCTATAACAAGATTTCCATCTATCTTCCCAAGAACTTGCCTTGATGTCCCTCATTTTTTTATATTAGTTTTTAATTTTATTTTGGGCGGAAGTTTTGAAGGAGAATATTATGTTTAAGGAGTTCGTGGAAAGTGGACTTCCTAATGTATCAAATCTAAGTATCACGGAATATGGTTTTACCTTTATCATTCAGAACTTAACATTGCTCCTTCAATGACCACGATTTATACAAAACATGCTAATTGGTAGAATCATATTTGAACTAATGGAGCTAGCTTTTCTCTTATGCGTTATTAGCACTCTAGACATCATAGTTGGTCAACAAGTTCAATTGTGTCATTTTGATTAAATATATTATATATTATACTTAGACAAATAAATGAATCATGCGACTAGTCAACAGGCCCAACAGATGAATAAATTGTAAATTACATCTGCTAACTACTTAAATTATGATTTAACAATAATTTATATTGAAATAAAAAATATTTGATTATTGTTTGCAAAAATGTCAAAATTAAGATTTCAACCAAGAAATTTATTAAAAATCATCACGAAATCTCAATTACAACTACACCTCAATATCAACTCGCATAAATTACAAAAAACGTTTGCAACTTTTAATTCAACTCGCATCTTCCAAGCAACGAGAACTCCAGTTCTTCTTCCCAAATATCACATGAGCAACACAAGGAAATTTAATTCGCAAATTATCTGAAAATAAAAGAGAGATCATCTAGCAAAAGCAATAATTCCAAACAAACAAGGTTTAAAGCTAACAACTCTGTAAAGGGTTAAAATAAGAAAACACAGAGTGGCAAATATAAAAAAGAATCACAAAAAGACTAAAAACAGAGAAATTTCATTAGTATTTGATGGTGAAATAGTTAATAGCCCCTTGATATCAGAATTAGTTTAATATGATTTTAAATTTCAACCACACTAAATAATATAAAATAGCCTCCAATTTAGTTGGGCTAACAAATCATTTTCCTTTAAGCATCTATCAAGGGGAAAAAACAAGCACTATATATGTTTCATATGATTTTAAATTTCAATCAGACAGTGAATTCATTTACTCATTCAAATTATCATGTGTTGCCTTGTCCAGAAGTCTCAAGTGGCTTCAAATTCAATTGCATTTGTTCTCTTCTCTTGTCCCTGTAAAACGATCTACGGGGACTTTCATTAATTTATCTCATCTTGCTAGCTAAGCTATTTTCATCTTTATAGATGAGAGACAATCAGACATGCAAGTTAATTTTCTTCCCTAGAAATGAAAGAGACCATTCGGGGGCGGCCCTTCCAACCCAGTTTTCTCCATTTTTACAAGACTTGAACTCAACCCCGCTTATGGGTCATCAACAAGCTTTCAACTTTGACATACAGTAACATATATTCAGTGACCAATATAGTGTAATGCTCACATTTTGCATTAGAGAAGTCACACTGTACGTGCATCAACAATCATTAAAAAAAAAAAAAAAAACTGAACAGAATACAGAAATAAAATCAAGAAAACAAGATACACAATCAATTACCTCAAATGCTGCAGCCTGTCCACCATTGCAAGCCAAATATTTTTTCTGATTGAGAAACTAACATGAGTTTCTTTCCTTCAACCATCCCGCTCAACTCTGTAACCATTATTACATGTTATGAGACATGTTAGCTTTTAAAAACAGGCATCTTGTTCTGATGATAGTACAACCTCCTACAGTTAAGAGTCAGCAAAATGATTCACAACTGGAGATGAGGATCTGAAACAATGAAAACTTGGAAAAAAATATATATATATAGGCCAACCTGCTGATCTTTAGGACTCTTGCCAAGATGTTTAAGGTCCACCTTCTTATCTTCAATAATATAGAGGGTAAACAAGTCATAAATTACCTGATATGTCCTTTGATTCAGCAATATCTACAACTATCAACAATGGAAAGATTTCTGATTTCCTAAATTCAAAGAGACCATTAATTTTCTTTCTCGTACATAAGCCTCTGTTTATTCAATCCAAAAAAAAAAAAAAACACTCATCAACCATCTTCTTGATATTGAATTGCTCTTAATCAAGCACAATGGAAGAGTTTGATCCATGTAGCCGTCCCCAATTAATTTGGGACGACTGAGGCTATGTTGTTGTTGTAAGACAACAAAAAAAAAAAAAAAACTGGTGGTGTCTTGATATTCATTTGCGGATCACCCGTCAAAAACCAAAAAGTGCACTAATTTCTTACAGAAAATTGAAAACTTTGGACATTAAAAAAAAAGGTACTGGAACAAGACACTTGTAAATAAATTGAGGAAAACAATTTCATTGCTAGCTAAAGTAATAGGTAGTGAAGAGGAGTACGTAGATAGTTGCGCACAAGTGGCAGCTTAATTTAGTGAAGAGGAGTACGTCAAAAACCCAATTTTTCCTGCAATATATTAATGTTCGTCACATTTAAATATTATTAGTCCAAGCTTTATAAATGTAGATCATGAAATTTAATCGCCACCCTATATTTACCAAGAACGTGAAGTTGGCCCGGAAGAAGAAATGAGAGTACTCCCATTCCTACACATCAATCAAACCAATTATAAATTTAAGTGCACCCATGACAAGGCAATATAGTTAAGCTAGTATATGAACATTAAAGGACCATATCTTCAGATGTTGATGCAGATTGAGAGATGAATGAGGTTTATATCTGGCCTTTTGAGATATTATTGTTGCCTTTCAGTTGCTCGTACAAGAAAGCCAAATTTTGATTGCCCTCAAATTGATCATAAGCTGCCAAGGATAACTTTAATGATGACAATGCTAGAAGATCAAAAACAGTTGTGAAATAACTCAAAGCATTGCTAACGATTAATTGTGTCATAATGGCTTCTCCATGTGAGGAAAGTATATCAGTGAATCTCAACAACCAATGTAGTGCACTGCCTTGCTGTAGAACCTCCTTAGAAAGTAATATGAGACATTGGAGAGCATGAACCTTTTGGTCCATAAGTGTATTTGATAAATGCAAGTAACGGCAGAGCAAGAAAGCCAAGCATAGAAACATATAGCAGCAGGGGCCTAAAGAGTTGATACTTCAACAAGGAGACTAGAAACTCTATTGCCAAAGTAATGTAAATAATCTTCAAGGTGAACCACATCTCCACACAAAAGAGAGAGTTTCGTGCCTTGCTAGAAAGAAAATGATAACCCTTGGAAGCACTGACATGTTTGAACATAGCTTATAACTAATTATTATCAAAATATAATAGTGCTTATAACTAATTATTATTTATTCCAACTACTGATGTCTACTACTCTTAAATATGATTGTTAATTCATGGTGCACCTAACCAAATGACATGAAAATGAGGGAAGACAAAGGACTTAATTGATTTCGGTCTTCTTTTTAAACAAAGAAAAACAAATATAAAAACATTTTACCAATGTTATGTTCTCTGATTACGCAGGAGAGCATCATCCAATTTTCCTCCTGTTGAAAAAAAAAAAAAAGTAAGGCTTTTGATCTCATTAACACCAGTCATCAACAGTGAAAGAGATGCATTTTCAAACACAACAATTTCTTATTTAAGAAGATAATCAGAGTTTTTTGAACATAAAAACAAGAGCCTACATCCACAGATTATCTCAGAAACAGTGAGATGAGATTACCTGTACCATTGTTGCTGAACCATACACCTCTTTGTTTCTTTTTATGCACATATTTTTTGTTACTGCAACAATATTTTTCTATTTTATCATGTATTCTAAACCTCCACTCTTATCACCAATGCACTAGAGCAACAATTCTTGCACTGCAAATGAAATAAAGCAACTCAATGTGTCGAAGGGATCAATCTCATTAGCATTAAATTAAAAAACTATTGCCCATCTGAAAAAAAAAAAAAATATTGAACTAGAGGTCCAAGTTCACCATATACTTGCATTTAAGTATATAGTCACTAAAGAATTTTATTTACCTGGCATTTAAGTATTCAAAATCAAATGTAGTTATCTGGCTAAGAAAGTCACTATATACTTGTATAAAAAGATCACTTGAGTGCCATGCCATTCTCGACATTAGTCCTACTCTAAGCATCTGCTTCATCTTATATGTATGACAAACTAATTCAAATAGATAATTAATTTGCTATTCTTAAATTTCCAAAAACACATTCTAACCTCAATAAACTTCAATATATTCCAGCACATTTGGAAAATCAATCAATATATTTTGATATAATTATATTAGTCACACACACACATATATATATATATATATATATATATATATATATAAATGACTTGAATTTGTAAAAACCGTATGGTACTTTGTAAACTCTTTTAAGAGTTTTAGAAGCATGCAAAAACACTTTTTCAAGTTATTCTCCTCTACTTATCTGACATTTGATATATAGAAATAACTAAAGCATGTAATGTAGTGAATGGATTGCTAACTAGTCTACATCGACCTTCTGAACTTAGAATTATTGTCATATAGATACAAAACCTTTCATTCTTTTGTGCCTCTTTTACATTGTCAATGTATTATCTTACCTATAAAGGTGTAGATGACTTTTTATCAAGAACTAGCATTTTTCAACTGTGCCCATGAAATACTTAGTCCTGCTAGATTTTTATTTTTTTTGAAAACCCACTTGATTTGATTTCCATCAATTGATTCACAATACATGCAAACAAGTAGAAATGGATAAAGATACCCGAAAACTGATCCACTACAAACAATTATGAGTGAAAAGGCATAAAATAGAAGGAAAAGAAATGCCTTGCAACAGCATAGATTGTCTTAATTTAGATTATTACCTTAGTTACATTTGCAAGAGAAAAATCAGCACCTCTGAGATCGGCATCAGATAAATCAGCCCCTAGAACATATCAGAAAGAAGAGAAAGAAGTGTATCAATGAGACAAGTGCATCAACATTAACTAACTAGCACAAATCAAACAGTGGAACAGATAGCAAAGTAATTCAACATTGAAGCTTGCATGTGAAGTAGTAGATCGACAATTGTTTTCAATAAGAGCCAAACTGTAGGAAACATTAGCAGGAAGAAGTTAATTAGAGAAGTAAATTAATGTGTGTAGGACAATTAGTAATTAAGGCAAGGCAAGTTGGAGTTCCATTAATTTTAATATATATAATACACTTAATTACTGGTATAGTGGTATTCTTAAGAAATAAGATTAAGTTAGGAGTAATTAATTTTAATAGCATTAAATTTGTAAAAGTCAATTGGTGCTTGAAAAGAGCAAGACAACATGGAAGAAATGTGCAGAGCATGAAGATGAAGTACAAAATGTGGGCATAGAAAGCATGCATTGGAACCAAAAACCTTTAGTAAATTTTTCAGCTATATATCCTTCAAAATAAAACTGTAGAAGAACACTTTATTCAGGGCACTAGCTAGCATGTACAGGTGACATCAATGCTCTCACCCAACAAATTAAGGAATACAAATTTGTAGACAAGACTTATTAGCTTTACAAAATAATTCAGTCTCTACTGTGAATTTGAACACAAATTAGATCAGTGTACCAACATAAATAAAGCAAGACTTTTAAGAATTATGTACAGAGTTCATGAATTGTAAATAAGTGTAAAACACCAACTATGCCCCAAACAATACAAATTACTGCACCAGTGAAGGACTTGGAACACATTTATTGCAATCCATCACAACAACACAAGCACTAAAAGAGAAGGACAGACAGAAAGACATTCAGATTCCACATGAGAGAGAATAAATGATTTTTCACAAACAACACAAAGGCTACAAAACATACTCTTCTCATCATTGCCCAAATCAAATGTCCTGACAATCCACCCCCATCACAGCCGTACCTTCCCCTTCATATATGCAATCACATACAACAAAGTAATTATTCATCAATATCTAAAGACAAGCATACAATTTATCCAAAATTCAGCATACAATTTATCCAGTTATGACCATTGCAATCCCTACCATTACAAGGTGAAAGACACAAAAAGGGTAGAGTGTGAACTGTTGAATGAGAAGGTCATGTGCCTTTTTGAGAGGAAAGATTTGCTTCTATAACTACAACTTAATTATTAATATGAGAGGGATTTGATGCTTCGATGGTTCGCTTATTATATGTATCAGCAGCAGTACCGGAGGTATAAACCCTCCCAGACCAGACAAGGCATGTCACTTATTGTTAAAAGAAAAGAAAAAAAAGTTGAACAATGTAAATTAATTAGCCTTTGGAGAAAAATATTGCTAAGTACATGACACAGTTTCAATTAATTATATGTGAGTGAACTGATCATTTATATTTTATTTTCTGTCTCTTTTATTCTGTAAATGTCAAGAGGAATATATACTTATATATTAAAATAGGGCTAGTACATAGGAATTGTCAAACTTGAGTTACCTAAAGGAAGGAGCCCCAAAGAAAAAAAAAAAAAGATGAGCATCGATATATATATATATTAAACAGTCAATACTAAATCACAAAAAAAAACTAAATACTTTGGCCATATATGACCGTAGCTAAACCCTTTTAGACAAAAAAAAAAAAAACCAATACTAGTAATGAAGCTGTGTTTTCATATACCTGTCTTCCACATCCTGTGAGAATCTTTGCAAGACATTTCAATCTCTCATACTAGTTAACTTTGAAGAAAATATGATATTGAATTTGAAGATGGATCAACCAACAACACCACTGGTGGTTCAAAGGTTGAAGATGCAGAATATTTTCATATATATTATGGACAGACCTTCAAAGTCATAAAAAATGGTGTTATAAGCATGATTAAGATAAAGCACATATGAACCAAAAATTAATTCAAGTTGTCTATCACATTGTATAAACTCAATCAGAATATCCACAACACCATCAACAAATGCATTTCACCTTATCTCATTGAGGCATTTTCACGAACAGAGACCATATTCAACCAAAAAACTTGAGAGCCAAAGTTTGAGATCTCGCACAAACATCACAAATCAACAATGCGAATCAGTGAAATCGCTTATCCAAATCCAAGTGTTCAAACTTTTGATCAATCTAGGTCGAGTATTGTGCTCAAATCACCAAACCAACTCAAAACGGAACCGATTCTCATACTCACCTCAGCTGCACCAGCAGATATCGACCAATGAACGAACGAACGAGGACTGGTGCAGAGGTTGGGGTTAGGGTTAGGGTTAGGGTTAGGGTTTTGTGACAGAGAAAACAAAGAAGATGAAGTGAGAAAGAGGAGGAGATGTAGAGAGAGAAATTGAGATGGGAATCGGAGTACCTGGAAAGTGAATCGCTGGTTGGAGAGTGAGAACTGGTTTGAGATTGAGAGAACTGGTTTTGAGATTGAGAGTCGATTAAGCGACCAATATAGTGTAATGCTCACATTTTGCATTAGAGAAGTCACACTGTACGTGCGTCACATTCTGTATCTGTTGAATTTGATCCTTTTGGGTTTTCTGTGAAGGATTTTCAGACGGGGAAGCCTATCCTGAGGTGTGATAGCCAGGGTGATCTTTATCCTCTCAACTCTATTTACAATCATGCTACTCCATCAACCTTTGCAGCCATCTCTTCCTCACTTTAGCATGATCGTCTGGGTCATCCGGGTGCTCCTATTTTCGATGCTCTTAGGGCCAATAAAAGTATTGATTGTACTCGAAACTCTACTTCTAGTATTTGTCGTTCGTGTGTGTTCGGAAAACATATTAAGTTACCCTTTGTGTCTTCTAGTTTCAGTCCGTCTTTACCTTTTGATATAATTCATAGTGATATTTGGACCTCTCCTATTCTGAGTTCTGCAGGGCATAGATATTATGTGTTATTTTTGGATGATTTTTCAAATTATTTATGGACTTTTCCTTTGGGTCAAAAGTCGGAGGTCTATGAAAAATTTCGGATGAAGTTTTTTATGCTTGAGGTTGGTTGTGCATCATACGCTTTTCTAACCTCATTGGCAAAAACATGCTATGTGGTTTGGATGGTCTGAATTTAGTATATTTAGGAGGAATCTTCTAGCAAAGTTGTTGTAGTTGTGAAACCGTTTACATCCATTAAGTCCTCTATTTTTTGTTACAAAAGAAGAAAATGAAATGTTGGTGGGATTAACTCATAGCTCAATAGTTGGGATGCAAGCTATATGGTCACACTTTAAATCATCATCTTACTTGGGTAAAGAGTGACACCCAAAAAGAAGAGGAAGGAAGGGGGAAAAGAGCAATATTTCTTAGTTTGCAGATGCTTTGTATAGATCGTTGAACTGTAAGGTTGGATGTGTTTTGAAGGTTCAACAGGTTACATCTTTTACTTCGCTATTGTATTGGCCTGAATGATTGTGCATTTTAGTCTGTCTTTTTCATCTAGGTTGGGTTGTTTATTCAAAATCGACTTGGATGCTTTTGATGCTTTTTTCTGTCATATCAACGTGTAACGAGCGTTATGTTTTGTACATCAGGTTCCATCTGTTTACGAAGAAATGGTACTATCAGGTGTCACCCTAGACAAGAAAGCAAGAGCAATGTTGCGGTCTGCACTTAGATACATGAGAAGCACACTTAAATCATAGCCATAACTGCACAAGCAGATCAGGATGATGACAAACTTGACTTATCTTCTTAAGGCCGTCTGTCAATGCACATTGAAGGTTAGTGGTTTTATTTTAACTCAATCAAGTTTCTATTAGCCATGCATGAAAGCTAGCGAGATGTATTATTTAAAAATGCATTGCTTGAAAAGTCTGACGACTTGAACTTAAAGTTTAGCTTCCAAAATTGTTTGAAGTGAATTTGAAATTGACTTTTGAATCCAAGTTGAGTCCTTTTAGTTGATTGACTTGAGTCGTATTCTTAGTTTCTATTAGCTTAATTCACATCAAATGATCAAATGTCGATGAATATACAAGCATGGCTACAGAAGAACGTGAACACTTACAGGAGTGTTTTATACTATGTAATAAACTGTAGTGAGAAAGAGCTACAGAAAAAAGAAAAGAACAAACAACCTATAGAGTGTAGAACCAATAAAATCTTGACAAATTTATGAACATATTGCCATTTTTATTGATGCATAACTTTAGATTGGTCTCATCTAATAGGGTAAACATTCCTACATCTAAATAAAACGCAGCTTCAAATCGTGTTTTAGTTTGGTCGGTTCCACACAAATTTTGGCATTTCTTTCATTGAATGTATTTGAGGAAAAACTTTGCGAGAAAAATTTCATAGAAATGGGGACTGCAGACTTATGTTTCCTTGTCTGGTTGTGCGAGTTTTGGGAATGGCTCATGGGTTGTGTTTTTCTCATGGTGAATTCTTCCATTATTTTCTGGTGACTTATGCTGTTTTCTTGCATCCTCGGATTCTAGCTCGCAGAATTGGGGTGACCGCATGCGAATTACAAAGAAGGATTTGGATTCCCGCCTCTTCCAAGCGACCAGGTTGTATGTATTCGTCTATATTCTTGTATCGTTGTGAGTGCTCGTTATTCATTTGATGAACCAAGCATCATCGATCCTGTGTTCATGTAGATTAAGTGGCTAACAATCATGTATTTTTCCATTGAAGATCATAGATGATCTCCCTATCGACACATGTAAAACAGTTGAAAAGTAAGGGAGTATATTAATCTATATAGCTATGATGCAAGCTTCTTATCCCAAAAAAGAAAAAAGTTGTATAGATTTGACTTACCAGTAAAATCCAATGCATTGTTCTTTCGAGTATCTTGGATTGGTGGAGCCTAGATCTCATACATAGAATAAATATTATCCTTACTTTAATCACCTTTTAACCCTATAGGAACCATAGATGTGATTTACCTTCTAGGTTCTATTTTGACGACGACGACAACAATGGTGACAACAAACCCGCAATCCCAAATTCACATTTTCATCCTCAATGATTGCTTCATTTCTACACCATCCCTTCGTTATAATGAGGATGATTTGTCGTTTAGATGTATCAAAATGAAAAAAACACAACAACAATAACCCCCAATACTCCTGCTAGGTTCTATTTTGTAGATAAAGTTTATGGGATAAGAAACCAACAATGGTGGGTTCTAAAAAGAAAATGGGTGGATGTCAGGTACATAGACATTATTAAAGACGTACGAGGAGTAGTAATAAGTCTAAAGACATTTGAAGTAATCAATTGTGGAGTAAAATGATAATGAGAATCTTTGAAGAGACTAGGAGAGGTAAATTATGAAGATTTTGTCATTTAATATTAGAGGTTGTGCTGTTGCTGCAAAATGTAACATGATTAGAAGAATGACCAGGAAAGCCAAACCAGACATTATAATCGTGCACGAAACAAAAAGAGAGTGCATTGATAGAAGAATAATGAGTCAATTGTAGAGTAATAGGTTTATGGAGTGGGTTTTTCTACCATCTAACGGTAGATCAAGGGGGATTCTTGTGGCATGGGATGCTAAGGTGATAAAAGTGTAGGGTAATCTTGTAGGTGTCTTCTCAGTTCCAGTCAAAATCCAAAAACTAGTACATTAACAAACTTTAGAGTCAATGGCTCTATGGGAAGCGGCTTATGAAAATATTACAAGAATGTTTCGGGAAATTCATCAACAACGTGATCGCTTAGGCTGTCCTAGATTCCACTCAAATGTTTCCCCAATTTCATTTTCACTATCCCCACAAGAACCAATACAACCAGCAAACCTTCCATCACCACCGCCTCTTTGTTCATGTCCTACACCACTATCAAAAACCCTCTGATCCACATCCTGAAAACCCCCTGCCACCTCTTTCCCCCTCAACGAAACCTTCTTATGAGATTCAATACCTCAAACTAACTTGTGTGTGTGAGGAAGACATTAAACTAGATCTGAAACCTCACCAAATCTTAGGGGGACTGCAGAATTCCAAGGTGACCTTCGAGGACTCGAAAAAGTTAGTGCTTGAACGGGATCTAGATCCGCCATCCGCTGCAAGATCTCTATTTTGTTTCCCTTCATTCAATTCTCAATGAATCCTCTCTACTTACTTCAGAAGTTTATGAGGCAGATATTGGTTGCGGATTCAAGCAATTTGAGATGTCTTCGCTGCAATGTTGAAGGAAGAGATGATTGATGTGTCACTATATAAGATACATGATACTTGTTCTGATGATAGTAAACCTCCTGCAGTTAAGAGTCAGCAAAATGATTCACAACTGGAGATGAGGATTTGAAACAATGAAAACTTGGAAAAAAATAAATATATAGGCCAACCTGCTGATCTTTAGGACTCTTGCCAATATGTTTTAGGTCCACCTTATTATCTTCAATAATATAGAGGGTAAATACAAACAAATCAGATGAAAATGTCATGGTCATAAATTACCTGATATGTCCATTGATTCAGCAATATCTACAACTAGCAAGAATGGAGAGATTTATGATCACCTAAATTCAAAGAGACCATTAATTTTCTTTTTCGTACATAAGCCTCTGTTTATTCAATCAAAAAAAAAAAAAAAAACTCATCAACCATCTTCTTGATATTCAATTGCACTTAATCGAGCACAATAGAAGAGTTTGATCCATGTAGCTGTCCCCAATTAATTTGGAACGATTGAGGCTATGTTGTTGTAAGACAAAAAAAAAAACTGGTGGTCTCTTGATATTCATTTGCTGATCACCCGTCAAAAACCAAAAAGTGCACTAATTTCTTAAAGAAAATTGAAAACTTTGGACATTAATAATTGCAACCAATCAAACTAATAAGTTAAATCTGAGTTTCAACCAAAACACAAATAATAAATAAGATAATCTAGGAATGATGCTTTTACATATTGATCATAATTTAGTAGCATTATCAGTCAAGAGTTTGATGCAGCATCGATCTAACTTAGTAGGATCATGAGGTCAACTGCTCAAGTAAAATAGCACAACCATCCAACTGATTAGGTTGCAAGGGTAATTAGGAGGAGTATTCATGAGCCGAAAATAAAAACAAACTCAAAAAAAAAAAAAAGAGAGTGATCACCTACTAAGAGCAATAGCTCCAAACAGATAAGAACTAGCAACTCTGCAGCACTGCGAATAAATTAAGCTTCTCATATTTATAATTAAGAAGTAAAACTGTTTGTCAATCAGTTACAAACTAGCTTGTGCATAAAAAAAAAAGGTACCGGAACAAGACACTAGTAAATAAATTGAGGAAAACAATTTCATTGCTAGCTAAAGTAATAGGTAGTGAATTGAGCAGTGGGCATTCATGGCTTCAACACATACCATGCCAATTAAGTGATGAAAAGATCTCACATGCATTTATGCACTGGTTTTGGTGATTAAAGAGAGAATCACTGAAGAGATGCACACAAATTGGCCCGCCCAGCTTAAGCCCACGTGGACCCCGAGCCGCTGCTTGTCGTCTCCCCCACACGGTCGCGCCACCTCCTGCCGCCGACCCTCGCCAGTGGCGCCACCGCGCTCAGCTGCTCCGTGAGTCCCCTGCCCGTCGGTCTCTCCTTCTTCCCTCTCTCTGCCGTCTCTCTCTCTCTTTCTCTCATCCTCTCGTTCTTATTTATCTCATCTATTTGGTTCTAAACTGGTTTTTTTAGAAAGTTTTAGTTAACGAGTATAAGTGGTTTTTTTTTTTTTTAAAGAAACAAGGATAACTCATTCGGAAAAAATATTATAAATAATACCAATAGTTTCTAATTTTCTCTTCTTGATTATTTTTCACCATATATTAATTTTCGAACGTTCGAGAGGAATTAGCTTTCCGAATTCTTGCTTTTCGTCATCAATGGCATCATCACTACTCGTTAGTAATAGTTTGAGTTCATCAGTCGTTCTTCCTCGCGGTTACGTGTTTGCTCCCATGCATTCCGAGCTCTTCTTCGTCACTTTCTCCTTTCTAAAATTCAAAACCCCGATGTGAAGTTCGAAGAGATTCATGATCTTGATGACATCTACAAATATACACCTGAGATCCTCGCAAGTACGTACGAACAAATCTGTTGCATGTCTTTCTTTCTTTCTTTCTTTCTTTTTCTTTTTTGCATATCTTTCTTATTCTCATTGACTAACTAGAAGTTTTAAAATTCAAAAAATTGTCGGTTTGCGTCAATAATTGATTTTAAGTATGTTTGAGAAAAACTACCTATAATTTAACCCAAACAGTTTAAAATTAAAATTAACGTCTCCATGTCGTGCAAGTTTTGATAAAAGAGTAATATATATTGTAAATAATTGTTTTTTCGTTAAAAAGAAAAATTATGTAGTGCGATGATCGGGTTAAATTTTTATATGTTTATTAATTTGTTTTAGTGTTTAATTAGTATTGATAATTATATATGTCTAATTAATCAAGTTGTGCGTGCATGCACGGAGTTGTGCGGATGAGGTTAGGGTTGGAAGTACTCGTGCATATAAACTTAGATTAATTAGATTCTTTTACACGTGCAATTAAATTACATTAATTCTTGCAGGTTTGTACGAAAAAAAAGAGAGCCAAAGAATGGTGTTTTTTCACCCTAGGATCATGAAACATGAGAACGGCTCTAGGCCGAATCGGAAGGTTGCCGGTCAAAGTAGTTTTTGGAGAGCCTCTAATGGCGGAAAGATGATGGTTCAAGTACATAATAGACAATTTTTGGGACATAAGGGAGCATTGAACTACTTTAAAAATAAGCAATCCAAGACCAACTGGATCATGCAAGAATACACCTTGGCTTCTCAAAATCATCACGGTCCCCACAAGGTAACCATGCTTAATTCATTCTCATTAATTAACTTAGAAAATCAATAATTAATGTATATATTAGATTTTTTCCTGAAATAATTAATATATATGTTTATAGTTCTATAACATACCGTACCAACCAAGTGCAATAAGTGGGTACAATGTCACTTAAGTAAGAGGTTGGGGTCTGAATCCTAGTTAGGGCAAGTTAGTTTCTTAATTTCTCATAAAAAAAATACGTATACCTGAGACATCTATATACCCTAAACCTAAATAAATACCAACATTTTTTTTTTCTTAAAAAATAACTAAAGAAATTACTTATACCCTTCCTTTTATTTTTAGGAGTTTTAATTTAATGCTAACTTCAAATTATTTATTAGTCTTTCACAGTCATGTAGACTAATTGTTAATTGAACTGATTTTTCTATAAGAATAGTATATTAATTAATTGTAGTAATTGAATATTTATATATTGTTTTCTCTTTACTTATGTACAGTTTAAAGACTATTCCCTGTGCAAAATCTACCAAAGGATTGGCAAAGCTTCAAGAAACAAATCATCAACTGTAATTGGTCATCAGAGTGATGTTGGTGACGAAGGAGGCTTGGAGGACTACATAATGCCACAGCTACCTTATTATGAAGATGTCAATCATGGTGTTGCTCAACAAGTGGCATGGATATGGCACCTGCCATGAATAATATTACTAATGCCTATGATCATCAATACATCAATATTGAGGATGGAGCTGATACAATCAACTGTGAAGAAGCCATGCCACCATTAATGATCATCAACCAAGATCATCCATCAGCAGTGCCATTCATAGCTACCGACGATAATGACTGTGGTAACTCATCCAACTTTGGGATATCAAATATTGAGCCTCATCACGCAGATCCTGAAGAAGCAGGGGCCATTATCCAAGACTACCAAGAAAAATATCAATGTGACTTCAACACTGATCATCCTGATGTAGTTGCGCCGCCTAACGTTGAGTCGACAGAGGTTTTAGAGGAAGAGGGCCTCGACTGGTTGCGTGACTTCCCTAAATTTCAACCGGCGGATTTGGAATTCAGTGATTGGGAAGCCAATGCATGGGATAATGAATTTGCTCCAGTTTGAATGTATATGTAGTTGTCAAAAGGGTACCATGCATGTATTTGCTTAATCAGTTTGTGTAATGACATGATCTACCTTTTTTTGTTGTGAGAATTGAATCAATTTGTTTAAGGACATGAATTTGTTCCAGTTTGAATTAATATTCATGTATGGTTGGATCCATCAATCATGCCTAAATGATTCTTATAATATGTATCAATCATGGGCGCCTTCTACACAGATGAACTAACATTTTCAATTAGGTATGAGCTACAAAATGGTTGATTCCTGCTTGAAACTTTCTGCTGTAGTGAACTTTTGACTACAGCATATCCGAATTGATACATAATGTTGGAACATCCAGCTGTGCCTTTGTATTGTTTTGCATCAACTAGAGGAGCGAGTTCTTTCCACTCAACTAGTGTCCTTGTCAGTTTGCAAATATATTTATAGTTAAAGCTTAAAAGAGGGAAAATGATCAGGTGGAGATCAATACAAAATGATACGATCTCATGATCTCTTTAAACATAGTAACATGGACTGTAATTTATAGCTAAATAAAATTAGTTTGTACGACTTACCTGCTGATCTTTCAAAAAAAAAAAAAAAAAAAATGATGAGGACAATCTGTCTCAAAGAATAAATAGTATTTTCTTCCATTATTTGACGGAGTTTGTCTGATGAAGCTGTGAATGCATTTAAAGTCATGAGAGCTGATGGTCTAAATCCTAGTATTCCAGTTCTCAACTCAGTAATCAATGCATTTGGTGAGGATAGGAGGGATGCTGAAGCTTTTGCTGTACTGCAGTATATGAAAGAGAACGTAAGCAATTAGCTGCTTTTCTTATATGTTGCCTATTTCCTGCTAGCGTTTATGGCCTATTTTAGGAAATTCTTGCCAACATGCTGTTCAACTAAATTTTGTGGTATTCCTTGCTGCTGCAGGAGTTGAAACCAGATGTTGTGACATACACCACCCTAATGAAAGCTCTAATCCGTGTTGAGAAGTTTGAAAAGGTAGAAACTTTTATCCTGTCTCTTTATATTCAAAGACATGCTGTGTGGTTTGGATGACTGAATTTAGTATATTTAGGAGAGAAATGATAGAATAAAAAGATTAATAAATAACCTTTTTCTAGTTCCGGATGAAGTTTTTTATGCTTGAGGTTGGTTGTGCATCATATGCTTTTCTAACCTCATTGGCAAAAACATGCTCTGTGGTTTAGATGGCTGAATTTAGTATATTTAGGAGGAATCTTCTAGCAAAGTTGTTGTAGTTGTGAAACCATTTACATCCATTAAGTCCTCTATTTTTTGTTACAAAAGAAGAAAATGAAATGTTGGTGGGATTAACTCATAGCTCAATAGTTGGGATGCAAGCTATATGGTCACACTTTAAATCATCATCTTACTTGGGTAAAGAGTGACACCCAAAAGAAGAGGAAGGAAGGGGGAAAAGAGCAATATTTCTTAGTTTGCGATCTTTGTATAGATCGTTGAACTGTAAGGTTGGATGTGTTTTGAAGGTTCAACAGGTTACATCTTTTACTTCGCTATTGTATTGGCCTGAATGATTGTGCATTTTAGTCTGTCTTGAATGATTGTGCATTTTAGTCTGTCTTTTTCATCTAGGTTGGGTTGTATATTCAAAATTGACTTGGATGCTTTTGAGGCTTTTTTCTGTCATATCAACGTGTAACGTCTTGTACATCAGGTTCCATCTGTTTACGAAGAAATGGTACTATCAGGTGTCACCCCAGACAAGAAAGCAAGAGCAATGTTGCGGTCTGCACTAAGATATATACATGAGATGCACACTTAAATCATAGCCATAACTGCACAAGCAGATCAGGATGATGACAAACTTGACTTATCTTCTTAAGGCCGTCTGTCAATGCACATTGAAGTATTTTAACTCAACTGTTTCTATTAGCCATGCATGAAAGCTAGCGAGATGTATTATTTAAAAATGCATTGCTTGAAAAGTCTGACGACTTAAACTTAAAGTTTAGCAAAATTGTTTGAAGTGAATTTGAAATTGACTTTTGGATCCAAGTTGAGTCCTTTTAGTCGATTGACTTGAGTCGTATTCTTAGTTTCTATTAGCTTAATTCACATCAAATGATCAAATGCTGATGAATATACAAGCATGGCTACAGAAGAACGTGGACACTTACAGGAGTGTTTTATACTATGCAATAAACTGTAGTGAGAAAGAGCTACAGAAAAAAGAAAAAAACAAACAACCAGTAGAGAGTAGAACCAATAAAATCTTGACAAATTTATGAACATATTGCCATTTTTATCGATGCATAGCTTTAGATTGGTCTCATCTAATAGGGTAAACATTCCTACATCTTAATAAAATGCAGCTTCAAATCGTGTTTTAGTTTGTTCAGTTTCCGCACAAATTTTGGCATTTCTTTCATTGAATGTATTTGAGGAAAAATTTTGCAGAAAAAATTTCATAGAAATGGGGACTGCAGCTTATGTTTCCTTTTCTGGTTGTGCAGAGTTTTGAGAATGGCTCATGGGTTGTGTTTTTCTCATGGTGAATTCTTCCATTATTTTCTGGCTGACTTATGCCTGTTTTCTTGCATCCTCAGATTCTAGCTCGCAGGAATTTGGGTGACCGCATGCGAATTACAAAGAAGGATTTGGATTCCCGCCCTCTTCCAAGCGTCCGGTTGTATGTATTCGTCTATATTCTTGTATCGTCGTGAGTGCCGCTATTCATTTGATGAATCAATCATCATCGATCCGTGTTCATGTAGATTAAGTGGCTAACAATCATGTATTTTTCCATTGAAGATCATAGATGATCTCCCTATCAACACATGTAAAACAGTTGAAAAGTAAGGGAGTATATTAATCTGTATAGCTCTGATGCTGGCTTCTTATCCCAAAAAAGGAAAAAGTTGTATAGATTTGACTTACCAGTAAAATCCAATGCATTGTTCTTTCGAGATCTTGAATTGGTGGAGCCTAGATCTCATGCATAGAATAAATATTATCCTTACTTTAATCACCTTTTAACCCAATAGGAACCATAGATGTGATTTACCTTGTAGGTTCTATTTTGGACGGCAACGACAACAATGATGACAACAAACCCGCAATCCCAAATTCACATTTTCATCCTCAATGATTGCTTCATTTCTACACCATCCATTCGTTATCATGAGGACGATTTGTCGTTCAGATGTATCAAAATGAAAAAAAAAAAAAAAAACAACCACTAGAACAAAGTAGATTTTTTATAGCACCTAATTCATAAAAGTTTTCAATAACTCCTATGTATTACTTTTTATAACACCTAATTCATAAAAGGTTTTTAAGTAACCTCTATGTATTAGGTGATTAGGGGTATGTATTAGGCTATTCAAATCACACCGTTCACGAATTCTTATTTGGTGAGACATTTCTTCAGATTCTTCAGATTTTCGCTACATCTCTTCCATGCACCATCGCCTCATCGGTATCAACGCGATCTCTGTGTTTCAATTTTGTTCGCTCTGTGAGTGGTTTTGCTTGATTTCTCGTGCGAACGAAGTTCAGCTTCTTCTAGGGTAAGGTATCCAATCCTCTCTCACGTCGTTGTGTTCTGGAATCTTCGTTTCTCTGGCCAACGAACGACCTCATTCATGCCTGTGCAGGCTTTGACAGTCCACAGATCGTCGACATTTTGGTTTCAGTTAAGTGGATTCAACTTCTTAGCTGCTCCTTTTTGTGTGATTTTGATGGTTCTAGTATGTTGACTGAATTCGGTTCGTTGTATGGATATTTTTTTGTGAATTTGCTCATTTGAATGTAGGTTTTGTGGATTTGATGAAGTGGATGATTAATTGATGATGTTGAATCGTTGCAAAGTGTTCAGAAAAGTAGGAAAATGAAATCTCATTTTGATTTTCAGAACCTTTGAAATGAAGCTATGTTTAGGTAAATCTAGGGTTGATTTTGACCTAGGAAAGGTAGATTTGAGTTTAAATAATGAGAATCCCCTGATGTTAGGCACTGAATCAGAGAGCTAGTACTGAATATTTGTCTACTGTTTGCATTTTCCTAATTACTATCACTACTAATCGCTTTTGTCTAAGGTTGAGAAAATGTGTATATACTTTGATCTCACTGAGGTGGAAAGATATTGATCTATTCCAGTAGTAAAAAAGACTGCTGGAATAGGTGCCCCTTGTTCAATGGATTAAAACATATTATCATAGATAGCCATGGCTTCTCAGGAGTTATCCTAATCATGCTTGCTGTTCTTGGATCCATTGGATTTTTTAGTGCCATTGGAGTAAAGTCCACCCTAATCATAATGGAAGTAATCCCTTTTCTTGTTTTGGCTGTAAGTTCTTTTTCTTAAAACGTTTTAGTTTTTACATTGATTAACATAGACTACTTTTAAGTCTAGATACTTTAAAAATCTAATGTGATGTTCCATATTTTAATGTATTTCTATAAATCAACTTTCCTTTCAACTATCAATTAAAATTGAATGTTTCCAACCTTGATTGATATGGGTTCTTAGATATGCTTTGTCTACTACTGCTTAAGCAATTTTTCCTTGTATTGTACTAGGCAAACTGCGGCCTTTTCTTTTGGTTAATTAATCAGATTTTTATTATATGTGCTCTTAGTCTTTGATTATTTTTCAAGTGCTTTTCCACTTTAATTAATTTGGGACTAAGGCTATGTTATGTTGTTGTTGTTGTTGTTGTATGAGCTAAAACTAAATTAATCAGATTTTTATTATATGTGCTCTTAGTCATTGATTGTTTTTCAAGTGCTTTTCCACTTTAATTTAATGTAGAATCTTGATGGCAAAGTGTGAGTTTTACTTCATAAGGCGTATTGGTAATTTGTTTGAACAATGTTCTTTGAATCAGTGCTCACAAGCTTTATCTCAGATTTTGCAAATCCTACGTGTCCAATGTATATTGAAAGGTCTTGATCATCAGTACCTATCATGTATGTACAATCCTTGCAAAGCTTGCATATACATCCGACCATTGGAACTAGACAATGCATATGTTATTGAAGGAGTAAAGGTGGTATTGCTAGAAGCTAATCACTGTCCAGGTGCAACTCTGATTCTCTTTCATCTTGCTGATGGAAGATGCTATTTGCACACTGGGGATTTTAGAGCTAGTAAAAAAGATGTCCTTGAGTTTGTTGTGAAGATGACTAGGAACTATATTAAAAATCAGCCAAATACCATATGTTTGAAGTACTTTAGTGAATGCACAAATTCTGTTTATGAACATTTTTTTTGTTGGTGAACGCCCTTCATCTTTTTTTTTTTAGTGAATGCACAAATTCCAGGATCGGCTCAAGGACTATTTCCAAAATTTTCATCATTCACTCACTATAAAACTAGGGATACATCATTATCATCATCCAACTAAATATATCCTACCAACTAACTGCTGCAATATACGATACGCATATCTAACTTTCTCTAATTCAACTGATCAATATTCTATATTGGATATCAAAATCTTTGCATATTCGCCAACTTCTACCATCTTCCTTGTGCCAATTTGTGTTTGGATCATTAATGTGAATACCACAGTATTCTATATCATTTGTCTTTTCTTTTCTAGTGATGACATTTCCTTGGAAGGACTAGAGTAAGAACTAGAAGAATGTCAAAATGATGACGTAAGTAGCTTCATACCATTACTCTCTACATTTTTTTCTTTTTGGCTGCTTTTCATGGGTTGGGTGGTGGAAATGTTACAAGACTCAAGATTAGAAGATCTTTTTTTTTCCCATTCAAGTATATTGATTGGTATATCATTATGAGGCTTGGGAAGAGTAACGATCAATAAACAGTCTGCTTTTTGGATATTTAATTTTCATTTCCTCCTTTTTCCATCTTCTGTTCCCTTTTTCATGGTATATATTGCATTTTTCTGAAGAATTTTGTACATTGTTTTGGATATGGCACGTGGAACAAATATATTTTGAGCTTTTAAAAATTACATAAATGTGGTTTATATAGTTTTAAAGCCACGTGATAGTTCTTGTTAGATTTTGGTAAATTTTACCTCTCTCTCTCTCTCAAGCAGAAAAGCCATAGTATCCTTAACTATGCTTAAATGTTTTTGTAGTTTTTGATGAAATCCTGTCTGATTGTTGTTACTACAGTTATTCATATATTATCTTCATTATTTTGAATTATTGTAATGGCTGCTTTTTCATATGGAAGTTAGTTTGTTTTACAATTTGTTTTCAACAGGTAGTTGCAAATATATTGTCTAAAGGCACCAAATTGCGAGAGTACGCAAAGGGTGTTGAAAATGATGTGCGACAAGTTGAGTTGGACTCAATTCAGGTTAGCGAAATTCTGTTTTATGGTTGTCATTCATCACAACTTTACAGTTTACATTTTTTTTTGTTACCATTCATTTATATACATAGTATCCAATTGTAAAAGTACGTCCAGCATTTGAAAACCTTTATAAAATACTATAATCTGTTTTCTTTAATTCTCCTTTTTTTTCCACTTCCGAATGCCATTTTTTTTTTTGGGTTCAATGCCTTTCTTTTTAGGATTGATTAAAACGCCATTTAGTTTTGTGTTATTTCGATTCGACTTACCTTTCAGTGTTTCCAATGGCATTTTTGTTAAAATTCTTAAATTCAAATTTAATGTTTTGATGGGCTTGGAAGTAGATCTTCTGGACGTGATAAAATCAACAATGTCCGAAATGCAGTTGAAGTAGTCATATTTTTCTCTTTTCTAAATGAACAGTATCCAAAATGCTAATAGTGCAAAATAAAATTTGAATATATTTGTTAGAAATCCTAAACAGTTCTACCTCAACTTAATGAGCATGGAATGATAGAATATGAGTACTGCCAGTTTATGGCAATGCTGTTTCTAGTTGGATATTCGAAGGAGCCTATGAGAAGGACATTTTATAAGGGCAAAGGACAGAGGCATGCTGGTCTATTGCTATGGAAATGAGGATTGAGGGCAAAGTTAAAAAAATGGTTATGGCTTTCTGGTCCAAAGAGTGAGATTCCTTTGAAAAAAGCTGGAAAGAGGATTGTTTTTGGTATAATATGGCATCTCAGTTTTTGCTTCATCTTTTGGCATCATTATGGCTCATCTGTAGCATTAAGAGGAACATTGCATTACAAGTGTTGGCATTTTTGGGTTCTATTGGGAACCTTTATAATTTTTCAAGAAAAAGGTGAAATAAGTAGGTTGTTACGGCTATACTGTTTAAATCCTTTTTTTTTCTTATAGTGTATGAAAAAGTACATAATTAATAAGACCGAAAGAAAAATAGAAGGCACAGGGAAAAAGGTAGCGGACCTTAATCATTGGTGAGTGATAAGAAGACATTGAACTTGTCGTAGCTCAAGAATCTTAATAATTATGAATAGTTAAGGAGTAAAAACCAAACTTGTCATGATTCTCATGCATAGTATATTCATCAATCATTATGATGTGTTATTTAACTCCACCTATGTAGAACGTCTTGTATCTTCTACATGGCCGGTTCCAAGTCCGGATAAAGGAGGAGAGGTCCCAAGCCCATTATCCATACCGGATAGTGGGGGCTTGCGATAGGTTGACAACTAGGATAAAAACTTTTGCCACTTTTTATGATAGCCAACCCAACTAATTTGAGTTTGAGGCGTTGTTGTCGTTGTTGTATTGTGATATGTTATTTCGATTACATTATTCTTTGTCACCCCCTCAATAGCGAGACCCGAATAGGTTTGGGTTTGGGCAAATGGTAACCTAGCAAATGACCGAGTTTCGGAGGACTCGGGTGGTTCCATGGAGGTTAGATCTTTGGACTTCGGAGGGTTGCGGCATGGCTGCGGTGAGTGATGCGCGCGTGTAGTTGGAAAACTGCATGCGGCAGCGTGATGGGAACGCGCGGATGGACGCGCGCGCGCGCTGGGGCGAGCGCGCGTGGATGCATGGACGAGCGCGCTTGGGCGCGCGCGCATGGACGGGCGCAAGGCGTGATTTTCCTTGGCACGGCGCCTTGGCACGCCTTGGCACATCTTGGCGCAAGGCACGGGCGGACTTAGGTACGCGCCTTGGCACGAGGCACGGGCGGACTTAAGTACGCACCTTGGCGCGAGGCAGGAAATACGGGCGGACTTTTAGGTACACGCCTTGGCACGGCGCCTTGGCACGCCTTGGCACGGAAGCGGGAAAACCTTGGCACGTCTTGGCACGAGCGCGGGCACGGGCAAGACTTGGCGGAGTAAGTATGCACGTGCTTGGCACATGGAAAGTGTTGACAAACCTTGACTTGGGCGTTGACCCAAGTCAAAGTACGCTTGGTCGAAATTTTGATGTTTCCTATTGGAGTTGAGCAAACGGCTTAACATCTACTATAAGGAGAGGTGTGCTCTCTCCTTGGGGTGGCATGGGCGGACTAGCAGGGACCCTCGAGCATGCCTTGGGCGCAATGCCAAGGCACGACCCATGGACGGACCATGGCGTCGACCACCCTTCGAGCCGGTGGGACTCAACGGAGCCGGCTAGCACGGCGGCGCGCCCAGGGCACGAACGGGCACGTCCAGACAAGCCCCTGTCCCGTAGAGAACATGGCCATGTCCCTTGTGGAGTGGCTAGACCAAGTCAAGACGGTTTCAAGGCGGTTGTGTAACTACCTTGGTCATGGGCTGGAGCCATGACCAAGCCACGACCGAGTAATCCCGAGTACCAGGAGCCTAGGCGAGAAACTAGGCACCACGAGCAGTCCCTGTCCCGAATTCAAGGTAAACCGAAGGCTTGGGCGGACCAGGTCTTGGGCGGTTGCAGGTGGTTGAGGTAACTACCTGGATCATGGGCGAAAGCATGATCAGCCACGTTCCAGTAGCTTCAGGCACGAAGAGAAGGTGCCCCTTGACTAGGGGGTCAAGGCAGTTATGGGCGAGGTGGCAATGAGGGGAGCAAGGCAGTTCGGTAACTGCCTTGACCACTAAGAGTGGTGTTTTACCCACTCCAGACGGTTGTTGTAACTGCCATCTGGTTGAGCTATAAAACCAGAGGCAGGGATGCTTGGAGGGGCATCCAGGGATCAAGCTAGTGATCCGGGAGAGAGGCAATTCAGGACGAAAATGCATAGGAGTGCATGAGTAGATGTATGCCTTGAGTTCCACAGTTGTATTCCCAATTCGTGAGCTAATAAAACATTCCCTTGTTGTCCATTGCATTGGTTGTTAGTGCTTGTTGTGTTATTCTTCCGCATTGTATATTGGTTGTGCTGAACTAGGGCGGTCCCTAGGCACCACAGGGTTGGGTTGAGAGCGAAAAAATCCTAGTGAAAAACCCCTCTTTCCTCGGCCCCGTGACAGTTACCACCATGCAAAACAATATTTCTTGTGCATTCCATTTCTAATTGAGACTTCATCCAAGTCCAATTTGCTCAACTTGACCTTGTGCTCTTGTCTGTTGGTCTTAGTTTTAATTTTTTGAAATTCTTTTTGTAAAAATATTTGGTGGTTCTCCTATTGATCATGCAGGATTACATTAAAGAGAGTGATAATTTAGTCTCACTTCATGATCAAATTCGGGATTGCGATAACATCTTATCTCAGATGGAAACCTTGCTGTGTGGATTTCAGGTACCCAAGTACTTGCTAAAATATAGTATTCTTCATGCTTCCCTTGGGCTATTCTAGAGAATAGAGGGTTATCTTATCAAAAGGTTGAGCTACATTTGTTGATACTATAAACTTTTATGTCGTGCATGCAAGTTGCAATGTTTTTATCAATCTTTGACATGGAGTTATTTCCCAATGTAGTTTGGGTATGGTTATTGCCTTTTTCTACATTGCTTCTTTATTGCTTGTTGCAATATTTCATGCGCTTAGGTCTTACCAACCAACTCTTGTGTGATTATTGGTCACTTACCTAGGGAAGTGGGGTACTCGGATTTTTCTTTCACTCTTACAAAATGGGGCTACCCCTTTCATATTCTCTCGTAGCATGGCTCATATAAAGTTTTGAATAGAGAGATATGCTTGTTGCCCGTGATGGCAAAGGGGCTGATATACCATTGGTCTTCCAAAAAGAGGGCAATGTGATATTTCTTGCTGAATTTCTCTATCAAACATTTTGAGCTAGGGGTTTCATTGGTTGTCAAACATTGTCTGACTTTTTCGGCCATGCTTAATGCTTCATGTAAACCTTTTCCTATGCACGATTATACAAGATATAGTGGTCAGCATCACATTGGTCTGCACTACTGATGGTCTAAAACCGGTAAAAAGCTTTATTATTATGCAATTAGCAACTTAGATGTTGAACTTCAAGTTATGTTGTCATTTATTCACTATTTTCAGTTTCAATTGTAATTTTTCATTTACTTTATTTTGCATGATGGGAGTATTCTTAATTCAGTCTTTTATTTTTCCTTGCTTTTCTTTATTCAGCCTTTCTTATAATTGTACTTATTTATATTTAACTAAATCTATCAACTTGTATTAGGCTGAGATTGGTTCCATAAGTTCCGAAATTAAAAGTCTGCAGGAGAAATCAATGGACATGGGTTTGAAGTTGAAGAATCGGAAGGTATGCATTAGTAAAAAAACGTGCTTTACAACTGGAGGTACATCAGCTTTTGATATTTGAAAATGCTACAAAGCTTTTGATGCTTGAAATTGTTATCGAGGGTTGCAATGTATCCTTTGCTTCGCACCAAAAGTTGGCATTTTCTTGCATCTGGAACTTGTAACTATTGATATAACAGCCCGCCCCTCATATTAGAATGTTAGGCCATGTCTCTCTTCTCGTCATGACTAGTTCACTTTTTTAATAAATATGAATAAATATGGGGGCGCCCTTCATCTCTTTCTCTTCTCCCTGAATTGCTCTCCTGATCTTCTTCTTTAATTCTCTTCAATCTCTCTTCTTGCTTTCTTTGTTACCCAATTTTCTAATCAGCAAATCAGTTGCATCAGTTTTATCTTCTAGAAGCTTTTTCCTTTTTACATGTGTTTTATCAATGTTAACTTATCCTCTCAATGCTGCACATTGGTGATGTTCACTCTTCAATTTTGACATCTAACATGCAGCTGTTATTTCCTGACATTGAACATGTATATATATATACACTTTGTGGACTGAAAATCAGTTATTAACATGTTATTAAAAAGTCTTTGTAAGTTTGTATTGAAATCATCTAGAGCATTGGATACATCTTCCACTTTCTTAAGCATTACCTTGTTGGGATAGTTGATGAAATCGATGCGTTATCGTTGGACTTTGTGAACTGAAAATCAGTTATTAACTAATTCTTGAACTTAAATTACAGACCATTCCAACTGAGTTTGCGAGAGATATCGTCCCGCTATCGGAAACGATATCTCTCAAGCTCGCGGGCGACCGGACATGGACAGTGGGGATAAGAGAAGAGAAAGACAGGCTGGTGTTGGAGGATGAATGGGAGGACTTTGTGAAAGAAAACACACTGAAACTGAATGACACATTGGTGTTCATCATAAATATGGAGAATTTTGTCTCCATGTCACCCTGTTGGAAAAAACTGAGTATGATCATGAGGATAAGGTGCATGCAGAATCTCTGGTTTTCATAGATGGCGCCGCTGATGACTGCGTCGCAAAGACACAATTGAAGGAGAGCCTCGATGAAGACAACGCACCGAAATCCGGTTACCCTTTCAACCTCTCTTGTGCATTTCTATGAATTATGTTATCTTATATGCCCTGCTTAAGAAAATTGTCTAATTTCAGAACCAGTTGAAGAGGTGCAGGAAGAGTGGACACAGCTTGAGTTTTCTGGTGCAGCTGGTAGATTAATTGAAGGAAATGCATCAAAAATCGACCCGTCTTCGAAGCAGCACAAGGTTCTTTTCTTACCAAGCTTAGGAGAATTCTATAATTTGTGTCTGAACCCTTTGAGAACTAAATACTTGTTAACTTTCTCTTATGTCATTTTTGAAGTTGAATTAGGCAGCTCTTGTTCTAGTTGTTCATTTTTTTTTTTTTTTTTTTTTTGTTTGTTTTTCTTGTTCATCATTAATTATGTATACATGCCTCCTAGATTTCAAAGCAGCGTATTAGGCACAGCAAAAAACACGCAAAGAAGCGACAGATGAGGGACAGGGACAACCCTGTGAGGAATCGACATGAAGCTCCTACGCGCTGGCATAATCCACCATCTTCTACAAGAAGATCTGGAAGGGATAAGGGGAGGGGCCAGAAGGAGAAGACAGCGCCAAACAAACCGGCACAAGAAGGAGAAGACAGCGCCGAAGAATTTGGTTTGTCTCTAACACGTTGGAAATCATCTTATCTTCAGTTCTTTCTTATTGTTTGAATTGTTAGGTGAATCATATTATGTTGGAGCAACCATTGAACATGATTTGACTTATGCGACGTACTTTCGATCGCAAAAAAGAGCCGTGGCTGAAGAGGAGGTGAGCAAGGCCTTCGAGTCTACCTGTGCAGTCGAATTATACAAGCCAAATTTCATTTCAGTCATGCAGCCAAGCATTGTTCAAAGGAGATTCTTCATGGTAAGACTTCAATTAGGCATCAAATTTTCCCTCTCTAATTAAAGAGTTATGCTTAAGAAGGGTGGTTAATTTGCATCTCCTCGTCTAGCTAGTAAGTTGTTTTTCTTGTATGTATGTATATATAATATGCATGACCTTGTGTTTCTTCTAATCTATTTGTTAGTGGGTGTTGTCAATTTGGGCGGTTCATTTGGTATACATGTTGTAGTAGTCCTCAAAGAAGAATATCAATTTGAGGAACTGATAACTCTCTTTTTCTTGTTTTCTTTTGTTTTGGTTTTGGTATAAGGTTCGGTATAGTAATATTTGAAGGAAGAGATGATTGATGTGTCACTATATAAGATACATGATACTTGTTCTGATGATAGTAGACCTCCTACACTAAGAGTCAGCAAAATGATTCGCAACTGGTGATGAGGATATGAAACAATGAAAACTTGGAAAAAAAAAAAAAAAAAAAAAAAGCCAACCTGCTGATCTTTAGGACTCTTGCCAATATGTTTTAGGTCACATATTAGGTCCACCTTATTATCTTCAATAATATGTGAGGCCAACTGCTCGAGTAAAATTTTAGTTGAACACAACTATTGAAAAATTGCACAACCATCCAACTGATTAGCTTGCAAGGGTAATTAGGGAGGTCTA
This sequence comes from Stephania yunnanensis, assembly GCA_039657365.1. Taxonomy (NCBI): domain Eukaryota; kingdom Viridiplantae; phylum Streptophyta; class Magnoliopsida; order Ranunculales; family Menispermaceae; genus Stephania; species Stephania yunnanensis. The sequence continues at coordinate 51,454,818 of CM077585.1, read as the reverse complement.
TTCATGAGCCGAAAATAAAAACAAACTCAAAAATAAAAATAAAAAATAAAAAAGAGAGTGATCATCGTCGACGTCTTCTCTCCTTCTTCCCTCTCTCTGCCCTCTCTCTCTCTCTCCTCCTCTATCTCTTTCTCTCATCCTCTCGTTCTTATCCGATCTCTTATCGGAGCTTTTACTTATTTATTTATTTATCTCATCTATTTGGTTCTAAACTGGTTTTTTTAGAAAGTTTGTTAGTTAAAGAGGATAAGTGCTTTTTTTTTTTTTGAAGAAAAAAGGATAAGTCATTCGGACAACACATTATAAATAAGACCAATCATCATATTTGGACTTTGTGATTTTTCAACAGTTTCTAATTTTCTCTTCTTGATTATTTTTCACCATATATTAATTGTTGAACGTTCGAGAGGAATTAGCTTTCCGAATTCTTACTTTTCGTCATCAATGGCATCATCACTACTCATTAGTAATAGTTTGAGTTCATCAGTCGTTCTTCCTCGCGGTTACGTGTTTGCTCCCACAGATTCCGAGCTCTTCTGTCACTTTCTCCATTCTAAAATTCAAAACCCTGATGTGAAGTTCAAAGAGATTCATGATCTTGATGACATCTACAAATATACACCTGAGATCCTCGCAAGTACGTACGAACAAATCTGTTGCATGTCTTTCTTTCTTTCTTTTTCTTTTTTGCATATCTTTCTTATTCTCATTGACTAACTAGAAGTTTTAAAATTCAAAAAATTGTCGGTTTGCGTCAATAATTGATTTTAAGTATGTTTGAGAAAAACTACCTATAATTTAACCCAAACAGTTTAAAATTAAAATTAATGTCTCCATGTCATGCAAGAGTTTTGATCAAAGAGTAATATATATTGTAAATAATTGTTTTTTCGTTAAAAAGAAAAATTATGTAGTGCGATGATCGGGTTAAATTTTTATATGTTTATTAATTTGTTTTAGGGTTTAATTAGTATTGATAATTATGTATGCCTAATTAATCAAGTTGTGCGTGCATGCACGGAGTTGTGCGGATGAGGTTAGGGTTGGAAGTACTCGTGCATATAAACTTAGATTAATTAGATTCTTTTACACGTGCAATTAAATTACATTAATTCTTGCAGGTTTGTACGAAAAAAAGAGAGCCAAAGAATGGTATTTTTTTAGCCCTAGGATCATGAAACATGAGAACGGCTCAAGGCCGAATCGGAAGGTTGCCGGTCAAAGTAGTTTTTGGAGAGCCTCCAATGGCGGAAAGATGATGGTTCGAGTACATAATAGACAATTTTTGGGACATAAGGGAGCATTGAACTACTTTAAAAATAAGCAATCCAAGACCAATTGGATCATGCAAGAATACACCTTGGCTTCTCAAAATCATCACGGTTCCCACAAGGTAACCATGCTTAATTCATTCTCATTAATTAACTTAAAAAATCAATAATTAATGTATATATTAGATTTTTTCCTGAAATAATTAATATATATGTTTATAGTTCTATAACATACTGTACCAAGTGCAATAAGTGGGTACAATGTCACTTAAGTAAGAGGTTGGGGTCTGAATTCTAGTTAGGGCAAGTTAGTTTCTTAATTTCTCATAAAAAAATACGTATACCTGAGACATCTATATACCCTAAACCTAAATAAATACCAACATATTTTTTTTTCTTAAAAAATAACTAGAGAAATTACTTATACCCTTCCTTTTATTTTTAGGAGTTTTAATTTAATGCTAACTTCAAATTAATTATTAGTCTTTCACAGTCATGTAGACTAATTGTTAATTGAACTGATTTTTCTATAAGAATAGTATATTAATTAATTGTAGTAATTGAATATTTATATATTGTTTTCTCTTTATTTATGTACAGTTTAAAGACTATTCCCTGTGCAAAATCTACCAAAGGATTGGCAAAGCTTCAAGAAACAAATCATCAACTGTAATTAGTCATCAGAGTGATGTTGGTGACGAAGGAGGCTTGGAGGACTACATAATGCCACAGCTACCTTATTATGAAGATGTCAATCATGGTGTTGCTCAACAAGCTGGCATCGATATGGCACCTACCATGAATAATATTACTAATGCCTATGATCATCAGTACATCAATATTGAGGATGGAGCTGATACAATCAACTGTGAAGAAGCCATGCCACCATTAATGATCATCAACCAAGATCATCCATCAGTAGTGCCATTCATAGCTACCGACGATAATGACTGTGGTAACTCATCCAACTTTGGGCTATCAAATATTGAGCCTCATCACGCAGATCCTGAAGAAGCAGGGGCCATTATCCAAGACTACCAAGAAAAATATCAATGTGACTTCAACACTGATCATCCTGATGTAGTTGCGCCGCCTAATGTTGAGTCGACCAGAGGTTTTAGAGGAAGAGGGCCTCGACTGGTTGCGTGACTTCCCCAAATTTCAACCGGCGGATTTGGAATTCAGTGATTGGGAAGCCAATGCATGGGATAATGAATTTGCTCCAGTTTGAATGTATATATAGTTGTCACAAGGATATATATATCATGCATGTATTTGCGTGTAATGACATGATCTACCTTTTTTTGTTGTGAGAATTGAATCAATTTGTTTAAGGACATGAATTTGTTCCAGTTTGAATTAATATGCGTGTATGGTTGGATCCATCAATCATGCCTAAATGATTCTTATAATATGTATCAATCATGGGCGCCTAGTGAGCTCCCTCCACTCGCTTCTCTTGCCTTGAATTCCTTCGAACTGTGAGTGTCGTTGCCAGCACCTCTCTTTGCTTGCTTTCAGAGTAATCATGAGTATCCAGACAGTTTGTTTGACATTTCTTTCACATTTTTTTTATAGTTATTGTTTAGATGATAGTGTTCTACATATTAGTGTTGGGTTTGATGTCCAATGATTTTTCTATTGCACTTTGGTTTGTGAAGGAAGACTTCTTCCTAATTAATAAGATCAACCTTCTTGTCAATTTGATTGCAGTGTTTTTTTTTTTTTGTTTGGTACATATTGATTGCAATGTGTTTGATGTGCACAATATATCAAATAAATAATGCACATTTCATTTATGTCGTTTTAGTGATGGGCAAGATCAGATGCTTTTTTTTTAACAATAGTTGGTAATTTTTTATAGGGGAGTTAATGTTTGGTGTCTTTGAAATAATGCTTTGAGAGGCACTCTTGTAGCATTTCTGTGTGATTCTTGTAAGGGTTGTATCCTACTCAGCGTACATGCATGTTTGTATTTTTCGAATTGTATCCTGTTCTTTGCTATTTTTATGTCTTTAACTTCCAATTTGAGTGTATAGTTATCACAATGTATTTCCTTAATCAATTTTTGTAAGGACATGATCTACCTTTTTTTTTTTGTGCGAAATGAATCAATTTGTGTAAGGAAAGTATAGGCCATTAATTGTACAAGTACCTCTTATCAAAATGTAATTGCAGAATATCGTTTTACCAATTTTTCCGTTCACTATTCATTCATCGAAGGAATTTGAATTTGCTTTTTTTTTTTTTTTTTTTTTTTTTTTTTTTTTTTTATGTGGTTTGATCTACTTTGCCCCTAGAGCTTGGTTCGAATAAGTAACCTCTTACTCCCACCAAATCCCATTCTAAACCATTGGATACGTGGTTTGATCTAATGGCAATTAGCGATTGGTTCGTTGAATATGAGTTAAGATTAGAAAAAGGCCCACACGTATAGAAGAGAATCGAAATTTCTTGTGTTATATGTTTGTTTGTTTGTTTGTTTTTTTTCGTTTTTTTTTTTTTTTTTTTTTTTTTTTTTTTTTTTTTTTTACTTCAGTGGAAGTCGAACTCACCTCAATCCCCAAACTTAACTTTTTGGCAAGTGATGCATTTACCATTTCATTAAAGGTGCTTTCACTAACACAAAATAGGGTTTTCGTAGCACTAGATTTATTGGGGTTCGAGACAACCGCTACCAAATTAAGTGTGTATAAGAAAAAGCATAAAAGACCAAACATAATTAAATCCCAAACTCAATTTCATCCAATGTGAACCTGATTTCCTCTCGTTCCAGAAGAAAACTCTAGCTGCCTCGACCATCGGTTATCTTGATCACCCATTACCTCATGTCACTCCTCTTTATGAAAATAAGTTATGGTATGTAGATCAAAACATACAAGAGTGTGACATGATAGATAACCCTGGTCAACATCTCGGGAATCGAACTTCGGTAGATCGAGAGGAACCTATGACGATAAACTTTGCCAAACATCCCACGGTCAGATTGAACGAACCCACGAACGGAGACCCCGTCAAAACATCTCTCGAAAGGTAATCATGACGAAGACTTAAGTCTTCACCAAACATCTCTCATCCTCGCGGGTCTTGCACGAGTATTCACTCACCGCATAGTCCTTGTAACAACCCTAAATTTCTAACTAGTGCCACGTGGTATTTTAGGACCATGACCTAGACCTAGCAGGACGTGGCATACATGGTCAACCTTCGGGAGTCGACACCGAGGTATATTATTTTTCATTGGCGATTGTATTAACTAGCTAAACATAAAATGTCAAATTTAATCAATTTAAATTATCGGGTTTCGCAGATAAGGTTCGATGTCGGTATCCGTGCACTAAGAGAGTACTTGAGTACGAATAAGCTAAATGATGAGACGGCTAATAATTGAGTACTTTTGAAACCTACGTGAACTTGGCCTATGAAAATGGTAAAGGAAAATGTCTAAGTCAATTACTTTATAACTATCGTTAAATTGATCTAACTGGATAGTTGTTGGGTTATAATGCCATTTAATTAAATGAATAACCTGTTGGAGTTTCTATTTAGATTATCACATTATTATGCCTAAGTCCAAATGGTTAAAATGAAACCATGAAATTATATAAGTCTAGCTAAAGAAAGGCCAATTGGACACATCTAAGCTACACACTTAATCTAGAACACCATGGACCTCCATGAGATCTACCTAGGGATGAGGGTGTGGAAAATGATTAGTGCTCATCAAGTGGTATATGATGTGGGGTAATTTAGAATTATGGGTAGCACATATCGAAGGATGTGAAGCTAGGATCAAAAGAGAGAGACTAATATAAATATGGACACTTAGACAAATTGTGGTTTCAAAATCACTTCAGGGAATCAATTGAGGAAGAGAATAGAGCACTTGCTAGAGTGGCTAGATTTATAGGAAGCTAGAGGGGAGATTAGAAGTTTCAAAGTATAGTTCCAACTTTCAACAACACCGCTCTAGGTATGCACAAAACAAATCTTTCTAGTTCAAGTCTTGATATCTTTACTTTAATGAATGAGGTGGTTGATGGTCAAACTTGAGTGAATCTATAATTTTGAAATGGTTTTGCGGGGATGAAAAACCCGTAGAAAAATCTTTTCCCGTTATATTATTCATTGGGGATTCCCATGGAATTTTCAAAAAAAAGAATTGTAACAAATAAAGTGTCAAATATACATACATAACGACACAATTGTTGAAATTCCAACAAAAATAAATAAAATCAACATATCATGCAAAAAAAATTATGACTACTAAGTTTTAACACTTATAATTAAGTTTATACAAATCATCGACATATCTAAAATGAAAAGTCCAAATTCAAAATATTCCTTAAAGTCATAACTATCTCTTTAAACTACCACGGCTCTGTTTGGCAATGCTAGCTGATAAACTAGCTGATAGCTGATAATCTAGCTGATAGCTGATAATCTACTAGCTGGTAGCGAAAAGCTGATAATCTAGCTGATCAAGTAAAAACTGTTTGGAATGATAGCTGATTGATTAGCTGATAAATGCAAAATGACAATAAAGGACATATGACACAATTAAGTATATTGATTAATCATATAATTAATGTATCTTATTTACAAAATATAAATTAATACCATAAAATAATTTATATTATTTAGAAAACTAAACTATGTGTGTCTATAAATGCTTACACGAAAATAGTTCTATATTAATTTATAAGAATTCGTAAAAAATAAACACATGTAAATAAAAATACAATAAACGACTTGGATAACTATACATATACCTAACGCATCATCCATAACTGAGAATCAATATTATTGCGAATATTTTTCATTTCTATAGAAGTATCTCTATAACTTAAAAAAAATAGATTAGTAAAAAAAATAAAATATGTAGGATAGCCCACCACTCGAACACTACATTAAAAAATATTTTTATAACATCTAAAAATATTTTTATACTCGACGTTGTTAAAAATTATTTAATATGTAATAAATATCTAACAAGATTATCTATAATTAAGAAATTAATGTGTAATGATTTTTAATTTTAGTGAAATTCTTTGTTTTATAATATTTAGTTAATTATTAATCACTATTTTTTTTATTAACAATATTAAGTTATATGTTAATTTTAAATTCAATAAGTTTTAATAACTTATTATATAACTGTTGATCTCTGCCGTCTCTCTCTCTCCTCCTCGCTCTCTCTCATCCTCTCTTTCTTATCCGATCTTTTATATATTTATTTATTTATCTTCTCGATTAGTGTAGGAATTAGATCACGAAAAATACCCCGTGGAACCAATCTTAAATCCTAAATCCCATTTTTTTTTTAAAAAAAATAAATAAATAAAGATATGGACGTTCATCGAGACAACACATTATAAATAAGACCAATCATCTTATTTGTACTGCGTGATTTTTCAACAGTTTCTAATAACCCTTGATTGTTGTTCATCATATATTAATTGTTTAACGTTCGTGAGGAATTAGCTTTCCGAATTCTTATTTTTCGCCATCAATGGCATCACCACTACTTGTTAGTAATGGTTTGAGTTCATCAGTTGTTCTTCCACGCGGTTAGCTTTTTCGTCACTTTCTTTTTTCTAAAACCCAAAACTCTGATGTGAAGTTTGAAGAGATTCACGATCTTGATGACATCTACAAATATACACCTGAGATCCTCGCAAGTACGTACGAACAAATCTGTTGCATGTCTTTCTTTCTTTTCTTTTTCTTTTTTGCATGTCTTTCTTATTCTCATTGACTAACTAGAAGTTTTAAAATTCAAAAAATTGTCGGTTTGCGTCAATAATTGATTTTAAGTATGTTTGAGAAAAACTACCTATAATTTAACTCAAACAGTTTAAAATTAAAATTAATATCTCCATGTCGTGCAAGTTTTGATCAAAGAGTAATATATATTGTAAATAATTGTTTTTTCGTTAAAAGGAAAAAATATGTTGTGTGATGATCGGGTTAAATTTTTATATGTTTATTAATTTGTTTTAGGGTTTAATTAGTATTGATAATTATATATGCCTAATTAATCAAGTTGTGCGTGCATGCACGGAGTTGTGCGGATGAGGTTAGGGTTGGAAGTACTCGTGCATATAAACTTAGATTAATTAGATTCTTTTACACATGCAATTAAATTACATTAATTCTTGCGAGGTTCGTACGAAAAAAAAGAGCCAAAGAATGGTATTTTTTTAGCCCTAGGATCATGAAACATGAGAACGGCTCAAGGCCGAATCGGAAGGTTGCCGGTCAAAGTAGTTTTTGGAGAGCCTCCAATGGCGAAAAGATGATGGTTCAAGTACATAATAGTCAATTTTTGGGACATAAGGGAGCATTGAACTACTTTAAAAATAAGCAATCCAAGACCAATTGGATCATGCAAGAATACACCTTGGCTTCTCAAAATCATCACGGTCCCCACAAGGTAACCATACTTAATTCTTTCTCATTAATTAACTTAGAAAATCAATAATTAATGTATCTATTAGATTTTTTCCTGAAATAATTAATATATATGTTTATAGTTCTACAACATACCGTACCAACCAAGAGCAAGTGGGTACAATGTCACTTAAGTAAGAGGTTGGGGTTTGAGTCCTAGTTAGGGCAAGTTAGTTTCTTAATTTCTCGTAAAAAAAATACGTATACGAGACATCAATCTATATACCCTAAACCTAGATAAATAGCAACATATATTTTTTTTTCTTAAAAAAATAACTAGAGAAATTACTTATACCCTTCCTTTTATTTTTAGGAGTTTTAATTTAATGCTAACTTCAAATTAATTATTAGTCTTTCACCAGTAGTCATGTAAACTAATTGTTAATTGAACTGATTTTTTTTATAAGAATTGTTTATTAATTAATTGTAGTAATTGAATATTGATATATTGTTTTCTCTTTACTTATGTACAATTTAAAGACTATTCCCTGTGCAAAATCTACCAAAGGATTGGCAAAGCTTCAAGAAACAAATCATCAACCGTAATTGGTCATCAGAGTGATGTTGGTGACAAAGGAGGCTTGGAGGACTACATAATGCCACAGCTACCTTATTATGAAGATGTCAATCATGGTGTTGCTCAACAAGCTGGCATGGATATGGCACCTACCATGAATAATATTACTAATGCCTATCATCATCAGTACATCAATATTGTGGATGGAGCTGATACAATCAACTGTGAAGAAGCCATGCCACCATTAATGATCATCAACCAAGATCATCCATCAGCAGTGCCATTCATAGCTACCGACGATAATGACTGTGGTAACTCATCCAACTTTGGGCTATCAAATATTGAGCCTCATCACGCAGATCCTGAAGAAGCAGGGGCCATTATCCAAGACTACCAACAAAAATATCAATGTGACTTCAACACTGATCATCCTGATGTAGTTGCGCCGCCTAACGTTGAGTCGACAGAGGTTTTAGAGGAAGAGGGCCTCGACTGGTTTCGTGACTTCCCCAAATTTCAACCGGCGGATTTGGAATTCAGTGATTGGGAAGCCGATGCATGGGATAATGAATTTGCTCCAGTTTGAATGTATATATAGTTGTCACAAGGATATATATCATGCATGTATTTGCTTAATCAGTTTGTGTAATGGACATGATCTACCCTTTTTTGTTGTGAGAATTGAATCAATTTGTTTAAGGACATGAATTTGTTCCAGTTTGAATTAATATGCATGTATGATCTACCTTTTTTTGTTGTGAGAATTGAATCAAATTAATTAATGTTCATTGAAATAAATTTGCTCCAGTTTGAATGTATATATAGTTGTCGCAAAGATATATATATATATATCATGCATGTATTTGCTTAATCAGTTTGTGTAACGACATGATCTACCTTTTCTTGTTGTGTGAATTGAATCAATTTGTGCGAGGACATGAATTTGTTCCAGTTTGTGTAATGAGGCTATGTTGTTGTTGTTGTTGTTGTTGTTGTTGTTGTTGTGTAATGACATGATCTACGTTTTTCATCCATGGTAACTCCAGCATTCAGGTTGAGTAATTGGAATTTGGATCAAAGCATTAGTAGACACGTTTCACCTAAATTAAGTAGGATAGGCTTATGACCATGATATTAGAATGCAATTAGGTAAGGTTGTTTGATAGTAAACTTGAAATCATTGATAATAGGTGGTTCACAATAGTTCGTTGCCATGGCACCTTTAGAAGCCCATGGAGGATTCTTGTTATAGGAATTCTCAATTTTTGAAATGAGAGAAAACTAGACTCAATGGAAACCAAGAAATTTAACGATGCAGGGGTAGATCGAAGCTAACTTGTGATGCATTGATTATGAGAGATTTGAAGGATTTGGAAAGCACGCTATCGATTACACTAAATTGAGCGCAATGGAGGAGTTTGATCCATATAGCTGACTCCAACTAATTTGAGATTTAGGCGTTGTTTCCCCTCTCTTCCACGCATGGCTTGGTTTCAGCGTGCAATTTTCATTATTTTTTCAGGATCATCTTTCATTATTGACTATCAGTTTCTGGCATGGAATTTCCATTTTGCACAGCCTCTAACTAATAGGGAAGTTGTTAATGCTGCCAATATTCTTGCTAAATTAGAAAACCTTAGTTGTTGATCCAATGGCAGTGCTAATTGCAAATCCTTGTTCCAACATCTCATATTCCCACCTTCACCCACTTCGTTCCCTAAAAAATCTCCTACTTGCAATGGCTCTATCCCCCATAAAAAATCAAAGTATTTTCTTGTTTGCTTGCTCTCAAGTCCTAGGAAGATTTAATGGCCTATGATCAAATATATCTTAACCTTTGCTAGTTATATCAATTATATCCGAACCTTTTTGTTTTAGTTTCAATCTTATCTTCAAGCATATCTCCCATGATGCATCACTTTCCAAAGAGCCAAACTATGATTCACTCGCCTCACTAGATCTCTCCCATGTTAGTTGACGACATTAGGGTTTCCAAATTAATTAATGTTAATTGAAATTTACAAGATTACAAAACACAAAGACAAAAACCCCATTGAAGAAGCTAAAAAATTAATATAGAAATATTGGCTTATTCAAGCTTTTTTCATCAAATGGGTTTAGAATTTACAAGATTTGGGAACCCTAGTGCCGTTAACTAACGTGGGAGAGAGATAATGAGACAAGGGAATCATATTTTGGCTCTTTGGAAAGTGATGCACCATGAGAAATATGCTTGAGGATAAGATTGAAACCTAAAACTAAAAGGTTAGGGTATAATTGATACAACTAGCAAAGATTAGGATGTATTTGTTCATTATTCATGCTCGGGCTCTCAGGAAAGTGTTTGATGGAATTTTTAGCTCCCTACTATCATTGTTAGTGATTGGAACATAACCTTTGCTAGAAGATGTATTAAAAAGTCCTCAAGGAAATTTGGTAGCTATTGTGTAGTATAGGGGGCCTTGCTTGGAGATTGCTCTATTTCTGTAAAGTTTTATTTAGCATGTTTGATGGTAATGCGGTTTTTTATTTTGTTAGCTCTCCTCTGTTATTTATTTTATTTTTTTATTAGTTCACCTTTTTTTATATCCTTAAATTGTTGTATAGGGTCTTTCAAAAAAAAATTTGTCATGTAAAACATTCTCAATGTGTACTTTATTGATAATCGATTCGCCAATTTTTGGTTAGATCGGTTGCTTGGTGATAGTTTTATTTATTTCTTTATTTCTTTATTTCAGGATTCAACTCTTTATTCTTATGCGGACAACGTTGGACAATTTCTCCCTGCATCACTTTGCTGTGGAGAGAGTGAAAGACCTCAGTCTTCAGGAGTTCCATCAAAAGTATTAATTGTTGAAACCGGTAATCATCGATCTCTTTTTCGATTTGAAATGCTTGCTATTAATATCGGAATTTATTTTTTCTACATATGCTAAAGCTACATAAATTAAGGAATTAAAACAAGACAAGAAGCATTTTGGAATTTGGATTGGAGAACGACCTTAGGGTCTATGAGTTTCCGGTTTGTTTCTCCATTCGCCAAATTACCACCAACTACGTGGTCATTCTTATTCCTTACCATGGCTTTTGAAGCGACATGTTTGATCGAAATTTGTAACAGTCTTGGTAAGCTGGAATACTCTACTATGTGGCATGTTGATCCAACACTTACTAGTGCTTGGAATACTCTACTATGTGGGCGTAAAAGGTAAACTTCCTACCTTCTTTCATGTAAAATTTATTTTTGTGCGGTAATTTTCATTCAATGGATAGAGTTTTTCCATCCAATAATTGAAGTGCACACAAAAGTTGCTTAAAAGATTATTTCTACTATTAGCACTGTCACTGTAAAAGAATGCACCTCAGTTTCTTAGTTCTTCTTGTGTTGTGAATTAATGAGAGATTATTTCTACTATTGCAATCCTTGAGATTTAAACTCCTAAGAGAACTAGGAAAACCTAGGCTGTGCATGTGCAAGACAGTACGAAATAGAAAATTGTTATTGACAGAACGAACGATAAAGAACAAATGGCTGACTTATCCTAATTAAGGGCCTTAGAGAGATGATAGAAATGGCATATTGGAGGGCAAATGGACTTGGATGTCCAAAATCCAAATAATAGAAAGGAAAATGACGTGGCAATATAGGGTGACAACTGAGGTATCTGCAGCATCTAGAAAAGGCTATAACAAGATTTCCATCTATCTTCCCAAGAACTTGCCTTGATGTCCCTCATTTTTTTATATTAGTTTTTAATTTTATTTTGGGCGGAAGTTTTGAAGGAGAATATTATGTTTAAGGAGTTCGTGGAAAGTGGACTTCCTAATGTATCAAATCTAAGTATCACGGAATATGGTTTTACCTTTATCATTCAGAACTTAACATTGCTCCTTCAATGACCACGATTTATACAAAACATGCTAATTGGTAGAATAAATAAATGAATAAATGAATCATGCAACTCTAGACATCATAGTTGGTCAACAAGTTCAATTGTGTCATTTTGATTAAATATATTATATATTATACTTAGACAAATAAATGAATCATGCAACTAGTCAACAGGCCCAACAGATGAATAAATTGTAAATTACATCTGCTAACTACTTAAATTATGATTTAACAATAATTTATATTGAAATAAAAAATATTTGATTATTGTTTGCTAAAATGTCAAAATTAAGATTTCAACCAAGAAATTTATTAAAAATCATCACGAAATCTCAATTACAACTACACCTCAATATCAACTCGCATAAATTACAAAAAACGTTTGCAACTTTTAATTCAACTCGCATCTTCCAAGCAACGAGAACTCCAGTTCTTCTTCCCAAATATCACATGAGCAACACAAGGAAATTTAATTCGCAAATTATCTGAAAATAAAAGAGAGATCATCTAGCAAAAGCAATAATTCCAAACAAACAAGGTTTAAAGCTAACAACTCTGTAAAGGGTTAAAATAAGAAAACACAGAGTGGCAAATATAAAAAAATCACAAAAAGACTAAAAACAGAGAAATTTCATTAGTATTTGATGGTGAAATAGTTAATAGCCCCTTGATATCAGAATTAGTTTAATATGATTTTAAATTTCAACCACACTAAATAATATAAAATAGCCTCCAATTTAGTTGGGCTAACAAATCATTTTCCTTTAAGCATCTATCAAGGGGAAAAAACAAGCACTATATATGTTTCATATGATTTTAAATTTCAATCAGACAGTGAATTCATTTACTCATTCAAATTATCATGTGTTGCCTTGTCCAGAAGTCTCAAGTGGCTTCAAATTCAATTGCATTTGTTCTCTTCTCTTGTCCCTGTAAAACGATCTACGGGGACTTTCATTAATTTATCTCATCTTGCTAGCTAAGCTATTTTCATCTTTATAGATGAGAGACAATCAGACATGCAAGTTAATTTTCTTCCCTAGAAATGAAAGAGACCATTCGGGGGCGGCCCTTCCAACCCAGTTTTCTCCATTTTTACAAGACTTGAACTCAACCCCGCTTATGGGTCATCAACAAGCTTTCAACTTTGACATACAGTAACATATATTCAGTGACCAATATAGTGTAATGCTCACATTTTGCATTAGAGAAGTCACACTGTACGTGCATCAACAATCATTAAAAAAAAAAAAAAAAACTGAACAGAATACAGAAATAAAATCAAGAAAACAAGATACACAATCAATTACCTCAAACGCTGCAGCCTGTCCACCATTGCAAGCCAAATATTTTTTCTGATTGAGAAACTAACATGAGTTTCTTTCCTTCAACCATCCCGCTCAACTCTGTAACCATTATTACATGTTATGAGACATGTTAGCTTTTAAAAACAGGCATCTTGTTCTGATGATAGTACAACCTCCTACAGTTAAGAGTCAGCAAAATGATTCACAACTGGAGATGAGGATCTGAAACAATGAAAACTTGGAAAAAAATATATATATATAGGCCAACCTGTTGATCTTTAGGACTCTTGCCAAGATGTTTAAGGTCCACCTTCTTATCTTCAATAATATAGAGGGTAAATACAAACAAGTCATAAATTACCTGATATGTCCATTGATTCAGCAATATCTACAACTATCAACAATGGAAAGATTTCTGATTTCCTAAATTCAAAGAGACCATTAATTTTCTTTCTCGTACATAAGCCTCTGTTTATTCAATCCAAAAAAAAAAAAAACACTCATCAACCATCTTCTTGATATTGAATTGCTCTTAATCGAGCACAATGGAAGAGTTTGATCCATGTAGCCGTCCCCAATTAATTTGGGACGACTGAGGCTATGTTGTTGTTGTAAGACAACAAAAAAAAAAAAAAAAAACTGGTGGTGTCTTGATATTCATTTGCGGATCACCCGTCAAAAACCAAAAAGTGCACTAATTTCTTACAGAAAATTGAAAACTTTGGACATTAAAAAAAAAGGTACTGGAACAAGACACTTGTAAATAAATTGAGGAAAACAATTTCATTGCTAGCTAAAGTAATAGATAGTGAAGAGGAGTACGTAGATAGTTGCGCACAAGTGGCAGCTTAATTTAGTGAAGAGGAGTATGTCAAAAACCCAATTTTTCCTGCAATATATTAATGTTCGTCACATTTAAATATTATTAGTCCAAGCTTTATAAATGTAGATCATGAAATTTAATCGCCACCCTATATTTACCAAGAACGTGAAGTTGGCCCGGAAGAAGAAATGAGAGTACTCCCATTCCTACACATCAATCAAACCAATTATAAATTTAAGTGCACCCATGACAAGGCAATATAGTTAAGCTAGTATATGAACATTAAAGGACCATATCTTCAGATGTTGATGCAGATTGAGAGATGAATGAGGTTTATATCTGGCCTTTTGAGATATTATTGTTGCCTTTCAGTTGCTCGTACAAGAAAGCCAAATTTTGATTGCCCTCAAATTGATCATAAGCTGCCAAGGATAACTTTAATGATGACAATGCTAGAAGATCAAAAACAGTTGTGAAATAACTCAAAGCATTGCTAACGATTAATTGTGTCATAATGGCTTCTCCATGTGAGGAAAGTATATCAGTGAATCTCAACAACCAATGTAGTGCACTGCCTTGCTGTAGAACCTCCTTAGAAAGTAATATGAGACATTGGAGAGCATGAACCTTTTGGTCCATAAGTGTATTTGATAAATGCAAGTAACGGCAGAGCAAGAAAGCCAAGCATAGAAACATATAGCAGCAGGGGCCTAAAGAGTTGATACTTCAACAAGGAGACTAGAAACTCTATTGCCAAAGTAATGTAAATAATCTTCAAGGTGAACCACATCTCCACACAAAAGAGAGAGTTTCGTGCCTTGCTAGAAAGAAAATGATAACCCTTGGAAGCACTGACATGTTTGAACATAGCTTATAACTAATTATTATCAAAATATAATAGTGCTTATAACTAATTATTATTTATTCCAACTACTGATGTCTACTACTCTTAAATATGATTGTTAATTCATGGTGCACCTAACCAAATGACCTGAAAATGAGGGAAGACAAAGGACTTTCGGTCTTCTTTTTAAACAAAGAAAAACAAATATAAAAACATTTTACCAATGTTATGTTCTCTGATTACGCAGGAGAGCATCATCCAATTTTCCTCCTGTTGAAAAAAAAAAAAAAGTAAGGCTTTTGATCTCATTAACACCAGTCATCAACAGTGAAAGAGATGCATTTTCAAACACAACAATTTCTTATTTAAGAAGATAATCAGAGTTTTTTGAACATAAAAACAAGAGCCTACATCCACAGATTATCTCAGAAACAGTGAGATGAGATTACCTGTACCATTGTTGCTGAACCATACACCTCTTTGTTTCTTTTTATGCACATATTTTTTGTTACTTTGCAACAATATTTTTCTATTTTATCATGTATTCTAAACCTCCACTCTTATCACCAATGCACTAGAGCAACAATTCTTGCACTGCAAATGAAATAAAGCAACTCAATGTGTCGAAGGGATCAATCTCATTAGCATTAAATTAAAAAACTATTGCCCATCTGAAAAAAAAAAAAAATATTGAACTAGAGGTCCAAGTTCACCATATACTTGCATTTAAGTATATAGTCACTAAAGAATTTTATTTACCTGGCATTTAAGTATTCAAAATCAAATGTAGTTATCTGGCTAAGAAAGTCACTATATACTTGTATAAAAAGATCACTTGAGTGCCATGCCATTCTCGACATTAGTCCTACTCTAAGCATCTGCTTCATCTTATATGTATGACAAACTAATTCAAATAGATAATTAATTTGCTGTTCTTAAATTTCCAAAAACACATTCTAACCTCAATAAACTTCAATATATTCCAGCACATTTGGAAAATCAATCAATATATTTTGATATAATTATATTAGTCACACACATATATATATATATATATATATATATAAATGACTTGAATTTGTAAAAACCGTATGGTACTTTGTAAACTCTTTTAAGAGTTTTAGAAGCATGCAAAAACACTTTTTCAAGTTATTCTCCTCTACTTATCTGACATTTGATATATAGAAATAACTAAAGCATGTACTGTAGTGAATGGATTGCTAACTAGTCTACATCGACCTTCTGAACTTAGAATTATTGTCATATAGATACAAAACCTTTCATTCTTTTGTGCCTCTTTTACATTGTCAATGCATTATCTTACCTATAAAGGTGCAGATAACTTTTTATCAAGAACTAGCATTTTTCAACTGTGCCCATGAAATACTTAGTCCTGCTTGATTTTTTTTTATAACTTAGAATTATTGCCATATAGATACAGAACCTTTCATTCTTTTGTGCCTCTTTTACATTGTCAATGTATTATCTTACCTATAAAGGTGTAGATGACTTTTTATCAAGAACTAGCATTTTTCAACTGTGCCCATGAAATACTTAGTCCTGCTAGATTTTTATTTTTTTTGAAAACCCACTTGATTTGATTTCCATCAATTGATTCACAATACATGCAAACAAGTAGAAATGGATAAAGATACCCGAAAACTGATCCACTACAAACAATTATGAGTGAAAAGGCATAAAATAGAAGGAAAAGAAATGCCTTGCAACAGCATAGATTGTCTTAATTTAGATTATTACCTTAGTTACATTTGCAAGAGAAAAATCAGCACCTCTGAGATCGGCATCAGATAAATCAGCCCCTAGAACATATCAGAAAGAAGAGAAAGAAGTGTATCAATGAGACAAGTGCATCAACATTAACTAACTAGCACAAATCAAACAGTGGAACAGATAGCAAAGTAATTCAACATTGAAGCTTGCATGTGAAGTAGTAGATCGACAATTGTTTTCAATAAGAGCCAAACTGTAGGAAACATTAGCAGGAAGAAGTTAATTAGAGAAGTAAATTAATGTGTGTAGGACAATTAGTAATTAAGGCAAGGCAAGTTGGAGTTCCATTAATTTTAATATATCTAATACACTTAATTACTGGTATAGTGGTATTCTTAAGAAATAAGATTAAGTTAGGAGTAATTAATTTTAATAGCATTAAATTTGTAAAAGTCAATTGGTGCTTGAAAAGAGCAAGACAACATGGAAGAAATGTGCAGAGCATGAAGATGAAGTACAAAATGTGGGCATAGAAAGCATGCATTGGAACCAAAAACCTTTAGTAAATTTTTCAGCTATATATCCTTCAAAATAAAACTGTAGAAGAACACTTTATTCAGGGCACTAGCTAGCATGTACAGGTGACATCAATGCTCTCACCCAACAAATTAAGGAATACAAATTTGTAGACAAGACTTATTAGCTTTACAAAATAATTCAGTCTCTACTGTGAATTTGAACACAAATTAGATCAGTGTACCAACATAAATAAAGCAAGACTTTTAAGAATTATGTACGAGTTCATGAATTGTAAATAAGTGTAAAACACCAACTATGCCCCAAACAATACAAATTACTTTTACCGGTGAAGGACTTGGAACACATTTATTGCAATCCATCACAACAACACAAGCACTAAAAGAGAAGGACAGACAGAAAGACATTCGATTCCACATGAGAGAGAATAAATGATTTTTCACAAACAACACAAAGGCTACAAAACATACTCTTCTCATCATTGCCCAAATCAAATGTCCGACAATCCACCCCCATCACAGCCGTACCTTCCCCTTCATATATGCAATCACATACAACAAAGTAATTATTCATCAATATCTAAAGACAAGCATACAATTTATCCAAAATTCAGCATACAATTTATCCAGTTATGACCATTGCAATCCCTACCATTACAAGGTGAAAGACACAAAAAGGGTAGAGTGTGAACTGTTGAATGAGAAGGTCATGTGCCTTTTTGAGAGGAAAGATTTGCTTCTATAACTACAACTTAATTATTAATATGAGAGGGATTTGATGCTTCGATGGTTCGCTTATTATATGTATCAGCAGCAGTACCGGAGGTATAAACCCTCCCAGACCAGACAAGGCATGTCACTTATTGTTAAAAGAAAAGAAAAAAAAGTTGAACAATGTAAATTAATTAGCCTTTGGAGAAAAATATTGCTAAGTACATGACACGCAGGTTTCAATTAATTATATGTGAGTGAACTGATCATTTATATTTTATTTTCTGTCTCTTTTATTCTGTAAATGTCAAGAGGAATATATACTTATATATTAAAATAGGGCTAGTACATAGGAATTGTCAAACTTGAGTTACCTAAAGGAAGGAGCCCCAAAAAAAAAAAAAAAAAGATGAGCATCGATATATATATATATTAAACAGTCAATACTAAATCACAAAAAAAAACTAAATACTGAGTAATTGGCCATATATGACCGTAGCTAAACCCTTTTAGACAAAAAAAAAAAAAACCAATACTAGTAATCAAGCTGTGTTTTCATATACCTGTCTTCCACATCCTGTGAGAATCTTTGCAAGACATTTCAATCTCTCATACTAGTTAACTTTGAAGAAAATATGATATTGAATTTGAAGATGGATCAACCAACAACACCACTGGTGGTTCAAAGGTTGAAGATGCAGAATATTTTCATATATATTATGGACAGACCTTCAAAGTCATAAAAAATGGTGTTATAAGCATGATTAAGATAAAGCACATATGAACCAAAAATTAATTCAAGTTGTCTATCACATTGTATAAACTCAATCAGAATATCCACAACACCATCAACAAATGCATTTCACCTTATCTCATTGAGGCATTTTCACGAACAGAGACCATATTCAACCAAAAAACTTGAGAGCCAAAGTTTGAGATCTCGCACAAACATCACAAATCAACAATGCGAATCAGTGAAATCGCTTATCAAAATCCAAGTGTTCAAACTTTTGATCAATCTAGGTCGAGTATTGTGCTCAAATCACCAAACCAACTCAAAACGGAACCGATTCTCATACTCACCTCAGCTGCACCAGCAGATATCGACCAATGAACGAACGAACGAGGACTGGTGCAGAGGTTGGGGTTAGGGTTAGGGTTAGGGTTTTGTGACAGAGAAAACAAAGAAGATGAAGTGAGAAAGAGGAGGAGATGTAGAGAGAGAAATTGAGATGGGAATCGGAGTACCTGGAAAGTGAATCGCTGGTTGGAGAGTGAGAACTGGTTTGAGATTGAGAGTCGATTAAGCGACCAATATAGTGTAATGCTCACATTTTGCATTAGAGAAGTCACACTGTACGTGCGTCACATTCTGTATCTGTTGAATTTGATCCTTTTGGGTTTTCTGTGAAGGATTTTCAGACGGGGAAGCCTATCCTGAGGTGTGATAGCCAGGGTGATCTTTATCCTCTCAACTCTATTTACAATCATGCTACTCCATCAACCTTTGCAGCCATCTCTTCCTCACTTTGGCATGATCGTCTGGGTCATCCGGGTGCTCCTATTTTCGATGCTCTTAGGGCCAATAAAAGCATTGATTGTACTCGAAACTCTACTTCTAGTATTTGTCGTTCGTGTGTGTTCGGAAAACATATTAAGTTACCCTTTCTGTCTTATAGTTTCAGTCCGTCTTTACCTTTTGATATAATTCATAGTGATATTTGGACCTCTCCTATTCTGAGTTCTGCAGGGCATAGATATTACGTGTTATTTTTGGATGATTTTTCAAATTATTTATGGACTTTTCCTTTGAGTCAAAAGTCGGAGGTCTATGAAATGGATGCTTTTGAGGCTTTTTTCTGTCATATCAACGTGTAACGAGCGTTATGTCTTGTACGTCAGGTTCCATCTGTTTACGAAGAAATGGTACTATCAGGTGTCACCCCAGACAAGAAAGCAAGAGCAATGTTGCGGTCTGCACTAAGATACATGAGAAGCACACTTAAATCATAGCCATAACTGCACAAGCAGATCATGAAGATAACAAACTTGACTTATCTTCTTGAGGCCGTCTGTCAATGCACATTGAAGGTTAGTGGTTTTATTTTAACTCAACTGTTTCTATTAGCCATGCATGAAAGCTAGCGAGATGTATTATTTAAAAATGCATTGCTTGAAAAGTCTGACGACTTGAACTTAAAGTTTAGCTTCCAAAATTGTTTGAAGTGAATTTGAAATTGACTTTTGAATCCAAGTTGAGTCCTTTTAGTTGATTGACTTGAGTCGTATTCTTAGTTTCTATTAGCTTAATTCACATCAAATGATCAAATGCTGATGAATATACAAGCATGGCTACAGAAGAACGTGAACACTTACATGAGTGTTTTATACAATGTAATAAACTGTAGTGAGAAAGAGCTACAGAAAAAAGAAAAGAACAAACAACCTGTAGAGTGTAGTACCAATAAAATCTTGACAAATTTATGAACATATTGCCATTTTTATTGATGCATAACTTTAGATTGGTCTCATCTAATAGGGTAAACATTCCTACATCTTAATAAAACGCAGCTTCAAATCGTGTTTTAGTTTGGTCAGTTTCCACACAAATTTTGGCATTTCTTTCATTGAATGTATTTGAGGAAAAACTTTGCGAGAAAAAATTTCATAGAAATGGGACTGCACTTATGTTTCCTTGTCTGGTTGTGCGAGTTTTGGGAATGGCTCATGGGTTGTGTTTTTCTCATGGTGAATTCTTCCATTATTTTCTGGCTGACTTATGCCTATTTTCTTGCATCCTCAGATTCTAGCTCGCAGGAATTGGGGTGACCGCATGCGAATTACAAAGAAGGATTTGGATTCCCGCCCTCTTCCAAGCGACCGGTTGTATGTATTCGTCTATATTCTTGTATCGTTGTGAGTGCCTGTTATTCATTTGATGAACCAAGCATCATCGATCCTGTGTTCATGTAGATTAAGTGGCTAACAATCATGTATTTTTCCATTGAAGATCATAGATGATCTCCCTATCAACACATGTAAAACAGTTGACAAGTAAGGGAGTATATTAATCTATATAGCTCTGATGCTGGCTTCTTATCCCAAAAAAGAAAAAAGTTGTATAGATTACTTACCAGTAAAATCCAATGCATTGTTCTTTCGGAGTACTGGATTGGTGGAGCCTAGATCTCATACATAGAATAAATATTATCCTTACTTTAATCACCTTTTAACCCTATAGGAACCATAGATGTGATTTACCTTCTAGGTTCTATTTTGGACGGCGACGACAACAATGGTGACAACAAACCCGCAATCCCAAATTCACATTTTCATCCTCAATGATTGCTTCATTTCTACACCATCCCTTCGTTATAATGAGGATGATTTGTCGTTTAGATGTATCAAAATGAAAAAAACACAACAACAATAACCCCCAATACTCCTGCTAGGTTCTATTTTGTAGATAAAGTTTATGGGATAAGAAACCAACAATGGTGGGTTCTAAAAAGAAAATGGGTGGATGTCAGGTACATAGACATTATTAAAGACGTACGAGGAGTAGTAATAAGTCTAAAGACATTTGAAGTAATCAATTGTGGAGTAAAATGATAATGAGAATCTTTGAAGAGACTAGGAGAGGTAAATTATGAAGATTTTGTCATTTAATATTAGAGGTTGTGCTGTTGCTGCAAAATGTAACATGATTAGAAGAATGACCAGGAAAGCCAAACCAGACATTATAATCTTGCACGAAACAAAAAGAGAGTGCATTGATAGAAGAATAATGAGTCAATTGTAGAGTAATAGGTTTATGGAGTGGGTTTTTCTACCATCTAACGGTAGATCAAGGGGGATTCTTGTGGCATGGGATGCTAAGGTGATAAAAGTGTAGGATAATCTTGTAGGTGTCTTCTCAGTTCCAGTCAAAATCCAAAAACTAGTACATTAACAAACTTTAGAGTCAATGGCTCTATGGGAAGCGGCTTATGAAAATATTACAAGAATGTTTCGGGAAATTCATCAACAACGTGATCGCTTAGGCTGTCCTAGATTCCACTCAAATGTTTCCCCAATTTCATTTTCACTATCCCCACAAGAACCAATACAACCAGCAAACCTTCCATCACCACCGCCTCTTTGTTCATGTCCTACACCACTATCAAAAACCCTCTGATCCACATCCTGAAAACCCCCTGCCACCTCTTTCCCCCTCAACGAAACCTTCTTATGAGATTCAATACCTCAAACTAACTTGTGTGTGTGAGGAAGACATTAAACTAGATCTGAAACCTCACCAAATCTTAGGGGGACTGCAGAATTCCATGGTGACCTTCGAGGACTCGAAAAAGTTAGTGCTTGAACGGGATCTAGATCCGCCATCCGCTGCAAGATCTCTATTTTGTTTCCCTTCATTCAATTCTCAATGAATCCTCTCTACTTACTTCAGAAGTTTATGAGGCAGATATTGGTTGCGGATTCAAGCAATTTGAGATGTCTTCGCTGCAATGTTGAAGGAAGAGATGATTGATGTGTCACTATATAAGATACATGATACTTGTTCTGATGATAGTAAACCTCCTGCAGTTAAGAGTCAGCAAAATGATTCACAACTGGAGATGAGGATTTGAAACAATGAAAACTTGGAAAAAAAATAAATATATAGGCCAACCTGCTGATCTTTAGGACTCTTGCCAATATGTTTTAGGTCCACCTTATTATCTTCAATAATATAGAGGGTAAATACAAACAAATCAGATGAAAATGTCATGGTCATAAATTACCTGATATGTCCATTCCATTGATTCAGCAATATCTACAACTAGCAAGAATGGAGAGATTTATGATCACCTAAATTCAAAGAGACCATTAATTTTCTTTTTCGTACATAAGCCTCTGTTTATTCAATCCAAAAAAAAAAAAAAAACTCATCAACCATCTTCTTGATATTCAATTGCACTTAATCGAGCACAATAGAAGAGTTTGATCCATGTAGCTGTCCCCAATTAATTTGGAACGATTGAGGCTATGTTGTTGTAAGACAAAAAAAAAAACTGGTGGTGTCTTGATATTCATTTGCTGATCACCCGTCAAAAACCAAAAAGTGCACTAATTTCTTAAAGAAAATTGAAAACTTTGGACATTAATAATTGCAACCAATCAAACTAATAAGTTAAATCTGAGTTTCAACCAAAACACAAATAATAAATAAGATAATCTAGGAATGATGCTTTTACATATTGATCATAATTTAGTAGCATTATCAGTCAAGAGTTTGATGCAGCATCGATCTAACTTAGTAGGATCATGAGGTCAACTGCTCAAGTAAAATAGCACAACCATCCAACTGATTAGGTTGCAAGGGTAATTAGGGAGGAGTATTCATGAGCCGAAAATAAAAACAAACTCAAAAAAAAAAAGAGAGTGATCACCTACTAAGAGCAATAGCTCCAAACAGATAAGAAGTAGCAACTCTGCAGCACTGCGAATAAATTAAGCTTCTCATATTTATAATTAAGAAGTAAAACTGTTTGTCAATCAGTTACAAACTAGCTTGTGCATAAAAAAAAAAGGTACTGGAACAAGACACTAGTAAATAAATTGAGGAAAACAATTTCATTGCTAGCTAAAGTAATAGGTAGTGAATTGAGCAGTGGGCATTCATGGCTTCAACACATACCATGCCAATTAAGTGATGAAAAGATCTCACATGCATTTATGCACTGGTTTTGGCGCCACCTCCTGCCGCCGACCCTCGCCAGTGGCGCCACCGCGCTCAGCTGCTCCGTGAGTCCCCTGCCCGTCGGTCTCTCCTTCTTCCCTCTCTCTGCCGTCTCTCTCTCTCTTTCTCTCATCCTCTCGTTCTTATTTATCTCATCTATTTGGTTCTAAACTGGTTTTTTTAGAAAGTTTTAGTTAACGAGTATAAGTGGTTTTTTTTTTTTAAAGAAACAAGGATAACTCATTCGGAAAAAATATTATAAATAATACCAATAGTTTCTAATTTTCTCTTCTTGATTATTTTTCACCATATATTAATTTTTGAGCGTTCGAGAGGAATTAGCTTTTCGAATTCTTGCTTTTCGTCATCATCAATGGCATCATCACTACTCGTTAGTAATAGTTTGAGTTCATCGATCGTTCTTCCTCATGATTTACGTGTTTGCTCCCATGATTCCGAGCTCTTACATCACTTTCTCCTTTCTAAAATTCAAAACCACGATGTGAAGTTCGAAGAGATTCATGATCTTGATGACATCTACAAATATACACTGAGATCCTCGCAAGTAAATGCGTACGAACAAATCTTTGCATGTCTTTCTTTCTTTCTTTCTTTTTCTTTTTTGCATATCTTTCTTATTCTCATTGACTAACTAGAAGTTTTAAAATTCAAAAAATTGTCGGTTTGCGTCAATAATTGATTTTAAGTATGTTTGAGAAAAACTACCTATAATTTAACCCAAACAGTTTAAAATTAAAATTAACGTCTCCATGTCGTGCAAGTTTTGATCAAAGAGTAATATATATTGTAAATAATTGTTTTTTCGTTAAAAAGAAAAATTACGTAGTGCGATGATCGGGTTAAATTTTTATATGTTTATTAATTTGTTTTAGGGTTTAATTAGTATTGATAATTATATATGTCTAATTAATCAAGTTGTGCGTGCATGCACGGAGTTGTGCGGATGAGGTTAGGGTTGGAAGTACTCGTGCATATAAACTTAGATTAATTAGATTCTTTTACACGTGCAATTAAATTACATTAATTCTTGCGAGGTTTGTACGAAAAAAGAGAGCCAAAGAATGGTATTTTTTCATTAGGATCATGAAACATGAGAACGGTTCTAAGCCGAGAATCGGAAGGTTGCCGGTCAAAGTAGTTTTTGGAGAGCCTCTAACGGCGGAAAGATGATGGTTCAAGTACATAATAGACAATTTTTGGGACATAAGGGAGCATTGAACTACTTTAAAAATAAGCAATCCAAGACCAATTGGATCATGCAAGAATACACCTTGGCTTCTCAAAATCATCACGGTCCCACAAGGTAACCATGCTTAATTCATTCTCATTAATTAACTTAGAAAATCAATAATTAATGTATATATTAGATTTTTTCCTGAAATAATTAATATATATGTTTATAGTTCTATAACATACCGTACCAACCAAGTGCAATAAGTGGGTACAATGTCACTTAAGTAAGAGGTTGGGGTCTGAATCCTAGTTAGGGCAAGTTAGTTTCTTAATTTCTCATAAAAAAAATACGTATACACGAGACATCTATATACCCTAAACCTAAATAAATACCAACATTTTTTTCTTAAAAAATAACTAAGGAAATTACTTATACCACTTCCTTTTATTTTTAGGAGTTTTAATTTAATGCTAACTTCAAATTATTTATTAGTCTTTCACGAGTCATGTAGACTAATTGTTAATTGAACTGATTTTTCTATAAGAATAGTATATTAATTAATTGTAGTAATTGAATATTTATATATTGTTTTCTCTTTACTTATGTACGGTTTAAAGACTATTCCTGTGCAAAATCTACCAAAGGATTGGCAAAGCTTCAAGAAACAAATCATCAATCTTGTAATTGGTCATCGAGTGATGTTGGTGACGAAGGAGGCTTGGAGGACTACATAATGCCACAACTACCTTATTATGAAGATGTCAATCATGGTGTTGCTCAACAAGTGGCATGGATATGGCACCTGCCATGAATAATATTACTAATGCCTATGATCATCAATACATCAATATTGAGGATGGAGTGATACAATCAAGCTGTGAAGAAGCCATGCCACCATTAATGATCATCGACCAAGATCATCCATCGGCGGTGCCATTCATAGCTACTGACGATAATGACTGTGGTAACTCATCCAACTTTGGGCTATCAAATATTGAGCCTCATCACGCAGATCTGAAGAAGCGAGGGGCCATTATCCAAGACTACCAAGAAAAATATCAATGTGACTTCAACACCGATCATCCTGATGTAGTTGCGCGCCTAATGTTGAGTCGACAGAGGTTTTAGAGGAAGAGGGCCTCGACTGGTTGCGTGACTTCCCCAAATTTCAACCGGCGGATTTGGAATTCAGTGATTGGGAAGCCAATGCATGGGATAATGAATTTGCTCCAGTTTGAATGTATATATAGTTGTCACAAGGATATATATCATGCATGTATTTGCTTAATCGGTTTGTGTAATGACATGATCTACCTTTTTTTGTTGTGAGAATTGAATCAATTTGTTTAAGGACATGAATTTGTTCCAGTTTGAATTAATATTCGTGTATGGTTGTATACACGTACAATATACGAAATTTTTTGCAATTCCAGGCCGCACAATGTGAGTGCTGGAGTTCCCGAATTCCACAAAATACCTATCTTGAATTTCAGAATATGTGATGTAAACTTTAAATGTTTCTATATGCTTTTGGTATCCAGACACTTTGCTTGACATTTCTTTCACTTTTTTTTTTTTTCATAGTTATTGTTTGCATGATTGTGTTCTACATATTAGTGTTGTGTTTAATGTCCAATGATTTTTGTATTGCATTTTGGTTTGTATAGGAAGACTTTTTCCTAATTTATAAGATCAATCTTCTTGTCAATTTGATTGCAGTGTATTTGATGTGCACAATATATCAAATAATGCACATGGCATTTATGTCTTTTTAGTGATGGGCTAGATCAGGTGCTTTTTTTTAATAATAGTTGGTAAGAAAAAGCATAAAAGACCAAACATAATTAAATCCCAAACTCAATTTCATCCAATGTGAACCTGATTTCCTCTCGTTCCATAAGAAAACTCTAGCTGCCTCGACCATCGGGTATCTTGATCACCCATTACCTCATGTCACTCCTCTTTATGAAAATAAGTTATGGTATGTAGATCAAAACATACAAGAGTGTGACATGATAGATAACCTTGGTCAACATCTGGGAATCGGCTTCGGTAGATCGAGAGGAACCTATGACGATAAACTTTGCTAAACATCCCACGGTCAGATTGAACGAACCCACGAACGGAGACCCCGTCAAAACATCTCTCGAAAGGTAATCATGACGAAGACTTAAGTCTTCACCAAACATCTCTCATCCTCGCGGGTCTTGCAGGAGTATTCACTCACCGCATAGTCCTTGTAACAACCCTAAATTTCTAACTAGTGCCACGTGGTATTTTAGGACCATGACCTAGACCTAGCAGGACGTGGCATACATGGTCAACCTTCGGGAGTCGACACCGAGGTATATTATTTTTCATTGGCGATTGTATTAACTAGCTAAATATAAAATGTCAAATTTAATCAATTTAAATTATCGGGTTTCGTGGGTAAGGTTCGATGTCGGTATCCGTGCACTAAGAGAGTACTTGAGTACGAATAAGCTAAATGATGAGACGGCTAATAATTGAGTACTTTTGAAACCTACGTGAACTTGGCCTATGAAAATGGTAAAGGAAAATGTCTAAGTCAATTACTTTATAACTATCGTTAAATTGATCTAATCGGATAGTTGTTGGGTTATAATGCCATTTAATTAAATGAATAACCTGTTGGAGTTTCTATTTAGATTATCACATTATTATGCCTAAGTCCAAATGGTTAAAATGAAACCATGAAATTATATAAGTCTAGCTAAAGAAAGGCCAATTGGACACATCTAAGCTACATACTTAATCTAGAACACCATGGACCTCCACGAGATCTACCTAGGGATGAGGGTGTGGAAAATGATTAGTGCTCATCAAGTGGTATATGATGTGGGGTAATTTAGAATTATGGGTATGTACACATATCAAAGGATGTGAAGCTAGGATCAAAAGAGAGAGACTAATATAAATATGGACACTTAGACAAATTGTGGTTTCAAAATCACTTCAGGGAATCAATTGAGGAAGAGAATAGAGCACTTGCTAGAGTGGCTAGATTTATAGGAAGCTAGAGGGGAGATTAGAAGTTTCAGTATAGTTCCAACTTTCAACAACACCGGCTCTAGGTATGCACAAAACAAATCTTTCTAGTTCAAGTCTTGATCTCTTTACTTTAATGAATGAGGTGGTTGATGGTCAAACTTGAGTGAATCTATAATTTTGAAATGGTTTTGCGGGGATGAAAAATCCCGTGAGAAGTTTTTTTCCCGTTCCATTCCATTCATTGAGGGATCCTGCGGGGATTTTCAAAAAAAAAAAAGAATTGTAACAAATAAGGTGTCAAATATACATACATAACGACACAATTGTTGAAATTCCAACAAAAAAAATAAAATCAATATATCATGGAAAAAAAATTATAACTACTAAGTTTTAACACTTATAATTAAGTTTATACAAATCATCGACATATGTAAAACGAAAAGTCCAAATTCAAAATATTCCTTAAAGTCATAACTATCTCTTTAAACTACCAAGTCATCAACTTTTTTTTAGTACTTTTGATCCTAAAATTTTGAGATATAAATATAGTTGCAAACAATTCATATATATATATTATATGTTGCGTAAATTGATATATGAGGATCCTAATGGGTAGATGAGTATCTTCATGGGGATTACTCGTGAGTATTCCCGTGGGGATTACCCATGAATATCTTTATTGAGGATCCCATAGAGTATATTTTATCACCCACACCCGTACTCGTACCCGTGTGGATATGAGATTTTGTACCTATCCCTATCTATCCCCCATTCCCATTTAAAATCGTCATACCCATATCCATTTGGGTAAATCTCCATCACTCGTGAGTATTCTCCTACACATTTGCATCTTTAAAGTCCTCATACCCGTACCCATCAAGGTAAATCTCCATCACTTGTGAGTATTCTCCTATCTATTTGCATCCTTAGTCTTTATATATAAAAAACCATAACCTTATAATGACGTATTATCTTAAAATAGGAAATAGGGAAAATCGAAGGGTGATAAAGTTTATTTCTTTCTTATAAAAAAAATGTACATTATCCGTTGACAAGAAAATGAAGGTTTTTTTAATAGTTTTTTAAAAGATAAAAAATAGTAATGTTAATCGACACAAAGATTAAGGAAGGACGATTGCTATAGTTTGAGCACTTACCTTTATTAGAAAACTTGACTGAATAAAATTGAATAAATTAATCAAGATATGACATATTAAAGCTAATTTGAGACATATTAATTAAAAAGAACTTAAACGAACAGTTGATTAAATTTGGATATTGAATGATCTAGAAGAAAAAGAAAAAGAAAATTGATAATCAACTCTAATTAATTTGAGATGGACGTTAGGTTCTTGCTGCTTAAGAATTCAATGAAAAGCTGAAAGGAACATCCCAACAGAGAGATAGGCAATAAGCATCAGAACTTGTTGTGAGCTCTATGTTGTTGTTGGTAACTTGGTGGCGTCCCCTTGCACATCACCGACAAATATCCACAAGCAAATATACTACGTGACATGAAGGAAGTAGAAAGTTGCCTAAAAAATTATTTGTAGCAGCTAGCCAACTGCTACCGCTTAAAAGATATATTTGTGACAACTCTCAGCGAGATCTGTTCACTAGGCTACGCGCCTACTCGGCTCGCCCAGACCCGCTTGATTTGGATTGAGCTTGGATCCTTAAAAGTGTAATGAAGCTTGGTCTGACTCAAGCTAGTAAAAGCCTGCATATATATTGGGCAGGTCTGATTTGATCTTTTGTAACTCAGGCCCGATTTGAATATAACACAAACTTTTAAATGTATATATATACAACTTAAACAGTATCAAAAGGAGAGATTCAAACCTTGATTCGAAGGGTAAACAACACCATCTTGGGTACTAATTCAATTGTGTCATTTTGATTAAATATATTATATATTATACTTAGACAAATAAATGAACTATGCAACTAGTCAACCGACCCACAGACAAATAAATGAATAAATTGTGAATTACATATGCTAACTACTTAAGTTATGATTTAACAATAATTTATTTTGACAGAAAAAAAAAAAACACAACTTTTTTTGAAAGTATCAAGCCTTCCCAAGTCTAGCCCATATCGGACTTGGGCTCGCCATATAAAAAATTGGGCTTAAGCAAGCTTGGACAGAGCCCTAAAAAAAAGTCTGGCTTGAGCCAGCCCAAGCCCACCCATTGCACAGGTCTACTCTCAAATGTCATAAAATAAAAGATATACTTGTTGCACCTTTAAACTGTCACAAATGATAGTGCTCTTCATTAAGTTAATATATAATTTGTAGTATTAAGAACCTTTAAATAGGACAAATATTGAAATAAAAAACATTTGATTCTTGTTTGCTAAAATATCAAAACTAAGATTTCAACCAAGAATTTTATTAAAAATCATCACGAAATCTCAATTACAACTACATGTCAATATCAACTCACATAAATTACAAAAAAGTTTGCAACTTTTAATTCAACTCGCATCTTCCAAGCAACGAGAATTCAAGCTCTTCTTCCCAACTATCACATGAGCAAGACAAGAAAATTTAATTTGCCAATTATCTGAAAATAAAAAAGAGATCATCTAGCAAAAGCAATAATTACAAACAAACAAGTTTTAAAGCTAACAACTCTATTAATGGTTAAAATAAGAAAACACATAAAAAATAATCACAAAAGACTAAAAAGAGGAAATTTCATTAGTATTCGATAGTGAAATAGTTAATAGCCCCTCAATATCAGAATTAGTTTAATATGATTTTAAATTTCAACCACACAAATTAATATAAAATAGCCTCCAATTTAGTTGGTCTAACAAATCTTTTTCCTTTAAGCATCTATCAAGGGAAAAAAACAAGCACTATATATGTTTCATATGATTTTAAATTTCAATCAGACAATGAATTCATTTACTCATTCAAATTATCATGTGTTGCCTTGTTCTAGAAGTCTCAAGTGGCTTCAAATTCAATTGCATTTGTTCTCTTCTCTTGTCCCTGTAAAACGATCTACGGGGACTTCCATTAATTTATCTCATCCTGCTAGCTAAGCTATTTTCATCTTTATAGATGAGAGACAATCGGACATGCAAGTTAATTCTCTTCCCTATAAATGAAAGAGCCCATTCGGGGGCAGCCCTTCCAACACAATTTTCTCCATTTTTACAAGACTCGAACTCAACCCCGCTTATGGGTCATCAACAAGCTTTCAACTTTGACATACAATAACATATATTCAGTGACCAATATAGTGTAATGCTCACATTTTGCATTAGAGAAGTCACACTGTACGTGCATCAACAATCATTAAAAAAAAAAAAACTGAACAGAATACAGAAATAAAATCAAGAAAACAAGATACACAATCAATTACCTCAAATGTTGCAACCTGTCCACCATTGCAAGCCAAATCTTTTTTCTGTTTGAGAAACTAACATGAGTTTCTTTCCTTCAACTATCCTGCTCAACTTTGTAACCATTATTACATGTTATGAGACATTGCCATGCTTAACTTTTAGTAACAATTATTATATGTTATGAGACTCATCAACCATCTTCTTGATATTCATTCCAAGCTTATCTACATGTTAGCTTTTAAAAACAGGCATCTTGTTCTGATGATAATACAACCTCTTATAGTTAAGAGACAGCAAAATGATTCACAACTGGAGATGAGGATCTGAAACAATGAAAACTTGGAAAAAAAAAATATAGGCCAACCTGCTGATCTTTAGGACTCTTGCCAAGATGTTTTAGGTCCACCTTATTATCTTCAATGCCAATCAATTTATGAACCATTGCCTACAAAAAGAAATGAGAAGGATAAATATAGTTACATCAACCTTCTTAATTTCTAAAATATAGAGAGTAAATACAAACAAAACAGATGAAAATGTAATGGTCATAAATTACCTGATATGTCCATTGATTCAGCAATATCTACAACTCGCAACAATGGAGAGATTTCTGATCTCCTAAATTCAAGGAGACCATTAGTTTTCTTTCTCGTACATAAGCCTTTGTTTATTCAATCCAAAAAAAAAAAAAAAAACTCATCAACCATCTTCTTGATATTGAATTGCTCTTAATCGAGCACAATGGAAGAGTTTGATCCATGTTGCCGTCCCCAATTAATTTGGGACGACTGAGGCTATGTTGTTGTTGTAAGACAAAAAAAAACTGGTGGTGTCTTGATATTCATTTGCCGATCACCTGTCAAAAACCAAAAAGTGCACTAATTTCTTATAGAAAATTGAAAACTTTGGACATAAAGGACCATATCTTCAGATGTTGATGCAGATTGAGAGATGAATGAGGTTTATATCTGGCCTTTTGAGATATTATTGTTGCCTTTCAGTTGCTCGTACAAGAAAGCCAAATTTTGATTGCCCTCAAATTGATCATAAGCTGCCAAGGATAACTTTAATGATGACAATGCTAGAAGATAAAAAACAGTTGTGAAATAACTCAAAGCATTGCTAACGATTAATTGTGTCATAATGGCTTCTCCACGTGAGGAAAGTATATCAGTGAATCTCAACAACCAATGTAGTGCACTGCCTTGCTGTAGAACCTCCTTAGAAAGTAATATGAGACATTGGAGAGCATGAACCTTTTGGTCCATAAGTGTATTTGACAAATGCAAGTACAACGGCAGAGCAAGAAAGCCAAGCATAGAAACATATAGCAGCAGGGGCCTAAAGAGTTGATACTTCAACAAGGAGACTAGAAACTCTATTGCCAAAGTAATGTAAATAATCTTCAAGGTGAACCACATCTCCACACAAAAGAGAGAGTTTCGTGCCTTGCTAGAAAGAAAATGATAACCCTTGGAAGCACTGACATGTTTGAACATAGCTTATAACTAATTATTATCAAAATATAATAGTGCTTATAACTAATTATTATTTATTCCAACTACTGATGTCTACTACTCTTAAATATGATTGTTAATTCATGGTGCACCTAACCAAATGACATGAAAATGAGGGAAGACAAAGGACTTAATTGATTTCGGTCTTCTTTTTAAACAAAGAAAAACAAATATAAAAACATTTTACCAATGTTATGTTCTCTGATTACGCAGGAGAGCATCATCCAATTTTCCTCCTGTTGAAAAAAAAAAAAAAGTAAGGCTTTTGATCTCATTAACACCAGTCATTGACAGTGAAAGAGATGCATTTTCAAACACAACAATTTCTTATTTAAGAAGATAATCAGAGTTTTTTGAACATAAAAACAAGAGCCTACATCCACAGATTATCTCAGAAACAGTGAAATGACATTACCTGTACCATTGTTGCTGAACCATACACCTCTTTGTTTCTTTTTATACACATATTTTTTGTTACTGCAACAATATTTTTCTATTTTATCATGTATTCTAAACCTCCACTCTTATCACCAATGCACTAGAGCAACAATTCTTGCACTGCAAATGAAATAAAGCAACTCAATGTGTCGAAGGGATCAATCTCATTAGCATTAAATTAAAAAACTATTGCCCATCTGAAAAAAAAAAAATATTGAACTAGAGGTCCAACTTCACCATATACTTGCATTTAAGTATATAGTCACTAAAGAATTTTATTTACCTGGCATTTAAGTATTCAAAATCAAATGTAGTTATCTGGCTAAGAAAGTCACTATATACTTGTATAAAAAGATCACTTGAGTGCCATGCCATTCTCGACATTAGTCCTACTCTAAGCATCTGCTTCATCTTATATGTATGACAAACTAATTCAAATAGATAATTAATTTGCTGTTCTTAAATTTGCAAAAACACATTCTAACCTCAATAAACTTCAATATATTCCAGCACATTTGGAAAATCAATCAATATATTTTGATATAATTATATTAGTCACACACATATATATATATATATATATATATATATATATATATAAATGACTTGAATTTGTAAAAACCGTATGGTACTTTGTAAACTCTTTTACGAGTTTTAGAAGCATGCAAAAACACTTTTTCAAGTTATTCTCCTCTACTTATCTGACATTTGATATATAGAAATAACTAAAGCATGTAATGTAGTGAATGGATTGCTAACTAGTCTACATCGACCTTCTGAACTTAGAATTATTGCCATATAGATACAAAACCTTTCATTCTTTTGTGCCTCTTTTACATTGTCAATGTATTATCTTACCTATAAAGGTGCAGATAACTTTTTATCAAGAACTAGCATTTTTCAACTCGTGCCCATGAAATACTTAGTCTGCTTGATTTTTTTTTATAACTTAGAATTATTGCCATATAGATACAGAACCTTTCATTCTTTTGTGCCTCTTTTACATTGTCAATGTATTATCTTACCTATAAAGGTGTAGATGACTTTTCATCAAGAACTAGCATTTTTCAACTGTGCCCATGAAATACTTAGTCCTGCTAGATTTTTTTTTTTTTTTGAAAACCCACTTGATTTGATTTCCATCAATTGATTCAAAATACATGCAAACAAGTAGAAATGGATAAAGATACCTGAAAACTGATCCACTACAAACAATTATGAGTGAAAAGGCATAAAATAGAAGGAAAAGAAATGCCTTGCAACAGCATAGATTGTCTTAATTTAGATTATTACCTTAGTTACATTTGCAAGAGAAAAATCAGCACCTCTGAGATCGGCATCAGATAAATCAGCCCCTAGAACATATCAGAAAGAAGAGAAAGAAGTGTATCAATGAGACAAGTGCATCAACATTAACTAACTAGCACAAATCAAACAGTGGAACAGATAGCAAAGTAATTCAACATTGAAGCTTGCATGTGAAGTAGTAGATCGACAATTGTTTTCAATAAGAGCCAAACTGTAGGAAACATTAGCAGGAAGAAGTTAATTAGAGAAGTAAATTAATGTGTGTAGGACAATTAGTAATTAAGGCAAGGCAAGGCAAGGCAAGTTGGAGTTCCATTAATTTTAATATATATAATACACTTAATTACTGGTATAGTGGTATTCTTAAGAAATAAGATTAAGTTAGGAGTAATTAATTTTAATAGCATTAAATTTGTAAAAGTCAATTGGTGCTTGAAAAGAGCAAGACAACATGGAAGAAATGTGCAGAGCATGAAGATGAAGTACAAAATGTGGGCATAGAAAGCATGCATTGGAACCAAAAACCTTTAGTAAATTTTTCAGCTATATATCCTTCAAAATAAAACTGTAGAAGAACACTTTATTCAGGGCACTAGCTAGCATGTACAGGTGACATCAATGCTCTCACCCAACAAATTAAGGAATACAAATTTGTAGACAAGACTTATTAGCTTTACAAAATAATTCAGTCTCTACTGTGAATTTGAACACAAATTAGATCAGTGTACCAACATAAATAAAGCAAGACTTTTAAGAATTATGTACAGAGTTCATGAATTGTAAATAAGTGTAAAACACCAACTATGCCCCAAACAATACAAATTACTTTGCACCAGTGAAGGACTTGGAACACATTTATTGCAATCCATCACAACAACACAAGCACTAAAAGAGAAGGACAGACAGAAAGACATTCAGATTCCACATGAGAGAGAATAAATGATTTTTCACAAACAACACAAAGGCTACAAAACATACTCTTCTCATCATTGCCCAAATCAAATGTCCCGACAATCCACCCCCATCACAGCCGTACCTTCCCCTTCATATATGCAATCACATACAACAAAGTAATTATTCATCAATATCTAAAGACAAGCATACAATTTATCCAAAATTCAGCATACAATTTATCCAGTTATGACCATTGCAATCCCTACCATTACAAGGTGAAAGACACAAAAAGGGTAGAGTGTGAACTGTTGAATGAGAAGGTCATGTGCCTTTTTGAGAGGAAAGATTTGCTTCTATAACTACAACTTAATTATTAATATGAGAGGGATTTGATGCTTCGATGGTTCGCTTATTATATGTATCAGCAGCAGTACCGGAGGTATAAACCCTCCCAGAGACCGGACAAGGCATGTCACTTATTGTTAAAAGAAAAGAAAAAAAAGTTGAACAATGTAAATTAATTAGCCTTTGGAGAAAAATATTGCTAAGTACATGACACAGTTTCAATTAATTATATGTGAGTGAACTGATCATTTATATTTTATTTTCTGTCTCTTTTATTCTGTAAATGTCAAGAGGAATATATACTTATATATTAAAATAGGGCTAGTACATATGAATTGTCAAACTTGAGTTACCTAAAGGAAGGAGCCCCAAAAAAAAAAAAAAAAGATGAGCATCGATATATATATATATATTAAACAGTCAATACTAAATCACAAAAAAAAACTAAATACTTTGGCCATATATGACCGTAGCTAAACCCTTTTAGACAAAAAAAAAAAAAACCAATACTAGTAATCAAGCTGTGTTTTCATATACCTGTCTTCCACATCCTGTGAGAATCTTTGCAAGACATTTCAATCTCTCATACTAGTTAACTTTGAAGAAAATATGATATTGAATTTGAAGATGGATCAACCAACAACACCACTGGTGGTTCAAAGGTTGAAGATGCAGAATATTTTCATATATATTATGGACAGACCTTCAAAGTCATAAAAAATGGTGTTATAAGCATGATTAAGATAAAGCACATATGAACCAAAAATTAATTCAAGTTGTCTATCACATTGTATAAACTCAATCAGAATATCCACAACACCATCAACAAATGCATTTCACCTTATCTCATTGAGGCATTTTCACGAACAGAGACCATATTCAACCAAAAAACTTGAGAGCCAAAGTTTGAGATCTCGCACAAACATCACAAATCAACAATGCGAAACAGTGAAATCGCTTATCCAAATCCAAGTGTTCAAACTTTTGATCAATCTAGGTCGAGTATTGTGCTCAAATCACCAAACCAACTCAAAACGGAACCGATTCTCATACTCACCTCAGCTGCACCAGCAGATATCGACCAATGAACGAACGAACGAGGACTGGTGCAGAGGTTGGGGTTAGGGTTAGGGTTAGGGTTTTGTGACAGAGAAAACAAAGAAGATGAAGTGAGAAAGAGGAGGAGATGTAGAGAGAGAAATTGAGATGGGAATCGGAGTACCTGGAAAGTGAATCGCTGGTTGGAGAGTGAATCGCTGGAGAGTGAGAACTGGTTTGAGATTGAGAGAACTGGTTTTGAGATTGAGAGTCGATTAAGCGACCAATATAGTGTAATGCTCACATTTTGCATTAGAGAAGTCACACTGTACGTGCGTCACATTCTGTATTTGTTGATTTGATCCTTTTGGGTTTTCTGTGAAGGATTTTCAGACGGGGAAGCCTATCCTGAGGTCAAAAACATGCTATGTGGTTTGGATGGCTGAATTTAGTATATTTAGGAGGAATCTTCTAGCAAAGTTGTTGTAGTTGTGAAACCGTTTACATCCATTAAGTCCTCTATTTTTTGTTACAAAAGAAGAAAATGAAATGTTGGTGGGATTAACTCATAGCTCAATAGTTGGGATGCAAGCTATATGGTCACACTTTAAATCATCATCTTACTTGGGTAAAGAGTGACACCCAAAAAGAAGAGGAAGGAAGGGGGAAAAGAGCAATATTTCTTAGTTTGATTTTTCAAATCGTATTTTGGATGTGTTTTGAAGGTTCAACAGGTTACATCTTTTACTTCGCTCAAAATTCGAATGATTGTGCATTTTCCTTTTTTCATCTAGGTTGGGTTGTTTATTCAAAATGGATGCTTTTGAGGCTTTTTTCTCATATCAACGTGTAACGAGCATTATGTTTTGTACATCGGGTTCCATTGTTTACGAAGAAATGGTACTATCGGTGTCACCCCATAAAGAAAGCAAGAGCAATGTTGCGGTCTGCATTTAGATACATGAGAAGCACACTTAAATCATAGCCATAATCGCACAAGCAGATCGGATGATGAAAACTTGACTTATCTTCTTAGGCCGTCTGTCAATGCACATTGAAGGTTAGTGGTTTTATTTTAACTCAATCAAGTTTCTATTAGCCATGCATGAAAGCTAGCGAGATGTATTATTTAAAAATGCATTGCTTGAAAAGTCTCGACGACTTGAACTTAAAGTTTAGCTTCCAAAATTGTTTGAAGTGAATTTGAAATTGACTTTTGAATCCAAGTTGAGTCCTTTTAGTTGATTGACTTGAGTCGTATTCTTAGTTTCTATTAGCTTAATTCACATCAAATGATCAAATGCTTGATGAATATACAAGCATGGCTACGAAGAACGTGAACACTTACGGGAGTGTTTTATACTATGTAATAAACTGTAGTGAGAAAGAGCTACTAAAAAAGAAAAGAACAAACAACTTTGTAGAGTGTAGAACCAATAAAATCTTGACAAATTTATGAACATATTGCCATTTTTATTGATGCATAACTTTAGATTGGTCTCATCTAATAGGGTAAACATTCCTACATCTTAATAAAACGCAGCTTCAAATCGTGTTTTAGTTTGGTCAGTTTCCACACAAATTTTGGCATTTCTTTCATTGAATGTATTTGAGGAAAAACTTTGCAGAAAAAATTTCATAGAAATGGGGACTGCAGCTTATGTTTCCTTGTCTGGTTGTGCAGAGTTTTGGGAATGGCTCATGGGTTGTGTTTTTCTCATAGTGAATTCTTCCATTATTTTCTGGCTGACTTATGCCTGTTTTCTTGCATCCTCATATTCTAGCTCGCAGGAATTGGGGTGACCGCATGCGAATTACAAAGAAGGATTTGGATTCCTCTTCCAAGCGACCGGTTGTATGTATTCGTCTATATTCTTGTATCGTTGTGAGTGCCTGTTATTCATTTGATGAACCAAGCATCATCGATCCTGTGTTCATGTAGATTAAGTGGCTAACAATCATGTATTTTTCCATTGAAGATCATAGATGATCTCCCTATCAACACATGTAAAACAGTTGAAAAGTAAGGGAGTATATTAATCTATATAGCTCTGATGCTGGCTTCTTATCCCAAAAAGGAAAAAAGTTGTATAGATTTGACTTACCAGTAAAATCCAATGCATTGTTCTTTCGGAGTACTGGATTGGTGGAGCCTAGATCTCATACATAGAATAA
Organism: Stephania yunnanensis; assembly: GCA_039657365.1. Classification (NCBI taxonomy): domain Eukaryota; kingdom Viridiplantae; phylum Streptophyta; class Magnoliopsida; order Ranunculales; family Menispermaceae; genus Stephania; species Stephania yunnanensis. Next base: position 51,415,726 of record CM077585.1, on the reverse strand, counting down.
ATATTATCCTTACTTTAATCACCTTTTAACCCTATAGGAACCATAGATGTGATTTACCTTCTAGGTTCTATTTTGAACGGCGACGACAACAATGGTGACAACAAACCCGCAATCCCAAATTCACATTTTCATCCTCAATGATTGCTTCATTTCTACACCATCCCTTCGTTATAATGAGGATGATTTGTCGTTCAGATGTATCAAAATGAAAAAAACACAACAACAATAACCCCCAGTACTCCTGCTAGCATGTTTGTAGATAAAGTTTATGGGATAAGAAACCAACAATGGTGGGTTCTAAAAAGAAAATGGGTGGATGTCAGGTACATAGACATTATTAAAGACGTACGAGGAGTAGTAATAAGTCTAAAGACATTTGAAGTAATCAATTGTGGAGTAAAATGATGATGAGAATCTTTGAAGAGACTAGGAGAGGTAAATTATGAAGATTTTGTCATTTAATATTAGAGGTTAGAGGTTGTGCTGTTGCTGCAAAATGTAACATGATTAGAAGAATGACCAGGAAAGCCAAACCAGACATTATAATCGTGCACGAAACAAAAAGAGAGTGCATTGATAGAAGAATAATGAGTCAATTGTAGAGTAATAGGTTTATGGAGTGGGTTTTTCTACCATCTAACGGTAGATCAAGGGGGATTCTTGTGGCATGGGATGCTAAGGTGATAAAAGTGTAGGATAATCTTGTAGGTGTCTTCTCAGTTCCAGTCAAAATCCAAAAACTAGTACATTAACAAACTTTACAGTCTATGGCTCTATGGGAAGCGGCTTATGAAAATATTACAAGAATGTTTCGTGAAATTCATCAACAACGTGATCGCTTAGGCTGTCCTAGATTCCACTCAAATGTTTCCCCAATTTCATTTTCACTATCCCCACAAGAACCAATACAACCAGCAAACCTTCCATCACCACCGCCTCTTTGTTCATGTCCTACACCACTATCAAAAACCCTCTGATCCACATCCTGAAAACCCCCTGCCACCTCTTTCCCCCTCAACGAAACCTTCTTATGAGATTCAATACCTCAAACTAACTTGTGTGTGTGAGGAAGACATTAAACTAGATCTGAAACCTCACCAAATCTTAGGGGGACTGCAGAATTCCAAGGTGACCTTCGAGGACTCGAAAAAGTTAGTGCTTGAACGGGATCTAGATCCGCCATCCGCTGCAAGATCTCTATTTTGTTTCCCTTCATTCAATTCTCAATGAATCCTCTCTACTTACTTCAGAAGTTTATGAGGCAGATATTGGTTGCGGATTCAAGCAATTTGAGATGTCTTCGCTGCAATGTTGAAGGAAGAGATGATTGATGTGTCACTATATAAGATACATGATACTTGTTCTGATGATAGTAAACCTCCTGCAGTTAAGAGTCAGCAAAATGATTCACAACTGGAGATGAGGATTTGAAACAATGAAAACTTGGAAAAAAAAAAAAAAATATAGGCCAACCTGCTGATCTTTAGGACTCTTGCCAATATGTTTTAGGTCCACCTTATTATCTTCAATAATATAGAGGGTAAATACAAACAAATCAGATGAAAATGTCATGGTCATAAATTACCTGATATGTCCATTGATTCAGCAATATCTACAACTAGCAAGAATGGAGAGATTTATGATCACCTAAATTCAAAGAGACCATTAATTTTCTTTTTCGTACATAAGCCTCTGTTTATTCAATCCAAAAAAAAAAAAAAAAAACTCATCAACCATCTTCTTGATATTCAATTGCACTTAATCGAGCACAATAGAAGAGTTTGATCCATGTAGCTGTCCCCAATTAATTTGGAACGATTGAGGCTATGTTGCTGTTAGACAAAAAAAAAAAAAAACTGGTGGTGTCTTGATATTCATTTGCTGATCACCCGTCAAAAACCAAAAAGTGCACTAATTTCTTAAAGAAAATTGAAAACTTTGGACATTAATAATTGCAACCAATCAAACTAATAAGATTAAATCTGAGTTTCAACCAAAACACAAATAATAAATAAGATAATCTAGGAATGATGCTTTTACATATTGATCATAATTTAGTAGCATTATCAGTCAAGAGTTTGATGCAGCATCGATCTAACTTAGTAGGATCATGAGGTCAACTGCTCAAGTAAAATTTTAGCTGAACACAACTATTGGAAAATAGCACAACCATCCAGCTGATTAGCTTGGAAGGGTAATTAGGGAGGTCTATTCATGAGCCGAAAATAAAAACAAACTCAAAAAAAAAAAAAAAGAGTGATCACCTACTAAGAGCAATAGCTCCAAATAGATAAGAACTAGCAACTCTGCAGCACTGCGAATAATTTAAGCTTCTCATATTTATAATTAAGTAAAACTGTTTGTCAATCAGTTACAAACTAGCTTATCAACCATCTTGTTGAAACTCATCAACCATCTTCTTAATATTCATTCCAAGCTTATCTCCAAAATTTTCCTACATGTTAGCTTTTAAAAAAGGCATTTTGTTCTGATGATAGTACAACCTCCTACAGTTAAGAGTCAGCAAAATGATTCACAACTGGAGATGAGGATTTGAAACAATTAAAACTTGAAAGAAAAAAATTATAGGCCAACCTGCTAATCTTTAGGACTCTTGCCAAGATGTTTTAGGTCCACCTTATTATCTTCAATGCCAATCAATTCATGAACCATTGCCTACAAAAAGAAATGAGAAGGATAAATATAGTTACATAAAGAAGTGAACAAGAATTAATTTCTAAAATATAGAGAGTAAATACAAATAAAACAGATGAAAACGTCGTGGTCATAAATTACCTGATACGTCCATTGATTCAAAGCAATATCTACAACTAGCAACAATGGAGAGATTTCTACAACAACAACATAGCCTCAGTCCCAAATTAACTGGGGTCGGCTACACTCAGTCCCAAATTAACTGGGGTCGGCTACATGGATCAAACTTTTCCATTGTGCTCGATTAAGTGCAATTGATGGTGAGCTTTACAAACCATTCAAATCCCTTATAATTAATGAATCCCATGTTAATTTTGGTCTGCCCCTACCTCGTCGAATTTCTACAATTTCTATTGAGTCAAGTTTTCTAGTTGAAGCATTTGTAAGCCGTCTTTACAGGTGACCAAACCATCGCAACCGCCCTTCCCTAATCTTTGTATCAATTGGTGCTACTCCTACTTGTCTTTGAATTTCTATATTTCTTATTCTATCTTTGTATCAATGGAGAGATTTCTGATCTCCTAAATTCAAAGAGAACATTAGTTTTCTTTCTCGTACATAAGCCTCTGTTTATTCAATCCAAAAAAAAAAAAAAACTCATCAACCATCTTCTTGATATTGAATTGCTCTTAATTGAGCAAAATGAAAGAGTTTGATCCATGTAGCCGTCCCCAATTAATTTGGGACGATTGAGGCTATGTCGTTGTTGTAAGGAAAAAAAAAAAAAAATGGTGGCATCTTGATATTCATTTGCCGATCACCCGTCAAAAACCAAAAATTGCACTAATTTCTTACAAAAAATTGAAAACTTTGGGCATTAAAAATTGCAACCAATCAAACTAATAAGTTAGAAGAAAAATCTGAGTTTCAACCAAAACACAAATAATAAATAAGATAATCTAGGAATGATGCTTTTGCATATTGATCATAATTTAGTAGCATTATGAGTCAAGGGTTTGATGCAGCATCGATCTAACTTAGTAACTGCTCAAGTAAAATTTTAGTTGAACACAACTATTGGAAAATAACACAACCATCCAACTGATTAGGTTGCAAGGGTAATTAGGGAGGAGTATTCATGAGCCGAAAATAAAAACAAACTCAAAAAAAAAAAAGAGAGTGATCACCTACTAAGAGCAATAGCTCCAAACAGATAAGAACTAGCAACTCTGCAGCACTGCGAATAAATTAAGCTTCTCATATTTATAATTAAGAAGTAAAACTGTTTGTCAATCAGTTACAAACTAGCTTGTGCATAAAAAAAAAAGGTACTGGAACAAGACACTAGTAAATAAATTGAGGAAAACAATTTCATTGCTAGCTAAAGTAATAGGTAGTGAATTGAGCAGTGGGCATTCATGGCTTCAACACATACCATGCCAATTAAGTGATGAAAAGATCTCACATGCATTTATGCACTGGTTTTGGTGATTAAAGAGAGAATCACTGAAGAGATGCACAAATTGGCCCGCCCAGCTTAAGCCCACGTGGACCCCGAGCCGCTGCTTGTCGTCTCCCCCACACGGTCGCGCCACCTCCTGCCGCCGACCCTCGCCAGTGGCGCCACCGCGCTCAGCTGCTCCGTGAGTCCCCTGCCCGTCGGTCTCTCCTTCTTCCCTCTCTCTGCCGTCTCTCTCTCTCTTTCTCTCATCCTCTCGTTCTTATTTATCTCATCTATTTGGTTCTAAACTGGTTTTTTTAGAAAGTTTGTTAGTTAAAGAGGATAAGTGGTTTTTTTTTTTTTTTTAAAAAAAATCGGAAAAAACATTATAAATAATACCAACAGTTTCTAATTTTCTCTTCTTGATTGTTTTTCACCATATATTAATTGTTGAACGTTCGAGAGGAATTAGCTTTCCGAATTCTTGCTTTTCGTCATCAATGGCATCATCACTACTCGTTAGTAATAGTTTGAGTTCATCAGTCGTTCTTCCTCGCGGTTACGTGTTTGCTCCCACAGATTCCGAGCTCTTCTGTCACTTTCTCCTTTCTAAAATTCAAAACCCTGATGTGAAGTTCGAAGAGATTCATGATCTTGATGACATCTACAAATATACACCTGAGATCCTCGCAAGTACGTACGAACAAATCTGTTGCATGTCTTTCTTTCTTTCTTTCTTTTTTTTTTTTTTTTGCATATCTTTCTTATTCTCATTGACTAACTAGAAGTTTTAAAATTCAAAAAATTGTCGGTTTGCGTCAATAATTGATTTTAAGTATGTTTGAGAAAAACTACCTATAATTTAACCCAAACAGTTTAAAATTAAAATTAACGTCTCCATGTCGTGCAAGTTTTGATCAAAGAGTAATATATATTGTAAATAATTGTTTTTTCGTTAAAAAGAAAAATTATGTAGTGCGATGATCGGGTTAAATTTTTATATGTTTATTAATTTGTTTTAGGGTTTAATTAGTATTGATAATTATATATGCCTAATTAATCAAGTTGTGCGTGCATGCACGGAGTTGTGCGGATGAGGTTAGGGTTGGAAGTACTCATGCATATAAACTTAGATTAATTAGATTCTTTTACACGTGCAATTAAATTACATTAATTCTTGCAGGTTTGTACGAAAAAAGAGAGCCAAAGAATGGTATTTTTTCAGCCCTAGGATCATGAAACATGAGAACGGCTCTAGGCCGAATCGGAAGGTTGCCGGTCAAAGTAGTTTTTGGAGAGCCTCTAATGGCGGAAAGATGATGGTTCAAGTACATAATAGACAATTTTTGGGACATAAGGGAGCATTGAACTACTTTAAAAATAAGCAATCCAAGACCAATTGGATCATGCAAGAATACACCTTGGCTTCTCAAAATCATCACGGTCCCCCACAAGGTAACCATGCTTAATTCATTCTCATTAATTAACTTAGAAAATCAATAATTAATGTATATATTAGATTTTTTCCTGAAATAATTAATATATATGTTTATAGTTCTATAACATACCGTACCAACCAAGTGCAATAAGTGGGTACAATGTCACTTAAGTAAGAGGTTGGGTCTGAATCCTAGTTAGGGCAAGTTAGTTTCTTAATTTCTCATAAAAAAAATACGTATACCTGAGACATCTATATACCCTAAACCTAAATAAATACCAACATTTTTTTTTTCTTAAAAAATAACTAGAGAAATTACTTATACCCTTCCTTTTATTTTTAGGAGTTTTAATTTAATGCTAACTTCAAATTAATTATTAGTCTTTCACAAAGTCATGTAGACTAATTGTTAATTGAACTGATTTTTCTATAAGAATAGTATATTAATTAATTGTAGTAATTGAATATTTATATATTGTTTTCTCTTTACTTATGTACAGCTTTAAAGACTATTCCCAGTGCAAAATCTACCAAAGGATTGGCAAAGCTTCAAGAAACAAATCATCAATCGTAATTGGTCATCGAGTGATGTTGGTGACGAAGGAGGCTTGGAGGACTACATAATGCCACAGCTACTTTATTATGAAGATGTCAATCATGGTGTTGCTCAACAAGTGGCATGGATATGGCACCTACCATGAATAATATTACTAATGCCTATGATCATCAATACATCAATATTGAGGATGGAGTGATACAATCAATCTGTGAAGAAGCCATGCCACCATTAATGATCATCAACCAAGATCATCCATCAGCAGTGCCATTCATAGCTACCGACGATAATGACTGTGGTAACTCATCCAACTTTGGGCTATCAAATATTGAGCCTCATCACGCAGATCCTGAAGAAGCAGGGGCCATTATCCAAGACTACCAAGAAAAATATCAATGTGACTTCAACACTGATCATCCCGATGTAGTTGCGCCGCCTAATGTTGAGTCGACAGAGGTTTTAGAGGAAGAGGGCCTCGATCGTTGCGTGACTTCCCAAATTTCAACCTATGATTTGGAATTCGGTGATTGGGAAGCCAATGCATGGGATAATGAATTTGCTCCAGTTTGAATGTATATATAGTTGTCACAAGGATATATATCATGCATGTATTTGCTTAATCAGTTTGTGTAATGACATGATCTACCTTTTTTGTTGTGAGAATTGAATCAATTTGTTTAAGGACATGAATTTGTTCCAGTTTGAATTAATATTCGTGTATGGTTGTATACACGTACAATATACGAAATTTTTGCAATTCCGGCCGCTTCAATGTGAGTCTTTGGAGTTCCCGAATTCCACAAAATACCTATCTTGAATTTCGAATATGTGATGTAAACTTTAAATGTTTCTATATGCTTTTGGTATCCGGACACTTTGCTTGACATTTCTTTCACTTTTTTTTTTTTTCATAGTTATTGTTTACATGATAGTGTTCTACATATTAGTGTTGTGTTTAATGTCCAATGATTTTTGTATTGCATTTTGGTTTGTATAGGAAGACTTTTTCCTAATTTATAAGATCAATCTTCTTGTCAATTTGATTGCAGTGTATTTGATGTGCACAATATATCAAATAATGCACATGGCATTTATGTCTTTTTAGTGATGGGCTAGATCAGGTGCTTTTTTTTAATAATAGTTGGTAAGAAAAAGCATAAAAGACCAAACATAATTAAATCCCAAACTCAATTTCATCCAATGTGAACCTGATTTCCTCTCGTTCCATAAGAAAACTCTAGCTGCCTCGACCATCGGGTATCTTGATCACCCATTACCTCATGTCACTCCTCTTTATGAAAATAAGTTATGGTATGTAGATCAAAACATACAAGAGTGTGACATGATAGATAACCTTGGTCAACATCTGGGAATCGGCTTCGGTAGATCGAGAGGAACCTATGACGATAAACTTTGCTAAACATCCCACGGTCGATTGAGCAGAACCCACGAACGGAGACCCCGTCAAAACATCTCTCGAAAGGTAATCATGACGAAGACTTAAGTCTTCACCAAACATCTCTCATCCTCGCGGGTCTTGCACGAGTATTCACTCACCGCATAGTCCTTGTAACAACCCTAAATTTCTAACTAGTGCCACGTGGTATTTTAGGACCATGACCTGACCTAGCGGGACGTGGCATACATGGTCAACCTTCGGGAGTCGACACCGAGGTATATTATTTTTCATTGGCGATTGTATTAACTAGCTAAACATAAAATGTCAAATTTAATCAATTTAAATTATCGGGTTTCGCATGAGATAAGGTTCGATGTCGGTATCAGTGCACTAAGAGAGTACTTGAGTACGAATAAGCTAAATGATGAGACGGCTAATAATTGAGTACTTTTGAAACCTACGTGAACTTGGCCTATGAAAATGGTAAAGGAAAATGTCTAAGTCAATTACTTTATAACTATCGTTAAATTGATCTAACTGGATAGTTGTTGGGTTATAATGCCATTTAATTAAATGAATAACTTTGTTGGAGTTTCTATTTAGATTATCACATTATTATGCCTAAGTCCAAATGGTTAAAATGAAACCATGAAATTATATAAGTCTAGCTAAAGAAAGGCCAATTGGACACATCTAAGCTACACACTTAATCTAGAACACCATGGACCTCCATGAGATCTACCTAGGGATGAGGGTGTGGAAAATGATTAGTGCTCATCAAGTGGTATATGATGTGGGGTAATTTAGAATTATGGGTAGCACATATCGAAGGATGTGAAGCTAGGATCAAAAGAGAGAGACTAATATAAATATGGACACTTAGACAAATTGTGGTTTCAAAATCACTTCAGGGAATCAATTGAGGAAGAGAATAGAGCACTTGCTAGAGTGGCTAGATTTATAGGAAGCTAGAGGGGAGATTAGAAGTTTCAGTATAGTTCCAACTTTCAACAACACCGGCTCTAGGTATGCACAAAACAAATCTTTCTAGTTCAAGTCTTGATATCTTTACTTTAATGAATGAGGTGGTTGATGGTCAAACTTGAGTGAATCTATAATTTTGAAATGGTTTTGCAGGGATGAAAAACCCCGTAGAAAATCTTTTCCCCGTTATATTATTCATTGGGGATTCCCATGAAATTTTCAAAAAAAGAATTGTAACAAATAAAGTGTCAAATATACATACATAACGACACAATTGTTGAAATTCCAACAAAAATAAATAAAATCAACATATCATGCAAAAAAAATTATGACTACTAAGTTTTAACACTTATAATTAAGTTTATACAAATCATCGACATATCTAAAATGAAAAGTCCAAATTCAAAATATTCCTTAAAGTCATAACTATCTCTTTAAACTACCACGGCTCTGTTTGGCAATGCTAGCTGATAAACTAGCTGATAGCTGATAATCTAGCTGATAGCTGATAATCTACTAATTTGGTAGCGAAAAGTGATAATCTAGGCGATCAAGTAAAAGCTGTTTGGAATGATAGGCTGATTGATTAGCTGATAAATGCAAAATGACAATAAAGGACATATGACACAATTAAGTATATTGATTAATCATATAATTAATGTATCTTATTTACAAAATATAAATTAATACCATAAAATAATTTATATTATTTAGAAAACTAAACTATGTGTGTCTATAAATGCTTACACGAAAATAGTTCTATATTAATTTATAAGAATTCGTAAAAAATAAACACATGTAAATAAAAATACAATAAACGACTTGGATAACTATACATATACCTAACGCATCATCCATAACTGAGAATCAATATTATTGCGAATATTTTTCATTTCTATAGAAGTATCTCTATAACTTAAAAAAAATAGATTAGTAATAAAAATAAAATATGTAGGATTGCCCACTACTCGAACACTACATTAAAAAATATTTTTATAACATCTAAAAATATTTTTATACTCGACGTTGTTAAAACTTATTTAATATGTAATAAATATCTAACAAGATTATCTATAATTAAGAAATTAATGTGTAATGATTTTTAATTTTAGTGAAATTCTTTGTTTTATAATATTTAGTTAATTATTAATCACTATTATTTTATTAACAATATTAAGTTATATGTTAATTTTAAATTCAATAAGTTTTAATAACTTATTATATAACTGTTGATCTCTACCGTCTCTCTCTCTCCTCCTCGCTCTCTCTCATCCTCTCTTTCTTATCCGATCTTTTATTTATTTATTTATTTATCTTCTCGATTTGTGTAGGAATTAGATCACGAAAAATATCCCGTGGAACCAATCTTAAATCCTAAATCCCATTTTTTTTTTTTTTTTTTTTTTAAAAAAGATAAGGACGTTCATCGAGACAACACATTATAAATAAGACCAATCATCTTATTTGTACTGCGTGATTTTTCAACAGTTTCTAATAACCCTTGATTGTTGTTCATCATATATTAATTGTTTAACGTTCGTGAGGAATTAGCTTTCCGAATTCTTGTTTTTCGCCATCAATGGCATCACCACTACTTGTTAGTAATGGTTTGAGTTCATCAGTTGTTCTTCCACGCGGTTACGTGTTTAGCTTTTTCGTCACTTTCTTTTTTCTAAAACCCAAAACCCTGATGTGAAGTTTGAAGAGATTCACGATCTTGATGACATCTACAAATATACACACGAGATCCTCGCAAGTACGTACGAACAAATCATTGCATGTCTTTCTTTCTTTTCTTTTTCTTTTTTGCATGTCTTTCTTATTCTCATTGACTAACTAGAAGTTTTAAAATTCAAAAAATTGTCGGTTTGCGTCAATAATTGATTTTAAGTATGTTTGAGAAAAACTACCTATAATTTAACTCAAACAGTTTAAAATTAAAATTAATATCTCCATGTCGTGCAAGTTTTGATCAAAGAGTAATATATATTGTAAATAATTGTTTTTTCGTTAAAAGGAAAAAATATGTTGTGTGATGATCGGGTTAAATTTTTATATGTTTATTAATTTGTTTTAGGGTTTAATTAGTATTGATAATTATATATGCCTAATTTATCAAGTTGTGCATGCATGCACGAAGTTGTGCGGATGAGGTTAGGGTTGGAAGTACTCGTGCATATAAACTTAGATTAATTAGATTCTTTTACACATGCAATTAAATTACATTAATTCTTGCAGGTTCGTACGAAAGAAAAAGAGCCAAAGAATGGTATTTTTTTAGCCCTAGGATCATGAAACATGAGAACGGCTCAAGGCCGAATCGGAAGGTTGCTTGGTCAAAGTAGTTTTTGGAGAGCCTCCAATGGCGAAAAGATGATGGTTCAAGTACATAATAGTCAATTTTTGGGACATAAGGGAGCATTGAACTACTTTAAAAATAAGCAATCCAAGACCAATTGGATCATGCAAGAATACACCTTGGCTTCTCAAAATCATCACGGTCCCCACAAGGTAACCATACTTAATTCTTTCTCATTAATTAACTTAGAAAATCAATAATTAATGTATCTATTAGATTTTTTCCTGAAATAATTAATATAAATGTTTATAGTTCTATAACATACCGTACCAACCAAGAGCAAGTGGGTACAATGTCACTTAAGTAAGAGGTTGGGGTTTGAGTCCTAGTTAGGGCAAGTTAGTTTCTTAATTTCTCGTAAAAAAAATACGTATACGAGACATCAATCTATATACCCTAAACCTAGATAAATAGCAACATATATTTTTTTTTCTTAAAAAAATAACTAGAGAAATTACTTATACCCTTCCTTTTATTTTTAGGAGTTTTAATTTAATGCTAACTTCAAATTAATTATTAGTCTTTCACCAGTAGTCATGTAAACTAATTGTTAATTGAACTGATTTTTTTATAAGAATTGTTTATTAATTAATTGTAGTAATTGAATATTGATATATTGTTTTCTCTTTACTTATGTACAGTTTAAAGACTATTCCCTGTGCAAAATCTACCAAAGGATTGGCAAAGCTTCAAGAAACAAATCATCAACTGTAATTGGTCATCAGAGTGATGTTGGTGACAAAGGAGGCTTGGAGGACTACATAATGCCACAGCTACCTTATTATGAAGATGTCAATCATGGTGTTGCTCAACAAGCTGGCATGGATATGGCACCTACCATGAATAATATTACTAATGCCTATCATCATCAGTACATCAATATTGTGGATGGAGCTGATACAATCAACCGTGAAGAAGCCATGCCACCATTAATGATCATCAACCAAGATCATCCATCAGCAGTGCCATTCATAGCTACCGACGATAATGACTGTGGTAACTCATCCAACTTTGGGCTATCAAATATTGAGCCTCATCACGCAGATCCTGAAGAAGCAGGGGCCATTATCCAAGACTACCAACAAAAATATCAATGTGACTTCAACACTGATCATCCTGATGTAGTTGCGCGCCTAACGTTGAGTCGACGAGAGGTTTTAGAGGAAGAGGGCCTCGATCGGTTTCGTGACTTCCCAAATTTCAACCTGGATTTGGAATTCGGTGATTGGGAAGCCGATGCATGGGATAATGAATTTGCTCCAGTTTGAATGTATATATAGTTGTCACAAGGATATATATCATGCATGTATTTGCTTAATCGGTTGTGTAATGACATGATCTACCCTTTTTTGTTGTGAGAATTGAATCAATTTGTTTAAGGACATGAATTTGTTCCAGTTTGAATTAATATGCATGTATGATCTACCCTTTTTGTTGTGAGAATTGAATCAAATTAATTAATGTTCATTGAAATAAATTTGCTCCAGTTTGAATGTATATATAGTTGTCGCAAAAGATATATATATATCATGCATGTATTTGCTTAATCAATTTGTGTAACGACATGATCTACCTTTTCTTGTTGTGTGAATTGAATCAATTTGTGCGAGGACATGAATTTGTTCCAGTTTGTGTAATGAGGCTATGTTGTTGTTGTTGTTGTTGTTGTTGTTGTTGTTGTGTAATGACATGATCTACGTTTTTCATCCATGGTAACTCCAGCATTCAGGTTGAGTAATTGGAATTTGGATCAAAGCATTAGTAGACACGTTTCACCTAAATTAAGTAGGATAGGCTTATGACCATGATATTAGAATGCAATTAGGTAAGGTTGTTTGATAGTAAACTTGAAATCATTGATAATAGGTGGTTCACAATAGTTCGTTGCCATGGCACCTTTAGAAGCCCATGGAGGATTCTTGTTATAGGAATTCTCAATTTTTGAAATGAGAGAAAACTAGACTCAATGGAAACCAAGAAATTTAACGATGCAGGGGTAGATCGAAGCTAACTTGTGATGCATTGATTATGAGAGATTTGAAGGATTTGGAAAGCACGCTATCGATTACACTAAATTGAGCGCAATGGAGGAGTTTGATCCATATAGGCGACTCCAACTAATTTGAGATTTAGGCGTTGTTTCCCCTCTCTTCCACGCATGGCTTGGTTTCAGCGTGCAATTTTCATTATTTTTTCAGGGATCATCTTTCATTATTGACTATCGAGTTTACGGCATGGAATTTCCATTTTGCACCTCTAACTAATAGGGAAGTTGTTAATGCTTTGCCAATATTCTTGCTAAATTAGAAAACCTTAGTTGTTGATCCAATGGCGTGCTAATTGCAAATCCTTGTTCCAACATCTCATATTCCCACCTTCACCCACTTCGTTCCCTAAAAATCTCCTACTTGCAATGGCTCTATCCCCATAAAAAATCAAAGTATTTTCTTGTTTGCTTGCTCTCAAGTCCTAGGAAGATTTAATGGCCTATGATCAAATATATCTTAACCTTTGCTAGTTATATCAATTATATCCGAACCTTTTTGTTTTAGTTTCAATCTTATCTTCAAGCATATCTCCCATGATGCATCACTTTCCAAAGAGCCAAACTATGATTCACTCGCCTCACTAGATCTCTCCCATGTTAGTTGACGACATTAGGGTTTCCAAATTAATTAATGTTAATTGAAATTTACAAGATTACAAAACACAAAGACAAAAACCCCATTGAAGAAGCTAAAAAATTAATATAGAAATATTGGCTTATTCAAGCTTTTTCATCAAATGGGTTTAGAATTTACAAGATTTGGGAACCACTAGTGCGTTAACTAACGTGGGAGAGAGATAATGAGACAAGGGAATCATATTTTGGCTCTTTGGAAAGTGATGCACCATGAGAAATATGCTTGAGGATAAGATTGAAACCTAAAACTAAAAGGTTAGGGTATAATTGATACAACTAGCAAAGATTAGGATGTATTTGTTCATTATTCATGCTCGGGCTCTCAGGAAAGTGTTTGATGGAATTTTTAGCTCCCTACTATCATTGTTAGTGATTGGAACATAACCTTTGCTAGAAGATGTATTAAAAAGTCCTCAAGGAAATTTGGTAGCTATTGTGTAGTATAGGGGGCCTTGCTTGGAGATTGCTCTATTTGCTGTAAAGTTTTATTTAGCATGTTTGATGGTAATGCGGTTTTTTATTTTGTTAGCTCTCCTCTGTTATTTATTTTATTTTTTTATTAGTTCACCTTTTTTTATATCCTTAAATTGTTGTATAGGGTCTTTCAAAAAAAAAATTTGTCATGTAAAACATTCTCAATGTGTACTTTATTGATAATCAGTTACGCCAATTTTTGGTTAGATCAGTTGCTTGGCTGATAGTTTTATTTATTTCTTTATTTCTTTATTTCAGGATTCAACTCTTTATTCTTATGCGGACAACGTTGGACAATTTCTCCCTGCATCACTTTGCTGTGGAGAGAGTGAAAGACCTCAGTCTTCAGGAGTTCCATCAAAAGTATTAATTGTTGAAACCGGTAATCATCAGTCTCTTTTTCGATTTGGTACTGCTATTAATATCGGAATTTATTTTTTCTACATATGCTAAAGCTACATAAATTAAGGAATTAAAACAAGACAAGAAGCATTTTGGAATTTGGATTGGAGAACAGCCTAGGGTCTATGAGTTTCCAGTTTGTTTCTCCATTCGCCAAATTACCACCAACTACGTGGTCATTCTTATTCCTTACCATGGCTTTTGAAGCGACATGTTTGATCTGAAATTTGTAACAGGTCTTGGTAACTGGAATACTCTACTATGTGGCATGTTGATCCAACACTTACTAGTGCTTGGAATACTCTACTATGTGGGCGTAAAAGGTAAACTTCCTACCTTCTTTCATGTAAAATTTATTTTTGTGCAGTAATTTTCATTCAATGGATAGAGTTTTTCCATCCAATAATTGAAGTGCACACAAAAGTTGCTTAAAAGATTATTTCTACTATTAGCACATCCTTTGTAAAAGAATGCACCTCGGTTTCTTAGTTCTTCTTGTGTTGTGAATTAATGAGAGATTATTTCTACTATTGCAATCCTTGAGATTTAAACTCCTAAGAGAACTAGGAAAACCTAGAAGTCATGCATGTGCAAGACAAGATGCGAAATAGAAAATTGTTATTGACGAACGAACGATAAAGAACAAATGGCTGACTTATCCTAATTAAGGGCCTTAGAGAGATGATAGAAATGGCATATTGGAGGGCAAATGGACTTGGATGTCCAAAATCCAAATAATAGAAAGGAAAATGACGTGGCAATATAGGGTGACAACTGAGGTATCTGCAAATCTAGAAAAGGCTATAACAAGATTTCCATCTATCTTCCCAAGAACTTGCCTTGATGTCCCTCATTTTTTTATATTAGTTTTTAATTTTATTTTGGGCGGAAGTTTTGAAGGAGAATATTATGTTTAAGGAGTTCGTGGAAAGTGGACTTCCTAATGTATCAAATCTAAGTATCACGGAATATGGTTTTACCTTTATCATTCAGAACTTAACATTGCTCCTTCAATGACCACGATTTATACAAAACATGCTAATTGGTAGAATAAATAAATGAATAAATGAATCATGCAACTCTAGACATCATAGTTGGTCAACAAGTTCAATTGTGTCATTTTGATTAAATATATTATATATTATACTTAGACAAATAAATGAATCATGCAACTAGTCAACAGGCCCAACAGATGAATAAATTGTAAATTACATCTGCTAACTACTTAAATTATGATTTAACAATAATTTATATTGAAATAAAAAATATTTGATTATTGTTTGCTAAAATGTCAAAATTAAGATTTCAACCAAGAAATTTATTAAAAATCATCACGAAATCTCAATTACAACTACACCTCAATATCAACTCGCATAAATTACAAAAAACGTTTGCAACTTTTAATTCAACTCGCATCTTCCAAGCAACGAGAACTCCAGTTCTTCTTCCCAAATATCACATGAGCAACACAAGGAAATTTAATTCGCAAATTATCTGAAAATAAAAGAGAGATCATCTAGCAAAAGCAATAATTCCAAACAAACAAGGTTTAAAGCTAACAACTCTGTAAAGGGTTAAAATAAGAAAACACAGAGTGGCAAATATAAAAAAGAATCACAAAAAGACTAAAAACAGAGAAATTTCATTAGTATTTGATGGTGAAATAGTTAATAGCCCCTTGATATCAGAATTAGTTTAATATGATTTTAAATTTCAACCACACTAAATAATATAAAATAGCCTCCAATTTAGTTGGGCTAACAAATCATTTTCCTTTAAGCATCTATCACGGGAAAAAAAACAAGCACTATATATGTTTCATATGATTTTAAATTTCAATCAGACAGTGAATTCATTTACTCATTCAAATTATCATGTGTTGCCTTGTCCAGAAGTCTCAAGTGGCTTCAAATTCAATTGCATTTGTTCTCTTCTCTTGTCCCTGTAAAACGATCTACGGGGACTTTCATTAATTTATCTCATCTTGCTAGCTAAGCTATTTTCATCTTTATAGATGAGAGACAATCAGACATGCAAGTTAATTTTCTTCCCTAGAAATGAAAGAGACCATTCGGGGGCGGCCCTTCCAACCCAGTTTTCTCCATTTTTACAAGACTTGAACTCAACCCCGCTTATGGGTCATCAACAAGCTTTCAACTTTGACATACAGTAACATATATTCAGTGACCAATATAGTGTAATGCTCACATTTTGCATTAGAGAAGTCACACTGTACGTGCATCAACAATCATTAAAAAAAAAAAAAAACTGAACAGAATACAGAAATAAAATCAAGAAAACAAGATACACAATCAATTACCTCAAACGCTGCAGCCTGTCCACCAT
Organism: Stephania yunnanensis; assembly: GCA_039657365.1. Taxonomy (NCBI): domain Eukaryota; kingdom Viridiplantae; phylum Streptophyta; class Magnoliopsida; order Ranunculales; family Menispermaceae; genus Stephania; species Stephania yunnanensis. The sequence continues at coordinate 51,398,989 of CM077585.1, read as the reverse complement.
TGCAAGCCAAATATTTTTTCTGATTGAGAAACTAACATGAGTTTCTTTCCTTCAACCATCCCGCTCAACTCTGTAACCATTATTACATGTTATGAGACATGTTAGCTTTTAAAAACAGGCATCTTGGTCTGATGATAGTACAACCTCCTACAGTTAAGAGTCAGCAAAATGATTCACAACTGGAGATGAGGATCTGAAACAATGAAAACTTGGAAAAAAATATATATATATAGGCCAACCTGTTGATCTTTAGGACTCTTGCCAAGATGTTTAAGGTCCACCTTCTTATCTTCAATAATATAGAGGGTAAATACAAACAAGTCATAAATTACCTGATATGTCCATTGATTCAGCAATATCTACAACTATCAACAATGGAAAGATTTCTGATTTCCTAAATTCAAAGAGACCATTAATTTTCTTTCTCGTACATAAGCCTCTGTTTATTCAATCCAAAAAAAAAAAAAAAAAAACACTCATCAACCATCTTCTTGATATTGAATTGCTCTTAATCGAGCACAATGGAAGAGTTTGATCCATGTAGCCGTCCCCAATTAATTTGGGACGACTGAGGCTATGTTGTTGTTGTAAGACAACAAAAAAAAAAAAAAAAAAAAAAACTGGTGGTGTCTTGATATTCATTTGCGGATCACCCGTCAAAAACCAAAAAGTGCACTAATTTCTTACGAGAAAATTGAAAACTTTGGACATTAAAAAAAAGGTCTTGGAACAAGACACTTGTAAATAAATTGAGGAAAACAATTTCATTGCTAGCTAAAGTAATAGATAGTGAAGAGGAGTACGTAGATAGTTGCGCACAAGTGGCAAATTTAATTTAGTGAAGAGGAGTATGTCAAAAACCCAATTTTTCTGCAATATATTAATGTTCGTCACATTTAAATATTATTAGTCCAAGCTTTATAAATGTAGATCATGAAATTTAATCGCCACCCTATATTTACCAAGAACGTGAAGTTGGCCCGGAAGAAGAAATGAGAGTACTCCCATTCCTACACATCAATCAAACCAATTATAAATTTAAGTGCACCCATGACAAGGCAATATAGTTAAGCTAGTATATGAACATTAAAGGACCATATCTTCGAGATGTTGATGCGAGATTGAGAGATGAATGAGGTTTATATCTGGCCTTTTGAGATATTATTGTTGCCTTTCAGTTGCTCGTACAAGAAAGCCAAATTTTGATTGCCCTCAAATTGATCATAAGCTGCCAATAGGGCTGGCAATTTGAGTCATGAAACGTTTAACACGACACGACACGACACGTGATAAACATGTCGCGGGTTTGGCAAAAATGTATGTGGGTCATAAACAGGTTAACCTGTATATACACGTTTAATAAACGAGTCGCTAACGTGTATACCCGTGTGACTCGTTTATGACTGGCATAACTTTCACATATAAATACAAATTTTTCATTTCCAACCCTAAAAATTCAAAACCACTTCTTCAGTCTTCACGGCTTTACAGGCTCACGGTCTTCTTCCACCTCTTCACGGCTTCACAGGCTCACGGTCTTCTTCCACCTTGGGTCGACGGCGACGATGGCGACGCGGAAGAGCCAACAAGGAAGAAGGAGATTGCCTCACCTTCAACCTCAGGTAACAAAATCTCTCTCACGGTCTCACCCCCTCTCTCTCTCTCTCTCTCTCTCTCTCTCTCTCTGTTTTGCTCTGTTGTCGCGGGGGCGTCTTGTCGAGTGCGCGCGGCGTGGGGGCTCTCTCTCTTTGCTCTGTTTTCTTTTGTTTTCCTCTGTTTTGCTTTGTTGTCGCGGGGGGGCATTGTCGGTGCGCGCGCGCGCGGGGCGCCTGTCGAGTGCGCGTGGGGGAGGGGCGTTCTCGGGCGCTCTCGCGGGGGGGCATTGTCGGTGCATTGTCGCGGCGGGGGGGGGGGGGGGGGGGGAGGGGAGTTCTCGGGCGAGCTAGCGGGGGGGGGAGTTCGGGCGCGCTCACGGGGGGGCGGGGGCGGGGGAGGGAGTTCGGGCGAGCTCGCGGGGGGGGGGGGGGAGTTCTCGGGCGAGCTCGCTCAGGGGGGGGGGTTGTAACGATTTTTATAATTCTTCTATCCGCCCATGTGATCATCTCTGTTTTTTTTTTTTTTACATACATCATAATTTCTCTATTTTTACGAGACATCATAATTTCTCTATTTTTTTAATGTCTTTGCGGTTGAACAACATCAATGATGATGAGTTTGACACCAACGATATTGATGATATTGAACTTGAACACACTAATGATGATGATGATGCTTGTGATAAAGATACAAATCTCCAGCGAAAAAGAAAGAAAACTTCTAATGTATGGCGTCATTTTGAAGAATGCCCAAAAGGCATAGATGGGAGGAAAAGGGCAAAGTGCAACTACTGTAAATCAGAGTACATCCATGATAGTAGATTCGGCACAGGTAACTTGCAACGACACACTGCATCTTGTCTTAAAAGAAAGCATCATGATATTAGTCGGTTGTTCCTTTCACAAGATAATGGTTCTATTTCTTTTGGTTCATCTAAATTTGATCTGAAAGGTTTCGTGAGTTGTTAACGGCGATAGTGATGCATGATTTGCCTTTTAATTTTGTTGATTATGAGGGCATAAAAAGGTTGTTTACTTATTTGAATAAAGACGTTCAACTTGTTACGAGAAATACTGCGAAAGCTGATATAATTACTAGGTATAAAAAGGAGAAGGAAATTGTTAAGTCTTTGTTGGATGACGCTCCTGGGAGAATATCTTTTACTTGATTTATGGACTTCTTTGACCAGCGATGGATATATGTGTTTGACATGTCATTTTATTGATAATAATTGGACTTTGCAAAAGAGAGTCTTAAGTTATACGTTCATGCCTCCTCCTCATTCAGGACTTGCATTGTCTACGAAGATTCATAATTTGTTGTGTGAATGGGGGCTTGAAGGGAGAGTTTTTAGTATCACATTAGACAATGCTTATACTAATGATCTTTCGGTTGAGACTTTAAGAGATGAATTGAATCTTAAAGACTTACTTGTATGCAAAGGCGATCATTTTCATATGAGATGTTGTGCCCACATTCTTAACTTGATTGTTCAAGAAGGAATGAAAGGAGTTGATCCATCAATTGTCAAAATTCGAGAGAGTGTCAAATATGTGAAGGGATCTCAAGCACGAAAACGAAGTTTCTTGAATGTGTTAGCTTGGTATCGAGTGGGAATAAAGGATTAAGTCAAGATGTGTCAACTAGGTGGAACTCAACTTATCTTATCTTTGCAAAGTGCTATTCATCATCGCTAGGGCATTCCAACACTTGGATTTAATTGACTCAAACTATAAATATTGTCCTTCAAAAGTGGAGTGGGAAAAAATAGAACAATTTTGTTCTTTTCTCAAAGTGTTCTATGATTCCACATTAATGTTTTCTGGCACCAATTATCCTACAGCGAATTTGTATTTTCCTGCCGTATATTTGTGTTACATAGAATTAAAAAAACAAATAGAAGGGGATAATGAGCACTTGAAAGTTATGGCAAGTAAGATGTGGTTGAAATTTGAGAAGTATTGGTCTGAATTTTGTGCAACTTTGGCTATTGCATGTGTGTTGGATCCGCGTTATAAGATGACTTTTATCACCTTTGTCTACACGAAGATTTATGGGGAATGTTCTCTTGAATTTCATCGATTCAACACCAAGTTGCAAAGTTTATTTGATGTTTACAAGTCAAGTCATTCTCTTCAACCTTCAAGTTCCAATGCATTAAGTAATGACCTTAATAATGTTAGGAATGATGACACCTTTGACACTATGGAAGCATTCAAGGTAAGAATCTTATTTTATTTATTTTATATAGTATGTTTTATCAATGTAGATTAGAGCTATATTGTTGTATTTCTTTTTAAATGTTATTTCTTATGTGATTTAGGAATTTGATGAAATGTCGTCCAACGAATTTAGATGCAATTCACTAAAGTGTCAATTGGAGCTTTACTTAGATGAACCAAAGATGCCAAGACATGTGAAGTTGGATATCCTAGACTTTTGGAAGTCAAATCAATTAGTTATCCTAATCTAGCTTCAATGGCTCGAGATATATTGAGCATCCCGGTGTCTCTTGTCGACTTGAGAAGCTTCTTTCGGTGTTGGGGGACGTGTACTTGACCAATATCGATCTTCTCTTAAGCGGAAAATGCGAAGCAATTATTTGCTTGCGAGATTGGATATGTGCGGGATTAGAAGGTTATATTATTTTTGACATTTTTACTTGATATTTATCTTTAGTATCTTAAGCTTTATAATTATTAATAAACTCCATTTTTTATTTGTTGTAGGGCAAGATGTCAAAATTTGGATTTGGAGAGTATTACGAAGATGTACTTAACTTGAGTGTGAGTGATGATCCACGGTCAACTACTTGCTCAAACTCTGTTGGAAACTAGAGAACTCGAATCATTTTTGTTCATTAACCTTGAATTTATCTCTTACTTCTATGTTAACTTCATATAACCTTGTAGTTGGGTTATTAAACTTGAACTTGACTATTTGAGAACTTGTATTTTTAATTTTTCCTTATATTAGATGCGTTTATAATTTTATATTTTATGTTGTTTGTATTGATTTTGTAGTGAGATATTATTAATCTAGTAGCATGTTTAACGGGTTGATAAACAATTACAAACGCGAGTCGAATTAAACAGGTTAAACATGATCTGTTTAATAAACGTGTTAAACAAGTACACAAACGAGTCGAGTTAAACAGGTTAAACATGATCTGTTTAATAAACGTGTTAAACAGGTACACAAACGAGTCGAGTTAAACAGGTTAAACATGATCTGTTTAATAAACGTGTTAAACGTGTCATAAACAGGTTACCTGTTTATTAAACGTGTCGTGTGTCGTGTTTACAAATAGTGACTCGTTTAATAAACGTGTCGTGTGCGGGTTTAGGATAATTATGACACGACACGTTTACGACACGACACGTTTACGACTCGCGGACACGAATTGCCACCCTAGCTGCCAAGGATAACTTTAATGATGACAATGCTAGAAGATCAAAAACAGTTGTGAAATAACTCAAAGCATTGCTAACGATTAATTGTGTCATAATGGCTTCTCCATGTGAGGAAAGTATATCGGTGAATCTCAACAACCAATGTAGTGCACGCCTTCTTTGTAGAACCTCCTTAGAAAGTAATATGAGACATTGGAGAGCATGAACCTTTTGGTCCATAAGTGTATTTGATAAATGCAAGTAACGGCAGAGCAAGAAAGCCAAGCATAGAAACATATAGCAGGCGGGGCCTAAAGAGTTGATACTTCAACAAGGAGACTAGAAACTCTATTGCCAAAGTAATGTAAATAATCTTCAAGGTGAACCACATCTCCACACAAAAGAGAGAGTTTCGTGCTTGCTAGAAAGAAAATGATAACCCTTGGAAGCACCGACATGTTTGAACATAGCTTATAACTAATTATTATCAAAATATAATAGTGCTTATAATTAATTATTATTTATTCCAACTACTTGTCTACTACTCTTAAATATGATTGTTAATTCATGGTGCACCTAACCAAATGACATGAAAATGAGGGAAGACAAAGGACTTAATTGATTTCGGTCTTCTTTTTAAACAAAGAAAAACAAATATAAAAACATTTTACCAATGTTATGTTCTCGATTACGCAGGAGAGCATCATCCAATTTTCCTCTGTTGAAAAAAAAAAAAAAAAAGTAAGGCTTTTGATCTCATTAACACCAGTCATCAACAATTGAAAGAGATGCATTTTCAAACACAACAATTTCTTATTTAAGAAGATAATCGAGTTTTTGAACATAAAAACAAGAGCCTACATCCACAGATTATCTCGAAACAAGTGAGATGAGATTACTGTACCATTGTTCTTTGAACCATACACCTCTTTGTTTCTTTTTATGCACATATTTTTTGTTACTTTGCAACAATATTTTTCTATTTTATCATGTATTCTAAACCTCCACTCTTATCACCAATGCACTAGAGCAACAATTCTTGCACTTTGCAAATGAAATAAAGCAACTCAATGTGTCGAAGGGATCAATCTCATTAGCATTAAATTAAAAAACTATTGCCCATCTGAAAAAAAAAAAAAAATATTGAACTAGAGGTCCAAGTTCACCATATACTTGCATTTAAGTATATAGTCACTAAAGAATTTTATTTACCTGGCATTTAAGTATTCAAAATCAAATGTAGTTATCTGGCTAAGAAAGTCACTATATACTTGTATAAAAAGATCACTTGAGTGCCATGCCATTCTCGACATTAGTCCTACTCTAAGCATCTGCTTCATCTTATATGTATGACAAACTAATTCAAATAGATAATTAATTTGCTGTTCTTAAATTTCCAAAAACACATTCTAACCTCAATAAACTTCAATATATTCCAGCACATTTGGAAAATCAATCAATATATTTTGATATAATTATATTAGTCACACACACACACATATATATATATATAAATGACTTGAATTTGTAAAAACCGTATGGTACTTTGTAAACTCTTTTAAGAGTTTTAGAAGCATGCAAAAACACTTTTTCAAGTTATTCTCCTCTACTTATCTGACATTTGATATATAGAAATAACTAAAGCATGTAATGTAGTGAATGGATTGCTAACTAGTCTACATCGACCTTCTGAACTTAGAATTATTGTCATATAGATACAAAACCTTTCATTCTTTTGTGCCTCTTTTACATTGTCAATGCATTATCTTACCTATAAAGGTGCGAGATAACTTTTTATCAAGAACTAGCATTTTTCAACCGTGCCCATGAAATACTTAGTCTGCTTGATTTTTTTTTATAACTTAGAATTATTGCCATATAGATACAGAACCTTTCATTCTTTTGTGCCTCTTTTACATTGTCAATGTATTATCTTACCTATAAAGGTGTAGATGACTTTTTATCAAGAACTAGCATTTTTCAACTGTGCCCATGAAATACTTAGTCCTGCTAGATTTTTATTTTTTTTGAAAACCCACTTGATTTGATTTCCATCAATTGATTCACAATACATGCAAACAAGTAGAAATGGATAAAGATACCCGAAAACTGATCCACTACAAACAATTATGAGTGAAAAGGCATAAAATAGAAGGAAAAGAAATGCCTTGCAACAGCATAGATTGTCTTAATTTAGATTATTACCTTAGTTACATTTGCAAGAGAAAAATCAGCACCTCTGAGATCGGCATCAGATAAATCAGCCCCTAGAACATATCAGAAAGAAGAGAAAGAAGTGTATCAATGAGACAAGTGCATCAACATTAACTAACTAGCACAAATCAAACAGTGGAACAGATAGCAAAGTAATTCAACATTGAAGCTTGCATGTGAAGTAGTAGATCGACAATTGTTTTCAATAAGAGCCAAACTGTAGGAAACAGTAGCAGGAAGAAGTTAATTAGAGAAGTAAATTAATGTGTGTAGGACAATTAGTAATTAAGGCAAGGCAAGTTGGAGTTCCATTAATTTTAATATATATAATACACTTAATTACTGGTATAGTGGTATTCTTAAGAAATAAGATTAAGTTAGGAGTAATTAATTTTAATAGCATTAAATTTGTAAAAGTCAATTGGTGCTTGAAAAGAGCAAGACAACATGGAAGAAATGTGCAGAGCATGAAGATGAAGTACAAAATGTGGGCATAGAAAGCATGCATTGGAACCAAAAACCTTTAGTAAATTTTTCAGCTATATATCCTTCAAAATAAAACTGTAGAAGAACACTTTATTCAGGGCACTAGCTAGCATGTACAGGTGACATCAATGCTCTCACCCAACAAATTAAGGAATACAAATTTGTAGACAAGACTTATTAGCTTTACAAAATAATTCAGTCTCTACTGTGAATTTGAACACAAATTAGATCAGTGTACCAACATAAATAAAGCAAGACTTTTAAGAATTATGTACAGAGTTCATGAATTGTAAATAAGTGTAAAACACCAACTATGCCCCAAACAATACAAATTACTGCACCAGTGAAGGACTTGGAACACATTTATTGCAATCCATCACAACAACACAAGCACTAAAAGAGAAGGACAGACAGAAAGACATTCAGATTCCACATGAGAGAGAATAAATGATTTTTCACAAACAACACAAAGGCTACAAAACATACTCTTCTCATCATTGCCCAAATCAAATGTCCTGACAATCCACCCCCATCACAGCCGTACCTTCCCCTTCATATATGCAATCACATACAACAAAGTAATTATTCATCAATATCTAAAGACAAGCATACAATTTATCCAAAATTCAGCATACAATTTATCCAGTTATGACCATTGCAATCCCTACCATTACAAGGTGAAAGACACAAAAAGGGTAGAGTGTGAACTGTTGAATGAGAAGGTCATGTGCCTTTTTGAGAGGAAAGATTTGCTTCTATAACTACAACTTAATTATTAATATGAGAGGGATTTGATGCTTCGATGGTTCGCTTATTATATGTATCAGCAGCGAGTACCGGGAGGTATAAACCCTCCCAGACCAGACAAGGCATGTCACTTATTGTTAAAAGAAAAGAAAAAAAAGTTGAACAATGTAAATTAATTAGCCTTTGGAGAAAAATATTGCTAAGTACATGACACAGTTTCAATTAATTATATGTGAGTGAACTGATCATTTATATTTTATTTTCTGTCTCTTTTATTCTGTAAATGTCAAGAGGAATATATACTTATATATTAAAATAGGGCTAGTACATAGGAATTGTCAAACTTGAGTTACCTAAAGGAAGGAGCCCCAAAAAAAAAAAAAAAAAAAAAAAAAAGATGAGCATCGATATATATATATATTAAACAGTCAATACTAAATCACAAAAAAAAACTAAATACTTTGGCCATATATGACCGTAGCTAAACCCTTTTAGACAAAAAAAAAAAAAACCAATACTAGTAATCAAGCTGTGTTTTCATATACCTGTCTTCCACATCCTGTGAGAATCTTTGCAAGACATTTCAATCTCTCATACTAGTTAACTTTGAAGAAAATATTGAATTTGAAGATGGATCAACCAACAACACCACTGGTGGTTCAAAGGTTGAAGATGCAGAATATTTTCATATATATTATGGACAGACCTTCAAAGTCATAAAAAATGGTGTTATAAGCATGATTAAGATAAAGCACATATGAACCAAAAATTAATTCAAGTTGTCTATCACATTGTATAAACTCAATCAGAATATCCACAACACCATCAACAAATGCATTTCACCTTATCTCATTGAGGCATTTTCACGAACAGAGACCATATTCAACCAAAAAACTTGAGAGCCAAAGTTTGAGATCTCGCACAAACATCACAAATCAACAATGCGAATCAGTGAAATCGCTTATCCAAATCCAAGTGTTCAAACTTTTGATCAATCTAGGTCGAGTATTGTGCTCAAATCACCAAACCAACTCAAAACGGAACCGATTCTCATACTCACCTCAGCTGCACCAGCAGATATCGACCAATGAACGAACGAACGAGGACTGGTGCAGAGGTTGGGGTTAGGGTTAGGGTTTTGTGACAGAGAAAACAAAGAAGATGAAGTGAGAAAGAGGAGGAGATGTAGAGAGAGAAATTGAGATGGGAATCAGAGTACCTGGAAAGTGAATCGCTGGTTGGAGAGTGAATCGCTGGAGAGTGAGAACTGGTTTGAGATTGAGAGAACTGGTTTTGAGATTGAGAGTCGATTAAGCGACCAATATAGTGTAATGCTCACATTTTGCATTAGAGAAGTCACACTGTACGTGCGTCACATTCTGTATCTGTTGAATTTGATCCTTTTGGGTTTTCTGTGAAGGATTTTCAGACGGGGAAGCCTATCCTGAGGTGTGATAGCCAGGGTGATCTTTATCCTCTCAACTCTATTTACAATCATGCTACTCCATCAACCTTTGCAGCCATCTCTTCCTCACTTTGGCATGATCGTCTGGGTCATCCGGGTGCTCCTATTTTCGATGCTCTTAGGGCCAATAAAAGCATTGATTGTACTCGAAACTCTACTTCTAGTATTTGTCGTTCGTGTGTGTTCGGAAAACATATTAAGTTACCCTTTTCTCTTTCTAGTTTCATCCGTCTTTACCTTTTGATATAATTCATAGTGATATTTGGACCTCTCCTATTCGAGTTCTGGGGGCATAGATATTACGTGTTATTTTTGGATGATTTTTAAAATTATTTATGGACTTTTCCTTTGAGTCAAAAGTCGGAGGTCTATGAAAAATTTCGGATGAAGTTTTTTATGCTTGAGGTTGGTTGTGCATCATACGCTTTTCTAACCTCATTGGCAAAAACATGCTATGTGGTTTGGATGGCTGAATTTAGTATATTTAGGAGGAATCTTCTAGCATTTGTTGTAGTTGTGAAACCGTTTACATCCATTAAGTCCTCTATTTTTTGTTACAAAAGAAGAAAATGAAATGTTGGTGGGATTAACTCATAGCTCAATAGTTGGGATGCAAGCTATATGGTCACACTTTAAATCATCATCTTACTTGGGTAAAGAGTGACACCCAAAAGAAGAGGAAGGAAGGGGGAAAAGAGCAATATTTCTTAGTTTGCGAATCTTTGTATAGATCGTTGAATGTAAGGTTGGATGTGTTTTGAAGGTTCAACAGGTTACATCTTTTACTTCGCTATTGTATTGGCCTGAATGATTGTGCATTTTAGTCTGTCTTGAATGATTGTGCATTTTAGTCAGTCTTTTTCATCTAGGTTGGGTTGTTTATTCAAAATTGACTTGGATGCTTTTGAGGCTTTTTTTCATCATATCAACGTGTAACGCGTCTTGTACATCGAGTTCCATTTGTTTACGAAGAAATGGTACTATCAGGTGTCACCCCAGACAAGAAAGCAAGAGCAATGTTGCGGTCTGCACTAAGATATATACATGAGAAGCACACTTAAATCATAGCCATAACTGCACAAGCAGATCAGGATGATGACAAACTTGACTTATCTTCTTAAGGCCGTCTGTCAATGCACATTGAAGGTTAGTGGTTTTATTTTAACTCAACTGTTTCTATTAGCCATGCATGAAAGCTAGCGAGATGTATTATTTAAAAATGCATTGCTTGAAAAGTCTGACGACTTGAACTTAAAGTTTAGCTTCCAAAATTGTTTGAAGTGAATTTGAAATTGACTTTTGAATCCAAGTTGAGTCCTTTTAGTTGATTGACTTGAGTCGTATTCTTAGTTTCTATTAGCTTAATTCACATCAAATGATCAAATGCTGATGAATATACAAGCATGGCTACAGAAGAACGTGAACACTTACAGGAGTGTTTTATACTATGCAATAAACTGTAGTGAGAAAGAGCTACAGAAAAAAGAAAAAAACAAACAACCAGTAGAGAGCAGAACCAATAAAATCTTGACAAATTTATGAACATATTGTCATTTTTATCGATGCATAGCTTTAAATTGGTCTCATCTAATAGGGTAAACATTCCTACATCTTAATAAAATGCAGCTTCAAATCGTGTTTTAGTTTGTTCAGTTTCCGCACAAATTTTGGCATTTCTTTCATTGAATGTATTTGAGGAAAAATTTTGCAGAAAAAATTTCATAGAAATGGGGACTGCAGCTTATGTTTCCTTGTCTGGTTGTGCAGAGTTTTGGGAATGGCTCATGGGTTGTGTTTTTCTCATAGTGAATTCTTCCATTATTTTCTGGCTGACTTATGCCTGTTTTCTTGCATCCTCATATTCTAGCTCGCAGGAATTGGGGTGACCGCATGCGAATTACAAAGAAGGATTTGGATTCCCGCCCTCTTCCAAGCGACCGGTTGTATGTATTCGTCTATATTCTTGTATCGTTGTGAGTGCCTGTTATTCATTTGATGAACCAAGCATCATCGATCCTGTGTTCATGTAGATTAAGTGGCTAACAATCATGTATTTTTCCATTGAAGATCATAGATGATCTCCCTATCAACACATGTAAAACAGTTGAAAAGTAAGGGAGTATATTAATCTATATAGCTCACGATCTTTGGCTTCTTATCCCAAAAAGAAAAAAGTTGTATAGATTTGACTTACCAAGGTAAAATCCAATGCATTGTTCTTTCGAGATCTTGGATTGGTGAAGCCTAGTTCTCATACATAGAATAAATATTATCCTTACTTTAATCACCTTTTAACCCTATAGGAACCATAGATGTGATTTACCTTCTAGGTTCTATTTTGAACGACGACAAACAATGGTGACAACAAACCCGCAATCCCAAATTCACATTTTCATCCTCAATGATTGCTTCATTTCTACACCATCCCTTCGTTATAATGAGGATGATTTGTCGTTCAGATGTATCAAAATGAAAAAAAACACAACAACAATAACCCCAGACTCTCACTCTAGCATGTTTGTAGATAAAGTTTATGGGATAAGAAACCAACAATGGTGGGTTCTAAAAAGAAAATAGGTGGATGTCAGGTACATAGACATTATTAAAGACGTACGAGGAGTAGTAATAAGTCTAAAGACATTTGAAGTAATCAATTGTGGAGTAAAATGATAATGAGAATCTTTGAAGAGACTAGGAGAGGTAAATTATGAAGATTTTGTCATTTAATATTAGAGGTTGTGCTGTTGCTGCAAAATGTAACATGATTAGAAGAATGACCAGGAAAGCCAAACCAGACATTATAATCGTGCACGAAACAAAAGAGAGTGCATTGATAGAAGAATAATGAGTCAATTGTAGAGTAATAGGTTTATGGAGTGGGTTTTTCTACCATCTAACGGTAGATCAAGGGGGATTCTTGTGGCATGGGATGCTAAGGTGATAAAAGTGTAGGGTAATCTTGTAGGTGTCTTCTCAGTTCCAGTCAAAATCCAAAAACTAGTACATTAACAAACTTTAGAGTCAATGGCTCTATGGGAAGCGGCTTATGAAAATATTACAAGAATGTTTCGGGAAATTCATCAACAACGTGATCGCTTAGGCTGTCCTAGATTCCACTCAAATGTTTCCCCAATTTCATTTTCACTATCCCCACAAGAACCAATACAACCAGCAAACCTTCCATCACCACCGCCTCTTTGTTCATGTCCTACACCACTATCAAAAACCCTCTGATCCACATCCTGAAAACCCCCTGCCACCTCTTTCCCCCTCAACGAAACCTTCTTATGAGATTCAATACCTCAAACTAACTTGTGTGTGTGAGGAAGACATTAAACTAGATCTGAAACCTCACCAAATCTTAGGGGGACTGCAGAATTCCATGGTGACCTTCGAGGACTCGAAAAAGTTAGTGCTTGAACGGGATCTAGATCCGCCATCCGCTGCAAGATCTCTATTTTGTTTCCCTTCATTCAATTCTCAATGAATCCTCTCTACTTACTTCAGAAGTTTATGAGGCAGATATTGGTTGCGGATTCAAGCAATTTGAGATGTCTTCGCTGCAATGTTGAAGGAAGAGATGATTGATGTGTCACTATATAAGATACATGATACTTGTTCTGATGATAGTAAACCTCCTGCAGTTAAGAGTCAGCAAAATGATTCACAACTGGAGATGAGGATTTGAAACAATGAAAACTTGGAAAAAAATAAATAAATATAGGCCAACCTGCTGATCTTTAGGACTCTTGCCAATATGTTTTAGGTCCACCTTATTATCTTCAATAATATAGAGGGTAAATACAAACAAATCAGATGAAAATGTCATGGTCATAAATTACCTGATATGTCCATTGATTCAGCAATATCTACAACTAGCAAGAATGGAGAGATTTATGATCTCCTAAATTCAAAGAGACCATTAATTTTCTTTTTCGTACATAAGCCTCTGTTTATTCAATCCAAAATAAAAATAAAAATCATCAACCATCTTCTTGATATTCAATTGCACTTAATCGAGCACAATAGAAGAGTTTGATCCATGTAGCTGTCCCCAATTAATTTGAAACGATTGAGGCTATGTTGTTGTAAGACAAAAAAAAAAACTGGTGGTGTCTTGATATTCATTTGCTGATCACCCGTCAAAAACCAAAAAGTGCACTAATTTCTTAAAGAAAATTGAAAACTTTGGACATTAATAATTGCAACCAATCAAACTAATAAGATAAATCTGAGTTTCAACCAAAACACAAATAATAAATAAGATAATCTAGGAATGATGCTTTTACATATTGATCATAATTTAGTAGCATTATCAGTCAAGAGTTTGATGCAGCATCGATCTAACTTAGTAGGATCATGAGGTCAACTGCTCAAGTAAAATTTTAGCTGAACACAACTATTGGAAAATAGCACAACCATCCAGCTGATTAGCTTGGAAGGGTAATTAGGGAGGTCTATTCATGAGCCGAAAATAAAAACAAACTCAAAAAAAAAAAAAGAGTGATCACCTACTAAGAGCAATAGCTCCAAATAGATAAGAACTAGCAACTCTGCAGCACTGCGAATAATTTAAGCTTCTCATATTTATAATTAAGTAAAACTGTTTGTCAATCAGTTACAAACTAGCTTATCAACCATCTTGTTGAAACTCATCAACCATCTTCTTAATATTCATTCCAAGCTTATCTCCAAAATTTTCCTACATGTTAGCTTTTAAAAAAGGCATTTTGTTCTGATGATAGTACAACCTCCTACAGTTAAGAGTCAGCAAAATGATTCACAACTGGAGATGAGGATTTGAAACAATTAAAACTTGAAAGAAAAAAAATTATAGGCCAACCTGCTAATCTTTAGGACTCTTGCCAAGATGTTTTAGGTCCACCTTATTATCTTCAATGCCAATCAATTCATGAACCATTGCCTACAAAAAGAAATGAGAAGGATAAATATAGTTACATAAAGAAGTGAACAAGAATTAATTTCTAAAATATAGAGAGTAAATACAAATAAAACAGATGAAAACGTCGTGGTCATAAATTACCTGATACGTCCATTGATTCAGCAATATCTACAACTAGCAACAATGGAGAGATTTCTACAACAACAACATAGCCTCAATCCCAAATTAACTGGGGTCACACTCAGTTCCAAATTAACCGGGGTCGGCTACATGGATCAAACTTTTCCATTGTGCTCGATTAAGTGCAATTGATGGTGAGCTTTACAAACCATTCAAATCCCTTATAATTAATGAATCCCATGTTAATTTTGGTCTGCCCCTACCTCGTCGAATTTCTACAATTTCTATTGAGTCAAGTTTTCTAGTTGAAGCATTTGTAAGTCGTCTTTACAGGTGACCAAACCATCGCAACCGCCCTTCCCTAATCTTTGTATCAATTGGTGCTACTCCTACTTGTCTTTGAATTTCTATATTTCTTATTCTATCTTTGTATCAATGGAGAGATTTCTGATCTCCTAAATTCAAAGAGAACATTAGTTTTCTTTCTCGTACATAAGCCTCTGTTTATTCAATCAAAAAAAAAAAAAAAAAAACTCATCAACCATCTTCTTGATATTGAATTGCTCTTAATTGAGCACAATGAAAGAGTTTGATCCATGTAGCCGTCCCCAATTAATTTGGGACGATTGAGGCTATGTCGTTGTTGTAAGGAAAAAAAAAAAAAAAAAACTGGTGGCATCTTGATATTCATTTGCCGATCACCCGTCAAAAACCAAAAATTGCACTAATTTCTTACAAAAAATTGAAAACTTTGGGCATTAAAAATTGCAACCAATCAAACTAATAAGTTAGAAGAAAAATCTGAGTTTCAACCAAAACACAAATAATAAATAAGATAATCTAGGAATGATGCTTTTGCATATTGATCATAATTTAGTAGCATTATGAGTGAAGGGTTTGATGCAGCATCGATCTAACTTAGTAACTGCTCAAGTAAAATTTTAGTTGAACACAACTATTGGAAAATAACACAACCATCCAACTGATTAGGTTGCAAGGGTAATTAGGGAGGAGTATTCATGAGCCGAAAATAAAAACAAACTCAAAAAAAAAAAGAGAGTGATCACCTACTAAGAGCAATAGCTCCAAACAGATAAGAACTAGCAACTCTGCAGCACTGCGAATAAATTAAGCTTCTCATATTTATAATTAAGAAGTAAAACTGTTTGTCAATCAGTTACAAACTAGCTTGTGCATAAAAAAAAAAGGTACTGGAACAAGACACTAGTAAATAAATTGAGGAAAACAATTTCATTGCTAGCTAAAGTAATAGGTAGTGAATTGAGCAGTGGGCATTCATGGCTTCAACACATACCATGCCAATTAAGTGATGAAAAGATCTCACATGCATTTATGCACTGGTTTTGGTGATTAAAGAGAGAATCACGTCTTCTCTCCTTCTGCCCTCTTTCTCTCTTTCACTCTTTCTCTCATCCTCTCGTTCTTATCCGATCTCTTATCGGAGCTTTATCTCATCTATTTGGTTCTAAACTGGTTTTTTTAGAAAGTTTGTTAGTTAAAGAGGATAAGTGGTTTTTTTTTTTTTAAAGAAAAAAGTCGGAAAAAACATTATAAATAATACCAACAGTTTCTAATTTTCTCTTCTTGATTGTTTTTCACCATATATTAATTGTTGAACGTTCGAGAGGAATTGGCTTTCCGAATTCTTGCTTTTCGTCATCAATGGCATCATCACTACTCGTTAGTAATAGTTTGAGTTCATCAGTCGTTCTTCCTCACGGTTACGTGTTTGCTCCCACAGATTTCGAGCTCTTCTGTCACTTTCTCCTTTCTAAAATTCAAAACCCTGATGTGAAGTTCGAAGAGATTCATGATCTTGATGACATCTACAAATATACACCTGAGATCCTCGCAAGTACGTACGAACAAATCTGTTGCATGTCTTCTTTTTCTTTTTTTTGCATATCTTTCTTATTCTCATTGACTAACTAGAAGTTTTAAAATTCAAAAAATTGTCGGTTTGCGTCAATAATTGATTTTAAGTATGTTTGAGAAAAACTACCTATAATTTAACCCAAACAGTTTAAAATTAAAATTAACGTCTCCATGTCGTGCAAGTTTTGATCAAAGAGTAATATATATTGTAAATAATTGTTTTTTCGTTAAAAAGAAAAATTATTGTGAAGGCCCAAATCCTACCTTGCCGGTCTAATCCGATAGGAGACCTGCGAAGTCGGATTAGACCGGCAAGGTAGGATTTGGGCCTTCACAATTATGTAGTGCGATGATCGGGTTAAATTTTTATATGTTTATTAATTTGTTTTAGGGTTTAATTAGTATTGATAATTATATATGCCTAATTAATCAAGTTGTGCGTGCATGCACGGAGTTGTGCGTGCATGGAGTTGTGCGGATGAGGTTAGGGTTGGAAGTACTCATGCATATAAACTTAGATTAATTAGATTCTTTTACACGTGCAATTAAATTACATTAATTCGTGCGGGTTTGTACGAAAAAAAGAGAGCCAAAGAATGGTATTTTTTTTTTTCAGCCCTAGGATCATGAAACATGAGAACGGCTCTAGGCCGAATCGGAAGGTTGCCGGTCAAAGTAGTTTTTGGAGAGCCTCTAATGGCGGAAAGATGATGGTTCAAGTACATAATAGACAATTTTTGGGACATAAGGGAGCATTGAACTACTTTAAAAATAAGCAATCCAAGACCAATTGGATCATGCAAGAATACACCTTGGCTTCTCAAAATCATCACGGTCCCCACAAGGTAACCATGCTTAATTCATTCTCACTAATTAACTTAGAAAATCAATAATTAATGTATATATTAGATTTTTTCCTGAAATAATTAATATATATGTTTATAGTTCTATAACATACCGTACCAACCAAGTGCAATAAGTGGGTACAATGTCACTTAAGTAAGAGGTTGGGGTCTGAATCCTAGTTAGGGCAAGTTAGTTTCTTAATTTCTCATAAAAAAAAATACGTATACCTGAGACATCTATATACCCTAAACCTAAATAAATACCAACATATTTTTTTTTCTTAAAAAATAACTAGAGAAATTACTTATACCCTTCCTTTTATTTTTAGGAGTTTTAATTTAATGCTAACTTCAAATTAATTATTAGTCTTTCACAGTCATGTAGACTAATTGTTAATTGAACTGATTTTTCTATAAGAATAGTATATTAATTAATTGTAGTAATTGAATATTTATATATTGTTTTCTCTTTACTTATGTACAGGTTTAAAGACTATTCTCTCAGTGCAAAATCTACCAAAGGATTGGCAAAGCTTCAAGAAACAAATCATCAATCGTAATTGGTCATCGAGTGATGTTGGTGACGAAGGAGGCTTGGAGGACTACATAATGCCACAGACTACCTTATTATGAAGATGTCAATCATGGTGTTGCTCAACAAGTTTGGCATGGATATGGCACTGCCATGAATAATATTACTAATGCCTATGATCATCAATACATCAATATTGAGGATGGAGCTGATACAATCAACCTGTGAAGAAGCCATGCCACCATTAATGATCATCAACCAAGATCATCCATCGGCAAGTGCCATTCATAGCTACCGACGATAATGACTGGTAACTCATCCAACTTTGGGCTATCAAATATTGAGCCTCATCACGCAGATCATGAAGAAGCGGGGGCCATTATCCAAGACTACCAAGAAAAATATCAATGTGACTTCAACACTGATCATCCTGATGTAGTTGCGCCTTAATGTTGAGTCGACAGAGGTTTTAGAGGAAGAGGGCCTCGACTGGTTGCGTGACTTCCCCAAATTTCAACCGGCGGATTTGGAATTCAGTGATTGGGAAGCCAATGCATGGGATAATGAATTTGCTCCAGTTTGAATGTATATATAGTTGTCACAAGGATATATATCATGCATGTATTTGCTTAATCAGTTTGTGTAATGACATGATCTACCTTTTTTTGTTGTGAGAATTGAATCAATTTGTTTAAGGACATGAATTTGTTCCGGTTTGAATTAATATGCATGTATGGTTGGATCCATCCATCATGCCTAAATGATTCTTATAATATGTATCAATCATGGGCGCCTAGTGAGCTCCCTCCACTGCCTTGCCTTGAATTCCTTCGAACCTGTGAGTGTCGCTGCTTCACCTCTCTTTGCCGCTCAGTTTGAGTAATCATGAGTATCCAGACAGTTTGTTTGACATTTCCTTCACATTTTTTTTATAGTTATTGTTTAGATGATAGTGTTCTACATATTAGTGTTGGGTTTGATGTCCAATGATTTTTCTATTGCACTTTGGTTTGTAAAGGAAGACTTCTTCCTAATTAATAAGATCAACCTTCTTGTCAATTTGATTGCAGTGTTTTTTTTTTTTTTTTTTGGTACATATTGATTGCAATGTGTTTGATGTGCACAATATATCAAATAAATAATGCACATTTCATTTATGTCGTTTTAGTGATGGGCAAGATCAGATGCTTTTTTTTTAACAATAGTTGGTAATTTTTTATAGGGGGAGTTAATGTTTGGCGTCTTTGAAATAATGCTTTGAGAGGCACTCTTGTAGCATTTCTGTGTGATTCTTGTAAGGGTTGGATCCTACTCAGCGTACATGCATGTTTGTATTTTTCGAATTGTATCCTGTTCTTTGCTATTTTTATGTCTCTAACTTCCAGTTTGAGTGTATAGTTATCACAATGTATTTCCTTAATCAATTTTTGTAAGGACATGATCTACCTTTTTTTTTGTGCGAATTGAATCAATTTGTGTAAGGAAAGTATAGGCCATTAATTGTACAGTACCTCTTATCAAAATGTAATTGCAGAATACCGTTTTACCAATTTTTCTGTTCACTATTCATTCATCTAAGGCATTTGAATTTGCTTTTTTTTTTTTTTTTTTTTTTTTTTTTTGTGGTTTGATCTACTTTTTTTTTATAAGAAAGAAACAACTTGCCCCTAGAGCTGGGGTTCGAATAAGTAACCTCTTACTCCCACCAAATCTCATTCTAAACCATTGGATACGTGGTTTGATCTAATGACAATTAGCTATTGGTTCGTTGAATATGAGTTAAGATTAGAAAAAGGCCCACATGTATAGAAGAGAATCGAAATTTACTGTGTTATATGTTTGTTTGTTTGTATGTTTTTTTGTTTTTTTTACTTCAGTGGAAGTCGAACTCACCTCAATCCCCAAACCCAACTTTTTGGCAAGTGATGCATTTACCATTTCATTAAAGGTGTTTTCACTAACACAAAATAGGGTTTTCGTAGTACTAGATTTATTGGGGTTCGAGACAACCGCTACCAAATTAAGTGTGTATAAGAAAAAGCATAAAAGACCAAACATAATTAAATCCCAAACTCAATTTCATCCAATGTGAACCTGATTTCCTCTCGTTCCATAAGAAAACTCTAGCTGCCTCGACCATCGGTTATCTTGATCACCCATTACCTCATGTCACTCCTCTTTATGAAAATAAGTTATGGTATGTAGATCAAAACATATAAGAGTGTGACATGATAGATAACCCTGGTCAACATCTGGGAATCGGCTTCGGTAGATCGAGAGGAACCTATGACGATAAACTTTGCCAAACATCCCACGGTCAGATTGAACGAACCCACGAACGGAGACCCCATCAAAACATCTCTCGAAAGGTAATCATGACGAAGACTTAAGTCTTCGCCAAACATCTCTCATCCTCGCGGGTCTTGCACGAGTATTCACTCACCGCATAGTCCTTGTAACAACCCTAAATTTCTAACTTGTGCCACGTGGTATTTTAGGACCATGACCTAGACCTAGCAGGACGTGGCATACATGGTCAACCTTCGGGAGTCGACATCGAGTATATTATTTTTCATTGGCGATTGTATTAACTAGCTAAACATAAAATGTCAAATTTAATCAATTTAAATTATCGGGTTTCGCAGGTAAGGTTCGATGTCGGTATCCGTGCACTAAGAGAGTACTTGAGTACGAATAAGCTAAATGATGAGACGGCTAATAATTGAGTACTTTTAAAACCTACGTGAACTTGGCCTATGAAAATGGTAAAGGAAAATGTCTAAGTCAATTACTTTATAACTATCGTTAAATTGATCTAACTGGATAGTTGTTGGGTTATAATGCCATTTAATTAAATGAATAACCCGTTGGAGTTTCTATTTAGATTATCACATTATTATGCCTAAGTCCAAATGGTTAAAATGAAACCATGAAATTATATAAGTCTAGCTAAAGAAAGGCCAATTGGACACATCTAAGCTACACACTTAATCTAGAACACCATGGACCTCCATGAGATCTACCTAGGGATGAGGGTGTGGAAAATGATTAGTGCTCATCAAGTGGTATATGATGTGGGGTAATTTAGAATTATGGGTAGCACATATCGAAGGATGTGAAGCTAGGATCAAAAGAGAGAGACTAATATAAATATGGACACTTAGACAAATTGTGGTTTCAAAATCACTTGAGGGAATCAATTGAGGAAGAGAATAGAGCACTTGCTAGAGTGGCTAGATTTATAGGAAGCTAGAGGGGAGATTAGAAGTTTCAAGATAGTTCCAACTTTCAACAACACCGCTCTAGGTATGCACAAAACAAATCTTTCTAGTTCAAGTCTTGATCTCTTTACTTTAATGAATGAGGTGGTTGATGGTCAAACTTGAGTGAATCTATAATTTTGAAATGGTTTTGCAGGGATGAAAAACCCCGTAGAAAATCTTTTCCCCGTTATATTATTCAATGGGGATTCCCGCGGGAATTTTCAAAAAAAAGAATTGTAACAAATAAAGTGTCAAATATACATACATAACGACACAATTGTTGAAATTCCAACAAAAATAAATAAAATCAACATATCATGCAAAAAAAATTATAACTACTAAGTTTTAACACTTATAATTAAGTTTATACAAATCATCGACATATCTAAAATGAAAAGTCCAAATTCAAAATATTCCTTAAAGTCATAACTATCTCTTTAAACTACCACAGCTCTGTTTGGCAAGGCTAGCTGATAAACTAGCTGATAGCTGATAATCTAGTTGATATCTGATAATCTACTAGCTGGTAGCGGAAAGCTGATAATCTAGCTGATCAAGTAAAAACTGTTTGGAATGATAGCTGATTGATTAGCCAAAATGATAATAAAGGACATATGACACAATTAAGTATATTAATTAATCATATAATTAATGTATCTTATTTACAAAATATAAATTAATACCATAAACTAATTTATATTATTTAGAAAACTAAACTATGTGTGTCTATAAATGCTTACACGAAAATAGTTCTATATTAATTTATAAGAATTCGTAAAAAATAAACACATGTAAATAAAAATACAATAAACGATTTGGATAACTATACATATACCTAACGCATCATCCATAACTAAGAATCAATATTATTGCGAATATTTTTCATTTCTATAGAAGTATCTCTATAACTTAAAAAAAATAGATTAGTAAAAAAAATAAAATATGTAGGATAGCCCACCACTCGAACACTACATTAAAAAATATTTTTATAACATCTAAAAATATTTTTATACTCGACTTTGTTAAAACTTATTTAATATGTAATAAATATCTAACAAGATTATCTATAATTAAGAAATTAATGTGTAATGATTTTTAATTTTAGTGAAATTCTTTGTTTTATAATATTTAGTTAATTATTAATCACTATTTTTTTATTAACAATATTAAGTTATATGTTAATTTTAAATTCAATAAGTTTTAATAACTTATTATATAACCGTTGATCTCTGTCGTCTCTCTCTCTCCTCCTCTCTCTCTCATCCTCTCTTTCTTATCCGATCTTTTATTTATGTATTTATTTATTTATTTTCTCGATTTGTGTAGGAATTAGATCACGAAAAATACCCCGTGGAACCAATCTTAAATCCTAAATCTCATCCTACATTATTTTTTAGTAAGTTCGTTAGTTAAAAGGGATAAGGTTTTTTTTTTTTTTGTTAAAAAAAAAAGATAAGGACGTTCATTGAGACAACACATTATAAATAAGACCAATCATCTTATTTGTACTGCGTGATCCAATCATCTTATTTGCACTGCGTGATTTTTCAACAGTTTCTAATAACCCTTCTTGATTATTGTTCATCATATATTAATTGTTTAACGTTCGTGAGGAATTAGCTTTCCGAATTCTTGTTTTTCGCCATCAATGGCATCCCCACTACTTGTTAATAATGGTTTGAGTTCATCAGTTGTTCTTCCACGCGGTTACGTGTTTAGCTTTTTCGTCACTTTCTTTTTTCTAAAACCCAAAACCCTGATGTGAAGTTTGAAGAGATTCATGATCTTGATGACATCTACAAATATACACCTGAGATCCTCGCAAGTACGTACGAACAAATCTGTTGCATGTCTTTCTTTCTTTTCTTTTTCTTTTTTGCATGTCTTTCTTATTCTCATTGACTAACTAGAAGTTTTAAAATTCAAAAAATTGTCGGTTTGCGTCAATAATTGATTTTAAGTATGTTTGAGAAAAACTACCTATAATTTAACTCGAACAGTTTAAAATTAAAATTAATGTCTCCATGTCGTGCAAGTTTTGATCAAAGAGTAATATATATTGTAAATAATTGTTTTTTCGTTAAAAGGAAAAAATATGTTTTGTGATGATCGGGTTAAATTTTTATATGTTTATTAATTTGTTTTAGGGTTTAATTAGTATTGATAATTATACATGCCTAATTAATCAAGTTGTGCATGCATGCACGGAGTTGTGCGGATGAGGTTAGGGTTGGAAGTACTCGTGCATATAAACTTAGATTAATTGGATTCTTTTACACATGCAATTAAATTACATTAATTCTTGCAGGTTCGTACGAAAGAAAAAGAGCCAAAGAATGATATTTTTTTAGCCCTAGGATCATGAAACATGAGAACGGCTCTAGGCCGAATCGGAAGGTTGCCGGTCAAAGTAGTTTTTGGAGAGCCTCCAATGGCGAAAAGATGATGGTTCAAGTACATAATAGACAATTTTTGGGACATAAGGGAGCATTGAACTACTTTAAAAATAAGCAATCCAAGACCAATTGGATCATGCAAGAATACACCTTGGCTTCTCAAAATCATCACGGTCCCCACAAGGTAACCATACTTAATTCTTTCTCATTAATTAACTTAGAAAATCAATAATTAATGTATCTATTAGATTTTTTCCTGAAATAATTAATATATATGTTTATAGTTCTATAACATACCGTACCAACCAAGAGCAAGTGGGCACAATGTCACTTAAGTAAGAGGTTGGGGTTTGAGTCCTAGTTAGGGCAAGTTAGTTTCTTAATTTCTCGTAAAAAAATACGTATACGAGACATCAATCTATATACCCTAAACCTAGATAAATAGCAACATATATTTTTTTTTCTTAAAAAAATAACTAGAGAAATTACTTATACCCTTCCTTTTATTTTTAGGAGTTTTAATTTAATGCTAACTTCAAATTAATTATTAGTCTTTCACCAGTAGTCATGTAAACTAATTGTTAATTGAACTGATTTTTTTTATAAGAATTGTTTATTAATTAATTGTAGTAATTGAATATTGATATATTGTTTTCTCTTTACTTATGTACAGTTTAAAGACTATTCCCTGTGCAAAATCTACCAAAGGATTGGCAAAGCTTCAAGAAACAAATCATCAACTGTAATTGGTCATCAGAGTGATGTTTGTGACGAAGGAGGCTTGGAGGACTACATAATGTCATAGCTACCTTATTATGAAGATGTCAATCATGGTGTTGCTCAACAAGCTGGCATGGATATGGCACCTGCCATGAATAATATTACTAATGCCTATGATCATCAATACATCAATATTGAGGATGGAGCCGATACAATCAATCGTGAAGAAGCCATGCCACCATTAATGATCATCAACCAAGATCATCCATCAAGAAGTGCCATTCATAGCTACCGACGATAATGACTGTGGTAACTCATCCAACTTTGGGCTATCAAATATTGAGCCTCATCACGCAGATCCTGAAGAAGCAGGGGCCATTATCCAAGACTACCAAGAAAAATATCAATGTGACTTCAACACTGATCATCCTGATGTAGTTGCGCGCCTAATGTTGAGTCGACGAGAGGTTTTAGAGGAAGAGGGCCTCGATCGGTTGCGTGACTTCCCAAATTTCAACCGCGGATTTGGAATTCAGTGATTGGGAAGCCAATGCATGGGATAATGAATTTGCTCCAGTTTGAATGTATATATAGTTGTCACAAGGATATATATCATGCATGTATTTGCTTAATCAGTTTGTGTAATGACATGATCTACCTTTTTTTGTTGTGAGAATTGAATCAATTTGTTTAAGGACATGAATTTGTTCCAGCTTTGAATTAATATTCGTGTATGGTTGTATACACGTACAATATACGAAATTTTTGCAATTCCAGGCCGCTCAATGTGAGTCTTTGGAGTTCCCGAATTCCACAAAATACCTATCTTGAATTTCAGAATATGTGATGTAAACTTTAAATGTTTTTTTTTAGGGGGTGTTAAAAGGAAATTTGTTTGGTGTCTTTGAAATAATGCTTTGAGAGCTAGGCACTCTTGTTGCATTTTTGTATGATTCGTGTAAGGGTTGAATCTACTCGTAAAGTACATGGTGTTTTTCTATGAAAATGGTAAAGGATGAAAAATGTCTAAAACCTCAACTTGGTCTTTATAACTATCATTAAATTCAATTATCTATCATTAAATTGATAATTGTAGTTGTTATATAATGCCATTTAATTAAATGAATAACCTGTTGGAGTTTCTATTTAGATTGTCACATTATTATGCCTAAGTCCAAATGATTAAAATGAAACCATGAAATTATATATGTGTCTAGACTAAAGAAAGGTCAATTGGACACATCTAAGCTATACACACTTAATCTAGAACACCATGGGCCTCCATGAGATCTACGTAGGGATGAGGGTGTGGAAAATGATTAGTGCTCATCAAGTGGTATATGATGTGGGGTAATTTATAATTATGGGTAGGTCTAGGGATGTACACATATCAACGGATGTGAAGCTAGGATCAAAAGAGAGACTAAGATAAATATGGACACTTAGACAAATTGTGGCTTCAAAATCACTTCAGGGAGTCAATTGAGGAAGAGAATAGAGCATTTGCTAGAGTGGCTGGATTTCTAGGAAGCTTGTTGAGCAACACCATGATTTTGTACCTATCCCCATCCCCATTTAAAATCCTCATACCCATACCCATTAAGGTAAATTTCCATCACTCATGAGTATTCTCCTACACATTTACATATTTAAAGTCCCCATACCCGTACCCAATAGGGTAAATCTCCATCACTTGCGAGTATTCTCCTATCCATTTGCATCCCTAGTCTTTATATGTCAAAAACCATAACCTCATAATGATGTATTATCTTCAAGTAGGGAATAGGGAAAATCGAAGGGTGATAAAGTTTGTTTCTTTCTTATAAAAAAAATGTACATTATCCGTTGACAAGAAAATGAAGGTTTTTTTTAAAAGAAAAATAGTAATGCTAATCGACACAAAGACCAAGGAAGGACGCGCGGTTGCTATAGTTTGAGCACTTACCTTTATTAGAAAACTTGACTGAATAGAAATTGAATAAATTAGTCAAGATAAGGGAGGATTAAAGCTAATTTGAGACATATTAATTAAAAAAACTTAAATAAACAGTTGATTAAGTTTGGATATTGAATGATCTAGACGAAAAAGAAAAAAATAGACAATCAACTCTAATTAATTTGGAATGGACGTTAGGTTCTTGCTGCTTTGAAAGGAACATCCCATCAGAGATAGCAATAAGCATCAGCACTTGTGAGCTCTATGTTGTTGTTGGTGACTTGGTGACGTCCCCTTGCACATCACCGATAAATATCCACAATCAAATATACTACGTGACATAAAGCAAGTAGAAAGCTGCCTAAAAAATTATTTGTGGCAATAGCCAACCTCTTGCCACTTAAAAGATATATTTGTGGCAACTCTCAATGAGATCTATTCATCGGGCCGGCGCCCGCTCGCTTGCCTAGGCCTACTTGACTTGAATTGAGCTTGAATTTTTAAAAATGTAATGAAGCTGGCTCAACCCAAGCTCATAAAAGCCCGCATATATATTGGGCGGGCCTGGTTTGATCTTTTTTAACTTAAGCCCGACCCGAATATAACACAAACTTTTAAATGTATATATAACTTAAAAAGGATCAAAGACGGGATTCGAACCTTGATTCTAAGGATAAACAACACCATCATGGGTACGACAAATAAATGAACTATGCACCTAGTCAACATGACCAACAGACAAATAAACTGTGAATTACATATGCTAACTGCTTAAGTTATTATTTAACAATAATTTATTTTGATAAAAAAAAACTTTTTTTTAAAGTATCAAGCCCGCTTAAGCATGCCCAAGTTTGGCCCATATCAAACTTGGGCCGCTATATGAAAAATCGGGCTTGGGCGGGCTTAGACAAGGCCATAAAAAAAAAAAGCCCGACTTGGAGCCCGCCTAAGCCCGCTCATTGCACAAGTCTACTCTCAAATGCCATAAAATAAAAGATATACTTGTCGCGCCTTTAAACTGCCACAAATGATAGTGATTCTTATTAAGTTAATACATAGTTTGCAATATTCAGAACCTTTAAATAGGACAAGTATTAAAATAAAAAATATTTGATTATTGTTTGCTAAAATGTCAAAATTAAGATTTCAACCAAGAAATTTATTAAAAATAATCACGAAATCTCAATAACAACTACACGTCAATATCAACTCGCATAAATTACAAAAACGTTTGCAACTTTTAATTCATTTGCATCTTCCATGCAATGAGAACTCCAGTTCTTCTTTCCAACTATCACATGAGCAACACAAGGAAATTTAATTCACCAATTATCTGAAAATAAAAGAGATCATCTAGCAAGAGCAATAATTCCAAACAAACAAGGTTTAAAGCTAGCAACTCTATTAAGGGTTAAAATAAGAAAACACATAGTAGCAAATATAAAAAAGAATCACAAAAAGACTAAAAAGAGAAAGATTTCATTAGTATTCGAGTGTGAAATAGTAAATAGTTCCTTAATATCAGAATTAGTTTAATATGATTTTAAATTTCAACCGCACAAATTAATATAACACTAGAACAAATTCAGCTTTTGATAGAGGTTTTTGACCTCTATGAAAAGTAGGGGTGAGCAAACTGCGGTTTGGTGGTGAAAACCGCCAAACCGCGACCAAATCGAGGGTCTACGATTTAGTGATTTTCCAAACCACCACCAAACCACGAACCACCAAAACTGCAACCAAACCGAACCGCGGTTTATGCGGTTTGGTCGGTTTGGTTGCGGTTTTGGTGCGAGGCGGCGAGGCAGCGGTGCGAGGCGGCGGTGGACGTTCACGCGGTGAAAGGCGACGACGATGGCGATGGATTCGGCGGCGGCGGTGAGACGGGGAGTGAGAGGAGAGAGGAGACGGCGGGTGTGAGCGGAAAGAGGATCGGCGGGAACGAGAGGAGAGAGGAGACGGCAGTGAGATGAGAGAGGAGCCGGCGATGAGAGGAGAGAGGAGCCGGCGATGAGAGGAGAGAGGAGCGACGGGAGTGAGAGGGAGGTAACGGGCGGGAGCGGGGAGTGAGAGGGATGTGACGGCGGGAGTGAGTGAGAGGAGGTGACGGGCGGGAGTGAATGAGAGGAGAGGAGATGATTGTTTTTTTGGTTACATTTTAGGGTTTTTGGTTTGTATTCACCAAAATGCCATCGCTTAGGTTAAACCATGATTTTCCCAAAATGAAAACTGCGACCAGGACCGCGAGTTTTAAAAACCGGACCAAACAATGCGCGGTTTGGTCGGCTTGAAATTTTTCAAAAACAGATTGCCCACCCCTAATGAAAAGCGTTATCTTTTAAAGCGTTATCGTATCTTCAAAGCTTACATAGGGGTTTCAAACCTCTATCAAATCGACTATTTCATAAGGGTTTGAAACCTCTATAATATCTATAGGCTTACATAGGGGTTTCAAATCCCTATCAATTTTAGTAATTTCATAAAGATTTGAAACCTCTATATTATCGTCAAAGGCTAATATAATCAAATGTAATATTAAAAAATAATAGCCGAAAATGCTCAATATTAATTTCTATTTCCATTTTCAATTGAAAATATAACAAATCTACATTCCAATCGCAATACTTGTTATTCCATCAAGAAATTCGCAGTGTTCTACAACCAATCAACAAAACAACAAATCGATAGCCACACATTTCACGAAACCCACTAAAATGGTCAAAAATCAAACAAATAGTGTTCTCCTCCACCCCCTCAGCCACCTTCTCCACCACCTCTGTAACGACACCGATGGTCTTTACCACCATTACAACCTCCTCTATACATGATCAATTCAAAGTTACAAACACATCAATAAACAATTGACCTCATCAATGGAACTCTTCCAATTATATGAACATATATCTTACTTTTAAGAGCCAGTAGGGGTGCCCATTTGTGCCTCCAAAATGGTAGAATTATTGATATCAATGTACCCAAAACCCAATTTTTCCTGCAATATATTAATGTTCGTCACATTGAAATATTATTAGTCCAAGCTTTATAAATGTAGATCATGAAATTTAATCGCCACCCTATATTTACCAAGAACGTGAAGTTGGCCCGGAAGCAATGAGAGTACTCCCATTCCTACACATCAATCAAACCAATTATAAATTTAAGTGCACCCATGACAAGGCAATATAGTTAAGCTAGTATATGAACATTAAAGGACCGTATCTTCAGATGTTGATGCAGATTGAGAAATGAATGAGGTTTATATCTGGCCTTTTGAGATATTATTGTTGCCCTCCAGTTGCTCGTACAAGAAAGCCAAATTTTTATTGCCCTCAAATTGATCATAAGCTGCTAAGGATAACTTTAATGATGACATTGCTAGAAGATCAAAAACAGTTGTGAAATAACTCAAAGCATTGCTAACAATTAATTGTGTCATAATGGCTTCTCCATGTGAGGAAAGTATATCAGTGAATCTCAACAACCAATGTAGTGCACTTTGCCCTAGTTTGTAGAACCTCCTTAGAAAGTAATATGAGACATTGGAGAGCATGAACCTTTTGGTCCATAAATGTATTTGATAAATGCAAGTACAACTACAGAGCAAGAAAGCCAAGCATAGAAACATATAGCAAATAGGGGGCCTAAAGAGTTGATACTTCAACAAGGAGACTAGAAACTCTATTGCCAAAGTAATGTAAATAATCTTCAAGGTGAACCACATCTCCACACAAAAGAGAGAGTTTCGTGCCTTGCTAGAAAGAAAATGATAACCCTTGGAAGCACTTGACATGTTTGAACATAGCTTATAACTAATTATTATCAAAATATAATAGTGCTTATAACTAATTATTATTTATTCCAACTACGATGTCTACTACTCTTAAATATGATTGTTAATTCATGGTGCACCTAACCAAATGACATGAAAATGAGGGAAGACAAAGGACTTAATTGATTTCGGTCTTCTTTTTAAACAAAGAAAAACAAATATAAAAACATTTTACCAATGTTATGTTCTCGATTACGCAGAGAGCATCATCCAATTTTCCTCCCGTTGAAAAAAAAAAAAAAAGTAAGGCTTTTGATCTCATTAACACCAGTCATCAACGAGTGAAAGAGATGCATTTTCAAACACAACAATTTCTTATTTAAGAAGATAATCGAGTTTTTTGAACATAAAAACAAGAGCCTACATCCACAGATTATCTCGAAACAGTGAGATGAGATTACTTGTACCATTGTTGCTTTGAACCATACACCTCTTTGTTTCTTTTTATGCACATATTTTTTGTTACTTTGCAACAATATTTTTCTATTTTATCATGTATTCTAAACCTCCACTCTCATCACCAATGCACTAGAGCAACAATTCTTGCACTGCAAATGAAATAAAGCAACTCAATGTGTCGAAGGGATCAATCTCATTAGCATTAAATTAAAAAACTATTGCCCATCTGAAAAAAAAAATATTGAACTAGAGGTCCAAGTTCACCATATTCTTGCATTTAAGTATATAGTCACTAAAGAATTTTATTTACCTGGCATTTAAGTATTCAAAATCAAATGTAGTTATCTAGCTAAGAAAGTCACTATATACTTGTATAAAAAGATCACTTGAGTGCCATGCCATTCTCGACATTAGTCCTACTCTAAGCATCTGCTTCATCTTATATGTATGACAAACTAATTCAAATAGATAATTAATTTGCTGTTCTTAAATTTGCAAAAACACATTCTAACCTCAACAAACTTCAATATATTCCAACACATTTGGAAAATCAATCAATATATTTTGATATAATTATATTAGTCACACACACACACACACACACACACACATATATATATATATATATATATACTAGTCAACGGGCACGTGCGTTGCACGTGAAGCAAATAGAGATGTTCTGATAACACTTGAGAACTTTTCTTTTTCAGAAAAACCACAATATAAAAAATTAAACTTTAATTTTTTCTATTGTGGCATGTGTAGGTGTTTCGTGTAGAAGTTTGGAGTAAATGACAAATATCTCAACCAAGCTTATGTGAAACCTAAATTATA
This sequence comes from Stephania yunnanensis, assembly GCA_039657365.1. Classification (NCBI taxonomy): domain Eukaryota; kingdom Viridiplantae; phylum Streptophyta; class Magnoliopsida; order Ranunculales; family Menispermaceae; genus Stephania; species Stephania yunnanensis. The sequence goes on along the minus strand of CM077585.1, from coordinate 51,367,413 downwards.
TAGGAGAGAAATATAAATTAATCAACAGTTATACGACATGAATTTTTTAAGTAAAACAAAAATAATATCACGGAGCAGAAAAAATCCAAAGAATAGAACTAAGAATATGAGTATGGAACCAAGTACAATGGCCATTACATAGGCTCGATTAATAGAGGAGCGAGGGGCATATGCTTGTGGAAGTGCTAAGCCTCGCAGTGTGCATTGCTGATCGGTAATGCAGACAATTTTCGGAAGGTAACCTTTGATTCTCGTTTTTGGAAAAATTGATGAAGTCAAGACTCAATGTGTTACAGATATTGCAAGGAATGTATTCAATGTTATTGTTGGATTGAATTCCATATGCCAAAGCAGATCATCTCTTCTCCTCCTCAAACTCAATCTATTCGATTGTGCTCTAGGTAGATAAATATAGGTGTCTGCATGAGATCAATATATGTGTAAAACATAGTCACTAAATTAATAGAACTATATGAAAGAAAATATTAGTGTGTGGAACATCTCTATCTCTATCAAATAAAAAGAGGTTTCTATAACCAAATGAAAATAGAAAAACAAAAGCAACAACCTTGGATTGAATTTCATATGCCAAAGCAGATCATTTCTTCTCCTCCTCAAACTCAATCTATTCGATTGTGCTCTAGGTAGATAAATATAGGTGTCTGCATGAGATCAATATATGTGTAAAACATAGCCACTAAATTAATAGAACTATATGAAAGAAAATATTAGTGTGTGGAACATCTCTATCTCTATCAAATAAAAAGAGGTTTCTATAACCAAATGAAAAAAATAAAACATAAGCAACAACCTTGGATTGAATTCCATATGCCAAAGCAGATCATCTCTTCTCCTCCTCAAACTCAATCTATTCGATTGTGCTCTAGGTAGATAAATATAGGCGTTTGCATGAGATCAATATATGTGTAAAACATAGCCACTAAATTAATAGAACTATATGAAAGAAAAATATTAGTGTGTGGAACATCTCTATCTCTATCAAATAAAAAGAGGTTTCTATAACCTAATGAAAAAAGAAAAACAAAAGCAACAACCTTGGATTGAATTCCATATGCCAAAGCAGATCATCTCTTCTCCTCCTCAAACTCAATCTATTCGATTGTGCTCTAGGTAGATAAATATAGGTGTCTGCATGAGATCAATATATGTGTAAAACATAGCCACTAAATTAATAGAACTATATGAAAGAAAAATATTAGTGTGTGGAACATCTCTATGACTCTATCTCTATCAAATAAAAAGAGGTTTTTATAACCAAATGAAAAAAGAAAAACAAAAGCAACAACCTTGGATTGAATTCCATATGCCAAAGCAGATCATCTCTTCTCCTCCTCAAACTCAATCTATTCGATTGTGCTCTAGGTAGATAAATATAGGTGTCTGCATGAGATCAATATATGTGTAAAACATAGCCACTAAATTAATAGAACTTTATGAAAGAAAATATTAGTGTGTGGAACATCTCTATCTCTATCAAATAAAAAGAGGTTTCTATAACCAAATGAAAAAAGAAAAACAAAAGCAACAACCTTGGATTGAATTCCATATGCCAAAGCAGATCATCTCTTCTCCTCCTCAAACTCAATCTATTCGATTGTGCTCTAGGTAGATAAATATAGGTGTCTGCATGAGATCAATATATGTGTAAAACATAGCCACTAAATTAATAGAACTATATGAAAGAAAAATATTAGTGTGTGGAACATCTATATCTCTATCAAATAAAAAGAGGTTTCTATAACCTAATGAAAAAAGAAAAACAAAAGCAACAAAAAGAAAACAAATTTATGGATCGCGTTAATGCATCTCAAACTCTTTGAAGGTTCCATATTTAAAGTCTAAGTATGTCATCATATAATACACCAGTAAAAGAACACATTCATAGTATAGAGCCAAACAAACCTGAAGGCGAGCAATTGTTTTCAAGTCTAATGCATACTCTTCAGCCATTTATTCTCTGCTAGTCTTTGCAACAATCAGATATTCGGCGGTGGCATTTTCAACTGCGCAACAATCACAGTGAGAGCAGATAAAAGAGATTGAATTCTCAAATTGAAACATAAATGAACACTGACACCAACCCCAACCCGATGATACTCCATCGACTCCCTCGACTACAGGCGTCGATTTCTACCTCACTTCCTCGCTTTCTTCTTCGGACAATGCAGCTATCCGAACAGGATCAGTTCTTATTCCCGTCTTGCGATCTGTTTCAGACGCTTTCGACTGCAATCTTGACGATCGCCTTGTACTACAAACTTGAGAAACAATGAAGACAATGCCAACAGCACCAATCACAATCCTCCAACAATGCAAACATAATCTCTAGAATATCCATAACATGTAAGATCATTCCTTGTCAACAACTTAGCTTGACATGCTATTTACCTCTTCGACCTGCAGCACAATCTGTTCAAATTTTCGACCATCGGCGGGGACCTGGCAACCCTCCGAGGTGCGGGGCAAATAACTCCCATTGGACTTCTTTGGTGGTGAACAACTTCCGATCTCTTCTTTTTATATCAGGTTCACAACCCACGGCATTATTCAAAGATATTTTCTCCAAACCTGTAAAGCTCCTTTGGTACATATCCATCTTGAGAACTACTGAAAAAAATAACAGATCCAATATAAGCAAAAACTCTATAAGCCAATATCAAATCCCATACAAAGCAATACCACATGAGACACACAACCTATCTAAAGAACACGATAGCAAATCAATAAAACCAGTACTATTAAGGCATAAGGCCTTTTGTAGGCGATTTACCTCATTAGATGAGGTGACCAGTCAATGCAAATCTAAAACTTGCACAACAGATTAAAAAGAGACTTTCGTGATGAATGAAATAATGAAAAAATCAAGTTACATGTAATAAAAGAACATATTCAAATCGTTAATTTTTTTTTTTGTAAGGATGTCCTACAATTAGACAAAAAATCGCAAATTACCAACTCAAATTCAATATCAAAGTTCAAACCCTCCTAAACCCCCAAATCAGCATTGCTGAATTAAAAAAAAAAAAAAAAAAAAAAACCAAGAATGGACCTGTAATCGGACGAAGAGGAAGAAGAGGTGTGGCCGCCGTTGCGATGCCTTCTTCTGCGCTTAGATCGCGACTCCCTCTTCTTGCGGATCTTGATCGAGTCCCTGTTCTTTCGGCGAAGACGGCAGCCGCGACGCGACGATGAAGAAGACGAACTGATGAAGAAGATGAAGAAGAACAAATCGAAGACGATGCGGTCGGCATTGAAGATCTGGCGGAGTTGGTTTTCTTGATATCTCTTTTCAGGGACCTCGTAATCGACGAAGAGGAAGAAGAGGCGTGGCGATGAAGAAGATGAAGAAGAAGAAATCGAAGACGGCGGTGGCGGAGCTGGTTTTGTCCCTGTTATTTCGGCGAATCGGCGAAGACGGCGGTCTGTAATCGGACGAAGAGGAAGAAGAGGCGTGGCGATGAAGAAGATGAAGAAGAAGAAATCGAAGACGGCGGTGGCGAGCTGGTTTTGTCCCTTTTATTTCGGCGAATCGGCGAAAGACGGCGATCGCGATGCGACGATGAAGAAGACGGATCTCGTGAAGAAGATGAAGAAGAAGAAATCGAGGACGGCGGTCGATTTCGGTTTCGGTTTCGTCTAATTCGTTTTACGGAACTGCAATTTTGAAGGTTTTATCCAATAGTGAAACCGTCAATTAAATTAGATTTGATAATTTACTTACGAAATTGTCCTTATTTTGATTTTTTTTCATTTAAGGTAATAAGGGCATACTTGGGAGATTTAGTCAAAAAGGCTTCACGGTTAACCGTTTGGGGATTGCTATTATAATAGTATAGATAAATGACTTGAATTTGTAAAAACCGTATGGTACTTAGTAAACTCTTTTAAGAGTTTTAGAAGCATGCAAAAACACTTTTTCAAGTTATTCTCCTCTACTTATCTGACATTTGATATATAGAAATAACTAAAGCATGTAATGTAGTGAATGAATTGCTAACTAGTCTACATCGACCTTCTGAACTTAGAATTATTGCCATATAGATACAAAACCTTTCATTCTTTTGTGCCTCTTTTACATTGTCAATGTATTATCTTACCTATAAAGGTGCAGATAACTTTTTATCAAGAACTAGCATTTTTCAACTGTGCCCATGAAATACTTACTCCTGCTTGATTTTTTTATAACTTAGAATTATTGCCATATAGATACAGAACATTTCATTCTTTTGTGCCTCTTTTACATTGTCAATGTATTATCTTACCTATAAAGGTGTAGATAACTTTTTATCAAGAACTAGCATTTTTCAACTGTGCCCATGAAATACTTAATCCTGCTAGATTTTTTTTTTTTGAAAACCCACTTGATTTGATTTCCATCAATTGATTCACAATACATGCAAACAAGTAGAAATGGATAAAGATACCCGAAAACTGATCCACTACAAACAATTATGAGTGAAAAGGCAGAAAATTGAAGGAAAAGAAATGCCTTGCAACAGCATAGATTGTCTTAATTTAGATTATTACCTTAGTTACATTTGCAAGAGAAAAATCAGCACCTCTGAGATCGGCATCAGATAAATCAGCTTCTAGAACATATCAGAAAGAAGAGAAAGAAGTGTATCAATGAGACAAGTGCATCAGCATTAACTAACTAGCACAAATCAAACAGTGGAACAGACAGCAAAGTAATTCAACATTGAAGCTTGCATGTGAAGTAGTAGATCGACAATTGTTTTCAATAAGAGCCAAACTGTAGGAAACATTAGGAGGAAGAAGTTAATTAGAGAAGTAAATTAATGTGTGTAGGACAATTAGTAATTAAGGCAAGGCAAGGCAAGGCAAGGCAAGTTGGAGTTCCATTAATTTTAATATATATAATACACTTAATTACTGGTATAGTGGTATTCTTAAGAAATAAGATTAAGTTAGGAGTAATTAATTTTAATAGCATTAAATTTGTAAAAGCCAATTGGTGCTTGAAAAGAGCAAGACAACATGAAAGAAATGTGCAGAGCATGAAGATGAAGTACAAAATGTGGGCATAGAAAGCATGCATTGGAACCAAAAACCTTTAGTATATTTTTCAGCTATATATCCCTCAAAATAAAACTGTAGAAGAACACTTTATTCAGGGCACTAGCTAGCATGTACAGGTGACATCAATGCTCTCATCCAACAAATTAAGGAATACAAATTTGTAGACAAGACTTATTAGCTTTACAAAATAATTCAGTCTCTACTGTGAATTTGAACACAAATTAGATCAGTGTACCAACATAAATAAAGCAAGACTTTTAAGAATTATGTACAAAGTTCATGAATTGTAAATCAGTGTAAAACACCAACTATGCCCCAAACAATACAAATTACTGCACCAGTGAAGGACTTGGAACACATTTATTGCAATCCATCACAACAACACAAGCATTAAAAGAGAAGGACAGACAGAAAGACATTCAGATTCCACATGAGAGAAAGAATAAAAGATTTTTCACAAACAACACAAAGGCTACAAAACATACTCTTCTCATCATTGCCCAAATCAAATGTCCTGACAATCCACCCCCATCACAGCCGTACCCTCCCCTTCATATATGCAATCACATACAACAAGGTAATTATTCATCAATATCTAAAGACAAGCATACAATTTATCCAAAATTCAGCATACAATTTATCCAGTTATGACCATTGCAATCCCTACCATTACAAGGTGAAAGACACAAAAAGGGTAGAGTGTGAACTGTTGAATGAGAAGGTCATGTGCCTTTTTGAGAGGAAAGATTTGCTTCAATAACTACAACTTAATTATTAATATGAGAGGGATTTGATGCTTTGATGGTTCGCTTATTATATGTATCAGCAGCAGTACCGGAGGTATAAACCCTCCCATACCAGACAAGGCATGTCACTTATTGTTAAAAGAAAAGAAAAAAAAGTTGAACAATGTAAATTAATTAGCCTTTGGAGAAAAATATTGCTAAGTACATGACACAATTTCAATTAATTATATGTGAATGAACTGATCATTTATATTTTATTTTATGTCTCTTTTATTCTGTAAATGTCAAGAGGAATATATACTTATATATTAAAATAGGGCTAGTACATAGGAATTGTCAAAGCTTGAGTTACCTAAATGAAGGAGCCCCAAAAAAAAAAAAAAAAAGATGAGCATCGATATATATATATTAAACAGTTAATACTAAATCACAAAAAAAAAACTAAATACTGAGTAATTGGCCATATATGACCGTAGCTAAACCCTTTTAGACAAAAAAAAAAAACCAATACTAGTAATCAAGCTTTGTGTTTTCATATACCTGTCTTCCACATCCTGTGAGAATCTTTGCAAGACATTTCAATCTCTCATACTAGTTAACTTTGAAGAAAATATCATATTGAATTTGAAGATGGATCAACCAACAACACCACTGGTGGTTCAAAGGTTGAAGATGCAGAGTATTTTTCATAAATATTATCGACAGACCTTCAAAGTCATCAAAAATGGTTTTATAAGCATGATTAAGATAAAGCACATATGAACCAGAAATTAATTCAAGTTGTCTATCACATTGTATAAACTCAATCAGAATATCCACAACACCATCAACAAATGCATTTCACCTTATCTCATTGAGGCATTTTCACGAACAGAGACCATATTCAACCAAAAAACTTAAGAGCCAAAGTTTGAGATCTCGCACAAACATCACAAATCAACAATGCGAATCAGTGAAATCGCTTATCCAAATCCAAGTGTTCAAACTTTTGATCAATCTAGGTCGAGTATTGTGCTCAAATCACCAAACCAACTCAAAACGGAACCGATTCTCATACTCACCTCAGCTGCACCAGCAGATATCGACCAATGAACGAACGAACGAGGACTGGTGCAGAGGTTGGGGTTAGGGTTAGGGTTTTGTGACAGAGAAAACAAAGAAGATGAAGTGAGAAAGAGGAGGAGATGTAGAGAGAGAAATTGAGATGGGAATCGGAGTACCTGGAAAGTGAATCGCTGGTTGGAGAGTGAGAACTGGTTTGAGATTGAGAGAACTGGTTTTGAGATTGAGAGTCGATTAAGTGTATTGAGGAAAAATGGTTTTGAGTTTTAATAGAGGTTACTAAAAACTCCTATGAATTAGGTGCTATAAAAATCCTAATTACTTAATACATGGGGTTACTTAAAAACCTCTATCAATAATGTGTTATAAAAAGCTTAATTGCATAATACATAAAACTTAAAAACCTCTATCAATGGTGTTATAAAAAGCTTAAATTGTTCTAGTGTAAAATAGTCTCCAATTTATTTGGGCTAACAAATCATTTTCCTTTAAGCATCTATCATGGGAACAAAAGCAAGCACTATATATGTTTCATATGATTTTAAATTTCAATCAGACAGTGAATTCATTTACTCATTCAAATTATCATGTGTTGCCTTGTCCAGAAGTTTCAAGTGGCTTGTTCTCTTCTCTTGTCCCTGTAAAACGATCTACGGGGACTTCCATTAATTAATCTCATCCTGCTAGCTAAGCTATTTTCATCTTTATAGATGAGAGACAATCAGACATGCAAGTTAATTTTCTTCCCTAGAAATGAAAGAGACTATTTGGGGGGCAGCCCTTCCAACTCAGTTTTCTCCATTCACAAGGCTCCCCCGCTTATTGGTCATCAACAAGCTTTCAATTTTGACATACAATAACATATATTCAGTGACCAATATAGTGTAATGCTCACATTTTGCATTAGAGAAGTCACACTGTACGTGCGTCACATTGGTGGAGCCTAGATCTCATACATAGAATAAATATTATCCCAAAAAAGAAAAAAGTTGTATGTAAGATACACAATCAATTACCTCAAATGCTGCAACCTGTCCACCATTGCAAGCCAAATCATTTTTCTGTTTGAGAAACTAACATGAGTTTCTTTCCTTCAACTATCCTGCTCAACTCTGTAACCATTATTACATGTTATGAGACATTGCCATGCTTCTTTATGTACTCTGGATAGTTGTCAACAAATTTGGGCACGTCTTCGGCAAAATATAAAAGCATTATTTTGGCAGGATAACCATCTTGTCGAAACTCATCAACCATCTTCTTAATATTCATTCCAAGCTTATCTCCAAAATTTTCATACATGTTAGCTTTTAAAAAAGGCATTTTGTTCTGATTATAGTACAACCTCCTACAGTTAAGAGTCAGCAAAATGATTCACAACTGGAGATGAGGATTTGAAACAATTAAAACTTGAAAAAAAAAAAATTATAGGCCAACCTGCTGATCTTTAGGACTCTTGCCAAGATGTTTTAGGTCCACCTTATTATCTTCAATGCCAATCAATTCATGAACCATTGCCTACAAAAAGAAATGAGAAGGATAAATATAGTTACATAAAGAAGTGAACAAGAATTAATTTCTAAAATATAGAGAGTAAATACAAACAAAACAGATGAAAACGTTGTGGTCATAAATTACCTGATACGTCCATTGATTCAGCAATATCTACAACTAGCAACAATGGAGAGATTTCTACAACAACAACATAGCCTCAGTCCCAAATTAACTGGGGTCGGCTACACTCAGTCCCAAATTAACTGGGGTCGGCTACATGGATCAAACTTTTCCATTGTGCTCGATTAAGTGCAATTGATGGTGAGCTTTACAAACCATTCAAATCCCTTATAATTAATGAATCCCATGTTAATTTTGGTCTGCCCCTACCTCGTCGAATTTCTACAATTTCTATTGAGTCAAGTTTTCTAGTTGAAGCATTTGTAAGTCGTCTTTACAGGTGACCAAACCATCGCAACCGCCCTTCCCTAATCTTTGTATCAATTGGTGCTACTCCTACTTGTCTTTGAATTTCTATATTTCTTATTCTATCTTTGTATCAATGGAGAGATTTCTGATCTCCTAAATTCAAAGAGAACATTAGTTTTCTTTCTCGTACATAAGCCTCTGTTTATTCAATCCAAAAAAAAAAAAAAAAACTCATCAACCATCTTCTTGATATTGAATTGCTCTTAATTGAGCACAATGAAAGAGTTTGATCCATGTAGCCGTCCCCAATTAATTTGGGACGATTGAGGCTATGTCGTTGTTGTAAGGAAAAAAAAAAAAAAACTGGTGGCATCTTGATATTCATTTGCCGATCACCCGTCAAAAACCAAAAATTGCACTAATTTCTTACAAAAAATTGAAAACTTTGGGCATTAAAAATTGCAACCAATCAAACTAATAAGTTAGAAGAAAAATCTGAGTTTCAACCAAAACACAAATAATAAATAAGATAATCTAGGAATGATGCTTTTGCATATTGATCATAATTTAGTAGCATTATGAGTCAAGGGTTTGATGCAGCATCGATCTAACTTAGTAACTGCTCAAGTAAAATTTTAGTTGAACACAACTATTGGAAAATAACACAACCATCCAACTGATTAGGTTGCAAGGGTAATTAGGGAGGAGTATTCATGAGCCGAAAATAAAAACAAACTCAAAAAAAAAAAAGAGAGTGATCACCTACTAAGAGCAATAGCTCCAAACAGATAAGAACTAGCAACTCTGCAGCACTGCGAATAAATTAAGCTTCTCATATTTATAATTAAGAAGTAAAACTGTTTGTCAATCAGTTACAAACTAGCTTGTGCATAAAAAAAAGGTACTGGAACAAGACACTAGTAAATAAATTGAGGAAAACAATTTCATTGCTAGCTAAAGTAATAGGTAGTGAATTGAGCAGTGGGCATTCATGGCTTCAACACATACCATGCCAATTAAGTGATGAAAAGATCTCACATGCATTTATGCACTGGTTTTGGTGATTAAAGAGAGAATCACTGAAGAGATGCACACAAATTGGCCCGCCCAGCTTAAGCCCACGTGGACCCCGAGCCGCTGCTTGTCGTCTCCCCCACACGGTCGCGCCACCTCCTGCCGCCGACCCTCGCCAGTGGCGCCACCGCGCTCAGCTGCTCCGTGAGTCCCCTGCCCGTCGGTCTCTCCTTCTTCCCTCTCTCTGCCGTCTCTCTCTCTCTTTCTCTCATCCTCTCGTTCTTATTTATCTCATCTATTTGGTTCTAAACTGGTTTTTTTAGAAAGTTTGTTAGTTAAAGAGGATAAGTGGTTTTTTTTTTTTTTAAAGAAAAAGTCGGAAAAAACATTATAAATAATACCAACAGTTTCTAATTTTCTCTTCTTGATTGTTTTTCACCATATATTAATTGTTGAACGTTCGAGAGGAATTAGCTTTCCGAATTCTTGCTTTTCGTCATCAATGGCATCATCACTACTCGTTAGTAATAGTTTGAGTTCATCGTCGTTCTTCCTCACTTACGTGTTTGCTCCCACGATTTCGAGCTCTTCTCGTCACTTTCTCCTTTCTAAAATTCAAAACCCCGATGTGAAGTTCGAAGAGATTCATGATCTTGATGACATCTACAAATATACACCCGAGATCCTCGCAAGTACGTACGAACAAATCTGTTGCATGTCTTTCTTTCTTTCTTTCTTTCTTTCTTTCTTTTTCTTTTTTGCATATCTTTCTTATTCTCATTGACTAACTAGAAGTTTTAAAATTCAAAAAATTGTCGGTTTGCGTCAATAATTGATTTTAAGTATGTTTGAGAAAAACTACCTATAATTTAACCCAAACAGTTAAAATTAAAATTAACGTCTCCATGTCGTGCAAGTTTTGATCAAAGAGTAATATATATTGTAAATAATTGTTTTTTAAAAGTTAAAAAGAAAAATTATGTAGTGCGATGATCGGGTTAAATTTTTATATGTTTATTAATTTGTTTTAGGGTTTAATTAGTATTGATAATTATATATGCCTAATTAATCAAGTTGTGCGTGCATGCACGGAGTTGTGCGGATGAGGTTAGGGTTGGAAGTACTCGTGCATATAAACTTAGATTAATTAGATTCTTTTACACGTGCAATTAAATTACATTAATTCTTGCAGGTTTGTACGAAAAAAAGAGAGCCAAAGAATGGTATTTTTTTAGCCCTAGGATCATGAAACATGAGAACGGCTCTAGGCCGAATCGGAAGGTTGCCGGTCAAAGTAGTTTTTGGAGAGCCTCTAATGGCGGAAAGATGATGGTTCAAGTACATAATAGACAATTTTTGGGACATAAGGGAGCATTGAACTACTTTAAAAATAAGCAATCCAAGACCAATTGGATCATGCAAGAATACACCTTGGCTTCTCAAAATCATCACGGTCCCCACAAGGTAACCATGCTTAATTCATTCTCACTAATTAACTTAGAAAATCAATAATTAATGTATATATTAGATTTTTTCCTGAAATAATTAATATATATGTTTATAGTTCTATAACATACCGTACCAACCAAGTGCAATAAGTGGGTACAATGTCACTTAAGTAAGAGGTTGGAGTCTGAATCCTAGTTAGGGCAAGTTAGTTTCTTAATTTCTCATAAAAAAAATACGTATACCTGAGACATCTATATACCCTAAACCTAAATAAATACCAACATATTTTTTTTTCTTAAAAAATAACTAGAGAAATTACTTATACCCTTCCTTTTATTTTTAGGAGTTTTAATTTAATGCTAACTTCAAATTAATTATTAGTCTTTCACAGTCATGTAGACTAATTGTTAATTGAACTGATTTTTCTATAAGAATAGTATATTAATTAATTGTAGTAATTGAATATTTATATATTGTTTTCTCTTTACTTATGTACAGTTTAAAGACTATTCCCTGTGCAAAATCTACCAAAGGATTGGCAAAGCTTCAAGAAACAAATCATCAATCGTAATTGGTCATCGAGTGATGTTGGTGACGAAGGAGGCTTGGAGGACTACATAATGCCACAACTACCTTATTATGAAGATGTCAATCATGGTGTTGCTCAACAAGTTTGGCATGGATATGGCACCGCCATGAATAATATTACTAATGCCTATGATCATCAATACATCAATATTGAGGATGGAGCCGATACAATCAATCGTGAAGAAGCCATGCCACCATTAATGATCATCAACCAAGATCATCCATCGCGAAGTGCCATTCATAGCTACCGACGATAATGATTGTGGTAACTCATCCAACTTTGGGCTATCAAATATTGAGCCTCATCACGCAGATCCTGAAGAAGCGAGGGCCATTATCCAAGACTACCAAGAAAAATATCAATGTGACTTCAACACTGATCATCCCGATGTAGTTGCGCCTACTAATGTTGAGTCGACGAGAGGTTTTAGAGGAAGAGGGCCTCGATCGTTGCGTGACTTCCCAAATTTCAACCTATTGGATTTGGAATTCGATGATTGGGAAGCCAATGCATGGGATAATGAATTTGCTCCAGTTTGAATGTATATATAGTTGTCACAAGGATATATATCATGCATGTATTTGCTTAATCGGTTTGTGTAATGACATGATCTACCTTTTTTTGTTGTGAGAATTGAATCAATTTGTTTAAGGACATGAATTTGTTCCAGTTTGAATTAATATTCGTGTATGGTTGTATACACGTACAATATACGAAATTTTTTGCAATTCCAGGCCGCTCAATGTGAGTGCTGGAGTTCCCGAATTCCACAAAATACCTATCTTGAATTTCAGAATATGTGATGTAAACTTTAAATGTTTCTATATGCTTTTGGTATCCAGACACTTTGCTTGACATTTCTTTCACTTTTTTTTTTTTTTTTTTTTTCATAGTTATTGTTTACATGATAGTGTTCTACATATTAGTGTTGTGTTTAATGTCCAATGATTTTTGTATTGCATTTTGGTTTGTATAGGAAGACTTTTTCCTAATTTATAAGATCAATCTTCTTGTCAATTTGATTGCAGTGTATTTGATGTGCACAATATATCAAATAATGCACATAGCATTTATGTCTTTTTAGTGATGGGCTAGATCAGATGCTTTTTTTAATAATAGTTGGTAATTTTTTTAGGGGGTGTTAAAAGGAAATTTGTTTGGTGTCTTTGAAATAATGCTTTGAGAGCTAGGCACTCTTGTTGCATTTTTGTATGATTCGTGTAAGGGTTGAATCCTACTCAGCGTACATGTTTGTGTTTTTCGAATTATATCCCATCATGTTCTTTGCTATTCTTATGTCTTTAACTTCCAGTTTGAGTGTATAGTTATCACAATGTATTTCCTTAATCAATTTTTGTAAGGACAAGATCTACTTTTTTTTGTGCGAATTGAATCACTTTGTCTAAGGAAAGTTTAGGCCATTAATTGTACAGTACCTCTTATCAAAATGTAATTGCACAGTACCGTTTTACCAATTTTTCTGTTCACTATTCATTCATCTAAGGTGTTTGAATTTGCTTCTTTTTTTTTTTACGTGGTTTGATCTATTTTTATCCTCTTACTCCCATGGTTTGTTGAGTAGAAGTTTAGATTAGGAAAATGCCCAAATATATAGAGGGGAATCAAAATTTACTGTGTTATATGTTTGTTTGTTTGTTTTATTTTTTATTTTTATTTCAGTGGGAGTCGAACTCAGACCTCGATCCCTAAACCGTGCCTTTTAGCAAGTGATGCCTTTACTATCTCACTAGAGGTGCTTTCACTAGAACAAAGGGTTATCGTAGCACTAGATTAATAGGGGTTCGAGACAACCGCTACCAAATTAAGTGTGTATAAGAAAAAGCCTAAAAGACCAAACATAATTAAATCCTAAACTCAATTTCATCCAATATGAACCTGATTTCCTCTCGTTCCAGAAGAAAACCCGAGCTGCCTCGACCATCGGGTATCTTGATCACCCATTACCTCATGTCACTCCTCTTTATGAAAATAAGTTATGGTATGTAGATCAAAACATACAAGAGTGTGACATGATAGATAACCCTGGTCAACATCTAGGAATCGGTTTCGCTAGATCGATAGGAACCTATGACGATAAACTTTGCCAAACATCCCACGGTCAGATGGAAGGAACCCATGAACGGAAACCCCATCAAAACATCTCCCGAAAGGTAATCATGACGAAGACTTAAGTCTTCACCAAACATCTCTCATCCTTGCAGGTCTTGCAGGAGTATTCACTCACCGCATAGTCCTTGGAACAACCCTAAATTTCTAACCAGTGCCACGTGGCATTTTAGGACCATGATCTGGACCTGGCGCGCACGTCGTGGCATACATAATCAACTTTCGGGAGTCGACATTGAGGTATATTATTTTTCATTGGTGATTGTATTAACTAGCTAAATATAAAATGCCAAATTTAATTGATTTAAATTATCGGGTTTCGCGGGTAAGGTTTGATGTCGGTATCCGTGCACTACGAGAGTACTTGAGTATGAATAAGCTAAATGATGAGACGGCTAATAATAAAGTTTATTTCTTTCTTATAAAAAAATGTACATTATCCGTTGACAAGAAAATGAAGGTTTTTTTAAAAGAAAAATAGTAATTCTAATCGACACAAAGACGAAGGAAGGACGGTTGCTATAGTTTGAGCACTTACCTTTAGTAGAAAACTTGACTGAATAGAAATTGAATAAATTAGTCGAAATAGGGGAGGATTAAAGCTAATTTAAGACATATTAATTAAAAAAACTTAAATGAACAGTTGATTAAGTTGGATATTGAATGATCTAGACGAAAAAGAAAAAATAGATAATCAACTCTAATTAATTTGGAATGGACGTTAGGTTCTTGCTTTGCTTTGAAAGGAACATCCCATCGAGATAGCAATAAGCATCAAGCACTTGTGAGCTCTATGTTGTTGTTGGTGACTTGGTGACGTCCCTTGCACATCACCGATAAATATCCACAATCAAATATACTACGTGACATAAAGCAAGTAGAAAGTTTGCCTAAAAATTATTTGTGGCGGCTAGCCAACTCTTGCCACTTAAAAGATATATTTGTGGCAACTCTCGCGAGATCTATTCATCTGGGTCGGCGCCCGCTCGGCTTGCCTAGGCCTACTTGACTTGAATTGAGCTTGAATTTTAAAAATGTAATGAAGTTCGCTCAACCCAAGCTCATAAAAGCCCGCATATATATTGGGCGGGCCTGGTTTGATCTTTTTTAACTTAAGCCCGACCCGAATATAACACAAACTTTTAAATGTATATATAACTTAAAAAGGATCAAAGACGGGATTCGAACCTTGATTCTAAGGATAAACAACACCATCATGGGTACGACAAATAAATGAACTATGCACCTAGTCAACATGACCAACAGACAAATAAACTGTGAATTACATATGCTAACTGCTTAAGTTATTATTTAACAATAATTTATTTTGATAAAAAAAAAACTTTTTTTTAAAGTATCAAGCCCGCTTAAGCATGCCCAAGTTTGGCCCATATCAAACTTGGGCCCGCTATATGAAAAATCGGGCTTGGGCGGGCTTAGACAAGGCCATAAAAAAAAAGCCCGACTTGGAGCCCGCCTAAGCCCGCTCATTGCACAAGTCTACTCTCAAATGCCATAAAATAAAAGATATACTTGTCGCGCCTTTAAACTGCCACAAATGATAGTGATTCTTATTAAGTTAATACATAGTTTGCAATATTCAGAACCTTTAAATAGGACAAGTATTAAAATAAAAAATATTTGATTATTGTTTGCTAAAATGTCAAAATTAAGATTTCAACCAAGAAATTTATTAAAAATAATCACGAAATCTCAATAACAACTACACGTCAATATCAACTCGCATAAATTACAAAAACGTTTGCAACTTTTAATTCATTTGCATCTTCCATGCAATGAGAACTCCAGTTCTTCTTTCCAACTATCACATGAGCAACACAAGAAAATTTAATTCACCAATTATCTGAAAATAAAAGAGATCATCTAGCAAGAGCAATAATTCCAAACAAACAAGGTTTAAAGCTAGCAACTCTATTAAGGGTTAAAATAAGAAAACACATAGTAGCAAATATAAAAAAGAATCACAAAAAGACTAAAAAGAGAAAGATTTCATTAGTATTCGAGTGTGAAATAGTAAATAGTTCCTTAATATCGAATTAGTTTAATATGATTTTAAATTTCAACCGCACAAATTAATATAACACTAGAACAAATTCGGCTTTTGATAGAGGTTTTTGACCTCTATGAAAAGTAGGGGTGAGCAAGCAAACTGCGGTTTGGTGGTGAAAACCGCCAAACCGCGACCAATCGAGGGTCTACGATTTAGTGATTTTCCAAACCACCACCAAACCACGAACCACCAAAATCAACCAAACCGAACCGCGGTTTATGCGGTTTGGTCGGTTTGGTTGCGGTTTTGGTGCGAAAGCAGCAGCGAGCGGCGGTGCGAGGCGGCGGTGGACGTTCACGCGGTGAAAGCGGCGACGATGGCGATGGATTCGGCGGCGCGGTGAGAGAGGGAGTGAGAGGAGAGAGAGAGCGGTGACGGCGAGGCGTGAAAAGAGGATCGGCGGAAACGAGAGAGAGAGAGACGGCAGTGAGATGAGAGAGAGAGCCGCGGTGAGAGGAGAGAGGAGCCCGGCGGTGAGAGGAGAGAGAGAGCGACGGGAGTGAGAGGGAGGTAACGGGCGGGAGCGGGAGTGAGAGGGATGTGACGGGCGGGAGTGAGTGAGAGGGAGGTGACGGGCGGGGAGTGAATGAGAGGAGAGGAGATGATTGTTTTTTTGGTTACATTTTAGGGTTTTTGGTTTGTATTCACCAAAATGCCATCGCTTGGTTAAACCATGATTTTCCCAAATGAAAACTGCGACTGACCAGCGAGTTTTAAAAACCAGGACCAAACCGCTGCGCGGTTTGGTGGGCACATTTTTCAAAAACAGGTTTCCCACCCCTAATGAAAAGCGTTATCTTTTAAAGCGTTATCGTATCTTCAAAGCTTACATCTATCAAATCGACTATTTCATAAGGGTTTGAAACCTCTATAATATCTATAGGCTTACATAGGGGTTTCAAATCCCTATCAATTTTAGTAATTTCATAAAGATTTGAAACCTCTATATTATCGTCAAAGGCTAATATAATCAAATGTAATATTAAAAAATAATAGCTGAAAATGCTCAATATTAATTTCTATTTCCATTTTCAATTGAAAATATAACAAATCTACATTCCAATCGCAATACTATTATTCCATCAAGAAATTCGCAGTGTTCTACAACCAATCAACAAAACAACAAATCGATAGCCACACATTTCACGAAACCCACTAAAATGGTCAAAAATCAAACAAATAGTGTTCTCCTCCACCCCCTCACCACCTTCTCCACCACCTCTCAGTAACGACACCGATGGTCTTTACCACCATTACAACCTCCTCTATACATGATCAATTCAAAGTTACAAACACATCAATAAACAATTGACCTCATCAATGGAACTCTTCCAATTATATGAACATATATCTTACTTTTAAGAGCCAGTAGGGGTGCCCATTTGTGCCTCCAAAATGGTAGAATTATTGATATCAATGTACCCAAAACCCAATTTTTCCTGCAATATATTAATGTTCGTCACATTGAAATATTATTAGTCCAAGCTTTATAAATGTAGATCATGAAATTTAATCGCCACCCTATATTTACCAAGAACGTGAAGTTGGCCCGGAAGCAATGAGAGTACTCCCATTCCTACACATCAATCAAACCAATTATAAATTTAAGTGCACCCATGACAAGGCAATATAGTTAAGCTAGTATATGAACATTAAAGGACCGTATCTTCAGATGTTGATGCAGATTGAGAAATGAATGAGGTTTATATCTGGCCTTTTGAGATATTATTGTTGCCCTCCAGTTGCTCGTACAAGAAAGCCAAATTTTTATTGCCCTCAAATTGATCATAAGCTGCTAAGGATAACTTTAATGATGACAATGCTAGAAGATCAAAAACAGTTGTGAAATAACTCAAAGCATTGCTAACAATTAATTGTGTCATAATGGCTT
This sequence comes from Stephania yunnanensis, assembly GCA_039657365.1. Lineage (NCBI taxonomy): Eukaryota > Viridiplantae > Streptophyta > Magnoliopsida > Ranunculales > Menispermaceae > Stephania > Stephania yunnanensis. The sequence goes on along the minus strand of CM077585.1, from coordinate 51,349,480 downwards.
CTCCATGTGAGGAAAGTATATCAGTGAATCTCAACAACCAATGTAGTGCACTTTGCTAGTCAGTAGAACCTCCTTAGAAAGTAATATGAGACATTGGAGAGCATGAACCTTTTGGTCCATAAATGTATTTGATAAATGCAAGTACAACGGCAGAGCAAGAAAGCCAAGCATAGAAACATATAGCAGCAGGGGCCTAAAGAGTTGATACTTCAACAAGGAGACTAGAAACTCTATTGCCAAAGTAATGTAAATAATCTTCAAGGTGAACCACATCTCCACACAAAAGAGAGAGTTTCGTGCCTTGCTAGAAAGAAAATGATAACCCTTGGAAGCACTGACATGTTTGAACATAGCTTATAACTAATTATTATCAAAATATAATAGTGCTTATAACTAATTATTATTTATTCCAACTACTGATGTCTACTACTCTTAAATATGATTGTTAATTCATGGTGCACCTAACCAAATGACATGAAAATGAGGGAAGACAAAGGACTTAATTGATTTCGGTCTTCTTTTTAAACAAAGAAAAACAAATATAAAAACATTTTACCAATGTTATGTTCTCTGATTACGCAGAGAGAGCATCATCCAATTTTCCTCCCGTTGAAAAAAAAAAAAAAAAAAAAAAAGTAAGGCTTTTGATCTCATTAACACCAGTCATCAACAGTGAAAGAGATGCATTTTCAAACACAACAATTTCTTATTTAAGAAGATAATCGAGTTTTTTGAACATAAAAACAAGAGCCTACATCCACAGATTATCTCAGAAACAGTGAGATGAGATTACTTGTACCATTGTTGCTGAACCATACACCTCTTTGTTTCTTTTTATGCACATATTTTTTGTTACTGCAACAATATTTTTCTATTTTATCATGTATTCTAAACCTCCACTCTTATCACCAATGCACTAGAGCAACAATTCTTGCACTGCAAATGAAATAAAGCAACTCAATGTGTCGAAGGGATCAATCTCATTAGCATTAAATTAAAAAAACTATTGCCCATCTGAAAAAAAAAATATTGAACTAGAGGTCCAAGTTCACCATATTCTTGCATTTAAGTATATAGTCACTAAAGAATTTTATTTACCTGGCATTTAAGTATTCAAAATCAAATGTAGTTATCTAGCTAAGAAAGTCACTATATACTTGTATAAAAAGATCACTTGAGTGCCATGCCATTCTCGACATTAGTCCTACTCTAAGCATCTGCTTCATCTTATATGTATGACAAACTAATTCAAATAGATAATTAATTTGTTGTTCTTAAATTTGCAAAAACACATTCTAACCTCAATAAACTTCAATATATTCCAACACATTTGGAAAATCAATCAATATATTTTGATATAATTATATTAGTCACACACACACACACACACATATATATATATATATATATATATATATATAATGACTTGAATTTGTAAAAACCGTATGGTACTTTGTAAACTCTTTTAAGAGTTTTAGAAGCATGCAAAAACACTTTTTCAAGTTATTCTCCTCTACTTATCTGACATTTGATATATAGAAATAACTAAAGCATGTAATGTAGTGAATGAATTGCTAACTAGTCTACATCGACCTTCTGAACTTAGAATTATTGCCATATAGATACAAAACCTTTCATTCTTTTGTGCCTCTTTTACATTGTCAATGTATTATCTTACCTATAAAGGTGCAGATAACTTTTTATCAAGAACTAGCATTTTTCAACTGTGCCCATGAAATACTTACTCCTGCTTGATTTTTTTTATAACTTAGAATTATTGCCATATAGATACATAACATTTCATTCTTTTGTGCCTCTTTTACATTGTCAATGTATTATCTTACCTATAAAGGTGTAGATAACTTTTTATCAAGAACTAGCATTTTTCAACTGTGCCCATGAAATACTTAATCCTGCTAGATTTTTTTTTTTGAAAACCCACTTGATTTGATTTCCATCAATTGATTCACAATACATGCAAACAAGTAGAAATGGATAAAGATACCCGAAAACTGATCCACTACAAACAATTATGAGTGAAAAGGCAGAAAATTGAAGGAAAAGAAATGCCTTGCAACAGCATAGATTGTCTTAATTTAGATTATTACCTTAGTTACATTTGCAAGAGAAAAATCAGCACCTCTGAGATCGGCATCAGATAAATCAGCCCCTAGAACATATCAGAAAGAAGAGAAAGAAGTGTATCAATGAGACAAGTGCATCAGCATTAACTAACTAGCACAAATCAAACAGTGGAACAGACAGCAAAGTAATTCAACATTGAAGCTTGCATGTGAAGTAGTAGATCGACAATTGTTTTCAATAAGAGCCAAACTGTAGGAAACATTAGCAGGAAGAAGTTAATTAGAGAAGTAAATTAATGTGTGTAGGACAATTAGTAATTAAGGCAAGGCAAGGCAAGGCAAGTTGGAGTTCCATTAATTTTAATATATATAATACACTTAATTACTGGTATAGTGGTATTCTTAAGAAATAAGATTAAGTTAGGAGTAATTAATTTTAATAGCATTAAATTTGTAAAAGCCAATTGGTGCTTGAAAAGAGCAAGACAACATGAAAGAAATGTGCAGAGCATGAAGATGAAGTACAAAATGTGGGCATAGAAAGCATGCATTGGAACCAAAAACCTTTAGTATATTTTTCAGCTATATATCCCTCAAAATAAAACTGTAGAAGAACACTTTATTCAGGGCACTAGCTAGCATGTACAGGTGACATCAATGCTCTCATCCAACAAATTAAGGAATACAAATTTGTAGACAAGACTTATTAGCTTTACAAAATAATTCAGTCTCTACTGTGAATTTGAACACAAATTAGATCAGTGTACCAACATAAATAAAGCAAGACTTTTAAGAATTATGTACAGAGTTCATGAATTGTAAATCAGTGTAAAACACCAACTATGCCCCAAACAATACAAATTACTGCACCAGTGAAGGACTTGGAACACATTTATTGCAATCCATCACAACAACACAAGCATTAAAAGAGAAGGACAGACAGAAAGACATTCAGATTCCACATGAGAGAAAGAATAAAAGATTTTTCACAAACAACACAAAGGCTACAAAACATACTCTTCTCATCATTGCCCAAATCAAATGTCCTGACAATCCACCCCCATCACAGCCGTACCCTCCCCTTCATATATGCAATCACATACAACAAGGTAATTATTCATCAATATCTAAAGACAAGCATACAATTTATCCAAAATTCAGCATACAATTTATCCAGTTATGACCATTGCAATCCCTACCATTACAAGGTGAAAGACACAAAAAGGGTAGAGTGTGAACTGTTGAATGAGAAGGTCATGTGCCTTTTTGAGAGGAAAGATTTGCTTCAATAACTACAACTTAATTATTAATATGAGAGGGATTTGATGCTTCGATGGTTCGCTTATTATATGTATCAGCAGCAGTACCGGAGGTATAAACCCTCCCAGACTAGACAAGGCATGTCACTTATTGTTAAAAGAAAAGAAAAAAAAGTTGAACAATGTAAATTAATTAGCCTTTGGAGAAAAATATTGCTAAGTACATGACACAGTTTCAATTAATTATATGTGAGTGAACTGATCATTTATATTTTATTTTCTGTCTCTTTTATTCTTTAAATGTCAAGAGGAATATATACTTATATATTAAAATAGGGCTAGTACATAGGAATTGTCAAACTTGAGTTACCTAAAGGAAGGAGCCCCAAAAAAAAAAAAAAAAAAAAAAAAAAATGAGCATCGATATATATATATATTAAACAGTCAATACTAAATCACAAAAAAAAACTAAATACTTTGGCCATATATGACCGTAGCTAAACCCTTTTAGACAAAAAAAAAAAAACCAATACTAGTAATCAAGCTGTGTTTTCATATACCTGTCTTCCACATCCTGTGAGAATCTTTGCAAGACATTTCAATCTCTCATACTAGTTAACTTTGAAGAAAATATGATATTGAATTTGAAGATGGATCAACCAACAACACCACTGGTGGTTCAAAGGTTGAAGATGCAGAGTATTTTTCATAAATATTATCGACAGACCTTCAAAGTCATCAAAAATGGTGTTATAAGCATGATTAAGATAAAGCACATATGAACCAGAAATTAATTCAAGTTGTCTATCACATTGTATAAACTCAATCAGAATATCCACAACACCATCAACAAATGCATTTCACCTTATCTCATTGAGGCATTTTCACGAACAGAGACCATATTCAACCAAAAAACTTGAATTTTAGAGCCAAAGTTTGAGATCTCGCACAAACATCACAAATCAACAATGCGAATCAGTGAAATCGCTTATCCAAATCCAAGTGTTCAAACTTTTGATCAATCTAGGTCGAGTATTGTGCTCAAATCACCAAACCAACTCAAAACGGAACCGATTCTCATACTCACCTCAGCTGCACCAGCAGATATCGACCAATGAACGAACGAACGAGGACTGGTGCAGAGGTTGGGGTTAGGGTTAGGGTTTTGTGACAGAGAAAACAAAGAAGATGAAGTGAGAAAGAGGAGGAGATGTAGAGAGAGAAATTGAGATGGGAATCGGAGTACCTGGAAAGTGAATCGCTGGTTGGAGAGTGAGAACTGGTTTGAGATTGAGAGTCGATTAAGCGACCAATATAGTGTAATGCTCACATTTTGCATTAGAGAAGTCACACTGTACGTGCGTCACATTCTGTATCTGTTGAATTTGATCCTTTTGGGTTTTCTGTGAAGGATTTTCAGACGGGGAAGCCTATCCTGAGGTGTGATAGCCAGGGTGATCTTTATCCTCTCAACTCTATTTACAATCATGCTACTCCATCAACCTTTGCAGCCATCTCTTCCTCACTTTGGCATTATCGTCTGGGTCATCCGGGTGCTCCTATTTTCGATGCTCTTAGGGCCAATAAAAACATTGATTGTACTCGAAACTCTACTTCTAGTATTTGTCGTTCGTGTGTGTTCGGAAAACATATTAAGTTACCCTTTCTGTCTTCTAGTTTCAGTCCGTCTTTACCTTTTGATATAATTCATAGTGATATTTGGACCTCTCCTATTCTGAGTTCTGCAGGGCATAGATATTACGTGTTATTTTTGGATGATTTTTCAAATTATTTATGGACTTTTCCTTTGAGTCAAAAGTCGGAGGTCTATGAAATGGATGCTTTTGAGGCTTTTTTCTGTCATATCAACGTGTAACGAGCGTTATGTCTTGTACGTCAAGTTCCATTTGTTTACGAAGAAATGGTACTATCAGGTGTCACCCCAGACAAGAAAGCAAGAGCAATGTTGCGGTCTGCACTAAGATACATGAGAAGCACACTTAAATCATAGCCATAACTGCACAAGCAGATCAGGAAGAACTTGACTTATCTTCTTGAGGCCGTCTGTCAATGCACATTGAAGGTTAGTGGTTTTATTTTAACTCAACTGTTTCTATTAGCCATGCATGAAAGCTAGCGAGATGTATTATTTAAAAATGCATTGCTTGAAAAGTCTGACGACTTGAACTTAAAGTTTAGCTTCCAAAATTGTTTGAAGTGAATTTGAAATTGACTTTTGAATCCAAGTTGAGTCCTTTTAGTTGATTGACTTGAGTCGTATTCTTAGTTTCTATTAGCTTAATTCACATCAAATGATCAAATGCTGATGAATATACAAGCATGGCTACAGAAGAACGTGAACACTTACAGGAGTGTTTTATACTATGTAATAAACTGTAGTGAGAAAGAGCTACAGAAAAAAGAAAAGAACAAACAACCTGTAGAGTGTAGAACCAATAAAATCTTGACAAATTTATGAACATATTGCCATTTTTATTGATGCATAACTTTAGATTGGTCTCATCTAATAGGGTAAACATTCCTACATCTTAATAAAACGCAGCTTCAAATCGTGTTTTAGTTTGGTCAGTTTCCACACAAATTTTGGCATTTCTTTCATTGAATGTATTTGAGGAAAAACTTTGCAGAAAAAATTTCATAGAAATGGGGACTGCAGCTTATGTTTCCTTGTCTGGTTGTGCAGAGTTTTGGGAATGGCTCATGGGTTGTGTTTTTCTCATAGTGAATTCTTCCATTATTTTCTGGCTGACTTATGCCTGTTTTCTTGCATCCTCATATTCTAGCTCGCAGGAATTGGGGTGACCGCATGCGAATTACAAAGAAGGATTTGGATTCCCACCCTCTTCCAAGCGACCCAGGTTGTATGTATTCGTCTATATTCTTGTATCGTTGTGAGTGCCTCATTATTCATTTGATGAACCAAGCATCATCGATCCTGTGTTCATGTAGATTAAGTGGCTAACAATCATGTATTTTTCCATTGAAGATCATAGATGATCTCCCTATCAACACATGTAAAACAGGTTGAAAAGTAAGGGAGTATATTAATCTATATAGCTCGATGCTTTGGCTTCTTATCCCAAAAAAGAAAAAGTTGTATAGATTTGACTTACCAAGTAAAATCCAATGCATTGTTCTTTCGAGTATCTTGGATTGGTGGAGCCTAGATCTCATACATAGAATAAATATTATCCTTACTTTAATCACCTTTTAACCCTATAGGAACCATAGATGTGATTTACCTTCTAGGTTCTATTTTGGACGGCGACGACAACAATGGTGACAACAAACCCGCAATCCCAAATTCACATTTTCATCCTCAATGATTGCTTCATTTCTACACCATCCCTTCGCTATAATGAGGATGATTTGTCGTTCAGATGTATCAAAATGAAAAAAACACAACAACAATAACCCCCAGTACTCCTGCTAGCATGTTTGTAGATAAAGTTTATGGGATAAGAAACCAACAATGGTGGGTTCTAAAAAGAAAATGGGTGGATGTCAGGTACATAGACATTATTAAAGACGTACGAGGAGTAGTAACAAGTCTAAAGACATTTGAAGTAATCAATTGTGGAGTAAAATGATAATGAGAATCTTTGAAGAGACTAGGAGAGGTAAATTATGAAGATTTTGTCATTTAATATTAGAGGTTCTGCTGTTGCTGCAAAATGTAACATGATTAGAAGAATGACCAGGAAAGCCAAACCAGACATTATAATCGTGCACGAAACAAAAAGAGAGTGCATTGATAGAAGAATAATGAGTCAATTGTAGAGTAATAGGTTTATGGAGTGGGTTTTTCTACCATCTAACGGTAGATCAAGGGGGATTCTTGTGGCATGGGATGCTAAGGTGATAAAAGTGTAGGATAATCTTGTAGGTGTCTTCTCAGTTCCAGTCAAAATCCAAAAACTAGTACATTAACAAACTTTACAGTCTATGGCTCTATGGGAAGCGGCTTATGAAAATATTACAAGAATGTTTCGGGAAATTCATCAACAACGTGATCGCTTAGGCTGTCCTAGATTCCACTCAAATGTTTCCCCAATTTCATTTTCACTATCCCCACAAGAACCAATACAACCAGCAAACCTTCCATCACCACCGCCTCTTTGTTCATGTCCTACACCACTATCAAAAACCCTCTGATCCACATCCTGAAAACCCCCTGCCACCTCTTTCCCCCTCAACGAAACCTTCTTATGAGATTCAATACCTCAAACTAACTTGTGTGTGTGAGGAAGACATTAAACTAGATCTGAAACCTCACCAAATCTTAGGGGGACTGCAGAATTCCAAGGTGACCTTCGAGGACTCGAAAAAGTTAGTGCTTGAACGGGATCTAGATCCGCCATCCGCTGCAAGATCTCTATTTTGTTTCCCTTCATTCAATTCTCAATGAATCCTCTCTACTTACTTCAGAAGTTTATGAGGCAGATATTGGTTGCGGATTCAAGCAATTTGAGATGTCTTCGCTGCAATGTTGAAGGAAGAGATGATTGATGTGTCACTATATAAGATACATGATACTTGTTCTGATGATAGTAAACCTCCTGCAGTTAAGAGTCAGCAAAATGATTCACAACTGGAGATGAGGATTTGAAACAATGAAAACTTGGAAAAAAAAAAAAAAAAAAAATATAGGCCAACCTGCTGATCTTTAGGACTCTTGCCAATATGTTTTAGGTCCACCTTATTATCTTCAATAATATAGAGGGTAAATACAAACAAATCAGATGAAAATGTCATGGTCATAAATTACCTGATATGTCCATTGATTCAGCAATATCTACAACTAGCAAGAATGGAGAGATTTATGATCTCCTAAATTCAAAGAGACCATTAATTTTCTTTTTCGTACATAAGCCTCAGTTTATTCAATCCAAAAAAAAAAAAAAAAAAAAAAACTCATCAACCATCTTCTTGATATTGAATTACTCTTAATCGAGCACAATGAAAGAGTTTGATCCATGTAGCTGTCCCCAATTAATTTGGAACGATTGAGGCTATGTTGTTGTTGTAAGACAAAAAAAAAACTGGTGGTGTCTTGATATTCATTTGCCGATCACCCGTCAAAAACCAAAAAGTGCACTAATTTCTTAAAGAAAATTGAAAACTTTGGATGGACATTAATAATTGCAACCAATCAAACTAATAAGTTAGAAGAAAAATCTGAGTTTCAACCAAAACACAAATAATAAATAAGATAATCTAGGAATGATGCTTTTGCATATTGATCATAATTTAGTAGCATTATGAGTCAAGGGTTTGATGCAGCATCGATCTAACTTAGTAACTGCTCAAGTAAAATTTTAGTTGAACACAACTATTGGAAAATAACACAACCATCCAACTGATTAGGTTGCAAGGGTAATTAGGGAGGAGTATTCATGAGCCGAAAATAAAAACAAACTCAAAAAAAAAAAGAGAGTGATCACCTACTAAGAGCAATAGCTCCAAACAGATAAGAAGTAGCAACTCTGCAGCACTGCGAATAAATTAAGCTTCTCATATTTATAATTAAGAAGTAAAACTGTTTGTCAATCAGTTACAAACTAGCTTGTGCATAAAAAAAAAAGGTACTGGAACAAGACACTAGTAAATAAATTGAGGAAAACAATTTCATTGCTAGCTAAAGTAATAGGTAGTGAATTGAGCAGTGGGCATTCATGGCTTCAACACATACCATGCCAATTAAGTGATGAAAAGATCTCACATGCATTTATGCACTGGTTTTGGTGATTAAAGAGAGAATCACGTCTTCTCTCCTTCTGCCCTCTCTCTCTCTTTCTCTCTTTCTCTCATCCTCTCGTTCTTATCCGATCTCTTATCGGAGCTTTATCTCATCTATTTGGTTCTAAACTGGTTTTTTTAGAAAGTTTGTTAGTTAAAGAGGATAAGTGGTTTTTTTTTTTTTAAAGAAAAAAGTCGGAAAAAACATTATAAATAATACCAACAGTTTCTAATTTTCTCTTCTTGATTGTTTTTCACCATATATTAATTGTTGAACGTTCGAGAGGAATTAGCTTTCCGAATTCTTGCTTTTCGTCATCAATGGCATCATCACTACTCGTTAGTAATAGTTTGAGTTCATCAGTCGTTCTTCCTCGCGGTTACGTGTTTGCTCCCACAGATTCCGAGCTCTTCTGTCACTTTCTCCTTTCTAAAATTCAAAACCCTGATGTGAAGTTCGAAGAGATTCATGATCTTGATGACATCTACAAATATACACCTGAGATCCTCGCAAGTACGTACGAACAAATCTGTTGCATGTCTTCTTTTTCTTTTTTGCATATCTTTCTTATTCTCATTGACTAACTAGAAGTTTTAAAATTCGAAAAATTGTCGGTTTGCGTCAATAATTGATTTTAAATATGTTTGAGAAAAACTACCTATAATTTAACCCAAACAGTTTAAAATTAAAATTAACGTCTCCATGTCGTGCAAGTTTTGATCAAAGAGTAATATATATTGTAAATAATTGTTTTTTCGTTAAAAAGAAAAATTATGTAGTGCGATGATCGGGTTAAATTTTTATATGTTTATTAATTTGTTTTAGGGCTTAATTAGTATTGATAATTATATATGCCTAATTAATCAAGTTGTGAGTGCATGCACGGAGTTGTGCGGATGAGGTTAGGGTTGGAAGTACTCGTGCATATAAACTTAGATTAATTAGATTCTTTTACACGTGCAATTAAATTACATTAATTCTTGCGAGGTTTGTACGAAAAAAGAGAGCCAAAGAATGGTATTTTTTTAGCCCTAGGATCATGAAACATGAGAACGGCTCTAGGCCGAATCGGAAGGTTGCCGGTCAAAGTAGTTTTTGGAGAGCCTCTAATGGCGGAAAGATGATGGTTCAAGTACATAATAGACAATTTTTGGGACATAAGGGAGCATTGAACTACTTTAAAAATAAGCAATCCAAGACCAATTGGATCATGCAAGAATACACCTTGGCTTCTCAAAATCATCACGGTCCCCACAAGGTAACCATGCTTAATTCATTCTCACTAATTAACTTAGAAAATCAATAATTAATGTATATATTAGATTTTTTCCTGAAATAATTAATATATATGTTTATAGTTCTATAACATTACCAACCAAGTGCAATAAGTGGGTACAATGTCACTTAAGTAGGGGGTTGGGGTTTGAGTCCTAGTTAGGGCAAGTTAGTTTCTTAATTTCTTATATAAAAAAATACGTGTACGAGACATCTATATACCCTAAACCTAGATAAATAGCAACATATTTTTTTTTTCTTAAAAAAATAACTAGAGAAATTACTATACCCTTCCTTTTATTTTTTGGAGTTTTAATTTAATGCTAACTTCAAATTAATTATTAGTCTTTCACCAGTAGTCATGTAAACTAATTGTTAATTGAACTGATTTTTTTTATAAGAATTGTTTATTAATTAATTGTAGTAATTGAATATTGATATATTGTTTTCTCTTTACTTATGTACAGTTTAAAGACTATTCCCTGTGCAAAATCTACCAAAGGATTGGCAAAGCTTCAAGAAACAAATCATCAACCGTAATTGGTCATCAGAGTGATGTTGGTGACGAAGGAGGCTTGGAGGACTACATAATGCCACAACTACCTTATTATGAAGATGTCAATCATGGTGTTGCTCAACAAGCTGGCATGGATATGGTACCTACCATGAATAATATTACTAATGCCTATCATCATCAGTACATCAATATTGTGGATGGAGCTGATACAATCAACTGTGAAGAAGCCATGCCACCATTAATGATCATCAACCAAGATCATCCATCAGCAGTGCCATTCATAGCATCCAACTTTGGGCTATCAAATATTGAGCCTCATCACGCAGATCCAGAAGAAGCAGGGGCCATTATCCAAGACTACCAACAAAAATATCAAGGTGACTTCAACACTGATCATCATGATGTAGTTGCGCCGCGTAACGTTGAGTCGACAGAGGTTTTAGAGGAAGAGGGCCTCGACTGGTTACGTGACTTCCCCAAATTTCAACCGGCGGATTTGGAATTCAGTGATTGGGAAGCCGATTCCTGGGGTAATGAATTTGCTGCAGTTTAAATGTATATATAGTTGTCACAAGGATATATATCATGCATGTATTTGCTTAATCAGTTTGTGTAATGACATGATCTACCTTTTTTTGTTGTGAGAATTGAATCAATTTGTTTAAGGACATGAATTTGTTCCAGTTTGAATTAATATTCATGTATGGTTGTATACACGTACAATATACGAAAATTTTTGCAATTCCTCTTCTCCCAGGCCGCTCAATGTGAGTGCTGGAGTTCCCGAATTCCACAAAATACCTCTCTTGAATTTCAGAATATGTGATGTAAACTTTAAATGTTTCTATATGCTTTTGGTATCCAGACACTTTGCTTGACATTTCTTTTTTTTTTTTTTTTTCATAGTTATTGTTTACATGATAGTGTTCTACATATTAGTGTTGCGTTTAATGTCCAATGATTTTTGTATTGCATTTTGGTTTGTAAAGGAAGACTTTTTCCTAATTTATAAGATCAACCTTCTTGTTAATTTGATTGCAGTGTATTTGATGTGCACAATATATCAAATAATGCACATAGCATTTATGTCTTTTTAGTGATGGGCTAGATCAGTTGCTTTTTTTAATAATAGTTGGTAATTTTTTTTAGGGGGTGTTAATTAATGTTTGGTGGCTTTGAAATAATACTTTGAGAGGCACTCTTGTAGCATTTCTGTGTGATTCTTGTAAGGGTTGGATCCTACTTAGCGTAGATGCATGTTTGTGTTTTTCGAATTGTATCGTGTTCTTTGCTATTCTTATGTCTTCAACTTCCAGTTTGAGTGTATAGTTATCACAATGTATTTCCTTAATCAATTTTTGTAAGGACATGATCTACCTTTTTTTTTGTGCGAATTGAATCAATTTGTGTAAGGAAAGTATAGGCCATTAATTGTACAGTACCTCTTATCAAAATGTAATTGCAGAGTACCGTTTTACCAATTTTTCTGTTCACTATTCATTCATCTAAGGCATTTGAATTTGCTTTGTTTTTTATTTTTTTTTTTTTATTATGTTTTTTTTTTTTTTGCATGGTTTGATCTACTTTTTTTTAGAAGAAAGAAACAACTTGCCCCTAAAACTGAGGTTCGAATACATAACCTCTTACTCCCGCAAAATCCCATTCTAAACCATTGGTACGTGGTTTGATGTAATGGCAATTAGCGATTGGTTCGTTGAATATGAGTTAAGATTAGAAAAATGCCCACATGTATAGAAGAGAATCGAAATTTATTGTGTTATATGTTTGTTTGTTTTTTTGTTTTTTTAACTTAAGTGGAAGTCGAACTCAGGCCTCAATCCCCAAACCCGACTTTTTGGCAAGTGATACCTTTACCATTTCATCATATGTGCTTTTACTAACACAAAAGATTTCGTAGCACTAGATTAATAGGGGTTCGAGACAACCGCTACCAAATTAAGTGTGTATAAGAAAAAGCCTAAAAGACCAAACATAATTAAATCCTAAACTCAATTTCATCCAATATGAACCTGATTTCCTCTCATTCCAGAAGAAAACCCTAGCTGCCTCGACCATCGGGTATCTTGATCACCCATTACCTCATGTCACTCCTCTTTATGAAAATAAGTTATGTTATGTAGATCAAAACATACAAGAGTGTGACATGATAGATAACCCTGGTTAACATCTGGGAATCGGTTTCGCTAGATCGAGAGGAACTTATGACGATAAACTTTGCCAAACATCCCACGGTCAGATAGAAGGAACCCATGAACGGAAACCCCGTCAAAACATCTCCCGAAAGGTAATCATGACGAAGACTTAAGTCTTCACCAAACATCTTTCATCCTCGCAGGTCTTGCATGAGTATTCACTCACCGCATAGTCCTTGGAACAACCTTAAATTTCTAACTAGTGCCACGTGGCATTTTAGGACCATGACCTGGACCTGGCACGACGTGGCATACATAATCAACCTTCGGGAGTCGACACTGGGGTATATTATTTTTCATTGGTGATTGTATTAACTAGCTAAATATAAAATGCCAAATTTAATTAATTTAAATTATCGGATTTCGCGGGTAAGGTTCGATGTCGGTATCCGTGCACTACGTGACTACTTGAGTATGAATAAGCTAAATGATGAGACGGCTAATAATTGAGTACTTTTGAAACCTACGTGAACTTGGTCTATGAAAATGGTAAAGGAAAATGTCTAAGTCAATTACTTTATAACTATCATTAAATTGATCTAACTGGATAGTTGTTGGGTTATAATGCCATTTAATTAAATGAATAACCTGTTGGAGTTTCTATTTAGATTGTCACATTATTATGGCTAAGTCGAAATGATTAAAATGAAACCATGAAATTATATATATGTCTAGAATAAAGAAAGGCCAATTGGACACATCTAAGCTATACACACTTAATCTAGAACACCATGGGCCTCCATGAGATCTACGTAGGGATGAGGGTGTGGAAAATGATTAGTGCTCATCAAGTGGTATATGATGTGGGGTAATTTATAATTATGGGTAGGTCTAGGGATGTACACATATCAAAGGATGTGAAGCTAGGATCAAAAGAGAGACTAATATAAATATTGACACTTAGACAAATTGTGGCTTCAAAATCACTTCAGGGAGTCAATTGAGGAAGAGAATAGTGCACTTGCTAGAGTGGCTGGATTTCTAGGAAGCTTGTTGAGCAACACCATGATTTTGTACCTATTCCCATCTCCATTTAAAATCTTCATACCCGTACCCATTAAGGTAAATCTCCATCACTCGTGAGTATTCTCCTACACATTTGCATCTTTAAAGTCCTCATACCCGCACCCATTAGGGTAAATCTCCATCACTTGCGAGTATTTTCCTACCCATTTGCATCTCTAGTCTTTATATATTAAAAACCATAACCTTATAATGATGTATTATCGTCAAGTAGGGAATAGAAAAAATCGAAGGGTGATAAAGTTTATTTCTTTCTTATAAAAAAGTGTACATTATCCGTTGACAATAAAATGAAGGTTTTTTTAATAGATTTTTTAAAAGAAAAATAGTAATGGTAATCGATACAAAGATCAATGAAGGACGATTGCTATAGTTTGAGCACCTCTAAAAGAATCTATGGATACTTTTATTAGAAAACTTAACTCAATAGAAATTGAATAAATTAGTCAAGATAAGGACAAATTAAAGCTAATTTGAGACATATTAATTAACAAAAAATTAAATGAGCAGTTGATTAAGTTTGGATATTGAATGATCTAGGCGAAAAAGGAAAAAAATGGATAATTAACTCTAATTAACTTGAAATTGAGGTTAGGTTCTTGCTGCTTAAGAAATCAATGAAAAATTGAAAGGAACATCCCAACAGAGAGATAGGCAATAAGCATCAGCATGTGTTGTGAGCTCTATGTTGTTGTTGGTGACTTGGTGACGTCCCCTTGCACATCATCGATAAATATCCACAATCAAATATACACTACAACAAAGTGGGTCTATAGCAACACTTTTTTGCTAATGTTGATAAAAAGCATCCCCAAATTTTAATTTTAGAGACACATGATGTACAAGCGTTGCCAAATTTGAAATTTTGAGATGCATAACATACAAATGTCTCCAAATTAAGGACACATGATATTAAAACGTCACCAAATTTAAAATCTCGAGACGTATAATGTATAAGCGTCTCAAAATTGAGGACACTTGATAAACAAGTGTCGCCAAATTTAAAATTTGGAGACAATAATTTATTAGTGTTGTCAAATTTCAAATCTAAGGACACATAGTTTATAAGTGTCGCTAAAATTAAAATTGAGGACACAAACAACAAATGTTGTCAATTTCAATATTTAGGGACGCTTAATTCATAAGTGTCACCTGTAGTAGAGACACTTGGTAAACTAGTGATGCTAAATTTAAAATTTGAGGACCCAAATTTATATGTGTCGTCAAAATTCAAATATAATGACACATAATTTACAAGTGTTGTTAGATTTTAAATCTAAAGACACGTGATTTATAAGTGTTGGTATATCTTGAATCTCAAGACACATAATTTACAAGTGTTGTTAGATTTTAAATCTAAAGACACACAATTTATAAGTGTTGGTAAATCTTAAATCTCAAGACACATAATTTACAAGTGTTATTAAATCTCAAATCTAAAGACACATAATTTACAAGTGTTGTTAGATTTCAAATCTAAGGACACATAGTTTACAAGTGTTGTTAAATTTTAAATCTCAAGACACATAATTTACAATTGTTGTTGGATTTCATATCTAAAGATACATAATTTATAAGTGTTGTTAGGTTTCAAATCTAAGGACACATAATTTACAAGTGTTGTTAAATTCTAAATCTCAAGACACATAATTTACAAGTGTTGTTAAATTTTAAAGCTCAAGACACATAATTTTTGTAAATTTTAAAGCTCAAGACACATAATTTACAAATGTTGTTAAATTTTAAATCTCAAGACACATTATTTACAAGTATTGTTAAATTTCATATGTAAAGACACATAATTTACAAGTGTTAAGTTTTAAATCTCAAGACACATAATTTACAAGTGTTATTAAATTTCAAATGTAAGGACACAATTTACAAGTGTTATTAAATCTCAAATCTAATAACACATAATTTACAAGTGTTGTAAATTTTAAATCAAAATTTGTTATTAAATTTAGGTTAAACATGACTCGAGTTCAAGTCTCGTGAATGGGAAAAATAGAATTGAGAGGGCCGCCTCACTTACATAGCTCGACATTGCTTAGACATGGATTAGTCGATGCAGTTGGTGCCGGACACCACGAAAATAAAAAAAAAGGTTAATTAAATGTTAAATGTATAACTAAAACAATTAGATTAACTTCTTTCAAAAGAAAATTATTAAACAAAAAACTAGAGTAAGTAGTAACTAGTTAGCACTAAAAATCGGTTTGATCCCTAATCGAAAACTGTATGCACAACTAATACTTAAGAAAGCTTGACACATACTAATATTATTCTTTTTAGGTCACAAATTTAAGAATTTAACACCACCACTACCACAGTCCCTTAAACATTCCACACGTCATAATTATTATTAATTAATTTCAGATCATATATATGAATCACTCTAGCTAGTACTACTAGCTAGCTACTGAATCCTAAATTTAATTAATTTCTTTCATACATATATTTAGTTATAGATTAGGCTGGTATAATATTAACTTTTCCTATTTTATTGATCAGAAAATTAATATGGTTATAGCTAGTTTTTGTTAACATATATAAAAAAATCCTTCATTCAATAATTAATCAACACTACTAATATTTAAACTATATATAGCAGATAAAAGATTATAAGAAGTTAAAAGAATTGATGAAATGATTAATCTCAAGTAATCATCTTCTACTTCTTGATGTTCCTCTTGATGAACGAAAAAATTACAAATGTACAGTGAAAAGTAGTTTAAATGAGTAAAATAAGTTGGACTTTCTTTTTATTCGTTAACTAAGGTAAATCACATTTTGAAAATGCGCTATTAGGGGTGGAAAAACTTTCGGCCTACGTGGACACATGGATAGCGCGTTTTGAAAATGCGATATTCATGTGTCCGATCCACGGTGGACAAATAACACGAATAACGCCTTTCCAAAAGGCGCTATTCGTGTTATCAATCCACGTGGATTGGTTGGAGCCTATTTATACAAATAGCACATTCTCCAAATGCGCTATTCGTATAAATAGTATTGGGTGTCCACGTGGATTGGCCAAACAAGAATAACGCCTTTTCAAAAGATGTTATTCTTGTTTCCGATACGCGTGGACATACATGTGGATCTCCATGTGGGAATGGTTTGAATGGTTTGCACGAAAATGCATGGCTCGCCCACCTCGACATACGTGCGCGACGTTTCCATGTGTTGTCAACCACGATGTACGTATGTGATGTTTGCATTGGCTTTACCACCTCGAGACACGTGCGATTCATTTGCATAATTTACTTGGATTTTACGAGGTTACATCGGGGTGTCCACCTCAAAATACGTGCATGACATTTGCATGATTTGTATGGATTAGTGAAGTTGTATGAGTTGTCTACCTCGAGATACGTGCATGAGGTTTGCATGGATTGCAACAGGTTACATGAGTTACATGAGGTTGCATGGGTCGCCCACCTCGACAGACGTGCTTGACATTTGCATGAATTTTCCACCTAAACATACATGCGTGACGTTTGCATGGGTTGTTCACTTCGATATGCGTGCGTGTCGTTTACATGGGTTGTCTACCTCGAGATACGCGAGTGACACGGGTTATCCATCTCGATATGCATGTGCCATTTGCATGGGTTCTCCACCTCGATGTGCGATATTTGAGTTGAACAAATAGCTCATTTTCAAAAGGAGTCATTCATAGAGTTTAGTATTTTGTATATATAGCTCCTTTTCAAAATGAGCTATTCATACAAGTGCTTCCACCTCACCAACAATGCATGCCACCTCATCATCAATAACTCCTTTTGAAAAGGAGTTATACATTAGTTTTGAAATTTTAAAGTAAGCCCCACTATTTGGTGAATAAAAAAGTAAAGCCACCTTATTTTTTGAAAAACCCATTGATGAACACCTGTTATACCCTTTATTTCTGCTATTTTTCTTCACAAATCTGGAGAAATCAATTCTAGGGTTTCGAGAGATCGAAAGAGAGATTGAGAGTTTGGGATTGAAGGATGTGTTTGTACGAGGTTCGACGAGGAAGGAGTCTCGTCACAGTCAATCCTCTCTGTATTTTGTCGATCAATCTTTGTTCAAGCTTCTCCAATAGTGAAAACCTCGAGTTACCCGTCGATCTTGACCCCAGCAAGGCAGATCTCCTTGTGGAGTCATAGATCGATATGACGGACATCACATCAACACATTTCAAGCTCCCTCGCACATAATCAATCGATTGTAAGAAAGTTCGATGTTTCAAAGTAGAGATTTTCGATTTTTCTTTTTTTTCTCGCTTCGAAATTGATTCGCACTGCCATTTGATTATCTCTCACGACAAGGATTTGAAGCTCTCTCGCATATAATCAATCGATTTCAAGCTCGTGCAACTGAATTGTCAATCGATCCATTTGATGAAGCTATCTATGTTATTCATGTTAGTACAATACATAAAACATGCATATAATTGAACTATATTATATCATGCTTGAATTCAATTATAAAAAACTAGATAAAATAATACTAGAGGCTTGCACTAAATGACAATGTCCTAAGGCGGAATTTCCTCCAATTCGGTGTATGAATGCTTCAAGAGGTTCGTCTCCAGGATACAACTGGATTGATCTTTGATTACGCACCACCAAAAATCCTTTCTTCTGCAATAGCAAAAATCTCTCTCTCAAAACAAGAAAAACAATCTTAATTTCAAAATTTTTCCTTTGTTAACCAATGAAGTTAAAAACCATTTTAATAAACCAAAAACGGCCTCTTTTGAACAGTTACAACTGTTCAAAACGAGGTTATTAGTGGTGTGGTTCATTAACCACCAATTATCCCACTAATTAAACATTTTTTTAAAAAACTAAAAGTGGTAACTGCTCACCACTAATCACACCTACAAAATTAACTAATTTAATGTAAAAAATAAAAATCTTGTATTGTGAATTGGCTAAGTTATTTTAACATTAGCCCCAAAGGCCCCAAGGCCCTATCAAAGACATATTAAATATTAAGTATTTAATGTGTATTAATTAATGGAGAATACCCATGGTCTTTTCCTCCAACCCCACATTCACTTAACCATTTACTTCAAGAGAAAGATTTCTTATAAGGAAAGAAACTTTTTGTTTCTTTCTCATGTGGGACTAAAATTGGATACAATACAAACTCAATGAAAGTTTAACAAGTTCAACAATACCCCACATTTGTATTGTATCCATCGGCAACCCTGACTGAGTTTACTTTGCCAAATCACAAACACAAAATTTAAAAAACAAACATTATTTTAAAACAATTGAGAGAGATTATCATGTTATGTTAATCAGGAAAGTGTCATATAGACTTGAACATACCCTAGTAAGATCATATCGAGTTCACTTCGTGACGCAGTGATGCATGTATCTTGAATTGTTCACTTTTTATAGTAAACTAAGACAATATGTCTCACTTATGACATGATTCATGATGCACTTTATTCTATGTTGTTCATTTCGGTCCTTAACATATCCTGGGTTCATGATAGCTTTAGAGAATTTAGCCTATTCATTCCCATAAATGCGACCCCACATTTACTATCATATAGGTGACTTGTCTTTAATCATTAAATACAATATTGTATACCTTAAACATCTTATCAACATACTTACTTCATCATAGGAACATGTAATTGTGTGTCCTGTTTGTTAAGTCAAGTCTAACTAGTTTGCCTATTGAACCTAGACCATGGGATCTCCAATCATCTAGGTTAGGTTTCCGCTAGACTTGACTTACTCTATAGGCTTTAAGCCCATTCCCCTCGATAATATCTTTACTTGATCTCTTGGTAAGCCTTTAGTCAATTGATCTGCAATGTTTTCCTTAGACTTAACATAATCAATACTAATTACTCCACTTGTGAATAATTGTCTTATAGTATTATATCGGCGCCTTATATGTCTCGACTTACCATTATATATGTTGTTCTTAGCTCTTGCTTGTGCTGCCATATTATTACAATGTATGCATATTACCGTGACTGGTTTTGGCCAGCAAGGAATATATTCTAAGAAATTTTTTAGTCATTCAACTTCTTCAGCTGCCTTGTCGAGAGCATAAATTCAGATTCCATGGTGGAATGTGCTATACACGTTTGTTTTGTTGATTTCCAAGAAATCGCTGCTCTAACTAATGAGAATATATATCCACTTGTTGATTTGGTTTCTGTATTATCAGAAATACAATTTGCATCACTATACCCTTCAAGTATAAGTGGATATTTTGTATAATACAGTCCATAATTTAAGGTATATTTAAGATACCTTAGAACTCTTATTAATGTTGTCCAATGAGCATCATTTGGATTACTTGTGTATCTACTCAACCTGCTTACTGCATAAGCTATGTCAGGTCTAGTAGAGTTCATCAAGCACATCAAGCTTCCAATTACTTGAGAATATTCCAATTGAGAAATTGCTTCTCCATTACTCTTCTTAAGATGACAATTAACATCAAAAGGAGTTGGAGCAGGTTTACAATCGAATTGATTGAATCTTTTTAAAATTTTCTCAACATAATGAGATTGTGTGAGGATATAACCTTCGTTATTGCTTTTGATTTGAATTCCTAGTATTACATCATCTAAACCTAAGTCTTTCATGTCAAAAATGGAATTCAACATCTTTTTTGTTAACATTATAGATCCTTACTTGTGCTCATAATCAACATGTCATCAACATATAAGCATACTATGACGCAAAAGTTTTTCATTTCTTTAATGTACACACATTTGTCACATTCATTTATTTTGAAACCATTTGCTAGCATAGTATGATCAAGTTTTTCATGCCATTATTTTGGAGCTTGTTTAAGTCCATATAATGACTTAAAAAGTCTACAAACTTTATTATCTTGGCCTTTGACTATGAACCCTTCAGGTTGGTCCATATAGATTTCTTCTTCTAACTCTCCATTTAGAAACGCTGCTTTAACATCCATTTGGTGTATTTTCATATTATATAAAACAGCTGTGGAAATCAACATTCTAATGAAAGTTATTCTCGAAACAGGAGAATAAGTGTCGAAGTAATCTACACCTTCATTTTGTCTATAACCTTTTGCAACCGATCGTGCATCGTATTTATCAATAGTACCGTAAGCTTTAAGCTTTCTTTTGAATATCTATTTATATCCAATTGATTTGATTTCGGATGGTAGATCAACCAATTCATATGTATTATTTTGTAAAATGGATTCAACTTCACTATTGATTACTTCCATCCATAATGGCCCTTCCGGCGAAGACATAGCCTTCCTATATGTCTGTGGTTCATTTTCAGTTAATAGACTTATAAAATCAGGTCCAAAACTTTTTGGAACCTTAATTCTTTTTCCCTTCTAGGTTCTAATTCTTGTTCTTGAACCCTTGAAGTGGTTGGTTCTTCTAGAATCTCTTCAACCATCCTTTTTCGTAATGAACCATTTTGTTTTTCCTTGAAAGGAAAATATGCTAAAAAAATGTAGCATCGCTGCATCAGCAGATTCTATAATAGTATTTTCACTTATATCTAAAATATGTGATTTAACTACTAAGAATCTATATGCTGCATTATTCTTAGCAAAACTGATGAACACACAATCTACGATTTTAGGTCTTAATTTAGTCTTTTTTGGTAAAGGAATTTGAATCTTTGCTAAGCAACCCCACACTTTTAAAGTTTTTTAAGTGGGCTTTCTTTTTCTCCTAATCTCAAATGAAGAATTATTAGATTTCTTAAAAGGAACTCTATTCAAGATATGATTTGCAGTCAGTAGTGCTTCACCCCACAAGTTTTGGGGAAGTCCAGAATCATTCAACATAGAATTAATCATATTATAGAGAGTTCTATTTTTCTCTCTGCCACACCATTTTGTTGAGGTGTATATGGCGCAGTGGTCTGATGAATAATTCCATTTATATTACAAAATTTTGTAAATTCAATGGAATCATATTCTCCACCTCGATCGGTTCTTAATACTTTTATCTTTTTGTCAAGTTGATTTTCAACCTCTGCCTTATATATTTTAAATACATCAAAGGCCTCGCTTTTATTCTTGATCAAAAAGACATGACAATACTTACTACAAACATCAATAAAAATGATGTTGTAGTTCTTTTCTCCTCTCGTAGGATTTGATTTGAAGTCACAAAGATCACTATGAATTAAATATAATAATTTATTTGATCTTTCTTGAACAGACTTAAATGTTTGCCTAGCAAACTTTGATTCTACGCAAACTTCACATTTATATTCTAAATCAATTTTAAACTTTGGTAACATGTTCAAATATACCATTTTATGAATTAATCTGTTATTTACATGCCCTAATCTAGCATGCCAAATATCAAATGATTCAATCATATAGGCAGGGACAGTCATATACGCAGAAACAATCATTTTATTGCCAATGTCATTAACGATTACAATGCCTAACTTGAAAAGACCTTCAGGAAGGTACCCCTTCCCTATGAACATGCCACCCTTGGTCAATACAAATTTGTTAGACTCGAAAATAAGTTTGAACCTTTTCTAATTCCGTGAAGGGCCAGATACAAGATTTTTCCTAATATCAGGAACATAAAGAACATTAAGTAAAGTGATTACTTTTCCAGACATGAACTTCATCTTCACTATTCCTTTGCCTTCAACCATGGAGGAGGATGAGTTTCTCATGTACAATTTCTCTTCGCTATCGGCGGATGAAACTCAGAAAATAAGTTTTTGTCACTCCATATGTGCCTTGTTGCACTAGTATCGATCCACCATCCTTTGGCATCAGAAACCATATTAGTTTCAGAAACAACTGCTGTGAGATCAAAGTCAGTATCATCAATTTCCATGTCAGTAACATTTGCTTGGTTGTTCAAACCAGAATTATCAGAATTTTGGTTTTTCCTGTGGCGAAAATCTTGAGCCTTATGGCTCTGCTTTCCACAAACCCAATAATCTTGATCCTTAATTTTCTTGTAATCCTTCCCCTTTGGTGCTAACGACTTGGTGGTTCTCTTGAAATCTTTCTTGAAATTCATTTTCTGGAATTTCCGAAATTTGGACTTGCTTGATTGTCCTACCACTATGTTAGCATTAACATTAGCCATTTCCTTTTTGTCTCCCTTCCTGTGATATTCCTCAACACGAAGTCGCAGAATGAGATCCTCAATGGACATGTCCCTTCGCTTGTGCTTTAGGTAGACCTTGAAGTCATTCCACGACGGTGGAAACTTTTCAATAATGGCTCCAGTCTGAAAATGTTCATTTACAATGCACCCTTTAGCGTGCAATTCATGTATCAGAACTTGTAGTTCTTCCACTTGCTTTACCACAGACTTCGAATCCACCATATTGTATTTCAAAAACTTGCCTACTACGAACTTTTTAGCCCTCGCATCTTCAGTTCGATATTTCTTTTCGAGAAGATCCCAAACATCTTTTGCAGTTTTACATTATGAATGGACATCATACAGTGTATCATCAAGTCTATTCAAAATATAATTCCTGCAGAGAAAGTCAGAATTCCTCCATGCTTCAATAGTAAGGAGAGTTTCTTCGGACAAAGGGTCCTCATCAGATTTTGAAACTTCTTCCTTCACTATGTTGGCAAGATTCATAGTGGTCAGCCAGAAAAGCATTTTCTGCTGCATCCTTTTAAAATCAAGACCTTTGAACTTCTCTGGTCTTTCATCTTTGGGATTGGCAGAGGTAGCAGAAGTGGATTTCTCAATTACAAGAGATGCCATTTCAAACTAGTATGCAAACAATAATTTCGTATAAACCAGTGACTAGTTTTTCTAAAATCAATGACAAATTATATGCAATCAACTATTGTACGTAAATCAGTGATAACATTAATAAAACACAATAAAGATTTCGTCTTAGATTGTTAGTACAATACACAAAACATGCATATAATTGAACTATATTATATCATGCTTGAATTCAATTATAAAGAACTAGATAAAATAATACCAGAGGCTTGCACTAAATGGCAATGTCCTAAGACTAAATTTCCTCCAATTCGGTGTATGAATGCTTCAAGAGGTTCGTATCCAGGATACAACTAGATTGATCTTTGATTACACACCAACCAAAAAATCATTTCTTCTGCAATAGCAAAATTTATCTCTCAAAACCAGAAAAACAATCTTAATTTCGAAATTTTTCCTTTGTTAACCAATGAAGTTAAAAACCATTTTTATAAACCAAAAACTGCTTTTTTGAACAATTACAACTGTTCAAAAAGAGGTCATTAATGGTGTGGTTCATTAAACACCAATTATCCCACTAATTAAATATCTTTTTTAAAAACCAAAAGTGGTAACTGTTCACCACTAATCACACTACGAAATTAACTAATTTAATGAAAAAAATAAAAATCTTGTGTTGTGAATTGGCTAAGTTATTTTAACATTAGCCTCAAAGGCCCCAAGGCCCAAGGCCCTATCAAAGACATATTAAATGTCAAGTATTTAATGTGTATTAATTAATGGAGAATACCCATGGTCTTTTCCTCTAACCCCACATTCACTTAACCATTTACTTCAAGAGGAAGATTTCTTATAAGGAAAGAAACTTTTTGTTTTTTTCCCATGTGTGATTAAAATTGGATACAATACAAACTTAATGAAAGTCAACAAGCTCAAAAAGTCATTAGGTCTCGGATCTCTTGTGGCCTTCAGTCTCTGATTCATGGATCAATATCCCTTATTTAAGCATATTTGCTCTTGATTTGGTCATTCCTTAACAGAGTTGAATTTGATTTTTTATCTCCCTTTGTAATCCTGCTTTTGTGGTTTAGTAATGGGGAAATAGTGGAGCATTGCATAGCTTAAAGTCATCCATTACGAAAAAGTTAGTATTAATCAGGTTGTTATTCCTTTGATTCCATCTCAGATTCGAACTGTCGATTTTCTCTCAATCAATTGTTTAAATGTCATATTAGTGAGCTTTTGTGGATCGAACTTTGCTCTTTTACTCTTTCGATCTCTATTTGTTCTTGGATTTCTGGTCATACGTTGAGTTTGGATCTCTCTACTCTCGATTGATTATAACAACCTCTTTGTTCGATGCCTATCATCAAGCAAGTCTCTCTTGTTTGATTTGTAAAGGTTCACGCACCACTCATCTCGGAGAGAACGCTTGAAAACCATAAAGAGCGATAGTCATGGAAATCGACGATCTCATGAGGTGATGCAATTTTTCATTATATCTATTTTTTCTTTATGTTGGTCTTATCTATGGTTTAGAACAAAAATTAATTTTCTGCATTTGCCATGTGATTTGAAGTTGATCTTATTTGCTCTGAAGTTGTAGGGTTAAATTTTTGAACTAGTCCTTTATAGTTTTGCTTCAACATATAGTATTGATCTTAACATGTTTGTGATCAAGGCACCACTAACTAAAAAATTTAGTTAACTTGAAGCAATTATATTTGGATTAGTAAATTTATTGATCAATGGTATTAATTTTTATGTGCATTATATGCATACGCTGAGATCTTTCATGCATGTTTCGAAAAGGAAAAAGGTTACTCTGAGTTCTAAGTAGGAAGATTGCATATTTGCTTGTGATTTCTTTGGTCTTTTATTTTCTCTTTCATTCTTGAATCATTGTTGGCATTTTATTTTCTTTATACCTTAGACTTTCAATAACTAAATCACTTAGTGCTTGTATATTTGCAGCTCGGAGCAACATATTAAGCTTGTCCCATATATGGTACGACTTTCGTTTCCAGATTTTATGTTTTGCTCTATTGAGTTTCTAATACGACTCATTCAAGAGAGAGTATGAATTTGTTAAATTAAACTTATAAGCTTATGTTAATCATATGTTTATATGATAGCTTGAGGCTACAAAAGAGAGTATTTATATATGTGATGTTGGTATATTGGAATTTGGTGATAAGTATCAATTAAACATATACAATTCAATTTTTGAATTCATATTTGGAGAGTGAGATTTGGTTTATTGAATAAAATTGAAGGGCGAGCTTTAATAAAGGAGTTACCTTGCACATATATGTGAAAGATGGAAGTAGTAGTGATTATTAGAACTATTGTTTCCTACCTTATGTACATATCATTTAAAGATTAACCAAATGCAAAGTGTGGATTGCTGTAGTAACTTATTTTCCATTGTTAACTTGATTTAGTAGTTGAGTTTCTAATGCAATAGAATCTGCATTAATTAGAAAGGTAATTACTCGATCATATTTTTTACAACTACTAAACTTTGGAAACACTTGATTATCTCATTGATTGGTGACTTCTCCAGCTTCAGCTACTTTGCTTGAAAGAATCACTACATGTTAGATTTTAATTTCTCTTAGTTTATTTATCATGGACAGTGATCTTGTATATTATTTTTCTCGGGCACTTCAGACTTGGTGAGTACTTCTTAAAGTAGTTTGATCATGTTATTTCCTTCATCAGTCATATCATATTATGCTTAAGTAGGTTGTTATTATGATTCCCTCATGTTTGAATGCTCGAATTAAAGACATTGATATACTGCATCAATATTAATCATTGATTGCAGATTCTACACCTATCGTGAGTGAAATTGTTGTGGATGTGGTCGGAAGAGCAACGAAGTTGCAACTAGCTAGGAAAAGCTACCAAGAAAGAGGGGACTAACAATGGGGAGCCAGTTCTTAAGGTACAAAATATATAATGATGGATGAATTGTTTAATTAACTTCTATTTTGGCAATCATTTATTTGATTGATAATGAAGTTTGATGAGTGACCTTGAGCTTGAGCGTTTATAAGGAATTATTTTTTCTTTGAATGTAGTAGCAACTGGGATGAAGTTGAACCACCAGTCTTAGCAAGTTCAAAAACAAATGGGCTCCATTGTTGGCACTCAAAAGTAGGTTCTTAAATTAATTATTATGTATTAGTGTATATACATGTCTTAATAAATTGGGTTTGATGAGATGTTCTTCATCGTTAATTGTGGAAGCCAACAATGAAATTATCGATACAATGGCTCTTCAAACTCCTTGAGGTCGGATCATATAGACCATTCGGTTATAAGAGCATTTAGTTGAACTAAAACAAGCATGTACATGTATAACTATCCTTATTGTGACTTAAACATTTTAAATCCTTATATAGAAACTTTTTAGGACCTATTTGGTTGAAAAACTAACTAAATAGGTAAATTGGATTTGAACCATAAAGGAACTTCAAAACTTCATTCATCTAGTTTTGCTTGGTTCGCTCAACTGATGCACAGTCAATAACTGATAAAATGTCTATTTTTAGTCTTTATCGTGATTCTTTTTTTTTATAGTTCTTTAAGTGTTTTTTTACCTCTCTATTGAAGTTTCTAGTTTTAGACGTCCTAGTTTGGAATTATTGCTATTGATATGTTATCGTTTTTTTTGTGGTCATTGTTTTCACCCGCTTGAATGGTGAAGTTTACTATTTCGGTGCAGGGAGGATTAACTGGCCTTTTCGCGGCTATAATTGGTTTGACCTCAAAATTCTTTCACAATCCTAAAGTAAATCAATGTTGCTCAAGGTCTGCCATGTATATTTTGTTGATTCATTGTTTTTTTTTGTTATATCCCTCTTTTTTACTTAATTTTGATAAATTTGAGTTTTGAGATGCTTCAATTGCTTTTATGAATTGATTGAATTTTCAACTACAAAATTGGATATGAATATTCATAAGAATGTAGGAGATAGAACAACCAAATAAATTTGAAGAGTAACTCTAATTTACTTAGATTCTTATTATCACCTATGTTCTTCACTTTATGATTGTTAAATGTCTGACAGTTGGACCGATTAACAACGTGCTGCAACTGCCAAGGATGGATGACAATACCAGATAAGCTCTTATTAACCAATTGTGTGTATAACATGTTAGAGAAGTTCTCTTGACACTCATGTTTGTCGATTAGTTACTTTCCTAGTATAACTGATTAACAATTTCTAATGTTGATTTAATAAGTGGGTCTTTTGTTTGTGGTTGCTAGTAGCTTGATCGAGTTGCTTCGGGTTGGTGATGATGACTTATCTCTCAAATACAAGGAGTTGTTTGATACTTTCGGTAATTAAGATGTACCATTACTTGTAATTTTTTTCTTTTATAAATCTAATGTAATGTTAATTATGTTACTAACAAGAAGAATTATTCATATATATTTATTTTAATTGTATAATTGATTCATTGTAAGTAGAAACATTTTTATAATTTAAACATAAATTCTTTTTAATTAATATAATTGTTTATATATATTTATATATATATGATGATGCTAAATATGAATGTGCTGTCAACTTGCATCTTCCAAACAAAGAGAACTCCAATTCTTCTTCCCAACTATCATATGAGCAAGACAAGGAAATTTAATTCGCCAATTATTTGAAAATAAAAGAGAGATCATCTAGCAAGAGCAATAATTCCAAACAAACAAGGTTTAAAGCTAACAACTCTATTAAGGGTTAAAATAAGAAAACACATAGTAGCAAATATAAAAAAGAATCACAAAAAGACTAAAAAGAGAGAAATTTCATTAGTATTCAATGGTGAAATAGTTAATAACCCCCCAATATCAGAATTAGTTTAATATGATTTTAAATTTCAACCAAACAAATTAATATAAAATAGCCTCCAATTAAGTTAGGCTAACAAATCATTTTCCTTTAAGCATCTATCAAGGGGAAAAAACAAGCACTATATATGTTTCATATGATTTTAAATTTCAATCAGACAATGAATTTATTTACTCGTTCAAATTATCATCTGTTGCCTTGTCCAGAAGTCTCAAGTGGCTTCAATTCAATTGCGTTTGTTCTCTTCTCTTGTCCTTGTAAAATGACCTACGGGGACTTCCGTTAATTAATCTCATCCTGCTAGCTAAGCTATTTTCAATAGATGAGAGACAATCGGACATTCAAGGTAATTTTCTTCCCTAGTAATGAAAGAGACCATTCGGGGGCAACCCTTCCAACCCAGTTTTCTTCATTCACAAGACTCGAACTCAACCTCGCTTATGGGTCATCAACAAGCTTTCAACTTTGACATAAATTAACATATATTCAGTGACCAATAAAGTGTAATGCTTACATTTTGCATCAAAGAAGTCACATTGTACGTGCATCAACAATCATTAAAAAAAATTGAACACAATACAGAAATAAAATCAAGAAAACAAGATACACAATCAATTACCTCAAATGTTGCAACCTATCCACCATTGCAAGCCAAATCTTTTTCTGTTTGAGAAACTAACATGAGTTTCTTTCCTTCAACTATCTTGCTCAACTTGTAACCAATGTTACATGTTATGAGATATTGCTATGCTTTTTCATGTACTCTGGATAGTTGTCAACAAATTCGGGCACGTCTTCTGCAAAATATAAAAGCGTTATTTTGGTAGTACAACCATCTTGTCGAAACTCATCAACCATCTTCTTGATATTCATTCCAAGATGATCTCCAAAATTTTCCTAGGTGCTTGACCCAAAGAAGCAACAAGGTATTGTCAGTTCGGTTGTGTTGTAATCCACAATGTTAGAGTTGACAAAGACTGCATGTTAATCGCTCCAGCCATGACAATGTACTCCCTTAATGTCGTATTTGTGCTATAGTTGGTAATGCTCATTACATATCAGACAAAATATATATATGGTTACCGTGCGAAGTCATTGGATTTATGTTTCCTGTCAACCCCTCAATAATGTTACCCGAGTAAGCTAGCTAGGCGGCGAGAAAACCTAGCAATATCCGGGTTTTGGTGGACTCGAAGATTTCATGGGAGTTAGTTGTTGGATGGTGCACCACGGATGGTTCGCAGTATAGCATGCGGAGGCTCGCGCATGCGAATGGGGAAATCGTATGCGGCATAGACGAGGCAGCGTGTATGGATGTGGATAAGGTCGCGCATAGGCGGGGAGCGCAGTGGCGCATTGGCACGAGCACGATTGACCTTTGGCAGTTCGAGCGGGAGTGGCGCGACCTTTGGCACGTTCCTTGGCATGAGCAAGGCCGCCTTGGCGGTGTTGGCGCGGAGCGCTGGCATGGCGGCCTTGGCATGAGCAAGGCCGTGCCTTGGCAGGTTTCTTTGGCACGTTCCTTGGCGGGAGAGCACAGCGGCGCCTTGGCGAGGGCCTTGGCATGAACAAGGTCGCGCCTTGTAGGTTCCTTTACACGTTCCTTGGCCGAAGCGCAACAACGCCTTAGCGCGGGCCTTGGCAGGAGCAAGGTCGCGCCTTGGCAAGTTCCTTTGGAACAAGCAAGACACGAGCAGGGCGATACCTTGGAGATTCCCTTGACACGAACAAGGTCGCGCCTTGGCACGGGCAAGGCATACCTCGGCAAGGGTTGACAAATCTTGACTTGGCGCGTTAACCCGGTCAAAGTACGCTTGGTCTCATTTCTTGATGTTTCCTATTGGAGCTGAGGAAACGGCTTAACATCTACTATAAGGGGAGGTGTGTTCTCTCCTAGGGGTGGCATGGGCAAGGAAGCAAGGGAGACCCTCGAGTATGCCTTGGGCAACCATGCCAAGGCAAGACCCATGGACTAACCATGGTGCCGGCCACCCCGAGCCGGTGGGACTCGTACGGACCGAGCTCCAGCTAGCACCCAGGGTGCCTAGGCGCGCAGCTAGTCACCATAAATCATACCCTGTCCCTAGAGCAAGGCGAATTATAGGCTTGGACGGACCAAGTCAAGTGCGGTTATAGGCGGTTATGTAACTACCTTGGTCATGGCTCATGGCATGACCAAGGCACGTCCCAACAACTTCCAAGCACTATGAGCATGTGCCTATTGACCAGGTGGTCAATACGGTTATGGAACCAGGTGGCAACAAACGAAGGAAGCAGTTAGGTAGTTGTTTCGAGCACTACATGGGTGTGGTGGTTTACTTAGTCTCGAGTAATGTACATAGGACAGGTTTCCTTAACAGTTATGTAACCAACTTGGTTGTTTTGCTATAAAGCCATGACATGAGAGCTTGAGAAAGGCATGAGTTCATGCATGAGAGGCATGAATTGTATGAGATGCTAGAATTGTTATCTCATTGAACTAAGTAAAAACTTCTTTTGTTTCATTATTGTTGTTCAAATCACGTTTTTGTTGGTGCGCTGAACTAAGACAGTCCTTAGGCACCACGGGTTGGGTTGGGTGAGAAAAATTTTCCTTAGGGTAAACCCCTCACTTAACGGCCCCGTGACACTTCCCATGGTATGGATGAATGAAGAAGCTATGAAATTGTTTGCTTACTTCGCGCTTGTCAAGTTCAATCAACTATTGCATTACGGACTTGGGTTGAGTACCCTATTCTCTTTTGAGAAGATGATTGCAGCGTGCGTGCGACCTCCCGAGCTCACATGGTTTGAGGGTATCCATGGAGGACGGATTGATCTTGGCCTCACAATTAAGTGGGACTTGCTTGAGATTATAGATTGGGACTCCAAGTTCAAAACTATGGCTTCAAGGTTGCTGTTCAAATCATGTTTTCTTTGGTGTGCTGAACTAAGGCGGTCCTTAAGCACCACGGTTGGGTTAGGTGAGAAAAATTTTCCTTAGGGTAAACCCCTCACTTAACGGCCTCGTGAAAACTGGTATCAAAGCCTCGTTTTGGAGACAATGGCGACCCTAGCAACAAGTGATCGGAGTGAGAGGGTAGCTCATTTAGAGCACATGATGGCAACGATGGGTGTTCCAGTGGAGGCATCGGAGTCTTCAATGACGGCGCAGCGCATCGAAGGGCTAGAGATGGTGGCGGCTTCCTTGGTGGCTAGGACAGAGTCACAAGAAGCTTTAATATCCATGTGGGAATCCAGATTCGAGGAGTTGGTTAATGATGTTCTGCATGGGTGGACTCACCACCGAGAGAGTAGAGAAGATGGATGTGGAGGTGAGTCTGCTCAAGAGAGTCGTGGGAGGAACCTCGGAGGTTTCTGTTGCGACGAAAGTGAGACCTAAGGTGCTAGAGCCAAAGAAATTTTCAAGCAAGAGAGAGCGCGAAGGAGCTTGAAAACTTCCTTTGGGACATGGAGCAATACTTTGCTACCGTCCAAACGGAAGAGAACCAAAAGATCACCTTAACTTCCATGTATTTGGAAAGAGATGCGAAACTTTGGTGGCAAACCAGGGTTGATAATGATGCAGCTGCTGGTCAACCAAGGATTGTGAAGTGGGAGGTGCTGATACGGGAATTGAATGATCAATTCCTGCCCACAAATGCGGTCTAGCAAGCGCGGAGTCCTTGCTCCAATTGAAGCAGAAAAGGGGCGGTAGAGAATATGTGAAAGAATTCTTTCCTTGCTGTTTGACATTAAAAATATGTCTGAGGAGGACAAGTTGTTTAATTTCACTGCAAGATTGCAAGGATGGGCGCAGTAGGAGCTGCGAAGACAAGGCGTGAAAGACTTATTGAGTGCAATTGCGGTGGCAGATAACCTTGTAGATTATAAGACTAGTGGTGCTTCTTTTGAATCAAAATAAAAGAAGTACAAGGAGAAGGATCGAACTGGTGGATCCAAGAAGGAGGAAGAGCCTTCTTCAAAATTTGATGCTAGTGCCAAAGCATCGATGTCGAAAAGGAGTTGTTTCATATGTGACGGTCCTCACCGGGCAAGGGATTGCCCAAAGAAAGAGAAGATGAATGCGATTGTTACGATGAACCAGAGGTTCAAATGAATCTATTGCAATTGCTTAACATGGTGCAGGTGCAAAAGGCCGTGGTATCAGTGTGGGGCTGATGTTTGTGGAGGCTCAGATCAACAACCAAACGGTGAAGGTGATGATCGACTCGGGAGCCACACATTCTTTTTGTTGCGAGAACCTACTCGGAGGCTTGGGTTGCAACTTGTAGAGAGTGTAAGCATGGTGAAGGCGGTTAATTCAGAACCAAAGAAGGGTATGGGCATAGCCTTGGACGTGGGCATTCGATTTAACACTTTGGGAGGGCAAGCTAAATCTGATTGCTGCTCCGTTGGATGATTTTGAAATCATTGCAGGAAATGGTTTCTTGTTGGCTGGGAAAGTCGCTATGATTCCATCACTTCATGGCTTGCTAATCATAGATGAAAATGGGTCGTGCTTTATTCCGGCAATGCGAGGCAGGGGCAAAGGCAATACACCAAGGGTGATGGCACTGCAAGTACGTGATCAGATGGAGAAATGCTGCTTTAGTGGGCAACAATCTGGTGGACAGGCAGAGTTGGGGTGTTCGATGAGGGCATCGAACATTTCGGCGGGGGATGTTTGTCAGACCCTCAATAATGTGACCCGAGTAAGCTGGCTAGGCAGATGAAAAACCTAGCAATATCCGGGTTTTGGTGGACTCGGAAGATTTCATGGGAGTTAGTTACCGGATGGTGCACCACGGATGGTTCGCAGTATAGCCTGCAGAGGCTCGCGCATGCGAATGGGGAAATCGTATGCGACATAGACGAGGCAGCGTATATTGGCATGGACAAGGTTGCGCCTAGGCGGGGAGCACAGTGGCGCCTTGGCATGAGCACGGTTTACCTTTGGCACGTTCCTTGGTGGGAGCGCAGCAGCTCCTTGGCGAGGGTTTTTTTTGTGCAGGTTCCTGGGCAGGAGCGTAGTGGCGTCTTGGCGCGGGCCTTGGCATGAGCAAGGCCGCGCCTTGGCAGGTTCCTTGGCGGGAGCGAAGCGGCGCCTTGGCGCGGGCCTTAGTATGAGCAAGGTCGCGTCTTGGCAGGTTATTTTGGCACATTCCTTGGAGGGAGCGCAGCGGGGCCTTGGCGCGGGCCTTGACATGAACAAGGTCGCGCCTTAGCAAGTTCCTTTGGCACGTTCCTTTGCGGTAGCGTAGTGACGCGTGTCGAATGCGTCAAAATATATAATCCCGATGAGATTACCAATGACTACAAGAACTGCAGTAGTGGCAAGTACGGGGTCGAACCACAAAGACCAAGTTTCTACCTATGCTACGAAATTAAAAATAACTCGGGGTGTTCACAGTAATAATATCTAGATTAACTAAAACTAGACTAAAAATCGCAAGTAAATAAATCAATCAATAGGGAAACAATCCAAACCATCGGTATCACAAATCTCCTCAATTTGGCATAATTTTACATACGGTCCTCAATCTAATCAAAGCATGCAATCCATAATAAATTAGTGTAGTTATAGACCCGGTAACGTACGCGGGTCCTCGCACTTCCCTATCTCGATGGTCAAGGTACGACAATTACCACTTCCCTAATCAAACACATAACCACAATTCAAGTGGATTGGGTTTAATGCGTTGACCGCAATGGGCTTTGTGAAGGCACTACACCTAGACAACCGGATCACTAGTGTGTCCAATTTAGCCTAGATCCCTATGATATTCAACCGGTCCCAAAAGGGTCTAATCAATTGGTATGGTCGGATGCCACTGATGTGGTCTTGTTGCACAAACACGGATGCGTACAACCTACTGGCATGTAAATCAAGATTTAAACCAGTGTTTAATCTCGATAATTCAACCAATATCAAAGGGAATAAAATATTATGAAAAACAAATTAAATAAATAAATAAATAGATCTCACATATGTTTTTATGCCAAAACGGGTGATTTGATCCACCTCTGGTTCAGATTGATGAGTTTAGCCGGCCATCGTCGTCAAGAACTCCATCAAAATTCAAGAATAAAGTATAAAACAATGGTTTTTTGTGGAAGAAAAAGGAGAGCCGAAAAAAACAAAGCCGCTGGAAAAATAAATTCTCCCCTCTCTCCGTCTCATCCAACCCAAAAATCCCCAAGCAAAAATTGGTTTCCATTCTCTGCCACGTGTCAGCACGTCGTTGGGCGGTAGAGGTTGAAGGGTAACGTGGCGCAATATGATTGGAAGAGGACAGCTTCGATGACGGTGTTGAGAAAGAGGCCGCCACGTGGCAGCTTCTGATTAGTCGGATCTGCTGGCAACGCAACGTGGCGCGTTGTGATTGGAGCTCCACTGCAGTGTGTCGCTGGGCTGGCGCCACATGTCGATGTCTGATTGGTTACTGCGACTGCCGTGACGTGTCTGGGCCAATGGTTGCATGCCACGTGGCATGACGTGGCGGAGGACGAAACCGTGCGACTCGCGCGAAATACTGGGAGTCTGTGCGGGCACGCATCCCGAAGCAGATCGATAGGCCGCTGAAACGAGGAGAAGTGGCTTGCGGGTGACGTGGCGACGCTGGATGACGTGGAGCTGCGTGGCGGTCTCTGATTGGTGGCGGTAATGAAGAATGCTGACGTGGCGACACCCGATTGGTAGCGCTGGCGTGTTGACACCTCCGCTTGCTGACGTGTCATCTTCTGATTGGCTGGAACACCCTGTCTGCTATTCGACCCACCGCGCAACGCGTATTCCGAGGCAAATTGTCCGAGTCCGATCACTGCGAGTAAATACTCCATTTTGAGTATTTTTCCGCCACGATTTCAACCGCGCACTCCATTTCACCTAACAATGAATAATAAAGATAATTAGGCCCATATATCGAGGATTCAACAACAAAAATATATAAATAAACTATATATAATACGCATAAATAATGACCTATCACGTAGCAGCGCCTTGGCGCGGGCCTTGGCAGGAGAAAGGTCGCGACTTGGCAAGTTCCTTTGGCATAAGCAAGACACGAGCAGGGCGATACCATGAAGATTCCCTTGGCACGAGCTAGGTCATGCCTTGGCACGAGCAAGGCCGCGCTTGGCACGGGAAAGACATACCTTGCAAGGGTTGAAAAATCTTGACTTGGGCGTTGACCCGGTCAAAGTACGCTTGGTCTCATTTCTTGATGTTTCCTATTGGAGTTGAGGAAACGACTTAATATCTACTATAAGGGGAGGTGTGTTCTCTCCTACGGGGTGGAATGGGCAAGGAAAAAGGGAGACCCTCGAGCATGCCTTGGGCAACCATGCCAAGGCAAGACCCATGGACAAACCATGGTGCCGGCCACCTCGAGCCTGTGGGACTCAGACGGACCGAACTCTGGCTAGCACCCAGGGTGCCTAGGCGCGCAACTAGGCACCACAAATTAGACCTTGTCCCTTGAGCGAGGCGAATTATAGGCTTGGATGGACCAAGTCAAGTGCGGTTATAGGCGGTTATGTAACTACTTTGGTCATGGCTCATGACATGACCAAGGCACGTCCCAACAACTTCCAGGCACTATGAGCATGTGCCTATTGACCAGGTGGTCAAGACGATTATGGAACCAGGTGGCAACAAAGGAAGGAAGTAGTTAGGTGGTTGTTTTGAGCACTACATGGGTGTGGTGGTTTACTTAGTCTCGAGTAATGTACATAGGACAGGTGTCTTTGACAGTTATGTAACCAACTTGGTTGTTTTGCTATAAAGCCAAGGCACGAGAGCTTGAGAAAGGCAAGAGTTCATGCATGAGAGGCATGAATTGTATGAGATGCTAGAGTTGTAATATCATTGAACTAAGTAATAAACTTCCTTTGTGTCATTGTTGCTTTTCAAATCACGTTTTCGTTGGTGTGTTGAACTAAGGCGGTCCTCAGGCACCACGGGTTGGGTTGGGTAAGAAAAATTTTCCTTAGGGTAAACCCCTCACTTAGCGCCCCGTGACACTTTCCATGGTATGGATGAATGAAGAAGCTATGAAATTGTTTGCTTGCTTCGCGCTTGTCAAGTTCAATCAACTATTGCATTACGGACTTGGGTTGAGTACCCTATTCTTTTTGAGAAGATGATTGCAGCATGCGTGCGACCTCCCGAGCTCACATGGTTTAAGGGTATCCATGGAGGACCGATTGATCTTGGCCTCATAATTAAGTGGGACTTGCTTGGAGACTACAGATTGAGACTCCAAGTTCAAAACTATGGCTTTAAGGTTGATTTGCTTGTTAGGACCTCTTTCTTAGCAATATGCATGGTTCTTTCCAGTCTTATGAACATCTTCAGGGAGTTTAAAGCAAATCCAAGGTCTTCTACTCTCTTTGGTTATGGACTAGTTTTATTTTTCAACTTTGAAGACAAGGTTGTTTTTAAGAGATCAGAAATGATGCATACATGTAATAGGGTTAATATAGAACAAAATATAGTTATGGTGGTACATGGACAGTATGATAATTTTTATATGCTTTGTTAAGGTTTATTTACTATATAAAGATGTAATTGTATTACGAGAGAACAAGCAAGAAATACAATTCTATGTCTCTATCTTTTTTTTTTCTCTTCTCAATTCTTAATTTCTTAATTCTTCTTTTAATCTTTTTTTCTTTCTATCTCTATCTCTTTTATCTGATTTCTTTAATTGAACTCTCAACTACACTAGTAGTTGCATTAGATGCACTCATGGATTGTGATAGGAACAAATCACCTAGGCCTGATGGATTTACAATGGAGTTTTTCATGAGGAATGGATACCATCAAACGGGATTTGAAAATGGTCATGGAAGATCTATAGGAAAATGGGATCATCAATATGAATGTCAATGAAACATATATTTGTTTGATTCCTAAAAAAGATAATTTCTTTAAAGTGTCTGACTTTGGGCAAACTAGCTTGATCTCAAGTCTTTACAAAATCATAGCTAAAGTCTTAGTCAAAAGACTTGGGAACATCCTCCATAGTACTATCTCAAATGCTCAAGCAGCTTTTGTTCAAGGTAGGCAAATTCTAGATGTTGTGTTGGTGGCTAATGAAGTGGTGGAAGATTACAAACGGACGGAAAAAAGAGGTATCTTATTCAATATTGACTAGGCAAAGAAATATGACCATGTCGAATGTGATTTTCTGGACATGTGCTTATAAATAAAAGTTTTGGAGTGAAATGGAGGAGGTGGATTAAATGATGTCCCAGCTAAGCAAACTTCTCAATTATGATTAATCGGAGACCATAAGGAAAGATTAGAGCATCTAGAGGTCTTAGGCAAGGGATCCTCTATCTCTTTTTCTCTTTACCCTAGTGGTGGATGTGTAACGATCGCCCTAATTAATCATAATTAATTGATTAATCACAAATTATGACGCTAAGCTCGGATCCAAGTGGACGCCACAAAAAAGGCTAGGGCACGCTTAACAATTTAATTTTGGTTATTTTTGTGTGACGTGTGTTAATTTATAATTTTATTATTAAATATTCGCATCACACCAGTGTTAGGATTTTCACTGGCCGCGTTGTGTGCATATAGTGACGAGAGCGTAAACGCCGTGGGGGCGCATAACGCGGATATACGAGGTAGTCAAAGAGTTTAGAGAATAAAAACACTCAACCACTCACTCTTGACAACACATTACTCACTTTTTCTCTATCTTTGTAACGACTCATTTTATTAATGTCTATTAAATTTACAGACGTGGACGCCAGCTCGGATCTAAGTGGACGCCGCAGTAGGCTAGGATACACAGGGACTTAGATATGGAAGTTTATAGTGTGTTGGTTGCTTATTTGCGGTGTAAGTTATTAATATACATCGCATGTGTGAATGTTGCAAAATAATATGTGTGAGGATGTGTGAACTGTATTCGCCTCGATATGCATGTCGACACGGGTACCGGGTAATTGACGGGACCGAATATTAGGACGGGGAAACTAACACACAACGTGATTGTGTGAACTGTATTCGCCTCGATATACATGTCGACGCGGGTATCGGGTAGTCGACGGGACTGAATATTAGGTCGGAGAAACGAAAACACACAAATTAAATAAAAATTTGTCAAGTAAATAATATGGAATAGATATTGGGTGACTAGCAACGCGGTGGTACGCGATATCATGATTCGGACGCGAAACTTGGCGTTTCGACAGCCGAAAACACTGGCGAGTGTCTTAGTTGTGTCACAATTAGGTGTCAACACACCTAACAACATCACAATTTCCAAAACTACATCAACATTTGGCCCAAACTCACACCACGTGTCCGTCTACCCACCTACACCTACATCACACACACACACACACACACACACACACACACACACACACACACACACACACACACACACGCACGCACACACACACACACACACACACACACACACACACAACAAACACACGAGACTAGAACATGAGAGCCGAGAGAGAGGAAGAAGAAGAAAAGGAGAGGAGGAGGAGGAGGAGGAGGAGGAGGAGGAGGAGGAGGGATGCGACGAGAAGGAGAGAAGAGATCACAATCGCGGTGAAGTCCTCATTGTTGTTGTAGGTTCGGTGGTTGGCGGTGGGGTGGCCGAGAGTGGGGTTCGGCCATGGAGGCTGAACCCCATGGTCGACTAAGGTGGAGATGGCAGGGGTGTCTCCCCATGCCATCGGTTCCACCGGGGTTGGGGTGGAGAGCAACCCAACCCATTAAGGAGAAGAAAAAAACGTTGCTCCCAATAAAACCAGTCGATCGGGAGGAAGAAGGTGCATCGCGTGCCCCGAACGGGCTAGGCTCGCCCATGGGCCGAGCCTGGACCTGTTCTGGTCCAGGGCCGGGTGGGGTCCGACCCAAACAGAAATAATAATAAAAAAAAAAAAAAATGAAAGAAAATTTAAAAAAATTCAAGAAAAATTGGGAAAATTCTGAAAAAATATATTTCAATAAAATAAATAGAAATTGCTAAAGTTCTATGAAATGAAAATATGTGGGCATGTCGGACGTGACTTTTTGCGAGGTTTTGGCTCGAAAAACTCGAAATGGGCAGTTTGGCCTAAAATTTTTAGAAAATTATTGTAAATTATCATGCTAACTTAAATTATTAATAAATGGACATAGGTTGACACGGTGATCAATTTGCGACCAAGGACTCAGTGGAGTTGGACCCAAGGGTTGATTACAGGGTATATGATCGCGTTGTGAGGTTTGTAAAACCCAATGGAAAAACTCTCAAGTATTTATTTTGCTTTGTATTTCCATTCATTTCCAGTATTCCTTGTGATTTTTATTACATTCATATCTTGTCATCTTTTGGACGGTTGGTTGAGTTACTCCCACCGGATTTTCCATTGTGTGTCTATGCATTCTAGACCATAGCATGTGTATCAGGAGTTCTCGGTGGATAATGACCCGAGCTATTGAACAACTACATGTGTCGGTGCGTCGTAGGTCTATGCCGCCCACCGAGAGGGATCACGTGATAGCTAGTTGGGTGCGCCTACTAGTGGGATCCTGGAAGGGAATCCTGAAGTATGATTTAGTCTGACTGAATAGGCACACACATTTGCGCTTTATTGTTATCTATGCATGCGATGCCCTACTTACAGTTGTTTGTTTACGTTCCGCATGTTTATTTAACAGTATTTATTGACTTCCACTTATTTATATGAATGGTCGGAGGAGTTCCTTGAGATTTTACTGACTGGACTCGTCATCTATTTTCTTCCGTGATGATTGAGTGTAGATCCGAGTACAAGTAAATGCAAGGGGATCTTAGGCAACTACTTCTGACTGCCTACCTTTGAGGAGTACTTGTACGTGTGATTATTTTGATATTTTGATTCTTTTAGGAACTGGGGAGTGACATGACCTTGTACATGCTTAGTCTTATATGGTACGGTTGTTTACCTCGTACTTTTTAGGGTTTTTTCCACACTAGGATTTGTTTAATTGATTCATGAAAATCTTTGCATTTAAACACGTCTTCCGTTGAATATCTTAGTTACACATTGTACACACACAAGTGGATACATTTCGAGATAGAGTAAGGACATGCAGGTGTCGTACACGTGTAGTTGGGCCAGCAGGCAAGGAGTACATGAAGACACGTCATCCCGGGCGACGAGGGCCGCCACAATCTTCATGGTTGAGTGTCACCTCATTACCTAACCCCCTTAAAATGTGAGAAATCACTCAATCTCACATGTTCCTACACCCTCTCTCGCTCTCTACCCAAACTCTCTCTTATTTCCCTCTCAATTTCTTATTATTCTTCTTTTTCTCCAACACTACTTCATCAAAAAATTTGGTCTCCAAGCTCTCCTCCCATGACACTCTCAGCTTTGGCATCACTACCTCTCACTCTGGTGATCTTCTACTTTGAGGTAAGTGGTGGTTGTGTGTTGAGAATTTTTGAAGAAATCGAGAGCTTTAATGGTGTTATTGGTGATGATGTTGATGTAGTTGTAGTGTTGATGTTGTTATTGTTATTGTTATTTAAAAAATATAAAAATAAATAAAAATGAGAGGGGATGTCTTTGGAGAGACGAAATTTCGTCTCTCTAGAGATGCATTGGAGGGGGAAGGGTTGGTTGGAAGCCTCGTCACTCTATTATAAGTTTCCTAAAAACTTATGGTTTGAAGTAGTCACGAAGGCATCTCTGTCATTGCACTCTATTCTGCACTACCAGATCACCAGCTGGTTGGTTATTCCCAGGGAAGGATTAGCCAGTGGGTTGGGTTGGGCTACCCCGGGCCAGGGTTGGGCCAAGCTGACCCAGACCCTAGCAGGTTGAATCGGGCTCGGTTTAGGCCCGATCCCCTAAATTAATTAAAAAAATAAAACATAATTAAAAATTAAATTAAATATAATTTTAAATAAAATAAATTACAGAAAAATAGGTAGAAAATTATAAAAAAAAATAAAAATATAAGAGAAAATATAAAAATATGGGAAAAGATAGAAAAATAGTTTTCAAGATATTTTCGGGTGCTTGGCACCCCGGTGTTACTCAAAAAATGTGTCACAACTAAAATTTTGGAATAAAATTATAGTTTTTAGTTTTACATTATTAAATAATTAAATATGACACTAAAATATTTTTAAAATGATAAAATTGGACATCAGGGAATTAAGATATTAGTTGGGTGTCGGGCGTGCAATTTGAGGCATGAGAGCAAGTCTTTTCGGAGTGATTTTAGGAGCGTCGAGGTAAGTAAACCTATAAGAAAGTCAGTTTAGAATTTACTTCTTTATCTTGAAATTAACTTATTTCATTTATACTTTTCACCAATTCGGCTTGTTTATTTACTTTATTCCCGCGTGTGTCTGTGTATGGTGGAAGGGACGATATGACCCCTTTTCGGCTCTCTCATTGATGACGATCTGATTGTTGCTACGGTGTTGGTCATACCTTAAACTACACATGAGATTTCTCTTAGCGAGTCAATGATCTCGAGAGTGGGTTGACGTGAGGCTTGTCTCCGTCATAGAGTTCCTCTCATTTGAGGGGTTAGGCGGAAGTCTACCTTCCGACCAACAAAGTTACTCATTTCGACCTTGAAGAGGAGGTAGGGACTACCTTGTCCCAGGGCCTTCTCGGTTTAGCATTTGCTTCTCAGGGCTCGACAGCTATACAAAACACTCGCGTTCCTTATTATTGATTATCTCAACGACTTATATTCATGCTTTACATTTCCATTTATTTACATTATATGCATGAATTGTAGCTATTTTTCTTGGATTTCCCGTAAATACTAACTGAGCTTCTCCGAGACTTACTTACTGGAACTTGTCATTGTTTTTGGTGGCAAGTTGCAGATGATACGACGAGGCGGGTCTAAAGAGCCATAATAGCTTCACTTGTATGTATTTATATTTATGTATATAATACTTTTTGGGATCATTTGGTAGACTTATTACCTGAAATATGTATATTGACACTTATTATACCTTTTGCCGCCCTTATTATTATACATGGTATCTTTTTGCTGGGTCACCACCCCGTAGGTTTATTAATTAATGCAAAATTCATTCACATTACTTATTTGCATATTATTAAGACTTCCGCTTTTTAAATAACATAAAAGAATCAAAATAACAAATTAAGTTGTAAAACTTTATAATTTAGTTTATTTCGACAAAATAATCATTTAAACATCGAAATTGACTAAGTTGGATTATTAAAGGTTAGTTCGCGGGCCGTCATGGACAGGTGTGCAAGTGACGTGGTATGACCTGGTGACGTGTCCGGTGACGTGGCGATGCTTGATTTGCCTCAGAATTTGGGGTCGTCACAGCATGTATCAGAGCCTAGGTTTAGGCAAACCAAGGGAAAAGTTTAATATATAGAATAAAACTTAACAAACAAACATTAGATGTGGAAACTCAAATAAATATCCTGACTTAGAAATTTTAGTTGGGAAGTGTAGT
Organism: Stephania yunnanensis; assembly: GCA_039657365.1. Lineage (NCBI taxonomy): Eukaryota > Viridiplantae > Streptophyta > Magnoliopsida > Ranunculales > Menispermaceae > Stephania > Stephania yunnanensis. The sequence continues at coordinate 51,306,345 of CM077585.1, read as the reverse complement.
GTTGGGGACTATATATGTGTTATTTTTTTATTGTATTATACATAAACACGTATTACGAGTCTGATCTGACACGCGAACACCGTTACGTACACCATTAGACATAACCCGATTGCAGTTGGCGCTTGAGGCATAACGAGTGATATTACGCTCGTAGTTACTTATGATCTAACATTTCGTAATATGGTTATTGCACATGATCGACGATTGGCAGAGATACGCTTACTCCTCAAGGCTCAGGCGACTCGTTGATGCCACTAGAGATACATACGATGATTGATGCAAATGCGATAAAGTAGAAAACTCGAATAGTGATACCCATACCTTCGCTAGAGGCAATACCAACCAAGAGGAGTACTAAAGCAGTGAAGGGGGGGTAAGTGGAGACGAGACTAGAGTTTAAGGAATAGTGCACAAGTGTCAGGACAAACACTCAGTAGTTTTCAGTGCGGCCATGAGGGACACAAGAAGAATAAGTGTTATTATAGGCCAACGACTTGGCATCAAAACCACCACTGAGTAGTCAGATGATATCACTTTGGAAGAAACAACCAATTAATTGCTTCGGATACGGACAGCTGAGATATTACAAGAATATATGTCCGCAGAAGCTTAATTGTGCCAATTACAACAATATCGATACTAGCACTATTGTTATATGCTAAAACCCCCAGCTCGGGAGACGTCTAAATAGTAATTAAATGCAAGTTTAATTATTAGTTCAGTTCATAAATGTCTAGAGATGGTGACGTTGTATCATTTTATATCTAACTACGTGATAGGTGAGTTATGACTCGACTACATTTAGATTCAACACATACCTTATTCTCGGCACGACAACCGAGATAAGGTGTTACCCTAACTAACTTTGTATAGGATGTTTATTCTAGGTTGGCAGACAATAATTGTCGAGAAAGTTTTCGTATGCCAAGAAAAAACATATGCCTTAGCTGGCACGTACAACATGTGTAGTACGATAGCTGGCATTTATAAGCGAGATCTACATTATAGAAAATCATATACGATAGTTGAAAAAATGGATGTCTAGTTTAGACAACATTGTACACTCCAGAGATTGTTACCTTGACGATCAAGAACATGTTAAGGACGTGAGACAAATAGGTTTTCAGTAGACTCTATGGAAGCAGATAGTGTTGAGATGACTCAGAACTGCAGGAAAGCAAGACTCCTTTAGCTTCGGCCAGAGCATTGAAGTAGTCTTGCAGGAATATTAGCCTGAGTAACTCCACTATTGTGCCACGATTTATTTGCGATCCGTGATGTGAGTGGCGACCCACTACCACCTCTTGGACAGAGAGCAAATCAAGAGTGCAAGCCAAGAAAGAGTATGTCAAAATATCTGAGGTCGAAAACAACCTCAAGCAACATAAAGGGAACATGTTGTTCCGAATTTCTCACGAATCTATAAACGAATCAGTTGCAAGAGATTTCGAACTTGAGATCAGTCCAGCCTAAACGAGAACTTAAAGAAACTTTGGGACAATGTTTCAAAGGGACGTGGAAAGCCTTAAGAGCTTAAAGATTTTGATTGAACACTAGTTCGAAGGATCAAAAGGTTTAAGTTGTGTGGCGGAGCATGAATGTTCTAGGTGATGTATTATGATTAAGATTTTGAACAATTAGTTTATACTCGTCACGACAACAAATTGTCCTTTGAGTTTTCAATCAATTATGTTTTTCGACTAGTCCACAAGTGAAGCTTGGAATATCTGAGCAAGATCCACCTAGCCAACTCAGATAGAGTTGAGCTTCGTTAAGTCCAACCGGATAAAGGGATGACTACACCAGATGAATAACGCATAACTTAACTCCAAAAAAAAAAAAAAAGAGTTTATCACGGTTAAAAATAAAGACTTAATCATTTCGCGGATAAGTTGAAGACTCTAGATGCACGTTAAGGATTGAGAGTAGGGTTTTAACCCATAAAATCCAGGAGAAGACGTTAAGATACAAAATCGGAGTTAGTAAGATGAGTTTTGTTGTAAGTATTATGTCTGACATCCTGATAGGAAACGAAAGTGGCGTGTTATCTATAAATCTAGAATCTATACATGCACAACTCTTTAGAAAATCAAGGGAATCAAGGGTCAGTTTTATTGTATGAGTAGTTACTCTCTCTTAAGGTCCCGGTACATACGAGGTACGACCTAGTTAGGTATACATCGCAGAGAGACATTGTGAGACAATATATGACTTATACGTGAGAGTATGTTACTCATAACGAACGTAGTCGTAGACTTGTTAGATATTGTTACTATTTAGGCATATGCATGTGCCAAGAGAATAACACAGTTTAGTTTCTATTCGATGCATAAGTTGGAGTCGGCGATGGACATTTGATAGAGACGTAGTTAGTTGACTCGGATTCGTATCACCAGGGTTTAAGTACCCAAATAAGTTTGATTCGGTGTCAATTACTAATCTCATTTGAGATTATGTATGCGATGAAACACTTTAAAAACAAATGGTCATATTATGATATGGACTCAGGCAGAGTTTTTGCAAGTACGACTAGAGAAGTCGGACCTACAAGCAAGGCATTAGGACACACGCTTTTAACCATGTTCGAGAATCTAGAACTTGATTTCATATGAGGTTAAACATATGAGTTTGGAGTGTAGTTTGATAATTAATTGTGCTTGATTAGCATCGCAGTATAGTTTGAAATACCTTAAAGGTAATAATAAAGAAAATGACAAAGAAGTGTCTGCTAATATTTTCATTAAAATCGAGTAACTAGACAGATTTTTAGGTAGGACATGATCTGAAATAGCGGGTTGCAGGATTGCCAACAGAGATGATAGAAAAGCAAAGGTATTGCCACAAAAGTTTTATTCCCGTGTCAGTTTGGCAAACACCTTGATCTCGATAAAACACGTTTACCTTCAGATTTAGATACAAGGGTCGGTGTATATGTCAAGGGCACTGAATTGTAGTCAAGTGACATATGAAAAGAATATGATTTGTATGAGCGCTTAAAATGAAATTTACCAGTCGCTGATTGGTTAAGATTTTTGTAAGGCTTTGAAGTAAAGACCAGATTGAGGTCTTATACAATATCAAATAATACCGATAAGTTAAGTCGAGATAGTTCCTCGAGAGGCGCAGGGTCACACAGGTAGGATCAGACACATACGATGGCGTTCTGGGCTGTTGAGCAAGCAGAAAAAAATACGCGAATAAGTATCGTGATGGGTTGAGCTATGAGTGGTCTACTTGTTTCTCTTTTGGAGGGTCATAAGAGATTTGGGATCAAGGGAAAACATGCACCGAGATTCATATGGTCGTTTCAGATAGTCCGTCGAGTTGGGGATGTCGCTTTTCAGTTAAGATTGATGAGCCAGTTGGTAGGGGTTTATGACATTTTCCACATTTCTAATTTAAGGTTGGCCAGATCAATACCAAGATCGACGATTGATATGACTAGGATCGAGGTCATACCAGATGTGACGTACGAGGTACACTCCATTGAAGTAATGGATCATAAGGTACATATTTGAATAGAAATAAAATATCGCTAATACTCATTCGGTGGCAGTACCATAAGAACAAGTGTGTCACTTGGAAAAGTAGTGTACAATGCAGGCGTGATAGCCCTAGCTAGTTGTTATAAGGTAAATGTTTAACAAAAGCTCAAATTTTGGGACAAAATTCCTTTTAGTTGGGAGGATTGTAACGGCCAACCCTAATTAATCCTAATTAATTGATTAATTACAAATTATGACCATAAGCTCGGACCCACATGGACGCTGCAAAAAAGTCTAGGGCACGCTTAACAAGGTAATTTTGGTTATTTTTGTGTGACACATGTTAGTTTATTGTTTTATTATTACATATTCGCGACACACTAGTGTTAGGATTTTCATTGGCCTCGTTATGTGCGTATAGTGACGAGAGTGTAAAACACCGCAGGGCCTCGTAACGCGGATGTACATGGTAATCAAGGGGTTTAGAGAATAAACAGACTTAACCACTCACATCTTGACAACACATCACTCACTTTTTCTCTCTCTTCATTGTTGAGTGCCACCTCATTATCTTACCCCTTTCAAATGTAGGAAATCACTCGATCTCACATGTTCTTACACCCTCTCCCCCTCTCTACTTGAACTCTTTCCTCTCCCTTTTTTCTTCTTATTATCTAACACTTCTTCATCAATTTTTTCTTCTTATTATCTAACACTACTTCATCAACAAACTGGGTTTCACCCTCACCAAGCTCTCCTCCCACGACACTCTTGGCTTTGGAATCACCACCTCTCACTCCGGCTTTCTTCTACTCCGAGGTAAATGGTGGTTGTGTATTAAGAGTTTTTGAAGAAATCGAGAGCTTTAATGGCGTTGTTAGTGATGATGTTGATGTAGTTGTAGTGTTGATGTTGTTGTTATTTAGAAAAAAAAATTATATATACAAAAATAAGAAAGGAGGGGATGTCTCTGGATAGACGAAATTTCGTCTCTCTAGATACGCATTAGAGGAAGGAGGGGGGGTAGCCAATGGGCTGGGATGGCTACCCCAGGCCTGGGTCGAGCCGAGCTGGCCCGGTTCATGCCCAACCCCCTAAATTAATGAAAAAAATAAAAAATAATTAAAAATTCAATTTAATTCAATTTTAAATAAAATAAATTACAAAAAATAGGTAGAAGATTATAAAAAAACATGAAAAATTAGAGAAAATAAAAAATATGGGAAATTGATAGAAAAGTAGTTTTCAAGATATTTTTAGTTCTTTGGCACCCGATGTTACTCGAAAAATGTGCCACAACTAAGATTTTGGAATAAAATTCTATTTTTAGTTTTACATGATTAAATAATAAATGTGACACTAAAATATTTTTAAAATAATAAAATTGGACACCAGAGAATTAAGAGATTAGTCGAGTGTCGGGCGTGCTGTTCAAGGCACGAGAGCGGGTCTTTTCAGAGCGATTTTACGAACGTCGAGGTAAGTAAACCTATGAGAAATTTAGCTTAGAATTTACTTATTTATCTTGAAATTAACTCATTTCACTTTTACTTTTCACCAATTCAGCTTGCATATTTAATTTATTCCCGCGTGTGTCTGTGTATGGTGGAAGGGACGCTATGACTCATTTCCGCCTCTCTCGTTAATGACGATTCGATTGTTGCTATGGTGTTGGTCATACCTTAGAGTACGCGTGAGATTTTTCTTAGCGAGTCGATGATCTCGAAAGTGAGTTGACGTGAGACTCGCCTCCGTCAGAGAGTTCCTTTTATTTGAGGCGTTGGGCAGAAGTGTACCTTCCAACCAACAACGTTCCTCATTTCGACCGTGAAGAGGAGGCAGAGATTACCTTGCCTCCAAGGCCTTCTCGGTTTAGTATTTGCGTCTCAAAGCTCGACAACTATACACCATGCTCGCGTTCCATGTTATTGATTATCTCCTCAACTTATATTCATGCTTTACATTTCCATTTATTTACATTAAATGCATGAATTGTAGCCTTTTTCTTGGATTTCCTGTAAATACTAACTAAACTTCTTTTGGATTTACTCACTGGAGCTTGTCATTATTTTTTGTGGCAAGTTGCAGATTATACGACGAGGCGGGTCTAAAGAGCCATGGTAGCTTCACTTGTATGTATTTATATTTACGTATATAATACTTTTTGGGCTCATTTGGGAGACTTATTACCTGATACATGTATATTGACACTTATATACCTTTTTTCACCTTTATTATTATACATGGTACAATTTTGTCGGGTTTCCACCACATAAGTTTGTTAATCAATGCAAAATTCGTTCACATTACTTATTTGCATATTATTAAGACTTCCGCTATTTAAATAACATAAAAGAATCAAAATAACAAATTAAGTTGTAAAACTCTATAATTTAGTATATTTCGACAAAATAATCATTTAAACATCGAAATTGACTAAGTTAGATTATTAAAGGGTTATTTCGCGGGTCGTAATGGACAGGTGTGCAAGTTAAGTGGTATGATCTAGTGACGTGTTCGACGACGTAGCAGTGCCTGGTTTGTTTCGAAATTTAGGGCCGTCACAGGATGTTTTAAGTAGAATGATGGATAGGGATGTGAGTAGAGGCACCATTAGAGGGGTGACTATAGATAAGGATAGAGTCCAAGTCTCTCATTTACAATTTGTTGATGATACACTTTTTCTCATAAAAGGGGACACTCAAGTTTTTGAAGCACTTATAAACCTCCTTAATGATTTTTGTGGAATTGCAGGCTTGGCTATTAACATGAACAAAAGTTAAATAGTTGGGATTAGTATGGAGGAGGAAATGAAGGAATTGGCTAGGAAGGCAGGGTGTTCTGTGGGTTCTTGGCTAATTAAATACCTAGGATTGCCATTAAGAGGAAACCCTAATTCAATACATTTTTTGGGGCCGGTGATTGGTACGATAGGACGTAGACTAAAATCTTGGTGAAAAAGTTTCCTTTCCAAAAGAGGGAAATTGTGTCTTATTAAGTCAGTCTTGGAGGCGATCCCCATTTACTTCATGTCCATTTTTCGAATGCCAAATGTGGTGGCTAAGATAATTGAAAAGGCTTTTACAGACTTCTTATGGCAAAGGATAGATGAGAACAAAGATCAATGCCTAATTAGGTGGGGAATTGTAGAAATGACATTACACAAAGGGGGATTGGAATTAGGAAACTTAAAGAATCAAGCTTTAGTTTCTAAATGGTTATGGAGATTTTCTAGAGAAAAGAGGCGCACTTTGGCATAAGGTTGTAAAAAGTATTCATGGTCTTCATCCAAATAAATGGGATGCAGGAGTGACTCTTAGATCTACCTATAAAAGCTCATGGAAATTCATCTGTTATACCATATGTCATTTTCATCAGCACATTTGCATTAAGATTGGGGATGAATCTTCAGTGAGATTTAAGGGGGATAAATGGTTAGGTAATTTCACATTACAATCTAGATTCCCTAATATGTCTGCATGGTCCTTTCAACATAAATCACCCACTTCTAATTTCATTGTTCGCATGGTCATAGCATTGAGAGCATTAATGAATAGAACCTCTTTTTACCAAGTAGATTTCCTTTCAGGTTTCAAGAGGAGAAAAATGATTTGCTTATCCTATTAAGGCAAGCAAGGGTTATTCCTAATAGAGAAGATAGAAGAGTGTGGGCATTAGACACGTTAGGGCATTTCACCTGCAAATCCTTTTTCCATCACATCATTAATAGGCCTAACCTTGAGGAGCATCATGCATTATCGGGGCTTTGGAAGGCTATTGTTCCACACAAAGTCAAGGTGATTGGTTGGATTTTGCTACATGGTGGCTTGAATACTTGTGACAAGTTACAATGGAGAATGCCACACTTTCCTCTATCACCGAATTGTTGTCAGCTTTGCATGATGAATGAGGAAACAGTGGAGCATTTATTCTTTCAATGCGAACTTGCTTGTCAAATATGGAACAGATGGGATGTATTCACAAGTGGCCTTATCTCAAATCCTAAATAATTAATTGGATTGGATCTCATCCTTAAGAGATTGAGAGGAAAAGGCAGTGTATATGGCAATTCTTTGGGTTACGTGGAAAGAGAAGAACAGTAAAAAAATTTAAGATAAAAAATACAGTTGAATTGGTTTGGGAGGCTTCAAGGGATATGACAGCAAGATGGGTAGCGAACAATAAGTTTAACAAAGGATATACAAGACACATATTGGTTTTATCATTGGAGATGGATCATGTAGAGGGCACATTGATGGACTGCTCATTTCATGTTTTGTAATGCAAGCATCTTTAAATACTATTTTTATCTTTCTACACTTTTGTGATTGTATAACTTTTGTAGCAATGATGTACCATGAGGACTCTTGGTCCCCGATTCCTTTTACCTCAATACAATTTTTGTTTGCTATAAAAAAAAAATGTTTGAAGGAATCACAAAAAAATTTCATTACAATATGACAAGATCAAGGATCGCCCTTAAGCTCATATTTCTTTACTTTAGTTATGGATGAAGTAATTAGGCATAATCAAGATGATATATCATAATATATGTTATTTGCATATGATATTGTCCTAATGGACGAAATAAAAGACGGAGTGAATAGGTAATTAAAATATTAGAGGAATACATTAGAATCTAAGGCTTTAAAGTTGAGTAAGACAAATACCGAATGCATTTCATTGTCAGTTTAGAAATGCCAAACATCAAGATGTTTGAGTGATAAAATTACGGAAAAGTAATTCCTAAGGTGGATCACTTAAATTATTTATGATCGATCATACAAAATAATTGTAACATTGAGAATAATGCTATACATAGAATTCAAACTCGATGAAAGAAATTGAGTGCAACAGGTGTGATATGCAATCAAAATCTTTCTACTAAGTTAAAAAGAAAACTTTATAAAATCGCAAATAGGTCAGCTCTGACATTTATGGAAGTGAATGTTTGACAGTAAAGAAACAAAAGGAAAAGTAGTAGCAGTAGAAATAAGGATGCTTAGATAGATGCGTGGTAAAATTCGTAAAGATAGAACAAAACTATAAAAATTCAAAGAAAACTAGGAGTGACACTAATTGACACAAATTTAGGGAAGAGTTGTTATGGTGGTATGGACACCTCCAAAAAAAGTTTACAAATGTCTCTATTAGAAAACTCGACTCAATATAAACTAAATAAATTCAACGATATAAAGGTAAACTGAAGCTAACTTGGGACGCATTGATTAAAAGAAACTTAAAGGATTTAAAAAATACACCATCAATTTTACTAAATCGAGTGTAATGGACTAGTTTGTTCTATGTAATTGACCCTAATTAATTTGGCATTGAAGTTTTGTTGTGGATAAGAATCAACAACTTGACTCCAACAGTATAACACATAACCGGTCCTCCCCAACCTTGCCTTGAGCAAATGATACCTCGTCCATCTCACACGAGATGCTTTTGACCTGCATCATGAAAGCTTTACCAAAAAATGTTTGAATAAGCGATTGGAATCCATTGCCCAATTGCGGGATGGGAGCATAAAAAAAAAAGGAACGAGAGGAGAAAAATAATGGAGAGACGTGACAATGAGATTGCTATTATGCCAAGTACATACATGTAAGGAAAAATACTACAATAACAACCGCATGTGACATCGCAAGACACATTGGCTCACAAGAGTCATCCATGCGGCCTCAACTCACGTGTTATGCATCAGGATGTCTATATGCCCACATCCCGAAGCGCGCATGGACAGCTCTTGTGAGCCAACATGTCTTGTGGTATCACATGCCGTTGTCATTCTAGCACTTCTCTGTTAATATCTATTGGTGAACTAATGCTTCAGTCAAGATAGTACATAATATTCTGCCTAACAATAGATGTTGTTGTGTCTATTTAGTAAACAGCCTTCAAAGAAGGCACCAAGATTGAATTGATCATCTACGTATTAAAGAATCTTTTGCCACTAACAAATGCACAGCAAACTTTCTCAACAAATAACCTTCCCTTTGTACCAGAAAAGCCAAATGAGGATTATCGCCTACTGCCGTTCAAGAAATATACAGAAGCCATTCAGAGCAATAAAAATTCATGTTGAAGCGAATTGGACAATTAACTCAATGGTTTTACAATTGGTTGCAGGTCGACGAGTTTCCACTTTTATTTCTCAAAAGATACAGGGTAAAAGCATGGGAAAAAGCCTGTAAAGATTACTTAAATACAACGAAAAATTGACTATAAATCATTCTATTCCTTCAGATGGCTCTTAGTTTTGAGACTGGTCAAATTATTTCCGAAAATATCATTTACGCAGATTCTATCATAGCTGGAAGCTTAATAAATCAATTTAGAGTAGACGAAAAAAATCATACCCTGAGAGAAAGACTCAGCCAGGCCATAGCTTTATTCAGTTATTCAAGAACAGCAATAACTGCATCCACCACTTCTTGGGTAGTGGAGTCTCCCCCAAGATCTTTGGTCACGTGTTTGCCCTCCAAAATCACGCGTTTAACGGCTGTTTCTAATCGGTCGGCAAATGATGGAAACTGGAGATGCCTAAGCATCATAGCAGATGAAAGAAGAAGAGCCACTGGATTTGCTTTCTTCTGCTCCACCAGATTGTCATTCCCCACGTTGCCTGCTGAGGCGCCTTGCTCAAAAACAGCATGCTCAGCCCCAACATTGCCTGCAAAGATCCAGATCCAACCAATTAGAGGGTAGAAATTAGCAAAAATGACTACGTAGAGATACCAAATGGTCTAAGTGCCGCAATCAAACAAAAAAAAAATAGTCTTGATTAATTTATCAGAATTTATGTTAGAAGATAATTCATTGAAACTATGTGACTTGACTTTAGAAATTCCTTCTGGTATATATAGAGCTATTAAAAGAAATCACAACTACAGAACAACTCAATTGCTCCATTAGTTGACCACAATTAAGTACATAGTCTTATCACCCACAAAACTTAAGTCTTTAAAAAACTACTAGAACTTTAACGAGGACATCATATGAATCTAAAGATTGAGAATAAACTTTTTTTTACAAGGAAGAAACCAACTTTCCCACATTGAGGCTCGAACCCCACCCTCTTACCCAAGTAACTCCGTAACATACCAGTGAGCTACCCACTTGCTTCGTCTAAAGATTACGAATATACTACTTTTTTCTTTAAACAAATAAAGCATTTCTTTCATCTCAATTATTTTTTTATTTTTCATTCAATCCCAGCAAATCCTGGTATTATGTTCCCAACTTTACAAATCCAAATGACTTTTTTTATATTTTTTTCTAAAAAATAATTGAAAACTCGAGTTCTTCCCCTCAAAGTTCATCAAACCTCACTGATCCTTTCTTCTTATAAATTAATTTGGCTATTATTTGCGCTTTTCTATATCTAAGGTTAACTTATATACATTGCCTTGCTTTAATGAACAAAGAACTACTAAAAAGGGCCCTTTAGTCAATTTGGGATTTCCCACCTTGGTAAAAGGACTCCTTACATAACTAATCAAAATGACCCAAAATATCAAAGTTCATAAAAAAATAAAAATAAAAAAACACACGCTTGAACACACACACACAATGCTCTAACAAAAACAAGAAAGTGATAGATACCGAGGAGGGAAATCCAAAATTGAGTATGTGTTTGTGCATACTATCCCAAATTGAGTTTGCTCGCCCATGAATCAAGAGAATATGACAAGTTATTGTCAAAAGAAGTATCACATCAGCAGGGTAAGAAACATTGTCGCATTATATTTGATACCATACACATGTAAGTACATATATATATATGCAAAACTCAAAACTCGAATTGAGACATTCCTAGAGTTGTGCCCTGGATAAAATTGGTCTAAAACCACCATGAGGCTTAAGCCTCAATTCGCTGGCAGTAAGGCAAGGCGTAAATGAGGTTTAAGCATCATTTTCAATAGTTCAATTTTTTCAGCCGATATTATTGTCAAATTTCTTTTAATTTATACTACACTTCAAGTCATTTATCACACATTTCATTTCATAAGTTGTATACAAGGATTGCAAAGCGTCGAGGCGATCCGAGGCGATTTCCTCGGCCTAGGCGAGGCGGTGCCTAGACGGCGCCTAAGCATTGCCAAGGCGAACAAAATAATATTTATTTAGAGGTCCTCGGATAAGTATTTATTTATAGGTCCTTAAATAACACTAATTGTCTATTAGTCAATGTGATTATTATTTAAAAATAGTAATAAGTCTTTAGGTCTTTATGTAACATTAATTGTGTCAAGATTTTGTCACTGGGTAGGTATTTTGTTATCAAAATTAATTGTAAATAGCCCCTTCAAATTTCTGAAAATTATTTAGAAGGACAACGTCTGCCTAAGGCACCGCCTAGGTGATTTTGTCCGCGACAGCCTAGGCGATGCCTTGAAATCAATGATTTTATATACTTCTGCATAACTTCGTTTCATTCCATTAGATGCATTTACATTTCATTTGACAATCGGAAAAAACCCCAATCTAACATAGGGAAAGCTTCTGTTGGAAAATGGAGAGCTAAGATATTTAACTTTTTTTTTCTGTAACTGTTTCATATCAGCTGTACCAACTGTACGGCTGTATGAGCATCATTTAGCTCTGCTTGAGATGCATTGGATGCTCCAGCAGTAAAGAATGTGCAATGATTTTACAGCATAGGATTACTTCATACTTGTTTGTGTCCTAAATATCACAAAATTTTTTAAGTAGCAAAAACTTAACAATTTTCTTATCTTGCTTTAGCTAGTAATGAAATAATTCCTATTTTCATAATTACATTTTGAAATCTAACATTTTTTTACATCAATAGTGCCTTGTCTTAAAGTTTTTAGTATTTATTAACTTGAGCTCACATCTAAAACCAACTAATGGATTAAATCTCCCTTCACTTGGCCAAAGCGCCTCAACTTGCGCCACAATAGTCAATAAATTTTAAAAATTGAATATGTGTGTGCACTATCAAATCATTAAAAAGAGGCTATAAAGAATGCAACAAGTAAAATAGTTTGTGCAAGTTTTATGTCTGGCACCAGTATGGTTGGCAGGTCCAGACCAAAAAATTGTCCAAGAAAATTTTATAAAAAAAATCTTGAAAGGAGTTTTGAGGCAATTTGTACCTCCTGGCATGACACCGGTGCCTCCAGCTATACCTGCGGCTGTATTAGCTACTAGATTACCATATAAGTTTGGTGTAACCTGCAAAACATAATTAAGTTTTGTTAATTCATAGTTAAAAAGTCAGTATATCCAGTTATCTAAGTAAAGTACACAGCAAACAAAACATCTAAGAATGCAACTCAATATTGAACTTCACACGCAAAACAAGCAACTAAATGCCTCACGGGGCTTACAGTTTCAAGACACACCCCTCTTGCAGATTTAATATTCGAATAGGCAAAAAAGATGGCCATGAGCAAGAAATAAAGGAAAAGAGGAAACTTGCTAATCAAACATTGTGAATACCACTTATTACAAATATTATATACTTGATCTTAAGTTTTCAAAACTTAAATTTTGATGGGATTGATCAAATTTTCACATTATTTTTTTCTCCACTAGACAGTATATTAGAATCCATTTATAATAAGTGAAGTAAAATTGTGGTTTTGTTATCTCATAACATGTTGTCATTCTTTAGATTATATTTTAAAAAAAGCTGACCATAACTGTGTTTCCCTTTTCTTATAAGTGAGCATTAAAACTTGAAATGTTATCATTTTTTCTAACTTCAATGGAAGTATTGTAAAACTTCGTTTAGACCTACTTCTTAATTCGGTTCTTCAAAAAATCTAATTAATTAGGAGAAGTTTGGAGAAATTCGGAGAATTTTTAAAACACGATTACAATCATACTCACAAATGTTAAATCTTCATTTACAAAAAAAAATTCAACTGCAAAAGTACAAATTCGACATTCCCCATTTAAATGCACCACATAAATGCAAAAGAGAGCAACACGATTATTGTGTGCTTTCCAAGTCCTTCAAAGCAATTAATTAGGGCCGCTACATGGATTAAACTCTTCCATTGCGCTCGATTTAGTGCAATTTGATATGATCAATGTACTATAGGGATTGTTGACGCAATTTGGACCTCCGATCCTACATTTGCAAGGCCATGCCTAGGTGTAAGATCCACTAAGAAAAGCAAATTACATATTTACTCAAAGCTCTAACTAGTGATCCCTCATCGAACTTTGATACACTCCTTCTTCCCTTATAATAGATCCTACACTAACCCAAGATCCCCTTGGTGACCAAGATCCCCTTGGTGACCAAGCTCCCCTTGGACATGTGTGTGTGAAACAAAGTAAGACCGAATTGGTGTTCGTTCTATCTCACAGTGAATTGAATTTCAGTTCACTCAAAGGATGAATTCTCAATTCGTGATTACACTAAAAAACCTACAAAGGCATTGTATGTATGTAAGTATGTAAATCATTCCATCAAGATCAAGTCTTTAGACCCCATATTTCAAGGTGTACCAACGAAGGGGAAAATTGACAAATATTTTCTTTCTTTTTTTTGGGATTCTTCAATCAAGATCATCTTGTTGCAAAATAAGGAATCGCCGTAGGGGATCATCTTGGATGTTTTGTCTGCCTCTTTCGAGTATTTTGGTGATAGATCCGGATCGGACGTCCGCAAAATCAAGATGTCAACGTGTAGCGGTGAAGACTTGCTAGTATGGCTCAACCAGGTGGAACATTATTTCGCCTTGCATGACATGTTGGAGGAGACCAAACTCCGCGCCGCTCGGATCTGTCTGATCGGGCCAGCCCAGATCTAGCTACAGACGGAGGAGAAGGTGCAGGCATTCACTTCCTGGGAGGAGTTGAAGACACAGTTGACGTTGAGATTCACGGAGGCCGATCCCCTCTACCTGTGCCAGCGGTTCTTCTCAATTAAACAAGAGACGACTGTGAGTGAGTACCGGCAACGATACGAACTCTTGCTGCTCCATCAAGAGGGCTTGACCGAGCGCCAAAAAATTGCAGTGTTCATTAATGGATTGAAGGACCGGCTGCGGGTGGAGATGATGGTGGAGTCGGCTTCGACCTTGAAGGCGGTGGTGGCTCGTGCAGGACGGTTGGAGAAGAAGCTGGGAGAGACGGAGTCTCTTGGGCTGGTTGGCGGCAAGGCCCAATCCAGTGGGTCTGGGCCCAGTTCCAGAGCAGACTCCAAGGGCCCCCATTGGGTTAGTCACACATTTTCAAGCTCACCTAAAGAATCCATCTCTAAGGCCCAATTGCCTGTGGGACTTTCAAATAAGCCCAGTTCTTCCTCTTCCTCTTCGTCCAGCCCGAGCTCGTCCATGGCAGTTGCCCCCAACGGAGCTCCCTTGAAACATAAGCGCCTAACGGAGTCTGAGGCGCAGGCACGTCTGAAGCAAGGCTTGTGCTATCGCTATGACGACAAATGGTCGGCAGGGCATCGGTGCGCACGGAAGGTCTTAAATGTCCTCCTGGTGGATGAAGAACCGGAGGATGACATTCCTTCGGAGGTCCCTGACGAACCTAGGGAATTCTCTTCCATCGAGCTGTCGGCCCTTACCCTAGCAGGGGGACCAGACCCGCATACTATCAAGGTCAAGGGGACTGTCGCGGGTCGTGCTGTGGTGATTTTGATTGACGGTGGCGCCTCGCATAATTTCATCTCCCCTGAGCTGGTTCGGGAGCTGCTACTGCCAGTGACGCCTACAGCGGCGTATGGAGTGTTTGTGGGGGGTGGCGCTCAGCTGCCGGGCTCCGGAATGTGTAAGGCTGTCCAAATCACCTTTCAGAGTATTACGGTAACGGCTGACTTTTACCCGATTGGTATGCGAGGCCATGACCTCATCTTGGGCGTGAAGTGGTTGTCCACTTTAGGGATCACCACTATTGACTGGCAGAGGCTGACCATCTCCTTTGTGTTTGAGGGTCAGTCGGTGACCATTCAAGGTGACAACACTCTCCACAGGGCATTGGTGTCGTGCAAGTCGATTCAGCGCTCCCTCGACTCGGTCCTTGGTGGGTTTTTGGTCGAATGCCTTGTCACTCCCCTTCAGCACCGAGCCCTACTCTTCCACAGGTGGAGACTTGTGTGCAACAGGTGCTAGATCGGTTTCGCGAATTGTTTCAACCGCCCTCCAGTTTGCCGCCGTCCCGGAACTGTGATCATGCGATCGTCTTGAGGGAAGGCACCGAACCCATTCGTGTTCGGCCCTACCGCTACCCCCAAATTCAGAAGACAGAGATAGAGAAATTGGTGACTGAGATGTTGGTCGCACGAATGATTCAACCGAGCACCAACCCGTTCTCCAGCCCGGTACTTTTGGTCAAGAAGAAAGACGGAAGTTGGCGATTCTGTGTCGATTACCGCGCTTTGAACAAAGCCACCATTCCGAACCGACTTCCCATCCCTAACATCGACGAATTACTGAATGAGTTACGAGGAGCCTCCATCTTCTCCAAATTGGACTTGCGCTCGGGTTACCATCAAATCCGTGTGAAGGCTGCCGATGTGCCGAAGACTGCTTTTCGGACTCACGAGGGTCACTATGAGTTCTTAGTGATGCCATTTGGTCTTTCCAACGCCCCTGCAACCTTCCAAGCTCTCATGAACTCCATCTTCAAAGGTTTGATTCGCCGGTGTGTTTTGGTCTTCTTTGATGACATTTTGGTTTACAGTGCTTCCATGCGCGACCACTGTGATCATCTTCAGCAGGTCCTCTCTATCCTCAAGTTGCACTCTCTCTTCGTGAATTTGAAGAAATGTTGCTTCGCTAAGTCTACTCTGGAGTACTTGGGGCATATCATTTCGGGGGAAGGTGTGCGCACGGACCCGGATAAGGTGAAAGCCATGGAGCAGTGGCCTATGCCTTCCACGCCCACTGAACTTCGCAGGTTTTTGGGCTTGACTGGGTACTACAGGAGGTTTGTGCGGGACTATGGCAAGATTGTCGCTCCTCTCACCCAACTGTTGCGCAAAGACTCCTTCTCATGGTATGATGAGGCCTCCTTTGTTGTCCAACAGCTGAAGCTCGCTCTTCTGGCAGTCCCGACTCTTGCCTTGCCCGATTTTAATGCTTTATTCGTGGTGGAAACAGATGCGTCCGGCGTGGGAGTGGGGGCAGTCCTGTCGCAGTTTGATCGTCCCATTGTCTTCTTCAGTCAGGCTCTCTCCTCGCGCGCTCGGGCCAAATCCGCCTACGAAAGGGAACTGATGGCCATCGTGTTGGCGGTGCAGAAGTGGCGACATTACTTGTTGGGGCGCAAATTTCTGGTACGGACGGATCAACGTAGCCTGAAATTTCTCCTTGAACAGCGAGAAGTGGCGCCGGAATATCAAAGGTGGCTTATTAAATTACTGGGGTTTCACTTTGAGATCCACTACAAATCAGGGGTGACGAATCAGGCGGCCGACGCCCTGTCACGTTTTCCATTGGAACCGGTCCTATGCTCCCTCATGGTGTCTTCTCTAGCCGATGTGATGAAGTCCAAGAATTAGCTTGCAAATTCTTGATAGGATAATGAAGTCCAAGAATTAGTTTGCAAATTCTTGATAGGATAATGATAAAGTTCAAGAATTAGTTGCAAATTCTTGGAAAAATAGGAAAAGATATGACTCACAGCGTTTCGGAGGCATGGGTTTATTGGAAACGGCGTGGAGATCACAACTCACAGCTATGCTGTGACTACGACGTTTTTCGGAGAAATTCCATCGTTTCGACCTCCGAAACGGCAATTTTGCTATTTTAGGAAACTTTTGTTTCGGTTATAACTTTCATTAGGAATTTCCGTTTTTATTGCCGTTTGCGGCGTTTGTTTCTATTTTTCGTCTAGTTTTCAATTTAGGGCTTTTTGGACTTTTTACTATTTGGCAAATTTTAGGGTTTCGCTATTTAAGCGATCTATTGGGTGTAATTCGTAGTTTTGGTTGAAATAAAAAGAATTTTCGAACTTTGGCTTAAGTTCTGACCTACATCGAGTTGTTCGTGGATTCGTTCAACTGGTTTAGAAGATCTCCGCTGCGTCAGTTGGTATCAGAGCCTACTTCAGCGTGATTGAAGAAATCATGCCGCCGAAAAGGAACCAGCAGCGTATCGAGGAGGTGTATGACCGTGACAATCTGAATCGACAAATTGGCCAAATAATTGACCAACGCATGGGCGCGGTGGTAGAACAATTAACTGCCAGAATCGATCAGTTGTTAGGTCGGAATATGGATCGTATCCGTAACCATCGAAGGGAATCTGTTGGTGATGAACCAGAAAGAGATTCTTCTACCGGGGGGAAGATGAGTATGTTGAGGCACCGAGGAGGCGCTACAGCCGCGTGCGATTGAGGATGATCGCGGCGGTGGGAGTCTCTGGTTGAAGACGGATGTCCCAGAATTTCATGGCACCCTTCAACCGGAAGAATTTTTGGGCCGGGCGGCGTCGTCGTTGAAGAAGTCCTAGAATTCAAAGGTGTGCCGAAGACAAGCGTGTGCAACTTGTTGCGACCGATTCCGCAACAGGGCCACGAACAACAGTGGTTTGCTAGGAATGGAAAGGCGAAGATCACCTCGTGGGAGAAGATGAAAAAATACTTACGGTATCGTTTGCGTAAGAGACAAGGGCAAAGTATGATTATACTACTCGAGTTTTATCGCTTAGTCACTAGAAACGAATCAATGCAGGAGAGGGAGAATGATGAAGTCCAAGAATTAGCTTGCAAATTCTTGATAGGATAATGAAGTCCAAGAATTAGTTTGCAAATTCTTGATAGGATAATGATAAAGTTCAAGAATTAGTTGCAAATTCTTGGAAAAATAGGAAAAGATATGACTCACAAATGCGTTTCGGGGCATGGGTTTATTGGAAACGGCGTGGAGATCACAACTCACGCTATCTTTGTGACTACGACGTTTTTCGGAGAAATTCCATCGTTTCGACCTCAGGAAACTTTTGTTTCGGTTATAACTTTCATTAGGAATTTCCGTTTTTATTGCCGTTTGCGGCGTTTGTTTCTATTTTTCGTCTAGTTTTCAATTTAGGGCTTTTTGGACTTTTTACTATTTTTGGCAAATTTTAGGGTTTCGCTATTTAAGCGATCTATTGGGTGTAATTCGTAGTTTTGGTTGAAATAAAAGAATTTTCGAACTTTGGCTTAAGTTCTGACCTACATCGAGTTGTTCGTGGATTCGTTCAACTGGTTTAGAAGATCTCCGCTGCGTCACGATGTCTCTGCTATTTCTCATTGATCCGCGGATCCCATATCCTTGATGCTCTTTCTCGATCTTAACCATTAGAGAACATTTATGTCGAGTTCCATTCCTCCCTGTTGGGGTCACGGGGCTTCCTCAAAACCTATCGTCGTTTGGCGGCCGAGTTTTATTGGCCTGATGAGACGTTGTCGCCAACAAGGCAATTTTGCGAAGGACTTCCTCTGTCCCATGGCGCTAATTCCATCTTGGTGGTGGTTGACCGCCTCGGCAGTTTGCTCACTTCTTACCCCTTCGCCACCCTTTTTCTCTCGCTTCGTGGCTTCGGTGATAACCTCACCCGATTTTGGTGTCACAAGTTTTATACAAACATACCATATCATTTTCTTATCCACCCCGTGTTTCACGTGTCCCAGTGCGAGTGTTGTGGGTTCGGTCCCGGTTTCCCTAATCTCCCCCCGTTGCTCCCGATACTTAGGTTGTGTACCACAAATAATGTTTTGTCTCGCGCCTCTTGACAAATGATAACTTTACCTTAACATTCTCCTCCTTTGTCATTTATTTGCCAAAACTATTAAAATAATGACAAATGGATTTATTTGCCAAAACTATTAAAAGAAAGGATAGAGATAGAACCAAAATATAAAGCATGCATATTCAGTAAAAAAAAAAGATAGGGAACAATAGTCAAAATGCATGTATTACTAACGAGCAAAAAGTCCTGCAGAGAATGATTAGTACCATAAGGTAGCAGGACTAAATAAACAACAAAAGAAAAATAAAGTAGTTTCAAGAATAAGCTCCCCCTAAAGCTTAACTGCTCTCCTCCTTAATGACATAATAAGAGACCAGGGCAAAATAAGGAGTGGAGGAAACAACCAATTAGAGGATGGAGGTGGACGACCAACAACAAAGAATAGATGATGAATTTCCTCCATTCGTCTAGCATTGTCACGACACTGGAACTCAAGGAGATCGAAAGTATAATCAGGCGGGTTAGGTCAGATGGTTGAGAAGTGGAGGCTTCATCAAAGTGGGAAGTGCTAGCATGGCATACGCGCTTCTTATCCTCCAGCATGTAGGGAGATGTTGGATTCGAAGGAGGAGTTAAGGAAGGATCAACTAAAAGGCAACAGTAGGTGAAAGTGGAACGAGCCGAAGATCCTCATCTAGCATAGGAAGATTTGGAAATGAGTGGAAGGAGGTTTGAGGATCTTCTTTATGATCTTCTGTTTACCAGTCTCGAGAATGATGTCGGTAGGAAGTTGTGGAACACCTTGAGACATAAAAAGAGCAATGATGAGACAAGGGAAGAAGAGCTTCTTCCATTTCTTCTCCCCTTTGGAGCGCTTGCAGATGGCGGTGAAAAGAGCACTTCCTAAATCAATGGGAAGGCCACGACTAATGGCGTACAACAGAAAAACATCATCTTAAATCATCGTGCCATCGTGAGTGACTGGAAAAAGATTCCTAATGTTATGCATGAACAGAGTAAAATATTTAGCGAAAGAACCCTAAAGTTGGGGCGAGCGGCATAAGATCCAACAGTATGTCAGCCTCGTGTAACAAAAGATATGACCTCATTCAAATCTAGATTGTCGAGAAAATCAGGAGGGAATGCATCAGAAAAGTGTGGTAAATGGGGTAATCAAGAAACTGATTTAGTGTCAAAGCCGAAGGAGAGAACCGATAAAATTTTCCTCCGAGATATACGCGATAGTAAAATGAAGCGTTGGGAAAACATACCATCATAGCGATATTGGAATAGAATTCCTTAACCAATGTAGCATTATAGGTTAAGGAAAACGAGAACAACTTGAGCATCTGCCGAGCTTTCAAGAATTGAGATACCTTGAAATGTTGATAAGAATTGGCATCAATGCTCAGTTCGGGCCAATAACCAACACCTTCCAAGGTTTTTTATTTGAGGTCGGCCTCAACATCAAAGAAAGCATAGGAAGTGGCATAGGTGACAAGTCGTGGCACAAGCGTAGGAGGAGGAGGAGATGTGGGAGACGGAGGAGGCGACTCTAGAATGTATGGAGGATTAGGTATGAAAAAGGGCTTCGTCGAGTAGGAGGAGCGAGAGTGGACTCTGTATTCAATCGTAGTTGTACAAACATATCATTTCTGTCAAATTATCAAGTGGTATCAGAGACTACACCTAGGCTCTTTGTTGCATCAAAAAAGGTGAGATCCTGACGAAATCATGTCTCAAGCACTGCAATCAGATCAACCTAAGGGAGTCTCCACAACAAAATCACCTTTACTCATAAGCACAAACTATACATATGGGAAGTCTAGAATGGAATGCTTCATCTTATCATTAGATGTGAAGGCATGAAGATCGATTGAAAGGGGATACTCTGCCTTAACACGTAATGGCAAGCCAAAAGCGTGGATCTGTGGACAAAGAATGAAGAAAGGCTATTGCAAATGAGAAGGCATTAAATGTCATTTTTAGTGCAGTAAATCAAGAGCACTTGAAGCTCATCGCATCCTGCAAAGTGGTGAAAAAAGCATGGTTGGTCCTTCAAAATATGTTTGAAGGTAACGAAGACTTTACATGAATAGAGATGCGAGAAGCACCGTCTTCGAGTCTCTAACGTCTTCGTTTTCTTCAAACCTATTTTGAAGGATCAACCATGCTTTTTTTGTCACTTAGCATGATGAGATGATCTTTAAGTGCTCTTGATTTACTGCAATGAAAATGGCATTCAATGCCTTTGCATTTGCAAGCAGCAACCTTTCTTCTTTCTCTGTCTACTGCTTCGTGCTCTTTGGCTTGTCATCAAGTGTGGAGATAGAGTATCCCTTTTCAATCGATCTCCATGCCTTCACATCTAATGATAAGATGAAGCATTCCATTCTCAACTTCCAGTATGCATTGTTTGTGCTTGTGAGTAATGGTGGTTTTGTTGTGGAGACTCCCTTATATGTTGATCTCATTGCAGTGCTTGAGACATGATTTCGTCAGGATCTCACCTTCTTTGACGCAACAAAGAGCCTAGGTGTAGTCTCTGATACCACTTGATAATCTGACATAAATGATATGTTTGTACAACCTATGATTGAATACAGAGTCCACTCTCGCTCCTCCTCCCGCTCATGTGAAGCTCTCTTAAGCTCTCCTCCTTCTCCCACATCTCCTCCTCACGCTGTGCCACGACTTGTCTTATCTAATCCGCCATACATTCTAGAGTCGTCTCCTCCTTCTCCCACATCTTCTCCTCCTACGCTTGTGCCACGACTTGTCTCCTATGCCACTGCTAATCAGGTTTATTACTATGTTTTCTTTAATGTTGAGGTTGACCTCAAATACAAACCCTGGGAAGGTGTTGGTTGAGCTGAGCATTGATGCGATTCTCATCAACATTTCAAGGTCTCTCAATTCTAGGAATCTCGGCGGATGCTCAAGTTGTTCTCACTTCCCCTAACCTATAATGCTACTATGGTTAAGGAATTATATTCCAATATGGCTATGACGGTACGTTTTCCTAACACTTAATTTTACTATGCGTATATCTCGGAGGAAAAATTTGTCGGTTCGCTCCTTCGGCACTCAATCAGTTTCTTGATTACCCTATTTACCACACTTTTGTCGATGCATTCCATCCTAATTTTCATGACAATTTGGATTCGAATGAGGTCACGTCTTTTCTTACACGAGGCTGGCATACTGCTAGATATTATGCTGCTCGCCTCAACTCTAAGGTTCTTTCGCCTAAGTATTTTACTCTATTATGCCACTGCCAATCAGGCTTATTACTATGTTTTCTAGATATTATCTCATCAACTTTCGCCTCAAATCTCTAAGGTTCTTTCGCCTATAATGCTACTATGGTTAAGGTATTTTACTCTATTCATGCACGACACTAGGAATCTCTTTCTAGCCGAATCATGAAGCCATGGTAATTAGGGACGATGCTCTTCTGTTATACGCCATTGGTCGTGGCCTTCCCATTGATTTAGGAAGTGCTCTTTTCACCGCCATCTGCAAGCGCTCCGAAGGGGAGAAGAAATGGAAGAAGCTCTTATTCCCTTGTCTCATCACTGCTTTTTTATGTCTAAAGGTGATCCACCACTTCCTACCGACATCATTCTCAAGACTGGTAAACAGAAGATCATGAAGAAGATCCTCAAACCTCTTTCCACTCATTTCTCGAATCTTCCTATTTCAGACGAGGATCTTCGGCCCGTTCCACTTTCACCTACAGTTGCATTTGTCCCAGTCGATCCTTCCCTAACTCCTTCGAGTCCAACATCTCCAAACGATGTCGAAGGATCAAAAGCGCCTATGCCGATGCTAGCACTTCCCACTTTGGTGAAGCCTCCACTTCTCAGCCAGCTGCCCCTGACTTACCTGATGATACTTTCTATCTCCTTAAGTTCCAATCTTGACTATGCCAGACGAATGGAGGAAATTCATCATATGTTCTTTGTTGTGGGTCGTCCACTTCCTATCTCTAATTGGATGTTTCCTCCACTCTCCTCATTTTGCCCTCGTCTCTTATTATGTCATAAAGGGGGAGCTTATTCTTGAAACCACTTTTTTTTTCACTTTTTATTTAGTCCTGCTACATTATAGTACTAATTCTTCTCTGCAGGACTTTGCTCTATTAGTAATACATGAATTTTGATTATTGTTTACAATCTTTCTTTACTGAATATGCATGTTTTATATTTTGATTTTGCCACTATCCTTTCTTTTAATAGTTCAACAACATCAACAACAATAACAACGTAGCCTCAATCTCAAATTAATTAGGGTCGGCTACATGGATCAAACGTTTCCATTGTGCTCGATTTAGCTTTCTTTTAATAGTTGTTACAAATAAATGACAAAAGGGGGAGAATGTTAAGGTAAACTTATCCGTTGTCATTATTTGTACAACCTCAGTATGGTAAGAAAATAATATGGTATGTTTGCATACAACTTGTGGGCTATTCGCATAACTGCCTTGTTGGTTATGTGCCAACAGGCTTGCCTGTAAGCACAGAAACTTGTCCTCAGCAAAAATGTCAAATGCTCTCTAACGATTAATAAGGACAACTGGACAAATTCAATGAATATACTCTTCAAGTCCAGCTAGCAAAGATACCTTCAACAACTCACAAGAAATATTCTCTGGCATTCCTTGCAAGACGAGCTTGATTGAAGAATAAAAGGAAAGGAAATATTTGTCAACTGGTTGATTGAAGACTTACATTGAATGATTTACATACAATTTACTGTAGGTTTTCTTTATATATAGTGCAATCACGAATTGAGAATTCATCATTTGAGCAGACTGAAATTCCAATTCATTGTGAGATAGAATGAACAACAATTTGTTCTTTCTTTGTTTCACACACATACGGCCAAGGGGAGCTTGGTCACCAATGGGATCTTGGGTTGGTGTAGGATCTATTGTAAGGGAAGTAAGGAGTGTCTCAAAGCTCGATGAGGGATCACTAGCTAGATGATGGTGTGCTTTCCAAGTCCTTTAAAACAAAAGAGAGCAACGGTCTTCCCTTATTTGTAATTTCGTAGAAGGCGTAACATAATAGTTTAATGACCTAATATAGGAGTACAACAATGCCAAGGAGGTGACAAGACCTCACAATGGTGAAAGATTTTTGGATGTTATGATTCGATAACAGACTTGCACAATTCATATGACATTTTCTGCTTCCTTTACACTTCTTTTAGGTCTCAACCGAACTCTAAAAAAAAAAGCCAATATTACACCGTTGTCCATATGGTGTTTCAATACCTCAAATTTTGAGTCCTCATTTTCTGCTTTAAAATCTAAGAGAATTATATCAGATTCAGTATATTTTTTAGTCAATCGGGATTCTTGTACTTTTCTTGACATGAACATGCCTTCATAAGCTCAACTCCCTACCCATCAATTGTTGAAAGGGAAAAAATTTCCTCTTGTACGACACTGCTGGGTGCAATGGGTCCTTTCCCAACAGCCATGTGAAATTCCCACTCAAAGAAGCTTCTACACTTCTTAAATAGTAATTTCCATGCACACCACGAATTAGTAGTTCTCTTGGTCAGAGATTAACAAGATAGAAATCTTCCTTTTCTCCTAGAAACTACCATTATAGAAACATGAAAACATTTAGCCTTGCAATGCCATTGATTGCATTTTCTCCTCCAAATATTGGTACTCATTGCAATTTTGAAATGAACAAAGTGCACACGTATAGGCAAGTTAAATCTAAAGAAACAATTTGACATATGGCATAAAGAAGTATGATTAACTCCCCAGGAAATGGAACACATGAAGGGGCATGCACTTACAAGAAGTAAATGGAAGATGAATTCCAAAGAGAACAGATGCAGCCTGTGGGCGGTATCTCACAAGCTATTATAAACAGCTCAGCAGCCTACAAGTCACCAAGTGGCCTAGAGCAGCCCGAGAATATGGTATCAACATAAAGTAGGTGAGTCTCTTCTTTCTCAAGGCATGTGATTCTCTCTATGTAAAACCTATAGTTGATTATAATTCTAGAGCTTACAGTTCCCCTTTTCCCCGAGCTATGGGGACAAAGGAACAGACACCAAAGAGTTTGGAAGAACCTCTCCAAATCTGGTATCATCTATCAACGTCTAAAGTTATCCAAAATAGAAAGACTAAAGAGTAATCAAGATTGTTGAGTGATCTTGAGAAAAGAAGGGCATATGATTACCCAGACACATGCCATTAAGTGGTGTTCGCTTCCAAGGGCAGCCAATTTATTCCCAAGATAGCATGAAGTTCCCGCGTTCAATAGCTCTCACTATTGAAGCGGGTGGATTCCTTAACCTCCAATCTCATGATAAACCGAAGTGAAAGTAAAAAATTGAAAATAAACGTGTGAAAGTACTTCCAAAGTTCCAATTCATCCAAGGAGAATGAATACATCAAATATTTCTGAACCATAAGACAAAAAATCAACCAGTCAAACAGATGAACATGCAAATAATATGCACTTTTAAATCTGATTTATGGAGCAACGTACCATCACATCAAATTGCTCCGGCTTTGACACAAGTTGCATGCAGCAGTTGTCCACAATAATCTCATTGTACTTTATTCCCGGATACCTTGTCGCAACCTCACGACAAGATTCTAAGAAAAGACCATCAGCCAGCTTCATAATGTTCGCTTTGTGCACAGCAGTCACCTTCTTTCTGTTGTTAAGATAAGCATATTCAAAGGCATACTTTGCAATACGCTCTGAACAGAACTTTGTAATTACCTAGAACATAGGCCGGATCAGAATAAAAGTACAGTTCCATATTGTGAAGTAAAAACATCACAAACAGATAAATCTGAAAAATCTTAAGCTGAATAGCAACATAACATGTTAGATATCCAAAAAAAGTTTGACGGATCACAACATAATTTATAAACTAAAATTTTAGAAGTGTCAACAAAATGTTTTATGTTTGAGTAAACCGGGAGTTAATACTTTGTCAACTAATTTTTTCAGTGCATTACAAGTGTAAGAAAAAGGGAAAATGCAGTTATAACCTTCATATTGTTTTCTTGTACCAAAAATAAAGTAAATTGATGTATGGACAAAAGATGGGTATCATTCTTGGAAAATATCATTGCATCATTGACATGCACATAACAAGAAAACAACCATGGACATTATCCTCCATTTAGAAATGCCAATCAATGTGGGACATTAAGCAATAACAGTGGTTTGATTTCTATAGAATCAACAATATCGTTCCATTAATTTATCACAATGCGATACATGTGCAAACTAATGTTTGGAGAGACAGGGACATACATATCACAATGCGAGATATTTGCAAAGCGAAATCCATAACTATACATCAACTAAAAAATGTCGTGGAAGGGAGGGGGGATGGGCGGGCATGCATTTTGTTCATGTTATGTGTTATGTTATTGTATTCACTAATTGAGGCTATTTATTGTGTTTATTAAGAACTGCACATCTGACCCAAAAAAAAAAACTGTGCATGCAACAAAAACGTCAAATAATATCAATCGCATGAAGTAGCTTATTAGTTGGTAATTGGTAGATGGTACCACATCGAGCAAATCCCTCTACCCTTGTGAATAACTTGGAGTATCTTATTGTTTTATTCATTTTAATTTGTTGTATCATTATTTGCTCATCTCTTGTTTGAGATTTGTGATTGGCAAAAACAACAAGTTACAAGAGCAGAGGTTTGCCAAATGAGCTATGTTCCATCCAACTAATTAGTAGAGCATAAGGAGTCAAGTTCCTTTATTCCAGTCCCTTGCTAATATACTTGAGAAATAGGTCTATAGCAGATTGTTCTACACTATTGAGGTCTAAAAGTATACTGCCCTCTTTTTTAGCCACATGCAAGTGTCTGTAAATCTAGAAAGAAGACTTGGCCTTGGGAAAGCTATATTCACCATTTAATGACTAATGTTTTTTAATAGTATATTTATGAACATCACAATGGATCACAACTTTCTTACATTATCTACTAGCATATTTTCCATATTAAAGTCTCTTAAGTAAAGTCTTGGGTTTGAGTTTTCTTAATGGAGTAGACAACATTGGGGGAGCTTTTCCCTTATATGGGTTCCCCAAGCAACTTGACTATAGAAAGTTTGTAACCTACATGGCTACATCGTCAAATTTCTTCAATTTCTAATTTTATAAGTTAAGTTTTCTAGTTAGGGCATTTATTGGCTAGGCCGTCTTTGAGGTGTTCAAATCACCGCAATTGCACTTCTCTAATATTTAAACCACCACGAATCGCCCTTCCCTAATATTTGTAATTAATGTTGTTACTATTTTTCTTTGAATTTTTGAATAAGAAATACATAAATTTAAATAAAAATAGGAGTACCACCAATTGACACAAAGATTAAGGAAGGGGAGTTGCAGTGATTCGGACATCTTCAAAGATGGCCTACAAATTCTCTCATTAGAAAACTCGACTTTATAAAAACTGAATAATTTTGACAATGCAAGGGAAGATAGGAGGTATTTAAAGGATTCGAAAAGTGCACCCTCAATTGCACTAAATCAAGCTCAATGGAAGAGTTTGATCCATGTAGCCAACCCGACTAATTAGGGATTGAGGTTTGTTTTGTTATTGTTGTATTATCAATTTCTAAGATAGAGAGAAAAAGAAGTTTCGCGAAGTCACGACATCCCCCTCCCTCTCAATCATTTGGATGTATTTGACGATTTAATAGAAGCTCAAAGAAGTCATGTTAGCAATACTAATATTTGCGAATTGCAAAATACAAAATCTTTCGCCATGGTTGTGCATAAGTACTGCATACATTTGCATCACGAAGGATTGCATGGCCCCAACATAGTTCCCATGCAATTTCACTGACCTAAGCAAGGAGGCACGCCGACGCCTAGGTGATGTCTAGGCAACAAAATAAAATTATTTGGAGGTCCCTAAATAATTAATCATTTATTTACAAGTCCTTGAGCACCATTAATTGTATATAGACGCTTTGAGTTAGTGATCCATATCAATATATGTTTCAAGAATACTAATAAGCTTTAGGATCCTTCCGTGACACTACTAGTGTTAAGTTAAGCTTTGTTGTTGGGTAGGTACTCATACCAACAAACCTAATTATAACTAGTCCCTCTTAGCTTTCTAAGAAATACTTACAATGACTGCCTAAATCACCGCGCGCACGGCACCTTCCAATCACTGGTTGTTACTAAGAAACTAAAGATCAGTTTTTCAATAGTTTTTCAATAACATAGCCTCAATCCCTCATTAATTGAGGTCGGCTACATGGATAAAATTCTAAATTTCTCAAATCTTATCAGAAATCAATAAAGAAAAATATAAAAAGCTTTAGCTTTACATACCTTGAGACTCTCCACAACCCCAGGAACTACTTCATGCTCCAACCCGGAGTATTCCCCCTCCGTATTCTCTCTAATCACAACAATATCAACATTTTCATGCCTCGTCGGCAACCCCGGCACGTTGAAGCAATTCACAAGCGAAGCGAACAGATCGAGCTCCGTCCTCAGCTGCATATTCAGCGAACTAACACCTCCGCCCACCGGCGTCGCCAGCCCTCCCTTCAAACACACCTTGTTCTTCCTGATCGAGTCGATCACCTCCGGAGGAACCCTAGACATGTTCCCATGGACCTCGTACCGCTCGAAGTAGACCGGCGCGTGCATCGCCTCCATGATCTGCTCCACCGCGCCGGTGACCAGCGGGCCGATCCCGTCGCCGGGGATCAAGGTGACGGCGCGCGGGGCGCCGTCGCCTGGGCGAGGCATGTAGGTCACATTCCTCTTCGTGAAAGAAGAAGACCTAGATGTTGATGATGGCGATGATCTGCTGCGGAGGAGGTGTTGGAGGAGTGGCAAGTTCCGTCTCGCCATTAATGGAGGAGACCGGATGTTTTAGGTTTTAAGTTTTAGGGTTTGAGATGGAGGTTGAGAAGAGAAAACGCAGATCGTAGATGCGATTACTAAATGGAGGATCAATCGATCGATCGATGAGAAGAAAGGAAAGAAAAATTCTCTTCTTGTTCGCGGCTTTTGGAAAGGTACAAAGTCAAGTCTCCGAGGAATAAGGGTACCGGACTTTTCAAAAACGTGCGGAGTTCAGACCGTTGGAAGTTCACCTAGAGATGCGTGGCACAAAATGTGATGCTAAATTACAAGCGATAGAAATTAGCTTAAGCATGATCAAGATATGAATTTGATGCGTCTATGGACCGACTAATATTGGAGGGTCATACAGGGTCATACACTATTTTTTTGTTTGATAGTGCTCGTATAAGGAGTAATCAGAGTGTTAAAGTAATCTAGCTATCGATTGTCTTTTTTTTTTTTTACTTAATGAGAGGTCCAAATCTTACCCTTTAACAAATGATGTATCTTACCATCTCTTTCACAATAGATGTTATAGTGACAATTCTCAACAAGTTAATTAAATAGAATTTTTCCATCCCCTTCCCTATAATACAACAATTTGAGGTTTGCCTCGCAAAACTTCCACTTCATTAAAAACTAGTATTATTATAATAATATACAAACAACTAGTATTATTATAATAATATGCAAACAAAACATCTTTGTGCTAAGCAGAACGCAGTGATATAAAGGCGGAGCCAACAATTCCAAGCTCCTTTTGGCTAGCCTAAGAGACAACCTAAGCATTATTTTGAGAGGTGGACTAGCTTAAGTAGTTTTAATTTTTTTTTCTCTATTGAACATATATATATATATACTAGTTTCAAGACGTGCTACGCACGATTCCCCTCACTGCTAAACTCATTTCAAGGAATTTTTTTTTTAAGAATTTATTAACAAAATTTAAAATTATAATTAAAATTTTAAAATTAAAAATACAAGTACCTTTTTTAGCTTATCAATATTCTCTAATGTGATTGAGATAAAATGTGAATGAAAAAATAAGTTAATCATGCTAGTACATTACTTCCTCAAAAAAAGTGTATTGGATTGATGAGAATGAGTTCATGATTGATTTGGAGATAAAGAAAAAAAAATGTGTAGTAGATTGATAAAGAGTTAGAGTTTGATTTGGATACAAAAGAAAAGGTTGATTTGGAGATTAAAAAAAAAGTATGGGCAAATAGGTAAATTTCATTACCACTCAAAAAATTGGAGGGTCGCTAAGGGCACCCCACCATTTCATGAAGGCACCCAACTTATTTGTAAAAATTCCAGCAAAACTGGAAAAGACCATTTTGCCCCTGTATATATATAATGGTTCAAACCCCACAAACCATTTCGACAAAGAGTTAGGGCACCCCACCAGCAAGCTTGAACCACAAAGCCACAGCCACATTGCGTTTGGCGAAGAGCTGATCGATTCTTGCTCGTCCGACAGCGAGGTAACAATGTTTGACAACCATATTCTGGTTTTTTAGACATGTTTAGTTGTGTATAACAATGAAAATGATGATTTATTTGTCAACGTAGGGTTTGGTAATTTCTTCAAATCCGAAGTTGTTTCCAGGGTATAATGGAGGATTGTAATGATTCGGTGCCACTGGAGGTCGTCCTTGAGGTAATTTTGCAATTTTTTTGAGTTTTTTTTTGCGGTTATCCGAAGTATCTGTATGGGCGCGTGATTGTTTCGGCCTCGAAGGACCGAGATGTATGATAACGTCTCGGTCGCAGAGGACCGAGAGGTTTCACGTAGGTCACGGTCTGGAACGACCAAGGGTACTGGTAACTCTCGGTCTCACGTAAACGAGACTATGAAGAAAGTTTCAGAATTGTACAACCGAGAACCTATTTTTTTGGGTTTTTGTGATTGTGCTGTACATTTTGGTTGATTATAATGTTACACTATTTGTATTGCAGGTAATGTCGTTATCTTGTAATTTTCCAGACTACAAGGACACTTTTACACCTTCTAAGTCATTCCCCTCTCGAGAAGCGGCAATTTCATGGCTTCAACTGATTGGTGGCGAGAACAAGTTTGTGTCGATAGAACGAAGCGCTCGGATGCGGGGCATTAAGCGAAGGGGAAGGGTGAAAATTGCATGTGACAGTGCAGGGACATATAGGGGACCGCTCGAGAGTCAGTTGGGAAGGGGAAAGCGGCAAAATTTTTAAAGAAATCAAGGAATGATGAAAAGGCGAGGACTCACACTAGTACGAAGAAATGTGGATGCCCTTTCCAAATTAACGTCAAGGAGAATGCTTACTCCTTATGGTATGTCACTGTGATTTGTGGGAGGCACAATCACGACACCGCGGGAAGATTGGATAAGAGGGAGGAGGAAGTTGAGGATGCGGGGGGAGGAGTGAAAGTGAGCAGCTCAGGGAGATTAATCCACCTTCGTCTTTTGTGGAGTGCGAGCGGGAAGTTGAGGATGCGGGTGTGAGGACACCGTGGTCTCCAACCGGAGGCACCCCAGTGTCGGAGGCACCCCAATCTCCAATCGGATTTGAGTCCTCCAACTCCACAAAAGCTTCTAGGCAGAAAAAATGCAAGGTTCCACAAATGCGTCGTGCCAGTCGACGCACGCAAAGTGGATCTAACATGGCTTATAGTCATTGCTTAGAATCGGATTGGTTGCCACATGTTGATGCCATTATCGATGTGGTTTCCGATGGGAACTGTGGATATAGGTGTATAGCCTCTGGGCTTGGACTTGCCAACATAGACGGGTGGAGGATTGTGCGTAGACGGATGTATGATGAGATTATCGGGTATGAATACCTATGGCGGGAAGTGCTTGACTCGAGTTTCGAGCCTGTCAAGAATGCGGTGCATTGCCCAGAGAATCAAGATGGGGCATCTTTCAAAGAATGGTTGACACTTCCAGACATGGGATTGTTAGTATCCACCGCATTCAATGTCATTCTCGTCAACCTCTCGCATGGGAGTGCCTCCACATTCCTACCTCTACGTAGTACTCCAACGTCGTCATTGCACAACAGACTTATCATTGCAATGGCGAATGAAAGGAATATCCATTGGGTTAGGGTAAGTTCTATGATTTTTTTGTGAATTGGTTTGTTTCCCCCTTAATCGGGTTTGTGACAATATCTTCTATGTTCTACTGTTCACTTTGACAGGTGCAGTTGCGTGTGAATGCACCGCCACCTTTTATATCCATCGTGGGATCGGTACGTTGAGGACGGCGCCAAAGGTTGGCGAGATGGATTCGTTTTTCGAGACATCGCGCCCATTGCAACTGTTGATCATGAAACCACCATACCAGTTGTAGATTTAGATACACCGTAGGTTAAAGCTTGTACTTAGACGGCTAAACATTTATAAATTTTGCCAATTCGTCCGAATGTTCTATGTATATGCAAATGTTATGATGTGTTTTTATTGGTGTTGTGTTTTGATTGTTTTGAATGTTACGGAGATTTATAATTAATTAAGGTTCGGTGCAAATTTTCGTGCTGGATTTTCAATCTTCTATTGTTACTTTGACTACGGAAATTTTTTGAATCGTAATTCATCCATTCCTGATGTCGCGGTCAAACAGGTTCGTGAAACAACCCATATTTTCGGTCACCCATGACCGACAAGTATTCCAATATATCGGCTGTGCATGACCGAGTCCTATTTCAATTTCTCGATTGTACACCACCGAGTCTGGATTGACCATTTCAATTCGCCTGACTCTCGTCCTATGACGACCGAGCCTACTGAGACCCTCTCGGAAGTGGAAAACCGATACTCAGTATACTCTTCCGGTCTTCGTGGCGAGACTGCGACTTCCCAAAAATATTAGCTTATGTCTCGGCTCTTGGCGAGACGTTGACACGATCCTATGGCTGTGTGGCCGAGAACCACGATTTCCCAATTTTTTAACATTTGAGAAAACAGCCACACACACATTACATCTACTCTACCAAATGTAACTTAATTCGACGATCTTCAGCCGAGCCCTAATTTGGAGCCGAAATCGGCTCACACACCGACCCTACAAAATGCGAAAACCTAGAACAACGAAGGAGAAACACACGGCGAGGGACGGAGAACACGATTTCGGGATTCCTCTCACTGGGTCGGTTCAAAACAAATGAATTCGTCCACTAGGAGTTCGGTGAACGAGGGTGGTGGTGGTGGTGGGGGTGGTGGGGTGCCCGGGGGGTTTGCACGAGGGTGGTGGGGTGAGATGGTTTTTTGCACGAGGGGCATTTTCGGTATTTTGGATTTAATTTTTGGGTGCCCTAGGTAAATCGATTTGTGCCCACATTAACTGGGTGCCTTCATGAAATGGTGGGGTGCCCTTAGCGGCCCTCAAAATTTGTGATTCGTGCTTTTATATATACTAGTTTCAAGACGTGCTACGCACGATTGACCCGCTCGCTTCGCTCTCGGAAATTAATTTCTAAGAATTTATTAACAAAATTTAAAATTGTAATTAAAATTTAAAAAATAAAAATACAAGTACTTTTTTTAGCTTATCAATATTCTCTAATGTGATTGAGACAAGATGTGAATGAAAAAAATAAGCTAGTAATGTTAGGACATTACTTCCTCAAAAAAAAAAAAACAAGGAAAAAAAATATACTTTGAAGACTGATCATCCACTTTGATCGATTGAAGACTGAGAGAAAAAGAAAATCGTGTATTGGATTGATGAGAAGGAGTTCGGGATTGATTTGGAGATAATGAAAAAAAAACGTGTTGTGGATTGATAAGGAGTTAGAGTTTGATTTGGATACAAAAGAAAAGGTTGATTTGGAGATAAAAAAATGTATGGGCAAATAAGTAAATTTCATTACCACTCAAAAATTTGTGATTCGTGCTTTTATATATATGATAGACATATATGATAGATATGATATATATATATATATATATATCATATCTATCATATATATATATATATATATATATATATATATATATATATATATATAAAAAAGCACGAATCACAAATTTTTGAGTGGTAATGAAATTTACCTATTTGCCCATACTTTTTTTTAATCTCCAAATCAACCTTTTCTTTTGTATACAAATCAAACTCTAACTCTTTATCAATCTACTACACGTTTTTTTTTTCTTTATCTTCAAATCAATCATGAACTCATTCTCATAAATCCAATACACTTTTTTTGAGGAAGTAATGTTCTAGCATGATTAGCTTGTTTTTCCATTCACATCTTATCTCAATCACAGTAGAGAATATTGATAAGCTAAAAAATGTACTTGTATTTCTAATTTTTAAATTTTAATTACAATTTTAAATTTTGTTAATAAATTCTTAGAAATTAATTCCCGCGAGCGAAGCGAAAGCGAATGGAATCGTAATCGTAGCACGCGCTTTAAAACTAGTATATATAAAAGTACGAATCACAAATTTTTGAGTGGTAATGAAATTTACTTATTTGCCCATACTTTTTTTTTAATCTCCAAATCAACCTTTTCTTTCGTATCTAAATCAAACTCTAACTCCTTATCAATACACTATGCGTTTTTCTTTTTCTTTATTTCCAAATCAATCTTGAACTCCTTCTCATCAATTCAATACACGGTTTTCTCTTTCTCTTAGTCTTCAATCGATCACTCGCTCGTGCTCGGGACAAACTCCAACTCCTTATCAATACACCACACGTTTTTCTTTTTCTTTTTCTTTATTTCCAAATCAATCCTGAACTCCTTTTCATCAATCCAATACACGGTTTTCTCTTTCTCTCAGTCTTCAATCGATCACTCGTTCGTGCTCTGGACGAACTCCTTTTCATCAGTCCAATACACAAACTCATTCTCATCAATCCAATACACGAAGACGAAGATGTTGATAAATTGATGGAGACTTCTAAATTGGAGCGTGCACTTGTTTCTGGGGCAAATCGGTTTATATGAACATTGTATCTGTTGAAAG
This sequence comes from Stephania yunnanensis, assembly GCA_039657365.1. Taxonomy (NCBI): domain Eukaryota; kingdom Viridiplantae; phylum Streptophyta; class Magnoliopsida; order Ranunculales; family Menispermaceae; genus Stephania; species Stephania yunnanensis. Next base: position 51,271,345 of record CM077585.1, on the reverse strand, counting down.
CTTGAATTGCATGCTACCATTTGATACATTTTAAGGGGGTGTATACAACTGGTTTTGTCTATGAATTCGAAATTGGAATTGGGAGGGGTTGCTTTGGTTGGTTGTTCATTGTGTGATGAAGGGAGGAGGAGGTTCGATTTTATACACACACACACACACACACACACACACATATATATATAACAGTGAAGAAGAAAGAATCCGAGAAGGAGAAGACAAAGGTGGGGGTTGAAGAAGAAGGTGGTTTGAAGAAGGTGTTGGGGGAGGGAACAAACCCAAAACCCAGAAAAAATTTGAATGAAATTTTTTTTGATTAACCATGTAAAAAAAGGTGTCTAAAGTTTTAATCCCAACTAATTCAATTATTTACATTCATAATTTCAAAGTTATATTTTCTATCTATAGAGTTTAAGGTAAAGATTGGACTTTATGTACAATTCTACAGAATCTCCACAAGCAAGTGTTCACAAATTGATGGGTCAAACCACTAGTGTTTTTTTCTTTTTCCTTGTTTCCTTTTTTTTGGAGGAAGTAATGTCCTAGCATGACTAGCTTGTTTTTTCATTCACATCTTATCTCAATCACATTAGAGAATATTGATAAGCTAAAAAATATACTTGTATTTCTAATTTTTAAATTTTAATTACAGTTTTAAATTTTGTTAATAAATTCTTAGAAATTAATTCCCGTGAGCAAAGCGAGCGGGGGAATCGTGCGTAGCACGTCTTGAAACTAGTATATATATATATATATGAGAATTTCTACAATGAAACCCAAATATATAGTCATATCATGTGAACTTATCAAAATGTATTGTGCATTAAATGTTTTGTGCATTTATTACTGATAGATTAATGTTTTATATTAGAATCCAATGATTATAGATATGGTTCACTCATGGCATGAGTATTTTTGTGGTTCTCATGGTAGCAGTACTCTATATATATAGGTACAACTACATCTAAGATAACCACTAATCGTGTCGATCATGTTACCAACAAACTTATATCATTCTTAACACCCTCCTTCAAACTCAATGACATCTCGTCTAACAACGAATGGTTCAAGTCTTATCCCTATGATAAGTTTTCTGAGTTCTTATCCTTTTTTATCTTCTCTAATCGTCTCTATCAATCATGGCTTCAACTCCTAATGAAAGAGATCTCCAAGATCTTTGTGACGACCTAAGTATTGAGGATGGGGGAGCAGGGGCTGATCCTTGATGATGGGGTTGAGGAGGAGGTGTTTGTAGATTTCTCAAAGATTTTGGTAGGCAGATTTCTTACTGATCGACCAGTGAACTTTGTGTCAGTATTCTTTAGGTTATACTTATCCTAAGTGATCCTTGTGGGCCCCACACATTACAAGTGTCAAATTATGATGAGAGATAACGGTTGATGGGCGGTTATCTTTTGGGATATTAATCAACGTAGTTTGGTCCCCAATTTCATTCTCTATTTTTTGACTCCGAACACCATTAAGGAGAGGAGAAGAAGAAATAGGAAGATCAAGCTTTGGAAAGAACAACAATGGCTGGAGGTAATTCTTATTTTATTTCCGCAATTTAGATTAGATGATCTTTGTGTTTGTTCACAAAAAGATCGTTAATGTTTAATGATCTAACAATTGGTATCAGAGCTTTAATGCCTCTGCCTTGTTGTTTGCTCTTCTATTCATGTTTTGGAGTGTGTTGATATACACTTATTTACGAAATTGATTTCTAAAATCCGAAAACTAATTTTGAGTTTCGGTAATATTTCAAATACCTATTTGTGATTATCGATCAATAGTAGAGAGGCATAAATTTTATCTTGACCATATTCCTCTAATTTGTACTTATCCTTTTGTACATATGTATACATATAAGGAATTCTAGTGTGATACATACACGTACAAAGTTTTGATTGATTAAAAATAGGTGGTTTGATTTCTTTATCTCAATCTCATTAATTTAGGGATAGATTGACCGATCATAAACACACGTTTATTAATGTGTTGTGTTTGCTGAAGTTGCCTTGCGATTTCAAAATTGAAATTTGCTCCATACATGATCCTTTCGTGACAATGCATCTCCAAGTGTAAACTGAATATAGAAATCAGTTATTATATTTGATACAAATATAGATTTGTTGTAAACTGATAATACATTGATACAAATAATTCATGCCTATTTTAATGGCCCAACGTGTCATATTTGGGTCAGTTATTATATTTGATTAGGATAACTACTAGCACACACGTGTAGTTTATTAGAACTGGCATATGCTATATGAATATGACGCCTACATATTAAGAGTAATACATGTGCATAAGAGGGATTATATATATGCATATATAATAGAACTGATACATGTTTAGTACAAGTTGATAATCACTTGATGAGTATTATGTTCTATATATTTAATTTTCAGGGCACATTAATTATTTTATTTAAATAATACATGAGATAATATGCCATGAAGTATATATGCATGTATATAATTTGTTAGTATTGTTTAAATAAGGATGCAATACATTAAGAAATTCATTGATTAAATGTAGGATGATCCATGCATTAAATAATGTTAGAGTGGCCACAAAGATCTAAATTATAAAGGATCATTCATACATTTGTTGTAATTAGTAATATGGTTGTGGTAAAATTTATCCCACAGGATATTTTACTATACTCATATAATTAATTAGAATAGAATATCAAATTGTATTTTCTTAATTTACCCACAGAATTGAGAAAATGAAAATAATTTGATAGTTTTATTATATGGTTAATGAATCTTATAGAGTAAAGACATTAGCCCACGGCATGTTTTTACGTCACTTGATTTATTTCTTTTATTATGTTTGCATTGGTAAAACATATTATTTGTAGTCTCTATTTGTTGTTAAGCATGTATTTATTTATTTAATATTTGCAGCTACTCATATACCCGTCTTAGGTTCTGAGTTAAAATTTGAGATCCCGACTCTTAATGGAGAGAATTATAGGGTATGGAAGGAGAGAATTCTCCTCCATTTGGGAGTAATGGATATAGATTTTGCCATACGTAAGGACGAACCACCAGCAATCACCGAGGCTAGTCTTCCTGACGCGGTTGATCTCTACGAAAAATGGAAGAGATCTAACCGCATTTGTGTTATGTTCATTAAAACGAACATAACGGCTAGTATTCGGGGTACGGTAGAGAAGTATGACAAGGTTCATCCATTGCTTAAGGCCATCGAGGATCGGTTTCGGACATCGATAAGGCACTTTGCGCCGATTTCTAATCATGCAATTCTCATCACTCCGGATGACCGGAGTTAAGGGTGTGCGCGAGCACATCATGCGGATGAGGACATAAGCGGCCGGACTCAAAACACTTGAGGTTGATATGTCTGAGAGCTTCTTAGTCCACTACATTTTGAACACACTCCTTCTCAAGGTATGCACCCTTTAAGATCTCTTATAACACACATAGAGATAAATGGTCGATCAACGAGTTGACGACCATGTGTGTTCAGGAGGAGGGTAGACTGATTATGGAGCAAGGAGAGAATGATGTGTTGCTGACGGTGGACAAGAAGAAAAAGGACAAGAGAGCCAACTGGAAGGGGAAAGACAAAAAGCAACCCCAAGGTGGAATTATGAAGAAAGAATCCAAGTGTTTCTTCTGTAAAAAGAAGGGACACATGAAGAAGGATTGCATCAAATTCCAACAGTGGCTTCAAAAGAAAGGTATATCAATTTCATATGTTTGTTTTGAATCTAATATGGTTGATACTTTACATGACACTTGGTGGATTGACTCTGGTTCTTCAATCCATGTTTCCAATACATTACAGGATATGATAAATCTGCGGAAACCAGCGGAAGTGAGTTGAGCATTTATTCAGGAAATAAAATGCGCTCACATGTGGAAGCTGGTTGGGACATGCATCTTAAAATTGTCTAGTGGCTTTATTTTAAATTTGGACAATGTTTTCTATGTACCTAATTTTTCCAGAAACTTAATTTCAGTTTCCAAGTTGTTGTATTTGGGATTTCACTTCAACTTTTCTGGAACATCTTTTGATTTGATATTTAAATCAAATATCGTTGGACATGGTAATTTATTGAATGGTTTATTTTGTTTGAATTTAGAAAATAATGCCACTGCAATGCATGTTACTGGTTTGAAAAGAAGTGTCATGAATGGTGAATCTTCTATGTTATGGCACCGGAGATTAGGACATATCTCCAAGGATCGAATCAAAAGATTAGTAAATGATGGAGTACTAAGTGCTCTTGACTTTGCTGATTTTGAGATTTGTGTGAACTGTATAAAGGGAAAACAGACTAAAGTATCCAAGAGAGGTGCTCATAGAAGTTCAACATTATTAGAAATCATCCATACTGACATATGTTGTCCAGATATGGACTTGAAAAATGGTCCAAAATACTTTATCTCCTTTATTGATGATTTCTCACGTTTCATGTATGTCTACTTGCTTCATCATAAAAATGAAGCATTGAATGCCTTTAAAGTTTTCAAGGCTGAAGTAGAGAAACAAAGTGGGAAACAAATTAAAATTGTCAGATCTGGCAGAGGAGGTGAGTATTATGGTAGATACACTGAAAATGGACAAGCATTTGGTCCATTTGCTAAGTTTCTTCAAGAGCAAGGAATAGTTCCTCAATACACCAATCCAGGTTCTCCAAGTGAGAATGGTGTAGCGAAAGAAGAAACCTGGACCTTGATGGATATGGTTAGGAGTATGCGTAGTAATGCAACTCTACCTATTTTTTTGTGGAGTGAAGCTCTTAAAACGGCAGTGTATATATTAAACAGGGTTCCAACTAAGGTTGTTTCAAAGACGCCATTTGAGTTAATGAAATACCCTAGAACCATTAGTGGGTATTTCATTGGATATGCCGAGAGGTCTAAAGGATATCGCTTCTATTGTCCTTCTCATAACACTAGAATTGTGGAATCTAGAAATGCAAAATTTCTAGAGAATGACATGATTAGTGGGAGGAATCATTTTCAGGATAATGTTCCTAAAAGGGTTCATTATGATGATCTTCCTTCTAAATCAAGTAGTGATCATATGTATGTCATTCCAAGTTTTGCTCATGTTCCATTGAGAATTGAGGAACAAAGAGTTCAAACTCCACAAGTTGTTGACAATCCTCCAGTAGATCAAGTTGTTCATGAAGAACTTGAAATGGTAGAACAACCAATTATTCATGAAGTACCTCAAGTAAATGAACAAGTTGATCAACATGATCTTCAAGAAAATGTTGATACAACATTAAGAAGATCTACTAGAGTTAAAAGGTCAGCAATACCTAGTGATTTCATTGTGTATCTGCAAGAATTGGACTATAATGTCGGAGTTGAGAGTGATCCCAAACCTTTTCACAAGCCATGAATTGTGTTGAATCAATTATGGTATGATGCTATGAATGATGAAATGAATTTTATGTCATCAAATGATGTTTGGGACCTTGTTGAGTTGCTAAAGGAGCCAAAGCAATTGGATGCAAATGGATCTTTAAGACAAAGAAGGACTCATTAGGCAACATTGAGAGATACAAGGCCAGACTTGTTGCAAAAGGATTCACACAAAAGGAAGGAATCGATTACAAGGAAACTTTTTCTCCTGTATCTAAGAAAGATTCTCTTCGCATAATTTTGGCTTTGGTTGCACATTTTGATTTTGAGTTGCAACAAATGGATGTGAAAACCGCATTTCTTAATGGTCAACTAGAGGAAGAGGTTTACATGAAACAACCGTAAAGGATTTTCCTCTATTGGCAATGAGAATTTGGTTTGCAAGCTTAAGAAATCTATATATGGATTGAAACAAGCCTCCCGACGGTGGTATTTGAAGTTTCATGATGTTATCTCTTCATTTGGTTTTGTTGAGAATATTATGGATAATTGTATATATCAGAAGGTTAGTGGGAGCAAAATTTGTTTTCTCATTCTATATGTGGATGACATTTTACTTGCAACAAATGATAAGGGTATGCTTCATGAAGTGAAACAATTCCTTTCTAATAGCTTTGATATGAAGGACATGGGAGATGCATCCTATGTTATTGGCATTAAGATCCATAGAGACGAGAACACGTTGTATTCTTGGAATGTCTCAGGGAAGCCTATATCAACAAAGTCTTGGAAAGATTCGAATGAAGGATTGTTCATCAAGTGTAGCTCCCATTGTGAAGGGTGATAAGTTCGGTTTGAACCAATCCCCTAAAAATGATCTCGAATGGAACAAATGCTTAACATTCCTTATGCTTCACTAGTTGGAAGCTTGATGTATGCTCGTGTTTGCACAAGACCCGACATAGCATTTGCGATTGGGATGTTAGGAAGATATCAAAGTAACCGGGTATGGACCACCGGAGAGCTGCAAAGAAGGTCATGAGATACCTTCGTGGGACAAATGACTACATGCTTACATATAGACGAACTAATACTTTGGAAGTCACTGGATATTCGATTCGGACTTTGTCTTTGGTTGCGTTGATTCACGTAAATCAACATTGGGATTTATTTTCATGCTAGCTAGTGGAGTCAGTATCATGGAGAAGTGCAAAGCAAACATTGATTGCTACTTCCACTATGGAGAGGTGAGTTTGTTTCTTGTTTTGAGGCTACTTCTCAAGGTGTTTGGCTAAAGAGTTTCATTTACGGGCTTAGAATCATGGATTCTATCTCTAGGCCATTGAGAATGTATTGTGACAATTCAAATTTGCTATCTTTATGGCTAAGAACAATAAAAGTGGGAGTCGAAGCAAACACATCGACATTAAGTACTTAGCCATAAGGGAACGTGTCAAGGACAAAACAGTGGTCATTGAGCACATTAGCACTGAATTAATGATAGCAGATCCTTTAACTAAAGGCATGCCACCAATGAAGTTTAAGGATCATGTTGATAGGATGGGACTTACATCCATTATGTGATTATTATTGTAAGAATGATGTTTATTGGAACTCTTTGAGGTATTTCTTTACTTATGTATTGTGTACACATTCATGTTTTATTTGATTTGAGAAATATCATTAAGTTTGGACCAAGAATAAACATGAGGTTTATTCATTAAGTTATGACAATATGTTAAGAAATTTAATGCATTGTGATACATGAAAGATATTACTCACTTGATAGAGGACCTATCGCCATGATTCATGTATTTTATTTCTTAATTTTGGTAGTAATGTGTATATGGATCAAGTGGGAGAATGTAAGTATTCTTTAGGTTATACTTATCCTAAGTGATCCTTGTGGGCCCCACACATTACAAGTGTCAAATTATGATGAGAGATAACGGTTGATGGGCGGTTATCTTTTGGGATATTAATCAACGTAGTTTGGTCCCCAATTTCATTCTCTGTTTTTGACTCCGAACACCATTAAGGAGAGGAGAAGAAGAAATTGGAAGATCAAGCTTTGGAAAGAACAACAATGGCTGGAGGTAATTCTTATTTTATTTCCGCAATTTAGATTAGATGATCTTTGTGTTTGTTCACACAAAGATCATTAATGTTTAATGATCTAACACTTTGAGGCTATGAGAGATACGCTGGCTGTTATTCGGCGACCAGTGAAGGGTGTTCATGTACATGAGATCAAAGCACTTAATCTATACATTTTCACATTCTTCCGTGATCGCGATTTGGTACAAGTTATAGATGATGGTCCTGGGACCTTCAATCAACAGTCACTTCTCCTAAAGCAATCGGAGCCCACTAATCAGTTAGCAGAGTTACATATTATGAAGATTGAATTATGGGTGTTAGTTTACAAGTTACCGGTAGGTTTTATGAATGAGCAAATAGCTAAAGCGGTTGGGAACCATAGAGGGTCCTATATGAAGACAGGTGTGAACAACATGATGAATATGTGGATTCAAAATCGCTTGTACATCAAAAGTTGTTCTACTTACCCATAGCGTTGTGAATGGTTGTTATATCACTGGATGCATGAAGCTATGGGTAAGTAGAACAGCTTTTGAACAGGTGATGTTGAAATCCATCGATCCTATCTTGAATTTATTGGGTGATAATTGGTTGAAAACTGGAGGAATCTAATGTTAGGTATAATAAAATTAGTTTTTTTTGTGATTTTTTGAATGATGAAGGAAAAAAAATCAAGTCGATTGCAAGAAGAATGGATGAGAGTTGAAAGTTATAGGGGGAATGTAACTTGCACTGCACTCAATTCCTTGTATTTACCCATGATTTCAAGTTCAACGTACTCAATTTATTAATGATAAGATAATCACTATTAATTATTAATAAATGTACACATAATGTATAATTATATCTCTTGAAATAATAAATAAATAAATAACAAAAATAACTCAATTCCTTGTATTTACCCATGCTTTCAAGTTCAACGTACTCAATTTATTAATGATAAGATAACTACTATTAGTTATTAATAAATGTATACATAATGTATAATTATATCTCTTGAAATAATAAATAAATAAATAAAAAAAATAAGAAAATTGAGAAAAATATAATGGTGAGATAAGGTAACTTTTAAACTTTCTCTCTCCTCCTACTTTTATATATATATAGATTTGCGTCCAATATCCTTATGTAATGTGCTTTATAAGATTGTCTCCAAAACTTTGGCAAATAGGCTTAAATCTATACTGCCATCAGTTATATTCGAATGTCAAAGTGCATTTATACCAGGAAGCCTTATTACTGATAATGTCATAGCTGCATTTGAGGTTAATCATGGCTTCATATATAGAAAAGACACATGGACGAGATGGATTTGCGGCACAAGATAGACATGAGCAAAGCATATAATCGGGTGGAATGGGCCTTTTTGGATGCGGTTGTCACGGCTTGAATTCCTAATCTTAGTTTAATTCCTTAACTCGGGATTATAGACTCGTGACATGAGACTTGCATCGAGATACGTGCACAGACTAAAGCGATGTGGTCGTGGTATATGTTAGATTCGTTGTGATGTATGCTTAGTTTATTGTATATGTGTAGACTACTAAGTCACTCATACTTGTATTTAGGTGTCAAGACAAGAGCGGGGACGTGCTTTGAGATGCGTGTTAGCGTGGGACAGGGGTAGAGAGTGATGTGGTAAGTTGGTTTAAGCTTAGTGTAGCTTAAATGGTGGTATTAATATGGCTATAATTGATTTTATATTAAATGTAACCTAAGTTAGTAAGTTAAAGCATTAGTCATTTATACTTCATGAGATACGTGTTGACACATCAAGAGACAAATTGAGCTTTCGATTGATGTTAGTTAGCGAAAGTTAGTAGAGAGTTAGCGGAATAGTGTCAAGATGAAGGCAGTTAGTTTAGTCTTGAGATACATGTGTACATAAAGATAAATGATTAATAATTAATCTTATATATAATATATAAGATTGAATTGATCAACTCATGAAAATCATTTCATTCTCATTCATTAACTTATGAGCTAAAGAAGTTGGAGAAGAAACCAGAGAAGAAGACCAGCAAGTTATGAAGAGAAGATTTGTTGATTTGGGAAGAAGTTGATCAAGCTAGGTGTTCATTAATTACGTAATTTTACTTACACTAGTAACTTAGTTTAATTTGATGAATTTAGGAAAAAATATGAAGTGTGGTTGTTCGTATGTTGTGATGGGCGTCTTGGGTCTCTAGAGGTGTGCTACAAGAGAGCCAAAGGTTTTGGAAATGGCCATACATGAGGAAAACTCAGAATTCAAAATGCAGAATTATGAGTTTTGTAACGCTCGCTTGTTGGCCCGGCCTAAGGCGGAAGGCGACCACATCGCATTTGCATTTTTGGCGAGAAAAACGTGGCCATTCCCCCCTCCCACAACTCGAACCCGAGCCCCTAGGGACACAAGTACTCAAGCTCATCGAGTTGTGTACCACTGAGCTGTCTTGGCTCAATGGTACACAACTCGATGAGCTTGAGTACTTGTGTCCCTGTGGGGCTCCTGGTTCGAGTCATGTGGGAGGGGGAATGGCCACGGCTTCCTCTGCCAAAAATGCAATGATGTGGTCGCTCTTTCCTTAATGGCCTTCTGGCGAGCGGGTGGTCGTCGTTACAAGTTTTCTAGCACATAGCGCGCTAGATATGCCAGCTAGCGTGCTACCTACGTGTAGTACACTAATCAGATTGACTAACGTGCTAATGAGGTATTAAACGCGCCAGACATTCCACCCAACACGCTAAGTGCTCTGGTAGAACAAAATTTGAAATTTACTAAGTTAAACTTAAACACTTTAAATAAGTCTAATACCCTAATTTAAGGTCTAAACACACTCTAAAACATATGAAATGATACCAGAAGCGTAGGGAAAAGTCTCAAGGGTTTTGTAACGACCCAAAAACTTAACTTGTGTCATGTGTCAGGTCAAGGTCGAATGTGGGATCCACTCGTCGGAATACGTATGTCCGAATCTCGGGGGAAACACACCGTGATATGATATTTTTCTGTGATGTGTGCGTAATATCCAATTTGATATTAGAATGCCAATTGTTGAGTTGTTTTACAAGTTGGTATACGCGATGAATTTGGTGAGCTGAAATACAAGCGGGGACGCGCCTCAAGTCTCGTACCGACGTGGGACCGAGGTAGCAACTTAATGTGGCTATAGTGGTTTTAATGTGGTCACATTAAACAAATATACATTAGATGCGCTTCGTGATGCGTGTGGCGCGAGTGTCGAGACTGTGAAATAAGGTGGTAGTGGTGTGAATATTTATGTTGCATCGAGATGTGCGCTGCCCAAGTTTTAAGGAAACTATTAGTTTCGCTTAGCACGAATCTCGATGACACATTTATTTTTTTCTTGAGGAAGAAACAAAGAGAGAGAGAGAGAGAGAGAGAGAGAGAGAGAGAGAGAGAGAGAGAGAGAGAGAGAGAGAGAGAGAGAGATCGGATAAAAGAAAGAAAGAAATAGAGAGAGAAAGAGAGAGAAAGAAGGGAAATATAGAGATCGAGAGAAAGAGAGAGAGAGAGAGAGAGAGAGAGAGAGAACGACGCGGCTCTAGCTCGGCGGAGCTCCGGCACCCGGGCAACGGCTCGTTGCGCATACGGTGGTTCGAGGCGATGCGAGGGCGCGAGCTGCCGATGCGCGGGCGAACCAACATCGGAGGCCACAGATGACCAGCAGCAGCGGGACTGAGATCGGGCAAGGTGAGCAGTCGCGGCGGCGGAGGCGCGGATGGCGATTCCAGCGCCATGAGGTGGTGCGGCTGTCATGGAGGACGCCGGCGAGGAGCAGGGAAGGGACGCCGACAAGGAGAAACATTGTCTCAAAGAACGGCGTGACAAGCATGAACGACGCGCGTAGCGGTGACAAAGCGGCGAGCGACAATGCACGGCGCACGAAACGGCGTGGAGCAACGGCGCGGTGGCGCGTTGCCGGGCCGATCGATTCCCGACGAGACAACAATGGTGGACAAGGCGTCGTAACTTCGACTAACCTCGACGACCCGATGGATTCGGATGGATTCAAATGGATTTTGGAGTGGAGACCTCCATTGAAGGCCATGGGACTTAGGAGGTATAGTCGGGTGTCGGGTGCGCATATCGAGGCATGAACGAGACGTTCTCGAGGTAAGTAAACCAGCTAGAAAATTGTATAGTAATTTCATTGCTTTGATATTGTTGTTCATTGCTTTGATATCTATCCTTGAAAGTGCTATTGCGTGAAGTGGTCCATTGGCAAGTGAGTCATGATATTGTTTATCTGTGATATGAGCTCTTATCTGGACACCGTCGATATCTCCCAATTGAGTGTACGTTGGGGGCACTTATTCGGGTCTGTGGATATCTCATAGTCGCAAGGGTCAGGGGGAGGTAGGTGTCTTGTCCTAAACCCGAGTCTGCTGGGCTTTTGCCGCGACTCAACGACCTTTTGGTCGGGACTCCTTACTATTTGGCCTCGCTTATCACTTGATTTTTTACAATTTTTATATTCATGCATTACCTATTCATTTCTTTCTATGTCATACTGGCATTACTTACCTATGCTCGTCATTTTTGGGTTTGACTGAGTGCAGATCTACGATCCAGCAAGGGGAAGGCTCCAAAGCTAGGTGAATTTTTTGTATATCTTTTATTTACTCCTACGATGATGATATAGTTATGCAAGGTTCCACAATTAGGTTGTCCAACTTTTTACATTATTGTTTTAATGCATAAATTGCTTCCGTTAAATTGTAAAACTTGACAAATACTTATAACTCGACTTAAAATTGTGAATTTACGTATTATGAAGGATTGGAAGGCTGACTAGGTTTGCGTTGACTTTGCGAAACTGGCTTGGGGGTCCACGTGGGCTTAGGCCGGGCGAGGCCCAATTTGTGGGAAATTGGGGCCGTCACAGTTTGTATCAGAGCATAAGGTTTTACATTTAGTTCTTGATTAACCCACAATCAGCATAAGACACGAACTAGCGGAAGTTAGGAACCCTGAACTTTGAGTGGAACCCTAGGATCCTGACTTAAGTCTTCGTTGGGAAGTGAGAAGAGTTGGGGAAAAATAAAAAGGTACCCTATATGGTACATTTGTTGTGTTGTAATATATGTACGATATCAGTAATTATACATTGATTCGAGGACTCGTGGCTATGGAAAATGCGACGACGTTTCAGACGGTCTAGGAATGATCGTGGGGCTGCATGTTCATGGTTTGAGAGTGCTGAGGAGCTGCATACTCTATCAGACATAATTGTTTCGCGCAACCAGCAACTGCAGGAGATTCTTCAACTGTTGAGGGCACAGGGTACATCGTCGTCGTCTATGTCAACAGCTTTAGTTATTCAGGCTGGGTGTATTTTTACATTTCACAACCCACTTGAAACATCTCCACCTACGTGGCGAGAGGCACAAAGTTCAAGCAAATTGGAAGATAACTATGTCAACCAAATAAGATTAATTACTAATTTTATGTTTATCTCTTTGTTATTCAAACAATGCGGGTGTATTTTTACATTTCACTTTTAGAGTCTCTAAAAGTTTGGTGTATTCAATGTGAACTTTTAGAGACCTCTACTTGAAAAACATCTCCGGTTTTTTGAGGCATGGCCTACTTTTGGAGACTTTTTACCTAACCCTGGCGAGTTGAGGCACTCTTTGCCTCCACGAGAAACTTTTGAGACTTCAGCAAATTGGAAGAAGAACTTTCTCCCCGCATCTCGGTGTCTCTCTCTCGCTTCTCTCTCTCTCTCTCTCTGTCTCGACAAATTGGGCAACCAAATAAGATTAATTACTAATTTTATGTGAGTTATCTCTTTGGAGATATCTCCACCTCATACCAAACAAGGCGATAGTATCAAATTAGCCCTTGTGATTAATGAATTGAGTGACCCGTCAACTGGACCCTCGCTAGTTTGGGCAGTTGGGCCTTATAGGCGGGCTTGTAGCTTCGACTGACCCAGTCATTAACCCTCAACGCGCACACAGACTTGAAAGCTTACAGACTCTCTCGCACATCAAAGCAGAAGAGAAGGCGACCAAGTTGGGTGATTAGGGTTGCAGAGTCGAAGAAGAAGATCATCGACGGCGGCATGAGCAGGAGCTTGGGCATACCGGTGAAGCTGCTCCACGAGGCGGCAGGCCACATCGTGACGGTGGAGCTCAAGAGCGGAGAGCTCTACAGGGGTAGCATGATCGAGTGCGAGGACAACTGGAATTGCCAGCTCGAGAACATCACCTACACCGCCAAGGTTCACTCCTACAAACCATAAACATTAATACTTTCTAATGTTAGGGTTTTGGGTTTGTAGCAAATGCTGTTAATTAGGCGTAACCGCGTTCAATTTAGGGTTTTCTTTTGAGATTGTTTTGGAACTGATTTCTAGTCAATGTATTGTTGTTGCGTGTTTGATTTCCGCTTCGTTTACCTTCTTAGATCTGTGGAAGCCCTTTTGTGTAATAGACCTGGATGTTCTGAGTTAGGGTTTAGGGTTTAGTGTGGAATTTGTCTGATGAAAGTAGAATCTTCTGGGCATTATTGTAGTGGCATACAAACTACTATGAGGAGAAGTTACGGTTTGTAGATTCAGTCACTATTCATTCTTGTTTACCATCAATTGCACTAAATCGAACGCAAGGAAGAGTTGGATTTGTGTAGCCGACCCCAACTAATTTGGGATTTAAGCTATGTTGTTGTATTCAGGGGCCAAGCCAGAATTTCAAGCTCCTTTGGGCTAGACCAAGAGTAGGCTAGACATTAGTTTAGTTTGAGGGGTGGGTGGCAGTCATGTATGTGGCTCTGCCCCTGGTTGTATTCATTATTGTTTGGCATTGGTTTAGCTTCCTGTTTGCGTGAAGAGTGTATGCTCTTTTTAGGTTTTTGGAATAGCTGAATCTAACATGCCTCATATTCAGTTTCTTCTCTGGAAACAGTATTTATTTTCATTTATATCTGATAGGATGGGAAAGTATCGCAACTGGAGCACGTTTTCATTCGAGGTAGCAAAGTCAGGTAATTGCTTATTTATTTTCTTTTCAAAATGATGTTGGATTCAAGGATAGGCGGCTCTTGACGATTATTTTTCCATTTATGTTGTGTACTGATGTGTTGACAAATTCCAGGTTTATGGTCATTCCAGATATGCTGAAAAATGCTCCAATGTTCAAACGATTGGATGCAAGAATTAAGGTGTTTTTTGTGTTATTTATGCCTTTTCTTTTTTTTTTTTTGGTTTTCAAATGTGGAGTTCATGCTCATTTATTTCGCATTGTGTTTCCTTCCTGAAGGGCAAAGGTTCTTCTCTTGGTGTTGGTCGAGGCCGTGCTGTTGCAATGAGAGCTAGAGTAAGTTTTCTGTGGTCATCAATTGGTAGCTTCATATCATGTTTTCTGTGTAGGTTTGATGTGTGCACACATTTGGTGGTTCCCTAGTTATTGTTAGCTGTTATTGAATACTTGTAGTAAATAGACTGGATTGCACTTGATTACGTTGCAGTGGATCTTATACAACTATAGACTTTGTGATGAGTACTTGGTTTGTTATACTGGTCTAACATTGTTGTTTTTGTGCAGGCTCAGGCTGCTGGACGTGGAGGACCACCTGGCAGGGGCGGTGTGCCACCAGTGCGGAGGTAGAATATCAAAGAGAGAGGATCTTCTATTTGTACTTTGAAGTTTCTTATCATAGGGTTCTCGAAGGTTATTTTGTACGAGTACTTTCTTTCTCAATGTCCGTGCTTTTATTGACGAAGAAATTGGTGTAAGTATTAGATCACTAGATTAATTTGTTCGGACAGTCGTGTCTGAATGCAAATAGGCTGTTAGCCTTCTTTCTGCCTCATTGAACCTAGTATTGGATTTAATATCTCATACTCTGATGTCCTGCATTCCTCTGTTGCCCGGCTTAAGAAACTCTTAATTGATCTTTCTTTATTCATGATCTATTGCTCCATCCCGCACCTAAGAAACTCTGAATTGATTTTTCTTTGTTTATGATCAATTGCTCTCATCTTTCTTATGATCCTCCACATGGCTTTTTTCTTTCCAGGTTTTGTAGTGCTTTGTAGGATAAGCTTGGCAGAGCCTTTTTTGTTTATGCCGAAGTTGAAATGTTAATGTTCCCTTAAATATCTTTGCTTAAGTTGTACAGGATCGATTTAATCCCTGTGATGGATCTTCATCCGCAGAATTAAGTTGTTAATATTGCAGATGCTGATAATAGCTGCATTAATGTGTTGTATGGATTAATATGATATGACCTGCAAACTCTTTCCTGGATATTGATAATGTTGGTCTAACATAGCTCCTTGTTATGTGCTATATAATTAATTTTCAAGAAAAGATGCATGGCAGCCCTATTGTCATAAGTTGCAGATGGGTACAGGGAGGAACCAAAGGAAGAACTGAAGTGCCAAAAATAAGTAATCTAAATATTGCTGCAGGTTCATATTCATTGTAAGTTGATTGTTTGAGATTCAATGAGCCTTTAACTAGGAGTTCCAAGTTCAACAACAACAACAACAACAACAATATAGCCTCAGTCCTAAATTAGGAGTTCCAAGTTCAATTAGAGAAAATCATGTTAGGATACCTCACCTCGTGAGCATGATAAGGTTGCTATAGAATAGTTAGCGCGATTCGGAAAATTGCGCCAAAGAAACACCAAGTCATCGGATGGTCTTTTCTTCCTCCTATAACAATTGAAGACTTGACTTCAATTATTCCCCCAGTTTTGCTTCGGCAACAATCAAAGACATCAAAACTCAAGTCATTTTGCCTATTTGGATTTTTATCAACCAACACAAGTAAAATAGTGGGAATTATTCTTTTGTGGAGAAAAAAAAAAAAAAACCACTGTCACTTGTAAAACAAACGTGGACTTGAAAACCACCACCTCTTTGTTGAAGTGTGCACAATTTCCTGCTAGTACCTCAAAAGGCACGGGCAGCGGGGTTTTGATAGCTCGGACATCACTGCCTTCATTTACAGCAA
This sequence comes from Stephania yunnanensis, assembly GCA_039657365.1. Lineage (NCBI taxonomy): Eukaryota > Viridiplantae > Streptophyta > Magnoliopsida > Ranunculales > Menispermaceae > Stephania > Stephania yunnanensis. The sequence continues at coordinate 51,254,918 of CM077585.1, read as the reverse complement.
TCACTAATCAGGCCGGCATTTCAAACGTGCATCTCCATTGTTTGATCAGGGATTGTCTCGAGTGAGAGAATCATCTCTAGTGGAAGAAACCATAAAGTTCGAAGAAGCAAATGCAGAGATTCCATGGAATCGAGTCGCTTGTTGTAGGACCTGTTAAGATAACTCGGAAAATCTGAATGGAAGCAGCGCAGTAGGACCGTGGATAGGCCATGATGCAAACTGCCCAGGCTTGCATATTGTTGGATCATTCTCGTGCACTCTCAAGTCAATCCAGTTTCTCCCATCGCAAGAACCCTGAAACGATCACGATCATGAAACTTTTATCCGTAAATCTTCACATTTTGCTTTAGAAGAAATGAATGAAAGAGCATCCAGTATACCTGAAGAGCCCAAGTCCTTGGAAATGCAGTTGAACCATCCTGTCTCAAGGTGTAGTAGTTGCACATAAGCTGTTTTCAAACAAAAAAATAAAAAATAAATTAAGGCACCTGTTTATCTGGAAAGAATTCTCCGACGGAAGCAACTAGCGGAAATATGCAACGGTATAATGATCGAAAAACTTCTTAACTTGGGACTACTAGGGCAAAAAAAAAAAAAAAAAAAAAAAAAAAAAAAAAAAAAAAAAAAAAAGAGAAATGAAAATCATGAGAACCTCACAGCGTAAGTCGTCCATCAACTCAATTCATTAAGTGTTCTATGTTGGTTTCATCGCCCACACATTCATGAATCCGCAAACTATGCGATTTATACGCAATTCAACTCTTTTACAGCTACAAGAAGTGTAAAAGATAGGATTGTTTTGATACAAATAGAGTCAGTTTCTCATCGTGCGCATATCAAATTCCCTAATAACTTTCATCAGAAGATAAAGAGAAAAACACACCAATAGGCCCCCTCTGGACAACAAAGCTTTAATAAATACTAACGACATATTCAATTCATACAACGATATAAAGCACTAATATTTCACGTAACACTGGATTTCCAGCAGTCGAGGACCAAATAGTTCATGTTTGGAAGATTTTGACATAACAGCAGGCACAACTCTGCCAAGGAAACTTTTAAAGGAAAATATTAGATCATTGTAAGACAGAATGCCATTTTGAACAACTTGAATTGCAGACGCCAACGAAACCGATATTTTCCATATTTGTTCTTGTCCAACTGTTTGAGATATTAGAACACTCGTAATAATGCAGTGCAGATATTCATGATATTCTATCTAGAAGGCACTTTAAAGTTTCAAAGGGTATTTACGCCAATATTAGAATGGTATTTCTGATATACTATAAACTCAAGTTTAGAGGCAAACCTGATGATCTTTTCCAACATCAACCATCCACCACGCACACTGCTTCCCATCTGCAATCCGTGGCCCAGCATAAGAGGTGGCCTAAAGAATAGCAACTTACTCACCCACTTGATAGAAATGGTGAATGAAAATCATCTTTTACAGCATTGAACTCGTCATACCTGGTATGCCCTCGAGACTAAAGCCTTGGGGTCCGTATATCTCGAGGCAGGGCTACTAGCTGTCACAGTGACTTTCTGTAAAAACAAAGTTAAGTTAAAAAGCAAGGTCCAAGGTGAGTATCATCTACCACCTCATAAATCCAAAGAATATTATGGGAGTGAATGAATGAAGAAATTCACCTTGGCAAGAACAGGATTGACCCACTGATGCTCCCCATAAGATGTGCCAGCATAGTAAATGACTCCATTGGTATCACCATCACATATGTATTGGAGCTCCTTAAAACTTGATTTGCGATGCTGAAATCTTGCACTGCATGAATTACAATAGACACTTAAGCAAAACAATGAATTGAAAAATATCAGAAAAAGGAATCTATAACTGATCCTGGTCCATATTATCTTAATTTATATGTTAAATTTAAGCTTTTCCATTGTATTTGACCAAAAAGGTTAATTACTTTTCTTCCCAAGCCACTCATTGGAGCCAAAAGAAAAGCAAGCTTTTCTAAATCCTCACATTTTATGATTGCTAAGTTTTGTTTGAGGACAATACTTATTTTCCAAATATGTGAACTCTCAACAGGAATATATATCAGGAAAGTTATATTGAATGGCCAAGGATTATAGCATCTTTGCCCTAAGAGCCAAGATATGGGTAAGACGATAAGAGCAATACATAGAAAACAACGAATTAGCAACATTTGTCCCATCATGATATCATCCGTCGACTATGCATTAGTATCCAGTAGAACTTAAAATTCCAGAAATAGAACATTTTCTTTAATGTGATGAACAAAGTGCAAAATCGCAAAACGGTACTTACTCCTGATAGTTTCCTGGATTAGATATTCCACACTCAGCATACTGAATCGCCTCCCGAACCTGTTGCACGCTCATCATGAGATACCATATCAAAGCAACCCAAGATATCAAAGAAAATCCAAATCTCCAAGAAAAAAAAGAGGAGTATTTGACTCACAAGTTGTCCAATTACAGGAATCTTATAGCTAAGACTGCTATTCTCCATCTGCACCACCATCAAAGATAAATAACAGCATCAACAATTAGGTAAACAGCTGTCAGAAGACATGGCAGTGCATTTTTAGAACCTGCGACAGCATACCTTCTTAAGCAGGTTTACTGGCATTAGCGGGAATCGTACTAACAGTATCATGATAGTAATAGAATGAAACCTCTCTCCAAAAAGGAGATCAGGTGTCGATGATCTTAATTGTGATTCAACTGCTTCCCAACCAATTAAACTCTCAGCTTGCATTCCCCATATTAAAATGGCATCAAGAATTCTTTCTTCAGATGTTACAGTCAAATCTGAATGCTGCAAACCCATTACTAGCATTAATAATTGCCAAATTCTATCAAGAAATTTTCATATATAGTAAAGTTGATGTTCCAGCAAAAACAGTGGAGCCTAAAATTTGGACAATTTTACAAACAACGCGAATGATTCCATCACTTGAGTATCTTTGTCATGAAAACTTATTACAAAGATACTTCTGCATGCATAACTACTCTTGGCGACTTAAAATCTAAAGAGGGTACACAGCAGGCTTAGTGTTTCCCGACTTTCCCTCAGTACTCGTTACAGCTGAAACTAATACGAACCTAGAGCACATCCAGTGGTGCTACATGTCACCTGTACAAGGAGATCAGATAATGATTTGATTATTCTCGCCTATAAATATTTCCAATACACGTTAAGGTTTTAAAACTGAGTAAACAGATGAGCAGATTATCAACACAATCTTTCATGGAAAGGGAGTATGGTGAAAGGTTCAGAATGATAAGTGATAAGTCTACTCCCATCACTAAAAAGAAACTTCTGGCTTGGAAGTTATAACTAGTCCTAGAATGCACATAACATGGAGACATGGGTATGCTGCTGGAGGACCATCTTCAAACTAATTGAGAGTACACACTACACATTATATTCATGTAACAATATGTTAAACAATTGTTTATACAAGGATTTCAAGGCGTCAGGGCAAACTTGATGCAATTTCCTTGGCACAGTTGAGGCGGTGCCTAGACGGCGCCTAAAAGATGCCTAGGCAAACCAAGAAAAAATATTTATATAGAGGCCCATAAATTATAATTTCTTCATTTATAGGTCCTTTAAGTAACAATTATTTCTATTAGTCACTATAATCCATATTCAATATATACTCCAAGCATTCTAATAAGACTATTGGTCCTTATGTAACATTAGTTATGTTAAGATTTTGGAATTGGGTAAGTATTCATATTGGCAAACTCAATTGTAATTAGCCCTTTCAATTTCTTAAAAACTATTTAGGACACCACCTGCCGAGGCGGATTTTGCCCTAAAATGCCTAGGGACCACCTGTGCGCCTCCTTTCAATCACTGTGTTTATATGCCTAGAAAAAGCATACCATCACAAGCTACCATGCATTATTGAACATACACAGCCTTTATACAGCCAAAACGAACTAGACATGATCTATGGCGGTGGTGCAAGGATGAGGAAAGTGCATATAAGCAGCACATTACAATGTTCAAGCAGACACAACATATATCAAATAAGAATTTGAATAGTACATAATTTAGCAATCACAAAATTTTTCAAGTCAAATGCAAACTTCCAAGATTGGAATCAAATACAAGCTACATGTCCAGTAAAGCCTTTAAAGGTTAGATATGCTAAACATCATTACATTGCGCTGCAGCCAAACACTTTTTTATAGACACCATAATCTGGAGGAAATGAAAGAAAAGCCCAGCATACCTGAAGAATATTACTAAATGTTGTCTCATCTAACAATATAAAGTCAGTGCTGGCAGTTGTGCAATAATTGAAGTGCCTTGAAAAGATTCTCTTGCATGTCTCTTCAAGAAGTTTGCACGATGGAATTGATGAAACCACCTGGAGAACTGAGCTGACTGAATCCTGCAAGACATTTCAAGCAGTCAATTTCAATGTTTGAGACTGACTCTTCTGCCAAAACTGTGTGGCTTTATCCATTAAACTTGTGCATAATACTAATAACTCTTGTTGAATGACCTTCTTCCAGTGTGAGTACTCCAACCCTGCAGAGATATATGTACAAGAGTATTAAATTTAATGCTTTACGATTCTTCAACTACAGAGAATCTCTTCTTTTGTTTTGGGCCTCTGGACAAAACATGTCTTTTACACTCATACCACCCAAGGCATATCTCTGAAACTTCAAGAACTTGGGACACTAGAATAATGCAAATGTAGTTTCAAACGAATAAATTTCCAATAAGTTAAATAAAAAAGAGTGATGATGACCTCAGATAGACATTCCAAAATGATTTTGAGGCACTCCTGGTGAAGGGCAGTGATTCCAAACTGATCAGCCAACATAAGAAGTTGAAATAACAAGCTCCCAATCTCCTTCATATTTTCTACATCAAGTTCCCCGCAGTACATGAACTGAACCATAGATGTAAAAGCCTCATATGACACATCTCTCAAGTAAATTTGAGAAGAATTGCTTTCATGCATTCCATTAGTGAACATCTGCAAGAACACAAGCATCCGTGATTTGCAATGGTATCATACACTGTAACTAATGTAGAACACACATAAAATAAAATAAAATAAATAATAATAAATAAAAAATGTAGAACACACCAATGACACCATCCCTATCCAAGTTTGCCTATTACATTTGGACAAATAGAAGGTATCGTATAACAATATAGCATTAATAAGAATTAGATTAAAGGACAAACTAAAGACGAAAATGATTTACCTTTGTAAACGGGGCGCTCCAAAGACTCAGGACAATTTTGTGTGCCAGGGTAACAAAGCCATGCCCATCAAGGTAAATCTCTACATCACAGTACTTCCTAGTTGAAAGCAATTGATTAAGCCTGTCAACAGTAATGGGTAGCTCATTGGGGAAAATTGAACAATGCTGTGGCCTTGAAGAAGGATGTGAAATCTCCACTCTCTTACCCGAGTCAAACAACTTCTTGTTAAGTTTAAAGCGGGCCATTATCTCCTCACATTGCTTAAGTAATGGCATGACTTCAAACTGTAAACTTAGATCCCTTAAAGGAGAAAGTTGTGCTTCCGAAATCTGATAAAGGAAAGAAACATATAAACAGTGATTCTCAACATAAAAATACATCTAGCGAAGGGGAGAAAACTGATCTCGACTAGTTGCAGCTTGTTTCATGAAAATAGCTTTGTTCAATAATCTTTTATTTTTTATTTTTAAATTCCTTTAAGGGGAGTTGCTGCATTGAGAAGTTATAGTTTTAACTTCAACGAAGCTTCTTTGGAGCCTAGAAAACAATGAAAACAAAATAATCAAAAGAGTTGTATGAGTGAGGACTAGGCCTTACCTGCGTTTGGCCAATGTAAATATATTGAAGAAGGGCATGAAGAATTGGATAGGTCACACCAGGAAGGTGAACAGCACCTTCATTGGGCGAACAAAAGCTGAAGTTACCCGATGAAGCCAAGATGATCTTGTGCGCCGGAACGACCTTCTCCTCAGCGCCAACCACAAAAAACATATCCGATAAATCCCAACTCTCAAGAAAATTTCCAAGCCCACATTCTTCATACCCTCCACGTTCATCCTCCATATCATCGTCATCATCTTCCAAGCATTCTCTTCCATGATGATTCACATGCTCCCTCAGGAGATTGTGATTCTGTTTAAAAGATAACACATTAACATTTCTATATCCCACATGTTTATCCCAGCTGCACAACCCAACATACTGAACACTACAATTCGGATTGGAATCAAGCCACTGAAAGATGACATTTTGAAAAGGGTAATGCCCCTTGCCAATACTAATCAGACCATCATATACACTGATCCAATAACTCTGAAATTCCGAAGAACAGCAAAGCCCAATCCCTGCCTCATCAACCACAGTCTTCCCATCCGCCTCAATCTTCAATCTCCGATTCCGATGACTCCCAATGATAACAGTGTAGTGTGGACTATTATCTGTTTTATAATGGTAGTTCTTGCTCCCCACATGTTCCCTAAACACTACTGTAACATCATTATGCGCAAAAGCTTCGAAAGCCACACAACCCCGGCCGGCCTCCCTGAACCTCAGCTCCTTGTGCCAAGCACACTCAAAAGGAGCCACAGTGAGGAACTTCTTCTGTTCCTTACCATCCATTGAGCCTAAAATGCAAAGCTTTTTCTAGGACAACAAAACTTTCTTCACATAACTCACCTATTTCGCCTAAAACCAAATCACAAAAATTAAACAAATGAGTGCCTGATCTGATCACAAATACCCATTAAAAATTGGGAAAAATCTCAAATTTCTCACATGTTAAATTCAAAAAATTCAATCAAAATACAACACAAACATGTCACCTTACATGGATCAAACAACAAAGCCCAAAAGGTGAATTTTTTTTTTTTTTCTATATTACGAATTCCCAATCAGATCTCGTTTTCTCCATCTAGAATTCAAGAAATCATAAATTGAAAACTGGGTCTACTCATTCATTGAGAACACAAAATGGGTATTTAACCAGGAATCAAAATTGACAGATTTGGGTATCCAACCATCATAAAAATCAAGTATCACCCACACAGAACCAAAATCAAATAAAATCAGAAGTAGCTAGAACCCACCACCACAAGAATACAAAAACTGAGTGTATAAACAAATACCGAAGCACAAACCGCTTTCTCTGTCCTACACAGCATCCTCATCCGAGTTGATCAAATTAGAGAGAAACCCAGTTGAGATCTTCATAAAATTGACAGAAAATCGTGATTAGATAACAGCGATTGAGACACATGGATTGGTGGAAGTGGGTACCTGATGTTGATGTTGGAGGCTTTTGGGACCTCTAATTGGAAATCTTTTTGATAGATCGAGGACAGAATAATTCGAGTAAGAAAGATATGCCATGGGGCCTCAATTTTTCGGTAATTTATTTGATATTTTTTATGTTAACTGCATTAACTAATTTATGCTGCGTGGAGTCGGCTCCATGCCCAATCTAGTGGGAAACAACTCATATACTATTCTGAATCAATCGGGTTATTAATAAATTTCATATATAGCTTAGTGGTGTTAATGAGTAATTTCAAAACATCTTTGGCATTGCGAAATTAGAGAACTTTTAAAATTGGATTAGAAAATTGATTAAATGTTTTTAAATTTAAATTTATGTTTATGTATTTGAGGTGGGACTCTTATGAATTGGACGAGATGTCATAAATTAATATTTACTTTTATGTATTGTTGTGTTTAATGTGTGTAATACTCTCTCCGTTCACTAATATAAGTAGTTCAAGAATCAAAAATTAAGATAACCTTAATTACAATTGAAATTTACATATACGTCTTTTTACCCTTAAATGAATTCAAGAATTAAAGAATCATAAATATTTAAATTATATAAAGTTATAATTGGTAAAAAATAATAAATATATTTTTAAATTTTAAAAACGATTTATAATTTTGATCAAAATTTTTTTATCAGAAATATTTATATTTTGACCGGATTGAATATATTTTATCTGTCATGAAATAAAGTTGATTTGAAGTTGAAACGAGTTGTCTGATCGGAGTATGTTGGATTTATTCTCAATTTTTGTCGAAATTGGAATAATTTTTTTTAGAACAAATTGTGAGTAAAAAAGCTTAAATTGATTAAAAAAAGAAAACAAAACAAAAAATAAAAATAAAAGTGAGAGACGAGATAATAGCTAGAGGCCTTAGTCAATAAAGAGAAATGGATAAGCTTGGGGATATTTTGGTCAATCGGTCAAACCCTAAACCAAATTACAATGTGAAAATGAGAAAAGGGCTTCAATCAAAACCCCTCATTTCGATGATGGATGATGTATTGGGAGGAGTGCTTGCTTACAAAGTGGAGGTGACAAGACCTTTCAATGGGCGGGAACAATGAGGAGTTCTCTCACATGCGTTTAGTAGTTCACGCTAAAGATTAGAGACATACGATTTTATTCACCAGTCTAAAAAGTTTGGTAGGTACATATAATTTAGTCTAGATACTCATACTTTTGTTTTTATCTATAAAAGATACTCAATTGTTGTAGTATGTATATACGTTTTCATATATAATTAAAATGGAGTCTCCATTCACATAAAAAAAAAAAAAAAAAAAAACCCTCTCATTTCGATCTCTCTTGTAAGTGATTAAGATCAAGTTAGTCAAACACGCTCAGCCGAAAGAAGACCTAGTCAATATGAGTCCTTACATCATGGTTAATTATATTGAGTGTCACACGTGATGAGTCGTGTGCCTTGTAACAGTTATTTTGTTATTCTGTTAAGTTGGCACGTTAGATTAGAGATCAACTGTCAAATGGTAGTGTACACTATAATATTGAGCTCAGCTATTGAATTGTAATTAATTCATCTCTGCAGATCAATAAAGCTTGCTTTCTTGTTTTCTTGCTTAACAAATTAATGTTTCAAAGTTTCTCTCATTAGAGGTATCAGAGCTTACTGCAACATGGCAGTAGTTAATTTTTCTCAATTTGGTCTTGGTTGTCTCTGCAGGTTTGCTAATGTGACAGTGATTGCGAAAGCTCTCAATTGAATATATTGTACTCAATTCGCTCACATTAATGCAGTATTCTTAGATTCTTCTTTGAAATCTATCGTGGTATGGGTTCATAGCTTTTGTGGTCATCTTGCATGTCATCGGTAAGCTGTATTTGGTGCCAAAATGGTCTGCTTTATCTTAATATTAGTCGTTTCCCTACGCTCTCACGCAGATGTAATAATAATAATAATAATAATAATAATAATAATAATAATAATAATAATAATAATAATAATAATAATAATAATAATAATAATAATACATTATATTCATAGTTATTCTCATCAAGTCAAACGAAAGGTTCATAAAAGAACAATAATAATAAGTAAGAGTAAAACAATATATTGTCTTCTTTAGCTTTCGTAGCATTCTATGGACTGAACAACATCTTTAAGCAATGGTAATCACATGCAGTAGTGTATATTGATCCACTATAAACGTTAAATATAAATTCCTCCATATCATCTTTTCACTCCAATTGAAGAATCTAAAACAACAGACAACATAACAAAGAAACATAAAAGGTCACGTGATCATTAATTTGTATTATAGATATAATGATTCACTTCATTCTTGAACTTATGGAAAATATATCAAACGATTAGATTTAATATAGAGCAAACATACATAAAGGAGGGCAATCAAAAGTGGTTTAGCTTATAAGCGTTGTGAATGGTTGTTATATCACTGGATGCATGAAGCTATAGGTAAGTAGAACAGCTTTTGAAGAAGCGATGTTGAAATCCATCAATCATATCTTGAATTTATTGGGTGATAATTGGTTGAGAACGGGAGGAATCTAAGGTTAGGTATAATAAAATTGGTTTTTTGTGATTTTTTGAATGGTGAAGGTAAAAAAAATCAAGTCGATTGCAAGAAGAATTGATGAGAGTTGAAATTTATAGGGAGAATGTAACTTGCACTACACTCAATTCATTGTATTTACCTATGATTTCAAGTTCAACGTACTCAATCTATTAATGATAAGATAAGATAACCACTATTAATTATTAATAAATGTACACATAATGTATAATTATATCTCCTGAAATAATAAATAAATAAATAACAAAAAATAACTCAATTATTTTTATTTACCCATGATTTCAAATTCAACGTACGTAATCTATTAATGATAAGATAACCACTATTAATTATTATTAATAAATATACACATAATGGATAATTATATCTCTTAAAATAATAAATAAATAAATAACAAAAAATAAAAAAATAGAATGATGAAATGAGGTAACTTTTAAACTTTCTCACTCCTCTTACTTGTATATAGATATATATATATATATATAGATATACGGTTTAGCGGCTGAAACGAATTATATAGGTCGCCCTGGTACTTTACAAACAAGTGTCATTTTTTGTCTTTAGTTAAAACCCCTCTTCTTTCTTTGTTTGAATATGTTCATGATGTTGATACTTTCTTTTAGTTAGTTGGAATGGATTCTGTTCAACTGAGCAACTGTTGTTAATTTCAAGTTTTGCCCCTCAAAAAAAATAAAATAAAATAAGAAAAGTTACAAAAACTACCTAGATATCAAAATATATAAATTTTTTAAACACCTAAATTACGAAATATAGTAACTACTATAATTTCCTTAACAATTTAAATTAATTAAATTTGACATTTTATATTTAGCTAGTTAATACAATCACCAATGAAAAATAATATACTTCGGTGTCGACTCCCGATGGTTGACCATGTATGCCATGTCGCGCTAGGTCCAGGTCGTGGTCAAAAAATGCCACGTAGTATATGTTAGAATTTTAGGATCATTACTATGCGGTGAGTGAGTAATCCTGCAAGACTCGCGAGGTTGAGAGATGTTTGGTAAAGACTTAAATTTTTCGTCATGGTTCCCTCTCAAGAGATGTTTTGACGGGCTTTCGTTTATGGGTTCCTCCCATCTAATCGTGGTATGTTTGGCAAGGTTTATCGTCATAGGTTCCTCTCGATCTAGCGAAACCGATTCTCGAATGTTGACTAGGTTTATCTATCATGTCACACTCATGTATGTTTCGATCTACGTACGTACCATAACTTATTTTCAAAAAGAGGAGCGAATGAGGTAATGGGAGATCAAGATACTCGATGGTCGAGGCAACTAGAGTTTTCTTGGGGAACGAGAAGAAATCAAGTTCACATTCAAAGAAATTGAGTTTGGGATTTAATTGTGTTTGGTCTTTTAGGCTTTTTTATACACACTTTAGTAGCGGTTGTCTTAAACCCCTATTAATCTAGTGCTACAAAAACCCTTTGTTTTAGTGAAAACACCTCTAGTGAGATGGTAAAGGCATCACTTGCTAAAAGGCACGGTTTGGGGATCGAGATCTGAGTTCGACTCCCACTAAAATAAAAATAAAAATAAAAAATAAAACAAACAAATAAACATATAACACAGTAAATTTCGATTCCCTTCTATATATGTGGGCCTTTTCCTAATCTAAACTTCTACTCAACAAACCATGGGAGTAAGAGGATAAAAATAGATCAAACCACGTTAAAAAAAAAAAAAAAGGCAAATTCAAAATCAAAACCCATAGATGAATGAATGGTGAACAGAAAAATTGGTAAAACGGTACTGTGCAATTACATTTTGATAAGAGGTACTGTACAATTAATGGCCTAAACTTTCCTTAGACAAAGTGATTCAATTCGCACAAAAAAAAAGTAGATCTTGTCCTTACAAAAATTGATTAAGGAAATACATTGTGATAACTATACACTCAAACTGGAAGTTAAAGACATAAGAATAGCAAAGTAGACGATACAATTCGAAAAACACAAACATGCATCTACGCTGAGAAGGATCCAACCCTTACAAGAATCATATACACTGCAATCAATATGTACCAAAAAAAAAAAAAAAAAAAAAACTGCAATCAAATTGACAAGAAGATTGATCTTGTTAATTAGGAGAAGTCTTCCTTTACAAACCAAAATGCAATACAAAAATCATTGGACATTAAACGCAACACTAATATGTAGAACACTATCATGTAAACAATAACTATGAAAAAAAAAAGTGAAAGAAATGTCAAGCAAAGTGTATGGATACCAAAAGCATATAGAAACATTTAAAGTTTACATCACATATTCTAAAATTCAAGAGAGGTATTTTGTGGAATTCGGGAACTCCAGCACTCACATTGAGCGGCCTGGGAGAAGAGGAATTGCAAAAAATTTCGTATATTGTACGTGTATACAACCATACATGAATATTAATTCAAACTGGAACAAATTCATGTCCTTAAACAAATTGATTCAATTCTCACAACAAAAAAAGGTAGATCATGTCATTACACAAACTGATTAAGCAAATACATGCATGGTACCCTTGTGACAACTACATATACATTCACACTGGAGCAAATTCATTACCCCATGCATCGGCTTCCCAATCACTGAATTCCAAATCTGCCGGTTGAAATTTGGGAAGTCACGTAACCGATCGAGGCCCTCTTCCTCTAAAACCTCTCGTCGACTCAACGTTAGGCGCGCAACTACATCGAGGATGATCAGTGTTGAAGTCACATTGATATTTTTGTTGGTAGTCTTGGATAATGGCCCCCGCTTCTTCAGGATTCTGCGTGATGAGGCTCAATATTTGATAGCCCAAAGTTGGATGAGTTATGAGTCATTATCGCGGTAGCTATGAATGGCATGGATGATCTTGGTTGATGATCATTAATGGTGGCATGGCTTCTTCACGCTTGATTGTATCACTCCATCCTCAATATTGATGTACTGATGATCATAGGCATTAGTAATATTATTCATGGTAGGTGCCATATCCATGCCAGCTTGTTGAGCAACACCATGATTGACATCTTCATAATAAGGTAGTTGTGGCATTATGTAGTCCTCCAAGCCTCCTTCGTCACCAACATCACTCTGATGACCAATTACAGTTGATGATTTGTTTGTTGAAGCTTTTCTAATCCTTTGGTAGATTTTGCACAGGGAATAGTCTTTAAACTGTACATAAGTAAAGAGAAAACAATATATCAATATTCAATTACTACAATTAATTAATAAACAATTCTTATAAAAAAAATCAGTTCAATTAACAATTAGTTTACATGACTATTGGTGAAAGACTAATAATTAATTTGAAGTTAGCATTAAATTAAAACTCCTAAAAATAAAAGGAAGGGTATAATAGTTTCTCTAGTTATTTTTTTAAGAAAAAAAAATATATGTTGTTATTTATCTAGGTTTATGGTATATAGATGTCTCGTATACGTATTTTTTTATATAAGAAATTAAGAAACTAACTTGCCCTAACTAGGACTCAAACCCCAACCTCTTACTTAAGTGACATTGTACCCACTTGCACTTGGTTGGTACGGTATGTTATAGAACTATAAACATATATATTAATTATTTCAGGAAAAAATCTAATAGATACATTAATTATTGATTTTCTAAGTTAATTAATGAGAAAAAATTAAGTATGGTTACTGTCACAGGGGCAAAAGAAGAGGGGTTTTTCTCTAGGAAATTTTTCTCTTTCTCAACCGAACCTGTGGTGCCTAAGGGCCACCTTAGTACAGCACTCCAATACTCAATTAAAGGGACAGCAAGCAAGCAATAGGCAACAAGGTAATGTTTTACTAGCTCACGAATTGGGAATACAACTAGGGAACTCTGTGCTTTCCCAAGCTCAGAGCCCTTGGCTTTATAGACCAGCCATTAGGTAGTTACACAACTAACTAGTACGCATGTCCAACATACATTAAGCCATAGACCTGGTAAAACGCCACTCCCTGGTGGTTTGGACGGTTACCCAACCGCCCTGCACTCCTTGTTGCCACAACGTTCCATAACTGCCTCCATTACTGGGTCAACCCACATGCTCCTGGTTTTCAGCCTTCCTTGGACGTGCCTTGGTCATGACTCCAGCCCATGACCGAGGTAGTTACATAACCGCTGGGAACCGCTTGACTTGGTCTAGCCACGCCACAAGGGTCGTGGCCATGATCTCTACGGACAGGGGACTCGTGGGGACGTGCTGTCCGTGCCCGGCGCGTCGCGCCGTGCTAGCCGGGGCTCCGTCGAGTCCCACCGGCTCGAAGGGTGGCCGACGCCATGGTCCGTGCATGGGTCGTGCCTTGGCATTGCGCCCAGGCATGCTCGAGGGTCCCTGCTAGTCCGCCCATGCCACCCCAAGGAGAGAGCACACCTCTCCTTATAGTAGATGTTAAGCCGTTTACTCAGCTCCAATAGGAAACATCAATTTTTCGACCAAGCGTACTTTGACTTGGGTCAACGCCTAAGTCAAGGTTTGTCAACCTAAGTCTCGTGCCAAGCTCGTGCCAAGGAATTCACTTAAGTCTGGCCCGTGCCGCGCTCGTGCCAAGACTTGCCAAGATGTGCCAAGGTTTGCCGTGCTCGTGCCAAGGCGTAGTGCCAAGGCGTGCCAAGGCGCTGTGCCAAGGAAAATACCCGCGCTCGTCCCGCGCGCTCGTCCGTGCGCGCTCGCCCACGCGACGCGCCCATACGCGCTCGACCATGCGCGCGCCTGTCCGCATGCGTCCATGCGCGCGCTCGCCCAGGGTCCTTGCCTCGCGCCCAGCGCATGCCTACTCGTGCCACGGTGTGCCAAGGCGCTGTGCCAATGCGTGCCAAGGCATTGTGCCAAGGCGTGCCAAGGCGTTGCGCCAAGGCGTAACCCCTTTTCACCAACGCACCATTTTACATGTTCACCCATGACTGCACCTGATGGAACTGACCAAGCCCTCATGGCTCGGTCTTTGCTAGGTTATCGGTCTGACCCGCCTTGCTCGGGTCTCGCTTTTAGGGGGCTGACAAACATCCCCCCGCCAAGATGTTCGATGCCCTCATCGAATGCTCGGTTGCTGCCGCGCCCGATAGTCTGAAATCTCCTTCTCAAACTGCCATAAGGTAGTGTCACGCTCCCATGTAGGTTCTTCTACATCAACCCACTTGATCAAGTAAAAAGTTCGTCTGTTCTTTTTACTCTGGCCACGCGTCTCGTGGCTTAGAATCTGCTCTATCTCCCCAGCAAACTCTTTCCGCACCAAAGGTGGAGCTCGCCTCGCTGTACTCCTCCCTGGATCAGCCTCATCCGCATGGAAAGGCTTGAGGTAACTGACATGGAACGTGGGGTGTATCTTCAGCCTCTCAGGTAGCTTTAGGCGATAGGCCGCCCTTCCCACTCGCTTGACCACCTCGAATGGTCCCTCATAGCGCTGGACCAGCCCCTTGTGCGTCTCCTTCTTGTTGAACTTCTTCAATATTTGAGGGGTAAGCTTCAACAAGACCATGTCTCCTTCCTGGAACTCCAAGGGCCTCCTATGCTGGTCCGCATATTTCTTCATCCTCCTGACAGCCTTGCCTAAGCTGTCTTGAGCTGCCTCCCTCAGCTCCTGTTTGCTCCTTGCAAACCGATAAGCCGCTGGGCTCGACCCCATCGACTTGGATTTGGCTACTTCGTGTGGAGTAACCGGTTGCTGCCCCATCACCACCTCAAACGGACTCAGCTCTGTCGCTGAGCTTTTGTGAAGGTTGTAACAGAATTGGGCAGTGTCTAGTAGATCCACCCAATTTGTTTGGCTCGCATTCATGTAATGCCTAAGGTAATCCTCCAACAAGGCATTGACTCTCTCAGTTTGCCCATCCGTTTGGGGGTGATTCGCTGTGGAAAACTTCGATTCGACCCCAAAGAAATTGAACAAAGCAACCCAAAACCGCCCAAAGGAACCGCGCATCACGATCATCGATAATATCTTCTGGTATTCCCCAATACTTCGCCACATGTTTGAGGAATGACTCATTGTCGTATCCGCATCACAAGTTTTCTGGCAAATGCTATGAAGGTAGCATACTTCGAAAACTTGTCCACCACCACCAAAGACGTTTGTCATACCCCGCACTTTAGGCAAACCAGCTTATGAAATCCATGGATATGCTCTGAACGGTCAGTGTCAATCAAGTGCAGTGCAAAGGTTCCAGCAGCCCTGGTACCTTCCTTCTCTCCGTCTTGTCTTGCTGGCACACAAGACATGTCCGCACGTACTGATCCACGTCCTCCTCCATCTTTGGCCAGAAGAACGAACGTGTCAGGAGGGCATAGGTCCGCTCCATGCCCGGATGCCCAGCCCATCGAGCATCATGCGTCTCTTTCAACGACTGCCGCCTCAATCCACCCGAATTAGGGACGTATGGGCGTCCTCCTTTGGCATAGAGGACCCCATCTTCACACCAGAATCTCCTTGTGACTCCATCAGCCACTAACTTCAGCAACTTCGAGCAAACAGGGTCTTTGCTCGTTTCTTCCTTGATGCGAGGCAAGAACTCGCCTTCTAGCCTCACGGTTGCCGCCACCATTTCAGCCACTACCTTGCGGCTGAGTGCATCAGGGACTGAATTAAGCCTGCCAGGCTTATGCTCGATTTGGACATCAAATTCAGCCAAGAAGTCCAACCACCTTGCCTGCTTCTGGTTGAGCTTCTTTTGGTTCATGAAATAGGTGATCGCCGCGTTGTCTGTCCGCACTATGAAGCTGGTTCCCAGCAAGTAGTGTCTCCACAATTGGAGAACATGGACCACTGCTAGCATCTCCTTTTCATGGGCTGGATATCTCTGTTCCGCATCCTTTAGCTTTCGGCTCTCGAAGGCAATAGGGTGTCCCTCCTGGACAAGCACCGCCCCTAACGCCCTGTCTGATGCATCCGTATGCACCTCGAATGGCAAGTCAAAATTCGGCAGCCCCAACACCGGTTCAGAGGCAATGACCTGCCTCAAGTCCGCCATCGCTTGGTCGCATTGGTCCGTCCATGTCCAAGCTCGATCCTTCTTCAATAGGTCTGTTAGTGGAGCCACCCTCCGTGAGTAGCCCTCCACGAACCGCTTGTAATAATTCGCCAAGCCTAGGAATGACCGCAACTCCTGCACCTTTGTGGGATTCGGCCATTCCAAGATCGCCCGCACCTTCTCCGCATCCATCTGGAGCTTGCCTTGGCCTACAACATGACCAAGGAAAGAAATGGTTTGCGCAGCAAACTCGCATTTCTCCCTCTTAACATACAGATGGTTAGCCCTCAATGTGGTCAGAACCTTCCTCAAATGATCCACATGATCTTGGAGGTTCTGACTATAGATTACAATGTCATCCAAGTAAACAACAACGAATCTATCAATATATTCCTTCAAAACATCGTTCATAAGGTTACAGAATGTGGCAGGAGCATTTGTTAAGCCAAATGGCATGACCAAGTACTCAAAAGAGCCATACCTAGTCACCATGGTTTTTTTTTGAGACATCACCACCGCACCGGACTTGGTAGTACCCGACCTTAAGTCCAGCTTTGTGAAGTAGGCTGCACCAGACAATCGATCAAACAAGTTAGCCACCAATGGAATGGGGTACTTGTTCTTCACTGTGAGCTTGTTCAGCGCCCTGTAGTCCACGCACATCCGAAGGGAACCGTCGTGCTTGCGCTGGAACAGAACTGGTGCGCCATACGGGGCCTTGGATGGCTGAATGAATCCCGCCTCCAACAGCTCTTGCAACTGTTTCCGAAGCTCCTCCAACTCCTTCGGAGCCATTCTGTAAGGGGCCTGCGCAGGGGGTCTCGAGCCTGGGACTAGCTCGATCTCATGATCAATTACCCTTTGAGGGGGTAATTCCTTCGGTAACTCGGCCGACATTATGTCATTGAAGTCCTCCAGCACTTCAATAACCATGTCAGGGACGTTCACTGCCCTGCGTGCCTTTGTTTCCACCAATGTCGCCAAGAACGTTGGTTCACCTTTCCTAAGTCCATCCTTCACCTGAATGGCCGAAAGGTGGGATAACTTTGTGCTCTCCTTCCCTGAAAATGTGTTAGCCGCAGGAACAAAACAGGGGTGGGACTTGTTCATCACGAACAGTCCCCTCGAGAAGGGCATCAGTGCAATACTTCCCATATGCAAGAAGTCATTCCCTAGGATGACATCAAAATCATCCAAGGGAACCGCCATTAGGTTGATCTTTCCCTCCCAAGATCCAACCTTTAAATTAACATCACTGGCCATACCTTGAATCCGTTTCGCCTCCGAATTCACGGCCTTCATTCGACTGGAATTCTCCACAAGGTCCGGTCCCAACTTTCCCACCATGTGATTCGCCACAAATGAGTGGTAGCCCCTGAATCAACCATCGCCAAGATTCGCTTCTTGTTCACCTCAGCGTCTACATACATTAGCCCTTCCGAAGGGCTTGCCTTGGCCTGCTGAATGGCATTCAACAGCTGCAACGGGTTCATTCGGGGCTGGCCTTCATCCTCCGCGATCAAGGCCGCAAGTTTTTCCTTCTTCGGGCAATCTCGTGCTCTGTGAGGGCCATTACAAATAAAACGACCTTACTTACGAGGAACTTGATGAGGGCCTCGGTCCGATTTTGGGAAAGGCTTCGGATTCGGCGTAGAACTTGGGAGAGAAAGGCTTCTTCTCACCTTTCTTCTCGTGGGTCTTGAAAGGCTTTTTCTCCTTGCCTTTCCTTCGCTCGGGGACGAGCTAGTCTTGAAATCAACAAGGCTATCGGCGGCCGCAATCGCACCAGAGCAAGTCCTTCACTCCTTGCCTCCTCACTCGCCAGAGCCCATGTTTGCAATCCCGTCGTGAAGTTGAATAGCTTGTCCTCCTCGGACATGTTTTTGATGTCCAGCAGAGGGACGAGAATTCCTTCACGTACTCTCGCACCGACCCCGTCTGTTTGAGCTTGCGCAAGGCATCCCGCGCTTGCCAAGCTGCATTCGTTGGTAGGAACTGATCCTTCAGTTCCCTTTTGAGCACCTCCCAAACAACAATTTTCGGCCTTCCCGCAGCCGCATCATCGTCCACTCTAGTCCTCCACCAGAGCTTTGCGTCTCCCTCAAGGTACATCGAGGTCAATATGACCTTGTGGCTTTCCTCCGTGCCGACAGTGGCAAAATATTGCTCCATGTCCCAAATGAAGTTCTCGAGCTCCTTCGCGCTCCGCTTGCCTGAGAACTTCTTTGGCTCGGGCACCTTAGTTCGGGACCTCACCGCAACGCCACCCTCCGAGGGTGATCCACCAACTGCTCGCTTAAGCAAGTTCACCTCCACAACCATTGACGAGGCTGTTTCGGTAGTGAGTTCGCCAACCGACCGCACATCGGCTTCCAGCTCCGCAAATCTTTCTTCCCACATTGCGATCATGGCTTCTCGGGACTCTCCCCTAGTCACCAATGAAGCCACCAACATTTCCAGAGCTTCAATACGTTGGGACGTATTGGAAGACTCTGCCACTTCCACCGGCATGGCTAACGTTGCCATCCTTTGCTCTAGGCGAGACACCCTCTCACTCAAGTCGCTCGCTGCTCGGGTCGCCATCGTCTCCGAACGTAGGCTCTGATACCAATTGTCACAAGGGCAAAAGAAGAGGGGTTTTTCTCTAGGAAATTTTTCTCTTTCTCAACCGAACCTGTGGTGCCTAAGGGCCACCTTAGTACAACACTCCAATACTCAATTAAAGGGACAGCAAGCAAGCAATAGGCAACGAGGGAATGTTTTACTAGCTCACGAATTGGGAATACAACTAGGGAACTCTGTGCTTTCCCAAGCCCAGAGCCCTTGGCTTTATAGACCAGCCATTAGGTAGTTACACAACTAACTAGTACACATGTCCAGCATACATTAAGCCATAGACCTGGTAAAACGCCACTCCCTGGTGGTTTGGACGGTTACCCAACCGCCTTGCACTCCTTGTTGCCACAACGTTCCATAACTGCCTCCATTACTGGGTCAACCCACATGCTCCTGGTTTTCAGCCTTCCTTGGACGTGCCTTGGTCATGGCTCCAGCCCATGACCGAGGTAGTTACATAACCGCTTGGGAACCGCCTTGACTTGGTCTAGCCACGCCACAAGGGTCGTGGCCATGATCTCTACGGGACAGGGACTCGTGGGGACGTGCCTGTCCGTGCCCAGGCGCGTCGCCGTGCTAGCCGGGGCTCGTCGAGTCCCACCGGCTCGAAGGGTGGCCGACGCCATGGTCCGTGCATGGGTCGTGCCTTGGCATTGCGCCCAAGGCATGCTCGAGGGTCCCTGCTAGTCCGCCCATGCCACCCCAAGGAGAGAGCACACCTCTCCTTATAGTAGATGTTAAGCCGTTTACTCAGCTCCAATAGGAAACATCAATTTTTCGACCAAGCGTACTTTGACTTGGGTCAACGCCCAAGTCAAGGTTTGTCAACCTAAGTCTCGTGCCAAGCTCGTGCCAAGGAATTCACTTAAGTCTGGCCCGTGCCGCGCTCGTGCCAAGACTTGCCAAGATGTACCAAGGTTTGTCGTGCTCGTGCCAAGGCGTGCCAAGGCGTAGTGCCAAGGCGTGCCAAGGCGCTGTGCCAAGGAAAATACCCGCGCTCGTCCCGCGCGCTCGTCCGTGCGCGCTCGCCCACGCGACGCGCCCATACGCGCTCGACCATGCGCGCGCCTGTCCGCATGCGTCCATGCGCGCGCTCGCCCATGGTCCTTGCCTCGCGCCCAGCGCATGCCTACTCGTGCCACGGTGTGCCAAGGCGCTGTGCCAATGCGTGCCAAGGCATTGTGCCAAGGCGTGCCAAGGCGTTGCGCCAAGGCGTAACCCCTTTTCACCAACGCACCATTTTACATGTTCACCCATGACTGCACCTGATGGAACTGACCAAGCCCTCATGGCTCGGTCTTTGCTAGGTTATCGGCTGCCCAGCCCAGCCTTACTCGGGTCTCGCTTTTAGGGGGCTGACAGTTACCTTGTAGGGACCTTTATGATTTTGAGAAGGCAAGGTGTATTCTTGCATGATCCAATTGGTCTAGGATTGCTTATTTTTAAAGTAGTTCAATGCTCCCTTATGTCCCAAAAATTGTCTATTATGTACTTGAACCATCATCTTTCCGGCTTTGGAGGCTCTCCAAAAACTACTTTGACCGGCAACCATCCGATTCGGCCTAGAGCCGTTCTCATGTTTCATGACCCTAGGGCTAAAAAAATACCATTCTTTGGATCTTTTTCTTTCGTACAAACCTGCAAGAATTAATGTAATTTAATTGCATGTGTACAAGAATCTAATTAATGCAAGTTTATATGCACGAGTACTTCCAACCCTAACCTCATCCGCACAACTCCGTGCATGCACACATAACTTGATTAATTAGGCATATATAATTATCAATACTAATTAAACCCTAAAACAAATTAATAAACATATAAAAATTTAACCAGATCAACACACACCATAATTTTTTCTTTTAACGAAAAAACAATTACTTACAAATATATTACTCTTTGATCAAAACTTGCACGACATGGAGACATTAATTTTAATTTTAAACTGTTTGGGTTAAATTATAGGTAGTTTTTTTCAAACATATTTAAAATCAAGTATTGACGCAAACCGACAATTTTTTGAATTTTAAAACTTCTAGTTAGTCAATGAGAATAAGAAAGACATGCAAAAAGAAAGAAAGAAAGAAAGAAAGACATGCAACATATTTGTTCTTACGTACTTGCGAGGATCTCAGATGTATATTTGTAGATGTCATCAAGATCATGAATCTCTTCGAACTTCACATCAGGGTTTTGAATTTTAGAAAGGAGAAAGTGACAGAAGAGCTCGGAATCTGTAGGAGCAAACACGTAACCGCGAGGAAGAACGGCTGATGAACTCAAACTATTACTAACGAGTAGTGATGATGCCATTGATGACGAAAAGCAAGAATTCGGAAAGCTAATTCCTCTCGAACGTTCAACAATTAATATATGGTGAAAAACAATCAAGAAGAGAAAAAATAGAAACTGTTGAAAAATCACAAAGTCCAAATATGATGATTGGTCTTATTTATAATGTGTTGTCCGAATGATTTATCCTTTTTTCTTCAAAAAAAAAAAACACTTATCCTCTTTAACTAATAAACTTTCTAAAAAATAATGTAGGATGGGATTTAGGATTTAAGATTGGTTCCACGGGGTATTTTTTGTGATCTAATTCCTACACAAATCGAGAAGAGAAATAAATAAATAAATAAAATATCGGATAAGAATGAGAGGATGAGAGAGAGAGACGGCAGAGATCAACAGTTATATAATAAGTTATTAAAACTTATTGAATTTAAAATTAACATATAACTTAATATTGTTAATAAAAAAATAGTGATTAATAATTAACTAAATATTATAAAACAAATAATTTCACTAAAATTAAAAATCATTACACATTAATTTCTTAATTATAGATAATCTTGTTAGATATTTATTACATATTAAATAAGTTTTAACAACGTCGAGTATAAAAATATTTTTAGATGTTATAAAAATATTTTTTAATGTAGTGTTCGAGTGGTGGGCTATCCTACATATTTTATTTTTTTTACTAATCTATTTTTTTTTTAAGTTATAGAGATACTTCTATAGAAATGAAAAATATTCGCAATAATATTGATTCTCAGTTATGGATGATGCGTTAGTTATATGTATAGTTATCCAAGTCGTTTATTGCATTTTTATTTACATGTGTTTATTTTTTACGAATTCTTATAAATTAATATATAACTATTTTCGTGCATGTAAGCATTTATAGACACACATAGTTTAGTTTTCTAAATAATATAAATTATTTTATGGTATTAATTTATATTTTGTAAATAAGATACATTAATTATATGATTAATTAATATACTTAATTGTGTCATATGTCCTTTATTGTCATTTTGCATTTATCAGCTAATCAATCAGCTATCATTCCAAACAGTTTTTACTTGATCAGCTATATTATCAGCTTTCAGCTACCAGCTAGTAGATTATCAGCTATTAGCTAGATTATTAGCTATCAGCTAGTTTATCAGCTAGCCTTGCCAAGCAGAGCCTTGGTAGTTTAAAGAGATAGTTGTGACTTTAAAGAATATTTTGAATTTAGACTTTTCATTTTAGATATGTCGATGATTTGTATAAACTTAATTATAAGTGTTAAAACTTAGTAGTTATAATTTTTTTTGCATGATATGTTAATTTTATTTATTTTTGTTGGAATTTCAACAATTGTGTCGTTATGTATGTATATTTGACACTTTATTTGTTACAATTCTTTTTTTTTGAAAATTCCCGCGGGAATCCCCAATGAATAATATAACGGGGAAAAGATTTTCTACGGGGTTTTTCATCCCTGCAAAACCATTTCAAAATTATAGATTCACTCAAGTTTGACCATCAACCACCTCATTCATTAAAGTAAAGAGATCAAGACTTGAACTAGAAAGATTTGTTTTGAGCATACCTAGAGCCGGTGTTGTTGAAAGTTGGAACTATACTGAAACTTCTTATCTCCCCTCTAGCTTCCTATAAATCTAGCCACTCTAGCAAGTGCTCTATTCTCTTCCTCAATTGATTCCCTGAAGTGATTTTGAAACCACAATTTGTCTAAGTGTCCATATTTATATTAGTCTCTCTTTTGATCCTAGCTTCACATCCTTTGATATGTGTACATCCCTACACCTACCCATAATTCTAAATTACCCCACATCATATACCACTTGATGAGCACTAATCATTTTCCACACCCTCATCCCTAGGTAGATCTCGTGGAGGTCCATGGTGTTCTAGATTAAGTGTGTAGCTTAGATGTGTCCAATTGGCCTTTCTTTAGCTAGACTTATATAATTTCATGGTTTCATTTTAACCATTTGGACTTAGGCATAATAATGTGATAATCTAAATAGAAACTCCAAAAGGTTATTCATTTAATTAAATGGCATTATAACCCAACAACTATCCAGTTAGATCAATTTAACGATAGTTATAAAGTAATTGACTTAGACATTTTCCTTTACCATTTTCATAGGCCAAGTTCACGTAGGTTTCAAAAGTACTCAATTATTAGCCGTCTCATCATTTAGCTTATTCGTACTCAAGTACTCTCCTAGTGCACGGATACCGACATCAAACCTTACCCGCGAAACCCGATAATTTAAATTGATTAAATTTGACATTTTTATTTATCTAGTTAATACAATCGCCAATGAAAAATAATATACCTCGGTGTCGACTCCCGAAGGTTGACCATGTATGCCACGTCCTGCTAGGTCTAGGTCATGGTCTTAAAATACCACGTGGCACTAGTTAGAAATTTAAGGTTGTTACAAGGACTATGCGGTGAGTGAATACTCGTGCAAGACCCGCGAGGATGAGAGATGTTTGGTGAAGACTTAAGTCTTCGTCATGATTACCTTTCGAGAGATGTTTTGACGGGGTCTCCTTTCGTGGGTTCGTTCAATCTGACCGTGGGATGTTTGGCAAAGTTTATCGTCATAGGTTCCTCTCGATCTACCGAAGCCGATTCCCAGATGTTGACTAGGGTTATCTATCATGTCACACTCTTGTATGTTTTGATCTACATACCATAACTTATTTTCATAAAGAGGAGTGACATGAGGTAATGGGTGATCAAGATACCCGATGGTCGAGGCAGCTAGAGTTTTCTTCTGGAACGAGAGGAAATCAGGTTCACATTGGATGAAATTGAGTTTGGGATTTAATTATGTTTGGTCTTTTATGTTTTTTCTTATACACACTTAATTTGGTAGCGGTTGTCTCGAACCACAATAAATCTAGTGCTACGAAAACCCTATTTTGTGTTAGTGAAAGCACCTTTAATGAAATGGTAAATGCATCACTTGCCAAAAAGTTGGGTTTGGGGATTGAGGTGAGTTCGACTTCCACTAAAAAAAAAAAAAAAAAAAAAAAACAAACAAAAAAAAAACAAACAAACAAACATATAACACAAGAAATTTCGATTCTCTTCTATACGTGTGGGCCTTTTTCTAATCTTAACTCATATTCAACGAACCAATCGCTAATTGCCATTAGATCAAACCACGTATCCAATGGTTTAGAATGAGATTTGGTGGGAGTAAGAGGTTACTTATTCGAACCCCAAATCTTAGGGGCAAGTTGTTTCAAAAAAAAAAAAAAAGATCAAACCACATAAAAAAAAAAAAAAAAAAAAAAAAAGCAAATTCAAATGCCTTAGATGAATGAATAGTGAACAGAAAAATTGGTAAAACGGTATTCTGCAATTACATTTTGATAAGAGGTACTGTACAATTAATGGCCTATACTTTCCTTACACAAATTGATTCAATTCGCACAAAAAAAAAGGTAGATCATGTCCTTACAAAAATTGATTAAGGAAATACATTGTGATAACTATACACTCAAACTGGAAGTTAAAGACATAAAAATAGCAAAGAACAGGATACAACCCTTACAAGAATCACACAGAAATGCTACAAGAGTGCCTCTCAAAGCATTATTTCAAAGACACCAAACATTAACTCCCCCTATAAAAAATTACCAACTATTGTTAAAAAAAAAGCATCTGATCTTGCCCATCACTAAAACGACATAAATGAAATGTGCATTATTTATTTGATATATTGTGCACATCAAACACATTGCAATCAATATGTACCAAAAAAAAAAAAAAAAAACACTGCAATCAAATTGACAAGAAGGTTGATCTTATTAATTAGGAAGAAGTCTTCCTTTACAAACCAAAGTGCAATAGAAAAATCATTGGACATCAAACCCAACACTAATATGTAGAACACTATCATCTAAACAATAACTATAAAAAAAATGTGAAGGAAATGTCAAACAAACTGTCTGGATACTCATGATTACTCAAACTGAGCGGCAAAGAGAGGTGAAGCAACGACACTCACAGGTTCGAAGGAATTCAAGGCAAGGCAGTGGAGGGAGCTCACTAGGCGCCCATGATTGATACATATTATAAGAATCATTTAGGCATGATGGATGGATCCAACCATACATGCATATTAATTCAAACCGGAACAAATTCATGTCCTTAAACAAATTGATTCAATTCTCACAACAAAAAAAGGTAGATCATGTCATTACACAAACTGATTAAGCAAATACATGCATGATATATATCCTTGTGACAACTATATATACATTCAAACTGGAGCAAATTCATTATCCCATGCATTGGCTTCCCAATCACTGAATTCCAAATCCGCCGGTTGAAATTTGGGGAAGTCAAGCAACCAGTCGAGGCCCTCTTCCTCTAAAACCTCTGTCGACTCAACATTAAGCGGAGCAACTACATCAGGATGATCAGTGTTGAAGTCACATTGATATTTTTCTTGGTAGTCTTGGATAATGGCCCTGCTTCTTCAGATCTCGTGTGATGAGGCTCAATATTTGATAGCCCAAAGTTGGATGAGTTACCACAAGTCATTATCGTCGGTAGCTATGAATGGCACTGCGATGGATGATCTTGGTTGATGATCATTAATGGTGGCATGGCTTCTTCACGATTGATTGTATCAGCTCCATCCACAATATTGATATACTGTTGATCATAGGCATTAGTAATATTATTCATGGTAGGTGCCATATCCATGCCAGCTTGTTGAGCAACACCATGATTGACATCTTCATAATAAGGTAGCTGTGACATTATGTAGTCCTCCAAGCCTCCTTCGTCACCAACATCACTCTGATTATTATAACTCTGATGACCAATTACAGTTGATGATTTGTTTCTTGAAGCTTTGCCAATCCTTTGGTAGATTTTGCACAGGGAATAGTCTTTAAACTGTACATAAGTAAAGAGAAAACAATATATCAATATTCCATTACTACAATTAATTAATAAACAATTCTTATAAAAAAAATCAGTTCAATTAACAATTAGTTTACATGACTACGGTGAAAGACTAATAATTAATTTGAAGTTAGCATTAAATTAAAACTCCTAAAAATAAAAGGAAGGGTATAGTAATTTCTCTAGTTATTTTTTTAAGAAAAAAATATATGTTGCTATTTATCTAGGTTTAGGGTATATAGATCGATGTCTCGTATACGTATTTTTTTATATGAGAAATTAAGAAACTAACTTGCCCTAACTAGGACTCAAACCCCAACCTCTTACTTAAGTGACATTGTACCCACTTGCTCTTGGTTGGTACGGTATGTTATAGAACTATAAACATATTTATTAATTATTTCAGGAAAAAATCTAATAGATACATTAATTATTGATTTTCTAAGTTAATTAATGAGAAAGAATTAAGCATGGTTACCTTGTGGGGACCGTGATGATTTTGAGAAGCCAAGGTGTATTCTTGCATTATCCAATTGGTCTTGGATTGCTTATTTTTAAAGTAGTTCAATGCTCCCTTATGTCCCAAAAATTGTTTATTATGTACTTGAACCATCATCTTTTCGCCATTGGAGGCTCTCCAAAAACTACTTTGACCGGCAACCTTCCGATTCGGCCTAGAGCCGTTCTCATGTTTCATGATCCTAGGGCTAAAAAAATACCATTCTTTGGCTCTTTTTCTTTCGTACAAACCTGCAAGAATTAATGTAATTTAATTGCATGTGTAAAAGAATCTAATTAATCTAAGTTTATATGCACAGAGTACTTCCAACCCTAACCTCATCCGCACAACTCCGTGCATGCACGCATAACTTGATTAATTAGGCATATATAATTATCAATACTAATTAAACCCTAAAACAAATTAATAAACATATAAAAATTTAACCCGATCATCACACAACATAATTTTTCTTTTAACGAAAAAACAATTATTTACAATATATATTACTCTTTGATCAAAACTTGCACGACATGGAGACATTAATTTTAATTTTAAACTTGTTTGGGTTAAATTATAGGTAGTTTTTCTCAAACATACTTAAAATCAATTATTGACGCAAACCGACAATTTTTTGAATTTTAAAACTTCTAGTTAGTCAATGAGAATAAGAAAGACATGCAAAAAAAAAAAAAAAAAAAGAAAGAAAGACATGCAACAGATTTGTTCGTACGTACTTGCGAGGATCTCATGTGTATATTTGTAGATGTCATCAAGATCATGAATCT
The DNA here is from genome assembly GCA_039657365.1 of Stephania yunnanensis. NCBI lineage: Eukaryota > Viridiplantae > Streptophyta > Magnoliopsida > Ranunculales > Menispermaceae > Stephania > Stephania yunnanensis. Next base: position 51,226,927 of record CM077585.1, on the reverse strand, counting down.
CTTCGAACTTCACATCAGGGTTTTGGATTTTAGAAAAAAGAAAGTGACGAAAAAGCTCGGAATCTGTAGGAGCAAACACGTAACCGCGTGGAAGAACAACTGATGAACTCAAACCATTACTAACAAGTAGTGGTGATGCCATTGATGGCGAAAAATAAGAATTCGGAAAGCTAATTCCTCACGAACGTTAAACAATTAATATATGATGAACAACAATCAAGAAGGGATTATTAGAAACTATTGAAAAATCACGCAATATAATGATTGGTCTTATTTATAATGTGTTGTCTACTTATCTTTTTTTTAAAAACAAAAAAAAAAAAAACCTTATCCCTTTTAAAACTTACTAAAAAACAGTGTTGGATGGAAATTAGGATTTAAGATTGGTTCCAACGGCATATTTTTCGTGGTCTAATTCCTACACAAATAAATAAATAAAAGATCGGATAAGAAAGAGAGATTGAGAGAGGCAGAGAGAGGGAAGAAGGAGAGAAGACGTCGACGGTGCGAGCGGCTCCAGCGAGGGCGCGAACGAAGAGACCAACGGGCAGGGGAGCTCGCGGACGAGCGGCAGCAGCTGAGCGCGGTGGCGCGTTGACAGCGGCGACAGTGGTGAGTGGCTCCACTGGCGAGGGTCGGCGAGCCTCCGTTGCACCAGCAGGCGGGCGGACGGCCAGCAGCAGCGGCGGCAGGAGGTTGCGCGACTGTGTGGGGGAGACGACAAGCAGCGGCGCGGTCCACCAGGACGCCGGCGAGGAGCAGCGACGCCGGCGAGGAGGAGCGGCAGCGGCGGCGGCGCGGTGAACGGCACTGGAGCAACGGCGCGTTGCCGGACCGATCGATCCCCGACGAGACACAACAACAGTGAACAACGAGGCATGACTTCGACGAAGCTCTTCTTCGCGATGGATTGCTCGCGAAGAAGACAAGAGGCGTATGCCATGGTGAGGTCCTAAACCATATTTCTGTGTTGGGATCGAATGATTTCAATTTAATCGCGAACATATTGATTTGAATGACTTGTTTCGAAAGGGTGTATATATGTCCTACTAGCTTTTACTTATCTGAGTTCGTCATTTTTGTGTTAGCTTGAGTGCATATTCACAGTCCAGCAAGGGGAAAGCTCTATAGCTAGGTGATCCTTTTGTTGTTTTAAAAACACTGAGATTTTGGTCATGTATATCTTGTATTTACTCTTCTATGATGATGATATACTTATGCTGGATTCCACAATTAGGTTGTCCAACTCTTTTACATTATTATTGAGTTATTTAATGTATTAATTGCTTTCGCTAAATTGGAGCCAATTTGTGAAAAATTGGGGCCATCACAATTTGTGTGCATCTCTTCAGTGATTCTCTCTTTAATCACCAAAACCAGAGCATAAGTGCATGATCACTTAATTAGCATGGTATGTGTTGAAGCCATGAATGCCCACCGCTCAATTCACCATCCCATTTTCAACACTAAATTAAGCTGCCACTTGTGCACAACTATCTACGTACTCCTCTTCACTGCCTATTACTTTAGCTAGCAATGAAATTGTTTTCCTCAATTTATTTACTAGTGTCTTGTTCCAGTACTTTTTTTTTTTTATGCACGAGCTAGTTTGTAACTGATTGACAAACAATTTTACTTCTTAATTATAAATATAAGAAGCTTAAATTATTCACAGCGTTGCAAAGTTGCTAGTTCTTATCTATTTGGAGCTATTGCTCTTAGTAGGTGATCACTCTCCCTTTTTTTTTTTTTTTTGACTTTGTTTTTATTTTCGGCTCTTGAATAAACCTCCCTAATTACACTTGCAAGCTAAACAGCTGGATGGTTGTGCTATTTTTCAATAGTTGTGTTCAACTAAAATTTTACTTGAGCAGTTGATCTCATGATCCTACTAAGTTAGATCGATGCTGCATCAAACCCTTGACTAATAATGCTACTAGATTATGATCAATATGCAAAAGCATCATTCCTAGATTATCTTATTTATTATGTGTGTTTTGGTTGAAACTCAGATTTTTCTTCTAACTTATTAGTTTGATTGGTTGCAATTATTAATGTCCAAAGTTTTCAATTTTTTATAAAAAATTAGTGCACTTTTTGGTTTTGGACGAGTGATCGACAAATGAATATCAAGACGCCACCAGTTTTTTTTAGTTTTTTTTAGTTTTTTTTTGTCTTACAACAACAACATAGCCTCAGTCGTCCCAAATTAATTGGGGATGGCTACATGGATCAAACTCTTCTATTGTGCTCGATTAAGAGCAATTCAATATCAAGAATGGTTGATGAGTTTTTTTTTTTTTGGATTGAATAAACAGAGGCTTATGTACGAGAAAGAAAACTAATGGTCTCTTTGAATTTAGGAGATCAAAAATCTCTCCATTGATACAAAGATAGAATAAGAAATATAGAAATTCAAATACAAGTAGGAGTAGCACCAATTGATACAAAGATTAGGGAATGGTGGTTGTGATGGTTTGGTAATCTGCAAAGACGGCCTATAAGTGCTTCAACTAGAAAACTTGACTCAATATAAACTGTAGAAATTCGACAAGGTAGGGGCATACCAAAATTAACATGGGATGCATTAATTAGGAGAGATTTGAACGGTTTGCAAAGCTCACCATCAATTGCACTTAATCGAGCACAATGAAAAAGTTTGATCCATGTAGCCGACCCCAGTTAATTTGGGACTGAGGCTATCTTCTTCTTGTTGTTGTAGAAATCTCTCCATTGTTGCTAGTTGTAAATATTGCTGAATCAATGGACATATCAGGTAATTTATGACCATGACATTTTCATCTGTTTTGTTTGTATTTACTCTCTATATTTTAGAAATTAATTCTTGTTCACTTCTTGATGTAACTATATTTATCCTTCTCATTTCTTTTTGTAGGCAATGGTTCATAAATTGATTGGCATTGAAGATAATAAGGTGGACCTAAAACATCTTGGCAAGAGTCCTAAAGATCAGCAGGTTGGCCTATATTTTTTTTTTACAAGTTTTCATTGTTTCAGATCCTCATCTCCAGTTGTGAATCATTTTGCTGACTCTTAACTGTAGGAGGTTGTACTATCATCAGAACAAGTTTTTAAAAGCTAACATGTCTCATAACATGTAATAATGGTTACAGAGTTGAGCGGGATGGTTGAAGGAAAGAAACTCATGTTAGTTTCTCAATCAGAAAAAATATTTGGCTTGCAATGGTGGACAGGCTGCAGCATTTGAGGTAATTGATTGTGTATCTTGTTTTCTTGATTTTATTTCTGTATTCTGTTCAGTTTTTTTTTTTTTTTTTATGATTGTTGATGCACGTACAGTGTGACTTCTCTAATGCAAAATGTGAGCATTACACTATATTGGTCATTGAATATATGTTACTGTATGTCAAAGTTGAAAGCTTGTTGATGACCCATAAGCGGGGTTGAGTTCAAGTCTTGTAAAAATGGAGAAAATTGGGTTGGAAGGGCCGCCTCTGAATGGTCTCTTTCATTTCTAGGGAAGAAAATTAACTTGCATGTCTGATTGTCTCTCATCTATAAAGATGAAAATAGCTTAGCTAGCAAGATGAGATAAATTAATGAAAGTCCCCGTAGATCGTTTTACAGGGACAAGAGAAGAGAACAAATGCAATTGAATTTGAAGCCACTTGAGACTTCTAGAACAAGGCAACACATGATAATTTGAATGAGTAAATGAATTCACTGTCTGATTGAATAAAATCATATGAAACATATATAGTGCTTGTTTTTTTCCCTTGATAGATGCTTAAAGGAAAATGATTTGTTAGACCAACTAAATTGGAGGCTATTTTATATTAATTTGTGTGGTTGAAATTTAAAATCATATTAAACTAATTCTGATATTGAGGGGATATTAACTATTTCACCATCGAATACTAATGAAATTTCTCTCTTTTTAGTCTTTTTGTGATTCTTTTTTATGTGTTTTCTTATTTTAACCATTAATAGAGTTGTTAGCTTTAAAACTCGTTTGTTTGGAATTATTGCTTTTGCTAGATGATCTCTCTTTTATTTTCAGATAATTGGCGAATTAAATTTCCTTGTCTTGCTCATGTGATATTTGGGAAGAAGAACTGGAGTTCTCGTTGCTTGGAAGATGCGAGTTGAATTAAAAGTTGCAAACGTTTTTTGTAATTTATGCGAGTTGATATTGACACGTTGTAATTGAGATTTCGTGATGATTTTTAATAAATTTCTTGGTTGAAATCTTAATTTTGACATTTTAGCAAACAATAATCAAATATTTTTTATTTCAATATAAATTATTGTTAAATCATAATTTAAGTAGTTAGCGACTAATTCATTTATTTGTCTAAGTATAATATATAATATATTTAATCAAAATGTCACAATTGAACTTGTTGACCAACTATGATGTCTAGAGTGCTAATAACGCATAAGAGAAAAGCTAGCTCCATTAGTTCAAATATGATTCTACCAATTAGCATGTTTTGTATAAATCGTGGTCATTGAAGGAGCAATGTTAAGTTCTGAATGATAAAGGTAAAACCATATTCCGTGATACTTAGATTTGATACATTAGGAAGTCCACTTTCCACGAACTCCTTAAACATAATATTCTCCTTCAAAACTTCCGCCCAAAATAAAATTAAAAACTAATATAAAAAAATGAGGGACATCAAGGCAAGTTCTTGGGAAGATAGATGGAAATCTTGTTATAGCCTTTTCTAGATGCTTTGAGATATACCCCTTGTCACCCCTATATTGCCACGTCATTTTCCTTTCTATTATTTGGATTTTGGACATCCAAGTCCATTTGCCCTCCAATATGCCATTTCTATCATCTCTCTAAGCCCTTAATTAGGATAAGTCACCATTTGTTCTTTATCGTTCGTTCTCACAATAACAATTTTCTATTTCGTACTGTCTTGCACATGCACAGCCTAGGTTTTCCTAGTTCTCTTAGGAGTTTAAATCTCAAGGATTGCAATAGTAGAAATAATCTCTCATTAATTCACAACACAAGAAGAACTAAGAAACTGAGGTGCATTCTTTTACAAAGGATGTGCTAATAGTAGAAATAATCTTTTAAGCAACTTTTGTGTGCACTTCAATTATTGGATGGAAAAACTCTATCCATTGAATGAAAATTACTGCACAAAAATAAATTTTACATGAAAGAAGGTAGGAAGTTTACCTTTTACGCCCACATAGTAGAGTATTCCAAGCACTAGTAAGTGCTGGATCAACATGCCAACATAGTAGAGTATTCCAGTTACAAGACCTGTTACAAATTTCAGATCAAACATGTAGTTTCAAAAGCCATGGTAAGGAATAAGAATGACCACGTAGTTGGTGGTAATTTGGCGAATGGAGAAACAAACTGGAAACTCATAGACCCTAGGCTGTTCTCCAATCCAAATTCCAAAATGCTTCTTGTCTTGTTTTAATTCCTTAATTTATGTAGCTTTAGCATATGTAGAAAAAATAAATTCCGATATTAATAGCAGTACCAAATCAAAAAAGAGACTGATGATTACCGGTTTCAACAATTAATACTTTTGATGGAACTCCTGAAGACTGAGGTCTTTCACTCTCTCCACAGCAAAGTGATGCAGGGAGAAATTGTCCAACGTTGTCTGCATAGGAATAAAGAGTTGAATCCTGAAATAAAGAAATAAATAAAACTATCAGCCAAGCAAGTGATCTAACCAAAAATTGGCGTAACTGATTATCAATAAAGTACACATTGAGAATGTTTTACATGACAAATTTTTTTTTTTGAAAGACCCTATACAACAATTTAAGGATGTATAAAAAGGTGAACTAATAAAAAAAATAAAATAAATAACAGAGGAGAGCTAACAAAATAAAAAACCGCATTACCATCAAACATGCTAAATAAAACTTTACAGCAAATAGAGCAATCTCCAAGCAAGGCCCCCTATACTACACAATAGCTACCAAATTTCCTTGAGGACTTTTTAATATATCTTCTAGCAAAGGTTATGTTCCAATCACTAACAATGATAGTAGGGAGGTAAAAATTCCATCAAACACTTTCCTGAGAGCCTGAGCATGAATAATGATCAAATACATCTTAATCTTTGCTAGTTGTATCAATTATATCATAACATTTTAGTTTTAGGTTTCGATTTTATCCTCAAGCATATTTTCCATGGTGCATTACTTTCCAAAGAGCCAAAATATGATTCCCTTGTCTCATTATCTCTCTCCCACGTTAGTTAACGGCACTAGGGTTCCCAAATCTTGTAAATTCTAAACCCATTTGATGAAAAAAGCTTGAATAAGCCAATATTTCTATTTTAACTTTTTAGCTTCTTCAATGGGGTTTATGTCTTTGTGTTTTGTAATCTTGTAAATTTCAATTAACATTAATTAATTTGGGAACCCTAATGTCGTCAACTAACATGGGAGAGATCTAGTGAGACGAGTGAATCATAGTTTGGCTCTTTGGAAAGTGATGTACCATGGGAGATATGCTTGAAGATAAGATTGAAACTAAAACTAAAAGGTTCGGATATAATTGATACAACTAGCAAAGGTTAAGATATATTTGATCATAGGCCGTTAAATCTTCCTAGGACTTGAGAGCAAGCAAATTATGGGGGATAGAGCCATTGCAAGTAGGAGATTTTTTAGGGAACGAAGTCGCTGAAGGTGGGAATATGAGATGTTGGAACAAGGATTTGCAATTAGCACTGCCATTGGATCCTAGTTCCAAAATTTCTTATCCTGAGCATAAGAGTAAAACAACTAAGGTTTTCTAATCTAGCAAGAATATTGGCAGCATCAACAACTTCCCTATTAGTTAAGGGCAGTGCAAAAAGGAAATTCCATGCCAGAAACTGATAGTCAATAATGAAAGCTGATCAAGAGAAAATAATGAAAATTGCACGCTGAAACCAAGCCATGCGTGTAAGAGAGGGGAAACAACGCCTAAATCCTAAATTAGTTGCAGTCGGCTACATGGATCAAACTCCTCCATTGTGCTCAATTTAGTGTAATCGATAGCGTGCTTTCCAAATCCTTTAAATCCCTTCTAATCAATACGTCACAAGTTAGTTTCGGTCTACCCCTGCATCGTTAAATTTCTTGGTTTCCATTGAGTCTAGTTTTCTCTCATTTCAAAAATTGAGAATTCCCATAACAAGAATCCTCCGTGGGCTTCTAAAGGTGGCATGACAACGAACCATTGTGAACCACCTATTATCAATGATTTCAAGTTTACTATCAAACACCCTTACCTAATTGCATTCTAATATCATGGTCATAAGCCTATCCTACTTAATTTAGGTGAAACGTGTCTACTGATGCTTTGATCCAAATTCCAATTACTCAACCTGAATGCTGGAGTTACCATGGATGAAAAGCGTAGATCATGTCATTACACAAACTAAAACAAATTAAGTGACCTCTAATGCAATCCTTATGCACCCCTAATGCCATCTACTGCACAAAGCCGTTCTGTGATTAGGGAGAGAGATTCGCGAGAGAGAGAGAGCAAGCCGATTCAAAGAGGAAAAAAAAAAAAAAACAGGGGGTTGGAGAGGAACCGCGAGAAGTTTGTTTAATGGTGGTGGGGTGAACTAAGGGTGTGGTGGGGTGGGTGGGTGGGTGTGTATGTGGCATGACATGTCATCACTTAACAAGTTAAGTGACCTCCCATGAAATCCCACGTGGCGCCACGTCAGCAGCGCCGGTGGGTTTTTGACCCGAGAGTGGTCGGGGTGACTTTGTTGAAACGTTTTGTTAAGTTGAGTGATATATTTGGGACAAATGAAAGTTTAGTGACCAAAGTGTTACAAACTGCAAACTTGAGTGACCATCGGTGAAATTAACCCAAATTACCCCATTTGAGAGTGACAGTAGACCTGTGCAATGGTTGGGCTTGGGCAGGCTCGAGCCAGGCTTTTTTTAAAAGGCTCTGTCTAAGCTTGCCTAAGCCCAATTTTTCATATTGCGAGCCCAAGTCTGATAAGGGCAGACTTGGGCGGGCTTGGTACTTTCAAAAAAAGTTGTATTTTTTCTGTCAAAATAAATTATTGTTAAATCATAACTTAAGTAGTTAGCATATTTTGTTCATAATTTATTCATCTGTTGGGTCGGTTGACTAGTTGCATAGTTCATTTATTTGTCTAAGTATAATATATAATATATTTAATCAAAATGACACAATTTAACTAGTACCCAAGATGGCGTTGTTTACCATTTGAATCAAGCTTCGAATCTCACCTTTGATACTTTTTAAGTTGTATATAGATACATTTAAAAATTTGTGTTATTTTTGGATCATGCCTTAAAAAAAATCAAATCAGGCCTGCCCAATATATATGCGGGCTTTTACGAGCTTGGGTCAGGCCAAACTTCATTACACTTCTAAGGATCCAAGCTCAATCCAAATTAAGCGGGTCTGGACAAGCCGAGTAGTCGCGTAGCCCAGTGAACAGATCTTGCTGAGAGTTGCCACAAATATATCTTTTAAGCGGTAGCAGTTGGCTAGTTGCCGCAAATAATTTTTTTAGGCAGCTTTCTACTTGCTTCATGCCATGTAGTATATTTGATTGTGGATATTTTTCGGTGATGTGCAAGGGGACGCCACCAAGTCACCAACAACAACATAGAGCTCACAACAAGTGCTGATGCTTATTGCCTATCTCTCTGTTAGGATGTTGCTTCCAATTTTTCATTGATTTCTTAAGAAGCAAGAACCTAACCTCCATCCCAAATCAATTAGAGTTGATTATCCATTTTTTTCTTTTTCGTCTAGATCATTCAATATCCAAACTTAATCAACTCTTTATTTAAGTTTTTTTTAATTAATATGTCTCGAATTAGCTTTAATCTGCCTCTATCTTGACTAATTTATTCAATTTCTATTGAGTCAAGTTTTCTAATAAAGACAAGTGCTCAAACTATAGCAACCGTCCTTTCTTGATTTTTGTGTCGATTAGCATTACTACTTTTCTTTAAAAAAAAAACTATTAAAAAAACCTTCATTTTGTTGTCAACGGATAATGTACATTTTTTTTATAAGAAAGAAATAAACTTTATCACCCTTCGATTTTCCCTATTCCCTACTCGAAGATAATATATCATTATAAGGTTTTGGTTTTTAATATATAAATACTAGGGATGCAAATGGATATGGGAATACTCACGGGTGATGAGGATTGACCCTAATGGGTACGGGCATGAGAATCTTAAATTGGGATGGGGACAGAGATGGGTACAAAATCTCATACCCACACGGGTATGAGTAAGGTGTGGGTAATAAATATACCCACGGAGATCCCCACGAGTAATCCCCACAGGGATACCCGCAAGTAATCCCCATGAGGATACTCATCTTCCTAGGAGGATCCCCATATATAAATTTATACACCATATGATATTTATTTTATATATATATATATATATATGAATTGTTTACAACTATATTTATATTTTATAATTTTACGATCAAAAGTACTAAAAAAATTTGATGACGGGATAGTTAAAGAGATAGTCATGACTTTAAGGAATATTTTGAATTTGAACTTTTTGTTTTGCATATGCCAATGATTTGTAGAAACTTAATTATAAGTGTTAAAACTTAGTAGTTAGAATTTTTTTTCATAATATGTTGATTTTTTTTTTGTTGGAATTTCAACACCTGTGTTGTTATGTATGTATTTTTAACATATTATTTGTTACAATTCTTTTTTTTTTTTAAAAAAAAATCCCCAGGATCCCTCAATAGGGAATGGAACGGGAAAAAAAACTTCTCACGGGGATTTTTCATCCCAGCAAAACCCCATGAAAATCCCCAAGGGGAACCCCAATGGGGAATGAAATGGATAAAATATTTTACCCATGAAGATTCTCCGTACCCGCGAGGATTTAATAGGTATGAGGTTGGATATGATAATTCATCCCAAATGGGTATAGGTGATAAATTTTTCAATAGGTATGATTATGAGAATGAAGGTCTTATTTCCTACCCTACCCTTTTGGATGAGTAGTAAAAACTGAGGCTTCCTGTGGTTACAAATCCGTTGTAGTCTAATTATATATATATGTTCTCCATGACCTTTTAAAAATGAGGGTTCGAGTCCCGGCATCGGAACCTTTTTGTGTTTTTTCTTGGACTATTTCATATGCAATTGCTTATTCTTCCTTTTTTTTTTAATGGCTTTTGAGAACAATAAATGGTACCCAACAGAAAAGTATAATTCAATTTCAAGAGAACTGTTACATTGTCATAAAAACAATGGGGAAATAAAATTAGCAATTCAGTACTAGTCTGCGTGATACAAAATAATTCCACTCTTCTCAATGTTCTCTTTTCTCCCATCTCTGTCGCATAAATTTCCGCTCTTTTTTGCTTATTTGGATCTGTACATTATCCAATTTTGTGGTTTCATGTAGTAAATCTTACACAAGTACATAATTACAGCACTGGCAGAACTCCAAATGCAGGTGGCGAGTTCGAAGTCTTCTTTGTTTTCTTGTTCTGAACATAAGGCAGCCAAACTTCAATGGTGGATTGCTAATCAGGGTACCATGAGCTCTAACCAAATATTTTGGGCTTTAACTATGAAAATGTGAATCTTGAGAAAAGCGATGATCGCCCTGATGATGAAACATCACTTGCCGGACTAGGAGGAACATCTGTCGAAGCACGGTATGCTTGTTGACATTTATGAATCTGCAGAAGTATAGACAGCATGGATGGCAGCAAAAGGTTTTAGTAATGTTAAAAATAACATAGGGATTGCGTAAAATAAATGTGCTGAGGATATGCAAAATCTCCTACAGCCTGTCCTCTAAAATAAAAGAACCATCTCCTGATCAACTTAAGATGCCATGCCGCCTCAACCTCTTCCGATGAATTATCAAAATGCCTCAACCTACATGTTTTCAAGGAATTGACAATGAAAATTTACCTCTCCAGGACTGAATTGCAGAAGCATCCCTATCACTGGAAGCAGAGCCTCCACCTCACCTGTTCGTAGATAACCTTGTTATGGTTATTTCTCATTTACAGTAATTACCAAAGATCACAATCTCAATCATACTGTACATTGATTAAAGGGATCAGAAGACATGAGATATATACATTCAAACTGGAGCAAATCCATTTCAAACTATAGCAACCGTCCTTCCTTGATCTTTGTGTCGATTAACATTACTATTTTTCTTCGGTTTCCAAATCCTTTAAATCCCTCCTAATCAATGTGTCCCAAGTTAGCTTCGGTCTACCCCTACATCGTCAATTTCTTCGGTTTCCATTGAGTCTAGTTTCTCTCATTTCAAAAATGAGAATTCCCATAACAAGAATCCTCCATGGGCTTCTAAAGGTGGCATGACAACGAACTATTGTGAACCACCTATTATCAATGATTTCAAGTTTACTATCAAACACCATTACCTAATTGCATTCTAATATCATGGTCATAAGCCTATCCTACTTAATTTAGGTGAAACGTGTCTACTAATGCTTTGATCCAAATTCCAATTACTCCACCTGAATGCTGGAGTTACCATGGATGAAAAGCGTGTTCTTCTTTCGAGATCATAGAACTTTTGCGAGGTGCAAAATGGAGCTATAGGTTACATATATTTGGAAGTTTTTTCAGTTCAAACCAAAACATCTACCTGTTTCCAGAAGTTTTAAAATGACATTCTTCAGATATGTCATATCTACTCCTTCCCGCTTTTTCATTCTTTCCATGTTCCGGAGCTCTTCCTTCAACATTGCTTCCTGTACCATTGTTTTTAAAAGTCAATTCGAAAATCAAACTAAGGTCGCAATAATAGATATTCTTCATTCGCAGCTAGGGGAAAAAAGACAGATCCAAACTGATGGAGACCAGAAAAGGATAGGAAACTCTACTCAAATTAGCGATAACTCATCCATCTTTCAATAACATGATGTTGATAGTGTATTTGTTTATCCGAACAGGTAATAAGGACATTTCTTAATAAGTTGATAGTTCAGATAATAGTTCAGAAGCAATAAAATAATGATGAAAGTCTATTATCTGCACACTATCACGTTAATGCTAACCCAAATACAATGCAATAACATGATGTTGATAGTTCAGATGCAATAACATGCAAATGCAACTGGCAGAGAAACTCTAAATGATTTTGTGCCATAAATATTTTACATGCAGTGTTTAATTAATAAAGAATTTTATGCATTTCGATCACATATTGCTGATTTGAGTAACACGGGTTGGTAATTGGTTGAGCTAACCCTTTGATTTCTAAATCACAATAATAAAATGGTGTCACAAGAAGGTTTTATAAAAGTTAATATTTAGAGAAGATGGTTTGGCAATAAAGAAAATGTGGGAAAAGTAGACCTACATGTATTAGTACACTAGTGAGCGGAGAAAATTATAAATTGACCAGTTTATCCATCAAATTTAAATTTAGAGAGTAATAATTGTGGACCTAAATGTAACTGTACAACAATAGTAACACAGGAAATGAAGTAATAAGTAGTGATTGAAACTGAATTCTTGAAATTACCACCAGAATGCTTTTCCCATTAGGAAAATTGTTTTGATCTCTAGGAGGACCATTTTTGTCTAACCTCTTATAGTTGTAAAGCCTTTTGGCATTTCTTGAAAGTTCTCGTACTGTATAAAAATAAAAATGAAAAAATTACTTTTGCTTTAACTGATTTCCAGGTTCAAAAGTTAATATGATTTCACATATCTATCTTCCAAACTAAAGGTATGGCACCTCCAAGGATCTTGATACAGCTAGGGTATCTGTTTGGAAGTAACCTCTACATAAAGAATGTCCCACTAATAGAGATTGAAAGCATATAAGGGAACCTACGTTTAAAAAACTGAGCCCAAGTCCATAATATATCAATGCACATAAGCTAGTCATACCTTGCATATCCAACATGCCATGTCAACACCCATTCTTGGAAATGTGTTCACAAAATCCTCAACTATAAATGTAAGGTATTGTTTCAAGTATGAAATAGCACAATGTTGCTCTACTCCTAAATTTGTCACTATGATCTTATTGCTAACTTAAGCTTCAGAATATCTTTGGTTGCCACTATGCATATTCCTACTAAAGCCTGGGCCCTGCTAAGTAAATGCATTTCAGGTTAAGTTTGGTCTAACTTAAGAAGGACAGTTATATTGTGTGTACTTCCCTCTATTTTTTGAGTAAAAACTGGTCGAACCCATTTGAGTTCAAGCAATTCAGTATGTAGGATGCCCAAAAGGATCATGTTAATTTGGGACTACAAATTACTAGTTACTATAATAATTATAGAACCCTGTCAAGTTTTAGAAGAAGAAACTTGTCTCAATAGTCAATACTATGTAAATATGCATACACAGTTTTTTTTTTTATGCAAACATGAGTAGAACTGTAGAAAGAAATTGATAGCCAACAAATTAAATGGCAGATAAAAATTCAAAATATTTCAATTTTCACACAATCAAATTATAGGGCATTGAATCTAGCGGAGAGGAAAAATTTGATCCATGTGGCCGGGTCATAAAACCTAGTGATAATAATGTATACATAAAATGAGTGCTTCAAGTCTTAAGGAATTTCATTTATTTTTATAATCCTGTACTTTCTGGTGAAGACTTCTTGAAGTGGATTCTGACATGTTTCCAACATTGCAAACTTGATTACAAGTGTTAGCTTTGGGTAATTTGTGTTTCTTTAATTTTATCTTCAATTCTTCATCAAAAGCCTTTTCAATTATTTTCTCCTTCTCCCTCTGATGCGTGTGCATGTACTTGACCATTACTCTTTTCAACGTTCTTTCAAACTCTTTTAATTGCTACGGATGTGGATATATTGATGCAAAAAAAAGGAAAGAAAAAGAAATAGGTGAATCCATATTGCCGGTTGTCGTGCTATTTCAACGGGCACTTTGGGCTAGAGCAAAGAGTTTGGGATTGGCATGTTTAAAACAGGAACACTAAGCCAAAAACCAAACCAACTCCATCACATGTTTCTAAAAGATATGCCAAAACCTAACAAAGCCCAAATATGGAATTTGGTCTAATCATGCTTGGCCTTTTTTTTATATATATATATAATCGTGGGTGTCCGAGCCTTTTTAGGCTCGACTATTCACAAGAGCTAGTCATGCACCTCGACCCCATGACCCGGGAGAAACCAACATATTGGGAAATTGTGCTTGGCAATTTGAATAACTCACTTGAGTAGCTACACACAAGCAAGACTTTCTTGTTTTTTATGTTTTATTATATGAGTGTATCTGAGATTTTTGCCTTGTATCGAATGGCTTTTAGCAACATCTTGAACAAAGTTCACATCACCTTTTATTTGTCATGTTTCTCAAACTGAAAGCACAATAATGATGTAAGGCAAGACAACCACAATTAAGAAAACTATTCGGTATCCTGCGCTTCGCGCTCAGGGCAAGACCAAGTTCAATATATTAGATAAAAAAAAATTGATGTGAAAAAAGTACAAGAAAAAAAAAATATTATGTAATCTCCAATTGACTCAAAATCAAAAAAATATCATCAAGCTTCGTCTTCTTACTCAAAGTAAAAAAACCATAAATAACTAAATAAATAAATAAATTTTGAAACTTTGCTGGTCAAGAACCATTACAGAGATAAAGATGCCAAAGATTTTTTACGTTAGAAAGCTCATAAAATCAAATGATTTTAAATAGCAAAATAAACCAAAAAAAATAACAATATAGAAAAGGCCTAATTATCAAAAATAACATGAACTTTTGTCCTTTTTACAGTAATAACATCAACTTTCAATTTTGTCAGAAATAACACGAACTTTCAACATTTTTGTAATTTTAGCACGGAGAGCGAATTGAGGCTTTTAAGCACTAAAGTGTTAACATGAACCTAATTTTTTGCGGTCACTTTAACCGGGTCAACAAAAGCCACAACCCTCCATCTAATCGATTTTTTTTTTACTTTTTTTTTGCAATTATGAAATAATTTTTTTTAAAAAAAATGACGACAACACAAAAAATCCAAAAAAAAAAAAAAAACAAAAACAAAAAACAATAAAAGCAATGAAATAAAAAACTAAATTAATTTCGCCTTTTTTTTCTCACGAACTAAAAACATGACTTTGGTTCATTAAATCAACTTTCCTCCGTAAGAGGAAAAAAGGTGCAAGTGAACCATAAATAAAATCGGTTTATGTTGCCACATTAGCGACGAAAAGCCCTAGATCGCTTTTCGTGGTAAAATTAAAAAAATGTTGAAAGTTCGTGTTATTTCTGATGAAATTAAAAGTTTGTGTTATTTATGCAAAAATGGTGAAAGTTTGTGTTATTTTTTATAGTTAACCCTATAGAAAATGCTTACAACCCTAGCTATTAAATTTTACTATGTAATCTTCTACATATATAGACTCAAGCCAATGACAATTTCATATAATTTCATCACAAAAAATAATAAAAATATATAACTTAATAAATCATAATTTGTATGAGTTTTTTTATAAAAAAGAAAAATAAATCATCATATAGCAATTGTTGTTCATCAATGGCCATGATGAGTCAAAGCCTATTAACCGAACAATTAAACAACATTAATTAAAAGAAAATAAGAAAAAACATAGTAAAAATATTGTATGAATTTGTCGAGAATATTAACATAATTATTAGGATTGTTATTTAGTATATTTATTCTATTTGTAATTAATTAGAATTAGAAGTAATTAGCTGTATAATCGGTTTTTTAATAGCTGTAATCTGTTTTGATAAGATAGGATCAATTAGGATCAATTAGGATCAATTAGGATCAATTAGGATTCTGTAATCTGTTTTGATAAGATAGGATCAATTAGGATCAATTAGGATCAATTAGTTGCTATTTTTATGTAAAGCATTTACTCTGTAATTTTCTATTTAAACACGCCAAAATGGCTGAATAAATTATTCGCTCACCCTCAATTAGGATCAATTAGGATCAATTAGGATTCTGTAATCTGTTTTGATAAGATAGGATCAATTAGGATCAATTAGGATCAATTAGTTGCTATTTTTATGTAAAGCATTTACTCTGTAATTTTCCATTCTGTCATTCTTTTCTGACTTTATGGTATCAGAGCCTAAATGGCTAAACCCTCTGATGATACCTCTGGTATCGATTCTATGAGCTATATTCGCTCACCCTCAATTCCCTTAACCACTGAATCTTTCCGAAACCTTTCCATCACTTCTCACAAGCTGAATGGAAACAATTTCCTACAGTGGTCCCAATCGGTGAAACTGTTCATTCGAGGCCGTGGAAAATTCGACTATCTTATAGGTACCAATGTGAGACCCGCTGAGAAAGATGAAGGTTCTGAAAAATGGGAGGCAGAGAATTCGATGATCATGTCTTGGCTCATAAATTCTATGGACTCGAGTGTAGGAAGAACCTATCTCTTCCTACCTACCGCTCATGACATTTGACCGTCGTGAACGAGACTTATTCGATCTCGGGAATGCGGGACGGTGGTTTGAGCTAAAAACTCTGGCTATGGAGGCTAAAACAAGGTGAGAAAACTGTCACTCAATATTATACGACTTAAAAACCTTATGGCAAGAGGTAGATATGTTCGGCGATTATGAGTGGAGTCTGTAGTGTGCGAAGGACGGGGCTTTGTTTCGAAAATGGTGGAAAAAGAACGTGTCTTCGAATTCCTCGTCGGCCTTAATAAGGAATTAGATGAAGTGAGAGGACGCATTCTTGGTCGTGATCCACTACCGAGTACTAGAGAAGTCTTTGCCGAGGTCGAAAGAGAGGAGAGCCGCGGACCGTCATGCTCGAGAGGACACACACCGCCTCCCACCGAGCCTTCGCCTGTTCTCTAGTCGACCACCACGCCGCAACGACCGTCACAGGCGATAAAGACCGGCCAATCTGCGAGCATTGCAACAAGCCAGGGCATGTTAAGGCCAAATGTTGGAAGCTGCATGGAAAGCCAGCCGAGAACCCTTCATCTAACCGGAATCCTCGTGATTCAAAGGGTTTTCATGCCTCTTCCGAAGACACTTCCAAAGAGCCGAAATCTGCCTCAGAGACGTCTGCCTTCAGCAAAGAACAGCTAGAGCAATTGTATCAACTAATGAGTTCTCATTCAATTGTATCCAACACTCCTAACTCATCATCTTACATTGCCTCTTCTTCTTTAGCTCAAAAAGGTACTTACCCTACAACTTTCACAGACGGCTCAAAATTAAACCCTTGGATCATAGATTCAGGGGCAACCGATCATATGACTGGTAGTTCCTCCATATTCTCTTCATATTATCCTTTATCTGGAAATTTGAAAGTTAAAATTGCCGATGGTTCTCTAACCTCTATTGCTGGAAAAGGCTCTATTATTATGTCTCCATCTCTTACATTACTAAATGTCCTACATGTTCCAAAGATTTCTTGCAATCTCATCTCTGTTAGTCGTATTATTCATGATTGCAAATGTATTGCTACAATAACATTTGCTGGATTTGAATTTCAGGACCCTTGTTCGGGAAGATGATTGGCTAAGGAAGTTGATGGACTCTATCACTTGGTCTCGAAAATCCTTCGATGAACAAGTTCGAAACCAAGATGTTTAACTACCTTGTCTTGCGAGAATGACATAATGTTGTGGCTTTGCCTTCATTGCAAATCTTTTTAAAAATAAAGAATTTCATCTTTTTGTTGTGAATAAAAACATAATAAAATATGCCAAAAACCTAAATATTTGCCTCACAATGGTACACACAATTAGGATAAAATTGTATCACAATTATAAATCGTCACACAAACACATGAATTTGGACTAATGTATCCCAGGGCATAGTTCGAATTCACGAGAACTGTGAAACAATGTGGTCACACTCAAGCTCATTCGAGATCACACGATGTTCTACAAACACAATCATGGTAAAATTGCTATTTTAATTGTGTATGTAGATGACATTGTGATGACAGAGATAATCCCTAGGACGACTCAAATATTTTCTTGATTAAATACTATAGTATAACACGATTAGTTATAGCCATGTGTCACATCCTAATATTGTATATGTTTTTCATCATAAAAAATAGCGTTGTATGTCAATAGGCCAAAAAAAAAGAAAAAATAGAAACTATAACAAAAAGATGCTATGTGTCGCATCTTCATTGTCTTCAATTAGAGATTAATTTGGCTTAATTAGAATACAAAAAATATATAACCATATAAAATAGCAAAAAATCGAACAAAACCAAAAAAGGCCAATTTAGGAAAAAAAAAACTCCCTAAAAATAGAAACTATGTCACGCCGATGACACTAAAAAACCCAAAAATCAAAAAACTAGGATCAAAAATCCAAAAAAAGGATTGCAGGACCAAAACAAATAAAATGCCGAAAAAAATACTAAAAAATAGAAAAAGAAAACAAACAACTAAAATAGAAAGTATGCCACGTGTCACGCTCTCATCAACTCTCACAGAAGAAATATATATATATATATATATAAAGATGTCACAAATGTCATCACATTTAAAGCATGCACTATGACAGTCAGATCAGATATATATATTATTCATGAAAATATATTATTAATTTTCCTCGTACACCCACCTGTTGAGTGTGGAGACGATTTTCACGTTCTAGTTCCTCAATTTCCTCCTGAATATGACAACAGGTTAGATTCAGCAGCATGAAATACATGTATCATTGAAAGAGCGAGACCTACTTGAAGGGCTAGGATGTGCCTCTGAGATTGTGCAAGTTCTTCTTCCCGTTGAGCTTGTTGCCGAGCTAAAAGCTGAGATAGCCAAAAATTCATTGTAAAGTTTAATACTAAGTGGAGAATTTAAATAATGCGTCAAGGCAAAGGTGCTTTACATAATTTTTCATGCTAATTTTATTAAAAAATAAGAATGACAAATGATGCAATATACCAGAATCTGTTGTTCTGCCACATTTGTGTTCAACGCTAGTGCATCATGCTTTTGAGAAGCTGCCATAACCATGATATATAGAGCATTAGATGAAGCTCATTTTCCCAAAAATATGCCAGATTTGTATGCTGCTCCAACAAAAGAAAGGATAAGCAAAATCTATTAGATCTTCAACCTACCAATATTCTGGTTGTCATCAATGTGTTCCATCTGGAAAAAACTGGTCAGTTGTCACATTGTCAAGCCAATAATAACAAGGGCAGTTTAAGTGGTAAAAACAGAAGTGATTTGAGAAGCATGAGTCACTCCATGGGGAAAAAAGAAGAAGAAATACATACAGGGGGCCTTTTTAATAAAGATTGATGAAGATTATTGTTATCTTCCAGAAGTCTAGACATCTCCTTATCTTTTTCTTCAATCATTCTATCAGCAATATCACGAAAAGATTCATGCTCTTCCTACAAGTGACGAAGTCATAAAAGTAATATAGCCAAGAATTAGACTATTTAAAAAGGAGAATTCCCATCTGCATTAGTAGTTCAAAATACCTTCAACCTCCTACAATGTAGCTTGAGCTCGTCAAGCTCTTTTTCCAAATCTTGCTTAGGGCTTGCATCATTTTGAGCAGCTAATGTCTCACACCTCACTTCAAAAGCACCATCAATGAAGTAAGCATTCAGTCCAGAAAAATATGAAAATAAGAATATTATGAATTTATGAGAGAGTATTTACATCGCCAGGTTTGTTCCAAATTCTCAAGGTCTTTTTGCCATGCTTCCTTTTCTGATCTGTAAAGAGCACTAGCAGATTGAAGCTTGATCTCCAAGTTTCTAATCCGTTGCTCAGCATTACTTAGCGATCCATCTCTGAACCGAAAAGTTTAGAATGAATAAAGGCCTATGCAATCTGAGATCTAAAACGGTTTTCAAAAGCAAAGTCCCTGATTTGTTTTTCGAGATTTTCTTATAGAAAACGGCAATAAGCAAGTTTTTGTTATTTTCTCAATTCCTGGACAAATTCAGGAGTTGTGACTAAAACCTGTTCCTGAACTCACTAAGTCACTAAACCCTAAACCACACACTCAAACATGTATATAAGATACTATAAAAAGAAAAATGCTTTTTTGCCCCACTTTTCACACGCACTTGATTGTGATTGTTGATTTTCGCATCAATGCATGTGCGCACAAAAATCGATGCGCATCTAAGGGACTCCCAATGAGCGCGTGTGAAATTGCATGTGAAAAGTGAGTCAAAATAGCATGGCTCCTATACAAAAGTCAGAGCAAAAGTTTAAGGTATAAGTTTAGCTCTGAATATTACAGGTTAGATAGTGAAGTGGAAGCCTAAGAGCAGTAAGAAATGTGGATGGCATCTAGAGACTGCAGTTTTACTACGTTATTCCTTGTTACTTCATTTAACCCACCAACTCAAGGTTTTTATATGTTGTGCTTTGCCCACCTTGACCTACTTATGGCCCTAGCTGTACTCTTCACTTACCTTGAAAGTTTAAACCCCATTATTTTACAAGTATTTGTCTTGTTTACGCATTCTATCCTACGATTTCCTCTGTTTAGTGCGTTTGAGATTTTTAAGCATATCGAAATCTTGAGCAATAGCAAAAAGAATTTTCCTCAAATATCCCTATCACAGTCATCCTGAGCAAATTTATATATGTAGTTAATCATTTTTTTTTTTTTTTTTTTTTTTTTTTTTTTTTTTTTTTTTGGGGGGGGGGGGGGGCACAGTGAAATAATTGTGAAGAGCAGAAATTGACCCAATGCTGCACCACAAGTTCTTTCATCTAAAACAATATACAATTATATTCTGAAACAAAAGGACCTGAAATTTTTTACTTCGATATATGCTTGTTCTGCATGTAAACTACAATCTCAAACAGCAGCAGGATAAAAAAGAAACTCCTGAAAATTAGGCACATGTGCACCTGGTTTTATATTTTCAGTAAATGAGATACAGGAAATAAAAGCAAAAATCATGCCATTCATGGATTTACATTTTTTTTACCCTGGTATTCTAATTTGAGATAGAGGCCATGTTGTCGTTGGTATTTTGAAAAACAAACAAGTTGCTACAGGACTTGAATCTGCATTTTTACGCTTAACCAAACAATTCAACCATACTAGGTGGCAAAAGTTGAACAGGGACATACTAAATGTATCTATATTTTAATAGAAAAAAAGTTCCGGAGAAAAAGTTAAATTTTTTTATATCAGAACTAATTTGAACAAGGACACATTTAGAAAATAAATAAATAAATAAATAAAGTAGAAAGTGGATTAGAATGAAAAAGCTCAGAAAAAAAAAAGCTTCTGAGTCCTGACAACAGTGTCTGTGCTTTTTTTTTTTTTTTTTTTACCTTGCTGCGAGTTCTTTGTCACAATTATCCATGGCATACTTAAGATCTTGTAGAGCCCTGTCCCTTTCCGCATATGCCAGTGCTGCTGCTTTTTCAGCTTCCTAAAATCAAAAATACCAAATTTAGAAACTACAAAATATATGAGTTTACTCAAGAATAATTTTCTCCTCAGATAGAGTATCAGGAATTGAAGTACTTTGACGGCTTCCTCCTGAGCTTTAAGCAACTCAGAGTCCTTGGCTGCTGCTAGCTCAGCATCCTTTCTCTGGAGAAGTGCATGAGCTCGGACCTTGTATGAAGAGAATTCATTTTCTAGGCGATTGATCTGCAAAGTTCCTTGATCAGAAAATACCCATAGTGGAATAGCTAAAATATGAAAGAAGCAAGTATTCATACTTGTATCTCTATCCTATTATATATAGTTTTTGTTATTGTTTTCTGCATAATAATTCTTAGCTTTTGTTATCTTTTAGAATTCGATTTACGTTTTCAATAGTATCATATATTATTAGAAGTTTTACTTAAAAAAGACTACGCAGAATACATATGCTCAATGCTACCAAAACAAAAGACTACATATGCTCAACAACAAGGTTTAAAAAATCGACAAACTTTGACAAAGTTCGGGCGAAGTTTGTTGATTTTGAGATGAGCGAAGCGAAGTTCATAGGCAGTAGAAAAATTGCAAACCTTCGACTCAACTTCGACTAACTTCGACCGAACTTCGAAAACATCGATGAAAGTTAATAAAACATGAAGTAAAATTGTTATGTTTCATGGAAGTTGAGCAAACTTCGATTGAAACTTTGACTATGCTAGAAATATACTTAAACTTCGGCTAAATTCGAATAAAACATAGTTCTAGCATCTCTACGAAGAAACTTGAGTTTTCTAGGATTTAAAGTAAAATTTCATATACTTCCGACACCGGCGAATTTTTGTCAAACTTCCATCACCGAAGTTAACTTCCTCAAATTAATTCCACATTTTAAGTGAGCGAAGTCATAGGCGAAGTCGTAGTTTCAAACCTTGCTCAACAATGCAACACATGGATCATTTTTACCTCTTCTTTGGCAGCGATCAGTTCTGCATCTCTAGCGTTTATCAGCTGACTTTTCATAGACAGCTCTGATTCCAGTAGACCTGCACATTAAGATGGATATAAATCTCACATAAAAAGAAAAATAACCAGAAAACATCTCTAGAGAAAGTTCAAAGTTACTTCTCATTTTTGCTGCTTCAATCTCAGCGCGTAGACAGGTTGTCTCAGCCTGTTCCAGCTTAGCTTTGAGTGCTTCGGTTGCAGCTTCCCAACTCTTCTTTTCCTTCTCCTAAATACATTAATTGAATAAGTTCAAATGATGAGATCCATTAAATACTTTCTGTTCACGAGGTTTAAAAATTGTCACAGCAACCAAGATTTGCATAATTCTAATGTGTAAATGTATTTCTTTCCTTTGGATACCGAAAACCTTTAGAGACAACAAGGAAGAAAAAAATTACAGCTACTAAATAAAATAAGATGATTAGAGCATATATTCAATTCTTCAAAATGTTGCCAAAGCACCACTCAATCTTTTACATCTAACTTGTACCGGCATGCAAAGTAAGTTCTTTAAAACTAATTTTAATGACATCCATTTTGTTAAAGGGACTCACTTCAAAATCTTTTTTTTTTTGGATGAAGTAAGAGAATTTTTGAAGATCACTTTTATTGGAGGACTCTAGGTTAGATTTAGAGCTAGTTTATAAATGCTACTTGACAAGATATTTCAAGGGTTTGATTTATCCAACATACTGGAGGTTCCGCACATGTTGTAAGTGGTTACTTCGCTATGTAGCCCTACAAGAAGTGGACTTCTTGTTCTTCTCGTGTTCTTTTAGCACGTCACTTTCGTAATAAAACAATAGAGAAAAAAATGATTGGGTTGTACTTTGAGATCTGCTAATGGTCCCCAACAAATCTCCAAAAAATCTGAACCAGACAAGGAAAGCACCATTATTGAAGTTCTTTTGTTTCTCTGAAAAGAAATTATATAAACATCTTCCTGAACTAACTGAAATACAAAGGAAATACAGCCATACTTGCATCAGAAGTTTATTGACAAATCTAATTTTGTTTAATTGAGTAACAAAGTAAACTTTGTCTCTTTCAGAGTTTCACATAGTGATCCCTCTGTGTCTTTCATTTCTGCTTGCCAGGGCAACAAAAGAAACTAGTTAAAACTGAACTCAGCAATAAAAGTGTGGCCTTACGTTATGATTAAACTTGTAGCAACAATTCATTGAAATGCCATGTCTTCTCCAAATACAATTAGATCTTCGACTATCATTTCAAATGAGGCCATTTTGCAGAGACCAGGAAACCAAAGATTACAAGCTTCCTATACATTAAATGTCATTCAAATAAACTGAATCACTAGTATCATTTTCAGGATGGAGACAGACCTAGTATGATAGATCATTTATTATCAAAAAAAAGAAAAAGAAAACATAAGTACAATGCATGGCATGAGACCCGTTTCAAAGATGTTCCACCAGATGCTTCTAGGTCAAGTACAGACAACCAATAAGATTATATGACCAAATTGGACAAGAGATCTTTGTGAAGTTCAAACAAGTAAGTTGCATCATGAATTGACAAAAACATATTCAGTAAGTATAAAATTGAGTCGCATGAATCATATCAACGTACATGCTCGTCTTTCAATTTAACAAGCTCTCCTTTTGCTGTTTCCACTATAGCTTTAAGACGTACTGTCTCTCCACTTGAAGCTGCCTCCATCTCTGCAATCTTGGACTCTCTGTTAGCAACCATTACCTATGGAAAAAAAAATAATCACTGAGAGTTTCTGCTCGGGACCACCTCATACATTTCATATTTCACAATTAGTGACCCAACATTAGATAAACTCCACGACGGAGAAGCAAAAAGAAAATGAATGACAAGAATAAAGAAACACTAAAAGAAAAAGAAAAATCAACAAATAACATTCACCAAGGTTTATCCTGTCATATATATAGAAGCATTTTCATTCTAAAATCCACTAAATAACATCTCTAGGGAATTTCTTTTTTAAGTCTACAAATATTTTCCTCAAAAAAAAAATCTACAAGTATCATATGAAGGTCTTTTTCCTTCTCTCTATATTTTCTCATCAATCTTCTTATAAGGAAAATTGTCTCCATAGTGGACCTTCTTGGCATGAAGCCATATTGATTCTTCGATACTGGCCTTTTGTTAATTACGCTCTCCCAGAGCTTCATTATATGACTCATTAGACAATCAAGATATAATGAGGATGAAGCTTGTAATTGTTTTCAACTGAGTGGATTAAACCACGAATATTTGAAGGTTTTATGCTCAATCATTAATGATATCAAGTATCAAATACAACAGCCAGACGGTCAGGTTCTCTCTTAGTCATGCCAAATTTAACAGGCTTCACAAGTAACATGCATCTATTATAATTTACAGAAACTCCAAAGGGGAAAGTAAGAAGAAAAAAAATACTTCATTTGCTTATCTTCCCATTGAAAGGTAAAATTTTCCATCAATAAAAGTAGATCTTGCCTGTAATGAAGATATTGTCTCTGCTCCTTTGCTCCTCTCGGATAGGGCCTCAGCGATTTGTGCTTCTAGGCTTCCTAATTGCTGTAGCAGAAAATACGAGAAAACTAGTCAAGATACCTTGAAACTGGAAGATAAAAAATTCAGATTTAGTTAATGATATACTTTTTGGTGTTTTGCAGAAATTTCAGAAATTAAAGCTTCCTTTTTCTCATCTGCAACTTTGAGCAGCCCTCTCACTTCTTCTAATATCTACAACAACAAAAAACAACAACAACATAGCCTCAGTCCCAAATTAACTGGGGTCAGCTACATGGATCAAACTTTTCCATTGTGCTCGATTAAGTGCAATTGATGGTGAGCTTTGCAAACCATTCAAATCCCTCCTAATTAATGCATCCCATGTTAACTTTGGTCTGCTTCTACCTCGTCGAATTTCTACAATTTCTATTTAGTCAAGTTTTCTAGTTGGAGCATTTGTAGGTCGTCTTTGCAGGTGACCAAACCATCGCAACCGCCCTTCCCTAATCTTTGTATCAATTGGTGCTACTCTTACTTGTCTTTGAATTTCTATATTTCTTATTCTATCTTTACGAGTTTTATCACACATCCACCTAAGCATCCTCATTTCTGCTATGTTCATTTTATGTAATTGTTGTTGTTTTACCGCCCAACATTCACTTCCATAGAGCATAGCTGACCTAATTGCGGTCCTATAAAATTTTCCTTTTAACTTAGTAGGAACATTTTGATGACAAATCAACCCTGTTGCACTCCGCCATTTCTTCCATCCAGCTTGAATTCTATGTGTGACATCATTTTCAATGTTACCATCATTTTGTATGATTGATCCTAGGTATCTAAAGTGGTTTACCTTAGGAACTTCTATTTCCCCTAATTTTACCACTCCGTCATCTCGATGTCTAGTGTTTCTAAACTCACAATGCATGTATTCGATTTTCGTCCTACTCAACTTAAAGCCTTTAGATTCTAATGTATTCCTCAAGAGTTCTAATTTCCTATTCACTTCATCTTTAGTTTCATCCACTAAGACAATATCATCTGCAAATAGCATACACCATGGTATATCCTCTTCAATATATCTAGTTAGTTCATCCATAACTAAAGTAAATAGATATGGGCTTAAAGCCGATCCTTGATGTAGTCCTATCGTAATGAAAAATTCTTTTGTAGCTCCTCCAAATGTCTTTATACTCGTTACTACTCCATACATATCCTTAATAGTGTCTATGTATCTAGCATGCACTATTTTCCTTTCTATAACCCACCAAAGAACATCTCTAGGGACCCTATCATATGCTTTTTCTAAATCTACGAATACCACATGAAGATCTTTTTTTTTTCTCTATATTTTTCTAACAATCGTCTTACAAGAAAATCGCCTCCATAATTGACCTCCCAGACATGCCAAATTGGTTCTCTAATATTGTTGTTTCTCTCCTTAGCCTATTGTCAATTATCCTCTCCCAAAGTTTCATAGTGTGACTCATAAGTTTAATTCCCCGGTAGTTTGAGCAACTTTGAATGTCTCCTTTGTTTTTGAAGATTGACACAAGCATGCTTCTTCTCCAATCCATTGACATCCGTTTTGATTTTAAAATTTTATTGAAAAGTTTTGTTAACCAAGTCAATCCAATTTCTCCTAAGCATTTCCAAACCTCTATGGGTATTTCATCTGGGCCACATGCTTTCCCTATTTTCATTCTTTTCAATGCCTCTTTAACTTCTACAATTCTAATATTACGTGTATAGTTTACATTTCTTTCTACAAAAGACAAAAATTAGGTAGATAATAAAATGCAGGACACTTATTGGAAATAGATATAAATCAAAAGCAATTAATTTCAGCCCAGTATTATTCGGTCTGGTACGTGCATAGCATTTAGCTACAAGTTAAATACAGTACAAAGAAAGTAGCAAACAAAAAGGAAAAATATTTAACATAAATTTGACAAATGCCAAACCTGATCTTTTTCAAAGAGAGAGTATTGCAACCCTTCAAGCTCTTTGTTTTTTGCTTCCAATGATCGATGCAACTCTTCGATGTTATCTCGAAGTCTGAATGCCAGTAGAGACTTAAGAGAAAGATATATTGAATTTGACAAACAACAATTAATGCCAGTAAAGATTTAAAAAGATAGAGAAGAGGAAAAAAAATCTTACAAAATCAAATACATCCATTTTGTTACACATTAAAGTTTGATTGCAATTTCAGGTAAAATACAAGATTCATACCACATTCTTCATGATCAGACAAAATTTTATACATGTGTTACATGTTGGAGTTTGGCAGCAATTTCGTGTAAAGGAACTGCTTTTACTACTTTATAATGAAATCAGTGTATCAATTGATCAAGATTAGCAGTACGATTTTGAATCATCAAAAAATTAAAAGAATTGTTTAGTCACATTTAAAGTTCTACCAAGTTACAGTTACTTTCTTTACTATAAGAGAGTCTCAACCATGCTGGGGCACGTTCTAGTAAATACCCAGAATCATAGGTGGGGAAAGAAGTATAAGAAATTGCTTACTTTTTTTTCACAGAGAAACTGTATACTTCATTAACATGAAAAGTACATCCATGGAATCAACAAAAACTTGTCTCTCAACAAAGTCAGATAAGCTCTAAAAGGCAATTTAAATAATTACATACTTGTTGTTTGCAGTTCGTAATTGTTGCCTCTCTATGTCTAACACTTTCAAAGCTTCATTTGCTTGTTGTCGAGTACGTTCCAACTCTTGCTGTAAAGAAGATTGCTCGGATGTCGCTTTTTCAGCCCTATCATTCAAATCATTAAGACGGGCCTCTATGTCATCTTTTTCCTAGAAATAGAAGGCACAAAATGAGATAGTAATTCAACATGCTAAATGTCTCCCATTATTATTATTATTATTATTATGAATTAGAGAACGAAGAAAGTAACTAAGCAATTTATATACATAAAAAAGGTCATCTTCAAATAAAACATATACGTGGCTTATTGGTTGTAATATGGCACGTAAAATTATATCATAAGATGGCCATGTCTCACCTATATACTAGCATTCTGTCACGCGCTTAAGCAGTTAAGCAAGGTTCAATAACGAGCAGAATGTGAAATACTATAAGACCGTGATTATTTGAATCAAAATAGACGTTACAATTGAGATTTTGTGCATATGAACACTTCACAAAGGGTACTACTACAAAAACTGTCTATTTTCAATTTACAACTTATTCAAATAATGGTGCAATCTAACAATAAAATCAGATACGAGATAACAATAATCATTCATCTCCACAGTCCATACTGTTATTGATAAACTATTAAATTGACGAGTTTTGGAATGAATTAAGTATCAGATCAAGACTTCTATCTAAACTGTACTTTTAAAAAGCTTACTCAAGAACTTCAATTCGGCAGGCTGGTCCAAATTCAAGGTTAAAACTTTAATAGATAACTACATAATTTGTAAAGAACCTGCTGAAGTTTCAGAAGTAAGCACTTCGGACTTTGCTTCAAAAGAATAAAAAAACTGAATTGTTTCCTTATGCCTGGGAAGCACTTGACTTGCTTGAATTGTAACCAAGGCTTGATTCAAGAAAGGGAGGAGACAATGTTTTAACAAACTCAAAAGCACTGAAATTTTATTAATGACTCAAAGAGATATGTATAGGAAAATACCTAAGTGTCAAGATGAAGATGTGTACAATCAATATAGAGAAGCTAGAAAACAAGCTAAAAAAGTAGTTAGTCAAGCTAAAACAAATTTCATGGAAGATTTATATACAAAGTTAGGTAATAGAGATGGCGAAAAATATATATATATAGGCTAGCCAAATTAAGAGATAAAAAGAAACAAGACCTAAGTCATGTAAGATGTATTAAGGACGAAAATCAAAATGTTTTAACGCGCGAGGAGGATATTAAGGAGAGATGGAGAAGTTACTTCGATAGTTTATTTAATGATGGCCAAGTTGATGCTATAATAGATGAAAACCCACACCATGAAAGAAATGTAAACTATACACGCAATATTAGAATTGTAGAAGTTAAAGAGGCATTGAAAAGAATGAAAATAGGGAAAGCATGTGGCCCAGATGAAATACCCATAGAGGTTTGGAAATGCTTAGGAGAAATCGGATTGACTTGGTTGACAAAACTTTTCAATAAAATTTTAAAATCAAAACGGATGCCAATGGATTGGAGAAGAAGCACGCTTGTGTCAATCTTCAAAAACAAAGGAGACATTCAAAGTTGCTCAAACTACCGGGGAATTAAACTCATGAGTCACACTATGAAACTGTGGGAGAGGATAATTGACAATAGGCTAAGGAGAGAAACAACAATATCAGAGAACCAATTTGGTTTCATGCCTGGGAGGTCAACTATGGAGGCGATTTTCCTTGTAAGACGATTACTAGAAAAATATAGAGAAAAGAAAAAAGATCTTCATATGGTATTCGTAGATTTAGAAAAAACATATGATAGGGTTCCTAGAGATGTTCTTTAGTAGGTTCTAGAAAGAAAAAGAGTGCACGCTAGATACATAGACACTATTAAAGATATGTACGATGGAGTAGTAACGAGTATAAAGACATTTGGAGGAGCTACAAAAGAATTTCCCATTACGATAGGACTACATCAAGGATCGGCTTTAAGCCCATATCTATTTACTTTAGTTATGGACGAATTAACTAGACATATTCAAGAGGATATACCATGGTGTATGCTATTTGCAGATGATATTGTCTTAGTGGATGAAACTAAAGATGGAGTAAATAGGAAATTAGAACTCGGAGAAATACATTAGAATCTAAAGGTTTTAAGTTGAGTAGGACGAAAACTGAATACATGCACTGTGAGTTTGGAAACACTAGACATCGAGATGACGGAGTGGTAAAATTAGGGGAAGTAGAAGTTCCTAGGGTAAACCACTTTAGATACCTAGGTTCAATCATACAAAATGATGGTAACATTGAAAATGATGTCACACATAGAATCCAAGTGGATGGAAGAAATGGCGAGTGCAACGGGGTGATTTGTGATCGACATGTTCCTACTAAGTTAAAATGAAAATTTTATAGGACCGCAATTATGCCAACTATGCTCTATGGAAGTGAATGTTGGGCGGTAAAGCAACAACAATTACATAAAGTGAATGTAGCAGAAATGAGAATGCTTAGGTGGATGTGTGGTAAAACTCGTAAAGATAGAATAAGAAATATAGAAATTCAAAGACACGTAGGAGTAGCACCAATTGATACAAAGATTAGGGAAGGGCGGTTGCGATGGTTTGGTCACCTGCAAAGACGGCCTACAAATGCCCCAACTAGAAAACTTGACTCAATAGAAACTGTAGAAATTCGACGAGGTAGGGGTAGACCAAAGTTAACATGGGATGCATTAATTAAGCGAGATTTGAATGGTTTGCAAAGCTCACCATCAATTGCACTTAATCGAGCACAATGGAAAAGTTTGATCCATGCAGCCGACCCCAGTTAATTTGAGACTGAGGCTATGTTGTTGTTGTTGTTGTTGTTGTTGTTGTTTAACTCAAATATTTTTCTAAAATATGAATATAAATGGTTTTAAGGATTTTGAATCAAAGGCTTAAACACTTATAGTGGACCTGTAAAGAATTAAAGGCTATTTCCTCGAAATATGATGGGCACAGAGTAATCAACAAGTACATCTGCATTCGCTAGGCCAAGGAGATGCATATTAATTACTAAGTTCATTCTCCTTACACAATATAAAGATGATTTATTCAATGGGTGTTCAATGCATCTGCCACATAATTTGCATGTTCTACGTAATGTACTAAACCTAAAAAAAAATGCCTAAATTTTTAAAAAAAAAAATACATTACAAAAAGATATGGAAAGTGTTCATATATTAATCCAATTCCATAGGGCTAGATCTATTTACCCCTAGGCCAATAGTGGTGTCATGCACCATAGTTTCAAATACTCAATAGTTTTATGCAATGGTTATGAGACAAAACACAGCGCAAGACTCTATAAAAAGCCTTATTCACCATCTTGTTCTTATGTGTGAAGACATTGTTTTTTGTACTCACAAAAATTAATATATCAAGTATTAACATTGAATGAGAAACAAATCTTATAAAGCTCCATTGACGACCAATGCCCCTTCTAAACACTAAAATACACAACTAATTCACATTATGAATGAAGATACAAAATTTGACACAAAATGCATAGTCCACAAATGCCTTACTTTTTGTACTTCTTGGATACGCTGTTTTGCTCGTTTGTGAAGCCTGCCAAACTTAGCATCAAGTTCATTGTACTTATCATCCCGCTCTTTTATTTCTTGCTCCATCTTTTGTTGAGCTACAATAATAAATCACGCTAAGAGTCAACGTTTCAAAAATATAAAACATCCATTTTTCGTGAGGCCCAAACAGGCTATTGAACATCCATTTTAAATTCAAAGGATCACGTCTAATTGAAAAATGAAACCGTTAGTGGAGGAGCTGGATTATTATCACAAATCTGTTCTGGGCCAGACGTACAGCTAAAAAATTAAATGTGTGGTCTTCTTGCATAAGGATAGATGTGTACGACTCACTAGCAATAAATCAAGGTTTAAATCAAAGTTTAACCCTAATTAATCATGCAATACCAAAGAAAATAAAACACCAAAGAAAAGCAATGAAATTAAAATAAAGTAGATCTTACAAATCCATGGATAATAATGGTTGAAACTTCCTTGTAGTCTTGCCTAGTCCATGAGATTAGTGTATCATGGTTTGAAGAATACAAAAGAAAAGAAAAGCCGAGAGGAAGCAGAATAGCCGTCAAGCACATAATGAGCAAATGTAAACAAACAAACTACATTGAGATTTGTTCAAGGAAGATGTAAACAAACAAAGTAAGCTTTCACAGTCCGGCCCAAACGAGCACATAATGAGCAAATGTAAACAAACAAACCACATTGAGACTTGTTCAAGGAAGATGCAATACCTTCAGTAAGCTTTGTGGAAAGTTCACGAGCTTTTGCATCAGCCTCTGAGTACGCCACCTGAAGATGTGTCAGAGCATTCTCTGCAGCATTTTGCGTTTGTTTTTGCTCCAGAAGCTCCCTCTTCAAAGACTCTATCTTCGCATGCAGCTCGTTCACATCTTCGGAAGTTCTACCTTCATAACCAACTTCTTTTTGCTTGAAGCCCACATTGGATTCGAAATGATTATTCGACAACCCCTTAAAGTGAGCCTTTAAATACTCATTCTGAAAACTAAGTTCAGCAGCCATTTGTATCAGCTGATCATGAGTAGCTTGATTGAATTGGTAGGCATCAGAGGTCCCATTTTCCATCACAAGACTTTCCTCTTGGTTCCCATGAAACAGATGCTTAGGCTCCTCGATTCCGTCTTCTTTTTGGGCAGCTGTCATTCCATTACCCTCCATCATTTTTGCTACCATGACGCTTTCTAGTGTCACTTTGTGAACTCCATTTATTCGAAACTGGAGACACAATATACACAACAATCGCCATAATTCTCACAATGCACATACAATAAAGAACACATCCCACTAAAACAACAAAAATCAAAGTAAAAACAACATCTAGCATTTCCAATTAAGCGGTTCCGGAGTTAATTCCCTTCATACAAATAGGTTAAATAGATGTAAATGAACTCTAGATATTGAATTTCAAACTGAAATCACAACTCCAATTGTTGAAATTCAATCTAAAATCACAATGCTGCCATATACAATGCCAGTTTCAATCTTCTTGCGCCGCATATGAACATAACAATTAGGTCAATTTCCTTCCATTTCTATAAACATAGCATTCGAATTCCTACGTTTGCATCTCATACATTAAAAAGGATCAGATTCATAATCACGCAAACATCAAAGCGACCGTAATAAAAAAAAAACCTAATAATCCAATCACACGACTCAATTCCTATCAGATCGGGAATCTGAAAACGTGAAACTCAGATCAATCAACTCGGAATCAGCTCGACTGACCTGACGAACGTGAGTGATCGAAACTAGAAGAATTGGAATGCTTGGACGTTGGTTTAGTTCGATCGAAACCCTAGCATTGAAATGATTGTGAAGCTCGTGCTGGGAGAGATCGAACGATGCGATGGTGAGGGGAGATCCTTGGAAGGCCCGCGCTCACCATGCGAGGCAGAGAGGGGAGAGGGAAGAGTCGGAGGCACGCTTTCAGTTTCCCGAGTTCAAGCGAGCGACGGTGGATCGAATAGAATTTTCGTTTTCTCGAGATACCAGCCTTGTGGATGACAAAATGGTGGTATCTTTTGGAAACCCATATATTATTTTTAGGTCAAACAAAGGCGAGGGAATTTTTTTATTTTTTATTTTTTGTCAAACGGTTTCAATCCATTGATGTTTCTCACCCAAAATGGCATAACAATTTATTACGATGAAAATAATACATATTTTTACAATGAAGCTCGAAACTAAAGTCTGACACCACACACACACTGTGGCACCACACCAACCCCTAATTGGGATAACACAATGGGAGACAACTACCCCTCATACGGGGACAACCTCCGACTACTAGTGAGAGCAAAAAAACCCTAGATCTAATTGTAAAGAAGTAACTAGAAAGACATGTGCGCCACATCACAGAAGTGTCACTTAGGGTGTTATTTGATGTGTCATTCTAGCATTTTCCTTTAATAAATATAGTGTAAGACTATTTTCAGACATTTACCATGACTAGTCATTTAATCCGCAACTCTGTTTCCTTTCCTATGAGTATGTTGCACCTTAACTTCCCATTAGTGATCTAAAAGTTGGAATATAAGAAATATCATACTCCAGTGCTTGTTGAGAAATTTTCTTCTCCTTATGATGCTTTGAACTGCACTCGAGTAATTCTACGATGATATTTAACTAAGTGGTTATATTTTTGTTTCTATCCCAATACATAAGTAAGTCAATCTATTGCATGATCAATTAATGAGTAACCAAATTGAGCATTGATATAATTGTTATCCGTGATGTGATCGTTGTGATCAACAATCTTTTTTTGGTAATATGTTAGAGCAAACGCAACAAACAAACAACATATGCACACAATCGATACAGAGAATTTTCGTGGTTCGGCAATATGCCTACATCTACAGTACATAACAAAGAGATTTTATTAATTCAGAAGATTACACCAACACTAAGCCTCCAACTTTCTCATGCTCACCAACTAATCAAGACATTCAAGATATTACCAATTTAATTTACTACCCTATTTATATATACACTAAGGTATTAAAGTTGTACTATGAAACCAAAACATATTAGAGTCGTACTAAGAGACTAAAACCATGTTGTATTAGGAGATTACTTAGCTTAATAACTGGGTTTTACTAACCGAATAAACTAACACAAACCCATTTAGGTTAAGTGTTAGACCCATATCGTCATGGCCCGAATTTCTAAATCCAAGTTTAATCTCTTACTCAGGATCAAGTGACCTGTGACGTGGGACTGACATTGAGATACGTGTCATGACCGAGGTAATGTGGCTAAGGTATATATTATATTTGTTATGGTGTTTGTCTAGTATATTATATATGTGTAGACTACTAAGTCACTCTTTCTTGTGTATAGGTGTCGAGACGTGAGTAGGGACGCACCTCTAGTTACTTGCCGACATGAAACCAAGGTAGAGAGTGATATGGTATAACAACCTAGTTTTAATTATGTCGTTAATGTGATTTATTTTCAAATGTAGATGCCGGCTCAGCATCTTGTGGACCCCGCCGCTAGGACTGGGCACGCATGAGATAAGCAAATAGTTAGTTTTGTGTGTTGTTTGCCTAATTTGCGATGTTTATGATTAACTATGTTGAGTTGCATAGCAATGTGTGTATTTATGTTTTTATTGTTTGTATGAGATAGTGCTGCGGGTATTCGCCTCGATTTATGCGTAGATGCGGGTACCGAGCATGCTAATGACAATACACTAGGTTGGAAAATAATGCACACATGATAAATGAATAAAATGCATTAAATAATTAATATAAAATGTCGTTTAGACGTTTAATGGCGTGAGTGTACGCGAACGATACGTGTTGCGGTGCGAAGCCGAGTACCGAACGCTCATGGGTATAGTGTATGGGATTGAAGGAGGATAAGATAAAGTGACAAAGTCACAAATCTAAGTCACCTTATATGGACTTTTTGACCTTATTTCAACCATCCAAGTGGTCCTTGGGATCTACACATACATTAAATGACAAAAAAATTATAAAAGTCCAAAAAAATATTTCATTTCACCACCTTTTCTCTCTCCTCTCTCATTTTGGACAAAAATTTGAGGGTTTTTGGTGAATTTTAAGAAAAGATTTGGAGGTTCATATAATGATCAATCGACAATCCAATGTGAGATTCACGTTCTCCTTATCGTTCTTTACGTTTCGAGTATGATTTTTCGGGTTTTAACGTGGATTTTGGATATGCTAGTTAGCTTGCTGGTTTAGGATTTTCGCTATGATTTTTGAGTTGGATGGGAGAAATTATCATCGTATTAGATGTTGTGGATGGTGGTGTTGAAGTCGTGGAGTTTTTTCAGGGTTTCGCTGAGTTTTATCAGGGTTTTGTCGAGTTTTATTTGGTTTTGGTTTGAGTTTCGACGAGTATTAACATAGTTTGAATGTACCCTATGGTAGTTTTGGTGAACTATAAGGGATTGGATCGAGTTCGGGTCGCGAAGTTGGAGCCAAGGTTCCAAAAAAACCTTGGGGAGCACTAAGTAGGAAAAGCGCCAGCCACCTGCGACGTCGTTTTGCCTGGGATAAAAAAACTTTTTCAAATTCAGGTTTCAATTCGACCAATTGGGGGCCTTTCCTGGGGATCGATACCGAGTATAATATGAATTAATATGATGGATTTGATACTCTAATATGAATTTGGAAAATTTCAAAGTTTGGGAAATTGATAAATTAAAAAATATTAGGTACTTGGATTTGATCGATGAGTGTTGGGGCACGCATTTGGAGGCATAGAGATCGATTTTGTATTAGTGGAACTCGGTTTGAGGTATGTAGTAACCCAATTGAAATTCTCTCGAGTATTTATTTATTTTCTTATTTGCCTTCAATTCAGTTATTTCGTTATTCCTTTCTGGTATGGTTTATATGGACGTTTTGGTTGAGTGCACTCACACCGACCATTCTGTGTGTATGTCCACTAGATCATAGCACGTGTCACATGGGGTCTCGGTGAATAGTTAAATCGATGATCTTTTCGGTGCACGTGTCGGTACGCTATGGGACCACGCTGACCATAAAGAGGACTCGAAAGTTGTACATGCTGGAGTGTGACTCGCTGACAGTTTTGAGGATTTTAGCCATCTTTTCTTATTATGATGTTTATATTATAGGTTTTCCACATTAGGTTGATGCTCCTAAGACTCGAATTTATTTGTTTACTGCTTGATTAAGTTTAATAAGTCCTCTACTATAATTTGATTGTTAAAAATGATCTTAACAGGCGAATTGAGTCCAATGGGCTAACTTGTAACTTTTCATGATGTAAGTTATTCAAATATTAGGTTTTGAATGAAGTTATATAGGTTAATGGCACATGAGACATAGCTAGGCATGACGTGGTAGGGTTGCAGGCCCGCGCTAGCACCCGTGGCGGGCCTCGGGATTTGGGGCCGCTACATTTTGGTATAAGAGCCTAGGTTTGTGGAACCTAGGGATTTAATAAGAGCATAAAACTTAATGAATAAAACCTTAGATGTGGAAACCTGATGTAATTACCCTAGAACCCTAGTTGGGAAGTGATTGTGAGGCGGGTAGTGATTAGGATTATATATGTGGTACGTTTCTATTTGTATGTATATTACATACGATGTACGTATATATATATATATATATATATATATATATATATATATATATATATATATATATATATATATATGGAGGCTGATTTGACGCACGTTCTTCGATGCAGATTCTGATAGATAGGCAGCCTCCGATTCCTACTCAGCCTGAGGTCGAGATATCAGTGACTCGGTCAGGGAGATCTTGACGTTACAGTTACTGGCGCGGAGTATGGAAGATAGATTCGCGCAGATTTTAGAGATGATGCGAGCTTAGACGACATCGATGCTAGCTCCTACGACCACACTGGCGACACCGATTTCACAGGCAGTTGTAGCCCCTACTACACCGCATTCACCGGTTCAAGCGGCGATTTCTAATACACCGACAGAAAGAGTTGGGCCAATGGTGGTACCAGTTGAGACCACAGCTATCACATTAGCTACGACAGAGCATTTAGTCATGACATCGACATTAGGCAGCACGATGTCAACTAAGGCCAAGAGGGTGAAGGATTTCATCAAATTTCAACCTGGTTACTTCTATGGAGCACAAGTCAGAGATAGCCGAGAAATGGTTATTGACACATGAGTGGCTGCATAAGCTATTTTTGGTCGAGGAGAGGGATCGACCTCGTCTGTCGAGTTTTTGTTTGAGAGGTGACACTGCGCTTTGGTGGACTACATATGGGGCTACACATCCGGAGTCGACTACTTGGGCAGAGTTCTGTGATTTATTTATGGACGAGTATATTCCGATGAAGGTTCGGATCAGATTGAGGGAGCGATTTCTGGCCCTGGTTCAGGGTAACATGTCTGTGCTACAGTATATAGAGCGATATAAATATTTACTATAATACGTCATGGTTGTGGCTGAGACAGAACGACTTCAGATCTACTATTTTGTCAAGGGACTGGATGAGAGGATTGCAAACTTTATTATATCTAATGGAGCCCTTACACTACTAGAGATTTATGATAGACGAGACTTATTTAATACAAGGCGTAGTCGACCAGCATCTACTTCTTATCAAAGTCAGTCTTCGCAGAGTTCTCGGTTAGAGCAAATATCGAAGATATAACGGGATCATCGAGGCAGTCAAAGACAGGGCAGCGATCTCGTCGAGATAATAGACAATCAAATTAGGGCCGTCGAGGAGACGGAGATCGACGGGATGATCTGATAAGGTATCATGATTGTCAGGCAGTGTATGCTACCACCTCTGCACTTACTGAGCAGCCTAGGCAACAATATAGGCAGGACAGGGACAAAGCCAAGGTCATGGTCGGGGTCAAGGGAGTGTCGCTAGACCAGCTGGGAAACATGAGTCTCGTCGATGCTATAGATGTGGTCAGGTTGGGCATCTGCAGACCGATTGTACTAAATCAACACCGCCACCACTATAGTTAGACCAAGCTAAAGATGTGACCAGATAGCTTGTCGAAGGTACGTTATCTATTTGTGGCACTCTCATGCA
This sequence comes from Stephania yunnanensis, assembly GCA_039657365.1. Taxonomy (NCBI): domain Eukaryota; kingdom Viridiplantae; phylum Streptophyta; class Magnoliopsida; order Ranunculales; family Menispermaceae; genus Stephania; species Stephania yunnanensis. The sequence continues at coordinate 51,188,745 of CM077585.1, read as the reverse complement.
TGTCATGCTTGATTTTGGTAGTACTTTGTCTTTTATTGCTAGATGCATGGTAGGACAGTTAGAGTTGCAGGCACAGACTTTAGACACATATACTCAGTACGACTGCTGGGGATAAGATATACCTTAACCGGATATGTCGAGACTGTATTGTTGAGATAGGGGATATCAGTTACTGGTCGATTTACGAGTTTTATAGTATTTGGAGTTCGATGCGATGCTGGACATGGATTGGTTGTCAACATATCATGCACATATATATTGCTTTAGTAAGATGTTACATTTGATATTGAGGGGATTCCAGAGTTATCATTTGCTGGAGTTGCGACAGGTTTGTCGATCACTAGAGGTCGTTTAGTGACGACTCATGAAATGGAGGCATATGCTGCGACTATTGAGCTAGAGCCGAGGGCAATGATCAGGGTTGAGGATGCCCTAAGTAGTTTGTGAGTTTTTAGATGTATTTTCATATGATTTGCCAAGACTGCCACTGCCCCGAGCAGTTGAGTTCATTATTGAGTTAATACAGAGGACACGACCTATTTACAGTCAACCTTACACGATGTCTGCTTCCAAGCAGGAGGAGATGAGGACCCAATTAGAGGAGTTGTTAAAGAAGAGTTTCATTCACCCTAGTATGTCTCTTTGGGGAGCACCGGTCCTTTTTGCAAAGAAGAATGACGGTTCCATGAGGACGTGTATTGATTACATGAAGTTGAATCAGGTAACGGTCAGGAACTGTTGCCCATCACAGGTCGATGACTTATTTGACCAATTGGCAGGAACCAAGTTCTTCTCGAAGATTGATTTGCGATCAAAATACCATCAGCCGAGGATTCGAGAAGGTGATGTTGAGAAGATCACTTTCAGCACGAGATACGGTTTGTTCAAGTTCACGGTCATGCCATTTGGGCTGACTAATGCGCTGTCGATCTTCATGGACTTGATGCATAAGGTTTCGAGACCATTTTTGGATCGATACATCATTGTGTTCATCGATGACATCTTGATATACATCAAGACTCATGAGGAGCATGAGAGGCATCTCAGAGATGTTTTGACAACATTGAGAGAGCATAGGTTGTATGCTAAGTTCAGCAAGTGTACATTTTGGTTGAGTAAGTTGAAGTTCCTCGGACATGTCATCAGTCATCAGGGTATATCAGTAGATGGTGACAAGACTCGAACGATTATTGACTGGAGGACACTTAAGTCTGTTTCTGACATTCAGAGTTTTTGGGTTGGGCAGGATATTACTGGTAGTTTGTGTAGGATTTTTCATTGATTGCTACGTCAATGACTAAATTGACCAAGAAAGATGTCTGATTTGATTGGTCCAAGAAGCGTGAGGAAGCATTTTTGGAGCTGAAAATGAAGCTGACTTCTGCGCCAGTGTTAGCATTGCCAGTGGCAGGTAGAGGCTTCTCAGTTTATACCGATGCTTTAGGCACTGGGTTGGGTTGTGTCTTGATGCAGGATGGACACCCAGTGCTTACTTATCTCGACGGTTGAGACCCCAAGAGGGTAATTATCCAGTGCATGACTTGGAGCTTGCAGCAGTTGTATTTGCACTAAAGGCCATAAGGCATTATCTCTATGGAGAGAGGTTCGTGTTGTTCGCTGAACGCTAGAGCTTAAGATATCTATTCACTCAGAGGGAGTTGAACATATGACATAGGAGATGGCTCGAGTTACTGAAAGATTACGACTTCGCCATAGAGTACCATCCAGGGAAAGCGAATGTGGTAGTTGATGCGTTGAGCCAGAGTGGCATTGAGAGCTAGAAAGTCCTGGGCTTTTGACACATAAATACAGACTTCTTGAGGCAGCATCGATGATGTATGTGATAGAGGCTATTGCTGAGCTACAAATTTGTTGTCAGATGAGAGTTCCTAAGGTGTCTTTGGAGCGAATTGCTTAGTGCCTGAGAGTTAATAGGCTTTATGGGCGGTTCAGCAGACTGACTCAGGATGCGAGTTACATAGATTAGTCTGAGACGTCAGACGAGTGCATGAGACACGGGGGTAGATTGTGGATACTTGCAATATCAAAACTCAGGGACATCATATTGGAAAACCTACACCAGTCGTGATATACTGTTCATCCTGGTTGGACTAAGATGTATCATGTTCTGCGACGATTATTTTGGTGGCAAGGGGTAAAAACTGACGTTGATAACTACGTCAAGAGTTGTTATATTTTCCAGCAAGTGAAGGCTGAGTACATGAGACTAGTTGGGTTGCTACGGTCGCTGCCCATTCCTCAACGGAAGTGGGAACATGTGACCATGGACTTCGTTGGTGGCCTACCGCAGACTATGATGCGTCATGATACAATTTGGGTAGTGATTGACAGGCTGATGAAATCAACACACTTCATTCCAATTTCCATGAGATATTCCTTCCCATAGCTGAGCGTTTTCGAGAGAGAGATCATCAGATTTCATGATGTACCGGTCTCCATTATTTTTGACAGGGATCCCAACTTGACATTTAAGCTCTAGAAGAATATGCATGAGCAGTTTGGCGTTAAACTACAATTCAGCACTACGTATCATCCTCAAACCAACGGCCAGTCAAAATGATTGATTCAAATATTGGAGGATATGCTCGGGGCTTGTGTTTTATAGTTTGGTGGTTCATGGGAGGATTATCTGCCTTGGTGTGAGTTTGCCTACAACAACAACTATCAGGCGAGTATCGAGATGCCACTGATCGGGGCACTATACGGTAGGCCCTACGGGTCACTAAAATAATAGGTGGTACTAGAGGATAGAGCGGCTATAGGACCTTAGGTTGTAGTATATCATACAGAGAAGATTAGGCAAATTAGTTAGAGGCTTCGGGCGACACAAGATAGATAGAAGAAGTATGCAGACATGTATCATGATGATCTGAGCTACGAGGAGGGGGACTTGGTGTACTTGAAGGTTTCACCCTGGAAGAGTCATCAGAGGTTTAACATCAAGGGGAAACTGGCACCAAGGTTCATTGGACCGTTCAGGGTTGAGGCATGTGTCGGCAAAGCGACATACAGCTTGGAGTTACCGCCACAATAAGCTGGGAATTATTCGGTATTTCACACATATATGTTGAGGCTGGCTAGGTCAAGACCGAGACCGATGGTGGATGCTAGATAGGTAATTCGGCCTGACGGGACCTACGACGAGCAGCTAGTTAAGATCATGGACTGTAGGATACGGACTCTGCAAAATAACGAGATTTCAAAGGTTTTAGTTCGTTGGCAACATCAAGGAACTGAGGGACTCACCTAGGAGCTCGAGTCTATTATGCGGGTGTGTTACCCTCAGCTACTTGACGGTAAGAGTTTATTTTAGTGTTTTAAATTTTGGGACGAAATTTCTCCTAGTTGAGAAGAACTGTAACGACCTAGTTTTAATTACGCTATTAATATGATGTATTTTCAAATATTGAGGCCAGCTCAGCATCTCGTGGACCCCGCCATTAGGACCGTGCAGGCCTGATATAGGTAAATAGTTAGTTTTGAGTATCGTTTGCGTAATTTGCAATGTTTATGCTTAATTATGCTGAATTACATCGCAATGTGTGTATTTATATTGTTATTGTTCGCGTGAGATAGTGTGATGGGTATTCACCTCGATTAGCATGTAGACGCAAGTACCGGCTAGGCGACTGACAGTACACTAGGTTGGAAAATAATGAACACATGATAAATGAATAAAATGCATTAAATAACTAATATAAAACATCGTTTAAATGTTTAATGGCGTGAGTGTACGCGGAGCCGAGTATCGAACGCCTGGGGCTTTAGTGTATAGGATTGAAAGATGATCAGATCAAGTGACAAAGTCGCCAATCTAAGTCACCTTAGATGGACTTTTTGACCTTATTTCAACCATCCAAGTGGCCCTTGGGATCTACACACACATTAGATGACAAAAGACTATAAAAGTCCAAAAATATCTCATTTCACCATATTTTATCTCTCCTCCCTCATTTTGGACAAAAACTTGGGGGATTTTGGTGAGTTTCAAGTGAAGATTTGGAGGTTCATGCGACGAGCAATCGACAATCCAACGTGAGATTCACGTTCTCGTCGTTGTTCTTTACGTTTCGAGATGGATTTTCGGGTTTTGACGTGGATTTTAGATATGCGAGTTAGCTCACTGGTTTGGGAGTTTTTGCTATAATTTATGAGTTGGATGAGAACGATTATCATGGTATTAGATGTTGTGGATGGTGGTGTTGAAGTATTGGAGGTTTTTTGGGGTTTCGTTGAGTTTTATCGTGGTTTCACCAAGTTTTGTCGAGGTTTTGGTTTGAATTTTGGACGAGTTCTAACATGGTTTAAATGTACCCTATGGTAGTTTTGGTGAATTGTAAGGGATTGGATCGAGTCCAGGTCACAAAAATGGAGCCGGGGTTCCGAAAAAAACCCGCGGGAGGACTCTATAGTCACGCCGCCACCTGCGATGCCGTTTCACCTGGAATAAAAAAACTTTTTGAAATTTGGGTTTCAATTCGGCCAATTGGGGGCATCTCTTGGAGATCGATACAGGGTATAATATGAATTAATATGATGGATTTAACACTCTAATGTGAATTTGGGAATTCCAAAGTTTGGGAAATTTATAAATTAACGAATATTAGGTACTTACTAACCCAATTGAAATTTTTTCGATTATTTATTTATTTATTTGTTTATTTATTTTCTTATTTGCATTCCATTCAGTTATTTCATTATTTCTTTCTGATATGGTTTATAAGGACAATTTGGTTGAGTGCGCTCCCACCGAGCCATTCTATGTGTATGTCCACTAGACCATATCACGTGTCACTTGAGGACTTAGTGAATAGTTCGACCTGAGGATCTTTTCGGTGCACGTGTTGGTGCGCTGTGGGACCACGCCGGTCATCGAGAGGACCCGGAGGCTGACCATGCTGGAGTGTGACTCGCTGGCAGTGCTCGAGAGAGAGTCCGAAGTATGGTGCTAATTTGACTTAGGTTATAGATACACATTTTGAGCTTGTTTATTATGTATTCATGCGATGAGCATAATTCCCTGTTTTAATTTTCCGCATGTTTATTTAATAGCTTTATTCGAATTCTTATATTTTATTTCTATAAATACTTATTGAATTTCCTTGGGATTAATCACTCTGGACTCGCCATATGTTTTGTTATGATGGCTTGAGTGCAGACCCGATACAAGTCGAAGCAAGGGGAAATTTGAGGACTACCTATGACAAACTACAGCCTTTCTCGTAGGTCTGTATATATTTATATTTACTTTAGGGATACGAAATACATTGTGAGCTACCCATGACTTGTTTATTGGCTTATTTTGAGGATTTTGACCATCTTTCTAATTACGATGTTTATATTATAGGTTTTTCACATTAGGTTGATGCTCATAAGACTCGAATTTATTTGTTTACTGCATGATCAAGTCTAATAAGTCTTCCGCTATAATTTGATTGTTAAAAATGATCTTAACAGGTGAATCGAGTCCAATGGGCTAACTTGTGACTTTTCATAATGTAAGTTGGTTAAGTATTGTGTTTTGAATGAAGTTGTGTTGGTTAATGGCACGTGGGACACAGCTAGGCTTGGCGTGGCGGGTTGTGCGCCCGCGTTGGCACCCGCGGTGAGCCTCGAGATTTGGGCCTGCTCCTTATAGTAAGTTTTATTTTAGGTTTTATGCAGCTTGAATAGTGATTTTGATGTAGCTATGGTTGAATATAACGTTAATGTATCTAAGTTAGTAAGTTAAAACAATAGCCATTTGATATTCATCGAGATACGTATTTACACATCTAGAAACCAATTGATTACAAATTAATATCACTTAACATGAGTAAGTGGGACATGTGTTAACATGTGGATCACTAAATGGATCTCGAGATACGTATGCACATGGAAACCAATGGCTATCAATCAACTATATCCATTTCATATGTAAGCTTAAAATCAACTTAAAGAACTCAAACCATCTTCATTTCTTAACTTAGCAATTAAGAAAGCTTGCTAGAGAGAAATAGAAGGTATTAGAGGAAGAAGAAGACTAACAAATTGCTGGGTTTGGTGAAGGTGGTGTTGATCAAGCTAGTGTTCATCTAGTTAGGTAACTTCACTACACCATAAACTTAGCTCAATTCAATGAATTCATGAATTTGATTTTATATGTAGCTGTTTTATGTTGTTGTTGATGTCTTGGGACTTTTGAGTGTACATGGAGGTTCCTAAGGCATTAATATGGCATATATGTGGAGAAAACTCAGAATTATGACTGTAGAATTTTGGGTTTTTCATTACATAGCGCGCTAGGTAGGGCAACTAGTGTGCTAAATTTGATTAGCGCACTAGAGAAACTTGGTAGCGCGTTAATGAGGTCATTAGTGAGCTAATCAGGGTACTTAGCATGTTAAGTGCTATGACAGCATAAAAATCTGCAATTTTCATCAATTTCTCAAACACCAAAAAAAGTCTAATACCCTAAGTAAAGGTCCAAACACACTCAAAAACATGTTGTATGATATCGGAAACCTAGGGAAGTGCCTCAGGGGCTCGGATATGAGTTTTAAGGTGTCGGGAGGACGAAATAGCTTTGGAAATTGCGTGAATGTAAGTAAACTAATTGAGATATTTATTTACGTTTCATTTCTATTTACTTGTTCACTTCCAGTCATTTGGACTGATTTGCCATTATATTCCATATGTCATGACTTGTTGTCATTTCTCATTTCATGAGGTTGCATTCATGGTATAAATTATTGATTAAATGATTTCAATGACTCCAAATCATGTGCTATGTCATTTTTAAATGTTGATACATGTAATCAATGAAATAACATGCTATTAGGTGGTGGTTTATGATATTGTATAATCTATTTCCTTTATGCATTAGTTTTGCAATTGCTTTGTTGGATTCTCAAACCACGATATTCCGTGCAATATGAAAGTAGTTCTTATATTTAGGACAATTTTATGATAGAGGTCTGGTGGACATCCGGGGGTCACTAGACTTCTAGGGTGATCGGGATCTCTCTTCTATCTTGCGCAACATACGAGAAATAAGTCCCTCGGTTGTTGGCAAGCATAATTTGTGCAGCATACGGGGTATGAGACCTGGAGATGTTAGAAAGTATATATCGCATGTGATTGGCACCAGCGAAAGATTATAAAGGCAAAGAGCACTGTTCAGACCTTCACATTGATATAGAGCTTAGCTCCATCCTCATATAGTGGAAAAGGCAGATGTGATGAAGATTACGTCTGCCGACCCTATATCATTTGTAGCGGACCCAAATCTCGAAGCCCCCCACGAGAGCCATCACGGGCCCACAACCCTGCCACGTTAGGCCAATTGTGTCTCACGTGCCATTAACCAACACAACTTCATTCAATACTCAATACGCGACCAACTTACATTATGAGAAGTTACAAGTTAGCCTATTAGACTCAATTCACATGTTAAGATCATTTTTAACAATCAAATTATAGTGGGAGACTTATTAAACTTGATCAAACAGTAAACAAATAAATTCAAGTCTTATGAGCATCTATATAATGTGGAAAACTTATAATATGAGCATCATAATAAAAAAGGTGGCCAAAATCTACAAAATAAACCAATATACAAGTCATGGGTAGCACGCAATATATCCCGTATCCAAAAATTAAATATAAATATATACAAACGTATGAGAGAGTTTGTAGTTTGTCACAGGTAGTCCTCAAGTTCTCCCTTGCCTTGACTCGTACCGAGGTCTGCACTTAAGCTATCATAACAAAATAGATGGCGAGTCCAGAGTGAGTAATCCCAAAGAAATTCAATAAGCATTTATAGAAATAAAATACAATAATTTGAATAAAACTATTAAATAAACATATGGAAAATTAAAACATGCAACAACGCTTATCGCATCAACACATAATAGAGAAGCTTAAAATGTGTGTCTACAACCTAAGTTAGACTAACACTATATTTCAGACTCTCCCGCGAGCACTGCCAGCGAGTCACACTCCAACATGGCCAACCTCCGGGTCCTCTCGATGGCCAACATGGTCCTACGACGCACCGACACGTGCACCGAAAAGATCCTCGGGTTGAACTATTCACCGAGACCCCGGGGTGACAAGCGTTATAGTCTAGTGGACATACATACAGAATGGCCTGGTAGGAGCGCACTCAACCAAACCGTCCATATAAACTATACTAGAAAGGAATAATGAAATAACTGAATGGAAGGCAAATAAAGAAATAAATAAATAAATACTCGAGAGAATTTCAATTGGGTTACTACACATATCTACGCCTCCAAATGCGTGCCCAATACTCGTCGATCAAATCTAAGTACCTAATATTTGTTAATTTATCAATTTCTCAAACTTTAAAATTTCCCAAATTCACATAAGAGTATCAAATCCATCATATTAATTCATATTAGACTCGATATCGATCACCGGGATGGGTCCCCAATTGGCCGAATCAAACCTAAATTTGAAAAAAGGTTTTTTTTATTCCAGGAAAAACGGCGTCACAGGTGGCACCGTGAGAGTTACGGTGCCGCTTGTAGTGCCCTTCCTATAGGGTGCTCCTTGAGGTTTTTTCGGAACTATGGCTCCAACTTCGCGAACCAAACTCGATCCAATCCCTTATGGTTCACCTAAAAACACATGGCAGTTACATTTCCCATAACTAATTTATAAAATGTCAATACTATATTTGAAATTAAATCAATGACACATGACACATGACACATGGCAGTTACAATCAATGACACATGGCAGCTACATTTCTCATAACTTCCATTGTTGTTTCGTTGCTAATTAGCAACAGAAACTGATTGCAATCGTCCCCTATGAATAATTTCCATTGCTGTTCCATTGTTGATTCGTGTTTAAAGTCGTCTCAAATCCGTATTTGTTCAGTCTCTAATCAGCCACAGAATCAAAATTCGTTGCTGAGTAAATTAACGTCGACCGTTTTAGAGACGAAAATTATTCCGTCTCTGATCCGTTGCTGAATACACTCTGCGACGGAATTTATTATAATCAGCAACGGAAAATCCCGTCTCTGATCATCTGTTTTTTGTAGTGTTAACTCATCGTCCATTATAAGATACCTTGAACCCATAACAGGGGATTTATTTACTGCACGTTTTGCTAATTGTCACTTTGATGAAACAATTTTTCCACCATTAAGGAGAGATAAGAAATCAATTCAAAAGGAATGGCGCGAAATTGCTTGGAATGCATCAACTTTATCACATTATGATCCACGCACAAATCAGTGTGAACTTGAAGTTCAAATATCATTCATTTGCGACAAATCGCAAATCAATTACCTCATGCATTTAATGATGCAAAACAAGTGACAAAATCACATATTCCAGCTGTAAATGCTCCTGTAAGATATGATGCCTCTTTGCAACAAAATGCACAAGAACCAACGAAACGCTTAAAGCATGGAATACCAGTTGGTTCAAGGGATACAATTCCTCGAAAGAGGAAAATGGGAGTAAAAATAAATACAAATCAAAATACTCCTGAGAAAGTACAAGAATCCTTTGGTAAGGATTTGTCAGAAAAAGCTAATTCTGATGAGGAACAACTGCCTCTAGAAAAAATGAAAAAGATGAAAATAATGAGATCCCAATAAATTATTTAAACTCTGGTAAGATTTGGGATCGAAATAAAATTGTTCCTGATGATATATTTGCTTTCAATGTGTCATTTGAAATATGTGAAAATAATGATGATCCAAAACCACGATCAGTGGATGAATGTCGAAAAAGACTTGATTGGCAAAAATGGCAAGATGCTATCCAAGCAGAGCTAAACTCGTTAAGGAAACGATAGGTTTTTGAACCAATTGTCCAAATGCCAGATGGCGTAAAATCTGTTGGATATAAATGAGTATTTATACGAAAGAGAAACGAAAAAAATGAAGTTACAAGGTACAAAGCAAGACTTGTAGCTCAAGGTTTCTCACAAAGACCTGACATCGATTATGAGGAAACATATTCTCCTATTATAGATGCAATCGCATTTCGGTTCTTGATAAACCTTGCAGTTTCTGAAGGGCTTGATATGCATTTAATGGATGTCGTTACATCATATCTGTATGAATCCCTAGACAATGAGATATATATATATATATGAAAATCCCTGAAGGATTTGTAATATCCGAAGAAATAAAATCAAAACCTCATAACATGGATTCTATAAAATTACAAAGGTCTTTGTACGGATTCAAATAATCCAGACGAATGTGGTACAAACGTCTTAGTAATTATTTACTGAAAGAAAAATATGTAAATAATCCGATTTGCCCATGTGTCTTCATTAAAAGATCATCAACATGATTTGTGATTATTGTTGTATATGTTGATGATTTAAATATAGTGGGAAACCACGACGACATTATTAGAACATCCGAATACTTGAAAAAAGAATTCGAGATGAAAGAACTTGGAAAAATAAGATTTTGTCTTGGTTTGCAAATTGAACATTTTTCAAGTGGAGTACTTGTCCATCAATCAAATTATATTGAAAAAATATTAAAAAGATTTTATATGGACAAGGCACATCCATTGAGCTCTCCAATAGTTGTCAGATCACTTGAAGTGGATAAAGATCCATTTCGACTTTATGAAAGTGATGAAGAGCTAATTGGTCCGGAGGTACCATATTTAAGTGCAATTGGTGCACTTATGTATCTTGCAAATTGTACAAGACCTGACATTGCTTTTGCTGTCAACCTACTTGCAAGATACAACTCTTCGCCAACTCGAAGACATTGGAATTGTGTTAAACATATTTTTCGATATCTTTGAGGAACAAGTGACATGGGTTTATTTTACTCGAGAGGGGCAAAATTGAATCTCCAAAGTTATGCTGATGTTGGATTTTTATCTGTTCCCCACAAGGCCCATTCTCAAACGGGATATGTATTCACATGTAGTAATACTGATGTATCATGGAAGTCAGTAAAGCAAACTATGGTTACTACTTCTTCCAATCATTCTGAAGTACTTGCAATTCATGAAGCAAGTCGTGAATGTATGGTTGAGAAATATGATTGAACATATTATAGAATCATGTGGATTGCCTTCAATAAAAGATTCTCCAACCATATTATATGAATATAATGCAGCATGTATTGCACAATTAAATGAAGGATTCATAAAAGGGGACATTACAAAATATATTTCACCAAAATTCTTTTAAGCGCATGAGCTTCAGAAGAATAGTGAAATTGATGTCAAGCAAATCCGATCGAGTGATAATCTTGCTGATTTATTCACAAAAGCCTTACTAACTGCGACATTTAAAAGGCTCACATATGGTATTGGCTTGCGTAAACTTAAAGACATTGCAAGTAAAGAAACTGAACAAGTTTCACACATGTTTACACGAGGGGGAGTTATTGATTAGTGTATTGCACTCTTTTTCCCTTAGCTGTAGTTTTATCCCATTGAGTTTTCCTAGCAAGGTTTTTAATGAGGCAATCTTAACAATATTATACCTATCTTAATATTTATGAGAATAGTGTACTCTTTTTCTTTTACTATATTTTTTTTCCTATAGGGTTTTTCTTAGTAGAAGTTTTAACGAGGTACAATCTTTAAGCAAGTGTCATCCAAGGGGGAGTGTTGTGGAATATGGATGACCATACATGTACACCAACATATCGTGTAGTCATGTAACTTGTATTTCTCACTTAATAGTACCTCCACTTGTCTATGTATTGTCATGTTACTTGTAACCATTTTCAATGTACACCAACTCTTCCATGTATTGTCAAATTACTTGTAATGTATTGTATGACATGGGGTGTATGTGTTACTTGTACACATTGTATAAAGTACATTTATCATCATCACCAAATGACCTATATAAAGGATGTCAACCTCATTGTAAAAACACACCAAGTTGAATGAAAACTTCTCATTCCAACTATCTCATTTCTTCTCTTATCCTTTGTAGTAGTAGATGTTCTTAGTCTTTTATTTCCTTCTTTAGTTCTTAGCAAGTTCCAATTCAATTTACAACAAAATCTAACATTACGTAAAATAACCTCAGTGTGTGTGTATAGATAAGCGTGAATACAATTTTTAACTAACCGCCATTTTTTCTTTTATGTTTTCTAAATAAAAAATAGATATATTTATACTTAAATAAAACTAATACTAATTCTTTATTAATCGGTTTCCAAATATTGAGATTATGTATATATGCTGAATTATTTAAGTTGCCAAGGTTTGCACTTTCTAAGTTGCAGCACCAAGCATCCCTTCTAAGTAAGGGTGAAGCTGCCTCCTAAGATTAATTAACTGGAGTTCAAAACACTACGTTGATGAATCTCCTAAATTATGGCTTGATGGCTAACTCAAGTTCATGTGAGTTTATAGGTTGCACTTTAAGTTTCTTCATCATGTGAGCATTGATTACCACTAGATGTAGTTGAAGCTCTGCTCTGCTGCAAGTGGAATGTCCACTTGATGACGTGTTTATGATTTTTTTTCTTGAGTATAATTCAAGCATAATTACATAATCATATATATTACCTTTTTTATTATAAGCAATTGTTGCTTCTTTATATTTTTCGAGTATAAAATTCAAGCATAATTCCACATAATCATATATATTTTTTTTTTTTTGTATACCTTTTTTATTATAAGCAATTGTTGCTGCTGGTTAGTTTAAAAGTAGTACTTACATAGAACAAAGTTATTTATAGTTCCACTAGTGTTATTTGACCATTCAAAAAAGATAATTGTTAAAATAATCAATTATTTTCAGATAATCCATTAAATGTCAAATAGCCTTATTTTCACTTCTCCTACCTAGCTACCTTCACATAAATCAAACACATTAGAATGTCATTGACACACACACACACACACACACACACACACACACACACACACACACACACACGCACTTGCGCACACACACACACACACACACACACACACACTAGAAAGTCATAAATATCCCAACAAATAGCGTATAGATTATATATATTAAATAAAAGAGTATATATATTGTATATAATGCCAATTACCAAACAAATTCTTCTTTCATAAAAACATATGTACTAGAAGTTAAGAATATCTAATTTGCAGTATCATGAAACCTCCACCACGCCATGCCATTGCCACGCACATCTTCGTTTCGTTGAAACACGATCCGAGTTATTGTCTCCAAACCCTGTTAATAAAGTAAAAGTTCTAGAATCTAACTTAAATCAATTGAGGTTTTTGTCAGCTACATGATGGACTTTTCAATGTTCTATCCTCTAATCAGGGCATGAAAATTCGGCAACCATCTTCGAATTAATTATATATTTTTTTTTCGAATTACATGCAAAACATAATCTTACTAATTTTATACCGGAGTAATGAAAAAGAACATAATATATAAATCCTGGTGCTAACTTACATATAAAAAATTGCTACCGGTTTAGTTTTATTTAGAAGCTACTACTATAAAATAGAAGCATGTAAGCTAATGGAGCATTATAAATTAATGTCAAGTAGAAATTTATTATAGATAATTGAAAAAACAAGGCAAAATTTAAACTGAAATGAAGTCGACAGCTGGTATATACAAAAAGAACAAGAAATATCATAAATTGCATATATACTTCTTGAACGGGCCTTTACAAAATTTGGATCATGCTAGAACTTAAATGAAGTTTTTCATATTTCTCTATTGTGTTTGGCCAATTCTTACAATTATAGATTTATGCATAAAAGATGTTGAACTTGGTTTTATACCTTTTAACTTCCATAATTATGAGGTGTTGATATTATTGACAGTGGACTTTTGTTGACTTAGGTTATTATGCTCTTCTTTTTCTTGATTTTCTTACGGGGTTATCTCAATTTCAATATTTGTGTCTTCTTTGAGATGTTAACTTTTTAGAATCCACACGGTCTTGCAGAAATGCGTTGTTAGCGTTGCATTGTAAGTAATGTTTGTTACGTCATGATGAGCTTCTTAAAGCTGTAGCGATCGCATACAAGCATCGTTAGAATAACTTCGACGTCTAACAAAATTTTGTTTGTAATTTCTTTTTTGTTTTCTTTTATTTGTGATATTTTTTGTGTACAAAAAAGGGACAAATAATTAGATTTTGATCCAATAACATCCATTATTGGTGCACAATATTTGGAGTTTATGTATAATTAGGATTTCTAAATATGTACTTGATTTATTTTTTCATACTTCAAAGAAAAATGGTTGGTACGTTCTAAAGAAAACAACTGATGCAACTTTTATTATTTTGTCTTCTTTTTTACAACGTAAAGATTTTTTAAAATTTATGACAATGATACACGTTGTTCTAACGTCATATGATTCACTTGCGGAATTCTTTCAAGTCTCCTAATTTTTAATTGGAGTTGTCTACTCACTGAATTATTGTATACAATTGCAGCTTTGTTTTCTTCATCAAATTAATACAATGATAAGAGTATATATTTGAGATAATATTATTGGACGAAGAATTCGAAAGTTGATATGTATCATATCTTTCTTTTTAAGGAAGATTACTTCTTGAAAAAAAAGGATGATTACTGAATTACTTTCCATGATTCTCTCAATATACTAAGTAACCTCATCATGATCTTACAAGTTATATGTCGTCCTAATTGATTATACTTTTATGTTGTGTCTTTAGTGTACTCCCATTTATGTAATGTTTGTTAGATCATCAGTTTCTTAAAATCGCAGCGGTCACATATGAGCATCATTAATTAGAATAACTTCGACATATAAAATAATTTTGTTTACGTGTATTTTACGTATTTGATTTATTTTTTTGTACTTCAAAGAAAATGTTGGGTATGATCTAGATAAAACAATCGATGCAATTTGTATTATTTTATTTTTATTTTTTCAACTTAAATTTCTCATTACGATAGGACTACATCAAGGATCGGGTTTAAGCCCATATTTATTTACTTTAGTTATGGATGAACTAATTAGACATATTCAAGAGGATATACCATGGTGTATGCTATTTGTAGATGATATTATCTTAGTGGATGAAACAAAAGATGGAGTGAACAGGAAATTAGAACTATGGAGGGATACATTAGAATCTAAAGGCTTTAAGTTGAGTAGGACGAAAACCGAATACGTACATACACTATGAGTTTAGAAACACTAGACATTGAGACGATGAAGTTGTAAAATTAGGGGTAGTAGAAGTTTCTAAGGTAAACCACTTTAGATACCTAGGATCAATCATACAAAATGATGGTAACATTGAGAATGATGTCACACATAGAATTCAAGTTGGATGGAAGAAATGGGGAGTGCAACAGGGTGATTTGTGATCGAAATGTTCCTACTAAGTTAAAAGGAAAATTTTATAGGACCGCAATTAGGCCAACAATGCTCTATGGAACTGAATGTTGGGCGGTAGAGCAACGACAATTACATAAAATGAACATAGCAGAAATGAGGATGCTTAGGTTGATGTGTGGTAAAACTCATAAAGATAGAATAAGAAATATAGAAATTCTAAGACAAGTAGGAGTAGCACCAGTTGATATAAAGATTAGGGAAGGGCGGTTGCGGTGGTTTGGTCATCTACAAAGATGGCCTAAAAATACCCAAACTAGAAAACTTAACTCAATAGAAACTGTAGAAATTCGACGAGATAAAGGCATACCAAAGCTAACATGGGATGCATTAACTAGGAGAGATTTGAATGGTTTGAAAAGCTCACTATCAATTGCACTAAATCGAGCACAATGGAAAAATTTAATCCATGTAGTCGACCCCAGTTAATTTGGGACTGAGGCTATGTTGTTGTTGTTGTATTCTTTCAACTTTAGGTTTTTTTTTTAAATATATATTGTGGATACATGTTGTTCTAATGTCATATTATTCACTTGCAAAATTTCTTTAAGTCTCATAATTTCTAATTGGATTTGTCAAGTCACTGAAGTGTTGTATGTAGTTGTAGCTTTGTTTTCTTCATCAACTTAATACAATAGTAAGATTATGTTTTTGAGATAAGAGTTATTATTTTATAATATTCAAATGTTGATATGTATCATATAGTTCTTTTTAAAGAAGATTTCTCCTAAAAAAGATTACTAAATCACTTTCCACAATTCTCTCAATATAATACGTAAACCTTATCATGATCTTACAAGTTATATGTGTTGGGGCATGTGCCCTAGGTCAATCCATTAACCGTATTTATGAATACTTTTAGTTAATAAAATAGAGAATTTCATTTGCTGTTTATTATAATTAATTTGCATGTTTACATTATAATAAGATCCATTGGTATTTACATAAATATCCTAAATGTCCCTAGTCGATCATTATACTGGGAACTATAATGAATTAAGACTAGTGTGAGTCTTGATTGATGATCATATGATGATTATACGTATAGGGATACGAATCAAGATCACGAGTACTTATTAGAGAACAAAGTACTGGACCGACCCGCTATGAGAACATTACATGGATTAAGTCATAGTTGTTTCTCATGATAGGTATATTTTTCAGTCCTCTGACTTGAGATTACCAGAGACTTCAACATTAGGAATACAGTGATTTGACACAATCAAACGTTGTCTTTAACCGGACGATTATAAAGGTTGTGATTGGTTACTGTGTGAGCAATGTGATGAAGTTGTGTAATCAAGATAGAATTTGTCCTTTTCATATAAAGAGAGCTATCCAGTGGATCCCTCGAGGTGTTAGACTGTTAAATGGCCTAGTCTAAGTGAATTGATATTGATCAATGTCACTTGGATGTTTTGAGTCTACCTAGAGATCGAGACTAGTACGATTGAACATGTTGGATGACAATTCCATGTCTTATGTTTGATCAAAAGGATATCGTGTGACAAAATGATGTTATATACACTATTAATTAGGTTGTATCGATTTGATATTCGTACAACTTGGGTAGTTATAATGTCTTGCTAGAGGCCGCTTACGACTTGTATACCAAAATGTGTTTTGGTACACTGCCAACGTTGTATGAGCCTATTGGGTCGCACACTAAGAATGGTTTTGTGAGATTTTAAGATGGTTCAGAAAAATGAATTTTATATGATAAAATTCATGACGGAAACGTCCTTGTGGTGTATTACACTTATACTTCTTTAAGTAGGGGTATATGTGTAATTTATTTAACCGTCTATATACAAGGGTTGTATAAAACACACGACGAAAGATCAAAAGGCCAAAACTCTATTTTAGTTTTAGAAACGACTTAGGGTTTTTGGTATGCTCTGGATCGTTTTGGAGAGAAACAAAAGGTTTGGTATTCTTTCGAAGCTAGCACTTCAATCTCTACTACGTGTTCGTGTGTGGACTATTGGTAGAGGGCGTTCGTCGTTGGCAAAGTTCGGATCCTGTTGGGGTTTTGTCAGTTTTGTAATCTCTAATAAACCCCAAAACCCAACAATATGTAGTCCTAATAAATTATATTTTATGTTGTGTTTTTAGTGGTATCCCATTTAAGTAATGTTTATTAGATCATTAGTTTCTTAAAGCTGCAGCGATGACATATGGTCATCATTAGAATAACTTCGACGTCTAACATAATTTTGTCTATCGTGTACTTTATGTTTTATTTTTTGTGATGCTTTTTTGTACATAAAATTGACAACTAATAAAATTATTTTGATCCAAAAACATCCGTTATTGGTTCACAATAATTGGAGTATATGTTTAATTAGGAATTCTAAATATGTATTTGAGTTATTTTTTATACTTCGAAGAAAAATGGTTGGTATGATTTGGAGAAAACAAATGATGCAATTTATTTATTACATGTTGTTCTAACGTCATATTATTCATTTGCAGCATTCCTTCAAGTCTCATGATTTTTGATTGGATTTGTCAAGTCATTGAAGTGTTGTATGTAGTTGCAGCTTTATTTTTTTTATCAACTTAATATAAAGGTAATATTATGTTTTTGAGATAAGTGTTATTATTTCATAACATTCAAAGGTTGATATGTGTCATCTTATTCTTTATAAAGAAGATTACTAAATTACTCTCTATAATTCTATCAATACAATAAGTAACCTCATCACGATCTTACAAGTTATAAGTCACCCTAATTGATTATACTTTAGTGTAAGTAATGTTTAATAAGTAATCAATTTCTTAAAGTTGTAGTATAAGTAATGTTTATTAGATCATGAGGTTCTTAAAGGTACATCGGTCACATACAAGCATCGTTAGAATAACTTCGACGTCTAACATAATTTTGCTTATAGTGTCCTTTTTGTTATCTTTTATTTGTGATATTTTTTGTACAAAAAATGACAAGTAATTAGATTTTGATCCAATAACATACATTATGGGTGCACAATATTGGAGTATATGTATAATTAGGATTTATAAATATGTATTTGATTTGTTTTCTTTTATATATATATTTCAAAGAAAAATGGTTGGTATGATCTAAAAGAAAATAATTGATGCAATTTTTATTATTTTGTCTTTTTTTCAACTTAAGGTTTTTTTAAAAATATATAACAGTGATGCATGTTCTTCTAAAGTCATATTATTCACTTGCAGCATTTCTTCAAGTCTCCTAATTTCTAATTGAATTTGTAAGTCACTAAAGTGTTGTATGCAATTGCAACTTTGTTCTCTTCATCAACATAATATAATGGTAAGAGTATATATCTGAAATAATAATATTGCACGAAGTATTCGAAGGCTGATATGTATCATATGATTCTTTTAACAAAGAATACTAAATTACTATTCATAATTCTCTCAAAATAATAAGTAACCTCATCACAATCTTACAAGTTATATGTCGTCTAATTGATTATATTTTTGTGTTGTGTTTTTAGTTGGCTCCCATGTCAGTAATGTTTGATAGATAATTAGTTTCTTAAAGCCGCAGTGGTCACATATGGGCATCGTCAGAATAGCTTTCATGCCTATTATTAGCCAATCCTTATGATTATAGTTTAATGCCTACAAGACGTTAATCTTGATTTTATATCTTTGGTTTATAATATCTTTCGATCTACACATGTGAGTTTTAAAATTTTACGAACTGAGCTCCACATTTTTTCATTTTTGCTTAAATTGGTTTTGTACACATTTTTTTCATTTTTTCTATATTTAAGTTTTTATTAGTTTTCAACATTAATTTTTTTGCTAGGAGGAACATTATTTTCAGTTTTTGGTTATTTTTTCTTTTTTGCTATTTTTTTTTTTTTAACATAATAATCGCGTTTATCGTGTCTTTTGTTTTTATTTTATTTATTTTTACATTACAAAAAATTGGCAAGTAATTATTATCTTACAAGTTATATGCCATACTAATTGATTATTTTTTATGTCATGTTTCTACGTCAGTTGTTGACACTCCAGGGGAAACAAAGTCTTGCTTAGAATTAAATCAAGATGGATGAAACGACTAATCCCAAAGAACTCGCATTCAAGAATGCTAGATTAATAAGAAAGTTCAAACTACATGCGAAGAGGTAGAAGTCCGATAATATAATGGTAAATTTAGGCGATGGTGAACCACATGTACGTAATGTTTTTTATTGGCCAATTTTTATGCTTATAGATTTATGCTTACAAAATTTTTTAACGTTGTTATAGATATTTGGTTTATAATAGCACTCGATCTCTACGTTTGAATTTTAAAATTTTATTGATTGGGCTCTACATGTATTTACGCTTTTGATGAAGTGGCTTTCTCCACAAATTTCTCATTTATTATATATTTAAGATTTTTATTAATTTTGTCATTATTTTTTTCGTAGGAGGAACATTGTTTTCGATTTTGATTATTTATTCTTTTTGGCTATTATTAATGTTTTTAAGATAATTTTGTTCACTATGTCTTTTTTTTTTAATTTGTTTGTAGTTTCCTTTTATTAAAAAAAAGTGATAAGTAATTATTATCTTACAAATTATATGTCCTTTTAATTGAATATTTTATATGTTGTGTTACTCGGTCGGTTGTTGACACTACACTGGAATCAAAATCTAACTTGGAATTAAATCATGGTGGATGAAGCGACTAATCCCAGAAAACGCGCATTCAAGAATGTAAGATTGATAAGAAAGATCAAACTACGTGCAAAGAGGCAGAAGTCTGGTAATATGATGGTAAATCTAGGCGATGGTGAACCATATCTTAAAACGTTGAGGAGTGACTCATTTTTCACAATACATCTCCAAGCAATTATAAATATGGAAATGTTGAAGCAAAGATTGACAATCAAGCATCGACAAGTCAACATTGTTGCATTCACTCGGGTATGAGACTTAGTCAATCATGTTTTACATTTATTGTGCACAATATATAAATATATCATGACGACACTACTTCACTACTTCTTACAACTAAATTGATAATGCAGAAGGAACAATAGAAGCATGCACCTCACAATCCTTACACTCTATTGTTATTGATCAAGAACTACATATGGAGAACACACCATTCAGCTTGGATGTGCAACACATATCAACTCACAAACGTATAATGACTAATATGATTTTTTATTAACATATATAAGAAAATTGTGGTTGCTTTTTATATTGACTAAATAAAATTTTATTTACATTGCAGTAAGGAGATTGGGGAAGGAACTAGCTATGCAAGGGAAAATTAATGCACCAAGGAAGGAAAATCATCCATCTAATAAGCAACCTATCAAGGTTCAAGATAATCTATGGCTATCTAAAGGTGTGAGTTTTTCTTTTTGTTTTTTAAATGAAGATATCAGAGTTTTATGTAGTTGGATATTAAATCTTTATTTGAAAATTGTTTGCATGAGAAGTAAACTTTAGATGCACTCTTGAATTATTCAAGACTGAAAAACATTAAAAATAGCCAAAAAAAAATTCCTCCTACCAATGTTCAATATAACTTTATATATACTCTCATTTTTTTTTTCAATATAAAAAACCTCAATTTAACTACAACGCATTCATAAACTTATTTAGTTTGTGTTGTTTCTATATGTTATATATTCGTAGTTGTTTTGTCCAACGATATTTTTTATAAGTGAAGGAAATTGTGTGGATGGAACTTAATACACCTATGCAAAAAATACAAATATTTAATGAGCATTCTAACAATGTTCAATATAACTTACAACATTTTTTAATCATTTGTTTTGTGCGTATGCATACATTTGTTTTATTCATACTTTCTTTATAAATTATTTTTTACTTCTAAAATAATGTATAATAAATTCTTTAATTTATAGATACGAATCATCAAAATGTTCCTTGGAATATTGGTCCTCTTACGTACACATGTCATTATTGTGGAGCAATTTTGTGGTACGAAGAATGGACAATAAAAGATAGAAAAGTCCCACAACCAAATTTCTCACTTTGTTATATGGAAGGTCGAGTAGAGGTTCTGCTAATGAAAGACCCCTTCAATTATTAAAATATCTTTTACTTCCCAGAAGTGGTAGCAAAAGTTGTCAAATTTGAAAAAACATAAGGGCATACAACTCAATGTTTGCTTTCACATCAATTGGTGGTAAGATTGATACTGCTACCAATCGAGGAAAATGTCATTATGTTTTTAGACTTAATGGACAAAACATCCATAGGATTGGCTCATTATTACCGGAAGATGGATCAAGGCCGTGTTGTGCGCAGCTGTATATATACGATACAAAAAATGAGACACATAATAAGATGATTTCTTTCCAACAAACAACAGAAAACTGATATTGATCCAGAGATTGTCACATCCTTATCAAAAATGTTGGACGAGAACAGTTTTCTCGCCAAGTCTTTCAGAATGGTGAGAGATCGAATTGAAGCTCAACCAAACTGCCACTTGCGTTTACAATCAAAAGTACAAGAGATTATGATGGACGACAATATAACGTCCCAACGACATCAGAAGTCGTTGGTCTAATCGTTGGTGATTTGAATCCCAAAAATCTCAGTCAAGATATTATAGTTGAGCACAAGACATTATGGGTTGCAAAGAATTATTGATCTCCATCCAAGTTCATGCCACTCACTTACCCATTGTTGTTTCCTTATGGTGAGGATGGGTATAAGATAGGCATATATTTGAGAGGTGTCTTAAACACATCTCGGGTACGTAAAATGTTGTCCATGCGAGAATTTTATCGCTTTAGACTCCAACAAAGACTAAATGAGTCACCAACTCTATTGTATTCGGAAGACTTCTTCAACAATTTATTGTTGATTGTTATATGACTATTGAAGAAGAAAGATTTTGCTGGATTCGAAATAATCAAAAAAAGTTAAGGACATATCTCTATAGTGGTTTGATGGATGTCATTCATCGTGGTGATTCCGATTCCAAACATGTAGGGAAATCTATTATATTGCCTTCATCACATACATGTAGCCCAAGGTATAGGGTGGAACATTATCAAGATGCAATGACAATATGTAGATGGGCTGGCTACCCGGATCTACTCATCACATTTACATGCAACCAATGCTGGCTAGAGATAAATTATATGCAACAAATGATTCAACAGAAAGATGATGAGAATAGAGTAGAAATTATATGTAGAATATTCGAAATCAAATTGCGTGAACTCATGCACGATCTTAAGCGTAAAAAAGTATTTGTTGAACCAATTGCAGGTATTTACTTTATTGTTCTTCATATTTTATAAAAAATATTACATTTTTTTACCCATAATGCATTATGATAGGTACACTATTCTTCTCTAATTTACTATAATCTGCACCTTTAGGCACGAGTGAGTTACAATTCATAGGCATAAAGAGCAATAGTATTGATCTGTTTACAGTTTATATTACAAAAAGAAGTTACTTAACAAGAAAAAAAGAGTTAGACAAAAAACGTAAATTGCAAACATCAAAGATATACTTGGTGAAATACTTACTAAAAATAGGTTATTTTTTTAGATATTTTTAATGTTTCTAAAATATTTTTGTTATTTGTTTCTTCAAAAAGAAAAAAATTATCTTTAACATGTCTTTTTTTAAAAGATTTCTATAATTTATTTGTTTACAAAAAAGTGATAATTAATTAAATTTTGAGCCAATAATATTCATTACAACACTATTTTTTTTGTAGGATGAACATTATCTTCAATTTTGATTGTTCTTTTTTAGTTTAGAGGGGAATTTGATTTATTTTTTTATACTTAAAAAATGATTTGTATGATTTGTATAAAAAATTGATGCAATTTGTGTTATTTTTTCTTCTTTTATTGTAATCAATAATACATTATGATAGATATAATATTCTTCTCTAATTTACTATAATTTGCACGACCTTGTAACTGCAAATATACGCAGTAATAGTTTGCAAATTTGCAGTTCTCTATGTTATTGAATTTCAAAAGCATGGCCTTCCACATGCACATATTTTGCTATTTATTCATCCAAAGGAGAAAAATCAGCCCCCATAATATATTGATACAATCATTAGTGCTGAAATCTTAGATCCTAATGTTGATCCATAAGGTTACAATACTGTTAAGAAATTCATGATTCACGGTTCATGTGGCATATCAAACCTGAAGTCGCCATGCATGTTAAATGGTAAATGCACAAAACATTTTCCAAAAAAATATAATGAGCAAACAACATTGGATGCAGAAGGGTTTCCACTGTATAGAATGGGAGAAAAAATCAATTCACGATCAAGAAAAATGGAATATTGTTGGACAATCGCTATGTGATTCCATACAATAGGGATTTGATCATTAAGTATGATGCTCATATTAACGTGGAATCATGTAAGTATTCAAGATCCATAAAGTATTTGTTCAAATATGTGCATAGAGGGCCTGATCAAATGACAACTTCAGTTGAATATGTTGATGATAACAATGGGATTGATGAAATCAAGGCTTACTTAGATTGTAAACATATTTCAGCTACAAAGGCATGTTGGAGAATATTTCAATTTGATATACACTATAGAGAACCAGCCATGGAGAGATTGTTGTTCCATCTTCCTAGTGAACAGTCTATGGTTCTTGAATAAAATGATTCATTGAATGACGTTTTGAGTAGACTTGGAATAGATAGAACAAAGTTCACTACTTGGTTTGAAACTAATATAATGCACCCTGATGCAAGACAACTAAGCTATTTTGAGTTTCCTTTGCATTGGATGTGGAATTCAAAGGATAAAGTTTGGAGTAGAAGAAAAAAAGGTAAAAAAATTGGGAGGATCCATTTTTCCCATCCATCAAGCGGTGAACGTTACTATTTGAGGATGTTGCTTAATATTGTGAAGGTTAGTACTTCGTTCAAGCACATTAGAACCGTTAATGCAATTTTACAACCATTTTTTAAAGTTGCATGTTATGCATTAGGGTTATTGGATGATGATAAGGAATGGAATGATTGTCTAATAGAAGGGCATCGTGGGCAACTGGAAATCAACTTAAACATCTGTTTGTGACAATATTATTGCATTGTCAGGTATATTACAAATAAAAAATATATTTTCAATTTCACGAAATACATGTTTGTTATATTAAACGAAGTTTAATTTGTGATTTATTTTTTTATTATCTTTATTAAGATGCTAATAATTTGTTTTATAAAAAGTTTTAATTATTTATATCTTACTTTTTTAAAATTTAATACTTAATCATTCTATTCTTGAGTAAATATATTTGGCTTCTTTGGTAGTTCTCATGGGAGATTGGATTTCTCTAACTTAGTAGGTACATAAAAAGATAATTTCTTGAGTTGTATATCGTATTTTACCTCTGCAAAGAAACTTAATCCTATTGTTTTCGAGTTCGAGACAATCATTATTAGTAATATAATAATTATTTTCTTCCTTTCCTTTCCCTCTTCAAGTAATAACTTCTTTCAAATGTAATACATTTTTCTTAACTTTAGCGGGAGTCGCCCTCAAGACTTCTTTAAACTTTGCCTTTATAGCAAATGATGCATCACTTATATCATCGAGATGTTATAGCCTTTGGAATGTATTATTTTATTTTTTAATAAAAAGAGAGTTGAACTTACTACCTCTCCAAAAATTGTAGTATGAAATGTAATACGTAATCATTCATGAGGTCATTGATATTTTACACTTGATTTATTCCATATCGATGACTTTAATATAAACTAATAAGTGTATTCTTATTTGCTTAGCATTTCTTTGAGATTTTCATGTAGCTGAGGTATCAGAATTTTGGAAAAGTAATAGTTCCATATTATCAGAGGATATACCTCATTTACAAAGGAAAAGACTTCAAATTCCATATATGCAACTATCTTCTGAGCAACTTCAACACTACACATTGGTTAAAATTGAAAATATTCTTCGAAAAGTTGGGAAGACATTAAAGGATATTGATGGCATGCCTGTTCCGAATTTTTCATTAGCAGGGGATGTAGGAAATTGGTTGGTCGCTAAGGAGTTAGATTACGATATTGATGAAATGAAGGTGTTACATGAAGAGTGATACACATCTTTGAACCAATGTCAGAAGGTACCATTTGAAGCTATCATTGATTCAGTTGTTAATGAGAGGGGCCTACTATTTTTTATAATTGGTCATGGTGGAATGGGAAAGACCTTTTTATGAAAATGATAATTACAAAGCTTAGGTCAGAAGGGAAAATAGTGTTACCAATTGCATCATCAGGAATAACAGCTCTTCTATTACCCAATGGTAGAAGCGCTCATTCATGGTTTCATATTCCATTAAAAATTACTGCCGAATCATCTTTTGAAATCAAACATGGTACCCATTTAGCTGAACTTCTTTGCAAAACATCATTGATAATATGGGATGAAGCTCCTATGGCCAATAAATATTGTTTCGAAGCTTTAGATTGGAGTTTGAGAGACATTTTTCAAATGAGGTATGAGAATAGTATTGACAAACCTTTTGGAGGCCTAACAATTGTTCTTGGAGGTGATTTTAGACAAATATTGTCAGTTGTGCCTAAAGGTGGAAAAGTTGATATTATAGAAGCATCACTTAATTCTTCTTACTTATGGGAACATTGTAATGTCTTCAAGCTCAATCAGAATATGCAACTTTCCGCTGGGTCTCCAGGGTCACAAGCTGAATATATTTCTTCGTTTGATAAATGGTTGCTTCAAATAGGAGATGGGTTATTTTATGACAATCCGGATAAAGAGTTGATAAGAATCCCCTACAAATGCATTGTTACATCATGATGGAGACCCTATAAAATGCATTGTCCAAGCCGTTTATCCATCACTTTCTAAACGGTTTCACAACTCTTCTTATTTGAAAGAGCGTGCTATTTTAACTCCAAAAAATGAAACGATGCATCAATTGAACCAATTTGTTATGGATCTAATACCTGGGGAGAATGTTACATATTTAAGCTCAGATACAATTTGTAGAACCACTACTGCAAGAAATGATGATGAGTTACTCTACACAATCGAGTTTCTCAATAAATTGCACTCTTCAAGAGTTCCAAATCATGATGTCCAATTAAAAGTGGGTGTGCCGGTTATGCTTCTTAGAAATCTCAATCAGGCAGAAGGTTTATGTAATGGAACAAGGTTGATAATAAAACATCTCGAAAGATGGTCAGTAACAACTACAATTGTTTCTGGAGCTAACATAGGGAATACAGTAATAATTCCAAGAATCATAATGTCACCTAATGAGTCTAAATGGTCGTTCAAGATAAAGAGACGTCAACTTCCTTTAGCCCCATGTTTTGCTATGACGATCAACATAAGTCAAGGTCAATCACTAAAATGTGTGGGATTATTCTTACCAAATCAAGTCTTTACACATGGCCAATTGTACATAGCCGTATCTAGAGTGACTGGAAGAGATGAGATACTAATATTAAATGCGGACGAGGAAAATCAAAACAAAATGTTTGTGAAGAATATTATCTATCGAGAAATCTTCGAAAATATCAACACATCAAATGATGAAGTTGATGTACCTTTTTTAATGTATCTTGTGTTTTTATTTCAATATATATCTCCATCTAATACTTAAGATATTATCTAAGTTCTTTTATTAATTGACATAAATATATGAACTTTATGTTTTGTGAAGGTTTTAAAAAATAGCCATTATGAGATGACATGATGTAACTTCAACAAATGCTTATTTTGCAGTGTGAACAGGCAATCTTCTCTCAAATTCTCTTTATTCAAATGTTCCTTTAATACATATTTATTTGTTCAAAATCTTTAATAGCATTTATGTTTTTGGCTAAAAGTCTTTAATACATTATTTATTTGTTAAGTCCAAATTAATATGCTTTAATAATATAGATAATAAGTAACGCACTTGCTCATCGACTTTTGCATTATGCTTTCATTATGTTTCAATGTTTATAAAAAATGGTGGATTGTGAATACGAAAATTATTTGGTAGGAAATGACATTCTAACATTTAAATTTATTTACATTATAATCTCAAACTTTCATTTTATAGTAAATACTCTTATGAAGTCATACAAATAAAAATCATTCGGATTTATATACATCGATTAGACACTTGATTATAAATATTTAATTATTTTCAATTTACGAAGATTGATTAAAAGATTTGCTACAAAAAAGCTTTTGCTTATTTCTACTAATATCTTTTTACTCCTCCATTCTTCAAAAAAAGTATAATGTCTATTACTGTTCCAAGTCTAGAAAAAGGGAAATGATATGAATTAGTTAAAATCTTTACATATTCCTATTTACTTTAGGTAGAAACGTATTCCTATTTAGAATTTAGTTTGTAACTAATTCATGTCTAAATATATTAAAAACTTTGATCTATGCTGTGCACGAAGCTCGGGACAACGCCTAGTTTATACAATATATTCTATTCAAAAATATTACATACATATAGAGAAAAGAACTAATCAAATCATAGAGAATCTGATAATCTCCCTTTCCTTTGTCGTCACTCGTACGTGTCATTACTTAATTATAAAAAATTGTTAATGTCAGATAAGTAAATCCCACATTATTTAGCACACATGTAATAATCAAATGCATTGTATTCCAAAAGATTAAATGAACAATAATATCACAATGAATCATAAATATAAAAATATGTAGTCCATCTGGTTTATGTTGATAGGCCACAATGAGATGAAGTCTTTCAAAAGTGGTCGGCAAACAGTAATAAAGATTCATGAGTTTGAGATGAAGTCCTTCGAGAAGCTGCACCCTCGACTCTCCACGGAGTATGATCCTGGCTAGTATCACAAATCTTCCTAAACAAGTATCTACAACGATCAGTGATTCTAGCGCAAAGCGCCACGATATTCATCTTACCACACATATAGCCAATGAATGCAATGAGACCCACGAAGGCCTCTTTCTTCTTGTGTCTGTGAATGCATGACCAATAAATATGCAGAGATAAACTAACGCATGCAATTATATTCGCGAAATATTCATATAATGTAAATGTTACCATGAGATTTACTTAACCTTACAAACGCGATATCATAACTCCTTGCACTCCTAGTTGGCAAACTATTCCACACGGGGTTCCAATTGCAGTTCTACAATTCCTTTATAAGTTTGGTTAGATTCCACGACAGTTTCACAATTTTTTTCAATTTATTATAATTTAATTAGTCTTGCCTCAACCCGAAAGCCCCAAAATTACTTTAAATCGAATCCTCAGATGTCTCAATCTCAATTTCGACTCCAAATTGTGATTTAACATCAAAAATTAACCTTGACAAGGTTTTTAAACAACTTTTCAATTTTTAAGCATTTTCGATGTCATAACACGTATTATGAGGCAAAATCCATAATACAAATCCTCGAGAAAATTCCAAAATCCAAATTTTTCATAAAAATCCTCAATTTTCATTGATTTATTAAAAAATCCTATTTTTTCTTATAATTCCTTGATTTCTAGCATTTTATTTAATTTTTAAAACACAGTTTTTTAATTTGAATATCGACTTGGCTATGTGCACCCCACATTTTATTACGTGCAAACCATTAAAGTTTTTTTGATTGTATTTGCAATATATCCTAAATGAAATGACTTCCTTTCCCTTCAACATTCTCATAATACCTTTCTTGCCATTTTCCCGCCATCATTGTGCACCCCACATTGATCGAACATTGACTTCGATGATCCCTTCCGACAATCGGCGAGGATGACTAGCAAAGCAAACGTCGAGATATCAGAGCATTATAAGTCTTCCTCGTCATAGTTGATGTTGGTATATAGTGTTTTAGGTAATTTTTGTAATGGAGTTGATAGTGTTTGAACAAATTTTTGTCATTTGATAGGGATTTGTTTGATTGTGTTAGTGTTGGCGATTTACCATTAGTAATGGAGGGTGGTCGTGAAGGAGAAGTGGATTTCAAACATGGATGAGAGGTAATTGTTGAGTGATTAACCGATTTTTTGAAAATTTGAAACGCAGTTTTCGCCTTTTGTTCGGCCACGCAGGGTCGTGCAAAGGCTGTCTGTTCAGTCAGGTACTTGTCGAACGATAATAGAAGAGTTTGGAAAGGTTAGTTTGGTAAGTGTAAACTGATCAAAAAGATAATACTCGGTCTATATCAACCGAGCTAATTAGTTTTTTTTTCATGTACAATCGAACATAAGGACTTTATTCGGTCGAATGTGACCGATCGATGTAAATTGTGGAATTTTTGGACTTTTGTTGTTTTCCTTGTTTGAGCATATAATTTAATACAATGATTTACTATTTAATAGAGAAATTTAGATTATACTACCTATTTTCACTACACCGACGACTTCACAACATACATGAAATTTGGAAGCATGTTTAAATCGATTAGATTGGTTCAAAGTAAGGGATATGATAAAGAATTCATTATTATCACCCTGATTTAGAGAGTGATGGTCATCGTCGTGGAAGGGTGAAGACGGGGTGTGAGAGGTCGAGTAGTTATAAAGGCGATGTCCAAAAAGTTGGTAAATTAAAAGCCAGTAGAGATGCGAACATTATGAAGGAAAGAATTGTGTGTGATGAACAAGGGAGGTTTTAAAGGGGACAACAAGGCCCAAACGTGGGACCAAAACACATGGTTGTCCATTTGCAATAAATATCAAGGAACACAAAGATCGGTTATGGCGTGTGACAGTGGTGTGTGGGGGTCATAACCACGACATAGGCTCTTATATAGAGGGTCACTCATACGCAGGTCCATTACAACCCAAAGAACGTGAGGTGGTGGTACAAATGATGGATGGAAATGTGAAGTCTCGAGAGATTTTGGAATAATAAAAAAGAGGGCAAATAACATGAAAGTACCAAATTCATCAACTATGCGCACGATATACAATGCAAGGCAAAAATCAGGTTTGATGAGGCTGGCGAGAGATCACAAATGCAACAACTCATGTATTTGCTTGACACAAAAGATTATATCTCGTGGTATAAAAAACTGGAGGGAATGGATGTGGTGTCAGACTTGTTTTGGGCTCATCTGGACTCCATCAAGTTACTAAGATGTTTTTCGTGGGTGTTACTATTCGATTGCACGTACAATACCAATAGATATCGAATGCCTTTACTAGAGATCAATGGTGTGACATTGAGCGGGTTATCGTTTGTCGTTGGTTTTACAATTATGTCATCAGAGAAGAAAGACGACTACATTTGGGCGTTGAAGAACGTTAATGACCTTATGGATGGATGGTCGAAACCACATATAATACTTACTAATAGAGAGTTGGGATTGGTGGTGGCAATTGAGATGGTATTTCCCATGTCGACTCATCTTCTATGTACTTGACACATTAATAAGGGTATGGTAATGAAGGGAAAAATATTTTAAATGGAACGAAGACTTTAACCTTTTCCTGACTCGATGGAATGCTTTGCTGAACGCCACTTTTGAAAATTTGTTTAACATGAGGATGTCTAATTTGGCCACCGAGTATGCTTGTATACAAGGATTTCTTGATTACTTGATGGAAACTTGGGCTTAGGGAATACAAAAAAAAGTTTGTTAAAGCATGGACAGACCGTACAATGCACCTTGGACATTTTACGACTGGGAGAGTTGAAAGTGCACATAATGCCCTTAAAAATGTCTTGGAAACTCTCTAGGGAATCTCGAGGACTTATGGTGAGCTACTAATAGATTGGTTGAATAGCAACATAATGCTATTAAGGCGTCTTTTGAGACAAGTCTGAATGTCGTGCAACACGGGTTTGTTCATCCATTGTACCGTATGTTGCGAGGCTTTGTTTCGCAATATGCGTTAGACAAAATTCACACGGAAGTCGAACGCATCGAAAATATTGGTACCGATCCAATAAGATGTAGTTGTGTTTTGTGCATGACCTTCGATTTTCCATGTGCCCATGAAATTTCAAGTCATCAATTAAAGGGTTTGCCAATACTACTTAAAGATGTTCACCTACATTGGCAAAAGTTGAGCATGAATCCCAAGCAAAATGTGAATCGGACGAAGTACAATTTTAAGGAGGAAATTCAAAGGGTCATCGAGAGGTTTTCAAGCGTGGATAATGAAGACTCGCGAATGAGGATTGTGCAACAACTATGTGAGATTAGTTGTCCCTCATCTTCGTCCCTGATGGTGCCAAAGGAGAAAATTAAGACACGGGGAAGAGAGGCATAAAAAAAGCACGAAATGCATCACAACCATCCAAGAAGAAAAAGGTGATTACGGCTGACGAGAATTATGAATCCACTAAGAGAAATCCATCCCACCACGAGCACGTGCTCCAGCTTGATTTGATACAACTTAAGCCTACGCTGCAAGTGCCTGCAAAGGTACATAGAACTCGTAACTGTATGCAAAATGTTACTAAGGAGACTTATCGCGATGTCACCCTTGAAGGATATCTTGATTATATTGAGAGGGTTGATGATGTTAGGGGAGATAACAATTGTGGTTACTTCGTTGTCTCGGCGGGTTTAGGACGTAATGAAAACGATGCATGGATACAAATCCGACATGATCTATAATGGGAACTTCATGACCACAAAGATCATTAGCGGTCAATCTTCGGGAGTGATCACTTTGATAAATTTTTCCTGTCTGTCCAATGGTATGACAAGACCAAGGATACTCATTTGGACAAGTGGATGTGTATGCCTGAAATGGGTCTCGTGATTGTTACAACATACAATGTCATAATAATGTCTCTATCACCATCAATCAGTATGACATTTCTTCCACTTAGGGACGCACCACCCCGAATATGGCTGATCGGGTTGTCATTGGGATTACACATGTCAATGGAAATCATTTTATGAAGGTAAAGTGATTAACTTTATTCCCTTCCATACCAATCCGAGTTTATTTATTGTTTACTGATTTTTTGTTAATTAGTATAGGTTTTGTTTAAGTCACATGCTCGTTTCCCTCAATTGTACCGGGGTGGGCTAAAAATATACTACAAACGTCATTACCATGGGTCGAGAATATGAATTGGGAAGACTAACCTTCACATGTACATTCCCTAGACGGGCCTCCTATTACCGTCAACTTGGGTACACCTTGAGATTACCTTTTTCCTAAATGGCATTGGTTTTTGTATTTCATATTATAGGCTGTATAATCATGTATGGAAGAGTCTTTATAATCATGTAAAGAAGATGCAATCCATCGTATCGGACCCGCTCATTTTTTGCACTTCTGATGCATGACATATATTTGTAAATGTCACTAGTTGGTGTATCACGGTTGAAGTAATGAAATACATATTTTTAATGAATGGGTAGGAGATTTCATTGAACTAGGCCATGTAATCATCGGTTGTATCCCATAAACTATTGCGCGTGGTCCCCTTGATCTAGCTGCAAATAAGTGGTCTTGCCAAGACTCCCAATTCTCAGGTTGGAAACCGTACTTGATGACATAACTTTAGGCCACCTTACCTCTTTGGGCTCAAATTGGAGTGTAAGGTTTCTTAGGGATTCCTTTCATGTGACCCATTTGCCGCAAGAATCTATCCGGGTTGTATGACTTAACTATCCTAAAATATTTGATTGTTCCCTTGTAGAATGCTGACTCATCAACATCCCCATCTTACCGTATAGTCAGTATGGGTCTCACGTAACCTACAAAACACATTAGCTATCAACATCAGAAAGCACTAAAAAACTATACCCGCTTGGTCAGTGGCTATCGAACTAAACCATTTCGCTTGGTCAGGGCTAACCGAGCTAGTGGTGTTCACTCGGTGCCCACCAACTGAACAGAACAAATCACCATGCAACCCAAAAAAAGAATTATGATATTATATGAAAGTAAATCACTCGTGAGGGAGACAACGCAAACCATGTTCGAATGACAGTTATACAAAGCTCGGTGTATCCTTTGGCCATGT
The DNA here is from genome assembly GCA_039657365.1 of Stephania yunnanensis. NCBI lineage: Eukaryota > Viridiplantae > Streptophyta > Magnoliopsida > Ranunculales > Menispermaceae > Stephania > Stephania yunnanensis. The sequence goes on along the minus strand of CM077585.1, from coordinate 51,155,460 downwards.
TCAGCATTAAGGCCTTGCCCCACCTTCACATCCCACCTAGATATACACGATAGGGTGTCCACATACCCGTGGTTCCGTCGTGCTTCATGAAGGTGCATATTGAAATGCTCGTACACCCAACCTTGCAAAGCATTTTCAAAAACAAAGTCATTTAAACTGAAGTTGCCAAGTCATAAAGGAATCAAACAAAATATACCAAAAAAACCTCGAGCAACGTCATATACCCCAACGATTTGGCATACTTTGACCCAAGTCACTGATCCAAGTTGCCAATACAAGTAAGCTAGAGCCACATCCCCCAAGCATATGTATGAATCTCATCTAAGTTCTCCAAGAGCTTGAGAAGGTTAACAGGGACCAACGTCGAGGTCTTGTCAACAAAAGCGTGCATCCTATCAAGTACCATAGGTACGCTCCGGCCATGCACTGAACCTTGGGCATTACCATCTTCTTCTATTTCCCTTTTAAAGATTACGTTGGTTTATGTTCCCATTTGCCTTCAGCCAGGTTTTGTTAACTTTCAAGTCCTTGTTCAGTTGTTGGTCGGCTTCTTTCTCCGGCACATCGAGAGCCGAACTCACCAAATCCATCGCTTCAGACCAGGAGATGGTGTGACACTCAACAACTTTCCCCATCACGGGAATGTTCAACAACATCCGCAAGTCCTCGAGTGTGATTGACATTTCACCATACGGAGGTGAAATGTGTTGGTCTCCAGCTGCCACCTCTCCACAAACACAGATATAAGCGTCTTGTGTGCTACTTATAGGAGCAATTAGACAGTCAATCAACCCAGACACTTCAACGATACTCCTTAGTTGGTTGGGGTTAGTGTGACATTTTTCTAAATCCCAGTATGACAACTGGAGGCCATGATTCAGACATCTAAGCAATGGGCGCTCCTAAAACGACAAAAAAATCAAAATTCGGTCCTTATTGATCAAGTGTTCTCAACTTGTTCGGTCATTGGTGACCGAACAATTGATTTGCACCCAATTGAGAACATACAATCAAAAATATAGTTGAACGCAATGTACAAAATAAACATATTTTATGACAAAGTCTCGTAAATATACCTTTTTATTCCATATGGCGGCAGCGACGTGATTGTTGAAGCTTGTCAATAACTCCTGATTAATTAGCCTACCAGGAAAGGGTTTAGACATGTCGTCGGTCGCCACTTTATCAGATGGTCTCGACTTAGCTTTACCATGTGCCTTAGGACTAGGCCTCACTTCCGCCACTTCTTCAGAATCTTGTCCCTCTTCACCTTCACCTCCTTCATTATTTCTCTCACTTGCACTTCCTCCTCATCTTCTTCAGTGGAACCATCTTCACTTTCACTTCCACTTCCACTACCACTACCACTACCATTGCCACTACCATTGCCACTCCCATTTCCACTTTCGATTGTTCCTTCATTTCCACTTCATTCTTCATCTCCTTCTCCACCTTCTCCTTAAAATCTCTGTTCTCATCACCTTCTCCTTCTTCTCCCCTATCTGATTCAGTTATATCAGAAGAAGATGGTTCCACTGCATTTGCTTGGCTCATACGAATTGCCAATTGTTGGCCTAGCAAATCCATTGAGTCATCTTTGAATGTTCCTTCTTTTAACGAACAACTGGTTTAACTTGCCCCCCGCACCCCTTCGCAACTCCTTATCTTTCTTATAAGAAGTCGTTTGAGCTCTCATCCCCACTTGCTCACCCATCTTACCAGTGTTCTCTTTCTCTTGTTCACTTTCGTTAGGTGCCTCTATCGTCTTTGTACGTGCCATACCTATTAAAGTAACACATATATTACCCAAGTATTAATACTCAATCATTGTATGACATTCCTAAAAAAATACACTCTGTTCGGTCGATACTGACCGAGCTAAATATGATTGTTTGGCTTAATATGACCGAGCCATAATTTAAAGCTCGGTCAAAGATAACTGAACAAACAACTTTCACTCGGTAATGTAAGATCGAGTGAAGAACCTAAAACAATCTATTTTACAAAATAACTAGCATTGTTCGGTCAACTACAACCACACAACCAATTTATATAATATACGGTGTTGTTTGGTAATAATAGGCCGAGTGCAAAAAACACAATTCAGTCATTCCAAACCGGCAAAACATATCCTATACCACATGTATAGTTTGGTAACCCAAAATCAACCAAACCAACATTGCTCGGTCAAAGGAAACCGAACAGTGCAAATTAATTCAGTCATGTATTACTGAGCTACTTAAAATCATCAAATATCAACAAATCGTCCAACAAGTTCTATCAAAAATAGTTACACACACATACACAACAAAGAAAATCAAAGATAAAAATAGAATTCCATAATAAACGCACAAAAAACAATCGCATTCGACCTAGTTTCGCAAATCAAATTAATAACCTAATTGAGATTCAACCATACACCTTGACAAATAGATAAGAATAAAAATTTCAATGAAAATCAAACAAAATTATACCTTAAGTGAACCGTATTCGACCTAGCTTCACTGTGACGTAAATCAACAAGAACAAAAATACCTCCACCACCGCTTAGAACAAAACCAACTCCACCACCGCCTAGAACGAAGGCCGAGGGGAAGAGGGGAGAGAGAAAAGCAAATATAAACTAAGTGGATGATTCACTGAGTCGATTCAATCAATGACTTAGGGTTCTTTTCTTCTTCTTCATAGGGAAAACCAACTATTCTTCAGAGAATTCGAATGTTGTGGGTGCACACAGTAGAGGCATTTTGGGAAAGAATTTTTTTTTCGGGGTGCCCAAATCTAAACATGGTTTGCACAAAATCTTTGGTTTGCACAAAGTAAAATGTGGGGTGGACATAGCCGGCCGTTTGAATATGGAGGAAGGGGGTTTGATCCCTGAATCCCCAACCTCCTCCCCCTATGGAGATAAAATTCATTTCAAATTATATATATCGAATCAATTGGGTTTAGGTAAGGAATCCATGAGTTCCCCTACCCATCATTATCCCTCTCAGTCATCTCTTCTCTTATCCTCACAACCAATAATGACAAAAATAATGTATTCCAATTAAAACTAAATCACACACAGAGTTTCCACATAACACCACGGTCCCTAAAATCAATTTCACAATCAAAATAAAAAATTTCCATTATCTCATCTTGAATTGTTACCAACAAACATCAATGCCAACCACAACAACCTCTCACGGCTCATCTTAATTGATTAACATAGGGACGAGAGAGAGGGAAAGAGATCTCGCACCAGATAAACATAAGAAAGGTAAGGACAATTTTGAAGAGGGAAAGACAAAGGACACAATGTAGGCAATGAAGAGAGAATACCCATATTTGATTTCATTTTATAAAGGGGCGAGCCAAATGATTTAATTGCCCCCCAAGATTTAAACTTTTAAAAGCACATGTGTCCTTCATATCTCGAATTAAGTTTTCAAGTTTAGCTTCTTAGCCAAACTAAGTTAATTTAATGGATTAAAACCAAGATTAATTGACATCTCTTCTAAAATCAAGAATTTATTTTTAAATAAGGTACCCTGAGTTTTAAAATCATTTTATTAGAACTTCAAGAGTTAGAGTTACTTCTCGAAGTGAGACCACATCGCTACTTCTATTTACGTATGTAGCTTGGCAACTCACTGCCCTTTCAAGTTTCATGATTCTTATATGAATATTTATTTGCTACACTACTATTAAGTATAAGCGCATCACACTTTGTAATTCCCAATCAAAGCTTATTCGTTCTCACATTAGTCATTACAGATATCACTTGAAGCGTATATGGGCTCTCTCCCAAAGAGTTCACTTCGATTTCCTTGCGCTGTTTATTGTCATTCACCCCAATGTCTCGTGGAACTCAAGTTCCTTATCCACTTGCGGAAACCATCAAAGGGACTTAGACTAATAAGGAAGACAATTATCTATATATTTAACGATATATTCATATACACAAGGCAAAAAATAATCAAAATAATAAATCTTTTGTCATATTTCTTTTATACCATCCCATCCTAGGATTTATTAATTATATATGTTAATTTAACTTTGAACCAATGTCCCACACCAATGATTCATCTAACTTACAATTGACCTTTAAATCTTAAAGGCTCAAAAAACTTAGAGTCCATTAACCTAACGTTTCCTTAGGTTCTAATACCTATGCTCTGATACCAACTGTGATGACCCGACCCTAAGTTAGGATAACATAATGGCTATCAAGCCCGACCCAAACTATTACGCAAGCCCGATACCTGAACCAAGCCCAAACAATGATCTAGCACGCCTATCAAACAACCTGCAGAATAACATAATGGCTATACGACGAAAGGATAATAACTGCTGAATAAATCTAAAAGTTATCCTTAAGCCAATAAAATAAAGTTCATATGAACATCTATAAAAGTATACATGGGTTAGTATTCATTTAACTAAAAAGGTCTATTAAAAACTCACAAGTGGATCAACTAAAGGTAAGTAGGTTTCAAACTACCCAAAGACATGTTTTAATTAAAACCCAAGCTTAATAGTTCAAAATCCAATATATATATAATAAAACACAAGGCTCGCATCAAGAGAAGGTTTCAAGCATCACCTCCCCCTTGTCTCGTTCTAGCGTCAATGTCGGGACACGAAAAGTAGTGGGGCGAGCTAAAAGAACCACCATAGCTCAATAAGAGAGAAGACAAGCTCAAACACTAAACATGCAAGTATTACCTAAAAAGAAAAACAATTCTATACTATAGGTAAGCTGAATTGTAAAGCATTTAAGGAAAAGAAATAAAGATACGATCTTTGTTCATAAAAGGGGATGTAAACAAGTTTCATATCAAGTAAATCATAAATGTAAGATTCATTATTCAACAAACTAGGAAAATGAGCATTCTTTTGAAATCATATCATAAAAAGGGAAATTCACAAATTTATAAATAAGCATCATTCATTCATACAACGAGGTTCAATAAGAGAATTACCATAAGAACTAGTAATAAATATAAGTCATGACTCCATTCAATGCATCGTAGCCAATAGTATGAATCCGGTGACCGAAACACTCACCCTCAAAATTATGTGAACTATTATTGGTCACAATGGCCGTTGTGACCTACACCTAGTTCCATCAAACATATAGTAAGTGTTTCCAAGCCATCACCGATTGTGAGCACTTATGAACTTGACATTTCGTGATGCAGACCACTCTCTTTGGTGGGACCGTGACAACACCACTGCAATTCGTGGTGCGAACCACTCTATTTTGATGAGCGTACTGCTATATCACCACATTGGATCGAATAACACAAGTGTTCCTATTACACGCATTCAATAGATAAACATATACATACCATTGACTAAATGCGACCTAATCTCAAGTCTTCCGATATAAATATGATATTTTTATTTATCTAATATTCAAGCCACATTTAATGTATGAGCCAAGCTCCCCACTTACTTCGATTCGTCGTGAATCCTTATTCTCGATCCTCGCACACTTGGGGTCCAATGCGAACCGCCTTTCGGATCTAAACAATTTAGGACACATATCACATCAACAACAAGTCACATTTTAAATTTCAATTCACTATTAAATCTATTTTGGGGTCCCACTAATGTGGGTCCAACAAGTCCTTCAATGCGAGGGTCGAGAGGTGGGACCCGTGTGTCTCCCTCAAAAATGGGGCAATGCCCCTTTTAAAAGCATTTACTTGCTTTTATTTTGTTATTCTTAATGTTATTTTATTTTATTATTTATTTTGGGTTGACCAATCAACTATTGTTGACTGATCAACCTTCAGCCTCCAAACCAGGGGCTTTTGGCCCCTAGCTAGCTGATCGCCAAGGAGGGGCCCCAGCGCCGGTCGGCGCTGGGCATCCTCCCTGCTAGAGGTGGCGTGCCCGTGGAGAATGGGGGTGGCTACAACATGACCCCTACAACATGATCCCTTCCCTTTCTCCTTTTCATGGATGGTGAGGGGCGCCCAATCACCCGATGGAGGTGAAGTCGTCGCTGGTTGCGACAGTGAAGCCACCATTGCGATCACCTTGCCGACACCACAAATCACCCACATGGTATTTTTCACCATTTTTTTGTAAATATTAAACTTAAAATCACTAACCACAAGAAAAGAAAATGGTAGGGATGATGCTTGTTCCTTTAATGGAGATAAAATTGACTTTGAGACATCTTAAATTCACTCCTTCAAGTTCCTCCCCCATTTCTCTTTGTCAAAGAGAGTGTTTAACAGAGTGGGGGCTAGGGTTTCTTGTGACTTGATTAAATGGTGTTTAGGTTAAGGATTAGGGTTGTGCTCACTTAAAATTTGTCTAAAATACCCTTTTAGGCCATAAGCCCAATTAGGGTTTATTATTTTTTTTTGTAATCATACTTTATTAATCCCAAATTCATATATGATTTGATAAAATTTAAAATGTATTTACATATCAGACATTCGACACGTATTTTATTCTAAAATTACAAAAAAACCCTAAAGTGGGTCATGGAGAATTCGGGTCATTACAATATCCCCAATTTTAAGGACTTTCATCCTCAAAAGTAAGAGTAAGGTACATCCGTAGCTCGATATGTCAATTTGTAATGTTTTCTTTTACAACTCATTTTTTGAGGCAAATCCGCACATGCGAAATTTGCTTATACCCCGCGTGAAATTACATCTTACTTTTGACTCTAACTTCTCATTAGTATTATTTTCATCCCACAAGCCAACATTCATAAGACACATGTTGTATAGGTCCCAATAGAGTCATTATACTTTAGCTACCTGCTAAGTCCTTGTATTATCACGCATCTCTGGGTATTACTTTGTAATCTCCATCGAAGTCGCTATGTTCTCACAAATCGTTCGACCAACAAGTAAAGATAACCTTACCGAGATGTGATCTGGTGCCTATCTGTGTCAAAAATATCTCTGCCTATCTGGTAGCAAATCCATACCGCCAACTGGTAGTAGGAACAAGGATAACCGTCTGCTATAATATGAACACTAGTACATCATCTCGGTTACACATATCAATGAATGACTCATCATGTCCTTGCGACTTATTTGTAGAGGATACAAATAAGCAGTCATAGTATTTCTTTTAGAATTATACACTAACAACATCAATGTTTTACACATTTATCGATGTTCATTCGTGTAGATTCTTAATTCAACTTTTGACCAAGAACCCACCTTGTAACTCATCTGTACTTTTAACCGTTTACTTACACAGCAAGCTTCCACTCTTGGTAAGCTATGGAACAATCATCAACGTCGCTATCTTAAGCAGCTTTCAATACTCATTTGTATGCACTTTATTACATCATAATAATTTTTTATAATAAGGTCTCCTATCGTAATCACTCGAATTTCTGGAGACTTGTCGCATCGCGTCTTTGTACCAATCAACTCTCACGATTTTAGGCGGATGTTTTAAATTCTTTTGACGTAGTCAAAGTTCACATTTTATTGCACAATCGTCTCTTACCATCTTCCCGAGCTAACTCTTAGCTCTTAAAGTTTATTTAGAACTTCTCTCATTGAAAATCAATGGTAGTTTTGCTTTTTTATCATTTCTTGAGAATATATATAACTTGGGTGTCATTAAGGATTCATACTCACTATGATCTAATTATTTTAAGTTCATAATTCACCATCAACGTTTTAATTTATTACTCATGTGTGTTATCATTGCCGCATTTTTTTATTTATTCTGGGAATACTTCAAAATAAATGTACGCAACAGTGTACTTAGTACTTAGACAAGCGTAACTTGCACGTCATGCCATTTAAAGCATTGGGTTCAATGGTATCCAAACTCATGTTTATACATGCTTTGAGAATTTTCTTGCAATGCAATGCTGGTGGTTTCCACTTTTAAAATCACATTAAGCTTTCAAGCTTCCAAGTGTAAATGACATATTCTATTTAACAATTCTTAACGGTATCAAATTTAGAATGTCTCATCTCCACCTAGAGATACATGTTTCATAACTAGCTTAAGATATTTTCTTATCTTTCCAAGTTATCGCAATGTTTGTATTGCACAATATGAATTTTGATTGGGAGTTGATCCTAACTTAGGATCCCTAATTTTAAATTGCCAACCTGTCATTGGTTCAATTCTTTATCCTTCTCAAAACCGTCTAGTTTGATAGTATAGTTTCTTACAATAAGTTCACTCTTATCGAGAGATTTTGGGTTACTTTTCACGAGCAATTATTATGATTTTCATGACATCACCATTTCAATTTGAGATTTTAAGTTCATGAACAGAGAATTCCCTTACAAATCCTATGACTACGAAAAGCTATCGTAGTTAAGGTTTTCTCTCTTGGATTCATAATGTTTTTTCTTTTCATTTCTTAATTTTCTCAATTATGGTACCATCAGTGCATGTCTCACATTCATTTCGAAAATGATCTTTCAAATTTTGGTATCCCCAATTTTATGAGTCAACTTATTTCTAGTTGAGTAAAAACAATTTTGATTGTCTTTGATTTATATTATCTTAACCTCATATCCTGGGTCCTTTCAACATTTACAAATTTCTATTTGGCAACACGTTCTCGCGCATGAAAATCTTGTCAAATACATCCCTCGACTTGGGATTTTCAATTTCGATATTCATCTCATTGATAGCTAGTTTAAATTTAAGTTTATTTTGTACATAATCGATCAAAACTCGAGATACATGATTCAATTATCAAAAGGTAAACTTTGAATCATAACCTTTTCAAAATCATGTGTTTTCATCAAAAACCATATCTCAAGAATCGAGTTAAACTCATTCTCATAGGAAAAAAAATCTAAATCAATCCTCGGGTTTCGAGTAACTTTAAATGTCTTTTCAAATCAATTGGATCAATCCAACTTAAAAATATATCATGACCACACGAATGTTTTTATTTCCACTATAAGATCATAACTTAGGTCCAAAACCTATAATTAAGTCAAAATACTCTTTCATACAACCGAATTGGGTCTAACATTTCATAAGACTAATTATTCGAGAAATATCAACCATGCTTGTCGAATCAAAGTAAAACTGATTTTGTAAACACTAAAGTGAAGTTACGACAAGAAATCTTTGAAATACAAATGAGTCTATTTACTTTATTTTTTTAAAAACACCAAGAAAAATAAGTCGTTTCCTTCTATAGTTGACTATGTTTTCAAATCTTGTAAAACAAATAGATTTCTTCCTAGAAAATCGATAAACATCAATTCAAAGCACCCCAAAATCGCAGTCCAATATAATCGAAAAAACTCATTTTTTAAGAAAATAAATCTCATGTAACAGTAAAAGTCAAATCATAGTATTGACTTTCGATCTGGTCAAATCATAAACCATTGATTTGTGTCTTTAATCAAAAGTTAAACTTTTAAAAGCACATGTGTCTTTCATATCTCGAATTAAGTTTTCAAGTTTAGCTTGCTAGCCAAACTAACTTAATTTGATGGATTAAAACCAAAATTAATTGACATCCCTTCTAAAGTCAAGAACTTATTTTTAAATAAGGTACCCTGAGTTTTAAAACCATTTTATTAGAATTTTAAGAATCAAAGTTACTTCTCGAAGTGCGACCACATCGCTACTTCTATTTACGTATGTAGCTTGGCAACTCACTGCCTTTTCAAGTTTCATGATTCTTGTTTGAGTATTTATTTGCTACACTACTATTAAGTATAAGCGCATTACACTATATAATTCCAAATCAAAGATTATTCGTTCTCACATTAGTCATTGCAAATATCACTTGAAGCGCATGTGGCTCTCTCCCAAAGAGTTCGCTTCGATTTCCTTGCGCTATTTATTGTCATTCCCCCACTGTCTCGTGGAACTCAAGTTCCTTATCTGCTCGCGGTAACCATCAAAGGCACTTAGACTAATAAGGAAGACAAATATATATATATTTAACGATATATTCATATATAAAAGGCAACAAATAATCAAGATAATAAATCTTTTGTCATATTCCTTTTATCTTGTGGTGGCCCTCGCCACCCCGGGGTAACGTGTCTCCTTGCACTCCTTGCCAGCTGGCCCTACTACACGTGTGCGACACCTGCCAATCCTTTTTCTGTATTGAAATTCGTATCCACTTGTGTGTATAGCGTATAAATGACATTTTCAGCGGAAGTCGTACTTATACCATTAATTCAAGAAATATTAATAATCAAATAAATAAATCCTATTGTGGAAAAAATCATGAAAAGTACTCTCTATAGAGATAGACGATTGTACCATATAAGGTATATACATGTACAATGTCATGATACTCTCCAGTTCCCAAAAGAAATCAAAATATAAAAAAAAACACGTACAAGTAGTCCTTGACAACAAGCAGTCAGAGGTAGCCGCCTAAGATCCCCTTGCCCTTACTTATACTCAAATTTGCACTCAATCATCACAAAAGAAAATGGATGACAAGTCCAATAAGTAAAATCCCGAGGAACTCCTTTGAGCATTCAAATAAACAAGTGGAATTCAATAAATACTGTTAAATAAACATGCAGAATGTAAACAGACAACTGTAATTAAAGCATCGCATGCATAAAATAACAATAAAGCGCAAATGTATGTGCATGTTCTAGTCAGACTAAACCATACATCGGAATACCCTTCAAAGATCCCACCAGTGGGCGCACCCAACTAGCTATCACCTGGTCCCTCTCAGTGGCCGGCGTAGACCTACGACGCACTGACACATGTAGCGGTTTATTAGCTCGGGTCATTATCCACCGAGAACTCCTGATACACATGCTATGGTCTAGAATGCATAGACACACAATGAAAAATCTGGTGGGAGTAACTCAACCAATCGTCCAAACAATGACAAGATATAGATGTAATAAAGACCACAAGGAATACTGGAACTGAATGGAAATACAAAGCGAAATAAATACTCAGAGTTTTTCAATTGGGTTTTACAAACCTTACAACACACTCCAATACCCCGTAATCAATTGCCAAGTCCAAGTCCACTGAGTCCTTGGTCGCCAATTGATCGCCCGTGTCACCCTATGTCAATTTATCAATAATTTATTTAGCATGATAATTTATGACCAATTTCTAAACTTTTAGGCCAAATTGCCCATTTCACATTTTTTGAAGCAAAAACCCCGCAAAAGTCATATATGAAATTCTTAAATATTTTATTTTTCATAAAAATTCATCAATTTCTATTTATTTTACCGAAATATAATTTTTTTCAGATTTTCCCAATTTTTTGGAATATTTTCCAAATTTTTCCTTTATTTTCTTCTCTTTTTTATTGGTTTGGGTCGGATCGGACCCAACCCTAGACCAAAATTGGTCCAGGCTCATCCCATGAGCCAGCTTGACCAACTCGGGCCGACCCAAGTGGGTGGGTCCACACACACTCCACGCGATCGAATTAGGGAAGTCCCTGGTTTGATCACCAAAAAAGAAATTTATGTTGAGTTGGGGTTGACTTTCAACCCCAACCCCAAGTGGAATCGATGGCCGGGAAAACGCCCCTGCCATCTCTACCCTCGACCCTCTCGGCCTCCATGGCCGAACCTCTCGGCCGCCATGACAACAACGAATACGCAACAAAATCAACAACTCCTTACCTTGATCCTGTTGTTTTCACCCTCTCTTCTCTCCGTCTCGACTTCTTCTTCTTCTCTCTTCTTCTCAACCTCTCAATTATGTGAGTGAAAGAAAAGGTGGTGGAGAGATAAGTTGACTTATTTAGTCACTTAGCATCTCCACTCACATGTGCATCTCTATGCATCCATAACCCTCCATTTATTCCAACCTAACACCTCATTGACTCAGAATTGTGACACTTTTGGGACACTAACTTGTGTTTTAAGCATAAAAATGTCATTTTTAGTCGTTTCGATGCCTGGTTTCTCATCTGAATCGCGACATATGTGTATCGCCGCGTCACTAGCTACCTAATACCCATTCCATATTAGTTACTCTACCAATTTTTTTATTTAAATTGCGTGTTTTAGTTTCCCCGACCCAATATTTGGTCCCGTCAACTACCCGGTACCCATGTCGGCACACATTTCGATGCGAATACAGTTCACACAATCTCGCATGTATTGTTATGCAACATACACACATGCGATGTATTTCAATAATCTCACCGCAAATAAGCATTCAACACACAATAAACTATCGTACCTAGGTCCCCGTATGTCTTAGCCTACCAGGCGTCCACATAGATCTGAGCTGGCGTCCACCTCTGTAAATTCTAGATAATTAACGATATTAATAAAATGGGTCGTTACATATCCCATCTCATCTTAGGATTTATTATTTATATATGTTAATTTAAATTTGAACCAACCATACCATTGATTCGACTAACTTAAATTGACTTTTAAATCATAATGGCTCTAAAAACTTATGTTCCACTAACCTAACATTTCCCTAGGTTATAATACCTATACTCTGATACCAACTGTGATGACCCAACCCCGACATAGAGTCGGGTCGCCCGGCCCAAATCGTTACTCAAGCTCGATACCTAAACCATGCCCAAACAACGATTTGGCACGCCTCTCAAACAACCTGCGGAATAACATAATGGCTATACGACGAAAGGATAATAACTGCAGAATAAATCTAAAAGTTAACCTTAAGCCAACAAAATAAATTTCATATGAACATCTATGAAACATGGGTTCGCATTCATTTAACTAAAAATGGTCTATTAAAAACTCTCAAGTGGATCCATAAAAATGAGTAGGTTTCAAACTACCCAAAGACTTGTTTTAATTACAACCCAAGCTTAATAGTTCAAAATCGAATACATATATAATAAAACACAAGGCTCACATCAAGAGGACTTTTCAAGCATCACCTATCCCTTGTCTCGTTCTAGCGTCAATGTTGAGGGACCTAAAAAGTAGTGGGGCGAGCTAAAAGAACTACCATAGCTCAATAAGAGAGAAGACTCGCTCAAACACTAAACATGCAAGTATTACCTAAAAAGCAAAACAATTATATACTACAACTAAGCTGAATTGTAAAACATTTAAGGAAAAGAAATAAAGATACGATCCGTGTTCATAAAAGGGGATGTAAACAAGTTTCATATCAAATAAATCATAAATGTAAGATTTATTATTCCACGAACTAGGAAAATGAGCATTCTTTTGAAATCACATCATAAAAAAGGGAAATTCATAAATTTATAAATAAATATCATTCATTTGTACAACGAGGTTCAACAAGAGAATTACCATAAGAACTAGTAATAAATGTAAGTCATGGTAGTTGGGTTTTGGGGTTCATACGCAGCGGAAATTACAAAACAATTTTGATAAAAACCCCAAAAGGATCCGAATCTAATTCCATTAAAAATTTTTAAACCATGAAAACTTAATCATACCTCAGTCGCGATATACCTTTCTGAAGGTTAATCGATCTCTAAGGAGCTGCCAACGACGAACGCCCTCTATCAGCAGTCCACACACGAACATCGGCCGAGATTTGAAGTGCTAGCTTTGAGAGAATACCAAATCTTTTTGTTTCTCTCCAAAACGATCCAGAGCATACCAAAAACCCTAAGTCGTTTCTTAAATGAAAATAGAGTTTCGGCCTTTTAATCTTTCGCTTTCTTTGTGTGTTCTAACTTAAAGCGTCTATTTATACAACCCTTGTATATAGACGGTTAAGTAAATTACACATATACCTCTACTTAAAGAAGTATAAGTGTAATACACCACAAGGACGTTTAAAATCATGAATTTTATCATATAAAATTCATTTTTCCGAACCATCTTAAAATCTCGCAAAACCATTCTTAGTGTGCGACCCAATAGGCTCATACAACGTTGGCAGTGTACCAAAACACATTTTAGTATACAAGTCATAAGCGGCCTCTAGCAAGACATTATGACTACCCAAGTTGTACGAATATCAAATCGATACAACTTAATCAATAGTGTATATAACATCCTTTTGTCACACGATATCCTTTTGATCACACATAATGAATGGAATTGTCATCCAACATGTTCAATCGTACTAGTCTCGATCTCTAGGTAGACTGAAAACATCCAAGTGACATTGATCAATATCAATTCACTTAGACTAGGCCATTTAACAGTCTAACACATCGAGGGATCCACTGGATATCTCTCTTTATATGAAAGGGACAAATTCTATCTTGATTACACAACTTCATCACATTGCTCACACAGTAACCAATCACAACCTTTATAATCGTTTGGTTAAAGACAACGTTTGATTGTGTCAAATCACTGTGTTCCTAATGTTGAAGTCTCTGGTAATCTCAAGTCAGAGGACTAGAAAATATACCTATCATGAGAAACAACTACGACTTAATCCATGTGATGTCCTCATAGCGAGTCGATCCAGTACTTTGTTCCCTAACAAATACTCATGATCTTGATTCGTATCCCTATACGTATAATAATCATATGATCTTCAATCAAGACTCACACTAGTCTTAATTCATTATAGTTCCCAGTATAATGATCGACTAGGGACATTTAGGATATTTCCGTAAATACCCATGGATTTTATTATAATGTAAACATGCAAATTAATTATAATAAACAACAAATGAAATCCTCTATTTTATTAACTAAAAGTATTCATAAAGACAGTTAATGGATTGACCTAGGGCATATGCCCCAACATCTCCCACTTGCATTAGGGCCAATCATGCATGCATCTAATGCCTAATGATCTAACATGACCACCATGTTTTGCTTGTGGAAGAGCTTTTGTCAATGGATCCGCAACGTTGTATTTAGTAGGTACTCTGCAAATCTTTACGTCTCCCCTCTCAATAATTTCTCTGATGAGATGAAAACGCCTGAGTATATGTTTGGATTTGTGGTGTGATATAGGTTCCTTGGCCTGTGCTATTGCCCCGTTATTGTCACAATACAAACAAACATGGTTAGCAATACTTGGAACCACACCTAGTTCAGAAATGAACTTTTTGACCCAAATCCCTCCTTTCTTTGCATCGATCGACGCCGCAATATACTTAGCTTCATTGTAGAATCGCCACGATCTCTTACTTCGAACTTTTCACTTATCGCACCCTCATTCAAAATAAACACATATCCAGTTACGATCTAAAATCATCTATATCGGTTTGAAAACTTGCATCCGTGTAACCACTTACAACTAGATCATTTTCAAAACCTCCATAGACCAAGAACACTTCCTTAGTCCTTCTTAAGTACTTAAGGATGTTCTTTATCGCTATCCAGTGACTCTCACTAGGATCTGATCGATATCTCGCTTGTAGTGCTCAAAGCATATGATACATCGGTCGAGTGCATAGCATGGCATACATGATAGATCCAAAAGCTGATGCATATGGAATCTTATTCATACGATCTCGCTCATCATTTGTCCTAGGACATTGATTCTTGCTGAGACTTATGCCATGAGACATTGGCAACAATCCTCTTTTAGAGTCTTGCAAACTGAACCTATTCAAGACCTTGTCTATGTAAGCACTCGACTTAGACCAGATCGATTAGCCTCTTAGATCTATCCCTATAGATCCTAATCCCTAGGATGTGGGCTGCATCTCCTAAGTCTTTCATTGAGAAACAATTCCCTAACCAAGACTTGACACTCAGCAATGTTGGGATTTCATTTCCAATGAGTAATATATCATCAACATACAGTACCAAAAAAACAACTACACTCCCACTGACCTTCTTGTATACACAAGGCTCATCTTCGTTCTTAATAAAACCAAAATCCTTGATTGCTTCATCAAAACGAAGATCCCAACTCCGAGAAGCTTGCTTTAATCCATAAATGGATCTTTGAAGCTTGCATACCTTCCTAGAATTCTCAGGATGTACAAAACCTTCGAGGTTGTGTCATATACACGTCCTCAAGCAGCTTTCCATTAAGAAATGTTGTTTTTACATCCATTTGCCATATCTCATAGTCATAATATGCAAAGAATGGCAATTAAAATTCTTATGGATTTAAGCATGGCAACTGGCGAAAAAGTTTCATCATAATCAATACCTTGAGTCTGCCTGAAACCTTTTGCTACAAGTCTTGCTTTAAAAGTATGCACATTGCCATCCATGTCAGTTTTCTTTTTGAAAACCCATTTACATCCAATGGTCTTACCACCTTCAGGTAAATCAACCAAGTTCCAAACTTGGTTATCATACATGGATTGCATCTCAGAGTTCATGGCACTTAGCCATTTATCTGAGTCTGGTCCAGACATAGCCTCCTGATAAGTGGTAGGCTCATTTTGATCCATAAGCAACACATCATGACTATCGGTAATGAGAAATCCGAATCTCTCTGGCTTATGTCTTACCCTACCAGATTTATGTGGGCTTTGTGTCACTTGCGGAGGTTCAACTGGTTCAGAACGTTGTTGAACTTCCAGTAGCGGTTCAATGTTTATCTGTGATTCTTGAACTTCTTTAAGATTTATTTCTCCCACTAGTGTCTTTTGAAATAAACAGTTTTTCCATAAAGGCACCATACCGAGAAACAAACAATTTGTTCTTAGTGGGATTATAAAAGTAATATCCTTTTGTTTCCTTAGGATACCCCACAAATAAACACTTATCAGATTTAGGTGCTAGTTTTTCTGAGACTTGTCGCTTTACGTAAGCCTCACAACCCCAAATCTTAAGAAAAGACAAACTAGGTCTCTTCCCGTACCATATCTCATATGGTGTTTTATCAACCGCTTTAGAAGGAACTCGATTTAGAGTGAAAGCCGTAGTTTGTAATGCATAACCCCAAAAGGATAATGGAAGATCTGCATGACTTATTATAGATCGAACCATATCTAATAAGGTTTGATTTCTCCTTTCAGAAACTCCATTCCATTGTGGAGTTCTTTGGTGGAGTCAATTGGGAGACAATCCCACAATTTCTAAGATGATCATCAAATTCTTGGCTTAAATACTCACCACCTCGATCTGATCGAAGTGTTTTGATAGTTTTACCAAGTTGATTCTGCACTTCATTTTGAAATGTTCCAAACATGTCAAATGATTCAGCTTTATGTTTCATTAGATATACATAACCATATCTACTAAAATCATCAGTAAATGTAATGAAGTACTGATAACCTCCTCTAGCCATTGTGTTTATAGGACCACATACATCAGTATGTATTAGACCCAATAAATCACTTGCCCTTTCACTGTGTCCAGTAAAAGGACTTTTAGTCATCTTGCCTAGTAAACAAGATACACACATTTCATATGTTTCTAAATCAAATGAATCAAGAAGCCCATCTTTATGGAGCTTCGTTATGCGTTTCTTGTTTATGTGCCCAAGACGACAATGCCAAAGATATGTTTGAATACATAAATGACAATTTTCTTCCTTTTTTTTGGGTGTTTTGAAGCAGGAACAGGACGGGGCTTGACTTGTTCCATAGGCTTTGCGACAGGTGCAGCAACAGCCTTGGCAACCTAGCCTTGCCTTTGCCTTTCTTCTTCATTCCCTTTCCCTTTTGGACCATCAACACATTACTAGAGAGTTTCTTGATATTTTGTTCAGCATTTTTGAGCATCAAATGCAACTCTGAAATTGATTTCTCCATATTATTCATATTGTAGTTCATCACAAATTGAGAGTAACTCTCTGGTAATGAATTCAGGATCAAATCTGTAGTCAACTCTTTATGGAAAATCCGAGTCTATCAAGCTGGTCAACATAGCCCTTCATCTTCAAAACATGAGGACTAACTGACGCACCCTCAGTCATCTTGCAAGAATGTAGGTTCTTGACTGTCTCAAACCTTTCTTGCCTAGCTTCTTTTGGAACATTTCCTTGGCAAATTACATGCCATGTCGTAGGCTTCCATTAGTTCCATGTCCTTTTGAAGTTCAGGAACCATAGTTGCCAACATAATACATGCAACATCAGTAGAATCGTTGACATGCTTATTATGCGCATCCTTCACAGCTTTCGTAGCATTGGCTGGTGGGTCCTCAGGGATTGGAGCATCCAAGACATACAACTTGCGTTCATGCTTAAGAACAATTCTCAATTTTTTGAACCAGTCAAGAAAGTTAGTCCCAGATAGCTTATCCTTCTCAATGATGGATCGCAGTGACAGAGGATTATTGTTACTTGAAGAGGCCATTGATCTACAATAAAGATTATGCAAAGTTTATTTTAGTATACAGGAATAGACTCCTACTAAATTGACAATCCTCCTAAAACATACTGTTTATTTAGGGGACTAAAATCCATATTTCACCTAATTCTATGACAGTTATGGCATGAAACACAAAACTAGATTATTTAGGTAGGTAACAGTTACTAATTACATTTTATGTAATTTTTAGATCCTTTTATGAGATATGAGACATCTTATGTCTTAGCATGTTTTAATCTCATCATTTGCCTAAAGCTCAAAACTATTTTGATGGCTTTATTAAGTCGGACCATTTTAAACATTAAGGTAACTCTTACCCAACTTGTCTCACCAAGATAACACAATACACCAAACTATGGTTGAAACTATATTAGTGTGATCGAGGCCTTGACAAGTATTTAAAATGGATGGCACGAGACTTAAAATTTAATAGAGAGATTTTATTCAGTTTTAGTGATTTTATGTAAACAATGAAATATCATATATTTTATTGATTTGTTCAATCACTAAACAATTTGGAAATTTTTTTTTTTTAGAAGATGAATCTCAATTCCGAAAATTAAAATTCGCTATAGAAAATCATAATTTTAGCTGATTTTATTATCATAAATTAACCCCTTAATTTATCCGAAATTAAGTCAATTAAAACATTTTAATTAACCCGGGCCCACATCTAACTAATCATCTTATCCTAATCCAATTAGGATTTAAGATATTCGAATCCTAGTATATCACCAATAACAAGATTCTTGATATTTATCTCATATCCAATAGGGATAACGAAACCTATTTTGCTTATATCTCCTAATCTAATTTATTATCTATCTTTATCAAATAGAAACTTCATAACAAAAAAGATATAACAAGATAAATAATTAATTTTGAAAATTATTTATTTATTTTGGATTTAAGATATTTGAATCCTAGTATATCACCAATAACAAGATTCTTGATATTTATCTCTTATTCTAATTTGTTATCTATCTTTATCAAATAGAAGCTTCATAACAAAATATATATAACAAGATAAATAAATAATTTCAAAAATTAATTATTTATTTTGGATTTAAGATATTTGAATCTTAGTATATCACCAATAACAAGATTCTTGATATTTATCTCCTATTTTAATTTGTTATCTATCTTTATCAAATAGAAACTTCATAACAAAATAGATATAACAAGATAAATAAATAATTTTGAAAACTAATTATTTATAAATAAATATTTTCGAAATTAATTATTTATAAATAAATAATTTCGAAAATTAATTATTTATAAATAAATAATTTCAAAAATTAATTATTTGCAATTTCGGTCATCATCCAAATAATCACAAACATGTAATTGAATCATGAACTACTATCCCAATCGAACCTAATGGTGTCATGGATCACAGAACATGAAACTCAATTCATTAAAATTATTCGAATTAATCTAACATGGTTACTAGCATGTACGAAACTGATTTCAATTAAATCACGAATATATGTATCATATACACAAAACATGATAATAAATCTCACAGAAAACTGATGTATATCACATATACATAAACTATTAACATGCTTTTAATCATATATCATGTATATATCAGAAGAAGACATGCAATGAATTTAATGGAATCAAACTCGAAGGCTTTGATACCACAGTTGGGTTTTGGGGTTCATACGCAGCGGAAATTACAAAACAATTTTGACAAAAACCCCAACAGGATCCGAATCTAATTTCATTAAAAATATTTAAACCATGAAAACTTAATCATACCTCAGTCGCAATATACATTTCTGAAGGTTAATCGATCTCTAAGGTGTCTTGCCGACGAACGCCTCTATCGCCAGATCCATTCACGACACTAACATCGGCTGAGATTTGAAGTGCTAGCTTTGAGAGAATACCAAATCTTTTTGTTTCTCTCCAAAACGATCTATAGCATACCAAAAACCATAAGTCGTTTCTTAAACGAAAATAGAGTTTCGGCCTTTTAATCTTTCGCTTTCTTTGTGTGTTCTAACTTAAAGCTTCTATTTATACAACCCTTGTATATAGACGGTTAAGTAAATTACACATATACCTCTACTTAAAGAAGTATAAGTGTAATACACCACAAGGACGTTTCCGTCATGAATTTTATCATATAAAATTCATTTTTCCGAACCATCTTAAAATCTCGCAAAACCATTCTTAGTGTGCGACCCAATAGGCTCATACAACGTTGGCAGTGTACCAAAACACATTTTGGTATACAAGTCATAAGCGGCCTCTAGCAAGACATTATGACTACCCAAGTTGTACGAATATCAAATCGATACAACCTAATCAGTAGTGCATATAACATCCTTTTGTCATACGATATCCTTTTGATCAAACATAATGCATGGAATTGTCATCCAACATGTTCAATCGTACTAGTCTCGATCTCTAGGTAGACTGAAAACATCCAAGTGACATTGATCAATATCAATTCACTTAGACTAGGCCATTTAACAGTCTAACACATCGAGGGATCCACTTGATATCTCTCTTTATATGAAAGGGACAAATTCTATCTTGATTACACAACTTCATCACATTGCTCACACAGTAACCAATCACAACCTTTATAATCGTCTGGTTAAAGACAACGTTTGATTGTGTCAAATCACTGTGTTCCTAATGTTGAAGTCTCTGGTAATCTCAAGTCAGAGGAATAGAAAATATACCTATCATGAGAAACAACTATGACTTAATCCATGTGATGTCCTCATAGCGGGTCGATCCAGTACTTTGTTCCCTAACAAATACTCATGATATTGATTCGTATCCCTATACGTATAATCATCATATGATCATCAATCAAGACTCACACTAGTCTTAATTCATTATAGTTCCCAGTATAATGATCAACTAGGGACATTTAGGATATTTCCGTAAATACCCATGGATCTTAATATAATGTAAACATGCAAATTAATTATAATAAACAGCAAATGAAATCCTCTATTTTATTAACTAAAAGTATTCATAAAGACAGTTAATGGATTGACCTATGGCACATGCCCCAACAATGGTTCCATTCAATGCATCCTAACCAATAATATGAATTCGGTGACCGAAACACTCACCCTCGAAATGATATGAACCATTGATGGTCACAATGGTCGTTATGACCTCCACCTAGTTCCATCAAATCAATAGTAAGTGTTTCCAAGCCATCACTGATTGTGACCACATGTGAACTTGACATTTCGTGGTGCAGACCACTCTCTCTTTGGTGGGATCGTGACCGAACCACTACAATTCATGGCGCGGACCACTCTCTTTTGATGAGCGTACTTCACTTCACCGCATTGGATCGAATAACACAAGTGTTCCTATCACATGCATTCCATAGATAAGTATATTCATGTCATTGACTAAATGCAACCCAATCTCAAGTCTTCCGATATAAATATGATATTTCTATTTATCTAATATTCAAGCCACATTTAATGTATAAGTAAAGCTCCCCACTTATTTCGATTCGTCGCTAATCCAATTCTCGGTCTTCGCACGCTTGGGGTCCAATGTGAACTGTCTTGCGAATCTAAACAATTTAGGATACATATCACATCAACACCAAGTCACATTTTAAATTCCAATTCACTATTAAATTTACTTTTGGGTCCCACTAATGTGGGTCTAGCAGGTCCCTCGATGCGAGGGTCTAGAGATGGGACCCGGTCTGTCTCCCTCAGAAACGGGGTAGTGCCCCTTTTAAAATCATTTAATTGCTTTTATTTTGTTATTCATTATTTTATTTTATTTTATGTTATTTTATTTTTATTATTTTTTTTAGGTTAACCGGTCAACTATTGTTGACCGATCAACCTTTAGCCTCCAAACCAGGGCTTTTGGCCCTTGGCTAGCTGACTGTCAGGGAGGGGCCCCAATGCCGCTCGGCGCTGGGCACCCTCCTCGGCCAGAGGTGGCGTGCCCGTGGGAAATGTGGGTGGCCATGACACGACCCCCTTCCCTTTCTCCTTCGCATGGATGGTGGAGGGCGCCTGCCACTCACTCGACGGCGGTGGCAGCAATGAAGCCACCACTGGTAGCGATAGTGAAGCCGCCATTGCGGTGACCTTGTCGATGCCACAAAATCACCCACATGGTATTTTCCACTTTTTTTTTCTAAATCTCAAAATCAAAATGACTAACACCAAGAAAAGAAAATGGTAGGATGATGCTTTCACCTTTAATAGAGATAAAATTGACTTTGAGACATCTTAAATTCACCCCTTCAAGTTCCTCCCCCATTCTTTTCTCAAAAAGAGTGTTTAACAGAGATGGGGCTAAGGTTTCTTGTGATTCGATTTAATGGTGTTTGGTTAGGGATTAGGGTTGTGCTCACTTACAATTTGTCTAAAATACCCTTCTAGACCATAAGCCCAATTAGGGTTTATTATTTTTTTGTAATCAAACTTTCTTAATCCTAAATTCATATATGATTTGATAAAATTTTAAATGTATTTACATACCAGACACTCGACACGCAATTTATTCCAAAATTACAAAAATACCCCTAAAATGGGTCGTGGAGAATTAGGGTCGTCACATGAATAATCCATCTCGCACGGGATTCGAGGTGTGAGACCCACGTCGGATTGTTAAATCAAATTAAATAACAAATTTGGATTTTAAACTTAAATTGAGTTATTTTTTACGAAATCTGAAACTATAGTTTGAGTCATCATTATAACTTTATCTGAACCCATTACAACACGTATATTGAGATAATACCCCATGAAATATCGAATTTACTCGGTCGACTTGAATTTTGTAAAATAACATAATATATAGTTTACAACACTAGGCCCACATCATATAAAAATAAAATATATTAAAAAATCTCAATTTCACTAGTTTTTAACTTCCGACTAACGACCAAAACTATAACTAGGCTCCGTTAATCCCTAGTTAGTCGTAATTATTAGTTTAAAAATTTTGGGATTTGATAGGGCCAAATGAAAACGCGGAAGAAATGAAAGTGCACATGAAAACCTGACCACATCGACCTTGATGCTGGACCTTTACTTTGCTCCTTTTCTATCTCATAAACTATCTTATTTTGTTAAACAATGGTTTGTGATATTTTACGTGTTAAGCTATGTTCTACCACTTACATTTAGTATCGACCTTTGCTCAATCTTGGAGTAGAGCTCAACACAATCTATGCTTTATTAACTTTATATGGTATGTTATGATCAGAAAACATTGAATATTTTGCTTAAATATATGGTGGTATGCTATGGTATGTTATGCTCGGATAAGATTGATGATGCAGAGATCCTTGCTTGCATATCTCTAGTCTGAACTCCTTATGCACATCATGATGTTGATCAAGTAACATGGACCAATGCTAGCACAAACGCGTGATTCTCATTTTGATTCTCTAATATTACTTTTGAGGCAGAGCACTAATTCTTAGTGCTAATAATTTAGAGGATGTTATCAGCTTTTGTTCCCTCTTTGTCTTTTGTTATCTTTTCAACTCAATGATGTTATATAGTAAAGCAATGTATGGAGAGAAAAGCAGTTGTATGAAATCAAACTCTAAAAATTAATCGAATAGTGCCTTGTTCTTGTGTTTTCAATTTCTTTGTTTAATCTTTCCATATAGCTCTATGCATTAATTGAATATTTTGCTTATATATTGGGTGATAATATCATATCATGTTTGGATCCCATCATATTTAGGAGCTATAGCCATTATTTCATGCAAATATGTGGTGTATGTCAGGTGTTTTAAAATTGTTTTCAATTCCTTATTAGTGAATATGAGTTTAGAGTGTGTCAGTAATAGTAAATACGTGGATCACTATCATTGAGCTTTTGAGCATATTCAACTTTGAGTAAAGTTTTAGTATGCTCATAATATTATTATCACTACACAAGCAAATTTAAGCATACTAAAGCAAAATAGTCACCAAATTAAATAGCATAGAAATGTAGGCTACTTCAAGAAGTTATCAAATTAACCTTAAACCTCAACGAAATCTCCTTCATCTTAAAGATAAGGGTTTGACCATTCTTCTCTGCCGTGAGAACTATTTTCTCGAACATTAGGATCATCGAATTACAACAATCACAAACCTAAGTCTCAACTCTTTTCATATATGTAGTATATGTAATATAAGTAAACGAACCAATCTATCTACAAGAGGTGAACATGACCATGTAGTAAGATAAGAATACTCTCGCAAAGAACTTATCAATCATACATAAAAAAACCTGCACTTAAGGTATTTGTTCGACATCATTTCTTTAATTCCCTAGTGGTGAATATGAGTTTAGGGTGTGTCAGTAGATATGTGAATCACATACCATTTCGAGTTTTTGAGCATACTCGAAGGTTCAATATGCTCATAATAATGTT
This sequence comes from Stephania yunnanensis, assembly GCA_039657365.1. Classification (NCBI taxonomy): domain Eukaryota; kingdom Viridiplantae; phylum Streptophyta; class Magnoliopsida; order Ranunculales; family Menispermaceae; genus Stephania; species Stephania yunnanensis. Next base: position 51,130,942 of record CM077585.1, on the reverse strand, counting down.
ATCACTGCACAAAATAGCATACTGAAGTAAAATAGTCATCAAAATAGCATAGAAAACGTAGGCTTGTACAAGAAGTCATCAAATTAAACAGTTTTAAAGGTAGAAAAAGGCAAACAACTCCATACTTCACCATTATAAAAGGACTCTCTACTTGGAAAACCTTAAAGAAATCTCTTTTATCTTGACGTCTAGAGGTTTAACCATTCTTCTCGATCGTGGCAACTGCTTTCTCAAATATTACGGTCATCATTCTCAAGGTAGCATCATGGTTTGATGGACTCACTTCTTCATCCTCACTTCCATTCAGATCAGAATCAGGTATATAAACTTTTTCGACATTCACTTTCTTGACCGCCTTCTCTCGTCGCATCCTGTTTCTTAACCTTGTGCGCCCAAAGAAAGACAGGGCAACTCGCAGTTGTGCACGTGTAGAACAATCGACCATTATTCGGGGCATCTTCTTCATTCATTTTAGCACCAACTCGCACTTGTTGAATTTGAAATATGGATTCCCATTAGGATAATCTGCAAAGGTATGAGACCAATCCCCTCAAAATAATATAGTTTTGTAGCCATTCCCTGCAAATTAACAACATAAAACATAAACAATAAATTTAAATCTAAGAGAATTTAGAGTTGATGTGATCTCTTTACCTCTCCCTAACGACATCCTCTCTGCCTTCCTTCTTTTCCTTCTCTTTCTTCTATTTTCTTTCCTTCCTCCTTCCCTCGCTCTCAATCTTACTTGAATGTTTGTAAGGAGAATCAAAACTTCCTCCACAAGTTCGATGAAGAGAGTGAGAGTGAGAGAGTGATGTGAAATGATGTGGAGTACGTGATGGAGAGAGAAATGATAAAAAGACAAAAAGAAAATAACAGAATTTAATGCATGAAGTAATGTGTAGTGATATGATAAGATGTTGTAACCATTCATTTACAAAACTCTTACAACAACATCATCTCTAACACACCCACCACGTTCCCATATTTTTTATGAGTTGGCGCTCCACGTCACTGGCCATCTCAGCACTGTCGAAATTAGTATCAAAATTAATATCCTCATACTAGCTCCCATATAGAAAGAGGGCCACTATCCCCACCATTTAATGAAGGCACCCAAAGTTTTTGCGAAAATTTCAGCAAAAGTGGAAAAGACCATTTTGCCCTTGTATATATATTGATTCAAACCCCACAAATCATTTTGACAAAGAAAAAAAGGCACCCCACCACCACAAGGTTGAACCACAAAGCCACATTGCATTTGGCGAGCGTTGATCGATTCTTGCGGTTTGACATCATCCGACAGCGAGGTAACAATGTTTGACAACCATATTCGGGTTTTTTAGAACTGTTTAGTTGTGTATAACTGTGAAAATGATGATTTGTTTGTCAACGTAGGGTTTGGTAATTTCTTCAAATTCAAACTTGTTTCCACTATGTAATGCAGGATTGTACTGCTTCGGTGCTAAAGGAGGTCGTACTTGAGGTAATTTTGCAAATTTATTGTGTTTTTTTTGCGGTTATCCGAAGTTTCTGTCTGGGTGCGCGATTGTTTTGGCCTCGCAGGACCGAGATGTATGGTTATGTCTCGGTCATAGAGGACCGATAGGTTTACGTATGTCACGGAACGGTAAAATCGAGAGTATTCAGTAACTCTCGATCGTTAGTGAGCGAGACTTTGAAGAAAGTTGCGGACCTGTACTACCGAGAACCTATTTTTTTGGATGTTTTTGTGATTGTGCTATACATTTTGGTTGATTATAATGTTACACTGTTTGTATTGCAGGTAATGCCGGTTTCTACCCTATTTCCAGACTACACGAACACGTTTACACCTTGTAGGCCATTCCCAACTAGAGAAGCGGCAGTTTCATAGCTTCAAATGATAGGTCGTGAGAACATGTTTGTGCTAGTGACAAAGCACTCTGATGCCGGGGGCATTAAGCGCAGGGGAAGGGTGAAACTTGCCTGTGAGAGGTCAGGGACTTATAGGGGAATGTCACAAAGAGTTGGGAAGGGTAAAGCGGCAAAAATTGCTTCGAAACCAAGAAATGAAGAAGAAGAGGAAACGGCGATGACTCAAACTGGTACCAAGAAATGTGGATGCCCTTTCCTTATCAATGTAAATGAAAATGCTGACTCGTTGTGGTATATCACTGTTATATGTGGGAGGCACAATCACGAGCCCGCAAAAAACTTGGACGGCCATTCATTTGCCTGAAGATTGGATAAGGGGGAGCAGGAAGTTGTAGTGCAAATGACAATGGGGAATGTGAAGCCAAGAGACATCCTAAATACGTTGAAGCAAAGAGACGTTAGAAACGTATCGACAATGAGGACAATATATAATGCAAGACAAAAAGTCCGAAATGAGGATGCGGGTAGGGAGGACTCAAATGCAACAACTGTTGCGCATATTGGAGAAGAATAAGTGGTTGTCATGGCATAGGAAGCATCCCGTTACGAATGTTGTCACAGAGTTATTTTGGTCACATCCCGACTCAATAAAGTTGGTAAGGTGTTTCCCATATTTTATTTTGATGGATTGCACGTACAAGACAAATAGGTACCGAATGCCTTTGTTGGAGATTGTTGGCATCACTTCTACGTACTTGACGTTCTCCGTTGGGTTCGCATTCTTATCATCAGAGAGTCATGGGAATTATGTTTGAGCACTTGAGAACTTGAGATCCATATTGAATGAGTGGCCTAAGCCTGACGTGTTCGTTACCGATAGGGACTTAGCCCTTATTAGTGCCATAGAAGAAGTTTTTCCGGCCTCGTCTCGCCTCCTTTGCTCTTGGCACATCAACAAAGTAGTATTGGCCAAGACTAAGAAGATGTTTGGGGATAACGATGGTTTTGCGCGTTTTATGGATAGGTGGATGAGCGTGATGTATGCCAACTCGGAGGCCTTATTCAAAGTTAGGGTGAATGACCTGCGTTGTGATTTTGGGAATGTAAAGGGTCTTACGGAGTACTTGGACAACACATGGTTAAAGAACTACAAGGAGAAATTTGTCTCCGCTTGGACAAATATAATTATGCACTTTGGGGAAACGACAACGCAGAGGGTGGAGTCTGCGCATTCTATTCTTAAGCTACACCTTGGGAACAGTCAGGCCAATTTTGAGACTCTGTGGAATGTGGTTGATGGCCTCCTTAGAATCCAACACAACAATATCAAGGCATCGTTTAAGCTAAGTTTGAATGTCGTCCAATATGAGTACATTGATGAGTTGTATCGACGATTGCGTGGTTATGTCTCTCAACGGGCGCTTAGGCTAATTAGAGATGTATTGACACGTGGAAAGGATGTTGGTCACAACTCCACTCGTTGTGGTTGCGAGATACGCACCACACATGTCCTTCCTTGTGCACATGAGCTAAACCATCATATATTTGCTGGGTCGCCCATCCCTCTCGAGGACATTCATGTTTACTGGCGAAAGTTGAGTATGTTACCTGAGAATCCGGTGGACCCGCCTGGGTACACCGTGCACGATGAGATTCAACGGGTGTTGGAAAAGTTTCATGCTTGCACTGATGAGGACGATCGACTCAAGATAATTCAGCAGCTCAGGGAGATTAGTCGACCTTCGTCTACACCGGGTGTTGTGCGGCTGGCAAAAATTAAGACAAAAGGGAGGACACCGGGGCCTTCGAAGAGAAAACACGATGGTGACGATTCTTCTACGAGACGGTTCTCCAGTGAATTTGAGTACGTTCTATCGGCTCAGGAGGCCTCCAGTTATAGGCAGAAGAAAAGTAAAGTTGTTCCTAAAATGCGTCGTGCCAGTCGACGCACGCAAAGTGCAACTAACATGACTTACGATCATTGCGTAGAACCGGATTGGTTGCCACATGTTGAGGGCATCATCGATGTGCTTGCTGATTGAAATTGTGGATATAGGTGTGTTGCGTCTGGGCTTGGACTTGCCGATGTAGACGGGTGGAGGATTGTCCGTAGAAGGATGTATGATGAGATTATCGGGCATGAAAGCCTTTGGCGGGAAGTGCTAGGCTCGAGTTACGAGAGTGTCAAGATTGCGGTGCATTGCCGAGAGAATCAAGTTGGTGCATCTTTCCAAGAATGGTTGACACTTCCAGACATAAGACTGTTGGTAGCCACTGCATTCAATGTGGTTCTCGTCAACCTCTCGCATGGGAGTGCCTCCACATTTCTACCTCTACGTGGTGCTCCACCGTCCAACGCGCACAATAGACTTGTCATTGCCATGATAAATGACAGGAATATACATTGGCTTAGGGTAAGTGATACGAATTTTGTCGAATTGTTTTTTTGTTTCCCGACAATATGATCATGTTATACTGTTCACTTTGACAGGTGAAGTTGAGCATGAATGCACCATTGCCATCCTTATACCCTTCGTGGGAACGGTATGTTGAGGATAGTGCGAAAGGTTGGCGTGATAGATTCGTCTTTCGAGACATTGCGCCTATTGCAACTCTACTTGATGCCGCCATATCCGTTGTAGATTTAGGTACACCGTAGTGTTAAAACTGGTACCTATAAATTTGGTTGGTTGTACATTTACTAATTTTGAAAGTTAGCTGTCAAGTTGTGTGGATATAGAATGAGTGAATTTATCCTACCTTTCGGGTATTGTTGTACAGTTTGATTCTTGTATAGTGATTTTATCATACTACATTGATATATCATTAATTTTGTTTTCATGGCTCTTGTCGTGCTGGATTGTCATTCATGTAAATTTAATTGGAAAGTTAGTTGTCTTGTTAATTGAAAATTGTTGATGGAACAGACGTTTTGGCCCGGATGACCGAGACATATGGTAATGTGTCGGCCATACATGACCGAGAATTAACGTCAAGGCTCCGTCGCGCAATACCGAAATTGCCTCTTATCGTCGACCTATGCGCGACATTACTCATGGCTTCTCGGCCATGAGTAACCGACACATACTTAAATATTGGCAATAGGTACATTCACGGCCAGCCAAGACCGTGCATCATGCATTTGTCTCGGTTGTTCGGTACCGAAAATCGCACATGAGTGTTGGCCCTGCTTGACCGAGACACCCTCATAAGCAGAAAAAACTAGGATCCAAGAACAAATTACAACCAAAATAAAACAATAGGCAATGTAACATTATAAACTGTCATAAAAATGTAGTCAACAGGCAACAGGTACTCATCAAACATTTAAAAATGTCATACAAATGTCTAGTCCATACGCACCATATAATCGCAACCCAACAAGTACTCATAAAACATTACAAACTCTCATAAAAAAGTTGACGATGACATCATAAAACTCAAAGAATGGCATACAAATGTCTATCCTTCCATTCTCGGTCGGTCATTACTTGGGTTTTTTCATATTCTTCCTTTGATACTCCTTCCCATGCATTCTCTTCGGAGGGCAAGCATCGGCCGTGGCGGGCTGAGCTATGGCCGGGGTGGAGTGTGTGGAAGTGATACCATGCTGGGACTGCGTCGGGCCAGATTCGGTAGGGTCAAATGTTGCGGTTGTGCCGGTTGCGGTAGCCGGAGTCGTACTGGTGGGGGTGGGACTTCCTCCCCGAAAGAAAGTTGACGATGTCACTCAGAATGATCCTCGCCGACTAAATCGTACACACCTCCGGCGGGAGGTCCATCCATCGCAACGCTGCGTCCAACGCTCGCCTATTACGCTGATGAAAAAAATCGGGTTACTGTCAATGTAAAACATATCGGAATTAATAATAAATGCATAATACATATAACCATTCCAATACCTCAAGTAGCTCGTTGTCTGCGATGGTTGTGGTGACCATTTCAAGGTCCTCAAAGCTCGGATTCGTGATAACGGGATGAGACACTTTGACGAACCAAGGCAGGTAGTCTGGTGTAGCCAAAAACTCAAATATTGCCTTCTCGCCCCGAACTTCGGGAGCCAACAAATGGTTCCTCCATCGCTCCCAATTGTCTTGTTCGAACCCATACTTGACGGAGTACTTGTTCGCACATGGGCCTCTGTGTGCTTCCAATGGACGGTACAGAGGATCTGGTATAGATTACACATGGCCAATCTGTCTCAGAATCCTCTCCGGGTGGTAGGGCTCCACCACATCCATGTACTTGATCTTTCCACTGTAAAAGGCCATCGCTTGCACAACGCCATTTTCCCTTAAATTCACATATGGGTCCCAAGTGACCTAGTAAAAATGCAACAACCATTGTTAGCAAAATAAATTACCAAAAAACATCAATCATCAGAGGATATGGATAACCATCTCACCTCGCTTGGTCGCAACCTATCCAAGGTTCTCCTAATGGCCCCGAGCTTTTCAACATTCGCAACCGTCTCGTGCTTTTGAATCCATCTAGAGACACGAGGTTGCACGTAGTCCAGGTACTTTGCATTGGGCGTGGCCAGACCAAGTTTGAAATGGTCGTACACCCATCCCTGCAAATACATACAATGTTAGTTAGTCCACAATTGCAAGTTGGCCTAATTGAAATTCAAAATGAAAATTAAGTCTATTTTATAACAAACCTCAAGCAATGTAAGGTAGCCAGCAACCTGAGACACTAGCACTCTCGTGGCGAACCCCAAGTGTCGATACAAGTAGGCCAACGCAACCGCTCCCCATGCGTAGTTTCCTACATCGTCCAAGTCCTCAAGAAGCTTCAGCAGCGCGATCGACACCCGAGACCCACTCTTATCGGCAAAAAAAGTGCAGGACAAAAAGTACAGCATGTACGCCGGGCGGTGCATTCCACATGAGGATAATTTCTGGGGTCTCGAACCAGCTTTGGGGCACCATCGACTCTTCAACCAATGTTTGCGCACTGTGAGCCCCTTGCTGATATTCACCTCCTCCTCAGCCTCCTCGGCGCTAACCCCAAGTAGGTTCGAGACCATCTTGATAGCGTCCGAGCGAGATTCCTCCTCGTACCTCGCAAAGTTCTCCACTGCAACAACTTTGCCCGTCACAGGGATCTTCAGGAGGAAGCTGACATCCTCTAATGAGATAGACATTTCACCAAAAGGTAGGTGAAATGTGTTCGTCTCTAGATGCCACCACTCCACAAATGCAGAGATAACCTCCTTGTTGGCCTTGCGGTATGAGCAGTCTATCAGCGTATTCAACCCGGAACGCTGAATAATCCTCTGAAGTCCCGCCTTGTCCGGGTGGCACGACTGTAAATCACATTCCACTATTTGAGCTCCGTGATTGATACACTTAAGAACGGGCCGCTCCTGCAAATGTAAAAACATCTCGTCATTATGTCAAGACCATGAGTGTTAAGTTAATCCGTTCAATGAAATTAAAATTACCTCGTTCCTCCAAATCGATAAAGCCACATGATCCTTGAAGCTCTTCAACAACGCCCCGTCTATAGGACCACAGGGGAATGGAGCACGCTCTTCAACAGGCACTTCTGGCTCTCCTTCATCATGGCCAGCTCCACCACTACTGCTCCCGCTCACATTACGATCTGTTTCTATCGTGTTCTCCGCCTCTGAAGAGTCACTGCTACTAGACTCTGATGCATGCCCCTCCTCTTCACCTTCGACAACAACAAGATCCTCAGGTCGCCCGGCATCGAGGGTCGAACCCTCATAGTGCAAATGTAACCTTCCACGAGTGCCATCTACCTTCGCCTTGCCATTAACATCCTCACTCTCCTTCTCTTTCTCTTTCCGGTACGATGTTGTTTGGGGTCTCCGGCCACCTCGCCCCCGGTTAGGCCTCGGGACCTCAGCTCCAACCTCGTCCCTAGTCATCGGTAGCTTCGGACGAGCCATACCTGAATAAATTACAACATATAAGCGCATGGAACAGATGCCAAAATAAATTTACAAAAAAAAATGTTCAAATCCATCCATTTCTGATGTCTCGGTCAAGCAGGTTCGTGAAACAACACATATTTTCGGTCACCCATGACCGAAAATTCCTCCAATATATCGACAGTGTACAACCGAGTCCAATGAAACGGTCTCGGTTGTGCACCACCGAGATGTGTTGACCATTTCAATTCGCCTTGCTCTCGGCCAATCACGCCCGAGCCTACTCTAACACTCTCGCCATGGTACAACCTAGAGTATGACCAAATTCTCGGTCGTACACCACCGCCACCACATTACGTAGCAGTAATTCTAGCTCTCGTCACGTCTCGGCCGAGAGACCTAGAGTACTCTCAGCCTTGCGTAACCGATACACTGTGAGCTTTTTCGGCCTTTGTGGTCGAGACTTCGACTTCCCTAAAATGTAGCTTCTCTCTCGGCCATGCTTGGCCGAGAGAGTTAGCACATTCTCTGGCCCGTGTGGCCAAGAACCGCGAATTCCCAATTTTGTAACTATTGAACAAACCACCACTGTAAATCACAACTACTCTACCAAATGTAACTTAATTACACTAAAAACGTACCTTCAAACGACCGATTTCGCGCAAATAATGTGTGTTCGACGATGTTCAACCGAACCCTAACTTGGAGAAGAAATCGGCTCACACCATGACCCTACGAACTGCAAAAAATCTGTAAACCGAAGGAGAAACACAAGGCGAGACACGGGAGACACGATTTCGGAGATTCCTCTCACTGGTCGGTTAACACAAAACGGGTTCTTGGAGTCCAGGCGGTGAAGATGGTGCTGGGGGTGGTGGGGTGCAGATGGATTTCCACGAGGGGTAGTTTAGGTATTTCGGGTCTAATTTTTGGGTGCCCTAGGTAAATCGATTTGTGCCCACATTAACTGGGTGCCTTCATTAAATGGTGGGGTGCCTTTAGCGGCCCTCTATAGAAATACTAAGACTATAACAAAAATAAAACTTCCAACAAATGAAGAAATACAAAAACTCCTTACAAGGGAAGATAAATGCAAACTTCGAACATTGGAAGACAAATACTTATTCAAAAATATCCTAATAAAAATGATCAAATCAACAACGAAACCGTGGATCCATGCGAACGTTAGAAGTAGAAATGAACTTAAATGGTGGTTGATGCACGGATGGACGATAAGCAAGTGGTGTCTATGATGGATTGGATATTAATGAGAGGGATATATGATTAGTAAATATATTAAAGTTATTTTGCAACAAGAATTAATACTTGATTATATCCCATCTTTGATGTGTTTATAAATATATGTATGTATGAGTAGAAGTGCTGAATTCAAAAAGGGTCGTGTTGTTGTACATTGCATTTGATAGGCTTAAATTGGTTAAAATAACTCTACTTTTAACAATTTTTGTTATTATACATACTTACCTTCAAGAATTTGTTATCATATCCTAAATTGTAACCTAAATAATGAATTTAGATGATCAATTTAATAATTATTTTAGTAATTATAATAGATGAGGTGACTTTTAAAAATTTGTTGTTTACGTGCCTTACCATCAAACTTGGAGTTTAAACGTGGCGTATGATACAAATTTAAAAAATATAAAAATAAGGGAGGACCTAAGAATTTTTTTTGCCCTGAGCTAAATTATATGTATGATTATTTGTGATCAATTGTGATTGAGCTATGACTTAATGCATGAGCTAGTCACACAATCGGGTTATTATCAATGTAAAACAAAAATTAATAGTGACTCGAGTTAATCGTGCAATCGTGCAATCTTATTATTATTAAGGTAAAAATGAAATTCATGCTAACAGTTGGTTGGCATAATTAAAAGTGAGTTGTTGTCTCTTAACTAGTGACTCGAGTTCGAGTCATTGGAGTGGAAACTCGCTTTTACGGTGTACGACTCGGGGCAAACTTGGAGTAGTCGGATGGCACCGAATACGTGGTTAAAGACAAAAAAAAGAAGAATTTATTTTCTATTAACATACATATAAATTTGCTATACACTAATGGATTGGGTGACATTGTCAAAAATATATCCATTTGCTACACAATTATTGTAGTCATTAAATTATGCCTCGCGATATGTGTGCACATTCCACAAATATTGTGTTTGCAAAGAAGTCTAACAACATTGTAGTAAATGTATGTACCCAATAAATGTCGTCACTCAATTAGTTCTTGCATTTCACTATTGGGATATTGATGATTCACTTGGGATATTGATGATTTTGAATGAATTTGTCTTGTGGACTTTATTTTGGGCAGGCTTATTGTTTGTTGGATAAACAAAAAGTAGAATCGAATTATTTGACAAAATAATCCCTGAGCTAATATAAACATTCTTTTATTTTTTTTTATGGGAAAATTTGATAAACACATGCATAAAATGGGGTAAAAAAAACTTGTCTTAGGTTGCAGCTCAGGGGAAGTGATAACTTGAGTCCGTCAGTGATAAAAAAAAGTTACGATATAATATCAAAAGTTGTGAAAATGATAGGTTAGTTTAACTAATTAAGTATTTTGTAATTTAAGAATTAGTACTCGTTTCTCTTCACGTTGCTTCATGGAAACTACAACTTATTTTTTCCAGCAATCCACACATCTTATCATATTAAACATAAATTATTTACCGTCTTCCAAACAACTGAGAAATTAAAAATGACAAGGAAAAACTATGATATAGTATTTGTATATTAATTAAATTTTAAGAATGTAATATGTGGCATCCCCCAAATTCGATTAAGGCGATACTCGGCCTGAAACTGTCAGACCCACCTAATTAGGGCATCTGACAGGCCTACATTACCTTAATCCACTAATAATCTATCAGCTTTAATCATGCTAACAATAAATAATTAAGATCTATCGTCTCGATTAACAAATATAATTCTTAATCAACCACAAAAATTCTAAAGTGAATCTTAAACCTCAAAGTTCAATTGGATTGGTTACATTATCCTTATAATTTCGTAAAGTTTTTTGACAACATCTCCTCTATTTTAAAGTCTACACCGGAAAACTCAACCTTCAAAAATCTTCAACAAAACTTGCTCAGCTTGGTGGAAATACCGAAGGACTCACAATTTACTGCATAATAATATATATTGCATTCACAAAAATTATTTATTCATTCTAACTAATCTCAGACTTTCAAAATCCTTAAACCATCATTACCTTAGCTCTGTAGCATTCCAATTCGTACCATTATAGCAATTCCAAAAGAGATCTTAATCGCACGTGAACCCAAAAACCCATTTATACGATATTTTATATTAAAAATAATACATATATAGAGAGAAAGAAACTGAGCAAGTCACTAATAATCGGAAAGCTTTTCTTTTCCCTTGTCGCCACTAGAACCTATCATTACCTAATTACAAAAATTCGATAATGTCAAATAAGTAAATCCCATACTATCCAGTGCACCTGTAATAATCAAATTCATAATAATACAAGGAGTTTAAACGAATAATATAATCCAAGGAGTTTAAATACAACCGTGAATCCATCACGTTTTTGTTATCCGACCAGAATCAGATGATCGGCCTCCAAAAGTGGTAAGTAAATAATAATGACTCATACGCGGAAGAATAATTAAATGACTCTCATTCCTCGAGTCTATCAAAGTATGATCTGGTTCGCCGTGACCTCATGATAATCACGTGATGCAAAGTATCAGTGACTCTGGCCCCTCAAGCATAATATAGTTCTACCTTGTACATAGTCAGTAGACACTACAAGTTCTACCATGTAATACTCAGTCATGTAGCTTAATATACCATGTGCACACAGTCAAGTAGACACTAAATAGTTCTACCCTATAATACAGTCAGACAGACACTATAAGGAGACTCATAACGCCTTATCCTCCCAAACCGTGTATGCAAGTACAACCAAAATGCAATATCAAGAATCAATGCAATTTATACGAAATTATAATCATACAATGTAAATGTTACTATGAGATTTACTTAACTTTACAAATGAGATACCTACGTTCCCTTGCACTCTGAATTGGTCAACTAGTCCATACAAGGTTCCAATTGCGGTCATACAATTCATTTATAAATTTGATAAGATTCCACAACTACTCCACAATTATTTTCCAATTAATTGCAGTTTAATTGACCTAATCGCATCTCAAAACCCTTAAAGTACTTCCAAAATATATTCTACAATGCCCGAATTTCATTTTCGACTCAATTATTTTTCGGCATAAAAAATTATGTTATCTAGGCTTAAATATAAATTTTTTTCCAATTTATTTTATATTTATGGGTCATTCATCGACCCAAAAACCTCAAAATCTCTCTGAATCATATCCTCTGATGTCCGGATCCCAATTTCGACTTCAAATTGTGATTCAAAATTGAAAATTAACCTAGACTAAGCCATAAATAACTTTTCAAGTTTTGGACATTTTCGGGTTTCGTACGAGAAACATACCCGGTATAAATTCTCAGAAAATATTAAAATACTTACTTTTTATAAAAACCCTCAATTTTCATCAATTTGTCTAAAAGCCCTATTTCCTGAATTTTTCCTAATCTCCAGGGATTTATATTTAATTTTTTCTATTTAATACCATTTTTTTATTTTTTTATAAATATATATATGGGGAAGGGGTTTCTCCTTGGGGTCGTCCCCTACATCTCAAAGATGAATTTTCATTCTCCAGTTGGACGGGAGTTGTGATTCTTCAACAAAAGCTTATCGTTTTGTTCAGCCACTATGAGACAAGAAATTAATTCCGAGTACTTTCTAAATTGACACGCTCGATATTGTTATTGTAATAACAGATTATAGGAATGAAAAGTACTTAATGTTTTTTCATCATTGCCTCATCGGATATATTTTCTCCACATAGCCTCAAATGAGAGGTAATATTAAACATGGTGGAGTTATACTCACTGACTGTTTTAAGATCTTGTAGCCTAAGATTCAATTAATCATTTTGAGCTTTTGGAAATATAATCTTTTAGTGATCATATCACTCTTTCAAGCTTAACTATAGGGTGAGAGGATCTTTTACAATGAGATATTCACTTTTCATACCTTCATGGAGATGATGGAGAAGGAATATCAGTGCTTTCGCACGGTCTTGCAATGATGTTTCATTTCCTTCTCTAATACTTTCTCCCAAGGCTTTAACTTGGAGATGTATCTTAACATCCAGTTGTCATGGCAAATAATTATTGTCAGTGATATCGAGGGCAACAAATTCAAATTTTTGAAGGTTTGTCATAGTCTGAAACTACGTAAAGAAATTGGGTGAATAGTTTTCTCTTTTATATAAAATTAATAATATACGATTAAATACATTCACTACTTGATTATTAATACACAAAATGTATTAATTGTATGAGTTGATGGAACAACCCCAAGTTGGGTGGCGAGACGAAGTCTACTAAAAACCATGCCTCCTCGAACATGATAACTCGTCTCCCTTTCAATGTTTAAATTTACTGAAGACAAGGCTTACCCACTATCAATCCAAACTCATAGCACTATTTTCAATATAAAAATCAAGAATAGAGCATAACTAATTATTTGTAGTATAACGAGAAAACTAGTTATGTCACATATTGACTTTTGATTTCTAATGTAGAAAATCATACAAGACGCAACTATATAGCATATTTTTGTAGTTGGTGACATTAAAGTGCATATTGTATGCATATATAAGTGATGCATGTAATAAAAAAAGCAACCATGATAACATGAAATAAATTGAACTTATTTAAATTAACAAAAGTTATACATTCCTAGCTTTGTCTCCTTAGCAAGCCTTCTTGAACTTCAAGATCTCATTTATGTTGAGCAAGTTCGTGCCAATAACGTGTTGTAAATTGAGTTGGGATTTGCTAGAAACTAGAGAAAGAAAATAGAAGACTAAGAACTTTTGCTACTACAAACTATTGCGACAAAGGAGAAGAGAAGAAATGTGAGAGTTGGAATGAGAAGTTCTTCATTCAACTTAGTGTGTCTTTACAATGAGGTTGGCACCCTTTATATAGGCTCTTTAGTGATGATGATAAACGTACTTAGACAATGTGTACAAGTAACACATACACCACATGTCATACAATACATTATAAGTAATTTGACAATACATGAAAGAGTTAGTGTACATTGGAAATGGTTACAAATAATATGATAATACATAGACAAGTGAGGGTATCATTAGTTAAGAATACAAGTTACATGACTAGACAACATGTATGGTCATCCATACTTCACAATATATATATATATATATATATATATATATATTTCATGTATTTTCTCGCTAATAAATTCATCGGACATTCCTACGAGTGTTTTCGGGTGTGCACATTCATTTCACGACCCCCTCGTCACACTTGGTGTACTGGCTATTTATTCTTTAATTATGCATTTTCCATTTATATGCATGTATATAAACTTTCTTTTATACTACAACCTATAAATTCAATAAGAATTCCAACCAAACACCAATTCATCGCACAAACTCATATACACGCTAATCAAGGTTCGCTAAACTTATCCACGAGCCTAACTCGGGTTAATTATGATTTGAATTAACACTAATCACCAGCTTAAGTTAACAGGTCATTACATAATATTTAATAATTATCATTTAATATTTTAAATACAAATTTTTAATTGTAAAAAAAAATCCACTCGATCAGGTAATTATGGATGCCATAATACCATATGAAATATGTACATTTTGTTTTAAAAGAAAATCTAATGATATTAATCAACAAATTGGTATCATATTTTTATTTCTACAAGTGTATCGTTACTCTTATTTTCAAATCAAATAACATTTTATAATATAATAATTATATATTTTAACATGGCCCTTTACCATATGTTTATAATTATTGTGTTATCTAGTAGGGTAGTGCTAGGTGAACTCAATGAGTTCAGACTCAAACTAGCGGAAAGACTTAACTACCCTTCTTCATCAATCCACCCTTACCACCACTTACCACCTTAGCTACTGTGACCACTGTCGCTGTCGTGACTACCGGCCACCGACGACATCGTTGTCGTCGTCACGCGTCCTGGTGGACCGCGCTTCTGCTCGTCGTCGTCGTCACAGCTGCGCCACCTCGTCCACGGCCTCCGCGTCGCCACAAGTCGCCGTCCGCGCTTTCGGCGGCGTCCGCACTCAAGAACGGCCGTGGCGGGCTCCACCGTATCTTCTTCTTCTTCTTCCCTTTCCGGTGGCTTCTCTCCCTCTCCGTCGTCTCTCTCTCTCTCTCTCTCTCTCTCTCTCTCTCTCTCTCTCTCTCTATCTCCATCGTCTCACTCTCTCTTTCTCTTTTTCTTTTTCTCTCTCTCTCTCCTTTCATCCTCTCTCAACCGTTCAACCATCGACCAAGAGAGAGAGAGAGAAAGAGAGAGAGAGAGAGCATGGAGGCCGAGAGCATGGAGGCAGAGAGAGAACCCCGGCTAGATCCGATCGCCTCTCTTGCCTAGATCTGGTCGAGCGACCGGATATGGCAAAGAGAGAGCATGAAAACCAGAGAGAACCCCAATCAGATCCGATCGCCTATCTCGGCCATATCTGGTCGAACGACCGGATCTGGCCTAGAGAGAGAGAAAGAACCCCGGTCAGATCAGGTCGCCTCTCTCGGCCAGATATGGTCGAGTAACCGGATCTAGCAGAGAGAGAGATGAGAGAGAGAGAGAGAGAGAGAGAGAGAGAGAGAGAGAGCATGGAGGCCGAAGGAGAGAGCGTGGAGCCCGAGAGAGATATCTGGTCGCCGAGAGAGAGAGAGAGAGAGATAGAGGGTAAATGATGGCGGTCGACAACGACAGTCGGCGACGGTCGGCGGTCGGCAGCGGCACTCATCGGCATCGGCGTCGGCGGCAGTTGTCGGGGGCGATCGTGACCGTGGAGGAGGTAGAGGATGTCAATATTTTTGTGTGTATTGGTATTACATATGAGGGTAATTAGGTATTTTTTATGTAAGTATCTTAAATCACCAGTAAAATGTCTTTGAGTCTTGACTTAAAAAATCAAAATAGATTTTTTATTTTTGATTTAATTTTATTTTTGGTATGTATAATCGATGATTATTGCTACATTTATAGACAAAATTGATTGTAAGGTAGATGGTAAGGCTTCATTGGTAATTTGGTATGTCATGTATTTCTTCGTTGCTAGCTTGACTGAAGTTTACTCTGCTCCATCATTAAAAGTTGAGGATTACAAGGACATAGGTTTTTTTTTTTTTAGTAATCATGAGTATCCTGACACTTTGTTTGACATGGGCCATGGGATTGCGGAAAAAATCACCAGTAACCTGATGTTTTACAAGGACATAGTTGTGTAGTTATTGTTGGACTTTGAAGTTAAAATTTTGTATCGCAAATTAACTAAACCTTTAGTCCCACATAGGAGATAAATGTTTGGTTTCTCACTTAATATATGGTCCAACACACTTCACTATTGTTTAAGTGAGGAGTGGGTTGGAGTGAGTGGACCATAGGGTTTCACTAGGTAATCACCCTATTTAAATAATTTTTGACAATGGCCTTGGGCCTTTGGGGCTTTGGCTTGTTCAAGACTTAGCTATTCATAAACATAGTTTTTCTTTTTTCATTTTTGAATAAAACAAAAGAGCACCAATAGTAGCTAAGTTTGAATTAGGAGTTAATTAACTATCAATTAGTGGAACACTAATTAAGACCACTAATTAGATAGTTATTGAAAAAATCATCCACTAATTGGATTGTTAGATAGTTCTCTATAATAGAAGAGTCTATGGACATAGAAAATAGATGCTTTTTCGAAATAAAACTTTATGTGATTTGTGTTTTTGAGAGAGATACGATTTTGCAGTTTTGAAGTTTCTTTGATTGGTGCTTTGATCAAAGAGAAAGCCAGTTGTATCCTGGAGACATAACTCCTAGTTGAATTCAGCACCGAGTTGGAGGAAATTTTATGTCTTAGGTCATTGCACTGCAAGCCTATGGTACACTTTGTTTTTTTTAATCTTCTTAATTGTTAAATCAGCATGTTTAGTTGCTTGTGATAACAGTGCCATGTTCAGATTTATGCTCAAATTAGATTGTTTGGTCTAACAATCTAAAACATAAAAATTGGGCTTTTAAATTAATTTTGATTTAATTCTACTTGCTTGTTTATTATTATTGTTTTCTTATTCGAATATACTTGTTGTTTTGTATATTTTAGAATCTGAATCTGAAATGGCATCATCTCATATTGTTAATGATAAGACAATCTCTACTACTGCATCCAATTCTAAGGATGGCAGGCCTGAAAAGTTTAAGGGACTTGATTTCAAGAGATGACAACAGAAAACAATTTTCTGGTTGACCACTATGAATTTAGCCAATGTCATCATAGAGGAGGTTCCTAAGACGAATGAGAATCGATCACCAAGGAAACCATGATGACAATTGAGGCATGGAAAAATTCTGATTCCCTTTACAGGAACTATATTTTGAACAGACTTGATGACACTCTATATGATGTTTATTCTGAGTGTTGATAAATTCTTGAAATATAACATGTTTATTCTGAGTGTTTGGGATCTGTTGGAAAAGAAATATTGAACTGAAGATGTAGGAGCAAAAAAGTTCGTGGTTGACAAATTCTAGAAATATAATATGGTCGAGTCAAAGTCTATGGTGAAGCAAGTTGAAGAACTGCAAGTGTTGATTCATGAGTTAAATGCTGAGGGATGTATCGTGAATGAGCATTTTCAAACTGGTTCTATCATTGAGAAATTACCTCCATCTTGGAATGACTTCAAGGTGTATCTGAAGCATAAGCGCAGAGATATGTCAATTGAATATCTGATCTTGAGGTTGCGTGTTGAAGAAGATCACAGGAAAGGAGACAAGATGGAAAGAAGCGATATTGATGCAAAAGCAAACATGGTGGAAAGAAGCAATTCCAAAGTTCAGAAATTCTAGAAGAATAATTTCAAAAGAGGAGCACTCATCAAACAGTTTGCATCGAAGGGGAAGAATTTTAAGAAAATCCAAGGAAGTTGTTTGGTATGTGAAAAACAGGGCCATAGGGCCCAAGATTGTCGTCATAAGAAAGATCAAAATCATGACAATTCTGGTTTGAACAACCAAGCGAATATTGCCGATGTCCAAATTGATGAAATGGACATTGATCTCATTATTGTTGTGTTTGAGACTAACATGGTGTCTGACACTTGGGGCTGGTGGATTGACACCGGTGCAACTCGGCACATATGCAACGACAAAAGCTTGTTTTCAGAGTTTCTTCCTGTTGATAGTGAAGAAAAGCTTTATATGGGAAATTCATCCTCATCAATGGTTGAAGGCGATGGTATTGTTAAGATGAAGTTCACTAGTGGGAAAATAGTCACTTTACTCAATGTGTTGTATGTTCCTAAGATCAGGAAGAACCTCGTATCTGGCCCTTTACTTAACAAGAAAGGGTTCAAGTTGGTGTTTGAGTTTGACAAGTTTGTTCTCACCAAGGGTGGAATGTATGTAGGTAAGGGATACCTCACAAAGGTCTTTAAGCTCAATGTTGTAATTATTAACTCTACTGGTAATAGAATGATCGTTTCTGCGTATATGGTTGATTCATTTAATTTATGGCATGCTAGATTATGACATGTGAATAAAAAACCTATTTACAGAATGGTTAAATTAAATTTATTGCCTAAGTTCAACATTGATTTAAATAAAAAAATGTGAAATATGTTTGCTAGGCAAACTTTCAAATATGTCCAAGAGAGATCAAATGAATTATTATGATTGATTTATAGTGATCTTTGTGATTTTAAATCCATTCCTACTAGAGGGGGAAAAATTATTACATCACCTTTATTGATGATTGTAGTAAATATTGCCAAGTCTATTTGATTAAAAACAAAAACGAGGCCTTAGATATGTTTAAAATATATAAGGCAGAGGTAGAAAATCAATTAGACAAGAAAATTAAGGCATTAAGAACAGATAGAGGTGGAGAATATGAATCTGCTGAATTTGCAAAATTATGTAGCAGATATGGAATTATACATCAAACGACTGCACCCTATACACCTCAATAGAATGGTGTAGCAGAGAGGAAAAATAGAACTCTAAAAAATATGATTAATTCCATGTTGAATGATTCTGGACTTTCTCAGACTTTGTGGGGTGAAACGTTACTCACAGCAAATCACATTTTGAATAAAGTGCATTTTAAGAAATTAGGTAAATCTCCTTTTGAGATATGGAGAGGCAGAAAACCCACTTACAAAACTTTGAAAGTGTGGGATTGCTTGGCAAAGGTCCAAATTCTCTTACCAAATAGAACTAAGTTAAAACCTAAAATTGTAGATTGTGTGTTCATTGGTTTTGCTAAGAATAGTGCATCATATAGATTCTTAGTAGTTAAATCACATATTTCATATATTAGTGAAAATTCTATTTTATAATCTATTGATGTTGAATTTTTTGAACACATTTTTCCTTTTAAGGAAAACCAAAGTGGTTCGTCACTTAAAAGAATTGCTGAAGAGAGCTTAGATGAATCATCTAATTCTAAGGTTCAAGAACAAGAGTTAGAACCTAGAAGAGGAAAAAGAGTTAAGGCCACAAAAAATTTGGACCTGATTTTGTTAACATGTTAACTGAAAATGACCCACAAACCTATAAAGAAGCTATGTCTTCACCAGACACTCCATTGTGGATGGAAGCTATCAATAGTAAGATTGAATCCATTTTACAAAATAATACGTGGGAATTGGTTGATCTACCATCAGGTATCAAACCAATAGGATATAAATGGATCTTCAAAAAGAAGCTAAAGGCTTATGGCACTATTAAGAAATACAAGGCACGTTTGGTTGCTAAAGGATATAGACAAAAAGAAGGTTTGGATTACTTCAACACTTATTCTCCTGTTTCAAGAATAACTTCCATTAGGATGTTAATTTCCATAGTTGCTTTGTACGACATGGAAATGCATCAAATGGATGTTAAAACAATATTTTTAAATGGAGAATTAGAAAAAGAAATTTATATGGATCAACCTGATGGGTTTATAGTAAAAGGCCAAGAAAACAAAGTTTGTAGACTTGTTAAGTCTTTGTATGGACTTAAACAGCTCCAAAACAATGGCATGAGAAATTTGATCATACTATGATGGCAAATGGTCTTAAAATAAATGAATGTGACAAATGTGTGTACATTAAAGAAATGAAGAACTCATTTGTCATAGTATGTCTCTATGTTGATGACATGTTAATTATGATCTCAAGCAAGGATGTCATAATGTCAACAAAGAAATGTTGAATTCTAGTTTTGACATGAAA
Source organism: Stephania yunnanensis (assembly GCA_039657365.1). Classification (NCBI taxonomy): domain Eukaryota; kingdom Viridiplantae; phylum Streptophyta; class Magnoliopsida; order Ranunculales; family Menispermaceae; genus Stephania; species Stephania yunnanensis. The sequence goes on along the minus strand of CM077585.1, from coordinate 51,110,802 downwards.
GACTTAGGTCTAGCTGATGTAATACTAGGAATTCAAATCAAAAGGAATAACGAAGGTTATATCCTAACACAATCTCATTATGTTGAGAAAATCTTAAAAAGATTCAATCAATTCGATTGCAAACCCGTTCCAACTCCTTTTGATGCTAATTGTCATCTAAAGAAGAACTCTAAAGAGTCGGTTTGTCAACTAGAATATTCTCAAGTTATTGGGAGTTTAATGTACTTGATGAACTCTACTAGACCTGACATTGATTATGCAATAAGCAGGTTAAGCAAATACACAAGTAGTCCAAATGATGATCATTGGACAACATTAATAAGAGTTCTAAGGTATCTCAAGTATACCTTGAATTATGGATTGATTTATATAAAGTATCCACCAGTACTTGAAGGTTATAGTGATGCAAATTGGATTTCTGATAATACATAAATCAAGTCAACTAGTGGATATGTATTTACATTGGGTGGAGCAGCAATTTCTTGGAAATCAACAAAACAAACGTGTATAGCACGATCCACCATGGAATCCGAATTCATTGCTCTTGACAAGCCAGCTGAAGAAGCTGAATGGCTAAGAAATTTCTTAGAAGATATTCCTTGCTGGCCAAAACCAATCACAGCAATATGCATACATTGTGATAATATGACAACACAAGCAAGAGCTAAGAACGACATATATAATTGTAAGTCGAGACATATAAGGCGCCGATATAATATTATAAGACAATTACACACAAGTGGAGTAATTAGTATTGATTATGTTAAGTCTAAGGAAAACATTGCAAATCCTTTGACTAAAGGCTTACCAAGAGATCAAGTGAAGATATTATCGAGGGGAATAGGCTTAAAGCCTATAGAGTAAGTCAAGTCTAACGGAAACCTAACCTAGCTGATTGGAGATCCCATGGTCTAGGTTCAATAGGCAAACTGGTTAGACTTGACTTAACAAACAGGACACACAATTACATGTTCCTATGATGAAGTAAGTGTGTTGATAAGATGTTTAGGGTATGCAATATGCATTTATGAGAATGAAATTAGGCTAAGTTCTCTAAAGCTATCATGAAACCAGGATCTGTTCAGGACCAAAAACGAACAAAAACATATGAACTGCATTTGGATTCAAGTCATAAGTAAGACATATTGTCTTGGTTTACTATAAAAGTGAACAGCTCAAGATAAATAAATACGTCAATGCGTCACAAAGTAAACCCGATATGATTTACTAAGGTTAGTTCAAGTCTTTACGACACTCTTCCTTATAAGCATGACTTGATCATCTCTCTCTCGTGTATAATTATTATTTTTTGTTTATGATTTGGCAAAGTTAAGACATATGGGGTGTTACTATTTCCAATACAAATGTGGCGTATTGTTGAACTTTGAAGTTAAAATTTTGTATTGCAAATTAACTAAACCTTTAGTCTCACTTAATATATGGTCCAACACACTTCACTATTGTTTAAGTGAGGAGTGGGTTGGAGGGAGTGGACCATGGGATTTCACTAGGTAATCACCCTATTTAAATAATCTTTGACAATGACCTTGGGCCTTTGGGGCTTTGGTTTGTTCAAAACTTAGCCATTCATAAACATAGTTTTTCTTTTTTCATTTTTATTTTCGTTTTTGAATAAAACAAAAGAGCACCAACAGTTGCTAAGTTCGAATTAGGAGTTAATTAACTATCAATTAGTGGCACACTAATTAAGACCGCTAATTAGATAGTTATTGAAAAACCGTCCACTAATTGGACAGTTAGATAGTTCTCTATAATAGAAGAGTCTATGGACATAGAAAATAGATGTTTTTTCGAAATAAAATTTTATGTGATTTGTGTTTTTGAGAGAGACGATTTTGCAGTTTTGAAGTTTCTTTGATTGGTGCTTTGATCAAAGAGAAAACCAGTTGTATCCTACAGACAGAACTCCTAGTTGAATTCAGCAACGAGTTGGAAAAATTTTATGTCTTATGTCATTGCACTGCAAGCCTCTGGTACACTTTGTTTTTTTCAATCTTCTTAATTGTTAAATCAGCATGTTTAGTTGCTTGTGATAACATTGTCATGTTCAGATTTATGCTCAAATTAGATTGCTTGGTCTAACAGTTATAAAAATGAGAATCATCTTTGTTGAACCTTGGAGTCATTCGAGATACATTAAACCCCTCTTAGAACATAGCAGGAAAATTGAGGACTTCTTTTCTCTGATTGTGGTGCCATTTACTTGAAAAAAAATATATATACAAAAGCTTCTTTAAAATCGCCACACATCCATATTAATTAAACAATTCGTCTCCATCTATCTATTACAATTGAGAAATACAATCAAAATATTTTATGATGTATGCTATTCATAAATTAAAATTAAGTTTGAACTACAATCGTTTAACAGTATTTATTCGAACATCTTAAAGATTTTTTTTTTTTTTGCTTTCTTTTTAAGTATCATTCATTGTTATTTTAATTTAAATGCTACAAAGAAATACATGCTTATCTTTTGCACGCTTTAAACCTATGAATTATTCTCTAATAGGAACTGAGCTGGTTCACATCGCGCAACATGTCCAAACTCGAGCATGCTGTACTTCCTATACACAGCAGTGAGTCCTCCAGATTTTGCTTTTTGATGAAAATTCACCATAATACTAGAGCAAACCCTGTCAAGTAAACAATAAAAATCACCATATAAGTGGACTAATGAAACACCTAATTAAAGTGCTTAGGGACCAACTTACAGGAGTTGTTCTTCGGAATAATGAGAATGCCACTCGCTTGTTTTGCTCCAATTCTTCACTCTATCGAGGGTGCATTGAGCGGTGTAAACAGCTGCTGCAGCTAACAAAGATGGCCGAAACTCCAACATTTCATACTCCACCAAACATAGCTCGATAAAGAAGAGCGAAAGAAGCCCAAACTGGTTTATGTTATAGTAATGTACCATGAGATCATATTAGCTATTTTCGAATAGATAGAGAAATTTATAAACTAGAAAAAACAATCGAAAACGACCTTTTTGTCACGTTGAACGGCTTTAATAAATCTTTTAATGAACACAAACATAGTTGGAGCGAACAAGTTGAACTGTAATGCATTAATCATCATCAACTCCTACAAACATAAAAACATTATTTTTTGTTCTTAAAAAGGGGGAAAGCAAAGAAGCCTTAGAACCATCAGAAGCAAATCATTAGAACAAAATTACCATGTCTATGACTTGCTTCCTAGTATATAAGCTTTTTGACATTAGAATTATATGATCCACGAGTGGGACTCTAACGTCCCCATATTTGGAAGCCAACAGCAAGGCCGTGAGGCCAATTAACTGAAGCTCCGTCCTCATCACAATCTTAAGAGCTAAAAATCTGTCGATCAGGTTGACCATGAGAAACAGTGTCTCATCCATGAGTTCGAATGAATAATGCACCTGTTGTTTTGATCAATTGCGAAATAAATATAATTTACTAGCTCAAGTTTGTATAAATCAAATTTTACCAAGGCCAATTACATGTTTATAAGAAATAAAATGAAGTTTTAATATTTCAAATACCTCAATTAGCCAATCTATCAATAAAGCCCTCATCTTCTCATTTATGTCATGTTGTTGCATCATGTAGTTTGGCGGTACACAAGTAGAATTCTGCAAAGTTCCATTAATAATTTCAATGAGTTTGCTTCAAATTGTTCTTCATAGCTAACAAATATCTGAAAGTGACCTAATTTTCTTTTCCAACATATCTGCAAACGGCAAATTACTGTTGTTCCCTAAGAAGTACTGTGATTGATTTAAAATGAACTAATAAAAATTCATATGTAGGACATTATAATAATCCTATAGTATTTAGCTTTGATTGCTTTGGAACTCCTACAATAAAACAATAGTAATAAGAAATTCAATCGAACCTCAGCTTCTCTATAGTAGGATAATATATCTTCGATGTAGTCAGTGACTGCTAATGGATTGTTCAAATCCTCGCGGTCTATATCTATTACAAGTTCTGACATCATATCCTGCACTTCAATTTCCTACAAGAAACAAAAGAAAGGTCTTGCTTTGAACAAAAAAATTTTAAAGTCCATATAGAAGTGGTGACACTTGATAAAACCAAATCATGCATACCATTTGATCAACGTCTTCAATAGGTTCAACTTTCATTTCAAACACTGAACCGAAAAAGCTACTAGTTGTTTGGCATTCCATTTCAGGATCATTTACATTTGAAACTGCTGAAATTGATTCTTTAGTTTCCTATAAGACCCGCATAAGGAAATACAGGAAAAATTGATTTCCATTCAATAGATAACAATAAAAAGCAAGACGAAGAATAACAACAAATTAACACAATCCCCAAAATAGATAGGGTCGCTACATAGATCAACCTCTTCCACTCCACTCGATTAAATGCACTTGATTTCTACTTGATACATAAGAGTGAATGAAAATGGCTCCCCCAAGTTTCTTTGAAGAAAAAGAGGGAAAATAATACCTCTAGATGAAGTTGCCTCTTAACAAGCGACTGCGCAGACCACTTCCTGAAAACAAAGAGCAAACACTGATAACTAAAATTAAAAGAAGAGCCGAAACCTCGAATATAATTTAGTTCCCGTGATATCATGGTCATGGATTGATCACTTGTGACAAATCACATTTCATCCACTCGAAAACAACAACGACGATGAATTGAACTATGTGAAAAGAAATACCAAGTCATATTAAATTGATAAACAATGGATCAAAGAACAATAATTACCCTGACAATCCTCTTTTCTTAGGTTGGACTGTCATCACATTCTGATCAATATTGCCCAAAACTTTTCGCCTATGATCCGCTCTACTAACGACATCTCTAGCAGCAGTCGATGCGCCTTCCACAGCATTAAACATTGCAGCATTAGTTTCAAGCCATAGTTGGTTTTATTGCATGCAAAAAAATAAAAATAAAAATAAAAATAAAAATAGCTTGATTGGAATTCAGAATTAATCAATTACCTTGAACATATGAGGGCCCAATCACATTGGGATTGTTTTCATCAGAATCACTCATCTTGATTACTTCGATTGATCTGTAACACAACAACAATGAAAGATCGCATATTTGAAACCATGGCCTTTCAAAAACTAAACATGATTAGAAAAACCAATATGAAGAGTTAATGATTTACCAAACCCTAGTAGCCAAAGAACAAAGAAAAAAAATGAATTGACCAAAAAAAAAAAACACAAATATGAAAATCAAATGAATCACCCAACTTACGACGATTGTTTAAATCCTTGATTTCATTTTAAAAGATGAAGATCTTGTTCAGGAATCCTTTTTAACTTAGCTGGAAATCTTAATTAAAAAAAAAAAAACCCAAAAGTATCAAAATCAATTAAGACATGATCCAATTAAAAATCAACGACTAGTGAATAATGACCATTGGATCTTGAGATGATCTATGTGATAATTGTGGGAGCGAAATTCAAGAAAGAAAATGATTTTTGACCCCATAATTGTTGTGGTCCTTTGATTTTAATGTTATGATGTGTGACGAAGTGTTTCGAATTGTATCTAAGGTGATAGCCTAGGATTTCCAATTCGGAAATTAGCTGGCCCTCGTGCCTTGTTTGGTAAATGAATATATAGTTTATATTCTGATTTTATAAAGCTGGTCATTTGTATAGTTGGGATTTCTGCAGTTTTAGTGTCTTGCCTAGTTTCATTTTCTTTTAATGGAAAGATTAAATTAAATTCACTAAAAAAATCTACCATCTGATTCACAACACTCTCGCAAGTCGTGAGATTTGAACCTAAACTAATATTGAGACAATCTCATAGGCCATAGCATCCATTAATTGAGGCATTGAGCTATATTGGCTCCTGGTTAGTTAATAAAGTATTATTAGTAGTGGTGAAAGGTAGCTTTTTTTGGTCAAATTTGTTGCATTGATGTTCCTAACATCCATAACTTCCAAAATGATACAACAATCTATAACAATATTGAGGATAATGTAAAATATGTAAAATTCTCTAACTTATATACTCCTTTTTTTTCAATAAAACTTATATACTTCTTTACGAAGTCTTATTTAATCAATGAGGGACTAACTTTCGATCTACACATACATCTCAACAGATAATAAATAGGCAAAACCAATTTTTTGGTCTCTGCACTTTGAAGGTTTTACACTTTTGGTCCCTCAACTTTTCATATAATGTAAATTAAGTCATTTTGTTAGTCCAGTCATTGTTATTGATGACGTGGCGAAAGTCAATCGCCACATGGTGTCACGCGGCAATCTTTTTCATCAGTTGGTTCAATGAACTAACCGGTTCAATAAAAAACCGAATGAAGCCCGCCCTTGCGTTTTCTCTCTCTCTGCGTTTTCTCACCTCTTTCCCTCCGCGTTTTCTCTCTTCTCTTTCTCTTGCTCTCTTGCTCTCTTGCTCTCTGCGTTCTCTCCTACTTGTTGTGCACATTTCTCCTGCTCTCCCTCGCGCCTTCGCTCATGCCCTCGCTCACGGTCGCGCTCACGCCCTCTGCCTCGCGACCGGCGATCGCCCTCTCCATCACGACTGGCGACCGCCCTCTGCCTCGCGACCTGCGACAGGCACAGGCTCACAAGTTAATTTACAAATATCTACAAGAGAAATGTTTTTGGCAGGCACATGCTCACAAGAATATCACACCAAAAATATTCTGAAACCCTGTTGCATTGACCGTTTATGGCCGAGGAAGGATGGAAGTATGAAGATAAATGTTTTTGGCAAGCACATGCTCACAAGACTAGTATCCCTTGATTATGTCAAAAACATGAGCCCTTGCAGTTCAAGGAGTGTATTGTTGTATGTTGGTGCTCATGTTGCGTAGGTGCTAACTGTTATAATGTACTGTTGTGTGCTGATGCTCATGTTGCATAGGTGCTAACTGTTATCTGAAGGCAATTGATCCTTTTTTTTGAAATGTAATTTTGGGAAAGCCTTCGTCATGTCTGTGGTTTTCATGCACTCCAATATTGGTTAGATATTCAGCATAAACTTTGCTATTTTTGGTTCTTCTGGATTTGTCAGAATGTGTTCTTCATATTCAAAAAGTGTCGTCTTTTTAACATTTGGACATAAGATGAGATTGAATTGAATTCAGATGAGATGAATGAAAGGAAGTGGACATAATTGAAGTTACTACCTCGCCGAGGTCGATTTTGCATAAATGGCCTTGGCCAGGTCACATAATTATTAGGTAGAATCCATCTTAATGTGATAGACTTGATATTTGAAGCCCAATTTCTGTTGCAGGTAACTTACTTTTTGACGCAGCAGAGATCTTCTAAACCAGTTGAACGAATCCACGAACAACTCGATCTAGGTCAGAACTTAAGCCAAAGTTCAAAAATTCTTTTATTTCAGCAAAAACTACGAATTACACCCAATAGATCGCTTAAATAGCGAAACCCTAAAATTTGCCAAAAATAGTAAAAAGTCTAAAAAGCCCTAAACTGAAAACTAAACGAGAAATAGAAACAAACGCCGTAAACTTCGCTATTTGCGAAAATTACTAAAATGCCATCCTCTCATATCTTTCCATCATATTTTTTCAAGAATCTACAAGCTAATTCTTGGACTTCATCATTCTCCCCATGGTGGACAGAATTCGCCCTCGAATTGTCATCGTCGGACGTATCCCCATAATAGGGAACAAGATGCTTGACATTAAATACATCAGCCGTGCGAATGTGACTTGGCAACTTCAATCTGTAAGCATTAGGATTAATTTTCTCAAGAATCTCCACAGGACCAATCTTCCGAACTGACAATTTGTTGTAATCACCCACGGAGAATCGGTCTTTAGTGAGAACTGCCCATACAAAGTCACCCACTTCAAACTCCACGTGACGCTTCTTCCGATCTCGCATATTGTTTGTACTTGTCGCGCCTTTCGCAAGTTATCTTTATGATTGATGAATCTCTTGCAACCCACTAACAAAGTCTTCTGCCTTGCCATGTCATCTAGTCTTACTTGGCACTGGTAACAGATCAAGAGGACCCCGAGGTAGTACTGAATACACGACCTGAAAAGGACTAAACCCGGTACTTCGATTAACAGCATGGTTGTGTGCAAATTCTGCTGGCTCAACTTGAAGTCCCAACTCCTGACATTCTCACCCACCAAGCTCCTCAAAAGGTTGCCTAACGAACGGTTGAAAACTTCAGTATGTCCATCTGTTTGCGGATGATAAGCACTGCTAAATTTCAGCTGCGTGTTCACCATAGCCCACAAACTGCGCCAAAAATGGCTGAGGAATCTGGTGTCCCGATCTCGAAACAATCGAGGTAGGAAGGCCATGCAATCTATACACCTCCCGAAAGAACAGCTGAGCCACCTTTACAACATCTGTGGTCTTCTTGCATGGGATGAAGTGAACCATCTTGGAAAAACGGTCAACCACCACAAAAATAGAGTCATTTCCCGCCGTGTTCTAGGCAACCCCAACACGAAATCCATGCTAATATCAACCCATGGTTGTTGGAATGGGCAAAGGCATATATAGACAGGCATTAGTTGCGGTACCCTTCGAAAGTCGACAAGTCCCGCATTGCACACATATCTCGTCCACTTCCTTGCAAATGGTAGGCCAAAAGTAAGAGGCTCCGCACTGCACCGCAAAGTGCGATCACGCCCAACATGCCCCTCTCCATGCAACACTCTAATAATCGCAATCTCAGTTGCAATTAGGAATGCAAAGCTGGTTGCCTCGAAATAAATAACCCTCCCGAGTGTGTAATCGACGCTCCCGCTCACCTTCTCCACAATAGTAGCAAAGAAAGGATCAGTAGTAAACAAATCAGAGAAAGAGGAAAACCCAGGTACCTCAATGGTCATGCGGCTCAACAAACTTTTTCGTCTACTCAGGGCATCCGCAACTCCGTTGGTCACACCAGACTTGTGTTTCACCACAAAAGTAAAGCGCTCCAAATAAGCCACCCAAGAAGCATGTCTGGCCGAGACCTTGTTCTGCCCATGTAAGTGTCGCAATGCATCGTGGTCTATAAACAGCACGAACTCTCTGTGGAAACGATAATGTCGCCAATGCTTCACGGCTTGTACCACTGCATAGAACTCCACATCGTATGTGCTATACCTCAACTTCGCCCCAGACAGCTTCTCACTGAAATAGGCAACATGCCTATTATTCTGACTCAAGACAGCTCCGATGCCTACCTTGGATGCATCACTATGCAACTCAAAAGGTAGGTGAAAATCTGGCAACACCAGAATGGGTGCAGTGGTTAACCGCACCTTTATCAGTTGGAATGCTTCATCTGCCTCATTGCTCCACCCAAACTTCACACCCTTCATACAGTCAGTAATTGGGGCCATGATACTGCTGAAGTGTGGAATGAACCGCCTGTAGAAGGAAGCCAACCCATGAAAGCTACGAACCTCCGTGACGGTGGTAGGTCTAGGCCAAGTGCGGATGGCTTCTACTTTAGACTCATCAACTTGCAACCCTTCTCCAGAAATGACATAGCCTAAGAAAAGGACCTTCGGTGTAAAAAATGAGCACTTCTTCATCGCAAAGATAGAACTTCTCCCATGCGCAGATAATCGAACATCTCGCACGTCTTTGGAGGTGTTCCTCCTCGTTAGTATTGTATATCAATATATCATCAAAATATACCACAACACACTTGCCTATCAAAGGTCTCAAGCTCTGGTTCATGACTCTCATGAAGGTGCTAGGTGCATTTGACAACCCAAACGGCATGACTAACCACTCATACAGCCCCTCCCTGGTTTTAAAAGCAGTCTTCCACTCATCCCCAACTCTAATGCCAATCTGGTGGTACCCACTCTTCAAATCCAGTTTTGTAAAAAATTTTGCTCCACTCAATTGGTCAAGTAAATCATCTAAGCGAGGGATAGGAAAGCGATACCTGACAATAATCTTGTTGATTGCTCTACTGTCCACACACATCCGCCATGAGCCATCTTTCTTTGGTGTAAGGAGGGCTGGTACTCCACACGGACTCAAACTTTCACGGATGAATCCCTTCGCCAATAACTCTTCAACCTGTCTGCGCAACTCTTCATGCTCACTGGGACTCATTCGGTAGTGTGGTCTATTAAGTAGTGACGCACCAGGTTCGAGGTCAATCTGATGTTGAATATCACGCAATGGTGGCAGTCCTTCTGGCATCTCATCAGGGAAAACATCACAAAACTCCTTCATAATAGGAATTGCAGCTTCAGGAACATCAACATCTCTATCTACCTCTTTTCCCATCAAGATGTAAACGACCTCAGAATCCTGTAATTCATCTTCAAATCTTGCCAAAGACAGCAAACTGCTAGATTCTTTAGTAGGCTTAACTTCCTCCGGATCTTTGGCGGGTACTAGCACAATCTTCACTCCCTTGAACATAAGGGTGTATTTATTGGTTCTGCCATCATGCACGACTCCCCTATCAAACTGCCAAGGACGTCCCAGTAACAAGTGGCAAACATCCATAGCCACAACATCACACCAGACAAAATCCTTGTAGTTAGCACCAATAGAAAAAGTCACCAAGGCGCGCTTCGACACCTTCACCTCACCACCCTTCTTCAGCCAAGCTAGTTTGTAGGGCCTGGGGTGTTGTTCAGTTGCAAGGCCCAACTTCTGAACCGCTTCAACTGAGACGATATTCTCGCAACTGCCTGCATCAATCATGAACCTGCACACCTTGCCTAAGATGGTACACTTGGATGAAAGATGTTATTCCGCCGCCACTCATCATCGCCGATGGCTCTAGGAGTCATACAAGAACGCCTTACAACTAAGGCAAGACCACATCTCCAAATCCGACCTCCTCTTCTCTGTGTTGTCGAAGTATCAAACGCCGGTTCTCGGCAGCTGATGTTGGCCTATTCCCCTTCGTCTTCCTCTTCGTTCTCAATAAAGAGAGCCTTCTTCCCTTTTACATTCTGACTTCCTGTGACCAACTTCGCCACAACCGAAGCATTTAATCCCACTAGTGCTAGGTCTGTTTGTGCGACTAGCATGGTTAATTGCAGCGATATTACCTCCAGTATTGGTTGTCCCAATACTAACATTATTGGAAGCATTACTCACACCCCAACGTTGTTGTTTCTCCACCAACAATGCTCGCTTGGTGCGTGCTGCAGAATAAGGAAGCGGATCAAACATGTTGACGACATCTTGGATCTCGCACCCTCGGTCCGCCAATATATCGCGCCACTAATTGGTCGTTAGTCTCCTGCAGATTCGTTTCTAGCGACTAATCGATAAAACTCGAAGAGTGTAATCATCTATCGACTTTGCCCCTTGTCTCGGATTCTCGCAACCTCTCGATACATAAGGCGTTGAAAATTGTAAGGCAAGAACTCGGCCCGTAAGTGCTTTTTCATCTTCTCCCACGAGGTGATCTTCGCCTTTCCATTCCTATTCCGCATCAACTTCATTTGTTGCCACCAAGCCGTGGCCCCGTTGCGAATGGTCGCAACAAGTTGCACACGCTTGTTTTCGGGCACACCTTTGAATTCTAGGACTTCTTCAACTGACGGCAGCCAGTCCAAGAATTCTTCCGGTTGAAGGGTGCCATGAAATTCTGGGACATCCGTCTTCAACCCTGACTCCCGCCGCTTGCGATCATCCTCGACTGCACGCGACCTGTAGCGCCTCCTCGGTGCCTCAACATACTCGTCCTCCCCTTCTAGTAGAAGAATCTCCTACTGGTTCATCACCAACAAAGTTCCCTTCGATGGTTACGGACACGATCAATATTTTGACCCAACAACTGATCGATTACGCGGGTTAATCGTTCTACCACCGCGTCCATGCGTTGGTCAATCAATTGGCCAATTTATCGATTCAGATTGTCACGGTCATACACCTCCTCGATACGCTGCTGGTTCCTCTTCGGCGGCATGATTTCTCTAATCACGCTGAAGCAGGCTATGATACCAACTGACGCAGCGAAGATCTTCTAAACCAGTTGAACGAATCCACGAACAACTCGATCTAGGTCAGAACTTAAGCCAAAGTTCGAAAATTCTTTTATTTCAGCAAAAACTACGAATTACACCCAATAGATCACTTAAATAGCGAAACCCTAAAATTTGCCAAAAATAGTAAAAAGTCTAAAAAGCCCTAAACTGAAAACTAGACGAGAAATAGAAACAAACGCCGTAAACTTCGCCATTTGCGGAAATTACTAAAATGCCATCCTCTCATATCTTTCCATCATATTTTTCCAAGAATCTACAAGCTAATTATCACTTTTATAGTTATTAGAGTAACCCCTCTCGAATTTTCTGCCCAGTTTGGTTTAGAGTCCTAGTAAGCCAAGATGTAAAGCTAGCCAAATATTAGTAATTCTGAAAATTGCGTGAATTTTGTATACAATTCTATCAGGAATGTACAAACAGCCATTCTCAATGAAGGCTGATTTGGGAATGTAACATGTGTTCCTTGTATGCATTGTTATACACTCAGGGGTATCAAAGATCTCTACTGTCATTGGTTGTGTTGAATCATCAGAAATGAATGAATGAACCATATTCTTGACTTCGACCCAACTACACCCTGGTTGCTTATCTACTTTCCTTTCTTTCATCAACCTTCTTAGCTTCTCCACCTCCCCGCCATCTACCCGCCTCGCGTGCATGTTAGACAAGAGCACGTAATTTGAAATCTTTTGAGGCTCGAACTCGAAAAGTTTTTGTGCAGCCAACTTGCCCAACTCTAGTCACCGGTGCATCTTGCAAGCTCCTAGCAGTGCACCCCATGTACCTGCATTGGCCTTTATTGGCATTTTCGATATCGACTAATAGGCTTCTTCTACCCTTCCCGCCCTACCAAGCAAATCGACCATGCAGGCGTAGTGTTCTGCGAGAAGATCAATGGAGTAATCTATGATCATGGAATCAAACAAGCTAGCGTAAGCTTTGATCGATAAGTCCAGCGTGACTACAAGCAGATAAAACTCCTACAAAGGTCACCTAGTGAGGTCTCAGCCCCTTAGATTCCATCTCATTGAAGAGCTCAATTGCTTCTTTTCCATATCCATTCAATGCATACCCAACAATATAGCCCAATGGTACACGGTTTGATAAAATCGAGTACTTAACCCCTAGGTCTCGGTTTCGAACCATGAGGGGCGAAAAACCACGCCTCACTTGAGGCCTTAGAAAGCTCACTTGAGGGGGGACGTGGATAGCGAGAGGCCTTAGAAAGCTCTCACTGCCTTGGAGGTGTCAGGGGCTCTGCTGGGTCGATACGTCGTTCTCTGGGTGCCCTGGGTCTTCACAAAAAAGGTGCCCAAGGCATTGGGAGCTTTCTAAGGCATCCCACCATCCACGTCCCCCCTCACTGAGGCGTGGTTTTTCGCCCCCCACGGTTCGAACGCGCGACCTGAAGGCTTAAGTACGCGTGCTTAGCAAATCGAGTACCATTAACCACGCATCACGTGAGGCCTTAGAAAGCTCACATGAGGGGGGACGTAGATGGTAGAAAGCCTTAGAAAGCTCTCACTGCCTTGGAGGTGCCAGGGGCTGTGCTGGGTTGATACGTCGTTCTTCGGGATGTCTTGGGCCTTCACACATAGAGTTCCAAGAAATAAGGTCCGCACCATCAATGTCTTTGAACACTTGTTCCGCACTCGAGACCCTTCCACACTTCAAATACATTGTTATCAATGCATTAGCAACAAACAAGTCACTGCTATAACCTGTTTTCATGGCAAAGTGATGAATTTGCTTCCCCATTTGCAGGGTTGCGAGATTGGCACAAGCGCTGAGGCAAGGCGTAAAGGTCGACTGATCGGGTTTCATGCCTTCCCTACCCATCGATGCCGAATGTCTGAGCGCATCCAGGTATAATCCATTTTGATTGAAACTTGATATTAGAGAATTCCAAGTAACTCTATTCCTCTCCTCCATGTTCTCAAAGATCTCTAATGCTTCATTCATTTGCCCTGCCTGAGCATATCCAGCTATCATAGTATTCCAAGTAACCAAATTCCTTCTAGGCATTTGTTTAAACAGTTAGCACTACAGACATGTTTTTGGCAGGCACATACTTCCATCCTTCCTCTGCCATAAACGGCCAATGCAACAGGGTTTCAAAATATTTTTGGTGTGATATTCTTGTGAGCATGTGCCTGCCAAAAACATTTCTCTTGTAGATATTTGTAAATTAACTTGTGAGCGCGACCATGAGCGAGGGCATGAGCGAGGCGCGAGGAGGAGAGAACGCAGAGAGCAAGAGAGCAAGAGAGAAAGAGAGAAAGAGAAGAGAAAAAACGCGGAGGGAAAGAGGAGAGAAAACGCAGAGAGAGAAAACGCAAGGGCGGGCTTCATTTGGTTTTTTTATTGAACTGGTTGGTTCATTGAACCAACTGATGAAAAGGATTGCCACGTAGCGCCATGTGGTGATTGACTTTCGCCACGTCATCAATAACAATGACTGGACTAACAAAATGACTTATTTACACTATATGAAAATTTGAGGGATCAAATGTGTTGTTTTCAAAGTTGATGGACCAAAAGTGTAAAACCTTCAAAGTTCAGGGACCAAAAGATTAGTTTTACCTAATAAATATTATAATTCACTAAAGCTTGGAATAACATTCTAAGAGGAGGGCAATAACTCATCGAGAGAAACAACATCTCAAAGCTAGGATGGCAACACCCTACGAAAAGTTGCACAGTAGTGAAAGGCAGCTTCGAGGTTTGAGTTTATAATTAGAAAGAAAAACAAATTCTGGATTATTTTTAAGAAATTTTAGGTTTTAGTCTATCTTGAATGCAATTCACTTTTTCATTTGTAGCTACGGCAGTTTTTATTTTACATCTTTTCATAAGGGACAATTGTGTCCCCATGCATCTTTGTCCAAATATTGTAAGCTCACATGGATTAATCCCGAGCTCACTGAAAGTTCAATGGACAATATAATTGATTATAGTAGGCTCGTAATGCTTAAGCGGGTGAAAGTGAACTCATAAAGTTTACGTGAGTTATATGAGTTTGTAGACGGGCTTACATAATTACGGATTCTAAATTATTCTACCAAGATTATCATCGACTTGTACCAAATATCACTTAAAAGGTCTAACATTTACTATTCGTAAAAAGTATAACATTTAATATGTAAACACCATTTGATCAACCTTTCTTTATTCAAATACGGTTTAGACTTGAGAGACACTTGTCCTGAATGTTGAACCTAATTTTTTGACTTTGAAAGAGTATTTTGAACCAACATTAAATGTAGAATAATGAGCCAAAGATTATCAGTTGAGATGGTAGAGAGTTTAGAGATATTTATTGTGCAAAGTTTGGAAAGATAATAAGTTCGACTCCATGTAAATCAAAAAAAAAAAAAAAAATGTAAACATAACGATCCACCTCCGTTCATGTAAATCAAACAAACATGAAAAAAAAGTCAAACTAAACATACCCTTGGTATTAATGCAAGTATCAAGTGGCAGAATTCTAACTTATCTTAATTTGCAAGTAACGTTACTTTAATTCATATTCTAGCTAAGGCAACAATTAGGGCATATAATCAAGCCATTTATTAGAGTTTGATTTATAAAGTCGACTCCAACTAATTAATTTGAGAATGAAAATCTATTGTTGTTTGTGACCGAGGTGTTTTTCGCAAAATTACATCTATTATAATTAATATAAATTTGAACTATATTTTATATTTTAAAAATGTCATATATATATATAGAGAAAGAATGCAAGTGAACTTCGGTTCAACATGCATGTTAGGCATGCGCTTGTGCGCGTTTATTTGATGTACCTCGAGATGCATACACAAAGGCAAAAAGCAAGGGACATGCACAACGCACGTACAACCTGTGTGCCTTACTTATGTGATATCTATACGTCATAAATAAGCACTGAAATATTGCAATATAATACATATTATGGCACGACTATGTGCACCCCACAATTTACTATGAGCAAACCATTAAATTTTTTGCTCTGCATTTCCAAAAATGCCCTAAACTAAAATGACAATTTTACCCCTCCCAAATCCCAAAATGACTAACATGTCCTCATCTCCTTCTCCTATTGTGCACCTCTCACAAACCGCCACCCTTTGACTCCGATGATCACCTTTAACCACCAGAACCCGAAGTTGCGCTTTTAGAGGCCTCCAACATCGTAAGAGTTGATTTTTCCATTGTTGTTGTTCAAAATGTTGAATTCGCATTGTTTTCGTATGCACTTTATAAGGTTTGAACAAAAATTTTATGTTGGTAGGGCATTATTCGTTTAGGTTGTTCGAATGCTTTTTATCATAAAAAAATGGAGGATGGACACGTAAGAGTTACGTACGTGCAAGATGGAAATGTATTGCTTGAGTTATTATGGATTTTTTGTACTTTTGTATTCATGTTGGTGCCCAGATTTAGATGATTCGGATGAAGATTGTTTAGCTGAATTCACTTTGCTCATCTGAATGGCCAATTCTTTGCCTAGAACATCCGATCCTGATGTTGTAGATGCATCGTCGGTTAAGTCACCAACCTCACTGACCCCTTACCTCGTCTCGACTCTTTCGATTTACTATATGATGCAGTTTGAGCTCTCCAAGCACCACAAGCTCTCTTCGATTCTTAGGCATTAGTCTCCTCTCGACTAACAATGTTCTTAGTGCGAGTTATACCTATAACAATGACACAAATATAAGGTTAACATCAACATTCCATAATTACTACAACAATTTATAAACAAAAAACATTATTAGCAAAAAAAAAAAAACACTTTTGGTCGATCACCCATTATCGAATGAACTTCCTCTGTTCGATGGTGGTCAGCCGAGGCAAACATTTATGCTCGGTTAACTGTAACCAAACATATTACTTTCATTCAATCGTGTTTGACCGACCGAGCTTACGTAACAATTAAACATATAAGCAACGACAAACATATATAGAACAACTAAAATAACTCAAAAACATATTAACAAATTTAATAAACATCCATATTCAATTCAAGGAAAAAAAAAATTCGACCAAGTTAGATTGTATGATGATATTTTTCATCGTTCATCAAAGTAAATTGCATCAAATCAGACTTTGATCATTCTTTTTCAAATTGCACTAATACTCATAAATAAATTGCACCGACATGGATTGATTGGTCTACATAATCCGATTGAGTTTCATTAACTTGGACACCTTTGACAGAGCAAAACATTTTCGTTCGATCTTGTGTGACTGACCGAGCCTCGACATACTAATAACACATAACGACCTCTAAATTCAATTGAATCTCAAAATAAACCCAAAAAACAACCAAAACTTCTCAGAAATGAAATAAAACTACAACATACATCTAGATTTAAACATACATAAATTGACAAAGAGACCACAAACTCAGCTTCGAAGCAAAGAATTCAACCACAATACATAATACATACAACAAAGAACGTATACATAACAACCAAAAACGATCAACAACACGCGAATTTGGACAAATAAACAAAATCTCACATTCGAAATTCGGTTGATTCCAAGACCTAACCAGGAACCTGCTTTGAAGCAACGCTCGTTGAATGTCCAACAATTGTTTCGAAAAAAGTGTAGAAATCGAGTTGATGCAAAGATGAATGCCCCACTATACATCAAGCGAAGATCAATCGAAAAATAAGGGTTTGCTCTTCTTCTCCTCATCTCTCTTCCAACCTTTCGAATTCACAATTGGGGGTGTGCATGGTATTTTTGGAACTTAGATTAATTTTTGGAATACCTCATCCTTACTATAGGTGCCATCATCTTGCGGTTTGCCCATAGTAAATTGCGGGGTACACATGGCCGCGTCGTACATATTGACATGAAGGGATGATTTTAGATTGAGTAAATAAAAATATGCAAGTTATTTTTTCTCACCCATTGCCAATTCAGAATGTTAATTAGAGTCGACTACATAGACCAAACATCTCATACCGAACTTGAAAGTTTTATGCATGGTGATATTTTTCACCAAGCAACAACGTTAATCTAATATTATCTTTCAAGGATTAAAAATAGGGTACGACTATTAGCCTCCCACTACCCTATATTAGCCCCTCATTTAATTTAAAACATTTTTAACTAAAATATCTTTATGCAAAATTACATAAATAATCTCACTTTAATTAAATCATGAACATGTTTCATTTCCTTTTCCCCCTTTACTTTCCACTCTCTACACTCTCCCTAAATGAAATATTAAACTCATCCTGAACTCATATCTCACTCATTACATTCACTTTATCATCTTCTACTTAATTTTCACTTTCTATATCCCACTCCTATAAACTCATCTCATTTTCTCTCCTACTTTCTGATCTCTACACCCTTTCTTATCTCTTTGTCCATACACTTAACAATTCACCATCAAATGCAACATCTTAATTATAATATTGTCACGACCCAAAGTTTCTAATTGTGACGACCACAGTTCCACAATCCTAAGCCTAGACTTACGTGGACCCTCGAGCCCATCTCGTTGAGTCACGCAAGCCTAGTCAGCCTTCCTTTACCATTTACCATTTATCAAGCAATTAAAGTCGAGTTAATCAATTAGTGAGTTATCATAGTTATAGCTGAAGCAATTAAACCTCAAACTAAATGAAAACCTCAAAGTAACAAGTTAAAACAACCTAGAGTGTGAAACCTTGAATATGTATATCATCATCAATGAACATTCGGATGAGAGTAAACTTAAGATATACATGCCCAAAATCTCTCAAAAACCCAACTTTCAGTGTTTTAAAATAAGTATATCTAGTAATACAAAAGAATCACCTATTTCAAACAAGTGGTAGGAACTGCTCCGACATCCTCAAATAATATCTCCTAGCTGTGGGGCCTTCCCCTTGCTAGATTGTGGATCTGCACTCCGTCAAACACAAGAATGACGAGCCTAGATAAGTAATGTCCAAGCATGATATATATACAACATTTCGAAATAAATAAATCAATCTAATTCAAGCAGATAGAAAGAAAAGAACAAGGAACACATGAATATAAAAACTACAAATAAATCAATCGATAAGTGAGGGTTTGAAATACAAAAGTTGAATAGCAAGGAGTCCCGACTAAAAGGTCGTTGAGTGGCAGTAAAAGCCCAGCTGACTCGGGTTCAGGACGAGACAAATCCTACCAGCCTTAACCCTTGCGACTATGAGATATCTACAGACTCGGATAAGTGCTCCCAACGTACACTCAATTAGGAGATATCAACAACGTCTTAGATAAGAGCTCAAATCACAGATAAATACTAACCATGGCTCACTTGCCAATGGACCACTCAACTAATGAAAACTTCAAAATAAATGATGAATAAAGCAATAACGATAAATTAAAGCTCATGAAATAATTGTAAAATTCCCTAGCTGGTTTACTTACATGTATCCAAGCTACACGCACTCAAATCGACTCTGACATGCTTCCAAATCTGTACCCAATACCCGACACTAGTAAAATATGCCCCTAATAATCATATGGGTAAATTTATATTGTGTTAGAGCCTATTTAAGATATTTTAGAGTTTTAAATCCCAAAATTGAGCAACTTAGGAAAATCTTAGTGGTATCACACTTTTCGAGGAAATATTTGTTGGTGTAAAAACTTTCAACAACATCCACAAGTGTTTTTCCAATTTCCTCAACCTTTTCTAATTTTTTGTAAATTTTCGTGAATTTTCCTTATTTTTATTGGATTTTTTGTTATTTATTAATTTTTTTTTCCTATTTTTTTATTTTAATTTGGGGCCTTTTTGGCCCCCTCCCATTTTTCCTGAATCGAGTCGACTGAACCGACCCGATTTAGTTACTGGGACGGACCCAGCTCGGTCCAATTCGCTAGGCCCGAGCTGGACCGGCCCAGGGCCTTCCCCCCAATTATTCCTCTTTTTTAATCGAAAGAGAGGAAATGCACAGAGGCGCTTACGCCTCTGTGTTTCCTTCTTTTTTTTTTTTTCTTTTTCTTTTCTTCTTTTTCAACTTCAAAACACACCAATCAGATGTATAATCAAACTCTAAACCCAACATTAACTCACCCAAAATCAACAACAACAACATCAAATTCAAGAATTCACCAAATTGCTTAAATGATGTTAATGGATATGGATAGGTACCTAGCTTGATGTTCTTGCAAGTGTGATCACCACTACTTCTCCACCCTCATTAGTTGCTCTTCTCTTTGCTCCAACACCCTAGCAATATCTCTTCTTTTTCTCCTCCTTCCTTGCCCAAAACGATGTGAGTGAGTGAAAATGATGAGTTTTTATGTATTGGATAAAGATTAAACCATGACCACACAACCATTTATGCACACGTATCTCAAAGCATATCTAAGGGACCATTTTTACTCAATTATTAACCAAGTCATGCACAAATGACTCACAAGTTCATTCCATTGGCCTCTTGATTTGTCAATGCGTGTCTCGAGATACATCATGTGGCTATTTTAATTTTTCACTAACTATAGGCACATTAATGTTTACATTTAATGTGACCACATTAGCCACCAACATAAATTCAATATTAGTCCAAAATAATTTTGCATACCCCATATGCCACTAATTCGGTCCACGTTGACACGCGACTCGAGGTACACCTTTGCTCATCTCGACACTATTATGCACTACGTGTACCTTAACCGCACATTACCAAATGCCATTCATTTCATTTGTTCAACCTTTGGTATGATAATTAATACAAGCATTAAACCAAAAATAACATACCTCGTTGTCTACTCCCAAGATTCGGACATGTGTATCATGACAAGTGGGTCCCACGTACGACCCTGAAATGACACGTAACACAATGTAGGTTTTAGGATCGTTACAGTCTTCCTAACTAATTAGAATTTCGTCCTCGAAATTGACAAATTATGAAGGAATGACTTATTGAAATTCAAAGAGATAAGGAAAGTATTCGCGCATGTACGACTCGAGCTCCCACGTCAGCTCCTCATTTCGTGATGTTGCCATTCGACGAGAACTGATGGGATCTCTTTGTTCCTCAAAATCTTTACCTTACAGTCCAGAATCTGAATAGGCTGCTCATCATATGTAATGTCCTCCCTCAAGTCTATCTGGCTCAAATCCACTATCTGTCTTTTTCCCTCTCTCGACCTATCCAGTCGAAACATAGAAACATGAAATATAAGGTGGATCCCAAACAACTGATATGGCAACTCCAACTCATACGAGACTTTGCCTATTCGTTTCTTCACCCTGAACGAACCAATGAACATCGGCACAAGCTTTCCTTTAATCCCAAACCTCTTGTGAACCTTTATCGGAGAAACTTTCAAATATACATAGTCTCCGACATCATATGCTAACTCGCCGTGATACATGTCGTAATACTTTTTATGCCTCTCTTGCGCACCTTTCAGTCTCAATCTGATCAGTCATATCTTCTTTGTATGACCCATTACAATCTCAGGCCCAATTACCGCCACATCCTCGGGCTCCGCCGAGCAAGATGGAGATCTGCACGGTCGACCATAGAGTGCCTCAAACAGTGTCATACCAATACTGGCCTGATAACTGTCATTGTAGGCAAACACACACAAATGAAGATATTCTTCTTATGATCCACCATACTCTAATAAACACATCCTCAGCATATCCTCGAGAATCTAAATCAGTCTCTCTGACTGTCCGTTAGTCTGTGGATGATAAGTTGTACTAAGATGTAAATTGTGCCTGCATGCTCTGCCAAATTTGATATGTAAATTGTGGCCCTCTATCAGGCACAATCAATAACGAACACCATGTAATTGCACGATCTCCGCTCGTATAAACTTGCCAACCTATCAACCCGATGTGTGGTAGAGATAAAAAAAAACATCGCATACTTCATCAACCTGTCCACTATCACCTAGATATTGTTATGTCCACCCTGAGATCGAGGTAGCCCATTGACGAAATCCATGGCAATATGCTCCCACTTCCACCGAGGAAAAGAAGTGGATGTAATAAACCACTGGGTCTCCGATGCTCAGCCTTAATTTGCTGGCATACCTCACACACTCTAATGTAATCAGAAACATCGGCCTTCATCCCTGACCACCAAAAAAGGTGACGCACGTCGGTGTACATCTTGGTCTGACTCGGATGAACTGTAAAACATGAAAGGTGAGCCTCATCATGTATCTCATTACGTAACTCAACCACATAATAATTAAATCGATGGAATCCACATTGTCTTCAAAATCGACCTCTAAACCTTAGGCATGAATCTCGTCGACAATAAATTTATTGGCTGTTTTCTGCGTCGCGCTGTGTCTCCAATCGAATGATCCGGACTTTCTATTTTGTGTTTGCGAGCAAACTCCAAGAAACTCTCCCACGTACTTTGAACTGCTCATCCGTCTATCGACCCTTGGTCCCGCACCGTGTTTGGCTACGCGACGTGGCGTACCCTCTGAATCGATAATGTCTGAGTTCTCATCTGCCTACAAATCAACATTCTAGTACTCCAATCGACTACGAGCAAAACTCAAGAAACTCGTATCTTTTCAATATCAACCTCCGAATCGAATACATCAACTCGGCCGCCTCAAGTAAACCATACTCGTGTGTCATGTGGCAAGTAATACTCTCCGAGTCATCCCTTCTGCGATTCAACGCGTCTACAATAACATTGACCTTCCCTGGATGATACTCTAAAGAGAAATCATAGTCTTTGAGGAACTCAAGACAACGCCTTTGTCTCATATTCAGGTCCTTCTGAGTAAACAGGTACTCCAAACTCTTGTGGTCAGTGAACAACATAAACTTATCTCCATAAAGATAATGACGCCTAATCTTCAGTTCAAAAACCACTGCTGCTAGCTCCAAGTCACTTGTAGGGTAATTCTTCTCATGAATCTTCAACTGTCAGGACGCGTACGTAATTACTATACCGTCTTGCATCAATACACAAAGCGACCTTAAAAGCATTGGTGTTCACCTCAAATTTCCCGACTCATGTAATACTGGAACTGGTGCGGTAGTCAATCTTTCCTTCAAAATCCTGAAGGCTTATTCACAACTATCATTTTACTGAGAATTTATATCTTTCTTCATCAATTGCATCATTGGTTCCGCAATTTTTGAGAAATCTTAAACAAAATGTCGGTAAATAGCCTACCAACCCCAAGAAACTATGGATCTCTGTCACTGTCCACTGTGTAGTCCAATCTATCATAGCTCTGACCTTAGCAGGGTCCACAGACACTCCACTGGCTCCGACAATGTGTCCAAGAAATTCGACCTCTATAAGCCAAAACTCACACTTACTGAATTTGGCATACAGTCTGTAAGCCCTCAAAGTCCGCAAAATTATCCTGAAGTGTTCCCCATGATCCTCATGGGTTTTAGAGTAGATAAGTATGTCGTCGATGAACACAATGACGAACCTATCCAAATACTCTCTCGACACTCGATGCATGAGATCCATGAACATCGTTGGGGCGTTAGTCAGCCCAAAAGGCATGACTGTGAAGTGGTAATGCCCGTATCGAGTGCGAAATGCAGTCTTCTCTATCATCTACTCCAATCCTCAGCTTATGGTACCCAAATCTCAAATCAATCTTTGAGAACCACTATGCTCCTGCCAGCTATTCAAACAAATCATCAATGCGAGGAAGTGGATACTTGTTCTTCACTGTCACCTTGTTGAGATGTCGGTAATTAATGCATAATCTTAAGCTGCCATCTTTCTTCTTAACAAACAAGACTAGCGCACCCTAAGGAGACATACTCGGGTGGATGAATTCTAATTCCAACAACTCATCAAGCTATCCTCTCAGGTCCTCTGGCTCTTTCGGAGCCATTCGGTACGGCGGAATCGATATAGGTTTGGTCCCTGGGACCAAATCAATGATGAAGTCAATCTCCCTATGCGGGGGTAATTTTAGTAACTCTGCTGGAAACATATCAGGAAACTTGCATACTATTGGTACCTCCTCCAACTTAGTCACAACCCATTCCGTCGTACTCAATACACTAGTGAACAGCTCGACATCTACACTAGTGGCGACTCTACCTCTAGTAATAGGCAAACTAGTCAAAGTCCCCTAGAAACTAAACTCGAATGCCCTAAAAGATGAAATTTGACTTTCTTGCTGAATCAATGGATATGTGCATGATAAGCACGCAACCAATCCATGCCCAGCAATGCATCAAACTCGAGGAATTCTAACACTTTTAGGTCCGCTGGCATGATATGACCCTCTATCTCAACCAAACAATCAACACACAACAAGTTCGGGTAAATTTTATCCCTAGCAGCTCTGCTAAGGATCAAGGGTCTTTCTAGTCTAAGTAGGTTTCAAACCCAACTCATCAATCATACGACCCAAAATAAAAGAAATAGTAGAACCAGAATCAAACATAGCATGTATGAATCTACTTCAAATATAAACCGTACCCTCAATCGATTACGGCTGGTAGTCGGATCTGGCACAGCATGCGTGAACCTGTTCCCAGCTCTGCTGCGGCTGGCCTCGGCCCAATTGTGGACACGCACTGATGAAATGGCCTAACCGTCCACACTCCCAATAACCCCTCTGAGATCTTGATCCAGATGAACCACGCTGTCCCTATCCTTGTCCATGTGCCTGACTAGGCCTATGTCCCTGTCTCTGCACCTGATTGGAACTCTGTCTATGGCCACTGCCTCTCCCATCAATCCTTTGATAATACTAATGTTGAGGACATGGCGGGGCTGGTTGCGGTGGTGTACGAGCGTAGCTCTACGTTTGACCCATTAACACTAACGCAATATACGCTGCATAAGGCGGAGATGCAACAGATCCTACGCTCTGAGCTTGATCCTCAATAATCAAAATTTCTTCCTCCTCTGATCACCTCGAGAACCTCCCACTAATTGCGACGATATCGATGATGCAACCGATACTCCGCTGTGTGTGTTCCCAAAGCTCTCGCTAGCCATAGCTGTAACGGCCCGAAAATTCGACTCGCGCCACGTGTTATTTTAGGGTCGTATGTGGGACCCACTTGCCGGAATGCGTATGTCCGAATCTCAAGTGGAGGTGCTAATGATTTAAAAATGTATACGCGGAGAATTCGGTGAGCCGAAACACGAATGATGGATGCGCCTCGAATCGCGTGCTAATGTGAGACCGAGATAGTCGCTTTTATGCGGTTTTAATGTGTACATTGGATACGCCTCGTGATGCGTGTAGCGCGCATGTTGAAAATTTGAAAGTGAGGCGGGTTGGTGCATCGAGGTGCGCGATGCTTAGTTGTTGAGTTGTCTCGAGATTCGTGTTGCACGAATCTCTATGACACTTTGGATTTGAGAAAATGTATATATAATATATATATATATATATTAAAAGAGGAGATAAGGATTGAAAAAAAAAAGATCAGGAGAGATCGTGAGGAAGAGAAGAAAACAGAGGAGAGAGAGAGCGATGGCGGACGATCGGCCAGCAAGCAACGGCGGCACGGCGAGGAGGCGCGGCTGCCTAGCAGCTGCGGAGGTGGTAGACAGCAGATGCGGCGGCGATCGGCGCGGTCGCGGTGGTGGTCCACTCGGAGGCCGCAGGAGGTGACGCAGGGGCGAACCTGCAGCGTAGCTGAGGTGACGGTTGGATCTGGACGGCGGTTCCGAGACTGACAGTGGTAAGCGGAGGTGGCCGACACGCGACCTCAAGAACGACGAGGAGATGCAAAGCAGCGGCAGCCGACCGCCGCGCATGACATCGCGTGCAGAAGTTAGCCGGCGGCCGGCCAAGCGGTCGGCGGTGGCGTGGACGGCAGCGGCGGCGCCGACGAGCACAATGCGCCGGCGAGGGCGACGACGACGCGAAAGGGGCAAGACGGCAGCGATGGCGCGCTAAAGCGCGTGACGCGACGCAAATCGGTTGACGACGGTCGGCGATGGTTGCGGTGGTGGTCGACGCGGCCGGCGAGCAGCGCATGAGCCCGGCTGGCGGGCGGCAGCACCGACGGCGCAGTGGCGCGTTGTCGACCGATCGAATGCGCGGTTTCGACGAAATCGCGATGACGCAATGGAGGTGATGTTATTTCACCAAACTGAGTTGTGTTTGCAATGATTTTACGTAAAATTAGCCCTCAAATATTTAAATGGACACCAGGGACTTGGAGTCGGGTGTTGGGTGCGCAAATCGAGACGCGACCGAGTGCGTTTCGAGGTACGTAAGATTCCATCTAAAAGTCGCTGAGGGTTTATGTTTCTATCATTGATATCCTATTCATGATTGTTGGATTCTATTTTCCTATTCCTTGTTATTGATTGTCGTGACGCATTTGGGTTGGGGTTTGAAACTTTTTATATTCGTGGTGTATTTATGGCACACTAGGCTGTACGCGGGAAACCAGGTGAAAAAAAGTGGGGGCACCCACTGGAAGAATCCTGGGGATATGGAAATCAGGTGGAAGGATGTAGGGGCACTCACCGAAAGGATCCTGGGGTTCGACGTACAGTTTAGTGTGACCTGAAGGAGTACACGCATTGTTTCTCTCATGTTATTTATTCATGTGATGATCTTAGCACGGTTGTCTGTTTAGTTTCCGCATGATTACTTGACATGATTCTTGGTATCTGTTTATTCTCTTATAAATGCTCTACTTTGTTGGAATCTTACTAACCGTACTCTCCATTTTACTTTTTGTGATGGACGAGTGCGGACTCTGCTAGTAGGGGCAAGGAGGGTTTGACGACTTTATCCGATCGTCCGCTGGTTAAAGACTTATTTGATTCTTTTGGGAACCGGGGAGTGATTTGATATTGTACAGCTACAGTACTTTTCAGGGTTTTTTCCACAGTAGGTTTTGTTTAAATTGGTTAATATATTTTTCTAATTTTACGTACAACTTCCATTGCTTATTTCATATATACACTGTACACACACGTGGATACGAAATTCGAGACAAGAAAAGGACGGGCAGGTGGCGTAAACGTGTAGTAGGGCCAGCTGGCAAGGAGTACACGGAGACACGTTAACTAGGGGCGGCGAGGGCCATCACAATAGCCATTTCATAGGCCTCTTGTAATGTGCTCGGACTTGTCGTCACTATAACAGAACCAACAGAGTTTAGTTGACCATGTATAAAGTAGTAAGCCTGGTCAGCGTTAGTGTCGGCTGCACTCCAAACATACTCCATCTAACGTAAATATCAGTCTATATACTGCATAACTAACTCCCCGATCCTCTATCGAATGGTTTGAAACTCGGTCCTCTTCTGATTACGAATTGTAGGAGGAATGTACTTCTCGTTAAACCTCTCCTTGAACTCAGATCAGTCCTTGGGCTTCCTCTTCGACGCTGCTATAGTGCGCCACCAGACATCGGCCTCGCCAAATAGTGAAACTGACGATATACTCGGCAACATATGAGCTGGTGTGGCCAGTACATCATGTATCTTCTCGTGGCTCCTCATATACCTCTATATAGCCTCGAGGTTAGTACCTCCGTGGAACTTCTCCGGATGATGCTTTGAAACTTCACGAGCCTGCCTTGCCTCAACTGTAGCCCTAACACCCGTATCAATCGGTGTGCTCGATCCTCAGCCGGTGTCTCTGGTGTAGGAGGTATATCTTGGCTTGAACATGTGCCTCCTCGGCCACTGCAGGTCCTGCCTGAACTAAAGGTGTTGCGGGTGGGTCATGGACTGTAGGAGCACTCCGGTCCGAGTAACTGGAGCTACTGATGTGGAAGGTGATGTTGTCGCCTGAGCCCTTAGTAGTCGAATAATCTCTTGAATCTGCTGATCGTGAGATGTAATCATCTACGACATGCCATCTAATCTCCTCTGTATATCCCCCGTACCACTATCGCTAGTATCGGGCTTATTGGTCATCGCTAACTCAAAAAGAAAGCTATTTTCACGATCAGAACATAGCTATCGATAATTAATAGTACAACAAATCTAATAGCTCGTAGTCCAATTTTAAATTTCCCAAATTCTCCTCATTTCCCAACTAAGACTTAGGTTAGGATCATAGGGTTCCACTCTAAGTTCAACAATTCTTAACTTTCGTTGGTTTGTGTCTTAATGGATTGTGATTTAAATCAAAAGTCGAGTATTTAAAAAGTTGGTTCTGATACCAACTGTGATGGCCCCAGTTCTAAAATCCTAAACTAGGCCCCATCCGGCCTAGACTTACGTGGACCCCCGAGCCCGTCTCGCTGAGTCACACAAACCTAGTCGGCCTTCCTTTACCATTTACCATTTGCCAAGCAATTAAAGTTAAGTTAATAAATTAGTGAGTTATCATAGTTATAGCGGAAGATATTAAACCTCAAACTAAATGAAACCTCAAAGACACAAGTTAAAACAACCTAGAGTGTGGAAACCCCGAATATGTATATCGTCATCAATGAACATTTAGAGGAGAGTAAACACAAGATATACATGCTCAAATCTCTCAAAACCCCAACTCTCAGTGTTTTAAAATAAGTATATCTAGTAATACAAAAGAATCACCTATGCCAGACAAGTGGTAGGAACTGCTCCGGTATCCTCAAATAATATCTCCTAGCTGTGGGGCCTTCCCCTTGCTGGACTGTAGATCTGTACTCCGTCAAACACAAGAATGATGAGCCCAGGTAAGTAACACCAAATAGGACATATATACAACATTTCAAAATAAATAAATCAGTCTAATTCATGCAGATAGAAAGAAAGAATAGGGAACGCATGAATATAAAAGACTGCAAATAAATCAATCGATAAGTGAGGGTCCGAATATGAAAGTCGAATAGCAATGATTCCCGACTACAAGGTCATTGAGTCGAGGCAAAAGCCCAGCTAACTCGGGTTCAGGACGAGACACACCTACCAGCCCCGACCCTCGAGACTATAAGATATCTAGAGACCGGATAAGTGCTCCTAACGTATACTTAATTGGGAGATATCAGCGGCATCCAGATAAGAGATCATATCACAGATAAATACTAACCATGATTCACTTGCCAATGGACCACTCAACTAATGAAAAGTTTAAAATAAATGATTAATAAAGCAATAACAACAAATTACAACAACATACCTCGGTCCCAAATTAACTGGGGTCGGATATATAGATCAAACTTTTCCATTATGCTCAATTAAGTGCAATAACAAAAAATTAAAGCTCATGAAATAACCGTAAAATTTTCTAGCTAGTTTACTTACCTGTATCCAAGCTATACGCACTCAAATAGGCTTCGACATGCTTCCGGATCCGTACCCAATACCCGACACTAGTAAACTATGCCCCTGATAATCATATGAGCAAATTTATATTGTGTTAGAGCCTATTTGAGATATTTTAGAATTTTAAATTCCAAAATTGCGCAACTTAGGAAGATCTTAGTTGTGACACACTTTTCAAGGAAATATTTGTTGGTGTAAAAATTTTCGACAATGTCCACAAATGTTTTTCCAATTTCTTCAAACTTTTCTAATTATTTTCAATATTTCCTGAAATTTCATGAATTTTCTTGATTTTTATTGGATTTTCTGTTATTTATTAAATTTTTTCTTTTTATTTTAATTTGGGGCCCTTTTGGGCCTCTTCCCATTTTTCCTTAATCGGGACAAATTTGAACCAGGCCGGTTCTTTCTTTGGACGGCCCCGGCTTCGGCCAAATTTGTCTCGAGTCCGAGCTAGACCGTCCCATGGGCTCCCCGGCATTCGCCCACTTCGCTGGGCCCAAGCTGGACTGGCTTAAAGCCTTCCTCCCCATTCTTAATGTACACCAATAAAATGTATAACCAAACTCTAAACCTAATCTTAACTCACCTACAATCAACAACAACAACATCAAATTCAAGAATTCACCAAATTGCTCAAACAATGTTAATGGAGATGGAGAGGTACTTAGCTTGATGTTCTTGCAAGTGTGATCACTACTACTTCTCCACCCTCACTGGTTGCTATTCTCTTTGCTCCAACACCCCAACAATCTCTTTCTTTCTTTACTCCTTCCTTGCCCAAAACGTTATAAGCGAGTGAGTGAGTGAAAATGATGAGTTTTTATGTATTGGATAAAGATTAAACTATGGCCACACATCCATTTGTGCACACGTATCTCGAGGCACGTCTAAGGGACCACTTTTGCTCAATTATTAACCAAGTCATGCACAAATGACTCACAAGTTCACTTTATTGGCCTCTTGATTTGTTAATACGCGTCTCGAGATACATCATGCGGTCATTTTAATTTTTCACTAACTATAGGCACATTAATGTTTACATTTAATGTGACCACATTAGCCACCAACATAAATTCAATATTAGTCCAAAATAATTTTGCATACCCCATATGCAACTACTTCGGTCCCACGTCAACACGCGACTCGAGGTACACCTTTGCTCATCTCGACACTATTATGCCCCGGGTGTACCTTACCCGCACATTACCAAATGTCATTCATTTAATTTGTTCAACTTTTGGTATAATAATTAATACAAGCATTAAACCAAAAATAACATATCTCGGTGTCGACTCCCGAGATTTGGACATATGTATCGTGACAAGCGGGTCCCACGTACAACCCTGAAATGACACGTGGCACGAGGTAGATTTTTAGGCTCGTTACACTAATCGTGTTTTAATCCTTAAACAAAATCATCGAATCATTATGTGGGACCCACATTGTGATACGCGCACCGACCGAGGCACGTGGCCGAGGTATATGTTACATTTCTGTGATGATTTTCTAGTGTATCTTACATGTGTAGACTACTAAGTCACTTATCACTTATTATTTATAGGTGTCGATACGTGAGTAGGGACACGCCTCGAGATGCGTACAGTCGTGGGACCGAGTAGAAAGTGACATGGTGAGTTATTTATTTAATTAGAGTTACTAATATGGCTTAATTAGTTAAATTTTAATGTAGCTTTAGTTGATTTATAATAAATGTAGCCTAAGTTAGTAAAATAAAACAATAGCCATTTGATATTTCTCCAGATACGAGTGGACACATCAAGAGGCCAATGGAGTATGGTTTGGAGTTAGCAAAGGTGAGTTAGTGGAGAGTTAGTGGAATTGAAATAAAATGAAAGGCATCAGATTAGTCTCTAAATGAGTGTGAACATTTAGATCAATGGCTATAAATTAATCATACATAACTATATATATAAGTGATTTGGATGAACATGCAAATCAAATATTCATTTAGAGAGAAAACTCTGAGGTGATTTGTTGATGGAATTGGGTTTCAAGGGATCAAATTCATCATCCTATTGAAGAGATCATGCTAGAAATCGAGCAAAAACTTAGGTAATGAAATTCATCATCTTTACATGTTTTAATTTTATGAGCATGGGGTTTTGAATTAGGAAGTCTATGATCAAAATGAATTTGGAAACCTTTTTCACTGATTTTATGAGCTAAATGAAGCATCAAGTGAGTCCTTGAACCTTGATTTTTGAAATTAAAGGTTTTTGGTAAAATTATAGGTGTTAGTTTCAATTCTAGATTTTTATGTAATTTAAGAGGTTAAATGATATCATTTCAAAAAAAAAAAATTGGTTAAAATATTTGAATTCCTCATTTCGAGCTAATAATCCACCCATTAAGAAGTTCCCAATTTGGATTTGAAATAAAAAAGTTATGAATTTTACAAGTTTTTTAAGTGTTCTTGAATTTTTCAACAAAATGCATGTTTAAATCTCTAAATTTTGATATAATTGACGAATTATATGAAGTACCTGGTGTAAGTTTGATGGAGGAGGATGTTACGGATCCTAGTGGCAAATAACGGGATTCGGTGCTTTGGAAGAGACCATTCTCAAAGGGGAAAACTCAGAATTCTGGTTGCAGAATTATGAGTTCTAGCGCTCCTAGCACGTTAGCGCACTAGAGAAATTCTCTAGCGTACTAAGCAGCTCTAGCACATTAGATAAAACTCCTAGCGTGCTAATAGGGGTTCATTAGTGTGCTAGATAAATTACCTAGCGCGCGCTGGGTACGCTGACAACACCAAAAAATATGCACTTTTTCAAAACATACTTAACCTATCTAACTTAGCCTAAAATCTAAATTAAAGGTCTAAACACACTCTAATACATACTAAATTATACTAGGAGCCTAGGGAAAAGTCTCAAAAGTTCGGGTATACATTTTGGGATGTCGGGAGACCCTTTAAGCTAGGAATACAATTGTATGACTTGTAAGTAATCTTGTCGAGGTTCTTGTTTACATTTCGTTCCAATTATGCTATGTTTTACAGTCTATTTAACTATGAAATGCCTTGTATTATGATATCATGAAATTGTTTTATATTCTACTTATTATATGGGTATTTTATCATGATATCATTTGCTTATGGAAATCATTGACTCTATTCTCATGTTCTATGTCTTTCTTGCTATTTGATAAAAATGTGATCGAGAATAGCATGCTATTAGGATTAGAGTAATGAAATTGGAGTATACATATGGATTTTTATTCTTTGAATGTTGGTTTTGAAGCATATTTGCCTTGTCTTGGAAACCTTAATGCTAGTCTTCCTTGAAATTATAAAGTAGTGGTTGAATTTAGGGTCCATTGCATGATTATGAGATGTGCGACACACAGGGTCAATGGACTACTGGTGATGTTAGCACTCACCATTACACTTGTGCGTCACACGGGGTATGGGACCCGAGTAGGCGACAAGTATATATGCAGATGATCTATTTACGCTAGAGCTCAACTTCGCCTTTGAGGATTGGGATATGGATGATCATGAAGTCGTAGAGCTTAGCTTCGACCTTCGATAGAGGTGTAAAGCACGCTCCACCCCTGAGATAGTGGAATAAATGCCTAGTGATATGATTTACAGTCGATCGGACCTAGATCATTACTACTTAGCTTTTGCGAGTCTCATATTGTTTAACTATAATATTTCCTAGCATCTTTCCTTTTCAACACTTCTTTGCTATATTTATGCTTTTAAATACCAATCGATTATGTTTGAGAATGTACATAAGAATATCCAAGAATTACTTTATTACTTATTGTACTCACCGTCCTTTTTATGATAGAGGTGCAGTTTCGTCGAACGGCAGGCCGGGCAAGGAGAAGATCGATGACTATCTCCGAGCATTCGACGATTCTTCTACTTCCTATCTTGTAGGTCTTGACTTGTGATGTATTATTTACTTTATGTCTTTTCTATACATTTTGGGTTTTATATTGGGTTGAGTGTATAATTCCCCGACTTGAGACTTGGTTATCACACTGTTTATCATCATTTTGATATTTATATGCATATGATGTTGTTTTCTGGTTTTCGCGCTTATGATTTTAAATGATTGCCTCTGCATAACAGTTAAGACTTCCGCTAAGTATTTTTAATTGAATAAGATTTTAATTAACTATGAAATTCAATAATAATGTGACATGTGTATTACTTATCTTGAATGCGTTTAACGAAGAGAATATGACAAAAGGCTTACTAATGTTTAGTTAAGTCTTACGAGGTTATCACATTGTTTATCATTCTTTTGATATTTTTATATGCATGTGACTTTTTTCTAGTTTCCACACTTAGGATTTTAAATAATTGCTTACACATAACAGTTAAGACTTATGCTAAGTATTTTTAATTGAATAAAATTTTAATTAACTCTGAAACTCAATAATAATGTGACATGTGTATTACTAATCCTGGTGCTTTTAACAAGGAAAATAGGACAAAAAGGTTGACTAATGCATAGTTAAGTCCTACATGGTTGAGATTATGGCTTGATTACGGGATTAAATCGGATGATGCATTATTTAGAAAAATGGGTCGTCACAAGTATTTGGTTGAAATTTGATTCTTATTCTTGAATAATTAGAATTCTTTATTTGTATTAATCTTAGCTTTTAAAAATTACATAATTAGTCTTGAAATGCATATGGAGCAAATCGAGTTAAGAGGGGGAAAAGATGATGTGCAACAATGGATTGAAGGTAGAAGATCATGAATATAAAAAGGGCTTTCTTTGGGGGGAGTGGGGGAAATATAAATTAGGGGTACAATGGAGAGTTTACTAACTATTAAGGGAGTGCTTAGAGCATGAACTAACTTATTGGAGGCTACAAATAACATTAAATTAAATAGGGGTTGATATAACATATATGGGTGCTAATAGTAACTCCCTTATATAGCCCATAACAAGCCTCCATTCCTTTCATTTCTATCTATTGTCAAAAAAGCTTTGATATAATTGCTCGCTTGCTCACTTTTGTGGAAATAGTCGAGCCTAAGGCCTTTTTCGACTAGCAAAAAAGTTGGAAGAAGTAATGAGAAGTTGACACCTCTAAATTCCTATATAGGGGATGATATTCTCCATTGAGTACCCATAAAGAGAAGTTGGAGATTAATTATCACACAATTACTCCTCATTATTCATTAATCACCTCACTTTCTCATGTTTCTCTCCCTCTTCCCCTAATATATATTTGTGTCAATTGTAACAATTTTATTATATAATGCAAGGTTAACCCATTTCGAACACTCAAAATAGATACTTAGTTGTTAATATTTTATGGAAAAAGCTTAGGTAACCCGCTTTGAACACTAAGATTAGGCACCGATCCACTCGGTGCTCGTGCGATACACCTCGACACTTGCACACACATCTCAGATGTATCGCAAGTAGGTTACTCTAGCAGTTTCCACATGTTATCAAGCATTTTGTACAAAGAAAATGCTACAATGCCCCACAATGGACACATACGACGACACTCAATAATTTTTAAACTAAATCGCCCACACTTCCCACGCACCACCATTTCCTCTCTACATACCATCACCCTCTCCCCAACTACCACCACCGACCTCTATAGCCCACTGCTATCCCCACCTCTATCTACGTCACTGTCGTAACCAGAAATTTGTCACCCCTCCCTCTCAATGGTCAGATCTACTACCACCTTTGACGCCATCACCGTCCATCGCCACCGACCTCTCGCCATCGTTGTTGCCACCTCTCACTTCCGTCGTCGTCCTGCTTCAAAGTCTCGCATTGGCCACATCGACCACGATCTATCCCTCGACGCCCAATCTTCTCCCTTTCTTCGTTGGAGCACCTACCACTGCTCACACAATTGCAGCTACAGACGATGTGTGAACCCCAAACTCCGAGGCAAATCCGGTACCGCCACGTCGCTAGACACGTCACCAAGCATGCCACGTCACCGCACACTTAATTTTGACTACCTGCGACCTACACCTTTATACGTACCTTATTCGCCTTAACTTACTATTTATGGAAAACTTTATGTATATTCACATTAAATTGACTAAGTTAAGTTGTTCACG
Organism: Stephania yunnanensis; assembly: GCA_039657365.1. Classification (NCBI taxonomy): domain Eukaryota; kingdom Viridiplantae; phylum Streptophyta; class Magnoliopsida; order Ranunculales; family Menispermaceae; genus Stephania; species Stephania yunnanensis. The sequence goes on along the minus strand of CM077585.1, from coordinate 51,075,538 downwards.
ATTTATCAAATTATTATAAATTAACATTTAAGCGGAAGTCTTTGAAGCATGCAAACACGGTAGAAATAAAAATTTTGCATGGTATGATTAACCCTATACTGTGGAAACCCGAAATTTGATACCATGTATATCAAGAGCAACAAAAGTACAAAAGGTGAGCATATACATGTATCAGGTGTACAAGCCCTTTCCAAAAATTTCATAAAACGGTAAATAGATACATACAACCACTTACGCAAAAAGTGACGGCTCTCTAACTTGACGTAGTCGCCAAAGACGCCTTGCCTCGACTGTCGCAGATCTGCGATTTGTCACCAAAAACAATGACAAATCCCAGGTGAGTAAATCCCAGATAACGTTAGCTAATATTCACAAATTCCAATGAAACGGCTACAGTTCATGCAATTTAAATAAAGGACAAAAATTAAGAAAATCGCATGAAAATAAGTCGTTGAGAAGTCAAATTTGGACACGAGTGTAGCGTGATAGAGAACTCTGGTCGACATCCGGGAATCGTCGTAGCTAAACCGAGAGGAACCATTGACGACCACCTCGCCAAACATCTCACGGTCGAATGAGAGGAACCATTGAACGGAAGAAACCCCATCCAAACATCTCTCGAGAGGAACCATTGACGTAGACTTAGGTCTTCGTCAAACATCTCTCAACCTACGGGTTTCGCAGAGAATAATCACCGCGTAGCCCTAACATGGCCAATTACTCGAACAGTGCGGGGTAGCTAGCTCGGGGTGTGAGTCCGTGTCATGCCCGACCCCGTCGACAAACACACATACACACGTGGGAGTGGATGAACAGTAAATGAACAGCAATGGAAAGCACAATGGAATAATTTAGAATGCAAAATAAAGTAAGTGTCATAAAAGAATTTTAACTAATTTTCTCGTGGGATTACTTACCTCAAACGAATCGCAAAATGCCTTCGAAATGTCCCGTACTCACCTCGAGATACGTAATTGACACCCGACTATGCTAGCCTAAGTCTCTGGTGTCCAATTATACAATTTTATTATTTTAAAGTCTCATTAACTGAATTTACAATGCGAGAACAAAAATTTGAGATTTTTGTTTCAAAAAGTTTAATTTCGGCACACTTCTCGAGTTATACCGGGGTGCCGACGCCCCAAATGTCCTCAAAAACTACTTTTTATATTTTTTCCATTTTATTATATTTTTCTTGATTTTTTCTGGATTTCTTTCCATAATTCTCTAGCTATTTTCCTATTTTTTGATATTTACTTGATTTAAAAATACATTTTATTTAAATTTTTAATTAATTAATTTAATTTAGGGTGGGTTGGGCCTGAACCGGACACGGTTCGATTGGGCTCGAACCGGCCCGGTCTCCCCAACCATGGCCACTTCGGGTCGGGGCGAGAGCCGGCCCGACCCATATGGCGGGCAGCAGCCCCGTCCTTCCCGTCGTTCGTTTTTTCCCGAGATCGTCTCTGCATTACAGAGACGATCCTACCCCTTTTTTTTCATACAACAACAACAAGTCCAACCACAACAACACCAACATCAACAACCTAACAACAACAAATTTCACTCACCTTGATCAATGGAGGTCTTTGCGAACGTCGTCGATGCCGACACCGCTATTGGAGCCGCTGCCGGAGTCCGCCGGCACCGCTGGTGAGCTCCGCCGTGAGCCGTCCCCGACCTCGCCCTCTTTTTCTGTCCGTTCGCCCTCTCTCTCACTTCTCTTTCTTTCTTCTCCTTTCTCTCTTTCTCCTTCCATTCCTTCTCTCTTTCTCCCGATTTAAAGAATTTTTTTTTAATTATTATTTGGAGAGGAGATGGAGTAATGATGAGTGATGAGAGGGTAATGATGAGTGATGATTGATAGGGTGATGTGATGTGTGATGTGACAACTAAATCCAATACTACCTCGTACACCCGCATTACGCGCACACCGCGACATCGCACACTCTCATCACTACACCCGCATAACGCAACCAATAAAATATCAAATAATGTGACGCTAATTATTTAATACTAGTAAATTAAATAAACACTCACACACAAAATAACGAATTTTACCTCGTTAGGCATGCCCTGACATTTTCTGCGACGTCCACGTGGGTCTGAGCTTAGGGTCTTAATCTTGTAATTTGTCAGTTAATCGATTAATTAGAGCGGTCGTTACAATCTTCCCAACTAAAAGGAATTTCGTCCCAAAATTCAAATTTAATGAAGTTTTTACCTTGGAACAAATGGGGGTATCGCTCTCGCAAGGTAGACTCTCTCTCCCAAGTGAGACCATCGTTCTTATGATACTACCATCGAACGAGTACAAGTGGTATTTCTTTCCTTCTAAGGGTCTGTACCTTGCGGTCCACTATCTCGATAGGGTGTTCCTCGTATGTCACATCTGGTCGAGCCTCGATCTAGTCATATCTACCATCGGTCTCGGTCCTGATCTAGCCAACCGTAACATCGAAATATGAAAACATTATGAACTCCTGCCAATCGACTTGACAACTTCAACTGATAAGCGACTTTCCCAACTCGTTTCTCAATTTGAAACGACCCAATAAATCTTGGTGCTAGTTTCCCTTTATCCCAAATCTCTGATGACCCTTCAACGGAGAAACTTTCAAGTAGACCCAATCGTCTACCTCGTAGCTCAACCCATCGCGGTACCTATCTGCATACTTATTTTGTCTATGTTAGGCAGCCAATAACCGTTGATGAATAAGTCTCACCTTCTCTGTATGGTCCACAACAATCTCAGGTCCCACAACTATTGTATCCTCGGGCTCTGCCCAACAAGCCGGTGATCTACACGGTCTGCCATACAGGCTTCAAATGGCGGCATCCCAATACTTGCCCGATAGTTGTTGTTGCAAGCAAATTCACCGAGCGACAAGTACTCATCCCAAGACCCACCAAATTGCAACACACATGCCCTAAGCATATCCTCGAGTATTTGTATTAATCTCTCCGGATGCCCGTCTATCTGAGGATGGAATGCAGTGCTAAATTGTAATTTAGTACCAAACTGCTCCTGCATAGCTTGTCACAATGATGATGTACGATGACTGTCTCGGTCTGAAACAATCAAAATTGGTACTCCGTGAAGTAGTAAAATCTCTTTTTCAAATAATATGCTCAACTGTGTCAAATTTTATTTCATAGAAATTGGTAGGAAATGAGCTGACTTCTTCAACCTGTCCACGATCACCCATATTGCATCGTGTTTCCTCGAAGTCTTCGGTAATCCACAAACGAAATCCATCGTAATGTGTTCCCATTTCCACTTAGGGATGGGCAGTGGCCGGAATAACCCTCCAGGCCTCATGTGCTCAGCCTTAACCTGCTGGCACACTTCACAACCACTAACATAGGCGCCGACATCCGCCTTCATCCATGGCCACCAAAATAATCGTCGCATATCCTGATACATTTTGGCCCTGCCAGGATGCACTATATACCGGGACCTCTAAGCCTCCTAGAGTATCCCATCGCATATCTCTGCCACTGCTGGAATCCATAACCTCCCTCGGTGCCTCAAACACTGATCCATAGACTCGTTCTAATCTGGATGATCGGGACTGCGTGCCATCTCACTGTATCTCGAGTACATCTCGTCCGCCTTCCGACACCCCAACACTCGTGGAATACACCGATCCACAAATCTGTGCGTCGCGTAGAAGAGAACCTCTCGTCAAACTCGTGTTGTCGCCGCCTCAAGTAAACCATACTGATCATATGGCGATTGCTTAGAACCTAATCCTCTCCTGCTCAATGCGTCTACTACGACATTTTCCTTCTCAGGCTGATATTCGATGGAGAAGTCGTAGTCCTTCAGCAACTCCAACCAACATCGATGTCTCATGTTTAGATCTTTCTGAGTGAATAAGTATGTCAAACTCTTATGATTTGTATATAATGTGAACCTCTCACCGTAGAGGTAATGTCTTTATACCTTCAGTGCAAATACGAGCTGCTGCAAGCTCCAAGTCGTGCACTGGATAATTCCTCTCGTGGGTCCTCAACTGTCTGGATAGGTAAGCGATTACGCTGTCTCCATGCATCACTACACAACCTAGCCATGTGCCGCAAACATCAATACGAACTGTCAATCCCTTACCCGGCTCGGCAACACTAGTACCGGTGCAGTAGTCAGTCTCATCTTCAATTGTGTAAATGCGTCCTCGCACTCCCTCGACCAATTGAAAGGTACATCATTCTTTTTCAATTTAGTCATCGGCGCGGCTATCTTCGAGAAGTCCTTCAAAAATCGTCGATAGTATCCTGCCAACCCTAAGAAGCTCCTGATATCTGTCACTATCTCAGGTGTCGACCAATCTATGACAGCATGAATTTTACTAAGATCCACTGATATACCTCTATCACTGATCACGTGTCCCAATAATTTGACTTCTGACAGCCAAAACTCGCACTTACTGAACTTAACATACATTTTGTGCTCCCTCAGCATCATCAATATTTGTTTGAGATGTTGCCGTGATCTTCGCGAGTCTTGCTGTAGATCAGTATGTCGTCAATAAAGACCATGACGAATTTATCCAAGTACATCTTCAATACTCTGTGCATCAAGTCCATGAACATGGCCGATGCGTTCGTTAATCCGAACGACATCACTGTGAACTCAAATAACCATATCTGGTGATGAATGCGTCTTAGATATGTCGTCATCCCGAATCCTGGGCTGATGATAACCCGACCTTAAGTCAATCTTAGAGAAGACACGGGCTCTGACCAACTAGTCAAACAAATCGTCGATCCTTAGCAAAGGGTAACGATTTCGTATTTCACCTGGTTCAACTTCCTATAGTCAATGCACATCCTCAAGCTACTGTCATTCTTCTTAACGAATAGGACCGGTGCTCCCCATGGTGATGTGCTCGGGTTTATAAACCCCTTCTTCTCTAAATCTTCCAATTGAGTCTTCAACTCCTCCTGCTCTTTCCGTGACATCCGATACGGTCTGCTAGCTATCGGTTGTGTGCCTGGTACTAATTCAATAACAAACTCAATCTCTCTGTGTGGGGCAATCTTGATAGATCCTCCTGAAAAACATCGGGAAATTCACTGACAACCGGGACATCCTCAAGTCTAACCTCTAGGATCTCGGTTGACTTTACTATCCCTACAAACACTTCCATCTCTAAGGTCGTAGCCAATCTACACCTAATGTTCAGTAGTATACTCGCATTACCCGTGAAAGTGAACTCTGGTATGTCGGGGATCCGAAAAGTCAATATCTTACGGAAACAATCCACTTGGGCATGATATGAAGCTAGTCAGTCCATGCCCAAAAGTGCATCGAACTCTAAGAACTCTAGGACGCGTAGGTCGATAGGGAGTTGGTGTCCTGAAATCTCTATCGTACAACCCTCATAGATCATGTTAGGGTAAACCTTCTCCCCACTGTTGTGCTGAGAATCAGGGATGTACTAACTGTAATCGGTGTTAATCCTAACTCATCAACCATACGTCCAGAAATAAATGATACTATGGAACCAGAATCAATAAGTGTATGCATAAAACGATCGCAAGTCAAAATTATACCCTCGACGAGCTGTCTGGTGGCCTCGCAGTCTGGCTGGGCTACAACGTGCACTCGCTCCCTAGCCTGAACTGGTGGTGCTGCAATCGGTGCTACTGAAGCCATCAGACATTCTTTCTTAATGTGTCTAGGTTGTCTGCATTTGAAACAAGTAAGATGTTGATGTCCCGACCCTGGCCCTGACCTCTGTCTGACCTCCGACCCTGATTCTGACCATACCGTCCTCGATCCCTGCCTCCCTGATCCTGGGTCGGTCTCTGCCTCGGCCGCGGTCCATAACCACCACCTGACAGCTATGCGCTGACTATGCAGGTACTATCGCATGAGAAGTGACGGCTTGGTGATCCTCATGTCTGGGCCTCTATCCTCTCCTATCTTTATGATCGATGATCTTTTCCCTTTCCCGTCAGTCTTGGTGCCTTGCTGAGACGACCCCGATGCCAACTGTGGTATGGGCATCGCGACACGAAGGATAAGATATGTCTTAATGGGCTAAGGCTCTCTCGTATCTCTTGCATTGTACGAGCTCCGCCTGATACTACTGCGCTCGCAATCTCATCTCTAAGCCCAACTCCAAAGTAATGCACCTGATCGCGATCTGTAGAGGCCAAATCCCCAGTGAACTGTAATAGGTAATGAAACCTCTCCATATACTAGACCACTGTATGATTACCCTGCCTAAGACACAAAAACTCATGTCTCAGACGTAACTATATCTCCCTCGATATATATTGGTCATAAAAGGCATGTCTAAACCAGGCCCAAGTGGTCGGCTCTCCATGAGTCTCGATATAAGCGGTCCATCAAACTCCGTCCTCTCTCGGAGCATATATCCAGATATCCCGGCACGAATACTGTCGTGAATTCTAAGAAGATTATGTAATTTCTCATGTGCAAGAAGCCATCTCGCATGCCTTTGGGTCTCCGCCCCCAGTGAAATATCTCTGCTGAAATCTCATAAACTCTTTTGTCAGCTTAGCCTCGGCTGACAGGGAAGCCTCGAATGTGATTTCATGTGGAGTCTGTGCCAGTGTTACTGCGTGTGTAGATGTCGGTGTGGTAGCCTCAGTGCGAGTCTCTAAAACTGTAGTCGGTGTGGTAGTCTCTGCCATAACTCCGGTAACTAGCGTACCCTGAACAATCGGCGCGACTGCCGACTCAGTGGCGCTCGGTGTGATGGCGGCGATAAGCGTCGCGATAGCCGCTGTCTGAGCACGGAGCAAGGCCATCATCTGCTCGAACTGTCGATCGTGTGCCGCAATCCGATCAAGTACACTCTGATCAGTCGTGATAGGCGTAGTACCACTCGTCTGTCCACCATCCTCCGAAGGTGGAGTCGGATGTCCGTCCATGTCGTAACTGCAACAACGAAGGCCTGTATCAGCCTCGTATACACATACATACTATTACAAATCAAAATATATAACATATAAGTCTTGGCACTACCCGTCCATATTCGCTACCCAACTAAAGTTCTAAGTTAGGATCTTCGGGTTTCCACATCTAAATTCGTTTGTTAAGTTTTATTCAGTTTCATTAAATTTTTCCCCTAGGTTCGCTTGAACCTAGGCTCTGATACCAACTGTGACGGCCCTAAACTCCGAGGCAAAATGGGTACCGCCACGTCACTAGACACGTCACCCCACATTTAATTTTGAATGCCTGCGACTTACACCTTTATACGTACCTTATTTGCCTTAACTTACTATTTATGGAAAATTTTATGTATATTCACATTAAATTGACTAAGTTAAGTTGTTCATGATTTATCAAATTATTATAAATTAACATTTAAGCGAAAGTCTTTGAAGCATGCAAACACGATAGAAATAAAAAGTTTGCATGGTATGATTAACCCTATAGTGTGGAAACCCGACATTTGATACCATGTATATCAAGAGCAACAAAAGTACAAAAGGTGAGCATATACATGTATCAGGTGTACAAGTCCTTCCCAAAAATTTCATAAAATAGTAAATAGATACATACAACCACTTACGCAAAAAGTGACGGCTCTCCTAACTTAGACGTAGTGACCTAAAATGCGCCCTACCTCGGCTCATCGCAGGATCTGCGATTTGTCGCCAAAAACAATGATAAATCCCAGGTGAGTAAATCCCAGATAACGTTAGCTAATATTTACGAATTCCAATGAAACGGCTATAGTTTATGCAATAAAGGACAAAAATCAAAAAAATTGCATGAAAATAAGTCGTTGAGAAGTCAAATTTGGACACGAGTGTAGCGTGACAGAGAACCCTGGTCAACTTCCGGGAATCGTTGTAGCTAAACCGAGAGGAACCATTAACGACCACCTCGCCAAACATCTCACGGTCGAATAAGAGGAACCATTGAACGGAAGAAACCCCATCCAAACATCTCTCGAGAGGAACCATTGACGTAGACTTAGGTCTTCGTCAAACATCTCTCAACCTACAGGTTTCGCAGAGAATAATCACCGCTTAGCCCTAACATGGTCAATTACTCGAACAACGCGGGGTAGCTAGCCCTGGGGTGTGAGTTCGTGTCATGCATGACCCCGTCGACAAACACACATACACACGTGGGAGTGGATGAACAAAATGGAATAATTTAGAATGCAAAATGGAAATTAAGTGTCATAAACGAATGAGAATAATTTAGAATGCAGGGCACCCAAAAGTGTAAATTTACATGTGTCGTAAACAATTGAGGTGCATATAATGCAAGTTAACTAATTTTCTCGTGGGATTACTTACCTCAAACGAATCGCAAAAAGCCTTCGAAATGTCCCGCACTCGCCTCGAGATACGTACCCGACACCCGACTATGCTAACCTAAATCCCTGGTGTCAAATTATACAATTTTATTATTTTAAAGTCTCATTAACTGAATTTACAATGTGAGAACAAAAATTTGAGATTTTTGTTTCAAAAAGTTTAATTTCGGCACACTTCTCGAGTTATACCGGGGTGCCGACGCCCAAATGTCCTTAAAAACTACTTTTTATATTTTTCCCATTTTATTATATTTTTCTTCATTTTTTCTAGATTTTTTTCCATAATTTTCTAGCTATTTTCCTATTTTTATGATATTTATTTGATTTAAAAATACATTTTATTTAAATTTTTAATTAATTAATTTAATTTAGGTTGGGTTGGACTCGAACCGGCCCGCCAGCTCGCCCGACCCGGGCCTGCCAAAGCCGCCGCTCCCACGCCCACGTGGGCCCTAGGCAGCCAGGCCCATAGGGGCCTGGACAGCCCGACCCACATGGCGGGCCAATAGGCCTAGTCCTGCTAGGCTCGTCTTCCCCGATCATCTCTGCATTGCAGAAACGATCCTACCTTTTTTTTTTTCATACAACAACAACAAGTCTAACCATAACAACAACACCAACATCAACAAACCTAACAACAATAAATTTCACTCACCTTGATCAATGGAGGTCTTTGCGAACGTCGTCGCCGCTGGAGTCCGCCGGCGCCACTGGTGAGCTCCGCCGCGAGGCGTCCCCGACCTTTCCATCTTTCTTCGTCTATTCGCCCTCTCTCTCCTTCTCTTTCTTTCTTCTCCTTTCTTCTCTTTCTCCCTCTATTTTTCTCCTCCATTCCTTTTATTTCTCCGATTTAAAGAATTTTTTTAAGTATTATTTGGAGATGATATGTAGTAATGATGAGTGATGGAGAGGGGGTAATGATGAGTGATGATTGATAGGATGATGTGATGTGATGTGACAGCTAAATCTCATACTATCCCGTGCACCTGCGTTACGAGCACACCGCGACGTCGCACACTCTCGTCACTACACCCGCACAACGCGACCAATAAAATATCAAATAATGCGACGCTAATTATTTCATACTAGTAAATTAAATAAACACTCACAAAAAAAAACGAGTTTTACCTCGTTAGGCATGCCCTGAATTTTCTGCGACGTCCACGTGGGTCTGAGCTTAGGGTCTTAATAAGTAATTTGTCAATTAATCGGATTAATTAGAGCGGGTCGTTACACGATGTGTCCCCGGTGAGAGGAAGGCGGTGGCGGTGAGTTTGCATGCGTAAAAGAACACTTGGGTGGAGGGGTAATGATGGCAGTGGTGGTGTTGGTCGGGGAGGAGGATGGTGGTGGCGTAGAGAGAGGCGGTGGGCAGAGACGACAATGGAGGTCGGAGGTGGTGGTTGGGAGAAGGCGATGGTGTGTAGAGAGGAATGGGGTGGTATGTGGAAGGTGAGTGAATTTAATCCAAAAATTGTTGAGTATTTGCTGGGCGTGTCCGTTGTGGGCATTATAGCATTTTCCTTTGCACAAATCAACGGACTCTAAGAATTAGGCGTTCATTTCAAGTGTATCAAAATTGGTCACCCAATCCTTGTTGAATGAGGAAAGCAAGAGGAAGGGACACTTTTTTCTGTTACCTTAAATACCACGTTCACACCCAGAGAGAGAGAAAAGCCATCCACTCCAAACGCATTTCTTACTGTTTTACATCTCTAGGCATCACCGAAAGGACAAACAAACAACAAAGCTACGCGCACACAAAAAATTCTCATTAAAACGAAGTTCCTCTCTTCCTCCTCCTCCTCCTCCTCTCTCCTCTCTCCGTCTTTTTCACATTTGTCCCCAATTCCTACGATCCCAATCGCAGATCGCGAGTTAGGGTTTCGATTTCCTTCATCTTCATCATCTCTGCGTTCTCCTTGGATTGGAGTTGGAGACAGAACATCTCCACTCGCAAGCAATGGCTGCTGCCGATGGCGATTCCGGAGACGCGAACGGTTCGGGAGTCACCGCTGCCGTCGCTGTTCAAATCCGGTGCTCCAACGGCTCCAAGTTCTCGGTGCAGATCGCTCTCGGATCCACGGTCAGCGAATTCAAGGCCGCGATTGCTCAGAATTGCGATGTGCCGCCCGACCTTCAGCGCTTGATTTACAAGGGTCGGATCTTGAAGGACGACCAAACCCTAGAAAGCTACGGTACTTGATTTATTAGTTTGTTTTCTTTGTTTGTCTGATTTGGATTCGATTTTGGATGACTTTTGTTCCAGTTTTGTGCCAACTGTAGTTTTATACCTTGGTCCATGGTTAAAGTTTCCTCCTTTCCCTTTAGTTTAGAGAATTCTAATTGATCGTAGGATTTGAAGGAATTCGATCCATTATACCTTCTTAAGTAGAGAGATTTCGTTGGAAATTCGATGAAACACGCGACTTGTATGAAATTGGGGAAGAGTGAGAGGAGAAGTATAGATTTGGTAATGGAATGACCAATTTTTCAATCAAACGAAGTGGATCGTGCACTTATCTTCTATTGTATCAAAGGAGATGCTATGGAAGAAGATAAGTGCTTGAGGGGTCCTTTTTTATGCCTAATGTCTGGTGGTGCGGAGAGAGGGTAGAGAGCTTTCAGATTGAAGTCTGAAGGAAATCATAGTGTGAAATTATTTCTATAAGGAGCGAACACAAGCGGCTGGTGACCTTAGCTTGTTTGGCCTCAAGTTTTGTTGTGTAGGCCTCACACTTTTTAGTTTCAGTAACAATTGGTATCTGGGTCATGGGTTAGATGATTAGATCTGTGTTTGAATCTCTTTTCACTGCAAATGCTCGTTTCTTGTGTATTATGAAAAAGGTTAGGTCCATTCTTTAAGTGATAGGGTTGAAATTTAAGACTTGAGTCACCCAAGTTGATATCCTACTTTCTACCCCGTAAATGTTAATGCTAACTCTCCAAAATTAAGGTTCCAATCAAATTTGAGTTTTAATCTTGGTGGGACTAAATATAGTTGCGAGAACTTAATAAACTCAAATAAAGAACGGAAATCATAATGTGGTTAAGGCTTTATAGAATGAAGTCAAAGTCATTGGCGTTGTGACCTCAAGAGTGGTTAAAGGCCTTAGAGTTAAGTTGACACATCAAAGAACTGGTTCATCTACTAATTAAGCTTCAATGTCCTAGGCCTTCCTATATTGTTTAGCTTCACTATTGGCTTTTAGTCTTAATGAGCTTAGCTTTCCTTGAATTTGAGACTTCTATTTTCCTTGAAGCATTGATGATTTTGGTTCATTTCTACCTCATTGAAGTTCATACGTAAGACGTAATTCTCTCTTTCAGGAACAATCAACAATACTCTGGAATTCCTTTAGTTTTCTGTTTTTTTAACCACTAACCACCCAGGAGTGTGATGCTGAGGATCCTTCATTCTCAGTCCTTTCACTGACGTCTACTTTGAGCCCTCTACCGGTTTTACGTCATTAAAACATAGGTCGCTAAAATTTCTAGGTTTTGATTTGTCATTCTTAGCATCATTCTACATTTTTTTGTTTTTGCATCAATGTTAGATGACTAGGGTACTCAGCAGATATTTAATGGTGTTAGTCACTCCTTTTGTGTAAATGATTCTATAATCCACAAACTATATATAACTAAATAAGGGGTATGGACAAACTTTCATAAATTTGAATATTCTTGTCCTACAACAAACCATAAGAATTTATGAGAATCTTTGTCTTTCTTGCACACAAGTTTCTATGCAGCCATTGATCCTTGTCCTAATATAAAATCGACCAATCTGTTTAACGCATATTTTAATCTCCCAACATAATCTCAACCAAGATGTGACTGCAATACCATAAGCAGGTTAAGAGGAATTCAGCAAAATCTTGTGTTCCTAGAGTCCAGCGATAAGGTGAGTAGACCTGAACTTTATGCAATTATCATAACGCCCTCCTCATCTTCATGAGGTTTGCTTACTACATTAATTATTATCACCTTATTGTAATTCAATCATTCCTCGGATAATTGGACCTTAAAAGTTATTATGTTTCTAATCAAAGGACTGATGAACCTTAATATGTGAAGCTCTGGGTAAATATTCAAATGAGAAGCACAATCATCAGAAATTCTAACTTCTTAAAGGTTTCACTAAAGCTCCTCTGTACTAATTTTCTTTCCTTCGGCTTTAACGTAGCAAAAATGGTGTCCCTGTGCCCTTTTAAAATCATTTGACTAGAAAAATACTTGATAAAAGACGGGTTTTGAGTCCGACCAACATTTTTTATTTTTTGCTCACAAACTCAAGAATTCCTCTTTAAAATTTTAAATGCAAAGCTTTCAGGAAAAAAAAAAAATCTCAATGCAAAAAACAAAGGTTTAGTTACTGAACACACACACAGACAGAAGTGGTAGGTTCCAATACTATATGGCATGCATGACTTGGTACTTTAATGCTAAAATATTTTGCATTTTATTAGACATTTGATAGGAAACTGTAGGCAGATGAGCAAGTTCATAAGCTTCTTTCAAGGCAATTGGTCACTTAAGATGTGTGCTTACCTCTCTGTCCTCAAATACTAGTGGCCATTGTGAGATGGCATCATACTCAAAATCCTTCCCTCTCCCTCCTAGATAATCGTAAAACAGGTATATAACGGCATGTGATCAGATTATTGTAAAATGATTATTTTGTGTTTAGATGACTGTGTATGTTAACTTTGATAATTTGTTGAGTTGCAACCATTTTTTTTCTCAAATGCATAAATGCATTTGATTACATTAATAACCATTCTAAAATTGTAGGATCTAGTTTCTACTAAACCAAACCGCATAACAGTCAGGTTTTTGTTTTGATTTTTACCTGTTCAATAGTTCTGTTGAAAATTAACAGATATCAAAATCACTCTACATATTGAGCAATATTCCCCTATTCAATTTCATCAATTTTTAGTACCACAAGTGATCAATCAAATTCAAGAAGTGTACAAACTCAATATTTCAAGGAGCTTGTTTCCTTGAACATCTCAATTTTGAACAAATTTAATCAAGGATGAAACAATTTAACTTCACCTGAGAGTTCGGTCGCGTAAAATCCTGAATTAGTTTAGGTAAGCTTAATTTAGTGTAGGGGGTTTGTGTTTAATACTTTAATGTTAACACCTTGAAAAAGTATAGATTAATTTGTCCAAGTGATAGTAAGGTCCATATATTGTCAAGCCACATTAAAGGAACATGTTGTTTATGATATTTATTTTATGTTCTTCCTTTTCTATGCCTGATTTTAGGTCGTATCAAATCCAATTTTATAGGTTTTGATTATTTTATAGATTGTAAATTATGTTTTTCTTTGTTTCGGAAATTCATTAGAATTCATTTCTTGTACTTGACGTTCATTTCTAGTTTGCATTGTCTTATATGCTTTTATTCGGTTTATCTTCTACAGTTGATGCAAGTTATCTTTTTATGACAAGTGTGTGTAAATCTTTCAATGATGTTTTAGTCTCCACTCCAATAGAATTTTTGGCAAAATTTAGTTTACACATAGTCCTTAGTTTGGTGTTCAGGAAATTTTAATTTGGGAAAGTTTGGAAAATTTCACACTATAAATTCATTTTCTTGACTAAGTAAATTTTGATTTTACACCTATTAATATATATTCTCATGGTTTCAAAAAGACAATTATCAATATCTGGCACCTTCGGTTGTGAAAATCACAATTTTGATCAAATTATTCTCTAATTTTAAGATCTCACAACCCTTCTCTAATCTAGATTATAGACAATCAAAATCTTTTTGTAAGGGAGCTAAGTATATTATCCAAATTGTTCAATTTTCCAACATCATGATTATATAGATAGATTCTAGGTCATGAAATTGATTCTCAAACTAACTAATGACCATGGTTTAAAAATTCTCCGAATTTCTCCAAACTTCTCCGAATTAATTAGATTTTTTGAAGAACCGAATTAAGAAGTAGGTCTAAACGAAGTTTTACAAAACTTCTATCGAAGTTAGAAAAAACGATAACATTTCAAGTTTAATGCTCACTTATAAGAAAAGGGAAATGCAGTTAGGTGCAGCTTTTTTTAAAATATAATCTAAAGAATGACAACATGTTATGAGATAACAAAACCACAATTTTACTTCACTTATTAGAAATGGATTCTAATATATTGTCTAGTGGAGAAAAAAATAATGTAAAAAATTGATCGATCCCATCAAAGTTTAAGTTTTGAAAACTTAAGATCAAGTATTTAATAATAAGAAAAAAAATATGAATATTATAGAAAACAGACTTTTTAATGTCTTTTGATGAAACTTGGATGATCTCTAGCACTTTAATAAAATTATTTAGACTTCTTTATAATTTCGAAGTTTTACCAAAATTCCCCCCATCGAATTACACTTCTCCAAATTAATTCTGAATTTTAAGTGAGTGAAGTCCTAAACGAAGTCAAAATTTCGAACCTTGCTAATAACTAATTAGACTTAATTCAACTGTGGAGGTTATACAAAAAGAGGCAGCAAGTATTTACTTAAGACTTATGCCTACGTTGCCTAGGTGTGGAACCATTCAAGTATCCTTTCGTGTGGCTTAGAGTCCTTTGATCTGTATGAAGCATTTGCATCAAGACGATATTTCAACATTTGACAAATATAGATACAAGGTGCAACCTCGTCAAAATCAATAGATTCAAAAAAAAAAAAAATCGATCTTTACATTTGGTTTTTATCACATTAGAAACATCAAACATTAGAAGAAGTAGATAGCATGCAGACACGTCTTATTTAGAATGGACAAATGCATAGCACCGATCAACCGAGTTCACGTGTTCCTGCGATTGGGAAATGAACGAGTTAGACCTTTTTAGGAACATTTAGAATCTTTCTCAATGCAGACCGCATCTTATTTATAATTGGTGGAATATCAAATTAAATTTTTGAACTTCCACTTAGGATATGATGATGCTATGTGCTGCCATGCTCATGGGTTAGTTTTGTGGTTTTCTTTATACTTATCTGTTTTGCTTGTGCTCTTCATGTATGAACATGGCTGTATGTCAGAAATTATCAACTCATTGTGGCACATTCAAGGAGGATGAGGGTAGAAAGTTGTTTGTAAGAGGATATAGCATCAGCCCCTCACATTTTCTTTCTGTGTTTCTATTATCTATAGGTTTGCAGGCGGATCATACAGTTCACATGGTGCGTGGTTCACCGCCCACAGCAACTAATACTGTCACTGTTAATTCTGGAGGTGCAAACACTACTCCTGGTATTGCAAGGAATGCTAATTCTAGTGAGGGTGGGGCCCCTGGAGGAGCAGGCCTTGGTGCATCATTATTTCCAGGGCTTGGTGCCAATGGCCTTGGTGGCAGTGGAATGTCTGGATTGTTTGGATCTGGACTTCCTGAGTTTGAACAAATGCAGCAGCAGCTCACTCAAAATCCCAATATGATGAGAGAAATAATGAACATGCCTGTCATCCAGAACTTAATGAATAATCCCGACCTTATGCGGAACTTGATTATGAGCAATCCACAAATGCGTGAGATCATTGATCGCAATCCTGAGCTTGCTCATATACTTAATGATCCCAGTACACTTCGGCAGACATTAGAAGCTGCAAGGAACCCTGAATTGATGCGGGAGATGATGCGGAACACTGACAGAGCAATGAGCAACATTGAATCATCTCCTGAAGGATTTAACATGCTCAGACGCATGTATGAAACTGTTCAGGAGCCATTTCTAAATGCAACAACAATGTCAGGTGATGCTGGTACTGGTGTGAATTCAAATCCATTTGCTGCACTTTTAGGAAACCAAGGTGGGGCCCCGGCTGGGGACAGATCTAGCCCTCCAAATGCTGGTTCGGAAACAACTGGGTCTCCTGTGCCAAATACTAACCCGCTTCCCAACCCATGGAGCAATAGTACTGGTAAGATATATTATGTGATATATCCTTGTCTCTTGGTATTTTTACTTGTCTTATTTGAACCTTCTTAAGTTGTGTAAGATTTGCTACATATGTGAGAAAGAAATGTCAGCTAAATGCTAAGTAGGCGCATCACTTGTTTGCAAAGGTAATGATCATATCCATCAGTTGGTCGATAGGATATGTGCGCACATGATTGAAACATATACCTGTGAAAACTGAGAAGTTCTTTTGTAAGTTTTATTAATGTCTTAATATAATTATATTGAAGATTAGGTATAGGGCAAGCTCTAAGGTGGGTCAGTGGGAGTCCTTTCATCTAGTCAAAGTTATTTGACTGGGATGCATCTTACCCTGCACACTTTTTTTTTTTTTTTTTTTTTTTTTTTTTTTTTTTTTTTTTTTTTTGTCTCTGTTGGGTGCTGGACTCCTGAATTTTGATCCAAATGATGTGAATTGAAAATTTGGCTTTGCTTCATATGCCAATTACTTTAAATTCAGATGTATTCTGGCAAATGTCTAATCTATTATAATGGTGAAATTCGAAGATCTATGCTTTTCTAGGCATGATAAATATATAAAAATATATAATATGATGGTTTAAACTGTAACGTTGTATTATATATAGTTATATTTTTCCCTAGTGGTGCTTGAAATGTAGTTTGCAAGCAACAAACTTGCAGCAGCTTTATTTGTAACTTCTGTGTTTCAGTTCATGACATCCAAATCTAATTTTATTTTTGGTACATAACATCTAAATTTAACTTATGAATTGATTACATATACTATTTATATTTTTCCAAATCTTGGCTTTGTGTGTTTGATTTTTCTTTTTCTTCTTTTAGTGGTCAGCTGATCATTCAATTGTTTTGTATATTTTTTTTAGGAGCATTTTCTTGCAAAGATTGGCATTATTTACGATTATTTTTATAACTTGGCATTTTTGAAAGAAATTAGTTCTCTTTTTGGGATTTTGTACATTATATTATTTTCCCCCAACTTTGACCCTTTTTTCACTGATTTGTGGAAGCTAATTAATTTCCTGAAATTTTATAGAAGTTTAGAGAAGTTACATATTGCATTCAGTGGATTGCCCCCTCTTTTGTATCCTTGTAAACTTGTTAATCGTAATTGAACTTTAAGTCTTGGTGAGTTGCTAACATTCATAGTCCGTCAGCTCCAGGTGCCGCAGCAAACAGCCCTACAAGACCAAATCCAGCTGGTGATGCAAGGACTCCTAGTGTTGGTGGATTAGGTGGACTTGGTCTGCCGGAGATGGATCGAATGTTGGGTGGCATGCAGGATCCTTCAACGTTGAATCAGTTTATGCAAAATCCAGCTGTGTCGCAGATGATGCAAAGTGTTCTTTCTAATCCTCAGTACATGAACCAGGCATGTGTTTTATTGTGTGTATAAACACACGCGCGCACACACACACACACACACATTATAACATTAATTACTGCAGTATACTTGGGCAAGATTTCTTTAGATCCTAACTTCTGACAAGATTTATTATGTACTAGATGATTGGTCTTAACCCCCAACTTCGCGGCATGCTCGATTCGAATCCCCAGTTAAGAGAAATGATGCAAAACCCTGAGTTTCTTCGCCAGTTGACTTCTCCTGAGATTATGCAGGTAAGGATTAAAGGAAAGCTGCAATAGGGATTTTGCCAAATATATTTTAAATGGAGACATTGTTTATCATGATACCTGCTGTGGTGCTTGATTGTCTAGTTCAGTGTTACCTTCATAACTTTGAACAGCTATTATGGGTTGTGAAATTGATGTTCAGACTCTACATGCATCTATGTACCTTAACATGATGACTTGATTGAATTGCACATTGCCAAATGTTTTTTTTTTTTTTCTTATTTTTTAAATTTTATAATTTGATCTTTTGTGATTTCTCCCCAGCAAGTTATGGCTTTACAGCAGTCGCTTCTACCCTCACTCGGTCGGCAACAACCAACCCAGTAAGTTTAGACTTCTGTTGCCCTGTCCAAATTGCCAAGGCTAGGTACTTATAATAATTTTGAAGGGCCACTTGAGAAGAATGTGACTTCAACCCGGGGAAGGATGTGGTCCATTGGATTTACTCAAAAAAATACTTGACCGGTGAACTGAACTCTGAAATAAGAGTTCTCTCTTTTTTGTTTGATTTTTTCTTGCTCACGCACAAAGGGTTTCAACTTGAAAATGCTAATGCTTGACAATTGATCTCTTTCTCTTATATTGCTTTTCCCTTGGTTTATCATGCATGCTTGTTTATGAAAATGTATTTTCCTTGTATCGTTCTTTCATACTACAAGTTCTTTTATGTAATTCTATGTCTATGTTTTCCTTTATGGTCCACTTGCAGGGAATCAGGTCAGACAGGCACTGGCACAGGTATTCTATATCATCCTCTATCAAATTCTTTGTTCTGGTCAGCTGCATTCTGTTTTTGAGAATCGCCCACGATACCTGAAAGTTGGTTGGGATCTGCCATACTAGAGAGGGGAGTGTACTGAATCTTTGAGTTCTTTCTGCTTAGAATGGATGCTCTGTTGTCTTTTATTTCTTTTCTCCATCTGCTTCAAAATTTTGAATCTAGTAAACGATTCTCATGGTGACCTATTAATTCTTGGCGACGTGACTAATCTCATGGTGAGGTGTGGTACCAGTACCACTACCATGTGGTTTGGATCAGTACCTTTGCAGAACTCAATTTTTTTTTTTTTTTTTTTGAATTATGACAATTAAACTTGTTATATCCTGCCATTCCCATTAAATATTTTCTCACAACTAAGTATTTTTACTTGTCAGGAGCACCTAACAATGCGGGTTTAGAGATGTTGATGAACATGTTCAGTGGACTTGGTGCTGGCAGCCTCACTGTTCCGAATACACCTAATGGTCAGTGTTCATGAATACTCACTCTTCTGAACGAGTTTTCCATCATTTCTTTTGGTGTCTAATGCAACTGTTAGATAGTTAAATCTAAATGCTTTTCTTTTGGTAGTGCCCCCTGAACAACTTTACGCTGCTCAGCTGACACAGCTTCAAGAAATGGGTTTCATCGACACCCAAGAAAATATCCGTGCTCTGACGGCCACTGCCGGTAATGTCCATGCTGCAGTGGAGCGACTCTTGGGAAACCCCGGTCTTTGAATTGAATTACTGTTGCTATTTTATATGTTCAATTTATGTTGCTAGATGGATATGTAAGATTAAGGGTTTGGGTCATTCAGTGCCTTTTTAAACGCGATAAATTATCGGCGCATTGAGACTCCATATAGGGCATGAATAAAATTACATACACTATCATACCCAGGGCTAAGAGCTTGTCTGTGTAGGATATAGAGTTATTAAACCATTGTCTGAATTTTTTGAGAGTTCTGGAAGCCTGTGTTATTATTTGTACATATTGCTCGGGGTTTATCTTAAAACCTCCAAATTTATTAGCATTTTTTTTTTGGTGGTTGTTAGCACCTATATTTCTTTCTTTATTTGTGTTCAGTGAAGTCATATTAAATTCTGAGTATTACTTTTATTTAACATGATAATTGCGTCATCACTTGGGTTCACGCACTCTACTTCATCTTAATTTTCCTTCACGATTTCGTCTCGGATCGAAATTCTTGCATCAAGGAAACCATGATATTTCTTGGTTTTTGAGAAATGGATGGATTTCATTTGAATGTCGATGTTCGAAATACTTAATTTCATGTAAAGCCTTGCAGATTGATCTGAGTCATGAAGAGAAAACAGTGGAAAGATATGAATTCTCAACATAGAGAAAGGTATCAAATATATAGGGTTTTCTTTTGTATCCTATAAAGACGATTCGATTTACAAGAACCATGATTGGGAATTGTTCGATCTTCTTTCTTTGATGAAAAAGTGTTTCTCTCATTCAAATAGAAAGATATCAAATATATGGTTTTTTTTTTTTTTTGGTATCCTATAAGGATGATTTGATTCACAAGGACCATGATTGAAAATTGTTTGATCGTCAAAACACTTTTTGGGGAAAAAAACCAATTGAGTTGGAGGGTACTTGCATCAAGTTAGAAAAGTAATTAAAATGTGATTTTATATCAAACTAGCTGCAGACACCAACAGCATGAACGAATACACAAAAACAAGAAACAAGTGTAGAACTAGCTAGCTATATATCTGTATCAGTCACTGAACCATATTCATATCATCACTATAAATCTAATTAGAGAACATAACACTATGTATCCCACTTTGGGAACAAGTGAGGGCGTAAACAGATACAGCAATATTACAGATAACATATATCAGTTAGTACTACTGTTGGTTTGTAATGTCATAAAAAACCAAGTAACTAAAGCCATGCATTTATGTGACAGATTGATCAGCACCACTACTCAGATCCCTAGACTTAATCCCAAATCAAGATCTGAAGATGATGAAGAAGAGCCCTGCTCTCTGTGATCACCCCCACTGCTCATCTCCACTGGGGCAGGCAAGTTCAAATCCCAAGACCGATTGCTCGCCGCCGCAGCCTCAAACCCTAATTGTGATAATGACGATGATTCCTCACCTTTCTCCCAATGACACCTCTTGTGCCCTCCAAGTGCTTGCCCACTTGAGAAAACCCTAAAACAAATACTACATTGATGATGATTATTACTATTAATGTTCCCCAAATCCAAACTAGTACTACTACTACTGATCTCCTTCATGATAAACTTATTTGGATCACCACAAAAGTTATGATGATAGTGTTGTTGTTGTTGTTGATGTTGTTGATGATAATCACTAATTGGTGTGCCCAAGTTACTCTCTTCACATTGATCATTCCTAGCAATTGCAAAGCAACCCTTCACATTCTTATGACTTGCCCTGTGCCCTCCAAGTGCCTGGTGTGATCCAAACACCTTCTTGCAACTCGAACACTCGAAAATCCCCCCCAAGTTATTCGAACCGAATTCCGAAGCCACAAGGTGGTGGTGGTGGTGGTGGTGGTGGTGATCTGCACTAGTATTAGTAGCAGTAGTAGTAGCATTACCAGTTCCACTTGCCAGCAGCAATAAACTCTCTGCAACCTCATGATCCTCCTCGGTGAACATTGGCGGCGCCATCCTAACCGCTGCTACCGCCACATTTTCTGAAGAAGAAGAAGAAGAAGGTCTTGGCAAGTTAGGTGGGGGGTTGATACCGCGCCATTGTCGTTCCGGGTGGCACCTCATGTGCCCAAACAAGGCCTTGAGCGACCAAAACCTCCGGCCGCACTCAGTGCAGGGCGGAGTGATCTTCGGCGCATTAGGCTCCGGTTTCCTCACCGCCTTTGGGGGCTTGCTAGGCTCACAAGAAGAAGAGGTAGTCGAGGAAGACCCCCGATTCGTATAACCTTCGACCTCTTCTTCTTGTGGCTCTCTAGACTCGTAAAATCGTTCTTTCGACGATCTTGATCTTCTTCTTCTTCTAGTTTATGTTCTTGTTCTTGTTCTTGTTGTTGGTGGTGGTGTTGGGTTGGTGTGATGAACAAACTCTCTTGTTTGAGAGGTGAAGGTGGAGAAGAGTTGGGGGAGTGATCATCAACCTTGCTAGTGTCTTCGTTGTTCATAGTTCAACAAAAGAGACCAAAAAGCTTCAACTGTGTTGCTCTTGTTGTTTTGTATAGTGGGAGCGAGCGGTTACTCGGGTGGTTATTTTCAGTTATTCATGTCCATCGTTTCCGCCACTTGTCTGTTAATGATTCGTTTATGTGGGGGGATATGTTGTGGTGGAGTGTACTGGATCGGGATTGGTTACGTGAAATTACGAAAGTGTCCTCTTTGTGGACTCCCCCCACGTAGCTGAGGGAGCTGGGGGGGCGTAACTGAATCGAAGACATGTCCGATGTTTCAGCGCAGCCAACCTTTAATTCCGTCACGTGCGGTGATCCCGTGCACTCGGTTGACACTTAGGATTAGATAGACCTTTAGACTTCCCAGTAAAAACAGACCTTCTCCACGCTATTGTGGTTCGAAAAGTAGAGGGCCGCTAAGGGCACCCCACCGTTTCATGAAGGCACCCAGTTAATGGGGGCACTAACCAATTTACCTTGGGCACCAAAAAATTAGACCCGAAATACCCAAAATACCCCTTTAACAAATTTACCTAGGGCACCAAAAAACTCCTGCAAAACAGAGGCACCCCACCACCTTCCTCTTGCTTGACTTTCTCCATTTCTCGTCAACGAACCACCTAGCAATCCCGAATTTAAGTTGTATTCGTTCCTCTATGTCTCTCTCCTCTGTTGTAGGACGTTTTTCGAGTTTGAAGACTTTGAGTTTTGGTCGATTTCATATCCAAATTAGGGCTCGGCCTCAAGTTTTTTGTTCACACATCGATAGTGTTGAAATCGATCGTTTAAATGTGCGTTGGTAGTCTAATTAAGTTGCGTTTAATAGAGTAGTTGTTATGTTTGTGTGGCGGTGCATTCAATGGTTCATTTATTGGGCGTTCGTGGTTCTCGGCCACGCAGCTAGAGATTTTGTTTACGCCTCGCCAGTGCATGACCGAGAATGTAGAATAGCTCTCGGTTGTCCATAACCGAGACTTTTATTGTTGTATCGGCCACCACTTCACGAGATAAGTCGAAGTGTATAGTTTGTCCCGTCGGTGATGTCCAACCGAGAATGTAGAATAGCTCTCGCTGTCCATTACCGAGACCGTTATTCGATTCTCGGTGGATGGTGACCGAGAAGTGTGCGTAACTCTCGGCCCCGCGAGGCCGAATCAATCGCGTCCGTGAAAAAACATCTCGAAAATCTGAGAAACCCTACCTTGACAAAAAACAGCTTCCTTCAAACCATCATATGGTTATCAAACATTGTTACTCGTTGTTTCGGATGATGACAATCCGCAATAATCGATCAACGCTCGCCAAATGCAATGTGGCTTTAGGGTTCAACCCTTGTGGTGGGGTGCCTTTTTTCTTTGTCAAAATGATTTGTGAGGTTGGAATCACTATATATACAAGGGCAAAATAGTCTTTTCCACTTTTGCTGAAATTTTTACAAAAACTTTGGGTGCCTTCATTAATTGGTGGGGTGCCCTTAGCGGTCCTCGAAAAGTACTATTTTGACTCACTTTTGTCAAGCGCTTAATTATAACTCTTGATTCTTACATTGGAATACTCGGTGTATATCTAAGAGACTCCCATCAAGCAAGTGCTCAAATGGTGTGCAAAATAGGAGGCGTCTATTTGTAATGTGGACGTGACTTGCATAAAAAAAAACCTTTTTTTTTGGGTAAAAAACATGATTAAATAATCAAATATACAACTTACAAATAAGTTTTGAGAAAAACCTTCGAAACAGATAGTTACAAATAAGTTTTGAAAAATATAATCAGCTCTTTTTAGAAGATAATCGGCTTTTTATTTAAGGATAATTTAAAACTCTAAAAAAAAGATAATACAAATGCCTAAAGTAAGTATATAAATACAAATGATTAAAAAAATATTTTTTTTCAAAAGACTAAAAAAATATATAAATACAAAAACAATCGCTTTTTTTTATTAAAAATAAAAAATAGACACTTATATAATTATTTTTGGGTAATAATTCTTTTAACATCATCGAACTCACACCTCGAAGTCATTGGATCAATTTTGAGAGCAATCATGTGCGCCTCAGGATACACACACCTTGCATGTTATGCATTAAGAATTGTGTATGTGCTCACGCATCTTAAGGTGTGCACTGATGAACCCCATCTCCATCTCCATCACCGCTTAAGAATTCATCCCCCATTCCCTCGCGGGGATGAATTTTCATCCTATCCCCATCCCCACTTGTCCCGCGGGGATGGAGAATCTCTATGGGGAAAAATCTTTCCTCATTTTCGTTTTCCATTGAAGATATTCAAGTTGACTCTTGAGGGGAATTTGAGAAGAATTATCGCGAGGAAATATTTTTTCCCTCTTAATTTTTTTCAAAAAATTTATAAAAAGTATGGTGCACATACTTAGGATCACAATTGTTGAAAATTCTAACCAAATAAAGTATAACATATAACACTACAAAAAACAGTGAATATAGAAATAAAAATTAGCAATGGACATTTTTGAATCTAATTAGCAACATAATAACAACGCCAACAGTCAAACTTTGAAGTTGACCATTTAAAAACGGAATAGAAATGGAAAGCAACAAAATTTAGAAACGGAATAAATCCATTTTCTAAATTTGTTGCTAATTAACCTGCCTAAATCTCCCGCCTAAAATTTTGTTGCTTATTCCATTGCTAAATTTAGCAACATAATTTTCTGCTGCTAATTCTGTTGCAAAATTTAGCAACATAATTAGCAACAAACATGACATGGACACGTGTGCATTTTTGTTAGATTCCGTTGCTAATTCTGTTTGTAAATTTAAAAATGAAATTAGCAACGGACTGCACTAGATGAATATAAAAGCTAATTAAGTAGATGGAGAAAGAATATATATTTAAGGGAAAACATTTTGCTGGTCTCACCAATTTCACATGTGTTTCGCATCGAAGTTGAGGAGATTAGAGAGGTCTCGCGGCACACACATATCGATGACAAAGTAGGGCAACAACGACAAAAGAGCAGCATTTACCGGCGATGACAAACTTACTTTGGTTCAAGCTATATATAGTTAGACACACACCTCAATAACTCATGAAAACCTATATATATATATATATATATACATAATTAATTAATTATTAATTGATTAGTTAATTAGCTACCTATAATCGAACACATATTGCTTCTACGTACCTTAGAGTAATATATAATAATTATATATATGTATATATATATTATAGTGACGGAAAAGAGCTCTTAAAGTGTATAATTCGATTATATTTCTCGTCATGATATAAATATTCGGCTACAAAATAATATGTTAGGTGACTAATTTTATTTAGCCGTGACGAATTAAGACCTAAAAAGTTAAAAAAAAAGTTGCAGTCCAAAAGAAAAAGAAAAAGAAAGTTGGCCCTTTTTAATTTTGTGAAATGTAAATCAACTCATTCTTTTTTTATGAAAACCAACCCATTTTATTTATTTGAAAGATAAATTAACCAACTGATTTTAATTAATTTTTTAATGAAATGAGTGACCAATTGAAATGGATTGGTTATATTTTTTTTTCGCCAACTAATTAAAAAAAATTTAAACCATTTTAATTTAAAATGGACTTAATTAATTTGCACTTTGAATTTGATCTGATTGCGAGAGAGAGCAAGGACCATATCCCCCTATTAATCGAACGGGCCTGAGCACGCTTAGTCAATATATGTAGTTGACGTCGAGAAGCATGAGAAAGAAGGAGAAAAAAAATGATAATAATTTTTGGTTTTATTTTATTTTTAAGCAATATTATTCTCCATCTAATTTTTTTCTTGATAAAACATTATTACTAAATTAATTTCGAGAATTGATGTGTTAAAAAAGTTTGGGTATGATAAATAATATGATATAATATTTTTATTTTTCACTCCACTAAATTTAGCGCAATTAAGAATAATCAAATTTGAAAAAAAAAGAATAGTCAAAACCATAAAAAAAATTTGATGAACGGAGGGTCTCTTCTTATATATATATATATATACTAGTTTTAAGACGTGCTACGCACGATTCCCCCGCTCGCTTCGCTCGCGAGAATTAATTTCTAAGAATTTATTAACAAAATTTAAAATTGTAATTAAAATTTAAAAATTAAAAATATAAGTACATTTTTTAGCTTGTCAATTTTCTCTACTGTGATTGAGATAAGATGTGAATGGAAAAATAAGCTAATCATTCTAGGACATTACTTCCTCAAAAAAAGTGTATTGGATTGATGAGAATGAGTTCATGATTGATTTGAAGATAAATAAAAAAAAACGTGTAGTAAATTGATAAGAAGTTAGAGTTTGATTTGGATACAAAAGAAAAGGTTGATTTGAAGATAAAAAAAAGTATGGGCAAATAGGTAAATTTCATTACCACTCAAAATTTGTGATTCGTGCTTTTATATATATGATATATATATATATATATATATATATATATATATATATATATATATATATATATATATATATCAAACCAAATACTTAAATGGTTTCCTTCTTATAATATTTCAATTGCTCTTTAAACTTGTCGATCTATTTTAATGTAGTGACTCAATTGCTCTTTAAACTTGTCGATATTTTCATTTTTTTTGATATATATACGCAATGTCTGACGTATTTTTCTTTCATCAGTTGAATGATCCCTTATCTTTATCTTTATTTTTAAAAAAACATTTTAACAAGAAAACAAAGAAATGTGTAACGACCCTTGGTCTCATGTTCAATATTTCCAATGTTCCTAACTTACTAAAAATCCAACCCCACACGAAATATTTAATTTTTTTCCTCCCAACAATGCTCCTCCCCCAAAACTTTTTTTAAAAAAAACCTAAACCCTCTAAACTTGTGAGTTACTCTAAATCACATTAGTAGATGAGCACGTGCGTTGAACGTGAGGGAGATATTAGATAATCATCTAAATTAAGAAAACCCACATATTAATTTAGACTTATTAATTAAAATATTAATGTATCATTAATTTTAATTATTTTTATCAATTCACAAGGTCAGAACTTTTAGCTAAAAAGTCTTCACGGTTAATCGTTTTGGGATTATTATTATAATAGTATAGATAGATTTGGGGAGCCAAGGAAAATATTTTGATGAATGGAGGGTCTCTTCCTCAGCCGAACACTCATGAATAGAAGGTCTTTCCTCTTCGAGTTTGCTAAGGCACACGGCAGCAGGGGCGGATCCAGGTGGGCCTTGCCCTGGGCTGTACCCCAGGCAAGACCCAAAAAGCCCAAAAAGTCTAAAAAAATTACAAAAAAAGTCCAAAAAAAGTCCAAGAAAAAGTATGTTATTTTGTCATTGATGCATATATATATATAGTGGTATAATTTATTTAAAGTATACATAATAATATATAAAAATAATCATTTACAAAATATTTATAGCTCAGGGCTATCAAAAATCCTGGATTCGCCCCTGACGGCGGGTCTCTTCCTTTTCAAATTCGCTGAGGTCATTCACAGTTGATATACAACTGGTATTGAAGGTGGGGAAGGTGTCGACGATTTCGGGGTTGAGTCACTTCACAGTTGGTATTGAAGGTGGGGAAGGCGTCGATGAATTGTTGACATACAAGGCCCTTCACAGTTGGGTGTTGTGCGCCTCTTCACAGTTGGTCTTGAAGGTATGAAATGTTGATGAACCGTTAATTTATTTTAGCATTTTGCATGTCTTCACAGTTGTGTGCCTCTTCACTGATATCTTTAATATGAACTGAACAATCCGCAAAAACTTTTTTCTACTTTGAACTGAAGGTGGGGGTTTCCCTTAGTCACTAGTGGGTTTAGTTTATTGGATTTTTCGATAGCTTTGTTTGAATGGGTTTTTGTGAGTGCTTATTTTGATGAGCATTTGGGAATTTTTGCTAGCAAATGTGTGACATTTTTGTTTTTCAGAATTTCCTTGTAGGAGCTTTTAAGGAACCGTGCAATATTTCGATTACATTCGTTGAGGGAAATTATAGCTATAGTCGAGTTTTTTTAATTTCACTTTGTTATTTTTCGAAACTTAGTTCCCTTTAAGTAAGAGACTATAAGTGTTATGTATCACTTGAATTTTTTTCATGAGTGTTCGGCTTTCATCATACTCTCGTGATCGGTTGTTGGCTTAATGTTTCTTTTATAAAGCAATTTTTCTACTTTGAAACTTGAGATTTCAGTCTTGTCCTACTAGTGATGATTTGTTTCTCTTCATTATTCTTTCTTAGTTGTTTCTTATTTCATACATTGATGGTTTTTTTTAAGCTAACCATTTTGTATTAAATATTTCTTTTCTCTAGTTCAAAACACATTAAGCCCGTTTTGATATTTTGATTATTTAGATTTAATCCCTTAATTTTGTAGTCTTGTATATCAAATGAAGCCTTTATTCTTTTAAAAAAAAAATTGAAACCATTTCTTGAGTCGAAATATTCAAAGCTCAATAGGCATCTCGACTACTAGAGGCTCGAGTTGGGCAGGAGTAGCACGACCCCTAAGTTGCGGCAAAGCTCTCCCATGAGGACTTGCAATACTCTTTAAATCATTATTCTTCTCCATTAATAATTTTCCAAAATTGAATTGACAAACGACCCGCCAAACCCAAATGGATTGATTGATTGATTCATATCGATTCAATTCTTTGATCAATTTTGGGTGCCAGCGGCTTGTTGGGATTGTTGTACAAAGAGATGAGTTGATTTTTAGGGAATAATGGAATGGAATGGAATAACAGAGAGCTTTCTTTCTTTCTTTCTTTTGTTCACATGATGAGTTTATTGCATTTTCAATTCAATTTGTTGTGTTGTCTTGTTTATTCATTGTAGTTTGTTTGTTTGGCTCGTGAATTTTATTTATTCTTCTTTGGTGACTTTTATTTATTGGATCTTCAATTCAACTATTATATTTATAAACTTTAAAAAAATTGAGAGAGTGAAAGGAAGGAGAGGAGCATCCATTGTTGGAGGTTTAGTGATAGCAATTGTTACTTCTATTGGAGAGGAATTGTTCATTTTAATGAATATTTTTGAGAGTTGTGATAAGTATGTACATTGAATGTGACGAAGTTTTGAGTAAATGAGAGGGTGACTAGGAGAAACTAAAAGGATTTGAGTTTAAGAGAGTGATTTCATCTTCATTAGGGAATAACTTGTCTGTTTAACTTGCTATTTAGTTGCTTGAATTTAGGATAAATTAATAAGTTCAATATATTGCTTGCCAACCTATAAGAGATAGACTAAAGAAATATAGGATAGAACAAGATGAGCGTGTTTGTCAATTAAAAAATATATGCAACTCAAGATTGTCATCTCTACTAATCGACCTTATGTTGTAGGACTAGTGATCATCAACAATTCCGACTCTATATATAAATAAAGTTCTATGGTATATTTGGATTGAAAGGAATTAATAGACAAATCTTTGAGAAGAATAGTGTACCAATGGAGGAGAAGTGAGACTTAATCAAACACCAAGTGCCAATGTGGCTTGTACTGGGCGTTTAGAGATTATATAAAGTTCTCATTGATGATTGTGTTAGTAATTGGAAGTATAAAGTAGAATTAAGAAAGACTAATAAGAGAACTGATGAAGAGGATGTATTTCTTGTCTTTTTTGTCTTGTTCCTTATTCCTTATTTTCACTATGAAGATAGTAACTATGTATTCACATTTTTAGTTGATGGTGTTTGAGAGGTATGATAAAATTGTTTCTTTTGCTTGATCCATAATCCATGTGCTAAAAAACATGTCTTATTTACTTAGGTCAATATTCATTGTGCTAGCTTAGGAGATGTCTACGAATCGAGATTGGATGTATAACTGTGTTGAGAATGATTATACTAGGCGTGAGTACACTAGCAAGGTGAAAGAGTTCATATCATTCGCTAAAAGCCAGACTGGTTTTTTAGACGGAGAAAATATTCGATGCCCATGTGCCAGAAACAAATGTCGTAACATGGCTTTCTACGATGAAGAAACTGTTGAATTCCACTTATTGATGTTTGGTTTCGTCAATGGATATTACCAATAGTACTTACACGAGGAGGAAAGGTACAATCACATGAATGACTTTCAAGAGACGACGATGGAGCTAGAGAATGATGTTGACGAAATCGAGATGCCTACTATTAGTGGTTCAACGTCCTATCACAAGATGGTACACGACTTGGCAGGGTCGAGTTTCAATTGGAATCGTAGTGTAGAAGAGGCTCCTAACCTGCATTCACAACAATTGTATGTTATGATTAACACATCAAATGAGTGTTTGTGGCTGGGATGTGAGAATATGACCAAGTTATCAGCAATGGCCCATCTTCTAACGATAAAATCGAATCATCATCTTTCAAAACGAGCGTATGATGATATGTTGCAACTTTGGAAAGAGTCCTTGTCGACAAATAACACTTTGGTGGATAATTTTTACGGCACCAAACGATTGATGCATGGATTAGGATTACCGGTCGAGAAAATAGATTGTTGCAAAAATATGTGTAGGATTTATTGGGTAGATGACTTGGAGTTGAATGCGTGTAAGTTTTGCAAAGAGTCTAGATACATTCAATACAACAACAACAACAACATAGCCTCAGTCCCAAATTAACTGGGGTCGGCTACATGGATCAAACTTTTCCATTGTGCTCGATTAAGTGCAATTGATGGTGAGCTTTGCAAACTATTCAAATCTCTCTTAATTAATGCATCCCATGTTAACTTTGGTCTACCCCTACCTCGTCGAATTTCTACGGTTTCAATTGAGTCAAGTTTTCTAGTTGGGACATTTGTAGGCCGTCTTTGCAGGTGACCAAACCATCGCAACCGCCATTCCCTAATCTTTGTATCAATTGGTGCTACTCCTACTTGTCTTTGAATTTCTATATTTCTTATTCTATCTTTACGAGTTTTACCACACATCCACCTAAGCATCTTCAATAACGAGGAGAAAATACGAAGTTGCAACCCCGCAAACAAATGCATTACTTTCCATTGGCGCCAAGATTACAACGCTTGTTCGTGTCCAAAGTAACGACGAAACATATGCGGTGGCATGGAAAGCATGTCACAAAAGATGAAATGATGCAACATTGTTCTGACTCGATAGCTTGGAACCATTTCAATGATGTCAACAGTGAGTTTAACGCTGAGACTAGAAATGTTCGTTTGGGTTTATGCACCGATGGATTTCAAGCATTTGGCCAATCCGGAAAGCCATATTCTTCGTGGCCGGTAATTCTTACACCGTATAATCTCCTGCCGTCCATGTGCATGAAGAAAGAAGTTATGTTTCTAATCGTGATCGTTCCATACCCGAACAACCCTAAGCATCAAATCGACGTTTTCCTTCAACCATTGGTGAAGGAACTGCAATAATTGTGGCATAATGGAGTGTCGGCATACGATGTATCAACGAGAACGAATTTTCATATGCGAGCTATTTTAATGTGGAGTGTAAGTGACTTCCCTACTTACTGCATGTTGTCTGGTTAGAGTACACACGGCAAGAAGGCATGCCCTTATTGAATGGATGATACAGACGCGTTCCAGTTGAAGAATGGTGGCAAGACGTCTTAGTTTGATTGTCATCGTAACACTACAAAAAAAGCAAATCGAAACGGAATTTTCCGTTTCGATTTGCAAAATTCGTCTCTCGATTGGATTCGAAACGAACAGACGAATGCGTTCCGCCTCTCGAAAACGTCGTCGCTGATTGATCGTAAACGGAAAATGGATTCCGTTTCGATTTAGAGACGGATCGTAAACGGAATAAATTCCGTTTCGATTAGAAACGGAATTTATTCCGTCTCTAATTCCGTTTCGATTAGAGACTAATAAATTCCGTTTCGATTATTTCCGCTCTCGATCCGTTGCTAATCGAGACGATCGTAGACTAATTTAATCCGTTTCTCGATTTATGTATCTTACAAAAACGAAAATTAGAGACGGAAATAGCAACGGAATCCAAAGATTCCGTTGCTATTTCCGTCTCTAATTTTCATTTTTGTTTAGTTTTTAAAGTCTTACATATATAGGTCTCAATCCAAGCACATTTAACCTCGCCAATATATAATAAATTGACATTCATACATCGACAATATATATCAACAAATATTCAATTGAGAGAACAAAAATGTAAAAATCAAAAATTGAAAAAGATATATATCCAAAAAAATTGTATAGTATTACAAATGCTCCAAATTTCTAAGTATTCACAAAACCACCAATCCTATTGTTCAACAACCACAAAAAAAAAAAAAAAAAAAACTTACAATCCTATAAATATGCACAAAAAGAATTATCAATCGAAAAGTCTTGAGATGTTCTTCAACACCACCGCACAAACCAAGGGACATTTGAAACAACTTAATAATTGAATAGTTGAACTTAAATTTTTCAGTGGACATAAGCATCATAGAGATAGAGCTAAGGTAGAAGAGCAATGACTCACATCGAACTTATAGTGACGATCCCCGCACTCGACCATCAAAGTCTACAAACAAGCAAAAAGATTAACATTAATTCATTTGAGATTTAAGAATCCACAAACGATGATAAACACTCGCATATACCGATTTAAGTAAATTAAATTCTTACCAATCCAAAGAGAGAGGAAGATAGCAATGTTTGTCATTTTCACTTTTATCTTCATTTTCTAAAAACATATAAGAAAACAAAAATATGCTACCTCATAGATAGACCAAAAAACTCATAAGACTATTTTCAATCAATCCACTTTCACAAGCTACAAAATTTATCATAAGCTCACTCATCTCATTTCAAACCGAGCTTTTTTAACTTTCAAGAACCAAACAATAAACCCGTTTAATCCATTTCATAAAGATCGATTTACATTGGCTTTCACCTATTGCAACCCACCCCTTATTTTTCAAGCGTGACTATGACTCCTTTACCTTTATCTAGAGCACACAATATTCTACATAGGTTGAGTTTGACAATATCAACTTGATGAGGAACTAGGATACCTTTTAAGTTGTGAAGTATGAACTTAATGAGTATCAAACTATTGATCACACCAAAAAAATGATATGGACTTGTTATTGCCTAAATTTAAAGAAGACATATCCTTATTCAAACAACAATGCAAATTATAGATCATATTCAAGTAAAATTTATGCATTAAACCACTTAATCGAATATTTCAATCAAAAAATGAATGAACCAAAACCAATTTTAAATATGTTTTTCATGGATTCTTAAAGTAGTATTTACCGAATTTATTTAGACTAACTTAAATCATTTAAGGACTCAAACCTCATTCCTAGTTATCTGACTTAAGTCATTCCTGACTTTTAAACCATTCTTTCAAATCAAAATCGACGATTCGAGTAAAACAAGTATGCGGTGAAGCAAAACAAGAAAAATCTCATAAACTTAGTTATCCAATATAAATTGAATGCGATCGACTAATCACAACTAAAAAGATTCAAATCAACTCATTAGAGTCAAGTTCGACTTAAAATTCTCAAATCATAGCATTTAGTCGAAAATCCATGATTTAATCGAAGTCTTTTTTTCAATGGATAAAACAAAGTCTCTTCCGCATCTCAACTTAGCTTCAAGTCTCACCCAAAATGATGATTACTAACTACATTCAATAAAGTTGGATTGAACATATTTCAAGACTTGGGAAAAAATGAATGAGCTCTCCTTGAAGCGTTTTAAAAGGATTTTACCCAAATCAATGCAAATTAGCTACAATCCTTTCGAGACATGAAAAATCATACTAATGATTGCTCGATTAAATCATGATATCATAGAAACAAAGCTCAATAAAGAATCCATGAGACTTTAGAATCATGCTTTTCCATGCACTTCGTTAAAAGAACAAGTTAAGGTCTCTTTTGACAATTTCATCAAACAAAAGAGCACATTATCCACCAATACCTTTTACAAGGCATGATCACTTTTGAATACTAGCCCAAATCATCAATATCATATAAATTTTTTTTCATGGAATGCAACTAACCATAACAACTTAATCAACTTGTCCATAAAACTCATTATATTTGAATCGACCAATAAAAATCCGCTTTTAAAGTTAAACTAAGGATCATTAAAAAACTTGATGAGCCAACTCGGCCCTTATCGACAAGTCCATGTTTTAATAAACTAATTGAGGGAGTTAGATTCTCACCATGCCTTCAATAGAGGGCTTCAACTCCAATTTTTCTTTGAAATAACATGTCTAGCAAAGGATCTCTCTCTTTAGTTGTTATTTTGGGAAGAACAAACTTACCTCGACTTTTAGCATTTCCTTCTCAATCACTTGTCTAAGCCTATCGCTTTCCTACAAAGTTCCAAAAAGAATACATTGTAAGCAAGTAGCAAATTTCTAATAAAATTCTAATAAATTGTTTGGCACATTGAGCTGAAACTATAAAAGATAAAATCCGAATAAATAGTTTCTAATTACTACTCATTAGCTAATTATGTCATAAATCCATTATGCATCAAACAACTAAAGAGAACCATTTTCAAGTCCCTAAAAGGAAAAAGAATGATTCAAATTCACATCAATAGTTAGTCTAAAAAACAACTAAAGAGAAACATCTAACATACCATTGCCACCGAATTCTCTAATATGCTTGTTTTTATAGGCTCAAGGTTAACATAGAAAACTTTACCTTTTTCTCACTACAAAGTTGCTTGTATGGGAGAAGCATTTTACTAGCTAAAACAACTAAGGTATCAAATTATTTTCTCACTTTTTTTTTTTGACAAAAAGAATAAAAAACGAATCAACATATAAAATGAAGTTGGTTTACTAGTAAATGGCAACATATAATAAGAGAAGAAATAAAACAAAAATTATATGATTCAGTACTTCAAATTAGAAGTAACTTAACCTCTAGCACCCTAAAACTCTAAAACATTAGTAAGAGACATGATTTCATTTTCGTAAGCAATAGTAATCAAGTTAATAATACATGAATTAAAACAATTAAACGAGAGTCTAAGAATCAACAAAAACGGATGTACAAGGAAATAATACATAAAAGACTTTCCTTTCAACCTTCCAAGAATCAAAGCTAAATGTAGAACCAGATCTATGAACAACAAAAAACACTAAGCAGATCCAGATCTACACAAAACAATAATCACCAACACAACATGATAATCACCGACTTTGAAGCCACAAACGATTCAAATCTAAAATCCGTAACAAGATCAACCACGATGCTCAACATCGGAAAGCAAAGAACATCATTACAAACGAATTGAATCCAAGCTCGAAAGGAGAAGAGAAGATAGAATCTCACCTCTACTGTCACAGAGAGGAGATTCCTCTCGCAAATCGCCGCAACAAAACCCTAGCGAAGCGAGAGAAGAGAAGAAGACTTGTGGCACTAGGGTTTGCTAGTTAGCACCACATTTTATAGCAACAAACCCTAGCAGAGAGCGGTGAGAGAGAGAGGTGAGAGAATGAGAGCAGAGAGTCAGAGAGAGAGAGAGAAAGAGAGAGCGACGACGGTGAGAGAGAGAGAGAGCGACGGTGAAAGAGAGAGCAGAGAGCTATGACGGTGAGAGAGAGAGAGAGAGAGGCGGAGACGGAGAGAGAGAGCGGCGGTGAGCGGTGAGAGAGAGAGAGAGAGAGAGGTGAGAGAGAGCGAGAGAGAGAGGTTTCGTTGAGAGAGAGAGAGAGAGAGCGGGAGAGAGATTTTAGGGAGAGATAGAGTTTTGGTCCCCATTTTTGAATTATCGAGATCGAGACACGCACGAATCTCGAGACGTAACGGACGGTTGTAATAAATGAAAATTTTGGTGGGAATGTTGGCGCCATTTTTTAGAGACGAATTAATTCCGTCTCTAATTCCGTCTCTAATTCCGTCTCCGATCCGTCTCAATTCCGTCTCTTGAACGTTTCCGTCTCAATTCTGTCGCTAACTTTTTAATTTAGAAACGGAACTTATTCCGTTTCTAATTCCGTTTCTGATTTAGAAACGGAAATAAGATCCGTTTCTAATTCCGTTTCTGATTTGCTATTTTTTTGTAGTGAAATCCCAAATCAGTTGGGATCGGTTACATGGATCAAACGTTTCTAATGCAGTTTTTGACGTGCTTTTGTTATCCTTCATATCTTTCCTAATTAATTCCTCAAGTGTTGTTTTACTATGGATCAAATTACTTTTGGTAAACTGACAATTATGAACCAAGTTATATTGCAGTCGTTGTTTTGTTACTCGATTGGGAGTCCCTAGACTCCTGACCTACTTCTTCTAGTGTATAAAGCTTTACCGTTTAGTTCATTTACTGTTTAATGTTTTTCATTACAGTCTGACTCATTGTGAGTTTGCATGCACTTGGTTTTCTCAAAAAAAATGGTGGGGAGGTGCCTATTGAATTGTTGAACAATATTGGAGTTCTTCATTTTGAAAGGGGGGAATTTGAGGTTAGCAGGAGTTTCACTGACACTGTTTTATGAAATCCCAACATCTAATTTAATGTATGGTTTAGGCTTCTAGATATGCTAGGCTACAATTCTAGTATATACAAATTGATGAAAATTATTCTTATGCACTGCTACTCATTGTTAATTGCATCTAATGACTTTTTAAGAGCTCCTAGGGAGGCAACTGATGGGAAAGACTCTTATGTAACCCTTGCCCTGGTGAATCTCTTGCGCGATTCTACTTTTTATCTTCTATTTATTAGCATTTTTGAAGCATTAGGATTTAAGGATCAGATGCTTTTCACACATCTTCTGCATGAAATAAGATTATATTTGGTTTTAGCATTAATATATGAAACTATTAATCCATTTTTCTACTTCCCCTAATATATGTCCTTGTTATGAATGTGGTAGGGAAATTGGAATTACTATGATGCTCTTCGATCTGAGAAAAGAGGCCCAAAATTGGAAGCAACCCATCTTGAAAAACAAAGGAACGCTACACAAAGGTATTGTTGGTGTATTTCTATCTTATGTTTTTTTCCTTGATTTGGTTAGGACTCATATAGTTGATGATTACTTTAATTAAGGTAAGTTCAATTCTTTTCCCCCTCCGCGCTTTAGTTTCTTCAGTTTTATTCATTTTTGCGTGGTTGGGCTTTTATTTCCAAATATTACAATTATTGTCATTGCCATTGAACATATATTTTTTGAAATTAGCATTTTTTTCTTTGGTGAATTTTGAAAAGTTTGGGATTGCATCTTAGTTCTTTACTTGTTGTCACAATGAATTTAAAAAAGAAGTTTAAAAATGAGACATTATTTAAATGAATTTCCTGTCTTTAAATTTGATTTAATGCATTATTTGGAAATTAAAATAAAGAGTCAAACTCTGGGGAAGAATGAGGAATTATGATACCCTATCATAAGCAAAATTTATAGCATTCGGTTTTGGGTTAAGTTTATTTAACTTTAGAAGTCTTCTTGCCCTTGTGCACCCTGAATATATGTTCTATAATTTCCATTCTCCATAGATAGGCATTTATTCGTCTAAATCATCATGTCATCTTTCCTTAATTTATCCACTTAGAATTGCTTAGACACTCGGGAAAGCATCTGCTCTTTATTTTATATTTCATGGTTTACAACCATCAGAATAACATATTAGCCTCTGCTTGTGCTAGCATATATACTTCATCAATCAGATTGAATTTTAAGTTGCTTTGAAATGTTGATCTGAATTAATGATATGATATGGTCATGACACATTGTCAAATTATGCTATATTACTGCTAGTTATGTATGTATGCTAGCACAAGTAGAGAATCCAATCTATTTAGTTTGAGCTCTTTTTTTATGTGATATCTCTAGCTATTAATTGATAAGAGTACTTATAGAAGTGCGAAACTATATATATGAGCTCGCGTTCTGCTGATGATTTTCAGGTTGTTTTGCATTCATTTATTGCTCCGATCGGTCAATTCACGCAAGTAGGAATGTCGATCGTGGTGGAAGGCGTGATAGAGAAGTCAGAACAAAGAAACCAAGTCATAGAGCTTAAAGTAGAGAAGATTCTGCATTTAGGCTTTGTGAATCATGATAGGTATCCATTAGCAAAGAACATAATACCTATTGAAGATCTCAGGACAATTCCTCACCTTCGATTGCGAACAAAAACAGTATATAAACAATTGTTTCCTCTAATTTCATTCTCTCAAACAATGTAAAAGAAGTAGTAGAGAATGTTATGTTTAGTGTTGATTCAATCAATTTGTTTTTCAGGTACAATTCATTGCTCGAATTCGCGGTGCCTTGAGTCGGGCAACTCCCACATTCTTTCAAAATCATGAGTTTATTGAATTCCTATGCCGCGAGATTAAATGACTTTCGAATAAAGCTTCACACTCTTGATCTTTTCTACAATAGTTTCTATGGCCAAATCTCTTATTTTATTTTCATTCTTATTCTATAATTATGTAAAATCTTTTGATTGTTGTGTATCTTTATTGTTAGGTTTGGTTTTGTTTTTGTAAATTATTTTTTTGGACTACAATTTTTTACTTGGTTAAATTATGAAATTCATTTTATAATTATGTGAAATTTATTAATCCTAATTTTTTTTTTCAGGTAATTCTGCTATTTTTATTTGGTTAAAATATATATTTTTAAAAATAAATTATTTAAAAATAGCAACGGAATTAGAGATGGAAAGATAAAACTTAAAATCACAATTCTGTTTCTAAATTCGTTGCTAATTAAAAACAGAATTGGAAACATAATTTATGTTCTTTGTTAATGTGGTTTTGGAAAGGCAAGAAATTGGACCTTCATTTAGCAATGGATAGCAACGGACTTTTTGTTGCTAAATTCGTTTCTAATTCCGTTGTTAAACCGTTTAGCAATAGAAAACATATGGTATAGAAACATAATTTTTTCGTTTTTAAATCATCATTTTTTGTAGTGTAAATATAGTTGCAAACAATTCAAAACAAAAAATATAATTAACCAAACAAGATAAAATTATAAATCATATTAAAGTTTTTTATCACTAATGTTTTGGGTGAAAGCATTGTAATATTATACAAAATTGACATATACAATGTATATATATGTATTTGACACATAAAAAAAACTCCACGGGGATCCCCATGGATAATCCCCACGAGGATCCCTAATAGGGATATCAATGGGGATCCCCACGAATATATTTTTCTCTATCCCCGTACCC
Source organism: Stephania yunnanensis (assembly GCA_039657365.1). Classification (NCBI taxonomy): domain Eukaryota; kingdom Viridiplantae; phylum Streptophyta; class Magnoliopsida; order Ranunculales; family Menispermaceae; genus Stephania; species Stephania yunnanensis. The sequence continues at coordinate 51,036,578 of CM077585.1, read as the reverse complement.
ATACCCACGTGGGTATGAGATTTTATCCCCATCTCACCTCCATCCTCATTTAAATTCATTATCCTTATCTTCGTTGCAGGGAATCCCCGTCTCCCGTGGGGATTCCTCGCCCCACGCATACCTAAGCACTTTCCTTATGCAAATATGGGCTCTTAAATATATATATATATATTATCCTATAAAAAAATGTATGGGTTGTATGTATCCGAACATTAGATATTCTAAAATCATATGCGTTGTATAATTCTAATTTCACTAAAAAATAGGTGTCTAATGACCCAAACTAAAAATCTTGAACGCTTTCTATTGGAAGGTAATTTTAAGCATTTATTTCTCCCTCAATATACAAGTCAATAAATTGTACATGTATAACGGTCCAATTTTATTGACTTTGTTATTCGAGTTATTTTCAGACTCGGACGCTAACTCAGGATCACATGGATGTCTCGGATAGTGTCACGACCCATTTTATTAATGCCATTAATTATCTCAAATTTGCAGATGTGGATACCATCCCATATCTACGTAGACGCCGCGGTAGGCTAGGACACACGGGGACCTAGGTAAAATAGTTTATTGTGTGTTGGATGCTTATTTGCGATGCAATTTATTGAAACACATCGCATGTGTGTATGTTGCATAACAATACATGAGAGATTGTGTGAACTGTATTTGTCACGCGTGTCGACTCAGGTACGGGGTAGTGACGGGATCAAATATTAGGTCGGGGAAACTAAAACACACAAATTAAATAAAAAATTCGCATATTAACTAATATGGAATGAGTATTAGGTGGCTAGTGACGCGGCGGTACACGTATGTCGCGGTTCGGACGCGAAACCGGGCGTTGAAACGCCCGAAAATGGCATTCGTGTGCTTAAAACAAAAACGAGAGTCCAAAATGTGTCACAATTCGGAGTCAAGGAAATGTTAGGTTAGAGTAAATGGAGGGTTAAGGATGCATAGAGATGCACATGTGAAAGTGACTCATAAGTCAACAAACTATTTCTCCACCACCTTTTCTCTCACTCGCACACACTCACTCACAATTGAGGCCGAGAAGAAGAAGAAGAAACGGAGAAGAGGAGGAGAAGAAGAAGTAGGGAAGGAGAGAATAGAGGGTGGAAACATCAGGATCAAGGTGAGTCATAGTTGATTTTGTTGTGTGTTTGTTGATTCGACCATGGAGGCCGTGAGGTCGAGGGTAGAGATGGTAGGGGCGTCTCCCCTGTCATCGATTCACACCAACCCCAACCCAACAATAGAGAAAAAAAATAGCTGGCAATCGAACCAGGGATCCCTAGTTCGATTGCGTGGAGGGGATGCACATGCATGGGCCAGGCCAGAATTGGCCAGGCTCGACCCATGGGGCGAGCCTGGACCAATTCTGGTCCAGGGTCGGGTCCGACTCGTTTGGGTCGACCCGACCCGCACCAATAAAAAAAAAGAAAAGAAAGGAAAAATTTGGAAAACATTCTGAAAAAATTGAGAAAATTCTGAAAAAAATTATATTTCGATAAAATAAATAGAAATTGAAAAATTTCTATGAAAATAAAATATTTGGGAATTTCGGACGCGACATTTTCGGGGTATTTGCCTAAAAAGTGCGAAATGAGCAATTTGGCCTAAAATCTTAGAAATTGGTCGTAAATTGTCATGCAAATCGGAATTATTGATAAATGGACATAGGTGGACACGGGTGAGCAAGTAGCGACCAAGGACTCAGTGGACTTGGACTCGGGGATTGATTACGAGGTATTGGAGTGCGTTGTGAGGTTTGTAAAACCCAATTGAAAAGCTTTGAGTATTTGTTTCTCTTTGTATTTCCATTTCGTTCCAATATTCCTTATGGTATTTATTACATCTATATCTTGTCATTGTTTTGACGGTTGGTTGAGTTACTCCCATGAGATTTTTCGTTGTGTGTCTATGCATTCTAGACCATAGCATGTGTATCAGGAGTTCTCGGTGGATAACGACCCGAACTAATGAACTGCTGCATGTGTCGGTGCGTTGTAGGTCTACGCAGGCCACCAAGAGGGATTAGGTGATATCTAGTTGGGTGCGCCCACTAGTGGGATCCTGGAAGGGTATTCCGAAGTATGGTTTAGTTTGACTTGAACATGCACATACATTTGCACTTTATTGTTATCTATGCATGCGATGCTCTAATTACAGTTGTCTATTTACATTCTGCATGTTTATTTAACAGTATTTATTGAATTCCACTTATTTATTTGAATGCTCAGAGGAGTTCCTTGAGTCTTTACTTAATGGACTCGTCATCCATTTTCTTCTGTGATGATTGAGTGTAGATCCGAGTACAAATAAGGGCAAGGGGATCTTAGGCGACTACCTCTAACTACCTGCTGTCAAGGATTACTTGTACGTGTTTTTTTTTGATATTTTGATTCTTTTGGGAACTGGGGAGTATCATGACAAAGTACATGGCTATACCTTATATGGTACAGTCATTTATCTCTATACAAAATACTTTTTAGAGTTTTTTTTCAACAATAGGATTTGTTTATTTGATTATTAATATTTCTTGAGTTAATGGTATAAGTACGACTTCCGCTAAAAATGTCATTTATACGCTGTACACACAAGTGGATACGAATCTCGAGATAGAAAAAGAACGAGCAAGTGACGTACACGTGTAGTAGGGCCAGCTGGCAAGGAGTACACAGAGACATGTCACCCCGGTGTGGCGAGGGCCGCCACAGTTTCCTATCTCTATACAGAGTACTTTTTAGGGTTTTTTTCCACAACATGATTTTTTTATTTGATTGTTAATATTTCTTGAATTAATGGTATAAGTACGACTTTCGCTGAAAATGTCATTTATACGCGGTACACACAAGTGGATACGAATTTCATGACATAAAAAGGATGGGCAGGTGCCGTACACGTATAGTAGGGCCAGTTGGCAAGGAGTACACGGAGACACGTCACCCCAGGCGCGAGGGCCGCCATAGTTGGTATCAGAGCAAAAAAGGAATTCCTAAGATAATAAAACTTAATCAATGAACTTAGATGTCGAAACCAGAAGTTATTGCGTTAGAACTTTAGTTGGGAAGTGATGTGAGGCGGGTAGAGTTAGAACTTATATGTGTGTTATATTTTCATTTTATTATATGATATACATATATACCTCGAGACTGATCCTGAGCACATTCTCGATGCAGATTGTAGACGGACAGTCCGGTACACCTTTTGAGACTGGACAGACTGGCGATGCGGCTAGGGATGTCCCGGTTATAGCGAGTGTGGAGGATAGACTCTCGACCCAGGAGACACAAATGGTTGAGTTATTACAACTATTACGAGAGCAAACAGCGGTACTAGCGACACTCACTTCAGCTAGAGAGCCAATAGCTATGACCGTACTAGCGGGGACAGCTGTTGTTTAGGTGGTACCCCAGATACGAGTTCAGGGGGTAGCGATAGAGGCACGCATAGAGACAGCTACCAAAGTTGTCGTTCCTTTGGAGACGTCGACTCTTACGCCTCCACTCACGACGACGGACCAGGCTACTACCACCATCACTGCTAATACAATTACTACATCGGCATTCGTCCTGACACCAGAGGCAAAGTTATTTAGGGAGTTTTTGAAGTTTCAGCCTGGATTCGTTTATGAAGATGCTGACCCCGAGGCTGCTGGGAGATAGGTAATGTCCTACTAGCACTTCCATAAGCCGATGAGGAACGATGAAACTGTACAAGCACGACTTTCTAGAGCCTGTTTGAGAGGGCATGCGACAGTTTGGTGGACGACATATACGGATACTCATTCGAAACTGACGACATGGGTTGAGTTTAGGGAGCTATTCTACGATCAGTACATATCTATGGAGGTTAGGTTGAGACTGAGGGAGGAGTTCCTGACCCTGAGATAGGACCCTGATGCAGTATATGGAGAGGTTCCGACATTTGCTTCAGTTCTCTCTAGATGTTTTCGAGACAGAGCGCTTACAGATCTATTATTTCACCAGAGAGGTTGATAACAGGATTGCGTTAGCAGTTGTCCGACTGGAGCCACGACTCTGCAGGAGATTTTCGACAGGGCATTGGCTCATAAGACATACATACTGCAGAGGGCTGCCAGACGTGTAACTAGTAGGGACGTACAATCAGGGTAGAGTTCCTGGTCGAATCAGAGGCAGAAGAGACCGATAGATCGTTTGGATAGATGCCGGAGAGATGATAGATATGAGAAGGGCCACCTGGATGATTATCAGGGTAGTCAGTTCTGATATGAGGAGCCACAACTAGTTCATGCTATCACCTCAGCACTAGTGGATCGGCAGAGGTTATAACCGCTAGAGTATCGTCAAGGGGGACATGACAGGGGTCAGGTAGACCGGGGTCAGGGTCCGAGATCTGGAGACAGACAGACGGGTAGACTAGATAGTCGTAGATGTCATCGGTATGGTCAAAGGGGATACTTGAGGGCTAACTGTTGGACACCACTATCGCCACGGTGAGAGTCAGACCAGGCCAGAGATAGAGCACATGCGTTAGCACATCCAAATAGCGGGGTGACTAGGCAGTTCGTTAAATGTACATTACTTATAGTTGGTCGCCCTATGCATGTTATGTTTGATTATGGTAGCATTTTATTATTTCCTGCTGGACATATTATTGGATTGTTAGGGTTAGTTACACATACACTAGACCCACATCTTGTCCTCAGTATGGCTGCTGGGGATAAGATATACCCTAACCGAATATGTCGAGACGTGATGATAGAAGTGGAGGGACATCAGCTACCAACTGATCTTTGAGTATTAGAGTACTTAGAGTTTGACACACTACTCGGGATGTACTTGTTAGCATCCTATCATGCATGGATATATTGTTACGGTAAGAGGATAAAGTTTCGTATTCCTGGAATACCGGAGTTCGTATTACTTGGATCAGCAACTGACAACCCATCACGATAGGGCGACTAGCTACAACGCATTAGATGGAGGTGTTTGCGGCAATAGTTAGACCGGAGGTTCAGACGGAGGTCTGGATTGAGGACGTTCCAATGGTTAGGGATTTTGTCGATGTATTTCTAGATGATTTACCCGAATTGCCACCGCCACGAGCAGTTGAGTTCATAATCGAGCTGATACTAGAGACGCAGTCGATTACTAGTCGACCTTACCGGATGGCATCAACAAAACAAGAGGTGAAACGACAGTTGGATAAGCTGTTGGAGAAGGGTTTCATTCACCCTAGTATGTCACGTTGGGAAGCTTTAGTACTATTTGTGAAGAAAAAAGATGGTACGATGAGGATGTGCATCGACTATAGGAATATGAATCAGGTAACTGTGAGGAACTGTTACCCACTTCCTAGGATTGATGATTTGTTTGATCAGCTGACGAGTGCCAGATTCTTCTCGAAGATTGACTTTCTCTCGGTTTATCACCAGTTGAGGATCCAAGAAGAGGATATCCAGAACACCGATTTCAGCCTGAGATACGAGTTATTTGAGTTCACAGTCATATCGTTTGTGCTAACGAACGCTCCAGCTATTTTCATGGACTTGATGCATAGGGTCATGAGGTATTCGGACATATTCTTTATCGTGTTCATCGACGATATCTTGATCTATAGCAGGACTTGTGAGGATCACGAGGGATATCTCATAACAGTTTTGACGACACTAAGAGCGCACCGACAGTATGCCAAGTTCAGCAAGTGTGACTTTTGGCTAAGCACAGTGAGATTCTTAGGTCATGTCATAAGTGAGTAGGGTATCTCAGTGGTTTCAGAAAAGACTCTGGCTATCATTGATTGGAAGACGCCCGAGTCTGTGGCCGATATATAGAGTTTTCTTGGACTGGTAGGATACTATCGACGATTTGTGTAGGATTTTTCCTCGATCGCAACGCCGATGACGAGACTGACTAAGAAAGATGTCAAATTTAACTGGTCAGATGAGTGTGAGCATGACTTTTGTGAATTGAAGTGGAGATTGACATTTGCACCAATATTGACATTGTTGGAGCCCGGCAAGACCTTGACAGTATATACAGATGCATCGGGCATTGGTCTTGGATGTGTGTTTATGTAGGATGGTAGACCAGTTGCCTATCTTTCCAGACGGTTGAGACCCTTCGAGGGGAATTATCCAGTGTACGACTTGGAGCTTGCAGCGGTCGTCTTTGCATTGAAAGGTTGGAGGCACTATCTCTATGGAGAGCGATTCGTGTTGTATACATATCACCAAAGTTTACGTTACATCTTCCCGCAAAGGGATCTAAATATGAGCCAGCGAAGATGGCTGGAGTTGCTAAAGGACTACGACTTCGCTATTGAGTATCACCATGACAAAACGAACGTCATAGCAGACGCATTGAGCATGAGTGGACTCTACAGTCAGGCTGCTTTACAATAGATGACACGTGAGCATGGCTTATTATAGGCTGAATCAGTTATGTGTATGGCCGAGTTGTTGACTACAATGGAACATCATATTTGTTGTCAGATGAGGATACCAACCATATCGATTGAACGGGTTGCCGAGTGTTAGAGGGCTGATAGGCTTTTTGAGCGAGTCAGTAGTCTGTCTCGAAATTCGGAATGGACTGATTGGACAAAAACCACAGATCGGTGTTTGAGATACCGAGAGAGATTGGATACCAGCGAATCAGGAGATACGAAATGGGATTTTGGAGGATGCACACCGGTCTCGTTACCAAGCTCATCATGGTCGGACCAAGATGTACCATGATTTGAGGCAACTATTCTGGTGGCCAGGGATGAAGGCTGACGTAGGTGCGTACGTTAGGAGTTATCACATTTGCCAGCAGTTGAAGGCTGAGCACAGAAGACTCGGTGGATTATTACAGCCGTTGCCCATTCCATAGTAAAAATGGGAACATCTCACTATGGATTTCGTTAGTGGGCTATCGCAGACATTGAGGCTTCACGATGCAGGTTGGGTTGTGATTGATAGACTGACGAAGTTGACTCACTTCATTCCGATCTCGATGAAATACTCGCTTCTCCAGCTAAGCATATTGTTTGAGCAGGAGATTATTAGACTTCAAGGGGCCAGTTTCTATTGTGTCATACAGAGATCCCAGATTGACCTCGAAACTATGGGAGGTAATGCAGGAACAATTTGACACCAGGTTGTAGTTTAGTACAGCTTATCATCCTCAGACCGACGGACAGTCAGAACGACTGATCCAGATTTTGGAAGATATGCTCAGGGCTTGTATATTACAATTCGGGGGTTCGTGGGAGGATTATTTACTTCTGTGTAAGTTTGCATACAATAACAACTGTTATGCGAGCATTGGCATGCCACCATTTGAGGCACTGTATGGGAGGCCCTGTAGATTACCTGCGTGTTGGGCAGAGCCGAAAGATACAGTGACAGTAGGAACTTAAATAGTTGTTGATCACACAGAGAAAATCCGACAAGTTCGTCAAAAGCTTCGAGCTGCACAGGATAAACAGAAGAAATACGCGGATAGGTATCGCGAAAGTCTGAGCTATGATGAGGGCGATATGGTGTATCTGAAGGTTTCTCTTTGGAAAGGTCAACTGAGATTTGGCATTAAGGGAAAACTGGCACCGAGATACATTGGGCCATACCGGATTGCACAGAGAGTAGACATTGTTGCATATCGATTGGAGTTACCTGCCGAGTTAACTGGGGTTTATCCAACATTTCACATTTCAATGTTGAGAATCGCTAGGTTAGGGCCGAGACCGACGATTTAGTTGGGATAGGTGGAGACACAGCCTAACGTGACCTTTGGAGAGAGATCGATAGAGATCATTGACCGTCGAGTATAGATTCTCCGGAACAGGGAACTTGCAAAGGTCCTAGTTCATTGGCAGCATCATAGGACAAAGGGACTCACCTGGAAGCTCGAGTTGACGATGAAGACACCTTCAGCTATTCTCTAGTATGGGATTTAGTTGTAGTTAAATTTTGGGACGAAATTTTATTTGGTTGGGAATGACTGTAATGGCCCATTTTATTAATATCGTTAATTATCTCAAATTTACAGACGTGGACGCTAGCTCAGATCTACGTGGACGCCGCGGTAGGCTAGGACACCACCTAGGTACGATAGTTTATTGTGTGTTGGATGCTTATTTGCAGTGCAATTTATTGAAACATATCGCATGTGTGTATGTTGCATAACAATACGTGCGAGATTATGTGAACTGTATTTGACTCGATACGCGTGTTGATCCGGGTACCAGGTAGTTTACGGGATCAAATATTAGGCCGGGGAAGCTAAAACACACAAATTAAATACAAAATCGGCAAAGTAACTAATATGGAATGGGTATTAGGTGGCTAGTGATGCGGCGGTACACGTATGTCGCGGTTCGGACTCGAAATCGGGCGTCAAAACGCCCGAAAATGACATTTTTGTGCTTAAAGCACAAGCGAGTGTCCAAAACGTGTCACAATTCGGAGTCAAGGAAGTGTTAGGTTGGAGTAAATGGAGGGTTAAGGATGAATAGAGATGCACATGTGAGTGGAAATGTTAAGTGACTCATAAGTCAACAAAACTATCTCTCCACCACCTTTTCTCTCACTCGCACACACTCACTCACAATTGAGGCCGAGAAGAAGAAGAAGAAATGGACAGTAGGAGGAGAAGAAGAAGTCGAGAATGAGAGAAGAGAGGGTGGAAACATCAGGATCAAGGTGAGTCATAGTTGATCATGGTGGCCGAGAGGGACGGTCATGGAGGCCTTAAGGTCGAGGGTGGAGATGGCAGGGGCATCTCCCCTGCCATCGATTCCACTTGGGGTTGGGGTGAGAGCCAACCCCAACCCAACAACAGAGAAAACAAATTGCTGGCGATCGACCTAGGGATCCCGAGCTTCGATCGCGTGGAGAGGATGCACATGCGCGTGCGCGTGTGCATCCACCCACATAGGCCGGGCCAGAATTGGCTAGGCTCGGCCCATGGGGCGAGCCTGGACCAGTTCTGGTCCAAGGTTGAGTCTGACCCGTTTGGGTCGACCCGACCCAAACCAATAAAAAAAAAGAAAAGAAAGGAAAAATTTGGGAAATATTCCGAAAAAAATTGGGAAAGTTCCAAAAAAAATTATATTTCAATAAAATAAATAGAAATTGATGAATTTCTATGAAAAATAAAATATTTGGGAATTTTGAACCCGACATTTTCGAGGTATTTGCCTCGAAAAGCGTGAAATGAGCAATTTGGCCTAAAAGTTTAGAAATTGGTCGTAAATTGTCATGCTAAATCAGAATTATTAATAATTGGACATAGGTGGACACGGGTGAGCAAGTAGAAACTAAGGACTCAGTGGACTTGGACTCGGGGATTGATTACGGGGTATTGGAGTGCGTTGTGAGGTTTTTAAAACCCAATTGAAAAACTCTGAGTATTTATTTCGCTTTGTATTTCCATTCCATTCTAGTATTCCTTGTGGTCTTTATTACATTTATATCTTGTCATTGTTTGAACGGTTGGATGAGTTACTCCCACCATATTCTTCGTTGTGTGTCTATGCATTCTAGACCATAACATGTGTATCAGGAGTTCTCGGTGGATAACGACCCAAGCTAATGAACTGCTACATGTGTCGGTGTGTTGTAGATCTACGGTGGCCACCGGAGGGACCTGGTGATAGCTAGTTGGGTTCGCCCAATAGTGGGATCCTGGAAGGGTATTCTGAAGTATGGTCTAGTTTGACTGGGACATGCACATACATTTGCACTTTATTGTTATCTATGCATACGATGCTCTAATTATAGTTGTCTGTTTACGTTCCGCATGTTTATTTAACAATATTTATTGAATTCCATTTTTTCATTTGAATGCTCAGATGAGTTCCTTGGGATTTTACTTATTGGACTTGTCATCCATTTTCTTCTGTGATGATTGAGTGCAGATCCGAGTACAAGTAAGGGTAAGGGGATCTTAGGCGACTACCTTTGACTGCTTGCTGTCGAGGATTACTTGTGTGTGTGTTTTTTTTTATATTTTGATTCTTTTGGGAACTGGGGAGTATCATGACATTGTACATTGCTATACCTTATATGGTACAATAGTTTATCTCTATACAAAGTACTTTTCAGGGATTTTCCCCACAATAGGATTTGTTTATTTGATTATTAATATTTCTTGAATTAATAGTATAAGTACGACTTCCTGTGAAAATGCCATTTATACGCTGTACATACTAGTGGATACGAATTTCGAGACATAAAAAGGACGGGCAGGTGCCGTACACGTGTAGTAGGGCCAGCTGGCAAGGAGTACACGGAGACACGTCACTTCGGGGCGGCAAGGGCCGCCACTGATAGGCTTAAACATGGCTGACTGGGCATAAATGGTTATTTTCTATCTGTTTGTTGAATATACTGTGTTGTTTATCTTGAATAATTATCATATTACATCGCATGTGTGGGTTATTTTGAAATATCGTGTAAGAATGAGTTACAGGAAATGCCTCGTAAAGCGTGTTAATGCGGGTACCGGGTAGGCGTAGTATAGGTACACTAAGTCTTATAATGCTATTTTAAATAATAAAATGACTAAAAAAATGGCGAATATTATATAAAATAGATAATCAAACTTTAGGCTAAGTCATAATAATCGGGTACATCTAGAATTGGTACGCCTCCAGATGCATGACGAGACGCGGGGCACTGGGTGCTAGGTAATTGGGTACTAGGGGAAGTGGTAGTACACCAATTGAAGACCCTAAATAGCTTACATATGTATGAAAGTGTCTAAGTTAAATTAATTGAATCAATTGATTACAAATGCTTCCTATAGTTGGATGAAAAAAATTGAGGTCATAAATTTTCCTTGAGATTCACACTAGAATGGAATTTTAGAAGGTTTGAGTTGAGAATTGGTGTCAACAAGATGAAATTAGTAGAGTAGGAGTTAACAAGGACCATTAGATTAACCTCGAGATACGTAAACATAATTGATTCTAACATAACATATATATAGCTAAGTTAGATGAATATCTTTTCATGCAACAATAACAAAGTTTGTTCTTGGTTTGGAGTGCTGGAAAACTCAACAAGTACTAAAAGGAATGGAGGCCATTTACTAGAGGAATTAAGCTAGGAATATCAAAACCAAAGTGATCACCTTCTCCATCTCTTTTCTATAAAAATGAGATTCAAAATTTGGGTTTTGATTCAACAAACGAATTTTTAAGTTTGCCCACTAGTTTTCTGAGTCTCTTTATGAATTGATAGTTCATTATGTACACCAATTTAAGGATTTGAACCTGATTCTTCAAATGAATTGTGTTCTTGAAGTTTCTTGATGCATGCATGTTAAATTTCTTGACCTAACCTCTGTAAATTGAGCATAACACTCTAATATGAAATCCAAATAGGGCATATCATACGTCATTGGAAAGCTTACTCATAGATATATAACTATGACCTCAAGAGAAATTTTGAAACTCAAACTCCTTCTAGCTCAAAAATGTTTTGCAATTAGGCAATTGAAATGCTAATACGAGATTTTTAAAATGAATTTTGACAAAGCGTAACTCTTTCAATTCTTATCGGATGAGTTCATCTTTTAGTATATTGTTGCTGGATATGTTAGCTGCCTTGTGACTGAAAATTATAATTATTGAAACTATAAATTGGGAGAGATGAATTTGACAAGATCTTTTATCAGATTTGTATTCCACTTTGAGCTATTTTGGTAGAAGATAAATATCTCTTTCATTTTAAATTGGAATTTTGCAAACCAAAACTTTTCAGAAAGCTAAGAAATAGAGCAAAAACTTTCTAGTTAAGTTTCTTTGATAATTTGGAATTTATGATGATCTAATTTGCGCTGCAACATATGATTTCAAATTGAAATTTGAAACTTTATTTAGTCTTTAGGTGGTTGTTTTGGGAAATAGGAATTTAAACTCAATTTAAATATCTTAAGTTATTCTAAAACACTGGAAATGGGTCCTACGGGACTCGGGGTTATCATATGGTAGTCGGGAGCGTAGCGGGGTTAGACTGGGGTGTTTTCGGGGTTTTGGAGTGCAATTTGATATGCGTAAATCTCTTAAGAAACAAATTTTGAGTATTTAAATTGTTATTCTATGTTGTTCATTATCCATGTTCTACCACTGCTTTAATTTGCTATAACAATCGGTAGTTTTCTTCATCGCCGGGGTTTTTGGATGTTGTGTTGTACGGGCTCTAGTATGCTAGACCATAACATGTGCCACTTGCGCTTTCGGTGAATGGAAACTTGAGCTACTGACCTCATCGGTGCACATTTTTGGTTGTTTGTGATACATACCGATCCTTAGCTAGTAGTCTGAATGTGAGCCAGCGTAGTACGGGCTGCCGAGATCATCTGGATTGATGAAGTATGGTCTAGTTTGCTACGCGTGATACAATTATTTGGTTTCTATTTGTGTTAGTTATGCATGTGATTATTTTACAGTTGCATGTTTATTTTCGCATGTTTATTTAACATTATTTTTTGCCTCACTATTATTGAATGCTCGGTGGTTTTCTTTTGGGATCTTATTCAATGGACTCGTTATCTGTTTTGTTGTGATGACTGAGTGCATAACCTAGTACCAGTAAGGGCAAATAGGTCTTAGGCGTCTATCTCTGATTGCCTATAGTTCAGGACTTACTCGTACGTGTTCATTTTGATATTTTGTTTTACTTTTGGGTTTATGGGAGACTTGATGTAACGACCTATTTTATTAACACCGTTATTTATTTCGTAATTTCACACTCAGACACCAGCTCAGATTTACGTTGACGATGATGGTAGGCTAAGACACATGTCAACCTAGTACAGTAGTTAATTGTGTGTTGTATTGCTTATTTGCGATGCATTTTATGAATTTATTTGCTAATAATCATATGTGTGTATGTTGTATGGTTATATCGTGCGAGGTTATGTGACGGGTAGTCACCTTGAAATATGTGCCAACGCGGGTACCGGAAAGGTGAATTACGGGTACACTAGAAAACTCGACTAATTCAAGTTAGTATGACTAAGTAATCAAATGAAATGATTAATGTAACCATAGGCTAAGACAATTAAATTAAAACACTAGGCTATAACGTGCCTCAAAATGCGTGTTAAGACGTGAGGCATCGGGTACCGAGTAGCTGTCTGAAGGTTAGTGGGACCATAAGTTGGTTAATTTTGGTCAATAAAAACATTAATCATACGTTAATTAGGTTTATGTAATGTCAATAAATCAAATAATGAAAAGCCTATAATTTGAGTTAAATAATGTGGACCCTAAATGGGCATTGTGATGATCCTAGTGAGTGAATCTAAGATAGTGAGTGTGTTGTTGGAGTCATTAAGTGGTGTGTGACAGCATGAATAAAGACCATAAGATAATCCTTGAAATGTGCATAGCACACTTGCTCAAAACCAAACATATAAATAGCATTGTTAATGGGTTTCGCATTCAAACCACTCAATTTCAAATGAAAATACTGAGAAAACCAGAGGAGGATAGGATCATTTGGAACTGAAAATCAGGACTTAGAGAGCAAATTAAGTGAATCAACTAAGGTAATCATCTTCTCAATCTATCAAATTTTTTAATGAACTCAATTTTGTGTGTTTTTGATGTAATTTGAATTTAAGAGTTAGATATCGGTTTTCGATGAAAACTTTATGAATTATATGTTTTATGATAATTTCTATTGAGAATTTACAACTGATTTTGAATGAATTATGGTTTTGATGAATTCGAGAAAACTAGTGAATCCATGGGAATTGAATGATTTTGATCAAATTGAAGTTCAGAGATTGTTTTGAATCATGTTTTGGAGTCTGTGTGTGGAGAGTATGCAAACTAGGTTAGGATAGCTAATTGGGATAGGAAGGACAAAATTCTCGACTTAAGAATTCTATCTCAGAGGGCAATTAGTGCGCTAATCATTTTGAGCTCTTAATTGTTTTTCAAAATAAAGAACAGTAGCGTGCTAGATCGATTCCCTAGCGTGCTAACTCCACCTAACGCCTAGATGGACCCATTAATGCACTAATGACAATTGAAACTTGAACATTAAAGGTATTTTTGATGATTCCCAACTTAATACATATTTAAACACTTGTAAACAACCCAAGCTTATAAAATCGGACTTCATGGACTTAGTGGACCTTAGCTCGGTGTCGAAGAGCTTGTCGGGTCGAAAACAGGAGTCCGAGGAGGTCGGGGAGTGGTTTGAGGTTTGTAAAACCCGATTAAAGAACTTTGACTATTTGATTTTGTTTTGATTCCATTTCTATCATTTTCCTGTTGTTTCTACTATTCTATTTAGTTACTTGGACATGGTTTGAGTTTACTCCCCCAGATTCTTTGTTGTGAATGGCAACCCGACCTTGCACTCGGTGCACGTGTCGATGACAATGGATTTGGTCAACACCATAAGGAACCAGCATTTGATCAGTTGGGTGCATCCAATAGTAGGATCCTGGTGACCCGAAGTACAGTCTAGTCCATTTGGAGCGAACACACACATTTATTTAGCTTATATGTAAATTATTCGTGTGATGAGCCAATTATAATTGCATTTCTTTACATTTCGCATGTTTAGCTAACAGTACTTGTTACATTGCCTTACTTTATTGTGAGAATGCTCAGAGGAGTTCCTTGGGATTTTACTTACTGGACTCGTCATCTATCTTTTCATAATGATTAAGTGTACATCCTAGTACCAGTACGGGCAATGGGATCCTAGACGAATACATCTGATTGCGCACCGTTGATGACCTACTAGTACGTGCTTATTTTGATATTTTATATTATTTTGGGTATTAAGAGACTGGAGTAACACCGTACATGTATATGTACATTTTTACGGTACTATTGCTTATATACAGAGTACTTTACCGGGCTTTCCACAATATGATGTGTTCTTATGAATAATGCTTATCATGCTAATTTAATATCTTATTTACATCAAATTAAGGCTTCCGCTGACTTAATGTTAACTTGTAAAATACAAACCACTAGCATAGTTAGGACACGGATAAACTACAAATAGTTGAATAAGGAACTTTAAATACTTAAGGAAATACTCTAAGGAGATATGAAACTATTAACTAACTACATGAATAACATACGTGCGGACGTGATAATTGAGACATGAGGTGGACGGGCTGGTGCCGGACACATGTAGCTGGGCCCACTAGGCGAGGAGCACACGACACGACGACATCTCGAGGGGGGGCTCGGGGCGTGAGGCCGCCATAATTGGTATCAAAGAATGAGCTCTAGGAACTTGAGAAAGTATAAAACTTAATAAATAAACTCTAGATGTGGAAACTCGGTTATATTGCCTTAAAACTTTAGTTGGGAAGTGATGTGAGGCCGGTAGAGTTAGAAGTTATATACGTGTTCTATTTTATTATATATATATAATATACATATATACCGAGGCTGATCTGGAGCACTCTTCTCTATGCAGATCATAGACGGGTTATTGACTACGCCTCATGAGACAGGATAGACTAGTGTTGCGGTTAGAGATCCTCCTGGTATAGCAAGTATGAAGGATCGACTCTCGGCCTAAGAGACTCAGATGGCTAAGGTACTCCAATTACTACATGATTGGGTCGCCAAATGGATGGCACTTGCTACAGCAGTCACAACACCCCGAGACCCATTAGTAATTACAACATACACGGGGACAACCGCCACCCCGGTTATTCCCCGAACACCAGTTGAGAGATTAGCTATCGAGACACTGGCAAAGAGAGCTATAGCAGTTGTCGTTCAATTGGAGATGCCGAGTCCTACGCCTCCACATTCGACTACGTATCAGTTGACGACTACCACCGCTACTGCTACTACATCAAGATTTATTTTGGCCCCAAAGGCGAAGATGTTGAGAAAGTTCCTGAAGTTCCTACCAGGCTTCTTTTACAGAGGTGGTGACCCTTAGGCTGCATGAAAGCGGAGAGTGTCTCATTAGTGGTTCTATAAGTTGATTAGGAATAATGAAAGTGTTTAGGCGCGTCTTTCTAGAGCATGTTTAAGAGGCCACGCGACAGTTTGGTGGACTACCTATCAGGACACCCACCTAGAGCCAACGACACGGGTTGAGTTTAGAGAGTTGTTCTATGATCAGTAAATACCTATGGAGGTGAGGTTGCGATTGAGGAAAGAGTTTCTGACCCTGAGACAGGGTAACTGGACATTGATATAATATATAAAGCGATTCCAATACCTACTTAAGTTTTCTATGGTTGTAACAGGGATAAAGCGAATATAACTATACTATTCCACTCGAGGAGTTGATGATAGGATTGTTGCGACGGTGGTATCATCTGAGGCACCCACTCTACAGGACATATTTGATCAAACATTGGCGCATGAGACCTACTTGAAGCAGAGAGATGAAAGACGTGTGACTGGGACTTAGGAACAAACTGGGCATAGTTCTCGATCGGATTGGAGGCCTAAGAAACAGTGGGATCATCAGGATACAGGTCGAAGGGATGATAGATGGGACAAGGACCGCAGGGATAATCATCGAGACAATCAGTTCCAGTATGAGGAAAGACTGTCGGTTCAAGCGATCACACCAACATCGGTCAATTAGTGTAGGCCGCAACAGTAGATGCACCATCAGGGTAGAGATTAGGGGGACATGAAAGGGGTCAGAGAAACCGGGGTCAGGTTCCTAGATTTAGTGATGGTTAGTGTAGCGGCCCTGCTGCCCCATGTTGATGTGTCTTCATGTACTTCTTGCCTAGTTGTACTAGTGGTTTATATTTTACAAGTTAATAATAAATCAGCGGAAGCTTATCTTGAGCAGGTAAATTATTAGATTAACATGATAATCATTATCCATATGAGCATCTCCTACCGTGGAAAACCACAAAAAGTACTCTGTATATAGGCGACAATACCATAAAATAATGTATATATACATGTACGATGTAATCTCAAGTATCCCAATACCCAAATAATACCAAAATATCAAAATAATATAAACACCTACGAGTATGTCCAAGACCGTCAGCAGAAAGAGATAGTCGCTCAAGATTCTCCTTTACCGCTACTCGTAGAAGAATCTGCACTCAGCCACCTAACAAATACAATGACGAGTCCAGTGAGTAAATTCCCAAGAGAAGTCTACACACTATTCAATAAATTCAAACAAAACTACAAAACCTGCAAGTGTGCTATCTAGCAATATAAATACATACTTACATGAATGTAGGGTAATACAAAAGATTCAAGCGGCATACAATGATAGTAACAAGTACAACAGACAATAATCAAGCAAAGTAGCAGTTAACGAGGTAAATGAGAATGTAAACATATAACAGTTAAGTCAAGACACACTTAAATGTCTTTGATGAAAACCCAAGGATATGTCGTGTGTAGCAGACTTTACCATACTTTGGAGCTAACAATCTCTCATGTGGGCTTTTTCGACAACCTCTACAGTCACGTTTCCTTAGTCCTTGCGGTACTGGCCATATCCGCTGAGTCACCGACACGTGCACCTTAGTGTAGCTCGGGTCTTTATTCATCGAGGACCTGATCACACGTGCTATGGTATAGTTTACCCAAGTTTGTCCACACATCTTGATCTTAAAACCTTGATAAACCAACCAATTAGTTAAACAAACCAGAAACAGTTCGACACCCATCACATGCATAAGAGAAATGAACTGAATTCTATAAAGCATTCTCAAAGGTTTTACGCACTTAAATCCGTGCTCCAATTTCCCTAGACTCTCGAATCTAACCTTACATGCTCCTCGATACCCGAGCAACGGTCCCCTAAGTCCTTGAAGACCAATTTTATATGTTCAGTATGTTTATAGGTGTTCGGGTATGTATTTAAGTAAAAAATCTCAAAACAAACCATTGAATTTAGTTTTTATCTATCATTAGCACGCTAATGGGTCCATCTAGTGCACTAGGTGAAGTTAGTGCGCTAGGGGATCTGTCTAGCATGCTAATGTTCTTCATTTTGAAAAATAGTTAAGTGCCTAGAATCATTAGCGAGCTAATTGGTCTAGTTAGCACGCTAATTACCCTATGTGACAGAATTCTCAACTCGAGTTGAGGATTTTGTCCCAACCTCTCACTTAGCTACTTAAAACCCTATAAATTGTATTCTCCACTTAAAATAGACTCAAAACATCATTTACATCAACCTTAAAACATCCATTAGATCAAATTAATCAATTTAGCCATTCCATGAAATCCGCTAGTTTTTCCAGTTTCATTAAAAACCTTAATTCTTCAAAATCAATTTTAAAATTCTCATTTAAATGCTAAGAATACTTGAAATTCATCAAAATCTCATTAACATCAGTGACCCATTCCTCATATATCAATTTCACATTGAAACTCCAAATTTTAACTAAATTGCTAATGCAGTAAAGTCACGTAGTTGATTCACCACCAAGCTTGAGAATCTCTCACCAACACCCATGGGTTCTTTCAACAAACCATGATGATCTACTCCTCTCCATCAAACTCCTTCTCCAACAAGTTTTGTGATGAAGAATGATTCGTTTGAATGTGTTTAATCAACTTATTATATATATATTAAGGTAGGAGTTATTTCTAGCCATGGTTCTTCATGAGTTTACTTATCCCGAGACTCATCTATTGGTCCATCTCTTGCTACTTAGCCCACTAACTCCCACTAACTCAAATCAAGTGAAAACAATTGATACTTCCACAGTTTCTAGATGTGCCCAATGTGTATCTCTAGGAAAGTCCGATGGTTTCTAATTTAAACCACCAAACTATAGGCCTTGATTTATTTGATTAACTCACCGTACATTAAGCCTTAATAAACCATATGGTTAATATTTTATTTATCGAAATTTACTAACTTGTGGTGCCACTAACCTTCGGCTACCCGATATTCGACACCTCGCATCTCAAAACGCATTTTGAGCCATAGCCTATTATTCAAAATTGAATTTACTTAGCCTATGGTCGCATTACCCATTTTAATTGATTAACTAGTCATCCCGACGTTCACAACAGTAGTTCACCTATTCAATAGTAAAGTTTCCTAGTCTACATGTAGTTCACCTATTCAATACCCGCGTTGACACAACTTTCGAGGTAAACACCAGTCGCACCAACTCACCCGTTAACAACATACATAAATGTGATGCAATACAATAATATACTGTTTAAACATCACACCTAAGCAACCATCATCCACAATTAACATATTTCGTCGGTTCTCGTGCCCCAGTCAATCGAGTTGTCCACATAACGCTTGAATTATGACTGTTAATCCCCAAGATTAACATTAATCCTAGTTTTAATTAATTTGGACCGTTACAATTCTTCCTAACTAAAAGAACTTTGTCCTCAAAATTTAGATCTCAAGGGACTTAAAATTCATTTCGACACGGAACTAAAATAGTGGCGGTACAACTGACGTGGCTGACTAAATTCCAACCCCCACTAGACCATACTTTAATACATTGGGGACGTACCAGTGGGCCTTTCTAACCTGCTCCATTGGCCCATCACCCATAGCCTTCGCGATGCTGGCCAATATGTCGAGTCACCGACTTGTGCACCAAGGCAGCTCGAGTTGTCATTCACCGAGGGTCGGGCCACATGTGATATGGCCTAGTGTATATCACAACATTGAGTCTTGTTTCCTGTATGATCGATTATCATTCTTGTTCTCTCTATAATTGTAGTCCTCAGGCGTTTCCACGCACGCAATGTGTCCAAAACTTCCCTTCCTACCACCCTTCAGTTCTTCGCATAACTGTATCCTCGGTGTTGTCCCGTACGCAATCTGCCCCACAAGAACCTTCTATAGCCCTTCGCATAGCTGTATCCTCAGGCGTTGCCCCACACACAATGTGCCTAGAAAGACCTTTCCTACAGACCTTCATCTTTTCATCTTCATGGGGAGGAAATTGTGGCAGAAAATATTCACAACGCTACTCACTCCTGGCCTTCTGTTCTTCTTTTCATAAGGAGGAAACTGTGGCAAGAGACATTTGCAATTGCCAACTCACTCCCAAGCCCAATGCGCTCATTCGCCGCCAATGAGCGCACCTGACAAGCCCAATAACTGGTCCTCTCGGTTGTCGGCGTAGACCCATGACACACCGACATATGTACCAGCACAGTAACTCGGGTTGTCAATCACCAAGGACTCCCGATACATTTGTTATGGTCTAGTTGTTATTCGACCTTGTTTGAAGACGAATCATGTCCATGAACATAGTTAACAATGTTCAGGCTCATTATCGAGCTTCAACACCGTGTAACGACCTAAATTGTAATTACGCCGTTATTATTGATTATTTTCAGACTTGGACGCCGACTCAGATCCAGGTGGATGCCGCGGATAGGTCGGCGCACGCTTGACTAGGTAATTGGTTATTTTGCGTGATTGATTGCCTATTTGCGATGTTGTATATCAAATTATTTACCTAGCATCACATATGTGTATTTATATCATTGAATCGAACGAGATAGTGTAACGGGCGTTCGCCTCAAGAAACGTGTCAATACAGGTACTGAGCGAGCGAAATGTGGGTACGCTAGGTCGAAAAACTAATTTGATTAGTCAAATTAATTAAATGTGATAAAATACAAATTATAAACCCATAATCTAGGCCAATTGATCGAAATTGGCGATTATTGCGCGCCTCGTTATGCGTGCCGAGGTGCGGAACACCGAATAACCAAAAATAATTAAACAAGACTAAAAATCTGGTGTCTAATGAGGAGCAAGTGGGAACATGTCACATAAACACCTAATACCCTCAAAATGAGGATCATCACTCATTCTTGGAGGAGTTGGCTAATTGAAGGTGGAAGATTTCATGAGTCTCTTGGAGTTTTGAAGGGAGTTGATCAAACAAACAAGCAATCAAGGTTAGCATCTTTATTTTCTTTCAAATTTCCATTAAAATGAAGCTTGAATGGGTTTTAATGGTGATGGTTGATTGATGGTTAAATGTTGGCGAAAACTTGATATTAATGGTGTTGGTTGTTGTTGAAGTTGTTATTATCGTTGAAGTTTTTTTTTAAAAAAAAAAACAAAGACCAATGTCTCTGTGAAGAATGAGATGGGGTGGAGGGTGTAAGCACGCGCTGGACCAGGCCGGGCCGTCCGGGCCCGACCTGATTGGACCGGGTCTGGCCAACCCGGTTGGACTAGGTCAAACCCAGTCCAGGAACCCACCCATTTATTTAAATAATATAATATTAAAAACTAATTTAAAAATAGTTTTAAATTAAATAAATTATAGAAAAAATAAGAAAATAAGTAGAAAATTATGGAAAAGTCCAGAAAATCAGGAAAAATATAAAAAATAGAAAAAAATAGAAAAATAGTATTCGAGAATTTTTCGGGCGTTTGACACCTCTATATAACTCGAAAAGTGTGCCAAACCAAACGTTTTGGAATAAAATTTTCATGTTTTTGGCCACACATTATAAATTCACTTAATTTGGCTCTAAACTAGTTAAAATGGTTTAATTAGACACCAGGAACTTAGGATACCACAGTCTAGTGTCGGGCGCGTATCTCGAGACGTGAGTGAAACTTTGGAGCGCGTTTTTTAGATACGTAAGAATCCATCAGAAAGTCACTGAGGGTTTACTTTTCCATCGTTGATTTCATATTCCTTGTTATTGTACTCTATTCCGTGATACATTTGGGTTGGTGGTCGAGTTACTCCCGGTTGGTGGTCGAGTTACTCCCACTTGATATTCGTAGTGTACTTATGACACACTAGGCTGTAGCATGTGTGATCAGGCACTCGGTGAATTGCAACCCGAGTTAAATTAAATGTGCACGTGTCGGACACGCACTGCGAGGAACCAGGTGAAAGTAAGTGGGGGCACCCACCGAAAGGATCCTATGGTTTCAAAGTACAATTTAGTCTGACCGGGACGAGTACATACTTTGTTTCTCTTGTGTTATTAATTCATGTGATGATCGTAGCATAGTTGTCTGTTTAGTTTCGGCATGATTATTTAACATGATTATTGGTATCTATTTATTTTCTTATAAATGCTCGGTGTACTTCGTTTGGAGTCTTACTAACTGTACTCTCCATCTTGCTTTTTGTAATGGTCGAGTGCAAATCCCAATACTAGCAGTGGCAAGGGGGATTCTTGGCGACTTCATCTCATTGCTCGCTGTCGAGGACCTACTAGTACGTGTTATTTTGATATTTTGCTTTACTTTTGGGTATTGGGAGACTGGATAGACACTGTACTTATATATATATATATATATATATTACTGCTTAGTATTGTCGCCTACATACTGAGTACTTTCCCGAGTTTTCCACAATTGGAGTTGCTCCTATAAATAATGCTTTATACGATGATGAATTTAATTGTTTTACTTGCTTAAGACTTTCGCTGTTTTAATGCTAAAAGTGATTCAATTGTCTAACTAAATTGATTTATGAAATGAGTTAACACACATATCGAGTAGTCGTGATATAGCAAAAGACGTTAGTGGAGCATGGGACCTAATGGGTCAATGATCTAACAGGACTGCGGGGCCGCGACACTCCACGTGGCGACCTTGAGATTTTGGGCCTCCACACACCGTGTGTTTCAGTCTCACTTTCATTAACTTTGCCTGTGTCCATACAATCACAGTCATGGTATTGTTGTAGTGTTTCACATAGCACAAGACTCAAACTTAGGCAGTGAAATATGATCTCATGATACTGTGACTATGGCCATCATGAGTTACTCTCACTCACGTATAAGTCACGAATTGTCTCATCCATTTTTTTACAGTTTATACTTAATAAGGTCATACTCCTTGTATACAATACCTAATGGAGAGTACCGCCTATCCATTAATGAAAATTTTCACTCTTTTTATTCTCATGTCTTCAATAAGCTTTGTGTCTTCATATCCTTAGATCTACAAATCATATGGCTCTTCTATCTTTCTATCATGATGCCCATCCATTTCACTTACTATGTATATAACTCTTAGATTTCTCCCTAAGATCTCATGTGTTCCACTTTGTCATACTAATCTTTATCGCCCCTGTTCCTAGTTTTCCATCTTCATTGAACTTGATTTAAATCTTGGTATCAGTGATTTGTTCGATGTCTTCTCGCACAATTATAAGTTTTCTCTCGACTTGTACTTATTGAATTGTCATTTTCAGATGAGGTAGCAGTGTGGGCCTCCACTGACCTCATTGTCTGAGGGCAATCTT
Source organism: Stephania yunnanensis (assembly GCA_039657365.1). Lineage (NCBI taxonomy): Eukaryota > Viridiplantae > Streptophyta > Magnoliopsida > Ranunculales > Menispermaceae > Stephania > Stephania yunnanensis. The sequence goes on along the minus strand of CM077585.1, from coordinate 51,013,383 downwards.
AAAACTTATGTGGAGTCGCTCGAATTGTCATGATTGGAAAACTAACTCCTGTGCTTTGGCCAGAGCTAAAGGTGTTTGTCATCGCTTTCATGTACATCCTGAGTCATCTCAACACTATTAGTTATCCATAGATCTTCTAGCTGCTCCTTTGTTTAGCATCTTCTAGCTATCCTAACAAGACTCTACCTAACATATCTCGACCACCTTCCCCTACTTGTACACTTCTGAAACTCTTTATTCTAAGTCTTGTTGTTATTGTCTTTTTATAGATCTTTAAACCAAAAGCACCTACAACTCAAGGCTTGTATGAACTCGCCATCATACCTCCTATGTTTTGTCAAAATATAAGCTAGGTATCCCATACCTACTAGGTTGGAAACTATCACGTCCTCACCAGCCGTGTCGTAGTCTGCAATACGAATAGATTGCATAGTCTCTAACGTTAATCATCACTTCATTTTTTAGCATGAAATAACCACATATAATCACTTGCATTCACCATTATCTTCTTTAACATGAAGTTTACACATATAATGTAGCAAAAACATCAGGTTCCCATTAACTATACAAAATGACATGGTATTTAAAATCTTCACCTCTACATACTACGTATTAGATTCCTTAACTAGGGCTCTAACCCATAATGCTACCGCTGGTATCGCCGATATAAAGATCATTGGACATTTGAAATAATGATTCCCCTCCGCTCCACAATGAGAACATACTACAGGGCACTCCTGTTCCAATGATGCAGTCTCGTCATTCTACACATCTGGTACTAGCGCAGGTGGCGTTATACTAACTGACACGGTCTCCAAGGACAACTGTTCTTATCATGTCCACGCTGGCCATATCGAAAACACCTACGTCGCCATTTTGTTTTCCCCATCGTCTCCTTGAACTCTAGCTCGAAATCCTCATGTATTGTGCTCGAGGTAGGGACACTCGATCATACTCCCTATCTGAATCAGCACTTATATTGTTAACATATACTCCTCTTGTGTCCTCTGTTTGTTCCTCCTATACTCATCGCCAGTGGAATGCTCAATCGACACTGTCTCTGGTTGGGTTGCGATGACTACCAATGAGTTTCGAGATGTTGTAGCCACAGCTATAGTGAGTGCCGTAAGCGCGGCAGCTCGATCCCATAATAATCAGAGTACCTCAACCATTTGAGTCTTCTGGGTTGCAAGTCGATCCTCCACACTTGCTGTAAAAGAGGAATTTCTAGCTTCATTGCTAGTCTATCCGATCTCTTGGAGCGTAGTAAACTGTATGTCTATGATCTGCATCAAAAAGCGTGCTTCGGATCAGCCTTGATATATTTATGTATATAATATATGTAAAGAATATAACACGTATATAAACCTATCGCTACCAGTCACACATGTGTCCCACCTAAAGTTCTAAAGCCATAACATCAGGTTTCCATATCTAAGATTTTTATTGGTTAAGTTTACAAAATTTCTTTTAACTTTTCCCGAGGCTTCATCAACCTCTCTATAATGCCAACTATGGCATTGGTATCAGGTTACAGAACAACTACACTTCAACCCCTAGGATCCATTAACCTTGCTCTGTCGTCCTGGGGTGATGTGTTTTCGTGTACTTCTTGTCCGGTGGGCTCAACTACAAGTGTCCGACAATTGCCCGTCCTCATCTTGTCTCGATAATCATGTTCACATAGCTATTTCTAGTTTGGTTAACTAATTAATCACATTAATCTTAATTTATTTCTTTAAGTCCAACTGTCTGTAGCTTATTTGAGTCCTAGCCGTACTAGTGATTTGTATTTTAGAAGTTAACAATAAATCAACTGAAGCTTAACTTTAGCAGGTAAATTATTAGATTAGCATGATAATCATTATCCATATGAGCATGTCCTACTGTGGAAAACCTACAAAAGTACTCTGTATATAGGCGACAATACCATAAAACGATGTATATATACATGTACAGTGTTATCTCAAGTATCCAAATACCCAAAATAATACCAAAATATCAAAATAGTACAAACACCTATGAGTATGTCTAAGACTGTCAGTAGAAAGAGATAGTCGCCTAAGATTTTTCTTTGCTGCTACTCGTAGAAAGATCTGCACTCAGTCCCCCAACAAACACAGTGACGAGTCCAGTGAGTAAGTTCTCAAGAGAATTCCATACAATATTCAGCAAGAATTCAAATAAAACTACAAAACATGCAAGTATGCTATCTAGCAACAAAAATACATACTTACATGAATGTCGGGCAATACAAAAGATTCAAGCAACATACAATGATAGTAACACAGTGCAACAGACAACAACCAAATAAAGTAGCAGTTAATGAGGTAAACGAGAATGTAAACATATAACAAGATACACCTAAATGTCTTTGATGAAAACCTAATGATGTGTTGCGTGTAACAGACTATGCCATACTTTGGAGCTAAGGGTATCTTCTGTGGTCATCTCGACAACCTCTCCCATTTCTTTAGTCCTCACGGCGCTACCCATATCCGCTAAGTCACTGACACGTGCACCTTAGTGCAACTCGGGTCGCAATTCACCGAGGGCTTGACCACGTGCTTTTTATAGTGTACCCAAATTTGCCCACACATCCTATTATAAAAACCCCGATAAACCAATCAATTAGTTAGACAAACCAGTAAAGCAAAACATTTTAGCACCCATCACATGCGTTAGAAAAATGAACTAAATTCTGTAAAGCATTCTTAAGGGTTTTACACACCTAAATTGTGGTCCAACTTCCTCGGACTCCAGAATGTGACCCGAGAAGCTCCTCGATACCCGAGCTACGGTCCCATAATTCTCTGAAGTCCAGTTTTACATGTCTAGTATGTTTATAGGTGTTCGGGTATGTATTTAAGTTAAAACTCCCAAAACTGTCCTTTAAACTCAGTTTTTATCTGTCATTAGCACGCTAATGGTTTTACCTAGCGCGCTAGGTGAAGTTAGTGCGCTAAGGGATCTGTCTAGTGCGCTACTATTCTTCATTTTGAAAAATAGCTAAGTGCTCAGAATCATTAGCATGCCAATTGGTCTAGTTAGCGCGTTAATTACTTTCTATAACAAAATTCTCAGCTCGAGGATTCTATCCCAACCTCCCTAATTAGCTACCTAGACCCTACAAATTGCATTCTCCATTTAAAATAGACTCCAAAACAACATTTACATCAACCTCAAAGCATCCATTAGGTCAAATTAATCAATTCACCCATTCCATGAAATCCACTAGTTTTTCCAATTTCATTAAAAACTTTAATTATTCAAAATCAATTGTAAATTACTTGAAATTCATCAAAATCTCATCAACACCAGTGGCTCATTCATCATATATCAATTTCACATCCAAACTCCAAATTTCAACTAAATTGCTAACATAGTAAAGTTACGTAGCTGATTCACCACCTAGCTTGAGAGTTTCTCACCAACTCCAATGGATTCCTCCAACAAACTTCGATGATCTACTCCTCTCCAGCAAACGCCTTCTCCAGCAAGTCTTGTAATGAAGAATGGTTTGTTTTCATGTGTTTAATCAACTCATTATATATATTAAGGTAGGAGTTATTTTTAGCCATTAATCTTCGTGGGTTCTCGTATCCCGATACTCATCTATTGGTCCATCTCTTGCTACTTAGCCCACTAACTCCCACTAACTCAAATCAAGTGATAACAATTGATACTTCCACAGCTCCTAGATGGGCCAATATGTATCTCTAGGGAAGTCTTGTGGTTTCTAACTTAAACCACCAAATTATATGCCTTGATTTATTTGATTAACTCACCTTACATTAAACCTTAACAAACCATATGGTTAGTATTTTATTTATCAAAATTAACCAACTTGTGCTTCCACTAACCTTCAGCTACCTAGCATTTCGAGGTGCGTCATAACCTATTGTTCAAAATTGAATTTACTTAGCCTATGGTTACATTACCTATTTTAATTAATTAACTAGTCATCCTAACATGAATTAGTTTTGTTTCCTAATGTACCCATAGTTCATCACATTACCCATTTTAATTGATTAACTAGTCATCCTGACGTGAATTAGTTTTGTCTCCTAGTGTACCCGTAGTTCACCTATTCAATCCCCACATTGACGTGCCTTTCGAGGCAAACACCCGTCATACCAACTCACTCATTAACAACATACACAAATATGATGCAATACAATAATATAATGTTTAAACATCACACCTAAGCAACTATCATCCATAATTAACATATTCCTTCGGTTCTTGTGCCCGAGTCAAACCCCCGAATTACGACTATTAATCCTCGAGATTAACACTAATCCTAGTTTTAAGTAATTTGGATCGTTAAAGCTAGGCCGACTGGCAAGATATACGTGAATGTGATAGGTGTGGTCAGTGGAGACACTTTAGGGTAGACTACAGAGCACCATCGTCGCCATGATGAGAACCAGATTAGGCCAGAGAGAAGGCCCATGCGGTAGCACAGCCAAATGGCAGCGCGACCAGATAGCTCGTCAAAGGTACGTTACATATTTTTGGTAGACCTACGCATGCTATATTTGATTATGGTAGTACTTTATCATTTATTGCTAGGCGAATTGTAGGAGAGTTAGGGTTAGTTGCACAGACACTAGACGCACACCTTGTTCTCTGTTCGGCCACTGGGACAAGATATACCCTAACCGGATATATAGAGATGTGATGATAGAAGTTGAGGAACATTAGTTACTCGCTGAACTCAAAGTGTTAGAGTACTTAGAATTTGACACTTTTCTCGAGATGAATTGGTTGTTTTCCTACCATGCACAGTATGACGCCCTCAAACTTCGAGGCAAATTGGGTACTACCACGTTGCCAAACACGTCACCCAACACGCCATGTCACCTCACACTTGTCCTTGACAACCCACGTCCTAAACCTTCATTTCTATTCAATTCACATTAATTTAGTATTTATCATGTATTTATGAATATTTACAATAAGTTAATTGTTTATGATTTATGAAAACATTATAAATTAAATATCATAGCGAAAATCTTTGAAACATGCAAATATTTGTAAAATAAAAAGTTTTCATTTTATAAACAACCCTATAATGTGGAACCTGACATGAGATACAATGTATACCAAAAAGCAAAAAAAGTGTAAAAAGTGGTCATATACATATATCGGGTACACAATTCCTCTTGAAATCTGATAAAAGCAGTAAATAAGTACATACACACACCTACGCAAAAAAGTTGATGGGGCTTTCCTAGCTCAATGGTAGTCACTTAAACCCTTTTGGTCCGGCTCGTCCTAGAATCTGCGATTTGTCACCAAAAACAATGACAAATCCCAATGATTAAATCCCAGAGAACGTTAGCTAATATTCATGAAATCCAATAAAATGGTTACAATTCATGCAATTTAAATAAGGAACATAAAATAAGTTAATTGCATGAAAATAAGTAGTAAAGAAGTCGAAACTGGACACGAATAAAGCATGACCAAAAACCATGGTCAACATCCAAGAATCGGCTTCCATGACAATCGTTTCACCAAATATCTCACGGTCGAATGAGAGGAACCTATTAATGGTAATACCCCGTTCAAACATCTCTCGATAGGAACCCATGAAGGAGACTTAAATCTTTGCCCATCTCTCAACCTAATGGGTTTCGTGAGAAATAGTCACCAAGTAGCCCCGACATGAGCAATTACTCAAACAACGTGGAGCAGCTAGCCTCGGGGTGTGAGTCTATGTCGTGCCTAATCCCATCGACAAACACAAACACAAACACATGTGGGTGTTGATGAATAGTAAATGCATAACAATGAATAACACGATGGGATAATTGAAATTTAAAATAAAGCAAGTGTTATAAATAAATTTTAACTAATTTTTTCGTAGCTTTACTTACCTCAAGCAAATCACAAATCACCCTCAAAATGTTTCGCTCACACCTCGAGATGCGCGTTCGACACCCGATTATAGTCTTCTAAGTCTCTGGTGTCCAATTATACCACTATAATTATTTTAAAGTCACATTAAGTGAGTTTATAGTGTGGGACCAAAAATTAAAAATCTTATTCCCAAAAAGTTTGGTTTATTGCACAGTTTTTGAGTTATACCGCGGTGTCAAAAGCTTGAAAAGAGTCTCAAAACTCATTTTCTTAGCTTTTTATAATTTTCATATTTTTCTAAAATCTTTCATGATTTTTATCTATTTTCTATAATTTATTTTCATTTAAAATCACTTTATTTAATTTTTAATTATTTTTTAATATATTTTTAATAAGTTATACTGGGGTGTCAAACGCCTGGGACAGGGTCGAGCCGCCTGGACCAGGGTAGGCTCGACCCTGTCCAATCGGACCCGGGTCAGTCCAACCCAATCCATCTGGGGCTAGATCGGTCCGGCCCATCTGGGCTTGGGTCGGGTTGACTTTTTTTTTCTTTTTACAAACTAACAACAATAACAACATTAATAACAATAAACAAAAATTGCAATAGCCATTAAACTCCTAAACCTCTCCACCAAATTAACGACAAAAACAACCACTTATCCATGTTTAGTAAAGTCGTCGGCGTGAGACGTGGTGGTGTCGGAGCCAAGAGAGAACAACAATTTTGCAGGAGTGAGGAGACTTTGTGATAATGAGATGAGATCAAATGAGATGAAGAAGGAATGTCGAAGAAGAATAAAAAATGAGAAGGGATGGAAGAACCGGTTAGGGAGAGAGAAATGGAAATTATGGGTTTTGTTTGGAGAGGAGAAAGAAAAATAGGAGAGAGAAAAAGTGAGGTATAGGATGATGTGATGGATAAGTGTGATGTGACGAGTGATGTGACCTATAAACCCTTTACTACCCCATGCACCTGCATTACACGCACCTCGCGACGTCGTACACTCTCGTCACTACATGCACACAACGCGACAAAATGAGAATTTTAACTACTGCGACGTGAATTAAATAATAATACAACAAATTAATATGCATCACACAAAAATAAATATTTATACCTTAGTTGGGGTGCCCTAGACTTGTCGACGGTGCCCACATGGGTCTGAGCTATGGTCCTAATCCGTAATTAATAAATTAATTAAGATTAAATAATGCAGGGCATTACACATAGATAGAATATTTTGGTAAGAGTGTTGAGTTTCGCATTCTTGGGATACCAGAGTTCTCACTAGTTGGATCCGTGACTGATTTGCCGATCACTAGGGATCGATTAGCTACAACACAGGAGATGGAGGCGTTTGTTGTGATAGTTGAGCCAGAGATTCTGACCGAGGTCATGATTAAAGATGTTCCAGTAGTTAGAGACTTCATCAATGTTTCCAAGATGATCTACCATGATTGCCACCACCATGAGCGATTGAGTTTATCATCGAGCTGATACCAAAGACTCAGTCGATCGCCAACAGACTTTAAGATATGTCACCATCGGAGCAGGTGGAGGTTAGAAGACAACTTGATGATTTGTTGGAGAAGGGCTTCATCCACCTTATTATGTCACCCTGGGGAGCTCCAGTTTTGTTTGTGAAGAAGAATGGTGGTTCGATAAGGATGTGAATAGACTATAAAAAGTTGAATCAGGTGAGAGTTAAGAACCGTTACCCACTTCCTAGGATAGACGATCTGTTTGAACAGTTGGCAGGCACCAGATTTTTTCGAAGATTGACTTTCGATTAGGATATCATTAGTTGAGGATTCAAGAAGAAGATACCCAGAAGACCATTTTAGCACGATATACGGGTTCTTTGAGTTCACGGTCATGCCATTCAGACTGACTAATGCCCCATCGATCTTCATGGATTTGATGCACAATGTTTTGACACTATATTTGGACAGGTTTTTTATAGTCTTCATCAACGACATTTTGATCTATAGTAAGACTCGTGAGGAGCACGACAGGCATTGACGACGCTAATAGAGCATAGGTTGTATGCCAAGTTTAGCAAGTGTGACTTCTGGCTGAGTGCAGAGAGGTTTTTAGGACAAGTCATCAGCAATCAAGGTATCTTTGTACATTTAGATAAGATTCGGGCTATCATTGACTAGAGGATACCTAAGTTTGTTACCGATATTTAGAGTTTTTTTGGATTGGTAGGATATTATCGGCGATTCGTACAGGAATTTTCTTTGATTATAGCGCCGATGACGAGACTGACTAAAGAGGATATTAAATTTGATTGGTTAAAGAAATGTGAGCAAGCTTTCTATGAGTTGAAGAAGAGATTGAATTCTGCACCAGTGTTGACATTGCAAGAGCCAGGCAAAACATTGTCAGTATATATAAATGCGTCAGGCATTGGTCTTGGATGTGTGTTAATGCGTGTCCAGTGCATGACTTGGAGTTTGTAGCAATCGTCTTTGCACTGCAGGCCTGGAGGCACTATCTTTATAGATAAAGGTTCACTTTGTAAAGTGATCACTAGAGTCTACGCTACATTTTCACTCAAAGAGATCTAAATGTGCATAAGAAGAGATGGCTTGAGCTACAAATGACTATGACTTCGCTATTGAGTATCACCCTAAGAAAGTGAACGCCATAGCTAATGCATTGAACAAGAGCGGGATTGACAGTTAGACCATTTTGACCTATGACACATGAGCATGGCTTGTTATAGGCAATATCAGTTGTGTGTATGACAGAGGTATCTACTACGGCTGAGCAGCGCATTTGCGGTCAGGTGAATGTTCCGAGCATATCGATGGAGTGGGTTGCCGAATGTTAGAAGGGAGTTTATAAGCGGTTCAGTGGTTTGGCTCAGGATCTAGAGTGTACTAGTTGGGCGGAGATGACGGATCGATGTTTGAGACACCAAATGAGGTTATGGATACCTGCAAATCAAGAGATACTGGACGGGATTATGGAGGATGCACACCGGTCTCGCTACATAGTTCATCCTGGTCAGACCAAAATGTATCATGACTTTATGTGATTATTTTTGGTGGCCAAGGATGAAGGCTGACATGGGAGCATATTTTAGGAGTTGTCATATTATCCAGCAGGTGAAGGCTGAGCACAAGAAACCTGGTGTATTAATACAGCCGTTACCCATTCTATAGTGTAAATGGGAGCACATCACTATAGATTTCGTCACTGGACTGCCGCAGACATCAAGGCATCATGATGCAGTTTGGGTTGTGATTGACAGCTGACGAAATTGCCTCACTTCATTCTGGTGTTAATGAGATACAAGTTCCCATACCTGATCATATTATTTGATCGGGAGATTATTAGATTGCATGGGGTGCCAATTTCTATTGTGTCAATCAGAGATCTCAGGTTAACTTCTAGACTTAAAAAGGCTATGCAAGAACAATTTGGCACCAAGTTGCAGTTTAATACGGCTTACCATCCTCAGACCGACATACATTTAGAGAGGTTGATATAGATTTTGGAGGATATGCTCAGGGCGTTTATATTGCAGTTTGGGGGTTCTTGGGAGGATTATCTACCTTTGTGTAAGTTTGCATATAACAACAGCTATCAGGCGAGTATCAAGATACCACCGTTTGAGGCACTATATGTATGCCCTGTGGATCACCTACGTGTTAAGTAGAGCCAGAAGATACTATGACGTCCCCTTCTCAAATTAGGACACCGCATGGCCTAATCTCGTTATTAAGCCCTAATTTCACCTCATAGAACTTAACAAGGGACTAATCAGTCTTTCCAAAACCTTGTTACGTACCAATTAATTTTTTTTAAATGAATATAAACCTATATTTATCCTATGACAATTCATAACTCAAAGTTGGTTAAAATCTTGTTTACTTATAATTTTATTCAGCGGAAGTCTTAATAATCTAGCAGAAGTTTATAACATGAGACCTAACGAAAAACCATGGAATAAAGATTACATGCATATATATATGATAAAACGGCAATATATAATATCATGTGTCTGGTCGAGGTATTACTCACTCAACCTATAATATACAACCCCAAAAGTATATCATATACATATAAAAGAAATATATAAAAAAACCAAACCTATAAAATCGAGAGTAGTAGTGTTCCACTGGCTCAGAGGTAATCACTGATCTTCTCTTTGCCTGGTATGCTACTCGATGGATCTGCATCCACCGTCACAAACTGGATGATGAGTCCAAGAAAGTAGAAAGTAATATTGAGAGCCATTAGTTCACATTCCCAAATATGCAATAAGTATCTAAAAGCATGATAATATCTACTACGCTGTAAACAGAACATGCAAAGAGAAACTTCCGCTAAACAACATGAAATTGACGTATGGCTAAGTAGTAATGATCTAGGGTTGGTCGGCCTGATCTTCATCACATCAGCCTTTCAACTCTATGAGGACGAAATTGAGCTCTACATCAATGCGAAGATCTGAGCAATGCTCTTGCCTTTATTACCTTTAGCTGGTGTCAATCACCTGCAATATATACTCGCCAACGACCTCGGGTCCCACGCCCTATGTGATGCGCAAGTTATGTTTGCCAACAACCCCGAGACTCATTTTCCGTGGGATGTGCAAGATAGTAGAGAAATCTCGATAACCCTGGAAAGTTTAATGACCCCGTATGTCAGCCGGATTTCTATCGTAAAGTGGTCCTAGATACAAGAACTACTTTCAAATTTAAATAACGACACGGTATTGGAATCCAACAAAAATAGCAACCTAATAGCATGCTATTTCACTGATCAAATGTATTAACTATCAATAATGATATAACACATGAATTGGAGTCAATGAAATCATTTTATCAACAAATTATACCATGAAAGCAGCTTCTTGTAATGAGAAAGAACTAGTCATAGCCTATGGAGTACAAAAGCAATTTAGTCCAAATGACTGTAAATGAACATATAAATAGGAATGAAATGTAAATATACATCTCAATCGGTTTACTTAGAATCCATGAGATTTTCTATGCTATTTCAGTTTCCCGACACCTTGAAACTCGTACTTAAATCCCCATAAGACTTCTCTAGGTTCATGATACCATTGTATAGGTATTTGAGTGTGTTTGAACCTTTACTTAGGGTATCATACTCTTTTATAGTGTTTAAGGAATTTTTGAAAATTGCAGTTTTTATGCTATCATAGACTTAGCGCGCTAATGTTTGGGGTTAGCACGTTAATGACACATTAGTGTCCTACTAATCCTTATATAGCGTGCTAATCCAAATTAAGGCGCTAGCTAATCTACCTAGCGCACTATGTGCAATAAAACCCAGAATTCTGCAATTAGAATTCCAAGTTTTCTTTACACATAGGCCATGTTAATGCCTAAGGAACCTCCATTCACATTTATGGAGTTCCATGACATCAACCACAATATAAAAGAATAACCCATACATCAAATTCATGAATTCATTTGAATTAAGCTAACTCTATGGTGTAGAGAAGTTACCTAACTTGATAAAAACTAGCTAAACTTGGTCTCTCCTCCACTAAATCACCAAGTTTTTACTAATCTTCTTCTTCTCTAGCAGCTCCTCCTTCTCCAGCAAGTTTCCTTCTCTCTTAATAAATCAAAATGAAAGAGTTGAGTTGCTTAAGTTGGCCAAAAGCTTATATTCATGAATTGGATATGGTTGATTGATAGCCATTGATCATAGTGTGTACACGAGTCTCGAGACCTATCTAATGGTACACCTATTAACACATGTCCCACTAACTCATGCCAAATGACATCAATAAGTGACTCAATTGGTGTTGAGATGGGTCATTACGTGTCTCGAGAAATATCAAGTGGCTATTATTTTAACTTCCTAACTTAAATGTATTTGATACTTAATCAACCATAGCTCCAAGTATATCACTTATAAAAGAATTAATCAACCATAGCTCCACGTATATCACTTATAAAAGAAATATAAAGCTTATACCAACTCATCATATTGTTCTCTATCTCGGTTTCATGCCAACATGTAACTCGAGGTGCATTCCCACACTCGTCTCGACACCTATTCACAAGTAGGAATGACTTAGTAGTCTACACATATACAATACACTATGCGTACATCATTAAAAAAATAACATTTACCTCGGCCATCTCCCCTCGGTCATGACATGTATATCGAAGTCGGTCCCATATCACGGGTCATTTGATTCTGATTGAAAGATTAAAGTCAAATTAAAGATTTGGGTCGTGACAATTCTCCCCAACTAATGGAAATTCCGTCATCGAAATAAAGCTTAACCTAAAGTTATACCTGACTCGAATAGGTACCGAAACCTATCGCGCATAAATTCTTCCCGTTCCCAAGTGAGTTCCGAGTCTCCATGGAACTACGACTTGACCCACACCTTCGAGATGAACTTGCCTCTCAACTGTTGTACCCTACGATCTAGAATTTGTACTGGATGCTCCTCATATGATACGTCCTCACTCGAGTCAATTTAACTCAAGTCCAATGTCGGTCTCTCGCTTGCCTTCAACCTTTCCAACCCGTTTCTTGATCTTAAAAGGCCCAATGAATTCGGTGCTAACTTGCCTTTCAAACCAAATATGTGAAGACCCTTCCGAAGAGAAACCTTTAGATACACTAAAGCTCCCTTTTCATACAAGAGATCGCTGCGATATGTGTTTGCATACTTCTTTTGCCTCTCTTAGGCTCCTTTAAGCCTCTGGCAAATCTATCACACCTTCTCCGTGTGATCAACAATAATTTCAGGCCCTATAATGTCCTGGTCCTTTAGCTCAACTCAACAAGATGGTGAGCGACACAATCTACCATATAAAGCCTCAAATAGCACCATCTCAATGCTAGCCCTAATAAATGTTTTTGTATGCAAGCTCACACAATGGTAGGTATTCCTCCCATGATCTGCCAAACTCAAGTATACAAGCCCTGAGTATATCCTCGAAAGTCTGAATCAACCTCTCAGTATGTCCATCAGTCTGAAGGTGAAAGGTTGTGCTAAACTGTAGGCGCGTACCATACAGCACCTGCATACTCCACCACATCCTGGACGTATACTTACCATCTCATTTTGAAGTAATAGTCAATGGTACCTCATGCAGCCTAATAATCCCCTTATCGAACAATACACGCAACTGGTGAAATGTGTAATGAGCAGCAACTAGTTTTAAATGCGCAGGTTTCGTCAATCTATCCATAATCACCCAGATGAAATCGTGTCGACGGACAGTTCTCCGCAGTCCTCTAACAAAATCCATGTTATGTCTTCTTACTTCCATCGTGGAATGGGAAGTGGTTGTAATAATCCTCCAGGTCTACGACGCTCTGCCTCCACCTACTAGTAGATCCCATAGTTCCTAATAAACTCCAATACGTTCGCTTTCATCCTAAGCCACCAAAAATGTATCTTCAAGTCATGATACATTTTGGTCCTACATAGATGAATAGTGAACCGGGAACGGTGTGAATCCTGAAGAATCTCATCTCTCAGCTCTGCCATTGTCGGTATCCACAATCTGCCTCTAAATCTCAAACACTGATCTATCTTCGTAGTCTAGTTAGTACAATCAAAACTCTGGGCTAACTCACTAAACCTTGAATATAAAATATCTACTCTTTGACCCTCTAACACTCTCTATGTAGACACTATCTGAAGCCTCATCTGTGCACAAATCATCATCCGAGTGCCTGTATGAATATTTGACTAAGTCATCATCGCTACTGCCTCGAGTAATCCATACTCACATATCATATGTCATCTAACAACCTCGGCATCACTAGTCGGTATCCTACTCAGCGCATCAACAACTACATTAGCTTTTCGTAGATGATACTCTAGAGAAAAATTATAGTCCATCAGAAACTCTAATCGTCTGCATTGTCTCCTATTCAGCTCTTTCTATGTGAAGAGGTATTTCAAATTCTTATGGTAAGTATAGATTGTGAACCTCTCTCTATACAGATGATGTCTCCATATCTTCGGAGAAAATACTACCGCTGCTAACTCTAAATTATAAGTGGGATGATTCTTCTCGTGTAACATTAGCTGTATGGATGCGTAAGCCACCGTGCCTTTATCCTGCATCGACAGATAACCTAGACCTGTATAAGAAGCATTAATATATACCAGGAATCCTTGTCCAGCCTCTGGCAATATCAGCACTAGTGCGGTAGTCAACAATCAAACTTGACATCTTTCTAAGTCAATCTAGTCATCGGTGAAGCGATCTTCGAGAAATCTTTTACAAACCTACGGTAATATCCTGCTAACCTTATAAAACTCCTGATCTTTGTGGCTGACATCGGCATAGGCCAATCCACAATAGCTTGAATCTTAGATGGATCTATAGTAATGCTCGCTGCTCCAACAACATATCCTAAAAATGACTTTTGACAGCCAAAATTCACGCTCGCTGAACTTGGCGTAAAGACGATTCTCCCTAAAGGTCTGCATCATCTCTTTGAGGGGTTTCTCATGATACTCTTGATGCCTCGAATATATCAATATATCATCAATGAAATCTATCATGAAGCGGTCTCATCACTAGATGCATCAAGTCCATAAACATGGCATAAGCATTAGTTAAACCAAACGACATGACTGTAAATTAATAGTGTCCATATCTCGTGCTGAATGTCATCTTGGACCTATCTATGAAGACCCCAATTTCTCACAAACTGGGCACCGCTCGACCTAAGCCCACGTAGACCCTCGAGCCAGTCTCGCAAGGTCAATGCAAGCCTAGTAAGCCTTCCAATCCACCATTATAAGTAAATTTGAAATTTTAAGTTGAGTTATTAGTATTTTTCAAGTTTTACAATTTAGCGAAAGCAATTAAAACACTAAATAACTCAACAATAATGTAAAAGAGTTGGACAACCTGATTGTGGAACCCTGTAAACATGTACATTCATGTATATCTTGTTTCAAGTGTTTTAACTAAGCAAAAGTGATATATCATTCGTATGTATCTCTCAACCCAAATAAGTATCCTAAGTGTGATAACAACATATATAAGTAATACAAAAAGTCAAAACCTACAAAAGTGTGCGGAGGAGGACTGTTACGATGTCCTAAGAGTAAATTGCCAAGTGTCGGCGTCTTGCCTTTGCTTAGTTGTGGATCTACACTCGGTCAAACACAAGAATGTCGAGTCCATTAAGTAAAAGCCAGTAGGATCTAAACAGTAACTCAAAATAAATAAAGCAGTCTAAAAGTCGTGCGGATAGAAAGAAAGATGTATGGAATGCATGATAATAATATTGTAAAAATGAAAGTACAACGAGAAATGAGTGTCAAAGGAAATAATATAGAGGTGCCCAAGTAGTCCAAGACCACCGAGTGCGGGTGGTCGTGGCAACGCCAAGCAGACTCAGGTCCTAGGTCACGGCGTCGCCTGCTGTACCTAGACCATCTCGAATTAGGGATATCAATGGTGCCCCGGATAAAACACATCTCATTCCAAGCAAATACTCAAGTGACTCGAGGTCATGGCCTCAGTTGCAAGTCGGTAACCACTCCAATCAGAGACACTCGTATGACTCACTTGGCCCTCGGACACTCATAAGTGGGTAGGAATTCCAAGAAAGGGGCTCAATACAATATCAATAAAATATAAGCTCAAATTAACTACTATGCATTTCCTAGCTGGTTTTACTTACCTCAAAAAATCGCAAATCATCTTCAAAACATCCTATTTATGCCTCGATATGCGTACCCGACACCCAACAATAGCCTCCTAAGTCCCTGGTGTCCATTTATACCATTTCAACTATTTTAGAGTCACATTAAGTGAGTTTATACTATAGGATCATAAACTTGTAATTTTATTTTCAAAAACATTTGATTTTTAGCACCCTTTTCGAATTATACCAGGGTGCCAAATGCCCGAAAAAGCCTATAACTCATTTTTTCTAGTTTTCCCTAATTTTTCATATTTTTCAAGAATTTTCTAAATTTTCCCATAATTTTTATCTATTTTAATCTATTTTCTGTAATTTGTTTTTATAAAAATCGGTTTAATTTTAATTATTATTTTATTAATGGGGTGGGTCCGGGTCAACCCGACCCGGGCCACCCGGGTTGACCCAGCCCACAAACCCGTCTTCTCCATTGTTGAACAACAACAATAACATTAAAACTTATGATTTCTTCAACAACAACAACATAAACAACAACTCACCTCGATCAACAAATATGTTGTCAATGAGGGAGGTCCCACTGCCAAAATGGACGCCCACTAAGAGGAGGTCGAGATCTTGAGGCCATGGAGGAGAGGTGAGTAAGATCGAGAGGTGAGAATGAAGAACATGAGAGGGAGAGGAGAGAGGGAGAGGTAGAGGGAGAGAGGAGGGAATGTATATTTGGTTTGGAGAAGATAGAAATATTTATGTGATAGAGAGAAAAGTGGGGATGCTGATATGATTTGATTGGTGATATGATGTGACAATTAAATCTCGGACTACCCCATACGTGCCCGGACTACCCTATACACACGCGTTACACGCACACTGCAACGTCGTACCCTCTCGTCACAACGCGCGCACATTACGACCACCAAAGATATTAATTGGTGCGATGTGAATTAACAATAATACAACTAATTTCACACACGTCATATAAAAATAAATTTTTGTACCTCGATTGGCGTGTCATAGACTTATTGATGATGTCCACGTGAGTTCGAGCTACGGGTCATAATATCGGTGTCGACTCTCGAGGGTTGACCGGGTGTGCAACATCATAACGAGTCCGGGTCACAGTCCTGAAATGCCACATGGCACGTGTTTAGTTTTTAGGGTTGTTATAATATCCTCATCCCTAATCCTAAGCTGATGATACCCTGATTGCAGGTCTATCTTGGAGAAATATTATGCTCCTCTTAGATGATCAAATAAGTCGTCAATCTGTGGTAAGAGATACTTGTTTTTTACTGTGACCTGTTCAACTGTCTATAATCGATACACAGTCTCAAAGTATCGTCCTTCTTTTTTCACAAATAGGACCGGTGCTCCCTTTAGTGAAATAGATGGTTAGATGAATCCCTTATGTCCCAATCCTGCAACTGACTCTTCAACTCCTGCAACTCTTTCGGAGCCATGCGGTACGTGATATTGATATAGGTCTAGTGTTTGGTACTAACTCAATGATAAAATATATCTCTCTCGGTGGTGGTAAACCAGGTAAGTCTTTCGGAAATACATCCGAAAACTCGCACACAATCGGTTTCTCTGCAAGTCTGGGTCTATAATGCTCCACTACGGTGTATAACAACACCAGAGTTTTCATCTCTCCACTAGTCGTAAGTAGGCCTCTGATGCCCTCAGCTCTTGATGTATTGCAATTATAGATGAACATCGGACGCCCGAGATCTCAAATATCACCATCTTACTGAAACAATCAATATGAGCGTGATACGCTGCTAGTCAATCCATCCTAACAATGCGTCGAAATCTAAGAACTCGAGGACCCTAAAGTCTGCGGGTAACTCTACCCCACTAATCTCTACTGGACATCCCTCAACAAGACAATTAGGGTAAACTCTATCCACGGCTGCATTACTCAAAATTAAATGTACGCTAACTCTAACTAGTGTCAACCCTAAAATGCCTATCATGCGACCAGAAATGAAAGATACTGTAGAACCCGAATCAAACAAAACATATAACTATCTACCAAAAACGAAAACCATACCCTCAATAAGTCTCCATGTAGCATATACATCGGGATGTGCTACCATGTGTACACCCACTCAACTCTGCAGTGGAAACACGACTGCTGGCTATGGACAATCTCTAATCCCGTGTCCAACCTGACCACACCTATAACTTGTGATAGGTCTACGCTGACCCTGAACCTAATCATGGGCTTCTGCATGTCTTTGCCCCTGTCGAGGACTATCTCGGCCTCTACATCTACCTCTGCCTCGGCCTCTACCACCTTGCTGTTGTTGACATGCTGGTGGTGCTGGTAGAGTTGACAAAGTAGTAGTAGCTGGTACTGCAGGTCTAAATGTTAGTGATAAAGGAGGTCTACCAAGAGCAGTCTACAATGGTGTAGGGGATAATATAATAGGTACAACTGTTGTAGGTTTCGCTGGCCCTTGGGTACCTCTATCCCATCTCTTCGGTCCTTTGCCCCTCTATCTCCTCCTCTCAAAATCAACAACCTGGTTAGGTGTCAACCTTGGTACTAGCAGTTTCCCATCAACAACTTTGCCCAAATAATATGTCCCGTAAGAGAGTGCATGCTCGTAAATCTCACCCAAAGCCTCGGCACCTGAACTGACCATATAAAATATATTATCTAGTCTCAGTCCATCTCCGAAGTGGTATACATCAACTGAGTCCTCTCTCACTAAATCCTCTGCGAATTGCATTAGATAGCCATATCTGTCTCTATAGCTCATCACTGACTCGTCAGCTCCCGGTCTCATGTTCATGAATTCCTTCCTCAACCTTTTCATCACTGCAAGTGAAAATTACTATTGGTAAAACCTCATCTTGAAAGCATGCCATGACTCAAACTCTCCCTCAGAAGCTATCATCACATGCCACTATACATCAGCAACTCTCCGCAGAGTGTACGAAGAAATCTTAGCTTGGAGTATGTCCTCGATCCTCAAGACTCGGTGCAACTTCTCCTAAGACAATACCCACTTATCGATCTTATTAAAGTCTCTCTATTCATCAAAGTAGACTGGCTTGAATCTGATGAAATCATTCACTAGCTGAACCTCTACTAGCAAACTAGAAGATGAAAGTGTAAAAGATGGTGTAAAAATTGTCTCTACGATTGGAGGTGTCACTACCGGTATAATCTGTACTACTAACACTACTGTCAGTAATGTGGAAGTAGTCGTAGTAATAGGGGCTGGTGTCTGTTATGATGGAGCGAAACATGCACTCATCATAGCGATGAACTCCACTAACAGTTGTCCCTGAGCAGCTACTCAAACAGATACCCTATGAAAATCATATATTGATGGTATAGAAGGTTGGCTGCCACTCGTACCTATTTCCCCACTATCGTGTGAATTAGCCATCAATATATGAAGGTTGATAGCGAACGCGAATCAACTACTATGTAGATAACGCATATATGCATATAGAAAACTAAAATGTATACATATAAGACATCCCCATCTCACTTTCACTCATTTCCCTACTAATAATTTCTAGGCAAGGATCATCTGGTTTTCCACAACTAAGATTTTTTTTTTTTTCTTGTTTAAATTTTTATTTGTTACTCATTGGAAAAGTTAGGCATTTTCCTACACATTGTAGCTTTGGTATCACATTGTAGAATAACCATATTCCAAAATCTAAGTCCTATAAACATAGGCTCTCCAAAGCTTTATAAACTTAGGCTCTGATACCAACTTTGACTATGGTATCTCAACTTTCGACAACTCCATAAACTGTCCATAATATTCTTAGCCTCTAATACCACCTGTGACGACCCCTTCTCAAATTAGGGCACTGCCCGGCTTAATCCTGTTATTAAGCCCTAATCTCACCTCGTAGAACTTAGCAAGGGACTAGTCAGCCTTTCCAAAACCTTGTTACATACCAATTAATTTTTTTATTAAATGAATATAAACCTATAGTTATCTTATGACAATTCATAAATCAAAGTTAGTTAAAATTTTGTTTTCTTAAAACTTTATTCAGCTCAAGTCTTAACAATCTAGCGGAAGCTTATAACATGAGGCCTAACAGTTGTGAAAAAACCAGGGAATAAAGATCACATGTATGTATATATGATGAAACGACAATATATAATATCATGTGTCTGGTCAAGGTAGTACTCACTCAACCCATAATATATAACCCCAAAAGTATATCATATACATATAAAAGCAATACATGAAAAAATCAAACCTACAAAATTGGGAGTAGCAGTGCTCCACTGGCTCAGAGGTAATCACCGATCTTCTCTTTATCTGGTTTGCTACTCGATGGATCTGCGCCCACCGTCACAAAATAGATGGTGAGTACACGAAAGTATAAAGTAATACTGAGAGATATTTGTTCACTTCTCAAATATGCAACAAGTCCATAAAAGCATGATAATAGCCACTATGTTGTAAAGAGAACATGCAAAGAGATACTTCCGCTAAACAACATGAAACTGACACGTGGGTAAGTAGTAATGATCTAGGGCCAGTCGATTGTGATCTTCATCACATTAGCCTTTCCACTATATGAGGATGGAACTAAGCTCTACATCGATGTGAAGGTCTGAGCAATGCTTTTGCCTTTATAACCTTTAACTGGTGCCAGTCACCTGCGATATGTTCTTGCCCACAACCTCGGGTCTCATACCTCGTGTGTTGCGCAATTTATGCTTGCCAGCAACCCCGGGACTCATTTCTCGTGTGTTGTGCAAGATAGTGGAGAAATCTCGATCACCTTAGAAAGTCTAGTGACCCCCATATGTTCGTTGGATTTCTATCGTAAAGTGGTCCTAGATACAAGAACTACTTTCATATTTAAAGAACAACACGACATTGGAATCCAACAAAAGAATTGCATACTAATGCACAAAGGATATAGATTCACAACACTACATAATACCTACCTAATAGCATGTTATTTCACTGACCACATGTATTAACATTCAATAATGACATAGCACATGAATTGGAGTCAATGAAATCATTTTATCAACAAACTATACCATGAAAGCTACCTCATGCGATGAGAAGGAACAACAAGTCATAGCATATGGAGTACAAAAGCAATTCAGTCCAAATGACTGGAAATGAACATCTAAATAGAAATGAAATGTAAATAAATATCTCAATCAGTTTACTTATAATCCACGAGATTTCCTATGCTACTCCGGCCTCTCGACACCTCGAAACTTGTACTTAAATCTCTGAAATACTTCCTTAGGTTTCTGATATCATATTAAAGGTTTTAGAGTGTGTTTGGACCTTTACTTAGGGTATTAGACTATTTTATATTGTTTAAGAAGTTTTTGAAAATTGCAATTTTTATGCTGTCATAAACCTAGTGCGCTAATGTCTGGGGTTAACGCGCTAATGCCACGTTAGTGCTACCAAAATATTTATCTAGCGCGCTAATTCAAATTAGCTCACTAGCTGATCTACTTAGCACGCTATATGTTGTAAAACCCAGAATTCTGCAATCAGAATTTTGAGTTTTCTCTATACATAGGCCATGTTAATGCCTAAGGAATCTCCATACACACTTCTTGAGTTACATGACATCAACCATAACATAAAACAACCCATGCATCAAATTCATGAATTCATTTGAATTGAGCTAACTCTATTGTGTAGAAAAGTTACCTAATTTGATGAACACTAGCTAAATTTGATCTCTCCTTCACTAAATCACCAAGTTCTGACTAATCTTCTACTTCTCCAGCAGCTCCTCCTTCTCCAACAAGTTTCCTTCTCTTTTAAGAAATCAAAATGAAAGACTTGAGTTGCTTGAGTTGACCAAAAGCTTATATTCAAGAATTGGATATGGTTGATTGATAGTCATTGATCCTAATGTGCACACGTATCTCAAGACATATCTAATGGTACACTTAGTAACACATGTCCCACTAACTCATGCCAAATGACACCAATAAGTGACTCAATTGGTGTTGAGATAGGTCATTACGTGTCTCGAGAAATATTAAGTGGTTATTATTTTAACTTACTAACTTAAGTATATTTGATATTTAATCAACTATAACCCCACTTATAGCACTTATAAAAGCAATATGAAGCTTATACAAACTCGCTATATTGTTCTCTACCTCGGTCCCATGTCGGCACGCAACTCGATGTGCATTCTCAAACATTTCTCAACACCTATTCATAAGTAGGAATGACTTAGTAGTCTACATATATATAATACACTAGGCATACATCATTATAAATATAACATTTATCTCGGCCATCTCGCCTTGGTCACGGCACGTATATTAAAGCGGGTCTCACGTCACAAATCATTTGATCTTGATTAAAAGATTAAATTCAAATTAGAGATTTGGGCCGTGAAAAATATAGTGATTGTTGGGCCTAAGATAGTTGTTGATCACACAGTGAAGATCAGGCAAATTCGTTAGAGACTATGAGCCGCACCGGACAGACATAAGAAATATGCAGATATGTATTAGCTATGAGGAGGGCGACATGGTATACATGAAGTTTTCCCTTTAGAAAGGTCAATAGATATTTGGGATTAAGAGGAAACGAGCACCAAGGTTTATTGGACCATTCAGAGTCGTAGCAGGGGTTGGCAGTGTTGCGTATCACTTAGAGTTACCTGCTGAGTTAGTTGGGTTTCATTCAATATTTTACATCATTATATTGAGATTGGATAGGTCAGGGCTGAGACCGATGGTTGACTTAGGATAGATTGAGGTTCAGCTTGACACGACTTACAAGGAACGGACGATAGTAATTCTTGACCGCAAAGTTCAGGCTCTCAGGAACAAGGCGTTCTCTAGGGTTCTTGTTTGTTGGCAACATCATAGGATAGAGAGACTCACATGGGAGCGTAAGTTGACTACGCGGGAGCGTTACCTTCAGTTATTTCATGGTACGATGTTTAGTTTAATATTTAGATTTTGGGACGAGATTTCCCTTAGTTAGGAAAAACTATAACGACCCGTTTTATTAACGCTATTATTTATTTCATAATTCCAGACTCGGATGCCAGCTCAGATCCTTGTGGACGCCACGAGTAGGCTAAGGCAAGTTAATTGTGTGTTGTATTGCTTATTTGCGATTCATTTTATGAATTTATTTGCTAATACATCACATATGTGTATATTTTATGGTTATATCGTGTGAGGTTGTGTGACAAGTAGTCGCCTCAAAATGCATGCCAACACTGGTATCGAAGAGGTGAATTACAGGTACACTAGAAAACTCAACTAATTTGTGTTAGTATGACTAAGTAATCAAATGAAATGGGTAATGTAACTATAGGCTAAGCTAATTAAATTAAAACATTAGGCTATAGCGTGCCTCAGAATGCATGTTGAGACACGAGGCACCGGGTAGCCAAAGGTTAGTGGGACCATAAGTTGATTAATTTTGGTCAATAGAAACATTAACCATATGTTAATAAGGTTTAATGTAATGTCAATAAATCAAATAATGAAAAGCCTATAGTTTAAGTTAAATAATGTGGACCCTAGATAGACATTGTGATGATCCTGGTGAGTGAATCTAGGATAGTGAGTGTGTTGTTGAAGTCATTAAGTGGTGCGTGACAGCATGAATAGAGACCACAAGATAATCTTTGACATGCGCATAGCACACTTTATTAAGACCAAACAAATAAATAGCATTATTAGTGGGTTTTTCATTCAAACCACTCAATTTCACATTCAAATACTGAGAAAATTAGAGGAGGAGAGGATCATTTGGAGTTAAAAATCAGGATTTATAGTGCAAATCAAGTGAATCAACTGAGGTAATCTTCTTCTCCATCTATCACACTTTCTAATGAACCCAATTTTATATGTTTTTGACATAATTTGAGTTTGAGGGTTAGATCTCTAGTTCTTTATGAAAATTTGATGAATTATATATTTAATGATCATTTTTATTGAGAATTTACAACTAGTTTTGCATGAATTGGGGTTTTGATGAATTTAGGAAAACTAGTGAATCTATGGGAATTGAATTATTTTGATCAAATTGATGTTATGAGATTGTTTTGAATGATGTTATGGAGTAATCAGTATATCGAGAGTATGTAAGCCGGATTAGGATAGCTAATTGGGATGGGAAGTACAGAGTTCTTGACTTGAGAATTATATCACAGATGGCAATTAGCGCACTAATTATGGTAGTTAGTGCGCTAGGTAGACCTATTAGCGCGCAAATGATAGTTGAAACTTGAACATTAAGGGTTGTTTTGATGATTTACAACTTAATACATATCTAAATACTTGTAAACAACCTTAACTTATAAAATTGGACGTCAGGGACTTAGTGGACCGCAGCTCGGTATCGGGGGAGGTTGTCGGGTCGTATACGGGAGTCTGGGGAGGTCGGGGAGCGGTTTAAAGTTTGTAAAACCCAATTGAAGAACTTTGAGTATTTAATTCTGTTTTAATTCAATTTTTATCATTATCTTGTTGTTTCTACTATTCTATTCAGTTACTTGGACATGGTTTGAGTTTACTTCCCCGGATTTTCAGTTGCGTGTTCATGATGCGCTATATTATAACACATGTGACCCATCCCTTAGTGAATGGCAACCCGACCTTGCACTTGGTGCACCTGTCGATGACTTAGTGGATTTGGCTAACACTACGATGGACCAGCATTGGACCAGTTGGGTGCATCCAATAATGGGATCCTGGTGACCCGATGTACAGTCTAGTCCATCTGGAGCGAACACACACATTTCTTTAGCTTATATGTTAATTATTCATGTGATGAGCCAATTATAGTTGTTCGTCTTTATATTTCGCATGTTTAGTTAACGGTACTTCTTGCATTGCCTTACTTTATTGTGAGAATGCTTAGAGGGGCTCCTTGGGATTTTACTTACTGGACTCGTCATCCGTCTTTTGTGATGATTGAGTACAGATCCTAGCACCAGTAAGTGCAAGGGGATCCTAGGCAACTACATCTGATTGCCTATGGTCGAGGACCTACTAGTACGTTTTTATTTTGATATTTTGTATTATTTTGGGTATTGGGATACTGGAGTAACATCGTACATGTATATATACATTGTTTATGGTAATGTCGCCTATATACATAATATTTTCTCGGGTTTTCTACTATAGGATATGCTCTTACGAATAATGCTTATCATGCTAATTTAATACTTAATTAACATCAAATTAAGGCTTTCGTTGACTTAATGTTAACTTGTAAAATACAAACCACTAGCACGACTATGACTCGATTAAACTACAAATAGTTGAACTTAAGGAACTTTAAATACTTAAGGATATATTCTAAGGAAATATGAAACAATTAACTAACTACATGGATAACACATACATGAACACGATAATCGAGACATGAGGCGGATGGGCAGGTGTCGGACACGTATAGATAGGTTCACTGGGCGAGGAGTGCACGGCACGATGACACCCCAGGGCGGCCTTGGAGTGTGGGGCCGCCACACTTGATAAACATGATACATGTATATATTGTCGCCTAATATATAATGTACTTGATTTCGAGTTTTTCACATCAGGATTGATGCTCTAAATGACTTGAAAGTAATTAAAAATCTATGGTTTTGCTATGTAAAGACTTATGCTATAAATTATTGACTGCTTACTTGAAACTATATAGGTAAATGACAAGTGATATGCTAAGTAATAATTGATTAATTAATTAATATAATTGTTGATTAAAGAGTTAGCATGGCTATCGAGAAGCGTTGACGTGGCGATAACATCGGTAGGGCTGCAGGACCCGAGTAGCGGCACACCTGACAGCCCCGGGGCACGAGTCTGCTACACATGTGTTTAAGATAGTAAATATAGTGATAATATCCAGAAAAAAGAATTGTGATAATATATTAATACTACCGTTCACACATGTTTCTTGACATAGTTATTGTATGTGTCTCATGTGCAGAGCGCGTGCCCATTTACTAGTGTATATATTAACCTTTATCAACAATCGATTTATTTGTACGAAAATTATTTAAGTTTTAAAATATTTTTTAAAATGTCACCTACTAATGGATGGATGGGGTGCAATCACATAGTGGATTAGAGACAACTTTCAATATTGAATATGTATTTATAACACGTAAGATGGACTTTTCTCCATGTTGATGATGTGACAAGAATCGCTGCTACAATATATCCACATATGTATTAATTGGAGATACTCATATCATTGACTATACATAGGCATTTATTAGAGCATCTCCAATGGTAACGTGGATTTAGAGCATGGATTTGTGCCTTGTTATGGATGTGGGGAGGATGTCTATCCTATGTGTGTAATAGCCTTGCCGCCCAGGGTGACTCCGTGTATTACTTGCGCAGTGGGCCTGACTACACGTGTCCGACACCTGCCCGTACTCCTATTAACTCGAAGATCACGTCCATGTGTGTTTCATTAAATTTGTTAATGGGTTATCTGTATTTTCTTAAATTATC
Source organism: Stephania yunnanensis (assembly GCA_039657365.1). Classification (NCBI taxonomy): domain Eukaryota; kingdom Viridiplantae; phylum Streptophyta; class Magnoliopsida; order Ranunculales; family Menispermaceae; genus Stephania; species Stephania yunnanensis. The sequence continues at coordinate 50,987,383 of CM077585.1, read as the reverse complement.
CTCTTTAAGTTTTTAAATATTTGTTAAGTTCAATAATTTGTGGTTTATTCAAATCCTAACCATATTAGTGGGTTGTATTTTACAAATTAACATAAATTAGCAGAAGCTTTAATTGATACAATTAGGTAAGGTAATTTACCATGGTAAACATTATTCATAAGAGCAAATCCTATTGTAGAAAACCTGGAAAAGTACTATGTATATAAGTGTCGGTACCATAAAACATGTTATATACATGTACACATCATCTCAAATCTATCAAAACCCAAAATAATACCAGAATATCGAAATAATATAAACACCTACGAGTATGTCCAAAACAGTCAGCAAAAAGATATAGTCGCCTAAGATTTTCCTTTGTCGCTACTCGTAAAACGATTTGCACTTAGTCACCCAACAAATACATTGACAAGTCTAGTGAGTAAATTCCCAAGAGAAGTCCATACAATATTCAGCAAGAAAACAAATAAAACTACATGACATGAAAGTATGATATCTGGCAATAGAAATACAAACTTCTATGAATGTAGGGCGGTACAAAAGATTTAAGCAGCATACAATAATAGTAATACGGCACAACAGACAATAATCAAACCAAGTATCAGTTAACGAGGTAAAAGAGAATGTCAATATGTACATAAATGTCTTTGATGAAAACCCAAGGATGTATTGTGTGTAGCATACTATACCATACTTCGGTGCTAAGGGTCTCTCCTATGGACTTCTCCGACAACCTCCACGGTTTCGTTTCCTTAAACCTCGCGACGTTGGCCAAATCCGCTGAGTTATCGACTAGTGCATCTGAGTATAGCTCGGATCGCAATTCACCGATGGCATGATCACGTGTGCTATGGTATAGTGTACCCATGTCCGTCTACACATCCCGGTGTAAAAAAAACACCAACGAACCAATTGAAGGTCACCCAAGAGGGGGGGTGAATTGGGTTACCGAGTAGTTATTGCCCTTTTTGAAATTTTATGCGCAATTTACAATTATGATGTATATAAATATATAAGCGATGCAAGTAAAAGAAATGCAGGAAATATAAAATGACACGCGATTTATAGTGGTTCGATCCAACGATCTACATCCACTACCTAACCTCCTCGGTTAGGATTTCAACCCCACTTATATTACCAATAAGTGTTACAACCTAAGCATCACCTAGGATTTTCCCACCTAGCCGCAACTAGGATTTTTCCCACCTAGCCTCAACTAGGATTTTTCCCACCTAGCCGCAACTAGGATTTTCCCACCCCGCAACTAGGATTTTTCCCACCTAGCCTCAACTAGGATTTTTCCCACCTAGCCGCAACTAGGATTTTCCCCACCTAGCCTCAACTAGGATTTTTCTCACCTAGCCGCAACTAGGATTTTTCCCACCTAGCCTCAACTAGGATTTTACCACCTAGCCTCAACTAGGATTTTTCCTTTCGACTTAGATTCCACTAAGTCTTACAATCATTCAAATACAACAATTTTGCTGGAAATACAGAGATACACTTTACAATACAAAGTGGTATCAAATTCAAACACTAGCAAGCCACCTAGAGCCTAACAACTCTTATGCATGCAAGTGTGAGTATAAATGGAATATGCAAATATGTCACTGATGTTGTTGCAAATTCCAAATCTGAAATCGTTTCAAAAACTTAATATATTTGTGTGAAACCGATTTCGAGTCTAAGAACAAAAGTTTAGCAAGAATCAAGTTTAAGTGCAACACTTTTGTTCAAATCAATCTCAGAGTTTGATAATATAAATTTAAGTACAAAAACCAGAGAAGAAGTTGTTTAAACACACAACAAAATGATCTTCAAATCAAATACACAAAATATGTAGATTAAGCACAAGTAAGATTGTAGATCTAGAAATTCCTTACAACCAAAAGAATGACAGAAGAGATCAGCTCTGGAGTGATTCTTGAACTCCTTTTGAAAGCCTCAAATGTGCTGGATATGTGAGATAATGAACAGCCACTAAGATCTCTCTTGTTTCTTCACAAAAATCTGATTTCTACTTTGTAGATCTAATGATTTTGAGTGTGTTTTCTCTTGTTTTTTAAAACCAAGTTTGTGGTGGTTTTATAGTGGTAGGAATTCCAATATAGCCGTTTATGACCGTTCTAGGAATCCAGGAAATCAAAAATTCAAATTTCAAGCTTGATTTCCAAAAGTCAAAAATTGCAGTCAGAGTGCAATTAGCGCGCTAATACTGTGGCTTAGCGCGCTAACACAGCTCTTAGCGCGCTAATGACAGTATTAGCGCGCTAACTGCAGGGACCTCGGAATTTTTCATTTTGTCCCTTTGTGTTAGCAACTCTTAAACTTGTCCGGGACCTAACCAACCCTTATATAACATGTTATACATGTTTATTATGATTCATTAAGCTTACTTGGGTGGTCCGGATAATTTTATAAACCCGAAAACGGAAATTCAAAGTTTCACAACTTATTAGGGGCTTTCCCCGCAAATTTTCAAATTTCTTTTTAAATACATTTCAAAAACAAGTTTTCCTTTTTCAAAAACATTTATAATGATCTTTTAATATGTAAATGACCGTTCACACAAGGTTTCACATTGTTTAACCTCATTTACCTAGTTAAGTGTTTAAAATCCACTTTTAAACTTTGAAATCAACTTATGACTTTGAGAAATGATTTCGAAAACTTGATGTATGCATGAACTAATGCATTTGGCTTGCGTGAAAGAATTTGTATACCTTACATTGATTTTACAAATTGCGGTTTGGACTTTTCTTCTTCATTTCTTCATTTATGTCGAGTCTTGAACTTGTATTTCTTGAATACTCTTGAAGTGTTGTATTGCATCACTTATTCCAACAATCTCTCCATATTTCTTGAGTACTCCTGATGTGTTGCATTGCATCCTTTAACACAAACTGAAATACTTGATTAGTACATTTTCACCTTGTTTGTTTCCATCAAAATCTCGGTCGAATGTGAATGACTAACCACTTAGTCCAACAATCTCCCCTTTTTGATGATAACAAACAATGTGAACTTTAAAGGTGTAAAAACACAATCTAAATGTATATCACATTCAACACATCAATCTTTTCAAGTTTAACCACATTTAGCTTCAAATATGCAAGTTCAAAACCAACAACCGTTTCAAGTATACCAAGATAAAAACCTTTCAAGTTCAACATAAAAACCTTTCAAGTTCAACACCACCTTTAAAAAAAACTTTCAAGTTCAACACCACCTTTCAAGTTCAACATCACATTTTTCTCCCCTTTTGATATTATAAAAAAGCGGGGTCAAGCATCCACAATTTTTCTCCCCTTTCAAGTATACCAATAAAAAACCAACAACTTTTTCAAGTATACCAATATATGTAGGTTAAAATTATCAACTTGATATCAAGTTACAAAAATCAATAATATTAACGTATCAACCTGATACCAGTAAAAATGAGAATTATTAACCCGATACCAATATATGCCAATGAAAATATCACCCTTTCATATCATCCTTAAAAAATATCACAATATCAAAGATATCACAATATCACATATCACCTTTTCTCCCCCGTTTGATATTATTAAAAAAATGGGGTCAAGTATCTGCAAAGATAGACACAATTTAAACAATATACCAAGATAAAAGCATTCTCCCCCTCACTTTATGCATAAGAATAAAATTCTCCCCCTTACTTTATGCATATCAATAAATAACACAGTATACCATGATAAAAACATTCTCCCCCTCACTTTATGCAAATCAATAAAGAACATACGGAAGCGATACACATGCATAGACTAGAAAACATAGTGAAGCACAAAATAGCCATAAAGAAAACTCAGAGATACGCAAAGAAAATTCATGATATAGATAGCATAAAGCAATGAGAACATAGTTGTGGCTTAAACATGAGTATGACAAATCAGAACACCTAAGACTAACATGTGGGAGCCTAATGCTCATCTAGGGTGTATCTAGACGCTTCTTCTAGAAGATGGTGGTGGATGGGCAGAACTAGAAGCGTGATCATCTCGCGCGGGCCGAGCTGGGAGCCGTTGACTCTCAATGCGACGAAGCCGATCACTGTGATTCCGAAGAGTCGTCTCGACAGCATTGAAGGATTGAGTCATATAATCATGCAAGTATCCCAGCTGTGCCGATACATATGCCAATGATAATATGGGGAAGACTGAGGGGTAGCATAAGAAGTAGATGCCCAAGAATGAACATGTCAAGAAGAGTGACATAGTTCTTGCTACCACCTCTCGGAAGAACGACTTTATGAAGTACCTTATGAAGAAGGTGAGGTACTAGCTTAAAATCGGTATCCGTGATACCGGTCGGATAAATAGTTAAGTTACTTTTGGATCGAAGAAAGGAATTAAGAACTTCTAAACGGTCAAAAGGCCAACTCAAAAATTTGCACACAACCGTGGTCGAAGGAGGGTGCAATGGAAGGTGAAGCCGTTGAGCGAGATTTTCAGGTGTAATCTCAATGGCTCGGCTACCAACAGATGAACGGAGTATAAATTGATTTGAGGTTTCAAGGTTGGAATAGAAAACTCTAACTAGAGGAGGGTTGTAGTTAGACCTATACATACAAAAAAGTAGTCCACCCCGCCGCATCAAGAATTTCCCGAATTGGGAGATGAGCCTTATCAAAGAAGGCGACATCGACAACGGCGGGTCGAATGATTTTGGCGTCCGTTAGCCGTGGAGCCACTGATTCTAGTACGGATGAGGGCTCATGGACGGCTTTTGCACGACCCTCTCGTAGTGGGGCATTAGCCGAAGGTGAGACAATGTGAGTAGATTCGGATTCATCACTAGATGAGGAGGAATGAACAATCCGTCGGCTAGAAGGACGTCGTGAGGACGTTGCTTGGGTAGGTCGAGATGGATTGGGAGCGGTAGGTGCACCCGATCGAGAAGAAGGGCGGTTTGAGGGGCGACGTGTTGACATGTTGAAACGAAAATGGAAGGAATCAACAAAGAAAGGAGAAGATTTGTACCTTAGAAGAGTAGAGATCACGGTGGAGATTGCACACGGAGAGTGGATTTGGCAAGAGGAGACGAGATACTTGTGTTTGAGGTGAGTGTTTGATGAAAAAATTAGGTTATAAAACCCTGGCCGATCGACATTAGCGCGCTAATGGACAGAATTAGCGTGCTAATTCCTCTCTGGAATTTTTCGGTCACAGGGCTGTTAGCACGCTAATTCTCGATATTAGCGCGCTAATTCCTCTCTGGAATTTTTGACACAAAAATTTTGAATTTTTGCAATATAGCTCCGATTCTTTTCAAACTTCATGGACACTTCACTAACACCATATAAAAAGGTTTGGAATATCTAGAACATATGTAGAAGGTCCAATTTTCGAGACATGCCTAACTCACACCGAATTTTAAAAACTTGTTTTCTAGGCAAAGGCTTAGTGAGTATATCGGCTAGTTGATCCTATATGGGCACATGGATACGTTTTAACATTTCCCTTTTTTTGGATGTGATCACACAAAGAATGGTGTCTAATCTATTGTGCCACAATCATGCATCACAATTACTTTGTGCATTCAAACATGAAACATTTTGCGTATTTATCTCATCAAAGTTAATGGCATAAACGTTTTTATCTATATATGCAAATAAACAGGTTTCATGCTTCTCATTTCTAACAATGCATTCTTATGATTTAAACATAACATGAAATCCTTTGTCACACAATTTACTAATGCTAAGCAAATTAAGTTTCAAACCATCAACAAGATAAACGTTAGAAATAGAAAGTAAATTGTTACCGACAGTTTCGAGACCAATAACTCTTCCTTTGTTGTTGTCTCCAACTGTAACCTTTCTGCCATCATGCCGCTTTAGTTTAATAACTTGATATGCATCTTTGGTCATGTGACTTGAGCACCCACTGTCCAAGTACCATGGGGTGCTTTTCCTCGCATCCTATACTATGGGAAACACACTAGATTTTGGTACCCAAACACCTTTGGGTCCGAGAGTGTTAGTGTCATAAACATTTTTAGCTACCCATGCTAGTTTACCCATTTTTATCTTTTGTAATGAACATTTCCCAACCATGTGAGTCTTGTTGCATTTAGAGCATCTACGATCATCATTTAACAATTTCTTGTAGCTTAACAAGTTTGCTCCGTAACCTAAGCCTCTTTTGTTGAGTGCACGTCGTTGTGCTCCCAACATCATGTCAAACATTTGTTTACCATTTGTAAACTTATGCACCGTGCTAGTCAAGTCCTCTACTTCCTTGACTAAAGCATCTCTTTCCTTTATGACTTCATTTAAGTCATTTTGGAGATCATCAATGATCTCATTTTGTGACTCTATTTCATTAATTGCAATGATCAAACTCTTTTTGAGTTGTTTGGTGTTTTTGACCTCCTTTTTCAACTCTTTCCTAAGCTCATCAAGATTTGGAACATCATTCAAATCATTAACATTATCAAAATTAAAGGAGTTAGAATTTACCTTGCCTTGTGCCATGAGACAAAATATTGACTTCTCACTTTCTGATTCGGAGTCCGAACTTGAAGATGATGAGTCATCCCAAGTTGCTTTGAAACTCTTCTTTCCTTTGTCAAATACCTTCTTGGTTTTGCACTCCGTCTTGACGTGACCCGGTTTGCCGCAACCGTAGCATATTATTTCGTTTGGTTTTCCTTCCTTGCTTCCACTTCGAAGCTTCTTCTTGTACTTATCTCGTTTGTACACGGCCTTATTTAGCTTTCTTGAGATCATAGCTACTTCTTTCTCAAGATCATTTTCATCATATGATTCCTCATTTTCGATGACCTCTACTGATGCACTTGGGGAGCTACTTGCTTTTAATGCGATTTCTTTTCTTGAGCTTTTAGTCCCTCCACTTAGTGCTTCCAATCTTGCTCGGTCTTTTAGTTCAAATTCATGAACTGTTAGCTCTCCGCATAATGCATCGAATGTATAATCTCCAAGATTTTGAGCTGATTGGATAGCGTATTTCTTGGCATCCCATTCCTTAGGCAAGCCTCTAAGGAATTTATACACTGAGGTCTCTTGATCATAATTCTTTCCTAGATTCTTGATCTCATTTAATAGCTTTGTGAATCTAGTGATGGCGGTGGCTATGTCTTCATCAGCCCCAACTCGGAAAGTTTCATAATGTTCCTCAAGTATTCTCAACTTGGTCTTCTTTACTTGCATGGTACCTTCATAATGTACCTCAAGCTTCTCCCATACTTCCCTTGCCGTTTGACACGCACTTACTCTGTTAAATTCATTTTCACTAAGTGCACAAAATAAGTGATTTACGGCTTGATCATTTGAAAGCTCAAGCTTTATCTCCTCTGTGCTGTATTCTTTCAATGGCTTACCCGGTGAAGTGTAACCATTTTCAATAGCGTCCCATAAAAATCTATTTTGTGCTCGAATGTAAAATTTCATTCTTACTTTCCAATGAGCATAATTGGTTCCATCAAAATATGGAGGCCTACTCGAAGTGGTGCCTTCCCGAAGGCGAGCCGGATCTAAAGTTTGCATCCTTGCACAAAAGCACTCAAAGATACGTTAGTAATACTTTGAGCAATAACCCGCTCTGATACCAATTGAAGGTCACCCAAGAGGGGGGTGAATCGGGTTACCGAGTAGTTATTGCCCTTTTTGAAATTTTATGCGCAATTTACAATTATGATGTATATAAATATATAAGCGATGCAAGTAAAAGAAATGCAGGAAATATAAAATGACACGCGATTTATAGTGGTTCGATCCAACGATCTACATCCACTACCTAACCTCCTCGGTTAGGATTTCAACCCCACTTATATTACCAATAAGTGTTACAACCTAAGCATCACCTAGGATTTTCCCACCTAGCCGCAACTAGGATTTTTCCCACCTAGCCTCAACTAGGATTTTTCCCACCTAGCCGCAACTAGGATTTTCCCACCTAGCCGCAACTAGGATTTTTCCCACCTAGCCTCAACTAGGATTTTTCCCACCTAGCCGCAACTAGGATTTTCCCCACCTAGCCTCAACTAGGATTTTTCTCACCTAGCCGCAACTAGGATTTTTCCCACCTAGCCTCAACTAGGATTTTACCACCTAGCCTCAACTAGGATTTTTCCTTTCGACTTAGATTCCACTAAGTCTTACAATCATTCAAATACAACAATTTTGCTGGAAATACAGAGATACACTTTACAATACAAAGTGGTATCAAATTCAAATACTAGCAAGCCACCTAGAGCCTAACAACTCTTATGCATGCAAGTGTGAGTATAAATGGAATATGCAAATATGTCACTGATGTTGTTGCAAATTCCAAATCTGAAATCGTTTCAAAAACTTAATATATTTGTGTGAAACCGATTTCGAGTCTAAGAACAAAAGTTTAGCAAGAATCAAGTTTAAGTGCAACACTTTTGTTCAAATCAATCTCGAGTTTGATAATATAAATTTAAGTACAAAAACCCAGAGAAGAAGTTGTTTAAACACACAACAAAATGATCTTCAAATCAAATACACAAAATATGTAGATTAAGCACAAGTAAGATTGTAGATCTAGAAATTCCTTACAACCAAAAGAATGACAGAAGAGATCAAATGTGCTGGATATGTGAGATAATGAACAGCCACTAAGATCTCTCTTGTTTCTTCACAAAAATCTGATTTCTACTTTGTAGATCTAATGATTTTGAGTGTGTTTTCTCTTGTTTTTTAAAACCAAGTTTGTGGTGGTTTTATAGTGGTAGGAATTCCAATATAGCCGTTTATGACCGTTCTAGGAATCCAGGAAATCAAAAATTCAAATTTCAAGCTTGATTTCCAAAAGTCAAAAATTGCCGGCAGAGTGGCAATTAGGCGCTAATATCAGTGGCTTAGCGCGCTAACACGACTCTTAGCGCGCTAATGACAAGATTAGCGCGCTAACTGCAGGGGACCTCGGAATTTTTCATTTTGTCCCTTTGTGTTAGCAACTCTTAAACTTGTCCTGGGACCTAACCAACCCTTATATAACATGTTATACATGTTTATTATGATTCATTAAGCTTACTTGGGTGGTCCTGATAATTTTATAAACCCGAAAACGGAAATTCAAAGTTTCACAACTTATTAGGGGCTTTCTGCAAATTTTCAAATTTCTTTTTAAATACATTTCAAAAACAAGTTTTCCTTTTTCAAAAACATTTATAATGATCTTTTAATATGTAAATGACCGTTCACACAAGGTTTCACATTGTTTAACCTCATTTACCTAGTTAAGTGTTTAAAATCCACTTTTAAACTTTGAAATCAACTTATGACTTTGAGAAATGATTTCGAAAACTTGATGTATGCATGAACTAATGCATTTGGCTTGCGTGAAAGAATTTGTATACCTTACATTGATTTTACAAATTGCGGTTTGGACTTTTCTTCTTCATTTCTTCATTTATGCCGAGTCTTGAACTTGTATTTCTTGAATACTCTTGAAGTGTTGTATTGCATCACTTATTCCAACAATCTCTCCATATTTCTTGAGTACTCCTGATGTGTTGCATTGCATCCTTTAACACAAACTGAAATACTTGATTAGTACATTTTCACCTTGTTTGTTTCCATCAAAATCTCGGTCGGAATGTGAATGACTAACCACTTAGTCCAACACCAATCAATCAGTTAGAAAAACTAGTAAAATAAACAGTTTTGCACCCATCACATGCACAAGAAAAAAGAACCGAATTTTGTGAAACATTCTCAAGGGGTTTACACACCTCAATCTGTGCTCCAACTTCCCCGGACTCTCGTATCCGACCCGACTAGCTCCCCGATACCCAAGCTACGGTCTCCTAAGTCCCTAAAGTCCAATTTTAAATGTTTAGTACGTTTATAGGTGTTTGAGATATGTATTAAGTCAAAAAATCCCAAAACAACGTTTTAATTTCAGTTTTTTATTTATTGTTAGCGTGCTATGGAATGATGTAGCGCGCTATATAATGGTAGCGCGTTATGGAAATGATGCAGCCTGTTATTGTTCTTCATCCTGAAGAACAATTTGAAACCCTTAACGATTAGCACGCTAACCGTTCTAGGTAGCGCGCTATGTGGTCTCTGGGAAAGAATTCTCAGGTCGAGAATTATGTATTTCCCTTCCAATTTGGCTACCTAAACGTGGTTTACACCCTCTCTATATCAATCAACTTCAAAACAGTAACCAAACAACCTCAAAACATCAATTTGCACTAAATCTCATAAAAATTGGTTTGAATGAAAGTGTAGATGATGGAGAAGATGATTACCTTCGTTTGAATCCTCAAATTAACCTCTAAGGCGGTTGAATTCCAACTTGAACTCTCCTCCAATTCTCAATTTTTCCCTGATCTTGCATGAATTTGTAAATGGTTGAATAACAATTCCACTAACCTTGGTTTATATATGTTTCGTTGGAATCAAATGTGCGTACGTATCCCAAGGATTATCTTGTGTTCTCATTTCATGTTGTCCCACACCACTTGATGACTCCAATAGCACACTCCTTTCCTTGTTTCTCTAATTATAATCATCTAGATGTTCATCTGATGGTCCTCCTTATTTAGTTCAAACTATAGGCTTATTATTTATTTGATTTATGTACCTCACATTTAGCCTTATTAACCCAGATGGTTAGTGCTTTATTTATCAAAATTAACCAACTTATAGTCCCATTAACATTCGACTACCCAATACCCATAGTTTGCCTACTCGATACCCGTGTTGACAAGCTTTTTGAGGCAAACACCTGTCACACCAACTCGCCCGATAACAACGTACACACAGGTAGTGCAATATAATAATAATAATTATAAACATCACATATAAACAACCATCATCCATAAATAACATATTCCATCGGTTCTCGTGTCCGAGTCGATCGAGTTGTCCATGTAACGCCCAAATTATAACTGTTAATCCCCGAGATTAATGCTAATCCTAGTTTAATTAATTTGGATCGTTACAATTCTTCCCAACTAGAAGAATTTTGTCCTTGAAGTTTAAATCTCGAGTATAGTCTCGTGTAACTATTATATCCCCGTGTAACTACACCTCACACCTTGATAGTCCATCTCTACAATCCATTGAACACCTCCATTAGACCATACTTAAATACATTTACGACCCACCAGTGGGCCTTTCAGACCCGCTCCACTGGCCCATCATCCAATAGCCATTCATATAATTGTATCCTCAAATGTTGCCCGTTACGCGATATGCCCCTTCCTATAGCCCTTCAGACATTCGCATAATTGTATCCTCAGGCGTTTCCCCCCACGCAATGTGCCCAGCCATGCCTTAGATACATCCCTTCATCTCTTTATCTTCACGGGGAGGAAACTATAGCAGAAAACATTCATAATGCCACTTAGTCCTGATCTTTTGTTCTTTTTATCGTGGGGAGGAAAGTGTGGCAAGAAACATTCACAATTGCCAACTCACTCCCAAGCCCAACTAGACTATACTCGGATCCCTTCCTAGGTTCCCACCAGTGAGCACACCGAATAGGCCCTATACATGGTCCTCGCGGTGGTCGGCGTAGACCCACGACGAACCTACATACGTATCAGCACACTTGCTCGGGTCGTTATCTACCAAGAACTCCTGATACACATGTCATGGTCTAGTTGTTATTCATCCTTGTTTGAAGACAAGTCATGTCCACGAACATAGTTAAAAATGTTCATGCTCATTATCAAGCTTTGAATACCGACAGTTTCAGTCTTGCTTTCATTAACTTCACCTGTGTCTATACCATCATAACCATGGTATCATTGTAGTGCATCACAGAGCACAAGACACTAACTTAGGTAATGAAATATGATCTCGTGACACTGTGACTATGGCCATCATGAGTTACTCTCGCTCATGTATAAGTCACGTATGTCTCATCCTACTTTTTTACATTGTATACTTAATAAGGTCACACACCTTGTATACAATACCTAATGGAAAGTACCACTCATCCATTAATGATTTTTCACTCTTTTTATTCTCATGTCTTCTAAAAGCTTTGTGTCTTCATATCCTTAAATATGCAAATCATATGGCCCTTCAATCTCTCTATAATTTCTCTATAATGATGTCCATCCATTTCACTTACTCTATACACAACTCTTAAATTTCTCCCTACAATCTCATGTTTTCCACTTTGTCACATTAATCTCTATCGCCTCTGGTCCTAGTTGTCCATCTTCGTTGAACTTGATTTAAATCTTGGTGTCAGTGATTTGTTTGATGTCTTCTCGTGCAATGGTAAGCTTTCTTTCGGCTTGCACTTATTGAATTGTCCTTTTTAGATGAGGTGGCGGTGTGGGCCCCCACCGACCTCACCGTCTGAGGGCAATCATAAAACTTCTATGGAGTTACTCGGATTATCAGGATTGCAAGACTAATTCCAGTGCTCTGGCCGGAACTAAAATTGTCCATCATTGCTTTCATGTACATCCCGAGTCATCTCAACACTATCAGTTGTCTATAGGTCTTCTAGCTATCCTAATAAGACTCTATCTACAATATCCCAACCACCTTTCTGTAAGTCTTGTCATTATTTTCTTTCTATAGATCTTCAAATCAAAAGCACCATCGACCTATAACTAGTGGCTTGTATGAATTCGCCATCATACCTCCCATATTATGTCGAGATCTAAACTAGGTGTCCCATACCAACTAGGTTTAGAACTATCACATCCTCGGGAGTAGTGTCGTGGTCTGCAATACGCATAAACTGCATAGTCTCTAGCTCAAATCATCACTTTCCTCTTTAGCATGAAATAACCACATATAATCGCATGCATTCACCATTATCTTCTTAAACATGAAGTTTACACATATAATGTAGCAAAAACAGCAGGTTCTCATTAACTATACAAAATGACCTAACATTTAAAATCATCATCTCTACATACTACGTATCAGCCTCCTGAACTGGGGCTCTAACCCATAATGGTATCGTTGGTATCAGCGGCATAAATATCCATGGGCAGTTGAAATGATGATTCTCCTCCACTCCACAATGAGAACATATTGGAGGGCACTCCTGTCTCAATGATGTAGGCTCGTCACCCTGCAAATCTGGCTCTAGCACAGGTGACGTTGTAGTAACTGACATTGGTCTTCGATGACAATCTTTCTTATCATATCCATGATGGCCACATTGAAAACACCTACGTCATCATTTTTCTTTTCCCCATCGTCTCCTTAAACTTTGGCTCGAAATCCTCTCGTACTGTGTTCGAAGTGTGTGTGCTCGGTCATGCTCTATATCTGCATAAGGACCTACAACGTTAGCATGTACCCCTCTTGCGTCCTCAGTCTGGTTCTCCTATGTTCGTCACCAATGTTATGCTCGACCGATACTGGCTCTGGTTGGGTTGCAGTGACAACTATTGGGATTCGAGATGATGTAGCCAGCGTTGTAGCAAGTGTCATAAGTGTGGCAGCCTAATCCCGTAATAGTCGAAGTACCTCGACCATCTGATTCTCCTGGGCTACAAGTCAATCCTCCACACTCACTGTAATAAGGAAGTCCCATTGTAACACTAGTTTGTTGATTTCCTGAGGCGTAGTTGACTTTCCGTTCATCATCTGCATCGAGACACGTGCTCTGCATCAGCCTCAATATATATATAACATACAGTAAAAACATAACACGCATATAACCCTAACTCTACCCACCTCACATGACTTCCCAACTAAGGTTCTTAAACCGCAACATCGGGTTTCCAAATCTAAGATTTTTATTGGTTAAGTTTATCAAATTTCTTTTAACTTTTCCCAAAGCTTCATCAACATCTCTCTAATACCAACTATGATGTTTGTATAAGATTAAAGAATAAACTAAACTTCATCCCTTAGGATCCATCAATCTTGCTCTGATACCATCTGTGATGGCCTTACCACCTCGGGTTGACGTGTCTACGTATACTCCTTGCCTAGTGGGCCTAACTACACGTGTCCAGCTCCTGCCCGTCCTCTTATTAGCTCGAAGTTCGTGTCTACGTGTGTTTCATTAAACTTGTTAGGGGACTATCTGTATTTTCTTAAATTATCCTCCTTAAGTATTTAAATATTTGTTAAGTTCAATAATTTGTGGTTTATTCAAATCCTAACCATATTAGTGGATTGTATTTTACAAGTTAACATAAATCAGCGAAATCCTTAATTGACACAATTGGGTAAGGTAATTTACCATGGTAAACATTATTCATAAGAGCAAATCCTACTATGAAAAATTTGGAAAAGTACTCTATATATAAGCAACAGTTCCATAAAACATGGTATATACATGTGCACATCATCTCAAATCTACCAATATCCAAAATAATACCAGAATATCAAAATAATATAAACACCTAGAAGTATGTCCAAGTCTGTCAACAAAAAGAGATAGTCGCCTAAGATTGCCCTTTATTGCTACTCGTAGAAAGATCTGCACTCAGTCACCCAACAAATACAGTAACGAGTCCAGTGAGTAAATGCCCAAGAGAAGTCCATACAATATTCGGCAAGAAAATAAATAAAATTACAAGACATGCAAGTATGCTATCTGGTATCATAAATACATACTTCCATGAATGTAGGGCAATACAAAAGATTCAAGCAACATACAATAGTAGTAATACAACACAACAGATAATAATCAAACCAAGTTTCAGTTAACGAGGTAAACGAGAACATAAACATATAACAACTAGGTCAATATGCACATAAATGTCTTCGATAAAAACTCAAAGATATATCGTGTGCAGCATACTATAGCGTACGTCGAAGCTAAGGTCTTCTCCGACAACCTCCACAGTCCCGTTTCCTTAGTCCTCATGGCGTTGGCCAAATCCGCTGAGTCACCAACACGTGCATCTAAATGTTGCTCGGGTCGCAATTCACTGAGGGCATGATCACACGTGTTACAATATAGTGTACCCAAGTTCGTCCACACATCCCGGTGTAAAAAACCCTGATAAACCAATCAATTAGTTAGACAAACTAGTAAAATTAACAGTTCGACACTCATCACACGTACAAGAAAAATGAATTGAATTCTGTGAAGCATTCTCAAGGGGTTTACTCACCTCAATCCGCGCTTGGACTTCCTCGAACTCCCGTATCCGACCCGACTAACTCCCTAATACCCGAGCTATGGTCCCCTAAGTTCATAAAGTCCAATTTTACATGTTTAGTATGTTTATAGGTGTTTGAGATATGTATTAAGTCAAAAGAATCCCAAAACAACCTTTTAATTTCAGTTTTTGTTTGTTGTTAGCGCACTATGGGAATGATGTAACACGTTATGTAATGGTAGTGCGTTATGGAAATGATGTAACCCGCTACTGTTATTTATCCTGAAGAATAGTTGGAAACTTAGAATGATTAGCGTGCTAACCATTCCAGGTAGCGCACTATGTGGTCTCTGGGATAGAATTCTCAGGTCGAAAATTCTGTATTTTGCTCCAATTTGGCTACCTAAACTTGGTTTATACCCTCTCTATATCAATCAACTTCAAAACAGTAACCAAACAACCTCAAAACATCTATTTGCACTAAATCTCATAAAAATTGGTTTGAATGAAAGTGTAGATGATGGAGAAGATGATTACCTTCGTTTGAATCCTCAAATTAACCTCTAAGGCGGTTGAATTCCAACTTGAACTCTCCTCCAATTCTCAATTTTTCCCTGATCTTGCATGAATTTGTAAATGGTTGAATAACAATTCCACTAACCTTGGTTTATATATGTTTCGTTGGAATCAAATGTGTGTACGTATCCCGAAAATTATCTTGTGGTCTCATTTCATGTTGCCCTAACCATTTGATGACTCCAATAGCACACTCCCTTCCTTGTTTCTCTCATTATGATTATCTAGATGTCTATCTGATGGTCCTCTTTATTTAGTTCAAACTATAGGCTTATTATTTATTTGATTTATGTACCTCACATTTAGCCTTATTAACTCATATGGTTAGTGTTGTATTTATCAAGATTAAACAACTTATGGTCCCACCAACCTTCGATTACTCGATACTCGGTGCCCCGCATCTCGACACGTATTTCGAGGCATGTCATAGCCTAATGTTTTGATTTTAATTTACTTTGCCTATGGTTACATTACCCATTTTAGTTGATTAATTAGTCATCTTAACGTGAATTAATCGAGTTTCCTAGTGTACACGTAATTTGCCTACCCGATACCCGCGTTGACACACTTTTTGAGGTGATCACCCGTCACACCAACTCGCTTGATAACAATGTGCACACATGTAATGCAATATAATAATAATAATTTTAAACACCGCATATAAACAACCATCATCCATAAATAACATATTCCCTCAATTCTCGTGTCCGAGTCAACCGAGTTGTCCATGTAATGCCCGAATTACGATTGTTAATCCCCAAGATTAACGTTAATCCTGGTTTAATTAATTTGGGCTATTACAATGTAGCATTAGATAGACATTCAAATTCTAAAATGATCTCCAATGGTAATATGAATTTAGACTATAGATTGTGACATTTTTGACTTTCTATAACAAACAATGATGATGTGGTAATTGACTATAATGTCTAGAAGTAGACATTGTGGTAGACACCCACTACTTTGATTTCTTACTGTATTAGCTAGACATTAACAATCCATAGTCCTATTGGAGAGCATTTTTTGGGTTTGATGTGGATTATGTCATGTGCAAACTATGCTCTTTATTATATTGATTCCCATTAATACCTCGATTACTTTTCTTTTTTATTAATTAACATAATTATCAAGATTCATAGCAAACTTTACTTGATTGGAACTTGGTGCTTTTCTTTCTTCCCATAACTCTAGAATCTTTTCTTGATTGTCATTCGTGATTTTTTATCTTGAACCATCGTTAATCCTCTTTTTTCGATCGGCGGTGGTTTGGATCACATCTTTTTGCATTTTATCCATCTAATAAGCTTCAAATCTAGTGAGATTTGTGAAGATTTGATTCTATCCTTGTTGTGATACATCTTCCTCAATGATTATTTGTCGTTTTGTGCAACTGTTGAGTTAGTCTTTTCTTTAGTTTTTCATTTCATAGTTAAGTATTTATTCTCTAGTTGAAAGTTTTGATTTTATCTTCCCTTGTTAGAAGTCTTAGGTTTTACTCCCTTGTTGAAAGTTTTCTTACTTATTATGTGGTTCTAGTAGTGTTTGTGTATTGTCATGTATTCCAAATATTGTAGAGATAGGTCTCTTATTATCAAACTATTTTAATTTCACAATCACATTCTCATGTCAAATTAATGACACTTCTTTTGTATAAATAGGATCATTAAATCAATGTATTTTTAATCTATATCCGGTCCTATATGTTAAACCAGAGGGACTTGCAATGACTTCAAAGCGTGTAACACTGCCACTTTCCTAAATGAAGTTTTGCTCTTTAAACTCAAGAGTTAGCAAATATCCTAATGGATACGATGAATTAAACCCATCTTTCACTTTGCTGTAGTGAAATATAAAAACAGGAGCAGTTGCTGGTGAATCTCGAGATGATTTATTCCTCCCCAAACCTCTCCTCTTATAGAGCACTGGTAATGACCAGTTAGAGTGAAAATGGGGTAGTGGAGCAGTGGAACATTCAAGCATTGAATGAAAATGGGGTAGTGGAACAACAATGGAGTAGTGGAGCAGTAATGGAGTAATGGAGAGCAGTTTCAACTGCATCCACTCAGTTACTTTAATAACTAGCCATTTAATCTCAAAAATGGTAAAAACTAATGGTAAAAAGTTTTACCCATGGTTAGCTTGCACGCATATACACGCACGCGCATGTGCCTCGTGCCAAGTATTAAGTGCGCCTATAAAAGCGCCTAAAATGTGTCATATGCGCCGAGCCGCGCGCGCACGTGCGTGTGGCTCACCTTGCATAGCACTTGTATTTTATTTTACACACACTGTGGTGCAAGAGTACATATATACTCTTTAAACTTGAAGTTCCTAACCAATCTGGGACTAAACATTTATTTTGAAAATGTTCAACAATCCCCCGCCATTTTCAAAATAATCAGATAATTCAATCCACAAAATCTCAAACATTATATGCATAAGTAATGGTATCTTACGATTTGAACCACTAATTTGTGAAAAGTTCATTACATCATATCAGAATTACATGGTAGATAAACTTTGAACTAATGATTCTATTCGATATGTAGCATAAACATATCACACATATAACTTACACCAGCAAATAGCCATAAATATCCTGACATTTTCAACATTGGCCTTGTGTCCCGTATCTTCTCGTGAATGTCTTTGGAGCCAAGCCCTTGAACTCCTTGAAGCGGCTGCACTTCACATCTACATAGGTAGTCTCCATTCTAGTACCCCCCCCCCCAATTTAAGCATCTTTAGAAGACTATTAAGAGATCATCTCAACCTCCTCTCTTTACATGCAGGTACCGAACACTAACAACCTTGGGATGGTTATTAAAAATTAGTGTTTACAATCACTCTTATAATGAATTTGACTACATTAAACTCAAGACTTAACGTAATGTTAGGCGTCGAGTTGAGTTTCCACTATTGGTGACTTGTAATTCATGGGCTTGAGACCCATCCCTCTTGATGTTTTATTCACCAAGTCTCTTGGCAATCCTTTAGTAAGGGGATCTGCCAAGTTTTGACTAGATTTCACATAGTCAATCGTGATAACTCCTCTTGTTATCAATTCTCTAACACAACTATGTCTCATTCCAATATGTCTGGATTTACCATTGTACATTTGGCTATAAGCCCTTGTCAATGTGGCCTCACTATCACAATGGATAGAAATTAGAGCTACGGGTTTAGGCCACAATGATATCTCGTGTAATAATTCACGTAGCCATTTAGCTTCTTTTGAGGTTGAGGCCAATGCAATAAACTCTGATTCCATGGTAGAACCAGCCATTAAGGTTTGCTTCTTTGAAGCCCACGAGATCGCACCTCCAGCAAGTGTGAAAATTCACCCACTTGTAGATGCATGATTTTGATCTTTCACAATCCAACTTGCATCTGAAAAATCCTTCTAAGATCGGAGGATATCCACTATAGCATAAACCATAGTTAATTATTTTCTTCAGATATTTCAAAACTCTTCGAATTGCAAACCAATGCAACTCACTTGGATTGATTGTAAATCTGCTCAACTTGCCTACTGTCAAGGCAATATCCGGCCTAGTGCATGTCATTGCATACATTAAGCATCCTATTAATCTATAATACTCCAGTTGTGAAATTGGATTGCCTGTATTTTTCACTAGCTCAATACTTGAATCTAGTGGGGTAGAAACAGGGGCACAATTCAAGTGATTGAATCTATTGAGAACTTTCTCAATATAATGAGATTGAGTTAGAGTAATACTCCCCTCATCTCTTAAAATCTGAATCCCGAGAATGACATCTGCTTGCCTCATATCTTTCATTTCAAACTGGCTTGAAAGAAACCTTTTGGTCAACTGAACTCGTTCCAAGTCAGTTCCAAAAATCAGCTTGTCATCTACGTAAAGACATATAATTACGCCATTGCCTTTTTCATCAAACTTGTTATATACACATTTATCAGATTCATTTATTTTGAATCCAAAAGCAAGTACAACCTGGTCAAAATTTTGGTGCCACTATTTTGGTGCTTGCTTTAAACTGTACAATGATTTTCGCAATCTGCAAACTTTATTCTCATGACCGGGCATAATAAACCTTTCAGGTTGTTCCATGTATATTTATGCATCCAAATCTCCATTTAGGAACGTTGTTTTAACTTCCATTTGGTGGATGACCAGCTTGTTTATAGCTGCAATTGTAATAAGCAATCTGATAGTAGCAATTCTAGCTACTGGTGAATAGGCATCGAAATAGTCTATTCCATGCTTTTGGGTGAAACCCTTAGCAACTAGTCTCACTTTGTGTTTTCCAATGGATCCATCGACTCTTCTTTTCCTTTTGAAGAGAAATTTGCATTTAATGGGTTTACACCCTGGAGGTAGATCAACTAGCTCCCAAGTGTTATTTCCCATTATTGAATCCATTTCATCATTTAATGCCTCTTTTCAGAAAGTTGCATCTATTTCTTTCATTGCCTCATCTACTGTTTGAGGATCGGCGTCCGTATTAAAATAATACGGAATTTGTCTAGTTACTGTTTCTCTACTTCCTTCAACTAAGAATGTATAGAAGTCATAACCAAATGACTTAATTTTTCGAGCTCGTTTACTCCTTCGAAGTTCAAGAACCTCTACTATTTCTTTGTCATTTTCAATTTCTATGACTTCCTTCCCTTTTTGGTTTTCTTCAAGAATACTTAAATCTTGTCTCATCAAAGATTGCATCCATTGATTCAATTACAGTGTTTACTGAAATCGAATTATTATGCTCAATTACCATGAACCTATATGTCTTACTATGTTGTGCATATCTAATTAAATATGCACTCCACTCCCCTTTCACCCAATTTCCTCTTTTTGGGTTCAGGTACTTTTACTACTGCTCTACAGCCCCAAACTCTTAAATAATTAAGATTTGGTTTTCGCTTATTCCAAAGCTCATATGGGGTGACTTCATTCCTCTTTTGTGGAATTCTGTTCAAAATAAGGCATGCAGTCAGCAATGCCTCTCCCCAAAATCCACTAATCAAACCAGAGTTTGATAGCATAACATTAACCGTTTCGGTTAAAACACGATTTTTACGCTCAGCCACACCTTTTTGTTGTGGTGTATAAGGGGCAGTAGTCTCATGCACTATTCCAGTAGATTCAAAGTACTTTGGATCATAGTACTTTCATCCCCTATCAAACCTTAAAAATTTTATAAAGGTCTCACATCGCAATTCAGTTTCTACCTTATAGGCCCGAAACTTAACCATTGCCTCATCTTTGGAAAGCAACAAATAAACATAACAAAATTTGTTATAATCATCAATAAATGTTATAAAATATTTATTGACTCCTATTGAGGATGTACTATGTATGTCACATACATCAGAATGTATTAAGTCTAGCAACTTTGAATTTCTTTCAACATTAGGAAATGGATTTCTAGTTATTTTTGTTTTCATACATGCATTGCAATTCCTTCATATTTATCAAAATAAAGCAATAATTCTAGATTTACCATATCATATAATTTCCTGAAATGAACATGTCCTAATCTATGATGCCATAAAAATGAAGGAGACTCAACAAGATACGCAGAAATAACATTCTTATTAGATAAAGCGATTACATTGAGCTTAAACATGCCCTCATAAGCATAACCTTTCCCTACATATACCCCTTTCTTGGAGAGTACAAACTTGTCAACCTCAAATACAAGCCTAAAACCAAACTTATTCAAAAGACCACCCGACGCTAGATTCTTCCTCACTTCTGGTGCATAATATGCATTAGTGAGTGTTACAATTTTGTCAGAAGTAAATTTCAGATCAACACTACCTATACCTTTAATAGGGACAGTAGCATCATTTCCCATATATAAGACAGTATTTTCATCTACTGCCTCCATGGTCTTGAAGAACCTCTTGTTCTTGCAGACATGTCGAGTAGCACCAGAATCAACCCACCAAGCCATATCAATTTCAACGACGTTGATTTCAGATATCATAGCAATGAGATCATCATTGTCGTTACCAGCACCTTTTGCAGCGCTAGAGTAAGCATGATTTTTTCCTTGCTTCCTCTTCCAATGATAACATTTGGACTTGAGGTGGCCATCTTTCCCGCAGAACCAACAAGTGACTTTCTGCTTCCTTTGATTATGATTTTGGTTATTCGATTTTCCCGAACCAGTAGGCTTTTTGAAATCACTAGGCTTGTTTGGCCTGTTTAGCAGGGGCTTTTTGAACTTAGCCGCTTCCATTACATGCACCTTTGAAATCTCCTGAGCATTCTGCTCTTTTTCATTTTCCTGCATGCGACAATCCTCTTCTACACGAACATGGTTAGCAAGTTCATCAAGAGTTTTGTAATCTTTTTTATGCTTAAAGTTCGTTTGAACTCCTTCCAAGATAGGGGCAGTTTATCAATAATAGAAGACACAATAATTGTTTCATCCATGACAAGATTGTGTTGAAAACATTATTTCTAATCCTCTCAATTTCACGAAATTGTTCCATGACAGGCCTTTCATCAACCATTTTAAAATTAATAAACTTTGATATAAGGAATTTCTTACTTGTCGCATCCTCCATATGGTACCTTGCCTCCAGTTTCTCCCACAACTCCTTCGCAGAAGGGACATCATGGTAGAGGTCGAACAGTGAGTCCTTCATGGCATTCAGAATGCGACCTCTGCAGGTGTGGTCATCCGTCTCCCATTTCTACCTTTTTCCTGATCTGCTCGACAGTTTCATTGTCGGACTCCATAGGTTTTGGTGTATCCAGAACATACACCAGATGAAGCGCCACCAGCAGGAAATGAACTCGTTTCTACCACCTCAGGAAATCACCTCCATCGAAGTGATCCAGCTTCACAATGTTAGCCGACAGCTCTTTGATTGACGAAGTCATTGCAACGAAAGTAAAACTTCCTTTTGATTGTTAGACCAGAGGGACTTGCAATGACTTCAAAGCGTGTAACACTGCCACTTTCCTAAAGAAAGTTTTGTTCTCTAAACTGCAAGAGTCAGCAAATATCCTAAAGGATACGATGAAGTAAACCCACCTTTCACTTTGCAGTAGTGAAAGATGAAAACAAGAGCAGTTGCTGGTGAATCTCGAGATGATTTATTCCTCCCCAAACCTCTCCTCTTATAGAGCACTGGTCATGACCAGTTATAGTGAAAATGGGGTAGTGGAGCAGTGGAACAGTCAAGCATTGAATGAAAATGGGGTAGTGGAACAGCAATGGAGTAGTGGAGCAGTAATGGAGTAATGGAGAGCAATTTCAGCTGCATCCACTCAGTTACTTTAATAACTACCCATTTAATCTCGAAAATGGTAAAAATTAATGGTAAAAAGTCTTACCCATGGTTAGCTTGCACACATATACACGTACGCGCACGTGCCTCGTGCCAAGTGCTAAGTGCGCCTATAAAAGCGCCTAAAATGCTTCATATGCACCGAGTCGCGCCCGTGCGTGTGGCTCACCTTGCATATCACTTGTATTTTATTTTACACACACTGTGGTGCAAGAGTACATATATACTCTTTAAACTTGAAGTTTCTAACCAATGTGGGACTAAACATTTATTTTGAAAATGTTCATCACTATATTGAGCAATTAATGATTATTGAAATTTCTATTTTTCTTACAAAAAAATATAAATTCATAGCAACTTGATTGATAATTCTACCAAAATATATAATAGACTTGATTTAAGGCTTAATAGGCAAATATATACTAACGTTTCTAAATTTTTGCAAAAATATCCTAATGTTTCAACTTTTGCGAATATATCCTAACATTTTAGTTTCATACAAATTGTATCATTGTTTGTAATTATTATGTATCAAACCATAATCAAAGTGATGAATGGTCACTAGATTAGATACCAATCGGATTTATATGAAATAATATTCTCAATTGTATGCATGATTTATTATATTTTTAAGTGTAATTCACTAAAAATAGGAAGTGAGGATACAATTTGCAAAAAATCAAAAGATTAAGACATTTGTGCCAAAATTCAAACGTTAGGATATTTTTGCAAAAACTTTGAAAGATTGGGATATACTTGCATAATAAACCTTGATTTAAATAGCTAAAGATATGTCTTTTTTTCATTCGATCAACAAAGGTATATCCCCTTTTGGTGACCGCTATGTGCACCTCAATTATTTATGAGGGCACCCCAAAATGCATGTAAATTGGTACACTTTTGAGGTGCCCTCATAAACAATTGGGGTGCACATAACACTGCTCTATCTTTTTGTTATGCAGTTTACAAGACTCAAACATCATTCTCCTGAATTGTTTTTTGTTATGCAATTTACAAGACTCAAACATGGTTCTCCTGAATTGTATTTAAACATTTAACTACTACAGCTGAATGTTACTATACATTTTTTTTACTTGAAATTCGGCATTTACAACCAAAACTATATTACAGGGAATTTGTTTTAGTTGGTTAATTAATTGGTTCGAATTTCGAAAGTCCTATCCATAAACTGCCCATAGAATCTTCATCAATGTTGACGGAGCAGTTGAGTACACAATACATAACAGTGCAAGCAAATTATAATAAAGGTGAAAGTATGAATTGAAAGATCACATTTCGATCATTTTCATTTATGATATTTTATTCTGTACATAAACTCTTTTTAGAAGATATTTTCCAGTCTACAACACCAAAAATAATTGGACGAAAAAATGGTTCACTGGACTCCACGCTCGGACTATTGGGTTCACAAAAAAATGTCATATATTTTTTACTTCTTTATATTATATATTTTCGTTTTCAAGCATTTATGTGTTTAAAAAAATCTCATTATAGTAAATGTTTATATCTCAAGGCATTCGAAAGAAAGCAGACAAAATCTAATACAATATCTCAACAATACTACTCTCGATTATTCGATCACATATATATATAGATATTTACTACTCTCAATTTTTATGGCAAAACATAAATAAGAAAAATAAAACAATAGCTCATTTAGAAACTAAAAATAAAAATATGTATAAGCTCTGGATGACAATATAAAAAGTCGAAAAAAGAGTCATGCCAAAATATTTACTAGCTATGAAAGAATGGACAAAATTTTGTTATTTTAAGTACATTACTAGTTAGTTATATATATATATATATCCAAGATCACTCTAACAGTCTAACTATTAAGATACAATATATTTTGTAAATAATATACTTCAAAAAATAATTTTTTTAAAATTTCTTACATAATATAAGATGATGATTGTGTTGATTAAAATATATTTGAGTATAGTCGTGATATATATTGTAAGAGGAATTGATACTCTTATTACTCAAACTAACTGATTAATAATACTTAAAATTTAATTTATTTTTTTATCAAAAAACTGATTTATTAAACACGAAAGGTGGCAAGATTTGGTTATTTTCGAGATTATTAATTTATTTATTTTTATAAATTTCATCCAAGACTAAATTATTCATTGAGTGATCGCAAAAAAAAAAAAGAGAGAGAGAAAAAAAATATAAAAAAAATTAATTTAATTTATGAAGTTTTAAATTTTCCAGAAAGGACGTTGTGGCTGGGGGATGAAGATGCTTATCGTCTCTTATTTTTGTGAGATCCACAGCTCTGTCCTCCAAACGCATCCGACGCGCCATCAAATGCTGAGCACACACTTCAAGGGGCGTTTGTCGACGTGGCGAGTCGAGAGACGTCCACGTTCGATTTGGGTCAGAAATCGTTGGTGAATTGGTTTGCTTTTGTTAGTCAGAACAAAACAAACGCGATAAGGAAACGCGAATGGATGACGTTCTCTGCTTCCTTCCCATCCCCTCCTCAATATCTTCTCCTTTTTTTTTCTTAATTAAAAATAATAGACTGTGGGACTCACTTATCCACTGCGATATCTCGATTTATCGCGACTTTTTGACGACAAATTGGTTATCTAATTTGGGCTGGGTTACGATGGTTCACTGGAAAGAGCCTTTAGCAAAAATATGCAAAAATTTAGTGAAAATTTTGAAAATATACTCCAACTTTAAGTCAAGAAACTAAATTGCATGCACAACCTGTCTATATAACTTTGTGATTCAATGCAATCCATGAGAGCATGGTGGCAATTTTGGCTTTATGAGAAACAATCGCGAAACAATCACGGATGTGCATTGAATCGTTGTCATGTTACTGATTTACATACTTGATTTATAATAAGTAAATGAATAAAGCATCCTAATCTTTTAATTTTGATAAAAAAAAATATATATCATAATGTGACCATCAAACACATCTCTATTAATTCTAGATAATGCTAAAGTAATCTGCTTTTGGCGCTGCCAAATTAATAAACACCGATCGGATGATCATTGTGCGATACACCACAAGCGGTGAGCGCAGCACATCTTGAGACACATTGCACGAATGTCCATTTTACAGTGTCTAAAGATGGTTAAAAAATTATTTTTCATTTTATCTTTTCCAACTACATTTGGGGGCTAGTTCCTTAATTACTATATAAAAACTGATAATTTACTAGAATTGTTAATTAGTCACGCTACTGCCGATTAAGTCATTGACATAGTGACCGCATTTAATTATGACTATTTTGTTATATTGAAACTCTATTATATGAGCTTAAAAAAAAACTCTATTATATGAGTTTTCTCCATTATAATAGTTTCATACATTTCTACTGTTTTTTTTTTTTTTTTCATTTGAGAATGATTTTTCCGCATTCATCAACTATTAAAAATATATGAAAAATGCTAAAATAACAACATTATGTCACAATATAATGTACAACAATTGACTTGATGCGCGGGCCCCACATCAAAATCCCGCACACCCAACAACCCATTTTGATTGAGGGTCTACACACCACATTACCGTGTATTCTATTGTAATATAGTGTTAGTATTTTAGCATCTATATATATATATGTAAAGGAAGTTTTTTGTGATGATTTCTATGGTGATGACACGCCGCATAGTTGCTATTATTTTAAGCTATATTTGTAATGACACATGACATATTTAGTTGCTATTTTTATAATTTTTTTGGCTATTTTTGGATTTTTTTAATTAATTAAATCGTCTATTTAAAAAATAACTCACATATTTTCCCGAGAAATTAAACTCTCCATTTTTATTTTTATTTTTGCGATTTGATACAACTATTTTTTTCGTTATTTTCGGGCACATACGCTAATTTTTTCATTTTTTCGTGATGTTTTTTTTTAGCATATCAAAATTGTTTTATAGCAGTTTGTGATTATCATGTCAATTAATATATCCTTTACTTTTTTTGAAGCCAATATATATCTTAAAAGGTACAATTACAATATGATACCATTATTAGTCATAATTTATATTATCCTACCAAAAAAAAAGTCATAATTTATATTAGTTTTTTTTTTCTTTAGCCATGTATTGACACATAGCATACTACAAAAAATGTTGAATTAGCGAAGATATTTTCCGTTGCTATATCGAAATAGCTACGAGATTAGCGATGGTATCAGAATTAGCGACGGATTAGCTACAGGTCCCTGTTGCTAAATCCTGTCGCTATTTTTTAACTGACTAACAAAAAAAAGTTTTTTTTTAAATAGTATTAATTTTAAAATAAAAAAATCAAGAAAATATCAAATACAACAACAAACAATGAATAAACTGCCGATTGAGTCATAATTGACACGGTGACTGCATTTAATAATGACTATTTTTGTATATTGAAACTCTATTATGTGAGCTTAAAAAAAACTCTATTATATGAGTTTTCTCCATTATAATTCATATATTTCTACTATTTTTTTTTAATTTGAGAATGATTCTTCCTCATTCATCAATTATTAAAAATATGGGAAATGCTAGAATGACAAAATTATGTCACAATATATTGTACAATAATTGATGTGGCTTGCGGGCCCCATATCAAAATCCCGCATACCCAACAACCCATTTTGATGTAGGGCCTACACACCACATAACATGTTGTGCATTTTATTGTAACGCATTGTTGTTATTTTAGCATTTCCCTAAAAATATTTAGTATTGCTTTAAAAAAAATTTTAGTATTTTAGATTTTTAAATTTGTATCATCACTATATAAAAGAACTTATATGAATCATTTTAGTTCGACTACATATAAAAAGAGAACTATTAACTAAAATTTAATAATGAATCAATTATAGACTAATAAATTACGGAAAATAGACAGTTTTTTAGATGAACAATTTTAGATATTGAGTCGAGTTTATAAAAAAATTTCCTCGATGTATTAGTTATTTTTTTACTTGCTTTTTTGTATTGTTTTTACATATTTTTGTTTCAATTATGTGAATTTTATATGCTACTTATAATTTATTTATTTTTTGTGTTTTTCAAGGTGATCGAAAAAATCTGGTGATTTTCAAAATAATATTGAATTTCTTCAAATGTCCACTTGAGATGTATGTAAAAAAAATAATCTTTTCAATTCTATATCCTCTATTTTTCTATATTGTTATTAGCTTTAATTTCATATAATATGCTACACGATTATTTTTTATATTTATTCTTCAATATATTTATTCTTATAATATAAATACTCCATCTTGCCCGCGCTTAAAGCGCAGGTCTACGACTAGTTTCCTTAAAAATATTTAGTATTGCTTTTAAAACTTTTTCAGTATTGTAGATTTTTAAATTTGTATCATCAACTATATAAAGAACTTATAGGAACCTTTTAGTTCAACTATATATAAAAAGAGAACTATTAACTAAAAAAAGAAAAAAGAGAATTTAGTTCACAAAAAAAAGAATTTAGACTTTTATGAAAAAAGATAATTTAAAAAGAGAAGTGACAGAATAACAATAACATGCCACACTACAAGACATATTGATTCACAAAAGTCATTCATACACATTTTTTGATACAAGCATACGCAAGTCTCGATTTATTACTTGTGATTCGAGGTCATATGAAAGGTTATTGTGAGTCAATATATCTTCTAATGTGATACTGTTGTTGTTATTTTTAGTATTTTTTTTAGGAAAATCCTTTTGATAAAAATTCGTGCCTAAAAGATCTACCTTTTCATCATCCCACTTTACCTTTTCCAATGTTTTTTTTTTCCTCCTCTCCTCTAGTATATAAGAGCACACCATACCCTTCGTGTTCGTCACGGCCGTCCATCAATGCTTCCCAATAGTTCAGCATAAAATCCGACGGTCATGATCTCGCACCCCTCTTACGCACGAGCGTACCCAAACTGGAAAATAAGAAATTGGCGTCCCGAGAATCTCACGAGATTTTAACTCTCCCATTTTTGTTTTGTTATAATTGTTTGTTTAGAAAGTCGTGATTAATAGAGGCGTTGTTGTGTGATCTCCACACACTCCAATATTTATAAAACCGAGGCCACCCAAACACCTCTCTGTTCTTATCTCGGTAAGCCAACCGACCAAGCGAGCTCTCCCCCTCCTCTGCCTCGCCAATCGCCATGGATCCTTACAAGGTCTCACTATGTTTCTTTCTCTTACTTCAATTCAACTGAAATTCTAGATAGCTCAATTTAGAAGTGCGTTTATTCTGAATTCAATTTGGTTCGGCAAAACAAATTTTATTCAAATTTCTTCTGTTCTTGTTTGATTTCTCTCGATTTCCCTATTTTGAATGGGTTTCCAAAATGGGGTTTCTTCAATTTCTGAATATCGAAATGGGTTTCTTGTATTCGGCGATTTAGTGGGGTTTTGGGGATTTGGGGATTGTGGGTTTAGTGTTGTTGATGTTGATTTGATTGTTTTAGCGATTATTTGATGGAAATTCGAAGTGGGTGTTCGTGGTTGATGTATAGTATTGTAATGTTTTGATCTTTTTGGTTTGTGTCTTGTTCATTCTCTTCGTTGATCTGATGCAGTACCGCCCTGCGAGCGCTTACAACTCGCCTTTCTGGACCAACAACCATGGCGCCCCTGTTTGGAACAATAACTCATCGCTCACTGTTGGACCTAGAGGTATATTATGCTTTTTGTTTGCTTAGCCTTGTCTATAGGTCAGTTCTATGGATGATTGATTTTGGATGGCTGTTGAGAAATTCTGTGTATCATTCCAAGTGTGCAATTTGAGTTTTTTGATATGAAATCTTATTTTATTAGTGGCCCTTTTGTGATTTTACTGTTTCTTTCCACTATTTCCTTTTTTTGATGTTGAGATTTTATATAGATACTGAAATTTATGGGGAGTTTTTTTTTTTTTTTTTTTTTTTTTTTTTTTTTTTAATCTTGATGAGAAAATTAATTTCCTTGTCAAGCTGATTGCATTTGGTAGGACCTGCAAATTTATTTAGTTGAGGGTTTTCATCTCTCCTTGTATTTTCTTAGTAATTTAGCTAGTTGCAATAGCATATGCACTTCTTAGTTGCATACAGTTATGTTGTTTTGATGTTCGTGGAAATTGTGTCTATCTACATGTAATTTGATGTTTTTGGCAAAAATGCTTGTAAATAGTGGTAGTTTTTTTAACAAATGATATTTGGATTTTATTACTCTTTAGCCCTAGTGTAGGGTTAAGTTCTGTTTGATTCATAATTTATTTGCACTAGAGCCAAGCTTTTATGATCATTAGTACCTATTCCAAGTATCCAACCAATTTTTTTCATGATTTTTGGCATAGTGGCAGGTGTCTAGTTTGTGAATCACCGGTTTGGTGTGTCATGCTCCGATAATTTTTTTGTTGATTATGTTCTATGCGCAGGTACGATCGTCGAAAATTAGAGAAAAATTTGCGGATAAAAATAATACAGATAGCGGTGCTTAAGAAATAAATTATTATTCCTGAAGATTTAGTCTCTAAAAAGCAAGAAGTTAGCGAAGCTTTTTTTTTTTTTTTTTTTGAAGATTGTTATAGAAAAAATTATAAAAAATTGAGGCTTAAATTATCTTGAGTTAGAAGATACAGTGTCTGATTTTCTTTCTTGCTTTCGTTTGCAGGTCCAATTCTGCTTGAGGATTATCATCTAGTGGAGAAGCTTGCTAATTTCGATCGTGAACGAATCCCAGAACGTGTTGTTCATGCCAGGGGAGCTAGTGCAAAAGGCTTCTTCGAAGTTACCCACGATATTTCTCACCTCACTTGTGCAGATTTCCTTCGTGCCCCTGGAGTTCAAACCCCATTGATTGTTCGTTTCTCCACTGTCATCCATGAGCGTGGGAGCCCTGAAACTCTCAGGGATCCTCGTGGTTTTGCTGTGAAATTCTACACAAGAGAGGTATTGTTATCTCTATTTATAGACTTAAAAAGCTTTCTTCAGCATTAGTGGATGGAGATTCTTTCAGTGGTATACCTGTGGCTTATATTATGTATTGTGGAATTACAGTGTCCACTTTTTTATTCTATGTTGGATGTGGTATTGGGCAGCAACTTAGCGTGGCATTTTGGATTTATTGTGCTTGGATAATCAGGACTCCTTTTCTATTGAATCTGTTTATCTAATTCAGTGTAATGCGTGTTTGCTAGTAATTAGGTTATTAGCCTTGAAAGTTGGTGCAGATTGATTGACAACTGTATGAAATTCCAGTACTGCTTTGAGAGGTTCACCCGTTTGTTCTCTTGGGTTGATTTTGAGAGGGAGTTCTTTGTAAACTTAGATGTTTCTTTTTTCTTTTTGATAAGAACAAGACTTTATTCATCTATAACCCAAAAAATGTTTCTGTGAACTGTGTTTCCCAGTATTACAATCGGTATATATTTACAAAAAGTATATAATCCCTTTTAAGCCATGCTACCCAGGATCTCTATAATTAAAAGTTTTAACCATAAGCTAGTCGTTGGCCAAAAACAGAAAACCATTTGTGTCCTGCCACAAAAAGAAACACCTGGGGTGTAAATCGCATCTCAGTAGCCCTCCCTTGGAATTCAACATTTACCCACCACTTGCATTCATATAACCTTTGTTTAGACCATCATACTTCAGTACCCAGTGAGCTCCCTCCACTGCCTTACCTTGAATTCTTTTGATAATTATTGTTTAGATGAGTGTTTCTATGAATTTGTGTTGCGTTTAATGTCCTATAGTTTGTATTGCATTTTGGTTTGTAAAGAAAGACTTCTTCCTCATAAGATCAACCTTCTTGTCAATTTGCTTGCAGTGTATTTGATGTGCTCAATACCTTAAATGCACATAGCATTTTTGTCTTTTTAGTGATGGGCCAGATCAGGTGCTTTTTTTAATAGTAGTTGGTAATTTTTTTTGGGGGGTGCTAAAAGGAAATTTGTTTGATGTGTTTGTAATAATACTATGAGAAGCACTCTTGTTGCATTTCTGTGCGATTCTTATAAAGGTTGAATACTAGAATCCTACTCGGCGTACATGTTTATGTTTTTCGAATTATATCACATCATGTTCTTTGATATTCCTATGTCTTTAACTTCTAGTACTGAGTAGATTCATAGGGGTATTCAAGATTAGGATGCATTTACCTTGTTGAAATTCCTCAGCATTATATTGCGAGTTGAGGCATTTTCTTGACAAGTAAATGTTGTAGGACTTGGAATGCTTCTTAGTTCTGTTTGCTGTTATTTCTTATCCTCTAGGTTAGCCCAAAGTGACCAATTGTTTCAATTTGTTTTTTTAATTTTGTTGCTTCTAGGGCAATTTTGATCTGGTCGGGAACAACTTCCCAGTGTTCTTCATTCGTGATGGCATGAAGTTCCCTGACATGGTTCATGCTTTGAAGCCAAACCCCAAATCCCACATTCAGGAAAATTGGAGAGTCCTCGACTTTTTCTCTCATCACCCAGAGAGCTTGCACATGTTTACCTTCCTCTTTGATGATATTGGTATTCCTCAAGATTACAGGCACATGGATGGTTCTGGTGTGAACACATATACCCTCATCAACAAAGCCGGGAAAGCTCACTATGTGAAATTCCACTGGAGACCAACCTGTGGGGTCAAATCTCTGTTGGAAGACGAGGCCATCAGGGTTGGGGGGTCCAATCACAGTCATGCTACCCAGGATCTCTATGATTCAATTGCTGCTGGAAATTATCCTGAATGGAAGCTTTTCATCCAGATTATTGATCCCGATCACGAGGATAAATTTGACTTTGATCCACTTGATGTCACAAAGACTTGGCCAGAGGATATCCTGCCCTTGATGCCAGTTGGTCGGATGGTCCTGAACAAGAACATTGATAATTTCTTCGCTGAGAATGAGCAGCTTGCTTTCTGCCCTGGAATCATAGTCCCTGGCATCTACTACTCAGATGATAAGTTGCTGCAAACTCGGGTCTTCTCATACTCCGACACCCAAAGGCATCGTCTTGGACCTAACTACCTCTTACTCCCAGCTAATGCTCCGAAATGTGCTCACCACAACAATCACCATGACGGCTTCATGAACTTCATGCATCGAGATGAGGAGGTATTCTTCCTTTAAGACATTCAATCTTCCAAACTTCTTTCGTTCATTTGTTTAAAATTTGGGCTAACCTAATTGAATGTCCTTTGTATTTTCGTGGATTGCATAGCTTTTTCCCTGATGAGTTTTCATGTATAGGTCAATTACTTCCCATCGCGGTTTGATCCTGTGCGCCATGCAGAGACATATCCAATTCCACCCAACATTTGCAGAGGAAAGCGTGAAAAGGTCAGTTTAACCTTATTAGTTATTTTTGGCTGAAACTAATCCCATAGTTTATGGATGTCAAGTGTCTAACCTCATCTGTTGTTCCTTAACTTTATTGCTGCCCATCTTTGCCTTGTGTAATAGAGCTGGTAATGTGGTTTTGCTCAACAGTAAATTACTTATAAATTCAATTTTTTTTTGACAAAATATTATAATGTTTGTTAATTGAGCATGTTTCATAAACATTCTCCAATTGTGAGTCATAACACACTATAATTGTTCCACTATCATCTTTGTTTCTATTTCGCGAACTCATTAAAATAGTAGAGTTAAGAGAAATAGTTATTTTTACTTCTAAACATCTCTTGTACACAGTGCATCATCGAGAAGGAGAACAACTTCAAGCAGCCAGGGGAGAGATACAGATCCTTTACGCCAGAAAGGTATTTACGGTGCTTGTAATTAATTTTAGAAGAAATCTCAATTATTACAATTTTAACAAATGTTGGTTATAATTACAGGCAAGAACGGTTCATCCAGCGATGGGTTGAGGCATTGTCTGATCCACGAGTAACCCATGAAATCCGCAGCATCTGGGTCTCATACTGGTCTCAGGTAAGAGTTTATCAATCATT
This sequence comes from Stephania yunnanensis, assembly GCA_039657365.1. Taxonomy (NCBI): domain Eukaryota; kingdom Viridiplantae; phylum Streptophyta; class Magnoliopsida; order Ranunculales; family Menispermaceae; genus Stephania; species Stephania yunnanensis. The sequence goes on along the minus strand of CM077585.1, from coordinate 50,953,540 downwards.
CAATCTGTTCTCGCTAATTTAGTTAGTTCTGATTTTACCTGGCATTGAACCCTTTAAAAGAAAAAATTTGGAAAAGCTTAATCTGATCAGCACATGATCATATGTTGTAATTGTTAGGCTGATAAGCCGCTGGGTCAGAAACTCGCCACCCGCCTCAACGTGAGGCCAAGCATTTGAAGCAGACTCCATGGAAGGAAGTTTTGATGAGGTTTGAGATGGTGAAGAGAGTGGATGTAGAGAAGGATATCAATGTTGGCAAAGAAGAAACTCTGATTAACGTGTCACTATGTGTATTAAAAAAGAAGACTCTAGTTGTGGTGGGACTACTTTAATCAGATCTTAATAATTATGTGTGGTGTAATAAAACTGCATTTATGCAAGCTAGGTGTGGGTGTCTGAAATACACTTACAAACATAAAATCGTCTTTGTTAGTTTAATTATAATTGATGACATTTCATTATTTGTAGTTCTAGTGTTACCATGCTTTGTGTCACTACTCTTTGCACTAATGGTCTTCTCTTTGTTTCTGTATGTTTTGTTTTAGTTTTTTTTATTTTTCTTTTCGTTGAATTGGTTTCTCTTCTACTGATGTCTTTAGGGTGTTGCCACGAAATCTACTGATGTCTTTTGTGTGTTGCCTTTTTCGTGGTTGAAATGGTTTCTAAGATAAAGGAAAATTTATAGGATCAGAATTAGGTTAGTTATGTTTATTAAAGTGAATGTTGGTGGTAAAATAACAATTATTACATAAAATAAATGTAGTAAAAATGAGAATACTTAGGTAGATGTGGTAAAATTTATAAAATAGGAAGTATAGAAATTTAAATACAAATAAGGGTAGCATCAACAATTATATAAAATGCAAGAAGCAAAAATGGGAATACTTAAATAAATGTGGTAAAATTTGTAAAGATAGAATAAAAAATATATAAATTTAAAGACAAATAGGAGTAGCACCGATTGATACAAAGATTAGAAAAGCGGTTACGGTGGCTTGATCACTTGGACGGTCTATATATGCCCCAATTAAAAAATTTGACTCAATAAAAATTGAAGAAATTTGACGAGGTATAGGGGTAGATCAAATTTAACACGTGACACATTAATTAAGATATTTTTAAATGGTTTGGAAAGCTCATCATCAATTGCATTTAAATCGAGCACGATGAAAGAGTTTGATCCATGTAGTCGATTCCAATTAATTTTGGACTAAAATTGTTGTTGTTGTTGTACTACGTAGTACTCTTGCAAGTTTTTATTTATTTATTTATTTTTTTGGTGGATTATTTTTTATTTATTTAACTATGTTTTTGATTTATTTAAAAGACTAATTTAAATTCATTATTAGTGTTTGATCAGAGGGTAATTAAGCAAGTTTTTAAATTGATTTTTTTGGAAAAAGTTGTTTTTTGTTTAACTATATATTGATCAAGCAAGTTTTGATTTTGGAAATTGTAGCTATGACTTTTGTGCAGCAAATTTTTAGATGAGGACTTCTTGTTGTGCTCTGCTATGGACATGCGTGATCGATAAACGTTTGTGCATGTCGGTGTTGTGCACAACAAAACAAATAACAATAAAATTTTTCGAGAGAATTAATTCATTTACCCTTATTAGACTCGATTCCCAATCTCTTATGCAAGTGAAGGCTACCCACTTACAAGTGGGAATAATAACAACTTTGTTTTCTCCCTTCTCTCCGAACTAGGGTTTCCTTCATTAGATCTGCTGCGATGGGCCCTAACGCCGCTGAGGTTGCTCCGGTGACCTCGAGCCGGCTAGTGGCCTTCCGGGACCGCTTTTTCTTTTTTGCTTCTAATTTTCATTTTAATGCTATTCTTCCATCTTCCCCTTCCTTTTTTCTTCTTCTTCTCCCATAATCCTCATTTTCGGGTCTAGTGGACAAGCATTCAATCGAAGGCCAAAGACTCTTCTCTTAATGTTCGGTGTTCTTAGTTCTTCTAGATCTACTTTTGTGTATTTGATGGAGTTGAAGATGTAGGCATGTTCTATGAAGGGGGCTGCTACATAAGCGAGATGATGCTAGATCTTGAAGAAGTGAGAGTTAGGGGAAAGAAAAGCACACTCCAGTAGTCATGGTGGCCTCTCGACAGACATGGTGGATGTGCTCAACCTCTCCTTATTGTTTTTTGGGTGGATTCTGGATCGGGTAAAGCTAGATGGACTCAAAAAGTCCGGACTCAAATAATCAAAAAGACATAAAAACCTTTAATTAAAATTCATTATTAGTGTTTGAGGGTAGAAAGTAATTAAGTCTTTTACTTAGGTAGATATCTTAAATTGTTAACAAAATTTTTTTTGAGTCCGGACTCAAAGAGTCCAAACAAATTTTTTGATCTCGATATTCTAGGTATTAATCTTATGTATGCAGTATTTTAGATTATGTTATGTGTGTATGTGTTTATTGTTTTGAAGTTGTTGTTGGGTGTCGGTGTTGGTTTGTGTTGTCCCCTTCGAAGTTGTTGTCCTCTTCGTACGAGCTTTATTGGATCGTAATACTTGTTATCCTTCATGTAATAGCTTGTTGCACATTTTTTGGATATTAAAAACATCAATGCAACAAATTTAATCAAAAAAAAAAAAGTTACCTACTCAGTTGGTCCAATAATTTACAAACGTGTTATATTATATTGCTATTTAAATTAAGGATGCTTGTACAATATATGTGTCACGATGTTTAAAACATGACAACGTTTTTATATTATGTCTTTAAATTTTTTAATTGACACTTATTTTTAGCGTCTCCAACTTCAAATTTGACGATGCTTATAGATTGTGTCATTATATTTTAAATTAGGCGATGCTTTTATTAAGTGTTTAAATTAAGAATGCTTGGACAATATGTATCACGATATTTATTAAAACTTGACAATGTTTTTATAATGTCTTTAAATTCTAAAATTGAAGACACTTGTTTTAGCATCTCCAACTTTAAATTTGACGTCACTTACAGATTATGTGTCATCAGATTTTAAATCTTGTGATGCTTTTATTAAGTGTCTTTAAATTAAGAATGCTTGTATATTTTCCCTATATTTTAAATTCGATGATGCTTTTCAAATATGTGTCCTTATATTTTACACATGGTGACGCTTATTTTCAGTGTCTCCAAATTTAAATTTGAGGACGCTTATAAATTGTGTTGATAGACTTTGAATATGGCGACACTTTTATTAACTTTCGTTAAATTAAGAACGCTTATACAATATGTCACCAAATTTCAAAATTGGCTATGCTTGTATATCAATTATCTTTAATTTGGAGATGCTTTTATATTATGTCCTTAAATTTTAATATTAACGACGCATATAAATTATACATTCTTACAAGTAAAATTTTTAGATGCTTTTTATTAATGTCGTTAAATAAGCGTCATATTAATAGACCCACGTTGTTGTGGCTTAGGGATGGCAAAATGTAGGTCATGACATGATAACACACGATAGACTTAATTAGCATGGGAGATTAGTGGGATAAGGTTGACCTTATACGGGTTTGGGTCGAAAAGGGCGAAGGAGATGAAAGGGAGACAAATGTAGGGAGAAAGGTGAGAAAAAAAATGAATTTTTCATAATATTTTAAGCACCTCATTCAATTTTTCTACTTAATTCGAGGATGATTAAATAACCATAAATAAAGAAACTTATTATGAATGTGGAATAGAACTTAACAATTTTTTTTTCTTCATTTATTTTTTGCTTGAAGAAAATCTTAATTTAAAATGTTGAAATCAACATCTTAACACTTTTTATTAGGGTTATATTAATAAATACACTCGTTAAGTAATAATCTAAAGGAGTAAAGATTTTAAAATTTTAGCAAACAAATATGATAATTTTTTTTTTTTCAATTTTTCAATTTTCTTTAGAGGAAAATATATTATTTATGTTTTACATTTTAATAATAATTACTTATCAAAAAATGATAAAGTTTTTCATGAAAATGCAATTTAGATATTTTTTTGAAGGATTCTTATAATTTGTATGCGTTATTTTTTATAAGTCATTTTCTTTCTATTTTTAAGACTAAAAATTAATTAAAAAAGTAAAGTAAAAATTAAAATTACAACTCCATTATATCTTATATTTATTATGTTCAATTATTTTATTTATGTAGATATATTTTAAAAGTTGTAAACAAATTATAAAATTTTAAATAAATTTGAAATTTTAACTAAAAGATTTAATAAATGAGTGACACAAAGGCTTGTATGTTTAACGTAACCAATTTAGATACAAACACGATTGCCATGATTATTAATAAATGAGTCGAGTTTGAATTTGTCTTATATGAGTCATGACCATTTATGATACATGTTTAAGCACGATAATACGAACTGCCATCTATACTTAATATATATCAAAGTTAGCATTCTAACTCGGACTCTTTTTTTGTTGGGTATAGATCCATTTGGCCTTTTGTCTTGTTTGTCGTGTGTTGTTCTTAGTACGACATTCTCGCTCCTCAAGTGATGACAGTTGTATTCAAAATGGCAAAATGCTATATAGAGTGACATATTTTGCTACAGGTACATTCGCACATCTCAATGCATATATAATTCAAAGAATCCTAGAAATTGTGAACTTATAATAGCTAACTAGTATTGGTTTCTTTGAATGATAGTGTGACACCTTAGACTTTTATAAACTTGATTATGTTGTTAACTATTTTTGAATTTAATTTGAGATTTAAGTATTCGAGGTGGGACTTACTTACGTACATATTATGGACCATAGATCATAAGATATATTTTATTTTTGTGTGATGAATGCTTATTGTGTGTATTATATGGTATTTTATCGCGAAGTCGAGGTGCGTTGAGGTGTATCCGTTGAGGTGTAGGTGTATCCTCATTTTGTCATACTCAATGTTGCTAGTGCGTGCTTGAAGGACACGAGTGAAAATAATATTAGTTGTTCGAAAAGTAATTAATCAAGTGTTAATCCACTCGTGAAGATTTTATCTCGATTTACGTGCAAGTCGGGATTGGTGGTAATGTAATGTGAGAACAAAGTTAGTACAAGACTTTGCCTCAAGTTTCGTATCAGTTGGTGGTGGTCGCTGTTGAGATTGAGTCTAAATCAATGTACGTTTGGCTAAGTATGACAAGAAAATTGGTCCGTAAGATTTTAGTATGTCACGGGCAAAGTTAAGATTTTTGAGTTTTGGTGTGACCAAAATCAATTTTATGGACATTTTATGAAGATGAACTATTTTGTCAAGAGTTTGATTCAATTTGGTAAAAAATCGGATAAAAAATAAGCGTCGAAAGTTAAAATACGTTAAAATAAAAATTTCAAAATTAATAAATAAAAAAATTAAACTGCTCACAAGCAGCTGAGAGTATATATATAAATATATATAAAAATGAACTGCAACATGCTTCGTTCTCTATATATAAAAATGAAATGAAACAGACTTCGTTCTCTAAACCCTTTCACTTGGGTTTATACTTCGCGAGCTCTTGATGTTTGGTTTCTTTCCTCAAAACTATAAAGCATCACAAGACGGTCAATTCGAGCTAAGTTTTCACGGTGAAAATGTGGTATTCGGCTCGCAATTTGGTAAATACTCAATGCTGGACATTTTCATCAATTCAATTTGAATTCTTGAGATTTCTCGATTTTTTTTGTGGGATATTGATAGAAATTAGTATGAATTGTTGAAAATTGATGTATTGGATTGATGTGCGCCGATTTGGAATAAATTTCACCGACGTGGGTTTAGGTTTTGACGAATTGAACTAATGTGATTCAGTTGATAACTATTTTGGAGATGTTTTATGGTTAATATTGATTTACATTGGGCTTTTAAGCTGAATGGATTATTGATTTTGATCCAATTTGACCCCACGATATGTGGGAACATCTTGATGTTGAAATCGAGTGGTTTGGTGGTGTTTGTTGTCGAGTTTTGAAGATTTAATTGCGAAAATATTGATTTGAAAAAGTTTTTTAGTTTAAAATAAAATAAAGTTTGCCTAGTTGATAGATCATATTGAAAAATTCATAACTCATCCGTCGGTTATCCGATTTGAATGTTCTTGGAGTTTATGGAAAGTATGACATGCATACTACAAGTTCATTTTAGGTCATCATAACAAACATTGAGGTTTTCAAGATTAAAAAGCTACCCCAAGTTGGCTAGTTGAAAGCAAGTTGAAACAATTATATAAATTAATTGTTTTGGAAATTGTTCTCAAGTATATTTTGGTCGCAATTTTCATTAGGTTTTATGATTTGATTTCCCTTGAAACTTGACCCATAATATAATTGGGTATGTAGGGAAGCTATTGGATCTATCTTCAAGGTAATCAGACGTTCCGGGAACCCTGAAAATTACGTTCAAAGTTGGTTGGTTGTAAGTAAACCTTATATTGATTGTTACTATTATTAATTGAATATTTTTGTACCTATAATTGTAACGTATCTGCATTGCATTTTATCATTTTTGGTCATGCATACATAGAGTAAGTGAGGGGGATAAACTTGTTTTGAATTCTGGTTTACTTGAAACTTAGTTTCAATCATGCCTTAGCACCGTCTAGTGAGATAGCGGAATCTAATGCGACAAGTCATCTCTGCATTTTATGATCTTTTAATATTGTTTCTTTAATATTTTTGGAAATCGATGTCCGATTATCGTTAGGAGACAACGACATAGTGGATCGCATGTCATGTTGACGCTTATATTTTATTGATTATTTGGAAATGCAATTACATGTCTATATGTATTAGACTAATAATTGTAAGAGTACAGATCAATGTAAAAACTATCTTACCTAACATCTTCGAGTTGTTTTTGATGATGTCAAATTCTATACGACGATAAAGGAAAAGTGGACAAGTCTAAAAAATTGTGGTGATTGTTTTCACAAATTAAAGTAAATTCTTGTTTTAAAATTGTTTATATATATATATGTTTTGAGATTCTTGGGGTGAGTGTAGGACGTGAAGTTACGTTGAATATTTATGATAGTCTCCTAAGTTAGTTTAAAATAAGTTGAGAAGGTTTATGTTCAATTTAGGTCTATTTGGAATTGTAAAGTTAAAATTAAGTTATCGGAGACTCTAAGTTAGTTACAAATTTGAATTTGATATATATTGTGAACTGCGGGAGTTGTGAGTCCTTTTAGGCCTCTCCCTAATTATGCTGTCTATTAGGCGGAAGTTTTTTGGCATGCCATATTGAGGGGAGGTGGTGTTGAAATTTTTATAGAAATACGCAGAATAATCCTTATTATTTCCTAATTTGCTCCAAAATGAACAAATCATTAATTAAGCTTCATTGAGGATATAAATTTAATTTTGGAGCTTTGTTAAAGATTGAATTAAAATTTATTTTGAGGTCAAAGTTAAAAGAATGGATAGGCTTATGACGACCCCTTCTCCAAATAAAGGCACCGCCCGACCTAATCCCTTAATTAAGCCATAATCTCCCCTATAAGACTTAACAATGAACTAGTCAGCCTTATTTAAACACTTAAACACCTACCAATCATGATACCACCTACAGTTAACTAGATAGTTCTACTGACGAACCTATGGTTGTCTATAAATCAGAGTTAATTTAGATTTTTTTATCTAACAAATTATTTAGCGAAAGTCTTATATTGATACTGGTGAAAATTATATCCGAAGGCCTAACCTATTGTGGAAAAACTAGGAAATAGTGATCACATGCATATATATACAAAAGTAGTGATATATACAACTGTGTCTGGTTAGATGTTCTTATCACTCAACCCAAAAATAAAAAATCATGTATATATAAAATGTAATACAAAAAAATGCAAAACGTACAAAATATGTCGTAGCAACCCTTCACTAGCTCAGAGGTAGTTACAAATCTTCTCTTTGCCTGGTGTGCTACTCAGCCGATCTGCACCTACCGTCACAAACTAGACGGTGAGTACATGAAATTATTTAAGTAATACTGAGAGACATTGATCCACATTCCCAAACAGGCAACAAATATCAAATGACATAATTTAATTAGCAACTATGCTGAAGGAAACATCATGCAAAGAGATACTTGAGTTAACCAAATATGAAACTGACTCAAGTCTAAATAGTAATGGATTAGGGTCGGTTGGCCGTGATATTCATCATATTAGTCTTTCCACTACAATTTAAGCTCTACTCTAGAGCATTTCAGTACAAATTGAGCTCTATATCATAATATCAAAAGGTTGTACTTATGATTATGTCTTTTCTATTCCAAGTGAATTAGTCGTCAACTGAATGTATACTTGCTAACATACCCGAGTTTTAAAACTCGTAACGCTCACCTAAGTTATTCTTGTGCCAACAAAACTCGAGGTATGTTACCCCGTTCAAGGCACGTTACCCCATGTGTCATGCAAGGTAGTGGAGAAATTCCCTAACATCGTCTAGTGACCCTCGTATGAAAGCTAAATTTCTATCATCAAATGACCCTAACTACAAGAACCACTTTCATATTCAAAAATAACACGGTAATTGGAATCCAATAAATAGAATTGTAGCACTAATTCACAAATGATAAGATTCACAACAATATGTATCATTGTTCTAATAGCATGCTATTTCACTAACCACCGTTAACAACAATAAAAGATATAGTATAAGGAGTCAATGAAAACATTTAATCACAAATATGCTATGAACAACCTCATATAATGAGAAATAGCAAACAAGTCATAGCATATAGAATATAAAGGCATAATTCAGTCCAAATGACTGAGAATAAGTAAATAAATAAGAATGAAATGTAAATAAATGTCTCACTCAGTTTACTTATAGTCCACAACAATTCCTAACCTATCCGGCTTTTCATCGCATCGATGTACGCACCCAATACCTCGTAATATCTCCTTTACGTTCCTAACATTGGACAATTTATCAATTTAGATTCAATATTAATTATTTAAAATCCCTAAGTTGGTCGAAATCAGTCGAAATCGAATTCGTGACTAATTTACCAATTTTGTGCTTTTCGAGGTAAAAACCTCGTAAAAGTCTCGTATGAAATTTCAAATATTTTGTTTTTCATAGAAATTTATCAATTTCTATTTATTTTATCGAAATATAATTTTTTGGAATTTTTCCTAATTTTTCTGGAATTTCCCAATTTTTCCTCCATTTTTTCTCTTTTTTTTTTCTTTCCCGTTCGCTGGGGCATTGGGGTTGGCTCCCAACCCCGACCTCAATCAGCTTCGGTTTTATGATGGCGGGAAACACCCCCATCTCCCCTCGCACGCCAAGGTCGAACCTCCATGGCCACTGCAACAACAACAACCGACTGCAACAACAATAATCGAATTCAACAACAACAACGACAATCAGCAAGAACACTCAACTTACCTTGCCTTCTTCGAGCTCGGTCTCTCTCTCTCTCTCTCTCTCTCTCTCTCTCTCTCTCTCTCTCTCTCTCTCTTCCTTCTTCTTCCCAGTTTTTTCTTCTTTTTGTTTATTCCTCTCCACCGACTTTACAAAATCAAATTGAGATAAGTTGGACTTTGGGGTTATTTGACCCATATATATGATTTGGGTTGACTTGAATGTGAGCCACATATCTCAAACCACACATGTATCTCGAGGTATATCGTGTGGTTCTTCTCCTACCACTTGTCCTTTGTGTCACTCTCAAGTGACTCCAATACTTGACACCTTTGTGTTGAGATGTGTGTGTGAATTTAGGGGCTTATCTAGTGGTGTATATATTTTAATTCCTTAACTTATGCCCATTTATATATATATATATATATATATATATATATATATATATTAAGAGATGTGAACTTAGGCCCATATATATATATATATATATTAGTAGATGTGGCCATATATAAACTACTAATCATATATCATTTTTCGTTTTTTATGTAATATAATTGACCTAGTTACGCTTTCCCCACGAGCTGCTACCTCGGGCCCACGTTGGACAGGCGACTCGAGGCGCGTCCCCACTTATCTTGGTATATGCATACCCGTAGAATTGACTTAGTAGTATACACATATATAGTACACTAGGCATAAAACACACAAATATAACATATACCTCGGCCACCGTGCCTCGATAGTGACATGTATCTCGCCGTGGGTCCCACGTCACGGGTCGTTTGGTCTTGATGAACGAATTAAACTCGTATTAATTATTTGGGTCGTGAAAAGGCTGACTAGATTATCAGGAGATTAAAATAATCTAGGCCGATCAACCGTCTTAATGACGAGGGGTTGACAAAGTTGGTATCAGAGCCTAAATTTTGGTTGAAACCAAAGATTAATTGAGCACGATTAGTTGGGAAATGACTGTAAGCTGGGGTATTTGAATTATTGTGTTATGTTTGTGTTACATGTTTGTATTATTGCTAGATATGTGATAGAAAGTTTATTCTTTTGTCCGTTCGATACTTAACTCGTAAGATACGACGACTAAGATTAGAAATGGATAATTAAAGAGAGAATATACTTATGCAACGAAACTAAGCATGATTGGATGTGAAATGGACTTGTGAAGTCTGAATTCACAAAGGTGTTGTAAGTAGTTCAGTACTAATATAACTGATGAAAGTATCAATTATAATAACAATAACAACAACAACATAGCCTCAGTCCCAAATTAATTGGGGTCGGCTACATGGATCAAACTTTTCCATTGTGCTTGATTAATTGTAATCGATGGTGAGCTTCCTAAATCATTCAAATCCATCATAATTAATGCATCCCATGTTAACTTTAGTCTACCTCTACCAAGTTGAATTTCTACAGTTTTTATTGAGTCAATTTTCTAGCGGGGCATTTGTAGGCCGTCTTTGTAGGTGGTCAAACCACTGCAACCGCCCTTCCCTAATCTTTATATCAATTGGTGCTATTCCTTCTTGTCTTTGAGTTTCTATATTTCTTATTCTATCTTTGCGAGTTTTACCACACATCCACCTATGCATCCTCATTTTTGCTTTGTTCATTTAATGTAATTGTTGTTACTTTACCGCCCAACATTCACTTCCATAAAGCATAGCTGGCCTAATTGTGGTCCTATAAAGTTTTTCGTTTAACTTAGTAGGAACATTTTGATCACAAATCACCCATGTTGCACTCCGCCATTTCTTCCATCCAGCTTGAATTCTATGTGTGATATCATTCTCAATATTACCATTATTTTGTATGATTGATCATAAATATCTAAAGTGGTTCACCTTAGGAACTTCTATTTACCATAATTTTACCACTCCATCATCTCGATGTCTAGTGTTTTTAAACTCATAGTGCATGTATTCGATTTTCGTCCTACTCAATTTAAAGCCTTTAAATTCTAATGTATTCCTCTAAAGTTCTAATTTCCTATTTACTCCATCTTTTGTTTCATCCACTAAGATAATATCATCTGCAAATAACATACACCATGGTATATTATCTTGAATATGCCTAGTTAGTTCATCCATAACTAAAGTAACTATATATATGGGCTTAAAGTCGATCCTTGATGTAGTCCTATCAGTTATGATACCAATAGGAAATTGATGGAAAAAAATCCAAATGATTCAAATATGTAAGTATTAAACATATATTTCTTGGAAATCAAAAGTATCGAACTATTACAATTATAAAATGCTCGGGAAAATGTTAAAATAGTTTCAACAAGGAAAATGGAGACATGTGGTTTTGAAAGTAGAAATTGATTTAATAAACTGAATTTGACAAGAAAATCACAATGGAATTGTGATTGAATTAGTCAAGTCGTCTAAGTCGGTTTCTATGAAAATAAAATCCTTTAAAGTAAAGTATTGTCTCACTGTCGAAACAAAATATCAAGTGAAATGTGGAATAGAACTATGTTTTAAAATAATCAAGCGAATTCTAAAAAGAAGTACTAAAAATTTTGATTGTTATTACTCAAGTTACTTATCTATAAGTGATGTTGAGTATAATAGTTCTATGAGTTGAATAAAGAATTGCTAAAACAAATGAAAATACACGAGTTAGAAGTAATCTTTGTTACACCTTATTAGGTGTTGTTATGAAACAAAGATTAACAAAAACTTCTAACTTAAAAATGAAAAGTGTAGCGATAAGATCAACATATAAGAAGTTAAGGTATTGAGAAAGTGGTCTAATAATAGCTTGGATTAGCTATTAAACATGAACACAAGTGATTGTGTTTTGATATTCGAAGTACCTAATAGTCACTTTTAATCAAATTAAGTAATGATGCCTATCATTACAACTTAAAATATAACTAATGAAGAGATAGATGTACTGATCGAGAATCAGTAAATGATTTGTATAGGACGTCAGTATGAGCTCCTATATTGCAAGAATTTCCATTTATAAGACTTAAATGATTGACATAGTATCTTTTAAGAATATGATTAGTCATTAAGTTAATCAGAGTTTGAAAATTCAAAATTTCTATCTCTTTAGTTAAATAATAATGGAAATGTGAACTCATCAAAAAGTGAATTGATGATCAGTAAGGTATTTAGTTATCTTACATTGTCTCTTGAAAAGTACCGAATTTCTTTTTGAAAAAAGAAAAGTCAAAAAACCTGAGGCTAATGGAAACAAATTAAGGCAATAACAAACAGTGAAACTATTTGAGTCGCAAAACTTCTCTATTTCGAATTAAGTATAGCAAAGAAGATTTCAATTGATTGAATAATGATAAGAAGTCGCACCGTCCTTAGATATAATTTTGAAAAGAGAAGAAATATAAATTTTTTCTAAGTTAAGATCAAGGAGCTGTAAGTGATCTAGTTATCGAGCGAAAGTCGTGGTAAGTTTATAAAGGGACCAAAATCGAAATCAATATGAGAATAGCTAAGATCGACAAAAATTGAACGGAATAGACTCTATGTATAAAATAAAATGAGTTGTAGAGATGACTTGTGACTAATGGAAGTGACACGAACATACTCATTTAGTCAAGGCTAGACAATGGAGTAGTTGTGCATGACCAAAAGTTTGAGTAACTCCGTTTCATAATCATGATTCATTTGCAGCGTAGAAGACTGGTGTGATGCATCCACTTTTCTTTGAATAATCGAATGAATTGGTGATAGTCGGAATAAAAGAGTCTATAAAGTCTCATTGGAGTAAATTGGAAGCTGAAGTGTAGGCAACTAAATGGTTAAGACATTCTCACATACACATGAAAAAGTGGAATTTTAGGTCAACGATCCAACTTGGATGTCAAACTACAAGTATGATAAAACATATTGTATCTTCACAGGGGTCTTACTAAGAAAAAAACTCAAAATGTTGAAAGTTTGAGCCAAAGTAGTATACAACTAATATTAGTAAATACGTCGTAGATTGGTTGAAATGTAATGTTACACTACGTGATTAGTCAGTGGTATTAAATTGGAGATGATGTAAGATGCATGTATGTTGGTGAAGATATAAGTGAAAATAAAAAGAGACTCACAACTTACAACTTAATTAGTCAGTAGTATTTATATTGTTTGAAAATGTTGAATAGAGGACAATATACCTGACTTGGTGTGTTGGAAAGATATAATATTTATAACTTGTATCTAAAAGTTATACTATGAGAGTATAATTATCGAATATGTTGATATCTCTATTTAGAAATGTATGTCTACTCAAGTTAAGGATAACTGTCTCTATTCATACCAAGAAATGTAAATGAATAGTAAGTGATTAAGACGTAAGATTATGAAGGATCTCAATAAATGAATGAGATTAGGTTCTTGGTGAACTCACTAATAGATAATAGTTTGACAAAGTTAGAAAAGTCATTGATTTTCTAACCATTCAAAGGAAAAAAATAAGTGAATTAGCTGACAAGTTGGAATCGATAATTGCTTTCTAGTCCATAATATAAATAATATTGTGAGTAGAAATTTAGAGAATGAGTAAAAGTTGCATGATGTGTCAAGTTTCATTTTCTAATCGAATTCAAATCGAAATCTCTTTTAATGGGATGACAAATGTAATTAGAGATCATAGTCATGAAATGACTTATTTAATTTCAAGTTTCTGTTGTGAAATGTTGGAATGGTGATGGATTAGATAAACACGTGACTCTACTTAGTATTTAATGTATGCTCAAATATTATTTGCATTACTTATATTTAGACGGATGATAGTCTAAGAATTGATCAATCGACAATTCTAATAAGAGATGATTAGCGATGAGAAAAAAACTAGGATGTGTAGAGTTTGAGTGGATATGGAAAGAATTATCAACGATTTGTGGAATAACATTCATTATAGATAAAATTTATTTTATGAAAAAAAAAAGATAGGCTAGACCTTTCTATGTATTGATGCTTGAATAGGATTCAAGGCATGAGATGAGAAGTAAACTAAGGTTATTGGATATTCCATAAAGCTGATTGTTAACTCATCAGAAGTTCACAAATTGCAAAGATTGGCAAAGTAATGGAGACACTACCAAAAATAATGATTGAACAACGAATTAGAAAGGGAATAGCAACTGAAAAGACACGGATTAGCAACGGAATATCAACAAGATGTCAGTTAGAGACGGATTAGCAACGGAATGAATTTCATTTGTAAAATCGTCGTTGCTAAATATTTAGCAATAGAAATTAATTTTCGTCTCTAAATAGAGACGCAATAGTGATGGATAAGAGACGAAAATAACACTCAAAAATTGTTTATTACATGCATTCGATTGCAATTTTGTTGCTAATTAGAAATATAATTGCAACATAACGCATGAATTTCATTGCTAATTAGCAACGGAATAGCAACATAACACATGTCATAAACCTAGAAAAATATGCTTAAAGTCCATTGTTATTCCGTTGCTATTCCGTTTGTATGCTCAAAATTCCTTCATTGCATTTTGTTCCAACACGGTTCTTTAAATAACAAAACCTGCAGATGGCCTTCTCCAACGCCCTGCGCCCCTTCAACAATTCCTTGTGGGTGTTATAACATCCTTCAAAATCAAATTTCATACCATTTTACTCACACAAAATATCAAATATTATATGCTAAATTGAACCTAAAAAAGAGAATTCTATCTCAATATGCACAAAACTGTATTTACCAACTAAAATACTAACTTTTGTTACCAAAGTGCTCCTCATCCAGTCAATCATAGATGTCCTCATCATCATCGTCGTACTGCCGCTTCTGCTGTGTTGAACGAGCTAGATCTATCCCCACCTGCTGATGATGCTCCTGAGGTGGTGGTGGTGGTGGTGGTACCTGAAAGGTGATTGCTCTGAAGTCTATGCACATTTCAAACTGGCTCATCATGAAAGCCTCGAATTGCGCAAGCCTCTGAACAAATGCATAAAAGTATAGGATGTATATAGGATGTATAGAAGTATAATTTTCACCCCCATTCTTTTTGTAAATTATAGAACTTTGTTCCCTCTTTTAACAATGAATGCAACTTCCAATTTATTAAAAAAAATCATTTCACATGATATAGGATTTCTTATAACCTATATACAACCCATGATAGATAGTTTTAGCAAGTGTAAAATTAAAGTTACGATATTAATTGTGTTAAATTGGTTATTCATTTTTCTATGAAAAAATTGTTTTTTTTTAGTTAATAAGCAGGATAAAATCTGTTTATGGCATGAAATTCAATCGTTTCTAATTGTGTTTAACTTTTTTTAACACAAAGCCATTAACTTTGCATTGAGTTATCAACTCGCAATAGCACAAATTGTCACCCTTAATTGGAATAATGAGCATTGCAAAATTTTGCATGGATAGGGACATTACCGCAATTCTGTCCACGAGGTCATTGTGTTAGGCTTGTTTTTAACACTTATCTTTTAGTTATGCATGTTTCTTCAATGACTCATGCTGCTTCAATGTGGATTCTTTACCAATTAAGTCACGCCTTGGAATCTCGTTTTCATCATCATACCTCTTGAAATATTAACTCTCACCTATAAAATCAAAACAGGAGAAAAAATTTAAATATTCTAAAAATTGAAACAAAGATATTATTCAAATTTGGAAAAATATGAAATTGAGTCTTACCAATAATTTTCTTTTAATTTTTGATATTTTCCCATGTTGAAAAATCTCAATAAATGATTAACTAGATTTAGGACAAAACTTCTCTCCACTTCATTTTGACGTGTCACATGTTTTCCATTTGCTATTTGTCAACATCTACAATGGCAAGAAAATATAAAGAGAACATATTAACCAATGGCTAGATGTTTATTTTCTAAATAGCTTTTGATCAAATAGAGCATGTAATATGTCATCATTCTTTGAACTTCAACTTTGTACATCATCTGAAGTTGTGAAAATCCCCATGAATTTGTAATTGAAAATGCATTCCCCCGTGGCTGTTTCTTAGATTGACGGCAGAGTTCTACCAATGCCCATTTGAATTAGGGTAAGTATTTTTATTTATTATTTAATATTTCTTTTGTTCCTTAGAATTTTTTTTTGGAGTCTTGGAGCCCAACTAGAATATATTGTGCGTATGTTTTCAAAGAGCAATAGGATACTAAACAAGTTCAGTTAAAACTCATTCCTTTATTTTATAGAAGTCATTATTTCATTAAAATTAAGTGCATATTGTAACTGAAAGACATTAATTACTAGTAGAACATCTTTCTTATCTTCTTTTGGCTTGCCAAGGCCCAAGATTATGTCTTCCTTCTATTGTGATAGAGTTGTTGTTTTAACATTGGCATTTCATTACAACCTATCATGTATAGATGAATTGGTAGATCAGGTTTTTAGTTTGTATAAGATGCGTTCTGCAGCTAACTTCTTTATGTAAAGTGACACCATTAAACTCCTAAAATTAATTGTTTAAAGCACTTATTTTTAATGTCAAGGGCAAGTAAATAAATTTATCATGTAATTAAAGCTTTCCTTGGTCTATGTGATTTGGACAAAACGTTTTAGAGGAGAATATTTTAAACTACGAGGGAGGACTTACCTAAGAAGTTTTGACTTGAACTAAAAGCAATATTGCTTAGTTATTCTTGAGTGAAGTTTGAAACTAATTCATTCCATTAGCGAGCACGACATTTGCTAATGATCAAAGATTTTGAAAATCTTTGAGGGACCCTTGTTACTTGATCAGTGGTAAGCATATACAGTTTACCCCTTTGTAATTATATAACTTACATTTTGCAGTAGGTTTCAGGGTGAGTCGTGTAGACTATCATTTATAATTTGATTGAATTAATAGTCCATAGTACAAGGTATAATGATGTCGGTAGGCTTCTGAACTTTTGCCTTCAGAACTTCAAATGCAAACCTTGTTGCTTATTCCTTTCTATGATTCATGTTATGTATTTGACTCTAAAAATTATTGAAATTGTATTAAGGCAAATTGCATAAACTTTTCTAGAAGACAGTGTTCTAGGATGATGGTTATTGTTGTTCATAAGGATATATGTCAACTAATTATAATTTATCAATAGTCTTACAATGTTAGCATAATCAATTTGATCTCAATAGCTAAATCATCATTATTGGTTGTTTTACTATTACACAGTTTTTTGGTAGGTTCTAGAAAGAAAAAGAGT
Source organism: Stephania yunnanensis (assembly GCA_039657365.1). Classification (NCBI taxonomy): domain Eukaryota; kingdom Viridiplantae; phylum Streptophyta; class Magnoliopsida; order Ranunculales; family Menispermaceae; genus Stephania; species Stephania yunnanensis. The sequence goes on along the minus strand of CM077585.1, from coordinate 50,936,021 downwards.
GCATGCTAGATACATAGACACTATTAAGGATATGTATGATGGAGTAGTAACGAGTATAAAGACATTTGGAGGAGTTACAAAAGAATTTTTCATTACGATAGGACTACATCAAGGATCGACTTTAAGCCCATATCTATTTACTTTAGTTATGGATGAACTAACTAGACATATTCAAGAGGATATACCATGGTGTATGCTATTTGCAAGATGATATTGTCTTAGTGGATAAAACTAAAGATGGAGTGAATAGGAAATTAGAACTCGGAGGAATACATTAGAATCTAAAGGCTTTAAGTTGAGTAGGATGAAAACCGAATACATGCACTGTGAGTTTAGAAACACTAGACATCGAGATGACGGAGTGATAAAATTAGGGGAAATAGAAGTTTCTAAGGTAAACCACTTTAGATACTTAGGATCAATCATACAAAATGATGGTAACATTGAGAATGATGTCACACATAGAATTCAAGCTGGATGGAAAAAATGGTGGAGTGCAACAGGGGTGATTTGTGATCGAAATGTCCCTACTAAGTTAAAAGAAAAATTTTATAGGACCGCAATTAGGCCAGCTATGCTCTATGGAAGTGAATGTTAGGCGGTAAAGCAACAACAATTACATAAAATGAACGTAGTAGAAATGAGGATGCTTAGGTGGATGTGTGGTAAAATTCGTATAGATTGAATAAGAAATATAGAAATTCAAAGACAAGTAGGAGTAGCACCAATTGATACAAAGATTAGGGAAGGGCGGTTGTGATGGTTTGGTCACCTGCAAAGACGACCTATAAATGCTTCAACTAGAAAACTTGACTCAATAGAAACTATAGAAATTCGATGAGGTAAGGGCAGACCAAAGTTAACATGGGATGAATTAATTAGGAGGGATTTGAATGGTTTGCAAAGCTCACCATCAATTGCACTTAATCGAGCACAATGGAAAAGTTTGATCTATGTAGCCGACCCCAGGTTAATTTGGGACTGAGGCTATGTTGTTGTTGTTGTTGTTGTTGTTGTTGTTACTATTACGCAGTTCACCATTATTATTATGTTTTTCAAGTGACTTTAATGCATAAGTATCATGTTTGAATTTGAAAACCTATATATATACGTGTATGTGTGTGTGTGTGTGTGTATATATATATATATATATATATATATATATATGTTTGGTTTAATCATCTTATACTTAGTTATTTATAATATAGATTTTTTCAAATTTGAAATGCTATTTTTGTTTCTAAAGTTGACGTAGAACTTTCGTGTAGTTATCTAGTATGAATATCGATAAAAGCTGGATTTTTATAGAGGATAGGACCTCAAGATTGTATAGAGATGGAGTTGATAAGTTCTTAGCTTTTGCATTTGCTAACAATGGGAACGAAGAAAAAATATATGGTCCTTGCAAGAAATGTCGCAATGTTTGCTATGTAAAAGAAATGAACTTAAAGACCATCTATTAATGAAAAGGTTTTTGCAAAAATATAGGAATTGAATAAATCATGGTGAGGATTATGTTTCTTTACATGATCAAGATAATGTTGTTGGTAACAATGAACCCATTTGAGATGACATGGTTGGGATGGTGAATGAGGCAATGAATTATCCACATATTAGTAGTGATCAAATGAAGGACAACATGCCTGAAAATAGTAATAGTTCTTGACCGAATGAAGAGACTTTGGTGTACTTGTGACTGTTGCAAGAGGCGGAACAAGAACTTTATTCAGGGTGTAGCAATTTTACTGCACTTTCATTTATTTTCACTTATTAAATATAAAAGTGTTGTGTGGTTGTACGGATAAGTCATTCACAATGTTGTTGGAGCTACTCGAGAAATCATTTCCTCAAGGTGTGCGCTTGCCAAAATCATACAATAAAGCCAATAAGATGACAACAAATTTGTGGTTCACTTCAGAGACATTCGATGTTTGTCCTAATAATTGCATGTTGTTTAAAATTGAAGATGCAAATCTTGATGAATGCGAGATATGTCATACATCAAGATTCAAACAATTTAAAGATAGTTCAAGTGAAGGAGAAAAAGTTGCTGCTAAACAAGTTTGGTAGTTTCCACTAAAGCCAAGATTAAAACGATTGTTTATGTCATAAAAAACTGCTGCACTTATGAGATGGCACGCAAATGATCATATTGATGATAGAATATTAAGACATCCTGCTGATAGTGCTGCATGGAAAACTTTTGATCAAAGAAATTTAAGTTTTTCAATAAATAGTCACAATGCCTAGGCTTAGGTTGGCAGCGATGGATTTAATCCTTTCAAAACTATGTCGATATCTCATAGTACATGTTTTGTTATATTAATGGTGTATAATCTGCACCTTGGTTGTATATGAAACAATCATTCTTGATTTTTTCCACTCTCATTGATGGAAAAAACGGACTTGGTGATAAGATTGATGTCTACTTACATCTGTTGATCAAAGAGTTAAAGGAACCGTGACACGATGATGTACTGACATATAACTCGTCAACCGATGAAATGTTTCAACTTCATGCTGCATTATTATGGACTATTAGTGATTTCTCTGTGTATGCTTATTTATCGGGGTGGAGCACAAAATGAACATTTGCTTGTACTTGTTGCAACAACAATTTGAAATCACAATGGTTAAAACATGGAAGAAAACATTGTTATATGGGCCATCATCATTTTCTACCATCATCTCATAAGTTTCGCAGATGTAAGAAGTCTTTCAATGGCAAGTAGAAATTGAGTAGGAAGCCCCCTCAATTGTCGGGTATTGACATTCTAAATCAGTTGGATCAATATGAAATAACTATTGAATATAAAAATGATGATCTGAAAAAGAAAATGGAGGATTCTTGTTTGCTAAAAAAAAAAAGAAAGGAGAGGAAAATATACCAAAGAAAGTCAAAGAACACAATTGGAAGAAAAAAAAATATTTTCTTTGAATTGTCATACTGGAAGCATAACTTAATACGACATAATCTTGACATTATGCATATTGAGAAAAATGTTTGTGATAATTTATTGTATACAATACTAGGCATTCCAGGGAAAGGAAAAGATAATTTAAGTGTTAGACGTGATTTGCAAGAGTTGGGAATAAGACATTCTTTGCATCCTCAACCAAAAGGGAAAGACAAAGCTTATCTACCTCCTGCATGTTTTTCATTGTCTAAAGAAGAAAAAGATGTGTTGAAAGTATTGAAAGATATCAAAGTTCTAGATGGTTATGCTTCAAATATCTCTCGTTGTGTACATTTGAAAAAATGCAATATTTTGGGACTGAAGAGTCATGATTGTTATATATTGTTGCAACAACTACTTCCACTTGCAATTCGCGACGTCTTTCCTAATTATGTAGTAGCAACAATTATCAGGTTAAGTAATTTTTTTTCAGCAAGTGCGGTCAAAATCAAGTAAAGCATCAGAAATGCAAATAATAGAGGATTAAATATTTGTTATAATTTGTCATTTGGAAAAAATATTTCCTCCTTTTTTTGATGTAATGATCCATTTACCTATTCACTTAGCAAACAAGGTAAGGGTTGCTGGAAATGTTCAATTTAGATATATGTACCCTATTGAGAGGTTTTTGTTGACTTTAAAATAATATGTACGTAATCGAGCTCATCCAGAAGGCTCAATTCCTAAAGGGTATTTAATGGAGGAATGTATGATTTTTTTTTCAAGATATCTTGAAAATGTAGAGACAAAATCAACTCGACCAAGTAGAAATGATGATTGTAGCAACAATTTGGGTCGTTCATTCAGAAAGGAAGAAAAAATACTTCTTGATAATATTACATGGATTCAAGCTCATAGATATGCACTTATAATACTGATGCATTGACGTCATTTATAAAGTACGAGATTTAAAACTCTCATAAAACTATATTTTTTTATGTACTCATCAAATTATATTACTTGAAAGTGACCTTAATTTTTTAATGTCAACAATTTTTTTTGTAGTAAACATATGGAAGAACTTGTGAAAGAAATGTCTCATGCCTCGAAGCCATCATATTAGAAAAGTCCACAATGAGACATTCACTATATGGTTTAAGAAATATGTTGTTACAATAAATGCGTTATACAAGTAGATCTTATATGCATCATTAAGTAGTTTTTTTCTAATCAAGTAAGTTGTTATTTATAGGTACAACAAGATAATGATCATCCAATGTGAAATATTTAGAAGAGATTAAATTGTTAGCAAATGGTCCCGACCAATACGCTAGAAAATTCAAGGGCTACATTATCAATAGCTATCGTTTTCACACCAAGGATATTGATAGCTCAAAAGTCACTCAAAATAGTGGTGTTTTTTGGAAGGGGGATACTTTAAGTTATTCAAGTAGAAGGGATAAGAATTTTCGTCTTGGTATTGCAACATATTATGGAGTCTAGAAAGATATCATTGAAATCTATTATGGCATTAGAAGAAATTTGTCATCTTCAAGTGTGATTGGGCTGATGACAAAACAAGAATGAACGAGGACAAGTTGAAGTCCACATTGGTGAATTTTAATCATTTGCTATATAGGAATAATCACGTTGGAGATGAAACATTTTATTTTGGCACCCAAGCTAAACAAACTTTTTATTTGCAAAATCCTATGGATATAGATTGGCAAGTTGTCGTTAAGATGACAAGAAGATATGTGTTTGACTTATTTTCTTCAGATGACTCGGTTTCAAATAACTTTATAGTACACGAAGTAGAGCCATATCAAACCCAACAGCTAGATGATACAATTGTAGATGATGTTATTAATTGGGTGAGAGGAGAAATAGAATGAACAATGGTAGAAATGAATTTTATGAAAAATGATATCAAAGAAGATACTTTTGTTTGATCAATGCTTGTGGGGTAAAATTAAAATTGCAATGACTTTTATATATTATTTTTCTTCTTGGTTTTATTCACTTCTTATTTTTTTTTCGTTCCTTTTCAGGAATATTTTAAAGTTAGGTGGAATTTTGAGGCCAATTGTGTATCGAAACATATCTACCGGCAAAAGAGGTGGTAATGCAATACGAAAAAAATAATTGCTCCCGATGAGTTGAGAAAAATGCAAAAGACAACTCATTTAATTGGAACAACATATGAAAGTAATGTTATAACTTTTATTTTGTCTTGTCTTATTTGATCTTCAACGTAATTAGATGTTGCATCTCTACTTCTTTTTATTTTTAAAAAATCGCATTTCTTAATCTTACATGTAGGTTTTTGTTTTCTTATGTGAACAAGGTAAATTAGGCCGTTCAAGTGGAACTTCAAGCAAACCTCTAAGTGGTAATAATTTTAAACTTTTAATTGGTGTTATAACTTTAATTATTCCTTCTATTTATATATTGTATCACTTAATCTTACAAGTTGAGCTCGTTTTTTTGTTTTTAAGGTACAATTACATCTCACAATCTAATATTGTGTTTTGGAGAAGAAAACCACGATGAGAAGGATTTTTGTAAAGATAGTTGTTTCTTAGACATACTAAAAATATACAAAAGATTCTTTGATGTCTACACTGTCGGCTTCAAAATCACTGATGAAGATGAAGTGTCATTGAGAAATGATAAGGATGTCATGTCTTTGATGAAGAGAATGAAGGGGTTAAAAATATTTACGTCTATCTAGAAAATGATGAAACGACCCGACCTTTAAATTATATGATACCAAAAGATAACCCGAATCTTGGTAACCTAATTTATATGAAATTATGCAATTTTATATGTGTGTTCATATCACTGATCAATTAATGATTTTTTTTTATGATTTCATTTAGATTCTTATTCTCTCGTCATTTCAAAAGTGATAAATGTCAAGATATCAGGTGATTTGAAAGTAAAAAATAAAGTACTTGTGCAAGCGAAGTTATTGGGAGGAGTGAAATGGCAAGTTCGGCACAATTATTTGTATCAGTTTCATATGACGACTTTGAAAATGGCTTGGAAGCTATTAGCTTACCTAAAGTTAAAAAAAGGTTGATATACATGATTACTTGAATTTGTAGAGTGAAGATTTTATTGTACTTATATTTAATTTTTTAATGTGTTCATATATGAATTAACTTAGGAGTTTCTGCTACCACAAGAAGCTGTCGACAATTATCTTGTTGCCAAATATACATACATATATATATATATATGAATGAAAAAATTGGTGTTCCAGTATATGTGGTATCAGAAGGTTGCGTGGTATCAGAAGATTGCGTTGAAGGTTAGTGATTGATTTTTTTTTAAAGTTGGAGAAAAGACTGACATTTGTTTTCAAGTTTTAGCAATCTTATATTAATTATTAATTATTTTTGTTTTTAAAAAATATTATTTATTGTTTTATATATGTAATTTTACTTATGTCATAGATGCACATATTGAGCCTACTATCAAAAAATGTCGCGGGCCAGCACAAGGAATTGAAAGTTGGGGTACCGCGGTGAAAACAAAGTTGATGTTTAATGAGCATACACAGCCCATTGGCCTTACTCTGAGTGAGTTTTCAAGTCAATTAGGAGTTATAGCTCGAAATGGAGTGAAGGCACCTCTAAATTATGAATCATGGAATGACATGCCAACTGATTATTTAGACAGAATCTAGAAGGAAATTCAGGTATCGTAACGTAACTGTTCATTATGTAGTGTGTACAACTAATATTTTATTGAGTTTTTCAATCTTAAGTTTTAGGACAACAAAAATGCTCCACCTAAGTATAAAACGAATTGCTTTAAGTCTATAGCCCCATACGTGGAGAAATTGAAAATGTCATATGAAATCTAAGTACTTTACTCCATATGTCAATGACGATGAAAAGTTGAAAGTTACTCCTCCACAACTAGTAGCTAGCCAATGGAAAGAATTAGTTAAATATTATAAATTTGAAAATACAATGGTATCATTGTTTAAAAACATTAATTAATGTTTATCTTGAACAAATGATGATTTGATTTAACACATAATTGGAGGGAATTGCTGAAAAAAATAAGCAAAATCGTGAAAAAATGAACTTTACCTATAGAAAAGGAATAACTGGATATGCTAGCATAAGATATGAGGTACGTTTAATAATAACACATAATATGTGATATATAATGAGTTCAATAATTTTTTTTTCATCTCAATCCAATGCGAAAGATGGAGCAAAATGGAGAAGATACTAGCAGATCAAATGTATGGATCAAAACGCACATGCCAAAACTTGGAGTTCAATTGGATCCTAACACCGAAGTTGTTGTAAGTGCATATGCAAATTTGTATTTGTTTTTGTTCTTTTACTTGATATGTAACTTGTATTTATTGATTCTATATGTTTGTAGTATGAATTGCGTGAGAGACTTGTTGATGTCCTAGAGGAAGAAAGGACACAAGAGCATATGGATATAATTTTTGATGATGTTGTGGGAAAATATAAACGTGTTCGAGTCCAAACTTTTAGTTTAGGTCTTTTTAAAAAAAATGTTTTGAAAAAATCTGCACAAGTGCCTAGCCCTAAAATAGTAGAAAAATAAAATGAGAGATTAGGGAAGAGACGAAGGGTCAATTCAAAGACTACATGCAAGCAAACAAGCCTACTTTGGTTCAACCATATTTAGAAAAAATAGGCATTTCAATTCCTTCAAGTTGCATTCGTATAAATAGTAAAACATATAATTGCTTAGTTGTATATACTCAATATATCAAACAATTAATGGACTTCACTTGATCTCATAGGTTCCTGATACATCTAGTGTACATCGATAACTCTCACATGGAGCATTTACTCAAAACTTGTTTGCATCTCGCGGTCCACATGAAGAATCAACTCCAAGATAGTAAGTAATGTTAATAAATTATTATTTTTTGTTTCATAATGTTCATTTAGTGAAATTAAAGTTTTAATTAAGTATTGTGTTCCTTGTGTGAATCATGATCCTCAATCAATTTATTATATGTTTGATAAACTTTACCATGTGAATTATACGTATACTTATAAATGAACATTCACAATATTTTTATTTCAAGATTGATGGTACTATCGTTAATTCTTTTCTTCATAAATTTGTGTTGTTGATCGTATGTATTACTTCTTTATAGTGGTTTTATCAATTAAGTTTCATAGATATGTACTTGTGACATTCCAATTAAATTAAAATGGTTTCAATATGTAGATGAATTATCCTGATTAAGATATTTGTTATTGTTTTAATTAGATGTTTCTAACATGTTGGAACTCACAACACTTAATGGTTTCAATCATTGTGAATTTAATACTATGAAGACACTTGTTTGATTTGCTATATGCTTTAGATGGAGTTTATTAATACACCACAAGGACGTTTCCGTCATGAATTTTATCATATAAAATTCATTTTTCTCAACCATCTTAAAATTTCGCAAAACCATTCTTAGTGTGCGACCCAATAGGCTCATACAACGTTGGCGTGTACCAAAACACATTTTGGTATACAAGTCATAAGCGGCCTCTAGCAAGACATTATGACTACCCAAGTTGTACGAATATCAAATCGATACAACCTAATCAATAGTGTATATAACATCCTTTTGTCACACGATATCCTTTTGATCAAACATAAGGCATAGAATTGTCATCCAACATGTTCAATCGTACTAGTCTCGATCTCTAGGTAGACCGAAAACATCCAAGTGACATTGATCAATATCAATTCACTTAGACTAGGCCTTTTAACAGTCTAACACATCGAGGGATCCACCGGGATATCTCTCTTTATATGAGAGGACAAATTCTATCTTGATTACACAACTTCATCACATTGCTCACACAGTAACCAATCACAACCTTTATAATCGTCCGGTTAAAGACGACGTTTGATTGTGTCAAATCACTGTGTTCCTAATGTTGAAGTCACTGGTAATCTCAAGTCAGAGGACTGGAATATATACCTATCATGAGAAACAACTATGACTTAATCCATGTGATGTTCTCATAGCCTCGGTCCAAGACTTTGTTCCCTAACAAGTACTCGTGATCTTGATTCGTATCCATATACGTATAATCACCATATGATCATCAATCAAGACTCACACTAGTCTTAATTCATTATAGTTCCCACTATAATGATCGACTAGGGACATTTAAGATATTTCTATAAATACCCATGGATCTTATTATAATGTAAACATGCAAATTAATTATAATAAACAACAAAAGAAATCCTCTATTTTATTAACTAAAAGTATTCATAAAGACAATTAATGGATTGACCTAGGGCACATGCCCCAACATCTCCCACTTGCACTAGGGCCAATCATATATGCATCTAATGCCTAATGATCTAACATGACCATCATGTTTTGCTTGTGGAAGAGCTTTTGTCAATGGATCCACAACGTTGTCTTCAGTAGGTACTCCGTAAATCTTTACGTCTCCCCTCTCAATAATTTCTCTAATGAGATGAAAACGCCTGAGTATATGTTTGGATCTGTGGTGTGATCTAGGTTCCTTGGCCTGTGCTATTGCCTCGTTATTGTCACAATACAAACAAACGGGGTTAGCAATACTTGGAACCACACCTAGTTCGAAATGAACTTTTGATCCAAATCGCCTCCTTTCTTTGCATCGGACGGACGCCGCAATATACTCACTTTCTGTTGTAGAATCTGCCACGATCTCTTGCTTCGAACTTTTCTAGCTTACTCGCACCCCCATTCAAAGTAAACACATATCCAGATTGCGATCTAAAATCATCTATATCGCTTTGAAAACTTGCATCTGTGTAACCATTTACAACTAGATCATTTTCAAAACCTCCATAGACCAAGAACACTTCCTTAGTCCTTCTTAAGTACTTAAGGATGTTCTTTATCTTGCTATCCAGTGACTCTCACCCGGATCGATCGATATCTCGCTTGTAGTGCTCAAAGCATATGATACATCGGTCGAGTGCATAACATGGCATACATGATAGATCCAATAGCTGATGCATATTGAATCTTATTCATACGGTCTCGCTCATCATTTGTCTTAGGACATTCATTCTTGCCGAGACTTATGCCATGAGACATTAGCAACAATCTTCTTTTAGAGTCTTGCAAACTGAACATATTCAACACCTTGTCTATGTAAACACTCTGACTTAGACCGATTAGCCTCTTAGATCTATCCCTATAGATCTTTATCCCTAGGATATAGGCGCATCTCCTAAGTCTTTCATTGATAAACACTTCCCTAACCAAGACTTGACATTCTCGCAATGTTGGGATGTCATTTCCAATGAGTAATATATCATCAACATACAAGTACCCGAGAAAAATAACTACACTCCCACTGACCTTCTTGTTCAAGTTGCATTCTTACCCTACTAGATTTACGTGGGCCTTGTGTCACTTGTGGAGGTTCACCTGGTTCGAACGTTGTTGAACTTCCGATGGCGGTTCGAGTGTTTACCTGTGATTCTTGAACTTCTTCAAGATTTATTTCAAGTTGCATTCAGATATAAAGAGTAAAACATATTATTGCTTAGTTGTATATACTCAATATGTCAAACAATTAATGGACTTCACTTGATCTCATAGGTTCTGATACATCTAGTGTACATCGATAACTCTCACATGGAGCATTTACTCAAAACTTGTTTGCATCTCGCGGTCCACATGAAGAATCAACTCCAAGATAGTAAGTAATGTTAATAAATTATTATTTTTTGTTTCATAATGTTCATTTAGTGAAATTAAAGTTTTAATTAAGTATTGTGTTCCTTGTGTGAATCATGATCCTCAATCAATTTATTATATGTTTGATAAACTTTACCATGTGAATTATACGTATACTTATAAATGAACATTCACAATATTTTTATTTCAAGATTGATGGTACTATCGTTAATTCTTTTCTTCATAAATTTGTGTTGTTGATCGTATGTATTACTTCTTTATAGTGGTTTTATCAATTACGTTTCATAGATATGTACTTGTGACATTCCAATTAAATTAAAATGGTTTCAATATGTAGATGAATTATCCTGATTAAGAGTTTTGTTATTGTTTTAATTAGATGTTTCTAACATGTTGGAACTCACAACACTTAATGGTTTCAATCGTTGTGAATTTTATACAATGAAGACACTTGTTTGATTTGCTATATGCTTTAGATGGAGTTTATAACTAAATTAAAACAAAGTAAAAATATTTTTTGTTCAGTAATTAATTTTAATTTTCTTTTTTTGTGAGTTAGTAAACTCTCAATTCATTAAAGTTTAAATTAGTTTAACCTTTGAGCTTATTAAAGGTTAAGTTGCTACTTAAGTCTAGTTAGTCGTTGTTTTATGAAATGTTTTAACTGTATGATTCATGTATCTAAGAGTCGTGCTTATGAATTTATTGTATGCACTACTTAAATGATTGCATTTGTGCTATGTTTGCTTTATAATTCCTGTTTGAGCCTTGAGCAAGTTATTACATGTTTTGTGATTTTTTAGACTACAATATTTGAGGGGAAACTCTGCTGAGATTTCGCTTAGAATATAAGCATAAGATTTAGTTAAGTGAAAGAGTTTAATAGGAGTTTACAAGACTAGAAATGTCTTAATACCTACTTCGAGTTAAGTTGGAGATTCATGAAATATTAAAAGACTTTATACATCAAAGACTTTAAATATGAAACATATAGATCGAGCATTTCTTTCTTTCATGTTTTTGACTATTTCTTTCTTTCAATTTTTTGTTTTGTGTTCAAAAGTCTTAATGTGTTTTTCATTTTGTTTTTTTGTTTTTTGTTTTTTTTTGTTTTGTTTTTGTTTTTTGTTTTTTGTTTTTTTTTTCATTTCATGGAAAGCATGGAGGACCTTCACCATAAAAGAGAATGATTAATTAATTTCTTTAGGAAGGATTTTGTGAACTTTTGCTCCATATTTTGGAATGATAGGCCTTAAAGATTATTGTTTTAAGAATAATGCAATGATTGTATTAACTATTTTTGGACAAATTAAGTGACAATTATGTATTTATAAGTAACTAAATATGTTTTTATTGAGAACTTTTATTTGTATTTATGTTTTGTGTATTATAAATAACTTTTATGAATTATTATGCATTTGTATTTTCTAGTGTGAAATCTAATTAATTTGAAAAAGTATAAACATTTTAACTAAAAATGGTGCCCCAAATGCTTTAGTGTTTTCAAATCAAGGTACTTTTTAGGGCGGTTATGTGCGCCCTAAAAAAATGTGGTTGTTCAAATAGTTTTTTTTTAAGTCAGTTTACAAGAGCCCCAAAAGGCTTATTTGCGATGGTGGAAGACTTGTTCTAAAAGTAAATAATTTATTTTTAAAAAAATAATAATTAGGATGACATGGCGATATGTCCCAATAAGGTGTTACAAAAAACATTTAAGACGCTCACGCATGCCCCAAATAGCTTTTGCGGCCCTCGTTATTGCAACAAACACGGAACAGTCCCATTTTTTGGGTCGGTTTGTGATTTTTTTGGGTGGTCTTTTAGCCGCCCCAAAAACCTTATTTTTTGTAGTGTGTAGAGCATATTAACGACCACTGAAGACGGTAAGAAAATGATTCAGATGTGGCAGAGTCAGAACAACGAAACTGTAGAACAACGGATATCATAGTCGACGGAGTCGACGACGGACAAATAGCGAAGTCGACATAGTAGACGACAAACAGTCAACAGAATCGACATAGTCAACAACTGGCAGACAACGGAATCGATATAGTCGATAGCAAATACCATGGTCGACATAGTCGACGACAGATAGCAGATAACGGAGTCGACGGAACAACTAATCGGACATAGTCGCAAAGTGATATCTCCTTGAGATGCACATACTTCGCAAGAAGTAAAGATGTTAGGCAAAAGGGAATGGAGCCCATGACATAAGATGAGACAACATCGACACAAATAACAAACATGTTTTTATATTGATGTTGTTCAGGCCCATTTAAGGCCCACTATAAGAGGCCCATTAGATAAACAAACTAGCTAGGATGTGTGATGATCCCATGCACATACACAATGGATGAGCGGTTGCTGAACACGGACGGGTGGATGTGCAGACAAATTGCTCACACGAACACACGGATGAGCAGTGGAACAAAGATGTGGATGAAACCACAAATACTGAAGTCATAGGCAGAGATGGAGACGCACTTCATGGAGAGCAAAGACGAACAGATTACAAATTAAGGACACCGAACTGGTTCCCGAAGTCGAGGTAGTCGACCGAAACAAAGGAGAAACCAAAGATCACCCATAATCGAGCTTTGATACCATTATAGATTTCAAATAAGAATATAATAATATTGTATTAATGTGGGCAAATTTAGTACAATAGGGTACTCTTATTTATAAAGCTGAACAAAACATAAAATAAGGAAAGTTACCTAAACTACCGAAATACCAAAATATAAAAACTTATTAAATATTTAAATTATGAAATATAACAACTACTATAGTTTTCTTAACAATCATACATAATATATGGTGTTTTGTTTTAATTTCTAGACATTTTTATATTATTTTTAGGCATATATAACAGCTTAATTCTATTAGAATTTTTCCTCGTAAACTAATATTTTGTTAAATACAAGTTTTTTTTGTTATGAAATGGATGGACACTTGTGCATGTATGTGACCACATTGTGAAGCATGGTTCTCACACTTTATGTAACTTGTAATCTTCTCCAATGTACACCAACTCTTCCATGTGTTGTCTATGTTGTTTGTGATGTGTTGTATGACTTGTGGTGTATGTATAACTTGTACATATTGTATAAGTACAATTATCATCATCACCAAATGGCTTATATAAAGGGTGTCAACCCCATTGTAATTCACACACCAATGTATGAATGAAATCTCTACATTCTCATCTCTAGCTCTCTTATGTTTTGTCTCGTCTTCTCTACTTGTTTTAATAGTTCTTAGTTTATGCCTTCTATACTTAAGTCTCTAGCAAGTCCAACTTAAGTTCTAGTTGGCTTACAACTTAGTTTACAACACGTTATCAGCACGGAGTTGTTCTACAAGAGGAGGTCTTGAAGATCAAGAAGCTTTTCAAAGATATAAAGCTAAAAAGGTATAATTTTTATTAATTGAAATAAGTTCAATTTATTTCCATGTTGTCATGGTTAATGTCTTTTTTGTTACATGCATATTTAATTATGTAAATGTGTTTTATTCATACATTATGCATTGTAACGTCACTGACTACAAAAGTATGTTATGTAGTTGCGTCTTGTATGATCTTCTACATCAGAAATCAGAAGTCAATTTGTGACATATAGTTTTTCTCTTAAAACTACAAATGATTCATTATTGTTTTATTCTTAATTTTATAATACAAATAATGCTATAAGTTTGAGTTGATAGTGAGTAAGTCTTGTCCCCGTTAAAGCTAAATATTGAAAGGGAGACGGTTATCCCGTTCGAGGAGGCATGGTATTAAGTATACTATGTCTCACCACCCAACCTGAAGGTTGTTCCACCAACTCATACGAATAGTACATTTTGTTTATTAATGAATCAAGTTGTGAATATATATTTTAATAATATGTCATGTTTTTACCTAAAAAGGGGAAAAGTGTTTTATATTAAATTTATTTTCAAAATATTATTCAACCATAGTTGAACATGTTGCCTTATTATATTACTGACAAGAATTACTTGTCATGACAATTAGATACTATAACTTGTGAATAAAATATTTATCCAAGACTATGTTGTGTTATACAAAATTTAAATCATTTGTCAATATCTCTTTAGAGATTTGAAAAGTGAATATTTCACTTTATATATCTTTTCATCTTACAGAGTTATAAATATATAAATACCAAAAAAGGTACTGCTCCAAAAGCTCAAAATGACCGGTTGAGTCTCAAGCTACAAAATTTAATCAGTCAAATATTAATTATAATTCCTCAATTTTAATTACCTCTATGTTGAGGCTACATGGAAATATGATTGATGAGACAATAAAAATATGGTCACGTGGTCCGCCTCGATTTATTGCTGAAACAAATATCAAATGCGCACGTCAATCTAATAAATATTAATGATTGATTTCTTGTCTCATGACAGCTAAGTAAAATAATGAGATATTATAAATATAATATCGCCCTCGTCCAATTAGTTCAAGTTTAAATTAAGAAGCATATGTTGCACATAATGATCATGATCGCAATAATAAATTTATGGACGTGGAAAAGATGAAAATATCAGGTAAAGGTCGTATTGACAATTCCACAAAAAATTGAAAAAAAAATGGTGTACCACTAAAAAGGGCAAATAATTATTGACAATGAGCACTCATAATTGTGACATTTTTTGGCATATATGAAAGATTATTTTGCCTAAATATTGTCATATATATACCTAAATATTTTTGGGACATTTACCATGCCTTCAAAATCAAAGGCAAAATATTATGAATTTTATCATTGGAAAATGGCTCGATAAAACAGGCACATCAAGATGTGTTTCAATCTTGACCTAAATATGGGCGATGAGTTTATGTCTTGTGTATCGTGCTACATGCATGTACATTATAATATAAAAGTGAATATTTCTCGAATTCGAACTTAGCGGAGGCTAATGTCCAAGCAATATCTTGTACAACAATTTATTGTTAATGTATTGTTCAGAAAAAAGATACTCAAAATAATAAAAATTTATCTATATGAATATGATTTAATCTGAGTATAATATTCTCGGCTTTAACTTATGGAATATATAAGGCACGCATTAAAATGAATTTCGTCATAAATCAAATGACATTCATAATGTGGAAAGATCTATTTGATTATCCTTAATCATCAATAATGCGAAAATATCGTAAATTCACACGGACATCTTTTATCGAGCTGGATTTTTTTATCAGTTGGAGATTACCTCAAGGCAAATCAATAGGAGATTTATATTGATTTAACTATCCATTAATCATATTATAAGATGCATTGAATCCCTAATAGGGAATTTATTTATAGCAAGTTTTGTTAATTGTCACTTTGATGAAGCAGTTTTTCCACCATTAGGGAAGATATAAGCCAATTCAAAAGGAATGACGTGAAATTACTAAAACACATTAAATTGCATTAAATTTATTGTATTTTGATCCATGTATAAATTAATATGAACTCGAAGTTCAAAGAATCATTCAATAGCAACAAGTTATGAATCAATTATTTGATGCAAGTACTATATACAAAAGAGTGGCAATCATATGCTTCAACATTAAATGGTTCATATAAAAAACGATGTCCATGTGCAACAAAATGTACAAGATGTCTCATCCATGTGAACATGAGGGGGATAATCAAATGAGTTATTGGTTAGTGTATTGCACTCTTTTCTCTTTGCTATGGTTTTATCCCACTGGGTTTTTTTTGCAAAGGTTTTTAATGAGGCAATTCTAAAATATTAAAACTCTATATCTAGATTGATTAGTATATTGCATTCTTTTCCATTCGCTATGATTTTATCCCACTTGGTTTTCCTAGCAAGGTTTTTAATGAAGCAATTCTAACATTATTATACTTCATATAAAGATAAATAAATAAATAAATAAAGTATGAGAACAATTAATGTACTCTTTCTCATATACTAGATTTTTCCCACGAGGTTTTTCTAGTAGAGGTTTTAATGAGACATTTATATTATCTCTAAGTGTATCAATGTGTTGCATGCTTTTCCTTAGCTATGGTATTGTTCTACTAGGTTTTCCTAGCAAGGTTTTTAATGAGGCAATCGACAAATATTATGCCACAAAGCAATATTGTGACAACCATAGTTCCCCACGACACTTGGCCCCACTCGGCCTAAACCCACGTGGACCACATGACACGCGGCACGTATACTTTACGGGTTATTACAAATATTATACTCTTTTTTCTGTACTAGATTTTTTCCACAAGGTTTTTTTTTAGTAGAAGTTTAACGAGACACATTCTTTCAACAAGTGTCATCCAAAGGAGAATGTTATGAAATGGATGGACACTTGTGCATGTATGTGACCACATTGTGAAGCATGGTTCTCACATTGAATTTTAACATCAAGCATGACTCTCACACTTCATGTAACTTGTAATCATCTCCAATGTACACCAATTCTTTCATGTATTGTCTATGTTGCTTGTGATGTGTTGTATGACTTGTGGTGTATGTATACTTGTACACATTGTATATGTACAATTATTATCATCACCAAATGGCCTATATAAAAGGTGTTAACCCCATTATAATTCACACATCAATGTATGAATGAAATCTCTACATTATCATCTCTAGCTCTCTTCTCTCCTGTCTCATCTTCTCTACTTGTTCTAGTAGTTCTTAATTTATGTCATTTATACTTAAGTCTCTAGCAAGTCTAACTTAAGTTCTAGTTGACTTACAACTTAGTTTACAACATTTTTTATTTTTTTAATGATTAAAGAAGCCTTTGGAGTTTACTCACATTTTACATCTAGGTGTAACGTTTATTGATCGAAATGCTAGTGCAAAATGAAAACATAAGACATCAATTGAAAAACGTAATTGAAAGAAAAGTTATTTTGTTAAGAACCGACCAAATTGCAAAGTACCCAAAACACACGTCTAGTATTTCATGTTTCACCAACCAAGTGCGTAGCTCACTAGTTTGATCGATATGAAGTCACTTATGTGAGAGGTTGGGGGTTCGAGTCTCAATATAAACAAACTAGTTGGCGGATTTATTTTGTTTCAAAAAGATCAAATAATGTAGTAATTTAACAAAAATTCCTTTTATAATGGTGCTTTTGTTGCAAATTGCACTTAGAAAAAACTTGCATTAATTAACAGTTTCCATTAAGTGCAGAACCATTGATAAATAGGCGGTTTCCTAAAATCAAGGATTCTATTTTTACTTGAAAACAACACCTTTACATAAAAAAAATAAAAACCACGTTTAAAAAAAAATTTGAACCCAAAATTTATATTTTTCAAGATCTATATCTATATGTATACTATATCTATATATCTATCTATCTATTCAATATTAATGGCAAACTTGCTTAATTTCCTAATGTGCCCCTACTTTCAATTTTGTCATAGGCTAGAGCAACAAAAAAAATTACTTTGAATGTAGTTTAGGAAAACCCCATTTTTAATTAAAAGATATATCTCGATTATACATGAAAACTTAAACGTATTTGGGTAGTTAATAAAACTATGAAGAAGATTAAATGTAAATTTTATTTTTAGTCAACATTTACAAACTACATTGATGTATTAGTGACGAAAAGGGCAAAAGTAATTTTTTTTGGGCAACTCAATTCATGGTGAGAATTGCAGTCGTAACTTAATTTCCCTTGTGATAGTCATATACTTGCCCTTAAATATTTTCTTTCTAATTGATTTGAACCATTTAATTAAAGAATATATAATTTGAGGAAAAAAATAATGTGTATACATTTGGTAATTTAGGCTTTTTCATAAATTTGGTTTAATGATGATGAACAATCTTCCTTAGGCAACTATATTGGGGCTTGGGTAAGGTTTAATGAAAATACATCAAAAATATCTCACACATTTTTCTTATGAAAAAAATTGGCGTCGTTCCCAGGAATAGATAGCCACTTAGGCATACTTAGTTTGAAAAGTTGCTATGTTTATTTTAACTAATTACTTTCTTATAAAGAAAGAAAAAAATAATGTGCAAAGCGGGAAACAAAGTGTTTCCCTTAAATAAAGTTGAAAAATCATGATTTTGATTAAATCGTGAATTTTCAAGGGTTTATGTGCATATATAATTATTTCTTCTCCAATAAATTAATTTTCAAATGAAGTTAATTTCCCTCTAATTAAGTTTGTCTTTTTTTTAATGCAAATGAAAGTCAAATGCGGTATATATGCAAGTCAAATGCATTATATACGTATAGTTTGTTGCTGATTTGTCGCTGAACAACGACAAATCAAGAATAGACAAATAATCAACAACAGATTTTGATATGTTGCTGAACAACAACAAAAAGGCAACAAATGCCACGTAGGCTGTCCATGTAAGCTAATCAGCAACAAATTTTGATATGTTGTTGATCAACAACAAACTAGCAACAAAAACTCAGCAACAGACTAATTTGTCGCTGATTTGTCATTAATTTCTAAATGGTTTTAACAAACCATTTTCTCTCATCCTCCTCCCTACAAACCCATTTCCATCGTGACTACTCCCAACAAAACCATTTTCCGTCGCACCGTCACCGGAGACCCGCCGCCACCACCGTCGCCGTCGTCATCACCGCCAGCACCGTCGCCGATCAGTCTGTTAGCCGTCGCCGCTCAAGCCGCCGGCAGCGCGATCGCGAGCTAGATCCGCCACCACCGGTCATCGCGCCGCTCGCTTTCTCCGCACATCCGCTTGGTCGCTCGCTTCATGCATTGCCGCTTGCTCGCCTCTGAAGTCACCTCGCTTCTTGCTTGGACCCCGAGCCGCCGTTCTTGTCTCTTGCGCCGCCGTTCCTCGGACACACGCCGCCGCCTGCGGGTCGGACCGCGCCGTCGCAGCTCGAACTTCCCAGTAGCCAGCCCTCGCTTTGGTCGCCTCCTCAATCCTCCCCGCCGCTGGTTGGGCCCGCCTCCGCCGCGCGGCCGCTGCTCGGCCCGACTCCTCCGCAGCCGTTGGTCGCCTTCGACTTCTCCTTGACTGAGTTTCAGGTATCATTTGCGGTTTGCATTTTCTTGAAAATCTATTTGGCTATTTTTGTTGATTTTTGATTTTATATGACTACCGAAATTTATTTATCTATGGTTTGATTTTACATATCAACGAGATCTTATACGCCTTCGAAAGTAGCGACAACGCGACACTGTGTTGCTAAACAACAACAAATCAACAACTCAACCATATGTTGTTAAACAACAACAAATCAACAACTCAATTTTTTGTTGCTAAACAGCAACAAATCAACGTCAGAACAATTTGTCGCTAAACCAACTGAACAATCTGTTGCACTATGCCCCATGTGCCATCACATCATATTATCTTCCTTCTATCAAACCAACCATCCATTAATTTAAAACCTTATAGCTCATCATTCTCTAGCCACATATATTTCAATGTGCCTATACATTGATTAGTAGACCCTTAATTGTATCCATGGTAGTAAGCAAAGCGAGAGCCTAACAAACTTCACACAAGCCACAACGTAACGACGTTCTCTAAAAGCGTCCAAAACGCCTATCTACTATGTTTAGAGTCTGCGCAGTGACGACGAGTGTGTAACGACGTTTTAACTTGTGCATTTACTGCCTTTGTATGTTTTTATATTTTGCTCTATAAAATTTTTATTTCCTTGTAACGTGCATTTTTAAGTTATCTTATATAGTTTATATATTTCACATTAATCACACACATCACCAAACTAATGGAGTTAAAATTTAGCAACTTGAATGTAAAATGTATCCTAATGAGGTAGCAACACATTTAATTTATTTATTTTTTATTTAAGCTTTTATAATTGGGAGTGAGGCTATGTTTTTTGTTGTTGTTGTTGTTGTTGTTGTATTTAAAATTTTATAAGTTTATATAAATGAATAAGAACATACAAATTTAAAAACTTTATTGCAACAACAAAGAAAAATAAAACCAAATTTAACCCATTTCATCAAACTACTTTACAACACTTTAGCAATTGTACCAAAAAAAAAGTACGTGACAAAATTTGTGAACAAAGATCAAATTTTTATCCCTTCTTGATTACAACACCCAAGACTTTTACAAAATAATGAAATACATGGCTATATGAAATACTTATTAATTTATAAAAATATGCATAAATTATTGAATCTTGAATGTAAGTATGAGATTTACATGATTCTTGAAGGTAGTTAGAGGTTATAGAAGAGACTTAGTTATCATAGTTGAATAAAAGAGATTGCAGAGGTATCACTTGTGAACTACGACTTGTGTAAAAAAATAGTTTAATATAAATTGAATAAATTAAGAACTTCCAAATCTTATTAAGTTTATTATTGACCTTTTTAATTTATTCCATGACAACATGTGGAAAAAGAAGCTACCGTCTGCAAACATCAAAGTAGAAAGGGTTCATGTTGTTTTATCATTGTAAGAAGTATATATCATTCCTTAATTGGTAAAACAAAATTAAGGAATCATTAAATCATGAAACAAATGAAGGGTAAAACAAAATTAACCGGATCCCCACTTGGAGCCCAACTACCAACAAGTAGTTTAGGACTTCACTAACAAGACCATCAGTTATCTATGCCAAAAAGCCAAAGAAACACAAATTTCTTAAAACGATCTTGAACCTTCCAAACAAAAGGAAGCCGATCCCTTGAAATATTAGGAGCAAAAAACCAAAAACCAATACACTTAACAGATTGCTCAAATCATGATGGTGATGAATAAAATTTATTGCTATGTATCTATATTAAAATCTAAAGGTTATTTATATTCCAATTTATAGAATATTAATTGAATTATTTTCTGAATATATAGTTATTTTGTAGGATTTATATATGTTAAATTTATTAGCTCATCAATAAGATTTTTTCCAATGATCGGTTGAAAAAACTTAGGATCGAGATGTTTACTAATCGAGAATGGATGTATAGTCATATTGAAAATGGCTTCACTCGCGAGAGTTCATCAACGGCGTGAACGAGTTCATCACATACGCGAAGACGCACTGCAGGACATTCGCAACTGAGGGAAAAATTCAGTGTCCATGCAACCATACGAAGTGTCGTAATCATTCATACTATGATGTTGACACCGTAGAACTTCATATTCTTCGTCGGGGCTTTGTTCGGGGATATCATTGTTGGTCGGAACACGGGGAAAAAGATAATATGTACACTCAAAATGTGCCTGACGAACCTAGCAATACAATGAGAATTGATGACCACAAAGGGACACAGACGGTCAATTATCGTACATCGTATCATGAGATGGTGCACGACTTGGCTGGTCCGAGTTTTAATTGGAGCCATGCGGAATAACCAACTCCTGGAGCGAAGAATTTGTATGATATGTTGGACGCAACAAGTCAGCCGCTATGGCAGGGGTGCGAGAAGATGACAAAATTGTCGGCAGTCGCGAAACTCCTAAAAATCAAAGCAGAACATCATATTTCTGAAAATGCGTTCGATGAAATTCTTCAATTTTGTAAAGATGCATTGCCGAGTAACAATTGTTTAGTCGATAGCTTTTACGACACGAAACGACTAATGCAAGGAATGGGGCTACCAGTCCAGCAAATTGATTGTTGCAAGTCCATGTGCATGATTTACTGAGGCGATGATTCAGAGTTGACGACGTGTAAGTTTTGCGGTGAGTCAAGGTACGAACCAACTATAAGTGATGGACGGAGTGGCGTGTCGCGGTGTAGAAAACAAATGTATTACTTCCCCCTAGCACCTCGATTACTGCGCTTATTCACGTTTGAAGCGACTGCGAGGCATATGCGTTGGCATGGGGAACATGTTTCAGATGGCATCGTCATGCAACATTGTTCCGATTCTACTGCATGGAAATATTTCAATGGTGTGCACATCGAATTTAGCGGCGAAATTCGTAATGTTCGTTTAGGTTTGTGTACGGATGGTTTCCAACCATTTGGCCAATCTGGAAAACAATACTCATCGTGGCCTGTAATTCTCACTCCTTACAACCTACCCCCCTCAATGTGCATGAAAAATGAGTTCATGTTTTTAACTATCATCGTACCGGGGTCGACAAATCCTTCAAATCAGATTGATGTCTTCCTACAACCTTTGATAAAAGAGTTGCAAGATTTATGGCATGATGGGGTACTTACCTACGACATTTCCACCAAGACCAACTTCCAACTCCGAGTTGCACTAATGTGGACTGTTAGCGACTACCCTGCATATGGTATGTTGTCTGGTTGGAGCACACATGGAAAGAGAGCTTGTCCTTATTGTATGGATGACAAAGATGCATTCCAATTAAAACATGGTGGAAAAACCTCTTGGTTTGATTGTCATCGTCGGTTCCTACCGCGTGGGTCCACCTTAAGAAGTGAATTCAAACGCGATACAACTTGTCAAAAAGGACCACCAAAATTAAAATCGGGGGAACAAATTAAGGTGAAATTGAAGCTTTGGGACTTATGAAAGTAACTGAAATCGAAGTTGTTCATGTGAACAAAGAGATTGCCAAGTATTCAGGGTGGAGGAAACGAAACATATTTTGGGACTTACCATATTGGAAGAAGAATCTCATTAGGCACAATTTGAATGTCATGCACATTGAAAAAAATGTTTTCGACAACATTTTTAATACAATTATGAGTGTCCCTGGGAAGAGTAAGGACAATGCCAAGTCGAGACTAGATGTAAAAGATATTTGCAACTGACATTTCCTCGAATATGACCCTGTGTCAAATTCATATCCCAGAGCGTCTTATACACTCGATAAACGTAAGAAAGAAGTATTGTGTGATTGGGTTAGACAGATACGCTTCCCTGATGGGTATGCTTCAAATATTAGTCGATGTGTCGACTCGCACAAATTGAGGATGTTTGGGATGAAAAGTCATGACTGGCATGTGTTCATGCAGAGGTTGATTCCTATTGCCTTTCGTGAGCTACTAGAGGAAAAAGTGTGGATTGCAATTAGCGAGTTAAGTTTATTTTTCCGAGACTTGACTGCTAGGAACCTTAATATGGTGCAAATCATGTTGTTGCACTCTAACATTCCCAAAATATTATGCAAGTTGGAGCAAATTTTCCCATCGAGTTTTTTTGACTCAATGGAGCATCCTCCCGTACACTTGGCATACGAGGCACATATCGTCGGACCAGTACAGTTCCGGTGGATGTATTCATTCGAACGGTAAATTTTTTATGCAATCTACATTTACTTTATGAAATATGTAACATCTTAGCTAGGTTATATTGGTTATTGCTACCTAATTTGATGAACATAATGTCCCAATGTTTCTTGTCATCATATAGGTATCTCAAGCATTTGAAAAACAATGTTAGAAACAAGACGAAAGTTGAAGGGTCAATATGTAATGCTTACTTTGTTAAGGAATCAACTTCTTTTTGTTCCTTCTACTTCGAGGATCATATTAGTATTGTGCACGAAAGAATCCAACAAAATGATGCTGGTGGAGTAGGGCCGAGTGTTACTAACAATGGTGCATTCTCAATTTTCCTTCATCCGGCGACCGCTGGGCAAAGCAAGGAAACGGTACCTCACGTCGGAGGAGTATGTTTCGGCTCATCAATATGTGTTACTAAATTGTCGGAAGTAGTTCCGTTCATAAGGTATTTAAAATCAGTGTCATTTTAGATTGACATTTTTTCTATGCAGTGTATAATCTCATATCATTTATCGTAGCATTTTCAAGTCAATCGTTCGTTTTCAAGAACCGAACATCACCAATGAAGCTATTGAGATCAAACTTGAGCAACAATTTGCGGGATGGTTCTTGCAATATGTACGTAATTGTTTATATACGCATACGTCCCTTTACCTTTCTTAGTTGATTATAATATTGCAAATTTGCGTCTATTAGGCTGAACAAAAAAATGTGCCAAAGGCGATTCGTCAAATTTCTCAAGGACCAATGCGTTCATGTACGAGTTATCCTGGATACCTCATTAATGGATATAAGTTTGACACACTTTCAAACGGTACGAACAAAACAACCAAAAATAGTGGTGTACGCGTCAAAGGTGGGAACGATAATTCGAATTGATTACCATGATGGGTCGCTTCGAATAATGTTGTTTAAGTGTGATTGGTTTGATCCTACTCAAAATGGTACACTACTTCTTCGTAAGCTGGGGTTGGTAGAAGTTCATAAAAACCGTCGGTTCAATAGGTACGAGTCTTTCATATTGGCAATGCAAGCACATCAAGTTTATTATCTTCCTTACCCTTCTATCAGAAGAGGGTTACGAAGTGATTGGTTAGCTATATGCAAGCTTCAACCAAAGTTCGTTGATGAAAGCAATGTGATTGGTTCAGAAATGGCAATCTCGGACAATGCATTTCAAGCGAATCAAAATGAGAATATGGACATCGTGGAAGTAGATGTAGATCCTTTTGCATCGGCAGCTGTTGGTCCGACAAGTGAAATTGTGTCTGACAACAATGAATTTGAGACTAATGCGGACGATGAAGAAGGTGATGAGTTCACATCGTCATAGACATTGGTAGCGAAAATGAGTTTGAGTGATTGATGTGAGTCTTTAGTCCAATATATCTATCAACTTGCTTGAAATATGATGTTCACGTTATATAAACCGTATCTCTATAAATGTTTATATTATGACTCAACTGAATTATTTGTTTATGCAATAGATATATATACCATTTTATATGGCGAGATGTAGGGGGCGTGGTAATCCAGAGGATGAGGACGTGGAGGACATCAATAGACATCCAGAGGAGACTAGCACCACTGGACGAGACACCCTGTCGCACCATGCTACACCTACCCATCCGGATGGTCGTTACTCGTTACATTATACTCACGGATGGTCACACGTGACTCGTCCATACCCGACTTATGCCCCCGGACCGTCGTCATCACATTATACCTCCTCATCGCCTCCCGGTCATCCATATCCATATCAACATGGCACACCATCTCCTCCGGTTCATACCTTCCCACCTCAGCTTGGTTTCATTCCATCCTCATCACACCACTCTACATCATCACCTCCAACAGATATATACCCACATGACCATGGTATCAGGTCGTCTTCATCACATCACGCCACACCATCACCTTCAGGTCATCCCGCACATTCTCCTGGAGTTGGCGACGAGCACACTTCTACATCTCGTCGGCCCCTAGCACCACATCGCCATTCATTCACGAGGTCATCCAGTAGCAGGTTGCGGTCATCGATACCACAACCGCTTGAGGAGATCACTGATTTTTTCAGACCTCCGACAGCCCCTGCGGATGGCGAAAACCCTCTTACTTATCTCATTGCTAAGCATGGCTTGTACGTTACTCTCCACAAAATAACTACGCCCAATATATAGAAATAGATGAATTTTTCCTATACTAACTTAAATGACGAAATGGTAGGTTACACCCTTCTTCCATAGCGGCAAAGAAGATGAGTTTAGTTTTTAAGAGCGGATATTTGAAAGAATGATGGAAATGAGAATATGTCCCACAAGCCCAACAAGATATATACTGGCTGCGTTGGAAGGTCAGTAACTTAAAATCAACCTTTTGGTCGTCAATAGCGGTGGAACAAGTATATGAGCATAGAAATGATGATGTTTTCATAATACTTATTCATCTGTAGGTGTTCTACACTTGGGACTAGCCAATGTCTTTTGCGATATATGATGCTTGGTGTCGAAGGGTAGCCATCCGATACACGGGCAATATATATCTCATCGCGAAGAAAAGAATATCACATGTTTACTTAATAGAAGAGGTGTTCGACCATTACAAGCGAATGCGAAGCAACAGATGAAGCATTCAAGAAAAAATCCGAACAGATGAGTAGCAATACAAAGTCCGAGGTGGGAGGGCCGAGCACTGGTATTTTGCTGCATAGCGTTGGAAGTATATCCGCTAGACAACATGGTGATACGTTGGAACGTATATATACATAAATAGTGTATTTTCGCGTGAACCGAGATAAAAACTATTAATCTTGTAACAATGTTGTAGGAGAAGAAGCTTCAACGCCGTCCCACATGGAAGGAGATGTTTCGACACCTCCACACCCATAGCCATAACGGACAATCATTCGTAGATCAAAGATTCGCGAAGATTGATGTAAGTAATATAAATTGCATATATGTAACTAGTTCGAGATAGCACATGTAGCCCATCAATTTAAAAGAAACAATAGAGTTAACTATAATTTCATACTGTTTAATGCAGGCTGAACTCACTCGGAGATTGGAGGAGATGTCCACCCAGACCCCCGACACATCGATTGACGAGGATGTTGTTTATCTTGAGGTGGTGCCAGAGGTCAAGGGACGTGTATACGACTTAGGGTCACAAGGTTATCTTCGCAGCATATCTTCAGGGGGAGCAAGCTCATTTCGAGGACCGGCGTACGGACTGCATGAGTTGGAAGAGCTCCAGCGGAACCACCAAAGGTTGCAAGAAACATTGCTGAAGGAGCGAATGGAAAGAAAAGAACAAATGCAGAGAGACAAGATGGAACGCCAGGAAGAAACTCGAGAGATGCAGGACCGGTTAGCACGTATGGAGGCGTTGTTGATGCAACACCTTGGCATTAGGCCCCACGTGCCTCCGACACCGCGGACTCCACCATCACTAGGAACAGAGCGTTCTGGTCCTCAAAGTGACGACCGCCCTGGTCATTTGACGACTGAGATAACACCTTCTCAATCTGGGCACCCGCATGATCACCGATCTGGGCATTGTATCTCTCCACATAGAAGGATGTCTGAGGATCAACGTCATCTTTTGGATGATCATGATGATTTTATGGAGCAACTTATGTCGCCTCCGCGACTACCGCCACCGCAAGAGTGATTGAATGTCCTATCTTGTTCAATGGTAAACTGTTATTCTCGAGTAATGTATATCTAAACATTTTCCCCTTCTAATGTAGTCGATATGATTACTTCATTTTGCAGGTATGTGCAACGGTCACGTTTGATATGGGTGTTGCATAAGGAGGCAAACTTACCTCACCAATTGGGTTGCAAGTTTCAGAGAATCCTTTGGTATGTATATGACATACATAGTTTAATATTGACATTATAGTTTAATATTGTAAGCTTAGTTTGTTATGTTTTTCATAAACTATTCACTACAAGGAAAACGGAATTTAGAAACGGATTTAGAAACGGAATTAAGTTCCGTTTCTAAAAAAAAAAGTTAGTGACGGAATTGAGACGGAAACATTCAGAGACGGAATTGAGATGGATCAGAGACGGAATTAGAGACGGAATTAAATTCCGTCTCTAAAAAATGGCGCCAACATTCCCACCAAAACTTTATTTTGTTATAACCATTCATCAAATCTCGAGATTTGTGCATCAAATCTCAAGATTTGATTAGTGCCCCCACCCAATAACAAAAAAATCCCCAAATCTCGTCTGGTCTCTCTCTCTCTCTCTCTCTGGTCTCTCCGTCTCTCTCTCTCTGGTCTCTCCGTCTCTTGGTCGGTCACGGCTCTCCGTTCTCTCTCCGGTCACCGCTCTCTGCTCTCTCTCTCTCTGCTCTCTTCTGTCAGAGCCCTAACCCTCGCGCCCCCTCTCGCCTCCATCAACGCCACTGCCCTTGCCAACGCCGGAGCCCTCGCATCTGCCATCTCTCTCTCAACCTTCACCTCGCACCGCCATTAATCTCTACCCTTTCCCCTCTCAAACCAACCAACCAACCAACCATCTCGTTCGCCATCAAAGTGTTCTCTCCATCAACACAGAGTCAGAGATTAATCGGTCTATTAGGGTTTCGCTGTAAATCCTCTTTTCATCCACCGAGCGATGGCGATGCAGGCGACCGGGATGAGCTTCTTCAAGATTGTGCATTACTTGTTTTGTAAGTCCCTTCTTGAGTAAAATCTATTTTCAGCACTGTAATGTTTATGTTTATATTGTGGTCATTGTATATATTTAGAGTACTCTAGTTTATTATCAATCCTAATTTTAGAAATCTAAGATTTTCAGTTTTTGTCTCAACAAAAACAGTTGATTCTTCCTACTTAAGCAAATTATGCCTCTCTTGCTGTCATTTCGTTACAATTTTGAGGTTCATCATATCATGAATCTAATTTCATTTCTATTTTCGATTGCTCTTTCAGTTTTCAAACAACCGAGCTTATTTAAGAGCTTATTTCTATTTCATTTATCTGAGATACACTAGACCTCTTAAATTGAGGATAATGGTGTTCCAAGAATTCCACGATATTTGAAGGTTGACTTCATCTTGTGCTGGCAATCTACAGGTTACATAGCGTACAATTTTGTCATAGGCGCATACTCATATTGGGGCCAAAGGCTGGTTATGCTATCTATCACATGGTAATCACTTTTACATGGTCATGGTATCCAATTTGATGCTCGCAAAGTAGCAATTAAATTCTCCATATCTCTATGCCTCGCCAAATAGGAACTTTCAAATGTTCTCCTGTATTGAGGACTTGCAAGCATTGAAGCATGAAGCATTATTATCTCGATAAACTTGTTGCTCGTCCTAGTTTCTCTTTCTTTCCATCATTTCAATTTTTATCTCGATACGAATATTCGGCTATTTTGCACTTGATGCAACCTACCATAAATATCTCGATGGTCACTAGCCATCTAGAAGAGATTTTGATTTCGTTGTTGTTAATGTTGTCACTGTTTCAAATGATTTGTCTTAGGGTAGTTTCACGGTTAATTCTCTTTGCCAACAAATTTTAATTTTTATCTATTGTTTATTTTACCAGTTTATTAATTCATCATTTCCCAAGTTTCACATTTCTCTTTCTTTTAGTTTTCTTATCTTATCAAGTAAAATATTTATGGCAGAGTAATGCAGACCTATTGTTTGGAGGGGTTACAATAGTATGTGGAATTCCTTGTACTTTATCTGGAGGTTATGTTCTTGATTTCATGAACTCCACCATTTCAAATGCTTTCAAGTTATGTCATCCACTCATTTATATTCTGCCCTCTTTCTTGTTTTGGAGTTCAAATTATTGTTCCTTTGTTTGTGTGCAATCTTTAGGAGAACATATTTTCTTAAATTATTCATTTGCCAATGGGTGAAATTCTGCAAATCATTTTGCAATGGCTGAGTGTTGATTCATCTATGATCTGTTACGAACTATTATTAAAAGTTGATGATCTTGTGATTTAAGTTCTGATTAACAGCTTTCCAACTTTGGTGAGCATGTCTTGTAGTTCTTCTAGCGTTTTCATTTGGAAAGCCCTTCTCCCGAAAACTTGTATCATGTTATAGCCCTTCCACCTAAATTAGCGTCGTAGGTGCAAAATCAGTTACAACTGGTCAGCTACCACATTGTGAAATTGGTGTTTCATTGTTGAGTCCTCATTCTGCAAACTACGTTATACTAAAACTTCTTTTGAACTGCCTTGTAGCATGGTTTGGGTTGTTTGGCTACCACTGGCTTGCTGTTTATTTTTATGCTTGCTATTTTTTGAAGTGTTAGTTATGAACAATGTGTAGGCTTGCTTTTTTTTTGGGTTGTTGTTTTGCTTTTTTTTTGGGTTGTTGTTTTGCTCTTTTTTTTTTTTTTTGCTTGCTTGTTTTTCTAATCTATGGGACAATTCAAGAATAGATCTTTAACTTGGAATTTTGCTTGCCAATCGTAACTGCTGGATGACATTTTAGTCTTCCATAACGACAAAGCCTTTGCCTTTTTCATTTAGCACATACAATTTTCTCATTTGTCTTGTTTCCTCCTTTATATTGGCATTTAGGTTGCTGAGTTCAATGTGCAAGCTGCTCAGCAAGGCACTGTTGAAAATGCTTGAAGGAACTGTGAGTGCACCCTTTGTATTGTTACAGTTTTTTTGCTTCATTAATAATTTTCTTAGAGTAGAAGGTGTGGATTTTAGCTATCTCTATGGTCTTCATTCATATTTCATCTCAAATTGTCTTTCATGATTTCTAGGAGAAGAAACAAATAATTTTTTGATACATCACTTGAAAATAGCAAGAAGTAAAACAGTCGCTCGTTTTTGCTGCGTCAATGGGAGTGAAACCTCCCCAATCTAAGCATGCTAAAAAATCACATAATTCACTTAAACAAAAACAAATGATAGTTAATCTATCCACTCCACACTGCTGGCTACAGCTTATAATTTTGAAATCTTTAGTATGTAAGGAAGAACTTCGCTCCCAATTGTTCTTTGTTAAAAACTTTTATTTTATTTTATTATGTTCTTTCTTTGTTGTGCATGTTTTATCATTCATTCTCCTTTGTGATTCGTCCATGTGAAGGATGCAAGTATGCAACACAAGTAGCCATGTACCGTCGGAAATTATAGTAAAATATCATGTTTTCTTTTGCACTGTAAATGGAGATAGTTTTTTTGCAGTTTCGTATTTTTAGGATGATTTTGATCTATTTTGCAATATTTGCAGAGCGTGGCCCTATCAGTAGGTGGCTGGTTCTTCGATCGAGTGGGAGTTAGTGCCATTGATTGCCCATATCCCTGTGACAATATCTGTCATAATCTAGTTTCCAAGTGAGAGATGAGGAATTTAAAGCATATCGTGTAACTTTTATAGTTGTTTACATGACTTTTAGATTGATAATTCTTTTTGTGCATATTTATAGGATTGTAAGTTTTTTTTTGTGGTTGTTGAACATTAGGATTGGTGGTTTTGTGAATATTTAGAAATTTGGAGCATTTGTAATACTAGACAATTTTTCTTGGATATATAAATATTTCTCAATTTTTGATTTTTACATTTTTTTTTCTCTCATTTGAATATTTGTTGATATATATTGTCGATGTATGAATGTCAAATTTTGCTTTTTTTGAGGATGTTAGCACCCCCAAGGAGTTGTTGGAGGGGGTGCAGGCGATGGAGTAGGACCTATGGTTGTAATTTCAAGTTATAGGTTGGAGAACCAATTGGATTATGTTTATGTTTAAAAATTAAACAAAAAGGAAAATTAGAGACGGATTAGCAACGGAATTCAGACATTCCGTTGCTATTCGTCTCTAATTTTTCAGAATATATCATGAATCAATGATTTCGCCTCTCGATTCCGTTGCTAATCGAAACGGAATCGAGAGATCGAAATTTATTCCGTTTCGATTAGCAACGAATCGAGAGACGAATTCATGAATTTATTATTTCCGTCTCTCGATTCGTTTACGATTAGAAACGAATCGAGACTTTAATGCAATTAAAAATGTACCATTTTGAAAAAAATTCCATTTCTGTTCCGTCTCTGTTCCGTTTCTAATTTCCGTATCTAAATCCGTCTCTAATCAGAAACGGAATTATTCCGTCTCTAATCCGTCTCTAATCGGAAACGGAATCAGATTTCCATTTCTGATTGAATCAGCGACGATGATTTTAGAGACGGAATTTATTCCGTTTCTTTTCCGTTTCTGATTTCAATTAGAGACGGAATTTATGCAAATCAGAGATGGAAAATTCCGTTTCTGATTTGCTGTTTTTTTGTAGTGATTGTACGTACCTTAAATAAATGTGCATGACATACATAGTTTAATATTGGCATTATAGTGATACTTAACTTAGAATATCAAGTGAACACTCCACGTACATATATATATATATATATATATATATATATATACCTAGATTTGGTATCGTCAATGCCCACATACATAGTTGGTTGATTAAGCAATATCTTTTATGATCAATAAATCAATACGTAATTAGTTAAGTTGTAATTGCAATGGATTTCAAAAATAAAGTTGTAATTGCAACTAGACTATAGAAATCTTTGTTTAATTACATATTAAGTATGTTTTCTATGTAATATATTATTTCTAAAAGGCTGACTAAGCCTCTGAAGGTTAGATATTATTATTAAAATAAAATAACCTTTTCAAATATACCTTGACTTTGAATCATCCATGATGATTATAGTTTCATAATTTTCAGAGTTACAATCACATACATAAGCTATATGGATTATTGAGTGACTTTTATACGATATGTATACATGCATGTATTTTCAATTTTTTGTCAAATTCTCTCACATGCATAAATTAAAAGATTTGTCTTCCCTATATTTTACCCACTAATCTCTACTTAGCAACCCTTTTATTAACAAATTGAGTGTCTCCATGCAACCCAACACATAACCTAGTGACATATTTTGAGATTTGTTCTCATGCTTCTATATACATAATATAAATTAACTTGGCTTGATTTTTCTGTTTTTGTTGTCTATGTTCAAACTTTGATCTAATTTCTTCCTACTCATTTGCTTTAATAGGAGGTAAAATGTTTGTATATAACCATTACGTGTCTAAATGCATGTTAGTTGATGGATGAAAATATTGAAGTTTATATAGTTTACAATGGTTTATTTGTGGGGCTGCATGGTGTCTTCTTTTATGTTTTTAACTTCTTATATATATGAATGAATGTACAAGAGGAAAGAAATTGAAAAAATGCATGGAATGTCATGTATGGAAGTTCTTTCTTTCCCTTTTGAGTTGAAAATTTTTGTGTGTCACTGTGAACGATCTTTTATGTATGACGTCGATGAGCAAGGCTTAATTTTAGGATTTTTTCATTTGTGTTTGAATATTTTGATTGCATTTCGAATATTGTTCAAGTTATTCCTTTTTATTTTCAGGATTTGGATGGGACACGCACTCCTAGCCCCATAAATTGTATATTGTCTATCTTGTATCGGTGACACAATTGGGTAAGGGTGTGAGATTTACATTGTAGATATATACAACAACAACAACAACATAGCCTCAGTCCCAAATTAACTGGGGTCGGCTACATGGATCAAACTTTTTCATTGTGCTCGATTAAGTGCAATTGATGGTG
Organism: Stephania yunnanensis; assembly: GCA_039657365.1. Lineage (NCBI taxonomy): Eukaryota > Viridiplantae > Streptophyta > Magnoliopsida > Ranunculales > Menispermaceae > Stephania > Stephania yunnanensis. The sequence goes on along the minus strand of CM077585.1, from coordinate 50,902,581 downwards.
AGCTTTGCAAACTATTCACATTGTAGATATATATGTAAATTCATTTGTGTTGCCATCTTAATTTGTGTAGTATTTTGTATTTTGTTGGATAATGTTCATCTAGTAGTATATAATATACTACTAGTTAATTATGAAATATTAATCTCCACATTTTGTAGATATTTTTTTGTTAAATTCTGATAATATACAAATAATTTTTCAATTTTAGTTTTAATTGCAGCAGAATTTTTTTTTTTTTCAGATTTTATTGCTGCAGGAATTTCATTTACTATTTACAGTGAATTGTAATTTTATAAAAAAAATTACCATTCAAAATCAGCAACAGACTTGGTCTGTTGCTGATTTGCATGATCAAAAAAAAGTTGTCTGTTTCTTGATCTGTCATTGTTTTGCAACAGATCAAGAATAAATGCCATTATCTTGATTGTGCAAATCAAGAATAGAACTTTGTATGTTGATTTGCAACAGATTTGCAACGAACCTCCTTTTTCAATCTGCAATGATTTTTTTCTGTTCTTGTTCAAAAGAACAATTTACAATCACAAATTGTTCTTTGAACAAAGAACATAATCAAAATCTGTTGCTAACTTCAATCTGCGACAAAGAGTTTAGCAACACATCTGATCTGTTGCTGATCTGTTGCTGAGTCCCTTAGCAACAAATTCATACAAATTCAACAACATATTAGTTTGTTGTTGTTTACTTTTTTTCTTGTAGTATTTTTTTTTCATTAAACACTTAATTTATTTCTACATGCAATTAATTAATACATGCAATAATATTGTTAAAAGTAAATATGAAAGCAATGTAGCTAGAATATTCTCTGCAAACAAAAACCATAAACATAAAATGCACAAAACGTACACACTTATATATTCTTCCAAAATCGATCTCTGTTTAATTTGGAAGCCAACATCTCCTGAAGACTGCTTTGAGTAGTTATTAATTAGGAAAATGATTTTCTACCATTCTTGATAACATACATTTGCCACATGCTACATGGGTGATGTGGAAAGTTCTTAGTTAAGTGAATGTGGGGTTGGAGGCAAAGACCATGGGTATTCCCTATTGATTAATATATATTAAATACTTGATATTTAATATGTCTATGATTAGGCCTTGGGCCTTGGGGCCTTTGGGGCTAATGTTAAAATAACTTAGCCAATTCACAACACAAGATTTTTACTTTTTACATGTAATTTTCGTTTTTTAAAAAAGTGTGTAATTAGTGGTGAACAGTCACCACTAATGGTCTCGTTTTGAACAGTTGTATTTGTTCAAAAGAGGTGTCTTTTGGTCTCATTTTGAACAGTTGTAATTGTTCAAAAGAGGTGTCTTTTGGTCTCGTTTTGAACAGTTGTAATTATTCAAAAGAGGTGTCTTTTGGTCTATAAATAGGGGTTGTAACCTCATTAGAAGATATAGAGAAAAATTTTGAAATTCAAGAGTTTTCTGGTTTTGAGAGAGAGATTTTGGTTGTTGCAGAAGATAGGATCTTTTGGTTGGTGTGTAATCAAAGATCAATCCAGTTGTATCCTGGAGACGAACCTCTTGAAGCATTCATACACCGAATTGGAGGAAATTTCGTCTAAGGACATTGCCATTTAGTGCAAGCCTCTGGTATTGTTTTAATTTAGTTCTTAAGTTTGATTATATGCATGGTTGTGTACTTACATATATGCATGTTTTAGTAGAGTGTTCCAACAATCTTTCAATTTCCATGTCAGTAACATTTGCTTGGTTGTTCACACCAGAATTATCAAAATTCTGATCTTTCTTGTGGCCACAATCTTGAGCCCTGTGACCCTGCTTTCCACAAACCCAGCAACTTCCCTTAATTTTTTTGTAATCCTTCCCCTTTGGTGCTAACGGCTTGGCGGTTCTCTTAAGACTTTTCTTGAAATTCTTATTCTGGAATTTCTGAAATTTGGACTTGCTTGATTGTCCTACCACCATGTTGGCATTAGCATTAGCCATTTCCTTTTTGTCTCCCTTCCTATTATCTTCCTCAACACGAAGTCGCATAATGAGATCCTCAATAGACATGTCCCTTCGCTTGTGCTTTAGGTAGACCTTGAAGTCATTCCACGACGGTGGAAGCTTTTCAATAATGGCTCCACCTGAAAATGTTCATTTACGATGCACCCTTCAAAGATGCAATTCATGTATCGAAACTTGCGCTTCTTCCACTTGCTTTACCACGGACTTCGAATCCACCATATTGTATTTCAAAAACTTGCCTACCACGAACTTTTTAGCCCCCGCATCTTCGATTCGGTATTTCTTTTCGAGAAGATCCCAAACATCCTTTGCGGTTTTACATTCATAATAGACATCATACGAGTGTATCATCAAGTCTATTCAAAATGTAATTCTGCAAAGAAAGTCGAATTCTTCCATGCTTCAATAGTAAGGAGAGTTTCCCTGACAAAGGGTCCTCATCGATTTTGGAACTTCTTCCTTCACTATGTTGGCAAGATTCATTGTGGTCGACCCGAACAACATTTTCTGTTGCCACCTTTTAAAGTCAAGACCCTTGAACTTCTCTGGTCTTTCATCTTTGGGATTGGCAGATGTGGGTTTCTCAGTTACAAGAGATGCCATTTCAAACTAGTATGCAAACAACAATTTTGTATAAATCAGTGATTAGTTTTTGTAAAAACAGTGACAAATTATATGCAATCAACTATTGTATGTAAAACAGTGATAACATCAATTTTCGTCTAACTGCAGTTGTTTCTGAAACTAATATGGTTTCTGATGCCGAAGGATAGTGGATCGATACTGGTGCAACAAGGCACATATGCAGTGACAAAACCTTATTTTCTGAGTTTCATCCGGCTGATAGTGAAGAGAAACTTTACATGGGAAACTCATCCTCCTCCAAGGTTGAAGGCAAAGGAACAGTGAAGACGAAGTTCACGTCTTTAAAAGTAATCACATTACTTGATGTTCTTTATGTTCCTGATATTAGGAAGAATCTTGTGTCTGGCCCTTTACTGAATAAGAAAGGGTTCAAACTTATTTTCGAGTCTGACAAATTTGTATTGACCAAGGGTGGCATGTTCATAGGGAAGGGGTACCTTACTGAAGGTCTCTTCAAACTAAGCATTGTAATTGTTAATGGCACTTGGTAATAGAATGATTGTTTCTGCGTATATGATGCTCTCGATTATATGATTGAATCATTTGATATATGGCATGCTAGACTAGGGCATGTAAATAACAGATTAATTCATAAAATGGTACATTTGAATATGTTACCAAAGTTTAAAATTGATTTAAAACATAAATGTGAAGTTTGTCTTGAATCAAAGTTTGCTAGGCAAACATTTAAGTCTGCTCAAGAAAGGTCAAGTGAATTATTAGATTTAATTCATAGTGATCTTTGTGACTTCAAATCAAATCCTACGAGAGGAGGAAAGAACTACTACATCACCTTTATTGATGATTGTAGTAAAGTCTTGTCACGTCTTTTTGATCAAGAATAAAAGTGAGGCCTTCGATGTATTTAAAATATATAAGGCAGAGGTTGAAAATCAACTTGACAAAAAGATAAAAGTACTAAGAACTGATCGAGGTGGAGAATATGATTCCATTGAATTTGCAGAATTTTGTAATATAAATGGAATTATTCATCGGTTCCATACGCCATATACACCTCAACAAAATGGTGTGGCAGAGAGGAAAAATAGAACTCTCAAGAATATGATTAATTCTATGTTGAATGATTCTGGGCTTCCCCAAAACTTGTGGGGTGAAGCATTACTAACTGCAAACCATATCTTGAATAGAGTTCCTTTCAAGAACTCCGATAATTCACCATATGAGATTTGGAGAAAGAGAAAACCCACTTACAAAACTTTAAAAGTGTGGGGTTGCTTAGCAAAGGTTCAAATTCCTTTACCAAAAAGGACTAAATTAGGACCTAAAATCGTAGATTGTGTGTTCATCGGTTTTGCTAAGAATAGTGCAGCATACAGATTCTTAGTAGTTAAATCACATATTTCAGATATCAGTGATAATACTATCATAGAATCTGCGGATGCTACATTTTTTGAGCATATATTTCCTTTTAAGGAAAAACAAAATGGTTCATCACGAAAAAGGACGGCTGAAGAGAGTCTAGAAGAACCAACCACTTCAAGGGTTACCTAGAAGGGGAAAAAGAATTAAGTTTCCAAAGAATTTTGGACCGGATTTCATAAGTCTGTTAACTGAAAATGAACCACAGACTTATAAGGAGGCTATGTCTTCGCCGGAAGCGCCTTTATGGATGGAAGCAATCAATAGTGAAGTTGAATCCATTTTACAAAATAATACATGGGAATTGGTTGATCTACCATCCGGAATCAAACCAATTGGATATAAATGGATATTCAAAAGAAAGCTTAAAGCTGACGGTACTATTGATAAATACAAAGCACGATTGGTTGCAAAAGGTTATAGACAAAAAGAAGGTGTAGATTACTTCGACACCTATTCTCCTGTTTCGAGAATAACTTCCATTAGAATGTTGATTGCCATATCTGCTTTATACAATATGGAAATAAACCAAATGGATGTTAAAACAACATTTCTAAACGGAGAGTTAGAAGAAGAAATCTATATGGACCAACCTGAAGGGTTCATAGTCAAAGGCCAAGAGAATAAAGTTTGTAGACTTGTTAAGTCATTATATGGACTTAAACAAGCTCCAAAACAATGGCATGAAAAATTCGATCATACTATGCTAGCAAATGGTTTCAAAATAAATGAATGTGACAAATGTGTGTACATTAAAGAAATGAAAAACCTTTGCGTCATAGTATGTTTATATGTTGATGACATGTTGATTATGAGCACAAGTAGGGATGCTATAATGTCAACCAAAAGATGTTGAATTCTAGTTTTGACATGAAAGACTTAGGTCTAGGCGATGTAATACTAGGAATTCAAATCAAAAGGAATAACGAAGGTTATGTCCTCACACAATCTCATTATGTTGAGAAAATCTTAAAAGATTCAATCAATTCGATTGTAAACCTGCTCCAACTCATTTTGATGCTAATTGTCAACTTAAGAAAAATAATGGAGAAGCAATTTATCAATTGGAATATTCTCAAGTAATTGGAAGCTTGATGTACTTGATGAATTCTACTAGACTGACATAGCTTATGCAAGAAGCGAAGTGAGTAGATACACAAGTAATCCTAATGATGCTCATTGACAAAGACATTAATAAGAGTTCTAAGGTATCTTAAATATACCTTAAATTATGGACTTTATTATACAAAATATCCACCTGTACTTGAAGGGTATAGTGATGCAAATTGGATTTCTGATAATACAGAAACCAAATCAACAAGTGGATATATATTCACATTAGGTGGAGCAAACGATTTCTTGAAATCAACAAAACAAACGTGTATAGCACGTTCCACCATGGAATCTGAATTCATTGCTCTTGACAAGGCAGATGAAGAAGCTGAATGGCTAAGAAATTTCCTAGAAGATATTCCTTGCTGGCCAAAACCAGTCACAACAATTTGCATACATTGTGATAGTATGGCAGCACAAGCAAGAGCTAAGAACAACATATATAATGGTAAGTCGAGACATATAAGGCGTCGACACAATACTATAAGACAATTACTCACAAGTGGAGTAATTAGTATTGATTATGTTAAGTCTAAGGAAAACATTGCAGATCCTTTGACTAAAGGCTTACCAAGAGATCAAGTGAAGATATTATCGAGGGAATGGGCTTAAAGCCTATAGAGTAAGTCAAGTCCAATAAAACCTAACCTAGCGATTGGAGATCCCATGGTCTAGGTTCAATAGGCAAACTAGTTAGACTTGACTTAACAAAGAGGACACACAATTACCTGTTCCTATGATAAAGTAAATGTGTTGATACGAAGTTTAGGGTATGCAATATTGCATTTAATGATTAAAGATAATTCACCTATATGATAGTAAATGTGGGGTCGCATTTATGAGGATGAATAGGCTACATTCTCTAAAGCTATCATGAACCCAGGATATGTTCAGGACCAAAAACGAACAACAAAGAAAAAGTGCATCAGAAATCATGTCATAAGTGAGACATATTGTCTTAGTTTACTACAAAAAGTGAACAGTTCAAGATACATACATCACTGCGTCACGACGTGAACTCGATATGATTTTACTAGGGTAAGTTCAAGTCTATACGACATTTTCCTGATCAACATGACATGATAATTTCTCTCAATTGTTTTTAAAATAATGGTTATTATTTAATATTTGTTTAAATTTGGTGTTTGTGATTTGGCAAAGTAAACTCGGTCATGGTTGCAGATGGATACAATACAAATGTGGGGTATTGTTGAACAATTGTTGAGTTTGTATTATATCCACTATTAGTCCCACATGGGAAAGAAACTTTTTGTTTCTTTCCTTATAAGAGATCTTTCACTTGAAAGTCTTAGTTAAGTGAATGTGGGGTTGGAGGCAAAGACCATGGGTATTCCCTATTGATTAATATATATTAAATACTTGATATTTAATATGTCTATGATTAGGCCTTGGGCCTTTTGGGGCTAATGTTAAAATAACTTAGCCAATTCACAACACAAGATTTTTACTTTTTACATGTAATTTTCATTTTTTTAAAAAGTGTGTAATTAGTGGTGAACAGTCACCTCTAATGGTCTCATTTTGAACAGTTGTATTTGTTCAAAAGAGGTGTCTTTTGGTCTCATTTTGAACAGTTGTAATTGTTCAAAAGAGGTGTCTTTTGGTCTATAAATAGGGGTTGTAACCTCATTAGAAGATATAGAGAAAAATTTTGAAATTCAAGAGTTTTCTGATTTTGAGAGAGATTTTGGGTCATTTGCAGAAGATATGATCTTTTGGTTGGTGTGTAATCAAAGATCAATCCAGGTTGTATCCCGGAGACGAACCTCTTGAAGCGTTATACACCGAATTGGAGGAAATTTCATCTAAGGACATTGCCATTTAGTGCAAGCCTCTGGTATTGTTTTAATTTAGTGAAAGTAAATGGGTCCCACAAACATAATGTTCTACCAATTTTACCCTCATCTTCCTCACACACCCACTACCATCACCAGATTCACCGCCGTCCGCCTTCCACCCGCCACTGCCACTTTCACCACACCTTCGCCCTTTCCAACTGTCGCCGCATGGAGTGATTTTTTGCAGTGTTCAAAATTTGTCCCAAAATTTGTTAAAAAAGGGGAAAAAATCTCTCATAGAATTACACCCAATTACTTGAATTTGTCAAAAAATTTGTTGATTAGAGTGAGTTTTGTGAGGAGTGTTGCAGTGTGCAAGCAAACGGGACAGTAATGGTGTTTTTAACGGGGAGTTTTGAAGGAGGAGGTGCGGAGAGCGACAATTAACAAAGATGGCGGCGGTGGTGGTGGAGGGGAAGTCGGCGACGGTGGTAAGAGTAGCGCCGAGTGGGAGCATTAGGGGCGGCGGTCTTCATCGGCGGCAAGGTGGTGGCAGTGGCGTTGGAGGGAGGATGGCAGCGCAGTGGGTAGTGGGTGTAAAGGCGAAGGAGGCCAAGGCAAACTTAGTAAAAATTTATATTTGTGGGACCCACCTATTATCCACTTCAGCTACGTAAAAAATGTATGTAAATGTAGGTATGATGGGAATGTTATAATATCAGCTTCAGATTAATTAAGGGTGCGAATATAAACCGTCTTGCTAAATGGACCCTTAATTCAAATTTGTAGGGTATTCCATTTTTGCCCAGCACGAAATGATATTATTGCACTTTCATATAAAAGGGTTTTTGCTCTCGGTCACTCGTACCTCAGTCACTCAATCAGTTCTCCCTCTCTCAAATCGCCCTCATCTCCGATCAAACTCTAACGAAATCCGAGCTAAATCACATCTAGTCAATGTCATGAGTGCATTTCCTACCTCTTTTCGTGTTGATTTCTATATTTCTTTTTTGAGTTTTTTAGTTGATTTTAATTTGTGTTTTGTTGTTGGGTTTATGGCTTCATTTGAGGCTTAAATTTTGCATTTTGGGCATAAAATGTTGATGGAATCGAGAATATTTAGCAATTTCGAGCAAAACCAACTAATTCTTTGATAGTTTTCATGTTTTTTTTTTTTGAAGACGTTTAAAGACGTCTTGATCGACTCTCATCAAGACATTTGAAGAGGCATCGACTAGCTCCCTCCGAGGTCTCGGTCGCGACGAGAGGCGTCGTAGGAATGATTGTGACACTTCTTGATTTAAAGTTATTGGCTCTGTGTGATTGAAACTCTCAAGTGACACTTCCACACTTTCAGGGCACCGACAAGACCAGATTCGATTTTTTTGACGAGGAAAAAGAAAAAAAACTCTTAGCTATGATGCTTCCAACATAATGATGCAAGTGTTCTACAATGGCTAAATTGAGAAATGGAGAAGATTGAGAGGTGTTGGGATGAGTGCGAGATGATGAGGTTTAAACAGTGGCAGATAAAAGTATTTTGGGGATTTCGATAAAAGAAAAAAAAAAAGAAAAAAGGAGGGGTATGTTTAACAATAAAAATTCAAAGCATTCGAGTAAGGAGGTCTGTTTAGTAAACCTATCTTATTTTTATTTGGTAAATAAGTATTGAACAAATCAAAGCAAGCAGGCGTTTGTAGTCCAACGGTTAGGATAATTGCCTTCCAAGCAATAGACCCGGGTTCGACTCCCGGCAGACGCATTTTGTTTTTACAAGGTACGTAGTCTACAGGACTATAATGGTAATGTGAATTTATACAATAAATTAACGTCACATCATAAACGTGGAGATGATGTCTATTATATGTGACACTAGATGACATTTATTTTTAAAATGATCTTCAATGGTAATGTATAAATTTAGACTATGGATCGATTAGTTGACACTTATATTTACAATTTTCATAATATTAATAAAGATTTAAAAAATAAAAACTTTTAAAAAATTAATAATGTTGACGGGACAGTCTACCACATCCTCCACTTTGATTCAATGCCACATATGATGGATATTATCGATCTATGATCCCATGAAGAACATTTTTCGAGTTAGATGTGGATTGTATCATATATGAATCTATTTTCATCTTCAATCTATGGTCTCATTGAAGATGTCATAAACTCTAAAACGGTTGCAAAACTAATTATTGTTTTGACAACTTGCAACTGTAAATTGGGGTTTCTACCTGTAGAACGTAGTACAACGTACAAGTACTAGCTAGCACATAAAAAATTGAAGCAAAAAAGTTGTGGTTCCATGTATAAATCAATATGTATATGGACATTATTGTTGTAAATTGAGTTGAAACTTGCTAAGAATTAGAGAATGAAAATAGAAGACTAAAAATTTCTACTACTACAAATTACTACTATAAATGAAAAGAGAAGAAATGAGATAGTTGGAATGAGAAGTTTTCATTCAACTTGGTGTGTGAATTACAATGGGTTGACACTCTTTATATAGGTCATTTGGTGATGATGATAATTGTACTTATACAATGTCTACAAGTTATACATACACCACAAGTCATAGAACACATTACAAGCAACATAGACAATACATAGAAGAGTTGGTATACATTGGAGAAGATACAAGTTACATAACAATACATGAATAAATTATTATACATTAGAGTTGAATACAAGTTATGTAGAGTGTACAAGTTACATTCAATGTAGAAGTCATGCTTGATGTTACAATTCAATGTGAGAGTCATGCTTGACAATGTGATCATTCATAAGCTTGGTTAAAGGGTCATCCAATTTACAACACTCCCCCCTTGGATGACACTTGTTGAGACAATATGTCTCGTTAAAACCTATACTAGAAAAATCATATGGGAAAAAAATCTAGTACAGGAAAAAGAGTACAATGTTCTCGTCAATCTTGATTTGCAGTATAATATTATTGATTGCCTCATTAAAAATCTTGCTAGGAAAACCCAGTGGGACAAAACCAAAGCTAAAGAAAAGAGTGCAACACATCGATACACTTTGAGAGAATATATATGCCCCATTAAAACCTTTACTAGAAAAACCATGTTGGAAAAAAACCTAGTATATGAAAAAGAGTACATTGCTCTCATAAATCTTTTATAAATAGTATAATAATGTTCGGATGACCTCTTTGAAAACCTTGCTAGGCAAATCCAGTGGGATCAAACCAATAGCAAAAGGAAAATAATGAAATACATTAACCAACCTTGATAAAGAGTTTTAGAATTGTTGGAATTGCCTCCTTAAAAAATCTTTGTAAAAAAAACTCAGTGGGATAAAACCATAGTAAAGGGAAAAAGAGTGCAATATTGTGATGGCCCATCTCTTAATCTAGGGCACCGCTCGGCCTAATCCCGTAATTAAGTCCTAATTCTATCCACGCATGACTCAACTACGTATTAGTCAGCCTTTACAATCTAAACGCATCTATTCTCATGTTCATGATAAGTAATACACTAGGCCTACCAGTTTATAAAATTTAGAGTTAATTAAAACTTTTTATTAAATTAACTAATTAGCGAAAGTCTTATTGATTATGTGGAAGTAATTAGTAACTTATGCGGAAGCCATTTATAAAATTCTAAGTGTGGAAAATCGAGAAATGACATCACATATATAAAGTCCTCAAAATGCATTGAAACAGTAAAATAGTCTAACTCAAGTCGGGGAACTAACGCTCAACCCAATATACAACCCCAAATAGTATCTGAAAGACGTATATAACATATACAATCAAAATATCAAAATAAGACCTACAATCGATGCAGTGACGCGCCGCAGGCTCAGGAATAATTGTCGATCTTCTCTTTGCTCGACCTGCTGGTAGTCGGCTCTACACCTACCGTCATAAAAAGGACGGTGAGTACAAAAATAAAACAGTAATTCCCGATGACAAGTTTAATTTGCATTTCCAAATATTCAAATGGTATTTAAAAGCATATAAATGGAAAAATTAGAAAATAAACCATATGCGAGTAAATACCAGAATTAAACAAGTGATATTGACACCAGGCTAAGTAGTGGTGATTTAAGGTTCGGTCGGCAATTAAACATGTCACTCAGACTCATAATCATATAGCGCAAGGGACTCAATCCCAAGTGTTACCAGGGACTCTAACCCCGGTGTGTAGAATACCTCAATGACTCTAACCCTGAGTGTCATACAGTGTCAAGTAACATGTTCTGACATCCCCAGGGATTCTAACCCCATGAGTCGCGCACATCTCGATCGAGTACGGGACCTAAATGCAAAAAATTACTTTTAAAATTTCAAGAAATATCAAGTATGGATTGTCAAGGCATATTCACATCTACACACCTAAAAAAATAAGAATACAAGTCCTCTTAAACATTTATAAGATATTCACTAGCCTAATAGCATGCTATTTATCATTCAATTCACATTTGAAACAACAAGAATAGACATAGCATGTGATAGAATCAATGAATTGGTATAAAATCAATGAATCAAATCAAATGAATGGATAACATGCAAACTAGACTCATCAAGTGAGCATAGACACAAAGAACACATGATATAAGAATACAAAGGAAAAATAGTCAAAAGGACTAAGCAAGGACAACAATTAATAGAAATGAAATGCCAATTAAAGTTGTCATTGGGTATACTCACAACAACAAAGTAAATTCCTAGCTTTACTGGCCTTCCGATACTCCAAATCTTGTATTCGCTCTCTCGTACCCTTTTCCTAGGTTCTTGAGTTTGGTGTTTCATTAGTTCAAGTATAGTGGGTTTAAGCTCAATTTGGTGGTGTTTATTGTGTATTTAAATTGGTTCAATAGACTTTAAATCAATCTTCCTAAATCAGCCCCTAAATACTAAATAAAGTTTCAATTTCAGTCCTACACTTTAAAACAATTTTTTTTAGACATGAAATGGTCAAAATATAATTTTTTCCCAATTTTTTTTTGAAAATTTTCACAATTTTTTCTGAAATTTTTCCAAATTTTTTCCTCATTTTTCTTCCTTTTTTTTAATTCTGTTTGGGTCGGGTCGGGACCCGACCTTAGACCAGAACAAGTCCAGGCTCGACTCATGGGCCGAGCCTAGCCCATTTTGGGTCCGACTCACTTGGGGAGATGCACACGCGTGCGCGCATGTGCATCTTCCTCAGCTGATCGAACCACTTTCACTGGTTCGATCATTTTTTTTTCTGTGATAGGTTGGGGTTGCTCTCCACCCCAACCCCGGTGGAATCGATGGCAGGGGAGACACCCCTGCCATCTCCACCTTGGTCGCCCATGGGATTCAGCCTCCATGGCCAAACCCCACTCTTGGCCACCCCACCGCCAACCACTGGACCCACAACCAACCACCACTGAGACTCACCTTACCGTGACGTCTTCTCCTTCTTCTCTCTTTTTCCCGCGCGTTCCTTCTTCTTCCTCTGTCTCTCGTCTCGATTGTATGTCTGTGTGTGTGTGTGTGTGTGTGTGTGTGTGTGTGTGTGTGTGTGTGTGTGTGTGTGTGTGTGTGTGTGTGTGTGTGTGTGGTGTAGGTGTAGGTGGGGTGGTGGACACGTGGTGTTTGAATTTGGCCAAATGTGTTTGATTTAGGACAAGTGTGTTGTTGTGTTTGTACAAGTGACACCTAACTGTGACACAACTAAGACATTAGTCTCTGTTTTCGGCGTTTCGATGCCCGATTTCACGTCTGAGCTATGATATACATGTACCGCCGTGTCGTTAGCCACCCAATACATATTCTATATTTTACTCAACTATAAACCTTTAATTTGATTTACATTAACAAACACAACCATAGGCTTATAAGTAATTGCTTATTTCATATTAGTATTAAATAAGACTTACCAAAATGCTAATTACCTGGTTCCCGGCTTGCACGCTACTCAAGGCGTGTCCCCGCTCTCGTCTCGACGCCTACAACTATACAAATCGATGTAGTAAGTCTACACAATACATAACACTAGGCACACATCAATACAAAAATACGATATACCTCAGTCACGTGCTCGGTCGGTGCACGTATCACAATGTAGGTCCCACATCAAGGGCGGTGATCGATCCGATTAAAGAACTAAAATGGGGTTAGAGATTTAGGCCGTGACAAATATTCTCAACAAAATGAAAATTTCGTCCTCGAAATTAAGTTTAAGTTACGGTTCTACCTGACTCGAACATATACGAGAATCTATCTCGCATGTAGTCATCCTGTTCCCAAGTGAGTTCGTGTCATCGTGGAACTGCCACTTGACAAGTACCTTCGGGATGGCTCCTCAACTGTTGTACATTCCGATCTATGATCTGAAGGGGTTGTTCCTCGCAAGAGATGTCATCGCTCAAGTCGATCTGACTCAAGTCAACTGTCGGTCGCACGCTTGCCTTTAACTCGGCTAGTCGAAACATCAAAATGTGGAACACTGGATGGACCCCGACATATGTGGAGGCAATTCAAGCTTGTATGCCACTTTTCGACACGTTTAATTATGAAATGCCCGATGTACCTCGGTGCAAGCTTGCCTTTCACCCTAAATCTCTGAAGACCTTCCGCGGGGAAACCTTTAAATAGACAAAGGCTCCTTCGGAATACGCGAAATCACCGGGGTACTTATCTGCATATCTCTTATGTCTCTCATGTGCTCCTCTGAGTCTCTGACGGATAAGTTTGACCTTTTCAGTGTGGTCAACAACAGTTTTAGGCTCCACTATCTCTCGGTCCTCTGGCTCAAACCAACACGATGACGAGCGACACGGTCTACCATACAAAGCCTCAAAGGGCGTCATCTCAATGCTAGCCTGAGAAATTTTGTTATAAGCGAACTCACACAACGGTAGGTACTCCGCCCTAGATCCGCCAAGCTCCAACACACATGCCCTCAACATGTCCTCGATGACCTGAATCAATCTCTCGCCCTCAGGGTGGAAAGTCATGAACTGTCACGTCGATATACCCGCCACATCCTGGACGTATAATTAGCATCTCGATCTGACGTGGTCGTTAATGGTACCCCGTGTAGCCTGATAATCTCTCTCTCGAACAGTATGCTCAACTAATCGAACGTGTAATCCGATCCCACTGGCAAGAAATGAGCAGACTTCATCAGTCAGTCAACTATAACCCAAATTGAATCATGTCTCCTCGCGGTCCTCGACAATCCTCTGACGAAATTCATAGAGTTGTCTTCCAACTTCCATCGAGGAATGGGAAGCGGCTGTAGTAATCCCCCGGGTCTGCGATGCTCGGACTTCACTTGCTGACATATATCACAATTCCTGATGAATCTAGACACGTCTTGTAACGGCCCGAAAATTTGACTTGTGCCACGTGTCAAGTCAAGGCCGTATGTGGGACCCACTCGTCAAAATACGTATATCTGAATCCAATTTAAGATGATATGCTAACTATGCAAGGAATTCGGTGAGGCGAAACACGAACGGGGACGCGTCTCGAGTCGCGTGCCGACGATGGATATGTCTCGTGATGCGTGTAGCGCGAGTATCAAGATTTTGAAATGAGGCGGGTTGGTGCATCGAGATGCGTGCTGCGAGGTTGTTGAGAGGCCTCGAGATTCATGTTGCACGAATCTCGAGAACATTTTTTATTAGAAATCAAAAGAAAAATGTATATATAATATAAGATATATATGTATATATATAATATATATATGTATATATAGAAAAAAGAAAAAGAGATCGGATAAGAAATGAGAGGCAGGAGAAAAAGGAGAGAAAGAAAGAAAGAGAGTGATTGGGAGAAGAGGAGAGGGACGCCGAGAGAGGGACGAGATGGCGTCCCAGGAAAGTCTAGTCGATCGGCGGCGCGTGGGACTTTGCGGCGCGCTCCCTGCACGGACGGCGGTGGACTCGGTGGGACGACGGAGCGCATATCGGAGGCGGCGCGACGCTCCAGCGCCAGCGACGACGGAGATCGCAGTGGTGTAACAGCCGCGCGGCGGCGGAGATGGCAAGCATGGCAGCCCGCGACGGCCGGCGATGCGAGCTCTCGGATGCACGGTGGGGACAACGGCATAGCAAATCCCGCGAGATCGGCGGTGAGATCGGCGGCGAGATGCGGCGGCGCGCCTAATTATGGTCGTCCGTTGATTCGGGTATCCCGGCGCCGGCAGCGAAGCGTGAACGACGCGGTGGCGCGTTCGATAGTCGTGCGCGATTTCGTCGAAATCGCGACGACGCGATGGAGGATTTAGGAGTCGGTAGTCGGGTGCGTAAATCGAGACGCGAGCGAGACATTTTGAGGTTCGCGTTTCTCGAGGTAAGTAAACCGATGGGACTTATACAATATTTCATTTCTTTCCATGGATCTCTTTATTGTTGTTCATGCGCTTGTGATGATATCTATCGTATTTGTTGTCGATTGAGGGGGTCCATTGGCAAGTCGGGGTTATGTGTATCTGCGATATGAGAGGATTGGAGGCAAGGGTCTCGTCCTAATTATGGTCGTCCGTTGATTTATCCGGGTCCACGTGCGTTTCATAGTCGTACGGGCTGGGCCGGGAGCGGGGTCTCGTCCTAGGCAGGTGGGGTCTCGTCCTCAACCCGAGTCTGCTGGGCTTTTGCCGTGACTCAACGACCTTTTGGTTGGGACTCCTTGTTATTTGGCATCACTCATCGATGGATTGGTTACAGTCTTTTATATTCATACGTTCTTGATTCATTTCGTTCTATTTGCATGAATTTGACTACTTTGGATATCGTAAACTGTTGTTTTGGATATTGTGGAATGTTGTGTATATGTCCTACTGGATTTACTTACCTGGGCTCGTCATTTTTATTTTGATTGAGTGCAGAGCTGCAGACAAGTAGCAGAGGAAATGCTTTATGTCTAGGTGAAAATTTTGTATAATTGTATTTACTCTCCTCTGATGATATTTACTGGGTTCCACAATTAGGTTGCCTAACTTCTTGAAATTATGGTTGAGTTATTTTATTCATGGTAATTGCTTCCGCTAAATTTTAAATCTTGAAACATATTAATAACTCAACTGTAAATTGTTGAATGTACTGATAAATGATGGATTGGAAGGCTGACTATGCTCTCGTTGACCTTGCGAGACTGGCTCGGGGGTCCACGTGAGCTTAGGCCGGGCGGGGGCCCAATTTGTAAAAATTAGGGCCGTCACAGTTGGTATCGGAGCCGACGTTTTAAGAACTCGACTCTTGATTAGCACAATAAAGTAAGACACAAAACAAGCGGAAGTTAGGAATGGTTGAACTTAGAGTGGAACCCTATGATCCTGACTTGAGTCTTCGTTGGGAAGTGAGGAGAGTTGAAAAATGGAAAATGGTAGAACACCTGGCGGATATGGAAAATGGAAAATGGTTATAACATTTTTTTTTCCTTATATGCGTTCCGAGGTGGGCTTGTACCCCTGGCGTATATATATAATATATGGTATGTTATATACTATATACGATGTCGATAATGATTCGAGGAATCGTGACTATGGAAATGATTAATTGGGTAGAAAGTAAATGGAATCAGTTCAGTGATTGATGTTCCATTTGCATACGTGATTTCGTTTTTGGTAAATCAACAGGTTTTTCAGTTGTTTACAACATTGTGGACAAATGGGTGAAAGTATTGGGGTTGCCTCGAGATTCGTGTTGAACGTATCTCGGGGACATTTGATTTCTACTTGGGGAAGAAAACTTATTGCGTACCTTAAGGAGTTAGATTCAAGTCACCCATAACTCTTGACAATTCCCTGCACGTGTCGCTAGGAGATCCACTTTGAAGCTACCTCATGGACAATATTTTTTTGATCTGAGGTCGTATTGCATTGCCTCCATGCACAGATCAGATGTGACAATGTTGGTGATTGTGGCGTATTTGGGAATAGTGGAGCTACATGGATAAGTACTCGTGTCTTGAAAATGCGGGAGTCGTTTTCAATTCGGCTTCGCGGATAGTGGTTTAAGAATTAATTCATAGAGGTAAATAGCTTGGTTGGTTTGGTGAAGCCAATGGAAAATGAGAACTTTGGTATTACAAATGGTATGGTTTCAAATTGAAACTTAACATGCCATGTAGGACTCAAACAAACTTGTGAATTGATTTTCAAGCTATTTAGAGGAATTTTGATCTTATTTAGGACTCAAAAGAGTTCATTAAATTCATTTCAAGTTATTCATGAACTTGAAAATTTCCTATAAGTAGTGAGACTTGAAACGGAAGTTCGAGTCTCTAAATGGTGTTGAATTGATGATAAAGGAAATGGATGTTGTTGGATAATATAAAATGAATGTAAGGAACATTCGAGAACGTAAAGTTAAAAACAAGGAAACGAAGAGTGTTGCAAAGTGTTGAGATGACTTGAGAGCTAACGATTACATTATGTACGGACTCCTTTAGCTTTGGAAAGCTTTGGAGTAGTACTTGTTGGATCAAGCCCAAGTAACTCCACTTTAGTGACACTATACATTTATAGTCTCGAAAGTCGACCACCACCTTTAGGGCCTTATAAATGAATTAAGTGTTACGAGCATTCGAGAACGCGAATCGTTTTAAAAAGTTAGAGGCCACTTAAGGATAAATCCTACGAGATGGTATATCTCAAGAATTCTCGCATTCGAAAATTTGCTCAGATGCGTTAGTAAACGTACTGAAAAGAGTAACTCACTTGACAAATCATTAAAAAAAAAGGGGGACAAACATTTGTGAATCGAATGAACGGGTTACTTGAGATGAGGTAGAAGGTGAAATGTTAAGGAAAAAAAGATTTAAATGGAAATAATTATGTTTTAATGTGTCTCGAGTTTCGCGCCGCACAAATCTCGAGGACACATTAGATTTGGATTAGGTCCAGCTTAGTGTTATAGGGTTCGAAACTTAGGAGGTGTCTCGAAATACGTAATTTGCGAGATTCGATACAATTGTGGTCACACATAGAAGTGGTGCCTCGAGATTCATACTCAAAAAGTGAACGTGTTCGAGTGAACGTGTTGAACTCGTATTTACATGCCACATCGACTCCTCGGAGTAGCAAATATTCATGGACGTATACGTAGCATCTCGATCATTGGTATCGTAACATTCAATACGAGGGATTGACGTGATCGTTAATGGTACGTAGGATCTATTACGTTTCGCCATATGCGGCGTGTATGGCGCCGTGTTAGATGGACCGGCGCAGAGTTACACTAGTGTAGTACAACAGCCTCACCGTCGGATCCTTAACATAAGGAGACACGTGTCAAATCATGCTCAACTAATCGAACGCGAGGAATGTAATGCGATCGTTGAGAGGCCTCGAGATTCCAGAACATTTTTGATTAGAAATCAAAAGAAAAATGTATATATAATATAAGATATATATGTATATAATATATATATATATATAGAAAAAAGAAAAAGAGATCGGATAAGAAACGATAGGCGGCAAGAAATGAGCAGACGACGGAGAGCGATCGAGGCGCGCGACGCTCCAGGCAGCGTTGACGGAGATCGCATGGTGTAACGATCGCGTGGCGGAGAGATGGCAGCAATGGCGGCTCGTCGGAAAATCTATAACCCAAATTGAATCATGTCTCCTCGCGGTCCCGGCCGAGAGGATGCGCGATTTCGTCGAAATCGCGACGACGCGATGGAGGGACTTAGGAGTCGGTAGTCGGGTGCGTAAATCGAGACGCGAGCGAGACATTTTGAGGTTCGCGTTTCTCGAGGTAAGTAAACCGATTAGGGACTTATACAATATTTCATTTCTTTCCATGGATTGTCCTCCGATTGAGGGGGTCCATCGGCAAGTCGGTCGAAATTCATAGAGATGTCTTCCCACTTCCATCGAGGAACGGAAGCGCCGTAGTAATCCCCCGGTCTGCGATGCTCGGACTTCACTTGGTTGCCTACATATACCACAATTCCTAATGAATCTAAACCGCCCGCTTCATCCTAGGCCACCGTAATGTCTCATCATGTCATGGTACATCTTAGTCCCGCTCGGATGCTAAATTTTAAATCTACGGTATATCTAGGCTCTCGTTGACCTTGGAACGGTGCGACTCTTGAAGGATCTCATCTCTCAGCTTCGGTACCTCTGGTATCCACAACCTGCCCCGGTATCTCAAACACTGATCTGTCGTCTCTGCCCAATATGTACACTCTGCACTCTACACTAACTCGCTGAATCTCGAGTACAATTGGTCGGTCCTCTGACCCTTTGACACTCGTTGTGTAGACATGGTCTATAGTTTCATCTGTGCGCAAATCATTACCCGAGTATTGATAGAAATCTCTGTCTGACATGATGTCGCTGCTGCCTCGAGTAATCCATATTCATGCATCATGTGACATCTGACCACCTCGGCATCTCTACTCGGTCTCCTACTCAGCGCATCTGCGACTACGTTTGCTTTTCCTAGGTGATACTATAAGAAAAAGTCGTAGTCATTCAAGAACTCCAACTATCTACACTGTCTCATGTTCAGCTCTTTTTGTGTGAAGAGATATTTCAGACTTTCGTGATCAGTGAAGAGTGTAAATCTCTCTCCATACAAAAGGTGTATCCAAGTCTTCAGCGCAAATACAACCGCTGCTAACTCTAGATCGTGCGTGGGGTAGTTCTTCTCATGTATCTTTAACTATCTCGATGCATATGCCACGCACCGCTACCCCGCATCAACACACAACCTAGACTTGTATGAGAAGCATTTATGTACACTAAAAATCTTTGTCCAGCCTCTAGCAGTACTAACATTGGCGCGGTAGTTAATGATCTCTTCAACTGAGTAAATGCAGCCTCGTACTTCTCACTCCACTCATAAGTAACATCCTTCTGCGTCAGCCTCATCATCGGTGAAGCGATCTTCGAGAAATCCTTCACAAATCTATTGTAATATTATGCTAACCCAGGAAGCTCCTGATCTTCGATACTGATGTTGGTGCCGACCAATCCGTGATCGTTTGAATCTTGGCCGGATCTACTGCAATCTATGCTGCTCCAACAATGTGCCCCAAGAACTTAACCTCTGCAAGCCAGAATTCACACTTTCTAAGGTTAGCGAAAAGTTGGTGTTCCCTCGATGTCTGCAACGTCTCTCTGAGGTGCTGCTCGTGATTCTCACGTGTCCTCGAGTATATCAAGATGTCGTCGATGAAGACTATCACGAAGCGGTCGAGATATGGTCTAAGTACTTGGTGCATCAAATCTATGAATACGGCAGGGGCGTTGGTCAGCCCGAATGGCATGATCGTTAACTGGTAGTGTCCGTATCTGGTGCTGAATGCTGTCTTGGACATATCCTCATCCTTGATCCTAAGCTGATGATACCCCGATCTCAGGTCTATCTTAGAGAAAAATTGTGCTCATCTCATCTAATCAAATAAATCGTCTATTCACGAAAGTGGGTACTTGTTTCTGACTGTCGCTCTGTTCAACTGTCTGTAGTCGATGCATAGTCTCAGACTGCCATCCTTCTTCTTCACAAACAGAACTGGCGCTCCCCACGGTGACATTGAATGTGTGATGAATCCCTTCTCCCCTAAATCCTTAAGCCGAGTCCTCAACTTCTCCAACTCCCTCGGAGCCATGTGGTACGGCGGTATCGCGATCGATCTAGTACCCGGTACTAGGTCTATGATGAAGTCTACCTCTCGTGGTGGCGGTAATCCAGGCAAATCCCTTGGGAAAACATCTAGGAAGTCTCGAACAACCGGTATTTCCTCTAGTCTGGGTCCCTGACTTTCTGCTAAAGCGTACAATGCTACCAGAGTCTCCATCTCTTCACTGGATGCAAGCCGACCTCTCGTGGTGTTGAGTCTCAGTGTACTACCTCGGTGAACAAACATCGGACGTCCCGAAATCTAAAATATGACAGACTTAGTGAAGCAGTTGATATGTATGTGGTTGGCTGACAACCAATCTATCCCTAGCAGTGCGTCGAACTCTAACATCTCAGGAATCTAAAATCTTCCGGTAACTCTACTCGTCTATCTCTACCGGACATCCCCGAACTAGACTATTATGGTAAACCCTATCCCCGACTGCGGTGCTCAAAATCAGGTGTACGCTAAACCTAACAAGTGTCAATCCTAATATGCCTAACGTGCGACCAGCAATAAAAGAAACGATGGATCTAGAGTCAAACAATGCATATAAGTCTTTACCATAAATAGAAATCGTACCCTCGATGAGGCTGCGTGTCTCTCCAGCATCTAGTTGTGCAACCATGTGAACTCTCTCTCTGCCCTGTTGTGGGGATGTGTTGTCGGTTGTGTGCACTCCCTAGACATATGTCCCACTTGACCACATCTCCAGCAAGTGATCTGACGACGTTGCCCTGCCTGTTGCGCCTATCCCTGTAATTTTTGTTGACCCTTTCGTGGTCCATCCCTCCCGAAAAATACACCGGCCTGAGTCTAATGAACTCCTTCACTAGTTTGGCATCCCTCGACAAGCCGGTGATCTCAGATATATAGCGGATGTGGGCGTGTCTACTACCGGTTCTATTGTCGGTATTGTGACGACCAGTAGTGCTAGTGGACACGACGTGTCACTGGCTCTGCGGGTGGAACAGGTGTTCGTGCCTTTGCGGTAGTAGTAGTGGCTGGTGCAGTAGGAGTCTTTGTGGTCGGGGTGTTGTAATAGTAGCTGTGGTAACGGAGGCGGTCGAAACCAGTGCAGTCATCTGTGACGTGTAGGCGATGAACTCGGCGATCTGTTTCTTTGAGCGGTCATTCGGTCAGACAACCTCTGAGAATCATCAATTGATATGGTGGAAGGTCGATTGCCGCTAGCTCCAGTGTCTCCGGCATCGCGCGAATCCGCCATCAGTGTCTACATGTTGACAATTGTACGCGAATCAGCTACTATGAGACGTATATTGTATTCCTATACATATAACAATTAATATGTATATAAAGAAAACACCCCGGCTTACCTTCACTCAATTCCCAACAAAATAGTTTCTAGGCAAGGATCATCTGGTTTCCACTTCTAAGGTTTGTTTTTTATACGAGTTCATGTTTTTTCTTATTTATCCCTTATGTTCTAATACATATGCTCTGATACCAACTGTGACGACCCATCTCCTAATCTTGGGCACCGTCCGGTCTAATCCCGTAGTTAAGTCCTGCGTGAACATCATTTTCTATATGAACCATTTAATGTCGGGATTAATTAGGGCTTAATTACGGGATTAGGCCGGGCGGTGCCCTAGATTAGGAGATGGGCCGTCACAAATACACTAACCTATGACTCATTTTGATTCTCCCCCTCATGTTCACATGGGTGAGACATTTTGTGCATTTTGTTGCAAATGAACATCATTTTCTATATGAACCATTTAATGCCGAAGCATATGATTGTCACTCTTTTGTATATAGTACTTCCATCAAGTAATTGATTCATAACTTTGTTGCTATTGAATGATCATTTGAACTTCGAGTTCATATTAATTTATAAATGGATCATAATACAACCAATTTAATGCAATTTGATGTGTTTCAAGCAATTTCACGTCATTCCTTTTGAATTGATTTATATCTCCCCCTAATGGTGGGAAACCTGCTTCAGTAAAGTGACAATTAGCAAAACTTGCTATAAATAATTTCTCTGTTAGGGATTCAAGACATTTGATTAATGGAGAGTAAATCAATATACGTCTCATATTGATTTGCTTTGATATGATCTCCAGCTGAAAAAAAATCCAGTTCGATAAAGGATGTCCGTGCGAATTTATGATATTTTCGCATTATTGATGATTATGGATAATCAAATAGATCTTTTCACATTATGAATGTCATTTGATTTATGACGACATCGTTTTAATGTCCCTTATATATTCCAGAAGTTAAAGTTGGGAATATTATACTCAGATTAAATCATATTCGTATAGATAAATTTTCTATTATTCTGAGTAGACTTCTTCTGAACAAGACATTAACAATAAAATTGTTGTACCCGATATTGCCTGAACATTAGCCTCTGCTAAGTTCGAATTCGAGAAATATACAATTTTATATTATAATGTACATGCATGTAGCACGATACACAATACATAAACTCATCGCTCATATTTAGGTCACGATTTAAACATATCTCAATGTGCTTGTTTTATCTAGACATTTTCAATGATAAAATTCATAATATTTTGCCTTTAATTTTGAAGGCATGGTAAAGGTCACAAAAATATTCAGGTATATATATATATATATGACAATATTTATGCAAAATAGTCTTTCATATATGATAAAAAAAAAAATGTCATAATTATGAGCGCTCATTGTCAATAATTATTTGACCTTTGTAGTGATGCACCACTTTTGTTCCAACTTTTGGTGGAATTGTCAATACGACCTTTACCTGATATTTTCACATTTTCCACGTCCATAAATTTATTATTGCGATCATGATCATTATATGCAACATATGCTTCTTAATTTGAAGTCGAACTAATTGGACGGGAGCGATATTATATTTATAATATCTCATTATTTTACTCAGCTACCATGAGACAAGAAACCAATCCTTAATATTTATTGGATTGACTTGCTCATTCGATATTTGTTGCAGCAATAAATCGAGGCGGGTCACGTGACCTTATTTTTATTGTCTCATCAGTCATATTTCCACATAGCCTCAACATAGAGGTAATTAAAATTGTGAAATTATAATTAATATTTGACTGATTAAATTTTGTAGCATGAGACTCAGCCGCTCATTTTGAGCTTTTGGAGCATTACCCTTTTGGTATGTATATATATAACTCCATAGGGTGAAAATATATATGAAATACTTATTTTTCAAATCTCTAAAGAGATGTTGGCAAACGATTGTGTATAACATACAATATTGCATAGATGCTAGCTTTATTCATAATTTGTAATATCTAATTATCATGACAATAATTATAATAAGGTAACAAATTCAATTATGGTTGATTAATATTTTGAAAGTAAATGTAATATAAAATAATTTTCTCTTTTCTTTTATGTAAAAAACATAACATATGATTAAGTATATGTTCACAACTTGATTCATAAATAATCAAATGTACTATTCGTATGAGTTGGTGGAACAACCTCCAGGTTGGGTGGAGAGACAAAGTCTGCTTAATACCATGCCTCCTCGAACGGGATAACCCGTCTCCCTTTCAATGTTTAGCTTTACCAGGGACAAGACTTACCCACTGTCAAGTCAAACTTATAACATCATTTGTATTATAAAATCAAGAATAGAACAATAACTAATCGTTTGTAGTTTTAAGAGAAAACTAGTTATGTCACATATTGACTTTTGATTTGATGTAAAAGATCATACAAGACGCAACTACAGAGCATACTTTTGCAATCAGTGACGTTATAATGTATAGTATATGAATAAAGTATGCATATAGAAGTGATGCATGTAATAAAAGGAAGCAACCATGATAATATATAAATAAATTGAGCTTATTTAAATAACAAAAGTTATACCTTCCTAACTTTGTCTCCTTAACAAGCCTTCTTGAACTTCAATATCTTCTTAATGCTAGAGCAAACTCGTGTTGATAACGTGTTGTGAATTAAATTGAGACTTGCTAAGAACTAGATAAGGAAAATAGAAGACTAAGAACTTCTACTACTACAAAGAAAAATATAAGAAATGAGATAGTTGGAATGAGAAGTTTTCATTCAACTTGGTGTGTAAATTACAATGGGATTGGCACCCTTTATATAGGTCATTTGGTGATGATGATAATTGTACTTATACAATGTGTACAAGTTATACATACACCACAAGTCATATAACACATCACAAGCAACATAGACAATACATGGAAGAGTTGGTGTACATTTGAGAGGATTACAAGTTACATGACAATACATGGATAAGTGATTATACATTGGAGTTGAATACAAGTTATGTAGAGTGTACAAGTTACATTCAATGTAGAAGTCATGCTTGATGTTACAATTCAATGTGAGAGTTATATATGCTTGACAATGTGATCATTCATAAGCTTGGTTAAAAGGTCATCCAATTTACAACAATAAGATCAATTGACCCATATATATAGGTGCTTGAATGTGAGCAACTTATTTTTATTTTATTTTATTTTTTAAAATTTGATTTAACTAATTACACTACCCCACGAGCTGCTGCCTCGGGCCCACGTCGGCACGCAACACGAGGCGCGTCCCCTCTCGTCTCGATATTTGTATACCCGTAAATGACTTAGTAGTCTACACATGTACAGACTACAGTACACTAGTCAAACAACACAACAAATATAAAATGTACATCGGCCCTTGACTCGGTAAACGGACCTATCACGATGTGGGTCCCACAGGACAAGTCGTTGAGCCAGTTAAAATGTTTAGGCCGTGACAGTACACCAACTATTTCATGTATTGTCTATGTTGCTTGTTATGTGTTGTATGACTTGTGGTGTATGTATAACTTGTACACATTGTATAAGTACAATTATCATCATCATCAAATGGCTTATATAAAAGGTGTCAACCCCATTGTAATTTACACACAGGTTGAATGAAAACTTCTCATTCCAACTATCTCATTTCTTCACTTCTCATTTGTAGTAATAGTTTGTAGTAGTAGAAGTTCTTAATCTTCTATTTTCCTTCTCTAGTTCTTAGCAGCGGTGTCAATTCGTGTCGGTGAGTCGTAAACGTGTCGTGTCATAAACAAGTCATGACCCATATAATGCAAACCCATTACATGACATGTTTATTAATCGTGTTAATCGTTTTCGTGTCTAAGTGGGTCGTGTTAATTAACATATCGTGTATTCGTGTCACCCATTTATTAAATATTGTATTTAAAAATTTTATTTTATTTAAACTTTTATAATTTGGTTACTATTTTTTAAAATATATCTAAATGATTAAATTCGAATAAACATACTAAAATAGCCAATAAAATATAATGTGGTTATATATAGTTGTTAGTTTTACTTTACTTTTTCATTTAAGTTTTTATTACTCTTAATAATAAAGTAAAAATGACTTGTAATAATAACATAAACAAAATTATAAAAATCATCTTAAAAAAATTTAAATTTTACTTTGGTGAAAAGTTTTATTTTTTCTTAATAAATAATTATTAATAAAATCTAAAATATAAATAACATATTAAAAGTAAAATGAACATTTCTTCTCAAATATAAAATAAAATATGATAAAAGATGTCTATAAATAAATCATGCTATTAACATGCATTCAAATGAATGAATTTTGTGTCAATCTATTTATTATACCATATTTATTATTTATACATTATTCTTTAGTCGTGTTAAGCGAGTAATAAACGAGTTAAGCAAGTTGACATGTTAATGACTCGTTTATTAACCGTGTATAAACGTGTTAACATCTTTATGACCCAGACTCACTTAAGCTAAACCCACGACATGTTTATTACGTATCGTGTCGTGTCTTGTTAATCGTTTAATAACTCAAATTGCCAGCCCTAGTTCTTAGCAAGTTACAACTCAATTTATAACATTTATTTATTTATTTTTGCAACTAATTTTGTATGTATTTATATAATGAGGGTTTGTACGTTTTATGCACGAGCATCGGTTGCCATGCATCGAACCACACCGGATCAGGTCTCCACTTCACACAAACGAGGTAGCGCAATTATTTAATATTAAAGATCTATATAAAAAACTCAAGTTCGGAGTAGGCAAGTGGGCGTTTGTAGTCCAACGGTTAGGATAATTGCCTTCCAAGCAATAGACCCGGGTTCGACTCCCGGCAGACGCATACACTCTTTCTTTTGCTGCTCTTTTTACTAGTAAAACTAACTATTGCTGTGACAAATTGCAATTGTCAAACATAGTAGTATGCAGATAAATTGGTGTTCTTATTTTATAAGCTTAAAATTGGGCTTCTTAGTTACTACTTATTGTCAAACATGATTGGATGACTCACTTTTGAGGAGATTTTTTTTTGCGGACTTAAAAGTAATTCGGACAAATTTCATTCAAGCAAGGAAGTATTCGTTGATCAATTTAATGAAGGGATTATAATTTTAATAGTATAGATAAAAATGAAAGCCGATGCATCGAAGTTTTGTCCTGCCACATTAAATAACAATTTTTTTGTCTTTTCTCTTCTTAAGAAGATACTATAATATATGACACCCAAAGTCACATCGCGGTGATGTGCCATGTAGACCCCACGTGAAAATGAGTGTGTCCACATAATTTTTAGTACATTACACGTGAGGTGTATATCATGAGATGCACAAGGACGACTTTTAATGATATAGGCCCACATACCACATAATCTGATATGATTTTTTGTGTGACTTTGAGGTGTCATGTACCGTTTTCCCTTTTATAATTATTGTTGATCTTGACGTTTTGAAGTTTACAATATTTGATAGTTTTGAGTCTTGACTTTTGATCATTTACAACAATATTTGATAGATCTCGTTGGTTCGTTTTTGCTAACTTAAAGTGTTAGTTGGAAGTTATCTTTTTGGAGTTAATTTCATATAGTTAATATTTTCATGTTTGGTTCGACTTTAAACTTGTGGAGAAGTTTTAAATTTTTAAATAATAAAAAAATATGAATTGACATAAATAATCTTTAAACAAGAGAGTGATATAAGTAATAAATGAGTCATTAATAAAATAGTTGTATCCACAATTCCTTAGGGAGGTAAATAACTTAGGGGAGTGTAAGTTGGGAAATAACTTGTAGAAAAGTTGAGCAATCAAACAAGATTAATTCCCAACTCCCCATAAGTTATATCTCATCCCAAACCAAACAAGGCCATAGTATTGCATCGTCGAATGTGAGTTCATTATAATTTTTTCATTTTCCGCCAATATGTTTCCCCTCAAAGCTATCGATATATATCCAAAGCATAATGAGTCCGACTAATCCGAGTTAGAGTTAGATAGAAAACACTATCGCGTGCCTTGTGGCAAAGTTTTTCTATCTTTAATAAATGTGCAAAGGGTTGAGATTTGAATTTTGACTTTTTTTCAATTTTATGAAGAAATCTTTTTTTATTTAATCCGTTGTCCTAACAAAAACAAAGGCAAAGCTTGTTTACTATGCCTTGCTAAGCATTATCTTCGACTGTTTCAGAAAATTAGAGGATATGCACCTCACCACCCAAAAGATATGTTTCAACAAATTAAAAAAAAAAAAAAATTGGACATGTGACCTCCAAAAGAACAAATAAAACACAGCAAAGTTGATAATCATGACAGTTATTGAGAAAATATCCAACAATAGATAACTAATTAAAGAAATGAATATCATATGAGAAGAGAAGGAAAAGCATTGGCACTTATAAAATAGGATTTTTCAACTGCTCATCCCATCTAAATTATATTTATGTGAAAAAAATATTGATGTCACATATTATAGATAGATGACCAGACAGTTATTGAAGCATTTGGTAATTTATCACTGAGTCGATGTATGGGGACAACCAAGCTTGGGCAGATCTGACAAGCAAAGAAAAATGAAATAAAAAATTATGTTAATTTATTAAACTAAATTAAAAAAATGTCTCAAAAGCAATTAATTAAAGATAGAGAAATTCAAATAATGCATACATAAAATAATAAATTAAAAAAATAAAAATGATGAAAAACACAATATATGTCCATTTATTAGATGATTTACTTCACGACCATCTAAACAATAATTATACGAGGAAAACATAAATTGAGACAAAAATCAACTAAATTTAATACAAATCAATTGAAAAGTATTTAGTTTTTTTTATAAAGAATATTTAGTTTTTGCATGAACTTGATGTAAAAAATAACATATATATATATATATATACAGAAAATAAAATAAACTTAATCAATTATTTTTGCTAATCAATACCCTTTTTCATGGTTCCCTTTTGATATATCATGAAGACATACAACTATCACTCATGTCACATGAAGGGACTATTCTCGATCAAGCGAACTCAATTCAAGTCTCATTTAGTGAAGACGAAAGGGGAAGCAACTCCTATAAAAATCTTAAACACATTGCGAGAGGTAGTTGCTCTCCGACTCTTTTGAAAACCAAAACAGGCATTTTATAACCTCCAAACTAAATCTTTT
This sequence comes from Stephania yunnanensis, assembly GCA_039657365.1. Taxonomy (NCBI): domain Eukaryota; kingdom Viridiplantae; phylum Streptophyta; class Magnoliopsida; order Ranunculales; family Menispermaceae; genus Stephania; species Stephania yunnanensis. The sequence goes on along the minus strand of CM077585.1, from coordinate 50,873,560 downwards.
CATTAATCATATAAATCTAAATTTAAAGAAAGTAATAACTTGTAAGCTCCACTATTTATTAAAAATATTTACTTGACGCAATTTTACATAAATATGCCGTCACAATTTCTTTTTCTTTTTTAAAAACGCATCTCTTATGATATATGTTACTTTTTTTATATAAAATAAGTGACTTCGAGTCTGAACTTGGGACCTCTCTAACCTTATCTTTTAACAATTGATGAACCATCTCATAGTATATAAATGCTTAGGCAAAGACTTTTTACTATTAATTTCAAACAAATGTACTAGTAGCTATCATTCCTTTTATAAGAGTTTGAAGGAAGAGCTAATCATGCAAAAAGGTATATCCAATTAAATGATATATAATTTAAGTTGTCTTCTTTCAATAATGTTCGAGGTTTTATATCTTCCTTGTTCCAAATTTTATTTTTCATTATGCTTTTAATTTGGCAGTGTTGTGTTTACTGTTGCATTCTAAATATAATTTATGTCAATAAAACCTTAATGATATGTTATTTCATTGTTCTATCAATATGGTCGTAATTTTTTGAAAGTAACTTTATAACATTTGAATTCTGGTGAAGATGGATAAGATAACTCTTGTCAAAAGTAAATGCTAGCTAATGGAGGTTATAGAGTTGACTCTTGTTAAAAAATTTCTTTGAAAATAAAATAAAAAAAAACATTTGAATGTTCTTTTAAACCATTAAGAACATTCAATAAATATACTTTTATTATGATAATTGATTTTATAACCGGGCGTGTTGTATTTTTTTTAAGAGCCTAATCTTGTTGCATTGCATTTATTGAGATGTTAATGATTAATAAAATTTCTATTTTACTTCCACAAAAAGGATTTTTTGCTTGATTAACACTTTTGAGGAAAATATTTATCAAGTTAACACACCCACAAAAATATTTTCCAATCTAACTCGTTTGCTGCCACGTCACCGCCAAGTCACCACCACACAAAAAAGCAACAAAGTCGACTTCTTTAATTTTGATTTTTTAGTTTTTTTTTTTTTTTCCTTTTAGATCTTTTTAAGAAAAAAAACTTAACAAATTTTTTTTAAAAAAATGCAAGTCGTGACTTAAAGTCACGACTTCTATTTTTCTAATTTTTTTATTCGGTGTTGTTTTTTTGTTTTGTATTTTTTCTTTTTGCTTTTGGTAATAAACACAAACAAATACAAACAACTTCTAAGTTATTTATACATGTGTTTGGCTCAAGGTTTGGAGGCAATCTGTCCTAGAGAAATTAAGTCTTATATGGCCTGTTTGGTTCGTGGGATTAGCTCGGATTAGCCATACTGGACTAGTTAATCCGCTGTTTGCTTGGAGGATTAACTAGGCCAGCGGATTAGTTAAGAGGCATGGTAGTGGATTAAACAATACCACCATTTTTTGTGGGATTAGTTAATCCATAGTGGTGGTTAGTGGAGATTACCACTTTACCCCTCACATTAACACAACGGCTTCACAGTTGGTCACTCATGGCGGACTCGAAGAGGAGAAATGAAGAACATCGTCGCTCAAAAGCTCACTCGCCAAATGCCACCAGGCCGTAATGTAGACATGGAGCGCGAAGTAGACGACCACTATCACCACTACCGCGGCGACGGCGGCAATTGAGGTCGAGTTTCGGTAGCTCTCGGATTCGGCCATCGCGTAGTAGGCGAAAGCCAAGAAGGACAACCCGATGAACAGGAGGTTGTAGAGGATCATGAGGAGGGAGACGAAGAGGAAGGTGCGGGCGAGGCGGGGGAAGGGCGGAGGAGAGGAGGGACGAGAAGGAAGACGGGGGCTTGGAGGAGGAGTAGAGGGAGGCGACGGAGAGGACGACGGCGGCGGTGGAGAGGAGGGAGAAGAGGAAGAGGAAGATCAGGTACAGGAATTAGATTGCGATCAGCGCGGCGAGGTCGTACACGGAGTGGAATGCCTCCGCGCGGCGGAGGATGGGGCGGGTGAAGAGGGTGTGAGTCAGGATGCACAGTAACAGTGGGCTGATTATGGTTATTTATCTAAAGGGTACTTTGGTCAATATACGTGTACAACCTCATTTAATCCCAACCTTAAAACTCTCAACCAAACAAGATACACAAATGGGACAAAACTATCTAAACTCATGTGTTAGTCCCATCAGTAATTAATCCTATATGTTAGGATTTACTAAAATGTGAACCAAACAGGCCAATAGTGTGATGGACAGACAAATGAATGCATTTTGAAGAAACTAGAGAATGTTTAGATTCTCACTTTGGATAGTAAAAGATGGTACAGATGAAAAGCCAACTAGATCAGTTAGTAAACACTCAACAGGAACAACTAGTCATCAATATTACTTCGCTCAAAGAGATAATATGGATGTGGTTCATGAGTGTTGCAGCATCGATCATCTAGGATAATTGGGATAGGAAGATCAAATAATTTATTTGCTTAGTTATAAGCATTAAAAAGTTTATCGACTGAGCATGCTGCCCAAAGTAACATTGGCGACGTAATCAATCTTCAATGTTAATAAATTCCGCAATCTCCAAAGAATTGAAGTCATCAAAGGTGATGCACAATGATTATGTTCAAATATTGGTTGAGTGCTAGGCCCTTATGCACTTACCACAATGTTACAATTGGAACTAGTATATGATTGCCTTAGAACTAAATCTTAAAATAGCTTCATACAATTTGGTGGTGGAAATCCTGCCACAATCTCCCAAGCATTTTTCAGAGTTGATTCATCAACTATTCGCAAAGGGACATAGTTGTACATTCCAATTCCAATGTACACAAGATATCGATATATCATGTTTAATTTCATTTTTTCATTGTCTATCTCCAAAGAATTACAGATAAAACTCACAAGTTCCTCGTACCCTAAACTCAACTTCGATATGAGATGTCGAATAAGCGGTGTCACGTACGAAATCTCAGATGGTCCATCAACCATGACACCATTTATATAACACATCAAAGTTAATCTTCGATCAACCATTATGGAATCTATATATGTAGAATAGAATTGTTAATTAGTAGAAGTGATGAAAATTAATATATTCACTTAGCACAAATAAACTTAACAAGCTCCAATGTGTATTTAAACTTTATTTTATTTAAGTTCTTTATTTTATTCAAATAAAGAATCAACTATCAATCGATTTGCAGTAAATAAGAAATTACACAGTAGATGCAAACAATAGAACAAGGAGCTTTCAATGTTTGTCAATCATAGCTTTAAATCGTAATGTGCGAGTCATAAAGAGAACACGTTGCGGGATTATAAGTCATTATTTGGGGTCATACTAAGACTTTTTTTTACTATAACTTACTTAGCGATGCATTTACAAGCTTTTGAAGGTGATAATGCTTTGTAGTTGGTTATGGTGTTGAGAACAAGGAGCCTTTCAATGTTTAACAAGACATCTTTTTGTTTATATTAATGCTTTGGATATGGTGTTCCTAATGTGATAATGCTTAATGTGAAAGAACCATATAGTATCTTTGCGAACTTATAACTTAATTAGCGATGCATTCGCAAGCTTTCGAAGGTACATGGTGAAACTCTTGTTCATAAACTTAGGGATTATTATAGCATTTCATCGACTTCCAAGTTTTTCATTTATAGCAAATGAAATTTCTTGCACTACTAATGTGAATTTCATGAATTTTGCAAATTACTCTAGTAAAAAAAAACGTATATGCTAGTGGATTATACTTGTATATGAGGTATAATATGATAAATTAAATTTTGTCAAGATTCATTTTCATTTTCTTCATAAAAATAAATCAGACTTAAAACAAAACTTGCAACTATGAATTGATCTCTGGAGAGTATCCAACATTTTTTTGTCGACGTTCGAAAGGAATAGTGGAAGCTAGAAACGCTACGCGATCTCTACGACGATTTACTGGCAACAAAAACGAGAAAGTTGAAGGGGTCGCATTCATTTACAACTTGACTGAAATTGCTAAACTTGTTATCAGATTGCGAAATTTGTCAACATTGAAGATTGGTTATGTTGCCAATGTTACTTTGGGCGGCGTACTCAATCGATAAACTTTTTAATGCTTATAACTAGCAAATAAATTATTTGATATTCATATCTCAATTATCCTAGATGATCGATACTGCAACACTCATGAACCACATCCATATTATCTCTTTGAGTGAAGTAATATTGATGATTAGTTGTTCCTATTTAAAGTTTACTAACTGGTCTAGTTGGCTTTTCAACTATACCATCTTTTACTATCCAAAATGAAAGAATCTAGACATTCTCTAGTTTCTTCAAAATGCATTCATCTGTCCATCACACTATAAAACTTAATTTCTCTAGGACAGATTGCCTCCAAACCTTGAGCCAAACATAGGTATAAAATAACTTAGAAGTTGTTTGCATTTGTTTGTGTTTATTACCAAAAGTAAAAAGAAAAAATACAAAACAAAAAAAAAACACCAAATAAAAAAATTAGAAAAAATAGAAGTCGTGACTTTAAGTCACGACTTGCATTTTTTTTTAAATTTTTTTGTTAAGTTTTTTTTTTTAAAGATCTAAAAGAAAAAAAAAAAAAAACTAAAAAATCAAAATTAAAGAAGTCGTGACCGTGAAAGGAAGTCGTTACCCACCGTCACGACTTCGTTGCTTTTTTGTGCGGTGGTGACTTGGCGGTGACGTGGTAGCAAATGAGTTAGATTGGGAAATATTTTTGTAGGTGTATTAGCTTGATAAATATTCTCCCCCAAATGTGTTAATCAAGCAAAAAATCCTCCACAAAAATTTATATAGTTAGTATCTCTAGAAGCATCGGTTGTCAATTAAATAGAGGGCCGCTAAGGGCACCCCACCTATTAATGAAGGCACCCAAATTTTTTGTAAAAATTCCAACAAAACTGGAAAAGACCCTTTTGCCCCTGTATATATAATGATTCGAACCCCAAAAATTATTTTGACAAAGAAAAAGGGCACCCCACCATAAGGTTGAACCACAAATCCACACTGCGTTTGTCGACTTTTTATCGATTCTTGCGGATTGACATCATCCGACAGCGAGGTAACAATGTTTGACAACCGTATGATAGTTTATTAGAACTGTTTAGTTGTGGAAAACTGTGAAAATGATGATTTGTTTGTCAACGTAGGGTTTGGTAATTTGCTCAAATCCGAACTTGTTTCCACTATATAATGGAGGATTGTACTGCTACGGTGCAAGATGAGGTCGAAGTTGAGGTAATTTTGGAAATTTATTGTGTTTTTTTTGCGGTTATCCGAAGTTTCTGTCGATGTGCGCGATTGTATCGGCCTCGTAGGACCGAGATGTATGGTGATGTCTTGGTCCTAAAGGACCGAGAGGTGTACTTAGGTCACGGTATGGTACGCCAGTGTACAACCGAGAGTATGAGCACATTCTTGGTTGTACACCACCGACACCACATTACCTACCACTAATTGTAGCTCTCGTCATGTCTCGGCCGAGAGAACTAGAGTACTCTCGGCCATGCGTAACCGAGACACTGTGAACTCTTCCGACCTTTGTGGCCGAGACTTCGAGTTCCCAAAAATGTAGCTTCTGTCTCGGCCATGCGAGGCCGAGACAGTTAGCACAGTCTCTGGCATGTGTGGTCGAGAACCGCGAATTCTCATTTCTTTAACTATTCAACCGAACCCTAACTTGGAGACGAAATCGACTCACACCACGACCCTACGAACTGCAAAAAAAACCGTAAACCGAAGGAGAAACACAAGGCGAGACACGAGAAATACGATTTCGGGGATTCCTCTCACTGGTCGGTTCAAACCAAATGAGTTCTTGCACAACAGTTCGGTGAAGGTGGTGGTGGGGTGCTCAGAGTTCGGTGAAGGTGGTGGTGGGGGTGGTGGGGTGTGAGGGTTTTTTGCACGAGGGGTATTTTCGGTATTTCGGGTCTAATTTTTGGGTGCTCCAGGTAAATCGTTTTGTGCCCACATTAACTGGGTGCCTTCATTAAGATAGGTGGGGTGCCCTTAGCGGCCCTCATTAAATACGTTATTTGACCATTTAAACCCACTGACTCACTTTTTTTTATCAAAGAACTCACTGACTCAATTTATAACAGTGCAAACCACATCGAGATATGTTAAAACGCATCTCGCAAACAAGTCGTATAGTAAAAAACAATTGTGTGAGTTTAGTCTGTAAAAATATCATTCCCCCTTAGTACACCTTCTCCGTGACGGCCCGTTCTGCGATCGTATGAGGAAATTAGGGTTTGTTTTCGCTCCTCCAACGTCATCCCATTCGAATCATCTTCAATTGATTGATTGATCAATCATGTTAGTGCGGATTTAGGTTTTTTGATTGAATTTCTTCTTCTCTTGGCTTGGTTAGGGCTTAATGCGTATGTTGAATCGGTTCTGATTCATTTGATCGTTTAAATGGAAGAAACCCTAGCAGTCCAAGGTTCGCTCTCGGCTTCTCTCGTGTTCCTTCTCGTCGTTGTTCTTCAATTCATCCCGGTTTTCTTGCAACAATTGAAAAAGGTATCAAATTTGATTGATTCGTAGGTTGAAATTGGTGGTGAATTTAAGGTGTTTTCTATGCGTGTTTGCGGATGATGTTTATGAATTGATGTAAGTTCTAGCATGTAAATGTGATTGATCGGATCAGTGCATCTATAATGCTCTTGAATTCATGGACATTTAATCCCAATTTGATTCGGTTGGCCTCATGAATTCGATTGCGTCATTTTCCACGCTCTGAAGCTTTTGTAGTGAATGGGAATTGGATTGGGTTTCTTGTACACAACAATGCAGCAGTTGTCTTTGATGACTCCATGTATTTTTATTTTTATTTTTTTAATTAATAATGGTTATCCATACACTTATCTGACTAGTTCCATGACCCGCCCTGGGATTGCGAAAAGAGACCGCCAGTAGCCCCGACGTTTGGCTGTCGTGGGTATCCAGACACTTATCTTTGATGACTCCATGTTGGGGATTCTTGGTTTGCTTATTTTAGTTAATAAGATCGTTTATTGTTTGCCCATATGATTTGTTGGATGATTGATGCTAGTGGTTAACTTTGGCTTTTTAATTGTTCTTGTTAATTTCCCTATATGATTTCATTTTCGTTTTGGGATGGGTTGATTATTGGATGGTACTTCTTCCTTAGTAAAGTTGTGCTTGCCATTTTAATTTTGTTTTTAGACGTAACCCTTTCGACAAGATCTTATTTGCTCTTTCTCTTGCTCTGGTGTCCAAACCCCCTCTACCATGGGAAATCTTAATTGTTCAATACTCTGTTCTGGTATTTTATTGGTTTCTTAGAATTATTGGTTGCGAGTAATGCAAGACTTTGATCTTGGTGAACTCTTAGGACACTTATGGTGCACCTTTTTACTTTTCAAATACTTTTTTGATAAACATCCACATCTCATTTGATAAATTCATTGTATATATGGAAAGAAGTATTGTCTTGCCATCCATTGAGATGTTTTCATCATCTTGTCAGGGAGGATCTTGGAATCATGAACGGTTGCAATTGCAAAAGGAGATTAAGGAACTATTGAAAGAAGCCAGCTCGTTATCCAAGTGGGTAACATAAATAAATCACCATGACTTATATCTGCAGTTTTTTTTTACTGCTTCTCTTTATTGGCCATGTGCATAATCTTGGCATATGCTCAAGATTTGTAGTTTTTTGTTTAAGCTCTATAGCTTAAGAACATAGACTGAGAGTTAATATGCACGTTCATTGTATTGGTGATAGCTAGCTTATTTCAATAATTGCTTGGGCTTATTTGCTCTAGCAGTTAAACATGATCCCAGTTGTTGTGTGGTTCAGGTGGTTCTTTCTCGTGTTTCTTCATCATGCATTTGTGCTTTCAATTCCTTTTTGTCGTCATGTTGCCACGTGGCCTACGTCATTATCTATGTCTGGTAAAAGATTTCATCCTTGGCACTAATGAGTGTTTGGTTGAATTATTTACCTCATACTTTTATACTATTTATCACAAAGATGTGTTCAGACTCACACTTACTTTGAGAGCATTATTTACAAGTAGTTTTGCAGCTTTATAATACATATCAAGATTATGTAGATGGTAAGCCTTCAAAGTTTAATCCGTTATATTGCATTGATTTAATACACATCTGAATGTGTTTGTGTAATGACTGTATTCTAAGTTTATAAACAAGCTCCCTTAGAGTTCCTTGCCAAAACACGGATTTCTCTAAAATTATATGAAGTTATTTTTTTTGGAGGCCATATGAAGTTATTTTGCTACTCTGTTATGTTTTACAAAATTTCTCTTCATCTGAGCTATACTTCCCTATACTAAGTCTGAGTTTAAGTGGCCAAAGTCATGGGAAAAATTGAGTTTTTGATCCTTTCCATGGACATTGTGTCTTTGTGTCTATGTTCAATTTCTATTTATGAGATGCTGTGGTGATATGGTAGTTTATGTCATCTGTCAATTATTCTTAATTTTATTATACATCATGTTTTTCATTATACATGCATCAGAATTAGCTTCACCAGTTCTATATCCAAGGCATAACCATGACATGAAAGACTTTGTCTTGCCAATTGCATGTGGCAGTCCTTCAACATTTGCTGAGGCGTCAAAACTCAGAAGGTTGGCAGCAGCTAAGGAGAAGGAACTTCTAAAAGGTATATGTAGCGCTTTCGTTTTTGTTAAGTTTCTCGTTTTCAGTGTTGTCTAGGTGCTAAGATAATGCTCAGGTAATATGCCCTTGTTTGGTGTACCTATGCATTGCCTAGCTAATATCTATGATCTATCAAATGAATTATATGATACAGGCACATCAATGCATGATAATATCATGGGTAAAGTTATTTATTTTATTATTTTGAATCATTTAGAAGTTCTTGCAGTTCTAGTTATTGACGTACAAAAGAAGAATAATTATAAATTGAGGAAAAGTCAAAATATCATTTTAATACTTCTTTCACATGTTTTTGCTATATGTATGAAAAATAGATTGTAATGTCAAAAATCACTAAGATACCTACGGCCTACCAAAAGTCTTGGTGATTTGAGGTTAAAAAAGATGTTTAGGCAATGAATTAGTCAATGCCTCACAAATTGTATTAATTTCAAGCTTTATTGAGATTTGTCTCAATAACTGTATTAAATTTTTTTATTCTCTTACTATTTGTTGTTGTTTTTTGTCTGTAAAAGGTACCGTTCCTTTTTTGTCATTAAGTGAGCACTCCTGATCCACTCTCTCTTCCTCCTTTGATGGAATGAGGTTTTTTGCCTATGAAAATAAATAGCATTCAAGCTTTGTGTTGATGAGTTCATACCACTTACATGTCCATGAAAGAAAGAAAGCACTTTTGGTTTTTTTTTTTTAATAAAGCAGCTTTGATTTTATATTGTTTTTTAAGTTATTTTATTTTTGTCTCTTAAAATGGTATTCTGGTGAACCATTTTTACCATCCCACGCTCTCGTGCATGCTCTTTCTTTTTATGTAAAGTTTTTTTATTTCCAAGATTTTATCCATTGATTTAAAAAGTGATGTAATCATATGTGTTCTCAAATCAATTTTTGAATGTGTCTACATTAAATTGTCAGTTATAGTCTTATTTTTCTATTTATTACAACAACAACAACAACAAATTAGTTGGGTCAGGTACATGGATCAAACATTTCCATTCATGTTGATTCAATTCAATTGATGATGTGATTTAGTAATCTTTTATAATTACTGCATTCAAGTCTACTTAGTTTTTCCTTTGAATCGTCAAATTCCTTTGTGCGTAGAGTTTTCTGACTGGGTTGCAGGTTGTGTTTGAATGGGGTTAATTTCTTTTATTTATCATTCTTTGAAAAGGATCTTAGGATATCTTTTTTGACTGTGGGTCAATTTTTCAAAACTACTCTATAAAAAAAAGGTTTAGTTCACTTCTTTAAATCAGCATTCATCATGTTATTCTTTATAGTTTATTCTTCTCCTTCTCCTTCTGCTCTTCTCATCTATCCATTAAAATCATTGAAATTGTTTACCAAAGTGCAAGGCATGGGCAGCTTACTAGTGAAAAGTATGGGAAGCAATGTTAGGACTCTAACTCACAAGAAGGAATGAGGATGTTGCCTAGGAGATTTTATTGATAAAGGGGGATGAAAACCACAAGTGAGAACTACACACCCAAGAGGGATGAGCCAGAGATCCTAGACCCTACCCAGAGAAAGAGTCACAACTCCTCTCACCAGACGTGAACGTCAATCAACAGTACTCAAGATACCCCCCCTGCTGTGAACAGTCACCTATAAGTACCTACATCACACCCACACACACACTCTTGCTCAGTCCCATCTGTGCCTCGTTACACACACACACACACACACACCTCTTACACACCTAACAACTGTCTCCATAGTGGGGCCCATTTGTACAACCAAAGACCCTTCTTGAATAGGAGATGATCCGGTAGTCTTCCTGTTCTTCCTAACCTACACCTTAGTGATTGGGGGTCTGCCCCTAATGCTAACAAGCAACTTTTCAGTCATACGTTCTGCGGAATTTTTACAAATTTTTCTTAGTTTCGTTCTTTAGCGAAATTTGAGAAAGTTCATTGTATTATGCTGAGCATTTTAGCCTTGTTTGGCAAAACATGTCAATGAAGCGAAATATTTTTGTTAGAATTAGGAAGAAAGAGAAAAGATTAAGAATTGTCAAACTCTTTGTAGTTGATCATATGTTGATAAAGCAGTTAGTGGTGAAGAAAGTTCCCAAGAAAACATAGGTAAATTAGAAGTAAAATTTGTATCAAAAAAATTTGTGCATAATTGTAGAAGACCCAAAGAGTTATGTGTAGTCATGGACGTGTTTGGCTATTGATTGCTTTTCTGATGCAGCCTACACCATTATTTTTTAATTTGTAAACAAAAGGAAAGTGGAAGAGAGTTGTAACATTTGTATATCTATTTGATAAAACTCATTAGCTTTTGCTATATTTTTTACACTGCAAACTCTAATGCCTTCCATATAAATGATATCATTTATTCAAGTACTAGGTTGGGAGTTGTGCCATTTTCCTAATCAAAATCTTGAGGCGAAAGGTGAAAAGTGACTATCCATGCTCGCTGCCCAATTCTTCCCTTTCAATTGAGAGAGGAAGGGACAAATCAAAGATTCAAGTTTGGGTGGGAATTCGTGGGAGTGTAAAAAGCTCCACATGCTAGTTACTTGTGCTAGTTGTTGCTCTCCTGAAACGAAAGAATTGGAGAATCTATATGCCGGTTTCTCACTTTGTGTAATGTTGCGGATGAATGACTTTTGTTAATTCTTCAACCGCCAGATTATATGAGCTGTGATGTTTGGAAAATGGCAGTCCATTGGGAGATGCCATTGTCATTAGTAGAAGCAAAGGCTCTGTTAGAACTAGAAGGCTTGAAACTAGCATTAGGTTCTGGCCATCCTCTTAAAAAAGCCATAGATTTGTTGATTTGAAAGCTAGAACACTAGACTTCTGGCTCTAAATCTCTAGATTCTGGATCGATGATCCTGCTATCCTAGAGCCACTCATTGGATTATCACTTTGTTATCTTCATTTTTTTGGAAGGTTTGCAGTTTGTCATGGCATGTATGTTGGGCAAACCCCCAGACTGTCTTATTGCATTGTTCTTCCTTCATGCGAGGTGGTTATTATGCCTTTTTTAAATTGCTAATTGAAGACGAAAGGAATAGATGATTGATAAGATCCAGAGTGAGTAAGAACAACATCTTTTGAATTGATTTGTAATTGGGGCACTCTTTGAGTGACTTGGGTTGAGAGGGTTTTAAGACCTTTCTCTGGGGTTACTGTGGTGTTCTTGTTCTTGTAATTGTTTTGAATTCACAAAATCAATAGATCAATATCAGTATTCTATCAATGGTATCAGAGCTCCGATCTATGCCGTCGAGAATGGAAGCCCGTGTCGAGTCCCTGGAGGAGCGATTGAAGCGAATCCCGGAGTTGCAATGGATCCCGCCTTGGAAACGGCAGCTGGGGAGATGCGACCGAGCTCAGGAACCGATGGATCGATCCGAGATCCGCACCGCCAGAGCGTTCCCATGATCACGGATCGCCGGGACGGAGAGGGCGTACTCAAACCCCAGCCAGATCCGCCGATCCGGCTTCCGAGGCGTTTTCGGGGTCGCCGACCAGATCTGGTCATCCCACCTTACCGGTCCGGCCCTGACGGGGGTGGATACACACCAGATCCGCCAGATCCGCCGCGATCGGGAGAGTTCGATCCGTCAGCGGAGAGCTCGGTTCGGCGAGGCCAGTCTTATCGATCGGGCTCCGAGGTTCGCAAGATCAAGATACCGACCTGTGATGGGGAGAATCTACTGGTGTGGCTCAACCAGGCGGAGCACTACTTCGCCTTGCATGAGATGTCGGAGCTGTCTAAACTTCGAGCGGCGCGGATCTGTTTGATAGGGCCTGCTCAGATCTGGTTACAGAACGAGGAATCGGAGACGCCGTTCATCAGGTGGACGGAGCTGCGAGCCCATTTATGCCGACGATTTACAGAGACCAACCCCTTATACCTTCGTCGTCCGTTATTTGCTATCAAGCAGGACACCACAGTCGCCGAGCATCGGAAGAGGGTTAGGGTTTCTGAGCAAACGATTGTCTCGGACGAAGCGAAATCGATGGCGCAGGAAAGCGTAGCGGTGGCCGGAGTGCGAAATGGAGTGGCGGAGCACGGCGAGTAGCGAAGGCCGTGGTGTTCACGCTCCGAAGCCTCGGTGGTCGTGGAGGCGTCGAAGGGCTCCGATGTGTGCGCTTCTACAAGGCGGCGTTCGGAGCGGAGGAGCTCAAGCGAGAGATGCATACGAAGAGGAAGGCGGAACAGAGCTCCTCTCATCCCGAAAGTTGAACTCAAGGTTGGATCGTCTGTGTTCATCGTCGCCGATCACTCGAAGGCTCTCTCCGCTCTCTCTGGAGGTTCATTCTGGGCCGGAGACCAACGACGTCGAAGGAGCGGTTTCGAAGGCCGTGAAGGTCGGGCGCGATAGCCGAGGGCGAAATCGGCGAAGGCGAAAATGCAACTCGCGTTGGGAGGGTCAAGGACCCGTACGGATACGTCCTCGGCTCATCCGCTCTCGCTACCGCCATTGCGATGAGAAATATGTGTCGGTCTAACTTTGCACTCTTTGCAAGACACAATAGGTGTTTGTTCACAATAAGTCTATGTTTCTAGTGTTCTTCAATTTTCCTTGATCCCACATCTAGGCCTTATAGAGTTAGTGGGAATAAGATAGTATAAATAGGGGTGAGTGAGTAAGAACAGCATCTTTTGAATTGATTTGTAATTGGGGCACTCTTTGAGTGACTTGGGTTGAGAGGGTTTTAAGACCTTTCTCTGGGGTTACTGTGGTGTTCTTGTTCTTGTAATTGTTTTGAATTCACAAAATCAATAGATCAATATCAGTATTCTATCAAGGATTCTTTTCTTAGAGATGGTTGAGGCCTAAGACCCCATTCTTGTAATTGGGAAGAAAATGTTTTTTGCAGCCCCCACCCACCCATTCAACCACCCAAAAAAATGTACTTTTGTTACCATCAGAAGATAAAATCAGGTGTTTAACTGGGTCAATTTTCACTGTATTCTACTGCATAGGGCTTATCTTCCTGCTAGCCACCCTTATATATATATTGTTCTTGTTAGAAAGACAAGAAGAGGGAGGAGGAATTATCCTTGTTAAATGTTGGTAAGGTCACATTTCTTTGAAATATAGAAGTCCCTTTTAGAAATGTGTATCCTAATTTTTTAGCTCCTTCTGATCCTCAGGGCATGAGGCCTATGAAAGGTGTTTTTTTTTTCCTTCAAATTTATTGTGTTATTGGAGTTCCATTTATTTTGTTCAGTTTTGTGAAAATTTGTTTTCCATTTCTTGTCGTGATTTAAACTTCTTACGGCTCGTGTTTTTCAGGCCAGGAGTTGCACAATAAAGAGAAGACATTGTCATATGACCAATATTTACAATATTTAAAAGTTTTTAAGGTAGCTATGGATGAAGTTTAAGAAAATGAAAAACTTCTTAACTTTCGTTATAAACGATAATGTTGCTAGTTGGCTTACTTCGATTCTGAAAGAATGAGTTCCCATGTTGGCTCTGTGTAGGTGGTGGTTTATCTTCTTCTGATTCTTTGGTTCTGGAAAGAACCTGTTGCTACTGTGTCACAGGAGCTTCTGAAACCTTTTGGTATGTATCCTTGAGAACTCTTTTGTCAGTTATGATAATTTTTTTGTGTTTTCTCATTCATCTTTGATTCTGCTATCTTTCATCAAAGTTGTTCCTAATAATGGCTCTTACATATTTGACAAAGCCTCAATCCCAAAATTAGTTGGGGTCCGCTACATGGATCAAACTCTTCCATTGCTCGATTTAGTGATATAGATGGTGTTTTCCAAATCATTTAAATTCCTCCTAATTTGACATTTGTTGCTAGATTTGTTATAAACTTTTCAATGGGACTAAGCTCTGGCTTTGTGATAGATAAAGAACCTTCCAACCTTAAGGTTGAGGATTCTAAACTTTATTCAACTTTTGGTTGGGTTGCACAGAATCGTTTATGGTGGTTTATGATAGTTTGGAGATGCAATAAAGATTCTACGGGACCAATGGACTTAAAGAAAGGAAGTGTTGTAGTGGTTTATTGGAATTATGGAATGAAAATTTCGAAGTTCGAAATGATTAGCTGTATTAATTAGATTTTGGACCATCGAACTAAGAATTAGATGTAAACGAGATTTTACAAAGCTTCCATTGAAGTTAAAGAGTAGTGATAAGATACAACAATAACAACAACTAGCCTCAGTCCCAAATTAATTGGGGTCGGCTACATGGATCAAACTTTTCATTGTGCTCGATTGAGTGCAAGTAGTGATAAGATACACAAATTTTAATGTTTATTGTAGGAAATGTGACGTACTCTTAAAGAATGAAGATAATCTAGAAGATTAAAGGCCAAAACTCAATCTCGTTTATATGAAATGGATTCTAAAAAATTGTGCTGAACATGGAAATACTATTTATAATTATCAAACCTATCAAAATCGAAGTTTAAAAAACTTAAGATCAAGTATAGATAGAGAAGAAAACATAAAAAAACATACTTTGCTATTGGCTTTGATAAAATTTGAATGTCTTGAAACACTTATATGAAGTTATTTGTACTTATCTACCATATCGAAATTTTACAAAAAATCCCTACGTCGAATTGCTCTTCTTCGAATTAATTTTATATTTTATGTGAGCGAAGTTACAGGCGAAGACGAGTTTTCGATCTTAAATGGTTAGACATGTGTACTAGATCTAGAGGTGATTAGAAGACTTGCAAGCATTCTGGGTCAATACATAAAAAATTGAAGGTAGTCTAAATAAAAATTATGGAAAATTAGAAAGTTCAATTAGTTGGGTCTAGCATTTTTATTCAGCTTGGTTTAGTGCAGTTGATGATGCGATTAGGTAATTTGAAGTACATCTCCAATTTGTATCTGTTCTTTTTTAAGGCTAATCTTGTTCCATGAGGAAGTGCCTGCTTCATCTACTCTCCATGAAAGAGGAATGCTAATTTTATTCGAAGTTCTGCTGTATTGGACACTTAGCTTGGCCCAGAAAATTATTTTAATCCGTTCACCTGGTCATTCTATTTGTGTACAACCAAGGGCTCAATGACATCTGTTTCCCTTGTACAAACACCTTCCTTCCACGCTCATATGCCTATATATTTGCTTATCATGTGAATATTAATGTTAGATAATGAATCTATGTAAAAAAAATAAAAAAAAATAAAAAATTGCAGGCACATTCATTTGTGTTTGTTTTCCTATCAACAAAACATTCATGTGTTCTCTTATCATGTGAATATTGGTTGGCAATATGTTGTGCATAAGGGATCTGAGATAAAAGTTTGTTGGGACTAGGTTACTTTCATCAAATGCTCCCTTGTACAAACACCTTCCTTCCAGGTGCATGTTCTCTGCTTCTGTCATTTTCTTTATCATTTTTTATGGTTTATTGCAGGGAACGCATTGTTTTGGGGACCTACATATTATTTAAATGACTATGTGCCGGTAAATGGAGTAGAATAGATTTAGTTTATGCTCAAGCTTTTGTTTATTGGTTCCTGATATTTGGTTCTTATGCTTGTCAAAGAGTTGATGTTATGAGAACTAATTTAGCATGCTTGCTGCCTTCTAGAAACTTCGTTTTTGCTAATTCTTTTGGTAACAACGTTTAGGTTGGGATAATAGCTTGGTTGGTAATATCTAGTCGAGTCAGCAAGTTCGTTTGCCAGAAGTTAACCAAGCGCATGAAGCACTGACTTTACCAAAGAAAAGAACAGAGAAAGAAAGAGGTAGGTTTTTTTTTTTTTTGTAAACAAACAATTTTATTGATAAAGTAATGTCGAGGACAAGAAGTCCTCCGTCAATGTCAATACAAAATCACCTAAAGTTATCTCATTGACAACTTTCGAAAGAAATACAACTATATTCAATACAATGAAAACTAGCTATCAAGTGAGTTTGATTTCTCCTTGCTCCAAAAGTTTGATTCTCCTTGCTCTAAAATGAACTTACTGTGCTATCCATCGCCAATGGTAAAACCAATCACTAGCTGTGTATCCTAATTTGTCCGCCAATGGTAAAACCAATCACTAGCTGTGTATCCTAAAGAAAGAGGCAAGTTAAAGATATTGTACATGTTCTGCACGAGGAATAGAATGTTTGGGGCTTTTGTCCAATTGGACATGAATCAATGTGCTCCAAAGCCCTAAAAAATAAAAAAAAAAAAAAATAAAAAACTAAACAGTCCTGCAAGCTATTAACAGCCCCTATTGATAAGCTGCCTAGTGCCTATGGATCATTTTTTTACCATTCTAACTGGTTAATTGACCGGAGAAAGAAAGCTATGCTATCTTATTCAAAGTCGAGAGTTATATCATACCCAAATTAGATGGTGTTGAGTGTTGACGTTTCAAATCAGCTTGAATTAATGGATTTGATGGCGATTAAAAAATTAAAATTAAAACAAATTGAGAATACATATGTTTTGATTTTTCTTTTCAATTTATCAACCACAAAGTTACTGTGTTCTTGTTCTTATCATATTGAAACTCCTTGTTAAAGCAGTTAAAACAGTACTGGAAGGATCAAAATTCAAAACCCTACCTTGTGTTAACATTTTGTTTCCATGCACAACCTTCTATATCGACCCATTTATTCTCCTATCGCAAACCTGCGTCAGACTGATTAGTACAAATGCAGGTGCAAGTAGTTCTTTAAAAACCATTTTTTAGGAATTTGTTCGTGTAATGCAATTGACATGCTGCCTATACAGATTGAGATTTTAGACCCTCTATGTTCTTGTTTAGGGGTTTTTAGATAGGTGTTAAGTCTCACTCATTTCCATTTTTTTTCGCAGGGCGACTTTATCAATTAATGCAATTCTTTTGAACATCAAGGAAGAACTTGACAGAGTAGCTAGAATTCAGAACTTGAAAAGTAGATCTGGAAAAAAAAAAAAAAAAACAGTTTACAATGGCAAGCTGAGGCTCTTATTGAAGTACATGAAATGCTGAAATGACTCCTTTCTTGTTCTTGGACGTCGGAGTTGTTAGTTTGTCGCTTGTAGTCGGCCAATCTTAGGAATCACTTCTTGTTTTTCCACTATGTATAAAATATAATTTTTCTTATACTCTTCTTTAAATCTCTCATATGAAGCGACTTTAATTCATATTTCTAGTAATTGGTCTGCATATTGACAAAACAACAAATTGATGTTGGCAATTTGATCCCTTGTCCCCCAAACATGTTATAGGGATAGAGTGTGTGTGTGTGTGTGCGTATGTGTTTTTTTTTTTTTTTTTTTTTTTTTAACAGGGAAATAGAGATTAAAATCTGCACTGAATTTTTAACTAACTGTAGTCCAATCAAAATGTTTGAAGTATTGTAGAGTTCCAATTAAGCTAAAAAATAGGGCAAAAACAACTCATCAGATAAACTATCTTATTCCAAGCCAAAGATTTCTAAGAAGAGTTGAGATAGGATTAATACATAGTCCAAGTACAATAAAACAAATAATCTTTTAGAAGAAACATGTATCATCACGTGGAACCATAATCACTTAGTTGTTCTGCTTGCCTCATCAAGAATTTCATCTCAGCTTGCCAAGCCCTTGAAATATCCTTTTGTTATCGTTGAGCTGCTGCGGCCACAGCTGATATTTCTGTCATTAAACTTCTAGAGGAGAGAGGAGATGCTTCTCCAATGCATCATTGAAAAATCGACAATATAGCTTCCCCTAACTAATGGAAGAGGAAGGAAGAAGAGATTTGAGACAAAATCACTCGACAAAAAATCAAAATTCACAGAATTTTTGTGAGCATCAAAGGTCACGATTACAGCAGTTAAAGCATGCCAAACCACAACCTGCCACCACAAAAGGGATCTTTGATTAGCAGATATAATATCACTTGGTTCTCTGACCAAAATAAAAAAATCACTTGGTTTTGTTTCTTTTGTTTACAAGCAAAAGAGACATGAAGATACATGAAGTAACAGCAGCTAGTAATAGTACTGAGCAACGAACAAATTTATGTAGCATTGCCCAATGCAGTTGCTATTTACTTACCAAAAAGAACAAAAGGCAGCTTCTCTTATGAAGATTTATAAGGCAAATATATTTCATTTATTTACGTCTTTCTCGATGTTTTCCAACTTAATTAATAAAACAGTGAATCTAGAAATGAGGCTCCTGTCATTATGTAGCGCGAACTGTTGAATCCTTTTGCTTCAGACAAACTGTGCTCCTGCCATAATGCTGTTTGATCCTTTTAGCCTAAACTAAGTATCAGCGACCAACAAGAAGCTTCATGGATATGAGCATAAAAAGTGGCTTCTATAGAAGGTTGTCAAAAACTCAAAAAGGATCAGGAAATTGATTCTTCAAAAAAAATAAGGAAATTGATTCTACTTAAAGTTTTCGATGTTTTATTATGATTGTGACCTTGAGATTAGAAAATGCTAGTTCAGGCAATGGATACGTAATCACGATACTTAGCGCCACATCGAATTTGCACGACACAAGTTCCAAGTGGAAAACGACAATTGATGCACGTACTCTTATTTTCCCTTTATTTTCCAATCTGTAACATGCACTGAAAATCTAGATTTCACTAAGAAAAAAGGCCAGTGTCTCGTCTTTGGTTATAATCCTTATATATCACCATGGGCATAAATGATGGAGTTTACAGAAGACTAAGAAACTGAATATAGGTCAAAGATCTCCTCAATTGTGTAGAGAGGCCTACAGGCGCGCATTACCTTGGCTTCTACATTGCTGCCCCTTTGTGGATCTTAGGCTTTAGTTTTAGCTCACAATCCCAATACAAAAAAAAAAAAAAAAAAAAAAACCAGTGATTAATTGGTTGAATAAGGTAATATTTTTCCTTTTAATCTGAAACATAAGGCCATGAAGGATACCATAATCTTATTTATAATCTTCATTAAGGTTCAACTTTGGGCTCAAACTTTGCTTGCTCATTGCTCGTGATGCAACCCTGATGTTTGAGCAATGTCTTGTAGTGAATCAAGTTCAATATGAAGTCGATACAAAATATCCCATCGGAGATTTTTTTTTTTTTTTTTTTTTTAAAGCCATTGAAGAGTTTGTTTTGACATGTGCATACTACTCAAAACATCAAGACACTAAAGCTAAGAGGGGAATAGCTATATGCTTCATCAAATCCAAGATGCATATTGAAAACAAAGCCTCATTCAGATACTAGTTGGGATAGGCTACCTACATCAAACACTACCACTCAACTGTATTTCAAGCGGACTACAAAAAGCGTCCCTAGCTTCATGGAGATATAGAACACCATATCAGTTTTCATTCTTGCACATATCTAAACTTACTTGTGCAAGTTATACATGCATGTCAAAAAAAAGAGAATCCTAGATAATAAAGCATAAATGTTGAAGTTGTAATCATAAGTTAAAAGCAAAACTCACAGAATCAATTAGAACATGACTTCCGTAGAATTATATCATGTAACGAGGTATGTAATGTGGTCATTGTATATGTAGTCAGTGTCTTTGTGTTGTGTTGTTTTATGTAACTGTTTTTATGTATACTGATGTATGTGATGTAATGTACTACAGGTTTATAATAGCATGTTCTAGGCAGTTGTAACTGGGGTGTACAATGTACACCATGCTAGTTTGTATATATAGAATGTACAATGTAATTTTCGATAGATGTAATAAGAGAAAGAGTTCTTCATTGATTCATTGTGTTCTGTTACATTGATCGATGATCTGTTTTGTTATTGATTCACATTGTCAATGTGTGAATCTGTTCATGGTATCGAAAGCGTATATTGTTCTCTTGATTTGTTGATTCGATTGAATTGGGTGTCCGATCATGGCATCTGTTCATGGTTCTCAAGTTCTTCAATTCGAAATGGAGCAGGGAGAGCTCCTGAAACAGGTGATCTTGGAGTTGAGAGTCCTTATTTTCTTCAAGGATCCGATCATCCTGGTATGGTACTTGTCTCCAAGTCTCTTACTGGTCCAAATTACTTGTCTTGGAGTCGAGCTATGATGATTGCATTGGGTGCAAAAACAAAGATTGGTTTCATTGATGGTAGATGTTTAAAACCAGAATCTACTGATCCTAATCTTGATCGATGGATCAAGGTGGATTATATGGTCACTTCTTGGATCTTGAATTCTATTTCAAAGGATATTGTTGAAGCTTTTCTTTATACAACCTCTTCTTTTGATCCATGGAATGAATTGAAAGAAAGGTTTGGAGAATGTAATGGTCCTCTTCTGTACCAGTTGAAACGTGACATTGCTTCTATAAATCAAGGAGATCTGTCACTTTCACAGTACTATACCAAACTTAAGAAACTTTGGGATGAACTGAGTTGTTTAGCTCCTTTACCTGTGTGTGAATGTGGAGCATCAGCTGCAATGGCTGTTCTGGAGTCTAATGATAGGCTGATGCAGTTTTTGATGGGATTGAATGATTTGTATGATCATATTCGTAATCAAATATTGGTGATGGATCCATTGCCAAGTATAAACAAAGCTTACTCTATGGTCCTTAGAGTTGAAAAGCAAAAGGAAGTACATGTTAGCTATTCACCTATGATAGATACAGCCATGATGATGAAAGTTACCAAGATGAATTCAGATGTTTCAACCAATGTTCATAGGTTTGCTGGAAAAGGAAATCAAAAGAAAACTGTGAATAAAGATGATCTGTTTTGTGATCATTGTAAGGCAAAAAGGCATACAAAAGATACTTGTTTCAAACTTCATGGATTTCCAGATTGGTACAAGAAAGACTCTGACAAGAAGCAGTTATCAAATAATTCAAAATCCTTTGTGAATTTGATGGAATCACCTCTGGATATACAAGATGCAGGATCTCCTCAATTTGAAGATTT
Source organism: Stephania yunnanensis (assembly GCA_039657365.1). NCBI lineage: Eukaryota > Viridiplantae > Streptophyta > Magnoliopsida > Ranunculales > Menispermaceae > Stephania > Stephania yunnanensis. Next base: position 50,852,100 of record CM077585.1, on the reverse strand, counting down.
CCAGTCTAATATAGCAAAGAATGATACAAAGAAGGGATTGAGAATTTCATGAAAGAAAAGTCTGTTTCAGCTGAAGGAGGTTCTACACATGTGAATTCAGTTATATCTGATTTTACAGGTAGCTCATATAAAAGACTTTCTAGTTCTTATTCCTCTTTTAATTCAGATACTTGGATTGTGGATAGTGGAGCAACAAATCATATGTGTACTAGCTATGATTTGCTTGCTAATGTTACTGTTTTAGCTAAACCAGTTATGGTTTGCTTACCTGATGGACATACCAAAGAAGTTAATTGCATTGGAGATGTGAAGCTGAGTTCAGATTTAGTTATGTCTTCCTGTTTACATATAAACACATTCAAGTATAATCTTTTGTCGCTTAGTAAGTTACTCTCATCTACTAAACTGACAATTGAGTTTTATCCATCATTTTGTCTTTGTCTGAACATTGAGAGTTCTCGAGTTCTAGCTGTGGGAAGGATGATTGGAGGACTATACATACTGGATTCAAGTTCTTTTCATAAAGATGTCATTGCTTCATTTGTGTCTCCAACAGATTTATCACTAGCTTACTGTAATAATGCTACTGATAACTTTTCATGGCACTGTCGATTGGGGCACCCTTCTGTTAATGTAACAAGGCAACTTGATTTGTTACTTAACAGTCATTCAAATGTAAGACACAATGTACCTTGTGATGTTTGTCAGATGTCCAAACAATGCAGAGTGGTTTTTCCATTGAGTTCAATTCAAACTGCTTATCCTTTTCAGTTGTTACATATGGATATATGGGGACCATATAAGCAGTCTTCTATTCAAGGAGCTCATTATTTTCTGACTATTGTGGATGATTTTAGTCGATTCACATGGACTTTTTTGATGAAACATAAATCCTTGACAGGGAATATCATCAAACAGTTTATAGTTTTCATTCAAACTCAATTCAAGGCCTCATTTCAAACCATTAGGACTGATAATGGTACTGAGTTTTGTAATAAAGATTGTCATGCTTTGTTCTCTGGTTTGGGAATTGTTCATCAAAGATCAACACCATATACACCCCAGCAAAATGGTGTAGTTGAAAGGAAGCATAGACATTTACTGCAAGTTACAAGAGCATTGATTTTTCAGTCTAATTTGTCTACAAAATTCTGGGGTGATGCTATTCTTACTGCCACATACATCATAAACAGATTACCTTCTCGGTTGTTGAAGTGGAAGTCTCCTTATCATCTTTTGTATGGAAGGATACCAAATTATTCATCTTTGAAGACTTTTGGTTGCTTATGTTTTGCTACCAATGTTTCACCAAGTAAAACCAAATTGGATTCACGTGCTTTTAAGTGTGTCTTTCTTGGTTATTCTCCTGGACAAAAAGCTTATAGATTGTACAACATGGTCACACATACATGCTTTGTTTCAAGAGATGTGATTTTCTTTGAAAAACAGTTTCCTTTCCATAAAGATACTGCAAGTTCAAGATGTCCTGTGCCTATTCCTTGTGATGACAATTCTGATTATTTGAGAGATATTCAAGCTCCTCTTGCTCCTACATCAGCTATTGTACCTCATTCTCAAGCATTGCCTAATGATGAAACATTTCTTGATGTCCCCGAAGAAGTATCATCTATGCCTACGAATGCTACATTGGTACCTCCTACTAATGATGATTTACATGAAGATGTTCTCATTTCTATCACAGTTATTACTAGGAAAAGTACTCGTGCTATTCACAAGCCTCTTTGGATGAATGATTTAGTTCTAAACAATGTTCAAACATCGCTTCTTCCTTCGCAATGATTCCTTTGTCTCTCGGTACCCTCCTACATTTCCTTTTATTCATTCTCCAAACATTACGAGATGATTACAAGTGTTTCCTAGTCAGCTTTGTTTCAAACATAAAGGAGCCTACTACTTATATTCAAGCACGACATGATCCCGTTTGGATAGAAGCAATGAATAAGGAACTACAGGCTTTGGAAGCCAATGGTACTTGGAGTCTTACTACCCTACCACCTGGTAAAAAGGCCATTGGTTCTAAATGGATTTACAAAGTTAAACTACATCCTGATGGTTCATTGGATAGGTGTAAGGCTCGTTTGGTTGCAGAGGGATTTAACCAAATTGAAGGTGTTGATTATACTGATTCTTTCTCTCCTGTTGCCAAGAATGTCACTGTTAGGATTGTTTTATCCTTAGCAGCTGCTCGAGATTGGCCTTTACATCAATTAGATGTTAACAATGCCTTCTTACATGGATATATAGATGAAGATGTTTACATGAAGCCTCCTGATGGTTATAAGTTGGCTTCATCTAATCAAGTCTCAAACTTCAAAGATCCTTATATGGTTTAAAGCAAGCTTCTCGACAATGGAATCATGAGCTTACCTCTAAACTTCAATCTTTTGGTTTTATTCAGTCTGCTCATGATCCTTGCTTGTTCACATATCACACTGCTGGAAAATTTTTGGTGTTACTGGTTTATGTTGATGATGTGCTTCTTACTGGTACTTCACTTGAGTTGATTAATCAAGTTAAGACATTTTTACATACATTGTTCACCATCAAGGATCTTGGTCAAGCTCGTTACTTCTTGGGTTTGGAATTGGTTCGATCTACTTCAGGTCTTTATGTTCATCAACGCAAGTATGTTTTAGATTTACTTACTGATGTTGGTCTTACCATGGCAAAACCAGCTGCTACTCCACTCCCTCGTGATTGCAAGTTTAATGATGTTGATTCCCTTTGTTCATTGAAGTTGATAAATATAGAAGACTCATTGGTCGTCTTCTTTACCTGGGATTTACTCGTCCAGACATTACTTATGCCACACAGCAATTAAGTCAGTTTGTCCAAGCCCCTACAGAGCAACACTGGACTGGTGCACTTCATGTTTTACGATACCTTAAGGGTACTCCTTCACAGGGTCTATTCTTTCCTGTTCAAATGGATCTTTCTGTTGTTGTTACTGTGATTCAAACTGGGCAGCTTGTCCTATTTCTCGGAAATCACTCACTGGCTATTGTGTGTTCATGGGATCCTCTTTGATCTCTTGGAAAACAAAGAAACAAGCTACTGTGTCTAAGTCATCCGCTGAAGCTGAATATCGTAGTTTGTCTTCCACAGTTTGTGAATTATTGTGGATTTCTTACATCCTCAAGGATTTAGCTATTCCTACTTCTCTTCCAATTCCTCTTTGGTGTGATAATCAAGCTGCAATCCATCTCTCTGCCAATCCTGTTTTTCATGAACGTACCAAGCATTTGGAAATTGATTGTCACTTGGTTAGACATCAATTCAAATCGGTTTTGTTCTTCCAAAGTATATTTCCACTCGGTTACAGTTGGTTGATTTGTTTACTAAGTCTTTACCAGCTCCTTTATTCTTTGATTTGTTGTCCAAGATGGGTCTATGTGATTGGCATAGACATCCATCTTGAGGGGGGGATGTAGAATTATATCATGTAACAGGGCTGTGTAACAGGGGTCTTGTATATGTAGCTGTGCTGTTGTAGTTGTGTTGTTTTATGTAACTGTTTTTATGTATACTGATGTATGTGATGTAATGTACTACAGGTTTATAATAGCATGTTCTAGGCAGTTGTAACTGGGGTGTACAATGTACACCATGCTAGTTTGTATATATAGAATGTACAATGTAATTTTCGATAGATGTAATAAGAGAAAGAGTTCTTCATTGATTCATTGTGTTCTGTTACATTGATCAGATGATCTGTTCTTGTTATTGATTCACTGTCAATGTGTGAATCTGTTCAACTTCGACTTGGATCAATCCCAAATTAGCACAACAACAACAAAGCCTTAATACCAAATTAGTGCACTTAACGGTGTGCTTGATTTAGTGAGCTAATTAATGGTGTGCTTTCCAAATCCTTAAGTCATTCCTAATCAACGTGTCCCGAGTTAGTTTAGCTCTACCCCTATATCGTCGAGTTTCTTTAGTTTCTAAAGAGTTTGATTCAAATCAAATTCCTTGTGCGTCTAAGCCTTTTTCAGCCCCTTATCACTTCAATTCGACTAATTCCATGGAAGTTAGTCTAGGTCAGGCGCCCAAACCCCATCTTCTGAGAAAAGCCAAGGAAATACATAGTAGCTACCACGATTTGAAACCACATAAAATCAACACAAAATCGCAAAATTATGTTAAAAATCATCAATCAATCAATTAGATCTAAAACGGGGACCCTATAGTACTCTTACGTATTTATCCTTTCCCTACCTATTTTCATGCTAATATATTTTTTGTTTGAAAAAAAAAAAGTTAAAGGTTAAATTTCGCCACCCTAACAAGATTTTTTGGTTCCGTCGCTGAATCAATCAATCAATCAATCAAAAAGCCATCAACAAGGGATTGGGCTTACTCATGATCCAGATGTGGAATTGAGGACAGCACTGTAGAACCTGGAGAGCCTGCGCGGGGGAGGCTTCTGCTTCACTGGCTTCTTCCTGAAGCTCTTTCGAATCTCCTGCGCCAGAGGAACATGACCCAACACCAATTTCCACGCCAACACCCAACCTTAACACAATTTCAGCACAAACCGTTCAAAACCCACATCAAAAACAACCTTTTCAAGATGCCCATCAACGATTACACCAAACAAACCCACCGATTGGTCGATTGGTCGATTATATATATAGGGTAGGGTAGTAGCTACTCACCCAGAAAGATGAGAGAGAGCGTGAATGCGATTGCGAGGAGTGGGCGTACAAGGATCAAAATTGAGTAATCCCACAGCGATAACCATGGAGAAGCCATTAATCAACCAAATCAAACAAACAGAGATTACAAGAGAATGAAAGGGTTCCGACTCTCACTACAAATGCAACAAAATACACATTAAAAAATTCACCGCACAATAATGGCCGTCCGATAATGGTCGTTATGTACAAACCATATCTAGAGGGTTAATTGACGACCAACGATAAATACAACTGACTTTCGACGTGAAAATAAAGACAGAAACACGTATCTCGAAGCACATCCTGAAGTTACTTCGTGTGCAACATAAAACGTTCTTAGATTTTATTTTTTTTACAAGTTCGTGTTGGTGTCGAATACTGAGTCTTTGATTAAAGTTTTTCTATATAAACTACCGAGTCTAATTGATTTTCATTAGTTCTGATTGAGATTGTAGACTGTGAATTAAGAAGTAGTACAAGTTGTTAATAAAGAATTAATATAAGGAGTAGCCTAAGCCTGCTGCAATGGAGTTGGATTGTGATAGTATTATTGTTACTGAAACTAATAAGGTGAGTTTCAAGAGTCTTTATCCATGGCCGAAATCTGACATGGAGTTCGTGAGATTTCAAATGAGTGTGATGAGTGTAGTCGAAGACAACTGCCAATCCAAGCGTCGTTGTTGTTGTCGCAATGTTGATCATCCCAATTATCACGATCAATTACTAAGAAAGCAAAGATTTCTTAGGAGCTACCCATTAGCTGCTGATTATAAGATTGGAGATAACAAGAGTAGAAATAGTGACGAATTCTCAAAGTCAGATATTGTGCGGAAAATAAAGAGAAAGTTGAGTTGGAGAAGAATCAGAAGATCATTTCTTTCTTGTGTAGTTTTTTAGTAACAATTCATTGCCAACCATCAGTTTTTTTTCCTTCTTTTTGTACAAATTCAAATTCAATATTTTAGTATCAACCTTTGGTCTTAATTAATAGAGATTAGTCCCCATATGCTTGATAAAGCTTTTGTTTACAAGATAGAAGTACGTTTTGATAATGGAAATATTTGAATGACAACTTCAACTTTATGTCATACTACAAAACACATTAGCTCATATATATGCGTTGTCTATGCAACTTTGATCCAAGTGTTATACATCAAAATCTATGTATGCTTGCATCCCGAGGCACAACTTTCAATTTACAGTTTTTTGCTTTTTTTATTCAAACAGAAGTGCACAATCTTTTTCCATACAATACAGTAACAATATAGCCAATATTGAAACATCATATTGTTAGAAGGATGATGTCTCTAATGATTGATCACCATGAATGAAATTCTCATATTGTTACTGTATAGATTAATGGCGATTCTTAGAACATTTTTAGCTGATTATGACTTAATAACAGAAGCTCGCATAATTTAACAAAAATGTGTATGAAGGAAGAGTTATGCCTCGTGTACAAAAAAAGAGTGCATGCCCATCCTTACACAGCTTTAGGTTGGATCTGCTCAAAGTCGAAAACCTCGAACATAAGGCGCCTCACATCGGGCTTCCCATAAACGGTGTAAGAGAGGCCATGGATGGCTTGTTGAACTGCTGTTGTTGCTGGGTTCCTGAGTCTTCGATTTTGCTCGTATTTGTCTTGGACTTGTTCATCATATATAATTAAATGGTGTAGATGCAGATCCCTCAAGTACCTCCCACAGAATTTGTTCATTAGAACGCGTCGATGTCTCTCCTGCAACCATCTTCCAGGAGCGTCGAGATGCTTCATTAGCAATCTCTCAGCCATCACAAGATCCTGCAGATGCACAAATTACAGAAAGACTAAGACTTGGCTACAGCATAAATATTAATCCTAATTTTGTGTCGCTACTAATTGGGATAAACCAGCAAACTGGCAGCCATTCTTCGCCCCAATAAAGATGGCTTTCCTATTTAAGTAATAAATGAAACAAATTGGCCAATGATTAAAAAAATAGATTGTTTTACAAAAGGAATGCGGTACGTATTCCTAAATGATTTTTCCCCTAAAGGACCATAATCGAACGCAACGGATTTGAGTGGACAAATCGGAAATGAATAGCATAACCAGCTAAGCAGCTAGAACTTAAGAGAAATTGAGGATGATGTCTCCATAAATTTTTTAAAAAGCTATAAACAACACTCAACATGGAACCTAGTTCAGAAGTTCAAAAGAGCTTTAAGCAAAGATCAACAGCTGCAGTAGTTGTTTAACTGTCAAGTGTTTACAAAAATACCTGGATCTTTTGGCCAACATATTCCAACCTTTCAAGACAAAACCGCGGGTGCTCAAACTTGTGTTTTGAAGGGTGCAAGAAACATAACTGCATTTCAGCAGAAAAGGAATACGTATATTAGAAATTGTAACCAAATACACCCAAAAAAATAAAAAATAATAACAATAAACCTCTACTCAACAACAACAACAACAACAACAACAACATAGCCTCAGTCCCAAATTAATTGGGGTTGGCTACATGGATCAAACTCTTCCATTGTACTCGATTAAGTGCAATTGATAGTGAGCTTTCCAAACCATTTAAAGCAACTACCTTATCATATTAACTTTTAAAGTAACTAGAGAAAAAAAAAAAAAAATGGAATGGCTGCATGCTTTTAAAGCAACTACCTTATCATATTAACTTCTAAAACAAACTTCAAACTAATCTTTGTGTTAAGGTTCAGATAGTTTTTGCACCAATCGCAAAGCTCTCTGACAAAAATTCCAAGATAATCTTTTCTTATTAAATTAGACTACAAATACTTTAATTTACGGAAAGTATTTAAGAAAACCAAATGCCCTAAAAATAATTGACAGGCATCTAACCATACACTAAAGGCACTAGTGCACCGTTTGCAATAACTGCTTCCGGTAGTTATTCTTCTCATCAACCATGAAGAAGAAATGCCAAATGTTGCAACTAGAAAGAAAGCTAATCTTTATACAACATATTATAATGAGCAAAACCCCAAACTAGTCAAATCAAATAAAAATCTGTGCATATATATATATATATATATAAAAGCACGAATCACAAATTTTTGAGTCGTAATCAAATTTACTTTTTTGTCCCTCTCCCACCCAATTTTTTTTAGTGCGTTGTCCCTCTCCCACCCAATTTTTTCTCGTGCGTCCCTTTCTTTTCTCTCACGTCTCTCTCTCACATAACAACTGATTTATACTCCTTCCTCTTCTCTCACGTCTCTCTCTCTCATGTCCCTTCATCCGATTCTTGCTTTCTCTCTCCATTGTGTTCTTCTCGCCATGGTCGACTTCGGAGCTATGATGGTGAAATGCTTTCAAAGTGAATATGATGTTCCCGTGGATATCTAGGTGAGAACAAGAGAGTGGATAGTCTGGTGAAGAAGAGGAGAGAAAGGGCTTATTTAGTCTCAAGACAGACCCATCGAGCGGATTCCCCCCTCGCTCGAGGTTTCTTTGGGATCCAAAAGAGGGTACACTTTTTGGGTTTTGTTGGTTTCATTAATGGGTGTTGAGATATATTTGATTTTGGGTTCTGGATCGATTGAATTTCGTCAATTTTTGATTTTTTTCACGATTTTGGAGCAATTTTTTTTGGTAAAGTTTTGATTTTTGAGAATGACTAGGGTTCTAGCTATGCGAGTTTTTATTGTTAAAGGTTTGATTTTTGTAGGTTTTTTTATTTCAATTTCGGTGTTTTGCTCTTGAATCAATTGGAGGAATTTTTTGTCTTCTAGATGCCCGTTTCGATAGTTTGACGATTTTAGATCTTGGACCGTTTGATTTGCTAATTGAGTTTAGGATGGTGATTCGGACTGTCATAGCATGATCCAACGAATCAAAGTCACCGACCTTAATTGTTCAATGATAAAGATTTACTTTTTTTTTTTTTGTTTAGAAAGATAAGATAAGATTTGTTTAGAAGATAAGATAAACTCAAAATAACATCTTCACAAGTCTATAAATAACTTGGTTTGGTTAGTAAGACAATCGATTGATTAAAGAGAGTTCTTAGTGTTCGCCTCCTTTTGATTTCAATTAAGGTTTTGCTTCCTTTCTTTAACTTTGCAATTGTTTGATTTTGAGTTTATGTTACGTTGATAAATTTCTACCATTAATTTAGAGAAGGTTGAAGATGCATTAGGTTTGTTTGCTTTTGTTTCAATATTTTCAGTTGCTTTGTGTGGTTGGTTGATCGATTATTCTCTTATTAAATTCAATTTCGCTTATAATTGCTTTCCTGCAATGTTTATATCATGATCAATTGTTTCCTGTGTACATATTTCCTTTTGGTCATCAATTGTTGTATATATACATGTTAGTTTCTTTTTGGTTTATTAATTCAACATTGCATAGTAAGGGTTACATTACATGTTTTGGTTTGGTTATTGTGTGGATCTGTGTTGGTACTCCTGTTGAGAATTGAGTTTAGATTAGAAAAGTAGAATTAGATGTGATTACAGTTAATGTGTTACGTTTTACTGATTAAAAAGATTATTAATTTGGATCCCTCACTCTTTCATGTAAGATCAATTAGTTTCTTAATTATATGGTGACTTAATGAAATTATGGGTGACTTAAAATTCTTTAGTATTCAACGCGGAACTTGATTGTCTGATCTTTAGTTCTAATCTCTGCTACCCGTACATAGTTTTCGATCTCTTTCGGTTTAGGTTGTGGGTTCTTTATTGTTTTGGGTTCGAAGATTAAAAGTCAAATATTAACGAAATTCTTGATTCTTCAAATGGCTGTTTACTGGGTATGGCTGGCCGACCATTCTCACCTTTTGATTTTGGTCTTGATTTCTTTGTTATCCTTTTTTGTGGTTAACAAATCTTTCGATTGTTTCAAGCTAACTCGTACATTGATTCCATTGTTTTTTTTTTATTGAACATTGTTATTAATCATCTTTGATTATGCAGCATACTTGGTCACTTTTGAATGCATTTTTTTCTTTCTTAAAGACAATTTCTATATAGGGATTTACTTTTCTTGTCAAGAACTGCAGTTTACTTGTGTACCGTCACAATTATTAAATAATAAATGTTCGATGTTACAGATGTTCAAGGGTGAATTTTATTGTCAATTATTACAACGTTCACGTACATCATTAAGTAGATGCCAACAATGTCAACCATGAAGAATGAGTGTGAGGGGCTTCAGAAACACCATTAAGAAGATGCCAACAATGTGAGCCATGAAGAACAAGTGTGAGTCATATCTCAAGATGCAATAGGTCATATTTCAAAATGTAATCTTGCTTGTTAATCGTCTGTTACGACATGTCTGCAATGCATTCTTTTGTGAGGAAAAAAAAGAAAAAAAAAGAAAAAAAAAAAAAAAAAAAAAAAAAAAAAAAAAAAAAAAAAAAAAAGAAAAAAAGAAAAAAAAAAAGAAAAAAGAAAAAAAAAAAAAAAAAAAAAAAAAAAAAAAAAAAAAAAAAAAAAGAGAAACTGAGGTTTATGGTATAGCTTGATGATTAAAGTGGCTATAACCGAGTTGTGAAACCGAAGTATCGGTTGATAACTTAAGGTGATCCTTGAAAAAAAAAAAAAAAAAAAAATAGAGTGAATCAAAGGTTTATGGTATAGTTTGGTGATTAAAGCTGGCTATAACCGAGTTGTGAAATCGAAATATCGGTTAAAAACCTATTGAGGATCTCTAAGAAAAAAAAAGAAAGAAGAAAAAAAAAAAAGATTAGTGAAAAAAAAGAAAAAAAGAGAATGAAAAGAGGGAAAAAAAAAGTGAGAACGAATGCCAGACGTGTCAATACAGTCGTATTTTTATTTTTTTATTTTTTTTAAGTTGTCATGTGACCATTAGCATTTGATTGTTGGCATCGACATAGCTTAAGTATTTGATTGTTAACGTTAAAAAAAAAAAAGATTGGCATGTAATATTGGTTTCGATGACGAAGAAACCAAAGAGAAGATACACGTATGTGGTGGATAATAAAAATTGCCTCCTTTTCAATGTGGACGTAGGCCTCGAAGTAGGCTGAACCACGATAAATCCCTTCGTCTATTTCTTGATTTTTTTCTTTTTTTTTTTTTTTTTTTTTAATTTTATTGGTTTTTTCTTTTTCCTAATTTTACAAGATGCATCATTCTCATCATATATAATATACTCATGATACGGTAGAGATTATAATAAGCGAACGCGATGGTTTAAACATCATTATACTCTACAATCAAATTAAAAACAAAAGAAAAAAAGAGAAAAAAAAAAAAAAAAAAAAAAAAAAAAAAAAAAAAGAAAAAAAAAAAAGAAAAAAAAAGAAAAAAAAAGAAAAAAAGAAAAAAAAAAAAAAAAGAAAGAAAAGAAAGAAAAAGAAAAAAATGAAAAAATGAAAAAAAAAAAAAAAAAAAAGAAAAAAAAGAGAAAAAAGAGAGTGAATCAAAGGTTTATGGTATAGTTTGGTGATTAAAGTTGGCTATAATCGAGTTGTGAAATCGAAATATTGGTTAGAAACCTATGAGGATCTCTCGAGAAAAAAAAAGAAAGAAGAAAAAAAAAAGATGAGTGAAAAAAAAAAAAAGAAAAAATGAAAAAATGAAAAAAAAAAAAAAAAAAAAGAAAAAAAAAAAAAAAGAGGAAAAAAAAAAGAGAGAACGAATGCCAGACGTGTCAATACAGTCGTATTTTTTTTTTTTTTAAGTTGTCATGTGGCCGTTAGCATTTGATTGTTGGCAACGACATAGCTTAAGTATTTGATTGTTAACGTTAAAAAAAAAAAAAATTGGCATATAATATTGGTTTCGATGACAAAGAAACCAAAGAGAAGATACACGGATGTGGTGACGTAGGCCTCAAAGTAGGCTGAACCACGATAAATTCCTTTGCCTCTTTCTCGATTTTTATTTTTTATTTTTTAAACTTTTTTTCAATTTATTGGTTTTTTCTTTTTCCTAATTTTACAGGATGCATTATTCTCATCATATATAATATCCTTGTGATACGGTAGGATTATAGTCAAGCGAACGTGATGGTTTAAACATCATTATACTCTACGATCAAATTACAAACAAAAAAAATAATATCACAAACAATTTTGATGAATAATTTGCCAAACCAATCTCCATCTATCAGCACAGACATTTTATATTTTTTTTGTAATGTATGCGAATTCTCTCCAAACTTTAAATTGACTCACATAATGAATGAATAGTTATAGTTTCATGTTTAAAGCATCTAAATCTTGTTTAATTGCATATCTATCATATATATAAAAGCACGAATACCAAATTTTTGAGTGGTAATAAAATTTACTTCTTTGCCCATATATATCTATCATATTTACTTCTTTCTCCATATATATCTATGATATATATAAAAACAACTATATATATATATCTTTAAAATTATGATCAACATAATAAGATAATGAAAATTTTTCAAAAAAAAAAAAAAAATAATATATAATATAAGCGATAGGAGAAGATAACGTATTGTAGCTAACTTTTAGATGATTAACATATCCATTGTTAGTGGATAATTTTCGATCAACATTGTTAACGGCATAAATTATGTAATGTAGAAAAACAAAAATTAGGCAGTGCTGCTTCAAAAAAAAAAAAAAAAACAAGAATTACATAATTTGAATTCAAAAGATAACTTATCAATTGTTAGTGGATAATTTTTTCGATCAACATTGTTAAGTGCATAAATTATGCAATGATACTTCTTCAACATCTTGAACACTGCCTCTTCAAATCGATCAACAACTCAGCGACTCTCCTACCTCTTCAAATTGATCAACAACTCAACTGATCAACGACTTTCCTTCCTCTTCAAATCATTCATTCCCTGATTTCCTTCATCGACTCATTCGTTGCTTTCATTTGCTCTTCAATTCAAATGTGAGTTAATCCACATTTCTTTTCCAATTCTTTTTTTTTTTCGGAGAGGTTTGATTCAAAGATGAGTTAATCATTTGGTTTATATGGTTCAATTTGATTCATGGTTTTTGAAAGAAATTTGGGTCTAATACACCCTTGATTCAATGTTGAATTTAACACAAAAGCCCTATTTCATCTGGTCTATATGGTTCAATTTGATTCATGATTTTTGAAACAATACCTTCAAAGCTAATATGATCAACCCCTCGTTCATTGTATGGTTATTAGAATTCATGGGATACATATATGTTTGACTATTTGTGGTGAGCGATTTTTTGAAGACACTAAGCCGAAACTGAATTGGACTTTAAGATCTTGAATACTAGGTGTTTGTTGAAATACCAAAATAATTTTCATCTTCTTCCTTTATATTAGAAATATATAGATGTTTGATTTGTCTGTCTTTTTACAAGTTGGAATTAAAAAATTGCATCTTTTATATTAGCATACTTGAAAAAAAAAGGACATGAAGTAATTTGAATCTTTGTTTGTTGAACTTGTTGTGTTGTTGGCAACGAACTAATCTCTTGGTTCATTAATTCCTACACAAATGAATGTAAAGTTTTTATGCTTATTTGAGATAAATGAAAGCCTCCAATAAAAGCATGTGGGAGATGGAAAGTAAACAATGAAATTCTTGTGTCTTTTTATCTATATCGAACTTGCGGTCGATATTTTTTAATTTTTTTGCTAAATTATGTCTTTTATGTCTTGTTGAACATGCTCTTCGAAGTAATCTTTGTAATACATAATTTATGGTGTGGAATTCTTTTGAGTGGTCACAACCACAATACATGCTAATCCTATTATAACTTAGAACTGAAGTTGAACTAAAAACACAAACTGTCTCCAAATTATATTTTCAATAATCGTGGTTTATCATATTATAATTTGATATCGAGGAGCAAAGCCTATTGCATTTGCTCGATTATGAAACATTATGATATATGTTCGACACTATCGTATGACATACACTATTTGATTGCAATTTTCAACCGATCGGTTAATTTCCATATGTGCAGCCATCTTAACTCATAGTTAAGATGAAATGATGGACCATTTTAATTTTACAATTATGATTGACACATTCTTCTTTGGTTTTCTGTTTCAGTTAATTTCATCAAAGTAGGTCTTGACACTAAAGCGAATAAAGGAATAATAAAATAAGAATAATATGTAACATCAATTGAAGTATAATGAGAGAGCCCCTTATCGAGGCAGTTGTCATCCCTCTTTTCATTTTTTCTAGATTATTCTCGAGGTATTCTGGGATTTGCCCCTGCTAATTTTGGATTTGAGGAATGTAAGACTACAATAATTTGCAAGAGTTTTAAAGTCTTTCCATTCCTAGAGTTCTCATCCATCTTTTCACTTGATTTATATTTTGAAAATGTGTTCGTAAGCAATTCTTCTTAGTAATCCGATTTCGAAAAATACGTGATAAATCTTTTTTAATAGGTAATATGAACTCGAACTTGTAATTTGCTCTTTATATAGACCTACTTCCGTTTGGTGAAGTTTTAAATATCTAATTAAGTTTTAATGTATTTAAGTTTTAAAGGTCTAATTAAGGTAAAGTTACACATAAGAAGTTCAATCCTCCAATGGGTGGCTTAAACTACTTGCATTTGGTGGTGGTAGTTATAACTTAACATCAGAAAATTGAAAGAGTTTCTTCTAGATTGAGTTAACTCATAAACAATAATTCCATAATCTTTTGTTTTGATAAGAAGCCAACTTAATTAGATACATCATATGAGTCAACCCCCAACCTTTCCTTTGACATCTGCATTAATATTTAATTCATCTAATTAGAGATGTTTTGGCATAACTCTCTAATCTTTCCTTCTTGCTTTCCACTATTCATCAAACAAGTCCAATTTGTAAAGTTGGTCCTACTGTTTTTTTTTTTATTTTCAAGAACAAATAATTAAACATTATAAAAATTAACAAGACATATTTGCGAGTTGATCAAAAGTCTATTGTATAGTTATATTTTTTTTCAAAAGAAGATATTTGCAAGTTGTGTGCTAATCTTTTGGAAGACTAGGGAGGACTAACGGTCAAAAGTCCTTAACCTCAGGGCTAAATATTGATGTATAGTTCTATTTTTTTCCAAAAAAAAAATAGTATTTAGATGAGTGGTTCATGCCGTCAGTATATTTCATGTAATGTTTAACAATGTTTATAGTATATGTGTCCACAATTGTGCATTCAATTTTGTCACGTCTTTTGCTTTGATATTTCGTTCATATGGATCCCTTTTTTCCTTTCTATTTTTTTTTCTTTGCTAAATGATGCTTCTTGAATTGCACTTTTACTTCTTAAGTATTCAAATTATGTATGTTTGAATTTTATATTACATAGTTTGTTCAAACTCATACATATTATTCAAATTAAATTTTATATTTAGTTGCATATTAAATTAGCATTATTTATTTTTTTAATTACTACTCTAATGTTTGTTTCATTAGATTGTAGTTTAACAATCTCATCTAAAAATTCATTAAATATAACTATTTTACCTTGCATTAGCGAGTTACCATGGTTAAAAACTTAGGAGTTATCAACAATAGTGAATACGCTATAAGAAAAGCAATAAATACTAATCGTAGGGAGGTGAATAATTTGAAACGTAAATTTGTAATGGAGGAAGAAAAAGAAATGAAGCGGACTCGCCAAAGACAACTAAGGAGTGAAAAGAAAGAGTTTCATGATCAAAGTATGAATTTGAAACTTCACAAAATATTCTATGAAATATTGAGTAGGGTAAATACTATGAAGCAAAATGAATGATTTTAATTAATAATTTAGAAATTAAGTTGCCTTTATTTCTTTTTTATGTATAGGTCCCCGGAATGCAAAACCACGTTATGTCGCTATGGGCATGTTGCAAGTTCAGCAGATGTGTTACCATCTCTAAACTCTTGTCGAAATTGTAGTGCGAAAAGGTTTTTCATGAATCTAATAGTTTACGTTGTTCAAACGGTCAAGTAACACTCGTTCCTAATGTTGTCCCTGAAGAAATGTTCGACCTATTCACTTAAAACACTGAAGAGACACGTGAGTTTTTGATGTACATCCGTACTTATAACATCAATTTTGGTTTTACATTTTTTGGTGTAAAGTGCAAGAGAGAGTATGCCAAAAGTAATGTGGGTGTATATACGTTTAGAGTGCAATGCCAAATTCGTCATTTTATAAATAATTTACTTCATGACAAAGAACATCTATCTTTTTTGCAACTTTACTTTTATGATACTGATCATGAAGTGCAAAACTGAATGCATTGCTTTGATATGATGAAAGAGAGAATTTTGGCAAGGTTAATTAGTATTTTTGCGAAAAATCCATATGCAAATTTTTTCCGCACTTTACAAAATAAAGAAGATTTAGAAGATCATGTTGTTCAATTAGTTTCAAGTGTTAGTCGTCTTCTACTTATTGTTTTTCATGTTTTCTATTAATTGTAATGGTTCTTTTCAATTTTGATTAATTAACTAGAAATTAATTCCCGCGAACGAAGCGAGCGGGTCAATCGTGCGTAGTACGTCTTGAAACTAGTATATATATATATATGCATCACCGAAATCACACGGTTCATAAGCTAATTCCATCTTAACACAATGAATTATCATTAAACTTGGCCCATCAGTCCCACCCTACATGTGGAGATTTAACATCTAGTCTTAATATTGATTTTTAATGTTTTAGGTTCCGAAATGAATATATTGGCCTTCCACACATTCTTTAATCCTAAGCCTGCCGCTGTTTCTTACCTAGACTGAGCAACCCTCTTTAGCAAAATTTCTAATCACTAAAACGTAGAAATCTTGAAATAAGATATAACTTGTTTCTATATACAAAGTCAGACACTCACTATTACTTCAATTTCAAATCTTCAGCATAGAGGTTTCATTATCCTCGTGTCATTCAACAGTGCACCACAAAGAAAATTTTAACATCAGGATGAAGAAAATTACCTGAAGTCCAAGTCCAAGTTCAATATTCCTAGCCTCCGTTATTTCTGGAATTCTATCAGCCATAGGCAACGGATATCCTAACGCCTGCATGACTTTTGGTCTGCTGTCATAATCCCAAATGTTCCCTCGAAATCGGTGCATGCCAGGAGGAACGCATGCCCTAAAAAGACGAGGGTGTGCAAAAAGGGCATCTTCTGGGGGCTGCACAGAAAGATGTCAACTTCTTTTCTGAAAGAATGTTAATCAAAGAAACTGATATCCTAGCGAGCCAAAAAAAAGCTGAGAAGTATAAAAAGAACCTATTAACATCAAGCTTTTCATTTAAAGTAACTAATCATCAATTAGTCAAAGGCTCTTTGGTGAGAATGCACTGAGCTACCTTTTGAACTCTCAAATTCAATCTTGTGAGGAAAATAGTGAAAGAGTCAAACTATATTAAAAGCTAGAAGGATATTATAAGTAAATAGAATGTGGATGTTAGTCCTTGCCTTGTACGCGGCGACATCCAGCCAGCTGAGTTTTCTCCCTTCGAATTCAACAGAAACATAATCAACATCTTCCAGTTGCCTCCGTAACTTTGGCTGGCAGCCCTCTTCTTCTGGGTCCATTCCAAACACCTCAAAAAGAACCCGATAAACTTCTGGCATGCCAAAACACAGATATATTGCTCCAAACAAGGCCCAAAACACTGACCTAATTTTACAACACATAAACATATATTTCAACTCCAAATCTTATAATCGAGATTTAAGAACATGGAAAATAGAACTTTTTGTCAAACACAATTATGCTCATTCTTCTCCAAACCAGGACTCATAGAGCTACAATTCAGCTTTGCCTTTTCAATAACGAAATAATACCCATGGGAAAGTCAAAACAGTAGGCACTAACTCTCTAGTGCTTAATTATTGTGTTTATCACAGAAGCAATCTAGTTTAAGCTTGACGATAGGAAGAGATACCTAGTTTCTTCTTCCTTGACAAGTCATTTAACTGGGAAATTGTTAAAAGCTAGCAATGAAATTTTCACATAATGATAGTCATATGATGAACGCGAACCCAATGAGCTAAATGGAAAATCTCAATCCATGTAGCCGAGCCCAATTAATTTTGGATAACGCTTTGTTGCCGGTATTATAATTTTGGACCCCTCTTCTTTTATCCAGACTTGGGAGGGACCCAACAAATACTTAATCTTATAGATATAGATATTATAGAGCATGAAAGAATAATTGTTACTTTATACAATGTGGGCTAGAAGAAACATAATTTATTTTCACTTGCACTCCAATTGTAATAAGCAAATCGGCGATAAAGAAATGAAATAACGGGAACAAGATGAAGGGCGCATCAACTGCTATTAGTAGCATAAATTATGGTTCTGTTCAATGACTTTATAGAGATTTGCTATTATTTTCACGAGTTCTTTTGATAGGACCATTATTTTCTCAACTTCTTTTTTCTTTTGGATAGGGCGTAGTTAAGACAGTATATTGGACTTTAAATCAAGCTCATCATCATCATCATCATTCACCACCCCCACCTATGCTTACTTATACACTAACTAACATTCAATCAAAAGATTCAAAACCACATAAACTACCACTACAAAATCAAAGACATTATTTAATCAAAAACTCTGAAACAATCAGAAGTAACTTACTTCACAGGAGGCTCTTTAATCTTCCTAACCATCCTATCCATCTCATCAAATGGAAACACCAAATTCTGCAAGCTAGCAGCTTTAATCCACCTAGGCAAACTCCTCTTCCCAATCAATGCATACACTCTTTCCCTCATCGGCGCTGGCGACTCCCTCGGATACCGCTGCAAGAAAAACTCAGCCAACGCCAACTCCAACACATACTGCCCCAAAAACCACAACCTGGAATGCCCATGCCTCACATGCTTGGTTTTAGTCCTGTCGCAACTCGGGTGCTGAAAAGCCAAATACAACAATGTATCAAACTGCTTAGCAGGGTTGTCATCACCAAAACCCTCAGACTCCTCAAGAGGATACCCCAAGGCCTGCTTGGCCTCCAGCAAGTACTCGTCGATCCACGCCTTATCGGCATTGCCGAGGCGGGAGCAGGGCAAGCAAGAGCTCAACAATGGGAATGATTTGAGGGACAATTGAGGGCTGTTGAGGAACCTCTCCGCCAGTCTCTTGTCGTCCAATGGGGGCTTCAGAATGAACCTCTTTGGGGGCACTTTCTTCTTGGGCGAGACAGCTCGTTTTCGCTCGCCAAGCTCTTTGAGGAGCCTCTGGGGGCTTGGCTGTTGGGGGTTCACCGCGACGGCGCGAACTCGGGGGTTTGGGGATCTGGGTAGTGGGGATTTGGGGGTTTTGAGGGGGTTTTGGAGGGATGAGTGGAATGAGAGGTCTGATGGGTAGGAGAGGAGGTGAGTGAAGAAGGGTGTGGAGAGGTCCATTGAGAAATTCAGAGAATGTTTGGAGAGGTCGAGGAGAGGAGATTTTCCATTCAAAAGTTGGGGTTTGGAGGGTTTGGAGGGAGAGCTTTGGACTCCATTAATGGATGTGTTGAAGGTATTGTTTGTTTGTTGTTATCTTCCACTTTTTTAACTGGAGTGGGAGGAGAAGAAAATATCTGGTCGGTTTCCTCGAGATGCGTTTTCAAAAATCCTAGGTCTCTCTCGATGGTTCCTCGCAAATTTGGGCGATCACATGGTGACATCGTCCCACTCCAGTTGGACGGCCTTTTACCACACAGGTGTAAAGGTCCCTAAACATACTTTAAACATGGTAAAATATAGATCAATTGGAGAATTAGCTCGTGTCCTCATGAGTCTTAAAACTTTTCGACATCTTGTTTGATGATACAAGTGTCATTTCATAGGTTTAAGGGAAAACCATTGAGCTTCCTCACACTAACACTAATTTTCATCAAATTGATAATGGTAAAGAGTTCAAGAGTCTTTAGGTCCATACGTTATATAAATAAAATAATATTATAAAACACATTATGGTCTTACACCTTAAACATAGACAAGATATTTGCATGCATTTGCTACATAATGGTGTAAATTTCATTGAGATATGTTCCATACGCAACTCAAAGAAATCGGCCAGATATGATGACATTCTTCAACGATATGATGACATTCTTCAACTACACAATTGTTGAAGTCCCTTAAATATACACGAGATGACATTCGTCAACTACACAATTGTTGATGACATTCTTCAACTACACAATTGTTGAGGTCCCTTAAATATACACGAGAAAACGCGCACATCTCAATGCAATATTGTAAGGACCTTCACAAAGTTGATGCCACCATACATGAAATTTTTCTGAAAAAAATCATGAATGCCAAAACTAACTTGTAATAAAATCAACTAGAAGCTAAAACACATTCAACATGCATTAAATTTGTATTACATTGATACTATATCACTGGAAGATGTTGCCGTATAACTTTTAATTTTTAGTATAATTTTTTACAAATGACAAGTATAAGAACTTTGGTAAAAATGAGAAACATGCAGTTCTACTCTGTCATCTAAGTGTAAGCTTAAATTTTACAATGCATCAAAATAAACCATTAGAAAGTGAACTTCCACTATTTGGAATTTTGTAGGGAAGAAAATTAGAGCTGTACATGGCAATTGCCTCTTTAACATGATCATATGTCAAATCCAGGCATTGCAAACTGTGTGGCAAAAGCCTCAACTCGACAACGAAGCTGAACAATGTCCTTGTTGCTCCGCAAGCCTTTTAAAAAATTTATCTGAGACATTCCATGCTCCCTCTGGATTGTACTTGCTATCTGCGCGGCCATGTATAGGAAGTCAGCAATTGTTTCAAAATCGGACTCTAGACAGCCTCTTGTTGTCATGGCAGGAGTTCCTGACAAGGACGAAGAAATTCTGTGAGCAAGAGAACTACGTAGATTGAAGCTATCGGTTAAGAATGAACATCGACATACCAATTCTTACACCGCCAGAGGAAACAGAACCATTATCTCCAAATATAGCAGCTTTGTTGAGACTAATGTAGCACATTTCACAGACCTTCTCATAGTTCCTACCTGCAAAAAGGAGCGAAACATGGAAACGAAAGATCAAAGCCTGCTTAAATACAAAGCATGCATGCAGAATACACAAATAATCTACAGAACAGACAACAAGATCAAAAGCAAGTTAGCGTTACTAATTTCGGTTATCTAAACTTATGCAATAAATAAATCATGCCAACCAAGAATTTTCGGGAATCGGTGCTTCAGTCAGTTCTAGAAATATACAGATTTGAGATTTTATGTGGGTTGTCAAGGAGGAAACATACCCTTTTCCGCCATTAAAGTTTGTACTTTGGCATGTCTCAAACTTGTTTGGTTCAAACCAAGAACATTTGAGTTCTTTGAAAT
This sequence comes from Stephania yunnanensis, assembly GCA_039657365.1. NCBI lineage: Eukaryota > Viridiplantae > Streptophyta > Magnoliopsida > Ranunculales > Menispermaceae > Stephania > Stephania yunnanensis. The sequence goes on along the minus strand of CM077585.1, from coordinate 50,831,124 downwards.
ACAATGTATAGACAATCGCATGTTAGGGATTGTCAACTACTAATAAGAAAGTTATGTTGACCCCAACTAAATCACGCGCAATGGAAGAATTTGATCCATGAAGCCGACCTCAACTAAATTTGGAACCGAGGCTTTGTTGTTGTTGTTGTAATAAGAAAGTTATGTCAACTTGATTGATAACAATCGCAGTCAATTCAAGCACTTAGAACTCGCCATCTGCCTTACCTAGAGTTTTGAGAGGATTAGGATTGCTACAAGTCCTTATAATACTAAAGTTGCAGAGATAAACTCTTCAGAAGTACAGTTCAAATATAGGGAAATTCTTAAAAGGGCAAAAGTAAGCACTTTCAATATGCATGGTATTGGGCACCTCTCTCTCTCGAAGAAACCCTAGTGTGCCACTAAGTTTCGCCCCCAGATCTGCAACTCCTGGGGCTACCGGCGCCGATGCGACCCGCTTCGGTGGTCGTGGAAATCGCCGGTGGCCCCCTATTCTTCTTCTCCCTTTTCTCTTACCCTACGCTCTCCCTTGCTCTTCTTCTCACTGTTCTCTTAGCCCCTGTTCTTCTCCTTCTTCCTTTCTCCATTTTGTCACTTCTCCACCTCCCTCTCTTTTTCCTTCCCAAGACCCTTCTACCCCACTTCCTCCCACTGTGTTTCCCCATCTCATAGTACCACCTGTGGCCCTCCCTATCTTCATTTTTTCTTTCTCTCCACCTTCTCCTCCCTTTTTCTACTCTCCCTATTTTTTTGGCAGCTTCCGACATGTCGTGTGGATAGTGGGTTTCCGCTACAACCAATGGCCCCTCTTTTGTTTAGGTCTTGGAACGGATGATGAAGAAGCAGCAAGATGTTGGGGGTTTTCATTATCAGCAGTGTCGAACGTCGATGACCGACTAGATGAGGTGACGAGCGGCGTTATAGATGGCGCGTCACTACGAAGGCGTGAGATCTTTCTTATCTTGTTGTTTTTGCCTTCATCCGGTTTAGTGATCTAGAGTGTCCTTGTCCCTTCGGAGTTAGTTGTTCCCCTTGTGGAGTTGTTGCCCTCTTCGTGAGGATGTTGTTTCGAGTTTTCAGTAGATTGTAATATCTATTATCCTCGTTGTAATAGATTGTTTGTACCCTTTTTGGGTTTGTAAGAACATCAATGCAACAAATTTGACAAAAAAAAAAAAAAGCATGGTATTGTTGCCATGGGCTAAATGTTCAAAATAAGTAAGATCAAGTTTAAGCAAATTGCATTGCTTTAACTCAGTCTTCCCACCATACCACGATGACAAGTTCGTGTAGAACATCTCCTAAAATGTCAAGAACCTAAAATTGAAAGTAGCCCATGAAAAGCTTTGTAGAAATTTGTTATTAATCCTAAATGTCAATATGCTAGTAACAATTACTAGGATCTCTAGTTTCAATGATGAGAAGAGGGTTTCAAGAGGATACCTGTTAATCCAAGATGTCTCAAATCCAGAAGCACCATATGGTTGTCTGTGCCTCCTGTGACCAATGTGAATTGTCTCGCAAGCAAAGCCACTGACAGGGCCTGAGCATTTCTTTTCACTTGTTGCATATAAGCTTTGTACTCGGGAGTAGCCACTTGTTTTAAAGTTATCGCAAGAGCTGCAATGTGGTTATTGTGAGGTCCACCTTGCAACGATGGAAAAACAGCAAAATTTATTCTGTCCTCTAAATCATATTGGTGGTCATCATCTGCATCATTCGCAACTGCCCCTCCTTTCCCAAGCTTCTTTCCTTTCCGGTAGAAGGTCATACCACCCCTAGGACCACGTAGACCTTTGTGAGTTGTTGAGGTAACAATATCACAAAAATCAAAAGGGCTTAAGCATTCCTGCACATATAACCATCAATCACAAGTGAAACATTAATTTCTTGAGACGATTTTGTCCCCTCTCACTATTTTAAGAAATATTCATTCAAGGCCATATGCAGAGAACAAAAGAGCACGAGACAATCACTATGAATATCACAAATCAGCGTGAATAAAATTCTTTGTTATGCTAATAATCCCATGAAATCCCAATAGATATCGATAGGCAAAAACTAACAACTGATTTAAAATTGTCAATTGGTTTCAATAATTGTTTCACTGGAACTAACACTACAAAATATCATTGGTAGGGTGACCATACAAGTTTTCGAGTGACACGGGCATTTCTCAATTTCCGATCTCCACAAAAACAACAACAACAACAACAACAACAACAACAACATATTAATTGGGGTTGGCTACATGTATCAAACTCTTCCATTGCACTCGATTTAACGCAATTGATAGTTTCAGATTTCCACACAATAGATAATTTCAATGGAAAAGTTAGAGAAGTAAAGAAAAAACTTTGATACATCAAGGTATACGAATTTGAATCCGACAGCTCCAAGTCATTAAATGTTTCAACTTTCAACACTCCACATAAAATGCTTAAAGAAGTGATAGCTAATAATAATAATAGATTGAAATCCATTATTGGATTCCCATCAATCAACAATAGCTCTTAACATGTTCCCAAACATACGAAATTTAACCATCTATAGGCCAAAAAAGATTAAAGCATGCCATGAGGAGCACAAATGAGAAAACACACACCTTAGCAGCAACAAGGCCACTGATATGAGCCATATCACACATGAGAAATGCTCCACACCTATCAGCAATCTTTCTCAACCTTGCATAATCCCACTCTCTCGGATACGAACTCCCACCGCAAATCAATATCTTCGGTCGAAAATCAACCGCCCTCTCCTCCAATTGTTCATAATCAATCCTCCCAGTACTAGGATCCACCTTATAAGCAAAAGCCTCAAAGAAAATCGACGACGCAGACACCTTCTTCCCATTCGGCTTACAGTACCCATGGCTCAAATGCCCTCCTGAAAGCGTATCCAACCCCATAATTCGATCACTCGGATTAAGAATCCCCGTAAAAACCGCCAAATTCGCCGAAGTACACGAGTATGGCTGAACATTAACCCCCCAATTCTCCTTACTAAGATGAAATGCAGCTAATGCTCGATCGCAACAAAGCGTTTCGATCCGATCAATCCATTGATTCCCTACATAGAACCTTGCCCCCGGCATCCCCTCGGAGTACTTATTCGTCAAGTGACTCCCTAGGGCTTCCATCACTGCTTTGCACACAAAATTCTCCGAAGCTATAAGCTCAATCCCCCTGAATTGCCTCTGCTTCTCCTTCACCATCAACTCAAACACCTCCGGATCAGCGACGCGAATCGACTGATTCCCCCACGCCTCCACCGCCCCACGCCTCGCCTCCAGACTCGCCTGGGGAAAATTAATCCCTGCCAATTGATCATCCGCCCTTGCCCTCTTCGTCGAAGGCGACGCGGTCGATGAAGAACACGAGGGCTCCCTGTCTCCCCTGCTCCTCCCCCTCTTCTTCGAAGACACTGTTTGCCCTAAAATGCTGAACCCCCTTTCTTCCTCATCTTCATTGCTCGCGAATTGCTCGTCCTGTTCGAGCAATTGGAGCTGAATTGGCGACCGATTGTGCGATTCGAAGCGGAAGATCGAATTAGGGTTTGAAGTACACGAACTGTGTGTCTGGAAACCGAGCGAGAGATCCATTAATCAAATTAGGGTTTGAAATCAATGGAGTGCAGTGCGAGATCGATGAGCTTGAATTGTGTCTTTAATGGCGGAGTTGGGTTTGTTGAAATGGAGTTCCAAAAAGAGAGGAATGAATATGGACGTGATTTGGTTTGGTGCGGCGTTGTGTGTTGAAGAGGAATGGTGGTCGAGATTGGAAATAACGGACGCGAAGGAGGATGAACCTGGACGTGGTTAGGGCCAGGAGGGGGTTATGGGTGGGGTTTGAAAATTGGAGCGAAAACATAAGTAAAAAAGGAGGTTATCAATATTGGAATATCCGGTTTTTTTATTTTATTTTTTTATTTTTGTGAGTTTTGTATACATACTAGAGAGGTTTGATATGGTGTCTCAGCCTAACGTAGGTTTAAATATTTAATCATTGTTAGGCTTGTTGCCAGCTTGTTGTCTTATCCCCTTTTTTTTTTTTTTTGATTTACACGTGATCAAGTGCACCAACTCATCCATATTTATCCCTAGGTGTCTTCTCCAAAATCTTAAAAAGCTCAATTTCTTATTCTATAGCTCTTTTGTGATTTTAGTTTTTGAGTCACCGATGATCTTTTCTTTTGATCGGCAGTGGCTTTAATGATATCATTTTTTTTGTTCGCTGAATAAAACAAATTTGATTAGATCTGAAATTGATGAATAATTTCTTTCCCGTTGCAGTTATCAAATTCAACATTGGTACAAGTCAAGTCTTCAATTATATATCTCCATTTATGCTAGCTTGTGTGTGAAAATACATGTGGCTATTGGATCGATAATTTTTATTGATATTTTTTATTAAATAAATATTTTTCCCTTCGGTAGAAGTTTAGATTTTCTTCCCCTGATTGGAAGTTTAATTTTATTTTTTTGTTGGAAGTTCTATTTTCGAGGGTTTAGCGTTTGTAGGCTAGTGAATGTGGATGCTCATATAGTGACACAGTTTTCTTGTACATATGCAAAACTAAATGGTCAAATGTATGAACTCAACCTCTTGATGAGGTAGCTTTAGTTGTACTAAATGATCTCAGTGTCGAATAAAATACGAATACAACCTTTTTATTAAAAAAAATGTAGCAACTCGTCCACATTTAAGCATTGTCCTTTTTTCGTAAGGCTAAAAAGGCACATTAACAGGGTAAACCAACTTATTACAATATTTCAACCAATAAAACAGAATAGATATTATATTGCATACTGAAATCTGGAACTACTTTAATTAAAATAGGCACTGGCTGTTCGGACCCCACAAATTACTCATTATACCCCATTTTTTATTTTTTTTACCCTCATATGAAATGTCCTTTATGTCCCCATATATAAGGATGTTTTACTCCTCCATACCCCCACAATTCCCTCTCATCTATTTTTTAAAGAAGATTGCTCCGCGGGATGGCACGAGCTCCACCCCAACACACAACCTCCGACTGTGGGAAATTCGACGAAAATACACAAAATCGACTAGGTAAGTTTGTTAGGAACTCGTTTATCTTCGTTTTAACCTTTTTCCTTTGTGATATGATTGTTGTTTGACTAGTTTTGGTTGTTCCATATTCGGTTTTGTTAGGGCTTCCATATTGGTCGTGATTGTCGCGCCACGATTGATATAATATCCGAAAAGGTTGTTGAACGAGGCGATATCAAAGAAGAAGATGTAAGTTTTCTTTTGTGGGTTCATTTGTTTCGTCATTTTTATAAGTTAGTGTTTTTAGTCGGAATCCCGTGGAGTGCGGTCGCACAAAGCCGTTAGGTGAAACTGACTGACGGTTTATTTAGACCGGTAAGGTTAGAGGTGAAACGGTCATATATAGTCGACAGTTTGCTGTCAATGTCGGTCTTCTAAAACCGACGGGGCTTTATGGCTTCGCATTTGCTTCACCACTAACTATAATTTGAATTAGAAAATTTGATTTTCTAGATTGATCCTGTTGTTAATGGTTCTTCTATTGGTTCTTATACGTTATTATGGGTGATGAAGCCTGTGCATCCGCAACTGGTACATTTGGGGAAGGGGAGGCCTACCCAGACTTTAAGTTTGCATTCAAACTATATGTGCCACTGAATTCAAGAGAGGAGGCTCTCATTTGGGCTCAGAATATTGCTGCAGAATATGAGTTTGTTGTCATAATTTAGAAATTTAATGTCGGCTCAAGTGGGAGTGGTCGACGAGCAAGAATGACGATGGGATGTGATCGGTCTGGCTAATATAGTACAAAATAGGGAAAGGGTAAGAAAAATGAGAGTAAGGAAAATATGGAAAAGGAAGAGAAGAAAAAACTTACTGCCACAAAAAAGTGCGGGTGTCAGTTTAAGTTTGTCCTAAAACACGAGGTAGATGGCGAGTAGAGTGTTAGAATTGTATGCGGGATGCACAACCATAGACTGACAAACAGTTCGGTGGGGCTTGCATATTCAGGGAGGCTTACTGCACTTGAGAAAGTGATTTTGGAGGACTTGAGTAAGACATGTGCTCAACCTAGGGACATTCTTTCACAAATCCTTAGAAAGAATCCTAAAAAGCCCACTTCATTGAAGACTATCTACAATGCAAGTGCAAGGTTGAAAAGGATCAAGGGGGAAGGGAAAACAAAAATGTAGCTCATGATGCAAAAGTTGGATGAGCACAACTATATCGAGCAACACGCATTTTAGGCGGGAACGTGCCGTCTCAAAGCCATTTTCTTTGCCCATACTTCGATTGATATTCTGAGATGTTTCCCTCATGTCTTGATCATGGATTGCACCTACAAGACTAATCGGTTTAAATTTCCATTGCTATAGATTATTGGGGTCACTTCTATGCACTTGACTTTTATAGATGCTCAAACTTTACTATTGAATGAGAAACAGGTTGACTACACGTGGGCTTTGAGTCATTTGAAGGATTTATTAGATGGATGAGAGCTCCAAATGGTTATATCGATAGATAGGGAGCTGGAGTTGATTTCGACCATAGAGGAGGTGTTTCTGACCACCACTTACCTACTAAGCGGGTGGCATGTCAACATGAATGTGATATCTAAGACAAGAGGACTATTCTCAAACGAAGAAAAATGAGATGCACGATATCAGATGTGGAATGACTTGGTATATGCAGAGACCGATGCATCATACATTGGTCGGCTGAATAACCTACAAGAGGCATATAGTGGTGTGAAAGGGTTGGTTGACTATGTATCAGACACATGGTTGATACACAAAGAGAAGTTTGTGCGGTTTGGACTAATAACGTCTTGCACTTTGGCACTGCCACTACATCTCGTGTTGAGAATGCACACAGTATGTTGAAGTGAGACTTAAGAATTTCACAGGGTCATTTTGCAGACTCGTGGGAGAATATACACATTGTCTTAAAGAATCAACACCACAGTATTACAAGATCCTTCAATAGATCTATGCATCTAGTGACACATCATTTTAAAGACCACATTTATAGTAACATAATTGGTTTTGTTAGAAAGAATGCATTGGATGAAATTGATAAGGAAGTGAAAAAATGTCGCGATTTTGTTGGATTTGATAGGAGCCTATGTGGGTGTGTGTTGCGCCACTCATGGGTTGTCATGTGCTCATGAGCTTTGATTACACATTATGGACGACAACCCTATTAGTTTCGACGAGATCCACCCACGGTGGAAAAAAATTGAACATGACCCCAATACATTCATCGTCCAATGATGATGAGTTTGAATTTATGTTCCATATTGAATTAGAGGTTATGAAGCAAAGATTCAAGAATGAGGGCTCTACTTGAGGGCAACGATTGTGTAAAAGTCGAAAGTAATTAATTTGCCTACATTCACTATCATTGAGGTTCTAAAAAAGAAAGTAAAAACGAAGGGTTGGCCAAGGAAAAAGAAGAAGCTCAAGATTGACATGAGTGAGAAATCAACTAGGAGAACTCCTTACAATTATGAGTTTGCCGAGGAGAAAATACGTCATGAATCGGAGAAAATGGAGAAAGCTCGTAACCAAGCCCAGGCAATGGAAAAAACAAGTCAAGAATCTGTGGAAAAGGCTAAAGCGATATAAGAATCCTGGGAAGTGAGATACCAACACAAGAGGACTCATCATTGACTACGAAGTGTAAGTGGAAACATTTCTTCCAAACATGGTACAGGGCGCGGTAAGGGAGCAACAATCCCATATGTCGCGCCTAGGCGTTGCACGACCCACAGAGTAGTGAACGATGTTTATTTTAGTGATTGTAATGACCCGAAAATTTTAACTCGTACAATGTGTCAATTTTAGGACAGTGACATAGACCCAACCTGACATGGCAAGCATAGTCAATTCTCAGGAGTCGACACTGATGTATGTTATTTATGTATGGTGTATGTAATACCTATTTTATACTCAAGAAGTATTAAGTTTCAATAAATTTTTGGTTTGATTGTGTCGGAATACGTGAAATGACTCATCGAGATGCGTGCGACGTGGGTACGGGGCTATTTAGAACGACATAGCTTAGATGTACAAATTACCAATTTATATAACGAGGTACTAAGCTAAGTAATTAGCAAACTTGACCAAGTCGGATAAAACACCAATGATGTTAAATGCAACTTAAGGACTCCAACAAATATATAACCAATCAAAATGGACACCAAGTACTTAGCTATCTAGAGTCAAACATCAGGGAGTTGATTGGGACGCGTGTCGGAGCCGCGAGAGAGTATGTTAGCGTTGATAAGAGGTAAGCAAACTAATTAGAGGATCAATTATAATTCTTATCACATTATTGGGTTTATTTCTTGTTATTCCATTTACTTGGACTCTATTCTCTATCGCCGAGTGTCTAAGGCTTGAGTGTGTCAGGAAGGTACTCCTAGGTTTAGTGCTAGATGGACAAACGTGACCTTACCCCGAGTACTGGATCGTAGGTAGTAGACATGGTCGAGGTATTCGGGGCACCGTTGATGCCTCCACACTATATCGAACTGAGCTTATCGACTTGGAGATTCGAAGTCGAGTAATGGCACCCGCTCTCGATGGATTTAGATCATTTAGACGCCTTCCCTTGACTCTTAGACACTCTGTATCGTAGTTATTATTTTCTAGTCCATTTGTCATACACTTTCATTTACTTTTCTGTCTTTTAAATTCTCGCATGATACTTAAACTTATTTATTTAAATTCGTGAATTGTGATTGAAACTCTACTGGCTTTACTCACTGGAATTGTCTCATTCAGTGACAATTGCAGATCTACTGACAACCAAATGCAAGGGGCCGGTGATTGGTGACTTCCTTTAATAACACTTAGGGATCTCTATGGGATTTGAGCGACACTGATACATGTATATTCATGATTCCCTCTTACATCCACCATATATATGCATGTTATCTATACACTATAGGGTTCCACACCATTAGGATGTTCGATGCTACGTCTTTGAATTGTTTATATTTGTTTAAGTTTTGCTTCTGCTATTAAACTAGTGAACTGCAAATTACAACGATTCAACTTTAAGTCACCAAATAACTTATAATAATATAAAAAGAGGCTGACTGGGCATGCGCTGACTTTGCGAGGGCCGACTTGGGGGTCCATGTAATCTTAGTGTGGCGACCCCAGCCGCCCCAGGGTGACGTGTCTCCGTGTACTCCTTGCCAGCTGGCCCAACTACACTTGTACGACACCTGCCCCGTCCTTTTTATGTCTCGTAACTCATGTCCACAAGTGTAATATTAGATAAACTAGTAAATCATCATTCTATTTTTTATCTTATATCAACCGTGACGTTCTAACTGTTTCAATTGTTACCTAGTTGGCCATTTATTGAGATCTTAACCATACTAATGGGTTGTATTTTAAGGTTAACATATTCAGCGGAAGTCTTACTTAATACCATTTAAACAAGATAATCCAACATGATAAACATTGTTTAAAGGCAAAACCTACTGTGGAAAACCTTGGAAAGTACTCTGTATATAAGCGACATCACCGCAACGGGTATATATACATGTACTGTGTTATCTCAAGTCTCCCAATACCCAAAATATACAAAATATCAAAAATAAATACGTACAAGTAGGTTCTCGACAGTGGGCAATTAGATGTAGTCGCCTAAGATCCCCTTGCCTCTACTGGTACTAGGATCTGCACTCAATCATCACGAAAGACAAACGACGAGTACGGTAAGTAAAATCCCAAGGAACTCATCTGAACATTCAAATAATAAAATAAAGGAAATACAAGGAATGCTGTCAAGTAAACATGAATAATGTAAAACATGCAACTGTAAATAGCTCATCGCATGAATAAACAACAGACAAGCTAACAAATGTGTATTCTCGCTCCAGAGGGACTAGATTGTACTTCGGGTCACCAAGTTCCCATCAGTGGTTGTGTCCAACTGGCCCAACTCTTGGTCCTTCGTGGCGCTGGCCAAATTCGCTGAGTCACCGACACGTGCACCAAGGCAAGCCCAGGTCGCCATTTACTAAAGGTCGGGTCACAGTGCTAGAATCCAGTGCCTCATGAACACACGACAAGGAAATTTGAGGGGGGCTAACCTCAACCTGTGTCCAAATATCCGAACAAAAGGATGAACAACAAGTAATAATAGAAACAACATGTAAACATAATAAATACTCAGAGTTTTTCAGTTGGGTTTTATAAACTGCACACGGCTCTCCGACCTCCCTGGACTCTTGTACCCAACCCGTCAAGCTCCCCGACACTGAGCTTCAGTCCACTAAGTCCCTGGAGTCCATTTTTACTAGTTTAGTTTGTTTACAAAGGTGTAGATATGTATTAGGTGGAAAATTTCTAAAACAGTCATAAATTCTCATTTTCATTTGTCATTAGCGCGCTAGAAATTTTAATTAGCACGTTATTGTTCTTCGTTGTGACGAACAACGGCACACTCATGGCAGTTAGCGCACTAATATTTCCAATTAGCGCGCTAATATTTCAAATTAGCGCGCTAATCACCTTTTGGGACAGAATTCTTGAATTGAGAATTCTGTCATAGTCCTCTAAATTAGCTATTCTAACTGGTATATTACCCTCTCCTCATCAAAATGACTTCAATACATCAATCAGGACACTCCATAAACCTCAATGTACATAAATTTCCACTAATTCATGCATTCATCACACTCTCTAATTTCAATCAAAACTACAAATTCTAGCTAGACCAGTGATCAATCCTCTAATAATACGATCTATAAACGCGAAATTGCATCATATTCACACAGTAAACCAGAGGCTAAACCATCAACTCGAATTTCACTAAACACACCAAAAAATGGGCTCATTTGCAAGCTTAGAAGGTGGAGAAAGTGATTACTTGGTTTGATCTCTATAGTCTTGAATTCTTAGCTGAAAGTCCTTCTCCTTCCTCAAATTTTATGGTTCTGCATGAAATGGGTGAGTGTTTTCGATCAACACTCCACTAACTCTACTATATATCTTTATGGAATCAATTATGGATACGTATCCCGAGGCATATCTTGTGCTTCACAAGCATGTTGTCATATACCTCATGGTGACTCCAATAACACACTCATCATCTAGTAATACACATCATGCAAATCTAGATGTCCATCTCATGGCCCATTTTAATCAATGTAAGTTATAGGTTTCCTTTAATTTTATTAATGTTACATTACATTAAGCCTTATCCAACCATATAGTTAGTGTTTTATTTATCAAATCTAATCAACTCATGGTCACACCAACCTTTGGCTACCCGTACCCGGTGCCCCGCATCTCGACACACATTTCGAGGCACGTCGTAGCCTATTGTTCAAGTTTACTTAATTAGCATATGGTTACATTAATTATGTCAATTTGATAACCTAGACATATTTATGTAACTTTATTGAGTATTCTCTGGTGTACACGTATCTCGCCTCTCGATACTCATGTAACGGACCAAATTTTAATTACGCCGTTATTATTAATTATTTTCAGAACCGAATGACAGCTCAGATCCATGTGGATGCCGCATATTGGTCAGGGCACACCTGACTAGGTAAATAGTGATTTTATGTGATTGTTTGCCTATTTGCGATGTTGTATATCGAGTTATTCGCTTAACATCGCATGTGTGTATTTATATCATTGAATCGAGCGAGATAGTGTAATGGGTGTTCGCCTCGAGAAACGTGTCGAGACGGCTACTGAGGAGCGAACTGCGGGTGCACTAAGTTGGGAAAACTAAAACACAAAAAAGAGAAGATTGGTCAACTCAACTAGCTTAACCCATTCACACTCCATCCCACACTCCATCATCATTATCGAAGTCTCCCTCACGCCACTCCTCTCCCTCACGTCACTCTCTTTCTCACACTCACAAACCCATGCATACATAACACACACACCAGGCAGTGAGAGGAAGAAGAAGAAACAAAGAGGAGGAGGAGGAGGAGGAGAAGGAGGAAGCGGGAAGGAGAGAAGAGAACGCGGAAAGCTGGGAAGGAGGTAAGTCATTGCTCTTGTGGTTGTTTTTGGTGAGTCGGCCACGGTGGCCACGAGGGGGTTCGGTCATGAAGGCCGAACCGGTCACGGTGGGGATGGCAGGGGTGTCTCCCCCTGCCATCGAGTCCACCGGGGGTTGGGGTGGAGAGTAACCCCAACCCAAACCACAATGGAAAAAAAAAAACCAGATAACGTCTCTGGGAAGAAGATGGGGTGGGGGAGGGGTGCACGCAGGGGAGGGGTGCACGCACGCGGTGCGTGCGTGCGGCCCCTGGGCCGTTGGGCCGGTATCGGCCCAACTCGGTTGGGTCAGGCCGGGCCCAACTGGACCCGACTCGGGTGGGCCCAAACCGGGTCAGGTCGATCCAGTTGGATCGGGTCGAGCCGACCCGATTGGACCAGGTCAAACCCGGTCCAAGGACCCACCCATCTACTTTAAATAATATAAATATTAAAATCTAATTTTTTAAAAAAAGTAATTTAAAATTTAATAAATTACAGAAAAATAAAAAAAATATGTAGAAAATTATGGAAAAATCCAGAAAAATCAGGAAAAATTATAAAACAATGAGAAAAACGTAAAAAAATGGTATTCGAGAATTTTTCGGCCGATGACACCCCGGTATAACTCGAAATGGGTGTCAAACCAAAACTTTTTGAAATGAAAATTTTCATAATTTGGCCACACATTATAAATTCACTTAATTTGACTATAAACTAGTTAAAATGGTTTAATGGGACACCGAAAACTTAGGATACCACAATGGGAGTCGTGCACGTATCTCGAGACATGAGTGAGACTTTGGAGTGCGTTTTTTAGGTATGTAAGATTTCATCTGAAAGTTACCGAGGGTTTACTTTTCCATCATTGATTTTTTATTCCTTGTTATTGTACTCTATTCCGTGATACATTTGGGTTGGTGGTCGAGTTACTCCCACCTGATATTTGTTGTGTACTTATGGTACACTATGCTGTAGCACGTACGATCAGACATTCGGTGAATTGCAACCCGAGTTGTAAGGGTGCACGTGTCGGGCAAGCCCCGCGAGGAACCAGGTGAAAGGAAGTGGGGGCACCCACCGAAAAGACCCTTGGGGTCCGAAGTACAGTTTAGTCTGACCGGGACGAGTACACACTTTGTTTCTCTCGTGTTATTTATTCATGTGATGATCTTAGCACAGTTGCCTGTTTAGTTTCCGCATGATTATTTGACATGTTTATTGATATCTGTTTAAATTCTTATAAATGCTCGGTGTACTTCGTTGGAATCTTACTAACCGTACTCTCCATCTTGCTTTTTGTGATGGTCGAGCGCAGATCCTAGTGCTAGTAAGGGCAAGGAGATTTTGGGCGACTTTATCTGACTGCCCGCGGTCTAGGACCTACTAGTACGTTTGATTTTGATATTTTGCTTTACTTTTGGGAAATGGGAGACTGAATAGACACTGTACTTGTATATATTACTGCTTAGTATTGTCGCCTATATATAGAGTACCTTTCCGGGTTTTCCACAATAGGTGTTGCTCTTACAATGATGCTTATGTGATGATAAATTTTAATTGTTTTTCTTACTTTAAATTTAAGACTTCCGTTTTTTTAAATATTACAAATGATTTACTTGTCTAACTAAACCGATTAACGAAATGAGTATGACACGTATATCGAGTAGAAAATGACGTTAGTGGCGCGTGGGACCCAGTGGATCAATGTTCCGACAAGACTGCGGGGCCGCGCCTCCCCACGTGGCGACCTCGAGATTTGGGGTCGTCTCAAGTGGTATCAGAGCGAGAGTTTGAGGAACCTCGAAAAATTAACTGAAAGAGCATAAGACTTAAAAATTTAAAATTTAGATGTGGAAACCCGATGTACTTACCTTAGAACTCTAGTTGGGAAGTGATGAGGCGGGTAGACTTAAGGTTTATACACGTGTTATGTTTCATTGTAAATGATATATTAAACGTATGTATACCAAGGCTGATCCGACACACGTTTTTCGATACAGATCATGATGTACAGATAGCCCTCGACACAGCCTGAGGTAGGACAGACTAGTGATCCTACTAGGGACACCGTGACTACTACTGTATCGACTCAGAGTATTGAGGATCGACTCGCCGCACACGATGCCCAGCTGACAGAGATCCTCCAGCTACTTATTGCTCAGTGCGACAAAATGCCACAAAAGACAGATCACTAGCTCCCACAGTTCTGGTTGCACCTACGGTACAGGACACCCGTCGCCCGATAACATCACATATGCCTACTGATACACCACTTTCAGAGACACGGGCTGAGGGAGTCTCGCCAGCTATTGTGATACCGTTAGAGACTTCGACTCTTATGCCCCTACCTATGACTACCGAGCAGCCGACAACTACTACAGTTCCTGCTACTTTCGCATTCGTCTTGACCCCGGAGACGAAGCTTAGAGAGTTTATGAAGTTTTAGCCGGGATACTTCTACGGAGGTGGAGACCCTGAGGCAGTAGGGAAGTGGATAGTTTCACACGAGCGTTTCCATAAGCTGATGCGGAATGATGACATCATACATACATGTTTATTCGGAGCGTGTCTGAGAGGTAATGCAGCGGTACGGTGGATGACTTATCTGGATTTCCACCCGGAGCCAACGACATGGGCGGAGTTTCGAGAGTTGTTCTATGATGAGTTCATCCCCATGCAGGTGATGCTGAGATTGAGGGAGGATTTTCTGGCCCTACGATAGGGTAACCGCTCATCGATGCGGTACATGGAGCGGTACCGATACCTATTACGGTTCTTGATTGATGTAGTGGGCACAGAGATGCTTCAGATTTACTATTTCGTACGTGGTGTTGATGAGCGGATTGCTGACGCGATAGTCTCGACAGGTGCTACTACTCTTCAGGAGGTGTATGATCGAGCATTATCTTATGAGACACTACTTTTGGAGAGAAAGGGCAAACATACGACAGCACCGCAGTACAGACGGATCAGAGTTTTCGGTCAGATCAAAGACCGAAGAGACAAAGAGATCAGCTTGATAGAGGTCGCCGAGATGATCGACGAGATAGGGACCGTAAGGTTGATCACCAGGATAGCCAGTTTCAGTACGAGGATAGGCGGCAGATGCATGCCATAACACCTGCACCCACAGAGCGGCGGCGACATCAGTCACAACAATACCGTCGGGATAGGGATCAAGGAGGCCGTGACAGGGGTCAGAGAGACCAGGGTCAGGGTCAGAGATTTAGGGCTTGGCAGGAGAGACATCGATGTCATCGTTGTGGTCAGAAAGGGGACCCGAAAATTGATTGCAGGACACCACCGACATTACCAGGAGCCCAGCAGGGTCAGGCCAGGGAGAGAGCACATGCGGTCGCGCAGCCAGATCGAGATGCGACCAAACAGCTCGTCGAGGGTACGTTATCTATTATGGGTAGACCGATGCGTGTTATGATAGATTCTGGTAGTACATTATCATTTATTTCCGGACGCATGGTAGGAGAGTTAGGGTTAGCATCACAGACGCTAGACACACACCTTGTCCTCAGTACGGCCGCTGGGGATCAGATATACCCTAACAGGATACGTCGAGACTGCACGATAGAGGTAGAGGGACATCAATTGCCTATAGATTTACGTGTCCCAGAGTATCTCGAGTTTGACGCACTTTTAGGGATGAACTGGTTGGCGGCATATCATGCGCAACTTGATAGTTTCCATAAGACCGTCACGTTTCGAGTTCTGGTTATTCCAGAGTTTACATTTACCGGAGTCGCTACCGCACTACTTATTAATGGAGGTCGACTAGCTACGACTCAGGAGATGGAGACATTTGCAGCAATAGTCGAGCCAGAGGTTAGGACCGAAGTCAGGATTGAAGATGTTCCAGTAGTCCGAGACTTCGTCGACGTATTTCCAGATGATTTACTAGGATTGCCACCGCCAAGAGCGATTGAGTTCATCATTGAGCTGATACCAGGTACTCAACCGATCGCTAGCAGACCTTACCGGATGTCACCGTCAGAGCATGAGGAGGTCAGGAGGCAATTGGATGACTTACTGGAGAAGGGCTTCATTCACCCTAGCATGTCACATTGGGGAGCTCCGATATTATTTGTGAAGAAGAAAGACGGTTCAATGAGGATGTGCATAGACTACCGGAAGTTGAATCAGGTGACAGTTAAAAACCGTTACCCACTCCCCATGATCGACGATCTTTTCGATCGTTTGACTGACGCCAAGTTCTTTTCGAAAATTGATCTGCGTTCAGGCTATCATCAGTTGAGGATTCGAGAAGAGTACGTCAAGAAGACAACTTTCAGTACAAGATATGAGTTGTTTGAGTTTACGGTTATGCCTTTTGGGCTGACTAATGCCCCAACGATCTTCATGGACTTGATGCATTGGGTCTTGAGACCATACTTGGACATATATGTCATCGTCTTTATTGATGACATCTTGATTTACATCAAGACTCGTGAGGAGCATGCGAGTCATCTCAGAACAGTTTTGGCGACATTGAGAGAGCATAGACTGTACGCAAAATTTAGCAAGTGTGATTTCTGGCTGAGTGCAGTAAGATTTTTGGGACACGTCATTAGTGATCAGGGTATCTCTGTGGATTCAGAGAAGATTTGGGCAATTATTGACTGGAGGACGCCCGAGTCTGCTTCTGATATTCAGAGTTTCTTGGGACTAGTAGGGTACTACCGTCGCTTCGTACCGGGCTTTTCCTCGATTGCGGCACTAATGACTAGACTGACTAAGAAAGATGTCAGATTTGATTGGTTCGAGGAGTGTGAGCAAGCTTTTTGGGAGTTGAAGAGGAGATTGACTTCCCGCTAGTGTTGACATTGCCAGAGCCGGGTAAGAGTTTATCACTGTATACGGATGTATCGGGCATTGGACTGGGATACGTTTTGATGAAGGAGGGTAGACCAGTAGCTTACTTATCCCGACGATTGAGACCCCATGAGGTTAACTATCCAGTGCATGACTTGGAGCTTGCAGCAGTCGTTTTTGCATTGAAGGCTTGGAGACATTATCTCTATGGAGAGCGGTTCGTACTTTACACTGATCATCAGAGTTTGAAATACATTTTCACTAAGAGAGATCTAAACATGCGTCAGAGGAGATGGCTTGAGTTACTGAAAGACTACGACTTCACTATTGAGTATCACCCAGGGAAAGCGAACGTCGTAGCTGACGCATTGAGCAGGAGTGGTATTGACAGTCATCGAGACGGTAGTGCGACATATGACACATGAACATGACTTATTACAGGTGGCGTCAGTTATGTGTCTGACCGATGTTTTTACTATGATCGAGCTACACATTTGTTGTCAGATGAGAGTTTCGACGGTATCTATTGAACGAGTTGTCGAGTATCAGAGGACCGATGGGCTTTATGAGCGGTTCAGTGGTATGGCACAAGATTCGAAGTGTACGGATTGGGTAGAGTCGACAGATCAGTGTTTGAGACACCGGTGGAGGTTGTGGATACCTGCAGTTCCGGAGATACGAGACGGAATTTTGGAGGACGCACACAGGTCTTGCTACACGGTTCATCCTGGTCGAACCAAGATGTATCGTGATTTGAGGACATTGTTCTGGTGGCCAGGGATGAAGGCTGACGTTAGCGAGTACATCAGGAGTTGTCATATTCACCAACAAGTTAAGGCTGATCACAGGAGACCAGGCGGTTTACTACAGCCACTACCAATTCCATAGTGGAAATGGGAGCACGTTACTATGGATTTTGTCAGTGGGTTACCGCAGACTACAAGGAGACACGATACGGTTTGGGTTGCGATCGACAGACTAACGAAATCGACGCATTTCATTCCTATTTCTATGAGATATTCGTTCCCACAGCTGAGCATTATCTCCAAGAGGGAGATCATTAGATTGCATGGGGTGCCAGTCTCTATTGTATCTGACCGAGATCCTAGGTTGACTTCGAAATTTTGGGAGGCGATGCAGGAGCAGTTTGGCACTAGGTTGCAATTTAGTACAACTTACCATTCTCGGACAGATGGACAGTCTGAGAGACTGATATGGATTCTGGAAGATATGCTCAGGGCTTGTATTTTGCAGTTTGGAGGTTCGTGGGAGGATTATTCACCGCTGCGTGAGTTTGCTTACAATAACAGCTATCGGGCGAGTATCGGGATGCCTCCGTTTGAGGCGCAATATGGCAGGCCCTGCAGATCACCTGCGTGTTGGGCAGCGCCTGAGGATACATTGGCGATTGGGCCAGAGATAGTTGTTGATCACACAAATAAGATTAGGTAGATTTGACAGAGACTTCGGGCATCACATGACAGATGGAAGAAATATGCGGATAAGTATCACGAGGGTCTGAGCTATGAAGAGGGCGACATGGTTTATCTAAAGGTTTCCCATGGAAGGGCCAACAGAGATTTGGAATTAAAGGGAAATTGCCGCCGAGATACTAAGGACCGTTCAGAGTTGCAGCACGAGTTGGCAGTGTGGCTTACAGATTGGACTTGCCAGCAGAGTTGGCTGGGGTTCATCCTACGTTTCACATCTCAATGTTAAGACTGGCTAGGTCAGGACCGAGCCCGATGGTTGACTTTAGACAGATCGAGGTTCGGCCTGATGTAACATATGAGGAGCGACCGATAGCAATTGTGGATCGCGCAATTCAGACTCTTAGGAGCAGGGAGATCCCTAAGGTGTTGGTTCGTTGACAACATCATGGTACATAGGGGCTCACTTGGGAGCTAGAATCTACTATGTGGGAGCGTTACCCTCAACTATTCCATGGTACGAAACTTCGAGTTATTTAAAATTTCGGGACGAAATTTCTTTTCTAATTGGGAAGAGTTGTAACGGCCCAAATTTTAATTACGCTGTTATTTTTAATTATTTTCAGACATGGACGACAGCTCAGATCCACGTGGATGCCGCAGATAGGTCAGGGCACACCTGACTAGGTAAATAATGATTTTTATGTGACTGTTTGCTTATTTGCGATGCTATATATCGAGTTATTCGCTTAACATCGCATGTGTGTATTTATATCATTGAATCGAGCGAGATAGTGTAACGGGTGTTCGCCTCGAGAAACGTGTCGAGACAGGTACTGAGGAGCGAACTGCGGGTTCGCTAAGTTGGGAAAACTAAAACACAAAAAAAAGAAAATTGGTCGAGTCAACTAGCTTAACCCATTCACACTCCATCCCACACTCCATCATCATTTTCGAAGTCTCCCTCACGTCACTCCTCTCCCTCACGTCACTCTCTCTCACACTCACAAAAACCCATACAAACACAACACACACACCTGGCAGTGAGAGGAAGAAGAAGAAACAAAGAGGAGGAGGAGGAGGAAGCGGGAATGAGAGAAGAGAACGCGGAAAGCTGGTAAGGAGGTAAGTCATTGCTCTTATGGTTGTTTTCGGTGAGTCGACCACGGTGGCCACGAGGGGTGGGGATCGCAGGGGTGTCTCCCCCTGCCATCGAGTCCACCGGGGGCTGGGGTGGAGAGTATCCCCAACCCAAACCACAATGGAAAAAAAAGAACCAGAGAACGTCTCTAGGAAGAAAAAGAAGATGGGGTGGGGGAGGGGTGCACGCACTCGGTGCGTCCGTGCGGCCCCTGGGCCGTTGGGCCGGTCCCGACCCAACTGGACCCGACCCGGGTGGGCCCAAACCGGGTCGGGCCGACCCTATTGGACCGGGTCAAACTCGGTCCAGGGACCCACCCATCTACTTTAAATAATATAAATATTAAAATATAATTTAAAAAAAAGAATTTAAAATTTAATAAATTACATAAAAATAAGAAAAATATGTAGAAAATTATGGAAAAATCCAAAAAAATCATGAAAAATTATAAAAAAAAAAAGAAAAGGTAGAAAAATGGTATTCAAGAATTTTTCGACCGTCGACACCCCGGTATAACTCGAAAAGGGTGTCAAACCAAAACTTTTTGAAATGAAAATTTTCATAGTTTTGCCACACATTATAAATTCACTTAATTTGACTATAAACTAGTTAAAATGGTTTAATGGGACACCAGGAACTTAGGAGACCACAATTGGGGTCGGGCACGTATCTCGAGACGTGAGTGAAACTTTGGAGTGCGTTTTTGAGGTACGTAAGATTTCATCTGAAAGTCACTGAGGGTTTACTTTTCCGTCGTTGATTTCCTATTCCTTGTTATTGTACTCTATTCCGTGATACATCTGGGTTGGTGGTCGAGTTACTCCCACCTAATATTTGTTGTGTACTTATGGTACACTATGCTGTAGCACGTACGATCAGACATTCGGTGAATTGCAACCCGAGTTGTAAGGGTGCACGTGTCGGGCAAGCCCCGCGAGTAACCAGGTGAAAGGAAGTGGGGGCACCCACCGAAAGGATCCTGGGGGTCCGAAGTACAGTTTAGTCTGACCGGGATGAGTACACACTTTGTTTCTCTCGTGTTATTTATTCATGTGATGATCTTAGCACAGTTGCCTGTTTAGTTTCCGCATGATTATTTGACATGTTTATTGGTATATGTTTAAATTCTTATAAATGCTCGGTGTACTTCGTTGGAATCTTACTAACTGTACTCTCCATCTTGCTTTTCGTGATGGTCGAGTGCAAATCCTAGTGCTAGTAAGGGCAAGGGGATTTTGGGCGACTTTATCTGACTGCCTGCGGTCGAAGACCTACTAGTACGTTTGATTTTGATATTTTGCTTTACTTTTGGGAAATGGGAGACTGAATAGACACTGTACTTGTATATATTACTGCTTAATATTGTCGCCTATATACAGAGTACCTTTTCGGGTTTTCCACAATAGGTGTTGCTCTTACAATGATGCTTATGTGATGATAAATTTTAATTGTTTTTCTTACTTTAAATTTAAGACTTCCGCTGTTTTAAATATTACAAATGATTTACTTGTCTAAATAAACCGATTAACGAAATGAGTATGACACGTATATTGAGTAGAAAATGACGTTAGTGGCGCGTAGGACCCAGTGGATCAATGTTCTGATAAGACTGCGGGGTCGCGCCTCCCCATGTGGAGACCTCGGGATTTGGGGTCGTCACACTCGTATTAGCATGTACTTCGAGGTAGCTACCCGCCACACAACCTCGCACGCTCTCATGATTCAACATACATACATGCAATGTATTTAACCAATAATTGAATAAATTGCCCCGCAATTAAACTATCCAACATACAATTAAACCAGTGTACCTAAGTCGACGTGTGTCTTAGCCTACCCAAGGCGTGCACGTGGATCTGAATTGGTGTCCATGTCTGCAATTTTGAGATAATTAACGACATTAATAAAATAGGCTGATACAGTTCTTCCCAACTAAATAAAAATTTTGTCCCGAAATTTAATCGTAACTTAAATCTCGTACCAAAAAATAGCTGAGGGTATCACTCCTCATCGTCGACTCGAGCTCCCAGGTAGTCCATTTGTCATATGATGTTGCCAATGAACTAAAACCCTAGAAAGTTTCTTGTTCCTGAGAATCTATACTCTGCAGTCAATGATCTCTATCGACCTCTCCTCATAATTCATGTTAGGCTAAACCTCAATCTGTCCCAAATCAATGGTTGGTTTCGGTCCTGCCCTAGCTAGTCTCAGCATCGAAATGTGAAATGTAGGATGAACCCCAACTAACGCCGTAGGTAGCTCTAATCGATACGCAACACTGCCTACTCGCTGTGCAATCCTGTATGGCCCAATGAACCTCGGCGTCAGTTTTCCCTTAATACCAAACCTTTGCTGGCCTTTCCAAGGGGAAACCTTCAAATACACCATGTCACCCTCCTTATAGCTTAGTCCTTCGTGATAACGATCCACGTATTTATTCTGTCTATCATGTGTGGCTCGTAACCTTTGTCAAATCTGTATAATATTCTCTGCGTGATCAACAAATATCTCAGGCCCAACTGTCAATGTAGCTTCCGGCTCCGCCCAACAGGCAGGTGATCTACAAGGCCTCCCATACAGTGCCTCAAACGGTGGAATGCCAATGCCCGCCTCATAGATGTTATTATATGAAAACTCACACAAAGGCAGATAGCCTCCTACGAACCCCCAAACTACAATATAGAAGCCCTGAGCATCCTCCAATATCTGTATCAGTCGCTCTGACCGTCCGTCGGTCTGAGGATGATAAGGCGTACTAAAATGCAACCTGGTGCCAAACTGCTCCTGCATAGCCTCCCAAAGATTCGATGTCAACCTGGATCTTTATCCGATACGATGGAAACCGACACTCCATGCAACTAATAATCTCTCGCTCAAACAATATGCTCAGCTGAGGGAACATGTATCTCATGGAAATCGAAATGAAATGAGCCAATTTTGTCAGTCTATCAATCACCATCCAAACTACATTGCGACGCCTCGATGTCCGCGGTAGTCCACTAACGAAATCTATAGTGATGTGCTCTCATTTCCTTTGCGGAATGGACAATGGCTGTAACAATCCACCGGGTCTCCTGTGCTCAGCCTTCACCCGCTGAAAAATGTGACAACTCCTGATGTATCCGCCTACGTTAGCCTTTATCCCTGACCACCAGAATAATCGTCGCAAATCATGGTACATCGTGGTCCGACCAAGATGAACTGTGTAGCGAGACCGATGTGCATCTTTCAGAATCTAGTCCCGTATCTCCTGATCTGCATGTTTTTCCCTTCAAATTTGACTACTTAAACATATCTAACACACTATCCATACCTAATTAACACCAAACAACATCTAAAACAACCTTAGAACAACCATTTTGTATCAAATTGATCAAAATTTCATAAAATTGGGTTCAAATGAAAGTGTAGATAATAGTGATGATGATTACCTTAGTTTAAATCCTCCAATTAAACTCCAAAATAGTTGAATTTCAGCTCCAAATCTCTTTTTCTCCTATCCAACAAGTTGAAATGAAAAATGGTTTCAATTGCATGCTTTTGATCAACTTATATTATATATTAAAGAGATATTCAATTCTAGTCCTTGATCTCAATACGTTTACCTATATCGAGGTTTATCTAATGGTTCACCTCTAGCCACTTAGTCCACTCAATCCCACTCACTCAATCCATGTGACACCAATAGATATTATCATTACTCCTAGATGTGCCAATGTGCATCTCTAGAAAAATCATATAGTTCCCAATTAATTAACTAAACTATAAGCCTTGATTTATTTTAATTTGATTATTCTAACTTAAGCCCATTTGAATACATATGGTTAGTGTTTTATTTATCAAACTTAATCAACTTATGGTTCCAGTAACCTTCGACTATCTGATAACTGGTGCCCCGCGTCTCGACACACATTTCGAGGCACACCATAACCTAATGTTTACGTTGGATTTACTTGGCCTATGGTCACATTACCCATTTTAATTGATTAATTAGTCATCTTAACGTGAATTAGTCGAGTTTCCTAGTGTACCCATAGTTTGCCTATCCGACACTTGTGTTGGCACGTCTTTTGAGGCGAACACGCGTCACACAAACTCACCCGATAGCAACATACACACATGCGGTGCAAGATAATAATAATTTTTTAAACACCACATATACACAACCACCATCCATAAATAATATATTTCCTCGGTTCTCATGTTTGAGTCAACCGAGTTGTCCACGTAATGCCCGAACTACAACTGTTAATCCTTGAGATTAACGCTAATCCTGATTTAATTAATTTGGATCGTTACAAGTCTCGCCGAAGGGTAAGTGAAATGTGTTAGTCTCCGGCTGCCACCTCTCGACAATGCCAGACACTATGACCCTATTACATCTGTCGTATGAGATGTACCCCAATGGCTGTAAACCAGACTTGTCGATGAGCATGTCGACCGTTTAATTATCAGGGTGTCGTGCGATAGTCTCCTAATAAGTGATCTGAATACCGTGGTTGATGCATTTTAAATACTCTCGACCCTACAAAGATATAATATTGGATTTAAAATATTGACATTTGCATATGATTAACATAACATAATGTTATTAAGGAATGGATGTATATCTCGATGTGTACTTTGTTGTCATTCCAAATATGCACCAATACAAGGTTTCAGAATGACGGCAAAAACGATAAATCTGATGGCCCATTGAGAAATGAAGTGGGTATATATTCTGCATCGCCTCTCAATATACTAGCAGTAGATGTACCAATAGCATAGTCTTTAGTGACGTTTGAGTTATGTGCAGATTCACATGATGGGGAACGACTCCCTTCAGTCTCAGCTCGGCTATCATCGTTACGCTTCAAACGCTTCCCTCGTTTTTTATTTTTCTTCTCTAGGGATAGCTTCCTGCAGTACGGGGCAATCGTGCGTATTCTCTCGGGGTTCTCACGCTCCGACTTCACGTCCCCTGTGGGCTGCGGCTGGGACGAGCCCAAGTCTCCTGCGACGATAAAGGCGGCAGCAGCTCTCGCAACCATATTTGCTCAGCCTGCGGATGGTTTTGCGCAACATGATTCTTTATGGCCATACCCTAAACCAGAATAAATGGTAAATTTAGACCTAATAAAACAAAACTTGGTCAACAATTTAATTAAACGTAACAAAAAAGATCAATTTCCAACTTGGCGGTTGAGCAAAACCGAGACTAATAGCTGTATTATCGGTTTGAAATGACCGATAATTCAATAGGGATTTCAATTTTCATTGACTGCAACTATTCTATATACATCGATTTAGTAGTGTCGTCACAAATTTAGTCTAACGGACATATTCCCCGTTAACAATTTAAACATTACGGTTGTATATGACCGACACCTTTATTTATGGTGACAGTCCTGTGCACTCGTCGTCATCGAGACCATATTTTCAATCAAACCCTAAAACCTAAAACACATAAACAAGGAGCAAATTACCCAAAAAACACAGAATAAATAGTTGCAAACTCACGGGGAACAATACCCAACAAAAATTAAGACAAATTACTTATCCTAGACTTGGTAGCAGATAAAGGAACGGACAACGGCGCTCTACAATTTTAACGACGAATGCCTCCACGAGATTTGGCGACCTTCCACCTACAAAAATACTCCAAATGCACTAAAGATCTCGATTCAGGGTTCCTTTAACACCGATAAATCGAGGGGTGTATGGTTATCGCAAATTTGTTCGTGGGGTACGTGGGTTGGAACGTTGGTGAGAGATGGTGTTAGACTTGTTGAGGGGATAGGGGTAATTTCGAAATAATTCGCAAAATTATGGGATAAATGTTGTACAGAAATTTCAATTTTGGGTGACAAAGTAGTAACAGGGTCAAACAAGCAATTCGTGGGGCCGCTACCTTAAAATATAGACAACCATCCCATAAAACGGGACCACTACCTGCTCAGGGGAATGATTATCTTAATTTGACGAAACATCCGCTTGAGAAGACAAAACTTAAAAGAGTCAGACTATGTGCATCCCTCGTAATGATCAAGGCACCCAACAAAATTTTTGTGAAAATTGGTTTTGGTAGGAAATGTAAAAAATGTCCTCTTAAACCCAACAATTCACTCACGATTGAAAAACTTCCCCTTCCCACGCACCCCACCTTCAATCCTCCAATTTTCTCATAAGTGCAATTAATCCCTAGCCGTGCACATACACGAAGTTGAATGAACTCAGTTGACCGATTTTGGAGGAGACAATAATATCAATTTGTATTGTAGGGTTTGTTAGATTCAGTATGTTTGCATCACTATTAATGTATAATGGGTGAAGAAAAGGAATGAGAGGCGGGCATAGAACAAGATAAAGTTTTTTCTTGATTTTTCTGTAATTTTTCATTTTTCAAACTGTACAGGGGACGCGAAGTGATTGACCACACAGTTTTTGATACACTACATAGGGTCTCGGTTGTATCTAGCCGACACTCTTGTATAAGTCTCGAACTAAAGTAACCGAAATCATATGTATGTACTCTGTGGTACTAGTCACGGTCATTGGGACCGAGACTGCATGTTGTTTCTTGAACTTATGGGATTGAGAAAGTTGGGATGCCTCGAAAAACAACCGGGGTGTCCTGATCAGGCGGAGTGCACATTTTTTAACAAAGTGACAATTTGAAAAACTTGACAGAATGCCTTGAGAAATTGATTGGGTGCCCTTATGTGAAGGCCCAGTCCCACCGTGTAGCTTGCTATCCACATACACACCGGACGCTGGGACCCCCAAGACCGTGTATATGGCTTAATATCCACACATATACACGTTTTACCCCACCCCCACAACTCGAACTCACGCTCATGGGGTCAAATACGTGAGCCCATCAAGTTGTGTACCAATTGAGCTACCTCCATATACACGGTCTTGGGGGTCCCAGCGTCCGGTGTGTATGTGGATAGCAAGCTACACGGTTGGGACTGGGCCCTCACAAAAAAGGCGCCTTTTTTGTGAGGGCCCAGTCCCAACCGTGTAGCTTGCTATCCACATACACACCGGACGATGGGTCCTCAAGACCGTGTATATGGCTTAATATCCACACATATACACGTTTAACCCCACCCCCACAACTCGAACTCGCGCTCATGGGGTCAAATACGCGAGCCCATCAAGTTGTGTACCAAGTGAGCTAACTGGGCCCTCACACCTTATCATCAGGGTGCCTGAGAAACAATCGGGGTGCACGTAGCCGCACCCAACTTAAAAATAAAGCACGAACTAAACCTAAAACAAAATAAAAAATTACATCCTAACTAAAGAAGAATTAGATAATGAAGTTATATACCAACTCAAAACACTTTGGGAAAAAATGAATGCCAATTATTTTGCAAATCTATCTCCTTAGAATCGAAGATCACGTGTCAACTACTAAATGACCATAAAGCCCTCACGCTCGAAGCCACCTAAAACACCAGAACGTGGAGCGCCTAAAACGTAATTTCACTACCGCGCGACTTCATAACACGAAAAGAAACACGCACACGATGCATACTTACATAACCCTACATTCATTCATTACAAAAAACGACGACTAGAACCAACGCAACTTTCATTTCTAGGGTTTTGGCTCGTTAGGGTTTTTCGAGTTTTCTTCTTCCTCTTCGACCATTTCGGATCGATCAAATCTCTTACGCGAGATCGAGAGGAGCCCTTCACCATGTACGGATCGAGAGGGTATGTTAAAAAACCCTAGCTTTCGATTGGTGTTATTGATTATCGTGTTTTGAATGTCTCTGGAATTGTTGAATGGTGTTTTTTGGTGATTGATTGAGTTCATGCTGTTGTTTGGATTGTTCGAATTGCGCTTGTGTAGTTTTTGTGATTCTGTATTCGTTTCGTGTAATTAGTTTGGAGAAAACCCTAACATTGAGATGGAATGCTTTGTCTCGTTATTTTTGTTCTTATCGGAGGCGGTAGGCGTTTGCTTGGGTCGGTAGCTATCGCCGGAGTCATTATGTTCAACATTTGTTTTGAGTGTCTCAAATTACTTTTTGAATGTTGATGTCTTGGTGGCGAATTGCGGTAACGAATTATCTGTAGAAACATAATTTTCTTTTACTAGTAGTCATAAGTCTATGTTAATTTTGTTCTTATCGGAGATGGTGAGAGTAAAATTAGGTCGGTAGCTATTGCCGGAGTCAATATTTTCAGTATTTGTTTTGGGTGTCTCGTATTACTTTTTGAATGTTGATGTCTTGGTGGCGAATTACGGTAACGAATTATCTGTAGAAACATAATTTTCTTTTACCAGTAGTCATAGCTCTATGTTAATTTTGTTCTTGTCAGAGATGGTGAGCGGTTAATTAGGTCGGTAGCTGTCACGGAGTCAATATGATTAGCATTTTTTTTTTTTTGGGTGTCTGGATGTCTTGGTGGCGAATTCCGGTAACGAATTGTCTGTAGAAACATAATTTTCTTTTTCTAGTAGTCATAACTCTATGTTAATTTAATGCATATGATGGCTTACACTTGATCTCTGAACTTCAGGTAAGTTCAAATGTTGACAAGTAAACTTGCTGATGCTCCCTATACTTGACCATATTTGATAATTTTCTTGGATTTTCCGTTAGATGGTTTTAGTGACTGGGATCTTTTCTGTTTTCATTTTTAACGTTGAAAATATTTTTGTGAATTCCTTTATCCGCCTTTAAAGACTTGTGCCAGAATTTTGTTCATGTGAGCAGTTGGGATCTTGTTGTCTCCATGTCTGTGATTTTTATTTTCTAACAATTGTTTTTATTTTATTTTTTTATTTTATGAAAGCAACGATAGTTAAGTTTTGGGTATGGCATAATCTGCTAATATTTATGCAGAGTTATCTCAACCTTTCAAGGCAGGTTTTTATTTAAAAAAACACTTGAAATTGAATTAATGAGACAAAAATGATACAATCAAATGAACGCTGTGAATGATAATTTATAAGAGTTGGGGATTATAAGTTATAACTTAAATTATCTAAATCTAAGTCTAAAAGACTAAAAGTGGGAACCATCTGTGATAAAATTGGGAAGGCAATCTTTGTGCTGGAATCTGATAAGTAATAACTAATGATGCTCAGATTCTGAACCAGAATTGAAAAGAAAGGAATCCCAACTTCTCTTTAATTTGCAGTAATAATTCTGTTATGGGGTTTGTTAATTTTAGGTTAGAAAAACTTACATTTCCATTAGCTGGGTATGGAGCAGGATATTAACCGCATACACTGAAAAAATAGGAACACAAAGACTTGTAAGATTTTGCCTTTGCAAACTGCACCTTGCTCTTTTTTGCATGCTTCCTATGTTTGTTTGATAAAGTAGAGACGCGCTAAAGGCACCGCAACTGTGTATAAGGGCAAGCCAACGTATATATCTTTAGTGAATGGCATACTAGTCATTTCTTAGGAGAGTTAAAAAAAAATAAATCACTCGATTGTCCTTGCAAGTCTTTATGTTTCTATCTTTTGTAACATGTGTTGGCTTTTAATTTTTATGTTTGAGTTGAATTTTGTGTTATCTTTCTGTGTATTTTTATTTACTTCACTTGTTCTATGCTTGTGTGGAATTATTCTGCATGCACTTTATAATACGCCTTCTCAAGCGCTGGTTTGTTGTCATTGGAGCTTTGCAGTGTTCTATATTCCTTACTCTTTCCTTATTTATTATTTTTATTTCATTTATTGCTTGGGAGGGATGCCAATATATAGGAATGCTTGAGAATTTTAGAGTTTAGGCTATAGGCTATCGAGGGCTGGGCTTGGTTTTATTAACAGGGTTAAGTGTGGTGTGGGGGATTTGTTTTCCTTTGGGATTGAATAAATGAAGGGCAATGTTGGGGAGCGGGGGGTTTTCGGATGGGTACGAGGTCGGCTCAAAGAGACAGAGAATGATCGAATCAAATCCCTACTTCGCAGTGAGTGGTGCTGGCAGCAGTTATCAACCTTACAACTATGGCGGTGGATGGAATCCTGTTTTCCCGGTCGTTCGTCTTAGAGGCCTTCCATTCAATTGCACGGACACCGACATCTTCAAATTCTTTGCAGGATTGGACCTTATAGATGTTCTTCTTGTCAACAAAAATGGACGCTTCTCTGGGGAAGCGTTTGTTGTCTTTGCAAGTCCTCTGCAGACTGATTTTGCACTGCAACGTGACCGACAGAATATGGGACGTAGGTATGTGGAAGTTTTTCGCTGCACCAAGCAGGAATATTACCGGGCTGTGGCTGCTGAGGTAAAATACGAAGGCAATTACGACGAGATCCATGGCAGCCCCCCTCGATCAAAGAAGTCGATAGACAAGGATAACTTGGAGTACACTGAGATGCTTAAACTGCGAGGGCTCCCATTCTCTGTTACCAAGAGTGATATTTTGGAGTTCTTCAAAAATTTTGAGCTGACAGAAGACGAAGTACACATAGCATGCCGTGCAGATGGGAAGGCAACAGGTGAAGCATATGTGGAGTTCCCTTCAGCTGATGATGCCAAGAAAGCCATGTCCAAGGACAAGAAGATGATTGGCTCACGGTATGTGGAACTATTCCCCTCATCCCGTGATGAGGCAAGACGTGCAGAATCAAGATCTAGGCATTGATTTTGAATTTTGAAACTCTTGACAGCCAAAATTGCCTCCAATATGATGTACGTTCCATTCCGTTTTAGAGGGGGCTTCTCTAGGTCTCTCATGCTTAATCATTTTTGTAGATTTCACTGTGGTACTCAGCTATGATTTTCACTATTATAAGTTTGCATTGAAAAAAATCCCAATCAAATTTCTTGTTTAAGACTTTGATAGGTCCTGGTTTGCACTTCACTTTCAGCAGGCTTCTCAGTTTTTCTGAATTAATTTTTGTTGGGGATTATAGGCGGCTTCAAAACATGATTTTGTGGCTCCTAAAACTTATCCCTTTATGCGGGGCAGGATTACTGCTTCAGAGGGCTATTGTGTTTCTGTTACTTTTGTGCGCAGTAGTGTCTATAGGATATTTCAAGGGATTGTGCGGTGAATAATTCAGTCCTAAGTCCGTGCTTTGTACATCTTGAGCGAAATCAGAAAAGCAAGCTTACATTTACAGAGGACTACGTATTTGGCCATGTT
The DNA here is from genome assembly GCA_039657365.1 of Stephania yunnanensis. Classification (NCBI taxonomy): domain Eukaryota; kingdom Viridiplantae; phylum Streptophyta; class Magnoliopsida; order Ranunculales; family Menispermaceae; genus Stephania; species Stephania yunnanensis. The sequence goes on along the minus strand of CM077585.1, from coordinate 50,800,577 downwards.
AATATTTTTGTTGTCTCTTATTGATAAGGTGATATTTGAGATGACATTACAGAGGAAAAGAGAGAGACTTGTGGCCATTTTACAGATGCGGTAAGAAGATAACACACTTAATTTGAAGCTCATGAACTATTTTTTATTATTTATTTATTTTATGACCTCTTGATAGCACTCCAGTGACTGAATCCCTTGAACTAATAGAATCCATTTCAATCTGCTGTCTTTTTCTTCTATATCTTGTAATTCACTGTATGCTCTTTCCATTTTTTGTCATCTAGATACTTCTCATAAAAGCTTACTTCCTTGTTTGCCTTCACAGACAATGCAGCCATACTCCTTGTGCCGTATCGTCCCTGTGTCAATGAAAAATTGGAGTGTAAACATGAGTATCTAGAGTGCACATTAGCGTGAACAGAGTAGAAGTATGTAATGGTTATTTATTTATTTACCTTTGTAGTGTCTACTTCCACAAATATTGAACTTAGCTGCATTTCCCACTCTGGAGAGCGCGCATTGGGTAGCTTGCTTTTGTCACTTTTAACTGTGTCTGTCATCAGCTCGTCTACCATTTCTTTCATGGGGATCTCATCTTCCCCATACTTCTCTAGTGCTGCCATGAAGCGTTTGCCCAAACGTAGAGACTGCAGTAAGAGAAATGACATAGTTGGTTTGCAGCGCATTAGTAAACACGTCGCCTAGGCGGTGCCTTAGGCGGGTGGTGTCATTCTAAATATTTTTTAAAAAATTTGAAGGGGTATTTTACAATTAAGTTTGATAATAAAATACCTCCTTAATAACAAAATTTTGACACAATTAATATTACATAAGGGCCTAAAGATTTATTAGTATTTTTGAAGTATATATTGAATAATAATCACATTGACTAATAGATAATTAGTGTTATTTAAGGATCTATAAATAAATAAATATTTATTCGACTTTTAAATAAATATTATTTTGTTCGCCCAGACATCGCCTAGTGCCGTCTACGCACTGCCTTGCCTAGGTCAGATAAATTGCTTGGGGATCGCCTTAACACCTTGCTATCCTTGATATAATTAGATTTTCATGAAAACGTTCGAAAAACCTGTTCTATGTGTTGTATGTCATGAATTTGAAGCTACTTTCCTACCTTGTGCCAAGGAGTGTCTAGCTTTGCATTTGATAGAACGTGGACCCCATTTGACACCTCTTGAACAAAGATAGGCTTCCCTTGTGGTCTGTTGGAGACATAAACCATGGTTTTCGCTACAAAGTCGGCTAATATCAAGTTGAAACCGTTGTACTGATCTGCCTGTCTCATCACTTCTTCTGCATATTCTTTAGGACTCTTGCTGCTCTGCAACCATATCGATAAATCGCTTCAGATCTCACCTCTTGCTAACATTTAACTTAAGACTCCTTTAACATAGGCCAATCAAATAAAATACCTTCAAGAAACGAAGTGGCAGTTCTCCCCTACTTTTGGTCCCAGACAGTGATCCAGGTTCTGGTACATTTGTAACGAAGGCCAACCTTCCATCCCTACTACAAGCCAACCATGTCCCGCCGCAAACTTCATCTCTTCCTCCAAGTATCTCACCATCTTCCCACCATGAGACTGCCTTAGTAGGCCTTGCAATGCAATACCCACAGCTTTGTTAGTCAATAAAATGATCAGATATCTAAATGTTTAAACTGCACTGTACGTAGAGGAGAGGTACCTGTTGTGATATTCATCTCTGTTGAGCAATAGAAGAAATGGGTACAAAGGGTGAGCTTGCCAAACAAACACTGCTATGCACATGGTTTGATTTCTTCTCCTTAATTACTGCTCAGAAAACTTGTAAATTTTTCTTCTGATAGCTAAGGATATCCGAGCCACCGTCACTGCCACAAAAAACTTGTATAATAGGAAACTAAAGTTGCACGCTACCCTACTTTGGTAGTTGAATTCTAAAAATGAATGAAATCTCTAGGCACCCTTGAAGAACTTGAAGCAGCTGAGCTGAACTGGAGTGTCTGCTGCTTGTATTAGTGATTTGTGTGGATGTGGTAGGGTTTTTATGAGAAAAAAAAAGTGTTTCTGGCTCTTCAACTACTGAGTACGGCTTCAACATTATGCAACTGGAAAAACCATCACTTTCATTAATATTATGTGGCTTAGAGTGAATGAATGATATGGTGGCACCTTGAAGTCCCAGCCTACTTATGAACCGCAGGATATATGTCGAGATACGTGCACAAGCATGTCTATGTTAAAGACCTTGTTTCGTTAGTGGTGGAGTTAACTCCAGAGAGATAACTTGGAGGGGAGTTGTAAGTAATCTTCTTTAGTCACTCAATTACCCTTCAAGTTATCTCTTAATTCAAACTCTAAAGTGAAAGATATCTCTACTACCCCTTCTAGAAGGGTCATCTACCGAGAGTATGTAGACACAATTAATTTTTATTAATTACTTTTTATTATCACATTTTTAAAAAAAAAAAAGTATTTATGGTAATTTACATTTTTTATTATTTAAAAATTTGTAATGAGCAAAACAAAGATATGATCTTGTCCTATTTGCATTCAAAGTTGGCAAAAACAAACCCCATAGTTTTCAAATAGATGTGCGGCATGAGGTGTTATTGTAGCATTTGTTACTAAGTAATATAATATGATAGTAACATACAATGTGCTAAGGAAGCCGAAATTGACGATTAATTTCGTTGTGGATGAACTACAGAACTTTGAAAGTCTTTTTTGTTGGCTAGCAAGTGGGTGCATAGTAGGTACGTATGTATAAAAAGAGAATGTTCGAGTGACGTGCATTTGCTACGTTGTTTGCGTGCTTTTAATGTTTGTATCGAGATTTGCACGTGCAACGACGATGTGTATCCAAAGGACTCCTAATCGATTGTATGTTACACGATGACTATACTAAAAAAAAGAGTTGTTTGCATTATTTGTATGTAAAATGAAAATGAAAAATCAGCTAAGTTAATTAGCTTTCGGTTTTGAGGGGTATGTGTACCTCACAACACACTAAAGGCAAACCATCCCTATTATTTAGCTCAAACTAATTTGAGATTCATTGGCTTGCTTTTAGTGTTTTGTGGAGGTGCGCATAGCCGTAACTTTCGAGTTATTACAGGAGTTTATTTTATTTTATTTTTTTTAAATTATTGAACTCAACCTCACAATTGTCGTGCCCAAATTGTATTCGTGAATTTGACTGATAACCATATGGTCAAAATAAAATAAATGCTTGGCATGTTTTCACTTTATTGTGTGAGATGTCTCTGTTTGGTGAAATAATTATAAAATGTATTTATTTTATTGAAGCATAATTATAAGTATTCACATCACTAACTACGTCAAATCAAGCTAATTAATGGGTCTTTCAATGATCCAATACTATTCTTTTGATAATCATGGTGCCCAACTTGTTTTTAGCTTTTCTTTACTATGGTTGGATTAATCCTTTGAAAGTTAATCAAGTTTTACAATATCATAATTTGAGATAAATCGATGAAATATAATGTTCTTATCAAGAGTTGAATCCATAACATTTGCTTCTGACAGAGTCAAAGTGCTCTTTTTTTTATCACTACATCACACCCTTGGGAGGCTTCGATGATAATACTTGATTTTGTTTGTGAAGCCTTTAATCATTTGAAATCCATTTAAGAGTTGACTCATAACTTGAACTCTAAAAATATCCAAAATTAGTGTGTAGGTTTCGTTTTCTAATTTTAATGCCCATCAAATCTATATAAGTATAACCTGGGGTCTCGTAAATTTTCAAAATTAATCTACTAGCTTTTAAGCATTCAGATGGATTAGTGTTGCGAGAGAGCTGCGAGAGAGCCTAGTGTTGGAGATATTTGGATTGAAAGCCAATCCCACATCGGATTAGTGTGACTTAAAAATGAAGTATACAGGGGCGGAACCAGCCTCGAGCTAGAGGGAGGCCAATTACAAAAGATTTCAAATAAAATTTTTCATATCGCACAACTTTAAAAACCTATGGTGCATTATGTGTTAATAAAATCACTTGAAGTGATTTTCAATCTATCATTTATATGGGTTTTTTAGACTAGATGTTGCTCCATAAAGTGGTTATTTTATCAAGTAACTCTTATATGTATAAACTCTAGAAGGGAGACATGGACTATTGATCATATTTATTAGCAAAAATCTCTTTGTGAAATTAACAACACAAAACGAATGGAGACTTTTGTTATGTATTAAAATATAAATATTAAAATAGTGGTCCAGAAAGCAAAATGTGGCAGCTGCAAAATGTGGTCTAGAAGGGAGACATGGACTATTGCTCCATTTTTCTTCGATATTTGAGAATGGTTAGGGCGGCTTCTTAGCCTCCGAGATTAGTCGGGCCTTAATTGGAAGGGACCAAGATAGTTCAGACACTCACAATCATTAAAAAAAAAAACAACGTATATAAGTGTAGATCTCCTTCAATTAGTACTAAGCTTTCTGAAATAAACCTTACACTTATTAATTAAAGGTAGTTAAGTTGAATTGAGAATTGGCGCAAGCACACTTGGACTAAGCCATTCCAAACTACAAAATCTGATATTAAATTGCTGATCCATGCAAAATAATCATTCCTTTGTTAGATGAAAAACAAGTCACTTTCTAGTTTGCCAAATCTAAGCTGCAATAGGCTTCAAAAAAAAAAAAAAAAAAAAAATCTAAGCTGTAACAGATTAGTTTACTTGTAGGCAACTATATTTTCCTGAAACTAATATTGCGCAATGTAAACTATTTGCTTTTTTGTAGAAAAGGACTATATTTTCCTGAAACTATATCATACTGCGTGATGTAAACTATTTGCTTTTTTTTTTTTTTGAGAAAGAACTATATTGCGTGATGTAAACTACTAGTATTTGTTTTTTAAGACCTATATTTGATGGTGTCCCTTAGATTCACATCGAGATGTGTGCGCACTCCCATCAATTCAAAAATCATGGGACACACACCAACAGATGTGTCTTTGGTGCGTGTCTTTCGTGTGCCAATAACATTAAAAGTTTGAAAGGACTTATGCTAGAACTTGCATTAATTTTCTTGCCCTCTACTTCAGTCCTATACGTGTACGTGAGAGAGAATTCGAACGTCTAATTTTACTTCAATCGCATTCTTTATTGCTACGATTTATTTTTTTAGGTAACTTAATTCTTGCTAATTCATCTATAACATGAACTTTTACATCTTCACTATATATTACAAAACTTTGTCTTATACATTGATCAACTTGGCTGCACCTTTCAGTAATTTCGCACACACATGCAACCAGGGGCGAATCCAGGATTTTTGATAGCCCTGGGCTATAAATATTTTTTAATTTATTATTTTTATATATTATTATGTATACTTTAAATAAATTATACCACTATATATATATAAATATATATATATATATATGCATCCATGACAAACATAAAATTAGCATGGTTATCGTATAAATTAAGCCACAAACTATTAAGCAAAGAAAAAAAAAACATTTGAACACAAACACGTGTAATAGATCAAATCGAAACCAAATCAATAGATAATGCGTTCAACTGAAGTACCTTAAATTAAAAATTGTTGTCTACTTGTCACAAACATGACTCGATCAATGAAAAGTGTATCAGCTGCAAACACAAACAATATAGAATCAAATATAAATTATATTGGTGGGTAAAGAATAAAAATAATACTTAAATAATAAATTATATAAAAATCAGAATATGAAGAAAAATAACCTATTTAAGTTGTGCCCTCCTTTGCTTTAAAGAATCGAATTCATCAATTACTTCATCTATATCGATATTTTGAGCGAATTCTCGTTCAATATGAATGATCATAGTATCTGCCAAGAATTCTTCTTCCATTCTATTTCGTAAATCAGTCTTAATACGCTTCATAGCTGAAAATGCTCGCTCTGTTGATGCCGTGGATACAGGTAGAGTCAAAATAAGACGAATCAATCTCTCAACCAAGTTGTAGTGATGCGACTTATTTGTTCGAATTAATTTCTGCAATAACTCAGAAGTTGATGACAAATTCTGAAAACACTTGTGGTGAAGTACATCAACCTCATAATGCTCCAATTGAAATCTCAAATGATGCATTTCTTGATCACTAAAATCAGCAGGATAGAACTTTCTTGCAAGAATACATATTTGATCAACATCAAATAATTTGAACTGATCATTCGGTTGTAAAGCACAACTCAACTTAAGGATTTCCAATGCATCATCATTGAATATGTAATTCAACTCTTCCAATTGATAGTCAATCACGGAATTGAACGTATCAAAGTGGTAATGATGCTCAACTGTGACGAGACTTTTTTGCTGACAAGAACGACCTGTGCCCTCATTGTACCAAGCATTCATATCGGGTGTTTCGATTTCATACTCTATGCAAATCGAATTCACACACATCAAAAGGTGATCAAAGCTTTCATTTCGTAATTTTAGAAGAAGTACTTTTGTTGTGGCAATTGAATCTATTGCATTCAGAATATCTAGAGTTTTTTCTTGCAAGTTTCGGCAAAGCATATCTGTAATTCCCAAAATTCTATGCATTACATGCAACATGAATACAAAGTCAAAAGTCTCCATCATCATTAAAACACCTTTTGCTTCACCACGAATGTCATCAGTAGATCCATCACTAACCATTTTTTTAAGCACTTGCATCGTTGCCCAATACATATCAATCACACTGCAAATAGAATCAAAATGAGAGCTCCACCGTGTTTCTCCTGCTCGTTGTAAACTTCCGATTTGATTAGCTCCTTTACCGTTTCACGTTCACCACTAGCTACTTTACGTGCAATCTCTACAGCTTGAAAGGCTTGCAACTCAGTAAGGCGTTTTGGAGAAGAACCTATAAGGTTAACGATAGAAGACAACTTTGAAAAGAGTAACCAAATCGACGGTTCCTTTTTAGAAGCTGCAACTAATGCTAGTTGTAGTCGATGAGCAAAACAATGCACATAATATGCATATGGACAGTCTTTAAGAAATAAAGCTTGCAACCCATTCCATGCCCCACGCATGTTACTAGCACCATCATATCCTTGACCACGCAAGTCATCTATAAGTAAGTTATACCGAGCAAGAGAGTTGCATACACTTTTCTTAATTGTTGAAGCAGCGGTGTTTTCGACTTGGACAATATCGAAAAAACGCTCTTTAATTGAGCCTTGACCATCCACGAATCTCAACACAATTGCCATTTCTTCTTTGCCTCATGCATCCTTGGCTTCATCAACTAATAGACAAAACTTTTTATCTCCAATTTCTTCACGAATTTTTTTTCTCACCATGTTAGCCATAATATGCAAAATCTCTTTTTGAATATTTGGTGAGGTGTACTTTGCATTCCCTGGAGCATTGTCGAGTATAACATCCTCAATGTTAACATTTAATCTACCCATAAGCTTCAACATTTCTATGAGATTTCCTCGATTTTCTGAAGTTGAACCTTCACGATGACCTCTAACTGCGCAACCTTGTAAACTAAGCCATCGAACAGCCTCACTTGTAACCTTAAGCCGCAACCGATTTTTTCGAACATCCTCTGAAGTTTGTGCATTTATACCCTGTTAATGTGTTGAGTAACATTCGACAAATTCTCAACGGATTGTACAGATTTTCTATGCGGCGAATTAATGCTTCCCATATGTATCAAGAATGGACAATTAACCCCTTGATTAACTCTCTTCCAATTTTTAAGTCCCCCATTAGTTAATGTGCAGTGAGGTGTATTACCATTTTCAAAAAGGTAACACGGGAAACAAAATACCGCGTCCTTTGAAGGAGAATACTCCAACCATTGAAATTCTCCAAACCATTTTGGTTGAAAGCGACGATATTGATTTCCGAATAGAGTTCGTGGGTATTATGGCAACCTAGGTTGATAAGGGCCCATCTTTATATATGCTCGTCTAATCTCATCTCTCACATTGAAGGAATATTGCCGTATTGGAGTACGCAAGCCCGGATCTCTTTCAAGAGAATTAGAATCAATATAAACTTCTTGAGTTGGAGATTCTAAAGGCCTCGTTTCCTCACGAGATGAAGCCTCAACAATTGATGGAGAAAGATTGTCAACCTTAGATGCCTCCCCACTTGATTTAAAAAATGAAAAAATTGTCTTCGTTCTTTTGTTACCATGACGCTCCATAGAGTTTAGTCCAAAGCTAGTATGCTATCCTTAAAAAAAATGTCTCCTTAAATATTAAAGTCATGCAAACTTTTTTTATTCTCCTAATTCAATCAATGTAAATAGTATATAATCAAAGATATAAAAAAACATGTGAAACATAAAAATAATCGCAACGTAATTGAAATCGAAATCAAACGTGCAAACGCAAATGAAGAAGATCACATCTCAAGAAGAGATTCAAAACAGAAACAAAACTGAAATAGATCGTTCATTTATCAAAGACAAATCTAGTAATCACCCGCACAAAATGAAAACAAAATCAAAATCATCACAAAAGAACAAGGCCACATCACAAGAAGAGATCTAAAACAGAAACATAACTAAAACAAGCAATGCAGATGCAATTCCCCTCTCTCATTCTCAACATGCCTAGCTAAAACAAGCAGACCTTTCTTCTCGGTAATTCGAGTACTATTTGACAAATTCCCCCTTGACAAAAACCTCAATGCCTCAGCACACCTAGTCTTAACCTCCAATTTCATCGCCTCCCCTTCACTCTCTCTATCTTTCCTACCCTGCCCAGCAAACCGCGACGACGAAGACGAACTCGAACGAAGCCGATTCGGGCATGTAGGCTTACCAGTCCAGAATTTTGTACAAACAAAATCAAAATCAACAACACGATCGAAAAACCGAACGAAGAGATTGAAGAGATGGCAGTCGGCAGCGATCAATCAACAACAAAAACTGAAGAGATAGAATCATAAAAAGATGAACTCACCTTGATCGATTGGAAACCCTAGGAGAGCTAAACAGAGAACCAAAGAGATTTGCTTGAGGAGGCGAGGAGCGATGTTTAGATTGAATAAAACTGAAGAACAATAGAGATTGGGGAGCCCCTGGTCGCAACTTGCAAGTGTGGCTGTTGTGTGGGCTTAAAAGCCTTAAATACTAATTTTTTTGGGCTTTTTCTGGGCCTTGCCCTGGGCTGTAGCCCAGGGCAAGGCCCACCTGGGTACGCCCCTGCATGCAACAACACATTCACGTGCGGCAAACTGCATGCTGCAACAACTTTTTTTGATAGAAAGAAGCCAACTCTTCTTGATTCGAACTTCCAACCTTTTGCAATAAACACTACAAAATTGAGCAGTCCGGAAAACACTCCAAGGGTTCTCAGTTCTCGGTGAGTTGAATGCACATTTTAGGGTTATTTGAACTAATTGAAATACAGTGATTCATATTTACGGGTTATACGTATGGGTTTTTAAGGGTTATAGAGCGTTCACCCTGTTTTTTCTTTTGAAATAACCAATGATCCTGTTGTAAATTGGATGACCCTTTAACCAAGCTTATGAATGATCATATTGTCAAGCACGACTCTCACATTGAATTGTAACATCAAACATGACTTCTACATTGAATGTAACTTGTACATTCTACATAACTTGTATTCAACTCCAATGCATAATCACTTATCCATGTATTGTCATGTAACTTGTAATCCTCTCCAATGTACACCAACTCTTTCATGTATTGTCTATGTTGCTTGTGATGTGCTATACGACTTGTGGTGTATGTATAACTTGTACACATTGTATAAGTACAATTATCATCATCACCAAATGGCCTATATAAAGGGTGCCGACCCCATTGTAATTTACACACCAAGTTGAATGAAAACTTCTCATTCCAACTATCTCATTTCTTCTCTTCTCCTTTGTAGTAGTAGTAGTTTGTAGTATTAGAAGTTCTTAGTCTTCTATTTTCCTTCTCTAGTTCTTAGCAAGTTTCAACTCAATTTACAACATATCCTTTTTTTCTCTCTCTCTCTCTCTCTCTCTCTCTTTATATATATATATATATTGAGAATTATAGAAGTGTATAATTCAAGGTAGGTAGAAAAAAGTGGAAAGGTGCAACATGTGCGACATGCCATTGCAATATTCATGCCAAATACATAAAATAAATGTCATGAAAATAAAAATGCTTGAGTGGATGTGCAGTAAAAATAATATAAGAAATACAAAAACTTATTGAAAAGTAGGGGCATATAGATCGATTCAATTGATGTAAAAATTAGGAAGGGTGGCCGTGGTGATTCAAATAGTACCTTTGTTGTTCAAGGACGACCAACAAATGCCTCAGTTAGAGAACCCGACTCAATAGAAAGTAAAATAATGTAGCAACGCATGGTAAAACCGAAGCTAATTCAAGACACATTGATTAGGAATGATTTAAAAGATTTAAAAAGCACACCATTAATTGCATTAAATCAAGCACAAAAAAAGAGTTTGATCCGTGTTGTCGACTCCATTTAATTTGGGGTTGATGCTTTGTTGTTGCTGTCATCATCGTCGTGTCATCTACCCTTTGTTTTAACCCTTTACATAAAATAAATGTTGTGAAAATAAGAATGCTTGAGTAGATGTCTGGTAAAAATAATAACAAATACAAAAACTTATTGAAAATTAGGGGAATATAGATCGATCCAATTGATGTAAAATTTAGGAAGGGTGGCTGTGGTAATTCGAATAGTACCTTTGGTGTTCAAGGACGGCCAACAAATGCCTCGGTTAGAGAACCCGACTTAATAGAAAGTAAAAAAATGTAGCAACGCACACTACAAAAGGATATTGGATTAGGGACGGGTTAACCCGTCGCTAATCCAGTGTTTCCCGTTGCTATCCTGTGTTAGCGATGTGATTAGCGAAGGGAAACCCCATCGCTAACCTAGTCGTTGCTAATTTTTTTAGCGACGTTGTGTCAGGTTTGCTGGCGACGGGATCCCATCGCTAATCCCGTCGCAAATGTGCCACGTGATTTCGGTCGAAACTCGTTTGACCACGCCACGTGGACAATTAGCAATGGGGGCTGTCGCTAAAACCCCGTCGCCAATTGTCCACGTGGCTCGTTGGCAGCCACGTGGTTGCTAAATTAAGGAAATCTTTTTTTGTAAGTTTGATATTATATATAATTTATATAATATATAATATATAATATTTAAAAATATTTTATATTTATAAAATGCAAAAACTATTATATATAATATAATATTTAAAAATTTAAAATTTAAAATATAATTAATTTATAAATATTAAATATTAAAAACTTTATTAAAAATTATTAAATTTTAACTGAAACGAAACTTACATATTTAAAATATTTAACTATAATATATTTTTTATATAAATGCAAAAACTATAATATATAATATTTAAAAATCTTATTAAATTTTTTAATTCAATTAAAATTAAATTTTTTAATGAAACGTTTCGAAATAATATTATTTATAAATAATATTTAGATTTAAAAATTCTTTATAAAACTTTACTAAAAATTATTATTAAAATAATATATTTTAATATATACCATTCAATTTATTCGGAATAACTATAAGAACAGGGAAATTAAAGGAAATTAAAGTTAATAACTGAAGTCCATCAATCAAAATGAATTAAATACAACAAAAAAAGTTAAATACTAGTTTGAAAATGTACAAAACAAGATATGAACAACCTAAGGCTAAATATACAAGGAAGTCAACTCAATCGTCGAGATCAGGCTAAATATACAAGGAAGTCAACTCAATCGTCGAGATCGTCGTTGGTCTCTAAGTTATCAGCTGGAACATCTCTTGAAGTCGCTAACGAGAATGAAATCCCAAGTCTTTCCCTTAGAGCCTGCTTCATGCGATGCAACTGGCCTTGGACCTCTCGCAACTGATCTTGGGTTAGAGTGTGATCTTGCATAACCCGAAGAATGTGTGTCTGCATCTCTTGGAAGTCCCTCCGCAAAAACTTGACAGACTCATTAGGAGAAGAAATAGGCCGAGAAGATTCAGCTCCCTCTCCACCTCCAGCTCCTCTAGCTGTAGCATGTCTGTGCTGCGACCTAATAGTGTCTACCCTATTCCATATGTCCGTCTTTTGTTGTCACGCTCAACGACAGACAAATATAGCTTGGCCTCATCTATTGAGGTGTCAGACTGCGACTATTTCAGCTCAATCTATCTGCGCTGGATCGCCATCTAAATTAAGAATTAAAACATTTACATGTCATTAATACCTATCATTAATTAACAAAACAAAATTTAAAAAGAAAACTATTAAAAAGAAAACTATTTACTTACGACGATCTTCTCTATTCTCGAATCGAGGAAAGTTACGCTGTCATGATCTTTCGTATGGAAGTATAAATATAACTCCAAAGCAGTCGAAGATCAACCTAACTTCTCTGCCTACAAAACATATATTTAAAGAGGATTAAGTTTGCGACTAAATCCATGTATATTACCTATATATATAAACTTTACCAGCCTATCTGCATGTTGATAAATGGATATTGAGCCACCAGTATGCACTACAATCCTTGTACCGGGTCCCCCTGTCTCAGTTCTCTGATTCTTACTTGCTTGCTTTGACTTCTTCTTAAAATCAGGGGTGGACCACATCTTCTTATAGTGGTCGAAGATCTCAGTAGATACATGTGCAGGCTTCTTATCTTTCGAGCACCTCTTGCTAATAAAATCAGTACACCTCTCTAATAGCTGCGTCATCCGATGGCTCCCAGTCGAATGACAACTCTAGGCAAAAAATAATAAAACTTTAAGTTTATCTATAAATACTTTTCAATTATTGTTTGTAAATCTTATCTAAATAAAACAACCTTAACTTAAACAACTTTACCTTCCATTGACTCCAGTAAATATCTCGCATGTGCTGCGGAACATGCTCCCAAGAATAATCGTCCTTGTGCAAGGAGTGTTTGTATGCCATAGTCATCTCCTGGGTAGCTTTGTCAGACGGGTATAATTCTCGTCCACTAAATTAAAAATGAGGCGTTAGACCAAGTTTATAAGAAATAAGTAAACGTAAAACTTCGTACGTATATTTACTATCTGTCATCTTTCACGACCAATAATATCCACCCCGAGGGTTGGCTAGTAGTACTGTTTCGTCGTCTACATGGGACCGTACATATGGACGAGTCGCTTGAACAATGTGCCGAAGAACTCGACGTCTGTTCTACTGGCTGACTCGTGAAGGGCGTGGCATGCAAATCAGGATGGAGTGGTCATGGGGATGTACGGTGGTCATGTGTATGATCATTAAGATGTGAGAGATATGTTGATTCCCCTAATGAAAAGTAGGCCGGACACATGGCCTAAACGTACCACGACCATTAACGGGTGGAGTGTGTAGGAAGGAAAGTAAAGTGGAATACGTCTGCATAGAGGTGAGATCATCACCAAAAACAGATGAAAAAGACATGAAAGATGTAGAGGAATGTGCATAATATGGGGGAGGCGTCTAATGGAAAAATGAGGTTTGCTGAGAAGGGTAGTATGGGTACGAATGAAATGTGATATGTTGAGAAGGGTGGTATGTGTAAAGATGCAGACTTTAATGACTATGACTAGCATGTGCAGGTGGAGTAGCATCATCATGAGAACGTCGGTGTGATCCACTCGATCGTCGATGTAACGACCCGAATTTAATTTATCGTTATTAATGACGTGGTTGTAGACGTGGCTGATAGCTCAAACGCTCGCGGGACCTGCAGCTAGGATAGTGCGCGCATGAAGCTAGGTAAATAGTTATTTTGCGTGTTGATTTGTCTAAATTGCGATGTTTATGTTGAAATAGATTAAACAACATCGTAATGTGTGTATTTATATTAAGTTTGACGTGCGAGACTGTGACGGTCTCCATAACCTAAACTGGGCCCGGCCCGGCCTAGACTTACGTGGAGCCTGAGTCAATCCTCACGACGTTAACGCAAGCCTAGTCAGCCTTCATAACCATTTATCATTCCAAAGCTGCAAGATTTTTACATTTTTTTTTGTGAGTCATTCAAAGTTTATGCGGAAGCGAGTTAAACTTAAACAAAATCTAAACAACTCTACATAAATCAGTTAAGACAGCCTAGAGTGTGGAAACCCCGTATATACTCCATGTAAATATCTTGCAAAAGCCATATATCCAATGTGTCAAAATAATATACATAAATAATACAAAACCTACACAAAAATATAAGAGGGAAAGTCACTCCAAAGTCCTCACAATAAATCTCATAGTACTGGCCCCTTTCCCTTACTCGATTGCGGATCTGCACTCAGTTAAACAAAAGAATAACAAGCCCAGGTAAGTAACGCCAGTAGGATACTAAACAACATTTCAAAATAAATATAGCAATCTATATTCATGCAGATAGAAAGAAAGATATAAGGACGCTTGAATAAATAAAAGACTGTAAATTAATCATAAGCAATTGATACATGAGCGTCCATGAATGCAAACAGAGAGGCGCAAGTAGTCTCGACCAATAGGTCGTTGAGTCTTGGCAAAACATCAAGACTCGGGTTCTAGGACTTGGTACACTCACAAGCCCTAAACCCACGAGATAGTGAGACTTCCTAGAACAACCACGTTAAGAACTCACACCCCGTCAAAATCAGTAACCACTATAGTGCATCCCGAACTTAAAATGAAATAATTGTGCATTTCCTAGTTGGTTTACTTACTACCAAATTAACCCAATGTTTGTTACGAAGCTTTACACAATGTTCCCCGGGCTTTCACGTATTTCAACAAGTCCTATTAAATCACGAATTCACATTTTTAAGAGTTACAACTCCACTTGAATGCTAAAAATTCATATTACAACTTACAATGAGATTAAAAATCATTTTCAATCTCATAACGGAGTTCAAACCACTCAATAACTCTAACACCTCTTTTTAGAGCTCATTTCCATGTTTTGATCTCTCAATTAGAGTCTCAATTTTACTCACTATATCACTAACAATTTCATTCACATCCATTTGATCATCAATTCATTTCATTAACTAATTAATTTAGTTCATTACTTTTGGCCATTTTCACAACTATTTTTCACCAATTTAAAAGTTGTACTAAGGTCCGAGTTTAAGTTCCACCCAAAGTAGGATATATAAGGATTTCAAAAAGTCCAACCTTAGTTATTTTGGATAACAAATACCTATTTAAATTATTCCTCAAACTTGCTAAGTTGCAACTGTCATATGTGGACAATTTTAGACCATATCAATATGCTATGTTCTACATTGTTTTTCATTAATTAAACAAACTCCAATGACCACAATCTTTATTGATAATCAAATTAGGTTATACTAAGATTCAAAAGAACCTATTCGCAAGTCAATTGGACCTCATCTGATGTCTCAAATCAATTCATCAACATGCCTACTCAAAATAGTTAATCACATGACAGTGCAGTCTTGATTTTTTGACTCCTTTACGGCTTTTAAAACACTATCAAACTTTTTCCAAAACAAAAATCTGATTTACATGGATTAAGTTTGATATATAGACACAAAAACCCATAAAAAAGTTGCTCAAAAACCTTTATTCGATTGCCCAGATTATTACCTCTAAGTAGCCCCAAAACTTGACTACACAATACTAGTTCTACAAAACTAGTTTTTATGCAACCATTTTGACTCCTATCAACCTACGAAACCATTTTAAAACCTCAAGCTGATTATAATGATCTAACTTGATATATAAACATCAAAATCAATGTGTAAATTCGACAAAAATCTAAAGTTTAATCCCTCAAAATCATATCCCAACATGATATGAATCAACAACATCAAAATCAAGTATATGACTAAGCTATGTTGATGGAAATACCTAGCTTGATGTTTTGATCTTCTTCTTCAACACACCATCAAAGAACTGCTCACTTCCACTTCACCAAAACTCTTTCCAGTAGCTCATCTCTTTCTCTCCTTCCTTGCCAATGATTTTGGTGTGGAAATGGAAATCAAAATGTTGACTTATATGTATTGGATAGGTTTAAACCATAGCCATTACTCTTGTGTGCACATGTATCTTGAGATATGTCTTGTGGCCCATTTTCATTCAATCATTTACCAAGTCATGCATGAGTGACTCTACAAGTTGACTCATCCAATCTCTAGATGGCTCAACATATGTCTCGGTGCACATCATGTGGCCAATTCATTTATTTACTAACTTAGGCCCACCTATTTTCACATTAAACTTAACCACATTAAAGCTAGTATTAAACCTTAATTAGCTCACATAAAATTTACCCTATAAGCTGCTACCTCGGTCCTATGTCGACACGCAACTCGAGGTACGTCTTCGTTTGCCTTGACACCGATACGCCCTCGTATACCTTACCCGCACATTTCTGAAATTGATTAGTTTAAATTGTTCAATCATGTATAATACATAATATATAATACAAGCATCAAACAAAAACAACATACCTCGGTGTCGACTCTCGAGGTTTGGACATACGTATCACGTCAAGTGGGTCCCACGTACGACCTTGAAATGACATGTGGCGCGAGTTATATTTTAGGGTCGTTACAGTCTTCCCTACTAATTAGAATTTCATCCTCGAAATTGAAGCAATATACAAGAGAAAACTTATCGAAACTCAGTAGAGATAGGAAAAATACTCGCACATATATGACTCGAGCTGAGGAGCTCCCACATCAGCTCCTTACCACTGTGATGATGTCATTTGACAAGGACTGATGGGATCTCCTTGTTTCTCAGAATCTTCACCTTTGGGTCCATACCAATATTGGCTTGATAACTATTATTGTAGATAAACTCACACAAATGAAGATACTTTTTCCATGATCAACCATACTTTAACACATAAATCCTCAACATGTCCTCGAGAACTCGAATCAGTCTCTCTAACTGTCCGTTAGTCTGTGGATGATAGGCTATGCTGAGGTCTAACCGCGTGCCAAGCTATACTTGCATGCTCCGCCAAATCTGAGATGTAAACTGTAGCCCTCTATCAGATACAATCGATAACGAAACTCCATGTAGCCGCATAATCTCTTGCTCGTACAAACTCGCCAACCTATCAACTCGATGTATGGTAGAGATCGATAAAAAGTGCGCAGACTTCGTGAATCTGTCCACAATCACTCAGATATTGTCATGTATGCGCTGAGATTGAGGTAAGCCACTGACAAAATTCATGGCAATGTGCTCCCACTTCTACCGAGGAATGGGAAGTGGCTGTAATAACCAATCGGGTCTCCAATGCTTAGCCTTAACTCGATGGCATACCTCACACGCTCAAACATAATAAGAAATATTGGTCTTCATCCCAAGCTACCAGAAAAGACGATGCATATCAACATACATCTTGGTTCGACGCGGATGAGCCATGAAACGTGAGCGGTGAGCCTCATCAAGTATATCATCATGTAACTGAGCCATTGATGGAATCACAGTCGACCTCTATATCTCAGGCACGAGTTTGTCAACTAACTCCGATCTGGATGATCCAAACTCTGAGCAAATTCTAAGAATATCTCATACTGTTCATCTGCTTGCTGACCCGCAAGTACACTCTGAATTGACACTATGTAGGCCCTCATCTGCCCACAAATCAACACTCTGGTACTGGTTGGGATATCAACAAAATACATCGACTTGACCGCCTCAAGTAAACCATACTCGTATGTCATGTGGCAAGTAATAATCTCAGAGTTTGCCCCTCTGCGGCTTAACGCATCTGCAACAAAGTTGGCCTTCCCCGAGTGATACTTCAATGTGAAATCATAGTCCTTGAGGAATTCAAGCCAACACCTCTGTCGCATGTTCAACTCTTTCTGAGTGAATAGGTACTTCAAACTCTTTTGGCATGTAAACAACATAAACTTCTCTCCGTAGAAATAATGACGCCAAATCTTCAATGCAAAGACCACTGCCACCAACTCCAAGTCATGTGTAGGGTAGCTCTTCTCGTGAACCTTTAGTTGCAGGGACGCGTAGGTAATCACCCTACCGTCTTGCATCAAAACACAGCCTAAACCAACCTTAAAAGCATCGGTGTTCACCTCATAACCATTCCCTAACTCAGGTAGTGCTAAAACTGGTGTGGTAGTCAATTTTTCCTTCAAAGTCCCGTAGGCTTATTTTATCATCACAAACTAAAATATGAAACATCAAAGTCATGCATTTAACTCTAATACCTAGTGTGGAAAACCCATAAGTTAACGTAGATTAAAAAATACACCTCAAAGATTTTGAAATATCCGAAATATAGGGTCCTGAAGTGTTTCGCAAACCCAAATCCCTATAATAAACCAAAATATGTATAATACAAATGTACAAGTCCAGCTCAATATCTCTAAATCAATGGTACTCTACAAGCTTTCCCTTGCAACGGCTCGTACTCGAATCTGCACTCAAGCCATTACAAAAAGACAGATGAAGAGTCCAGAGTGAGTATTCCTAAGGAAATTAAGTGAGCAATACTGAAAGTAAATATTGGAATTTAAATAAAACTATTAAATAAACATGCAGAAATAAATACAGGCAACTGTGATCATCGCATGGATAAGTAATAGGAATAAAATACGGCTCCTTCTTCCACTAAGTAAGCTTTGCATATTCAGCCCTCAACCCTTGCCTTATTCCTAGCATTATTGTCTAAATGTTTCAAGTACCTACATTTGTAGAGGTAAGTTAGTTAAAATGTATATGTTAATGTGTGATATAAATTATGTACGAGACTAGTTCATTACCTCTCAAAAGGATACATTTACTGAAATTGTACTGGACCAGCAAGGATAGCATCGTATGCCAAATGGATATGGAGATGCTCCATTGAGTCGAGAAAACTTGGCGAAAATATCTTTTTTGACTTACACAATATTTTGGGAATGTTTTCATGCAAAAGCCGAAGATTCTCAACATTTAGATTTCTAGCAGTTAAATCTCTGAAGAAAATGTTTAACTCACTAATTGCAATCTATATTTCATCCGCTAGGAGATCTCGAAAAGCAATTGGCAGCAATCGTTGCATGAAAACATGACAATCATGGATTTTCATCCCAAACATCTTCAACTTCTTAGAATCTACGTAGCGACCAATGTTAGTCGCGTAACCATAAGGGAAGTTCAATTCCTTAGTCCACTTACACACGCTTGTTTTCTTCGTTTGTCTAGCGTATATCGTGCCTTGGAATATTTCTTAAAAATTAGATCATAATGAAGCTCTGGACGATAACAAATTTGTGACGACCCCTCTCCTAATCTAGGGCACCGCCCGGCCTAATCCCGTAACTAAGCCCTAATCATATCCACGCAGGACTTAACTACGTATTAGTCAACCTTTACAACCTAGACGCCTCTTTTCTCATGTTTCAAGATAAGTAATACACTAGTCCTACCAGTTTATAGAGTTAATTAAAACTTTTTATTAAATTAATTAATTAGCGGAAGTCTTATTGACTATGCAGAAGCAATTAGTAACTTATGCAGAAGCCATTTATAAAATTCTAAGTGTGGAAAAACCAGGAAATGAAATCGTATATATAAAGTCCTCGAAATGCAGTGAAATAGTAAAATAGTCTAAGTCAGGTCGGGGAAACTAACGCTCAATCCAATATACAACTCAAATAGTATTCGAAAGACATATATAACATATACTATCAAAATATCAAAAGAAGACCTACAATCAATGCAGTGACGCGTGGCGAGCTTAGGGATAATCGCCGATCTTCTCCTTGCCTGGCCCGCTGGTAGACGGCTCTGCACCCACCATCATAAAAAGGACGGTGAGTATAATAATAAAACAGTAATCCCCAATGACAAGTTTAATTTTCATTTCCAAATATTCAAATGGTATTTAAAAGCATATAAATGGGAAAACGTGAAAATAAACCATATGCGAGTAAATACCAGAGTTAAACAAGTGATACTGACACTAGGCTAAGTAGTGGTGATTTAGGTTTGGTCGGCATTGAAACGCTTTACTCCCGCTCAAGTACAAGGGACTCTAACCCAAGCATTACCAAGGACTCTAACCCCGGTGTGTAGACCACCTCAGGACTCTAACCCTAAGTGTCATACAGTGTCAGGTAACATGTGCCGACATCTCCAGGGACTCAACCCCGTGAGTTGCACACACCTTGATCGAGTACGTGACCTAAATGCGAAAACTACTTTTTAAATTTCAAGAAATACCAAGTATGGATTGTCAATGCATAGGCACATCTACACACCGAAACAAATAAGTAATACAAGTCTTCTTAAACATTTATAAGATATTCACTAGCCTAATAGCATGCTATTTATCATTCAATTAACATTTAAAACAACAATAATAAACATAACATGGGATATAATCAATGAATCAAATCAAATGAATAGATATCATGCAAACTAGACTCATCAAGTGAGCATAGACACAAAGAACACATGATATAAGAATACAAAGGGAAAATAGTCAAAAGGACTATGCAAGGACATCAATTAATAGAAATTAAATGTCAAGTAAAGTTGTCATTGGGTATACTCACCGCAACATAGTAAAGTCCTAGCTTTACCAGCCTCCCGATACTCCAAATCTTGTATTCGCTCTCCCGTACCATTTTTTCTAAGTTCCTGAGTTTGGTATCTCATTAGTTCAAATATAGTGGGTTTAAGCTCAATTTAGTGGTGTTTATTGTGTATTTAAATTGGTTCAATAGACTTTAAATCAATCTTCCTAAATCAGTCCCTAAAGACTAAATTAAGTTTCAATTTTAGTCCTACAATTCAACGCAGTTTTTAGGCATGAAATGGTCAAAATATCGAAATCCTCCACCAGTACAATTATTTTATGCCTCTCTTTTACCTTTCCAGAAAGGTTTAGTTTGCAAGATTCCAATTTATAATGACGGAGATATCATGGTTTTACTAGACATAAGTCTAATTGGAATTTAATCCAACCAGCGGATTTAGAAAATCTATTTCTCCTAATCTATATTTCCTAAAAATGTGAGTTTTGGTCACATGGAAAAAACTATATCCAAATATAACATACTAAAGGATCAGATCGTTTGGATAAGTAGGTAGGGAGTTATACCCTTAACAGATTTAGTTTCAAAACTTTCCTTTTTAATTCCAGCACCTATTATAGAGCATGTTTGGACATAGAAACATTTGAATCAAAATATCTTCAGTTAAGCAAAGTTATTTTTATTTAAATAAGATTTCAAATGCCGCTATTTTGGATCAATTTGGATCTAAAATGGGTAGATTATGACCAAATTACCCAGGTTGATTCCTAATACAACATGCAGAATTCTAGTTTTGGTGTTGCAATTTCAAAAATTCATATCTTTATGATTTCAAAACCAAATTAAGAACTTCAATATAGCAGGATTATCAGCTTGAAATGAGGGATCCGAATATATAAATTAATTGCAAATACTCAATCATCTATTATATGAAATTAGCCTAAAACCAAAACTTGTTCTAATTTCAACTAAAAGGATGTTTACCTAGTTGATGTGGCACCCTGGCTTGAGAATTTCTCACCAACTCTAATGGATTCCTTCAACACCTTGATGATTCACTCCTCTCTAGCAGTTCCTTCTTCTTCTCCAGCAAAAATGAATGAGTGATTTGGTTTGCATGTTGTTTGATCACTAATAATATATATTAAGGTGATGTTCCTTCCTAGCCCTTAATCTTCATGGATTTATGTATCCCTAAGAATATCTAATGGTTCACCTTTGTCATATATCCCACTAACTCCCACTAACTCATCCTCAAGTGACACCATTTCATTACTGACCTAGTTCCTAGATGTTCCAATGTGTATCTCTAGACCAATCTTATGCTTTCCATTTAATTTACTCAACTATAGGCCTTTAATTTGATTTACATTAACAAACACAACCGTAGGCTTATAAGTAATTCCTTATTTCATATTAGTATTAAATAAGATTTACCAAAATGCTAACTACCTGGTTCCTCAGCTTGCACGCTAATCGAGGCTTGTCCCCACTCCTAAGTGAGTTCCGTGTCATCGTGGAACTGCCACTTGACGAGTACCTTCGGGATGGACTTGCTCCTCAACTGTTGTACCTTCCGATCTAGGATCTAAATGGGTTGTTCCTCATAAGAGATGTCATCGCTCAGGTCGATCTGACTCAAGTCAACTGTCGGTCGCACACCTGCATTCGACTCGGCTAGTCGAAGCATCGAAATGTGGAATACTAGATGGACCCCGACATCTGTGGAGGCAATCCAAGCTCATATGCCACTTTTCTAACCCGTTTCTTAATCATGAAAGGCCCGATGTACCTTGGTGCAAGCTTGCCTTTTACCCCAAATCTCTGAAGACCCTTTCGAGGGGAAACCTTTAAATAGGCAAAGGCTCCCTCAGAATACGTGATATCACCGCGGTACTTATATGCATATCTCTTTTGTCTTTCCTGTGCTCCTCTGAGTCTCTGACGGATCCGTTTGACCTTTTTTGTGTGGTCAACAATAATTTCAGGCCACTATCTCTCGGTCCTCTGGCTCAGCCCAGTACGATGGTGAGCGACACGGTCTGCCATACAAAGCCTCAAATGACGCCATCTCAGTGCTAGCCTGATAATGTTTGTTATAAGCGAACTCATACAATGGTAGGTACTCCGTCCAAGATCCGCCAAACTCCAACACGCATGCCCTCAACATGTCCTTGATGACCTGAATCAATCTCTCAACCTGTCCATCGGTCTGAGGGTGGAAAACCGTACTGAACCGTAGGCGCTTACCGTACTACTCTTGCATACTCCGCCACATCTTGGACGTGTCCATAACATGTCGCTCTGACGTGACTGTCAATGGTACCCCGTGCAGCCTGATAATCTCTCTCCAAAAGTATGCTCAGTTGATCGAGCCTTATAATATGATTCGATCTATGATGAGTCATGCATATCTTCCATTATCCTTTTAGGGTTATGCATTACAAACTGCAGCTTTCACTCTAAATCAAGTTCATTCTAAAACGGTTGATAAAACACCATATGAGATATGGTACGGGAAGAGATCTAGTTTGTCTTTCCTTAAGATTTGGGGTTGTGAGGCTTACGTAAAACGACAAGTCTCAGAAAGACTAATACCTAAATCTGACAAGTGTTTATTTGTGGGGTGTCATAAGGAAACAAAAAGATATTACTTTTATAATCCCGCTGAGAACAAAGTGTTTGTTGCTCGGTATGGTGCCTTTATGGAAAAATAATTTATTTCAAAAAACACTAATGGGAGAGAAATAAATCTTGAAGAAGTTCAAGAATCATAGATAAACACTGAACCGCTACTGGAAGTTCAACAACGTTCTGAACCAGTTGAACCTTCACAAGTGGCACAAGGCCCACGTAAATCTGGTAGGGTAAGACATGAGCTAGAGAGATTCGGATTTCTCATTACTGATGGTCGTGATGTGTTGCTTATGGATCAAAATGAGCCCACCACTTATCAGGAGGCTATGTTTGGACCAGACTCAGATAAATAGCTAAGTGCCATGAACTCTGAGATGCAATCCATGTATGATAACCAAGTTTGGATCTTGGTTGATTTACATGAAGGTCGTAAGACCATTGGATGTAAATGGGTTTTCAAGAAGAAAACTGACATGGATGGCAAAGCGCATACTTTTAAAGCAAGACCTGTAGCAAAAGCTTTTAGGCAGACTCAAGGTGTTGATTATGATGAGACTTTTTCGCCAGTAGTCATGCTTAAATCCGTAAGAATTTTAATTTTCATTGCTGCATATTATGACTATGAGATATGGCAAATGGATGTAAAAACAACATTTCTTAATGGAAAGCTGTTTGAGGACGTCTATATGACACAACCTGAAGGTTTTGTACATCATGAGAATTCTAGGAAGGTATGAAAGATTCAAAGATCCATTTATGGATTAAAGCAAGCTTCTTGGAGTTGGAATCTTCGTTTTGATGAAGCAATCAAGGATTTTGGTTTTATTAAGAACGAAGATGAGCCTTGTGTATACAAGAAGGTTAATGGGAGTCTATTTGTTTTTTTGGTACTGTATGTTGATGATATATTACTCATTGGAAATGACATCCCAACATTGCAGAATGTCAAGTCTTGGTTAGGGAAGCGTTTCTCAATGAAAGACTTAGGAGATGCAGCCTATATCCTAAGGATAAGGATCTATAGGGATAGATCTAAGAGGCTAATCGGTCTAAGTCAAGTGCTTACATATACAAGGTGCTGAATAGGTTCAATTTGCAAGACTCTAAAAGAGGATTGTTGCCAATGTCTCATGGCATAAGTCTAAGAAAGATTCAATGTCCTAAGACAAATGATAAGCGAGACCGTATGAATAAGATTCCATATGCATCAGCTATTGGATCTATCATGTATGCCATGCTATGCACTCGACCTGATGCATCATATGATTTAAGCACTACAAGCAGATACAGTCATATCCTGGTGAGAGTAACTAGAAAATAGTAAAAAACATTCTTAAATACTTAAGAAGGACTAAGGAAGTGTTCTTGGTCTATGGAGGTTTTGAAAATGATCTAGTAGTAAATGGTTACATCGATGCAAGTTTTCAAACAGATATAGATGATTTTAGATTGCAGTCTGAATATGTGTTTACTTTGAATGGGGGTGTAGTAAGCTGGAAAAGTTCGAAGCAAGAGGGTGTAGCAAATTCTACAACAGAAGCTGAGTATATTGCAGCATCCGATGCAGCAAACGAGGCAGTTTGGATCAAAAAGTTCATTTCTGAACTAAGTGTGGTTCCAAGTACTGCTAACCATGTTTGTTTGTGTTGTGACAATAACGGGGCAATAGCATAGGCCAAGGAACCTAGATCACACCACATATCCAAACATATACTCAGCCGTTTTCATCTCATTAGAGAAATTATTGAGTGGGGAGACGTGAAGATTTGCAGAATACCTACTGAAGACAACGTTGCGGATCCAATGACAAAAGCTCTTCCACAAGCAAAACATGATGGTCATGTTAGATCATTAAGCATTAGATGCATGTATGATTGGCCCTAGTGCAAATGGTAGATGTTGGGGCATGTGCCCTAGGTCAATCCATTAACTGTCTTTATGAATACTTTTAGTTAATAAAATAGAGGATTTTATTTGTTGTTTATTATAATTAATTTGCATGTTTACATTATAATAAGATTCATGGGTATTTATAGAAATATCCTAAATGTCCCTAGTCGATCATTATACTGGGAACTATAATGAATTAAGACTAGTGTGAGTCTTGATTGATGATCATATGATGATTATACATATAGGGATACGAATCAAGATCACGAGTACTTGTCAGAGAACAAAGTACTGGACCGACCCGCTATGAGAAAATCACATGGATTAAATCATAGTTGTTTCTCATGATAGGTATATTTTTCAGTCCTCTGACTTGAGATTATCAGAGACTTCAACATTAGGAATACAGTGATTTGACACAATCAAACGTTGTCTTTAACCGGACGATTATAAAGGTTGTGATTGGTTACTGTGTGAGCAATGTGTTGAAGTTGTGTAATCGAGATAGAATTTGTCCCTCTCATATAAAGAGAGATATCTAGTGGATCCCTCGATGTGGTAGACTATTAAAAGGCCTAGTCTAAGTGAATTGATATTTATCAATGTCACTTAGATGTTTTCAGTCAACCTAGAGATCGAGACTAGTACGATTGAACATGTTGGATGACAATTCCATGCCTTATGTTTGATTAAAAGGATATCGTGTGACAAAAGGATGTTATATACACTATTGATTAGGTTGTATCGATTTGATATTCGTACAACTTGGGTAGTCATAATGTCTTGCTAGAGGCCGCTTATGACTTGTATACCAAAATGTGTTTTGGTTTGGTACACCGCCAACGTTGTATGAGCCTATTAGGTCGCACACTAAGAATGGTTTTGTGAGATTTTAAGATGGTTTAGAAAAAATGAATTTTATATGATAACATTCATGACAGAAACGTCTTTGTGGTGTATTACACTTATACTTCTTTAAGTAGGGGTATATGTGTAATTTACTTAACCGTCTATATACAAGGGTTGTATAAATAGACGCTTTAAGTTATAACACACGTATGAAAGATTAAGGGCCGAAACTCTATTTTCGTTTAAAAAACGAATTACGGTTTTCTGGTACGCTCTGGATCGTTTTGGAAAGAAACAAAAATGTTTGGTATTATCTCGAAGCTAGCACTTCAAATCCCGGTCGCCGTTCGTGTGTGGACTGCTGGTAGAGGGCGTTCGTTGTTGGCAGCGCCTTAGAGATCGATCAACCTTCGGAAAGGTATATTGTGACCGAGGTATGATTAAGTTTTCATATTTTAAATGTTTTTTAATGGAATTAGATTCAGATCCTATTGGGGTTTTTGTCAAAATTGTTTTATAATTTTCGTTGCGTATGAATCCTAAAACTCAACACCAGGGACTCTAACCCCGTGAGTCGCGCACACCTCGATCGAGTACGGGACCTAAATGCGAAAACTAGTTTTTAAATTTCAAGAAATACCAAGTATGGATTGTCAAGGCATAGGCACATCTACACACCTAAATAAATAAGGAATACAAGTCATCTTAAACATTTATAAGATATTCACTAGCCTAATAGCATGTTATTTATCATTCAATTCACATTTAAAACAACAAGAATAGACATAGCATGTGATATAATCAATGAATCAAATCAAATGAACGGATATCATGCAAACTAGACTCATCAAGTGAGCATAGACACAAAGAACACATGATATAAAAATAAGAAGGCAAAATAGTTGAAAGGACTCTGCAAGGACATCAATTAATATAAATGAAATGTCAAGTAAAGTTGCCATTGGGTATACTCACAACAACAAAGTAAAGTCCTAGCTTTACTGCCCTCCCGATACTCCAAATCTTGTATTCGCTTTCCCGTATCATTTTTCTAGGTTCCTGAGTTTGGTATCTCATTAGTTCAAATATAGTGGGTTTAAGCTCAGTTTAGTGGTGTTTATTATGTATTTAAATTTGTTCAATAGACTTTAAATCAATCTTCCTAAATTAGTCCCTAAAGACTAAATTAAGTCTCAATTTCAATCCTACATTTAAATGCAATTTTTAGGCATGAAATGGTCAAAATATCAAAATCCTCCACCAGTACAATTATTGTTGGTGTCTCTCTTAGCTTTCCGTAAATGTTTAGTTTGGAAAATTATGTCTTAGAATGAAGGAAATATCATGATTTTACTAGACATAGGTCTAATTGGAATTTAATTCGACCAGCGGATTCAGAAAATCTATTTCTCCCAATCTATAGTTCCTAAAAATGTGATTTTCGGTCAAAAGGCATAAAATGTATCCAAATACAATATACTAAAAGCTCAGATCATTTGGATAACTAGTTAGGGAGTTATTCCCTTAACAGATTTAGTTTCAAAACTTTCTTTTTTAATTTCAGCACCTAATTGTAGAGTATCTTTGGACATAGAAACATTTCAATCAAAATACCTTTCGTTAAGCAAAGTTATTCCACTTTAAATAAGCTTTCTAATGCCACTAGTTTGGATCAATTTGGATCTAAAATGGGTAGATTATGACCAAATTCCCAGGTTGATTTCTAATACCGCATGCCTAATTCTAGTTTTGGTGTTGCGAATTCAAAAATTCATATCTTTATGAATTCAAAACCAAATTAAGAACTTCAATATAGCTAAATTATCAGCTTGAAATGAGGAATCCAATTTATAAATTAATCTCAAATACTCAATCTTCTACTATCTGAAATTAGCCTAAAGCCAGAACTTGTTCTAATTTCAACTAAAAAAATGTTTACCTAGTTGATATAGCACCCTAGCTTGAGAATTTCTCACCAACACTAATGGATTCCTTTAACACCTAGATGATTCACTCCTCTCCAGCAATTCCTTCTTCTTCTCCATAAAAAATGAATGAGTGATTTGGTTTGCATGTTGTTTGATCACTAATAATATATATTAAGGTGATGTTCCTTCCTAGCCCTTAATCTTCAAGGATTTATGTATCCCTAGGAATATATAATGGTCCACCTTTGTCATATATCCCACTAACTCCCACTAACTCAACCTCAAGTGACACCATTTCATTACTCACCTAGTTCCTAGATGTGTCAATGTATATCTCTAAACCAATCTTATGCTTTCCATTTAATTTACTCAACTATAGGCCTTTAATTTGATTTACATTAACAAACACAACCATAGGCTTATAAGTAATTCCTTATTTCATATTGGTATTAAATAAGACTTACCAAAATGCTAACTACCCGGTTCCCCTGCTCGCACACTACTCGAAGCGTGTCCCCGCTCTCGTCTCGACGCCTACAACTGTACAAACCGACTTAGTAAGTCTACACAATACATAACACTAGGCACAAATCAATACAAAAATACGATATACCTTGACCACGTGCCTCGGTCGGTGCACGTATCACAGTGTAGGTACAACATCAAGGGTCGGTGATCCTGATTAAGGAATTAAAACGGGGTTAAAGATTTAGGTCGTGACAAATATTCCCAACAAAATGAAATTTCGTCCTCGAAATTAAGTTTAAGTCACGGTTATGCCTGACTCAAACATGTATAGGAATCTATCTCGCATGTAGTCCTCCCGCTCCTAAGTGAGCTCCGTGTCATCGTGGAACTGCCACTTGACAAGTACCTTTGGGATGGACTTGCTCCTCAACTGTTGTACCTTCCAATCTAGGATCTGAATGGGCTGTTCCTCGTAAGAGATGTCCTCGCTCAGGTCGATCTGACTCAAGTCAACTGTCGATCGCACGCCTGCCTTCGACTTGGCTGGTCGAAGCATCAAAATGTAGAACACCGGATGGACCCCTGACATCTGTGGAGGCAATTCAAGCTCATATGCCACTTTCCCAACCCATTTCTTAATCATGAAAGGCCCGATGTACCTCGGTGCAAGCTTGCCTTTCACCCTAAATCTCTGAAGACCCTTCATAAAGGAAACCTTTAAATAGACAAATGCTCCATCGGAATATGCGAGATCACCGTGATACTTATATGCATATCTCTTTTGTCTTTCCCGTGCTCCTCTGAGTCTCTGACGGATCAGTTTGACCTTTTCCGTGTGGTCAACAACAATTTCAGGCCCCACTATCTCTCGATCCTCTAGCTCAGCCCAATACGATGGCGAGCGACATGATCTGCCATACAAATCTGCCCGTCGGTCGGAGGGTGGAAAGCCGTACTGAACTGTAGGCGCGTAGCGTACTGCTCTTGCATACTCCGCCACATCTTTGACGTATACGTAGCATCTTGATCTGACATGATTGTTAATGGTACCTCGTGCAGCTTGATAATCTCTCTATCGAACAATACACTAAGCGGAGAGGGTTTCCCTGTAGATCCAGAGACCACAGGAGCCGCTGCCATTTTTTCCCAAAGTTGTGTGATCTAAGATTTCATTGTATTATTTTCCAAAGGTCTTGTCCGCGTTAAAACTACCTTCCAAAAGTTGCGTTTTTAATTGTAAAACAGAAAAAAATAAATAAATATAAATATAAGTAAAAATATAAGTTGATTATCCACAAATGCTTTTTGTTGATTGGAAAACCACTTTTCCTATCTAAATTTGATCATTCATGCGTGTTAAGATTATTAAAAATATATATTAAAGTATGTGTTGTAATTCATTTTGAATTGTCATGAAAAATTGAAGAAACTTCGCAGCTCAAAACAACTATGGATTCTAACCATCCTAAGATAGCTAGGATAGCGAAGGCCTAGCATTTCCACCAATAGATTGATTCAAGTCTTGTCAATGGCAGGGCAGAGCCAGACTTTCAATAAAGGGGCCCAATCTTTACGACTTTGTTTGATATGCACAAGCTAGCTTATAAGCTAGTTTATCAACTAGCTTATAATCTACTTAGATAAACAAGCTATGTTTGGTTAGCAGCTTATTTTCAAAATAAGCTAGATGATCAACAACAATCATAAACGCTATCTCTAGTAGCGTTTCATTTTTATTACGTCATTTTAGTTTTTTGTTTCAATTTTGCCCATTTTTTATTTTTCCTCATGTAAATAGCCGGTTCTTAACTAAAAAATAATGAATGTTCATTAATTATTTTGAAAACAAAATAGCAAAAATATATAATAAAAAAACTCGTGTAATGTGAAACTACGACGGTGCAACGATGATAATACAATAGTGACAATATATATACCTTATATGCAATGTAACATGATAAATACATTTTTATTAAAAAAACGATAAATACATTTGCACAATTAACGTCACTTAAGATTGTTATGGTTTATAATATTATTAGTAATAGATATTTAATTGACCAAAATAATATATAGATACTTATTCAAGTAACATCACTTAATATTACTAATTTACTACATGTGAAATTTGGAACACTATTATTTAAAAAAATATTTAATATAAACACATGAGACATGACATGTTATGATTACTATCTAAAAACGTTAATATTATGTTATTCTACATATATAATAATACATTTATTTGTATATGTCAGGTCAATAATAGTTTATATAAATATATCTTTTTAAGAACTAAAAAAAGTCCTTTTATGTCATTTTGCATTTATCAGCTACTTGATCAGCTATTTTTTTCAAAGAATTTTAATTGATCAGCTAGATTATCAACTATCAGTTATTAGTTACTAGCTTTTCAGCTATCAGTTAGATTATTAGCTTTCAGCTAGATTATCTGCTATTAGCTAGATTATCAGCTAATATTGCCAAATAGAGCCTACATATACATTGTCGAAAATAAATTTTTTTACATAATTATAATTATCATTTACTAATATGTTTTTCTTTCTCAATTTGTACATGTGGTTAAAGAGTTAATTTGATCCATGTAGCAGACAACAACTAATTTGGGATCGAGGATTTGTTGTTGTTGTTTTTCTCAACTTTTATATATGTTCTCGCAAAGCAACTACCTTCATTTTTGTCAAGTTTTAAGTTATTTTTTTACACTAGAACATTTTTGACCTTTAATAGAGGTTTTAAAACCCCTATTAAATAGAGTGTTATTAAATGTCATGTGAAAATGTATTATGTTTTAATTTTTAATACATGTATTACATAGAGGTTTTTTAAAACTCCTATCAATTAGGTGTCATTTGATAACACCCCCCTTTAATAGAGGTTTAAAAACCTCTATTAAATACCGAAATTGTTCTAGTGATTTTTCTCTCGATATATTTTTTTCTTGAAAATTTTAGTCTTTCGCAACTTAACTTTTTTTTTTTTTTTTTTATAATCTATTAGTGAGGCAATAGATCGAGTATTACACGGAATTGATAGCTACATGTAATGTTATTTTAATAATATAAAAATAGGGAGCAGTACCATGAGTTTGTCACATTTTAGTTGTGTTGCTAGGAGCATGTTGAAGGTGGTGGAATCAGCATTTTTGCAGGTGGTATATATATTGTTGTGGTGGTGAAGATATACTGGGGAGACCCAAGACAGAAGATCTGGGAAGCCATTATTGATAACATCCCTTTGAGTTGCCAGTGATTGGGAGTAGAGGCCTTGGAAAGCTCGATCAAGAGGTTTTTTTACGAGATGGTGAGTGTACCCCCGAACCCCTCGAGGGATCGAGCTAAATGGCGTAGTCTCGTGCAATTCTCAATGGAAAACAGAGAGTCTGAGGTGGTTAGGAAAGGAGCCATGATTGTCAGGCTGAGAGAATCAATAGGCCATACCTTCTTTTCACTAGACCTTGAAGTTCAATCTTTGAGATGGATTAGAGAAATGGTTAACACATTAAAGAAAGGTAAGTTTGAGAGGGAGTTTAAGAGAGTCTTCGGCAGTGCTACAACAGAGACAAATGTGGAGACTTTCTGTTAGACCCCACCTAATTAGGGTATCTAAATAGCCCAGATTACCTTAACTTCCTTGTAATCTAGCAGCCTTAACATTTTCATCAATAAACAATTAAGATTAAGATTTTGTAATCATCAATTATAAAAATTTATTAACCACATAAGATTCTAAAATGAATCTTAAACCTCAAAGTCCATTTAGATAAATTAAATAATCCTCAAAATTTCGTAAATTTTTTTCGACAACACCTATTCTGTTTCTAAGCCTACACCAGAATACCCGACCTTCAAAATTCTTCAATAAAACCTGCTCAGCTTGGTGGAAATGCCAAAGGATACACAATCTGAAGCATCCCCTACCCCAATTAGGGCGATACCCGATCTGAAACCCTAATTAAGCCTCGGTACACCAGTCGGACTCAATTAGAGTAACATTACAGTCGTCCTTCATACATGATACACAAACAGTATATTGTATATCGAATAATTGAAAATGCAACGGAATTAAATCTTTTTCGATAAATATACAATATACAAAAACCTACATAAACCTCGGTCGTAAAATCATATCCCTACCCTATTTATTACAAAATAGTAATTCAATACAATATATAAACAGTGAGGAAATCAATTCACCGTAGAGAAGACTATAGACTCCTAATCTTCTCCGTACTTGAGTTGAAGTGCACGTCGCTAACCTGAAATGTTAATTGGGGAATGAGCGCTCCAACTTGCTCAGTAAGTGATGCTCATAAACTGATCAATTATCAACTACTATCAATGAATGAATGAGTAGCAATATAAACCCAAAATATATCTATTCGGGTATAAAAAAATGATAAAACAATAGATAACGAAATGCAAGTTCACAGGTCAATTGCAACCGTACTCGTGACTTGTATATATATATTATTTTTTTTTGCATTCAAAGAGTTGTATAATCCCCTTACCCTGATTTACGGTCTACAGAACCTTACATGTTGACCGACGAGTGATTTTCGTGGTGTATCCAGGCGTAACGTAGCTACTCACTCTTAAACAAAAAGTAGCAATCAGTTAGTGTCACGAATATAAGAAAATGGTATTAGTTGGCTTTTCAATACCTTGGTCGTCAACCTCAGTCGGATTCCACCGTCACATCCCTTACCGATCACTTTTTGATACAAAACAATAGGAAAGCAACAATCGGATACCTCAAGGTTACTGAAGGGAAGGTGTCGGTAGCGTTCAAGTCATAATACATTGCCTCATTCCCAATCCATAATGCTATATGAACGTATTATACTAATTATGTTGCATAAGCCTTTCCTCGTCAACTAAGAACCTAAATTAAATCAATTATCATCAATTTGGGTCCAATATTCATTAATTAGAACCTCTAAATCGGCCCCAATCGAATTCTGAATCAATTTATCAAATTTTAGGCCAATGTGACCATTTTACATTTTTTTAGGTAAAAACCTAGTATAAAGTCTCGCGAAAATCCTGAATTCCTGATTTTCATAGAAATTCTTCAATTTTTATTTATTTTATCAAAATATTATTTTTCAAGATTTTTTCTCAATATTTTGGAATTTCTTCCATTTTTTCTAACTTTTTCTTTCATTTTTCTTTTTTTTTTATAAAGGGGGTGGTTTGACCCTGAACCGTACCGGTCCGGTTCATCCGGTTCGGGGTCAGACCCCCTTTCTTCTTCCTCCTTTTCACTGTTGATCAATTCAAAAGTTTCAATTTTTTTTTAAACTTTGTTGAATGGGGTTGGGTTTGGCCCAACCCCAAGATGCATTTCGGCATGGGAGACGACTCCACTATCGTCTCCTACCTCAAACTCCCATTCCATCTCCATCAAACCTCCATTACAATAACCATAGCAACACACAACAATGAACAACCCAAAACACAACAAACCACAATCTCCCCTTGGGTTTTGATCTCTTTGTCAATATCTTCCTCCACTATTTTGATCCTCTCTCTCTTGCCTGTCTCGAAATTGTAAGTCATAATGCATAAATAAATAATAAGGATTTACCTCCAGCCATTGTTGTTATTTGTTAAGCTTAATCTTCCAAATCCTTCTTCTCCTCTCCTTAATGGTGTTTAGAGTCAAAATTTCAAGAGAATGGAATTGGAGACCAAACTGCATTGTTTAATTTCCCAAAAGATAACTGCCCATCAACCGTTATCTTTAATCAGAATTTGACACTTGTAATGTATGGGGTCCACATGGATCACTTATGATAAATATAATTTAATTAATACTTATATTCTCCCATTGACCCATATATGCATTATCACCAAAATCAAGAAATAAAATGCATGAATCATGGCGATAGGTCCTCTATCAAGTGAGTAATATCTTCCACGCATCACAATGCATTAGATTTCTTAACATATTGTCATAACTTAATGAATAAACCTTATGCTTATTCTTGGTCCAGACTTAATAATATTTCTCAAATCAAATAAAACATGAATGTGTACACAATACATGAGTAACGAAATATCTCAAAAAAGTTTCAACAAACATCATTCTTACAATGATAATCACATAATGGACCTAAGTCCCATCCTATCAACATGATCCTTAAACTTCATTGGTGGTATGCCTTTAGTTAAAGGATCTGCAATCGTTAATTCAGTGCTAATGTGCTCAATGACCACTGTTTTGTACTTAACACGTTCCCTTATGGCTAAATACTTGTGCTTGCTTCGACTCTCACTTTTGTTGTTCTTAGCCATAAAATAGCAGCTGAATTATCGCAATACTTTTTCAGTGGCTTAGAGATAGAATCCATGATTATAAGCCTAGAAATGAAATTTTTTAGCCAAACACCTTGAGAAGTAGCCTCAAAACAAGAAACCAACTCAGCCTTCATAGTGGAAGTAGTGATCGATGTTTGCTTTGCGCTTCTCTATGATACAACTCCACCAGCTAGCATGAAAATAAATCCTAATGTTGATTTACATGAATCAATGCAACCGACAAAGTCTGAATCTGAGTAGCTAGTGACTTCCAAAGTATAAGTTCGTCTATATATAAACATGTAGTCATTTGTCCCAGGAAGGCATCTCATAACCTTCTTTACAGCTCTCCAGTGGTCCATACCCGGGTTACTCTGATATCTTCCTAACATCCCAACTGCAAATACTATATCAGGTCTAGTGCAAACCTGAGCATACATCAAGCTTCCAACGACAGAAACATAAGGGATATTGAGCATTTGTTCCCGCTCGAGATCATTTTTAGGGGATTAGTTCAGACTGAACTTATCACCCTTCACAATGGGAGCTACACTAGGTGAACAATCCTTCATTCTGAATCTTTCCAAAACTTTGTTGATATAGGCTTCCTGAGACATACCAAGAATACAACGTATCCTGTCTCTATGGATCTTAATGCCAATAACATAGGATGCATGTAGTCATGACCCAAATAATTAATACATATTTAATTCGTTGATCAGGACCAAATGACCTATAACGCGAGACTCGCGGCGAGATACGTGTCACTACCAAGGCACGGTGGCCGAGGTAAATATTATATCTGTGTGTTGTTTGCCTAGTGTATTGTATATGTGTAGACTACTAAGTCATTTCTACGGGTATGCAAATATCGTGATGAGCAGGGACTTACCTCGTATTGCGTACCGATGTGGGCCCGAGGTAGCAGCTCGTGGGGCAAGCGTAACTACTTAAATTATATGGCGTTAACTATGATATACTAATCCTCTATTAAGTATAATTCAGTCCATATTATAATTTGCTTTACATTATTATTCTTATATTATATATAGGTGTAGGCAAGGTTATACAAATACATATAATGTCTTATATGTGTGTGTGTGTGTGTGTGTGTGTGTGTGTGTGTGTGTGTGTGTGTGTGTGTGTGTGTGTGTGTGTGTGTGTGTGTGTGTGTGTGTGTGTGTGATATATATATAACCACTTAATGCATCAATAGATCTCTACAAACTTATTTTAGGAATCTTTACATTTATTATTATTATTATTATTATTATTATTATTATTATTATTATTATTATTATTATTATTATTATTATTATTATTATTATTATTGTTATTGTTATTGTTATTGTTATTGTTATTGTTATTGTTATTATTTTAACACTAGATTAATCTTTGGTCACATAAAAATTCACTTTTACTTAGGTACAATAGTAAATTCTTTGATTAGCTTACTTAAGCACATCAAACTAGCTTATAAATCCATTTTTGTATTAAATCAACTTAAGCTTTTTATTTCAATTAAGTTCAAGCCCTCTAATTTATTTAAATGATTCAAGTGTAGTTATTCTATTAACTTATTAAAAGTCATTAATTTACACAAGTAAATTAATTCATTTGTCTTCAGGCTTAATTGTCTATATTTCACAACTTAGGCATATTAGATAAATAAAACTAGCTCTCTTTATTTATTTGACTTAGGTATTTAGGTATTTCTAATTAATACCTAAGTTATTAACTAACTTAATCTTGTACTCAAATTCCCAATTCTCAAATAATTTAATCTTAGGTAATGAATATGCCATCCATCTATGCACCATTTCTTTTATTAATGCACATTATTATTATAATTATTATTTTTATTTTTCTTAGCAATATTCATATCAAGGTTCCAATACATTTAGGCCAACCCAACAATGAGTTGTGCCCATTAATTTGGATCAATCTTAAACACTCAAGGAATCCATACATTAGTTTAATTGATCAGTATACATATGAGTGTGTTGTTGATTAATTAAAGGGATGCAAACAAGATTAAGGAAATGTGAGTATGAAGAAAAAAATAGCTTGCATGAATTAAGATCAACATAAAAAAACAAACAAATTAATAGGAATCAAAAGCATGGATAAGAATTCAAATAGGAGAAAGTATCAAGGAGAAGATTCGGAACATACCTTGAGGCCATATAAGTTTTTAACTCCTAGTTGTCTTCAAGCTTTCTCCAATTCCATTAATGGTGGGATTCCTTCCAATTTTTAACTCCTTGTCCCTAATGACATCTACCCCTTTATACATTTGTTTGTAATTCAATAGTTATAGATTAATTAAGCTAACCTAGCTTAATTAAGTCTAAATCAAAAGCTTTCCATCTATTTTCTACATATGCCACGTGTCCTACAAAACATAAAATGACAATTTTGCCCTTAGTTCATCCATGTATTTTTCATGCAACCAAGGAATTTATAGAGATTAAATGACCTTATTTTTTAATATATTTACTAAGCTGTCACGACCCTAATTACTAATCCTATTTTAATTCATTAATTAGGATTATAGATCCGAGATGTGAGACTCGCATCGAGATACGTGCACTGACCGAGGCGATGTGGCTGAGGTATATGTTAAATTTGCTGTGATGTTTGCCTAGTGTGTTGAATATGTGTAAGTTATTAAGTCACTCATATTTGTATTTAGGTGTTGAGACGTGACCAAGAACGCGGCTTGAGATGCGTGCCGAAATGGGACCGGAGTAGAGAGTGATGAAGTAAGTTAGTTTGAAGTTAATGTGGCATAAATAGTATTAATGTGGCTATAGTTGATTTTATATTAGATGTGACCTAAGTTAGCAAGTTAAAACATTAGTCATTGATAATTCTCGAGATACATGTTGATACATCAAGATACAAATTGAGTTTTCAATTGGTGTTAGTTAGAGAAAGTTACTGGAAATATGTCAAGATGTAGGCTATTGATTAGTCTTGAGACACATATGTATATAAAGATCAATGACCAATAATCAATCTTATATAAAGATATAAGATTGAATTGATCAACTCATCCAACAAGTTCATTCTTATTTCAAAACTTAGGATTTAAGAAAAGTTGCAAGAGAAGAAGAACCAAAGAAGAAGATCAACAACTATGGAGGAATTCTTGTGGGTAATTCTACATACACTAGTAAATTAGTTTAATTTGATTAATTGTAATAAAAATGATGTATGGCTGATTTTTTGGTGTTAATGGGGTGTCTTGGGGTCTTCAATAGATGAGAAAAAAGAACCCAAGATGTTGGAGTGGTCCATGTATGGAAAGAACTGAGAATTCTAAGTGCAGAATTCTGGGTTTTCCTGCACATAATGCGCTAAGGATCTAACTAGTGCACTACCTGTGCGCAATGCACTAATAAATCTTAATAACCTGTTAATGAGGTCATTGGTGCGCTAGACCAGTCACCCAGCGCGCTAGGTGCTCTGACATCACAAAAACAACAATTTTTTAATTTCAACTTAAACATTTTAAAGAACTCTAATACCCTAAATAAAGGCTTAAACACACTCTAAAACTTATGAAATGACACCAAGAACCTAGGGGAAAGTTTCAAAGGTCCGAATACATGTTTCGAAGTGCCAGGAGGCCGAAGTAGCTAGGAAATTGTGTGGATTGTAAATAAACTGATTAATATATTTATCTACATTTCATTCTTATTTTGCTAATTCATTTTCGGTTATTTGAACTAAGTTATCCTTTGTACTCTACATGTCATGACTTGTTATTTCTTCTCATTTTATGAGTTTACTATAATGGCATTGGTTTTTGATTAAATGGTTTCATTGACTTTAAATCATGTGTTATGTCATTCTTTATTGTGAAGATATCTAGTCCAATGAAATAGCACGCCATTAGGTAGGTGTGTAATGGTATTGTAATCTATTTTCCTTTGTGCATTATATATGCAATTACATTTGTTGGATTTCTAAACCATGAAATTTATTAAATTATGAAAATAGTCCTTGTATATAGGACCATGATATGACAGAGACGCGCGATACTCGGGGTCACTAGACTTTCAGAGTTGTTGGGATTTCACCACTAGCTTACGCGGTACACGAGGTATGAGACTCTAGGTTATAGACAAACATACATCACATGTGACTGACACTTGTGATTGATTGTGAAAGCGTATAGCTTCGACCTTCAATAGACATGTAGAGCTTAACTCCATCTTGAGATAATGGAATAAAGGCACTTGTGATAGGACTCACGATCGACCGGCTTTAGATCATTACTATTTAGCCACGTGTCAATTTCATATTAACTAACTAAACAGTATATTAGCATATCTTATTTTCAGCATTATTGCTATTATTATGCTTTTAGATTCTTACTGTATATTTGGAAATGTGGATAAATATCTCTCAATGTTATTTTCTACTATCCTATACTCACCGTCTTTTTTATGACAATGGGTGCATATCCACCGAGTAGCAGACCGAGCTAGGAGAAGATCGCGACTACCTCTGAGCTAGTGGAGTGGTGCTACATATGATTTTGTAGATTTTCGATTTTGTTGCATGACTTTTATATGTGCCTTTATATACTCTTGGGGATGTATATTACAGGTTGAGAGATAGTTACTCGACTAGACATGTGTCGATATATAGTTATCGGCGTTTATTATATATGCATGTGATCTTTGTTCCTGGTTTTCCACATACTTAGGTTTTATATGAATGGCTTCCGCTAATTTGACAAGACTTCCGCTGAATGAATGTTAAATTGTATAACAATTAATTTACTCTGAAATAACATTAAATTTAAGAATGGTGTAAGGTTTATTAAAAAAAAATATAATGTGGTAAGTGTATTAAAAGGCTAACTAATACGTTGTTAAGTCCTACATGGTGGAGGTTAAGGGTTTAATGATGGGATTATGTTGGGTGGTGCCCTAATTTGAGAAGGGGTCATCACACAAGTATACCATAAGCCTTTGAATTTATTAGTCGATTAGGTTAGTTTTCATTCAATATTTGATATATTTAATTCACTTATGTACTCAATAAATTTGATTATTTTCTTATCTAACCTACTATGACGTTTTCATTATTTCTTTAATTTAAGCTAGATAAGCAAGCATCGTTCCATAACTTAGGCGTATATATTTTAAATAAAAATGAGAACTTTAGTTATGAATCAACCTAAGTCTCAATGTTAAATCGATCTAACCAACGCACGCGTACGCTTATCTTAAGGAACACTCACTCGAAAATCGACGACTAAATAATTAACTGTGCATATAAGTCTAAATAAGTAATACACATCATCATTCATTAATAAAATATTTAGGATCGTTATAGGTAGGGATGAAGAATTTTGGAAAATTATGTTCTTTGCCACAAGTTGGTCGCGTTGCTTGGAAAGAAACAAAAGATTGTCTAAAGACAAAGTGGATGATTGATTTAGTACTTGGGAACAATCTAAAAACTTAGCTTCTTTTTGGGTTGTTCACATAAGATGGGGAAAGGCTATTACAATACTTGATCTTGTGAGGAATTAGAGCATCTTGTGGGTGGGGAGATTAGAAGTGTAAAACACTATTTTTTTGTTTTTTAAGGCTGTTTTTGTGAATCCAAAGAATTGAGGACATCTTGTCCTCAATAGCTTGCTTTTGTAACTAAAATCATTATTAATATGATATATACATATAGTTTCTTCCTAAAAAAAATATAAAATAGGAAGCAACTATTAGCCCCCCACTACTCTGTATTGGCCCCATTTAATTTACTACATTTGTAAACTAAAATGTCTTTAGGCAAGATTACATAAATAACCTCACTCTAAATTATGAACATGTTTCATTTATTTTCCCCTTCTACTTTCCACTATCTATACCCCTCATCAACTTTACTTTTCACTCTCTAC
The DNA here is from genome assembly GCA_039657365.1 of Stephania yunnanensis. Lineage (NCBI taxonomy): Eukaryota > Viridiplantae > Streptophyta > Magnoliopsida > Ranunculales > Menispermaceae > Stephania > Stephania yunnanensis. Next base: position 50,760,082 of record CM077585.1, on the reverse strand, counting down.
ACTCATCCTTAACTTTACTTTCACTATCTACACTCCTCTCTAAATGAAACCTTAAACTTGCCTTCAACTCCTATCTCACTCACTACACTCACCTTCCCATCTTCTACTTGATTTCTACATTTTATATCCCACCCAAATTAAACCATGGACTCATCTCATTTTCTCTTCTACTTTCTAATCAATACACCCTTTCTCATCTCTTTGTTCATAAACTCAGCAATTCACTATCAAATACAATATTTTAATTATAGTATTTGGTTGAGATTTGATTCATATTATTGAATGGTTAGAATCGTTTATTTGTGTTGAATCTTAGCTTTTGATGATCAAAGAATCAATCTTGAAATGCCTATAGATTAAATTAAGTTAAGGGGAAAAAGATGATGTGCAACAAGGGGTTGGAGGTTAAAAATCACAAAGATGAAAATAGAGCTTTCTTTGGAGAGAGAGAGAGAGAAGACGAATATAAATTAAAAGTAAAGTAGAAAGTTTACTAACAATTAAGAGGGTGTTTACATGAACTAACTCATTGAGGGTTATAAATAATATAAAAGTAAATAGGGGTTGATATAACATATAGGGGTGCTAATAGTAACTACCTAAAAATAAGATAAAGTGTGTTGTGTTTTTTTAATTGAAGCCAAAGTGTATTGTATTAGTAACATAGGTTGAAAAGAAAAATATGTTGGGAAAGTGATGGCGTTACATTTATTTTGTTGGTTTGAAAGGGGCAGGATTATCCATGTAATGCATATTGCCAACTACGTACATATAATTATAAATTATATAGTACATGTTAGCTATGCATTGAACATTAGCTATGTAGTTCAATTCCATCATGGACTTTGGTAGAATCATTCAGGTTCATTTTGGATCTTAGTAGTTATACAAGTTTTTCGTGTCCACTAGGCCCACATAGGCTTTATGAGTTCATTATGACTCATCTATGTTTTATGGGTTTATTAATTATTACTAGTTAGATCTGTCCATTAAATGTCCATAAGCATTTAATTGTTTTTCGTGAGTTTATGATTGGGACAAAAATGCTTCTTAAGAGACATGATTGCAAATCATTGTGAGCTGGCATTACTGGTCATTGTACCGCGCTTCACACGCTGAAAAAATCAAGTATTAGTATTAGTTCAAAATACATCAATGTATAACTTAACAAAAATAAACAAAAGATGTAGCCTTAATATATATATATATATATATATATATATATATATATATTAGAGTTGGAGTTGATGATGTGGTGGAAAAGTAGACGATGTGCTTGATAAGAAGCCATATGACAACTCAAGATGTAGGCTTATAAATGTGTCACGTGATAATGCAAGATATTATTTTATTCCCATTAGAGTTGGAGTTGATGATGTGGCGAAAGAGTTGATGGTGTTGCGACGGGGATGCCACGTGTAAGATGTAATTTTACTTCCATTAGAGTTGGAGTTGATGACATGGCGAAAGAGGTGATGATGTGGTAATTTAAATTTCTATATTCAGTGATGTTGAATGCATGGGGTTTTAAATAAAGAAGGTAATTAATGAGGTTTTGAATAAGGCTATATTATGGGCACGCCATGTGGCTCGTCAAGAAGGCTAAAAAATGCCACGTGGAACACTCAAGATGTAGGCTTAATATATATAGATAGATATGGATTGGCCTTAACTTTGGAAAAAAATTTGGTAATAAAAACAAATGTTTTATCGACAAAGCATTAATATTAGAAATAACATACGAAAAATTTAAACTTTTTTAAGAGTTGCAAACTAATCTTTAAGCTAAATTGACTACAAAACCTAAGGAAAATACTAGAATGACAACAGGTGTGTCACTCTAAAAAACGCATTGGCCTACATAGAGTCATCCATGCAGTTTTGACCCACGTGTTATGTATCAGATTCTGTGTATGTATGCATCCCAATACGCACATGAACGACTCAAAGGTCCGATGTGACTTTCAGAGTGACATACACTGTCACGACCCAAATCTTTAACCCCGTTTTAATTCCTTAAACGGGATCATCGACTCATGACGTGGGACTTACACTGTGATACGTGCATCGATCGAGGCACGTGGCCGAGGTATATCGTATTTTTGTATTGATGTGTGCCTAGTGTTATGTATTGTGTAGACTTACTAAGTCGGTTTGTACAGTTGTAGGCGGCCAGACGAGAGTGGGGACACACCTCGAGTAGCGTGTGAACTGGGGAACTGGGTAGTTAGCATTTTGATAAGTCTTATTTAATACTAATATGAAATAAGGAATTACTTATAAGCCTATGGTTGTGTTTGTTAATGTAAATCAAATTAAAGACCTATAGTTGAGTAAATTAAATGGAAAGCATAAGATTGGTCTAAAGATGCACATTGGCACATCTAGGAACTAGGTGAGTAATCAAATGGTGTCACTTGAGGTTGAGTTAGTGGGAGTTAGTGGGATATATGACAAAGGTGGACCATTAGATATTCCTAGGGATACATAAATCCATGAAGATTAAGGGCTAGGAAGGAACATCGCCTTAATATATATTATTAGTGATAAAAAAACATGCAAATCAAATCACTCATTCATTTTTGCTGGAGAAGAAGAAGGAGTTGCTGGAGAGGAGTGAATCATCAAGGTGTTGAAGGAATCCATTAGAGCTGGTGAGAAATTCTCAAGCTAGGGTGCTACATCAACTAGGCAAACATTTTTTTAGTTGAAATTAGAACAAATTCTGGTTTTAGTCTCATTTCAGATAGTAGATTATTAAGTATTTGTAATTAATTTATATATTTGGATTCCTCATTTCAAGCTGATAATCCAGCTATATTTAAGTTCTTAATTTAGTTTTAGAATCATAAAGATATGAATTTTTGAAGTTGCAACACCAAAACTAGAATTCTGCATGTTATATTAGGAATCAACCTGGGTAATTTGGTCATAATCTACTCATTTTAAACCCGAATTGATCCAAACCAACAACATTTGAAAGCTTATTTAAAGGGGAGTAACTTTGCTCAAATGAAAGTATTTTGATTCAAATGTTTTTATGTCCAAACATGCTCTAAAAATAGGTGCTGGAATTAAAAATGAAAGTTTTGAAACTAAACTTGTTAAGGGCATAACTCCCTAACCACTTATTAAGATGAGCTGATATTTTAGTATATTATATTTGCATATATTTTCTGCCTTGTGACCAAAAACCACATTTTTAGGAACTATAGGTTAGGAGAAATATATTTTCTAAATCCGTTGGTCGGATTAAATTCCAATTAGACCTATGTTTAGTAAAATCATGATATCTCTTTCATTTTAAATCAGAATTTTGCAAACTAAACTTTTATAGAAATATAAGAGAGAGACCAACAATAATTTTATTGATGGATGATTTTGATAGTTTGACCATTTCATGCCTAAAAACTGCGTTAAAGTGTAGGACTGAAATTGAAACTTAATTTAGTCTTTAGGGGCTGATTTATGAAGATTGATTTAAAGTCTATTGAACCAAGTTGAATACACAATAAACGCCACTAAATTGAGCTTAAACCCACTATATTTGAAATTAATGAGACACCAAACTCAGGAACCTAGGAAAAGGGTACAGGAGAGCGAATACAAGATTTGGAGTATCGAGAGGCCAGTAAAGCTAGGACTTTACTTTATTGTTTTTAGTATACTCAATGGAAACTTTACTTGGCATTTCATTTCTATTAATTGTTGTCCTTGCATAGTCCTTTTGATTATTTTGCCTTTGTATTCTTATATCATGTGTTCATTGTGTCTATGCTCACTTGATGAGTCTAGTTTGCATGATATCCATTCATTTAATTTGATTCGTTGATTCTATCTCGTGCTATGTCTATTCTTGTTGTTTTAAATGTGAATTGAATGATAAACAACATGCTATTAGGCTAGTGAATATCTTATAAATGTTTAAGAGGACTTGTATTCCTGATTTGTTTAGGTGTGTAGATGTGTCTATGCCTTGACAATCCATACTTGGTATTTCTTGAGATTTAAAAAGTAGTTTTCGCATTTAGGTCTCGTACTCGATCGAGGTGTGCGCGACTCACGGGGTTAGAGTCCCTGGGGGTGTCGCCACATGTTACCTGACACTGTATGACACTCGGGGTTAGAGTCCCTAAGGTGGTCTACACACCGGGGTTAGAGTCCCTTGTGCTATATGATTATTGAGTCGGAGTGATACGTTTCACTGCCGACCGGACCTAAATCACCACTATTTAGCCTAGTGTCAGTATCACTTGTTTAATTATGGTATTTACTTGCATATGGTTTATTTTCCAATTTTCTCATTTATATGCTTTTAAATACCATTTGAATATTTGGAAATGCAAATTAAACTTGTCATTGGGGATTACTATTTTATTCTTGTACTCACCGTCCTTTTTATGACGGTGGTGCAGAGCCGTCTACTAGCAGGCTGGGTAAGGAGAAGATCGGCGACTATCCCAAAGCTCGTGGCGCGTCACTACATCGATTGTAGGTATTCTTTTGGTATTTTGATTGTATATGTTATATATGTCTTTCAAATACTATTTAGGTTGTATATTGGGTTGAGCGTTAGTTTCCCCGACCTGACTTAGACTATTTTACTGTTTCGCAGCATTTTGAGGACTTTATATATATGATGTCATTTCATGATTTTTCACACTTATGATTTTATAAATAGCTTCCGCATAATTATAAATGGCTTCCACATAATCTAGTAATTGCTTCCGCATAACCAATAAGACTTCTGCTAAATAATTAATTTAATAAAAAGTTTTGATTAACTCTAAATTTTATAAACTAGTAGGACTAGTATATTACTTATCCTGAACACGAGAAAAGAGGCGTTTATGTTGTAAAGGCTGACTAATACGTAGTTGAGTCTTGCGCGGATAAAATTAGGGATTAATTACGGGATTAGGCCGGGCGGTGCCCTAGATTAGGAGAGGGGCCGTCACATACACATCATCATTCTAACACTTTCTCATACCCTACTCTCGTAACATTGAGACAATTTCTAATTAGAATTTGTTGGGTTAGAAGTTCTGATACGACTATTTTGATGGTTAGACATAATTTGTTACAAATGTCTATAACCAATTGCTCAATATCTAGGCTCTGTTTGGCAACACTAGCTGATAATCTAGCTGATAGTGGATAATGTAGCTGAAAATGAGTAACTAATAGCTGAAAAGCTAGTAACCGATAACTGATAATTTAGCTGATCAGCTGATAATTTAGCTGATCAGTTAAAATTATTTGAATGAAATAGCTGATCACGTAGCTGATAAATGCAAAATGACATCAAAGGACTTTATTTTTTGTTCTTAAAAAATACATATTTATATAAACTATTATTTACATTACATATACAAATAAATTTATTATTATATATGTAGAATAACGTAATATTAATGTTTTTAGATAGTAATCATAACATGTCATGACTCATATGTTTATATTAAAACAAAATTGAATAATAATGTTCCAAATTTTATATGTAGTAAATTAGTAATATTAAGTGATGTTACTTGAATAAGTATCTATAAATTATTTAGGTCAATAAAATATCTATTACTAATAATATTGTAAACAATAATATATAATGTTAAGTAATGCTAATTGTGGAAATGTATTTACCATGTTTTTTTAAGATAAATGCATTTATCATGTTACGTTGCATATAGGGTATTGTCACTATTGTGTTATTATCTCGCGTCGTCGCACCTGCACATTACATGAATTTTTTTATTATATATATTCGCTATTTATTTCCAAAAGAAGAAATAAATATTAGTTGTTTTTAATCAAGAATCAGCTATTTACATGGGCATGGAATAAAAAACTAAAGTGACGTCTTAAAAATGAAACTTTAGTGGGGATAGCGTTTATGATGGTAGCTGATCATCTAGCTTATTTTGAAAATAAATTGTTAACCAAATACAACTTATTTATCTAAGTAGATTATAAGCTAGTTGATAAGCTAGCTGATAAGCTAGCTGATAAGCTAGTTTGTGCATGTCAATAAGAGGCACTCATATGGATGTGAGTAAGAAAAATGTAAATGGGCCTTTGGGCCCACTATTTTCTGAGATCCATAACTTCTTGGACATTCAAATAGAAGATCGTTTTCATTTCACCTAACCTTTAAGAAAAAAGAGTTGATTTACTATCTTAAAAATAATGCAATCTTCCTACATTATTAGCATTAAAGCATGCGTAAGGAAGACGTTAAGGATAGATAATTTAGAAAGATTGCAAATTCAATTTTCTTAAAAAATAGTTGGGGTGAACTTGTGATAGAGGTTGTTACAATATAGATAGTGTAGCAGGCCAAATTAATTAATCTATGATTAACGTCTATCTTGGGGATTAACAGTTACAATTCGGGCATTACGTGGACAATTCGGTTGACTCAGACACTAGAATCGAGAGAATATATTATTTGTGGATGATGGTTGCTTATGTGTGATGTTTAAAAAGCGTTATATTATTATAATATTGCATGTGTGTATTTTGCTATCTGGCGAGTTGGTGTGATGGGTACAGGTCTCGAGATACGTATCGAGATATGGGCATTGAGTATCGGGTAGTTGAGGGTTAGTGGGTCCAAAAATTTGAGATTTTGGTGAATTAAAATACTAACCATATGATTAAATGAGCCTAAGTAATTTAATTAAATCAAATGATATAAGGCCTGTAGTTTGGTTAATTTAATACGGACCTTAGATAAACTTCTAGATGATCCTAGTTAAGTAAAACTAGAAAAGATAGAGTCATAGATTTGTGTCCACAAGGCATGGACAGCTTAATTTGGAGCCAAAAGATTATCCTCGGGATACGCATAACACATTAGATCATAACATAACATATATATAAGCAAATGAATGGGATTTTCACATCTCCATTAATACAATTACATGCAAAATCTGAGATGTTGGAGAGAAAGTTTAGGTGAATTCAGAAGGACTTGGAGATCTTGAAGGTCAAATTGAAGGATCAATAACAAGGTTATCATATTATTCATCTCCTACACATTCAAATGAGCTCAAATTGGTATGTTTTGGTGTAAATTTGAATTTGAGGATTTGATCACTAGTTTTTGATAAATTCTTGATAAACTATAATTATAATGAACGTTCAAATTTTGAATTATAAACTGATTTTGAAGAAATTTGGGTTTTGATGAATTTGGGAAAAACTAGTGAATGCATGAATTTGATGGTTTTGATCTAATTGTTGTTGATTTTGTTGTTGGAAATGATGTTTTGGAGTCCCCATTAAATGGACAATGAGTTTACAAAGGTTAGCTAATTAGGGTGTTGGGGACAAAATTCTTGAATTGAGAATTTTGTTACCCTGCGCAGATAATGCGCTAGTCTGGATGCTTAACTGTTCTTCGAAAAAAAGATCGGTAGCGCGCTAGATAGACTCCATAAAGCGCTAATCACACCTAGCGCGCTAGACAGACCCTTTAACGTGCTAATATTTTTGGGATTTTCGACTTAATACATATTTAAACACTTGTAACCAACTGAAACTCATAAAATTGAACTTTAGGGACTTAGGGAACCATAGCTTGGATATCAGGGAGCTAGTTGAGTCGGATTCGGGAGTCCGGGGAAGTCGAAGCATGCGTGTGAGCTTTATAACCCATAGGAACATCACTTGAGTATTTAATTAATTTTTTTATTGTTTTACTCTGTCTTGTTCAGTGTATTCCTGATTCTATTCTTTATTTACTTCAGTTATCTACATATGTGCCACTATTTAAATGGTTAGTTGAGCTTACTCCCGCCGGGTATTCCATTGTGTATCTATGGCACGTTAGACCATATCATGTGTATTAGGAGTCCTTGGTGAATGTCGACCCAAATTACTTTGTCGATACATGTGTAAGTGTGATGTGGGTCTATGTCGACCACCAAAAGGATAAGTGATGGGCTAGTTGGGTGCGCCCACTAGTGGGATCCTGAGGAGGGTATCCGAAGTATGGTTTAGTCTAACTAGAACAGATACATATTTTTGCACTATATTGTTATTTATGCGTGCGTTGATCCAATTACAGTTGCCTTTTTACATTCCGCATGTTTATTTATCATTACTTATTGGATTTCTTTTACTTTATCATATGAATGCACATGAAATTTCCTGGGTTTTTTACTTACTGTACTCGTCATTTGTTTTGTTGTGATGGCTGAGTGCAGATCCTTCTACGAGTAAAAGCAAGGGGGTTTTTGGCGACTATCTCTGAGCTCGCCCACTGTTCGGCACACTACTTGTAGGTGTTTATTTTGTTATATTGTTATATTTTAGGTTTATGAGAGATTGGTGAGACATGTGTACTTATTTATATATATATATATATATATATATATATATATATATATATATATATATATATATATATATATATATATACTTTTGTCGCCTTATATACAGTGTGCTCTATTCTGGGTTTTCTATATTAGGACTGATGCTCTATAAAACTTAAGAGTTAATGAAAATCCATATTTATGATTATTTTAAGACTTCGGTTATAAATTATTGATTATCTACTTGCAACTCTGTAAAACACAAATCAGTAGCATAGCTAGGATTTGAATAAGATGAAAAAATCAATTTTATATATTTTAACATATTGAATAATTTATTTTTTTGGTGTTGTGTATTATCCCTAAACATTTCATAAATTTTTGTTTTGAGTCTTAGAAATGGCAAATTATAAATCGCGAGAGTCGCGGTATTAGATCTTCAAGCCAAAAATACAAAATTAGAGGATACATGTGTTTTTCGAGGTGGTTTAAACTGATTGTATAGTTTAAGCGCCCGTAACATTAGAAGAAAACAAAATTAGTTGCCATAACTAAGTGAGTGGCTCCATGGTTTCGTATGTGACATTATTATAAGATGGTAGAGGTTGGAGTCCTCGAGAGGATAAGATAAGTTAATTTCTTTCATATAAAAAATTAGTCGGCATTCCACGCTTCTCACCCGGACAAGACTAAGTATCAAAATATAATATAAAAAAAACATTGAAAAAAATGTAAAAATAATTATTATGTAATCTCTACTATGAACTCAAAGTTATTCCTTTTAGGTTTCTCAATAATTAAAAAAAATATTTGCAAATAATATGCATATTTTTAAATCTACACAAAACATTAAATATTTACAATATTGCATAGAAATATCCGGGTTTGAACCTATGGCCACTTACTCCTAAATCTAATGTCATACTATTGGGCGACCCAACCAATTATGATATCATCACGCCACATGTCGCGTTGCGAGAGCTTTTCTCATAAAAGATTCTGAAAAAAGAATTAAAAACTAAAAATCTTATTTGTATAACAATTAAAAACATCACCTAAAAAATATGTATAGCTTAATTTCTTTTTAAATAATCTAATATATCACGTACGTAGTATGTAGTACTAATAAATAAAAAATTCTGAAAAAAAAATTAAAGACCAAAATTTTATTTGTATACCAATTAAAAACATAACCTAAAAATAGCAAAAAAAATTAGAAATTTAAAATTTAAAACCAAAAATCTTATTTTTATAGCAATTAAAAACATAATCTAAAAAATAACAAAAAAAAACAAAAATTAGAAAATTAAAATTTAAAAATCAAAAATCCTATTTGTATAGCAATTAAAAACATAACCTAAAAATAGCAAAAAAAAACCAAAAATTAGAAAATTAAAATTTTCAAACCAAAAACCCTATTTGTATCAATTAAAAACATAACCTAAAAATAGCAAAAATAAACGAAAATTATATAATTAAAACTTTAAAACCAAAAATCATATTTTTATAACAATTAAAAACATAACTTAAAAATAGCAAAAAAATGAAAATTAAAAATTAAAAAAAAACTTAAAAACCAATAAAAATTTATATTTGTATAACAATTTAAAACATAACCTAAAAAATAGCAAAAAAATAAAATAGAAATAATACTTTAATCAATGGCGTCACCATGTCACAGTCAAAATCTTATTTTTTATTTTACCATCTTACCCTTCACTTAAGTGCGAGAAAAATCAATGGCTTGTGTTTTTTATTTTTTTGTTATAAATTTTAATTAAGACATCATCATGTCACGTGTCATATTAGTAGAGTTTCTAAAAAGCCACACTTTACATTGTGAGACCTTCTCAATAAAACAATTCCTTTATATATATATATATATATATATATATATATATATAAATATTTAGTTGCAAATCAAAACAAGTTATATTCCAAAATGTATCAAATTTTGCAGTCAAAGACTCTTCCCTTAGGCCCTACTTTTTTCAAAGAAAGTTACATATAAATAATTTTTTTGATAAATTAACAAGTTATTGTTTATTAATTAATTGATAAAAGTGTTTCTTAGCAAATTGTTTATGGACTTTAAAATTAAATTTTAATTTGTACTTTTACAGGTAAATTTTAATTTTTTACTTTGTCCATACTTATTCTGTATCTTATGACTCGTCTTCTCCTTTTGTATTACGTTAAGGCCATGTTTAATGGGACGGGAAAAAAATATTTCAAAGAAAATGATAAATTCCACTGGAAAATGACATTTTCATGTGTTTGATAGCCAAAATTTTTTCATGGAACATTTTCTCACAATTGTCGATTTTCCATATTAAGACTCATATATTTTTTCACTAATTATGGTGGGCAAATTGAAATTTCTATTGAGAAAATGCGAGTTTCCATATTAAGACACATTAAATTTATGTTTTAAATATAAAAATTAATATATTTAATCTATATGGTAAGTTTTGATATTTATTTCAAAACTTATTATTGGTGATTTTTGAGGGAAAAATCTTATAAGTGCAATCAAACACATATAGGAAGATTTTCTTTTGAACATTAATTAGGGAAAATATTCTTAAGAAAATGTTATTTTCCTATGAAATATTTTCTTTGTAATCAAACGTACGTGCCCTTGAGTGTCGTTGCACAATACTTTTTTTTTCAAGTATGGTTAACATTTGCTTAATTCTTGAAGTAAAAAAAAAAAAGCATTTGCTTAATTCTTTACTTAATTTAAAATGTTTCTGAAGGTTGTTTCATAGGCTTTATCACGCAATTGTACATTAATTGAGCAATTTTTTGTGCAATTTGCATTGTCTTACCTAATTGATAAGAATTCTTTATTTCTTTGATGTTGCATTGTTTTAGGATCTATTTGCCTTGTTGATATTAGTTAATCGAAAACTATAAAATCGTTGTTTTAGAATACTAAACCATTTTTAACTATGTCTATTAAATATGGTGTCATTCTCGCATGCATGTAGAAGAAAAAAAATTTAATCAAAATTATTTAAAAGTATTATTTGTTAGGTTTAGAGACACCGCAATGACACACTTTATTAATCTCTCTAATAAACTCGTTAATTACAATGTGGGGGTTAACTCTAATTTATAGACTCACATAAACATACTTCTAATCCAACTAGGAGATCCTAAATAGACTCATACTCTAACTCGAAATCCTAATCAAATTCAAACACTAATGTAATTTAGATTACAACTCTAACATCCCCCCATAATCTAAATTACCTATCTGAATTTAAAAAACAAAACATCATCCCCCCATAATTCAGATTGTCATGATCTTCTACTTGATCTTCTCTCGAAACGCAGATCTCGACCTCCATCGACGACGTCTTTTATCGTTCACCCGCCATCTATCTCGCACAGCTTCCTCAATGCTGAACAGTGCACAATGCACTCGATTACCTTCGTCATCAACGACGTTATCATGGGTGATTTTACAATCCTGAAGTCGAGCTGGTTGTCTCACATTTCTTTGTGCTCTGCAACTGGTACGCTGAGGTCTAGCGTCAACACCAACTGAAGTGGAAGTTTCATCCTCACATCTAATCGTTGATGGTTGAGCAATACTCTTTCCTTTTATGTCCCAAATCCACGCACTCTTCTCATCAAACTTGACATCTCTGCTAACAATGACTGCATTGGTAATTGGATTGTACAATTTGTACGTTCCAATCCTCCCTGGAATATAGCCAATAAATATGACCTTCACGCCTTTGTCACCTAATTTCTTTCTGTTAGCATCAAGAACATGTACATATGCAGTGGATCCAAACACCTTCAAGTGTTTGACAGTTGGCTTGTAACCACTCCAAGCCTCTTTTGGGGTTATATGGGACACACCTTTTGTGGGAGACCTATTCAGTAAATAAACTGAACATGCAACTGCTTCAGCCCAAAAAGAATCAGGTAGACCTTTGGCTTTCAACATACTATGAGTCATGTCTATAATCGTCTTATTCTTTCTCTCTGCAACACCATTATGTTGCATTGTCTATGGTGGCATGATCTCATGTTTAATCCCATGACGATCACAAAACTTTGAAAATGTCGAAGACGTGTACTCACCACCACCATCTGTCCTCAAAGTCTTGATGTAGCGTCCACTCTGTTTCTCCACAGTTGCCTTGAACTTCTGAAAGCAACTAAAGGCATCAAACTTATTCTTTAAAGTATACACCCAAATCATCATGCTGCAGTCATCAATAAAAGTCATAAAATATTTGCTTCCTCCCAATGAAGCAGTCTGTAGAGGACCATAAACATCTGAGTGAACCAACTGTAGTAGAGATTTGGCACGCCTTGGAGTGTTGGAAGTAATCGTTCGTCTATGTTGCTCCCCCAAAATACACCCCTCACAAAATTGCTCTGGATGTTGAATCACAGACAATCCTTTCACTAAATTTTTATGAGTCAACAACCTCAAACTCTCGAAGTTCAGATGACCATATCTTAGATGCCATAACCATGACTCATCAGAAACAATGGATTTAAAACACGGATAAGATCCAGTCTTAATCTCAATCTGAAATAACCTATTTTTCAAAGGAGACTTAAGAATGATCATATCTTTAGAGTCAAACACAATGAGATGACTATCTTTGAAATTCACTTTGTACCCCTTCTCTAGCAACTGCCCCAAACTTAGCAAATTGCATGTTAATGTCGATACATATAACACATCTGAAATAAACTGATGATTACCATTCTCCAACTGGATCAGAATTCTTCCTTTTCCCTTAACTGGAAGTTTCCTATCATCAGCAAACTTGACCTCTGTCAACATTGACTCATCCAAATCATCAAAGAATTCTCTATTGCCACACATGTGATTAGAGCATGCACTGTCGAGATACCACATGTTACTCTGAGCATTCTCCTGGACTGATGAAACCATCATTAGTGTCTGATGACACTCCTCATCTTGCTTTGTCTGCTCCTCAGACTCCGACTCTGACTCTGATGATTGCTTTATCCTGCATTGTCTAGCTATATGCCCAAATTTGCGACAGTTGTAACACTGAATCTGATTTCTCTGTCGATCGCGACCTTCGTCTCGTCTACGACCTTTATTTCTATCCCACGACTGTTGATTATTGTTCTGACCTCTGCCATTATTATTGATGTTATCACGACCTTTAAATCCATAATTCTTCTTTTGCTTCGAGACAACTGTAGTCTTCAATGCCTGCTCAGTAGGCTTGACTTTTTCACTTTTTTCATTGATTCGTTGCTCATGTGCTCGTAATGAACCAATAATTTCTTCAACTGACTTGGTCTCATAATCTGTCCCGGACTCCATAATAGCAGCTACTACATGGTCGAACTTCGTAGTCAAGGTGCACAAAATCTTCTCGTTCACATCGAGATCAGCGACTTCTCCGCCATTCATCTTTAACTGATTGACGATTGTCTGAACGCGATTGGTGTACTTCTCTATGTCTTCTGAGTCATCCATCTCGATCAACTCGAATTGTCGCCTCAAAGTTTGCAACCGAACTTTCTTGGCTTTCTGTAGACCCTTATAGGACGTCTCTAAAGTGTCCCACGCTTCCTTTGATGTCTTTGCCAGTTGCACTTTCTCAAACGCCACATCATCAAGCGTTTGCAAAATAAAATAAAGTGCCTTCTGATCTTTTTTGCGAAGCTCCTTTTGTGTCGAGGTAGCGGTGGCCCCTGGGTCTTCGAACCCATCTTCAACGACTGCGAGCAAGTCTTGAAAACTGAACAAGACTCTCATCTGAGTACTCCATCTTTCAAACTTCTTCCCATCGAACAATGGAAGAGTAGGTTGAACTTGGCCGTTCCCCGATGTCGCCATAATTCACACCAAAATAAGAAAATCAAAAATCTCAATTTTGATTTTAACTCTCTGCCACACACTTTAAACAAATTGTTCAAATCTTCGTTTCTTCTCCAAAACAAGAAACACGCACGCTTCAATCTCTCGATAGATCTGAAGCCCAAATTCTGTTCTTGAATCTTCAAGAACTCTCACACAACCAAGATTAAAAATCTCGATCTCACTCTCACAGATCTCAGGATCTCACTATTGCTCTGATACCATGTTAGGTTTAGAGACACCGCAATGACACACTTTATTAATCTCTCTAATAAACTCGTTAATTACAATGTGGGGGTTAACTCTAATTTATAGACTCACATAAACATACTCATAATCCAACTAGGAGACCCTAAATAGACTCATACTCTAACTTGAAATCCTAATCAAATTCAAACACTAATGTAATTTAGATTACAACTCTAACATTATTAGCTTTATTTCATTTTAAAGTAACCTTTTGTGTGTTCGACACACCGTATTTGTTTGGAAAATGCTAGGGTGACATCCTTTTGCTACAATATTGTTAAGGTCTCTTAAATCTTGCATCGAAATGTGGGCGCGGATCTTTTTATGTATTTATAAGGGACCTCGACATTTGTGTATCAACAGGTTGTCACTGTATTTATCAAGTATTCATATGGTCAAAATTATAAGTCGTTTTGACTAAAACACATAAATTAAGACACCCTTAATTAATTATGAGTGTAACTTATATATATATATGTTCTTTGACATAAAATGGTTGAGATATTGAAGAATTTTAAATGTAGTATATGTTTAGGTTATATAAAGGTATAATGGGCAAAGAAAAGCAACAAATATAATCTTAGATTTTTAAAAACTACTTTTAATTTTGGAAGAAAGTTTGGCTAAAATGACATATTAAAATGATCGGAGAGAGTATTTAATTACAATTGAGGGGCCCTACATTATAATTTTGCTAAGAGCCCTAAAATACTTAGAATTGGCCTTACATAGAAATAGGGAGTTTAAATTGCATACTGTCACGGACCCGCTCCCTGAGGCCGCTGGGTATGGGTAGTTTCTCACCTTATGGGGCCCCCTGCAACTGCCACGTCACTGACCGATGGGTCCCGCACTCCTTCGGCTTATGTTATCACGCCAACATACTTGGTGTTAGTGCTAACTTGTCGCATTATTGTCATATATTAAATCAATTATTCTAGTTTTTCTTAAGATATTGATTAAGGCTTAATGGTTCTAAGCTTATTAAGTCAGTCTTTTATTCATTGTTTATCCAAGCATAAATGATTTTTGTTTTACAGAGTTGCAAATAGATAAACAGTAAATTACAGCGGAAGTCTTAAATAACAAGTAAAGCATGGAATATTATATATATATATAAGTTAGGTCTTAGAATGTATAGTTCTACTATGAAAAGCCTGAAAGAGTACTTTGTATATAAGGCCACAATATACTAAGAAAAGTAAATATATATAAGTATAATGTCTCTCGACTCTCCCATAAACCCCAAAAGTAAAGTAAAACATCAAAATGAACACGTACTAGTAGGTCCCAGACAACAAACAATCAGTGAAAGCCATTTAAGATCTCCTTGTATCTACTGTACTAGGATTAGCCCTCAGTCATCACAACAAAATAGATGACGAGTCAAGTGACTAAAATCTCAAGAAAATTCATTCAGCATTTAAGTAAATAAGGATGCCAAAAATAATGTTAAATAAGCATGTCGGAATGTAAAACATGCAACTGTAAATGTATCAACGCATATAAACCTAAAACTGTAGAAACAAATGTGTGTGCTCGTCCCGGTCTGACTAGACTATATTATGGAACCTCAAGATCCCTTCAGTGAATGTCCCCACTGCCCTTTCACTCGAGTCATCAAGGTAGTCGATCAAATCCTACAACTAACCTGCACGTGTACTTACGGAGCAGCTCAGGTTGCCATTCACCGAAGGCGTGGCTACTACAATCTAGCATGCCATAAACGCTCAACGGATGTGTCGGTAGGAGTAAACTGAAATAACTGTCCCGAATCAACAACAGAAAATAGAATAATATGCCAAGAATGGAAACATCAAGTAAATGATAAACAAATAATCTAAGTGATTTTAAGTTGGGTTTTGTGCACCTCAAGTCGCACTCCATTAGCCCAAAAATACTCCAATCCGGCCCCGACTCGCTCCAAACTATTGTACTAAAATCCCTTAGCCCCCTTGGGATCATTTTCAAGTGTTTTAAGTCAATTACAATAAGTTAAGTCTGGTTTTATAAAGTTTCATTCAAACCAGCCCCTCATAAAATTCAGCTATCTACTGTCATTAGCGCGCTAGGTAGCTGACCTAGCGTGCTAGGTGAGGCTAGCATGCTATGGTCACTACCTAGCACGCTATTATTCTTTGTTATGAAGAACAATGCTAACGCTCAGAATGGATAGCATGCTAGTAACCCTGTCTAGCGCGCTATCCGTGTCGAATGATAGAATTTCAATTCAGGAATTCTGTCATTTAACACCCCTGGCCTTCTCCATTATTGTTGACCCTACCTTCTCCTCATAGGGGATCAACAAAAACTCCGATAACAATCTAGAGGCGCAAATTATACAATAATTCATCAATAATGCATTCATTAACATAATAGCCAATTTGACAACTTGACGTGGAAATCAGTTTATAAACATTATATTACCTCAATTGACTAGTAATTCATGATAAAAAAAAACTCCACAAAACAGATATCACACTTGCTAAACTCGTTTTCATCAAAAGTCTAAGTTTTTAAGCTCATTTTGATGAGTTGAATTAGAGGGAGTGGATTATCTAGGTTGTAGCTATTAGATCTTGAAGTCCCAAATCCAAATTAACAATTTAAACCCTTAAAGTTTTCTCTACAGCTTTGACTTGTTCTGTTTTTGCTTAAGATTTTGGTGGAAAAATGAGGAATCCCACCAACATTTTTCTTTAATAGTTTGTATTAGTATCTATAATGAACATGTATCTCAAGAATGATATATATCTCTGTAAGACTGTCCAACACAAATTAATGACTTTATTTGAGGCGGTTGACAACTTATTAGTTCAATTAAATCCTCGGTTACCCAGTTATTCGACGTCCTCGCACCATGGCAAGTATCTTGATGCGCGCATTAGCTCGTGTATTCAATTAATTTGACATATTCTAATGTATTATTGTCATTATTAATCACATTTACTTAGGTAATCGTTCATATTAGTGCACTTGACCATTGTCTAGACTTAGTGTACCCCTACTATGCCTACCAGCCACCCGCATCGACATGTTTTTCGAGGTGAATCTCTGTCACACAGTCTCATACGACATAACATGATACATACAAACATGTGATGAATTATGCAATATTAAATGAAATACATTCAAATTAAGCAACCAATCAGACAATATAACTATTGTTTACCAAGTTAGGCCTTCCCCTAGCCTATTTGCGGCGTCCATATGGGTATGAGCTGGCATCCTAGTCTAAAAATAATAATATATAATGGTGTTAATACAACTGGCCGTTACACATACCCTAACTAAGGCAGAACTAAGACTTTTGTTGTCGTCGTCGTTGTTAAATTTTCGTAATACAACCTATTTAAATACTTTAACCTAGAGTCGTTCATCGAAATGAGAAAAAATAATCTAATATAAACATGTCTTCTTTATCTTGTTTAGTTGTTTATTTACTGTTTTTGATAACTATGAGTGTCCGTAACTTTTTCAGCTCATCCTTACTTTGATTAAATTAATCCCAAATGAGCAATTAGTCGGGCGCCTCGACCCATGGCTAAAGTGAAATTAAGAAAATATAATTTAATTACAAAAATTAAACCCATGATCTATACCTTAGCTAGTGATAAGATGCTATTTACTTTGCCACATTAACAATAGAAAGCTGCTAACGGTACCACTTTAGACACCCGACTTTGAATACCTAGCAATTGCACACTGTAGATACACATCAAAATACGTATCGATGTATATCGAATGACGCCCAAATGGTGGGTGCTCAAAGTCGGCGTCTGAAGTGGATACTGACAAAATCCACACAAGACAACACTTGCACACCCCAATCTTGTAGTACAAATCACACGTGCCAATCTCACACGTGCCAGTGCCACGCATTCCATGTGACCCTTGTCACGCATGCCAAACCCCACAAAAGTACAAAAAATTGTCATCAAAGCCCCAAATTTCATTAAAAAAAAAAACTTGAAAAACAAAAGAAACAAAAAAAAAAAAAAAAAAAAACTAAAAATAGTCCTGTTTTAGAGAGAGAGAGTCGGCAAGAGATAGAGAGAGAGAAGAGAGAGAATGGGTAAGATAGTGGAGGGGAAGAAGAAGAAGAAGAAAGGACGCCCATCTCTCCTCGATCTCCAAAAGCGGAAGATTCGAGAACAACAAGAACTCCAACAACAACAACAACAACAACAACAACAACGAAATCAAAATCAAAAGAAGCACAAACCAAACCCTAACCCTAGCCCCAACCCCACCCGTCGATCCACCCGCCGCAACCCCAATCCCGACGCAATTCAGCCAAATGATGAACAGGAAGAAGATGAAGACGCCGAAGACGATGAAGACGATGGCCACGGCGGCGCCGAATCGAGCGCCAAGCGGAGGGAGAAGAAGCTCAAGCTCGTCCTCCGATTCCCCCCTCACCAGCAGAGATCGGCGTCGTCTTTGAATTCCAACTCGGAAGACGAGAATGGCGAGGGCCCTGTCAAAAGGCGGAAGATCAATGTGGTTGGTGATCGATCTGGATTTGGGGATGCCGGAGATGAGGTCAATTTCATCAATTTCGATGTTTTTAGGGCAAAAGATTTGTTATATATTTCGATTTTGGGGTTTTGTTGCGATTTGAAATGTGGGTTTTTCGCAGATCGGGTTTTTGTTCTGTCTTTCCGAAAGTCATGCGTAGATTTTACCGTTTTGGGCCGAAATTTGGGATTTTTATGGGTTTCTGTAGGGCTCCTTTTCAAACCCTTTTGTCCTGACATCATTGCCTGTGACGATCTCTTTGTGATCTTGATTTTTGCGCTTTATTTCACCAATGAAAAAATCATAGGTTGACCTGGTCTGGGTATTTTCAGATTTTTGTGTGTGCGTGTTTTTTTTTTTTTTTTTTTGAGTTACTGAAACTATCTGATGGACTGTAATTTAAAAGTTTTGATTTTTTTTTTGTCTCTTCTATTCAATTTCAATTCTTTAAATTTATGGGCTTTCGTTGATTTTTTCAGGGGGAAAAGCAGAACAGCACTTCGAAAACGATTGACTCTCAATTGGGTAATTTGGGTTTGTCATCAATTTTTGAATATTATTACTGTTGAAATATTTGATGATTTGAGAATTTATTTATGTTTATTAGTATTAATTCTTTGTGATTTGTTTGTTTTGGAACAGGCAAGCCAATGGAGATTGGACCCACAACACCTTTACCAGACAAAAAGTTGCTGGTTTTCATCTTGGACAGGCTTCAAAAGTGTGGATTTCAACTTCATTGGGCTTGTGTGTTTTATCCATTTTACTTGTTTGTTGGTGGGGTTTTAATAGATTTTCCAATCTACTATATGCAGGAAAGATACTTATGGAGTGTTCTCCGACCCGGTTGATCCAGACGAGGTGAGTTTTTGTTCACAATCTGTGCCTTGGAAGGATATTTTTTGAATTTCAGATACGTGTTTGTCTACATTTTTCTTTTTTTCTTTTTTAATTCTGATTTCTTTTTGTACACAGCTTCCTGACTATCATGATATTATAGAGCATCCAATGGATTTCAGTACTGTGAGGAATAAACTTTCCAATGGAGCTTATGCTTGCTTGGAACAATTCGAGGTTGAGTAGTTTTTTTGAGATTGCAACAGTTGAATTTCTGGGATTTGAATGTCGTGTTTCTTTCTTTTGTATCTGGGGTTCTCACTCTCTTACGGGGTCGATTGGAATTTGAATTTTCTCTACACAGGACTAGTCATTGCTTTATTGGGTTTTGTAGAAAAATAAGTGTCTTGCTAGATATTTAACAGGTGAAATGAATATAGTGGACAACACCTCTTTCGATGTCTATTAAGTTTGAGGTTTTACTTTTCAATCTTCTTTTGGGTACCTAAGTTGAAGTGGCGTTCTCAATAATGCAATTAATGCCCCTTTCTTTTAATTCATTTTCCTCCTCATTTTGTGATTTTAATCAGGTTGTTTACTATACTTGTTGATGCCTTTCGTGTGCTGTTGCAAAGCTGGAGAAATGTAAATCACCGTCTTTCTATTTATTTGGGAGGAGCATTTTCTCATTTTTGTGATAATTTAGTCTGGGACAACTCCTCCCTGAATTATGCATTCCCCACTGAGAAAGTGAAATGATTTTCTTATGGTATGAAAGTAAAAGTTTGTTGGGTCTCCTACGTGGATTATTAACTTATAGATAGGTCCAAAGGTTTTTTGATGATTCTTTTTATTGTTGTTATTCTTTTGGATATGAGATTTCCAGCTTATCTCTGCCTAGTTCAAATCTTGTTTAATTTATACTATGTGAGATTTGCTAATAATCGCTTTGCTACTGCTCTTGTTCCTATTACCTCTCTGTCTAGTTTTG
This sequence comes from Stephania yunnanensis, assembly GCA_039657365.1. Lineage (NCBI taxonomy): Eukaryota > Viridiplantae > Streptophyta > Magnoliopsida > Ranunculales > Menispermaceae > Stephania > Stephania yunnanensis. Next base: position 50,739,294 of record CM077585.1, on the reverse strand, counting down.
TCAAAGGTAGACAACAGTTAGATGTTTTAGAAGCATTAGTTCTTCATTGTAATCTGTGAGAATTGTGGCTTTTGATCATACTTCTATTTGCCATCTCACTACCTGAAGCTTACATGCCTAGTTGATGTTGCATTCTTACAATGGAGATTTGGGGTAGATTGTACAACCTTGTTTTAGTGGTTATGTACATTTCGCTGAGAATCTTGTTCAGTGGACCATGGATTGGGTTTAAGGCTGGGGCGTGAAACAACTACAGTCGTGTTAATTTACATGAATTTCGTAAAAGAAAAACTTAATGATGTGTCTGCTTTGTTTAAGTAGGAACTATGGCAGTGATGAGTTTCATTTCTTCATTTTCTATGAAAGGAGAATAAAGATAGCGTTATGTGTTCTAGAAATTAGTTTATTAACCTAAAAGTTACCTTATTGCCATGCAGAATGATGTCTTTTTAATCTGCTCAAATGCGATGACATACAATTCATCAGATACAGTCTACTTCAGACAGGTGCGCTTTGATTTCAAAGTACTTATTTATTGCCAGGTTATTACTTTTTTTGTAGTATATTGATAATCTGGGTTCTTGCAGGCCCGAGCCATAAAAGAGCTTGCAAAAAAGAATTTTGAGAATTTGAGGCAAGATAGTGATGATAATGAGACTTCTGACAAAGAACCTAAAATTGTTAGAAGAGGTAGACCTCCGACAAAAAGCCAGAAAAAGCCAATAGGCAGACCGCCTTTGGATCGTGCTAGTTCTGAGTTTTCCTCAGATGCAACTCTTGCTAATGCTGATGCCAACATCTGGTCCAACTCTTATGATTTGAGGAAAAGTTTCTTCCTTGAGAAATCTGGTTCTGCCGACCTATCCGGAAGGAATTTCAATGGGTTTCGCAATAGTGAAGAGCGTAAAGCTGAGAGAAATGATGAGTTTCCAGGTTTGACCTTTGCTCTAATACATTTATATATATTTTTTCTATTTCTTTTAGTTTCCGTTAATTTAGATTTGGAAGGCTTTCTCATCTTTGAAGTATATTAGAGGAACTACAAGATTTTGGGTTTTGATTAACAGCAAGTGTGTCAAGGAACTTCTCAACAAAGCTTGGAAAGAAGCATATGACAGTTGAAGATAATCGCCGCGACACTTACAAGCAGTTCCTAGTGTCGGTTGGTAGTGAGCAATCTGTGCTGAACACTTTCGATGGACACAAGAAACAACTTGTGGCTGTAAGTATTCAAATTATAGAACTTAGCTCTCTCTTTCTTGTTTTAGTGTGCCCCTTCTTGTTGGCTTTTTTCTTTTTCGATGAGGTAGGGACTGGCCATTATTTAGGAACAATGCTTTGTAGAGTTCTCGTTCTGAAAGGAAAATGCATCCAAGCAGTTTGGATGTGGTTGCACGACAACTAAGTGTCGATTTGAAGATCTCCTTGGATATTGATAGCTTCTAATATCTTAGATTTTGATAAATTCTTGTCCTCTGGTCATTGTCATTGACAAGAAGCATGGACACCCCAAATTAAGATAAAATGAAGAAGCTTCTCAGAAGCTAGAATAGCCTATGTTTTCGGCATTTCTAGCTCACCGGCAGTTATGTATAGCTGCCATGCAATTGGTAGAGCTGTTAAGGTGCTCATGTCTAGGTTGTCGTTGATTTCTTATTAAAATGAAGAGGAATATACTTTGACAACTGTTTATTCAAAATCAGGTGGGGCTTCACACTGACCATGGTTTTGCGAGAAGCCTTGCTAGATTTGCTGCTGATCTTGGACCTGTTGTTTGGAAAATAGCATCCAAGAAAATCGAAAGGGCATTGCCACCTCAAGTGATGTTTGGCCCTGGATGGGTTGGAGAGAAAGATAAACCAGTATCAAGATCTGCAATTCCAACACCATCTTCAGCACAATCTTCAATTTCCGAACAACACATTTCTCGACCCCAAATACCATCGCCTGCTGTACCATGCATGGGTGATTTAAAAGGAGATAAATCTTCAGAAAAGCAAGAACCTTCAAGTAACTCAATTTCAGACGTTCATTCAGACAGAACTGCACCTGCTTCCACCCTTGTTCCCTGTTCCGCTAGAAAATCTCCCGAGCTGTCATCTGAATGCAGGGAAACATCTAAGCAACCTAATGGTGAAAGCGGTTCTAGTGCGTCGAAAAGCCATCCTGCAGTAGGCAAGCCTACTCATCCCTTACAGACTCATCAGAGACAATCGCTTAATTCGGGCATGAATGGCTTCCACAGCGCTTTTGCGTTTGATCTTGCTTCCCAAATGGCCAAATTTGTGAGACCAGCTCTTCCCGGAGGAGGCTTTGGCGCCGAGGCTTCACTGCGCCCTCAAATGCTTGGCGTGGTCTCCAGGAGCAATAACAGCAATTCTATCCATCCAAATTCAAAACCTGTCCCAGCGCCCGGGCCAGCTAATCATTTAGATTCAGAACATAGGAAGCTGTCAGAGGGTAAAAATGCAGCAAATTCCGATGCTTCCATAGTAGATTCTGCACATCAAGTGCAGGTCGGTGCTGAACCGGCGGTTCAACCTGAATCATCTGTGCGGGAGTCCTCGGTTCAGACCCAGAAAATAGATTCAGTTCCACCTGACCTGAATGTGAGATTTCAGTCACCAGGCTCTCCAAGTTGCTCTCAACAACCTGATCTAGCATTGCAGTTGTGAGGACTGACTATTAGTTTTATCTTTGTAGAATTGTAGCTCTTGATGCCCAACATTGGGGGAGAGACTCTCACTAGGTTAGAACTTAAATCTCATTAGTTGTTTTATAACATAGTAGAGGAAGGTTTGTACAGATCAGTGTATCCTAATTATTCTTACATTGACAAAGCTAAACATGTCATTTATAACATTAAATTTTTAATGATTCCTGTAACCCTTTTAACTTATTTTGTAAATGCCCTTCGTGGCAATCTTCCTTGCCTGCTTTATTTTCATCACTAAAGGGAGGGCAGGATTTCAGTCCAAGGATAGTCGAGCACTGCCTTGGATGTCATCTGCATTTGAACTTTTAGGTATCATGTTGTAGAGCGAAATTAATAAGTTTTCATAATTATAAGCTTACTCGAAAGTCTAGCTGCAGTGCAATTTGAAATTATGAGAACTTTTCTTAAAAAAATTATGTTACGTGAAGAATTTGTTTGGTAATTTCTTTTTAGGAAAACGATTGGGTGTCACCAAATAGACACGTAGTTATTGGTGTCCCTTGATTTGTACATTGTGTTTGTGCACATACAAATTGATGTATATCCAACAAGTACGTGTCTATTTGACATGTTCAATCTTCGATGTTCAATCTTTGATTTGTACATTGTGTTTGTGCACATTCAAATTGATGTATATCCAATAAGTTCTCTAAAGCTATCATGAAACCAGGATATGTTCAGGACCAAAATGAACAAAAACGTATGAATTGCATTTGGATTCAAGTCATGAATAAGACATATTGTCTTGGTTTACTATAAAAGTGAACAGTTCAAGATAAATAAATACATCAACTGCGTCACAAAGTAAACTCGATATGCTTTACTAAGGTTAGTTCAAGTCTTTACGACACTCTTCCTTATAAGCATGACTTGATCACCTCTCTCTCGTGTATAATTATTATTTTTTGTTTATGATTTGGCAAAGTTGTCGCATATAATTACTTTTAGTAGTGGTCATAACAAGAGTCAAATAGATTTTCTTTTAACAAGAAAAATAGATAGAAAACTATGTAGAGACTGCAAAGTAATATCTGGTGAAGCACTTACTACCCAACATAAGTTAGTAGTACTTGATATTAAGCTAACACAACGGAAAAATATGAATAAAAGAGTTAGCGACCCTAGAATAAAGTGGTGGAACCTAAAACATAGTAAACAAGTAGAGTTTAGAGAAAAACTACTAAAGAAAAATGTTTGGAATCTTGACTTAGATGCTAATACAATGTGGCTAGAAATGAGTAGTTGCATAAGGAGGGTGGGATCGAACATATTAGGTATATCTAAGGGCTTGGGACCTCCAAAAAAAGAAACATGGAGGTGGAACGAGGATGTCCAACGAGCAATTAAGACTAAAAGAGATATGTATAGGAAAATACCTAAGTGTCAAGATGAAGATGCGTACAATCAATATAGAGAAGCTAGGAAACAAGCTAAAAAAGTAGTTAGTCAAGCTAAAACAAATTTCATGAAAGATTTATATACAAAGTTAGGTAATAGAGATGGCGAAAAATATATATATAGGCTAGCCAAATTAAGAGATAAAAAGAAACAAGACCTAAGTCATGTAAGATGTATTAAGGATGAAAATCAAAATGTTTTAACGCGCGAGGAGGATATTAAGGAGAGATGGAGAAGTTACTTCAATAGTTTATTTAATGATGGCCAAGTTGATGCTATAATAGATGAAAACCCACACCAAGAAAGAAATGTAAACTATACACGCAATATTAGAATTGTAGAAGTTAAAGAGGCATTGAAAAGAATGAAAATAGGGAAAGCATGTGGCCCAGATGAAATACCTATAGAGGTTTGGAAATGCTTAGGAGAAATCGGATTGACTTGGTTGACAAAACTTTTCAATAAAATTTTAAAATCAAAACGGATGCCAATGGATTGGAGAAGAAGCACGCTTGTGCCAATCTTCAAAAACAAATGAGACATTCAAAGTTGCTCAAACTACCCGGGAATTAAACTCATGAGTCACACTATGAAACTGTGGGAGAGGATAATTGACAATAGGCTAAGGAGAGAAACAACAATATCAGAGAACCAATTTGGTTTCATGCCTGGGAGGTCAACTATGGAGGCGATTTTCCTTGTAAGACGATTGTTAGAAAAATATAGAGAAAAGAAAAAAGATCTTCATATGGTATTCGTAGATTTAGAAAAAGCATATGATAGGGTCCCTAGAGATGTTCTTTGGTGGGTTCTAGAAAGAAAAAGAGTGCACGCTAGATACATAGACACTATTAAAGATATGTACGATGGAGTAGTAACGAGTATAAAGACATTTGGAGGAGCTACAAAAGAATTTCTCATTACGATAGAACTACATCAAGGATCGGCTTTAAGCCCATATCTATTTACTTTAGTTATGGATGAATTAACTAGGCATATTCAAGAGGATATACCATGGTGTATGCTATTTGCAGATGATATTGTCTTAGTGGATGAAACTAAAGATGGAGTGAATAGAAAATTGGAACTCTGGAGAAATACATTAGAATCTAAAGGCTTTAAGTTGAGTAGGACGAAAACTGAATACATGTACTGTGAGTTTGGAAACACTAGACATCGAGATGACGGAGTGGTAAAATTAGGGGAAGTAGAAGTTCCTAGGGTAAACCACTTTAGATACCTAGGTTCAATCATACAAAATGATGGTAACATTGAAAATGATGTCACACATAGAATCCAAGTGGATGGAAGAAATGGCGGAGTGAACGGGGTGATTTGTGATCGACATGTTCCTACTAAGTTAAAAGAAAAATTTTATAGGACCGCAATTAGGCCAGCTATGCTCTATGGAAGTGAATGTTGGGCGGTAAAGCAACAACAATTACATAAAGTGAATGTAGCGAGAAATGAGGATGCTTAGGTGGATGTGTGGTAAAACTCGTAAAGATAGAATAAGAAATATAGAAATTCAAAGACAAGTAGGAGTAGCACCAATTGATACAAAGATTAGGGAAGGGCGGTCGCGATGGTTTGGTCACCTGCAAAGACGGCCTACAAATGCCCCAACTAGAAAACTTGACTCAATAGAAACTGTAGAAATTCGACGAGGTAGGGGTAGACCAAAATTAACATGGGATGCATTAATTAAGAGAGATTTGAATAGTTTGCAAAGCTCACCATCAATTGCACTTAATCGAGCACAATGGAAAAGTTTGATCTATGTAGCCGACCCTAGTTAATTTGGGACTGAGGCTATGTTGTTGTTGTTGTTGTTGTTGTGCTTTGGCAAAGTTAAGACATATGGGGTGTTACTATTTCCAATACAAATGTAGGGTATTGTTGAACTTTGGAGTTCAAATTTTGTATTGGAAAGTAACTAAGCCTTTAGTCCCACATAGGAGAGAAAAGTTTGGTTTCTCACTTAATATATGTTCCAACACACTTCACTATTGTTTAAGTGAGAAGTGGGTTAGAATGAGTGGACCATGGGGTCGTTTCACTAGGTAATCACCCTATTTAAATAATCTTTGACAATGGCCTTGGGCCTTGGGGCTTTGGTTTGTTCAATACTTAGCCATTCATAAACATAGTTATTTTTTTTCGTTTTTATTTTTATTTTCGTTTTTTGAATAAAACAAAAGAGCACCAACAGTTGCTAAGTTCGAATTAGGAGTTAATTAACTATCAATTAGTGACACACTAATTAAGACCACTAATTAGATAGTTATTGAAAAATATGTCCACTAATTGGACAATTAGATAATTCTCTATAATAGAACAGTCTATTGACATAGAAAACATATGTTTTTTCGAAATCAAATTTGATGTGATTTGTGTTTTTCGAGAGATAGTCTATTTTGCAGTTTGAAGGTTCTTTGATTGGTGTTTTGATCAAAGAGCAAACCAGTTGTATCCTGGAGACATAACTCCTAGTTTAATTCAGCATCGAGTTGGAGGAAATTTTCTGTCTTAGGTCATTGCACTGCAAGTCTCTAGTACACTTTGTTTATTAATCTTCTTAATTGTTGAATCAACATGTTTAGTTGCTTGTGATAACAGTGTCATGTTCAGATTTATGCTTAAATTAGATTGTTTGGTTTAACAGTCTAAGACAGAAAAACTTGGTCTTCTTACACCTTTTGATTTAATTATACTTGCTTGTTTATTATTATTGTTTTCTGATTCGAATATACTTGTTGTTTTGTATATTTTAGAATCTGAATCTGAATCTTAAATGACATAATCTCATATTGTTAATGATAAGACAATCTCTACTACTGCATCCAATTCTAAGGATGAGAGGCCTGAAAAGTTTATGGAACTTGATTTCAAGAGATGGCAACAGAAAATAATTTTCTGGTTGACCACTATGAATTTAGCCAATGTCATCAGAGAAGAGGTTCCTAAGATGGATGAGAATCCGATCACCAAGGAAACCATGATGACGATCGAGGCATGGAAAAATTCTGACTTCCTTTGCAGGAACTATATTTTGAACAGACTTGATGACACTCTATATGATGTTTATTCTGAGTGTGAGACTGCAAAGGATGTTTGGGATATGCTGGAAAAGAAATATCGAACTGAAGATGCAGGATCAAAAAAGTTCGTGGTTGACAAATTCTTGAAATATAACATGGTTGACTCAAAGTCTGTGGTGAAGCAAGTTGAAGAACTGCAAGTGTTGATTCATGAGTTACATGTTGAGGGATGTATCGTGAATGAGCATTTTCAAACTGGTTCTATCATTGAGAAATTACCTCCATCTTGGAATGACTACAAGGTGTATCTGAAGCATGAGCGCAGAGATATGTCAATTGAAGATATGATCTTGAGGTTGCGTGTTGAATAAGATCACAGGAAAGGAGACAAGATGGAAGGAAGTGACATTGATGCAAAATCAAACATGGTGGAAGGAAGCAATTCCAAAGTTCAGAAATTCCAGAAGAAGAATTTCAAAAGAGGAGCACCCACCAAATAGTTTGCACCGAAGGGGAATAATTTTAAGAAAATCCAAGGAAGCTGTTGGGTATGTGGAAAACAGGAACACAGGGCCCAAGATTATCATGGCAATTCTGGTTTGAACAACCAAGCGAATATTGTTTATGTCCAAATTGATGAAATGGACATTGATCTCATTGTTGTTGTGTCTGAAACTAACATGGTCTCTGACACTCGGACCTGATTTTGTTAACATGTTAACTGAAAATGAGCCACAAACCTATAAAGAAGTTATATCTTCACCAGACGCTCCATTTTGGATGGAAGCTATCAATAGTGAGATTGAATCCATTTTACAAAATAATACGTGGGAATTGGTTGATCTACCATCATGAATCAAACCAATTGGATATAAATGGATCTTCGAAAAGAAGCTAAAGGCTGATGGCACTACTGAGAAATACAAGGCACGTTTGGTTACTAAAGGATATAGACAAAAAGAAGGTTTGGATTACTTCGACACTTATTCTCCTATTTCAAGAATAACTTCCATTAGGATGTTAATTTCCATAGCTATTTTGTACGACATGGAAATACATCAAATAGATGTTAAAACAACATTTTTAAATGGAGAATTAGAAGAAAAGATTTATATGGATCAACCTGAAGGGTTCGTAGTAAAAGGCCAAGAAAACAAAGTTTGTAGACTTGTTAAGTCTTTGTATGGACTTAAACAAGCTCCAAAACAATGGCATGAGAGATTTGATCATACTATGATGGCAAATGGTTTTAAAATAAATGAATGTGACAAATGTGTGTACATTAAGGAAATGAAGAACTCATTTGTCATAGTATGTCTCTATGTTGATGACATGTTAATTATGAGGTCAAGCAAGGATATCGTAATGTCGACGAAGAAGATGTTGAATTCTAGTTTTGACATGAAAGACTTAGGTCTAGCTAATGTAATAATAGGAATTCAAATCAAAAGGAATAACGAAGGTTATAGCCTAACACAATCTCATTATGTTGAGAAAATCTTTAAAAGATTCAATCAATTCGATTGCAAACCTGCACCAACTCCTTTTGACGCTAATTGTCATATAAAGAAGAACTCTAAAGAGTCGGTTTGTCAATTAGAATATTCTCAAGTTATTGGGAGTTTAATGTACCTGATGAACTCTACTAGACCTGACATTGCTTATGCAGTAAGCAGGTTAAGCAGATACACAAGTAGTCCTAATAATGATCATTGGACATCATTGATAAGATTTCTAAGGTGTCTCAAGTATACCTTGAATTATGGATTGGTTTATACAAAGTATCCAAGAGATCAAGTGAAGATATTATCGAGGGAAATTGGCTTAAAGCCTATAGAGTAAGTCAAGTCTGGCGAAAACCTAACCTAGCTGATTGGAGATCTCATGGTCTAGGTTCAATAGGCAAACTGGTTAGACTTGACTTAACAAACAAGACACACAATTACATGTTCCTACGATGAAGTAAGTGTGTTGATAAGATGTTTAGGGTATGCAATATGCATTTAATGACATAGTAATGTCACCTATATGGTAGTAAATGTGGGGTCGCATTTATGAGAATGAAATTAGGCTAAGTTCTCTACAGCTATCATGAAACCAGGATCTGTTCAGGACCAAAATGAACAAAAACGTATGAACTGCATTTGGATTCAAGTCATGAGTAAGACATATTGTCTTGGCTTACTATAAAAGTGAACAGTTCAAGATAAATAAATACCTCAACTGCGTCACAAAGTAAACCCGATATGCTTTGCTAAGGTTAGTTCATGCCTTTACGACACTCTTCCTTATAAGCATGACTTGATCATCTCTCTCTCTCGTGTATAATTATTATTTTTTGTTTATGATTTGGCAAAGTTAAGACATATGGGGTGTTACTATTTCCAATACAAATGTGGGTATTGTTGAACTTTGGAGTTCAAATTTTGTATTGGAAAGTAATTAAGCCTTTAGTCCCACATAGAAGAGAAATGTTTGGTTTCTCACTTAATATATGTTCCAACACACTTATATGTTCCAACACTTCACTTTTGTTTAAGTGAGAAGTGGGTTAGAGTGAGTGGACCATGGGGTCGTTTCATTAGGTAATACCCTATTTAAATAATCTTTGACAATGGCCTTGAGCCTTAGGGCCTTTCGGGCTTTAGTTTGTTCAAGACTTAGCCATTCATAAACATAGTTATTCTTTTTTCGTTTTTTTTTTTTTCGTTTTTTTAATAAAACAAAAGAGCACCAACAGTTGTTAAGTTCGAATTAGGAGTTAATTAACTATCAATTAGTGGCACACTAATTAAGACCACTAATTAGATAGTTATTAAAAAAATTGTCCACTAATTGGACAATTAGATAATTCTCTATAATAGAATAGTCTATTGACATATAAAACATATGTTTTTTCGAAATCAAATTTGATGTGATTTGTGTTTTTTGAGAGAGAGTCGATTTTGCAATTTGAAAGTTCTTTGATTGGTGCTTTGATCAAAGAGCAAACCAGTTGTATCCTGGAGACATAACTCCTAGTTGAATTCAGCACCGAGTTGGAGGAATTTTTATGTCTTAAGTCATTACACTGCAAGCCTCTGGTACACTTTGTTTATTAATCTTCTTAATTGTTAAATCAACATGTTTAGTTGCTTGTGAAAACAGTGTCATGTTCAGATTTATGCTTAAATTAGATTGCTTGGTTTAACAGCTAACACCATGAGTGTTTCAGATCAACCTTTTATAGAGGGCAAAATGATTTTGAACAAGAAAGTGTACTCAAGGATCATAATAACCATGTACCTACGTAGCAATATATATAGGGTGTTTATATATATAAGGGATATGCTACGGTAGGAACACTCGGTAATGGCGTCCATCCATTCTCGCATCCATTGGCGGAATCAGAAAATCTTATTAGGGGGGCGAACTTTAACCTTAATTAACTTTTTTTTTCCAAGCAAAAAAAATATATTAATACAAAAATAAATAGGGGGAAGGATGAATAGATATAGGTACTATAGGGGTCCGAGGGTTTTGATTCATGAACTTTTGCTTACTAAGTAAATCTCAACAACTTACCACAACACCAACTTAATTTTGGAAGCAAGTGGGGCACTTCTTTTGAAAATCGATCACTCGACCTCATAGAAGTGGAACGATGCCTTATCCACTCCACTACAGGCTTGGTTGGCGTATGGAGGCACTTATTTCTTAATGTATATATTATTTCTTAATTTATATCATTATTACTAAAATAAATTATAAGAGAGGGAAAAAAATGTCACATAATAAAAGTCCAAAATTAGACTTGTTGGTGATTTTCTGAATATTTGATAATACCTTACTAACGATTAGTTGGTTCGAATGATTAAAAACTTCAGTCCCTTTAAGTTATAGCACGAGTTCCAGTCCTATTGATGGAGGCACCAGATGCTTTTTACCCCGATTATAGCTGACCTAAAGCAAGTTTTGTGTAGTCGGTGTTAGTCCGGACACCAAACACTAGACAAAAAACTAACAATAATAGGAATACCTTTATAATTTGTACATTGAGACTAACGGGTAGAAGTTGATGAGTTATTTCTGTGGGTGGGTAAGTTGAGTGGAGACCCATCATCATCTAAGTGTGAGCAAAGGGATTCAGAGTCTGTGCACCGAGAAATATTTGAAACGTGGCACTCTCAACTCTGACCCCTACCTCCAAAATAAATCATTTTACATCAGACCCCTGCCCTCCCCTGCTTCAATTAAAATGTGAACTCACACCCATCAATCTCATCCAAACCTCACAAGACCAATACAATCTCTCTCAATCTTTATTTGATTTAATCATGGGGTCTTCTTCTTCTTCTTTTTCTTCTTCTTCTTCTTCTTCTTAGTTCTTCTGTCTCAACTCTTGCAGTAACAAAGGGGACCTTCAAAGCAAGGTAAAAAATAAAAATGAAAATTTACTAGATTTTACTGTGTTTGAGTTTTGCCCATTTTACTGTTTGGGTTAATTTTCACTTTCTCTCAAATGGGGTACTTGTGAAAGACCTTTCTTTTCTGATGCTTTGACATAGAAAAGAAGGAAACCCTATTTGATTATGTTCTCATTTCATGTAACTTTGAAGGGCTTGTTGATTCAAAGTTTTTAATCTTTGTAATCAGTGTTTGTTTACTGCTGCATGTTAGTCTAAAAACCCACTTTTTAGATTGAAAAAAATAAATAAATAATGTTGTTCAAGTAATTAAATAATGGTTGATCATTAGTTCCAAAAAAAAAAATGATTGATCATGAAAAATAAGTGTTTTTATTGGTCTGACGGGATGGGGATCATGCCATGAATCTGATGGGGTTTAATTAATATTTCGATCTTTCTGTTTAATTCACTTCATTGAATTGTCTGATGGCCTGTGTGAACCCCAATTTTATTTTCATGCTCATTTCATGAGCTTGAGCTCTGTTCATGGTTCTCAAAAAAAAAAAGAAAAAAAATATCGTTTTCTTGAATTAGTTATCATTTGCATCTAATCGAGCGAAGTGGAAGAATTTGATCTATGTGGCCGACCCCAACTAATTTGGGATTGAGACTCTGTAGTCATTGTTGGAGTCATTGTTGTGTTTCTTGAATAACCTCAAGAAGTAACTAGTTAGTGACTCTTTGTGCCAATGAATTTATGTTGGACTAGAAAACTTATACAGGATGTTTCAATGGTTTAGTCTGTGAAGTGAAGCCCCGAAAAATGCTACGCGTTGTTTCTGTTAGTTTGTTTATTGTAAGAGCTCAATTCCTCCCACATTGTGCTTTGTTTATAGTTAGTATATTGCAAGCTAGAACGACGAATGTCTTGAGCTTTCATAAAATGTATCATTTTTTTAAAATGTGGCAGAAGTCTTGTTTTGCATTTGACCTGAAATCGATCATGATAATCGAAGGGCGAGTTCGTTCAATTTGGAGGGCACAAAAGAGGGAAGTATCTCTGTTAGTGGAAAATAAATGTGAGAAGGAAGAAAATTGTCGAAATGAGAAAGATGAGTACCTAAACAAGGATGATAATCATAGCCAGGACGACAAGGAAGATAACGATCAGAGCGCATCAAGTAGCACTTCTTTGCTTGATATTGATCTCAACTATCCTCCTTACTCTCATGATTCTAGAGAAGTAGCAGAGAATCGGCAAATTGTCCAAGGTACGGCATTTTAGTTTAGAGATCAATTCTATAAATTTTACTAGGTGAACTTAATCATTTTAGAGACTGCTGTCAAATGCATAGCCCTACATACTATATCTGGTGTGCGAACTTAATCAAAATAGTAGAAAAAAAAAAAAAAACTTACAAAGAGTAAAATGTCTGATTCAAACTTCTCTTATCCGACCTCGCCTTGTTGGACAAGGTGCTATGATGAGCAGATGAACTGAGATACTTGTTAGATTGAAAAATGTGGATCGATTGTATCAATGCACCCCCCAAAAAAATGGTTCTCTATTCATTAGTTATAACAGCAGTTACCTATTCAGGACCACAATAAGTTGCAGATGACTTGCATCGTGTGCGGCAAAATTCTTACTTCCAATTAAGTCCCAAAAATGTTGTTTTCGTTTATGTTCGGTACAGGGCTACAAAGTCTTATTTCAGTCATTTGCAGTTATACTTCAATCTGGATTTCATTCATTTATGTGTATGATTTTTTGGAAGTAAAAATTCCTTGGCATGTTTCAAAGTAGTTAGTTTTAAAAACTAAATTATGTGACGGATTTTTTTGTCAGAGAAGAAGAGAAGGCGAGCGACAACAAAAGATGTAGCGAAAATCGGCTTAGCAGACCTCTCGAAATACTTTGATCTCACCATTACTGAAGCCTCTAAAAGAATGAACGTAGGATTGACGGTGCTCAAGAGGAAATGTAGGGAATTTGGCATTCCTCGCTGGCCGCATAGGAAGATCAAGTCTCTCGACAATCTCATTCTTGAACTCAAGGTGCTCCTCTTCCTGCAAACCTATTTGATTCATTTATATGACACACACACACACACATATATATATATATATATATATATATATATATATATATATATATATATATATATAGGTGTTTGTTAAATCATGCATATTTAGTAACTATTTGACTTCGAAGTTCTTTATGAAGAACTAACCACATAAAAATCTTACATATGCGTGTTACGAAACTCAAAGCAATTACAGGAAGAGAAAGGTAGGCAAGATCAAGTTTGTGCATCGGCGGCTATTGCGGTGTTGAAGAGGCAGAGAATGTTGGAGACAGAGAAGGAGAACATAGAGAAGAAGCCTTCCATGGACATACAAAAAGAGACCAAGAGATTCAGGCAAGATGTATTCAAGCGAAAACACTACGCCAGAACTCGAGGGAAGAAGGTGGACGGAGAATCAAAGGTGCATGACTCTAAATTTAAGCAGTAAAGTTGTTGCATAAAATTTTTCTTGTTCTCCCATAATGTAAATATTAATTAGTTTATGAGCAGTAATGCTCCATATATATCAGTCTAATTATACATGTTTCCCTTCAAGTGACAGACTGTCGATAGGCTTAATTAGGCTTTTCGATGTGATTTGAAGTTAAGTGGCAGATTCATGACTTATGGTTGGTCATATCTCAATCACTATTATTTTGAACAATTTGCATTTTGTGGCATGAACTGTTTCATCACTAGCACTAAATGCATTGATTAGACCCCTAAAAGGTCTCTTTAATTTGTTGAGAAGTATATTATGGCCTCGTTTGTGTGAGTCAACGATTAACACGACACAACGATTAACACGACACGTAATAAGCATGTCGTGAGTTTGGCTTATGTGGGTTTGGGTCATAAACATGTTAACGCATTTATACACGGTTAATAAACGAGTCATTAACATGTCAATCTGCTTAACTTGTTTATGACTCGCTTAACACGACTAAAGAATAATGTATAAATAATAAATATAGTATAATAAATAGATTGGTACAAAATTCACCCATTTGAATGCATGTTAATTGCATGATTTATTTATTTTATTTATAGACATCTTGTATCATATTTTATTTTATATTTGAGAGGTAATATTCATTTTCCTCTTAATATATTATTTATGTTTTAGATTTTATTAATAATTATTTATCAAGAAAAAATAAAACTTTTCACCAAAGTAAAATTTAGCTATTTTTTTTAGATGATTCTTATAATTTTGTTTATGTTATTATTGCGAGTCATTTTTGCTTTATTATTAAGAGTAATAAAGACTTGAATGAAAAAGTAAAGTAAAACTAACGACTATATACAACCACATTATATTTTATTGGCTATTTTAGTATGTTTGTTCGAATTTAATCATTTAGATATATTTTAAAAAGTAGTAACCAAATTCCAAAAGTTTAAATAAAATAAGATTTTTAAATATAATATTTAATAAATGGGTGACACGAATACACGACTTGTTTAACACGACTCACCTAGACACGAAAACGATTAACATGATTAATAAACATGTCATGTAATGAGTTTGCATTATATGTGTCATGACCTGTTTATGACACGACACATTTACGACTCACCGACATGAATTGTCACCCCTAGTTAGGAGTTATCTCCTTGGAGTTAATATTTTCATATTTGGTTCAACTTTAAACTTGTAGGGAAGTTTCAAATTTTTAAACAATAAAAAATATGAATTGATATAAATAGCTTTCAAACAAGAGAGAGATGGGTAATAATTAGTCGTTAATGAGTAATTGTATCCACAACTTCTGAGAGATAACTCCTTATGGGGGTGGGAGATATTTCACACCGTAAGATGTAAATTGAGAGATAACTTACAGGTAAATTAGGCGACCAAAAAAGATTAGTTTCCGACTCCCTATAAGTTATGGGAGATAATTCCACCACTAATAAAACAAGGCCTATATACTATACAGGAAGAGGAAAAAAAGGGTAGGATATATATCGAGTTTGCACCTCGATCCGCGGCGATCTGCGGCTATTGAAGTGATGAAAAGACAGAACGTCGCGGAAGAGAAAACCCAGAAGAATTATTTCATTGACACAGAGAAAGAGACCAAGAATTTGTCAGCCTATTGTGGAAGATGAATCTAAATGTTTAAGCAGTACTTAAAGTTGATGTTGCATAAAATTCTAGTTCATTCATGTGATCTTCTAGCATCTAAAGATTATGTAGCAATGCTCCATATAGTACATCCTCGTGTGCGCGTGTTTTAAGTGGAGGCTGCATTTTTTGTGAGATGGATATATGAGACATCACTCCATATCAAGAAAATCGCAATGATCAACAGACCTTACCGGCCCCTTATATGGTCATTTGAGAAGTCTATCTAAATTAATTAGAATTGTTGGCGTTGCAAAAAATATTGAAAAAAAAAAGATAAAAAAATGGTATTTGATGGATACCAAACTCCGATGTAACATGTAACATATATAAGGTTTAATTTAATTAAAGTCAACGAGTAACTAATCAAATACCTTGAATATTGGATTGCCAGGCATATGTATTTCTAATAAGAAATCATGCATTTTCGTCAAAGAAAAGAAAAAAAAAAATCATGCATCATGATCGGTTGTAATTAATTACTATGTAATAGAATAATATCAATTAATATTCGCTGATCGTTTGAAGCAAATGATTAAGTAATTAATGCATGTACAGATTCTTTGCTCTTCCTCAATAAAGAAAATCCCGTAAAGTCAGTTTTTTGGCTTCACATTAAATTATGGAATACGCCAAGATCACAAGGCCAAAAAAAAAAAAAAGAAATATTGATGAATAGTTACGAAAACTGAGAATTAAACTGTATAATATACACATACACACACAGTTTCATAAAAGTACTCTACAACAAAATAATGCCAAAGGAAGCTAGCTGTTATAGAAGGCTCGTATAGGGTAGGGTAATGGGTTCAAATATTGTTGTTGGGAGATGTTCAAAAAGAATAATTCAAGTCACAAAGGTAGGTAACGATTCGATATAATTAGTAACACATGCATTTGTGATTATTATATTTTGTTTGGATAAAAATGACTTTTTAGTAAAAGCAGTAATATTGTTTCATGTATTAATTTTTTAAGAAAAAAGTGGAAGAAAGGAATTAAGTTTTAAGAAAAAGGTGGAAGAAAAAAAATAAAATCTTAAAAAAGGAGAAAACAAATTATTATCGGTATGGGACTCTATTCTCTTAAGCAAGGTCACAAGTTTGAGTACGGATAATTAAAAAAATCAAGTTGGGATGTCTGCCCCTCATATGAGCTCAATAGTGTCTAAACATAAATTAGTTGGTGCAGTTTGCTCGAGATATACCACATGAAAAATCGAGAAAAAAATAATATAATTTTTGTATTTTATTTATAATTATACATGGTCATCAACAAAATTTATATTTATTTATAGTTAATAAAAATAAAAATGGATAGTTATGAATCGCAATTGTTCTTTGACGGCGCAAGTAAGTAAATAGGAAAATAACTAAGTCATATTAATTTGTGATGATCTATAAAATTTAACGGGGGGCATAATCTATCACATAGTCGTTGCTATAAAGACATATATTAGGATATCGAGGATCGATCCTACATAAATATATATCTATCATATATATAAAAACACGAATTACAAATTTTTGAGTGGTAATGAAATTTATATTTTTGCCCATACTTTATTTGAGTGCTAATAAAATTTACCTCTTTGCTTATACTTCTAGTGTCTTCCCTTAAAATTAATAAATTAATTCAACCTAATCCAAATTGCACAAATTTTTGAGTGGTAATGAAATTTATCTTTTTGCCCATACTTTATTTGAGTGTTAATAAAATTTAACTCTTTGCTCATACTTCTCGTGCTTTCCCTTAAAATCATTAATTCAACCTAATCCAAATTGGATGATGATAGAAGAGTCCGACTTAAATTAAAGATCAACAACTCAACAACTTGAGAGAACGCTACCTCTTCAATGTCTTGAACACTACCTCTTCAAATCGATCAACAACTCACTGATCAACCACTGATATCTCCTTCCTCTTCAAATTAATAAATTCTTAGAAATTAATTCACGCGAGCGAAGCGAGCGGGTCAATCGTGCGTAGCACGTCTTGAAACTAGTATATATATATACTAGTTGTTTCCCTGCACTTCACGCAGCTGTCAGTGAAGACCTTCATGGTTTATATGTATGAAAAGGGGCAAAAAAATAGGAAAGTTACAAAATGATGGGTGTCGTAGTTGACCCATATGTCAATCAAAAACTATATATAAAAAATAAAAAATAAAAATCGGCGTGCTCGACCCTTTACATAAGCCAACTCATTGTACTTGTGCATCCATTCAAACACAAAGAACCCCTACAACACATGTGCACTTGGAGACCCAAACAAAAATTTAGATAATGGTCAAACACTCCCCAAAAATTCTTCAAATTAGATGCCGAAGATTTACAGCGTATAAGAATGGATGGGAGGTGAAATTTATAGGGGGAATAGAGCTTGCACTACACTCAATTCCATGTATCTGCCCATAATTTTTAAAAACTTTTACCACACTTCATTCCATGTATTTGCCCATGATTTCGAGTAGAATGTACTAATTCTATTAATCCATTCGTTGATAATATAACCATTATTTAATAGATAATTATATATCTTGGGACAATCGATAATAGAAATAAATAAATAATAAAAATTAAAAAATAGAAAATTAGAATGGTGAGAGGAGGTAGCTTCTGAACAGAATGTACTAATTATATTAATCCATTCGTTGATAATATAACCTTTATTTATTATTAATAGATGCACACATAATAGATAATTATATATCTTGGGACAATCGATAATAGAAATAAATAAATAATAAAAAATTAGAAAATTAGAAAATTAGAATGGTGAGAGGAGGTAGCTGCTGAACTTTCTCTCTCCTCCGAATTATATATATAGATAATATAGATCTTTAGAAAAAAAATATATACAATAGACGGTTTAAAAAATATTTACTTATAAATCATTGAAGTAACTATTCATTAACAAAAAAAAATTCGAATGAACTTAATTATTGTTTCAGTGCCGTAAACAGTATATATATAAAAAATATTGCGGTAACCAAATCGATGGTGTAAGATTCGAAACAAAGAATATGAATACATCATTAATTAATTAGACAGTCATTTAGTTGTTCAAAGTTGGATTTTTCGTTTTTCAAAAATATGGGGATGAATGTATCTTAAAATAATAAATAACACAAGTATATAAATATCTTAAAATAAAAAATAAAAAATTAAGAAAATCATAAAAATGAAATGGTAGAAGGAGAGAGCTCGCGAAGGAGAGAGCTCGCGAAACTTTCTCTCTCCTTCAACTTATATATATATATAAGAGAAAAAAAAAGATACGAAGAAGGGTAGGGAGATTAAGAGATTGACAAATCGATGGAAGACGTTTAATTCGGAGCTAGGAAATAACAAACGTGAGAGGAGAGAGAAATAGCAATATCAAGGGGTAAACTTATTAGGGTGATCCAACTTTATAAATTATAACATTTTGGTTACAAAATTTATCTTTATAAAACAAAAGTTATAAACTTTATAAAAATCTTGCAACTGTGGTCACTAAAACTCATTTTCGATCAATTTTTGGGCTAATGTGCCAACATGGGAATGACACGGTCGGCGCCACATGATAATCGAGGGTCAAAAAGACCCTAACTCCAAATCGGACAACTTTTTTTTTTTATTTCACAATCCTAATCCTCACAATCCCGAGACATGATTTACCGCAAAAGAAAATTTATGAATTCAATAAAAAGAAATATGAAGTTTTTGCTTTGGTATTGAACTTATCTTTATATCATCATAAACATTAATTTTCTTTTCACGAAGGCAGCAAATTAATTCAAAGCAACACATCACCTACAACATCTCAAAACAAAATAAAAAATAAAAAAATAAAAAAATTGCAAAGCAATACAAACATATATCAATAAACAAAAGGATCAATTAAGAGTCGCATCAATATCATATAATTTCAAAACATCAAAGTGAAGGCATCCACACTAAAAGAAAATGCTTAAAGAGCTACGTGAGAGCTAGCTAACATGAGTTCATTACAACCCCTCAAAAAGCTAGATAAAATAAGGTAAAAGTTAAAACATTATATTTAAAAAAAAATGGAAGTTTTTTAAAATAAACATAAGTATTGCAATTTTTTAGGTTTAGTATTTCCTAAATTGTTTTACAAAATTGAAAAAGTTACTTGATTTTAGAATGATGTTTTTGACTCTTAATTGACATGTGGTGCCACGTCATTGCCACGTTGGCACATTTGTCGAAAAATTGATTGAAAAAATGTTTTGGTGACCGCAGTTGCAAGATTTTTAAAAGGTTTGTGACTTTTGTGTTACAAAGATAACTTTTGTGACTAAAATGTTATTATTCATAAAGTTGGGTGATCGTGAGAGAAACTAACCACAATATATATATATATATATATATATATATATATATATATATATATATATATACTAGTTTCAAGACGTGCTACGCACGATTGACCCGCTCGCTTCGCTCGCGGGAATTAATTTCGAGTTAATTAACCAAAATTGAAAAGAACCACTACAATTAATAAAAAACATGAAAAATAATAAGTAGAAGGGGACTAACACTTGAAACTAATTAAACAACATGATCTTCTAAATCTTCTTTATTTTGTAAAGTGTGGAAAAAACTTGTATATGGATTTTTTGCAAGCATACTAATTAACCTTGCTAAAATTGTCTCTTTCATCCTATCAGAGCAATGCATTCGATTTTGCACTTCATGATCAATATCATAAAAGTACAGTTGCAAAAAATATGGATGCTCCTTGTCATGACGTAAATTATTTATAAAATGATGAATTTGGCATTGCACTCTAAACGTATATACACCCACATTACTTTTGACATACTCTCTCTCTCGCACTTTACACCAAAAGATGTAAAACCAAAATTGGTGTTATAAGTACGGATGTACATCAAAAACTCACGTGTCTCTTCAGTGTTTGAAGTGAATAGGTCGAACATTTCTTCAGGGACAACATTAGGAACGAGTGTTACTTGACCGTTTGAACAACATAAACTATTAGATTCATGAAAAACCTCTTCGCACTACAATTTCGACAAGAGTTTACAGATGGTAACACATTTGCTGAACTTGCAACATGCTCAAAACCCATAACGACATAACATGGTTTTGCATTTCGGGGACCTATACATAAAAAAGAAATAAAGGCAACTTAATTTCTAAA
This sequence comes from Stephania yunnanensis, assembly GCA_039657365.1. Lineage (NCBI taxonomy): Eukaryota > Viridiplantae > Streptophyta > Magnoliopsida > Ranunculales > Menispermaceae > Stephania > Stephania yunnanensis. The sequence continues at coordinate 50,718,379 of CM077585.1, read as the reverse complement.
TTATTAATTAAAATCATTCAATTTGCTTCATAGCATTTACCTTACTCAATATTTCATAAAATATTTTGTGAAGTTTCAAATTCATATTGTGATCATTCAACTCTTTCTTTTCACTCCTTAGTTGTCTTTGGCGAGCCCGCTTCATTTCTTTTTCTTCCTCCATTGCAAATTTACGTTTCAAATTATCAACTTCCCTACGATTAATATTTATTGTTTTTCTTACAGCGTATTCACTATTGTTGATAACTCCTAAGTTTATTTTGGTATTTCAACAAACACCTAGTATTCAAGATCTTAAAGCCCAATTCAATTTCGGCTTAGTGTTTTCAAGAAATTGCTCACTACAAATAGTCAAACATATATATATCCCATGAATTCTAATAACCATACAATGAACGAGGGGTTGATCATATTAGCTTCCAAGGTATTGTTTCAATTGAGTTGTTTAATTAAAATTAAAAAATTAAAAATACAAGTACATTTTTTAGCTTATCAATATTTTCTAATGTGATTGATATAAGAAGTTAATGAAAAAATAAGCTAAGAATGCTAAGACATTACTTCCTCAAAAAAAAAAAAAAGGAAACAAGAAAAAAAAAACACGAGTGGTTTGACCCATCAATTTGTGAACACTTGCTTGTGGAGATTCCGTAGAATTGTACATAAAGTTTAATCTTTACCTCAAACTCTATAGATAGAAAAGATAACTTTGAAATTATGAATGTAAATAATTGAATTAGTTGGGATTAAAGCTTTAGACACCTTTTTTTTCACATGATTAATCAGAATTTTTCTCATTAAAATTTTTTATGGGTTTTGAGTTTGTTCCCTCCCCAACACCTTTTTCAAACCACCTTATTCTTTTCCCTCTCAAATTCTCTCTTCTTCACTGTTTATATATATATTTGCATATATACCATTGGGAGAACTCTAGATGAGTACGTTGTATATATACCATTGAGAAAACTCTGAGTTTACAATTTGTGATATTTAGTTGCTTTTTTATATATAGTTGTTTTTATATATATGATAGATATATATGGGCAAATAAATAAATTTCATTACCACTCAAAAATTCGTTATTTGTGCTTTTATATATATGATAGATATAAAACTCAAAAGTCAAAATTGTAATTAAAATTTAAAAATTAGAACTATAAGTACTTTTTTTAGTTTGTCAATATTCTATAATGTGATTGCGAGAAGATGTGAATGAAAAAACAAGCTAATCATGCTAGGACATTACTTCCTCAAAAAAAGTGTATTGGATTGATGAGAATGAGTTCATGATTGATTTGGAGATAAAGGAAAAAAAAAACGTATAGTGGATTGATAAGAAGTTAGAGTTTGATTTGGATAAAAAGAAAATGTTGATTTGAAGATGAAAAAAAAGAAGTATGAGCAAATAGGTAAATTTCATTACCACTCAAAAATTTGTGATTCGTGCTTTTATATATATGATAGATATATGATATATATATATATTAGATTATTTTTTTGGTATCAAAACTACTCGACTACTTGAGGGTTTGCCCCGAGTCGACAAGTAGTAGGGGGGGGGGGGGGGGGGGGAGAGAGAGAGAGAGCTTTTAATATTGACATTTTCATTCTCAAGATTCAAACTAAAGTTATTAATTAAGGAACGAAGTACAATTCACTTCCAATTGTGTTTTGGGAGATTTGTTGGAATTACGATTATATCTTTCAAAATCGACGATGCATATTGAAAAAATACTATGACAATCATGATTGTTCTCAACAAACATCTACAACACAATACTACGTACATATACTTCACTAGAATCATAATGAAAACGAAAAAAATTAACTTTTTATTTTCAATATATATATTTACAATTCACTTATAAAACAGAAGAAAGATAATAAAAATTACAATAAATAAGCATTTATAACTCAAGTATCAATTGTACAAGCTTCAATAAAACTCAAAAGACTTCAAACAAGTCAAGAATATATCTTCCCCTTAACAAAAGGATTTTTGAGTGATGCTCGAATCCCAACCGCTTATAATACAAGAGGCCATAATATTATACCAAGTGAGTTACCCACTTGATTGGTCTCCATGACAAAATGGATCACTACCTACATAATGAAAGCAAAACCTGGGATTTATTTGAATATCCATTGCCATATAATGATCTATTAATAAAACAGATTAACAAATAATTACAAAGCTTCTCCAACAATTGTTAAAATAAGTGAACCTCCACTAGAGCTTTTTTTTTTTTTTTCTCTCTTAATGTGATCTCCTTATATATGTGCAAAGAAAACAAAACTCCACTGTGATCACCATGTATATATTTACAGCTCGAAATCAAAATCAATCTCAAACATTCGCCGGTTAACATTAATATTAACCAACCAAATCAATGTTTGAAATCTTGAATAATTAACTCAATCTTGCCAAGCCATCCTGACCCCCCCACTTGTAGAACAATTGTACCCAAACCATCCTCTAGACACCCTATTCAACCTATCATCCTTCACTTCACAAAATTGATTAGCCCACCCCTCCGGCTCCACCGCCTCGAACCCCAACCCCGGCGTCCTATCCTTCGACTTCAAACTCCCCTCCTCCGTCCAATCCACCACAAACGTCGACACTCTCCGTCGAAACTTCGCCTTGAACTCCGACCAAGCTTGGTACTTGTAGTGATTCACCACCCCATCTTTCACCCCCACTGTCCTCCCATTGAACCCTTTTTTAAGCTCAAAATGGTGCACCACATTCCCGAGCGAATCATCGATGGCTTCGAGCTTCACCACCGACTTGTGCCGCTCATCCCCTCTCCTCCTACATGTGTAGCCCTGCATCACCCCCTCCTTCGGGTGGGTTTTGCGACCCGACGGCCCGAAATCCAGACACTTAATCATCACTTGCCCAATATTTGATGTATTACTGGTACTACTAGAATTGATCAATGTTGTTGATGATATTGATGATGATGCATTTGGTAGTAGAGATGTGATCATTTTGGTTGATGGTCTAGAAGAGTTCATCCATGATGGAGAGAACACAAACTCATCCACATCCATGTACATCATCCATGTGCATGAGCTCTTGGCATACATAGCACTATGTGAGAACCCTGCCTCTTGTGCCTTGGGCCATGGCCATGACACCACATCAACCTTATAATTCACAACATTACTACTACTACTAGGACTACTATTGTTGTTGTTGTTGTTGTTGAGCTCATCCACAACGTGGAACAAATCATCACTACTATCGTTGTCGTATAAAATGAACCTCTCCACTCCAACATGCGAGTGGTACATCACCCACTCTTTCAAAAACTTGGCCACATTGTGCACCATGGTACACGCGCACAATAGTGACTTCTTACCATCTCCTGCTAACGTGCGCACAGGCGTGTAGTACGCTACCGAGGGCACTTTGACCGGTTTCCCGCGGCTGCGTTGACGACCGTAACCGAGTATCTCGAGGGAGACGCGGATTCTATTGCCCTTTACCCCGCCGTTAGAGACTAAACGGCGGACTGACGGCTCGTCCGGATGTTTGCAGCGAATCACTTCCTGAAAAGAATGAGTGGCGTTAGTTCTAACGGCGACGCCGTTCACGCCGTCAGCGGAGCTGAAAACGCACCGCAGAGAATCTACAGATCGACCCACTCCCTGGCGATTGTTAACGCCTTTAACGAACAAGATAACGTCCGTCTCCGTCGACAGCGACTCGTAAACCAAAAAGCTCCACCTCATCACCACCTGGGTCGCCTCCGGAGAGACTAACTCAACCGGAGCCTCCGGCGGAAAACTCGTCAAAACAGGCCGGAAAATCCGCCGGAGACGCCGGAGAGACTCCGGGACCTCGCACTTGAAAGACGAGTTCCCGACCGGCTTCGCTGGAGAGGTTTCTTGATTATGGAACACGCAAAACAAGTCCTCCCCGGAAAACTCTGCCGGCGAGGGGAGGAGGAGGATGAGGAGGAGCTCCCAATCAGGCAATAGGACTGAGGAGTCATAATTGAGGTGGTCGAAGCGGTGGCGGCGGCGGTCGAGGAGGAGATTGCTGTCGGCGGCGGCGTCGGCGGCGTCGTCGACGAGGTGGAGGTGGGGGAGGGAGAGTTTGGTGGTGGTTGGAAGGGGGCGGCGGGAGGAGTGGAGGAAGAGGCGGGAGAGGAAGAGGGATAAAACGGAGAAGGCGATCACGGTGGCGAAAATGAAGAGGGGAGGTGTCCGGATTTTCCGCCGCATGCTTAATTGAGAGTTGAGTGATGATGAAAGTGAGAAAAGGTTTTGTTGGGTTTAATTGAATTTGAGTTCAATTTAATCCCTTCTTCTTCTGCCTAGCTATCTCTCCAGACTCCAATCTCTATCTTTAATTGAGTGGGATTGCGGAGTCGGATCGATCATTGTGAATCACTCATGATATATTGATATATATCTATCTATATAAATAAAATGAGGCAGGGGGCTAGCGAGCTATACTGACGCGTGATTAGTATCTCGATGTTTATCGAGGGCATATAGGACTGACTTCGTCGCCGGCGACTTTTGACTTGTCTGTGTCGTCGTGACATCCACGGTGAAGGTATGATCACGTGGATGGAGAGTGTTATTGATATTCGGCTCTCGATGATTTCCTGGTCATTGGAAACGAATGGGAGTCTCAAACGTGTTAAATGGTTTGACGGGTTTAAGCTATTGCGGAAGCCATTACGGTTGGCGGCTTATTAATTATGAATTGAATTGTAAATAGTATAATATTGTAAATGGAAAAGCAAAGTGCGTGACTCTTCCCATCCCGTCTTTTTGTATTCCATCATAATGTGTTTAATGTTTGTAACACCCTCTTCTTGTAAGCTATTCTTTGTATGGCCTGTTGTCTTCATTTTATTATGACAAAAAGGGGTTGTATAATGGTATGAGATTTGTTAATTTCTAAATAATTAATGAGATAATCTTGTTTCTTCTTATAAAAAATAACAATAAGATACAATTTTATTGTGTATATTTCTTGAGTGCAAACCACCTATCTTTATTGTGTATATTATCTTATGGTTACAATTGAATAATCTAAAATCTTAGCAAGACTCATGTAACAAAACACGCTAATGAAAAGTTCTTTATGTTCTCTAATTTACTCTCTTGTTTCTCTTTCTAGTTGTTCGTTTTAATTTCTAACTAAAGTTTCTAGTTAGTTTTACAGCAAATGCCATGTATAATTTTTTTTTTGGTGGGTAAGATGTAAGATTTAAAAATTTCGAATATAAACTGTGACTAACAATTGTGGATCAAACAAATTTTAAAGTAGTTTTAATTAATTTTTCTCAAATGGGTTTAACTAAGTCGATCCGGCGTGAGTGGGGAGATGTATTTCAATAGAGGAACAACGAACTACACACATTGATAGGGATTTTTTTGACTTTATTTATGAGAATCAAGTTTTTCTCGCATTTGTAAATGGGTACATAAAGTCTTGTTCCTTGTAAAAAAAAAATTATTTATTATGTGACCTTCTATCAATGAAATTGGAAAGATGGAATGACCTTTTTCTGTTGGGATGCCTAATAGACAAATTTTTTCAATTGGAGATCAAATCTTATATCTGGGGAGACAATGATAGGTATAACATGCATCATTCCCTTCACCTCGAGTTTTATAAAAGTAAAAATATATTTTTTTCTATGAAAATATAATAATAATAATAATAATAATAATAATAATAACAATAATAATAATAATAATAGTAATAATAATAATAATAATAATAATAATAATAATAATAATAATAATAATAATAATAATAATAATAATAATATACTAGTAACTTAGACGATTTGACCCAGTGGTAAGGACGAGCTTGGGGTTTTACGTGGCGCACGGTCCCAAGTTTGATTCTTCGTCCCAAGTTTGATTCCTCGCTGCGTCGAGATTGTTTGGGTAACTAAGGTACTCTCACGTTGATTGCATATGCATCACTGGTGTATATATATACACCTTGGTATTTAATACTCCCTCTGGTCATTTATATAAGTCGTTCTAGGAAAAAAAAATTTGTTCAAAATTATAAATTGTTTTCGGAATTCAATAGTGTATTTATTGCATTTTTACCCATTTTACCCTTATACAATTCAAACATTTATGATTCTTCAATTCTTCAATTCATTTAATATCATAGGACATATATGTAAGTTACACTCGTAATTAAAGTTGTCTTAATTCTTGTGTTTTTACCTTAAGCGACTCATATAAATGACTGGAGGGAGTAAATTTTTAAATAATCTATATATCTATATAAAAGTCGGAGGAGAGAGAAAGTTTAAAAGTTACCTCATCGATGTGATTTGAAGTTAAGTGGCATATTAATGACTTATGGTTGGTCATATCTCAATCACTATTATTTTGAACAATTTACATTTTGTTTCATCACTAGCACTAAATGCATTGATTAGAACCCTAAAAGGTCTCTTTCATTTGTTGAGAAGTATATTATGTGTACATTTATTAGACCACTAAAAGTTTAAAAGTTACCTCATCTCACCATTTTATTTTTTTATTTTTCTCAATTTTTATTTATTTATTTATTTATTTATTTATTTATTATATATTTCAAGAGATATAATTATACATTGTGTACATTTATTAATAATTAATAGTGGTTATTTTATCATTAATAGATTGAGTACGTTGAACTTGAAATCATAGGTAAATACAAGGAATTGAGTTATTTTTTTGTATTTATTTATTTATTATTTCAAGAGATATAATTATACATTATGTGTACATTTATTAATAATTAATAGTCGTTATCTTATCATTAATAGATTGAGTACGTTGAACTTGAAATCATGGGTAAATGCAAAGAATTGAGTGGTGTGCAAGTTACATTCCCCCTATAAATTTCAACTCCCATCCATTCTTCTTGCAATCGACTTAGTTTTTTTTTTCTTCACAATTCAAAAAATCACAAAAAAATCAATTTTATTATACCTAACATTAGATTCCTCCGATTCTCAGCAAATTATCACCCGATAAATTCAAGATAGGATCGATGGATTTCAACATCGCTAGTACATTCAAAAGTTGTTCTACTTACCCGTAGCTTCATGCATCCAGTGATATAACAACCATTCACAACGCTTATAAGCTAAACCACTTTTAATCACCCTCCTTTAGATATGTTTGCTATATATTGGATCTAATCGTTTGATACGTTTTCCATTAGTTCAAGACTGAAGTGAGTTATTATATCTATAACACAAATCAATAATCACGTGACATTTATGCTGCCTTTGTTATGTTGTTCGTTGGTTTAGATTCTTCAATTGGAGTGAACAAACGATATGGAGGAATCTATATTTAACGGTTATAGTGGATCAATATACACTACTGCATGAGATTACCATTAGTTAAAGATGTTGTTCAGTCCATAAAATGCTACAAAAGCTAAAGAAGACAATATAGTGTTTTGCATTCTTATATTATTGTTCTTTTATTAACCTTTCGTTTGACTCGATAAGAATAACTTGAATATAATGTTTTATTTATTGTTATTATTATTATTATTATTATTATTATTATTATTATTATTATTATTATTATTATTATTATTATTATTATTATTATTATTATTATTATTATTATTATTACACCTGCGCAAAGCGCAGAGAAACGACTAGTTTTACATTAATTTTGAGCAAAAAAAAAGCCATTCTCTTGAATTTAATTTGAGGTGTAGTGCAATGGCAATGGGAGATACAACGATAGGTATGTATAATATGTCACTCCCATTTTAAATTACTTTTTCTAGTTGTCACAAATTTTGCATTACGTAATTATTTATATGTTCTTGATAAAAATACAGAACAATAAATCTATTTGGATTCATAAGTCCAGACTCATAAAAGAGTTTTAATTTTAATCTTTTATAAATATTCAAGGGGTATCAAAATAATTTAATAAGTGATTATGTTTGCTTTATTAATTAGTTGACGGTGACTTTAAAATAAATTAAAAAAAACTTTGAATTCAAATTTTTGAGTCGAAATAATACTACTCATAAAAAATAGTTAATATTATTCCTAAAGAGGCACACTTAGTGCAATGACAACTGACAACATGATGAGCATGGCAATTTTGATTGAGACGAAGATTATAAATATAGTTTCAATCGCGGTAGCCATATTATGTCCATTTTGTTTCTTTTAAAAGTATTAGTTTAAGGTGCATAATTCTCTTGGTAAAAAAAAAAAGGTGTATAATTCTCTTAAAAAAGATTAAGGCATATAATTAATTAGTTGAATTGAAGTCAAGAGAGGCTAAAAATGATCGTCGCAATTAATAGAAAAATATGTTACTACTAAGAGAGAGGTGATGGGTTCCAATTGTGACAATTGTATCATTTTCTTTCGACATCTAGCATGAGTTTGTGGTATGAGCACCCTCTTAACCTGTGTAATTTGTCAGGTCTTAAATTAGGAGTAGTCGAGGCGGTTCAGACATTCGCAATAATAAAAAACAATAAATTAACAAATAAACAAATTAATAGAGAAATATGTTACTAAAAAATATAAAAATAGAGAAATATAATACGTGTATGTCCCTTCACCAAAAAACATAAATAAAAATACATGTATGTTCCAATTAGACGGCTCGGATCCTAATGGGAATCCTTCGACCGCGCTAACTAATCCTTCTGTTCGGTCTAATTCAGGGTCAACTTTCCACTTGTATGCCATCCACCGAAACTTCGCTATTCCACACGTATTGCCAATAATCGATCTTCATTGTCACGCGTCACATAACAACTCTACCGTACACGTGTCTCCCCTAACGACCAATAACGACATCGTACCACACAAATCAAGTCAACAATCAATCTCCACCGTGGAAACCAAATACCATGAATAATCCATGATCCAAATTAAATGACGGATCGATTAGGATAGCGTGATCGATGAGACCCGTTAATATGTTGCGTCGATATGAGGAAACGTGGCACGTTCTATCTCTATTTTTTTCTGTTAATTTTTTGATGGCAAAGGTGGTGGTGGTGGTGGTGCCCTTTAATTGGAGCTCAAGTTTGTTGAGATTCCAAGAGAAAGAGAATTTTTTGTTTGTTTTTTGAGGATTTCTCTTTTTAATCGTGCAAGAGATTTCGTATACAAGAAAGTTGGTGCATATAAATATGCTTTAATTCTAATTGAAGCTAATTTAATTTGCAACTTTTCATTAATCCGGGCGGGCAAGTTTGAGATTGTGTAGGTTAGTCACGCGATACTGATTTGATTCCTCTTTGCATCAAGATTGTCTAGATTACTGGGGTATGTTTAGGTCGATTGCATCAAAGCCTCGTATGGATAGTCAGACTCACATGATTACCCATAGATACCAAAAGAGAAAATTGCAACTTTTCATTTAATATTCAAGATAACCAAATAAATGTAATTAAGTTTAGTAGCAATTGAGCTTAAAGTAGTGCTTTAGTATGAGGTTAATGTTATATAGAAGAGGGAGGTGGTTTGAGTTTCACTACAAAAATGTAATCAACGACAAAAAATCCCATCGCTGATCCAATACGGCCCGTCGCTAATTCGGACACGTGTTTTTGGTCAACACACATTGTGTGCCAAGTCACCAATTTGGCGACGGGGTCCCGTCGCTAATCCTCGTTGCCATTGTAACATGTGGCAGTTAAACCAGCCACGTGGGCGATAATTAGCGATGGGAGGCCATTGCCTTGCCCGTCGCTATTTAATTTAATTTTAAAAAATATTTTAATTTTTTGACATTTAAAATATGTAAAACATTTAATTTTTATTAAAAGTAATATAAAAAGTAATAACTTTTAATTTAAAATATTATAAAACATTTTATTATAAAATGAACATTTTTGTAATTTCATTGAAATTAATATTAAAATGAATTATTTTAAAATTAATAGTATTTACTTTTTAAAATTAATATTAAAATTAAAGAATTATTTTTAAAACTTTATTAAAAATTTTCAATTATAAGGAGAACATATTTTAGTTTTATTAAAATGATAATTATATGAAGAGACTATATTTTAGTTTTATTAAAATGATAATTATGATTTTAAACATTATAAAACAATTTAATTATAAAATATTTTTATGTTTTTCTTTTGGCGAAAGGAACAATCAATTTATTTGGAATAACAATTATGCAAATAAATATAAACAAATTAAACTAACACTAGAACAATTTCGATATTTAATAGAGGTTTTTAAACCCCTATTAAAGGGGGGTGTTATTAAATAACACCTAATTGATATGAGTTTTGAAAAATCTCTATGTAATACATGTATTAAAAATTAAAACATAACACATTTTCACATGACATTTAATAACACTCTATTTAATAGGGGTTTTAAAACCTCTATTAAAGGCCAAAAATGTTCTAGTGTAAATAATTGAAGTAAATAAAGAACTAAATGAAATAAATATAACAAAAGAAAGTTACAAGTATAAAATGTACAAAACAAGATAAAAAGTATGTGTGAGTGCCAAATATAAAATCCCGAGTGTATACATAAGCGAGAACTCAATCGTCGGGATCGCCGTTGGTCTCTGAGTCATAAGGAACGTCTCTTTGGAGGCGCGGATAAAATCCCAAATCTGTCTATTAGAGCATGCTCCATTCGACCAAACTGTCCCTGCACCTCTCACAACTCATCACGGTTTAAGGTGTTGTTCTACATAACCCGTAGAAGATTTATTTGCATCTCCTTAATGTCCTTCCTCAACAGCTCGACGGGTTTATCACGAGCAGAAATAGGCCGAGAAGATCCAACTCCAGTTTCAGCATGTCTACATAGCGACCTCGATGGTGTTCACCCTAATCCATATGTTCGTCTTTTGTCGTCGCGCTCCACGACGGACAAATATAACTCGGTCTAATCAATCGTCGTGTCGGGCGCGACTGTGTGAGCTCAATGCGTTTGTTGCGTATCACCGTCTAAATTAAGAATTAAAATATTTACAAGTCATATATACAAGTCATTAATACCTATTTAATTAACCAAACAAAATTTAAAAACAAAACTATTTTCTTACGACAATTCTCTCTACTCTCTGATAAAGGAAAGCTACACCGTCATGATCTTTGGTATGGAAGTATAGGTGTGGTAGCCCTCGCCGCCGCGGGGTGACGTGTCTCCGTGTACTCCTTGACAGCTGACCCAACTACACGTGTACGACACCTGCCCGTCTTTTCTCTGTCTCGAAATGTATCCACTTGTGTGTGTACGGTGTATAAATGACATATGCAACAAAAATTGTAAGTAAATGCAAGAAATATTAATCAATTAAACAAAACCTAGTGTGGAAAAACCTTGAAAAGTACTGTACTATACCATGTAAAGTAACTATGTACAATATCATGTCACTCCCCAGTTCCTAAAAGAATCAAAATATCAAAATAATAACACGTACAAGTAATCCTCAGAGGTAGGCAATCAAAGGTAGTCCCGTAAGATCCCCTTGCCTTTACTTGTGCTCGGATCTACACTCAATCATCACAGAAGAAAATGGATGACGAGTCCAATCAGTAAAATCCCAAGGAACTCATCCGAGCATTCAAATAAGTAAATGAAATTCAATAAATACTATTAAATAAACATGCAGAATGTAAACATGCAACTGTAAGTAGAGCATTGCATGCATATATAACAATAAAGTGCAAATGTGTGTGTCTGCTCCAGTCAGACTAAACCATACTTCGAGATTTCCTTCCAGGATCCCACTAGTGGGCGCACCCAACTAGCTATCACTTGATACCTCTCGGTGGCCGGCGTAGACCTACGACGCACAACCACATGTAGCAGTTCCTTAGCTTAGGTCGTTATCCACCGAGAACTCCCGATACACATGCTATGGTCTAGAATGCGTAGACACACAACGAAAAATTCGGTGGGAGTAACTAACCAATCGTGTAAACAACGATAAGATAAGATATAGGAAAAATCACAAGGAAATACTGGAATTGAATGGAATTACAAAGCAAAATAAATACTCAAGAGTTTTTCCATTGGGTTTTACAAACCTCACAACGCGCTCCAATACCCCGTAATCAATCCCCGGGTCCAAGTCCACTGAGTCCTTGGTCGCCAATTGATCACCGTGTCAACCTATGTCCATTTATTAATAACTTAAGTTAGCATGACAATTTACCACAAATTTCTAAAATTTTTAGGCCAAATTGCCTATTTTACGCTTTTTGAGGCAAAACCCTGCGAAAGTTGCGTCCGAAATATCCAAATATATTATTTTTCATAGAAATTCATAATTTTCTATTTATTTTATGGAAATATATATTTTTTAGAATTTTCCCAATTTTTTCGGAGTTTTTTTCCAATTTTTTTTTTTTTTTTTTTTTTTTTTTTTTAATCGGGTCGGGCCCGACCCGACCTTGGACCAGAACAGGTCCAGGCTCGGCCCAAGGGTCGAGCCTGGCCCGACCCAGCATGCACAAGCGCGCGTGTGCACTTTCGGCGGGAGAAGAAACATTTTTTTTTTGATTTGGGGTTGGGGTTGCTCTCTACCCCAACCCCGGTGGACTCGATGGTAGGGGAGACACCCCTGCCATCACCACCACAACTCGGTTCGGCCTCCATTGCCGAACCCTTGTCCCGACCACCTCGGCCAACCACCGAAATCCACAACCAAAACCTACTAAGACTCACCTCGATCATGGCATCTCCACCTTCCCTTCTCTCATTCCTTTTCCTCATCCTCCTCTTCCTCCTCCTCTCCGGTTCTTTCTTCCCTCTCGGCCTCCCAATTTTGTGTGTGGGGTGTGTACGGGTGTGAAAGTAGGGTGTGTGTGTGAGGTGAGAGAAAAGGTGATGGAGTGTGTAGATAAGGATTGTCGACTTTTTATCTTCACACCACAATGTGACACAACTGGGACACTCACACGTTTTTCGGGCATTTCAACGCCCGATTTCGCGTCTGAACCGCGATATACGTGTACCGCCACGTCACTAGCCACCTAATACCATTCCATATTAGTTAATTTGTCAATTTTTATATAATTTGTGTGTTTTAGTTTCCCCGACCTAATATTCGGTCCCGTCAACTACTCGGTACCCGAGTCGACACGCATATCGAGGCGAATACAGTTTACACAATCTCGCACGTATTCTTTATGCAACATACACACATGCGATGTATTTCAATAAATTTCACCGCAAATAAGCATCCAACATACAAATACCTAGCATACCTAAGTCCCCGTGTGTCCTAGCCTGCCGCGACGTTCACGTAGATCCGAGCTAGCTTCCACGTCTGTAAATTGAAGAGACATTTATAAAATGGGCCGTTAAAATAGGCATAACTCCAAAGCAGTAGGAGGTCAACCTAAATTCTCCTCCTACAAAATATATATTTAAAGAGGATTAAGTTTGAGACTTAATTATATTATATATATAAACTTATTATAGCAAAACTTACCAGCCTCTCTGCGTGCTGATAAATGGATATAGAACTACCTGTATGCACTGCTACCCTCGTACCGGGTCTCCCTGTCTCCGTTCTCCGATTCTTACTGTGGGTTTTGGGGTTTATACGCAGCGGAGATTACAAAATAATTTTGACAAAAACCCCAACAGGATCCGAATCTAATTCCATTAAAACGTTTAAACCATGAAAAACTTAATCATACCTCAGTCGCAATATACCTTTATGAAGGTTGATCGATCTCTAAGGCGCTGCCAACGACGAACGCCCTTTACCAGTAGTCAACACACGAACGGCGGTCGAGATTCGAAGTGCTAGCTTCGAGAGAATACCAAATCTTTTTGTTTCTCTCCAAAAACGATCCAGAGCATACCAAAAATCCTAAGTCGTTTCTTAAACGAAAATAGAGTTTCGGCCTTTTAATCTTTTTATACGTGTATTCTAATTTAAAGCGTCTATTTATACAACCCTTGTATATAGACGATTAAGTAAATTACACATATACCCCTACTTAAAGAAGTATAAGTGTAATACACCACAATGATGTTTCCGTCATGAATCTTATCATATAAAATTCATTTTTCTGAACTATCTTAAAATCTCGCAAAACCATTCTTAGTGTGCGACCCAATAGGCTCATACAACGTTGGCAGTGTACCAAAACACATTTTGGTATACAAGTCATAAGCGGCCTCTAGCAAGACATTATGACTACCCAAGTTGTACGAATATCAAATCGATACAACCTAATCAATAGTGTATATAACATCCTTTTGTCACACGATATCCTTTTGATCAAACATAAGACATGAAATTTTCATCCAACATGTTCAATTGTACTAGTCTCGATCTCTAGGTAGACTAAAAACATCCAAGTGAAATTGATCAATATCAATTCACTTAGACTAGGCCTTTTAACAGTCTAACACATCGAGGGATCCACTAGATATCTCTCTTTATATGAGATGGACAAATCATATCTCGATTACACAACTTCATCAATTTGCTCACACGGTAACCAATCACAACCTTTATAATCGTCCGGTTAAAGACAACGTTCGATAGTGTCAAATCACTATGTTCCTAATGTTGAAGTCTGGTAATCTCAAGTCAGAGGACTGAAAAATATACCTATCATGAGAAACAACTATGACTTAATCCATGTGATGTTCTCATAGCGGGTCGGTCCAGTACTGTGTTCCCTAACAAGTACTCGTGATCTTGATTCGTATCTCTATACGTATAATCATCATATGATCATCAATCAAGACTCACACTAGTCTTAATTCATTATAGTTCCCAGTATAATGATCGACTAGGGACATTTATGATATTTATGTAAATACCAATGGATCTTATTATAATGTAAACATGCAAATTAATTATAATAAACAGCAAATAAAATCCTCTATTTTATTAACTAAAAGTATTCATAAAGACAGTTAATGGATTGACCTAGGGCACATACCCCAACATCTCCCACTTGCACTAGGGCCAATCTTACATGCATCTAATGCCTAATGATCTAACATGACCATCATGTTTTGCTTGTGGAAGAGCTTTTGTCAATGGATCCGCAACGTTGTCTTCGGTAGGTACTCTGCAAATCTTTACGTCTCCCCTCTCAATAATTTCTCTGATGAGATGAAAACGCATGAGTATATGTTTGGATTTGTGGTGTGATCTAGGTTCCTTGGCTTGTTATATTGCCCCGTTATTGTCACAATACAAACAAACAGGGGTTACACCTAGACTCCTCTAGGATTTTACCCACCTAGCCGCAACTAGGATTTTTTCCCACCTAGACTCCACTAGGATTTTTCTCACCTAGCCGCAACTAGGATTTTCCCTTTCGACTTAGATCCCACTAAGTCTTACAATCATTCAATTACAACAATTCTGCTGGAAATACAAAGATACACTTTACAACAAAAGTGGTATCAAATTCAAACACAAGCAAGCCACCTAGAGCCTAACTCTTATGCATGCAAGTGTAAGTATGAATGGAATGTGAAAATATATATCACTGATGTTATAGCAAATTCCAGATTTGAAATTGTTTCAAAAACTTAATAAATTTGTATGAAACCAATTTCAAGTTTAAGAACAAAAGTTTTGGCAAGAATCAAGTTTAAGTGCAACACTTTTGTTCAAATCAATCTCGTAGTTTTAGAGTATAAATTTTAAGTACAAAAACTCGAGAATATGTTCAAACACACATATCGAATTATCTTCAAATCAAATACTCAAAATATGAAGATTAAGCACAAGTAAGAATGTAGATCTTAGAAATTTCTTACAACCAGAAGAATGACAGAAGAGATCAGCTCTGGAGTGAGTATTGAACTCCTTTTGAAAGCCTCAAATGTGCTGGATATGTGAACTAAAGAACAGCAACTAAGATCTCTCTTGTTTCTTCACAAAAATCTGATTTCTACCTTGTAGATCTATTGATTTTGAGTGTGTTTGCTCTTCTTATTTAAAACCAAGTTTGAGGTGGTTTTATAGTGGTAGGAATTCCAATATAGCCGTTTATGGCCGTTCTAGGAATCCAGGAAATCAAAAATTCAAATTCAAAGCTTGATTTCCAAAAGTCAAAAATTGCAGGCAGAGTGCAATTAGCGCGCTAATACTTTGGGTTAGCGCGCTAACACTTATCTTAGCGCTAACGACATGATTAGCGCTAACTTCGAGAACTTCGAATATGTAATTTGTTCCTTTGTGTTAGCAACCCTTAAACTTGTCCCGGGACCTAACCAACCCTTATATAACATGTTATTCATGTTTAATATGATTCATTAAGCTTACTTGGGTGGTCCTGGATAGTTTTACAAACCCCGAAAACGGAAATTCAAAGTTTCACAACTTATTAGGGGCTTTCCGCAACTTTTCGCTTTACATTTCAAAAACAAGTTTTTCTTTTTCAAAAACATTTATAATGATCTTCTAATATGTAAATGACCATTCACACATGATTTCACATTGTTTAACTTCATTTACCTATTTAGGTGTTTAAAATCCACTTTTAAACTTTGAAATGATTTCGAAAACTTGATGTATGCATGAACTAATGCATTTGGCTTGTGTGAAAGAATTTGTATACCTTACATTGATATTACAAATTGCGGCTTGGACTTTTCTTCTTCATTTCTTCATTTGTGCTTAGAGTCTTGAACTTGTATTTCTTGAATACATTTTCACCTTGTTTGTTTTGCTCCATATTTCTTGAATATCCCTGATGTGTTGTATTGCATCCTTTTAACACAAACTGAAATACATGATTAGTACATTTTCACTTTGTTTGTTTCCATCAAAATCTCGGTAGGAATGTGAATGACTAACCACTTAGTCCAACAATCTCCCCCTTTTTGATGATAACAAACAATGTGAACTTTAAAGGTGTGAAAACACAATCTAAATGTATATCACATTCAACACATCAATCTTTTCAAGTTTAACACATATTTAGCTTCAAATATGCAAGTTCAAAAGCAACAACCGTACCACATATACCAAGATAAAAACCTTTCAAAAACTTTTCAAGTTCAACACCACATTTTTCAAACTTCAAACCTTTCAAGTTCACCCATTTTTCTCCCCCTTTTGATATTATCAAAAAGCGGGATCAAGTATCCACAATTTTTCTCCCCCTATCAAGTATACCAATAAAAACCAGCAACTTGTTCAAATATACCAATATATGGAGGTTAAAATTATTAACTCGATACTAGTTACAAAAATCAATAATATTAACTTATCAACCTGAAACCAGTAAAAATGAGAATTATGAACCCGATACCAATATATACCAATGAAAATATCATTCTTTCATATCATCCTTTCAAAAAATATCACAATATCAAAGATATCACTTATCACAATATCATCCTTTCAAGTTCAACCTTTTCTCCCCCGTTTGATATTATTAAACAATGGGGTCAAGTATCTGCCAAGATAGACACGATTCAAACAATGTACCAAGATAAAATCATTCTCCCCCTTACTTTATGCATGTCAATAAATAACATAGTATACCATGATAAAAACATTCTCCCCCTCACTTTATGCAAATCAATAAAGAACATACGGAAGCGATACACATGCATAGACTAGAAAACATAGTGAAGCACAAAATAGCCATAAAGAAAACTCAGAGATACGCAAAAAATCATGATATAAATAGCAAAAGTAATGAGAACATAGTTGTGGCTTAAACAAGAGAATGACTAATCAGAACACCTAAGACTAACATGTGGGAGCCTAATGCTCATCTAGGTGTATCTAGACGCTTCTTCTAGAAGATGGTGGTGGATGGTCAGAACTAGAAGCATTATTATCTCGTACTGGCCGAGCTGGAAGCCGTTGACTCTCAATACGACGAAGCCGATCACTGTGATTCCGAAGAGTCGTCTCGACAGCATTGAATGATTGAGTCATATAATCTTGCAAGTTTCTCAGCTGTGCCGATACATATGCCAGTGAAGGTGACATATTAGGAGGGGGTGTTAAGCCGCTAAATGTAGAAGGATGTGGAGGCGGTCCTGATTCCTCGTGCTGCTGCTCCGAATCGTAGAATCTTGAGCTCTTTCATGATCACCATCATTATCATTGTGACATGCTTCTCCCTCATCATCAGCCTGGTCATCATCGCCAAGGTGATAGCTATACTCCAAATAATCTGGCGCATCAAAAGGATAGTCCGTAGAGATAGGAGACTCATAACCGCCGTGATGCTGAGTATAAGGAATAGCATCATCCCTAGTCCATTGCTTCCTCTCACGAATATATCGATATTTCATGGCTTTCAATGTGGCCATGTCAATAGAGTCAAAAACACTGAGAGGACGACCGCCTAACGCAAGATCTACTTGGGCAGACTCCAAGTAGGATGTAATAAGATGGGCGTAAGGAAGGTGACGACCGGCGCTGCATGTGCTAGTCATATATCCGATGAGAATGTGAGGAAGGCTGAGGGGTAGCATGAGGAATAAATGACCGAGTATGAACATGTCAAGTAGAGTGACATAGTTCTTGCTACCTCCTCTTGGAAGAATAACCTTATGAAGTACCTTATGAAGGAGGTGAGGTACTAACTTAAAATCGGTATCCGTGATACCGGTCGGATAGACAGTTAAGTTACTTTTGGACCGTAGAAAGGAATTAAGAACTTCTAAACGGTCAAATGGCCAACTCAAGAATTTGCACACAACCGTGGTCGATGGGGGGTGCAATGGGAGGTGAAGCCGTTGAGCGAGATTTTCAGTGTAATCTCGATGGCTCTGCTACCAACGATGAACAGTAGTATAAATTGATTTGAGGTTTCAAGGTTTGAATAGAAGACTCTAACTAGAGGAGAGTTGTAGTTAGACCTATACGTACAAAAAGTAGTCCACCCCGCCGCATCAAGAATTTCCCGAATTGGGAGATGAGCCTTATCAAAGAAGGCGACATCGACAACGGCGGGTCGAATGATTTTGGCGTCCGTTAGCCGTGGAGCCACTGATTCTAGTACGGATGAGGACTCATGGACGGCTTTTGTACGACCCTCTCGTAGTGGGGCATTAGCCGAAGGTGAGACAATGTGAGTAGATTCGGATTCATCACTAGATGAGGAGGAATGAACAATCCGTCGGCTAGAAGGACGTCGTGAGGACGTTGCTTGGGTAGGTCGAGATGGATTGGGAGCGGTAGGTGCACCCGATCGAGAAGAAGGGCGGTTTGAGGGGCGACGTGTTGACATGTTGAAACGAAAATGGAAGGAATCAACAAAGAATGGAGAAGATTTGTACCTTAAAGGAGTGGAGATCACGGTGGAGAGTACACGGAGAGTGGATTTGGCAAGAGGAGACGAGATACTTGTGTTTGAGGTGAGTGTGTTGTGAAAAATTTAGGTTATAAAACCCTGCCCGATCGACATTAGCGCGCTAATGGACTGAATTAGCGTGCTAATTCCTCTCTGGAATTTTTCGGTCACAGGGCTATTAGCGCGCTAATTTGCTCTATTAGCGCGCTAATTACTCTCTGGAATTTTTGACACAAAAATTTTGAACTTTTGCAATTTAGCTCCGATTCTTCTCAAACTTCATGGACACTTCACTAACACCATATAAAAATGTTTGGAATAACTAGAACATATGTAGAAGGTCCAATTTTCGAGACATGCCTAACTCACGCCGAATTTTAAAAACTTGTTTTCTAGGCAAAGGCTTAGTGAGTATATGGGCACATGGATGAGTTTTAACATTTCCTTTTTGGATGTGATCACACAGAGAATGGTGTCTAATCTACGGTGCCACAATCATGCATCACATTTACTTTGTGCATTCAAACATGAAACATTTTGCATCTTTATCTCATCAAAGTTAATAACATAAACGTTTTTATCTATATATGCAAATAAACAAGGTTTCATGCTTCTCATTTCTAACAATGTATTTTGATGATTCAAACATAATATGAAATCCTTTGTCACACAATTTACTAATACTAAGCAAATTAAATTTCAAACCATCAACAAGATAAACATTAGAAATAGAAAGTAAATTGTTACCAACAGTTTCGAGACCAATAACTCTTCCTTTGTTGTTGTCTCCAATCTGTAACCTTTTCACAGTCATGCCGCTTTAGTTTAATAACTTGATGTGCATCTTCGGTCATGTGACTTGAGCACCCACTTTCCAAGTACCATGGGGTGCTTCTCCTCGCATCCTATACTATGGGAAACACACTAGTTTTTGGTACCCAAACACCTTTGGGTCCGAGAGTGTTAGTATCATAAACATTTTTAGCTACCCATGCTAGTTTACCCATTTTTACCTTTTGTAATGAACATTTCCCAACCATGTGAGTCTTGTTACATTTAGAGCATCTACGATCATCATTTAGCAATTTCTTATAGCTTAACAAATTTGCTCCGTAACCTATGCCTCTTTTATTAAGTGCACGTCTTTGTGCTCCTAACATCATGTCAAACATTTGTTTACCATTTGTAAACTTATGCACTGTGCTAGTCAAGTCCTCTACTTCCTTGACTAAAGCATCTCTTTCCTTTATGACTTCATTTAAGTCATTTTGGAGATCATCAATAATCTCATTTTGTGACTCTATTTCACTAATTGCAATTGTCAAACTCTTTTTGAGTTGTTTGGTGTTTTTGACCTCCTTTTTCAACTCTTTTCTAAGCTCATCAATATTTGGAACATCATTCAAATTATTAACATTATCAAAATTGAAAGAGTTAGAATTTACCTCGCCTCGTGCCGTGAGACAAAATATTGCCTTTTCACTTTCTGATTCTGATTCAGAACTTGATGATGATGAGTCATCCCAAGTTGCTTTGAAACTCTTCTTTCCTTTGTCAAACACCTTCTTGGCTTTGCACTCCGTTTTGACGTGACCCGGTTTGCCGCAACCGTAGCATATTATTTCGTTTGGTTTTCCTTCCTTGCTTCCACTTCGCAGCTTCTTCTTGTACTTATCTCGTTTGTACACGGCCTTATTGAGCTTTCTTGAGATCATAGCTACTTCTTTCTCAAGATCATTTTCATCATACGATTCCTCATTTTCGATGACCTCTACTGATGCACTTGGGGAGCTACTTGCCTTTAATGCGATTTCTTTTCTTGAGCTTTTAGTCCCTCCACTTAGTGCTTCCAATCTTGCTCTGTCTTTTAGTTCAAATTCATGAACTGTTAGCTCTCCGCATAATGCATCGAATGTATAATCTCCAAGATTTTGAGCTGATTGGATAGCGTATTTCTTGGCATCCCATTCCTTAGGCAAGCCTCTAAGGAATTTATATACTGAAGTTTCTTGATCATAATTCTTGCCTAGATTCTTGATCTCATTTAGTAGCTTCGTGAATCTAGTGATGGCGGTGGCTATGTCTTCATCAGCCCCAACTCGGAAGGTTTCATAATGTTCCTCAAGAATTCTCAGCTTGGTCTTCTTTACTTGCATGGTACCTTCATAATGTACCTCAAGCTTCTCCCATACTTCCCTTGCCGTTTGACAAGCACTTACTCTGTTGAATTCATTTTCACTTAATGCACAAAATAAGTGATTTACGGCTTGATCATTTGAAAGCTCAAGCTTTATCTCCTCTGTGGTGTATTCTTTCAATGGCTTATCCGGTGGAGTGTAGCCATTTTCAATTGCGTCCCATAAAAATCTATTTTGTGCTCGAATGTAAAATTTCATTCTTACTTTCCAATGAGCATAATTGGTTCCATCAAAATATGGAGGCCTACTCGAAGTGGTGCCTTCCCGAAGGCGAGCTTGGATCTAAAGTTTGCATCCTTGCACAAAAGCACTCAAAGATACGTTAGTAACACTTTGAGCAATAACCCGCTCTGATACCAATTGAAGGTCACCCAAGAGGGGGGGTGAATTGGGTTACCGAGTAGTTTTTGCCCTTTTAAAAACTTTGTGCGTAATTTACAACAATGATGTATATATAAGCTATGCAAGTAAAAGAAATGCTTTGGAAATATAAAGTGACACAAGATTTATAGTGGTTCGATCCAACGATCTACATCCACTACCTAACCTCCTCGCTTAGGATTTCAACCCACTTATATTACCAATAAGTGTTACAACCTAAGCATCACCTAGGATTTTCCCACCTAGCCGCAACTAGGATTTTCCCACCTAGACTCCTCTAGGATTTTCCTCACCTAGCCTCAACTAGGATTTTTCCCACCTAGCCGCAACTAGGATTTTCCCACCTAGACTCCTCTAGGATTTTCCTCACCTAGCCTCAACTAGGATTTTTCCCACCTAGCCGCAACTAGGATTTTCCCACCTAGACTCCTCTAGGATTTTCCTCACCTAGCCGCAACTAGGATTTTCCCCACCTAGCCTCAACTAGGATTTTCCCACCTAGACTCCTCTAGGATTTTACCCACCTAGCCGCAACTAGGATTTTTTCCCACCTAGACTCCACTAGGATTTTTCTCACCTAGCCGCAACTAGGATTTTCCCTTTCGACTTAGATCCCACTAAGTCTTACAATCATTCAATTACAACAATTCTGCTGGAAATACAAAGATACACTTTACAACAAAAGTGGTATCAAATTCAAACACAAGCAAGCCACCTAGAGCCTAACTCTTATGCATGCAAGTGTAAGTATGAATGGAATGTGAAAATATATATCACTGATGTTATAGCAAATTCCGATTTGAAATTGTTTCAAAAACTTAATAAATTTGTATGAAACCAATTTCAAGTTTAAGAACAAAAGTTTTGGCAAGAATCAAGTTTAAGTGCAACACTTTTGTTCAAATCAATCTCAGAGTTTTAGAGTATAAATTTTAAGTACAAAAACTCAGAGAATATGTTCAAACACACATATCAGAATTATCTTCAAATCAAATACTCAAAATATGAAGATTAAGCACAAGTAAGAATGTAGATCTTAGAAATTTCTTATAACCAGAAGAATGACAAGAGATCACTCACGGAGTGAGTATTGAACTCCTTTTGAAAGCCTCAAATGTGCTGGATATGTGAACTAAAGAACAGCAACTAAGATCTCTCTTGTTTCTTCACAAAAATCTGATTTCTACCTTGTAGATCTATTGATTTTGAGTGTGTTTGCTCTTCTTATTTAAAACCAAGTTTGAGGTGGTTTTATAGTGGTAGGAATTCCAATATAGCCGTTTATGGCCGTTCTAGGAATCCAGGAAATCAAAAATTCAAATTCAAAGCTTGATTTCCAAAAGTCAAAAATTGCAGGCGTGAGTGCAATTAGCGCGCGTAAATGACCATTCACACATGATTTCACATACTTCATTTACCTATTTAGGAACCACTTTTAAACTAGTTCGAAAACTTGATGTATGCATGAACTTTTTGATCCAATTGATATTACAAATTGCGCTTGGACTTTTCTTCTTCATTTCTTCATTTGTGCCGAGTCTTGAACTTGTATTTCTTGAATACATTTTCACCTTGTTTGTTTTGCTCCATATAATATCTCGTATTGCATCCTTTTAACCATTGTAGAATTTTCACTTTGCCCATCAAAATCTCGGTAGGAATGTGAATGACTCTTAGTCTTACTTGAACTTTTTTTCCAAATTCCCTTTGCACTCGCCCCCATTGTAGATTCAAAGTAAAAGTAAGCACATATCCGATTGCGATCTAAAATCATCTATATCGTTTGAAAACTTGCATCTCGTGTAACCATTTACAACTAGATCATTTTCAAAACCTCCATAGACCAAAAACATTTCCTTAGTCCTTCTTAAGTATTTAAGGATGTTCTTTATCTTGCTATCCAAGAACTCTCACCAGGATCCGACGATATCTGCTTGTAGTGCTCAAAGCAAATGATACATCAGGTCGAGTGCATAACATGGCATACATGATAGATCCAATAGCCGATGCATATGAAATCTTATTCATACGGTCTCGCTCATCATTTGTCATAGGACATTGATTCTTGCTGAAACTTATGCCATGAGACATTAGCAACAATCCCCTTTTAGAGTCTTGCAAACTGAACCTATTCAATACCTTGTCTATGTAAGCACTATGACTTAGACCGATTAGCCTCTTATATCTATCCCTATAGATTCTTATCCCTAGGATATAGGCTGCATCTCCTAAGTCTTTCATTGAGAAACACTTTCCTAACCAAGACTTGACATTCTGCAATGTTGGGATGTCATTTTCAATGAGTAATATATCATCATCATACAGTACCAAAAAAAAAACTACACTCCCACTGACCTTCTTGTGTACACAAGGCTCATTTTCGTTCTTAATAAAACCAAAATCTTTGATTACTTCATCAAAACGAAGATTCCAACTCCGAGAAGCTTGCTTTAATCCATAAATGGATCTTTGAAGCTTGCATACCTTCCTAGAATTCTTAGAATGTACAAAACATTCAGGTTGTGTCATATGCACGTCCTCAAGCAGCTTTCCATTAAGAAATGTTATTTTTACATCCATTTTCCATATCTCATAGTCATAATATGCAGCAATGGCAATTAAAACTCTTATGGATTTAAGCATGGCTATCGGCAAAAATGTTTCATCATAATCAACACCTTGAGTCTGCCTGAAACCTTTTGCTACAAGTCTTGCTTTAAAAGTATGCACATTGCCATCCATGTCAGTTTTCTTCTTGAAAATCCATTTACATCCAATGGTCTTACCACCTTCAGGTAAATCAACCAAGTTCCAAACTTGGTTATCATACATTGATTGCATCTCAGAGTTCATGTCATTTAGCTATTTATCTGAGTCTGGTCCAGACATAGCCTCTTGATAAGTGGTGGACTCATTTTGATCCATAAGCAACACATCACAACTATCAGTAATGAGAAATCCGAATATCTCTGGCTAATGTCTTACCCTACCAGATTTACGTGGGCCTTGTGTCACTTGCGGAGGTTCAACAGGTTCAGAACGTTGTTGAACTTGCAGTAGCGGTTCAGGGTTTATATGTGATTCTTGAACTTATTTAAGATTTATTTCTCTCCCACTAGTGTCTTTTGAAATAAACTATTTTTCTATAAAGGCACCATACCGAGCAACAAACACTTTGTTCTCAGCGGGATTATAAAAGTAATATCCTTTTGTTTCCTTAGGATACCCCACAAATAAACACTTGTTCTATTTAGGTGCTAGTTTTTTTGAGACTTCTAGTTTTACGTAAGCCTCACAACCCCAAATCTTAAGGAAAGACAAACTAGGTCTCTTTCCGTACCATATCTCATATGGTGTTTTATCAACCGCTTTAGAAGGAACTCGATTTAAAGTGAAAGCTGCAGTTTGTAATGCATAACCCCAAAAAGATAATGGAAGATCTGCATGACTCATCATAGATTGAACCATATCTAATAAGGTTCGATTTCTCCTTTCAGAAACTCCATTCCACTGTGGAGTTGCTTGGTGGAGTCATTTGGGAGACAATCCCACAATTTCTAAGATGATCATCAAATTTTGGCTCAAATATTCACCACCTCGATCCGACCGAAGTGTTTTGATAGTTTTACCAAGTTGATTCTGCACTTCATTTTGAAACGTTCGAAACATCTCAAATGATTCAACTTTATGTTTCATTAGATATACATAACCATATTTGCTGAAATCATCAGTAAATGTAATGAAGTACTGATAATCTCTTATAGCCATTGTGTTTATACGACCGCATACATCAGTATGTATTAGACCCAATAAATCACTTGCCCTTTCACTGTGTCTAAAGTAAAGGACTTTTAGTCATCTTGCCTCGTAAACAAGATACACACGTTTCATATGTCTCTAAATTAAATGAATCTAGAAGTCCATCTTTATAGAGCTTCGTTATGCGTTTCTCATTTATGTGCCCGAGATGACAATGCCAAAGATAGGTTTGATTCAAATCATTTGACTTAAATCTCTTTGTATTTATGTTAAAGACCGGAGTATCAGTGGACCTTTTCATGCTTAGAATATGAAGACCATCGCACAAATCAGCATTTGTATAAAATATTCCTTTACGAGAAATGGAACATCTATTATTCGCAATAATAAAATCAAAACCATCCATATCCAAGCATGAAACAGAAATGATGTTTCTACTCAGGGCAACAACTCTAACTCCATTCCCTACGCGGAGGATGACTTCTCCTTTCTTCAACTTTCTACTTCTGGTGAGTCCCTACACATTTATACAAATGTGAGATCCACATCTGGTATGTAATACCCAAGAATCACTAGTAGATAAATTAATTTCAATAACATAAATACCTGTAGTGGTAGTCGCATTACCTTTTTCTTCTTTAGATCTTCCAGATAGAGTTTGCAATTTCTGAACCAATGTCCAGGTGCATGACAGAAATGAAAATTTCCTTCCTTTTCTTTTAGGTGTTTTGAAGCAGGAACAGGCTGGGGCTTGACTTGTTCCACGAGCTTTGCGACAGTGCGATGTGACCTTGACAACTTTAGCCTTTCATTTGCCTTTCTTCTTCATTCCCTTTCCCTTTTGGACCATCAACACATTACTAGATGGTTTCTTGATATTTTGTTTAGCAGTTTTGAGCATCAAATGCAACTCGAAATTGATTTCTCCATATTATTCATATTGTAGTTCATTACAAATTGTGAGTAACTTTCTGGTAATGAATTCAGGATCAAATCCGTAGCCAACTCTTGGCTTATTGGAAATCCGAGTCTATCAAGCTGGTTAACATAGCTCTTCATCTTCAGAACATGAGGACCAACTGACGCACCCTCAGTCATCTTGCAAGAATGTAGGTTTTTGACTGTCTCAAACCTTTCTTACCTAGCTTGCTGTTGGAACATTTCCTTCAGCGTTATAGCCATGTCGTAGGCTTCCATTAGTTCCATATCCTTCTGAAGTTTAGGAACCATAGTTGTCAGCATAATAGATGCAACATCAGTAGAATCGTTGACATACTTATTATGCGTATCCTTCACAGCTTTCGTAGCATTGGTTGGTGGGTCCTCAGGAATTGGAGCATCCATGACATACAACTTGCGTTCATGCTTAAGAACAATTCTCAAGTTTCTGAACCAGTCAAGAAAGTTAGTCCCAGATAGCTTATCCTTCTCAAGGATGGATCACGGTGACAGGGGATTATTGTTACTTGAAGAGGCCATTGATCTACAATAAAGATTACACAAAGTTTATTTTAGTATAGAGGAATAGACTCCCACTAAATTAACAACCCTTCTAAAACACACTGTTTATTTAGGGGACCAAAATCCATATTTCACCTAATTCTATGACAGCTATGACATGAAACATAGAACTAGATTATTTAGGTAGGTAACAATTTCCAATTACATCTTATGTAATTTTTAGATACTTTTATGAGATACGGGACATCTTATGTCTTATCATGTTTTTATCTCATCATGTGCCTAATGCTCAAAACTATTTTGATAGCTTTATTAAGTCGGACCATTTTAAAAATTTAGGTAACTCTTATCCAACTTGTCTCACCAAGATAACACAATATACCCAGCTATGGCTGAAACTGTATTAATGTGATCGAGACCTTGACAAGTGTTTAAAATGGATGGCGTGAGACTTAAAATTTAATAAAGGGATTTTATTCAGTTTTAGTGATTTTATGTAAACAATGAAATATCGTATATTTTTATTGATTTGTTAAATCACTAAACAATTTGGAGATTTTTATACTGTTCACTAATAAAAGAATTTCTGTGCGCTAGGATTAGTTAGACGGCGGTCCAAGGCCGATCAATGAGCCAAGGTTGGTACTTTGCACCGACCGGTCAATGGACGGGGTATAGGGGGCAGCGCCCTTGTTTTTTTTTTTAGAAGACGAATCTCAATCTCGAAAATTGAAATTCGCTATAGAATATCATATTTTTCGCTGATTTTATTCTCCTAAAGTTACACTTAATTTATCCAATATTAAGTCAATTAAACATTTTTAATTAACTCGGGCCCACATCTAACTAATCATCTTATCCTAATCCAATTAGGACTTAAGATATTTGAATCCTAGCATATCACCAATAACAAAATTCTCCATATTTATCTCCTATCCAATAGGGATAACGAAATCGATTTTGCTTATATCTCTTAATCTAATTTGTTATCTATCTTTATCAAATAGAAACTTCATAACAGAATAGATATAACAAGATAAATAAATAATTTCAAAAATTAATTATTTGCAATTTCGGTCCTCATCCAAATAATCACAAACATGTAATTGAATAATAAACTATTATCCAATCGAACATTATTGTGTCATGGATCACAAAACATGAAACTCAATTCATTAAAATTATTCGAATTAACCTAACATGGTTACTAGCATGTACGAAACTAATTTCAATTAAATCACGAATATATGTATCATATACATAAAACATGATAATAAATCTCACAAAAACTTATGTACATCACGTATATATCAACTATTAACATGCTTTCAATCATATATCACGTATATATCAGAAGAAAACATGCAATGAATTTAATGGAATCGAACTCGATGGCTCTGATACTACTATGGGTTTTGGGATTTATACGCAGCAGAGATTACAAAACAATTTTGACAAAAACCCCAATAGGATTCGAATCTAATTCCATTAAAACGTTTGAACCATGAAAAACTTAATCATACCTCAGTCGCAATATACCTTTCTGAAGGTTGATCGATCTCTAAGGCGCTACTAACGACGAACGCCCTCTACCAGTAGTCCACACACGAACGGCGGCCGAGATTCGAAGTGCTAGCTTTGAGAGAATATCAAATCATTTTGTTTCTCTCCAAAAACGATCCAGAGCATACCAAAAACCCTAAGTCATTTCTTAAACGAAAATAGAGTTTCGGCCTTTTAATCTTTTTGTACGTGTATTCTAACTTAAAGCGTTTATTTATACAACCCTTGTATATAGACGGTTAAGTAAATTACACATATACCCCTACTTAAAGAAGTATAAGTGTAATACACCACAAAGACGTTTCTGTCATGAATCTTATCATATAAAATTCATTTTTCCGAACCATCTTAAAATCTCACAAAACCATTCTTAGTGTGCGACCCAATAGGTTCATACAACGTTGGCAGTGTACCAAAACACATTTTGGTATACAAGTCATAAGTGGCCTCTAGCAAAACATTATGACTACTCAAGTTGTACGAATATCAAATCGATACAACCTAATCAATAGTGTATATAACATCCTTTTGTTACACGATATCCTTTTGATCAAACATAAGGCATGGAATTGTCATCCAACATGTTCAATCGTACTAGTCTCGATCTTTAGGTAGACTGAAAACATCCAAGTGACATTGATCAATATCAATTCACTTAGACTAGGCCTTTTAACAGTCTAACACATCGAGGATCTCATTGGATATCTCTTTTTATATCGTAGGACAAATTTTATCTTGATTACACAACTTCATCACATTTCTCACGCAAGTAACCAATCACAACCTCTATAATCGTCCTAAGTTAAAGACAACGTTTGATAGTGTCGATCACTATGTTCCTAATGTTGAAGTCTCGGTAATCTTAAGTCGAGGACCGAAAAATATACCTATCATGAGAAACAACTATGACTTAATCCATGTGATGTTCTCATAGGGGTCGGTCCAAGATTTTTTGTTCTCTAACAAATACTCGTGATCTTGATTCGTATCCCTATACGTATAATCATCATATGATCATCAATCAAGACTCACACTAGTCTTAATTCATTATAGTTCCCAGTATAATGATTGACTAGGGACATTTAGGATATTTCTGTAAATACCAATGGATCTTATTATAATGTAAACATGCAAATTAATTATAATAAACAACAAATAAAATCCTCTATTTTATTAAATAAAAGTATTTATAAAGACATTTAATGGATTGACCTAGGGCACATACCCCAACACTTACTTGCTCTCTCTGACTTCTTTTTAAATTAAGGGGTGGACCACATTTTCTTATAGTGCTCGAAGATCTTAGTAGATACATGTATCGAATTTTTATCTTTGAAGCACATCTTGCTAATGAAATCGGCGTACTGAGTGGCAATCTGCCTATCGTATGCATCTCTAATAGCTTCGTCATCCGATGGCTCCCAGTCGAATGAAAGCTATAAGCAAAAATATTAAAATCTAAATATAACTTTAAATACTTTTCAATTTACTTGTCTCTAAATCCTAAGTAAATGAAACAACTTTAACTTAAACAATTTTACCTTCCATTGATTCAAAAAAACATATCGCATGTGCTATGGAACAAACTCCTAAGAATTGTTGTACTTGTGCAATGAGTATTTATATGCCCTAGTCATCTCCCGGGTAGCTCTATCAATCGAGTGCGATTTCCATCCATTAAATTGAAAACGAGGCGTTAGACCAAGTTTATAAAAAAATTAATTAAATGTAAATATTTGTACTTAAAGTATGTATACTTACTATCTGTCATTCGCCCCAAGGCTTGATTAGTAGTATTGCTTCATCGTTATCCACGTGGGGTCGTACCTATGGATGGGTTACTTGAATGGTATGCTGAAGAACTCAGTGACTATGTCACACGCTCTACTTGATCACTCGTAGAAGGCGGCACATGCAAATCAGAATGGCATGATGGTGGGCGTACGGCGGTCATGCGTACGATCATGCAGATGTAAGGGAGATGTTATTTCCCTCGATGAAAAAGTATTCCCAACACATGGCCTAAACGTATCGCAACCATCAACGGGTGGAGTGGGTAGTGATGAAAGTAGCGTAGAGTATATTTGTATTGAGCTGAGATAATCACCAAATACAGATGACAAAGACACATAAGATGTAGAGGGATGTGATGGATGTGTATAAAGTAGGGGATGTGTATGATGAAAAAAGGGGTTTGCTAGGAGGGGTGATATGGGTAAGGATGAAAGAACGAGGCTTGTTGTGGGGAGTTGCGAAGAATGCTGATGTTGAGTCTATTGGCCCTGACTAGATTGTGCAGGTGGAGTAGCATCATCACAAAAACGTGGTATGAATGACTCGATCGTCGATCTCTACTAGCGTTGGATTGTCCACTGGATGGACCACCATATTGTCCATTGGATCGCACATCGGATCCCTCACCGGATGATAGATCGTATCCTCTGCCTGACGACATAACTTTATAAAAAAAATTAAGACTAAGTTAGAAACAAGATACGTGCGAACCTCCTACATTTGAAATATTATATAACAAGTCAACAAATATGATTCCAATGTTTGCATCATTTACTAATAAAATGGTTATATCATGGTTCGTCGTCAACGTTCTCATTATCTGATGAAAACTCGAAATTCTCGCTTTCATCATCTTCTTCATAGACATCTGACATGTGCGTGCCATTAAGATCATCTAACGAAATTACAACATTGTTGCCAATATCAACCTTAGTATCATGTTCAGGTAGCTGTTTATGAAAATCTTCTTCTTATGTAGGTGCACTGTAAACGTTCTCGACTAAGTTATGTTCATCGATTAATTTCGACTGAAGTCTACACGTAGTTTGTCAATTGTTCTATACACTTCTTACATTTGGGTATGAAAGAAAGTACACTTGACTAGCTTGTATGGCTAGTATGAAAGGCTTGTATTTATTTAATCGCAGATTTTGATGTACATCGATAATTTTGAAGGAACGGTGAACTCTTGTCCCAACATTGAGCGTGGGATCAAACCATTCACACTTAAACAAAATGGTACGTACGAATCCACCATATTTGATTTGCATCACTTCTTCCAATTGCTTGTAAAAGTCACTATCGCATTGTGCGTAATTTGTGCCCTTGATGCACACCCCGTTACTACACGTATCATTGTTTGCGCCACGCGACACTGTCTGGAAATTTATATCCATTAATAAGATACGTGTGATATACGGTGCAAAGTCGACTAGGTCCATACGACAACATTTGAAGTGTTGTATCTTGAATATACGATGGAGCCTACAGCCAATTGTTTTTTTAAATGATAAACTTCATTTTTAAATAAATAACAAAAATAAAGAATTATGTTAATATGCATGTAGTAACAACGTGAGAACTGTTGGAACCAACTTGAGAAATGTTTCTCAAGATGTTCATCGATTGCATTTGTGTAATATTTGGTTGTTTGGAACGCAACTCCGATACGTACATTTTAACATGAGAAAGAAAGGAAGTAAGGATTGCATTAAATAGATTAAAGATATTAAACAATTGACATTAAAACTATGAATTGAAACGTATTAATGTATTCCTAATGAATGTAGCGACCTCAGGAAAATTTAACAATACATATGAGTGTGCAGCGTTACATTCGTCATATGTGAGATAACGCTTCTTTGATCTCCCATAGGCCCGATCTGGGTGGGTGAAGATTGAGAGGTTGCCACTAAAGTTTTGAGTTTGTCCAACTCCACCATCGTAATTGTGGGGTGGACGATTGTGCAAGGTGGAGACATGTTCCTCAAAATAATAGGAACAAAATGCAGCTGCCTCTTCCACTAAATATGCATTGCATATTGAGCCCTCAATCATTACCTTATTCCTAAATTATCTTTCAAATGTTTCAAGTACTTACAATTGTAGAAATAAGTTAGTTAAATGTGTATTTTAATTGATATTAATTGTGTACAAATATAGTTGATTACCTCTCAAAAGGATGCATCCACCGAAATTATATTGGGCCAGCAAGGATAGCTTCGTACGCCAAATGGATAAGGAGATGTTCTATTGAGTCAAAGAAACTTGACGGAAAGATCTTTTCCAACTTATACAATATCTTAAGAATGTTTTCATGCAAAAGCTGAAGATTCTCAAGATCAAATTTCTAGCAGTTAAATCTCTAAAGAAGTTCTTAACTCGCTAATTGCAATCCATATGTCATCCTTTAAGAGTTTCTAAAAAGCAATCGACAACAATCGTTGCATGAAAACATGACAATCGTGGCTTTTCATCCCAAACATTTAACTTCTTAGAATCTACGCAGCAACCGATGTTAGATGCGTGACCATCATGGAAATGCAATTCCTTCATCTATTTACACAACGCTTGTTTTCTCCGCTTGTCAAGCGCATATCAAGCCTTCGGATATTTCTTAGAAATTGGATCATAATGAAGCTCTAGAAGATTACAAATCTCCTTTAAGTTTTCCTTAGACTTTGCGTTATCTTTCGTCTTCCCTAACACACTCATGATTGTGTTGAAAAAATTGTCAAAAATATTTTTCTCGATGTACATTACGTCTAGGCGTGTCCGATAAGGTTTGTTGTCTAATAAGTCAAGTACTGCAATATGCTTCAGTTTCTCTACCCGTTAGTCTTTGAGACTTCGTTGTTTATTGCATTTGATTCAAATTCAGTGACCTTCATCAGCCCTAAAGCTTCAATTTCACGCAATATATCTTCACCTGATTTATTAGTCGGTATGTGACGGACCCTCTCCTAATCTAGGGCACCGCCCGACCTAATCCCGTAATTAAGCCCTAATCCTATCCACACAAGACTCAACTACGTATTAGTCAGCCTTTACAACCTAAACGACTCTTTTCTCGTGTTCAGGATAAGTAATACACTAGTCCTAGTAGTTTATAAAATTTAGAGTTAATTAAAACTTTTTATTAAAATAATTATTTAGCAGAAGTCTTATTGGTTATGCAGAAGCAATTAGTAGTTTATGCGGAAGCCATTTATAATTATGCGGAAGCCATTTATAAAATCCTAAGTGTGAAAAACCAGTAAATGTCATCATATATATAAAGTCCTCAAAATGTAGTGAAACAGTTAAATAGTCTAAGTCGGGTTAGGGAAATTAACGCTGAACCCAATATACAACTCAAATAGTATTTGAAAGACAAATATAACATATACAATCAGAATACCAAAAGAAGAACTACAATCGATGCAGTGACGCGCCGCAGGCTCAGGGATAATTGCCGATCTTCTCCTTGCCCGACCTGCTAGTAGACGACTCTGCACCCATCGTCATTAAAAAGACGGTGAGTACAAGAATAAAATAGTAATCCCCGATGAAAAGTTTAATTTTGCATTTCAAATATTCAAATGGTATTTAAAAGCATATAAATGGGAAAACTTAAAAATAAACCATCAGCGAGTAAATACCAGAGTTAAACAAGTGATACTAACACTAGGATAAGTAGTGGTGATTTAGGCCGGTCGGCAGTGAAACGTGTTACTCCGAATCAATAATCATATAACACAAGGGACTCTAACCCAAGTGTTACCAGGGACTCTAGCCCCGGTGTGTATACCACCTCGGGGACTTTAACCCCAAGTATCATACAGTGTCAGGTAACATGTGGCGACATCCCTAAGGACTCTAACCTCGTGAGTCGCGCACACCTTGATTGAGTACGGGACCTAAATGCGAAAACTACTTTTTAAATTTCAAGAAATACCAAGTGTTGATTGTTAAGGCAAAAACACATCTACACACCTAAAAAATAAGGAATACAAGTCATCTTAAACATTTATAAGATATTCACTAGCCTAATAGCATGCTATTTATCATTAAATCCATATTTAAAAAAACAAGAATAGACATAGCATGAGATAGAATTAATGAATCAAATCAAATGAATGGATATCAAGCAAACTAGACTCATCAAGTGAGCATAGACACAAATAACACATGATATAAGAATACAAAGGCAAAATAGTCAAAAGGAATATGCAATGACAACAATTAATAGAAATGAGATGCCAAGTAAAGTTGTCATTGAGTATACTCACAACAACAAAGTAAAGTCCTAGCTTTACTGGCCTCTCGATGCCCCAAATCTTGTATTCGCTCTCCCGTATCCTTTTCCTAGGTTCCTGAGTTTAGTGTCTCATTAGCTCAACTATAGTGGGTTTAATCTCAATTTAGTGTATTTATTGTGTATTCAAATTGGTTCAATAGACTTTAAATCAATCTTCCTAAATCAGCCCCTAAAGACTAAATTAAGTTTCAATTTCAGTCCTATATTTTAACACAGTTTTAGCCATGAAATGGTCCAAATATCGAAATCCTCCATAGTATAATTATTCTTTGTCTCTCTCTTAGCTTTCTTGAAAGGTTTATTTTGCATAATTCTGATTTAAAATGAAAGAGATATCATGATTTTGCTAAACATAGGTCTAATTGAAATTTAATCCGACCTGCGGATTTAGAAAATCTATTTCTCACAATCTATAGTTCCAAAAAATGTGATTTTTGGTCACAAAGCAGAAAATATACCAAAATACAATATACTAAAAGGTAAGCTCACTAGGATAAGTAGTTAAGGAGTTATTCCCTTAATAAATTCAATTTCAAGACTTTCATTTTTAATTCAAACACTTACTTATAGAGCATGTTTGGATATAAAACTTTTTGAATCAAAATACCTTCAGTTAAGAAAAGTTATTCCCCTTTAGATAATCTTTCAAATAACACTAATTTGGATCAAATTTGATATAAAATTTACAGATTATGACCAAATTACCCAGCTTGATTCCTAATACAACATGCAAAATTCTAGTTTTGGTGTTGCAACTTCAAAAATTTATATCTTTATGATTTCAAAACCAAATTAAGGAATTCAATATAGCTGGATTATCGGCTTGAAATGAGGAATCAAAATATATAAATCAATTGCAAATACTCTGTCATCTACCATCTAAAATTAGCCTAAAACCAAAACTTGTTCAAATCTCAACTAAAAAATGCGTACCTAGTTGATGTAGTACCTTACCTTGAGAACTTCTCACCAACTCCCTCGGATTCCTTCAACACCTTTATGATTCGCTCCTCTCCAGCAATTCCTTCTTCTTCTCCAGCAAAAATGAATGAGTGATTTGGTTTACATGTTGTTTGATCACTAATGTTCTATATTAAGATGATGTTCTTTCATAGCTCTTGATCTCCATGAATTTATGTATCTCGAGGAATATCTAATGTTCCACCTCTTGCCATATATCCCACTAACTCCTAGTAACTTAACCTCAAGTGACACCATTTCATTACTCGCCTAGTTCCTAGATGTGCCAAAATGTATCTCTGGACTAATCCTATGCTTTCCATTTAATTTACTCAACTATAGGCCTTTAATTTGATTTACATTAACAAACACAACCATAGGCTTATAAGTAATTCCTTATTTCATATTAGTATTAAATAAGACTTACCAAAATGCTAACTACCCGGTTCCCCAGCTCGCACGCTACTCGAGGCGCATCCGTTCTCTCGTCTTGACGCCTACAACTGTACAAACAGACTTAGTAAATCTACACAATACATAACACTAGACATACATTAATACAAAAATACAATATACATCAGCCACGTGCCTTGGTCGGTGCATGTATCATAGTGTAAGTCCCATCTTAAGGGTCGGTGATCCTGATTAAGGAATTAAAATGGGGGTTAGAGATTTGGGCCGTGACACGGTGGCTTATCAGATACTATTCTACCTATGCGGAAACTAGATTTGTCTTTCATTTCATTCGAATATCGCAATAAAAAATGTCGATGGCAATTG
Source organism: Stephania yunnanensis (assembly GCA_039657365.1). Taxonomy (NCBI): domain Eukaryota; kingdom Viridiplantae; phylum Streptophyta; class Magnoliopsida; order Ranunculales; family Menispermaceae; genus Stephania; species Stephania yunnanensis. The sequence continues at coordinate 50,681,913 of CM077585.1, read as the reverse complement.
AACCAAGTCGATTTACCCCCGAACCTCTACTGGAAAGCGTCGGTATCTTTCATACAATAAGGACAAGTTGTCCTCCTACGTGTGCTCTATCCTAACAACATGTTTAGGCTAGAAAATCGCTCATAGTCCACATAAGTGCAGTGCACATTTAAAATTTTGTCTTAGTGGATATGTCGTAGGTAGACACTCCGTCGTACCAAAAATCATGTAATTCTTTCACCAACGGTTGGAGAACATTACTTCTTTCTTCATGCACATCGATAGAGACAAGTTGTATGGTGTCAAAATCACCGGCCACGAGAATGATGATTTGCCAATCATGCAGCAAGGTTGGAACCTATCAGTGCATAAGCTAAGTCGAACATTACAAACCTTAGAGCTAAAAGTAGAGTTCACTTGATTGAAATGGTTCTATGACATGGAATTGGAGCAATGTTGTATATTGCCCTCATCCTTGACGTGTTCTGCATGCCATTGCATGTGTTTCACAATAGCTTTTGACGTGAACAAATGTTGTAGATGAGGCGCCAAAGGAAAGTATAACATTGTCTTCTGCTGGCGGCATTTGTTGGAAGTAAACCTAAGTTCTCTACAAAACTTGCAAGATGTAAGCTCGGAGTTGGGCCCCTAATAAAGCTTGCATAATTATGGACAACAATCGATTTGCTCATATGGGAAACCCAATCAGTGCATTAAACTCTAACATTTGTAAAAGCTATCTACCAAACAATTGTTTTCAGGTAACATGTCTTTACATACTTGCAAAAATTTGTCCAATGCTTGCTTCAAAATATGATGATTCGACTTTATCGCCAACAAATACGCCGTTTTTAAAGTTTAGTCATATTCTCACAACCCGACTAAAGTGGTTGATTCGTTGTGTCAATCATTTTGAATAAATCCTTGGCTTCAGGATTCGGTCCTCTTCACGGTTCCAATCGAAACTGAGGCCCACATGGTCGTGTATCATATGATGATATGACGTCAGATATTCATCCATTGGATCATCACCTTCATCGTCTGCATTACTTAGTAATTCTTCCTCCCCATGCTCATTCCAACAATAGTATTCGAGAAGGAATTTGCCCCTCACTAAATGAAGGTCTACTGTATTTATATTGTAGTAATTCTCATTGCGACATTTTCGATAAGGACATTAGATTTTCGCTTCGTTCAAGAAAGTGGTGCAGTGTTGCATGAAAAATCTTATAAACTCTTTCACGCCAGCTACAAACTCTAATCGAGTGTAACCGTCTTCAAAATATGGTTGTACATCAAATCTCGAGACACAGACATCTCGAAAAACCTAAAGAACCGTAATTGAATAGATGTACAAATCAATCACTAAGTTACGTTTTAGTCGAATGTTAAACGTAATTAATTAGTTGAATTGGTTGCATTTTCACATACTTTGCGTAATACTTATTGATGTACATACATTATTATAAATTATTATAATCTTATTTCAACAATTACCTACCATAATTATGAAATTTTAAGTGTTTTATTTTGTTATAATTTATTTTGCTGCATTTTTAATTTTTGCTTAATGATTTTTAAATTTTATTTCAATATTTGCACTTAATTTTTAAGTGCTTCAATTTGTTCTAAAATTTTTTGTTTACTTAATTTTTTCATCATTACATGTATTATAAGTTTATATATATATTGTATAAAAGCGTTGTTATATATTATTTTGTTCAATCAATTACATATTTCCTTATTATTTTTAAATTATTTTTAACTACTATATATGTACATAAAGAGTATAAGAGTATAATATCTTATACACTTTTATTTTTTGGTCATAATTATTTCAATCAGTCCATTGAATTTATATCATTAAATAAACTTTTATCAGTATAATGTATTGTATTAATATTTCATTTAACTTATAAACCTCATACTTAATTTTATGGCAACTCAACATAATTTACACACACACACACACACACACATCTATATCTATACTATATATAATGCCAATCCTCCATAGCTAAGATCCAATTAGTCTAAAATTTAAACTTTTTTCTATATTACCCTTAATTCGATTTTTCTAATTAGTTTAAAAACAGTCAAAGAATAATTTAATGGGCATATTTGGAAATCAACTAAATTATAATACATTACAAAAAAGTAAATATATTATTACTAAAAATATTATATGCAATAAACATCACAAATAATCACAACATAAACTAACTAAATTAAAATCACATGCACACATGCATTTTGTTTTTCACAAAAAATAATTGAAGGAATCATAAATATCTACATAAAAATATTAATCCAACATCTAATTCAATTTAACACGTTTTTTTCACCAAAATATATAGAAAATACAAATTTTTATCACAAGATTTTATTCCAACATAACATACAAAAATACAAAATCTTTAATCAAACCATTTCACATTTTTCTTAATTTAACATAAAAAAATTATTCTAAGATTTTGTTCCAACATAAAATATAAATTTTTTATATAAACCATTACACAATTTTAATAATCAGATTCTTTTCACATTCTAAAATACAAAAATATAAATCATTTCAAAAACTAAAATGCACAATAAAATACAAAATAATACCTAACTAAAAGGGGCGGTGAGGCTGTGGCGGCCCTGCCGCCTCAGGGTTTGATGTGTCTCCGTGTACTCCTTGCCATCTGACCCAACTACACGTGTTTGACACCTGCCCGTCTTCTTTATATCTCCAAATCGTGTCCACGTATGTATTATCAAGTTAATTAGTAGATTATCCTTATTTTTTTAACTTATTCTTTGTGGGTATTTAACTATTTCAACTATTACTTAATTTGTAGTTTATTTTAATGCTTAACCATACTAGTGAGTTATTTTTTACAAGTTAACATAAATCAGCAGAAGCCTCAATTGATACGATTAATATAAGTAATTTAGCATTGTAAACATTATTCAAAAGAGAAAATCCTAATGTGGAAAACCCAGTAAAGTACTTTGTATATAAGTGACAATACCACCAACAAGGCATAAATACATGTACAATGTTATCTCAAGTCTTCCAATACCCAAAATATACATAATCTCAAAAATAAACACGTACGAGTAGGTCCTCGACAGAAAGCACTCAGATGTAGTCGCCTTGGAGTCCCTTATCCCTACTGGTACTAAGATCTGAACTTAATCATTACAAAAATATAGATGATGAGTCTAGTAATTAAAACCACAAGGCACTCCTTTGAGCATTCGTATAATAAAGTAAAGGAAATGCAAGAATAGGGTCAAGCAAAACTGTGGAATACAAAAACAAACAACAGTAAATGGCTCATCGTATGAATAGATAACATACAATCTATTAAATGTGTGTACTCGCTCCAGATGGACTAGACTGTATTTCGGGTCACCAAGTTCCCACTTGTGTTCGCGCCCAACTGGCTTGACACTTGGTCCATCGCGACGCTTGGCCAACTCCATTGAGTCACCGTCACAGTTGTCATTGGGTATAATTACAACAACAAAGTAAAACTCCTAGCTTTACTGGCCTCCCGATACTCCAAATCTTATATTCGCTCTCCCGTACCCTTTTTCTAGGTTTCTGAGTTTGGTATCTCATTAGTTCAAACATAGTGGGTTTAAGCTCAATTTAGTGGTGTTTATTGTGTATTCAAATTGGTTCAATAGACTTTAAATCAATCTTCCTAAATCAACCCCTAAAGACTAAATTAAGTTTCAATTTTAGTCCTACATTTTAACGTAGTTTTAGGCATGAAATGGTCAAAATATCGAAATCATCCATCAATACAATTATGTTTGGTATCTCTCTTAGCTTTCCAGAAAGGTTTAGTTTGCAAAATTCTGATTTAAAATGAAAGAGATATCATGATTTTACTAAGCATAGGTCTAATTGGAATTTAATCTGACCAGCGAATTTAGAAAATCTACTTCTCCCAGTCTATAGTTCCTAAAAATGTGATTTTTGGTCAAAAGGCAGAAAATATATTAAAATGCAACATACTAAAAGATTAGCTCATTGGATGAGTAGTTAGGGAGTTATGCCTTTAACATGTTTAGTTTCAAACTTTTCCTTTTTAATTCCAACACCTATTTATAGAGCATGTTTGGACAAAAAATATTTGAATCAAAATATATTCAGTTAAGAAAAGTCATTCCTCTTTAAATAAGCTTTCAAATGCCGCTAGTTTGGATCAACTTGGATGTAAAATGAGCAGATTATGATAAAAAGTACCCAGGTTGATTCTTAATACAACATGCAGAATTCTAGTTTTGGTGTTGCAACTTCAAAAACTCATATCTTTATGATGTCAAAACCAAGTTAAAAACTTCAATATAGCTGGATTATCAGGTTGTCTCATTTGTCATTACCTTCCTTTGTTGACCAATCATCATAATATATAATAAATAGCGTGGGTGACTTGATTCCATCATGTGTCCACGGCTCCTCAAGAGGCTTGGGCGACTTAGTTCCATCGTGCATCTACGATTCCCTAAGAGGCCCTTGCAGAAATGGGTGACTTGGTTCCACTGTATTACCACGACTCCCCAGGAGGCCCTTAAGAAATTGGTGACTTGGTTCCACCGTATTGCTACGGCTCCCCAAGAGGCCTTACATGAAGTCAACCAAGGTAGTCCCAAGTCATTTTGTCAAGATCATGAATTCTAATTATACTAATAGCATGCCATATTTAATAGATGAGCGGAGGTCCCCACTTACCTCGACTCGCCGAGTTAGACTCTTTCGGCCGCCCTCGCACGCATGAGGCTCGATGTAAACCTCCTTACGAATCTAAACAATTTAAACAATAATCGCATTATTCTACGTTTCGAAATTCATAGTTAATTATTTATTCAATTACTTCGGGGTGATGCCAAGCAATATGGTCCCGGCGGGTCCTCTCGTTGCCCGTGAGAGGGTCGAGGGTAGGGGTCCGCCCCAACCCATTTAAAAATATATTATTTTTATATTTATTTATGAGATATCCATATATATTATTTCATTATATATATTTATTCTTTTATTTTTCATATATTTTTTTAGTGTTGACCAGGGTGTTTGGCCCCTGGTTTAATGTCCAGGAGCCAAACACCTCTTGATGCTTTGGGTAGGGAGCCAGGGGTGCTGCCCTTGGGCTCCCGGCGTCCTTAGGAATTGGTGTTGAGGAGTGGCGGTGGTGGTGCCACCTCTATATGAGGTTTTTCATGTTTTTATACAAACCCAACATATGTACACCATTAAAAATTGAAAACAATAGAGCATGATGAAAAAGATTAGGGGCGAAGGTTACCGTCGTGGTGTGGTCTCCTTGAGTTAACAAATCCAATCGATAACAATTTTCCTTTTTTCTCAAACGTGTTAATTTTGAACAAAAGGGGCTACGGTTTTCAATTTGATATTTATATTAGGCTAAATTAGTGTAGGGTTTGAAAATTTACTAAGTTTCCACTAGGGCAAGTTTATTGGGTTTTGGGTCGTCACAACATGCCAAATTTTAAAGAACTTTCGTCCTTGAAAGTAAAAGTAAGGTATACTTGTAATCCGATGTATTTATTAGTAATAATTTTTTTAGGATGCATTTTTAACTGATGTGAATCCGCTCCGGTGAAATTTGATTGTACCTTCGTGAAATAAAATCATTATAATTCCCAGTAGAATCATTATATCTTAGCTACATACCAAGTCTTCGTATCATCACACATTTCTGGGCATTCCTTTATAGTTTTCACTGAAGTCGCAACGTGCACACAAGTCGTCCAACCAACATTTAGAAAGAACCATACCGAGATGTGATCTGGTGTCTATCTGTATCGTAAAACATCTATGCCATCTGGCAACAACTACACACTACCAACTGGTACTGGAAACGAGGATAGCTATTTGCTATGATATGAACACTAGCACACCATCTCTATCACCATCTCGATTACACATATCCATGAACGACTTATCATGTCGTTGCGACTCACCTGTGAGGGCTACAAATGTGCATAAATGATATTCCTTTCTGGAATTATACCTTAACATCATTTTCATTACACATTTATCGACATTAACTTTTGTAGGTTCATAATTCAAGTCAACTCTTGACTAACGGTACACCTCGTAACTTTTCCGTCACATTTAACCATTTACTTACGCAACGAGCTTTCACATTTGGTAAGTTGTGGAGTCATCAATGTCATCGTTATCCCTAGGTAACTTTCGATACTCATTTGTATGTGTTTTATTACATCATAATTTTTATTTCATACATAAATATCCTACTGTAATAACTCGAATTTATGGAGATTTATCGTGTCGTATCCTCGTACTAATCAACTCTCACGATTCTGGGTAGTCGTTTTAAATTATTTCGGCATAGTCAAGATCACATTTAATGCATAAACGTCTCTTATCATCATCCATAGCTAAATCTTAGCTCTTATAGTTTGTTTAGAAATTCTGTCGTTGAGAATTTAATGGTAGTTTCACTTTCATGTTGTTTCTTGAGAGTAAATAACCCATACATTGGGTTTTGTCCAACTTGAGAAAGGTGATTCAATTTCCTATGCGTAAAATTTAAATCGAAACTTTTTCAGAGTCTTAAGTTTTCATTAAAAATGATATTCTCAAAACAAAGTTATTTTCACTTAAAAAAATATAAAACCATCCCACATTTCGAGCGACTATAAACATTTTTTTTTACTCAATTTGGTTGATGCCAATTTAAAGAATAAATCATAACACCACACAAAGATTATTTTTTTTGGTTCACGGGATGATACTTTAGATTGAAACCATCATAAATTCAATCATCCAAAAATCTCAACCACATTTACAAAACTCATTTCAACATAATTCTTTTTATTTAAATAGACTTTCAAATTCTCATGACAAGTTGAAAAGTCATTAGGTTGGTTTATCCCATCTCAATTATAAAATCACTTAGTATAATTTTCGAGCAAAGTTACGATAATGTTTTTTTCCTTTTTTTCTTTTTTTGAAATACATAAAAGCCTATTCAATCCATTTTCATTTTTTTTGAACATTAAGAAAATAAGTCATTTCCTTTTATACTTGCTTACGCTTTTAAAACTTGTAAAACAAGCAGAGTTCTTCCTTAAAACTTCATAAAAGTCTGATAAGTATCAAGTCAGATGAACGCAACAATCATAATCTAATTTAACAAAATCTTTTTTTAAGGAAAAGTAGATTACATAAAACAACAAAGTCGATTGTAGTATTGACCTTTTAGTCGAATTTAGACTGATAATTTCGCTTCTTTAATCAAGAATAAGGCATTTAAGAGTACATTCTCTCTATATCTAATTAAGTTTTCAAGTTTAGCTTCATAGCCAAAATATCTTAACTTGATTTATTAGAATCTCAAGAGTCAAAACTGCTTCTCTATAGTGTGACCACGTCACTACTTCCTTTTGCGTATGTAGCATATGGCCTCACTACCCTTTCATGTCTCATGATTTTCATTTGACTATTTTTATTTGCTACATTACTATTAAGTATAGGCCCATTACATTATGAATTCTCTAACCCAAGCTTATTCGTTCTCACTATAGTCTTTGCAAATATCATTCGAAGCACGTCCAAAGAGTTCACTTCAATTTTCTTGTGTCGTTCATCGTCATTCCCTTCCCGTAGAACTTAATTTCCTAGCCTTAAGAGAAGATAATTATCTATATATCTAGCGATATATTTATATATATACAAGGTAGCAAATAATCATCATAATTTTTGTTTTGTCAAATTTCTTCTATCCCATCCCATCCTAGGATTTTGTCATCTGTGTATGTTAAGTTGACTTTGAACCAATGTCCCATACCATTGATTCGTCTAACTTAAACTCGATCTTTAAATCTTAAAAGGCTCTAAAAAATTAGGTTCTACTAACCTAATATTTCCCTAAGTTCTAATCCCTATGCTCTGATACCAACTGAAACAACCTTTCCTCGACTTAGTGTCAGGTTGTCCGACCTAGACCGCCACTTAAGCCCAAAACCTGAATCATGCCTAAATTACGATCTAACATGCCTAAACAGCTTGCAGAATAACATATAGACAATATGGCAAAAGAATGCGTAATTTAAATTTCGATAAATGGCATATGCCATCATATACTAAATCATATAGTATCTCAAATTAACCTAAGCAAATCAAAATAATATGAAATCTCCAAAAACTTCAAAAGCTTGTAAATGTGTCGAACTAACTGAAAGAAGGTCGAACTACCCAACAAACTTTCCTAGGTTACAACCCTTATTAATAGTTTTCAAAACAAATGATATAACATAAAATGCTCACGTTGCAAGGAGACTCCAAGCAATGACACTCCCCTTTTCACGATCTATCACACTCGTAGATGGACCTGCAACGTAAGTAAGGTGAGCTAAAGAACCAACGTAGCCCAATAAGAGAAGAACTACGCTCAAATATTAAACATGCAAGTAATACCTATAAAACAAAATAAAACTAGCATGCATTTAAAATCAGGATAACATTGAAATATATAACATGACATCAATCTCATATAGAGTAAGCATATCATAATCATAGAGCGACTTAAACAAAAATATGGAGTATCAAGGATTGTAAAAACATAAGAAATTCAACTTTTGCATGCAAAGGGGTTCCAAGAGAGATACATATAACGTAATAGATATAAATGCAAGTCTGTTGTCTCATTTGTTATTACCTTCCCTTGTTGACCAATCATCATAATATATAATAAATAAGCATGGGTGACTTGATTCCCCCGTGTGTCCACGGCTCCTCAAGATGCTCGGGTGACTTGGTTCCATCGTGCATCCATGACTCCCCAAGAGGCCCTTGCGGAAATGGGTGACTTGGTTCTACTGTATTACTATGTAGACACATGCGATGTATTCCATTCAATTCCAATATTCCTTGTTAACTTTATTACATTTATATCTTGTCGTTGTTCGGACAGTTGGTTGAATTACTCCCACCAGATTTTTCGTTGTGTCTATGCATTCTTGACCATAGCATGTGTGTTAGGAGTTCTCAGTGGATAACGACCCGAGCTAATGAACTACTTCATGTGTCGGTGCTCCGTAGGTCTACTCCGGCCATCGAGAATGACCAGGTGATAGCTAGTTGGGTGCGCCCATTAATGGGACCCTGGAAAGGTATTTCGAAGTATGGTTTAGTTTGACTGGAACAGGCACATATATTTGCATTTTATTGTTATCTATTTATGTGATGCTCTAATTACAGTTGTTTGTTTACATTCCGCATGTTTATTTAACAATATTTATTGAATTCCACTTGTTTATTTAAATGCTCAGAGGAGTTCCACTTATTTTTTTATATTTTGATTTGTGAGTCCCTCCGTCCTATAATGTTGCCAACGAACTAGGACTTTCGCAAGTTCCCAATTCCTAAAAATCTGTACTCAACGTTAACGATCTCTATCGGTCTCTCCTCATAGGCCACGTCAGGCTGTATCTCCACCTATCCCAATTTAATCGTCAGTCGCGACCCTGACTTAGCGAGTCTCGACATTGAAATTTGAAATGTCGGATGAACCCCAGCTAACTCGGCAGGTAACTCCAACCGATATGAAATAGTGCCTACTCTCTGTGCAATCCGGTATGGCCCAATGTATCTCGGTGCCAGTTTCCACTTAATGCCAAATCTCAGTTGACCTTTCCAAGGAGAAATTTTCAGATACACCATATCGCCCTCGTAATAGCTCAGACCTTCGCGATACCTATCCGCGTATATCTTCTGATGAATTTGTTAGATTTTTTTTGTATGATCAACAACTATCTCAGGCCCCACTATCACTGTATCTTCCGGCTCTACCCAACACGTAGGTGATCTACAAGGCCTCCCATACGGTGCCTCAAATGGTGGCATGCCAATGCTTACCTGATAGCTAATATTGTATGCAAACTCACACAAAGGTAGATAATCCTCCCTTGAGCCCCCAAATTGTAATATACAAGCCTTGAGCATATCCTCCAAAATCTGGACCAGTCGCTCTGTCTGTCCGGCGGTCTGAGGATGATAAGCCATACTAAACTGCAACCTAGTGCCAAACTATTCCTGCTTTGCCTCCTATAGTTTCGAGGTCAACCTGGGATATCTGTCTGGCTCAATGGAGACTGGCACCCCATGAAGTTTAATAATCTTCCGCTCAAACAATATGTTCAACTGGGGAAATGTGTATTTCATCAAGATTGGAATGAAGTGGGCCGACTTTGTTAGTCTATCAATCACTACTCAAACTGCATTGTGACGCCTCGATGTCTACGGTAGCTTACTAACAAAATCCATAGTAACATGTTCCCATTTCCACTGTAGAATGGGAAACGACTGCAACAATCCACCAGGTCTCTGGTGCTCAGCCTTCACCTACTGCCAAATGTGACAACTCCTTACATAGGCACCTTCGTTATCCTTCATCCCCGGCCATTAGAATAGTCGCCTCAAATCATGGTACATTTTGGCTCGACCAGGATGAACTGTGTAACAAGATCGGTGTGCATCCTCCAAAATCTCAATCTGTATCTCATGATCTGTGGTTATCCACAATCTCCCTCGGTATCTCAAACACCCATTTATGGTGTCTGTCCAATCAGTGCATTCCAGATTCCGAAACAGAACACTGACCCGCTCATAGAGCCTATTAGCCCTCTGACACTCGGCAACCCGTTCAATCGATACGATCGATATCCTCATCTAAAAACAAATGTGTTGTTCCGCCGTAGTCGACAACTCGGTCATGCATATAACTGATGATGCCTATAATAAGCCATGCTCATGTGTCATCAGCTGTAGACCAGTCTGACTGTCGAGTGCACTCCTACTCAATGCGTCTGCTACGATGTTCGCTTTGCTAGGGTGATACTCAATAGCAAAGTCGTAGTCCTTTAGAAACTCCAGCCATCTCCGCTATTGCATATTCAGATGCCTTTACGTGAAGATGCAACGTAAACTCTGGTGATATGTATACAACACGAATCACTCTCCATAGAGATAGTGCCTCAAAGCTTTCAATGCAAAGATGACCGCTGGAAGCTCAAGGTCGTGCACTGTATAATTCCCCTTGTGGGGTCTTAACCATCTGAAAAGATAGGCAACTAGTCTACCATCCTGCATCAACACATATCCAAGCCCAATGCCCGACGCATCTGTATATACTGTCAAGGTCTTACCCGGCTCCGGCAATGTCAATACTGGTGCATATGTCAATCTCCACTTCAATTCACAAAAGGCCTGCTCACACTCATCTAACCAGTCAAATCGGTCATCTTTCTTAATCAGTCTCGTTATCGGCGCTGCGATCGAGGAACAATCCTGCACAAATTGCTAGTAGTATCCAGCAAGTCCAAGGAAACTTCGTATATCTGCCACATATCAGGCGTCTTCCAATCAATGATCACCCGAATCTTTTCTGAATCTACTGAGATACCCTACTCACTGATGACATGGCCTAAGAACCTCACCACACTTAGCCAAAAGTCACACTTACTAAACATGGCGTACAGTCGGTGCTCTTTTAATGTCGTCAAAATTGTCCTGAGATGTCCTTCGTGATCCTCATGAGTCCTGCTATAGATCAATATATCATCGGTGAACATGATGACGAATCTGTCCAAATACGGACTCATTACCCTATGCATCAGGTCCATGAAAATCGTTAGAGCATTCGTCAGCCCAAACAACATGACTGTAAACTCAAATAACCCGTCTCTCGTGCTGAAAGTGGTTTTCTGAATATCCTCTTCTTGAATCCTCAACTAATGATAACCTGAGCGAAGGTCAATCTTCGAGAAGAACCGAGCACCCGTCAGCTGATCAAACAAATCGTCGATCCTAGGAAGTGGGTAACGGTTTCTGATGGTTACCTGATTCACCTTCGTATAGTCAATGCACATCCTCGTCGTACCATCTTTCTTTTTCTCAAATAGTACTGGAGCTCCCCAAGGTGACATACTACGGTGAATGAACCTTCTCCAACATCTCATCCAACTATCGTCTTACCTCCTCCTACTCCGCTGGTGCCATCCGGTAAGGTCGATTGGCAATCAGCTACATCCTTGGTATCAACTCGATTATGAACTCAACAGCTCGTGGTGGTGGCAATTCAAGTAAATCATCTGGAAATACATCGAAAAAATCTATAACTACGGAACGTCTTCAATCCAGACCTCCGTCCGAACCTCCGGCTCAACTATCATGGCAAACGCCTCCATCTCATGCGTTGTAGCTAGTCGGCCTCTCGTGATGAGTAAGTCAGTTGTCGGTCTAAGTAATACAAACTCTGGTATTTCAGGAATATGAAACTTTATCCTCTTATCGTAACAATCTATTTATGCATGATAAGATGCTAACCAACCCATCTTGAGTTATGTGTTAAACTCTAAGTACTCCAATACTCGAAGATCAGCTGGTAGCTGATGTCTCTCCACCTCTATCATCATATTTCGACATATTCGGTTAGGGTATATCTTATCCCTAGCAGCCGTCCTGAGGACAAGATGTGGGTTTAGTGTCTGTTTAACTAACCCTAACAATCCAACAATACGTCCAGCAAGAAACGATAAAATGCTACCAGAATCAAACGTAGCATGCATAGGGCGACCAACTATAAGTAACGTATTTTCAACGAGCTGCTTAGTCGCCCCACTATATGGCCGTGCTAACGCATGCGCTCTATCTCTGGCCTGGTCTAACTCTCTCCGTGGTGATGGTGGTGTCCGACAATCAGCCCTCGTGTGTCCCCTATGACCACAACGCTGACATCTATGTCTCTCCATTCTACTCGTTTGTCCGTTTCCAGCTCTCGGACCTTGACCCTAGTCTACCTGTCCCCCTTGATCTCGATCCTAACGGTAATTTTATGACCGTGACCTCTGCTGATTCACTAGTGCTGAGGTATTAGCATGAATGGCTATGGCTCCTCATATCGGAATTGACTGCCCTGAAAATCGTCCTAGCGGCCCCTTTCCCGTCTATCATCTCTTAGGCCTTTATCTGAACGATCCTTCGGTCTTTTCTACCTCTGATTCGACCAAGAACTTTGCCCTAACTATACCTCCCTACCAATCACACGTCTGCCAGCCCTCTACAGTATGTATGTTTTACGAGCCAATGCACTGTCAAAGATATCCTGCAGAGTCGTGGCTCTGGTTAAGACAACTGCTGATGCAATCCTGTCATTAACCCCTATGGTAAAATAATAAATCTGTAAGTGCTCCATTCCGGTGACATCTAGAGAGAATTGAAGTAAATGTTGGAACCTCTTCATATACTGCATCGAGGTCCAATTACCCTATCTCAGGGTCAGGAACTCCATCCTCAGTCTCAACCTAACCTCCATAGGTATGTAATGATCGTAGCATAGCTCCCTAAACTCAGCCCATGTTGTCGATTCTGAATGATTATCAGTATACGTTGTCCACCAGACTATCGCATGCCCTCTCAAATAGGCTTAAGAAAATCGTTCCTCATCACCTTTTGGAAACGCTAATGAGACACTACCCATCTCCCTAAAGCCTCGAGTTCATCGCCTCCATAAAATAATCCAGACTGGAACTTCAAAAACTCCGTCAATACCTTCGACTCTGGTGCCAGGACAAATGCCGATGTAGTAGTAGTATCAACAGCGGGGGTGGCAGTGGCCTGGTCCGTCGTCGTGAGTGGAGGCGTAAGAGTCGACGTCTTCCAAAGGAACGACAACTGCGGTAACTGTCTCTGTGGGTGCCTCTGACGCTACCCCTTGAACAAGTGTCTGGGGTAACACCTGAACAATAGCTATCTCTGCCGGTACGGTCACAGCTATTGGCTCTCTAGTTGAAGTGAGTGCCGCCAATACCACGGTCTGCTCTCGTAATAGCCATAATACTTCGGCCATTTGTGTCTCCTGAGCCAAGAGTCTATCCTCCACACTCGCCATAACCGGGACATCCCTAGTCGAATCGCTAGTTTGTCCAGTCTCGAAAGGCGTACAGACTGTCTGTTCATAATTTGCATCGAGAATGTGCTCCGGCTCAATCTCGAGGTATATACATATATCATATAACAAAATGAAAAATATAACACGCATATAAGATTTAACTCTACCTGCCTCACATCACTTCTCAACTAAAGTTCTGAGGCAATAATTTCGGGTTTCCACATCTAAGTTCATTGATTAAGCTTTATTGTCTTAGGACTTCCTCGTTTGCTCTGATACCAACTATGGCGGCGCTCGCCGCCCCGGGTGATGTTTCTATGTGTACTCATTGCCAGCTTGTCCTCATTGCCACCTGGCCCAACTACACGTGTACGACATCTGCCTCGTCCTTTTTTTAATCTCGAAATTCGTATCCACTTGTGTGTACAACGCAGAAGTGACATTTTTAACGGAAGTGATACTTTATACCATTAATTCAATAAATATTAATAATCAAATAAACAAACTCTATTATGGAAAAAACCCTAAAAGGTACTATGTATATAGATAGAAGATTGTACCATTAAGGTATATACATGTACAATGTCATGATACTCCCTAGTTCATAAAAAAATCAAAATATTAAAAACAAAAACACGTACAAGTAGTCCTCGACATCATGCAGTAAAAGGTAGTCGCCTAAGATCCCCTTGCCCTTATTTGTACTCGGATTTGTACTCAATCATCACGGAAGAAAATGGATAACGAGTCCAGTAAGTAAAATCCAAAGGAGCTCCTCTGAGCATTCAAATAAACAAGTGGATACGAAGTTCGAGACAAAAAAATGACGGGCAGGTGTCCTACACGTGTAGTTGGGCCAGCTGGCAAGGAGTACAAGCTGGCAAGGAGTACACGAAGACACGTCACCCCGGAGCGGCTAGGGCCGCCAAAGTGGGAATGGGTCGTAACCCGAGCAATGTGTGGCAAAGTATTATGCAATCAAAGGCAAGTCTTCTTACACAGTGTAGGTGGAGAATTAGCGAGGGGACAATGGCGAAGGTATGGAAAGATCCCTGGTTACTTGATTAAGAGAACCATAGAGTGCAGTCACAAGTATCCCAAGGGCTTAAGGAGGCTTGCGGCGGCCCCACGCCCTGAGGCCGCCGGATGAGGTACTATGCGGGTCCCGCAACCCAACCGACGTTATTGCCATATCGGCGTTCCTCGATGTACATGCTAGTCGTCATATTCTCTATATTAATTGCCAATTATTTAAATATTCATTTAGTTACAAGTATGACTTATGTTTTACAGAGTTGCACGTAGATAACTAGTAATTTACAACGGAAATTTTTAAGTGAGAATGCACATGGATTTTTATTAAGTCATATAGAGCATCATTCCTACTGTGGAAAATTCGGAATAGAGTACACTGTATATTAGGTGACAAAAATAAATATATGCTAGTACAGGTGTCTCATAAGTCTCCCATAGACCTAAAATATATAACATGATATGTAATTAAACACCTAAGAGTAGTGTGCCGAACAATGGGCATGCTTAGAGATAGTCGCCAAGAATCCCCTTATCCTTACTCGTAGAAGGATTTGCACTCTGCAAGCACAACAAAACATATGATGAGTCCAGTGAGTAAAATTCCAAGGAAATTCACTGAGCATTCATATGATAAAGTAAAGGAAGTCCAATAAATATTGTTAAATAAACATGTGGAATGTAAACATGCAACTATAAATGAATCATCGTATGCATAAATAATAATAAAGCACAAACGTGTTTGCCCGTACCAGTCAGACTAGATCTACTTTAGATCCCACAACGCACCGACACATCTACTGACAAATAGCTTGGGACGTTATTCACCGATGACTCTTGATCTACATGCTATAGACACACAACGAAATACTCATTGGGAGTAAACTTAACTAACCGTTCAAATAGTGAATAGACATAGAAAATTGAAGTAAATAAGGGATAGAATAGGAAAACATTGAATATAATAGAGTAAAATAGTAATGAAAGAAAGTAAATACTCGAGTGACGTTCCATTGGATTTTACAAACCTTACATACGCACTCTAACTTCCCTAGACTCTCAAACTCGATCCCGCCTAGCTCCCGATACCCGAGCTACGGTCCCCTTAGTCCCCCGAAGTCCAAATGTATTATTTTAATTTATTTATAACCACATTAAGTTAAATTATTAATATTATACTAAAATTATATATAATCTTATTTTTAAACTTATAGTTGTAGCACATTTTTCAAGTCACACCGAGGTTCAAAACACCTGAAAAGTTCTCGAAATCCAATGCTCTATCTTTTTCTCAACTTCTTATATTTTCTTTGATTTTCTTTGATTTTTCTGTATTTTTTTAATTTTTATCAATTTTATATAATTTATTTTAGTTATTATGTATTTAATTTTTAATTATTTTTAAGTGTTAAATGGGGGGTTGGCCCTACCTGAACCAAGCCCGATTCGGCTTGGCACAGTCCCCTCCCAAATCGTGTATGTAGATTTACAATTCATCTCTACATATTCCATTAGCCATTTTTTTTCTTAATTCTTTCTTTTTCTCTTCTTCATCATCAAACAACCCAACAACAACAACAACAACAACAACAACAACAACAACAATAATAATAATAATAATAATAATAATAATAATAATAATAATAATAATAATAATAATAATAATAATAATAATAATAATAATAATAATAATAATAATAATAATAATAATAATAATAATAATAATAATAATAATAATAATAATAAATCACTATTTAAAAAACCCTAAATTTTAAAATCTCATTTTGACAAAAACACAAGTTGGAGAAGATGAAAAGAATTGTAAGGGAGTGGATTACATTCATTGATATCTAAATCCCAGCTTCAAATCAAGCTTCTTGACTCTTAATTCATCTTCTACAACTCTGGTTTCTCACTAGTTTGCATGAAAGTTTAGTGGAATTCATATACAAAAAATAACTAAGTCGGGCTTTTATAGTTTGATGGAAATCAAATGTAAATATGTATCTCAAGGAAAATCTTGTGGTCATTGTTAAGGCTCTCTTACACCACTTAATGACTTCATTGGGACATTAACAACCAAGTATTATACATTCTAGGATCATCATAATGTCCATCAATGACCTAGATTATTTACCTTCTAATTATAAAAAATCAAATTCATTTTATTTAAATTACCAACTTAGGTACCTCAAAATTTTAGTTAATGTATTTGATTACATAATTAATCAATTATGGTCTCACTAACTCTCGACTACCTAGCATCCAATGCCCTGCGTCCCGGCATGCATCCCGAGGCGCGTCAATCCTTGATGTACCTAATTATTTTGACTTAACTTATGATTTATTATCATTAAATGTCACATTTTCTTTGTTATTGTCATATTATTCTATTTATTTTTTGTCCAAACTTAGTGTACCTGTACTTCGCCTACTCGATACCCGCATTGACACGTTTTTCGAGGCGAATACTCGTCTCATGTCCTCATACGATATGTCAATATAAACTCGCATATGTGATGCGACGGCCCCAGTTCCACAATCTTGAACTGGGCCCCGCTCGGCCTAGACTTACGTGGACCCCCGAGCTCATCTCGCCGAGTCACGTAAGCTTATTACTTTAATTTGTTCAACCTTTGGTATAAGATTTAATACAAGCATCAAACCAAAAATAACATACATCGGAGTCGACTCTCGAGATTTGGACATGTGTATCACGACAAGTGGGTCCCACGCACGACCCTGAAATGACACGTGGCACAAGGTAGAAATTTTTTTAAGGATCGTTACATGTGATGCAACAATGAATAAAATAATAATTGACATTGCAAATAAGAAATAACTATTCAAGCCTAGTCGGGCGCGTCCTGGCCCATTTGAGGTGTCCACATTGGCCTGAGTTGGCATCCGACTTTGAAAATAACGTAAATAATAACGTCAATAAATATTAGGTCATTACAGGATATTGCTAATTCCCTATTTCAGGTGGGCAAGAAAGAATGAGACAAAGATGATGGTGTGTGATTTGTTTCAAGAACGTGATCGACAACTGATCTACTCAATTCCTATATGCCAAAATGGTTTGGAGGATGAATGGATGTGGGGCGGAGATCATCAAGGTATCTATATGGTCAAGATTGGCTATAGATCTTTAAGAGGTTTCATAAATGGAAGCTTGGTTGTGAATGGGGTTGACTTTTGGTTGGGCATATGGAATTTGGGCATCCCACCTGTAATGACCTATTACATTAAGCCAGTGATTAGTGTTACTCCAAATCTTCATTAACCCGAGTTAGGCTCATGGTTAAGTATGGCGTACCTCGATTAGCATGTGCGTGTGTTTGCATAATGAGTTGTGTTTGTTTGGATTGTTAATCAATTTTATAGGTTATAGTATAATATATTATTTATATACAAGCCTATAATTGAAAAATACATAATAAACAATAAATTACCCATACACCAAGTGCGACGAGGGAGTCGTGGAATAAATGTGCACACCCGAGAATACTCGTAGGCATGTCTGGTGAATTTATTGGTAAGAAAATACACGAGATATGTATTGGATATATAAATATATATATATATATATATATATATTGAAAACTATAAGTTGGTTTGAATTATATGGATTGTCGGATCGCCTCGAGATGAGCGTGAGTGTTAATGGTATCAACATATGTGCTACTTTAAGGAGTGTCATATTAGCACATCAATCATTCTATCATTCTTTAGATAGCACGATGTATCACGAGGAAAATTCAAATATTTAAACTAAAACCTCATGTTTATCTTCTCATTTGATCAATCGATAGAGAGAATGAGAGTTTAGGGTTTAGTTACTGATCATAGGAGATCATTCGGGGAGCTGAATCAACAAAGATTTAGAAGCTTAAACGATTTAAAACCAGAGATCATCATTTTAGTAAGTTTAGTTTTTGTGTTTGTTGAAGTTCAATTCGATGGTAATGATAAAATCTTTGTGAATTATATTGTTTGATGATTGGAAATGGTTTATTACCTCATTAGAGGTCCTCCCTGATGAATTTTATGATTATTTGTTGTTGTTTGGTGAATTTGTGGATGGAATAGTAGCTGCAGCCCTGTGTACTATCGAGACAGTACAGGGTGAATCGCGCTCCTCTGCTTCCCTTTATCAGTGAGGATGAATTCATCTGCTGGAGCGCACTCGACTCACTAAGGGAGCACGTTCCTACCCCAAAAATAACAGTATTGCTATATTTTGATAGGAATTTCTTAAGGACTTAAGAACTGAACTAGGGGTTTTAAATATAGGGTATTGGACCTAAATTGATCACAAATGGTTTGTAATAGGTGTTGGATCCCCGGGAAAGCTTGAGTGTCCGAAAAGTTAGGGAATTTAGAACGGAAACCTAAATCGAGATAAGTATGGATTCGCTTATTTATCAATGTTGCCTGACTATGCTAGTAAATATATATAGTTCATGTGGTTTATGGACTGAATGGGGGACTTTGTATACTGTGATGGTTTTAATAAATGAAAAACGATGTTTACTGTGATTTACGAGAATAAGTTTATGAGACAAAGACCAGGTTATATAGGAGATGGGTTACATTCCCGGCCTATATGTAACTTTCTACTTAGTTTAATAGGATGCATGGATTACATACTCACAAATGGGTTTCAGATAGAACCATTGGGCATTAATGAATTGGCTAGACAGCATATCGGCCAATATGTTGGTCTAACAATCGCATTAATAACGTCGATGGGTAACCGAACCTAGTTTTATAAATTAAATGGGAATCACTAATGTCATAGTTAATGATGATTTGATTTGCATCCATTATGTATTGATTTATATGTTTTCCATATTCTTGTTAGTTAAAATTGGTTCATATTGTTATTGCATAATGTTCTTGATTATTATATGAAATATTGATGGCTTGATGAATCCTTACTTATTCAGCAAGTTGGGGCACTCACTGAAATTTAATATTTCATGTTAGCAACCTAGCACTTTAGCCAAAAGCAAAACAAGATTTTGGTGTCTTGTTATCTTCTCTACGATGTATATAAACGGGGTCGGGAGGTTTATAATCAAGATTTTTTGTTTTGATAAACTATGTCATTCTGTATATTGTTTGAATATCGAAAAGTTTTAAATTTTTCACTGCGTGTATTTTGAATTGTTTATTCGATACTAATATACAGGTTGAGTTTATCAGGTACTAACGGAGAGGTTGTAGGCTCTAGTTAAGTCTAACTGAGTTACAAGGGCTTAATTAGGGTTTTAGGCTGAGTATCGCCTTTATCGGGATAAGGGATGCTACACCACCTATGCTTAGAAATTTCTTATGGTGTGCTACTCTTGATTCTCTTCCCATGACATGCAATCTTAACAAGCTTCTAGTTCTGATCAGCCTGACTTGCTCGGTTTGTGGAGGATTTGATGAGGATCTTTAATATATTTTGATCTCTTGTTTCACTATGACATCATGTTTGGCGGAGGCAAGAGTTGAAGTTCTCTCAGGTAGTCAAGTGTCTTTTGTTAATTAGCTGGGCATTTTATTCAAACAGTCCACAAATAATGAAATGGAAGTGGTGGCAATGATAGCATGGAATATTTGAAATAATAGAAATTATGTAGTGTGGAAGAACCGAGCCCAATCTCCCTATCAAATTGTGAATTACGCAAAATCGCACTTGGAATCATGAAAGCAAGCTCGGAGTCGGAGGTGGTCGAGTCCGAATGGTAAAGTGGGTACTGTTATGGATCGGTGGTCAAGGCCAGCAAGGGGATGTGTTAAACGTAATGTAGATGCTGTAGTGCTCAATGATAAGGGGGTATCCTCGATTGGGGTATTGTTATAAGATGAGAATGGGGCCTTCATTTCTGCAATGTCGATTTGATATGGAGGTACTTTTAAGCCGAAAGTTGCAGAGGCAGTTGGGGGTAAGGGAAGCATTGAGCTGGCTGAAGCGGAGAGGAAAGTCGAAGGTGGTGGTTGAAATTGATGCGTTGTTGGTGGTCCAAGCATTAAAAAGCAAGAATAGAGATATATCTTATTTTGGTTCAATGATTAAGGAATGTAGTAAAATGTTAACGGACTTGAGGTCCTATCGTATTGCTTTCATTCGTAAATCAAGCGAATTTACCGGCCCATATTGTGGCAAACAAAAGCTAGTTCTATGACTGGTTGAGGCGAGTGGATTGTAGCTCCCTGGTTCGTCTATGATTTAAAAGCCAAAGATTTGGAATAAATAAAGTTGTGGTTTTCAAAAAAAAAATAAAATAATGGCTAATGTTAATATATATATATATATATATATTAGACCCGCCACGTGGTTGATTGGAGTGGCCACGTGGTCGGTCCTTCTTTGAACCGACTGTTCAAGTGATTTAGATTTGAAATTAGTTTCATCAATTTCACCTCCATTGTTAGCAATTGTTAGAATTATCAATCAATGATTCGGATTCACCTGGATCCAGGAAGAGTAAAAGCTTTTCACCGCAGCAGCAACTCTCTTTGATAGAAGAGGAGTTTCATTGACACACACATCCCATTCTTCAATCCCCCCAAATCAACAAAGCCCTCAATCGATTGAAGCATCACTGACCGATTTCGATTCATTATTCATTCAAAGTATGGACCAAAACTTCAAATATTTTCGTCTTCTGTTCTTTCTTTTTTTTTTTGGGTTTATCGTTTGATTGATTGTTCGAAATCTTTCAATTTACTATTTATTTTGTCAATCATTTTTAGGGTTTTTATTAGAACACAAATCTCGACATGGGTTTTGTAGTTATTGATCAATCTTATTGTTGTGCGACAATTTGATGTAGAGGTTTTTGAGTTTTTGTTTTTGTAGGGTTTGGTTTTTAGGTTCTGAAGTGTTTTGTTGAACTTGTTGTGGAGATTAATGGGA
Source organism: Stephania yunnanensis (assembly GCA_039657365.1). NCBI lineage: Eukaryota > Viridiplantae > Streptophyta > Magnoliopsida > Ranunculales > Menispermaceae > Stephania > Stephania yunnanensis. Next base: position 50,660,052 of record CM077585.1, on the reverse strand, counting down.
AAAAAAATAAAAAGAAAGGCCACGTGATTCTCGCGAAAGGAGAGACGAGTTTCGCATAGTTATGCCAATTTTTCTATTTTATAAAGTTAGGTTTTACAAAAAAAAATGAGGGTCGCTAAGGGCACCCCACCGTTTAATGAGGGCACCCAGTTAATGCGGGCACAACCCGATTTACTTGGGGCACCAAAAAATTAGACCAAAAATACCGAAAATACCCCTCGTGGAAATCCCGCTGCACCCCACCACCCCCGCACCACCTTCATTGATCTTGACTCGAAGAACCCATTTGGTTTGAAACGACCAATGAGAGGAATCTCCGAAATCGTGTCTCCCGTGTCTCGCCTTGTGTTTCTCCTTCGGTATACGACTTTTTTTGCAGTTCGTAGGGTCGTGGTGTGAGCCGATTTCGTCTCCAAGTTAGGGTTCGGTTGAAGTTCGTCGAACACACATTATTTGCGCGAAATCGCTCGGTTGAAGGTACGTTTTTAAGTGTAATTAAGTTACATTTGGTAGAGTAGTTGTGATTTGCAGTGGTGGTTTGTTCAATAGTTAAAAAAATGGGAATTCGCGGTTCTCGGCCACACAGGCCAGAGAATGTACTAACTGTCTCGGCCAAGCATGGCCGAGAGAAACTACATTTTTGGGAAGTCGAAGTCTCGACCACAAAGGCCGAAAAGCTCGCAGCGGCTCGGTTACGCATGGCTGAGAGTACTCTAGTTGTCTCGGCCGAGATGTGACGAGAGCTAGAATTAGTGCTAGGTAATGTGGTGGCGGTGGTGTACAACCGAGAATTTGCTCATACTCTCGGTTGTACACTGGCGAGAGTGTTAGAGTAGGCTCGGGCGTGATTGGCCGAGAGTAATGCGAATTGAAATGCTCAAGCAATCTCGGTGGTGCATAACCGATGTCTTTTCATTGGACTCGGTTGTACCCTGCCGATATATTGGAGGAATTGTCGGTCGTGGGTCACCGAAAATATGGGTTGTTTGACGGACCCGCTTGACCGAGACATCAAAAATGGATGAATTTGAACTATTTTTTTTTGTAAAAAAATTTTTTTGGGTTCTGTTCCATACGCTTATATGTTGTAATTTTTTCAGGTATGGCTCGTCCGAAGGTACCGGTGACTAGGGAGGAGGCTGGAGTTGAGGTCTCGAGGCCTAACCGGGGGCGAGGTGGCCGGAGCCGACAGCATCGTACCGGAAAGAGAAAGAGAAGGAGAATGAGGATGTTAAGGGCAAGGCGAAGGTAGATGGTACTCGTGGAAGGTTACATTTGCACGATGAGGGTTCGATCCTCGATGTCGGGCGACCTGAGGATCTTGTTGTTGCCCGATGGGAAGAGGAGGGGCATGCATCAGAGTCTAGTAGCAGTGACTCTTCAGAGGCGGGGAACCTGATAGAAACAGATCGTAATGTGGGCGGGAGCAGTAGTGGTGGAGCTGGCCATGATGAAGGAGAGCCAGAGGTGCCTGGTGAAGCGCGTGCTCCATTCCCCGGTGGTCCTATAGACGGGGCGTTGTTGAAGAGCTTCAAGGATCATGTGGCTTTATCGATTTGGAGCAATGAGGTAATTTCAATTTCATTGAGCGGATTAACTTAATACTCATGGTCTTCACATAATGACGAGATGTTTTTACATTTGCAGGAGCGGCCCGTTTTTAAGTGTATCAATCATGGAGCTCAAATATAGGAATGGGATTTACAGTCGTGCCACCCGGACACGGCGGGACTTTAGAGGATTATTCAGCGTTCTGGGTTGAATACGGTCATAGACTGCTCATACGCAAGGCCAACAAGGAGGTGATCTCTGCATTGGTGGAGCGGTGGCAACCGGAGACGAACACATTTCACCTACCTTTTGGTGAAATGTCTATCTCATTAGAGGATGTCAGCTTCCTCCCGAAGATTCCTGTGACGGGAAAGTTGTTGCAGTGGAGAACTTTGCGAGGTACACTGAGGAATCTTGCTCGGACGCTATCAAGATGGTCTCGAAACTACTTGGGGTTAGCGTCGAGGAGGATGAGGAGGAGGTGAATATCAACAAGGGGCTCACAGTGTGCAAACATTGGTTGAAGAGTCGATGGTGCCCCAAAGCTGGTTCGAGACCCAGTAATTATCCTCCTGTGGAATGCACCGCCCGAGCGTACCTGCTGTACTTGTTGTCCTGCACTCTTTTTGCCGATAAGAGTGGGTCTCGGGTGTCGATCGCACTTCTGAAGCTTCTTGAGGACTTGGACGACGTAGGAAACTACGCATGGGGTGCGGCTGCGTTGGCCTACTTGTATCGACACTTGGGGTCCGCCACGAGACTGAAAGTGTCTCGGATTGCTGGCTACCTCACATTGCTTGAGGTATTTTAGTGAAATAAACTTAATTTTCATTTTGTATTTCAATTAGGCCAACTTGCAATTGTGGACTAACTAACATTGTATGTCTTTGTAGGGATGGGTGTACGACTATTTCAAACTTGGTCTGGCCATACCCAATGCGAATGGACTACGTGCAACCTCGTGTCTCCAGATGGATTCAAAAGCACGAGACGGTGGCGAATGTTGACAAGGTTAGGGCCATTAGGAGAACCTTGGATAGGTTGCGCCCAAGTGAGGTGAGATGGTTATCCATATCCTCTGATGATTGATGTTTTAGTAATTTATTTTTTGCTAACAATGGTTGTTGTATTTGTTGCAGGTCACTTGGGACCCATATGTGAATTCTAGGGAAAATGGCGTTGTACACGCGATGGCCTTTTACTGTGGGACGATCAATTACATGGATGTGGTGGAGCCCTACCACCCGGAGAGGATTCTGAGACAGTTTGGCCATGTGCAATCTATACCAGATCCTCCGTACCGTCCATTGGAAGCACACCGAGGCCCATCTGCGAACAAGTACTCCGTCAAGTATGGGTTCCAACAAGACTATTGGGAGCGATGGTGGAACCATTTGTTGGCTCCTGAAGTACGGGGCGAGAAGGCAGAATTTGAGTTTTTGGCTACACCAGACTACCTGCCTTGGTTCATCAAAGTGTCTCATCCCCTTATCAGCAATCCGAGCTTTGAGGCCCATGACATGGTCGCCACAACCATCGCAGACAACGAGCTACTTACGGTATTGAAATAGTTATATGTATTATGCATTTATTATTAATTTCGATATGTTTTACATTGACACTAACCCGAATTTTTTCATCAGCGTACTAGGCGAGCGTTGGACGCGGCGTTGCGATGGATGGACCTCCGCCGGAGGTGTGTACGATTGAGTCGGCGAGGACAATGGCGAGTGACATCATCATCTTTCTTTCGGGGAGGAGTATAGGTCCCACCCCCACGAGTACGACTCCGGCGACCACAGCCGGCACAACCGCAACATTCGGCCCTAAAGCAGGCCCGAGGCCGTCCCAGCATGGTAGCACTTCCACACCCTCCACCCCGGCCACAACGTAGCTCGCCACGGTCGATGCTCGCCCTCCGAAGAGAATGCATGGGAAGTAGTATGAAAGGAAGAATTTGAAGAAACCCAAGAAATGACCATTTTGCAGAGGGATAGACATTTGTATGACACTCTTTGAGTTTTATGAAGTTTGCGGAGATGTTTTTATGACAGTTTGTAATGTTTGATGAGTACTTGTTGTGTTGCGCTTGTATGGTGCGTATTGACTACATGATTTACGACATTTTTAAATGTTTGATGAGTACTTGTTGCCTGTTGACGATATTTTTGTGACAGTTTATAATGTTACATTGCCTATCGCTCTATTTTGGTATTTTTGTTCTAGGATACTAGGTTTTTCTGATTATGAGGGTGTCTCGGTCAAGCAGGGCCGACAATCATGTGCAAGTTTCGGTACTGAACAACCGAGACAAATACAGGATTCCCGGTCTTAATCGGCCGAGAATGTCGCTGATTCCAGTATTTAAATATGTGTCGGTTAATGATGGCCGAGAAGCCATGGGTAAGGTCGCGCGTGGGTCGACGAGAAATGACACTTTCGGTATTGCGCGACCGAAACTTAACGTTAGTTCTCGGTGGTGTATGGCCGACACTGTACCGTATGTCTCGGTCATTCAGGGCCGACACGTCTGTTCCAGCAACAATTTCCCATTAACTCGACAACTAACTTTCCAACTAACTTCGCACGAATGAAAATCCAGCACGACAATAGCCACGAAAACAAAAGTAATTATATATCAATGTACTATGATGAAATCACTATACAAGAATCAAATTGTACAACAATACCCCAAAGTTGGTACGAAATTACACTCATTGTATCTCCGTACAACTTGACAACTAACTTTCAAAATTGGTAAATTTACAGGCATCAAGAATTCTAGGTACAAGTTTAGCACTACGGTGTACCTAAATATACAACGGATATGGTGGCATCATCAATAGTTGCAATGGGCGCGATGTCTCGAAAGACAAATCCATCACGCCAACCTTTCGCGCAGTCCTCAACATATCGGATCCCACAAAGGATATAAGGATGGCAATGGTAAATTTACACGCAACTTCACCTGTAAAAGTGAACAGTATAACATAAACATATTGTCACAACCCCGCTCCGAGGAAAAAATAACAATTCAACAAAATTCATAGCACTTACCCTAACCCAATGTATATTCCTGTCATTTACCATGGCAATGACAAGTTTGTTGTGCAACGACGACGGTGGAGCACTACGTATAGGTAGAAATGTGGTAGCACTCCCATGCGAGAGGTTGACGAGAATGACATTGAATGCAGTGGATACCAACAATCCCATGTCTGGAAGTGTCAACCATTCTTTGAAAGATGCACCAACTTCATTCTCTTGGCAATGCACTGCAATCTTGACACTCTCGTAACTCGAGCCTAGCACTTCCCGCCAAAGGTTTTCATGCCCGATAATCTCATCATACATCCTTCTACGAACAATCCTCCACCCGTCAACATCGGCAAGTCCAAGCCCAAACGCAACACACCGATATCCACAGTTTCCATCGGCAACCACATCGATGATGCCTTCAACATGTGGCAACCAATCCGGTTCTACGCAATGACCGTAAGCCATGTTAGTTGCACTTTGCGTGCGTCGACTGCCACGACGCATTTTAGGAACAACTTTAATTTTCTTCTCCTAGAACCGGAGGCCTCGTGGTCGATAGCACGTACTCAAATCCGCTCGGCAGCCGTCTCGTTGAAGAATCGTCACCATCGTGCTTTCTCTTCGAAGACCCCGGTGTCCTTCCCTTTGTCTTAATTTTCGCCAACGGCACAACTCCCGGTGTAGATGAAGGTCCACTAATCTCCCTGAGCTGCTGAATAATCCTGAGTCGATCGTCCTCATCAATGCAAGCATGAAACTTTTCCAACACTCGTTCAATCTCATCGTGAACGTTGTAACCAGACGGGTCCACCGGATTCTCAAGTATCATACTCAACTTTCGCCAGTAAACATGAATGTCCTCGAGAGGGATGGACGACCGAGCAAATATATGATGGTTTAGCTCATGTGCACAAGGAAGGCCATGCGTGGTGCGTATATCGCAACCACAACGAGTGGAGTCGTGACCAACATCCTCTCCACGTGTCAATTCATCTCTAATTAGCCTAAGCGCACGTTGAGAGACATAACCACGCAATCGTCGATACAACTCATCAATGTACTCATGTTGGACCACATTACAACTTAGCTCAAACGATGCCTCGATATTGTTGTGTTGGATTCTAAGGAGGCCATCAACCACATTCCACAGTGTCTCAAAATTGGCCTGACTGTTCCCAAAGTGTAGCTTCAGAATAGAATGCGCAGACTCCACCCTCTGCGTTGTCGTTTCCCCAAAGTGCATAATTCTATTTGTCCAAGCGAAGACAATTTCTCCTTGTAGTTCTTTAACCATGTGTTGTCCAAGTACTCCGTAAGATCCTTGACATTCCCAAACTCACAACGCAGGTCATTCATCCTAACTTCGAATAAGGCCTCCGAGTTGGCATACATCACGCTCGTCCACCTATCCATAAAACGCGCAAACCATCGTTCTCCCCAAACATCTTCTTAGTCTTGGCCAATACTACTTTGTTGATGTGCCAAGAGCAAAGGAGGTGAGACGATGCCGAAAAACTTCTTCTATGGCACTAATAAGGGCTAAGTCCCTATCGGTAACGAACACGTCAAGCTTAGGCCACCCATCTAATATGGATCTCAAGTTCTCAAGTGCCCAAACATAATTCACATGACTCTATGATGATAAGAATGCGAACCCAACGGAGAACGTCAAGTGCGTAGAAGTGATGCCAACAATCTCCAACAAAGGCATTCGGTACCTATTTGTCTTGTACGTGCAATCCATCAAAATAACCGATGGGAAACACCTTAGCAACTTTATTGAGTCGGGATGTGACCAAAATAACTCGGTGACAACATTCGTAACGGGATGCTTCCTATGCCATGACATCCTCTTATTCTTCTCCAATATGTGCAACAGTTGTTGCATTTGAGTCCTCCCACCCGCATCCTCATTTCGGACTTTTTGTCTTACATTATATATTGTCCTCATTGTCGATACGTTTCTAACATCTCTTTGCTTCAACGTATTTAGGATGCCTCTTGGCTTCATATTCCCCTTTGTCATTTGCACCACAACTTCCTGCTCCCCCTTATCCAATCTCCCGGCAAATGAATGGTCATCCAAGTTTTTTGCGGGCTCGTGATTGTGCCTCCCACATATAACAATTACATACCACAAGGAGTCAACATTTTCTTTTACATTGATAAGGAAATGGTATCCACATTTCTTGGTACCAGTTTAAGTCCTCGTCGTTTCCTCTTCTTCAGTCCCATTTCTTGGTTTCAAAGCATTTTTTGTTGTTTTACCCTTCCCAACTCTTTGTGACATTCCCCTATATGTCCCAGACCTCTCACAGGCTAGTTTCACCCTTCCCCTGCGCTTAATGCCCCGACGTCAGAGTGTTTGTCACTAGCATAAACATGTTCTCACGACCTATCATTTGAAGCCATGAAACAGCCGCTTCTCTAGATGGGAAGGGCCTACAAGGTGTAAACGTGTCCTTGTAGTCTGGAAATAGGGTACAAACCGGCATTACCTGCAATACAAACAGTGTAACATTATAATCAACCAAAATGTATAGCACAATCACCATAACACCCCAAAAAAATAGGTTCTCGGTTGTACAGGTCCGATACTTTATTCAGAGTCTCGCTCACGTACGACCGAGAGTTACTCAGTACTCTCGGTCGTACCATAGCGTGACCTGCGTGAAACCTCTCGGTCCTCTATGACCGAGACATTACTATACATCTCGGTCCTGCGAGGCCGAAACAATCGCGCACCCAGACAGAAACTTCGGATAACCGCATAAAATACACAATAAATTTGCAAAATTATCGTGAGTTCGACCTCTTCTTGCACAGTAGCAGTACAATCCTCCATTATATAGTGGAAACAAGTTTGGATTTGAAGAAATTACCAAACCCTACGTTGACAAACAAATCATCATTTTCACTGTTTTACACAACTAAACAGCTTCTAAAAAACCATCATATGGTTGTCAAACATTGTTACCTCGCTTTCGGATGATGTCAATCCGCAAGAATCGATCAACGCTCGCCAAATGCAATGTGGCTTTGTGGTTCAACCTTGTGGTGGGGTGCTTTTTTTTCTTTGTCAAAATGATTTGTGGGGTTTGAATCACTATATATACAAGGGCAAAATGGTCTTTTCCAGTTTTGCTGGAATTTTTACAAATACTTTGGGTGCCCTCATTAAACGGTGGGTGCCCTTAGCGGCCCTCAAAAAAATCAGTTCGGTCACTTAAACCGTTGTTACTTGAACCATCATTTCAGAGAAGAACCGGCCACGTGGCTGGTCTAAATAACCAAGCGGCGGGTCTGATTGCCACATCATCAATTTTAACATTCCAACTAACAAAATGAATAAATGTGCACTGGATGGAACGTAAAGGGACCGAATGTGTAGTTTTGAAATTTCAGAGACCAAAACCATAAAATGTTGAAAGTTTAGGGACCAAAAGATGAGTTTTGCCTTTAAAAATAATAAATGGAATATTATAATATTGGAACTTTCTGTGAGATATCTCAACCCCTCCCTTCCCCCAACTCCACCGGCTCCCAACTAGGGAAGCAAATGGGTAGGGGAATACTCACGGGTGATGGGGATTTACCCTAATGGGTACGGTAATGAGAATCTTAAATTGGGATGGGGACGGAGATGGGTACAAAATCTCATACCCACACGAGTATGGATAATAAAATATACTCACGGGGATCCCCACGGGAACACTCATCTACCCATGGGGATCTCCATATATCAATTTATACATCATATGATATTTATTATTTATATATATATACCATATGATATTTATATATAAATATTACATAATTTCCATTCAGAAACACTCATACATATAACAAAAAACCTCTTAATGAGATTTATAATTTTAATTTATTTGGTTAATTACTAACTATATGTGTTGTTTTGAATTGTTCGCCACCATATTTATATTTTAGAATTTTATGATCAAAAGTACTGAAAAAAGTTGATGACTTGGTGGTTTAAAGAGATAGTGACTTTAAGGAATATTTGGAATTTGAACCTTTCGTTTTGCATATGCCAATGATTTTGTAAAAACTTAATTATAATTGTTAACACATAGTAGTTAGAATTTTTATTGCATGATATGTTCATTTTTTAAAATTTTTGTTAGAATTTAGACAATTGTGTTGTTATGTATGTATATTTGACACCTTATTTGTTACATTCTTTTTTTAAAAATCACTGTGGGGATCCTCAATGGGGAATGGAATAGAAGAAAAAAAAAATCCCTTTGAAGATTCCCAATCCCTGCAAAAATCCCTAAGAAAATCCTCACGGAGATCCCTAATGTGTAACAAAATGGGTAAAATATCTTACCCACGGGGATTTGATGGGTATGAAGATGGTTATGGGTATGAGTATGGGTGATAAATTTTTTAATGGGTATGGATATGGGAATGAGGTCCTCATCCCTACCCTACCCATTTGCATCCCTACTCCCAAGCAAGCAAGGCCTTAATCAATTAATCTCTCCACAGTAGGACCTTCATAGAAAGGGCACGCCTAATCTAACTTTTTGATTATTATAAGAGTATAATCTTCATAGCTGAACTTGCTCAGTATTCACTTCCGGTGTATATATATAATAATGTTCGATTATTATCAGTTTGGTAGACCCATTTGATTTTAAATTAGGAACAATTGTTTGATTAGTACTTTTAATTGATTAATTAATCCTCCACTAGCCCTTCAAAAGAAGGCCAAAACACAATAAATATACACACACCAACAGTCGATTAAGAAAGTGATCGATCGAATCCAGAGAGATCAATGGAGCAGAGTATGCTATGGATCGCGGTGACTGTAATTGTGTTCTTGCTCGGATGGTCGATGAAACTCCTCGATCGAACCAGTTCGAAGCAGCAACAACAACAACAACTCCCTCCAGGACCCCCCAAAATCCCCCTGATTGGGAATCTGCACCAGCTCAACAAAGGAGGCGAACTACTTCATGTAGTACTCGCAAAAATGGCGCAAGAATACGGGACAATCATGACTGTCTGGTTCGGCGGCCTTCAACCGTCCATCGTCGTTAGCGACTACGACCTTGTTTGGAAGGTCTTGGTTACCAAGGCCTCCGACTTCTCAGCTCGAAAACTCCCCGACCTCACCAGGATCATTTCTGCCAATTTTCAGACACTCGCCACTTGCGATGTAGGCCAGCATTGGCATTCCCTTCGAAGAGGTCTCCACTCCTCCGCGCTCAACCCTCAAACGATATCCGATCAAGCACAATTGCAGGAGAGTGACATAGCTGATCTAATCTCCAGTTTGGAACATGAAGCCTCTTTGAACAATGGCCTTGTCCACCCACTGCCCAAGCTACGAAAACTAGTCATTCGCCTCCTCGCCCGGTTCTGTTTTGGCCCTGATCAATTCCCCAACGATGAGGTCTTCGTCCAAGGAATGGACTGCGCCGTCGAGGATTTCATTAAGCAAACGGGGCACACCAGTTTAGTCCATTTGTTTGCAATCACTAAGTACATTCCTGGTCTCTGGCGCCCCTACAAAGAAGCTGAGAGTTTAAAACAAAGAGTCAAGGAGCTTCTAAGCCCTTATCTCCACACCAACAACAAGCCCTCTTCCCTTCCCCGAATTCCTACTTGAGCTTCCTTCTCTCCCAGGGGCTCAGCGACGACGTTGTGATCTTAAACTTGTTCGAGTTATTCTCGCTGGCCATCGACAGCACTGCGAATGCCATCACTTGGGCACTCGCATTTATGATACACAACAGGGAAGTACAAGAGAAGGTGTTTGAGCAAGTCATCATGAAACACAAACTTGGGGAAAGAAGAAGAGGGAATGTAGTGATGAGCGTGGAGGAAGTAAGGGACATGGAGTATGTGCACGCGGTGGTGAAGGAGACGGTGAGGATGAGGCCTATATTGCCGGTGGCGCCACAGAGGGCGGAGAGAGATAGCGAGTTGGGAGGTGTGAAGGTGAGGGAAGGAACGCCGGTGGTGATGAATTTGTACGCGGTGCTTCGCGACGAGAGGGTGTGGAGGGAGCCTAATAGGTTTATGCCGGAGAGGTTTTTGGGGAGTGATGTCGGGGGAGATAATTATTTGGAGGCAATGGAGAGGTCTTTTGTTTCATTTGGTGTGGGGAGGAGGATTTGTCCTGGAATGGAGTTGGCTAAGCTTCAGGTGGCTCTTACATTGGCCAATTTGGTGAAGAGTTTTGAGTGGGGGAGTGCTGTGGAGGGCCAACTACCTGATTTGAATGAGGAGTTCAGGACGTTTGTGCTCGCAATGAAGACTCCCCTTGTTGCACGTATAGTGCCTCGACACTAGTCTTTGACATGCTTTTTTCTATCTTTGGAAGTGTACACTAGGCCTATCTTTTTCTAAACTTTTTGTTTTACTTCTATTCCGCTAAGATATTTGGGTTCTATTTAGTTGTTCTATAATTTGCAAGGCTTGTCCACCTTTTTGTAGAATAGTAAGGAGTAATTACATGCACCTAGTGCCCATCTTCAAAACATAAGTAATCAAAAACGTTAAAAAAAATGTAGTCCACCCTAACTAATTTGAAATTTAGATTGAGGCTTTGTAGTTGTTAAGCATTGTCCATAGAAAATGTGGATGAGTTTTTATGTAACTCCATTGTTTCATGAAATGCCTGAAAGAGACCTCAGCTTATTGGAATTTGCTAGATTCATGGGTATTCAAGTAATGGGCATCGGTTGGAAGCATTGGGACTATTGTGGAGATGTTAGAACAAGGAACGATGAGTTTGTGCCTGTATTGTGGGTCAGTGTGTAACCTATTGGACTTTGTAAGTTTGTAGTTGTTAGTGTTGTAAAATAAACACCAGTTTAGTCACCGATAGAAGAGATAGTTACTCTTTCTCACTTCAAATATAGTCCAACACTTCGCACTTATGGTTATGTGACAAGTGTGATATATTGAGTGGACCATAGGGTTTCGCTACTAAGTGAGACACTTAATTTAATAAGTATTTGATAATTTTGATAAGAAAAAATTTAATAAGTCTTTGATATGGGCCTTGTGGGCCAGGGCTATGGTTTGATTCAAGAGTCGGCTAATTCACAAATAAGTTTTAAATTTTTGAACTTGATTTACGTTTTGGAAATCAAACAACATCGAGTAAGCAATAACAGTTATTTTTTGAACTTGGAAGTCGCTTAATTGTTGATTAGTGGAACACTAAACTGATCACTAAGGGACATGGGTGGTTAATTAAATTGTTCACTTAGAGAATGCTCTTGAACTTCAAATTAAAGTTCTAATTCGAATTTGAGAAAATTGCAATTATTTAGACAATTGCAATTTTCTCTATATAAGGAGTGTCCCTACTTAAATAAGTACTAGTTTTTTTAAATAAAAAATATGTGAGTTTTTTATGTTTTGAGAGAAAATCCATTATTGTAGTTTGAAGGTTTTTTTGGTTGGTGTTTAATCAAAGTTCTACTAGTTGTATCATGTGAACAAAACTTCTAGCATAATTCAACAACAAATTGAAGGAAGATATTATGTCTTATGACATTGCTTTTTGCATCCTCCAATATATTTTATTTATATAATCTTTCTTAATTTTTTAGTTCAGCATGTTTAGATTTGTATCAGCAAAATATTATGTTATGATCTTATAAATATATAAATTGTCTGAATATTTACATGGTTTGTTCCAACATAAACTTCATGTGCTCACCGGGAGCTATTGGTTTAAGGGAAGTCCATCCAAGGCTACGGAGCTAAGTTTGGGATTGATTTAAATGTTGTCCGGCTTTTGTTTGAAGAAAATCCGAAATAAAATTAAATGTGGTTTCGTGGAATACATGCCAAAATTGTTGGGTTGTTTCGTATCTTATCTTCAGCAAGTTTAGGAATAAAGAGATTTGTTCTCTCTAGTTTAAATGGGTCAATTCTGTTTTTTCTGTTTGCGTTTTTCTAGCTTAGTGGTTGAGCAAGTTTATCTTCAGTACATGTAATCTATAAAGGACATTGGAAAAGCATCAATAAAGTTGATCACTTCAATGCGGTATTGTGTTTTATCTGATTTTACAGTTTCAATTGGTATCAGAGCAAAACACGAATCAAAGTGATCAAAGAGAGAAAAGAAAGAAAATAGAACAGAGAAAGATGATGAGCGAGGACAAGACGCTTACCAAGATCCCTCACTTTGATGGTCATTACGATCATTGGAGTGAATTGATGGAGAACCTCTTGCGAGCCAAGGGATTGTGGAGTCTAGTAGAAGAAGGCTTCGCCGAGCCGGCACCGGGAATCGAGACAACTGCAGCGCAGCAGAAGAGTCTTGAGGAGCTCAAGATGAAGGATCATCAAGTCAAGCACTACCCGTTCCAAGCAATTGATCGGGTTGTATTTGAGCAGATCTTGGATCGCAAAACATCCAAAATCATTTGGGAATCAATGAAGAAAAAGTTTGGAGGTAACGAAAGAGTGAAGCGATCTCTTCTTCAAACCTTAAGAAGAGACTTTGAGGTCCTCGCCATGAAGAATGATGAGAACATTGATGATTATTTCAGAAGGGTGATGACAGTTTCCAACAAGATGAGAAGCAACGGGGAAGACATGCCAGATTCGAAGATCGTTGAGAAGATACTTCGAACTCTGACTGATAAATTCACGTATGTGGTTGTGTCTATTGAGGAGTCCAAAGACACAGAGAGCATGACGATAGATGAACTGCAGAGCTCTCTGTCCGTTCATGAGAAGAAATTCAAGAAGAAAAGTCATGAAGAAGAAGATCAAGCTCTCAATGTTGGAGGAAGAGGCAGAGGATCCTATAGAGGTCGAGGTAGGGGCGGAGGACGCTCTTTCAACAAGGCAACGATTGAGTGTTACAACTGTCACAAACTTGGACATTTCCAATACGAATGTTCAAATGGGAACAATGGAGCACATTTTGCAGAGATCGAAGGAAAAGATGAAGTTCTTCTCATGGCATATGTCGAACTTCAAGGAACCAGAAGACGAGATGTCTGGTTCGTGGATTCTGGGTGCTCAAATCACATGTGTGGCGAGAGAAGCATGTTTTCAAGCTTGGACACTGCCTTCACACATAACGTCAAGCTCGGGAACAACCACAAGCTGGTAGTCGATGGGAAAGGAGTGGTGAAGATAACGTTTAATGGAATAAGCTATGTGGTAAATGATGTGTATTATGTCCCAGAATTGAAGAACAATCTGCTGAGTGTTGGGCAACTTCAAGAGAAGGGTCTGGACGTGTTATTCAAAGGAGGAGAACGGAGCACATGTAGCATATTTCATCCCTCAAGAGGAAAGATAACAGAATCCGTTATGAGTGCTAATCGGGTGTTTATTCTGCTGGGAGAAAAGACAAAGGAGGAAAGATGCCTGCAGGTCGATGTCGCAAACAAGGAAGAGCTATGGCATCACCGATACGGACATCTCAGCTACAAGGGTCTTTTAACTCTGCGCAATAAAGAAATGGTCACCGGCTTACCGGACATTGGACAAGTGAAGATCACATGCGAGGCGTGTGTCAAAGGCGAACATCATCGAGTTTCTTTCCCAGAACAGAGCAAGTGGAGATCAACCGAGAAGCTGCAACTCATCCACTCTGATCTGTGTGGCCCGATCACTCCGCCATCAAATAGCCAGAAAAGGTACCTAATAAGCTTCATCGATGATTTCTCACGGAAAACGTGGATATATTTTGCGCGAGAGAAATCAGAGGTTTTTCACACTTTCAAAGAATTCAAGGCGCTTGTAGAGAAGCAAACGGGGAACTTTATTAAGTGTCTGAGAACAGACAGAGGAGGAGAGTACAACTCTATCGAATTCAAGGAATATTGCAAGGAACATGGAATCAAGCGACAGCTGACCACCGCGTACACTCCACAGCAAAACGGCGTTGTTGAACGCAAAAACAGAACCATTATGAATATGGTGAGAGCTGTTCTATCGGAAAAGGAAGTACCAGAGAGCTTTTGGGCGGATGCAGTACAATGGGCAAATCATGTTCTTAATCGATCTCCTACAACGATCGTGAAAGACATGACTCCGGAAGAAGCATGGAGCGGAAGCAAGCCATCGGTTGAGCACTTTAGGATCTTTGGCTGCATCGGATACGTTCATGTTCCTGATGTCAAAAGGACCAAGCTTGATGATAAAAGTGTGAAGTGTATCATGATTGGCTACAGCAGCGAATCGAAAGCCTTCAAAATGTTTGATCCGATAGAGAAGAAGGTTCACATCAGCCGGGATGTGATATTTGAAGAAGAGAAGAAGTGGAATTGGGATGATAGTCACTTGGCTGAACAGAGCATGGAACTCGAGTGGGAAGATGAGTACGAGTGTGACGAACCTGAAAATGAAGAGGAGGAAGTAGAGGCAGAAGAAACGGAAGAAGATGGAGATCAAAATGAGGATTCTCTCTCGCAAATTCAAGTCCAAACAGAAGTTACAACCTCAACAGTGGGCAGACCGAGAAGGCCGCCAGTTTGGCATGCTGATTACACATCTGGAGAAGAGTTATCTAATACTGAAGAAGAGGCAAATATGGCAAAAATCAGATCTGAAACTCTGGAGGAAACAATGGCATTCATGGTCATCTCCGATCCAACAACTTTCCAAGAAGCTGTAAAACACTCGAGATGGAAGAAAGCAATGGATGCAGAGATAGGATCGATTGAAAAAAATCGAACTTGGTCTCTGGTGACGCTTCCAGATGGAGCAAAAGCAATTGGTGTGAAATGGATTTACAAAACCAAATGCAATGAGCTGGGAGAGGTCGACAAATTCAAAGCTAGACTTGTGGTAAAGGGCTATGCTCAAGAATATGGGATCGATTATACGAAAGTATTCGCACCGGTGGCTAGAATGGATACTGTGAGGATGATTATCGCTTTGGCAGCTCAACGAGGTTGGGGAATTTATCAATTGGATGTAAAATCAGCGTTTTTACATGGCGAGTTAAAGGAGGACGTTTTTGTGGAACAGCCTCAAGGTTACGAGGTAATTGGGAAGAAGCATATGGTTTACAAGCTTCACAAAGCTCTATACGGACTGAAACAAGCACCACGAGCGTGGTTCAGTCGTATTGAAGCTTATTTTATCGAAGAAGGCTTCGAGAGCAGCACCAGTGAACAGACTTTGTTCATCAAGCGAAAGGGAGGTAAAATTCTAATTGTTAGCATCTACGTTGATGACCTGTTGTTCACTGGTGATGATGATGAGTTACTAGATAAGTTCAAGCAGTCTATGAAGAAAGAGTTCGATATGACTGATTTGGGGAGGATGAGATATTTTCTTGGCATAGAAGTGGTACAAAAGGATGATGGTATTTTCATATGTCAAAGGAAATATGCAGCTGAAGTAATCAAGAGATTTGGAATGCAGAATTTCAATCCTGTCTGCAATCCGATAGTTCCTGGACAGAAGATTGGTCGAGACAAAGCAGGCGTGAAGGTTGATTCAACTTTGTACAAGCAGATGGTGGGAAGCTTGATGTATCTAACTGCAATACGCCCTGATTTGATGTTCGTGGTGAGTCTCATTAGTCGTTTCATGTCCAATCCCACACAATTACACTTTGCCGCAGTGAAGAGAATCATGCGATATCTCAAAGGCACAATGGAGTATGGGATTTGGTACAAGAAAGAAGGAAGAACAGGGCTCGTTGGATACACTGATAGTGACTACGCGGGAGATGTAGATGACAGCAAAAGCACTTCAGGGTATGTTTTTTTGATGAACGAAGGAGTTGTTGCATGGTCCTCACGAAAGCAACCTATTGTAACGCTGTCTACCACTGAGGCAGAGTACGTTGCTGCAGCAACCTGTGCTTGTCAAGCTATTTGGATGGGAAGAGTTCTTAAGGAGATTGGTTATGAACAAGGTGGTGAAATGGTGCTATTATGTGATAATACATCCACCATTAAGTTGTCCAAGGATGCGGTTATGCACGGGAGATCCAAACATATCAGGGTTCGTTATCATTTTCTAAGGGACTTAACTAAGGAAGGAATTCTTAAGCTTGTCTATTGCAGTACAGAGGAGCAGATAGCGGATATCATGACGAAGCCTTTGAAGATGGTAACATTTCAGAGGATCAGAGAAGCTATTGGAATGAGCATTCTGAACTGATTTCTTGAGAGGATTCAGTTCAGGGGAGGGATTGTTGGGTTGTTTCGTATCTTATCTTCAGCAAGTTTAGGAATAAAGAGATTTGTTCTCTCTAGTTTAAATGGGTCAATTCTGTTTTTTCTGTTTGCGTTTTTCTAGCTTAGTGGTTGAGCAAGTTTATCTTCAGTACATGTAATCTATAAAGGACATTGG
The DNA here is from genome assembly GCA_039657365.1 of Stephania yunnanensis. Taxonomy (NCBI): domain Eukaryota; kingdom Viridiplantae; phylum Streptophyta; class Magnoliopsida; order Ranunculales; family Menispermaceae; genus Stephania; species Stephania yunnanensis. The sequence goes on along the minus strand of CM077585.1, from coordinate 50,643,141 downwards.
AAAAGCATCAATAAAGTTGATCACTTCAATGCAGTATTGTGTTTTATCTGATTTTACAGTTTCAAAAATGACTGTTTGGATGAGGCCTTGTTCATGTTTCGGAGAATGTTGAGTGAAGGGTGTGGAAGCTAATTCAGTTGCTACTGTGAGTCTCCTGTCATCTAATGCTTCTCTGGTTTGTATGCAATACGATTAAAAGTGGTCTCATTACTGATGCCTCTGATATCACATCTCGTCTGTATGTATGCAAGGTGTGGAAGTTAGAAATGGCAGGACTGCTTTATAATTTGATGCCTCGGAAGAACTTGGTTTCTTTAACTGCAATCATATGTAGCTATGCAGAGAAGGGTGATATTCCGTGCGCAATGTATTATTTCAATCAGATACAAGTTTTAGACATGAAACCCGATGTTGCGCCGCTATATGAGCATGCTCGTTACGCTCGCAAAAAAAAATTATTATAAAAACTTAAATTTAATTTTAATAGAGTAAAAAAAAAGTAGCATAACATGTTGTCAAAGGGATTAGATGAAGGTACTATGCAATAAATTTTAATGTTATTAATAATATTAATAGTCAATTGAGAAATAAGATAAAGAATCTATAATTGAGATACCATTAGCAAGAGATTTTAGATGCTAAAGAATTTCTAATTTAGATTTTAGCGAGAGATTTGTGAAATCGAAATTTAAAGGGTAAAATTGTGATTCAAAGTAACGGTTGAAAATTGTGGTATTCGTGCTTATTAAGTATTAGTAGATTAGTAGATATATGAGATTAAGTATTATAATGAGAAATCTGATGTTTGGGAGAGCTTTAAATATTGTTGCTACCTAGTGCGTGGTTCTACCTAGGGATGCAAATGGGTAAGATAGGGGATGGGGACCTCATTCTTATACCCATACCTACTAAAAAATTTATCACCCATACTTGTCCGAAGATAAATTCTCATACACATCCTCATACTCATCAAATCCTCGTGGATACGAGGACATAGGTAAAATATTTTATCAATTTTGTTACCCATTAGGGATCTCCGTCGAATGAAATTTGCGGGGATGGAGAATACTCGAAGGAAAAAAAATTTCCCTATTTCATTCCCCATTGGCAATCCCCGCAGGGATTTTCAAAAAAAGAATTGTAACAAATAAGATGTCAAGTATACATACATAACAACACAATTATCTAAATTCTAACAAAAGTTTTTTTTTTTTAAATCAACACATCATGTAATAAAAATTCTAACTACTAATTGCTAACAATTATAATTAAGTTTCTACAAAATCATTAACATATGCAAAACGAAAAGTTCAAATTCAAAATATTCCTTAAAGTCACTATCTCTTTAAACCACCAAGTTATCAACTTTTTTCAATACTTTTGATCCAAAAATTTTAAAATATAAATATAGTTGTGAACAATTCAAAACAAAACGTATAGTTATTAATTAACCAAATAAATTAAAATTATTAATCTCATTAAGAGGTTTTTTGCTATATGTATGAGTGTTTCGGAGTAGAAACTATGTAATATTATGTAATATTTATATATAAATATCATATGGTATATATAAATAATAAATATCATATGGCGTATAAATTGATATATGCGGATCCCTATGGATAGATGGGTATCTTCCGGGGATTACCAATAGGTATCTCCGTGAGTATATTTTATTATCCATATACATACTCGTACATTTGTGGGTATGAGATTTGGTACCCATCCCCACCCCCATCCTTATTTAAAATCTTCATACTCGCACCCGTTAAGGTAAATCCTCATCACCGATGGGTATTTCCCTACCCATTTCCATCCTTAGTTCTACCCAATTTGAACTCGGATTACTTGGATCGTGTTGGGCTTCCAATGTCTGGTAACATAGACAAAAAAAAAAAAAAAAAAATCTAATGGTATCATGATATTATTTAATTTTTGTAATTATATACAACAATAACAACATCGACATAATCTTATTCCTAAATTAATTTTATAATTAAATATACTTTAAAAAATATAATAAGGTATTATAAACAAAATATAATGGTGTGTATATATATATAACCGATATATTAACCCGTAATATGCTTATGGATCTATTCATCTTTTAACTTTTTTATGCTTAGTTATCTGTATGTAGTTTTTTTTCTTTCTTTTTTTTAAAAAAAAATTTAACTAAGAAGTCCAACACAATTCTTCAAACCTTATTTTTGACATCTATTCATTTATGGTTATGCTTTAATGTTCCATAATTAAAATTAAAATTAGTGTGTGAACGTGACTATAATTCAAGGATATAAGTAAATAAAAAAGATATAATGTCCCATCCCACATGTATATAACTCATTCTCACCGATGGGATCAAACATTATTGTTGCTCACATTCTAAAGAAACATGATTCAACCTCGATTTTTTAAAACAAAAATTAATAATGCCCGATTTGAACACAACCCATTAAAAAAAAAAAAAAAAAAAACCTCTTAGTACCCCTCTCAAATTTTCACACGAGATGTCTCGAACTCTCAATCTCGAGTTTCTAACCATTATTCGATCATAGCATTGAAGTTAGATGGAGTGCTTGGGATGGACAAGAAGGGTGACCGCCTCAAGCCCCCACTCAAAACAAAGCGTGCCAATACAATAACTAAAATTGGTACATAAGTTTTTTTTTTAAATATATATATATATATTGGTTTTTTGGCTCAAACTCAATGTTCTAATTTAATTAAAAATCATTGTTTGGATGGACACTTGTGCATGTAGGTAACCATATTGCGAAGCATAGTTCTCACATTGAATTGTAACATCAAGCATGGCTCTCACACTTCATGTAACTTGTAATCATCTCCAATGTATACTAACTCTTCCATGTATTGTCTATGTTGCTTTTGATGTGTTGTATGACTTGTGATGTATGTATAACTTGTACACATTGTATAAGTACAATTATTATCATCACCAAATGACCTATATAAACGGTGTCAACCTCATTGTAATTCACACATCAATGTATGAATGAAATCTCTGCATTTTCATCTTTAGCTCTCTTCTCTCTTGTCTCCTCTTCTCTACTTGTTTTGGTAGTTCTTAGTTTATGTTTTCTAAACTTAAGTCTCTAGCAAGTCCAACTTAAGTTCTAGTTGGCTTACAACTTAGTTTATAACACGTTATCAGCACGAAGTTGCTCTACAAGAGGAGGTCTTGAAGATCAAGAAGCTTTTCAAAGATATAAAGCTAAAAGGTATAATTTTTATTAATTTAAATAAATTCAATTTATTTCCATGTTGTCATGGTTAATTTTTTTTTTGTTACATACATATTTAATTATGTAGATGTACTTTATGTAAGGTTTTGGGTTCATGCGCAGCGGAGATTACAAAACAATTTTGACAAAAATCACAATAGGATCCGAATCTAATTCCATTAAAAACGTTTAAACCATGAAAACTTAATCATACATCGGTCGCAATATACATTTCTGAAGGTTGATCGATCTCTAAGGCGCTGCCAATGACGAACGCCCTCTACTAGTAGTCCACACACGAACGACGGCCGAGATTCGAAGTGCTAGCTTCGAAAGAATACCAAACCTTTTTGTTTCTCTCCAAAACGATCTAGAGCATACCAAAAACCCTAAGTCGTTTCTAAAACGAAAATAGAGTTTCGACCTTTAATCTTTTGTACGTGTATTCTAACTTAAAGCGTCTATTTATACAACCCTTATATATAGACGGTTAAGTAAATTACACATATACTTCTACTTAAAGAAGTATAAGTGTAATACACCACAAGGACGTTTCTGTCATGAATTTTATCATATAAAATTCGTTTATCTGAACCATCTTAAAATCTCGCAAAACCATTCTTAGTGTGCGACCCAATAGGCTCATACAATGTTGGCAGTGTACCAAAACACATTTTGGTATACAAGTCATAAGCGACCTCTAGCAAGACATTATGACTACCCAAGTTGTACCGAATATCAAATCGATACAACCTAATCAATAGTGTATATAACATCCTTTTGTCACACGATATCCTTTTGATCAAACATAAGGCATGAAATTGTCATCCAACATGTTCAATCGTACTAGTTAGGTAAACTGAAAACATCCAAGTGGCATTGATCAATATCAATTCACTTTGATTAGGCCTTTTAACAGTCTAACACATCGAAGGATCCACTGGATATCTTTCTTTATATGAGAGGGACAAATTCAATCTTGATTACACAACTTCATCACATTACTCACACATTAACCAATCACAACCTTTATAATCGTCCGGTTAAAGACAACGTTTGATAGTGTCAAATCACTGTATTCCTAATGTTGAAGTCTCTAGTAATCTCAAGTCAGAGGACTGGAAAAATATACCTATCATGAGAAACAACTATGACTTAATCCATGTGATGTCCTTATAGCGAGTCGATCCAGTACTTTGTTCCCTAACAAGTACTCGTGACCTTTCTCCCTGTCTCTGTACTTGACTAGAACTCTGACCCTGTCTCTGGCCACTGCCTCTGCCATCAGCCCTCTAATGGCACTGATGCAAAGAATCTGACGATGTTTGTTGCTGTAGTGCACTAGTGTAACTCTGCGGACCAACTAACACTGGTGTAGTATACACTACATATAGCATAAACGCGATAGATCCTACGCTCTGAGCTCGATCTCTAAGCCACGACCGTCCGACTCTCTTTTTCCTCCGATCATCTCCAGACCCTCGCACTGACTATGACGATGCCGATGATGTGATCGATACTCCAGTACGTGTGCTCCCAAAGCTCTCGTCAGCCATAGCCCTCTCCTATGCCTCTTGTACTGTGCTCGAGTCGTTGTGACCCAACAAAACCAATAAGTCCAAGAAATTGTATATGATGCAGTAAGCCTGGTCAGTGTTCGTGTCGGCCGCACCCCCAACATACTTCATCATGCGTATATACCAATCCATGTATTGCAACTGACTCCCCGGTCCTTTGGCGAATGGTCTGGAATTTAGTCCTCTTCAGGTTACGGATTGTTCCCCATCGACACCTCCGTAGTGTGCCATAAGACATCAACTTCACCGACTAGTGGAGCTGATGATATACTCGGTTGCATTTGCGCTGATATGGTCGGTACATCATGTATCTTCACATGGCTATCTATCTGCCACCTCAAGGTTAGTACCCCCGTGAGACTTTTCCGGATAATGCCTCTGAAACTCGCGAGTCTGCCACGCCTCAGCTATAGCCCTAACACGCGTATCAGTCAGCGTGTTCAACTTATCCTCAGGTAGTGTCTCCGATGTAGAAGGTATTATCTCGGCTTGAACATATGCCCTTAACAGCAGTTGTTGGTCGTGCGACACAATTTTTTCTACAGAGTATGCAGCTCCTCAGCACTCGCAAACCGCCAACCCGCAACTCCATATTAAAACCACTAAGCCACTTATTAAATCAACATTAAATCATATTTAATTTAAATTAATTAATCTTACCCATTAAGCTGCAACCTCAGTCCCATGTCGACACGCGACTCGAGGCACGTCCCCTCGTTTTTCGACTCACCGAGTTCTCACGCGTATACTCTACTCGTAAAACAACTCAACAATTAGCATTCTAATCTCAAATTGGATATTATTAAATAATACACACATCATAGAAAAATATCATACCTCGATGTCTCCACCAGAGATTCGGACATACGTATTCCGACGAGTGGATCTCACATACGACCCTGACTTGGCACGTGGTACAAGTCAAATTTTTTGGTCGTTACACCATGTCATAGGCCATAGGCAGCTAGTAATTAATCAATTATAGTGATCCCAATATGCACCAAATGATTCACCCGACTTCATTTTGATGTTGCATATACCCTTGATGAGATGAGCAACTCTATCATCATGGAAGTATTCATTTAAAAACGCGGTTTTCGTCTCATTCCAGGAGTTAATGCAGCGAGATGAAATGTGGAAAAGTCATTCCTTGGCTTTGTCCTTAAGGCAAAATGGAAAATATTTGAGTTTAATTGTCCCCCCGTCCGCATTAGAGGGTTTCATTGACTTGGAGTTAGTCTGAAACTCCTTCAAGAAAGTAACGTGGTCTTCATTCTCGCCACCATGAAAGGATGGTAGGAGGTGAATGAACCCATACCTCAACTCAAAGTCTCTAGAATTATCCGGATAGTTGATACAGAGGGGTTGTTGCAATGGAGTAGGAATTGTGGTGGATAATGATTATAAGGATAAGGTCGTAAAAGAGCTTGAAGCTTTTAATGGCGTGACTCCATAATGATTTGGCAATTTGCGATGGGTTTGAGAGAGTTCGTTCAAAGGATTTTGGCCTTCTTGTTGCCTAAGTTGGGTATCTCTAATCCACTTATGAAATGCTCTCTCCTAGAATAAAGTGGTCGGGATCGAAAGGTAACATTGAACTAGGAGGGTGATTTTGGTATATCTAAGGGCTTGGGACCTACAAAGAAGAAACATGGTGTGGAGGATAACGCGACTAAAACTAAAAAAAAAAAGAAAGATGAAACCTAAACTCAAGCTAAAAAAGTAGTAAAGGATTTAGTCCCGAAAAATATATATATAGGCTAGCCAAATTAAGAGATAAAAAGAAACAAGACCTAAGTCATGTAAGATGTATTAAGGACGCTATAATAGATGAAAACCCACACCAAGAAAGAAATGTAAACTATACACGCAATATTAGAATTGTAGAAGTTAAAGAGGCATTGAAAAGAATGAAAATAGGAAAGCATGTGGCCCAGATGAAATACCCATAGAGGTTTGGAAATGCTTAGGAGAAATCGGATTGACTTGGTTGACAAAGCTTTTCAATAAAATTTTAAAATCAAAACGGATGCCAATGGATTGGAGAAGAAGCACGCTTGTGCCAATCTTCAAAAACAAAGGAGACATTCAAAGTTGCTCAAACTACCGGGGAATTAAACTCATGAGTCACACTATGAAACTGTGGGAGAGGATAATTGATAATAGGCTAAGGAGAGAAACAACAATATCAGGGAACCAATTTGGTTTCATGCCTGGGAGGTCAACTATGGAAGCGATTTTCCTTGTAAGACGATTGTTAGAAAAATATAGAGAAAAGAAAAAGATCTTCATATGGTATTCGTAGATTTAGAAAAAGCATAATTTGATCACGTGTTGTGCGTGCCAAATATAACCCGCAATGGAGTTACCAACCATAAGGGTGTAGTGGTGGTAAATATGGGGTCGAATCCACATGACTTGAGTTTTACTCTAAGTTAACTAAAAATGGGGGGGATTTCAGTAAGTTTAAGGAAACAATTAACTAAACTAGCAAAAATAAAAAGTTTGCAAAAGAAATATAATATCAATGAAAGAAAACACCTAAGTCTACGGTTCCATCAAGCAAGAATCAAGATTCAATGACATTTAATGGTCCTCAATCATTCCAAAAAATTATTAATTCAATTTCTTCTAGATTAGCTATGAAAAATCGACATTCGCCTGAAATTCCTAATTCCCTTAATCTCAATAGCTAGGACGTCCGCCACTAGCCACTTCTCTAATTAATGTAAAACCCTAGACATCTGCCAATCGGTATGACATACTAACCACAATAATAAGGATCCGTGGTAATACTAATCCTAAATAACTAAATCGTATCCGCTTCTAATTTAACCTAGATTCAATTGTTGCACACTCGAGAATCGAAAGGGTTTTACAGCAAACGGGTGAGTGTTTGTCACTTTATTGGTCCAAAAGTACAATTACACGGATATTATCGATCCAAATAACTATAGATTACCACCTAAAAGTATGCACTAGCTACATACATACCCTAGATCTAAACCATATACTTTAAAATCAACAACAATGAAATAGGAGAAATTGAATTAAATTAAATAAAAATCATAGATCTCACATAGTATATGCCATGAATCATTAATCCTACTTGTTTCCCCTTCAACCTAGGCGAAGATTGGTCTAGCCGGACATTGTCTCTATAATCTCCAAGTATGAAAAATTGTATGTGGCGGCTCCAATGTCGACTCCCCGTATGAATACCCTAGTTTTTAATATGAAAAACCACTACAAATTACTTTATAGAGGTGAGAGAAATTAATTTTGGGGGTTGGTCTCGTAACACGTGCACCGAGAAGCATCTAGGGACTATTTTGGGGTGAGAATAGGTTTTGTACACGTGGCAGAACGCTAATAGCCGAGTTTGCTGGTTTAAGTTGACATGGCAGCAGGCAATTGGGCGAGATGGTTAACTGTGGAAGAGCTAGACGAACCAGGAGGCGACACGTGGCGAGCTGGAGACGGATTGAAAACTCGCACTAGTTGTGCGAAGTTCTGGGAGACATCAACGACTGCATCTTGAGGAATAATTGATGGCTACTGGAACGAATGAGCTACTGTTGAGCTGGACGCTGACGACATGTGGATGAATATGTTGCTGATGCGTGGCTGTGCTTGGCGAGCTGGGCGAATCAATGACTGCCACGTGGCAGCGAATGAAAATCGCACCCATTGTGCGAATGTGTGGGAGAGAGTGTAATGCGGATCTCGAAGCAATCTAACAGCAACTCAACTCAAGCGACTTAACTATGTCACCCCCTGCATCATTTGGTTTGATGTCTCTTATTATACTCACCGCGCACACGTAACTCGAGGCAAATTGTCCAGTGTCCGATCACTGCATGTAAATACTTCATTTGGAGCATTTTTTGCCATGAATTCAACCACGCACTCCGTTTCAACTGAAAACGACAAATAAATATAATTAAATAAATATTTTGAAAACTTTCAACATTAAATACGCTAAAATATACTAATAAAAGTATATAAAAACCAACTTATCACCGACGTTGTTACACATCAGGACCACCCTAATCCCTCCCGACAATCATAGATATATTATACTGCCATCGACATGAGTACTGTCACAAGTAACCCGTGCATACAATTTAGACAACCATTATATATGCACACCGAGATAGGAGTGAAAACCCATGTATGCCCACCAACAGTCACACATGAAAATCGAGATCGATAAACCAAATCATGAATTTTGTGAGGAGTTTCAATGGGTTTACGCACCTCAACACGCGCTCTGACTCCCCCTGACACCCGAATCCGACCCGACAAGCTCCCCGATACCCAAGCTACGATCCCTCAAGTCCTTGAAGTCAATTAAGTGTGTTTATTATGCATTCGAATTGGTTGAATATGTTTCAAATTGATCTTCCCAAATCAGCCCTAAAGATTAAATTAAGTCTCGATTTCAGTCTTATGTTACAACGCATTTTTAGGTATGAAATGGTTCAAATCTCGAATTCTTCCTCTAATGCAAAGATCATCAATCTCTATCTTAGCTTTCTGAAAAGGCTTAGTTTGCAAAATTTCAATTTAAAACGAAAACATAGCATGATTCTACTAAACGTAGCTCTAATTGAACCTAATCTGACCAGCGGATTTAGAAAGTCTATTCCTCCAAATCCATATTTCCAAAAGAAGTGATTTTTGGTCATAAGGCATCAAACATACCTACATAAAACATACTAAAAGATCAGCTTGGATAAGTACTTAGGGATTTATGCCTTTACCAAATTTAGTTTCAAAACTTTTTCTGAATTTCAGCACCTATTTGTAGAGCACTTTTGGACATGAAAAATTGAATTAAAATATCTCTAGTTAAGAAAATTTTTACCCTTTCAGTAAGCTTTCAAATGCCACTAATTTGGATCGATTTGGATCTAAAATGTGCAAGTTATGACTAAGTTATATAGGTTAATTCCTAATATAACATGCAGAATTCTAGTTTTGGTCTTTCAATTTCAAAAATACATATCTTTATGATTTCAAATCCAAATTAAGAACTTCAATATAGCTGAATTATTAGCTTCAAATGAGGAATTCAAATATATAAAACAATTGCAAATATTCAATCATCTACCCTTTGAAATTAGCCAAAAATCAGAAATGATTTCAATCTTACATATATAGATGTGTACTTAGTTGATGTACCACTTACCTTGATCGAAATCCTCACCAATCTTTCATGGATTCCTTCTCTTCATCAAACTCCTTCTTCTCAAGCAAGCTCTCTTGATTCATAAGTTGAAAATGAAAATGGTTTCCTTGCATGTGTTGATCTTATATATTAAGGTAATATTGATTCATAGCCATTAATCTTCATGTATTTACGTATCTCGAAGATCATCTAATGATCCACACCTTGCCATGTATCCCACCAACACCCACTTACCCAATCAAAGTGACACTAATTTGATACTCACATGGTTTCTAGATCTGTCAACACTTATCTCTAGGACAATCTCATGGTTTCTAATTTAAATAATCAAACTATAGGCATTGATTTATTTAATTCAATTACATTAGCTTAGACCCATTATAATATATATGGTTAGTGTTTTTATTCACCAAATTGACAAATTTTGTGATCCCACTAAACCTCAACTTATCGGCACTCGATGCCCCGCGTCTCGGCACACAATTTAAGGTATGTTATAACCTATTGTTTTAATTGAATTTTACTTAGCCTATGCTCACATTAACCATTTTAATTGATTAACTAGTCATCCTGACATGGATTAGTCTAATTTCCCAGTGTACCCATAGTTTGCCTATCCGACACTGCGTTGACACTTCTTTCGAAGCGAACACCCATCACACAAACATGTCCGATAGCAACATACACACATGCGGTGCAAATATAATAATAATAATAATAATGATTTTTTAAACGCCACATATACACAACCACCATCCATAAATAATATATTTCATCGGTTCTCATGTCTGAGTCAACCAAGTTGTCCACGTAACGCTCGTATTACGACCGTTAATCTCCGAGATTAACGCTAATCCTAGTTTAATTAATTTGGGCCGTTACAAACTCCATGTCGTAATTTGATTAAAAATCATTGTCCTACTTTGTGTCTAATTAGTAAGTTACTTGTTTGAGTCAAAGTAGGATTGATGTTTGTTAGTTGAGTCCAATTATGATTTAGATTTGTTTTTAAATAATGTTTCAGTGTTCTAGTTAGATTACAAGTATAGTTTTCGAGTATCTATATAAAGAACCCAAAGTTTGTGTGTTATGTACACAAAGTTAATACAAATTTACTAAATAAATAAAGTTTGAGTGTTTGAGCGTTAGTGCATGATTGCTTTCAATGTGTGTACGTATGTGCAAGTGAATTCCCAACAATATATATTTTAAAGTTTTCTCAGACCCACCAAAAGTCATACGTATGTATTTATTAAGAAAAAATTAAAAAGCCCATCAAGTAACTTAATTAAACTTGAGGTATAAAGGACTTCACATAAGCCATCTAATTTAGTTAGGAAATTGTAAGATAAACTTCAATAAAATCTCACTTGATTTAATTAATGCAACTTGTTATGAGATCAATCGTTTTGTTTTAACTTCATCTAATTTCTCGCCTTTCACCCCTATAGTGTACTTCTATCTCATTCTTCTAACCCTTTTTTTTAACTTCACCAGTAATAAAAATGTTTTTACACTTTTCATTGTCCATCAATTCCAAATAAAAGGAGGGAAAAAAAATTTTAGAATAATTTTTAAATTATAATGCCATTATAAATTAAAAAATAAAGTAATTTAATTGAAGTCCTCATTTTTTAATTTCGCCCGAAAGGGCCAAAACACCCATCAAGACGGAACCTATTTAGAGTAGTTAATTATGACTCGCACTAGATCGGTTTAATTTAAATGTTAGCACTGTATATTTCTTGACAAAAAAATTTGTTTATTTAAATTGATTTCGAACCTGTCTCTAGCATTCTTTTCAGCTTCTTACGTGCAATTGTGCAAGTAAGCTTGTAATAATATATACAATCATCACAACAACAACAACAACAACATAGTCTCAGTACCAAATTAAATATTCAATCATCACCCGCCATTAATTTTTTTTTTTTGAGTAATTATAGGTATCTACACACTTTATCTGACTAATCTAATGGGCCCTAAACTTATGAAAAAGACCACTAATGGCTCGACATTTGACTATCGTGTGGAATCAAAACTAACAGTGGCTCGATATTTAATTGTCGTGGAGAGTTAAAATCGAGGTCGTGTATTTAATCGACACAACCCCGTCTTCGCTCTTACTACTATATGCCACGTTCGTCCGGATTGTCACCAGGAATTAATTTGACTATATCAACATACACAATATCAAGTGGCTACGAGCCTGACTACTACCACTATATATTATTTCAAGAGCCAACTTGTAATTAATATATGTGCAAATTTGACTATTTGTGATATTTGAGCTGGTTTGAGTCACCTACATACCGGTTTAAGGGCGTCATACGTTGCGTTCTGTTTAATTTGGGCTCCATTTTTTAATAATAAATGAAATTGCAATTTTTTGATAATAAAAAAACAACTTAATTCATTAAGATTCAACTTATGAACTCTTACTCTCAACCCCTGTATTAAGTTATTGGGTCACCGCAATTTGGTTTAAATGAAATTGCAAATTAAATTAATTAGGGCTCCAAATCTAATGCACTTTTATTACAGCAATTGATTATATGTCAAGTTATGTATTGAGTCATTAATGATTGAGAGATTTCTAATTCACTTAAGAAAATAAAATAAAACAATATGGAACTCAAGTTGGAAAAAATGATTGAAATTGATTGAAGGAAACAAGAACGGAAGTCCATATAAATTGAAGCTAGAGTATGCTTGAGATCAATACTTGACGTTCGTGGGCCTAGAAAACTACTCAAGAAGCCAACAAATGAATTAAAAGAGAGAGAAAAAAAAAGTTTCACTACGTTCGTGGGCCTAGAGAACTTCTAAGGAAGCCCAAATATGAATTAAAAGAGAGAAAAAAAAAATCACTTCATAAGATGACAAGAGTTCTGTATATATACATTTAGTCAATTCTTATAGCTTCTTTGGTACAGCGAATGTTCCTTATTCCACTAACTACGATGGAATTGTTGGAAAATAATAGAATGACAACAATAATGTCATACTACAATACATATTGATTCACAAGAGTCATATTGTATAAAGACACAGTGACTCAAGAGTCACATTATATAAGTCACAGTCACATTATATAAGTCACCATAGATTATTATTTGGCTGCAAATATCAGTTTTAGTGAAACAAGAATTAGGATTATATATTTTGGTTAATTATAATCAAATCAATCACGACTAGATCAGATCTGCAAGCTGCACTAGAAAAATAATAAGTTGAAGGCCAAGTTGCAACATTCGACTCTTTTTTTTTTTTTTTTTTTAATTTGGGAACAAAATGTTGGTTTGTCACATGTCATGGAATCGGTGGGATTAGTCAAGGACTCTATTAGGCTAAGCAGGGAAGTGGGACTTGTTAGACAATGGTGTAGGTTTAATTGAAATGTGCGCCGTGCAGGTTCCAAGAAAATCTACACAATTGTATAACAAATATACATATCAAAACAATACTATTTGTTAAAAAAACATTTTCCTTTTTAAAAATATAATATATCACTACATCCATCGATGAGGGCATTGTCATTGAAATTTTATTTTTTATTTTTCTCTCGCTAACAGTTAATCAGTTAGTTTGGAACGATGGACTACAAGATAAATCCATCCTCATTTTATATAAAAACCTCAAAAAATCGAATATTGCACCTACTAAAGGTTGTGAAACTTTGAACTATGTACATTGAACGACTATGAACTCGGATAAGTTGGCTTAACGGTAAAAGCGAGTTTGAGATTGTGTAAGTTTGGCGCATGGTCTTAAGTTAGATTTCATGTTACGTCAAAATTGTCTGGGCAACTAAAATATGCTACTCTTGAGCGTCGTCAGCCCCTACCCCGATTCAAGTATAAATTAAGTCAAAAGCTCTAACTCCACGCCTTTCTATTTCTAATCGCCTTTTTATTTCTAGTTGAAGAAGGAGTTTTAAAGCTGGCTTCGGTATTCTCCGCCACGGCTTGTAGTGAGAGGAACATATTTAAACGTGTAGTCAAGGGGGTCCTACTTAGTCAAATTCGTGTAGTCGGGCTAAACGCGCCGTAGTTTGCTCCTACGTTTGCAGGGTGAGATAGGCAACAGGTAGCTTGCTTCCAAGCCGATAGGATTGGCGGCGGGCTGGGCATAGAAGCGAGTCGCCAGAAGCTTTCGGTAGCTTGCTTCCAAGCCGGTATTAGTTGAAGTGATTTTTACAACTTTCCTTTTCTTTTCTTTTTTCCCGACGACACCTGTTTCGATATGTTCGACTCCGAGCAATTTTAGTTTTAAATGCAATGGACATAGTTCGATTCATAAATACAATTAATTAATCAATTGATACCCCTTGTTCAGATGGCGGCCATCGTGGCTGCTAGCCGATCTTCTCAACAACAGCAGTTTCTATGTGCAACCGGCCTTCTTAACATAGCAATGCTACGATTACTTTTATTTTTTTAGTTTTTCTTCGTGTGCTCGTGTCGACATATTCTTCCTCTCTTCTCCTTGTTTCTCAAATCTAGAGAGCTCCAAAAAAACTAGAGATATCTTCTTAGATCTGGGGCTCTTCAAAGAGATAGAGGTAAATGGTTGTGTAGTGAGGGGAAAAGAAGGTAAGATCGGACGATGAAGGAGATGAGAGATTTTAGGGTTTGTGAGGATATATATGCTATTGCAAAACAGGCTAAAAGCAGAAATAATATCACCTTGTTGTAAAACACATTGTATAAGTAATGCGATTATCATCATCACCAAATGGTCTATATAAAGGGTGTCAACCCCATTGTAATTCACACACCAAGTTGAATGAAAACTTCACATTCCAACTATCTTATTTCTTCTCTTCTCCTTTGTAGTAGTAGTTTGTAGTAGTAGAAGTTCTTAGGCTTCTATAGTCATTCTCTAGTTTTTAGCAAGTTTCAACTCAATTTACAACACGTTATCAGCACGAAGTTGCTCTACAAGAGGAGGTCTTGAATATCAAGAAGCTTTTCAAAGATATAAAGCTAAGAATGTATAATTTTTATTAATTTAAATAAGTTCAATTTATTTCTATGTTATCATGGTTAATTTCTTTTTTGTTACATGCATATTTAATTATGTAAATGTACTTTATTCATACATTATGCATTGTAACGTCACCGACTACGAAAGTATGCTCTGTAGTTGCGTCTTGTACGATCTTCTACATCAGAAATCAAAAGTTAATGTGTGACATGTAGTTTTTCTCTTAAAACTACAGACGATTAGTTATTGTTCTATTCTTGATTTTATAATACAAATAATGCTATAAGTTTGAGTTGATAGTGGGTAAGCCTTGTCCCCGGTAAAGCTAAACATTGAAAGGGAGACGGGTTATCCCGTTCGAGGAGGTATGGTATTAAGTAGACTATGCCTCGCCACCCAACCTGGAGGTTGTCCCACCAACTCATACGAATAGTATATTTTGTTTATTAATGAATCAAGTTGTGAACATATATTTAATCATATGTTATGTTTTTACATAAAAAAGGAAAAACTATTTTATATTAAATTTATTTTAAAAATATTATTCAACCATAGTTGAACTTGTTGCCTTATTATATTACCGATAAGAATTACTTGTCATGACAATTAGATACTACAATCTGTGAATAAATGATATATGCAAAATTGTGTGTTATACATAATCATTCGCCAATTTCTCTTTAGAGATTTGAAAAGTGAATATTTCACTTTATATATCTTTTCACCTTATGGAGTTATATATATACATATCAAAAGGGTAATGCTCCAAAAGCTCAAAATGAGCGGTGGGTCTCATGCTACAAAATTTAATCAGTCAAATATTAATTATAATTCAGCAATTTTAATTACCTCTATGTTGAGCCTATATGGAAATATGACTGATGAGACAATAAAAATAAGGTCACGTGGCCCGCCTCGATTTATTGCTGCAACAAATATCGAGTGTGCACGTCAATCCAATAAATATTAAGGATTGATTTATTGTCTCATGGTAGCTTAGTAAAATAATGAGATATTATAAATATAATATCGCTCCCGTTTAATTAGTTCAGCTTCAAATTAAGAAGCATATGTTGCATATAATGATCATGATCACAACAATAAATTTATGGATGTGGAAAAGGTGAAAATATCAGGTAAAGGTCGTATTGACAATTCAACCAAAAATTAAAACAAAAGTGGCGCACCACTACAAATGGCAAATAATTATTGACAATGAGCGCTCATAATTGTAACATTTTTTTGGTCATATATGAAAGGCTATTTTGCCTAAATATTGTCATATATATACCTGAATATTTTTGTGACATTTACCATGCCTTCAAAATCAAAGGCAAAATATTATGAATTTCATCATTGAAAATGGTTCGATAAACAGGTACATCAAGATGTGTTTAAATCGTGACCTAAATACGGGCAATGAATTTATGTCTTATGTATCGTGCTACATGCATACCAAAAGTGAATATTTCTCGAATTCGAATTTAGCGGAGGCTAATGTTCAGGTAATTTCTAATACAACAATTTTATTGTTAATGTCTTGTTCAGAAGAAGTCTACTCGGAATAATAGAAAATTTATCTATATGATTTAATCTGAGTATAATATTCTCGGCTTTAACTTCTGGAATATATAAGACACATTAAAATAAATGTCGCCATAAATCAAATGACATTCATAATGTGGAAAGATCTATTTGATTATCCATAATCATCAATAATGCGAAAATATCATAAATTCGCAAGGACAACCTTTATCGAACTGGATTTTTTTTCGGTTTGAGATTATCTCACGGCAAATCAATAGGAGACGTATATTGATTTACTCTCCGTTAATCATATTATAAGATGTCTTGAATCCCTAATAGGGAAATTATTTATTGCAAGTTTTGCTAATTGTCAGTTTGATGAAGCAGTTTTCCCACCATTTGAGGAGATATAAGCCAATTCAAAAGGAATGTCGTGAAATTGCTTGAAACACATCGAATTGTATTAAATTTGTTGTATTATGATCCATGTATAAATTAATACGAACTCGAAGTTCAAATGATCATTTAGTAGTAACAAAGTTATGAATCAATTACTTGATGCAAGTACTATATACAAAAGAGTGACAATCATATGCTTCAACATTAAATGGTTGATATAGAAATAGATGTCTATGTGCAACAAAATGCACAAAATGTCTAACCCATGTGAACATGAGGGGGAGAATCAAAATGAGTTATTGGTTAGTGTATTGCACTCTTTTTCCCTTTGCTATGGTTTTATCCCACTAGATTTTCTTTGCAAAGGTTTTTAATGAGACAATTCTAACAATATTAAAACTCTTTATCAAGGTTGATTAGTGTATTGCACTATTTTCCTTTCACTGTTGGTTTAATCTCGCTGGATTTGCTTAGCAAGATTTTTAAAGAGGCAATCCTTACATTATTATACTCCGTATAAAAGATTTATGAGAGCAATGTACTCTTTTTTCTATACTAGATTTTTTTTCCCACAAGGTTTTTCTAGTAAATGTTTTAATAAGGCATATATATTCTCTCAAAGTGTATCAATGTGTTGCACTTTTTCCTTAGCTTTGGTTTTGTCCCACTGAGTTTTCCTAGCAAGGTTTTTAATGAGGCAATCACTAATATTATACTACAAATCAAGATTGACAAGAACATTGTACGCTTTTTCCTATACTAGATTTTTTTCCACAGGATTTTTCTAGTACAGGTTTTAACGAGGCATATTCTCTCAGCAAGTGTCTTCCAAGGGGGAGTGTTGTAAATTGGATGGCCCTTTAACTAAGCTTATGAATGATCACATTGTCAAGCATGACTCTCACATTGAATTGTAACATCAAGCATGACTTCTACATTGAATGTAACTTTTACATTCTACATAACTTGTATTTAACTCCAATGTATAATCACTTATCCATGTATTGTTATGTAGCTTGTAATCTGCTCCAATGTACACAAACTCTTCCATGTATTGTCTATGTTGCTTGTGACGTGGTGTATGACTTGTGGTGTATGTATAACTTGTACACATTGTATAAGTACAATTATCATCATCACCAAATGACCTATATAAAAGATGTCAACCCCATTGTAATTCACACACCAAGTTGAATGAAAACTTCTCATTCCAACTATCTCATTTCTTCTCTTCTACTTTGTAGTAGTAGTTTGTAGCAGTAGAAATTCTTAGTCTTCTATTTTCCTTCTCTAGCTCTTAGCAACTTTCAACTCAATTTACAACGCACCTAACCTTTTTTTTTGAAAGCTAATAACACCCAACTTAAACAAAGGAATTCGAGATTTCTGAACCCTCAAATAGAACACCAAAGGCTTAAAAAAGGAAATATAACACCAAAAAGGTTCAAGCGATGGGCATGGGCCCAACATGAAGGTCCAAAAGTCTCGGAGTGCAAATGAACCCTTGCTCGCTATTGTAACTTAACAATAATAACTCACATGAGTCACATTGATTTATATCTCCAAGTGTAGCTCCGTGCACGTCCTTTGAGGTATTTTTCAAAAAATTAAGGTGGGTTTACTTTTTTATTCATCAAATAGGGAGGTTATATGTCTCTTTTTGGAAAAGAGTTATTAATGATGATGTAGATGTATGGCGCGGTGTGTTTGATGAGATGGAATGAATGTCTCATTTTCAAAAGGACTCATTTATACAAAATACAAAACTATTTTAATTACTTCTTCTCAAAAGGAGTTATTTGTTCAACTCGAGGTGGAGAACCCATGCAAACAACATGCACGTATCGAGATGGACAAGTCGCGTCACGTACGTATCTCGAAGTGGACAACCGCGTTACGCACGTATCTCGAGGTAGACAACTCATATAAAGGACACATGTACGTATCTCGAGGTGAAAACCTACATCACACACGTATCTTGAGGTAAACAACTCATGTAAAGGACATGCACGTATCTTGATGTGGACAATTCATGCAAACGTCACACATGTATCTCGAGGTCGAAAAGTCATACAAACGCTACGCTTGTATGTCGAGGTGGTCAACCAATGCAAACTCGTGCAATTTATGCAAACGTCGCATACGTATCTCAAGGTGTGCAATTCATGCAACCTCGTGCAATCGATGCAAACATCGTGCACGTATTTCGAGTTGGACAACTCATATAACCTCGTCCAATCAATGCAAACCGTGTAAATGTCACGGACAAGTGCACATAACAAGAATGGCGCATTCGGAGAATGCGCCATTCGTGTTATGGAACACTCCACGTGGAGTTTTAAAAAACATGCGTCATTCGTGTTATGGAACAAACCACGTGGACGCCAGGTGAGATGTTCAGAATACATGAATGGCGCATTCTCAAAATGCTCCATTCGTGTATTTTCAACATTGCACACTAATGGCACATTTTCAAAACACGTTTTACCTTAGTTATGGAATAAAAAAAATATTCACTTATTTTACTCATTTAAACTAATTTTTGTTGTACATCTGTAATTTTTTCGTCCTTTGATATACTTCAAAAAAGTACACATATTTCAATGCATAATTTAAAAAGCTACAACAATTAAGTACTAAATATAGGTGTCAAAAGTGTGTCACCTAATCATGTTTCTAACATTATAATATTAAGAAAAAGCTTAGGTTGCCCGCTTTAAGACTATTTCCAATTACAAAACTCTATTTCTTTTCTATTTTATAGTTTCGTTACATCAAACTCTATTTCCTCTTCAACCCCAAACTTTATTTCTACTCTAGAATGAATATTCCCTTACATTATTCTTTACATATTACTTACAACTCTCTCGTTTTTCTTTTTTATATACTTACTCCTAACTAGACACAAATATATACTAAAATTAGTTAACATATTATATAAATTAATATAAATAAATAAATGATAAACACCTTTCCTCACTACAAAAAATGGATGCCAATAGCGACGGGGAATAGTGACAGACTATTCCTCGTCGCTAACCCGTTGACAAAAATAGCGACGGGGTTCCAGGATTTTCTCGCCACATGCCGTTCTCCATGTGGCGAAGAGAACGCCACTACGTGGCAGGAAACGAGGGGGCTACATGTAAAAATAGTGACGGGAGTACTCCGTCGCTATTCCCGTCGCTAATCCAGAAAATAAGATCCTGACCAAAATCCTCTCTCTTCCTCTCTTGTTTTCATTTCCTCTCATCTCCATCTCCTCTCATCTCCATCTCCTCTCGATCCTCTCCTCTCCCTTACAGTGATCCTCTCCCTCACCGTGACTATCTCCCTCACCATGACCCTCTCCTCTCCTTTCCCTCCTCTTTTGCCTCGGCCACCCTGCCGATTAGTGGAGGCGAATCGACCACCTCGCCGATCCGCCTCCACTGCAGTCTCTGCCTCGTCACAGCCGCCCCGACCCCATCTCCTTCTTGATTTGCGATTTATGTATAATTTTTTATTTATTTTATATATTCTGTTTTTTATAGTTGATTTATTTACATTTTTTTGTTATTTAAGTTTATTTATGATAATTGTTTGAGAGATTTTGTAATTTATGTGATATATAATTTGTATTTTTTGTGAAAAAATAGGGTTTTTTGTATTTTATATTAGAATGAAAAATTGGAATAAATTTTGTAAATATATGCATGTTAAATCGAAAAATGTAATGGTTTGATTAAAAACTTGTAATTTTGTATTTTATGTTGGAATAAAATTTTGTAAATAAAATTTGTATTTCATGTATTTTTATTATTTATTTATTTTTGTAAAATGCTTGCTTGTGAATAAAATTTGTTAAATTGATCAAAATATTGTTTTTACAATAAATTATCCATTTAACTATAATAAAGAAATTATGTTAAGTCGTTGATATTTATTATTTATTTATTTTTATACTATGACATAACTAAATAAAGAAATGTGTAATTGGTTGAACAAAATAATATTTATACAACGATTATTATAAACTGCAAATATTGAAGTAAAATTTAAAATTTCAAAGGAAAAATTAAAAATTACGCAAAATTACGCAAAAGTATGTATATATATTGCAACTAATGCGACTAATTACTGTAATCAATCGACCAAAATGTATAAAATGTATTACGCAAAGTATGTGCAAATGCAATCAATTCGACTAATTATGATTAATACTCGACTAAAAATTATATAGCGATTAATGTGTACGTGTATTAAATTGGGGTTGTTTAGGTCTTTCGAGATGTCTGTGTCTCGAGATAGGTTGTATAACCGTATTGAAGGCGGTTACATTAGATTAGAGTTTGTGGATGGCGCGAAGGAATTTATAAAATTTGTCATGCAACGCTGCACCACTTACTTGAATGAAGCAAAAATTCGATGTCCTTGTCGAAAATGTCGCAACGACAAATACTACAATGTAGACACCGAACAACTTCATCTAGTGAGGGATGGATTCGTTTCCGATTACTATCGTTAGACCGCACATGGGGAGGAAGAAATAGTAAGCGATGAGGACGATAGAGGTGATGATCCAATGAATGAATATCTAACATCATATCATCGTATGATACACGATATTGCGGCCCCAGTTTCGATTGGAATTGTGAAGAGGAGCTGAACCCTGAAGTGAAGCATTTCTTTGAAATTATTGACGCATCGAATCAACTGTTTTGGCAGAGTTGCGAGAAGATGATAAACTCTCGGCAATGGCACGTTTATTGACGATAAAGTCGAATCATCATATTTTGGAGCAAGCAATCGATGAAAATTCGCAAGTATGTAAATACATTTTGTCTGAAAACAATTGTTTGATAGATAGTTTTTACGAATGTAAGGGCTTAATGCATTGGTTGGGTCTCTCATATGAGCGAATTGACTGTTGTCCTAACTTATGCATAATTTATTGGGACCTCGACTCCGAGCTTACATCTTGTAAATTTTGCAGAGAATTTAGGTTTAAATCTAACAAACGCCTGTATAAGACAATGTCTTACTTCCTATTGATGCCTCGTCTCAAACGTTTATACGCCTCGAAAGCTACTGCAAAACACAATCGGTGGCACGTAGAACACGTCAGAGAATAGGACAATATACAACATTGCTTCAATTCCTTGGCATGGAACCACTTCAATCAAGTGAACCGTACGTTCATCTCCGAGGTTCGTAAGGTTCGACTTGGCTTATGCACTGATGGGCTTTAACTTTTCGGAATGACCGACAAACCGTACTCCTCGTGGCTGGTGATTCTAACACCGTACAATTTACCTCCCTTGATGTGTATGAAAAAAGAAGTGATGTTCTTAACGGTAATCGTACCTGGGCCAACTAATCCGCCACAAAAAATCAATGATTTTCTCCAACTATTGGTGAAAGAATTACAAGAGTTGTGGTATGACGGAGTACCTACCTACAACGTATGGACTAAGACGAACTTACAAATGCGCGCTGCATTTATATGGACTGTTAGCTTCTTTCCAGCGTACAACATGCGATCAGGATGGAGCACGCACGGGAGGACTGCTTGTCCTTATTGCATGGATGATACTGATGCTTTCCAGTTGAGGTTCGGAGGGAAAACGAGTTGGTTCGATTATCATCGGCGTTTCTTGTCGCGATATTCGAATGAGCGGAAAGACAAGTCTAGTTTTCGCCGAGATAGAATCTAATCCGACAAGCCACCAGCTAATAAATCAGGTGAAGATATCTTGTGAGAAATTGAAGCTTTAGGGCTGATGAAAGTCACTGAATTGGGATCAGATGCAATAAACAACGAAGTCTCGAAGACTAGCAGGTGGAGAAAAACGAAACATACTGTGGGACTTGCCTTATTAGAAGATGAACCTTATCAGGCACAACCTAGACATGATGCACATTGAAAAAATGTTTTTGACAATATTTTCAACACAATCATGAATGTGCCGGGGAAGACGAAAGATAACGCAAAGTCTAGGGAAGACTTAAAGGAGATTTGTAATCATCCAGAGCTTCATTATGATCCAATTTCTAAGAAATATCCTAAGGCACGATATGCGCTAGAAAAATGGAGAAAATAAGCGTTGTATAAGTAGATTAAGGAATTGAACTTCCCTAATGGTTAAGCATCTAACATCGGTCGCTGCGTAGATTCTAAGAAGTTGAAGATGTTAGGGATGAAAAGTCACGATTGTCATGTTTTCATGCAGTAATTGCTGCCAATTGCTTTTCGAGATCTCTTAAAGGATGACATATGGATTGCAATTAATGAGTTACGCATTTTCTTCAAAGATTTAATTGCTAGAAATTTAAATGTTGAGAATCTTCGGCTTTTGCATGAAAACATTCCCAAGATATTGTGTAAGTTGGAAAAGATATTTCCGCCAAGTTTTTTCAACTTAATGGAGCATCTCCTTATTCATTTAGCGTACGAGGCTATCCTTGCTGGCCCAGTACAATTTCAGTGGATGTATCATTTTGAGAGGTAATCAACTAGACTTGTAAACGGTTTATATCACACTCTAACATATACATTTTAACTAACTTACTTCTACAAATGTAAGTACTTGAAACATTTAAAAAATAATGTTATGAATAAGGCAAGGTTGATGGCTCAATATGCAATGATTACTTAGTAGAAGAAGCAGCTACATTTTGTTCCTATTATTTTGAGGAACACGTCTCCACCTCAAACAATTGTCCGCCCCTGCAATCACGATGGTGGAGTCGGACAAAATAAAAGTTTTAGTGGCTACTTCTCAATATTCACCCACCCAGGTTGAGCCTACGGGAGATCAAAGAAGCTTTATCTCACGAATGACGAATGTAACGTCGTACACTCATATGAGTTGTTAAATTGTCCCGAGGTCGCTCCATTCATTAGGTTTACTTTAAACTTAATTATTATCTTAAATTTATTTAATCGCTATTCTTACATTTTTCAATTCTCCTGTAAGGATGTACGTATCGGAATTGCGTTCCAAACATGTGAATATTAGACAAAGTGTCATCGATGAACATCTTGAAAAACATTTCTCAAGTTAGTTTCAACAATTCGCAAGTCATTTGTACATAGATATTAAAATAATTCTTTATTTTTGTTGTTTATTTGAAATTGAAGTTTATGAATAAAATATTTTTTGCGGTAGGCTCCATCGTCTATCCAAGATACAACACTTCAAATGTTGTCATACGCCCTTAGTCGACTTTGCACTGTATACCAAGTGTATCTTGTTAATGGCTACAAATTTTAAATCATGTCGCATCGCTCAAACAAAGATATTCGTAATAGTGGGAGTGCGTTAGGGGCACGAATTACGCACAATGCGATAATGACTTTTACGAGCGATTAAAAGAAGTGATTGAAGTTGAATACGGTGGATTTCTATGTACTGTGTTGTTCAAGTGTCAATAGTTCGATCCCACGATCAATGTCGGGACAAGAGTTCACCGATCCTTAAAAATCGTCGATGCACATTGAAATATGCGATTGAACAAGCACGAGTCTTTCATACTAGCCATGCAAGCTGTCAGGTGTACTTTCATTCATACCCAAATGTAATGTGCAGAACAATTGACAAGCTACGTGCAGACTTCGACATAAAACTTAGTCGAAAACGTTAACAGTGAGCCTATAGAACAAGACGCTTTTCAAAAGCAGCTACCTGAGCATGATACTGAGGTCGATATTGACAACTGTGTTCCAACTTCAATAGTTGATCTTAATTGGGCACACATGTCAAATGTCGACGAAGAAGACGATGAAAGCGAAAACTCCAAGTTTTCATCGAATAACGAGGACGGTGACAACGAATCATGATACTATCTTGTTCAGTTGGTAAATGATGCAATTATATTTTTTTACTTGTTACATAATATTTCAAATGTTGGAGGTTCAACTCAAAATTCTAATTTAGTATTTATTTTTTTATAAAGTTATGTCGTCGGGTAGAGGTTATGCCCCATCTTCTGGTGAGGGCTCTAGTGGGCAATCTGGTGGACGATCTAGTAGTCGATCCAGCAAACGATCCAACGCTACTTAAGATCTCCAATCGAATGGATTACACTGTCATTTTCATGATGATGCTACTCTACATGCACGGACTAGCTAGGGTCATCAGAGTCTGCATCCATACCCATACCACCCTTCTCAGCAGACTCCATTTCATCCGTACACATACCACCCTTCTTCGCAGATCCCATTTCTCCATCAAACGCCCCCCACATTATGCACATCCATCGCCTCCATTTGTATCTTTCATGTCTTTGCCATCTATTTTTTGTGATGATCTCACGTCTATGCAGATGTGTTCTACTTTACTTTTCTCCCTACCCACTCCACCCGTTGATGGTCATGGTACGTTTAAGCCAAGTGTCGAGCCTACTTTCTCATCAGGGGAATCAACATCTCCCTCACATCTCATGATCGTACGTACGACTACCGTACATTCCCACCACCACTCCATTATAATTTGCATGTCTCGCGCTCTCTGGGTCAGCCGGTAGAGCAGTCGCTGAGTTATTCGGCACATCGTTCGAGTGGCTCATCCATAGGTACGACTCCACGTGGATGACGATGAAGCACTACTACTAGCCAACCCTCGGGGTGGATATTCTCGATCGTGAAAGATGACAGATAGTAAGTATACGTACAAAGTTTTATGTTATTTCTTATAAACTTGGCCTAACGTCTCGTTTTTAATTTAGTGGACGAAAGTTACACCTGTCTGACGGAGCTGCCCGATAGATGACTAGGGCATACAAACACTCCCTGCATAAGGATGGTTATTCTTTGGAGCATGTCTCACAGCACATGCGGGATATTTACTGGAATAAATAAAATGTAAAGTTGTTTAAGTTAATGTTGTTTTATTTACATAAGATTTACAAACAATATACAATTGAAAAGTATGTATAGATAAACTTAAAATTTTATTATTTTTTGCGTATAGTTGTCATTCGACAGGGAGCCATCAAATGACGCAGGTATTAGAGAGGCGTACGATAGGCAGATTGTCACTCGGTACGCTGATTTTATTAACAAGATGTGCTCCAAAGATAAGAAGTTTGAACATGTATCTGCTGAGATCTTCGACCACTGTAAGAAGATGCGGTCCACTTATGATTTTAAGAAGAAGTTAGAGCGAGCAAGTAAAAATCGGAGAACTGAGACAAGAGGACCCAATGCATGGATCGCAGTGCATGCTGGTGGCTCAATATTCATTTATCAGCACGTAGAGAAGCTTGTAAGTTATGTTATAATAAGTTTATATATATAATATGCATGGATTTAGTCTCAAACTTAATCCTCTTTAAATATATGTTTTGTAGGCTGAGAAGATGGGTAGACCTCCGTCTGCTTTGGAGTAATGCCTATACCTTCATACGAAAGATCATAACGGCGTCACTTTTCTAGATTCGAGAGTAGAGAAGCTTGTCGTAAGTAAATAGTTTTGCTTTTAAATTATGTTTAGTTAGTTAATGATAAGTGTTAATGACTTGTTAATGTTTTAAATTCTTAATTTAGATGGCGATCCAGCATAGCGGATTGAGCTGACACAGTCGCAGCCTGACACCCCGATAGATGAGACAGAGCTATATTTGTCCGTCGTTGAGCGCGACGACAAAGGACATACATATAGACAAGGGTGGACACAGTCGGGGGCCGCGGCGCAGATAGGCTACAACTGGAGGAGCTAGAGGTGGATATGGAGTTGGATCTTCTCGACCTATTTCTACTCCTAATGAGCCCGTCGAGCTTTTGCAGAGGGACTTCCGGGCGATGCAGACACATATTCTTTGGGTTATGCAGGATCACACTCTAACCTAAGATCAGTTTCGAGAGGTCCAAGGACAATTGAATCGCATGGAGCAAACTCTAATAGACATACTTGGGTTTTCATTCGCACCAGCGCCTCAGAGAAATGTTTCGGCTGATAACTCAGAGACCGACGACGATCTCGACGATTGAGTTGACTTCCTTATATATTTAGCCTTAGGTTGTTCATATCTTGTTTTGTACATTTTCATAATTGTAATTAACTTTTTTGTTGTATTTAATTCATTTTGACTGATGGACTTCAGTTATTAACTTTAATTTCCTTTAATTTTCTTGTCCTTATAGTTATTTCGAATAAATTATATAGCATAGATTAAAATATATTATAATAATAATAATTTTTAATAAAGTTTTATAAAAAATTTAAAATCTAAATATTATTTATAAATAATATTATTTTGAAACATTTCATTTAAAATTTAAATTTAATTGAATTTAAAAAATTTCATAAAATTTTAAATATTATATATAATAGTTTTTGCATTTATATAAAAAATATATAATATTTAAATATTTAAAATATTTTGATGCGCGTCGAACGCGTCAATAAAGTAAAGTTCTTAAACCAACTATTTTGTAGAATAGTGGCAAAGGGTCGATCCCACAGATATTGATAGTCTTTCTTAGGTTAAAAACAACAAAAAAGGAAAATAAGAGGTTTTAAAATAAATATTAATTTAGCTAATTAATCTAACTAAACTAAATAAATAAAATAACTACATTAATTTTGAAAATAATTAATTAATACCTAAGTAACACCTAAGTCTACAGTTCCACAAATCAGGATCAAGATTCAATGGCAATCATTGTGACGATCACCCGACCTAATCCCTAACTAAGCCATAATCTCTCATATAGGACCTAACAAGGAACTAGTCAGCCTTATTTAAACACCTAAACATCTACCAATTATGATACCACTTACAGTTCACTAGATAGTTCTACTGATTAACATATGGTTGTCTATAAATCATAGTTAATTTAGATTTTCTATCTACCAAATTATTCAGTGGAAGTCTTATATTGTTACTAACTAACCTAAGGCCTAACCTATTGTGGAAAAACCAGGAAATAGAGATCACATGCATATATAAACAAAAGTAGTGATATATATAACATGTGTCTAATCTGATGTTCCTATCACTTAACCCAAAAATAAAAATATCATGTACGTACAAAATGTAATACAAAATCATATAAAATGTACAAAAATATGTCGTAGCAGTCCCTCACTCGCTCAGAGGTAGTCATCAATCTTCTATTTGCCTGGTCTGTTACTCGGCTGATCTATACCCACCGTCACAAACTAGACGGTGAGTGCATGAAATTATTTAAGTAATACTGAGAGACATTGATCCACATTCCCAAACAGGCAACAAGTATCAAATTATATAATTTAACTAGCAACTATGCTGAAAAAAACATCATGCAAAGAGATATTGCAGTTAACCAAATATGAAATTAACTCGAGGTTAAGTAGTAATGGATTAGGGTCGGTCGGACGTGATCTTCATCACATCAGTCTGTCCACTACAATTCGAGCTCTACTCTATAGCATTTTAGTACAAATTGAGCTCTATATCATAATTTCAAAAGGTCGTACTTACGATTACGCCTTTTCTATTCCAAGTGAATTAGTCGTCACCGGAATGTACACTTGCTAACATACCCGAGTTTTAAAACTCGTCATGTTCACCCAAGTTGTTCTCGCGCCAATAAACCCCGAGATCTGATTACCCCATTCGAGGCACGTTACCCCGTGTGTCATGCAAGATAGTGGAGAAATTCCTTAACATCCCAGAAAGTCTAGTGACCTCATATGAAAGCTGAATTTCTATCATCAAATGACCCTAAACACAAGAACCACTTTCGCTCTAAAAAATGACTCAGTAGTAGAGACAAGGGATTAGAGTCAAAATAAACACACTAACCTAAACACAACAATCAACATGACAAAGTATATGAATTGAAATCAATGATAGTATATACACAACAGAGTATGATATGAGCAACATCATAAAATGAGAAACAAAAAAGTCATAGCATATGGATTTCAAAGGCAATTCAATTCGAATAACTAAGAATAAATAAATAAATGGAATGAAATATAAATAAATGTCTCAATCAGTTTACTTACATACCACAACAATTCTTAAGCTATCCGACTTTTTGTCGCATCGATGTACACACCTTATACCCCGTACTATCTCCTTTACGGTCCTACCATTTGGCAATTTATCAATTTAGATTCAAGATTAATTATTGAAAATTCCTAAATTGGTCGAAATTGAGTTCGAGATCAATTTGCCGATTTCGCGTTTTTCGAGGTAAAAATATATTTTTCCCTATTTTTATAAAATTTTCCTAAATCTTTTCCATACTTTTATCTACTTTCTGGAATTTATTTTTATTAAAAATTAGTTTGATTTAATTAAATAATTAAAAATATATATTTTCATTAGGGTGGGTTCGGGTTAACCCGACCCGATTTTAGCGGACCCGGATCGGTCTGTGACGGCTTCAATTTCCCATAAACTGGGCACCGCCTCGGCCTAAGCCCACGTGGACCCCTGAGCCAGTCTCGCAAGGTCAGCGCAGGCCTAGTAAGCCTTCCAATCCATTATTACAAGTAAATTCACAATTTTAAGTTGAGTTATTAGTATTTTTCAAGTTTTTACAATTTAGCGGAAGCAATTAATTAAATAACTCAACAATAATGTAAAAGAGTTAGGCAACCTAATTGTGGAACCCAACATGAATATATCATTAGAGGAGAGTAAGTACAAAATACACATGCCCATAATCCCAGTGATTTTACACCAAATATAAATAATAATACAAAAGATTCACCTAGCTATGTAGCTTTCCCATTGCTGGACCGTAGATCTGCACTCAGTCAAACACGAGAATGATGAGCCCAGGTAAGTAAAAACCAATAGGACATATATACAAAATTTCAAAATAACTAGAGCAATCGAATTCATGCATATCGAAAGAAATGAACAGGGAACACCTGAATATAAAAGACTGTAAACAATCAATCGATAAGTGAGGGTCCTGAATGCAAAAAAAAAAACAAACAACGAGTCCCGACCAAAAGGTCGTTGAGTCGCGCCAAAAGCCCAACAGACTCGGGTTCGGGAAGAGTCACCTGCCTCCCAGCCTTAGCCCTTGCGACTATGAGATATCCACAGACCCGGATAAGTGCCCCCAACGTACACTCAATTGGGAGATATCGACGGCATCTAGATAAGAGCTCATATCACAGATAAATAGTAACCATGACTCACTTGTCAATGGACCACTCAACCAACAACAATTTCAAAGATAGCTATCACCAAGCGGTTAACAACAATCGTCAATAAAATGAAAGGAAGCTATCACAAAGCAGTGAACAATAATAGCCAATAGAGTGAAAGGAAACTACTGTACAAGGCCCTAGCTGGTTTACTTACCTGAGCTCGTCATTCTCATGTTTGACTGAGTGCGGATCTACGGGCAAACAAGGGGAAGGATCCATAGCTAGGTGAATATTTTGTATAACTTGTATTTACTTTCATCTGGTGATGGTATATTTATGCAGGGTTCCACAATTAGGGTGTCCAACTCTTTTAACATTATTGTTGAGTTATTTAATGTAGTATTGCTTCCGCTAAATTGTAAAGCTTGAAAAACATTAATAACTCAACTTAAAACTTTTGAATTTACTGATAATAATGGATTGAAAGGCTAACTAGGAATGCGTTGACCTTGCGAGACTTGCTCGGGGGTCCACGTGGGCTTAGGCCGGGCAGGGCCTAGTTTGTGGAAAATTGGGGTCGTCACAGTTGGTATCAGAGCCTAGGTTTAGAGACCTAGATGGTTTAAGGCAATATGATATCAGCACAGTTGGTATCAGAGCATAAGTTTTTACTCATAGCTCTTGATTAATCCACAACCAATAAAAGACACAAATTAAAAATAGAATTAGGACACGGTTGGAACTTAGCGTGAAGCCCTATGATCCTGACTTGAGTCTTCGTAGGGAAGTGAGGAGAGTTGGAGAAAAATAAAAATGTATCCTATATAGTATATTTGTTGTCTTGTAATATATATACGATATCAGTAATTAGACACTGATTCGAGGATTCGTGGCTATGGAAAATGCGAAGATGTTTTAGATCGGGTTTATGAATGATCGTGGGGTTGCAGGTTCGCGGTTTGCGAGCCCGGAGGAGTTGCATGCACTGTCAGATAAAATTTTATCGCATGACCAACAACTGCAGGAGATTCTTCAACTGTCAAGGGCACATGCTACACTGTCACCGTCTACGTCAGCAGCGTTAGTTATTCAGGCTAGGTGTGCTTTTACAATTCACAACCCACCTGAAACATCTCCAGTTCAAGCAAGGCATATAGTGGCTGAGGAGGCACAGGTTCAGGTTGAACTCATACTTCCTACATTTGAGACACTACTTGAAGATACGCTGAACACGCTGACTGATACGGGTGTTAAAGCTACAACTGAGGCGAGGCAGACTCGCAAGTTTCAGAGGCATTATCCAGAGAAGTTGCACGGGGGTACTAACCTTGAGGCGACAGATATATAGCCACGAAAATACATGATGTACTGGCCATACCAGTGCAAATGCAGCCGAGTATATCATCAACTCCACTGGTCGGCGAGGTCCATGTCTGATGGCGTACTACGGAGGTGTCGATGAGGAATAGTCCGTAACCTGAAGAGGACCGAGTTTCAGATCATTCGACAAACGATCGGGAAGTCGATTGCATTATGTGGATCTGTATATGCGCTTGATCAAGTATGCTGGGGGTGCGGCTGACACGGACACTGACCAAGCTTACTACGTCATACACGGTTGCCTAGAATTTATTAGTTTTGTTGGGTGACGATGGCTCCGAGCACAGTACAGGAGGCTTAAGCGAGGATTATGGCTATTGAGAGCTTTGGGAGCACACGCACCGGAGTACCAGTCGCATTATCGGCATCATCACGTTCGATGCGATGGTCTGGAGATGATCAAAGGAAAACGAGAGTTAAACGGTCATGACAAAGAGATCAAGCTCAGAGCGTAGGATTTGTTACGTTTCCGCCATATGCAGAATATATTGCGTCAGTGTTAGTTGGTACAGCGCAGGGTTACGCTAGTGCATTACAGCAGACAACATCGTCAGATCCTCGACATAAGTACCATCGGAGGGCCGATGGCAGAGGCAGTGGCCAGAGACAAGGTCAGAGCTCCAGTCAAATGCACAGACAAGGACAGAGGTCTAGTCAGGCACAGGGACAAGGACAGGGACAACATGTTCCATACAAATCGAGATTTCGGCATACTTGTTTGGGAGTGTGGACAGCCATGTCACTTCACTAGTACGTGTTCACGGCTGCGGGCAGGCATAGCAGAGTCAGGAGCAGATTCATGCTGAGACCCACTCGATCAAAGAGATTGATTTACATTCTCGCGGACATATTGCGGATATGAGTATGTTAGTGACGGTGGGTCATGGGACTAATATGGTCATTTGTATTCCAATATATGTTGTGAGGATGTTGCCCTAACATATATTGATGGGAGGAAACAGATGGTGTGTTCTTTTTCTGGAGGTCTCGGAGGAGCCCAGCTCGTCACGGAGGAGCCCAGCTTATCGCGGAGGAGCCCAGCCCTACAGAGTAAGATGGGGGTATGACCTTGGGCGAGAATGACTTTGGGCGGGTATGACCTTGGGTCTTCATTCATAACACACTATTGTCCTTTGAGAATTGCATGAATTTCGAGGACGAAATTCTAATTCATTGGGAAGACTGTAACGGCCCGAAAATCCGACTTGTGCCACGTGCCAAGTCAGGATCGTATGTGAGACCCACTAGTCGAAATACGTATGTCCGAATCTCGGGTGGAGACACCGAGGTAAGATATTTTTATCTGATGTGTGTATATCCAAATGTTAATTGTTGAGAACGGTATATGCTGGGAATTCGGTGAGCCGAAACACGAACGGGGACGTGCCTTGAGTCACGTGTCAACGTGGGACTGAGGTAACGGCTTAATGTGGCTATAGTGATTTTAATGTGGTCACATTAAAATTGAAAAAAAAAGGAATCAGATAAGAAGTGAGTTGAGAGAGAAAAAAAAGAGATAGGAGAAAAGAGAAAGAGTAAGAGAGAGAGACGACAAAAAGGGAAGCGATGCGGCGAGCGCTTGATGAGCTCGGGGCGCGACAATAGCGGCGCGAGAGGGGCAACAACAATGACATGGCTCCAGCGAGCCGCCCGCGGCGACGAGCTGCAGCAGTGACGCAGAGTGCGGTGCGCGGCAGCGAGCGGCGAGGCGAACAACGACGACTCCAGCGACGACTCGGCATGACAACAACACCTACGAGCCAGCGACGAGGAGACGGTAGCAGCGGTGATGCGGCGACGACGCGACCGTGGCAGCGACGCGGTAGCGGCATCGACAGCGGCGCAATGAACGACGTTGAGTAACTGTGCGGTGGCGCATTGTCAGACCAATCGATC
Source organism: Stephania yunnanensis (assembly GCA_039657365.1). NCBI lineage: Eukaryota > Viridiplantae > Streptophyta > Magnoliopsida > Ranunculales > Menispermaceae > Stephania > Stephania yunnanensis. Next base: position 50,609,852 of record CM077585.1, on the reverse strand, counting down.
CTCGACGAGGGGTGTGATTCGACGAAGTTCAACGACTCGATGGATTCAAATGGATTTTGAAGGACATGGTGAGGTTTATGTTAAGTAATTTGGTTGTGATTTGAATGACTTAGTAAATTAGTCTTAAAAAGGTATAAATGAACACCAAGGACTTAACTGACTATAGTCGGGTGTCGGGTGCATATATCGAGATGTGACCGGGACGTTTTGAGGACAATTTAGATTGTTCGCAAAAATGTAAGTAAACCAACTAGGACCTTGTACAGTGGTTTCCTTTCATTTTATTGGCTATTGTTGTTCACTACTTTGTGATAGCTTCCTTTCACTTTATTAACGATTGTTGTTCATTGCTGGGTGATAGCTATCTTTGAAATTGTTGAGTGGTCCATTGGCAAGTGAGTCATGGTTACTATTTATCTGTAATATGAGCTCTTATATGGACGCCATCGATATATCCCAATTAAGTGTACGTTGGGGGCACTTATCCGGGTCCGTGGATATCCCATAGTCATAAGGGTTAGGGCCGAGAGGCAGGTGTCTCTTCATGAACCCGAGTCTGCTGGGCTTTTGCAGCAACTCAACGACCTTTTTGTCAGGACTCCCTGTTGTTTGTTTTTTTTTGTATTCCAGACCCTCGCTTATTGATTGATTGTTTACAGTCTTTTATATTCCTGCGTTCCCTGTTCATTTCTTTCTATATGCATGAATTCGACTGCATTAGTTATTTCGAAATGTTGTATATATGTCCTACCGGCTTTTACTTACCTGGGCTCATCATTCTCGTGTTTGACCGAGTGCAGATCTACGGTCCAGCAAGGGGAAGGCTCCATAGCTAGGTGAATCTTTTGTATATCTTGTATTTACTCTCCACTAGTGATGGTATATTTATGCAGGGTTCCACAATAAGGGCGTCCAAATCTTTTAACATTATTGTTGAGATATTTAATGTAGTATTGCTTACGTTAAATTGTAAAACTTGAAAATATTAATAACTCAACTTAAAACTTTTAAATTTACTGATAATGATGGATTGGAAGGCCGACTAGGTCTGCGTTGACCTTGCGAGACTAGCTCGGGGGTCCACGTGGGCTTAGGTCGGGAGTGCCCGGTTTAAGGAAAATTCGGCCGCCACACGGTCCGACCTACTCCCCTCGAGTCAGGGTCGGCCCGACCCGGCCCACCCGGGCCTGGGTCGGCATGACCCGACTCACATGGGGTAGCCCGACCCGGCTACCCCCCCATCTTCGTCCTTTCACCCCGACAGAGCCTATGCTCTGTTTTTTGTTTTTTTTTTTTTTTCTTGAGGCGTTGGGGTTAGCTCTCAACCCCAACCCGGTTTTGATGGCAGGGGAGACACCCCTGCCATCTCCCCCGCACCTCTCGGCCATGGAGGCCGAACCTCCATAGCCACAGCAACAACAACAAACGACTACAACAACAATAACCAAATTCAACAACAACAACAACAACAATGAATCAACAACAACAACAACAACAACGATCAAGAACACTCTCAACTCTCTCTCTCTCTCTCTCTCTCTCTCTCTCTTCTTCCTCCTTCTCGGCTTCTCTGTTTTTTTTTTTTTTTCGATTTCTTCTCCACCGACTTTGATGAAACCAAATTGAGATAAGTTTGGACTTTAATTCCATTTGACCAATATATATCTATATGATTTGGGTTGGTGTGTTTGTGAGCCACACATCTCAAACCACGCATGTATCTCGAGGCACATCATGTGGTTTGCTCACACCACTTGTTCCTTGTGTCACTCTCAAGTGACTTCAATACTTCACACCCATCCTAGAGATGAGTGTGTGTGCATCTAGATGTATATCTAGTGATGTATGTTTTTAATTCTTTAACTTAGCGTCATTTAATAAAAACTAGATATGGCTACTTTTGGACCACTAATCACATTTCATTTTTCATTTTTAATGAAATATAATTTAACTAGTTACGCTTACCCCACGAGCTGCTACCTCAGACCCACGTCAGTACGCAAAATGAGGCGCGTCCCCGTTCGTTTCGGCATTTGCATACCCGTATAAATGACTTAGTAGTTTACACATATACATTACACTAGGCATACAACACACAAATGACATTTACCTCGGCCACCGTGCCTCGGTAGTGACACATATCTCGCTGCGAGTCCCACGTCACGGGTCATTTGGTCATTTGATCCTGATTATTTAGGCATTGATAATCATGGTCTTCAATCTTTCCCAAAAAATCATTAATTTATATTCTCTTAGATTAGCTATAGAAAATCAACATTCTCCATAAATTCCTCGTTTCCTCTAATCTCAATAGTCAGGAGGCCGTTTGTCGCCACTAACTACTTCTCTAATTAATGTATAACCCTAGACATCCGTCAATCAGGTTTAACACACTAACCGCACTAATATGGGTTTGTGGGAACACTAATCCTAAATAATTGGATCGCATCCGCTCCCGATTTATCCTAGATTCAATTGTTGCACACTTAAGAACAGAAAGGGTTTGACGGCAAACGAGTGAGTGTTCGTCACTTTATTGCTCTAAAAGTACAATTACACGAATACTAATGGTCCAAATAACTATAGGTTGTCCACATAAAAGCATGCACTGGCTACATACACACCTTAGATCTAAACCATATTCCTTAAAATCAACAACAATGAAATAGAGATCAAAACAACAACAACAACAACAACAACAACAACAACAACGCCTAAGTCCCAAATAGGAGAATTTAAAATAAATTAAATAATAAAATAAAAGATCTCACATAATATGTCATAAGTTCATGACCCCGACTTGCTTCCCTTCCGACCTAGGAAAGAAGTTGATTAGTCGAACATCATCGTCGAAGAAAGTCGATAACAAAAAAATAATAGTCGTTGATCAAAATAATAAAACATAAGTTCCTAATATATAAAACTACTAAAAATTGATCTCGAAAGGTGAGAGAAACTAATTTTAGGGGTTGGGGAGGTGACTCGTGCGCCAAGGAGCATCATAGAGCTGTTTTTAGGCTTGAAAATAGGTTATATCCATGTGTCCGCAGCCTATGGCTCGTCAGGTTAGCACACGCTGACGTGTCACCTTCTGATTAGTGGAGACCGGCTGTAATGATGTGCTGGTGTAGTAGGATGCGCGCCATGTGGCATACAAGGAGGCGTTAAGAAAGTCGCGCATGACTCGGCCGAAATTCTGGGAGACGGTGCTCGTGTGCAATGCAAATCACGAGGAAATCGAAGAGCAGCTATGCGAGGGAAGAAATGGTGGTGTGATGTGTGTCGTGAGGCGGCACGTGATTGGCGAAGAGCTAATGAGTGACGTGCTTGGAGAGGGCGAGAACGCGCCACGTGGCAGCCGCTGGAACGTGATGTTGGTTGCAAAGACTGTGATGGAGAACAACGTTGACGTGGCAACGTGTGATTGGTTGAGAGTAGATATGCGCTGATGTGGCAGTTTCTAATTGGTTGAAATATGTTGTCTCATATACTACCTACCGCGCAACACGTAACTCGAGGCAAACTGTCCGGTCATCCGATCACTACATTAAATACTCCATTTTGAGTATTTTTCCACCACGAATTCAACCGCGCATTCTGTTTCACCTTAAAATGACCAATAAATATAATTAATATATATTTTAGAGACTTTCCTTATTTAAATTTACAAAAATAAACTACTAAATATATATAAATATTGACTTATCATATTTACATTTAATTTCATTTAATTTAATAATTTTTAAAAAAGTTTTTAATATTTAGTTTTTATAAATTAATTATATTTCAAAATTTATTTTTTTAAATTTTTAAATATTATATTATATTATATATAATAGTTTTTGCATTTTATAAATATTATATATTTTTAAATATTAAATATTAAATATATATATATATCAAACTTTTTTGAAAAAAAAAATTTCGCCAATTTAGCGATGGGGGCCACATGGGCAATTAGCGATGGGGCATTAGCGACGGCCTCAGTCGCTAATTGTCCACGTGGCATGGTCAAACGAGTTTTGACCAAAACCATGTACACATTTGCGATGGGAAATGACGAGAGGATCCCATCGCTAAACTTGACACACCGTCGCTAAAAAACTTAGAGAATGTTAGCAACGGGGTTTCCCATCGCTAACACGGTATAACGACGAGAGATACTAGATTAGCGACTTTGTAGTGTCCTATATATCTACTACTATATTAAAAGAGCCAATTTCAACCATGAGGAAAAGTCGATATTGCCTCTTCCCATATTTCTGAGTCCAAATTGAAATCTAACAAAACTTTTGAAATCGAAATCTAACAATATCACTTTACTCTTATCTCTTCTCTTTGACCTCTCATCCCTTCCCTTCGATAAATTTTGTGTGATGAACCAAAATCCAATAAACCTGCCTTAGGGGCAATTTAGTAAGTTTTCAAACTCTAAACTAATGTACCCTAATATAAATTAAATTTGAAACCCTAGCCTCCTTTTTGTTTGAAACTTTAACTATGGGAAACAAAAAAGAAAAATCGATGTCTAACTCCAGGAGAACACAAATCAAAGGTACACATATCTCTCTCATCCTTTTAATCACTTTTTAAATTAAAATCAAACTTGAAAATTTACAAAAACGGTGGTTTGAAGCGTCGATGAGGCGACCGACGGCCCATCGGCGGCGGGCTTCATTGTCACCACCGGCGGCTTTCGTTGTCGCCATCGGCGGCAGTTGCGCCCCTGCCAGCCATGGCAGGCGTGCCCATGGAGGGGTGGGGGTGATCACGAAACCACCCATTCCCTTCTCCATCGCATCAAAGGTGGGGGCAACCTGGTGGTGCCCCCACTGTCCCGGCGACGGCGGTAAGGCCGCCGACGATGGTGGACGACGAAGCCGCCGCCGGCCACTAGGGCGTCGGTTGTCTCATCGATGCTACAAACCACCATTTTTGTAAATTTCAAGTTTGATTTTAATTTAAAACGTGATTAAAATGATGTGGGTGAGATGTGTGTACCTTTGATTTGTGTTCTCTGGTGTTAGACCTCGATCTCCATTTTTCCTCCCGTAGTTAAAATTTCAAACAAAAAGAGGCTAGGGTTTCATATTTAATTTATATTAGGGCTACATTAGTTTAGGGTTTGAAAATTTACTAAATTGTCCTTAAGGCAAGTTTATTGGATTTTGGGTCGTCACATTTTGCTCCCACTAATATATATATATATATATATATATATATATACTTGTTATCATAACGTGCTCCGCACATGCGGTGCACGTGCTTCATACATATTTGGAGAATTTTTTTTATTAAGATTAAACTAAATAAGTGTTAAAATAAATAAAAATAAATCAATCAATTATTCATACAACATGAAAATTAGCAATCGATTTTTTGAAAAACTTTTATAATTCAATTAACACCAAGCGAAAGACATGCTACATCTAGTACATCCATTCGAAAAAATAAATAACAATCCACAAAATATGAAGTTAAAATATTATTTACAAGGTTGAACGAACATTATAATAAAAGATTAAAATAAATATACTTCATAATTGTAATATTTACAAAAAAATTTCCTTTTCTAGTTATTCATACATGGGTAGCACAATTAGTTTATTGAAATGAGTTGCAACAAAGTTGAGAGGCAAATTGCTTTTATACTAAATTGAGCATGACATTGATTGCCAAAAATATGAATTCTGCATAGCATTCATGCATATCTTAACACGTTCAAAATCAACTTATTACAGAATAATGTTTTCATCTAGATCATAAAAAATAATTAAAAGGTAAAAACAAAGAAGAAAAAGAATTTGTCATTTATAGACAAAATGCTTGTATGTCTAGATAATTTATGTGAAGCAAAAAGAAAGCTTCATTGCTTTCAATGCATTTATCTATATTCCTGTTGTTCATCCTCAACTTAACAAAAAGCTAAACACGACTATAAAATGAATAAAGAAATACACCAACAACCGGTTGACCCAGGTGGTAAGAGACTTGTCCCCTTAAGTAAGGTTTAGAGCTCGAGTCTTGTGAATGAAAAAAGGGGTTGAGATGGACGCCCCATATAAGACCCGATCATGCCCAAACGTTGATTAATTGGTGCAGTTGGCATCGAACACTACGTGAAAACTCAAAAAAAAAAAAAAAAAAGATCACTTAATTACATTAACTTTTATTTAATTTTAAATAACTTTCTCGATATAGCATAGCAGTAGTATTTTTTTACGTATTTTATTTTGTTATGCAGAGGTAAAGAAATATGTCTATTCATTTTGTGACGACCCCTTTCCTAATCTAGGGCACCGCCCGGCCTAATCCCGTAATTAAGCCCTAATCATATTGCCGCGGGACTTAACTACGTATTAGTCAGCCTTTACAACTTAGACGCCTCTTTTCTCGTGTTCATGATAAGTAATACACTAGTCCTACCAGTTTATAAAATTTAAAGGTAATTAACACTTTTTAATAAATTAATTAATTAGCGGAAGTCTTATTGATTATGCGGAAGCAATGAGTAACTTATGCGGAAGCCATTTATAAAATCATAAATGTGGAAAACTAGGAAATGACATCACATATATAAAGTCCTCGAAAATGCAGTGAAACAGCAAAATAGTCTAAGTCAAGTCGGGGAACTAACGCTCAACCCGATATACAACCCCAAATAGTATCTGAAAGACGTATATAACATATACAATCAAAATATCAAAATAAGACCTATAATCGATGCAGTGACGCGCCGCAGGCTCAGGAATAATCGTCGATCATTTCTTTGCCTAGCCTGCTGGTAGTCGGCTCTGCACCCACCGTCATAAAAAGGACGGTGAGTACAAGAAGAAAACAGTAATCCCCGATGACAAGTTTAATTTGCATTTCCTAATATTCAAATGGTATTTAAAGACATATAAATGGAAAAATTAGAAATAAGCCATATGCGAGTAAATACCAGAGTTAAACAAGTGATACTGACGCTAGGCTAAGTAGTGGTGATTTAGGTCCAATCGGCAGTGAAACATGTCACTCCGACTCAATAATCATATAACACAAGGGATTCTAACCCAAATGTCACCAGGGACTCTAACCCCGGTGTGTAGACCACCTCAGGGACTCTAACCCCGAGTGTCATACGGTGTCAAGTAACCTGTGCCGACATCCCCAGGGACTCTAACCCCGTGAGTGTCGCGCACACCTCGATCGAGTACGGGACCTAAATGCGAAAACTACTTTTAAATTTCAAGAAATTCCAAGTATGGATTGTCAAGGCATAGGCACATCTACACACCTAAACAAATAAGGAATACAAGTCATCTTAAACATTTATAAGTTACTCACTAGCCTAATAGCATGCTATTTATCATTCAATTCACATTTGAAACAACAAGAATAGACATAGCATGGGATAGAATCAATGAATCAAATCAAATGAATGGATATCATGCAAACTAGACTCATCAAGTGAGCATAGACACAAAGAGCACATGATATAAGAATAGAAAGGCAAAATAGTCAAAAGGACTATGCAAGGAATACAATTAATAGAAATGAAATACCAAGTACAGTTGTCATTGGGTATACTCACAACAACAAAGTAAAGTCCTAGCTTTACTGACCTCCCGATACTCCAAATCTTGTATTCGCTCTCTCGTACCCTTTTCTTAGGTTCCTGAGTTTGGTGTCTCATTAATGCAAGTATAGTGGGTTTAAGCTCAATTTATCGAAATATACTTTTTCCCAATTTTTCCAAAATTTTTCCAAGTTTTTCCCTCATTTTTCTTCTCTTCTTTTTCATTTTTTTTTTAAATTTTGTTTGGGTCGGGTCGACCCAAACGGGTTAGACCCGACTCGACCCTAGACCAGAACAAGTCCAGGCTCGGCCCAGGCCCACTGGGAGGATGCACAAGCGCGCGTGTGCATCTTCCTCAGCTGTTCGATCGATCATCGTTTTTTTTTTGTTATTTAAATCTCGTGATGGGTTGGGGTTGCTCTCTACCCCAACCCCGATGGAATACAACCTTGGCACAGTTTGACCATGGGGTTCAGCCTCCATGGCCGAACTCCACTCTCGGCCACCCCACCGCCAACCACCCGAAATCCACAACCACAACGAGGACTCACCGCGATTTTGACGTCTCCTCTCATTCCCGACGCGTCCCTGCTTCTCCTCCTCCTCTCCTCTTCTTCTTCCTCGCTCTCGGCCTCCCTGTGTCTATGTTTGTGTGTGTGTGTGTTTGTGTGGGGTGTAGGTGTAAGTGGGGTGGAAATATGTCATGGATTTTGACAAGTGTTGCTTGGGTTGGGACAAGTGTGTTTGATTTGGGATAAGTGTGTGTTTGTGTTTATACAAGCGACATCTAACTGTGACACAACTAAGACACTCGCCCGTGTTTTCGGGCATTTCGACGCCCAGTTTCACGTCCGAACCATGATATCCGCGTATTGTCGCGTCGCTAGTCACCCAATATCTATTCCATATTAGTTACGTGACAAATTTTTATTCACTTTGTGTGTTTTCGTTTCCCCGACCAAGTACTCGGTCCCGTCAACTACCTGGAACCAGCGTCGACACGCATATCGAGGCGTGTCCCCACTCTCGTCACGACGCCTACAACTTTACAAACCGACTTAGTAAGTCTACACAATACATAACACTAGGCACACATCAATATAAAAATACGATATACCTCGGCCACGTGCCTCGATCGGTGCACGTATCACAGTGTAAGTCCCACGTCATCGGTGATTCTGATTAAAGAATTAAAATGGGGTTAGAGATTTGGGCTGTGACACATTTGTCCTGCAGAGATAAAACAATGTTGAGTATTAGCTGCGTGTAGTAAAATGAGTGCAAAATTGTATTTGCTACGTGTAGCAAAATGAGTGCAAGATTTTATATTGTAATGCTAGCAAAGAGGGCTTGGTCACCAACATCCTCATAAGACATTTTTTTCACTTAAATACATGAGTCCCCTCTTGCCGCACCTCCAGTTTTGTAAGGAATCTTGCAATAACACACAAACACACTTTGCAACCATTTTTTATTTTATTTTTTGAGTTGACATATTATTGATGCTCCTTATCCAAGGAAACACTAAGCTAACTCATCAATGTATTGAACGCTCTCATCTCTTAAGAAATTTATTATGTAATCAATTAATTTCACAATGATTTAGCAATAAAAATACCGGTAAAAGAATGATCGCATATATATATATAAAGGAAGACCTTGGAGTGCCACACGGCTTCCTCTCAACCTTCCTACTCGTCATGTTATCATTGTAATCACTACAAGAACATGGTGGAATAGCATCAAAGAATTGTGACAGACATAATATGTTGCTAAACAACAACAAATCAGCAACAGTTCTGCATCAGATAGTACGTTTGACTCGGTTGACCCAAAAGCAACAATTCAGTGACAGATTTGTGACAAAAATTGTGATAAACTATATGTTGTCACAGATCTGTCGTTGATTTCTCCCGTCATACATTTCCTGTCAAGGTTGTGACAGATCAGCTACAGATCAGCGACAGACATGATTCTGTCGCTGATCTGTAGCAAAGTGAAAAATAAAAAATGAGGCTGTGACAGATCTGCTACAGATCAGCGACAAACTTGATTTTGTCGCTGATCTGTTGCTGATCAGGGACAGAACAAAGTCTGTCACTGATCTGCGACAGATCAAGCAACAACCACATAAAATTTTATTTTACTCTCTTTCCCTTCCTCTCACGTGTTTTCTCTCTCTCCCCTCTCACGTGCTCTCTCTATCTGTATCCCCTCTCAAACCAATCTCACTTTCATTCTCTCTCTACCTGAAACAACTCCTCCATCTCTCATTTTCTTTTCTCTCCTCCACCACTCATAGCTCTCATCACTCACCCCTCTCGGACTCCTTGCGGCTCCAGCGGCCACCGTCGCTGATGACACCCTCCACCACTCTCGGCTTCTCTCTCGGCGACGACGAGGGAGGGGGACTGGTATTCGACGACAACAGTGGTGTTGTCGAAGAGGGCGCTAGCGGAGGCCGTAGCAAAGCAGTTTTTGGCAACGGCGAAGGTGGGGGATTGGTATTCTTCGAAGCGTTGACTGTGGTGTTGTCGAAGGGGGCGTTTGGCGGTGGCGGCGGTGTTATTGAAGGGGCGTTGGCATTGGCAGAGGCGTTGGCATAGTTGCAGGGCGATGTAGTACCGGAAGGGAGGCTCATCGGTGACGAGGAGGTTGTGGGTTTGATCGGGAGTCACGAGGACTCGGTGGTGTAGGGTTTTGTGTAGGAGGTGTCGATTTCATTGTTGAGTCGGCGACCCGCTCGCTTGCCGTGGCCCCATCAGCCAGGGAGGAGAGCTTCGGCCTTGTGAGCGGCGGCGACCCGCTCGCTTTCGCGATGATAATTCGACTGGCGCCCAACTTGGTGGATGAGATCAGGCGCGTGGAAGCTGAGGGGGACTCCTAGGATCAAATTCGATTCCAATGCGAATAATCCATCCGGAAATGTGAATACTTTTTGGTTCAATTCACTCGAATTAGGAATTTCAATTGCTCAATTTCTTAGTTTTATTGTTTGAATTGTGAATACTTGATTTCGATTCCGATAATTTTGTGATTCTAACTTTGGGAATTCAATGCTAGTTCGACTTTATAATATGCAATACTTTTAGGTTATAATGGAATTCCCTCTTTTAAGACAATGTGGACGATTGCAGAAATTAGGCTTGCTGCCGTGACAATTCATTACATTTGAATGCTAGATAAATAGATAGTTCTAACTCGAAAGACTGGAACGCCACGGTCATCCCAATTGCTTCATAGTGGATTAGCTCATTTAGATAGCAACTTAATTGTCATTACATTTGAATGCTAGATAAATAGATAGTTCTAACTCGAAAGACTGGAACGCCACGGTCATCCCAATTGCTTCATAGTGGATTAGCTCATTTAGATAGCAACTTAATTGTTTGTTCTCTAGCTCAGTGTATATCACTTGGGAGTATCCTTTTTTGTGATAGAGTGAAGTACCGTAAATTCTTGTTCTTTTCAAGTTTATCTGCCTATGATAAATCTGTCGTTAGTGTATTGACTTGAATTATAGAGAAAAACCCAACTTCGGCAACAACAAAATTTATTTTTATCGTCTGCTTTGGCGCTACATTAATATGTTTCCTCTTGTTGCATGCCATCATCATTATATAACTCATGATAATAGCCCTGAAACTTTATCGCCGGTGTTGGTGTTACTTATTATTCTACTTTTTTTTTTATTTGCGAAAGGTCTTGGCTGATATTCAATAATTTTCAAGCAATGGTGCTTGAATTTACTCATTTTCTAATGCTCAGTTGTACTCTCAATGTGTTGGTTCTATTTTTTTATATATGTGAAAATGTAATTTTGAAGGTTGTCCTAGTTTTATTCATTTTTAATTTATTGTTTTTTTTTTCCAATTTCTTCTTTTCATATTATCTTAGACTTATGTCCATATTTATGTTGCAGCCATGAGTTACCAGTGTGTCAATGCTAAGTTAATTCTTTTATAAGAACTCTGGTTGTTGCCATTAGTTTTGTTTTTAGCCATCATTTCAATTTCATTATTTAAAGTTTTAGTTTTTTTTTCCAGTGAATTTTTTTTCTTTTATTCATATTCGAAATTATTTATAAATGTAGGTTGTTTGCATCTTATGATTTGTTTTATGCTTCGTCTAAGGATTTCAAACTTAAGTATTATTGATCAAAATTAAACTCTTCAGGTTAGTGAAGCCCAAGGTAGCAGGTTGAGAGACAGATTCCAACTTATTCACCCTGGCCTCATTGTACTAGGTGAGCTCAAGATACATACACTATTTTATTGTGTTCATCTTTTTCTCTAATGTATTTTCGGACCTCGAAAGAAAATGAGAAAAAAATAATCTATTTATTTTAGGATCATGAAGATTTTCTTCTTCATATATGTAATGAGATCTCACTTCTATCAACGAGCTAACACACATAAACACCTACTTGTAAGAATTGTTAACGTATGTTAAATAATCTATTGGTCTTACGTTTTTATGCATGCTCCTAACTAACACGGGTTGGCTGCAAAATGTTACCTCTCTTATTACCTTGGCCACCTCTTCTCTTGCAATCCTTCCTTTCTCACCATCTCCTCCGCATCCCTTCACTGTATTTGCTTCCAATCCTACACCCAACTCCACCACCAATCTTGCATTCATTAGCTGATCAATGTGCATAGACATAGCTATGACGGGCACTCCAAACAAGGTTCCTCATGTGTGTCTCTACATCTTTAACCAACCTCTTTTCAAGTATATTTGTATATTTTTTATGTTCTATTTCAATGTGTTGGGTTTCGTTCAATAATTAATGTCATGAGAAGGACTTGATCCATTTGTAATAGCCTATGCTCTTTCATTTACCTACCTTTCAATGTCTTCTATTCATGATTTTTCATGCAGTGGTGATTTTTGTGTGTGTGTATTGGCTAAGGGCTTGTCATTAACATTCTTTCTTCTAATTGTTCCTTTTTATTGATGTTATGTAGGACTTATGAACAAGGCTCCTCAGGTGTGTCTCTATTTCTCTTACCAATCTCTTTTCAACTACGTACATTTGTATTTTTATTATTATTATTGCATGCATAATGTTGCTCATTGAGTTAGTCACTTTAGTTATCTATGGCAGCGCCTATCTGACCTCCATATCACTTCACCATAGTTGTGGTACAAACATTTGATCATGATTTTTTTTGTTAAAAATAGTTTTATATTCTATTTCAATGTGTTAGGTTTCATTATACTTAAATGTCTTACTCATTAGATCATGATTTGAGCATTACATTCTATTTGTTTCTTGGATTTGTTAAAAATAGAGGGTATGTGAAGGGATTTTTTTTTATTTGTGCGTGAAGTTTTTTCTTTTGTTTTGGATGAGCAATATCCTATGTACATCACGGGTCTTTATCTCTATTTCTAATTCTAGAATTATATATATATATATGTGTGTGTGTGTGTGTGTGTGTGTGTGTGTGTGTGTGTGTGTGTGTGTGTGTGTGTGTGTGTGTGTGTGTGTGTGTGTGTGTGTGTGTGTTTTGTTGGTGACAGATGCTTGGTCTTGTTTTATAATTACTCTTAGTAAATTATTCGGCGGCATTGCGCCATGCTACCACTTATTCTATACTTCTATTAACCTATAATTTCTAGCTTGACTAGCTACCCGATGAAATGGCACACTGCGAACCTAATATATCCTGAGATGCATGGTCTTTTATTTAGTATGTCATTAGCTTAGCAATTTCTTAAAGTCAATGTTTGCTGATTTTTTATTGATTTTAGTCTTATATCGAGATAGTGTGCTCTCTTGCTACTTGCTAATATATTAATTTTGCAGGCCGCGAAGGGTGGAAAAAGCGATGCAGATCGAATTTGGGTAGTTGATTTTAGTCTTGTATCGATATAGTAACTCACACCATTAAGTTGGAACCTAATTTTATCTATATGATGAGAATCGAATTTCAGAATTCATTAGTCAAGTTTGTATATGTTACCCTTCATGCAAATAATGGCTTTCAGCCTTATTATTTTTATAAAATAAATATTTATATCTTTTAAATTGTTTTTGCAAATTTTGCTGCAAGACATTTCTTATTTTTACTTTTTACTGTTTTCAGAATTAATTAATTTAAAAATTACTTTTTACTGGATCCCAGTCAGCTAAACATCAACAGATTTGTGACAAATACAACAAAGTGTTGATCAAGCAATCAATGATCGCGACAGACACACGTCGTCATTGAAACAGAATGAGTTGCGACAGAACACGTCTTTGCTAACTAGGCAAATCAGCGACAGACAATGTCTATTGCTAAATAGCAACAGATTTGCAACAGACACGTCTTTGCTGACTGGACTTTGATTAGCAACAGACATGTTTCTGTTGTTGTTCAGCGACAGACGTTTGTCACAAATCTGTCGCTGAACAACAACAGAATACTAAATCTATCGCTGAGTTGCATCAGCAACAAAGAGTTTAGCAACAACTACTGTTTGTCGGTGATTTGTTGCAGAGTGATTTAGCAACAGAACCGTACCAATTCAACATCAGATTAGTTTGTTGTTGATTTGGTTTTTTTTGTAGTGAATGTCACGCCATCAACTCGACTCTAATGGGAATAAAAGAACACCTTGGGGTGTACATGTGGCATTTTCTATATAATAAATCATTTCAAACCTAATACATATTGTAATATTATGTAGGGGTGTCCAATAGTTTTCACTTTTCACTCATAAGGTTGACATTCATATCCTACATTAGTTAACATCATCACTTACTCAAATGCAAAATAGTTAGATAATATGTCAATATTATTCTATGTACCGCACACAATTGCATAATCTAAGACGGTGAGTAACAAAAAGTAATTGCGATGTAATAATTTTTTTTTCTAATTCAACAAGAGACCAAGACTTTTAACAGGAAATTAAAGTAATAATTTGAATAGGCTAATTATATACTCATTGAGGCATTTCATCAAACAATTGATGTGTAATATTTATTTGTGATTCAAATGTGCATATTTTTGTGTATGGGGGGCAAAAACACTACATGGATGAACATAGCAGTGCTAGTGACATGTATGCGAAACTTCAGAAAAAATAGGGGACCCGTTTCAGGGATCCTCAAAGGCTATGTAGGTCTTACTACCACCATTTTCGCAGACCTCTGCTCCGCTCTCTTCTCCAACCGCCCATCAAGCTTCCTCCACATGCTCGCCATCGTCCCCGGCATAGTCATCACCACCGTCGTCTTCCTCCGCGAAGTCCCCGATACCACCGTCGCCGCCTCTGCCCAGAACGTAACAGAGAGTCACTACTTCAACATCTTCAATACATTGGCTGTTATAATAGCTCTCTACCTGCTCGTATTTAACATGACTGGCGATCACTGCCGCACCCTCTCCATCATGTTATCACGGCCGCACCCTTTCCATTTGAGTATTCCACTAGACATGTACTCTGCTATGCAGTATTACTACTTAACCGGAGATATAAAACACCAAATTCAAGATTTGGATAAGAAGCTAGATATTAGGTCAGAGATTTTGGATTTGTTGATAGAGTTGTGGAAGATGAAGAATTCTCATTGTGCTAAAATTCAAATGAGAAGCTAGAGTTGGATTGAGATAAGGAGTTAAACGCAGCTAGGTTTAATTGGAGTAACAATGCACCTACGATAACTGTAAAACCGGTACTTCCTCAAGGTCAACATTCACACTTTTAATATAGTATTGTATATACATACACACACACAAATAGTTTTCTTTTAATTAAATCCAATTAAGAACCATTCATAAAAATGACGAATTAATATTGGCAAGTATTGCACTAGTTAGAAACGTGGCATGCAAGATGTCATGCCTATTGAAATTTCCCATTGTGTACTCAATGATTTCCAAGAGTAAATAAAAGTCACTTAGGTTTGTTTGATTTTTGTTTTTTTTGTTTTCTTTTGTTTTTTGGTTCCGTTGGAGGAGGTTTTTCCGGTTTGAAGGATCGGGGTTTAGGGCGGATTTCGTCTCCAAATTAGGGCTCGGTTGAAGTTCGTCGTACACACACTCAAGGCGCGTTTTCGATCGTTTGAAGGTACGTTGATAGTCTAATTAAGTTATATTTGGTTGAGTAGTTGTAATGTTTGTGTGGCGGTGTATTGAATGGTTCCATTATTGGAAATTCGTGGTTCTCGGCCACACAGGCTAGAGAGTGTTTTTACTGTCTCGACCAAGCATGGCCGAGACAGATGGTAAATATTTGGGAACTTGTCGTTCTCGGCCAGGCAGACCGAAAAAGTTCAAATAGTCTCGGTGACGAATGGCCGAGCTTAATTGTCATATCTCGGTCGAGACATCACGTGAGTAACATTTAGTTTTAGTTAATGTTGTGTCGGTGGTGTACAACCGAGAATGTTGCATTTCTCTCGGTTGTACAATGTCGAAAGTGTGTTTCCGCTTTCGGTAAGGAGTGAACGAAATTATGTCGAATGTTTCGAACCTGCTTGACCGAGACAACAGAAATGGATGATTTTGAACTTTTTTTCTACAAATGTACTTTTGGTTATGTTCCAGGTGCTTAAATGTTGTAGTGTTTTCAGGTATGGCTCGTTCGAAAGCACCGGTGACAGGGGAGGAGGTTGGTGTTGAGGTGTCGAGGGCTAACCGGGGGCTAGGCGGCCGGAGACCCCCGACGACATCTTATCGGAAAGAGAAAGAGAAAGAGAAGGTGGATTTGAAGGGAAAGGGTAAGATTGGTGGAGGACGTGCGAAGAAGTTAGAATTGCACGATGAGGCGCATGCCTCTGAGTCATCTTACTCTAGCAGTAGTGACTTATCAGCATCGGCGAACACCTATTGTAGTGATCGTAATGTGGGTGGGAGTACTAGTGGAGGAGGTGCCCAGAATGAGGGAGAGTCACATGGGCAGGGGGAATTGTGTGCTCTTTTCCCCGGTGGTCCAGAAGATGGATCGCTGTTGAAGAGCTATAAAGATCATGTCGCCTTAGCGATATGGAGCAATGAGGTACATACATTTCTCCGTTTATGGTCATTGGTGTAGTTTAAAATTTTTGCAGTTCAATTAGTTGACGGAATGTTTTTTGTCGTTGCAGGATCGGCCGACACTCAAGTGTATCAATCATGGTGCTCAAATCCAAGAATAGGACTTACAGTCATGCCACCCTGACACCGCGGGCCTTCAAAGGATTATTCAGCGGTCAGGGTTGAATACGCCGATAGAGTGCTCATACCGCAAGGCCAACAAAGAGGTTATCTTTGCGTTTGTGGGCGGTGGCAGCCGGATACGAACACATTACACTTACCATTCGGTGAAATGTCGATCTCCTTGGTGGATGTGAGCATGCTGCTGAAGATTCCCGTCACGGGCTAGGTGGTGGCAATTGAGAACTTTGTGAGGTACACCGACGAATCTCGCTCGGATGCAATTAAGCTGGTGTCGAAGCTACTTGGTGTTATCATCGAAGATGCTGAGGAGGAAGTGAATATCAGCAAGGGGCTCACCGTCCGAAAATGTTGGTTGAAGAGTCAATGGTGCCCCAAAGCAGGTGCAAGGAACACCACTTACCCTCCGTGGAATGCGCAGACTCCACCCTCTGTGTTGTTGTTTCCCCAAAATGCATGATTCGATTTGTCTAAGTCGGTATGAATTTCTCCTTGTATGTCTTTACCCATGTGTTCTCCAAGTAATCAAGAAGACCAATCACATTCCCGAACTCAGAACACAAGTCATTCATCCTAACTTCAAATAAGGCATCGGACTTAGCATACATGACACTCGTCTACCTATCCATGAAACGAGCGAAGCCTTCGTTTTCTCCAAACGTCTTCTTAGTCTTGGCCAATACTACTTTGTTGATGTGCCAAGAGCAAAGAATGTGAGACGATGATGGGAATACTATATTGATGGCACTAATAAGGCCTAAGTCCCGATCCGTCACAAACACGTCTGGTTTAGGCCACCCATCCAGTATGGATCTCAAGTTCTCAAGTGCCCAAACAAAATTTGCATGACTCTCTGATGATAAGAAAGCAAACCCAACGGAGAACGTCAAATGCGTAGAAGTGATGCCAATAATCTCCAATAACGGCATTCGATACCTATTTGTTTTGTACGTGCAATCCATCAAAATTACCGAAGGAAAACACCTTAGCAACTTGATTGAATCTGGATTTGCCTAAAACAAATCAGTGATGACATTCATATCGGGATGCTTCCTGTGACACGACATCCACTTATTCTTTTCCAATATGTGCAACAGTTGTTGCATTTGAGTCCTCTCACCCGCATCCTCAATTCGGACTTTCTGTCTTGCATTATATATTGTCTGCATTGTCGATACGTTTGTAACATCTCTTTGCTTCAACGTATTGAGGATGTCTCTTGGCTTCACATTACCCTTTGTCATCTGCACAACAACCACCTGCTCCCCCTTATCCAGTCTTCCAGCATATGAGTGGTCGTCCAAATTTTTCACGGGCTCGTGATTGTGCCTCCCACATATGACAGTAACGTACCACAAAGAGTCGGCATCTTCCTTGATGTTAATAAGGAAAGGGCATCCACATTTCTTCGTACCAGTTTGAGTCCTCCCCTTTTCCTCTTCTTCTTCATTTCTTGATTTCGAAGAAATTTTGGCCGCTTTCCCATTCCCGACTCTTTGAGACATTCCCTGATAAGTTCCAGACCTCTCACACGCAAGTTTCACATTTCCTCTGCGCTTAATGCCCCCGGCATCAGAGTGCTTCGTCACTAAAACAAACATGTTCTCCCGGCCTATCATTTGAAGCCATGAAATTGTCGCTTCTCTAGAGGGGAATGACCTACAAGGTGTAAACGTCTCCTTGTAGTCTTGATATAAAGTAGAGACCAGCATTACTTGCAATACAAACATTGTAACGTTATGATAAACCGAAATGCACAGTTAATTCACCAAAAAACCCCCAAAACCACCTTTTCGGTTGTTTAGATCCGCGAATATATGCATAGTGTCGGTTATGTCCAACCGAGACCTACATCATTGTCTCGATCGATCCATACCGAGATTATGCCTTCGTTAGGTTCACAGCATGACGTGAACTACGACGAAGTCTCGGTTGAGGTGGATCGAGACGTTTCTACTACTCTCGATCCTGCGAGGCCAAGACATTCGCGCCCGTGCAAAAATCGACTTAAAATTTGAGAAACCGCATATATAACACATTAAATTTCAAAAATTACCTCTTGTTCTACCTCCTCTTGCACCAATGCAGTACAATCTTCCATTTTATAGTGCAAACAAACTCGGATTCCTCGAATTTACCAAGCCCTACGTTGACAAATCAAACCATCATTTTTTTCAGTTTTTTACCGAAATTACAGTTCCTACAAAGCATCATTAGGTTGGTAAACTTTGTTACCTCGCTGTCGGATGATGTCAAGCCGCAACAATCGATACGCTCGGCAAACGCAATGTGGCTTTATAGTTCACTTGTGAAGAAAATAGTGGTAGTGGGGTGCCCCAGTTTCAATTTCAAAATGGTTTGTGGGGTTTGAGTCAATATATATTAAGGGGCAAAATGGTCATTTCCATTTTAGCTAGGAAATTTACAAAATACTTGGGTGCCTTCATGAAATGGTGGGGTGCCCTTAGCGGCCCTCTTTTTTTTTTTAATGAGGGATCTATGTGAACAAACCCCCGTCTATAGACTAGAGCGTTCTCTGCTCTCTGTTGTGGGAGATGATTTTTATTCATCAAGCACCAAAATATTCACAGTTTTCACCAACAATGGATCCAAAGTAACTATGTGGGAGATGCTCTTTGCCCAACTTCATTTGTTCTGCAAAGTAAAGACCTTCTTTGATGGCTAATTCTACCACTTTCCACGTGAGTTTTTTTTTTTTTTTTTTTTTTTTTTTGAACAGATACTCATCTCCCTTCTTTGATGGTCGATTGTGCTGTAGAAAAAAAAAAACACTCTTATTTTAGAGGAGATGAATAGCAAAACATCTAAACTAGAGGGACTTTAACAACATGATTGGAGTTGACCTAAGCACCTATTTTAGACATCGACTTAGTCGAATGCCATGTATTTTGCCTCGAGATGCATGTGCACACATATCAATGTGTATTGCATGGTATCTGACTCGTGCCCAAAGTTGATTACTCTAGCAATTCTCATAATATTATTTTTTCCATTCGCAGCTTTTTAATTTGTTACAACTTTACCAATAGGTTTTTTTATAAAAAAAAATTCATTTTGACTCATTTTAAGCATGCCACCTAATTTTTACATCCATATACACATAAAACTTTGGTCTTGTTTGATTTGTTTTTACCAACTTACAATGGGAGCGGGTAACTCTCTGGAGTTAACTCACAATACTTAAGTTCATATTTCGCGTTTAGTTCAACTTTAAACTTATGTTGCTAATTTTAAAAACAGTAAAACATGATAATAAACATAAATACTCTTCAAACATATTTTTTAAGATGAAAAAGAATGCATTATTATTTCACCACATGCACTACTATTTATTTAATTACTCATAAATAAAAAAAACTTGAAGTAAATAACAAACATATTAAATTATTTACAAAAATATTTAAAAACTTTAAATAATTATCATTATTTTTATAATCTTCTTGAAATAATATTTTAATAATTATTATTAAACATAATAAAATAAAACTAATATTAATTTTTGTAACGACCCATTTTATTAATATCTATTAAATTTATAGACGTGGACGCCGGCTCGGATCTACGTGTACGCCGCGGTAGGTTAGGACACAGGGGGACTTAGGTATGAAAGTTTATGGTGTGTTGGTTGCTTATTTGCGGTGTAATTTATTTAAATATATCGCATGTGTGTATATTGCAAAATAATACGTGTGAGGGTGTGTGAATTGTATTCACCTCTATATGCATGTCAACGCGAGTACCGGGTAGTTGACGCGACCGAATATTAGGACGGGGAAACTAACACACAACGAGATTGCGTGAACTGTATTCGCCTCGATATACGTGTCGACGCCGGTATCGGGTAGTCAACGAGACAGAATATTAGGTCAGGGAAACGAAAACACACAAATTAAATAAAAATTTGTTAAGTAAATAATATGGAATAGATATTGGGTGGCTAGCGACGTGGCGGTACGCGTATATCATGGTCGGACGCGAAACCAGGCGTCGAAATGCCCGAAAACACGGGCGAGTGTCTTAGCTGTGTCACATTTAGGTGTCAAGTCACCTAACTCAACAACATTTGTCCATTCAAACAACATTTGTCCTCTCACCTACACCTGCACACACACACACAACCGATCGAGAGACCGAGAGGAAGAAGGAAGAAAACGAGAGGAGGAGGAGGAGGAAAAGAAGGAACGCTCGAGAAGGAGAGAAAAGAAGGTGGAGACGTCATGGTCGAGGTGAGTCATCGTTGTTAGTGTGATTTTGGTGGGTTCGACGGGGTGGCCGAGAGTAGGGTTCGGCCATGGAGGCCGAACCAGGCTAAGGTGGAAATAGCAAGGGTGTCTCCCCTACCATCGATTCCTCCAGGGTTGGGGTGGAGAGCAACCCCAACCCATCGTCGAGGAGAAAAGAACATTGGATCGAGCCAGTAGTTGGTTTGATCGTGAGGAAGGGGAAGGTGCACAAGCGCACGCGTGTGCGTGCATGTGCACCCACCCATGGGGCGAGCCTAGACCGGTTCTGGCCCAAGGTCGGGTCCGACCCGGTTGGGTCGACCCGATCCAAACCCAAACAAAATATTTTAAAAAAAAAAGAAATGAGAAATGAAAGAAAATTTTGGAAAAATTTCAAAAAATTGGGAAAAATTATATTTCGATGAAATAAATAGAAATTGATAAAGTTCTATGAAAAGAACATATGTGGGAATGTCAGACGCGACTTTTGCGGGGTTTTGCCTCGAAAAGAGCGAACTGGGCAATTTAGCCTAAAAAATTTAGAAATTTGTGGTAAATTGCCATGCTAACTTAAGTAATTAATAAATGGACATAGGTTGACACGGTGATCAATTGGAGACCACGGACTCAGTGGACTTGGACCCAGGTATTGATTACTGGGTAGTGGAGCGCGTTGTGAGGTTTGTAAAACTCAATGAAAAAACTCTCGAGTATTTATTTTGCTTTGTAATTCTATTCAATTCCAGTATTTCCTTGTGATTTTTCATATATCTATATCTTGCCGTTGTTCGCACAGTTGTTGAGTTACTCCCACTGAATTTTTCGTTGTGTGTCTATGCATTCTAGACCATAACATGTGTATCAAAAGTTCTCGATGGATAACGACCCGAGCTATTGAACCGCTACATGTGTCGGTGCATCGTAGGTTTACGCCGGCCACCGATAGGGATCAGGTGATGGCTAGTTGGGTGCACCCACTGGTGGGATCCTGGAAGGGAATCCCGAAGTATGGTTTAGTCTAACTGGAATAGGCACACATTTGCACTTTATTGTTATTTATGCATGCGATACCCTACTTACAGTTGTTTGTTTACATTCCACATGTTTATTTAACAGTATTTATTGACTTCCACTTATTTATATGAATGCTCGGAGGAGTTCCTTGGGATTTTACTGACTGGACTCGTCATCCATTGTTTTTGTGATGATTGAGTGCAGATCCGAGTACAAGTAAAGGCAAGGGGATCTTAGGCGACTACCTCTAACTGCCTACTTCTGAGGATTACTTGTCCGTATGATTGTTTTGATATTTTGATTCTTTTGGGAACTGAGGAGTGACATGACATTGTACATAGATACTTTACATAGTACAGTCGTCTACCTTTATACAGAATACCTTTCAGGGTTTATTCCATAGTAGGATTTGTTAAATTGATTAATGTTTCTTACATTTAAGTACAACTTCCGCTGCATATGTCATTTATACGCTGTACACACAAGTGGATGCGAATTTCGAGACAGAAAAAGGACGGACAGGTGCCGTACGCGTGTAGTAGGTTCGGCTGGCAAGGAGTACACGGAGACACGTCACCCCGAGGCGGCGAGGGCCGCCACAATTGGTATCAGAGAATAAAGAAGAAGTCCTAAGACAAAAAAACTTAATCAACAAACTTAGATGCGGAAAACCTAAAGTTAGTGCCTTAGAACTTTAGTTGGGAAGTGATGTGAGGCGGGTAGAGTTAGAACTTATATGCGTGTTATATGTTCATCTTATTATATGATATACTTATATACCTCGAGACTGATTCGAAGCGCATTCTCGATGCAGATAATGGACGGATAGTCTGGTACGCCAGTTGAGATTAGACAGCTAGCAATGCGGTTAGGGATGTCTCAATTAGGGCAAGTGTGGAGGATAAACTCTCGGCCCAGGAGACACGGATGGCCGAGGTATTATGGCTATTACGCGAGCAGATTGCGGTACTGACGGCACTCACTTCAGCTAGAGAGCCAATAGTTGTGACTGTACCGGCGGAGACAACTGTTGTTCAAGGGGTACCTCGGATACCAGTTCAGGGGTAGCGGCAAAGGCACCCACAGAGATAGCTATCACAGTCGTTGTTCCTTTGGAGATGTCGGCTCTTAAGCCTCCACACACGACGACGAACCAGGTTACTGCCACACCCGCTGCTGATACTCCTTCGACATCGGCATTCGTCCTAGCACCAAAGGTAAAGTTATTGAGGGAGTTTTTGAAGTTCCAGCCTTGATTCTTTTACTGCTGCAGTGATCCCGAGGCTGCAGGGAAATTGATAGTGTCCCATCGGCGTTTCCATAAGCTGATGAGGAACGATGAGATAGTACAGGCACGACTTTCGGGAGCCTATTCGAGAGGACATGCGACAGTCTGGTGGACGACATATACGGATACTCATCCAGAGCCGACGATATGGGCTGAGTTTAGGGAGCTATTTTATGATCAATACATACCGATGAAGGTTAGGTTGAGACTGAGGGAGGAGTTCTTGGTCCTGCGACAAGGAAATCAGACTTTGATGCAGTATACGGAGAGGTTCCGACATTTGCTGCAGTTCTCTCTAGATGTTGTCGGGACAGAGCGCTTGCAAATCTATTATTTCACCAGAGGGGTTGATGACAAGATTGCATCAGCAGTTGTCTCGACCGGAGCCACGACTTTGCGGGAGATCTTTGACAAAGCATTGGCTCATAAGACATATATACTATAGAGAGCTGGTAGATGCGTGATTGGAAGGGAGGTGCAGGCAGGGGAGATTTTTGGGTCGACTCAGAGGCAGAAGAGACCGATGGAGTTTCTGAATAGAGGCCAGAGAGATGATAAATGGGATAGGGGCCACTAGGATGAGTTTCAAGGCAGTCAGTTCCGATATGAGGAGCCACAGCCAGTTCATGCTATCACCTCAGCACCAGTGGATCGACAGAGGGCACAGCCAAAGGAGTACCATCAGGGCCGAGATCATGGGGGACCTGATAGGGATCAGGTAGACCAGGGTCAGGGTCCGAGATATGGAGACAGACAGATAGGTAGATTGGAGAGTCGTAGATGTCATCGGTGTAGGCAGAGGTGACACTTGAAGGCTGACTATCGGACATCACCATCGCCACGGCGAGGGTCGACCATGCCAGAGATAGAGCACATGCGTTAGCACAGCCAGATAGCGGGGCGACTAGGCAGCTTATTGAATGTACATTACTTATATTTGGTTACCACATGCATGCTATGTTTGATTATGGTAGTATTTTATCGTTTCTTGTTGGACGTATTGTTGGATTGTTAGGGTTAGTTACACAGACACTAGAGCCACATATTTTCCTCAGTACGGCTGCTAGGGATAAGATATACCCTAACCGAATACGTTGACACGTAATGATAGAGGTGGATGGACATTAGCTACCAGCGGATCTTCGTGATGGGGCTTGTGCCCTAGGTCAATCCATTAACTGTCTTTATGAATACTTTTAGTTAATAAAATAGAGGATTTCATTTGTTGTTTATTATAATTAATTTGCATGTTTACATTATAATAAGATCCATGGGTATTTACATAAATATCATAAATGTCCCTAGTCGATCATTATACTGGGAACTATAATGAATTAAGACTAGTGTGAGTCTTGATTGGTAATCATATGATGATTATACGTATATGGATACGAATCAAGATCACGAGTACTTGTTAGGGAACAAAGTAATCTTGGACCAGACCATTATGAGAACATCACATGGATTAAGTCATAGTTGTTTCTCATGATAGGTATATATTCCAATCCTCTGACTTGAGATTACCAGAGACTTCAACATTAGGAACACAGTGATTTGACACAATCAAACGTTGTCTTTAATCGGACGATTATAAAGGTTGTGGTTGGTTACTGTGTGAGCAATGTGATGAAGTTGTGTAATCGAGATAGAATTTGTCCCTCTCATATAAAGAGAGATATCTAGTGGATCCCTCGATGTGTTAGACTCGTTAAAAGCCTAGTCTAAGTGAATTGATATTGATCAATGTCACTTGGATGTTTTCAGTCTACCTAGAGATCGAGACTAGTACGATTGAACATGTTGGATGACAATCCCATGCCTTATGTTTGATCAAAAGGATATCGTGTGACAAAAGGATGTTATATACACTGTTGATTAGGTTGTATCGATTTGATATTTATACGACTTGGGTAGTCATAATGTCTTGCTAGAGATTGCTTATGACTTGTATACCAAAATGTGTTTTGGTACACTGCCAACGTTATATGAGCCTATTGGGTCGCACACTAAGAATGGTTTTGCGAGATTTTAAGATGATTAAAAAAAATGAATTTTATGCGATAAAATTCATGACAGAAACGTCCTTGTGGTGTATTACACTTATACTTCTTTAAGTAAGGGTATATGTGTAATTTACTTAACCGTCTATATACAAGGGTTGTATAAATAGACGCTTTAAGTTAGAACACACGTACGAAAGATTAATAGGCTGAAACTCTATTTTCGTTTTAGAAATGACTTAGGGTTTTTGGTATGCTCTGGATCATTTTGGAGAGAAACAAAAGGATTTGGTATTCTCTCGAAGCTAGCACTTCAAATCTCGGTCGTCGTTCGTGTGTGGACTACTGGTAGAGGGCGTTCGTCGTTGGCAGCGCCATATAGATCGATCAACCTTCAGAAAGGTATATTGCAACTGAGGTATGATTAAGTTTTCATGGTTTAAACGTTTTTAATGGAATTAGATTCGGATCCTATTGGGGTTTTTCTTAAAACTGTTTTGTAATCTCCGCTGCGTATGAACCCCAAAACCCAACACTTCGAGTATTGGAGTACTTAGAGTTTGACACACTGCTCGGGATGGATTGGTTAGCATCCTATCATGCACGGATAGATTGTTATGGCAAGAGGATAGAGTTTCATATTCCTGGAATACCGGAGTTCGTATTATTTGGATCGGCAACTGATTTACCCATCACGAGAGGCCGACTAGCTACGACGCACGAGATGGAGGCATTTGCAGCGATAGTTGAGCCGGAGGTTTGGATGGGAGTACGGATTGAGGACGTTCCGATGATTTGGGATTTTTTTTTATGTATTTTCAAATGATTTACCCAGATTGTCGCCGCCACGAGCTATTGAGTTCATAATCGAGTTGATACTAGAGACACAATCGATTGTCAGTCGACCTTATCGAATGGCACCAGGGGAATGAGGATGTAAGATGACAATTGGATGAGCTGTTTGAGAAGGGTTACATTCACCCTAGTATGTCACATTGGGGAGCTCCAGTATTATTTGTAAAGAAGAAAGATGGTACGATGAGGATGTGCATCGACTATAGGAAGCTGAATCATGTAACTGTGAGAAATCGTTACCCACTTCCTAAGATTGATGATCTGTTTGATCAGCCAGTGTGTGTCAGATTCTTCTCGAAAATTGACCTTCGCTCAGGTTATCACCAGTTGAGGATTCGAGAAGAGGATATCCAGAAAATTGCTTTCAGCACGAGATGCAGGTTATTTCAGTTCACAGTCATGCCGTTTGGGATGACGAACGCTCTAGTGATTTTCATGGATCTGATGCACAGGGTCATGAGGCCGTATTTGGACAGATTTGTCATCGTATTCATCGACGATATCTTGATCTATAGTAGGACTCGTGAGGATTACGAGGGACATCTCAGGACAGTTTTGACGACACTAAGAGAGCACCGACTGCACGCCAAGTTCAACAAGTGTGACTTTTGGCTAAGTGCGGTGAGATTCTTAGGCCATGTCGTTAGTAAGAAGGGTATCTCAGTAGATTCGGAAAAGACTCAGGCTATTATTGATCGGAAGACACCTAAGAAGTGGCTGATATGCGGAGTTTCCTTGGACTAACCGGATACTACCAGCGATTTGTGCAGGATTCTTCCTCGATTGCAGCGTCGATGACGAGACTGACTAAGAAAATGTCAGATTTGACTGGTTAGATGAATGTGAGCAGGCTTTTTGTGAATTGAAGCGGAGATTGACATCTGGACTAGTATTAACATTGCTGGAGTCGGGTAAGACCTTGACAGTATATACAGATGCGTCGAGTATTGGTCTTGGATGTGTGTTGATGCAGGATGGTATACGAGGGGAATTATCATGTGCACAACCTGGAGCTTGCAGCAGTCATCTTTGCACTGAAGGCTTGGAGGCACTATCTCTATGGAGCGTGATTCGTGTTGTATACTGATCAAAAGTGGAGCTGAATATTCGTCAGCGGAGATGGTTGGAGTTGCTGAAGGACTACGACTTCACTATTGAGTATCACCCTAACAAAGCGAACGTCATAGCATATGCATTGAGCAGGAGTGGACTCGACAATCAGACAGTTTTGTAGCATATGACACATGAGCATGGCTTATTACAAGCGGCATCGGTTATGTGCATGGCCGAGTTGTCGACTACGGCGGAACAACACATTTGTTGTCAGTTGAGGACACCGACCGTATTGATTGAACAGGTTGTCGAGTGTCAGAGGGCTGATGGGCTCTATGACCGGGTCAGTGGTCAGTCACAGAATCTGGAATGCATTGATTGGGCAGAAACTATAGACCGGTGTTTGAGATACCGAGGGAGATTGTGGATACCAGCAGATCATGAGATAAGGAACGAGATTCTAGAGGAGGCACACCGGTCTTGTTACATACTTCATCCTGGTCGGACCAAGATGTACCATGATTTGAAACGACTATTCTGGTGGCCAGGGATGAAGGCTGGCGTAGGTGCGTACGTTAGGAGTTGTCACATTTGCCAGCAGGTGAAGGCTGAGCACAAATGACCAGGTGGATTATTACAGCTGTTGCCCATTCCACAGTAGAAATGGGAACATATCACTATGAATTTCGTTAGTGAGCTACCGCAGACATCGAGGCGTCACGATGCAGTTTGGGTAGTGATTGATAGACTGACGAAGTCGGCTCACTTCATTCCAATCTCGATGACATACACGTTTCCCCAGCTGAGCATATTGTTTGAGCGAGAGATTATTATACTTCATGAGGTGTCAGTTTTCATTGTGTCAAACAAAGATCTCAATTTGACCTCAAAACTATGGGAGGCAATGCAGGAACAATTTGGCACCAGGTTGCAGTTTAGCACAACTTGTCATCCTCGGACTGATAGACAGACAGAGCGACTAATCCAAATTTTGGAGGATATGCTCAGGGCATGCATATTACAGTTTGGGTTCGTGGGAGGATTATCTGCCTCTGTGTGAATTTGCATATAATAACAGTTATCAGGCGAGCATTGATATGCCACCATTTGAGGCACTGTATGGGAGACCTTATAGATCACTTGCTTGTTGGGCAGAGCCGGAAGATACAGTGATGGTAGGGACTGAGATAGTTGTTGATCACACCGAGAAAATTCGACAAATCCGTTAGAAACTGCGAGCTGCACATGATAGACAGAAGAAATACGCGGATAGGTATCGCGTTGGTCTGAGCTATGACGAGGGCGATATGATGTATCTGAAGGTTTCTCCTTGGAAAGGTCAATAGAGATTTGGCATTAAGGGGAGACTAGCGCCGAGATACACTGAGCCATATCAGATTGCACAGAGAGTAGGCCCTGTTGCATATCGCTTGGAGTTACATGCTGAGTTAGCTGGGGTTCATCCGACATTTTTCACATTTTCATGTTAAGACTCGCTGGGTCAGGGTCGAGACCGATGATTGAGTTGGGATAGGTGGAGATACAACCTGACGTAACTTTTGAGGAGAGACCTATAAAAATTGTTGACCGTCAAGTACAGATTCTCCTGAACAGGTAACTCTCGAAGGTCCTAGTTCGTTGGCAGCATCATAAGACGGAGGGACTCACGTGGGAGCTCGAGTCGATGACGA
Source organism: Stephania yunnanensis (assembly GCA_039657365.1). Lineage (NCBI taxonomy): Eukaryota > Viridiplantae > Streptophyta > Magnoliopsida > Ranunculales > Menispermaceae > Stephania > Stephania yunnanensis. The sequence goes on along the minus strand of CM077585.1, from coordinate 50,580,991 downwards.
AGACGCGATACCCTCAATTATTCTCTTGTATAAGCCTTTAGTTACAGTTAAATTTCGGGACGAGATTTTATTTAGTTGGGAAGAATTGTAACGACCCATTTTATTAATGTCTATTAAATTTACAGGCATGGACGCCAGCTCAGATCTACGTGGACGTCGCAATAGGTTATGACACATGGGGACTTAGGTATGGAAGTTTATGGTGTGTTGGTTGCTTATTTGCGGTGTAATTTATTCAAATACATCGCATGTGTGTATGTTGCAAAATAACACGTGTGAGGATGTGTGAACTATATTCGCCTCGATATGCATCTCGACGCGGCTACGGGGCAGTTGACGGGACCGAATATTAGGACGGGAAAACTAACACACAACGAGATTGTGTGAACTGTATTCGCCTCGATATACATGTCGACATGGGTATCGGGTAGTCGACGAGACCGAATATTAGGTCGGGGAAACGAAAACACACAAATTAAATAAAAAATGGTTAAGTAAATAATATGAAATAGATATTTGGTGGCTAGCGACGCGGCGGTATGCGTATATCATGGTTTGGACGAGAAAACGGGTGTCGAAACGCCCGAAAACACGGGCGAGTGTCTTAGCTGTGTCACATTTAGGTGTCAAGACACCTAACTCAAAAACATTTGTCCGTTCAAACAACACTTGTCCACTTACCTACACTGCACATACACAACCGATTGGGAGACCGAGAGAAAGAAGAAGGAAGAAAATGAGAGGAGGAAGAGAAGAAGGAATGCGCGGGAAGGAGAGAAGAGAAGGTGGAGACTTCACGGTCGAGGTGAGTCATCGTTGTTTGTGTGATTTTGGTGGGTTCGGTGGGGTGGTCGAGAGTGGGGTTCGGCCATGGAGGTCGAACTGGGCCAAGGTGGAGATGGCAGGGGTGTCTCCCCTGCCATCGATTCCTCTGAGGTTGGAGTGGAGAGCAACCCCAACCCATCATTGAGGAGAAAAAAAATTCGGGAGGAAGGGGAAGGTGCACACGCGCGCGTGCGTGCGCACTTGTGCACCCACCCATGGGCCGAGCTTGGATCGATTCTGACCTAGGGTCGGGTCCGACCCGGTTGGGTCGACCCGACCCGACCCAAACCCAAACAAATTTTTTTAAAGAAAAAGAGAGAAAAAGAGAAGAAAAATGAAAGAAAAATTTGGAAAAATTTCGAGAAAATCGGGAAAAATTATATTTCGATAAAATAAATAGAAATTGATAAAGTTCTTTGAAAAGAACATATGTGAGAATGTCGGACGCGACTTTTTTCGGGGATTTGCCTCGAAAAGCGCAAAATGGGCAATTTAGCTTAAGAATTTTAGAAATTTGTGGTAAATTGTCATGCTAACTTAAGTTATTAATAAATGGACATAAGTTGACACGGTGATCAATTGGCGACCAAGGACTAAGTGGACTTGGACCCGGGAATTTATTACGGGGTAGTGGAGCGCGTTGTGAGGTTTGTAAAACCTAATGAAAAAACTCTTGAGTATTTATTTTGCTTTGTAATTCCATTCAATTCCATTATTTTCTTGCGATTTTCATATATCTATATCTTGTCGTTATTTGCACGGTTGGTTGAGTTACTCCCACCGAATTTTCCGTTGTGTGTCTATGCATTCTAGACCATAGCATGTGTATCAAGAGTTCTTGTTGGATAACGACCTGAGCTATTGAACTGCTACATGTGTCGGTGCGTTGTAGGTTTACGTCGGCCACCGAGAGGGATCAGGTGATAGCTAGTTGGGTGCGCCCAATGGTGGGATCCTGGAAGGGAATCCCGAAGTATGGTTTAGTCTGACTGGAACAGGCACACACATTTGTACTTTATTGTTATCTATGCATGCGATGCCCTACTTACAGTTGTCTGTTTACATTCCACATGTTTATTTAACTGTATTTATTAACTTCCACTTATTTATATGAATGCTCGGAGGAGTTCCTTGGGATTTTACTGACTAGACTCGTAATACATTTTATTCTGTGATGATTAAGTGAAAATCCGAGTACAAGAAAAGGCAAGGGGATCTTAGGCGACTACCTCTGACTGCCTACCTCTGAGGATTACTTGTACGTGTGATTGTTTTGATATTTTGATTCTTTTGGGAACTGTGGAGTAACATGACATTGTACATAAATATTTCACATAGTACAGTCGTCTACCTTTATACAGAATACTTTTCAGGGTTTTTTTCCATAATAGAATTTGTTAAATTGATTAATATTTCTTGTATTTAAGTACAACTTGCACTGCATATGTCATTTATACGCTGTACACACAAGTGGATGCGAGTTTCAAGACAGAAAAAGGACGGGCGGGTGTCGTACATGTGTAGTAGGGCCGGTTGGCAAGGAGTACACAGAGACACGTCACTCCGGGGTAGGGAAGGCCGCCACAATTTTTAAAAATATTTCTCACTTGAAAAATATTTTCTTAAAAAAAATACTTTTTTTATAAGTTATTTATTTAATATTTATATTTATGAATTAATAACATGTGAGTTCTTTTGAAAAGAATAAAATATATTTATAATTAAAAAAAAAGAATAAAACATATTAGGAAGCTCATATTCTAACATTCTCATCATACATAAATTTACGACATGGATTATGTGGACAATCGATGGGTCCCACAAACGTAACATTATACCAAATTTGCCCTTGCCTCATTCGCGCTCACACCACCCCTGCGCTGCCATCCTCCCTCCCCCGCCACTGCCACTGCCACTGCCACCGCCACTGCCACCATCCGCCGTCGATGACCGCCGCTGCCCTTAATTCCCCACCCGACGATACTCTCGCCACCTCTACTCTTCACCACCGTCGTCAACCTCTCCCCTTCACCTCCACCGCCGACCTCCCCTCCACCGCCGCCAGAGTCGAATCCAGGATACCTGGGCTAGACTTAAATACTAATATGTATTTTTTTTGAAAAATGTTTTTTTAAAAAAATACTTTTGTAACGTCGAAAAGTTCGCACTTACTTAGTGACATCTCTTGAGTTTCCCCGACATGTGTGTCTGCACGCATCTTGATGTCTATTAGAAGGACGTCAACAAATACGTGACTTTTCTTAGTTACAGTATATAGTAGGGTCTTTTTTTGTTTAAATAAAGAATTTTGAAAATATATCAGCAAGTGTTAATTATATTTTTATCTAAGAAGAAAGATGATATAGCTACCAACTATATTATACTATAAAGTTCATCTCGATTCCGATCAGGACAATGGAAATGCAATTCAAATTCAATTACGTTGTTACACCGACTACTCCACCAAAATTAGCTCTTTTATTTTTACTTCAATGGGAATCGAATCACCACCTCCTGAAACATTGCCTTTAAGCAAATGATGTCTCTGCCAAAACTAGCTCACTCTAATTTTATTTCAATAACACCAGTTTAATGAAATAAACATTTTTTATTGAATCAATGAAATAAACATTAAATTTTGCTAAACTTTTTTTTTGCTTTTCGTTTTCTTTTATTTATTTATTTTTGCTTAAGAGGGAGTCGAACACACGGCCTCCCTGCTTACCTTTTAGCAAGTGAGATACTTTTGACTCCTTATTTTTAATTGAATGTCGACAAATGAACTTTACTTAATTTATTTTCTTTTATTGATTTTTTATTTAGGTTGATTAGGCTTAAAAAATTTTAATAATTGGTAGGCTAAACTTTTTTTTTTTTTTTTTTTTTTAAAGTGACTTATGTATATATAGGGGGTTACATGTACATGTAGAGCCCGCCCGTGACCGCCCGCCGCCATATGTCACTCTCCCTCCTTCTCCCCATCCAAAACACCATTACTGCATGTTTGCTGTTGCTTGGTCACAGCAAACACTCCTCACAAAACTCACTCTAATCAACAGATTTTTCAACAAATTCAACCAATTGGGTATGAGTCTGAGATATTTTACCTTTCTTTTAAAAAATTCTTGACATTGCAAACACTACACACCACCGTCATCTTAAAAAACACCATTACTGCCTTTTTTTCACAGATTCACAATATGGGTATGAGTTTGAGTTGCATAAATGAGAGATGTGCATAAGCTTTTGCAACTTCGTTAATGGCGTACGTCCAAAGAGAGAATCTCAATTTTTGATTTCTATTTGAGTTGATTTTTGGGTGTTAAATGCACGGTTATTGAGATGGTCATCAGGCATCTACCATGGCCAGAGGAGATTAAAGGGAAAGAGATTAACTCATCTCTATTCATATTCTCCACAAACACCATTCTCTCACACTCTCTTCGTTGCCCTGCTTTCCTGCTCTGGCTTTCCACTGCCTCCTCTTATCTCTTCCGGATTTGTGTCTGCTTTTCCTCACGTGCCCGTTGCGCATATCTGACTTCGTCAAGTTGGAGACGAACGAACCCAGTTTGTTCATTTCAATGACGAAATTCAAACAAAAAACATGTATTGAAGAGAATTGGAAACGAAAACCCTAAACCAACTAACCCTATAGATCATCATATCAAACCCTGAGCAACAAAAAATCATTTACCATCACTGATATAGTTGGGAAGGGCGAAGGTGCGGTGAAAGTGGCGGGGGTGGAGCAGAGGTGATGGCGGTGGCGGATACCGGTGGTGGAGGGCGGACACAGGCAGTTGGGGACGGACGTTGGTGAATTTGGTGATGGCAGTGGGTTTGAGAGGAAAATGAGAGTAAAATTAATTGAGATTTAAGAGCAGCAGTTTTATCATTATTTTTTTTAGAGAGGTGACTTTGAGAAATAACTTACACCGAAATTAGCAGTCAAATAAACTTAATTTTGTTGTGAATTGAATTGAGACTTGCTAAGAACTAGAGAATGAAATAGAAGACTAAGAACTTCTTCTACTATAAACTACTACTACAAAGGAGAAGAGAAGAAATGAGATAGTTGGAATGAGAAGTTTTCATTCAACTTGGTGTGCTTTTACAATGAGGTTGGCACCCTTTATATAGGTCATTTGGTGATGATGATAAATGTACTTCATACAATGTATACAAGCAACTCATACACCCCATGTCATACAATACATCACAAGCAACATAGACAATACATGAAAGAGTTGGTGTACATTGGAGAGGATTACAAGATACATGACAATACATAGACAAGTGGAGGTACTATTAAGTGATACATACAAGTTACATGACTACACAATATGTTGGTGTACATGCATGGTCATCCATGTTCCATAACACTCCCCCTTGGATGACACTTGCTTAGAGAATGTGCCTCGTTAAAACTTTTACTAAGAAAAACCCCATGGGAAAAAATATAGTAAAAGAAAAAGAGTACACTATTCTCATAAATGTTAAGACGGTATAATATTGTTAAGATTGCCTCATTAAAAACCTTGCTAGGAAAACCCAATGGGATAAAACCATAGCTAAGGGAAAAAGAGTGCAATACACTAATCAATAACTCCCCTCATGTGAACATGGGTGAAACTTGTTCGGTTTTCTTTACTTGCAATGTCTTTAAGTTTACGCAAGCCAATACCATATGTAAGTCTTTTAAATGTCGTAGTTGGTAAGGCTTTTGTGAATAGATCAACAAGATTATCACTCGATCGGATTTGCTTGACATCAATTTCACCATTCTTCCGAAGCTCATGCGCATAAAAGAATTTTGGTGAAATATGTTTTGTTTTGTCCCCTTTTATGAATCCTTCACTTAATTGTGCAATACATGCTGCGTTATCTTCATATAATATGGTTGGAGAATCTTTTATTGAAGGCAATCCACATGATTCTTGAATATGTTCAATCATATTTCTCAACCATACACATTCACGACTTGCTTCATGAATTGCAAGTACTTCAGAATGGTTGGAAGAAGTAGCAACCATAGTTTGCTTTACTGACTTCCATGATACAAGAAGATATTACCACATGTGAATACATATCCCGTTTGAGAACGGGCTCTTGTGGGGATCGATAAAAATACAAAGATCAAGCATAACCTTGGAGATTCAATTTTACCCCTCTCGAGTAAAATAGACCCATGTCACTTGTTCCTCGAAGATATCGAAAAATATGTTTAACATCATTCCAATGTCTTCGAGTTGGTGACGAGTTGTATCTTGCAAGTAGGTTGACAGCAAAAACAATGTCAGGTCTTGTACAATTTGCAAAATACATAAGTGCACTAATTGCACTTAAATATGGTACCTCTTGACCAAGTAGCTCTTCATCACTTTCATGAGGTCGAAATGAATCTTTATCCACTTCAAGTGATCTGACAACCATTGGAGAGCTCAATGGATGCGCCTTGTCCATATAAAATCTTTTTAATGTTTTTTCAATATAATTTGATTGATGGACAAATACTCCACTTGAAAAATGTTCAATTTGCAAACCAAGACAAAGTCTTGTTTTTCCAAGTTCTTTCATCTCAAATTCCTTTTTCAAGTATTCGGATGTTCTAACGATGTCGTCGTGGTTTCCCACAATATTTAAATCATCAACATATACAGCAATAATCACAAATCCTGTTGATGATCTTTTAATGAAGACACATGGGCAAAGTGGATTATTTACATATCCTTCTTTCAGTAAATAATCACTGAGGCGTTTGTACCACATTCGCCCGGATTGTTTCAATCCGTACAAAGACCTTTGTAATTTTATAGAATGCATGTTATGAGGTTTTGATTTTATTTCATCTGATATTACAAATCCATCAGGGATTTTCATATATATCTCACTGTCTAGGGATCCGTACAGATATGCTGTAACGATATCCATTAAATGTATATCAAGCCCTTCGGAGACCGCAAGGCTTATCAAGAACCGAAATGTGATTGCATCTATAACAGAGAATATGTTTCCTCATAATCGATGCCAGTCTTTGCGAGAAACCTTGAGCTACAAGTCTTGCTTTGTACCTTGTAACTTCATTTTTTCGCTTTCTCTTTCGTACAAATACCCATTTATATCCAACAGTGTTTTACGCCATTATCCGCGTTTGGACAATTGGTCCAAAAACCTCTCGCTTTCTTAACGAGTTTAGCTCTCGCTTGATAGCCTCTTGCCATTTTTGCCAATCGTGTCTTTTTTCGACATTCGTCCACTGATCGTGGTTCTGGATCATCATCATTTTCACATATTTCAAAGGACACATTGAAAGCAAATATATCATCAGGAACAATTTCATTTCGATCTCAAATCTTACCAGAGTTTAAATAATTTATTGAGATCTCATTATTTTCATCTTTTTCCTCTTTTTCTAGAGGAAGTTGTTCCTCATCAGAATCAACTTGTTCTGACAAACCCTTATCAAAGGATTCTTGTGCTTTCTAAGGAGTATTTTGATTTGTATTTATTTTTACTCCCGTTTTCCTCTTTCGAGAAATTGTATCCTTTGAACCAACTGGTCTTCCACGCTTTAAGCGTTTCGTTGGTTCTTGTGCATTTTGTTGCACAGAGACATCAATTCTTGCAGGAGCATTTACAGCTGGAATATGTGATTTTGTCACTTGTTTTGCATCATTAAATGCATCAGGTAATTGATTTGCAATTTGTTGCAAATGAATGATCTTTTGAACTTCAAGTTCACACTGATTTGTGCGTGAATCATAATGTGATAAAGGTGATGCATTCCAAGCAATTTCGCGTCATTCCTTTTGAATTGGCTTCTTATCTCCCCCTAATGGTGGGAAAATTGCTTCATCAAAGTGACAATCAAGAAACGCGTGCAAGAAAATAAATCCTCGCTAAGGGCTCAAGGTATCTTATAATGGACGATGAGTTAAATCCAACATAAATCCCAAATTTTCGTTGTGGACCCATCCTAGTTCTATTGGGAGGTGGTATAGGAACATACACTGCACAATCAAAAATTCTCAAGTGTAAAATATTTGGTTGTTGACCTAAAATGAGTTGCATGGGGAATGTTCATGGTATGCGTAGGCCTATAACGAATGATAGATGCCGCATGAAGGATCGCATGTCCCCAAACCAAGTTGATAACTTAGTTCTCATGATTAAAGGTCCGCAATTAATTGAATGCATTTGATAAGAGATTCTCGTCAAACCATTCTGGTATGCACATGTGGAATAGAATGTTCAATGGTAATTCCTATAGACATGCAATAATTTCTAAATGCTTGAGATTGAAATTCCCAAGATTATCAAGACGGATGGTCTTGATTGGGTTGTCGAAATTGTGCTCTTAACTTAATGATTTGTGCTAAAAGTCTAGCAAATGCAACATTGCGGGTTGAAAGCAAACAAACATGTGACCACCTAGTTGATGCATCTATCAAAATCATGAAATATCCGAATGGTCCACGGTGAGGATGAATAGGACCACATATGTCTCCCGAATGCGTTCTAAGAAAACTGGGATTCCACAACAATTTTACTTGGGGATGGTTTAACTATCAATTTACCTTAAAAACAACTAGCACAATTATAATCACCAAATTTAAAATATTTTGTGACTCCTTAAAGGATGTCCATGCGAATTATTAATTATTCTTCGCATCATTGATGATCCTGGATGACCAAGCCGGCATGCCATAAAATGAATGTCTTTGGATCATTAATTTTCTTATTCAAGACGACATTCGCTTTCGACATGCCTTATATGAGTAAAATATAATCCAGATGATAAAGCCGAGAATTTTTCTAACACTTCTTTTTTCCCATTTGAAACCAATGTGACATAGAGAAATTCTCTATTATTTTCATTCACGGTTTCAATGTGATATCCATTTTGTCGAATATCTTTAAAGCTCAGTAAATTTCTTCTGAATTTTTCAGAGTATAAGGCATTATCAACATGAATTGTTGTTCCCCCAGGCAACATAATATTTGCTCTTCTAGAGCCATTAATCAAATTGGAGATGCCAGATATTGTTTGAACATTAACCTCAACTAAGTTCAAATTGGAGAAATATTCTCTGTTTTTAAGGATTGTATGCGTTGTAGCACAATCAGCAAGACATATATCGCTCTTATTTGATTCATGACTTGAACACATGATTTGTTGATCCATCTGGACAAATAATGTTTGACAAATCAGAAAAAGAGTCATATTTCAATGATAAAATTCATAATTTTGCCTTTGATTTTGAAGTCATGGTAAATGTCACAAAAATATTCGGGCATATATATGACAATATTTAGGCAAAATAGCCTTTCATATATGACTAAAAAAATGTCACAATTATGAGCGCTCATTGTCAATAATTATTTGCCATTTGTAGTGGTGCACCACTTTTATTCCAATTTTTGGTGGAATTGTCAATACGACCTTTACTTGATATTTTCACATTTTCCACGTCCATAAATTTATTATTGCGATCATGATCATTATATGCAACATAACAAACAACAACAACAAACAACAACATAGCCTCAGTCCCAAATTAACTGGGGTCGGCTACATGGATCAAACTTTTCCATTGTGCTCGATTCAATGCAATTGATGGCAATATATGCAACATATATTGCCATCATTATATGCAACATATGCTTCTTAATTTGAAGCTGAACTAATTGGACGGGAGCGATATTATATTTATAATATCTCATTATTTTACTCAGCTACTATGAGACAAGAAATCAATCCTTAATATTTATTGGATTGACGTGCGCACTCGATATTTGTTGCAACAATTAATCGAGGCGGGCCACGTGACCTCTTTATTGTCTCATCAGTCATATTTCCACATAGCCTCAACATAGAGGTAATTAAAATTGTGGAATTATAATTAACATTTGATCGATTAAATTTTGTAGCATGAGACCCAACGCTCATTTTGAGCTTTTTGGAGCATTACGCTTTTGGTATGTATATATATAACTCCATAAGGTGAAAATATATATAAAGTGAAATATTCACTTTTCAAATCTCTAAAGAGAAATTGGTGAATGATTGTGTACAACATACAACCTTGCATGGATACAAGCTTTATTCATAATTCGTAATATCTAATTATCATGACAAGAATTATAATAAGATAACAAATTCAACTATGGTTGATTAATATTTTGAAAGTAAATATAAAATAATTTTCTCTTTTCTTTTTATGTAAATAAGAAAAAACATAACATATGATTAAGTATATGTTCATAACTTGATTCATTAATAATCAAATGTACTATTCGTATGAGTTGGTGGGACAACCTCCAGGTCAGGTGGCGAGACAAAGTCCGCTTAATGCCATGCCTCCTCGAACGGGATAACCCGTCTCCCTTTCAATGTTTAGCTTTACCGGGGACAAGGCTTACCCACTATCAACTCAAACTTATAGCATGATTGTATTATAAAATCAAGAATATAACAATAACTAATCGTTTGTAGTTTTAAAAGAAAACTACTTATGTCACATATTGACTTTTGATTTCTGATGTAGAAGATCGTACAAGACGCAACTACAGAGCATACTTTCACAATCGGTGACGCTATATTGCATAATATATGAATAAAGTATGCATAGATAAAAGGAAGCAACTATGATAATATAGAAGTAAATTGAACTTATTTAAATAACAAAAGTTATACCTTCCTAGCTTTCTCTCCTTAACAAGCCTTCTTGAACTTCAAGATCTCCTTAGTGCTATAGCAAACTCGTGCTGATAACGTGTTGTGAATTGAATTGAGACTTGCTAAGAACTAGAGAATGAAATAGAAGACTAAGAACTTCTTCTACTACAAACTACTACTACAAAGGAGAAGAGAAGAAATGAGATAGTTGGAATGAGAAGTTTTCATTCAACTTGGTGTGCTTTTACAATGAGGTTGGCACCCTTTATATAGGCCATTTGGTGATGATGATAAATGTACTTCATACAATGTATACAAGCAACTCATACACCCCATGTCATACAATACATCACAAGCAACATAAACAATACATGAAAGAGTTGGTGTACATTGGAGAGGATTACAAGTTACATGACAATACATAGACAAGTGGAGGTACTATTAAGTGATACATACAAGTTACATGACTACACAATATGTTGGTGTACATGCATGGTCATCCATATTCCATAACAAATTTTAATTTTTTTTTTTTAAGTTCTCACTCAGAAGTTAACTCTGTTTCTGACCAAACAAAGCTTTTATATGGACTTTGGGACTCTCAATCATTACGTGACAAATTAGCTTGTACAAATTGTTGGGTCAAAATTTCATGACTCCAAAAAAAATGAGGGTCGCTAAGGGCACCCCACCATTTAATGAGGGCACCAAGTTAATTTGTAAAAATTCCAAAGAAAAATGGAAAAGACCATTTTGCCCCCGTATATATATAATGGTTCAAACCCCACAAACCATTTCGACAAGGAGTTAGGGCACCCCACCAAAGAAGCTTCAACCACAAAGCCACAAACACATTGCGTTTGGCGAAGAGCCGATCGATTCTTGCTCGTCCGACAAATGAGGTAACAATGTTTGACAACCATTTTCGGTTTTTGTGAACTGTTTAGTTGCGTATAACAAGAAAATGATGATTTGTTTGTCAACGTAGGTTTGGTAATTTCTTCAAATCCGGTTGTTTCCACCGTATAATGGAGGATCGTAATGCTTCTGCGCTGAGAGGTCGTCCTCGAGGTAATGTTGCAAATGTTTTTGTGTTTTTTTTGCGTTATCCGAAGTATCTCGTCTCGGGTGCGCGATTCTTTCGCCTCGCAGACCGAGATGTATGGTTATGTCTCGGCCTCGATGACCGAGATGTTTAGGGTAGGTCACGGCTTGGAACGACCGAGGGTACCGGTAACTCTCTGCCTCACGTAAACGAGACTATGAAGAAAGTTTCAAAGAACCGTACAACCGAGAACCGATTTTTTTTTGGGTTTTTTTGTGATTGTGCTGTACATTTTGGTTGATTATAATGTTACACTCGTTTGTATTGCAGTAATGCCGTTATCTTGTAATTTTCCGTACTATAAGGACACTTTTACACCTTCTAAGCCATTCCCTCTCGAGAAGCGGCAATTTCATGGCTTCAACTGATTGGTGGCGAGAACAAGTTTGTGTTAGTAACGAAGCGCTCGATGCCGGGGCGTTAAGCGGGGGAAGGGTGAAAATTGCCCGTGACAGTGTCCGGGACATATAGGGGACCGGCTCGTAGAGTCAAGGGGAAAGCGGCAAAATTTTTAAAGAAATCAAGGAATGATGAAAAGGCGAGGACTCACACTAGTACGAAGAAATGTGGATGCCCTTTCCAAATTAACGTCAAGGAGAATGCCGACTCCTTATGGTATGTCACCGTGATTTGTGGGAGGCACAATCACGACACCGCGGGAAGATTGGATAAGAGGGAGGAGGAAGTTGAGGATGCGGGGGGAGGAGTGAAAGTGAGCAAATTTCAGGGAGATTAGTCCACCTTCGTTTTTGTGGAGTGCGAGCGGAAGTTGAGGATGCGGGTGCGAGGACACCGGGGTCTCCAACCGGAGGCACCCCAAGCCAGTGGGAGGCACCCCAATCTCCAATCGGATTTGAGTCCTCCCACTCCACAAAAGCTTCTAGGCGTAAGAAATGCAAGGTTCCACAAATGCGTCGTGCGCGCCGACGCACGCAAAGTGGATCTAACATGGCTTATAGTCATTGCTTAGAACCGGATTGGTTGCCACATGTTGATGCCATTATCGATGTGGTTTCCGATGGGAACCGTGGATATAGGTGTATAGCCTCCGGGCTTGGACTCGCGACGTGACGGTGGGAGATTGTGCGTAGACGATGTACGATGAGATTATCGGTATGAATACCTATGGCGGAAGTGCTTGGCTCGAGTTTCGAGCTCGTCAAGAATGCGGTGCATTGCCCGAGAATCAAGAGGGGGCATCTTTCAAAGAATGGTTGACACTTCCGCACATGGGATTGTTGGTATCCACCGCATTCAATGTCATTCTCGTCAACCTCTCGCATGGGAGTGCCTCCACATTCCTACCTCTACGTAGTACTCCAACGTCGTCATCGCACAACAGACTTATCATTGCAATGGCGAATGAAAGGAATATCCATCAAGTTGTGGTAAGTTCTATGATTTTTTTGTGAATTGGTTTGTTTCCCCTTAATCGGGTTTGTGACAATATCTTCTATGTTCTACTGCTCACTTTGACAGTGCAGCAGCGTGAATGCACCGCCGCCATCCTTATATCCATCGTGGGATCGGTGACGCTGAGGATCACGCCAAAGGTTGGCGAGATGGATTCGTTTTTCGAGACATCGCGCCCATTGCAACCGCTGATCATGAAGCCACCATACCGTTGTAGACTTTAGATACACCGTAGGTGTAAGCTTGTACCTGACGCTAAACATTTAGAAATTTTGCCAATTCGTCCGAATGTTCTATGTATATGCAAATGTTGTGTTGTGTTTTAATTGTTGTTTACTTATGGATGGACCCTTTTTATAGTCAGCTTGAATGTTACTGAGATTTATAATTAATTAAGGTTCTAAGGCAAATTGTCGTGCTGATTTTCAATCTTGTATTGTTAGTTTGACTACTACTGAGATTTTTTTGAAACCGTAATGTTCAAATTCATCCATTTCGATGTCTCGCTGCTGTGTTCGTGAAACGAACCATATTTTCTGGCCACCCATGACCGACAAGTATTTCAATATATCTATTACATGTATAACCGAGTCCCATTTAAATGTCTCTGCTTGAACACCACCGAGATGAATTGACCATTTCACCCGCCCGACTCGACTCTCGTCCTATGACGACCGAGCCTACGAGACCCTCTCTAAGTGTACAACCGATACGTGGTTAACTCTTCCGGCCTACGTGGCCGAGACCGCGAGTTCCGAAAAATATTAGCTTATGTCTCGCCAAGTGCCGAGACGGCTGACACAGCCTTCGGCCCGTGTGGCCGAGAACCACGATTTCCCAATTTTTTTACATTTTAACAAACCGCCACACACACATTACATCTACTCTACCACACATTACATCTACTCTACCAAATGTAACTTAATTGCCGATCTTCAACCGAGCCCTAATTTGGAGACGAAATCGACTCACACAACGACCCTACAAAATGCGTAAAACCTAGAAGAACGAAGGAGAAACACACGGCGAGGGACTGAGAACACGATTTCGGGGATTCCTCTCACCGCTTCTGCTCAAAACAAATGAATTCTTCCACCAGAATTCTGAACGAGGTGGTGGTGGTGGTGGTGGGCGGGGTGCCCAGGGGGTTTGCAAGAGGGGGGTGAGAGGGTTTTTTGCACGAGGGGCATTTTCGGTATTTTGGGTTTAATTTTTGGGTGCCCTGTGTAAATCGATTTGTGCCCACATTAACTGGGTGCCCTCATTAAATGGTGGGGTGCCCTTAGCGGCCATTCCCGCTAACCTACCATTAATGTATAAATAATCATCCAATCACATTCAAGGGATTTGGATTAAATCCAAATCCATTTGGAGAAACTAATCACATACTATACAGAGTTTCTTAACAACTTATAGACAGCCTAATGTCATTTAATAAGAAAAATATATTGAGATACGAATACGGTTGATCTAGACTTATTTAACTGTGATTCCTTTTGATATTGAATGAAAAATATTAATCAATCTTTGGAGGTTCTAAATTTGATTGATTTGTATAAGGTATATACATATCTAATTAAAGAAACATATTCTAGAGCTAATAAAAATAGGGAGTGACTATTTTATTAGGCCCTCCCCTCACTTTTTAGATTTATTATTATACTATTCACCCCCACAACCTCCAAACCCTCACTTAAAAAATAAACTCCCTCAAACTTTTTTTTTGTCCGAGATGATTTTTTGTCCGCTTTTTATTTTTAAATATGATTAAATATTTTATTTATCAATTATTTAAAAAAAAAAAAAAAAACCTTCAACAATCAACAAGTCACCAATTATTATTAAATATATTATAAACAATCATCACAAATAATCACAATAAAAACTAAATTACTATCATACATGCATTTTATTTTCCAAAAATATAAAAAAATAATAGGTATCAACATAAAAAACTATTATAAAATTTTATTCAAACAATTTAATGTTTCACCAAAAAAATTATACAATTGCACATTTCTCAATAAAACCCACATCACTTAAACAAAATCAAATTAATCAATAAACGTTGTCCCTCCTTTTTAAACAAAAAACATTGTCTAGACCCGTATGTTTTTCACAAAAATATTGCCCGGTCCCGTTTAAAATGGGTTCGGACAAAACCGGACAAACGGGACCGGGCACATTTTGCCAGCCCTACCCTCACTTAAACAAAATCATGTCTGTCCCTCCTTAAACCCACGTTGTATCCTCCCAAACCTCTTATCTACTACATCACTTTCATTCTCCACGCACATCATCATCATCATCATCTATCCTAAAGAAAAAAAAAATTGATGGAGATGGCAATGGGTGGTGTGACTGGTTGTAGAGGATGAAGATGGGGTTTAGGAGGAATAGATGATGATGATGTATGAGCACAAGAAGATAATGAGGAAGTGGACTGTGATGATAGATATTTGTGTGAGTGTAGTGCAGGTTGAAAACAAAGATCGAGAGTGGTGGAGAAGGAGAAAAAGATGATGAAGGGGGCAAATAACAAAAGCTTTGTAGGGGTAGATTGGTGACTTCATGAAGGGAGTATTTATACCTTGGTGGGGGCTATAAATAAACGGGGGCTGATATAAAGTTGTGTGGGGGGGGGGGGGGGGGGGGGGGGGGGGGCTATAAATAAACGGGGGCTATATAAAGTCATTCTCTAAAAATACAATTGATGTTTTGTTTGGTTCAATTGGATAACTTTTGTTAGAAGTAGATATTGTTGTATTTGGTTAAAAATATTTTATTTCTTAAAAATTAATATTTAAAAATCAATAAATTACTCGATTTGATTATGACCTTTAAATTAATTTCATTAAAAATGTCTTTTGTTCAACATATATAATTATTCTCTTTAACCCTCAAAATAAAAGTATTCTTTAATCTCTCCGTAAACTTTTAATTTATTAAAATATGTTAAAATTACTAATCAAATTAGAAAAGTTGCTATAATTTTTATGAAATAAATTTTGCTCCTCCATTCCGATCAAAAAGTAATTTAATTTTTTAACAACAAGAGAATCTTTCGTATCTTCTATATGGAGATGTGAAGAATTCAGTATAAACTAGACAAAAAATTTTTAAATAAAAAAGTCAAGTGCCTTGGTGGAAGAGCTTATTAGTATTCTACTTTGAATATGAACTCTTTTAAGATTTGAATTCTTGACTCCCAGCACAGATTTACTTACACAAAGATCATCAAGTCAAACCTAGAAGTCAAACAAAAAGGAACATTTATCTATCCACCACGTGGCGGGCAAGTGGATCAACTCTGCTATGGGGCACAGGGGATCAAGCTCATGCCCAAACCAGAATGTTTAAATGGTGATGAAGAAAGTGACAGCGACATTCAACAAATGAAATCATAAAGAGAGAGTTTTAGAGAGAGAATTGAGAGAGAGAGAGAGAGAGGGAGAGTGAGTGAGTGATAATGGGCATGGCAATAGCAATGCAATTGAATTGAATGGAATTGATGAGAGAGAGGGAGAGAGTCTCAGAGCGGTGTCTGAAGAGAGAGTTTTAGAGAGAGAAAGCGTGGGTTTTTAGAGAGAGAAAGTGTGAACACCGACACAAACGCCGCTAAATCTGGAGCTATTATGTGAACTGAACTCACTCACTCACAACCTTTGTTTCTTTCTCACCACTTCCCCTTCTTGCCCTTCAATTTATTGTCTTCACCTCTGTTTCTCTCTCTCTCTCTCTCTCTCTCTGTTTTTCTTGGATCATCTTGTGACTTCAACTTCGCAGATTACGTCTCCAAACCCCAAAATCCTTCAAGGGTATTCCTAATTTTCGATTTCTTCAAAGACCCATATCTTCGATTTCTCTATTTCGTTGATTTCGTGATGTTTTGGATCTTGAGCAGAGATCCTCAATTGTGTTAGAAATTGTGGTGTGGAAGGCTATGAGTTTGAATTTCAACTAGGGCTTTGTTCTAGTTGTTGTGTTGTTGTTGTGATTTTTCAAAGATGGGGTGTTTCTCTTGCTTGTGTGGTCGATGCAAGGACGTCAGAAAGATCAAAGACGACAGTAGCACTGGTGTTCGATCTAGTACTCGAAAGGGTCGGTCCAAGACCAGTACTGGTAAGGATTTAGTGCACAAGAATTTGTGATAATTGTTTAGTGTTTTTTGGTTGTGATTATATATGTTTTGATGGCTCTGTGTTTGGGTGTTTTTCAAATTGTGAAGAAAATGTAGTGAAGAAGGACTCCTCAATTGAAAAGGGCAGTGACAGTAGTACCAACCCGAAACGCGGCGGTGCAAGAAGCTTTACATTTCGAGAACTTG
Source organism: Stephania yunnanensis (assembly GCA_039657365.1). NCBI lineage: Eukaryota > Viridiplantae > Streptophyta > Magnoliopsida > Ranunculales > Menispermaceae > Stephania > Stephania yunnanensis. The sequence goes on along the minus strand of CM077585.1, from coordinate 50,563,639 downwards.
CCGCAGCGACTAAAAATTTCAAGGAGGCTAATTTGATTGGGCAAGGAGGGTTCGGGAAGGTCTATAAGGGGATTCTTGAAACTGGACAGGTAAGTGTTCTTTATGTTTAGGCATTTTTGTTGCTGAATTTGAGTGGCTAGTAAAGTTTTGATTTTTTTCACTGTACCGTTGAATTTTGTACAATGGGTGTAGTTTGTTTATGATTTGGATTTCTTGGCAGACCGTTGCAATAAAACAGCTTGATCACAATGGACTACAAGGGAATCGGGAATTTATCGTTGAAGTTTTAATGTTGAGCCTTCTTCACCATTCAAATCTTGTTACATTGATTGGTTATTGCACTGATGGAGATCAGAGGCTTTTGGCTTACGAGTATATGCCAATGGGATGTTTGGAAGATCATCTGTTTGGTGAGTTGCCTTGTACTGATTCATTGCTGTATAATTGTTGATCGTCTATTGTGGTTTTCGGAATAACAAGTGATGATATTCTCCTTTAAAGCAATGCTTATGCTTGAGTTCTCACCATACACTAGAATTACTGATTAGTAAGACGAAGTGGTCTGGGTTGAGAACACCAAAAACTCACATTTGCTTACTTTAGCCAGAAGCCTGCAAGGCAACCACTTGCATTTTGAACCGGGCTTTTCTACGTGATGGTTTTCTGTGGCTTTTCCTTAAGGCAGGTTGTTCTACTTGTTTGCTTCTGTGTGCTGCATCTAACTGTTTATTACACAATTTATTTGAATGTGTTTAGACTAAGTATAGAAATTAGCTGCAACTGCTGACTTCGGGGGTACACTGCTTGATAGGTGGACATGTTAATAATCGGACATTTCCATGTGTTGATGAGCTTAATTCCAAGTTCTAAGTAATTATTACGTTGATTAGTTCATTCACTAAGATTATGTTCGGTCTAGTTGAGACAATTCAATTTGCCCTAAATATGTAATTTAGTATGTGCATCACAGCATCAGCATGGCTAGGGTAAATAAAGAATCGGGTAGCAAAACGATGAACCTCATTTGTGTGCATACTGTTCAATGTGCACTCTTCTTCGGGTCCTAATAGGTTTTTGTGTGTGTTCTTCCAACCTGAAGCCTACGAATAAGCCCTATTAATTTCATAGGGCCTCAGTTAAGCAAGCCAAGTTGACGCTAAATGTTATTTCACATTAACTTCCTCAATTAATGTATTTCATATATCTTTACAACTTTCAGACAGTAAAACATGATCTCTAAGAAGGAAAAATTAACATCTTTTTATTTCAGCGCTACTTTACACAAAACACCAGAGGACTCCTCATTTATGCAAGACTTGCTGCAATTTAATAGTATGGCATAGGACCTCTTTAATGGCATTTTGTTGATTCATTTAGATAGCACTTTCCGTTATGTAATGATCATATTCCAGTTGTCATCGCTTTCCTCATAATTGATAATTATGATCTGCCTGTGGTTTTTACTTCCAGATTTGACCCTTGATAATGCTCCATTGGACTGGAACACAAGGATAAAAATTGCTGTCGGAGCTGCTCAGGGCCTAGAATATTTGCACTGCAAAGCAGATCCTCCTGTTATCTATCGTGACCTGAAATCTGCTAATATACTATTGGATGATGACTTTAATCCGAAGCTTTCAGATTTTGGGCTAGCAAAATTGGGTCCTGTTGGTGATAACACCCATGTCTCCACTAGGGTTATGGGGACACATGGATATTGTGCCCCAGAATATGCAATGAGTGGTAAGCTGACCCTCAAGTCTGATGTCTATAGCTTTGGTGTGGTTCTGTTGGAGTTAATAACTGGACGAAAAGCGATTGACATTACAAAGATGCGTGCAGAGCAGAATCTAGTTTCTTGGGTGAGTTTTTCTCCATTTTTTAATTTATAAATAAATCATGTGTGTTGTCAGATTCTTTATAAATTTTGCTTTTTTAAAGTTCAAAAAACTGTATGCAAGAAGTAAATCTGATGTTGCTTTGTAACTTAAAGGAAAAGAATATTAATTGCTATCATATTATTACCTTCATCTTATTTCAATTCAGCTTCATATATAACGCTAGTTTACCTGGTGCTGGGTTTTAGATTTACAGAGTTGCAAGTTCTTCATGCTCCATTATAAATATGTACCTCTTTTCATCAGTACAGATTATGTGGCACTTGATATATTCGATATGGATCATAGACATTGGCTGTCCACATTGCAACTGAAACAGGAGTTTCTACTAAGAAATTAAATTGTCCATCTTAATAAGATATACTTGGTAAAGCTAGCTTGCTGTTAGTGTAAAAGATGATATTCTGAGTTGGCAGTTCACTTTATTGGAGATATCACACACTTTTAGCGTTGAAATTGCTAAATTAGAGCCACCATGGGAATAAATCTCCATTTGCTCCCATTTTACTACGTGCTCCCATTTTATATTTTCTGGTTTGTTCTTTTAGGGCAGTCATAGCGTTTAGAGTAGTCGTAACGTTTCTAGTCTTATAAGCTTTCTTACTTTGATTTATTCCCTTTTTACCTTGTGCTTCTTCTCTTAAATTTTAGCTATGGTCTTGTTCAGCATTGGGCATTAGATACTAATTATATTTTTGAATAACTATCTTGAATAAAGTTAGATTTTGTTGATTAATCTTTGTTTTGCTTATTTAAATTCCTTATTTTTTTGTACTGTTTTTTTTTGCAGTATTTCATAATAAAAAAATAAACAACAAAATGACTCACCACTTGCTTTATGAGCTTGATTATGGAAGATGAAACATTTTTCATGTATAATATAGTAGGAGAAATTCTTAAATTCTTACCTTGGCGGGTGCAGGCTGAAAATTATACTTGCCTGCTCTATAAATGTAATGTTTGAGAAGTCAGAAGTCATGGTTACTCTACTTCATCTTGCACTTAAACTTGAGAAATCAGGTTGAAATAGATTATGTGGAATACCATCTCACAAAGCATACTGTTTATTCAGAAATATAATCCCACATTAATTTAACGTGGAATTCTTAAAACATTTTTCACTATTTAGTTTAATCCCGTCTAAAAACATAACATGAAAAACAAATAACTCTTATGATCTAGTTTTTTCATTCTTTTCTTTTTTATTGGATCTGAAAACATTTTTCAAATCACTGTTTACCAAATGTGAGTTCCTCGTGACTTCCAAAATATGTAAAACGCAGAGGCCATCTTTAAATCTGGAACCAAATGCAGTCTGAGAATTTATTAAGAAATGAGTTGTGCTTGTCCGTATCTCATTGATGATATGGAAAACAATTTATGATCCAACTAACTGCACCTTTCATGCATACAAATATCAGACATACAAATCCGACTTCTTCTTTTTTCGTTTATTCTATTTACTCAACGAGGGATGCATTAATCTCACCTAATTAATGCATCCCATGTTAACTTTGGTCTGCCCCTACCTGTAGAAATTCGACGAGGTAGGGGCAGACCAAAGTTAACATGGGATGCATTAATTAGGAGGGATTCGAATGGTTTGCAAAGCTCACCATCAATTGATCTTAATCGAGCACAAAGGAAAAGTTTGATTCATGTAGCCGATCCCAGTTAATTTGGGACTGAGGCTATGTTGTTGTTGTTGTTGTATTCTATTTACTCAACATGCAGTTTTTATGATTTTCATTTATTTGTGATGCTATCCTTGCTGAAATGAAAAAAACATGAAGCCAGATACTAAAGGTTCGTCAAAAAAATATATTTTGGTTGCCCATTGAAGTACTTGCATCATATATGCATATTTGCTTTCATGTTAAGCTTAAGGTTTTCTCTTTATTACAGTCTCGTCCTTTCTTCAAGGATCGGCGGAGGTTTGCTCAATTGGCCGATCCCCTATTGGAAGGGTGCTTCCCTGTCCGCTGTTTTCACCATGCAATAGCAATCACAGCAATGTGCCTTCAAGAGCAGCCAAATTTCCGTCCCCTCATTGGCGATGTTGTTGTAGCATTGGAGTACTTGGCTTCTCAGCCATATCAATCTGAGGCCCAAACGGGTAGTCTTCGTAGTCATCCATCATCACCCGCGCAACGTGGATACTAGGTATTCAGAGATATCTCCATATAGTTATGGGTTGGTTATTGAAATTGATTGGGATTAACAAGTTCTCCAATCAACTATATAGTCTTCAACTGTAATCACTTGTTGGGCTTACTAAATAAGTGATGAAAGGAAGCCAGAGTCTTGCTGCCCCGCGTTACCAAGGTAATTTTCCCCCTATTTGAATCATTTGTTTCTCAGTCTCTTGGTTTTACTGCAACAAAAGCAACAACAACCAAGCCTCAGTCTCAAATTTGTTGTGGTCAACTACATTCATCAAGTTCTATTGCAATTTAAGAAAAATGGCAAAGAGGGTTTCTTTTTCTGCACAAAAAAAGTTGCAATTTTTCTTTTCTAAAATATTTTAGATATAGATAACCAATTTATATACTACTCCATGTGTTCTCTTAATCGCTCACAAATGAAGAAAAATGCTCACAAAATGAAGAAAAATGCAATGACTATACATGAAAATCACGCATGCATTAGAGACTAAGGTCTGCTGAAAGAATGCGGTGAGATGGGTATGCACGTCTCAAAGTGATCTAACTATATCTAATGTGTGCGACTCTTGTGCTATCATTGCATTGCTTCAAAATAAATTATAATTTTTTCAACACAAGTTGAAATCTAGTCTATGCCATACTATACGTTATGCTATTGGTTCCTTTCACCCTTCTTTTTTCCTTTTGCTGTCATTTCAGAAAGAATGCATTTGTGCTTTGTGAAAATGAAATCTGAATTGAGATTTCCATAACCATAGTGAACTTGAAAAATAAATAAATTTAACAAATACTGATATGCCTTCCCTTCTATTGACAGCATCAATTTAGCTTCATCGCATCTTTGACATCTGAATCTAGGGCATTATTGTTTTATTTCTTCTTTATATCAGTTCAAGGTGCTAACCGTTGCTATTTGTTTTTGTTGCATGTGTTGTTGGCCTTGGTCCTGTGAAAGCCACTGAGGAGGAGATGAATTGCCTGGATATATATTCAATACCAGCAAAACCGAGTGTAACAGTGTACATAGTATATATACATATGTCAATGTCCTTTGCATGATGTAGGTAGTGAAACTGTTAAGAGCATGTTTGAGTTTTCTCTTCACGACGCACCGCTGCCAATCTCTAGCAGGGCCGGATGGTTGTGTAGATGGAGCGAATAGAAACTGCTCTTTGGCTTTTCTTTTGTTAAGACTTGCAATTGTTAATGGTATTGGTTTATTCTTATGTGAAATGTGTGACTTTTACTCCATGCGTGGTACTAGTTGCAGAGGTTTCAGCTGAGTTGATTTGTATGCCTTCTTTTGAGAATTTAACAGCTATTGGATTCAGTTCCGGTTGGACAACTCGATGTTCTCTTATTATAGTTTTCGGATCTTCATGTAAGAACAAGTAATATTCTTTGCAAATTGTTCTTAGCAAAAAAATATTCTTTGCAAATTTTAAGAATCTTCTGATTGACAATGTAGACTTCGATCAAGTTCGCTAATGTTGGATTATCTTCGATGTTCTTATTCGACAAATGTTATTTTCATGTGTTTTGTACAGCAATCACATTGAAGCATGTTAACTGCAATTCAACCTATTCAAGACATTTTAGTAGGCTTTAGTCTGCAGTAGTGTCCCTTGAATTACTCTACTGAAAGATGTACTCAGACAGCTAGACCAAGTACTATTTCAAAGCCAATGATTTTCATTTCCTTTAATTCATTGTGCATGTTTTTTTATTCTTGCTCAACTTCTTGTTTACTTGACAAGTGACTACAGACTTTGCTTCCCTATTTGGTTGGTGCTCTTGATTTTCAGTGTGATACTTCTGTTTTTTCTAATTAGGTTCGACTAATTAATCCCATTAGAATTCGTTGAGCACTTCAACTCCATAATTTAAGAAAAATTAATAAGTATATTTGAAATAGCTGGTCTTAATTTATTTGACTACATATCTTGTTTTTCTGAACGGTCAAACTATGGTATTAATATGATAATAGGTCGGCATTGAAACAGCTGGAGCAACAATTGAGCATCACATATTAGGAGGAAGTCTTAGTCATGGTTTGGTCTTCCTCCTTCAAGGGAAGCCTAGACATCAATCCTGCCAATCCTATACAATACTAGTGGTGGGATTTGTCCGGAATGTAAGGAGCCTTATAAAGCTCAAGACTTTAAGATGGGCAGTCGTGAGCGTGCCGGTGGCTAAGATGTGACCGGGAAGCAATTTTAGGGTTTAAGGTTCAAGCAAATGTCACAACAGGTCGGCATGGGGTTGGGGACGTCGATGGTGTTGACTAGGGAAGTGGTTGCGAACTTTGCGGGGGGTTCAACGAGTTTGGTGGGTTTGTGACAAGTTTGTGGGTTTAGGTTTCAGTGGGCGTTCATCACCGCATTCAGATCAAGTGCTCTGATTGGATTATTGTGGTACCTCTTTTGGTTTGGGAAATATGTGTTGGATGGAGCATTCTATTTTTTTTTTTTTTTTTTTTTTTTTTGTGTTTCTTGCTTATACATAACCTATTCGGTGTAATAATAATAATAATAATAATAATAATAATAATAATAATAATAATAATAATAAAAATAATAAAAATAATAATATTAATATTAATAAAAAATAATAAAACACTATATTTATAGTTATTCTCATAGAGTCAAACGAAAGGTTCATAAAAGAACAATAATAATAAGAAAGAGCAAAACACTATATTGCCTTTTTTGCTTTTGTAGCATTCTATGGACTGAACAACATCTTTAAGCAATGGTAATCTCATGCAATAGTGTATATTGATCCACATCGTCCGTTCACTCCAATTGAAGAATTTAAACCAACAGACAACATAACAAAGGCATCATAAAGATCACTTGATTATTGATTTGTATTATAGATATAATGATTCACTTCAGTCTTGAACTTATGGAAAACGTACCAAACAATTAGATCCATAGAGCAAACATACATAAAGGAGGGCGATCAAAAGTGGTTTAAGTTATAAGCGTTGTGAATGGTTGTTATATCACTGGATGCATGAAGCTATGAGTAATTAGAACGGCTTTTGAATGTACAGACGATGTTGAAATTCATCGATCCTATCTTGAATTTATTGGGTGATAATTGGTTGAGAACTGGACGAATCTAAGGTTAGGTATAATAAAATTGATTTTTTTTTTGTGATTTTTTGAATGGTGAAGGAAAAAAAATCAAGTTGATTGCAAGAAGAATGAATGAGAGTTGAAATTTATAGGGGGAATGCAACTTGCACTACACTCAATTCCTTGTATTTACACATGATTTCAAGTTCAACGTACTCAATCTATTAATGATAAGATAACAACTATTAATTATTAATAAATGTACACATAATGTATAATTATATCTCTTGAAATAATAAATAAATAAATAACAAAAAATAACTCAATTCCTTGTATTTACCCATGATTTCAAGTTCAACATACTAAATCTATTAATGATATGATAACCACTATTAATTATTAATAAATGTACACATAATGTATAATTATATCTATTGAAATAATAAATAAATAAATAAATAACAAAAAATAAGAAAATTGAGAAAAATAGAAAAATAGAATGGTTAGATGAGGTAACTTTTAAAGTTTATCTCTCCTCCAACTTTATTTATAGGGGGAACGTAACTTGCACTACACTTAATTCCTTGTATTTACCCATGATTTCAAGTTCAACATACTCAATCTATTAATGATAAGATAACCAATATTAATTATTAATAAATGTACACATAATGTATAATTATATCTCTTGAAATAATAAATAAAAATAAGAAAATTGAGAAAAATAGAAAAATAGAATGGTGAGATGAGGTAACTTTTAAACTTTCTCTCTCTTCTGACTTTTATATATATATATATAGAATATAGATATAGATAATACCTCTGTTCGGCAATATGCGTCTCATTTTTTAAATTTTATTGTTACACAATATGAGTCACATTAAGAATTCAAGAAAACTAGACAAAGGAGATAACCCAAGACAAGTCCCTCTTCACCAAGTTTCGATTTGGGTGAATGTTTTTGATGTTCTAGTGGGTTTCAATTCTGAAACTGTGGCTAAACAGATTGGCGATTCTTGTGGAGGTTTTTTGGAATATGATGGACAACAAGATACCGGTGGCTGGTCTGCATTCATGAGGATCAGATTTGCTTTAGATGTCCGCAAACCATTGAAGATATCAAAGAAACTGAAGCTTCCCTCAGGGAAGACGGCTGAAATCCATTTCCGGTATGAGAAAGTTCCTACTTTCTGTTTCATATGTGGCGTCCTGAGGCATAATGACAATTTCTGCCCAAAATTATTCGAGAGCACGGATGGGATTGTTGAACGGAGATGGGGAAAGTGGCTGCGTGCAACTGGAAAAGGGAGAAGGATTGATCGAAGAGGCGAGAAGTGGCTCCAGCGAGGGGTGGTGGATGTGCGCCGGGCTCAAAAATCGCCAACTGGGGGAGCAAATTTTGGGCCATTAATTCAGGCACAATCAAAGGGGGGACTGTGGAAGTTATCAATTATGAAATGGGTACTATAAGTGGTGGTGTCACTGGAAAAGAAAAGGAAGATTTTGAGAATAATGATGATGTGACAGTGGTTGAGCTGGAAGTGGCCGAGGATAGAAAGAAACGTAAGGTGGGCTCTAGTGCAAGCCAAAAAATGCAGAGGTGGGCTTTGTAACTGAGTCTATCACAAACATGACAGTAGATAAAGTGCATATAGCCGAACAGAAGAAGGACGTTCTTAAGGATGCGACCAAGACAACGGCATGCCCAACGACTAAGGCCGGCCATCAACAATGAGTTGTTTAAGCTGGAACTATCGAGGGCTTGACAACCCTCGTACAAAGCTTTTTCTTCTAGATTTAGTTAAATCTAGAAAGTCGGAGGTTGTTTTTTTAATAGAAACTTTGTCGCTAGAATCTAAAATAATTGATATTAAAAATAAATCACAATTTGAAGGTTGTTTTGTTGTTGATAAAGTAGGTAGAAGTGGTGGGATGGCGACGCTGTGGCGTTGTAACTCTTTTTGTCAAATAAATGATTTTTCTAACAACCATATAGATCTCATTATAAGGAGTGAAGGCGATCAAACTTGGAGGCTAACAAGTTTCTATGGGTTTCATGACCATGGTCGCGTCGAAGCTCTTGGCAGTTGTTGAGAGATCTCCATCGTCAATCCTCGCTGCCATGGTGTATGATAGGAGGCTTTAATGATCTTTTATCAACTGAAGATAAGAGAGGGGGTGCTCCACACCCGAACTGGTGCTTCAATGGGTTCAGGAAGAGGCTGTCGAGGACTGTGGCCTTTGTGATGTTGAGATGTTGGGCTATGGATTCACATGGGAGAGAGGGCGTAATACACCTGCGTTTGTGGAAGAGAGACTTGACCGGGCCTTAGCTTCATCATCTTGGATGGAATGGTTCTTAGATGCTAGATTAACAAGTTTACCTGCACCAACATCAGACCATTCTCCATTATGGCTCGAGTGGAGTTTGTCACAGCAGCCAGCGACGGCTCCATATAGGTTCAAATTTGAAAATTGTTGGCTCAGAGAGGAATGACTGAACACGTTGGTGAAAATGACTTGGGAGGAAAATAGACACTGCAATTTGGTGGATAAATTAAGTAAATGTGCTTTGGCGTTATCGAAATGGGGATGAATTTTGAAAGGGCGTTTTAAGAGTATAATTAATAGAGCAGCAAAGAAGATCGAAAGATTGCGTAATTCGTCTAGCAGAGGTGATAGTGAAGCAACCATAAACGTTTGTGTTGAGTTGGGGGAGTTATTACTTCAAGAGGAGATTTGCTGGCGCCAACGTTCACGAATGTTGTGGCTCAAAGAAGGGGACAACAATACGAAATACTTTCATGCTTTAGCGAATCAGAGGCGAAATAGAAACCGGATCCCGTATCTTTTGAACGATGGGGAACTCGAATCGAGGGAAGTAAGGAGATAGGGGATGTGGTTTTAAGCTACTTCGAAGAGTCGTTTCGGGGAGCCATTAGTGAGGGGGACTCAGTCATAGACGTTGTACAAACTCGAGTTATAGAGGAGATGAACGAGAGGCTGACTGCTCTTTTCACAATTGATGAATTCAAGGACACATTTTTGGTATGAATGGGACAAATCCCTAGGGCCTGATAGCTTTAATCCAACATTTTTCCAACTATTTTGGGATTTAATGGGAGCGGAGATCTTTGATGCTTACGTTGGTTGGATGGACTCTTTACAGGTTCCAGTGCCTATAAATGAGACAAACATTGTGCTGATTCCGAAGACAATTTATCCTTAATGTATGAAAGATTATAAACCGATTTCACTATGTAATGTGCTGTATAAAATTATGTCAAAGGTGGTGGCCAAGAGGTTAAAAGTGTTTTGCCTAAGATCATTTATGAGTACTAGTCAGCTTTTGTGCCTGGTCGAATGATTGTGGATAATGTGTTGGTGGCGTTCGAGACACTACATGCAATGAGGTGTAACAAACACAGTAAATATGGAATGCGGCTCTGAAGATTGACATAAGTAAGGCATATGATCGAGTGGATTGGGGTTTCATACGAGATATCTTGCTGAAGTTGGGATTCTCCTCGAAGTGGTTGATTTGGTAATGTTGTTTGTTAATTCAATAACATTCTCAATTTGTTTAAATGGCGATCTAATAGGGCCAATAACACCAGAGAGAGGACTACACCAAGGTTGTCCATTGTCACCTAACTTATTTATATTATGCTCTGAAGGCTTTTCTGCTCTGCTAGCTCAAGCTAATCTTAATGGCAAACTTCATGGGTGCCGAGTTATTCGAAATGCTCCGGTGATTACTCATCTCCTTTTTGCAGATGATAGTTTCCTTTTTTTTTCGAGCATCGGTTGAGGAAGCCATGGAATTAAAAGGTATTTTAGACACTTATGAGAATTCTTTAAGCCAAGCTATTAACTTTCAAAAGTCGTCATTGTTCTTTTCGTCGAATGTAGCCGACTCTACCGAATCAGAATTGCGTCAAATTTTAGGTGTCAATGCAGATTTGGTCAATAGTAATTATTTGAGGCTCCCATCACTCATTGGTAGAGGAAAATGTAAAATCTTTGCCTTCCTAGAAGCGGTTGATGAGTTGGAATCATAGATTCTTTTCTCAAGCGGGTAAGGAAGGCTTGTTGAAATCTATTGCTCATGCTACTCCAACATATTGTATGAGTGCTTTCTTGCTGCCGATCACAATTACAGATGCTCTCCAAAAAATGATGAACTTATTTTGGTGGGTATGAAACCAAATGGAGGGAAGAAAATGCATTGGATGAATTGGAATAAATTGTGTGTGAGGAAGGAAGATGGAGGTCTGGGCTTTAAAGAACTTCACAATTTTAATCTAGTAATGCTAACAAAGCAAGGTTGGAGATTGTTAACGCAACCTGACGCTTTGGCCTCACGAGTTCTTAAGGCAAAATATTATTCGAGAGGGGATTTCTTGAAGGCCAAGATCGGTCATAATCCAAGTTTCATTTGGAGAGGTATTTATGTTGCGAAAGGAATACTTGTACAGGGATGTCGTTGGAAGGTGGGGAACGGGTGCGGGATAAAAGATTGGGACGATCCTTAGTTAAAAGATAATGATAATTTCTTTATAACCACGGATATTGTGGAGGGGATGGAGGATATAACCATGAATGATGATACCCAACTAGCGAGAGTGGGACATCGAACTGATTGAGGAATACTTCAACCCAAGGGATTGCGATCTTATCACCAGAGTACTGCTCAACAGAGGTGGAAATGATGAATTAATTTGGCATTACTCAAAAAATGGGGTTTATAGTGTAAGTTCAGGCTATCGAGTTGTTTTAGGAATGGGTAGCGGATCAGATCTTCAACGAGTAGAGGGAGATTGGCAGCGACTCTGGAGTCTCAAAATTCCTTCAAAAGTTAAGTTCTTCATGTGGCGATTGCTGAGGGACTGTGTTCTAGTAAAAGAGCAATTGGCGACAAGAGGCTTATAGATGGATGATAGGTGTGTTCTCTGCGAGCGAAAGCTTGAATCAAGAGATCATCTTTTTTCGAGGTGCTTGAAGGTAACGCATTGTTGGAGAGGAGTGCTGAGGCTACCAAGAAATTTTGAGACATTCTCATTTCTAAATTGGTTTTTCTTACTAAGTGAAGAACTGATTAAGGATGGCCTTGAAAATGCTTGCCTAGTTTTTTGGAACATATGGAGATTTAGGAATGACATGTTATGGAAAAGGAGAAGCAAACCACTTAACATGATTATCAGGGAGCAGATGGAATGGCTGCGGGAGAGGAGGTCACTCCATGCTAATCCGAATGGTGTTTCGAATGGGGATGCTTGCGTACGTGATAGTGTTCGATGGCAAAATCGGAGCTTGGGTTTGTGAGATGCAACGTGGATGTGACCGTTTGGGAGGTCGAGGGGCTCCTGGGATAGGGGCGGTCGTGAGGGATGACCAAGGACACTTGACCCGGGGTTTTACCACGACGAATGTGGGCAGATGCTCATCGCATGAGGCTGAAGCAATTGCGTTTCGGGAGGTATTAAGCTGGATTAAACATATGCCGATACCAAAAGTGGTGTTTCAACTAGACTCGTTGATAGTGGTTCAAAACATCAATTCATCGGCACCGAATAATACAGAGTTTGGATCCATAATTCAAGATTGTAAGGAATTACTTGGATCGAGGTTAAGGTGGAAGGTTCAGTTTGTTAAAAGAGAAGCTATAACGACCCATTGTTTTTATCTACAAACGTGGATGCCGCGGTAGGCTAGGACACACGGGGACTTAGGTATGGATGTTTATGGTGTGTTGGTTGCTTATTTGAGGTGTAATTTATCGCATGTGTGTATGTTGCAAAATAATACGTGTGAGGGTGTGAACGGTATTTGCCTCGATATGCGTGTCGATGTGAGTGCCGGGTAGTCGACGGGACCGAACATTAGGTCGAGGAAACAAAAACATACAAATCGAATAAAAATTTGTCAAGTAAATAATATGGAATATATATATATTAGTGACTAGTGACGCGGCGGTACGCGGATATCACGATTCGGACGCGAAACCGGGCGAAACGCCCGAAAACACGGGTGAGTGTCATAGTTATGTCACAGTTAGGTGTCGCAAACAACATCACACTTGTCCCAACTCAAGTGACACTTGTCACAACCCATACCATGTGTCACCACCCCACCTACCCACTTACATCACACACACACACACACACACTCACACACTCTAGTTCGTTGGCAGCATCATAAGACAGAGGGACTTACCTGGGAGCTCGAGTTTGCGATGAGGACGCGATACCCTCAACTATTCTCTGGTATGAGACTTTAGTTACAGTTAAATTTCGGGACAAAATTTTATTTTGTTGGGAAGAATTGTAACGGTCCATTGTTTTTATCTACAGACGTGGATGCCGCTCGGACCCACGTGGACACCGCGGTAGGCTAGGACACACGGGGACTTAGGTATGGAAGCTAACAGTGTAGCACACGCTATGGCAAAGTTAGCCAAACTTCATGAAAAAAATAGTGAGTGGTGTGAATTTCCACAAGAGATACAAGATGCAATGTCTCATTGATGAAATGAAATATTTTTCTCCTCAAAAAAAAATTATGATTTCATTCTAATTAATTAATGACATCATTAGTCATATTTTTTTACACAATACACATAATAAATGAAGTCATTAATGAGATGGTAACTTACTCTTGTGAAATTTTAATGGTGAATCAATTGTTACTTTAATTCTTGTGCACAATCAAAATATGATGCATATTATGGAACGGTAGGAATATATTTTATCAAAAATCAATTTAGGCTAACACAACAATAAAAACAGTTCGGTAGCCTCAACAATTTTGCTTGATTAAAACTCCCCCATCAAATCCTTGTCTATTCCTCTCGGGTATGAAGATTCTCTGTGGAAAAATATTTTTCCTTATTTAATTCCTTACGAGGAATTTGTATCATTTTCCCTCGAAAAACTCACGTGAGAAAAATATTTTCATTTAATTTACCGTGGAGAATATAATCCTCATCTCACACGATAAAAAAATCTATTTTAAAATAAATTAATAAGTAAAATCTTTCGTAAAAAAGTAAAACAAAAAACAAAAATCTATATCAAGCATACACATCCAATATAAATCATAGATTTTTATAAAAAATATTTTTAAAGTCTAAATCAATTTAAAAAGTAAGGTATTAAAGACACACAAATATTACAATTGAAAAAATATTCCAACCAAAATAAAATACTAACATATCATGCAATCAAAGTTCTAACCCTTATAATTGAGTTTAACAAAACTATTGACTACGTATAATATATCATATAGTATATATGTATACATGTATATTGGACAAATATATTATAAATTGATGTGTGAGGATTCTTCACGAGGATTCCTATGAGGATAATTTTTATGCACATCCCCATCTCTGCTCAATGGCGGAACCATAAAATTTTGTTAGGGAGTGAACGTTAACCTAGACTTTTTTTTTCCATACAAAAAAAAAAAAACATATTAGTATGAAAGACTAAACAAAACAATTTTTTTTTTTTTGACAATATGCAACACGAAGACACTTCAAATACATCATTTTTTTTAATAATGCTAAACTTGTTATATAGGGAGCATTTGCCGAACATAGGGAGCGGGAACACTGGAAATCATAGAGGTACTATAAGAAACTATAGGAGGCTATAGGGGATCTCGGGGGTTAGGAGGTGACCGCCCCCACCCCTTTAAATCCGACAATGTCTCCACCCCCGTTTAAGTTTCACATCCTTATCTCTGTTGCAGGGAATCCCCATTCCACATAGGGGATTTCCCTTTCTATTGACACCCCTAGTTGCATATGACTTCAACAAGAGTCGAACCTACAACCACCTCAAATTTTGGGTTTTGATTTTGAATGTCTAAATTGAGTTATGTGGGAATGCGCGAATAGATAAGAAAATTGGTAACATAAAGCATGTTATAAACTAGAATTCAAGTGATCATATTCCCAAGAATTCAAGTGATGGGTAAGAATTTTTTTTGGATGAACGGTGGCGATACTCCAGTGATCTTTAAGAATTTAATAAACTAGATAAACATATCATATATTTTTTTATTCGTTGGCCATTAAAAGATATACTTTTTGGGGTTACTCAACCCATTTGAACAATGAAACGGATGAATAACAAATTCCAACAAACTATGATCAATGGACAAAAATAAATACACCACAAAACACACAAGAGTTAAAGTGAAAAACCCTCCGAATCAGAGATAAAAATCACGGGTCCAACTCCGAACAATCCACTTTGTGAATAAAGAGTACAAAATATCTCAATTGTTTAGAATTCACTAATAATATAGTAATACAAAAATGCACAGCCCAGGGCAGCCCTGTAAATATATATTTTTTTATTGCCCATTCATTCATGTTTAGGTAAACTTGTTTTTTTTTTTATAACTTTTCCATCTTTTTTTCAATAATCTATGTTTTTTATCTCTCATTTGATTTGTCTATATCTTTATCTTGTTTTTGTGCTTCTTTCATCTTCTCTTCTTTCAAATCATCAAAACCCTAAATCTATATGTGCCATTAATTTATTCTTGTGAATATGATTAAATTTGTTTTCTTGTTGAATAATTATTCTTAGGTGATCATTAATATGTAAAATAAATTTATTTTTTGGGTGCTTAAATAGATTTGTTTTTAAGTTATGAAGCTTTTCTTTTTAAAGTTTTTGTCTAGTTTGTTAATTAATTGTGTTTTATTAATTAGGTTAAGTCTTTAATGGACCATTGTGGAAAAAAGAGGTCGAAGATTCTTTATTCATTCTTTAAGCCAAGAGGAGAAACATTAAGAGGTGACACACCTCCATCTAATATAGAAGAACCAACACCTAATGAAATAGAATTTCCTAAGTCCACAATTCAAAGAATCAGGATTGATCATAACTTTCTTGAAAGGGATCCAAATTTGCGTATTTCGATTCGAGAATACCCTATTAATTTGCAGGATGAAGTACGAAGGGCATACATAAAAATGGGTCCTTATCAACCTAAGTTGGCATAATATCCTCGAACTCCATTTGGAAAACAATACTATAGATTCAATTATGGTTGGTTTGAAAATTTTTCATGGTTAGAATATTCTCCTTCAAAGGATCTTGCATTTTGTTTTCCATGTTATCTTTTTGAAAGTGATATTGCACCTCGTTGCACATTGACTAGTGAAGGTTTCACAAATTAGAAGAGGATTAATAATGGACAAGATTGTGCATTTTTGGTGCATGTTGGGAGTATTAATTCTCCGTCATAGACATCTCGTACAAGCTGTTGAGGATTTGTCGAATGTTACTAACCATATTGATAGGTTGTTGAATGCACAAACATCAGAAGAAATTCAATAGAATTGATTACGACTAAAGATAAGCATTGAGTGTGCTCGATGGCTTTCCTTACAAGCATGTGCATTTAGAAGTCATGATGAGTCTTCAAGTTCTAAGAATCGAGGAAATTATGTGGAAATGATAAAACTTTTTGGAAGATTAAATGTCAATGTTGATGAGGTTGTATTAGATAATGCTCCAAAGTATGCAAAGTATACCTCACATATGATTCAAAAAGTGATTTTACATACAATGGCTCGTATGGTAAGAACTAAAATTCATGAAGAAGTTGGAGATAGAAAGTTTTGTCTTTTAGTTGATGAAGCTAAGGATGCATCTGAGAAAGAGCAAACGGCTATTGCCTTGAGGTTCATTGATTGCCAAGGTTCTATAAAGGAACTTTTTTTGATATTGTGCGTGTTGAGGACATTGCTGCTCTTACACTTAAAAAGCATATATTGGATTCACTTGCTCGATATAACTTATATGTTCACGATATACGGGGTCAAGGATATGATGGTGCTAGTAATATGTGTGGGGCATTGAATGGATTACTTGCTTTATTTTTTAGAGATTGCCCATATGCATATTATGTGCATTGTTTTGCTCATTGATTATCTTGTTTCCGAACATGATCTACAGTTATGTGATTCATGTTTCAACTAGCATTGGTTGCATCTTCTTCAAATGAAACTTCGATTTGCTTGTTCTTTTTAAAGTTGTTAGCCATTGTAAATCTTATAGTTGCTTCTCCTAAGCATATTGCTGAATTACAATCTATCCATGTTGATTGCATTGCTCAAGAGATAGCTAATGAGAACATGAAACTGGAAGGGGAGCTAATCAGATTGGGAATTTGCAACGTGCAGGAACTACTCGATGGAGTTCTCACTTCGATTCTATTTGTAGCTTGGTTGATATGTATTATGCCACTGCTAAGGTGCTTAATAACATAAAAATGAAGGACCAAATCCCGATATTTGAGGAAAAGCAGCTGGTTGTTTAATTGATATGAGAACTTTTGATTTCATGTTCATATTGCACTTAATGCATAGAATAATGGGAATTACACACTCACTTTGTCAAGCCTTGCAACACAAATCTCAAGATATTTTGAAATGCTTTAGATTCAGTTGCCACAACAAAAGTTCGTCTCCAAAAGTTGAGAAATTAGCGTTTTGATCATCTTTTAATGTATGTCGAATCGAATTATAGAAAATATGGTGTTGATATTCCTGATATGAATGCTTCTTACAAAGAGGGTACATGTCGTTCTTGTCAACAAAAAGATCTCATTACAGCTCATCAATTCGTCATCATTATCACTATGATGTGTTCAACTCTGCAATTGGTTACCAGTTGGAAGAGTTGAACTCTAAATTTAATGACGATGCACTAAAAATTCTGAAGCTTGCATATGCCTTACAACCAAATGACAACTTCAAATCATTTGATGTTGATCAGATATGTCTTCTTGCCCAAAAATTCTATTATGCTAATTTTAGTGAACAAGACATACATCATTTGAGATGTCAATTGGAACATTATGAGGTTGACGTATTGCGCCATGAAAGCTTTCAAAGGAAATTAATACTCTCTGATTTGTTGCGGATTTTGATTCGAACAAATAAGTCGCAACACTATTACTTAATTGATAGATTGATTCGTCTTGTTTTGACTCTTCCTGTGTCTACTGCAACCACATGTCGAACATTCTTTGCTATGAGTCTTATTAAAACGGATCTTCGAAATAAAATGGAAGAAAAGTTTTTAGCGGATACTATGGTGATGTATATTGAACGAGAATTCGAGGAGGATATTGATCCATCATCAGTGATAGATGAATTTGATTCTTTAAAGGAAAGAAAGGCACAACTATGATAGGTGATCTTCTATTTATTTTAACACTTGTATTGCAATTGAATATAAGAATATTTATATTTAATCTTTATTAATTATTTTTGCTTAAATGTTAATGTTTGTAGTTTGCAGTTGACACCACTTTTCAATGAAGGAGCTTTTGTATTTTTTGATGAGAAGGTTTTGCTTTAAAATGGTAATATTCTTAAGAAAACACCTTATGTATTAATGTTTTTTTTTTAAGTAACCTCATGTATTAATGTTTTATTATTATGAATTACTTGTTAGAACTTACATTCTATGTTATATTTAGTTTGATCTATTCTAATTGTTGCCACTTGTGATCTTAAAGTGATTAATATTTGCTTGAATGATTTACGGTTTTCAGTCATGTAGTGTTTTTTCAACTATATAAATTATGCATTAATAATACTAATTAAGTTGATAATTGTAGTGTATAAACATATATGCATAACTAATAAGGGAAGTGCTAGTGTGCCCAACATCGACACGCTGGCCAAACCTGCACTCGTCATCCGTCCTTCGGCATACCTTGGGATACGTGCGTGTCTGAGAATCAATAGATGTATTCACACCCGAGAATCAAGGTCGGCCATATCGTACTTGGTGCACCAAGGTCGGTCATGTCGTAGCTGTATGTTTTAATTGTTAAATATTAATAAAAAATATACTTTAGTTTTAGCTCGAGGCTTGAAAAAAACTTGGCTCCGCCCTTGTTTTTGTCTATTTCAAGAACTTAGATGATCACACTAAGAACGAAGAACACTACCTTAATTGTATCAAACCCTTGCATCTCTTTTCTTAAACACCAAAAAATCACCAAAGTCTCTCAACAAGTTTTTAAATTCGAGATCTTAATATGCCTTCAATGTAGAAAACTCCTAGCACTCAAAGCTAGAACGCCCGTGAGGGAGAGATGAGTGTGTGCACACACACCTGGAGCACACTTTTCACAAAGTCGAACAACCTTTGTCAACTTTTGTTGTGGAAGACATAATGCCGACTTTTCCAAGAAATTCATTCTTTCCAGCCACATATTAAGAAATTCCTTATTTTTTTCCAACAAAGGAAACCTAATGCCTAATCTTTTTAATTCTCTTTTAGAGAAAATGACACCAATTCGTGACATACTTTGTGATACACACTATGGGCTGGAATTTTAACTAGTGTGTAGGACCCACGCCAAACCAACAATCTCCCCCTCCAATTCATGGGAGATGTTCAAACATTAGTTACTCAATGCAACTTGGTCCCACTAATTTGATGTGGGATTGATACTTGTCGGGAGTCACCACTTGTTGCGAGTCACCACCTCGGTGAACATATTAATTAGA
Organism: Stephania yunnanensis; assembly: GCA_039657365.1. NCBI lineage: Eukaryota > Viridiplantae > Streptophyta > Magnoliopsida > Ranunculales > Menispermaceae > Stephania > Stephania yunnanensis. Next base: position 50,543,940 of record CM077585.1, on the reverse strand, counting down.
TTCTTGATAAGTCATGTCTCTAAAATATTGCACTAATAATTCTTATTTGTAATTAATAAATTTATAGGGTCCATGATCGAAATCGGGGCGAAAAGGGTATGAAACGCGTGTTTTGAAGACTCGTGGCGATTTGCATTGAAAGTGTGCTTATGCATAGGTCAAGATAGAGCAGTAGGATCCATTAAAGTGGTGCGAGCGTTGAAATGCATGAAATATATCTGATGATGTTATGATCAAGCTGAGGTTGAAATTCAAGTGATCAATTGCAAACTGCTAACGCGTGAAGCAGGAACATCAAAGTTGATGTTTACAATGCATGAGATGATGACACATGTCAATAGAGATGATTTTACACGAGGGCCGCTAAGGACACCCCACCGTTTCGTGAAGGCACCCAGTTAATGTGGGCACTAACCAATTTACCCGGGGCACCAAAAAATTAGACCCGAAATACCCAAAATACCCCTCGAACAAACCTCTCTCACCCCACCACCCCCACCACCACCACCGAACTCCTTGCGAGGATACCCCGAAATTGTCGTTTCCGTCCGTCTCCGTGTGTTTTTTCGTCGTTGTAGGAGGTTTTTGTAGTTTGTAGGCTCGGGGTGTTTGCCGATTTCGTCTTCAAATTAGGGCTCGGTTCTAGTTTTTCATTCACACACTCAAGTCGAGAAAATCGATCGTTTGAATGTACGTTGGTAGTCTAATTAAGTTGCGTTTGATAGAGTAGTTGTTATGTTTGTGTGGCGGTGCATTCAATGGTTCATTTATTGGGCGTTCGTGGTTCTCGGCCACACAGGCCAGAGATTTTGTTTACAGTCTCGGCCGAGCATGGCCGAGATTGAGGGAAAATTTTTGAGAACTCGTGGTTCTCGGCCAGACAGGCTAGAATAGTTTACACAGTCTCGGCAACGAATGGCCGAAAGTAATTGTGTTATCTCGGTCACCACTTCACGAGAGTAACCATTAGTGTATAGGTTATGTCCTGTCGGTTGATGTACTACAGAGAATGTAGAATAGCTCTCGGTTGTCCATAACCGACACTTTTATTGTCGTCTCGGTCTCCACTTCACGAGAGTCCTCGGTGGATGTTTACCGAGACGTTTTCATAACTCTCGGTCCTGCGAGGCCGAATCAATCGCGCCCGTGAAAAAACGTCTGAAAATTTGAGAACCCCTACGTTGACAAAAAACAGTTCCTTCAAACCATCATATGGTTGTCAAACATTGTTACATCGCTGTCGGATGATGTCAATCCGCAAGAATCGATAAACGGTCGCCAAACGCAATGTTGTTTTATGGTTCAAGCTTGGTGGTGGGGTGCCCCGTTTTCTTTATCAAAATGGTTTGTAGGGTTTGAATCAATATATATATATATACAGGGGCAAAATGGTCTTTTTCATTTTTGCTGGAATTTTTACAAAAAATTTGGGTGCCTTCATGAAATGGTGGGGTGCCCTTAGCGGCCCTCTTTTACACATTGGTTTTTCAAAGCAGAGACGCATAAAACACCATCAGTAAGTTACAATAGCACGCATCACATTATTTTTGGAAGATTCATCAAGGTCGTCTGATGCTCCTCGAAGTGCCCATTACTTCAATTAATGAATTACAAGTCGTGAAAATCAAGAAAAACCGAAACAAACAGAAGGCTATATATAATATACTTTAGGGTTTATTTCGAGCACTTCCATTCTCTCTGCCTCCTCGGCTCCATTATTATTCGTTTTGTATTTTATTAATAATGAGAGATTAATCTCATGGCCTAAACAAGACTGCGATGGAGGTTCGACTATTCTATCTATAGATTTGTTAGATTTATTTATTTTAATTTCATTGGTTTTCATTGATATTTTATTCTCTTTATTATAGATTGAATAATTGCGGTTAAGTTTATATTTAAACCTTGATTCTTTTGCCAGTGAGTCACAAGCATCCGTCCTTATGTAATAAGAACATATAAGTGGCAATTGACTTGACCAATTGATTCGCTTTTTTTGGAACCGGTTAAATACCTTAGGGATCTAGGCTAAATTGGACACACTAGTGATCCGGTTGTTTAGGTTTAGTGCCTTCACAAAACCCATTGCGGTCATCGTGTTAAACCCAATGCGCTTGAGTATAGGGTTATACGATTGGCTAGAGAAGTAGTCATTGTCGTACCTTGTGTAACGACCCAAATTAATTAAACTAGGATTAGCGTTAATCTCGAGATTAATGGTCATAATTCGGGCATTATGTGGACAACTCGGTTGACTCGGACACGAGAGAACTGATGAAATATGTTATTTATGAATGGTGGTTATGTATATGTGGTGTTTTAAAAAAATATTATTATTATATTAAACCGCATGTGTGTATGTTGCTATCGGGTGAGTTTGTGTGACCGATGTTCGCCTCGAAAGGCATGTCAATGCGGGTGTCGAATAGACGAACTACGGGTATAATAGAAAACTCGACTAATTCACGTTAAGATGACTAATTAATCAATTTAAATGGGTAATATGACAATAAGCCAAGTAAAACTCAATTAAAACGATAAGCTATGGTGTACCTTGAATCGCGTGTCGAGACGCGGGGCATCGAGTGCTAGGTAGTCAAGGGTTAGTGGAATCACAAAATTTGTCAATTTGGTGAATAAAAACACTAACTAACTATATATATATTATAATGGGTCTAAGCTATATAATATAAATCAATGCCTATAGTTTGGTTATTTAAATTAGAAACCATGAGATTGTCCTAGAGATACGTGTTGACATATCTAAGAACCATGTGAGTAGCAAATTAGTGTCACTTTGATTGGGTTAGTGAGAGTTAGTGGGATACATGTCAAGGTGTGGATCATTAGAAGAGCTTCGAGCTACGTAAATATATGGAGATCAATGGCTAAGAATCAATATTACCTTAATATATAAGATCAACACTGTGACGGCCCCAGTTCCACAATCCTGAACTGGGCCCCGCCCGGCCTAGACTTACGGGGATCCCCGAGCCCATTTCGCTGAGTCACGCAAGCCTAGTTAGCCTTCCTTTATCATTTACCATTTATCCAACAATTAAAGATTTAGTTAATCTATTAGCGAGTTATCATAACTATAGCAGAAACAATTTTTACACCTCAAATTAACTGAAAAATCGCAAAATTATCAGTTAGGACAACCTAGAGTTTGGAAACCCCGAATATATATATCATCGTTAATAACTATTCAGAGGAAAGTAAACGAAAGATATACAGGCCCAAAATTTTCTCAAAAACCTAACTCCCCATGTTTTAAAACAAGTATAGATAAATATACAAAAAGATCACCTATGTTAGACAAGCAACAAAAACTGCTCCAGTATCCTCAAATAATATCTCCTAATTGTGGAGCCTTTCCTTTGCTGGTCTGTGGATCTGCACTCCGTCACACACAAAAATGACGAGCACATGTAAGTAATGCCAGTAGGACATATATACAACATTTCATACTATCCAAAACAGTCGAATACATGCTAATAGAAAGAAAGGAACAGATAACGCATGAATATAAAAGACTGTAAACTAATCAATCGATGAGTAATGCCAAATAACAAGGAGTCCTGACCAAAAGGTTGTTGAGTCGCGGCAAAAGCCCAGCAGACTCGGGTTTAGGACGAGACCAGCCTCCCAACCCTAACCCTTGCGACTATGAGACATCCATAGACCCGGATCTAGGACGAGACACCTGCCTCCCAGCCCTAGCCCGTGCGACTATGAAACATCCACGGACCCGGATAAGAGCCCCCAACGTACACTCAATTGGGAGATATCGATGAACGACCACGAAAGACCTCGGGTTTAGGATGAGACCCCTGAATCCGATAAATTTATCGTTAATCTTTTTCAATTTTACACATCGTGTCTCACGTGATACACAAGAGTAAATACTGTTATATCGTATATCTATCGATAATAATATAATACAACACATCAAATATCACATATAGTTCAAATTTTAATTTCTCCAACTCTCCTCACTTCCCAATGAAGACTTAAGTCGGGATCACAGTTCCACTCTAAGTTCAAGGTTCCTAACCTCCGCTGGTTTATGTCTTATGCTGGTTGTGAGTTAATTAAGAGCTAAATGTAAAACTTTAGGCTCTGATACCAACTGTGACGTTGGTATCATAATGTCTTAAGCCATTAAACTTTCCCCTAGGTTCGACTGAACTTAAAGCTCTGATACCAACTGTGACGACCTCAATTTCCCACAAACTGGGCACCTCCCGGCTTAAGCCCGTGTGGACCCCCGAGCCAGTCTCGCAAGGTCAACGCAGACATAGTCAGCATTCCAATCCCTCATTATACGCAATTTCACAATTTTAAGTTGAGTTATTAATAATTTGCAAGTTTTATAGTTTAGCGGAAGCAATTACTACAAATAAATAACTCAACAATATTTGAAAAGAGTTAGGCAACCTAGTTGCGGAACCCAGTAAATATGTTATCATCAGATGATAGTAAATACATGATATACAAAAATTCACCTAGCTATGAAGCCTTCCCTTTTTGCTACCCGTCTGCGACTCTGCACTCAGTCAAACACGAGAATGACGAGCCCAGGTAAGTAAATCCAGTAGGACATATATACAACATTTTGAAATAACCAAAGCAGTCGAATTCATGCAAGTAGAAAGAAAGAAATAGAGAACGCATGAATATGCAAACTGTAAACAACTCAATCAACAAATCAATCGATAACTGAGGGTCCTGAATACAAACAAACAAACAACAAGGAGTCCCGACCAAAAGGTCGTTGAGTCGCGACAAATGCCAGCAGACTCGGGTTTAGGACGAGACCCTAGCCTCCCAGCCCTAACCCTTGCGACTATGAGATATCCACCGACCTCGTGTTAGGAAGAGACCCCTGCCTCCAGCCCTAACACTCTCATATCGCAGATAACAGTAACCATGACTCACTTGCCAATGGACCACTCAACCAACAACAATTTTCAAAGATAGCTATCATAAAAAAGCAGTGAACAACAATAATCAATCAAGTGAAAGGAAACTATCACAAAACAATGAACAATAATCGATTGAGTGAAATGAAATACTGTACAAGTCCCTATCGGTTTACTTACTTTTTTTCGCGAACATCAAGACGTCTCGCTCACGCCTCGATATGCGCATCTAACACCCGACTCCTACGTCCCTGGTGTATATTTAGATATTTTAGGCCTATTTTAATTAAATCGTTCAAATCACAACTCAATTTGGTGAAATAAACCTCACCATGGCCTTCGAAACCATTTGAATCCATCGCGTCGTCGAACTCGTCGAAGTCACGCCTCCGATCGGTCGACAACGCGCCACCGCGCCGTTCATCGCGTTGCAGCCACACCACCGTCGCGCCACACCGCTGCCGCTGACAAGCGTCGCCGAGCCGTTGCGGCGTCGCTCTCGCTGCGAGTCGCTGCGCCGTCCATTGCCGTCGCTGCCGGCGCGCGTCAGTCGCGCGCGCCGCCGCCATTGCTCATGCGAGCCGCGCAATGCTTCGTCATTGCAGCCCACCGCCGCCGCCACGCCACGCAGCTTACGGGCCGCTGCTGAGACACCGCCGGCGTCCAGTCGCCATCTTTGCGCGGTGCTTGCCGCTGCACCCGTGAGCTCCGCGCTAGCCGTCCGTGTCGCGGCTTCGCCTCCACCGCCGTTGCGACTATCGCTTGGCCGGACTTGCCGCTGCGCCGTGCCGATCTCCTCCGCGTCGGCGCTCCGCCACTCTCTCACCTCTCTCGGATCTCGTCCTTCTTCCTCTTCTTTCCTCTCTCTCTCTCTCTTTCTCTCTTTTCGTTTCTTTTTCTCTTTTTTTGTCTGATTTTATATATATATATATTTATATATATATATATATTCATATATAAACATATATATACATACATTTTTTATTTTCTTTTTGATGTGACTACATTAAAATCATTATAGCCACATTATGCCGCTACCTCGGTCCACGTCGACACGCGACTCGAGGTGCGTCCCCGTACGTGTTTCGACTCCCCGAATTCTCCGCGTATATGTTACTCGTAACACAACTCAATGATTAGTATTCTAATCTCAAATTGGATATTCTTGGTGTCTCAACTCGAGATTCAGACACATGTGTTTCGACGAGTGGATCCCGCATTCGACCTTTACTTGGCACGTGGCACAAGTCAAATTTTCGGGCCGTTATAAACACATGCAAGGAAACCATTTTTATTTTCAACTTATGAATCAAGAGAACTTGTTGAAGAAGGAGGTTGATGGAGATAAGGACTCCATTGAAGATTGGTGAGAATTTCGCAAGCTAAGTGGTACATCAACTAGGTACACATCAATTTATGTCAAATTGAAATCATTTCTAATTTTTGGCTAATTTCAGAGGGTAGATAATTGAATATTTACATTTGGTTTATATATTTAGATTCCTCATTTGAAGCTAATAATCCAGCTATATTGAATTTCTTAATTTGGATTTGAAATCATAAAAATATGAATTTTTGAAGTTGCAAAACCAAAACTAGAATTCAACATGTTATATTAGGAATTAGCCTATGTAATTTGATCATAACTTGCTCATTTTTTAATCCAAATTAACCCAAATTGGTGTAATTTGAAAGCTTACTCAAAGGGTAACTACTTTGCTTAACTAGATATGTTGTAATTCAATTGGTTTTATGTCCAAAAGTGCTATACAAATAGGTACTGTAATTTAGAAAAGTTTTAAAACTAAAATTGTTAAAGGCATAGCTCCTTAAATACTTATCCAAATGAGTTGATCTTTTAGTATGTTGTATTTGGGTATGTCTGCTACCTTGTGACCAAAAATCATTTTTTTTTTTTGAAAATATAGATTAGGAGGAATAGATTTTCCAAGTCTTATGGTCGGATTAGGTTCCAATTAGAGCTATGTTCAGTGGAATCATGATATCTCTTTCGTTTTAAATCGGAATTTTGCAAACTAAACCATTTCAGAAAGTTAAGATAGAGACCGAAAATTTTTATAGTAGTGGGAGATTTCGAGATTTGGACCATTTCATGCCTGAAAATGTGTTGTAAAATAAGACTGAAATTGAGACTTAATTTAGTCTTTATGGCTGATTTGGGAAGATCAATTTGAAACATATTTAATCAATTTGAATACAAAATAAACAAACTTAATTGACTTCGGGGACTTAGGGGACCATAGCTCGGGTATCGGGGAGCTTTTCAGGTCAAACTTTGGTGTTCGGTAGAGTCGGAGTATGTGTTGAGGTGCATAAACCCATTGAAATGTCTCACAGAATTCATGATTTAGTTTATCGACTTCGCTTTTCATGTGTGATTGCTGGTGGGCGCATATGAGGTTTTCACTCCTATTTCAGTGTGCGTATATTGATTGTGGCTAAATCGCATGCACGGGTTACTTGTGATAATGTTCATGCCGATGGCAGTAGAATATATCTATGACTGTCGGGAGGGATTAGGGTGAGCTTGATGTATAACAGCGTCGAGAAGGGACCATGCCGTTTACCGAAGTTGAGGTGTAAGCCTGTAAGTATATACGTGGATCCTATTCGATTTATCGATTACTGGCTGGTGTAGGTCAGGGTTTTCTCGTGTATACGGATATTTACTAGTCAATGTTTTATTTCTGAACTGGTTTAATTTGTATATGTTGTTTATTTATTTCACACTACTGCTTTTGCTTGTCGTGTGCAGCCTACATTCATGTGAATATGATGTATTGTTGCTATGTGTTATATTTGCATGTCTCGTAGTTTGTCAGTTTTATTTCATGAATATTGTGTAGACTTTTCTTGGGACTTTACTCACTGGACTCATCACTATATTTGTTGGGTGACTGAGTGCAGATGTGACGACCCCTTCTCCAAATTAGGGCATCGCCTGACCTAATCCCTAATTAAGCCATAATTTCCCATATATGACCTAACAAGGAACTAGTCAGCCTTATTTAAACACCTAAAAACCTTCCACTTATTCAATATTAAAAATACGATACCACCTACAGTCAATTAGATAGTTCAAATACCTAATAAATCAGAGTTAATTTAAAATTCTCAAACTAGCAAGTGATTCAGCGGAAGTCTTCTTGAGTTACTGGTGAAAATTATAACATAAGGCCTAACCTATTGTGGAAAAACTAGGAAATATAGATCACATGCATAAATAAGCAAAAATGATGATATATACAACATGTATATGGTCAGGGTTCCTATTACTCAACCTAAAAGTAAAGTATCAAGTACATAGAAAATGTAATACAAAATAACGCAAAACCTACAAAAATATGTCGTAGCAGTCCTCCACGGCTCAGAGGTAGTCGCCAATCTTCTCCTTGCTTGGTCTGCTACTCGACTGGTCTGCACCCACTATCACAAACTAGACTTTGAGTACATGAAATTATTTAAGTAATACTGCGAGACATTTATCCACATTCCCAAACATGCAACAAGTATCAAATGGCATAATCAATATAACAACTATGCTGAAGAAAACATAATGCAAAGAGATAGTTGAGTTAAACAAATGTGAAACCGACTCAAGGTTAAATAGTAATGGTTTAAGGTCGGTCGACCGTGATCTTCATCACATCAGCATTTCCACTACAGATGGAGCTATGCTCTACATCATAATTTAAAAAGGTCATACTTACAATTACACCTTTTCTATTCCAAGTGAATTCGTCGTCACTAGAATGTATACTTGCCAGCACCATCAAGTTTTAAAACTCGTCATGTCACCTAAGTTATTCTTGCGCCAACAAGCCTCGAGGTCCAGTTACCCCGTTCGAGGCACGTTACCCCGTATGTCATGCAAGGTAGTGGAGAAATCCCCTGACATCCCGGAAAGTCTAGTGACCACCGTATGAAAGCTAAATTTCTATTATCATCATTAAACGACCCTAAACGCAAGAACCACTTTCATTTTTCAAAGATAACGTGGTATTGGAATCCAAACAATACGATTGCATACTAATGCACAAATAGCAATATTTACAACAACAAACAAACTAACTTAATAGCATGTTATGTCACGGACTACCAAACAACAACAATCAAAATGACAAAGGACATGATTTGGAGCCAATGATAGTATAATGATCAACAAAGTATGTCATGAGCAACCTCATAAACTGAGAAATAAAACAAGTCATACCAGGGACACAGTTAATCGCCAGTAGACCTTATAGGATGTCACCATCCGAGCAGGAGGAGGTTAGACAATAGCTGGATGAGTTGTTGAAGAAGGCTTTTATTCACCCTAGTGTGTCACCTTGGGGAGCTCTAATATTATTTGTAAAGAACAAGGATGGTTCGATGAGGATATACATAGAATATAGGAAGCTGAATCAGGAGACGGTTAGAACCGTTACCCATTTCCTATGATAGATGATTTGTTTGATCAATTAGCAGGCACCAGATTCTTCTCGAAGATTGATATTTGCTCAAGTTATCATCATTTAAGGACTCAATAGGAAGATATCGAGAAGATCGCTTTCAGCACGAGGTACTAGTTATTTGAGTTCACAGTCATGTCATTTGGGCTGGCTAACACCCTAGCGATTTTCATGGATTTGATGTATATGGTTTTGAGACTCTATTTGGACATGTTAGCCATAGTCTTTATCGATGACATGTTGATCTATAGTAAGACTCTCGAGGATCACGAGAGACACCTAAGGGTAGTGTTAATGGCACTAAGAGAGAGCACATATTGTACGTTAAGTTCAATAAGTGTGACTTCTGGTTGAGTGCAGTGAGATTTTTAGGACATGTCATTAGTGATCAGGGTATCTTTATGGATTCAGAGAAGATTCGCACTATTATTGACTAGAGGACACCTAAGTTTGTTGTTGACATTCAGAGTTTTCTTGGATTGGCAAGATACTACCGATAGTTTGTGCAAGACTTATCCTCGATTGAAGCGTTGATGACGAGATTGACCAAGAAGGAGGTTAGATTTGATTCGTAAGAGAAGTGTGAGCGGGCTTTTTATGAGCTGAAGAAGAGGTTTACTTCTACAATATTGACATTGCCGGAGCCGGGTAAAACTTTGATAGTTTCTACGGACGCATCAGCCATTGGTTTTGGATGTGTGTTGATGCGGGATGGTAGACCAATTGCGTATCTTTCCAGACGATTGAAACCCTATGAGGAGAATTATCCAGTGCACAACTTGGAGCTTGCAACAGTCGTTTTTGCAATAAAGGCATGACGACACCACCTTTATGAAGAATGGTTCATATTGTATATAGATCACAAGAGTTTACGATATATCTTCATTCAGAGGGATCTAAATGTGCGCTAGAGAAGATGGCTTGAGCTGCTGAAGGACTACGACTTCGCTATTGAGTATCACCTTGGAAAAGCGTACATCGTAGCGGACGCATTGAGCTGGAGCGGGATTGATAGTCAGACTATTCTGCAACGAATGACACATGACTATGGCTTCTTTCAAGCGGTATCAGTTATGTGCATGACATAAGTGTCGTCTACAGCTGAACAACACATTTATTGTTAGATTAGAGTTCTGACCATATCGATTGAGGGGGTTGCTGAGTGTTAGATGACTGATGGGCTTTATGAGCGGTTCGGTGGTCTAGTTTGGGATTTGGATTGCATTGATTCGACAAAGACCACGAGTTGGTGTTTGAGACATCGAGGGAGATTATGGATACCTGCGGATCAGGAGATACAAGACTGGATTCTAGAGGATGCACACCGGTCTCGCTACCCAGTTCATCCTGGTCGTACCAAGATGTTCCATGACTTGCGGCAACTATTCTAGTTATCAGGGATGAAGACTGACGTAGGGGCGTATGTCAGGAGTTGTCACATCTGCCAGAAGGTGAAGGCTGAGTACAGAAGATCCGGTGGACTATTACAACCATTACCCATTTCTCAGTGGAAATGGGAGCACATCACCATGGGTTTTGTTAATGGACTACCGTAGACATCAAGGCGTCACGATGCAGTTTAGGTTGTGATTGAAAAACTAACAAAATAAGCTTATTTCATTTCGGTTTCTATGAGATACACATTCCCATATCTGAGCATATTGTTTGAGCAAGAGATTATTAGATTGCATGGGGTGCCAGTTTCTATTGTGTTAGACAAAGATTACAAGTTGAATTCGAGGCTCTAGGAGGCTATGTAAGAGCATTTTGGCACCAGGTTGCAGTTTAGTATGACTTATCATCCTTAGACCGACAGACGGTAATAGCGACTGATACAAATTTTGGAGGATATGCTCAGGGCTTGTATATTGCAATTTGGGGTTCGTGGGAGGATTATTTACATGTCAAGGACTGGGCCACTCAACGGTGAACCCTGCACCTTGATTTACAGACAGTGTGACTTTGTCGCCACATCATCTGTGTCTCCCCCATATACCCATTTTACCATGCAATATATTAGCACTATTTTTTGCCTCCTATAACTCGAACCCGCGCCCTGGAGGCTTAAGGTCACTGATTCAGCTAGTTGTGTATCATTGAGCTAGACCAACTCAATGATACACAACTCACTAAATCTCTGGCCTTAAGACTCCAGGGTGCGGTTTCTAGTTGTGGGAAACAATAAACTGTGCCAATATTGGTAAAGATATGGGGGACATAAATGGTGTTACAATAAAGTTACACTGCCTATGACTCAAGGTGCTGGGTGCATGATTAAGTGGCCCAAGCCTTGACATTACCATTATTTGAATTTTCATATAACAACAGATATCAGGCGACTATTGGTATGCCGCAGTTTGTGACGCTGTATGGGAGACCCCGTAGATCACTTGCGTGTTAGAAAGAGCCAGAAGATACAATGATCATTGGGCCTAAGATAGTTGTTAATCATACATAGAAGATAAGACATATCCTGTAGAGATTACGATCCGCATAGGATAGACGGAAAAAATACGTGGATTGATATCACGAGGGTTTGAGCTACAAGGAAAGGGACATGGTATATCTGAAGGTTTCCCCTTGGAAGGGTCAGCAGAGGTTTGGTATTAAGGGGAAACTGGCGCCAAGACTTATTGGACCATTCAGGATTGCAGAAAAAGTGGGCAGTGTTGCATATCACCTAGAGTTAACTGTTGAGTTAGCTGGGGTTCATCCGACATTTCACATTTCGATGTTGAGACTAGCTAGGTCACGACCGAGACCGATGATTGATTTGGGGGAGATTAGGTTTAGCCTGACGTGACTTATGAAGAGAGAGTGATAAATATCATGGACCGTATAGTTCAGATTCTCAGGAACAAGGAGCTCTCTAATGTCCGAGTTTGTTGGCAACATTATGAGACGGAGGGACTTAGTCGGGAGCTTAAGTTGACGATGCGAGAATGATACCATCAATTATTTCATAGTACGACATTCAATTATATTAAAGTTCAGAACGAAATTTAATTTAGTTCGGAAGAACTGTAACAACCCATTTCATTAATGTCATTATTTATTTTGTAATTTCAAAAATGGATGCCCGCTCGAATCCACGTTGACGCCGCGGGTTGGTTAAGACATACGTCGACCTAGGTACACTAGTAAATTGTATGTTGTATTGTTTAATTGCGATGCATTTTATGAAATTCATTTGTTAATACATCACATGTGTGTATATTTAATGGTTATATCATACGTAGTTGTGCGACGGGTAGTCGCCTCGAAATACATGTCAATGCGAGTATCGAGAGGCAAAGTACGTATACACCCGGGAATTCGTTTAAATCATGTTAATATAAATAAGTAATTCAATTGAAATGGGTAATGTAACCATAAGAAAATTGAGTTGAGATTTAAACAATAGGGTATGAAGCGCCTTGAAATGCATATGTCGAGACATGGGGCCCCGGATATTGGGTAGCCGAAACTTAATGGAACCATGAGTTGGTTAATTTTGATAAATAAAACACTAGCCATATGGTTTGATAAGGCTTAACATAAGGTAAGTTAGTTAAATAAATAATAAGCCTATAGTTTTAACTAAATAATGATGACCATAAGATAGACATCAAGATGATCGTATTGAGTAATTCTAGGAGATGAGTATGTTAGTGGAGTTATCAAGTGGTGTTGGACAGCATGAATGAGACCACAAGATAATCCTCGAGATATGTATGCATACTTAATTAAGGCCAAAACTATATATAACAAATGAATGGGATTTTCATTTCCACTTACTCATTCACGTGCAAAGATCAAAGAAAACCAAAGATTTGGAAGTCATTCAAGCTAAGAATTTAACACTTTAGAGGACAAATCAAGTGATTCAACCTATGTAATCATCTTCCTCATCTCATACACTCTTCAATGAACCTATTTTGTGTGTTTTTGGTAAAATTTGAGTTGGAGGGTTAGATCCCTGGCTTTTTATGGAAATTCAATGCATTATGGGTTTAATGATAATTTCTATTGAGGATTTATCACTAGTTTTGCATTAATTGGGATTTTTGTTGAATTTGGACAAAAATTGCGAATGTTAGGTAATGATTTTGACTTAATTGTTGTTCTGAGGTGAGTCTAAATGATATTTTGGAGTCACATTGATCTGGAGAGGATGTAAACTAGGTTAAGGTACCTAATTGAGAGGGGATTGACAAAATTCTCGCCTTGACAATTTTGTCACAAAGGGCAATAGCGTGCTAACTGGGTTGGTTAGCATGCTAATCGTTCTAGGTTTCCAACTATTTTTCAAAATGAAGAACGATAGCGTGCTAGATAGGTCCCCTTGCATGCTAACTTCACTTAGCGCGCTATGTAGATCCATTAGCGTTAACTTCACCTAACACGCTAGATAGACCTATTAGCGTGCTAATGACAGATACAATATGAGTTTAAGGGCTATTTTGGTGATTTTCAACTTAGTACATGTCTAAACACTTATAAACGACCTAAAACTTATAAAATTGGACTTTGGGGATTTAGTGGACCGTAGCTCGATTTGGGGAGTTGACGGGTCAGATACGAAAGTTCGAGAGGTCAGAGAGCGGTTTGAAGTAACGCGACTGAGAAACTCTGAGTATTTGATTATGTTTTAAATTTAATTCCTATCATTTCCTTGTTGATTTTATTATTCTATTATGTTACTTGGACGTGGGTTGAGGTTACTCCCTCGAATTTTCTGGTTGGTGGTTCATGATGCACTAGACTGTATCACGTGTGACCCGACCCTCAGTGAATGTTAACTGGAGCTTACCTTTGGTGCACGTGTTGATGACTCAGCGGATTTGGCTAGCATAACAAGGGACAAAGTCTCGGGCCTGTAGGACGCAACCACTGGTGGGGCTTGGTGACCTAAAGTATAGTCTAGTCCATATGAAGTGAGCGCACACATTTGTTAGCCTATCCGTTATCTATTTATGCGATGCACCAATTACAGTTGTTTGTCTTTACATTCCGTATGTTTACTTAATAGTATTTATTGAATTTCCTTTACTTTATTACACGAATGCTCAGAGGGGTTCATTTGGATTTTACTTACTGTACTTGTCATCCGTCTTTTGGTGATTATTGAGTGCAGATCCTAGTACCAGTAGGGGTAAAGGGATCTTAGGAGACTACATGTGATCGCCCCATTGAGGACCTACTAGTATGTACTTATTTTGATAGTTTGTATTATTTTAGGTATTGGTGGACTTGAGATGACTTTGTACATGTATATATGCCTTGTTTATGTTATAGTGGCTTATATACAGTGTACTCTTTCGAGTTTCCCACTATAGGATTTGATTTAATAAATAACATTTACCATGCTAGTTACTTATTCTAATTGTATCAATTAAGGCTTCCGCCGACATATGTTAACTCGTAAGGTACAACCTACTAGTATTGTTAGACATTAGAATAAACTTTTAAATACTTTAAGAGAATAAGTTAAGAAAATACTGATAATCCAATAACTAATTCAATAAAACACACGTGGAAGCGAATTCTGAGATAAGATGTGGACAAGCAAGTGCCAGAATGTGTAATTGGGCCCCACCGGGCAATGGAGTACATAGAGATACGTCACCCTAATGCGGCAGGTCCGCTATAAGTATTACCTAAGTCGGGCAAGGAGTTGACGGTTCACACAGATGCATGCGACACCAGACTGGGATGTGTACTGAAACAAGATGACAAAGTTATTGCTTACTTATCGCATCAGCTTAGGACCCATGCGTGAAACTATCCAATGCATGATCTGGAGCTTTAAGCGATCATGTTTGTACTTAAGACGTGGAGACATTACCTTTTTGGAGAGATGTTCACCTTATACATAAATCATCAGAATTTGAAGTATCTTTTCACTTGAAAGGATCTGAATATGAGACAACGAGAGGTTGTTATAGTCATTGAAGGACTACGACTTCTCTATTGAGTACCAGCCCGAGAAGGGGAATGTCGTAGCAGATGCTTTTAGCATGAGAGGACCAGACAAAGAGGTGATGATTCACCACTACAGTATACTTGAGGCAATAATCACCATGTGTTTATCATTGGGCCCAGATACAACATTCACACATTCGCAGACAAATGAAAGTTATGACAGTTTCCATTCTACGAGTCCTAGAGAGTCAATGAGACAATACAATGTATTAGAGGTTCAAAGACATGTCACAGAGTTTCAACTTCCTAGATTAGAGAGAGTTAATATATAGGTGTTTATGACATAGATGTAGACTATGGATTCCGATAGTAGCAGAGTTGCAAGATGGCATTCTTAAGGTGGCTCACATATCTTAATACACAGTTCACCCTGCCCGAAATAAGATGTATCAAGGCATGAAGCGCTTGTTTTGGTGGCCAGAGATGAAGGCAGATGTTAGCCAGTATATGAGGGGATATGAGGTGTGCCTGCAGGAGAAGGCCGAGCACCGGAGGCTTGAAGGACTTCTATAGCCGTAATCCCTCAGTGGAAGTGGGAACATTTTACTACAGACTTTGTTAGTGCATTACCACGAACTCCATGCAACCATGATGTTGTATAGGTTGTCGTGGATAGATTTGCGAAATCAGTGCATTTCATTCTAGTTTCCATAAGATATATCTTTCCACATCTGTGCTTACTTTTCGAGCGAGAGATCATCTGATTACACGATGTACTAGTATCGATAGTATCAGACAGATACAGTCAGCTGATGTCATAGTTATGGTAGGCTATGCAGGAGTAGTATGGTACTAAACTTCATCGTAACACGACTAACCACCCACAAATCGACGGGCAGTCAGAGCGGATTATATAAATACTGGAGGACATGTTCAAAGCTTGTATATTATAGTTTGGAGGGTAATGGGATGAGTATTTTCCACTTTGTGAGTTTGCCTACAACAACAACAACTTTCAGACCAGTATTGGTATGCCACAATTTGAGGTATTATACGGGAGGTGTTGTAGATCAACAACTTGTTGGGCATAGCTCGAAGATGCAGTTACCATTGGGCCTGAGGTTGTTGTAGACCACATAAATAAAGTTAGGCTAATTCGACGGAGATTACAGGTTGCTCAGGATATATAGATGAAATACGCGAATAAGTATCGCCACAAGTTGAGCTATGAGGTAGATGACTGATGTGACCCGTGTTGAGGTTAGGCCAGACGTGACGTACTAGGAGTACCCTATTGAGATAATAGACTGTAGATTTCAGGTTCTTAGGACTAAGCAAATTCCCAAGGTTCTCGTTAGGTGGCAGTATCATAGAGATGAGGGCCTTACCTAGGAGATAGTGTCTATTATGCGCGAGAAATACCCTTGGCTTTTCCACAGTTAGTATCTTATTTTGAGTTTGGGTTTCAGGACCAAATCCTTTTTAGTTGGGAAGATTATGATGGCCCGCCTAATTTAAAGACTATTTAATTATCTAATTTCAGACTATGACCCAGCTCAGACCCACGTTGACGTCGCAGATTAGTCTAAGGCATGCCTACTGAGGTATAATTTATAATGTCATATTTGCGTGATGCTTGTTTATTATGGTTGTTTTACTATGAATTATAGCATTATGCCGTGTACCGTTAATTATCAAATTTTATGTGAGTTACGAGTGCTGCGAATAACATCTCAAAATGCGTGCAATGCGGGTACGGGAATGTGATAGCTTAGACACATAAATTATCAATATAAAATGATATGTTAAGATAAATAATCAAACAAACTTAGCCCAAATTGAACAAAATACTAATAGGTCAAAAATGGACCCAACGCGCCTCGTGATGCACGACAACACCGGGTAGCCATTCGGACAAGTTCCTAGCCTAATTTTGGTATGTGTATTTCAAATAAACATTCGACTAGACTAATGTGACCAAATAATAGGCTTATGGTAATTTAAATAGGCCAAACTAATTAAGTCATTAATGTGCCTAAGAAGTGTAATTATGCTAAATAAGGAAATTTTGTCACATGTGAGAAAATTATTTAGAAAACCTTATATTGACTTAATTAACACATAAGAGACACAACAACATGGCTAGAGTTAATATGAGCCATAAATGAACCTCGAGATACGTGTGTAGGGACTTGAGTAGGTGAACTAATATAAATAGAGGACTTAGTGCATTTGCTCAAATATGCAAATCTGGAGCTTTACGTTTCTTTTAACCAAACTAGTTAGAGAGATTAAGAGAGTAATGGCTGGATTTCAACAATTGAATGAGCTTTAGAGCACTTGGGAGCCAAGAAATCTAATCATAAGTTAAGGTAACTCAAACCCTCACATTTTCTCCATTTTAATGAGCTTTGGAGACTTGGGAGTTTTAATTGAAGCCATCTACTATTTTTAAAACCCAAATTTTAATTACAACACTAATTTCTTGATGCATTATACCCATTTCGTATTTTTGGGGTTTTTGGTGATAGAATGCATGTTGATGGTTTAATGGAGCATAGTCGATGTTGTTGTTTTTGTTGAATTTTTGTTGTTGAAGAATAAAAAGAAAAGAAGAGGAAGAGATATTGAAAAAGAAAAGAAAAAAGATTAAAAAAAGAGAAACATAGGGAGGAGGCCCTAAAGAGAAACCCTGGGCTCTCACACGCACACGTTGTGCAGGTGGGCTCAACCCCATTAATTAATAAATTAATTAAAAACTAATTAAAATTTAAATAAAATACAAAATGAATATAAGAAATTATAGAAAATATGTAAAAATAAATAAATAAATTCGAAAAAACATAGAAAATATCAGGAATCGGGGAAAAGTTGTAAAATTGGGTTTCGAGATATATTAGGGCATTTGGCACCCCATGTAACTCGAAAAAAATAATGTGTCACAACTAAAAATTAGAACGAAAATTTTAATTTTTATTCCCACAATGTAAAATAAATTAATGTAACCATAAATGATCAAAATTGGTATGTAGGGCACTCGAGGTCTAGGGAAGCTTAGGGAACTAGCGAACAGGTATTTTGGGGACGAGCGAGCGGCTAGGACCGAGTTTTATTGCATTTTGTTAAGTAAGCCCCACCAGAAAAACACGTAGCATTTATTTACCGCCTTATTTCATTATACCACTGAATTATGCCCATATGGGTTTATTTGACTACTCTACTCCCGCGTGTGCTTGTATATGGTCGACGGAATGGTATGACTCCTTACCGCTCTTTCGTGATTAGCCATCCAATTGTTGCTACGATTTCGGTCATGCCATAGGCTACACATGAGAATTTCTCCGCAAGTTGATGGTTCGAGAGATGGTGTTGTGAGGAGTTAACTTCGACAAAGATTCCTTTTTTTGAGGCAGTTGGTCGGGAATTGTAAACTCCTGACCAACAAAGTTCCTTATTGACCTTCGAGTAGTGGCGAGGAGTTACTTCATCACTAGAGTCTTCTTGGTCCAGTGTTATTAGTCCCAGAGTTCGGCAAATATTAACCACACTCACGTCCGACATTTATTGCTTTCCTAGCGACTTATCTTCATGCTTATTATCCATTTTCAGTGCATTTCTTATTAACTAGCATGATTTGTAGCCGCTTTATTTACATTCTTATTAAATGCAATTTGCATTTCTTCTGGGGACTCACTCACTAGACTCGTCATTGACTTTTCGTATAGATGACCGAGTGCAGATCCTACGACGAGCCGGGGAAGGTCGTACTTGGCGACTTCATCTGATCATCGAGAGCCTCCACTAGCACATTTGGTAGGTGTTTGTATACATTATGTTACTGCTTTTAGGTATATTTTGGGAGGATTGATACACTTATACATGTATATTGATCATATTGTACATTTTGTCGCCTTATATAGACATGGTATCCTTTTGATGAGTTTTCCATTTCTTCGAGTTTGTTAATGAAGTAAATTTATGATATTTAACATTTGTTTTATCTATAATGAAAACTTCCCTATTATTAATAACTTACGCATTTAGTTGAAAAGACCAAGGAACAACTAAATAACTTATCAAATAAGTTAAGTGAGATAAATGAATAGACTAACTAAACTAAATCAAGAACATATTTTCATAAAATAAAGGATAATTGAAATAGTTAGGCTAATTGAAAAGGTTGAGTACTTTTCACGGGCCGTCATAGACAAGCAAGCATATGATGGGGCATAACCTGGTGACGTGTCTAACAGCATGGCAGAGCCCAGAATGCCTTGGGATTTGGGTCTGCCACAGATATCGCGTAATAAAGGAATATGATATACACTATCTATTATGTTGTATTGACTTACTGATCTTCGTGCAACTTAGGTAGTCATAATGTCTTGCTAGAGGTTGCTTATGATTTGTGTGCTGAAAAGTGTTTTGGTTCACAGCCAACGTTGTATGAACCTATTGGATCACACGCAAAGAACGAATTTGCACGATTTAATATTGTCTAGGTTGATATATTTTATTTGACAAACTTCATTTTGAAGATTCCCATGAAATGTCCTAGTTTGACTAGGATTCACTCTCCTACATATCAAGTGTGACTAGATATTTTATCTCTTGATAAATCCTATTTTGAATAGGACTCTAATTAGAATTATAGTACGAATTTAATTCTTATTTGAGTTTTAGATATATTACAACTTTTATTAGATTAGTAATTGTAGGTTATCTATGACTCTATCCTTTTTAGAGTTGGACTTTAATAAACACTCTATTTAGAGTAGGACTACGAGATGAAGTTCTTTTACAACTCGACCTATTTTATTATGAGTAAGTCATCAGGGTCATAGTTGTTGTAAAGATTTTTCTAGAGAGTTTTTTTGAGAAAATTTGCCCTATAACTTTTAGGGCTAGCACTCCGGATCATGATCGTTCATTCAAGTATGAATTTCTGATAGAGGACGTTCGTCATTAGTAGCATCTTGAAGGAATTGATCAATACCAAACAAGGAAAACATGGAGTTTTCCTTGTTAAGTTATGGCTTTTCTCTCTTGGTACAACAGTTTAATGGAACCAATATGATCCTAGTTCGGGGATATTCGTAAAAGGTTTCAAAAACAAAATTTCGTTGCACTTGATCCCTGAAACCTAATAAGAGCTTGTGAAGTATCAATTTCTTTATTCTTTCTTATAATCTCCTTATCATAGAGACTATCTCGTACCAAAGATAAGGATAAAATACCATCTGGGTGGAATTACTGAAAGATACCACCAATTTTTGCCGGCTTTCTGGCAAAGAACTCAAAATTAATAGTACATGTAACTCATCCTCAAACATTATCTTCATGGCACTTAACTGCTTAATCAATTTTTCAACGTCGTTCAAGCGCTCGATCATTAACCGTCCATTTTTGTACTTCATGTTTACAAGCCTTATAAGCATAGAAGCCTTGTTATGTGCAACTTTTCTCTCATACATACTTTGCAATTTTATCTAAAACACTTGTGCATCAATTTTTTTACTGATGTGGTGATAGATACTACGGTCGACCCATTTTCTAATAATCCCAACAACTTTCCTGTGCATTTTCTTTCAATCAACATTGAATGTTCTTCTGGTTTGGTTTGTCCAAGTTCAATTGGATCAACCAAATCTTTGCAATAAAGATGATATTCTATCGTCGGTTACCAAATTGAGTAATTTGAAAAAGTCAACTTGACCATACATGATTTTTCTTTACCCATATAGATTCTCACAATTAATCCCCAGTCACGATCTAACCACGTCTTTGATACAACTTGTTAAGGTTACACAACCCCTTTGAATAATGAAACAGATTAATAATAAATTTCATCAAATGTAACGACCCTAAAAAACATTTTAGATTTGCGTGATGATGTGTATTATATATTTATATTTGTTGCATAAATTACTTAATTTTATTGTCGATTTCACAAGAGAATTGCTTCGACACATACATGATATGGATGAGCGAGTAAATGGAAATATCAGTGAGACTTCGGTTAAATGGGCATGTAGTACAACTTGAACTATTTAATGATTTAAGATTTAATAAATTAATGTTAAGAGCCTAAATTGAGTTAATAAAAAAATGATAAATTGAACTAATGCGGTCACCTTAGATTGATCTTGATATGTGTACTTGAGAACTTCAATTAATCCAAGTCTTTCAAGCATATGCGTAGTGTGTTATTTGGGATATAAAGTGAAGAAATAAATGAATGGTGGAGAGGTTTTGAAGTTGTTTTATTTGAGAAGAGAGAAAAAGGTAGAGAAAGAAGAAGAGAAGAAAGAAATAGAGGGGAAGATCCATGGAGGACCAAGTGTGGCTTCCATTATCTAAGTAAGGCTCTCCTTGTTCTTTACATTTCTAGGTGTAGATGGTTGTTTGTATGGGGATTCCAGGATTTATCAAATATGAAGTAGATTATATAACCCCAAATTTGATAGATGCATCTTATTAATACATTCCAATTGCTTTAATAAATATAGTGAAGGCTTTGATATAGTGGAAATTGTTGTTCAAATTATAAACAACAGTTTTTGAAAAAAAAATGAAAGGAAATAAAAAATAGAATGATAATATATAACATTATTTTGTTTGAAAAAAATATGAATAAAATGCTAAATTTGAGAAAAGCAATTGAGCCGAGACTTGCTCAACGTAGTCCGACTCGAGATGTGGCATATGTGGCCGCAACTCAAAAAAATCTCAAATTTTAGACATTTGAGGTAAATGAGAAAAAAATGAAATAAATTATTTTTGAGATAGGGACTCTAACGTATTTAATTAAACATAAATCGACATTAGAGGCATAGGGAACTAGTGTCGGGTGCGTATTGCGGGGTATAAATGAGCCATTTTGGAGTTGCTTTAATGGCATCTCAAAGCATTACAGGTAAGTAAACCAGTTCGGGCCTTAACATGATTTCATTTGTGCATTTATTGCTTAATTATCTCTTGTTGAGTTGCATCCCTTGTGAATCAATTGAATTAAATTTTCATTCATGTCATCATTGACAAATTGATATCCTTACATTATATTGTTGTCCTTGTAATATCTTTATACATGAGTTTTCGTATTTATTAAATTATGATATCCATGTTAAATCATTGGTTGTGCATTCTTTGGATTATGTAATGAGTGGCCTAGGGTTTAAGTGAGTGATATGGTAGCTACGGGACGTAGAAATGCTTTGTGATATTTTCCTCCACCGTGACTACATGGATTGTTGGACTTACCTAAACCCACAGTTTAGGATTGAGGAAAATCAAGTTGGTAGAAGTTTCTATGATCTACTATAGTTGATATACCTGATATAAACAGTCAATCAAGTGACTTAGCTCAGTCCACTGACCGTCTTGAATGACAAGTTGTGGTATTTTATCGCACTTGATAGACTTGGAGAGCTTAGATGCCTTTTGTGACGACCATAATTTCCCATAAAACTGGGCTCCGCCCGGCTTAAACCCATATAGACCCTTGAGTCATTCTTCGTGAAGTCAACGTAGGCCTAATCAGCCTCTAAGAATTTAGTTCATATTAAATATGTATTTCCATCATTGAGTTATCATATTATTTCTTTTACATATTAGGTTGCAGCAGAAATAAACTTATGACAAGATTAAATAACTCATATTTAAATAAAAGCAGAACGACCTATAATGTGGAAACCCTGAAATCATCGGACAAACCTAAACACCCTATATCACTTAATCCCAATATGTCCCAGTGTAATCAAAACGATAATATACAGTAAATACAACAAAAATGGAAAAACATACAGTCGTGCAAGGAAGGAACCGCTCCAAAAGTCCTCAAAGAAAATCACCAATAACTGGTCATTTTCCCTTGCTCGTCTCTGTTCGCTCCGCACACACCGTCACAAATTAGTCGATGAGTACAGTAAAATAAAAAGTAACAACCAGAAGGATATAAATAGTAATTCGTGAATTATGTAAAAACATCCCAAATATCATACGGGTATTTAAAGGCAGATAAAATAAAAAGAGTGCATGATAAACAAATTGACGGATATTCACAACCAAATATGAGTACCTAGGAATCAAATAGGCATACTAAATGGTCTTAAACCCACAACAATCCACAACAAACCACAACAATCCAGTACTCGGTGAAAACTCACGTTTGGTTGGGTAGTTGCACCCATGCAGGTGGTGTTCACATTAGCCCAACTAGCTATAATCCCAAGAGTACCTTCCCGACATACTTAGGCCATAGATAGTCAACCAAGGAATAAAGAATAAAAGTCCAACAAAAAGGCATTTATCCAATAAGACGACAAATGTGAAACATGAATTGTTATACATTTCCTTAATCGGTCTACTTTCATACTTCGGGCCCGCACTATTTCGCCCTCGCGGCTCAAACACGCTCCCAAAGTGAATACCCAAACTTCCAAGACTTTCCCTTAGATTCTTGAGGTCCTAAAACATGTTTTAGACCAAATTATAATGTTTTGGAGATTTTGGAAAATCTCAATTTTTATGTGCTGCCAAGGAAATTAGCGCGCTAATTTTGATTTTAGCGTGCTAATTTCTACATTAGCGCACTACTTTGTTCAACTAGCGTGCGCTAATTTACATATTAGCATGCTAACTCTGATATCTAGCGCGCTAGATTTCTGACCTAGCGCTATGTGCAGCAGAACCCAGATTCTGCATTTCGAATTTTGGGTTTCTTTCACACATAGGCCATGGTGATGCCTTAGGGACCCTCAAACACGTTACTATATGTCCCTAACATCAACCATATCACAAAACAACACCCTACTACTCCAAATACATGAAATGATTGAATTGACCAAGCTATGTGAATGACGTACCTTGCTTTATGTACTTGCTCTTCTTCACCAACCTCACTGAATTAGAGTCTCTCCCACCTCTTGAGCACTCCAACAATCCATCTTCTTCTCTTCTTGCTTGCCAAATCGATGGGAATGAAAGTGAAGTGATAATTTTGATTGATCAAAATGTTATATATGATTGCATTTGATTAAACCTTAGCCACTTATTTATGTGCTTTTTCATATCTCAAGACACACACTTATCCCCCTAAGTCATGCTTAAATAATTCCAAACATAGACTCACTTGTGTCTAGATTGATCATTTTATATCTTAATGCACATCATGTGGCTATGTGATTTATCACATTAACTTAAGCTTATCAATTTGATAGCAAACATGATCACATTAAAGCATACAATACTACTCTAGGTAGTTCAAATTACACTTACCTCGTAAACCTCCACCTCGGTCCCATGTTGAAATGCAACTCGAGGTACATCCCTGCTCATGTTTCGACTCACCGAATGCCTCGCATATACCTTACTCGCAAATTTGAAACAGCACAATAAACATACACTTAGACATTAGAAAATTACATTTGGTGATACATAAATAATACATACACTAAAGAAAAATAAAATTTACCTCGATGTCAACTCTAGAGGTTTCAACAAGTATATCACGTCATGATAGTCTAGTCAACAGTCGTGAAACACGTGGCATGTGTAAATTTGAGGGTGGTTACAGTCTCCCCACCTTATTAGAATCTCGTTCTCGAAATTGAACCTAAGAGAAAATTCCAAAAGCAAATCTTACCAAAATCAAATAGATAAGGAAAATGCTCGTGCATTTACGACTCTAATTCCCAGGTCAGTTCCTTATCCTCGTGATATTGCCAATTAATAAGAACTGAAGGTATTTCCTTGTCCCTCAATACCTCCACATTTAGATCCGAAATCTGAATCGACTACTCCTTATATGTAATATCATATCTTAAGTCCATCTGATTCAAGTCTACTATCGGTCGTCGTCCGTCCTTCGACTTATCAAGTCAAAGCATAGATATGTGAAACACTGAATGAATACTGGCGAGCTGAGGCGGTAGCTTCAACTCATATGCAACTTTATTGACTCTTCTCGTAACTCCGAATGGACCAATAAACCTTGGCGCAAGTTTTCCTTTGATTCCAAACCGTTTGTGACGAGAAGAAAAACTTTCAGATATAACTATTCTCCCTCAACGTACTGTAACTCGCATGGTATTTGTCGTAGTACTTTTTCTATTTGTCTTGTGCACTCTTCAGCCTTTGACGAATCTGCCATATCTTCTTAGTGTGATCCAAAGAAATCTCCGACCCAACCATCATCGCATCTTCAGGCTCTGCCCAACACAATGGTGATCTACATGGCCTACCTTATAACTCCTCAAATGGTGCCATTCCAATACTAGCCTAGAAATTGTTGTTATAAGCAAATTCACATAAATGAAGATGCACTTCCTAAGATCCCCCATATTTTAAAACACACATTCTGAGCAAGTCTTCTAACACTTGAATTAGCCACTCGGACTACCCGTCTATTCGTGGATGGTACGTTGTACTCATGTCAAGCCTAGTGCCAAACTGTGCCTACATGCTTTGCCACAATAGTGAAGTAAACTGTGGTCCTCTATCTGACACTATAGATAATGGTACTCCGTGTAGTCTGACTATCTCTAGACTGCTCAATCAATCAACTATGTGTGTTGTGGAAATTGGTATAAGATGTATAGATTTCATTAACTTGTCCACAATCACCCATATACTATCATGTCCTTGAGGAGATCGAAGTAAACCCCTGACAAAATCCATGGCAATGTGCTCCCATTTCCACTGCAAAATGGGAAGTGGCTGCAGCAAACCTTCAGGTTTCCTATGCTCAGTCTTAACACGTTGGCATATCTCACACGCCCGAATAAACTCCGAAACATCGTCTTTCATCCCCAGCTACCAAAAGAGACGTCGCATGTCTGAGTACATTTTGGTCCAACCCGGATGAACAAAAAATCGCGAACGGTGAGGTTCCTGAAGTATCTCAGTATGCATGTCAGCCACTGATGGATTCTATAGTCGTCCTCGAAACCTTAAACATGAATCTATCGATCGAATCTAGTTTGGATGACATGAACTTTCAGCCATATTGCAGAATCGCTGGTACAACTCGTTAGCCTACTGTTCGTCACTTACAGACTGAATCGAAACAATCTGCATCCTCATTTGACCAAAATCTGTGTCTTAATAGTAGCCGATATATCATCTAAACTCATTAACTTGGCTGCCTCAAGTAACGTATACTCATGAGTCATTTGACATATAACTACAACAACATGCGACCCTTTTCTGCTTAAAGCATCAATAATGACATTGGCCTTCCCAGTGATACTTAAGCACAAAGTCATAATACTTCAGGAACTCCAACCAATGTCTCTATCTCATATTCAATTATTTCTTAGAGAATAGGTACTTTAAGCTCTTGTGATAAGCGAACAAAATGAACTGCACACCATACATGTAATGTTGCCAAATCTTCAATGTAAACACCACAACATCTAACTCTAAATCATGCGTCAGATAGTTCTTTTCATGAATCTTGAGCTGTCGAGATGCATATGCAATCAGCTTGCCCTCCTGCATTAACGCATAACCCAAGCTAACCTTTGAAGCATCTGTATACACAACCAAGTCCTTCCCTGACTTAGACAATGCCAACACTAGAGTAGTTGTCAGCTTCTCTTTCAAAGTAAAAAATGCATGTTCACAACTCTCATCCCAGTCAAATTTCGCGTTCTTTTGAGTTAATCGAGTCATTGGTGCTGCAATTCAGGAAAAATCCTGCACGAAACGACAATAATAACCAGCTAATCCCAGAAAACTACGCATCTCGATCACTGTAGTCGGTGTAGGCCAATCGATCATTGCTATAATCTTAGCAAGATCCACAGATACTCTGATAGCTCCAACTACATGTCCCAAAAATCTGACTTCATAAAGCCAAAACTCGCATTTACCGAACTTGGCTTATAACCGGTGTTCCTTCAAAGTCGGCAGAACTGCTCGGAGATGTTCCTCATGATCCTTACGAGTCCTGGAATAGATGAGAATATCATTAATAAATACAATTACAAATCTATCCAGATACACCTCCAGAACTCTATGCATAAGTTCCATAAACATAGGTGGGGTGTTAGTCAAACCAAACGACATGACTGTAAACTGATAATGGTCGTATCTCGTACTGAAAGCAGTATTCTCCCTGTCTTCAACTCTAATTCTGAGCTGATGATAGCTTAATTACAAATCACTCTTAGAGAACCACTGAGCTCTAGTCAGCTGATCAAACAAATGATCAATACGAGGAAGTGGATACTTGTTATTCATAGTCACCCAATTTAGCTATCTATAGTCGACGCGTAATCGCATGCTGCCATTTTTCTTATTCACAAACAAGCCCAACACACCCCTTGGTGACATTCTCGGGTGAATGAACCCTAACTTCAATAACTCGTCCAACCGAGTGCTTAGTTCCTCCAATTCTCAAGGAGACATTCTATACGGCGATATAGAAATAGGTTTAACCCCAAGGACTAAGTCAATGATGAAGTCTATCTCTCGCGGCGATGGTAATCTCGGTAAATACTTCGAAAATACATCAACTCGCACACTATCGGCATGTCACTAATACAGATCTCCAATCTCTCGGCATGACTAATGACACTCGCAAGCATATCAACTTCATTACTAGTGGCTATCCTTCCTCTAGTGATCGGAAGTAAAGCAGTTTTCCCTTGGAAATGGATCTCTGTCCCATCTGACAATGGAATTGTAACTGACTTGCCGTAGCAATCAATATGAGCATGATAAGCACCCAGCCAATCTATACCAAGTAAAGCATCAAACTCAAGAAATTATAAGACTCTCTAGTCTTCAGGAAAATCATAACCCTCTATCCCTACCGAGCAGTTGACACCCAACAAGTTCGGGTACATCTTGTCTCCAATAGTTGTGCTAAGCATCAAGGATCTACTAAGACTAGTGGGTCTACTAAGCCTAGTAGGTCTCAATCCTAATGCATCTACCATGCATCCAGAAATAAATGAAACAGTAAAACTAGTATCAAACATGGTATTCATCGAAATACCACAAATCAAAATCATACCCTTAGTGAGATTTCGGGATGCTTCCTGATCTGGCTCAACAGGAACATGAACTCTCTCTCTCTCTGTTACTATTATTGTTGGGTCTATGTGTGACCTCGTTGTGGACACTAACTCTGAAGATGACCTATCTGACCGCATTTGAAACATGTGCGCTGCTTCTTCGGTCCAGAAGACATCCCCTATGACTAACCCTATCCATGACCCTATGCAATTCTTTAACTCTGTGTGTGCCTTTTTGGACCTCTGTGTCTTTCCACTGCCTCTACCCACATCCTTACTCTCATAATATTGCCTATGTGGCTATTGTATAAATCGGATAGCCTGTAGTGATCTGCTAGCAAAACTTGGCATTGGTACAAGTGAAACATGCGTAATCTAAGCAGGTCGTGCTGGTGTAGTAACAGATCCCATACTCTGGCATCTACTGTCTCTGAAGCCCTGGCTAACCTTCTTCATTTTCCTATACCAATCAGATCAGCGGTCTAATTGTATCTTCGATCGAGCAGGTCTAGCCTCCTCATGATATGCATGTAAATAAACCTCCCTGACTAAACTCCTATCGTAAGCCCTCTGCAATGTTTCGGGCTCGATGGAGACAATAACACCTCCAATCTCAAGTAGCAATCCCTCAGTGAAAGATTACACCTAGTCAGCGTATGAATCTGCCATGCCTCCAGCATACGGAAGGAGCTATGAATAACGTCCCATCTAGCCCATGACAAATCATCAACATACTATCTCAATGAGGTGAACTGGTTACTCTTCTCCCTCATGACAGTATGAGAAAAATACTTCAAGTTGAATTGCCTCTTGAAGTATACCCAATCCTTGGGTACTCCTCCGGTAGCAACCATCGTAGTCTACCAGTCGTTTGCCTCTCCTTGAAGCATTAATGAAGAGATTGAGGCTTTCATGTGCTGCTCAGTAGCAATGAAACTGTGCACCTTCTCATAGGCTCCTAGGATTTTCTCAGCAGCTTCCAAATTTGTACCACCTTAGAACTTAGTATGATTATGCCTCTTAAACTCCCACAACTATCTAGCCTCTGCAGTCGCCTTAGTGCCCTTCTCTGCTGATGTAACATGCACTATCTTAGTCTGTACATGAGGTACAACAGTAGTCTCTGGTACGGTCGCGATCACAGTAGTAGCCGCATCAGTAAATGCTACAACCGGTGTATCCGTCTCCTGAAGAGAAAACAATGTCGATGAAGCTGGTGGTGACGGTGTAGGCATAGTCGGTGCCCTAAGTATCCTCAAAATCTCCTCTAATTGCAGATCTTGGGACGCAACTCTCTCTGACAGAATATGCAAGTCCTCAGTACTCGCAAATCGAGAACTAGGAGCCTCACTATGATTACTAGGTCCGACCTGATCCATCATCGCTATCTGCACGAGAAAGTGAATCCCCGAATCAGTGGATAGGTATCAATATAGTATACTACAACACAATAAATATAACATATAAAATCACGTTTTACGTTTTCCCAACTCTCCTCACTTCCCAACAAATTTCTAAATCAAGATCATAGGATTCCACTCTAGGTTCCAATTGTATCTATTTTAAAAAAATTGTTACGATACCAACTATGATAGCCCCAATTTCCTATAAAACTGGGCTCCGCCCGGCCTAAACCTACGTAGACCTCCGAGTCGTTCCTCAGGAAGTCAACGCGGCCTAGTCAGCCTCCAAGAATTTTGTTCATATTAAATATGTATTTCCAACGTTGAGTTATTATATTATGTCTTTTACAGATTAGGTTGCAGAGGAAATAAACTTATGACAAGATTAAATAACTCAAATTTAGATAAAAGTAGAATAACCTACAGTGTGGAAACCCTGAAATCATCGGATAAACTTGAATATCCTATATCACTCGTTCCTCATATATCCCAGTGTAGTCAAAATGATAATATACAATAAATACAACAAAAAAGGCAAAACATACAATCATGCAAGGAAGGAACTGCTCAAAAAGTCCTCAAAGAAAATCATCGTTCACTGGTACCTTTCCCTTGCTCGTCTCTATCCGCTCTACACCCACCGTCACAAACTAGACGGTGAGTACAATAAAATAGAAAGTAACAACCAGAAGGATATAAACAATAATTCATGAATTATGTAAAAATAGTCCAAATATCATGCAGGTATTTAAAGGCAGATAAAATAAAAAGAGTGCATGATAAACAGACTGACATATATTCACAATGAAATATGAATACCTAGGAATCAAAGAAGCATACTGAGTGGTCTTAAATCTACAACAATTCACAACAAACCACAACAATCCAGTACTTGGGGAAACTTCACGTTTGGTTGTATAGCTGGACCACCGTAGTTAGTGTTAACGTTAGCCCAACCAACTATGATCTTATGAGTACCTTCCCGACAAACTTAGGCCATAAACACTCAACCAAGGAATAAATAATAAAAGTCCAACAAAAAGACATTTTTCAAATAAGACAACAAATGTGAAATATGAATTGCTATAAATTTCCTTCACAGTTTTACTTTCATACCTCGTACCCGCACTATTCCGATCTCGCAGCTCGGACATGCTCTCAAAGTGAATACCCGAACTTTCGAGACCTTCCCTTAAGTTCGTGAAGTCCTAAAACAAGTTTTAGACCAAATTATAATGGTTTGGGGATTTTGAATAATTTCAATTTTTATGTACTGCCAGAGAAATTAGCGTGCTAATTCTGATATTAGTGTGCTAATTTCTATATTACCACACTACTTTGTACAACTAGCGCGCTATTATTAATTAGCTCGCTAGATTTCTCACCTAGTGCGCTATGTGCAGCGGAACCCAGAATTTCACAATTCGAATTTTGGTTTTCTTCTACACATAGGCCATGGTGATGCCTTGGGGACCTTCATCTCTAATATCAACCACAACACAAAACAACAACCTACAACTTAAAATACATGAAATGATTGAATTGACCAAGTTATGTGAATGATGCACCTAACTTGACGAACTTGCCCTTCTTAACCAAGTTCACTGAATTCTTGAGTCTTCTCCCACCTCTTGAGCACTCCAACAGTCCCTCTTCTTCTTTTCTTGCTTGCCAAATCGATGGGGATGAAAGTGAGTGATAAATTTGATTGACCAAAGTGTTATATATGATTGCATTTGATTAAACCTTAGCTACTCATCTATGTGCACTTTCATATCTCAAAGCTTATCTTATGGACCATCTATACACACTTGTCCCCCAAGTCATGCTTAAATAACTCCAAACATAAACTCGCTTGTCTTTAGATTGATCATTGTATATCTTAATGCACATCATGTGGCTATCTGATTTATCACTCTAGCTTAGGCTTATCAATTTGTTAGCAAACATGGCCACATTAAAGCATACAATACTACTCTAGGTAGTTCAAATTACACTTACCTCGTAAATCGCCACCTCGGTCCCACGTCAATACGCAACTTAAGGTACATCCCCGCTCTTGTCTTGACTCGCCAAATGCCCCGCGTATACCTTACTCGCAAATTTGGCACAATGCAATAAACATATACTTGGACATTAGAAAATTACACTTGGTAATACATAAATAATACATACACCATAGAAAACACAATTTATCTCAGTGTCAACTCCGGAGGTTTCGACAAGTACAACATGTCACGACAGTCCAGTCAATGATCCTGAAACACGTGGCATGTGTAAATTTGAGGGTCATTACACCTTTGCTTCGTGTACTCGATACTCAATTATTCGTTGATATCTCTATCAAAATTGGAAATCATGCTTTATTCATTATTTCGTGGTAAGTTTTGCATGATTATTCAATTAACCATTTATTTGACATTTGAAATATTATTAAGACTCCTCTGGCTTTACTCATTAGAATTGTCTCCATTTTCATGATTATTGCAGGTCCCTCTGGTAATAAGGGCAAGGATCCGATACTTGGTGACTTCCTCTAAGCTTTCCTCAATAGGGACATCTACTTTTGTTACTCGTAGGTCCATTTTTCGTTTACAGTTATGTATTATTTATGTTTAAAATAAGTAAATAGGTTGAGCGAACACTTATACTTGTCTATGCTATTTCCCTCATCTTTGTCACTTGATATGCATGATATCTACTTTGCAGGGTTTCCACACATAGTGTTGTCCCAACGCCGTGTTAGATTAAATTATTATCACATTAATTCATTTATTTTTCGCTGTGCAAATCATTAGGACTTGTGAAACTTAATAATAACTATAATAAGCGACTAAACTGTAAATAAAATGGTAAAAAGGCTGACTAGGCATCTGTTGGCTTTGTGAAAGTTGATTGGAGGTCCACATATGTTTAGGCCGTGCAAGGCTTAGTTTGTAGGGACTGAGGCTGTCACACCAAATTGTGATCAATGCACAAAAATAAACACACCACAAAACATGCAAAACTTAACATGGAAAGCCTCCAAATCAGAGGTAAAAACCACGGGCCAAACTCCAAACAATCCATCTATGAATAAAGAGTACATGATATCTCAATTGCTTGAAATTCACTAACAATGGAGTAATACAAAAATAACTCTTCCAAGAACTTAGATGAGCACACTAAGAACAAAGAACACTACTCTAATCGTATCAAACCATTGCACCTCTTTTCTTGAACAACAAGAAATCAACAAAGCCTCTTCATAGATCTTCAGATTCAAGATCTTGATATGTATTTAGTGTAGAAAAATCCTAGTGCTCAAAACTAGAACGCCAGTGAGAGAGATGAGTGTGCGCAGACACCCTGGGAGTGCACATTTCACGAATTCGAACTACCCTTGTATACTTGTTTTTGAACACACAATGCTAACTTTTCCAAAAAACATAAATCAGACACCCATTCGCGATTTCACTATAACAAAGTGGGTCTATAGTAATGGTTTTTTGCCAACTGTAATAAAAAAAACGTCCCCAAATTTGAATTTTAGAGACAAATGATGTACAAGCGTTGCCAAATTTAAAATCTTGAGACGCATAACATATACGTGTCTCCAAATTAAGGACACTTGATATTAAAGGTCACCAAACTTAAAATCTCGAGATATATAATGTACAAGCATTTCAAAATTAAGGACATTTGTTGTATCTACAACATCCACTACATCAAAGAGGAGATTAGGAGAGTAATGGAGATGTCGTGGAAGCAATTACGCAGTGTTTGGCAGGTTTGTCCCCAAATTCACAATCATATTTTCTCTCCATTTTGATCAATTGAAAAAAATACAGATGCAAAACAAAAATTAGTTTAAATGAGCAAAATAAGTTAGATTTTTTTATTCCACAACTAAGGTAAAACGCCTTTTGAAAATGCATTTTTAATAGGATCAGAATTTTGGTGTTGAAAATACACGAATGGTGCATTCTCCGGATACGCCATTCGTGTATTTTGTTTAATCCAACATGCATCCACGTGGAGTTTCAGAATACATGAATGGCGCATTCGGCATGTATTTTGAACAATCCAACGTGGCGTCTACGTGGGTTGTTCGATGTATAAATAGTGCATTCTCTAAATGTGCAATTCATGTATTCTGGTCCGTGACAACCCATCGTCATGGATCCTCCACTTCCTCGAGAATGCAGGGAATATTCCTTACATTCTCGAGATGATAGGCTAGGGTTCAGGGGTATAGGTAGGGGTCAGGGGATTGCATGGGGTAGTTGTTGGTGGGTATTTAGAAGCAAAGAGAGAGAGGTTGTGCATTCGTGAAAAGAGAGAAGAGTAGTAAAGAGAGAGATCGTCACCGTCTTTAGAGAGGGAAATGGAGAGGTCGAATTGCAGACCATACGAGAAAGAAAGAGAGAGGATCTTGAGAGAAACCGAGAGGGGGGAAGGGAAACCATGAGAGAGAGGGTCTCGAGAGAGACAGAGAGGGAGCCCGTGAGAGGGGGAAGGGAGAGAGAGAGAGAGAGAGAGAGAGAGAGAGAGAGAGAGAGAGAGGAGGAAGGGAGATCGTGAGAGAGAGAAATACTGATATATTTAATTGGGTTGCGTAGTGATAGAGTTGGGTTGGGTAGTGATTGAGTTAGGTTGGGTAGTGATGGAGTTGGGTAAGTTGGGTCGGTTGAGTTGTGAGGGAGTTGGACTTTTTGAGATTTTTTTGTTGAGTTTTTTGTTGTTGAAAAGGTTGTTAAAACTTAAAAGGTTCGGATTTTTTTATTTTATTTTTAAAGAATAGCATTTTAGTTAGTAATATTTATTTAAATAAAAGATAACTTTTTTTTCAAGTAATATCAAATTGAAGATCAAGAAAAAATGGGGAAATTCGTAAGTACAAAAATTTATTTATTTAAGTTTTATTATGTTTGACTTGATATTTTACTGTTAGGAAATTAGTAAGTATAATAATTTTAACATATTCCTTAATTAAAAAAAAACTTGACAATGTAGAAAGTTAAAAGCTTATTACTTTCTCGATGAACCTCATTTAGTGATAGATTTTGTCTTTGATTTGTATATATATATATATATATATATATATATATATATATATATATATATATATGAAGCTAAATATGAGACATATAGTACGAATATGTAAAACATCGATGAACCTC
Organism: Stephania yunnanensis; assembly: GCA_039657365.1. NCBI lineage: Eukaryota > Viridiplantae > Streptophyta > Magnoliopsida > Ranunculales > Menispermaceae > Stephania > Stephania yunnanensis. Next base: position 50,509,049 of record CM077585.1, on the reverse strand, counting down.
ATTTAGGATGCAAATATGAGTTATTAATTGGTACTTCATGTAGACGAATGAGTATGCTCTGTAGTTGCGCTATTGAGGCAATCTTATACATCATAAAGTTTGATTGTGTTTTAAATTCCCAATTTGATCAACTTTGGCGTTTGATATATATGCAATATCTTTACATCATCATTGTTCAATAAATTATGTAGGACTTGGAACATAGCAACATCCCATTTCTCTTTTATGCGAACGGTGAAATTGTAAATGGTAGGAATGACATTGGGTACAATGCACCCCTATCAGAATTGTTGATGTTTAAGTTTGGAATGAGTAGACAACAATTGATGGATCACGTATGTAACGCATTCAATATCTTATCTACGAAAACTATAGCAAGGATGGCTTATCGTCACATGATAATCCTCCCCGATGGTTTACGGTATTTCGTCCCCGTATTGCTGGAAGACGCGATGCACTTTGTCTTTATGTGGGCGATAGTGGCTAATCTACCTTTACCTGCAAGGGTAGATATTTATTTAACATTTGAGCCAATCGACTCTTTTCAAAATCATGCATTTCATACGCAACTAGTAGATGAAGATGTCAGCATATCAGATACTAAATCGATGATAGAAAGATTGCATATGTAATCACCACAAGGTGACGATGAACCAAATATTGATGATGGCATTAATGATACGAACGAGGACATGCGTCCCCCCGAGGATGTTGCACCATATGTCGATTGGGAAAACCCAAATGTTGTTACGGATGACATGAACCTCCAAGGACGGAAAACGTACAAGATGATGAGTAGTTTGTTATCGATGAAGAGAATTTCATAGATGAAGCAAATGATGATGAAGTTTATCAATCATTGCCGGTGTATAATGAAATCGATTGAGAGGTGTCTAACTCCACAACGACCCAACATTTTCATTAACAGACTGGGTGGGGCATGACTAATTTTGAGTTGGAAATAGGGATGTGGTTTGACAACAAAAAAGACTAACAACAAGCCGTCAAAGTGTGACATGTTAATAGACATCGTCAATATCATGTGATGGAATCAACTACAACTCCGTGGGCGATCAAGTGCTGAAGTGCACAAAATGGGTGCATGTGGTATATTCATACTTATTCGCGAAAGGAAACAAAATTATAGGAGGTCACACAATTAGACGTGCCGCATAACCATATAAATCCCAACGTAGAATGCGGTCATGCCCAACTCGACGCCAACAAGCTTGCGCGAGAGATCCAAAGCATTGTCCAGATAGATCAAGCAATAACTATCAAGGCATTAATACAAATAATTAAGGAAAAACACGGACACAAAGTAAACTACAAGCGAATGTTGGGTGCTAAAAGGAAGGCAGTTGCAAATGCATTTGGAGATTGGGATAAGTCATATGCTAGATTGCCAAGATGGTCAGCGGCTGTGAAGTTAAACAGTTTGGGGACAACAATCGAGTCGTCACATAAATAATGGGCTGCTGATGAGATAAGGACTGAGTATCCTCAATTTTGTCGCGTGTTTTTCGCATTCAAAGCATGAATACGAGCTTTTAGGTTTTGCATGCCTCTTCTTCAAATTGACGCGTCTTTCTTATATGACAAATATAATGGTAAGCTAATGATTGAAATCTCTATTGATGGTAATGGACACATACTACCAGTTACATTTGTTGTTGCAGAAACCAAATCTACGGATTTGCGAGGATGGTTTTTGAGGATGTTGCACAAACATGTGACGGATATAGATGGCATTAGCCTTATTTCTAATCATCACCCTGACATTTTGCGGGTGGTCAACACATTGCCTGCGACACTTTGTTAGTAATTTCAACACTCAATTAAAAAATGAACTTGAGAATACTCCTTTCTCGAGCAGCTGCTTTACATCAAGAACGAAAATTTAATGCGTGCATGGAGCGTTTTGCATACTTATCATCATGAACCCCTAAATATGTGCAATATGTCAATGTCGTCCCCAAAGAACTATGGACTCAATCGTATGACGGAGGCATGCGGTACGGATGGATGACGTCTAATGATGTTGGTATGTACTAAATGCAAGTTTTGTTTCGCATTCAACGATTTAGTTATCGCTGAAGTAATATTACTTACACGAATTTATTTTTCAATTGTAGAGTATTTTAATAGTGTATTGAAAGGGGTTCGGTTCTTGCCAATAACAACGATAACTCAAATGATTTACTACAGATTGGTGACATACCACGATCGATGTAAACAAGAGATCAATGAAGCAATCTCAAACGGCCTATCCTATACAAAATATGTCATGGATAAACTAACACATTATGAACAATCTACAAAGAGGCATCAAGTCAATTTGACAAATCATGACATAGGTGAGTTTGAAGTGTTGACTGGACGACATAGAGGTCACATGCATAAAGGCAACAATACCCAAGTCGTCATCCTGAAGGAGAGGGTGGGCAGTTGCAATAAATGGCAATCGTTTGGTTTCCCTTGCTCATACTTATTAGCTGCATGTGCCTTTATTCGAGTGAGTTACTTGCAATTTATTAAGACATACTACATGATAGATGTGTACGCGCAATGTTACTCCACAAATTTCAAAGCCATTCCAAATGAGAAATATTGGCCGACTTTTGCGATGAAGATCATACCGGACCCAAAGTGCAGGCGTGGCCGAGGGAGACCAAAGGTAACGCGAAGGAAAAACGAGATGGATCTTCCTTTTGTTTCAAGAGCCTTGCGATGTGGCATATGTCATCAAGAATGACATAAAAGAACAACATGTCCTAATAAAGATTGTGATTGAGTCCCTACTAGGAAGAACCGATGCGGCATTTGTCGTGCATTTGAACATAAAAAAAATTGTCTAGCCAGAGCTCAAACTTCCAATCAAAACTAATAGTCCATTTTGTATATTGTTTGTAATTGGCTTAAGTTGGTAATTTGATTATTGACCTTTTTTTTGAAGTATCCTGAACTTTTCCATCATGAAATGTTTAGGTATTCGTTATTGTTTAAACCTATAATAATGAATTGTGGTGACTTTTCAAACAACACGACTAATTTCTCGAAATCCCCAAATTGTAGTTTGTACACCAATGGATCTAGGGCCATAAGATCCTTCATTGTTACATCTCCAATCTACACATAGATCCTCGCGAGCTTGGAGGGGTCAGGTAAACTTTTTAAGATGGATACGTCTAATGTTCATGCATAAACGTATAATATACATATATATCGACTAAAATATTCTCAATTATAAGGTGCACGAAACATTGCGCGTGCGTGGAAGACGTGGTGTCATTGATTGAACGGTGCAGTATCATTCTCGAATGATCCCATATCTACGTTTCAGTGGGTTCTATGGGATTTCACGCATTCATTTTTTAGCCTTGATCGGGCTTTGATTACTGCGTTCATTGAGAAATGGCACCTAAAGACATACATTTTACATGTTATGTGGTGAGTGCACTATTACACTCCAGGATGTGCAGGTACAACTCGATTTACCTATCGAAGGTATGCCTGTGACAAGAACCACCGATACAGACTATGCTGAGGTATGTGAAAGCTACTTTGTGGAATTTCTGTTGGAGATGACCTTCATGGAAATAAACTTAAAGTCAAATGACTTGAACGCAACGTACTAGCTATAAATGACGAGAGATATGAGGAATCGGTGCGACGTTACGTTTGATCGTATATACTGCAACTTATCAGTGGTTGTCTATTCGCCGACAAGTCAAATTGATATGTACATTTAATGTTTTTACCATTGCTCGAGGATTTTCAAATAGCTGGACAATATAGTTGGGGAAGTGCCTGTTTGTCTTATTTGTACATAGAGTTGTGTCGCGGATCTCGCGCGGGTGCACATGAGGTTGCGACATGTCAATTATTGTACAACCGTGGGCATATGATAGATTTTCATTTATAGCATCAAGGCATCTGGGTGTTCCTAAAGTTCAACCTCGAACATTAGATGGAGAGCACATGCTTATTGACATTCCATTGGGACACATTATTTCTTAAGTTCTATAAAATTAACTCCACTTTTGTTTTACTAATTTATTTTTTTCCATACAGATTGATCGGTGCATTTTTGGTTATGTTCAGTATGACATACGTTTTATCAGATTATCGTGATGCACTCGACTCATAAAATTAGGATGAAGTGGTGTGGCAACCTTATGATGAAGTCATCGGGTCTCTTCTCGAATATTGTACTGACGATCACGATAGTTAGCTATCGACGTGTCTTCTAATTTGTTTCCACATAGTCGAGCGACATCGACCAGAAAAGGTTGTGAGACAATTCGGAATGATACAAGTCGTGCCACCAAACCGTGATTACGACACCCGATTGCACCTCATCGAATTGCAATGAGACACTCTTAAAAATTGGGTGGCTTTTCACGCAAACTTTATACAAATGTGGGAAAATCGTGCTGAAAACATAGTCACAGCGGAACAAGAAGAATGACACTATCAATGAGACTACATGATGTGGCATCAATCTGTCACTAAACGATTTATTGGACACGACGAGGCTTTACGTAACTATTTGGTAACCTTGAAACTATTATTTTGTTTTCCTTACGAGTTATATTTTAAATTGCGTGTATTAAACTCATGTTTTTTTATCAATGTAACTTGGTGCATCAACTGTGGCGAGTGTTCATTGAGGATGGGTATGAGCAAGGTCTTGCTACGCTTAATGAAGCTATCAAAATTTTAGATGAAGATGAAAGGAAAATGTCTACTCTATGGAATGTTGGAATTGATGTAGGCCATAAATAAGGAGAATGAAGAAGATGATCATGATGAATTAAATAAAGAGGTGAGAAGAAGAGCAACATAAACAAAGACTGTGGGTGAGAGTACCATACGTCCTCGTCCACCACGTCCATCTCGTCGGACAGAGATTGCTGCTAAGAGTAGCAGACATTCTCCTCCATCACGTTCATCTAGTCCGAGAGCGAGAAGAACAAAGACTATTGGTGAGAGTAGCCAACGTTCACTCCCACCACGTCATTCTTCTCATGGGTACATTCCTACATTGTCCTCAATGCAACTAGAACCTTAAATGTTTGTACATAAGTTGCTGATCATGAATTTTCCTTCTTATCATTTTGATCCTTATGCACCCGAGTCGTCGTCTTCATATATAGACCATGAATGCCTAGACATCCAATGTATCATTCATTACCACAATACATTCCAAATCCATTTACTCCGCCATGTTATAATTACAATATGTCATACAGTAGAGATGAATCATTCATGAACTTTTTAAGCATGTCACCGCCTCATGTTCCTTTCGGCCAACCACATACAGAAAGTCAGTGTTTTGGAACAATTCGAGCTCCAATTTTTGGAAGCATTAGTACCGAGGTGAGTCGAGTGAACCAGATGAAGAACATCTATCGATTCAACGAAACTCAATGCAAGATCAACAACCTTAACGAACTCAACCGGATGTACTAACACGGCGTCCAACTCAAAATAGAGTACATCCAGTTTGCATCACGGAGCAACAACATCAACGTAACCGTCGATAGGCTCGTATGATGAGTTTTTTTAAAGTCGTGATGATTTTTATTTTCAATTTATATCTTAGGTGAATGAAGTTATATACAAGCTTTTTCATGGAATGAACTTATTTTTCAAAACTTCCTCATTATTTTAATTTTAAATTCTAGACAAAGAAATAACGCAGTTTTGCATGGCTTGCATGGTTTACAGTGGATACACATGGGTTGTCCCCTCGAGATACGTGCATAACGTTTGCATGGATTGTCTACCTCGAGATACATGTATCATTTGAATAGGTTGTCCTCCTCGAGACACGTGCATTACGTTTAAATAGTTTACTTAGATTACATAAGGTTACATGGGTTGTCCACCTCGACATACTTGCGTGATCTTTGCATGGTTTGCATAAATGCATGGTTTGCATAAATTGGACGAGGTTGTAGAAGTTGTCCACCTAGAGATACGTATGTGACGTTATTACGGATTGCACGAGGATGCATGAGTTGCACACTTAGAGGTACATGCTTGGCGTTCGCACGAAGCACGAGGTTGTATAGGTTCTCTACCTCAACATACGTGCGTGGCTTTTGCATAAGTTCTCCATCTGGAGATACATGGGTGACATTTGCATGGGTTGTCTATGTCGAGATACGTGCGTATCGTTTACATGGGTTGTCCACCTAGAGATACGTGTGTGTCGCGGGTTGTCCATTTCAAGACATGTGGTGTCGTTATGTTGCATGGGTTCTCCACATCGATACGCACATGTCGCTTGTAATGGTTCTCATATTTGAGTTGAACATATAACTCCTTTTAAAAAGGAGCTATTCATACAAAATACAAAAATATATGAATAATGAGTCATTCATATAAGTTTTTCCATCTCATCAAACCACCATGCCACCTCATTATCAATGACTCCTTTCCAAAAAGAGACATACATTATTTTTGTAATTTTAAAGTAACCCGATCAATTGGCATTTTTCTTTATTTGATGCGTGTTTTGGTTTTCAATCTTCTTTTTTATGAGCTTGATATGAAGCTACGTTGCTGTAATTGTTGAGTTTGACCGGTCTTGTTGTGGGTAGAGGGATTTAGGGTTTTGGATGGTGTGCACTTGTGAGTTGTTGGTGGGATAAATTATATTTTAATGGTTAAAGAAGTGTTTCTTTAGGTTCAACATTGTTATAATCATGATTAGTGGACATTGATGCGATGGAACTGAACGTCTCTAAACACTATTCCTTTACTTGTTTTCACTCCATCGTTGAGTCGGACATTCTGCTATGCAGCTTTGATTTTATTTTATTCCCACAATCTCTTCATCTTCTTGACGGTTTCTCAGTTTTTTGAGTTTAGATTTTTTACGGCTTTTCCAAATCCTAATTTTGTTCTTCCGGTGGAGTTGTTGCTAAAATCAATGGTTGCTTTGAAGGAGAGAAATATAGCTACACTGCCATTGTGATGAATGATGAGATCCGGCACACTGAGGCTTGACGCTTAAAGACGTTCCATCGTTGTATCGATTAGTGCTTAAGAAGGTTCGTTGTCTGTCTCAAATCTTTAGCAGTTTCTGATCATAGAATAGATGACAAAATCAGTTTTGTCGTCTGTTTGATTTACATTTGTTCAGTGGTAAGTTTCGCTTTAATTCTTGAATTCGGTAGGATAGTTTCAATCATTGCAATTAATGCATATCTAGGAACTTGGTGTTTGCTATGTTATAATTGTAAAGCACCCGTCGCATCTGATCATAAACGAGTTTGTTCTTGAAATTCTTGTTCTAATTGTAAAGCACTCGTCAGGCACTCGTAAGCTAGCACACACCTATTCGCAGGGATATTTGGTGTTTTATAATTCTTGTTCTAATTATATAGCATATATTGTTCATAAACTGAAATGTGACGATGCAGATAATTCAGTACAACAAGATGTGAAAGATTGTAATTGTAAAAGATACATTCCTTATGTTATGTATAAGTTGAAAAATAGTTAGTACTAATTTTTAGTTATTTATTTCAGGTTTGTGTTATAATTGTAAAATTGGCGGACAGGATGCACAACATGCCTTAACATAAGCAGGTGTTATTTCCTTTCATAATTCATTTTGATGTTGTAGAGGTTATTCTACTATATAATTTGTAGAGTTCGTTTCTTCATAAACAGTCAAGCATTGCATCAGAGGCATTACAGGTCTTTGCACCTTCAACGAAGCTACTTTCAATGTTTCAAATTAAGGTATACCCTACAAGTTGCTTTCCTTCATCTTGTCTTTATGTTCTGCTGTTCAATTCAGGTGGCTAGCTTTTAAGCTATATTCTGAATATGGTACCTCTACCAGCTTTTTGTTGATAATAAAATGTTTGATCATATGGATAAAATTGATTAATTGGGTTATCTATTTCATTTCATGGATAAAAAGATTCACTCTTTATAGAAATATGTAACTGCTTGTACATTACTTGCCCTATTATGATCTTAGTAACCTATTTTCAGGTGGCCACTTATTCTATCCATAAATTATTAGTCTGTCCATGAAGCCTCTTGGCATGGAAATTATACTTGGAGTGATGTGTTTCTTTGATGAACATTATTACATTTTTTGTGGTTCTAGATCTGGTTTAGAACTAAATTTGCATGTTTGGTGAAATCCATTTCAAATCTAGTATTGACTTAGCATGATGACTAGTATAATAGAAGTTTGGGTAGAGTATGTGCTAAACTAGTTCTGATAAATTAGAGCACGTTAAATTAATGAGTGGGAATGAGACTGCTATGCATGAAGAGCATATATGATGAATTCCTAAAAAACACACTTCTACTGGTCCCATTATGGTTAATTTGTTGGGTTTTGGGATTCATACGCAACGGAGATTACAAAACAATTTTGACAAAATCCCAACAGGATCCGAATCTAATTCCATTAAAAATGTTTAAACCATGAAAACTTAATCATACCTCAGTCGCAATGTACCTTTCTGAAGGTTAATCGATCTCTAAGGCGCTGCCAACGACGAACGCCCTCTACCAGTAGTCCACACACGAACGACGGCCAAGATTCAAAGTGCTAGCTTCGAGAGAATACCAAACTTTTTGTTTTTCTCTCCAAAACTATCCAGAGCATACCAAAAACCCTAAGTCGTTTCTGAAACGAAAATAGAGTTTCGGCCTTTTGATCTTTCGTCCGTGTATTCTAACTTAAAGCGTCTATTTATACAACCCTTGTATATAGACGGTTAAGTAAATTACACATATACCCCTACTTAAAGAAGTATAAGTGTAATACACCACAATGACGTTTCCGTCATGAATTTTATCATATAAAATTTGTTTTTCCGAACCATCTTAAAATCTCGCAAAACCATTCTTAGTGTGCGACCTAATAGGCTCATACAACGTTGGCAGTGTACCAAAACACATTTTGGTATACAAGTCATAAGCGGCCTCTAGCAAGACATTATGACTACCCAAGTTGTACGAATATCAAATCGATACAACCTAATCAATAGTGTATATAACATCTTTTTGTCACACGATATCCTTTTGATCAAACATAAGACATGGAATTGTCATCCAACATGTTCAATCGTACTAGTCTCGATCTCTAGGTAGACCGAAAACATCCAAGTGACATTGATCAATATCAATTCACTTAGACTAGGCCTTTTAACAAGTCTAACATATCGAGGATGCACTAGATATCTCTTTATATGAGAGGACAAATTCTATCTCGATTACACTACTTCATCACATTGCTCACACAGTAACCAATCACAACCTTTGTAATCGTCCGGTTAAAGACAACGTTTGATAGTGTCAAATCACTATGTTCCTAATGTTGAAGTCTCTGATAATCTCAAGTTAGAGGACTGAAAAATATACATATCATGAGAAACAACTATGACTTAATCCATGTGATGTTCTCATAGCGGTCGATCCAAGAATTTTGTTCCCTAACAAATACTCGTGATCTTGATTCGTATCCCTATACGTATAATCATCATATGATCATCAATCAAGACTCACACTAGTCTTAATTCATTATAGTTCCCAGTATAATGATCGACTAGGGACATTTAGGATATTTCCGTAAATACCCATGGATCTTATTATAATGTAGACATGCAAATTAATTATAATAAACATCAAATGAAATCCTCTATTTTATTAACTAAAAGTATTCATAAAGACATTTATGGATTGACCTAGGGCACATGCCCCAACATCTCCCACTTGCAGTAGGGCCAATCATACATGCATCTAATGCCTAATGATCTAACATGACCATCATGTTTTGCTTGTGGAAGAGCTTTTGTCAATGGATCCACAACGTTGTTTTCGGTAGGTACTTTGCAAATCTTTACGTCTCCCCTCTCAATAATTTCTCTGATGAGATGAAAACGCTTGAGTATATGTTTGGATCTGTGGTGTGATATAGGTTCATTGGCCTGTGCTATTGCCCCGTTATTGCCACAATACAAACAAACAGGGTTAGCAATACTCGGAACCACACCTAGTTCAGAAATGAGCTTTTTGATCCAAACCGCCTCCTTTCTTGGATCGGACGCAATATACTCGAACTTCATTTAGAGAATCTGCCACAGCCTCTAGCTTCGAACTTTTTCACTTCGCACCCCCATTCGAAGTAAACACATATCCGATCGCGCGATCTAAAATCATCTATATTAGTTTGAAAACTTGCATCTGTGTAACCATTTACAACTAGATCATTTTCAAAACTTCCATAGACCAAGAACATTTCCTTAGTCCTTCTTAAGTATTTAAGGATGTTCTTTACTGCTATCAAGTGACTCTCACCAGGATCTCGATCGATATCTCGCTTGTAGTGCTCAAAGCATGTGATACATCAGGTCGAGTGCATAGCATGGCATACATGATAGATCCAATAGCTGGTGCATATGGAATCTTATTCATACGATCTCGCTCATCATTTGTCCTAGGACATTGATTCTTGCTGAGACTTATGCCATGAGACATTGGCAACGATTCTCTTTTAGAGTCTTGCAAACTGAACCTATTTAGCACATTGTCTATGTAAGCACTTTGACTTAGACCGGTTAGCCTCTTAGATCTATCCCTATAGATCGTTATCCCTAGGATATAGGTTGCATCTCCTAAGTCTTTCATTGAGAAACACTTCCCTAACCAAGACTTGACACTCTGTAATGTTGGGATGTCATTTCCAACGAGTAATATATCATCAACATACAAGCACTCGTAAAAACAACTACACTCCCACTCGACCTTCTTGTATACACAAGGCTCATCTTCGTTCTTAATAAAACCAAAATCCTTGATTGCTTCATCAAAACGAAGATTCCAACTCCGAGAAGCTTGCTTTAATCCATAAATGGATCTTTGAAGCTCGCATACCTTCCTAGAATCCTCTGGGATGTACAAAACCTTCAGTTGTGTCATATACACGTCCTCAAGCACTTTCCATTAAGAAATGATGTTTTTACATCCATTTGACATATCTCATAGTCATAATATGCAAAGAATGACAATTAAAATTCTTATGGATTAAAGCATGGCTATTGTGAAAAAGTTTCATCATAATCAACACCCCGAGTCCGCTCAAACCTTTTGCTACAATTCTTGCTTTAAAAGTATGCACATTGCCATCCATGTCGTTTTCTTCTTGAAAACTCATTTACATCCAATGGTCTTACCACCTTCAGTAAATCAACCAAGTTCCAAACTTGGTTATCATACATGGATTGCATCTCGAGTTCATGGCACTTAGCCATTTATCTCGAGTCCGGTCCGTACATAGTCTCCCGATAAGTGGTGGGCTCATTTTGATCCATAAGCAACACATCACGACTATCGCAATGAGAAATTCGAATCTCTCGCCTCATGTCTTACCCTACTAGATTTACGTGGGCCTTGTGTCACTTGCGAGGTTCAACTGATTCGAACGTTGTTGAACTTCCAAAGATAGCGATCAGTGTTTATCTGTGATTCTTGAACTTCTTCAAGATTTATTTCTCTCCCACTAGTGTCTTTTGAAATAAACTGTTTTTCCATAAAGGCACCATACCGAGCAACAAACACTTTGTTCTCAGCGGGATTATAAAAGTAACATTTTTTTGTTTCCTTAGGATACCCCACAAATAAACACTTATCAGATTTATGTGCTAGTTTTTCTGAGACTTGTCACTTTACGTAAGCCTCACAACCCCAAATCTTAAGAAAAGACAAACTAGGTCTCTTCCCGTACCATATCTCATATGGTGTTTTATCAACCACTTTAGAAGGAACTCGATTTAGAGTGAAAGCTGTAGTTTGTAATGCATAACCCCAAAAGGATAATGGAAGATCTGCATGACTCATCAGAAATCGAACCATATCTAATAAGGTTTGATTTCTCCTTTCAGAAACTCCATTCCATTGTGGAGTTGTTGGTGGAGTCAATTGGGAGACAATCCCACAATTTCTATGATGATCATCAAATTCTTGGCTTAAATATTCACCACCTCGATCTGATCGAAGTGTTTTGATAGTTTTACCAAGTTGATTCGCACTTCATTTTGAAACGTTCGAAACATCTCGAATGATTCACTTTATGTTTCATAAGATATACATAACCATATCTGCTGAAATCATCGATAAATGTAATGAAGTACTGATAACCTACTCTAGCCATTGTGTTTATAGGACCGCATACATCGGTATGTATTAGACCCAATAAATCACTTGCCCTTTCACTGTGTCCAGTAAATGTACTTTTAGTCATCTTGCCTAGTAAACAAGATACGCATGTTTCATATGTTTCTAAATCAAATGAATCTAGAGGCCCATCTTTACGGAGCTTCGTTATGCGGTTCTCGTTTATGTGTCCGAGACGACAATGCCAAAGATAGGTTTGATTATAGAAATGACAATTTTCTTCCTTTTCTTTTGGGTGTTTTGAAGCAGGAATAGGCCGGGTCTTGACTTGTTCCATAGGCTTTGCGACAGGTGCAGCAACAACCTTGGCAACTCTAGCCTTGCCTTTGCCTTTCTTCTTCATTCCCTTTCCCTTTTAGACCATCGACATATTACTGAGGTTTCTTGATATTTTGTTCAGCTTTTGAGCATCAAATGCAACTCTGAAATTGATTTCTCCATATTATTCATATTGTAGTTCATCACAAATTGTGAGTAACTCTCCGGTAATGAATTTAGGATCAAATCCGTAGCCAACTCTTGGCTTATGGGAAATCCGAGTCTATCAAGCTGGTCAACATAGCCCTTCATCTTCAGAACATGAGCACTAATTAACGCACCCTCAATCATCTTGCAAGAATGTAGGTTTTTGATGTCTCGAACCTTTTTACCTAGCTTGTCTGTTGGAACATTTCCTTCAAATAAGTTATAGCCATGTCGTAGGCTTCCATTAGTTCCATGTCCTTCGAAGTTCAGAACCATAGTTGCCAAAGATAATACATGCAACATCGTAGAATCGTTGACATGCTTATTATGCGCATCCTTCACAGCTTTCGTAGCATTGACTAGTGGGTCCTCCGGGATTGGAGCATCCAGGACATACAACTTGCGTTCGTGCTTGAGAACGATTCTCAAGTTTATGAACCAGTCAAGAAAGTTAGTCCCAGGTAGCTTATCCTTCTTAAGGATGGATAGCAGTGAGAGGGGATTATTGTTACTTGAAGAGACCATTGATCTACAATAAAGATTATGCAAAGTTTATTTTAGTATAGAGGAATAGACTCCCACTAAATTAACAACCCTCCTAAAACACACTGTTTATTTAGGGGACTAAAATCCATATTTCACCTAATTCTATGACAAATATGGCATGAAACACGAACTAGATTATTTAGGTAGGTAACGGTTACCAATTACATTTTATGTAATTTTTAGATCATTTTATGAGATACGGGACATCTTATGTCTTAGCATGTTTTTATCTCATCATTTGCCTAAAGCTCAAAACTATTTTGATGGCTTTATTAAGTCGGACCATTTTAAACATTAAGGTAACTCTTACCCAACTTGTCTCACCAAGATAACACAATATACCCAGCTATGGCTGAAACTATATTAGTGTGATCGAGGCCTTGACAAGTGTTTAAAATGGATGGCACGAGACTTTAAATTTGATAGAGGGATTTTATTCAGTTTTAGTGATTTTATGTAAACAATGAAATATCATATATTTTTATTGATTTGTTCAATCACTAAACAATTTGGAAATTCTTTTTTTTTATACTTTTCACTAACAAAAGAATTTCCGTACGCTAGGATTAGTTAGACGGCGGTCCCGCTGGCCGGTTAGCGGGCGAGGGACAGAGGCCAGTGCCCCCTTTTTTTTTTTTCTTAGAAGACGAATCTCAATTCCGAAAATTAAAATTCGCTATAGAAAATCATAATTTTCGCTAATTTTATTATCATAAATTAACCACATAATTTATCCGAAATTAAGTCAATTAAAACATTTTAATTAACCCGGGCCCACATCTAACTAATCATCTTATCCTAATCCAATTAGGATTTAAGATATTTGAATCCTAGTATATCACCAATAACAAGATTCTTGATATTTATCTCCTATCCAATAGGGATAATGAAACTGATTTTGCTTATATCTCCTAATCTAATTTGTTATCTATCTTTATCAAATAGAAACTTCATAACAAAATAGATATAACAAGATAAATAAATAATTTCAAAAATTAATTATTTATTTTGGATTTAAGATATTTGAATCCTAGTATATCACCAATAGCAAGATTATTGATATTTATCTCCTATTCTAATTTGTTATCTATCTTTATTAAATAGAAACTTCATAACAAAATAAATATAACAAGATAAATAAATAATTTCGAAAATTAATTATTTATAAATAAATAATTTCGAAAATTAATTATTCATAAATAAATAATTTCGAAAATTAATTATTTGCAATTTCGGTCTTCATCCAAATAATCACAAACATGTAATTGAATCATGAACTACTATCCCAATCGAACCTAATTGTGTCATGGATCATATAACAGGAAACTCAATTCATTAAAATTATTTGAATTAACCTAACATGGTTACTAGCATGTACGAAACTAATTTCAATTAAATCGCGAATATAAGTATCATATACATAAAACATGATAATAAATCTCACAGAAAACTTATGTATATCACATATACATCAACTATTAACATGCTTTCAATCATATATCATGTATATATCAGAAGAAAACATGCAATGAATTTAATGGAATCGAACTCGATGGCTCTGATACCACTGTTGGGTTTTGGGATTCATACGCAGGGGAGATTACAAAACAATTTTGACAAAAACCCCAACAGGATCCGAATCTAATTCCATTAAAAATGTTTAAACCATGAAAACTTAATCATACCTCAGTCGCAATGTACCTTTTTGAAGGTTAATCGATCTCTAAGGCGCTGCCAATGACGAACGCCCTCTACCAGTAGTCCACACATGAACGGCGGACGAGACTCAAAGTGCTAGCTTCGAGAGAATACCAAACTTTTTGTTTTTCTCTCCAAAACGATCTAGAGCATACCAAAAACCCTAAGTCATTTTTGAAACGAAAATAGAGTTTCGGCCTTTTGATCTTTCGTCCGTGTATTCTAACTTAAAACGTCTATTTATACAACCCTTGTATATAGACGGTTAAGTAAATTACACATATACCCCTACTTAAAGAAGTATAAGTGTAATACACCACAAGGATGTTTCCATCATGAATTTTATCATATAAAATTCATTTTTCCGAACCATCTTAAAATCTCGCAAAACCATTCTTAGTGTGCGACCCAATAGGCTCAAACAACGTTGGCAGTGTACCAAAATACATTTTGGTATACAAGTCATAAGCGGCCTCTAGCAAGACATTATGACTACCCAAGTTGTACGAATATCAAATAGATATAACCTAATCAATAGTGTATATAACATCCTTTTGTCACACGATATCCTTTTGATCAAACATAAGGCATGGAATTGTCATCCAACATGTTCAATCGTACTAGTCTCGATCTCTAGGTAGATCGAAAACATCCAAGTGACATTGATCAATATCAATTCACTTAGACTAGGCCTTTTAACAGTCTAACATATCGAGGGATCCACTAGATATCTCTCTTTATATGAGAGGGACAAATTCTATCTCGATTACACAACTTCATCACATTGCTCACACAAGAACCAATCACAACCTTTATAATCGTCCTAAGTTAAAGACAACGTTTGATAGTGTCAAATCACTACGTTCCTAATGTTGAAGTCTCTGATAATCTCAAGTCAGAGGACTGAAAAATATACATATCATGAGAAACAACTATGACTTAATCCATGTGATGTTCTCATAGCGGGTCGATCCAGTACTTTGTTCCCTAACAAATACTCGTGATCTTGATTCGTATCCCTATACGTATAATCATCATATGATCATCAATCAAGACTCACACTAGTCTTAATTCATTATAGTTCCCAGTATAATGATCGACTAGGGACATTTAGGATATTTCTGTAAATACCCATGGATCTTATTATAATGTAGACATGCAAATTAATTATAATAAACATCAAATAAAATCCTCTATTTTATTAACTAAAAGTATTCATAAAGACATTTATGGATTGACCTAGGGCACATGCCCCAACATAATTTGACTCTCAAAAACACACATTTAAATTAGAAATTGAGAATTTTTGGAAAATCGCACTTGTT
This sequence comes from Stephania yunnanensis, assembly GCA_039657365.1. NCBI lineage: Eukaryota > Viridiplantae > Streptophyta > Magnoliopsida > Ranunculales > Menispermaceae > Stephania > Stephania yunnanensis. The sequence continues at coordinate 50,492,799 of CM077585.1, read as the reverse complement.
ATGAAAAATGATTGAGAATTTCGGTGTGTTATGGAGTTATTAATTGCGTCGTGATTTATCGCGCATATTTTTCATCTTTGAAACTAAATGGGAAGTTCATTTTTCTTTTTACGTCTTGTCATGGGGAACGCTAGCTAATTATTTAGTTATTGTTGATTAATAGTGTGTTATGGAGTTGATTAGTAGTAGTTAAATGTATATATGGATCAAGATCTTCGCCTCAACTTTATTTACTGTCGGGAAATTCAGAAATTTGAAAAATAGCATGTTGGGGAATCAATTCTACATGCATGTGCAAGTTTTTTATTGACTGTATTAATAGACGCTCCTTTTATATTTCTTTACGGGGTTCAATTTCTTCCATCACTTTTTAACTTGTGCATTTTTTGTTCTTCTTCTGAATTCTGAAGATAAGTTTCTTTGCTTTGGCAATCTACACCTAACAATGGTTATCACTGCGACAATATGTTGTTGGATGATGTAAGTCTTTCCTTACTTTCTGATTTATTGTAGCTACAGCCTAGACAACAATTAATTTGGTGCCTATATTATTTGTGAAGTAGAGTGAGCTTGATTTTTAGCCTGTGAGTTCACCCTTATCACTTAATTCACTACATGTAGTTCTAGGGGGTCTTACACAGACAATATTGAATGTTAAGATCTAAAAATCACGCAAGCATATAAATAGCCTTGTGCGAGATACTGTAAATGTGGAGAGGGGAATTGTGAGTTATGTGCTGTGTTATTCAATTTCATAAGCTTGTGGGTGCTGCCCATATTGATCTATTGAGGATCTGATATGAAATGGGGTTGTCTTCCTGTTGATCTGATATTAAAGTGGAACAACATGCATGTCACACAAATTCTTGGGTTTAATGTGTTAGTATTAGCAAGTTTTGTGAATAAGCAAGCAATTAAGCAGGGACTGTGTGTATCGGCTCTGTGGTTTAATCAATGCACTTGTGGCCGAAAGAGTTCCCCACAATACTAATAATTCTTTTAGGGAAAGATGAGCAGTTGAACTTGAACTATTCCTATCGATATTTCAACAATCATCTTCCCTACATCTCCTCTTCTTTTCTTTCTTTTCTTTTTTGTTGGGTTGGGTTTTAATCTTTAGATGGTAGAAATTAAAGGGCATAGAACTGATGGGCATGAAGTGGGTTGAAGTAATAAGCCTGGATAAGGATGGAAAGAACTACTTGGGCCATCTGGGCATTCTCATATTCATGTTTCGTTTTGTTTTGTATTTCTTTTTTTTGGATGAACTTATATTCATGTTAATTATTAACAAAAAGAAAGCAACTTTGAAGGATTTTGGCTCTGGAATCATAGTAAAGTAATATAAGCTTAAAAAGTATAGTAAATTTGTCCATTTTTAAAGGTTAAGTGGTTAATAATGTCCAACTCGATTGTTTGGAACCTTTCAAGTAAGATTTATTTGAAAATTATGACTTTACATGATGTATTGTTGCCATTATTAACTATGATGTATATAATTCTAATTTTTCTCAGGAAGCCTGACAACTAGAAGAATGAAAGAAGCATATCTTCTTAGTTTTCGGTTGAATAAGGAGATGGAAGAAGCTTATTGCATGGATTTGGTCCAATGTAATGTTAGTGGTACTAATAAAGGGTAAATAAAAATATAATTGTGAGTATATTTATATAATGTTCTTGATAAGTATATTATTTGCTTTTGTATATATTTCCATTTTTGTTTATTTAAATAATAATAATAATCATAGAAGGACGGTTGAATCTTGTATTTCTAAGGGTTTTTAATTTGGAGATATTAAGTGCAAAAGTATTATTAATTTAAAAACACTAAGCGCATCTCCAATGGTAATGTGGATTTATATCATGGATCGGTGTCATATCATGAATGTGGAGAGAATGTCTATCCTATATGGCACTAGATAGACATTCACCTCTTAAAATGATCTTTAATGGTAATGTGGATTTAGACCATGGATTGATGAGTTGACACTTTTATTTTCAAATTTCATAATATTAATAAAGCTTTTAAAAAATAAAAACTTTGAAATAATTAATAATGCTGACGTAGCAGTCTACCACAATATCTAAAAGTAGACATTGTGGGAGCATCTCCAATAGTAACATGGATTTAGAATATGAATTGGTGATGCATCACGAATGTGGTGAGATGTCTATCATATGTGGCACTAGATAGATATTCACCTCTTAGAATGATCCCCAATGGTGATGTGGATTTAGACCATGGATTGATGAGTTGACACTTTTATTTTTAATTTTCATAATATTAATAAAGGCTTGAAAAAAAATCAATAATGCTAACATGACAGTCTACCACAATGTCTAGAAGTAGACATTGGTAGACACCCTCCACTTTGATTCCATGCGATATAGGATGAACATTATGAATCCATGGTCCCATTGGAGAGCATTTTTTGGGTTGGATGTGGATTGTGTCCTTGGTGGATCCATTTTCACCCCGATCTTTGGTCCCATTAGAGATGCTCTAAGTATGTAAGAGTTGTTAATTTGGAAACATTAAATGCACAAATGTTGTCAATTTAAGGACGCTAAATGTGTAAGGGTTGTTAATTTGAAGACGATAAGTGCAAGTGTTATCAATTTAAGGGCGCTAAGTGTATGAGTTGCTAATTTGAAAACATTAATTGCGTAACCGTTGTCAATTTAAGAACACTAAGAGTGTAAGAGTTGCTAATTTTGAGACATTAAATGCACAAATGTTGTCAAATTAAGAAAGCTAAACTTACAAGTGTCCTTAATTTAAAGATGCATAAATAAATAGTGTCTCTAACTTGGAGACGCGTAAGAAATAAATGTCTTAAAATTAAATACACATAAATAACAAGCATCCCCACTTTAAGAACGCTTGTATCAAAAGTGTCCTAAAAAATTGTTACCGAAACATATTTTTTGTATCGTAAAAAAAATGGGGTGACATCACTTTTACTAACAAAAGTTGCGACACTTTATAATGCATGGGTAAAATTTTAGAGACACTAATTAGTGTCCTAAAATGAGTAAATTATTGTAGCTAAACACACAATATTTTGTAACACACATTATGGGCTATAAATTTTTTATCTTATATCAAAACTAATCGGTATATCGAGTTTCGTGCGCGGGCAAGATTGAGAATTAAATTAGTAGGTAAAATCAAATTTAATAGGAAAATGAGTTTAAAAAAAAAAAAATAGGCGATTAGAATATTATAATCAAAAAATATATTATTAGAATATTATAATCAAAAAATATATTGAGATTAGAATAGTAGGTTTTGCATTTCTATTGCCCTTTCCTTATCAACGTAAAGGAAAATGCCGACTCGTTGTGGTATATCACCGTTATATGTGGGAGGCACAATCACGAGCCCGCAAAACACTTGGACGGCCATTCTTTTGCTTGGGAGATTGGATAAGGCGGAGCAGAAGTTGTGGTGCAAATGACAAAGGGGAATGTGAAGCCAAGGGACATCCTAAATACGTTGAAGCAAAGAGACGTTGGCAACGCATCGACAATGAGGACTATATATAATGCAAGACAAAAAGCCCGAAAGGAAGATGCGGGTGGGAGGACTCAAATGCAACAACTTTTGCACATTTTGGAGAAGAATAAGTGGTTGTCATGGCATAGGAAGGATCCCGATACGAATGTTGTCACGGAGTTATTTTGGTCACATCCCGACTCAATAAAGTTGGTCAGGTGTTTTCCATCGGTTATTTTGATGGATTACAAGACAAATAGGTACCGAATGCCTTTGTTGGAGATTGTTGGCATCACTTCTACGCACTTGACGTTCTCCGTTGGGTTCGCATTCTTATCATCAGAGAGTCATGGGCATTATGTTTGGACACTTGAGAAGTTGAGATCCATATTGGATGGGTGGCCTAAGCTCGACGTGCTTGTTACCGATAGGGACTTAGCCCTTATTAGTGCAATAGAAGAAGTTTTTCCGGCTCGTCTCACCTCCTTTGCTCTTGGCACATCAACAAAGTTGTTTTGTCTAAGACTAAGAAGATGTTTGGGGAGAACGATGGTTTTGCGCGTTTATGGGTACTTGGACGAGCGTGATGTATGCCAAGTCGGAGGCGTTATTTGAAGTTAGGGTGAATGACCTCCGTTGTGAGTTTGGGCATGTAAAGGGTCTTATGGAGTACTTGGACAACACATGGTTAAAGAGCTACAAGGAGAAATTTGTCTCGGCTTGGACAAATAGACTTCTCGCACTTTGGGAAACGACAACTCGAGGGTGGAGTCTCGCACATTCTACTCGAAGGTACACCTTGAGAGAGTGGCTTAGGTACACTACTTGGCTTAGGTACACTACTTTGTTGTACAGTCTTCTACAATTGTTTACGTGGCGCTCTTGCCGAGCCCCAAGCGTCACTCAATTATAGGGATGCTGCTGGGCCTTTTTTGTTGACCTTTTTACCCTCTTCTTCCCCAACATGAGTTTCGCCTCATTCCGCCAGTCGATCACACACTTCTATCTATTCGAGCAAAGTGCTATGAATTGTCATCTAAATTAATATTAATATTAATAATAATAATAATAATAATATTATTATTATTATTATTATTATTATTGAATTACTTTGGCCTATCATTTCACGTGTGGCCATTGATTTCACATAGATGAGCCATGCATTTTTCTGTAATTAATATGTACAGAGAGACCAAAATCCACTAAAAACACCTTATCTTCTAGTGCATTTGTTTCCTATGCTCTTCCACCATTGAAGACAGATAGATGATTTTTTTTGAATGATGAGAAAGATTAGGGTGGTCAATCACGACATCAAAAAATAAATAAAAAAACCATCAAAATAATCATGAAAAATGAGATTTTGCATGAATTAACACTTGAAGATGATAAGGAGAAAAATCGAGATGGACGGTTGATCACGTTTCATTGATTTCCTAAGGGATGCGAATATTTTGGAAGATTGGGGTAAAAATGGAGCCAAACACAATTTGGAAGAGAAGAGGGTAAAAACGTCAAGAAAGAAAACTATAGAAGATTGTACAACAAAGTACTGAGTGGCTTGGGTACAGTACTTTGTTGTACAATTTTCTACAATTTTTTATATAGCACTCTTGTCGAACTCCAAGTATCACTTAAACATAGAGATGCAACTAGGCCTTTTTTGTTAACGTTTTTACCCTATTCTTCCCAACGTGAGTTTCGCCTCATTTTGCCAACCGATCACACACTTCTATCTATTCGAGCAGAGTGCTCTGAATCGTCATCCAAATTATTATTATTATTATTATTATTATTATTATTCTTATTGTTGTTGTTGTTTCGTCGTCGTCGTCGTCGTTATTGGAATTGTTTTGGCCTATTATTTCACATGTTGCCGTTGATTTCACAGAGATGAGTAAATGGATATGTACAGATAGACCAAAATCTATTAAAAACACATATCTTCTGGTGCATTTATTTTCCTATGCTCTTCCACCACTGGAGACAAAACGATGAAGTTTTTTTTTTTGAATGATGAGAAAGATTGGGGTGGTCGATCATGGCATCAAAAAAGAAAAAAAAACCATCAAATTAATCATGAAAAATGAGATTTTGCAGGAATTAACACTTGAAGATGATAAGGAGAAAAATCGAGATCGATGGTTGATCATGTTTCATTGATTTCCTAAGGGATGCAAATATTTTGGAAGATTGGGGTAAAAATGGAGTCAAACACGATTTGGGAGAGAAGGGGGTAAAAACCTCAAGAAAGAAACTGTAGAAGACTGTAGAACAAAGTACAGTACTTAAGCCACTCTCTTGACCTTCTACAGTTGTTTATATGGCGCTCTTGCCGAGCACCAAGTATCGCTCAAACATAGGGATGCAACTAGGCTTTTTTTGTTGACATTTTTACCCTCTTTTTCCCCAATGTGAGCTTCGCCTCATTCCGCCAATCAATCATACAATTCTATTTATCCGAGCTGAGTACTCTGAATCGTCGTCCAAATTATTATTATTATTATTATTATTATTATTATTATTGTTGTTGTTGTTATTATTATTATTATTATTATTATTATTATTATTATTATTATTATTGATTGTTGTTGTTGCGTGAGGGAGATATTGAGAGAAGGAAAGAGATAACCGTTGTAATGAGTGGAAGAAAAAAAAATGCGGAGGAGAGAGAGAGGAAAAATCTTATAAATCTCACTTTATTAGGAAAACCCGCATATTAATTTGGACTTATCAATTAAATTACCAATTTATCCTTAATTTTAACTATTTTATCAATTCACACAGTTATTGTTGATTTTAGCAAAAAGGCTAGAGATTCTTATTATAATAGTATAGATTATTATTATTATTATTATTATTATTATTATTGTTGTTGTTGTTGTCGTCGTTGGAATTGTTGTTGTCTATCATTTCACATTTGGTTGTTGATTTCATAGAGACGAGTCATGCATTTCTCTGTAATTGATATGTACAGAGAGACCAAAATCTATTTAAAACACATCTTCTAGTGTATTTATTTCCTATGCTCTTCCACACTGGAGACAGAGAGATGAAGGTTTTTTTTTAATGATGAGAAAGATTTGAGTGGTCGTTCACGCCATAAAAAAAATCCATCGAAATACAAATAGTGACATCATCATGCCATCTATACGTGACAATTTGTGAGTGCTTTTCACAAAAACAATTCATATAGAAGTAGACCTGATCATCTGGTGGGTTTGGGCGGGCTCGGACTAGGCATAGGCATGCTTTTTTTTTGAAAGCCCTGTCTGGGCTCGCCCAAACCTGCTTTTGAGTAATGCAGGCCCAAGCCCGCTTAAGGTCGTCACGGGCTGGGCTTGGGCAAGGCCTAGATGGGCCATTAACAAAGTTAACAATAAATTTTAATGGTAAAAAAAATACACTTTCATTAGTTGTTTTAATAAATCAAATATAAGATTGATTGATAATGTATAAATTATAATTTATTAATTTTCAAAGTATTAACAAAAAAAAATGTTTCGAAAATTGATTAGTGAATCAGAACATATATATATATGCAATTAGATGACAAGAATAAAGGATTAGCACATTGGTTAAGATTTTAGTGTAGCATTTAGGCAACTTAGTTCAAACCCTTACTTCCTCACTTTTTAAAGATATATATACATTTTGGGCACAAATCTATACGGGCGAGCCTTCACAGGCTTGGGCTTGGGCTGAGTTGGGCCTTATTAAGGTTTTCAAGGCCGTCCTGTGTTGATCGAGCCCGGACATGGTACAAGCCCAGTGATTAGGTCTATATAGAAGATTCATTCTCTCCGGCCATGTATTAGGAAATTTCTTATTTCTCTCCAACAAAGGAAATTTAATGCCCAATATTTCTAATTCTCTTTTAGAAAGAACTAGTCGGCATCGTGCGCTTCTCGGACGGGCAAGCCAAAGTATCATAATATATTGTGTTATATGCATTATTATAATATATCACGTTAAAAAATCTTATCCTAATATATTAGGTGTAATTGTACATGTTACAACTAAACACTAATAAGTTATTTCAAAAATAAAATAAAAAATAATCAATAATAAGAATTGATTATGAAAGTGTGTATACAATTATCAAATATTATTATTATTTTAAAATAAATTGTAGAAATAATATACACCTCAAAGTATAGTTTTTTAGGACTAAAAGATGATTATTTGTATACATATTGAGCCCATGTTTAGAGAAATCTATTTTTTCTTTCAAAACCCTCTAAAACCTTGAAAAACACACAAAGAATAACAATTAGAACACAATACACGGTTCCCACAATTAGAACAAAAGGTCTTGATCTTTTTTAAAAAATAAAGTCTTGGCGGATACATATAAATACATGCATTTTATCCTAATAAGTTACTAAAAAAAATAAAAAATAACCAATAATAGCTTTTGAAAAAAAAACGAACATTAATAAAATCGACTATAAAAGTGTGTATACAATTATCGAATAATATCACTATTTTAAGATAAATGGTAGAAATAATATACAACTAAAAAATGGTTTTTTAAGGATCAAAAGATGATTATTCGTGTACTTATTGAGCATGTGTTTGGAGAAATCTAATTTTATTTCAAAACCACTAAATTGCTTCAATCACTTTTAAAACCTTGAAAAACATAAAAAAGTAACAATTAAAACACAATTCATATTTCCCGCAATAAGAACAAAAGGCCGTGATTTTCAAAAAAAAAAAAAAAATAAATTTATTCTTTCTAAAAAGATCTTGGATACATATAAATATATATATTTTATCGTAATATATCGCGTTATTAATTGTATAACATTATATATTGTGTTATACATTATCATAATATATTAGGCTAGTATAATAGGTGTAACTTTATACGTTACAACTAAATAATAATAAGTTCGAAAATAAAATAAAAAATAACCAACAATTAGAATCGATTGTGTAATTTTATATGGGATGCAGCTATGTGTACCTCACAAAACACTAAGGGTAAACCAATATACCTCAAATTAGTTGGAGCAAAACATTAATAATAAGTTGAAAAATAATAAGAAGTTCAAAAACAACCAACATTATAAAAGAATTGATTTGTGTGTACAATTCTTTGAGTAATATCATCATTTAAAACTAAAAGGATAAAAAAATGCATAAAATCATTAAAAATGAGAGTGAAAGAGGGCTACACTTTACCACATTCGTGTACGAATCGTTATGAAATTATATATTGAAAGAGAGTTTCGAAATGTTAGTGAGTTCTTGAGATGGTTTAGTTTATATATTAGAGAGAATGATTAGGGTATTAATGCTACGTTACGTATCTAAATGGGAAGGTCAAGACACCAAAAACAAATACTTAATGTATAATTGAAAAAATGGTTATGAAACGAATGTTACGTTACATATTTGAATGGGGAAATTAAGAGACTAAAAACAAACAATTAAAGTCATAATAAAAAATACAGATGTAAGTGTTTAATTGATTAATTTAAGCTGAGTAGTCCAAAATTTGTAACTTTGGCAATTATATTATCTTTTTTTTGTCACATTAATTCATGTAAATTTAATAGTTAAGGGGAGTATAGAGTTGAAAAATCATTACATCAATTACACATGCATCTATATCTATATCTATATATATATATAATAAGCCTACATCTTGAGTGTGCCACATGTCGATTTCGAGTCTTCTAGTAATGCCACGTGACATGCTCAAAATGTAGGCCAACATTTTGGGTGCGTCATGTGGTGTTTTCGAATCTTCTCAATATGCCACGTGGCATGCCTTGCATTTTTTATCCATCACGACGAATGACGTATCATGTGTCACACTCAAAATGTATATATGGTATGTGACATGTGGCCTTTTATGTATATGATAATTGCTACATCTTGGATGTACCACTTGACCGTCTCGAGCCTTCATGTTGCGTCATGTGGCAAATCCAAGATGTAGGTTTCGCCAAGATATATATGATATGCCTTCACATCCAAGATGTATATGTATATGTAGTGTGCCTTGCTTTTTTATCCATCACGACGTACCACGTGTCACACCCAAGATTTATATGCAGTATGTGACACGTGGCGTCTTTTATGTATATGATAATTGTTATTAATTATGTATATGATAATTGTTATTAATTGGACATACATGTAAATCAAGAAGAAATGTAATAGTAGAGAAATAGTAACTTTAATGTTTGCAAGAACTAATTAGTTTAACGTTGAAGTTAAATGGTTTAGGCACGTTTGTAGCCATAGATTGTGAGATAAAATTAGGGTCGCTAAGGGAACCCCACCATTTAATGAAGGCACCCAGTTTATGTGGGCACAAACTGATTTACCTGGGGCGCCAAGAAATTAGACCCGAAATACATAAACTACCCCTCGTGGAAATCCATCTGCACCCCACCACCCCCAGCACCATCTTCACCGCCAGGACTCCAAGAACCCGTCTTGTGTGAACCGACCAGTGAGAGGAATCACCGAAATCGTGTCTCCCGTCTTTCGCCTTGGGTTTCTCCTTCGGTTTACGGAATTTTTGCAGTTCGTATGGTCGTGGTGTGAGCCGATTTCGTCTCCAAGTTAGGGTTCGGCTGAACATCGTCGAACACACATTATTTGCGCGAAATTAGTCGTTTGAAGGTACGTTTTTAGTGTAATTAAGTTACATTGGTAGAGTAGTTGTGATTTACAGTGGTGGTTTGTTCATTAGTTTAAAAATTGGGAATTCGCTGTTCTCGGCCACACAGGCCAGAGAATGTGCTTACGCTCTCGGCCAAGCATGGCCGATAGAGAAGCTACATTTTGGGGAAGTCGAAGTCTGGGCCACAGAGGCCTAAAAATCTCACAGCGTCTCGGTTACGCAAGGCCAATAGGACTCTAGGTTTCTCGGCCGAGACGTGACGAGAGCTAGAATTACTGCTAGGTAATGTGGTGGCGGTGGTGTACAACCGAGAATTTGGTCATACTCTAGGTTGTACCATAGCGTGAGTGTTAGAGTAGGCTCGGGCGTGATTGGCCGAGAGCAAGGCGAATTGAAATGGTTAACACATCTCGGTGGCGCACAACCGAGACCGTTTCATTGGACTCGATTGTACACTGTCGAAATATTGGAGGAATTGTCGGTCATGGGTAACCGACAATATGTGTTGTTTCACGAACCTGCTTGACCGAGACATAAGAAATGGATGAATTTGAACATTTTTGTTTTGTAAATTTAATTTGAGATCTGTTCCATGCGCTTATATATTGTAATTTATTCAGGTATGGCTCGTCCGAAGCTACCGGTGACTAGGGAAGAGGTTGGACCTGAGGTCTCGAGGCCTAACCGGGGGCGAGGTGGCCGGAGACCCCAGACAAAGATCGTGACTTGAAAGAGAAAGAGAAGGAGAATGAGGATGTTAAGGGCAAGGCGAAGGTAGATGGCACTCGTGGAAGGTTACATTTGCACGATTCGATGCGGGCGACCAGAGGATCTTGTTGTTGCCGGAGGTGAAGAGGAGGGGCATGCATCGGAGTCTAGTAGCAGTGACTCTTCAGATGCGGGGAACACGATAGAGACAGATCGTAATGTGGGAGGGAGCAGTAGTGGTGGAGCTGGCCATGATGAAGGAGAGCCGGAAGTGTCTGTTGAAGCGCGTGCTCCATTCCCCGGTGGTCCTATAGACGGGGCGTTGTTGAAGAGCTTCAAGGATCATGTGGCTTTATCGATTTGGAGGAATGAGGTAATTTCAATTTCATTGAACGGATTAACTTAACACTCATGGTCTTCACTTAATGACGAGATGTTTTTACATTTGCAGGAGCGACCCGTTCTTAAGTGTATCAATCACGGAGCTCAAATAGCGGAATGGGATTTACAGTCGTGCCACCCGGACACGGCGGGACTACAGAGGATTATTCAGCGTTCCGGGTTGAATACGCTGATAGAATGCTCATACCGCAAGGCCAACAAGGAGTTATCTCTGCATTTGTGGAGCGGTGGCAGCCGGAGACGAACACATTTCACCTAACTCTTGGTGAAATGTCTATCTCATTAGAGGATGTCAGCTTCCTCCTGAAGATTCCTGCGACGGGCAAAGTTGTTGAAGTGAAGAACTTTGCGAGGTACACGGACGAATCTCGCTCGAACGCTATCAAGATGGTCTCGAACCTACTTGGGGTTAGCGCCGAGGAGGCTGAGGAGGAGGTGAATATCAGCAAGGGCTCACAGTGCGCAAACATTGGTTGAAGAGTCGATGGTACCCCAAAGCTGGTTCGAGACCCAGAAATTATCCTCATATGGAATGCACCGCCCGAGCATACCTGCTGTACTTGTTGTCCTGCACTCTTTTTGCCGATAAGAGTGGGTCTCGGGTGTCGATCGCGCTGCTGAAGCTTCTTGAGGAGTTGGGCGAGGTAGGGAACTACGCATGGGGAGCGGCTGCGTTGGCCTACTTGTATAGACACTTGGGGTCCGCCACGAGAGTGCTAGTGTCTCAGATTGCTGGCTACCTCGCATTGCTTGAGGTTTGTTATAAAATAGACTTAATTTTCATTTTGTTTTCCAATTAGGCCAACTCGCAATTGTGGACTAACTAACATTGTATGTATTTGCAGGGACGGGTGTACGAACATTTCAAACTTGGTCTGGCCACGCCCAATGCGAAGTACTTGGACTACGTGCAACCTCGTGTCTCCAGATGGATTCAAAAGCACGAGACGGTTGCGAATGTCGACAAGCTCGGGGCCATTAGGAGAACCTTGGATAGGTTGCGACCAAGTGAGGTGAGATGGTTATCCATGTCCTCTGATGATTGATGTTTCTTGGTAATTTATTTTGCAAACAATGGTTGTTGCATTTTTTCTAGGTCACTTGGGACCCATATGTTAACTTAAGGGAAAATGGCGTTGTGCAAGCGATGGCCTTTTACAATGGGAAGATCAAGTACATGGATGTGGTGGAGCCCCACCACCCAGAGAGGATTCCGAGACAGTTTGGCCATGTGCAATCTATACCAGATCCTCCGTACCGTCCATTGGAAGCACACAGAGGCCCATTTGCGAATAAGTACTCCGTCAAGTATGGGTTCGAACAAGGCTCATGAAGTTCGGGGCGAGAAGGCAGTATTTGAGTTTTTGGCTACACCAGACTACCTGTCTTGGTTCGTCAAAGTGTCTCATCCTGTTATCACGAATCCGAGCTTTGAGGACCTTGTAATGGTCGCCTCAACCATCGCGGACAACGAGATACTCGAGGTATTGGAATGGTTATATGTATTATGCATTTATAAGTAATTCCGATATGTTTTACATTGACAGTAGAAGATATTTTTCATCAGCGTAATAGGCGAGCGTTGGACGCGGCGTTGCGATGGATCGACCCTCCCGGAGGTGTGTACGATTGACTCGGCGAGGAGCACTCCGACTGACATGGTCAACTTCCTTTCGGGAAGGAGTATAAGTCCCACCCCCACGAGTACGACTCCCGCGACCGCAACTGGTACAACCGGAACATCTGGCCCTACCGAACCAGGCCCGAGGCAGTCCCAGCATGGTAGCACTTCCACACCCTCCACCCCGGCCACAGCTCAGCCCGCAGAGGCCGATGCTCGCCCTCAGAAGAGAATGCATGGGAAGGAGTATCAAAGGAAGAATATGAAAAAACCCAAGCAATGACTGGCCGATAATGGAGGGATAGACATTTGTATTACATTCTTTGAGTTTTATGATGTCATCGTCAACTTTCGCCAATAAGTTTGTAATGTTTTATGAGTACTTGTCGGGTTGCGATTATATGGCGCGTATGGCCTAGACATTTGTATGACATTTTTAAATGTTTGACGAGTACCTGTTGCCTGTTGACTACATTTTTATGACAGTTTATAATGTTACATTGCATATTGTTTTACTTTGGTTGTAATTTGTTTTTGAATCATAGTTTTTTTCTGCTTATGAGGGTGTCTCGGTAAAGCAGGACCAACACTCAAGTGCAATTTTTGGTACTGAACAACCGAGACAACTGCGTGATGCACGGTCTTGGCCTGCCGTGAATGTACTTGTTGCCAGTCTTTAAATATGTGTCGGTTAGTCATGGCCGAGAAGCCATGAGTAATGTCGCGCGTAAGTCGACGATAAAAGGCAATTTCGGTATTGCACGACGGAGCCTTGTCGTTAATTCTCGGTGGTGTATGGTCGACACATTACCATATGTCTCGGTCGTGCAGGGCCGAAAATACTGTTCCTGCAACAATTTCCAACTACCAAGACAAATAACTTTCCAAGAATGACCATCCAGCACGACAAGAGCCACGAAAACAAAATTATTGATGTATCAATGTAGTATGATAAAATCACTATACAAGAATGAAACTGTACAACAATACCCGAAAGGTAGGATAAATTCATTCATTCTATATCCACACAACTTGAAAGCTAACTTTCAAAATTAGTAAATGTACAACCTACTCAAATTTAGAGGTACCAGTTGTAACACTACGGTGTACCTAAATCTACAACGGATATGGTGGCATCAAGTAGAGTTACGATGGGCGCGATGTCTCGAAAGACGAATCTATTACGCCAACCTTTCGCACTATCTTGAACATACCGTACCCACGAAGGGTATAAGGATGGCAATGGTGCATTCGTGCTCAACTTCACCTGTCAAAGCGAACAATATAACATGATCATATTGTCGGGAAACAAAAAAACAATTCAACAAAATTCGTATCACTTACCCTAAGCCAATGTATATTCCTGTCATTAATCATGGCAATGGCAAGTCTGTTGTGCGCGGTGGACGGTGGAGCACTACATAGAGGTAGAAATGTGGAGGCACTTCCATGCGAGAGGTTGACGAGAACCTCATTGACTGCAGTGGCTACAAACAATCCAATGTCTGGAAGTGTAAACCATTATTGGAAAGGTGCACCAACATGATTCTCTCGGCAATGCACCACAATCTTGACACTCTCGTAACTCGAGCCTAGCACTTCTCGCCAAAGGTTTTCATGCCCGATAATCTCATCATACATCCTTCTACGGACAATCCTTCACCCGTCGACATCGGCTAGTCCAAGCCCAAACGCAACACACCTATATCCACAATTCCTATCGGCAAGCACATCGATGATGCCCTCAACATGTGGCAACCAATCCGGTTCTACGCAATGACCGTAAGCCATGTTAGTTGCACTTTGCATGCGTCGACTGGCACGACGCAGTTTAGGAACAACTTTACTTTTCTTCTACCTAGAACTGGAGGCCTCCTGAGTCGATAATACGTACTCAAATTCACTCGGCAACCGTCTCGTAGAAGAATCGTCACCATCGTGTTTTCTCTTCGAAGACCCCGGTGTCCTCCCTTTTGTCTTAACTTTTGCCGGCGGCACAACACCCGGTGTAGGCGAAGGTCGACTAATCTCCCTGAGCTGCTGAATAATCCTGAGTCGATCGTCCTCATCAGTGCAAGCATGAAACTTTTCCAACACCCGTTGAATCTCATCGTGCACGTTGTACCCAGACGGGTCCACCGGATTCTCAGGTATCATACTCAACTTTCGCCAGTAAACATGAATGTCCTCGAGAGGATGGACGGCCCAGCAAATATATGATGGTTCAGCTCATGTGAACAAGGAAGGCCATGTGTGGTGCGTATCTCGCAACCACAACGAATGAAATCGTGACCAACATCCTCTCCACGTGTCAATTCATCTCTAATTAGCCTAAGTGCCCGTTGAGAGACATAACCACGCAATCGTCGATACAACTCAGCAACGTACTCATGTTGGATGACATTCAAACTTAGCTCAAATGATGCCTTGATATTGTTGTGTTGGATTCTAAGGAGGCCATCAACCACATTCCACAAAGTCTCAAAATTGGCCTGACTGTTCCCAAGGTGTAGCTTCAGAATAGAATGCGCAGACTCCACCTCTCGAGTTGTCGTTTCCCCAAAGTGCATAATTCTATTTGTCCAAGCGGAGACAAATTTCTCCTTGTAGTTCTTTAACCATGTGTTGTCCAAGTACTCCGTAAGACCCTTTACATTCCCAAACTCACAACGCAGGTCATTCACCCTAACTTCGAATAAGGCCTCCAAGTTGGCATACATCACGCTTGTCCACCTATCCATAAAACGCGCAAACCATCGTTCTCCCCAAACATCTTCTTAGTCTTGGCCAATACTACTTTGTTGATGTGCCAAGAGCAAAGGAGGTGAGACGAGGCCGGAAAAACTTCTTTTACGGCACAAATAAGGGCTAAGTCCCTATCGGTAACGAACACGTCAGGTTTAGGCCACCCATCCAATATGGATCTCAAGTTCTCAAGTGCCCAAACATAATGCCCATGACTCTCTGATGATAAGAATGCGAACCCAACGGAGAACGTCAAGTGCGTAGAAGTGATGCCAACAATCTCCAACAAAGGCATTTTGTACCTATTTGTCTTGTACGTGCAATCCATCAAAATAACCGATGGGAAACACCTTACCAACTTTATTGAGTTGGGATGTGACCAAAATAACTCCGTGACAACATTCGTAACGGGATGCTTCCTATGCCATGACAGCCACTTATTCTTCTCCAATATGTGGAACAGTTGTTGCATTTGAGTCCTCCCACCCGCATCCTCATTTCGGACTTTTTGTCTTGCATTATATATTGTCCTCATTGTCGATACGTTTCTAACGTCTCTTTGCTTCAACGTATTTAGGATGTCTCTTGGCTTCACATTCCCCTTTGTCATTTGCACTACAACTTCCTGCTCCCCCTTATCCAATCTCCCGGTAAATGAATGGTCGTCCAAGTTTTTTGCGCTCTCGTGATTGTGCCTCCCACATATAAAAGTGATATACCACAACGAGTCATCATTTTCCTTTACGTTGATAAGGAAAGGGCAGTCACATTTCTTGGTACCAGTTTGAGTTCTTGTCGTTTCGTCTTCTTCTTCATTTCTTGGTTTCGAAGAAATTTTTGCCGCTTTACCCTTCCCAACTCTTTGTGACATTCCCCTGTAAGTCCCTGACCTCTCACAGGCAAGTTTCACCATTCCCCTGCGCTTAACGCCCCCGGCGTCCGAGTGCTTTGTCACTAGCACAAACATGTTCTCACGGCCTATCATTTGAAGCCATGAAACTGCCACTTCTCTAGTTGGGAATGGCCTACAAGGTGTAAACGTGTCCGTGTAGTCTGAAAATAGGCCAGAAACCAGCATTACCTGCAATGCAAACAGTGTAACATTATAATCAACCAAATTGTACAGCACAATCATAAAAACATCCAAAAAAACGGGTTATCGGTAGTACGGGTCAGCAACGTGCTTCAAAGTCTCGCTCACGAACGACCGAGAGTTAATGAATACTCTCGATTTTACCGTTCCGTGATACACGTAAACCAATCGGTCCCATATGACCGAGACATAACCATACATCTCGATCCTGCGAGGCCGAAACAATCGCGCACCCAGACAGAAACTTCGAATAACCGCAAAAAATACACAATAAATTTGCAAAATTACCTCAAGTACGACCTCCTCTGCCACCGAAGCAGTACAATCCTCCATTACATAGTAAAGGCAAGTTCGGATTCGAAGAAATTACCAAACCCTACGTTGGCAAACAAATCATCATTTTCACAGTTATGCACAACTCAACAGTTCTAAAAAATCCGAATATGGTTGTCAAACATTGTTACCTCGATGTCGGATGATGTCAATCCGCAATAATCGATCAACGCTCACCAAATGCAATGTGGCTTTCCGGTTCAACCTTGTGGTGAGGTGCCTTTTTTCTTTGTCAAAATGATTTGTGGGGTTTGAATCACTATATATACAAGGGCAAAATAGTCTTTTCCACTTTTGCAGAAATTTTTACAAAAACTTTGGGTGCCTTCATTAAATGGTGGGGTGCCCTTAGCGGCCCTCGATAAAATTATAAAACGTTTGCAACAGGTTGAAGTTAAATGGTTTAGGCACGTTTAAATTAAAAAAAAAACTAACAAATTAACATAAGTGCACGGTACACAAGAGAATTTATCAGAGAACTCCAATCCCCTACTCCACACCAAACCAACCTTATCCAACTCTCAACTTCATAAAAAAGAGGGCCGCTAAGGGCACCCCACCATTTAATGAAGGCACCCAAAGTTTTTGTAAAAATTTCAGCAAAAGTGGAAAAGACTATTTTGCCCTTGTATATATAGTGATTCAAACCCCACAAATCATTTTGACAAAGAAAAAAAGGCACCCCACCACAAGGTTGAACCGGAAAGCCACATTGTATTTGGCGAGCGTTGATCGATTCTTGCAGATTGACATCATCCGACAGCGAGGTAACAATGTTTGACAACTATATTCGAGTTTTTTTGAACTGTTTAGTTGTGTATAACTGTGAAAATGATGATTTGTTTGTCATCGTAGGGTTTGATAATTTGTTCAAATCCGAACTTGTTTCCACTATGTAATGGAGGATTGTACTGCTTCGGTGCTAGAGGAGGTCGTACTTGAGGTAATTTTGCAAATTTATTGTGTTTTTTTTTGCGGTTATCCGAAGTTTCTGTAGATGTGCGCGATTGTATCGACCTCGCAGGACCGAGATGTATGGTTATGTCTCGGTCATAGAGGACCGATAGGTTTACGTAGGTCACGGAACGGTAAAATCGAGAGTATTCAGTAACTCTCGGTCGTTCGTAAGCGAGACTTTGAAGAAAGTTGCGGACCTGTACTACCGAGAACCTGTTTTTTTATGTTTTTGTGATTGTGCTGTACATTTTGGTTGATTATAATGTTACACTATTTGTATTGCGGGTAATGCCGGTTTCTACCCTATTTCCAAACTACACGGACACGTTTACACCTTGTAGGCCATTCCCAACTAAAGAAACGGCTGTTTCATGGCTTCAAATGATAGGCCGTGAGAACATGTTTGTGCTAGTGACAAAGCACTCTGACGCCGGGGGCATTAAGCGTAGGAGAAGGGTGAAACTTGCCCGTGAGAGGTCAGGGACTTATAGGGAAATGCCACAAAGAGTTGGGAATGGTAAAGCGGCAAAAATTGCTTCGAAACCAAGAAACGAAGAAGAAGACGAAACGGCGAGGACTCAAACTGGTACCAAGAAATGTGGATGCCCTTTCCTTATCAACGTAAAGGAAAATGCTGACTCGTTGTGGTATATCACTGTTATATGTGGGAGGCACAATCACGAGCCAGCAAAAAATCTGGACGGCCATTCATTTGCCGGGAGATTGGATAAGGGGGAGCAGGAAGTTGTAGTGCTATGACAAAGGGGAATGTGAAGCCAAGAGACATCCTAAATACGTTGAAGCAAAGAGATGTTAGAAACGTATCGACAATGAGGACAATATATAATGCAAAACAAAAAGTCCGAAATGAGGATGCGGGTGGGAGGACTCAAATGCAACAACTGTTGCACATATTGGAGAAGAATAAATGGCTGTCATGGCATAGGAAGCATCCCGTTACGAATGTTGTCACAGAGTTATTTTGGCCACATCCCAACTCAATAAAGTTGGTAAGGTGTTTCCCATCGGTTATTTTGATGGATTGCACATACAAGACAAATAGGTACAAAATGCATTTGTTGGAGATTGTTGGCATCACTTCTACGCACTTGACGTTCTCCGTTGGGTTTGCATTCTTATCATCAGAGAGTCATGGGCATTATGTTTGGGCACTTGAGAACTTGAGATCCATATTGGATGGGTGGCCTAAGTCTGACGTGTTCGTTACCGATAGGGACTTAGCCCTTATTAGTGCCATATAAGAAGTTTTTCCGGCCTCGTCTCACCTCCTTTTTTTGGCACATCAACAAAGTAGTATTGACCGAGACTAAGAAGATGTTTGAGGAGAACGATGGTTTTGCGCGTTTTATGGATAGGTGGACGAGCGTGATGTATGCCAACTCGGAGGCCTTATTCGAAGTTAGGGTGAATGACCTGCGTTGTGAGTTTGGGAATGTAAAGGGTCTTACGGAGTACTTGGACAACACATGGTTAAAGAACTACAAGGAGAAATTTGTCTCCGCTTGGACAAATAGAATTATGCACTTTGGGGAAACGACAACGCAGAGGGTGGAGTCTCGCATTCTATTCTCGAAGCTACACCTTGGGAACAGTCAGGCCAATTTTGAGACTTTGTGGAATGTGGTTGATGGCCTCCTTAGAATCCAACACAACAATATCAAGGCATCATTTGAGCTAAGTTTGAATGTCGTCCAACATGAGTACATTGATGAGTTGTATCGACGATTGCGTGGTTATGTCTCTCAACGGGCGCTTAGGCTAATTAGAGATGAATTGACACGTGGAGAGGATGTTGGTCACGACTCCACTCGTTGTGGTTGCGAGATACGCACCACACATGGCCTTCCTTGTTCACATGAGCTAAACCATTATATATTTGCAGGGTCGCCCATCCCTCTCGAGGACATTCATGTTTACTGGCGAAAGTTGAGTATGATACCTGAGAATCCGGTGGACCCGTCTGAGTACAACGTGCATGATGAGATTCAACGGGTGTTGGAAAAGTTTCATGCTTGCACTGATGAGGACGATCGACTCTGGATTATTCAGCAGCTAAGGGAGATTAGTCGACCTTCGTCTACACCGGGTGTTGTGCCGCCGGAAAAAATTAAGACAAAAGGGAGGACACCGGGGTCTTCGAAGAGTAAACACGACGGTGACGATTCTTCTACGAGACGGTTGTCGAGCGAATTTGAGTACGTGATATCGACTCAAGAGGCCTCCAGTTCTAGGCAGAAGAAAAGTAAAGTTGTTCCTAAAATGCGTCGTGCCAGTCGACGCACGCAAAGTGAAACTAACATGGCTTACGGTCATTGCGTAGAACTGGATTGGTTGCCACATGTTGAGGGCATCATCGATGTGCTTGCCGATGGAAATTGTGGATATAGGTGTGTTGCGTCTGGGCTTGGACTTGCCGATGTAGGCGGGTCGAGGATTGTCGGTAGAAGGAAGTATGATGAGATTATCGGGCATGAAAACCTTTGGCGGGAAGTGCTAGGCTCGAGTTACGAGAGTGTCAAGATTGCGGTGCATTGCCGAGAGAATCAAGTTGGTGCATCTTTCCAAGAATGGTCGACACTTCCAGACATGGGACTGTTGGTAGCCACCGCATTCAATGTGGTTCTCGTCAACCTCTCGCATGGGAGTGCCTCCACATTTCTACCTCTACGTAGTGCTCCACTGTCCAACGCGCACAACAGACTTGTCATTGCCATGATAAATGATAGGAATATATATTGGCTTAGGGTAAGTGATACGAATTTTGTTGAATTGTTTATTTGTTTCCCGATAATATGATCATGTTATACTGTTCGCTTTGACAGGTGAAGTTGAGCATGAATGCACCATCGCCATCCTTATACCCTTCGTGGGAACGGTATGTTGAGGATAGTGCGAAAGGTTGGCATGATAGATTCGTCTTTCGAAGACATCGCGCCCATTGCAACTCTACTTGATGCCACCATATCCGTTGTAGATTTAGGTACACCGTAGTGTTAAAATTGGTACCTATAAATTTGGTTGGTTGGACATTAACTAATTTTGAAAGTTAGCTGTCAAGTTGTGTGGATATAGAATGAGTGAATTTATCCTACCTTTCGGGTATTGTTGTACAGTTTGATTATTTTATAGTGATTTTATCATACTACATTGATATATCATTAATTTTGTTTTCGTGGCTCTTGTCGTGCTGGATTGTCATTCATGTAAATTTAATTGGAAAGTTAGTTGTCTTGTTAATTGGAAATTGTTGCTGAAACAGACGTTTCGACCCTTGATGACCGAGGCATATGGTAATGTGTCGGCCATACACCACCAAGATTTAACGTCAATGCTCCGTCGCGCAATACTGAAATTGCCTTTTATCGTCGACCTATGCGCGACATTACTCATGGCTTCTCGGCCATGAGTAACCGACACATACTTAAATACTGGCAACATGTATATTCACGGCCGGCCAAGACCGTGCATCATTCATTTGTCTCGGTTGTTCAGTACCGAAAATCGCACATGAGTGTCGGCCCTGCTTGACCGAGACACCCTCATAAGCAGAAAAAACTAGGATCCAAGAACAAATTACAACCAAAATAAAACAATAGGCAATGTAACATTATAAACTGTCATAAAAATGTAGTCAAGTGGGAACATGTACTCATCAAACATTTAAAAATGTCATACAAATGTCTAGTCCATACGCACCATATAATCGCAACCCAACAAGTACTCATAAAACATTACAAACTCTCATAAAAAAGTTGACGATGACATCATAAAACTCAAAGAATGTCATACAAATGTCTATCCCTCCATTCTCGGCTGGTCATTGCTTGAGTTTTTTCATATTCTTCCTTCGATATGTTGCTGTTGTGCCGGTTGCGGTCGCCGGAGTCGTACTCGTGGGGGTGGGACTTATACTCCTCCCCGAAAGAAAGTGAACGATGTCACTCAGAATGGTCCTCGTCGACTCAATCGTACACACCTCCGGCGGGAGGTCCATCCATCGCAATGCCGCGTCCAACGCTCGCCTATTACGCTGATGAAAAAATCGGGTTACTGTAAATGTAAAACAAATCGGAATTAATAATAAATGCATAATACATATAACCATTCCAATACCTCAAGTAGCTCGTTGTCTGCGATGATTGTGGCGACCATTTCAAGGTCCTCAAAGCTCGGATTCGTGATAACGGGATGAGACACTTTGACGAACCAAGGCAGGTAGTCTGGTGTAGCCAAAAACTCAAATATCGCCTTCTCGCCCCGAACTTCAGGAGCCAACAAATGGTTCCTCCATCGCTCCCAATTGTCTTGTTCGAACCCATACTTGACGGAGTACTTGTTCGCAGATGGGCCTCTGTGTGCTTTCAATGGACGGTACGGAGGATCTGGTATAGATTGCATATGGCCAAACTGTCTCAGAATCCTCTCCGGGTGGTAGGGCTCCACCACATCCATGTACTTGATCTTCCCACTATAAAAGACCATCGCTTGCACAACGCCATTTTCCCTTAAATTCACATATGGGTCCCAAGTGACCTAGTAAAAATGCAACAATCATTGTTAGCAAAATAAATTACCAAGAAACATCAATCATCAGAGGATATGGATAACCATCTCACCTAACTTGGTCGCAACCTATCCAAGGTTCTCCTAATGGCCCCGAGCTTGTCACCATTCGCAACCGTCTCGTGCTTTCGAATCCATCTGGAGACACGAGGTTGTACGTAGTCCATGTACTTCGCATTGGGCGTGGCCAAACCAAGTTTGAAATGGTCGTACATCCATCCCTGCAAATACATACAATGTTAGTTAGTCCACAATTACAAGTTGGCCTAATTGAAATACAAAATGAAAATTAAGTCTATTTTATAACAAACCTCAAGCAATGTGAGGTAGCCAGCAATCTGAGACAATAACACTCTCGTGGCGGACCCCAAGTGTCGATACAAGTAGGCCAACGCGGCCGCTCCCCATGCGTAGTTTCCTACGTTGTCCAAGTCCTCAAGAAGCTTCCGCAGCGGGATCGATACCCGAGACCCACTCTTATCGGCAAAAAGAGTGCAGGACAATAAGTACAGTAGGTACGCTCGGGCGGTGCATTCCACAGGAGGATAATTTCTGGGTCTCGAACCAACTTTGGGGCACCATCGACTCTTCAACCAATGTTTGCGCACTGTGAGCCCCTTGCTGATATTCACCTCCTCAGCCTCTTCGGCGCTAACCCCAAGTAGGTTCGAGACCATCTTGATAGCGTCCGAGCGAGATTCTTCCGTGTACCTCGCAAAGTTCTCCACTGCAACAACTTTGCCCGTCACAGGGATCTTCGGGAGGATGCTGACATCCTCTAATGAGATAGACATTTCACCAAAATGTAGGTCAAATGTGTTCGTCTCCGGCTGCGATATGTGTCACTACCGAGGCACGGTGGCCGAGGTAAATATTATATTTGTTGTGTTGTTTGCCTAGTGTATCATATATGTGTAGACTACTAAGTCATTTACGGGTCTGCAGATACCGAGACGAGCGGGGAAGCGCCTCGTGTTGCATGCCGACGTGGGCTCGAGGCAGCAGCTCGTGGGGTAAAATCAATTAATTTACATTAAAAGTAATTTAATGGTTTGTTTAATAAGTGGCTATAGTAGTGGTAATGTGGTCACATTAAATCAATATGCAAGGGCCTATAGTTTGCAAAAATAAAATCATAGCCGTTAGATTCACCTCGAGATACGCATTTCGCGGACTCGAAAAAAAAATATTAAAATATTGCCAAACAGTAAGGCGGTGGGGACAAAGTAGATATTTTTTTAGTTTTGCCTCGAGATTCGTGTTGCACGAATCTCGAGGACATTAAATACTTAACCCCATCTTATCCATTTTTATCTATTCGTTGAAACAAAAAAAAAAACAATAACAACAGAGAAGAAAAAAATCGAAACAAAGAGGAAGAGAAGAGCCGAGAAGAGGAAGAAGGAGAGAAACCGGGAGAAAGAGAGAGATCAACCAAGCTCGAAGTAAGGTGAGTCGTTGATCTCTTTTTTGGTTTGCATATTGTGTGTCGGCTATTGTTGTTGTGGTGTCGGTGTCGTGGCCATGGAGGATCGACCTCCATGGCCGACCGAGAAAAACTTAGGGGAGATGGCAAGGGGATCTCCCTTGCCATCAAAACCCATTGGGGTTGGAGTTGGGAGCCAACCCCAACACGAAAAAAAAAGAAAGAAAAAAAAATACAAACCAGAGCACGCGAAGTGCTCTGGAGAAGAAGACCCGCGGGTCGGGTCGGATCGACCCGGGCCCAGGCGGGTCGGGCCAACCCGAACCCGTGAGGGGGGAAGGTCGGGTCAAACCGACCCGAGTCCAGCTGGACCGGGTCGGGTCGACCCGGATCCGGTTGGACTGGGTCGGGTTTGACCCGGTTATATATTATATATATATATATTTAATTATTTAATTAAATTAAACAGTTTTTAACATATAATAAATTCCTGAAAATAGTTAAAAATATGTAAAAATTCAGGAAAATTACATAAAATAGGAAAAAATATATTTTTGACCCAAATCAACAAAACTTCCATATTTCTATAAAAAGTGAAAAATTTGGGAGTCGGTCGAGGCGTTATACCGGGGTTTTACATTGAAAAACGCAAAATCGGTAAATCGTCTCGAACTTAATTTCGACCGATCTCGACCAACTTATAAATTGTGAATAAGTAATAATAACACTAAATTGTGATGTCAAGCAAATCCGATCGAGTGATAATCTTGCTGATCTATTCACAAAAGCCTTACCAACTACGACATTTAAAAGGCTTACATATGATATTGGCTTGCGTAAACTTAAAGACATTGCAAGTAAAGAAACTGAACAAGTTTCATCCATGTTCACATGAGGGGGAGTTATTGATTAGTGTATTGCACTCTTTTTCCTTAGCTATGGTTTTATCCCATTGGGTTTTCCTAGCAAGGTTTTTAATGAGGCAATCTTAACAATATTATACCCGTCTTAATATTTATGAGAATAGTGTACTCTTTTTCTTTTACTATATTTTTCCCACAGGGTTTTTCTTAGTAAAAGTTTTAACGAGGCACAATCTCTAAGCAAGTGTCATCCAAGGGGGAGTGTTGTGAAGTGTGGATGATCATGCATGTACACCAACATATTGTGTAGTTATGTACTTCCACTGATGTGTATATTGTCATGTTCTTTGTAACCATTTCAATGTACATGGGGTGTATGTTTTAGTCCCACATTGCTAAGGCACATTTGTCATCATACCAAATGGCTTATATAAAGGATACTAACTTCATTGTAAGAGCACACCAAGTTGAATGAAAACTTCTCATTCCAACTATCTAATTTCTTCTCTTTTCCTTTGTAGTAGTAGTTCGTAGTAGTAGAAGTTCTTAGTCTTCTATTTCCTTCTCTAGTTCTTAGCAAGTTCCAATTCAATTTACAACACGTTATCAGCACGAGCTCTAGCATTAAGGAGATCTTGAAGTTTAAGAAGGCTTGTTAAGGAGAGAAAGCTAGGAAGGTATAACTTTTGTTATTTAAATAAGTTCAATTTACTTCTATATTATCATGGTTGCTTCCTTTTATCTATGCATACTTTATTCATATATTATGCATTATAGCGTCACCGATTGCGAAAGTATGCTCTGTAGTTGCGTCTTGTACGATCTTCTACATCAGAAATCAAAAGTCAATATGTGACATAACTAGTTTTCTCTTAAAACTACAAATGATTATTTATTGTTATATTCTTGATTTTATAATACAAATCATGTTATAAGTTAGAGTTGATAGTGGGTAAGCCTTGTCCCCGGTAAAGCTAAACATTGAAAGGGAGACGGGTTATCCCGTTCGAGGAGGCATGACATTAAGCAGACTTTGTCTCGCCACCCAACCTGGAGGTTGTCCCACCAACTCATACGAATAGTACATTTGATAATTAATAAATCAAGTTGTGAACATATACTTAATCATATGTTATGTTTTTTTTTACATAAAAGACAAAGAGAAAATTATTTTATATTATATTTACTTTCAAAATACTAATCAACCATAGTTGAATTTGTTATCTTATTATAATTCTTGTCATGATAATTAGATATTACAAATTATGAATAAAGCTTGTATCCATGCAAGGTTGTATGTTGTACACAATCATTCACCAATTTCTCTTTAGAGATTTGAAAAGTGAATATTTCACTTTATATATATTTTCACCTTATGGAGTTATATATATACATACCAAAAGGGTAATGCTCCAAAAAGCTCAAAATGAGCGGCTGGGTCTCATGCTACAAAATTTAATCAGTCAAATATTAGTTATAATTCCACAATTTTAATTACCTCTACGTTGAGGCTATGTGGAAATATGACTGATGAGACAATAAAAGGGTCACGTGGCCCGCCTCGATTTATTGCTGCAACAAATATCGAGTGCGCACGTCAATCCAATAAATATTAAGGATTGATTTATTGTCTCATGGTAGTTGAGTAAAATAATGAGATATTGTAAATATAATATCGCTCCCGTCCAATTAGTTCAGCTTCAAATTAAGAAGCATATGTTGCATATAATGATCATGTCGCAATAATAAATTTATGGACGTGGAAAATGTGAAAATATTAGGTAAAGGTCGTATTGACAATTCCACCAAAAATTGGAATAAAAGTGGTGCACCACTACAAAGGGCAAATAATTATTGACAATGAGCGCTCATAATTGTGACATTTTTTGTCATATATGAAAGGCTATTTTGCCTAAATATTGTCATATATATGCCCGAATATTTTTGTGACCTTTACCATGCCTTCAAAATCAAATGCAAAATATTATGAATTTTATCATTGAAATATGACTCTTTTTCTGATTTGCCAAACATTATTTGTCCGATGGATCAACAAATCATGTGTTCAAGTCATGAACCAAATAAGAGTGATATATGTCTTGTTGATTGTGCTACAACGCATACGATCCTTAAAAACAGAGAATATTTCTCCAATTTGAACTTAGCTGAGGCTAATGTTCAAACAATATCTGGCATCTCCAATTTGATTAATGGCTCTGGAAGAGCAAATATTATGTTGCATGGGGGAACAACAATTCATGTTGATAATGCCTTATACTCTGAAAAATCCAGAAGAAATTTACTGAGCTTTAAAGATATTCGACAAAATGGATATCACATTGAAACTGTGAACGAAAATAATAGAGAATTTCTCTATGTCACATTGGTTTCAAATGGGAAAAAAGAAGTGTTAGAAAAATTCCCAGCTTTATCATCTGGATTATATTTTACTCATATAAGGCATGTCGAAACGAATGTTGTCTCGAATAAGAAAATTAATGATCCAAATACATTCATTTTATGACATGACCGGCTTGGTCATCCGGGATCATCAATGATGCGAAGAATAATTAATAATTCGCATGGACATCCTTTAAGGAGTCACAAAATATTTTCTGCTGGTGATTATAATTGTGCTAGTTGTTCTCAAGGTAAATTGATAGTTAAACCATCCCCAAGTAAAATTGTTGTGGAATCCCCGATTTTCTTATAACGCATTCAGGGAGACATATGTGGTCCTATTCATCCTCACTATTGACCATTCAGATATTTCATGATTTTGATAGATGCATCAACTAGGTGGTCACATGTTTGTTTGCTTTCAACACGCAATGTTGCATTTGCTAGACTTTTAGCACAAATCATTAAGTTAAGAGCATAATTTCCTGACAACCCAATCAAGACCATCCGTCTTGATAATGCCGAGGAATTTCAATCTCAAGCATTTAGAAATTATTGCATGTCTATAGGAATTACTATTGAACATTCTGTTCCACATGTGCATACCTAGAATGGTTTGGCAGAATCTCTTATCAAACGCATTCAATTAATTGTCAGACCTTTAATCATGAGAACTAAGTTATCAACTTCAGTTTGGGGACATGCGATCCTTCATGCAAAGATCTATCATTCGTTATAGGCCTACTGCATACCATGAACATTCCCCCATGCAACTCATTTTAGGTCAACAACCAAATATTTCACACTTGAGAATTTTTGGTTGTGCAGTGTATGTTCCTATACCACCTCCCAATAGAACTAAGATGGGTCCACAACTAAAACTTGAGATTTATGTTGGATTTAACTCATCGTCCATTATAAGATACCTTGAGCCCTTAACAGGGGATTTATTTACTGCACGTTTTGCTGATTGTCACTTTGATGAAGCAATTTTCCCACCATTAGGGGGAGATAAGAAACCAATTCAAAAGGAATGGCGCGAAATTGCCTGGAATGCATCAACTTTCTCACATTACGATCCACGCACAAATCAGTGTGAACTTGAAGTTCAAAAGATCATTCATTTGCAACAAATTGCAAATCAATTACCCGATGTATTTAATGATGCAAAACAAGTGACAAAATCACATATTCCAGCTGTAAATGCTCCCGCAAGAATTGATGTTTCTGTGCAACAAAATGCACAAGAACCAACGAAACGCTTTAAGCGTGGAAGACCAGTTGGTTCAAAGGATACAATTCCTCGAAAGAGGAAAATGAGAGTAAAAATAAATACAAATCAAAATACTCCTGAGAAAGCACAAGAATCCTTTGATAAGGGTCAGAACAAGTTGATTCTGATGAGGAACAACTTCCTCTAGAAAAAGGAAAAAAATGAAAATAATGAGATCTCAATAAATTATTTAAACTCTGGTAAGATTTGGGATCGAAATGAAATTGTTCCTAATGATATATTTGCTTTCAATGTGTCCTTTGAAATATGTGAAAATGATGATGATCCAGAACCACGATCAGTGAACGAATGTCGAAAAAGACCTGATTGGCAAAAATGGCAAGAGGCTATCCAAACAGAGCTAAACTCGTTAAGGAAACGAGAGGTTTTTGGACCGATTGTCCAAACGCCAGATGGCGTAAAACCTGTTGGATATAAATGGGTATTTGTACGAAAGAGAAACGAAAAAAATGAAGTTACAAGGTACAAAGCAAGACTTGTAGCTCAAGGTTTCTCATAAGGACCTGACATCGATTATAAGGAAACATATTCTCCTGTTATAGATGCAATCACATTTCGGTTCTTGATAAGCCTTGCAGTCTCTGAAGGGTTTGATATGTATTTAATGGATGTTGTTACAGTATATCTGTACGGATCCCTAGATAGTGAGATATATATGAAAATCTCTGATGGATTTGTAATATCTGATGAAATAAAATCAAAACTTCATAACATGCATTCTATAAAATTACAAAGGTCTTTGTACGGATTGAAACAATCCGGACGAATGTGGTACAAACGCCTTAGTGATTATTTACTGAAAGAATGATATGTAAATAATCCGCTTTGCCCATGTGTCTTTATTAAAAGATCATCAACAGGATTTGTGATTATTGCTGTATATGTTGATTTAAATATAGTGGGAAACCACGACGACATCGTTAGAACATCCGAATACTTGAAAAAGGAATTAGAGATGAAAGAACTTGAAAAAACAAGACTTTGTCTTGGTTTGCAAATTGAACATTTTCAAGTGGAGTATTTGTCCATCAATCAAATTATATTGAAAAAATATTAAATTTATTTTATATGGACAAGGCGCATCCATTGAACTCTCCAATGGTTGTCAGATCACTTGAAGTGGATAAGGATCCATTTCGACCTCATGAAAGTGATGAAGTGCTACTTGGTCCAGAGGTACCATATTTAAGTGCAATTGGTGCACTTATGTATCTTGCAAATTGTACAAGACCTGACATTACTTTTGCTGTCAACCTACTTGCAAGATACAACTCATCACCAACTCGAAGACATTGGAATGGCGTTAAACATATTTTTCGATATCTTCGAGGAACAAGTGACATGGGTTTATTCTACTCGAGAGGGGTAAAATTGAATCTCCAAGGTTATGCTGATGCTGGATTTTTATCTGATCCCCACAAGACCCGTTCTCAAATGGGATATGTATTCACATGTGGTAATACTGCCGTATCATGGAAGTCGGTAAAGCAAACTATGGTTGCTACTTCTTCCAACCATTCTGAAGTACTTGCAATTCATGAAGCAAGTCGTGAATGTGTATGGTTGAGAAATATGATTGAACATATTAAAGAATCATGTGGATTGCCTTCAATAAAAGATTCTCCAACCATATTATATGAAGATAACGCAGCATGTATTGCACAATTAAGTGAAGGATTCATAAAAGGGGATATAACAAAACATATTTCACCAAAATTCTTTTATGCGCACGAGCTTCAGAAGAATTGTGAAATTGATGTCAAGCAAATCCGATCGAGTGATAATCTTGCTGATCTATTCACAAAAGCCTTACCAACTACGACATTTAAAAGTCTTACATATGATATTGGCTTGCGTAAACTTAAAGACATTGCAAGTAAAGAAACTGAACAAGTTTCACCCATGTTCACATGAGGGGGAGTTATTGATTAGTGTATTGCACTCTTTTTCCCTTAGCTATGGTTTTATCCCATTGGGTTTTCCTAGCAAGGTTTTTAATGAGGCAATCTTAACAATATTATACCCGTCTTAATATTTATGAGAATAGTGTACTCTTTTTCTTTTACTATATTTTTTCCCACAGGGTTTTTCTTAGTAAAAGTTTTAACGAGGCACAATCTCTAAGCAAGTGTCATCCAAGGGGGAGTGTTGTGAAGTGTGGATGATCATGCATGTACACCAACATATTGTGTAGTTATGTACTTCCGCTTATCTGTGTATTGTCATGTTCTTTGTAACAATTTCAATGTACATGGGGTGTATATTTTAGTCCCACATTGCTAAGGCACATTTGTCATCATACCAAATGGCCTATATAAAGGATACTAACTTCATTGTAAGAGCACACCAAGTTGAATGAAAACTTCTCATTCCAACTATCCCATTTCTTCTCTTTTCCTTTGTAGTAGTAGTTTGTAGTAGTAGAAGTTCTTAGTCTTCTATTTCCTTCTCTAGTTCTTAGCAAGTTCCAATTCGATTTACAACAAATTGATAAATTTTCAAATGTTAGGACAATAGAGGAGCTATTATGGGGTTTGGGTGCGTACATCGACGCGACATAAGCCAGATAGCTTAGGAATTGTTGTATGTATGTAAGTAAACTGATTTGAGACATTTATTTACATTTCATTCCATTTATTTATTTCTTCTCAGTTATTCGAAGTGAATTGCCTTTGAAATCCATATGCTATGACTTGTTCAGTTGCTCATTTTATGATGTTCATAGCATATTCTGTTTTGTATATCATTGATTCCAATTCCTATATTTTGTCATGTTGATTGTTGTGTGTGGAATTCATTGATATAGCATGCTATTAGGATAGTTTGTATATTTTGACTCAAATCCTTTGTGCAGTGATATGCTATCACATCTCTTGGATTCCAATGTTGTGTCATTTTTTAATATAAAAGTGGTTCTTGTGGTTAGGGTCATTTGATGATAGAAATTCAGCTTTCATACGAGGGTCACTAGACTTGTTGGGATGTTAGGGAATTTCTCCACTACCTTGCATGACACACGAGGTAACGTGCCTCGAACGGGGTAACCGGACCTCGGGGTTTGTTGGGGCAAGAATAACTTGGGTGAACACGACGAGTTTTAAAACTCGGGTATGTTAGCAAGTATACATTCCAGTGACGACTAATTCACTTGGAATAGGAAAGACGTATCGTACGTACGACCTTTTGAAATTATGATATAGAGCTCAATTTGAAATGAAATGATATAGAGCAGAGCTCATATTGTAGTGGACAGGCTGATGTGATGAAGATCGCGGCCGACCGACCCTAATCCATTACTACTTAGCCCTGAGTCAGTTTCATATTTGATTAACTCGAGTATCTCTTTGCATGACGTTTCTTTCAGCATAGGTTCTATTTAAATTATGCAATTTGATATTTGTTGCCTATTTGGGAATGTGGATCGATGTCTCTCAGTATTACTTAAATAAATTCATGTACTCACCGTCTAGTTTGTGACGGTGGGTGCAGATCAACCGAGTAGCAGACCAGGCAAAGAGAAGATTGGTGACTACCTCTGAGCCGGTGGAGGACTGCTACGACATACTTTTGTACGTTTTGTATTCTTTTGTATTACCTTTTTATGTACATGTTAGTTTGCCTTTTAGGTTGAGTGATAGGAATATAGAACTGGACACATGTTATATATATCACCATTTTTGTTTATATATGCATGTGATCTTTATTTCCTGGTTTTTCCACAAATAGGTTAGGCCTTAGGATTTCATTTTCACTAGTAACTAAATAAGACTTCCGCTGAATAATTGGTTAGATAAAAAAAAATATTAGTAACTCTGATTTACAGACAACCATAGGTTAGTCATTAGAACAATTAAGGTAACCGTAGGTGGTATCATAACTGGTAGGTATGTAGGTGTTTAACTAAGGCTGACTAATTCCTTGTTAGGTCCTATAGGGGAGATTATGGCTTAATTAAGGGATTAGGTCGGGCGGTGCCCTTATTTGTAGTTGGGGCCGTCACGGCCATCTACCTTCGCCTTGCCCTTAACATCCTCATCCTCCTTCTCTTTCTCTTTCCGGTACGATGCTGTCCGGGGTCTCTGGCCACCTCGCCCCCGGTTAGGCCTCGGGACCTCAGCTCCAACCTCGTCCCTAGTCATCGGTAGCTTCGGACGAGCCATACCTGAATAAATTACAACATATAAGCGCATGGAACAGATCCCAAAATAAATTTACAAAAAAAAATGTTCAAATTCATCCATTTCTGATGTCTCGGTCAAGCAGGTTCGTGAAACAACACATATTTTCGGTCACCCATGACCGACAATTCCTCCAATATATCGACATTGTACAACCGAGTCCAATGAAACGGTCTCGGTCATGCACCACCGAGATGTGTTGACCATTTCAATTCGCCTTGCTCTCGGCCAATCACGCCCGAGCCTACTCTAACACTCTCGCCATGGAACAACCTAGAGTATGACCAAATTCTCGGTTGTACACCACCGCCACCACATTACCTAGCAGTAATTCTAGCTCTCGTCACGTCTCGGCCGAGAGACCTAGAGTACTCTCGGCCTTGCGTAATCGAGACACTGTGAGCTTTTTCGGCCTTTGTGGCTGAGACTTCGACTTCCCCAAAATGTAGCTTCTCTCTCGGCCATGCTTAGCCGAGAGAGTTAGCACATTCTCTGGCATGTGTAGCCGAGAACCGCGAATTCCCAATTTTTTAACTATTGAACAAACCACCACTGTAAATCACAACTACTCTACCAAATGTAACTTAATTACACTAAAAACGTACCTTCAAACGATCGATTTCGCGCAAATAATGTGTGTTCGACGATGTTCAACCAAACCCTAACTTGGAGACGAAATCGGCCCACACTACGACCCTACGAACTGCAAAAAATCCGTAAACCGAAGGAGAAACACAAGGCGAGACACGGGAGACACGATTTCGGAGATTCCTCTCACTGGTCGGTTCACACAAAACGGGTTCTTGGAGTCCAGGCGGTGAAGATGGTGCTGGGGGTGGTGGAGTGCAGATGGATTTCCACGAGGGGTAGTTTAGGTATTTCGGTCTATTTTTTGGATGCCCCAGGTAAACCGATTTGTGCCCACATTAATTGAGTGCCTTCATTAAATGGTGGGGTACCCTTAGCGACCCTCATAAAAAATGGGAGCCCACTCAGCACCTCCTCTTCCACTCATCACGTATAACGGGTCTCTCGTATACCTTAAACCACAACACAGAATCAAAACCAACTACAAAATTGACCCGTGCAAGTGTAATTTTATACCATAACGTGTGAGATGAAAAGTTTTTTTAATCGTCTTTAAGGAATCAAATAGTAACTTAAACGTTTGCAATAACTTTATAAAACGTTCACTTCAAATTATAAAACGTTTTTTTTAAAAAAAATTACACTAATGTAGTTACACTTGCATTTAGCAATGAATCAAATTTAAAAACGTGCATTTAGCAATGAAGAACATTTTTATCTCACTTCACAAAACGATGTTTTATTTTTTATTTTTATTTTTTTACAATAAACATTTTTATCACACTTCACGCTTCATTCCTATAAATAGTAGTTGTTGACAAACTTCAAACACAATCATTTCCCGAAATCGATTTACATACTTCAACCTCTGTCATCCGTTTGCCCAAACAAGTTATGATGAAGATCTACACAAAAATATCTGATCTTAAACCATCCAAGGATGATTACAATATACGAATACGGGTATGTCGAATTTGGGAGTCCTTCAACATGACCAATGAAAATTTGATATCTTTGAACGTAATATTGTTTGATGAAGACGTAAGTATATATATATATACTCACTCTTTTATTCTTAAAAGAAAAAATTGCAGTAAGCTTTAGATCACTTTTTATATTATTTTATGAATTTAGTCATATTTATATGGGTAGTAATTATATGTATTATTGTAGGAGACTTTTACTCATGCCATCATTCGTAAAAATCAAGTGCGGAAATACAAGGCATTACTAAATGAGGGAAGATTTTTTTGCATTAAAAGTCTTAAAGTTTAAAAATTGGGAAATATCATCTTGTCACTAACGAGCACAAACTATATTTTTTACACACAACTATAGTGAAACGTATGGATTATGTTGTTGGAATTCTCAAGCATAAGTTCCAATTTGTTTCTGAAGATGGTTTCAAAACTTTTTTGAGCTATTTTTCGGTTATGTTTTTAATTGTTATATAAATATGATTTTTGGTTTTAAAATTTTAATTTTCTAATTTTCGTTTTTTTGCTATTTTTAGATGTGTTTTTAATTGTTTTACAAATAGAGTATTTGGTTTTCAAATTTTAATATTCAAATTTTCTTTTTTTTGCTATTTTTTAGGTTATGTTTTTAATTTCTACACAAATAGGATTTTTGGTTTTAAAATTTTAATTTTCTAATTTTAATTTTTTTGCTATTTTTTAGGTTAGGTTTTTAATTGCTTAAAAATAGAATTTTTATTTTTTAATTTTATTTTTCTAATTTATTTTGCCATTTTAGGCTATTTTTGAATTGTTATAAAAATAAGTTTTTTTGTTTTAATTTTTTTTTTTTCAGAATTTTCTATTTATTAGATACTACATGCTACGTACATGACATATTAGATTATTTAAAAAGAAATTAAGCTATATATATTTTTAGTTATGTTTTTGATTATCATACAAATATGATTTTTTTTTTATTTTTAGTTTTTTTTTTTCAAAATTGTTTATGTGAGAAGCTCTCACAACTCGACATGTGGCGTGCGAGAACCTCTTACAATGTGACATGTGACATGATGATATCATAATTAGTTGCGTGGCCCAATAGTATGATATTAGATTTAGGAGTAAGTGGTCATAGGTTCAAACCTGACCATTTCTATGTAATATTGTAAATATTAAATGTTTTGTGTAGATTTAAAATATGCATAGTGTTTGCAAGTTTTTTTTTTTTTTATTAATTGTTAAGGGACCTAAAAGGAGCAATTTTGAGTTCATATCAGAAATTACATAATAATTCTTTTTACATTTTTTCAACATTTTTTTATGTAATATTTTTATACTTAGTTTTGCCCGCGCATGAAACGCTAAATGCCGCGAGTTAATTAAAGACAATGATATAGGCTTACATTTTGTGTGTGCTAGGCACGATGAGAATGCTCAAAATGGTTATGGAACTGATGTTACGTTACTGATTTAAATGGGGAGATCAAGAGACTAAAAACAAATAATTAAAGTTAAAAAAAAGATAGATGTAAATGTTTAATCGATTAATTTAAGTCGGGTAGTCCAAAATTTGTAATGTTTGCAATTATGTTATCTGTTTTTTTTTGTCACATTAATTCATGTAAATTAATAGTTAAGGGGAGTATAGAGTTGAAAAATCATTACACAATTACACACACATTAATTAGACTGTGACGTAGGCTTACATTTTGTTTGTTCCACACCGCGCGATGAGAATGTTCAAAATCGTTACTTGGCACATTCAAAATGTAAGCTTATCTATATATATATATATACTAGTTTCATGTCGTGCTACGCACGATTGACCCGCTCGCTTCGCTCGCGTGAATTAATTTCTAAGAATTTATTAATAAAAGTTAAAATTGTAATTAAAATTTAAAAATTAAAAATACAAGCACCTTTTTTAACTCATCAATATTCTCTAATGTAATTGAGATAAGACGTGAATGAAAAAATAAGCTAGCCATGCTAGGCCATTACTTCCCCAAAAAAAAGGAAAACAAGAAAAAAAACACAAGTGGTTTGACCCATTAATTTATGAACACTTGCTTGTGGAGATTCCGTAAAATTGTACATAAAATTCAATCTTTACCTCAAACTCTATAGATAGAAAGGTTAACTTTGAAATTATGAATGTAAATAATTGAATTAGTTAGGATTAAAGGTTTAGATAGCCTTGACCAAGAAAAAAAATATTAAAAGAGAGTTTGTGTTGCCTTCTCTCAAGTACCATGTGGAACTCGTAGTCCTTTAATCACATATTCCACATAAACGACCTTGCCTTAGTTGATCTCTTTCCATTCTTTTCTTATTTTTGTTGTTTCGCTCTTTGGGTTTTGTATATCTGTAAAACCTTCTATGCATGCATTTAAAAGTACATTTCCTTTTACAACAAAACAATGTGAGAAGCGGCTTTGCACTCTCATTCTAATGTAAGGCGCAAATTTAGATGACGAGATACATTATGTTATGAAATAAAGACAATAAATTAATCTACTGTATGATATAGCATTTTCATTGGTTGACACATAAGGTGTGGATTCAGAAATACCAGCGCAGTCTCCATGCGATTTTTTTGGTACAATAGTGTTAGAAAATTTCTTCATTCTATGCTCATAATTGATATAGGAGTGTCACTTTCGAAAGAATGTTGGTATCGAGATAAGGATCTCTTAAACGTTTACTCGTGAACAAAAAGAAGCTCAAACATGAAAAATAGGCATTTATGGTTGATACGAAGGAAAATGTAATCACAAATACCATTACTTTGACCTCCAACTAAAAGAAAAAAAAAAAGAAAAAGCAAGCTAAATTTTGGGAAAAATTGGTAGTCGGTTGTTTGTAAAGCCATGTTGCAAACAAGTAGAGAGTATACATATTTCTTGCAACATTGAAACCCGCCTCCTAGTGGCTCTCTCAGACTAATATGGAAAATACAATTGGACATACCTTACTATCACAATTACTGTAATTTATAGGCATTTAAGAAAGAGGGGATGATCTTAAACAAGCACAATGGAAGAATTTGATACATGTAGCCCCAATTAATTTGAGACAGATGTTATGTTGATGTTGTAAAGAAAGTTCGGGTGGTAAAGTATGAGTAAAACGGGAAGGACAAAGCAACATTTGCATCTAATACTCATTTTGAATATGCTGACTGACAAAATTTATACAACTTAACACTGCAATTTTGGTGGACAGACAAGAAAAAAATCAAATAAAGGAGACTACAAATCGAATGAATAGAAAACCATGAAAAGAGTGACTTTGAGGAGCCACTATACAAATCCTTTTCATTCAGTCTTTCATTTGCAATTCCACCCACCACACATCACGTAATTGGAAAAAAAAAAAAAAAAAAAAAAAAAAAAAAAAAAAAACGACGGTTAAAGACAAGAATCAAACAAAGCGAGAAGTGGGCAAGCAAGGAACCTCTCGAATATATGCTTAAATCGCCACTCAAACCCGTGTAGATCCTTGGCGGCCAATTCTTGAATAGGGGTTGGTTGGCTCATGTCCTACACAGAAAACCAAAGAGAGGAAAAGAGAAAACATCGAGGAAACCCATAAAGAAATAACAAGTTCAATCTCACAAAGGAGAACAACTTACAAGTTGTGGAAGGCATTCATTGGCATGTTTCCTCGTAACGAAAACCCCCGAGTGCTTTGTATCGAGGCGGCGCTTAAAATCTTGCATAATGAATGCATGCATGGATGCAGGTTGCTCAGAAGACATGGATCAAGACTTTTGGGCTCAATTTGTCAGTAAATATTCATTCAACAAACAAGATTGAACATCAGTTCTACCACACTTAACAACTTCCAAACACAAAATTAGGCTAAATTTCAAACAAAATCGCAGAAATCCTTACATCACTTCGGTATCAAAGTAATTTGAGCATAAACTTCATCTGTCTCTTGCTCACCTAACAATCAAACCCGAAATGGAATCAATACCCGAGAAAACAAGATAAATTTAATCAACAACAACAACAACCTAACATCGAGATTAATATATGTAAAATTAATTAGAAAAAAAAACCCTCTTAATTTTCAACTGAATGAGACCAAACAATCTAACACTAACAAATTTAATCAACAACAACAACAACCTAACATCGAGATTAACATATGTAAAATTAATTAGAAAAAAAAACCAACATTAATAACATTGAGATTAACTACAAATCCAAGTCAATGCACAAAAATCCAAACAAAATTAATAAAAAAAGGCGAAAACGCATCGATCCATGAATCGAAAGCACGAAATCAACATTAGAATCGAGAAATTGAGATTCTAACATCAAAACAACAACAACCTAACATCGAGATTAACAACAAATCCAAGTCAATGCACAAAAATCCAAACTAAATTCATCAAAAAAAAGGGGAAAACGCAATTCCTAATCTCAATTATATCACAAATATTAATCTCAAACTTATTAATCACAAATATTAATCTCAAACTTATTAATCACAAATATTAATCTCAAACTTATTAATCACAAATATTAATGACACATATTTATAGACTCGCATTAAAAAAATGTGAAAATGGAAGATTTAAAGAATGATAACATCCTTCAAGATTTTTAAGGATAGATAAGAGTGGCACAAGATAAAAACATTTGCTACATTGCATTATTCATGCTTGACATCTTGCAAACCACAGGTAGCATCGAAACATCCAACTCCCTACTTTATATGAAGTTATTTTCACCCTCTCTTTTGCAACATATTTGATTTCTATTAATTGTGCACCCCTGTTCTTACTGAAGATTGTAATATTTACTCCTCAGCTTTTAATTCCAAACATCCCAGAAAAGAAAAAGCATCACAAAGGCCAAAATACTCCAAAATAATAATCACACGGGGTTCATTTAATCCAATTATTCAAACATCTATATATTTCTTATATAAAGGAAGAAGATGGAGATTATTTTGGCATTTCAACAAATACCTAGTATTCAAGATCTTAAAGCACGTATCTTCAATTAACATGTAATTAAAATTTAATTTCTAAGAATATATGGCTCATCTCATCCGAATTAATTTGTGATTGGTCAATTAACAAATATGGCTCATCTCATCCTCTCACTATCTTGCACGTATCTCAGATCACACGCCTTCGACATTTTCAGCTTACTATTGCAATCACAACTACTCAATGATTCAAACAATCTAACACTAACAAATTTAATCAACAACAACAACAACCTAACATCGAGATTAACACCAAGATTAACATATGTAAAATTAATTAGAAACTTACCTAAGAAACCATGATCGATTGGTCACTAAAGGCATACCCACCACCACAATCCTCTGTGTTGTAAAAATTCAATCAATTATCAAACAAACTTACCTAAGAAAATCCTCACTATTGCAATCACAACTACTCAATGATTCAAACAATCTAACACTAACAAATTTAATCAACAACAACAACAATGTAACATCGAGATTAACACCGAGATTAACATATGTAAAATTAATTAGATACTTACCTAAGAAACCATGATCGATTGGTCACTAAAGGCATACCCACATGTCCTATAAACAAGTAATGAACTACACAAATACCTGTAGCAGCACTATTTGTATGTTTCCTTGATATTAAATTTGGCACGATCCTACCAAGTCCAGTTGACAGTACCTAATTCACAAAATGAACAAGAAAACATAAGCAAATTCAAAATTAAATTTTGTAAATTAGGATGTGAACTCATAATCCTCATGTGCATGATGGAACCATATATCACAGTGGGCTGGTAGCTTAACATCAAAGTGAAAACCAACGCAGCAGAAAGCAGTCTCAAAAATAAATAGCTCAAACCAATATGATGAATTGAGACGGGAAGAGCTTACTGTCATGACAATCAATGTAGCAAGAGCCCCAGATAACCGACATCCAATCCAAAAAAAAAGAAA
The DNA here is from genome assembly GCA_039657365.1 of Stephania yunnanensis. Taxonomy (NCBI): domain Eukaryota; kingdom Viridiplantae; phylum Streptophyta; class Magnoliopsida; order Ranunculales; family Menispermaceae; genus Stephania; species Stephania yunnanensis. The sequence continues at coordinate 50,452,545 of CM077585.1, read as the reverse complement.
CTCAACACAAACTTAACGGGATGAGTAATGAATTTCATACTACAATGACCAGAACGGACTTCCCCTAAACAATTTACAACTTTAAGTATTGAAGTTCCATGTGAATCGAGCATAGAATCCTTTCACCAGACGTTCAAACATATATTTCCATACGCGCAGCAACTGTGCGCCTTCAAATTACCGGCTAATCCACCACACATTAAAGAGGACTACAGAACAGTGAACCGATCACGCGTACAGTGTTACACATAAAGATGTAATTTTGAATACATATTAACTTGACGCGCGAGCTAACAATGCAATGCGGCAATGTCGCAAGTTGCAATACATTCTAATCAACATAAATTGCAATCATCGTAGCGACGTGAAATACTAATAGGGCAAATGCACAAACCTCGCTAACCAAGATCATTGACAAACTGGCAAAGAAAGCATCAAAAATCCCAAGACCACTCAAGGCCGGAATTTCCGGCCCCGCATCCCTTATAACCAACTTCGATCATTCATATCACCCCATTTACCATGCTCCGAGACTCCAATTCAATTTGCACAACAAAAACACAAAATCAACACTTCTCAACTAACACAAACCCTAGTCTCTCTTAATAAAAACCAAAATCCTCACTTTACTTCGCCAACCAAGGTCTTTCGCGACTCTCTTCAACGCCTCGCTCTTCCTCTCACTCTCCCGTTCAAGTACCTGATAAGAATCAAAACTTCAACACAATCAAAACCTAACAACACGGATCAGATTGAAACCTAACACAATGTCGAGATCTGCCTACCTGAGCAAACACCGAGGCCGAGAACGCGACCGCGACGAGAATCACGAGGAAGATACCTCTGCGGAGTCGGATGCGGTCCATGACCATCGCGAATCGCGAATGGCACAAACCTGTGAAAGCGAAACGAAACCCTAGCTCATGAGATTGAATGAAGAACTCGTTTTGGTTCGGTACCTATAGATCTGGACGGGACTTATAGGAGCGGAGACCTCGATGTGGGCGGGTTCGATCTCGAGGTCGATCGGAGAGTGGTGGTGGATCTTATAAGTGGAGAGTCGGAGATCTGAAGAAGATCCCGCGTTGTTGTTGTTGTTGCATTGTTGTTGTTGTAACGTGAGAGAATTGGAAGAAAGGGTAGAAATCATGAATGTTGTTACATGAGAGAGAGAAAAGGAAGGAGTAGATATATGTAGATATCACGAAAAGATAAGGGACGCACGACGTGAGAAAAAAAAGGAAGGGACGCATGAGAAAAAATTGTGTGGAAGAGGACAAAAAAGTAAATTTGATTACGACTCAAAAATTTGTGATTCGTGCTTTTATATATATGATAGATATATATATAAGTCGGAGGAGAGAGAAAGTTTAAAAGTTACCTCATCTCATCATTTTATTTTTCTATTTTTCTCAATTTTCTTATTTTTTGTTATTTATTTATTTATTATTTCAAGAGATATAATTATACATTATGTGTACATTTATTAATAATTAATAAATGTACACATATCATTAATAGATTAAGTACGTTGAACTTGAAATCATAGATAAATACAAGGAATTGAGTTATTTTTATTTATTTATTATTTCAAGAGATATAATTATATATTATGTGTACATTTATTAATAATTAATAGTGGTTATCTTATCATTAATAGATTGAGTACGTCGAACTTGAAATCATGGGTAAATACAAGGAATTGAGTGTAGTGCAAGTTATATTTCCCCTATAAATTTTAACTTTCATCCGTTCTTCTTGCAATCAACTTGGTTTTCTTTTTTTCTTCACCATTCAAAAAATCACAAAAAAATCAATTTTATCATACCTAACCTTAGATTCCTCCAGTTCTCAACCAATTATCACCCAATAAATTCAAGATATGATCGATGGATTTCTACATCGCTTGTACATTCAAAAGTTGTTCTACTTACCCATAGCTTCATGCATCCAGTGATATAACAACCATTCACAACGCTATTAAGCTAAACCACTTTTGATCGCCCTCCTTTAGGTATGTTTGCTCTATATTGGATCTAATCATTTGGTACGTTTTTCATAAGTTTAAGACTGAAGTGAGTCATTATATCTATAACACAAATCAATAATTACGTGATCTTTATGCTGTCTTTTTTATGTTGTCTGTTGGTTTAGATTCTTCAATTGGAATGAACAGACGATATGGAGGAATTTATATTTAACGATTATAGTGGATCAATATACACAACTGCATGTGATTACCATTACTTAAAGATGTTGTTCAGTCCATAGAATGCTACAAAAGCTAAAGAATGCAATATAGTGTTTTGCTCTTTCTTATTATTATTGTTCTTTTATGAACATTTCGTTTGACTCGATGAGAATAACTATGAATATAGTGTTTTATTATTTATTTATTTATTTATTTATTTATTTATTTATTATTATTATTATTATTATTATTATTATTATTATTATTATTATTATTATTATTATTATTATTATTATTATTACCACTGCAGCATTAAGCGCAGGAAACGACTAGTTAGATATATAGATGAGACTAATTCGTGACACACTTTGTGACACACATTATGGGCTGGAATTTTAACTAGTGTGCAGGACCCACACCAAACCAGATAAACGTGGTCTTCCGCGTGAAGTTCTCTTTAATTGACTGGACTTTAATTAAGAATTGCTAGTTTCTTTCACGTAATCCGCATGGTTGTTATTAATTAATTATGTCTTTTCAAATGATGCAACCTTTTTTAGTATATTGGTGACCCAAGACTGGCTAGTTTACTAATCTCGCATGATTAATCTAGCTACCAAAGTATTCTCAAAAATCTACTGTAGTTTACATTAATTAATTCATGATTCATATGATAAAAATATTATTTTGTCATTTTTTCGATGGGAATAAAATAAATCATTAGTTCTATATAAATGATAAAAGAAATTATTAGAAAACTGTAAAGTATATATCACAAAAAACTACATTTTGTAACTAGTTAATTATATTAGAAAGGTAAATGAAAAATAAAATAAAATATATATATATATATATATATATATATATATATATATAGTTATATTATATATCATATATGGTATTAGATTTTCCTTGGAAAAGGGCCACCTCATTTTTTTTTAAATCTTCTTCCTTTTAAATATTATTCTATATATGCTTGGCAGGTTAACAAACATAAAGGTGATAATATATGTCATGCATTCTTCTTAAATACCCAACGTATATATAAACGGCATTATAATTAATTAACTGATAATTTAAGTCTACGTGTGCATATTTGAGGGGCGACAAACTAGTCTCTTATAAAATAAATCAAATTAGCTTTAATAGAATCTATCTTTACTTTCAAAAAAAATAATAATGAATCTATCGACTTTAGATTTCAACTAGTGAAATTATTTACAAAATATTATTCAATCTTAACTTCTTAATATATACGCTCATCTTTTCTTTAAGCCAAAAAAATAAAAAATAAAATAAAAATAAATCTAATTTCTTTTTTCTATTTTTTTTTTTGTATATATACCAAAAGCTCCATTTGAAAAATATAAATCGTTTTGTGGATTCAAGATAACATTTATACCTTTTATACCTATTTAATCATTTATTTAATTAAGTATTTACACTCTTTTGTATAATAACAGTGTTTATTTTTGTAATCACGCGATTTTTTCGTACATATGATAGCCAAATGACCAAATGTATGAAATCAACTTCATGAGGTAGTTACAATTGTACTCAATGATCTTAGTGTTGAATGAAATATGAATACAACTTTTATATTAAAAAAATCATAATTAAAGTTATCCATAATATGTTGAAATATGAATACAACTTTTGTATTAAAAAATTATAATTAAAGGTATCGTAATATGTGTTTTTTGGTCAAACGACTTATATTTTAAATATTAATTAAAATCAATAAAATTAAGTTCCTAAATGCACCACATTAATTCGTTTTCTTAAAATACTACAAATTTGTTACTATTTTTATATTCATCATTATTTTTTATAGCTTAATGTTGGTGATGTCATCCTATCGGACTAGCATTGTAATGAAAAATAAATAAGGCGGGCAAATACTAAAAATTTATTATCATCAGAGAATAAGTGTTTGTGTAAGAGTTCTAAAGATAAAAAACTTTGGAAACTGTAACTTGTAGGGGTGGCAATTCGTGTCGATGAGTCGTAAACGTGTCGTGCCATAAACATGTCATGACTCATATAATGTAAACTCATTACATGACATGTTTATTAATCGTGTTAATCGTTTTCGTGTCTAAGTGGGTCATGTTAATTAACATGTCGTGTATTCGTGTCACCCATTTATTAAATATTGTATTTAAAAATTTTATTTTATTTAAACTTTTATAATTTGGTTACTATTTTTTAAAATATATTTAAATGATTAAATTCGAACAAACAAACATACTAAAATAGCCAATAAAATATAATGTGGTTATATATAGTTGTTAGTTTTACTTTACTTTTTCATTTAAGTTTTTATTACTCTTAATAATAAAGTAATTAAAAATGACTCATAATAAAAACATAAACAAAATTATAATAATCGTCTAAAAAAATCTAAATCTTACTTTGGTGAAAATTTTTATTTTTTCTTAATAAGTAATTATTAATAAAATTTAAAACATAAATAACATATTAAAAGTAAAATGAATATTTCTTCTCAAATATAAAATAAAATATGATAAAAGATGTTTATAAATAAATCATGCTATTAACATGCATTCAAATGGATGAATTTTGTGTCAATCTATTTATTATACCATATTTATTATTTATACATTATTCTTTAGTCGTGTTAAGCGAGTCATAAACTAATTAAACATGTTGACATGTTAATTAATGACTCGTTTATTAACTGTGTATAAACGTGTTAACATATTTATGACCCAGACCACTTAAGCCAAACTCACGACTTGTTTATTACGTATCGTGTCATGTCGTGTTAATCGTTTCATGACTCAAATTGCCAGCCCTAGTAACTTGTAAGAAATCAAGAAAGAAGAATTGTATTGATTGAGAAAATCAAATTGTACATTCAACTCAGTAAGCGAGTGTTATATATATATATATTACACACACAAGTGACAATTCGTCACTCATCTAACTAACTAACAATAATCAAAACTAACTAACAGAATTTATAACAGAATATCAAACATTTTGTTACAAGTTTCACAACCAAAACACATGAACATCAACTGCCTCGATCAGACAATTCATATTGTGTTGTTCCATCATCCGCTGTACTAGGTAGATCTTGATCTCTAAGAGTCTGAATGTGTATATGTGCATAGTCAAGTAAATAATAGTCAACATTTATACGCAGAATGGCCACAACAACATTAATAATAGACATAGAAATGTTACTTGTTTGACAAGGAATCTTCCATTATATGTTTTGAGTGCTTGTTCTTACATGGTCAAGGTCTCAATATATAGAGTAATAATTTAATCCAATACTTATATAGTTAGCTACATATATACTCACACTGGCAGAATGCCATCTAATAAATGATGTGTACATGTATTCCTTCATTTTTTTTTAGTCTAAAAAACAATGACAATTTAATTTGATATTATATATATAATGACAATTTAATTTGATATTATATTATATATATATATATGTATATATATATATATACACACACACATATGAAACTTCATGAGTCTTTTTTTTATAGAAAAACAGGTGATCAAGATAATTAAAAAAACACTTATTACTGATCCCTTGCTAATTGCAATGCAAGTATTGATCCTTAATTTCTTTCTTTCTTTTTGAAAGTTAGATCGATTGACTGAAAATTGGTACTACTAACTGATTTAAAAGATATAGACCAAAAAAAATAAAAAAAGGCCGAGACAAGATTATATAAGAAAGAAAGTTGTAATTAAAATATGCTTGTAATCAAAATCAATGTTATTAAATATTTGCTTAGTCATCTGAACATAAATGAGGTAAAGTTTTCTTTTTTAAAGGAAAGAAAAAAAAGCAGCTGAAAAAAAGTCTTTGATTTTTATAAAAAGGAAACCACAACTAATTATCTCCACTTTATTAGGTTGGAACCTCAACTTCTTGCGCAATTATACCAATAAAGTACTCACTTATACCAACTCCAATCAACGTCATTTTGGCGCTGATTGGTGAACAACGTTGGTGATTTGGCGCTCCAAAGAAGCACCAAATCTCCAACGCTATCCAACAGTGCACTGTTCAACAATGCTAATACTATTCCCCTATTTTTTATTCTTTTTTATGTTTTTTTTAATCTTATTTGGTATATATTTTTATTTATCTTATTTTGAATAAAACTGAATAAATTAATGATAAAATGTATAATAGTGTTAAAGATAGTGTTAATGAGTTGAAGACATGAATAACGTTAGTGTCACTGTTTACTCCAAAATAGAGGTGAATAGTGTTAGAGTAACTCTATTTTAGTGTCCGTTGGTAGCTAACAAAAAAAAGTTAACACTGACGTTTATTTATGGGTCGCGATATGTGTACCCCATTGCTTACTCATGGCAACCCATTTATAAAGGCACCCATCAAATATGTCAGGGTACCCCGAAAATCAAACCTTTATTTTTCCTTCTTCCGCTCTCGCTCCCATTACGAATCAAGGCCTCAATCCACTAAATTCCCTCATTTTCATAAAAATTTACTTATAATTGGGTTTAACCGCAATCTCATATTATTCGGCCACACAAAGCCGTGATTTGTGTTTTAGTCTCGGTCGTACACTGTCAAGACCAATGAGTAAGTGTCGGTTAAGCTCAACTAAGTGTCATAATAAGGTATGTTTGGGATTAGTCTCGGTTGGTAGTCTCCGATATCTTTTTGGCTTCTTTCGGTTGTATCATATCGGTCCTCAGAAACCGAGGCAACATAATAAGTATTGGTCAAGTGTGATCGAGACATTCGTGTACGTGGTATACATTTGAAAATAAAGAAAAAAACATAAAAAATGGGTGCACATAACGTGACCAAAACAAAAATAAAATCAAAACTCACCTCTCCGTGTGCCGCATCGGCCCCCTCCCCCCTTGCATTTTCTTCATCGATTAGACCCTAAAAATACCCAACGAGGCGCTGATGGGGTACGGTGCTATCACGACCCTAAATTTCGAGGCAAACCGGACACCGCCACATCGCCGGACACGTCACCAGGTTATGCCACGTCACTTACATACATTAACGAGAGATTCGAAAAGGGGTCACATCGTCCCTTCGACCATACACAGACACACGCGGGAATATAGTAAACATGAAAACTGAACTGGTGAAAAGTAATGTGAAATAAATAATTTACAATGAAAATAAGCAAATTGTAAGCCGACTTCATCGTGGGTTTACTTACCTTAACAAATCGCAAAACGCCTTCGAAATGTCCCGCACATGCCTCGAAATACGTACCTGACACTCGACTCCTACATCCCTAGTGTCCATTTATACCTTTTAGGCCTAATTTACTTAAATCGTTCAAATCACAATAGGTGAAGTAAACCTAACCTCCATCGCTTCGTCAAACTTTGTCGAATTGCACCCCTCGTCGAGGATCGATCGGTTCGACAACGCGCCACCATGTCGTTCACCGTGCCGTTGCCGCTGCCGTGCTGATGTCGCCATCGCATCGACGCCGCTGCCATCGCCGCTGCCATCGTTGCGCCACTATTGCGGATGCCGACGTCTTTGCTGCCGGCCAACTCCGCTTCTGTCGATCTCTACCGCTACCTCGCTAGGGTTGCAGTGTCGCCGTTGGTCCGCGTCCAACTCTCCCGAAGAAGCGCCACTGTCGTTCCGCGTCGCTGCTGGCCGTCACCACCGCAGCGTCCCGCTGCTGCTGCCGCCATCGTCCGTGTGCCGCCACCGCTGCTGGTCGCCGCCACTGGACCGTCCGTGTGCCGCCGCTGGACCGTCCGCGCCTCTACTCTTCGCGGCTGCTGATGTCGACTTTCCACGCCGCTGCTACACCGGGAGCCATCGTCGCTGTCGTCCTTCGCCAGAGCCTCATTCTCTTTCTCCGCCACCCCACCGTATTCTCTGTCTCGTTCATCTCCTCCCTCTTCCTCTATGTTTCTCTCTCTTCTTTCTCTCTTTCATTTCTTTCTTGTTGTCTCATTTTTTTAAAGGATTTTTTTTAATTATTATTGGGAGAAAAGAGAAATAATAATGACGGATGAGTTTGATGTGATGTGCGATGTGATGGGATGGGTGATGTGACGACTCAATCCCATACTACCCCGTACACCAGCGTTACGCGCACACCGCGACGTCGTACGCTCTCGTCACTACACGGGCACAACGCAACCAAAAGAGATTCTCGATTAACGCATCACAAACTATTAAATGATAGTAAAATAATTAAACACTCGACATACATAAATAATATATTTATCCGATTAGGCGGGCCATAAATTTGTCACGACGTCCACATGGGTCGAGCTTAGGATCTTAATCTGTAATTTGCCAGTTAATCGGGATCGATTAAAACGGACCGTTACAATCTTCCCAACTAAAGGGAATTTCGTCTCGAAACTCAGATTTAATTCAATCTTTACCTTGGAACAAGTGGGGGTATTGCCCTCGCACGGTAGACTCCCTCTCCCCAATGATGCCCTTCAAGAGAGAAACCTTCAAGTAGACTCAATCATCCTCTTCATAATTCAGCCCATCGCGGTATTGTTCACGTACTTCTTTTGTCTATTCTGAGCAGCCTATAACATTTGACGAATTAGCATAATTTTCTCTGTGTGATCTACAACAATCTCAAACCCAACGGCAGCTACGTCGTCGAGCTCTGCCCAACAAGCAGACGATCTGCATGGTTTCCCGTATAACGCCTCGAATGGTAGCATCCCAATACTAGCCTGATTGCTATTGCTGTACGCAAACTAATAAAGTGGCTAAAGTCTTCCCATGATCGTCCAAAGTGTAGCACATAGGCTTTGAGCATGTCCTTAAGGATTTGATTAAGTCTTTCTGACTGCCCGTCAGTCTGCGGATGAAAAGCCGCGCCGAACCGCAATCTAGTACCATACTGCTCCTGCATGGCCTGCTAAATTTGTGAAGTAAGTCGACTGTCTCTGTCTGACACTATAGATATTGGCACTCCCTGCAGTCTGATGATTTCTCACTCAAAAAACACACTCAGCTATGGAAAACTATATTTAATGGGGATTAGGATAAAATGCGCTGATTTCATCAGTCGATCCACGACTACCCAAATGGCATCGTGCTTGGGTAAAGTCGTAGGCAACCCACTGACGAAGTCCATAATGATGTGTTCCCATTTCCACTGTGGGATAGGCGGTGGCTGCAATAGTCCTCCAGGCTTCCTGTGCTCAGCCTTAACCTGCTGACACACCTCACAACTCCTCACATACTGGCTGACATCTGCCTCCATCCCTGACCACCATAATAACCGTCGCATATCATGGTACATTCTGGTCCTGTTGGGATGCACTGTGTACCTGGATTTGTGAGTCTCTTGAAGAATATCATCGTATAACTCTGCCACTATCGGAACCCACAATCTACCTGGGTGTGTCAAACACTCATCAACGGACTCGCGCCAATCTGGGTAACCTAGACTCTGTGTCATGTCCCTAAACCTCTGATACATCACATCTGCTCTCTGACACTCCAAGACGAGCAGAATAGATACTATCGTTCCTCGCATATGCCCGCAAATATGTGCCTCTGTAGTATCTGGAACCTTTGACAAACTCATAGCTGCTGTGAGCTCCAGGTTGTGCACTGGACAACTCCTCTCATGAGTCCCCAAATGACTTGATAACTAAGCTACCACTTGTCTCCCTGTATCAGTGCGCATCTAAATCCGATGTCACAAGCAACGTAAGAATAGTCAAGTCGTTGTCCAGCTCGGGCAACACCAATAACGGTGCAGAAGTCAACTTCTTATTCGACTCGGTGAATGCCACTTCGTATTCACTGGACCAATGGGAGATCACCACCTTCTTGGTAAATCTAGTCATTGGCGCTGCAATTTTGGAGAAGTCTCGTACAAAGCGTCGATAATATACTATCAATCATAACAACTTCTGATGTCTGTCACGCACTCTGGTGTAAGCCAATCGATGTTAGCGTGAATTTTACTCGGGTCCACTGAAGTACCTCTGAGGCTGATCACATGTCCCAAAAGTCTCATCTCTGAATGCCAAAGCTCGCACTTACTGGACTTGGCGTACATTCTGTGCTCCCTCAAGGTTTTCAACGTCTCTCTGAGATGTCTCCATGATAGTGGTTTGGCTGAAAATGAACGAACAACTTGATCAACTTCATCTCAGTTGATAAGAAGGTCTCGAATGTGATCTTCAAGGGTGGAATCAGCGTCGATGCCACGGTCGGCGTAGTTAATGGTGTAGTGACTGCTGACAGTATCTCAGTAATAGTAGTCGTGAGCGAGGTCACCGGAACAGTCGGTGCAACAACTGTCTGCTCTACAGTAGTGATGGCGGCAAGGTGGTAGGGGCTGGTATTGTCGCTGCCTATGCTCGAAGCAATCGAAGAATCTCCTCGAGCTGTGAACTATGGAGTGCGACCGTGTCGCGCAAGGTCTGATCCGAATCGGCAAGTGTCGAGCTGCTCGTCTGGCCTCCATCATCCGTATGAAGAACTGGTCGTCCAACCATGTCGAATTTGCAAATCGTAAACGTGCAGCAAATCAGCTTCGTAATACGTGTACATAAGTATTACAATCAATAATACATACATATATAAGTCCTAGTACTACCCGCTCACTTTGCTTCCTAACTAAAGTTCTAAGTTAGGATTTTTGGGTTTCCATATCTAATGTTTGTCGTTAAGTTTTATTCGGTTGTATTCAACTTTCCCCTAGGTTCGCCTGAACCTAAGCTCTGATACCAATGCGACGTTGGTATCACAACTTTGAACACTTCCATAAACTGTCTATAATATTCTAGAATTTAGCTCTGATACCAACTGTGACGGCCCCCAAATTCCAAGGCAAACCGGACACTGCCGCGTCGTCGGACATGTCACCAGGTCATGCCACGTCACTGACATACATGTCTATGACGGCCCGCGAACTTACCATATAATACTCCAACTTAGTAAATTTTGATGTTTAAATCATTATTTTAACGAAATATACTAAGTTATAAAGTTTTATAACTTAATTTATTTGTTTTGATTTATTTAAGCTATTTTAGTATCGGAAGTCTTAATAACATGCATATAATTAATGTAAACAAGTTATGCATTAATTAACAACCTATGAAGTGCAACAACAACAACAACAACAACATAGCCTTAGTCCCAAATAAACTGGGGTCGGCTACATGGATCAAACTTTTCCATTGTGCTCGATTAAGTGCAATCGATGGTGAGCTTTGCAAACCTATGGAGTGCAAACCCAACAAAAAGATACCATGTATATCAGTTAAGGCAACAAAAATGTATAACAGGCGTCAATATACATGTATCAAGTGAAAAGTCTCCTAAAATGATCCCAAAAATACGTATATGTAAATACAATCTCCTAAGAGTAAGCTAGTGGAGGCAACCCTAAACCCAAATTAGAGGTAGTTGTCAATCACTGCCTTCCCCCGGCGCATCGTAAAATTTGCAACTTGCCACTAACAAACAATGACAAGTTTCAGGTGAGTAAGTCCAGGAGAAATTCAGTTAGTATTCATAAGAAATCCAAGAAAACAACTACAATTCATGCATATAAAGTAAATGAACAGGAATGTAAAACATGATTATAAGTCATGAGATAATCAAGAATATGGAACGAGTGTGTGCTGTATAGATGTCGAGCCCCGGGACTAAATACTAAACCGAGAAGGCCCTGGAGGTGAGGAAATCCACACCCCCTCTTCAAGGTCGAAATGAGGAACTCCGTTAGTCGGAAGGTAGACTTCCGCCCAACGCCTCAAAGGAAAGGAAATATGTGACGGAGGTGGGCCTCACGTCAACTCGATCTCGAGATCATCGACTCGCTGAGAGATATCTCACACGTAGTCTAAGGTATGACCAACAACGTAGCAACAATCGGATCATCATCAACGAGAGAGCCAGAAATGGGTTACACCGTCCCTTCGACCATACACAAACATACGCGGGAATAGAGTAAACATGAAAACTGAATGGGTGAAAAGTAATGTGAAGTAAATAATTTACAATGAAAATAAGTAAATTATAAGCCGACTTTCTCTTAGGTTTACTTACCTTAACAAATCGCAAAAACGCCTTCGAAACGTCCCGTACACGCCTCAAGATACACACCTGACACTCGATTCCTACGTCCTAAGTGTCCATTTATACATTTTAGGCCTAATTTACTTAAAATCGTTTAAATCACAACAAGTGAAGTAAACCTCGCCTCCATTGCATCGTCAAACTTCGTCGAATCACACACCTCATCGAGGATCGATCATGTGACGACCCCAATTTTCCACAAATTGGGCCCCGCCTGGCATAACCCCACGTGGACCCCCGAGCCAGTCTCGCAAGGTCAACACAGACCTAGTCAGCCTTCTAATCCCTCATTATACGTAAATTCACAATTGTTAAGTTGAGTTATTAGTATTTTACAAGTTTTACTATTTAGCGGAATCAATTTCTACAAATCAAATAACTCAACAATAATGTAAAAAGTTAGGCAACCTAATTGTGGAACCCAGTAAATATGTTAATCAGAGGAGAGTAAAACAAGGTATACAAAAATTTCAACTAGCTATGAAGCCTTCCCCTTATTGGACCGCGGATCTGCACTCAGTCATACCCAAAAACGACGAGCCCAGGTAAGTAAAGCTAGTAGGACATATACAACATTTCAAAATAGCCAAAGCAGTCGAATTCATGCAATTAAAGAGAAATGAATAAGTAACGCATGAATATAAATGACTGTAAATAATCAATCGATGAGTGAGGCCAAATAACAAGGAGTCCCGACCAAAGGTCGTTGAGTCGCGGCAAAAGCCCAGCAGAATCGGGTTTAGGACGAGACCCCATCCTCCCAGCCCTAACCCTTGCGACTATGAGACATTCACAGACTCGGATCTATGATGAGACCCCAACCTCCCAGCCCTAATCCGTGCGACTATGAAACATTCACAAACCCGGATAAGAGCCCCCAACGTATACTCAATTGGGAGATATCGACGGGCGACAAGGAAAGACCTCGAGTTTAGGACGAGACCCCTGCCTCCCTCTCATATCGCAGATAAACAGTAACCATGACTCACTTGTAAATGGACCACTCAACCGACAATAATTTCAAAGATGGCTATCACAAAGCAGTAATCAACAATAGTGAAAGGAAACTATCACAAAGCAGTGAACAATAGCCAATGGACCACTCCACGCAATAGCACTTTCAAAGATAATATCCAAGCAATGAATAACAATATCAAAGCAATGAAATTACTATACAATTCCTCACTGGTTTACATACCTCGAGAAAATCGCGAATCGTTCTAAAAAATGTCTCGCTCGCGTCTCGATATGCGCACCCGACACCAGACAATAACATCCCAAGTCACTTGTGTCCATTTATATAATTGAAGTTACTTAAATCATTCAGATTGCACTAAAATTAGGTGAAGTATACCTCACCTACATCCCGTCGTTGAAATTCGTCGAAGTCGTGCCTCCGATAGGTTCGACAATGCCATCGCGTCGTTCACCGCACCGACGTCGAAGCCGCGTCACCCCGTCACAGCGTCGCTGCCGACACCACCGTTGCGCCAACGCCGCTGCCGACGTTGTTGTCGTACCACCGTCGCGCTACCGCCGCTGTCAGCGTCGCCGAGCTGTTGCCGGCGTCGCGCGTCGCCTGTCATTGCGTGCTAGCGCTATCGTCCCTCGTTTAGCCGCCGACTCCGCCATCGCCACAGCAACCATGCGGCCGCCGCCGTCCACTGCTAAGGATCCCGCTGTCCTCCGTGGCCGCGGTCCCGCTGCCGATCGTCACTCCCGATTGCTGCTACCGAACGCTGCTGCTGTGTCTTTGCCTTCTTGCGTCAAGCACAACTACCGCGCCGACCCGCACCACCATCCGCCGCCATTGCTTGGGTCCCCCCCCCCAGCGTCATCATCGCCACGCCGCCGTTGTCGAGTTGCGGTCGGTCGCCGCCGCTCCTTGCCACCGGAGCTCCCTCATCTCTCTCTCTTGATCGTCTCTCACTTCCTCTCTCTCTCTCTCTCTCACCTCTCGATTTCTCTCCTAATCTTATCTTCTTTTTTTTCTTATCCCATATATATATATATATATATATATATATATATATATATGTATATATATACATTCCTTTTTATTTTCTTTTTGGTTTCAAATCAAATGTGTCCTCGGAAATCAAGTAGCGCGCATCTCGAGGCACCAACCTGTCTCATTTCAAAATCTCGACATTCGCGCTACACGCATCACGAGACGTATCCAATGTACAGATTAAAACCACATATCCAATATATCCACATTAAGCGACTATCTCAATCCTTCGAGGCGCTCCCGTTCATTTTTCGGCTCCCCGAATTCTCCACGTATACTTCTCCACTCAAGATTCGGACATACGTATTTGACGAGTGGGTCCCACGTACGACCTTGATTTAGCAAGTGGCACAAGTCAAATTTTCGGGCCGTTACAACGAAATCGCGCATCCGACCGGTCGACCACACACCACCGCAGTTCGTCGCGTCGCAGCCACGCCGGCGTCGCTGTCGCACCACTCCCCATTGTCGGCGTTACGTTGCTGTAGCTGGCCCGCTCTCTTCGCTGCTTCTTCGCTGTGTTCGCCGCCGTTAGTGCGATCCGTCGGCAAGCTGGCCGCCTTCCGCGAGCCGCTCGCCAAGCCGCGTAGCTGGAGTCGCTGGTCGCCGTCGTCCGCCCGCTGCTCCCTGCTCGTCCTCGGCCTCCTCAACAGCCGTCGTCTGCGGCCCGGAGCCCCGTCGCGCTGTTGGTTGGCGTCGCTGGTTCGCGTCACTGCGGCGGCAGCTTGCACGCTCGCATCGCTCGCGAACCACCGTCGCTGGTCCGTCTGCGCCCCCGTCGCTACGAGCCGCCGCCTGGAGCTGTTGGTTCGCCGTCGGATCTGTTGATTCGCCGCTAGATCTGTAATGCAGCCGCGTAGGCGTCCCGGAGTCACCCACCACCGAGCGTCACTGCGCGTTACCGCGCAGTCGCGTCACCGCGCGGCCGTCCATGCCGCCGTCGACGTTGCCGTCGTGAGCCAGAGCTCCATCGCCGGCGTCCCTCTCTCCTTCTCTCTTCTCCCGATCACTCTCTCTTTCTTCCCTTCTCTTCTGATCTCTTCTTTTTTTCCCATTTATATATATATATATACATATATATACATATATATATATACATTTCTTTTTATTTTCTTTTTGATTGCAAATCAAATGTGTCCTCGAAAATCGAGCAACGCACATTTCGAGGCATCAACCCGCCTCCTTTCAAAATCTCAATACTCGCGCTACGCGTATCACGAGGCTTATCCAATGTCTACCTTAAAACCACATAAATCCACTATGGCCACATTTCGGTCCCACGTCTACACGCGACTCGAGGCGCGTCTCCGTTAGTGAATCGAATCTCCGCATTCCCCGCATATACTTTTCTCAACAATTAACATTATAATCTCAAATTGGATATTACACATTACCTCGGAGTCTCCACTCGAGATTCAGACATACGCGTTTCAACGAGTGGATCCCACAAACGACCCGCAAATATATCCACATTAAGAGACTATGTCAGTCCTACGTCGGCACGCAACTCAAGGCGCGCTCCCGTTCATTTTTTGGCTCCCCGAACTCTCCACGTATACTTCTCCACTCAAGATTCGGACATACGTATTCGACGAGTGGGTCTCACATTCGACCTTGACTTGGCACGTGGCAAAAGTTAAATTTTCGGGCCGTTACAATCTTCCCAACGAATTAGAATTTCGTCCTCGAAATTAAAGCAAGTCTCAAAAGCAAAATGGTGTTTTATGAATGAAGACCCAAAGCCATACCCGCCCAAGGCCACTCTCGCCCAAGGCCGTACCCCCATCTTACTCTGTAGAGATGGGCTCCTGTGCGCCAGGCTGGGCTCCTCCGTGACGGGCTGGGCTCCTCCGAGACATCCAACTAAAGAACACGCCATCTGTCTCCTCCCATCAATATATGGCAGGGCAACATATATTGGAATACAAATGAACATTTTAATCTCATGATCCACTGATACTAACATACGTATATTCGCTGTTTGTCCGCGAGAATGTAAATCAGTCTCTTTGACTATCCGTTAATCTCTCGGATCGAGTGAGTCTCAACCCAACTCGTACCCTTTATCAGGTTACGATGGATAGTAGTCGGACTTGACATGGCAGTAGCATGAATTTGTTTCTGGCTCTGCTGCACTTGGCTGTCCATACGCCCATGCAGATATGTTGAAATCCCGATCCCAATGAAGCAGGTTGTCCCTGTCCTGACTAGACCTCTGTCCATGTCCCTGCACTTGACTGGAACTCTGACTCTATCTCTGACCTCTACCTCTGCTATCAGCCCTCTGATGGTACTGATGCTGAGGACCTGACGGTGTTGGCTACTGTAGTGCACTAGCGTAACTCTACGCTGGACCAACTAACATTGGCGCCATATACGCCGCATATAGTTTAGCCGTCATTTTAGTTCCCATATCAGTTGGCGTGCTAAGCATCTTCTCATGTAAGTACGAGTTCAACCTGTTCACTCGAACACACTTGTTGTTTTTTTTTCCAACATGCACTACTTGCACGAGAATTTCCTTTCGGTGCGTTTACTAACGCATCTGAACAAATTTAGCATGCGATAATTCTTGAGATATACAATCTCATAGGATTTATACTTAAATGTCCCTTAACTTTTAGAATGATTCGCAGGCTCTACCTCAACTCGTAACACTTAATTCATTTACAAGTCCTTAAAGGTGGCGGTCTAACTCACCAACCCTAAGACGTTAAATGCATAGTGTCACTAAAGTGGAGTTGTTACTTGGGCTTCTGATCCAACAGTACTATTCCAAAGCTTTCGTCAAAACCAAGGAGTCCGTACATGATGTAATCGTTAGCTCTCAAGTCATCTCAACACTCTGCTCCCTTAGAGTCTGCTTGTCTCACAATTTTTCGTTCCTTTTATTTATTTTCTGATTTCCTATTAAATCAATACAATTCAACTCTTAACATTTGATCTCCAATTCAATATCATTTAGAGACTCAAACTTCCATTTCAAGTCTCAACACTATAGGAAATCCTCAATTTCAGTAATCACTAAACAACTTGAAATGAATTTAATGAACTCTTTTGAGTCCTAATGGACATTTTAAGTTTCAATTGGAAACCATACCCTTTGTAATACCAAAGTCTCGAATTGAAAACCTTTAAAGTCCTACTTCTTTTATTTTACTCAAAATGAATTGTTTCATTCACCACACCAACAATGCTATTTATCTCCATTTATCGATTTCCCTAAATCTGATAAATTTATCGTCGATCTTTTCATTTTATTCATCACGTCTCACGCGACACACAGAGTGAATATCATATATCTATCGATAATACAACACATCAAGTATCACATATAGTTCAAATTTTAATTTCTCCAACTCTCCTCACTTCCCAACGAATTACTTAAGTCAGGATCATATGGGTCCACTCTAAGTTCAACCATTCCTAACTTCCGTTGATTTTGTGTTTTAATTTCAAGAGTCGAGTATTTAAAACTTCGGCTCTGATACCAACTGTGACGGTTCCAATTTTCCACAAATTGGGCCCTGCCTGGCCTAAGCCCACGTGGACCCCCGAGCCAATCTCGCAAGGTCAACGCAGACCTAGTCAGCCTTCCAATCCCTTAATATACATAAATTCACAATTGTTAAGTTGAGTTATTACTATTTTACAAGTTTTACAATTTAGCGGAAACAATTTCTACAAATCAAATAACTCAACAATAATGTAAAAAGTTAGGCAACCTAATTGTGGAACCCAATAAAAATGTTACTTAAAGGAGAGTAATACAAGATATACGAAAATTTTACCTAGCTATGGAACCTTCCCCTTGTTAGACCGCGGATCTGCACTCACTCATACCCAAAAACGGCGAGCCCAGGTAAGTAAAGCCAGTAGGACATATACAACATTTCAAAATAACCAAAGCAGTCGAATTCATGCAATTAAAAAGAAATGAATAAGTAACGCATGAATATAAATGACTATAAATAACCAATCGATGAGTGAGGCCAAATAACGAGGAGTCCCGACCAAAGGTCGTTGAGTCGCGGTAAAAGCCCAGCAGCCTTAGCCCGTGCGATTATGAAACATTCACAAACCCGGATAAGAGCCCCCAACGTACACTCAATTGGGAGATATCGACGGGCGATCAGGAAAGACCTCGGGTTTAGGACGAGACCCCTGCCTCCCAGCCCTAACCCTCTCATATTGCAGATAAACAGTAACCATGACTCACTTGGAAATGGAACACTCAACCGACAATAATTTCAAAGATAGCTATCACAAAGCAGTAATCAACAATAGTAAAAGGAAGCTATCACAAAGCAGTGAACAATAGCCAATGGACCACTCCACGCAATAGCACTTTGAAAGATAATATCCAAGCAATGAATAACAATATCAAAACAATGAAATTACTATACAATTCCTCACTGGTTTACATACCTCGAGAAAATCGCGAATCGTCCTAAAAAACGTCTCGCTCGCGTCTCGATATGTGCACCCGACACCAGACAATAACTTCCCAAGTCACTTGTGTCCATTTATATAATTGAAGTTACTTAAATCATTCAGACCGCACTAAAATCAGGTGAAGAATACCTCACTTACATCGCGTCGTCGAAATTCGTCGAAGTCGTGCTTCCGATCAGTTCGACAACGCCATCGCGTCGTTCACCGCACCGACGTCGAAGTCGCGTCACCGCCGTCACCGCGTCGCTGCCGACACCATCGTCGCGCCATCGCAGCTGCCGACGTCACTGCCGTGCCACCGCCGCTGTCGGCGTCGCTGAGCCTCTGCCGGCATCGCCGTCCGTTGCTGCTGCGCGCCGCTCCTCGCCGGCACGACCGACTCCGCTGCCACCGCAACCATGCTTGCCGCCGCCCGTCCAACTGCTAAGGATCTCGCCGTCCTCCGCTGGCCGCCGCCTCGCTTGTCCGAAGCGCTGCTGATCGCCGCTCCTTTACGCTCGCTGCTTGCTGAACGCTGCTGCTGTGCCTTCAGTCTTCCCTATTGCGTTGCACGAGCCTGCTGCCGAACGCCGCGCCACCTTCCGCATCTGTCTTGTTGGTCCCCCCCCACGCACGCCACGCCGCCCTCGTCAAAGCTGCGGCGGTCGCCGCCGCTCCTCGCCGACCGGAGCTCCCTCACCTTGTCTCTCTTGGTCGTCTTTCTCCTCCCCTCTCTCTCTCACCTCCCGATTTCTCTCATGATCTTGTCTTCTTCTTTTTTCTTATCCCATTTATATATATATGTATATATATATATATACATTTCTTTTTATTTTCCTTTTGCTTTCAAATTAAAAGTGTCCTCAGAAATCAAGCAGCGCGCATCTCGAGGCACCAACTCGTCTCATTTTAAAATCTCTATAGTCGCGCTACATGCATCACGAGGCGTATCCAATGTACACATTAAAATCACATAACCAATATATCCACATTAAGCGACTATCTCTGTCCCACGTCGGCACGCGACTCGAGGCGCGCTCCCATTCATTTTTCGGCTCCCCGAATTCTCCACGTATACTTCTCCACTCAAGATTCGGATATACGTATTCGACGAGTGGGTCCCACATACGACCTTGACTTGGCACATGGCACAAGACAAATTTTCGGGCCGTTACAGATCAGTTCGACAATGCGCCACCGCGTCGTTCACTGCACCGTTGCCGCTGCCGCGCTTACGCTTCTGCCGAGACGACGCCGCCGTCGCTGCCGTCGTCGCGCCATTGCCGCCGTTGCCGACGTCTCCTCTGCTAACCGCCATCGCTGGCCAACTCCGCAGATGCCGCACCGCACATCCGCTGTCGTTCTCTGCCGCTCCCTCGCCAAAGCTGCAGCGTTGACGCTGGTCCGTGTCCAGTACCTGAAGATGCGCCACTGCCATTCTGCGTTGCTGCCTGCCGTTACTATTGTAGTGTCTCGTTGCTGCCGCCGCAATCGTCCACGTGCCGCCGCTGCTGCTGGTTGCCGCTACTGGACTATCCGAGTGTCGCCGCTACTGCTAGTTGCCGCTGCTAGATCGTCCGCGATTCTGGTCATCGCGGCTGCTGACGTCAGCTCTTTGCGCCGCTGCTCTACCGGGAGCCACCGTCGCCGTTACCCTTCGCCGGAGCCTCTTTATCTCTCTCCGCTACCCCCACCATCTTCGCTTTCTTGTTCCTCTCCTCCCTCTTCCTCTTTGTTTCTCTCTCTCTCATCTTTCTCTCTCATCTTTCTCTCTCTCCTTTCTATCTCTTATTTCTCTCTTGCTATCTCTTTTTTTAAAGGAATTTTTTTTTATCATTATTGGGAGAAAAGAGAAATAATAATGTGGGATGGGTTTGATGTGATGTGTGATGTGATGAGATGGGTGATATGAAGACTCAATCCCATACTACCCCGTACACACGCGTTACGCGTACACCGCGACGTCGTACACTCTCGTCACTACATGCGCACAACGCAACCAAACAAAATTCTCGATTAACGCGGTGCGAACTATTAAATGATAGTAAAATAATTGAATACTCGCAATACAAAAATAATATATTTCTCTGATTAGGCGTACCATAAATTTGTCGCGACGTTCACGTGGGTCTGAGCTTAGGATTCTAATATGTAATTTGCCAGTTAATTGGAATTGATTAAAATGAGTCGTTACTGGTGCCCAAGAGTAAGAAGGAAAAGTTTGTGGTTTGTGTGGCTTTCCCCCAGGGTGACATGTCTCTATGTACTCCTTGCCTGGTGGGTCCAACTAAACATGTCCGACACCTGCCCATCCTCCTTTTGTCTTGAATTCGTGTATGCGTGTGTTTTATCAAATTAGTTAATAGATTATCCGTATTTCCTTAACTTATTCTCTTTCAGTATTTAAATGTTTATTAAGTTCAATAATTTGCAGTTTATTCTAATGCCTAACCATACTAGTGGGTTTCATCAAATTACTTATTTTTATTATATCAATTAAGTTTCCGCTTATTTATGTTAAATTGTAAGATGCAACCTACTAGTATTGTTAGGCACTAGAATAAATTGCAAATTATTGAACTTAATAAACATTTAAATACCGAAAGAGAATAAGTTAAAGAAACACGAATAATCCACTAACTAATTTGATAAAATACACGTGGACATGAATTTCGAGATAAGATGAGGATGTGCAGGTGCCGAACAAGTGTAGTTGGGCCCATCGCACAAAGAGTACATGGAGACACGTCACCTCGGGGCAGCAGGGCCGCCACAGTTGGTATCAGAGCAAAGAGTTCTAGGAACTTAGGAATGTAAAATAAAAAAACATAAAATTTAATAAATAAACTTTAGTTATGGAAGCCTGAAGTTTATTGCCTTAGAACTTTAGTTGGGAAGTGATTTGAGGCAAGTAGAGATAAGGTTTATATATGTGTTATATCTTCATTTTATATATATGATATACATATATACACCGAGGCTGATCCGGAGCACACTTCTCGATGTAGATTATGGACGGACAGTAGACTACGCCTCGTGAGACTGGTCAGACTAGCGATGGAGCTATGGATTCCCCAGTTATAGCTAGTATGGAGGATCGACTCTTGACTCAGAAGACTCAGATGGTTGAGGTACTACGTTTGTTACGAGATCAGACCGCCACACTGACGACATTTGCTATAGTGGTTGTCGCACCTAGAGAGCCAGTATCAGTTAATGTACCTACACGGACAATCGTCGCCCCGATTGTTCCCCGAACATCTATTGAAAGGGTAGCAGCGAAGACACAAACAGAGAGAGCCACCGCGCTTATCATTCCACTGGACACGCCGACTCCTACACCTCCACTCACGACCACGAATCAGTGACTGCTACTACCACTACCTCTACTACATTGGGATTTGTCTTGGCTCCAAATGCGCAGATGTTGAAATATTTTATGAAACTTCAGTCAGGATTCTTTGATAGTGGTAGTGACCCCGAGATTGATGGGAAGTGGATTATGTCTCATCAGTGTTTCCATAAGTTGATGAAGAACGATGAGAGTGTTCAGGCACGGTTATACGAGGCATGTTTGAGAGGCCACGCAGTAGTATGGTGGACCACATATAAGAATATCCATCCAAAGCTGACGACATGGGCCGAGTTTAGGGAGTTGTTCTATGATCAGTACATACCCAAGGTGAGATTGAGATTTAGATAGAAGTTTTTGACCTTGAGATAGGGTAGCCGAACTTTGCTGCAGTATATGAGAGATTCTGGTACTTACTTCAATTCTCGATGGACGTAGCTAGGACGGAGCATCTGCATATATATTATTTCGCCAAAGGAGTCGAGGATATGATTGCTTTAGCAGTGGAATCATTTGGGGCATCCACTATGTATGACATATTTTATAGAGCTTTGGCGCATGATACCTACCTGATGCAGAGAGATGACAGACATATGACTGAAAGTGAGGCACATACAGGGCAGATTTCTCGGCCAAACTGGAGGCCAAAATGACAGAAGGATCATCTAGATAGAGGTTAGAAGGATGACAAAAGGGACAGGGACCCCATGGATGATCATCGGGGCAGTCAGTTCCAGTATGAGGAGAGACAGCCGGTTCACACCATCGCACCAACACCGACAGATCAACATAGGCCACCGCCACAGATGTACCATCAGGGTCGATATCAGGGGGACATGACAAGGGTCAGAGAGACCAGGGTTAGGGTTCAAGATCTGGAGATAGACATGCTTATAGCCAGGACAACTGTAAATGTCGCAGGTGTGTCAGAGGGGACATTTGAGGATAGACTACCTGACACCACCGTCACCACGTTGAGAACCAGAGCCGGCCAGAGAGAGCCCATGCAGTAGAACAACCGGATGGTAGGGGGACCAAACAACTCGTCGAGGATACATTACATATTTTTGGTAGACTTATGTATGATATGTATGATTTTGGTAGTACTTTATCATTTATTGTTGGGTGTATTGTTGAAACGTTAGGGTTAGATACGCATACACTAGACACACACCTAATCCTCAGTACGAAAACTAGGGACAAGATATACCATAACCTGATATGTAGAGACATGATGATAGAGGTCGAGGGACATCAATTACCGGCTAATCTTCGTGTATTAGAGTACTTAGAGTTTAACGCTTTTCTCAGGATGGATTGGTTGTCACCTTATCATGCACTAATAGATTGTTATGGTAAGAGGATTGAGTTCCGTGACTGACTTACCTATCACTAAAGGCTAACTAGCTACGGCGCAATAGGTGGAGGCATTTGCAGTGATATTTGATAAGTCAATATTTATATATATTTAATAGTTTATTTTATTATATTTAAATATGGAAAGTCTTTAAAATATATATTAATTATATTTATTGGTCATTTATAAGTAAAACGAGTGTGCGGTTGAATTTGTGGAAGAAAAATACTCAAAATTGAGAATTTACATGCAGTTTATCGGATGCCGAACAGTTTCCCTCGATTTACGAGACATTATATTTCAACCAATTAGAAGCTGCTACGTTAGCGCATATCTTCTCTCAACCAATCACACGTTGCCACGTCAGCGGTTCACATCACAGCAGCTGCCAAGTGTCACGCGACTGCTAGTTCAAGCACGTCACTCATTGGTTATCGACCAATCACGTGTTGCCACGTCAGCATCTCCATTTACTCCACCAATCAGACATCACCACGTGGCGTCTCAATCATCACATCACAGCAAAACCAGATTCCCATTCGCTTCAGCCTCCATCGATTTGTCCTCGGGATGTGTGTCTACACAAGCTCCCAGAATTTCGTCGATTCTGCGCGACTCTCACTCCGCTTCTTGTGCTCCACGTGTCGCGTTCTCACCCCAACGACCATGTCACACGCAGCGGTTTCCGCCAATCAGATGACGACCACGTCAGTGCTCTATAAAAAATGAGCCAATTGCGTTGCGACACGTGGTGGACACCAGTTTTTTAGCCCAAAACAGCCACAGGATCATCCTCGGCGCACGAGTCACCTCCCCAACAACCGAAATTATTTTCTCTTACCTCCTGAGACCAATGTTTAGTAGTTTTATATATTAGGAACTTAGGTTTTTTTATTTTAAAAACACCAACTATTATTATTTTGTTATCGACTTTCTTCGACGACGACTTTTGGCTAATCAACTCCTTACCTAGGTCAAAGGGGAAACAAGTCAGGATCATGGATTCATTGTGTATTATGTGAAATCTTTTATTTTATTATTTAATTTAGTTTAATTTCTCATATTTCATTATTGCTGATTTTAAAGGAATATGGTTTAGATCTAGGGTGTGTATGTGGCCAGTGCAATGTTTTAGGTGGACAATTTACAGTTATTTGGACCATTAGTATCCGTGTAATTATGCTTTTGGACCAATAAAGTGACAAACACTTACCCGTTTTCCATCAAACCCTTTCGATTATTGAGTGTGCAAAAATTAAATCTAGGTTAAATCGGGAGCGGATGCGATCCGGTTATTTAGGATTAGTGTTCCCATAGACCCATATTACTGCGGTTAGTGTGTTAAACCCGATTGGCGGATGTCTAGGGTTATACATTAATTAGGGAAGTAGTTAGTGGCAGATGTCCTAGCTATCGAGATTAGGGGAACAAGGAATTTTTAGCGGATGTCGATTTTTCTATAGCTAATCTAGGAGAATTTAAATTAATAACTTTTTGGGAAAGATCGAAGACCATTATTGCCATTGAATCTTGATTCTAATTTGTGGAACTATAGACTTAGGTGTTACTTAGGTATTGATTAATTGTTTTCAAAATTAGTTTAGTTATATTATTTATTTAGTTTAGTTGGATTAATTAGTTAAATTAATTTATTTTAAACCCCCGATTTTCCTTTTTTTATTTTTAACCTAAGAAAGACTATCAATCTCTATGGGATCGGCCCTTTACCACTATTCTACAAAATAGTTTGTTTAGAAAACTTTACTTTATTGACGCGTTCGGCGCGCCTCAATAGTTAAGCCATAGGTTATGACAGAGGCTAGGATTGAGGATGTTTCAGTAGTTAGAGATTTCGTCGATGTATTTCCAGATGATCTACCAGATTACCACCGCCATGAGCTATTGAATATGTCATTGAGTTGATACTAGGGACACAGCAGATTGCCAATAGACGTTATAGGATATCACCATCTGAACAAGAGGAGGTTGGACGACAGCTGGATGAGTTGTTAGAGAAATGTTTTATTCACCCTAGTATGTCACCTTGGGGAGTTCCTGTAACGGCCCAAACTAATTAAACTAGGATTAGCATTAATCTCGGGGATTAATGGTTGTAGTTCGGGCGTTACATAGACAACTCAATTGACTTAGACATGAGAACCGAGGAAATATATTATTTATGGATGTTGGTTATGTATATGTGGTACTTAAATTATTATTATATTACACCGCAAGTGTGTATGTTGCTATCGGGCGAATTTATGTGACGGGTGTTAGCCTCGAAAGGTGTGTCAACACGGATGTCGGATAGACAAACTACGAGTACACTAGAGAGCTCGACTAATTCACGTTAAGATAACTAATTAATCAGTTTAAATGGGTAATGTAACCATAGGCCAAGTAAAACTCAATTAAAATAATAGATTATGGCGTACCTCAAATTACGTGCCGAGAAGCGGGACATCGAGTGTCGGGTAGTTGAGGGTTAGTGGGATCACATAATTTTTCAATTTGATGAATAAAAACACTAACCACATATATTATAATGGGCCTAAGATAATGTAATTGAATCAAATAAATCAATGCATATAGTTTGGTTATTTAAATTAGAAACCATAAGATTGTCCTGGAAATACGTGTTGACACATCTAGGAACCATGTGAGTAGAAAATTTGTGTCACTTTAATTGGGTTAGCAGGAGTTAGTGGGATACATTTCAAGCTGTGGATCATTAGATGAGTTTCGAGATACATAAATACATGAAGATCAATGGTTAGGAATCAATATTACCTTAATATATAAAACCAACACATGCAAGGAAACCATTTTCAACTAATGAATCAAGAGAGCTTGCTGGAGAAGAAGGAGGTTGATGGAGAGAAGGAATTCATGGAAGATTGGTGAGGACTTCTCAAGCTAGGTGGTACATCAACTAGGTACACATCTATTTTTGTCAGATTGAAATCATTTTTGGTTTTTGGCTAATTCCAAAGGGTAGATGATTGAATATTTACAATTGGTTTATATATTTGGGTTCCTCATTTGAAGCTAATAATCCAACTATATTGAAGTTCTTAATTTGGATTTGAAATCATAAAGATATGAATTTTTGAAATTGCAAGACCAAAACTAGAATTATGCATGTTATATTAGGAATTAGCCTATGTAATTCAGTCATAACTTGCACATTTTTTATCCAAATCGACCCAAACTGGTGACATTTGAAAGCTTTCTCAAAGAGTAACAACTCTGCTTAATTAGAGATGTTGTAATTCAATTGTTTTCATGTCCAAAATTGCTCTATAAATAAGTGCTGGAATTCAGAAGAAAAGTTTGAAACTAAATTTATTAAAGGCATAACTCCCTAACTACATATCCAAATGAACTAATTTTTTAGTATATTTTATTTGGTATGTTTGATGCCTTGTGACAAAAAATAACATTTTTTTTGGAAATTTAGATTGGGAGGAATATATTTTCTAAGTCTACTAGTCAGATTAGATTCCAATTAGAGCTATGTTTAGTAGAATCATGATATCTCTTTCATTTTAAATCGGAGTTTTGCAAACTAAACATTTTTTAAAAGCTAAGATAGAGGCCCAATAAACACATTTAATTGACTTCAGAGACTCATGGGACAGTAGCTCGAGTATCGGGGAGCTTTTCGGGTCGATTCAGGTGTCCGGGGGAGTTGGAGCGCGTGTTGAGGTGCTTAAACCCATTGAGAATGCTTCGTAGAATTCATGATTTGTTTTATCGGTATCGAATTACATGTGTGACTATTGGTGGGCACACATGAGGTTTTCACTCTTATTTCGGTATGCATATATATTGGTTGTAGCTAAATCACATGCACGGGTTACTTGTAATAGTGCCCGTGTCGATGGCAGTAGAATATATTTACGACTGTCGGGAGGAATTAGGGTGGTTCTGATGTGTAACAGCGTCGAGAAGGGACCATGTCGTTTACTGATGTTGGGGTTTAACCATTGTAAGCATGTAAGTATATATGTGGTTTCTATTCGATTTATCGATTACTGGTTGGTCTAGGTCAGGGGTTTCTCATGATTATACGGATGTTTACGGATTAATGATTTATTTCTGAACTAGTTTAATTGGTATATTCTTTTTATTCATTTCACTGTACTCCTTTTGCTTGTCTTGTGCACTTACATTTATGGGAATTTGTCGTACTGTTGCCAGGTGTTATATATGCATGACTTGTAGTTTATTAGTTTTATTTCATGAATTTTGTGTGGACTTCGCTTGAGATTTTACTCATTGGAATTGCCACTATATTTGTTGGGTGACTGACGCATATCCTTCAACGAGCAAGGGCAAGGGTACGGAGGTATTGGGCCTACCTATGAGATTATGAAGCCAGCTCATGTGTGATATCAATATGTATTTATTTTACTTTTGTTGCGTTTTGGGTGTTGGGTTTTGGGGTTCATACGCGGCGGAGATTACAAAACGGTTTTGACAAAAACCTCAACAGGATCCAAATCTAATTCCATTAAAAACGTTTAAACCATGAAAAACTTAATCATACCTCAATCGCAATATACCTTTCTGAAGGTTGATCGATCTCTAAGGCGCTGCCAACGACGAACGCCCTCTATCAGCAGTCCACACACGAACGGCGACCGTGATTTGAAGTGCTAGCTTCGAGAGAATACCAAACTTTTTTGTTTCTCTCCAAAACGATCCAGAGCATACCAAAAACCCTAAGTCGTTTCCAAAACGAAAAATAGAGTTTCGGCCTTTTTTCTTTCGTACCTGTCTTCTAACTTAAAGCGTCTATTTATACAACCCATGTATATAGACGGTTAAGTAAATTACACATATACCCTTACTTAAAGAAGTATAAGTGTAATACACCACAAGGGCATTTCTGTTATGAATTTTATCACATAAAATACATTTTTTTCAATCATCTTAAAATCTCGCAAAACCATTCTTAGTGTGCGACCCAATAGGCTCATACAACGTTGGCAGTGTACCAAAACACATTTCGGTATACAAGTCATAAGCGGCCTCTAGCAAGACATTATGACTACCCAAGTTGTACGAATATCAAATCGATACAACCTAATCAATAGTGTATATAACATCCTTTTGTCACACGATATCCTTTTGATCAAACATAAGGCATGGAATTGTCATCCAACATGTTCAATCGTACTAGTCTCGATCTCTAGGTAGACTGAAAACATCCAAGTGACATTGATCAATATCAATTCACTTAGACTAGGCCTTTTAACAGTTTAACACATCGAGGGATCCACTAGATATCTCTCTTTATATGAGAGGGACAAATTCTATCTCGATTACACAACTTCATCACATTGCTCACAGAGTAACCATTCACAACTTTTATAATCGTCCGGTTAAAGACAACGTTTGATAGTGTCAAATCAATATGTTCCTAATGTTGAAGTCTCTGGTAATCTCAAGTCAGAGGACAGGAAAATATACCTATCATGAGAAATAACTATGACTTAATCCATGTGATGTTCTCATAGCGGGTTGGTCCAGTACTTGGTTCCCTAACAAGTACTCGTGATCTTAATTCGTATCCCTATACGTATAATCATCATATGATCATCAATCAAAACTCACAATAGTCTTAATTCATTATAGTTTCCAGTATAATGATCGACTAGGGACATTTAGGATATTTATGTAAATACCCATGGATCTTATTATAATGTAAACATGCAAATTAATTATAATAAACAACAAATGAAATCTTCTATTTTATTAACTAAAAGTATTCTTAAAGACAGTTAATGGATTGACCAAGGGCACATGCCCCAACATCTCCCTCTTGCACTAGGGCCAATTATACATGCATTTAATGCCTAATGATCTAACAAGACCATCATGTTTTGCTTGTGGAAGAGCTTTTGTCAATGGATCTGCAACATTGTCTTCAGTGGGTACTCTGCAAATTTTTAAGTCTCCCCTCTCAATAATTTCTCTAATGAGATGAAAACGCCTGAGTATATGTTTGGATCTGTGGTGTGATCTAGGTTCCTTGGCATGTGATATTGCCCCGTTATTGCACAATACAAACAAAAAGGGTTAGCAATACTTGGAACCACACCTAGTTCAGAAATGAACTTTTTGATCCAAACTGCCTCCTTTTTCTTTGCATCGGACGCCGCAATATACTCGCTTCATTATAGAATCCGCCACGCCTCTCTTGCTTCAAACTTTTCCAGCTTCCTGCACCCCCATTCAAAGTAAACACATATCCAGATTGCGATCTAAAATCATCTATATCAGTTTGAAAACTTGCATCTATGTAACCATTTACAACTAGATCATTTTCAAAACCTCCATAGACCAAGAACATTTCCTTAGTCTTTCTTAAGTATTTAAGGATGTTCTTTACTGCTATCCAATGACTCTCACCAAGATCTGACTGATATCTGCTTGTAGTGCTCAAAGCATATGATACATCAGATCGAGTGCATAGCATGGCATACATGATAGATCCAATAGCCGATGCATATGGAATCTAATTCATACGGTCTCGCTCATCATTTGTCCTAGGACATTGATTCTTGCTGAGACTTATGCCATGAGACATTGGCAACAATCCTCTTTTAGAGTCTTGCAAACTAAACCTATTCAGCACCTTGTTTATGTAAGCACTCTGACTTAGACCGATTAGCCTCTTAGATCTATCCCTATAGATTCTTATCCTTAAGATATAGGCTGCATCTCCTAAGTCTTTCATTGAGAAACACTTCCCTAACCAAGACTCGACATTCCGCAATGTTGGGATGTCATTTCCAATGAGTAATATATCATCAACATACAGTATCAGAAAAATAACTACACTCCCACTGACCTTCTTGTATACACAAGGCTCATCTTCGTTCTTAATAAAACCAAAATCCTTGATTGCTTCATCAAAACGAAGATTCCAACTCCGAGAAGCTTGCTTTAATCCATAAATGGATCTTTGAAGCTTGCATACCTTCCTAGAATTCTCAGGATGTACAAAACCTTCAGGTTGTGTCATATACACGTCCTCAAGCAGCTTTCCATTTAGAAATGTTGTTTTTACATCCATTTCCCATATCTCATAGTCATAATATGCAGCAATGACAATTAAAATTCTTATGGATTTAAGCATGGCTACTGGCGAAAAAGTTTCATCATAATCAACACCTTGAGTCTGCCTGAAACCTTTTGCTACAAGCCTTGCTTTAAAAGTATGCACATTGCCATCCATGTTAGTTTTCTTCTTGAAAACTCATTTAGATCCAATGGTCTTACCACCTTCCGGTAAACCAACCAAGTTCCATACTTGGTTATCATACATGGATTGTATCTCAGAGTTCATGACACTTAGCCATTTATCTGAGTCTTGTCCAAACATAGCCTCCTGATAAGTGGTGGACTCATTTTGATCCATAAGCAGCACATCACGACTATCAGTAATGAGAAATTCGAATCTCTGGCTCATGTCTTACCCTACCAGATTTACGTGGGCCTTGTGTCACTTGCGAAGGTTCTACTGGTTCAGAACGTTGTTCAACTTCCAGTAGCGGTTCAGGGTTTATCTGTGATTCTTGAACTTCTTCAAGATTTATTTCTCTCCCACTAATGTCTTTTGAAAGAAACTGTTTTTTCGTAAAGCCACCATACCGAGTAACAAATACTTTGTTCTCAGCGGGATTATAAAAGTAGTATCCTTTTGTTTCCTTAGGATACCCCACAGATAAACACTTGTCAGATTCAGGTGCTAGTTTTTATGAGACTTTCCATTTTACGTAAGCCTCACAACCCCAAATCTTAAGGAAATACAAACTAGGTCTCTTCCCGTACCATATCTCATATGGTGTTTTATCAACCGCTTTATAAGGAACTCAATTTAGAGTGAAAGCTGCAGTTTGTAATGCATAACCCTAAAAGGATAATGGAAGATCTGCATGACTCACCATAGATCGAACCATATCTAATAAGGTTCAATTTCTCCTTTCAGAAACTCCATTCCACTGTGGAGTTGTTGGTGGAGTCAATTGGGAGACAATCCCATAATTTCTAAGATGATCATCAAATTCTTGGCTCAAATATTCACCACCTCGATCTGAACGAAGTATTTTGATAGTTTTACTAAGTTAATTCTGCACTTCATTTTGAAACATTCGAAACATCTCAAATGATTCAGCTTTATGTTTCATTAAATATACATAACCATATCTGCTGAAATCATTAGTAAATGTAATGAAGTCCTGATAACCTCCTCTAGCCATTGTGTTTATAGGACCGCATACATCAGTATGTATTAGACCCAATAAATCACTTGCCCTTTCACTGTGTCCAGTAAAGGGACTTTTAGTCATCTTGCCTCGTAAACAAGATACGCACGTTTCATATGTTTCTAAATCGAATGAATCTAGAAGTCCATCTTTATGGAGTTTCGTTATGCATTTCTCATTAATGTGCCCGGGACGACAATGGCAAAAATAGGTTTGATTCAAATCATTTGACTTAAATCTCTTTGTATTTATGTTAAAGACTGGAGTATCAGTGGACCGTTTCATGTTTAGAATATAAAGACCATCACACAAATCAGCATTTGCATAAAATATTCCTTTACGAGAAATGGAAAATCTATTATTCAGAATAATAAAATCAAAACCATCCATATTCAAGCATGAAACAGAAATGATGTTTCTGCTCAAGGCAGGCACAAAATAACAATTATTTAAAGTTAAGATAAGTCCACTAGGTAAGACTAAGTCATATGATCCAACAGCCAGGGCAGCAACTCTTGTTCCATTCCCTACGCGGAGGATGACTTCTCCTTTCTTCAACTTTCTACTTCTAGTGAGTCCCTGCGCATTTATACAAATGTAAGATCCACATCCGGTATCTAATACCCAGGAATTACTAGTAGATAAATTAATTTCAATAACATAAATACCTGTAGTGGTAGTCGCACTACCCTTTTTCTTCTTTAGATCTTCCAGATAGAGTTTGCAATTTCTGAACCAATGTCCAGGTGCATGACAGAAATGACAATTTCCTTCCTTTTCTTTTTGGTGTTTTGAAGCAGGAATAGGCTGGGGCTTGACTTGTTCCACAGGCTTTGTGACAGGTGCAGCAGCAGCCTTGACAACTTTTGCCTTGCCTTTGGCTTTCTTCTTCATTCCCTTTCCCTTTTGGACCATCAACACATTACTAGAGGGTTTCTTGATATTTTTGTTCAGCTGTTTTGAGCATCAAATGCAACTCTGAAATTGATTTCTCCATATTATTCATATTGTAGTTCATCACAAATTGTGAGTAACTGTCTGGTAATGAATTCAGGATCAAATCCGTATCCAACTCTTGGCTTATGGGAAATCTGAGTCTATCAAGTTGGTCAACATAGCCCTTCATCTTCAGAACATGAGGACTAACTGACGCACCCTCAGTCATCTTGCAAGAATGTAGGTTTTTTACTATCTCGAACCTTTCTTGTCTAGCTTGCTGTTGGAACATTTCCTTCACGTTATAGCCATGTCGTAGGCTTCCATTAGTTCCATGTCCTTCGAAGTTCAGAACCATAGTTGCCAAAGACAATACATGCAACATCGGTAGAATCGTTGACATGCTTATTATGCGCATCCTTCACAAACTTTCGTAGCATTGGCCGGTGGGTCCTCGGGGATTGGAGCATCTAGGACATACAACTTGCGTTCATGCTTAAGAACAATTCTCAAGTTTCGAACCATCAAGAAAGTTAGTCCCAGATAGCTTATCCTTCTCAAGGATGGATCGCAGTGACAGGGATTATTGTTACTTGAAGAGGCCATTGATCTACAATAAAGATTATGCAAAGTTTATTTTAGTATAGAGGAATAGACTCCCACTAAATTAACAACCCTCCTAAAACACACTGTTTATTTAGGGGACTAAAATCCATATTTCACCTAATTCTATGACAGTTATGGCATGAAACACTGAACTAGATTATTTAGGTAGGTAACAGTTACCAATTACATCTTATGTAATTTTTAGATGTTTTTGTGAGATACGAGACATCTTATATCTTATCATGTTTTTATCTCATCGTGTGCCTAAAGCTCAAAACTATTTTGATAGCTTTATTAAGTCGGGCCATTTTAAACATTTAGGTAACTCTTATCCAACTTGTCTCACCAAGATAACACAATACACCCAGCTATGGCTGAACCGTATTAGTGTGATCAAGGCCTTGACAAGTGTTTAAAATGGATGGCGTGAGATTTAAAATTTAATAAAGGGATTTTATTCAGTTTTAGTGATTTTATGTAAACAATGAAATATCATCTATTTTTATTGATTTGTTAAATCACTAAACAATTTGGAGATTTTTTTTAGAAGACGAATCTCAATTCCGAAAATTGAAATTCGCTATAGAAAATCATATTTTTTGCTGATTTTATTATTCTAAATTTACCCCTTAATTTATCCAAAATTAAGTCAATTAAAGCATTTTTAATTAACCCGGGCCCACATCTAACTAATCATCTTATCCTAATCCAATTAGAACTTAAGATATTTGAA
Organism: Stephania yunnanensis; assembly: GCA_039657365.1. Lineage (NCBI taxonomy): Eukaryota > Viridiplantae > Streptophyta > Magnoliopsida > Ranunculales > Menispermaceae > Stephania > Stephania yunnanensis. The sequence goes on along the minus strand of CM077585.1, from coordinate 50,418,553 downwards.
TCCTAGCATATCACCAATAACAAACTTCTTCATATTTATCTCCTATCCAATAGGGTTAACGAAACCGATTTTGCTTATATCTCTTAATCTAATTTGTTATCTATCTTTATCAAATAGAAACTTCATAACAGAATAAATATAACAAGATAAATAAATAATTTTGAAAATTAATTATTTGCAATTTCGGTCCTCATCCAAATAATCACAAACATGTAATTGAATCATGAACTACTATCCCAATCGAACCTAATGGTGTCATGGATCACAGAACACGAAACTCAATTCATTAAAATTATTTGAATTAACCTAACATGGTTACTAGCATGTACGAAACTAATTTCAATTAAATCACGAATATATGTAACATATACACAAAACATGATAATAAATCTCACAGAAACCTTATGTATATCACATATACATCAACTATTAACATGCTTTCAATCATATATCATGTATATATCAGAAGAAAACATGCAATGAATTTAATGGAATCGAACTCGAAAGCTCTGATACCACTGTTGGCTTTTGGGGTTCATGCGTAGCGGAGATTACAAAACAATTTTGACAAAAACCACAACAGGATCTGAATCTAATTCTATTAAAAATGTTTAAACCATGAAAAATTTAATCATACCTCAGTCGCAATATACCTTTCTGAAAGTTGATCGGTCTCTAAGGCGCTGCCAATGACGAACGCCCTCTACCAGTAGTCCACACACGAACGACGGTCGAGATTCGAAGTGCTAGCTTTGAGAGAATACCAAACCATTTATTTCTCTCCAAGACGATCCAGAGCATACCAAAAAACCCTAAGTCGTTTCTAAAATGAAAATAGAGTTTCGGCCTTTTAATCTTTCGTACGTGTATTCTAACTTAAAGCGTCTATATATACAACCATTGTATATAGACGGTTAAGTAAATTACACATATACCCCTACTTAAAGAAGTATAAATGTAATACACCACAAGGACGTTTCTGTCATGAATCTTATCATATAAAATTCATTTTACTTAACCATCTTAAAATCTCGCAAAACCATTCTTAATGTGCGACCCAATAGGCTCATACAACGTTGGCAGTGTACCAAAACACATTTTGGTATACAAGTCATAAGCGGCCTCTAGCAAGACATTATGACTACCCAAGTTGTACGAATATCAAATCGATACAACCTAATCAATCGTGTATATAACATCCTTTTGTCACACGATATCCTTTTGATCAAACATAAGGCATGGAATTGTCATCCAACATGTTCAATCGTACTAGTCTCGATCTCTAGGTAGACTGAAAACATCCAAGTGACATTGATCAATATCAATTCACTTACACTAGGCCTTTTAACAGGTTAACACATCGAGGGATCCACTAGATATCTCTCTTTATATGAGAGGGACAAATTCTATCTCGATTACACAACTTCATCACATTGCTCACACAATAACCAATCACAACCTTTATAATCGTCCTGTTAAAGACAACGTTTGATAGTGTCAAATCACTATGTTCCTAATGTTTAAGTCTCTGGTAATCTCAAGTCAGAGGACTGAAAAATATACCTATCATGAGAAACAACTATGACTTAATCCATGTGATGTTCTCATAGCGGGTCGGTCCAGTACTTGGTTCCCTAACAAGTACTCGTGACCTTGATTCATATCCCTATACGTATAATCATCATATGATCATCAATCAAGACTCACACTAGTCTTAATTCATTATAGTTCCCAGTATAATGATCGACTAGGGACATTTAGGATATTTCTGTAAATACCCATGGATCTTATTATAATGTAAACATGCAAAATTATTATAATAAACAGCAAACAAATCCTCTATTTTATTAACTAAAAGTATTCATAAAGACAGTTAATGGATTGACCTAGGGCACATGCCCCAACACTGATGACTTCAGCAAAAGTTGCCTCACCACGTCATCCGCCTTCTGCAAATCGAGTGCATCACGGTAAGATGATAAAACGTGTGTCGCACTCTGAGTTACGGAAAACCCATCAATCCATCTGTATAGAAAATTATAAATTAGTAAAATGAAAAATTAGTTAATATTATAGAAATTACGTTATAACATTTGTATTACCCGTGTCCTAAATGGACGTCATTAAGCATTTCCTCTCCATCCATTGTTCGAGGTTGAACTCTAGGAACACCCAGCCGCCTTGGTGCTATGAATGAAAATCTATCCGCGGCACAACTCCCTGTACGAAAAAGCCAAATAGGCACTCCCCCAACTATATTGTCCGGCTATGTCAAAATCCTCGAGCAACGGTAGAAACATCAAATGTACATATCGATTTAACTTATCGGCGAATAGACAACCACTGATTAGTTGGAGAATGTACGATCGAACATACTGTCGCACCGTCTCCTCATCGCTGTCATCATGTATAGCTGGCACGTTACGTTCAAGCCCTTCGAATTTCAATTTATTTCCATGAAGGTCATCTCCAACAGGAATTCGACCAAGTAGCCTCTCACACACCTCAACATAGTCTGTATCGGTAGTTCCTGTCACAGGCATACCTTCCATAGGTAAGTTGAGCTGTACCTGTACGTCCTTGAGTGTAATAGTGTACTCGCCACATTGCATGTGAAATGTATGTGTCTCTGGGCGCCATCTCTCAACCAATGCAGTAATCAAAGCCCAATCAAGGCTAAAAAATGACACGCGTGAAATCCCATAAAAGCCCCTGGAACGTAGATATGGGATCATTTGAGAATGATGCTCCACCGTTCGATCAACGACAGCCCGTCGTCGACGCACCCGTAATGTCTCGTACACCTTAGAATTGAAAATAAACTATCATATATATATGTATGTATATTATACGTTCATTCATGAACATTGGATGTATCCATCTTAAAAGTTTTACCTTACCCATCCACGCTCGCGAGGATCTATGTGTAGATTGGAGATGTAATAGTCAAGGATCTGACGGACCTGGATCCATTTGTGTACGAACTACAATTTATGGAGTTTTAAAAATTAGTCGTGTTGTTCGAAAAGTCGCCACAAATCATTATTAAAGGTTCAATATAACGAATACGTAAACATTTCATGACGCAAAATATATGGATAATTCAAAAGGTTCAATATAATCTAATTACATACTTAAGCCATGAACAAACAATATATAAAATAGACTATTGATTTTGATTGGAAGATTGAGCTCTGGCCGGATAATGTTTTTTGTTATATCCCTCTGCACGACAAATACCGCATCAGTTCTTCCTAGTCGGGACTCGATCACGATCTTTATTGAGACATGTTGTTCTTTTATGTCCTTCTTGATGACATATGCCACATCGCAAGGCTCTTGAAACATTAGGAAGATCCGTCTTATTTTGCCTTCGCGTTCCCTTTGGTCTCCCTCGACCACGTCTGCACCTTGGGTCTGGTATGATCTTAGTCGCAAAAGTCAGCCAATATTTCTCATCTGGAATGACTTTGAAATTGAAGAAGTAATATTGCACGTACACATCTATCCGGTAGTATGGTTCAATAAATTGCGAGTAGCTCACTCGAAGAAAGGAACATGCAGGTAACACGTGTGAGCAAGGGAAACCAAACGATTGGCATTTATTGCAACTACACATGCGATCCTTTAGGATAACGGCTTGTGTATTGTTGCCTTTATGCATGCGATCTCCATGTCGTCCTATAAGCACTTCAAACTCACATATGTCACGATTTATCAAGTTGACTTGATGCCTCCTTGCAGCTTGTTCGTAATTTGTGAATTTATCCGTCACATATTTCGTGTACGGTTGCCAGTTTGAGATTGTTTCATTGATTTCTGTTTTACGTCGATCGTGGTATGTAACTATTCTATAGTAAATCATTTGAGTCATCGCCGTTATTGGCAAAAACCGAGCCCCCTTCAATACACCGTTAAAACACTCTACAATTGAAAAATAAATTCATGTAAGCAATATTACTTCAGTGAAAATTAAATCATTGAATGCAAAACAAAATTTGCATGTCATACATACAAACACCATTAGAATTCATTCATCCATACTGCATGCCTCCGTCATGCGATTTAGTCCATAGTTCTTTTGGGATGACATTGACATATTGCAGATATTGAGGGGTTCGTGATGATAAGTATGCAAAACACTCCATGCACACATTAAATTTCCGAACTTGATGTTGACCAGCTGCTCGAGAAAGTAGGTTTTTCAAGGGCTCGTTTTTTAATTGGTTGTTGAAATTATTAACCATGTGTCGCAAACAATAATGGTGGTATCCTTTTGGGGGACAAAAACCATTGGTCGGGGTGTTGACTACCTCCAGAATGCCAGGGTGACGATTAAAAATAATGAAAATACCATCTCTATTCGTCACATGTTTGCGCAACGTCCTCAAAAACCATTCCCACGAATCTATAGATTCGATTTCTGCATCAGCACATGCTACTAGTAGTATGTGTCCATTACCATTAACAGAGATGGCAAACAATAGCTTACCACTACGCCATATAAGAAAATCCCGTCAATTTGAAGCAGAGGCATGCAAAACCTGAAAGCTTGTATTGATGCTTCGAATGCAAAAAACACACGACGAAATTGAGGACACTCAGTCCTTATCTCATTAGAAGCCCGTTGTCTATGTGAACACTCAATTACTGTCCCTGGACTGTTAATATTCACGGCCGCCAACCAACTTGGCAATTTAGCGCATGATTTATCCTAATCTCCAAATGCATTTGCAACTGCCTTCCTTTTCGCATCCCACATTCGCTTGTAGTTCACTTCGTGTCCGTATTTTTCCTTAATTATTTGTATTAATGCCTTGATAGTTATTGCTCGATCTATCTGGACAATGCTTTGGATCTCTCGGGCAAGCATGTTGGCATCGAGTTGGGCGTGACCGCGTTCTACGTCAGGACTTATACAGTTGTGTGACACGTCTAATTATGTGATCTCCGATAATTGTGTTTTCTTTTGCAAACAAGCACGAAGACGTCACATGCACCCGTCTTGCGCACTTCTGCACTTGATCGCCCATAAAGTTGTAGTCGACTCCATCAAATGATATTAACAATGTCTGTTAACATGCCACACTTTGACGAAATGTTGTAAGCCTTTTTTATTGTCAAATCACATCCCTAATTCCAAATCAAAATTAGACGTGTCTCCCCACAGTCTGTTGATGAGAATGTTGGGTCGCAGTGGAGTTAGTCACCTCCCAATCGATTTCATTATACACCGACAATGGTTTGTAAACTTCATCACCAATTGCTTCCTTCATAAAATCTCTTCATCGATAACAAACTGCTCATCATCTTGCACGTTTTCCGCCCCTAGAAGTTCATACCTTGGGTCATCCGCGACAACATTTCGGTTTTCCCAATCGACAGATGGTGCAGCATCTTCGGGGGGACGCACGTCCTCGTCCGCGTCATTAATGTCATCATCATCGTTAGATTCATCATCACCATGTGGTGATTGCATATGCAATCTTTCCATCATCGATGTAGTGTTTGACGTGCTGACATCTTCATCTACTAGTTGCGATTGAACTATATGATTTTGAAAATAGTTGATTGGCTCAAATATTAAATAAATATCTACACTTGAAGTTAATGGTAGATTGGTCACTGTCACCCACATCAAGTCGAAGTGCGTCGCGTCTTCCAGTAATACGGGGACAAAATAATGTAAACCTTGGGGAGTCGCGTGACGATAAGTCATACTTACCATAGTTTCCGTATATGAGATATTGAATGCATTACACACATGATCCATCAATTGTTGTCTATTCGTCTCAAACTTAAACATCAACACTGCTGATGGAGGTGCGTTGTACCTAATGTCATTTCTACCATTTACAATTTCACCGTTCGCATAAAAGAGAAATAGGATGTTCATATTTTTCATGACCTACATAATTTATTGGACAATGATGATGTAAAAAAAACTGCATATATATCAAACGTCATTCGTTCATCAAATTGAGGTTTTAAATCGCAAGCAAACTTTCTGATGTAGAGGATCGTCTTAATAGCGCAACTAAAGAGCTTATGCATTCGTCTACACGACATCGATTAATAACTCATATTTATATCAGCTATGTCAAATTACGGCATATTTTAAAAAAAAAACAAATAACTCAGCATAATTTTTTTTGGTTTTAACAAACAAACTCCACATATTAATTTTTTTTTAACAAACAAACTCCAAATAAATTTATTTATTTTTACTAAAATATCAAGTCAAACTTACTCAAACTTAAATAAATAAGTTTTTTAACTTACTAATTTCCCTCTTTTTTTCCTTTATCTTCAATTGGATTATCCATGAAAAACAAATAAAAAATTAGCGTTTACTTATATAAATATTACTAACTACAACAAAATGACGTAAAAATAAATAAATAAATTCAAACCTTTTAACAACCTTCAACCCAAGTCAAACCCACTAATGTTTATCTTCTATTTGATATTTCCTGAAAAAATAAAAAAATTGACCCACCTCAAAATCCAACCCACAACTCACTCAACTCTATCACAAAAAATGACCCACCCCACAACCCAACCCACAACTCACCCAACTCTATCACACCAAAAAACAAACCCACCCCACAACCCAACCCAAGCCCCCCACTCTCTCTCTGCTACTCTCTTCTCTCTCTCTCTCTCTCTCTCTCTCTCTCTCTCTCTCTCTCTCTCTCTCTCTCTCTCTCAAAGTCCCCCCACTTTTTCTCTCGGTCACCAACTCTCTCTCTCTCTCGCGGTCTCTCGGTTCACCAACTTTCTCCCTCTCTCGGTCACCCTACTCTATATATATCTCTCTTGCGATCTCTCGGTCTCTCGCTCCCCTTCCTCTCCGTCTCTGTTGCTGCTCTCTCCTCTCTCCCTCTACTGCTGGTCTCTCCTCCCTCTGCTGGTCTCTCTCGCACCAACTCTCTCTCGATCGATGCTCTCTCCTATCTCCCTCTGTTGGTCTCTTCCGCGTCGGACTCTCTATCGCTCACTTTCTCGGTTGCTCCACCCCACCAACATCCACCTTAAAAAACCCCCCAACCATGGCTGCCTCTACCCTAGAGCCTGCAAAACCTAGCTGCAAAACCTCGAGAACGCAGAGAATATATTCTCGGCGTTCTCGAGGAAGAGGATGATCACGGGGGCATAGTACACGAATGGCGCATTCTCTGAATGCACCATTCGTGTACTGTGGAACACTCCACGTGGAGGGTTCAGAAAACATGAATGGTGCATTCTCTTGGACAAATCCACATGGACGCCACGTGGATTCCTCCACAATACACGAATGGCCCATTTTGAGAATGCGTCATTCGTGTAAAATTTTGTGGTATATCTAAAAACACAAAATGAGATTTACCTTAGTTTTGGAATAAAAACAAGACTTGTCTTATTTTACTCATTTATTTTACTTTTTACAGTACATCCGTAATTTCTTCCAAAAAACATAAAAGCAACCAAACGGTACAAAAGCTCATTATTAAGTGCCACATCAGCGATGAACGAGAGAATAAGTTGAACCATGGATCCTAATAGCTGCTAGTTTATGCAAGGTTTTGAGAACTTAGTTTATGCAGGTTCATTGTGACTCACGAGACTCATTACAATATCAGTTAGTTATTGTGAGCCTTATAACCCACCAAACTTTATGGATTTATTACGATCATCTAAGTTTTGTCCAGTAAAATTATTTGTACGGGATCTATTGCTCTCTCGTGAGTTTATAATAATAATAAAAAAAAAAAACTCCCTTTACTACAACTTGTATGGATAGACAAATTAATTAATATATTCTATCATTTTCTTAAAAATTGCATTCTTCACTAATTACAAGGGCAGAGCCAAAACCTTATGATTACTTTTTTTTTTGGGTCAAATATCTTATATATTTTAAGTTTTTTACAAATTTATTTTTACGTTTTAATTTTGGGTAGTGCTATTTGGACTCTTGAGTCCGGACTCAAATTTTTTTTTAATTTCAAATACACCATCGAGCAATTAATGAAACAACCATAATCACTTGTAAAATTTCTATTATACCCCTTAAATATTTACAAAAAATTTTAAAACCTCCCTATGAGTCCGGACTCATGAGTCCAAGTAGATTTATTGTTTAATTTTTACAAATGCATCTTAATGTTTTAAAATTTTCTATAAATTTATCCTAATATTTTAACTTTTACAAATACATCTTAATTTTTAAATTCTTACCAATTTATCCTAAAATCTTTTCATTTACAAATTTTCAGCATCGCAATTGCAGTCGTAACACGATATATTGGGAGAAACTCTTATCATTTGTAACAACAAGGTTAAAATTAACTACAAACCAATCCAAAAATGTTAGAATAATTTAAAATGAAACATTCCGCAAACGTGTCCATCTATTAATGCATCGAAATATGTGTATACACAAATTGATACATTCCGGGTGACCTGGAATGGAACATTCGGCAAAGGTATTCATAGTCTTGATGTAAAGTTGGGTTGGACCTACCATTTAGGAGTAGATCCGCCTCTGAATATGGGCGGTGGCCTGCCCCCTTACCATAAATGTACAGTGAGAAGTTAGAACTGAGAAATGAGAATGTAGTCAAATACGTACGGCGACTTTGTATTGTGATGCATATCGATCAGTGCTTCGTATAATTATGCGAATTCAGTCTCTCCTCTTCTTGCTGGCTGAAAACGATGTCTTGGACTTACTTGATCAACTCGGTGTGCAAGTTCCTCGCACTGTCCCAAGCAGTAGACATAGCTACACCGTTTTGTTCCTACAACAACTTTTCTTTTTAAGTAAAATAAAAATTTATTAATCATTAATGACTCAATACTAATATCAGACACAAAATTTATTGCCTTAATAAAATTAAATTGATATGATAATTCTATTTATATATACATTCGATCATTAATAATTAAACTTCAGTCTGGATATCGGAGAAAAAAAAACAATTTGAGAAAATTCTTTTATTATTTTAAATAATATATTTTTTTAATTTTTTTTACATAGCAGTCAGCATCAACTGCATCGATTAATTAATCAAAGCTAAAGGCTAGAGCCTCTCTAGCTTCTAGCTAAAAATATTGAAATCTCAAAAAAAAAAAATTGTATGTAATTTGAATTCAAAACAACCATGCATTGAGATATAGCGTATGCGAGCACACCTCAATGTGTCAATTGCCCCCAAAAACTGTGGAACAAATGTAAAACTATTTTCATTTATTTTTAAATTAACCTTTTGAAATATAAAACTATTTTCTTATTTGGACAATGTTTATATATATATATATATATATATATATATATATATATATATATATATATATATATATAGGGTGGACTATATTGTACACTTGACACAAATTTGTCAAGTGTTCTTTGTCACATGCATACACGCACAACATTTGCACACACGCGTGTGCAACAAATGTTTGTATTAGAAGTATGTCAATTAATCATTTTTTTTTACATATCACATGCAGTTTAAAACATGTTTTTAGATGTTTATTTCTTAGTTTTTAAGTGAAAATATATATTAATTTTGATATATGTATACCATTTACTTATTTATTTATTTATTAAAAAATAGATTATGACACGAAAATAGTTAAATGTAACTATTCTAAATTTCTGATAGACCAGGCCCAAATGGTGCTGTATAGTAAAGTAGCTGAAATATGCATGTTGACTGACATATATAGGTTATAGAATTAAATTCTAGTATCATTTAATCTTCATTTCAGGTGTCAAAAACGGGTCACTAGCTCAATCATTTTACTTAAATTAATATATATATATATTTTTTTTTTCAAATCATGTGACCGGGCTCTCTATTTCTCGTAAGTTGAACTTGCGGCAAGCTACCATGGCCACAAATGTTGCCGGTAACCCCATGATCTATGATCTCCTCTACTTTTTTTTTATTTTTTTTTCTTTTCCTCGACACTGTTTTTTTTTTTTTTTTTCATTCTTCTTCATCTTGGTGTTTAACAGCGTTTAGATCTTCTTCTTTTGATAAGAGGGAAACAACTTGCCGAACCGATGTTCAAATTCATGACCTCTTACTCATAAATCTTGTACTAAATTATTGAGCCACCCAAATTGATACAATGACCATATCTTTACAAAAGTGTCCAAAATCGATATCTGTCAATGGAGAAGGAAAGGCAAAATATAGATACATTAAGAGAGGATGATGACACGTCAATTTTGATATTGAGTCCTCCCGCAAATGTGGGTGCGTGTGAAACTCAGCCAATACCAATATTATCCCCAACTCGCAAACTAATAGGTGTGGCCGGTTTTATCTCCTGTATTATTAAGAGAGATATACTTACTTCTTTGTGAAGTTATATAACTTCAAAAAAACAGCAGATCAGAAACGAAAATTTCCGTCTCTGATTTGCATAAATTCCGTCTCTAATTGAAATCTGCAACGGAAAGAGACGGAATAAATTCCGTCTCTGAAATCGTCGACGCTGATTCAATCAGAAACGAAAATGTGATTCCGTTTCGGATTTAGAGACGGAATAAATTCCGCTTCTGATTAGAGACGGAATAAATTCCGCTTCTGATTAAATTTTTCAAAATGGTGCAATTGTAATTGCATTCCGTCTTTGATTCCGTCTCTGATTAGCAACGGATCAGAGACGAAATGCATTATTTCCGTCTCTAATTCCGTTGCTAATCAGAAACGTATCAGAGATGGAATTTTTCCATTCCGTCTCTGATCCGTCTCTGATTAGCAACGGATCAGAGACGAAATGCATTATTTAATCAATGTGAGACTATATTTTAGAGCACACATATATCTCCAACAACATTTTAAGCGAAAAGACATTTAAAGTGATTCTGAGTGGAGGATTTTGTGTGCTCCACCGAGTTTGGACGATGTTCAGGTGGTGTATCTGCATTTTCTCTTTGTTTCAATTTGTGTTTCTAACTATGTTAAGTTTTGTTTGTTTGTTTGTTTTCATTTTGTCTTACCCTCGTTGATAGGTTGTTGATAGGTTGTCCTCCGAGTCCATTATATATGTATCTTGGTAAAATATTAATTCAGATCTATATGGATTTTGATAGTTATATTAGCTTATTAGACCTACAAGTGAATGATCACTTAGGTTATTTGGTTTGCAATGACTTATTTGGGTTTTATAGGTTTATCTACTACGTCCGATTATATCTATTCAAAGAATGTCAGTATGCTTATAATTTATCCTTGTAAATTTATAATTAGAAATTGCTCTTTAGAACTTTTAATAGTTTGTTTTGGCTTAAAAAATAAAATAAAATAAGTCGAACCCGTATCAAAACCTAACAGACCTCCCTGAAGGTGACGTCAGAATGCAATAAATCTTGTTGTCTAAAAAAACAGAAAGTACAAACTGTATCCCGAAGACAGTCCTATATATTTGTCACTCTAATAAATGACAACAACACTAATCAATTTTCGGTCAAAAGCTAGTTGAACTGAAAATATTATTTAACAAGGAAAATTAGTACAAACTAACAAAATTTAATTCCATAAAGATGAACAGCTCGGTTTGATTATCTTTTTATAAATTCATGATAACATGGTTAAAACTTAAAAGTGACACACAGTAATACAGGCACGCACTGCATGCCATACTGTTAGATTACTTGGGGATGCACGTTGCAAAGCACTCATCAAATGGATTTCATTGCAGTGCGGCGAAATTAATCATCTTTAGTGAGATGGAGGCACGAGACATCCTTTGCAAAATTAATGCAAGATTAATTGGGGATGTGAGTGCACGTTGATTCGACAGATTTCATTTCAGATTCAATATCACAGATGAGCAACATATAACATGGAAAGGAAAATCTTGGAACGAAGATTACTATATAATAGAATGTTTTACAATTACACAAAGATGAGCTACATATGCTTATAGGACAATGTAAAATCATGTGTCTCATAACTTACAACTTAATTACATAAGTTACTAAAATCCTTAAGTCTTTTGACTTCCATTGAAGTTACAAATTTGATGGGAATTTATACTTATTGTGGAAGTTGAATAGTTCTCCCTTAGGCTTATAAAATGACACTTGTATCATCAAATAAAATGTCAAATGTGTTGAGCCTGAGGGTGATAGGATCTTAGAATTTTACGAACCTATCTAATTGCTTCCGCAGGTGACTCTCTATTTGATCTAATTCTAATGTTTAAGAATGCATGCTTACATGTGGTATCAGAACATATTGGATCAGTAGAGTTTTCCATGAATGATTTGTGTTGTACTTAGTGTTTTAGTTTGATGTTGAATTGATCAAAATTTCTCAATTTTAAATTGCCCTCAGCAATATTGATATATATTTATCTATATGATATACTCATGTTATTTGGTTGAATGCATCAAACCGAATTGAATACTGTTGATGTTGATGCTTACAATTCTTACGTCTATGCATAATGTTGAAATTACTAAATCAGTAGAAGAGTAGCACTGACATTATATTTTATATAAAATATAAGAATTATACACTTTGTTATATCTGCAAATCGTTGCTCATTCTTATGAACAACCAACAACGTACAATGTAATGCGCACTCATTTGTCACCACCATTAAGTTCGTTGGTGTTAGAGTTGTAATCTAAATTACATTAATGTTTGAGTTTGATTAGGATTATGAGTTATTAGTGTTTGAGTTTGATTAAGATTTTGAGTTAGAGTATGAGTTTATTTAGAAACTCCTTGTTAGATTAGGAATATGTTAATGCGACTCTATAAATTAGAGTTAAGCCCCCACATTGTAATTAATGAGTTTATTAGAGCGATTAATAAAGTGTGTCATTGCGGTGTCTCTAAACCTAACATGACATCAAAGCAATAGTGAGATCTCACTACAAAAAAACAGCAAATCAGAAACGGAATTAGAAACGGAATAAGTTCCGTTTCTAAATTAAAAAGTTAGCAACGGAATTGAGATGGAAACATTTAGAGACGGATTTGAGACGGATCAAAGACGAAATTCGAGACGGAATTAGAGACGGAATTAAATTCCGTCTCTGAAAAATGGCGCCAACATTCCCACCAAAACTTTATTTTGTTATACCCGTTCATCAAATCTCGAGATTTGTGACAACAAATCTCGAGATTTCTCTTTACCCCTCCAAAACCCCCTCGTCTCGTCCTCCCCACCACCGAAATCCACCGAAAGCCCTAACCAAGCAAACCCACCGCGCGATTCGATCTCATCGTCTTCGTCGTCTCTCCTCTATACTCGTCTCTCCTCTCTCGGTCGCGCTGTCTCTCCGGCCACCGACCCCCAAAGCTCCAACCCCCAACAAATCGGCGTCTCTGTTCCGTTGATCTCAACTCTCTCTCTCTCGGTCTCTCCGTCTCTCTCCGCCACCGCCCCCAAATCCCCAACCCCCAACAAGTCGTCCTCGCACTACATTGCTCCCCGGTAGCGCCGCCCGCTCTCGGTCCTGTTCGGTTGTCTTGCACCATTTCAATCCGCGCCTCTGCTCCTCTCTAGGGTCTCACTTCGTGCTCTCATTCAGTCCCCTCTTCGATCTCTGTTCGGTGGTATTGTGCTCTCATTCATTCCGCGCCTCGCTGTGCTTGATTGGTGAGTTCTCCCTCTTTCCTCTCGAACCATTATTTTTGGTGAATTGGCCGTGACATGTTATGTAGGTGTTCCTTGCTATTTTATCATATCTTGATGTTGGTTTACCTATTTAAATGTATAATTTAAATAAATTTGATTTGGTTGTAACTTTACCAAGATGTCTCCCTTGCTATTGTATGATATCTTGATGTGTATAACTATTCAAATATCATAAGTGATATATTGATGTCTTTGTTATATGTTCGGTGTCTCTCTTGATGTGTTATGTAGGTGTTCAACTAACATTTATAAAAAGAACAAGTTTCCACTTCCTTTCGCCTAATGAAATCAAGAATTTTCGTTCGCATTTTTGTTCAAATTTATCATGTTAGGCATTGTTTTTTATTCCTTGCTATTTTATTATGTTTGGTTATGCTATTCTCGAAATGCCAAAAAATTGATAATAGGTGCAATGATCTCGAAATATGAAAATCTAATTCTCGAATATACTAGGTATTACTTTGATCATAGTTCTTCGCATGATTCTTGATCTTATTCAAGAGCTTAGTGAACGAAGTGATGGTTGTGGCTATGTCTTCATCTGAGCCAACTCGAAAGTCTCATAGTGCCCTCGATTATCAACTTTTTCTTCACTTGATGTTTACCTTTATAATGTACCCTAAGCTTCTCCTTCACTTCCTTAGTTGTTTGACAAGCCCTAACTCTGTTAAATTTGTTCTCATAAAGCGAGGAAAAAAATTATTCATGGCTTGATCATTGGAGAGCTCAATCTTGGTCTCCTCAATGATGTATTCTCTCATAGCCCTGTTCGGTGGACTGTACCTATTCTCAATTGCCTCCCACAAAAGTCTAATTTTCACCGTAATGTAGAACTTCATCCTTACTTTCCAATGAGCATAGTTGGTATAGATAAAAAACACTTTGAATTTTCAACTCCCTATACTTAGTTCAATGAAAAGTTAAAACAATTACTTTCTAATCCAGGCATCTTACATATTTATGATGAGGTAAATAATCCAGTTAGAGGAACATCGAATAAATGTTGTTGTACTTTGCATTTCGTGCCTTGAATTGCATTCAAACATTAATACGTAGCAAGATAATAATTAAGGACAACATTAGATATTAAAGTAAATTTGATCTATCACCATTCTAGCATTTCTTAATAAAACCTATAATTATATAAGTCATTCCATGACTAGAGTGATCTAATTACATCTATCATCATATGAAAAGAGACATTACATTACAATACGATCATAAATGAAACCCGAGACATCGTGTAACGCTGACTAGTTAGAAAATTAATGACTTCCTAACTTTGTCAATTTATTCTCTATTCATGAGTTCAACAAGAACCTCGTTCTTTCACTTAGCTATCAATTTCTTCTAGATTGTCTCGATCGCTATTCCGATTTACACTATTATCCAATTAGTGAGATTTCCTATCATCTTAATCATTATTATTTCATTACTTGAATAGACAACCGGCTCGACAACGGTTACGTTCGAATAGGAATGTCGTCTACAAGTAGAGACTGGATGTACAACCGACTCGACAACGGTTACGTTCGAATTGAATTCGCGGCGAAGGTTAAAGAATTCATATCATTTGCCAAACAACATTGTCCTACATACCAAAGTGAAAGGAATATTAGATGTCCGTGCAATTTTAAGAAATGTCGACTTGTACCGCACTGACGTCGAAACGGTTGAGTACCACATATGTAGGTATGGATTTGTCCCGGATATCACAGCTTGGTACGAACATGGTGAGAACGGAGATGAAGGCCCGTAAAACTTTTACGAAATGGATAGCCATATTGATGATGTTGATGTGGGAGGATACGATCCGACACCTTACCGCGAGATGCTACACAACGTGGCAGGTCCAAGTTTCAATTGGAATGACGTGGAAGAATCACCAAACCCCCAAGCACGCCAACTATATGACATGATTGATGCAAGTAGGGAACAATTGTGGCCTGGTTGCGAAACCATGACAACGTTGTCCGCAATGGCAAGATTACTTGCGATCAAGTCTGAACATCATATATCTGAACGAGGGTATAATGAAATCATTAAACTCATGAAGGATTGTTTGCCAAATGACAACTCATTGGTTGAAAATTTTTATGCCACTAAAAGACTAATGCGAGGTCTAGGTCTACCAGTTGAGAAAATAGATTGTTGTGAGGACCAATTTATGATTTATTGGGGAGTGGACTCTGAGTTGACGTCATGTAAATTTTGTGGGAAATCATGATACATTGCACATCGACGAGGTCGTGGTCGGAACACAAAAAATCGCCCTTGCAAAAGAATGTACTACTTCCCTTTGGGCCCTCGGTTGCAACGATTGTATGTGTCTGAATCAACCGCAAAACATATGCGATGGCATGGAGATCATTCATCGCCAGAAGATGTTATGCAACACTGTTCTGATTCGATTGCTTGGAGACATTTTAATGACGTCAATAGAGACTTCGCCGCCGAGGTTCGGAATGTTCGTTTAGGATTGTGCACTGATGGTTTTCAAGTATTTGGGCTTTTCGGGAAATCGTACTCTTCGTGGCCCGTGATTTTGACTCCTTACAACCTTCCACCGTCGATGTGCACGAAATCTGAGTTTATGTTCTTAACGGTTATCGTTCCCGACCGACCAGCCCAAAGCGTAAAATCGACGTGTTCCTTCACCGCTTGTGAAAGAGTTGCAAGATTTATGGAATAATGGAGTGATTACATACGACGTCTCCACCAAGACAAATTTTCTCATGCGAGTTGCCCTTTTATGGACTGTTAGTGATTTCCCTGCATATAGCATGTTGTCCGGTTAGAGCACACACGGTAAGTACGCTTGTCCATATTGTATGGAGGATACAAATGCATTTCAATTGCGAAATGGTGGTAAGACATCGTGGTTCGACTGTCATCGTCGTTTCTTGGCGAAGTCATCACCATTAAGGAAAGACAAAAACAATTTCATTAGAGGCAAAATGGTCATAAATGATGATCCGCCCGCTTTGCATTCTGGTGAAGAAATTTTGCGTAAATTGAATCGTTTGGCTTGATGAATGTGACAAAATCGAGTCGAATCGTGAATGGGCGGATAGCTAAGAATTCGGATGGAGGAAGAAAAGCATATTCTCGGGACTTGCCGTATTAGAAGACAAACTTGATCCGCCACAACTTAGATGTCATGCACATTGAGAAAAATGTTTTTGACAACATATTCAACACTATTATGTGTGTACTGGCAAAAGTAAGGACAATGCAAAATCGAGGCAAGATATTCGTGAATATTGTCACCGACCTTCTCTACACATTGATTCGGCGACAAATACTTACGTCCTTGGGTGCTATGCTCTTGATACATCAAAAACAAAATTGTGCGAGTGGGTTGAAAAGTTGCGTTTTCTCGATGGTTACGCATCGAGTCTTGGTCGATGTGTAGATCCAAAGAAATGCGAATGTTCGGCATGAAGAGCCATGATTGTCATATATTCATGCAACGATTGATACCAATTGCATTCGAGAACTCCTCCCAAACCCGGTTTGGGTTGCAATTAGCGAATTAAGCCTTTTTTCCGATCCCTAATCTGCGAAATGTGTCGCATATCAATATATGGAGGTCTTAGAGTCTCAAATACCAAAAATCATTTGCAAGTTGGAAAAAATATTCCCTCCAAGCTTATTTGACTCTATGGAACACCTACCAATCCACTTGGCCTACGAGGCCCGTCCGCCTGGTCCCGTTCAATTTCGATGGATGTATCCATTTGAGAGGTACTATCTTGAGCCCTTGAAATTATTTTCCCATTCAATAGGTTTTATATCAACATTTCCTATAACATTCATACAGGTACCTTAAACATTTGAAGAACAATGTGCGAAACAAAGCGAAGGTTGAGGGCTCCGTGTGTAATGCTTATTTGGTCGAAGAGGTCACATCCTTTTGTTCTTACTACTTCGAAGATCACGTCTTTACGTTGCATGACAAAGTGCCACATAACGACGATGGCGGTCTCGGGCCCACACCGAACTTCGTCGGCAATTTCTCAATTTTCACTTATCCTGGTCGACCCATGGGCAAGTCGAAGGAGCGGTACTTAACAGAGCAGGAGTATAATGCCGCTCGTTCGTACATACTGCTCAATTGTCCAGAGATCTCTCCTTACGTTCAGTATGTCCGTCACTTTCATTCAATAATGCAGTACATTCATTGTTCATATTTTAGTAAGACAACCTACTTACATGTTTGTTTCTTCTAGGATATTCGTCGATGAAATCACTCAAGCAATGGGGGAGTCGGAAGTTGATAGTAGTCTAGAGCACAACTTCCCCATTTGGTTTCAAACATACGTAAGGTCATTACTTTTGTACGTTATAGATTCAAATGTTTCTTCCATAAGTAATGTGTCATATTGCATTTCTAATTTTTTTGAATAGGCTCGGAATTCTATAGTTGACGAGACGCTCCTAGGTCTATCTGTTGGTCCTAGTCGATCATGTACTGTCTACCCTGGTTACCTTGTTAATGGGTATAAGTTCCACTCCGCAACATATGACGTTAATAGATCGACGCAGAGAAGGGTTCAAACTACGCCGATGTTTCCCATAACTATTATGGAGTACTGCAAGAGGTTGTGGAGATTGAGTATACCGGCCTCAAGCGTGTGGTCTTGTTTAAGTGTGAATGGTATGACCCTACACCGAATCATGGTGTGAGGACTCACCCAACACTTCAATTGGTAGAGGTTCATCGAAGTCGACGATATAACAACTACGAGCCATTTGTACTAGCAATGCAAGCAACTCAAGTCTACTACCTTTCGTACCCTTCTATGAGGAACGACCGACAAGAATGGCTAGCAGTTTGTTGTCGTCACCAATTCGGCCGACGAGGAAACTAGCAAAGACGATAATGACCAGGGCTCGGCAGAGATTGCTTTCCAAGATGGGATGCCCACCACGTGCGTAGTCGATGATGCAATCGTCGATATCAAGATGATCTGACTGGGACTCGATTCATTGTTGAAGCGGGTCCAAGCGAAGAAGTTTATAGTGGAGATGATTCAGAAGAAGAATCCTCACCTTCTACTCATGAGAGTGAATTTGAAACGGATGATAGCGAATAATGTATGTATATGATATGTCAACGTCCAATAATGTAGTTACTTTTATTAGCATGGATCTTGTGTTATTAAGTCCAATCATTTAGACTTAATTTCTAATTTTTGTATGCCCTCCTTCTCTGATGTTTTATTGCTATTTTGTTAGGTTTCATGGCCGGAGGTGGTCATCCCCCACGTCGAGGTTTCCCATTAGGAGGCCATCGTCCAGGCGGAAGAGGTGCAAAGACCGACCTCTGGCGGCGAAATACCAACTGGGCCTCATGGTCAGGCCACACGAAGGGTCCATAGAGGTCGTGGCGGTCGAGGTCGTGGGTCGATACCTGCATTATCGATTCCGACTTCTCGGTCTCTCGAGCACGATACAGCCGCAACGTCACCTTCCCCTTCCATACCGTCGGCGTCGTCTGTACCATCATCGTCGTCATCAAGGACTATACCAAAAATACACTTCCCCTCACCATCTCCGACATCAAGGACTCATTTACCCACGAGGCCTGCACCCCCAGCCACAGCATCACCGGCAGCATCCCGACAAGAAGACGTAAGAGCAGGGTTGGAGGTGACAGGCCCTCCGCGGCCACCTCAGAGGACAGGGATGGAGCCCCCTCGCGTGCAGGGGATCCCTATCAGACTGATTGCCAATGATACGTAAGTTTGTGTTTGACTCTTATATGTCGTTTTAAATATGGATGTCGATTATTGAAGAAGTAGTTAAGGTGATATGCATGTTCATGAAACACAGGGAGTTGCATCCTTCGCATTTTTGTGCACGGAGGATGACAAAAGTTTTCAAACGATGGATGATTCCTGAAGGGTATTGTTGGAAGTCGGTACCGCCTCATCATAAAGACCAATACTGGCGCCAATGGAAGGTAAACAAGACTACTAAATGCCTTATGATTTATACTATTTTCTCAATGTCTTGTAACAATAGCAATCACCAATTTGTAGGTATTTTTTAGATGGGATGACGCGATTCCCGAGGATCTCGTGCGAGCGGCGTACGACAGGCTTGCAGGCACAAGGTACACCGCGTTGATGCGCAAGTTAAAGAAGAGTCGTGTTCAGCCAGTTTTTGTTCCAGATGAGGCATGGAGGAGATACTTGCAGTACTGGGAGAGCGAGGACTTCCAGGCCAGGTCTAGGCAAGTGACGGAGAATAGGAACACTGAGGTCGAAGGCCTTGGGACTGGACCCTCGAAGCACGGTGGTGGTTCCGTTTCTTTTGTGACTACCCAAGAAAGATTGGTAAGTTTTTTGTAACATCTTGGATATTTTTTACATTTATACACTTGTTCACTATGCTTGGTCTCGCACGCAGATCGATTCATCCGAGACGCCACCGACCGTGAATGACTTGTATTTGCATCTCCACACCGTAAATCACGACAGATGACATTCATCGATACTAGATCGAGCGGTTCTATGTAAGTATAGAAATTATATGTAAAATAGTATTAAGTTTACTTTAACCCATATCATGTATTTTGTTTGTTGTTCATATCTCAGGATAGGCTCCAGAGCGTACGTCGAGCTAACCCGACCCAGTGCTACACCGGACCAATCGGTGGATGATGAGGCGGTGTACCTCAATGTGGCGGGTGAGTGTTCCAAAGGACGTGTCTACGGACTCGGGTCCTTAGGGAGAAAGAAGAGGAGATACGGAGATCCCGGTGCTAGCACGTCGAGATGCCGGATGTGGTGCCGCGCGCGAGTTCAATGTCGTTGCGGAGCAATTACGAAAGGTTATGGAGTTCATGCAAAGATCTCGGGATGAACATGGACGAAGCAGCCTAGCTCAAGAACAACCACCACCACCGCCACCACCACCGCCACCTCATGACCGAGAATAATACCGCCGCAAATAGATCCTGGTCGATCCACCACAACAAGGGGACAATGTTGAGCGTGAGACGTAAGCGTGGCTCTCGAGAGATGAGCAGTTGGTGATACATAGGTATTTCACTTGTTGTTTGTGTAAATTCTTAGATTAAACGTTTGCCTTTGTAGACAACTTTAGCAATTCTTCGAATTACTTTATGATTGACACTTCTTTTTGTGCATATTTAGATTGATATTCCATATTTTATCGTGGATTTTACTTTTTTGACCTTTTCCTCCCCAAAATTTTTTTTTATGTCAAGTAAAATATACTATAACTACATAATGTTTGCATAATCCACTGGAGAAGAAAACATGCTGGCTGTTGTGTGCAAGTCTTATGGCGTTGCAGGTTATCTCGAGTGCTATGATGAAGAAAGTGGTAGAATTGACAGGGAGCAACATCTTCATGCAATATCAAATGAATTTGGGAAATCGATAAAGGCTCATTTTTCGTTCATCTGTGTTGAGAACATGTAGGCTCTTGTTCTTCTATTATCGCATGTCCCTAGAAGAACAAGAGCCTACATGTTCTCAACACAGATGACCGAAAAACGACCCTTTGTCGATTTCCCAAATTCATTTGCTATGGCATGAAGATGTTGCTCCCTATCAATTCTACCACTTTCTTCATCATAGCACTCGATATAACCTGCAACGGCATAAGATTTGCACACAACAGTTTTCTTCTCCCATGGATTAATTCTGCAAACATTCTGTACTTATAGTATATTTTACTTAACATAAAAAAAAATTTGGGGAGGAAAAGGTATAAAAAATAAAATCCATGATAACTTATGCATGAACTGGGTTTCCAAGGCAACTAAGATATACAGAGGATAAAGGAACAACACATTTACCTGCAATTCATGGTGGTTTGTTGAAGCCCGATGTAGTGGAGGGTACTGATGATGAAGTTCCTTATTTCGTTTTTTGCAGTTTTCAACATGTTGCTATTTGTTAGTTGTTGAGCTACCTATCTCATGTTGTAACAGAGAGTTTGGAGTTTGCCTTCTTGGGGACCTCACTGAGACAAGCAAGAGAGACGATGGCATTGATCTTTTGAAAGACAATCAAGCTCTTCAGCGCCTCACTGGGACTCCTGAGAAAGCTAAGATGGACCTTTCATTTTTGACTCAAACCAACATTAGGTATTACATTTTTTCTTTATGCTTTGCTTCTTCTTCATTTCGTTTTTCATTAGTGATAGTTGAATGGCCTTTTCTGCACCTCATCTTACTCGGCTAAATTATATTAGGTTTCTAGAAAGTTGATTTTTTGAATCATCTGGCTGTGTTTTAATTTGTTTGGCTTTTTTGCTAATTGTTTTGTTATTGGGCTAAATCCCATTCAAGAAAATCTAATTCAAAAACTCAACTCATTGACAAAGATGCCTATTTTAAAACTCAGATTATTGTAAGTAGAGTCTTTGGGGTTCTATGATTAAGAATATATGTTATGATATAATATGATTGCAATGCCATGGGAGATTCGAACTCGCGTACTAATTAAGACATTTCCATTTAGTCTTAAATGCTTTTTTTTCTAGCCAAGTGGATATAGGGGATTTCTTGAATCTCAGTTGTGTCAAACAAACCAGTTCAATGATTAGCACTGGTGGCTTTTCTGCCGAGGCAAGGACCTTCATTTATGCTGCTTTTACTTTGGATTTCATTGGGTTTTGTGTATGCAAATCTTTCAACTAAAAGAAATGCCCTTCCTGATCCCAAAATATAGTGATTGTGGCTTGATTGAGGAAGCTGGCCCGTGTGATGCGAAGACCAATCTATGTATTTTCTATATAGCATAGATCCAATTCAACTTTAATGTCTCCTAAACAAGTTTATACTAAGTCCACATAGTCCCAAATTGCTCATTGTTACTATATACGAAGGCTTGATGCGAAGGAATAAACCCGAGAGGCGTCTTTTACTCATTTTAAATACCCTATTGATACTTAACTTAGCACAAATGTCCAAACTTGGTGTTACAAGTTTGTAGACACTTTCCCTATTGTTTTTAAGTATTATTGAATAATCAAAGTCCATTGGAAGTCATTTCAAGTTAGTTTAAGGCAATGGTTTGTAAGACAATCCCTTATGGAAAATAATTTCTTAAAACTTGGTTTTTGTGAAACTTGAATTGCGTCAAAACAATCATAGAAGTTTTCAAAATTCTCGACTTTTTTTCATTCAAGTCTATTAACTTTAAACCGAGGTTGTTGAGTGATAAAATCTCATGGATATGTTCAAAAATAAAATTTGAAACTCAAAGTCAAACTTTAAGTTGGTAAATATTCTTGGTTTTAAAGCCAATGAAAGATAGAAATTACAATTGTAAATATTCTACACATAGGAGAGAATGAACAAAGGAGTCCAAAATACAATGTTTTCGTTCTCCTTAAACACTGTTGCACACACAACTTGAAAAGTAATTTTGGTCTCTTTATTTCATGAAAAATAGTTGCACGTAATAAATAGTTTAGAAAACTAAACCAAAATAGTAACTCCTAAAATACATAAACTCATAAATCTTATAACTTTCCTAGACAAAACACTTTAAGAATAGAAACTTATTAAGCCTTAAATAAGTTCATCTGAACTAAACTAAACACCTAAGAAGTATGAGCTTCCCAATTTAAAAAGAAATAGGAAGTTTCTAAATCTTGACCGCACACATCATAATTAAATAAATAACATAAATAGAAACTATGTAGGCTAAAGCACTAATTTTAACACTCTTATTTGCTTTTGGTGTTCTTTGGTGAAATGGTAGGATGGTGGAAGTGATCTCGGTAAGCTTTTGGTGTTCTTTGGTGAAATGTTTGTTTGGATTCGGCATGAAGGGCTTGATCCTCTCTCTTCTCGTTTCAAATGGAATCAATGAGTAACTCTTTTCAATTTTGATCGCATTAGCTAGGATTATGGATATAACTTGGAGAAATAATAGCTACAGTGACACCCCAAAGTCACAACAATAACAAAACTTCAGTCCTAAATCAGTTCTGCTTGCTGCTCCTACTTTTTTTTTGAAGCTTTCTTATTCTATTCGTGAGTTTTTTTTTCTTCACTGCAGGAGAGGACCTCAGCTGGTTATTATTTTTTTTTTGGAGTAGGAACACATGGCTGGTTCAGTCTAATGGAGCACACATCAGTGTTGGTGGATGAGATTATGACTTCCTATCAAGATTGATGGGAAAATAGAGAGGCTGGGAAAATAGAGGGCACTGTGAGGGCTGTTTATCAGGTGAGTTCTGCTATGTTTTTTATTTAATTGCAGCAGATCAAGGAAGTGACCCAACATTTCAATGTACGTATACTATCTTCAAATGAGTTTTTTTTTCTTCACCGCAGGAGAGGACCTCAGCTGGTTATTATTATTTTTTTGGAGTAGGAACACATGGCCGGTTCGGTCCTAATGGAGCACACAAAAGCCAGTGTTGGTGGATGAGATGATGACTTCCTATCAAGATTGATGGGAAAATAGAGAGGTCGGGAAAATAGAGGGCACCTTGTGGTCATTTATCGTGTGAGTTCTCGCTATGTTTTTTATTTAATTGCAAAAGCAGATCAAGGAAGTGACCCAACATTTCAATGTACGTATACTATCTTCAAATGAATTTTTTTCTTCACTACAGAGAGGACCTCACCGGTTTTTTTTTTTTTTTTGAGTAGGAACACATGGTCGGTATCGGGTGTAATGGAGCACACAAAGCAGTGTTGGTGGATGAGATGATGACTTCTTATCAAGATTGATGGATGTGAATCTTGCTTTAATAAAGGTTTGTGCTTAACTTTCAGTTTTTACCTTTTAGCATTCTTGCACTTCACCATTATCATATACATGTTGAAATGAATGCCTTACAAAGCTTGATAAATAATCCAACTCAACTTAAAAAAGGTCCATCTTATACATACATTATTCGCTATCTCCTATGCGTAGAATAATAGCTACAAAGTGACACCCCAAACTCACAACAACAACAAAACTTCCCTAAATCGCTTTTGCTTGTTGCTCCTACTTTTTTTTTGAAGCTTTCTTATTCTATTTGTATGGTTTTTTTTTTCTTCACTCGCAGAGAGGACCTCACTGGTTTTTTTTTTTTTTTTTTTTTTCGAGTAGGAACACATGGCCGGTATTGTAATGGAGCACATAGCAAGTTGGTGGATGAGATGATGACTTCCTATCAAGATTGATGGATGTGAATCTTGCTTTGATAAAGGTTTGTGCTTAACTTTCGTTTTTACCTTTTAGCATTCTTGCACTTCACCATTATCATATACATGTTGAAATGCATGCCTTACAAAGCTTGATAAATAATCCAACTCAAGCGAAAAAGTTCAATTCTTCTTGTTTTAATGCTAAAAGCTCCATGTTATTCTCATTGCACCTATTACAATCCCCATAATGTTGTTAATGCTTTCATCTTAATTTTCAAAGAACTAAATCAAAGTCAACAATGTGTGTGTTGTTTCTACTTTATTTCAGTGTTTTATTACGACTTGTTGTCGTTGTTGTCTTCTTTTGAATTGAATGAAAATTGGGTCTCCATAAGGAACTTCATGTATTGACTATGGTGTTGTATTTAATGTTTAATATGAGTTAATTTTCTTTCATGTTCCTTATTAGCTCTAGTACTCCTCTCTACCTACATATGTGTTGAATTGACAAAAGACCAAAGCAAACTCAATCGTAAAAGAAATTAAAAAATAGGTTCGAAGCCTACTTTTTATGTATGATTATTATTACTTTCTATGTTTCTTCAAATCCACCATTTTTCTCATTCGCTTCCAATGTACATCCTTAGTTCAATAATCTCTCATTTGCCTACTTTTTCGTGCATAATCACTGGTTGTTGTCCTCGATGGAGAACCGTAAATGCTTCAAAGTCACGTTATAGTTATTATATGAAGTCCTTTTTGCTATTCTTATTCGACTACCATGTTGGAGTGTTGGTGATTGGATGTGTTGAACATTAGATGGATTTTGTTCTTGGTTATTAAACTTAATTCTTTATGTGCATATTTATAGGATTGTAAGTGTTCTTTTTTTTTGGTTGTTGAACAATAGGATTGGTGGTTTTTGTGTATACTTCCAAATTTGGAGCTTTTGTAATACATGACAATTTTTCGTGGATATATAAATTTTTTTCCTAATTTTGAGTTTCACATTTTTTCTTTCTCTTTTGAGTATTTGTTGATATATATTGTCGATGTATGAATGTGCAATTTGGCTTTTTTGTGGGATGTTAGCACCCCCAAGGAGTTGTTGGAGGGGGTGCAGGCGATGGAGTAGGTCATATGGTTGTAATTTGAATTTTTAGGTTGGAGAACCAATTGGATTATGTTTCTGTGTCATAATTAAACAAAACAGAAAATTAGAGGCGGATTAGCAACGGAAGTCAAACATTCCGTTGCTATTCCGTCTCTAATTTTCCAGAAATATATGTATGAATCACAAACGGATCGAGACGGAAATAAGAATTCGTCTCTCGATTCCGTCGCTAATCGAAACGGATACGAGACGGAATCAATCAAAACGGAAAAATCCGTCTCTGAATCCGTTTCTAATCAAAGACGGAATCAGAGACGAAATATTTGCATTCCCTCTCTGATTCCGTCTCCGATTCCGTTGCTGATTAGAAACGGAATCAGAGACGGAATTCATAAATTTATTAATTATGTCTCTGATTCCGTTAATCAAGAACGGAATCGAGACTTTAATGCAATTACAAATGTACCATTTCGAAATAAATTCCATTTCTGTTCCGTCTCTGTTCCGTTTCTAATTTCCGTCTCTAAATCCATCTCTAATCAGAAACGGAATTGTTCCGTCTCTATTCCGTCTCTAATCAGAAACGGAATCCATTTTCCGTTTCTGATCGAATCAGCGACGACGTTTTCAGAGACGGAACTCATTCCGTCTCTATTCCGTTTCTGATTGCAATTAGAGACGGAATTTTTGCAAATCGAGACTGAAAATTCCGTTTCTGATTTGCTGTTTTTTTTGTAGTGTCTTGAGATCTGTGAGAGAGACCAAGATTTTTAATATTGGTTGTGTGAGAGTTCTTGAAGATTCAAGAACAGAATTTGGGCTTCAGATCTATCGAGAGATCGAAGCGTGCGTGTTTCTTGTTTTGGAGAAGAAATGAAGATTAATTTGAACAATTTGTTCAAAGTGTGTGCAGCAAAGAGTTAAAATCAAAATTGAGATTTTTGATTTTCTTATTTGGTGTGAATTATGGCGACATCGGGGAACGGCCAAGTTAAACCTACTCTTCCAATATTAGATGGGAAAAAATTTGATAGATGGAGCACTCAGATGAGAGTCTTGTTCAGTTTTCAAGACTTGCTTACAGTCGTTGAAGATGGGTTCGAAGATCTAGGGGCCACCGCTACCTCGACATAAAAGGAGCTTCGCAAGAAAGATCAGAAGACACTTCATTTTATTTTGCAAACGCTTGATGATGTGGCATTTGAGAAAGTGCAACTGACGAAGATATCAAAGGAAGCGTGGGACATTTTAGAGACGTCCTATAAGGGTGTACAGAAAGCCAAGAAAGTTCTGTTGCAAACTTTGATGCGACAATTCGAGTTGATCGAGATGGATGACTCTTAAGATATAGAGAAGTACACTAATCGTGTTCTGACAATCGTCAATCAATTAAAGATGAATGACGGAGAAGTCGCCGATCTTGATGTGAACGAGAAGATTTTGCGCACCTTGACCGCGAAATTCGACCATGTAGTAGCTGCTATTATGGAGTCAAGGACAGATTATGAGACTAAGTCAGTTGAAGAAATCATTGGTTCATTACGAGCACATGAGCAACGAATCAATGAAAAAAAGAAAAAGTCAAGCCTACTGAGCATGCATTGAAGATTGCAGTTATCCCGAAGCTAAACAAGAATTATGGGTTCAAAAGCCGTGATAAAGTCAACAACAATGGCAAATGTCATAATATTAATCATCAGTGGTGGGATAGAAATAAAGGCCATGGACGAGACCAAGGTTGCGGTCGACAGAGAAATCAAATTCAGTGTTACAACTGTCGCAAGTTTGGGCATATAGCCAGAGACTACAACACTAAAAAACATGCCAAATCTGCTGCGCATGTGTCTTTTGCCCAAGGCAATGGTTGTACCCATACTCTTTTTATGGTTTCGTCAGGCCAAGAAAGTTCTCAAAACTGCACGTGGTATCTCGATAGTGGATGTTCCAACCACATGTGTGGTAATAGAGAGTTGTTTGAAGAATTAGATGAGTCAATGACGACAGAGGTCAAGTTTGCTGATTATAGGAAACTTCCAGTCAAAGGAAAAGAAGAGTTCTAATTCAGTTGTAGAACGGTGATCATCAGTATATCTCTTATGTTCTTTATGTGCCTACAATGAAAACAATCTATTGAGTTTGGGGCAGCTTGAAGAGAAAGGGTATACGATGAATTTGAAAGATGGCTATTTATCCATGTTCGACTCTAGAGGTATTGCCATTCTTAAACCTCCTTTAAAAAATCGGTTATTTCAAATTGAGATTAAGTCTGGCTCTTATCCATGTTTTCAATCTATCATTACTAATGAGTCATGGTTGTGGCACCTGAGATATGGTCATCTGAACTTCAAAAGTTTAAAGTTGCTCACTCAAAAGAGATTAGTGAAAAGATTGCTTGTTATTCAACATCCGGAGCAGTTTTGTGAAGGGTGTATTTTAGGGAAGCAACAAAGACAGTCATTCGCTTCCAACACTTCCGTGGCGTGTCAGATCTCCATTACACTTGGTTCACTCAAATCTTTATGGTCCTATACAGACAGCTTCACTAGTAGGGAGTAAATATTTTTTGACTTTTATCGATGACTACAGCAGGAAGATTTGGGTGTATTTTATTAACAACAAGTCATACGCGTTTACTTGTTTTGAAGTTCAAGGCGTATGTGGAGAAATAAAGTGGATACTACATCAAGATTTTGAGGACAGATGGCAATGGTGAATACAAGTCCTCTATATTTTTTGATTTTTGTGATCATCATGGGATCAAGCATAAGATCACTCCACCACATACAACGCAACATAACGGTGTTGCAGAAAGAAAGAATAAGACTATTATGGACATGGCTCGTAGCATGTTCAAAGCGAAAGGTTTACCTAATTCTTTCTGGGCTGAAGCAATTGCATGTTCGGTTTATTTACTGAATAGGTATCCCACAACAGCTGTGTCTCATCTTACTCCAGAAGAGGCTTGGAGTGGTTATAAGTCAGATGTCATTATTGATTACGTATGTTCATGTTCCTGATGCTAATAGGAAGAAATTGGATGAAAAAAGCGTGAAGGTCATTTTTCTTGGCTACGTTTCAGGGTCGATTGGAGTATACAAATTATATAACCGATCACTAACTCAGTAATTATCAGCAGAGATGTATTGTTTGATGAGGCAAATGCATGGATTTGGGACACAAACAGCAAGAAAACTACTCAATCTGCTGCAATCAGGTTTAATGATGAGGCTTCTACTTCAACAAGTATTTCTCCTACCATGGGCACTGTTTCGACTAGTACCAATATTAGACTCCAGAGTACGAGTGATAGAACACATAAGAATTCTAAGCTGCCAGCTCGCCTTCAGGATTTTCAGGTAACCTCTGATGTTGTGGTTGATGATGATGGAAATTTAGTTCATTATGCCATGTTTGCAGATTCACCCTATTAGCTTTAGTAAAGCCATGCGAGATAGATGTTGGGTTGATGCTATGAATTCTAAAATCGAGGCTCTTGAGAAGAATGATACTTGGGAACTTGTTGATATTCCTCAAGGTAAAAAAGCCATTGATGTCAAATGGGTTTTCAAGACAAAAAGGAAACCCAATGGAGACGTGGAGCGTACAAAGCTAGATTGGTGGCCAAAGGATATGAGCAGAGGCCTGGCTTTGATTATCAGGAAGTGTTTGCTCCAGTTGCTCACATCGAGATGGTCCGGTTATTGATTGCCATTGCTGCCCAGCGAAGGTGGAAACTTCACCAGATGGATGTGAAATCAGCTTTTCTAAACGACTACTTAGATGAAGTAGTTTATGTCAAGTAGCCAACGGGATATGTTCAAGAGGGCAATGAAGAAAAATTTTATAAGCTGAATAAAGCACTTTATGGCTTAAAATAGGCACCACGGATTTGGAATAAAAGGATTGATGAATTCTTTCAGGGTTATGGACTGGAAAAATGTGTTTATGAACATGCTTTGTATGTGAAGATTGATGCTTCTATTAGTACTGCACTGATAGTTTGTCTTTATGTTGATGATTTAATTTTCACTAGCAATGACATCAACATGATCGACGACTTTAAGGCAGCTATGATGCGCGAGTTTGAGATGACAGACGTTGGTCTAATGTCATACTTCCTAGGCATTGAGGTCATTCAGCGAGATGATGGCATTTTTATATATCAGAAACGATATGCAATTGAGATCTTGAAGAAATTTGAGATGTCTAGCTGTAATCTTGCTTCTACACTTGTGGAGGTTGGTACCAAGTTGTCCAAAACAGGACATGATGCATCAGTTGACTCAACATATTTCAAGCAGATAGTTAGGAGTTTGAGATACTTGACTTGCACTAGACCTAATATTCTTAATGGCGTTGGATTACTCGTAGAATACATGGAGCACCCTCGATAATCTCATTTAGTTGCAGCAAAGAGAATTATGCGTTATATTCGAGGTACTACTGATCATGGGTTATTTTATTCTACTTCAACGGATTGTTCTTTGTTTGGCTATTCTGACAGTGATTGGGGAGGAGACCAGGACAATAGAAAAAGTACTTCTGGCTATGTTTTTTTATTATGGTTCTACAATTTTTTCGTGGTCTTCAAATAAGCAGTCTGTTGTTGCATTGTCTACTTGTGAGGCTGAGTATATTGTAGCCGCCTTTAGTGCATGTCAGGCTATTTGGTTGAGAAAGTTATTATCTCATATTCATTTTCAGTGTAATGGTCCTACACCATTTATGTTGATAATGTTTCGGCTATTGATTTAGCAAAAAACTCAGTTACACATGGTCGGAGTAAGCATATTGATATGCGATATCACTTTCTACGTGATCAGGTGGAGAATAAAGAGATAGAGTTGGTATACTGTAGATCAGAGGATCAAGTTGCAGATTTGTTTACCAAGGCATTAAAATTGAATCTTTCATGAAGTTAAAGGTTATGATTGGGGTTTGTCCAATCTGAATTATGGGGGATGATGTTTTTTTTTTAATTCAGATAGGTAATTTAATTAGATTATGGGGGGATGTTAGAGTTGTAATCTAAATTACATTAGTATTTGAGTTTGATTAGGATTATGAGTTATTAGTGTTTGAGTTTGATTAGGATTTTGAGTTAGAGTATGATTTTATTTAGAAACTCCTTGTTAGATTAGGAATATGTTAATGCGACTCTATAAATTAGAGTTAAGCCCCCACATTGTAATTAACAGGTTTATTAGAATGATTAATAAAGTGTGTCATTGCGGTGTCTCTAAACCTAACAGTCGGCTACGTCAATCAAGAAATATCGGTGGAGATGGCTTTGTTCACTTCACTAAATTATGGCGCACATCGTTTTCTAACTTTGCCACTGATAATGTTAATAAAATTAGAGTAGTTGTGGGTATGTTTTTATCTAATCGGTTGACTGTTGAAAAAATGAGTTGTTTTACCCATAGCTACTGTTGGATGAATCTCATGATATATATTTTGTAACCATAAGAAGTCTTAAAGCATGAACATCCACCTCGAGATATGCCTAATTAATTATAGTCGAACGTATCTCATGGCATTTACTTGGTGGGTTTTATTCGTTTTAAATTTTTTGTTGTGAACCAAATAAATGAAAATTTATTAATTTTCAATGACATTATCTAAATTAATGTTGCTAACCGTTTATATATATAATAATTATTGTTCATATTTATCTTTAACTAGTCATTGATTGGTTCATTCACGAGATTTAAATATTTCACATTTTAGTTTAAATTACTTATATACCCTCGTGATCGTATATAGCATAGTGCTTTATGTATGTCTCAATTTGATTATGAGCATATAATGTTATTATGTGATATATGCTATCATGTCATATATATATATAAAAGCATTTGTGGAATTATTTTATGAAATAGAGGTTTAAGTTTCTATATGTAATGACTCAAATTAATTAAATTAGGATTAGCGTCAATCTCGGAGATTAACGGTCGTAATTCGGGCGTTACGTGGATAACTTGGTTAGCTTGGACACGAGAACTGAGGAAATATGTTATTATAGATGGTGGTTGTATATACGTGGTGTTTAAAATTATTATTATTATATTGCACCACATGTGTGTATGTTGCTATCGGGCGAGTTTGTGTGATGGATGTTCGCCTCGAAAGGCATGTCAACGCGGGCGTTAGATAGATGACCTACGAGTACACTAGGAAACTTGACTAATTCACGTTAAGATGACTAATTAATCAATTAAAATGAGTAATGTGACCATAGGCCAAGTAAACTTCAATTAAAACAATAGGCTATGATGTACCTCAAATTACGTGCCGAGACACGGGACATTAAGTGTCGGGTAGTTGAGAGTTCGTAGGATCACAAAATTTTTCAATTTGGTGAATAAAAACTCTAGCCATATATATTATAATGGGCCTAAGCTAATGTAATTGAATCAAATAAATCAATGCCTATAATTTTGTTATTTAAATTAGAAACCATTAAATTTTTCTAGAGATACGTGTTGACACATTTAAGAACCATGTAAGTAGCAAATTATTGTCACTTTGATTAGGTTAATGGGAGTTAGTAGGATACGTATCAAGGTGTGGATCATTAGATGAGCTTTGAGATATGTAAATACATGGATATCAACGACGAGGAATCAATATTACCTTAATATATAAGATCAACACATGTGAGGAAACCATTTTCATTTTCAAC
This sequence comes from Stephania yunnanensis, assembly GCA_039657365.1. NCBI lineage: Eukaryota > Viridiplantae > Streptophyta > Magnoliopsida > Ranunculales > Menispermaceae > Stephania > Stephania yunnanensis. The sequence goes on along the minus strand of CM077585.1, from coordinate 50,385,964 downwards.
TTATAAATCAAGAGAACTTGCAGGAGAAGAAGGAGGTTGATGGAGAGAAGGAATCCATGGAAGATTGGTGAGAATTTCTCAAGCTAAGTGGTACATCAACTAGATAAATATATATTTATGTCAAATTGAAATAATTTTTGATTTTTGACTAATTCTAGAGGGCAGATGATTGAATATTTGCAACTGATTTATATATTTGGATTCCTCATTTGAAGCTAATAATCCAGCCATATTTAAGTTCTTAATTTGGATTTGAAATCATAAAGATATAAATTTTTTAAGTTGCAAGACCAAAACTAGAATTATGCATATTACGTTAGAAATTAGTCTATGTAATTTGGTCATAACTTGCTCATTTTAGATCCAAATCGATCCAAGCTGGTGGCATTTGAAAGCTTACTCAAAGAGTAACAACTTTGCTTACTGAAGATGTTGTAATTCAATTGTTTTCATTTATAAAAGTATTCTACAAGTAGGTGATGGAATTCAGAAGAAAAGTTTTGAAACTAAACTTGTTAAAGGCATAACTCCCTAACTACTTATCTAAATGAGTTGATCTTTTACTATGTTGTATTTAGATATGTGAGCACGTTTTTTTACTTGAATCTCTATGGAAAATATTTTTTTGATCAATCCTTTCAGTTGGTTCACCAAACCTCCACCCATCGTCACACGTTCTCTTGCTACATTGTGACCAAAAATCATTTTTTTTGGAAATGTAGATTGGGAGGAATAGATTTTCTAAGTCTGCTGGTCGGATTAGGTTCTAATTAGAGCTATGTTTAATAGAATCATGATATCTCTTTCGTTTTAAATCGAGATTTTGCAAACTAAACCTTTTCAGAAAGTTAAGATAGAGACCGACGATCTTTGTATTGGAGAAAGATTTCGAGATTTAGACCATTTCATGCCTAAAAATACGTTGTAACATAAAACTGAAATTGAGACTTAATTTGGTCTTTAAGACTGATTTGGGAAGGTCAATTTGAAACATATTCAACCAATTTGAATACATAATAAACACACTTAATTGACTTCAGGGACTTAGGGGACCATAGCTCGAGTATCGAGGAGCTTGTCAGGTCGGATTCGGTGTCGAGGGAGTCGGAGTGCGTGTTAAGGTGCATAAACCCATTGAGAATGCTTCATAGAATTCATGGTTTGTTTTATCAGTATCGAATTACATGTGTGACTGCTGGTGGGTATACATGGGTTTTCACTCTTATTTCGATGTGCGTATATATTAGTTATGACTAAATCGCATGCACGGATTACTTGTGATAGTGTTCATGTCGATGATAGCAGTATAATATATCTACGACTGTCGGGAGGGATTAAGGTGGTCCTGGTGTAGGTTAGGGTTTTCTCGTGATTATACGGATGTTTACTGATTAATGCTTTATTTCTGAACTGATTTAATTGGTATATGTTGTTTATATATCTCATGCTACTACTTTTGCTTGTCGTGTGCTACTTACATTTATGGGAATATAACATATTGTTGTCAGGTGTTATATTTGCATGTCTCGTAGTTTATCAATTTTATTTCATGAATATTGTGTGGACTTCTCTTGGGATTTTACTCACTGGACTTGTCATTGTATTTGTTTGGTGACTCAGTGCAAATCCTTTGACGAGCAAGGGCAAGGGCAAGGAGATACTGAGCGGCTACCTCTGATATTGTGGAGCCAGTTCGTATGTGATATCAGTATGACCATAGAACATTGATTACATGTATATGAAACTTTTGTTATGCTTAACTCGCCTTGATATATACATGTTATCTTTTGCCAGATTTTTCACTACTTAAGATTGTTAAATATTGTATAACTTACTTAAATTAAGACTTCCGTTGTAAAATTTCATTATAACTTGATAAATTGATTAACAAGCTAATAAAATCACTAATAATTATATGAAAATTAATTAGCTAAGTTAGGATTAAATGAAAAAGTGTAAGTAGTCAAGTAGGTCGCGAACGTTAAGGATAAGCGGGCCATGACGTGGCAAGGCTTGGTGACATGGGATGCGACGTGGTGGGTAGCAAGGTGGCCTGAAATCTGGGGCTGTCACACTATACTCCTTAATTTTAATGATGATGGTATTTCCTTTGACGTAATAATCACCAAAAGACAATTGTAGAACGACCACAAGAAATAAAATTAAGAAAATCGGAAAGATCAAAAGAAAACTAAGCTATTTCAAATCGCTTTGTGGTAAATCTACAAAAAGCTTATAACAAAATATTATGAATTGACCAATATTTTTTTTAAATGAAACTTTATGAAAACTAGCAATGTGGCAAAATTGGAGAATAACGATTTTGATGTGATTACAAGTATTTTATTATACGATTGATTATCTTCACAATTGTTTAATAGCAATAAATTAATCTTTAGTCTGCCATATAATTTCATGCCTATCTTGACTTATTAAGAGTCACTTATATCACTTGCACATATATATATATATATATATATATATATATATATAATTTGATGTAAGTAAATTATATGTTTTCATTTATATATAGCTTGATTTTATGTATACCTCATGCTAATTATTATTAGATTGTGCTATCATGTGAAATATCAGTATGATATAGAATTTAGTTGTCACCAAATTATTTTTATGAGTTAGTTGTCACAAAAGTGACCTAACTATATATATGCAATACATATTACTAAATATTATTGTTGGCCCAAATTAAAGTTTACAACATTTTAGTAATGTATAATGAATTGAAATTTATTATGTGTGTGACAATTAAAAAGAAAATGCGTTATTTGTTGATATTACGCTTATAACTTGATGTTTATATTATGGAGTTGCGTTAATCACCAAAGTGCTCCAACTAAATAATTTAAACATGAAAATTATGTGAATTTTCAAATACACGTTTTATTATGATTTTACCATAATTATTAGAATGTAGTTTAACCCAAAAGTGAATTATTTTCTAATATTTTATGATTAACATGATTGAATGTATATTAGTTTTGCTAATGATGATTAAGAATGATGAAGGATATCCAAAAGGTACCTCATGTTCTTAAATTTTTTATTGATTACTAAAATATCATGGTTGGCCTAAAGGCGCACCACATTTTTAGCAATATATGAACTAATATTTTATTATAATATAAACATAACAAGTACTAAAATATTATGGTTGAGCCAAAGGTGCACCACATTTTAGTAATGTATGTAGATTTTATGATAAGTTAAAAATGGGACGGATACCCTAAGGTACCATACATTTTTAATTTTTTACTTATAAAATAAAGTACATCGTGTTTTTTTACCCAAAGGAAAAACACAATATTATCAATCTTATGAATGGTTCATATATGCATACGCGGACAATTTGACACTCTATTTAGTGATATATATATATATATAATATTGAATTAATATTGTCCTAGTCCATTTGCTAAACTCATTGAATCACATGGTATTTGTGCTCAAATCATAATAACTGGTATATGCCTCAACATAATGATGTAGCTGAACGATGTAACTAAACAATTGATGAAAATGATTAGGGGTGTGTTAAGTAAATTTATATTGCCTAAATCATTGTGAATGAAGACCCTAAAGAATGTTGACTTTTAATAATTTTGAGTTATGGACTAGAAAGAAACCTATCTTAAGACATCTACACATTTGGGGTTGTCTAGCAAATTAAGACTAAAACTTGTAATCAACAAGAAAGTACATTAGAATATCGAACGATCAATTACTATTTTATTGGTTACATTATAAAATCTAAAGGCTATAGACTTTACTATCCTAGTCATTTTATGTAAAATATCGAAACTGAAAGTGCTAGATTCATCAAGAATGGAGAAATTAGTGGGAGTGACGTATCATATTACCTATAACTTTTAATGAAGTAGTAGTTGCTCATAGTAGTGATTCTCATAAAGAAAATATTGATATCACTGCAATTAAATACACCAACTAATGATTCTAGAGATACATAACAAAAATCTCGAATAGTTAGGATATATGTTATTAATTCTTGATGTTTTATGGCATAATTATATGAACCTAATTACTATATGTGGACATATTTTAAGACTTAGTCTCTTATGACGAAATCATCAAGATGATGAATTTTTAAAATAGATCGATGTCATGAAAGACGAGTTAAAATCAATAGCTCAAAATAAATTCTAGAATCTCGTTGAATTGCCCTCCGGACAAGAATGTTGTCTCGATGCATATATCTCATATATGAAATCTTTAATGACATTTTTTCTTTCAGAACTTTGAAATAAATAATATAACATATCAAATTTTTGTTTTATTGTTGGCTTGTTAAGATGTTACCAAAGTAACCCTTGCATGGTCTATTGGTGAGTTGCAAAGAAGATATTACGATATTTATAATGAGCAAAAGATAATCGATTACATGCTCACTTATAGAAAGTCTGGTAACTTTCAAGATATTGGTTAGTCAAACATAGACTTTGCTGATTATCTTCACACTAGAAAGTTTACTTTTGAGTATGTTTTTCTTTTCACTAATGGAGAAATCTCTTTAAGGGCTAAACGGACAATTATAACTACTTTTACTATGACAGTTGAGTTTGTAGTTTAAAACTACAAATAAAGGATTATAATTAAGGAACTTCATTTAAAGAGTTAGTATTATTAACTCACTTTTCAAGCCACTAACGATTGAATATGACAATTCTGCAATTATATTTTTTCTCCAATAAAGTGTATAGAGATAAATTACTTTGCAGTTAAAGAAGAAGTTCAAAAGACAAGTGTCAATTAAACATATTAGCATTACCACCAAAGGCATTAAGAACATGTCGATATAATGGGTCTTAGTTGTTATTCCTAATGATTTTAATTTGGGATTTGATTATGAAATCATGCTTATGTTTATGTTTATGAGATTTCATTTACAGTGCTAATTATATTAATGTATGTGCACACTAATGTTAATGATGATTCTAAGTAAATTTAGTCTTTGACACAGACATTATGTTTTATGAATAATTTAAAATAAATTAGTAATGCTCGTGGTACATGAAAGGGAATATGTCCTATTTTAATGTATAACTGCTATGACTCTCATTGTTAATTTATTTTATAATAATTTAAAGATATCAAACATATATGCGTTCTGATTTAGAAGTTATGTGATGTTTGGTTATGTGGGTCAAGTGAGAGAACCATTAAGCTATATGTGACGCATATATTAAAATAAAGTATGAGACAAGTGGGAGAATGTAAAACCATTATGTGTCTCATAACTTATGACTTAATTACATCGGTTACTAAAACCCTTAAGTCTTTTGACTTCTATTGGCGTTACAAATTTGATGAGAATTTATACTTATTATGGAAGTTGGTTATCCCTCAAGCCTATAAAATGACTCTTGTACTATCAAACAAAGTGTCGAATGTGTTGGAGCTCATGAGGGTGATGAGATCTTTGGGTTTTGCGAGTCTATCTAATCACTTCCACTAGTAATTCTCTATTTGATCTAATTCAAATGTTTAAGAATGCTTACAGGCAATCCCTTTATATATATATATATAAAGACGCATTAAAGGCAGCCCAACTGTGATAAGATCTTTGACTTCACTGAGTTGGGAAGATACTTCTACACCGCGCTACAGTCTTGGTTGGTACGTAGGCAACATATACGATTATTCAGTAAACTTATGTTTAGTAGACAGGAGACTACATTTATATACAAGTCGTATATAAAAGTGAGTTCTAAAAAGATAGCGCGTTAACTAGGCAATTTTGCCTCTTCTTATTAAAAAAAAAAAAAATGATTGTGGTGAGAGCATTGGACGTTTTAAGTTGTCAATCTTCTTTTTAATATCTAATGGAGGTTTTTCCTTTAACAATTGTTTCACAAATTCACTTTAGGGAAACAAAGTAAAAAATTAGAGTATTATAAAATCCCGATCAAAAAATATTGCTGATTCGTTGTTCAAAATTGACTTCGGTTTGCAAAACAAAAATGTGTCAAAATATCATAAAATATAACTATATATGTATTGATGTAGCGCTTCTATAATAATTCCTAAGTTGAATAAACAAAAGCATATTGATTGAATCAGATTGGCGTTCTTCTCTTTACGAAGGGTCCCAATCTGCTTTTCTTTTTCTTTTGTTCGAAGCCCCAACAGGGCAGAAGGGTCCTAATCTTTGAGAAAGCAAAAAAAAAAAAAAAAAAAAAAAAAAAAAAAAAAAGCTAGAAATTGCGAAAAAGTGCAGTTTTCATCTAACAACTTCCGTGGTTCTTTTCGAAGTACTTAAAAGACAAATTTTATGATGTAGCGGAATTATAACTCAATGTGTAACAACCAACAAACATAATTCCAGTTGGTGCCAAAATGTAGAAGGATCAAATTATAACGTGCAACTTTAAATATATTGGTTTCTTTCTCACGATAAGGTCGAGTTTATGCATATCAGAGTGACGTACCAAGTAGATAATAATAATAATAATAATAATAATAATAATAATAATAATAATAATAATAATAATAATAATAATAATAATAAAATATTAGAGTGGTTGCAATTTGTCATCATGTTGAGAATGAGTAGCAGGATCAAATCTTGTCGTGTGGATGGAGAGAGCACAACCTGAGCTCCTCCTAATTGGATGCAGGGGCGAATCTGCATGTATCTTGCCCTGTGCTATATACATGTAACCCCCTATATATACATAGGCCACTTTTTTTTTTTTTTTTTTTTTTTTTTTTTTTTTTTTTTTTTTTAAGTTTAGCCCACCCATTATTAAGATTTTTCAAGCCTAATCTACCCAAATAAAAAATCAATAAAAGAAAATAAATTAAGTCAAGTTCATTTGTCGACATTCAATTAAAAATAAGGAGTCAAAAGCATCTCAGGTGAAACTTCACTTGCTAAAAGGTAAGCAGAGAGTTCGTGTGTTCGACTCCCTCTTAAGCAAAAAATAAATAAATAAAAGAGAACGAAAAGCAAGAAAAATGTTTAGCAAAGTTTAATGTTTATTTCATTGAACTAGTGTTATTGAAATAAAATTAGAGTGAGTTAGCTTTGGCAGAGACATAATTTACATAAAAGCAATGTTTCAGGAGGTGGTGATTCAATTCCCATTGAAGTGAAAATAAAAGAGCTAATTTTGGTAGTGGAGTAGTTGGTATAACAACGTAATTGAATTTGAATTGCACCTTCATCGTCCTGATCGGAATCGAGATGAACTTTATAGTATAATGTAATTGGTAGCTTATATCATCTTTCTTCCTAGAGAAAAATATAATTAACACTTGCTGATATATTTTTGAAATTTTTATTTAAATAAAAAAAGACCCTACTATATATTGTAACTCAGAAAAATCACGTATTTATTGGCGTCTCTCTAATAGGCATCAAGATGCGTGCAGACACACATATCGGGGAAACTCATGAGATAAAAAAAAAGAGATATTAGAGTGGTTGCAATTTGTCATCATGTTGAGAATGAGTAGCAGGATCAAATCTTGACGTGTGGATGGAGAGAGCACAGCCTAGAGCTCCTCTTCTTGGATGGGATGCAGGTTGAGCAAGTTCAGACTAAGCGGACCCTCCAGAGGTGGAGCCTGACACTCGCATAAAATCAAAAATAAATAAATTGTGAAGTTTTTGCTCGCGGGCGCTACGGCTTGCCTGCGTACTTTTTTTTTTATGAAATATTATTTATTTGACATGAGATTATTTTGATTCATACATCTCCACTACACTTAATATTATCTCCAATTTTACTTTCAACTTATTGACGTGGTTTTAACTTAAAAGACTTCGACATTATTAGAGGACGGAGATAAAGATAATCAATTATATACTTCTTTTGTGAAATATCATTTTTTGATACGGATTGTATTTCGGTACGCAAATCTTCAACGTAAGTAAAATGCTACATGCATATCATTCATGCTTCGTAAACTTAAACCCACTGCATTGTTGGTGCTGGGTGTCACAAGGCAGCAGCAACAACATCATCAACAAGAACAGTAACCGACCACTCACAGAGGTTTATGAATGAGTCAGTCTCCAAGACATATCACACTAGACTCGAAACACATCACTATATTCACACTCTTGAGAGATCTGACTTCTCATTCAAACTTGGGTCGTTGACTATCATTTTGAAGTCTCATTGTCAAGTCTTCTATTACACTCTCTCTCTCTCTCTCTCTCTCTCTCTATATATATATATATATATATATATAAAAGAAATTACAATGAAATGAAAACAAGTATATAAGACAAAACCCAAGATGGGAAATCAGAATATGTAAACGGCAATCAATTTTTCAGAAACTGCAATGAAAGTTTGCCTTGAATTTCCCCAATAAGAGCTCTCAAAAGTCCACGCTTCTGTTTCTCTCTGTTTTTGCTCTGATCTTGCTCTAATTGATCAAAGACAAAGTCAGAGAAATTCAAGTCATGGGAAACTGCTGGGGATCACAAGGAGATAGCAGGATTTCAAACGCAACAAGATCATCAACTCCAGGTACCCAAAGTTTGAACCTTTTCATCTGCTCTGTCTTGCTCTGTTTTCTCTCAAATTCTTGGGTTTTTTCATCTCTTATGTTCAATTCCTTGGTCAATCATGGGTTTTTGTGCATGATCTGAAATGGGTATGTGTTGTTTTTGGGTTTGAATTGAATCTGTAGGTTAATTTTGGTTTTAATCATGTTTGAAAACAGGGACGTCTAAGAACAACAGCAATGAAGGGGTGTCTACCTCTTCAAGGAGCACGGCTGTGACCAGTCAATTCTCAATGAGTGGAACGATTGATGAGGAATTTTCAGATGGGCATATCCTGGCGACACCCAATTTGAGGATTTTTAGCTTTTCAGAGCTGAAGAGCATCACAAAGAACTTCAAATCATTGCTTGGTGAGGGGGGTTTTGGGAAGGTTTACAAGGGTTGGATGGATGAGAAGTTGTCTGCTAAGGCTGGGAGTGGATCAGTTGTTGCTGTGAAGAAATTGAACCCTGAGAGCATGCAAGGATTTGATGAATGGAAGGTAAGGAAACTTACCAAATTGAACCGTTTTAGGAGAGTTTTTGATTGTTGTTTTTGATGGTTGCTCTGTTTTCCTCTTTTTCAGTCTGAGGTCAATTTCTTGGGTACTCTCTCACACCCAAACCTTGTGAAGCTGATTGGATACTGCATGGATGATGATGAATTGTTGCTTGTGTACGAGTTTATGCAAAAAGGGAGCCTTGAGAACCACCTTTTCAGAAGTAAGAACAAATACAAGATGACAAATTTATGATTCGAAAAGCTTATCGTGTTTTGGATAATCTGTCATTGTCTGTGCGAACATTTTTCAGCCCCTCCTTATTTTGCTCGAATAATTTCATAGAAGTTTGTTAGAATCCCGAACCTTATAACTTTGGAGAACTAAGCGGATGTAATATAGTTACCAAGATTAGAACTCACGAGCCCTGATTCATTCAGAGTTGCTACTGTGCTCTGCAAACCTTCTATGGACTAGAAAAGTGTTCGTGTAGTTAATAAGTTTTGGATTGACGAAACCTAACTCATTGCGTTCTTTTCTTCTTCTTCTTAAGGGGGTTCGTCTTTTCAACCGCTTACATGGGAAATTCGAATTAAGATTGCTTTAGGTGCAGCAAGAGGGCTGGCCTTCTTGCATTCACATGACAAGCAAATCATCTATAGAGATTTCAAGGCTTCAAATATCCTACTTGATGGGGTAAGTATTGAAATATGTGTATATGATCTCCTGGCTGGTACTTTTAGTCTATACTTATGTATTACTTTCTTTTGTAGAATTACAATGCAAAGCTAGCAGATTTTGGTTTGGCTAAAGATGGTCCCCTTGGTGGTGCTTCACATGTTACAACAAGAATCATGGGCACCTATGGCTACGCCGCTCCCGAATACGTCGCTACAGGTATATTCTTTAGCTATGTGGCTACTCTTTCTTTTCCCTTTCGATATATTCTCCTTGTTTAGTATATCTAATCTCACTACCTCAATCTCACTACCTCGACTAGTCTAGACTGACATGCTTTTGTGATCATGCTCATCTGCATTTTACCCTTAGCTTTGTTTACTCTTTATCCATGCACATTTGCATTTTGTGACATCCACCAAACCCTCATATGCTCTCATTCAATCCAATTTTCATGACATTAGTACAAATTGCTACCACAGCCAGTTCTCATTCTGTTGTGATGAAAATGTATCATTTTGAGCAGGTCATTTGTATGTCAAGAGCGACGTATATGGCTTCGGAGTGGCATTGCTTGAGATCATAACAGGGCAAAGAGCAGTCGACACAAATCGCCCGGCCGGGCAACACAATTTAGTAGAGTGGTTGAAACCATTTCTAGGTGAAAGAAGAAAGCTAACAAGGATTGTAGATCCACGCCTGGATGGCCAGTATCCACCCAAAGGACTCATCCAGGCAGCTGAGCTCGCTCTCAAATGCCTTGGTGCTGAGCCTAGAGTCCGGCCTTCGATGAAAGAAGTCGTCGAGGTCTTGGAACGTATCAAAGCCATTAAAATCAAGTCAAAAGAATCTAAAACCAAACCTTCGCGTACAAGAGAGCACAACCGCTATGCCCAGCAGTCTGCGCAGCGCCGCTCTCCCATTCATTCCAAGGTATGAGGGTTCTGCTGGTGGAGGCCATTTAATTAAGCTCCCTCCTAAGCAAAGTAGCTCTAGCAAAGGACGTGTTTGTGAAATGCAACAATGTTCCTGATGTTTTTACTTCATCATGAGCAATTCAATTTCATTGCATTAGTTTATAGTAATTTTTTTTGGTTGTGATTATGTTTTTAGAATCTTTGACAAACAGGTATAATGTGGACTGTAAGGTGTAAGCTAGAATTGTTTCATTTGTGTTACTTGGTAGTCTCAATAGTCTCTTAAATCTTTTTTTTTTTTTTTTTTTTTTCCTCTTTGTATTATAAGAAAGAGTTAAATCTTTAACCATTTTATGTCTCTGTTTTTTTTTTTTTACCTATTTTTGGATTCAATTGACAATTGTGTTATGTTAAGACCTTTTGATTTTTATTTTTATTTTTAAATAGGAAACTTACCTACGCATCAAACTTGTACACTGGAAGATTTGAACCCTTAACATCGCTTTTGAGTAACTATGTACAAAATTAGTGGAGCTATTACTTAATTGATGTATGAACTTTTAATTAATAGTGAGTTCAAAGGGAAGGTTGTAGAAATTGTGAAAACACTAATTTCGTTTGTTTTTTCATAATTAAATATGACTTCATGAAAAAGTAAATAAATGTGGATCTCATCTGAATTAGTACTTATGCTTGTTGAGATAAAATCTCACATCTATTAGTTAAAGGAAGTTAAGTTGAGACAATATAATTCTTGACGGAGGTCTATGAATTGCATTTTTTCTTTTGTCAAAATAATTCCTTAACCAAATAGTTGAAGTACGTGTTTGCCAAGCCAAAATGGCATACAATTGAATGTTTTTGTTCTAGTATGTTAAAAAGAAAACATTAGTCCCACATTAAAAAAGCCAAAAATCACTTTCTCACTTTATATATGAAAGCAACCCAATCAATTTTATTTTAAGGCAAAAGGTTGAAGTAAGTGACCCAATCGAGTGCACATAGGTGCACATGGGTAATAGGTTGCCCCATATACATTTTAAGTCAAAGATGGACTTTGGGACTTAAGCAGCTATAAAACATAATTTTATTTTTACTACTTAATTTTTTTAAATTTCGAGATTAATCAAATAGGAATTAATTTTTTGATTTTAATTAATTTTTTTACAATTATTACAGTTGGAGTGTGTTAACTGTAGCGACTCCAAATCCCGAGTCCTGTCACGGGTGCAGATGCGGGCCCACAACTCTGCCTCGTCAGGCCTAGCTGTGTCCAACGTGCCATTAACCTACTTCATTCAAACTCAATACTTGACCAACTTACATCATGAAAAGTTACAAGTTAGCCCGTTGGACTTAATTCACTTGTTAAGATCATTTTTAACAATCAAATTATAGCGGAAGACTTATTAGACTTGATCAAGCAGTAAACAAATAAATTCAAGTCTTAGGAGCATCAACCTAATGTGGAAAACCCATAATATAAACATCATAATCAGAAAGGGGCAAAAATTCTCAAAATAAGCCAATATACAAGTCGTGGGTAGCTCAAAATGTATCCCGTATCCTAAAAGTAAATATAAATATATACAAACATACGAGAGAGGTTGTAATATGTCACAGGTAGTCCTCAAGCTTCTCCTTGCCTCGACTCGTACCGAGGTTGGCACTTAAGCCATCATAACAAAATAGATGGCAAGTCCATAGTGAGTAATCCTAAGGAAATTCAATAAGAATTTATAGAAATAAAATATAAGAATTTGAATAAAGCTATTAAATAAACAAACGAAAAATTAAAATAGATAATTGTGCTCATCGCGTGAATCCATAATATACAAGCTCAAAATGTGTTTCTACAACTTAAGTCATACTAGCACTATACTCCGGACTCTCCCGCGAGCACTGCCAGCAAGTCATACTCCGACATGGCCAGCCTCCGGGTCCTCTCGATGGTCTGTGTGATCCCACGGCGCACTGAAACGTGCACCGAAAAGATCCTCGAGTCAAACTAGTCACTGAAACCCTGGGTGACACGTGTTAAGGTCTAGTAGACATACACACAGAATGGCCCGGTGGGAGCGCACTCAACCAAAACCATCCATATAAACCATACCATAAAGGAATAATGAAATAACTAAATGGAAGGCACATAAGGAAATAAATAAATAAATACTTGAGAGAATTTCAATTGGGTTACTACGCACCTCAAATCGCGCTCCAATAATACAAAAGCGTTCTCTACGCCTCCAAATGTGTGGCGGCCCCAAATCCCGAAGTCGCCACGTGGGGAGGCGCGGTTCCACGATCCTGTCAGATCCTTGACCTGCTGGGTTGCACCACTAACGTCCCTTGTTACATCATAACTACTCATTCTGCATGTTAAGCTCATTTCGTAATCAATTTAGTTCGACGGTTTAATCATTTTTATAGCATTAAAAACAAAACAACGGAAGTCTTAAATTTAAAAACAAGTAAAACAATTAAATTTATCATCGTAATAAGCATTATTTTAAGAGCAACACCTATTGTGGAAAACCTGGGGAAAGTACTCAATATATAGACGACAATACTAAGCAATAATATATACAAGTACAATGTCTATCCAGTCTCCTAATACCCAAAAGTAAAACAAAATATCAAAATCGCACGTACTAGTAGGTCCTCGACCACGGGCAATCAGATAAAGTCGCCCAAAATCCCGTTGCCCTTACTAGCACTAGGATCTGCACTCGACCATCACAAAAAGCAAGATGGAGAGTACAGTTAGTAAGATTCCAACGAAGTACACCGAGCATTTACAAGAAAATAAACAGATACCAATAAACATGTCAAATAATCATGCGAAAACTAAACATGCAACTGTGCTAAGATCATCACATGAATAAATAACACGGGAGAAACAAAGTGTGTACTCGTCCCGGTCAGACTAAACTGTACTTCGGACCCCCAGGATCCTTTCGGTGGGTGCCCCCACTTCCTTTCACCTGGTTCCTCGCGGGGCTTGCCCGACACGGTCACCCTTACAACTCGGGTTGCAATTCACCGAATGTTTGATCACACGTGCTACAGCATAGTGTGCCATAAGTACACAACGAATATTAGGTGGGAGTAACTCGACCACCAACCCAAATGTATCACAGAATAGAGTACAATAACAAAGAATAGGAAATCAACGATGGAAAAGTAAACCCTCAGTGACTTTCAGATGAAATCTTACGTACCTCAAAAATGCGCTCCAAAGTCTCACTCACGTCTCGAGATACGTGCCCGACTCCCGATTGTGGTCTCCTAAGTTCTTCGTGTCCCATTAAACCATTTTAACTAGTTTAAAGTCAAATTAAGTGAATTTATAATGTGTGGCCAAATTATGAAAATTCTCATTTCAAAAAGTTTTGATTTGACACCCTTTACGAGTTATACCGGGGTGTCAATGGCCGAGAAATTCTCGAATACCATTTTTCTACCTTTTTCTCATTTTTTATAATTTTTTCCTGATTTTCTAGATTTTTCCCATAATTTTCCAAAAATTTTTCTTATTTTTCTGTAATTTATTTTAATTTAAAACTGTTTTTAAATTAAAAATTAATATTATATTATTTAAATGGATGGGTGGGTCCTAGACCGAGTCAAACCCGGTCCAACCGGGTCAAACCCGGTCCAACCGGGTCGGCCTGACCCGGGTCGGGATCCGGGTCGGGTCCGGTTGGACCCGTACCGGCCCAACCAAGTTGGGCCTGGGCCGGCCCAACCGGCCCAGGGGAATGCACGCACGCACGCACACGCGTGCGTGCACCCCTTCCCCACCACATCTTCTTCTCCAGAGCGTCTCTGGTTTTTTTTTTTTTTTTTTTTTTTTTTTTTTTTTTTTCTTCTTGTCGTGGGGTTGGGTTCGGTCCCAACCCCAGACCGCCTTTGGGAGGGAGGTGACCTCCCATTCACCTCCTTCCTCAGCGAAGCCGTACCACCACCACCATGGCCGACCATTTCAACAACAACAATCAACAACAACGCCAAAGCAAACTCAACTCACCTGTGTTCACAGCTTCGAGTCGTCTGTCTCTCCCTCTCCCGGTCTTTTCTCTCTCTCTTCGGGTCTCTTCTTCTTCTCTCCTTCTCCTTCCCTGTTTTCTCCTCTGTCGCCACTATTTTCTTTCTTCATATTCTCGGCCGTGTGTGTGGGTTGTGTATGTAGGAGAGAGTGACGTGAGGGAGAGAGAGGAGTGACGTGAGGGAGAGGGGAAAATGATGGAGTGAGGTGGAGTGTGATGGGGTAAACTAGTTGACCTTGTGTCTTTGACTCCAAAATGTGACACAGCTGAGACATTCGCCTATGTTTTCAAGCGTTTCGACGCCCGAATTTTGCGTTTGAGTTGCGATATACGCGTACCACTGCGTCACTAGCCACCTAATATCTATTCCATAGTAGTTACTTGGCCAATCTTTTATTTAATTTGTGTGTTTTAGTTTTCCCGACTTAGTGTACCCACAGTTCGCTCCTCAGTACCTGTCTTGAAACGTTTCTCGAGGCGAACACCCGTTACACTATCTCGCTCGATTCAGTGATATAAATACACACATGCGATGCTAGATAAATAACTTGATATACGACATCGCAAATAGACAGACAATCACGCAAAGTTATTATTTACCTATTCAGGCGTGCCCTGACCTATCTGCGGCATCCACGTGGATCTGAGCTGTCGTCCAAGTCTGAAAATAAATAATAATAACGGCGAAATTAAAATTTGGGCCGTTATAAAATGCGTGCCCCAACACTCGTAGATCAAATCTAAGTACCTAATATTCGTTAATTTATCACTTTCCCAAACTTTGAAATTTTCTAAATTCACATTAGAGTATCAAATCCAGCATATTAATTTATATTATACCCGGTATCGATCCCCGGGATAGGCCCCCAATTGGCCAAATTGAAACCCTAATTTGAAAAAAAAATTTATTCCAGGCAAAACGACATCGCAGGTGGCGCCGTGAGAGTCACAGCGCCGATCGCGACGCCCTTCCTACAGAGTGTTCCCCAGGGTTTTTTTTTTCCAAACCTCACAACTCAAACTCGATCTAATCCCTTATGGTTCACCAAAACTACCATAGGATACGTTCAAACCACGTTAAAATTCGTCCAAAATTCAAACCAAAACCTTGACAAAACTCGACGAAACCCCGATAAAACTCAACGAAACACCGAAAAAGCTCTACAACTTCAACACCACCACCCACAACATCTAATACCATGATAATTGCTCCCATCCAACTCGAAAATCATAGGAAAACCCCCCAAACTAGCGAGCTAACTCGCATATCTAAAATCCACGTCAAAACTCGAAATTCCATACTCGAAATGTAAAGAACGACGAGGAGAACGTGAATCTCACCTTGGATTGTCAATTGCTCGTCGTACAAACCTCTAAATCTTCACTTGAAATTCACCAAAATCCCCTAAATTTTCGTCCAAAATGAGAGAGGAGAGAGAAAAGGTGGTGAAATGAGATATTTTTTTGACTTTTATAGTCTTTTTGTCATCTAATGTGTGTGTAGATCCCAAAGACCACTTGGATGGTTGAAATAAAGCCAAAAATTCAATCTAAGGTGACTTCGATTGGTGACTTTGTCACTTGATCTTATGCTCCTTCAATCCCATGTACTAAACCCCGTGGCGTTTGATACCCGACTCCGCGCCACTACCCGTATCGTTCGAGTACAATCATGCCATTAAAGGTATAAATGGTGTTTTATATTAATTATTTAATGCATTTTATTCATTTATCGTGTGTCCATTTTTTTTCAATCTAGTGTACTGTTATTCGCCTACCGGGTACCCCACGTCTACACGCTAATCAAGGTGAATACTCATCACTCTATCTCACTTGAACAATAACAATATAAATGCACAAATTGCAATGCAATTCAGTATAATTAAGCATAAACATCGCAAATTAGGCAAACAACACATAAAACTAACTATTTATCTCAGGTGTGCTCGGTCCTAGCAGTGGTGTACACAAGATGCTGAGTTGGTGTCCACATTTGAAAATAAATCATACTAATGGCATAATTAAAACTGGGCCATTACATTAACAATTATGACTGTTGAACCCCAACATATTTATTAATTTCGAAATTAAAGGAGGAGCATTGTTTAGAGACAATTCTTTAACATCTATTTAAGTTTTACTTAAACACTGATTATTTACTCAATTTTATTTTCGAAATATAATCATTGTGAGAGAGAAGAAGAGTACCGTTTGGCAAACTTCCAAATCTAGTGATCTTGGAATTTGGAAGCGCACTTTGGTTAAATCCTGGGGACATATTTCTGAAGAGGTTTTATTAAAAAATTGTGGAAATAATTATGTCTTAGGAGATTGCAAAATTCGCAAGCCTTCGGTTAGAATTTTTTTTACTTTTTTAGTTATGTTTTTTTTAAGTTATTGTAATATCGTTTTATTTATAGTTTTAAGATATCATTACAGATTGGTTGGTATAACAATCTAAGATAGAATTTTTTTCTCTATTTGAGAAAAATAGAATTCAAAATTTCTGAGATTTTATTCTGGTGATTTGCATTTCAAAATTTTTGAAAGATGGCAAAACTACAATCGAGTTCGAACAACTCTAAGAAGCATGAAAAAAAGCCTGAAAGTTTAAAGGAATGGACTTTAAGAGGTGGCGATAAAAGATGTTGTTCTACTTGACAACCCCCAACCTTGCGAATATTGCAAGGGAAGAAAAGCCTAAGATCAATGAGGATCCTTTCAATAAGGAATCATTGCTATCCATAGAGACTTGGAGAAACTCTGACTTTCTTTATAGAAATTACATCCTGAATTGTCTTGATTATATTTTATATGATATATATTCATCATATAAAACAACAAATCAAGTTTAGGATATATTTGAGAAGAAATATAAAACCGAAGATGCTTGGTTGAGGAAGTTCGTCATTGGAAAGTTTCTCAAGTATGCCATA
Organism: Stephania yunnanensis; assembly: GCA_039657365.1. NCBI lineage: Eukaryota > Viridiplantae > Streptophyta > Magnoliopsida > Ranunculales > Menispermaceae > Stephania > Stephania yunnanensis. The sequence continues at coordinate 50,368,349 of CM077585.1, read as the reverse complement.
GTAGACTCAAAAAATGTGATCAAGCAAGTATAAGATATTCAATTTCTAATTCATGAGTTGCATTCGAAGGGGTGTTCTATCAATGAACATGCGACGATTCTAATTTCTAAATTAGCAACGTATACCCTATTTGTGTGTATGGTGTGTAAACCCTAGTGTGGGCCCATAAAATAATACACGCTTAATCGAAACGACAAAAAAGAGAATTCAATGGCGAGAATTATTAGTTTCCTATTTTAAGTTGTCAATTTAGGAAAGAAAAACAATTGAAGATCTTTGATTGATTTAGGAAATGAATAATCTTGATTAATATAGAATATGAGTGATTTTAGGATCTACCTCTTGGGTTTTGGGGTTCATACGCAGCGGAGATTACAAAACGGTTTTGAGAAAAACCCCAACAGGATCCGAATCTAATTCCATTAAAAACGTTTAAACCATGAAAAACTTAATCATACCTCAGTCGCAATATACATTTTTGAAGGTTGATCGATCTCTAAGGCGCTGCCAACGACGAACGCCCTCTACCAGTAGTCCACACACGAACGACGGTCGAGATTCGAAGTGCTAGCTTCGAGAGAATACCAAATCCTTTTGTTTCTCTCCAAAACGATCCAGAGCATACCAAAAACCCTAAGTCGTTTCTAAAACGAAAATAGAGTTTCGGCCTATTAATCTTTCGTGTGTGTGTTCTAACTTAAAGCGTCTATTTATACAACCCTTGTATGTAGACGGTTAAGTAAATTACACATATACCCTTACTTAACGAAGTATAAGTGTAATACACCACAAGGACGTTTCTGTCATGAATTTTATCACATAAAATTCGTTTTTCTGAATCATCTTAAAATCTCGCAAAACCATTCTTAGTGTGCGATCCAATAGGCTCATACAACGTTGGCAGTGTACCAAAACACATTTTGGTATACAAGTCATAAGCAGTCTCTAGCAAGACATTATGACTACCCAAGTTGTACGAATATCAAATCGATACAACCTAATCAATAGTGTATATAACATCCTTTTGTCACACGATATCCTTTTGATCAAACATAAGGCATGGAATTGTCATCCAACATGTTCAATCGTACTAGTCTCGATCTCTAGGTAGACCAAAACATCCAAGTGACATTGATCAATATCGATTCACTTAGACTAGGCCTTTTAACAGTCTAACACATCGAGGGATCCACTAGATATCTCTCTTTATATGAGAGGGACACATTCTATCTCGATTACACAACTTCATCATATTGCTCACACAGTAACCAATCACAACCTTTATAATCGTCCGGTTAAAGACAACGTTTGATTGTGTCAAATTATTGTGTTCCTAATGTTGAAGTCTCTGGTAATCTCAAGTTAGAGGACTGGAATATATACCTATCATGAGAAACAACAATGACTTAATCCATGTGATGTTCTCATAGTGGGTCGATCCAGTACTTTGTTCCCTAACAAGTACTCGTGATCTTGATTTGTATCCCTATACGTATAATCATCATATGATCATCAATCAAGACTCACACTAGTCTTAATTCATTATAGTTCCCAGTATAATGATCGACTAGGGACATTTAGGATATTTCTGTAAATACTCATGGATCTTATTATAATGTAAACATGCAAATTAATTATAATAAACAGCAAATGAAATCCTTTATTTTATTAACTAAAAGTATTCATAAGACAGTTAATGGATTGACCTAGGCACATGCCCCATCATCTCCCACTTGCACTAGGGCCAATCATACGTGCATCTAATGCCTAATGATCTAACATGACCATCATGTTTTGCTTGTGGAAGAGCTTTTGTCAATGGATCTCAACGTTGTCTTCGATAGGTACTCGCAAATCTTTACGTCTCCCCTCTCAATAATTTCTCGATGAGATGAAAACGCCTCGAGTATATGTTTAGATCTGTGGTGTGATCTAGGTTCCTTGGCTCGTGCTATTGCCCCGTTATTGTCACAATACAAACAAACAGGGGTTAGCAATACTTGGAACCACACCTAGTTCGAAATGAACTTTTTGATCCAAACGCCTCCTTTCTTTGCATCGGACGCCGCAATATACTCGACTTCATTTGTAGAATCTGCTACTGATCTCTTGCTTCGAACTTTTCCACTTCTTGCACCCCCATTCAAAGTAAACACATATCCAGATCATGATCTAAAATCATCTATATCGGTTTGAAAACTTGCATCTCGTGTAACCATTTACAACTAGATCATTTTCAAAACCTCCATAGACCAAGAACACTTCCTTAGTCCTTTTTAAGTACTTAAGGATGTTCTTTACTCGCTATCCAAAGTGACTATCACCTGGATCTCGATCGATATTTGCTTGTAGTGCTCAAAGCATATGATACATCGTGTCGAGTGCATAACATGGCATACATGATAGATCCAATAGGCGATGCATATGGAATCTTATTTATACGGTCTCGCTCATCATTTGTCTTAGTACATTGAGTCTTGCTTGAGACTTATCCCATGAGACATTGGCAACAATCCTCTTTTAGAGCCTTGCAAAGCGAACCTATTCAAGACCTTGTCTATGTAAGCACTCGACTTAGGCCGATTAGCCTCTTAGATCTATCCATATAGATCTTTATCCCTAGGATATAGGCCGCATCTCCTAAGTCTTTCATTGAGAAACCCTTCCCTAACCAAGACTTGACATTCTCGCAATGTTGGGATGTCATTTCAAATGAGTAATATATCATCAACATACGGTACTGAAAAAACAACTACACTCCCACTGACCTTCTTGTATACACAAGGCTCATCTTCGTTCTTAATAAAACCAAAATCCTTGATCTCTTCATCAAAACGAAGATTCCAACTCCGAGAAGCTTGCTTTAATCTATAAATGGATCTTTGAAGCTTGCATACCTTCCTATAATTCTCAGGATGTACAAAACCTTCAGGTTGTGTCATATACACGTCCTCAAGCAGCTTTCCATTAAGAAATGTTGTTTTTACATCAATTTGCCATATCTCATAGTCATAATATGCAACAATGACAATTAAAATTCTTATGGATTTAAGCATGGCTACTGGCGAAAAAGTTTCATCATAATCAACACCTTGAGTCTGCCTGAAACCTTTTGCTACAAATCTTGCTTTAAAAGTCTGCACATTGCCATCCATGTCAGTTTTCTTCTTGAAAACCCATTTACATCCAATGTTCTTACCACCTTCGGGTAAATCAACCAAGTTCCAAACTTGGTTATCATACATGGATTGCATCTCAGAGTTCATGGCACTTAGCCATTTATCTGAGTCTGGTCGAGACATAGCCTCCTGATAAGTGGTGGGCTCATTTTGATCCATAAGCAACACATCACGACTATCAGTAATGAGAAATCTGAATCTCTCTGGCTCATGTCTTGCCCTACCAGACTTACGTGGGCATTGTGTCACTTGCGGAGGTTCAACTGGTTCATAACGTTGTTGAACTTCCAGTAGCGGTTCAGGGTTTATCTGTGATTCTTGAACTTCTTCAAGATTTATTTCTCTCCCACTAGTGTCTTTTGAAATAAGTTGTTTTTCCATAAAGGCACCATACCGAGCAACAAACACTTTGTTCTCAACGGGATTATAAAAGTAATATCTTTTTGTTTCCTTAGGATACCCCACAAATAAACACATGTCAGATTTAGGTGCTAGTTTTGTCTGAGACTTGTCGTTTTACGTAAGCCTCACACCCCAAATCTTAAGGAAAGACAAACTAGGTCTTTTTCCCGTACCATATCTTATATGGTGTTTTATCAACCGCTTTAGGAGGAACTCGATTTAGAGTGAAAGCTGCAGTTTGTAATGCATAACCCCAAAAGGATAATAGACGATCTGCATGACTCATCATAGATCGAACCATATCTAATAAGGTTCGATTTCTCTTTTCAGAAACTCCATTCCATTGTAGAGTCAATTGGGAGACAATCACACGATTTTTAAGATGATCATCAAATTCTTGGCTTAAATATTCACCACCTCGATCTGATCGAAGTGTTTTGATAGTTTTACCAAGTTGATTCTGCACTTCATTTTGAAACGTTCGAAACATCTCAAATGATTCAGCTTTATGTTTCATAAGATATACATAACCATATCTACTGAAATCATCAATAAATGTAATGAAGTACTGATAACCTCCTCTAGCCATTATGTTTATAGGACCGCATACATCAGTATGTATTAGACCCAATAAATCACTTGCCCTTTCACTATGTCCAGTAAAGGGACTTTTAGTCATCTTGCCTAGTAAACAAGATACGCATGTTTCATATGTTTCTAAATCAAATGAATCTAGAAGCCCATCTTTATGGAGCTTCGTTATGCGTTTCTCGTTTATGTGTCCGAGACGACAATGCCAAAGATAGGTTTGATTACAGAAATGACAATTTTCTTCCTTTTCTTTAGGGTGTTTTGAAGCGAGAAGCAGTAGGGTCTTGACTTGTTTCATAGGCTTTACGACAGGTGCAGCAACAGCCTTGGCAACTCTAGCCTTGCCTTTGCCTTTCTTCTTCATTCTCTTTCCCTTTTAAACCATCAACATATTGCTATAGGGTTTCTTGATATTTTGTTCAGCTGTTTTGAGCATCAAATGCAACTCCGAAATTGATTTCTCCATATTATTCATATTGTAGTTCATCACAAATTGTGAGTAACTTTCTGGTAATGAATTCAGGATCAAATCCGTAGCCAACTCTTGGCTTATGGAAAATCCGAGTCTATCAAGCTAGTCAACATAGCCCTTCATCTTCAGAACATGAGGACTAACTGACGCACCCTCAGTCATCTTGCAAGAATATAGGTTTTTTGACTGTCTCGAACCTTTCTTGCCTAGCTTGCTGTTGGAACATTTCCTTCAGCGTTAAAGCCATGTCGTAGGCTTCCATTAGTTCCATGTCCTTCTGAAGTTCAGGAACCATAGTTGTCGCATAATACATGCAACATCAGTAGAATCGTTGACATGCTTATTATGCGCATCCTTCACAGCTTTCGTAGCATTGGCTGGTGGGTCCTTAGGGATTGGAGCATCCAGGACATACAACTTGCGTTCATGCTTAAGAACAATTCTCAAGTTTCTGAACCAGTCAAGAAAGTTAGTCCCATATAGCTTATCCTTCTCAAGGATGGATCGCAGTGATAGGGGATTATTGTTACTTGAAGAGGTCATTGATCTACAATAAAGATTATGCAAAGTTTATTTTAGTATAGAGGAATAGACTCCCACTAAATTAACAACCCTCCTAAAACGTATTGTTTATTTAGGGGGCTAAAATTCATATTTCACCTAATTCTATGACAGCTATGGCATGAAACACAGAACTAGATTATTTAGGTAGGTAACAGTTACCAATTACATCTTATGTAATTTTTAGATCCTTTTATGAGATATGGGACATCTTATGTCTTAGCATGTTTTTATCTCATCATTTGCCTAAAGCTCAAAACTATTTTGATGGCTTTATTAAGTCGGACCATTTTAAACATTAAGGTAACTCTTACCCAACTTGTCTCACCAAGATAACACAATATACCCAACTATGGTTGAAACTATATTAGTGTGATCGAGGCCTTGACAAGTGTTTAAAATGGATGGCACGATACTTAAAATTTAATAGAGGATTTTATTCAGTTTTAGTGATTTTATGTAAACAATGAAATATCATATATTTTATTGATTTGTTCAATCACTAAACAATTTGGATTTTTTTTTTTAGAAGACGAATCTCAATTCCGAAAATTAAAATTCGCTATAGAAAATCATAATTTTTCGCTGATTTTATTATCATAAATTAACCCCTTAATTTATCCGAAATTAAGTCAATTAAAACATTTTAATTAACCCGGGCCCACATCTAACTAATCATCTTATCCTAATCCAATTAGGATTTAAGATATTTGAATCCTAGTATATCACCAATAACAAGATTCTTGGTATTTATCTCCAATTCTAATTTGTTATCTATCTTTATCAAATAGAAACTTCATAACAAAATAGATATAACAAGATAAATAATTAATTTCGAAAATTAATTATTTATTTTGGATTTAAGATATTTGAATCCTAGTATATCACCAATAACAAGATTCTTGTTATTTATCTCTTATTCTAATTTGTTATCTATCTTTATCAAATAGAAACTTCATAACAAAATAGATATAACAAGATAAATAAATAATTTCGAAAATTAATTATTTATTTTGGATTTAAGATATTTGAATCCTAGTATATCACCAATAACAAGATTCTTGATATTTATCTCATATTCTAATTTGTTATCTATCTTTCTCAAATAGATACTTCATAACAAAATAGATATAACAAGATAAATAAATAATTTCGAAAATTAATTAATTATAAATAAATAATTTCGAAAATTAATTATTTATAAATAAATAATTTCGAAAATTAATTATTTGCAATTTCGGTCCTCATCCAAATAATCACAAACATGTAATTGAATCATAAACTACTATCCCAATCGAACCTAATGGTGTCATGGATCACAGAACACGAAATTCAATTCATTAAAATTATTTGAATTAACCTAACATGGTTACTAGCATGTACGAAACTGATTTTAATTAAATCACGAATATGTGTATCATATACACAAAACAAGATAATAAATCTCATAGACAACTTATGTATATCACATATACATCAACTATTAACATGCTTTCAATCATATATCATGTATATATCAGAATAAAACATGCAATGAATTTAATGGAATCGAACTCGAAGTCTCTGATACCACTGTTGGGTTTTGGGGTTCATACGCAGCGGAGATTACAAAACAGATTTGAGAAAAACCCCAACAGGATCCGAATCTAATTCCATTAAAAACGTTTAAACCATGAAAAACTTAATCATACCTCAGTCGCAATATACCTTTCTGAAGGTTGATCGATCTCTAAGGCGCTGCCAACGACGAACGCCCTCTACCAGTAGTCCACACACGAACGACGGCCGAGATTCGAAGTGCTAGCTTCGAGAGAATACCAAATCCTTTTGTTTCTCTCCAAAACGATCCAGAGCATACCAAAAACCCTAAGTCGTTTCTAAAACAAAAATAGAGTTTCGGCCTATTAATCTTTCGTGTGTGTGTTCTAACTTAAAGCGTCTATTTACACAACCCTTGTATATAGACGGTTAAGTAAATTACACATATACCCTTACTTAACGAAGTATAAGTGTAATACACCACAAGGACGTTTCTGTCATGAATTTTATCACATAAAATTCGTTTTTCTGAATCATCTTAAAATCTCGCAAAACCATTCTTAGTGTGCGACCCAATAGGCTCATACAACGTTGGCAGTGCACCAAAACACATTTTGGTATACAAGTCATAAGCAGTCTCTAGCAAGACATTATGACAACCCAAGTTGTACGAATATCAAATCGATACAACCTAATCAATAGTGTATATAACATCCTTTTGTCACACGATATCCTTTTGATCAAACATAAGGCATGGAATTGTCATCCAACATGTTCAATCGTACTCTAGGTAGACTGAAAACATCCAAGTGACATTGATCAATATCGATTCACTTAGACTAGGCCTTTTAACAGTCTAACACATCGAGGGATCCACTAGATATCTCTCTTTATATGAGAGGTACAAATTCTATCTCGATTACACAACTTCATCATATTGCTCACACAGTAACCAATCACAACCTTTATAATCGTCCTGGTTAAAGACAACGTTTGATTGTGTCAAATTATTGTGTTCCTAATGTTGAAGTCTCTGGTAATCTCAAGTCGAGGACTGGAATATATACCTATCATGAGAAACAACAATGACTTAATCCATGTGATGTTCTCATAGCGGGTCGGTCCAGTACTTTGTTCCCTAATAAGTACTCGTGATCTTGATTTGTATCCCTATACGTATAATCATCATATGATCATCAATCAAGACTCACGCTAGTCTTAATTCATTATAGTTCCCAGTATAATGATCGACTAGGGACATTTAGGATATTTCTGTAAATACCCATGGATCTTATTATAATTTAAACATGCAAATTAATTATAATAAACAACAAATGAAATCCTCTATTTTATTAACTAAAAGTATTCATAAAGACAGTTAATGGATTGACCTAGGGCACATGCCCCATCACTACCTATATCATCTTTGACAAAGTAAAAGAGGAAAAAGAAAAAGAAGTGCATGCAAGTTGAACCTACAAATAACCGGAAGGGAGAAAACACAAGCCTAGAGAGGGACGAGGAAGGTCATCCTTAGAGTGCCTCGCGTTAGGTTGACCGAACGTCAGAGTGCTCTTGTAAGTGCCAATTAGAGATTTTTGGAAATTAGCGTATCGGGTAAGTTGGGATTTAAGTTATTGGTTTTATGATTATTTTCCTTTCTACTAGACTATGTGATAGGGATCATGTAAGTAGGACATACGGGTAGATTAGGGTGCATTGTTAGACAATGTATGTAGATAACTTAATAGAGCGCGTTAGGAGTCCTTGCACCAGATACTACAAGTTCGAGACAGTTGGACTGTACAAGTGAGAATAACAAAAAGAACAGCAGCATAGAATTAATATTTAATAATTGAGAATATGATTAACTCCAATGTTCTCAATAAGTGTTTGGTAGTAAGTGCTAAGTCCAATTGGACTAGTTTGTGGACTTGGTGATAGGTAAATCTTTCACAGTGTAAGGGAATAGAGTGTTGATACTGCTATGGCCATAGTATGGTCAATCTTTACGATCTTCAGCGCGATTGAGGAGTCTATCACAGTAGCTCATACATGTTTAACATTTGCACATTTTGATGCATTATTAATTACTTGGTTTGTATATTTTCTTGCTTATTCCCTTCGTCATATTAAATATTTGCAAGTCATGCATTTTATTTATTGTTACATATATTATATGAAATGTTCATAATGCCGGTAACTTAACCTAAACTTTATGAGCATCGTTGCCCTTTGTGCTCACCCAACAATTTTCCCCATAGGTTCTTCATCGAGAGTTAATAAGGGGAAAGGAGTAGCTCCAGCTGTCTGGAGGACTTTTCTGATTGTTGATTGGTATGGTTCGAGATCGAACCAATGTTTTATTTTTATTTATATTATCTATCATGAGTTTTGGGATTTGAAATAAATCGAACTAGATGAGTATTTTTTCTAGTTGATAACTCTTGTTTTCCAGTATTAGCCTTATGTGGAAACATTGAAATAAGTTTTAATTTATGATATTCCGATGCATTTATGATCATTTAATTTAAATTCCAATTATTGATAAAAGATAATGAGTTGATTTCGAAAGAAGGCTTACTAGTTAGGTTCTTAACTCAGTGACCGAGTTAGTTAGCGAGATATGGATCGAGCTAAGCCAGTCGAGATTCATTTAGGAAAACGGGTCTTGATAGTACATTTTTCAAGTTGGTGCAATCATTGAAAAGTTACCTCCTTCATGGAAAGGTTTTAAGATCTATTTGAAGTATAAAAAAGAGGGATATGACTTTGGAGTACTTGATTATGAGGCTCAGAGTTGAAAAATATCATCGCAAGGGAGATAAAGTTGAAGTATATACCTTTCCTGCTAAGGCAAACATGGTTGAAGGAGAATCATCAAAGTTTAAGTTTCATAAAAACAAGGGCAAGAAACTTTTACAAAGAGTGTCAACAGTCTTGCACCTAAAGCCAAGACATTTAATAAGATAAACGGTAATTGTTGGGTGCGTGGAAAGTTGAGACACAAAGATCAAAAATGTCGTCATCGCAAAGTCCAAACTGCTGGAAACTCAATTCAACATAATCATGCCAATGTCACTACTATTGTTGAAGACGTGGTTGCTGTAATTCTTGAAGTTAATATGATTGAGAATGTTAAGGGTTGGTGGATTGTCACGGGTGCTACAAGGCATATATGCGGCAACATGAGTCTATTTTCAACCCTTTGAAGACATCACCAGTGATGAAAAACTCTAGATGGGGGATTCATCAACTTCAAATGTTAAAGGAAAAGGAAATGTCTTGCTGAAATGTAATTAAGGAAAAATTCTTACTTGATGTCTTGTATATTCCTGTAATAAATTAACACCTACTCATAATGGAAAGAATTACTACATCACTTTATTGATGATTGTAGTAAATATTGCTATGTCTACTTGATTAAAACTAAAGATGAAGCTTTTGATATGTTTAAGATATATAAAGCAGAAGTGGAGAATCAATTAGCCAAAAAGCTAAAAGCAATACGAACAGATAAAGGTGGTGAACACGAATCCACCTAATTTGCTGAATTTTGTAATGGTCATGGAATTACACATCAAACTACGACACCATATACACCTAAATAGAATGGTGTCGCATAAAGAAAAATAGAACTTTTAAAGACATGATAAATTATATGTTAAATAGCTTAGGACTTTCATACAACATGTGAGGTGATGCACTAATTACAACGAATTATATTCTAAATATAATTCTAATTAAGAAGACTAATAAGTCTCTTTATGAATTATGGAAAGGTAAGATTCCTACTTTTAATATTTTAAAAGTATGTGGTTGTCTAGCAAAAGTACAAGTTCTTATCATTAAAAGAGCTAAGCTAGGCCCTAAAATAATAGATTGTGTATTTATTGGATTTGTGAACAATAGTGTTGCATATAGATTTTTGGTAATTAATTTTGAAACTACTGATATTCATGTTAATATAATTATAGAATCTGCGGATGTGCAATTCTTTGAAGTAGCTTTTCCTTATAAAGGAGGAAAGAAAAGTTTATGGAACAAGAGAGTTCAAGAGGAACCATCAACTTCTAATGTTCCCGAATTAAATACGGAACTAATAAGAGGAGAGAACAAGAGTTCCAAGAAGTTTTTGATCTGATTTTATTAGAATTTTGACTGAAGCTAAACCACAAACATATAAAGAAGCTATGACTTCTAGTGAGGTTGTTTTATGGATAGAAGTCATAAACAATTAAATAGAATCCATTCTGAATAACCATACTTAGAAATTGGTTAATTTACCTCCCGATAATAAACTAATAGGTTATAAATGGGTTTTTAAAAGAAAATTGAAAGCTGATAGGTTGATTGATAAATATAAAGCATGTTTAGTAGCTGAAGGATATCGACAAAAAAAATGGTTGGACTATTTTGATACTTATTCTCCAGTTTCAAGAATTACATCTATCAGGATGCTAATTTCAATTGCAGTCAGATATAATATGGAAATACATCAAATGGATGTTAAAACAATATTTTTAAATGAAAATTAGATGAAGAAATTTATATGGAAAAACCTGAAGAATTTGTGGTTAAAGGTCAAGAAAATAAAGTCCGAAACTTGTTAAGTCCTTAAATGAACTAAAACAAGCACCAAAACAGTGGCATGAAAAATTCGACCATACTACGATTGCAAATGGACTTACAATAAATGAATGTGACAAATGTGTTTACATTAAGGAAACGAAAAATTCATGTGTCTTAGTATGTTTATATGTTGATGATATGTTGATCATGTCTCCTAATATGGATATAATCATTTTAACAAAGAAAATGTTGAATTCTAATTTTGACATGAAAGACTTAGGTCAAATAGATGTAATTTTAGGAATTCAATCAAAAAGAAATGATGACGGATATATCCTTACTCAATCTCATTATGTTGAGAAAATATTAAAGAAGCTCAATCAATTTGATTGCACTCCATTTGATGCAAATTATAAACTTAAGAAAGTATTGAAAGTGCAATTTCTCAATTGGAGTATTCCCAAGTAATTGGGAGTTTGATGTATCAGATAAATTCTACAAGAACTAACATTGCTTATGCAGTTAGTAGGCTTAGTAGATATAAAACAACTCAAATGATGGTCATTAGGAAGCATTGACTAGAGTATTAATGTATTTAAAATATACTTTATATTATGGATTGTATTATCAAAATATCACCAGTACTTGAAGGTTATAGTGACGCTAACTAGATTTCTGATAATACAGAAACTAAGTCAACTAGTGGATATATATTTACATTGGGAGGAGTTGCGATTTCATAGAAATCAACAAAGCAGACGTGTATAGCACGTTTGACGATGGAATCTGAATTTATAGCCTTGGATAAAGCTGCCGAAGAAGCATAATGGCTAAGAAGTTTTGTAGAAGATATTCCATCATGGCCAATACTAGTGTCATCAATATGTATACATTGTGATAGTATGGCAGCACAAGCTAAAGCCAAAAATAATGTATACAATGGTAAGTTAAGACATATAAGGCACCAACATAATACTATAAGACAATTACTGTGAACTGAAGTAATTAGTATAGATTATGTTAAGTCAAAGGATAATATGCAGATTCTATGACAAAAGGCTTATTATTGTGACATGCGTAAGACATATTGTATCGATTTACTACACAAATTGAACAGTTCAAGATCTTATATATCCACTTTGTCACTAAGTAAGTTCGATGTGTTTTACTAGGGTAAAGTTCAAGTCTTTTAGACACTTTTTTGACAACATGACATAATACTTCTCGTTCTTGTGTTTTACAATTTTAATTATGTTTGAAAACCAAATTTGAATAGAAATGTGGGGTGACGTAATGTTTTATATTCAAATATGGGTTATTGTTAGAATAAGTTTTGTTCTAGTATGTTTGAAAGAAAGCATTAGTCCCACATTGAAAAACTAAAAACCACTTTCTCACTTTATATATGAAAACAACCCAATCAACTTTGTTTTAAGGCAAAGGGTTGAAGTGGGTGACTCAATGGGTTGCAAATAGGTGGATATGGGTAATAAAGTGACCCATATACATTTTAAGTTAAAGGCGAGCTTTGGGCTTTGGGGCTTTGGCTTGGTTGGCTATAAAACATAATTTTATTTTTACTACTTAATTTTTAATTCTGGGATTAATTAAATAGTAATTAGTTTTTCGATTTTAATTAACTATTTTACAGTTATTACAGTTGGAGTGTGTTAATAGCTTTGACTGTTAAACCCCAACGCATTTATTAATTTCGAAATTAAAGAGGTGTATTGTTTAGATACATCTTTTTAACACCTATTTAAGTCTTACTTAAACACTGATTATTTACTTAATTTTATTTTCAAAATATAATTATTTTTAGAGAGAAGAAGAGTAGTTTTTGGCAGATTTCCAAATTTGGCGATCTTAAAATTTGGAAGAGCACTTCGGTTGAATCATGGGGATAGATTTCTGAAGAGGTTTTGTAACGGCCCGAAAATTTTACTTGTGCCACGTGTCAAGTCAAGGTCGTAAGTGGGACTCACTCGTCGAAATACGTATATCCGAATTCAATTTAAGATGATATGCTAACTATGCAAGGAATTCGGTGAGCCGAAACACGAACGAGGACGCCCCTCGAGTCGCGTGCCGACATGGGATACGCATCGTGATGCATATAGCGCGAGTATCGAGAGTTTGAAATGAGGCGGGTTGGTGCCTCGATATGCGCGCTACTTGGTTGTTGAGTTTGCCTCTAGATTTGTGTTGCACGACTGTCGAGGACACTTTCGATTTGAAAAAAAAAAGTATAATATATATATATATATATATATATATATATATATACTAGTTTTAAGACGTGCTACGCACGATTCCCCCGCTCGCTTCGCTCGCGGGAATTAATTTCTAAGAATTTTGTAATAAAATTTAAAATTGTAATTAAAATTTAAAAATTAGAAATACAAGTACCTTTTTTAGCTTATCAATATTCTCTACCGTGATTGAGCTAAGATGTGAATGAAAAAATAAGCTAATCATGCTAGGACATTACTTCATCAAAAAAAGTGTATTGGATTGATGAGAATGAGTTCATAATTAATCTGGAGATAAAGAAAAAAAAAACGTGTAGTGGATTGATAAGGAGTTAGAGTTTGATTTGGATACAAAAGAAAATGTTGATTTGGAGATAAAAAAAAGTATGGGCAAATATGTAAATTTCATTACCACTCAAAAATTTGTGATTCGTGCTTTTATATATATGATAGATATAATATATTATATATATATAAAGAAACCAAAATTGATTTAGATAGGAATGAGAAAGAGAGAGAAAAGAAAAGAAAAAGAAGAGAGAGAAAGGAGGGACGAGAGAATCAGAGAGGCGGAGAGAAAGATGAAGAGAAAAAGATTGGCGGGTCGAGCGGCTCCGGCGAGGGCGTGCCGGAGGCGGCCGGCAGCACCGGCCGGCAGCGAGTGCCGGCAGCAGTGGCGCGAGCTAGCGAGGTAGCATCGGCGTGTAGCAGCAGTGGCGGACGGCTGGTGTGGATGGACCGGCGAGACGGCGAGACGGCAAGCCAGCGGAGGACGGTGGACCGGCTCGACGATGCCGGCGAGCAGCTGCGCCGGTGAGGCAGCGACGGCGCGGAAAAGGGGCGGATCGGCAGCGATGGCGTGCGAAAGCGGCGAAGCGACGCGACGCAACGCGGTGAGACGGCGGCAGCGGCGGTGGCTGGCGGGGGTGCCGGCGAGCGGTCGGTGGCTGGCGACGCCGGCGAGGCAACGCAGCGACGCGGTAGCGGCGACGACGCGGTGAACGGCGCGGTAGCGCGGTGTCGACCGGTCGAATGCGCGATTTCGACGAAATCGTGACAACGCGATGAAGGTGAGGTTTATTCACCTAATTTCATTTTGATGTAAATGATTGTCAGAAAAATAGGCCTAAAATGTTTAAAGGGACACCAGGGACTAGGAGTCGGGTGTCGAGTGCGCAAATCGAGACGCGAGCGACGTTTTGAGGTTCACGATTTCTCGAGGTAAGTAAACCAGCTAGGGACCTATATAGTATTTCATGTTTATCCATTGATTGTTGTTGTTTACTATTTTGTGTTAACCTTTATTGTTGTTCACTGTTATCGTTGGATTCGATACTTGGGAGGTGAAAGTACTATGCCCATATGTGTAGTTCGCAGAGCGTGCTCGCACGCACATATGGGGGAAACATAGAAGATGTATATGGATTCGCAGTCGCAAAGCTTGCTCGCCTGGGGTGCATATACATCTAAGATGTATATGAGATGTCCTGCGTGGTGCTCATATACATCTACCTTGGAGGTGCCGAGGGGCTTGCCTTGCCAGTCGCAGTCGCCGAGCTTGCTCGCCTAGGCCGGGGGGGGGGGTGTCTCGGGCCTTCACAATAAAAAAATTAATTGTTGGGCCTCACTCATCGATGAGTTGTTTACAGTCTTGTATATTCATGCGTTCTTGATTTCCTTTTATTCTATTTGCATGAATTCGACTGCTTTGGATATCGTGAACTGTTGTTTTGGATATTGTAAAATGTTGTGTATATGTCCTACTGGATTTACTTACCTGGGCTCGTTATTCTTATGTTTGACTGAGTGCAGTGCCTCGGACGAGTAGCGAAGGGAAGGCTTCATAGCTAGGTGATTTTTGTATAATTTGTATTTACTCTCCTCTGATGATATTTACTGGGTTCCACAATTAGGTTGCCTAACTTTCTATATTATTGTTGTGTTATTTAATGATGGATTTGAAGGCTGACTAGGCTCTCGTTGACCTTGCGAGACTGGCTCGGGGGTCCACGTGAGTTTAGGCCGGGCGGGGCCAATTTGTGGAAATTGGGGCCGTCACAAGTTTCATCACCAAATCGTGGAAATAATTTTGTCTAATAACATCGCGAAATTTGCAAGCCTCTGGTTTGAATTTTGTTTACTTATTTAGTTCTGTTTTTTAAGTTATTGTAATTTCGTTTTGTTTATAGTATTAAGAAATCATTACAAATTGGTAGGTATAACATCGATCACTTCACGTTAATCTATATTTACAAGCTTTACTAAGTAAACAGTGTGCCATTCACATTACACTGAAAATCTTTACTAACATGGCATAATTTGATCATTTGGTGATGCTCCCTAGCTATATAGCTAACTTGATGAACAATTCTATCATATCGTAAACAATAGGTGAACAAGATCCACATATCAATTCCCATTTCGCCGTTGATCAAATGAACTATTAACCTCCAAAGAATTGCCTCCATATGTAAGTTGAACTTTCATGTGATATGTAAATGTCATATCCTATATGACATTATTTGTTTGTTATTGTCATTAGTCGAATTAAGTAAATGATGTATGAAAAATGTGTTTCATATGATAAATGAAACAAATTAGAGATCAATTACGATGTTATGATCTTCAAATCAGCATCTTGGGAATTATCCATGAAACAGTTACATAGGGATAAAGATAAGAATGTTGCAACAAGGAGATTTGCTGCTGCAACAAGGTCTCAAGATTGAACATTTTTGGATATGATTTTATCTATATCAACTGAAGATATGTTGTTAAAAGAGATGATATGAAACACATTAACCATGTGAAGAATATGTAGAACGTGGTTTGTTTTGAAGATGAAGATGGATCGAGATTCGGTTAAGATAGTTAAGATCAAGAGTCTTCACTTGTCTATTTATATTTGGCAGTTAGGGTTTGTAAGCAACTCATCTATTTTATAATTCTGTGAATGTGTTGTTCACTCCATATTTGAGTTGTAATCGCCAAGGGAGCTTTGGTATTCCTATAAGGGGGAGCCTCACCGTGCAAGCGAGGGAGACTTATGTAAAATCCATGGGAGGAATGAAAGAGATGAAAGAAGGAGCTCAGTGAGCGAGTCACGTGAAGAGTCATGTATCCATTGTTATTCACTTAGTGGATTTCACGTCTAGGCGTGGCCCCGCAGATGTAGATCGTGGATCGAACTGCGTAAACAAGTTCCCTGTGTCTGGTGATATCTATTTACTATTTTTATTCCGTTTAAATACATGTATTGTTATTTATTTCCCTATTACAATAACACATATTCCTGTTAAAACAACATTTGGTTATTTCAATTGGTATCAGAGTGAGCATTGTAGAATATTTGTTTACAAAGAATAGCGAGATTCGTATACTAACCATGATGTGTCAAGGAAATCAATCATATCAGCCAAAAGGTATGTCTAATACAAGACCAACACTACTCACCAACAAAAACTACACATATTGGAAAGCTCGTATGGAAGGTTATATTCTCTCCATAAATGTCAAAGCTAGGGGTGGCAAAAAAAGGGGTACGGGTCCGGACACCCCCTTAATAACGACTAAAAATAGTGTCCGGACACGTACCCATTTTTTAAATGGACATTTTTTCTTTGTCCAGACCCGTATGTTTTTAAAACATACAAGACCCATTTTTGTCCGGACACATTTTTTAATAAAATAAAATAATTTTTTTCACTTAATTATTAACAAAAATACATGATATTTATGTTGTCATGCATTCCATCACTACAGAAAAGAAATGTTATAAACTTAAAATTCAAGTCTTACAAGTTTCCATATAAAAATAACATCATCATTAGTGAAATTATAATTCAAACACTATGAAAGTCTCAAAGCACTCCTATAAATAAATAAATAAATATTATTTAAAATAATCTCTAAATGGGTACCCATTTTTTTAAAAAAATATTGTCCGGACCCGGACTCGTTTTTTAAAACAAACAAGAAAACATGTCCATAATCATATTAATTTTTAAAAGATTATGTCCGGACCCGTTTAAAGCGGGTCCGGACAAATACGGACAAACGAGTCCAGACACATTTTGCCACCCCTAGAAAAAAGCATGTAGAGCCATTCAGAATGGCTATGAACCACCACTTGTGGATGGAGAGCCAAAGAATGCAAACCAGTAGACTGAAGCCGAAGAGATACTCTTGTCAACAAATGCCAAAGGATTGAATATGATCTTTGGAGCTGTAATGCAAGAACACCTCAAGTTATTATCTTCATGCAAGATAGCTAAAGAAGCATGGGAAATCTTCGAAAACCTCTTTGAAGGAAATGTTGATGTTTGATAATAAGATTTTTTCTCTATTGGCTTCATAGTTTAAATCACTTCGAATGGGAGAAGAAGAAACGGTAGCAGAGTACATGGCAGGGCTTAAAGATATTGGCAATCAAGCTCAACAACTGGGCAAGAAGTATTCCAACAAAAAGATGGCGCAGAAAGCAATCAGATCCCTTCTAGCCAAGTACAAAGTGAAAGTCATTGTCATTCAAGAAAACGAAGGTCTTAGCGATCTAAAGTTCGAAGAACTGATGGGACCCTTCACAACTTATGATATGCATCTAGGGTTGCAAATGGGTAAGGTAGGGGATGGGGACCTCATTTGCATGCCCATACCCATTGAAACATTTATCACCCATACCCATACCCATCTGGGGATAAATTCTCATATCCATCCCCATACCCATCAAATCCTCGTGGGTATGGGGAGTCTCCATAGGTAAAATGTGTTACCCACTTTGTTACCCATTGGGGATCTCTGTGGGGATTTTCATAGGGATCTTTGTAGGGATGAGGAATATTCGAAGGAAGTTTTTTTTCCTTATTTCATTCCCATTGGGGATCCTTATAGGGATTTTCAAAAAAAAAAATTGCAACAAATAAGGTGTCAAATATACATACATAACAACGCAATTGTCTAAATTCTAACAAAAATTAAAAAAAAGAATCAACATATCATGCAATAAAAACTCGAACTACTAAGTGCTAACAATTGTAATTAAGTTTCTACAAAATCATTGGCATATGCAAAATGAAAAGTTCAAATTCAAAATATTCCTTAAAGTCACTATCTTTTTAAACCACCAAGTCATCAACTTTTTTCAGTACTTTTGATCATAAAATTCTAAAACATATATATATAGTTGCGAACAATTCAAAACAAAACATATAGTTATTAATTAAACAAATAAATTAAAATTATTAATCTCATTAAGAGGTTTTTTTATTATATGTATGAGTGTTTCGGAGTGGAAACTATGTAATATTATATAATATTTATATATAAATAATAAATATCATATGGTGTATAAATTGATATATAGGGATCTCCATGGGTAGATGGGAGGGAGTACTCAGTAGGGATCCCTGTGGTATAATTTATTACCTATACTCGTTTGTGTATGAGATTTTGTACCCATCCCCACCTCCATCCCCATTTAAAATTCTCATACCCATACTCGTACTCATTAGGGTAAATCATCATCACCCGTTGGTATTCCCCTACCCATTTGCATCCATATTAATGCATCTGACCCAGCAAAAGATGTCCAAGGAAGTAGCACTGAAAGCGGTTGCTCAATACCTTCCTACTGATAAAATTATCAGTGAAGAAGAAGATGACATGGCTCTACTGACTAGTAAATATAGCAAACTATTTCGAGAGTCTCGGGAATGACGTCATCGACAAAAGGAGACTCTTCGAAGAAAGAGGTGGATATCAAAGCTATCGGCAAAAGCAAAATGAAGTGTAGAGAGTGTGGAGGATTTGGCTACTTTCAACACGAATGCCTATTTAAAAAGAAAGAAGAAGTCACTTGTATCTACCTGGAGTGACTTAGATTCAGAAAGCGAAGAAGATCATGTAAATCATTACATTGCATTTGCTGCTGCATCAGAAGTTCCTATTGCAACCACAGTGCCTGTTACAACAGATCTAACGATTACACCAACCAAGGCTGATACATCAAAACTTTCCTCAAAATTGTAAGTGACTTTGATGATTCAAAATTTGAGTTTTCTAATACTAATGTCAAGACCAATCTCACTAAGTCATGACTTATCTTAATTCCCCTAATTAGGCACCTAATCCATACAACTAACTTTAACCTCAAAATAATTTTGATTTCAGTCCTTAATAATGCTCTAAAACTAAATTTATATCCTCAATGAAACTTAATTTACGATTTATTTAATTGGAGCAAATTGAAAAATTATACGGATTATCCTCGGTATTTTTATAAAAATTTCGACAGCACCTTCCTTAAAAAAGGGCTTGCCAATAACTTTCACCTAATAGACGGCAGAATTGGGGAAAGGCCTAGAAGGACTCACAATTCCCCACGGTTCATAATATATATCATATTCAAACTTTTAATACTAACTTAGAGTCTCCGATACCTTATTTACAACTTTATAATCCCAAAATAAACCAAAACTGAATCATAAACCTTTTAACTTACTTAAACTAATTAAGGAGACTCTCATAACCTAGTCAAAAGTATTTCGCGACCTACACTCACCCCAAAGCCCAAAATAATAGATAAATTGATTACAAGAAGAAGATTAAACTTTAAACCTTAAACTATTCTCAAAATCTTCAAGCTTTTCTCGTTTTATCTAGTCTTTACAGAGAGCCCGACATCATCAATAACAACTCGAAGATGTCAAGTAAGTAAACTCCTACATTGCTCTGTACTCCAACAAATGTTAGTCTAAATACATGGAGACATGTAATTACATTTTTAAATACCAACAAATTTTTATAACAACGCGGATCCCTCATTTCCAGTTCTAAGCTCATAACAAGCATACTCACTCATGATGAACCTACAACAGTCTTATAAGTTCAATGCATGCTACCCCAGAGTCGACATTACCCGCCTTAGACGCCTGTAGTACGTCTAGCCTGGAGTGGAGCATCTCACGTTCTTACGATCGAAGCAGGGGTAACTCTATCCGGATGTCTTGTATGCATGACCAAGAATGATGAGAAATGCAATGCAAACTAAATACAAATGCAGGTACAAAGATAAATTTCATAAATAGTAAAGACCATTGTATGGTTTACTTATAACCAAACAAATTTGAGCTTAATTTTTAGGGTTCCTAGAGCGTCAGATCATCTTGAAAATAGTTCCAATAGCTTTGATGTATACCTAATTATAGTACGGGTCAGGTTTCAAGTGAAACCAAATCACGAAAATAAAAAATTGCAGCCGAAGTACGCTTGAGAATAGTTTCCACAAATATTAATTTATATAACTATTTTAATTGGCTCTCAACTAGCCAAATTGGAATAACTTTTTAATCTTGAAAACCTCAATATTTATCATACTAACCTAAAAGGAACTTGTGGTACTCATGTTCTACTTTTCATAGACTCCAAGAACACTCAAATCGAATCACCAATGGAAAAGTTATGAATTTTCCAATATAGCATGTCAACTAGGCAAACTTTATTTATTTTAAACTAAAAAACTTCTCCAAATTAATATTTTTGCAATTAAATCCTCAAAAATCAACACCAAACACCACGAAACCACTAGATACCAACATCAAAATATTTTCATAGCTCGTGAAAGTCAAATTGGATCAAAACCAATAGTTAATTTATCAAGAATCCCAATGTAAATCAATATCAACTATTAAAACATCTCCAAAATAGTTATCAATTGAATCGCATTAGTTTAATTCATCAAAACCATAACCTTTGTCGATTGGATTTATTTCAAATTAGTGACAATCAATCTAATATATCAATTCATAACAATCCCTACTAATTTCTATCAAACCCCCATAAAGAAATTGAGAAATCGCGAGAATTCTAATTGAATTGTGAAAAATACCCTGAATTGATAATTTACTAAAATTTTAACCGAATACCTTCTCTCCATCGCGGAAACTTAGCTCGAAGTGGCCGTATCGCGATGCTCTACAGTTTTACGAAAAGAAACCGATCAAAAATCAGGCATACGAAGATCCGCGATTAAAAGAAATATTGAAGAGGGTTAGGAACAACAAACATGAAAAACGCTTTGTTGTTTGCTTATTTTGAATTTTTTATTTATATATAAAACCTTTAGCTACTTGTCAACAGCTTAATTTATTTTTATTTATTAATTTTTGAAATTCCTTATTTTGACGTAGGCTTTCAATGCTCGTTTTTATTCGATTTTTCAACAAATTGAACCAAACTGTCGAAAAAATAGTCCATCTTCATAAAAAGTCCATAACACTGATTTTTGTCATGCCTAAACCTTATAATATTAACTTTGTCCACAACATACTGAACTCTTATGGATTAATTCTCTTGCCATACTAAACCAAACTTACACCAATTTGGACTAAATCCCAATCTCGACCACCACCACCTGATACGAGACTCGAGGCAAGATCTTTCATCGACTTCATTCTCATTTTACACTGTCAACGATCCGAACTTACACATAAACCAAGGCGAAATCCTCGTGTGATACGTAGCACTTGTTTGCTACTTTTCGAGCGACCAATAATGTTTATTACACTTGTGCCCTTCAGACGCACATGCTTACAACTCCGATTATGAAAAATTGAGGATACACCTCAACACACACTGACTTCGCGACAAATTATCATATAATTCACACACTAGGCATGCATCATCGAAACATAACATTTTACCTTATGATCTCTAGTCCGTAATGCGTTAGTCCTACATCTGATACCTAAACTCCAATTAAAATTCGAAAATAATTAATCAGTCGTCTGATTAAGTTTATGGAATTCTCGACTTCACAACTAATCATGTTGAAACCTATGTTGAGATGCTAACAAAATGGGAAGAAGTGGTTGAGTGTAACTAAACATTACAACGACTACTCTCTAAAAAAGAAAATGAGCTAAAAAGATTGCAAAGTTAAGCTAGAAAAAGTAGAATATACTTTTAAAAAACTCAAGAAAGGGAAAGCAAAGCTTGACGATATTCTGCAGCAAGGAAATGGGTCTGGTGATTACGAAGGCCTTGGCTATGTCAAAGGGTCATCCTCAATGACTACACAAATGAACCTATGAAGTTTGTCAAGGCTACATAAGTCTTCAAACTCAAATAGACACTCAGTGCTAAGCATAACAGTTAGTTTAAAAGGAGGCATCATCCCATTTGTTACTATTGTGGAGTTTTAGGACATATTCACCCCAAATGTTTTAAAATGATCAGGGGACTAACAAGGAGACAACATGAAATCACTCGAAGGCAGCAATAAACAAACTCTCAAAAGAAATGGGTGCCTAAGATGATGATACGGTGTCAAGTTGCTTAGATGTCTCTCACATCCTTAACAAACTCTAAGTGGTACTTTGATAGCGGATGCTCAAAACATATGACTAGAGATAGGCACAACTTTGTAAACTTCCAAACTTGTGAGGAAGGACACATTACATTTGGAGATGGAGCACAAAATAGAGCGATTGGAAAAGGAACACTGCATGTTGCTGGACTACCTTCACTGAAAGATGTATTGCATGTTGAAGATCTAAAGCGAAATCTGCTTAGTATCAATTGGCTCTGTGATCAAAGTTTATATTTGAAGTTTACTCGAGATAGTTGTCGAGTATGTATTGAGAGTGAAAATTGTGTAATGACTGGTGAAAAATTTTCTAATAACTGATATTTGTCGCAATAGCCACTGACTGCTTTAACATCATATCTGTGTAGGATTAATCAGAAAAATGGCACAAGAACTTGGGGCATGTGCACTTCAGATATATGAAGAAGATATCTGATATGGGAGTAGTAAAGGGCTTGCCAAAGTTTCACCACATTCCCAAACGAGTATGTGAGCCATGCCAACTTTGAAAGCAAATAAAAGAGCCACATGAACTAGTTAATAGCTGCAACACCAAGGCAACTCTTGAGCTTCTTCACATCAACTTGGTTGGTATAACTCAGGTGACTAGTTTATCAGGGAAACGATATATCTTGGTATATGTAGATGATTTTTCTCGTTTCCTTTGGGTGTTGTTTCTAATTGAAAATTCAGATTCATTTGATGCATTTAGTGACTTATGTTTAATGTTACTAGCTGAAAAAAGAGCCTCAGGAGAAAATACTTTCAAGATAAGAAATGAGCATGGGAAAGAATTCGAAAATCACAAGTTTGCTGACTTCTGTAGATCAAAAGGAATCCACCAAGAGTTCTCTGCTCCAATCACCCCACATCAGAATGGGCTTGTAGAAATGAAGAACGGGCATGTTCAGGAGATGGTTTAAGTTATGCTGAATTCTAAGGGACTTCCTAGAAAGTTATGGGCAAAAGTAGTTAGTACAACTTGCTACATCATAAATAGGACTTACATTCGAACATTCACTCAAAAGACTCCTTACAAATTATGGAAGGGTATGAAGGCTAACCTCAATTATTTCCATACATTAGGTAGCAAATGTTTTGTACTAAATGACAGAAAGCCACAGGGGGAGTTTGACAAAAGATGTGATAAGGGAATCTTTTTTAGGTAATTATTAAATAGTAAGGCCTAAAAAACCTTCACTAGCAGGGCACATACAGTTATGGAATCAATCAACGTTGTGTTTAATGACTCTTCATTAAAAGAAAAACTACAAGATTCAAGAATGGATGATTCTGAAAATCTCTTTGACTCAACTATATCTATTGCAAATCTATATACAACTGGGTGTAGTGATGATGTTACATCCACCAACGATGTCCCTGTTGCATCAGCTGGTGCCCCTGCCCATATAGACAATTAAGACTTACCAATGGAAGAATTAACATATATGTTAATCGAGAACCTTCCACCAGAATCCAGAAGAACCATCTTGCTGAAAATGTCAATAGATCACTAGAAAAAGGAATGACTACAAGAGAAACAACCAAGATTGACTATAAGAAACTTGATGGGTACGTATGCTATGTCTCCTCTCCTAAAACTAAAAGTATGTCTGATGCTCTTCAGGACGAGTACTAGATGACGGTAATGCGAGAGGAGTTGAATAAATTTCAAATGCGTTGTATGGACTTTGGTACCAAGACCTAAAGGGTCAAATGTTATTGGAACAAAATTGCCTAAACATGATCAGTTGAGTGAAAATCCAACCATTGAAGCAACAACTGAGATGAAACATGTGACTGCCCCAGTTACGAATGGTCCTCCATTCACGGAAGAAAGAAATTCAGGAGATAAAATCCTTTCTCAAGTAAATCCAATTGAGCAGAATACTGAAGTTCGTGATGTGGGACATCAAGATTTCCCCATTAAATAGGCATGTCCAGTCCATAATGATACTGCAGAACATGATGTTCCAATGCAAGGAGAAAAGCAAACACTCGAGGAATTTCTTCCTCAAATTGATAAGCAGCACTCTGGTAATTCTGAATTGCAAGCAGAAGTTCAACATGAACAATATGACAACCTCAATGGTGAATTGGAGGACACACAAGATCTTTTGTCTCTTACTGAAACCTTCAAAATACTAAATGGAAAAGATCCAATCATAAGAAAATCTCAAATAAGCAAAAGGCACCTATGATATCTACACTCACTAGTTTTATTACCCTAACTCTGAATACAAGCCCTGTTGCACCAACAACGACAAAAACCACTATTGCACCAACAATGATGAGTAGCCGTGTTGCACCACTAGTAACTGTTGGGGCATGTGCCCTAGGTCAATCCATTAACTGTCTTTATGAATATTTTTAGTTAATAAAATAGAGGATTTCATTTGTTGTTTATTATAATTAATTTACATGTTTACATCATAATAAGATCCATGGGTATTTGCAGAAATATCATAAATGTCCCTAGTCAATCATTATACTGGGAACTATAATGAATTAAGACTAGTGTGAGTCTTGATTGATGATCATATGATGATTATACGTATAGGGATATGAATCAAGATCACGAGTACTTGTTAGGGAACAAACTACTGGAACGACCCACTATGAGAACATCACATGGATTAACTCATAGTTGTTTCTCATGATAGGTATGTTTTTCAGTCCTCTGACTTGAGATTACCAGAGACTTTAACATTAGGAACACAGTGATTTGACACAATCAAATGTTGACTTTAATCGGACGATTATAAAGGTTGTGATTAGTTATTGTGTGAGCAATGTGATGAAGTTGTGTAATCGAGATAGAATTTGTCCCTCTCATATAAAGAGAGATATCCAGTAGATCCATTGATGTGTTAGACTGTTAAAAGGCTCAGTCTAAGTGAATTGATATTGATCAATGTCACTTAGATGTTTTTAGTCTACCTAGAGATCGAGACTAGTACGATTAAACATATTGGATGACAATTCCATGCCTTACGTTTGATCAAAAGGATATCGTGTGACAAAAGGATGTTATATACACTATTGGTTAGGTTGTATTGATTTGATATTTGTACAACTTGGGTAGTCATAATGTCTTGCTAGAGGTCGCTTATGAATTGTATACCAAAATGTGTTTTGGTACACTGCCAACATTGTATGAGCCTATTGGGTCGCACACTAAGAATGGTTTTGCGAGATTTTAAGATGGTTCAGAAAAATGAATTTTATATGATAAAATTCATGACAAAAACATCCTTGTGGTGTATTACACTTATAATTTTTTAAGTAGGGGTATATGCGTAATTTACTTAACCGTCTATATACAAGGGTTGTATAAATAGACGCTTTAAGTTAGAACACACAGATGAAAATTTAAGGCCGAAACTCTATTTTTGTTTAAAAACAAATTAAGGTTTTTTGGTACGCTCTGGATCGTTTTGGAGAGAAACAAAAAAGATTGGTATTCTCTTGAAGCTAGCACTTCAAATCTCGGTCGTCGTTCGTGTGTGGACTGCTGGTAGAGGGCGTTCGTCGTTGGCAGTGCCTTAGAGATTGATCAACCTTCAGAAAGGTATTTTGCGACCGAGGTATGATTAAGTTTTCTTGGTTTAAACGTTTTTAATGGAATTAGATTCGGATCATGTTGAGTTTTTTGTCAAAATTGTTTTGTAATCTCCGCTGCGTATGAACCCCAAAACCCAACAATGGTATCAGAGCCATCGAGTTCGATTCCATTAAATTCATTGCATGTTTTTTTCTGATATATACATGATATATGATTGAAAGCATGTTAATAGTTGATGTATATGTGATATACATAAGTTTTCTGTGAGATTTATTATCATGTTTTGTGTATATGATACATATATTCTTGATTTAATTGAAATCAGTTTCGTACATGTAAGTAACCATGTTAGGTTAATTCGAGTAATTTTAATGTTCGTGTTCTGTGATCCATGACACCATTAGGTATAATCTTTATTTTTCATGTATTGATGCGTAGATGAAATCTCTGTAATTCAGTATGCATATTTAGGTTGCATTGTTTTAAGTTTCTTAAATTGTATAAGTCTTAATATTAATTCAAAACTAATATGATTAGGTTCGATTGGGATAGTAGTTCATGATTCAATTACATGTTCGTGATTATTTGGATGAGGACCGAAATTGCGAATAATTATTTTTCAAAATTATTTATTTATCTCGTTATATCTATTATGTTTTGAAGTTTCTAATTGATAAGAGATAGATAACAAATTAGATTAGGAGATACTAGCAAAATCACTTTCGTTATCCCTATTGGATAGGAGATAAATATCGAGAATTTTGTTATTCACCATATGCTAGGATTCAAATATCTTAAGTCCTAATTGGATTAGGATAAGATGATTACTTAGATGTGGGCCCGGGTTAATTGAAATGTTTTAATTGACTTAATTTTGGATAATTTAAGGGGTTAATTTCAAATAATAAATTCAACGAAAAATATGCTTTTCCATAGCGAATTTTAATTTTCAGAATTGAAATTTGTCTAAAAAAAACGGGGGCGCTGTCCCTTGTACCCTGTCCACAATGAATTCAATTGACCGGTCAAATGGACCGCATAACTAATAATCTTAGCGCACGTAAATTTTTTTATTAGTGAACAGTAAAAAAACTTCCAAATTTTGTAGTGATTTAACAAATCAATAAAATAAATGATATTTCATTGTTTACATAAAATCACTAAAACTGAATAAAATCCCTCTATTAAATTTTAAGTTTCATGCCATCCATTTTAAACACTTGTCAAGGCCTCGATCACACTAATACAGATTCAGCCATAGCCGAGTGTATTGTGTTATCTTAGTGAGACATGTTGGATAAGAGTTATCTAAATGTTTAAAATGGTCTGACTTAATAAAGCTATCATAATAGTTTGGAGCTTTAGGCACATGTTGAGATAAAAACATGATAAGACATAAGATGTCCCGTATCTCATAAAAGTATTTAAAACTACATAAGATGTAATTGGTAACTGTTACCTACCTAAATAATCTAGTTCTGTGTTTCATGCCATAGCTGTCATAGAATTAGGTGAACTATGGATTTTAGTCCCCTAAATAAACAGTATGTTTTAGGAAGGTTGTTAATTTAGTAGGAGTCTATTCCTCTATACTAAAATAAACTTTGCATAATCATTATTGTAGATTAATGGCCTCTTCAAGTAGCAATAATCCCCTGTCACAGCGATCCATCCTTGAGAAGGATAAGCTATCTGGGACTAACTTTCTTGACTGGTTCAGAAATTTGAGAATTGTTCTTAAGCATGAACGCAAGTTGTATGTCCTGGATGCTCTAATCCCTGAGGACCCACCAGCCAATGTTACGAAAACAGTGAAGGATGAGCATAATAAGCATGTCAACGATTCTACTAATGTTGTATGTATTATGCTGGCAACTATGGTTCATGAACTTCAGAAGGACATGGAACTAATGGAAGCCTACGACATGGCTATAATGCTGAAGGAAATGTTCCAATAGCAAGCTAGGCAATAAAGGTTCGAGACAGTAAAAAACCTACATTCTTGCAAGATGACTAAGGGTGCGCCAGTTAGTCCTCATGTTCTAAAGATGAAGGGATATGTTGACCAACTTGATAGACTCGGATTTCCCATAAGCCAAGAGTTGGCTACGGATTTGATCCTGAATTCATTACCAGATAGTTACTCACAATTTGTGATGAAATACAATATGAATAATATGGAGAAATCAATTTCAGAGTTGCATTTGATGATCAAAACTGCTGAACAAAATATCAAGAAACCCTCGAGTAATGTGTTGATGGTCCAAAAGGAAAAGGGAATGAAAAAGAAAGGCAAAGGCAAGGCTAAAGTTGTCAAGGCTGCTGCTGCACCTGTCACAAAGCTTGTGGAACTAGTCAAGCCCCAGCCTGTTCCTGCTTCAAAACACCCAAAAGAAAAGAAGGAAATTTTCATTTCTGTCATGCACCTGGACATTGGTTCAGAAATTGCAAACTTTATCTGGAAGATCTAAAGAAGAAAAAGGGTAGTGCGACTACTACTACAGGTATTTATGTTATTGAAATTAATTTATCTACTAGTGATTCCAGGGTATTAGATACCGGATGTGGATCTCACATTTGTATAAATGTGTAGGGACTCACCAGAAGTAGAAAGTTGAAGAAATGAGAAGTCATCCTCCGTGTAGGGAATGGAGCAAGAGTTGCTGCCCTAGCTGTTGGATCATATGACTTAGTCTTACCTAGTGGACTTATTTTAACTTTAAATAATTGTTATTTTGTGCATGCCTTGAGCAGAAACATCATTTATGTTTCATGCTTGGATATTGATGGTTTTGATTTTATTATTGCGAATAATAGATGTTCCATTTTTCGTAAAGGTATATTTTATGCAAATGTTGATTTGTGTGATAGTCTTTATATTATAAGCATGAAAAGGTCCACTGATACTCCAGTCTTTAACATAAATACAAAGAGATTCAAGTCAAATGATTTGAATCAAACCTATCTTGGCATTGTCGTCTCGAGCATATAAATGAGAAACGCATAACGAAGCTCCTAAAGATGGACTTCTAGATTCATTTGATTTAGAAACATATGAAACGTGCGTATCTTGTTTACTAGGCAAGATGACTAAGAGTCCCTTTACTAGACACAGTGAAAGAGTAAGTGATTTATTAGGTCTAATACATACTAATATATGCAGTCCTAAAAACACAATGGCTAGAGGACGTTATCAGTACTTCATTACATTTACTGATGATTTCAGCGGACATGGTTAAGTATATCTAATGAAACATAAAGATTAATCATTTGAGATGTTTTGAACATTTCAAAATGAAGTGAAGAATCAACTTGGTAAAACTATCAAAACACTTCGGTCAAATCGAGGTGGTCAATATTTACGCCAAGAATTTGATGATCATCTTAGAAATTGTAGGATTGTCTCACAATTGACTCCACCAACAACTCCACAATGGAATGGAGTTTCTGAAAGGAGAAATCGAACCTTATTAGATATGGTTCGATCTATGATGAGTCATGTAGATCTTCCATTATCCTTTTGGGGTTATGCATTACAAACTGCAGCTTTCACTCTATATCGAGTTCCTTCTAAAGCAGTTGATAAAACACCATATGAGATATGGTACTGGAAGAGACCTAGTTTGTCTTTCCTTAAGATTTTGGGTTGTGACGCTTACGTAAAACGACAAGTCTCAGAAAAACTAGCACCTAAATCTGACAAGTGTTTATTTGTGGGGTATCCTAAGGAAACAAAAGGATATTACTTTTATAATGCCGCTGAGAACAAAGTGTTTGTTGCTCGATATGGTACCTTTATGGAAAAATATTTTATTTCAAAAGACACTATTGGGAGAGAAATAAATCTTAAAGAAGCTCAAGAATCACAGATAAACACAGAACCGCTACTGGAAGCTCAACAATGTTCTGAACCAGTTGAACCTCCACAAGTGATACAAGGCCCACATAAATCTAGTAGGGTAAGACATGACCCAGAGAGATTCAAATTCCTCATTACTGATAGTCGTGATGTGTTGCTTATGGATCAAAATGAGCCCATC
This sequence comes from Stephania yunnanensis, assembly GCA_039657365.1. Taxonomy (NCBI): domain Eukaryota; kingdom Viridiplantae; phylum Streptophyta; class Magnoliopsida; order Ranunculales; family Menispermaceae; genus Stephania; species Stephania yunnanensis. The sequence goes on along the minus strand of CM077585.1, from coordinate 50,337,812 downwards.
ACTTATCAGGAGACTATGCCTGGACCAGACTAAGATAAATGGCTAAGTGTCATGAACTCTGAGATGCAATCCATGTATGATAACCAAGTTTGGAACTTGGTTGATTTACCTGAAAGTGGTAAGACCATTGATGTAAATGGGTTTTCAAGAAGAAAACTGACGTGGATGGCAAAGTGCATACTTTTAAAGCAAGACTTGTAGCAAAAGGTTTCAGACAGACTCAAGGTGTTGATTATGATGAAACTTTTTCGCCAGTAGCCAGACTTAAATTCATAAGAATTTTAATTGTCATTTCTGCATATTATGACTATGAGAAATGGCAAATGGTTGTAAAAATATCATTTCTTAATGGAAAGCTGCTTAAGGACGTGTATATGACACAACCTGAAGGTTTTATACATCCTGAGAATTCTAGGAAGGTATGCAAGCTTCAAAGACCCATTTATGGATTAAAGCAAGCTTCTCGGAGTTAGAATCTTCATTTTGATGAAGCAATCAAGGATTTTTGTTTTATTAAGAACGAAGATGAGCCTTGTGTATACAAGAAGGTCAGTGGGAGTGTTGTTATTTTTCTGGTACTGTATGTTGATGATATATTACTCATTGGAAATGATGTCCCGACATTGCAAAATGTCAAGTCTTGGTTAGGGAAGTGTTTCTCAATGAAAGACTTAGGAGATGCATCCTATATCCTAGGGATAAGGATCTATAGGGATAGATCTAATAGGCTAATCGGTCAAGTCAGAGTGCTTACATAGATAATATGCCGAATAGATTCGATTTGCAAGACTCTAAAAGTGGATTGTTACCAATGTCTAATGGCATAAGTCTCAGCAAGATTCAATGTCCTAAAACAAATGATGAGCGAAACCGTATGAATAAGATTCCATATGCATCAGCTATTGGATCTGTCATGTATGTCATGCTATGCACTCGACCTAATGTATCATATGCTTTGAGCACTACAAGCAGATATCGGTCAGATCCTGGTGAGAGTCACTGGATAGCAGTAAAAACATCCTTAAATACTTAAAAAGGACTAAGGAAATGCTCTTGGTTTATGGAGGTTTTGAAAATGATCTAGTTGTAAATGGTTACACAGATGCAAGTTTTCAAACTGATATAGATGATTTTAAGATCGCAGTCTGGATATGTGTTTACATTGAATGGGGGTGCAGTAAGTTGGAAAAGTTCGAAGCAAGAGACTGTGGCAGATTCTACAATAGAAGGTGAGTATATTGCAGAGTCCGATGGAGTAAAGGAGACAGTTTGGATCGAAAAGTTCATTTTTGAACTAGGTGTGGTTCCAAGTATTGCTAACCCTGTTTGTTTGTATTGTGACAATAAAGGGGCAATAGCACAGGCCAATGTACCTAGATCACACCACAGATCCAAACATATACTCAGGCGTTTTCATCTCATCAGAAAAATTATTGAGAGGGGAGACGTGTATATTTGCAGAGTACCTACTGAAGACAACGTTGCGGATCCATTGACAAAAGCTCTTCCACAAGCAAAACATGATGGTCATGTTAGATCATTAGGCATTAAATGCATGTATGATTGGCCCTGGTGCAAGTGGGAGATGTTGGGGCATGTGCCCTAGGTCAATCCATTAACTGTCTTTATGAATATTTTTAGTTAATAAAATAGAGGATTTCATTTGTTGTTTATTATAATTAATTTACATGTTTACATTATAATAAGATTCATGGGTATTTGCAGAAATATCCTAAATGTCCCTAGTCGATCATTATACTGGGAACTATAATGAATTAAAACTAGTGTGAGTCTTGATTGATGATCATATGATGATTATACGTATAGGGATACAAATCAAGATCACGAGTACTTGTTAGGGAACAAAGAACTGGAACAACCCGCTATGAGAACATCACATGGATTAAGTCATAGTTGTTTCTCATGATAGGTATATTTTTCAGTCCTCTGACTTGAGATTACCAGATACTTCAACATTAGGTATACAGTGATTTGACACAATTAAACGTTGACTTTAACTGGACGATTATAAAAGTTGTGATTGGTTATTATGTGAGCAATATGATGAAGTTGTGTAATCGAGATAGAATTTGTCTTTCTCATATAAAGAGAGATATCTAGTGGATCCCTCGATGTGTTGGACTGTTAAAATGTCTAGTCTAAGTGAATTGATATTGATCAATGTCACTTGGATGTTTTCGGTCTACCTAGAGATTGAGACTAGTACGATTGAACATGTTGGATGACAATTCCATGCCTTATGTTTGATCAAATTGATATCGTGTGACAAAAGGATGTTATATACACTATTGATTAGGTTGTATCGATTTGATATTCGTACAACTTGGGTAGTCATAATGTCTTGCTAGAGGTCGCTTATGACTTGTATACCAAAATGTGTTTTGGGACACCGCTAACGTTATATGAGCCTAATGGGTCGCACACTAAGAATGGTTTTGCGAGATTTTAAGATGGTTCAGTAAAACAGATTTTATATGATAAAATTCATGACAGAAACGTCATTGTGGTGTATTACACTTACACTTCTTTAAGTAGGGGTATTTGTGTAATTTACTTAACCATCTATATATAAGGGTTGTATAAATAAACGCTTTAAGTTAGAACACACGGATGAGAATTTATGGCTGAAACTCTATTTTCGTTTAAAAACGAATTAGGGTTTTCTGGTACGCTCTGGATCGTTTTGGAGAGAAACAAAAAAGTTTGGTATTCTCTTGAAACTAGCACTTTGAATCTTGACCGCCATTCTGCGTGGACTGCTGGTAGAAGGCGTTTGTCGTTGGCAGCGCCTTAGAGATCGATCAACTTTCAGAAAAGTATTTTGCGACTGAGGTATGATTAAGTTTTCTTAGTTTAAACATTTTTAATGGAATTAGATTCGGATCCTGTTTGGGTTTTTGCCAAAAAACTTTTGTAATCTCCGCTGCGTATGAACCCCAAAACCCGACAATAACAACTAGTCAGAATTTTATAACCGAGACTTCCATTCCTGGTGCATCTCCTATTTACAGTTCCAAATCTGATTATGATAATGTTAGTAATATGGAAGGGTCAAGCTTCGACTCTGATGAAGAAGCAGTATTGAAGGAAGAAAAACATAAATGGATGTCTTGACAGTTCTATGATTTTGAAGCTTAAAAGAGGTTTGATGATGTACGTCAAATGAAGTTCCACTCTGAGAAGTATCTTCACAAAGATACTTATGTTAAGGCAAATTTGGTAAAGTTTATGACTTCAAAATCTTTACTAAATGTTTTATCTTTCCTAACTAAGTTCGATGGGAGTTTGGTAAGAAGCTCAATGCCAGTTTGAGGGTAGCTATGAGTAACCCCTTCTCACCTTCTATCATAAAGTCTATGTTAGATAGTATATCTATGAGTTTTCTCCCAAAACGATTTACAAAGTTTTAGGAAATGAGGCTATGATGGACATAAATATCCTACTGTTTTTAGGACTTAGAGCAATACGTCAACCCATGTGAAAACTTTCATTGGTGGGTTAGTGAGAACTTGGAAAATGAAAGAGGAGAGAAAACAAACTAAAGACCTAACAATGCCATGTATTTCCCTTTGTACACTCACTTAACCTATAATGTCTTGCCCATCAAACATAGTAGTACTTTTGTAAAGAAATAGGGATACTGCTATATGCCATTGGACAGGGAGTACTATGTGATTCGGGAAAGATAATCTTAAAGGCTATTATGGAAATAATTAAGCCTGAAAATCCATTCAGCTATCTCTCCTTTCCTTGTTTGATAACCGATTTACTAATCTATCAAAATGTTAAGATAGATAGACATGATCATTAGACATCGCAAGAAATAAAGATAATATTCTTAAAGGTCACGAAGGAAAATTCCTTTCACGTAAATGATATTCTATTAATGAAGAATTTACCAATACACCTCCGTATTTGGTACAACATGGTGGAATATCTGGAGCAACACATAAAAGTGAGGCTAGGCCATCAAAACCTTGAAGGAAAAAGAAAAAGAAATCCAAGTCAGATAATGCTCCTATTATTAATCCAGCTGAACCAAGCAATGGTGGAGATGTTACTGTTAATCCTAGAGAGTCACAGGAGAGGGAACTACTAGCACCAATACAAGCACTAGCAGATCATCTTTTTCAATCTCTAGTTACCTTTGTTAAAGCTTTGAGCCCTCATCCTTAGTGAGGGTCTAATATGTTTCCTCTTGTGCTTACTTTGTCATTATGACCTCACAAAGGAGGAAAGTTATATCTAACTAAGGGGGAGTATTATCGAGGAATGGAGAGGAGTGTTATTTTGACTGAAATTAACTCTAGTTACTTGTTATTTTCTTGAATGAAGGCAATTGTTTTTAAGTTTGTAATAATTTTGCTGTCTAACTTTGCTATGACTTTGGTAAAGGCTGTTGCAACAAAGTCATGTTGCAACTGAAGACAAAAGTTGTGGCAGCCCAAGGCCCTGAGGCCACCTTGAGGTTTCATCTCTCCATTCACTCCTCGCTCGATGGGCCAAGCTATACATGTCTGACACCTTCTTGTCCACCTCATATTTCGATTATCGTGTCCACGTGTGTGCTATCAATGTGGTTAGTTGATTATCCATACTTGCTTGAGTTATTTCCTTATGTTTTTAAAGTTCCTTGAGTTCAACCATTTAAAGTTTATTCGAGTTATAGCCGTGCTAGTGGCTTGTAGTTTACAAGTTAACAATAATCAGTGGAAGTCTTAATTGATGCAAAAATAAAGTATTAAATTAGCATGATAAGCATTATTCATAAGAGCATGTCCTACTGTGGAAAACCCAAAAAAGCAGTTTGTATATAGGCGATAATACCATAACACAATGTATATATACAAGTACAACATCACTCATGTCTCCCAATACTTCAAATAATACAAAATATCAAAATAAACACGTACTAGTAGGTCCTCGATAGCGGGCAATCAGATGTTGTCACCTAGGTTCACCTTGCCCCTACAGGTACTAAGATCTGCACTTAATCATTACAAGAAGATAGATGACAAGTCCAATAAGTAAAACCCAAAGGAACCCCTCTGAGCATTCACATAATAAAGTAAGGAAGTGCAAGAAATACAGTTAAATAAACATGCGGAATGTAAAAGAGATGCAACTAGGGGTGGAAAACCGCGATTTGGTGGTGAAAACCACCAAACCGCGACCAAGCCGAGGGTTTACAGTTTGGTCATTTTGCAAAACCACTACCGACCGTGAACCACCAAAACCACAACCAAACCAACTGCGGTTTGCGTGGTTCGGTCGGTTTGGTTTCGCGGTTTTTCTTGTTACCTGTTTTCCAAAAAACAAATAGTGGTGGGAGGCGGCAGTGAGAGATCACTAGTAAGAGATGGCGATGGGAGGCATGGAGTTGCGGGAGGCAATGGTGGGAAGCAACTATGTGAGGAGGTGATAAGTGGGAAGTAGTGGAGGAAGCGTATAATTGTAGGAGCCTAGGAGGTGGGGGTGAGAGGAGGTGGCGGTGGGACGCGGGGAGGTCTTGGTGAGAGGAGGTGGAGGTGGTGGGAGGTGGGAGGCATCGAGTGGCGCACGGCGGAAGGAGGCAACTGGTGAGAGGCGGCGGCAACGATGGCTGGTAGGTGGCGGCGACGGCGACTGGTGGGAAGCGGCAGTGACGACGACTAGTGGAAGGCGGCAATGGATGGCCTCAACTGGTGGAGGCGAATATGTTTAAGATCTTGAGATGGTGATGAAAAAATGAAACGGCTGATGTTTATAGTGGTTAAGGTTAAGTTGTTTATATTGGTTAAGGTTTTAAAATGTGAATTAAATAAATTTACTAAATTACCCTCGGTTTGGTTTGGTGAACCGCAGTTTTTCAGAATTGAAAACCACCACCAAACCGCGATTTTGCGGTTTTCAAGTTTTTCAAACCGCCCACAAATCGTAAGTTTCAAAAACCAGACCAAACCATACGGTTTGGGCAGTTTGGGCGATTTTAGGGAAACCGATGCCGACCCCAACATGCAACTGTAATTGGCTTATCGCATGAATAGATAACATATAAGCTAAACGAATGTGTGTGTTCACTCCGGATAGACTATACTGTACTTCGAGTCATCAATCTCCCACCAGTGGACGCGCCCAATTGGCCCAACACCTGGTCCCTCACGGGGCTATCTAAATCCATTGAGTCACCGACACGTGTGCCAATGGCAAGCTCAGGTTGCCTTTCACTGAGTGTTGGGGTCACATGTGCTACAATCTAGCGCATTATGAACAAACAATAAAGAATCGGGGGAGTAAACTCAAACCACGTCCAAGTAATGGAATGGAATAGCAGAAACAAGAAGAATTGATAAAATATAATTAAAAATAGAGTCAAATATTCAGAGTTTTTCAATTGGTGTTTTACAAACCTCAAACAGCTCTTTGACCTCTCCGGACTCCCGTATCTGACTCGACAAGCTCCCCGACACCGAGCTATAGGCCACTAAGTCCTTGAAGTCCAATTTTATGAGTTTAGGTTGTTTACAAGTGTTTAGATGTGTATTAAGTTGGAAATAATCAAAACAACCCTTAATGTTCAAGTTTCAACTATCATTAGCGCGTTATTGATCTACGTATCATGCTAGGTGGAGTTAGCGTGCTAGGGAATCGATCTAGTGCACTACTGTTCTTCATTTTGAAAAACATTTGAGAGCCCAGAATAATTAGCACTAACTAGCCTAGTTAGCGCTAATTGCCCTTTGTGACAAAATTCTTAAGTTGAGAATTATGTCATTCCTTTCTCGATTAGCTAACCTAAGCTGGTTTACACACTCTCTATACCAAAGTGACTCCAAAACATCAATTGAACTAATATTAGAACATCAAATAGACCAGAATTCTCAAATTCATGCATTAATTAGTTTTCCCAAATCCACCAAAAACCCTAATTCATTAAAGACCAGTTGTAAATTCTCCATAAGAATGATCATTATATATAATTCATCAAGATAACACCAAAAAATCACTGACCTAAATCCTTATATTCAAATTATATTAAAAAAACACACAAAATTGGGTTCATTAGCAAGTGTGATAGATGGAGAAGATGATTACCTTAATTTAATCACTTGATTCACTCTTTAAAGTGTTGAATTCCAGCACTGATTTCTCTCTAAATCTCTGGTTTTCTCTGGTTTGCTTGTGAAATTTAGTTGGTGGAGATGAATTCTCCCATTCACTTAGTATATATATGTTGGTCTTGATCAAGTGTGCTATGCATATCTCGAGGATTATCTTATGGCTTCTATTCAAGCTATAACACATTATTTGATGAGTCCAACAACCCACTCCTATCCTAGTTCCACTCACTAAGGTCATCTAGATCTAATGTCCTCATTATTTAAACCAAACCATAGGCTTATTATCTTTGATTTAATTACATTACACTAAGCCCCATCAAACCATATGGTTAGTGTTTCTATTTACCAAAGTAAAACGACTTACGATCCCACTAACTATCGGCTATCCGAATCTCGATGCCTCACGTCCCAACACACATTCCAGGGCACGCCATAGTCTATGATTCTAATTTATTTGACTTAGGTTGTGATTACAAAACCCATTTCATTTGATTACTTAATCATATTATCATGAATTAGTCGAGTTTTTTTAGCATACCCATAATTCTCCTACTCGCTACCCGCATTTATACGCATTTCGATATGACTACCCGTCACATATTTCGCACAATATAACCATACATCATACACACATGCGATGTATTAGTAAATAATTTCATAAAATGCATTACATATAAGCAATAAAACACACAATTAACTATTCCTTAGAAAATTTCAGTTATGATACTACACACCTCAAACCGCACTTCGTGTCTCGGTAAATAACCCTCGGCTCGACTCCGCCAAATCCCATATATCCAAATTATTGCTAGAAATGGCATATTTCCATTTATAATTGATTTTTAGTCAATTTGATGTATTTTATGTCACTTAACAAAAATAGTCTAAAATCTGCAATATCTAGCGCGCTAGGTTTAGGGTTTAGCACGCTAGATTCCTGAGGTGCTAAATTTCTTCGTTAGGATGAACATTAGCGCGCAATATTTTACCTAGCACGTCAATCGCATTTTGGGCAGCAGTTTGGCTGAAACTTTTGGTTTCCAAACATCACTACCACCAACAACCACTACAACAACATGTCTCACTCAACTTCATAACACCTAAAACCTACCAAAACAACTATTTAACAACCAATTACCAATCCATATTGGATTCACACAAACACCTCAAAAGTTTATATCAAAAAATAAAGAAAGTTGAGGTGATTGTGAATCTCACCTTGTTTTGATAAATCCACCACTTCAAGCTCCTCAAATGATTAATTTTGAAACTCCAAACCCCTTGTTTTTGCTCTTCAATTTCCGGATTGTGATAAGGAGAGAAAAGGTGGTGGAAAATGAAAGTCAATTTGACTTTTATACCAATTATATGATCTCTCCTCACTTGTGCATCACAATGCAATCCAATGAGCACCATTTTCTCCATTTCCAACCTCTAACGACTCCAAATATAACACTAATGGCACACTTGCCTTTGTTCTTAACCCAAAAAGTCATCGTTCGATTGTTTCGATGCCCGATTTCGCGTACTACTATGTCCCTAACCATCATATATACACTAGATATTATTATTTAACTCATTTTATTCATTTTATGTGTGTATTATGTTTCCCGACCTAATATTTAGTCTTTTAGCATACTCGGTACCTGCGTCGATACGCATATCGAGGTGAATATTTAACACAGTCTCACACGTCAAACGTAATATAATCACACACATTACGATGCCATTTAATCTATTTCAATGTAAACATCATAAATTAAACAAATCAGCACACAAAATAACTATTTACCTAACTTTATGCGTGCACTAGCCTAGCTGCGGGTCCTACGAGCATCTCAGCTGTCAGCCACGTCTACAACCACGTCATTACTAACAACAAATTAAATTCAGCCCATTACGATTCTTCCCAACTAGGTGAAATTTTGTCCCGATATTTAAATTAAACTTAAACACTTACCGACAAATAAGTATGGACACCGTCGTCGCATAGTAGACTCAAGCTCCGAAGTGAGTCCCTCGGTCCCGTGATGCTGCCAACGTACTAAAACCTTCGGGGTTTCCCTATTCCTCAAAATGTGGGTCCTCCTATCCATGATTTCCACAGGTTGTTCCTCATATGACACGTCAGGTCGCACTTCAATCTAACGTTTATCAACCATAGGTCTCGGTCCCGACCTAGCCAGCCTCAACTTGGAAATATGAAACACTGGATGTAACCCTGCAAACTGCTATGGCAACTCCAAACGGTATGCCACTCTACCCACGCGTTCCTCAACTCTGAACGGCCAAATGAACCTTGGTGTCAACTTCCCCTTAATGCCAAACCTTTGATGACCTTTCCAGGGTGAAACCTTTAAATAAACTAAGTCCCCAACCTCATAGCTCTGACCCTCAAGATACTTGTCTGCATATTTCTTCTTCTGTCTCACTTTCTCAGTATGGTCAACAGCAACCTCAGGTCCTATAGCCGTTATATCCTCTGATGCCGCCTAACATGCTGGCGACCTACATGGCCTACCATAAAGTGCCTCAAACGGTGGCATCCTGATACTTGCCTGATAGCTGATGTTGTAAGCAAACTCACAAAAAGGTAAGTAATCCTCCCACGATCCATCAAACTATAATATACACGCCCTGAGCATATATTCGAGAATTTGAATCAAACGCTCTGACTGCTGTCACTCTGAGGATGGTACGTAGTGCTAAACTATAAACGAGTGACAAACTTCTCATGCATAGTCTCCCAAAGTCTCAAAGTAAATGTGACGGCCCCAACTACTAAACAGGGTATCGCCCGCCCTAATCCTATAATCAAGCCTTAACACAAATCACTTATGACTTAATTAGGTATTAGTCAGCCTTGCGTTCCTAAATTCCTCTAAATTCATGTCGTGATCGATATTATCATTTTCATAGATTTTAAAGATTATGCGGAAGCCATGATAATTCAAAATTTCTAAGTGTGGAAAACGAAGAGAATACAACATCACATGCATGTATATATAGGACACTATTCACTCAACCCAATGTACAACCCAAAATGACATAAAAATAATACATCAAAAGTCGAGACATACAAATGAGTGAGGAGAGTCGCCGAACTGCTCAGAGGAAGTCGTCGATTTTTTCCTTCCCTGGTCTACTGATGCTCGAAGGACCAATACCCACCGTCACAAACTAGATGGTGAGTATAGTGATATTTAAGTACTAACTAGAGAATTACATGCCACATTTCCAAAATAAACGAATGGTATTTAAAAGCATAAAATAGCGAAATCAATTGTTGAAACAAGAAGTGCAAGTAAATACCATAGTTAAGGATGTAGAAACAGACAGAGGTTAAGTCGAGATGATCTACGTCCGGTCCTCGGTGAGACCTATCACCTATCACTACTATAGGGAGCTGCGCTCTACACTTTACAACATAAATCTCATGCTTGTCGACCACCCCGAGTCTCATATCTCGTGTGTCGCGCAAGTGTAGTGGTGAGTGTCGAAACCCCGGTAGACCTATGTCCCCGTGAACCGCTCATCTCTCGTGCAATGGACACTAGATAATCCCTACTTTAATTTCAAAGACAATTAAATTCCAAAATTCTAGGATACCAAGATAAGTTCGGCTACAAAGCCCAAAGGAAATTGAAGACAAGTCCAAGTAAATCCACATTATTCCATTAGCATGCTCTTTATCAATTTTGTTCTAGAATGACATCAAGTGTAGGAATTAGAGTCAATGAAACAAGTCACAAAGCATCATGTAACAATATTCACTCATGAATAGATACAAGAGCAACATGATGTGCGAGTTCAAGTAGCAATGTCTACCAAGAGACCAATAAAGCAATAAGAGAATGAAATGAAATATAAAATTTTCACAGTTGTACTTACAAGTCACACGTTTGTCCAAGTCTATTCGATCCCTCGACAATTTGAAGTGCGTGCCCAAACACTTGAGTTCTCCCCTTAGGTCCCTAACATTTAATAATATAACACTTTAGTCTAAATCGAAGTCGAGACTACATCGACCAGTTTTTTTTATTTTCGGTCAATCAACCCATTTCGCGTTTTTTAAGGTAAAATCCTAGTACAACGTTTCAACCGACTTTTGAATTCTTCATTTTTATGGAAATATCGAGTTTCTATTAATTTTGGTCACAAAAATATTTTTCCCTATTTTTTGGCATTTTCCTGAATTTTTCCCATACTTTTATCTATTTTTTGTCATTTATTTTATTAAAAATCAGTTTAATTTAATTGAATAATTAAATATATATTTTTTTATTGGGGTGGGTCCAGGTTAACCCGACCCAGCCCAAGCGGACACGGGTCGGTCTGACCCACTCCCCTCGAGTCAGGGTCGGCCCGACCCAACTCACGTGGGGTAGCCCGACCCGGCTACCCCCCCTCTTCTTCATTTCGCGAAACAGAGCATCAGCTCTTTTTCAGTTTTTTTTTCTTGAGGCATTGGGGTTGGCTCCCAACCCCAACCCCAAATGGTTTCGATGGCAGGGGAGATACCTTTGCCATCTCCCTCACACCTTTCTCAGCCATGGAGGCCGAACCTCCATGGCCACTACACCAACAACAAACCACACAACAACAACGACAACACAAACAACAACGCCAAATCCACTCACCTTGCGTTCACTTCGTCGAGCTGTTGGTCTCTCTCCTTCTTTTTTCTTCTTCTCTCCACGATTTCTTCCTCTTCTCTTCACTGTGTGTTTTTTTTTCACTATTCCAACGACTTTGAAAAGATAAAACGGAGAGATAAGTCAAACTTTGATTCATTTAACCCACATATATATATATATATATATATATATATGATTTGGGTTAGCTTGAATGTGAGCAACACATCTCAACCCACACACGTAACTCGATGCGTATCATGTGGTTCTTGCTTACACCACTTGTCCCTTGTGTCACTCTCAAGTGACTCCAATATGTGACACTCTTTCTCGAGATGTGTGTGAGTGACTTTCCATGCCTATCTAGTGGTGTATATTATTTAATTTCTTAACTTAGGCCCATATTATATAGCTAGATGTATTAATAGAGGTAGCCACATACAAACAACACATTACCAAATAATTGCCAATTTAATTTACATAACTGAATCTTACCCAATATGTCGCTACCTCGGTCCCACGTCGACACGCAACTCGATGCGCATCCTTGCTCGTCTCGATACATGCATACACGTAAATGACTTAGTAATCTACACATATACAGTACACTAGGCATACATCACACAAATATAAAATGTTCCTCGGTCCTTGCCTAGGTAAATAGACATATCACAGCGTGGGTCACACAATACGAGTCATGGAACCTGTGTAAAAACAATAACACAATAAAAAATAGGGTTGTTACAACTCTCGGATATATGTCAAAAACAATGGAGACCGATACATCGTGCAATCTGACAATCTCTCTCTTGAAGATAATACTCAGCTATGTAACTGAATATCTCATGGCGATCGGTATGAAATATGCTGACTTCGTTAACCTGTCAATAACTACCCAAACTGCGTCGTGTCACCTCGTCGTCTGAGGTAAGCTACTAATGAAGTCCATAGTCACGTTTTCCCATTTCCGTTGAGGAATGGGCAGCGGATGTAGCAACCCAGCTAGTCTCCTGTGCTCAGCCTTCACCTGCTAACATATATGACACCTCTGGACGTATCTACCCACGTCAACCGTCATCCCTGGCTACCAAAACAATCTCCATAAATCGTGATACATCTTGGTCCGACCAGGATGAACTATATATCACGACCGGTGTGCGTCCTTGAGAATGTTGTCCCTGAGCTCCGATACCCTTAGTATCCACAACAACCCATATGTCCCAAGCACCTATAAGAACCCTCAGACCACTCAGTACACCCCGCATCCTGAGCCTGGCCACTGATTCGCAAATATCGGCCCTCAGTTCTCTGCAACTCAGCAACGTGCTCAAGAGACACCTTAAGAGCTCGCATTTGACAGCAAATATGTAGCTTAGCAATAGCCTCTGTCACACATAACACCGACGCTGCCTCAAGCAACCCGTGCTGATGTGTCATATGTCGCAGTACCGTCTGGCTCTCGATGCCACTCCTGCTCAGTGCATCAGCAATGACATTCGTCTTATCCGGATGATACTCAATTGCGAAGTCATAGTCTTTCAATAACTCGAGCCATCGCCGTTGTCGCATGTTCAATGCCCTCTAAGTGAATAGGTACCTCAAACTCGGGTGGTCTGTAAATAACACAAACTTCTCACCGTACAAGTAGCGCCTCCAGGCCTTCAGTGCAAAAACGACCACTACAAGCTCCAAGTCGTGCACTGGATAGTTTACCTCGTGAGGTCACAACCGTCGAGATAAATAGGTCACCGAGTGTCCATCGTGCATCAACACACAACCCAGCCCAGTGTTTAATGCATCGGTATAAACTGAAAAACCTCTACCTGATACAAGTAAGGCCAAAATTAGCGTCCGAGTCAACTTCCTCTTCAGCTCCCAAAAAGCATCCTTACACTATTGTGACCATTCAAATCCAACATCCTTCTTGGTCAGCCTCGTCATCGGCACTGCAATCATCGAGAAATCTTATACAAAACGATTGTAATATCCTGCCAAAGTCAGGAAACTCTGAATGTCAGATACAGACTCGGGTGTCTTCCATTCAATAATCGCTCAAATCTTGTCACCATCAACTGATATGCCTTGATCACTGATGACATGTCTTAAGAACTTCACCTCACTCAGCCAAAATGCACACTTGCTGAACTTGGCATAAAGTTTGTGCTCTCTAAGAGTCGTCAACACATCTTTGAGATGTCACTTATGCTCCACATGAGTCTTACTGTAAATCAGGATGTCATCGATGAACACAATGATGTATCGATCTAGAAATGGCCTCAGCACCCTGTGCAACAAATCCATTAAGATCGTCGGTGCACTAGTCCAAACAACCTGACTGTAAACTCAAATAGTCCATAACGCATATTAAAATTGGTCATCTATACATCATTCTCTCGAATCCTCAACTGATGATATCCTGATCGTAAGTCGATCATCGAAAAAAACTTGGCCCCAGCCAATTGATCGAACAAGTCGTCAATCCTCGAAAGTGGGTAACGATTTTGTATCGTCACCTGATTCAACTTTCGGTAATCCACACACATCTGCATAGACCAATCCTTCTTCTTCACAAAAAGAACTGGAGCTCCCCAAGGTGACATGCTAGGGTGAATGAAGCCCTTCTACAATAAGTCCTCTAACTGGATCTTCAACTACTCGTGCTCCGATACTGACATCTTATACGATCTGTTGTAAATTGGCTGAGTCCCCGAAATCAGCTCAATGGTAAGCTCAACAGCTCTCAGTGGTGGCAATCCTCGCAAATCATCAGGGAACACGTCTGGAAACTCACAGACAATAGGGACATCCTCAACCTTAACCACCATCCTAAGCTCTGGCTCAACCATAAGCGCATACGCCTTTATTTCTTGTGATGTAGCTAGTCTGCCTCGAGTGATAAGTAATGCAGTCGCAACTTCGATAAATGTAAACTTTAGAATCCCCTCGATGTCAAACGTCACAGTCTTATTAAAATAGTCGATCTGTGCGTGATAGGATGATAACTAATCCATAACGAATATTGCATCAAATTCCAGATACTCTAACACTCTGAAATCAGCCAGTAGTTGATGTCAATCAATCTTAACAATACAATTCTGGAAAATCCAATTAGGGTAAATCTTATCGCTTAGCTGTCGTACTAAGAACAAGATGTGTATTTAAGGTCTGTGTAGGTAACCCTAACTCTAACTTTCCTACCATGCATCCAAAAATAAAAAAACAGCGTGCTACCAGAATCCATCATAATATGCATGGAAATACCACAAACAAATATCGTACCCTCAATATGTTGTATGGTCGCCTCCCTGTCCGACTTTTTGACCCCAAAAGCTGCAGTTTGAGCACTATCTCTAGCCTGCTCTATTTGTGGTGATAGCGGTACTAGTCTGGTATAATTGTCATAATATGCCCAACTTGACCACATCGAAAACATGTATGAGTCTATAATCTACCAGAACTCCTCAGACTTTGTGCCCGACCTTGGCCTCGACTCTGGCCTCTCCGACCTCGATCATTCCTATATTGTTGTCTAAGCTGATCGACTGGTGCAGAAGCCATGTAATATGACGCCTGACGATCATCACGTCGATTTTGATCACCATGCCGATCTATGTCGCCTTCGCGACCCTAATTACTCTGCCAATCACCTTGGCGAGGTCTCTGGCCCTATCTATGTTTATCATGGTCTCTCCTCTATCTCTGCAGTCTCTGATTAGATCGAGAACTCGAAGCTGGCTGACTTTGCTGACTCTGCAGTGCAGCCTGAATGGCTAATCGACTAGCCCTCTGAACCATGTATGTCTCGTACGCGAGGGACCTGTCGTAAATATCAGCCAGTGTACGAGCTCCACTAGATACAACCGTGCTCGCAATCCTCTCATCTAAACCTCAGACAAAATAATATATTTGTAACCGATCGGTACCTGCTATGTCCATGGAACATGACAACAGATATTGGTACCTCTCCATGTATACCGTGACAGACATATCACCCAGAACTAATGACAAAAACTAATCCATCGATCGGACCCTGACCTCCATAGGTATATATTTGTCCATAAATAGCAATCGGAACTCTGCCCAAGTAGTCACAGCAGGACGAATCGCGATGTAAGTAGTCCACCTAACTTTTATATCAGCTCTCAAGCAAAAAATCGATAGCTTCGGCTGATGAATCTCTCAAACCGAAGCAAGTCATGTAACCGCTAATGAGATAACAGCCACCTCCCGGCTATCTTTGGGTATTCGGCTCCATAAAGGTATACTAGCGAGAACTTAATGAAGTCCTTCATCTTCTTAGCTTCAGCTGTCATCAGGCTCCCAGAAGTAGACGCCATTGCTAGCTACTCAATAGTCGCAGGTGTAAGAACCACTACAGTATCCAACGGTACTTCTACTGGCACCGCCCTCTCGGCCAATCTCAGATACTACCACCTGCACCTGAGTCTCAACTGTAGTAGGAGCTACAACTGCCATAGTAGTATTCATCGGTGCAACCATACTGGTAGTAGGAGCTGTAATAATTTCTCGAGCATCCTATTTCTCATCATATCTATCAGGAACGCGAACCTATCATCCATAGTCTGCGCCAATGACTCTAATGTCAAAGTCGGCCTAGTCGGATCACTGGTATACCTGACCTCAGGCTGAGTAATATCTGAAAGTTGTTCGTCCATCAGTATCTGCATTTCATAACGTGCGTCTAATCAGCCTCAGTACAAATATACGTGTATCGTATATAATATACAACCAAAAATATAACACGTATATCCCTGATTTCTACCCATCTCACCTCACATCCCAACTAGGACTCTTAGGCAATTCCTTTGGTTTCCGCATTTAAAGTTTATTCATCATGTTTCTCCTCAAATTATACCATAAATGTAATCGTAACATAGTTAACTTTCATTTCTTCGATGTTCACCAACCTTGCTCTGATACCAAAATGTAATGGCCCATTTTCTAAATGAGCCGTCACGGGCACCAATGCGAGCCCACAACCTGGCCTACCAACGCCAACTGTATCCCACATGCTATCTCATCCATTATTTAATCACTATTAACCTCAATAAACAATAATTTACTATTTAAATTGTTACTGAACTCAAGTCATCTATTAAAATCTTATTAAACCATAATAAACCACAACGGAAGTCTTTTATCATGACAATCTAAAATATGAAACATCGAAGTCATGCATTTAACTCTGATACCTAGTGTGGAAAGCCCATATATCATCATAGACCAAAATATACCTCAATGTATCAAAATATCAAAAGTATAGAGTCCTGAAGTGTCTTACAGTCCCAAATCCCCACAATAGAAACAAAGTATACATAATAGAAACCTACAAGCCTAGCTCAATATCTCTGAATCACAGGTACTTTGGAAGCTTTCCTTTGCCACGACTTGTACTAGGATCTGCACTCAAGCCATCACAAAAAGGTAGATTAAGAGTCTAGAGTGAGTATTCCCAAGGAAATTAAGTGAGCAATACTAAAAGTAAATAACAAGATTTTGAAAAAGCTATTAAATAAACATGTGGAAATAAATACAAGCAACTGTGCTCATCGCATACATAAGTAATAGTAAAAGCTCAAAGTGTGTTCTTAGAATTTAGAGTTAGACTAACGCCATACATTGAACTCCCTATAGACTACTGCCGGCGAGTAGCACTCAAGCAAGGCCAGTATCTGGATCCTCTAGGTGGTCGGCGTAGAACCTACGACGCACCCACACATGCCCCGATGCAACTCTTGGGTTGAACTATTAACCGAGATCCCTAGCACGCGTGCTATGGCCCAGTGGACATACACACTGGAATGGCACGGAGGGAGAGCCTTAACGTCTGTCCATTTAAACCAAAACAAAGAATAGAGTATTGAAAGGAAAAATATGAATTCAAAAGCAAAAATAAGTAATGCTCAAGAAATTCCAGTTGGGATACTACACACCTCAAACCGCACTCTGTATCCCGGTAACCCAGTTCCTACTCCTTCGAATCCAAGATGTCCAAATTATCACCCGAAATTACCTATTTCCATTTATAAATGATGTTTAGTCAATTGGATGTATTTTATGTCACTTAACAAAAATAGTCTAAAATCTGCAAAATCTAGCGCGCTAGGTTTGGGGATTAGCGCCCTAGATTACTGAGTAGCTAAATGTTCTTTGTCAGGAAGAACATTAACGCGCTATACTTTTACCTAGCGCGCTAATCGTCATCTAGCGTGCAAGATGACCTTATTAGCGCGCTATGCGTTATGGACAGCAATTTGGCTGAAAATTTTGGTTTCCAAACATCACCACCAACAACAACCACTACAACAACATGTCTCGCTCAATTTTATAGCACCTAAAACCCACCAAAACAACTACTTAACAACCACTTACCAATCCATATTGGATTCACATAAACACCTCAAAATTTTATACCAAAAGATATAGAAAGTTGAGGTGACTGTGAATCTCACCTTGCTTTGATGAATCCACCACTTCAAGCTCTTCAAATGATCAATTTTGAAGCTCCAAACCCTTTGCTTTTGCTCTTCAATTTTTGGATTTATGATAAGGAGAGAGAAAAAGTGGTGGAAAATGAAAGTCAATTTGACTTTTATACCAATTATGCGATCTCTCCTCCTTGTGCATCATAATGCAATCTAATGAGCACCATTTTCTCCGTTTCCAACCTCTAATGACTCCAAATATAACACTAATGACACATTTTCCTTTGTTCTTAACCCAAAAAGTCGTCGTTTGGGTGTTTCGACGCCCGATTTCGAGTCCCGAAACGCGACATACATGTACTACCATGTCCCTAACCATCATATATACACTGCATATTATTATTAAACTCCTTTTATTCATTATATGTGTGTATTATGTTTCTCGACCTAATATTTAGTCTTTTAGCCTACCCCGTACTCGCGTAGACACGCATCTCGAGGCGGATACTTAACGCATAGTCTCGCACATCAAACGTAATATAATCACACACATTATGATGTCGTTTAATCTATTTCAATGTAAACATTGTAAATTAAACAAATCAGCACACAAAATAATTATTTACCTAGCTTCAGGAGCGCACTAGCTTAGATGTGGGTCCCACGAGCGTTTGAGTTGTCAGCCATGTCTACAACCGCGCCATTAATAACGACAACTTAAATTCAGGCCGTTACACATTACATCGAAGAAAAATTCAAGACTCCTCTAACTTCTCCATCGCGTAGTCGTAACGCTCGTTGGATCTACCTGTAACGTTAATTAGGGTAAGTGCTCCAACTTGCTTAATAAGTAGGGATTCACACTAATCATCAACATTCCATATAATAAACAAGGATATCATGCAATAACGACATGCACCAATGATATCTGACAAGAATATGAAAATCATATAAATTCAATGCATAAACGAATGCAAAGGAAATGCTTTGGACTATTACATTGTGACCCCCATTTTTATTCATAAAACTATGGTCGATTACCCATCGGTGCCATTAATGCATTTACTAGACCAACACATCGTGCTCATGTGCTCTTTAGCCCATCCATTAATGCCCAAAGGTTCTATTCAAAACCCTCTAGTGTAAATGTAACCCACGCCACCTATAAACTGAGTAGGATGTTACATATAGGCAGGGAAGCTAACCCATCTCCTATATCACCTTGTCTCAATTCTAGGATCTTACTCTCGTGAATCAAAGTAAACACCATTTTCCATTTATTGAAAACCATCACAGTATACATAGTCTCTCATTCCATTCCAACATCTACATGAGCTATATATACTAATTAGTGAGGCAATATTAATAAATAAGCGAATCCGTACTTACCTCGGTTTAAGTCTTTGTTTCTCAAACTCATTAACTTTCCGGTCAACTTACTCTTCCTCGGTGTTTCTCAACCTAACACCAATCATTTGGGATCAATATAGGTTCATTATACTACATTTAGATCCCTTATGTCATTCTCTAAGTCCCCCAAGAATTATTCATAACATACAACACAGTTGCTGGTTAGCGCACTACATGACATGGATAACACACTATCCATAAGTTAGTCATATTTCCCAATACGCGTAGCGCGCTATGGCAAGTGCTGAGCATGCTATGCACACTAGACCTGGAACAGCAGCGTACCTCCACTGGTCTAATTCGATCCAAATCACATCCAAACTTAACAATTACACTCCCAATCAATCTGGGATGACCTTTAATGAGGTTATACACCCATTCAAATCAACAACAACCTTAATTCAACAAATTTTGATCATTACCGCCAAATTGAACTTCAACAAACTCGAAAACTAAACTTACAAGTGATGATCACTAGCTTCTAATCCGTTTAAGCTCCTCAACTTGATTGAATTCGGCTTCCAGAATGATCTCTCTTCGATCCTAATCGAAACCGACCTCCCGAACCCTCTCGAATTATTGAAATGAATAAATAAGAATGAATTTTTGTTTTTATATATTATTTTCCTCGAGATACGTGTCGCGCTATCTCGAGATCGATCACGTGGTTAATGCGTTAAAGTGATACTCCTTAAAGTGACACAAAATTCGACACGTCAAGCACTTACGCTACGTTCGAGATGATATGATAATATATATATATTTTCAATATTCTTTTATTTTCCAATATATTTATATATATATATATTTAAAAGCATATAAATATATATATCGCGTATTATTCACCAATAAACTCACCGGACGTGCCTACAAGTGTCCTTGAGCGTGCACACTCTTGCCACGACTCCCTCGTCACACTTAGTGTCTCGACAAACCATAGTTTATTGGTTATTTTCCGTTTTATAGGCTAGTGTATAATTTCCATATTATACGACAACCTATATATAAATTGAATTAACAATTCAAACATACGTCATTCATCATGCAAACGCACGCAAATGTTAATCGAGGTATGCTGAACTTAACTACGAGCCTAACTCGGGTTAATTAGGATTTGGATTTGTACTAATCACCATCTTAAGGTAATGGGTCGTTAAAGTCTCCCTAATTTAAAGCAATTTCATCCTCGAAAGTAAAGTAATCTGAAATTACCTGTAGTTTCGAAGAGAATTGGAAACTATTTCTAATACTTCTGGTCTCAAGTTAGTTCCTCATTTTTGTGAAATCCCCATTTCACTTTAATCAAAGAAATCTATTTGGTTCTCAGCTTTTTCATTTTACGATCAAGTAATACACTTGACTGTTTTTTGTAAGATAAGTCTTCCTCGAAAATCACATTCATTCCAACCAATCCTTGGAATGATTTGAGTCTCCGTTTTACTAACATAGACTTATCGAAGACATTAATAACTCCAACTAGCTGAAGAGGCAACTTTAACCGATAAGTACCAGGATTAATCCATTCCTGTACTTTAAATGACTCAATACACCTTAAAGCTAGTTTACCTCACAATCCAAATTTACAAAACTCCTCTCATAAGTGAGATTTTCAATAAAACATATTTTTCCTTTAAAGGCTCTAACCACCTATGATATTTATCGGCGTGTCTCTTCTGTTTTAATTATGTTTTAGTCACACGCCGGCGAATCTGTTGCATCTTCTCTATGTATTTCTAAATCAATTTTGCCTCCAATAAACTTCCATCTCAACCCCTGTCCAGACACTCCAGTGAATGACATGGTTGATCATATATAGTTTCAAATGAGTATTCCATTCAAGCTTGACAGTTGTTTTTATAAATGAACTCACATAGAGAATGTATCCCTTCTAATTATTATTAAACTTTAAGACACGAGCTTAAAGTATACCCTCTAGCACCAAACTTTATTACTTCGGCTACCCATCTGTCACAATAATTCACTTCATCCTCTGGACGTAAATCTCGGATCTCTATCCAAAATAGTCGACAATCACCTCATGTATGTATATTTTACACAATCGGTCAAGAGGATTTCACATAGAAACTGGCAAGAAATGCGTAGGCTCCATCATCCTATCAACTATAATATTTACCGTATTGTGCTTACGCTAACTAAGAGATAAACTGGAAACAAAATCCACTGATCTATGTTCCCATTTCCATTCAAGAATTGGTAGCGAATGTAGTAAACCTCTGGGTTTCTTGTGCTCAACACTCACTTGCTGACATATCTCATATTTCTTCATTATCTCAAACACATCAGTCTTCATCCCAGATTAACAATAAATAAAAACGCCTCATTTTATAATATTCCCTACTACTATCTGGATGAATGCAGTAAAGAGATCTATGAGATTTTTGTAACACTTCCCGCCTCACTTGATCCTGAACCGGAATCCATAATTTATCCCTGAACCGTAACGTAACATTATCAGACACTAAGCAATTGGGATAATCTACACTAATTGTTGGCCTCTAATGCTCTATATAATCTTGATTAGCTTTTTGACAACTAATCACTACTGAATTTTCTCCAATTCAGTTTGAGTCTTAACTCAAAAGATCATATTAGTAGCTCCAAAATCGGCTCTCTCAGTTGATGACATGTCAGCTAAACTCACACAAATCATCATCACCGCCACTTCCTCATGAAGTCTAAACTGAGAAGTTATATTAATAGCTACATTTATTCATATATCTAAGTTGCAATTATATACTGATAGTCTGATAACACCATTATGTGCAGTTCTAAATTACTCAGGCTCTAACGAATTTGCACCATTACTTCTTGTCCTACCAGTTGACGATGAAGTAAAGCATACAAACTTTTAAGGCAAATACCTCATTTCTATATATAGCTTGTTAAGATTAACACCAAAGAACTCACGGTAAATATTTCTTCCAGTAATTCATATTTTCCACGTCACAAGCTCAAAAACTATATTCTCCGAAAATCATGGTCAACTTCGGATATATTGTGTTAAGATTGAGAAAGGTCCCTTCTAGCTATTATACATCTATTCCCCCCTGAGAAGCAGATTTTCAGTTCATTACCGAAATAATAGTACTAGTTCTCCTCAACTCTAAACTCTTCCACACACATGCATCTCGCATACTTTTCCACGAGAATTTAAACCACGGTATTGGGAAGAGATTTCCAAACTCTGACATTTTAAAATTATATCAATAACCTTCATTTTTCACCACAAATTAGGTTAATTCGTCACGAGCTTCTGAGCATGAAATATCATTTATATATGCAAGAACAATATAACCCTCTAGGTTAAAATTATTCAGCTTCCATTTGCCTCTTTTTTGTTTTACATGCTCAAATGTTTTCATCTGAGATTTTTCTTTCCAACATCAATAATTAGTAGTCATCCTTGACCTATTTGATAATCTCAATCAATCTCCTTTAATAAGACATCTCTAATTTCAATAATTATTAGCTCAACTCCAATTTGAGCTCCAAAGAACGAACTTATAGTTAATGATCCAGATAACTCAAATGATAATGTGCCTGCGCAAAAATTTCATTTGCTCATCAGTAAATATCTCATCTAAGAGATATTACTGAGCAACTTTTATTATAACTATAGCCTCTGGCCCTTTCTTTTAAAAGCATTGTCAACACAATCACCTCGATGAGTGATGTTTTAGAGTGAATTCTTAACACATAGGAAATTTTAAGGTAACTTTCTTAACATCTATTTCTATCACTCTGATAATTCAACTTTTCAAACTTCCGCAATTTGAGATTCGTTACTTACTATTACACCAGTCCACTTGTGTCATATTCTCAGATTATCTTTTAATAATTCCTCTAAGATTCTTATTAATCTCAAAGAATGATTAAAAGATCCTCAACAACCTTTCTTCTTAATTTACAAGTGATGCATTTCCATATTTGGTACAACTACCAAATTAGTTATCCCGAGATTATCAGTCTCTAATAGTTCTTCTCCAAAATCTGGAACTATTTATATATAGCTGGAAATATGAGTTACAATTTAGCTTTATTGTGTCACCCATACATTCTTACCTAGATCAGAAGTATTAGGATGAACCTCTAACTTCTTCCACAATTTAGGTATTGTCACGAAAACATTGTAATTAAACTATACTTTCACCTTCCTCCAAGTCATCCTTGTATTCGATTTCAACTTATAACCATCACATAGTTGACTTAACTGAATAAATCACACAACGATATCACAAATCCCCGGATCAATCGTTTGTAATATTCAATTATTCAAGTTTACTTTCCTCTTTTGACCATTGTGTTGAATATAGAACAACCTCATATTGTCTCAATCATAGTCAAATCCCCTTATTTACTATTAATATTCAACACTCTTACCATTTTATTAACCTTTAAAACTAAGCACTGACACTTTGCAAAATTCTGGTCCAAATTAGTTTACCGTTACAAATTCCAATTTTATACGGTAATTGCCCGTACATTCTCTAAGTCTTCAAAGATTTCATGTTATTATTGATAACACAATAACAACTTCATACTATAGGGTTTTCCTTCACTTGATACCCTTATTTTATGAACATAGCATGGGTTCTAGTAAGTTCTAGTGGTTTTCACCATCCACTTAAAATGATCCAGCACTCGCCTGCAATCATCTTATAAAGATATATATTCTTGGCTCTGATCATTTCACTGTGAAAATCAAATCTCAACTACCTCTAGAGAACCGTTGATTTCACTTATTTTCAGAAGGAGTTGTCAATTATGAGTAATTAATACTCATTTGGACTACTACACGTTAATCCTTGGGTTCCCCAAATCCTTAAATTCACTAACCACTAATTCTCCCCAATTTAGACTATATCAGTCTAATAGATCAGACTATGATATCTTACCAACTCACTGCTATATTCTAGATTTAACTGTTTTTTATTAATAAACCACTTGTTATTCCAATATGGATTCACACCATAACTAGAATATCAAATTCATAAAAACTTATGAAACATAACTACGCATTAATGGTTTCCTAACCTCAATTATGCTTTTATCATTTACCACTAATTTGTTTACCGAATAACTTTCATTACTTCCATACTAGTCTCAACACTAGCATTAAATCACCTTTCAAAGTGATCTGTCATCTTTGAGTTTCATCGAAAGTCATTCAGTATTTCATTATTTTATAATTTTCACTCTCCTAATACATACCTCAAGGTCTTGATCCAATAGATACTTCTTCACCGAATATTATTTGTTTAATAATATCGGTGAGAACAAAGACCATTGAAAATGTTACTTGGAGAAGAATTTTATTTCATATTTATAAGTGTTATTATGTTTATCCTTTTTATCTCCCCGAGGTTAAGACTCTTCGGAGCTCTTAGCTCAATGCTTTCTCATATCATGAGGAATAGATGGACTTCAACTATCTTATCACCGTCCAGAAAAGACATAATTCTTATATCTACCACGTAGATATAGTATACACAACAAATAACATATTTCAGTATTTTATCTTTAAGTTTCCACCCAAAATCACGATAAAAATCATTTATCAAACTCTAAGCTTATTTATAACTCGATACCACTCTTCGAGTCGATAAACTTAGGTTCCGTTATTAGGGTAATCAGAGTACCGTAAACTTTTAAAGTAAGCTAACATTCATTTCAAACGCCATCCAAAAGTGAACGTATGGTCAGAGCCTTGTCCACGATACCTAACTGTATCACTGTTACCATTTTATCCCTAAAAGTGATAAACCATCAACTCTGACACCACACCGTATCAGAGTTATTCTTTGATTCTTATAAATCATTGTTAACCAAGGCTTTAAAACCTATGGCTCTGATATCAAACTGTATCAGAGCTATTCCTTAATTCTAATAAATTTCAGAATAATGAAACCAAGCTTTATAAACCTTAGCTCTGATATCAAACTGTAGCATCACCTAACCTGATTAGGGCAATACCTAGCCTAAAAACCTAATTAAGCTCGTATTACCCTTACCAGACTTAACTAAATCTAGCAGCCTTACCACCTACACCCAATAAGCACTACTGTATATCGACTATCAAAATAAAACAATTAATATACGCAGCGGAAATTTAAAACCTTTTCGATAATTAAAATAAGATATGCAATATTAAAAAAAAAACAGAATAAACCTCGGTTATATAAATCACCCATCCCCTGTGATATTACGAAACTGTAATTCAACACTAATATATAAGACCAGAGGAAGTCATTACATCAAAGAGATGTTCAAGACTCCTATAACTTCTCCATCCCGTAATCGTAGTGCTCATCGAATCTACCTGTAATGTTAATTGGGGTGAGCGCTCCAACTTGCTCAGTAAGTAGGGATTCACACTAATCATCAACATTCCATATAATAAACAAGGATATCATGCAATAACAACTTGCACCAATGATATCTAACAAGAATATGGAAATCATATAAATTTAATACATAAATGAATCAAAGTAAATGCTTTGGACTATTACACCCACATTTTTATTTATAAAACTAGGGTCGATTACCCACCGGCGCCATTAATGCGATTGCTAGACCAACACATCGCGCTCAAGTGCTCTCTAGCCCATCCATTAATGCTCAATGGTTTTATCCCAAACCCTCGGTGTAAATGTAACCCACGCCACCTATAAACTGAGTAGGATGTTACATATAGGCCAGGAAACTTCGTCTCTATTCCAGGATCTTATTCTCGTGAACCACAATAAACACTGTTTTCCATTTATTGAAAACCATCACAGTGTACATAGTCCCCCATTCCATTCCAACATCTACATGAGTTATATATACTAAATAGCCAGGCAATACTGATAAATAAGCGAATCCGTACTTACCTCGGTCTAAGTCTCTGTTTCTCAAACTCCCTAACTTTTCAGTCATCTCACTCTTCCTCGAGTTTCTTAACTTAACACCATCATTTGGGATCAATATAAGTACATTATACTACATTTAGATCCCTTAGACCAATCCCTAAGTCCTTCAGAAATTATTCATAAAACATAGTAAAGTTACCGATTTTATGGGTCTGGTAGCGCGCTACATGACATGGATCGTGCTATCCATAAGTTAGTCATCTTCCCCAGAACGTGTAGCGCTATGGCCAGTGCCTAGCGCGGTATGCGCACCAGACCTACAACAGCAGTGTACTTCTGCTGATCCAATTCGATCCAAATCACATCCAAACTCAACAATTACACTCCCAATCAATCCGAGAAGACCTCTAATGAGGTTATAAACTCATTCAAATCAACAACAACCTCAATTCAACAAATTTTGATCATTACCACCGATTTGAACTTTAATAAAATTGAAAACCAAACTTACTAAAGTGATGATCACTAGCTTCTAATCTATTTTAGCTCCTCAACTTGATTGAATTCGGTTTCCAGAATGATATCCCTTCTATCCGAATAAAAACTGACCTCCCGAACCTTCTCGAATTATAGAAATGAATCGATAAGAATGAGTTTTTATTTTTATATATGGATTTTCCCTGAGATACATGTTGTGCTATCTCGAGATCGATCGTGTGGTTGATGCGTTAAAGTGACACTCCTTAAAGTGACACAAAATTTGACACATCAAGCATTTAAGCTTCGTTCGAGACAATTCGATAATTCGTATGTTTTCAATATACTTTATTATCTAATATATATTTAAAAATGCATAAATATCTATATATGTATCGCGTATTATTTACCAATAAACTCACCAGACGTGCCTACAAGTGCCCTTCAGCGTGCACACTCTTGCCACAACTCCCTTATCACATTTGGTGTCTCGGTAATCTAGGTACATCGAATTTAACCACGAGCATAACTCGGGTTAATTAGGATTTGGATTAGTACTAATCACCAGCTTAAGGTAACGGGTCATTACAATGGCATCCCGATACTCGCCTGATAGTTGTTGTTATATGCAAACTCACACAAAGGTAGATAATTGTCACGACCCAAATAATTAATACACGTTTAATTCGTTAATTAGGACATAATGACTCGTGACGTGGGACCGCAACGAGATACGTGTCACTACTGAGGCACAGTGGCCGAGGTAAATGTTAAATTTGTTGTGTTGTTTGCTTAGTGTAATGTATATGTGTAAACTACTAAGTCATTTACGGGTATGCAGATATCGAAACGAGCGAAAACGTGCCTCGAGTTGTGTTTCGACGTGAGCCCGAGGTAGCAGCTCGTGGGGTAAGCGTAACTAGTTAAATTATATTACATTAAAAAAATAAAAAATGAATGAAAATAAAAATTGATATGTGATTAGTGGACAATAAGTGGCCACATCACTTAGTATATACATAATATATGTGTGTGTGTGTGTGTGTGTGTGTGTGTGTGTGTGTGTGTGTGTGTGTGTGTGTGTGTGTGTGTGTGTGTGTGTGTGTGTGTGTGTGTGTGTGTGTGTGTGTTGATCAATTAACCTTATCTAACTTTGATCTCCAAACCCAGTGAGAAAAAAAATGACGCACAGAGGAAAAGAAACCGAGAGAAAGAAGAGGAAGAAGAAGGAGAGAGAGAGAGAGAAAGAGAAAGAGAAAGAAAGAAAGAAAGAGATAGAGACTGAGCTTGAAGTGGAATGCAAGGTGCGTTGCTTGTTATTGGTGAATTCAGTAGTTGTTGTGGTTTGTGATTGGTCAGTTATGGTAAGCCACCATGGCTCGGCTTCTTTGAGGAAGGAAATGACTGTGAGGTCATCTCCCTCCCAAGGGTGTTCTGGGGTTGGGGACGAACCCAACCCCAGCGAACCAAAAAAAAAGAAAAAAAATCCAAAACCAGAGCACTAGAAGAAAATTGGTAGCCCGGGTCGGGCTACACTATATGTGTCGGGTCGGGCCGACCCTGACCCGATGGGGACCGAGTCAGACCAACCCGGGTCGGGTTGGGCCGGGTCAGGTTAACCCAGACCCACCCCAATAAAATAATGTATATTTAATTATTAAATTAAATTAAACTGATTTTTAATAAATAAATGGCAGAAAATAGCCGGTCCCAAGTCCGGATAAATGAGGAGGACTCTGACGTCCATTTTTTCATACCGAAAAATGGGTAAGGGAGGTCCCAAACTCACTTTTCATACCCGAAAAGTGAGGGAGGGAGGCCCCAAGCTCATTTCCCATCATTGGAAAATGGAGGAGGGTTGCGATAGGTTGGCAGCCAGCGTAAAACTTTTGTCACTTTTCATGAAATGGATCGAACATATATAAACGTTGGGGCGTTCCCACCTAGCGACGCGCTGCATCGGAGCCCGGGTGTAGTGAGAAATGAGCAAGGGTGTGTTTTTGCAAAGCTCACCATCAATTGCACTTAATCGAGCACAATGGAAAAGTTTGATCCATGTAGCCGTTGTTGTTGTAAATGGCATAAAATAGAAAAGAATTCAGGAAGATTCCAAAAAAATTACGAGAAAATTCTAAAAAATTATATTTTGACAAAAATAAATAGAAATTGATAAGTTTCTATGAAAAATAAAATATTCAAACTGTCGGACGCGACTTTTACGGGGTTTTTACCTCGAAAAGCGCAAAATTGACAAATTGGTCTCGAATTAGATTTTGACCGATTTCAACCAATTCAGGAATTTTAAATAATTAAACTTGAAGATAAATTGATAAATTGTCAAATGTTAGGACCATAAAAGAGCTATTACGGGGTATTGGGTGCGTACATTGACGCAACTAGAAGCCAGATAGCTTAGGAAGCATTGTGTATGTAAGTAAACTGATTTGAGACATTTATTTACATTTCATTCCATTTATTTATTTATTTTCAGTTATTCGAATTGAATTGCCTTTGACATCCATATGCTATGACTTCTTCGGTTTTCATTTTATTATATTGTTCATAGCATACTCTGTTTTGTATATCATTGATTCCAATTCATATACTTTGTCATGTTGATTATTGTGTGCGGAAGTCAGTGATCTAGCATGTTATTGGGTTAGTTTGTTTATTTTGACTCTAATCCTTTGTGCATTAGTATGTTGTTACATCTCTTGGATTCCAATGTTGTGTCATTTTTGAACATGAAAGTGGTTCTTGTGGTTAGGGACATTTGATGATAGAAATTCAGCTTTCATACGGGGGTCACTAGACTTTCCAGGATGTCGGGGATTTCTCCACTACCTTGCATGACACACGAGGTAACGTGCCTCGAACGGGGTAACCATACCTCGGTTGTTGGCGCAAGAATAACTTGGGTGAACATGACGAGTTTTAAAACTCGGGTATGTTGGCAAGTATACATTCCGGTAACGACTAATTCACTTGGAATCGTAAGTACGACCTTTTAACATTATGACATATAGCTCAATTTGTATTGAAATGTTATAGAGGAGAGCTCAAATTGTAGTGGAAAGGCTGATGTGATGAAGATCACAGCCGATCGACCCTAATCCATTACTACTTAGCCTTGAGTCAGTTTCATAGTTGGTTAACTCAAGTATATCTTTGCATGATGTTTCTTTCAGCATAGTTGCAATTTAAATTATGTCATTTGATACTTGTTGCCTATTTGGGAATGTGGATCAATGTCTCTCAGTATTACTTAAATAATTTCATGTACTCTCCGTCTAGTTTGTGACTGTGGGTGTAGATCAGCCGAGTAGCGGACTAGACAAAGAGAATATTGGTGACTACCTCTAAGTCAGTGAAAGACTGCTGCGACATATTTTTGTACGTTTTACATTCTTTTGTATTACATTTTATATGTGCATGTTCTTTTTACCTTTGGATTGAGTGATAGGACCATCTGACTAGACACATGTTCTTTTCGCATGTGATCATTATTTCCTTATTTTTCCACAATATGTTAGGTCGTAGAATCTAATGTCCACTAGTAACTATGACTTCCACTGAATAATTTGTTAGTTTGAACAATTTAGATTAACTCTGATTTATAGACAACCATAGGTTAGTTAGTAGAACTAGCTAGTTAACTGTAGGTGGTATCATAATTGGTAGGTATTTAGGTGTTTAAATAAGGCCGACTAGTTCTTTGTTAGGTCCTGTAGGGGAAATTATGGCTTAATTAAAGGATTAGGTCAGGCGGTGCCCTTATTTGTAGTTGGGGCCGGCACAATAATCCTCCCATGAACCCCCAAACTAAAATATATAAGCCCTAAGCATATCCTCTAGAATCTGTATCAACCGCTCTGACTATCTGTTGGTCTAAAGATGGTAAGTTGTGTTAAACTGCAACCTGGTGTCAAATTGCTTATGCATAGCCTCCCAAAGTCGCGAAGTCAACCTCGGATCTCTGTCAAACATAATAGAGACTAGCACCTCATGCAATCTAACAATCTCCCGCTCATAAATATGCTCAGCTGTGGGAACGTGCATCTCATCGAGACCGGTCAATCACGACCTAAACTGCATCGCGATGCCTCGTTGTTTGCGGTAATCCTGATGAAACCCACAGTAATGTGCTCTCATTTCCACTTTGGAATGGGGAACGGCTGTAGTAATCCACTAGGTCTCATATGCTCAATTTTCACATGTTGATAAAATATGACAACTCCTGACATAGGGTCCCACATTATCCTTCATCCCTGGCCACCAAAATAATCTCCTCAAATCACGATACATCTTGGTCTGGCCATGATGAACTGTGTAGCGAGACTGTTGTATGTTCTCCGGAATCCCTTCACGTATCTCCTGATCCATAGGTATCCACTACCTCCCTTGGTGTCTCAAACATCAATCCATCATCTCTGCCCAATTAGTGCACTTCGGATCCCGAGCCGGACCATTAAACAGCTCATTAAGCCCATCAGCCCTTTGACACGCGACAACTTGCTCAATCGATATGGTTGGTTGGAACTCTCATCTGATAACAAATATGTTGCTTAGTTGTAGTAGATACTTCTGTCATGCACATAACTGATGTTGTCTGCGATAAGCCATGCTCGTGTGTCATATGTCGCAAAATAGTCTGACTATCAATCCCGCTCTTCCTTAATGCGTTAGCTACGATGTTTGCTTTCTCGGGTGATACTCAATAGAGAAGTCGTAGTCCTTCTGCAGCTCAAGCATATCCCATGATGCATGCTTAGATCTCTCTAACTGAATATATAGCGTAGACTCTAATGATCTGTATATAATACGAACCTCTAGAGATAGTGCCTTCAAGCCTTCAGTGCAAAGACGAATGTTGCTAACTCCAAGTCGTGCACTAGATAGTTTCCCTCATGGGGTCTCGATCGTCTGGATAGGTACGCAATTGGTTTACCCTCCTGCATCAACATGTATCCATGACCAATGTTTTACGCATTTGTGTAAACTGACAATGTCTTGCCCGGCTCCAACAACGTCAGCACCGGTGTGGAAGTCAATCTTATCTCCAGCTCTCAGAAAACCTGCTCAACCTCCTCTGGCCAATCAAGTCTAACATCCTTTTTGGTCATTCTCGTCATCGGCGTTGTAATCGAGGAAAAGTCTTGTACAAACTACTGACAATATCATACCAGTCCCAAAAAAACTCAGAATATCTGCAACAAACTCAGGTGTCTTCAATCAATGATAGCTCGAATCTTCTATGAATCCATAAAGATACCATGATCGTTGATGATGTGACCCAAAAATCTCACTGTACTCAGCAAGAAGTCACACTTACTGAACTTGGCGTACAACCTATGCTCTCTCAGTGACTTCAAAAATGCTTTGAGATATCTCTCATTCTCGTCTCGAGAACTGCTGTACATCAAGATATCGTCAATGAAGACTATGAAAAATCTGTCCAGATATGGTCTGAAAACCATATGCATCAAATCCATGAAGATCGTTGAGGCGTTAGTCGGCTCAAATGACATGACTGTGAACTCGAACAACCCGTATCTCGTGCTAAAAACGGTTTTCTAGATGTCCTCCTCTCGAATCCTCAACTGATGATAACCTGAACGAAGGTTGATCTTTGAGAAGAACATGACACTTGTCAATTGATCTAACAAATCATCTATTCTAGGAAGTAGGTAATAGTTCATAACTATCATTTGATTCGATTTCCTATAGTCTATGCACATCATCATTAAACCATCCTTCTTCTTCGCAAACAACACTGGAGCTCCCTAGGGTGACATATTGAGGTGGATGAAGCCCTTCACTAATAAATCATCTAGTTGTCGCCTAACCTCCTACTCCGATAGTGACATTTTGTACGGTCTACTAAAGATTGGTTGAGTCCCTGGTATTAGCTCGATGATAAACTTAATTGCTCGTGGCGGTGGCAATCCTGGTTGATCATCCGAAAATACATCGATGAAGTCTCTAACTATCAGAACATCCTCAATCCTGGCCTCAGACCTAACTTTCGGCTCCACTATGGATGCAAATGCCTTTCATCTCTTGTGTTATAGCTAGTCGGCCTCTAGTGATAAGTAAATCGATCGCGGATCTAACTAATGAGAACTTTGGCACCCCAAGAATGTGAAACTCAACTCTCTTACCAAAACAATCTATCTGTACATAGTAGGGTGACAACCAATCCATTCCGAGAAGAGCGTCAGACTCTAGGTAATCTAACACTTGGAGATCTGCTAGTAGCTGATGTCCCTCAACCTCTATCATCACGTCTCTACATATCCGGTTATGGTATATCTTGTCCCCAGCAGTCGTACTGAGAACAAGGTATGTGTCTAGTGTCTGTGCAATTAACCCTAAATCTCCAACAATCCGCTCAACAATAAATGATAACGTGCTACCCGAATCAAACACACCATGCATATGTCTACCATAAATATGTAATGTACCCTCGACGAGCAGCCTGGTCACTTCGTTGTCCAGCCACGCTACTGCATGAGCCCTCTCTCTAGCCTACTTTGGCTCTTATCGTGGCAACGGTGGTGCTATGTTGTCTACCCTCAAGTGTCCTTTTTTACCACACCTATGACATATGCGTCTATCCTGCCTATTAGAATGGTCGTTTCCAAATCTCAGCCCCTGACCCTGGTTTCTTTGATCCCTGTCATGTCCCCCATAATCTCGACCCTGATGGTACATCTGCAGCTACGGCCCATGCTGATCGACGGGTGCTGGTGTAATGACATGAACAAGTTGTCTCTCCTCACATTAGTAAATAAGTTTATAAAATGCATCACAAGTAAGTAATACAACATACAATTAACTAGTGCACCTAGGTCGACATGTGTCCTAGCCTACCCACGGCGTCCACGTAGATTTTAGTAGGCATCCATGTCTGAAATTACTAAATAAATAACGAATTTAACAAAACACGTCGTTACGGAAGCTGAAATGTTTGACTACTGAAGATGATATGTGATGATCAACAGTGAGAAACTTTTTTACTTTATTAAGTTCTTTTGACTACTAGATGACTGTAATTAACTGATATTGATTATAGTCTAAGTGATGGATGTTGTTCTTATTTATCCTTCATAGTGTTTTTGGTGATGTCTCTAATTCACCTTAAATATCTCATCAGTCATTTACAACAGGTTGTGACGACATAATGACAAAGGAGGAGATTATAAATGTCATATCCTAGATGACATTATTTTTTTGTTATTGTCATTAGTTGAATTAAGTAAATGGTGTATGAAAAATGTGTTTCATATGATAAATTAAACAAATCAGAGATCAATTATGATGTTGTGATCTTTAAATCAGTATCTTGGAAATTATCCACAAAATAGTTACATACGGATAAAGATAAGGTTGTTGCAATAAGGAGATTTGCTATTCCAACAAGGACTCAAGATCGAACAGTTGCGGATATATGGTCCAATCCACATTAACTGAAGATATGTTGTTAAAAGAGACGATGTGAAACACATTAACCACATGAAGAATATGTTGAAACATGGTTTGTTTTAAAGGTGAAGACAAATCAAGATTCGGTTGAGATAGTTGAGATCAAGAGTCTTCACTTGTCTATTTATATTTCAAAGTTGGGAGTTGTAAGAAACTCATTTACTTTGTGATTCTATGAACGTGTTGTTCACTCCAAATTTGAGTTGTAATAAACAAAGGAGCTTACGTATTCCTGTAAGGGGGAGCCTCACCATGCAAACAAGGGAGACTAATGTAAAGCCCATAAGAGGAGTGAAGGAGATGTAAGAAGAAGCTCAAGGAGTCACGTGAAGAGTCATGTATCCATTGTTCTTTACTTAGTGAATTTTACGTATGGGTGTGGCCCCTTAGATATAGGTCATGGACTGAACTGCGTAAAAAAGTTATCTTTGTCTGGTATATTTGTTTTCTATTTTTATTTCTTTTAATTAAGTGTATTGTTATTTATTTCTCAGTTACAGCAACACATATTCCTGTTGTAACAACATTTGGTTATTTCATGATGGTCATATCTTTATCTAAGTCAACAGTCAAAGTGGACCCAAGAAATCTATAATCGGTAAGTCAAACTATCTATGTGCTAGCCAAGAATTAATATAGAGTAAGTGTTGACAGTTCGGGCCGTTTGGCTGAGACTGAGAGTATACACCTTGGATGAATTTTGGTTTTAAGGTTAAGTGTTGGAAATGTGTGGACCAAAATAATAATCTACATTAAGTGTAGCTTCATAAAGAAGTACATAAATGTAGATGTCTTACCAAATAATAGTGAGGCATTTCAGAGTAAAAGCCAAGACAATCCACTTGCTTGCGCTGGCATTGCATTCAATAGTTGTAATTAAACTCCATTAAATGATTTTCAAGAATTGTTGCAATCAACATGTAAAATGATGCTCATCATAATTATTAAAGTAGGTTTTTGAAACCCACCGAAACATACTTTTACTTTAGCCCAAGCCCACAACTAGAGCCACCTAGCCAAAGTGCCTAACTCTATGTAAGTGTAAATTGTTAATTTCAGCCCGAATAAATATGGGTGTGATGTGGTCAAGTTTTTTTTACTTCAAAAAATAAAAAAAAGATTAGGGAAGATATAATAAAAAATATAAAATATCATAGATAAGTTGAAGTAGCACCAATCGACATAAAAATTAAGGAAAGGTAGTTGTGGTGGTTTGGTCACCTACAAAGATGGCCTGCAATTGGCGTACTAGAAAACTTGACTCCATAAAAAATATTAACGATTTGAGATTGTCATTTATTTGCACACCCTTGATATGATAAGTAAGTGGATAATACTTGATCAATTATAAATTATGGGTTAAATATGTAGAAGTGTGTTTATTGGTTATGTGCCTACAAAGTATGTGGGCATGGCTAAAATATTTGACAGAGATGCAGAATATTTGACAGATGTGAGAATATTCTCCAACAAGCATAATATACAACTGTGATGTCTTTGAATATACTCCCTACTATAACCAGCACTGACTTTGGTTGTAAACCCACAAGATTTGGCAATCTTTCATTGCATGAAATGAAGAATAAATGAAAGAGAATATATGCCAGCTCATTGATTAAAGACACAATATGGAAAGTTTCTAAAATATTGTATTGTGTTTTTTCTTAAAATTATGTAATTAAGATTTGCGAATTGTCCCTTTTTTGGAGACTAAAAGTCGATTTTGAGATGGACGAACACTAGTTCGATATTTATCTTTTTTTTGTTCTTTTTACAAACCTGTCGAGGGGATTTGACTTGTAAACAGAGGGGATCTCAGGTACCAAAGGGATTTTGGGTAATAGTATAGGTTCATTGTAAGGGAAGTGAAGAGTGGTCATTAGTTAGAGACTATGTGTAAATTTGTACGTTACTTTTCTTAGTGGATCTTACACATGGGTGTGATTCCGCATACGTAGGACTGGAAATCCAAACTGTGTAAACAAGATCTTGGTGTTATGGTTTTGTGCATTCATTTTTGTTTATTGCCTTGATTTATTTACTTTTCAAGTGCATTAATCATATCAAGAATTGAAGAAATTTGACGAGATAAAGGTAGATCAAAGTTAACTTGGGACGTATTATTGTGACAACCTCTTCTAACACTAAGGGCATCGTTTGGCCTAATCCCATCATTAAACTCTAATCTCACCATGTAGGACTTAACAACGTATTAGTTAGCCTTTCCAAAAAATTCTCCTGACTGGTTTACTTATTAAAAAAATCATTATATTTACCTCAAGTCAAATCCTAAATCAGAGTTAATAAAAATCTAAACGATTTAAAGATTATTCAGTGGAAGTCTTAACAAACTGGCGGAAGCTTCTAATGTAAATCCTAAATGTGTGAAAAACCAAGAAACAAAGATCACATGCATATATATATATAGCAAAACGGCGATAACAATATATCAACATGTATTTGGTCAAGATACTATCTTTCAACCCATATGTATAACCCCAAAAGTATAAAAAGACATACAAGAGTCAGACAACAAAAATAAAACCTACAAAATCTGAAGTAGCAGCACTCTGCTAGCTTAGAGGTAATCGCCGATCTTCTCCTTGCCTAGTCTACTACTCGACGGATATGCACCCACCATCATAAAAAGGATGGTGAGTACAAGAAAGTAGAAAGTAACACTGAGAGACATTTGTTCATATTTCCAAATATTTAATTATCTGAATGCATAATAATAGCAACTATGCTAAAAAGAAATCATATTAAAAGATACTTCAGTTAAACAATATGAAACTGACATAGGCTAAGAAGTAATGATATAAGGTCGGTCGGTCGTGAGTTACATCACATCAGCCTTATTCCACTATTTAGGGCACAAACAATATCATGAATGCTTTCACATCCTCACAAATGCCCATCTCCTATATAAATACTCTCAAGTGCCCCTCACATGTGATGTATACTTGTCAACAACCCCAGGTCTTATACCCTGTGTGTTGCACAAATTATTGGTGAGATCTCGATAACCCTGAAAGTCTTGTGACCTTATGTGTCGCGCACATCTATATCATATCATGGTCCTAGATACAAGAACTACTTTCATAACCTAAGAAATGACATGGTTTGGTAATCCAACAATGTAATAGCATATCTAATGCTCAAAGGAAAATAGATTTACATTCATTCGACTAAATGTCTCAACAATAAAAATAACATAGCACATGATTTGGAGTCAATGAAACTATGAAATCAACATTCAATGTCATGATAACAAACTCATCCAATGAGAGAGGAAAAAAGTCTTGGCATCTAGAGTACAATAGCTAACTCTATCATATCATGGTCCTAGATACAGGAATTGCTTTCATAACCTAAGAAACGATATAGTTTGGAAATCTAATAATGTAATAGCATATCTAATGTCCAAAGGAAAATAGATTTACATTCATTTGACTAAATGTCTCAACAATAAAAAATGGCATAGCACATGATTTGGAGTCAATGAAACTATGAAATCAACAATCAATGTCATGATAACAAACTCATCCAATAAGAGAGGAAACAAGTCTTGGCATCTAGAGTACAATAGCTAACTCTATCATATCATGGTCCTAGATACAGGAATTGCTTTCACAACCTAAGAAAAGATATAGTTTGAAAATCTAATAAAGTAATAGCATATCTAATGCCCAAATGAAAATAGATTTACATTCATTTGATTAAATGCCTCAATAATAAAAAATGACATAGCACATGATTTCGAGTAAATGAAACTATGAAATCAACAATCAATGTCATGATAACAAACTCATATAATGAGATAGAAAACAAGTCATTACATCTAGAGTACAATAGCCAACTCAGTCCAACTGACTATAAATGAGCAACAAAACAGGAATGAAATGTAAATAAATATCTCAATCAATTTATTTACAATCCACGCAAATTTCCTAGCTAATCCGGCCTCCCGACACCTCAAAACACTTACCTAAACCTTCAAGACTCTTCCCTAATTTCCTAATATCATTTCATATGTTTTTATTGTGTTTAAACTTTTAATTAGTGTATTGGACTTGTTTAAAGTGTTTAAGTTATAATTAGAAAATGTAGAATTTGTTATGCCAGAGCACCTAGCGCGCTGGGTGACATGTCTAGCGCACTAGTGAATTCATTAGCGCGCTAAACGCAGGTAGCACGCTAGTTAGCACGTCTAGCGCATTATGTGCAGAAAAACCCAAAATTCTTGTCTTTGAATTATGTATTTTCTCTCTACTTTGCCAACTTCAAAACCTTGGGATCCCTGTTTTTACCCGCCAGAGACCCCGAAACATCTATTAACAAGATAAGAACCACACTTCAATTACGTGACCAATTCATCAAATTAAACTAAATTACTAGTGTAAGTAGAATTACCTAGATGTTGAACACCACCAACTTGATCAACTATTTCAAATTCCACCAAAATCACCTTCAAAGCAATTGATCTCTCTCTTATCCTTCTCTCCAACACTTTACTTCTCTTCTAAGTTTATGAAATGAAATGGTATGCATGAGCTAACCCATTCAATCTTATATATTTTGATAAGGTTGTTTAATAGCCTTTGATCTTAATGTACACACTTATCTCAAGACTAATCTAATGGCTCATATCTTCATTTCAACTCCACTAACTTTCCACTAAATCCCTCTTGCTAACACAAATTCCAACTTAATTAGTCTCTTGATGTGTCAACATGTATCTCGAGGAATATCAATGACTAATGTTTTAATTTGCTAACTTATGTTACATTAAATATAAAATCAACTATAGCCTTATCAAATTTAACTAACTAAGCCACATCAACTTAAATTAACTTACCACATCACTCTCTACTCCGGTCCCATGCTGAAACGTATCTCGAGGTCGTTCTCACTCACGTCTCGACATCTAAACACAAGTAGGAGTGACTTAATAGTCTACACATGAACAATACACTAGACATACATCACAACAAATTTAACATATATCTCGCCCCACATGGCCTAGGTCAATGTACGTATCTCGATGCGAGTCTCACGTCACAGGTCAATGATCTTTATTAAGGAAATTAAACTAGAATTAGAAATTTAGGTCATGACAAATTATGAGGGATTTGAATGATTTTAAAAGGTCATCATCAATTGCACTAAATCGAACACAATAAAAGAGTTTTATTCATGTAGCCAACTCCAATTAATTTGAGACTGAGACCATGTTATTGTTGTTGCAAAAAAAAGAAAAACAAATGTTAGAAAAAAAAAAAGGCAAGCACTAAATTTCTCATCATTAGATGCATGTGAACTCATAATCCCTACTTTAGTCAGATTACTAAAGCTTTATTCGTAGTCACTCTACACATCCCTTGGAGCTAATACTAAAGCTTTATTCGTAGTCACTCTACACATCCCTTGGAGCTAATACTAAAGCTTTATTCGTAGTCCCTCTACACATCCCTTGGAGCTAGGCATGCCACCAATACCTCATTGATTGCATCACTATGAATAATTCTTGAGGGCCGCTAAGGGCACCCCACCATTTCATGAAGGCACCCAACTTATTCGAAAAAATTCCAACAAAAATGGAAAAGACCATTTTGCCCCTATATATAATGGTTCAAACCCCACAAACCATTTTGACAAGGAGTTAGGGCACCCCACCAGCAAGCTTGAACTACAAAGCCACAGCCACATTGCATTTGGCGAAGAGCTTATCGATTCTTGCTCGTCCGACAGCGAGGTAACAATGTTTGACAACCATATTCAGGTTTTTTAGAACTGTTTAGTTGTGTATAACTGTGAAAATGATGATTTGTTTGTCAACGTAGGGTTTGGTAGTTTCTTCAAATCCGAACTTGTTTCCACTATATAATGTAGGATTGTACTGCTACTGTGCAAGAGGAGGTCGAACTCACGAAAATTTTGCAAATTTTTTGTGTTTTTTTTTGCGGTTATCCGAAGTTTCCGTGGATGTGCGCGATTGTATCGGCCTCGCAGGACCGAGATTTATGGTGATATCTTGGTCATAGAGGACCAATAGGTGTACGTCGATCACGGATTGGTAAAACCGAGAGTACTCAGTAACTCTCGATCGTTTGTGAGCGAGACTTCGAAGAAAGTTTCGGATATGTACAACCGATAACCTTTTTTTTTTGGGTCTTTCGTGTTTGTGCTGTACATTTTGGTTGAATTTAAACAGATCGCTTCTAAATGTTCGTCATCTACCAGATCTGTTTCTGATGATAACATTCAAAATCTTTCTGATGCAGATTTGTGACCCTGATACTTAGAGTCTCCTACGGTTACCATGAATCTTGGCATTCATCATCCTTTGGTAGAGTTCATTTGTCAAGAATTATTCAACAATGGCGTTGAGATTGACTGAAATTCTCGTCCAAGGCGGCATTCCCTCAACATTTTCACATATCATATCAGCCATGTGTTGACACAAGATGATATTTGTCTTCTATTTGGCTTATGGTATTTATTGGGATTGTCCCATTATCCATGTGTATATTCATTTTCCGACTATGACGCGGTTCCCTGATTATGTGTATGCTGCTCTCCGGGAATTTCTCTATTTTTCCCCCGCATCATCACATTGCATTATCCGTTACCAAGGACCTAGCGACTAATCAAGCCCATGCCATCTTCACATCAAGCTCATGCTTTCTAGACGTGTCTAGCCATCTGGCCCATGTCGCCGTGCTTTTGCTTTTGGTCTCTTATTATGTAAAGAAGTAGTTACTATTTGCTTTCACTGTTTACTTTTGTCTGGTTGTAATTATTATATATTTTGCTTTTTGAAGTGGCTTTGCT
Organism: Stephania yunnanensis; assembly: GCA_039657365.1. Classification (NCBI taxonomy): domain Eukaryota; kingdom Viridiplantae; phylum Streptophyta; class Magnoliopsida; order Ranunculales; family Menispermaceae; genus Stephania; species Stephania yunnanensis. Next base: position 50,296,533 of record CM077585.1, on the reverse strand, counting down.
TTTACTAAAGCAGATTCCTCATGACGCTTATGATGTATGACTACCTTTCCATTGCTTATGATTGTGTTCTTTGCAGTTTTAATCATCGAGTCTTTTTATTATCTCTCTAATGTTCCTTGGTATTTCATAATATCACCTAGTGACCCTGATACTAAGTATCCTCATATTTCCTTTAATATCCTCCCTAGTCACCGGTGCCTTCGGACGAGCCATACCTGAAAAAATTACAACATATAAGCGCATGGAACAGAACCCGACAAAAAATTTATGAAAAATAATGTTCAATTTCATCCATTTCTGATGTCTCGGTCAAGCGGGTTCGTGAACTAGCACATGTTTTCGGTCACCCATGACCGACAATTGTTCCTATATATCGGCGGTGTCGAACCGCGTCCGATTGAAAGGTTTCGGTTATGCACCACCGATATAGGTTGACCACTTCAATTCGCCTTGCTCTCGTCAAGTCTCGGCCGAGAGAACTAGAGTACTATCGGCCATGCGTAATCGAGACACTGTGAGACTTTCCGTCCTTTGTGGCGAGACTGCGACTTCCCAAAATGTAGCTTCCCTCTCGGCCATGCTTGGCGAGAAAGTTAGCACGCCTCGGCTCGTGTGGCCGAGAACCGCGAATTCCCATTTTTTAAATCAAGTTGAACAAACCACCACCACTGTAAATCACAACTACTCTACCAAATGTAACTTCATTACACTAAATAAGGTGTGTCCGACGAACTTCAACCGAACCCTAACTTGGAGACGAAATCGGCTCACACCACGACCCTACGAACTGCAAAAAAGCCGTAAACCGAATATGGTGGAGCAGGTGGTGGGGTGCAATAGTCTTGGAGTCGAAATCGGCTCACAGTCTTGGAGTCGAAATCGGCTCACAGTCTTGGAGTCGAGATCGGTGAAGGTGGTGGAGGGGGTGGTGGGGTGCAGCCGAGTTTTTTCGTGTTTGTGCAGGAGGGGTATTTTCGGGATTTCATGTGTAATTTTTGGGTGCCCTTGGAAATTTGTTTTGTGCCCTCAATAACAGGGTGCCTTCATGAATTGATGGGGTGCTCTTAGCGGCCCTCTAATTCTTTTAGATCGGCAAAGGGGATGCGTGAAAAAGAAGGATGCATGATTGATCTCAATATCTTTCCGTCTCATGTGATTCATATTCAATCACGCCTTCTCATCACATTTCCTCCAATTCCATAATCAAATCAAGGCGTAGGCGTGGCCTCTTCAGCGGCTGATCATGATTTTGTCCGATACGATGCAATCATTGTCGACTATGTTAACGGTCCAGATCGATCCGTGGTCAACCTTAGTCACGCGGTCAGCACTCTCGTTTGATTCCTCTTTTCCACGTGGAATATCAAAAAGGGCTTGCGGGTCCCACCACTAGGCCTTCATCATTAGCGTCGCCTCGCATCCCACCATGAGTAATCACTTATCATCCTTATCATACACAAATTATAATATTAATATTAATTACTTATTCATATTATTTAATTATTTAAAAATTAAAAGCTATACTTCTTTTTAGGACCGTGTTAAAATAACGTTCATATGTTAGTATTTAAGATGTGGGCTTATATATCTCGTAGTACAAAACACGATAAATAAAAGGAGTTGTACATTCTATTAAACATTTAATTAAATATATAATTTTAATATTTTCTTTTTTTTATTAGTAATTTTATAGAGGCAATCACTCCATCCTTAAAATCCAATTTGTCTAAATAAAAGCTTAGAATTTACAATCATAGGTAAGTATAGTGGAAAACTCCACCTATGTTGTACACTATGTGCGCTACATAGCCGGTCCCAAGTCCAGATAAAGGAGGAGGACTCTGATGCCCATTTTTTCATACCGAAAAATGGGTAAGGGATGTCATAAACTCACTTTTCATACCCGAAAAGTGAGGGAGGGAGGCCCCAAGCTCATTTTCCATTCTTGAGAAATGGAGGAGGGTTGCGATAGGTTGACAGCCAGCGTGAAATTTTTGTCACTTTTCATGAAATGGATCAAACATATATAAACGTTGGGGCGTTCCCACCTAGCGACGCGCTACATCGAAGCTCGGGTGTAGTGAGAAATGAGCAAGGGTGTGTTTCACATCGTCGCTTGGGTGTGAAGAAAAATGAGCAAGGGTTCCCACACATAGGACGTGTGTGGGTAAAGAAGTTAGTCCCTTCACATCGTCGCTCGGATGTGAAGAAAAATGAGCAAGGGTTCCCACACAAAGGACGGGTGTGGGTAAAGAAGCTAGTTCAAAACAAAAATAAAAACGAAAGCAAAAACAAAATCATAGATACGAACACTAGATCTTTTAGACAAAATAGAAATAGAAAAGAAAAACAAATACAAAGGGGAGAAAAAAATCGTTTAGGAACATGGAACATAGGAACACTTACGGGGAAGTCAACAGAACTAGTAGATACCATGATTAGGAGGAGAGTCAATATCGCTTGCCTCCAAGAGACAAAATGGGTAAGAGAAAAGAATAGAGAAATAGGAAGCACAGGGTTTAAATTGTGGTACACTGGTATAGATAGAAAAATGCAATGGAGTAGGAATTGTGGTGGATAATGATTATAAGGATAAGGTCGTAGAGGTTAAAAGAATGGAAGATAGATTGATTCTAGTTAAATTAATTATTGGAGACGAAAAACTGAACATACTTAGCGCATATGCACCACAAGTAGGATTAAGCGACAGTATCAAACGCAAGTTTTGGGATGATATGGATGGATTTATGCAGAGTATACAATTAGATGAAAAAAATTTTATTGGAGGAGATTTAAATGGGCATGTCGGGGTAATTAACGATGGGTTTGAGAGAGTTCATGGAGGTTTTGGTTACGGTAATAGAAATGAAGAAAGAGAATCAATTTTAGAATTTGCTTCAACATATGATCTTGTCTTAGCAAATACTAGTTTTAGGAAGAGGGAGTCGCATATAATTACTTTTAGTAGTGGTCATAACAAGAGTCGAATAGATTTTCTTCTAATAAGAAAAATAGATAGAAAACTATGTAGAGACTGCAAAGTAATACCTGGTGAAGCACTTACTACCCAACATAAGTTAGTAGTACTTGATATTAAGCTAACACAACGGAATAAAATGAATAAAAGAGTTAGCGACCCTAGAATAAAGTGGTGGAACCTAAAACATAGTAAACAAATAGAGTTTAGAGGAAAACTACTAAAGGAAAATGTTTGGAATCTTGACTTAGATGCTAATACAATGTGGCTAGAAATGAGTAGTTGCATAAGGAGGGTGGGATCAAACATATTAGGTATATCTAAGGGCTTGGGACCTCCAAAGAAGGAAACATGGTGGTGGAACGAGGATGTCCAACGAGCAATTAAGACTAAAAGAGAGATGTATAGGAAAATACCTAAGTGTCAAGATGAAGATGCGTACAATCAATATAGAGAAGCTAGAAAACAAGCTAAAAAAGTAGTTAGTCAAGCTAAAACAAATTTCATGGAAGATCTATATACAAGGTTAGGTAATAGAGATGGCGAAAGATATATATATATAGGCTAGCCAAATTAAGAGATAAAAAGAAACAACACCTAAGTCATGTAAGATACATTAAGGACGAAAATCAAAATGTTTTAACGCGCGAGGAGGATATTAAGGAGAGATGGAGAAGTTACTTCGATAGTTTATTTAATGATGGCCAAGTTGATACCATAATAGATGAAAACCCACACCAATAAAGAAATGTAAACTATACACACAATATTAGAATTGTAGAAGTTAAAGAGGCATTGAAAAGAATGAAAATAGGGAAAGTATGTGGCCCAAATGAAATACCCATAGAGGTTTGAAATGCATAGGAGAAATCGGATTGACTTGGTTAACAAAACTTTTCAATAAAATTTTAAAATCAAAACGGATGCCAATGGATTGGAGAAGAAGCACGCTTGTGTCAATCTTCAAAAACAAAGGAGACATTCAAAGTTGCTCAAACTACCGGGGAATTAAACTTATGAGTCACACTATGAAACTGTGGGAGAGAATAATTGACAATAGGCTAAGGAGAGAAACAATAATATCAGAGAACCAATTTGGTTTCATGCCTGGGAGATCAACTGTGGAGGCGATTTTTCTTGTAAGACGGTTGTTAGAAAAATATAGAGAAAAGAAAAAAGATCTTCATATGGTATTCGTAGATTTAGAAAAAGCATATGATAGGGTCCCTAGAGATGTTCTTTGGTGGGTTCTAGAAAGAAAAAGAGTGCATGCTAGATACATAGACACTATTAAGGATATGTATGATGGAGTAGTAACGAGTATAAAGACATTTGGAGGAGCTACAAAAGAATTTCCCATTACGATAGGACTACATCAAGGATCGGCTTTAAGCACATATCTATTTACTTTAGTTATGGATGAACTAACTAGACATATTCAAGAGGATATATCATGGTGTATGTTATTTGCAGATGATATTGTCTTAGTGGATGAAACCAAAGATGGAGTAAATAGGAAATTAGAACTCTGGAAGAATACATTATAATCTAAAGGCTTTAAGTTGAGTAGGACGAAAACTGAATACATGCACTGTGAGTTTGGAAACATTAGACATCGAGATGACGGAATGGTAAAATTAGGGGAAGTAGAAGTTCCTAAGGTAAACCACTTTAGATACCTAGGATCAATCATACAAAATGATGGTAACATTGAAAATGATGTCACACATAGAATTCAAGCTGGATGGAAGAAATGGCGGAGTGCAACAAGGGTGATTTGTGATCGACATGTCCCTACTAAGTTAAAAGGAAAATTTTATAGGACCGCAATTAGGTCAGCTATGCTCTATGGAAGTGAATGTTGGGCGGTAAAGCAACAACAATTACATAAAGTGAACGTAGCAGAAATGAGGATGCTTAGGTGGATGTGTGGTAAAACTCGTAAAGATAGAATAAGAAATATAGAAATTCAAAGACAAGTAGGAGTAGCACCAATTGATACAAAGATTAGGAAAGGGCGGTTGCGATGGTTTGGTCACCTGCAAAGACGACCTACAAATGCCAATCTAGAAAACTTGACTCAATAGAAACTATAGAAATTCGACGAGGTAGGGGCAGACCAAAGTTAACATGGGATGCATTAATTAAAAGGGATTTGAATGGTTTGCAAAGCTCACCATCAATTGCACTTAATCGAGCACAATGGAAAAGTTTGATCCATGTAGCCGACCCCAGTTAATTTGGGACTGAGGCTATGTTGTTGTTGTTGTTGTAGGTAAGTATAGTGGAAATTAAATTTAAACAATTATAATTGTTCTATAGAATCTAATTAAGATAGAGCGCATGTCCTAAAAAGAAAAAGTTATAGTATATAAAATTTAAGTGAGTCTTGAGACCAAAAAAATAAAAGAAAAAAAAGTGAATCTAGTGAATCACATCAAACTTGCATAACTATCACTCTATCGGGAACGATAATAATAGTTGAGGGCCGCTAAGGGCACCCCACCTTTTAATGAAGGCACCCAAATTTTTTGTAAAAATTCTAGCAAAATTGGAAAATACCCTTTTGCCCCTGTATATATAATGATTCAAACCCCACAAATCATTTTGACAAAGAAAAAGGGCACCCCACCGCAAGGTTGAACCACAAATTCACACTGCGTTTGTCGACTTTTTATCGATTTTTGCGGATTGACATCATCCGGCAGCGAGGTAACAATGTTTGACAACCATATGATGGTTTATTAGAACTGTGTAGTTATGAAAAACTGTGAAAATGATGATTTGTTTGTCAACGTAGGGTTTGGTAATTTGCTCAAATCCGAACTTGTTTCCACTATATAATGGAGGATTGTACTGCTACGGTGCAAGAGGAGGTCGAAGTTGAGGTAATTTTGCAAATTTATTGTGTTTTTTTTGCGGTTATCCGAAGTTTCTGTTGATGTGCGCGATTGTATCGGCCTCGCAGGACCGAGATGTATGGTGATGTCTCGGTCCTAGAGGACCGAGAGGTGTAATTAGGTCACGGTATGGTAAGACCGAGAGTAATTCGTAACTCTCGGTCGTACGTGAGCGATACTCGGAAGAAAATGTCGGACATGTACAACCGAGAACCTGTTTTTTGGGTTTTTTTGTGATTGTGATGTACATTTTGGTTGATTATAATGTTACACTGTTTGTATCGCAGGTAATGCCGGTTTCTACCCTATTTCCAGACTACAAGGACACGTTTACACCTTGTAGGTCATTCCCCTTTAGAGAAGCGGTTGTTTCATGGCTTCAAATGATAGGCTGTGAGAACATGTTTGTGCTAGTGACAAAGCACTCTGATGACGGGGGCATTAAGCTCAGGGGAAGGGTGAAACTTGCCTGTGAGATGTCTGGGACATATAGGGGAATGTCTCAAAGAGTAGGGAAGGGGATAGCGGCAAAAATTTATTTGAAATCAAAAAAATGATGAATAAGAGGAAAGGGCAAGGACTCTAACTGGTACGAAGAAATGTGGATGCCCTTTCCTTATCAACGTAAAGGAAAATGTTGACTCTTTGTGGTATGTCATCGTTATATGTGGGAGGCACAATCACGAGCCCGCAAAAAACTTGGACGGCCATTCATTTGCCTGAAGATTGGATAAGGGGGGAGCAGAAGTTGTGGTGCAAATAACAAAGGGGAATGTGAAGCCAAGAGACATCTTAAATACGTTGAAGCAAAGAGATGTTAGAAACGTATCGACCATGAGGACAATATATAATGCAAGACAAAGAGTCCGAAATGAGGATGCGGGTGGGAGGAATCAAATGCAACAAATGTTGCACATATTGGAGAAGAATAAGTGGATGTCATGGCATAGGAAGCATCCCTGTTACGAATGTTGTCACCGACTTATTTTGGGCACATCCCGACTCCATAAAGTTGCTAAGGTGTTTCTCATCGGTAATTTTGATGGATTGCACGTACAAGACAAATAGGTACCGAATGCCTTTATTGGAGATTGTTGGCATCACTTCTACGCACTTGACGTTCTCCGTTGGGTTTGCATTCATATCATCATAGAGTCATGGGAATTATGTTTGGGCACTTGAGAAGTCGAGATCCATATTGGATGGGTGGCATAAACCTGACGTGTTTGTTACCGATAGGGACTTAGCCCTTATTAGTGTCATAGAAGAAGTTTTTCCGTCATCGTCTCACCTCCTTTGCTCTTGGCACATCAACAAAGTAGTATTGGCCAAGACTAAGAAGATGTTTGGGGAGAACGATGGTTTTGAGCGCTTTATGGATAGGTGGTCGAGCATGATGTATGCCAACTCAGAGGCCTTATTTGAAGTTAGGATGAATGATCTGCGTTGTGAGTTTGGGAATGTCAAGGGTCTGACTGAGTACTTGGACAACACATGGTTAAAGAACTACAAGGAGAAATTTGTGTCCGCTTGGACAAATAGAATTATGCACTTTGGGGAAACGACAACGCAGAGGGTGGAGTCTGCTCGTTCTATTCTGAAGCTACACCTTGAGAACAGTCAGGCCAATTTTGAGACTTTGTGGAATGTAGTTGATGGCCTCCTTAGAATCCAACACAACGATATCAAAGCATCGTTTGAGCTAAGTTTGAACGTGGTCCAACATGAGTACATTGATGAGTTGTATTGACGATTGCGTGGTTATGTCTCTCAACGGGCGCTTAGGCTAATTAGAGATGAATTGACACGTGGAGAGGATGTTGGTCACGACTCCGCTCGTTGTGGTTGCGAGATACGCACCACACATGGGCTTCCTTGTGCACATGAGCTAAATCATCATATATTTGCTCAGTCGCCCATCCCTCTCGAGGACATTCATGTTTACTGGTGAAAGTTGAGTATGATACCTGAGAATCCAGTGGACCCGTCAGGGTACAACGTGCACGATGAGATCGAACGGGTGTTGGACAAGTTTCATGCTTGCACTGATGAGGACGATCGACTCAGGATTATTCAACAGCTCAGAGAGATTAGTCGACCTTCGTCTACACCGGGTGTTGTGCCGCCGACAAAAATTAAGACAAAGGGAAAAACACCGGGGTCTTCGGTAGGAGGCAAGGTAGTATCGAAGAGAAAACACGATGATGACGATTCTTCAACGAGACGGTTGCTGAGCGGATTTGAGTACGTGTTATCCACAAAAGAGGCCTCCACTTCTAGGCAGAAGAAAAGCAAAGTTGTTCCTAAAATGCGTCGTGCCAGTCGACGCACGCAAAGTGCAACTAACATGGCTTACGGTCATTGCTTAGAACCGGATTGGTTGCCACATGTTGAAGGCATTATCGATGTGGTTGCCGATGGAAATTGTGGATATCGGTGTGTTGCCTCTGCGCTAGGACTTGCCGATGAGACGGGTGGAGGATTGTTCGTAGACGGATGTATGATGAGATTATCGGGTACGAAAACCTTTGGCGGGAAGTGCTTGGCTCGAGTTACGAGAGTGTGAAGATTGCGGTGCATTGCCAAGAGAATCAAGTTGGTGCATCTTTCAAAGAATGATTGACACTTCCAGACATGGGCTTGTTAGTATCCACTGCATTAAATGTCATTCTTGTCAACCTCTCGCATGGGAGTGCCTCCACATTTCTACCTCTACGTAGTACTCCACCGTCGTCGTTGCACAACAGACTTGTCATTGTCATGATAAATGACAGGAATATCCATTGGGTTAGGGTAAGTTCTATGAATTTTCTTGAATTGTTATGTTTTCCCCCTGAGCGGGGTTGTGACAATATCTTTATGTTATACTGTTCACTTTGACAGGTGAAGTTGCGTGTGAATGCACCGTTGTCATCGTTATATCCTTCGTGGGACCGGTATGTTGAGGACTGCGCGAAATGTTGGCGAGATGAATTCGTATTTCGAGACATCGCGCCCATTTCAACTGTTGATGAAGCCACCATATCCGTTGTAGATTTAGGTACACCATAGTGTTAAAATTGTTCCTAGAACTCTTGATGAATGTACCTTTAGCAATTTCGAAAGTTACTTTGAATGTCATATTGATATATACTTAAAATATCGTTTGAGACTTTGGGGTATTGTTGTACATTTTGATTCGTGTATAGTGACTTCGAATGTTATGTTGATATATACTTAATTATGTTTTGGTTCATACTATCGTGACAACATTTTCATTCGTGTAAGGTTATTTGGAAAGTTAGTTGTACTGTTAGTTGGAAATGTTCTCTGGAACAGACGTGTCGGTTGAATGACCGAGACATACGATATAGTCTCGGCCATACACCACCGAGAACTAACGTTAAGTCTCGGTCGCACAATGCCGAAATTGCCTCTTCTCGTCGACCTATGCGTGACCATACACATGGCTTCTCAGGCATGAGTAACCGCGAGTTGTTCCACCAGCGACATTCTCGGTCGGGTAACACCGTTAATCCAGCGTTAGTCTCGGTTGTTCAGTACCGACAATCTCACATAAGTTTCGGCCCTGCTTGGCCGAGACAGACTCAGAATCAAATAAAACAAGTTCCTTGGAACAAAATAAGACCAGAATACAACATATACGCGCAATGTAAAACAGCAACTAAAGTAACACAATGGCCGAACGGTGACAAGTACTCATAAACAATCATAAACCAATCATGAACCAACGAGTACTCCTCAACCAACATGTAGTCATTAAACAACAAGTACGCATAACAATCACAAAACTGTCATAAAACTGTCTCCGCAAACATCATAAAACTAATACAGAATGTCTATGTTCCCCATCCCCATTTGGTCATTGCTTCGGTTTCTTCAAATTCTTCCTTTGATACTCCTTCCCAATCATTCTCTTCGGGGGGCGAGCATCGACCGTGTGCAGCGAGCCGTGAGAGCGTGGTGGAGTGTGTGTGAAGTGCTACCACTGGGACACCATGGCCTCGCTTCGGGAAGGGCGGATATGGTCAGTTGTGTCGACATGACCGCCGGAGTCGTACTCGTGGGGTGGGACCTAGACTCCTCCCCGAAAGAAAATTGACGATGTCACTCACCATTGTCCTCGCATACTCAATCGTACACGACTCCGTCGGGAGGTCCATCCATCGCAATGCCGCGTCCAACGCACGCCTATTACGCTGATGAAATTTTCGGGTTAGTGTTAATGTAAAACATATCGGGATGAGTAAGACATGCATAATACATCTAACCATTTCAATACCTCAAGTAGCTCGTTGTCTGCGATGGTTGTGGCGAGCATGTCTTCGTCCTCATGGTTCAGATTGGTTGTAACGGGATGACACACCTTGAGGAACCAAGGCAGGTAGTCTAGTGTAGCAAAAAACTCAAATTCTGCCTTGTCGCCACGAACTTCAGGAGCCAACAGATGGTTCCTCCAGCACTCCCAATTGTCTTGCTGGAACCCATACTTGACCGAGTACTTGTTCGCAGATGGCCCTCGGTGTGCTTCCAATGGACGGTATGGAGGATCTGGTATAGATTGCACATGGCCAAACTGTCTCAGAATCCTCTCCGGGTGGCAGGGCTCTACCACATCCATGTACTTGATCGTCCCACTATAAAAGGCCATCGCGTGCACAACTCTATTTTCCCTGATATTCACATATGGGTCCCAAGTGACCTAATCAAAAAGCAACAACCATTGTTAGGAACAAAAAATTACTAAAACATCAATCATCATAGGATATGGATAACCATCTCACCTCACTTGGGCGCAACCTATCCAAGGTTCTCCTAATGGACCCGAACTTGTCAACATTCGCCACCGTCTCGTGCTTTTGAATCCATCTGCAACACGAGATTGCACGTAGTCCATGTACTTCGCATTGGGTGTGGCGAGACCAAGTTTGAAATGGTCGTACACCCATCCCTGCAAATACGTACAATGTTAGTTAGTCCACAATTGCAAGATGCCCTAATTATTACAAAAAAGAAAATTAAGTCTAATTTATAACAAACCTCAAGCAATGTGAGGTACCCAGCAATCTGAGACACTTGCACTCTCATGGCGGACCCCAAGTGTCGATACAAGTAGACCAACGCAGCCGCACCTCATGCGTACTTTCCTACGTCGTCCAAGTCCTCAAGAAGCTTCAGCAGCGCGATCGACACCCGAGACCCACTCTTATCAGCAAATAGAGTGCATAACAAAATGTACAACAGGTACGCTCGGGCAGTGCATTCCACAGGCAGATAATTTTTGGGTCTCGAACCAGCTTTGGGGCACCAGCGACTATTCAACCAACATTTGCGCACTGTGAGCCCCTTGTCGATTTCACCTCCTCCTCAGACTCCTCGACGCTAACCCCAAGTAGGTTCGAGACCATCTTAATAGCGTTCGAGCGAGATTCCTCCGTGTACCTCGCAAAGTTCTCCACAACTTTGCCCGTCACAGGAATCTTCAGGAGGAAGCTCACATCCTCTAATGAGATAGTCATTTCACCAAAAGGTAGGTGAAATGTGTTCGTCTCCGGCTGCCACCGCACCACAAATGCAGAGATCACCTCTTTGTTGGCCTTGCGGTATGAACAGTCTATCAACGTATTCAACCCGGAACGCTTGAATAATCCTCTGAAGTCCCGCCGTGTCCGGGTGGCACGACTGTAAATCTCATTCTTGCATCTGAGCTCCGTGATTGATACACTTGAGAATGGGACGCTCCCGCAACAAATAAATACATCTCGTCATTTTGTGAAAACCATGAGTATTAAGTTACTCCGTTCAATGAAATTGAAATTACCTCATTCCTCCAAATCGCTAACGCGACATGATCCTTGAAGCTCTTCAACAACGCCCCGTCTATAGGACCACCGGGGAATGGAGCACGCGCTTCAACACCCACTTCCGGCTCTCCTTCGTCATGGCCGGCTCCACCTCTACTGCTCCCCCCCACATTACGATCTGTTTCTATCATGTTCCCCGCCTCTGAAGAGTCACTGCTACTGGACTCGATGCATGCCCCTCCTCTTCTCCTCCGGCAACAACAACATCCTCAGGTCGCCCGGCATCGAGGGTCGAACCCTCATCGTGCAAATGTAACCTTCCACGAGTGCCATCTACCTTCGCCTTGCCCTTACCATCCTCATTCTCCTTCTCTTTCTCTTTCTAGACGATGTCGTTCTCAGGGTCTCCGGCCACCTCGCCCCCGGTTAGGCCTCGGGACCTCGGCTCCAGCCTCTTCTCTAGTCACCGGTAGCTTCGGACGAGCCATACCTGAATAAATTACAACATACAAGCGCATGGAACAGATCCCAATTTAAATTTACAAAACAAAAATGTCCAAATCATCAATTTCTTATGTCTCGGTCAAGCAGGTTTGTGAAACAACATATATTCTCGGTCACCCATGACCGACAATTCCTCTAATATATCGTCAGTGTAAAACCGAGTCCAATGAAAAGGTCTCGGTTGTCCGCCACCGAGATGTGTTGACCATTTCAATTCGCCTTGCTCTCGGCCAATCACGACCGAGCCTACTCTAACACTCACGCCATGGTACAACCTAGACTATGACCAAATTCTCGGTTGTACACCACCGCCACCACATTACCTAGCAGTAATTCTATCTCTCGTCACGTCTCGGTCGCGATACCTAGAGTCCTCTCGGCCTTGCGTAGCCGAGACTCTGTGGTATTTGTCGGCCTTTGTGGCCGAGAGTTCGACTTCCCCAAAATGTAGCTTCTCTCTCGGACATGCTTGTCCGAGTGTGTAAGCGCATTCTCTTTCCTGTGTGGCCGAGAACCGCGATTTCCCAGTTCTTACACTAATGAACAAACCACCACTGTAAATCACAACTACTCTACCAAATGTAACTTAATTACACTAAAAACGTACCTTCAAACGACCGATATCGCGCAAAAACTGTGTGTTCGAAGATGTTCAGCGAAACCCTAACTTCGAGACGAAATCGGCTCACACCACGACCCTACGAACTGCAAAAAAACCGTCAAACGGAGGAGAAACACAAGGCGAGACACGGGAGACACGATTTCGGAGATTCCTCCCACCGGACGGTTCACACAAAACGGGTTCTTGGAGTCCAAAGCGGTGAAGATGGTGCTTTGGGGGTGGTGGGGTGCGAGATGGATTTCCACGAGGGGTAGTTTAGGTATTTCGGGTCTAATTTTTGGGTGCCCTAGGTAAATCGGTTTGTGCCCACATTAACTGGGTGCCTTCATTAAATGGTGGGGTGCCCTTAGCGGCCCTCTAATAGTTTTAAGCTATCTTACCTGAAAATTCAATATTTATTATGTTAGTCACTATATTCAACACGCTCTTCTATATATAAATAGTTAAATCTCGACCACTCTTAAGTATGATATAATGGTTAAAATCAGACGTTTTGGAATCACTCGATCCAAGGTGTGAAGTGAGGAATATGGTGTCGTACTGCAGGCCCACCCCCTAATTAATATGAATCATATTGTTATGTTTTTTTTTTCTTTCTTTTTTTTGCTGTGTTGTCATGATGGTTGATGATCATGATGATTAATTGTTCTTTACCCTCTTTTTAGTATTTGAATAGGGTTTCAACTTTCATGTAATGATTTTAAGATAATAAAGTTAGGTTATAATTGTATATTTGTATTACATACTTTGCTTTGGCATGCGCAAAAGAAGTTTACATTGTTGAGAACTTGAAGGATGATAACCCCTTCATAACAATTACTCTTGTTATATATGGTTCATTAAGAAGAGATCCGTGCGTTTTAATTAGCATGCATTTTATTCTTTCTAAAACTAAATCAGAAAGCTGATTTAGTTTTAGAAAAAAAAATGCATGCTAATTAAATTAAACGACTTAAATTATAAAGAGAAATTTTTGTTTTCGTCAAATTAAAAAAATATTTTAAATTACAATATAATTATAATATATTGATGCATGAAGAGCTAGTTAAACCATGCTAACGCAAGTAACAAAAGGCTAGCTGCGTCTAAATTAATGAAACTTCTCGAGGGCCGCTAAGGGCACCCCACCTATTAATGAAGGCACCCAAATTTTTTGTAAAAATTTCAGCAAAACTGGAAAAGACCTTTTTGCCCCTGTATATATAATGATTCAAACCCCACAAATTATTTTGACAAAGAAAAAGGGCACCCCACCACAAGGTTGAACCACAAATCCACACTGCGTTTGTCGACTTTTTATCGATTCTTGCGGATTGACATCATCCGACAGCAAGGTAACAATGTTTGACAACCATATGATAGTTTATTAGAACTGTTTAGTTGTGGAAAACTGTGAAAATGATGATTTGTTTGTCAACGTAGGGTTTGGTAATTTGCTCAAATCCGAACTTGTTTCCACTATATAATGGAGGATTGTACTGCTACGGTGCAAGAGGAGGTCGAAGTTGAGGTAATTTTGCAAATTTATTGTGTTTTTTTTTGCGGTTATCCGAAGTTTCTGTCGATGTGCGCGATTGTATCGGCCTCGCAGGACCGAGATGTATGGTGATGTCTCGATCCTAAAGGACCGAGAGGTGTACTTAGGTCACGGTATGGTACGCCAGTGTACAACCGATAGTATGAGCACATTCTCGGTTGTACACCACCGACACCACATTACCTACCACTAATTGTAGCTCTCGTCATGTCTCGGCCGAGAGAACTAGAGTACTCTCGGCCATGCGTAACCGAGACACTGTGAACTCTTTCGGCCTTTGTGGCCGAGACTTCGAGTTCCCAAAAATGTAGCTTCTGTCTCGGCCATGCGAGGTCGAGACAGTTAGCACAATCTCTGGCCTGTGTGGCCGAGAACCGCGAATTCCCATTTCTTTAACTATTCAACCGAACCCTAACTTGGAGACGAAATCGGCTCACACCACGACCCTACGAACTGCAAAAAAGCCGTAAACCGAAGGAAAAACACGAGGCGAGACACGGAAACACGATTTCGGGGATTCCTATCACTGGTCGGTTCAAACCAAATGGGTTCTTGCACAACAGTTTGGTGAAGGTGGTGGTGGAGGTGGTGGGGTGCTCAGGGTTCGGTGAAGGTGGTGGTGGGGGTGGTGGGGTGTGAGGGTTTTTTGCACGAGGGGTATTTTCGGTATTTCGGGTCTAATTTTTGTGTGCCCCAGGTAAATCGGTTTGTGCCCACATTAACTGGGTGCCTTCATTAATAGGTGGGGTGCCCTTAGCGGCCCTCAACTTCTCCAAACCAAGAACGTGACCTGACATTCTAGTACACAAAGACTAGGCAATGAACCTCGAAAATGTGGTAGTAAGTTAAAACTTAAAATTAAGAACCTGCATGTCCTCCCTAAAACTTCAAGAATGTTGCATTCATGTTCCTAAAACCCGAAATGGGTACAACAAAGCTATTATAATGACGGTAATAGACATACAAATCTTTGAAGCCCGAAACAACCTCCCAAAGAAGGACAACAACCTCTCGAATGAGGACAACATCCCCAAAATGGGGGCAACACCCACATAGGGAACAAAAAAGTTGCTCAAAGGCGGCAGGTATCAAACCCTAATAACAAGCTACACTAAAAGCCCTAATACACAAAACTAAATACATAACGTAGACAACATGCAGAACAACGGCACGTTGTACTCTTCACCGAGAGATGAGAAACCACCACCACCGGAGTCGTCGTCGTCACACGACAAACCAAATTCCACAAGAGACGCCGAAGAGGAGGCGCAAGATCATTTCGGTCATGGTCGCAGCCGCTGATCGGAGGTGGGCTCGCACACGACAGAGCTCATTGGGGAGGCTACAGATGCGCCGACGACACTCCCAAAAACTCCTCTCAAATCGCTTCCGTGCTGGCTCATTGGACGCACCATCCCCTTCCTCAACACACAAACCCAAGAAAGAAAGAGAGAAATTGAGAGAAACATAGGGGAAAACAGGGAAAGGCCAGCATAGAGGAAGGGGGAACAAAAATCAAGAGAGGGGGGGTGGTGTGGGAGTAAAAAGGTGAATGGTCAGGGTAGAGGTGGTGCGACAGCCGTGGGTAGAGGGAGAGAAGAGCATAGATGGGAAGATGAAAGGAGAGGGAGAAGAGAAGGGTTTGGATTACCGGGAAAGGGGAAGGAGGGGGCCGGCGACAGAGGCATCACCGACCCCCTAAAAAATACAGATTTGGAAAGGGCGACTAGGGTTTAGGAAGAGGGAGAGCGATAAGGTTCATGCAGAACATCTCTATGTTTGATTATTGTCCTCCTTAAAAACTTAATCTCACTAAAGACTTCAACTAATTTTTAAGATTTGTAACCAAATTTGAACCAACTAGGACAACTTAGCTAAAAATGTGGCAGTATATATCAAATGATCAGTCAGAAATTTCTTAACACGCATTTTTGGTGTCCCTTGATTTAAGAATTGACTTACGTGTGTACAAAATTCAATGTACGTCTAAATGACATCAACAATCAGCGTCCAAACTCAAAAGGGTTATCCTTATGTTTTTCAAGAAAAGTAGTTAAATAACAACAAAGTCACCCCGCAAGACATATTGATTTATAATAGTTGTCCATGCATGTTTGGAGATGCAGATATATATTAATTTCGGTGCATAATGCGGGGGTCGAGGCCGCATGAATGACTCGTATAATTAAGCAAATTTATTTTGTAGTCTGACATTATTGTTGTCATTTAGTAGTATTTTTTATGCAACTTCCACCCTTGTATTATGTATTAAGATTTATGTAATCCCGCATCTTGAGGCGCACACCCATGATTCTTGTGAGCGAATGTGTTTTACGGTGCACTTCTCTTTTCCTTTTTTCACAGAACACACCAACAGTCCTACTAGGACTAATCTCTAGAAGGACACTTTCGTAAATTCCACCTCTCATTTCGCTCCACTCGCATGAGCTAGAAAGAGAAAGTTGACGACATTCGACTGTTTTCTCTCTCTAAAACCTTTTTAAACAGAACGTCTCTCCCTCTCTCCTTCTCTGTAATTCCGTTGCTCACTCTCTCCTCCGACCGCCATTAATGGAGAAGCTCTCGCACAAACCATCCGTTCCTCATCGACCGACTCATCATGCATCGTCATCAATGGCTCTCCCTCTGCTACTACTATCACTGGTTCGGAATCCAGTTTCAACTTCTTAGTTTCATCGATGTTTGCTTCATCTCCATGAGCTCCGCGCGCCTCTTCGTATTCTCGATTCCGTTGTTTCATTTTCGAGTCTCCGTCCCTATAAAACCTAAATGCGTCCTCTAATGCGCATCTGTACATGTAGATTGTGATTTTTGATTTGTTTATTAGGTATCTGTTCAATGCTGTTTGATTCGCTATAAAAATGGATTATGTTTCGATTAGAAACAACTAATTAAGAGATTAATTGTGGTTTTGTGAGAACTTCCTGAAGAGATTAATTGATACAATTTGTTATCAGACTTCTATTATTGGATTTTGGGAGTTGAATTCGGCGGCGAAATGGTTTAATTTTGGGATTCGGATTTGTAGTCAAGTTCTATTATAGGAACCAACTTCATGTGGAGTTACTTGGAATTTTAAACCAGTAAATCTTAGTCAGATTGTAGAATTTGTGTTGTTATTTTGATAGAGCTGATCGGCTTAATTATTTATTTTTGAATAAGTGACTTTAGGGAAATTGCATTAAATCGAGTGTAATGAAAGATTTGATCCACGTAGCATTAGGGGAAGTGCCTATGGAGCATCGAAGTCATGATATTAGTGAGAAATGGTGTCTTATGATATTGATGTCAAAAATTAGTTTTTATGCTAATGATTTCTTTTTTTTTTTTTTTTTTTAACTTCAATCTCTTTCTTTAGATCAGTTTTATAGAAGTTAGACAAATTCGTGAACGGTGAAGAACCTCCTTATATTTTTAAAGAAAAAATAACGGTTGGCCACCATAGAAACATGCCATTGTAAGTGCACCCTTCTTAACTAGATATTTTAAATTTAATATATGTTTCAAATTATTTCATTTTGTAATCAATGTCTTTGCAATGTATAAAAGCTCTATACACAATATTATTTTCATTAAACTATATGAAATACTTTAATGGCTTTTAGGTTGCTTAAAAATTAAAGGTTTCTGATTATTTTAATGCCAACTGCCCCTTGTTATGGGTACTATATAAATATCATATGCCAAATAATATTTTTTAATATTGTTTTAAGTTTTGTTAAATTTTTGAAAAATGTTAAGATAACTACTTAATTTGCTATTATTTAAATTTAAAAATATTCTTATACATAGCATAAGTAAAAAGAGTATGGTATATATAATAAACTTAAAAGAGGTGGTTAGTCGATTGTTTCAACTATTAGGAGGTGTTTTTGATAGTTGTAAAAAATGTGAAGCATCTCTAACTATTAGGGGAAGCACCTTAAAGCACAACATTGTAGGGTGATTCTCTGAATAGAAAATATTTCATGTATTCTTGGTGGACTAGTGAAACTTGCCAAACGCTCCTGGCAAAGCCACTAATGTGGTGAATTCTTGGCGATGATATTATTTTTTCAATATGTTATCGACTAAGGATAGTTTTGAAAGACTAAAGCTCCCTCCGATATTTATTTTTTTGTACCGAAATGGAATTTTGAAGAAAATATAAAATTTTATAAGAAGTCATTGTAGGGGTAACCTAGATTTTAGAGATTTTCTGTGTAAATGCTAGTTACATTATCATTGTTTGTTCTTATGTATTCTTAAATCTTTTATTGGTTGAGGCAAGTGTTTTCTTCTTCTTCTTCTTCTTCTTCTTCTATTATTATTATTATTATTATTATTATTATTATTATTATTATTATTATTATTATTATTATTATTATTATTATTATTATTATTATTATTATTATTATTATTATTATTATTATTATTATTATTATTATTATTATTATTATTATTATTATTATTATTATTATTATTATTATTATTATTATTATTATTATTATTATTATTATTATTATTATTATTATTATTATTATTATTATTATTATTATTATTATTATTATTATTATTATTATTATTATTATTATTATTATTATTATTATTATTATTATTATTATTATTATTATTATTATTATTATTATTATTATTATTATTATTATTATTATTATTATTATTATTATTATTATTATTATTATTATTATTATTATTATTATTATTATTATTATTATTATTATTATTATTATTATTATTATTATTATTATTATTATTATTATTATTATTATTATTATTATTATTATTATTATTATTATTATTATTATTATTATTATTATTATTATTATTATTATTATTATTATTATTATTATTATTATTATTATTATTATTATTATTATTATTATTATTATTATTATTATTATTATTATTATTATTATTATTATTATTATTATTATTATTATTATTATTATTATTATTATTATTATTATTATTATTATTATTATTATTATTATTATTATTATTATTATTATTATTATTATTATTATTATTATTATTATTATTATTATTATTATTATTATTATTATTATTATTATTATTATTATTATTATTATTATTATTATTATTATTATATATGCACACATTTTTTTTTTGAGAATTGAAGCGAGTGTTTTCCGTGCATAGAAACTTCGAATTTTCTATCAAATACTTGATTGAATTGGTATCTTACTCAAGTCAATTTTTAAACAATATGGTTAACTTTAGTGAATTCTAAATTCTAAACAATGTCAAGGCAAATGTAATGACCTTGGAAATAACATGGAGATAATTGTTGTTTTCTACTAAAATGGTTACTTGTGTACACAATATTTTGATCTTTTGTTTTCATGAATAATTAATGGTAAGATTGGAATCCAAGGCCACATCATTGTTTTGTCAAACCATTGAGCTATGGATTCGGCATATATAAAAATAATTTCTATTTATTGATTTTTTGATCTAGACTTCTAGTCTTTGTTGTTTATGAAAACTCTTGGTCCTATTTGCAGGTTAACTAAGTGTATAGTAATGGTTTGATATTTATTTATTTATTGTATGCTGTAAGGATCACAAGCTTGAAGTTGCATCTTTAAATTATTCAACTCGATGGACTTATCTGGTGTCAATATCATTATTTGTTCAACCATATTTACAGTTTCTATTGCACATATGCAGGTGATAGTCACAACCCCTTCTTCTTATGCAAGTTTGACTACTGAACAGTTTTGTTTGATGGAAAATGCCACACTAGGGTAAGGATGCTATATTACATGATATTTTAACTCATATTTTGGACAATGATTCTTCGACCTCCTTCTAGTTTGCTAGAAATCTTATTTTCTTTGTGTTTAGAATTGGCCTATCTTAAGTTATATCTTTTTTGTTGCTATGTGATTACTTTATTACTTAAATCCATGCTACCAATTTCCCGCAGTCAATTTATTGCATTATAATTTCCCATGAAAAAAAATGAATGGATATGCATATAGTAACATTTCTAGACAATGATACATGATATATTTTGAGTGTAATTTCCTTTGCTAGTATTGTTATGGTCCTTCAAGTGATATAATATTCCAATCTATGAGTGTTAAATTGAAACGTGTAGTGTCTATGAACAGTAGGGCTTTTTCTCTGCCCCTTCCATTCGTGGCATACCTCCTTGGGTGATACTAAGTCAAGCTAGCATAGGTAATTAAGACAAAGCGAAGTGGACATCATATGTTCATAAATAAGAAAACAAAAGCAAACAGTTTGACCTTCTAGCAAAGATTTTTTTGCTAAACAGTAGTGACCCCCAAGCAAGAGGTTTTCTTTTTGGTGAGAGCTTTAATTATGATTATGTTTCATTAAGCATAATTCCTTTGATTTAACTTTAGTTTCAAGATAGTGCGGTTTGAAATTATTGAAATAAATTGCCATTCCATTTATGTGTCATTTGATCAATGACATATAAACTTGACTCAATAGAAACTGTAGAAATTCGACGAAGTAGGGGCAGACCAAAGTTAACATGGGATGCATTAATTAAGAGAGATTTGAATGGTTTGCAAAGCTCACCATCAATTGCACTTAATCGAGCACAATGGAAAAGTTTGATCCATGTAGCTGACCCCAGTTAATTTGGGACTGAGGCTATGTTGTTGTTGTTGTTGTTGTTGATCAATGGCAATGGGTTGAGGGGAGATTGCTTTTAAAATATTTGAGGAGTCTATTGGTGTCAAGACATAACTAATTGATTTTCTTTATAGTAAAAGGAATTAATTGAGAAATAAAAAAAATGTAATTAATTGTATCAAATAATGGTGTCTTGTAGATTTTATTTTTTTATTTTTTTTATAAGTTGTCTTGTTGTTGGAGTGGTAAAATGGAGTGAATAGGAAATTATAACTTCGGAGGAATACATTTGAATCTAAAAGCTTTAAGTTGAGTAGGACGAAGACCGAATACATGCACTGTGAGTTTAGAAATACTAGACATCGAGATGATGAAGTGGTAAAATTAGGGGAAGTAGACGTTCCAAAGGTAAATTGATGGGAATACTGAGAATGATGAGAATCCAAGCTGGATGGAAGAAATGACAGAGTGCAGCAGGGGTGATTTGTGATCGAAATGTTTCTACTAAGTTAAAAGGTAAATTTTATAGGACCGCAATTAGGCCAGCTATGCTATATGGAAGTGAATGTTGGGCTATACAACAACAATTACATAAAATGAACGTAGCTGAAATGAGGATGCTTAGGTGGATGTGTGGTAAAACTCGTAAAGATAGAATAAGAAATATAAAAATTCAAAGACAAGTAGGAGTAGTACCAATTGACACAAAGATTAGGGAAGGGCAGTTGCAGTGGTTTGCTCACCTACAAAGATGACATACAAATACCCCACTAGAAAACTTGACTCAATAGAAACTGAAAAAATTTGACGAGGTAGGGGTCGACCAAAGTTAACTTGCGATGCATTAATTAAGAGGGATTTGAATGGTTTGGAAAACTTACCATCAATCGCACTTAATCGAGCACAATTAAAGAGTTTGATCATGTAGCCAACCCCAATTAATTTGGGATTGAGGCTATGCTGTTGTTGTTGTTGTTGTTGTTGTTGTTGTTGTTGTCTTGTAGTTCACTTAGAAGCATTGCATCATCTGATAATGATATTAGAAATGTATAGTATTTGGTATGTTGCGTTACGGAAGTCAAGCAGCTTTTTCTAGTTCCTTCATAAACAACTTTGTTGTTTTCACATTTCGAAACATATGCTTGTGAAAGCTACCACGCATGTTTTTTGTGTTGATAAGTCTGAACAACTGAATGAGTCATGGCAATAATGCTGTTATGCAGAAGTCAAGACCATTTTGTATGTAAAAGAAATTTTTCGTACAAACTGCAAGTTAGTAGAATCCATCATTGCATGTTTTAATGGATTGAAATCTCCAACCTAGTTTCTCGCTCGTGGCCGCAATTTGAATCTTAGTTTGAGAAGTTGAAATGATGTTTGATTCAAATAATGGATCATTTAAAATTCCTTTTCTGGTTAGGAGACAACATTCTGAAGAATATTGTGCAATGTATGACATTTGTGGAAAACGACGGGATGGGAAGAAGTTAAACTGTCCTTGTGGTTCCTTGTCAGTGAAGGTCAGCAGAATTCTGAAGAGTCTTCATTATGGTTTATGTTTTTCCCAAATCTCCTCTCTCTTATTTTTTGCATCTAATTACTGAAATATGCAATAAGTGTTTTACTGTTTGGTAATGGTTTTCTTGGTAGACCTATGACTTAGCCCCAAATTATTATTCTGTTTCTTTACTCTTGCTTTCATCTCTTTTTTATTTTTTATGGATGTGTTATAGCCATATTTATTGTAGTTAGCCTTTAGCATCAAGAAGATATGTAGAAATATTTCAAATAACTTGCTTCCCTGTGGCTCATCTTTGACATTGTTTACAGAAAATGTTTAATCTTGTCATGAATGTGTAAACGATCATAATTTGTTGCGTGATCTTTATCAAAATAAAAATGATTGTTTTAATATGATCTTTCAGCCTGATGATCAACTTTCTATGAAGATCCAAAGTTTGTGCCCAACTATAAGTGGCAATATTTGTTGCTCAGAGGCTCAGTTTGATACATTGAGAGCACAAGTTCAACCGGTATATCTTGAACAGTTTTGCCTCTCTACTTTGTTTATATAATCAATATTAATCTGGCTTTTATGTTCATATTTCCTCATTTGCATAGGGAACATTTTAACTATTATTTTTCGATTAGTTACAATATTATGTTTCTTTTGCAGGCTATCCCTTTTCTTATAGGCTGCCCAGCATGCTTGAGAAACTTTTTAAATCTTTTCTGTGAGCTTACCTGTTCTCCAAATCAAAGTCAGTTCATTAACGTGACTTCTGTTTCCAAGGTAAACCAAATTCTAGTATTTATGCTGAATGTATCCAGCCCTTTACCAAACAATATGATTGCAGATTTGGAGTCCATTATTGATTAGGGTTTTAATGTCTATTTTGTCTAATTTTAATTGAATTGCTATGTTGTTGGTTTAGTTATTATTGTGACTATGGGGTCCAAGGTGTATTGGGACTTTAGGAGGTTGGTATTGCTTAGGGTTGTTAGTGTGACATTAGGATGCATTTTTCTCCACTTATGATATTGAGAGTCCACCAATTGCTTGGTCTCTTTTGATTATGTATTTTCTTTCTCATGCTTCCAGTTCTAATATCATGTCTTATTATGATGGCAATGACAATTATGACATGGGAATTCATTTCGCAATACAAGGATCTCTATAAGAGATGGATCAACTCCTTTTCTTTATGTTATTTATGGATAAGAGTTTGCAGAGAAACGAAATCATTGTTGCTCACTTAATAAAGTTTGAGCTTGGGATTAGCTACGTTGCTATGCAGAATCATTGATGAAAGCCGAATACTTAATACCAATCTATAAAAAAATTAGCGATTGGCGGTCGTGGTGGTTTGAATATACCAGAAGACGACCTGCAAATGCCTAGTCAGAAAACTACACACATTTGGAATCTAAGAAATTAGACTGCGTCCGAGTAGAAGTAAGATGACTTAGGATGCATTAATTATAAAAAAAAAATTAGAGGATTATGAAGGCACACATGCTTGTGCTTTAAATTGAGCAGAGTGAAAAAGTCTGGTCCATATAGCCAACCCCCACTAATTTGGGATTGAGGCTTTGTTGTTGTTATTGAAAGTGGACTAGTGAATGGCTGGAATTCTTGGAATTGAATTCTTAGGCCTGGCGACCAACTATGAGATGACATTCTTTCCATTAATTTTATTTTATTTTTATTTTTATTTTTTTCATCCAGTTTGGCAATTTAGCTAGTACCAAAGAACAAAACACCTTATGTTTTATGTTCCTTTTGATTATCAATTGATTTCAATTAAAGCTTCTAAGTTTCACAAACAGGTCGATATTTATTTTCTTTCTGGTAGTTGAAGTTTCTCCATTTTTGAATTATGTGGTGGCATATAAATAGATGCCATTAGGCATGTCTTTGTTCAATGGTGTTTTATTCAGGTCACATTGTTTGTGGGGTTCTCCCATGGCCACTTGATTTGCTGCTTGGGGGAAGTCACAAAGTTGACAATCTTTCGACACTATTCAATGCTGAAGCAGCTTAACTAAACTGTGTTGCAATAACAGTTGTTTCTTTCAATAATGCAATTTTAGTGTGCTTAGTTTATTTGAATAATGAACTCATTTTATTGTTGCGGAAAATTTTGAAAGCTGCAGGGGATGCTCACTGTTGGTTATCTAATTAATCTAGAATACACTTGTGTCCATGCTTGATGCTAAAGACATGCTCGTATTTTGAGTGGAAAGGAAAATCCATGATAGGATGCCTGCATTTTTTTTTATTTTTTGTATGAGTTGCAACTTCAAATTGGTTTTGAAATATGCTAATTTTCATTTGACCATTATTTAATATTATGGTGCTATTTGTTCCTTCAATGAGTTGAGTTTAGTTGTTTTTATTAGTGAATACTTTCTTATCATATATGCTTCTATTACTATTGCTCTTGTTTGTCAAACAATAATGATTTATTGAAAAGTTGAAGATTTCAATCTTTGATGCTGACTCATTTTGGGTTTTAGGTTAATAACAATTTGGCTGTGAACAGCATTGATTTTTACGTTACTGATACGTTTGGTGAAGAGCTGTATAACTCTTGCAAAGAAGTTAAGTTTGGAACCATGAATACACGAGCCATGGAATTCATAGCAGGGGGTGCTAAGAATTTTAAAGGTGAGGCATAAATTGTAATCAGTGATTCCAGAGTTCAACATTTCTTCTTGTTATTCTTATATTCATGTGCATCACATATTTTTGAAAAAATTAAAGCTGGCATTTTCTTGTTCATTATTCTTGAATGATTTTCAATAGGCCGAGATGTTCTTGATTAATATCTTTGAAATCATGAGTCTTAATGGCTTCAGAATAATTGGCACTTGTTCATTTTTCTATCTGGAGATTCTGGACTGTTTCATTTTTTATTAGCTTCTTCTCTTTAACAATGTTGTAGGTGCTCTATCCAAACTCTCTCCAAAGTTTCGGCAATAATTTTGATCAATTATCACTGTTTTGTGTTGTTTCCTTTATAGTGGAATATGGAGGTTGATGGCTGATTCATTCTAATTTCACTGGACTTAAAAAGTCATTGAAACTGAAATTCTATGCATCTCTTGGTTGTTTCATGATTTCCTTTTGAGGGTTAGGCTATATTTGCGCCTTGTCAAAACTATCTTTTGCATATTCAGATATTTATTACTGAAACATTTAGGGTTGAAATGTGTGAAAAAATTCTTGATCGCTCATATCTTCTATTTTCCTCATTTTTATTGGCATTTTGATTGGCTGCGGTGTCTTGACCTTAATTTGTTAGGATTTGCTTTCATAGATGCTAAAGTATCCTTTATTTTCTATTCCGCTAGTAATGCTTTTATTTTCCCAATGTTCTGCAGAATGGTTTGCTTTTATTGGGCGACAAGTAGAACTTGGGATTCCTGGTTCACCATATGCAATCGATTTCAAAAGTACTCCCGACTCACCTGGGATTAAACCTATGAATGTGTCTGTTTATTCATGCGGGGACACTTCATTGGGATGTTCCTGTGGTGATTGTCCTTCTTCTCCTTCATGCTCTAATTCAGCCTGCTCTCTAGAAAAAAAGCATTCCTGCTCCATTAAAATTGGATCTCTCAAGGTGATAATTTTCATTACGAAGTTCCTACTCTTTTCCATTACATCCATGCACATGTGTTATTTATTTGTACACATGCATGTGATTTCTGGATTTTAGATTTTTTCATGTGCAATCAGGACTTCTTTAGTGAAACGGAAACCTAGTCTGGATTTAGTTTCTTAGGTCTTTGCTTTTATATGGTTGGGGTAAACAAAATATTGTCATTTTGCTCTTGTATTTTTTACTGTCCAATTCCTTAGTTGACTTTGCTATGATCTTCTGGTCATTGCAGGTTAAATGTATTGAATTTTCATTAGGAATTTTATATATTGGTTTGGTCTCTGCATTTCTTGGATGTGGAATGTTTCATCGACAAAGAGAAATGCGAAACCCAAGCCCAAGAATGAAATCTTTTCTGAATCTTGGTGAATGTGAATCCTATTGGTTTAATGAGCAAAAAGATGAGTATCCATCTATGCAGGTACATTCAAATTTCTTTTTCTATTTTCTAATATTCTTTTTTTCTTCATTAACTACATCCTCGATTTGAAAACTGAACATGAGGCTCCTGTACCCTTCGGTGTTTTTCTTTGTTCCTTTTGTTTATTTCATTTGATATATGAAAAATGTCTTTTGGATGAGTGGACTAAGACCGAATATGTACATTGTGAGTTCACAAATAGTAGAGATCAAGATAAATTGAATCGTGCGATTAGGAGAAGTAGAAGTTCCTTAGGCAAACCATTTTAGATATTTAGAATTAATCATACAAAGAGATGGCAATATTGAGGAGGACGTCACTCATATAATTCAAGTTGGATTAAAGAAATACGAAGTTTCAGAGAAAAGTAAGAGTAAACACAATAAATGCAAAAATATGGTAGGGAAGTTGCGGTGGTTTGGGGACATCCAAAGAAAACATATAAAAGTCCTAGTTAGAAAAATCAACACATAGAAATTGAAGGAACTCAAGGTCTTAGGGGTGCACCTAAGGTAAATTAGGATGTATTAATTATGAAGGATTTAAAAAGGATTATAATTCATGAATGCTCATCATCAACAACATTAAATCGAGCAGAGTGGAAATGTGTGATCTATGTACGATGCCCACTAATTTTGGATTAAGGCTTCATTTTTGTTGTTTGATATAGGAAAAACTCATCATTTGGTCCCTGAACTTTGCGTTTTTTATGTTCTCGAACTTTTATTACTCTTATTTGGTCCTTGAACTTTCACTAAGATCTATATTTAGTCCTTCCACCATTTAAAGTGTTAAATTACAGTGTAGTTGTTTGTCTGTTCAAGAGATATTCTGTTTACGATAATTTGTACAATTGGCTAGACATACAGTTTAGCTTTTGTGCCAGAATGCACATGAGTTATATTTATTTATGTCATTTTACGACTGTTTTCTGTGTTGACCACCATTTTAAGCTGTTGGAAGAAGCTTTAAAATATCAGTGTGTTTTATAATTTATTAGATGCCCGAAGAGGTTCCTCGTTTGATGAAGGGGATTCAAGTTTCTATCGTGCAAGGCTACATATCCAGTTTTTACAGGTTGTTGATTCTAATATTATTTTATGTGACATTGTCTCCTTTCTCTCTTTCCCTCCATCTCGATTGGCATGTTGATCCCTTTGATTCTTTTCTATATTCAGGATGTATGGGACGTGGGTTGCTAGAAACCCAACGCTTGTTCTTTGTTCATCATTGGCTATTGTTATTCTTTTTTGCTTGGGCCTAACAAGTTTTAAGGTGGAAACACAACCTGAAAAGGTATTATGTTGGGATCTTGTTGTATTTTCCTTAGTTTTGAAGTTAAAAATTATGAAATTTGTCAATAAGTAATTAAGTATCATATTATTTGTCCATTGTTCAGCACACATTGTTAAAATTGTCTTCCATTATTTCCATATTATTTGTTGCTGGTCTTTTGTACCTGTGGGCTGAGGGGAATCTTAACACTGATAAGCTAATGGAAGTATTATTCTACTGTGAGCCTGTGACAGTTTGAAGGGGTGGCAAAATTCCGTGATTTGGTTTATCTATTTATTTGATTGTTTTTTTACTTTAGTTGCTATAGTAATTAACGAAGTTGCTAAACATTACATTTATGCCTTCATCTCTTGTTCACCTTTTTCACTAGTATCCAGAATAGTCTCAAAGTATTCTTTTTGGGGCACGAGACAGGTCATGGTCAGATGACCTGAACACCCACATGTGGTCATTATCACAAAAAATTGTGCCTGCATCAAGTATAATGTTACAAGTCTTTGTTTCTGACAATTGGGCAAATGTGAATAGAAATACTTCACCTTGTTAAATAAGAAAATAATAACATGTAAATTTCCATTGTTGAGACAATACTTTAGTTCAGCTTGTTACATATCTTTGTTCAGTAGAAATTGAAGAATTTGAATAGTACTTCATCTTGTTAAATAAGAAAATCATAACATGGAAATCCCCTTTGTAAAACAATCCCATGGCTCGACTGGACCTCAAGCTTTCTGGTTTTGGTTTGCAATTCTCTTAAGTTTCATTAGCATTGCTTTATGCATTTGCTTACATAGTCAGAAACAGTATCATGGTTTGATGCAGCAAACGTTCACTTACACATTTATCAGTTGTTATAATCTCTTAGTGTTAATTCGCTCTAATATTTAGAACCTAATGCTAACATATGATACTCTAGCTATGGGTAGGGCATGGAAGTAAGGCGGCCGAGGAGAAGCTCTACTTTGATACCCATCTAGCTCCATTTTACAGAATTGAACAGGTTTTTCCATCTTAATTTTGCTCTTTTTCCCTTTTTTTTTCCATCGATGATAAATTCTGCTATCTTCAATCACGAGATGGTTTTGTGAGAGTTTTCTGGTTTGACCTACTTTTGATTCATAAGCTTTTTCTTATTTTGTATATAACAAACCTTCTTGACAGCACCAATCTATTATCACTTCATCTTCTTTTGAAATAACGTTTTTGTTTTCTTAGAATGAGTTGCTGGTGAAATTTGACAATTGGATTGGGGTACGAATTGCTAAATATGTAATATTTCTAATCCAAAAGTGTATCAAATATTTTTTTATACTTTTTGTACTAACTTCTCACAATCATAAAAAGTTGTATAAAAATGTAGTAACAGTAGTATGATATGACCTTTTTATTGACAATGCAAACAATGGTAAAAAATTTCCCCTTTTTGAGCTTTATAAACTACTTCATTCTCTTGCTTGACTTATATTAATATTTCATGCGTGTTTTTTTATTGGTTATAATTTCTTTCTCAATGATTAAAAAGTCAGAGAATTTTGATCATTGACGTAGGCCTGGGAAACTTTTCATCATATTAAGTACTGCTACTTGAAAATGTCGTGTTTTCTTCTTCACATTATATAGATTTGTGAACTATGAAGTTCACTTTTAATTTTGAAACCATTGGTTTCATGAGATCATTCGTTTACTTGTAAAGCTAATAGTAGTTGTTATTTAACATTATTATTTAGTTTTTCAAATTCTCATTTGGTACAAATGTACAACTGGGTTTAGTGTCAGATATTTTATGGACGCTTCATTAAAATGCATGAGATGATGAAGACTTGCTTTAGAATCATTATATATTTAATTAAATGCTCCTCTGTTATTGGACTCAGTTGTTGCTGGTAATTCTTATTTATATGGTACAGAGAGTCTAAGATTGTAAATGATGCATAGTTGAGGCTAAACTTTTAATCATTTATTTGTTTCTTCTTTTCTTCGTTCACATTCCTTTTGGAGGCCATGTTGTTTTATTATTGCTCATAAGCGATTCGACATTTTATTTCCAGCTTATATTGGCTACAATTCCAGATATGGAGCAGGGCAATCCACCCAGTATTGTGACAGAGGAAAATATCAACCTACTCTTTGAAATTCAGCAGAAGGTACTTTGAGACTTGAGAACCTATTGCCTGAACTGAACATCTCCTTTGAACAGTTCATTGTCCAACCTATGACATTTACATTATCCTACTTCAAGCTTTTGTACTTTGATCATGTCACTCATGTATGCATAACATGTTTCAGAGATTCCTAGGTCACCTCCTTTTTAGCGTACTTTTCATTTTTTTAAATTCTTACAGGTTGATGCAATTCGTGCAAATTATTCTGGATCAATAATATCTCTAACTGATATTTGCTTGAAACCGCTAGGCCAGGATTGTGCGACTCAAAGCTTGCTGCAGGTATTCCTTTGCCTATTTATTTCAAGTATGTCTTTGTTAAGTGTTTGTTAATGCGGTTCAAGTGAATGCAGGACGGGGCTAAAAGTGCTTGCCTGTCTTGGTTGAGCCTGTTGTTTTTCTTTTTTCTTTTTAATTGGAAACAACTTTTTTACTAGGAAAAAGACTTCATAGTTAAAAAACCATTGACAAGATAAAAAGTAAAATAAAATTTAGAAGTTTGCAACCCAAAGGGGAGAAAAAAATGCATAGATACGGATACTAGATCTTTTAGACAAAATAGAAATAGTAGATACTATGATTAGAAGGAGAGTCAATATTGCTTGCCTCCAAGAGACAAAATGAGTAGGAGAAAAGAGTAGAGAAATAGGAAGCATAGGGTTTAAATTGTGGTACACTGGTATGGATAGAAAATGCAATGGAGTAGGAATTGTGGTGGATAATGATTATAAGGATATGGTCGTAGAGGTTAAGAGAATGGGGGATAAATTGATTATAGTTAAATTAATTATTGGAGACGAAAAAATTAACATACTTACCGCCTATGCACCACAAGTAGGATTACGCGAGAGCATCAAACGCAAGTTTTGGGACGATATGGATGGATTTATGCAAAGTATACCATTAGATGAAAAGGTTTTTATTGGAGGAGATTTAAATGGGCATGTCGGGGCAAGTAACGAGGGTTTGAGAGAGTTCATGGAGGTTTTGGTTACGGTAATAGAAATGAAGAAGGAGAATCAATCTTAGAATTTGCTTCAGCATACAATCTTATCTTAGCAAATACTAGTTTTAGGAAGAGGGAGTCGCATATAATTACTTTAGTAGTGGTCATAACAAGAGCCAAATAGATTTTCTTTTAACAAGAAAAATAGATAAAAAAATATGTAGGGACTGCAAAGTAATACCTGGTGAAGCCCTTACTACCCAAATAAGTTAGTAGTACTTGATATTAGGCTAAAACGACGACATAATATGAATAAAAGAGTTAGCGACCCTAGAACAAAGTGGTGGAACCTAAAACATAGTAAACAAGTAGAGTTTAGAGAAAAACTACTAAAGGAAATATTTGGAATCTTGACTTAGATGCTAATACAATGTGGCTAGAAATGAATAGTTGCATAAGGAGAGTGGGATCAAACGTATTAGGTATATCTAAAGGCTTGGGACCACCAATGAAGGAAACATGGTGGTGGAACGAGGATGTCCAACGAGCAATTAAGACTAAAGGAGAGATGTATAGGAAAATACTTAAGTGTCAAGATGAAGATGCGTACAATCAATATAGAGAAGCTAGAAAACAAGCTAAAAAAGTGGTTAGTCAAGCAAAAACAAATTTCATGGAAGATCTATATACAAGGTTAGGTAATAGAGATGGCGAAAAATATATATATATATATATATATAGGCTAGCCAAATTAAGAGATAAAAAGAAACAAGTGCTAAGTCATGTAAGATGTATTAAGGATGAAAATCAAAATGTTTTAACGCGCGATGATGATATTAAGGAGAGATGGAGACATTACTTCGATAGTTTATTTAATGATGGCCAAGTTGATACTATAATAGATGAAAACCCACACCAAGAAAGAAATGTAAACTATACACGCAATATTAGAATTGTAGAAGTTAAAGAGGCATTGAAAAGAATGAAAACAGGGAAAACATGTGGCCCAGATGAAATACCCATAGAGGTTTGGAAATGCTTAGGAGAAATTGGATTGACTTGGTTAACAAAACTTTTCAATAAAATTCTAAAATCAAAACGGATGTCAATGGATTGGAGAAGAAGCACGCTTGTGCCAATCTTCAAAAACAAAGGAGATATTCAAAGTTGCTCAAACTATCAGGGAATTAAACTTATGAGTCACACTATGAAACTTTGGGAGAGGATAATTGACAATAGGCTAAGGAAAGAAACAAAAATATCAGAGAACCAATTTGGCTTCATGCCTAGGAGGTCAACTATGGAAGCGATTTTCTTTGTAAGACGATTGTTAGAAAAATATAGAGAAAAGAAAAAAATCTTCATATGGTATTTGTAGATTTAGAAAAAACATATGATAGGGTACCTAGAGTTGTTCTTTGGTAGGTTCTAGAAAGAAAATGAGTGCATGCTAGATACATAGACACTATTAAGGATATGTATGATGGAGTAGTAACAAGTATAAAGACATTTAGAGGAGCTACAAAAGAATTTCCCACAACGATAGGACTACATCTAATCGAGCACAATGGAAAAGTTTGATCCATGTAGCCGACCCCAGTTAATTCGAGACTAAGGCTATGTTGTTGTTGTAGCTGTTGATAGGACTACATCAAGGATCGGCTTTAAGCCCATATCTATTTACTTTAGTTAGGGATGAACTAACTAGGCGTATTCAAGAGGATATACCATTGTGTATGCTATTTGCAGATGATATTGTCTTAGTGGATAAAACAAAAGATGGAGTGAATTGGAAATTAGAACTCGGAGGAATACATTAGAATTTGAAGGCTTTAAGTTGAGTAGGGCGAAAACCGAATACATGCACTGTGAGTTTAGAAACACTAGACATCGAGATGATGGAGTGGTAAAATTAGGGGAAGTAGAAGTACCTAAGGTGAACCACTTTAGATACTTAGGATCGATCATACAAAATGATGGTAATATTGAGAATGATGTCACACATAAAATTCAAGCTGGATGGAAGAAATGACAGAGTGCAACAGGGGTGATTTGTGATCGAAATGTTCGTACTAAGTTAAAAGGAAAATTTTTTAGGACCGCAATTAGACCAACTATGCTCTATGGAAGTGAATGTCGGGCTGTAAAGCAACAACAATTACATAAAATGAACGTAGCAGAAATGATGGTGCTTAGGTGGATGTGTGGTAAAACTCGTAAAGATAGATTAAGAAATATATAAACTTAAAGACAAGTAGGAGTAGCACCAATTGATACAAAGATTAGGCCGGTGGTTTGGTCATTTGCAAAGACGGCCTACAAATGCCCCCACTAGAAAACTTGACTCAATAGAAACTGTAGAAATTTGACGAGATATGGGTAGACCAAAGTTAACATGGGATGCATTAATTAGGAGGGATTTGAATGGTTTGGAAACTCACCATCAATTGCACTTAATCGAGCACAATGGAAAAGTTCGATCCATGTAGCCGACTCCAATTAATTTGGGTCTGAGGCTATGTTGTTGTTGTTGTTTGTTTGCAACCCATGGCCAACAATAACTTATTCTTTCCTCACACTATTATGATTTTCCCATTCCATGTCCATTCATTACATGAGAACCGTGAGTTCTTAAATGCCACCAACCATGTTGCCATTATGGTTGGAGCTGTTCAATATGGAGTTGTAGTCTGTACATTCTACAGTAGATAGAAAGAAATAGTGAAAGTTGATTTATTTGGCCATTCTTTATAGCTAGAAAATTACTTCAATGCTTTGAATGTAAAATTGGGATGTGGTTTCCATGATATTTGACAATTATTTTATCCATACATGTATAATCGAGCACAATCACCATGTAGCCGACTCCAATTACTTCAATATGTATGTATGTATGTATAATGGTAATTTTCCCCAATCACCATGGTAGAATTACCCATATGTATGTATAAATACCGGGTAGTACTACCTTGGGAATTAAAAATTCAATAAGCTTGCCTCATCATAGTCAAGGTTTAAAAAATCGACAAACTTCGGCAAAGTTTGGGCGATGTTTGTCGATTTTGAGGTGAGCGAAGCGAAGTTCATAGGCAGTAGAAAAATTGTAAAACTTCGACCCAACTTCGGCTAACTTCGACCGAACTTCGAAAACATTGATGGAAGTTAATAAAACATGAAGTAAAATTGTCATGTTTCGTGGAAGTTGAGCAAACTTCGACCGAAACTTCGACCGAAACTTCGACTATACTAGAAATATACTTAAACTTCGGCTAAATTCAAATAAAACATAGTTCTAGCATCTCTACAAAGAAACTTGACTTTTCTAGCATTTAAAGTGAAATTCCATAAACTTCCGCACACCGGCGAATTTTTGTCAAACTTCCATCGTCGAAGTTAACTTCCTCGAATAAATTTCAAATTTTAGGTGAGCGAAGTCATAGGTGAAGTCGAAGTTTCAAACCTTGATCATAGTCAAAACACATAGTACCCATGACGTGGCAACTTATTTTGGTTCACATTGTAGAATTTCCCGTATATATAAAAGCTTGCCTCACATTTATATCAATAACCTATGTGTTTCAAAATCTGGTTTCTCCTCACATTTATATGAGAGAAATTACAGGCACTTCTACTTTAGTTGCCATAAATTCATCCAGCTTGGTGTCATTGCATCTTTACGCCATATATTGCAATCCTACCTTCACTTCCAATTCCACATAGAGTGATACCAAGCATGATTACAAATTGCACCAACCATTTGGCCATCCTTGTTCACTACCTAAGGTTTAATGATATAAGTTGTTGTCTATCGAGACAACATAACTTGGTTGTTGGAAGATTTTGTTAGTTCAGGTCGAGAATGCACACCTCTCTTTGAAATTGGCGAGCTAATGATATTTTAGCTCTGCTTAGTGCTTTCTCATTCATGTCATTTTTAAATTTTAATGGCAACCATTACTTTAGTGTGAAATGGAAGAAAAAGACTCCATTATTTTGGAAATGAAAATAGAAATAAACTGAATCATGATAACTCGCGCAAGAGCTATGAAAAATTCCACTATTAAAGTTCTGTCATTTCATGCATGCCATGTAACATAAAACTATTCATGTCTATCTATGCTTTCGGATTTTCGGATTTTCAGATTCTTGATTATGTTGCCTCTCAATCTATGTTATTTTACACTTGAAATATTTTTTATTCTTTGACAGTATTTCAAAATGAATCCGAAGAACTATGACGATTATGGCGGAGTTGGACATATTGAGTATTGCTTTCAGGTTTGCTCTGATAGTTTTACTTTTGGTTACTTACTTTGAAATTAACATGTGATTCCATACGTGGTAGGGAGAAATTAAAATAATCACTGCTTTGCCTCTGGTGGAACAAGTAATAGATTTCCATTTTTTTAACGCATGCTAATGGTTTTCTGGTAACAAAAAAAGAGTTTTCTCCATCTAATTTAAACCCCAAAAATGAAATACATAGATGTTATTGGCATTGTTACTCTTATAATTTATATGTTCTTTTTTTTGTTCAAGTGTGCTAGTGAGGGCATCAAACGCAAGTTTTGGGATGATATGGATGGATTTATGCAGAGTATACCATTAGATGTTTTTATTGGAGGAGATTTAAATGGGCATGTCGGGGTAAGTAACGATGAGTTTGAGAGACTTCATGAAGGTTTTGGTTACGGTAATAGAAATGAAGAAGGAGAATCAATTTTAGAATTTGCTTCAGCATATGATCTTGTCTTAGCAAATACTAGTTTTAGGAAGAGGGGGTCGCATATAATTACTTTTAGTAGTGGTCATAACAAGAGTCAAATAGATTTTCTTTTAACAAGAAAAATAGATAGAAAATTATGTAGAGACTGCAAAGTAATACCTGGTGAAGCACTTACTACCCAACATAAGTTAGTAGTACTTGATATTAAGCTAACACAACGGAATAATATGAATAAAAGAGTTAGCGACCCTAGAATAAAGTGGTGGAACCTAAAACATAGTAAACAAGTAGAGTTTAGAGAAAAACTACTAAAGGAAAATGTTTGGAATCTTGACTTAGATGCTAATACAATGTGGCTAGAAATGAGTAGTTGCATAAGGAGGGTGGGATCAAACATATTAGGTATATCTAAGGGCTTGGGACCTCCAAAGAAGGAAACATGGTGGTGGAACGAGGATGTCCAACGAGCAATTAAGACTAAAAGAGAGATGTATAGGAAAATACCTAAGTGTCAAGATGAAGATGCGTACAATCAATATAGAGAAGCTAGAAAACAAGCTAAAAAAGTAGTTAGTCAAGCTAAAACAAATTTCATGGAAGATCTATATACAAGGTTAGGTAATAGAGATGGCGAAAAATATATATATATATAGGCTAGCCAAATTAAGAGATAAAAAGAAACAAGGCCTAAGTCATGTAAGATGCATTAAGGACGAAAATCAAAATGTTTTAAAGCGCGAGGAGGATATTAGGGAGAGATGGAGAAGTTACTTCGATAGTTTATTTAATGATGGCCAAGTTGATACTATAATAGATGAAAACCCACACCAAGAAAGAAATGTAAACTATACACGCAATATTAGAATTGTAGAAGTTAAAGAGGCATTGAAAAGAATGAAAATAGGGAAAGCATGTGGCCCAGATGAAATACCCATAGAGGTTTGGAAATGCTTAGGAGAAATCGGATTGACTTGGTTAACAAAACTTTTCAATAAAATTTTAAAATCAAAACGGATGCCAATGGATTGGAGAAGAAGCACGCTTGTGCCAATCTTCAAAAACAAAGGAGACATTCAAAGTTGCTCAAACTACCGGGGAATTAAACTTTTGAGTCACACTATGAAACTTTGGGAGAGAATAATTGACAATAGGCTAAGGAGAGAAACAACAATATCAGAGAACCAATTTGGTTTCATGCCTGGGAGGTCAACTATGGAGGCGATTTTCCTTGTAAGACGATTGTTAGAAAAATATAGAGAAAAGAAAAAAGATCTTCATATGGTATTCGTAGATTTAGAAAAAGCATATGATAGGGTCCCTAGAGATGTTCTTTGGTGGGTTCTAGAAAGAAAAAGAGTGCATGCTAGATATATAGACACTATTAAGGATATGTATGATGGAGTAGTAACGAGTATAAAGACATTTGGAGGAGCTACAAAAGAATTTCCCATTACGATAGGACTACATCAAGGATCGGCTTTAAGCCCATATCTATTTACTTTAGTTATGGATGAACTAACTAGACATATTCAAGAGGATATACCATGGTGTATGTTATTTGCAGATGATATTGTCTTAGTGGATGAAACCAAAGATGGAGTGAATAGGAAATTAGAACTCTGGAGAAATACATTAGAATCTAAAGGCTTTAAGTTGAGTAGGACGAAAACTGAATACATGCACTGTGAGTTTGGAAACACTAGACATCGAGATGACGGAGTGGTAAAATTAGGGGAAGTAGAAGTTCCTAGGGTAAACCACTTTAGATACCTAGGATCAATCATACAAAATGATGGTAACATTGAAAATGATGTCACACATAGAATTCAAGCTGGATGGAAGAAATGGCGGAGTGCAACAGGGGTGATTTGTGATCGACATGTTCTTACTAAGTTAAAAGGAAAATTTTATAGGACCACAATTAGGCCAGCTATGCTCTATGGAAGTGAATGTTGGGCGGTAAAGCAACAACAATTACATAAAGTGAAAGTAGCGGAAATGAGGATGCTTAGGTGGATGTGTGGTAAAACTCGTAAAGATAGAATAAGAAATATAGAAATTCAAAGACAAGTAGGAGTAGCACCAATTGATACAAAGATTAGGGAAGGGCGGTTGCGATGGTTTGGTCACCTGCAAAGACGGCCTACTAATGCCCCAACTAGAAAACTTGACTCAATAGAAACTGTAGAAATTCGACGAGGTAGGGGCAGACCAAAGTTAACATGGGATGCATTAATTAAAAAGGATTTGAATGGTTTGCAAAGCTCACCATCAATTGCACTTAATCGAGCACAATGGAAAAGTTTGATCCATGTAGCCGACCCCAGTTAATTTGGGACCGAGGCTATGTTGTTGTTGTTGTTGTTGTTGTTGTTGTTGTGCTTGTGAGAGTATGATCACTTCTTTGTGAAAATTTTCATTTTTTTTAGATAGAATTAAATAGTTACTGGTTCAATATTGGTTCAAATTTTAGTTTGAGTTAGTCATTTAATAAGGACGAAGTGCATAGCCATTTGTATAAAAAAAGAAGTGTATTCTCGACTGACAATTTTGGTTCAATTGAATATTTTAATAGGTGGATCTTATAACGAAGAAGTGCATGCCACAAGGAGCATGCTTTGCAGCGATATTTTTCTTTTCTTCTTTTTTTCTTGCTTGGCCTAAAGAATGACTGCAAACAAACTAAATTAATTTTCCTGCCTAAAATTTTATAGTAAATCTAGAATGAAATCAATTCCCAATAAGAGACAAGTACTCAAATGGTTGCTTAGGATCCATGTAAGAGCATGATGTTTACACAAACCTAACTTTGAAACATGTTGCTGATTGACCTTGTTATTTTCACATTTTCAGCATTATACCTCTGCGGAGACGTGCAGGAGCGCATTTCAGTCTCCTCTTGACCCTAGGACAGTGTTAGGGGGATTTTCTGGAGCCAACTACTCAGAGGTAGTATTTGGATTTTCCTTTGCATTACAAGACTTGCATACTAATTTCTTATTATTTATATGACAGGCTTCTGCATTTGTAATAACCTATCCAGTCAACAACGAAGTTGATCAAGCTGGTAGCGGGAATGGGAAAGCCGTAGCTTGGGAACAAGATTTTATTGAACTAGCAAAGGTTTGATGTTACTTTCCATTTTCTGAATATTGTTGAATCAGTCTTCCGTTTTAATATAACTGCTTTTACTTAACATTTGTTCCTCAATCAGCATTGTAGTTCGCGACCATTACTTTCTCCATCTACTCTTACATGTAGGTATTACAAAAAAACTTTTCAGGTGAAATCTCGTACTCGGTCAGTAAATTTGGAGCTCTTACAACAACTGAGAATTTATAATCTTAAGGTTGTAAGGAATCAGAAAAATTGTTCTATTCGCTCTCATCAAGTTATTAATCAAGATTACTTTTTTGGTAACACCGATGTGCCAGTACATTCTGTAAAAAATGATGGCTTGAGTGTGGACATTAAGTCTATGTGAAATTCTGCGGGAGAGTCAAGATTGTTTAAGGCAGGAATCTCATCCTGTTATAATTCTCTAATTATTAGTGAAAATCTTTTGTGGTATTCATGATAATTAGAACAACGACTTTGGTAAAAGTTGGTCATTTCACAGTGATGGAACTTTACCAGTGTTTTCCCACCCCGTTCTTACGTAAAACAGAGGTTTTGAATCTTTTCTATTTATGTGATTTACTTTAACTAGAGTGTTAGAATCACAATTGAACAACTCAAGTACTCAATCAAATGATCATCTTATAAGGATGATACTCTCAACTCAAACACTTTCAATGTAGCATTGGGTTTACTTCTTCATCAAGAAATAATGTTCATAAATATAATTTGACTGTAGATGCCATAATCCCTGATATCCTTTTTGTAACTCCCCAAAATTTGGTTGATTTCTTTATTCTGTCTGCAGGAAGAAATCAACATGAAAGGTGTGAACCATTTTTTTCCCAATTTGATAACTTTGTTTTAAACAGCTATACAACAAAATAATTTGAAACCAAAGATTGCCGAGGTTAAAACTCAAGCTGCTATGGAATTATAAGACTCATAATGCAATTATGTCTAGAATGTATGTGCATATTTTCTTTCTAAATGTAGGTCACAATTATCTGTGCTATTTGTATGTTTTACAAATGTTTCAAATGAAATGTTTGGTTAGATCTCCGTAAAAGCTACTTGTTTGGTAGGACGATTGCTTAAGATTGTTATTCTTTTATTTAGACAGCTCTGCCGTTCGTTGTTAGATAACTTCATCTGAGTGGGTAATTTTAAATGAACTTACGACTTCTGTGCAACTCTCTTGATTTATTTGCCAATTCACCAGTACTCTTTTCAGTGCACTATTAATTTTAAGACAACAACAACAAAGCCTCAATCCCAAATTAGTTGGGGCCGGCTACATGGATTAAATTCTTCCATTATGCTCGATATAGTGCAGCACTGTTAATTTTGGAAAAAAAAAATATAACAAGCTTGGAGAGGGGTTGCCTGCTTGATTCGCATCCAGTGCTACAGCTGATTTGTGGAGAATATATGTTAGTATACTAGCCCCTATGTAATTACTACCATTAAATGTAGTTGAAATCCTTTTATGACTAGAACTTTTTTCTTTAGTTTGCATTCTCTTTTTAGTTCTTTTGTAAAGAAAGAGTGTGATTTTTAGTTTGGTGTAACTAACTTGTGTCACAGGAAGAGCTATTACCCATGGTACAGTCTAGAAATCTTACGATTTCCTTTTCATCAGAAAGTTCTGTAGAGGAAGAGTTGAAAAGAGAAAGCACAGCTGATGCTGCAACTATCTTAGTAAGTTTTTCATTGTTCCTTGGAAATGATTTTTTCGTTACACCTTGGAAAAATCCAAATAAGTAATCCACGAAAATAAGGCCAAACACTTCCGTCTCATTTGTGTCTAAATCTTGTGTTTGCAAACTGTTGTTGCAAAGGTAATCTCTTCAGTGTTCTTTATAGCTAGGATAATTTGTTCATTATGTTGATCTGGCATTGAGGCTCGTCCAAAATCAATTTTCTATTTTTCAAAGTGCCTGTTCTTTATAAAATAAAAAATGCACTAGTTACACGAGTTTACAATTTCCAGTACTTCATGCAAATTTGGAACTGGACTTTTTGTTCTATGGTCAGGTTTAGTCATTTAGATTTCTGCACATACCGCATTTTGATTATGAATTATGATAATCAATTGATAAAAACCAAATTTGCTTGAATTTCTCAGGAACTTGGTAAAATTGATTGTTCTTTGCTTCTAGGCCTTTGTGTTCTAAAAATCTCCATATACCTATATATATCCAGGTTAAACCTCAATGAAATTCATTTGAACTAATTGTTTATTTTTCTTACGTCAGGTAAGCTACATTTTGATGTTTGCTTACATATCTTTGACTTTGGGAGATGTGTCTCTCTCATCATCATTTTGTATCTCATCTAAGGTATGTATTTTTTTTTTCTTTAAAATCTCAATTCTTCCTGCCACAATGTTTATATTTTCCTGATGAATGTCTGCTAAAGATTTGGTCTGTGATTGTCATCTTTCTTTCTTTTTCCTTCAGTTTCTTTATATGTACTTAGCATTGTGGCGCAAGATAAAATCAAACATCTCGAAATATACGCTAATTATCATGCTATTGAGCTATTCATTTGTCCACGTGGTGAAAACTTATCTTCAGAGTGATGGAATTATTACGTAGACCAGTACTAGTCAATGTAGAGCATCTCCCATCATATTTGCTGGGATCCGATCTTCTTGTTATGCACAAAGATAAAACTAAATCTAAATGAGTTTTTCCTGTCTTTGCCTTTTTTTTTTTTTGGGTTACATGTCTTTGCCTAATTACTATCACTACTAATCGCCTTTGTCTAAAGTTGAGAAAATGTGTATATACTTTAGTGGTTTTTTGATGTATGATATCACTGAGGTGGAAAGATATTGATCTATTCCAGCAGTAAAAGAGACTGCTGGAATAGGTGCCCCTTGTTCAATGGATTAAAACGTATTACCATAGATAGCCATGAGTCTAGTGATTGAAATGGAGCTTAAAACATAAGATTTATTCTTTAATATATGCTAAACCTATGCTGTTTTAGTTCTTACGAGTTATGATCAGGGTTCGTTCGGAAAGCAAGTTTTAAGTGATGCTTT
The DNA here is from genome assembly GCA_039657365.1 of Stephania yunnanensis. Classification (NCBI taxonomy): domain Eukaryota; kingdom Viridiplantae; phylum Streptophyta; class Magnoliopsida; order Ranunculales; family Menispermaceae; genus Stephania; species Stephania yunnanensis. Next base: position 50,254,647 of record CM077585.1, on the reverse strand, counting down.
AAAGTTATTGCATTTTCCCAAAGAATTTAGCTTCCTTTAATCTTAATGCCATCTTCTTTTCCTTTTTCCCCCCCTAATTGGACTCCTTTCTTAGTCTGAGTGTCCTTTTAACCTTCTACAAATAGATGCTGAATTAAGCAGCTCGGGTTGCAGGTGTTACTTGGCTTCTCAGGAGTTATCCTAGTCATGCTTGCTGTTCTTGGATCCATTGGGTTTTTTAGTGCCATTGGAGTAAAGTCCACCCTAATCATAATGGAAGTAATCCCTTTTCTTGTTTTGGCTGTAAGTTCTTTTTCCTAAAACGTTTTAGTTTTTACATTGATTAACATAGACTACTTTTAAATCTAGATACTTTAAAAATCTAATGTGATGTTCCATATTTTAATGTATTTCTATAAATCAACTTTCCTTTCAACTATCAATTAAAATTGAATGTTTCTAACCTTGATTGATATGGGTTCTTAGATATGCTTTGTCTACAAGTGCTTAAGCAATTTTTCCTTGCATTCTACTAGGCAAAGTGCAGCCTTTTCTTTTGGTTCTATCATGTCAGGTTTTATGCAACATGGTGCTTTATGCATCTGGATTACTACCCTTAAAAGATATATGCCTCAGTATATTGATTGTGTTATAACGTTCAAATATGTTGTGTTGATAGTGAGTTTACAAACTGTTTAAAAGCCTTATTTGTGCCAGGTACATTTTCTTATGACTAGTTTTAGCTTCAAATTTGGGTCAGGCCGTCTCATCCATTTGGTTGTATGATGAAGTTATAATGTGTTTCTTTAAGTAAGACGCATTTCATCAAAGATTTTCATTGGCTAGAAAAAGAGGAAAACTCAAATTTGAAATTCAACGATTACTTGCTGAAATTTTCATTTTTTAGGTTACAGATTTTCATTTTAAGTGAACTTTTCAAATATTAACCTGCCATGAGTCAACCGTTCCTGGGCAAAATATATTTAAATCTTTGAAGAAACTCTAACCTAGGGAACCTAGCTGGTCCAATTATTTAAGCAAGGTACTTCTTTGGAGTGTTAGGTGTGATGCACAATGGGTGGTCTGAGTTGGGATCACAACTTATTTTGCACTGTCAAGCTTCTAATTACACATTGGTAGGAGACTGTAGGCTACCAGTCTCCTTTGCCCAACATTGTGAAAGTTGTTATACGATTAGTGAGAAGTGCTATGCAAATATTTGGATTCACAGGTGAGTGGATATGAGTATGACTGCTTTTTCTTGTCCAAATGACGGCAGATTGTCTAAAAGCATTTATTATATGATATTGGGTTAAAGCTTTTTTCAAGACCCTTTTTTGTTGCCTCCATTTATTGTAGATTATACGATAATACTATTGAATGTCATTATGAGTCTTGAATAACCTGAAAAGTTTCATTTGTCCTTTTTATATTGAATTGATCGTGCAGAAACTAATCGAGAATGGATTACATGCTCTTTCAAATTGAAAATTTCTTTTTGGTCAAGCAGTCTATTAAATTAGACATCTTGCTACCAGGTTGGAGTTGATAACATGTGTATCTTGGTCCATGCTGTAAAGAGGCAACCATCAGACATGCCTTTAGAAGGACGAATAAGCAATGCTTTAGTTGAAGTTGGGCCATCTATTACCCTAGCTAGTTTATCTGAGATTTTGGCATTTACAGTTGGAAGTTTTATTCCTATGCCAGCATGCCGAGTATTCTCTCTGTTTGCAGGTCAGAAGTTCTTTTTAGAAGGTTGATTTTTTTTTTTTTTTCTGTGAACTGTGAAGTTCTTCAGCATTCTTAACTTGCATTTATTGTTTTGCAGCATTGGCTGTTTTCCTGGACTTTCTTTTGCAGGTCACTGCTTTCGTTGCTTTGATAATTTTTGACTTTTTGAGGACGGAAGATGATCGAGTTGACTGTTTTCCATGCATAAAAGTCCCTTCGTCAAATTCTGAATCTGATAAAGGTACTTTGAAGCTGTCTTCCATTCCTAGCACATTATATGTATGTATAGGTGGCACATTATATGTATGTATAGGGCAACAACAATAATACCCATGTCATGGGGACTTTATTTACACACACACACACACACACAAAATTTAAATTTGATAGTTTCTTGCTCTAATGAAGTAACATCAGAAGGATGATATGTAGGTCTTAATAAGGGAAAGCCTGGATTGCTTGCTCATTATATGAAGGTAATATTCAAGATGTTGTTTTCATAAGTCATTATATTATGTAGAGCATTTGAAAAAATTGTTTGTGTTAAAGCATATGCGAAGTTTACAAAGTTTTATGATTGATTGTATGCTTCTTTTTTCTTTTTTCTTTTTAGTATTATCTCACAAATGAGGCTGTAAAATGCCAATTTGCACCTTTACTTTGTTAAACTATAACAATCGCATAAGAAAACCTTTTAAAGTTTGTTATTATATCCTAACCTTTCTAGATAGTTGTATTCCAATTCAGTTTTTAACTTAAAATTTGACAAGGTGGCACTTTAATTATGAGTTAAAAAAGCCACCTCATCACCTATAATTATCAAAATAATTATTAATTTTATGATTTAAACTCAATATTTAAGTGACACATCATCAAATTTGGAGTTTACAATTGGTTTAGGATACAAATTAAACAATGTAGAAAGGTTAGGATATAATAGCAAAAGTTGTGAAAGGTTAGGATAATTTAACCAATTTGGCCATCTTTTCCATTGAGTATGATGATATAATGGTAGATGGTTTGGTAATCTATTCGCATTTTCCATCAAATATATCATTTTTTCGCCCCATGTGGATATCTTACCTTGCACAATATTACCCTAATGTATCTGTCTTTTTATTTGCTTTCTGACAAACTAATTTATGCATCTCAACTTGCTAGGAAATACATGCTCCGATTCTTGGTCTTTGGGGGGTTAAGATAGCTGTGGTTATAGTCTTTGTTGCTTTTGCTTTCACTAGCATCGTGAGTAGTCCTTCTTGATCGAAGTTTCTTTTCTCTAATGGAGATTTCATCTTTAGTTTCTCTGACTTTGTAAAATACCCTAGAAAGAATATTATATAATTCTAAACATTATAGACATTATGCACGAGGATTGAACCTGGTTTGGAACAAAGGATTGTCCTTCCACGGGATTCCTACCTTCAGGTAAATATTTTAGTACAATAATTTACTATATTTATCTTCCATGTTCCTTATAGATATAACCACTAAAATTTGCTTACATGCAGGGCTATTTCAATAATGTCTCGGAGTATCTCAAAATAGGGCCCCCTTTATATTTTGTTGTGAAGAACTATAATTATAGGTAACATCAATTCTTTTTGGTCGAAATTTCTTTTTATAGTTGTCATTTGGTTGCTCCGTGCTCCTCTTCTTTTTATACTTTTCCTGGTTATTGTCTACATAGTTGATAACTTGAAACAATCATCAAATTGATAAATGCATAATAAGTGTGTGTATACATACAGGTATATTATATCTATGTTCTTTTTGAATGACTTCTTTTCAAGAGTTTAAGGTTAAAAATCCACTGCAGTAAAAGGGGCAATGCAAAATAAACATTAGTTGAGTGGCATTAAATGAAATAAACGTTAGTTGAGTGACATTAAATGATTATGGCCCCCAAGTTATCTTTTTGGCAATGCCAGATAATCTCCTATTAACTCGCCATGGAGGAGAACGAAATAATCTCTTCTATGAGAATCTATATGTTAACATTGTGAATTTGCCTAATATTAGAAGAGCCTTCTCATAGATGTGGTGCTTGTCAAATCTTTTTGACATTTAGGAAGGCGATTCTCTTTAACAATTTGTTTGAAAAATCACTAGTTGACACAATATTCAAATGTGATGACTTGGTCTTTATCTTATAGCTTGTATCTAGATTTTTTTTGTCCTCGTTCAAGTTGGAAAACATAAATCTTTATGGAAACAGTCTAGGGCACTTGGAGTGACCGATGCACAATGCCATCTTCATCAGAATTTAGGAGATATCATGGAGAGGAAGTGCGCTTTATATTAACATAATTAGATACCATATGTTATTTGCAATGGCATTTTTAATGTGTCTTTTTTGGTCAAACAGACAAATGGGCAACAATATACTTCTGTTGCTTGGGTGAAGCCTACAGCATTCTTTAGCAAAGAGTGAAATTTCGTCTCCTTTTATCATATTATTAATATATTTGTCCTAATGTAAGACTTTCTGTAGTCAGATGTTTCAATTCTAGGTTGGCATCATTGGACTGAATGTCTCATTTTAACATTCCCGCTAATCCCGTTTATCAAATTCTCTCTTTTGATCAATGGAGACTAAAAAATGTATATGTATTGACATCTAAAAAATGGTTCTTGTGTATTTCTATTGTGATTAGTTCACTTATAAAATTCATGTTATGAAGTTTTTCCAGGACTCACGCTGTAAAAGGGACCAAAATACTTTTAGATCTCAGTTTCTTGTAAATTTCCCATTCTGAATGAGATCAAATCTTACGTGTCTCATTGATCAGTAAAGTAGTTTTTTGAATTTGAATTTATAAACAACCCTGCGTTCCAATTTACTAAATGTCACTGAATCCTAGATTTGTTAGCTATATATATAGTTCTTTGATGTTTTGACTTTTGAACGCTTAGATTATTGCATCGGGAAATGTTTTTCAGAAAGTACATCTTTATCCATCTTGAGTACATCTACTAGTAGGAGTTATGTTGAATATTCATTTATCGTTCTTATCAATGTTCGGCTACCTCCTCTCAGTTCAGAATCTAGAGATACGAACATACTATGCTCTATCAGCCAATGTGATTCGAACTCCTTATTGAATGAGGTAAAATTCCAAGTGGATCTTTTTATACTATAGACTGCATTTGTTTTCTTTTCTTTTTTTTTTGTATAGAAAAATGCGTCTATTTTCTATTTGTTGTTTCTTGTACTCTTCTAGCAAGAGGAAGTTTAAGAAGTCTGCCATTTTCTCTCGCCCTCTCTTTCTCAGTTTCTGCTTCTTCATTATGTCTCTTATTTTCTCTTTCTCTTCTCCCTGAATTGCTCTTCTGATCTTCTTCTTTAATTCTCTTCAATCTCTCTTCTCGCTTTCTTTACTACCAATTTTCTAATCAGCAGATCAGTTGCATCAGTTTTATCTTCTAGAAGCTTTTTCCTTTTTATATATTTTAATGTCTGATTCCATAAACTTACTTGGGCTCTCTGTCACTTTCTACTTTGACCCGCATTCAATAATATCTATACTCTAACTAATCAATGAGAAGTTTTGGTTGTTACTGGTGCATCATTCTTAATTTTTCTAAAGAATCCAAACGCAAGATTTTCTCTGCATCTAAAATTGTTTCATACATCACAGATAGCAAGGGCATCCACAATACCAGAGTCAAGTTACGTTGCTAAACCAGCAGCTTCATGGCTGGATGACTTTCTTGTTTGGATGTCTCCAGAAGCATTTGGATGCTGCCGAAAGTTCACAAATGGAAGTTACTGTCCTCCTGATGATCAGGTAAGTGTCCATGGATATTTTCTGCATGTTTCACTTTCATGAGAAAGAACCATCAAGGTACAACTACAGTTACTTGACCAAAACACAAAGTACAACTGCAGTTTACGCTTTCCAGAAGTCGTTAACAATAAATTGCTTGTATATTCATAGGGAAACAAATAATAGTACTGTAAATTTCTAGTATACATGTACTAATTAACATTCCAACAATCTTAGGTATAAATAAAGCGGTTTACATCTTGTTGCACCATTGTATTAACTGTAATTACTTCATTCTACAGCCTCCTTGTTGCTTACCAGGGCTAGGCTCTTGCTCACTAGATGGGGCGTGCAGAGATTGTACGACGGTAGTGATACCTGAAAGACTTCTAGTCATTCGCTTGTCATTTTCTATTGAGTAAATCGTACTTAAATGTTTATGTAGACTTGCTTTCAAATCAATTTTTGTGGTTGTTTCAGTGTTTTCTTCACTCAGATTGGCATAATAACAGACCATCTACAGAACAATTTAAAGAGAAACTTCCATGGTTCCTTAATGCACTACCCTCTGCGGACTGTTCCAAGGGAGGTCACGGTGCTTACACGAGCAGTTTGGATCTGAATGGTACACATAAATATTTCTATTCCTATGCTTGACTGTAAATCTTTAGTCTGTTCATTTAATGGGTAAGGAGCTTTGTGCCCATCCTTCACTAATTAATTCAACTATATATTTTGTTCAAAGAGAATCTGCTTTATTGAGAAAAACCATAGCTACAAGTAGCTTCTTTAATGAATTAAGAACAATTATTTAAAACCTTGAAAATTATTTTTAAGGTTACTAACCATTGAAAAATCTGGGATCAAGGGTCAAGTAACGAGTGCAGAAGGATATGATCTCTGCCACAATCAAAGGAAGAGATGTTAGGTTAAACAACTGATAAAGCTTTTTGCTCTCTATTTCTGCATTACGAGCTGTGTCGGCTTCTGATATACCTGGATCGTGCTAGCCTGTAACGTAATTTTGTGTAATAACAATGAAGCAGATTCTTCAATTACATTCATGCAGACAAGTGGATTAACGTTTATAATTCAGATTGATCTTGTGTGAACTTTATTTATTTTAGTGACTGTTTCTGTTTCTCACTCAGATTATGAGAATGGTGTCATTCAAGCATCGGAATTTCGTACATATCATACACCTCTCAATAAGCAAGTATGACGACACCTTTATTGTGAAAAACTTAGTATGTCTAGGTTTTACTTGCTTATTTAGGAACCTTTATTTAATTAATCCACTACTGATTTTGTTGTTGCAGAGTGATTTTGTAAATGCAATGCGTGCTGCTCGTGAGTTTAGCTCAAGGATTTCTGATTCTTTGCAGGTGAGTCTGGACGCTTACATGAAAAACTGTAGAAGAGCTCTTATTCCTTTTGTATATCTGGAATTGTTGAGTCAACGAGTTAAATTTTTTTTTTGTTTGTATTTGGGAAACTAACAATGACATTTCCTAGATTACTGAAAATAGTTCAATAGTTTCAAAAAAAAAAAAAAATCTTGGTAAACTGGTATTTAAATGCAAATTTGCAACATCTCTAGTTGGATCAGACATCTCTGCTTTGTTAATTGATGTTGCTTTATTACTCTGTAAATGCAATGTTGTACCGAACACTTTTAGAGAGTCTGCTTTTATTACACACTCGACTGATTGGAAAATAACTTGTACAGAGTTGATTTTCTTGAAAAGGATCTTCTTGGGTGAATTGTCTTTGCAAGATAACTTTCTAACTTCTCTTAAGATCATGATTTGTAGGCTCGCCAACGGATAACCTTTGGTTGAGAGGCCTATGAGTTGGTCATACCTTTTATGTGTTTGCTTCCTATCTGTTTTATAGTCATGAGGTTTTGGAAAATTTTCTCTCTTGATCTTTCTTTTGCCTTGGACTAGCTTTACTAAACGTTTTAATCAATTTCTTTAAAAAAGATGTTTCTTTGCGGAAAGGCATGTTTAGGTCTTTTCTTTTCCATGTGCCAAGGAGCGCATTAGATGCGGTTTCTTTCTGCTTTCAGGCCACCTATTAGTCTCAATTTATGTTTCCTTTCGGTGATAAAGGTGAAAATTGTCCTTTCGGTGATAAAGGTGAAAGTTGTCATGCATCTTAAGGCATGGCTTTACGGTGCATCTAATACAGAAACTTTCTCTCATATACATGCCGTATATGATATGTTAAATATATTTTAATTCATTTTGCTGACCATTGAGAAATTTTTTTATTTGAAAACATTCTATATTAATGGCATGGGCATTTTACGAGCTAAAATAAAACACAGAAAACTCCCGTCTATTTTCATGTTAAAATATTTTTAATTATTCACTTGGAATGAATATTAAAGTTATCAAAATTCACGATCATACATATATGCTTTCCTAACTTCCCCCCTTCTTCTTGGTGCAGATTGATATCTTTCCGTATGCAATGTTCTATATATTTTTCGAGCAATACATGGATATATGGAAGACAACATTGGTAAATGTTGTCATAACTCTTGGTTAGCATTCCTACCCTGTAAAAGCAAATCAACTTTTGATTCTAAATTCTCATCTCTCAAACTTATTGTTTTGTTTTGGCTGAATTTTGAAGTGGAAAAGTACAGCCTACAGAAACTTTTCAAAGTTCTTGATCTTCCACATGCTTAATTTATCCTGCAGTTGAACTTGAGGGAGTCATTTAGAGAAAGTCGTATTCACATATATCTTTCCTTAGATATGTGTTTCTAATTATTCTAATGATTTTATTTACTGATGGCCTCCTAGTACCTCAGCTTGCCACGAATATTTTCTATTGGTTTCTTCTATATGTACCTTTGTATTATGTAATGCTTGCATAAACCTAATAACATTTTCATTCAACTTATTCTTAAAGACTTAACTAGCTTTCTATTTTTCTAACTGAACAGGTGCTGTATTTACTGTTTCCTTAGTTATCACCTGCAGGTATCCATCTTCAAATTGTTGATTTTGATTATACATGTATCCCTTAATTATTTTTCTGAAATCTTGATGTGATATTGCAATGGCCACAGCGTGTGCTCTTTTTTATTCCTTGTGGAGATTAATGTTGGCAATTCTCTTGCTTTCATATTGAAATGCAGTTTGTGGAGCTCAGCTATCATTTTGCTTGTCTTGGCCATGGTTGTTGTGGATCTCATGGTAAGTCTTTCTTTTCATCACATCACCCTGTTATTCAACCTAGAACAGTGAATAACCTGTATTTACCCAAAAAAAAGAGCTTATATACTCTTTTTCGTACTCTGCAAAGTTGTCAATGTTGAACATTCAGGTGCGAAATTCTGCTGCATTTTCTAATTTAGTATTATTTTAAGATAAAAAATTCTAGTTGGAAGTAGGAATATATTCTTCTGACTGACATGAATGGATGGGCATTAAGCAATAAGCTTTTAAATTCTTTCATTTTCGAAGGCCAAGTTTGTTTTTTTTTTTTTTTTTTTTTTCCATCCTGAGCTTTGGCAGAAAACTAGTCATGTTTTTCATGATTCCAGTATATATGAAACCGAACTAGTTAATAAGATCATCTGACAAAATAAATTCTAATGCTGGAACAAGTGTGCTATTTTAGGAACCTTAGATGAGTGACTAAGAGAATCTTAATGCGGTAAAATATCCACATAAATAAAAATTGCTAGATTATCTCATCCACAAACCCGACTCTAGGAAATTTCTCTGCAAAGTTTGGCCAACTAGAATCTTTATTTTCATATTTCTTAAAATCTAGTCAATAGGTGCCAACTTCCTACCTTGAAACCCCCATAGAATTCATATTGCACAAGTTTCTTTGTTAGAAAATCTGAAATGCAACATTACTCTCATTGTGAGTATTATGCCTGATTTATGTGTGACTTGGGTGCTTTTCTTTTCTTGGTCTTTTCACTAGTCATTTAGCATATATATATATATGTATATGTATATATATATATATGTATATGTATATCTATCATATATATAAAACCACGAATCACAAATTTTTGAGTGGTAATGAAATTTACCTATTTGCCCATACTTCTTTTTTTTTTCATCTCCAAATCAACTTTTTCTTTTTATCCAAATCAAACTCTAACTTCTTATCAATCAACTACACGTTTTTTTTTCTTTATCTCCAAATCAATCATGAACCCATTTTCATCAATCCAATACACTTTTTTTAAGGAAGTAATGTCCTAGCATGATTAGCTTGTTTTTTCATTCACATCTTATCTCAGTCACATTATAAAATATTGATAAACTAAAAAAGGTACTTATATTTTTAATTTTTAAATTTTAATTACAATTTTGAATTTTATATCTATCATATATATAAAAGCACGAATCACAAATTTTTGAGTGCTAATGAAATTTACTTATTTGCCTATATATATATATATGTTGCATATATACCATTGGGAGAACTCTAGATGAGTACGTTGCATATATATCATATATATAAAAACAACTATATATAAAAAAACAACTAAATATCACAAATTGTAAACTCAGAGTTTTCCCAATGGTATATATGCAACGTATTCATCTAGAGTTCTCTCAATGGTATATATGCAACATACATACATATATATCTATCATATATATAAAAGCACGAATCACAAATTTTTGAGTGGTAATGAAATTTACCTATTTGCCCATACTTCTTTTTTTTTTCATCTCCAAATAAACCTTTTCTTTTGTATCCAAATCAAACTCTAACTCTTTATCAATCCACTAGACGTTTTTTTTTTCTTTATCTCCAAATCAATCATGAACTTATTCTCATCAATCCAATACACTTTTTTTGAGGAAGTAATGTCCTAACATGATTAGCTTGTTTTTTCATTCACATCTTATCTCAATCACATTATAGAATATTGATAAGCTAAAAAAGGTACTTATATTTCTAATTTTTAAATTTTAATTACAATTTTGAATTTTGAATTTTAATTTTATATATATCTATCATATATATAAAAGCACGAATCACAAATTTTTGAGTGGTAATGAAATTTACCTATTTGCCCATACTTCTTTTTTTTTTTCATCTCCAAATCAACTTTTTTTTTTATCCAAATCAAACTCTAACTCCTTATCAATCCACTACACGTTTTTTTTTTCTTTATCTCCAAATCAATCATGAACTCATTCTCATTAATCCAATACACTTTTTTTTGAGGAAGTAATGTCCTAGCATGATTAGCTTGTTTTTTCATTCACATCTTATCTCAATCACATTATAGAATATTGATAAACTAAAAAAGGTACTTATATTTCTAATTTTTAAATTTTAATTACAATTTTGAATTTTGAATTTTATATTTATCATATATAGAAAAGCACGAATCACAAATTTTTGAGTGGTAATGAAATTTACTTATTTGCCCATATATATATATCATATATATAAAAACAACTTTATATAAAAAAACAACTAAATATCACAAATTGTAAACTCAGAGTTTTCCCACTGGTTTATATGCAACGTACTCATCTAGAGTTCTCCCAATGGTATATATGCAACATATATATATATATATAAACAGTGAAGAAGAGAGAATCTGAGAGGGAAAAGAATAAGGTGGTTTGAAAAAGGTGTTGGGGAGGGAACAAACTCAAAACCCATAAGAAATTTTAATGAGAAAAATTCTGATTAATCAACAACAACAACATAGCCTCAGTCCCAAATTAACTTGGGTCGGCTACATGGATCAAACTTTTCCGTTGTGCTCGATTAAGTGCAATTGATGGTGAGCTTTGCAAACCATTCAAATCTCTCTTAATTAATGCATCACATGTTAACTTTGGTCTAACCCTACCTCGTCGAATTTCTACAGTTTCTATTGAGTCAAGTTTTCTAGTTGGGGCATTTGTAGGCCGTCTTTGCAGGTGACCAAACCATCGCAACCGCCCTTCCCTAATCTTTGTATCAATTGGTGCTACTCCTACTTGTCTTTGAATTTCTATATTTCTTATTCTATCTTTACGAGTTTTACCACACATCCACCTAAGCATCCTCATTTCTGCTACGTTCACTTTATGTAATTGTTGTTGCTTTACCGCCCAACATTCACTTCCATAGAGCATAGCTGGCCTAATTGCGGTCCTATAAAATTTTCCTTTTAACTTAGTAAGAACATGTCGATCACAAATCACCCCTGTTGCACTCCGCCATTTCTTCCATCCAGAATTTGAATTCTATGTGTGACATCATTTTCAATGTTACCATCATTTTGTATGATTGATCCTAGGTATCTAAAGTGGTTTACCCTAGGAACTTCTACTTCCCTAATTTTACCACTCCGTCATCTCGATGTCTAGTGTTTCCAAACTCACAAGTGCATGTATTCGTTTCGTCCTACTCAACTTAAAGCCTTTAGATTCTAATGTATTCCTCCAGAGTTCTAATTTCCTATTCACTCCATCTTAGTTTCATCCACTAAGACAATATCATCTTGCAAATAACATACACCATGGTATATCCTCTTGAATATGTCTAGTTAGTTCATCCATAACTAAAGTAAATAGATATGGGCTTAAAGCCGATCCTTGATGTAGTCTTATCGTAATGGGAAATTCTTTTGTAGCTCCTCCAAATGTCTTTATACTCGTTACTACTCCATCATACATATCCTTAATAGTGTCTATATATCCAGCATGCACTCTTTTTCTTTCTAGAACCCACCAAAGAACATCTCTAGGGACCCTATCATATGCTTTTTCTAAATCTACGAATACCATATGAAGATCTTTTTTCTTTTCTCTATATTTTTCTAACAATCGTCTTACAAGGAAAATCGCCTCCATAGTTGACCTCCCAGGCATGAAACCAAATTGGTTCTCTGATTATTCATGTGAAAAAAATGTGTCTAAAGCTTTAATCCCAACTAATTCAATTATTTTCATTCATAATTTCAAAGTTATCCTTTCTATCTATAGAGTTTGAGGTAAAGATTGAACTTTATGTACAATTCTACGGAATCTCCACAAGCAAGTGTTTACAAATTGATGGGTCAAACCACTTGTGTTTTTTTTTCCTTGTTTCCTTTTTTTTTTTTTGAGGAAGTAATGTCTTAGCATGACTAGCTTGTTTTTTCATTAACATCTTATATCAATCACATTAGAGAATATATTGATAAGCTAAAAAAGTTACTTGTATTTCTAATTTTTAAATTTTAATTAAAATTTTGAGTTTTATTAATAAATTGTTAGAAATTAATTCCCGCGAGCGAAGCGAGCAGGTCAATCGTGCGTAGCACGTCCTGAAACTAGTATATATATATATATATATATATTTAATTGTCTTCGTCTACCTATATATTTTATTGAACCTTTTCCTTTAAAAAATTAACAAACAAAGCTTCAATCACAAATTAGTTGGGATTGACTACATGGATCCAACTTTATATGTAATTCCATTTGATGTAGTTGACCATTCCACTTAGTAATCTATTAAATCATTTATCTTAGGAGTACGGTGTACCCCTGTACCTATGACTTATTTCGATTTCTAGCACATCAAGTCTTCTAACTAGACTCAAACCACAACAAGCCCCCTTCTCTTATTTTATTTTATTTTATTTTCTCTACTAATGCTACTCTTACTTTCCCGTAAATTTCCATATTCGTTATTCTATTCTTGCGTGTTTTACTACACTATCTCGTATCTACTAAACTCCATTTTATGTAGATGTTGTTTCTTTATCGCCCAACCGCCAGGCATAATTGGTTTAATTCTAGTTTAATAGAATTTTCTTATAGTTTAATTGTGGTGTTTTGGTTGCAAATCATACAGCTTGAGTTTTATGTGCTATACATCCTCCTTTACTGTCATTACAGAAGGTGGTTGCGTAACTATGTAGTTGAAAGTTTATTTTTGCTTCTAGTTGAATTAGGTTCCCTTGGTGATCTGTAGTGAATTACTCCTTCAACATTAATCATCTCTTAATTAATCTTTGCAGGGCGTAATGGCAATTTTGAACATCCAACTGAATGCAATCTCTGTGGTAAACCTTGTGATGTCAATCGGAATTGCTATTGAGTTTTGTGTCCACATAATATACGCTTTCTTGGTTAGTGTTTTCTATTTTCTGATTTGTCATTGGTTAATTTTAGCAAATGCGTATGCTGATGAACTTATAAATTAAATATTGAATTATGCTGCTCATGTCTAGGCAAGCACTGGAGATAGAGAGAGTCGCATGAAGGACGCATTGAGTACCATGGGAGCCTCTGTCTTCAGGTTGACTCTCACTCTCTTATAACTAATAAATGTGACCTGAAATGTTTGCATGTCACGGGTTCTTTTTGTGGAAACAAAAACCATACGTGAATTTCACTGTAAAGAGAACTTGTGCTAGGGTATACGAGCCTACGTACAATTTTCATGAATGCTTAAATTATGTCCATGTGATTAATGGAAATGATGGTAGCTTGATTAAATCTCACATTTGAGTTAATGCTATGTTTCAAGTAACCGTCTATTCAATAATAACCTCTTATGTTTATGATACTACTGCAGTGGAATCACCCTTACAAAACTAATTGGAGTGATCGTCCTACATTTTGCAAGATCGGAAGTTTTTGTGGTGCATAATTCTACTCTCTCAACTATTTCAATTGTATATGCATCAACTAGCTAGGTTTTCACCATTTTAACTCAAAGCAATCTGTCCTTTGCAGGTTTATTATTTCCAAATGTACTTGGCGCTGCTCCTTATAGGATTCTTGCATGGCCTTGTGTTTCTTCCTGTAAGTTAATTGAATCCTTTTTTGCCTATTCTCGTTTTAATCTATGGTTACACCAATCAAATTTACAAAAATTCTACATATATGAATGAAAATCAGCAATCAAAATAATCAATCTTCTAACATATAGCGAATGTTTAAAATTAAGGAACTTATTTTTGTTTTGCAGGTGGTGTTAAGCATATGCGGTCCTCCCTCAACAAGTTTGCTTGTGGAGAACAAAAACGCTCCAAATGAGAAACAAGAGCATCAAGTTTTGAACTCTGCAACACATTCCAGTTGATTAATTAAATTAATTAGCGTAAGATGATTTCATCGATCGCATGTATAATCGAAGACTGGCTTAATTTGAAATCGATCTAATTAACAAATCGACGACACTTTTTTTTTTTCCCAATGAAACAAAACTTGCATGTGATCATAGATCATATATATGTGAGCCATGAAAGAAACTAGACACAAAGAAATGACAACATTAATTCATATACATTTGACAACGAAAAAAATAGCTCTGTATGTATATACATTTGAATCTAATCAATTACAATTAAATCAAAAAGCAAATACTACGAGTCTATGAGGACGTGAATGAACACCCACTTAGCCTAGCAAGTCTCTAAACACAAATCATATGCATGGTCTTGTGAGAAATCTGGAGTGTAGTCATCATCAGGCCATTCATTAAAATGGTAAGTCAAAGGAGAAAAGGGTTGAAGCTCTGCAAAGATGTCATTCTGCTCGTCTCTCATCATAATGTCTGTGTCCATGCTACTAATAGCGGTAGTTGCTGATGATGATGGCTGATCTGCAGCAGCAACCTCTATCGTCTCAACCTCCGCTCCGGCATCCGGCGCTGTATCAGGATTGTTGCAGGCAGCTTCGATAATAGCCATGAATTCTTCATTATCAATGTCACAGTCAATAATAGCGGTAGGCGATGATGATGGTTGATCAGCAGCAGCAAAGTCTATTGTCTCAACGTCCGCTCTAGCATTCGGCGCTGTATCAGTATTGCTGTAGGCGGCTTCGATAATAGCCATGAATTCTTCATTATCAATGTCACAGTCCATATTTAATAAGAATGATTCAATATCTATATCCTCATGATCATCAAAACAACTAGTGGTGCCACTACTGTCGACTCCCATGTCTGCGTCCGCGATGGCATTGTTGGTAGCCATGAATGGTACTAATGGCTGATCCTGCAGGTTGTTGATCATTGGTGTCGTGGCTTCTTGAGCAGCACCAGGCATGGTTACTAACTGATCCTCGTTGACGTCTCCACAAGAATAGTAAGGCAGCACTGGTAGTACCATGGCGGCTTCGTTCGTGGACATGCCTTCAACATTGATGCATTGATCATCATGGGCATGCCTAATATTCATGGTAGCCTTGGTAGGCACCATGGCAGCTTCCTCAAGAACAACAGTATCATAATTGACATGATCTCCACAAGAATAAGAAAGTAGATGTGGCGCCATGCAGTTCACCATGCCTTCTTCTTGGGCACCAACATCCAATTGATGATGATCAACTTGCTGGACAGTTGATGTAGTCTTGCTTTTAGTACTAGTATTAGCTTTGTCTCTCCTTTTGTAGATCTTGCACAGAGCGTAATCTTCAAACTGTATGGTAAATAGTAAACAATTAGCAAATTATACAGTACAACAACAATTCTTATAAGTTAAATCATTACAATAGTATATGCACTAATACATAATTGTATATGCATGCATACTACTTTATATGAGATTAATTATTCGATCCGGGACGTAGGACTTTTAAAAAAAAAAAACTCTTAATACAATTAAGATATTTAGATGTATACGTTATAGTAGTGAATATATATGTCCGACAAAAAATTCTAATATGTGCATTATTGATTGCCGAGCTAGATTAATTAATATATAAGAAAGAATAATCACTTATGTATGCATAGTTACCTTTTCGTGTGAGTGATGTTGCGGAGCCAAAACGTATTCTTGCATGATCCAATCGGTCTTGATGTTTTTTTCTTCAAAGAAGTTCAATGCTCTCCTATTTCCCAATCCTTGAACATCCTTCTGTTTATTCGAGGCTCTCCAATATCCACTCTCATCAACAATGCGCCTATCACATCTACTAGAGCTGCTATTCTTGTGCTTCTTGGTTATAGAGCTGAAAAAGTACCATTCTTTTGCTCTCTTTCTCTCGTACAAACCTGCACCAAGAATCAATGTAAATACTTATATTTTAATTATTTGGGCAAAAAAAAAAAAAAAGAACCACTGTATATTCATGCCTGCATGCATGAGTTTCAAACCCTAAACCTAACCCTAACCCTAACACTAGTGAGTAGTACTGACTATTGCTTTACACAAAGACGGACACAAAAAAAAAGGAACATTATATATAATCAAGCAAGACAATGACACTATCATGCATGCACTGATGCACACAACTATATATTAGGGGTGGGTAATGGTTTCCGAAAAAGCGCCCAAATCGCTCAAACCGTGTAAACAACATGGTTTGGTTTGGTTTTTAGAACTCGCGGTTTGGGGGCGGTTTAAAAAATTTAAAAATCGCATAGAATCGCGGTTTGGTCACGGTTTTCATTTAAAAAAAACGCGATTTCACCAAACCGATGGTATTTTAGTAAATACCCAACATTTATTTATTTTAATCTATTTGTTTTTGTTGTAACTTTTGAGATGAACTTGGATTTCTAACTTTGATCGAGTTCTTTTTGGTGAATGATTGGTTATATATGTTTTGGTGTATCTTATGTTGAATTTTTTATGAACAATTGAACATTAAACATGTATGGACTTTATGGTATATATAATATGTATGATTGTTTTTTTTTCTTTTTTTTTGAAAATGGGTCGCATGAAAATCGCGAAACCAAACCGACCAAAACCGCGCAAAACCGTGGGTGCGGTTTTGATGGTTCGTGGTTTGGTGGTGGTTTGCAAATCGGCCAAACCGCGAATCCTCGGTTTGGTCGCGATTTTTTGGTTTTCACCATCAAACCGCGGTTTGTCCACCCCTACTATATATCGATCGATCGACATTCTTACTTGTGAGGTTGTCGGGTAAATAATTGATGATGCTATTGGTGAGGTCGTGAATCTCTTCGAATTTGATGCCGGGTTTAGTGTTTTGGGAAGAAGAAAGTGATGGAGTAACTCGAAATCCGTCGAACAAACACGTAACCGCAGGGAAGACGAACATCTTCTGATGAGCTTAAACCACCAAGAACTGAACACATTGCCATATTGATTTAACTTGATGAAGAATAAGAGAAACGGGAGCTATGAAGAACGATTATATTTGACTACTAGAATCGTAGAAATCTTGATCGGTTAAATGATCCATGGTGCTACTATTTATGTACAAACTAATCGTGTGCGTTCATGCGTGGCGGTGGGCATGTGAGGATAATACACTTATCTATTAACCCTTAAAACTTTCTAAAACGCCACCATATCTATCCAATACTGATATAATGTACTTGTGTTCGATTTACAATTGTTATTTGTAACAATTAATTAAGTTCACAAATTAAGCATGTATTTTGAATTGCGATCAAGAATTCGTAACTTACCAAAGGATAATCATACAGTTCAAAGTGAGTAGTTATCATATTCTCGTAAATAATTGAAATTCTATAAATACCCTTAATAACATTTTTTTTTCAACTAATAAAATGAGGCCCGCTATGGGCACCCTACCATTTCATGATGGCACCCATTATTTTTCTCATTTCCCAATCTAAAATGTAAAAAACTATTTTGCCCCTTCATATATACACACCCAAACCCCACAAACCATTTGCAACTCAAAACTGGGGCACCCCACCACCTTGAGGAAGAAATGAACCATAAAGCCACAATTGTGTTTGCCGAGCGTGTATCGTTTCTTGCGTCTTGACATCATCCGAGAAAGGAATAAAAGTCTCGGTAATGGACAACCGAGAGAAATGCTACGTTCTCGGTTGTACATCACCGATAGGACATAAACTATACACTTCGACTTACTCTCGTGATGTGGTGACCGAGACGACAATAAAAGTCTCGGTCATGGACAACTGAGATCTATCTTACACTCTCGATTGTACAACACCGACAGAACATAAACTATACACTAATGGTTGCTCTCGTGAAGTGGTGACCGAGATAACAATATAACTCTCGGCAATTCGTTGCCGAGACTGTGTAAACTATATTGGCCTGTCTGGCCGAGAACCACGAGTTTTCAAAAGTTTCCCCTCAGTCTCGGCCATGCTTGGCCGAGACTGTAAACAAAATCTCTGGCATGTGTGGCCGAGAACCACGACTTTCCAATAAATGCACCATTAAATGCACCGCCACACAAACATAACAACTACTCTACCAAATGCAACTTAATTAGACTATCAACGTACCTTCAAACGATCGATTTCACGACTTGAGTGTGTGAACGAAAAACTTGAACCGAGCCCTAATGTGGAGACGAAATCAATCAAAACTCGGAGCCTTCAAACTCGAAAAATGTCCTACAACAGCGGAGAGAGACGGAGAGGAACGAAGACAACTGAGATTCGAGATTGCTAGCTGGTTCGTTGAGGAGAAGTATGGCAAGTCAAGCAAGATGACGGTGGTGGGGTGCCTCAAGAGGACGGTGGTGGGGTGCCTCTATTTTGCACGAGGGGTATTTTTGGGATTTCGGGCCTAATTTTTGGGTGCCCTTGGTAATTTGATTTGTGCCCTCAATAAGAGGGTGCATTCATGAATTGGTGGGGTGCCCTTAGCGTCCCTCAAGAGGGCCGCTAAGGGCACCCCACCGTTTCATGAAGGCACCCAGTTAATGTGGGCACTAACCAATTTACCTGGGGCACCAAAAAATTAGACCCGAAATACTCAAAATACCCCTCGTTCAAACCTCTCGCACCCCACCACCATCTTCACCGAACTCCTTGTGGAAGAATCCATTTGTTTTCAACCGACCAGTGAGAGGGAGAGAATCCCCGAAATCGTGTTTTTCGTCCGTCGCCATGTGTTTCTCCTTCGTTGTAGGAATTTTTTGCAGTTTGTAGGCTCGGGGTCTGAGCAGATTTCGTCTCCAAATTAGGGCTCGTTTGAATATCGTCGAACATACAAATTTTGCGCGCAATCGATTGTTTGAAGGTACGTTTATAGTATAATTAAGTTACATTTGGTATAGTAGTTGTAATGTGTGTGGCTGTTTGTTCAAAGGTTCAAAAATTGGGAAATCGCGCTTCTCGGCCACACAGGCCAGAGAATGTGTTTACTGTCTCGGCCAAGCATGGCCGAAACAGAAGGAAAATTTTTGGCAACTCGCCGTCTCGGCCACGAAGGTCGGAAGAGCTCACAGTGTCTCGGTTACGAATGGTCGAGAATACTTCAGTTATCTCGGCCGAGACATGACGAGACCTACAATTAGTGATAGGTAATGTGGTGTCGGTGGTGTACCACCGAGAATGCGCTCCTACTTTCGGTTGTACAATGTCGAGAGGGCTAGAGTCGCCTCGGTCGGCATAGGACGAGAGTGAGGCGAATTGAATTGGTCAATCCATGTCGGTGGTGTACAATCGAGAACTTTCAATTCGTCTCGGTTGTACACTGCCGAGATATTTGACTCCTTGTCGGTCCGGGGTGACCGAAAATATGGGTTGTTTCACGAACCTGCTTGACCGAGACATCAGAAATGGATGAATTTGAACCTTTTTTTTAGTAATTTTTTTTGGGTTATGTTCCATGCGCTTATATGTCGTACTATTTTTAGGTATGGCTCGTTCGAAGGCACCGGTGACTAGGGAAGAGGCTGGTGTCGAGGTGTCGAGGCCTAACCGGAGGCGAGGTGGCCGGAGACCCCCGACAACATCGTACCGGAAAGAGAAAGAGAAGGAGAATGAGGATGTTAAGGGAAAGGCGAAGGTAGATGGAAATCGTGCAAGGTTACAATTGCACGATGAGGATTCGAACATCGTTGCTGGGCGACCTAAGGATCTAGTTGTTGCCCGAGGGGAAGAGGAGGGGCATGCATCGAGTCTAGTAGCAGTGACTCATCAGTGGGGGAATACGACAGAAACTGATCGTAATGTACACGGGAGTAGTAGTGGTGGAGCTGCCCATAATGAAGGAGAGGCAGAAGTGCCTGTTAAAGTGCGTGCTCCTTTCCTCGGTGGTCCTATAGACGAGGCGTTGTTGAAGAGCTTTAAGGATCATATCGCATTATCGATTTGGAGCAATGAGGTAATTTCAATTTCATTGAACGGAGTAACTTAATACTCATGGTTTTCACAAAATGACGAGATGTATTTTTTTGTTGCGGGAGCGGCCCGTTCTGAAGTGTATCAATCACGGAGCTCAGATACAAGAATGTGATTTACAGTCGTGCCACCCTGACACGGCGGGACTTCATATGATTATTCAGCGTTCCGGGTTGAATACGCTGATAGACTGTTCATACCGCAAGGCCAACAAGGAGGTGATCTCTGCATTTGTGGAGCGGTGGCAGCCTGAGACGAACACATTTCACTTACCTTTTGGTGAAATGTCTATCTCATTAGAGGATGTGAGCGTCCTCCTGAAGATTCCTGTGACGGGCAAAGTTGTGGCAGTGGAGAACTTTGCGAGGTACTCGGAGGAATCTCGCTCGGACGCTATTAAGATGGTCTCGAACCTACTTGGGGTTAGCGTCGAGGAGGCTGAGGAGGAGGTGAATATTAGCAAGGGGCTCACAGTGCGCAAATGTTGGTTGAAGAGTCGATGGTGCCCCAAAGCTAGTTCGAGACCCACAAATTATCCTCCTATGGAATGCACCGCCCGAGCGTACCTGTTGTATCTTTTGTCCTGCACTCTATTTGCCGATAAGAGTGGGTCTCGGATGTCGATCGCGCTGCCGAAGCTTCTCGAAGACTTGGACGACGTGGGAAAGTACGCATAGGGTGCAGCTGCATTGGCCTACTTGTATCGACACTTGAGGTCTGCCACGAGAGTGCAAGTGTCTCAGATTGCTGGGTACCTCACATTGCTTGAGGTTTGTTATAAAATAGACTTAATTTGTTGATGTATATTAATTACGCCAACTTGCATTTGTGGACTAACTAACATTGTATGTATTTGTAGGGATGGGTGTACGACCATTTCAAATTTGGTCTCGCCACACCCAATGCGAAATACATGGACTACGTGCAACCTTGTGTCTGCAGATGGATTCAAAAGCACGAGACCGTGACGAATGCTGACAAGCTCGGGTCCATTAGGAGAACCTTGGATAGGTTGCGCCCAAGTGAGGTGAGATGGTTATCCATATCCTGTGATGATTGATGTTTTTGTAATTTTTTTTTGCTAACAATGGTTGTTGCATTTTGATTAGGTCGCTTGGGACCCATATGTGAATTTCAGGGAAAATGGAGTTGTGCACGCAATTGGGAGCGATGGAGGAACCATTTGTTGGCTCCTGAAGTTCGTGGCGACAAGGCAGAATTCGAGTTTTTGGCTACACCAGACTACCTGCCTTGGTTCCTCAAAGTGTCTCATCCCGTGATCACCTATCCGAGCACTGAGGACGATGACATGGTCGCCACAACCATCGCAGACAACAAGCTACTAGAGGTATTGAAATGGTTATATGTGTTATGCATGTATTATTCATCCCGATATGTTTTACATTAACACTAACCCGATTATTTTCTTCAGCGTAATAGGCGTGCGTTGGACGCGGCATTGCGATGGATGGACCTCTAGCCGGAGTTGTGTACACTTGAGTCTGCGAGGACAATGGCGAGTGCTATCGTCAATTTCCTTTCGGGGAGGAGTATAGGTCCCACCACCACGAGTACCACTCCGGCGACCGCAACCGGCACAACCGCCACATTCGGCCCTACCGAAGCAGGCCCGATGACGAAAAAACTTCTTCTATGGCACTAATAAGGGCTAAGTCCCTATCGGTAACAAACACGTCAGGTTTAGGCCACCCATCCAATATGGATCTCAAGTTCTCAAGTGCCCAAACATAATTCGCATGACTCTCTGATGATATGAATGCAAACCCAACGGAGAACGTCAAGTGCGTAGAAGCGATGCCAACAATCTCCAACAAAGGCATTCGGTACCTATTTGTCTTGTACGTGCAATCCATCAAAATTATTGATGAGAAACACCTTAGCAACTTTATTGAGTCGGGATGTTACCAAAATAAGTCGGTGACAACATTCGTAACGGGATGCTTCCTATGCCAAGACATCCACTTATTCTTCTCCAAGATGTGCAACATTTGTTGCATTTGAGTCCTCCCACCCGCATCCTCATTTCAGACTTTTTGTCTTGCATTATATATTGTCCTCATTGTCGATAAGTTTCTAACATCTCTTTGCTTCAACGTATTTATGATGTCTCTTGGCTTTACATTCCCCTTTGTCATTTGCACCACAACTTCCTGCTCCCCTTATCCAATCTCCCGACAAATGAATGGTCGTCCAAGTTTTTTGCGGGGTCGTGATTGTGCCTCCCACATATAACAGTGACATACCACAAGGAGTCAACATTTTCTTTACGTTGATAAGGAAAGGGCATCCCCATTTCTTCGTACCAGTTTGAGTCCTCGCATTTTCCTCTTCTTCATCATTTCTTGATTTCAAAGAAATCTTGGCCGCTTTCCCTTTCCCTACTCTCTGAGACATTCCCATATATGTCCCAGACCTCTCACACGCAAGTTTCACCCTTCCCCTGCGCTTAATGCCCTCGGCATCAGAGTGTTTTGTCACTAGCACAAACATGTTCTCATGGCCTATCATTTGAAGCCATGAAATAGCCGCTTCTTTAGAAGGGAATGGCCTACAAGGTGTAAACGTGTCCATGTAGTCTGGAAATAAGGTAGAAACTGACATTATCTGCAATACAAACATTGTAACATTATAATCAACCAAAATGTACAGCGCAATCACCAAAAACCCCCAAAAATTAGGTTCTCGGTTGTACAGGTCCAATACTTTATTCAGCGTCTCGCTCACGTACGGCCGAGAGTTACTGACTACTCTCGGTCGTACCATACCGTGACCTACGTACACCTCTCGGTCCTCTATGACCGAGACATTACTATACATCTCGGTCCTGTTAGGCCGAAACAATCGCGCACATCGACAGAAACTTCGGATAACCTCATAAAAAACACAATAAATTTGAAAAATTACCTCAAGTTCAACCTCCTCTTGCACCGTAGCAGTACAATCCTCCATTATATACTGCAAACAAGTTCGGATTTGAGAAAATTACCAAACTCTACATTGACAAACAAATCATCATTTTCACGGTTTTACTCAACTTAACAGTTCCAACAAACCATCATATGGCTGTCAAACATTGTTACCTCGTTGTCGGATGATGTCAATGCGCAAGAGTCGATAAACGCTTGCAAAACGCAATGTTGCTTTATGGTTTAAGCTTGGTGGTGGGGTGCCCCTTTTTCTTTGTAAAAATGGTTTGTGGAGTTTGCATCAATATATATACAGGGGCAAAATGATCTTTTTCATTTTTGCTGGAATTTTTACAAATAAGTTGGGTGCCTTCATGAAATGGTGCGGTGCCCTTAGCGGGCCTCTAAAAAAAAGATTCAAGGGTGTGTAGTAGAAATTGTAAAGTTGGTCTTAATTGGACCTAATGTACACTTATGTTGAAATTTTTGAGGGAAAAAAAAAACTTATATTTTGGCACTCTAATAATTTCATATTCGCCTGAAACGAAATGACCTGGTTAACCCTCGCAACCTCCACAAATCAGAATCAAGATTCAATAGCAATCATGGTCTTCAATCTTTCCCAAAAAGTTATTAATTTAAATTCTCCTATATTAGCTATAGAAAATCGACATTTGCCATAAATTCCTAGTTCCCCTAATCTCGATAGCCAGGACGTCCTCCACTAACTACTTCCCTAATTAATGTATAACCCTAGACGTCCGCCAATCGGGTTTAACACACTAACCGCAGTAATATGGGTCCGTAGGAACACTAATCCTAAATAACTGGATCGCATCCGCTCCCGATTTAACCTAGATTCAATTGTTGCACACTCAAGCACCGAAAGGGTTTTATGGAAAACGGGTGAATGTTTGTTACTTTACTGGTCTAAAAGCACAATTACACGGATACTAATACTCCAAATAACAATAGATTGTCCACCTAAAAGTATGCATTGACCATATACATACCCTAGATCTAAATTCATAATAATTAAAATCAACAAGGAAATATGAGAAATTAAATTAATTAAATAATAAAATAAAAGATATCACATAATATGCTATGAATCCATGATCCCGACTTGCTTCCCTTCTACTTAGGCAAGAAATTGATTAATGGACATCATCTTCAAAAATCCATACTAAAAACTAATAGTAATTCTCTAAAAAATAATAATTGGTTGTTTTCTAAATAATACCTAGGTTCCTAATATATAAAAATACTCCAAATTAGTCTCGGATACTAATTTTAGGGGTTGGGGACGTGACTCGTGCGTCGAGGAGCATCGTACGGGTGTTTTTAGCTCAAAATTCGGACTCTGCCATGTGTCGCAGCGTAATTCGCTATTTTTCTGCGTCGTGCTGACGTGTCAACACCTTATTGGACCGCCTCTGTCACCACTGTTGATTTGGCGTCGCATGATTTGCCAAAATCATTGCGTTTTCGTTGTGAGAGGATGACTCGCTCTACGTGGCACGATTTGATTGGAGGAACCCCTTGCTTGTGACGCGCTAGACGAATGAAAGCTCGCCACGTGGACGCACGCTGGAGTCACGCGAAAAACCACCGAAATTCTGGGAGCTTGTGTGGGCACGTATCTCGAGGCAGGTCGATGGAATCTGTGCGAGAAGAAAGAATGGCGGTGTATGCCGTGGTATGTTCTGGCTGACGTGGCAGCTCCTTATTGGCTGAAATATACTGTCGGCTATTCGACCCACCGCACAACGCGTAATTCGAGGCAAACTGTCCAGCATCCGATCACTGCAAGTAAATACTCAATTTTGAATAATTTTCCGCCACGAATTCAACCGAGCACTCCGTTTTACCTAAAAATGACCAAAAAATATTATTAAATATACTAAAATAGACTACTAAAAACCTATAAATACCGACTTATCAAATGTCACTCCGTCGTGATTTACGGTGTGGAGATGCAAATACAATTCATTTACGGTAGGTGGCGTCTCGGATGTATTAGTCTGCATATAAAAGTTATAAAAATGTTAAATATGTCAATTACTAATAGGTCGGCGCACTTATATTCGCCAAGCACAAATCAATTGCATAGAAGTGAAATGAACTGAAATGAATGAAATTTGTACAATGTAAGTGAGTTAAACTAGCATCAATGTGTAAGAAATTAAAAAAAAAAAAGATTAAATGCAAACACAAGCATAGTGAACAAGTGTAGAAATGAAAAAAATAAACAAGAGTATAAAAACACTTACCAATCTTTCATCGGTAGTCACAAAAGACACCGAGCCACCACCGTGATTCGAGGGTCCAGTCCCAGGTCCTTCGACCTCAGTGTTCTTATTCATAGATGCCTGCCTAGACCTGGCAAGAAAGTCCTCACTCTCCCAGTACTCCAAGTATCTCCTTTACGCCACATCTGTAATAAAGTTTGGCTGCACACGATTCTTTTTTTACTTATGCGTCAATGCATTGTATCTGGTGCCTGCATGCGTGTCGTATGCCGCACGAATGAGATCCTCGTGAATTGTGTCATCCCATCTAAAATATACTTGTAAAATGGCGAGTGCAATTGTTACAAGACATTGGAAAACTTGTATAAATCCTAAGACGTTTATTAGTCTTGCGTACCTGCCATTGACACCAATAGTGGTCTTTATGATGATTCGGTACCGATTTCCAACAATACCATTCTGGAATCATCTCTTGAAAACTTTTGTCATCCTCCGTGCACAAGAATGAGAAGAATGCAATTCCTTGTGTTTCATTAAAATGCATAACATCTTAAAAACTTATTTAATAGTTTACATGGATAATTAGAAATATGTTAATTAATCAAATACAAACTTACGTATTATTCGCAATCAGTGTGATCGGGGTCCTATGCACATGAGGGGGCTCGATCCTTGTCCTCTGAGGTGCTCGCGGAGCACCTGTAACCCGCAAGCCTGCTCTGCCCTCATAGGATGGGGATGTTGTTGGTGATGCAGTGGCTGGAGGCGCGGGCATCGTCGGTACAAGAGTGTCATGTCTCGATGTCGCCGATGGTGATTGCAATGGGCGATTTGGTATGGTTCTAGACGACGATGTCGATGGTACAGACGACGCGAATGGGATGGAAGTCGAAGGTAACGCTGACTGTAACTCATGATCGAGTGAACGAGAAGTCGGAATCGATAGGACAAGAACCGACCCACGACCTCGACCGTCACGAATTCCTCGACCTCTTCGTGTGGCCGGTCCATGAGGTCCAGTCGGTATATCGGTTCCTGGGGTCTGTGATGCGCCTCTTCTTAGATGTAAGGAGCGATCTCTTGACAATTGAGCAATATGTACGAATGAGCGGCATTATACTCTTGCTCTGTTAAGTACCGCTCCTTTGACTTGCCCAAGGGTCGACCAGGATAAGTAAAAATTGTGGGCCCGATACATCTTCGTTTCGTTGCACTTTGTCGTGCAACGTAAAAACGCGATCTTCGAAGTAGTGAGAACAAAATGATGTGACTTATTCAACCAATAAGCATTACACATCGAGCCATCAACTTTCGCTTTGTTCCAAACATTTTTTTTCATATGTTTAAGGTACCTATCGAAGTTTAGTTAATGTTAATTTAAAATTTTATTAAATGGGAAAACAACTCCAGGAACTCAAAATATTACCTCTCAAATGGATACATCAACCGAAATTAAACCGGACTGACCAAACAGGCCTTGTAAGCCAAGTGGATTGGTAGGTTTTCCATAGAGTCGAAGAAGCTTTGAGGGAATATTTTCTTCAACTTGCAAATGATTTTAGGTATTTCAGGCTCTAAAACCTCTATATCTTTGAGACTGATACTTTTCGCAGTTAGGGATTGAAAAAAAAAGACTCAGAATGCAATTGGTATCAAGCGTTGCATGAAAATATGACAATCATGACTCTTCATGTCGAACAGTCGCAACTTCTTTGGATCCACACATCGATCAAGATTTGAAGCATAGCCGTTGGGAAAACACAACTTTTCAACCCACTCGCACAATTTTTGCTTTTTTGATGTATCGAGAGCATAGCATCCAAAGATGTAAGTATTTGTCACTAAATCAATGTGTAGAGAAGGTCGGTGACAATATTCACGAATATCTTGTCTCGCTTTTGCATCCCCGGTACACTCATAATAGTGTTGAATATGTTGTCAAAAATATTTTTCTCGATGTGCATGACATCTAAGTTGTGTCGAATCAAGTTTGTCTTCCAATACGACAAGTCCCAGAAAATGCTTCTTTTTCTCCATCCCGAAGTCTTAGCTATCATCTCATTCACAAAATTAGCTCTGATTTCCGTCACCTTCATCAAGCCCAATGATTCAATTTCTGCCAAAATTTCTTCACTAGATAGCAAAACGGGCGGTTCGTCGTTTAGTACCATTTTGCCTTTAAGAAACTTTTTTTTGTCTTTCCTGAATGGTGAGTTCTTTGACAAGAAACGACAGTGACAGTCGAACCGCAATGTCTTTCCACCACTTCGCAATTGGAAGGTATTTGTATCCTCCATACAATATGGACAAGCCATCTTACCGCGTATGCTCCAATCAGACAACATGTTATACACAGGGAAATCACTTACAGTCCATAAAAGGGCCACTCGCATACGAGAATTTGTCTTTGTGGAAACGTCGTAAGTAATCACCCTGTTGTTCCATAAATCATGCAACTCTTTCACAAACGGCTGAAGGAACACGTCAATTTTTTGTTTTGGGTTGTCGGTCCAGAAACGATAACCGTTAAGAACTTTAACTCAGATTTCATGCACATCGATGGTGGAAGATTGTACGGAGTCAAAATTACAGGCCATGAAGAGTACGATTTTCCTGAAATCCCAAAAACTTGAAAGCCATTAGTGCACATCCCTAAACGAACATTCCGAACCTTGGCGGCAAAGTCTATGTTGACATCATTAAAATGCCTTCAAGCAATTAAATCAGAACAATGTTGCATAACATCTTCTAGCTCGGAATGCTCTTCATGCCACCGCATATGTTTTGCAGTTGATTCAGACGCATACAATCGTTGCAATCGAGGGCCTATAGGGAAGTAGTAACTGCTTTTTTTGCAAGTGCATTTTTTGGCGTTCCTTCTATACCCTCGTCGCTGTGCAATGTATCGTGATTTTCCACAAAATTTACATGATGTCAATTCAGAGTCGACTCCCCAATAAATCATACATTGGTCCTCACAACAACTTATTTTCTCAACTGGAAGACTTAGACCTCGCATTAGTTTTTTAGTGGCATAAAAATTTCAACCAATGAATTGTCAGTTGGCAAACAATCCTTCATGAATTTTATGATTTCATTATACCCTCGTTTAGAGATATGGTGTTCTGACTTGATCGCAAGTAATCTTGCCATTGCGGACAACTTTGTCATGGTTTCGCACCCCGACCACAATTGTTCGCTACTAGCCTCGATCATGTCATATAGTTGGTGTGCTTGGCGGTTTGGTGATTCTTCCGCATGATTCCAATTAAAACTTGGACCTGCCATATTGTGTAGCATCTCGTGGTAAGTTGCCTTATCAAAACCTCCCCCATCAGCATCATCAATATGGTTATCAAATTGGTATAAGTTTGGCGGCTTTTAATCTCAATTCTCACCGTGTTAGTACCAACAGTGATATCCCATAACGAATATGTACCTACATATATGGTATTCAACCGTTTCGACATCCAGGTATGGTACAAGTCGACATTTTTTATATTTGCACGGACATCTAATCTTCCTTTCACTTTGGTAGGTAGGAGAATGTTGCTTAGCAAATGCTATGAATTCTTTAACCTTCGTCGCGGATTCAATTCGAACGAAGCCGTTGTCGAGACTGTTGTACATCTAGTCTCGACTTGTTGACGACATTCCTATTGTAATTATGCAATTAAATTAGTCAACTAGTTTAATAACTTACGACGGTACAAGTCTACTTGTGTGTCCAACTTACACAATTTAGTAGAATGGGGAATCTGAGAGCCTCACTAACTACATGGACAAAAAGCTTTGTTTGTATGAATTAAATAAAGGTGGTTTGATACAAATAACATAAAACAAAACAAACCTTACATTTGTTGATTTTTAACTTCATGTCTGTTTGTGACTTGAATTTAATACTCCTAATATTAGGAAAAATATGTCTAATTTCATGTATGTTTGTGGCTTCAATTTTGTTCTAGGACTGATACCAAACAGAGTAGGATACTTGGTCGTAAGAATAAAAGCAGCAAGGAGTTCAAGAGATCATAACTCATAAGTCATAAGCGACATATAAATACCATATATGATCAAAGCTCCTAGTAATTCATTTTCAACAAACATCCAATGTCAATGAAAGCATCAACAATACTAAAAGATAGAGCACAAATCTCGAAAACAAACAAAGGAAGAAAAAATAACATGTGCTTGAAACTTGATGCTACATCACAACTTGAAACTATTAGGGTGACACAAAAGAAACCATGCATTGCAAATGCTCAAAAACTTGATTTCACATTATTTCACCTTATTTATCAACCCGTCAAACATCCCATACCAGCTGAAGAACTATTAATATTCAACAAATCAAACAATGGAATAACATTGAAAGAATCTAGAGAAATATAGAAAAAACAACCATTTCACAATCTAATTTCAACAAATCAAAAAATGGATCTAAATGATTTGAAAATCAACCCATCAGTTAGCATGGATCAACTAGTTTAATTATAAAATCAAACAATGGTGGCTACCACAGACTTCACAATTTACACAAGTTGAAACAATTCTCTCCTGTGCACATCTACAAGCCCTCGAAAACATTCAAATCGGTTATAGCTTAAATTACATCTATTCACATTATTGTAAATCTTCTTTTCCACTATTGTTACCATGAATTTTAGGTATTTCGTTGTATTTTACATTAATTCAGTACCAAAATTGAAAAGAAAAGAAAAACACACAAACACACATAATAGTAACAATACAATTGTAGCATTAAATTAATTTTCTTAAAAGGGGTACCTTAAGCTTAACTGCTCCTTTTTGTGATTTCGAGAACTCTACTTTCGATATACGTCTTCCTGCATAGAAAGATCAAAGGTATAAGCAATTACTTGCAAAGTGGATTAGTAAGTAGGTAGGATGCAAGGGAATTATAACTTTCATGTTTCCTACATTCCACACTAGCTAGGACTTGACTATGTATCTAGTTAATACAATCAGCTTATATAATTTGTTAATTTTACCAATAAGTGGACAACTCGATTATAAGTTTGGTATGAAGTTAATCACTTGAGCTAGATGACGAGTTAGCAACCAAGTCACCAACAAAAATAGAGCTTGGAATCGAGAACAACAACAACTACATAAGGGATTGACGAGTAAGCAACCAAGTCACCAGTACCCACAATGTCCTTATCCATGTTAATGCATGTCATGAAGTAACTAGATTAAAGACTATGATACTTAGTTTAACTTGTAGATATTTTAAATTAATGCTCTTAATTGCTTTATGTCATTTGTTCACATTCAACTATCATTGACAAGCTAATATCGACCATGTCGATTTGTTTTTATTCTTAACCACATATATAGTTATCTTAATGAAGATTATTGCCTCTGTTGAAATAGCAACCTCTCGTGAAGCGAAAAAAATATTCAAGAATAGAATGATAGTATTCCAAGTGAACTTTTTGGCAATGAACATTGAAGGAACATTAGATTAATGATAGTATTCCAAGTGAACTTTTTTGCAATGACGATCATTTAAAATTAAGCTCTTGCATTTCAAAGCACTATAGTTTGGGTGGGGGAGTGGGGTTGGTTATTGTTTAGTTATCTCTACAAGCCTTATAACTTCTTTAAGTATATATGCATCTATTTATACTTAACATCTATGACTTGATCAACAAAAATGTTGCATAAATCATAAAATATGTCAATGAACATTGAAGGAACTGGAATGGAACATCAATAGTATTTTTAGATAGTACTTATAGATCATCAAAGAAGTAGCTAATTAGGCTTCACTTCTTACATGGTGGCAATAGAAAATGGATTTCAGCTTGGTGAAAGCAAATCCAACAAATTTAAAAGGATCGAGATACATGAAAGTATAATTAACAAAGATTGCAGATAACTAATGTTTTGTTAATGGAAATGACAACTTAACATTAATTCTAAATCTCTCATCTCAAGTCACCGATTCCAATTGAAATCCCATTGTTATAGTTGTCATTGAATTATCGTGTCAAATTAAATAATCTCGTACTAAATATTAGTTGGATTGAGTTTCATGTATAAGTTTGTTAGATTGAGTTTATAAGTTTATGAGTAGTTCTCATAAGCTTTAATTCAACCATCAATATTGATCGTTAATGTCCTTTGAGTAATCCCCCAGTTCATCCACCACAACAAACCTTAAACACTAAATCAAGTACAACAAAGCCATTGAACCTAAACCTGATCACAGTGGTCGTCTGATGAGGGACTACGAAAAGAGACACGAGCAGACGACGACGAGGGACTGAGCAAACGATGGCGAGGCACAGAGGCGAGGGATAGAGAATACGACGGCGACATACAGAGCAAACGACGGTGAGGGCAGAGTAGACGACGGCGAAGGATAAAGCAGACAATGACAAGGGACAGAGCAGACGACGACGAGGCACAGAGCAGACGACAACGTGGCACAAAGCAGACGACGAGAGACAGAGCAGACGATAGTGACGGATAGAGCAGACGATAGAGAGGGCTTCTACGACGGCGACGATAGAAAGCTACTCAAACTCCGAACACCGCTGCCAAAACCCACCAAATCTAAACTCTCATTTCAAAATCTCTTCTAACAACACAAATCTCCCAAACTAGCTCTCCAATCTCCAACCAACAACGCCGTGACTGCCCTCTATGGTGAAGAGATCAGATTTGGAGAGAGCCAATGAACAATGGCTGCTATGGTGAATATTCAGCAGAGATTCAGGGTTTGGGAGAGAGAGTTCGAGGAAAAAGAGAGAGTTGAGGAGTTGCAGAGCCGGTGAAGACAGCGGTTGCTAAGCCGCCGGTGAAGAGAGTAGTTGCTGAGCCACCGGTAATAGAGAGGTCGTTCGAGGAGAGATATATATTTATATATATATAGTTCGTTTGAGGAGAGAGTGAGAGAGTTCAGAGAGACTGTTCAAGGAGGGAGGGTTTGTAATACAAAAATCTTTCGGCGATGCCATTTTTTTAGAAACAGATTCTAATTCTGTCTCTATTCCGTCTCTGATTGTTTTCATCTCAATTCCGTCTCTAACCATTTCTGATTAGCAACAAAATTAAATTCCATTGCTATTTTCGTTTCTAATTTACATTTTTTTGTATATCCCCCAACCTATAACCTTCCCCACGCGGGGATGAGCTTTCATCTTTATCCCCATTTCCGCCTAATCCCTACGGAGATGGAGAATCCTTATGGTAAAAAATATTTCCCTATTTCATTCACCGTTGAATATCCCCATGGGGATTCTTGCGGGGATTTTGCGAAGATTTTACCTCCACCAAATTGGTATTTGAGGATATACTTTCATTTCCCTATTTCATTCACCATTATTAAGATATATTTCTTACAATCCCAATTTGGAATAACTTCTCATTATCAGATCCAACTCCAAAGTCTAAATCATCATCCTTTTCTAAAACCTTAAATGACCATAAATTAAAACATGAAAAATAGATTTAAGAAATATTAGCGAAATTTCTTATAATGATATGAATCAATCCCTTTGAAATTGGGATATGCCTATAATAGATCCAAAACAAATTTATACTCAAGGCTCATTTTCAAAAAGTCAAGATTTTGTAGTTAAGCTTGAAGAAGATACCAAATCAACAGACGAAGAAGGTCAAGAAATACAATTATTTTCTCCAGAAAAAAATAGAATATATAAAGAAAAATATAAATATTTGCATATAGGATTAATTCAAGTAGCAATAAAACCATTAACAACATTAGGACTTAACACTTCAATATTAGCATATGTCAGAGATAAACGACATTTAGAATTCAATGATTCCCTTTTAGGAATGATTGAAGGAAGTCTGTCTGAAGTGCTAATTTTCTTCAATTGCTTTCCTGACTTTACATTAAGTCTTCATAATTAATTTGCACATGAAACATCAACATTAAGTCTTTATACCCAAGGGTTCAAAATGGAAAGGAATATGTTCGAATGTAGTTGTAGTTTTTAGAATTTATTATAAATTAATGCATACAATAATCCCAACAAATTGCATATACTAATTTATAAAAAAAAAACATCTCGCATTATTTTTAACAAATATACAAAATAAAGTTTTAAGTAGAAAATAATGAAGTTGGAAAGATATTAATATACTAAAAACTTGGTTAATATCGGATACAAATAATGAAGCAAATCCTATAGATAACACAAATGATCAAATACATACAATAATAACTCATGAAGATGTGCTAGTAGAAATAAATTACGCATCCGAAAAACCTTGTTAAACAATACCTAGTATGAAAAATGAATCTATATATGAAGCTCAACTCGCTAGAGCATCCACATCTAGAATTCCAACTCATGTTGCATATCCAGTTACACCTACGAGATGATAATGTTACAATAAATGATTATACTTGATTATCAAATCAATATGATTAAAACAGAAAATGAAGGAACTCTTGAAATGGATTATAAAAATTTAAGAGAATAATTTCTTACATATCCATTAACCCCAATATTTTGCAAGTTATGTTCTAAATCTCCTAGGAGCGACTATTAGAGAAAATTACTTTGGTTATGTACAATCAACAAAACAAAACATTCAATTTTTTGATTATTTAACACACTCTTGTCCTAAAGTTATTAATAAAATTAACACCATATGGGAAGGTTCTAAAAGAGAAAATATTTTCAAGGTCATCCACCATTAACTCCCATCAAAGTAATTGAAAATATTAAAGCAGACCCATTAAAAGGAAGTTTTGATGAAGAGAAACCTAGATCTAGAAAAGATTCAAATCATATTATAGAACAACATAACTTTACTAATGTCTATTTATCTACATTGTCAAAAAATTCCAATTCAAAAAATGAAGCATATACAAGTAAACAATAGGGTCATGAACCCATTTTGAAACATCTTATCTTAAAAGATACATTAGGATCTCTACCTATTATTAAACCAAACTATTCAGATGAACTAATACAAATAATACCATCTAAGTTAAATACATCAAAGATAAATTCAGAAAAAGAAAGCAAAAAAAGATAAATATCCAGTAATAGCTAATTTAGAAAACCAATTTATTATATATGAATCTCAATCAGAACAATCAGAGGAATTCTTAGGATTAAATCCTATTGATGAATAAACAAAAAATACAAATATATCATCTGATTTAGAGATTTAAAGAATTCATCGTCCATGAAGACATCCAACTTATAATGTAAAAAAATCTAAACATTCAAGACCATGTCCAGTAGATTTATTATTAGAAGAAAATGCAACCAAAAAAATTTAAATTTGAAAGAAATTATGTTTATGAATGGAATATTGATGGGTTATCTGAATATCACGTAATAGAAGTATTACAACATATGTTGATTTATGCCAAAGTATGCAGATTAGCTAATCGTGCAAAAATCAATGTAACTGGAGTGATAACAATCGGTTTTACTGGTCAATTGAACGGTTGGTTGAACTATTCATTAATAACAAAACAACGATTAGAAATTATGAATTCAGTAGTACGAGATCATAATAACAATCCAGTTTTAAATGAGCAAGGTTAAGAACAACCAAATGGAGTTTTATGTCTACGTACTAATCTAATATGTCATTTTTTAGGAACTTTAGATTATATGGAAGAGAAAACTAGAGAACAATTACAAAGCTTACGATGCGAACATTAACTCGATTTACGATGGTATAAAGATACCTTTTATCTAAAGTATATACATTATCTAATATTGATTCATCATTTCGGAAAGAACGTTTTATAGCGGGATTACCACCATCTTTTGCGAGATAAAGTAAATATTTTATTAAGATAAAAGAGTGGAGGAAATATAAACTATAATAGTTTTACCTTTAGAGATTTGATTCAATCCATAATAGTTGGGCTAACCATATGCAATGATATAAAATTTAAAAAAGCAATTAAACAAAGAAAATAAAACAAAATATAAAGTCCAAGGTTTTTTTTATCAATTTGGACATTATGCATAAGCAAATAAGTATTCTAGAAAATCTAGAAATCCTAAAAGATTAAAAAGATTTTCCAATTATTATAATCAAGAACCCTATTATAAGACTAATAAATGGTGAAAATATAAAATGATCTATAATAAGAATAATATTACTAAAAATAAACAAATAAATGTTTTAAATGTGGCAAACCACGTCATTATGCTAATAAATATTATTTAAAAAATTATAAAAAAAAGTTAACCAACAAGAAAATAGCTTTATTGATTCTTGCCAATATTTAGACAATATACAGAATACAATACATGTACTTCAACTTCTACCTCAGATACAGATAATGAAATAAATGTATTGACCGCACATGAAGAATTAATTCTAAAAATAAGAAAACAAATAGCAAATCCTACTTTAAAATATAAATACTTTACATGAAATAGTGAATAAAGAAAAAGAGGAAGGAAAGATATCTCAAGAATCAAAACCTAATCCCAAAATTGATTTTCACAAATAAATAGATTTACATCGTAATTATCATACTATGCAAGTCATTTTCAAAGCAGTTAATAAAAATGAGCTTTACCTACAGAATCAATGATTAATTCTTTACAAAAAGAAATAAATCAATTAAAAATAGAAATAAAGTCTCTTAAAGATAGAATGATAATTAGAAGATAATAATATAAACTCTGAAGATTTCTCAGTTTATGAAAATGACGTATTTATAGAAACACTTCCTCATTATACTCATCAAAGATGGTTTACCCTAATTACTTTAAAAATAAAAGATTTCAGACATTCAAGTCATGCATTAGTAGATTCAGGAGCATACTTAAATTGCATAAGAGAATGCCTAATTCCATTAAAATATCGTGAAAAACTTATAGTATAATCTCTACTGTTGAAGGAAATAAATCAATTATTAAACTCAAATTTCAATTGCACATATTTGTAGAAATAATATTTGTATACCCACTTCTTTCATCATTGTAAAAGATCTCCGGCATGATATGCAATAGGAACCTAAATTTTACAAAAAAACTCGACCATTTTTCGATTTCACAGAATGAATAAAAACATTAATCGAAAGCAAAGAAATTGAGTTTCCTTTTATTTCACCACCAAAGAATAGATATCTAAATCAAATCATAAACCAAATAGAATACAAACAAAATCACATAGGATTTTTGAAATCAGAAATTAAAAATCTAAAGACAAATCAAATAATTAACACTTCTTTTTAATTAAAAATAAAAACTTTTCATGATAACTTAGTAAAAAAATGTTGTTCGAATATTCCATCAGCATTTTGGGATCTCAGAAATGATCAAGTATCTCTACCTTATATTGATGACTTCCACGAAAAATGCATTCCTAGCAAAGCCAATCCATCTCAAATGAATGAATAGTTATTAAAATTATGTTATCGAGAAATAAAAGATCTCTTACAAAAGAAGCTAATTACACCATCTGGATCCCCCAGGAGTTGTACGACTTTTTATGTTGAAAATGCAACAGAATTAGAACATGAATCACCTATATACCATTAAATAATGTCTTGATACCCATTACCAAACAAAATGATTTAATAAAAAGAATTACCAATTCAATTACTTCTCCAAATTTGATCTTAAATATGGATTTTGGGAAATACAGATTAGGAAAGATGATAGATTTTAAATAGCATTTAACACTCCCTTTGGTCAATATCAATTGAATGTTATGCCTTTTTGTCTAAAAAAAGCTCCATCTAAATTTTAGAAAATGATGAATGAAATCTTTCATCCTCATCATGAATGCATTTTAGTTTATCTTGATGATATCCTTATTTTTTCTAAATCTCTTGATCAACATTAGAAATATTTAAACACATTCCAATACATTATAATAACTAATGGTTTAGTATTATCCCAACTAAAAATATAACTTTTTCAAACTTCAATAAATGTTTTAGGTTTTAAAATTGTAAATCAAACCATAACTCCCATAAATCGAGTCATTGAATTTTCAGATAAATTTCCTGATCAAATTACAGATAAAAAGCAATTACAACGATTCTTAAGTTGTCTTAGCTATTTAACAATTTTTTATAAAGATTCAGATAAAGATAGAAAACTTTTACAAGAACTTCTTAAAAAAGATGTAAAATTTCAATGGACTTCAGCTCATACAAAGGCTATTCAACTCATAGAGTCTAAAATCAAGTTTTTTCTATGTCTTCATTTAGGTAATCTTATTTATCCAAAAGTAATTCAAATAGATGCCTCTGGTTTGGGATATGATGATATTTTATTACAAAAACCTCAACAAGGAAACGAGCAATTAGTTTGTTATACCCCAAAACTATGGAATGACACTCAGAAAAATTATGCTACGGTCAAAAAAGAAGTATTAGCAATAGTATTAAGTGTTCAGAAGTTTCAATCATATATTTTAAACCAAAAGTCTTTTATACGAGTTGATTGTAAATCTGCAAAAGAAATACTTTTAGAAGATATAAAAACCTAATTTCAAAACAAATATTTGTCAGATGGCAAGTGCTTTTAAGTATTTTTTATTTTGATATTGAATAGATTAAGGGAGAAAATAATTCTCTTCCAGCCTTCTTATCTCGAGAATTTCTCATAACACCTCAAATGCATTCCATACAGATCATGGCAAATAAAGGTAAAACCTTCCTCACTTATCAAAAACCCTCCTACGTAAATAAACTCTTTTCTTTATTCAATCAATACAATAAACCTGATGATCGTTCTGCCTATCACATTCATGGTCAAAAATACAGTCATCCTTCTTTAGCATTCTCTCTTAGAGCAAACACTAGAAAATCAAGTAAAAACCCTCATGCCTCCAACCTATAACTTTATTCCTAAAAGACCTCGTGTTTCAATGAAATTTTATGAAGCTCTTCTTTCATAAACTCATGCTGTAATTTTTGAACATAATAAAAAAGGAAGGAACTGATGAAATTGCTTATTCAAAAATAAAGATTCAGAAAATTCTTAGTATGGAAGAATGGGCTCACCAGAGCGTTATCAAGCAATCTCCATTCACTTATCAATCCATGACTATTTTGACTATCCATCCTCTATTATATGTAAGTTATAATGATTATATCGAAGCGTGACGGGTTGTCCTTTTTTATAAAAACCCATCAGAAGAAGGACATTCTTGGTATATTACATTCAAAAAATCAAGATTTAATCATTGTCCTAGCATGGTTTCTTCATGAATGGTGGCTAAGATTTGGTCCAATAAAACAAATTCTACCTCTAAAAGATAAAATCTTATATGATAAGAAAAGGGCTTTCATTTTTTTCAATTCATTCGAAAACAAACCATTCCATGGATACTTAAATGGGATTATAACAACTCAAATATCACTAATGCAACTAATAACTTCTCATTATTTAGTCCAAGAAATTCATGTTAAATGGTTGGATAAATTTGATATTGATTCTCTTAAGGAAGTTTAATTTACTCCCATTTGGAACAAATCTATTCCTATAACTCCACAAGATTTATTATTAAAACCACCATCTACTCCTAAAACCTATAAAAAAACTAATCTCCAAAATGAAGAAAAACCTATTCAACCATATTCCTCCTCTAATCAGCTATCCCCAGATCTTGCTACTACAATCCTTCAGCATCTACAATGAATGGAAGAAAGATTGAAACTTGTTGAAGAAAGTTAATCTGCAACATCAAGAAACAACTATGAAGTTCGGGCTAGTTCTACGCCTTCAGATTTCGTTAAACTTTAATCAGACCCATGCTAAAATCAATCATTCAGGCCCATGCCTCTAGACCTATGTCCATCAATCCTATTCTGGCCCATGCAAAAATCGATCATTCAGGCCCATGCCTCTAGGCTCTCTGTGCCTGGTGCAATTGCAATAAATCAATTACTCATCAACTAGTGACAATAATTCTCCATCAAAATCAAGAATATAGTTGTCCAAGATCACTCCATCAAATCACTCCATCAACTAGTGACAATAATTCACTCTCTCAAGAATACACTTGTCTAAATAAATATAGCTTTCAAAATTCAGTAATGCCATCAAGACTCATCAAAATTCATTGAGTCTTATCACTTGGTAATATGATAAAAGAGTCATCATGTCAAAATCTACTTTTCTTAAAGTAGATGCGTCGTAGATTATAAGGAATCAACTTTAGTAAAAGCAGATGCGTCGTGTTATGTCGTGTTTTTGAAGATCCTTCGCGCCAAGGGCTAATTGGACTTTAATTATTGTGAATAGTTTGTCTCAAATCATCTTTTCTTGATGATGCGTCTTTGCTTTATTTGTCTTCGTTAAAGTATTATCAGTAGGACTATCTTTGCAAGATAGTGCATCTTTTCTTTTATCTTTTGTCGTGAGCCATAACTTTAGCATCCTAGTAAATAGCCTACGATCTTGTATTCTTATGTAAATTTTAGTTATAAATACCAGCATTGACTGAGGAACTCCTCATTCGAAAGTTTTGCTTCATATTAAACTCTGCAATTGAAACTTCTTTTGGCATTTTACTTTAAATCATTGATCCCTTTAGCTTTCAAAATAGAAATCCTTGGTCTATATATTCGCATCGTCATCCATCACCTCCACCAAATTGGTATCAGAGCTAAGTTTCTACATATTCATCAATTCATCCATCACTTTCTCAATTACTCTCGATTGTAAGTATATATTTCTTAAAATAATATACATATATCTTATCAAAATGATTTCAAAAAAAGATTTTAAATTTAAAACCATAACTTTGCGATTTTTGTTCGAAAGTTTTTCTTTTATTTTTCAATTAATTCTCCTCTTGTTCACTCATAGGGAGTTAAGCTTAGACTTTCCTAGTCGCGTCGTAAGTCTAGTAGAAACGATGAGTGTAAGACTAGCAGTAAATCGTTGACCAAGTTTGAACTTAGAAAAACCCTAAAAATAAAGCATGAATGAATTAGTTAAGAAAATAAAAGGTGCTCTTTTATTAAAAATCCAACTCCAAAGTTTGAATCATCATCATTTTCTAAAACCTTAAATGACTATAAATTAAAACTTGAAAAAATATAGTCAAAAATAGATTTAAGAAATATTAGCAAAATTTCTTATAATGACCTTCAAAATTAGGATATGCCAATAATAGATCCAAAACAAATTTATACTCAAGGCACAATTTTCAAAAAATTAAGATTTTGTAGTTAAGCTTGAAGAAGATACTAGATCAATAGATGAAGAAGGTCAAGAAATAATATTAATTTCTCTAGAAAAATTAGATTATATAAAGAAAAATATAAATATTTGAATATAGGATGAATTCAAGTAGCAATAAAACAATTAACATCATTAGAACTAAACACATCAATATTAGCATCTCTCAGATATAAGCAACATTTAGAATTGAATGATTCTTTTTTAGGAATGATTGAGGGAAGTCTGTCTGAAGGGCCAATTTTCTTCAATTGCTTTCCTAACTTTACATTAAGTCTTCATAATCAATTTGCACATGAAGCATCGACATTAAGTCTTTATACCTAAAGGTTTAAAATGAAAGGAATATATTCAAATGTAGTTGTTGTTTTTAAAATTTATTATAAATTAATGCATACAATAATCCCAACAGTTGCATATACTAATTTACAAAAAGAACATGTGAAGGCCCCAAATTCCGAGGCAAACAGGGCACCGCCACGTCGGCGGACATGTCACCAAGCATGTCACGTCACCGCACACTTAATTTTGACAAATGATGGGCTCTCCTAACTCAGACGTAGACGCCTGAGACACCCTTGCCCTGGCTCGTCGCAAGATCTGCGATTTGTCACAAAAAATAATGACAAATCCCAGGTGAGTAAATCCCAGAGAACGTTAGCTAATATTCACGAATTCCAATGAAACAGCTACAATTCATGCAATTTAAATAAAGGACAAGAATAAAGAAAATCGCATGAAAATAAGTCGTTAAGAAGTCAAATTTGGACACGAGTGTAGCGTGACAGAGAACTCTGGTCGACATCCGGGAATTGTCGTAGCTAAACTGAGAGGAACCATTGACGACCACCTCGCCAAACATCTCACGGTCGAATGAGAGGAGCCATTGAATGGAAGAAACCCCATCCAAACATCTCTCGAGAGGAACCATTGACGTAGACTTAGGTATTCGTCAAACATCTCCCAACCTACGGGTTTTGCGAAGAATAGTCGCCGCGTAGCCCTAACATGGCCAATTACTCGAACAACGCGGGGTACCCGGGGTGTGTGACCGTGCCATGCACGGCCCCGTCGACAAACACACATGCACGCGTGGGAGTTGATGAACAATAAATGAACAGCAATGGAAAACACAATGGAATAATTTAGAATGCAAAATAAAGCAAGTGCAATAAAAGAATTTTAACTAATTTTCTCGTAGGATTACTTACCTCAAACACTTTCGAAACGTCCCGCACTCGCCTCGAGATACGTACCCGAAATCCGACTATGGTAACCTACGTCTCGGTGTCCAATTATAAAATTTTTATCATTTAGGCCTATTTTACTAACTCATTCAAATCACGACCAAATTACTTAACATACTATCATTTAGGCCTATTTTACTAACTCATTCAAATCGACCCAAACCATGTATATCAAGAGCAACAAAAGTACAAAAGGTGAGCATATACATGTATCGGTGTATAAGTCTTTCCCAAAAATTTCATAAAATAGTAAATAAATACATACAAAGACCTACGCAAAAAATAACGGCCTCTCTGAACTCAGACGTAGTCGCCTAAAACGCCCTTGCCCCGGCTCGTCGCAAGATCTGCAATTTGTCACCAAAAATAATGACAAATCCCAGGTGAGTAAATCCCAGAGAACGTTAGCTAATATTCACGAATTCCAATGAAACGACTACAGTTCATGCAATTTAAATAAAGGACAAGAATAAAGAAAATCACATGAAAATAAGTCGTTCAGAAGTCAAATTTAGACACGAGTGTAGCGTGACAGAGAACTCTGGTCGACATCCGGGAATCGTCGTAGCTAAACCGAGAGGAACCATTGACGACCACCTCGCCAAACATCTCACGGTCAAATGAGAGGAACCATTGAATGGAAGAAACCCCATCCAAACATCTCTCGAGAGGAACCATTGACGTAGACTTAGGTCTTCGTCAAACATATCTCAACCTACGGGTTTCGCGAAGAATAGTCACCGTGTAGCCCTAACATGGCCAATTACTCGAACAACGCGGGGTAGCTAGCCCCGAGGTGTGAGACTGTGCCATGGCCGGCCCCGTCGATAAACACACATATACGCGTGGGAGTGGATGAACAATAAATGAACAACAATGGAATAATTTAGAATGCAAAATAAAGCAAGTGCAATAAAAGAATTTTAACTAATTTTCTCGTGGGATTACTTACCTCAAACGCTTTCGAAACGTCCCGCACTCGCATCTAGATACGTACACGACACCCGACTATGGTAGCCTAAGTCCCTAGTGTCCAATTATAAATTTTTATCATTTAGGCCTATTTTACTAACTCATTCAAATCACGGCCAAATTACTTAACATACAACTCACCATGGCCTTCCAACCTCATTTGAATCCACCGCGTCATCGAACTTTGTCGAATCGCATCCCTAGTCGAGGATCGATCAGTTCGACTACGCGCCACCGCGTTGTTCACTGCGCCGTTGCCGCTGCCGCGCTGACGCCACCGTCGTCGCCGCCGCTGCCGCTGTCGTCACTGCCGACCATCTTCGCCGCCAGCCGTCACCGCTGGAGTCGTCGCTGCCGTGCCGATCGTCGCCGCTGTCGGCCAGATCCACCGTCCGCGCTACCGATCGGCCGCCGTTGCCGGCTGCTAAGACGTCGCCGCCGCGCCACTATCTAGCCATCCGCGCTGCTGGTTCGTCGTCTCCACAGTCGTGCCACCTCACGCAGCCTCCGCGTCGCCGATGGCCCGCCGAGCTGCTCGTCCGCCCTGCGCAATCGCCGTCGCCATCCTCCGCACTGGCTCGTTCCCGCCGGTCCGTCCACACCG
Organism: Stephania yunnanensis; assembly: GCA_039657365.1. Taxonomy (NCBI): domain Eukaryota; kingdom Viridiplantae; phylum Streptophyta; class Magnoliopsida; order Ranunculales; family Menispermaceae; genus Stephania; species Stephania yunnanensis. Next base: position 50,210,929 of record CM077585.1, on the reverse strand, counting down.
CTGATCTCCTCCCTAGCTCGCTGCTGCACCGCAGCTCGCGCCCTCGCATCACCCGCGAGCCGCCATCCTCTGCTGGAGCTCCGCCGCGCGTTTGCTGGCTGTCGTCCGCGCTAGCTGTCCCACCCGATTCGTCCACGCCGGAGTTCCCTCTCTCACTGCCGTCTCTATCTTTCTTGCTGCCTCTCTTTCTCACTCTCTTTCTGCTCTCTCTTCATCTCCTCTCTCTGTTCGTTCACTCTCTCTCTCTTTCTTTTTCTCTCTCTACCCCACTCTTTCTCTCTCTCTTTGTCCCGTTTTTAAGGGAAAAAAAATAAAAAATTTATTTGGATAAAAAGAAGTAATGATGAGGGATGAGTATGATGTGATGTGTGACATGATGGGATGAGTGATGTGACTACTCAATCTCATACAACCCCGTACACCCGTGTTACGCGTACACCGCGACATCGCACTCTCTCGTCACTACACGCACACAACGCGACCAAACGAAACTCCAATTAACGCGTCTCGAACTATTAATTAATAGTAAAATAAATAACAATCGCCACAGAAAAATAACATATTTCACCCATTAGGCGTATCATAGACTTTTCCACGACATTCACGTGGATCTGAGCTTATGATATTAACCTGTAATTTATCAGTTAATCGGGATTGGTTAAAACGGGCCGTTACAGAACATCTACATTATTTTTAACAAATATACAAAATAAAGTTATAACAAGAAAACAATTAAGTTGGAAATATATTAATACACCGAAAACTTGATTGATACAGATACAAATAAGGAAGAAAATCCTATAGATAACAAAATGACCAAATACATGCGATAATAACTCATGATGATAAGTTAGAAGAAATAAATTAAACATCAAGAAAATCTTGTTCAACAATACCTAGTATGAAAAATGAATCTATATATGAAGCTCAACCTGCTAAAGTACATCTAGAATTCCAACACATGTTGCATATCCAGTTACATCTATAGATGATAATGTTACAATAACTGATTTTACTGATTATCAAATCAACATTATTAAAACAGAAAATGAAGAAACTCTTCAAATGGATTATAAAAATTTAAAAGAACAATTTCTTACACATCCATTAACCCCAATATTTGGCAAGTTATGTTCTAAATCTCAACATGCAGCTATTAGAGAAAATTACTTTGCTTATATACAATCAACAAAACAAAACATTCAATTTTTTTATTATTTAGCACACTCTTGTCCTAAAGTTATAAATAAAATTAAAATCATATGGGAAGGTTCTAAAGGAGAAAAATATTTTCAAGGTCATCCACCATTAGCTCCCATCAAAGTAACCGAAAATATAAAAGCAGTCCCATTAAAAGGAAGCTTTGATGAAGAGAAACCTATATCTAGAAAAGATTCAAATCGTATTATAGAATAAAATAACTTTACTAATGTCTATTTATCTACACTGTCAAAAATCTCCAAGTCAAAAAATGAAGCATCTACAAGTAAACAATCGGGTCATGAACCCATTTTGAAACATCCTATCTTAAAAGATACATTAGGATCTCTACCTATTATTAAACCAAATTATTCAGATGAACTAATGCAAACAATAACATCTAAGTTAAATACATTAAAAATAAATCCGAAAAAAAAGAAAGTAAAAAAGATAAATATCCAGTAATAGCTAATTTAGAAAATCAATCTATTATATCTGAATCTCAATCAGAACAGACAAAGGAATTCTTAGGATTAAATCCAATTGATGAAGAAACAAAAAATACAGATCTATCATCTGATTTAGGCATTTAAAGAATTCATAGCCCATGAAGACATCCAACTTATAATGTAAACAAATCTAAACATTCAATACAATCTCCAGTTGATTTATTATTAAAAGAAAATATAGTCAAAAAGATTAAATTTGAAGGAAATTTTGTTTATGAATGGAATATTGATGGATTATCTAAATTTCACGTAATAGAAATATTACAACATATGCTGATTTATGGTAAATTATGCGAATTAGCTAATTGTACAAAAATCAATTTAATTGGAGCAATAGCAACCGATTTTACTGGCTAATTGAATGGTTGGTGGAACTATTCATTAACTACAGAACAATGATTAGAAATTATGAATTCAATAGTATGAGATGATAATAACAATCCAATTTTAAATGAGCAAGGTCAAGAACAACAAAATGGAATTTTATGTCTATGCACTAATCTAGTATGACATTTTTTAGGAACTTTATCTTCTCAGGGAAGAGAAAACTAGAGAACAATTACGATGCTTAAAATGCATAACATTAATCGGTTTTTGATGGTATAAAGATACCTTTTTATTTAAAGTATATATGTTATCTAATACTGATTCCTCATTTTGGAAAGAACGTTTTATAGTAGGATTACTACCATCTTTTGCAAAAAAAAGTAAAAAAATTATTAAGACAAAAGAGTGGAGGAAATGTAAACTACAATAGTTTTACCTTTGGAGATTTAATTCAAACCATTCAAAGAGTTGGATTAACCATATGCAATGACATAAAATTTAAAAAGCAATTAAACAAAGAAAATAAAACAAAGCATAAAGACATAGGTGATTTTTGTTATCAATTTAGACTTATGCAAAAGCAAATAAGTATTCTAGAAAATCTAGAAATCCTAAAAAATTACAAAGATTTTCCAAATATAATAATCAAGAACCCTATTATAAGACTAATAAACAATGAAAATATAAAAGGAACTATAATAAGAATAATATTACTAAAAATAAAACAAATAAATGTTTTAAATGTGGCAAATCATGTCATTATGCGAATAAATGTCATTTAAAAAATTATAAAAAAAGTTAACGAAATACAAGAAAATAACTCAACCGAGTCTTGCCAATATTTAGACAATCTACAGAATACACGTACTTCAACTTCTACCTCAGATACGGATAATGAAATAAATGTATTAACCGCACATGAAGAATTAATTCTAGAAATAGGAAAACAAATAACATATCTTACTTTAAAATATAAATACTTTACTGAAATAGTGAATAAAGGAAAAGAGGACGGAAAGACATCGCAAGAATCAAAACCTAATCCCAAAATTGATTTTCAAAAATAAATAGATTTACATCGTAATTATCATACTATGCAAGACATTTTCAAAGCAGTTAATAAAAAAAACCTTAACTATATAATCAACGATTAATTCTTTACAACAAGAAATAAATCAATTAAAAATGGAAATAAAGTCTCTTAAAGATAGAATGAAAAAATTAGAAGATGATAATATAAACTTTGAAGATCTCTCAGTTTATGAAAATAATGTATTTATGGAAACAATTACTCATTATACTCATCAATGCTGGTTTACCCCAATTACTTTAAAAATAAAAGATTTCAAACAATCAGGTCATGTTTTAATATAGTTAGAAGCATACTTAAATCGCATAAGAGAAAACTTAATTCCATTAAAATATTGTGAAAAACCTAATAGTAGAATCTCTATTGTTGAAGGAAATAAATCGATTATTAAATTCAAAATCTCAATTGCACATATTTGTAAAAATAATGTTTGTATACCCATTTTTTTCATCATTGTACAAGATCTTCATCGTGATATGCAATTAGGAACCCTATTTTTACAAAAAAACTCAACCATTTTCTGTTACCATAGAAGGAATAAAAACATTAATCGAAAGCAAAGAAATTGAGTTTCCTTTTATTTCACCACCAAAGAATAGATATCGGAATCAAATCATAAACCAAATAGAATACAAATAAAATCACATAGGATTTTTAAAATTAGAAATTAACAATCTAAAGACATATCAAATAATTAACACTTCTTTTCAATTAAAAATAAAAACTTTTCATGATAATTTAGTAAAAAAATGTTGTTCGGAAATTCCATCAGCATTTTTGGATTGCAGAAAACATCAAGTATCTCTACCTTATATTGATAACTTCCACGAAAAACACATTTCTACCAAAGCCAATCAATCTCAAATGAATGAACGATTATTAAAATTATGTGATCAAGAAATAAAAGATCTCTTACAAAAGAAGCTAATTACACAAATTAGATCCCCTTAGAGTTGTACAGCTTTTTATGTTGAAATGACAACAAAATTAGAACGTGGGTCACCTCGATTAGTAATAAATTTTTAACTATTAAATAATGTTTTAAAAACAATTGATACCCTTTACTAAAAAAAATGATTTAATAAAACGAATTACCAATTCAATTATTTTTTCCAAATTTGATCTCAAATCTGGGTTTTGGCAAATACATATTAAGAAAGAAGATAGATTTAAAACAACATTTAACACTCCCTTTGGTTAATATCAATGGAATGTTTTGCCTTTTGGTCTAAAAAATGCTCCATTTGAATTTCAGAAAATGATGAATGAAATCTTTCATCCTCATCATGAATATATTTTAGTTTATATTGACGATATCCTTATTTTTACTAAATCTCTTTATCAACATTGGAAACATTTAAGCACAATCCAATACATCATAATAACTAATAGTTTAGTATTATCCCAGCGAAAAATAAAACTTTTTCAAACTTCAATAAATTTTTTAGGTTTTAAAATTGTAAATCAAACCATAACTCCCGTAAATCGAGTCATTGGATTTTGATATAAATTTCGTGATCAAATTATAGATAAAAAGCAATTACAGTGATTCTTAAGTTGTCCTAGCTATTTAACAAATTTTGTTAAAGATTCTGATAAAGATAGAAAACTTTTACAAGAACTTCTTTAAAAAAATGTAAAATTTTAATGGACTTCAGCTCATAAAAAGGCTATTTAACTCATAAAATCTAAAATCAATTCTTTTCCATGTCTTCATTTAGCCAATCCTATTTATCCAAAAGTAATTCAAACAGATGCCTCTTATTTGGGATATGATGGAATTTTATTACAAAATCCTCCACAAGGAAACAAGCAATTAATTTCTTATACCTCAAAATTATGGAATGACATTTAGAAAAACTATGCTACAATCAAAAAAGAAGTATTAGCAATAGTATTAAGTGTTCAGAAGTTTCAATCATATATTTTAAACCAAAAGTTTTTTTATACGAGTTGATTGTAAATTTGTAAAAGAAATACTTTTAAAGGATATAAAAAATCTAGTTTCAAAATAAATATTTGCCAGATAGCAAGTGCTTTTAAGTATTTTTTATTTTGATATTAAATATATTAAGGGAGAAAATAATTCTCCTCCAGCCTTCTTATCTCGAGAATTTCTCCTAACACCTCAAATTCATTCCACATAGCATGAAGGATAAAGGTAAAACCCTCATCACTTATCAAAAATCCTCTTATGAAAATAAATTCTCTTCTTTATTCAATCAATACAATAAACATGATGATCGTTCTGCTTATCACCTTCGTGGTCAAAATTCAGTCATCCTTCTTGAACATTCTCTCTTAGAGCAAGCACTAAAAAATCAAGTAAAAACCATAATGCCTCCAACCTATAACTTTATTCCTAAAAGACTTCATGTTTCAATGAGGTTTTATGAAGCTCTTCTTTCATAAACTCATGCTATAATTTTTGAACATTTTAAAAAGGAAGGAACTTATGAAATTGCTTACAAAAATAAAGATTCTGAAAATTCTTACTATGGAAGAATGGGCTCAACAGAGCGTTATCAAGCAATCTCTATTCACTTATCAATCCATGACTATTTTGACTATCCATCATCTATTATATGTAAGTTATAATGATTATATCGAAGCGTTATGGGTCATCCTTTTTATAAAAAAAACCCACCAGAAGGACATTCTGGTATATCATATTCAAAAAATCACTTGTCCCAAAGATGGTTTCTTCATGAATGGTGGCTAAGATTTGGTCCAATAAAACAAATTCTACTTCCAAAAGCCGAAATCTTACATGATAAGCAACGACTTTCATTTTTCCAATTCACTTAAAAAAACACCATTCTATGGATACTTAAATGGAATTATAACACCTCAAATATCACAAATGCAGATGAAATAACTTCTCATTATTTAGTCTAAGAAATTCTTGTTAAATGGTGGGATAAATTTGATATTGATTCCTTTAAGGAAGGTCAATTTACTCCCATTTAGGATAAACCTATTCCTATAACTCCACAATATTTGTTATTAAAACTATCATATACTCCTAAAACCTATAAAAAAGCCTGTCTCCATAATGAAGAAAAACCTAATCAACCATTTCCTCTTCTAATCAGTTATCCCCATATCTTGTTACTACAATCCTTCAGCATCTACAATGAATGGAAGAAAGAATGAAACGAGTCGAAGAAAGTCAATCCACAACATCAATAAATAACTATGAAGATAGGGCTAGTTTTACGCATCCAGATTTCTTTGAACTTTAATCAGGCCCATGCCATGCCATAATCAATCATTCTGACACATGCCTCCAGATCTATGTCCATCAATCCTATTCAGGCCCATGACAAAATAAATCATTCAGGCCCATGCCTCTATATTTATGCCTGCCTTCAGGTCTAAAATCTCATTCAAGCCTGTGTCTTAAACCTTATCATATCCCATGCCTCTAAGCTCTCATTGCCTGTCGCAATTGCAATAAATCAATTACTCATCAACTAGTGACAATAATTCTCCTTTAAGATCAAGAATACAACTGTCCAAGATCACTCCATCAACTATTGACAATAATTCACTCCATCATGAATATAGCTGTCCAAATAAATACAGCTTTCTAAAATCCAGTAATGCCATCAAGACGTATCAAAATTCATCAAGCCTCATCACTTGGTAATATGACAAAAGAGTCATCATGTCAAAATCTATTTTTCTTAAAGTAGATGCGTCATAGATTGTAAATAATCTATTTTAGTAAAAGTAGATGCATCGTGTTGTTGAAAATCGTTCACGCTAAGGACTAGTTGGACTTCAATTATTGTGAATAGTTTGTCTCGAATCAACTTTTCTTGATGATGCATCTTTGCTTTATTTATCTTTTGTTAAAGTATTATTAGTATAACTATCTTTGCAAGATAGTGCGTCTTTTCTTTTATCTTTTGCCGTGAGCCATAACTTTAGCATCCTAGTAAATGGCACACATTCGCAAGAGGAGATGTAGAAACTTGGCTCAAATTCATCAATCACTTCCTCAATTACTCGCGACTGTAAGTGTACCAACATGGCTTTCATAGGTGAGGGATGAATTTGATAAAATTTACGCATCCACATCTCTTTAACACATTACTTTACAGGATAGACGATCTTACAGAATAATAGGTCAAAATTGCCTTGACTTCTACAGAAAAATTAGATAGTGAAAGTCAAATTTTTTTTGCTCCCGATACTTCTCAACTCATGGCTCTTCAAGGAAAGGAAAAGTATGGTTGTGGTAAAGGGCATGGTGGAGGTCTTAAACCTTTGATGGAAAGAGTTTGTTTTTATTGTGGTGAGAAAGGACATAATATCAAATATTGTTCGAAAAAGCAAGAAACTTCGACAAAAAATGAAGGAGAAAATAATATTGCAACAATTTCCTAGGCTGAGGGTGGAGATTATTATGGGAGTTTGGTGATTCTTTAAAATATTTTTGGCGTGTGTCTATGTGTTTATTATTGAGTATTTGAGTGAGTAGTTAAGTGTTTTGATACATCGTTGTTGTTTAATGATTGATTGTTGATGAGAGAGTGATTTGCTTGTGATGAGTGAGTGAGTGTTTGTTTGAAGGATCAAGATTGATGAGATGAGTGAGTATGTGTGACCAAAAGATTTGGTTGATTGAGTGAGTGTGTGTGCTGTAGCGACATTGGATGGAGACATAACAAAAGTCTTTTTGGATTTGTCATCACGAAATGATTAAGTGATTACGCGGTTCGTTGCTATTTATAGTGACCACGACAATTGAGTGGGTGATTGGTGGAGTTGGTATCGAGTTTTTTTGGCTTAAAACTACTTTTTTTTTAGTGTAGTGTTAGTTAATTAGAAAGTCTACGGTTTCGTTAAGTTTAAAAAGTTTTTATTTTATTTTTTGTTTGTTTTTAGGCAATGCCTATTTATGTGTTTCAATTAACAGGGGTGTATTCAATTGAGATTTTAATAGACTTTTGATTACTTTTATAAGTGAATGACTTTTATGAAGGTTTATAGATTTTGGTAGATTTTGAAAAACTTTGATAAACTTTTATGTAGATTTCGTTATGATGACTTTTATCAACATTTAAGATTTTTAGTGACTTTTGTGAACTTATTAAACATTATTTTGATGATACAAATAGATTATTGTGATTTTTAAAGTGAAACAAATATTTTGCACTTTACAAATTTCTGGGTTGAGGTGAGGAGAAGTTGAAGACTTCTTTATGTGTATTTTTATACAAAAAGTCTACAAAAGTCAAGATTTGTAACCAATCTATAAAAGTCACTAAAAAATTAAATACACCTTACTTTTATGAACTCTCTAAAAGTTTAAATTGAATACCTCGAAACTTTTAGAGACTTTTTAAAAGTCTATAAAAGTTCACATTGAATACACCTTACTTTTAGAGACTCTCTAAAAGTTTTAATTGAATACCCCAAAACTTTTTTAGTCAATAAAAGTAACCAAAAGTCTATTAAAATTTCAATTAAATACACCCCTCTAAATTAGCAAGCTTGGTGTTTATATAAGGACCTCTATATTAGTCTGCAATATATAAGTTTTAGTTGATTGAATAAAGTTGGTGTGTTTTTGTATTTGTGTGATTGGTTGCCTCCACTGTCCATGAGTTTTTTCCTAACATTTTTGTATGGTTTTGACTTTTGATGTTTTTAATACGGGAAATGGAAATAAAAAAGCTTGGATAGAGTCGTTAATGGTGGAAAAGGTAGGTTTTTTTCAGCCCTTCCTCACACTTTGCTTTGCCACCAATGCCCGATATGCCAGCCCGAGCTCGACGCGCCTTCGGGCATGGGCGGGCAATAGATGCCCTGAAAAAGATGTAGGGCATTGTTGAGCCTCCGAGTATTTTACCCGATTGTCGAGCCGCGCTTACAAATTGGGGTCGGGTGGGCTCGAGCCGGACCTGTGTGCAGCCCTAAAGGCGACAATGACACTGAAGGGTCGTGACGGCGATGATAAGAGGCAGGCGCGACGACAATGGGAGGCGGTTGTGGTTGCGAAAGCAGTGGTGGCAGTAGTTGTAATGACTTGTTACCTTAAGCTTACAAAAGGTGAGCATATCCATGTATCAAATGACGGGTTTCCACACTATAGGGTTAATCATCAATGCAAATTTATAATAATTTTGATAAATCGTGAACAACTTAACTTAGTCAATTTAATTTGAATATCCATAAAATTTTTCATAAATACTAAGTTAAGGCGAATAAGGTACGTATAAAGGTGTAGGTTGCAGGCAGTCACAATTAAGTGTGCAGTGACGTGGCATGCTTGGTGACGTGTTTGGCGACGTGGCGGTACCCGGTTTGCTTCGGAGTTTGGGGCCGTCTGGTGATTAGTGTTAATGTGAATCCTAATTAACTTGAGTTAGGCTCGTAGTTAAGTTCGGCATACCTCGATTAGCATGCGCGTGCGTTTGTACAATGATTTGTGTTTTTTTGAAATGTTTATGAATTTTATATGTTGTAGTATAAAAGAGGAGTTATATACAAGCCTATAATTAAAAATACGTAAATAAGCAATAAATAGCCAGTACACAAAGTGCGATGAGGGGGTCGTGAAATGAATTTGCGGGCTCTAAAATACTTGTAGGCATGTGTTGTGAATTTATTAGCGAGAAAATACACGATATATATATATATATATTGAAAACTATAAATTCAGTTTGAATTATACGTATATCTTATCAAAAGGATTCTAACTTCAAATCAAGTCTTCTAACTAGCAAATTTGTAGGTTGACCCAAACCACAACAAGCACCCTCTCTTATTTTATTTTCTCTACTGATGCTACTCGTACTTTCTCGTAAATTTCCATATTCATATTCTATTCTTGCGTGTTTTACCACACTATCTAATATCTACTAAACCTCATTTTATGCAGATGTTGTTTCTTTGTCGCCCAACAACCACATCCGTGAGGCAAAATTGGTTTAATTCTAGTTTAATAGAATTTTCTTATAGTTCAATTGTGGTGTTTCGGTTACATATCATACAGCTTGAGTTTTATGTACTATACATTCTCCTTTACTGTCATTACAGTAGGTGGTTGCATATCTACGTAGTTGTAAGTTAATTTTTGCTTCTAGTTGAATCAGGTTCACTTGGTGATCTGTAGTGAATTATTCCATCTTCAACATTAATCATCTCTTAATTTGCGCAGGGTGTACTGGCAATTTTGAAAATCCAACTGAATGCAATCTCTGTGGTAAACCTCATGATGTCAATAGAAATTGCTATTGAGTTTTGTGTCCACATAATATACGCTTTCTTGGTTAGTGTTTTCTATTTACTGATTTGTCATTAGTTAATTTTAGCAAATGCGTATGCTGATGAACTTATAAATTAAATATTGAATTATGTTGCTCATGTTTAGGCAAGCACTGGGGATAGAGAGAGTCGCATGAAGGAAGCATTGAGTAACGTGGGCGCCTCTGTCTTCAGGTTGTCTCGCACTCTCTTATAAACTAATAAATGAGCCCTGAAATGTTTGCATGTCACAGGTTCTTTTGGTGGAAACAAAAACTATACGTGAATTTCCCTATACAGAGAACTTGTGCTAGGGTATACGAGAAAAGAAAAAAGATCTTCATATAGTATTCGTAGATTTCGAAAAAGCATATGATATGGTACCTAGAGATGTTCTTTGGTAGGTTCTAAAAAGAAAAGGAGTGCATGCTAGATACATAGACACTATTAAGGATATGTATGATGGAGTAACAACGAGTATAAAGACATTCGGAGGAGCTACAAAAGGACTACATCAAGACTCGGCTTTAAGCCCATATCTATTTACTTTAGTTATGGATGAACTAACTAGGCATATTCAAGAGGATGTACTATAGTATATGCTATTTGCAGATGATATTGTCTTAGTAGATGAAACAAAAGATGGAGTAAATAGAAAATTAGAACTCCGGAGGAATACAATAGAATCTAAAGGCTTTAAGTTGAGTATGACGAAAACCAAATACATGCATTGTGAGTTTAGAAACACTAGACATCGAGATGATGGAGTGGTAAAATTAGGAGAAGTAAAAGTTCATAAGGTGAACCATTTTAGATACCTAGGATCAATCATACAAAATAATGGTAATATTGTGAATCATGTCACACATAGAATTCAAGCTAGATGGAAGAAATGACGTAGTGCAACATGGGTGATTTGTGATCAAAATGTTCCTACTAAGTTAAAAAGAAAATTTTATAGGGCCGCAATTAGGCCAGCTATGCTCTATGGAAGTGAATGTTGGGTGGTAAAGAAACAACAATTACATAAAATGAATGTAGCAGAAATGAAGATGCTTAGGTGGATGTGTGGTAAAACTCGTAAAGATAAATTAAGAAATATAAAAATTCAAAGACAAGTAGGAGTAGCACCAATTGATACAAAGATTAGGGAAGGGCGGTTGCGGTGGTTTGATAACTTGCAAAGACGGCCTACAAATGCCCCACTAAAAAACTTGACTCAATAGAAATTGTAGAAATTCGACGAGGCAGGGGTAGACCAAAGTTAACATGAGATGCATTAATTAGGAGGGATTTGAATGGTTTGGGAAGCTCCCATCAATTGCACTTAATCGAGCACAATTGAAAAGTTTGATCCATGTAGTAATTTGGGACTGAGGCTATGTTGTTGTTGTTGTTGTTGTTTGCAACCCATGGCCAACAATAACTTATTCTTTCCTCACACTATTATGATTTTCCCATTCCATGTCCATTCATTAATTGAGAACCGTGAGTTCTTAAATGCCACCAGCCATGTTGCCACTATGGTTGGAGCTGTTCAATATGGAGCTGTAGTCTGTAGATTCTGCAGTAGATAGAAAGAAATAGTGAAAGTTGATTTATTTGGCCATTCTTTATAGCTAGAAAATTGCTTCAATGATTTGAATGTAAAATTGGGATGTGGTTTCCATGATATTTGACAATTATTTTATCCAATACATGTATGTATGTATAATGGTAATTTTCCCCAATCACCATGGTAGAATTACCCATATGTATGTATAAATATTGGGTAGTACTACCATGGGAACTAAAAATTCAATCAGCTTGCCTCACATTTATATCCGATAACCTATGTGTTTCAAAATCTAGTTTCTCCTCACATTTATATGAGAGAAATTACAGGCACTTCTACTTTAGTTGCCATAAATTCATCCAACTTGATGTCATTGCATCTTTACGCCATATATTGCAATCCTACTTTCACTTCCAATTCCGCATAGAGTGATACCAAGCATGATTACAAATTGCACTAACCATTTGGCCATCCTTGTTCACTACCTAAGGTTCAATGATATAAGCTGTTGTCTATCGAGACAATAGAACTTGGTTGTTGGAAGATTTTGTTAGTTCAGGTCGAGAATGCACACCTCTCCTTGAAATTGGCGAGCTAATGATAGTTTAGCTCTGCTTAGTGCTTTCTCATTCATGTCATTTTTAAATTTTAATGGCAACCATTACTTTAGTGTGAAATGGAAGAAAAAGACTCCATTATTTTGGAAATGAAAATAGAAATAAACTGAATCATGATAACTTGCGTAAGAGCTATGAAAAATTCCACTATTAAAGTTCTGTCATTTCATGCATGCCATGTAACATAAAACTATTCATGTCTCTATCTATGCTTTCAGATTTTCGGATTTTCAGATTCTTGATTATGTTGATCTATGTTATTTTACACTTGAAATATTTTTTATTCTTTGACAGTATTTCAAAATGAATCCGAAGAACTATGACGATTATGGCGGAGTTGGACATATCGAGTATTGCTTTCAGGTTTGCTCTGATAGTTTTACTTTTGGTTACTTACTTTGAAATTAACATGTGATTCTATACGTGGTAGGGAGAAATTAAAATCATCACTGCTTTGCCTCTGGTGGAACAAGTAATTGATTTACATTTTTTTAACGCATGCTAATGGTTTTCTGGTAACAAAATAAGAGTTTTCTCCATCTAATATAAACCCCAAAAATGAAATACATTGATGCTATAGGCATTGTTACTCTTATAATTTCTATGTTCTTTTTTTTGTTCAAGTGTGCTAGTGAGAGTAAGATCACTTCTTTGTGAAAATTTTCATTTTTTTTAGATAGAATTAAATAATTATTAGTTCAAATTTTAGTTTGAGTCAGTCATTTAATAAGGACTAAGTGCATAGCCATTTGTATAAAAAAAGAAGTGTATTCTCGACTGACAATTTTGGTTCAATTGAATATTTTAATAGGTGGAGGTTATAACGAAGAAGTGCATGCCACAAGGAGCATGCTTTGCAGCGATATTTTTCTTTTCTTCTTTTTTTCTTGCTTGGCCTAAAGAATGACCGCAAACAAAGTAAATTAATTTTCCTGCCTAAAATTTTATAGTAAATCTAGAATGAAATCAATTCCCAATAAGAGACGAGTACTCAAATGGTTGGGATCCATGTAAGAGCATGATGTTTACACAAACCTAACTTTGAAACATGTTGCTGATTGACCTTGTTATTTTCACATTTTCAGCATTATACCTCTGCGGAGACGTGCAGGAGCGCATTTCAGTCTCCTCTCGACCATAGGACAGTGTTAGGGGGATTTTCTGGAGCCAACTACTCAGAGGTAGTATTCGGATTTTCCTTTGCATTACAAGACTTGCATACTAATTTCTTATTATTTATATGACAGGCTTCTGCATTTTTAATAACCTATCCAGTCAACAACGAAGTTGATCAAGCTGGTAGCGGGAATGGGAAAGCCGTAGCTTGGGAACAAGATTTTATTGAAGTAGCAAAGGTTTGATGTTACTTTCCATATTCTGAATATTACTGAATCAGTCTTCCGTTTTAATATAACTGCTTTTACTTAACATTTGTTCCGCAATCAGCATTGTAGTTCGCGGCCATTACTTTCTCCATCTACTCTTACATGTAGGTATTAAAAAAAAAAAAAAAACCTTTCACGTGAAATCTCGTACTCGGTCAATAAATTTGGAGCTCTTACAACATCTGAGAAATTTATAATCTTAAGGTTGTATGGAATCAGAAAAATTGTTCTATTCGCTCTCTTCAAGTTATTAATCAAGATTACTTTTTTGGTAACACCGATGTACCAGTACATTCTGTAAAAAATGATGGCTTGAGTTTGGACATTAAGTCTATGTGAAGTTATGCGGGAGAGTCAAGATTGTTTAAGGCGGGAATCTCATCCTGTTATAATTCTCTAATTATTAGTGAAAATCTTTTGTGGTATTCATGATAATTAGAACAATGACTTTGGTAAAAGTTGGTCATTTCACAGTGATGGAACTTTACCAGTGTTTTCCCACCCCATTATCACATAAAACAGAGGTTTTGAATCTTTTCTATTATGTGATTTACTTTAACTAGAGTGTTAGAATCACAATTGAACAACTCAAGTACTCAATCAAATGATCATCTTATACGAATGATACTCTCAACTGAAACACTTTCAATGTAGCATTGGATTTACTTCTTTATCAAGCAATAATGTTCATAAATATAATTTGATTGTAGATGCCATAATCCCTGATATCCTTTTTGTAACTCCCCAAAATTTGGTTGATTTCTTTATTCTGTCTGCAGCAAGAAATCAACATGAAAGGTGTGAACCATTTTTTTCCCAATTTGATAACTTTGTTTTAAACAGCTATACAACAAAATAATTTGAAACCAAAGATTGCCGAGGTTAAAATTCAAGCTGCTATGGAATTCTAAGACTCATAATGCAATTATGTCTAGAATGTATGTGCATATTTTCTTTCTAAATGTAGGTCACAATTATCTGTGCTATTTGTATGTTTTACAAATGTTTCAAATGAAATGTTTGGTTAGATCTCCATAAAAGCTACTTGTTTGGTAGGACGATTGCTTAGGATTGTTATTCTTTTATTTAGACAGCTCTGTCGTTCGTTGTTAGATAACTTCATCTGAGTGGGTAATTTTAAATGAACTTACGACTTCTGTGCAACTCTCTTGATTTATTTGCCAATTCACCAATATTCTTTTCTGTGCACTATTAATTTTAAGACAACAACAACAACAACAACAACAACAACAACAACAACAACAAAGCCTCAATCCCAAATCAGTTGGGGCCGGCTATATGGATTAAACTCTTCCATTATGCTCGATATAGTGCAACACTATTAATTTTGGAAAAAAAAAATATAACAAGCTTGGAGAGGGGTTGCCTGCTTGATTCGCATCCAGTGATACAACTGATTTGTGGAGAATATATGTTAGTATACTAGCCACTACGTAATTACTACTATTAAATGTAGTTGAAATCCTTTTACGACAAGAATTTTTTTCTTTAGTTTGCATTCTCTTTTTAGTTCTTTTGTAAAGAAAGAATGTGATTTTTAGTTTGGTGTAACTAGTGTCACAGGAAGAGCTATTACCCATGGTACAGTCTAGAAATCTTACAATTTCCTTTTCATCAGAAAGTTTTATAGAGGAAGAGTTGAATTATGATAATCAATTGATAAAAACCAAATTTGCATGAATTTCTCATGAACTTGGTAAAATTGATTGTTCTTTGCTTCTAGGCCTTTGTGTTCTAAAAACCTCCCTATACATATATATATATCCAGGTTAAACCTCATTGAAATTCATTTGAACTAAATGTTTATTTTTCTTACATCTGGTAAGCTACATTTTGATGTTTGCATACATATCTTTGACTTTGGGAGATGTGTCTCTCTCATCATCATTTTGTATCTCATCTAAGGTATGTATTTTTTTTTTCTTTAAAATCTCAATTCTTCCTGCCACAATGTTTATATTTTCCTGATGAATGTCTGCTAAAGATTTGGTCTGTGATTGTCATCTTTCTTTCTTTTTCCTTCAGTTTCTTTATATGTACTTAGCATTGTGGCGCCAGATAAAATCGAAAATCTCGAAATATAAGCTAATTATCTTGCTATTGAGCTATTCATTTGTCCACGTGGTGAAAACTTATCTTCAGAGTGATGGAATTATTAAGTACACCAGTACTAGTCAATGTAGCACATCTCTCATCATATTTGTTGGGATCCGATCTTCTTGTTATGCACAAAGATAAAGCTAAATCTAAATGAGTTTTTCCTGTCTTTGCCTTTTTTCTTTTTATTTTTGGGTTACATGTCTTTCCCTAATTACTATCACTACTAATCGCCTTTGTCTAAGGTTGAGAAAATGTGTATATACTTTAGTGGTTTTTTGATGTATGATCTCACTGAGGTGGAAAGATATTGATCTATTCCAGCAGTAAAAGAGACTGCTGGAATAGGTGCCCCTTGTTCAATGGATTAAAACCTATTATCATAGATAGCCATGAGTCTAGTAATTGAAATGGAGCTTAAAACATAAGATTTATTCTTTAATATATGCTAAACCTATGCTGTATTAGTTCTTACGAGTTATGAGGTTCGTTGGGAAAGCAAGTTTTAAGTGATGCTTTAAAGTTATTGCATTTTCCTAAAGAATCTAGCTTCCTTTAATCTTAATGCCATTTTTTTCCCGTCCCCCCCCCCCCCCCCCCTACCCCTAATTGGACTCCTTTCTTAGTCTGAGTGTCCTTTTAACCTTCTACAAATAGATGCTGAATTAAGCAGCTCGGGTTGCAGGTGTTACTTGGCTTCTCAGGAGTTTTCCTAATCATGCTTGCTGTCCTTGGATCCATTGGATTTTTTAGTGCCATTGGAGTAAAGTCCACCCTAATCACAATGGAAGTAATCCATTTTCTTGTTTTGGCTGTAAGTTCTTTTTCTTAAAACGTTTTAGTTTTTACATTGATTAACATAGACTACTTTTAAGTCTATATACTTTAAAAATCTAATGTGATGTTCCATATTTTAATGTATTTCTATAAATCAACTTTCCTTTCAACTATCAATTAAAATTGAATGTTTCTAACCTTGATTGATATGGGTTCTTAGATATGCTTTGTCTACAAGTGCTTAAGCAATTTTTCCTTGTATTCTACTAGGCAAACTGCAGCCTTTTCTTTTGGTTCTGTCATGTCAGGTTTTATGCAACATGGTGCTTTATGCATCTGGATTACTACCCTTAAAAGATATATGCCTCAGTATATTGATTGTGTTATAACGTTCAAATATGTGGTGTTGATAGTGAGTTTACAAACTGTTTAAAAGCCTTATTTGTGCCTTGTTTCGTAGCATTTGGATGCCATTTGTACCTGGTACATTTTCTTATGACTAGTTTTAGCTTCAAATTTGGGTCGGGCTGTCTCATCCATTTGGTTGTATGATGAAGTTATAATGTGTTTCTTTAAGTAAGACACGTTTCATCAAAGATTTTCATTGGCTAGTAAAAGAGGAAAACTCCAATTTGAAATTCAACGATTAGTTGCTGACATTTTCATTTTTTTAGGTTATAAATTTTCATTTTAAGTGAACTTTTCAAATATTAACCTGCCATGAGTCAACCGTTCCTAAGCAAAATATATTTAAATCTTTGAAGAAACTCTAACCCAGGGAACCTAACTGGCCCAATTATTTAAGCAAGGTACTTTTTTGGAGTGTTATGTGTGATGCACAATGGGGGGTCTGAGTTGGGATCACAACTTATTTTGCACTGTCAAGCTTCTAAACACATATTGGTAGGAGATTGTAGGCTACCAGTCTCCTTTGCCCAACATTATGAAAATAATTGTTCATCTCGTTGTTATACGATTAGTGAGAAGTGATATGCAAATATTTGGATTCACAGGTGAATGGATATGCTACTTTTTCTTGTCCAAATGACGACATATTGTCTAAAAGCATTTATTATATGATATTGGGTTAAAGCTTTTTTCAAGACCCTTTTTTGTTGCCTCCATTTATTGTAGATTATACGATAATATTATTGAATGTCATTATGAGTCTTGAATAACCTGAAAAGTTTCATTGTCCTTTTAATATTGAATTGATCCTGCAGAAACTAATAGAGAATGGATTTCATGCTCTTTTAAATTGAAAAATTCTTTTTGATCAAGCAGTCTATTAAATTAGACATCTTGCTACCAGGTTGGATTTGATAACATGTGTATCTTGGCCCATGCTGTAAAGAGGCAACCATCAGACATGCCTTTAGAAGGACGAATAAGCAATGCTTTAGTTGAAGTTGGGCCATCTATTACCCTAGCTAGTTTATCTGAGATTTTGGAATTTACAGTTGGAAGTTTTATTCTTGTGCCAGCATGTCGAGTATTCTCTATGTTTGCTAGTCCGCCTAGACGGGACACGAGGCTCGTCAACACCGGTTCGAATAAAACCGGGCTTTGTATGGTCCAACCACACTTGAATGTTTCTTGAAGAGAATTAAAAGGAAAAAGTTTCAACAAGCTAATAAAGACCCAATCAAGTTAGCGCAGGCCCACATTACCTCTTTTTTTCTCCAAAAGTAGGCCAAATCCCTTAATCCAAAGCCCTCGGCCTCCAGTTCCAAATAATGAACCTCAGCCAAATAGGCACGATCTCTCCAGTGGTGTTAGGGAACGTAGGTGTAGCTCGGAAGATATAACTGCTCACCAACGCCCCCTACTGGCCCTCCCACCAGTACGACATGGGGACCACACGTGTACTAATGGGGAAAACGTGATGGGTAACCAAGCCGCGGGTGGGTGTGCCCCCCCTGTCCTCGCCTTGACCGGGTATTACACTCCTACAGGGTCATATTTAGGCCTCTTCCATGGAGAGGAGGAACAAAATTCTCGACAACCAATTCGAGGCACCTTCACTCCAGGAGCGGTCCACAAATGAGATTGTAGAAGTAAAGGCGGAAGCGATTCACCTCTTAATGCAAGATAGAACTGTATCAAACCTCTCTCCTCTTGGTTTCACCGTGGAGCGAATTCTCCCAGGAGATAATGTGGTGATTCCAACACCCTCGACGGAATGAGAGGTGCTTTACCTTGGTAGTCGGGATGTGAGGTTTGATGCGGGAGGGTCGATAACCGAGGAGTCTAATCCTCCCCACATAATTTCTATCCCAATGCGGTATCAATATTTCAAACTTTCCATGAGGAGTAGAGCTAGAGGATCCTAGTGAGGCTAGATTGAGGCAAGAGCGACGTAGGCTCAACTCAGATGTCGATTATAGTAGACCAGATAGGAGGGGTTCAAATGGGTCCTGATGAAGATAATGTCATGGAATGTACGGGGATTGGGGGATGTCAATAAATAGACATTGATTAAAGAGGAGGTGTTCTTGCAAAACCCGAATTTTTTTGCTTTTGCAAGAAACCAAAAGGGAGGTTTTCGGGCATAGGGAGGTAGCTGGGGTTTGGAGTGCTAGGTTTAAAGAATGGGTGACCCCAGACTCGGTAGGAACTAAAGGTGGCATTGCAATCATTTGGGATTCCCATAGGGTTAAGGTGTTGTCAAGTCTAGTAGGACTATTCACAATCTTGATTGAGGTCGAAGGGGAGCATGGCTTGTCCCGGTGGGCGACGGGAGTGTATGGCTCGTTTTCCACCAAGGGGAGGAATGAGTTTTGGGAATAGCTCGGGGCGCTCTTTAAGAGGTATAGACCTCGTTGGTGCCTAGCAGGGGATTTTAATGTTCCTAGGTTCCTTGCAGAAAAGTCTAACAGTGTTAGGAGAACCACTAGTATGCGAACTTTTGATGAAATCATAAGGAGATGGAATTAATCGATCTTCCTCTCTCGCGAGGGGATTTCACTTGGTCAAATTTTCGTGCTATCCCTATATGTGCTTGGGCTTCATCGGTTTCTATTTCGCAGTGAATGGGGGGAGTTGTTCCCAAATGGTAGACAGTCGTTAGGAAATCGGGTCACCTCTGATCATTCGCCAGTTATCCTTGATACAGGCTTGATTAAGTGTGGTCCCGTCCCATTTAGATTCGAGAATGTGTGGTTGGACCACCATTCCTTTCGGGTGAATCTACCAAATTGGTTGTCATGGGACGAGGGAAATAGGGGGTCGGGCTTTACGTTAATGCGCAAACTATGGAATGGTCGGCGCGAAACTTAATGGATGGAGCAAATCGGTCTTTGGGGAGGTGTGCAACATAAAAGATGTGGCTCGAAACACCATCACTCACTTGGACGCCTTAGAAGGTAGGCCTCAGTGGAACCCCCAAAAAGCTGAAGAGAGGAAGCTTGTGAAGTTAGATCCGTCACAGATCCTTCTCACAGAAACCAGGATGGCAAGCCAGAAACTTAGAGTCAAGTGGGTAAAAGAAGGTGATGCGAACACAAAGTTCTTTCACCGCCTTCTCAGTTCTTGAAAGGGTAAAAATGTTATTGATAGGCTCCAGATATCGGGAGAGTTTTCGCAGGACCCATTCCATATAAGGACATAAATTCTAGATTTCATCAGGAACCTGTACACCTCTGAACTTGAATATAGATGGGAGGTGTATGGTATCGAGTGGGCGATAAACTTGGAAAAACCTTTTGAGGAAGAGGAGGTTTGGGCAGCATTCACATCATGTGAGTCTGACAAAGCGTCGTGGCCTGACGGATTCACCTTTGCATTTATTCAGAGAGCATGGGACACTATTAAGGGAAATGTTATGAAATTTTTTCAAGACTTCCACGCTAATGGGGTATTTAGCAAGAACATGAATTCCACGTACATCTGCTTAGTCCCCAAAGGGTCTCAAGCCGAGAGGGTTGAGGATTACCGACCAATCAGTCTTGTCATATCCATGTACAATTTATTGGCCAAAGTACTCGCTCATCGCCTGAGGGAGGTCCTATAGCATACGATTTCCAAGGAGCAAAACGCTTTTGCCCCAAACAGGTAGATGCTTGACTCAGTGCTCATAGCATCCGAGGTGATCGAATTCGCTTCCAAGCGAAACATGCGTGGTTTCATACTGAAGATGGATTTTGCCAAAGCATACGATCGTGTTGAATGGGCTTTCCTTTATTTCAATACATTCCAAGTTTAAGGGTGGTTTTTGCGGTTTGGTGAACCGCGTTTTTTTTGTAAATGAAAACCACCACCAAACCATGGAATTGCGGTTTTCAAGTTTTCTAAACCGCCTCAAAACCGCAAGTTAAAAAAACCAGACCAAACCATGCGGTTTGCACGGTTTGGGTGGTTTTGTGGAGACCAATGCCCACACCTACTTCACAATGTTGTTTAGGTCTTAATAAGGGAAAGCCTGGATTGCTTGCTCATTATATGAAGGTAATATTCAAGATGTTGTTTTCATAAGTCATTATATTAGCTACGGCATTTGAAAAAATTGTTTGTGTTAAAGCATATGCGAAGTTTACGAAATTTTATGATCGATTATATGCTTCTTTTTTCTTTTTGGTTTTTAGTATTATCTCACAAATGAGACTGTAAAATGCCAATTTGCACCTTTACTTTGAAACTATAACAATCGCATAAGAAAACCTTTTAAAGTTTGTTATTATATCATAACCTTTCTAGATAGTTGTATTCCAATTCAGTTTTTAACTTAAAATTTGACGAGGTGGCACTTTAATTATGAGTTTAAAAAGCCTATTAATTTTATGATTTAAACTCAATATTTAAGTGACACATCATCAAATTAGGAGTTTACAAGTGGTTTAGGATACAAATTAAACAATGTAGAAAGGTTAGGATATAATAACAAAAGTTGTGAAAGGTTAGGATATTTTAAGTATGATGATATAATGGTAGATGGTTTGGTAATATATTCGCATTTTCCATTAAATATATCATTTTCGCCCCCATGTGGATATCTAAGATTGTTTCCATCATACCTTGCACAATATTACCCTTATGTATTTGTCTTTTTATTTGCTTTCTGACAAACTAATTTATGCATCTCAACTTGCTAGGAAATACATGCTCCGATTCTTGGTCTTTAGGGGGTTAAGATAGTTGTGGTTATAGTCTTTGTTGCTTTTGCTTTCACTAGCATCGTGAGTAGTCCTTCTTGATTGGAGTTTCTTTTCTCTAATGGAGATTTCATCTTTAGTTTCTATGACTTTGTAAAATACCCTAGAAAGAATATTATATAATTCTAAACATTATAGACATTATGCCCGAGGATTGAACCTGGTTTGGAACAAAGGATTGTTCTTCCACGGGATTCCTACCTTCAGGTAAATCTTTTAGTACAATAATTTACTATATTTATCTTCCATGTTCCTTGTAGATATACGCACTAAAAGTTGCTTACAAGTAGTGCTATTTCAATAATGTCTCGAGAATATCTCAAAATAGGGCCCCCTTTATATTTTGTTGTGAAGAACTATAATTATAGGTAACATCAATTCATTTTGGTCAAAATTTCTTTTTATCATTAGCTATAGTTGTCATTTGGTAGCTCCGTGCTCCTCTTCTTTTTATACTTTTCCCTGTTATTGTCTACATATATAGTTGATAACTTGAAACAATCGTCAAATTGATAAATGCATAACAAGTGTGTGTATACATACAAGTATATTATATCTATGTTCTTTTTGAATGACTTCTTTTCAAGAGTTTAAGGTTTAAAATCTACTGCAGTAAAAGGGGAATGCAAAATAAACATTAGTTGAGTGACATTAAATGATTATGGTCCCCAAGTTATCTTTTTGGCAATGCTAGATAATCTCCTATTAACTCGCCATGGAAGAGAACGAGATGATCCCTTCTATGAGAATCTATATGTTAACATTGTGAATTTGCCTAATATTAGAAGAGCCTTCTCATAGATGTGGTGCTTGTCAAATCTTTTTGACATTTAGGAAGGCGATTCTCTTTAACATTTTGTTTGACAAATCACTAGTTGACACAATATTCAAATGTGATGACTTGGTCTTTATCTTGTAACTTGTATCTAAATTTTTTATGTAATCATTCAAGTTGGAAAACATAAATCTTTATGGAAACAGTCTAGGGCACTTGGAGTGACCGATGCACAATGCCATCTTCGTCAGAATTTAGGAGATATCATGGAGACGAAGTGTGCATTATATTAACATAATTAGATACCATATGTTATTTGAAATGAGGTTCAATGATCTAGCGTAGGCATTTTTAATGTGTCTTTTTTGGTCAAACAGAGAAATGGGCAACAGTATACTTCTGTTGCTTGGGTGAAGCCTACATTATTCTTTAGCAAAGAGTGAAATTTTGTCTCCTTCTATCGTATTATTAATATATTTGTCCTAATGTAAGACTTTCTGTAGTCAGATGTTTCAATTCTAGGTTGGTGTCATTGGACTGAATGTCTCATTTTAACATTCCCGCTAATCTCGTTTATCAAATTCTGTCTTTTGATCGAAGAAGACTAAAAATTTATATATATTAACATCTAAAAAATATGGTTCTTGTGTATTTCTATTGTGATTAGTTCACTTATAAAATTCATGTTATGAAGTTTTTCCAGGACTTACGCTGTTAAAGGGACCAAAATACTTTTAGATCTCAGTTTCTTGTAAATTTCCCATTCTGAATGAGATCAAATCTTACGTGTCTCATTGATCAGTAAAGTAGTTTTTTGAATTTGAATTTAGAAAATTATTAAACAACCTTGCATTCCAATTTACTAGAATGTCACTGAATTCTAGATTTTTTAGCTATATACACAGTTATTTGATGTCTATTAGAAATTGCCTTCACTATTAGGTGACTTTTTATAATATTTCGACTTTTGAACGCTTAGATTATTGCATCGGGAAATGTTTTTCAGAAAGTACATCTTTATCCATCTTGAGTACATCTAATAGTAGGAATTATGTTGAATATTCATTTATCGTTCTTATCAATGTTCAACTACCTCCTCTCAGTTCAGAATCTAGAGATACAAACACACTATGCTCTATCAGTCAATGTGATTCTAACTCCTTATTGAATGAGGTAAAATTCCAAGTGGATCTTTTTATCCTATATACTGCATTTGTTTTCTTTTTTCTTTTTCTTATTTTGTATAGAAAAATGCATCTATTTTCTATTTGTTGTTTCTTGTACTCTTCTAGCAAGAGGAAGTTTAAGAAGTCTGTCATTTTCTCTCGCCCTCTCTTTCTCAGTTTCTGCTTCTTCATTATGTCTCTTCTTTTCTCTTTCTCTTCTCCCTGAATCGCTCTCCTGATCTTCTTCTTTATTTCTCTTCAATCTCTCTTCTTGCTTTCTTTGTTACCCAATTTTCTAATCAGCAAATCAGTTGCATCAGTTTTATCTTCTAGAAGCTTTTTCCTTTTTATATATTTTAATGTCTGATTCCATAAAGTTACTTGGGCTCTCTGTCACTTTCTACTTTAACCTGCATTCAATAATTTCTATACTCTACCTAATCAATGAGAAGTTTTGGTTGGTACTGGTGCATTATTCTTAATTTTTCTAAAGAATCCAAACACAAGATTTTCTCTGCATCTAAAATTGTTTCATACATCACAGATAGCAAGGGCGTCCACAATACCAGAGTCAAGTTACGTTGCTAAACCAGCAGCTTCATGGCTGGATGACTTTCTTGTTTGGATGTCTCCAGAAGCATTTGGATGCTGCCGAAAGTTCATAAATGGAAGTTACCGTCCTCCAGATGATCAGGTAAGTGTCCATGGATATTTTCTGCATGTTTCACTTTCATGAGAAAGAACCATCAAAGTACAATTGCAGTTACTTGACAAAAACACAAAGTACAACTGCAGTTTACGCTTTCCAGAAGTCGTTAACAATAAATTGCTTGTATATTCATAGTGAAACAAATAATAGTGCTGTAAATTTCTAGTATACATGTACTAATTAACATTCCAACAATCTTAGGTATAAATAAAGCGGTTTACATCTTGTTGCACCAGTGTATTAACTGTAATTACTTCATTC
This sequence comes from Stephania yunnanensis, assembly GCA_039657365.1. Classification (NCBI taxonomy): domain Eukaryota; kingdom Viridiplantae; phylum Streptophyta; class Magnoliopsida; order Ranunculales; family Menispermaceae; genus Stephania; species Stephania yunnanensis. Next base: position 50,186,030 of record CM077585.1, on the reverse strand, counting down.
TACAGCCTCCTTGTTGCTTACCAGGGCAAGGCTCTTGCTCACTAGATGGGGCGTGCAGAGATTGTACGACGGTAGTGATACCTGAAAGACTTCTAGTCATTCGCTTGTCATTTTCTATTGAGTAAATCATACTTAAATGTTTATGTAGACTTGCTTTCAAATCAATTTTTGTGGTTGTTTCAGTGTTTTCTTCACTCAGATTGGCATAATAACAGACCATCTACAGAACAATTTAAAGAGAAACTTCCATGGTTCCTTAATGCACTACCTCTGCGGACTGTTCCAAGGGAGGTCACGGTGCTTACACGAGCAGTTTGGATCTGAATGGTACACATAAATATTTCTATTCCTATGCTTGACTGTAAATCTTTAGTCTGTTCATTTAATGGGTAAGGAGCTTTGTGCCCATCCTTCACTAATTAATTCAACTATATATTTTGTTCAAAGAGAATCTGCTTTATTGAGAAAAACCATAGCTACAAGTTGCTTCTTTAATGAATTAAGAACAATTACTTAAAACCTTGAAAATTATTTTTAAGGTTACTAACCATTGAAAAATCTGGGATCAAGGGTCAAGTAACGAGTGCAGAAGGATATGATCTCTGCCACAATCAAAGGAAGAGATGTTAGGTTAAACAACTGATAAAGCTTTTTGCTCTCTATTTCTGCATTACGAGCTGTGTCGGCTTCTGATATACCTGGATCGTGGTAGCCTGTAACGTAATTTTGTGTAATAACAATGAAGCAGATTCTTCAATTACATTCATACAGACAAGTGGATTAACGTTTATAATTCAGATTGATCTTGTGTGAACTTTATTTATTTTAGTGCCTGTTTCTGTTTCTCACTCAGATTATGAGAATGGTGTCATTCAAGCATCGGAATTTCGTACATATCATACACCTCTCAATAAGCAAGTATGAAGACACCTTATTGTGAAAAACTTAGTATGTCTAGGTTTTACTTGCTTATTTAGGAACCTTTATTTAATTAATCCACTACTGATTTTGTTGTTGCAGAGTGATTTTATAAATGCAATGCATGCTGCTTGTGAGTTTAGCCCAAGGATTTCGGATTCTTTGCAGGTGAATCTAGACGCTTACATGAAAAACTGTAGAAGAGCTCTTATTCCTTTTGTATATCTGGAATTGTTGCGTCAACGAGTTAAATTTTTTTTTGTTTGTATTTGGGAAACTAACAATGACATTTCCTAGATTACTGAAAATAGTTCAATAGTTTCAAAAAAAAAAAAAAAAAAAAAAAACTTGGTAAACTGGTATTTAAATGCAAATTTGCAACATTTCTAGTTGGATCAGACATCTCTGCTTTGTTAATTGATGTTGCTTTATTACTCTGTAAGAAATGTTGTACCAAACACTTTTAGAGAGTCTTCTTTTATTACACACTCGACTGATTGGAAAATAACTTGTACAGAGTTGATTTTCTTGAAAAGGATCTTCTTGGGTGAATTGTCTTTGCAAGATAACTTTCTAACATCTCTTAAGATCATGATTTGTAGGCTCGCCAACAGATAACCTTTGGCTGAGAGGTCTATGAGTTGGTCATACCTTTTATGTGTTTGCTTCGCATGTGTTTTATTATCATGGGGTTTTGGAAAACTTTCTCTCTTGATCTTGCTTTTTCCTTGGACTAACTTTACTAAACGTTTTAATCAATTTCTTTAAAAAAGATGTTTCTTTGCGGAAAAGCATGTTTAGGTCTTTTCTCCATGTGCCAAGGAGCGCATTAGATGCGGTTTCTTTCTGCTTTCAGGCCACCTATTAGTCTCAATTTATGTTTCCTTTCGGTGATAAAGGTGAAAGTTGTCATGCATCTTAAGGCATGGCTTTATGGTGCATCTAATACGAAACCTTCTCTCATATACATACCGTATATATGATATGTTAAATATATTTTAATTCATTTTGCTGACCATTGAGAAATTTTTTTTATTTGAAAACATTCTATATTAATGGCATGGGCATTTTACGAGCTAAAATAAAACACGGAAAACTCCCGTCTATTTTCATCTTAAAATATTTTTAATTATTCACATGGAATGAATATTAAAGTTATCAAAATTCACGATCATACATATATGCTTTCCTAACTTCCCCCCTTCTTCTTGGTGCAGATTGATATCTTTCCGTATGCAATGTTTTATATATTTTTCGAGCAATACATGGATATATGGAAGACGACATAGGTAAATGTCGTCATAACTCTTGGTTAGCATTCCTACCCTGTAAAAGCAAATCAACTTTTGATTCTAAATTCTCATCTCTCAAACTTATTGTTTTGTTTTGGCTGAATTTTGAAGTGGAAAAGTACAGCCTACAGAAACTTTTCAAAGTTCTTGATCTTCCACATGCATAATTTATCCTGCAGTTGAACTTGAGGGAGTCATTTAGAGAAAGTCGTATTCACATATATCTTTCCTTAGATATGTGTTTCTAATTATTCTAATGATTTTATTTACTGATGGCCTCCTAGTACCTCAGCTTGCCACGAATGTTTTCTATTGGTTTCTTCTATATGTACCAATGTATTATGTAATGCTTGCATAAACCTAATAACATTTTCATTAAACTTATTCTTAAGGACTTAACTAGCTTTCTATTTTTCTAACTGAGCAGGTGCTGTATTTACTGTTTCCTTAGTTATCACCTGCGGGTATCCATCTTCAAATTGTTGATTTTGATTATACATGTATCCCTTAATTATTATTCTGAAATCTTGATGTGATATTGCAATGGTCACCGCGTGTGCTCTTTTTTATTCCTTGTGGAGATTAATGTTGGCAATTCTCTTGCTTTGATATTGAAATGCAGTTTATGGAGCTCAGCTATCATTTTGCTTGTCTTGGCCATGGTTGTTGTGGATCTCATGGTAAGTCTTTCTCTTCATCACATCACGCTGTTATTCAACCTAGAACAGTGAATAACCTGTATTTACCTAAAAAAAAAAAAGAGCTTATATACTCTTCTTTGTACTCTGCAAAGTTGTCAATGTTGAACATTCAGGTGCGAAATTCTGCTGCATTTTCTAATTTAGTATTGTTTTAAGATAAACTATGTAAAGACCTTGATAGTATCATTGAAAAAAAAAAATTAGTTGGAAGTAGGAACATATTCTTGTGACTGACATGAATGGATGGGAATTAAGCAATAAGCTTTTAAATTCTTTCATTTTCGAAGGCCAAGTTGTTCGTTTTTTTTTTTTTTTTTTCCATCCTGAGCTTTGGCAGAAAACTAGTCATGTTTTTCATGATTCCAGTATATATGAAACCGAACTAGTTAATAAGATCAGCTGACAAAATAAATTATAATGCTGGAACAAGTGTGCTATTTTAGGAACCTTAGATGAGTGACCAAGAGAATCTTAATGCGGTAAAATATCCACATAAATAAAAATTGCTAGATTATCTCATCCACATACCCGACTCTAGGAATTTTCTCTGCAAAGTTTGGCCAACTAGAATCTTTATTTTCATATTTCTTAAAATCTAGTCAATAGGTGCCAACTTTCTACCTTGAAACCCACATAGAATTCATATTGCACAAGTTTCTTTGTTAGAAAATCTGAAATGCAACGTTACTCTCATTGTGAGTATTATGCCTGATTGATGTGTGACTTGGGTGCTTTTCTTTTCTTGGTCTTTTCACTAGTCATTTAGCATATATATATATTTAATTGTCTTCATCTACCTATATATTTTATTGAACCTTTTCCTTTAAAAAATTAACAAACAAAGCTTCAATCACAAATTAGTTGGGATTGACTACATGGATCCAACTTTATATGTAATTCCATTTGATGTAGTTGACCATTTCACTTAGTAATCTATTAAATCATTTATCTTAGGTGTACGGTGTACCCCTGTACCTATGAATTATTTCGATTTCTAGCACATCAAGTCTTCTAACTAGACTCAAACCACAACAAGCCCCTTCTCTTATTTTATTTTATTTAATTTTCTCTACTAATGCAACGTTACTCTCATTGTGAGTATTATACCTGATTGATGTGTGACTTGGGTGCTTTTCTTTTCTTGGTCTTTTCACTAGTCATTTAGCATATATATATATATTTAATTGTCTTCATCTACCTATATATTTTATTGAACCTTTTCCTTTAAAAAATTAACAAACAAAGCTTCAATCACAAATTAGTTGGGATTGACTACATGGATCCAACTTTATATGTAATTCCATTTGATGTAGTTGACCATTTCAGTTAGTAATCTATTAAATCATTTATCTTAGGTGTACGGTGTACCCCTGTACCTATGAATTATTTCGATTTCTAGCACATCAAGTCTTCTAACTAGACTCAAACCACAACAAGCCCCCTTCTCTTATTTTATTTTATTTAATTTTCTCTACTAATGCAACGTTACTCTCATTGTGAGTATTATGCCTGATTGATGTGTGACTTGGGTGCTTTTCTTTTCTTGGTCTTTTCACTAGTCATTTAGCATATATATATATTTAATTGTCTTCATCTACCTATATATTTTATTGAACCTTTTCCTTTAAAAAATTAACAAACAAAGCTTCAATCACAAATTAGTTGGGATTGACTACATGGATCCAACTTTATATGTAATTCCATTTGATGTAGTTGACCATTTCAGTTAGTAATCTATTAAATCATTTATCTTAGGAGTACGGTGTACCCCTGTACCTATGAATTATTTCGATTTCTAGCACATCAAGTCTTCTAACTAGACTCAAACCACAACAAGCCCCTTCTCTTATTTTATTTTTTTTTTTTTCTCTACTAATGCTACTCTTACTTTCCCGTAAATTTCCATATTCATTATTCTATTCTTGCGTGTTTTACTACACTATCTCGTATCTACTAAACTCCATTTTATGTAGATGTTGTTTCTTTATCGCCCAACCGCCAGGCATAATTGGTTTAATTCTAGTTTAATAGAATATTCTTATAGTTTAATTGTGGTGTTTTGGTTGCAAATCATACAGCTTGAGTTTTATGTGCTATACATCCTCCTTTACTGTCATTACAGAAGGTGGTTGCGTAACTATGTAGTTGAAAGTTTATTTTTGCTTCTAGTTGAATTAGGTTCCCTTGGTGATCTGTAGTGAATTACTCCTTCAACATTAATCATCTCTTAATTAATCTTTGCAGGGCGTAATGGCAATTTTGAACATCCAACTGAATGCAATCTCTGTGGTAAACCTTGTGATGTCAATCGGAATTGCTATTGAGTTTTGTGTCCACATAATATACGCTTTCTTGGTTAGTGTTTTCTATTTTCTGATTTGTCATTGGTTAATTTTAGCAAATGCGTATGCTGATGAACTTATAAATTAAATATTGAATTATGCTGCTCATGTCTAGGCAAGCACTGGAGATAGAGAGAGTCGCATGAAGGACGCATTGAGTACCATGGGAGCCTCTGTCTTCAGGTTGACTCTCACTCTCTTATAACTAATAAATGTGACCTGAAATGTTTGCATGTCACAGGTTCTTTTTGTGGAAACAAAAACCATACGTGAATTTCACTGTAAAGAGAACTTGTGCTAGGGTATACGGGTCTACGTACAATTTTCATGAATGCTTAAATTATGTCCATGTGATTAATGGAAATGATGGTAGCTTGATTAAATCTCACATTTGAGTTAATGCTATGTTTCAAGTAACCGTCTATTCAATAATAACCTCTTATGTTTATGATACTACTGCAGTGGAATCACCCTTACAAAACTAATTGGAGTGATCGTCCTACATTTTGCAAGATCGGAAGTTTTTGTGGTGCATAATTCTACTCTCTCAACTATTTCAATTGTATATGCATCAACTAGCTAGGTTTTCACCATTTTAACTCAAAGCAATCTGTCCTTTGCAGGTTTATTATTTCCAAATGTACTTGGCGCTGCTCCTTATAGGATTCTTGCATGGCCTTGTGTTTCTTCCTGTAAGTTAATTGAATCCTTTTTTGCCTATTCTCGTTTTAATCTATGGTTACACCAATCAAATTTACAAAAATTCTACATATATGAATGAAAATCAGCAATCAAAATAATCAATCTTCTAACATATAGCGAATGTTTAAAATTAAGGAACTTATTTTTGTTTTGCAGGTGGTGTTAAGCATATGCGGTCCTCCCTCAACAAGTTTGCTTGTGGAGAACAAAAACGCTCCAAATGAGAAACAAGAGCATCAAGTTTTGAACTCTGCAACACATTCCAGTTGATTAATTAAATTAATTAGCGTAAGATGATTTCATCGATCGCATGTATAATCGAAGACTGGCTTAATTTGAAATCGATCTAATTAACAAATCGACGACACTTTTTTTTTTTCCCAATGAAACAAAACTTGCATGTGATCATAGATCATATATATGTGAGCCATGAAAGAAACTAGACACAAAGAAATGACAACATTAATTCATATACATTTGACAACGAAAAAAATAGCTCTGTATGTATATACATTTGAATCTAATCAATTACAATTAAATCAAAAAGCAAATACTACGAGTCTATGAGGACGTGAATGAACACCCACTTAGCCTAGCAAGTCTCTAAACACAAATCATATGCATGGTCTTGTGAGAAATCTGGAGTGTAGTCATCATCAGGCCATTCATTAAAATGGTAAGTCAAAGGAGAAAAGGGTTGAAGCTCTGCAAAGATGTCATTCTGCTCGTCTCTCATCATAATGTCTGTGTCCATGCTACTAATAGCGGTAGTTGCTGATGATGATGGCTGATCTGCAGCAGCAACCTCTATCGTCTCAACCTCCGCTCCGGCATCCGGCGCTGTATCAGGATTGTTGCAGGCAGCTTCGATAATAGCCATGAATTCTTCATTATCAATGTCACAGTCAATAATAGCGGTAGGCGATGATGATGGTTGATCCGCAGCAGCAAAGTCTATTGTCTCAACGTCCGCTCTAGCATTCGGCGCTGTATCAGTATTGCTGTAGGCGGCTTCGATAATAGCCATGAATTCTTCATTATCAATGTCACAGTCCATATTTAATAAGAATGATTCAATATCTATATCCTCATGATCATCAAAACAACTAGTGGTGCCACTACTGTCGACTCCCATGTCTGCGTCCGCGATGGCATTGTTGGTAGCCATGAATGGTACTAATGGCTGATCCTGCAGGTTGTTGATCATTGGTGTCGTGGCTTCTTGAGCAGCACCAGGCATGGTTACTAACTGATCCTCGTTGACGTCTCCACAAGAATAGTAAGGCAGCACTGGTAGTACCATGGCGGCTTCGTTCGTGGACATGCCTTCAACATTGATGCATTGATCATCATGGGCATGCCTAATATTCATGGTAGCCTTGGTAGGCACCATGGCAGCTTCCTCAAGAACAACAGTATCATAATTGACATGATCTCCACAAGAATAAGAAAGTAGATGTGGCGCCATGCAGTTCACCATGCCTTCTTCTTGGGCACCAACATCCAATTGATGATGATCAACTTGCTGGACAGTTGATGTAGTCTTGCTTTTAGTACTAGTATTAGCTTTGTCTCTCCTTTTGTAGATCTTGCACAGAGCGTAATCTTCAAACTGTATGGTAAATAGTAAACAATTAGCAAATTATACAGTACAACAACAATTCTTATAAGTTAAATCATTACAATAGTATATGCACTAATACATAATTGTATATGCATGCATACTACTTTATATGAGATTAATTATTCGATCCGGGACGTAGGACTTTTTAAAAAAAAAACTCTTAATACAATTAAGATATTTAGATGTATACGTTATAGTAGTGAATATATATGTCCGACAAAAAATTCTAATATGTGCATTATTGATTGCCGAGCTAGATTAATTAATATATAAGAAAGAATAATCACTTATGTATGCATAGTTACCTTTTCGTGTGAGTGATGTTGCGGAGCCAAAACGTATTCTTGCATGATCCAATCGGTCTTGATGTTTTTTTCTTCAAAGAAGTTCAATGCTCTCCTATTTCCCAATCCTTGAACATCCTTCTGTTTATTCGAGGCTCTCCAATATCCACTCTCATCAACAATGCGCCTATCACATCTACTAGAGCTGCTATTCTTGTGCTTCTTGGTTATAGAGCTGAAAAAGTACCATTCTTTTGCTCTCTTTCTCTCGTACATACCTGCACTAAGAATCAATGTAAATACTTTTATTTTAATTATTTGGGCAAAAAAAAAAAAAAAGAACCACTGTATATGCATGCCTGCATGCATGAGTTTCAAACCCTAAACCTAACCCTAACCTTAACACTAGTGAGTAGTACTGACTATTGCTTTACACCAAGACGGACAAAGAAAAAAAAAAGAACATTATATATAATCAAGCAAGACAATGACACTATCATGCATGCACTGATGCACACAACTATATATTAGGGGTGGGCAATGGTTTCCGAAAAACTGCCCAAATCGCCCAAACCGTGTAAACCTCATAGTTTGATTTGGTTTCTAGAACTCGCAGTTTGGGGGCGGTTTAAAAAACTTAAAAACCATAGAATCGCGGTTTGGTCACGGTTTTCATTTTAAAAAAAAACCGCGATTTCACCAAACCGATGGTATTTTAGTAAATACCCAACATTTGTTTGTTCTAATCTATTTGTTTTTGTTGTAACTTTTGAGATGAACTTGGATTTCTAACTTTGATCGAGTTCTTTTTGGTGAATGATTGGTTATATATGTTTTGTTGTATCTTATGTTGAATTTTTTATGAACAATTGAACATTAAACATGTATGGACTTTATGGTATATATGTAATATGTATGATTGTTTTTTTTTTTTTTTTTTTTTTTTGAAAATGGGTCGCATGAAAACTGCGAAACCAAACCGACGAAACCGCGCAAACCGTGGGCGGTTTTGATGGTTCGTGGTTTGGTGGTGGTTTGCAAATCGGCCAAACCGCGAACCCTCGGTTTGGTCGCGATTTGTTGGTTTTCGCCATCAAACCGCGGTTTGTCCACCCCTACTATATATCGATCGATCGACATTCTTACTTGTGAGGATGTCGGGTAAATAATTGATGATGCTATTGGTGAGGTCGTGAATCTCTTCGAATTTGATGCCGGGGTTTAGTGTTTTGGGAAGAAGAAAGTGATGGAGTAACTCGAAATCCGTCGGAGCAAACACGTAACCGCAGGGAAGACGAACATCTTCTGATGAGCTTAAACCACCAAGAACTGAACACATTGCCATATTGATTTAACTTGATGAAGAATAAGAGAAACGGGAGCTATGAAGAACGATTATATATGACTACTAGAATCGTAGAAATCTTGATCGGTTAAATGATCCATGGTGCTACTATTTATGTACAAACTAATCGTGTGCGTTCATGCGTGGCGGTGGGCATGTGAGGATAATACACTTATCTATTAACCCTTAAAACTTTCTAAAACGCCACCATATCTATCCAATACTGATATAATGTACTTGTGTTCAATTTACAATTGTTATTTGTAACAATTAATTAAGTTCACAAATTAAGCATGTATTTTGAATTGCGATCAAGAATTCGTAACTTACCAAAGGACAATCATACAGTTCAAAATGAGTAGTTATCATATTCTCAAAAATAATTGAAATTCTATAAATACCCTTAATAACATTTTTTTTTCAACTAATAAAAAAAAGGATTCAAGGGTGTGTAGTAGAAATTGTAAAGTTGGTCTTAATTGGACCTAATGTACACTTACGTTGAAATTTTTGAGGGAAAAAAAACTCATATTTTGGCACTCTAATAATTTCATATTCGCCCTGAAATGAAATGACCTGGTTAACCCTCTCGCAACCTCCACATTCTCTCTCTCTCTCTCTCTCTCTCTCTCTATCTCTGTGCACCCCCACACAAGCCGTCAACCTTTGACTCCGACCACCAATGACGTAAACTTACAATTTTAGACTCCACTACCATCATAAAATTTGATTTGTTCATGCTTTGTGATGAAAATATAGTATTTTTAATGTTTTGTGTCTATTTATGGGTTCGAACATGTTTTTTTTTTTTTTTTGCTTGGGCATTGTTTGTTTGGATTGTTTGGTTGCTAGTGATATTGCAAATAAAGAATGAAAGTGCAGGGGATGCAGATGTGCAAGTTGGATAGGTATTTTTTGAGTTTTCCTTAAATCTTTTTTTTGTGTTTAAAACATGGGTTCTGCCACAGATTCGGTCACGCGGGGCCGAAAAACATGTTGTAGATAGATTCCAATAGGTCGACTTAAGCGGCCTTAGACGGTCACGCACGTGAACGAACTTTGAAGCTTTGACCGGCCCATTACACTCGAACCTGTGAGCGTTGATCGGTTCATTAAGCTTGAATATATATGTATGTACAATTAAAATATGTAATAATTAATTAAGTACACAAATTAAGTATGTATTTTGAATTGCAATCAAGAATTTCGTGACTTACGAAAGGATAAGCATACGATTCAAAGTGACTAGTCATAAATAATTGAGATTCCATAAATACCATTAATAACATTATTTTCAATTAATAATAAAAGGGATTCAAGGGGGTATGTAGTAGAAATTGTAAAGTTGGTCTTAATTGGGCCTGATGTACACTTTTGTTGAAACTTTTGAGAAAAAAAAAAACCTTATATGTAGTTTTGGTTTTGGATTGCAAAATTTTCCTATCGAACTACTACCAATGTATTTGACGAGCCATCGGCTTGGATAATTATTAATTAATGTGATCATTAAAAAAGGTATTTTCATTTATATTTATCGAAATTCATTAGGTGATTTTGCGCATATATAGTTTTCGTATTGATTTAATAAAAAAAAAAAAAAAAAAAAAATTGTGCTACAATGTGCACTCTCTAGCTCCGGTAGAAAAAACCATTACCTTTATTTATCTAATTAATTAAAAAATAGATAGATATAAAGTCTAAATGTGATCATTTTTACAAGATTATACTAATTAAAAATACTAGAAATATCTAAATTAGAAAACTAGCTAGACTCCATATAAATTGAAGAATTAGATGATGTAGGGGTAAACTTAACCTAATTTGAGATGATCCATTGATAATTAGCTAGGAAGGATTTAAAAATCTTGAAAATTTGGACAGTAATTGAGCGCGATAAAAAAAAGTTTGATCCATATGTAAGTATATATATATATGATCATGGCGAGCTTGGGTAGGCATGTGAACAAATAATCGGGCTTGAGTATCGCTTTTCAAGAAAGACCCGACCCACATCCTAACCCGGTTAGGCCTATACTATAAAGTGGGTTATGCGTGGGCCAACTTAATTAAAAAGAGCAAGCATAGCCTGGTGATGAGAGTCGCAAGTGCACAACTTTTGTTGCAAGTAACGACTCAAATAGAGATGCAAATGGGGAGGGTAGGGGATGGGGACCCCATCTCCATCCCCGTTTAAGAATTTATCCCCCCATCAAATCCCCACACCCATCCCCACGCGGGAATGAACTTTCACACCATCCCCATCCCCACTCAATCCCCACAGAGATGGGGAATCCTTATGGAGAAAAATCTTTCCTTATATTCCTTCCCCATTGAAGATCCCTACGGGGATTCTTGCGAAGAATCACCGTAGGAAAATATTTTTTTTTCAATTATTTTTTTTCAAAAAGATTTATAAAAAGTATGGTACACATACATAGGATCGCAATTGTTGAAAATTCCAACCAAATAAAGTATAAAATATAAATATAGTTGCAAACAATTCAAAACAAAACATATAATTAACCAAACAAGTTAAAATTATAAATCACATTAGAGTTTGTTTACCACTTGTGTTTTGGGTGAAAGCCTTGTAATATTATATAAAATCGATACAAACAATATATATAGATGTATTTGATATATACAAAGATCTCTCTATATATTTTTTTCCTCATCCTCGTACCCATACCCGCGAGGGTATGAGATTTTATTCCCATCCCCACCTCCATCCCTATTAATTTAAATTCTCCATCCCCATCCCCGTTGCCACGAATCCTTGTTCCCCGTGGGGATTCCCCGCCCCGCTTGCATCCCTAGACTCAAACTAGTATTTAGGCCGCGGATATCGAACCACAAGAACGGTGTAAATGCTAATTTATAGTCTAACTAGAAAATAAAGTTATGAACCTTGATTTTGATTTTGGAATGGAATTTAAACAACTAAATTACTCTAATTATCTAATTGTAAGTTTATGTAAATTGAGATTTTTCAAATTGGAGAAAATTTTAGGAAATCAATGACACCAAAATTGTATTCCTTTGCGCTAATTTTATTTGAAATACTACCAATAAGAGTGAAAATAAGCGAATATCCTAAAATTCATCTCATCCCAAGGTTTTAGTAGTGAGGATTCTAGTGTAGTACTTGGACTCTATCGGTCGACATAAGCAGCGTAAGTGTGAAACCAAATTATAATTTAACACCAAACTCAATTGCATCCCTTATCAACAGCCATAAGTCGATGTGTCGCGTGTTCAAGGGTTGTATTTTCCCCAAATCTAGGTTAAAAGCACCAAATTCAATTGCATCCCCATCCCCGCTTAAGAATTCATCCCACTACAAAAAAACAGATGATCATAAATGGAAATTCTCGTTGCTGATTAGCATACATTTTGTCTCTAATTATATTCTGCAACGGAACAGAGACGGAATCGATAGCGTCTCTAAAACTGTCGACGCTAATTTAGTCAGCAACGAAATGTATTCCTTTGCTGATTAGAGGCGGATTTGAGACGCGTTTAGAAACGGAACAAAAATGGACTTTCTCCCAAACTGAATGGTTTTAGTTGTATTGTGTCTGATCCGTTGCTAATAAGCAATGGATCAGAAACGGAATGTATAAATGTCGTTGCTGATCCGTTGCTGATTCTTATCTATTCCGTGTCTAAATTTAGTATTACCTTGTTTGTCGTAGCTATTTCCTTACTAATTAGAGACGAAATAGCAACGGAATCTATGAATTCCGTTGCTAATCCGTCTCAATTTCGTTTGTACGCCTATTTTTTCACTACTAAGAAGAATCCAATTGGTTCTCCAAAACCTCTAAACCTGAAAATACAACAACATGACCTGCTCCATCGCCTGCACCCCCTCCAACAACTCCTTGGGGGTGCTAACATCCCCCAAAAAAATAGAATTTGACATATCAACAATATATATCAACAACAAAGATTCAAATGAGGAAAAAAATGTACAACTCGACATTAAAAAAGATTTATATATCCACGAAAGCTTGTCAAGTATAATAAATGTTTCACATTCCTAAGTATCCACAAAAACCACCAATCCTATTATTTTACAACAACCACAAAAAACCACCAATCCTCTAAATATGCACAAAAAGAACTATTAATCTAAAAGTTCTATAAATACTATAAAAGATATCTAAGTTCTACAAACAACTATAAAAGATGTCCACAAAAGCAAAATTATCATCTCAAAAGTTACGCAAACTACCATAAAAAATACCTAAGTATCCCCAAGCTGCTCATCTTTCGTAAGCCAATCTTGCATCTCCCGATCAACATTGTCTTGTTGCTATGGTGGATCAGCGGGATCTGTTTGCTGCTGTTGCTTCTCATGACGTGGTGGTGGTGGTGGCGGTGGTGGCTGTGGCTGAGATAGGCATGCTCCGTCCATGGTCATCCCGAATTGCCTCTGCATAAACGCCACAACCTGTCGTAATTGCTCGACAACACTATCGAACTATGAACGTGGCACCATCTCCGGCATCTGGGATGTGCTAGCACCAGGATTTGCATATCTTATCTTCTTTCTCCCTAACGACTCGAAACTGTAGACACGTCCTCTGGGACACTCACCCGCCACATTGTAGTACACCGCCTCATCATCCTCCGGCTGGTCCGGTGTAGCCTGGGTTAGCTCCTGACGTCTCCTCTGGAGCTTAGTCTGCATAGATCAACAATAAACAACTTAAATGATATGCTTTTAAGTAAAGTTAATACTATTTAGCTCGTATTTCTATACTTACATAGAACTGCTCCGATCTAGTATCAATGTTACCAACCAATTAATTTTTTTTAGAGAATTACTATTAGTTTTTAGTATAGATTTTTGAAGATAATATCTGGCTAATCAATTTCTTGCTTAAGTCGAATGGGAAGCAAGTCGGGATCATGGATTCATAACATATTGAGTGAGTGTTTGTTTGAAGGATCAAGATTGATCAGATGAGTGAGTATGTGTGATCAAAAGATTTGGTTGATTGAGTGAGTGTGTGTGCTGTAGCGACATTGGATGGAGACATAACAAAAGTCTTTTTGGATTTGTCATCACGAAATGATTAAGTGATTACGTGGTTTGTTGCTATTTATAGCGACCACTACAATTGAGTAGGTGATTGGTGGAGTTGGTGTCGAGTTTTTTTTGGCTTAAAACTACTTTTTTTTTTAGTGTAGTGGTAGTTAATTAGAAAGTCTACGGTTTCGTTAAGTTTAAAAAGTTTTTATTTTATTTTTTGTTTGTTTTTAGACAATGTCTATTTATGTGTTTCAATTAAATTAACAAGCTTGGTGTTTATATAAGGACCTCTATATTAGTCTGCAATATATAAGTTTTAGTTGATTGAATAAAGTTGGTGTGTTTTTGTATTTGTGTGATTGGTTGCCTCCACTGTCCATGAGCTTTTTCCTAACATTTTTGTATGGTTTTGATGTTTTTAATATGGGAAATGAAAATAAAAAAGCTTGGATAGAGTCGTTAATGGTGGAAAAGGTAGGTTTTCTTCAGCCCTTCCTCACACTTTGCTTTGCCACCAATGCCCGATATGCCAGCCCGAGCTCGACGCGCCTTCGGGCATGGGCGGGCAATAGATGCCCTGAAAAAGATGTAGGGCATTGTTGAGCCTCCGAGTATTTTACCCGATTGTCGAGCCGCGCTTAAAAATTGGGGTCGGGTTGGCTCGAGCCGGACCTGTGTGCAGCCCTAAAGGCGACAATGACACTGAAGGGTCGTGACGGCGATGATAAGAGGCAGGTGCGACGACAATGGGAGGCGGTTGTGGTTGCGAAAGCAGTGGTGGCAGTAGTTGTAATGACTTGTTACCTTAAGCTTACATAAGGTGAGCATATCCATGTATCAAATGCCGGGTTTCCACGCTATAGGGTTAATCATCAATGCAAATTTATAATAATTTTGATAAATCGTGAACAACTTAACTTAGTCAATTTAATTTGAATATCCATAAAATTTTTCATAAATACTAAGTTAAGACGAATAAGGTAGGTATAAAGGTGTAGGTTGCAGGCAGTCACAATTAAGTGTGCAGTGACGTGGCATGCTTGGTGACGTGTTTGGCGACGTGGCGGTACCCGGTTTGCTTCGGAGTTTGGGGTCGTCTGGTGATTAGTGTTAATGTAAATCCTAATTAACTTGAGTTAGGCTCGTAGTTAAGTTCGGCATACCTCGATTAGCATGCGCGTGTGTTTGTACAATGATTTGCGTTTTTTTGAAATGTTTATGAATTTTATATGTTGTAGTATAAAAGAGGAGTTATATACAAGCCTATAATTAAAAATACGTAAATAAGCAATAAATAGCCAGTACACAAAGTGCGATGAGGGGGTCGTGAAATGAATTTGCAGGCTCTAAAATACTTGTAGGCATGTGTTGTGAATTTATTAGCGAGAAAATACACGATATATATGTTGGGTTTTGGGGTTCATACGCAGCGGAGATTACAAAACAATTTTGACAAAAACCCCAACAGGATCCGAATCTAATTCCATTAAAAACGTTTAAACCATGAAAAACTTAATCATACCTCAATCGCAATATACCTTTCGAAGGTTGATCGATCTCTAAGGCGCCGCCAACAACGAACGCCCTCTATCGGCCAGATCCACACACGAACGGCGTAGAGATTCGAAGTGCTAGCGTCGAGAGAATGCCAAACCTTTTTGTTTCTCTCCAAAACGATCCGAGCATACCAAAAACCCTAAGTTGTTTCTTAAACGAAAAAAAGAGTTTTTGGCCTTTTGATCTTTCGTATATGTGTTCTAACTTAAAGCGTCTATTTATACAACCCTTGTATATAGACGGTTAAGTAAATTACACATATACCCTTACTTAAAGAAGTATAAGTGTAATACACCACAAGGACGTTTACGTCATGAATTTTATCACATAAAATTCGTTTTTACGAATCGTCTTAAAATCTCGCAAAACCATTCTTAGTGTGCGACCCAATAGGCTCATACAACATTGGCAGTGTACCAAAACACATTTTGGTATACAAGTCATAAGCGGCCTCTAGCAAGACATTATGACTACCCAAGTTGTACGAATATCAAATCGATACAACCTAATCAATAGTGTATATAACATCCTTTTGTCATACGATATCCTTTTGATCAAACATAAGGCATGGAATTGTCATCCAACATGTTCAATCGTACTAGTCTCGATCTCTAGGTAGACCGAAAACATCCAAGTGACATTGATCAATATCAATTCACTTAGACTAGGCCTTTTAACAGTCTAACACATCGAGGGATCCACTAGATATCTCTCTTTATATGAGAGGGACAAATTCTATCTCGATTACACAACTTCATCACATTGCTCACACAGTAACCAATCACAACCTTTATAATCGTCCGGTTAAAGACAACGTTTGATTGTGTCAAATCAATGTGTTCCTAATGTTGAAGTCTCTGGTAATCTCAAGTCGAGAAGGAATGGAATATATACCTATCATGAGAAACAACTATGACTTAATCCATGTTATGTTCTCATAGCGGGTCGGTCCAGTACTTTGTTCCCTAACAAGTACTTGTGATCTTGATTCGTATCCCTATACGTATAATCATCATATGATCATCAATCAAGACTCACACTAGTCTTAATTCATTATAGTTCCCGATATAATGATCGACTATGGACATTTAGGATATTTATGTAAATACCCATGGATCTTATTATAATGTAAACATGCAAATTAATTATAATAAACGACAAATGAAATCCTCTATTTTTATTAACTAAAATTATTCATAAAGACGGTTAATGGATTGACCTAGGGCACATGCCCCATCATCTCCCACTTGCACTTAGGGCCAATCATACATGCATCTAATGCCTAATGATCTAACATGACCATCATGTTTTGCTTGTGGAAGAGCTTTTGTCAATGGATCCATACGTTGTCTTGATGGTACTCTGCAAATCTTTACGTCTCCCTCTCAATAATTTCTCGATGAGATGAAAACGCTGAGTATATGTTTGGATCTGTGGTGTGATCTAGGTTCCTTGGCTGTGCTATTGCCCCGTTATTGTCACAATACAAACAAACGGGGTTAGCAATACTCGGAACCACACCTAGTTCGAAATGAACTTTTTGATCCAAAGCGCCTCCTTTCTTTGCATCGGACGCGCAATATACTCGGCTTGTTGTAGAATGCGCCCACGATCTCTTGCTTCGAACTTTTCCACTTCTTTGCACCCCCATTCAAAGTAAACACATATCCAGATTGCGATCTAAAATCATCTATATCGGTTTGAAAACTTGCATCTGTGTAACCATTTACAACTAGATCATTTTCAAAACCTCCATAGACCAAGAACACTTCCTTAGTCCTTCTTAAGTACTTAAGGATGTTCTTTCTTGCTATCCGGTGACTCTCACTGGATCGGCGATATCTACTTGTAGTGCTCAAAGCATATGATACATCGAGTCGAGTGCATAACATGGCATACATGATAGATCCAATAGGCGATGCATATGGAATCTTATTCATACGGTCTCGCTCATCATTTGTCTTAGGACATTGAGTCTTCTTGAGACTTATCCCATGAGACATTGGCAACAATCCTCTTTTAGAGTCTTGCAAAGCGAACCTATTCGACACCTTGTCTATGTAAGCACTCGACTTAGGCCAGATTAGCCTTTTAGATCTATCCCTATAGATCTTTATCCCTAGGATATAGGTGCATCTCCTAAGTCTTTCATTGAGAAACACTTCCCTAACCAAGACTTGACATTCTGCAATGTTGGGATGTCATTTCCAATGAGTAATATATCATCTACATACGGTACCGCAGAAAAATAACTACACTCCCACTGACCTTCTTGTATACACAGGCTCATCTTCATTCTTAATAAAACCAAAATCCTTGATTGCTTCATCAAAACGAAGATTCCAACTCAGAAAGCTTGCTTTAATCCATAAATGGATCTTTGAAGCTTGCATACCTTCCTAGAATTCTCGGGATGTACAAAACCTTCGAGGTTGTGTCATATACACGTCCTCAAGCACTTTCCATTAAGAAATGCTTTGTTTTTACATCCATTTGCCATATTTCATAGTCATAATATGCGCAATGGCAATTAAAATTCTTATGGATTTAAGCATGGCTCTTGTGAAAAAGTTTCATCATAATCAACACCTTGAGTCTGCTGAAACCTTTTGCTACAAGTCTTGCTTTAAAAGTATGCACTTTGCCATCCATGTCGAGTTTTCTTCTTGAAAACCCATTTACATCCAATGGTCTTACCACCTTCGAGGTAAATTAACCAAGTTCCAAACTTGGTTATCATACATGGATTGCATCTCGAGTTCATGGCACTTAGCCATTTATCGAGTCTGGTCCAGACATAGCCTCGATAAGTGGTGGGCTCATTTTGGTCTATAAGCAACACATCACGACTATCGGTAATGAGAAATCCGAATCTCTCGGCTCATGTCTTACCTACTAGATTTACGTGGGCCTTGTGTCACTTGTGGAGGTTCAAGCTGGTTCGGAACGTTGTTGAACTTCCGATAAGCGGTTCGATGTTTACACTGTGATTCTTGAACTTCTTCAAGATTTATTTCTTTCCCACTAGTGTCTTTTGAAATAAACTGTTTTTCCATAAAGGCACCATACCGAGCAACAAACACTTTGTTCTCGGCGGGATTATAAAAGTAATATCCTTTTGTTTCCTTAGGATACCCCACAAATAAACACTTGTCGATTTAGGTGCTAGTTTTTACGAGACTTGTCGCTTTACGTAAGCCTCACAACCCCAAATCTTAAGAAAAGACAAACTAGGTCTCTTCCCGTACCATATCTCATATGGTGTTTTATCAACAGCTTTAGAAGGAACTCGATTTAGAGTGAAAGCTGCGGTTTGTAATGCATAACCCCAAAAGGATAATGGAAGATCTGCGACTCATCATAGATCGAACCATATCTAATAAGGTTCGATTTCTCCTTTCGAAACTCCATTCCATTGTGGAGTTCTTTGGTGGAGTCAATTGGGAGACAATCCCACAATTTCTAAGATGATCATCAAATTCTTGGCTTAAATACTCACCACCTCGATCGATCGAAGTGTTTTGATAGTTTTACCAAGTTGATTACGCACTTCATTTTGAAACGTTCGAAACATCTCAAATGATTCACTTTATGTTTCATAAGATATACATAACCATATCTGCTGAAATCATCGGTAAATGTAATGAAATCTTGATAACCTCCTCTAGCCATTGTGTTTATAGGACCGCATACATCGGTATGTATTAGACCCAATAAATCACTTGCCCTTTCACTTGTGTCCAGTAAAGGGACTTTTAGTCATCTTGCCCGATAAACAAGATACGCACGTTTCATATGTTTCTAAATCAAATGAATCTAGAAGTCCATCTTTATGGAGCTTCGTTATGCGTTTCTCATTTATGTGCCAGAGACGACAATGCCAAAGATAGGTTTGATTCAAATCATTTGACTTGAACCTCTTTGTATTTATGTTAAAGGCTGGAGTATCGATGGACGTTTTCATGCTTAGAATATAAAGACCATCATACAAATCAGCATTTGCATAAAATATGCCTTTACGAGAAATGGAACATCTATTATTAGCAATAATAAAATCAAAACCATCCATATCCAAACATGAAACAGAAATGATGTTTCTACGCTTAAAAGCGAGCACAAAATAACAATTATTTAAAGTTAAAATAAGTCCACTAGATAAAACTAAGTCATATGATCCAACGACCAGGCGACAACTCTTGCTCCATTCCTACGCGGAGGATGACTTCTCCTTTCTTCAACTTTCTACTTACGGTGAGTCCTGCACATTTATACAAATGTGAGATCCACATCCGGTATCTAATACCCAGGAATCACTAGTAGATAAATTAATTTCAATAACATAAATACACAGTGGTAGTCGCACTACCCTTTTTCTTCCTTAGATCTTCCAGATAGAGTTTGCAATTTCGAACCAATGTCCAGTGCATGACGAAATGGCAATTTCCTTCCTTTTCTTTTGGGTGTTTTGAAGTAGAAACAGTGGGGCTTGACTTGTTCCACAGGCTTTGCGACAGGTGCAGCAACAGCCTTGGCAACTTTAGCCTTGCCTTTACCTTTCTTCTTCATTCCCTTTCCCTTTTGGACCATCAACACATTACTAGAGGGTTTCTTGATATTTTGTTCAGCAAGTTTTGAGCATCAAATGCAACTCGAAATTGATTTCTCCATATTATTCATATTGTAGTTCATCACAAATTGTGAGTAACTCTCCGGTAATGAATTCAAGATCAAATCCGTAGCCAACTCTTGGCTTATGGGAAATCCGAGTCTATCAAGCTGGTCAACATAGCCCTTCATCTTCGAACATGAGGACTAACGACGCACCCTCGGTCATCTTGCAAGAATGTAGGTTTTTGACCGTCTCGAACCTTTCTTGCCTAGCTTCTTTGTTGGAACATTTCCTTCGAGCGTTATAGCCATGTCGTAGGCTTCCATTAGTTCCATGTCCTTCGAAGTTCGGGAACCATAGTTGCCGGCATAATACATGCAACATCGGTAGAATCGTTGACATGCTTACTATGCGCATCCTTCACGACTTTCGTAGCATTGGGTGGTGGGTCCTCGGGGATTGGAGCATCCAGGGACATACAACTTGCGTTCATGCTTAAGAACAATTCTCAAGTTTCGAACCGATCAAGAAAGTTAGTCCCAGATAGTTTGTCCTTCTCAAGGATGGATCGCGATGACGGGGGATTATTGTTACTTGAAGAGGCCATTGATCTACAATAAAGATTATGCAAAGTTTATTTTAGTATAGAGGAATAGACTCCCACTAAATTAACAACCCTCCTAAAACGTCTTGTTTATTTAGGGGACTAAAATCCATATTTCACCTAATTCTATGACAAATATGGCATGAAACATAGAACTAGATTATTTAGGTAGGTAACGATTACCAATTACATCTTATGTAATTTTTAGATCTTTTTGAGATACGAGACATCTTATGTCTTAGCATGTTTTTATCTCATCATTTGCCTAAAGCTCAAAACTATTTTGATGGCTTTATTAAGTCGGACCATTTTAAACATTTAGGTAACTCTTACCCAACTTGTCTCACCAAGATAACACAATACACCCAGACTATGGTGAAACTATATTAGTGTGATCGAGGCCTTGACAAGTGTTTAAAAATGGATGACATGAGACTTAAAATTTAATAGAGGGATTTTATTCGTGTTTAGTGATTTTTATGTAAACAATAAAATATCATATATTCTATTGATTTGTTCAATCACTAAACAATTTGGAAATTTCTATATTATTCTCCAATAAAAGAATTTCCTTGCGCTAGGATTAGTTAGACAGCGGTCCATTGGCCGTCAATGAAAGCGATGGTTTCCATTGACCGGTCAGCAATGAACGACGAAATCTGAGGCGCGCCCGCTTTTTTTTTTTTTTTTTTTTTTTTTTTTTTAGAAGACGGATCTCAATTCCGAAAATTGAAATTCGCTATAGAAAATCATATTTTTAGTTGATTTTACTATACTAAATTTACCCCTTAATTTATCCAAAATTAAGTCAATTAAAACATTTTTAATTAACTTAGGGCCCACATCTAACTAATCATCTTATCCTAATCCAATTAGGACTAATCTTATCCTAATCCAATTAGGACTTATCTTATCCTAATCCAATTAGGACTAATCCTAATCCAATTAGGACTTATCTTATCCTAATCCAATTAGGACTAATCTTATCCAAATCCAATTAGGACTTATCTTATCCTAATCCAATTAGGACTAATCTTATCCTAATCCTATTATATCACCAATAACAAGATTCTTGATATTTATCTCATATTCTAATTTGTTATCTATCTTTATAAAATAGAAACTTCATAACAAAATAGATATAACAATATAAATAATTAATTTCGAAAATTAATTAATTATAAATAAATAATTTCGAAAATTAGTTATTTGCAATTTCGGTCCTCATCTAGATAATCACAAATATGTCATTGAATCATGAACTACTATCCCAATCGAATCTAATCATATTAGTTTCGAATTAATATTCAACCTTATACAATTCAAGAAACGTAAAACAATGTAACCTAAATATGCATATTGAATTACGAGATTTCATCCATGCATCAATGCACAAAGAATAACGATTATACCTAATGATTTCAATTAAATCACAAATATGTGTATCATATACACAAACGTGATAATAAATCTCAAAGAAAACTTATGTATATCACATATACATCAATTATCAACATGCTTTCGATCATATATCATGCATATATCGAAGAAAACATGCAATGAATTTAATGGAATCGAACTCGATGGCTCACGATACCACTTGTTGGGTTTTGGGGTTCATACGCGGCGGAGATTACAAAACAATTTTGACAAAAACCCCAACAGGATCCGAATCTAATTCCATTAAAAACGTTTAAACCATGAAAAACTTAATCATACCTCAATCGCAATATACCTTTCAGAAGGTTGATCGATCTCTAAGGCGCTGCCAACGACGAACGCCCTCTATCAGCAGTCCACACACGAACGGCGGCCGAGATTCGAAGTGCTAGCGTCGAGAGAATGCCAAACCTTTTTGTTTCTCTCCAAAACGATCCAGAGCATACCAAAAACCCTAAGTTGTTTCTTAAACGAAAAAAAAGAGTTTTTGGCCTTTTGATCTTTCGTATATGTGTTCTAACTTAAAGCGTCTATTTATACAACCCTTGTATATAGACGGTTAAGTAAATTACACATATACCCTTACTTAAAGAAGTATAAGTGTAATACACCACAAGGACGTTTAAATGTCATGAATTTTATCACATAAAATTCGTTTTTTACGAATCGTCTTAAAATCTCGCAAAACCATTCTTAGTGTGCGACCCAATAGGCTCATACAACGTTGGCAGTGTACCAAAACACATTTTGGTATACAAGTCATAAGCGGCCTCTAGCAAGACATTATGACTACCCAAGTTGTACGAATATCAAATCGATACAACCTAATCAATAGTGTATATAACATCCTTTTGTCATACGATATCCTTTTGATCAAACATAAGGCATGGAATTGTCATCCAACATGTTCAATCGTACTAGTCTCGATCTCTAGGTAGACCGAAAACATCCAAGTGACATTGATCAATATCAATTCACTTAGACTAGGCCTTTTAACGATCTAACACATCGAGGGATCCACTAGATATCTCTCTTTATATGAGAGGGACAAATTCTATCTCGATTACACAACTTCATCACATTGCTCACACAAATAACCAATCACAACCTTTATAATCGTCCGGTTAAAGACAACGTTTGATTGTGTCAAATCAACGTGTTCCTAATGTTGAAGTCTCAGTAATCTCAAGTCGGAGGACTGGAATATATACCTATCATGAGAAACAACTATGACTTAATCCATGTTATGTTCTCATAGCGGGTCGGTCCAGTACTTTGTTCCCTAACAAGTACTTGTGATCTTGATTCGTATCCCTATACGTATAATCATCATATGATCATCAATCAAGACTCACACTAGTCTTAATTCATTATAGTTCCCAGTATAATGATCGACTATGGACATTTAGGATATTTATGTAAATACCCATGGATCT
The DNA here is from genome assembly GCA_039657365.1 of Stephania yunnanensis. Classification (NCBI taxonomy): domain Eukaryota; kingdom Viridiplantae; phylum Streptophyta; class Magnoliopsida; order Ranunculales; family Menispermaceae; genus Stephania; species Stephania yunnanensis. Next base: position 50,162,135 of record CM077585.1, on the reverse strand, counting down.
TATTATAATGTAAACATGCAAATTAATTATAATAAACAGCAAATGAAATCCTCTATTTTTATTAACTAAAATTATTCATAAAGACGGTTAATGGATTGACCTAGGGCACATGCCCCATCAATATATATATATATATATATATTGAAAACTATAAGTTCAGTTTGAATTATACATATATCTTATCAAAAGGATTCTAACTTCAAATCAAGTCTTCTAACTAGCAAATTTGTAGGTTGACCCAAACCACAACAAGCACCCTCTCTTATTTTATTTTCTCTACTGATGCTACTCTTACTTTCTCGTAAATTTCCATATTCATATTCTATTCTTGCGTGTTTTACCACACTATCTAATATCTACTAAACCTCATTTTATGCAGATGTTGTTTCTTTGTCGCCCAACAACCACATCCTTGAGGCAAAATTGGTTTAATTCTAGTTTAATAGAATTTTCTTATAGTTCAATTGTGGTGTTTCGGTTACATATCATACGACTTGAGTTTTATGTACTATACATTCTCCTTTCTTGTCATTACGGTAGGTGGTTGCATATCTACGTAGTTGTAAGTTAATTTTTGCTTCTAGTTGAATCGGGTTCACTTGGTGATCTGTAGTGAATTATTCCATCTTCAACATTAATCATCTCTTAATTTGTGCGGGGTGTACTTGGCAATTTTGAAAATCCAACTGAATGCAATCTCTGTGGTAAACCTCATGATGTCAATAGAAATTGCTATTGAGTTTTGTGTCCACATAATATACGCTTTCTTGGTTAGTGTTTTCTATTTATTGATTTGTCATTAGTTAATTTTAGCAAATGCGTATGCTTTGATGAACTTATAAATTAAATATTGAATTATGTTGCTCATGTTTAGGCAAGCACTGGGATAGAGAGAGTCGCATGAAGGAAGCATTGAGTAACGTGGGCGCCTCTGTCTTCTTCGGGTTGTCTCGCGCTCTCTTATAAACTAATAAATGAGCCCTGAAATGTTTGCATGTCACAGGGTTCTTTTGGTGGAAACAAAAACTATACGTGAATTTCCTATACTGAGAGAACTTGTGCTAGGGTATACGAGAAAAGAAAAAAGATCTTCATATAGTATTCGTAGATTTCGAAAAAGCATATGATATGGTACCTAGAGATGTTCTTTGGTAGGTTCTAAAAAGAAAAGGAGTGCATGCTAGATACATAGACACTATTAAGGATATGTATGATGGAGTAACAACGAGTATAAAGACATTCGGAGGAGCTACAAAAGGACTACATCAAGACTCGGCTTTAAGCCCATATCTATTTACTTTAGTTATGGATGAACTAACTAGGCATATTCAAGAGGATGTACTATAGTATATGCTATTTGCAGATGATATTGTCTTAGTAGATGAAACAAAAGATGGAGTAAATAGAAAATTAGAACTCCGGAGGAATACATTAGAATCTAAAGGCTTTAAGTTGAGTATGACGAAAACCAAATACATGCATTGTGAGTTTAGAAACACTAGACATCGAGATGATGGAGTGGTAAAATTAGGAGAAGTAAAAGTTCATAAGGTGAACCATTTTAGATACCTAGGATCAATCATACAAAATGATGGTAATATTGAGAATCATGTCACACATAGAATTCAAGCTAGATGGAAGAAATGACGTAGTGCAACATGGGTGATTTGTGATCGAAATGTTCCTACTAAGTTAAAAAGAAAATTTTATAGGGCCGCAATTAGGCCAGCTATGCTCTATGGAAGTGAATGTTGGGTGGTAAAGAAACAACAATTACATAAAATTAACGTAGCAGAAATGAGGATGCTTAGGTGGATGTGTGGTAAAACTCGTAAAGATAAATTAAGAAATATAAAAATTCAAAGACAAGTAGGAGTAGCACCAATTGATACAAAGATTAGGGAAGGGCGGTTGCGGTGGTTTGATCACTTGCAAAGACGGCCTACAAATGCCCCACTAAAAAACTTGACTCAATAGAAATTGTAGAAATTCAACGAGGCAGGGGTAGACCAAAGTTAACATGAGATGCATTAATTAGGAGGGATTTGAATGGTTTGGGAAGCTCCCATCAATTGCACTTAATCGAGCACAATTGAAAAGTTTGATCCATGTAGTAATTTGGGACTGAGGCTATGTTGTTGTTGTTGTTGTTGTTTGCAACCCATGGCCAACAATAACTTATTCTTTCCTCACACTATTATGATTTTCCCATTCCATGTCCATTCATTAATTGAGAACCGTGAGTTCTTAAATGCCACCAGCCATGTTGCCACTATGGTTGGAGCTGTTCAATATGGAGTTGTAGTCTGTAGATTCTGCAGTAGATAGAAATAAATAGTGAAAGTTGATTTATTTGGCCATTCTTTATAGCTAGAAAATTGCTTCAATGATTTGAATGTAAAATTGGGATGTGGTTTCCATGATATTTGACAATTATTTTATCCAATACATGTATGTATGTATAATGGTAATTTTCCCCAATCACCATGGTAGAATTACCCATATGTATGTATAAATATTGGGTAGTACTACCATGGGACCTAAAAATTCAATCAGCTTGCCTCACATTTATATCCGATAACCTATGTGTTTCAAAATCTAGTTTCTCCTCACATTTATATGAGAGAAATTACAGGCACTTCTACTTTAGTTGCCATAAATTCATCCAGCTTGATGTCATTGCATCTTTACGCCATATATTGCAATCCTACTTTCACTTCCAATTCCGCATAGAGTGATACCAAGCATGATTACAAATTGCACTAACCATTTGGCCATCCTTGTTCACTACCTAAGGTTCAATGATATAAGCTGTTGTCTATCGAGACAACAGAACTTGGTTGTTGGAAGATTTTGTTAGTTCAGGTCGAGAATGCACACCTCTCTTTGAAATTGGCGAGCTAATGATAGTTTAGCTCTGCTTAGTGCTTTCTCATTCATGTCATTTTTAAATTTTAATGGCAACCATTACTTTAGCGTGAAATGGAAGAAAAAGACTCCATTATTTTGGAAATGAAAATAGAAATAAACTGAATCATGATAACTTGCGTAAGAGCTATGAAAAATTCCACTATTAAAGTTCTGTCATTTCATGCATGCCATGTAACATAAAACTATTCATGTCTCTATCTATGCTTTCAGATTTTCGGATTTTCAGATTCTTGATTATGTTGATCTATGTTATTTTACACTTGAAATATTTTTTATTCTTTGACAGTATTTCAAAATGAATCCGAAGAACGATGACGATTATGGCGGAGTTGGACATATTGAGTATTGCTTTCAGGTTTGCTCTGATAGTTTTAATTTTGGTTACTTACTTTGAAATTAACATGTGATTCTATACGTGGTAGGGAGAAATTAAAATCATCACTGCTTTGCCTCTGGTGGAACAAGTAATTGATTTACATTTTTTTAACGCATGCTAATGGTTTTCTGGTAACAAAATAAGAGTTTTCTCCATCTAATATAAACCCCAAAAATGAAATACATTGATGCTATAGGCATTGTTACTCTTATAATTTCTATGTTCTTTTTTTTGTTCAAGTGTGCTAGTGAGAGTAAGATCACTTCTTTGTGAAAATTTTCATTTTTTTTAGATAGAATTAAATAATTATTAGTTCAAATTTTAGTTTGAGTCAGTCATTTAATAAGGACTAAGTGCATAGCCATTTGTATAAAAAAAGAAGTGTATTCTCGACTGACAATTTTGGTTCAATTGAATATTTTAATAGGTGGAGGTTATAACGAAGAAGTGCATGCCACAAGGAGCATGCTTTGCAGCGATATTTTTCTTTTCTTTTTTTCTTGCTTGGCCTAAAGAATGACCGCAAACAAAGTAAATTAATTTTCCTGCCTAAAATTTTATAGTAAATCTAGAATGAAATCCATTCCCAATAAGAGACGAGTACTCAAATGGTTGGGATCCATGTAAGAGCATGATGTTTACACAAACCTAACTTTGAAACATGTTGCTGATTGACCTTGTTATTTTCACATTTTCAGCATTATACCTCTGCGGAGACGTGCAGGAGCGCATTTCAGTCTCCTCTCGACCATAGGACAGTGTTAGGGGGATTTTCTGGAGCCAACTACTCAGAGGTAGTATTCGGATTTTCCTTTGCATTACAAGACTTGCATACTAATTTCTTATTATTTATATGACAGGCTTCTGCATTTTTAATAACCTATCCAGTCAACAACGAAGTTGATCAAGCTGGTAGCGGGAATGGGAAAGCCGTAGCTTGGGAACAAGATTTTATTGAAGTAGCAAAGGTTTGATGTTACTTTCCATATTCTGAATATTACTGAATCAGTCTTCCGTTTTAATATAACTGCTTTTACTTAACATTTGTTCCGCAATCAGCATTGTAGTTCGCGGCCATTACTTTCTCCATCTACTCTTACATGTAGGTATTAAAAAAAAAAAAACCTTTCACGTGAAATCTCGTACTCGGTCAATAAATTTGGAGCTCTTACAACATCTGAGAAATTTATAATCTTAAGGTTGTATGGAATCAGAAAAATTGTTCTATTCGCTCTCATCAAGTTATTAATCAAGATTACTTTTTTGGTAACACCGATGTGCCAGTACATTCTGTAAAAAATGATGGCTTGAGTATGGACATTAAGTCTATCTGAAGTTATGCGGGAGAGTCAAGATTGTTTAAGGCGGGAATCTCATCCTGTTATAATTCTCTAATTATTAGTGAAAATCTTTTGTGGTATTCATGATAATTAGAACAATGACTTTGGTAAAAGTTGGTCATTTCACAGTGATGGAACTTTACCAGTGTTTTCCCACCCCATTATCACATAAAACAGAGGTTTTGAATCTTTTCTATTTATGTGATTTACTTTAACTAGAGTGTTAGAATCACAATTGAACAACTCAAGTACTCAATCAAATGATCATCTTATACGAATGATACTCTCAACTGAAACACTTTCAATGTAGCATTGGATTTACTTCTTTATCAAGCAATAATGTTCATAAATATAATTTGATTGTAGATGCCATAATCCCTGATATACTTTTTGTAACTCCCCAAAATTTGGTTGATTTCTTTATTCTGTCTGCAGCAAGAAATCAACATGAAAGGTGTGAACCATTTTTTCCCAATTTGATAACTTTGTTTTAAACAGCTATACAACAAAATAATTTGAAACCAAAGATTGCCGAGGTTAAAATTCAAGCTGCTATGGAATTCTAAGACTCATAATGCAATTATGTCTAGAATGTATGTGCATATTTTCTTTCTAAATGTAGGTCACAATTATCTGTGCTATTTGTATGTTTTACAAATGTTTCAAATGAAATGTTTGGTTAGATCTCCGTAAAAGCTACTTGTTTGGTAGGACGATTGCTTAGGATTGTTATTCTTTTATTTAGACAGCTCTGTCGTTCGTTGTTAGATAACTTCATCTGAGTGGGTAATTTTAAATGAACTTACGACTTCTGTGCAACTCTCTTGATTTATTTGCCAATTCACCAATATTCTTTTCTGTGCACTATTAATTTTAAGACAACAACAACAACAACAACAACAAAGCCTCAATCCCAAATCAGTTGGGGCCGGCTACATGGATTAAACTCTTCCATTATGCTCGATATAGTGCAACACTATTAATTTTGGAAAAAAAAAATATAACAAGCTTGGAGAGGGGTTGCCTGCTTGATTCGCATCCAGTGATACAGCTGATTTGTGGAGAATATATGTTAGTATACTAGCCACTACGTAATTACTACTATTAAATGTAGTTGAAATCCTTTTATGACAAGAATTTTTTTCTTTAGTTTGCATTCTCTTTTTAGTTCTTTTGTAAAGAAAGAATGTGATTTTTAGTTTGGTGTAACTAGTGTCACAGGAAGAGCTATTACCCATGGTACAGTCTAGAAATCTTACAATTTCCTTTTCATCAGAAAGTTTTATAGAGGAAGAGTTGAATTATGATAATCAATTGATAAAAACCAAATTTGCATGAATTTCTCATGAACTTGGTAAAATTGATTGTTCTTTGCTTCTAGGCCTTTGTGTTCTAAAAACCTCCCTATACATATATATATCCAGGTTAAACCTCATTGAAATTCATTTGAACTAAATGTTTATTTTTCTTACATCTGGTAAGCTACATTTTGATGTTTGCTTACATATCTTTGACTTTGGGAGATGTGTCTCTTTCATCATCATTTTGTATCTCATCTAAGGTATATATTTTTTTTTCTTTAAAATCTCAATTCTTCCCCTTACAATGTTTATATTTTCCTTATGAATGGTGCTAAAGATTTGGTCTGTGATTATCATATTTCTTTCTTTTTCCTTCGGTTTCTTTATATGTACTTAGCATTGTGGCGCGAGATAAAATCGAAAATCTCGAAATATAAGCTAATTATCTTGCTATTGAGCTATTCATTTGTCCACGTGGTGAAAACTTATCTTGAGTGATGGAATTATTAAGTACACCAAAGACTAGTCAATGTAGCACATCTCTCATCATATTTGTTGGGATCCGATCTTCTTGTTATGCACAAAGATAAAGCTAAATCTAAATGAGTTTTCCCTGTCTTTGCCTTTTTTCTTTTTATTTTTGGGTTACATGTCTTTCCCTAATTACCATCACTACTAATCGCCTTTGTCTAAGGTTGAGAAAATGTGTATATACTTTAGTGGTTTTTTGATGTATGATCTCACTTTGAGGTGGAAAGATATTGATCTATTCCAGCCATAAAAAGAGACCGGCTTGGAATAGGTGCCCCTTGTTCAATGGATTAAAACCTATTATCATAGATAGCCATGAGTCTAGTAATTGAAATGGAGCTTAAAACATAAGATTTATTCTTTAATATATGCTAAACTTGTCTTTGTATTAGTTCTTACGAGTTATGAGGTTCGTTGGGAAAGCAAGTTTTAAGTGATGCTTTAAAGTTATTGCATTTTCCTAAAGAATCTAGCTTCCTTTAATCTTAATGCCATCTTTTTCCCGTCCCCCCCCCCCCCCCCCCCACCCCAATTGGACTCCTTTCTTAGTCGAGTGTCCTTTTAACCTTCTACAAATAGATCTTTGAATTAAGCACTCGGGTTGCGAGTGTTACTTGGCTTCTCGGGAGTTATCCTAATTATGCTTGTTGTCCTTGGATCCATTGGATTTTTTAGTGCCATTGGAGTAAAGTCCACCCTAATCACAATGGAAGTAATCCATTTTCTTGTTTTGGCTGTAAGTTCTTTTTCTTAAAACGTTTTAGTTTTTACATTGATTAACATAGACTACTTTTAAGTCTATATACTTTAAAAATCTAATGTGATGTTCCATATTTTAATGTATTTCTATAAATCAACTTTCCTTTCAACTATCAATTAAAATTGAATGTTTCTAACCTTGATTGATATGGGTTCTTAGATATGCTTTGTCTACAAGTGCTTAAGCAATTTTTCCTTGTATTGTACTAGGCAAGCTGCACCTTTTCTTTTGGTTCTCATGTCGGGTTTATGCAACATGGTGCTTTATGCATCGGATTACTACCGTTAAAAGATATATGCCTCGGTATGTTGATTGTGTTATAACGTTCAAATATGTGGTGTTGATAGTGAGTTTACAAAGCTTGTTTAAAAGCCTTATTTGTGCCTTGTTTTGTAGCATTTGGATGCCATTTGTACATGGTACATTTTCTTATGACTAGTTTTAGCTTCAAATTTGGGTCGGGCTGTCTCATCCATTTGGTTGTACGATGAAGTTATAATGTGTTTCTTAAAGTAAGACACATTTCATCAAAGATTTTCATTGGCTAGTAAAAGTGGAAAACTCCAATTTGAAATTCAACGATTAGTTGCTGACATTTTCATTTTTTTAGGTTAGAAATTTTCATTTTAAGTGAACTTTTCAAATATTAACCTGCCATGAGTCAACCGTTCCTAAGCAAAATATATTTAAATCTTTGAAGAAACTCTAACCCAGGGAACCTAACTGGTCCAATTATTTAAGCAAGGTACTTCTTTGGAGTGTTATGTGTGATGCACAATGGGGGGTCTGAGTTGGGATCACAACCTATTTTGCACTGTCAAGCTTCTAAACACACATTGGTAGGAGATCGTAGGCTACCAGTCTCCTTTGCCCCGCATTATGAAAATAATTGTTCATCTCGTTGTTATACGATTAGTGAGAAGTGATATGCAAATATTTGGATTCACAGGTGAATGGATATGACTACTTTTTCTTGTCCAAATGACAGCATATTGTCTAAAAGCATTTATTATATGATATTGGGTTAAAGCTTTTTTCAAGACCCTTTTTTGTTGCCTCCATTTATTGTAGATTATACAATAATATTATTGAATGTCATTATGAGTCTTGAATAACCTGAAAAGTTTCATTGTCCTTTTAATATTGAATTGATCCTGCAGAAACTAATAGAGAATGGATTTCATGCTCTTTTAAATTGAAAAATTCTTTTTGATCAAGCAGTCTATTAAATTAGACATCTTGCTACCAGGTTGGATTTGATAACATGTGTATCTTGGCCCATGCTGTAAAGAGGCAACCATCAGACATGCCTTTAGAAGGACGAATAAGCAATGCTTTAGTTGAAGTTGGGCCATCTATTACCCTAGCTAGTTTATTTGAGATTTTGGCATTTACAGTTGGAAGTTTTATTCTTGTGCCAGCATGTCGAGTATTCTCTATGTTTGCTAGTCCGCCTAGACGGGACACGAGGCTCGTCAACACCGGTTCGAATAAAACCGGGCTTTGTATCGTCCAACCACACTTGAATGTTTCTTGAAGAGAATTAAAAGGAAAAAGGTCCAACAAGCTAATAAAGGCCCAATCAAGTTAGTGCAGGCCCACATTACCTCTTTTTTTCTCCAAAAGTAGGCCAAATCCCTTAATCCAAAGCCCTCGGCCTCCAGTTCCAAATAATGAACCTCAGCCAAATAGGCACGATCACTCCAGTGGTGTTAGGGAACGTAGGTAAAGCTCGGAAGATATAACTGCTCACCAACGCCCCTTACTGGCCTTCCCACCAGCACGACATGGGGACCACAGGTGTACTAATGGGGAGAACGTGATGGGTAACCAAGCCGCGGGTGGGCGTGCCCCCCTATCCTCGCCTTGACCGGGTATTACACTCCTACAGGGTCATATTTAGGCCTCTTCCATGGAGAGGAGGAACAAAATTCTCGACAACCAATTCGAGGCACCTTCACTCCAGGAGCGGTCCACAAATGAGATTGTAGAAGTAGAGGCGGAAGCGATTCACCTCTTAATGCAAGATAGAACTGTATCAAACCTCTCTCCTCTTGGTTTCACCGTGGAGGGAATTCTCCCAGGAGATAATGTGGTGATTCCAACACCCTCGACGGAATTAGAGGCGCTTTACCTTGGTAGTCGGGATGTGAGGTTTGATGCGGGAGGGTCGATAACCGAGGAGTCTAATCCTCTCCACATAATTTCTATCCCAATGCGGTATCAGTATTTCAAACTTTCCACGAGGAGTAGAGCTAGAGGATCCTAGTGAGGCTAGATTGAGGCAAGAGCGACGTAGGCTCAACTCAGATGTCGATTATAGTAGACCAGATAGGAGGGGTTCAAACGGGTCCTGATGAAGATAATGTCATGGAATGTACGGGGATTGGGGGATGTCAATAAATGGACATTGATTAAAGAGGAGGTGTTCTTGCAAAACCCGAATTTTTTTGCTTTTGCAAGAAACCAAAAGGGAGGTTTTCGGGTGTAGGGAGGTAGCTGGGGTTTGGAGTGCTAGGTTTAAAGAATGGGTGACCCCAGACTCGGTAGGAACTAAAGGTGGCATTGCAATCATTTGGGATTCCCATAGGGTTAAGGTGTTGTCAAGTCTAGTAGGACTATTCACAATCTTAATTGAGGTCGAAGGGGAGCATGGCTTGTCCTGGTGGCTGACGGGAGTGTATGGCTCGTCTTCCACCAAGGGGAGGAATGAGTTTTGGGAAGAGCTTGGGGCGCTCTTTAGGAGGTGTAGACCTCGTTGGTGCCTAGTAGGGGATTTTAATGTTCCTAGGTTCCTTGCAGAAAAGTCTAACAGTGTTAGGAGAACCACTAGTATGCGAACTTTTGATGAAATCATAAGGGAGATGGAATTAATCGATCTTCCTCTGTTGCGAGGGGATTTCACTTGGTCGAATTTTCGTGTTATCCCTATATGTGCTGGGCTTCATCGGTTTCTATTTCGCAGTGAATGGGGGGAGTTGTTCCCAAATGGTAGACAGTCGTTAGGAAATCGGGTCACCTCTGATCATTCGCCAGTTATCCTTGATACAGGCTTGATTAAGTGGGGTCCCATCCCATTTAGATTCGAGAATGCGTGGCTGGACCACCATTCCTTTCGGGTGAATCTACCAAATTGGTTGTCATGGGACGAGGGAAATAGGGGGCCGGACTTTACGTTAATGCGCAAACTATGGAATGGTCGGCGCGAACTTAATGGATGGAGCAAATCGGTCTTTGGGGAGGTGCGCAACATAAAAGATGTGGCTCGAAACACCATCACTCACTTGGACGCCTTAGAAGGTAGGCCTCAGTGGAACCCCCAAAAAGCTGAAGAGAGGAAGCTTGTGAAGTTAGATCTATCACAAATCCTTCTCACAGAAACCAGGATGGCAATCCAGAAACTTAGAGTCAAGTGGGCAAAAGAAGGTGACGCGAACACAAAGTTCTTTCACCGCCTTCTCAGTTCTTGAAAGGGTAAAAATGTTATTGATAGGCTCCAGATACAGGGGGAATTTTCGCAGGACCCATTCCGTATAAGGACAAAAATTCTAGATTTCGTCAGGAACCTGTACACCTCTGAACTTGAATACAGATGGGAGGTGTATGGTATCGAGTGGGCGATAAACTTGGAAAAACCTTTTGAGGAAAAGGAGGTTTGGGCAGCATTCACATCATGTGAGGCTGACAAAGCATCGTGGGCTGACGGATTCACCTTTGCATTTATTCAGAGAGCATGGGACACTATTAACGGAAATGTTATGAAATTTTTTCAAGACTTCCACGCTAATGGGGTATTTAGCAAGAACATGAATTCCACGTACATCTGCTTAGTCCCCAAAAGGTCTCAAGCCGAGAGGGTTGAGGATTACCGACCAATCAGTCTTGTCGTATCCATGTACAATTTATTGGCCAAAGTACTCGCTCATCGCCTGAGGGAGGTCCTATAGCATACAATTGCCAAGGAGCAAAACGCTTTTGCCCCAAACAGGTAGATGCTTGACTCAGTGCTCATAACATCCGAGGTGATCGAATTCGCTTCCAAGCGAAACACGCGTGGTTTCATACTGAAGATGGATTTTGCCAAAGCATACGATCGTGTTGAATGGGTTTTCCTTGATTATGTTTTAGAAATGAAAGGCTTCGAGATGAGATGGCGTAGGTGGATCCAGGGTTGTCTCTTTGGCGAACTATGTTGTGCTCATAAATGGTATGCCGCGAGGGAGTTTTATTGGGCAGCGAGGGCTGAGATAGGGGGACCCCACTCTATCCGTTTTTGTTCATTCTTGTCGCTGACATTTTGGGGCGGATGATCAAAACGACTAAAATTCACGGGAAAGTGGAGGGCTTCAAGGTAGGTAGCGAGGGCACACATGTCACACACTTGCAATATACGGATAACTCGCTCCTCTTCATTAAACAAGAGGACCGAGCAAAGGAGAAAATGATGACCCTCGTTCAATCTTTCTGTACGATATCTGAGCTGAAACTGAATGTGGCCAAGTGTAGCCTGTTGGGGATAAATGTTCCTGCAGAATGCGTGATTTCGACAGCTGCAGCTATTAATTGTCAAATTGGAGCGTAGCCACTGAAGTATCTCGAGATGCCATGAGGTAGATCTCCACGTAAGGCTGAGTTCTGGGAACCAATATTGACGAAAATTACGCCTAGGCTTGACGGATGGAAAAGGGGTTTCCTATCCAAAGGTGGGAGAGTCACTTTGATTTTATCTGTGCTTGACTCGCTCCCGACATACTTCATGTATCTCTTCCGCATACCGATCTGTGTTGCTGACAAAGCGGAACAGATGATGAGGAGTTTCTTGTGGAAGAGAATGAATTGAGAGTCATCTTGGGCGCTTGTTGCATGGGACCGGGTCTCGCGGTGTTAGAGTAAATCATTAAGTTGGGTGTAATGTGAATCTCGAGGTGTATCCTCTGCTGTAATAGGGTGTAAGTGATGTTTGTGTGTGAGTAATGTGTTTGTATTTGAACGGTTGTGATGTAAACAAATGGATGGTTGAGATGTATTGTTCAGTTTTATATATAAATGAAAACGACAGAACACTTGTGAGTTTACAAGGTTCTGTTTCGTCTCTCTCTCTGGTTGCGTTGTGTCTCTCTAGTTTGGAGTTCATTTTCAATGAAGCTCTCTGTGGGCTTCAACATGGTATCAAAGCTGTGAACAGCTAACGTTGTAGATCAAGAGGGAAAAGCGAGATCTCTGGTGTTTGGTGGTGGTAGTGACGATTCGGTTTCACTGCTGGTGAGATTGAAGAGAGTTTCGGGAAAACCGAGAAGAAGATTGTGTGCTCTTGTTCTCTGGGTATAGATCTGGTAAAGAAATAACCAGATCTGAACAAGAAATCGCAAGATCTCGTACAGAAAGAGCTAGATCTGAAAGAGAAATCGCAAGATCTGGTGATGAATAAGCTAGATCTGGAAGTGTATGAAAGAGTTCTGGTGAAGAACGAACTAGATCTGGAAGAGAATCATCAGATCTGGAGTTATAGTTGCAAGATCTAGTGTTAAAACAACTAGATATGGAAGAAAGTCCGTGGGATCTTGAAGAAAAGGCACGGGAACTAGAAGAATCATCAGATCTGGAGTCTTGGAACAAGGTTCTCCATCATCAGGGTTTGTATCAGGCGGTATCTCAGGTTTGAGTTCTGGTACTCCATTTGGTAATTCGTCGAGTCAATTTGTCACTATAAAACTCGATGGAACAAATTTTTTTTTGTGGAAATCTATTGTGGTTCCGACTATCCAAGGATTTGATCTTGATGGTCATCTTTTTGTACTAATTGGTTTAGACAGGGAATATCTGCCTATTACTACCTTCTTGCAAGGAAGGTGTGACTTGCAGTGGCAAGAACTCTACTCTACACTGATAGGGTTTGAAGAAACCCTGGATCAGTGTAATGTGATTCAAGATGTAAATGCATTAGTGTTACAGGATTCTCCATCTGCAAATGTTGCTGAGATTAAAAACAGTAGCTCTAAAATGAATGTTCAGAATTGGAATTCCAATGGGAATAGAATAAATGGTGGCTCCAGAGGTCGTGGTGCTGGAAGGTTTCGAGGCCGAGGAGGTTTTAAATCCTCCAGCAGCAACAGTAAACCCACATGTCAAATCTGTGGGAAGTTTGGACATTCAGCAGCTTGTATGTTACTATAGGGCAGACATGAAATACATGGGGACTCAAACTGGGAGTTCTCAACAGCCACAGCTGAGGCCTTTCGCTCCTCAATATCATACACCTTCATCTTTCTTTACCGCATCAGAAGCTGGTCATGATGGATCATGGTACATGGACAGTGGTGCAACCTTTCATGTTACTGGTGACTCCTCTCAGATGCTGAACAACTCAGCATATTCAGGTACTCAGTCTTTAATGGTTGGTAATGGTCGATTCTTTGAAAATTCTTTGATGCTTGGTCCGCTTGCATTCCATCTCGTTGGCTCTAAATTATCATTTCATAATACTTTGTGTGTACCTAGCATCAAGAAGAATTTGTTGAATGTCTCTCAGTTAACCAGAGACAATAATGTGTTGATTGAGTTTCATCCTCATGTATGTTTCGTGAAGGACCTTCAAACCAATGAGATTCTTCTTCATGGAACTCGTACAAAATGGTCTATATCGCATCTCTGGTCCACCTACGATTTACCTTCTTCACATCTTTGCTTTGTTTGTGTCCAATAAAAGTTTGTCTTCACTTGTGGCATTCGGACTTGGTCATCCCGCACAAAAGACACTTCAACAAAAGTTATGCATCAAAAACTTCATCTACCATTCGAGTTCAATCTCTCGATCTTTGTCGGTCTTGTCCACTTTGGGCAAGAGTCATGCATTACCATTTCATTCATTCGATCGAATGTCGAATAATGTTTTGGATTTGATACATACTTGATTTGTGGGGTCCTTGCACCGATTACTTCTCCGAGTGGTTTCAACTATTACATTCATTTTATTGATGATTCTACTTGCTTTACATGGTTATATCCTTTGAAATTGAAATCTGATGCATTGAATGTTTTTATGCATTTTAAGTCTATGGTGGAGAATCAATTTAGTTCTACTATCAAGAGAGTTCAGTCTGACTGGGGTGGTGAGTATAGATCTTTTAAATTTGTACTTGATGCATGTGGAATCATTTTTCAGCATCCTTGTCCTCATACACATGCACATAATGGTAGAGCTGAACGTAAGCATAGACACATAGTTGAAATGAGTCTTACATTGCTTGCTCATAGTAAAGTACCTTTGAAATACTGGTGGGATGCATGTTCTACTGCTGCATTTATTATTAATCGTCTTCCTACTAAAGTACTGAATGGTATATCGTCGTTTGAGAAGTTGTTTCATGAATCACCTGATTACAATTTGCTCCGAGTTTTTGGATGTGCATGTTTTCCATATTTGCGTCCATACAATGATCATAAGTACCAGTTTATATCCGAAAAATGCATAGTTAAAGGGGTACAATGAAATCAACATAAGGGCTACAAATGTTTGAGTCCATGCAGGGAAGGTTTACATCACCAGAAATGTTGTTTTTCATGAAAATGAATTTCCTTATCATTCTTTAGTTGCTGATAAGTCTCATACAACAACATCTTCCTCACCTGAGTCGACTACCAGTTTTCCGTTGTTGGTTCCACATCAGCCCTTGGTTCCATCAGGTTCTTCGTCTTCTTCATCTGATTTGTCTGATGTACTGCTCCAGTTGAGGTTACACCTCCTGTTGCTGTGGATTCAAGGACTGGTGTGGATCCTCAAAACATACATCCCATGATTACTAGAGCTAAGGATGGAATCAGTTTAAGAAAGGTGTTTTTGTCTACTACATCTACTCATGAAGCTGATATTCCTTCTTCTGTTGCTGGTGCTCTTCAAATTCCTCATTGGAAGGCAGCAATGGATCAGGAATATCAGGCTCTCATGAAAAATGGTACTTGGTCTCTTGTTCCTTCCTCTCCCAGTCAAAATGTGGTTGGCAACAAGTGGATTTTCTCTGTTAAAAGGAATTATGATGGGTCTATTAATCGATACAAGGCGAGATTAGTGGCCAAAGGGTTTAAACAAGTACCCGATATTGATTTTGATGAGACGTACAGTCCGGTGGTTAAGGCTTCCACTATTAGAGTCATTTTGTCTTTGGTTGTTCATTTTGATTGGTCTTTGAGACAGGTTGATATCAATAATGCTTTTTTAAATGGTCAGTTGGTTGAGGAAGTATACACAAATCAACCTATAGGATTTGTGGATAATTCTCAACCTACTGCTGTGTGTCAGCTGCATAAGGCTTTGTATGGTCTTCGTCAAGCTCCTCGTGCATGGTTTGATCAGTTGAAATCCACTTTGTTGTCTTGGGGCTTCCACAATTCTAAAGCTGACAGCTCTTTGTTCGTTTTTCATCATGAACAAGTTGTGTTGTATGTGCTGGTTTATGTGGATGACATTATAATTACTGGCTCTAATCAAACTTCCATTCAATCTTTCATTAATAAGTTGAATGGTAAGTTTGCGTTAAAGGATATTGGAGATTTGAATTTGTTTTTGGGAATGGAAGCTCATAGGACTGCCAAAGGACTGTACTTGACTCAAACAGCTTATATTAATCAGCTCTTACAAAAGGGAGGTATGTCTCATGCAAAGCCCATTGCTACTCCCTTTGCTGTTGGGAAGCTGCTGTACAAGGATGGCGGTGCCTTTTTTCATGATAAAACTCTCTATAGGAGCTTACTTGGTGGTCTTCAATATCTAGTTAACACTCGGCCAGACATTGCTTATATAGTGAACGCTTTGAGTCAGTTTCAGCAGTCTCCTACAGTGTTGCATTGGCAAGCTCTTAAGAGAGTCTTGCGATATCTCAAAGGTACGGCTGATTTGGGTTTATGGTTTAAACCGAGTTCGAATCTGTTTCTCACCTTTGGGTATTCGGATGCGATTGGGTCACTCTGTGGATGATAGGAAATATGTGGCTGGTTATGCTGTCTTTTTGGGTTCTAACTTAATTTCTTGGCAGTCTAAGAAACAGCAGGTGGTTGCTAGATCAAGTACAGAATCTGAATATAGAGCTCTTGCTCGTAACTGCTGAATTAAGTTGGATTCAGTCTTTATTTTCAGAATTGCATGTTTCTATTGGTGTTATTCCTACAGTTTTGTGTGATAATATGAGTGATGCTGCCTTAGCAAAGAATCTGGTATATCACTCTCGCACTAAACATATTGAATTAGACATTCATTATGTTAGAGATAAAGTGTTGGGAGGTTTCCTTAATGTGAATCATGTTCCTTCAGTTGATCAAGTGGCTGATATTTTTATTAAACCTTTTTCTGTTTCTCGTTTTCTGTATTTGAGGGACAAACTAAGTCTCACTTCACTTCCCCTTAGTTTAAGGGGGGATGTTAGAGTAAATCATTGAGTTGGGTGTAGTGTGAATCTCGAGGTGTATCCTCTGTTGTAATAGGGTGTAAGTGATGTTTGTGTGTGAGTAATGTGTTTGTATTTGAACGTCTGTGATGTAAACAAATGGATGGTTCAGATGTATTGTTCAGTTTTATATATAAATGAAAATGACAGAACACTTGTGAGTTTACAAGGTTCTGTTTCGTCTCTCTCTCTGGTTGCGTTGTGTCTCTCTGGTTTGGAGTTCATTTTCAATGAAGCTCTCTGTGGGCTTCAACACACGGCCAAGAGACTTGGGGGGCTCGGCCTCGAGAATCTGATTACCCGGAACCGAGCTTTAGCATGCAAATGTCTATGGCGGTTCCAGAAAGAACCGACGACCTTTTGGGTTAGCATTATCAGAAGCATATATGGTATGGCCTTGAACGGGTGGGAACCGAGCCCAAACTTTCATTCATCAACTAAAACGCCATGACGCTTCATTTCACAGTGCAGAGGCGAGTTCATGAAAGGGATATCGTATACGCTTGGTAATGGTCGGCGAATCCAGTTTTGGCACGACGTCTGGAATGGGGTTTGAAGCTTTGCGGAAGACTTCCCGAGGCTCTTTGAGCTATCTCAAAAACCTGATGCATGTGTTGCAGAGGCGGCCGTCTTCGATGGGAACGGAGTTTGGTCTCATATACGACAACATGACTTTTCCAGGAGACTCGAGGAGGTCGAAACCACTGAATTTGCAGGGTTTTCAGAGCGACTGCAAGGCATAATGTTATCCCCTCTGGTCGACGATCGGCGAGCATGGGAATGGGAAGTCTCTAATACCTTTTCTGTGAAATCTGCTTTCTTAGAGTTATGTTTAGAGTCTTCACCTTTAAATTATTGCTCGATTTATAGTCTTATTTGGAAATCCTGCGCATGAAGGTGAAAATGTTTGGGTGGTTGGTCTGGCTTGGTAGGATCAACAGTATTGATGTCCTACAGAGACGATGTCCCAACCACACACTCTTTCCTTCACAATAAGGGTGGCCAAACCGCGGTTTGGTGGTGAAAATCATCAAACCGCCACCAAACCGAAGGTCCGCGGTTTGGTCGTTTTGCAAACCACCACCAAACCGCGGAACCTCAAAACCACAACCAAACCGACTGCGGTTTGCGCGGTTTGGTCGGTTTGGTTTTACGGTTTTTTTGCGACACATTTTCAGCAAAAAAAGTCACACATTCCATACAATCCAATCAACAAAATATATGTTCATACATGACCATCCACCAAAAACACAATAATACACATGAACTCAATCAAAATTATGAGTCTAAGATCATTTTGAAAGTCAAAACAACAAGAAGAGGCTTCAACTTTATTTCAATACATTCCAAGTTTAAGGGTGGTTTTTGCGGTTTGGTGAACCGCGTTTTTTTGTAAATGAAAACCACCACCAAACCATGGAATTGCGATTTTCAAGTTTTCTAAATCCCCCCCAAACCGCAAGTTAAAAAAACTAGACCAATCCATGCGGTTTGCACGGTTTGGGTGGTTTTGTGGAGACCAATGCCCACCCCTACTTCACAATGTTGTTTAGGTCTTAATAAGGGAAAGCCTGGATTGCTTGCTCATTATATGAAGGTAATATTCAAGATGTTGTTTTCATAAGTCATTATATTATGTACAACATTTGAAAAAATTGTTTGTGTTAAAGCATATGCGAAGTTTACGAAGTTTTATGATCGATTATATGCTTCTTTTTTCTTTTTGGTTTTTAGTATTATCTCACAAATGAGGCTGTAAAATGCCAATTTGCACCTTTACTTTGTTAAACTATAACAATCGCATAAGAAAACCTTTTAAAGTTTGTTATTATATCCTAACCTTTCTAGATAGTTGTATTCCAATTCAGTTTTTAACTTAAAATTTGACGAGGTGGCACTTTAATTATGAGTTTATAAAACCTATTAATTTTATGATTTAAACTCAATATTTAAGTGACACATCATCAAATTAGGAGTTTACAAGTGGTTTAGGATACAAATTAAACAATGTAGAAAGGTTAGGATATAATAACAAAAGTTGTGAAAGGTTAGGATATTTTAAGTATGATGATATAATGGTAGATTTGTGATCGACATGTTCTTACTAAGTTAAAAGGAAAATTTTATAGGACCGCAATTAGGCCAGCTATGCTTTATGGAAGTGAATGTTGGGCGGTAAAGCAACAACAATTACATAAAGTGAACGTAGCAGAAATGAAGATGCTTAGGTGGATGTGTGGTAAAACTCGTAAAGATAGAATAAGAAATATAGAAATTCAAAGACAAGTAGGAGTAACACCAATTGATACAAAGATTAGGGAAGGGCGGTTGCGATGGTTTGGTTACCTGCAAAGACGGCCTACAAATGCCCCAACTAGAAAACTTGACTCAATAGAAACTGTAGAAATTCGACGAGGTAGGGGCAGACCAAAGTTAACATGGGATGCATTAATTAAGAGGGATTTGAATGGTTTGCAAAGCTCACCATCAATTGCACTTAATCGAGCACAATGGAAAAGTTTGATCCATGTAGCCGACCCCAGTTAATTTGGGACTGAGGCTATGTTGTTGTTTGTTGTTGTTTGATGATATAATGGTAGATGGTTTGGTAATCTATTCGCATTTTCCGTTAAATATATCATTTTTCGCCCCATGTGGATATCTAAGATTGTTTCCATCATACCTTGCACAATATTACCCTTATGTATTTGCCTTTTTATTTGCTTTCTGACAAACTAATTTATGCATCTCAACTTGCTAGGAAATACATGCTCCGATTCTTGGTCTTTAGGGGGTTAAGATAGTTGTGGTTATAGTCTTTGTTGCTTTTGCTTTCACTAGCATTGTGAGTAGTCCTTCTTGATTGGAGTTTCTTTTCTCTAATGAAGATTTCATCTTTAGTTTCTATGACTTTGTAAAATACCCTAGAAAGAATATTATATAATTCTAAATATTATAGACATTATGCACGAGGATTGAACCTGGTTTGGAACAAAGGATTGTCCTTCCACGGGATTCCTACCTTCAGGTAAATCTTTTAGTACAATAATTTACTATACTTATCCTCCATGTTCCTTGTAGAGATACGCACTAAAATATAGTGCTATTTCAATAATGTCTCGGAGTATCTCGAAATAGGGCCCCCTTTATATTTTGTTGTGAAGAACTATAATTATAGGTAACATCAATTCATTTTGGTCAAATTTCTTTTTATCATTAGCTATAGTTGTCATTTGGTAGCTCCGTGCTCGTCTTCTTTTTATACTTTTCCCTGTTTTTGTCTACATATATAGTTGATAACTTGAAACAATCGTCAAATTGATAAATGCATAACAAGTGTGTGTATACATACAGGTATATTATATCTATGTTCTTTTTGAATGACTTCTTTTCAAGAGTTTAAGGTTAAAAATCTACTGCAGTAAAAGGGGGAATGCAAAATAAACATTAGTCGAGTGACATTAAATGAAATAAACGTCAGTTGAGTGACATTAAATGATTATGGTCCCCAAGTTATCTTTTTGGCAATGCTAGATAATCTCCTATTAACTCGCCATGGAAGAGAACGAGATGATCCCTTCTATGAGAATCTATATGTTAACATTGTGAATTTGCCTAATATTAGAAGAGCCTTCTCATAGATGTGGTGCTTGCCAAATCTTTTTGACATTTAGGAAGGCGATTCTCTTTAACATTTTGTTTGACAAATCACTAGTTGACACAATATTCAAATGTGATGACTTGGTCTTTATCTTGTAACTTGTATCTAAATTTTTTATGTAATCGTTCAAGTTGGAAAACATAAATCTTTATGGAAACAGTCTAGGGCACTTGGAGTGACCGATGCACAATGCCATCTTCGTCAGAATTTAGGAGATATCATGGAGACGAAGTGTGCATTATATTAACATAATTAGATACCAGATGTTATTTGAAATGAGGTTCAATGATCTAGCGTAGGCATTTTTAATGTGTCTTTTTTGGTCAAACAGAGAAATGGGCAACAGTATACTTCTGTTGCTTGGGTGAAGCTACATTATTCTTTAGCAAATAGTGAAATTTTGTCTCCTTTTATCATATTATTAATATATTTGTCCTAATGTAAGACTTTTTGTAGTCAGATGTTTCAATTCTAGGTTGGTGTCATTGGACTGAATGTCTCATTTTAACATTCCCGCTAATCTCGTTTATCAAATTCTCTCTTTTGATCAAAGAAGACTAAAAAATTTATATATATTAACATCTAAAAAATATGGTTCTTGTGTATTTCTATTGTGATTAGTTCACTTATAAAATTCATGTTATGAAGTTTTTCCAGGACTTACGCTGTTAAAGGGACCAAAATACTTTTAGATCTCAGTTTCTTGTAAATTTCCCATTCTGAATGAGATCAAATCTTACGTGTCTCATTGATCAGTAAAGTAGTTTTTTGAATTTGAATTTAGAAAATTATTAAACAACCTTGCATTCCAATTTACTAAAATGTCACTGAATTCTAGATTTTTTAGCTATATACACAGTTATTTGATGTCTATTAGAAATTGCCTTCACTATTAGGTGACTTTTTATAATGTTTCGACTTTTGAACGCTTAGATTATTGCATCGGGAAATGTTTTTCAGAAAGTACATCTTTATCCATCTTGAGTACATCTAATAGTAGGAATTATGTTGAATATTCATTTATCGTTCTTATCAATGTTCGACTACCTCCTCTCAGTTCAGAATCTAGAGATACAAACATACTATGCTCTATCAGCCAATGTGATTCTAACTCCTTATTGAATGAGGTAAAATTCCAAGTGGATCTTTTTATCCTATATACTGCATTTGTTTTCTTTTTTCTTTTTCTTATTTTGTATAGAAAAATGCATCTATTTTCTATTTATTGTTTCTTGTACTCTTCTAGCAAGAGGAAGTTTAAGAAGTCTGTCATTTTCTCTCGCCCTCTCTTTCTCAGTTTCTGCTTCTTCATTATGTCTCTTCTTTTCTCTTTCTCTTCTCCCTGAACTGCTCTCCTGATCTTCTTCTTTATTTCTCTTCAATCTCTCTTCTTGCTTTCTTTGTTACCCAATTTTCTAATCAGCAAATCAGTTGCATCAGTTTTATCTTCTAGAAGCTTTTTCCTTTTTATATACTTTAATGTCTGATTCCATAAAGTTACTTGGGCTCTCTGTCACTTTCTACTTTAACCTGCATTCAATAATTTCTATACTCTACCTAATCAATGAGAAGTTTTGGTTGGTACTGGTGCATTATTCTTAATTTTTCTAAAGAATCCAAACACAAGATTTTCTCTGCATCTAAAATTGTTTCATACATCACAGATAGCAAGGGCATCCACAATACCAGAGTCAAGTTACGTTGCTAAACCAGCAGGTTCATGGCTGGATGACTTTCTTGTTTGGATGTCTCCAGAAGCATTTGGATGCTGCCGAAAGTTCACAAATGGAACTGTCCTCCTGATGATCAGGTAAGTGTCCATGGATATTTTCTGCATGTTTCACTTTCATGAGAAAGAACCATCAAAGTACAACTGCAGCTACTTGACAAAAACACAAAGTACAACTGCAGTTTACGCTTTCCAGAAGTCGTTAACAATAAATTGCTTGTATATTCATAGTGAAACAAATAATAGTACTGTAAATTTCTAGTATACATGTACTAATTAACATTCCAACAATCTTAGGTATAAATAAAGCGGTTTACATCTTGTTGCACCATTGTATTAACTGTAATTACTTCATTCTACAGCCTCCTTGTAGCTTACCAGGGCAAGGCTCAAAGAGAATCTGCTTTGTGCCCATCCTTCACTAATTAATTCAACTATATATTTTGTTCAAAGAGAATCTGCTTTATTGAGAAAAACCATAGCTACAAGTAGCTTCTTTAATGAATTAAGAACAATTACTTAAAACCTTGAACATTATTTTTAAGGTTACTAACCATTGAAAAATCTGGGATCAAGGGTCAAGTAACGAGTGCAGATGGATATGATCTCTGCCACAATCAAAGGAAGAGATGTTAGGTTAAACAACAGATAAAGCTTTTTGCTCTCTATTTCTGCATTACGAGCTGTGTCGGCTTCTGATATACCTGGATCGTGCTAGCCTGTAACATAATTGTGTAATAACAATGAAGCAGATTCTTCAATTACATTCATACAGACAAGTGGATTAACGTGTATAATTCAGATTGATCTTGTGTGAACTAAATTTATTTTAGTGCCTGTTTCTGTTTCTCACTCAGATTATGAGAATGGTGTCATTCAAGCATCGGAATTTCGTACATATCATACACCTCTCAATAAGCAAGTATGCGACACCTTATTGTGAAAAACTTAGTATGTCTAGGTTTTACTTGCTTATTTAGGAACCTTTATTTAATTAATCCACTACTGATTTTGTTGTTGCAGAGTGATTTTGTAAATGCGATGCGTGCTGCCCGTGAGTTTAGCTCAAGGATTTCTGATTCTTTGCAGGTGAGTCCGGATGCTTACATGAAAAACTGTAGAAGAGCTCTTATTCCTTTTGTATATCTGGAATTGTTGCGTCAACGAGTTAAATTTTTTTTTGTTTGTATTTGGGAAACTAACAATGACATTTCCTAGATTACTGAAAATAGTTCGATAGTTTCAAAAAATAAAAATAAAAAAATAAAAAATCTTGGTAAACTGGTATTTAAATGCAAATTTGCAACATCTCTATTTGGATCAGACATCTCTGCTTTGTTAATTGATGTTGCTTTATTACTCTGTAAGAAATGTTGTACCAAACACTTTTAGAGAGTCTTCTTTTATAACACACTAGACTGATTGGAAAATAACTTGTACAGAGTTGATTTTCTTGAAAAGGATCTTCTTGGGTGAATTGTCTTTGCAAGATAACTTTCTAACTTCTCTTAAGATCATGATTTGTAGGCTCGCCAACGGATAACCTTTGGTTGAGAGGCCTATGAGTTGGTCATACCTTTTATGTGTTTGCTTCCAATCTGTTTCATAGTCATGAGGTTTTGGAAAATTTTCTCTCTTGATCTTGCTTTTGCCTTGGACTAGCTTTACTAAACATTTTAATCAATTCCTTTAAAAAAGATGTTTCTTTGCGGAAAGGCATGTTTAGGTCTTTTCTTTTCCATGTGCCGAGGAGCGCATTAGATGCGGTTTCTTTCTGCTTTCAGGCCACCTATTAGTCTCAATTTATGTTTCCTTTCGGTGATAAAGGTGAAAGTTGTCATGCATCTTAAGGCATGGCTTTATGGTGCATCTAATACAGAAACCTTCTCTCATATACATACCGCATATGATATGTTAAATATATTTTAATTCATTTTGCTGACCATTGACAAATTTTTTTTATTTGAAAACATTCTATATTAACGGCATGGGCATTTTACGAGCTAAAATAAAACACAGAAAACTCCCGTCTATTTTCATCTTAAAATATTTTTAATTATTCACTTGGAATGAATATTAAAGTTATCAAAATTCACGATCATACATATATGCTTTCCTAACTTCCCCCCTTCTTGGTGCAGATTGATATCTTTCCGTATGCAATGTTCTATATATTTTTCGAGCAATACAGGGATATATGGAAGACAACATTGGTAAATGTTGTCATAACTCTTGGTTAGCATTCCTACCCTGTAAAAGCAAATCAACTTTTGATTCTTAATTCTCATCTCTCAAACTTATTGTTTTGTTTTGACTGAATTTTGAAGTGGAAAAGTACAGCCTACAGAAACTTTTCAAAGTTCTTGATCTTCCACATGCATAATTTATTCTGCAGTTCAACTTGAGGGAGTCATTTAGAGAAAGTCGTATTCACATATATCTTTCCTTAGATACGTGTTTCTAATTATTCTAATGATTTTATTTACTGATGGCCTCCTAGTACCTCAGCTTGCCACGAATATTTTCTATTGGTTTCTTCTATATGTACCTATGTATTATGTAATGCTTCCATAAATCTAATAACATTTTCATTCAACTTATTCTTAAGGACTTAACTAGCTTTCTATTTTTCTAACGAACAGTCTTTGTATTTACTTGTTTCCTTAGTTATCACTGCGGTATCCATCTTCAAATTGTTGATTTTGATTATACATGTATCCCTTAATTATTTTTACGAAATCTTGATGTGATATTGCAATGGCCACCGCGTGTGCTCTTTTTTATTCCTTGTGGAGATTAATGTTGGCAATTCTCTTGCTTTGATATTGAAATGCGGTTTATGGAGCTCACTATCATTTTGCTTGTCTTGGCCATGGTTGTTGTGGATCTCATGGTAAGTCTTTCTCTTCATCACATCACGCTTTGTTATTCAACCTAGAACAGTGAATAACTTTGTATTTACCTAAAAAAAAAAAAGAGCTTATATACTCTTCTTTGTACTCTGCAAAGTTGTCAATGTTGAACATTCAAAGTGCGAAATTCTGCTGCATTTTCTAATTTAGTATTATTTTAAGATAAACTATGTAAAGACCTTGATAGTATCATTGAAAAAAAAAATTAGTTGGAAGTAGGAACATATTCTTCTGACTGACATGAATGGATGGGAATTAAGCAATAAGCTTTTAAATTCTTTCATTTTCGAAGGCCAAGTTGTTTTTTTTCTTTTTCCATCCTGAGCTTTGGCAGAAAACTAGTCATGTTTTTCATGATTCTAGTATATATGAAACCGAACTAGCTAATAAGATCATCTGACAAAATAAATTCTAATGCTGGAACAAGTGTGCTATTTTAGGAACCTTAGACGAGTGACTAAGAGAATCTTAATGCGGTAAAATATCCACAGAAATAAAAATTGCTAGATTATCTCATCCACAAACCCGACTCTAGGAAATTTCTCTGCAAAGTTTGGCCAACTAGAATCTTTATTTTCATATTTCTTAAAATCTAGTCAATAGGTGCCAACTTCCTAGAAACCCACATAGAATTCATATTGCACAAGTTTCTTTGTTAGAAAATCTGAAATGCAACTTTACTCTCATTGTGAGTATTATGCCTGATTTATGTGTGACTTGGGTGCTTTTCTTTTCTTGGTCTTTTCACTAGTCATTTAGCCTATATATATATGTATATCTATCATATATATAAAAGCACGAATCACAAATTTTTGAGTGGTAATGAAATTTACCTATTTGCCCATACTTCTTTTTTTTTTCATCTCCAAATCAACCTTTTCTTTTTATCCAAATCAAACTCTAACTTCTTATCAATCAACTACACGTTTTTTTTTTCTTTATCTCCAAATCAATCATGAACCCATTTTCATCAATCCAATACACTTTTTTTGAGGAAGTAATGTCCTAGCATGATTAGCTTGTTTTTTCATTCACATTTTATCTCAGTCACATTATAAAATATTGATAAACTAAAAAAGGTACTTATATTTTTAATTTTTAAATTTTAATTACAATTTTGAATTTTATATCTATCAAATATATAAAACCACGAATCACAAATTTTTGAGTGGTAATGAAATTTACTTATTTGCCTATATATATATCATATATATAAAAACAACTATATATAAAAAAACAACTAAATATCACAAATTGTAAACTCAGAGTTTTCCCAATGGTATATATGCAACGTATTCATCTAGAGTTCTCTCAATGGTATATATGCAACATACATAGATATATATCTATCATATATATAAAAGCACGAATCACAAATTTTTGAGTGGTAATGAAATTTACCTATTTGCCCATACTTCTTTTTTTTCATCTCCAAATAAACCTTTTCTTTTGTATCCAAATCAAACTCTAACTCCTTATCAATCCACTACACGTTTTTTTTTCTTTATCTCTAAATCAATCATGAACTCATTCTCATCAATCCAATACACTTTTTTTGAGGAAGTAATGCCCTAGAATGATTAGCTTGTTTTTTCATTCACATCTTATCTCAATCACATTATAGAATAATGATAAGCTAAAAAAGGTACTTATATTTCTAATTTTTAAATTTTAATTACAATTTTGAATTTTGAATTTTGAATTTTATATATATCTATCATATATATAAAAGCATGAATCACAAATTTTTAAGTGGTAATGAAATTTACCTATTTGCCTATACTTCTTCTTTTTTCATCTCCAAATAAACCTTTTCTTTTGTATCCAAATCAAACTCTAACTCCTTATCAATCCACTACACGTTTTTTTTTTCTTTATCTCCAAATCAATCATGAACTCATTCTCATTAATTCAATACATTTTTTTTTGAGGAAGTAATGTCTTAGCATGATTAGCTTATTTTTTCATTCACATCTTATCTCAATCACATTATAGAATATTGATAAGCTAAAAAAGGTACTTGTATTTCTAATTTTTAAATTTTAATTACAATTTTGAATTTTGAATTTTGAATTTTATATATATCTATCATATATATAAAAGCACGAATCACAAATTTTTGAGTGGTAATGAAATTTACCTATTTGCCCATACTTCTTTTTTTTTTTTTCATCTCCAAATCAACCTTTTCTTTTTATCCAAATCAAACTCTAACTCCTTATCAATCCACTACACGTTTTTTTTTTCTTTATCTCCAAATCAATCATGAACTCATTCTCATTAATCCAATACACTTTTTTTGAGGAAGTAATGTCCTAGCATGATTAGCTTATTTTTTTCATTCACGTCTTATCTCAATAACATTATAGAATATTGATAAACTAAAAAAGGTACTTATATTTCTAATTTTTAAATTTTAATTACAATTTTGAATTTTGAATTTTGAATTTTATATCTATCATATATATAAAAACACGAATCACAAATTTTTGAGTGGTAATGAAATTTACTTGTTTGCCCATATATATATATATATATATATATATATATATATATATCATATATATAATATATATAAAAAAGCAACTAAATATCACAAATTGTAAACTCAGAGTTTTCCCAATGGTATATATGCAACGTACTCATCTAGAGTTCTCCCAATGGTATATATGCAACATATATATATATATATATATAAACAATGAAGAAGAGAGAATCTGAGAGGGAAAAGAATAAGGTGGTTTGAAAAAGGTGTTGGGGAGGGAACAAACTCAAAACCCATAAGAAATTTTAATGAGAAAAATTTTGATTAATCATGTGAAAAAAATGTGTCTAAAGCTTTAATCCCAACTAATTCAATTATTTTCATTCATAATTTCAAAGTTATCCTTTCTATCTATAGAGTTTGAGGTAAAGATTGAACTTTATGTACAATTCTACGGAATCTCCACAAGCAAGTGTTTACAAATTGATGGGTCAAACCACTTGTGTTTTTTTCCTTGTTTCCTTTTTTTTTGAGGAAGTAATGTCTTAGCATGACTAGCTTGTTTTTTCATTAACATCTTATATCAATCACATTAGAGAATATTGATAAGCTAAAAAAGGTACTTGTATTTTTAATTTTTAAATTTTAATTAAAATTTTGAGTTTTATTAATAAATTCTTAGAAATTAATTCTCGCGAGCGAAGCGAGCGGGTCAATCGTGCGTAGCACGTCCTGAAACTAGTATATATATATATTATTGTCTTCATCTACCTATATATTTTATTGAACCTTTTCCTTTAAAAAATTAACAAACAAAGCTTCAATCACAAATTAGTTGGGATTGACTACATGGATCCAACTTTATATGTAATTCCATTTGATGTGGTTGACCATTTCACTTAGTAATCTATTAAATCATTTATCTTAGGTGTACGATGTACCCCCGTACCTATGAATTATATTTCTAGCACATCAAGTCTTCTAACTAGACTCAAACCACAACAAGCACTAGTCATTTAGCATATATATATATATTTAATTGTCTTCATCTACCTATATATTTTATTGAACCTTTTCCTTTAAAAAATTTACAAACAAAGCTTCAATCACAAATTAGTTGGGATTGACTACATGGATCCAACTTTATATGTAATTCCATTTGATGTAGTTGACCATTTCACTTAGTAATCTATTAAATCTTTTATCATAGGTGTACGGTGTACCCCTGTACCTATGAATTAATTTCTAGCACATCAAGTCTTCTAACTAGCAAATTTGTAGGTTGACTCAAACCACAACAAGCACCCTTCTCTTATTTTATTTTATTTTATTTTCTCTGCTAATGCTACTCTTACTTTCCCGTAAATTTCCATATTCATTATTCTATTCTTGCGTGTTTTACAACACTATCTCGTATCTACTAAACTCCATTTTATGTAGATGTTGTTTCTTTATCGCCCAACCGCCAGTCATAATTGGTTTAATTCTAGTTTAATAGAATTTTCTTATAGTTTAATTGTGGTGTTTTGGTTGCATATCATACAGCTTGAGTTTTATGTACTATACATCCTCCTTTACTGTCATTACAGAAGGTGGTTGCGTATCTATGTAGTTGAAAGTTAATTTTTGCTTCTAGTTGAATTAGGTTCACTTGGTGATCTGTAGTGAATTACTCCTTCAACATTAATCATCTCTTAATTAATATTTGCAGGGCGTAATGGCAATTTTGAACATCCAACTGAATGCAATCTCTGTGGTAAACCTTGTGATGTCAATCGGAATTGCCATTGAGTTTTGTGTCCACATAATATACGCTTTCTTGGTTAGTGTTTTCTATTTTCTGATTTTTCATTGGTTAATTTTAGCAAATGTGTATGATGATGAACTTGTAAAATATTGATCTATGCTGCTCATGTCTAGGCAAGCACTGGAGATAGAGAGAGTCGCATGAAGGAAGCATTGAATACCGTGGGAGCCTCTGTCTTCAGGTTGACTCTCACTCTCTTATAACTAATAAATGTGACCTGAAATGTTTGCATGTCACAGGTTCTTTTTGTGGAAACAAAAACCATACGTGAATTTCACTGTAAAGAGAACTTGTGCTAGGGTATACGAGTCTACGTACAATTTTCATGAATGCTTAAATTATGTCCATGTGATTAATGGAAATGATGGTAGCTCGATTAAATCTCACATTTGAGTTAATGCTATGTTTCAAGTAACCGTCTATTCAATAATAACCTCTTATGTTTATGATACTACTGCAGTGGAATCACCCTTACAAAACTAATTGGAGTGATCGTCCTACATTTTGCAAGATCGGAAGTTTTTGTGGTGCATAATTCTACTCTCTCAACTATTTCAATTGTATATGCATCAACTAGCTAGGTTTTCACCATTTTAATTCAAAGCAATCTGTCCTTTGCAGGTTTATTATTTCCAAATGTACTTGGCGCTGCTCCTTATAGGATTCTTGCGTGGCCTTGTGTTTCTTCCTGTAAGTTAATTGAATCCTTTTTTGCCTATTCTCGTTTTAATCTATGATTACACCAATCAAATTTACAAAAATTCTACATATATAAATGAAAATCAGCAATCAAATTAATCAATCTTCTAACATATAGCGAATGTTTAAAATTAAGGAACCTATTTTTGTTTTGCAGGTGGTGTTAAGCATATGCGGTCCTCCCTCAACAAGTTTGCTTGTGGAGAACAAAAACGCTCCAAATGAGAAACAAGAGCATCAAGTTTTGAACTCTGCAACACATTCCAGTTGATTAATTAAATTAATTAGCGTAAGATGATTTCATCGATCGCATGTATAATCGAAGACTGGCTTAATTTGAAATCGATCTAATTAACAAATCGACGACACTTTTTTTTTTTCCAATGAAACAAAACTTGCATGTGATCATAGATCATATATATGTGAGCCATGAAAGAACCTAGACACAAAGAAATGACAACATTAATTCATATACATTTGACAACGAAAAAAATAGCTCTGTATGTATATACATTTGAATCGAATCAATTACAATTAAATCTAAAAGCAAATACTACGAGTCTATGAGGACGTGAATGAACACCCACTTAGCCTAGCAAGTCTCTAAACACAAATCATATGCATGGTCTTGTGAGAAATCTGGAGTGTAGTCATCATCAGGCCATTCATTAAAATGGTAAGTCAAAGGAGAAAAGGGTTGAAGCTCTGCAAAGATGTCATTCTGCTCGTCTCTCATCATAATGTCTGTGTCCATGCTACTAATAGCGGTAGTTGCTGATGATGATGGCTGATCTGCAGCAGCAACCTCTATCGTCTCAACCTCCGCTCCGGCATCCGGCGCTGTATCAGGATTGTTGCAGGCAGCTTCGATAATAGCCATGAATTCTTCATTATCAATGTCACAGTCAATAATAGCGGTAGGCGATGATGATGGTTGATCCGCAGCAGCAAAGTCTATTGTCTCAACGTCCGCTCTAGCATTCGGCGCTGTATCAGTATTGCTGTAGGCGGCTTCGATAATAGCCATGAATTCTTCATTATCAATGTCACAGTCCATATTTAATAAGAATGATTCAATATCTATATCCTCATGATCATCAAAACAACTAGTGGTGCCACTACTGTCGACTCCCATGTCTGCGTCCGCGATGGCATTGTTGGTAGCCATGAATGGTACTAATGGCTGATCCTGCAGGTTGTTGATCATTGGTGTCGTGGCTTCTTGAGCAGCACCAGGCATGGTTACTAACTGATCCTCGTTGACGTCTCCACAAGAATAGTAAGGCAGCACTGGTAGTACCATGGCGGCTTCGTTCGTGGACATGCCTTCAACATTGATGCATTGATCATCATGGGCATGCCTAATATTCATGGTAGGCACCATGGCAGCTTCCTCAAGAACAACAGTATCATAATTGACATGATCTCCACAAGAATAAGAAAGTAGATGTGGCGCCATGCAGTTCACCATGCCTTCTTCTTGGGCACCAACATCCAATTGATGATGATCTACTTGCTGGACAGTTGATGTAGTCTTGCTTTTAGTACTAGTATTAGCTTTGTCTCTCCTTTTGTAGATCTTGCACAGAGCGTAATCTTCAAACTGTATGGTAAATAGTAAACAATTAGCAAATTATACAGTACAACAACAATTCTTATAAGTTAAATCATTATAATAGTATATGCACTAATACATAATTGTATATGCATGCATACTACTTTATATGAGATTAATTATTCGATCCGGGACGTAGGACTTTTTTTAAAAAAAACTCTTAATACAATTAAGATATTTAGATGTATATGTTATAGTAGTGAATATATATGTCCGACAAAAAATTCTAATATGTGCATTATTGATTGCCGAGCTAGATTAATTAATATATAAGAAAGAATAATCACTTATGTATGCATAGTTACCTTTTCGTGTGAGTGATGTTGCGGAGCCAAAACGTATTCTTGCATGATCCAATCGGTCTTGATGTTTTTTTCTTCAAAGAAGTTCAATGCTCTCCTATTTCCCAATCCTTGAACATCCTTCTGTTTATTCGAGGCTCTCCAATATCCACTCTCATCAACAATGCGCCTATCACATCTACTAGAGCGCTATTCTTGTGCTTCTTGGTTATAGAGTGAAAAAGTACCATTCTTTTGCTCTCTTTCTCTCGTACATACCTGCACCAAGAATCAATGTAAATACTTTTATTTTAATTATTTGGGCAAAAAAAAAAAAAAAGAACCACTGTATATGCATGCCTGCATGCATGAGTTTCAAACCCTAAACCTAACCCTAACCTTAACACTAGTGAGTAGTACTGACTATTCCTTTACACCAAGACGGACAAAGAAAAAAAAAAGAACATTATATATAATCAAGCAAGACAATGACACTATCATGCATGCACTGATGCACACAACTATATATTAGGGGTGAGCAATGGTTTCCGAAAAACTGCCCAAACCGTGTAAACCGCATGGTTTGGTTTGGTTTTTAGAACTCGCGGTTTGGGGGCGGTTTAAAAAACTTAAAAACCGCAGAATCGCGGTTTGGTCACGGTTTTCATTTTAAAAAAACCTCGATTTCACCAAACCGATGGTATTTTAGTAAATACCCAACATTTATTTGTTCTAATCTATTTGTTTTTGTTGTAACTTTTGAGATGAACTTGGATTTCTAACTTTGATCGAGTTCTTTTTGGTGAATGATTGGTTATATATGTTTTGTTGTATCTTATGTTGAATTTTTGATGAACAATTGAACATTAAACATGTATGGACTTTATGGTATGTAATATGTATGATTGTTTTTTTTTTCTTTTTTCTTTTTTTTTTTTTTTTTTTTGAAAATAGGTCTCATGAAAACCGCGAAACCAAACCGACGAAACCGCGCAAACCGTGGGCGGTTTGGGCGCGGTTTTGATGGTTCGTGGTTTGGTGGTGGTTTGCAAATCGGCCAAACCGCGAACCCTCGGTTTGGCCGCGATTTGTTGGTTTTCACCATCGAACCGCAGTTTGTCCACCCCTACTATATATCGATCGATCGACATTCTTACTTGTGAGGATGTCGGGTAAATAATTGATGATGCTATTGGTGAGGTCGTGAATCTCTTCGAATTTGATGCCGGGGTTTAGTGTTTTGGGAAGAAGAAAGTGATGGAGTAACTCGAAATCCGTCGGAGCAAACACGTAACCGCAGCGAAGACGAACATCTTCTGATGAGCTTAAACCACCAAGAACTGAACACATTGCCATATTGATTTAACTCGATGAAGAATAAGAGAAACGGGAGCTATGAAGAACGATTATATATGACTACTAGAATCGTAGAAATCTTGATCGGTTAAATGATCCATGGTGCTACTATTTATGTACAAACTAATCGTGTGCGTTCATGCGTGGCGGTGGGCTTGTGAGGATAATACACTTATCTATTAACCCTTAAAACTTTCTAAAACGCCACCATATCTATCCAATACTGATATAATGTACTTGTGTTCAATTTACAATTGTTATTTGTAACAATTAATTAAGTTCACAAATTAAGCATGTATTTTGAATTGCGATCAAGAATTCGTAACTTACCAAAGGATAATCATACAGTTCAAAGTAGGGGTGGGCAGCGATTTTCAAAAAACCGCTCAAACCGCCCAAATCGACCAAACCGCACGGTTTGGTTTGGTTTTTAAAACTCGTGGTTTGGTCGCGGTTTGGAAAATGTAAAAACCGCAAAATCGCGGTTTGGTCGCAGTTTTCATTTTGAGAAACCGCGGTTTAACCAAACCGAGGGCATTTTAGTAAATAACCACAAAAACCCTAAAAGGCTAAAAGCATTCACAATTTCACAAGCCTAAAACCATCCCGTCCTCTTCCTCTCCCACTCCCCCTCTTCCTTTCACACTCCCGTGCCGTCCCGTCCCGTCCCTCTTCCTCTCACACTCCCGCCGCTCACCTGCCTCTCCCGTCCCTCTTCCTCTCATTCACTCCCGCCGCTCACCTCCCTCTCACCGCTCACCTCCCTCTCACTCCCGCCGCTCCTCACTCCCGTCGCTCCCCCCGGCTCCACTCTCTCGCCGCCGCCGTCTCTCCTTTCACTACCGCCACTCTCTCGCCGCCGCCGTCTCTCCTTTCACTCCCGCCGTCTCCACTCTCTCGCCGCTGCCGTGTCTCCTTTCACTCCCGCCGGATCCACTCTCTCGTCGCCGCCGTCTCTCCATGGCTTGGCAGGTCACGAACCGAGTTTGAAGAAGTGAGTCGAACCGTCTGATCCCAACCTGGTGGATTTACTTCACAGTAGGACTTGTGAGGTCAACGATTACCGGTGGCTCCGGTCACCTACCGAGTTTATGAGTGATGGGCATCCTCTCTCTCTCTCTATCTCTTGTATCTATATGTTGAATCTGCTCACTCTCTCTCAGATTTTGTGTCGTTTAGATCATTTGGAGTGATGGGTCTGTGAAGAAATTGAGAAGAACAACAAAAAAGCTGAGTTGGGTCTCTGGAGAGCTGAAATCACATGGCAGTAAGCTTGATTTCTTACTTTATCTGTTGATTTAGGTTCTGATAAACATTCCCTTTTTTGGGTATTTGTTGGTTTTGATTGTAGAGCTGTTTTGGGTGTGTGGGTGTGATTCCCTGTTTGGGGTTTGTGAACTAAATTAAATTTAATGGGTATCAGCTAGATTTTGTTCTCGTTTGCTGATTTGCAATATCTCATGTTATGTCGATATTGAATGGGTTCTGATAAACATTCCCTTTTTTTGTTTTTTGATGAAAATAGGGTGCATGAAAACCGCGAAACCAAACCGACCAAACCGCGCAAACCGCGGTTCGGTTTGGTGCGGTTTTGGTGATTCGCGGTTTGGTCGCGGTTTGAAAAATTACCAAACCGTAGACTTTCGGTTTGATCGCGGTTTTGCCCACCCCTAGTTCAAAGTGAGTAGTTATCATATTCTCATAAATAATTGAAATTCTATAAATACCCTTAATAACATTTTTTTTTTCAACTAATAAAAAAAAGGATTCAAGGGTGTGTAGTAGAAATTGTAAAGATGGTCTTAATTGGACCTAATGTACACTTGCGTTGAAATTTTTGAGGGAAAAAAACTCATATTTTGGCACTTTAATAATTTCATATTCGCCCTGAAATGAAATGACCTGGTTAACCCTCTCGCAACCTCCACATTCTCTCTCTCTCTCTCTCTGTGTTCACCCCCACACAAGCTGTCAACCTTTGACTCCGACCACCAGTGACGTAAACTTAATTTTAGACTCCACTACCATCATAAAATTTGATTTTTTCATGCTTTGTGATGAAAATATAGTATTTCTAATGTTTTGTGTCTATTTATGGGTTCGAACAAGTTTTTTTTTTTTTTTTTTTGCTTGGGCATTGTTTGTTTGGATTGTTTGGTTGCTAGTGATATTACAAATAAAGAATGAAAGTGCAGGGGATGCAGATGTGCAAGTTGGATAGGTATTTTTTGAATTTTCCTTAAATCCTTTTTTTGTGTTTAATACATGGGTTCTGCCACAGATTCGGTCACGCAGGGGCTGAACGACATGTTGTACATAGATTCCAAATCAATCTTGGAGAACCACTGAGCTGATGATTGTCTGACCTCAAATAAATCTTGGATAATCACTGAGCTCTTGTCAGCTGATCAAATAAATCATCAACGTGAGGAAACGGGTACTTGTTCTTCACCGTCACCCGATTTAGCTGCATATAGTCGATGCAAATATCAGGTTGTCGTTTTTCTTCTTCACAAATAAGACCGGTGCGCCACATGGTGACATGCTTAGGTTAATAAATCCTAACTCCAATAACTCGTCCAACTGAGTCCTCAGTTCCTCCGACTCTTGAAGAGTCATCTTATACGACGGTATAAAAATAGGTTTAGCCCCAAAGACTAATTCGATGATGAAGTCAATCTCTCTCGGCGATGGTAATCCTGGTAGATATTTCAAAAATACATCAGTGAACTCGCACACTACCCGCACGTCTCCAATACTGATCTTCAATCTCTCAGCAATACTCATGACACTCGCAAGTGTCTCAGTCTCACTACTAGTGGCTATCATGCCTATAGTGATCGGAAGTAAAGCAGTTGTCCCCTAAAAATTGATCTCTGTACCATCTGACAATGGAATCGCAATTGACTTGTCGTACCAATCAATATGAGCATGATAAGCACCCAACCAGTCCCTACCAAGCAAAGCATCAAACTCAATAAACTCTAATACTCTCAAATCTGCAGGCAAATCATGACCATCTATCTCCACCGAACAGTCGACACACAACAAGTTTGGGTATATCTTGTCCCTAACAGTTGTGCTTAGGATCAAGGGTCTACTTAGCCTAGTGGGTCTCAACCCTAATGAATCTACTATGCGCCAAGAAATAAATGAAATAGTCGAACCAGAATCAAACATAGTATGCATCAAAGTACTACAAATCAAAATCATACCCTCAATGAGATTACAAGAAGCTCATTGATCTGGTTCAACAACAACATGGACTCTCTCCCTCTGCTGATGATGATATTGCGATTGTACTCTACCTAGCTGTGGACATTGGCTCTGAAGATGACCTATCTAACCGCACTTGAAACATATATGCTGCTCATTCGATCCAGAAAAAATCTCATGTGTCTGACCTTGTCCACATCCTTATGCATGTCTTTGAATCAGTATCTGACCAGATCTATATGTCTGTGCCTATCCAAACCCCTGTGTTTATTGTACGGATCGGGTAGCCTGTGGTGGTCGGCTAGCAAAACTCGGCGATGGTACAGGTGGAACATGAGTAGTATGAGTAGATCATGATGGTACTGCAAATGACCCAACACTCTGGGCTCTACTATCTCTGAAGCCCTGTCTGTTCTTCTTCCTTTTCCTGTCCCTATTAAATCGACGGTCTGATTGTGTCTTTGGTCGAGTAGGTCTAGCCTCTTCAGGATGTGTACGCAAATAAGCCTCCCTGGCTTATCTCCTCTCATAAGCCCTTTGCGATATATCTGGCTCAGTGGAAACAATGACACCTCAAATTTCGGGTAGCAAACCCTCAGTGAAATAATACACCTGATCGGCGTCTGAATCTGCCACACCTCGACATACGGAAGTAGTTGTAGATAGATCCTATGTAACCCATGATAGACTCGTCAGTATATTGTCTCAATATGGTGAACTCATTCATCTTCTCCCTCAGTATGGTAGGAGGGAAGTATTTCAAGTTGAACTGCCTTTTGAAGTCTACCCAATCTTTAGGTACTTCTCTAGTAGCAACCATCGTAGTCCACCGGTTGTCTAACTCTCCTAGAAGTATCGATGAAGAAATAAAGGCTCTCATGTGCTACTCAGTAGCAATGATATTGTGCACCTTCTCGTGGCTTTTCAAGAACTATGCAGCCACCAAATCTCTACCACCGTAAAACTCTGTAGGATTATGCCTCTTAGACTCTCGCAAGTACCTAGCCTCCACAGTCGCCTTAGTGCCCCATTTCAGTCTATACACGAGGTAAAATAGTAGTCTCCGGTACGGTTATGGTAACAGTAGTAACTGCAGAAGTAGTCGCTAAAATCAGTGTATCCATCTCCTAAGTAGCGGGCAATGTCAATGAAGTTGGTGGTGACGGTGCAGCCGTAATCGGTGCCCAAAATATCCTCAGGTTTGTTGGGGCATGTGCCCTAGGTCAATCCATTAACTATCTTTATGAATACTTTTAGTTAATAAAATAGAGGATTTCATTTGTTGTTTATTATAATTAATTTGCATGTTAACATTATAATAAGATCCATGGGTATTTACAGAAATATCATAAATGTCCCTAGTCGATCATTATACTGGGAACTATAATGAATAAAGACTAGTGTGAGTCTTGATTGATGATCATATGATGATTATACGTATAGGGATACGAATCAAAATCACGAGTACTTGTTAGGGAACAAAGTACTGGATCGACCCGTTATGAGAACATCACATGGATTAAGTCATAGTTGTTTCTCATGATAAATATATTTTTCAGTCCTCTGACTTGAGATTATCAGAAACTTCAACATTAGGAACACAATAATTTGACACTATCAAACGTTGTCTTTAACCGGACGATTATAAAGGTTGTGATTGGTTACTATGTGAGCAATGTGATGAAGTTGTGTAATCAAGATATAATTTGTCCCTCTCATATAAAGAGAGATATCCAATGGATCCCTCGATGTGTTAGACAGTTAAAAGGCCTAGTCTAAGTGAATTGATATTGATCAATGTCACTTGGATGTTTTCAGTCTACCTAGAGATCGAGACTAGTACAATTGAACATGTTGGACGACCACTACAAAAAAACTGCAGATCAGAAACGGAAATTTCCGTCTCTGATTTGCATAAATTCCGTCTCTAATTGAAATCTGAAACGGAACAGAGACGGAATAAATTTCGTCTCTAAAATCGTCGTCGCTGATTCAATCAAAAACGGAAATGTGATTCCGTTTCTGATTAGAGACGGATTAGAGACGGAAATTAGAAACAGAACAGAGACGGAACAGAAATGAAAATTTTTCGAAATGTTACATTTGTAATTGCATTCCGTTTCTGATTCCGTTGCTAATCTTGGAATTCCGTCTCTAATTTCGTTTCTGATTAGCAACGGAATCAGAGACGAAATTTTTCCATTCCGTCTCTGATCCGTTGCTGATTCATACATATATTCCTCGAAAATTAGAGACGGAATAG
This sequence comes from Stephania yunnanensis, assembly GCA_039657365.1. Taxonomy (NCBI): domain Eukaryota; kingdom Viridiplantae; phylum Streptophyta; class Magnoliopsida; order Ranunculales; family Menispermaceae; genus Stephania; species Stephania yunnanensis. The sequence goes on along the minus strand of CM077585.1, from coordinate 50,123,435 downwards.
CAACGGAATCTCTGAATTCCGTTGCTAATCCGTCTCTAATTTTTCTTTTTGTTTAGTTTTCAAACATACACTCAATCTAATTGGTTCTCCAACCTATAACTTGAAAATACAACCATAAGACCTACTCCATCGCCTGCACCCCCTCCAACAACTCCTTGGGGGTGCTAACATCCCCCAAAAATGCAAAATGTGATATTCATACATCGACAATATATATCAACAAATATTCAAATGAGAGAAAAAAATGTAAAATTCAAAATTTGAAAAAGATTTATATATCCACAAAAAATTGTCTAGTATAACAAATGCTCCAAATTTCTAAGTATTCACAAAAATCACCAATCCTATTGTTCAACAACCACAAAAAAAAAACTTACAATCCTCTAAATATGCGCAAAAAGAATTATCAATCTAAAAGTCATGTAAACAACTATAAATGTTACATGAAATGTTTTAAATTCCTCATCTCTCACTTGGAAACCAGATTATGGCAGGTATTGTCACAAGGATATGGGCAATCAATGGCACTAACTCCCACTCGATCGAAGAACCAGTCACCTACTCATAGGGCCACGCTCTGCAAATATTGCAAAATAGATCAAACTCATGTTAAAAAATACGAAACTGCAAAAAAACTATCTCCATTTACAGTGCAAAAGAAAATAGTATATTTAACTATAATTTCCGACGGTACATGGCTACTTGTGTGTCCAACTAACACAATTTATTAGAAGGGGGAATCTGAGAACCTACCTAACTACATGAACAAAAAGCTTTGCTAAAGCACGATTACGACGGTACATGGCTACTTGTGTTGCATACTTGCATCCTTCACATGGACAATCGCAAAGGGAGAATGAATGATAAAACATGCACAACAGCAAAGAACATAATAAAACAAAATAAAAGTTTTTAACAAAGAACAATTAGGAGCAAAGTTCTTCCTTACATACTAAGAGATGACAAAACAAGTTTCTTTCTTATGTATTGGAAGAAATGATAAAGTTTGAAATTCAAATGAATGTAGAAAGTGGCGGTTAAAGTAAATGACAAAAACCAAAAAAAAAAAAAAAAAGCAAAACAACTAAAAAAAAAAAAGCAAAACAGCAACCCAAAAAAAAAAACAACAAGCAAGCCTACACATTGTTCACAACTAACACTTCAAAAAACAAAGCAAGCACAAAAATAAACAAAGAAGCCGGTGGCACTATGGCAGACTCTAAACAAACCTCTTCATCTTTGAAAGGAAACTAATACTCAAACAATATACAAATAAGTAAATCCCGTAGTAAGAAACCTAAGGAAACCTTTCACAACAAAGAAAAAACAAACCGAGATGAACCGAAAATACATTACATACAAAGCCTCTCAATCGATATGAAGAGGCAATTTCAACCAGAGAACTCACTAGGAGCCATTCCGGCCAATGTGCCATTCCGGCCTTGTAATGCAACCCATAAAAAAAACGAAAAACGAAAAAAAAAAAAAAAAAAAAAAAACCAGCAAACCAAAGAACCCAAAAAAAAAAGCAAAATAAACAAACACATTCGAGAGAAACCAAAGAACCCATAATAATTAAGGAACCATTCCCTTTCATGTGTCTATCCTGTGAACAACACAAAATCAACAAACACATTCAGAGGAAAATGAAAAGAAACATTTTATCAATACGTATAGAACTCTTATTTAATAACCAATTTGGAACCATTCCCTTTCATGTGTCTATCCTGTGAACAACACAAAATCAACAAACACATTCAGCGTACTTTGTCTATTCACTTATTAGCAAGTATGCAACTCGATGGAACTATGGAAGTCGTACATTCCATTTCGAATGCATAATCTGAAACTCAAGAATAAGCATCTAGTGGCAGTTTCAAAATGAAAATGAACATGCAAATTTGCAATAGAAGCATTTCAAATAGAAACCAAAACCACTAATATTAAATATTAGGTGCATGTTTGTTCAAACATTACAACCAGAAATAGATCTTCGAAAAGAAGAGCAAAAATAAAAAAATAAAAAATAGAGCATCTTGAACATACCTTGTTGTGTAAACCCCTGCGGCAAGTGCAGTTGCTCCCCCGACAGCTACAACAAGCTTATTAACAACATGACTGCTCAAGACATTAACTAAAATGTAAGAAAAGGATATTCAATCGAGAAAAAAAGTTCATAAGAACACAAAATGCAACTTCTGAAACCTCTATGCAAAATGCCTGAAATAAAAGCACTCAATCCCAAATTAGTTGGGGTTGGTTACTAGATCATACTCTATCCGTTGCTCTCGATTTAGTGCACTTAACGACATGCTTTCCAAATCTTCTAAATTTTTCGTAATCAATGTGTCCCAAGTTAACTTAGATCTAACCCTGTATCGTCTAATTTCTTCAGCCATAAGGGTGTTCTGCTACTAAAAGGCACGTTAGGTAAGACATGAATGAAATATCAAGGCAAGAAAGTTTGATTGTTTAAGGGTTTAGGAAAGAAAAAATTTACCGTAAAATAGGTGAAGGCAAAGTACCAAGCAGGAAACAAAGCTTTAAGGTTTGAGGAAATATCAGTACCTTTCACGGAGCACAGCTTAGGAAGCCAAGAAATGTGGAATGCTTTGAAGCTTAGGTAGTAAAGAAATGTCCACTTCAACACCCTAAGTTAAATGAAAAATCAATTTAGGATGTAAGACACATTCCTATTGTAATTGTGCAATTAAATTAGTTAACTAGTTTCATAATTTCCGACGGTACATGGCAACTTGTGTGTCCAACTAACACAATTTCTTAGAAGGGGGAATTTGAGGGCCTACCTAACTACATGAAAATATTAACTTCAAGAAGTTAACTCCAAGAAGATAGCTCTCAACTAACACTGTACGTTAACAAAAATGAATCAAACAAGGCATAATGGCAATTGAGATTTGTAGACAATAAAATAATTTCAGTCTTACTGACGTTCAGTTAACATATCTAACTCGTGAATCTACTGACCCCGTATAACTAGCATGAATTTTAGCAAACTTGAATTATTCTACTAAAATCCATTCATGGACTAAACTTAAATATCAACTAAGAAATATTAACTTGAAGCCAAACCTTAATCACTGTAGCTATTCTACCTCATAATTTGCAAACCGAAGAGGCCATTAAGTATTGTGTCAGTGCTTACTACTAGTATAACAGAGACAGAACGTTTTATGGCATAAAAAATGTTTCCTCTATTTGAGGTCAATAAGAAACCACGTGGGAGCTATCCAACACATCAACACATTTAGGTGACCAATTCATTTGGACTGGCAAGTCTATTGTCATTGGGTTGAGAAGAATCGAGAGTATTAATTTGTAGTCTCTAATGCTTCAATTGTTGAATGCCTGTAGAAGACCAACGTGAATGTGCACTCATATGTTGTGCTTTTTAGCCTTGAAAAGCAAGTATGGTGAGACTGAAAGGAAGAGCATGAGAATTATAGGTCAAGCTTAAATGCTTCTACTGTGACACACATGGGTCCTTCCTTCATCATCTTCTTGCACTCCTTCATCATCTTCTTGCACTCAAATGAGAGAGGCTAATTGGGGTTTCACTTTATTACTTGTTGTTTGCCTAGTGAAGTCCGTTCAAAAGCCACCTCTTTTGTCTAGTTAAACTCCACTAACAAAAATAGAGAAGATAAAACAACTTGGAACATTGATCCATCAAGTCTCTTCTCAAGCAAATCATCTTTAGTTTTTTTAACTGAGGGACCCAACTCAACAATACACCAAGCAATTTAAGGACTTTGAAAGGCTACGATTCCCTCTAAAGTAAAATTTTTTGGTTGTATTGTTTTGCATGGTGGTTTGAATACAGGCGAAATGCTTAACTATCCTTTGTTTTTGTTTAAGTGAATTACGTGATTTTTAGCATGCTCGGATTGGGAGGTTTCACTCCCGTTGACGCAAAGACAAATAGAGGGGCTGTTTTACTTCTTGCTATTTGCAAGTGATGTATAAAAAAATTATTTGTTTCTTCTCCTAGAAATCGTGAAAGACAATTTGAGATGAAATATGAATGAAGAACATAGAGATAGATAAAATCCACACCGTCTACTCTAAGAAAATTAATAATGAAGCAAAAAAATAGTAACAATACAAAGGGTGCACTCACAGTTCCTTCAAGCATTTTCAACAGTGCCTGCTGAACACCCTCTCCAGATACATCTCTACTAATGTTCAAGCTCTCTGCCTGCACAAACAATTGAGGATATATAAGGTTTTTATCATGAAGAGTCTGAAAATAGTACATGAATCAAGTATAGGACCTTCTTTGTTATCTTATCAACTTCATCAATATAGACAATGCCTTGCTGAGCAGCTTGCACATTGAACTCAACAACCTAAATGCCAACATAAAGGAGGAAACAAGACAAATGAGAAAATTGTATGCGCTAAATGAAAAAGGCAAAGGCTTTGTTCGGTTTGGTCGGATTGGTTTCACGGTTTTCAACTTTTCATGCACTCTATTTTCAGAAAAAAAAAAAAAAAAACAGCAACAAAAAAAACACAAAAACAAACAGCAAGGAAAAAAAGCAAGGATTAAAAAAATAGCAAGGAAAAAAAAACAGCAAAACAGCAACCCAAAAAAAAAAAAAACAGCAAGCCTACACATTGTTCACAACTAACACTTGAAAAAACAGCAAGCACAATAGGGAAAAAAAGCAAGCCAGTGGCACTGTGGCAGACTCTAAACAAACCTCTTCATCTTTGAAAGGAAACTAATACTCAAACAATATGCAAACAAGTAAATCCCGTAACAGCAACCTAAGGAAACCTTTCACAACAACGAAAAAATAAACCAGATGAACCGAAAATACATTACATACAAAGCCTCTCAATCGATATGAAGAGGCAATTTCAACCATGTCAGGGCCAAATCCAAGAGTTTATTTTAAGAACTCTTTCACAGTTCCCTTAAACCAAAGATATATTACATACAATAGCATCAATTGAAATATCAAATTTTAGGATATGAAAACATTACCAATTGTTCTCTCGAAGTTGATCATAAAGAATGTGATCACGCTGTACAATATTGACTGTAGTCCAATGTATGGAATCTCTATATGACCCTATTAAAGAAAGCTAGTTAAGTTCCAATCAACCGTGAAGAATTTGGAAGTAGTTATTCCAGTTCCAGCAAAACCTATGATTTACTGTGAGTAGTATTTATTACCTGAGCCGCTGCATAAGAAAAGGAAGCGTACATCCTAGCTGCTTTCTACCTGTGAGGACCTACCTAACTACATGAACAAAAAGCTTTTCTTCTAGCCATTGAATAAAGGGGGTTGGAAACAACTTTCTTAATACCTAGCTCGGTACATAACTAATACCAAACAGTATGATAATTGGTCGTAACAATATAAGCAACAAGGAGTTCAAAAAAATAAATAAATCATAAGTTACAAGAGGCATACAAATACCACATAGTATCAAAGCGCCTACTACTTGTTCACTCGTACCTCCTTAAGGTTATAGGTTTATTCAATTCTCTAGAAATTTTATGTGAAATAGCAACATTAACTAAAAGAGTAATCCTAGTGTTTTGAATCCTAACTAGTAGTAGAAATTATATAATTATAGGTATTATTTCTATATACCTACTCTATTGGTAGTTTTCTCTACACACATGCATATACACACAAGTGAATAAAATATAGTGGGCAAAACATGAAAAAATGTGGCCAAATACAAGGCACCCATCAACAATCCCACCATAGATCTTTATGAGCTGCGAAAATAACAGTGGCAAAAGCCAAGAGATAGCGAACCCAACCAAAACAATCAGCATGTCAAGCATAAAAATATAACATATAGCATCCAAATATAAAATTACCCATTGAAGAAAATTAACAAGATGAAATGAACACAACTTTAGAAACCCAAGTTTTTGTCTCATTACCTTCACAAACACATTACACTAGAAAAAACAAGATGAAGAGAAGTGGTTATCTATACTATATCTAATGGCAATCCTCCCTAGGATTGTATTAAATAAAACTTTGTAATATTGCCTATATTGACCTTACTTTGTTTTTTCATATTGGTTTTAAAATTAAATGGTAGTTAGAGTATGAGGGTGTTTTAGGTAGACAAATGATATTTAAATATTACTTTCCTTAATCTTCTCGACTTCTTTTTTTGATAACTACCAACTGAACTTTTAGCTAGAACACAACTATTGTGTGCACATTGTAAATAATCAATCTCATTTAATAATAAGCTCTAGTGGAATCTATATCAAGTTCATAATAAAGTAGAAAATTAGAGATATATTTACAAATCGTGGTCATGAGTTGCATGTCAAATCACGAAGCTTGGAGAGACAAACTTGCATAGGTTTTCTCTATACTAAAAACTGTAGAAATTTGAATATATGAACCCATCTTTTAATTACATTACAAATAGGTTGAATCGAAATAAATATATCAAAGTCAAAATTAAAAGTTGCACTTAAAACGTTGCTAGTTTTTATCTTGTGCATTGACTATGATGTTAGGGGCAGACGAGTACTAGTTTATAGTGGTTTCCAAATGGCAAAAAAAGAAAAATGTATGTCCTCAATTTGAAAGCATAAAATCATGATAATTATTGATAACATTGATAAAAACAATTCCTATAATATGGCAATGCCTCTGAAGTGAAGTTACCAAAGCCTTTTTTTTGTCAAAAAGTCACCAAAGTCTTCTTATATATGCAAGAAAATATGAATGCATCAATCCTATAATGAACCACCCATGTATTACAAAACTATTGACCAAGAAACACAAAAGAACAGACACCCATAGAGACATATTTAATCTCACAACTTAAGCCAATGAAACACTTAAAAAAAGGTTGTAAAATGATGAAACATAGTGAGAGGCTTGCAAGGACAGTTCCCTTTTTTTCCTTTTTCCCTTTTTTTAATTATATAGGTAAACCTCATAATTGTAAATCAAGTTTAAATTAATAAAAAGATGTAAAGAGTTACAACCAAATCAAATTTATTTAAATTATACATTTCTAGCTTTGTCTTTTTAACAAGCTTTCTTGAACTTCAAGATCTCTTTTGTGCAATATCAAATTTGTGCTGATAACGTGTTATAAGCTAAAGACTTAAGCATGGAAGGCTTAATTAAACTAACAATTAGAAGAGCAAGTAGAGAAGGGAAACAAGAGAGAAGAGAGTTAGAGATAATGTAGAGATTGTATTTCAAAAAATTTTATATTGTTTACAAGAGAATGAACTCCTTTTATATGCCCTTGATCATGATGATCATATGTACTTTGAACAAAGATTACAAGCTACACTTAGTGGACAAGCTAAATAGAAGAGTACACAAAGTGGAACAAGTAACATATAGACAACAAGTAATTACATAGTTGATGTTACATATACATGTCGTCGTGAAGATTCATCCAAATATTTGCCAACATTGTAATCGAATTGTTACTCGCCAAAACAACTTGTGTATAATAAAGAAGCAGAAAAACAACTAAATACATGAAACAATAAAATCTCACGCCCGAGTAAAAATCACAGATCATTGTAAAAGCGAACAAAAAATCTCACTACCAATTAACCAAAAAGTAATGTTTTGAGAGGAAAGAGGGAGAACTCACCAATGAAACACAGCGAGGCGCGGACTGAATGAGAGCACAATGAGAGAGCAGAGAGGTCGAAGAGGGGATCGAATGAGAGCACGATGTGAGAGCCGAGAGGAGAGCGAGGCGCGGACGAAAAAGTGCACGACCGGGAGCGGATCAACGCGATGACGACCAGAGCGAGGGCGCGCTACCGGGGAGCAAAGGAGTGTGAGGAAGACTTGTTGGGGGTTGGGGATTTGGGGGCGGTGGACCGGAGAGACGGAGAGACCGAGAGAGACCAGAGACACTGGAGTGACTAGTTGAGCAAGAGACGGAGAGACCGAGAGAGAGAGAGTTGAGAGCAAGAGAGATCGAGACGAGAGATTTGTTGGGGGTTGGGGATTTGGGGGGCGTGACCGGAGAGAGACGGAGAGACCAGAGTATAGAGGAGAGACGAGTATAGAGGAGAGAGACGACGAAGGATGCTGTGGGATTTGGGGATTTCGGTGGTGGGGAGGAGGAGGGGGGGTTGGAGGGGGCTCATCAAAATCTCGAGATTTGATGAACGGGTATAACAAAATAAAGTTTTGGTGGGAATGTTGGCGCCATTTTTTAGAGACGGAATTTAATTCCGTCTCTAATTCCGTCTCTATTTCCGTCTCAATTTCGTCTCTGAATTTGTCCGTCTCAATTCCGTCTCTAACTTCTTTTTTTAGCAACGGAACTTAATTCCGTTTCTAATTCCGTTTCTAAATTTCATTTTCCTTGTAGTGGACAATTCCATGCCTTATGTATGATCAAAATGATATCGTGTGACAAAAGGATGTTATATACACTATTGATTAGGTTGTATCGATTTGATATTCGTACAACTTGGGTAGTCATAATGTCTTGCTAGAGACCGCTTATGACTTGTATACCAAAATGTGTTTTGGTATACCGCCAACGTTGTATGAGCCTATTGGGTTGCAAACTAAGAATGGTTTTGCGAGATTTTAAGATGGTTCAGAAAAATGAATTTTATATGATAAAATTCATGACAGAAACGTCATTGTGGTGTATTACGCTTATACCTCTTTAAGTGGGGGTATATGTGTAATTTACTTAACCGTCTATATACAAGGGTTGTATAAATAGACGCTTTAAGTTAGAACACAAAAAAAAGATTAAGAGCCGAAACTTTATTTTCGTTTTAGAAACGACTTAGAGTTTTCTGGTACGCTCTGGATTATTTTGGAGAGAAACAAAAGGTTTGGTATTCTCTTGAAGCTAGCACTTCGAATCTCGGTCGCCGTTCGTGTGTGGACTGCTGGTAGATGGCGTTTGTCGTTGGCAGTGCCTTAGAGATCGATCAACCTTCAGAAAGGTATTTCGCGATCGAGGTATGATTAAGTTTTCTTGGTTTAAACGTTTTTAATGGAATTAGATTCGGATCCTGTTGGGGTTTTTGTCAAAATTGTTTTGTAATCTCCCCTGCGTATGAACCCCAAAACCCAACAGTGGTATCAGAGCCTATAAGTTCGATTCCATTAAAAACATTGCATGTTTTCTTCTGATATATACATGATATATGATTGAATGCATGTTAATAGTTGATGTATATGTGATATAAATAAGTTTTCTGTGATATTTATTATCATGTTTTGTGTATATGATACATATATTCATGATTTAATTGAAATTAGTTTCGTACATGCTAGTAACCATGTTAGGTTAATTCGAATAATTTTAATGAATTGAGAAGAACAAAACATGCACAACCGAATACTCGAAGATGAGAATAGTCTGGTGGTGTACCATATAATCGTTCAAAAGGAGAAATGTTCTTTAGCACTGGTGTAGGAAGTCGATTAATAGTAAAGACACAAGTTAAAGCAGCTTCACCCCAAAACTTTTCAAGATAAGACGCAGAGAGAAGTTGTGCTCGGACAGAATCTAGGATATGTCGATGTTTTCTTTCAGCTCGACCATTTTGTTGAGAGGTATATGGGCAGGAACGTTGAACAATAGTACCTTGTTGTTTAAGAAACTGAAGAAGCATAGAATCACGGTATTCTAAAGCATTGTCAGTACGAAGAATTTTGATTGTGCGTGCAAATTGAGTTTTGATCATATTAGCAAACTTAATATATGTTTGAGATATTTCAGATCGATGCTTTAGAAAATATATCCAAGTAAATCTGGAATAATCATCAATGAACACAAAATATCGATAACCATTCGCAGTGGAAATAGGTGCAGGACCCTAAACATCAGAATGAACTAACCCAATCGGAGTATTATTGATGGATTCATTAAAACTGAAGGAAAAAACAGGTTGTTTTGCTAATTGACAATGCACACAATCAAAAGACTCAAATTTAGAAATAGCCAATGACCCACTAGAGACAAGAGTACGGAGTTTACTGGTTGATGTATGGCCAAGGCGAAGGTGCCACTGATAAACTGAGGGAGTGGAAACTGTTGCAGGAATCTACTTGACTACAGGCAAGTGAAGTGACGTGAGCTCAAATAATCGTCCTACTTTGATTCCCGTTCCCAAAATCTGACCCGTCTGAATGTCCTGTACATGACAACCAGTAGGAGAAAATAAAACAGTGAACCTTTGCTCACATAATTGACCCACGAAAATGAAATTTAGAGTAAGGTTAGGAACATAGTGGGTGTCAGGGAAAGTTAAACTGAGGTTGGATGCTGTTCCTGAACAGGTGATAGACATGGAGCTACCATTTGCAGTTTGAATGCTTGAAGAATGATACGAGGGGCTACTATTCGAAAGAATAGACAAATTTGGTGTCATGTGGTTATAACACCCCGAATCAAAGAACCAATGGTTACCTGAGGTGACGGATAGGGCAGTTGGTTGAGAAGGTGTCACCTGTTTGATGATTGCCTCCAAATCACTCATAGAAAACATCGGAGAATGTGTGACCCATCAGAGGAAGCAGCAACAACCGAAGGACTTGCTGTAGTAGCAGATGAAGACTTAAATGCGCTTTTAGAGCGAGGTCGTCGGGTTGGACAGTTCGGCAGGATATGGCCACACTCATGACAATGGCGACATTCAACTGTAGGATAGTTAACGAATGAATGGCCTGTTGTTTTACAGTACTTACAATAAGGAACGGTAGACTTTGACTATGATGGAGTGGTTGCTAGGGCCACCTCTGATGCAGGGGTGAAGTTGACCAGGCCAAGCCGAGTTTCTTCAAACAAAATTTTTTTTACAGTTATCAAAAGAAGGTAGGGGATCACGATGCAGGAGGGCCGCTCAGACTGATTCATATTCAGGACGAAGTGTCATGAGGACTTGAATGAGATGAAGATGGTCTTTGCTAATTTCAGCTTGTTGCAACTGGTTCCAAATTGGTTGAATGAGTGCTAAAAATTCATTGACGGACTGACCAGCTTCTTGTTTCAAACTGTTCAAGTTGGTGAACAATTGATAATATTACGCCAAACCAGGCGTTTTGTATCTAACGGCTAAAAAATCTCAAATTTCTTTAGCCGTCTCAAAATCAACAAACTGAATATGAATAGAGGGAGTATATGTGTTACAGAACCAGGTGATGATCTGATGATTCTTACTGTCCCAGTCGTCAAGTCGGTCAAGAAATTTGGCTTGTGTCTCTGTGGCATCCTTTTCTGGTTTGGGGTTGTCTCCCGTAACGACTCGCCAGAGTTTTCGAACGATCAGAAAGCTTTTAATTTTGTTGGGACCAAAGTGTGTAGTTTGAACAATCAAGAATTATAGAAATGGGTTGTGAGGCGTCACTTTTCTCCATTGAATACGGCAACAGAGGTGGGGGTGGCGGCAGCGGCGCAGATCCGAACTGGGGCGTCTCCAACCAGCGTCTCAGGCGGCAACAGCGCGGATCCGGCGTGCAGTGGCAGCACAGATCTGTTCGCCCCGATTGCGGTAGCAGCGGTTGGTGCGCCGGCAGCGGCGTGGATCCGGTGTGCAGCGTGGGACCAGGGACGGTAGGCTCGGCGGGAGATCGGGATATGACGACTTGGCTACTCGGTAGAAGATCGGGAGGCTCGGCGGGAGGCTCGATGGGGATGACGACTCGGCTGGAGATCGGGATGCAGCAGCGGCGACAAGTCGAGCAACGGCGAGGGCGATGGACCGAGAGAGGCGGAGCGCGAGCGGCGGTGGACAGAGGACGCCAATCAAGTGGCGGTGATGCGGTGGCCGGCGCAACGCGGGCGACGTGTAGCAGCAGCGGCGTATTCAGGCGACGATGATGGACAAATGGAGACCGCGATGTTCTCCGTCGGATGTGCAAAGGCTTGGCAGCGTTGTGTCTCGCACAACCAGAGAGGTCAAAGTTGTGTCTTGCACAACCAGAGAGGACATAGTTGTGTTTTGCACAACCAGAGAAACCCACAATTAGGGCTCTGATACCATAAAAGTTTCTGAATGGAATATGTTTATTGTATTTTATCTTGTGCACAAGGTAATCTATATATACACGTACAAGGCGTATAATACAAAAAGAAAGTGCAATCACAAATGGAAACTATTAATTACACGAGATACTACTTTCCTTAACTGCTGAATATATTATTGAGTTGTCATAACTGATAGTTTCCTTAACATACCAGTTTCCTTAACATAGACTTTTTAAAAAATTTCGAGGGGTATTTTTTATTTTTGTGAGCTTTAATTTTGTGAAAGTGTTTCTCTTCTCAATCTCCCTCCATGACTAATTTTCTCCAAATTTCTCAAACACCCGCATCTGATTCTAATCTAACCTTGACTTCTTCTTCACAAGAACACACGTGCCTCCTCTTGTAGGCCCTTCAAACTCTAGAGTGAGCTGACGACTCAAAATTAGTGTCTCTTTACAATCTATTGGTAAGATTATTTTGTCAATCCCAAAAGTAAAAATTTGTGCTCTTAATTTTTTTAGTCTTGGAATCTTTTATTTCACTTGCATAGTTTCTTGTGTAGACATGAATTTGGTGAGTGTAAACTAATTTCGTTCTTTTGGGTGGGAGTGTCTATCTATTCACCCAAAAAAATATTGACTTCCTCTAATCTTATATGATGCTTTAACATTTAATTATTACAACTAATTAGTGTACATCAAAAGATTAGAAGCAGAACTCACCAATTTTACTCTTTCCTATATGTCCACTGCGTAGAAATTCAACATATGCTACTGCTAGGGTGTTAGCTCTTTTTTTTTTTTTTTTTTTTTTTTTTTAGTATTTGTAAATCTAAGTACCTTTTTAAAACTCCTAATTTTCTGTTCACAATAACATCCTCATTAGTACCTTTTTATTTGAGATTGTAGTTCATTTTCCTTCTAGGTTTGGTCTTAGAAATCTGTGATTTCTTTTAGAGAAGGTTCTCTTTTGTGTGTGATTCTATCTTATTTGAAAATTGGTCCACTTTTTGACTTTTACCAATGAATTCTCACTTGGCTATCAATTCACTTTTTGTCCTGGGTGCTTAATGGTGAAGTTGGACCCATGAAACTATGATACTACTAAAAAACCTCCCAATGCTAGGTTAACTGAAAGTTTGATATTATTAATTAAGAATCTCGTTAATCCCATTTTGAGATTAAAAAAAAAAAAAAAAATTCCTTTGTTCTTCTTTCGAATGGTCAACTTATTAAAATTAATCTACTAAATTTCTTTAATATCATGTGCCCTTAATTCCTTATTTGATTTGGTTTAGGTAACAATTCAATCCATTAGAGATGCCTATTGTTTCTACTCCTTACAACTTAAACCCATTCGAGATGCCTTCTTCCTTAATGCTGCCAAGCATATATAAACTACATATGTAAATTTTAAAAACTATCAATAATTCCTTTTGATGAGAAAATTATCAATAATTCTTCATCTTATAGAAAGCCCTCAGTTATTCATTTGTTTGTGAGCATGAATGTCACGCCTCGAATGTCAATCCTGCTCGCTTTGAAATAAGTTTTTGAAAGTACATGGATGAATCTTTCATTAATAAAGTTCTATTCCTTCACATTGATCGATTACCATCAACATTTGTCGTGCTTATATATTATCTTGGGGAAGTGTCATAGAAAAGATTTGGAATAAGTTTTGATCCTTTGTTCAGTTATATAGACGATAAAAGATGTCCCAACTCACTAGCCATTTGAGTTGGAAAGGCCAGGTGACAACAAACATGTGTAATACTAAGTTGACACATTGACAGTGCTGCATTCCCACTTCCTAAGCTACATGAGAGTTTTAACATTATTAATCTTAATTTCTTTACTGAGTTTAACGACATATTCTGTCATAACAGGGAACGCCCAGTCATCAGGTTTAGTTTTCTTTTGTTGCATTTCCAGACTAAACTATGAGAATGAATAAATACTTTTAACCAACATTATACCAGTCAAGTTCCATGACACCAAATGTTGTAAACAATTTTGATGAGGCTTATTGTTTCAATTGTCATTGTTGTCTTTTTTGATGTGATTGTGCTTGCAGATCATCTTTGACAAGAGGCCATAGAAAGCTAGCCCTATCATAGCCAAGAAAAGCGACATTATTAAGGATTTTTTTAAAGGTAGGTATTTTTACACCTTTATAATTAATGCATCCTATGTTTCTTCGAGATTTTTTTATTATTAGCAAATAGTTAAAGTTCCATATTTCGGATTAGGAAAAGATACAAATGTTTGTTCAGTTATTTTGAGCCATAAAAAAAATCATCCTTGAGCTGGGCAGATGACACTTGAGTTCTTGATACAAAAGTCAATGGTTATGGTGTTGGAAGAGTGGTTTACCTCAGCCAAAGAAGGATTTGAAAAAGCTAATCTGGTCATTGGGATTATCGGTTGGGACGCCCTAATCCATGAAGGAAGCATGCCGAAGAAGTTGAGCACCACAAAGTTTCTATTAAACTACCATGCTGGAGTCGAAGGTACTCTTAATATATATAGAACTATATGATGAAATTGTATTTTCTTTTGGAACTTTATGTTAAATATCTCTCAAATGTTGTAGAAAATTTAATCGCTGAATTTATCTTGTGATAGTTTCTGAATAGAATATGTTTATTCTATATTAATATTGTGTACATGGTAATCTATATATACACGTACAAGACTTAGAATACAAAAGGAAAGTGCGATCATAAAGGGAAACTACTAATTACACGAGATACTAATTTCCTTAACTGCTAAATATAATATTGAGTTCCTTTAACTGGTTGTTCCTTAACACACTCCCTCAAACTCAAGATGGATTCGTAGAAATCAACTTGAGTTTGTCAACCAAGGCATGAAAGCGATCAGGAAGATGAGCTTTAGTGAAGATATCAGCCGTCTAATTGGAGGAGGAAACAGAAGAAAACTGAAGAGTGCCCCGAACCAAATGCTGACGGACGAAGCGATAATCATTGTCAATATGTTTTGTTCTCTCATGAAAAACATCATTGTGTACAATTTGGATCGCACTTTGATTGTCACAATGCAGGATAGTAGCAGAATCATGTGTAACCATCGAAGCCAAAGTAACTCAGAGGTAGCATCAGCAAGAGCCCAACACTCAGATTATGTGCTAGAGCGAGATGTTACTGTTTGTTTCTTGCTTCGCCAGGATATTAACGAGTTGCCCAAGAAGAAAAGTAACCAGTGGTGGAACGTCGGTCGGTAGGATCACCCGCCCAATCAGATCGGAGTAACATGATAATACCAATGGAGAGTTGTTAGAGAAGTGGAGGCCATGAAATAGAATACCATTCACGTATCGAAGGATGTGGAGAACAACAGTGAAGTGAGCAGTACGGGGGGTTGACATGAACTGACCGACAACATGAACCGAGTAAGCAATGTCCGGACAACTAACAGTAAGATAAACCAAACTACCCACAACCTAACGATATACTGTAAGATCTGACAGCAGTGTACCATCTGATGGAGTCAGCTTGACATTCGTGTCTAATGGAGTGGAAGCAATATTAGTATCAGTGATCACAAAGCAAGAGATCAAATCGAAGGCATATTTCGCTTGTGAAAGATAGTATCCATCAGAAGTAGAAGTAGTTTCAAGACCAAGAAAGTAGCTCAAGTTACCCAAGTCCTTTATCTCAAAATGACTTTTGAGGTATTGTTGTAAGTCAGAAATCCCGGTTGAGTCGTCCCTGGTGATGATAACACTACAAGGAAAATGAAATTTAGAACCGGAATTAGCAACGGAATTAAGTTTCGTTGCTAAAAAAAGTAGTTAAAGACGAAATTGAGACGGACTAATTCAGAGACGGAATTGAGACGAATCAGAGACGGAAATAGAGACGGAAATAGACACGGAATTAAATTCCGTCTCTAAAAAATGGCGCCAACATTCCCACTAAAACTTTCTTTTCTTATAACCGTTCATCAAATCTCGAGATATGTGCGTGCTTAGATCAAGGCCCCTCCACCCCATTAAATATCCCCAAATCTCGTTCGATCGTCTCGTCCAAAATCCCCAAATCTCGTTCGACCGTCTCGTCCAAAATCCCCAAATCCCACAAGTTCGATCGTCTCATCTCGGTCTCGGGCTCTGCTATCAACTCTCGTCTCTCCGTCTCTTGCTCAACCAGTCGCGCTGGTCTCTCCGTCTCTCTCCGGTCACCGCCCAAAATCCCCAAATCCCACAAGTTCGATCGTCTCGTCTCGGTCTCAGTCTCTGCTCTCAACTCTCGTCTTTCCGTCTCGTCGCGCTGGTCTCTCTGGTCTCTCCGTCTCTTTCCGGTCACGGCCCCCCAAATCCCCAACCCCCAACAAGTCGATCGTCTCCGTCATCGGCTCTCAACTCTCTCTCTCTGGTCTCTCCGTCTCTTACTCGGTCCACGACTCTCCGTTCTCTCTCGGTTCCGCTCACCGGTCCACCGCTCTCTGCTCTCACCGGTGACCGATCTCTCATCGGTCATCTTCGCTCACCGCTCTCTCTCTTTCATTGCTCTCTGCTCTCTGGTCGCTCTGTGCTTACCGCTCCGCTCTCTGCTCGTAAAGGTAACAATTAAAAAAAATTGTAACACCCTAATTCTCTCGAAATTGTATATGTTCACATTTTCCTCCGATTTGGCTTTCATGTGCATTTGTTGGTGTTCTTCACTTGATCTATTAAGTTAATGTTGTGTATTTTGTTTGGTTTAGAAGTTTTTGTTCTGCTCTTCTCTTGCATGCTTAGTGTTTTGTGGTTATGCTTGTTCTACCGAGTAACAATGAAATGTGAACTGCATTTCTCTATTGTGATCTGGGTTTTGTAGTTATGTTCACTTTGCCATGTTTTAGTTGTTGCAATGCTACTTGTGAGTGACACAGCTTTTCCTAATTCACTTGGTTTTATTTGATGTCATGCTATGCTCGCAA
The DNA here is from genome assembly GCA_039657365.1 of Stephania yunnanensis. NCBI lineage: Eukaryota > Viridiplantae > Streptophyta > Magnoliopsida > Ranunculales > Menispermaceae > Stephania > Stephania yunnanensis. Next base: position 50,106,495 of record CM077585.1, on the reverse strand, counting down.
GAAGTTAATTATAAGAATTTAAATTTAATTTTAGAGAGTAAGAGAAAAGTAGCATAATAGGTTGCCAAAAAAGATTAGATAAAAGTATTATGCAATAAATTTTAATGACATAAGTAATATTAGAAGATAAATAATATCTAATTGAGATATTAGCGAGAGATTTGCGAAATCGAAAATTGAAGTGTAAAATTGTAATTCAAAGTAAGTTGTTTTATTAGTGCTTATTAAGTATTAGTATATATATATACGAACCACAGGGCGATAAATTAGTTAGTACTGCATATTCCAAATGAAATGTTAAATAGTATTAAGTTCGCTTTAAAGCATATCATGTAAGTTGTTTATTGTTGATACATGCAGGATAGGCTCCAGAGGAGACGTCTGGAGCTGACCCAGGCTACACCGGACCAATCGGTGGATGATGAGGTGGTGTACCTCAATGTGGCGGGTGAGTGTCCCAAAGGACGTGTCTACGGTCTCGGGTCTTTAGGGAAAAAGAAGAGGAGATATGCAGATCTTGGTGCTAGCACGTCCCAGATGCCGGAGATGGTGCCACGTGCAGAGTTTGATATCGTTGTCGAGCAATTACGAAAGGTTATGGCGTTTATGCATCAACATCTCGGGATGACCATGGACGGAGCATGCATATCTCAGCCACAGCCACCACCACCTCATGACCAGCACCAGCCGCCGCAAATAGATCCCGCCGGTCCACCACAACAAGGGGACAATGTTGAGCGAGAGACGCAAGAGTGGCTTACGAGAGATGAGCAGCTTGGTGATACATAGGTATTTTTCTTGTTGTTTGTGTAAATTTTGAGATTATACTTTTGCTTTTGTAGATAACTTTAGCAATTGTTCGCATGACTTTTAGATTATACTTTTGCTTTTGTAGATAACTTTAGCAATTGTTCGCATGACTTTTAGATTGACACTTCTTTTTGTGCATATTTAGATTGATACTTCTTTATGTTTCATTGGATTGTTGTTCGGATTTTAAAAATTCCATTTACTTCTTCTTTCTTACCTTCTGCGGATGTTACATTTGCTTGTCTGAGTATGAAGAAGGTGATAAAATAAGAGTTTTTCCCTGTCACCATGAATACCATATGATATGTGTTGATAAATGCTAAATATTTTCTGATCTCTGGTGTGCAGGGTATGCCCGCTTTGTCGTGGAGATGTTTGTGAAGGTGTAGCCGAAAGTTCGATTTTCAGCTCATGAAAAACCCATAACGAAGACTTGTACATATATGCATATATGAGGCCTGGCAGCCAATGCACTTTACAAGTTCAGATGTTGCATGTTGTGTGTACTCCTGGTTTTATCTTTATCTTGTTTTTTGAAGAAAATTTTCTTATATTAAAAAATGTGATAAGATGTTAATGACAAGAAAAAATAGTTGCCAGACAACTGTCGCACTTTACATTTTAGCCGATTTTACTGCTGATCTTTTTTATTATTGCCCCACAAGCTCATTTTGATCACTATCAGGGCTTTGTTGCTTCTCTACTTGAAATAAATTATCATGTATGTTTAAAAATTGTCCTACTGAAGGTTCGTTGTACAGGTGTTTTTTTTTAAAATGATAGTGCATTTCTATCTATCGCATATTCACATTGCTTTAAATTATTTATTGTTAATAAATTTATGATAACATATGAACGCAGTAATTTTCACTTGATTTCTCTTGGAAATGTTCACGCTATTCAGTCATGTGTAGGCACCGTCTGCTTGGAGACCAGTTCTGGAGGATCCTTCAAACCTGCAAATATTTTTTTACTACTATGCAATCACAAAACCTCCTATCTCAAAGGAGGTTAGATCAGTCTCATGTTTTGTACTTAAGTTTCTAAATTAATTCATTTTTTAATTCACTCGATTCACTTCATCAAACCTTCTCACTTCTATGACAAATTGAAGTATTACTTGTATATTTTGATAATCTAGTTGTTTTTGCTACTCATGCAGGTTACATGGTTAGAAACTGAGATTTTCAATGCTGGTCTTAGTTTTCTTATGCTTTCTGTTGGTTGTAGTGGGCTGACCAATATATTGTCTTTGCTAGTTTTGTTGATTTCCTTGGTTATGGTTTGGAGCTTATTATTTGGGACTGAGGCTATGGTCAAAGTCAAATAGTTACTCACAATCTAAAAGCTCCCCTCTGCTTGTCAAATATATAGATTAACAATGATGGGAGGGGAGACTGAGAAAGATAAAGGGAGGGGCATGTGGCAGTGTTGTGATGTGTTGGTGTTGTTGTATTGTACGTTAGGGCAGGGGTCTCTCTTATGCCAGCCATGCCTAAGCATGACAGGGCATGGTCCTGCCAAACCTAGGGAAGGCCTGGGTAATGCCTCAGGCCAATTTATGGGGTTCTTGGGGGCACAATACCCAATGAATGGCGAGGTCGAGCTTCGGCTCGGCCAATGCCATTGCATTCGAGGAAAGAGTTTCGAACTAAACATGAGAATTTAGCCAATAACCTATGAATTGAGTTCATTATTAAGAATCAAGTCAATCATAAGTTTGTTCAAATGAGTTGACGATTTGAGTTTGATTGATCTAATGAACCACTGAATTGAACTAGTTAGTTGATGAAATTTGTGATTTGTTGAAGAAAATGAACTTGAATGACATTGTTGATGAATTACATGTTTAGTTAATAAATCACATGGTTATTGGTGATATGAATGATATGGAAGCTTATTTGAGTGACTCGGCAACAACCAATGGTTTGGTGATTCAATTGAGTTCAATGGCCTTGTATCTTATTGAAATAAGTCAAATGATATCTCATTGAGGTTCCTAATCAAAGTATGAGAAATGAGATAGCTTAAACTTGTCAAATGGGTGAAAATCCCAATTGGTGAATTGTCAATGGTTAAGAACCTATTTGGAGTCCAATGAGTAATTTAACACCTAATGAGAGTTCAAAAACATGAAAATGAGGTGTAAAGGATGTTTGTAGGATTTACAAGATTTTTCGGATTTTATAAGAGATTTGAGCTCCATTACGACTTGAAAATAGATTTTAATTCCATTGTAACTTAGAAATGGTTTTGAAGTGTTGAAATGGAGTCGTAATTCTAAAATAGTGAATTATTTATGTAATAGGATTTATGGTAGTATGTGAAAGTTTGAGGAACTTCATGTGAGTCTTCACAACCAACTTTGAGTTGGTTTAATAGTAAGTAAACAATATTTTGTTAATTTTTACACGAAGCTTCCAAATCACTTTTTTTGATGTTTATGCTCTATTACTTTCCTCTATAAGTGCATGTTCTTTATTCTTCTGTTGTGGCCTTATTTGACTTATTATGTTCTCTTCTAATTTTTGCTAGACCTACAGACACAAGTGCTTTGTTTTCATTATTTGCTATATAATACTGTAAATTCTCAACGTATTATGTTCTCTTCTAATTTTTGCTCAATATTGTGGATCTTTGTACTTTTTGTATTCACTTTGTTTTCACCATATGTAGTTTTGTGATCATTAGACATTTTTAATGAAATGATTCGAATTTTCCTTTTGCTGGCATGTTGTCATGCTTTAGCACTTAAAACGTTTTTGTAATTGTGCTTTAGCAAAGCTTTTTGTTCATGTAGTTAGGTAGGTTCTCGATTCCCCTTCGATAAATTGTGTTAGTTGGACACACAAGTAGCCATGTACGTCGGAAATTATAGTAAAATATATTGTTTTCTTTTGCACTTTGTAAATGGAGATAGTTTTTTTGCGCTTTCGTTTTGTTTATCATGAGTTTGATCTATTTCGCAATATTTGCGAGTGTGGCCCTATCGGTAGGTGATGGTTCTTCGATCAAGTGGGAGTTAGTGCCATTGATTGCCCATATCCATGTGACAATACCTGCCATAATCTGGTTTTCAAGTGAGAGATGAGGAATTTAAAGCATATCATGTAACTTTTATAGTTGTTTACATGACTTTTAGATTGATAATTCTTTTTGTGCATATTTACAAGATTGTAAGTTTTTTTGTGGTTGTTGAACAATAGGATTGGTGGTTTTTGTGAATACTTAGAAATTTGGAGCATTTATTATACTTGACGATTTTTCGTGGATATATAAATCTTTTTCAAATTTTTAATTTTACATTTTTTTCTCTCATTTGAATATTTGTTGATATATATTGTCGATGTATGAATGTCAAATTTTGCTTTTTTGGGGGATGTTAGCACCCCCGAGGAGTTGTTTGAGGGGGTGCAGGCGATGGAATAGGTCCTATGGTTGTATTTTCAGGTTAGAGGTTGGAGAACCAATTCGATTGAGTTTAGGTTTAAAAAATAAACAAATTGGAATTGAGACTGATTAGCAACGGAATTCGGAGATTCCGTTGCTATTCCGTCTCTAATTTTCGAGGAATATATGCATGAATCAGCAATGGATCAAAGACGAAATTATTATATTCCGTCTATGATCCGTTGCTATTCAGAGACGGATCAGAGACGGAATTATTGTATTCCGTCTCTGATCCGTTGCTAATCGGAAACGGATCAGAGACAGAATGCATTAATTCCGTCTCTATTCCGTCTTTGATTAGCAACGGATCAGAGACGAAATGCAATTACAATTGTACCATTTAGAAAAATTTCCATTTCTGTTCCGTCTCTGTTCCGTTTCTAAATTATGTCTCTATTCCGTCTCTAATCAGAAACGGAATCACATTTCCGTTGCTGATTGAATCAGCGTCGACGATTTTAGAGACGGAATTTATTCCGTCTCTATTCCATTGCAGATTTCAATTAGAGACGGAATTTATGCAAATCAGAGACGGAAATTTTCGTTTCTGATCTGCTATTTTTTTGTAGTGTAATGTCATCAACATAAAGTAGGAGAAGAACCATGCCGCTGTCAGTTCGTCGAGTAAACAAGGCTGAATCGTGAGGACTCGACTGAAAGCCAAACTATTGAATAGTGGAATTGAACTTGGCAAACCAAACATGGGGAGCCTATTTAAGCCCATATAATGCACGACGGAGAAGGCAAACTTGTTTTGGAGAATGAAAATAGCCAGGAGGTGGACACATATAAACTTATTCTGCAATATCACCATTCAGAAAGGCATTTTTAACATCCATTTGAAACAAAGGCCAATGTCTAACGATTACTACAGCAAGCAAACTTCGAACAGAGGTCAGGCGAGCTACAGGGGCAAACATTTCTTCATAGTCAATGCCACATTCCCGTGTGTAGCCTTTAGCAACCAGACGAGCCTTATACCACTCAATAGAGCCGTCAGATCGAGTTTTGATCTTGTAAATCCACTTGCATCCAATCGGAGTCTTGCCAGAGGGTAGCTCCTCTAAGTCCCAAGTATGAGTCTTTTCTAATGCATATAGTTCTTTTGACATTGATTGCTGCCACAAGGGGTCAGAATTAGCCTTTCGATAGGAGGAGGGCTCGTGTAAAGAAGAAATGGCAGACAAACAATGATAATCTTTTAGGTAAGGGGGAGGTTCAGTTACCCGTTCAGACCGACGAGTTGGAAAAAGACTATCAGAGGGGACATATTTTTCGATGACGGGTGCTAGAACGAGATCATGATCATTAAGCTCATCTGGTGTACTTGCAACAAGAGATGGGAAAAGCTCGATAGAGGAGTTAGTGAAAAATGGTTGAGGAGAGGGTAGGGAACTATCGAACTTGGATATGGTAGAAAACTTGGTATTTTTCCAAAAAGTGATATGTGTAGAGATGCGTAATCTCCTAGAAAGAGGATCCCAATACCTATAGCCCTTATGTTCAATTCCATACTCGAGGAAACAACACAAACGAGCACGCGGTTCAAGTTTGGTATGTTCAGGGGGGTTAAGAAGAATGAAACATGCACAACTAAATACCCGAAGATGAGAATAGTCTGGTGGTGTACCATATAATCATTTAAAAGGAGAGACGTTCTTTAACACTGGTGTAGGAAGTCGATTAATGGTAAAGACATAATTTAAAGTAGTTTCACCCCAAAAATTTTCGGGACGGGATGCGAGAGAGAAGTTGAGCTCGTACGAATCTAGGATATGTCGATGTTTCCTTTCACCGACCATGTTGTTGGGAGGTATACGGCGAACGTTGAACAATGATACCTTGCAATTTAAGAAACGAAGAAGCACATAATCACGATATATTTTAAGGCATTTTCAAGGTACAAAGAATCTTGATTGTACGTGCAAATTGAGTTTTGATAATGTTAGCAAATTCAATATATGTTTGAGATATGTCGGATCGATGGTTTAGAAAATATATCCAAGCGAATGCTGGAATAATCATCAATGAACAAGACAAAATATCGATAACCATTCACAATGAGACGTAGGTGCGGGACCTCAAACATCGAATGAACTAACCCAAACAAAGTATTGTTGATGGACTCACTAATATGCGAAGGAAGAAGCGAGTTGTTTTGCTAATCGACAATGCACGCAATTAAAAGATTTAAATTTAGAAATACTTAATGACCCACTGGAAACAAGAATACGAAGTTTACTGGCTGATGTATGACCAAGATGAAAGTGTCACAGATAGAACGAGGGGGTGGAAACTGCGGCAGAAATTTATTTGACGACAGGCATTTGAAGTGATGCGAGCTCAAATAATCGTCCTACTTTGATCTCCGTTCCTAGAATATGACTCGTCTGAATGTATTGTACCTGACAACTAATGGGAGAAAATAAAATAGTCAAGCCTTGGTCACATAATTGGCCAAACGAAACTAAGTTCGAGTGAGGTCGGGAACACAATGGGTGTTGGGGAAATTTAAACTATGGTTGGACACGGTTCCTGAGTGGGTAACAGACATGGAGCTATCGTTTGCAGTTTGAGTTCTCAAAGAATGCAACGAATGACTACCGTTAGAAAATAGACGTAGATTTGGTATCATATGATTACAACACCCATAATCAAAGAACCAATGGGTACCTGAGGTTACAGATAGGGCAGTGGGTTGAATAGGTATCACCTGTTTGATGATTGCTTCCAAATCACGCATAGAAAACATCGAAGAGGGAGGTGACCCATCGATACAGCAGCAGCAACAGAAGAACCAGTGTTAGAGACAGATGCAGACTTAGGTGTGCCTTTGGGATGAGATCGTTTATTTTGGCGGTTCTGCACTATGTGACCACGTTCATTACAGTATCGAAACTCAATTGTATGACAATTATCAAACAAATGTCTCGTTTTTCGGCAGTTCTTACAAGGGTGGGGGACGAATTTAGGTCATGATTGAGTAGTTGCGATGACCGCTTCTGATGAAGGGGCAGAGTTGACCAAGCAAGGCCGAGTTTCTTCAAACAAAATTTCTTTTACAGCTGCGTCAAGAGAAGGTAGTGGATCGCGATGCAGAGGGCGATGTAGGAGGGCCGCACGAACTGATTCATATTCAGGGCGAAGAGCCATGATAACTTAGATGAGATGAATGTGGTCTTTGCTAATTCCAGCCTGTTGTAACTGGTTTCAGATTGGTTGAATGAGTGCTAAGAATTCATTGATGGACTGACGAACTTCTTATTTCAAACTGTTCAAAGTGGTAAACAATCGATAATATTGTGCCAAACCATATGTTTTGTATCTAACATCCAAAAAATCCCAAATTTCTTTAGCCGTCCCAAAATCAACAAACTGAATATGAATAGAGGGAGTAGATGTATTACAGAACCAGGTGATGATCTGATGATTCTTACTGTCCCAGTCGTCAAGTCGGTCAAAAAATTTGGCTTGTGTCTCCATGTCATCCTTTTCTGGTTTGGGGTTATCTCTCGTAACAATTCGCCAAAGTTTTCGACCAATTAAAAAACTTTTAATCCTTTGGGACCAAAGTGAGTAATTTGTACCATCAAGAATCATGGACTGTGAAACTTCGCTTTTCTCCATCGAATAAGGAACTTGTCGGATTGTCGGATGATCGATTTGGTGCGTGGGTGACGGCGGTGTGCGAAGAAAGGTATGGTGTCCGGTGGCGGGCAAGAATGATCTGGGTAAATGCGACAACGGCGGATCTTGTTTGCAACGGCAATGAGGAAGCGAGCGAAGTGCGCAATGGTGGAGCAGATCTGCGAGACGGTGCTCGGCGACGCAAAGAATCGAATCGGTGGGCGAATGCGGTGGCGGCGGTGGAGCAGATCTACGACATCGGCGAAAGCATGTGTGCGGGCGGCGATGCGAGGACGACGACGAATGCATCGGGACGGCGGATCGATGCGGTGTAATATAGGTGCCTACCGAGGCGCGCGCAACGATATAACGAAAAAACAAAAAAGAAAGACCCACGATTAGGGCTCTGATACCATGGTAGTTTCTGAATAAAATATGTTTATTCTATATTAATCTTATGTACATGGTAATCTATATATACACGTACAAGGCTTATAATACAAAAGGAAAGTGCAATCACAAAGGGAAACTACTAATTACACGAGATACTAATTTCCTTAACAGCTGAATATAATATTGAGTTTCCTTAACTTGTAGTTTCCTTAACATCTTGGAACATTTTTCCGTGGCAAGCCTTTATATTTTCACCTCCTATTGGTTTCTTAATTAATCATTCTCTTGGCATGTTAACTTATAATTTTTTTGAACTCTTTTTCAATTTATCTTTCACGTTGCTATGTGCTTGTCATGGTATTGGCAGATCAGTGTGGCATCCCTCAGTTGGCAAAGAAATTGAATGAAGTTATAGATAACTTTAAAAACTCTGCATCTAATTGTATGCAACAAATTTATTTTATCAGTTCTTATGTGATTTTACTCGTGATGTTAATTGAGATTTAATATAAATCTTGGTTTCCGCTTTCCATTTATGTATCTTTTATGATCATTAAGTGAGATCTCAACTTTCTACCATATTTAACAACCTATATCAAACAAGATTTCTCTAGAAGTACTTAATACATCAATATGACACCAAACGTAACATTATTAATGTTTGACCCTTCAATAATAGTGTCGCATGTATTAATATTATTTAGTTATTTAATTGAATTTTCTCAAGGGAAGCGGCGGGCTTAATCGTGCCTAAAACTAACTTCTCACTAAAGAGCGTTAGGTGCAAATGTTGACCATCAGCTTTTTCACCCTCTTGCATTCCAAGCCTTTTGGGGCCCTTGCCATTTCTCAAGTGTTGCTGGAGGTAGCTAAGGATGACAGCCTCCAACACCACTGATATTCTACTTCTTTTCCACGTTTTTCCTTTGGATCGTGATCGTTCTCTATATAATGTTTGTTTGGTTTCGCCAGCTTCTTTTATATTGCTGCCACACTTATTGCAATTCTATCATGATAGTCCGGCTTGTTGTCATTCGAGGTGCTTAATTAATTTAGACCTATAAACGACTAGCTTTTAAAAAAAAAAAAAAAAAAAAAAGCTAATTTATACACTCATGATATATTAAGGAATTGAAATACATCTCCAAATTGGAGGTGCGCGATTCCTATTCCTATGCGTGGTTTTTTTTTTTTTTTTTCCAAGAGAGACAATATTAATTGGTGCATATGGAATATATGAATTGGGCTCCACTATTTCAGCGTACTTATATGTTGCGCTCATCCACAAAGTAATATGCTATGGTAACTCGCTTAATTTAGACACTGTGCACGCGGTGTGAGGTGTATCGAGCGGGCAATTGGTTAAGTCAGTGCTCAAAGTGAGTTACCCAATCATTTTTCATTCACAAATTTCTAAACACGCTTGATCTTAATTTGAAAGCATAAAGTAATTCAACGATATTTTTATAATGTTTATAATATAATATATTTATATATGATTATGATTTGACATACATTATAGATAATGCTCTTTGTATCACTTTCTCTCTCCTATATAGAGACGAGTCATTTTTTTTGACTTTAAGTGAGAGTTGAACTTTCGACCTCTTCAAATTATTTCTTATGCAAGTGATGCCTCCATCATCTCATTATCAAAGATGATGTTTTGACTAAAGATTGACTCTTTTTATACCATAATTCGACTTTATTTTCGCTTTTATATCTTTGTGTATAGAATCAATCTTTTGTGTTTTACTGTGCTAGATTGATATGTTTTTACTGGCTCATTTTTATTTAATAGGTTCTATTCTATGGTTGGATTTTTTATTTATTATTTTTCATTATGTGATTCCCGCAGTATGTGTTTGTGTACGAGGTTCCGTATGGTTTGTTAGAAATGCTAGATTAGCCCACTTTTGAAACATACATACGACACCTAACTGTGGACCTTTGAATAATACACTTTGAAACATATGCACACCAATCTCCATCCAAAAATACAAATGATCTCAATTAGTAGGTTTCAAAAGTGGTCAACCAGCAAATGAACAGTTACGAAGTGTCGCATTCTTTCAATTTTGAGAAAAACGAGAACAATTGGATGAGGCCATAATTAATACAACGATAACTGATAGACTTATGCGTACATAACTAAATCAAATAAACTTACAAAAAATCGACTCTTTGAGTCCAGATCCAAAATTTTTTTTATTAATAATTTAAGATATCTATCTAAGTAAAATACTTAATTACCCTCTACCCCCAAACACCAATAATGAATTTGAATTAAGGGTCTTTTATATCTTTTTGGTTATTTAACTCTGAACTTTTTGAGTCCATCTAGCACTACCCATAAACTTATACGTAATTTTACACAAAATGGAGTAATAAACAACAACAACAACAACAACAACAACAACAACATAGCCTCAATCCCAAATTAACCGGAGTCGGCTACATGAATCAAAATTTTTCATTGTGCTCGATTAAGTGCAATTGATGGTGAGCTTTGCAAACCATTTAAATCTCTCTTAATTAATGCATCCCATGTTAACTTTGATCTGCCCCTACCTCGTCGAATTCCTACAGTTTCTATTGAGCCAAGTTTTCTAGCTGGGGCATTTGTAGGCCGTCTTTGCAGGTGATCAAACCATCGCAACCGCCCTTCCCTAATCTTTGTATCAATTGGTGCTACTCCTACTTGTCTTTGAATTTCTATATTTTTTATTCTATCTTTATAACTTTTACCACACATCCACCTAAGCATCTTTATTTCTCCTACGTTCACTTTATGTAATTGTTGTTGCTTTACCGCCCAACATTCACTTCAAAATGGAGTAATAAACAATGCCAAGAATATTATCCGTTATCAAAATTAGTTATTCTTATTCTTTTAGATAAAAAAGTTTGTATTCATATTTATTCAACCCTGAGATCAATCAGTTATTCTTGATGATCATATCCATAATCATTGGTAAGAGCAACTCTAGTGATACTCTATTTTAAAGTTCAAACTCTAAAATAGAGTTGAGACAACTTCAATCATACTACATTTTCCTTTTATTATCGCGTTCCTTATTTTTTATTTTAAAAAATTATCAAAATTTATTTTTTAAAAAAATATAAATGTGTTTTTTCTTTACTTTTTACTGATTAAATAATTTATTAAAATTAATACTAATAAATGACAAACATAAAATAAAAAAAGGAGTTTTGGAGTAGAAATATAATTTGTGGTTGGAGAAAAAATATAACTTGATGTGACAGAATTGTAAAATAAATGAGAAAATAAAGTATTGTAGTTGGAGATGGTCTAAAGGTGACAAAAAATTAGGTCCATACAAAAAAGAGTCCAAACGTACTTTAAAAGTTTTGTTAGCATTCGGCAGAAATAAAAAAAATAAAGTTTTATTTGCGTTGTTTTATGATATAGTATGTTCTAAAGTAACGGTTATTACTGTAAAAATAGTCTTTGAAAGATTCAGTCCGGAAACCTTATGTTACTTGTGACCGCCCCAATTTTCACAAATTGGGCCTCGCCCGGCCTAAACTCTCGTGGACCCCCGAGCATGTCTCGCAAGGTCAACGAGAGCCTAATCAGCCTTTAAATCCATATTCCACATTTTAGATTTGAGTTATTAATGTTTTTCGATGTTTTACAATTTTAGCGAAAGCAACTAATGCATTAAATAACTCAACAAAACGATCAGGGAGTTAGACAACCTAATTGTGGAACCCAGTAAATATCATCAGATGAGAGTAAATACAAAATATACAAAAACTCACCTAGCTATGAAGCCTTCCCTCTGCTACTCGTCCGCGGCTCTGCACTCAGTCAAACATAAGAATGACGAGCCCAGGTAAGTAAATCCAGTAGGACATATACACATCATTTCACAATATCTAAAGCAACATTTCACGATATCCAAAGCAGTCGAATTCATGCAAATAGAACGAAAGGAATAAAGAACGCATGAATATACAAGACTATAAACAACCCATCGATGAGTGATGCCAAATAACAAGGAGTCCCGACCAAAAGTCGTTGAGTCGCGGCAAAAACCCAACAGACTCGGGTTTAGGACGAGACCCCAGCCTCCCAGCCCTAACCCTTGCGACTACGAGACATCCATAGACCCGGATCTAGGGCCGAGACCCCCGCCTCCCGGCCCCCAGCCCGTACGACTATGAACCATCTATGGACCCGGATAAGAGCCCCCAACGTGCACTCAATTGGGAGATATCGACGGACGACCACGAAAGACATCGGATTTAGGACGAGGCCCCTGCCTTCCGGCCCTAACCCTCTCATATCGCAGATAAACAATAACCATGATTCACTTACCAATGGACTCACTCAATCGACAACAATTCCAAAGATAGCTATCATCACAAAGCAGCGAACAACAATAAAGCTATCACAAAACAGTAAACAACAATAATCAATGGAGAGAAATGAAATATTGTATAAATCCCTAACTGGTTTACTTACCTCGAGAAATCGCGAACCTCAAAACGTCGTTCGCGTCTCGATTTGCGCACCCGACACCCGACTCCTAAGTCCCTGGTGTCCATTTCGACATTTTAGGCATATTTTACGTAAAATTACTGCAAACACAACTCAGTTTGGTGAAATAAACATCACCTCCATCGCGTCGTCGCGTTTTCGTCGAAACCGCGCATCCGACAGGTCGACACCACGCCATCGCGCTGTCATCGGCGCACAGAATTTCAGCAGCGGCCAAGATGTGCCGATCGCCAGCCCCATCCCACCGCTTGCTTCCACACACGCACTTGCGCGCCATCGCTGCCGTACCACCGTCGAATTCATGCAAATAGAACGAAAGGAATAAAGAACGCATGAATATACAAGACTGTAAAAAATCCATCTATGAGTGATGCCAAATAACAAGGAGTCCCGACCAAAAGTCGTTGAGTCGCGGCAAAAACCCAACAGACTCGGGTTTAGGACGAGACCCCAGCCTCCCAGCCCTAACCCTTGCGACTATGAGACATCCATAGACCCGGATCTAGGACGAGACCCCTGCCTCCAAGCCCTAGCCCGTACGACTATGAACCATCCATGGACCCGGATAAGAGCCCCCAACGTGCACTCAATTGGGAGATATCGACGGACGACCACGAAAGACATCGGATTTAGGACGAGGCCCCTGCCTTCCAGCCCTAACCCTCTCATATCGCAGATAAACAATAACCATGATTCACTTACCAATGGACTCACTCAATCGACAACAATTCCAAAGATAGCTATCATCACAAAGCAATGAACAACAATAAAGCTATCACAAAACAGTAAACAACAACAACCAATGGAGAGAAATGAAATACTGTATAAATCCCTAACTGGTTTACTTACCTCGAGAAATTACGAACTTCAAAATGTCGCTCGTGTCTCGATTTGCGCACCCGACACCCGACTCCTAAGTCCCTAGTGTCCATTTCGACATTTTAGGCATATTTTACGTAAAAACATTGCAAACACAACTCAGTTTGGTGAAATAAACATCACCTCCATCGCGTCGCCGCGATTTCGTCGAAACCGCGCATCTGATCGATCGACACCGTGCCACTGTGCTGTCGCGCCCTTGCCTAGCCGGCTGCGGAGCCGCCGGCCGTCGTTGCTTGCCGGCCGCGTCGACCACCACCGCGACCGCCGCCGCGCCGCCGTCCCACCGCGTTGCGTCGCGTCATCGTGCTTGCTTGCGCGCCATCGCCGTCGTACCACCGTCGCGCCATCGCTGCCGCCAACGATGTCATCCCGCCGCCATGCGCCGCCGATCCAACCATCCGCGTCGTCCGCGTTGCTTAAGCGACCCATTGTCGGCGTGCTGGAGCCTTGCGCGCCGCTTTCTTGTCCAGCTCTCGTCGGCGTCCGCGTCGCCGCCATCGATTCCGCACTGCACACCGCTGAGCGGCTGGTCGATCGCGCCACCCTTCTTCTTATTCTTCTTCCCCGCCCGATCTCTCCCTATCTGCTTTTCTCTCTCTCTGTCTCGTTTCTTATCTTTTTTTTTCCTTTTTATATCTATATATATTATATATACCTATATATCATATATATACATTTTCTTTTTGATTTCAAATCAAAAGTGTCCTTGAGATTCGTGCAATACGAATCTCGAGGCAAACTCAACAATCGACAAGCGTGCATCTCGAAGCACCAACCCCCTTCATTTCGAAATCTCAATACTCACGCTACACGCAACACGAGGCGTATCCAACATTAAAATCTCTATAGTCAATATTACGCCACTATCTTGGTCCCACGTCGGCACGCGACTCGAGGCGCGTCCCCCGTTCATTTTTCGGCTCACAAATTTCTCGCTTAGTTTAGCATTATCATCTCAAATTGGATTCAGACACAAGTATTTCGGCGAGTGGGTCTCACATACGACCTTGACTTAACACGTGGCACAAATCAAATTTTTGGGCCGTTACAGCCTTCCCAACGAATTAGAATTTCATCCTCGAAATTGAAACAAATCGCACAGGACAATGATATTTTATGAATAAAGACCCAAGGCCATACCCCCATCTTACTCGGTAGGGCTGGGCTCCTCCGAGACCTCCAAGCAAAGAACACACCATCTGTCTCCTCCCATCAATTTATGCCAGGGCAACATCCTCGCAAATATATATTGGAATACAATTGAATACAAATGAACATTTTACTTTCGTGATCCATCATCACCAACATACGTATATCTGTTGTATGCCCGCGAGAAATGTAACTCGGTCTCACTCCTAGAGCGAGTTTCAACCCAACTCGTACCCTCTATCAGGTTTCGATGGATAATAGTCGGACCTGACGTGGCAGTAGCATGAATTTGTTTCTGGCTGTCCACACGCCCATACAAGTACGTTGAAACCCCGCTCCAACTGGAACATGTCCATATCCTTGCCCCTATGCATGACTAGATCGTTGTCCCTGTCTCTGCACTCGACTGGATCTCTAACCCTGTCTCTGGACACTGCTAAGGATCTGACGGTGTTGGCTGCTGTAATGTACTAGCGTAGCTCTGCGCTAGACCATCTAACACTGGCGCCATATACGCCGCATATGGTGGAAACGCAATAGAGCCTACGATCTAAGCTCGATCTCTTCGCCACGACCGTCTTGCTCTCTTTTTCCTCCTATCATCCCCAGACCCTCGCACTGACTAACGATGTCGATAATGCGATTGGAATTCTAGTGTGTGTGCACCCAAAGCTCTCGCCAGCTATAGCCCTCGCTTAAGCCTCCTGTACTGTGCTCGGAGCCGCGTCGCCCAACATAACCAATAAAGTTCAGGAAACCGTGTACGACGTAGTACGCTTGGTCAGTGTCCATCTCAGCCGCACCCCTATCATAACTCATCACGCACATATACATATCCATGTACCGCAACTGACTCCCTGGTCCTCTATCAAATGGTTTGAAACTCGGTACTATTCAAGTACGGACTGTTCCCCATCGACACTTCCGTAGTATGCCACCAGACATCGACCTCGCCGACCAGTGGAGTTGATTATATACTCGACTGCATTTACGTCGATATGTCCCGTACATCCTATATCTTCAAGGGTAGCACCCCCGTGCAACTTTTCCCCATATTGCCTCTAAAACTCGCGAGCCTGCCTCGCTTTAACCGACACTCTAACACCCGTATCAGTCGACGCGCTCAGCATCTCATCATGTAAGTATGAGTTCAACCAGCTCACTCGAACGCACTTGTTGTTTGTACAACATGCACTACTTGCACGAGAATTTCCTTTCAGTGCGTTTACTAACGCATCTAAACAAATTTTAGCATGTGATAATTCTTGAGATATACAATCTCATAGGATTTATACTTAAGTGTCCCTTAACTTTTAGAGTGATTCGCAGACTCTACCTCAACTCGTAACACTTAATTCATTAAAAGTCCCTAAAGGTGGCGGTCGACTTCACCAGCCCTAAGACGATAAATGCATAGTGTCACTAAAGTGGAGTTACTTGGGCTTCTGATCCAACAATACTATTCTAAAGCTTTCGTCAAAGCCAAGGAGTCCGTACATGATGTAATTGTTAGCTCTCAAGTCATCTCAACACTCTGCTCCTTTAGAGTCTGCTTGTCTCACTATTCTTCATTCCTTTTATTTATTTTCTAATTTCCTATTAAATCAATACACTTTAACTCTTACCATTTGAGCTAAAACTCAATATCATTTAGAGACTCAAACTTTGTCAGTTTTAAAATTCTTGCTTGGAGCATAAATAGACATCGTTGAACTCTCTTGATTGAGTTTTACTTTGCTTGGCAATCTATATAGATTTATTGTTATGCCCACATCAATAGCTGCCATGATTTAGCATTTGTTGGTTAAGTTGTTTCAAGTGCATAAGTTATGGGTCATGACTCCTGCTGAAATGTATGGTCCACACTTGATTCAAAGAGTCCATCAAACCAGGTCATCACATTGTTTGTTTGATGAATCACTCACTAATATGACAATCAAAATGGTTGTCTGGTTCCACAACATCCTTTGTGCCTCTATCCTTGCTTCTTTGGGTTTGTACCTTCAATTTACCCCACCATTTGTTCAACAGCTGGTTGA
The DNA here is from genome assembly GCA_039657365.1 of Stephania yunnanensis. Lineage (NCBI taxonomy): Eukaryota > Viridiplantae > Streptophyta > Magnoliopsida > Ranunculales > Menispermaceae > Stephania > Stephania yunnanensis. The sequence goes on along the minus strand of CM077585.1, from coordinate 50,089,617 downwards.
ATTGGCCCCAGTTTTATGTACCCTTTACTATGGTCCCTTTTTCCATTTTCTCCTTTTTTTTTCTTTGACCATAATAAGCACACAACATATTTGATGGAAAGAAAATCTAACATACTTTCGATGCACCCCAATCTGTATTGAAAAGATCCTTACCATCGTGTAGCAAATGTATGTATCAAAAGGCAAGCAACTCAAATTTTTTCCATTGTTGGAAAATGATCTTTTAACATGCAGAGGTGGAGTTCAGTCTCATTTTATTCATTATTCAAACAACCAAATAACTGAGGTCTCATCTAAAGGTCATGGCTGCAATAATAGTTGCTGCAATAACAGTTGCACTTCAAACAAGATTTTAAGTCATAAAAAAAAAACTTGTCCATCTCTCTTCTTTCAGACCTTCTGAGTTACCTCGCCAAAGTGCACAAGTAGAGATGAAGAAATAACTCCTAAACCTTTTCTTTCTTTGTTGTTTGCACAATCTCTAAGTCCTAGTAAAGGATTATCAAGCACAGACGAGCTCATCATCGCAGCCTCGTTTAAGTGAAACAGGTGTGTCACTTAAATTATTGTTGTCATTCTACCATTTTTCAATTTCCACAATGTTGTAAACAACTGGAAAAAAAATTGTTGATTTACCAAAGATGAAATCAAGTATGCCAATGAAACATCAATCACTAACTGATTCCATTTAATTTCTATCCAATTAATCATTACCATAGCCACGATTCCTCGAATCAGCGTATAATTATCGATATCGTATATAGTATATAATATACCATATATGATACATTTTTATTTTTTCAAACTCTCCTTACTTCCCAACGAAGACTCAAGTCAGGATCATAGGGTTCCACTGTAAGTTCAACCATTCCTAACTTCCGCTGGTTTTGTGTCTTAATTTATCGTGCTAATCAAGAGTTGAGTTCTTTAAAACGTCGGCTCTGATACCAATTGTGACGGCCCCAATTTCCACAAATTGGGCCCCGCCTGACCTAAACTCACGTGGACCCCCAAGCCTGTCTCGCAAGGTCAACGAGAGCCTAGTCAGCCTTTAAATCCACATTCCACATTTTAGATTTGAGTTATTAATGTTTTTCGATGTTTTACAATTTTAGCGAAAACAACTAATGCATTAAATAACTCAACAAAACGATCAGGGAGTTAGACAACCTAATTGTGGAACCCAGTAAATATCATCAGATGAGAGTAAATACAAAATATACAAAAACTCACCTAGCTATGAAGCATTCCCTCTACTACTCGTCTGCGACTCTGCACTCAGTCAAACATAAGAATGACGAGCCTAGGTAAGTAAATCCAGTAGGACATATACACAACATTTCACAATATCTAAAGCAACATTTCACGATATCCAAAGCAGTCGAATTCATGCAAATAGAACGAAAGGAATAAAGAACGCATAAATATACAAGACTGTAAACAATCCATCGATGAGTGATGCCAAATAACAAGGAGTCCCGACCAAAAGTCGTTGAGTCGCGGCAAAAACCCAACAAACTCGGGTTTAGGACGATACCCCAGCCTCCCAGCCCTAACCCTTGCGACTACGAGACATCCATAGACCCGGATCTAGGACGAGACCCCTGCCTCCCAGCCCTAGCCCGTACGACTATGAACCATCTATGGACCCGGATAAGAGCCCCCAACGTGCACTCAATTGGGAGATATCGACGGACGACCACGAAAGACATCGGATTTAGGACGAGGCCCCTGCCTTCCGGCCCTAACCCTCTCATATCGCAGATAAACAATAACCATGATTCACTTACCAATGGACTCACTCAATCGACAACAATTCCAAAGATAGCTATCATCACAAAGCAGTGAACAACAATAAAGCTATCACAAAACAGTAAACAACAACAATCAATGGAGAGAAATGAAATATTGTATAAATCCCTAACTGGTTTACTTACCTCGAGAAATCGCGAACCTCAAAACGTCGTCCGCGTTTCGATTTGCGCACCCGACACCCGACTCCTAAGTCTCAGGTGTCCATTTCGACATTTTAGGCATATTTTACGTAAAATCACCGCAAACACAACTCGGTTTGGTGAAATAAACATCACCTCCATCGCGTCGTCGCGTTTTCGTCGAAATCGCGCATCCGATAGGTCGACACCACGCCATCGCGCCGTCGCCAGCGCGCCGCCCGCAAGCGGCGCGCAGCGGCGCCGCTAGCCCCATCCCACCGCGTTGCGTCGCGTCACCGCGCTTGCGCGCCATCGCTGTCGTACCACCGTCGCGCCACCGGTCTTCGGCGTCGCCGCCGAGCCGCTACGGCGTCGTCATCCCGCTACCGAGCGACCCGCTGCCGGCGTCGCTGGAGCCTCGCCGCTGCTCGCTCCCGCTCTCTCGCGGCGTCCGCATCGCCACCGTCGCTCCGTGCAGCACCGCTGAGCCAGCTGTCCGATCGCGCCACCCTTCTTCTTCTTCTTCCCGCCCGATCTCTCCCTCTCTCGCTTTTCTTTCCTCTATCTCGTTTCTTATCCTTTTTTTTTTTCCTTTTTATATCTATATATATATATATATATTTATTATATATACATTTTCTTTTTGATTTCAAATCAAAAGTTTTCTCAAGATTCGTGCAACACGAATCTCGAGGCAAACTCAACAATCGAATATCGCGCATCTCGAGGCACCAACCCGCCTCATTTCAAAATCTCAATACTCGCGCTACACGCAACACGAGGCGTATCCAACATTAAAATCCATATAGCCAATATTACGCCACTATCTTGGTCCCATGTCGGCACGCGACTCGAGGCGCGTCCCCTGTTTATTTTTCGGCTCACAAATTTCTCGCTTAGTTAGCATTATCATCTCAAATTGGATTCGGACATACGTATTTCGGCGAGTGGGTCCCACATACGACCTTGACTTGACACGTGGCGTAAGTCAACTTTTCAGGTCGTTATATTACTTGTGAGGAAAATGTTAGAAACATGACTACTCCTAGCCATATCTTAAGAGTGGTGTATTCAATTTAGATTTTAATGGATTTTTGGTTATTTTTAATTACTCAAAAAGTTTAGGTGTATTCAATTACAACTTTTAGAGAGTTTATAAAAGTAAGGTATATTCAATGTGAACTTTTATAGATTTTTTAAAAGTCTATAAAAGTTTTGGAGTATTCAATTTAAACTTTTAGAGAGTTTATAAAAGTAAGGTGTATTTAATTTTTTAGTGACTTTTGTAGTTTGGTTACAAATCTAGACTTTTATAGACTTTTTGTATAAAAATACACATAAATAAATCTTAAACTTCTTTTCACCTCAACCCATAAACTTTTAGAGACTTCTAATTTTTGTTGGTTCCCTTATTCAATTAAGACTTCATTATTTATAAGGTATTTTCTTATTAATTGTTTTTATCAACTTCTCCAACTACTCCCCAACTCATGGATTTCATTGCTCACTCATTATACTCTAATGTATATGTTTATGAAAATGATGTTGTTATTAATATAAGATGTCATTCTTGCATCATTGTACATTTTTATACAATTTTTTTTACAAAGAAGTTTTGTTTATTAAGTGCATAATTATAATATCAAAAAGAGTAATATTATTATTTTTAAAGTAAATAATCATTTTTTTTCATAGGCAAGCAGTGCATTTTAAAAAACTTAAACAATCATTTTTAAAGAAAAAAATATTAGTTTTTTTTACTTAAGTAAAAAAAGTGCACAATTTTTACACAATAATCTTACTTATTCTTTTTTTCCACTAAAAGATGATTCATTTACCTATTTGTTTTGTTGATATTTATTTACTTATTTGTTATGTTACTATTTTGATAGTAACTCATTAATATGTATATATGATTTTTTTATTAAAATATAAAAATAATTTCAAAAAAATTAGTAATAGTTATTAAGAAAAAGAAATATAATTATGCCTTGACCGATCATCAAAATCATGTTTAAGAAGTTCACAAAAGTCACTAAAAATCTTAAATATTGATAAAAGTCATTAAAATGAATTTCACGTAAAAGTTCATTAAAATCTTTAAAAGTCTACGAAAATCTATAAACTTGAGAAAAGTCATCTACTTATAAAATTAACCAAAAGTCTATTAAAATTTTAATTAAATACACCCTTATAAAATTACGTTGGCATACGAGCCGTTCACAAATCCTCAAGTCGCGTATTATTCAGTAAGATTTATATTTACCCGCATTTCTAGGCACGACATCTCAAGGTGCTACCGAATGTGCGGTTGTGATGATTGTAGTATTTTCCAACTTGTTATATCAAAGGTCCCCTGCGCTACTCAAGCCTATAGTGGTTGCTACTTAATTGCTGGTATATACTACTGTATGACTCTATGAGGATTGGTCGGTCGTACCGAGAGAAATGGAAGGCGGGGGGCACCGAATAACTCAAGAGCTAGAGCGAATGGGGTGCGAGCACACAGATAGGTGACGTGGACGGATTTTGGCGAATCCCGCCCAAAACCGGACTCCATTTCAGTTGCGATCCATTTTCAATTTTTACTCGCCCCCTCTCTCTCTCACTCTCTCTCTTCTTATCTCTCTCAAGCCCACGCCCACGCCCACGCCCACACACGCACATATTTCGTTGTTTCTCGTACGAGCGAGCGAGAGCCAGAGAGCGCACAGGCGATCGAGAAACTCCTCTAGCGCCACCACCAACACCAACAGCATTTACGAAGCCCTAACCCTAGCAGGTACCGAGTCGCGCTTGAGTCGCGCCGATTTTTGCCGATTCTCATCGATTTTCGCTCTTTTCTGCAGGATTCGCCATGAAAGGAGCCAAGGCTAAGGCCGAGACCTCCAGGAAGCCTGATAACAAGTGAGTTCGTGTTCGGTTTTGTGATTGTTGAGCGATTTTGAAGGTTTTGATGGTTTAGATCTGAGATTTGGTTTTGGTTTTTGGTTTTGTGTGGTTTAGGCTTGCTGCGAAGAAGAAAGCAGGAAAGAGAGTGGCGAAGAAGGAAAAACCTGCGAAGGACCCGAACAAGCCGAAGAGGCCTCCCAGTGCTTTCTTCGTTTTCATGTCAGAATCCGGAATCGCTCTTCGCTTTTCGTCTTGTTTGATTTGCCTTGTTTTTCTGTGTTTTGTACGCTTGAAAACGTGTTTCGACTCTTCGATTGACTTCAAACTTTCTTCGTTCGCAGGGAGGGGTTCAGGAAGACGTTCAAGGAGAAGCATCCAAACAATAAATCCGTCGCCGTCGTGAGTAGTTCTCTTTCAACTCTCTAGATCTGCAGAGCTTTGATCATATTTTTAATGTTTGTGTTGTTGATTTCGCGCTTCTGTGTGATTTTGACAAAAAAAAGGTTGGAAAAGCTGGCGGCGACCAATGGAAGTCAATGTCTGAAGAAGTGAGCGAATTATCCTAATTGAAGACAAAATTTGAATGTTCTGTAAAGTTAATCTGCTTTTGTACTCATTATCTAGACTAATTTGAACAGGAGAAAGCGCCTTACGTTGAAAAGGCGGAGAAAAGGAAGACAGAGTACAACAACAAGATGGAAGCGTACAATAAGAAACAGGTATTGCTTGTTGATTCTCTCAATCAAGTTGTTGCTCTAGTATTTACATGTAATCAGAATCAGAAACTTTCGAACTTCTGTTATGATCGAAATTGATGTGATCTGTTAAACAGTAGAAATGGCAGCATCATTGCTTGAAAGAATTTTTGATTCATGATTTTAGTGATGACTATATCCTCTTTTATCCTTTTCAGGCTGGACAATCGGATGCTGCTGAAGAGGAAGGCGAGTCGGACAAGTCGAAGTCTGAAGTGAACGATGATGAGGATGAGAGCGGAGAGGTCAGTGAAAATTGACTATTAATACTAAATTTCATTGTTAATTAATTATCAGTACTGAACTTCATAGTTAATTGATTGGTAGTACTATATTTCATTATTAATCTTTTATTAGTAATAAGTTTCATTGTTAGTCGATTATTAGTTCTAAATTTCATTGTTAGTTGATTATTAGTACTAAATCTCTTTGTCAGTCAATTATTAGTGTACTGGATTTCATTCTTGATTGATTACTAGTACTGAACTTTATTGTTAATTGATTGTTAGTACTAAATCTCATTGTTAGTCGATTATTGGTACTAAATTCCATTGTTGAATTGATTATTAGTACTAAGTTTCATTGTTGATTAGGTCTAAGTTTCATTATGTTCTAGTACTCTAATTTGTGGTGCTTATTTCTATGTTTCATTTCTTAATTGATTATTAGTACTAGATTTCATTGTTAATAGATTATTAGTGCAATATTTCATTGTTTCATTGTTGATTAGGTTTAAGTTTCATTATGTTCTAATACTCTATTTTGCAGTGCTTATTTCCTTTCTTTTGTTTCCTTTGCAGGAAGATGATGATGAGTAAAGGAGGAGTATAGATAGGTAGACCCCATAGACGTGGTATCTCTTGTAGTAACTGAAAAGAATAGTTCCCTTTTTGTTTTTCTTTTCTGCTATTTCCTTCCAGTACATGTTCTTCTAGTTAATTCTTGAAGGAAAAACCGCACATGTACTTAGCTGTTTCTTGCTCAATGATCCAGCCTTGCATTTTGGTTGATATCAGGTTTCTTTTTGTTTTTTATTTTTCTATGTTTTTTTTGCTGTTGTGCTGTTTGATTCCTGTCTACTAACATCTATGACATCATTTATACTTGCAGTTCAACTATTTAAAATGCTTATAGAAGCATAAAAATATGGTTGGAATTGTGCTTTATCCAATTGAATTGTATAAAAAAGTGTCGGAGGTTTTAATTCAGATTTTACTCTCTTAGCCCCATTAGTACTACTATTTCTATCGCTCTTCGTATAATATTGTTAAACCATGACAAGTTTGGTGTGATTGTCTCAACTTTGATTGGCTGTTTTTTGTAAGCAAGTGGATGCTTGGCATGTTCCTGTTAGATCTGTTCGCGGTGTTTCGCTTGCCTTGGATGCTTTTCTTTCAATTTGTTTTACTGGTGGATTTGATCTCTAATTTTTGTACTGTTTTCTATACGTTTGTATTGGTTTCTGTATCTATTAAAACTCGAAATTCTTTTGCGATGCCTGGTTTTGTTTGATCTATGTGTTTTACTGTTGGTCTACCTAATTTGGGATCAAGGCTTTTTTGTTTCGTATGTTTTACTACATCATGTCTTTGCGCAGAACTATATGAGGCCCTGTTCTACTTTTCATTGGTGGCCTACCTGTCAGGTCTTAATTGGCCAGGATGCTTGTAAACTTTTTCATGCATCAACATAAAGCACGACTTCCACATTTTTTCAGAATTTCTTTTTTGTTTGTACTGTCTCCATATCTATAAAATCTCAAAACTTTAGGAGTGATACCTGGTTTTGTTTGATGCATATGTTTTACAGTTGGCCAGTACCAACTAAATCGAGATTGACATTTTGTTATGTGGTTTAAATTTGAGATTGAGTCTTTGTTATTGTAATGTGTTTTATTACTCCCTCCACGTGGAATAATATGAGCCCTGTTCTCATTGGTGGCCAGTGATGCTAGTAAACTTTTTATTTTAAGCACTACTTTACATTTTCACTAGATGTCTTTGTGTTTTACACTTCAGTAATTATTTAGTTAGGTGTATAGAAGTATCTGGTTGTTTGCATTGATGTATGTGTTGGTCCAAGTAGTAGTGCACATTTTTTTATTTTTTTTCAAATAAAGTCTTAATAGTATTGAGATGGCAAAGCGTAGCAGTGATAGTTAATAGCAATGTTGTCAAACTTGCAGGATTTGCGCTTGCAGGATTTGAGCGTATGAATTGTATCGGTGGACATGAAAACTGAGTTCCACTGAGTTGAATTGGCACGCAACTCGGTTTTCAAAAAACTTGTCCGAGTTTTAATCAAATCGAACGATTCGACAAAGGGTTGCGGGACTGAAAAATGAAAAATTTTGTTTTTTTCAGTCACTTAATAGTGCCCATTGGGCAGCGCTCTATCCATTTGTCTGTTGAAAATTATCTAAGATAAAAGATTGTTGAAGCTGAGAATGATTTTGGTCTCCATCCGTTTCTGTTAGTAGAAATTACTGAGTCATCTAGTAACACTTATCCATTTAGTGGGCGAGTTGATTGTAAAATGCAATCAAAGCTGTCAATTTAAAAGCATAAGATAGGTTGGGACATGGACGTAGCGTCTGTATTATTATATTTGCTAATAGTTTATCAGTCATTTTCTTACTAAATTTAAAGATAAACTTTGTTAATGGCAGGAGATAAGGTGGGCTGCATGAATACTAGAGTCTAGGGGTTTGTATTCTTATGTGATTATGGGTGCAATTTACGGTTTCACATTGTTTAGGCAAAGATGGTTTGGTACACATTCATTATTGTCGACACAAGTTATTGATTGGGAGCATCTCCAAATTTAGTGTAACTTTTGCACTATTTTAGTGTAATTTTAACATCAATTTTTGTTATCTTCTTCGATCCACCAACACTAACTTTTATATTATCTTACTTTATTATTATTTTATTTATTTTTAAATGATACAAAATTTAGAAAATAATGATAAAATAATGTTTAGTGTTGCGAATAGTGCCTGCATGCGCTATTCACGTAGGATAGTGCACACCAATATAGCGCATGGTTGGAGCAACACTGCGCTATTTTTAGTGGTCACATCAGCCTAAGGAACGACTTGGATAGCGCATGTGTTTGTCTCCTATTTCATTTCCCATCAATCCTCCCCTTGGAATCATATCTTATCTTCATCAACTATGTCGTCCTTAGTATCTAATTCTGCATCAGTCTGATCAGTCTTCAGCTGAGCCTCAGGTTGTAGCGTCTCCACCTGTCTGTTCCTCCCAATATGATTCTATATCTTTAAGTGATGCATTCGAGTCATTACAGTCCACTGAGAAGGTTCAATCTGAGGCACAACACAATGTTCATCTTATGATAACTAAAGCAAAGGATGGTATTTTTCAGAAAAAAGTGTTTTTGGTAACTACCTGTTTTAAGTGATGAGATTCCTAAATTTGTGGATTCACTTTCAAGGACCCTAAATGAAGAGAGACCATGGAGGAGCATGAGGCTTTTATCAAGATTGGAACATGATCTTTGGTACTTGCCTCCTATTATCTAAATATTGTTGATAATAAGCGGTTTTTTCATTGTGAAAAAGAATTCTGATGACTATCAATCAGTATAAAGCTAGCCTAGTGGCTAAAGGCTTCAAATAGATGCTGGGTATCGATTTTGATGAGATTTTCAATTCAGTAGTTAAAACCTCTGCTATCCAAATCATTATTTTTATTGTTGTGCAATATGGTTGATCTATAGACAACTTGATATAAACAATGCTTTCTTAATGGTTGTTTGATTGAGGATGTCTATACTACTCTGCCTCGAGGTTTTGTAGACAGCAGATTTCCTGATCATGTCTGCGAGTTGCATAAGGTTTTGTATGGCATGCGACAAGTCCCTCGGGCGTGGTTTGATAAACTTTAATCTACTTTATTGTTGTGGGTTTTTCTAAATTCTAAAGCTTATAACTTTCTATTCATTTATCAACATCAATTTGTTTTGTATGTGCAGGTTTATATTGATGACATTATTGTCATTGGGTCACATTCTAATTAGATTTAGAAATTTGTTTCTTGATTGAATGATTGTTTTGCACTTAAGGATACTGAATATTTAAATTTGTTTAGGCATGGAAGCTAGGAGAGATTCTACTGGACTGTTTTTAACTCAACAACCTATATTAGACAAATACTTCAGAAAGGGAGCATGCTACATGTAACGACCTGTTACCTTAAGTAGGTGATCAAGATTAATTTGAATTCTAATTAATCCGAGTTAGACTCGTGGTTAAGTCTAACTTGTCTCAAGTAGCGTGTGCGTGGAATTGCGTGATGTTTGGCTTTTGTTTGATGTGTATTACTTCCTTTGGTTACAAATATAAGTAGTTTAAGGTAAGGACACAATAATTAAGACAACATTAATTACAAGTGTAATTTACATATGAGCCCTTTGACATTAAATGAAGTGAAGAATTGAAGAATCATAAATATTTGAATTGTATAAAGGTATAATTGGTAAAAAAAAAACAATAAATACATTCTCGAATTACGAAAATGATTTATAATTTTGACTAAGAAATTTTTGCTAGAAAGATTTATATTTTTGATCGGATGGAGTAATATTTATTGAAATTAATTGTATTAATTTTGCCTATAATTGAATAATTGGAAAATTATGGAACGTCTAATTCATGCGTTGGTCAAGGGTGACACACATGAGTCTTGGGGTAGCGTGCGGCGAAGTCATAGGCGTGTAAATATAGGTTTATATATATTTATATATAAATTATATATATATATATATTGAAAATAAATTAATAATTAATAATTGGTGGACACCTAGTGACAAGCGAGGTCGAAGGTGACATGTATGGGACGTACAATAGTGTGCACACCCGAAAGTGGTCGTTGGCGCGCACAAAGAAATTTATAGGCATGAGAATATGTATTTATATATAGGTTATATATATATATATATATATATATATATATATATATATATATATAAATATATAAATGAATCCTACGATTTAAATCAAATAAAATGATACATTGGATTCGCCTCGAGATACACGTAACATGATAATATAGGAAAATCGAGGTGCAAGTATCAAAGTGAATGCCACTTTAAATAGTGACACTTTAATATATGTTCATCAGATCGGCCTCGAGATTTCGTAGGTGCAAATCTCGAGGAAATCTAATATATGTCCAAACAAACATCACCACCTCATCTGTTTCCAACGAAATCAAAATTTGAAAGAGAGAAAGAAGGAAACCGAGAGAAAGAGGCAATGACCACTAGAACAATTTCAGTATTTAATAGAAGTTTTTAAACTCCTATTAAAGGGGGGTGCTATCAAATAACACATAATTGATAGGAGTTTTAAAAAACCTCTATGTGATACATGTATTAAAAATTAAAACATAACACATTTTCACATGACATTTAATAACACTCTATTTAATAGGGGTTTTAAAACCTCTATTAAAAGTAAAAAATGTTCTAGTGGAGGTGAGTTTTGTTATTGAGTGGTGTTGTGGCTGTTGTGTTGCGATGTTGTCCTTGTTATTATTGGCTGTTGATGTTGTTAATGGCGTTTTTGATGTTGTTGAGTCGGTTGTTGTTAATAGTGGAGACGAAGGAGAAGGGAGCTCGAACAAACTGCTCTTGCAGTTTGTCCGAGGAGGGAGACTACGCGGGAGGTCGTCTCCCCGCCCCATTCATGATTAAAAAATTGAATGATGGAACGATCCAATGAAATAGAGGCAAAGGAAGAAAATAGGGTTTATAACCAAATCGAATCGAACTGGGTCCAGTTCAACTGATCCGGATCGGTCCGGTTTAAGGTCAAACCCGAATTTATAAAAAAATAGAGAAAAAGTTGAAAAATTCTAGAAAAATAAGGTAGAATCTCAAAAAGTAATATTTTAATAAAATAAATAGAAATAGATGAATTTTTATGAAAAATGAAGAATTCGGGATTTGTCCAAGACTTTATACCAAAGTTTTTACCTCGAAAAACACGAAATGGTCGGATTGACCTCAAATTTGATAAATTGGTTCGAGGTTCTATTAGGACCGATTTAGGGGTTATAATTAATGAATATTAGACCCAAATTAATGACAATTGGTGTTATTTAAGTTTTTGGTCGACGGGGAAAGGTGTATGAATCTCAAGAATTGTGTTAATCAATATAAAGTTAGGAAAGCTCGACACGGGTAAGTGGGACTCGTACTCTTATCAAGTATGCATCGTAAAGTAGTTATATTTAGCGCACATAGTTTATGGATTGGGGAAAATGGTGCAATTTACCGTGACTTAAATGTGTTACTAAACTGTTTTTGAGAAATTATCCGAAAAGAGGTACGACGGGCGAATAAGAATGGAGTGACAATGAAGGTGATTGGCTAGCTACCGACACCTTCCCTTCAGGAACATTGAGGTACCCAATTGTTACTTTCTTATTATTTTTATACCAAAAAGTGAACTCGAATAGGGGTGAGACGGGGGAATCCGACTGAGGTTGACGATTGGTATTTGGAGGTCAACCAATACCCTTCCCTCGGATTCGCAACGCTAATCGATTACTACTTTCCATTTAAGAGTGGGTAGCTTCGTTATACTTCGATACACTAGAGAATCATAAATGTGTGATTCTCTGGGTCATAATCTTGGGTGACGAAAGTCTATAACTCTTGTTTTGATTGCAAAAGAAATAAAAAATATAAGTCATGGATTGACTATTGAACTTGCATTTCGTTATATATTGTTTATATCATTTACAATGCCTGAATATATATGTTTCAGTTTCATATTGTTATTCATTAATTCCTTGATAGTAGTTGATAATTGATCGGTTTACAAGCATCACTTACTAAATGAGTTGGAGCACTTATTCCCCAAATAACATTTCAGGTCAATGATGTGCGCTTCGACTTAGAAACAAAGAAAGTTAAGAGTTTATAGTCTTCTCTACGGTGAATTGATTTCCTTACTATTTATATATTATATTGAATTACTATTTTGTGGTAAACAGGGTTGGGATATGATTTTACAATTGAGATTTATGCCAAGTTTTTATATATCATATGTTTTATTGAAAAAGTTTTAATTCCGTTGCATTTTCAATTAATTATTCGATATGCGATATATTATATTTGCGATTATCAGGTATGAATGATGGCTGTATTGTTACTCTAATTGAACCCAACTAATGTATCGGGGCTTAATTAAAGTTTCAGGTTGGGTATCGCCCCTAATTGGGATAGGGGATGCTACACTGATACTCCTGCATTAGTGGGTAAGCCACTTTTTTTCGATACATCTCCTCCTTTTTTTTTTACTAATGTTACTTTGTATCAAAGTCTTCTTAGTGGTCTTCAATACTTAGTTCATACTCGTCTAGATATTGCTTTTATTGTGAATAAGTTGAGTCAGTACCAACGTTGTCCTACTTTGACTCATCGGCAAGCTCTTAAACGAGTGTTGAGATATTTGAAATGCACTCAAATGGGGCATTTGGTTCCAGCCGAGTACTAGTTTGTTTGTGATGGGATTTTCTGATGCGGATTGGGCAACGTCTCCAAATGATCGATAATTCATGTCAAGCTTTGCAGTGTTTCTTGGGTGTAATTTGATTTCTTGGCAGTCCAAGAAACAACATGTAGTGGCTCGGTTAAGTACTGAGTCAGAGTATCGTGCTCTTGCACAGGTTGCTGTAGAAATCTCATGGGCATTATTTCTTTTATCTGAGTTACAAATTTCTATTCCTGCAGCTCCAGTGATTTGGTGTGATAATTTCTATGCACAGGCTCTTGCTCATAATCCGGTGTATCATGTGAGGACCAAACACATTGAGCTATACACTGTGTCCGTGATAAGGTCTTAGCAGGTCAGATCTCGGTTCATCATATTCCTAGCCATGATCAGATTGCTTACTGTTTCACTAAGGCACTTGCAACTTCTTAGTTTTCCTTTCTTAGGAGCAGACTTGCCGTCATTTCTCTCTGTAACGACCCGTTACCTTAAGCCGGTGACTAATGTTAATTCAAATCCTAATTAACCCGTGGTTAAGTTCCGTGTACCTCGATTAGCATGTGCATGAGTTTGTGTGATGATTTGTGTTTGTTTGGAATGTTTGGTGAATTTATAGGTTGTAGTATAAGAAAAGAATTTATATACAAGCCTATAATCGAAAAATAAGTAATTAACGATAAATTACTGGTACACCAAAAGCGATGAGGGGATCGTCAAATGAGTGTGCACAACCGAGAACACTCATAGGCATATCCGGTGAATTTATTGGCAAAAAGATACACAAATATATATATATATATATATATATTTGATATATAAATATATATATATATATATATATTAAACTATAAGTTTGGTTTGAATTATATGGATCGTTGGATCGCCTCAAGATGAGCGTAAGTATTGATGGTATCAACATGTGTTTCACTTTAGAAGGTATCATGTTAACACATCAATTACTTGACCAGGGATCTCGAGGAAAATCCATATTTTAAATAAAAAATCTCAAGTTTATCCTTACTATTGCATCGATTCATCAAGAGAGTGAGAGGAACCAAGTAGTTGAGGGTTTGATCTTGTGAGGATTGATCCATGAGGGAATTAAGTTGATTCAAGGAGATCAAACAGCTGTTAGATCATAGATCATCAACTTGGTAAGTTAAGGTTTAAATTTTAAGGTGAATTCTATAGTTAATGATGATTTCGTGATGACCCCACTACTAAACAGGGCATCGCCACACTAATCTTGTAATCAAGCCTTAACGCAAATCACTTAAGACTTAATTACGTATTAGTCAGCCTTTCGTCCCTATATTCCTCCAAATCCATGTATTGATATATTATCCAATTTAAAGGTAATTTCAATTCCATTATCATTAAGCGAAAGCATTCATTCTCAAAAAATCCTTAAGTGTGGAAAACCAAGAAAATACATTATCACAAGCACGTATATATAGGACACTATTCACTCGACCCAATGTACAACCCAAAATGACATAACAATAATAATACAACAAAAGTCGAGACATACAAATGAGTGCTGAGAGTCGCCGAGCTGCTCAGAGGAAGTCGCCAATCTTCTCCTTCCCTGGCCTGCTACTGCTTGACGGACCTACACCCACCGTCACAAACTAGACGGTGAATATAGTGATATTTAAGTACTAACGGAAGAATTCTATGCCACATTTCCAAAATAAACAAATATATTTAAAAGCATAAAGTAGCGAAATAAATTGCTAAAACAAGTAATGCAAGTAAATACCACAGTTAAAGATGTAGAAACAGACACAGGCTAAGACGAGATGATCTACTTCTGGTCGGCGGTGAGAACTATCACCTAACCTTTCCCACTACTATATAGAGCTGCGCTCAACGTATTTAACATAAATAGCGGAGCTGCGCTCTACGCTTTACAACATCAATCTCATGCTTATCGACCACCTCAAGTCCCATACCTCGTGTGTTGCGTAAGTGTAGTGGTGAGTGCCGGAACCTCGATAGACCCATGTCCCTGTGAACCGCGCATCTCTCGTGCAATGGGCACTAGATAATACATACTTTAATTTCAAAGACAAATAATTCCACAATTCTAGGATACCAAGATAAGTTAGGCTACAAAGCCCAAAGGAAATCGAATACAAGTCTATTTAAATCCACATTATTCCATTAGCATACTTTTTATCAATTTTGTTCAAGAATGACATCAAGTATAAGAATCGGAGGCAACGAAACAATTCACAAGGCATCCTGTCACAATATTCACTCATGAACAGATACAAGAACAACATGATGTGCGAGTTCAAGTAGTAATGTCTACCAAGAGACCAATAAATCAACAAAGATGAATGAAATGAAATATAAAATTATCATAATTGTACTTACAATTCACACGCTCGTCCTAGTCTATTCGATCCCTCGACGAATTCGAAATGTGTGCCCAAACACCGGAGTTCTCCCCTTAATTCCCTAATATTCAATAATGTCTCAATTTAGGCCAAATCGAAGTCGAGACAAATTTCTAAAGTTTTATTTATTTATTTTCGGCCAATCGGCCCATTTCGCGCTTTTCGAGATAAAACCCCCGAAAAATGCTCGTCCAAAATTCTAAATATTTTATTTTTCATAGAAATTCATTATTTTCTATTTATGTTGTCGAAATATAATTTTTTCGAAATTCTTCCCTATTTTCTCGGAATTTTTTCCAATTTGTTTTTTTTTTTTTTTTCTTCTCATTTGTTTCGTTCGTTTTTTTTAAGGAGATAAGATTTATTAATGGCGTTAATTGACCAAGTTATATGGTTTGGGTTGGCTTGAATGTGAGCCACTCATCTCAAAACACACACGTATCTCGGGCACATCGGGTGGTCTTCAACACCACACTTGTCCCCCAAGTCACTTGTGAGTGACTCAAAACCTTAACACATTTGCATAGAGATGGGTGTTTGTGTGTCTAGATGTATATCTAAGGTCTCATGTTTAAGTTTTACACTAACTATAGGTACTTTCATATTTATTTCAATGTGGCCACATTAGCCACTTATTAACCCAACATAAATTCAATTTAATTCAAATAAATGAAACTTACCACAATATACCGCTACCTCGGTTCCACGTTGACACGCGACTCGAGGTACGTCCCCGCTCGTCTCGATACCTACACACCGTAGCAAATTAACTTAATAGTCTACACATATATAATACACTAGGCATACATCACAACAAATATATAATGTACCTTGGCCCTTGCAACGGTAAATGGACATATCACGGTGGGGGTCCCACTGTATGGGTCGGTGAGCCTGTTTAAAGACGTAAACAAGGTTGGCAATTTTGGGCCATTACAATTCTTCCCAACTAATGAAAATCTCATCCTCGAAATTAAAAGTCGAACTAACATGTATACCTTACTCGAATAGGTACGAAAACCTATTTCGCATGTAGTCTTCCTTTTCCCAAGTGAGTTCTGTATCATCGTGAAACTGCCACTTGACGAGTACTTTTGGGATAGACTTATTCCTCAACTGTTGTACCCTTCGATCTAGGATCTGAACAGGCTGCTCCTCATATGAAATATCCCTACTTAGGTCTATCTGGCTTAAATCTATACTCAGACGATCACCTGCTTTCGACTAAGCTAATCGAAACATGAATATATGAAAAATCGGATGAACTCCTGACATTTGTAGAGGTAGCTCAAGTTTATACGCAACCTTTCCGACCCGTTTCTTAATTCTGAAAGGTCCGATAAATATCGGTGCAAGTTTACCTTTCACTCCAAACCTCCGAAGACCCTTCCGAGGGGAAACCATTAAATAAACAAAGGATCCCTCTGTATACGTGAGATCACCGCGATATCTGTCCGCATACTTCTTCTGTCGATCTTGGGCTCCCTCGAGTCTCAGTCGTACCTTTTTCGTGTGATCAACAACGATCTCAGGCCCCACGGTTTCTCGGTCCTCTGGCTCAGCCCAACACGATGGCGAGGGACGCTGTCTACCATTCAAACCCTCAAAAGGCGTAATCTCAATATTGGTCTGATAAACGTTGTTATATGCAAACTCACATAATGGTAGGTACTCCTCCCATGATCCACCAAACTCCAAGACACACGCTCGTAACATATACACGAGAACCTGTATCAATCTCTCAGTTTGCCCACCAGTCTGAGGATGAAAAACCATACTAAATGGTAGGTGTGTACCATACTGCTCCTGCATAGTACGCCACATCTTGGACGTATACATAACATCTATGTCTGATGTAATAGTCACTGGTACCCCGTGCAGTCTAATAATCTCTCGCTTGAACAATATACTCAACTGATCAAACATATAATGTGCGACCACTGGTAAAAAATGAGCAGTCTTTATCAGTCTATCAACAATAACCCAGATAGAATCATGTTTCTGGGCGGTTCTCGACACTCCTCTCACAAAATCCATAGCAATGTCTTCCCACTTCCACCGTGGGATGGGAAGAGGCTATAACAATCCTCCAAGTCTGCGATGTTCAGCCTTCACTTGCTGACAAGTCCCATAGTTCCTAATAAACGTTGACACATTCACTTTTATCCTAGGCCACCAAAAATGCCTCTTCATGTTGTGGTACATCTTGGTCCTACTTGGATGAATAATGAATCAAGAACGGTATGACTCCTGAAAAATCTCCTTTTTCAGCTCTGGTACTGACGTTATCCATAGTTTGCTCTTGAAACGCATACCCTGGTCATACATCTTTGTCCAATCAATAGAATATGCACTCTGCGCTAACTCATTAAACCTGGAGTACGACCTGTCGATCCTCTGACCCTCTACCACTCTGTGTAGATACAGTCTGCACTCTCATCTGTGCGCAAATCTCAACTCGAGGTTCGGTAGGAACCTCCGCATCTCCAACAGGTACCTACTCAGCGCATCCGCGACTACATTCGCTTTCCCGGATGATATTCCAAGGAAAAGTTGTAGTCTTTCAAAAACTCTAACCATCTGCGCAGCCACATATTCAAATCCTTTTGTGTGAAGAGATACTTCAAACTCTTGTGATCAGTAAAGAGTGTAAACGTCTCTCCCTACAGATAGTGTCTCCATATCTTCAACTCAAACACTACTGCTGCTAGCTCTAAGTCATGCGTAAAATAATTCTTCTCATGTACCTTCAACTGTTGGATGCATATGCTACTGTACCAATACCCTGCATCAACATACATCCTAGACCTCTATGAGACGCATAAGTATATACGGAGAATCCCTGTCCAACCTCTGGTAACACTAATACTGGCGCAGTAGTCAATAACCTCTTCAACTGTGCGAATGCCTCCTCACATTCCTCGAACCAATGAAATCTCACTTCTTTCTGAGTCAATTTATTAATTGGTGAAGCGATTTTCGAAAAATCCTTCACGAATCGGCTATAATACCCCGCCAAACCTAGCAGACTTTTGATCTCAGTCACTGAAGTCGGTGCTGGTCAATCGATAATCGCCTGAATCTTGGTTGGATCCACTGATATCCTTGATACTCCGACAACATGCCCCAAAAATCTCACCTATGACTACC
Source organism: Stephania yunnanensis (assembly GCA_039657365.1). NCBI lineage: Eukaryota > Viridiplantae > Streptophyta > Magnoliopsida > Ranunculales > Menispermaceae > Stephania > Stephania yunnanensis. The sequence goes on along the minus strand of CM077585.1, from coordinate 50,070,956 downwards.
CAAATTCGCATTTACTGAATTTGGCATATAATCTATGCTCCCTCAAAGTCTGCAACGTCTTTTCGAGGTGCTATTCATGATCCTCCTTTGTCTTCGAGTATACCAGTATATCATCGATGAAGACTATCACGAAACTAGTCAAGAAAAGGTCTCGAAAACATGATGCATTAGATCCATAAACACTTCTTTGGAGCATTGGTCGGAGCCAAACGGCATGATTGTGAACGAAAATGTCTATATTTGGTGCTGAAAGCTGTAATGGTCCTATCCTCATCCCTGATCCTAAGCTGATGATACCTTGATCGCATGTCTATCTTGGAGAAAAATTGTGCTTTTTTCACCTGATCAAATAAATCATCTATCATCGGGAGTGGATATTTGTTCCTAATTGTGACTTTGTTCAATTATCGATAGTCGATACAAAGTCTCAACGTACATCCTTTTCTTCACAAAAAGGATGGGTGCTCCCCATGGCGACATAGAAGGTGTGATGAATCCTTTCTGTACTAAATCCTGTAGCTGAGTCTTCAACTCTTCTAGCTCTCATGGTGACATCCGACATGGTGGTATGGAAATTGGTTTCGTTTCTGGTACCAACTCAATAATGAAATCGATCTCTGCGGCGGTTAACCGGGTAAATCATCTGGAAAAACATCAGGAAACTCTCTAACAACCGGTATATCTTCCACCCTAGGTCCCTGACTTTCTGGTACAGTGTACATCGAAATTAACGCTTCCATTTCCTCACTAGTCGCAGGTCGACCTCTCGTTCCTATAGTCCTCGTTGCACTACCTTTATACGCGAATGGCGGACGTCATGTGATTTCAAATATCATTGTCTTGCTGAAATAGTCGATATGAGCGTGATATGTAGCTAACTAGTCCATCCCTAAAATCGCGTCGAACTCTAAACATTCGAGGACTCTAAAATCAGCAGGTAGCTCTATTCCATCTATTTTGACAAGACACTTCTCCACAATACTATGAGGGTAAACTCTATCCCTGGCTGCAGTACTCAATATCAAATGTACACTAAGCCGAACAGGTTTCAACCCCGGGGTGTCTATCATGCGACCAACAATAAACTATACGGTAGAGCCAGAATCAAATAAAACATATAAATCGTAATTGCAAATAGAAATCGTAACATCAATAAGACCTCGTGTAGCGTCGACGTCTGGCTGGGCTACCATGTGAACCTCCTCTCGGGCCTACTGTGCGTACACTGCTGCAGGATGCGGGCACTCTCTCACGATATGTCCGACATGGCCACATCTGTAGCATGTCAACTATTTGCGCTGACCCTAAGTCTAAGACTGGCTCTGTGCTTGATACCGACCCTTTCTCTACACTTGTTCTGGTCTCTGTCTCGTATCTCGGCCCCTGCCTCGACCTCTGCCACCCTACGACAACTGCCGTGAAGCCTGTGGGGCGTGAAGTGCAGGAACAACAGGAGCTGGTAAGGCTGGTCTTAAGGAAGGTGGCAAGGGGAATCTGCCCCCAGTGCTCTGTGCTCGAGCAACGAATGACACAGGAGGCACATCCAGTGGGTGAGGGGCTGTCCCTGAACCCTGAGAACCTCGATTTTATCCCCATGCCCCCTTACCCCTCTGTCTCCTCCTCTCATACTGTAAGGCCTGTTCTGCAGGCAAAACTGGACCCGGTGCTCTGCCATCGGCAACTCTGCTCTAATAGTATATTTCATGCGTTAGGGCTCGCTCATAGATCTCGGTGAGTGTCCTTGCGCCTGAACTGACGACGTAATACCCAATATCAAGTTTGAGTCCGGAACCCAAGTGATATACATCCTCAGACTCATCTTTCACTAAGTCCCCAACAAACTGGCGCAGATAATCGTATCGATATCCTCTAGCCCCTGTCTCAAATTCATGAACTCTCTCCTCAATTTCTTCATGACTGAAGGCGAAAAATAATGCTGATAGAACTTTTGCTTGAAAGCATCCCATATCTCGAACTCTCCGTGAGTGGTCACTGTCATATGCCACCACACGTCAGTGTCTCTCTCGAGAGTATATGATGAGATTTCGGCCTGAAGTCTATCATCAATCCTCAGTACCCGATAGAGCTTATTCAAAGATAGGATCCATTTCTAAGTCTTTTGAAAATCCCTGACTCCATCGAAATAAGTTGGTTTGAGTCTGATGAAGTCTTTCACCAGCGGAACTTCCACTGAAGTGCTGGAAGAAGCGGGCGTGGGAGACGGTACTGCCTCAGCTATCTCCACCGCTGGTGAAGTTACGGCTATCGGAGCTACGAAGGCTACAATAGGAAGTGCTGCCGCCTGAATAATCGGTGTAGCAGTTGTAGGAGTCAATGTCGATGCCGGTGGAGCAAAACGAGCGGTCATTATAGCAATGAAATCAGTCAGCTGCTGGCACTGAGCCGTCACTCGATCAGACAATCGCTGTAAATCCTCCGTAAGAGGAGGCAGACTGCCACTAGGCTCTACATCTCCTCCCCCGCGCGTATCAGCCATCGGGGTCTGCAAGGGATATCAATTGCGAATTAGCTTCTACGTGACATAGCGCATACGTATATATATACATACAAAAATTAACAAGTACATATAAGAAACCCCCATCTCAATGTCACTCACTTCTCAAGTAATGGTTTCGACAATGATCATCTGGTTTCCACAACTAAGGTTTGTATTTTATGCATCTTGGTCTCTAAACCAATGCTCTGATACCAACTGTGTTGGTATAATATTGCCCTGTTTAGTAGTTGGGGCCGTCATAGTATGGGTCGGTGAGCCTGTTTAAAGACGTAAACATGGTTAACGATTTTGGGCCATTACAATTTCTCTATGAATTGTTGTTGTTGATGATCCTAATGAGTATATACCTTACTAGAGGTTCTCCCTAATGTTTTGGGATAGTGTTTGAGGTCATTATAATGATTTGGTAATGGAACAGAGGTTGCTGCCCTGGTCACTGTTGAAAAAGTGCAGGGTAGAACACGCTTCATGTAGTAGAGGAGTGCGCTCCCTTCATCAGTTGGGATGAACCCAGTTGGTGGAGCGCGCTCCACCAATTGAGGGAACACATTCCCACCCCAGAAAACAACAACTTTGCCGTAAATTGGTTAGAGTTTTCTTAGGTTTTAGGGACTGAATTATGGGTACTAAACATAGGGTACTAGACCTATATTGATCACAAAGGGTTTGTGATAGGTATTGGAACACAGGGAAAGAATGAGTATAACGACCTAAATATAATTTACGGTTATTTCTGACGTGGTTGCAGACATGGCTGACAACTCAAACGCTCGTGGGACTCGCAATTAGGCTTGTGCGTGCCTGAAGCTAGGTCAATGGTTATTTAAGGTGCTGACTTGTTTAAATTGTGATGTTTATTCTGAAATAGTGTACATGGCATCGCAATGAGTGCTATTAGAGTACATTTGATGTGTGGGATCGTGTGTTAAGTAGTCGCCTTGATATGCATGTCGACGCGGGTACCGGGTAGTCTAACCAACTTAACACTAGGCCGAGGGAAATAATACACACATAAAATGAATAAAATATGTTAACATAATAATATTGAATGCATATTTGGTGGTTAGGGACATGGTGGTAAGCGTATGTTGCGGTTCGGGACGTGAAATCGACCGTTGGAACACCCGAAAGACCACTTTTTGAGTTAAATACACGGGTGAGTATGCCAAAGGTGTCATTTTCAGAGTCGCTAGTGGTTGGAAAAGAAGCTAATGAGGTTCATTTGATCTCCTAGAGATGCACATGTGAGAGGAGATGACAATTCAACCTATAAAAGTCAACATTATCAGATTTCCACCATAATTTCTCTCTCCTCACCTTATCATCCGAGACTTGAAGAGCAAAAATAGGGTTTTGAGTGATTTAACGTAGTGATTCAAGGAGCTTGGGGTAGATAAATCATCAAATCCAAGGTGAAAACCACAAACACCATAACTTTCTCTATATTTTGATCATAATTTGAGAGGTGTTAGTGAATAGTTGTTATTATGATGGGTTTCTAGTGTTTTAAAGTTGTGTTGTTGTTGTTATTAGGTTGGTGGGTTATTTAAAATCCCAGGAATTTGCAGCTATTTACTGTCCAGAACGCATTTAGCGCGCTAATGACAGAATCTAGCGTGTTAGATTACAATAAGCGCTAGGCCAGAAATTAGCGTGCTAATGTTCTGCTGAGCGAAGAACGTATAACTGTTTGGGAATCTAGCGCACTAATTCCCATACCCAGTGTGCTAGATTCGACTATTTTGACATAATTTGTGTTAAGTGACTCAAAACACATCCAAATGACTAAATATCCACTATAAATCGAACTAGGTCATTACGGGCTGAAATCTGGGATATCGGGGATTAGGCGGAGTCGGACCGGGGGTTAGTGACGTAACATGGAGTGCGATGTGAGATGTGTAGTATCCCAACTGGGACTGCTTGAGTAGTACTTTATTTTGCTTTTGATTTCATATTCTGTTTTTCATTACTCTATTCTTGGTGTGTTGTAATGGACAGATGTTGAGGCTCTCCCTCCGTACCATTTCTGTGTGTACGTCTACCAGGCCAAAGCACGTGTGCAATCTCGGTGAATAGGGCTACCCGAGAGTTGTGACGGGCATGTGTGGGTGCGTCGTAGGTTCCACGCCGACCACCTAGCGAATCCAAATAATGTTCTTGCTTGAGTGCTACTCATCGACGGTAGTCTGTAGGGAGTTCGAAGTATGGCGCTAGTCTGACCCTATGGGCTAGGAACACACACTTTGAGCTTTCACTATTACATATGCATGCGATGAACACAGTTGACTGTTTTTATTTCTGCATGTTTATTTAATAGTTTTATTTTAAATTTCAATATTTACTTTCCTTATGGCTCACTTAATTTCCTTGGCAATACTCACTCTGGACTCGTCCTTTGTCTTTTTGTGATGGCTTGAGTGAAGATTCTAGTACGAGCTAGGGCAAGGGCAAGCTATCGAAATGCATAGACGTTTAGCTAGGCTTGTACGTTTGTCTATACATATTTTGTTTTATTTTGGGATTTGGGATTATACGTTTGTTACATTGAGGTACATTTTTTTATCTATGAGGCTATATGGGTTTTCTACACTAGGCATCAGAGTTGATTGCATGACTCGTAATGTTTATATGATGATCGTCGTGTTAAAAAACTTTCTCTGTGATTCATTTGGGTTTAAAAATGGTCTTAGCAGATGACTTGAGGTTAGTAACAATTTAAATAGTTAATTATTGTAATTTGAGGTTAATCACTGTTAAATGGTGGATGAGTTGGCATGTGGGACACACCTGGCACTGGTAGGCTAGGTTGTGGGCCCGCACCGATCCCTATGGCAGTCCATTTGGAAAATGGATCGTTACATTTTGGTATCAGAGCAAGGTTAGGGAACCTCGAGGAATTGAAAGTCACCTCTGACACGGATACAGGTGTGGTATAAGTTGAGGTATAATTTTGAGGATAAACCTGACGAATACCCTATAGATGTGGAAACTCAAAGGAATTGCTTAGAGTCCTAGTTGGGAAGAGAGGCGAGATGGGTAGAAATCAGAGATATACGTGTTAAATTTTTAAGTGTATTATATATAAGATACACGTATATTGGTATTGAGGCTAATTTGGTGCACGCTCTTCGATGCATATATCGATGGACAGACGAACATCAGATACCCCTCAGCCTGAGGTCGGAGATACCAGTGATCCGACGAGACCGACCTTGACTTTGGAGTCGTTGGTGATTATGGATGGTAAGTACGCATTGCTGATGGATATGTTAAGAGCTCAGGAGGTTGTTGTTGCTCCTACTACCGTTGTGGCTACACCGACGACTACGTAGATGTCGTAGCTCCTACTAGGGCTGAGGTTCTGGTGTAAGCGGCAATATCAGAGACAGAGGGCTACACCAGTAGTAGTACCAGTGGAGGCTGTAGTGGTGGTTACACCTGCTACGATTGAGCAGCTAGCAGTGGCATTGAATTTTGGGAGCCAGATGCCTACGAGCGAAGAACTTAAGAAGATGAGGGACTTCCTTAAGTTCTTTTCAGGATACTTTTATGGGGCTGGACATTAAGAGGTAGCTGGGAGGTGGCTGTTATCACATGAGCGGCTACACGACTTACTTCGGGTCGAGGATATCGATCGACCGTAGCTATCGTGTTTCTGTTTGAGAGCCGATACTGCGATCTGGTGGACTACTTACATAACGACTCATCCTGCTGTGACTACGTGGGCAGAGTTCCAGACGTTGTTCATGGATGAGTACATACCGATAGAGGTTAGGGCTCGTTTGAGGGATGAGTTTTTGTCCCTTGTGCAGGGTGATATGTCGGTCACATTATACATGGAGAGGTACCTCTATCTATTTTCGTACTCCATGGACATAACAGGTACCGATCGACTACAGATATACTATTTTGTCCGGGGTGTGGATGAGCGGATAGCGAGTATGATTGTATCTAGTGGAGCTCGTACTTTGGCTGAGGTCTACGACATGTGCCTCGCACACGAGACATACATGGTTTAGAGGGCCAGTCGACGAGCGATTTAGGTTGCGCTGCAGAGTCAGTAGAGCCGGTAAGCATCAGGTTTTCGGTCTGAGCAGAGGCTGAAGAGACAGAGGAAAGATTAGGACCGTCAGAGACAGGGCCTGAGACCTCATCGAGGAGATTGGCAGGCTGGTCATGGTAGTAGAGGTGACAGGGATCGTCGTGATGACAGAGAGTGACGGGATGACCTTCAGTTGGCATATTCTACGTCTTCTGCACCTGTTCATCAGCTTAGGCAGCAGAGGCAGGACAAAATTTCGAGAGGTTAGAGTCAAAAGCCGAGTCAGAGGATTTTAGGCGGGTCAGAGACTCGCACATGTTATCGTTGCGGTCAGGTGGAGCATATTGTGGCAGATTGTACCAGACCAGCACCAATACCACCATAGATGGAACATGCCAGAGATAGGGCTCAATTTGCGGCATTTGGGGTCGCACAGCAAGACAGGGAGGCGACCAGATAGCTAGTTGAGGGTACGTTATCGTGCGTGGTATACCTATGCATGTTATGATGTATTCGGTAGTACCTTGTCTTTTATTTCTAGAAGAATGGTAGGAAAGTTATGGTTACATGCACAGACTTTATATACATATCTTGTTCTCGGCACGACAGCTGGGGATAAGACTTACCCTAACTGGATTTTTTGAAATTGTGTTGTGAAGATCGAGGGACATTAGTTACCGGCTGATGTGAGAGTGTTAGAGTACTCGGAGTTCGATGCTATGTTCGGGATGGATTGGTTATCATCCTATCGCGTACGATCGACTGTTTTAGTAAGATTGCGACGTTTGACATCGAAGTGATTCCAAGGTTTACATTTGGGAGTTGCGTTGCGTCGCATTAACTATCACTCGAGGCGGATTAGCGACGTCGCAGGAGATGGAGACGTGCGCGACTATGGTGGAGCGGGAGCGTAAAACGGTATTGAAGGTTGAGGATATCCCTATTGCCTGTGAGTTTCCAGACGTGTTTCTTGATGATTTGCCAGGATTGCCACCACCGGGAGCTGTGGATTTTATTATAGAGCGATCCCGGGCACTCACCAATCTACAATGCGAGACCATATATAATGTCGGCATCATAGCACGAGGAGTTGAAGACCCAGTTAAAGGACTTACTGAAAAAGGGTTTCATCCACCCTAGCATGTCGACTTAGGGAGCTCCGGTCCTTTTTGTGAAAAAGAAGGATGGCTCAATGCGGATGTGTGTGAACTACCGAAAACTGAATAAGGTGACGATTCAGAATCGTTACCCACTTCCGAGAATCGACGACCTATTGGATCAGTTGGCTGAGGCCAAATTCTTCTCGAAGATTGACTTTTGATCAGGATGCCATCAGTTGAGGATTCGAGAAGAGGATGAGGAGAACACCGCGTTTAGTACGCATTATGACATGTTCGAGATCACGGTCATGCCATTTAGGGTGACTAACTCACTGGCTATCTTCATGGATTCGATGTACAGGGTGCTGAGGCTATACCTTGATCGATACGTCATTATTTTTATTGATGACATTGTGATTTATAGTAAGACTCGTGTGGAGCACGAGAGGCATCTCAGAGATGTATTGTCGATGCTGAGAGAGCACATACTGTATGCCAAATTCGACAAGTGTGCCTTTTGCCTGAGTGACGTGAAGTTCTTGGGCCCGGTCATCAGTGGGCATGGTGAATCAGTTAATGGTGACAAGATTCGAATGATTATTGACTGGAAGACACCCGAGTCTGTATCTGACATCCGGAGTTTCCTAGGTTTGGTAGGATATTACAGGCACTTTGTGCAGGACTTCTCGATGATTGCAGTGTCATTGACGAAGCTGACCAAAAAGGATGTTAGATTTGAATGGTCACATGAATGTGAGGATGCTTTTTGGGAGCTGAAGAGGAAATTAACTTCGGCGCCAGTTTTTCTTTACCGATGGCAGGTAAAGGTTTTTCCGTTTATATTGATGCATCAGGCACTGGGTTACGTGGCGTGTTGATGCAGGATGGACACCCTATGACCTATTTATCTCGACGATTGAGACCTCACGAGGTGAACTATCCAGTGCACGACTTGGAGCTTGCAGCGGTCGTGTTTGCACTGAAGGCATGGCGACATTACCTGTGTGGTAAGAGGTTTGTGTTGTTCACAGACTACCAGAGTCTGAGGTATCTGTTCACTCAGACGGAGCTAAACATGCGACAATGGCTATGGCTCGAGTTACTGAATGACTATCACTTCACCATTGAATATCATCCGAGTAAGGCGAATATTGTAGCTGATGCATTGAGTAGAAGCGACACTAAAAACCAGATAATACTGCGTCATATGACACATGAGCACGGGTTGCTTGTGGCAGCGTCGGCTTTGTGTTTGACATAAGATATTGCTGAGCTACAAGTTTCTGTTAGATGCGAGTTTCTAGAGAGTCTCTAGAGCGGGTGGCTAAGTTGCAGAGAGCCGATAACCGATATTTACTGATCAGTGGCTTGGCTCAGGATTTGGGGTGCACTGAGTGGTCTGAGGGGTTAGAAGGGTGCTTGAGACACATGGGTCGATTGTGGATACTAGGGGTGTCGGAGCTCAGGGACAACATTCTCGAGGATACACACTGGTCGCGATACACAGTTCATCCTGGTCGGACCAACATGTATCACGATATGCGGAGATTGTTCTGGTGGCCAGAATGATGGCTGACGTGGGTAGATACGTCCGGAGTTGTCATTTATGCCAGCAGGTGAAAGCTGAGCAAAGAAAACAAACTGGGTTACTACAACCCTGCCCATTCCTCAGTGAAAGTGGGAACACGTGACCATGAACTTCGTCAATAGCCTACCTCAGACGACGAGGAGACACAATGCGATTTGGGTAGTTATCGACAAGTTGACGAAGCCGACACATTTTATACCGATCGTCATGAGATATTCGGTTACACAGTTGAGCACTATCTTCGAGAAAGATTGCTAAATTGCATGGTGACCTAATCTCCATTGTTTCTAACAAAGATCCGAGGTTTACATCGAGACGGGGACGAAGATGTTGGAGCAGTTTGACACTCGTTTACAGTTTGGTACTGCGTACCATCCTCAGACTGACGGGCAGTCAGAACGATTAATTCAGATTCTCGAGGATATGCTCAGGGCGTGTATTCTACAGTTTGGTGGATCTTGGGAATAGTACTTACCTTTGTATGAGTTTGCCTATAACAACAAATATCAGGCGAGTATCGGGATGCCACCGTTTGAGGCACTTTATGTTAGGCCCTACAGGTCACCAGCATGTTTGGCGGCACTGAAAGATATAACGACTATAAAACCTGAGGTTATTGTTGAGCATACTGAGAAGGTAAGACAGATCAGGTCGAGACTTCAGGCAGCGCATGATAGGCAAAAGAAATATGCGAACAAGTATCTCGAGGGTCTGAGCTACGAGGTTGGAGACTTAGTGTACTTGAAAGTTTCGCCTTGGAAAGGTCATCAGAGGTTTAACATTAAGGGGAAACTAGCACCAAGACACAATGGGTCGTTCAAAGTTGAGGAACGCGTCCGCAGAGTGGCATACCGTCTGGAGTCGCCACCGCAATTGGCAGGGGTACACCCAGCGTGTCATATTTCCATGTTAAGGCTGGCTAAGTCAGGACCAAGGCCTATGGTTGATATACGTAAGATTGAGGTGCGACCTGACATGTCATACAAGGATCCGCCTATCAAAATCATGGATATGAGGACTCAGATTTTGATGAAAAAAGAGATCCCGAAGGTTTTGGTACGTTGGCAGCATCATGGAACCGAGGGATTCACCTGGGAGCTCAAGTCTACTATGCGACGACGATATCCCCACTTATTTGCCGGTAAGTATTTTCGGTTTAATTTAAATTTCGGGATGAAACCTCCCCTAGTTGTGAAGAGTTGTAACGGCCTGAATATAACTCGCCGTTATTTCTGACGTGGTTGCAGACGTAGCCGACACCTTATACGCTCGTGGGACCCGCAATTAGGCTTGTGCACGTCTGGAGCTAGGTGAATGGTTATTTTTGGGTGTTAACTTATTTAAATTGTGATGTTTATCTTGAAATAGTGTACATAGCATCGCAATGTGTTTTATTATAGTACATTTGACGTGCGAGACCGTGTGGTAAGTAGTAGCCTCGATATGCGTTTCGACGCGGGTACCGGGTAGTCTAACCGACTTAACACTAGGCCGAGGGAAATAATACACACAAAATGAATAAAATATGTTAACATAATAATATGGAATGCATATTTGGTGGTTAGGGACATGGTGGTACGCGTATGTCGCGGTTCGAGATGTGAAACCAGAGTTGGAACACCCGAAATGCCACTTTTTGAGTTAAATACACAGGTGAGTGTGCCAAAGGTGTCATTTTTGGGGTCACCAATGGTTGGAAAAGGAGCTAATGAGGCTCATTTAATCTCCTAGAGATGCACATGTGAGAGGAGATGGAAATTCAACCAATAAAAGTCAACATTATCACATTTCCACCACCTTTTCTCTCTCCTCATCCTATCATCCGTGAGTTGAAGAGCAAAAACAGGGTCTTGGAGTGATTAAATGTGGTGATTCAAGGAGTTTAGAGTGGGTAAATCATCAAATCCAAGGTGAGAACCACAAACACCACAACTTTCTCTATCTTTTGATCATAATTCGAGAGATGTTAGTGAAGATTTAGTGGATGTTGAGTTGTTGTTATGATAGGTTTCTAGTGTTTAAAGTTGTGTTGTGGTTGTTGTTGGGTTGGTAGGTTGTTTAAAAACCCAGAATTTGCAAATGCTTGTTTACTATCCGAACTCGATTAGCACGCTAACGACAAAATCTAGCGTGCTAGATTACAATTAGCGCGCTAGGCCATAAATTAGCGTGCTAATGTTCTGCTGGGCAAAGAACGTATAATTGTCTGGGAATCTAGCGCGCTAATTCCCATACCTAACGCGCTACATTCGACTATTTTGACATAATTTGTGTTAAGTGACTTAAAACACATCTAAATGACTAAATATCCACTATAAATGAAACTAGGTCATTTCAGGTTGAAATTTGGGATATCGGGGACTAGGCGGAGTCAGACCGAGGGTTAGTGACAGAACACGGAGTGCGGTGTGAGGTGTGTAGTATCCCAACTGAAATTGCTTGAGTAGTACTTTATTTTGCTTTTGATTTCATATTTCATATTTTATTACTATATTCCTGGTGTGTTGTAATGGACGGACGTTGAGGCTGTCCCTCCATGCCATTTCGGTGTTTATGTCTACTAGGCCATATCACGTATGTCATCTTGGTGAATAGGGCTACCCGAGAGTTGTAACGAGCACGTATGGGTGCATCATAGGTTCCACGCCGACCTTCTAGCGAATCCAGATACTGGTCTTGCTTGAGTGCTACTCGCCGTCAGTAGTATGTTGAGACTCCGAAATATAGTGTTAGTCTAACCCTAGGGGCTAGGAACACACACTTTGAGCTTTCACTATTACATATGCATGCGATGAGCACAGTTGCCTATTTTTTATTTCTGCATGTTTATTTAATAATTTTGTTTTAAATTCCGGTATTTACTTTCCCTATTGCTTACTTAATTTCCTTGGCAATACACACTTTGGACTTGTCATCTTTGTTTTTGTGATGGCTTGAGTGAAAATCCTAGTACGAGCCGGGGCAAGGGCAAACTACTGGAATACAGAGACGTTTATCCAGGCTTGTACGTTTGTCTATACATATTTTGTTCTATTTTGGGATTTGGGATTGTACGTTATTTACGTTGAGGTACATTTTTGATCTATGAGGCTATATGGGTTTTCCACACTAGGCATCAGAGTTGATCGCATGACTTGTAATGTTTATATTATGATTGTCATGTTAAAATACTTCCACTGTGATTTATTTGAGTTTAAAAATGATCTTAGCAGATGACTAGAGGTTAGTAACAATTTAAATAGTAACTTGTTGTAATTTGAGGTTAATCATGGTTAAATGGTGGATGAGTTGGCATGTAGGACAAACCTGACGCTGGTAGGCTTGGTTGTGGCACCGCATCGGCCCCCGTGATGGTCCATTTTGAAAATAGGCTGTTACGGTTAGTGACCCAAAAACTTAGGAAGTTAGGAAACAAAAACCTGAACCAAGGTAGGTATGGATTTGTTTATTTATCTATGTTGCTTGGCTATCTTAATATATGTAGTTTATGTACTGAATGTGAAGATTATGTAAACTGTGATGTTTTTAATAAATGAAAAATGGCGTTTAATGCGATTCACGAGAGTAAGTTCCTGGAACTGATAATAGGTTATATATGAGGTAAATTACCTTCCCGGCTTATATGTAACTTCCTACTCAGTTAGATAGGTTGCATGAATTACATACGCATGAGAGGGTTTCAGATAAAACCATTGGACATTATTGGATTGACTAGATAGCACATCTGCCAATGTGTTGGTCTAGCAATAGCATTAGTGGTCTCAGTGGGTAATCAGCCCTAGTTTTACAAATAAAATGAGCATCACGGTGTAATAGTCATTGACAGTCAGATTTGCATCAGTTATGTATTGGATTATATTTGTTCATAATCCCGTTAGCTATTTGGTGCATATTGTTATTACATATCATTCTTGATTATTATATGGAATGTTGATGGTTTTGTGAATCCCTACTTACTGAGCAAGTTGGCGCCCTCACCCCAATTAACATTTCAGAAAAATCGACGAGCGCTACGATTACTAGATAAAGAAGATTTCGGAGTCTTGATCTTCTTTTCGATGTATGAATCTTCCCTTGTCTTATATATACTCTACAACAAAATACCTATTTTGCAACTAATATTTTGGTCGCTACAACTACTTTATGGTTGTAGAAATGTTTTACTAACCAAATAAATTGGTCACTCATTAGTCACAAAGACCTATGACACATATACTATTTTGTAACCAAATAATGTAAGTCGTTGCAAATAATACTAATAATGACCAATAACTTGTGAATAATATCTAGTTACGAATATAATTAAAAATATTTAAATCATCTAATTTTTACATTTTTCAACAATATTAAAATAGTCGCGAATTCTATTTTTTGTTACTAATATGTTGTAGTTTTATCGACCAATAACATTTTGACACTAAAGTTTTTTTTTTTATCTAAATTGGTTGGAAATGTAAATATTATTAGTGACTATACTTGCTTAGTTATTAATACTCTATAACAAATGTCGTAATCCCTACTTTTGAGTAATCGTGACAAAAATTCATTAGTTGCAAAAACAATTGCAATCGCAACAAGAAGTATTTGGTTGTAAAAGATATTAATAGTAACAAGTTATATTTTGTTATTAATTTGTTAATGGACATAATTTATTTTGTTGCAAAAGTTTATATCAGTAACCAAACATTTTTTTCTGGAAGAACTTTTACCAACTAAATATAATTGGTTACTCAAATTGATATATTTAGTTGTAAAAGTTTATAATAACGACAAACAAAAATTGTCATCATTTAAATAAAATTTACGATGTTTACCTGCAATTTAAAAAGAATAAATTAAATACTTGAATGACATTATACTATATAAGAACATCATAAAGCAAAGTCATTTAACAAACTAACTAACTAACTAAGAGAAGCTATGAATCATCCATGTCTCTAATTCTAAACCCATTTTAAAAAACAATTATATGTAAATAAAACTAGTACGAAAACCAATTAAACTCTCGTAGTCCCAACAAGTAAACATCTTGCGCCAAATTTGAATGTAATTTGAAGCACCCATGCACCAGTTAAATTATGTGTGAAATCTGCAATTAATAACAAAGAGAAGACATTAATGTTAAAGATCTAATGTTGAGGGACGAGTACAATTAATAAACTAGCATACACTGAAGTGAACCAATTTTTAAATTTGTATTGTTTAACAAAAGAGATAATGTGGTATCAAACAATAGAATGCCATACTTAACAAAAGAACAAGTATGTAACCATGCACCTGAATAAATCTTATCTAATTTGAAAAACTTTAAATATATATCATTAATTAAATTAATAGTCTTACCAAGAAGATGTGTTGTATTTCTTTAGCTGATTGAAACATTGCCTCCATTTCATCTTGCATTCTCTTTAAAACTTCCATAGCTGCCTGAGTATTATGTATTTCTGATTGTGTCATGTATAGCTCTGACCTTGTCTTAGTCAGCTCTATTTTTGAGTCTCTACATGTTGAGCCAACTCACTAGCTCTTTTTTTTGCATCAGTAGTTTTTTCCTTTGCTTCTTGAAGTTCTTCAACTCTTATTCATATTGCTATTAAGGATGATGAGCCAATTTCTCCGTACCCGCGACCGCGAGCATAGCTTGACTTTTTGTCCATCACTTCTTTATATATTTCATCTTCAGTTATTGGTGATGGCCGAAATTGAAGTTCTATCATTTCCTCCTACAACATAATGAAATGTATAACTTTAATAAAAATAACACGTGCATTAACATCAACAAGAACATGATTAAACTTACAACCAATATATCGACACCTAATTAATTATTGTTGGAGTTGAAGTGAGACAAACATTAACATCAATTCGAAAATAATACATGCATTAACATCAGTCATTAGTGATGGCTGAGATTGAAGTAATATACAATGATTAAAGGATTCACATTCATTAAAAGAGTAAAAAAAAATTAGGCCGGTGAAAAAAGAAGTTTAATATTCAATGTATCAACATATGTTAAGTTACAACTATATGCACTAAATCTTATTAATAAACTAAATAATGAGAGGTCAATTGATAAAACAAATAAAACAAAAAAAACTTACGTAAAGTTGTTGCGCCATTGGTGTTTTCCAACCTTTCTCCGTATAGTGGGTCTTCTTCCAAAACTCAATAGGTCTAACTGATTCACCATCATCCTCTTGAAATATTTTTTTACAACAATGAATAAATAGTATTTCAACAAATATCCAAAATTATGTAAAAAAATAATTATAGAAATACCAATTCATGTTGATAACGAGCAAAAGACTTCGATCCTGAGCAATGATTAATTTCAGCTTTTCCACAATTGTTAGTGTTTGCTTCACTTTATTTTTATACGAAAAACATTGTATAAGAAGACAATATAAAAATCTTCTTTGAATGATAATACCTCATGAAAGGATACCTTGAATTTTGCTGATGCAAACTTTTGACAACAAAGTTCCCAATCTTCAATACTCACGTCATTGAATGAATTTTCACAAGCCTCATCACGACTACTAAACGTCTTATAGTATTTATAGGGCTCATGCTTGTAACCTTTGAATCGACGGCTCAACATTTTATTCACAGCAAATAAAATTTAAGAGCAATTCAAGTCTATTTCAAATTTATCCTGACATTAAAAATATAATATAATTAAGGATAAGACATATATTAAGACTAAGTTAAAAAAAACAATTACTTAAAAGAATGAGGTCATAAATTTGTTCTTGATCTTTCTGTTCCATTTTTTTCCACTCTGCAACTCGAATTGGTGCATATGTTCAACAAATTATCCCTAACTCTTTTATGAATTATGCTGCCCATGCTCCCACTGATTTTAATTTTCCATCAAGAATATTAACCTTTAGCTTGATCCCATTGCTTTTTGCTAAATGTTGGTCAAGAGGGCCCTTTTTTAATTTGTCCACCTAAGTAAGAAAAGAAAATATCATATATACACAATTGAAAATGCAAAAGCTAGCTTGATAATTAGTTTACATATGCAATTAAAAGCCCATTGTGATAAGAATCTGACCAGTGTTACTAGTTGTAGTAGTAGGATCAGTAACAACTTGTGATGATATTTGATCAAAGACATGAGAATTAGTAGCACTTGCTATTTGAGATGGAACAACTGCAGGAGATAATACTCCTACACGTAAATTCTCATGAAAAGTAAGTTAGTTTATATGTATAGTTTCAAAAAGTATAAAGCAACAACAAGAAGTATAAATCATTATATTACCCGAATTGGCATTACTAGAATTGCGAAAAGAGCGATTTGTTCCTTGTTGACTTCCGGGAGCCATAGCTATACAAAAATCTTTCAAAAAAATCATAGCATAATATTAAGTGTTATGATTACTTTACTAAGTTTGACATAAGAAGTATTTGCAACCAACAAAATCACCAACTTAAAAGCATATTTTATTATATGTAGACCATTTATTTGATGCTAACATTGATATGGGTCAAAAGAAAAAACAATCAAGAAAAATGAAACACACCTTGCACATTCATTCTAAATCATTGTCATCATCACTAGAATAGTCCATTACTTCAACATTTTCATCACTCTAACTATCAATAATGATACCTACCAATGAAACATCATCTCTTCTGCTAGTGCTTACATCAACTTCAGTTGGAATCATATCATTTCTCATCAATTGCAATGCATCAATTTCATCAGAAACACTAACACTAGCCGTATCTTGAACATCTTCTTGAAACACCTCACTATTTGATCATTGTTCCTCTTCTACTTCCACGACATCAAAGACATTTCTAGGCTTTATTTCTCGCACAATTAAGCCAACTATTGCATAGCTTAGTGTCATTTAAGTAAAAAACATGTCTGGCCTGAAAAGCTAACACATAAGTATAAATTTTGTATCATGTTTTATTTGTATTAACACTAATGAAATATTTATCTTTGCGTATTCCTATCTTGCTATTTCCAACATCCCACCAATCACACTTGAACAATAAAACTTGATTGTCAAGATAATAACTGACTTCAATGATGTCTTTCAATACATCATAAAAATGAACTCATTGGATTAATGAATTCCAGGAACAACTACTCTACTATTTTGTGTTCGAAGACACTTCTCTTGTTCCTTTGTATGAAATCTAACTCTATTAATTACTCACCCAGTGTACTGCTTGATTCATGGATCAGGACCACACGTCAATGAATATAGATCATCACTTGATTCATTGCTTTTCTAATTGGCACAATAATTTAATCTAATAATATTAACAAGTATGTTAATGAGCTATAACAATACATATTTTACAAATATTATATAGGTCTTAATACTTACATGTTCTTCAAACCATTTGGGAAACAACATTTCTTGCATCTGATCAACATTATTGAGATTTCCTTCTCTAAGTTCTTCCATGTGCTTACTATAATTAAAATATAAATAAATATCATAACAAGATTTCACTTCAATAAGAATAGAAAAGCAAACATAACTTTAGCAAAAATACACATGGATCAAACTTACTCAAAGTACGCCATGACTTCAGGGAAATTGTTCAACACATAATACCGAATTCTATTAAGTTCATTTCTTTCGAGTGAGTCGTATTTTGTTGAACCTAACTCTCTAAACTTTGTTGAGGAAATAGGTAGATTATTTTTTTGTTGTCTGTCACATCCATCATGATTTCGATCTTCAAGATTAAATCTTGTCTCAACTCCTTGAAGATACAATGAACAATATGTCAGGCATTCACTATCGATATGAGCTTCAGCAATTGAACCTTCAGGTCTTGCCTTATTTTGTACATATTTCTTTCGAGTATGCAAAAATATGTTTCATATTAAATTTAAACTCCATTGCTTAACTTACACAAATAAATATATATATATATATAAAATAAAATTAGCTAATTGATGATAAGACTTAAGTTATTAACTTTCAATGGGATACATCCATCTATATTGAACGGGTCCGCCAAGTATTGCTTCACGTGGTAAATGGATAGCTAGGTGGACCATAATATCAAAAAAAGTTGGTGAAAATATTCTTTCAAGTTTCCATAATATCATCACTATATCTTTTTCAAGCCTTTCCAAATTTTGTAAATTAAGAGTTTTAGAACATAACTCTTTGAAGAAAAATTATAGCTCAATTAGTGTTGGAGCCACATTTGTGTCGAAATACCTACGTATTGAAATATGAATAAGTTGTTGGAGAAGTACATGACAATCATGACTTTTTAACCCTGAAATCTTGGACTTACTGATGCTTACACATTTAGAAATATTTGATGCATACCCATATGGAAACTTTACAGACTTCAACCAATCACGAAACTTCTTTTTTTCTTCGTTTGAAAATGTATACAATGCAGGAGGAATGTTAAATTTCTTACATTTTTTAACTAAATGTAATTCCTTCTTTATTCTCATCGCCTCAAAATCCGATCGAGCTTTTGCCGAGTCTTTAGTTTTCCCATCAATATTCATTAATGTCCCGAGTATTCTATCACAAATATTCTTTTCTATGTGCATAACATGGAGATTATGTCGAAGCTTAAGTGTACCCCAATATGACAATTCAAAGAAAAAGCTTTTCTTTGTCCAATTTAACTCTATAGCACGACGTGGACCATTATTTTTTTGAAGACCCTTCCAAAATTGTGTATCTTTCACAAATTTAAGTTGTAACAATATCTCAGTGCCAGACAATTCCTTTGGCTTAAGCCTTTTCACGTTATTACCATCAAAATGTTTTTTATGTCGTGTTTACCAAGAATGATTGCTTGGTAAGAAACGAAGATGACTCATTTAACATACCTTTCTACTATGCTTCAAGTATATCGAACACGTGCCTTTATTAAAAGTCGGACACGCCATATATCCTTTCATACTCCAACCAGACGACATGCCATATGCTGGGAAGTCATTGATTGTCAATAATACAGCTGCATGTAATTTAAAATATTTCTTGGACATAACATCATAAGCATTCACCTCATTTTCCCATAAATCTCTCAATTCATCTATTAAAGGACGCAAATAAACATCGATATCTCTTCCTGCTGACTTTGGTCTTGGAATAAGGAGGGACATAAAAAGAAAATTTTCTTTCATGCATTTACAAGATGACAAATTGTAGGGGATAAGCATTACGGGCCACATGTTATAAGGATTGCCCATTCCACCAAAAGAGTTGAACCTATCACTTGCAATACTAAGCCGAACATTTTGTGGATCGTTAGAAAACCACTCATATTCTTTGTTAAATTCTTGTCAAGCTAATGAATCAGACATATGATCCAAAATACTTTTATCGTCTACGCGATTTCTATTATGTCAAATCATATCATTCACTGTCTTTCTTGACATAAATAACCGTTAAAGTCTTGGTTTTAATGGAAAGTACCTAAGAACCTTTTGAGGAATTTGCTTTTTATTTTCTTCAACTGGTTTATACCTTGATTCACCACAATTTGGACAACTACATTTGTTTGCATTTTCCTTCCAAAATAAAAAACAATCATTACACATGCATGAATAGGGAGGTAACCTAATCCTCAAATCCCGAAGAGATGTTCGAGCCTTGTAATAAGACTTTGGGAGAGTGTTTTCAATAGGTAATAAATCTTTCATCAACACAAGAAGCATGTCAAACGATTTGTTAATCAATAAGTTTATTGTTTTCAAATGAAGAAGTTTTATCACAATATCTAACTTGGAGAATTTCTCACAACTTGAGTAAATGGGTTTTTGTGCTTCTTGAAACAATTTCTCAAACTTTTTCGATTCTTCATTAGTCGCATGATCAGTTGTAGGTTCTCGAAATTGTGGGAAGCCAGAAGTTTGAATCTCGAATGTTTCAAAAGATAAGGCATTTGCATCTTCAGGAAGATAGACATTCATATATTCTAACAAGTCTTCTACCCCATTAACTTCTTCCTCATCATCACTCTCACTTTCAAATGAATGATCATTATTTATTGTGGTATAACTTTCTCCATGATGCACCCATTGAGTATAATTTTTATTCATCCTATTTTTCTTTAAATGTTTTTCAACTATATCAATATGTTCATAATATCTATTATTGCATAACCAACATGGCATCATGTTCTAGATGCTTTATCCATTACGCCACGTGCTATAGTTATAAAATCTCTTATTCCCTTCATATATTCATGCCAATATCTATTTCAAAGCTGCATTCAACTTTTACCCATTTGCTCACCTATCACAAGTTTAATATTAATAAAATCATACTAGTAGATTTGAGGCGCACAAAATCATAGATCATATTAATAATGATATGTTCATAAAGGTTGAGCTAATATTTTACTTTTTCATAAGTCCTATAAGGTGTAGATTTTAATGGCCAACTAGAGTGTATTATGGCTACAAGCCATATTCAGGAATCAAAGAAAGGCCAACTAGAGGATCATGCACTTAGTTTAAGAAAAGTAATAGAAACAATTTGATATTTGTATTAGGAGGCAAAGTCATGGCTCAAATATAAAAAATAATAATCATTAGCATGTCATAGAAGTGACCGTACAACAAAGTCATCTCTTAATCAAAACAAAAAAATGATACGTAGCATACAAAATAAGAGATGACTGTGAGGTTGCGGTGTAAGATCCAATCAGTTGATATGGTGGAGGAAATAAAAAAGATACATAGCATACAAAATAGTATTGACACAAAGGCAAACTCAAGAAATTATGTGGAAACATAAATGCGTAGCAACAACGCTGTCGTAGAAGGTTGTCTTGCAGTACATTCCTTGCTGCCATTAATATTTTCTTCTTTTCTTTGTAGAATTGTTAGGATTCCTATATTTTTTTCCTAATTACAAACTCTAGAACATTTTAATTGATTCGCTAAGATTTTACTACTGAACTATGGAATATACTTTTCAATTTGTAATTTACAGAACTTTAAGGATACTTTAATTGATTTGCGGTAATTTATAGTTGCTGTGTATGACAGTGCAATTGTTGAGTGTTGAACTGATGTTCTTGATTGATTTTTTATTTGTAAAAGACTGGTCTTATGTAGGGTTTACAAAATGCAATTGCTAGTCAACCCATTTAAAGTAGTTGTAGTTGTTGTGATTTTCTTGTCTTTAGTGTGTATAGTTATTCCTCTTTTTGGCAGATCTTTTTTTTTTTAAGAAATACAAAGCAATCGATACTTATTTTTTATGTATAAAAAAATTTTTGTGACAAAAAATTAGATCTAATTCAAGCCAATTGTGTAACAAAAAAGTCAATTGTCTCTAAACAATGTATTTTCATCTTAAAAATAAATAAACTTTTTTCCCATTAAAAGTATTCAGTAAGATATTTAGAGGGCCACCTAGGACTAAATAGACATTCAGATGAAAAAAATCTCCAATGAAAATTTTATTTTAAATGTCGAATTTACGTGACATATAAGGAATAAACATTGTCTATATCGAATGTGGACTTTTAAAGGGTGCAATGATAGCCATTGAAGAGCGCTTTTGAACTTTAATGACAATTCAAGCTACTTAAGATAGGTATTTATCCACATTGTTGATACAACATAAACCCATGCCTACAATCATCATTTACCATTGGAAATATTTTTAGAGTTCTAACTTACACAAGTTAGG
The DNA here is from genome assembly GCA_039657365.1 of Stephania yunnanensis. Taxonomy (NCBI): domain Eukaryota; kingdom Viridiplantae; phylum Streptophyta; class Magnoliopsida; order Ranunculales; family Menispermaceae; genus Stephania; species Stephania yunnanensis. The sequence goes on along the minus strand of CM077585.1, from coordinate 50,049,043 downwards.
GAAGTAGGCACGACACAAATAAGGCTTTACCTCATCGACACTAGCTTTGCTCTTTGATTTTTCTTCTTGTACTAGGCATTTTAGTTGAATTGATTTTCTTTTGAACAATTAGTTGAGTGAATTTTCTTATTTTAGTACCTTCATCTCTATTGTTGATGCCTCAAATTAAATAAACATTAGCATTATATTCCAACAACATTTTCAATGTCAAAAATACAATAAATATAAGTTGTTTAAAAAATTCGTCACTGTGATTTTTGAATAATTAACTTCGAATAAATAATTATTAGAAAGTACTATAAAAAAATGAATATTGAAATCGATCAAAATAACTCTAAAAATTTCAAGCGCCAATTAATTTTATTGTTATGATACATGTAGTATTTTTGTGAAAGTATGTGCATTATAAGTTTACATTAAGACAAGGACAAATGAAAAAAAAAACAATAAGGATAGCTTTTTGTGTATATCTTTAAAAATGTAATATCTTTTATTTAATATACTTCTCAATTCTCACAAATAGTCCGATTGTGTAAATATATGCTAAGAAAAAGTCAAATATGATTTTTTTACACTTTATTAACTAAATCTTTTGTATTCAAAAATAGCATATATGAAATACAGAAGTCTTAAAAAATTATAGAGCATGCATTAAAATAAATCACGAAGTCTTATTTATTTAAATTTTAAAAACATATCATATTTACCATTTTTTAAGATTACACGCATCATACTCTTTCATTGTGCTCGATTTTACTGCGACAAATAAAAAATAAAAACAACATACCCCCAGTCCCAAAATTGGAGTTAGCTACATAGATCAAACTCTTCCCCCGTGCACAATTTTATTGCGACCAATACAATCTTTAATTTATTAGTAGAAACTTATATAAATAGTTCAAGAAACAAAAATAATTACTAATTTATTTTCGTGGCAAAAAGTATAAGTTAATAATTTTGATGCTTACTAATTTTTTTAAATCAATACATTATTTTTCTAAAAAGAAGTAGTGACTACAAAATTAAGTACAATTTTATATTCATTTTGAGTTGAATGTAAATTTTTTTAACGAAATAATTTTTTTTTATCTTTGACAAAATAAATTTGGTTCAATAAAAAAGATTAACGGAAAAGCGTAAATATTAAAGTTTTTTTTTATTAATCCATATATGAAAAAAAGTTATTTACAACAAACTAAATATTATTCTTAGAAATTACTTAAATGACAAAAAAATAATATTCTGACAACTAACTTTTTGTTGTTGCTAAAGAAAAAGTATTTGTAACCAATTTATTTTGTTACGACAAGTATTTATGAAAAAAAATATCTTTCCTTAAATATATTTTAAATATTAATGGTAATTAAATTAATACGTCATTTATGACTATTCGATAAGTTGTCGCTAAAAGTAAGTTTTTTCGTGACTAATATAATTACCGTTGCTAAAAAAATAATTAGTACTAACAAAAAATATTTGGTTACAAATAATTTGTCACAAAAAGTAAATTAACTTTAATATAATTCTATTTGCATCCAAATAATATAACATTTATGACCATTAAATAAATAGTTATAAAAAGTTAATTTGTAATGACTAATATTTCTTTTAGTTGCAAAATACGTTAATTATTTATAACAAAATATTTGTTGTTGCAAAAAATTCGTCATGAATGTTAATCAAAAATACTTTTCGTAAATGGAATTTAATTTTAACTTTTTCGCAACTAAATGCATGTATCATTTGTGACTATTTTGTACGTGGTCGGAAAAAAAACTCTTTTATGACTAAACTTATTTTGGTTACAATAAAGCATATATTTAGTAACAAAATATATTTAGTCGCAAATGTTTAGTTGCAAAAGACGCATTTTGTTGTAGTATATATTTGTATTGAATTACGATTTTGCAATATCACAAGGGATGTGAAGTTTTGTATAATTGAGATTTATTTTGGTTTGATTTTGATACTGTATATCGTGTTTGATTATAAAAAAAGTTTTAAATTTTCGTTGTGTTTATTATTTGTTTTACATCGATATTTAATATACAGCTGTGTTTATCAGGAGATAGAAGGAGAGGCTGCTGGCTCTAGATAAGTCTAGTGGGATCTCAAGGCTTAATTACAGTTCGAGGCCGAGCATCGCCCCAATCGGGTTAGGGAATGCTATAGCATGGTATCGGAGACTGAGTTTAAGGGCTTTGTTACATTTAATAACTCTGATATAGTTTGGTATCAGAGATTGGTCAGAGCCTACTCCAAATCTTAGGGTAGTGAACTTTGATACAGTGTGGTATTAGTGTTTACTTCAAAGAATAACCTTATTACTTGGAAACAAGTGATAATTGGGATATAATTTGGTTTCGAAGTTTAAGGTTATTGACTTTGGTATAACTTAGTACCATACCCTTAGTTTACTAACTCTGAAAGTTGTCTCGAGTTACGAAGAAGGTTAAGATGTAATAAATGAGTTTATCGTGATTTTGGGAGGTAACCAAAAGATAAAAGACTGAGATACATTATTTGTTATGCTTTATTATATCGACGTGGTAGATATAAGAGTTATGTTATACCTGAATGATGATAAGATGGTTATTGATTCGTCATGATATAAGAAAGCATTGAAGGTAAGAGTTCAAAATAATCTTAAACTCGAAGAGTTTGAAAAAGGAAAGAAATAAGAAAAATTTACAAAAATAAAACTTAACTCTTTTCCGATTAACTATTGTCAATGGTCTTTGTTCTCAGTGATATTATTAGATAAATAATAGTTAGTGAAGAAGTATCTATTGAATTTAGACCTTGAGACGTGTATTAGGAGAATATAATTTATGAAACAAGGGAATACTGAATGACTTTGGATGGAACTCAAAGATGGTAAATCGCTTTGAGATATGATTTAATACAAGTATTAAGACTAGTAGAGAAATAATGGAAGTTATTCAGTAAATAAATTAGTGATTATGATAAAAAACTATTTGAGATTAGGAAACCAGTAATGTATTTATACTTTATAAATTGTTATGAAGTAGAAATTCTAGATATGGTATGAATCCATATTGGAATGACAAGTAAATTGTCGGGTAATGAAAGGTGAAATTAAGAATTTGACACTGAAAAATAGTCTAATCCAGAACATTGCGGTGAGTTGTAAGATATTCTAGTCTAATATTTTAGACTGATATTGTCTAAATTGGAGAGAATGAGTTATCAATGAATCTAAGGATTTGAGAAACCCAAAGAATAATATATGGTAGTGGGAATGAATATTCATTGACCAAGATTGACAACTCATTTTGACGATAATGTGAAATAATTTGTTCTCAAAGTTTAGTTAAGATCTGGTTGTCACAATGGTATAATCAAAGTTAAGGATATATTTAAAGATGATTTTAGGCGATTGCTGGATCACTTTAAGTGGATGGTGGAAACCATTAGAACTTACTAGAACTCATGCTATGCTCATGAATAAATGGTATCGAGTTTGGAAACCCTATATAATATCCTGGAATCTTGAAGACTTAGAAGGTGCACAAGTATTACCATTAAGAATATAAATTATGATGATAATTGGCTCAGATTAGATTTTGCAAATGTCGGTACTAAGTTTCAAAGGTAAATTACTTGTATGAGTGTTGAATATTAACATCAAATCAAGGGATTTGATTGAGAGTGGGATAATATGAGATTGTCATATATTCAACCAAAGATAAAAGAGAAAGTAATCTTGAAATAATTGAATATTACAAATGATTGATCCAGGGATCTCTACTATTGTTATGTAATTTATTCAGTTAACTCAAATACGTGAATTGTATAAGCTAAAATCAGACACAAGGATTTCTTAGAGAAAGCTGGAGTGTAGTTTAACTACAATGTTTGCTTGATGATAACTAAATTATAGAAGAAGTTAGATGTTTATCCTAAGACTTCTTATTTAGGTAAGAAGGTGTGTTGACATAATAAAGAAAAATTGTAGCTTATATTTTTATTTATATATATGGTTCAAGATTTGTGATAAGAACTAATGGAGATTGATAATCTCAAGATAATTAATTTGGTAATTGTACCAAATATGGAATGCATCACTTGTAAATAAGAGGAAAATTTTGTTGAGAGTCTTTTAATCATTTTTAGAGATTATCGAGAATCTTAGAAACATCATTAAAAGGCAATCTCGAGGTATAAAGACAAATTGATTGGTATAAGTAGTGAGTTTTCAAAGTGTAGAAGTTTGAAAATTTGAATTGTCAGAGTGATAGAAATAGAATGTGAGACTGATACCTTGGATTTCTTAAATGTTAGGAATTCACTTTGAAACATCACTTATTAAAGGTGATTGTGTTGGCAATGCCTTGAATAGGAAAAAAGACAAAGGATGTTGTTACAATTAGGGGTGCACGCGGATTGGATCCAGTTCAATTAATGTCAATTCGCACTCCAATCCAATTATTGTGGATTGGAAAATTATAGTCCGGTCCAAATCAAATAATTCATCAATCCAACTCAATCCAATTTTCATAACGCGGACCGGACTGGATCAAGTTCCGCGGATTGACATTTTTCTATCGAAAGCTTCATAAAATTAAACTTAATCAAATAAACCACAAAAATTTGTACCACACATACATCTCACAAATCTATAACATATTCCCAACAAATCAAACCAAATTATAAAACTAAAAAAGAAAACAACAATAGTTATCAAAAACGATAAAAAGAAATTAAATAAGAGGATCAACACAGATATGACAGATTGATTTGTAGCTATACAAAATATCAATTTTTGGTGATCGCTGCCATTGATTTCAACTATTGAGTGGATTTGGAAAAAATTGGAGCCCTAGAAAGTGTGCTAAGATCAAAGAAAAAGGTTGTCAAAGCTCTTGAATGAAAAGGAGGGGGAAAGGGTTCACAAACTCTTAGATAAGATAAGGGAGTGGTGCCGTCAACGAGATGGAGGAGGGGGACTATCGGCTGTTGAGGTTAAGTAAGTAAGGGTTTTAATTTAAAGTTGATAGTTGTGGTTGATTTTCTCCAAGATAATAAGTACATGTAATCATATATATGTATGTGTGTTTATCTTATAAATGGATTGGATCGGACTGGATCCGTGGTTTTTTATTTTAGGATCCGTAATCCGGTCCAATCCATGAAGATTAGTGATTTCTCAATCTAATATAGTACAAGGGATCAAAAATTTGATCCAATTAGCGATAATTGGTTCAAGTTGGATTAGATCTGCAAATTATTGCAATACATGTGCACCCTTAGTTACAATAAAAGCTGCTCAGTAATATCTCTTGAGTAAAATGTGTAATGCTAAACAATTGAAGTCATGCGCAGGCACATCATCAGCTGAGTTGTCTGGATTGGTAACTATAAGTCTATTCTTTGGAGCTTAGATTAGATGTCATGGCACAAATCTCTAACCCTTTTTTAATTTCTTTAATCAGGATCACCGACCTTTGACGTGGGACCTACGCTGTGATACGTATACCGACCGAAGCGCGTGGCCGAGGTATATGGCATTTTTGTATTTATGTATGCCTAGTGTTATGTGTTGTGTAGACTTACTAAGTCGATTTGTACAGTTCTAGGTGTTGAGACGAGAGCGGGGGCATGCCTCGATATGCGTGTCAACGCGGGTACCGGGTAGTTGACGGGACCGACTATTAGGTCGAGGAAACGAAAACACACAAATTGAATAAAAATTTGTCAAGTAAATAATATGGAATATATAAATATAGTGACTAGCGACGCGGCGATACACGGATATCACGGTTCGGACTCGAAACCGGGCGTCGAAACGCCCGAAAACACAGACAAGTGTCTTAGTGGTGTCACAGTTAGGTGTCACTTGTACACACACACACACAACAACACACTTGTCCAAAAACACACCACCTGTCCACAACAACACCACGTGTTCACCACCCACTCCCACCTACACCAACACACCACACACACACACAACATACACACAAACAATCCGACCGAAAGAGGAAGAAAAATCGAGAGAGGAAGAAGAAGAAAGAAGAGGAGGAGGAGGAGAAGGGACGCGCCGGGAAGGAGAGACGAGATCACAATCGCGGTGAGTCGTCGTTGTTGTTGTAGATCCGGTGGTTGGCGGTGGGGTGGCCGTGAGTGGCGTTCGGCCATGGAGGCCGAATCCTATGGCCGAACGACGCCGAGGTGGTATTCCACTGGGGTTGGGGTGGAGAGCAACCCCAACCCCATTACCGAAATTAAAGAAAAAAAAATTTCCTTCCTCCCGATCGAACCAGTTGATCGGGAGGAAGGAGGTGCACACGAGCGCGCGTGCGCGCGTGCGCGCTCGTGTGCACCCCCTTACTGGGCCAGGCCCAGAATGGGCCAGGCTCGGTCCATGGGCCGAGCCTAGACCTGTTCTGGTCCAGGCCAGGTCGGGTCCAACCCGTTTGGGTCGACCCGACCCTAACGAAAAAAAAAAGAAGAGAAAAAGGAAGAAAAAATGAAAGAAGATTTAGAAAAATCTCGAAAAATTAGGGAAAATTATATGTCGATAAAATAAATAGAAACTGGAGAAAATTATGTGTCGATGATGTTTAAATTGAGCTTACACCCACTATATTTGAACTAATGAGACACCAAACTCAGGAACCTAGGAAAAAAAAGGGTACGGGAGAGCGAATACAAGATTTGGAATTACGGGATGCCAGTAAAGCTAGGAATTTACTTTGTTGTTGTGAGTATACCCAATGACAATTTTACTTGGCATTTCATTCCTATGAATTGTTGTTCTTGCATAGTCCTTTTGACTATTTTGCCTTTGTACTCTTATATCATGTGTTCTTTGTGTCTATGCTCACTTGATGAGTCTAGTTTGCATGATATCCATTCATTTAATTTAATTCATTGATTCTATCCCATGCTATGCTTATTCTTGTTGTTTTAAATGTGATTTGAATGATAAATAGCATACTATTAGGCTAGTGAATATCTTATAAATGTTTAAGAGGACTTGCATTCTTTATTTGTTTAGGTGTGTAGTTATGCCTATGCCTTGACAATCCATCCATGGTATTTCTTGAAATTTAAAAAGTAGTTTTTGCATTTAGGTCCCGTACTCGATCGATGTGTGCGCGACTCACGGGGTTAGAGTCCCTGGGGATATCGACACTTGTTGCTTGACACTGTTTGACACTCGGGGTTAGAGTCCCTGGTAACACTTGGGTTATAGTCCCTTGTGCTATATGATGATGGAGTCGGAGTGACACGTTTCACTGCCGACCGGACCTAAATCACTGCTACTTAGCCTAGTGTCGGTATCACTTGTTTAACTCTAGTATTTACTCGCATATGGTTTATTTTCCAGTTTTCCATTTATATGCTTTTAAATACCATTTGAATATTTGGAAATGCAACTTAAACTTTTCATCGGGGATTACTGTTTTATTCTTGTACTCACCGTCCTTTTTATGACGGTGGGCGCAGAGTCGTTTACCAGCAGGCCGGGCAAAGAGAAGATCGACGATTATCCCTGAGCCCGCGGTGTGTCACTGCATCGATTGTAGGTCTTCTTTTGATATTTTGATTGTATATACTATATACGTCTTTCAGATACTATTTGGGGTGCTATATTGGGTTGAGCGTTAGTTCCCCCACTTGACTTAGACTATTTTGTTGTTTCACTACATTTTGAGGATTTTATATATGTGATGTCAGTTCCTGGTTTTCCACACTTAGAATTTTATAAATGGCTTCCGCATAAGTTACTCATTGCTTCCGCATAATCAATACTTTAAATTTTATAAATGGGTACATGAACACGAGAAAAGAGGCGTCTAGATTGTAAAGGCTGACTAATACGTAGTTAAGTCCTACGTGGATATGATTAGGGCTTAATTATGGGATTAGGCCGGGCGGTGCCCTAGATTAGGAGAGGGGCCGTCACATTAGAGTTGAGCTAATAATGATTAATTGAGTGATACATTATTTGAGAAACTGATTGAGATTATCTAGTACGTCAAGGTTTGACTACTAACTATTGGTATTCTATATGGATAATCTCATATTCAAAAATTGAGCATGTAAATAAATTTCTTGGAACTTGAATTAAAAAGTGGGACAAGAATATTATAAAAATCTCATGGATTTCTTTAAAATATACATTTAAGCGAAATCCAAAATCATTATGATAAAAATGAGTTGTTGGTGACCTTAGTTTATGAAGAACCAAGATTATTATTTCAGTGAGGAACCTAAGGTTTGTTTTCCAGTGGGGAAGAAATGTATAATAGCTGGGAGGGACTTCTCAATCTTAACATAATATATCTATAGCTAATCTTAGTTCTAGAGAATATGATTTCTGAGCTTGTGACTTGGAATGTGATAGTTACTAGAAGAAATAATTTGTCGTGTGAGTTCTCTAGATATTGACATTGTTTGGCTATAAATGTTGAAGTGTTTACCTTAAAAGGTTATATGCTTAGCTTTATCATCAATTGGTGTGAGACGATAAGTAAAGATACAAGCAAGTCGGAGCATGAATAATTTAGAACTACACAGAAAGGTGTTAACAAACTATCAATATACAATTACAACTCAGATAAATGAAAAGATATATGAGGAAGTGTAGATGGTTCGAGTTTCTAAAGAACTACGAATTCATTTTAGAGTATCACCCAAGTAAGGCAAATAGGGTTGCGGATGCCTTTAGTAGGAGAAGAACGTGCATAAAAATTGTAGCTATTGCCTAAGCTTCTTAGGTTAGACTTCTTGAGGAAGTATATGTGATGATGATTCATGTGAGTTTCGCTGATACATCATCAACCGAGAGAGCTAATTCCAAAGCTACTAATATGTTCTTCTGAACTCAGATTCAGTCTGAACTGGAAATGATTCAATGGGAGATTGGTTATCAGAAAGTTGATCAGGATTATATAGCACATCAATGATAAGCGGTTAAGTGTGGATCATCCTGATTGGTTAGTTTTTGATGATGGTTTATTACGGTTCTGGGAGATATTGTGTATTTCAGCTCATGATCATTTGAGGCAGGAGTTGCAGCGGGAATCTCATAGATCTTTTTACTCTATTCATCCAGGTAACACTAAGATGTATCGCGATATGAGGCGTATCTATTAGTGGACTGGGATGAAGACTGATGTTGTTGAATTCGTAAGGAGATGTCAGATATGTAAGCAAGTTAAGGCTGAAAATAGAAAACCTAGATGGTTATTACATTCACTGTCTATTCTTAAGTGGAAATGGGAACATGTATCGATAGATTTTGTTTCCGGTTTATCTCCAAGTCTGTGTAAGCACAATGCGGTATGGGTTGTAGTTGACAGGTTGACAAGGTCTGTGCATTTCTTGCCAGTTTCCATGTGAGATCCTCTTGACTGATTATGTGAGGTGTATGTACATGGGGAGTTGAGATTTCATGGAGTTCTAGTGTCGGGTACTTCTGTTAGAGATCCGAGGTTCACGTCTAGACTATAAAGTGATTAGCAGAGACAACTGGGAACTGTTCTTAACCTCAATACAATATACCATTCGCGGACTAGTAAACAGCCTGAGCGATTGATTTTGGTGCTAGAGGATATACTTCGAGCTTGTATCTTCAAGTTTGGTAGTAACAGGAAGAATTACACTTTCGCTGTGGGAGTTAATTCAGGACTACACATAGAGAATTCAGTAGATTCGCCGGCGTTTGATTATGGAACACCTAAGACATAAGAGATATGCTAATAATCATCATAGGTTTTTGTAGTTTTCAAAGGACGATCTCGTTGAATGTCTCACCTATGAAAGGATGGTACAAGTTTGGATTAAGGGGTGAGCAAGCTCCAAGGTACACTGGGTCATTTAGAGTGCAGGAAAGAGTTGGTCATGTTGCGTACACGTTAGAGTTATCTGCTCAGTTAACTAGAGTTCATAATGTCTTCCACGTGTCTATGCTTCGCAAAATGATGACTCAGTTCACTCCAAAGATTGATTTGAATGAATTTGATCTTGGGAAAACTTATCTTACGACGAGTAGCCGATTTAGATACTTGATCGTAAGATTCAGTAGCTGAGAACCAAAGAGACTCTTTTGGTTAAATTGAAATGATAATTTCACGGAGATGAGGAACTAACTTGGGAACGCGAGTCTTATATAAAGGAGCAGTTTCCATTTATCTTCAAAACTACATGTAATTTTACATTTACTTTAATTTTGAGGATGAAATTGCTTTAAATTGGGGAGACTATAAGGAACCGCTACCTTAAACTGGTCATTAGTGTTAATCTATATCATAATTAATCCGAGTTAGGCTCGCGCTTAAGGTCGGTATACCTCGATCAATGTGTGCGTGAGTTTATGTGATGATTTGTGTTTGTTTTGAATGCTTAGTGAATTTATAGGTTGTAGTATAAAATAAGAATTTATATACAAGCTTATAATTGGAAAATAAGTAACTAAACAATAAATTGATGGTACACCAAATGCGACGAGGGGGACGTGAAATGAATGTGCACACCCGAGAACAGTCGTAGGCATGTACAGTGAATTTATAGGAGAGAAAATACATGAAATATATATATATATATGATATATAAATATACATATTGAAACTGTAAATTTGATTTGAATTATATGGATCGTTGGATTGCCTCGAGATGAGCGTAAGTATTGATGGTATCAACATGTGTGTCACTTTAAGAGTTGTCATGTTAATACATCAATTACTTGACTAGCCTCGAGATAGCATGATGCATATATCGAGGAAATTCATATGTTAAAATAAAAAATCTCAAGTTTATCCTCACCGTTGCATTGATTCATCGAGAGAGTGAGAGGAACCAAATAGCTAAGGTTTTGATCTTATGAGGATTGATCTATGAGGGAAATGAGTTGATTCAAGGAGATCAAACAGTTGTTAGATCAAAGATTAACACCTTGGTAAGTTGAGTTTGAAATCTTAAGCTAAATTCAATAGTTAGTAATGATTTCTCTGCGAATCGTTGTTGTTGATGATCCTAAATGGGTTTATACCTCACTAGATGTCCTCCCTAATGTTTTGGGAGAGTGTTTGAGGTCGTTATGATGATTTGGTAATGGAACAGTGGTTGATGCCCTGTTTACTATCGAGACAATGCAGGGTGGAATGCGCTCTATGTAGCAGTGGAGCGCTCTCCCTTCATCAGTTGGGACGAACCCAGTTGGTAGAGGGTGCCCCACTAATTGAGGGAGCACACTCCCGCCCCAGAAAACAACAACTTTGCTATAAATTAATTTGAATTTTCTGAGGTCTTAGAGACCGAATTATGGGTTCTAAACATAGGGTACTAGACTTATATTGATCACAAATGGTTTGTGATAGGTTTTGGAATACTTTGGTAAAACGTGAGTGACCTAAAAACTTAAGAATTTTGGAAATGAAAACCTGAACCGAAGTAAGTATGGATTCACTTATTTATCAATGTTGCTTAGCTATCTTAGTATATGTAGTTCATGTAGTTTATGGACTGAATGGGGATACTATGTACATTATGATGTTTTTAATAAATGGAAAACACTATTTAATGTGATTCACGAGAGTAAGTTCCTAGAACTAAAAATTGGTTATATAGGAGATGGGTTAACTTCTCGGCCTATATGTAAATTCCTACTTGGTTAGATAAGTTGCGTGGATTTCATACTCATTAAAGGGCTTCAGATATAACAATTGGACATTAATGGATTGACTAGACAACACATCGGTCAATGTGTTGATCCAACAATAGCATTAATGGTGTCAATGGGTAATTGACTCTAGTTTTACAAACGAAATGAGAATTACAGTGTAATAGTTATTGACAATAGGACTTGCATCAGTCATGTATTGAATTATATGTTGTTCATAATCCCGTTAGCTATCTATGGTGCATATTGTTATTGCATATCATTTTTATTGTTATATGAATTGTCGATGATTTTGTGAATCCCTACTTACTGAGAAAGTTGGAGCGCTCACCCCAATTAACATTTCAAGAAAACTGACGAGCGGTACGGCTACTGGATAGAGAAGATTTATGAGTCTTTATCTTCTCTTCGATGTAATGAATCTTCTTTTGTCTTTTATATTTGTATTGAATTATAGTTTTGCAATATCACAAGGGATAAGAGGTTTTGGATTATCGAGATTTATTCCGGTTTGATTTTGATATTATATATCGTGTTTGATTATCGAAAAAGTTTTGAATTTCCGTTGCGTTTATTATTTGTTTTACATCAATATTCGATATAGAGTTGTGTTTATCAGGAGATATAAGGAGAGGCTGCTGGCTCTAGTTAGGTCTAGCGGGATTTTTAGGGCTTAATTAAGATTTCGGGCTGACTATCGCCCTAATCGGGTGAGGGGATGCAACACGTTTAAGGGGAATGTGAAACTAAACTATTAAGTTTACTTTTGTAATATTCAGTTACTGTATGGAGTCAAGTAGTGCACGTGAAGTGTACATGTTAGTTGTGTGTAATGTGTGTTACAAGTATCGATCTGTACTTTATTGATCGAACGGTTCACATGTGCTCAATCGTGTGGTCTATGTATGTTTGTACATGTGATATATAAATCAAAATCCTAACCGACTAGATTCATTTTTGGAATCTAGATCAAGATTTCTCAGAAACATTGTTCTTCATTTTAGGGTTTGATAGATGTAAAACATCTCGTTCAATAGATCAAGTAGCTCGATACTTAGGCCCTTAAGTCGTGGTCTTAAGTTTGAGTCCTACATAAGTAGTTTCCTATATTGGGAGAGCAATAGTTTCCTCCCCCCCCCCCCCCAAAAAAAAAAGGAGCAAGTAAACAATTTAAATTAAGTGTGTTGAAAATTTAGACCTTAAAGACTGGAGAAGACGAAGGTTGCAAACAAATGTTGCAGTTAAGCAAGGCAGGGTCAGTAAGTATTAACGAAATACCTGTCACTGCTAGTGCCACTATTCCCATTACTTGGACCTTGTGTGCTCTTTGAATCATTAGTACCCATCACATTAAATCTGAATTAGTGGGCAATAGATCTTCACAAATCACATTTGAAGCAAATTTAAGCTGACTTTGTGAAGTGTAAACATTAATGAACTACATATTTATATATAAAACCCAAGTTTAAGAATCCATTAAACTCTAAACGAATATATATTTGTTTGTGAATGTCTGAATGATAGTGGGAAAATGGAGTAATTTACTTACCAAGTGGGAAAATGGAGTAATTTACTTACCATGTTCTAGTTTCAAGGGCTCGCCTTTAAAAAAAAAAGTTCTAAGGGCTCAAATGAAGACAAGAAATGGGATTTAGTAAAACCGTAAAAAGTTAAAAACCCCTTCTAACACGTGAGTTCATTTATTTCAGACACATGGGTTTATTAATACAATTTAATTTTCATTATTTTATGTCCCAATTGATGTCTCTGCAGATTTTCTGTTTAGACGTGAGGCCTTGTTTTTATATATGTTTGTCAAACTTCTAGGGAAAATGAGGGAAAATGGTAGGCCTACCTCACCAAACGCACATCATAACATGTTGTCTATGTGATGCTCCTCGAGATGTGTGTTAATTGCATCTTGAGATACATCGCACACATATCAAAATATAATGTACGTTCTGATGTGCATCTAGCATTGCCCAACTTCTAGAGAATGTACTCAACTGTAATTACTTCTTAAAAGTTAGCTTCCCAAGGAAATTAAAATTGGGAGTTTAGGAGTAAGGCTTTGTTCCATTCATTTTTGTAAGTTTAACTTTCGAGGAAGTTAATATTTTTGCGTTCGAAAATATTAGAATGACAATAAATATGTCACATCGAAACACATTGGCTCACAATAACCATCTATACAGCCTCAACCTGTGTGTATGCACCATGATTTGTATATGCTTATATCTCAAATCACGCATGGATAACTTAAAGGCCCAATTTAACTTTCAGTGTGATATGCACGTTATCATTCCAGCACTGATTTAGCTTTTTATACTTTCTTGAGAAGTTGCATATTTAAAATTGGAATAATAAGATACTACACATAAGGGCATCACTAACCACTCCCCATCAAAAAAGTGTAATTTTCACCCTAAAATAGAGTTAAATATGTGACAATTTAGCCAAATCATATTTAGTGAGATGGATAAGGCGTCACTTGTTAAAAGACAAGGTTTAGGGAAGTCGTGCGTCTGACTAATCCCGCTAATGTAAAAAAAAGTGTGAAAATTTATTGCTCCTTCTAACCCTTCGCACCAAATCCTACACCAAAAATGTACATTCCAATCTAAGCATCTTTAATTTTTAATAGTTTCAATACAAGAAGTGAGGCGCACACAAAAAATATACTCCCTTTCTAGTCATAATTGTAAGTGGTTTAAAATAAATGCACAAGAATTAAAGAGTAATATTACTATAGGTAGTACTACCATGGGAACCGCAAAAATACTCATGCCATGAGATGACATTTACAACCATTAGATTCTAATCCAACACATTTATCTATGAGTCATAAATGCACAGTGACGACCCCAAACTCCAAGGCAAATCGGCTACTGCCACGTCGCCAGACACATCACCAAGTCATGCCACATTACCGCACGCTTGTCCTTGATGGCCAGCGGTCGAAACCTTCGTACGCGTTTTATTCGCATTTAACTTAATATTTATGAATGTTTTTATGAATATTTACATTAAGTTAACTAATTTAAGTTATTCGTAATTTATTAAATTAATATAAGTTGAATATCCGAGCGAAAATCTTTAAAGCATGCAAATGTTATAATGAAAAGTTTGCATTAATAAACAACCATATAGTGTGGAAACCCGACATAAGATACCATGTATATAAAAAAGCGACAAAAATACAAAAATGATCATATACATGTATCAGGTATATAAGTCAACCCAAAGATCCCATCAAAGTAGTAAATAAATACACTTAAACACCTACGCAAAAAACTAATGGGGCTCTCCTAGCTCAGAGGTAGTCGCCTAAAACTCCCATGCCCTAGCTCGTTGTAGGATCTGCGATTTGTCACAAAAAATAATGACAAATCCCAGTGAGTAAATCCCATAGAACGTTCGCTAATATTGACGATCCAATAAAACAGCTACAATTCATGCAATTTAAATAAGGAACATAAAATAAGGTATTCACATGAAAATAAGTCGTAGAGAGGTTGAAAACTGGACACGAGTGTAGCGTGACAGAAAACCCTGGTCAACATATGGGAATTGGCTTAGCTAAACTGAGAGGAACCCATGATGACCACCTCGCCAAACATCTCACGGTCGAATGAGAGGAACCCTTGAACAGTAAAACCCCGTTCAAACATCTCTCGACCTAACAAGTATCGCGGGAAATAGTCACCGCGTGGCCCCGACATGGGCAACTAGAACAGGGAGGGGTAGCTATCCTCGGGGTGTGAGTTTGTGTCATGCCCGACCCCTTCGACAAACACACATACACACGTGGGAGTGGATGAATAGTAAGTGGTTAACAATAAATAACACGATGGAATAATCGAAATTAAAATAAAGCAAGTGCTATAAATTAATTTAATTAATTTTCTCATGGGTTCACTTAGCTCGATCAAATTGCAAATCACTTTCAAAATGTCCCGCTCATGCCTCGAAATGCGCATCCAATACCCGACTATGGTCTCCTAAGTCCCTCCAATTATACCACTTTAATTATTTTAGATTCACATTAAGTGAATTTATAGTGTGGGGCCACAATTTTATTCCCCAAAAGTTTGGTTTTGACACATTTTTTGAGTTATACCGAGGTGCCAAACGCCCTAAAAAGCCTCGGAACTCATTTTCTTAGCTTTTTTTAATTTTTCATATTTTTCTAGAATTTTCTAGATTTTCTTGTAATTTTTATCTATTTTTATATATTTTCTGTGATTCCTTTTATTTAATTTTTTTTTAATTTTAAATTAATTTTTTTAATTTTATAATGGGTTGGGCCCGTACCGGGCCCGGTTTGGCCTAACCGCCTGGACTTGGGTCGGCCCGACCTGATCCAACCGGACTCGGCTCGGTATGACCCGGCCCACCTAGGCTTGGGTTAGCCTGACCCGGCCCACCAGGGGCCTGGCTACCCCCTCCCCTACCAACTCATCTCTGTTAACATAGACGAATTGGAAACCGAACATTTTTATTTTTTATTTTATGACTAACAACAGCAATAATCAACAATAACAATACTTTCTACCATCTCAACCTAACTATTAAAACTCCAAATTTCTTCAAAAAATGTAATCACACCTCACCTTGATCTAGGGAGATTACCGCGGGAGTCACCAAGAGGAAGAACTTCGCGAGATGGATGACCGACTTCTTGAGACCGTGAAGTGTGAGAAGAGATTAGTGAGAATGAAAATGAGAGTGATGTGAGGAGGAATAATGAATTGTTGGAGAGGGAGAAAGAGAAAGGGAAATTATGGGTTTTGTTTGGAGATGGGAGAGAAAAGTGAGGTATAGGATGATGTGATGGGTAGGTGTAATGCGAAAAGTGAAGTGACTTGTAAACCATAACTACCCCATACACCCGCGTTGCGCCCACCCTGCAACGTCGTACACTCTCGTCACTACCAGCGCACAACGCAATCAAACTAATCTTTTTTAACTAGTGCAACGCGAATTAAATAATAATACAACAAATAATCGCGCATCACACAAAAATGACCATTTATACCTTGGTTGGCATGTCATAGACTTGTCGATAGTGTCCACGTGGGTCCGAGCTGTGGGTCATAATCTTTAATTAATAATTTAATTAAGATTAAATAATGCAGGCCGTTACAATCTTCCCAACTAAAAGGAATTTCGTCTTGAAATTCAAACTTAAGTAAAAAGACTACCGTGAAACAATTGAGGGTATTTCTCCCGCATGGTAGATTTTCGCTCCCAAGTAAGTCATTCATTATTATGATACTGCCACCGAACGAGTACTAATGGTATTTCCTTCCTCCTGAGAGTCTGTACCCTGCAATCCACTATCTCAATAGGTGTTCCTCGTACGTCACATCTGATCGAACATCAATCTTAGTTATATAAACCATCGATCTCGGCCCTGATTTGGCTAGTCGCAACATCGAAATATGGAAAACATTATGAACCCCCCAATTGGCTCAACAACCTCAACTGATAGGCGACCTCCCCAACTTGTTTCCCAATTTGAAATGGCCTAATAAATCTTGATGCTAGTTTCCCCTTCAACGAGGAAACTTTCAAATAGACCCAATCATCTACTTCGTAGCTCAGCCAATCGCAGTATTTCTTCTATCTGTGTTGGGCAGCCTGTAATCGTTGACGAATCAGTCTCGCATTCTTTGTATGGTCCACAATAATCTCAGACCACATGGCTACTATATCATTGGGCTCTACCCAAAAAGCTGGTGGTCTACACGGTCTACCGTACAACGCCTCAAACAGTGGCATTCCAATACTGACCTGATAACTGTTGTTCAAGGTAAACTCACAGAGCGGCAAGTACTCCTCCTAAGACCCACCAAACTATAACACACATGCCCTGAGCATATTTTTGAGTATTTGTATCAATGTCTTTGATTGTCCGTCTGTCAGGGGATGGAATACAATAATAAACTGTAACATAGTACCAAATTGCTCCCGCATAGCCTGTTACAATGATGATGTAAGACGGTTGTCCTAGTATGAAACAATCGAAATCGGTACTCCATGCAGCTGAACAATCTTTCTCTCGAATGATGTACTTAGCTGTGTGTAGGTATATGTTATAGAAACTGGTAGGAAATAGGTTGATTTCATTAACCTGCCCACAATCACTCATATCGCATCGTGTTTCCAAGAAGTCTGCGGTAATCCACAATTGAAATCCATCGTAATGTGTTCCCACTTCCACTTCAGGCCTCCTATGCTCAGCTTTAACCCGTTGGCATACCTCACAACCCCTTAATATAGGCGTTGACGTTAGCCTTCATCCCTGACCACCAAAATAACCATTTATATCGTGATAAATCTTGGTCCTGCTGGGATGCACTATATACGGGACTTGTGAGCCTCCTAGAGTATCCCATCACGTATATCTGTCATTGCTAAAATCTATAACCTATCTCGGTGCCTCTAACATTGATCCACAGACTCGCTCCAATCCGGATGATCGAGACTGCGTGTCATCTCACTGAATATAGAGTACTTCTCATCAGCCCTCTGACACTCTAATACTCGCAGAATAGAAATAGACGGTTCCCTAATCTGTCTACAAATTTGTGCGACGATTGTAGCAGAAAGCTCTGTCAAACTCAATGTTGCCACTGCTTCAAGTAAAAAATACACGTGCATTATATGGCAGACAACTGTCTCAGAATCCGATCCTCTCATGCTCAATGCATCTGCTACGACATTTGCCTTTCTAGGCTGATATTCAATAGAGAGGTCGTAGTCCTTCAACAACTTTAGCCAACGTTGCTGCCTCATGTTCAGATCTTTCTAAGTAAATACATATTTCAAACTCTTATGATTTGTAAACAATGTGAACATCTCACCGTAGAGGTAATGTCTTCATACCTTCAGTGCAAATACGACTACTGCAAGCTTCAAGTCGTGCACTGGATAATTCCTCTCATAAGTCCTCAACTGTCAGGATAGGCAGACAATCACATTATCCCCCTTCATCAGTATGTAACCCAGCCCCGTGCTACAAGCATCGGTATGAACTGTCAATCCCTTGTCTGGCTCCAGTAATACTAGTAACGGTGCGGTAGTCAGCCTCATCTTCAACTATGCAAAGACGTCCTCGCACTCCCTTGACCAATCAAAAGGTACGTCCTTTTTAGTCAATCTAGTCATCAGCGCGGCGATCTTTGCGGATTCCTTCACAAATCGTGGATCGTATCATGTCAACCATAGGAAACTCCTGATATCTGTGACTGTCTTTGGTGTCAACCAATCGATGACTGCATGAATTTTACTCGAGTCAACTGAAATACCTCTATCACTGATCACGTATCCCAAGAACTTGACCTCTGACAATCAAAACTTGCACTTACTGAGCTTAGCATATAATCTGTGCTCTTTCAACGTCATCAATATCTGCCTGAGATGTTGCTCATGATATTCGCGAGTCTTGTTGTAGATCAATATGTTATCAATGAAGACTATGACAAGTCTATCCAAGTACGGCTTCAATACACCGTGCATCAAGTCCATGAACATGGTCGGTGTGTTCGTTAGTCCGAACGACATTACTGTAAACTCAAATAACCCATATCTGGTGTTGAATGCAGTCTTGGGTATGTCTCCATCTCGAATCCTGAGCTGATGATAACCCGATCTCAAGTCGGTCTTAGAGAAGAAACGGGCTCTAGCTAACTAGTCAAACAAATCGTCGATCCTGGTAAAGGGTAACGATTCCATACTCATCATCCGGTTCAACTTTCTATAGTTAATGCACATCCTCAAGCTACCATCCTTTTTTTTAACGAATATCACCATTGCTCTCAATGGCGTTGTGCTTTCGGTGTATAAACCCTTCATTCTCAAAGTCTTCTAATTGAGTCTAATCTTGATCCTTCCGTGACATCTGGTATAGACTGCTAGCTATCGTTTGTGTATCCGACATTAAATCAACAACAAACTCCATCTCTTTGGATGGGGGTAAAATTGGTAAATCCTCCAAAAAGACATCGGCAAACTCATTGATAACTGGGGCATCCTCAAGTCTAACCTCTAGTGTCTCGGCTGACTCTACTATCTCTACAAACACCTCCATCTCTAGGGTCATAACCAATCTACCCATAGTTGTCAGTAGTACACTCACGTCACTGGTGAAACTAAATTTTGATATGTCGGGGATCTAAAAAGTCACTGTCTTATGAAAACAGTCCACCTGGGCGTGCTATGACGCTAGTAAGTACTTGCCCGAAAGTGCATCGACATCGAACTCTAAGAACTCTAGGACGCGTAGGTTAATAGGGAGCTGTTCTCCATAGATCTCTATCGCATGGGACATGACTACTTGGTGGCCATCATGTCTGGGCCTCTGTCCCCTTCTATCTTCGTGATCTATAATCTTTTCCCTTTCCTGTCAGACCTGGTGTCGTGCAGGAACGACCCTGATACCAGTTGCGGTAGATGGGCATCGCGGCGCGATGGAGAAGATATGTCTCATGGGCTAATGTGTTCTCATAGATCGATCTCCTGCAGTGTACGAGCTTCGCCTGATACACTACGCTTGCTATCTCGTCTCCAAGTTCAACTCCGAAGTAGTGAACATGATCGTGATCCGCAGAAGCCAAATCCCCGGTGAACTGTAATAGGTAGCGGGACCTATCCATATACTGAAAAACTTTGCGGGTACCCTATCTAAAACATAAAACTCTTATCTTAGACACAACTGTATCTCCTCGGTATGTACTGGTCATAGAAGACCTGTCTAAAATTGGTTTAAGTAGTCGGCTTTCCGTACACTACAAAAAAATAGCAGATCAGAAACGGAAATTTCCGTCTCTGATTAGCATAAATTCCGTCTCTAATTCAATTATGCAACGGAACAGAGACGGAATTTATTCCGTCTCTAAAATCGTCGTCGCTGATTCAATCAGCAACGGAAATGTGTTTCCGTTTCTGATTAGAGACGAAATTTAGAAACGGAACAAAGACGGAACAGAAATGGAAATTCTTCTAAATGGTACAATTGTAATTGCATTCCGTCTCTGATCCGTTGCTAATCAGAGACGGATTAGAGACGAAATTATTGTATCCCGTCTCTGATCCGTCTCTGATTAGCAACGGATCAGAGATGAAATTATTGTATTCTGTCTCTGATCCGTCTCTAATTAGCAACGGATCAGAGACATAATTATTATATTCCGTCTCTGATCCGTCTCTGATTAGCAACGGATCAGAGATGGAATTATTGTATTTTGTCTCTGACCCGTCTCTAATTAGCAACGGATCAGAGACGGAATTATTATATTTCGTATCTGATCCGTCTCTGATTAGCAACGGATCAGAGACGAAATACAATAATTCCGTTTCTGATCCGTTGTTGATTCATGCATCTATTCCTTGAAAATTAGAGACATAATAGCAACTGAATATCTGAATTCCGTTGCTAATCCGTCTCAATTCCACTTTGTTTAGTTTTCCAACCTAAGCTTAATCAAATTGGTTCTCCATAACATCTAAACCTGAAAATACAACCATAGGACCTGCTCCATCAACTGCACCCCCTCCAACAACTCCTTGGGGGTGCTAATATCCCCCAAGAAAGTAGAATTTGACATACATACACAAATCAACAATATATATCAACAACAAAGATTCAAATGAAAAAAACATAAAATTCGATATTAAAAAAGATTTATATATTCACGAAACGTAGTCAAGTATAATAAATGTTTAAGATACCTAAGTATCCATAAAAAAATTGCAATTCTCATTGTTTTACAATAACCATAAAAATACCTAAGTATCATAAAGTTGCTCATTCCTCGTTGTGCTAGCACATGAGATGTGCTAGCATCAGGATCTACGTATCTTCTCTTCTTTCTCCATAATGACCTGAGACTGTAGACACATCCTTTGGGATAGTCACCTGCCACCTTGTAGTACACCGCCTCATCATCCACCGGCTGGTCCGGTGTAGTCTGGGTCAACTCTTGACGTCTCCTTTGGTGCTTAGCCTGCATGGATCAACAATATTTCGTTAATAATATAATAGTAGCATTAAGTTGAGAAGGCAACAAAATGAAGAGATAAGTAAAAAAAATTAAGTTGAGAAGGCAAATCTTACATTTATCAAACGTGTTCAAATATACTAAGTCCTATTGCAAACTAAAAATCATAATCCCACAAGATTGAAGGATTTTTAAATTCTATTTGGAGGTGGATTTCATGAATCTTTATACCAATTGTTTCATTTATAAGTCAACCGTCAAACTTCCATAAAAACTAGTTCCAGGTCCCTCCCCCCTAAGTGAATGCCAGCGCATTTTTTGGTAAAAAACCATGCAACAATTATCAGGGATCACTAATGATTAGAGTAAAATTAAAGAACTCTAATTATGGAGGTTTATAAACCTCAACAATGACAAAATTCCATTTTGAGAATCTACTCTATCAGCACATAAACATCACAATATTATATAACTGATTACACATGGGTCATGTACCATCAACAGGTACTCTCTTCCCTTAGAGATTCAGCTTGGTTGGAAGGAAGTTTCGAAGTGCTCATCATAGGAAATTCCTCACTTTATGCGGGATATTAATTGTTAAAAAGTAGACGCATCATGGAAGCACATTTAAAAGATGAGAATCACTAAATTCATGTTGTGGAGCAACTCATTAGAACATAAAACCTGGAAAAGTACTCTTTCATTAAAAATACCTGATTATATGAGCTGCAATCACAACACATCAACATCTTCAAGAAGATCCAGGAAAATGAGATCATGTCAAAAGAGCAAGCTGATTACATTTGCTAGTTCCTAATAGCACAAGAAAATAAATCAAGACATCTATAAATGGATGTCGCGTTACCACAACGAATGATAAAGTGTGCAAGTTAAATAATTTGCTAAGAAAAACAATAATATGGAGACATAATCCAATTTCATGAAAGAAAACGAATACCTATTTCACGAGAACCTCTTTATGAGCTTAAAATGAAAGAATTACATTCCAGTGCAAGAGCAATGACGTTTGCTTGTAATGATGTTCGCAGTAGTCACATCAAGAATGCATGAAGGATGCAACATTAAGAGTTTCAATTATGGCATTCCATGGCATATAACAAATTAACAATCAAATTTCATGATATCCACAGTTTGCTAATATTTTTTATCTAAACAAGCAAAGAAAGACAAAATGCAAATGGGCATACCGAGTTTCTGAAGTTCTAAGTCAGTTTACTACGATAGTGTCATTGCGTAATTTTACTATACCGCGGTGAAAGATCAAACTCTTGAAATACATTGCATAAATATATATTTACATGTGTACCAGATCATGGAATCAAACAACAAAGAACCTAAAAAAGGCTCATGCTTTTCTCTGCAGCATTACACTATGCACACTAAGTAAAGATAAATGGAATCAAGAAAAAGACACTATGCCAACCTAAAGATTAAGTAAAAAAAAATGCAATGCAGAACAATTGGTGGGTAAGCATGTAAAGCCTTACTAAAGATTGACTGTTTGTTCCGCGACGGTTGCCAGACCCTGCATTAGTCTTCCAATCTCAACTGTATCACATCAAACATGTCCTCATCAGACCTGTCATCTCCAATGCAAAGAATAAAATCAAGAAACAATCCCTTCTCCTGCATTGTCGAAAGCATTCGTTCCGCCATAAGACCCTTGCTTACACCCTGAAAGAATCCAACCACAAAAATTACGATGCAACTCGGACATTTTGCGACAATGTGACAAGCTTGTATGGTAAAATTAATACAGTTTTATACTTGTGGCTTAACCTCCACTATACTTTGCCCGCTTTTGACAGATACCGGTTCATTCGCGAGAACAATTTCGAGATGATCTAGGAGCTCCTTTGCTTGGCAATACCCAGAAATCGGGATCGACGTCTTCATAACACCATACTAATGAAGTTTCCTTGTCTTCTATAGTGGATCCATCAGTTGCCTCAGTGTATAACTTCATCACTGGCTCTGCGATTTGTTTCCAACTACAATCTGCAACCGGTACACATGTTTCCCACTCGACGCCTTGCTTCAGCCTGCAATCATGCATGAAATTGAACTTATAGTACTAATCAACATCCAAACATTGATTGAAGGGAACCAATAAACATATAACATCATCTACTTCATAGATTAGAAGTCTTAAGTCCCATAGTTTATAATTTAGGGATATGTTTTCCTATTTATGCCATATACCTGAAAGTCATAAATACAGGATAGCTGTAAGGCCCATTAACAACTTTTTCAAAGTTTTTATACCAAGTTCACTTTAAAAGGTTCTATAAGAGAACAACATTCATTTAGCTCGAGGGAAAACCCACTCTATATGGCAAAGCAATGGACAAGGACTGTTAACCAATAGAAACATATAACTATGTGTTGGAGGGTAAACAACAATTGTAAGAGAAGAATAACCAAGAGCCTCATAAGTAGATATATCATGAGCAAAAATAACTAAAAAATGGTTCAAATAAATACTGTAATTCTCGAGAGTAATCAATGAAAACCAAGTTAAGAAATTAACCTTCTGCAGCAACTCCAGCCTTTCAACCTGCTTCTTGAATAAAGCCTGAGATTGGACACCTTGTTTGAGCCTTTGATATTGAATAAAGCCTGAGATTGGACAGCAAGATCATGAACATATATAATAGGCTCTGTCCTAGATCCCCTTATAGGAAGAGCTCTCCGCTCAAACAAAATAGCCAATAAGCAAGAGACCAAAAAATGTTCAAGAAAGAGAATCAATTCTTAAAAAGCCCAAAGCATATATAATAGACCAAAGAAGCAACTTTATTGTCATGCTTTTGCGAGCGATCACCATGTCCATTTGTACTATCAAACATAACATTTGATTGTGAATGGGAAACTTGCAGTTCGCCATACAACCACATAAAACTATCTACAATTGCAGAGCGCAAAGCATTTACTCGATCATCTTTTTTCTTAATTAATGGCAATGAAGCAATAACAAGACTGCTGAGATTTCGCGCGAGGAATTTTTCATGTATAAGCTTGTAGTGCTCCTTGCGTCAATATGTTTAACTAACTTACTAATAATCATGCTAAATGCTTGACTTAACAAACAATTTTTAATAACTTTAGAGGTTTAAGATCACCTTTTGTACACGTATATCATAGGTTTTCTTATTTGGAATGTTAAGATTAGCCTACCATCATCTTTTGTATATGATAAGATCAATGCGCTGCAAGTAATAGAAAAATTGAAATTGAAATAAACAAAATCATAACACCAAGATCTTGTTTACGACGTTCAAGTTAGAGTTGTCATTAACAAGCCTGAACATTTGCCCTTTAGTTGATTCGAGAGCAAGACTACTAGGAACCAAATTCTCAATAGGAGGCTTGACAGTTCTTTTATTTTTTTTTCTTGATTCACTTTTAAGCAAGGTTACTTAAATCATGTTCCTACATTAGCATCGAAGAGAGCAGCAAGGCAGGAGTAGAAATTATAGCAAAAGGCCTTAGTTACAAGATATAATGTTGAGACATAGGATCAAATCAGTAGCATCAAGTTCCTGACAAACTTGCTTACATACGCCACTTTCGCGGCCTTCTTGACATTACATAGATGGAAGGAAGAGAACATGATTGTAGGATTAAGAATGATTATAAAAGAGTAGGCATCATAAGCAAAAGTTATCACGAAATTTTCTCAAATAGAATTGACTTACAATGTTATATGCAAATGCCCACCAAAGATTTTGCTTTACGGTCTTCATTGTCAATCTGCTCAGCTCCAAAGCATCCAGCAACTACATTCAAGTGATCAAATTTAGGCTCCAACGTATATTTCATTGTTTTCAAGAAAAAGAATGAAGTACTTTCCTCAGATTGCTGTCTCTGATACTGAATTATAACTTGGAAGTACATGAGCAAAATAAGAACGCTGTGGCTCTAAACCATGTGCTTTCACTCATTGCATTGGTTTGTATATTTGCAATGCCATGTAGGTGTTTCTTTATTTTATATTCAACAAAGTGAAAACTAAGAATTATATAGGCGACCAAAGATTGATTCAAAACAACAACAACGAAAAACGGTAAACATAAAAGGAGGCCAGAACATGATAAGCTTAATATTAAGAGAGGAGGCAACATTTCCTAAAAGAAAAGTTGAAGTAGAATAAATTATATTGCACACATAATATACCTGTGAAAGCCCTCTTTGTCCTTCCTTCTTCAAACCCAATGCCTCATCTGTCATTCTTGCTTAGGGTCCGGCGAGGGCAGACGGTGAGGGCTTCGGAGGTGGCGAGGTACAGCGACGAACGGCGGGGAGCAGCGGCTATGGCTTAGGGTGCAGCGAGGGCACACGAGGAGGGCTTCAGAGGCTCCAATCTTCTGCAGACGACGATGGCGGACCCAGCGGCCTCGTCGCAGCCTCGATCGCAATGACGACGATGATTTCGGTGAGAGAGAGAAAGAGTTGACGGTAAGGGAGATTCCGGTAAGAGAGATAGAGAGAGAAAGCAGTGGACGGTGAGTAAGATTTCCGTGAGAGAGAACGGTGACAGAGAGAGAGATATCTCGCCGTCGAGAGAGATTAGGCCGTTTTGGGGAGACAACGTTTTCGGAGAGACAGAGAGGGTTGATGGTGAGAATCGGGAGAGAGAGGGAGCGTTGTAGAATCGGGAGAGAGAGAGGGAACGTTGTAGGGTTGATGGTGAGAATCGGGAGAGAGAGAGAGAGAGAGAGAGAGAGAGAGAGAGAGAGAGAGAGAGAGAGAGAGCGTTGTAGGGTTGATGGTGAGAGAGAGGGAGCATTGTAGGGTTGATGGTGAGAATCGGGAGAGAGAGAGGGAGAGTCGTGTGGTTGGTATTTTATTTTTGAATCATCGAGATCGAAGGATGCACGAATCTCGAGATTTGATGAAAGGTTATAAAAAAGAAAGTTCTGGTGGGAATGTTGGCGCCATTATTTAGAGACGAAATTTAATTCCGTCTCTATTTCCGTTTCTATTTCCTTCTCTGATCTCTCTCTATTCCGTCTCTGAATTACTTCGTCTCAATTCCTTCTCTAACCACTTTTTCTTCGCAACGGAACTTAATTCCGTTGCTAATTCCATTTCTAAATATCATTTTTCTTGTAGTGGTAGGTCTCAATATGAGCGGTCCACCAAACTTCGGCCTCTCCCAAAGCATATATCCTGATATCATGGCTCGAATGATGTCGTGAATCCTTAAAAGATTATGTAACTTCTCATGTGCGAGAACCCATCTCGCGGATGCCATTGGGTCTACGCCTTTAATAAAATATCCCGACTGAAATCTCACAAACTCCTTTGTCAGCTTAGTCTCAGCTGACAAGTAGGTCTCGAATGTGATCTCCTGCAGGGTCAGAGTCAGTGTCACTGCAGGCGTAGACGCCGGTGTGGTAACCTCGGTATGGGTCCTTAAAGCCATATTCGATGTAATAGTCTCGACTATAATTATAGTCACAGGCGTATCTTGGACAATCAGAGCGGCTGCTATCTTAGTGACACTCGGTGTAATGGAGGCGGTAAGCATAGCAATAACTGCTGTCTGGGCACGAAGTAGGGCCATCATCTGCTCAAATTGCCGGTCGTGTGCCGCGATCAGGTCGAGTACACTCTAATCAATCTCAACAGGTGTGATACCACTTGCCTGTCTATCACCCTCTGCAGGTGGAGTTAGCTGTCCGTCCATATCGTATCTACAATAGTGAAGGTTCGTATTAGTTTTGTATACATGTATATACTATTACAAATCAAAATATATAACGTATAAGCACTGGTACTACCCGCCCCATGTTTGATTCCAAACTAAAGTTCTAAGTCAGGATCTTCGGGTTTCCATTTCTAAGTTCTTTTTGTTAAGTCTTATTGAGTTTCATTAAATTTTTCCTTAGGTTCGCTTGAACCTAGGCTTTGATACCAACTGTGACAGCCCCAAACTCCAAGGCAAACCCAGTACTGCCACGTCGCTAGACACGTCACTAAGGCGCGCTTGTCCTTGATGACTAGCAATCGAAACCTTCATATGTATCTTAGTCGCATTTAACTTAGTATTTATGAATGTTTTTATGAATATTTAGATTAAGTTAACTAAGTTAAGTTATTCGCGATTTATTAAATTAATATAAGTTGAATATTTGAGCGAAAGTCTTTAAAGCATGCAAATATTATAATGAAAAGTTTGTATTAATAAACAACCTTATACTGTGGAAACCCGACATAAGATACCATGTATATAAAAAAGCGACGAAAATACAAAAAATGATGATATACATGTATTTGGTATATAAGTTCACCCAAAGACCCCATAAAAGCAGTAAATAAATACATACAAACACCTATGCAAAAAATTGATGGGGCTCTCCTAGCTCAAAGGTAGTCGCCTAAAACCCCTTGCCCCGGCTTATCGTAGGATCTACGATTTTTTATAAAAAACAATGACAAACCCAAATGAGTAAATCCCAGAGAACATTAGCTCATATTCACGAAATCCAATAAAATAGCTACAATTTATGCGATTTAAATAAGGAACATAAAATAAGGTAATCGCATGAAAATAAGTCACAAAGAAGCCAAAAATTGGACACGAATGTAGCGTGATAGACAACCCTAGTCGACATCCGGGAATCGTCTTAGCTAAACCGAAAGGAACCCTGATCGATTTAGAGGACCCATAAATAGTTGAACCTCATCCAAATATCTCTCGAGAGTAACCCCGACATGGACAACTACTCAAACAACACGAGGTAGCGAGCCCCCAAAAGTGAGTTAGTGCCATGCCCGACCCCGTAGACAAACATACATACACACGTGGGAGTTGAGGAACAGTAATTGGATAGCAATAAATAGCACGATGAAATAATTGAAATTAAAATAAAGTAAGTGCTATAAATGAATTTTAAATAATTTTTTCGTAGGTTTACTTACCACAAGCAAATTATAAATCGCCTTCAAAATGTCCCGCCCACTCATCGAGATGCGCACCCGACACCCAAATATGGTCTCCTATGTTCTAGGTGTTCAATTATACCGCTTTAATTATTTTATATTCACATTAAGTGAGTTTATAGTATGAGACCACAAATTTGAAATTTTATTCCCAAAAAGTTTAGTTTTGTCACACTTTTCGAGTTATACCGAGGAGCCAAATGGCTAAAAAGCCTCGAAACTCATTTTCTTAGCTTTTTCTAATTCTTTATATTTTTCTAAAATTTTGCCGGGAATTTTCATAATTTTTATCTATTTTTATTTATTTTTTTATTTATTTTTTTTAAATCATTTTTATTTAACTTTAAATTAATTTTTTAAATTTTTTAATGGGTGGGGCCGAACTAGGCCGGCTCGGCCCATGTACTGGACCCGAGTCTCGGCCCGACCCGATCCAATCGGACTCAGTCGATCTCGAACTGGTCCATCCAGTCAGGCGGTGGTCCGACCCGCCCACCCGAGCTTGGGGCCCGACCCGGCCCACCCAGGGGTAGCCAGGCCCGACTCGCCTGGCTACCCCCTCCCCCCTTCTAATTCGTCTTTGTTAACGTAAATGAATTGGAAACCCCCCATTTTTCATTTTTTATTTTTTATAACTAACAACAACAATAATCAATAACAACACTACTCTCTACCATCTCAATTTCACCATTAAAACTCCAAGTTTCTTCAAAAATGTAACCACCCCTCACCTTGGTCTAGGGAGGTCACCGCGAGAGCCGCCATGAGGAAGAACTTCGCGAGATGTATGACCGACTTCTTGAGACCATGGAGTGTGAAGAGAGCTTGGTGAGGGAGAAAATGAGAGTGGTGTGACGAGGAAGAAAGAATCATTAGAGAGGGAGATAGGAAGGGAAATTGTAGGTTTTGTTTGAAGAGGAGAGAGAAAATAAGAGAGAGAAAAGTGAGGTGTGAGATGATGTGATGGGTAGGTGTGATGTGAAAAGTGATGGGACTTATAAACCCGGACTACCCCATACACTCGCGTTGCGTTCACCCCGCTATGTCGTACACTTTCGTCACTACACGCGCAAAATGCGACCAAATTAAATTTTTTTAACTAGCACGACGCGAATTAAATAATAATACAACAAATAATCACCATCACACAAAAATAACTATTTGTACCTTGATTAGCGTGCACTAGACTAGTCGGCAGTGTCTACGTGGGTCAAAACTACGTGTCGTAATTTGTAATTAATAATTCAATTAAGATTAAATTATGCGTGTCATTACATGCACAAAACATTTAATGTACAACATATTTTGAGAGATTCATGAGTATATATTTGAGCTCCATTATAAAATTTCTTTATTACTATATTACTCTTACTTTCTTTTTGAGGGAGAGAGATCTAACTTTTTTTTTTTAATTAAAAGAAAGCGAAACTCCATGAATAATATGTAACAAAAAAAGAAAAACGATCGGAATAGTAAAACAAACGAAGAGCTTACAGTTTCGGCTCCTTATCTCAAATCGAAGCACCCCATTTGTAGCCCATCAATAAACACTAAAAAAACCTGGTCAGCCATGGAGTCCGTCAGCTCTGATGCCCCCATCCACTTCCCAAACTTCCAATCAAGATAAACAACCAAAAACTAAACAAACCAGTCGGGTATCCCCAAAAACAACAACCACATAAAAAAATGAGGGCCGCTAAGGGCACCCCACCATTTAATGAGGGCACCCAACTTATTTGTAAAAATTCCAGAAAAACTGGAAAAGACCATTTTGCCCCTGTATATATATAATGGTTCAAACCCCACAAACCATTTCGACAAAGAGTTAGGGCACCCCACCAGCAAGCTTGAACCACAAAGCCACAGCCACATTGCGTTTGGCGAAGAACTTATCGATTCTTGCTCGTCCGACAGCGAGGTAACAATGTTTGACAACCATATTCGGGTTTTTTTGAACTGTTTAGTTGCGTATAACAGTGAAAATGATGATTTGTTTGTCAACGTAGGGTTTGGTAATTTCTTCAAATCCGAAGTTATTTCCACTGTATAATGGAGGATCGTAATGCTTCGGTGCCAGAGGAGGTCGTCCTTGAGGTAATTTTGCAAATTTTTTGTGTTTTTTTTGCGGTTATCCGAAGTATCTGTCTGGGTGCGCGATTGTTTCGGCCTCGCAGGACCGAGATGTATGGTAATGTCTCGGTCGAAGAGGACCGAGAGATTTCAAGTAGGTCACGGTCTGGAACGACCGAGGGTACTGGTAACTCTCGGTCTCACGTAAACGAGACTATGAAGAAAGTTTCAGAACTGTACAACCGAGAACCTATTTTTTGGGTTTTTGTGTGATTGTGCTGTACATTTTGGTTGATTATAATGTTACACTTGTTTGTATTGCAGGTAATGCCGTTATCTTGTAATTTTCCAGACTACAAGGACACTTTTACACCTTCTAAGCCATTCCCCTCTCGAGAAGCAATTTCATGGCTTCAACGATTGGTGGCGAGAACAAGTTTGTGTTAGTAACGAAGCGCTCGGATGCGGGGCATTAAGCGAAGAGGAAGGGTGAAAATTGCTGTGACAGTGTCAGGACATATAGGGGGACCGGCTCAGAGAGTTGGGAAGGGTAAAGCGGCAAAATTTTTAAAGAAATCAAGGAATGATGAAAAGGCGAGGACTCACACTAGTACGAAGAAATGTGGATGCCCTTTCCAAATTAACGTCAAGGAGAATGCTGACTCCTTATGGTATGTCACTGTGATTTGTGGGAGGCACAATCACGACACCGCAGGAAGATTGGATAAGGGGGAGGAGGAAGTCGAGGATGCGGGGGTGAGGACTGAAAGTGAGCAGCTCAGGGAGATTAGTCCACCTTCGTCTTTTGTGGAGTGCGAGCAGGAAGTTGAGGATGCGGGTGTGAGGACACCGGGGTCTCCAACCGGAGGCACCCCAGTGTCGGAGGCACCCCAATCTCCAATCGGATTTGAGTCCTCCCACTCCACAAAAGCTTCTAGGCAGAAGAAATGCAAGGTTCCACAAATGCGTCGTGCCAGTCGACGCACGCAAAGTGGATCTAACATGGCTTATAGTCATTGCTTAGAACCGGATTGGTTGCCACATGTTGATGCCATTATCGATGTGGTTTCCGATGGGAATTGTGGATATAGGTGTATAGCCTCTGGGCTTGGACTTGCCGACGTAGACGGGTGGAGGATTGTGCGTAGACGGATGTACGATGAGATTATCGGGTATGAATACCTATGGCGGGAAGTGCTTGGCTCGAGTTTCGAGCCTGTCAAGAATGCGATGCATTGCCCAGTGAAGCAAGAGGGGGCATCTTTCAAAGAATGGTTGACACTTCCAGACATGGGATTGTTAGTATCCACTGCATTTAATGCATTCTTGTCAACCTCACGCATGGGAGTGCCTCCACATTCCTACCTCTACGTAGTACTCCAACGTCGTCATTGCACAACAGACTTATCATTGCAATGGCGAATGAAAGGAATATCCATTGGGTTAGGGTAAGTTCTATGATTTTTTTGTGAATTGGTTTGTTTCCCCCTTAATCGGGTTTGTGACAATATCTTATATGTTCTACTGTTCACTTTGACAGGTACAGTTGCGTGTGAATGCACCGCTGCCATCCTTATATCCATCGTGGGATCGGTACGTTGAGGACTGCGACAAAGGTTGGCGAGATGGATTCGTTTTTCGAGACATCGCGCCCATTGCAACTCGCTGATCATGAAGCCACCATACCATTGTAGATTTAGATACACCGTAGGTTAAAGCTTGTACCTAGAGGGCTAAACATTTAGAAATTTTGCCAATTCGTCCGAATGTTCTATGTATATGCAAATGTTATGATGTGTTTTTATTGGTGTTGTGTTTTGGTTGTTGTTTACTAATGGATGGACCCTTTTTAGAGTCAGTTTGAATGTTACGGAGATTTATAATTAGTTAAGGTTCGGTGCAAATTGTCGTGCTGGATTTTCAATCTTGTATTGTTAGTTTGACGACTACGGAGATTTTTTTGAAACTGTAATGTTCAAATTCATCCATTTATGATGTCTCGGTCAAGCAGGTTCGTGAAATAACCCATATTTTCGGTCACCCATGACCGACAAGTATTCCAATATATCGGCCTTGTATAACCGAGTCCCATTTCAATTTCTCGGTTGTACACCACCGAGATGGATTGACCATTTCAATTCGCCTGACTCTCGTCCTATGACGACCGAGCCTACTGAGACCCTCTCGGAAGTGGACAACCGATACGTAGTTAACTCTTCCGGTCTTCGTGGCCGAGACCGCGACTTCCCAAAAATATTAGCTTATGTCTCGGCCAAGGCCGAGACGGTTGACACAGTCTCGGGCCTGTGTGGCCGAGAACCACGATTTCCCAATTTTTTTACATTTGAAAAAACCGCCACACGCACATTACATCTACTCTACCAAATGTAACTTAATTCGTCGATCTTCAACCGAGCCCTAATTTGAAGACGAAATCGACTCACACACCGGACCCTACAAAATGCAGAAACCTAGAACAACGAAGGAGAAACACACGGCGAGGGATGGAGAACACGTTTCCGGGGATTCCTCTCACTGGTCGGTTCAAAACAAATGAATTCTTCCACCGGGAATTCGGTGAACGAGGGTGGTGGTGGTGGTGGGGGTGGTGGGGTGCCCAGTGGTTTGCACGAGGGTGGGTGAGAGGGTTTTTTGCACGAGGGGCATTTTCGGTATTTTGGGTTTAATTTTTGGGTGCCCCAGGTAAATCGATTTGTGCCCACATTAACTGGGTCCCCTCATTAAATGGTGGGGTGCCCTTAGCGGCCCTCCATATTTTTGGTCCCTCTAACATTTAAAATTACACATTAGTTTGTCAACTTTCTAATCAATGGACATTTTGTCCTTTTGTTAATTGGGCTCTGCAAATTGTTGACCTAGCTTACTGGACCAACCACGTAGTTAATTGGATCGACTACATGGCCGGTTCTTTTTTAAATCGACGGTTCGCATGAACTAAATCGATTTTTTTCTTCTTTTTTTAAACAAAATAAAACAAAAACCCTAATTAAGCACCAATCCATCAATGAAGTTAAAAATTGTAACTCAAATCAAGAAATGAACCAATGATAGGATCGATAATAACTTCTTCCATCATTACAGAAAGAAGTTATTTGTTGGAAGGAGTGGGAAGAAATAGGTGAAGCATATCATGGCATATCATGGAGTAGTTCAATGTGAAGCTAAAATGCTTGTATCTCTTGTTGTACCAACGAAACATCTTGATCTCCATCTCTTTTTTTGTCTGTGTTGTTGTTGATAAATTTGATGATGAAATCATCAATCAATTATGATTGTTAAAAGAAACCACAAAACTTAGAATTACATAATACAACAATTAAATGTTGAAACACATATGAAGAAACCTATGCATTGGTACTCTTCCTCTGTTCTTCTTATATATATATATATATTTATTTATTTATAGAAAAGAAATAACTTTTGCTTCAACTAAAGCTTGAATCTACGACCTCTTAGTTCAAAATCATATACCAAATTATTAAACCACTCAATTGATTAGTTATTATATAAATATATAAAAATTGTTAGAATAACACTCTAAATGACACCTCAAATAACATCCATGTGACATGGCGTACGGCCCACATTCACGGGAGCCGTCGGTCGCACTTCAACACACACACCACGCATGTTGTGCACCGAGAACTATTTTGCGCACACTCATGTTTGTGTAGGATCCACACACTACATCATAAGGATGTCACTTTGGGCTACCATTTTAGTATTTTCCTATTTATATTACTCATTCAATACAACAATTGAATAGTTTTGATGATGACGGTGTAACTTCCACAATTAACAAGAATCAAACACTTGTCTATCAAAAAGGCACCCCATGATGTGAACAGTTGTAACTGCTTCATATGTGTGCTTGTGTAATTTCTCAATGATGTCAACAATTAGATTTATGTAATTCTCCGATAACCTAATAAATCGAAATCAAATTCAAAATGCTTATTGCATCAATGATCAATGAGCATTGTTGTGTTTGATTTTAATGATCGATGAGGATGTCCGAGATCTTCCAAGCGAACCGACGAAAGATGGATTGGACCTTTTGTTTGGATTTTTTGGCTTTAGGTCTTTAAAAAAATAGAAAAAAAAATTAAATAAATTGGTTAGCCATGGGGCCGGTTCAGTACCCCACATCACCAGTTTTTAGAGCTCGACCAACATAAGGACCAAATGTGCACTAATTGAAAAGTTGAAGGACTAATTGACTAAATAAATAGTTTTAAAAGTTGAGAGGCCCAAAGCATAAAAGTTTGAAAGTTCGGAGACCAAAAAATGGGTTTTACCATAGAAAAACTGTAAGTTATTACCGTTCAAACAACTTTCTTTTTTAGAAATACTATAGTAACACTCTTTTTCTATCAACTATGTTATACACTTTGGGATTTGTAAATCCTATAGCGAAAATGTGTCACATAGATAAGTGCGGTCGCTGGGTGGGTGAGTATGTTCACCAAGTACGTCTAGCATTTCCAAAAAAAAATGATGGTATTTTTTTGTTCCATATTTTTTTTGGAAGATGATAATTTAACATGTTAGAGTTAGACCATTATATGTCTCATGATTTTAGTTTATGTATACATATTATCCAAAATATGTAAATTATGTTATAATCAACATTATATCCATTAAGCTTCTTTGACGTTACAAATTTGATGAAAAATTGTATTTATTGTGGAAGTTGAATCGTTCTCCTTCAAGCCTATAAAAAGACACTTGTACCATCAAATAAAATGTCGAATGTGTTGAGGTTTATGAGGGTGATAAGGTTTTGGTGTACTTCTTAAGGAATTTTAACTACGTAATTGCTTTCGTAGCTAATTATAATTGATCTATTATTCTTAATGTTTTGAATGTTTACATAAAATTCTAGAAGACATACATTTGCTACACAAATGGTGTAGATTTGATTAAGATGTGTAGACCCCACAAATTTTTAAGGAATCTACACCATTGTGTAGCAAATGTATGTAACAAAAGAATGTCAAAAAATTATTTTCCTTTTTTTTTTTTTTTCATAAGAGAGTTGGTAGTGTGCATTGAAGAATGAAGACTTAATTAAGGAAAATGATAGTAGGTTTCAAAGAAAAAAAAAAGAAAGGAAAATGATAGTAAGTTAATAACCAGTTTGGACACCCAATTTTAATAGATATATGCGTATGTAGGAGCTTCGAAGTATATACGTATGACATTCAACAATTAGATGTCAAAATTGGGTGCCTGACACATTAGTCTTTCATTTTTATTTTTATTTTTGGTTACAAACATAACACGCCCTCTAATGACGGTAAAAAAAATAGAGCGGAGGTAGAAGAGGGAGAACTGAGATTGGCAAGATGGTCCGCTACCTGGTTTCCTTCTCGGAGCACATGCTAGAGGCAAACCTACCATGTTTACAACTATAAAGTTATGGGTTCAATCCCTTTCTACTAAGATTGTAGGGTGTTTGTCGAACTACTTTAAACTATTAGAGCAATTATTTAGAGGATGCATTCAAAGACTGCTTGTAGAGTTATCGAGTTTGAGGTTGCATAGTTTAGTGACTCATAATTGTGGACAAAAAAGTCTCTGAGTTATATAAATGTAATCAAAATAAAATAAAAATTTTAGATGTCACAACAAAGTTTTAATTTCAAATTAGTTGATATCGAGCAATTATCAAATTCGAAGTTGCATAGTTTGGTGACACTCAATACAATGAATATATGTCTTGAAAATGTTTCCATTGCTTAATGGACAGTGTTGAGCCTCGGACCAACCGCTGTCTTGGTCTAACTTTGAAGCTT
This sequence comes from Stephania yunnanensis, assembly GCA_039657365.1. Taxonomy (NCBI): domain Eukaryota; kingdom Viridiplantae; phylum Streptophyta; class Magnoliopsida; order Ranunculales; family Menispermaceae; genus Stephania; species Stephania yunnanensis. The sequence goes on along the minus strand of CM077585.1, from coordinate 50,012,528 downwards.
TGTTATTATTGTTTAGAAGAGTGCCATGCTAACACAGTGTTAGCCATGGCTGCATCTGCACCGTCCAAATGCTTCCTCGTGACAGGTCCTCCTGTAAGCGAACCCCTTTGATCTCTTCTTCTTCTTCTTCTTCTTCTTTCAATTCATCTTCACTGCTCTCACTGTCCCTCCATTTTTCTAGGGCATTGGGAAGACTACGCTGGTGATGAGAGTACTGGACACCTTGTCCACATCAAACCCTAATTTGAAGATTCACGGATTCTACTCTCGTAAGTCCATCTCCAATGCTGTAAATCGTAGATTTCACTACCCTTTTTTGCATTTTTTCACAAAGTTGCAAACTTTTCCCTAATTCTTTGCTTGCATGGTTATGAAATCAAACCCAAGATTTCAGTTGTTGTTCTCATAATTTGTGGTTTTCAATTGCTTGGTTTCTTTTCTGGTTTGATAATGTGTGATAGGTGAAGTGAGGGAAGGGAATGAGAGAGTTGGGTTTGAAGTGGTCACTGTGGATGGTAAGAAGGGATCTCTTGCTTCGTCGACGGTCTCGAGGTATCCTTCTTGGTTTTTTTTTTTTTTCCTAATTTGTTGTCCTATTTTTAGAGTTGGGTTCAAAGTTGTTCAAACTACCGGGGAATTAAACTCATGAGTCACACTATGAAACTGTGGGAGAGGATAATTGACAATAGGCTAAGGAGAGAAACAACAATATCAGATAACCAATTTGGTTTCATGCCTGGGAGGTCAACTATGGAGGCGATTTTCCTTGTAAAACGATTGTTAGAAAAATATAGAGAAAAGAAAAAGATCTTCTATTCGTAGATTTAGAAAAAGCATATGATAGGGTCCCTAGAGATGTTCTTTGGTGGGTTCTAGAAAGAAAAAGAGTGCACGCTAGATACATAGACACTATTAAAGATATGTATGATGAAGTAGTAACGAGTATAAAGACATTTGGAGGAGCTACAAAAGAATTTTCCATTACTATAGGACTACATCAAGGATCGGCTTTAAGCCCATATCTATTTACTTTAGTTATGGATGAATTAACTAGACATATTCAAGAGGATATACCATGGTGTATGCTATTTGCAAGATGATATTGTCTTAGTGGATGAAACTAAAGATGAAGTGAATAGGAAATTAGAACTCGGAGAAATACATTAGAATCTAAAGGCTTTAAGTTGAGTAGGACGAAAACTGAATACATGCACTGTGAGTTTGGAAACACTAGACATCGAGATGACGGAGTGGTAAAATTAGGGGAAGTAGAAGTTCCTAGGGTAAACCACTTTAGATACCTAGGATCAATCATACAAAATGATGGTAACATTAAATGATGTCACACATAGAATTCAAGCTTGATGGAATAAATGGCGGGGGTGATTTGTGATCGACATGTTCCTACTAAGTTAAAAGGAAAATTTTATAGGACCGCAATTAGGTCAGCTATGCTCTATGGAAGTGAATGTTGGGCGGTAAAGCAACAACAATTACATAAAGTGAATGTAGCAGAAATGAGGATGCTTAGGTGGATGTGTGGTAAAACTCGTAAAGATAGAATAAGAAATATAGAAATTTAAAGACAAGTAGGAGTAGCACCAATTGATACAAAGATTAGGGAAGGGCGGTTACGATGGTTTGGCCACCTGCAAAGACGGCCTACAAATGCCTCAACTAGAAAACTTGACTCAATAGAAACTGTAGAAATTCGACGAGGTAGGGGCAGACCAAAGTTAACATGGGATGCATTAATTGAGAGAGATTTGAATGGTTTGCAAAGCTCACCATCAATTGCACTTAATCGAGCACAATGGAAAAGTTTGATCCATGTAGCCGACCCCAGTTAATTTGGGACTGAGGCTATGTTGTTGTTGTTGTTGTTGTTGTGATTAATCAAGAAGAATATATGGTTTGGACTTGATGGGTTGGCAAGGATTGATTAATCGAATTCGCCGATCAGATATTTTGATTACCAAAACATTTGAATTGATTGGAAAAAGTGCAATTTGATACCGGATGTAACATTTGTTGACTTAGAGAAGTTTAGAGAAATAGTCTAGATCAGCAAATTTTCACGTAAATGTTGAAGTTATTTGCATGCATTGTGAAGTTGATAGAAAGTTTTGGTCTATTTGTCATGTTTTGACATGTGATCTTACCACGAAGGTTTGAATGGTGCTATGCTGATTTCTAAGAATATAGTGTTGATAACTATTAAAATTCATTTCGTTTAAATGCTTCACATGTTTATTGAAAGAAATGGTTTATTGTACAATTGAACTCACCTCTGAATGTTTATTGGAAAATGCTAGAGTAACCCATTTTTACACCGTCTAATCGAAACCGAGTGGGGTCCGCGCTGTGCGATACACCTCGAGATGTGTGTGCATGTCACCTTAGACGGTGCAGATACACTTGGTGTCGATTTGGCGATGTCAAAATGGGTCAGAAAATCATTTTCCATGTTTATTGCATCTCTTTCAACAGGGCTTTCAGTTTTTTTTTTTTTTTAAAAAGGAAAGAAGTAATATTATTCAGACGAAGGAATCATATACATTTGTAGTGTTTTAGTTCAGTAGAAATATTTTAAAAAAAAATGATTATTAATTGCATTTTTTTCCTTACAAGCTAGTATTACAATTTGTAAATTGTTTCATTTTATCTTACTGCGGTATGAAAATTTGTAAAATTTTGTTTGCACGTAATTTTTAGTTTGGTGTTCTTGAAAAAAAAAAAAAAACTAATTTTAGTTTGGGATTTAGTACCATGAAATCAAGTTAGTTGATTTACATATAGAGAGATACAAATGATTTGCAGCAAAACTTATAAATAATATTCAAGGTATTTTTCTGATGATTCCTTTAGTCGGCATTTATTAGAACTCTCACTAAATTGACCAAGAAAGAGGATGGTACTGATAACAACCCGACCCAACATGGGGTTTCCAAGCCCAAGATAAAAGTCTATCAAAGGAAGAAGTTCAGGAGCACTAGATCAAATCCAGATGCAACTGTGCATAATTAGTTCAGCAGTGGGCCCGCGTCTGGTCTAGAGTCTTCTGTATCGAGTCACGCGTAAGAGCACGTAGGGTGGGTATGAGTGATTTAGTATATAAAATGTATAGTTGATAAGAGTGGGTATCGAAAGTATTGTAATTCGGGGAGATCGTTGTGGTCTGGGAGAGCACAAGAGAATCTCTTGTGTCTCTGGGGTAGTTGTGCTCTTTGCAGTGTAATCTGTCCCTTCATTTTCATCAATAAAGATTACCGAGGTGACCACCTTGTTCTTGCACGTTTGGGAGCTACCAACTGATATCAACGGTCATGACTCCTAAAGGAGATAACAGAGTGGAGGCACTGGAGGCTGAGCTCAGGAAGACGAAGATTTCGATGGGGGAGTTGCGATCTGCTGTCGATTCACAATGATCTTCCATGGAGTCGCAGTTTTTCGCGCTGTCCCAGAAGATGGAAGCTCTACTGCATCAGTAGAAGTCAATGGGAGGCGGATCTCATTAGATTGGTGAGTCCAATGGGGCAAAATGCCCAGATCCACAAGATCTAGGGTTAGGGGCTGAATCAGCGATGGAAGATAGCTTAGATCAAATAGCCGTACTTTACAGATCCAGTCCATAAGTAAGGAAAATCAAAATGCCTACATGTGATGGAGATAATATGATCGTGTGGGTGAATCAGGTCAAACACTACTTCGCGTTGCATGATATGCCGAAGGGTTGAAGTTTCGAGCTGCTCGGATTTGCTTGATTAGGGCAGCGCAGATCTGGCTACAGACTGAGGAAATGATCAAGCCTTTCGAGATTTAGCATGACTTACAAGCACAATTTGCACAATGGTTTACGGAGGCCGATCTCAATCATCTGTACCAGCAGTTCTTCTCCGTCAAGCAAGAGTCGACTATGGCTGAGTATAGGAAACACTTTGAGCTGTTGTCACTACATCTGTCGGGGTTGAACGAGTAGCACAAAACGGCGGTGGCGAAGAGGGCTGAGAGCTTAGAGAAGAAGTTTGAGGAGGGTGATAGGCTTGGGCTAGCCTATGGGGCAAAGGGGCCCCTGACTCCTGGGGTCCCTAGTAAAGTTGAGGCCCGTTCTTTGGGTTGGGTGTCACACACACTATCTGGGCCCAATCGAAATGTTTTTTCTACTTCAATCAAGCCCAATTCCACTAGCAGCCCAACACCTAAAATAAGCCCAGCAACCTCGGGATCTTCGAGCCCAGCTGCATCGACAACTGCTACACCCAACATCTCTCCCCCAAAATTCAAATGCCTTACCGAATCCGAGGCCCAGGCACGTCGGAAGATGGGGTTGTATTACCGGTGCGATGACAAGTGGTTTGTTGGCCACCATTGTAACCCGAAAGTTCTGAACGTCATGCTAATACGTGATGATCAAGATGAGGAGTCCTTAGAGAGTCTAGGGGACACAACAGAGGAACAACCTGAAATGGTCACAATGGAGCTCTCGACTCATGCGGTGAATGGAGTGCCTGCTCCACACGCACTCAAGCTTATAGTCACAGTGCAAGGTAAGCCAGTGGTAGTTTTAATTGATTGTGGTGCCTCCCACAATTTCATATCTCCTGCTTTAGTTTCTGCTCTGTCTTTACCATTGTCTCCTACCGAAGAATACGGTGTGTTTGTGGGAGGTGGGACACGTATTTCAGGGTCAGAGGCTTGCAATGGTGTAACCGTCTCCTTCTAAGGACTCTCGTTTACTGTGGATTTTTATCCCATTGGTATGCGCAGTTCTGATCTGATCCTGGGTATGGTTCGGTTGAACTCGTTGGGTATTACCACTAACGATTGGCCAAACTTGACAATGTCCTTCCAGTTTGAGGGCAAACCAGTGTTACTGCGTGGGGACTCGACACTGCATCGTGCCATTGTTTCGTCCAAGGTTTTTCAATGTTCGAGGGAGGATGTGTTGGGGTGTTTCTTGGTGGAATATCTTCAGGTCTCAGCTATGGGTACTGCTGTTCCTGCTCAGCCTGTTGAACTGTGCATTTAGGCGTTTCTGAACTCGTTTCAGGACCTCGTTGCTCCTCCATCTGGACTTCGCCCTCCCCGTGACTGCGATCATGCCATCGTCCTTAAGGAGGGAACTGAATCTGTTCGAGTGCGCCCTTACCGTTACCCGCACATCCAGAAATTCGAGATTGAAAAGATGGTTTCCGAGATGTTGCTTGAAGGCATTATACAACCCAGCTATAGCCCATTATCCAGTCCGGTTTTGCTCGTCAAAAAGAAAGATGACAGCTGGCGTTCTTGTGTTGACTATAGGGCCTTGAACGCAGCCACTGTTCTGGACAGATTTCCCATTCCAAATATTAACGAGTTGCTCGACGAACTCCACGGGGCGTGTTTCTTCTCTAAGCCGGATCTTCGCTCCGGCTACCACTAGATTCGTGTTCGATCTGTGGATATGCCCGAAACTGCTTTTCGCACTCACGAAGGACATTACGATTTCTTGGTTATGCCATTTGGGCTTTCGAATGCTCCGGCCATATTCCAATTGCTGACGAATTCCATTTTCAAGGGGTTGTTACGTCGATCAGTACTTGTGTTTTTTGATGATATCTTGGTTTATAGCAAGTCTTTGAGTGACCACTGCACTCACCTTTCATAGGTTCTTTCTATTTTGAGAGCTGATTCTCCTTTTTATTAATTTGAAGAAGCGTTGTTTTGCCAGGACAAGTTTGGGTACTTGGGGCTTCATCATTTCCCAAGCGAGTGTACTGGCTGATCCGGAAAAGGTTTAAGGTGATGGATGTGTGGCCCTTGCCTTCTTCCTCTAAGGACTTGCGTGGCTTCCTCGGCCTGACAGGGTACTATCGTCGTTTTGTTCGTGATTATGGAAAGATTGTTGCCCCCCTCACACAATTGCTAAAAAAAGAAGCCTTCGAGGGGACCGATACTGCTTCTTTTGCTTTTGCCCGCCTGAAGCAGGCTATGAAGGAAATCCCTATTCTCGCCTTACCAGATTTTGAGGAGTTGTTTGTTGTGGAGACTGATGCATTGGGCCTAGGGCTAGGTATTGTCCTATCTCAGCGAGATCAAGCAATCGCCTTCTTCAGTTAGGCTTTGTCCCCTAGAGCTCGTAACAAATCAGCGTATGAGAGAAAACTCATGGCTATCGTGCTCGCCATCCAAAAGTGGCGTCATTACTTGTTGGGTTGATGTTTCTTGGTCAGAACCGATCAACGGAGCCTCAAGTTTCTCCTGGAACAACGATTAGTTGCTCCCGAATACCAACGATGGCTGGTCAAATTACTCGGTTTCCACTTCGACATTCATTACAAACCGGGTCACTCCAACGTCGTCACTGATGCACTTTCTCGGTATCCTATCACAGTTGAGTGCCAGTCCCTATCCATTCTATCCTTCACTGACGATTCGATTCTCGCTTCTGTGGTGGCAGTAGATCCAATCCTTAGTCCGATTCTGACAGCGGTGTCGGCCGATGTATCCGCCAAGCCTCACCGGTCAATAATTCATGGCCAGTTACGCTATCGTAATAGGGTAGTTCTCTCTGCCTCGTCCTTCATCAAACACCAAATCCTCTCGGAGTTTCATTCCAGCCCTATTAGGGGCTACAGTGGCTTTCTCAAAACCTACAAGCGTGTCTCGGCTGAGTTTTCTGGATAGGCATGAAGCAAGATGTGAAATCCTTTGTCGAGTCACGCGACGTATGCCAACGCCACAAGTACGAAACTATGGCTCCTGGTGGTCTTCTCGAACCTCTCCCTATCCCTGTGGCTGTGTGGAATGATATTTCCATGGATTTTGTGGAGGGTCTTCCCCCCTCGTGGATTTAATTCGATCCTGGTGTTGGTAGACATGCTTAGTAAGTATGCTCATTTTCTTCCTTTGAAGCACCATTTTACTGCTAAATCTGTGGCTGAATTGTTTATCCAGGGCGTGGTGAAACTTCACGGCTTCCCTGTCAGCATTGTTTCTAACCGTGACAAGATTTTCCTTAGTCATTTATGGCGAGAGTTGTTTCGTCTTCAATACACGGCTGAATCGAAGCACCGCGTATCATCCCCAAAGCGATGGGCAAACCGAAGTGGTAAATCGTTGTTTGGAGACTTATCTTTGATGTTTCATCTTTCAATGACCCAAAGAATGGTCAGCTTGGCTACATTGGGCAGAGTACTGGTACAACACCTCCTTTCACACATCACTTAAGTGTTCCCTTTTTAAGGTCGTCTATGGACGTGACCCCCGACGTTGATTCGTCATAGCCCAAGCTCCTTGCCCTCACCCTCAGACCTCGATGCCATGCTCCAATCCCGTGATCAAGTGCTACAAGAATTGCGCGAACAACTGCTGGCTGCCTAGAACAGGATGAGACAGCGTGCTGACTTTGGTCACCGAGATGTGGAGTTTACCATTGGGAATTTTGTCTTCCTCAAGTTGCGCCCCTATAGGCAGCTGTCCTTGGCCAGGGGTCTTACTCGAAGTTGAGCCCTCGCTTCTTCGGTCCTTACAAAGTGTTGGCTCGTATTGGGGCTGTCGCCGAGCTGCCACCATCTTCCTCTCTGCACCCTGTGTTTCATGTTTCCCAATTGAAGAAATCTGTGGGACCAGTCCCAGTGTCTTCCACCCTTCCTCCCTTACGCTCGGACTCCTTGGTGGCTACTGTCGAGCCCTAATCAGTCCTTTCGTATCGTTGCTTGTCGGCTGGACCAGAGGTGTTGATCAAGTGGATTTCGCTTCCCGCATCGGATGCTTCGTGGGAGTTGGTCAAGCACATCAAAAAGCCTTTTCCAGCCTTCCACCTTGAGGATAAGTTCGGGGAGGGAGTAATGATAACAACCCGACCCAACATGGGGTTTCCAAGCCCAAGATAAAAGTCTATCAAAGGAAGAAGTTCAAGAGCACTGGATCAAATCCATTTAGCAATGGGCCCGCGTTTGGTCTAGAGTCTTCTGTATCGAGTCACACATGAGAGCACGTAGGGTGGGTATGAGTGAGTTAGTATATAAGATGTGTATTGTTGATAAGAGTGGGTATCGAGAGTATTGTAACTCGAGGAGACCATTGTGGTCTGGGAGAGCACAAGAGAGTCTCTTGTGTCTCTCGGGGTTAGTTGTGCTCTCTCATGGTGTAATCCGTCCCTTCATTTTCATCAATAAAGGTTACCGAGGCGACCCCCTCGTTCTTGCACATTTGGGAGCTACCAGGTACCTCAGAGTTTTATTCCTTAGCCAAGAAAAAAAGAGATTACAATTGAGAGAGAACTCCAAAACCAGAGAAAGTGACTCTTCTCTGCCCAGACTTACAGTCTACCAATCAAAAGAGAAATGAACGGCACCACTCACAACAACACAGACTCACTTATACTCTCATCGACTATGCACGCCTCTCACACTTACATTTGCTTATAAAAGTCACTCCACACACCACTCATGCCTCGCATCATCTGAACTAACTAACTCGAAGTTGTTGGGCTGGTCCTCACTTGCTGAATTGATCCTGTGCTACCTTTCTTCCTTCTCACATAGACCTTGGTGATGGGAGGTGGGCCTGATGCGAGAAATATCCTAACAGCATTGTGCGGAAATATCATTGGGTGATTTCTCGGAACTTTTTGCAACTTATTTACCCGATGCGAGATTCACATCAATCCTTCACGAGTTTGTGTTCTCTTAGAAAACAAGATTTATTGCCAAATTGATTGATTTTCATTTGAAAGAAACCTAAAAATTGTATGATGTTTAAAATCATTGATGTTGCATGTTTTATCCATTATTGGTACCATTTATAAAGGTTTTTTGTTGTTCATGATATTCCACGTGAAATTCAACCCATCCATGGGCCATTTGCTGTTTCTTTGCTGATTTTCTTAAACTATAAAAGTGAGATGAGATATATTGATGTTGCACACCTGCATTAAGTGCATTTCTCACCAAAATTTCATCTTCAACATGAAAAATATTGGACAAATGTATTTGACAAAGGTTACGTTACGTTGTTGCATCTTTCTTGATGAATGTAAATATGTCAACTTTTTTTTCTTCTCTTTTTTCCTTTCAGCTAAACCATATTTAAAAATGACAGCCCAGAGTCTTTAAGATGGCCCAGTGTCGGGAAGTACAGAGTAGATGTAGCATCATTTGAGTCATTGGTGATGCCGGAGTTGCAGGTAAGTTATTGAGTATTCAGTATTCGCTGTGGTTTGGAAAGTAATATAGATGGTCCTTAGATGTGAGACATTTACCTTTCATTTAATTTCACATTGTTAGGGAATGTGTTCAAAATGAAAGGGTCTCTTGTCGTTTTGATATCCGGTTCTGGTTAATAGTTGTTTTACTTTGCGTTAGAAAACTGTTTTAGTTATCTTACCATTCTAGTAAGTCGAAATGCAAGTTCTTTAGCTTTTTATGTGACCATTCTAATAATCGTTCAATACTGTATTGCCCTGCCTAATGTTTATAACAATGATAGGTCACTTTTATATGAGACAAGCACGAGATGTTAGTCGCGTGCAATATATTAGCATGTGATGCAAATCACTATTATCATCTGTTTTCCAAAAAAAAAAAAAAAAAGAAGCTTATCTGATCAATGTTGATTTTTCTCATGTACATCAATAAAGTATTCATCCATCTGTTTTTCAAGAGCCACATAACATTTTAAGTTAGATGTCTTTTAAAAAACATTCTACTATAACACAGCATGCATTATTGTCTTTGATAACAAAAATACAAATATAAATGTTAATTAAGATGAAGACAATTATTTACATGGTTGACATTTCTATATTTAAAATTCTGTAACGATTCTGAATGCTTGCTTAAAGGTATGATTAGTGATGGAAAAAAAAGATAGACATCTTGGAATATGCTTATACATTAAGTTAGATATCCTTAAAAAACATTCTACAATAATACAACATGCATTGTTAAGTATAAAAATACAAATATAAATATTAACTAAGAATCTAAGATGAAGACTGGTACTTACAATAATGGTTGACACTTCTAAATTTGAAATCCAGTAACCATTTTGAATATTTGCTGAAAGATATAATCAGTGATAGAAGAAAAAGATAGAAGGCTTAGAGTTGTTTCTTTGGGAGTTAAATCGAGCACAATGGAAGTGTTCGATTCATGTAGCCGACCCCAACCAATTTGGGATTGAACGTCGATAGAGTGCATTACTTCGTCATCCGCCAAACAAAAAGAGTTGTTTCGTTGTATATAATTGTTTGGTTGGTTGGTTGGTTATGTACGACACTTCAGGCTAGGTGTGAATATCTATAAACGCGATATCTATAAAAATACCCATGTCATGAGAACGTTGTTTACAACCATTGGATTTTAATCCAATGGTCAATATTTTGGCGCATTTATTACAATACATGAGTAATAAAGGCACAAAAGATTAAATCCACAACACATTTTAAAGGGTTCCCATGGCATGGTTGTTTATTTGGACTCCATTGTAGAATTTCCTCTTATATATATATATATTGAGGAAAACTTGGGGATATATTAAAATCTCTTTTTTTTTCTCGTAAAAATTGTTTTTGTGGTCTCCCTCCCTCTAAATTTTTTTTAAAAAAAATCTCGTCTCTGCCGCCATTGACGGGATAAAATAGACAATAATATGTCTACAATCAATAATATGTATTCACCAGAAATTTTTTTAAAAAAAGCCATGAGAGAGAGAGAGAGAGAGAGAGAGAGAGAGAGTGTGTTCACCAGAAATAGAAAAAAATAGCCGTTCAAAGAGAGAGAGGGAGAGAGAGTGTATACCAGAAATAGAATAAAAAAAGCCGTTCAAGAGGGAGGGAGGGAGGGAGTGAGTGAGTGAGTGAGTGAGTTCCATTGTGTTTGATTAAGTGCAATTGATGGTGAGCTTCAAATCCCTCCTAACTAATTCGTCCCGTGTTAACTTTGGTCTACCCCTACCTTGTCGAATTTCTTCAATTTCTATTGAGTCGTCAACCAAACAATTATAAATACAAAGAATTAAACAACTCTTAGCTGTCTATCTTTTTTTCTTTTATCACTAATTATATCTCTGAACGAGCATTCAGAAACTGGATTTCAAATTTTTCTGTTGGCAATCCGACACAACTAGCCATATATCTCCTGATTCGCTGACTTGGTATATATTTTAAACATCTATTTCACAACATTAAAATCTGTGCTGAATTCTTTATTGATGAGCACTTGATCAGTCATTCTGACTCGATCAATTTTATGCCTAACCACGGAGGTAATCCTTCTCGACAGCGTGAAACTTATTAGAGTGCTCCAGACATTTGGATCTTTCTTCTTTCTAGTAGTAGACTTGATTGATTGGTTGTGTGTTCGTATTTGCTTTATTTCTGTGTGAAATTCTTATAGATGTGGGATTTGCATTTAACTTATTTTGTTTTCTTTGTGATATGATAGATTATATTAATGTCTTTTATCAGGTAAAAGATGATACTGATCTATTCGTTATTGATGAAGTTGGTAAAATGGAGTTGTTCAGCTCATCATTCTTCCCTGCAGTTCTAAATGTCCTGAATTCCAACATCCCACTATTGGCAACTGTACCGATTCCTAAGTTTGGTCGCGACATACCTGGTGGTATTTCTCATTTTTATTGTGTTTTCCGGTCCTTTAAAGATTTGACATCATTGATCAAAATTAATGTTAATCCTTACTTTAATTCATGTGATGTTTTGTTTTAGTAAATTGCTCCTTTTTAGGTTTGCGACATTAGGCTGCTTGCGTGCAGTATCAGTAATCCCGAAGCAGATGTTTTTTTTAGTGCCTTGTTCTTGACTTTGTTCTATAATTAACGGTGATTGCTACTTTTTCGGCAGTTGCAAGGTTGAAGAATCATCCAGGCGCAGCCTTATTTACGCTTAATAAAACCAACAGGGATTCAGTCAAAGAGCAGATCTATTCCCAGATTTCAGAATTGTTGCATAAACCCTGATCTTTTGATTTACTAAGTTATCTGGAAAGAAATTGAGTCGTACAATTAGTTTGTCAAATATCATGAGCTTCTCAATATTTGGAAACCTGAGAACTGTTGGTCTTATACCTGTAAAGTAAAATCAGTCCTGACAAAAAAAGGGGTAACATGAAGATCGGCCCTTCTTTGTGCACTAATATTTTTGGATTGATTTCTTCATTCAAAAAACTTCTTTTGTACATACTCTAGTATAAAAGATTTTATTTGTAATTCATTCTAATATACAATTTTTGTTTGAGGATTTTTTTTTTTCTATATCTCTACATAAGGACTAGGATTTTTTTTGTCAAAAAAAATTACGATTGTGAAATTCAGAAAGAGCCCTGCTAATTTGACGTCAATTTCACAAGCACTCATTGGAAGTCCTTTAGATGCACGTCGATTTTCGTTTGCACCTGCATCAATGGGAAAACCAACAATTACAATCAAGTGTGTGTGAAAAGTGGGTCGAAAAAGCATTTTTTCATTCAGAAAACACAAGATTGCTCTCACAAGGCAATTGTTTGCTGAAGTTGATTCTAGAAGAGAATATTCGAAATGAAAGAATTAAATAAAAATATGAATGAATTATAGTTTCAAAAAAGTAAAAAATTATGATAGAGTTGAAACTCTTCTTAGATACAAGATTTGACAGAATGGAGGGTACACATGCCTATTTAACAACCAGCACCATAAACCCCACACCTATATGCACCACCCCTACCCTTAATTTGAGAATTCTACATATGTGTACTCTCCCTTCAAATGTGAGATCAAATCATTTGATGCCCCTCATTGTTTTACTCACACATGTGATTGTTTTATGTGTCCAAAAATATTATTTGTTGGTGTTTTAACTTTTCATCTTTAAATTCATTTTGGCAATTAATAATTTAGCCAAATCCAACTTTCCCATTAAGGATATCTCATTTTTTTGTTTTTCCTTTTTGGCTACTTAATGTCAAAATTACATCTTTAGTTTGGTAGGCATATAGAACTATGGAAGCCAAGTTAATTAATTAGGATTATGTATGTATCTTCCACTCTTAAATAAAGCCAATTAACTTCATTATTTGGTATGACAAGGATTTTAGTTAGTCAGATACACTTGATTAGTATAATCAACATTGAAAGAACTATAATTTTGCTATATAAATTATATAGTTTGTATAATTTGATAGAGATTGACATGATTAATATATAGTCATCAAGACTAGCTAGCCACTTAATTAAAATCAGATGCTACTGGATTAATTATTGGAACTAGTTTGTTAATTAGAACAAATCTTTCTTTGAAAAGAAAAAGCTGAAATTCATGCATGGATTTTGAAGGTGAGACCACTCCATCAAAAACAAATAATTAATTGTGCTTTGGGGGGATTATGATTAAGAGTCCCACATTTTGGAGTTTGAAACCACATGAACACACTCTCTCTTCATCATTAGTGAAGTAAAGTGATGAAACTTAATTATATACTGTACTTTATGATCTCTCTAGCTAGCCTAACCTTGCTATATAGTTTAGTATAATTATAAGGATCCCAAAAGAAGTGGGTCTCTCCCCCACATGACCAGTTGCAATATCTTCTTTTCTTTCACTTTTGGCACCACACCTTTACAACTCTCACACAACCCCACTTCTCTTTCAAGTCCATTTCTTTCTTTTTCCTTTATTTCTTTCTTTGTTTAGTTTAGGGCTTTAGCAGATCAGTTAATGAATCAAACTAGTGTATATGTCAATCCTCAAATAGGATAAAAAAGAAAAGAAAAAAAGAATCTATATATAGCTCTTCCAAGAGGCGCCTTAGTTTAAGCAAAAAGATTAGGTGCATGGTGATGACATACTTTTGCTACAAATTAAATTGAGGGCCGCTAAAGGCACCCCACCGTTTAATGAAGGCACCCAAAGTTTTTGTAAAAATTTCAGCGAAAATGGAAAAGACCATTTTGCCCCCGTATATATATTGATTCAAACCCTACAAACCATTTTGACAAAAAACGGGCACCCCACCACCAAGCTTGAACCTAAAACGACATTGCGTTTGCCGACCGTTTATCGATTCTTGCATTGACATCATCCGACAACGATGTAACAATGTTTGATAACCATATGATGGTTTGAAGGAACCGTTTTTGTCAACGTAGGTTTCTCAAATTTTCGTATGTTTTTTCACGGACGCAATTGATTCGGCCTCACAGATAGAGTTATGCACACGTCTCTGGTCACCATCCACCGAGAACTCGAATAACAGGTCTCGGTAATGGACAACCGAGAGCTATTCTACATTCTCGGTTGGACATCTCCGACAGACATAAACTATACACTTCGACTTACTCTCGTGAAGTGGTGACCGAGACGACAATAAAAGTCTCGGTTATGGACAACCGAGAGCTATTCTACATTCTCGGTCATGCTTGGCGAGACTAAACAAAATCTCGCAGCTGTGTGGCCGAGAACCACTGAACGCCCAATAAATGAACCATTGAATGCACCGCCACACAAACATAACAACTACTCTATCAAATGCAACTTAATTAGACTACCAACGCACATTCGAACGATCGATTTCAACACTATCGATGTGTGAACGAAAAACTTGAACCGAGCCCTAATTTGGATATGAAATCGACCAAAACTCAGAGTCTTCAAACTCGAAAAACGTCCTACAACAAAGGAGAGAGACATAGAGGAACGAATACAACTTAGATTCGGGATTGTTAGGTGGTTCGTTGACGAGAAATGGAGAAAGTCAAGCAAGAGGACGGTGGTGGGGTGCCTGCTTTTGCGGGAGTTTTTGGTGCCCTGTAAATTGGTTAGAGGGGTATTTTGGATATTTCGGGTCTAATTTTTTGGTGCCCAAGGTAAATTGGTTAGTGCCCACATTAACTGGGTGCCTTCATGAAACGGTGGGGTGCCCTTAGCGGCCCTCATTAAATTCTTGTGAATCGTGATGTGTGCATACGTATCTCGGTTTATGTCTAAAGTACACTAACAAGTATGTAGCAAATGTATGTATCAAAACATAGTCATTACCTTTATTTTTACTATCTTAGTTACTTTTTCTATGATGTTACTATGTATATACGTAATAAAAATGGATAATACACTTATATATCATAAAAATAAATAAAATTGGATGACACATAGGGTCAATTGTTCTCAATCAGATCAAACACAAGTACTCTAGGTACACGGACGTCAGGACATTGCATAGATTCATCAATGTATATTATATTAAATTTTTTTTTCATTTTCTTTGAAAAATGTGGAGTGATCATTGATTTGCTTCCAAAATGTTTGATATGAAAAAATAAATAAAAATAGTTTGTTCATTCAATTGATCCATTTATAATTCTTTAACTAATTAATTGATATAAAATAACATAAATTATCTCTTAAAATAACAAATCAAGAGACAAAGAAGCGGCTACCTTTCACGAATGATCCACAACAACATTCTTTTCATCCCTTAATACATAATAATTAGTTCACGTTACATTAATTGTTTGTCTTGGAAACTTTGGTTACACTGTTACATTTGTTAAGATGTCTCATTAGAAGATGCTTTGACAAACTCTTGAAGTAACTCTTTTTCAACACCATAGTAAAAAATAAAATAAATTAATTTAAAAAGATCGTACATCTAGAACTAACCCCACAAATTAATATTGTCTCCAATTTGCTTGAAGTTGTAATAATCACAACAGCATCTTTAAAAAAAATGTCACAATATATAGCAATTGAATGGAATAGGTTAGATACTTTGTTTTTTTTTTTTTTTTTTTTTTTTTTCTTGAGATACTTTTTTGTCAAAGATCTTGAGATACTATGTCTTTGTGCACGTGTGTTTTTAATTAATTGATGATATATACGAAGTGAACTAAGACTAAGAGAGAGAGATTTGCATTTTTTTTTTTTTCTTTTTTGAAGTACAATAGAGAATTGCATTTGCTGTAAAGTATGTAAGGCTTTTACACTGCAAATTGGCTGGCAGTGGCATAAGGCATATGAGAGTAACGCATGCAGTTCTGACGCAGCGACATGCGCCGGTGAAGGTGTGCACGTACCACTCACCAACACGTACTCCTACTCCTACTCCACACCATGTCCATGTGAGTCTGTGACCCTTTCTTTTGTTCAATTATCAATTATTAGTATAGGTTTTTTTTTGAAATTATTATTATTATTATTATTATTATTTGATCTAAACTATTTAGTATTCGGACTATTCGAATACTCCAAATTTACTCCGAGTCGCGCACCATATAATGAAATGTTGGGAGCTCTCAATAATGTTGATTTTTCCTATTATCATGGACACATACTTATATGGATTTTTTTCATTTAATATATCGAAACTAATTAATCCTAGTCATCAAAATATTAATTAAGCTTAAAAGGCTTTACCGGATTAATTATAAGGGTACTGTCTCATGAGTTTGAACCAAATTTTTATTTTTTTATTTTTAAATCGTCCTCCAAAGTTTACTCTATTATTCAAATACCTCTCTACAAATTAAGGAGATTTAAAATTTTATTTTTCAATTTTTATCATTTAAGAACCCTCTAATCAAGAGCTCCTCAAACCAATGTCAAAATGGCATTGGTGGAGCTAAAACGATAGCATTTCCGTGCTCCAATGGAGCACCAAAATCCCAACGATAACCCATCCTTGTGGGATAGCGTGTTCACACCCTATAACATTGTTGACCTTTTTTTTTATCTTTATTCTTTGAAGTTAGATCATCTTTATAATTATCACCCCATTTTGGTGAATACTGTAAAAAATAAAGTTAATGAGTCGAAGATGTAAATAGTGTTAGTGTCACTATTTACACTAAAATAGACGTAAATAGTATTTGAGTTACTCAATTTTAAAGTTCATGGGTCGGAGATGCCCTAAAAATACAACCATTTATAAAAAATAAAAAAATGAAAAAGCACTATGAGTCCAAACTCATAAGTCCAGATAATATATTAATTATCAAAAAATGATAATATATAGTAGTTGATTTTGTTTTTTATTTTTTTTACAGTCGAGGATGTGTAAGACAATATTATGTGTTTCAAACTTATGTTTTAATTTATATAACTTATGAATTATTTAATGTCTCTTGAGCTTCCTTCACGTTATTAATGTGATGAGAATTGATATTAATGTGGGAAGCTTAAAGGTTATCCCTCAAGCCTATAAAATGACACTTGAACCATCAAACAAAATGTCGAATGTGTTGAGGCTCATGAGCGCGATATGATCTTTGAATTTTACGATTCTATCCAATCGCTTCCGCGGATAATTATATATTTGATCTAATTCTTATGCTTAAGAATGCTTTTAGAATGTTCATAACTATTTCAGACCCTCGTTATTTTTATTTGACCAATCTCGTAAAAATTAATTAGATGTTGGACTCATTAATCGAAAAAAAATACAGGATATATCTATTATATCATGTAGTCGCTAGCTATGAATAAAACATGCATTATCTATATCAATCAAAGTTGTGATACTCACCTCTTTGTAATTAATAAATGTTGGAGGACTTAAGTTACTAAACAATAATGGTCTTGATAAAGGATGATATTTCATATTTGTTTCATGTTTATAAACCAACATTAAAATCAAATAACTAACTTGTGGGATAGAATTGAAGTTAGACATTAACAAATATTTCTTTCAGTCATTAATATAAGTCATTTAGGGTAAGGACACAAGAATTAAGACAGCTTTAATCACGAGTGTAGTTTATATATATACGTATTTTGACATTAAATGAATTGAAGAATTGAAGAATTGAAGAATCATAAATTTTTTAAACATATAAGAGTAAAATAGATAAAAATATAATAAATACACTTTAAATTTTTAAAATTAACTTACAATTTTGAACAACGACTTATTTAAACTACTAAAAGGGAGTAAATGGTAAGAGCAACCGCATTCACAATATTTCAGTCTATTTATGTTAGAAGGGTCCAAGCAGAAAAGTCCAAGTTCACATACCGTTTTGATATGCCGCCAAATGGACCTGTCGTTATATTTATGCCCTCTAAAGCAACTGTTCATTAGCTGTGTTCCAGCCACCTTAATAATAATTAACTAACTAATCACAAAATTATGTCTTGCAAATTCGAATCCCCCCTTCCTTCAAGAACACACCTTTCAATAGGGCATGTATATTACTCTTTATATATAAGTTTCTATATATTTATTGAAAAATAACATATATGTAACATGTTCGCTTTCAGCCTTAACTTAATTAGCTTATTATGAGATGCAACAACAACAAAGCTTTAATTTCAAATTAATTGGGTCCACTACACAGATCAAACTCTTTTATCGCTTGATTTAGTGCAATTGATGGCGTGCTTTCTAAATTCTTAGATCTCTTTTAATTAATATGCCTCAAGTTAACTTCAGGCTATCCATACCTTATTAAATTTCTTCAGTTTCTATTGAGTCGAGTTTTTTAGTGGAGACATTTCTTAGCCATTTATTAGAGGTGTTCCCATAATCTTCGTGTTGATTAGTGTTGGTCCTGCTTTTACTTTTATGTATTTCTTATTATATTTTTACTAATTTTACCAAAAATTCACCAAGCACGTCTTTATTTCTAATAAGTTCATTTTATGTATATTTTGACATTGTTGTCACTCTTTATTAATGGATGAAATAAATGTTTTTTCCTATAATATCAGCAAAAAAGGAGCTTGGTTATTTTTTACTTAACTAAAAAATAAAAAACTTAATTATATTATTTTTAACCAAAAAAGCTTGGTAATAATGTTTTTCTCTATAATATCATATATTTTATATCTTTTAATTTTTAAACAATTTTTTTTTAGAATAAGTAAATGTAGATATATAATATCTCGGAACGATGTTCATCAGGTCAAAAATTAGTAATAATGAAATAACAATACATCAAAATAAAAAACAATGAAAATAATAATAATAGTATATATAATTATTAGAGAGAGAGAGAGAGAGAGAGAGAGAGAGAGAGAGAATGAATTGGAGAGCTTTTTTTGTTTAGAAAGCTTGTGTTCCACCAAGACTCTCAATTCACCTTTCCATCACTACCAATACTCTGCCTCTCCAATTGCAGCTTTTGAACCTTATCTTTTCATCTCTCCATCCCTCTGTTGGTGCTTCCTCTGCTCTCCACTCCTCTCTCAATCCCATGTTTTTGATGATTCCTGCCAAGTGAACGGACCGCCTCCTCCTCATCAATCATGCCCACGCTCGATCCCACAATCCAATCAGGTCAGTCAGTCAGTCACTCACTCACTCACTCACTCACATATTTCTCTCTTCCTGTGTTTCTCCTCACCCTTCTTTCACAAGACTTTCTTGGGTTGTTTTCTTCTTCTCATGCTCTGATTTTGTCAAATCTAAAAGGTCAAATTCTCTTCGATGCTGCCTTTTTGTGTCTTAATTTGCAATGGGCATTTGATATTGTGAATGAGTAAGGATTTTAGAAAATGAGTTTTCAAATTTTTTTCTATTTTTAGGATGAATTTCTTTTACTTCCCTTTCCTATATTTGTTACTAATTTACTTAAAAAAGTCAACTTATGATTCATTAAGATTCATAGCCCTTGAAGGGCTCATGAAAATGACAAATGATTAATGTGATGTGCTTTTGGTGCTAAAAAAATGTTGCAGAATGAATCCTAAATTTAGCTTAGCTTGTTCAATTAATTTGCCGATCGATTTCGATGTATTTTAGGAGGATCGCATAGCAAAAGATGGGAATTTCGTCTTTGCGAATACGCTGAAAAACCAATTTGATTTAATTCGGATTGTAACGTGGTGGTCTAAGTCATTTTTATGAGGGACGAGTTCCTCATTTTTGTGCATTTCTTAGAAGTTATTTGATAATGCTGTTAATTTTGTTCTGTCTAATTACCATGACAGTATGGATATAGAATCTGCATTTTCTGAGTAGAAACACACGCATATACAATGACAACAACCAAGATTATATACCAAATTTGTTGGGGTCGGTTAAATGGATCAAGCGCTTCCACTCAGCTAAAGAAACACATTCATGTATCTGATAGAACTTTAGAGCGCAAGACAATTTAGTGATACTACCATCTAATTCCATAGCATTTGCTTCAACAGTTCAACCAATGTTTACTTTAAATCATTTCGGCTTCCTAGTGATTTGAAATGACTGCTGTCCAAAAAATAATGTGATCGTTTCCATGAACTCAAGTTAAGAGTGATCTTTTATTGGCCTATGGATTTCTACATTTTGTCTTGTTTATTCCATTGTTATTATTGATGTTGCAGGTTCCGAGCATGGTCTCTCAATACATTTATGCCTTCTAGTGAATAACCTTCCTGGGCTGTCATGGGGTAACTCTTAGCTGCATAAGCAAGGAAAACGAAGATCTTGTAGGGATTATCCACGCACATGGGAGGCTTGCTGCACCTTTTTGACTTTCACCAGATTGGCATTTCTTGGAAGTCAATAACTCAGAATAGACACGATGATGGTAAGCATATTTATCAATTATTTCGTGTGCTTTTTTCTTTTTTTTTCTTTTTTTTTTTGAGGTTAGGTATTTCGTGTGCTTTAATGTGTACATAAAAGAGCTCTTTCTAATTGCAAATATCTTCTTACCTTAGAGATCCTAATACTTGTTTTGGCAATTCTGCAGGTCTAGAAGCTCCTCGGAATAGTTTGGATATGCCGAAGGAAAATTTGCAACAAACCCATGATGCCATGGATGAGTACATACCGGTAGGCTCTTATTATCTATTTTGTTTTGTTGTTTGTTCGCAGATTTTATTTGTTTTGATCCTCTTATACGAAATGCATGTTCCTTCGACAGTTTTGAGAATTCTCTCCATATCAACATGATCATTCTTAGAAATAGTCTTCCATTTACTTCTCTATTTTCAACAACTTGAGTTTTTGCTGTTTGTGTTCATTTATTGTGATCTTAGAGGATAAGCTATTTATAGTTTGATTCTTTACTTCACTTTAGCATATTATTCATGACTCACTTACACAATTAGAACATTTAGTATTCATATCAGGTGAAGCAAAATTCCTCCAAACAGAAATTTTATCCTAGTGGAGCTCCAATGAAGAAATTGATCGACGCAGAGATATCAAAAGAACCAGAGGTTAAGCACAATGTACCCAGTGTCGTGGCCCGTTTGATGGGAATGGATATGTTGCCATCAGAAACAAAACCCACAGTCAACATAAAGGAGAAAAAGAGAGAAGTAAGTAGAAATGGTATCTCTGGAAAACAAACTGAGAAAAGTGCTATCCGGCACAGTTCTCTTGACTTTAAGTGTTCACTGCAAGATGCATCTCTTGATTGCCTTGGAAGAGACCTTGATGAATTCAGTGATGATCTAATACTTGAGAAACCACGGCCTCGAGAACATCCCCAAGAGGAGCAACTTCAGAAGTTCAAAAAAGAATTTGAAGCATGGCAGGCAGCCAGGGTTTGGGAGAATTCAAGGGTTCTTGATCTCGATGGTTGTGTTCCTAGACAATGTCTTGCTCAAGAACCAATTTGCTTGGAAAAGATGGCTCTGAATACAGATTCCAACAACCGAACTGCAAATGGGAAACATAATGAACCCAGAGGCTGCAATTCACAGCTTATACTGAATCCGTCATACTCACGAGAAAAAGGTGGATTAATTGAGAAGCCCAAAGAACCCAAGGGTCACAATTTACGGCCTGTACAGCATCTGTCATATTCACTTGAAAAAAGTGGATTAAAAGATCATGGATTCAATAACAAGGAACCACTCATAAATGACCAAAAGGTATCAATGGCGTCAAGAAATAGAACCAGGACGAGTGATCTTAAGCATGTCCCATCAGTAAATTGTGATGAGAGAAGGGATCGATCTGCAATCCCAACAAGGATTGTTATATTGAGGCCTGGACCCGATAGTAGTATCAGCACTGAAGAATCGTGGCCTGGTTCATCCGAGATTGTGGAGGAAGGAAGCAGCATTGAAGGTTTTCTAGAGGAAGTGAAAGAAAGGTTGAAATTTGAAATACAAGGAAAGAACTCTAAAAGAGTGAGTGTGGCCAGACAGCTTGGGACTGAGACTCCATTGGGGGAAAAACCGTCAAGCCCAAGGCAAATTGCTCGTCATATAGCAAAGCAAGTCAGGGAAAGTGTGTCCAGGGATCTTGGAATGGATTTGATCCGATCAGAATCAATAAGATCATATAGAAGTGAAATTCAGATTGATGGACCCAGCTCCCCTGAATTCATCAACAGAGACACCAGAAAATTCTTGTCTGAAAGACTGAGGAATGTTCTAAAAGAGGATTTGCATCTAGACGTCCCTCCAATTGAAAATGGCGGCATGAGGTCTTCCCTGTTGAACAGTGCGAGGAGCAGACAAAAATCTGCTGATTTTTTCAATATCGATGACCGGTTGAGCTACTGGGAAAATGCGAAAGAGCCAGACTTATTATCCAGTTCTTTCAGATACCAACGCCAGAACGAGTTTCTTCATGTTGGAAATGCGTCACCAAGGAACCTTCTCAGATCTTTGTCTGCCCCAGTATCAGGAACTTCATTTGGAAAGCTTCTTTTAGAGGATCGACATGTTTTGACCGGGGCTCACATCAGGAGAAAACATGAAGATACCGGAAATGTTTCAGTAGACGTAAGAAAAACCAGGAAAGACAGGTTTAGTTTTAAAGGAAAGGTCTCAAATTTTAGATATAGGTTTACTCTTAAAAGTAAATTGTTTGGCCGGAAGATAGAATCAGTAGACGAATCATGGAGTGATGATTCTGATTCTGTCAAAGATATCATGAGCGGACCGACACTTTTGGTTAACCTCGGAAATGCACAGGTAAAGGAATATTTTGTTTTTTTTTTCATGTAATCCAGAGTGATAAGCTGGATTTCAATTTCTCCCCTTGCCTTTTGCTTTTACCTGAATTTCAACATTTTATTGCTGCGTTTCAGGAAAACTCAACTGAGGTGCCTCCAAGTCCTGCTTCAGTGTGCAGCAGTCCTCGTGACGAGTTTTGCAGGGTAGTGGAGCAGCCAAGTCCCATCTCCATACTAGATATTCCGATGATGGAAGATCATACGGTGTCACGGACTCGCCCAGAGATCAGCTCCAATCTTCATGGTAAATATGGTTTTAAGCTGTTTTGCATCTATTTTTGTCCTATACCAAAAGCTAAGGGTGGGGGAGTAAGTATTATACCTTGTTTCGAGAACTTGCGACATATTTGGCTTTTGCATTCTCTTTGAATAACCTTTAGATCTAGAAATTGAGAATGCACTGGTAAGTTTTTTTATTCAAAAGGTTTGATCAATGCTTAAGAGTTTCATGTGTACAAATTATTCGATCAAGATGTTTGACTCAGTTACAAAATTTAAAACTAGCAATCAAGATTTAATCAAAGGAATGGATATGTATTCACATCCAAGTAATGAAGGAATGTAGTCTTTCTTTCTAATAATTTTTGTTTGGAAGTTTGATTCAGAGTTTTACACGAGATAAATTGTGACTCGAACTACTTGACTCGGTGGATTCTCCATCTGAATCATTTTTTAAGTTTCTAAATGATGTTTGAGATGTGACTTCTGGTTTTATTAAGGTGGTCATGTATTGCCCTCGCCCCTTGTTCCTTTCAATGTAATTTACTACGATTAAAATGCAGAATCTAAAGTATTATTTTAGACAGAATCTAACCAACTCTACATATGCACAGAATTCAAGAATCAGTTGAACCAACCCAAGAATGGCAAGTCTGAAGACCTGGGAAACATAGCTCAGTCTCCACGGGCTGAAATTGTTGAGCTAGAAGGACAAGCAGAAGCTTACATCAAAGATCTCCTTGTTGTTTCAGGGTTGTATGATAGATTATCCAAACAAACATTTTCAGGATGGGATTCACTCTCAAGTCGACTTTGCAAATGGGTCTTTGATAAAGTCGAAGAATCCTACCCGAAAAATTTCGAGGAGAACACATCTAAAAAGGATCTAAGAGACAATAAGATAGACCACAAAGTTCTATTTGACTTGCTGAATGAATCACTGTCAACAATACTTGGACCTTCAATGGCCATGTCTACATTCAAGAAAAATGTGGTTGGACCTGTGTTGGCGCTACCTCCACATGGGAAGGACTTGATTCATGCAGTCTGGAAGATGATCCACAAGTATGTGTACACTCCATGCGAAGACTCTTTTTATTCTTTAGATTCATTGGTAACCCATGATCTTGAAACATTACCTTGGTTGCATACGATGCACGATTGTGTTGATTTGATTGGAAGGGACGTCGAGGATTTGATTATTAGGGAGTTAATAGAGGAAACTGTGAAGGAAATATGTTCATACTGATGGGGAAGAAGGTGTAAATTAGATTCCTCCCCTTCTCCACATAGAGTATGCTTGCTTTAACTTCATTATTTTTATTTTTCCTGCAAGCGATATTGCCGGTTTATGGCCCGAAAAAGGAAAAAAAACAACACTGCTAATTTAGTTTGGCAGGGTTTTGGTTGTGTAGTACATGAAGAATGTATGTATTTGTGTATGTTTGGTGTATCTATGCAGTTTGTGTCAATTGGGATTTGGTTTTTCTCTCAAGGGGAGGATTAGAATTGTACATTATAAGTTGTTCGGCAAAACATTGATTCTTTTTCTAATAAAACTGGCCATTTTTAGTGGTTCCTTTCAGTTCTTGATGTGTTCACTATGTAAATGCACTAGTATTAGTTTCTTACTGAAGGCAACAGAGCGGCGGGCTGGATGGCAGTACATGCTCTCCTAATGTCACTCGGGACCCAGTTTACACAAATTCGATCGACGGGGATTTGTGTTATTCTTACTAAAGATATGGCGAGCGTTTATTTGCCCAAATTTTATATCGTATAGCTATTGCCTCATTCTAATCCAAAAAATAAGAGTCCCGCTAAGGGCACCCCACCATTTCATGAAAGCACCCCGTTGTTGAGGGCACTAAGCATTTTACCCAGGGCACCCAGAATTTAGGCTCGAAATTTCCAAAATACCCCTCGTTCAAAACAGAGGCACCCCACCACCCCCACCACCGAACTCTTGAGCAACCACGAGTCGTCGATACCGGTAATTGCGAGGAATCCCGAAAATCGTTTGTGTTCGTTCGTCTCCGTGTTTCTCCTCCGTTGTAGGACGTTTTCCGGTTGAAGGCTCGGGGTGTTGGGCGATTTCGGCTCCAAATTAGGGCTCGGTTGAAGTTTGTCGTACACACACTCAAGGGGCGAAATCGATCGTTTGAAGGTACGTTGATAGTCTAATTAAGTTACATTTGGTAGAGTAGTTGTAATGTTTGTGTGGCGGTGTATTGAATGGTTCCATTATTGGAAATTCGTGGTTCTCGGCCACACAGGCCAGAGAGTGTTTTTACTGTCTCGGCCAAGCATATATGGCCGAGACAGATGGTAAATATTTGGGAACTAGTCGTTCTCGGCCAGGCAGGCCGGAAGAGTTCACACAGTCTCGATTACGAATGGCCGAGCTTAATTGTGTTATCTCGGTCGAGACATCACGAGAGTTACATTTAGTGTTAGTTAATATTATGTCGGTGGTGTACAGCCGAGAATGTGCTATATCTCTCGGTTGTACATTGCCGAGACGATTAGAGTCGACGCGGTTTGCACATTACGAGAGTAAGGCGAATCGAATATGTTATGCAATGTCAGTGGTATACAACCGAGAACGTTGCATTTCTTTCGGTTGTACATCGCCGAAACTGTCCTTCCACTTTCGGTAAGGAGTGAACGAAAGTATGTCGTATTGCTCGGACCTGCTTGACCGAGATAGCATAAATGGATGATTTTGAACATTTTTTTAGAATTGTGCTTTTGGTTCTGTGCCAGGCGCTTAAATGTTGTATTGTTTTCAGGTATGACTCGTTCGAAAGCACCGGTGACAAGGGAGGAGGTTGATGTTGAGGTTTCGAGGGCTAACCGGGGGCGAGGCGGCCGGAGACCCCTGACAACATCTTACCGGAAAGAGAAAAAGAAGGAGAACGTAAATGTTAAGGGAAAGGCTAAGATAGATGGAAATCGTGCAAGGAAGTTAGAATTGCACGATGAGGGTTCCAACATCGACACTCGGCGACCAAAAGATCTTGTTGTTGCCCGAGGGGAAGAAGAGGGTCATGCATCGGAGTCTAGTAGCAGTGACTCATCTGCGGCGGGGAACACGACAGAAACTGATCGTAATGTGGGCGGGAGTAGTAGTGGTGGAGGTGGCCATAATGAAAGAGAGCTAGAAGGGCCTACAGAAATGCGTGCTCTTTTCCCCGGTGGTCCTATAGACGGTGCGTTGTTGAAGAGCTTTAAGGATCATGTCGCATTAGTGATTTGGAGCAATTATGTATTTAAAATTTCATTGAACTGAGTAATTTAAAACTTAGGGTTTTCACAAAGATGACGAGATGTTTTTTTTTTTTTTTTTTTTTTTTTTTGCGGAGCGTCCGAGTACTCAAGTGTATCAATCACGGAGCTCAGATACAAGAATGGGATTTACAGTCGTGCCACCCTGATATGGAGGGACTTCAGAGGATTATTCAGCGTTATGGGTTGAATACGCTGATAGACTATTCATACCGCAAGGCCAACAAAGAGGTTATCTCTGCATTTGTGGAGCGGTGGCAGCCGGAGACGAACACATTTCACTTACCATTTGGTGAAATGTCTATCTCCTTAGAGGATGTGAGCTTACTCCTGAAGATTCCTGTGACGGGCAAAGTCGCGACAGTTGAGAACTTTGCAAGGTACACGGAAGAATCTCGCTCGGTCGCTATTAAGATGGTGTCGACTCTACTTGGGGTTAGCGTCGACGAGGCTAAGGAGGAGGTGAATATCAGCAAGGGGCTCACAGTGCGCAAATGTTGGTTGAAGATTCGATGGTGCCCCAAAGCTGGTTCAAGAAACATAAATTATCCTCATGTGGAATGCACAACCCGAACGTACCTATTGTATCTTTTGTCATGCACCATGTTTGTCGATAATAGTGGGTCTCGGGTGTCTATCGCGTTGTTGAAGCTACTTGAAGACTTGGACGACGTGGGAAAGTACGCATGGGGTGCAGCTGCGTTGGCATACTTGTACCGACACTTGGGGTCTGCCACCAGAGTGCAAGTGTCTCAGATTGCTGGCTACCCACTCCACCCCGGCTAATGCTCCGCCTGCCACGGTCGATGCTCGCCCTCCGAAGAGAATGCTTGGCAAGGAGTACCAAAGGAAGAATTCGAAGAAACCAAAGCAATGAGTGTTTGATGGAACTTTGATATTTTTATTTTTGAGGAATTAGGAGCGCGAAATGTTATTCATGAACTACTTGATGAATGTCGGATGACCGTTTGGATACTTTGATGAATGTTGGATGACAGCTTGGACATATTCATGAATGTTGCTTGATGTTTTACATTTGTTATAGTTTATATTCAGAATGTTGGATAGTTTATATTCAGCTTGGACCCCGGTGTCCTTCCCTTTGTCTTTATTTTCGTCGGTGGCACAACACCTGGTGTAGACGAAGGTCGACTAATCTCCCTGAGCTGCTGAATAATCCTGAGGCGATCGTCCTCATCAGTGCAAGCATGAAATTTTTGCAACACCCGTTCAATCTCATCGTGCACGTTGTACCCAGACCGATCCACAGGATTCTCAGGTATCATACTCAACTTTCGCCAATAAACATGAGTGTCCTCGAGAGGGATGAACGACCCAACAAATTTATGATGGTTTAGCTCGTGTGCACAAGGAAGGCCATGTGTTGTACGTATCTCGCAACCACAACGAGTGGAGTCGTGACCAACATCCTCTCCACGTGTCGACTCATCTCTAATTAACTTAAGCACCCGTTGAGAGACATAACCACGCAATCGTCGATATAACTCATCAATGTATTCATGTTGGACCACATTCAAACTGAGCTCAAACGATGCCTTGATGTTATTGTGTTGGATTCTAAAGATGCCATCAACCGCATTCCACAAAGTCTCAAAATTTGCCTGACTGTTGCCAAGGTGTAGCTTCAGAGTGGAATGCACAGACTCAACCCTCTGCGTTGTTGTTTCCCCAAAGTGCATAATTCGATTTGTCCATGCGGGTACAAATTTCTCCTTGTAATTGTTTACCCATATGTTGTCCAAGTAATCAGTAAGACCCTTGACATTCCCAAACTCACGACGCAAGTCATTTATCCTAACTTCGAATAAGGCCTCCGAGTTGGCATACATCACGCTCGTCCACCTATCCATGAAACGAGCAAAACCATCGTTATCCCCAAACATCTTCTTAGTCTTGACCAATACTACTTTGTTGATGTGCGAAGAGCAAAGGAGGTGAGACGATGACGAAAATACTTCTTCAATGACACTAATAAGGGCTAAGTCCTTATCGGTAACAAACACGTCAGGTTTAGGCCACCCATCTAATATGGATCTCAAGTTCTCAAGTGCCCAAACATAATTCGCATGACTCTCCGATGATATGAATGCAAATCCAACGGAGAACGTCAAATGCGTAGAAGTGATGCCAACAATCTCCAACAAAGGCATTCGGTACCTATTTGTTTTGTACGTGCGATCCATCAAAATTACCGATGAGAAACACCTTAGCAACTTTATTGAATCGAGATGTGACCAAAATAAATCGGTGACAACATTCGTATCGGGATGTTTCATTTGCCACGACATCCGCTTATTCTTCTCCAAGATGTGCAACATTTGTTGCATTTGAGTCCTCCCACCCGCATCCTCAATTCGAACTTTTTGTCTTGCATTATATATTGTCCGCATTGTCGATACGTTTGTAACATCTATTTGCTTCAACGTATTTAGGATGTCTTTTGGCTTCACATTACCCTTTGTCATCTGCACCACAACCTCCTGCTCCCCTTTATCCAATCTTCCGGTAAATGGGTGGCCGTCCAAGTTGTTCGCGGGGTCGTGATTGTGCCTCTCACATATGACAGTGACATACCACAAAGAGTCAGCATTTTCCTTTATGTTGATAAGAAAATGACATCCACATTTCTTCGTACCAGTTTGAGTCCTCCCTTTTTCCTATTCTTCTTTATTTCTTGGTTTCGAAGAAATTTTTGCCGCTTTCCCCTTCCCGACTCTTTGAGACATTCCCCTATATGTTCCAGACCTCTCACACGCCACTTTCACCCTTCCCCTGCGCTTAATGCCCCCGACATCAGAGTGCTTCGTCACTAGCACAAACATGTTCTCACGGCCTATCATTTGAAGCCATGAAATAGCCGCTTCTCTAGAGGGGAATGACCTACAAGGTGTAAACGTATCCTTGTAGTCTGGAAATAAAGTAGAAACCGACATTACCTGCAATACAAACAGTGCAAAATTATAATCAACCAAAATGTACAGCACAATCACCAAAAAAATCCAAAAACACAAGTTTTCGGTTGTACAGGTCCGACACTATAAAAGTAGTTTCATTCATGTACAATCGAGAACTCCTTCATAGTCTCGGTCGTCCCATACCGAGACCGCCACTATGTATCGTTCACTCCATTACGTAAACTACGTAGACTTATCGGTCCTTGCTGACCGAGATGTTTCTCTACATCTCGGTCCTGCGAGGCCGAATCAATAGCGCACATCGACAGAAAATTCGACGAACCGCATATAATACACAATAAATTTCAAAAATTACCTCAAGTTCAACCTCCTCTTGCACCATAGCAGTACAATCTTCCATTTTATAGTGCAAACAACTTCGGATTGATCGAATTTACCAAACCCTACGTTGACAAACAAATCATCAATTTCACGCTTTAATCAAATTTACGCCCATCGAAGCATCGTACGGTTGTCAAACATTGTTACCTCGCTGTCGGATGATGTCAAATCGCAAGAATCGATAAACGCTCGACAAACACAATTGTGGCTTTATGGTTCACTTCTTCCTCAAGGTAGTGGGGTGCCCCAGTTTTGAATTGCAAATGGTTTGTGGGGTTAGGGTGTGTATATATGAAGGGGCAAAATAGTCTTTTACATTTTAGAATGAAAAATGAGAAAAATAATGGGTGCCTTCATGAAATGGTGAGGTGCCCATAGCGGGCCTCTAAATCAATGATATAAGAGTAGACCTAAAATAATCACAAACTTATTCAAATATTGTATGAAAGACTTTAAAAGCATACTATCAAGTATCAAGTCATTATATTGAGGAGAATGAAATAATTCAATTCATGTAGCCCGCTAAGTAAACCCAACTAATTTGGAAATAATTAGTATTAAAAGTTGATTTTTTTTTTCTTTTTATACTTGAGGTCGATCACGTGCAAGCACGTGCTGGGAAAATCGAGCAAGAAAACATAGAAAAGAAAGCTAGGGCTTGGAAGTTCCTCTACAACTCTCTCTTTCTCTCTCTCTGCTCCACTCATCACTGTCATCATCGAAGCTCGCACAAACTCTCTGTAATCTCTTCTTTGCAATTTGAAACGAAGATCTGAAGACCTAACGCCCTGACTGTATGCGCATCGATCGAGACGCCCAAACGGACACCTGGATCAACCAAAACCCTAGCAAACCCGATTCCCCACACAATCTGTAAGCGCAGTTTCAAGCTTTCCCTTTCAATTTCGCTCCCAATCTCTCTCTTCATGCCAAAATGTTTTTTTTGGTGTTCTACTCAGAATGATTAACACATTTAGGTTGATTGTGTGAATTTTGTGTTTGGAGGTTTTAGGGTTGTTGTTGTTGGAATTCAGTGAACTTTACTAGTTTGGGTTGTTCTGGGCGTTGAAAATTGTGAAGGGTTTTGTTGGGATGTGTAAAGTTTGGTGCTTTGGATTGTTTTGTGAAAAAGCTAGGGTTTTGGAGAGGGTTGAGGGTTTTTCATTTTTGTTCTTGGGATTCAGTGAATTTGAGTGGTTTTGTTGTTTAGGGTGTTTAGAGTGTGAAGGGTTTTGTTGTGATGTGTAAAGTTTGGTGTTTTGGCTTGGTTTGTGAAAAAGCTATGGTTTTGGGATTTCTTGTGTGTGAAATTGGGTGGTCGTTGAATTGGTTTGTGGGTTTTTGCAGTGTGGGCGGTTCTGTTTGGTTCCGATGTCAGCTAACAACATCACCCCAACAAGGAATGTTGGGGGTCCATCTCCATTGGGCAACAATGCTGGAATGGTGTCTTCGCCGCTGTCGATGAACCACCCGTCTCATCTTCACCCGCAATCGCAAGGTCAGACGCCGGACGGGTCTCATTTTCAGAATCAGTTTCAGTCTCCATTGAGGTCCCAGGCGTTGACACAGGTTCAAGCGCAAGCTTTGGCGCAGGCCCAAGCTCAGGCCCAGGCTCATGTTCATGCTCAGGCTCAGGCACACCAAGCGCAAGCGCAAGCGCAAGCACAAGCGGCGCACGCCCAATTTCAAGCTCAGTTACAGGCTCAAGCACAATCTATTGCCCAGGGTCAAAGCCCTGGGCTTGGTCCTTTAGGGGCGTCGTCGCCGTCGGTTTTGGCTTCCGGTAATGCAAGTGTTAAGCGGGTTCCGCAGAAGCCCCCTGCTCGTCCTCCTGGTGCCGCTGTTGTCACTAACCCTGTACCTCCATTTAAAGCAATGGAACTTACTCCTGCTGCTCGAAGGAAGAAGAGGAAGCTGCCCGAGAAGCAGTTGCCGGATAGGGTGGCGGCGTTGTTACCCGAATCTGCTCTGTACACCCAGCTGTTAGAGTTTGAGGCTCGTGTCGATGCTGCTCTAGCAAGAAAGAAAATGGACATTCAAGAATCCCTCAAGAACCCTCCTTGCATCCAGAAGACACTTAGAATATACCTTTTCAATACTTATGCCAATCAAAATCGATCTATACCTGAAAAGCCCAATCTAGAGCCACCTACATGGTCACTCAAGATTATTGGGAGGATCTTAGAAGATGGGGTAGATCCAGATTCTAGTGCAATGCAGAAGTCAAACCCTTCATACCCAAAGTTCTCTAGTTTCTTCAAGCGAATTACAATTTCCTTGGATTCAACTCTATATCCAGAAAATCCAACAATTATATGGGAAAATGCTCGATCTTCTATACCGCAAGAGGGATTTGAAGTTAAAAGGAAAGGAGATAAAGAATTCACTGTGGCTGTAAAGATGGAAATGAATTATTTGCCTGAGAAATTCAAGTTGTCACCAGCTTTGATGGAAGTTCTTGGGATTGAAATTGAAACCCGCCAAAAAATAATTGCTGCAATTTGGCACTATGTGAAAGCGAGAAAATTGCAGAATCCTAATGATCCTTCATCCTTTGCTTGTGACCCACCCCTGCGAAAGGTATTTGGGGAAGAGAAAATGAAGTTTTCCATGGTTCCTCAAAAAATTTCGCAGCACCTCTCTCCTCCACAACCTATTCATTTGGACCATAAAATCAAGCTTTCTGGGAGCAATCCAGCAGGGAGTGTTTGTTATGATGTACTGGTTGATGTTCCTTTTCCGCTACAGCGGGAAATGTCTGCTTTCTTGGCTAACGCAGAGAAGCATAAGGAAATTGAGGCCTGTGAAGAAGCGATTTGTGCTGCTATAAAGAAGATTCATGAGCACCGCAGAAGAAGAGCATTCTTTCTTGGTTTTAGTCAGTCTCCCGTAGAGTTCATTAATGCCTTGATTGCTTCTCAGAGTCGAGATCTGAAGCTTGTTGCTGGGGAAGCAAGTCGTAATGCTGAAAAAGAGCGACGCTCGGACTTTTATAACCAACCATGGTATGCAGATTTATTTGTTTGCACTGTGTTTATATTTCATTTGAAGTTCTATTTATGCATGCTGAGTTTGTAAGGGCATTATACTTGATATATCGTCCCCTTGCAAATGCTGAGTTTCTGTCATTTGTTATAGTGTTTGTGTCATTTTTAGATCTCATTGTGCATACAACTAGAGTTGTCTCGTCAATAGATAGAAGTAGGGGATTGGATCTGATTTTGGATGGATTCCCTCTCTATCCATTTCCCACTCCTTTGATTTATCAGAATAGATCAGGTTGGTTTAGACCCTTGTTTGAGATGCCATGGACCATGTTTCTTTGACCTTTTATTCGGCAACTTAGCTTTTTTTTATGAATGCTAAATTATGAATTAACATCAAACGCTTATTGCAGAAATAGTTTTGGTCAGGTGAATATCTAGTAAAACTCATAAAGATAGAATAAGAAGTACGATGATTCAAAAAAGTAGTAGCACCTGGTGATGCAAAACTTAGGAAAGGTCAGTTGTGATTGTTTGGACACATTCTAGGATAATTTGAGAATGCCCCATTTTGAGAACTTGGCAAAGAAGAAATTGAAGAACTCGACGCCATAAAGGTAGACCTAAAAAACCTTGGATAAATTAATTGGGAAGGATTTAAAAATAACGAAAGTGTGAGATCAACTGCATTAACTAGAATAGAATGGAAGAGTTTGATCCATGTAATTGATTCGAATCAAAACCAATTAGGGCTTGAGGCTTGACATTGCTGCTGAATTATGAATTTAACTTACTCTAAATGCCCTAGTGATTCCACTTAATTTATTTATGGAAACAACATAATGTGCTAGATTCAATAGAAATCCTTTGATTTATTTTATTTGTGAACTTAGAAGGAAATAAACAAATCATGGAAAGCATTTATTTATGTAAAATGATGCTCATGAAGAGTGAATATATGAGACAAGGCAAAGCAAGACCTTAATCTTTTGTATGAATTTGAAAGAAATGCTCAAAAAAGGAAGTGTTGTGCACTACAAGAAATTAGTCGATTTAATTCATCAATCCAATTTTGATATTACAACCAAAAATTATAGATTGTTTGTGTAGCATATTGTATGTCAACCATTATATGGATACCTAACCAAGGTTATTTTGCCCTCATCAATGGGCTATATGGAAGTTAAAGAGTAGTAGTATTAGCCATTCTGAATTATGGTTGTAATCTTCGGCACTCTTTCAGTGATTTGGGAGATTTCGGCATCTCTAATTGTTGTAGGCTCTGTTTTTACAGAGATTTGTTTTTCTTGTTCTTTTTCTGACACAAATTTTCTTCTCGTTCTTAGTGACAAATCAAGTCTGTAATCCTGTTCTACTTGGTTTGGTTTCTATTGTCAAAGTTCAATTGGAATTGGGATATATCATCACTAAATCAAGTGCAATGGAAGAGTTCGATCCATGCAACCGACTCCAACTAATTTGGGATTGAGGCTTTGATGTTTGAAAATTTCTCTGCATCAAATTTGAATTCCTTGAATAAATCACAAATTTTAAATGATTAAAAGCTTGTGGGAAGTTCAATTTTAAATCCTTACCTTGGACAATTAAGTGTAAGTTTCAAGGTTCTGGCAATTAAAGTCATTCTTCTTTGCTTTGTTGGGTGTTAGCGACTCTTTCCTATAATGCAAACTTGTTAGTTTGGCTCTTGGGTCATGGAATCTGTCTGAGTGATCGGATAATTTTCATCCGTTCGACAGAAACTGTGTGCCAAATAATAACATTCATTCCCCCTTGCACACCATGTTTGTTTAGTGATTTATGTTCGCAGGGTTTCTTCTTGATATCAAAGGCGTAGAGTAATAGTTATTTAGTGCTTGCTCGATGCATCTTCTAATAAATCTTCATCTCTGCTTAATTCCAATAGGGTTGAAGACGCTGTTATTCGTTATCTGAATCGCAAGCCAACTGCAGGAAGTGATGCTCCAGGAAGTACATGAATGAACGGTTTTTTGAAATGCTCAAAATTTGGCACCATACATTTTTACTTGTTGCTGCTGGACTCTGTTGAAGTACTTTTGAAAGCAAGTAGGGTTGCCAGTCCATCTGAGCACCAAAGCATTGTTCATGATCGTCGACGGGTTTAGAATCATCAATTCACCTGCAGAGGATAAGTATAATTGTGAATTTGTTGTGCTCAATTTTCTTGGCCGCGCCGCACCCGGTTCTACTGTAAGCTAGAAGGTGTTATATTTGATGATGCACTGTATTTCCTGGTTCTCTTGTACCCTTGCAGCTGCTAATTGATATTACTCTCACTCCCATTTTGTTCATGCTCGTGGAATCTGAAACATATCTTGATTTCTTGTCCGTGTCGAAGAGGTTTGGTAGGCATGGCTTGATATTATATATCTAATTAAGACCAGTGTGAGCATTAGAACATTCAGATCCTAAAAAGCCCAACATGCACAATGTACCTCAATTTTTCATAAAAGGTTTTATCTAATACTCCCTCCATCCATAAAAAGCCCAACATGCACAGTGTACGACGGCCCAGTTCCACAATTTTAAATTGGGCTCTGTCCGGCTTAGATTTACGTGGACCTCCGAGTTTGTCTCGCTAAGTCGCGCAACCCTAATCAGCCTTCATTTACCATTTATCATTTATCAAGCAATTAAATTTGAGTTAAACACTTAGTGAGTTATCATAGTTATAGCAGAAGCAATTAAATTTCAAACTAAATGAAAAACCTTAAAGACACAAGTTAAGACAACTTAGAGTGTGAAAACCCTGCATATATATATATATATATATGTCATCATCGATGAACAGTCAGTGCAGAGTAAACACAAGATATACATGTTCGAGCTTTCTCAAAAACTCAAATCCAAGTGTTTCAAAACAAGTATATCTAATAATACAAAAAGAATCACCTATATCAAACAAGTAGAAAGAGCTGCTTCGGTATCCTCAAATGATATCTCCTAGCTGTGGAGCTTTCCCCTTGCTGAACTGTGGATCCGCACTCTTTCAAACACGAGAATGACGAGCCCAGGTAAGTAACGCCAAGCATGATATATATATACAACATTTCGAAATAAAAATATCAGTCTAATTCATGCAAATAGAATGAAAGGAACAGGGAACGCATAAATATAAAAACTGCAAATGAATCAATCGATAAGTGAGGGTCCAGAATACGAAAATCGAATAGCAAGGAGTCCCGACGAAAAGGTCGTTGAATCGTGACTAAAGCCCAACAAACTCGGGTTCAGGACGAGACACAACCTACCGACCCTAACCTTTGCGACTATGAGATATCCACAGATCCAGATAAGTGCCCCTAACGTACACTCAATTGTGAGATATCAACGGCTTCCAGATAAGAGCTTATATCATAGATAAATAGTATCAATGACTCACTTGCTAATGAACCACTCAACCAATGAAAATCTCAAAAGAAATGATGAACAAAATAATAACAACAAATTAAAGCTCATGAAATAATTGTAAAATTTCTCACTTGTTTACTTACTTGTATCCAAGCTAATACGCGCTCAAATCGGCTCTGACACGCCTCCAAATCCGTACCCAATACCCGACATTAGTAAACTATGCCCCTGATAATCATATGAGCAAATTTATGGTGTTAGAGCCTATTTGATAAATTCTAGATTTTTAAATCCCAAAATTGTTCAAATTGGGAAAATCTTAATGGTGACACACTTGTCGAGGAAATTGTTCGGTGTAAAAACTTCCGACAACGTCCACACCAATTTTTCTATAATTTCCCCGACCTTTTCTATTTTTTCCCCAATTTCTCCTGAATTTTCTTGAATTTTCTGATTTTTATTTGATTTTCTGTTATTTATTCTTAATTCTAAATTAAATATATTTTTTTTAGTTTGGGGCCTTTTGGGCCCCTTCCTTTTTCCCTGAATCGGGCCGACTGAACCGGCCTAGTTCAGTTACTTGGACGGGCCCGAGCTAGCCCGGCCCATGGCCTGCCCCCTTCTCCTTCTCTTTCGATCCCGAAAGAGAGGGGTTTCACAAAGGCGTAAAACACCTCTGTTTTTTTCTTTTTTTCACCTCTTCTTTCCCTCTTTCTCCCAATTAACAACTAATTCATCATCATAACATACACATACTAAGTCTCTAACATCAACCACAACTCAAAATAACACCCCACAACCTGAAAGAATTGACCAAGTTATGGACATGGAGTTACTTTGCTTGGTGTTTATGGCAAGCTTGATCACCAAAACCTCTCCAAGCTCACTTAATTTCTACTCCTCTAAGATTTCTCCAGCAGTTCCTTCACTTCCTCTCCTTGACTATTGAATCGATGAGAGAGAGAAATGATCAATTTTTTTTATTTTTTTTTATTTTTTTACTTAGGAGGCTTTAATGGATAAGCTTGAACCTTGGCCCTTGATCTTTTGTGCACACGTATCTCGAGACATATCTTGTGGTCCACCTTCACCCAATTATCTACCCATATTATGCATAAATGACTCACAAGTTGACTCCATGTCTCTGATGAGTTAATGCGTGTCTCGATGCACATCAAATGAACCTTGTTTTATTTATCTAACTATTGGTACATTAATGCTTATATTAAATGTGATCACATTAAGCAACTAAGCCATAAATTCAACATTAGTTCAAAATAATTCAGCTTACCCCATATGCCGCTACCTCGGTCCTATGTCGACACGCGACTCGAGAACGCGACTCGAGGTACGTCTCCACTTGCCTCGACACCGATACGCTTTACCTTACCCGCACATTTCCAAAATTAATAAGTTTAAATTGTTTGGTATATTAATGAATACATGCATCAAACAAAAATAGCATACCTCGATGTCGACTCTCGAGATTTGGACATGTGTTTCAAGAAAAGTGGGTCCCACGTACGATCTTGAAATGACACGTAACACGAGTTAGGTTTTTGGGGGTCATTACAGTGTAAATACTTGGTTAAATAAGGGGTAAAATAGTTTTACGAGGTATAAATGCTCTTTTGAATTTATAAAACAACTTATATTTTTTGAAATGAAACTTTAGCAGAAATGAATTATATTTTCGGAAGGAGGGAGTAGAGTAATAGAGTTATAAGTTCAACACTAGTGTCTTTTAATCAAATCAAGGTCGAACACTTCATTTCTTAAGAAAAATGAAAATTAAGAAATGCTGATGATGCCCAACAAAGTTTAGATAATGGTATAGGTATCAAGTTGGAAAATCCTATAAAGAAGCAGATCACTTGTCAAATGACTTATTTGTCGATGTGGACGATGCGACTTTATACTTTGAATTTGTTTATTTGTACTTGAATTTTGTTTTAAACTTTCAGAAACTTTCATCAGTTTAATTTTGATCCATAAGCTTTCATTTTCCTCTACTTATAGTCTTTTTGTTAAGTTTGGAGAGTAACAATTACTAATGAAACGGTTCACGATCAATTTCTTGGGTTGATGAGTCAATTGTGAACTGCTTATGAATTGCACGCAAAGCGTTTTGATAACGACTACTGTTCTTCAAACTTAACAAAAAAATAAAAAATAAAGATAAATAAATATTTAGGGAACAAAAGTGAACCGATTAAAGTGTGATGACCAAATCAACAAAAACTTAGTTGATGTCCAATCGATACTTTATGCGGATTTCAACTTGGTTGTGATCGAGGCTTTTGTTTATATTGTTGTAGTTGTATGTCCACTACCTTAATTATCGATGTACCTTTGATTCCTTATGTATTACTTTATATTGAAATAGGCTCTACTTTGCTTTTGAAAAGTTTTGGGGCCATAAAATTTGTATCTAAGATTTTTTTTAAAAAAAGATTGGGAACAACGAGTAAGTTCAGCATCTAAAATTTGAAGGAAGCCTTGAATATTCTCTAATACTACAATACGTTGGCCAAAAAAAAAAAAAAAAAAAAAGGTCAAATAATATGTCCTACTAAGAGGACTCCATGTCTCTCTTTCTCCGGAGGAGAAGGGGTCGTCGGTACACGGTACACACCAAATTCCACCCTATTGAACTAAAATTCTAAATATTTTGAACCTTACAGAAAAGTACAAGCAACTTTTAACTACTTTTATTTCCTTGCTTGGCCCACCACCTCCAACTTCTTTTCTTCTTAGTCAAACTGTTTTTCTAAAGGTTGAACCAATTAATAGGGCAACCTTTCTAGATATGATTAAAGAGAATTGCTAGAATGATAACGGATATGTCACAGTAAAAGTTATATCGGGCCTTTGAGTCATTCATGTACCTCGAAATATGGATATATATATATATATATATATATATATATATAGATTCTTGTGTGTAACACGCGGGTCAAAGTCGTATAGATAGATTTTGTGAGCCGATGTATTGCATATAGACTTGTTGTCATTCTAGTATTTTCACTACTCAATGCCTCTTTTTTAAGTTTCGTCATGTTGAATCAGTGGCTCAAACTCTTAGGAGTTGTAGTTCAACTTGGAGTCAATTTATGTGTCACACATTCATTCACCTCATTACACACGATCAATTTAGTTACTATTCATTTCAATATTAATAAAGTTCATTAAGACATTGTTATCATTACCTTAATTTTCAGCGGAAGACTTAATAAAATTAGCGGAAGCATTTATAAAACATATACTATGAAAACTAAGTAAACATAGATCGTATAAACCAACCAAAATAATACATGAACAATAGGGAAGTCTAGTTTCTCAACCCAATATATAATCCAAAGTTATACAAAAAGACATAGTATATAGATACACAAAATGATTAGCTACAAAAGTAGCTAAAACTATCCACCAATGACTCAAAACTAATCGTCGATCTTCTCCTTCCCTAACCTGCTACTCGATGTATTTGCACCCACCGTCATAAAAAGACGATGACTACAATAATGTAGAAAGTAACACTGAGAGACATTTATCCACATTTTCAAATACACAAGTATATGAGAGCATAAAAATAGCAATTAAAGCTGAAAAAGAATCATGCTATAAGATACTTCAATTAAACAACATGAAACTGACACTCGGCTAAGCAGTAATAATCTAGGGCTAGTTGACTATGAAATCACATCACATCAACTCTGTTCCACTACTTAGAGCATAAATATGCTTGCGATTGCCCATTTTACATATATACTTGACGACAACCCTAGGTCCCATATCCCGTGTGCTGCTCGAGCTAGTGGTGAGATCCTAATATTCCCAAGATCTAGTGACCCAGTGTGACACGCCCATGTAACGACCCGTTACTTTAAGGTGGTGATTAGTGCTAATCCAAATCTTAACTGACCCGAGTTAAGCTTGTGGTTAGGTTCGACGTACCTCTAGATTAGCGTGTGCGTGAGTTTGTGTGATGATTTATGTTTGTTTGGAATGCTTAATGAATTTTATAGGTCGTAATATAAAAGAGAATTTATATACAACCCTATAATCGAAAAACAAGTAGTTAAATAATAAATACCCGGTACACCAAGTGCGACGAGGTGGTCGTGAAATGAACGGGCACGCCCGAGAACACTCGTAGGGATGTGCGGTGAATTTATTGGCGAGAAAATACATGAAGTATATATATTTATATATATTTGATATATAAATATATACATTAAAATTATAAGTTGGTTTGAATTCTATTGGTTGTTAGATCACATCGAGATAAGCGTGAGTGTTGATGGTGTCAAAATGTATGTCACTTAAGAAGTATCATTCTAACACATCAATCACTTGATTAGCCACGAGATAATGTGATGTGTATCTCAAGAAAAATTCATATATTTAAATCAAAAGTATCGAACTTATTCTCATTTCATCGATCAATCGAGAGAGTAAAAAAACCAAGCAGCTGAGGGTTTGATTTGGATGATTGATCCATGAGGCAATTAAGTTGATTCAAGGAGATCAAACAACTATTGGATCAGAGATCATTATTGTTGGTGAGTTTAGTTTTGAGTTTTAAGTTGAATTCAATAATTAGTGATGATTTCTCTGTGAATTATTGTGTTTGATCACTGGAAATGGGTTGTTACCTCACTAAAGATCCTCTATGATGTATTTTGGGAGTGTTGAATGTTGTTATGATGATTTGTGGATGGAACAGTGGCTGCTGACCTGTTTACTGTAGAGACAGTACAGGGTGGAGCGAACTCCACCTAGCAGAGGAGCACGTTCCCTTCATTGGTTGGGATGAACCTAGTTGGTGGAGCGCGCCCCACCCATTGAAGGAACGCGCTCCCACCTCAGAAAACAACAACTATACTGTTATTTACTTATAATTTCCTGAGGTTTTGGGGACTGCCTTAGGAGTTCTAAACATAGGGTGTTAGACTTATATTAATTAAAAATGGTTTGTGATAGGTGTTGGAACACATGGAAAGCGTGAGTGACCCGAAAACTTAGGAAGTTTGGAAACAAAAACTTGACTCGAGGTAAGTATGGATTCGATTATTTATCAATGTTGTCTAGCTATTTTAGTATATATAGCTCATGTAGTTTATGGACTGAATTGGGGACTATGTACATTGTGATGTTTTTAATAAATGGAAAACGACGCTTAATGTAATTCATGAGAGTAACTTCTGGAACTAAGAATAGGTTATATAGGAGATGGGTTACCTTCCCGACCTATATGTAACTATTACTCAGTTTGATAGGATGTGTAGATTACATACTCACTATAGGGTTTTGGATATAACCATTAGGCATCAATGGATTAATTAAACAACACATCGGCCAATGTGTTGGTCTAGCAATAACATTAATGGTGTCAGTGGGTAATCGACCCTAGTTTTACAAATAAAATGGGAATCAAAATGTAATATTCATTGACGGTCGAACTTGTATATGCTATTTATTGAATTATATGTTTTTCATAATCTCGTTAGTTAACATTAGTGCATATTGTTATTGCATAATGTTCTTGATTATTATATAAAATGTAAATGGCTTTGTGAATCCCGACTTACTGAGCAAGTTGGAGCGCTCATCCCAAATAATATTTCAGGAATACCGACGAACGTTGCGACTATGGGATAGGGAAGATTTAGGAGTCTTGATCTTCTCTTCAATGTAATGAATCTCCCTTTGTCTTATATATTTGTATTGAATTACAGTTTTATAATATCATAAGGGATTAGAGGTTTTATATAACGGAGGTTTATTGCGGTTTGATTTGGTTTTGAATGTCGTATTTAATATTGATAAAAGTTTTAATTTTCACTGAGTTTATTATTTGTTTTACATTGATATTCGATTTACAATTTTGTTTATCAGGAGATAGAAGGAGAGGCTGCTGGCTCTAGTTAAGTCTAGCGGGATTAACGAGGCTCAATTAGGGTTTCAGGCCGAGTATCGCTCTAACCGGGTTAGGGGATGGTACAACCCATCTTTACGTATAATGGTCCTAGATATGCGAACTAATTTTATAACTCAAGAAATGATACTGTGGCGGCCTTAAATTCCAAGCCGCCTTGCTACCCGTCACGTCTCATCCCACATCACCAAACCTTACCACATCATGGCCCGCTTATCCTTGACGTTCCGCGACCTACCTAGCTATTTACACTTTTCCATTTATTCCTAACTTAGCTAATTGATTTTTATATAATTATTAATGATTTCATTAGCCAGTTAATCAATTTATCAAGTTATAGTGAAATTTTACAGTGAAAGTCTTAATTTAAGTAAGTTATACAGTATTCAACAATCC
Source organism: Stephania yunnanensis (assembly GCA_039657365.1). Lineage (NCBI taxonomy): Eukaryota > Viridiplantae > Streptophyta > Magnoliopsida > Ranunculales > Menispermaceae > Stephania > Stephania yunnanensis. The sequence goes on along the minus strand of CM077585.1, from coordinate 49,970,112 downwards.
TAAGAAGTGGAAAACCCAACAAAAGATACCATGTATATATCAAGGCGAGTTAAGTATAACAAAAGTTCCATATACATATAATCAGTGTTCTATAGTCCCCAAAACCCAACAAAAGTAAAATAAATACATACTTATGTCACACATGAGCTGGCTCCACAATATCAGAGGTAGTCGCCCAGTACCTCATTGCCCTTGCCCTTCCTCGTCGAAGGATCTGCACTTAGTCACCTAATAAATACAGTGACGAGCCCAATGAATAAAGTCCCAAGAGAAGTCCACATAATATTCATAAAATAAAACTGATAAACTATGAGACATGCGAATATAACGCCTGACAACAGTATGTCATATTCTCATGAATGTAAGTAGCACACGAAAAGCAAAAGCAGTAGCGTGAAATAAATAAACTGCATATACCAATTAAACCAGTTTAGAAATAAAGCATTAATCTGTAAACATTCGTATAATCACGAAAAAATCCTGACCTACACCAGCTAGTAATCGATAAATCGAATAGGAACCACGTATATACTTACAAGCTTACAATGGCTAAACCTTAACTTCAGTAAATGGTATGGTCCATTCTCGACGCTGTTACACTTCAGGACCACCCTAATCCCTCCCGACAATCGTAGATATATTCTACTGCCATCGACGCGAGCACTATCACAAGTAACCCCAACATATACTATTCATATCTTTATGATTTCAAATCCAAATTAAGAACTTCAATATAGTTAGGTTATTAGATTAAAATGAGGAATCCAAATATATAAACCGATTGCAAATATTCAATCATCTACCCTCTGGAATTAACCAAAAACCAAAAATGATTTCAATCTGACATAAATAGATGTGTACCTAGTTGATGTACCACCTAGCTTGAGAAATTCTCACCAATCTTCCATGGATTCCTTCTCTTCATCGACCTACTTCTTCTCCGGCAAGTTCTCTTGATTCATACGTTGAAAATGAAAATGGTTTCCTTGCATGTGCTGATCTTATATAAAGGTAATATTGATTCGTGACCATTGATTTCCATGTATTTACGTATCTCGAAGCTCATCTAATGATCTACGCCTTGACATGTATCCCACTAACCCAATCAAAGTGACACTAATTTGCTACTTACATGGTTCCTCGATGTGTCAACACGTATCTCTATGACAATCTCATGGTTTCTAATTTAAATAACTAAACTATGTGCATTGATTTATTTGATTCAATTACATTAGCTTAGGCCCATTATAATATATATGGTTAGTGTTTTTATTCACCAAATTGACAAATTTTGTGATCTCACTAACCCTTGACTACTTGGCACTCGATGCCCAACATCTCGACACACAATTCGATGTACGCCATAGCCTATTGTTTTCATTGAATTTTACTTGGCCTATGGTCATATTACCCATTTTAATTGATTAACTAGTCATCCTAACATGGACTAGTCTAGTTTCCTACAGTAGTTCGCATACTTACTACCCGTGTTGACATGCCTTTCGAGGCGACCACCCGTCACACAAACTCGCTCGATAACAACATACTTGCATGCAGTGCAATATAATAATAATTTTTAAAACACTACATATACACAACCACCATCCATAAATAACATATTTTTTCGATTCTCGTGTCCGAGTCCACCGAGTTGTTCGCGTAACGCCCGAATTACGATCGTTAATATTTGAGATTAACGTTAATCCTAGTTTAATTAATTTGGGCCGTTACAGATACGGTGGAATGGCTAAAACAAAGCAAGGAACAAGATTTACAACATAAAAATCATTCACCTAATAGCATGTTGGACTACTTGGTCAACACTCTAAACAACTAAGAATGACATAGCACATGATTAAGTGTCAATGAATACCATCTAAACATAAACCAATGCCATGATAATAAACTCATAAAATGAAATAGGACAATAAAGTCATGACATCAAGAGTACAAAAGGTACATCGCTTAAATGACTGTAAATTAGAAGCATAATGGAAACGAAATGAAGAAAAATACCTCAATTAGTTTACTTACAAATCACGCAAAGTTCTTAGGCTAATCCGGCCTTTCAACACCTCAAAACACGTACCCGAACCCTCGAGACTTTTCCTTAAGTTCCTGATATTATTTTACGTATTTTAGAGTGCGTTTAGACCTTTACTTAAAATATTATACTTCATTAAAGTGTTTAAGTTTTAATCAAGAAAATGCAGAAATTGTGTTATCATAGCACCTAGCGCGATGGGTAATATGCATAGTGCGCTACACGCTAGTACGCCTAGCGCGCTAAACGCAGGAAATCCCAAAAATTCTGCACTTTGAATTTTTGGGTTTCCTTCTTCAAATGGCCTTCACCATCGCCTTGGACCTCTGTTACCCTCCACCAGAGACCTAATACATTTACCATAACCAAAAGAACATCATACACTTCATATATATATATTCATCAAGTTAATTTTCACAAACCCATACAAAATGAAAATGTACACTAGCTTACCTAGTTGTAGATTTTCCTTGTCTTGCTTAATCCTTCTCAAATTCATCAGACTTCCTTCACCTCTACTGATCCTTCTCTGATCTTTTACTCTCCAGACCTTTCTTCTTTCCTAAGTTATATTATGTGAGTGATTTGCATGTTCATATATCCATTTATATATAAGTAGATAAGATTGAATTATGGTCATTGATCTTAATGTATTCACACATCTCGAGGCTAATCTAATGGCTCACATCTTGTTTCAAATCCACTAACTCACTCTTGATAACACCAATTGCAAGTCAATTGGTCTTGTGATATGTCCACACCTATCTCATGAAATATCAAATGATTAATGTTTTATTTTGCTTACTTAAATTACATTTAATGTAAATCAAATTATAGCCACATCGAATTAGCTATTTAAGCCATAATAACTTCATCCTAACTTACCACATCACTCTCTACCCTCGGTCCCATGTCTGCACGCATCTCGATGCATGTCCTATTTACGTCTCGACATCTATATACTAGTAGGAGTGAATTAGCAGTTTACACATATATAATACACTACAACAAAATTAACATATACCTCAGTCGCATTGCCTCGACCAGTGTACGTATAACTAGATGTGAGTTCCATGTTACGAGTCGATAATGCTGATTAGAGACTAATTTACTATTAGTGAATTATGGGTAGTTACAGAGATTTAATCTTATTAAGGTTTCTATCTGGGGTTTAGATAGAGGAGTTTTTTTTCTTTGTGTACTAAACTATTGATAGTGGATTGCTTTGTTGCTTGTCCATTTTTTTTTCTGGTTTTAAAATTTTCCACGTAAATTCTTGAGTTCATATTTTTCTATGATTTTTTTTTTATCTTTGAGTGCATTCGTGTGATTGTGATCTTAGGTATTCTGCGGTGATTCGTCACTACCAATTGCTATCAAAGCCAAGATTCAAATCTAAGAGGTTACACAATTAAGGTGAAGTTTTCAGAGATGTTGAAGTACAGAAGTGCGATGAAGTTCGATGTGAAGAAGTTTGATGGGAAGATAAATCTTGACTTGTGAAAAATTCAAGTCAAAGATTTGTTGATTCAGTCTGGGCTACGTCAAGCGTTGAAGGGTCGTAGGAAGGAAAATGATGAGAATTGAGAAGAGTTAGATTTGAGGGCGGCGAACGTCATAAGATTCAATTTGGCAAATAATGTTTTTTCGAATATGAGGAATATTTTTTCGGCGAAAGGTCTTTAAGAGAAATTGTAGACTATTCATATGACGAAAAACATGTCAAATCGTTTCTACCTAAAGGAGCGATACCATCACCTAAAGATGGATGAAGGTACAAGTATTACTAATTATCTTAGTGCTCTTAACGAGATCGTCTCAGAACTTAAGGAGTTGGGAGAGTGAGTAAGTGACGAGGATTAGACGCTCAAACTCATCTGGGCACTTCCGCATTCGTTTAAGCACACGAAACCAATGCCGATGTACGAGAAAGAAACCATTAGTTTAGCAGAGGTCATTGCCATGTTAATATTTGAAGAGAAATTTATGAAAGGTGAAAACGACGGTTCATCTAAAAGCTTAGGTTTGGTAGCTCTTGGGAAGGGTTCCAAGAAGTACATGAAAGCGGTCTGTTGGATATGCGCGATCTGTTGTAGATGCGGTCAACCAGGGTCTTACGATAAACTATAGGAATATGAAAGGAAAAAGAGCGGGTTTGGCAAAAAGCTCCGGTTCAACAAAGGGGGATTCTGATGTTGAAGGTGATGACACTAACAATTTGTTAGTTCTCAAAACTAATAGTAATTATCCTATGTGTCCAGCAAAGAATATGATTGGTGATTAGAAGAGAGAATGAGTAATTGACAGCGAGGCCACATGACATGTGTTCGTACATAGGGCATGGATTGATAATTATGCAAGTTATACGGGTGGCAAAGTTATGTCGATGGTTGACGGCTCTCTGCGACTGATATTAGGAGTCAGTGAAGTTTAGGTGAAGTCGTTTGACGGACACATCATAATGCTTTGGAATGTTTGACATGTGTCAAGTTGTACTCAAAATCTGATTTTTCTTTCCGAATTAGATTCTGAGGGTTACATGTACTCTGGGCAAGGTGAAGTATTAAAAATATTTCGAAAATCTTTGTTGGTCATGAAAGGTGTAAGGGAGAAGAACTTGTTCGTTTTGGTGCGAAAACATGGAGTAAGATCTGAGCCTCAAAAGTTGATCAAGAAGTGAGTTCCGGTTGTTGGTAAGTTAAATGAGGCTGACTTGGTTCATTCTTGATGTTGAGGATGGTGGCCCAAGACAGCGGTGGAGCAAGAACAAGGTAGTGAATTTTTGCCAAGGTGAAGATTTGTTGAGATACGGTGGCTCAAATTTAAGAGTTTAAATTGGTGTCAAAAACTAGTTAGAAGTTTCCAATTGTTGTTTGTGTTGACGTATTGTGCAATGCATGTGATAAGCATGAAATTGGAAAGTGGACTTCTAATTAGTTTGTGAATCTTAGTCATTGAAAGTGCAAGACCTATAGGTGTGACGATGTTATTATTTTGGACTTGAACTCTAAATTGAGTTCCATGTTGATGTACGTGAGTACGTATAAGTGTCCCGAATACGTATAAGTGCACAAGTATATATGTGTATATTAGTGTGCTTGGTTAGATATAGTGTTGAGGTATTTGAGAGCTAAATGTGTGTCGTAGCGTATGGGCTTGCGAGCGGGTTAGCGTCACTATGAGATTTAATGGGTTTCTATATGAGGTTTAGATAGAGGAGGTTTTTCCTTTGTATACTAAATTATTGATAGTGTATTGCATTGTTTCTTGCCCGTAGTTTTTTCTCTGATTTTAGGTGTTTCTGTTGGAGAAAATCAAAGAGAAGTAAAATTAAATAGAGGAGAGAAGAAAAATTGATCTATATAAATGGAAGAAAAACGAGAACTTAAATCTGGTTCTTTTATTTCTTAATGCTGCGATTTGTATTAAAACAGATTTGCACGTGTATTTTAATACACTTAAGTAACAAGAATTAAAGTTGGAATAAAACTTTTATCCTAAAAAATAGAAACTTGTATCCTAATCTAACTTATCAACAACTAAAGAATAACTTAAAGAGCAAGAAACATAATAACGAAAAATAGATAATTGAATGTTGATGTCCCTAATATGTTGCAGCAGTTAAAAGCAATATCGTTAATACTCCTCCTTGCTTTGGTTGCTGCAAACTCCAAGCTTTTCTCTAAGAAATTCGAACTTGCTTCTTGACATAGGTTTTGTTAATATATCAGCTAGTTGAAGATCAGACTTGCAATACTTCAAATTAACTGAACCTTCCTTCTGCACTTCTTTAAGAAAGAATAATTTGATGTTGAAGTGCTTTGTTTTCCCATGAAAAACAGGATTATTAGAGATAGCGATGGCAGCTTGATTGTCAACAAACAACTCTGTGCATTCCTTTTGCTTCAAATGTAAATCTTCTAACATTTTCCTTAACCATAAAGCCCGATTTGCAACTGTTGTTGCTGCGATAAATTCAGCTTATGCCGATGATTGAGCCATTGTACTTTGATTTTTAGAACTCCAAGAGAACACTCCTGAATCAAACTTGAAACAATAACCAGATGAACTTTTCATATCATCAAGTGAGCCTGCCCAATCACTGTCAGAGTAGCCATGCAACACATAATTCTGACTTGCACAAAATTTGATTCCATAATTCAATGTCCCCTTTACATATCTAAGGACTCTTTTAGCAGCTCTGAGATGTGTTTCAGTCGCACAATTTGTAAATCTAGATAATAGACTTACGGAATATAAGATATCAGGCCTTGTAGCAGTTAGATACCTAAGACAACCTACTAAGCTTCTATAGTAGGTTTCATCAACTTTTTAAGCTTCGTTATCTTTGCATAGCTTCTCTTTTTGACATATGGGAGTATAAACACTCTTATATTCATCCATTCTAAATTTCTTCAAAATCTCATTGGCATACTTTCTTTGACAAATGAAGACTTCTCCTTTCTTTTGTTTTGTTTCCATCCCTAGAAAGTAACACGTCTCTCCAAGATTTGTCATATCGAAAGTTTGCATAATTTCTTCTTTGAACTTTCTCACAAGTTCTTCATTACTTTCTGTGATCAATAAGTCATCAACATAAAGTGAAACAACTACGAAATTGATTTCATCACCTTTGATGTAAAGAGTCGATTCATTGAGGCTTTTGTTAAAACCCAACTCCGTCAAGTGCTCATCAATTCTACTATACCAGGCTTTTGGAGCTTGTTTCAGGCCATACAAGGCCTTCTTAAGAAGGTACACATCATCTTATTTTCCTTTTGCAACAAATCCTTCAGGTTGCTCTACATAGATCTCCTCCTCCAATAAGCCATTCAAAAAAGTTGATTTGACATCAAGTTGATAAACTTTTTAGCTCTTTTGTGCGGCTATTGCAAGCAACAACCTGATTGTCTCTAATCTAGTAACAGGAGCGAAAGTATCAGAAAAATCAACACCAAAAATCTGAGCATAGCCTTTCACAACATGCCTAGCTTTATGCTTGGTGATTGAACCATCGGGATTCAGCTTAGTTCTAAACACCCATTTTATGCCTATCACTTTTCTATCTTTAGGCCTTTTCACCAGTTGTCGAGTTTGATTTTTCTCGATCATGCTTATCTCCTCCTCTATGGCAGCAACCCATCGTGAATCTTTTGCAGCTTCCTAGGAGTTTGAAGTTTCAAGTAAAGCTACATTTCATGATTGATAAAATTCGGAAAGTGATCTCATACCTCTAACTGGTACATCATCAACCAACTCATCTGGATTGAGTTGTACTTTTGAAACATTGATAGGTTCTGAAATTGGATGCTTTCTTTTCCAATCCCACTCATCATTTTCCATGAAATACACATCTCTGCTGATCATTGTTTTCTTGGTGTTTGATTGAAAAATTATGTATGCTATAAAATTTAGGCTATAACCTATAAAGATCCCTTCTTCTGCCTTTTTGTTCAGTTTGTCCCTTTTAATTTGAGGAACATAGACAAAACAAAGACATCCAAATACTTTGAGATTTTTCAAAAAAGGTTTGAATCCAAACCATACTTCATATGGAGTTCTTCCAACTACTGCTTTTATAGGCAGCCTATTTAGAAGAAAGACTGCAGTATGTGATGCTTCTGCCCAATACTCTCTCGGCAAAATTCTTCTCAAACATCAAGCATCTGGCCATTTCCATTATGTTACGATTTTTCCTCTCACTAACTCCATTTTGTTGTGGAGTATATGGAGCAGTGAGTTGATGCTCAATTCCAACTTCTTCACAAAATAGATTGAACTGATTTGAGGTATATTCCTTGCCATTATCTGATATCAAGACTTGAATTTAGTGACCACTTTATGTTTCAATCCATTGCTTGAATTTCCAGAACACACCAGCAACTTCTGATTTGAATTTAGGAAAATAGATCCAACACATTCTTGAGTAGTCATCAATGAAAATCAAGAAATACTTACTCCCATTTAAAGATGGAGTATTATGAGGTCCAGACACGTCAGTATGAATCGGCTTCAACTTCTCAGTGGCTCTCCATGTTGCTTGTTTAAAGGGAAGTCTTGTTTGCTTTCCTTGTTGACAAGCAATGCAATCTCGAATATCTAGTTCAAGATGAGGAAGTCCTTGAACCATATTCTTCTTCTGCAAAGTCATCAAAGCTTTATGATTGAAGTGTCCAAGCCTTTTTTGCCGTAATTCTGCATTAGTTTCATGGCTGAATAGGCTGTATTTTCCTCCTCCAAGGGATCTAATGCAAAGCTCTTCCCCTTCATGTTAACTTTAAACACATCTTCATCTTTCGAATCTTTGATCAAACATTGATTATTTTCAAAGATTATTTTGAAACCTTTCTCAAGAAGTTGGCCAACACTTAACAAGTCTTGACTTATATTAGGTACAAATAATCCATCTTTGATTAGTTTTGTACCCGAAATACTTTCAATTTCAACTGTGCCTTTTCCCTTGACCGCAAGGTACTCGCCATTGCCAATTCGAACTGTGGAGGTTACAGAAGTGTCTAATTCTCGGAAGAGGTCTCGATCGAAAGTCATGTGGTTTGTGCAACCACTATCTACAAGCCATTTATCACTTGTACTACTTGTTGCAAAACAAGATGCAACAAAAAGATGCTCATCCTCTTCTTGATCTGCAACTTGTGCAACATTCTTTTGTTGAAGGTTGACTTGAGTCACTTGTCTTTGTTGTGGATTACTTCTACATATTTTCTGATGATGTCCCATATTCTGACATTTCTCACATTGTTGATCCGGTCGCTTCCAATATTTAGAAGGGTGATGACTCTTTCTTCCACAATGCTTACAAAGAAGAAAATCATATTTTGTTCCCTTATTAGTATTAGGAGAATCAAAACCTAAATTTACTTTCTCGTTCTTCTCAGCTTTCTCCCTTTTTTGTCCTTGACCGAATTTAGCTCTTGCAGCTAATGCACCTTCAACAGACCCTTCAGATCTAATGAGGTTTCTTTTTTTTCTGTGCTTGCATAACACTCAACAATTTCGCCAAACTAACGTTGGCCAAATTTCTTGTATTTTCAAGTGATGAAATAGTAGCATCAAACTTTACCGGGGTGGTTACAAGGACTTTTTGCACAATCCTAGAGTCTAAAAATTCAGAACCGAGTAATCTCACTTTATTCGCTATTCCAAGTAATCTATCAGAAGACTCATTCACTGTCTCTGAGTCATTTATTCTCTGAAGCTTGAATTCTCTGATTAAGTTGAGAACCTTCATTCCTTTGATGTTTTCATCTCCTTCGTACTTCTTCTTTAGGTAGTTCCGTACTTCAAAGGCCGACTTTAATGACATAATCCTCACAAAGATTTCAGAAGAGACTGCAACAAATAACATAGCTCTTGCCTTAGATCTTCTTGACTTTCTCTCTTTGTAATACTTGATTTGCGCCATTGTTGGAATTGTGGGTAAGGGAAGAACTTCGCAGTCTTCCTTAACGGCTTCCCAGATATCATTCACCTCCAGATGTGCCTCCATAATGGCCGCCCATATATGATAACCCTCACCATCGAACACCGGTGGTGCAAGAGAGGTGAAATGCTTTTCAAGAATTGAATCTGAATCCATGGAAGTTCTTGGATGCAAGAAAAAAAAAGTTTCTCTCAACCACAAGTCTCTTAAGAAAATAATGCTCTGATACCAATTTGTTGGAGAAAATAAAAGATAAGTAAAATTGAATAGAGGAGAGAAGAAAAACTGATCTATATAAAAGGAAGAAAAACAAGAACTTAAATCTGGTTCTTTTATTTCTTGATGCCGCGATCTGTATTAAAACATATTTGCACGTGTATTTTAATGCACTTAAGTAACAAGAATTAAAGTTGGAATAAAACTCTTATCCTAAAAAACAGAAACTTGTATCCTAATCTAACTTATCAACAACTAAATGATAACTTAAAGAGCAAGAAACATAATAACGAAAAATAGATAATTGAATGTCGATGTCCCTAATACGTTGCAGCAGTTAAAAGCAATATCGTTAATAGTTTCCATGTAAATTCTTGTGTTCATTTTCTTTGTGATTCGTTAATCTTCGAGTGTATTCGTACGATAGTAATCTTGAGTATTTCGCGGTGATTAATTACAACACGTGGTAGAAACTATGAAGTATACCGTGCTTTGTAAACGCTCACTTATATGATGTCATGTTAATCAATGGTAGCTAGCTATCATAATATAAGAAGGGATTGATGTTTTTAACTGTTAAGCTTAAACTTGCCTCTCTAGAATCAAACATGGACTTAAGAATTTAATCAGTGATTTGCTTATTAATACATGTTCATAACGTGTCGCTGCTAATCAATATGTAAAATAAATTAAGTAGGGTACGTAGTTGATCCCAATGTCCCAACGAATAGAAAATAAAAGAAATAGATTTTTGCAGAATCAAAATAAATAAGAGACATTTTTTTAAGTAGTAAAACCTTAATTGGAAAACATCCACGGCTCCATAGAACAGAAAAAACCCACTATAAAGAAAGTTTATTACAAAGCAGTACCGAATTCAGCTAAAAGCCTCGGTATCAAACTCCCTCCCTCAAAATTCTCTGTACTTCCAGATTTCTCTTTTTTTCTCTCAAATCTCTCTATGTATTTTCTCTCTTCACACATGTTTTTATAGATACAGAGAAAGAGATAAACCTCGGAAACGTGTTCGTAGTGAGAACTAACTAGAAATAGTTGAAACCAACCCAACTTTTTTTTTCTTTTTTCTTTACAAAGTAAATAAATAAATAAAATTACGGATCAGAACTCCCTCATAAGAGGCCTTTGGTACTTCGAAAGCATTCCACCACTAAGTGGAAAAACTTCTTTCTGACTTGTTCTTCAGAGTACTGCTTTGCAAGATTTGAAAACTGACTTTTCACATATCTAAAAAAATCCCTTACTTTTCTTTTTGGTCTTTTGAGCCTTCTTATATAAAACCAAGTATTTTGTAGTTGCTTCACTTGGAATTCTAGATCGTTTACTTTTCAAAGAGTTGTTGCCTTATAAGTTATTTTCTTCAAAGTCTTCAATGTTTTTTTTCCTTCAAATTCCATATAGTTAGTTTATTTTTGGAAAGCATCATCTGAAGTGGTAAACTCATAGGTTCTTGCATGACACCTTTGAAATCATTCAATGATTGATGAAGCTTTTTTCTGATCATCTGAACAATCGTTAAAATTAAGTCCCACTAAATTGACAAACTCATCAAGCGTTGGTTGAATCGTCAATAAATTGAATTTCTAGCTGGAGTTAACTATGTGCTTGGTCCGTTATACAATCATAAGTTACAAATCTTTTTCTCCTTTGATGCCATAATTTTGTATCCATTGCCATCTTTCACTAACTACCAAATATTCTCTCGCCGGTAATAAGTAGCATCTTGGTCTTATAAATAATGACTACCAAAAATAACTTGGCATATATTCAATGACACGACATCACAAGTCACCTCATCATAAAATTTTTCATTAATTGCAAATTTGAAGGCGCATTAACTTTTTACTTGCAACTCCAAATCTTTCTTCAACCATCCCAGTAGCTAAGGTCGAGGATGTGGGGAAGTCTCAAATTTCAACTGCTTCACCAGTTGTTCCGCAATCAGGTTCCTCTGTGATCCGTTATCAAATTAGGTGATTACTGGAGTTCTACCAATTTGAGCATATACCCAAAATAGCTCTTCCTTAGAGAATTCTAGTACATCAACATGAATTTGGGAACAAACTACTTTCTTCGAGGTGTCCGACTCTCCTTTGCAGGTGGTAAATACCAGTTTCTCATTAGGTTCTGATGAACCTTCAATCACTCGACACAAGGAGTTTTTGTTATTTTCTTGTAATCTTTCCACCAATTCGGTCTAAACTTCATATGTAATTTCCAACATTTTTCTTTGGCATGACAGTCTGTCTTGCAATTGTCACAATATTGCTTCCCCTATTTGCCACTACATTATTTTTCTTGCACTCCTTTGAAAACTTATTTTCTTAAGAATTTTCTGGTTGCCGATTGTTGCGAGGACAATTTTTCATCTAAAAAAACATTGCTTTCTTCGAAGCATCGTCAATGTTCATAGTTGGAAAGAGCGACAATTCTATTCGAAGACTTGAAAACAAACCCCATTTATATTTATCTACGATTTGAGGATCTCGTAGATTGATATTCAAATCCACTACTTGCTTTGTGAATTGAGTTGTGTAATCTTGCACACTCGGCCTTTTTCCTTGCATGAGAAATTGCAAATGTTCTTTTAGTTGTTTCTTGTTGTCAATAAGGTAGAACTGATTTCTAACTGCAGTTGCAAAGTGAGTCCAAATAGTAACTGGAGATTCATTGTTGAGAGCCAACCTCGTGGAATGTGCTTCCTACCAAGTAAGAGCATGTCCTCCCAATCTTAGTCTTGCAAAACTGACTTTCTGCCGATCTGAATCTATCTTAATACTGAAGTATACCTCTAGAGATCTCAATCAATCATCGAGTTGTTCAACATTTAATTCTCTGTTATAGACATGAATATCAATTTTCGCTTCTACTTTGAACGGAGTCAGATCCATCATTCAGTATTCTATTTTAGAAGATTTGAAGATGAAACCTCTGGTGCTTCAAAACTTGAGTCCGCTGACATTGAAAGACTCTGCATCATTTCCATCATCCTTCCTATATTTTTATTCATGTAATTCATGTCTTCTGCAAGCTTTTCAATAGACATCCCTTGAGGATCTTGCGAAGTGGACATCGTTGATATATTTTTTCTGCCGATTTCAGGATTTATCTGAATTACGTCTTTACCTTTTGATCGAAGTTTGTGCATTCAACGAAACCCCTACCAAAATAGATTCGAGAAGAAAAAGATCGTCAAAACTAGTCTCCGATACCAAAAACTCGATCCCAATATCCCAATGAACTGAAAATAAAAAAATAGAATTTCGTAGAATCAGAATAAATAATAGACAAGAGTTTTTTTTACGTAATAGAACCCTAATTGTGAAACATCTACGACTTCATAGAGAAGAAAAAAACCCACTATGAAGAAAGTTTACAAAGTGGTATCGAATTTGGCTGAAAGTCTCGGTATCAAACTCTTTCCCTCAAAACTTCCTCTACTTCCTGATCTCTTTTTTTTCTCTCAAATCTCTCTGTGTATTTATTTTCTCTCCACACATGTTTTGATATGTACAGAGAATGAGATAAATCTCGAAAACCTGTTTGTCGTGGGAACTAACTAGAAGTAGTTGAAACCAACTCAACATTTTTTTTCTTTTTTACAAAAAAAATAAAGAGAAAAAACAACGGATCGGTAGTTCTACCATAATGATTGGATAAAATCACCATTTATGGTCATGTAAAATTTCGACAATTTGATATGAATATAAGAGCATCTCCAATGGGACCATATGGATTAGGGTAGAAATGAATCCACTTAGGATGCAATCCACATCCAACCCAAAAAATGCTCTCCAATGAGATCATGGATTTATAATGTCTATCTTATGTGGCATAGAATCAAAGTGGGGGATGTCTACTATAATGTCTATTTCTAGACATTGTGGTAGATTGCCACATCATCATTATTAATTCTTTTAAAGTTTTTATTTTTTTGAAACCTTTATTAATATTTTGAAAATTGAAAATAAAAGTGCCAACTCATCAATCCATGGTCTAAATCCACATTACAATTGAAGATCATTTTAAGAGGTGAATATCTATATAGTGTGAATGTCTATCTAGTGCCACATATAATAGACATTCTCTCCACATCCATGATGTGACACCAATCCATGGTCTAAATTCATGTTACCATTGGAGATGCTCTAATAACCAAATTGATAGCTACATTAATGACACATAAATGTGTGCATAAGTACCAAGAAACCATATTATTTATTCGATCTAAATTCAATAACAAAAATTTAAATCACTATGAATAGCAATTTTCTCCAATCATCATGCCAGAACCACCAAATTAATAAAAAAAAATTTACTTGGTGAGCAACGGAGGTGAGAGCTGGGGAGCCATGCACATACATATTGTTGTGCATGTAATATACTTGCGTAAAGTATATAGGGTACTCTAGAAAAAAATTAATGTCAGGAATTTTTATGTGGCTGGTTAGAGGTTATTGCCAAATCAGCTTGGGTAGTTTGTTCCAATGTTTTGGCATTGGAAAATATTAGAATGACAATTTGACATCCGAAAATTTTATATGCTTGGATTAAGCGGCTAATTAAGTATTTTCGAATTTAATTTAGAATTTACGTATCCTAGGTGGGATCACGCGTTATGGATCAAAGATAATAAGTTTTAATAATATTTTTATGTGTCGTGTGTCTATTTGATGTATTATACACTTTTTTGACGTGAAATAGGGTCAAGTAGAGTGTGGTGTCCGTAAATTCTAGAGCGCGTTGGGAGATTTTTTCTAACTTTTGCTAATTTTTGTATATTTTTCGGAATTTAATTTGGATGTAAACTAAAGAGATAATCACGAAATTAAATAAAATAATTAATAAATTAGTGGGCGCCTAATGACACGCGGGGGTCGAGGGTGACACGCGTGGGATGTACAATAGTGTGCATGCCCGAGGTTGGTCGTTGGCACACGTGGCGAGTTTATAGCTGCGAAAATATATAGGTGTTTATATTTTTTTATATAATTTATACATATATAAATATATATAAATCAATCCTATGGTTTAAATCAAATAAAAGTAAGCATTTGACTTGCCTCGAGATACTCATAGCATGATCATCGAGGAGGTAAAATGGTTTAACGTTGCTATTGGTGAGATGAGTTTACGCCTCGAGATGCGTGTTGTCCAATCTCGAAGAGAATCAAGTACGTATCTCAAAAAAATCAAATATATCCCAACCAAAACTTACTCCACCTCATCAATTTGTTTTGAGCTAAAGATTGATCTCGAGACACGTAGTACGTATCTCGAGGAAGATCGAATTAATATTATGAAATGAAACCATTAAATTTGTCTCAAGATTAGTGCGATGCGAATCTCGAAAAAACCTAATATTAATTTTTTAAAAAAATCAGAATCTTCTCCTCCGTATTTCGATTTCAAGAGGGAGAAAGACAGAGGGAGACCAAGAGAGAGGAGATCGACATTATAATGTGAGTTATGTTGTTAAAGTTTGTTAGTTGTTGATCATTGTTGTATATTTTGTTGTTGGTTTGTAAATGGAGGTTGGAGGAGATGTAGTTGGGGAAGTTTGGTCCGAGGAAAGACACGGCTTCCTAGCCGTCTCCCTACCCTAAACACCTTTGGGGTTGGGGCAAACCCAACCCCAATAAAAAAATTGCTGGTTGTGAAACTGGCTGCTGGAGAAAGAAAAAGAGGGGTTTGACCCGAACCGGACTGAATCGGGCCCTGTTCAACTAAACCGAACCGGATCGATTCAGGGTCAAACCACCCAAATTATAAAAAAATAAAAAAATGCTAGAAATTAACAAAAAATCCAAAAAAACGAGAAAAACTAAAAAAAGAAATTTGACCTAAATAAATTGAAATTATAGATTTTTATAAAAAATAAGGAATTTTAAATTTTCTCGAGGATTTATATCGAGGTATTTCCTCGTAAAACGTTCTACAATACTCGAAAATGCATAAGATTTAAAAATTATTTTAAAACCTAATCTAAGTTAATTTTCGATTCCAAATCACAATTTGGAGTCAAAATTGAGATTCAAACATCTGAAAAGTTGATTGGGGGTGATTTCAAGGTTTTCGAGTCGAGGTAGGACCGATAAATATATAAAAATTGAAAAAAAAAATTAAGTCTAGACAATGTAATTTTCTATGCCGAAAATGATTTTGAGTCAAAAATAAAATCCGGGCATCAGATAAATTATTTTGAAAGTATTTTAGGAGTCTCGAGACGCGATTGGGTCAATTGAACTGCAACTAAGGGGAAAAAATTGTGGAACTGTTATGGAAACTTATCGAACTTATAAATGAATTGTAAGACTGCAATTGGAGCCCTGTGTAGACTAGTTTATTGATTCAGAGTGCAAGGGAGTTATGATATCGCGTTTGTAAGGCTAAGTAAATCCCATAGTAACCTTTACATTATACGAGTATTTCTCGGATATAATTGCATGCATGGTTTATTGCTGCATATTTATTGATCATGCATTCACGAACACGAGAGAAAGGAAGTCTTTGGGGGTCCCATTGTATTCATTGGCTATATGCGTGGTAGGATGAACACCGTGGTGCTCTGCGACTGGAGTCATTGATCATTGTAGACACTTGTTTAAGATGGTTATTTTTATGATACTGATTAGGATCATACTCCACAGATAGTCGAGGATGTGACTTCTCGAGGGACTTCCTCTCAAACTCATAAATCTTTATTACTGTTTACCCATCACTTTTGGAAAGACGTCTTCTAATTATAGTTGGTAAACATAAACATGATGGATTGCTTACTTGTATATTTATGATTCCTTGCGATATTATTGTTTGTTTAAATTTTTGGAATACAATGCATTTGATTATTACAGATGTACTGGATAGTGTGAGATTTAATTATCTAAAATTATCGAATTTTTATAATTGGATAATGATAGATTCTAACAACGACAAGGGAAAGAGAAAGTTTTCCGACTGTGACTTGTTTAGGTTTGTCTCTATATGCATGTATTATTGTTTTTACATAAATATTGTATAAATAGGTTTTTGGGTTTGAATGTGATTAGGATCTCCTTCGGAATGGCTGGAATGATTTTAGGACAAATTGAGATAATTTTTGGAGTTAAGGTAATGCTAGTTTAAGAATTTTGATACTTTAAACCAAGTTAAAATGACTATATAATTTAGTTGATTCAATATATATTGTTATGAGCGGATTACGAGTCATTCGGCATTTCCGCCAAAGCTGAGCAGATTTTGTTGAAGATTTTTGATCGAGATTTTCGATGTGGACTTAGAAACAGAGGAGGTGCTGTAAAAAAACTTTTACGAAATTTTAAGGATTATTGTATTCGTCTAAACGTACTTTGAGGTTTAATATTCACTTTAAAATCGATTGTGGTTAATAAAGTTTTATAATTGATGATTGCAAGATCTTAATCTTATATGTTTATTAATGGAGAAGTGAAGACTGCTAGATTATCAAGGGATTAAAGTAATTTAGGTCGGCGAGATGCCCAAATTAGGGGTGTCTGACAGATAACAACAATGTGTCACACCACAAGATACATTGGCTCACAAGCTAGAGCCTTTCATGCGACCTCGACTCACGTGTTATGCATCATGATATATATATATATATATATATATATATATATATATATATGTGTGTGTGTGTGTGCGTGTGTCTGCATCTTGAGGAGCATATGAATGATTCTTGTGAGTCAATGTGTCTTGCGGTGTGACATGGTGTTATCATTCTAGCATTTCTCTTTTGCATTATTGTCGCTTAAGTTTGCGTTGTTGTCAAGTGTGGCTGAGGTTTTAGAGTACTAGCTAGTATCGTGTTTCATGTGTTTGCATTGGTGTCAGGATGATGGAAGTGGATTTAGGTCTAAAATACTTTTACTTAATTAAGCAATTTTAGTGTAATTAAGAAAATAAAATAATAAATTAATCTTGATTAAGCATTGCTTATATTCGATTAAACCAACGTTTGACTAGTTTTTTCATTCTAACAATACTTAAAGACAAAGAAAAAGGAAAATGCTTTTATAACCTATAAACTAACCCAACTGTCTGCATGACGTATAATGCGCTTTCAGAAGCGTGCATTCCGAAATGGTTGGCGTTCAAAGAGGTGGGTTGAGTTTATCGGTTACGAAAGCATTTCCCTCATCATGTATTAATTGGGGAAGGATGGGGATAGAGCGATTTCACCTACTCTTTGATAGGGGATTAAGAATCTCCCTACCACTTCATCAGCGTCCGCAGGGCTAGCCTAACTAGTTTGATCGACAAGGGTGAGGTGCCACTAGAGCGTGGGGTTAGACTAGTTGGGTCGACGTCTTTAGTGGGCAAAATAATGGAAGGTCGTATCGATTAAGGGACAATGTTTTGTAAATAAAACTTGGAGAACTCCTTATTGTCAAGCTCGTTGTTGTCAAGTGTTAGGGCATGTGCCCTAGGTCAATCTACAAACATTGTTTATCTTATAATTTTGGTTAATAAAATAGAGGTTTTATTTGTTGTTTTATTATAAGTGATTGCATGTTTTCCTTATAATAAGATCCATAGGTATTTGTTCAAATATCATAAATGTCCCTAGTCGGTCATTATATTGGGAACTATAATGAATTAAGACTAGTGTGAATCTTTATTGATGGTTATGTGATAATCATACGTATAGGGATACGAATCAAGATCATGAGTACTTTTTAGGGAATAAGGTACATAACCGACCCGCTATGAGAACACCACATGGATTAACTTATAGGTGTTACTCATGATAGGTATATTATTTAGTTATTCGATTTGAGATTACCATATACTTCAATATTAAGAGCATAATAATTTGACACAATCAAATGATGTCTTTAATCGGACTATTATAAAGATTGTGATTGGTTACCGTGTGAATAATATGTGAATGTGTGTAATCAAGATAGAATTTTTCACTTTCGTATAGAGAGAGATATCAGTGGATCCCTCGATAAGATAGACTGATAATGGCCAATTCCATGTGAATTGATATGATCAATGTCACTTGGATGTTTTTCAGTTTACCTAAAGATCGAGACTAGTACGATTGAACATTAAGGGTGATTTTCATGCCTTATGTTTAATCAAGTGACATCGCACGACAAAAGGATATGATATACGTTATTAATTAGGTTGTATCGATGTTGATATTCATGCTGCTTGGGTAGTCATAATGCCTTGTTAGAGACCGCTTATGACTTGTGTACCAAAATGGTTTTTGGTTCACTACCGACATCGCATGAACCTATTGGGCCGCACACAAAGAATGGCTTTGCAAAATTTCAATTAGTCCAGAGTAATGAATTTTATATGATAAAACTCATGACATAAAATCCCTTACGATTTGTTATATAATAACTTATTAATAAGGACGTATGTGTAATTTGCTTAAACTGCCTAAATACAATAGTTATATTACAAATATGATTTTAAGTGAGGGCTTATCTACACATATAAATAAAGGGTGAAACCCTAAAAACGAAATAAGATTTCGTTTTACAATTTTCGAGTTCTCTGAATTTAAGGAGAGAAAGAAAAATCGTTTTCAATCTCTCTTGGAGCTAGCACTCCAAATTGTGGTCATTATTCGTGTGTGGGTTTCTGATAGAGGACGCGTACTTGAACGTCTTGAAAATTGAACAATCAAAAGGAAATCACGGAATAAGATATGATTTACTTTCATAGATTTAGTTTAATGGAACTTATTTCGATCCTGTTGGAGTTTTTCAAAATTTGTTTTAAATTTTTCGTTGCGTATGAATCCCAAAAACCCAACAGTCTAAATGTACTTTGAGGTTTAAGATTAACTTTAAAATCAATTGTGGTTGATAAAAGTTTTATAATTGATGATTACAAGATTTTAAGCTTATATGTTTATTGATGGAGAGGTGAAGGATCAAGGGATTAAGGTAATTTAGGTCAGTCAAATGCTTTAATTAAGGGGGTCTGACAGATAACAACAATGTGTCACACCACAAGACACATTGGCTCACAAGCTAGAGCCTTTCATGCGACCTCGACCCGCGTGTTATGCATCATGATATATATATATATATATGCCCGCATCTCGAGGAGCATACAAATGATTTTTGTGAGTCAATGTGTCTTGCGTTGTGACATGATGTTATCATTCTAACACTTCTCTTTTTCATTATTGTCGCTCAAGTTTGCGTTGTTGTCAAGTGTGGCCGAGGTTTTATGGTCTGTTCGGTTGGGTAGATTGTGTTGTCTTGATAGGATTGGATTAACAAACATTGGATTATATTGCTATGGATTAGGAGTAATCTGAGTTTGAAGACTTGTTCGGTTGGCATGATAGGGTTTTAAGTGATTTAATGAAAATGCCCATTTTACCCCTCCCTATTTGAAGACTTGTTCCCTA
This sequence comes from Stephania yunnanensis, assembly GCA_039657365.1. Classification (NCBI taxonomy): domain Eukaryota; kingdom Viridiplantae; phylum Streptophyta; class Magnoliopsida; order Ranunculales; family Menispermaceae; genus Stephania; species Stephania yunnanensis. The sequence goes on along the minus strand of CM077585.1, from coordinate 49,949,988 downwards.
CATTGTTGTTGCCAACAACAACAGTCTCGCCGACGACGACGCTGGTGGCGTGGTTGAAGAGGATGTTGCTGCTGAGGCGAGCGACGGGGTGGATGCCGACGGAGAAGACGTCAGTGACGCGGGAGTGGAGGGCGAGGGGGCGGTGGCGGCGAGACCAGAGGAGGTGGGAGATGCGATGGGCTTGGCAGGTGAGGAAACCCTTGTAGTTGAGGAGTCAGTGGGAGAAGGAGGAGCAGGTGGGGTTACGGTGGCGGGCGGCGCGAAGGTCGGCGGCAGCAATGGCGAGAGAGGAGGTTGGGGTTGCGTGTGAAGGAGTCGAGGAAGAGGTCGTAGAAAAGGGTGGTGAGGAGGGTGGAGGATGAGAGCTTGTTGGCGAGGTGGAATGAGAGGGAGAATGCGAGGGAAGGGTGGGAGAGGATTGGTGTAAGTGAAAGGTAATCTGGTATTTACGCATATTGGGAGAGATTGGATTAGCTAGCGATAGGGTGAGAGTCCACTTTGTTTAGTCCAAAGTTTGTATGATAATTTAATCTGATGGCATTATCTAATTATGCGAAGTGAACAACAGATTACATCTAATCCAACGGATTACTTAAGTAGTCATGCGAACCGGACACACCATTAGTATTAGCTAGTGTCGCGTTTTATGTGTTTGCTATGTTGCCAGGATGATGGGGGTGGATTTAGGTCTAAAATACTTGGTACTAGTTAATCAATTTTAGTGTAATTAAGAAAATAAAATAATAAATTAATCTTGATTAAACATTACTTATATTCGATTAAACCAATGTTTGACTAATTTTTCATTCTAGCAATACTTAAAGACATAAAGAAAAAGGAAAATGTTTTTATAACTTACAAACTTAACCCAACTGTCTGCATGACGTACAATGCACTTTCAGAAGCGTGCATTCCGAAATGGTTGGCGTTCAAATAGGTGGGTTGAGTTTATCGGTTACAAAAGCATTTCTCTCATCATGCATTAATTGAGGAAGGATGAGGATAGAGTGATTTTACCCGCTCTTTGATAGGGGATTAATAATTTCCCTACCACCTCATCAACGCGCGCAGGGCTAGCATAGCTAGTTGGATCGACAAGGGTGAGGTGCCACCAGAGTGTGGGGTTACACTAGTTGGGTCGACGTTTTTAGTGGACAGAATAATGGAAGGTCGTAAAACTTGGAGAACTCCTTATTGTCAAGCTCGTGTATCATTACCAATAAATGTTTTTTTTTTTCAAATTATCAATAATTAAATGTTAATAAGGAAAAAACTTGGTTAACACAATGTAGACATCGACCCCCACTCAGCGCCCATGCAATACACCTCAACATGTACGCGTACGTTTGATGGTGTATTGCACAGGCACTCAATGGACCTGTGCCCAACCTCGGTGATCAAAGTGGGGTACCTAGCAATTTCCTATATAAAAAAAAAAAAAAAGACGCTTGCAGGTGAAGATTTTCCACTACTGACACACTAGTCACTTTCGAAAAAATACATATGCATAATTCAGAAAGGCCACCAAGTGGCAAGTGTCAGTTGTGGAGGGACCAAAGACTGGTGTGTTAGTTAGGTGCACCAAATCTCAATCTTTATAGGAAAAAGAGCCCAAACATAACCTCCAACTACTCTTTGTTTCTTTTGTCCTCTTGTTCCTTTCTTCCCAATCAAAATGTTTCAGTAACATGCCACCAAAAGGGACCCATTTCTCTGTAAATTTCAATTCATATATCAAGTTGTTGCTTGCCTTATGTTCAAAGAAATAATTATAGTTACCACCTATAGACTTCATTTTTTATTATCACATGCCTTCTTCAAGTACTAATTATGTGTAATATAAGAGAGAAAATGATGACAAAGCATCTCTAGCGAGATGAATGATACATCACTTGTCAAAAGATAAAGTTTATGAATGTCGTAAATTTGATTCCGACACTTTAAAAAAAAAATGATCACAATTTACAAAAGTTGATTTTTATCTATTTAGTCCATGACTTCAACAGAGTTAACTACTGATCAAGAGAACTATTATTGATAAGCATAACTGCCATAATAGACCAAATTTGTGCTAAAAAAGTGCCCCTACAACTAGTTATGACCTTTTTTTTTTCTTTTCTTTTTTAAAAATGTTTAAACTCAATATGTGCTAAACAAGGTCGAGATAGAGGCAATTAAGACTAAATCAATTATATGATGATATAGAATGGAACAATGTAATCTTTCCTGACATAAAGAAAAAATATATGTGGTGGGGCTGTAAGTTAAAAACTATCCTAATTACGTTCAACAAAAAAAAAAAAAAAAAATCTATGCTGACCCTTTAAATTTTTTTTCTTAATTGATCTTATCGTGCTAAAGTAATCTTTGATATGGGACCCTAAACACTTTTACCCTTTATAATATACATGGTATCACTATATAAATCTCAATTTGTTGTTTATATATTGAAACCCTTTACCCTAAACATACTTGAGAGCTCTTCCAAATAATTGTAATAATTAATCAACCTTTGTAACAATTTTTCCTTTTTACATTGAAGATCATATAAGCCCTTTGGTGTGAAAACTCAAACAAAAGTCTATCATGGTAGCCACTCAAAATAAACCAAGTGGAACATATATATATATATAACCGAATATTTTAAACACAATTATTCACTTAATGATACTTAGAGATCATGACTTGGTACCAACCTTGGCCTCAAATGTTGACCTTCACATAAAGCTAAGGAAGGGCTCATGACATGGCGGACCCACTTGGCATATTAATTAAAAAACATAATATATGCAAACATATATGTATGCATAATTTAAAATCAACAAATGTGCATATGGATATATTGCAACATTAGGGTAGGTAGCGAGATGAAATGGAAAAATAAACTTCGCCAATCAAAGGCTTTGGCCTCACAAAATAGGATACAAATGTTGTACTCACTATAATAAGTAGTTAAATTGATGAAGACCTTAATTTTGTATAGAGATATATATGTTTGGTGTTGTAGCTACCATTAATTAGTTTTAATTGAATATATATATATATATATATATAAAAGCACGAATCATAAATTTTTGAGTGGTAATGAAATTTACCTATTTACCTTTTTACCTTTTTTTTTTTCTTTTGTATCTAATCTCAAACTCAAATCAATCCACTACACGTTTTTTTTTTATCCAAATCAATCATGAACTCATTCTCATCAATCCAATACACTTTTTTTAGAGGATTTAATTTACTAGCATGATTAACTTATTTTTTTATTTATATCTTATCTCAATCACATTAGAGAATATTGATAAGCTAAAAAAAATACTTGTATTTATAATTTTAAAATTTTAATTACAATTTTAAATTTTGTTAATAAATTTTTAAAAATTAATTCTCGCGAGCGGAGCGAGCGGGGGAATCGTGAAAGTAGCACGTCTTGAAACTAATATATATATATATATATTCAAAATCGGTTGGTTGGAGTGATAATTAAGGAAGTTGGGATGATTATCTATTATATAGGGCCTAATAATGCATAAACCTTAAAACACGGGAAAATCCAAAAAAACAAATAGAAATAAAAATTACACTCCATTATAAAAGTAAAAAAGGCACCACTAAATGTCAAAAAGTGATAAAGTGCTAAAGTTTAGAAATAAATTTGGATTAATAATTCAATACTGAAGCAGAGAAAATGGATTAATGAAAAATTGATCGAAAATTTTATTCTCACACACATAAGATCACGCATCAAGTTACACCCCTCTTGAAAACCGCACGATATTTTTGAGCTATGCGCGCACATATTTTTTTAGGTGTATCGCACTACTTTCAATGGGATTGTGACCTTAAGTGGGTAATTTTGTGTAATTTTAGCATTAATAAAAAACAATTACGGGACTAATTAAACGGCGCATGCAACACTAGCGCGCCTAGTGAAGGCTAAAATACACCGTCCGTGACGCCTCTAAAGTACGCCCGTGTCCATGTTGAACTTCACAGTGCTTGCTTTGCTTTGTTTCCAAAAAAGAAATCTTTGTTTTTGGCAATTGCCCATGTCAAAGCAAACTCTAATCATGCAATTTTGGTAGATTACAGAGATGGGTCTGAATCAAAAATGGTGAAAAACAAGTGAGTAGATCAATTTATGGTATAGTTAGTTAATCATGGACTATGAAATGCTAGAGCAGCAGCAACAACAACAACAACAACAAATGGGGAAAATGTTGTACATGAAAGTGATGACAGAGGAGCAGATGGAGGTGCTTAGATGGCAAATCTCTGCTTATGGAACCATTTGTGAGAGATTGGTTGAGATGCACAAAACCATGACTGCACAGCAGGACCTCTCAGGTGTCTCTTCATCTATTTCTCTGCTTTCATTCTGTTTAATGGGTCTTATTCTGCTGATTCTGTAATAATTTGTTTCTAGTTATTTTGGATAGTTTTATTTGGTGTTCGTGTGTGTGTGTGTGTGTGTGTTTTTTTTTTTTCCCATTTTTGTTTTGAGTAAGATGGGTCTAATTAAGTGAGACAGTCAGTTTATTGTTTCATGTAAATTAAGTGGAATACTACCCTTTGTGCCCTTTTCTCTTATTGATTTTGGTTGAATGAGGTTTGAGAAAATGAAAATTGGACTTTGAAATTAGGTTGTTAAGTAGACTGGAAAAGATCAAGCTAAAAATCAATATGTTTGCTTTACTTTATTTTTCTTCTTATGACTAAATGTGATTAAAAAAAAAAAGACTACTTAGACACACCATTGTTTTACTTTAATTTATGGATTTAATGGTAAAAATTAAGCATGAAATTGCAGTTTATGTAGGCTGATTTAGTAAATGATTGCATCACTGAGATCGGTCATTTAGTATGAATGTTAATTAGCTTGACATTCTAATGTCATACTTACGGATCATCTGAAGTTATCGTTGTTTTAGATATGGTTAGTTTGCGGAAAATTGGATCAGAACCCTGAAAGCTTTTCTCTGATTGTTCCAGCTTTTAAGTGACAGTAATATGAACTAATACTTAATCCCTGGATTTTAACTAAGTTGAGACTAACTCTCAACTTCTACTTTTTGTTGGAGCAATCCTCAAGACTCCGACATCACCAGAGGAAGATCCTATAAGAGCTTGGTTTATGTGTGCGTCTGATCAATATGTTCAATATATTGGACAGAATTCCCACAAAAGTCTAACGACTATTGCCTTCTTCGTTGTGCAAAGCCAGATTACATTCTTTCATGCATATATATCATATCTTTATAGGACAATGAGAGCTAAGTTTGAAAACCGCTTCTCCCAGTTTAATTAATTCCCTACGCTTCCACGCTATATATCTACCATATGCTCATTAATATATGAGAAGCAATTAATATGTTTACATGTTTTAATTCAGCTTATACGGGATGATCCGCCGTGATTTTCTTTTTTTTCAACTATAATCCTAATTAGCCAACACTCGCAGCATCTTCCTTGTAATGAAGGATAAGTTCATCTGTCAGTATCAAATTGGCTTTTATTCTTTTGATAAAATACTCACATACTGCTGCAGGAACAAGACTGGGAAATCCATATTGCGATTCATTAATGGCATCTGCGGGTCACATTCACAAGTTTCCTGCTAGACAGCGTTGGACACCAACTCCGGTTCAGCTTCAAATACTTGAAGGCATATTCGATGAAGGCAACGGGACTCCCACTAAGCAGAAGATTAAAGAGATAACCAATGAACTGATGCAACATGGCCAAGTTTCCGAAACGAATGTTTACAATTGGTTCCAAAACAGGCGAGCCAGGTCTAAAAGGAAGCAGGTTGGTGCAGCTCATAACAATGCTGAATCGGAACAGGAGACTGAGGTTGAATCTCCGAAAGAAAAGAAAGTGAAATCAGACAATGAACTGTCGAATGAAAAGTCAGCTCCGAGGATGGATAATGTATGCTTTCCAAGTTCTGAGATGAGCTCCGAAGTGCATTTGTTAGATGTGCACAAAACAATGCCAACATATCCATCTGGTGGCTGCTCTCAGTCCTCTGGAAGTCTAGGCCAGATACCTTTCTGCCAAGGTGCGCACTTGCTAACGCACTTTATTTCTCGATTTGTTCATGGAGGGAAGCGAATAATGAAGAAGCTTCTCGATTTCTTCAATCATATTGAAATGACTTGATTGGTGAAACATGCTTGAATTCTTCCAGAGTTATGACAAAAAGTTTTTAATTTAAAGTGACAAAAAACAACTTTGATTATTTCGGTTTCTTGAAGAGTGATTTAGGCTGAAAGAAAATTGTCGTTTGACACAGGAATGAGCCATATGATGAATCAGATGGAAGCGTCGGGCAGCTCTCAAAGAAGGCATGACATGATCAGGTGACATTCAACCCTGCAGACGTTGAAGCATAAGAATGTTCTTACCTGATTATAAGGATTATCTTTCATAGTAAATTTAACAAGAGTAGGGTTTGTCATGTTTTCCCATCGCTGGAAGTTTAAAGTGACTTTAAACTAGTAAATGATTGTAGTTGTAGAATCTAATTATATGTGTCAGGCTTAAGTTTCTGATCTTTAGAATTTATAGATGAGTAGAAGAAAAGAAAGAGCATGGTTGTTCTTCCCTTAGAATATGTAAATAGTAATGTGGTCCTTGGACCTAACTTAGTTTTTCCCATCAAGTGAATGATGAATCATGCTGACTGCCTTTTTTGGTTCTATAATTCTATGTATATTATGATGCAAACTACATTGCTGGAGAATTTGGTGATTTGTAATGCAGTCTTGTAGCATCACTCAGATTTGGCCGTCGATGGACTGATTGATTAAAGTAGTTCTATACGGCGCCGCAAATGTTATAGGAGAAAGGTTTGTTGATCAGTTGTTACTTCAGACTCTTTGCTTCTTTCCCCCTCACCATTGTTAGGATTTGTTGAATGTATAATTTGTTGGAAAAGTGCATTTTTAGGTAAATAGACATCGCTTTATGCTGCGCGCCAACTTCTGCGATCCAAAGGTTACTTGCATCAATTTTACCGGTAGAAAGAAATATTAACAACAAAAATTGTTTTGACTCTATCCAATTCTTGTCTATGTTCCATCAATGCAGATTTTGTTGCATAAACTAAGAGTCTATCCCTGCAATGGCTGTGAATTTAGCTAGGCAAACAGGATGTGAGGAATAGTGACTTCTCGTGTTGATTCTGTCCGGACATTTACATTTTCTGAAGCAAAAGTTTTGGCGAATTCTATGTGCCATTTCTGCAGAACAGAAAACTAAGCGTTCGCTAGTAAAGCAATCAACCATAATAATTAAGACGAAACTTTATATTCATTTGATTCTGGACAAAGAATGGCAGAAGAAGAATCTTCTATACACAAAGAACTAAGTATGGCGTCCACTGCGAATCAATGCGATTGAAAATGTACAAGAATACCAACATTTCTTTATCGTCAGAGTTTCAGCACGAAGTGATTTACATCAATAATCAGTACTTACATACTTTCTTATCTAACTTGCTCATGGCGTCGCAATGCCGAACAGTGAGCATAGCCATCTGTTGAGGATTTTCCGTCCAGATATCAACGCAGACGAAGATGTACATCCTAAATATCCTGGTCTTGTAGAGCCAAAGGAGTAAGGATAACATGTCCGTGACAGATACCAAGGCCTATAATTTACTTTGAATTCCATTGAAGAAAATTGAAGAAAACTTTCTTTGCTTTGTCTCAATTGTTGGCATGAGAGCTTCCATGTTAAAAGGAGACATAGCCTTGGCCTTGACAACAATGATGATGTAGATTATGAAACAGCATTTACTGCCAAATATTATACAGGATAGTGTGGCCGCAACAAAACTAAGATGTCTAGAAGCTACTGGTCATTCAGGTCTGATATCGATATCTTCTGCGTCACAAAGTAAAGCTCTTTTGGGTAGTCTAAGCTGCAAGATTATAGAAAATCACATGAAATAGTTGCCAATAAAAGAGAGGAAAAAAAAAAAAAAAACAAAGTGTGTATGCAGTAGAAATTAACCTTTGATTTTGTAGTCCTCCATCCTCCAGAATCTTGCTGCTTGGCAGAACATGAAACTTTAAGGCTTGTAGTAGATCCTGCAACTAGTTCATGATCTGAACCACTATAAACAGACTTATTGGTTTTTCCACTGGCGAAGTCTTTGGTAGGAACAAAGTTCTGAACAAGAAAAGTGCAGGAAAGTTCAGTAGCAGTTCTTGTCGATAACCAAAACTAAGCGTGGAAGCTCCTTTTCTTATTCTTCATAAACAAAATCCAGCAGTTAAACAGGTTCTTTCTTTTGTTGATAAAACCAACATCATGCAAATAAGATACACATGCACTAGTACAATCCTTAAAAGGTTCACAAAACTCGAGAAAATCAATATAAGGGAAGAATAGATTACTTAAGTGCCAGATTGGAGAGAAATGAACAGAAGAACTTCTATATCTTCAAAAAGAATGCGAAGGGATGAATTAAACAAGAAATACTTCATTTTGCAAAGGATTGGAAAATAAATGCTGGAACGGGATGAATATTTGCAATGTACCCCGTACTTTTACCAAGCCAATCATCAATAGCGCAGTGGTTTCAAGGTGGTGCCTAGGCACTGCCTTAGGCCTTTAGAGGTGCTCACCGCCTAGTCCTTAATTAGGCAGGCAATGGGCCTGAAAATATTTTTTAAAACTTTTTAGCGAGGTCTCTGTAATTTTCAAAACTTATTTTATTATTATTATTATTATTTTGTGAAAAAAGTGTGGAGTTAAAAAATGTTGATGAGATTGTGTAGGTGAAAAAATAAGTCCCTTACTGTTGAAGGGTCTCTAAATAAATTAAATTAATTCTCGGGGAGGTGTAAGTAATATTTTTTTGTTCGCCTAGACGACGCCTAGACTAGTCGGGGCTAAACTGCCTAACACTGCCACGCCACCTTGAAAACATTGCTATATAGTCAAACACCACCAACACCTCAGTCCTACCTCAGCTTCAGATGCTTCAGGGTTCCTGATTTCCAAGCGATTCAAGTAAAATAAGATCTGCAATGAAAAAACAGCCAAAGGTTATAACTCAGATTGTTCAAGCCTTGAGAAGCACCACACTAAAGAAGAATCCAGCTGTTGTATCCATCAAATAATTCAAATATGTATTCAAAACGAAGCAGTGCACATACTTATGGCAGAAAGGAACTAACCAAGCACCAACCTTGTTATTCATAAAATTACCCACCAGGTCTTATGAAACTATTTGTAAGGTAAGACTTCCAAATAAAATCAGTTACATCAAACTGACAACTTCATGCAACAAAAATTAAAAAACCTCATTAAAGAAAAGGAGAATAACTACCTTGTCTAATAAGTGAGTGTTTTGAGCATCAGTCGCCACTATCTGCTGCCCAAGAAACCTATCTGAGATGGTACAGAAGGGGCAAAAGACTATCCGGAACACACAACCATCTTTTTCACACCATATACCATGATTTTCAGCAGCTTCACTGGTCGATTGTTTGTAGACTCTCTGATCAATGAATGATAAGTCAGAAATGACAATAGGTACATTTGTTGACCCATTTACAGATGGATCCCTTAATTTACTTTTCAGAAAAGATGCCATGTAGACTTTAGAAGATGAAGTCACAGAACAAGAAACGAGGTATTGGTTCTTCGGAAGCCCCAAGGAGTTTCTACAGAGTGAGCAACACAAGTCTAGACCCTTCTCTGTAAGAATTGTAATAGCAGTTGAGCATAAATGGGACGCCCCACAGTTATTTAACAAATTCCTTTGTTGATCCTCCAGCTTCTCATGCGTGCTCTCTGAACAATCTTCCCCAAGATAAAGTTCAATCCTAGAATTTGCACCTTCCAATTTTGTTTTAGTCAAATCACGAATGCTGGAAGGAGATTTAGCATCAGTGTTTTCAAATGGTGTCACAAGAGAATAGTTAATTGATGACAAAGCTACTGACTTTCTCCTTTTAGGCTTATGAGAATTTACACTCAAATTTAGAGATGACTCCATTTCTTGTTTCAGGTTGGAGAAGTCTGCATCTGGCAGTTTTACAGGTGTTACAATCGAAGAATGTGTGGAAACCATTGCATAAGAGTTTTCTGCAGCTGCTGAATGGGAGGACAACTGGTCTGAGGAATGACTCGTGGCTTGGAATACTTCTGCATTTGAATTTTCTTCAAAGGATGCAACTGCAGAGCCCACCACACTAGCATTGGAATACAGACCAGGAGTTTCCCTCACAACAAATGATTCAGGACTGCATTTGACGATGCATTTGAAATTGTATTGGTTGACATGCACAAGAAACAAATATTAAGTATTCCCCTTCTGAAGCAAACAATAACATGGAAGCACACAGAAAAAAAATGGAAACGACCAACCCTACACAGCACACGAGAGAAATGTGATGAAATCATCAATTTAAACTCACAAAAAGTCATTATTGCAGTTCTTGCATGCTAAGGCAGGATAATAGAACCCAAGTGAAGTAAATGAGTCAAAGTTTTCATATGCCAAATCATAGACATTCCATATCTATATATAATTAAATGAAACGGGGTTGCAACTCTCTCAGAAATTAGGGGCACGTTATATGACTGAAACAAGGGAGACAACAGTAATGGATATGAAACATATCTAAATTTAATTGACAGTAGACACGAGAAGTTTATACTTTATAGAGCCTAATTATCACTAGGAAATTGATTTACCTTGAATTCTCTTGGGCATTACATTCCAAATCAATGTACTCTCTGCAGTTCCCCATATTCCATGTATCTGTAGGAGCAAATGCCAGATCCTCAACGTTATCCTCATCATTCAGTTTGGAAACCAAGTTAAGACTGTTTCTGGGTGAACACATGGGATTAGACAAACTTTTTGTCTTTCCAACTCTGACTACACTTGCTGGAAGTAGTCTCCTTCCATTCAAAACATCAGGCTTGTCAGCCTTATGGGTCTTCCTTTTTGCAGACTCTTTGCTGATTACTTTCGATTTAGTAGGACTATTCTTATCCTTTAAATCAAAATTTCCTGAAGCAACTCCACTGGTTAAGCCAGCTCTGTCCTGCAAATTAATCACTTCCGTATTTATTATATTGAATAATTAAAAATCTTTAGAGTAGAAACTGATCCACAAAGAATCTAAGGCAAGAGGGAAGACAGGTATTGGACCTTAATGTCTCTAAAAAATGATTGCAATCCCTCAAGTGACATGTCAAAGCTGTCGAACTGTTTAATAGATTTCCTTAACCATTTTGAAATGTGCACCACATTTCGTTCTTCCTTAAACCGCTCATCTGCATGAAAGAAAAGAATGTTGACAGGCAAGAAAAAAAATCTGAAACAAATAAGACGGGTGAATTAGAACTGTGTGATATAAATTGATGCTTAGCCACTCAAGGCATCTAGCAAATCCAAATCTCAGTGGACCTCCAGAAGGGTAGAGATGTTTGTATGTCAATCACTAATTCAGCAAATCTAAAAGATCAAAAAATCAATATCAACAAGATTACGGTAACATAAAACTTGAAAACCTGAGAGTTGGTTCTGCATAAGAAACTTTTGTACATGTTTGACATCATAGAGAAATATAAATAGCCTCATATGAGCTTTTGAGAGACCCAAGTTTAGTCAAGGCGCACAATAGATGCGTGTTTATGTACTTCAAAGCATGATTGTTCAAAATAAGATTTGTCATTGAATAATGCTTGACATCTATCTTTGAGTAACAAACAACCTAAAATTTTTATTATTAAAATCGGCAATAAACAAGTACTTACGTTTTTATTAGTTAAACTGTAATCACTTTGATCCTCAAACTAATTAGCCATTCATTAGTATATATTACTCATCTTCAAACTAATTTCCAGTCTTGCATTTGTCTAACTTTTATTTTTTAAGAGTATTTTCTAACAAAAGTTGATATCAGCCACATTTTTTTTTTCCTTTCAGGCCAACATCGAATTAAGTAAATAATTCATTTTTTCCCGATTTTCATTGTTTGAAGAAATCTAGCTAGTTCAGGGAAGTTGAAGAAGTTTGAAGAATTTTCACCCCATGATTATCAACAGGGAAATGAAAGAAGCACACTCTCGCATAAGCAAAATTAAAGACTTTAAAAGAAAAGTTTAGTAAGTCAATGATAGCCATGCAACACCGCTGCAAAGAGAATTTCATTGGATCATTCCAGAAGTGAGATATGTTTGTTATTAAAAGTAAAGAAAGACCATCACACAAGGATCAAATACCTAGAAAAATTATGGCCCCATAGTCAAATCTGTGGCGTATACCACGACCTACAAAGAGCACAGGGCATCAGCATTTCAGTTTTACAATGTTGGCAAGGATACGAATGTCAATGCATCTAACCCAATAAGATTGACACGAAATCCACATATTATATTTCCATAAATAATGGTTAAAAGTAAAACAAAGAAAAAGAAAAATACTAGTTAACAATTTCAAATTTTCTTTACTGTATTAGTTGGGTCAACTTTAGGTATCACCCTTCCATTATGCTCAACTCAATGCACTTGATGATGTGCTTCCATAAACCTTTAAATCCTTCTAAATTAATGCATCCCAAGTTATATTAGGTCTAACCTGTATCGTCGAATTTCTTCAATTTCTATTATGTCGAAGTTTCCTAACTAGAGCAAGATGTCTTTGGATGTGTCCAAACCTTCGCAACTGCCCTTCCCTAGTTTTACACAGGTTGTTGCTACTCCTAATTTTCTTTGGACCTTCATGTTTCCTACTTTTTACGAATTACGAGTAGCATCCACATGACTAAGCATCCTCATATTGGCTACAATTACTCTATGTATATGCGTTGGGATCGGCTACTCCTACTTCCTCTTCTTATTTTATAACATGAAAATGATTAATACAGGGAAAATAAATAGATGCAAATCTAACATCAAAAAGATAAAAATGAAGAATCAGTAACATCACATAATGTGTTATACTTTCTAAACACATGAGAATTTCAGGATGAGCTAGCATGTTGCAGCTAAATAAAATTCATTGACAAAGTTGTAGTGATCGAAACCAGAGCATTTTTCATAGTTACAATGTTATAATTATAGCCAGTTTTTATTTATCTAAGGTACGATGCCATTATGTGCTGAAAGAACATTGGAGAGTTATAAATACCAAACTTTTACAATTGAGTTCTTAATAAGAAAAATGAAAAGAAGATCAGCTTATCAAGGGACCAATTTCAATATTCTTGAAAGAGCAGCTATATTATTAAGCTATAAAAACGAATATAATGTGAGAATGAACAAAGAATTTCAATTAAATTTCTTAACATAAATCAGAAAGTTAGATGGAGTCCACAATGGGCAAAAGCTTGGTTTGTAGTAAAAAAGAAAGAAAGAAAGAAAGAAACTTAGTGGGCCAATGGATCAAGCAGAATACCACGTGTTCCCAAATGATTGTCAGTGTGACCACAAAATCAAACAAAAGAAGTAATTCAGTGAGAAGGAGAGTGGAGCATTCTATCTCCAGATAATTACAGTGAAATAAGATAACTGATACAAGAAACCAATCATACTAACATGGAGCGGTAAAGAAAAATAAAGAAAGGAGCTACCAGCAGCCTGGTTCAAAGCACGAAATGCCTGGTGGCAATACCAGTCGCTTCCACTCAGAAGATTTTTTGATGACCTATATGTGTCATTAAACTTCTTCTTTTGTGCCACTTGTATATCATATCTGTCCAAAAATTATAATCAATAAGAAAAATCTTAGATAGTAATTTCTGTGCTGATATGATGTTGTAAAAACCACTTACACGTTAGGAAATGGAATGCCAACAATCACCTATAAGCGTCAAGGATTACAGAATGAGGCAAATACAAGTTACAACACTAAATTTTTTTGCTGATAATGACAGTGATTAAAAAGGGAAACAAGAAAACTGCTAAATCTTAACTGATTCAATGCATTGAACACCATCAAATGCATGGAAACATGTAAATGTTAACTCAATAAACAGCACACTTCTACCATATTCTAGAGATGAGTTTTCATGCACCCATTTGACCTTTGCAAGGTTTCAATTACCAAAGTAAAGCAACAGTGAAGGATACAACCACGCGAGCATTATCATCGGAAAAATCAATCCCTTCAGAAACCTGCAAATTGTTAGATAATGGATAACTGTTATATGATTAATTCATACCATGCCAAAAACGAAGTAAAAATATTATCAAGATCAATATGTTCGAAGCAGTATCCTGTCATGAAAACATAAAATGGTTTAAATCCTCGAGCCCAAAATCCTGTCAAAATGCAAGTGACCACAGTGCTACAGTTTATCACCAATCCTGAAACGTACACAAATTAGGCTTCCCAAAGCAGTATATGAGGCTCTGAACAAAACCTTACTATCAAGTACAAACTAAATTAGACCTTGCTCAAAACATTCTTTGGAAACTTAGGACTTTGCTCTCCTAGCAAGAAAAATCAACAGCCCAGCCTTTCGAACAACATGCATCCAGCACTTATTCCAGCATATAAATCTCTTTGACAAGATGCAAGTAATAAGTGGCCTTGATGATGAATAACAATGTGAAATTTGAAACAACTTAACTCTTCCTTTCAAATTGTGGGATCAGTAAAAGGCATAAACTATAAAGAGAAGCTCCCAAGCTTATCTTTATAGGAACACTCCTAATACTGGGGTCAATTCAAGCCTACCCAAACAAATACAGAAAATTCAAATATGGACCTGACACCTTTTCTTGGCAAACTGCAAGAAATGCAGCTTCAAAATGTAAAAAACGTTGGACTCAAAAGTGCAATATAATACCACACCTTTCCTCGGCAAACTGCAAGAAATGCAGCTCCTCCCCGTACAGATTGTGGAGATCCCTCCACATTGGGGTACTTGAGATCTCGCTTTTTACCTCTTCCAATTTTCCAAGTAGTTGGTCTATTAACTTGATGAATTGTATTGTAATAGCCTTTCAAAACATGCTCAAACTCATCCTGGTTTCCTTTTGGCTCTGCATACACATTTCAGAAATTGTCATTAGGCAAGAACTAAAGCTGCAAATATAACTGAAGATAAATTTTGGTTTAAGAATGCCAATAATCACGAGAAATACCAACAACCTAGGGAATACAAATTCAAGCAATAATAGGAATGGTCTAGGTGAGCTTTTTCGCAAATATATACCTACGATAAGCAGTTCAACTCAAATATAGGCAGATAAAAAATATTACAATGAAAACCATTATACAGGGAGAAGATATGTAATGACCCAAAAATCTTAAAATACCCACATCGGAGGTATTTTGGTAATTTCACAAATTTTATTTGTGTGAAACCATAAGTATAAAAGCTTAACTTATAACCCTAGCCCCCATTTGAGCCAAAAGACAAAATTGAAGAGAGGAGAGTTGAAGGTGGTGATTTGGGTTGGAGTTGGTGATCAACACAAGCTTAGGTGAATGCATCACTCTTTCCTTCCTTGCAAGTTCTATTTTATTCTTTAATGGTGAAAATATTTATTTGGAGAAAAATCAAAGTCGGTGGCCAATTTCAGCGAAGAAAACATCCCAAAAAGAGGAGGTGGTACGACGGCACTGTCGAAGACTGACGACGGCGGGGCACCGCCGTCGCCTGAGGAGGGCGGCGGTGGTGAGGCCCCTCAAAAAGACCAAGGGAGGAGGTGGCACGTTGGGTGTTGATGTGATTTATATTGATTGTCTAAATTCGCAAAACCCGCACTAGTGGGCCTTAAAGGCAATTATTTTGAAAATTAATTAACAAAATCAACTGAACTTGCATGTTGATCTTACTTATATTGATTGTCTAGATTCGCGAAACGGTTCACATAGAACCCTGAGCACGTAAGGACCGGGATTGGATATCGCGGCGAAGTCGAGGCAAGCGGGGAGCTTGCTCAATTATCAAACAAGACATGCTATTATATATGCTTAGGTCTCACGATTTTAACTCGAGACTTGGGGAATGAGTTACGACTTATTATTGACTTCAATGTGACTATTTATGGGTTGTGTGTGTGCCCTTTGCTCATGTTGTCTTTACCTCACTTTCGTGGTTGTTGCCACCATTGGTATTGACTCTAACACAATTGTGTGGTCGCCGCCACCACTTGAGTATTGTATGGTCGTCGTGATTACTCGAGTCATATCATGAGATCGATACATGAGATTGGTGCACACATCGGTGATGGCTTTGGAAGAACCTACTGTGAACTTGATGGGACTAGTTAGGGGGCATAAAGGCCTTGTGTCAACTAATAGTTTGCATCACCTCGAAAGTAGGGGAATCGGTCACCGGATTCTTGTCAATAACGAGTACGCATTGAATGGAACCGAATTATAATATTATTATGCTTTTATGATATCTTTCTTGAATCACCCTTGAATGATGATTTAATTTATAAATGCTTTTATGTTCCCTATACGATGCTTTATAAATTTGACTAATGTTATCCTTGAAATACTCTCTTGCTCTTTATTTACTTTCAATTCATGATAGACTTGCATGATTAGCAGGTATTACTTTATGTTTGATGGTTGAGTGGGTTTTCCGCATTACTGAGCTTCATTGTTTCTTTTAGCTCACCCCACTTACTCCTCAAGTCCATCTTCATCGCACCGGGCGAGATAAAGGAAAGACAATAGCGTAGAGCCTTGCCTTTGAATGTGAACTTTGCATGATATTTATATTATTGGTATTTAAAATATCAATAATATATTATTTGATAGTATGATGGTGTAGTATATTGGTAGTATATTGGTAAATTCTAACCCTCGAGACTTGTTGGCATAGTATATTGGTAGTATGATGGTGTAGTTACCTTGGGATACTTGAACACCTTGTCTAGAGTTATTATTTGATATATGAAACCTTTTAGTTTTAAATTCCACAATTATTGTTTCATATGCACAGTTTAGTTCCGTAGGTTGTTTCAGGTGAGGGTCGTCACAAGATACTTCATATCTGTTTATATATAGAGAGCCCATACAGCCCTACAGCAAATAAATATAATATATAACCGAATACCCTTTTCTAATTATTCCTCTAACTTCCAATCAAACTTAAGACACAATTTCGAGAAAGTAGAAGCATAAAGGGTTCTTCAACAAGAAATTTCAGCCTTCCTTTGTTCTGCTCTTAATTTTTGCATTCCCCATCACATTCTATTTTCCTGTCTCCCAGAAACTCATGTGCCAAATGGGCACACTTGAGGATTGATGTTGACGTTAAATTATTAAAATCACATGGGTTTATACTTTATACCAACCATTACAGCATAGACTAAACTTGTGTGTCCACAATCACCCAACAATATTATAAATAACATTGCTTGACAATGAATGGAAGCAAAGCTAAAAATCAAACTATCAAAGATCTAGCAACATTGTACAGAACACCAATTGATAATTATGGCTGACAAGTTAAAAATTGAAGAGAGAACCTTCCCAATGTTTTTTTTTTTTGTCGAAAAACCTTCCCAATGTTTAATTAAATACAAACAATAAGAATATACTTTGTCAAATAATCTTCGTTATCCGCACTTACTATGAAATTCATTACACTTTTTATACCCTTGAATGCTTTAAATATGTGTACTGAGTATAGCCACGAATGCTTTATTTTGAGAAGATGAATGCTTTGATTTTCAATTTAGAGGATTAGATTGCTTTAATTGTGTACCACAAGTGAAAGAGAGACACGGTCTCTTAGGAATAACAGAAATCAAATGTTCATGATTTTGGTCTAAATATAAATATAAATATAAATATATAGTTAAGAAACAGATTTTGGTCAGGTAGGAGACCAGATAAAACATAACCCTCAAATTTAAAAATAAGCAAATTGAAAACCTCTACAATAATATTAGGAGGGACTAGGGAGGGAAGGAGAGAAATTTGGAATTACAGAAATCAGCAACCTCGAATTTGTTTGATTTAATATTACGAATAATATGAGATAAAAAAATCCAATGATGATACGGATTTGAATTTTAACAATGCAAGTGCAATGCCTTCAAACTAAGATATATTGCAAGCATAAGATTTTAAAAAACTCATAAAAGTTTGACAACTACAAGTATAACTTACCAATGAAAAGGGGCTTTTGCGCATTTAATTGGGCCCATTGGCCTGTTTCACGCCAACGTGCGCACAACTTATCCATCAACTTGTAGCTTGGAAAGAAAACAAGTACACCGCCAGGTGCAACCTTGCAAATTTCCTCCAGGGAAGCACCAAGTGCGTCCTTGAAATTAATTTTTCATCAGCATTGAGCTTGGTTACAGAAACAGGCAATTTTCAACAATTAAAATATAAATGGCATGTTCCCAATGTATACCTGGAAAGCATAATTATCAGCAGTTTTGTAGCTAGCATTTAATGGAATATTCCCTGGACCTGTAGAAATTGCAGCAGCCCAGAGCTGCAACAAACATAGACCTATTAATCTAACTAGAAGGCTTTAAAAGTTGAAATGCAATAATAAAACCATGTTCATTCAATTTGTGCAAAGAAGTCTTGATGAATTCTTACCTGAGACTCCACATCTATAACATGTGGAGCTTCCATGCAAGTCTCAAACTGAACCCCAAGTTCTGATGAAAAAGAGCTCATTGGCGATAGTGTCCTAGAGAGGCAAGAAAAAAAAAAAGTGCAGAAGCTTAAGAATTACATTTACCACAGAATTGAAGTAAATCAGAACAAATAGAGTTCACAAATTCTCAAAAGAAATGTCCTTGGCTTTGAGACAATCAAGATTCTATGAAAAAAACCTCAAACCAAATAGCTATCTCCAACTACAGAAAAAAAAAAAGTACTCAGAAGTTTGAAAGTCATGGAGGTGAAAAAGTAAGAAGGGAAAATCAAAAATTTAAGAAGAGAAAATCAAAAATCTATGTTGTTTATTCAATGATCATCCAATAAAAGTTACAGCTTAAGAAAATATTTAAAGATTTTAAGCAAAGACTAATTATAATGCTAATAATCAAGAACTATTTATTCATAACAAACAAATTAAAAACCTGACCAATCCAAGACTCTCAAACAATGCACTGCATCTCCTGTACAAAAACAACTGGACTTCAACAAGTTAAATTGAATTTGAGGATGGTAAAATAATCCTCCCACTTGGCAAGCAGACTGCCACAATGAATATCAACTGGAAATGGCAGTTTAAACTATATATGCGAAGAAAATACCGGTCAGATCCCGAATTCAGTGAAAATTGGTCTGGTCTCCATGTATTATTGCTTAGAAATTACCAAACTTGCAGAACACTGTCAATCTCAATTCATGAAGCCACATGCTATGAAATATCTCAAAGACTGGTGTAGTTGTCAAACTTTGACCACTTACACTCTGTGGAACTGAGTTTTTAATCAACTCATGCATACTCTGACCAGTCTGATATATATGGGTATATATATTATCTATCTACATGTGAAAATATATAAAGGGGCAAAAAATTCTTATGAAGTTGCAGTTGCCTATACAGATACAAATAACTATAGTACTGTTTTAAATAGGCAAGTTGTTGCTTGTTATTCTTTCTTTGGTAAACAGCGAACTATGGTTTAAAAGAAAAGTTAAAACACATGGTAGCCAAAGGTAGTCCTGAAGCCAGATTAACATCAATAGGAAATGTCACTCTGAAATATATTGTAGGTATGTAGCTTACTAGTTGAAATGTGTATCACTCATCTATGATGCACCATTCTTGCATGCTCTGATTTACGTAAATGCGCAACCGTTTTGTATACATTTCGATGGATCGAGTTTCTCACTAAAAGTTCAAATGAACCTCAAGTTTTTTGTCATCTCCAAACTGAAATATGACCGATTATTTTCATAAAAGCTTGAGATACGCATTAGTATTAATTGAAATTATCAACAATCAAATCAGTAATCTACATTGCTCTTAAAATAATAAGGAAAGCATATACAGAATAAATTTTCCGACAGTTGTACTATCTTCTGAATCCTGTCCTTTTTGTACCATGATAATTCTTAACAATCCTAACCCTAGATCTAAGAAACCTTAATTTAGAACAGCACAAACTCAGTGTAATTTATGCAGCAAACCATCCATAATACCATATAGAACTCAAATGAATACAATATAGGTCTAAGCAGATTAGATTCAGACATCAAAAAACCACCTATAATGCTAATGTTGAAAATTTGAAAGATAAGGAGTAAAGATACATATGCACAGGTGCTTACCCAGATGTAAGAATCACTGACATGGAAAGCTCCGCAATTTCTTTAAAGACAACAGCAGGGTTTAGGCACCAAAGACCTAAAGAATGTGTCCATCCAGTAGAACCGCGTCCTGCAAACACTACGAATGTCATAATCATTGACAAAGTAAATGCATGCTCAATTAAATAAACCTTGCGTATTTCAAAATTAGTCTCCAGAAGCATCCTGCACAAAACCATATTAGGACAGGAGACCACAGTAATGCAGGAGGATTGATTTCAGCACACAAACACAGCAAGAAATGCAAGCAGTTCATCAATATGCTTTTTTCTTTCAATTTTCAGTCATGTAGCTTCCATAAAACTCTTCTAGATGCCATGAAAAGCCACGAAGAAGCTCCACATAAAACCCAAATTATTCATTTCACTAAAACCCCTCAGATTTCTACCCAATAATTAGCTATGGATTAGACCCAAAAAAAATCAAAACAAACGTAAGATAGTTTTAGGTCCTGCAACTATTCATAATTGATGCTAGTTTCATTGATGCATAAACTCACTTTCGTTATATTAACTCTGCAATTTATACAATAAGCAGACAAGGACTCCTGTTGATTTTCAAATATAAAGGGAGCGGGTGTTCATTCCCAAGAAAAATATTGTGGGCCAAGAAAATGTAAAAGGTAAAGGAATGTAGATAGCATACAGCTTCAAAGTAACAAACCTAACTAGGTAAGAAGGAAGAAGGGAGTTACAAACCAGATTCTTTCTTGACTAGTCTCTGTAAGACAAGTTGATAATCATGTGCGTGCACTCCATTTCCAGAGAAAAAGTAGCTAAGTGAAGAGAACAAACCTGCACAATTATCGAGAAGAGTCACAAGAGAAACTTTAGCTACAGAAACACTGATCTGCAAATTCTACGTCTTGAGTACCTTCCAGCATTATCATTGACATGCCACTCAAATGCTGCAGCCCTGCCTCTGCATCAGATGCTGCTTTGATTGCCTTAACCAACAAATATAAAGAGTCACAAAACCAACAAAAAGTAATGAATATTATAACAATAACAGTGCAAATCATAGCTATAGCATAAATAACTTTTTTCCAAAAATAAGTAGAAAGTAGAAATAAAAAGGAGTAAACATCATTAGAAAGCACAATGCTATAAGAACGCAAAGGAAAATAATACATTGGAACAATAGTAATGGTAACTATAACAATAACTGTAACAGTGACGCTGATGACATCGTAAAAATCAACCTTTACAACTTGCAATTGATGATAAATTCATGATAGAAAATAGTAAAATAATTATTATAACGCAATTGTAAATTATTATCACAACTGTTGCTATCGTTTACATAATTTTCATCATCATCATTATTATCGAAGAAGTAGCAACAAACGGTGCAAAAAACTGTGAAGTACCTTAGTGGCACACTCCTTCAAGATTGCAAACAATTGTGGAGAAATGCCAACTTCTTGGAGTTCTCTCAAAGCTTTATCACCTGTCCAGCTGAAGCAAATAAATACACCACCACAATGTGAGTATGACCAAATGCTGGCCTTGGTTTGAACTGGTCAGTAAAACAATGTTGTGATTGTCAGGCCTGAGCATCTTGCCAGCTATGTCGCAGATCATTGAGAAATCAATTATAGTAGAGCAACTTTAACTTAGGCTTATATCAATTAGCAGTGGAGCAACTTTTTAAACACCATAACAAAACCAAAGGATAAGAAAACAACACATGCATATAAGGAGCGTAGCTGATATGAGGATGCTCCTTAGGTCGATTTGTGGTAAAGCTGGTAAAACTTAAACCAACTAGGACAAAATATTAAAAATGAAATATGAAGACTAAAAAAAAGAGTTCCATTAAAGGATAAGAAGAGAGAGGGAAGGGCGGTTGCAATGGTTCAAACATATCCGAAGACGACCAGCAAATGCCCAGGCTAGAACACTTGACGCATTCGAAATTGAAAGAATTTGAATATAGGGAGCCAAACGGCCCTAGGATAATTGGGATTGCACTAATTTTAAGAGATTTACAAGATTACCAAAGCACATCATCATGTACATAAAATCGAGCTAAATGAAAACAGTGGATCCATGTAGCTGACCCCAAAAATTGCAATTGAGGCAAGATTGTTGTAAGTTGTAACAATGCCAAAGGGCACCTATCCTAATTCCTAGTTCTTAGAAGTATTAGCTTAATCACTCAAGAGTTATATCATTTATGTCCTATTCCTCAGCAGTAGCCAGGGCAGTCTTAACATTCTTTATGAGTCAACTAATAGATCTATTCAAATCTATAAATGCATAGCCTCCATTGACTTTTATAACCCACAGAACTAGATCTTCTTTCACTGATTTACAGTTGAAATAAACACTCGGCTGAGACAAGAATGTGAAAGTTTCAATTGTAAAATGTGCAAACTCACCATGAAAAGTAGTGTTGAAAATCATGCTTTGTCAAAGTATCCTTTCTCCGGCCAATCCAACCTATTATCCCCTGTAAAATGAAAACTTGCAATGCTGAAAGTGACCATCAATTTAGAGGTCAATATGAACTTTGGAAATATAATCTCTACCTGAATCATATCATACAAAGGTTGGTAGATCTCTGAATCAGCAGTAACGCATAGACTCCCCAATTCTGTCTGCAACACTTCCATTACCAAAAAGAGTAAAAATCATTTATCATGGTGTCATTGAATAGTTATATACTAATGAATGTGTGACTTACTAAATAGAGCATCTTCGTCAATATCCATGCTGCCGGCATCGCGTGCCATATCTTCTATATTGCTGTAAAATTGAAAAGGCAAATCAGAAACGGTGAAACAAATATAGTGAATAAGAAACCGTGGAAAATGCCATAGAGCAAGAATCTCGAAAATATAATTTCATAATTCATAGTAACGTATGTATTTAAAAAGACAAAAGTTGAAGAGAGAAACACATAAAAGAAAAAGAAATCAGATGACCACCAGGGAAAGGAAACAAATAAAAGAAGAAACAATATGATTGGAGAAAGCTTCAGAGAGGGAGACAAAAACAAGAGGTAAGAACTGAAGGATGATACACAATTGATCACCTTTAGTTTAACTCGTAAATGATTGGATGGGATTATGTGGATTCACAAATTTTTTGCACTCCCTTCATTAGCAAATACTAGGAATGCCAATTAATAAAGTGAAAAGCTTAAACTCTTCTATCATTAAAATAGTTAGGTAAGATCTGCTTACTGTGCCTCATCAAGAATCACGATGGAATCTTTAATATCTACTTCCATTGACCTCCGAATAGTAGGATTAAGGATGTAGTTGTATGGACAGAAAATTAATTGGGCTTCTTCTGCTAAAGAACGTGCGGCAAAATATGAACAACCTAGCAAAAAGATATCATGTGAAACGATTAGTATGTAAGCATAGGCATTGAAGTGAAATATCACAAGAGAGAGTAACCTTTCACCGCTCGTCCAACTTTCACCAGATCTTCAATATCATGGGCCTCGTTGCAGCCACCTTTTTGAATGGACGGATGGCCTTTCACTTTGTGCATGTTCCTGTATGTGAAAATTATAGCAAGGGCATCAATTGCTATGCATGAATGGATTTTAGGTCATACTTATTCTAAGTGAATCTTAAGAAGATTTTGACTTACTTAAATTCATAGCACCCAGCAACTTGGTCCTTTAAAAGCAACTTACTAAAACATATTCACAATGGAGATACTTAGCCAGAGAATCAATAAAAAACAAGCACAAATTATTTAGCTTTTGAGCTTAGGAATGCACCATTCTTCATCAATGTTATCTCTTCCACATAAATTTTTGTTCGTGCAATAGTTTCTCCGCGATGCCTGGGGAAAAGAAAGAAGATGGCCTAAGAATGACATATAAGGAGGGGAAAAGGTCCTATAAATACTATGCTTTTACTCATTTGATGCACACGGCAAAAGATCGGACATGAAGAAAGACTAAATCCTGATGCAGCAAATTATTGGTTCCATCATACTCTTTTCTTTAATTGAGTAGCAAAGTTTACACAACATACTAGAGTAAGATTTATAGAAACAAGGACTAATGACAGCATGGAAGGGAACGAAAGGTAACGCATAGGTACATCTATTGGTATGGACTATACGCTGAGCAGAGCAGATGATACATCCATCGCATGTCTTACAAGTCATAATTCCTTTTGCATAGGATATCGCTCCAGTTCCACGATTGCTAGTCACTCACAGATGCAAAGTATCATGGATGCTCCTGTTTTAGCATATCTCACATGATTACATCTAAGAGTCACCTACAGTTGTCAAATTGTAATAATGGCCAGCACAAAATGAACATTGAATCAAGGAAGCTTCTTTACCAAGCGGCCAGACCTAAAAATTTAATAAAGGAAACTCATAGTAACTATCAATGTCGAATTGTCGATAAATTCACTGAAGCAATTCATTATACAAGGAAGTAAAGCTGCAGAACATTAGAACCACTTATTTCTGATTGCATAACATTACATTTACTATTGATTTGTTCATTCTTCCAAAGGAAAGAAAATAGTAGTAATCCCAGATCAAGGTAAAACAATACTACTGCTGAATGTAAAGTGTGTTGCCTCATCCATACCATAACTTAAAATAGATTAGCAAGTCTAGCAGAGCCAAATAAACTTACCAAGACTGCCATTGGCACTCGATACGATGTCTTACGATACTCACGAATCACTTGAGTTATTTGTGAATGCGTCCTCCTGATGAAATCAAGAAAACATAATGAATAGTTGAATAGAATTTGGAACAAAGGTGTAAGTCCCACACAATGGTGATGTTTGGTATGCTGTACACAGAAATATTCTTTTTTTCTTTTGAGTTTTGACATGAAAAAGTAAGTCCCACACAAAGGTGTACCTTGAATCCCAACCAAATAGGTGGATTTCATGTTGGGTATGCTACTATGCTGTACACAGAAATCTTTTCTTTTCTTTTATTTGCATCTTCGCTTCATACAATTTCAAGCGATTGACCTTCTATTGAAAAGATTGAGGCTTTTTAAAATAATACCATCAGGTATTAGTTTCTTGCTAATTCTAATTACTTAATGTTGTCTAATATTCCTTAGAGAAAAATTACGATTACCCTCTGCAACAAAATACCTTAGCATGATATTCCCAAGAATATCGTCTATGACTTCCACACTCTACCAAACGCTACCATCAATGACTCGAACTAGCCACCCTCTTTGCCAGCAATGCAAACCTCATTTCCACATTCCTCTAGAAAGATTCCATGTTCCAAATGCCCCCACAAAGTAGATAACAAACACCTCAAGCCCAAATTGAGAAATTGTGGATCATCTCATGCATCTTTTCAAAAATAAATAAATATGTCATACATCGCCACAGTTCGTTGATTATGATTAGTTTTTATTTATCATTACACAATATGTCGAACATTTTGATTACGATATTGACAGCCCAGGTTTCTATGTTAAATAATTATGTGATATTTTGTCTAGAAAAATAAAAGCCCATACTTCAATAAGTGCTCGACTAACTTTTCATTATGGTAGAGTATAATCCATTTCCCACAAGCCCTTTTATGGAATTCCGATCCAAACCTTTTCTTTCAAACACTATCATAAAGAAAGCTTACGTCGCATAGTAGATGGTAGGCACTGCCTTTTTTCTTTGACTTCTTGTTTGCTTTCCAATAACTTGATCTGAATTCGACATTTCAATATTCCCTGAAAGTCCACCACCATAATTATAAACTAAGATAGGAAATAACATAATAACCATTGCCACAGACATCTAAAAAAGAACTGACGCTAGAAGCCTGCGCATGAAAATACGTTCGAAGTCTTCTCACAACATGAAATACAATTATCTGTGGACTAGTGTCCTCAATTACGATTAAAATGCACGTTAGAGCAACGGGTGTTAACACAATTGTGTTATATCAAGCTCTAACAATTCAATGTGCAAGTAGCAGAGATTTCAACACATTCCACCCAAATCAAAACTTTCATCACTATCGCGATCATTACGATAAACTACAACCAACCCCCACAAAATTAGGGAAAAAAAAAGACTAAGCTTTCCAATTGAAGAACAAAATTTAATATCAATCTAACCTGACGGCTCCAGCTCAGGAATGAACCCGCCGCCGTGCCCAACAGGATCCGAAACCGCCTCCGGATCAGCTTTCGACTGCGTAAGACCAGCATACATATTCTTGGACTTACAATTCTGCTGCCACGCGAGGGTAGAGCACAGAAGCGAGAGCGACTTGCCCGTACCAGTCGGCGACTCGAGCAACGCATGGCTGTGCCCTTGCCGTCTCGCTCGATCGAGCGTGGAGATCACTCTCCCCATGAAAGCCAGCTGAGAGCCGTACGGCTTGTAGGGAAACTCCACAGGAATCCCGCCTATGTGAAGAGCATTTCTAGGGTTAGGGTTAGGGTTAGGGTTTGGTTTTTTGGGTCTCCGAAGCCATTGATTTCATGTGAGATCTGCCGTTGAAATCGATGAAGAGGTTTTGATGGAGAAGATGAAGAGGAGATTGAGAGAATGAATGAGAATGAGAGATCGATTGGGTTTGCGTTCTTTGAGAGCGAGTGTTTTGTGGGGTGCGTTTTGGCGGGAAATGGGGTTGAATTTTGGTGAGCGCGAGCTTCTGAGCTGACGCGTTTTGGGTGAGTGGCGTTGGGATTTGGGTTGGTGAGTTTTTAACGGTTGGGGATTGGAGAGGAGATTGGGTGTCTGCTCTGTCGTTCGGCCACGTGGAGAGCTGATGATTTCCAAGGGAAAAGTCGTTTTCTTCGGTGGCTTGTAGAGAACGCGACGAGTGGAAAATTGAGAAATGATTTTACCTATGAGCGATAAAAATCATAAAATAGACCCCACTCATTATCATGTATACAATAATACAACAACAATTATCCTCGATCTCAAATTAATTACATATGATCAAACTCTTTTATTGTATTTAATTAAGTATAATTGATAGTGAGCATTTCAAACCATCCAAATCCCTTTGCTTTATTGTCCCATTTAAATAAATTTTACACCTTTTTAAACAATAAATTTATTTGGACTCATGAGTCCGAACTCATATGGATGTTTTTAAAATTTTTGTAAATATTTAAAGGATATAATAAGAATTTTACAAGTGATTATTGTTATTTCATTAATTGCTCGGGGATGTATTTGAAATTAAAAAAAGTTTTGAGTCCGAACTCACGAGTCCAAATAGCACTACCCCTTTTTAAATTGGCAACAACTATTCGAACTCCACAAATTACTCATTATACCTCGTTTTGAGTTTTTTTGGACCCCATGTGAAATGTCCTTGATGTCCTCATATATAAGTATATTTTACTCCTCCATACCCTAGGATTCCCACGCATCCCATTTTGAAGGAAGAGTGCTCCGTGAGAAACCACGAACTCCACTCCAACACATGACCTCCGACTATGGGAAATCCGACGAAAATACATAAAATCGACTAGGTAAGTTCGTTAGGAACTCGTTTATCTTCATTTTGGCCATTTTACTTTGTTGTTTGGTTGTTGTTTGACTGATTTTTGTTGTTCCAATTTTGATTTTATTAAGGCTTCCATATTGTTTGTGATAGTCGCACGCCACGATTGATATGATGTCTGAAGAGGTTGTTGAATGAGGCTACATCAAAGAAGAAGATGTAAGTTTCATTATGTGGGTTCCATTGTTTTGTCATTTTTAGAAGTTTGGGTTTTCAGTTTTGAATCTCGTGGAGTGCGGTCACACAAAGCCGATAGGTGAAACTAGCTGACGATTTATTTAAACTAATAGGACTAAAGGTGAAATAGTCATATGCAGTCGACATCTGCTGTAACTGTCGGTCTTCTATAATCGATATGACTTTATGGCTATCGGTTCTACTTCACCGCTAATATAATATGAATTGGAAATTTTGATTTTCAACATTAATCCTACTTTTAATGGTTCTTATCTTGGTTCTTGTAGGTTATTATGGGTGATGAAACTCATGCATTCGCAAGCGGTACATCTGGGAGGGGAGGCCTACTTGGACTTTACGTCTACATTCAAACTAAATGTCCCACTGAATTTAAGAGATGAGGCCAAATTTAGGCTCAAAATGCAATTACAGAATATGGGTTTGTTGTCATAATTTTGAAATTTGATGTCGGAGTGGGAGTGGTGCGAGCAAGAATGACGATAGGATGTGATTGATCTGGCCAATAGCACAAAACAGGGAAAGGGTAAGAAAAATGAAAGTAAGGAAAATATGGAAGATGAAGAAAATAAAAAACTTACTGTCGCAAAAAAGTGCGGGTGTCAGTTTAAGTTTGTCATGAAGCACGAGGTAGATGGCAAATGTAGTGTTAGAATTGTGTGCGAGATGCACAACCATAAACCGACAAAGTTTGGTGGGGATTGCATATCTAGGGAGGCTTATTGCATATGAGAAAGTGATTTTTTCAGGACTTGAGCAAGACATGTGCTAGACCTAAGGACATTTTTCACAAATCCTTAAAAAGAATCTTAAAATGTCAACTTCAATGAAGACTATCTACAATGCACAAGCAAGTTTGAAAAGGATCAAAGGGGGAGACAAAAATGCAGTTTATGATGCAAAAGTTGTATGAGCACAACTATATCGAGCAACATGCATTTTGGGCGGGAACGTGCCATTTCAGGGCCATTTTCTTCACCCACCTACCTCGATTGATTTTCTGAGATGTTTCCCCTATGTCTTGAATCATGGATTGCACCTACAAGACTAATCGGTTTAAATTTTCGTTGCTAGAGATTGTTAGGGGTCACTTCTACGCACTTGACTTTCGTAGCGGCTCAAACTTTACGGTCCTAAAGAGACACATGTTAACTACGTGTGGGCTTTGAGTCATTTGAAGGATTTATTGGATGGATAGGAGTTCCCTGGGTTATATTTACAAATAGAGAGTTGGGGTTGATTTCGACCATATAGGAGGTGTTTCCAACCACCACCCTCTTATTTTGCGGGTGGCATGTCAACAGGAATGTGGTATTTAAGATAAAAAGAATATTCTCGAATGAAGAGGAATCGGATGAATAATATCGAATGTGGAATGACTTGATATACACAAAGATCGATGCATCATATATTGGTCTATTGAATAACCTACAAAAGGCATATGGTGGTGTGAAAGGGTTGGTTGATAATGTATCGGACACATGGTTGATACACAAGGAGAAGTTTGTGCGGGCTTGGTGATAAGTCAGTATTTTATAGGAAATTAGTAGTCCATTTTAGTATATTATTTAATGAAAATATTTAAATATTATATTAAATAATATATTTTTGTCATTTTTAGGTGAAACGGAGTGCGCAGTTGAAATCGTGGCGGAAAAATACTCAAAATAGAGTATTTACTTGCAATAATCGGATGTCGGACAGTTTGCCTCGAAATACGCGTTGCGCGATGGGTCGAATAGCGGACATAACGTTTCAACCAATCATAAAATGCCACGTCAGCGTGAAAAGCCATTATGAATGAATCGATGCTTTGCCACGTGGAACTCCACTAAGTATGTTGAAGAGAGACTTGGGAACCTCATTTTTGCAGACTTGTAGGAGAATATACACAATTCCTTAAAGAATCAACACCACGGTAAAAAAGTCAGCCAATCACGTGATGGGAAATTTTAATAAATTGGCGATCGACAAAGAGGGTCCTTCAACATATCTATGCATCTAGTGGCACATCATTTTGAAGATCGCATTTATAGTAACATCATTGGTTTTGTTAGTAAGAAAGCATTGGATGAAATTGATAAGGAAGTGAAAAAATGTAACGATGTTATTGGATTTGTTAGGATCCTATATGGGCGTGTATTGCTCGCCACTCATGGGTTGCCATGTGCTCATGAGTTTTCATTACACATTATGGATGACAACCTTATTAGTCTTGGCATTGCTACTACATTTTGTGTTGAAAGTGCACAAAGTATGTTGAAGAGAGACTTGGGAACCTCATAGGGTCATTTTGCAGACTTGTAGGAGAATATACACAATGCCTTAAAGAATCAACACCACGGTATTACAGGTTCCTTCAAATATATATATATGCATCAAGTGGCACATGAAGACCAGAACTTCATTAGCTTTGAACATGACCCCAATAAGGAAGTGAAGAAATGTCACGATGTTATTGGGTTCTATAGGAGCCTATATGGGTATGTATTGCACGCCACTCACGGGTTGCCATGTGCTTAAGAGTTTTCATTACACATTGTGGACGACAACCCTATTAGTCTTGATGAAGAAACCGAATATGACCCCAATTTAAATTTCTATACCAAATGTAATTAGAGGCTATGAAGCAACGATTTAAGAATGGGGGGACCCGACTTGAGGACAAAGATTGTGTAAAAGTTGAGAGAAATCTGTATCCACTATCATTAAGGTTCCAAAGGAGAAAGTAAAAAAAAAAGGTAGGCTAAGGAAGAAGAAGAAGCTTAAAATTGACACGAGCGAAAACTTAAATAGGAGAACTCCTTGCAAATATGAGTTTCTGGAGGAGAAAGTACGTTATGAGTCGGAGAAAATGGAGAAAGCTCATAAACAAGCCGAGGCAATGGAAAAAGCAAGTCAAGAACATGTGGCAAAGGCAAACGCGATACAAGAGTCCCTGGGAAGTAGATACCAATACAAAAGGACTCCTCGTCGACCTTGTGAAGTATAAGTGGAAATGTTTCTTCCAAACATGGTGCTGGGCGAGATAAGGGAGCGACAATCCTATGTCGTACTTAGGCATTGCATGACTCACGAGTAGTGAACAATGCATATCTCGGTGACATACATGAACTTTAGCGCGCGCACCATCGACGGACAGTGAATGTTATCGGGGATGGTCACTGCGATTATTGAGTTATAATACATGCCATTGGGTATGATTTGAATGATGGGTGGAGGAGGGTTAGGATGGAACTAGTACATGAGATGGATAATAATAATGTCACCTACGCACTTTACTTTCAGATTGGAGACGACTACACTCGTGTCCGAAATGCTCTAAACTATTTTGAGTGCTCGATAACTCAAAAAGTTGGCTTACATTTCCTGATATGGGTCTATTGTGGCAAATCGATATGTAATAGGTCTTTCTGTGTTGTGTACGACAGCTAATTCGTCCAATATGAGGGTCGGCGCCTCCCTTACTAGACAAACACATCATATGGATGTGTCATGTTAGCGGCAACCATTTTATTAGAGTGAGTTATTTACTTGTTTTTTACGGATATTAATGTTCATTGTTGAATGCTCATGTTTTCTTTCTTTCATTTTTTGTACCTAATTAAGAGCAATGACGCAATTGTGCCACAAATGGGATGCGTATGCGAGGAGCAAAGCAGAAAATGGGAGGAAGGGCTGAATATTTTGTTGCGGCCTCAACAAGTTGATTCCGCTAATATGATGCACCTTGAAGATGATTAGACTACAACATGTAGATGAACCCATTTTTGATAATATATGTATGTATTTTGTAGATACATATATGGTCATCGATGTTTATGGGTGTATAAATACACATACTTGGTCACATTTTGTTTCCTTTAAACAATTATCTTGTTTAATATTAATGAAGTGTAAGTAATAATTATTAGATATGATGCTCATTTTGATTAATTAATTACCTTTAGTGTTGTCGAATTCAAATGTATGCTTCTACCTATTGTTATGACATCCAAACATGATAAATGTGATTTAGTTGAAAAGACGTGCTATTCATTAAGAGAACGAAATGAATTCGTACAATTTCCCTGCTATGCAGACAAGTAGAATCGACAGCCAGACATTAGTATCGGTCACACCGTACCGATGGTAATGTAAACATGGTAGCCTTTCATCGGCGATAGACTGTAATGTCATCGGCCATTCAGAATTGATTTATAATATTCCTTGGTGAATTCTTTCGGTTGTTGGTGTTTTACGATTGACGAATATTTGTGTCCGACATGCTTGAATCACCCAACTAGTTTGCCACACGCACACCAACTATTAATTTATATGTCAAACTAACGGCTTCTTATGAGCTATATATGCACTGGTCGTTGACTATCGATGCATCATGCAAGGTGTCGATGTTGAATTGTCGATCGTTCTTTAGTTTTGTTGGTTAGTGGTGTTAGATGTTTTACACGTACCCTTAACTTTTACTACTATTACCTCACATTTAAACTTATTATTCTCGGCTGTGAGGCTAAACTGATAGAGTATGTTGGTTGTCGGTATTGTATTTCCCATTATTGAACATTTTTCATTTTGAGATGACCACTATACTTTTAATACCCTAATTTTTTTACCGTAAATACTATAATTATTTACCCCGTACTACCATCGCTTATCCGTTAGATCTGGCCTTATTACTTGTTTTACCCCCTTAAATGCACTATTAATCTAACCTTATACCCCTCAATATAAATGTGAATCGTCGTTTACTCCCCAATCCCCACTCCCAACTCCATTTTTCGAACCAGACTAATCGAGCGGGAACACGAAACCCTAACCCATGACCCCATTGACTTCCACCTCCCCCGATCACCACGACCACGATTCAAACGAACCCCACTTCCTCCATGCCACACGTCCTATAGACCATTGGCATGCACAACCTCGAAACCTACTCTTCACTCAATCTCCGGGCAACCATCATGTGCGAAAGTGTTGAACAACCGAGTTGGCCTGATGTCATTGATATACAAGTGTAGCTATCGATTTTGACATGCCGCCCTCTATAATTTGTCTACATAACTTGATTTCCACTATTGTTTTTGGATTTAAAGAGTTCTCTATTGCTTTTTATAGGTTAATATGGCTGACCATGCCGTTACATCCGGGGCTAGTACACCCGCGGATGGAGAGGCCTTCTCGAACTTTACGAATTCATTCATGTCGAACATTCAATTTAAGTCTAAGAAGGAGGTGTTCGCATCGGCACATAGAATAGCTGCAAAGATGTGGATTTGTACTGATTATTCTTAAATCAAATGCACTCGTATGTCGTCGAGCAAGAATGACAATCGGTTGTGAGAGGACTAGTCACTATAGTTGTAGGAGGCAGGGAATGTCCACAAAGAAGTGTGGGTGTGAGTTTAAGATTTTTATGAAGCATGAGAAGGACAATTTGTGGCATGTTAGAGTTGTGTGTGAGGTTGTAACGATTCGCTTTAATCAATCCCGATTAACTGGCAAATTACAGATTAATATCCTAAGCTCAGACCCACGTGGACGTCGCGGAAAAGTCTATGGCACGCCCAATAGGTGAAATATGTTATTTTTGTGTGGCGAATGTTTATTTATTTTACTATTATTTAATAGTTCATGCGCGTTAATTGAAATTTCGCTTAGGTGCGTTGTACTCGTGTAGTGACGAGAGTGTGCGACGTCGCGGAGTGCGCGTAATGCGGGTGTACAGGGGTGTATGAGATTGAGTGGTCCCATCACTCCCCCCATCATGTCACACATCACATCAAACTCATCCATCATCATTCACTTTGTCTTTTCTCCAAAAATAAAAAAAAAAATTATTTCTTTCTCTTTAAATCGGATGAGAGAGAAAAAATAGAGAAGAGAGAAAGAAAAGAGAGAGAGGAGAGAAGAGAGAGAAAAAAATAGAAAGAGAGCAAGAGATGGCAGAGAGAGGGGGAAGAGAGACAGTGGACTACGCGGCGACTCCCCGGCGCGGCGCGAGGCACAAGCGGCTCCGACAGATCAACAATGCGGCACGGGTAGTGCGCGCAAGCAATGCACGACGGATGGCGGCCAGCGATGATCGCGGCAGCTTCACGGACGCAACGAACCAATGCGGCGACTCCGGCGGCGGCTCGAGCTGCGAAGGCGAGAGACAGCGGCTTGCGGCGACGGTGGCAATGGCGCGAAAAGACAACAGCGGCGGCGACGACGATAGCGGCGCGGACTGCGATGGCGCGGGCTAATGCTCGCAGCTGCAGCGGTTGGCGCGGACGGCGGCCGCCGCGCAGCGAGCGATGATCGGCATGGCAGTGGCAACTCTAGCGGCGGCAGCGACGGTCGGCCGCGGAGACGATCGGCAACGGCGCAGTGAATGGCTCGGTGGCGCGTTGTCGGACCGATCGAACCTTGACGAGGGGTGCGATTCGACGATGTTCGACGACGAGATGGAGGTGAGGTTTACTTCACCTAATTTAGTTGTGATTTGAATGATTTAAGTGACAGAGCTCTAAAATGATAAAATTGTATAATTGGACACCAGGGACTTAGGCTACCATAGTCAGTGTCGGATACGTATCTCGAGGTGTGTGCGGGACGTTTCGAAGGCGTTGAGGTAAGTAAACCTACAAGAAAATTAGTTAAAATTCATTTATGGCACTTACTTTGTTTTGCATTTAAATTATTCCATTGTGCTATTTATTGATGTTCATTCACTGTTCATCTACTCCCACGTGTGTATGTGTGTTTGTCGATGGGGTCGGGCATGACACGGACTCACACCCCGGGGCTAGCTACCCCGCGCTGTTCGAGTAATTGGTCATGTTAGGGCTATGCGGTGATTATTTTCCGCAAGACCCGTAGGTTGAGAGATGTTTGACGAAGACCTAAGTCTTCGTCATAGGTTCCTTTCGAGAGATGTTTGGATGGAGTTTCTTTCGTTTAATGGTTCCTCTCATTCGATTGTGAGATGTTTGGCAAGGTGGCCGTCAATGGTTCCTTTCAGTTTAGCTAAGACGATTCCCGGATGTCGACCAGGGTTCTCTGTCACGCTACACTCGTGTCCAAATTCGACTTCTCAACGACTTATTTTCATGCGAGTTTTTCTTATTCTTGTCCTTTATTTAAATTGCATGAATTTTAGCCGTTTTATTGGATTTCGTGAATATTAATTAAAGTTCTCTGGGATTTACTCACCTGGGATTTGTCATTATTTTTTGTGACAAATCGCAGATCTTGCGACGAGCCGGGGCAAGGGCGTCTCAGGCGACTACGTCTGAGTTAGGAGAGCCCATCCTTTTGCGTAGGTGTTATACATATCTATTTACTATTTTTATGAAATTTTTGGGAGGACTTGTATACTTGATACATGTATATGTTAACCTTTTGTACTTTTGTCGCTCATTAATATACATGGTATCTAATGTCTGGTTTCCACACTATAGGATTATTTATACAAATGCAAACTTTTCTTTCGTACGGTGTTTGCATGTTTTAAAAGGCTTCCGCTTGATGTTTAATAATTTAATAAATCACGAACAACTTACTTAGTCAACTTAATGTAAATATTCATAAAAATATCCATAAATACTAAGTTAAGGCGAATAAGATACGTGCAAAAGATTAGGTCCCGGACAGTTAAAAGTAAGTATGCGGTAATGTGGCATACTTGGTGACGTGTCTGGTGACGTGGTGGTACCCGGTTTGCCTCGGAGTTTGGGGCCGTCACAGAGGTGCATAATCATGGAGTTAGTAATAAGCTTCTTAAACCTGGGGTGTCCTTATTGGATGAAAGTACACCTCAGCTCCCTATAGCTGATCAAGGCAATGAAGAAGAAACCATGAATATTAGTGGGGAATTACGAGCCGTGGGGAACAAGTACATTAATGTTGGCCCCAAGTTAACAGTAACCATTATGGAGAAGTTGAGGGAAATCATCAACATTGATGATGAGAACTTGAAGCCTCGGACTTGGGCGGCGTGGAAGAAGAGAGTTCACTTTCCAAATATGGTTGAGCACAAAATGGATGATGAGAAATTAAAGCCCAAAACTTGGACATCGAGGAAAACATCAAAGTTGACAGTCCAAATGAGCCCACAAGTTTATCCCCGTCTATATTTGAGTTTGAAGATGATTCATTGAACATTAGGACTTCGGTGGAACGAATGAACTATTTGTCAGTCCAATTGAATAAGGAGAATGTAGTGAAGGCAAGGGAGATAAGAAGTGAAACAATTGTCCCAAATGAAAAACCATCAAGAGGACCTATGAAGATGAGTCAGCTCAAAAAACCATACCAAGATGAGGTGGAAAGGGTCGAGCCGAAGGGAGTTGCAATCCCATCAGCACGGAGTGAATCATGATCCATATAGTAGTTAAAAATGACTATCAGAGTGACGTACCAGAAATGTGACGCGTGTTTTACTAACGATAGATAGTGGACATTATAACTGATGGTCATTGCAATTTTTGGTTCAACATGTGCTTGCTTATGATTCTAATGATGGCTGGAAGAGGGTCACAAGAGAGTTGGTTGAGAAGATGGATGAGCACAAATCAATTAACGATGCATACTTTCAAGATGGCTCCTATTACTTAAGGGTCTAAAGGCGATAAACCACTATAAAAGCTTTGGGGTTGGCATTGGTTGGCTAACATTTCTAGATATGGGGTTCGTTGTTGCCAATCGTTATGAGATATGGGTGTTGTTGTATTGTGCACGACTAAGTCATTTGTGTACTTTCCAACTAAAGGTGCAACACCTTCCCTAGGCAACCGACATTTCATATGGCTATGTCTCGTTGGAGGCAAAATTTTATTAGAGTCAATTTTTGACATTATCTTTCATATTTTTTTAAGTTATATTGTGATATTCAACATGCTCATATGTGTCTTAAATTGTTTAAGCTAATTATGAGCTTGTGAAACACCTTTCCACCAACTACGCCATAATGGGAGGTGTATGCGGAGGAGCGAAGAAAAGAATGGGAGGTCGGTTTGAATATTTTAAAGAGGAATCAACCAATTAGTCTAATAGATATTGTGGATCTTGAATATGATAAGAATGTGGATTTAGCAACTTCTTTTAGTTTGTGGAAAAACTAAACATTGGCTTCATTTTTTTATTTGGGTCGATTTGAATGATGTTTAATGGATATATTAGTTTACTTGGATTGTTTTTATGTTGTTGTATTTTAGGTTTTATTGAAACTATTGTCGAGGTCATAATTTGATGTATTCATGCTATCTCATATATTATCAACGTTTCACAATGTGTAATAGTTAATTTGATATAGTTTCATAAACTATTAGTGTTGTACATGTTAAATTTTGAGAATCGCGATCAAGCAGAATCGACAGATGGTGTAGAACTATCGGTTATGTGTCGCCAACATTCACCACATAAAGATGACCAAACATAGCCGTCAGCGACATTTGATCACCGAAACTTTAAAACCGCAATAAGTTTATCCTCGACGGCTCCTTAAAGTTGCATTTCTACAATCACCATATCCTTAACTTCATGCCACTAATTGCACATGAGATAAAGCCATCGGCCATGAACAACCAAAATTTCATATTAGTGGCAAAATGTAACCGATATCCTGTACAAGGTAACAATAACTCTTGACCGCTAAGTTAATAATACCCTAAACTTTATTAATCGTACCCATCAGTCAACTAGGACTTTTGTTCAACTGCCACAAACATCCTCGAATATAAAAAGAGGCGGTACTGTACAATCGATGGTAATGAATTGTAACGGTCACCAAATGTCGTAAATTTGTATTTACCCCATCCTTTAGTATATGTGTACCCCTCGTTTAACTGCTAACAATGGCATTGACCAATATGTTCAGTTAAAGGGTTTTATTAGCGGTTTTGTATAATTGGCACCCTTCAAAGCATGACAACTAATAATGTAGATGATGAACTCAAGTTACCCGACATTGTTTTATTATGTACCCTCAATTTACAATCACTAAAATCCTAAAATAGTAAGATGGTTTCTTACGACTAATTTAATTAAACTGTTGGTAACAATGTTTCAAAATTTAATTGTCATATGCGGCCTCTTATATCCATATTCCTCGTCCAAATGTCGATTTTGCATGGCCGAACTGATTTACAACACTAAATAATTGATTCGAATGACACAAAAGTTTTGTAATAATTAAAATTACAATATACATAAAATTACAACAATTAATTGGTACAAATTAAAATACAACTGTTTCCACACAACACATATAAAAATTGTTTCAAAAAACAATTAAAATTGTTTCCACACAATACACATTTAAAATTGTTTGAAGATTGAGGATAAATTATGACAACTCCGCAATTCACTTTGCCTTCCTATTTTGTAAATCAATGTATACTCCTCGTGCGCATCAATCCTATAATACCTCCCTCGTTTGATTTGTAGGAGTGGTGGAGCTTAGGGCATAGTCTACAACTCCGAAAAGGAAGCCATAACTTGATCAACCATTTTGAATGCGTTGGCTATCGTAACGCTATCCGGGGCCATGGTTCAAAACCACAAAGCAACATTTAATGCACATCGATTACGTTATTGCTAAAAAATAACAAAGTTTAACACACATGAGGGGAATACGAAAGTGATAAGCCAAAATATAAGGAATGGAAAAATACTCACCAAAGTAGTCTCATCCTCATGAACATAGACGCTTAAAAGTGCGGGATTACACGCGAAGGGATGACTAACCATTTCAAGCCATTCAACATAATCATCAACAACTTGACATGGATGTTCCACCCTCTTATCGCGACGCTTGGCACTTATGGCAATTTTCTTCTCATATTTCCCAAAATTGGGGATCCCATGTGTACTTAATGGAGTACAAGGTTGTCACCATACTCCTGTCCGTATCGATGGGTCGAAATGGATCTTTAGGTATGCCCTGAACATAGCCCAATTGCCTCAAGACCTAATCCGAATTGTGTGGTTCAATAATATCCAAATACAACATAGTCTTGTTGTAGAAGGCTATTTCACTGATAGGTGGTGAACCTCTCGAAGAATTATCCCAATTTACCTACTGAAAATAGGAAAATTCTAGGACAATTGATTTTAATTTTCATAACATGTTACACTAATAAAAATAATTAATTGTGAGTGCCTAACCTCGTGGTATCTAAACTTGTCCAGCTTGGACCTAAATTGATGGAGAAAGTCAGAAATCTGTCTCAACTCCTTCTTATGGTGCTACTTCATCACCTGAGGCATACTTGGCTTGTAATCAGTATGTGGAACGAGCTCAATGAATGGAATGGGGTCATAACACCAACTCTATTGGAAATAAATTTGTTATGATTGAATAAAGAATACTGAAAATAAGGAAGAATGTCGATGCGAAATGAATACGTACCTCCAATAATGTAATGTAACCGACAATTTAGTTGGCCTTGGCTCGACTAGCAATGTCGAGTTGGCGATACAGGTAAGCTAGTGTTGCACCCCCATCCATATGAACCAATCTCATCGACATTCTCCAACACTTGTAGGAGATTAGGGAGATTCTTGTACTGGACTTGTCTGTAAAAATGGTCATTCCACGAAGATAAAGGATGTAGGCTCGAACATAAGCACCAGGCTTAAGGAATATCACTCCTCTTTTCCCG
Source organism: Stephania yunnanensis (assembly GCA_039657365.1). Lineage (NCBI taxonomy): Eukaryota > Viridiplantae > Streptophyta > Magnoliopsida > Ranunculales > Menispermaceae > Stephania > Stephania yunnanensis. Next base: position 49,910,374 of record CM077585.1, on the reverse strand, counting down.
TCTGCGCGCCTCTTTTTAAAATGGGATGTGAACTAATCCTTCAACCACCCTAAACTCAATTTTTGACCAAGATTCCTCTTAAACTTATCCTCTACACACTGCTTTGTCATCCTTAGCAGCCGACTAGTCATTGCTATCACCTCATTGCGATCCTTGCATTTCGTAACCAAAGCTTTTCTAGTAATTGAAATCCCGATAAGTACCCATACATCGTTTAGAGTGATAATCATCTCATCGAAAGGTAAATGGAATGTGTTGGTCTCCAACTACCACCTCTCGACAATGCCATATATAAACGGACCGAACACCCATTTATGATTAAATTTGGTGCCCTATTAAACATATTTTTTTTGTCTTCCGTATGAGATGTACCCCAATGGCCATAAGTCAGACTTGTCGATGAGCATGTCGACCCTTTCATATTTAGGGTATCGTGTGATAGTCTCCCGAGAGAGAGACGCGAGAGGGGAGGCGCGAGAGAGAGACGCGCGCGAGAGGGAGACGGTCGAATACCATGGTTGATGCACTTTAAATATCCTTTGTCGAGGAGGGGAGCGACGCATCGGAAGCACCACTATAAAATTATATAATATTAGATTTAAAAAATTGACATTTGCATATGATTAACATAACATAATGTTATTAAGGAATGAATGTATATGTGAAGGCCATACCTCCACTGGGGGCTGGGACCTCCAAGGTAGGTGTAGAGGAACCCCCACCAAGGCTAAGGGCCCCTACACCTTTTATGAGATGTCCCCCAATATTATGCACGAGTCGCGCCTCAACCGTAGGGCACCACACAGGACATCCCATACGTCGGGGTCGATACATAATATGGGCATAATATTTCGCCTCCCACGGTTCAAACTTGGGTCCTGGAGGCTTAAGAGCCCAAATTTCATAAACAATGTATCTCGATATGTACCTCGATGCCATTCCAAATATCCACTAATACATGGTTTCGAATGATGACAAAATGATAAATCTGGTGACCCACCAACAAATGAAGTGGGCATATTTTCCGCATCGCCTCCTAATATACCAGTGGTAGATGTGCCAACAGCATAGTCTTAAATGACATTCGAGTTTGTGCAGATTCACATGATGGGGAACGACTCCCTTCAGTCTCAACTTGACCGTCATCATTACGCTTTAAACGTTTCCCTTGTTTTTTATTTTTCTTCTCTACGGGTCGTTTCGTGCGGTACGAGGCGATCATGCATACCTTTCGGGTTCTTGCGGTTCAACTATACGTCCCATGCGAATCTTCTTGGGATAATGTTAAATCTCATGCGGTGGTGGAGGCGGCAACGATAGCGACTTTAGCAACCTTTTCAAGAATCGCTCTTTGCTCGACTGCGAGATGGTTTCTTTTTGGCCATACCCTAAACTAGAGTAAATGGTAAGATTTCCCAATGCAACAAAATTAGGTCAACATGTTAATTAAACGTAACAAAAAAATTAATTTCCTACTTGGCGGTTGAGCAGAATCGATACTAATAACTGTTGTATTATAAGTGATTTCAATTTTTATTGACCTCAACTATTCTATATACACCAGTTTAGTAGTGCCATCGCAAATTTAGTCTAATGGACACATTTCACTGTAACAATTTAAACATTATGGTTGTATGTGACCGACACCCTTATTCATGGTGACGGTCCTGTGTAATCGTCTTCATCGAGACCGTATTTCCAATCAAACCCTAAAACCTAAAATGCATAACCAATGAGAAAATTACCCAAAAACATTGAATAAACAATTGCAAACTCATGGGGAACAACTTCCATAAAAAATTAAGACAAATTACTTACCCAAGACGCCGATAGTAGACAAAGGAACGACATCCAAATGCACAAGAACTGGTGACCTTCCACCCATAAAAATACTCCAAATGCATTAGAGATTTCGATTTAGGTTTCTTTTAATGCTGGGAAAATGAAGGGCGTATGGTTATCACAAATTTATTTGTGGGGTACTTAGGTTGGAACGTGGGTGGGAAATGGTGTTAGACTCATTGAGGGATAGGGGTACTTTCGAAATAATTCACAAAATTGTAGGGTAAAGGTAGTACAAAAATTTCAAAATTGAGGGGTAAAGTAGTAACAGGGTAAAACAAGCAATTCGTGGGTCCGAATAGCTGCTGCTTTTAAATTTACTCTTTTCGTATTGAGTTGCTCTCCAATATAAACTCTCGTTTATCAATTTACCTTACTCACATTTTTCACTCATCTCTCTCGCGCCACTTACCTTACCTTTTTTTTACCAAACTCTGACATAACCACTAAAAATACTTTCATTTTATCAAAGAAGATGCTAGAGTAACCCACTTTAGACACCCGCTTTGAGCTCTTAGTAGGTCCAAATGGTGTCCAGCTGTGCGATACACATTGAAGTGTGCACATAAAAACTCGAGATGTGCATTCACATTCCTCGAGATGTATCCCATGGAAGGACGCCCACTTTGGGCCTAGGCACCTAAAGTGAGTTTCCAAAGTAGGTTACCAAAACATTTTCCTTTTACCAATACATGTGTTCTCCTATCTTTCACATTCAATTTTTGAGTTTTTTAGTATTTTTAGTGGTGCAATGATGCAATTTTGTATGAGTTTTATTGGTATATCGGCATCTGATTTAAGGCTTTTTTATTTAGCGTTGTTAGGATCAAAATGTTGGTAGATTCAATAAGAGGAAGTAATTTCAAGTACAATGTTGAGGTATTTGTTGGCCATTTAGATGTTTTTTTTTTAGAATTGAGATAAGAAGTTTCTTGCGATGTTCAACATTGCATTGTCGAACCATCATGTTAAGGTTCATACACTCTGAATCGAACCATCATGATGTGGTTTGGACACTGGCTAACCAATGTATTTAAGTACCCCCACTTTTTCAAGTGTACCCACAAATTCAATAAAAATCTTGTGTATATAAAAGTGAATCGGCGGGACATGATTGAGACAATAAGTGGGTTTTTGGTGAAATAACTTGAGATAATAAATGAGTGGTTCGACATTCGACGAACGTACCTCTTTCACGCACCTCACTTTTTCAACATATACCCCCACCTCTTTTGAAGCTTCAAACTGTGGTAACACGATGTCTTGTGCGTCAATGCTACTTTTAAGGTTTTTTTGCGACTAGTGTGACGGCCTAACCTCTAAAATAGGGCACTGCCCAGCTTAATCTCGTCATTAAGCTATAATATCAGCCACGTAGGACTTAACAACATATTAGTAAGCTTTTTGTCTTATTATCCTCATCACTCATGTTCAGGATAAATATTTATCGCTTCTCTTTATACAAAATTTTTAGAGTTAATTAAAACTTTTTATTGTTTAATAATTCAATGGAAAACTTAATTAATTTGCGAAAGCATAATAAAACACCTATATGTGGAAACCAATGAAATAAATCACATGCATATCAAAAAAGGTGAATTAACAATGTAAGTACATGTATCAAGTTGGGAATAGTCTCCCAACCGATCGAAATATCTCAAAAAGTATAAGAAAGACATATGTAAGTAAATATGATATTGTACACATACAAAAGTAGCAAAACTTGCTCACTTAAGCCTTAAAGGTAGTCGTCGATATTCTCCTTACCCGACCTGCTACTAGACGGATCTACAATTGTCACCAAAACAATACCAGTGAATAAATCTTAAGGTCACTTATCCATATTTTATGAATAAAAAGATATGCAACTAGAAGCATATAAAAAAGAAGCGCATGCAAGTAGTTACTATGGTAGACTAGTAAATTAGTGAGTGTGATAATCAACATACTAAAGTGCAATAGGAGTGATACTAAGTTCAGACACTTATGAGGTCCTAGACTCATCGATAGCGGTCTTTCGACAAATAAGAATAGAGCACAACCTGATTTCACAAGGTCCATCAGAACATAGGAAATACATAACCCTATCTCTATATGAGTTCTTTAATATATTCGTAAGAAACACAGTCGTATGGTGAGCCCCAAATCTGATAAGGTCCCTCGTGATGTGCGACAGGAGCTCGACCCTATCCATAGTGAGTAATGCCAAGAACATAACTCTTAACTTGTCCTTAAGACGTGTCTGGTAGGTCCACCTACCAAAACTCCATACTACTTGGATCAAAACCTTGCACAAGTCACACTCAACTAGAAATAAAACTATATATTTATCAAGGTTCCAAGCCAAGTTTATTAAAGAACTTATTTGAACATGTCAAGGGAATCATCAATATTGGCATATCAAAATAATTGACAACTCAATCAAGATAGATAACATTAGCATGCTAATTAACACTGAGAAAGTGATCATTGAAATCAATGGGAGTCTATCCAACATAAGCCACAAGAATAGAAGTTCAATGATGAATATATAATGGATTTATGTCAACCAAAAATTATACCATGGTATGGAAATGATAATATCAATTCATTGGAAGTAAATCATGGTAATATCAATAATAAATCAACTAAAACAATTCAAACAATTGTATCAAAGACTTTTAAGTGGAAGGAAATGGGAAAACGTGCCCTACATGTTTATTTACCTCAAACCACGCAATATTCTAAGCTACTTCAACCACTATTCGTCTTAAATCACTTGTCCAATACTCGACACTAGTTCTTTAGGTTTATGGTATAGTTTTGTATTAGGTTAGGTGCGTTAGATACCTTTTATATTGTGTAGTTGTAATGGCATTGTTATTACAATCCCTATAGTCACACGTCCCTTTTGGGCACAGAAGTCCCTTGTAGGCACAAACAAGCGTACAACCCTTATGGGTATAGACATCTTTTATAAGCACATACATCCCTTGTAGGCATAAACATCTTTTGTAGGCACAAACGTCTCTTTGCAGGCACATGCATTATTCATAATTTTTTCTAACAACCCAATATGCATGAAAATAACCACAACTTTAAATCCAAATCTCGACTCAATTCCGATTTGACCCAATGACTAGTTATTAACCCAAAATAACCAAAAATATCTCAATTTAAACTATAGATCATGCATTTTACAAGAAAACTCATTTTTTGTTTTTAAGAATACATAATCTTAAAAAATCCCTAACTTACTCATTTTAAAACAAATTTCCGAAATCCAATATAGTAGATTGAGTGGAATCTCGCAAGGAATTCAAATCTTCAGTTTATTTTTAAAAATAAAGACTTATAAAAACCATAATTCCAGAAAACCCCATTTCATGAGAAAATCATATTTTTGTGCAAACTTGTATATTTGTAAACTAGGAACTTAAAACTCATTGTTTCATAAAAAAATAATTGAATGCATCATTTTAATGAGAAAATCAATGGCATTAGACCCTTTAACTCATTTCTTTGATAAAACCTCATATTCATGAACTTGAAATGCATAAAAAGATAGATGAAACACATACCTAGGGCTTTTATTTGGTCTCCTAGATTTGATGCTCTAAATTGTAGATGGGATGACTTCAATTTCCTCTTGAAACCTTTGTGACCAGCAAGCAAGAACTCTAGAACCTTTTTCTTTCCAATTGCTTTGATTTGCATAAAAATGAGAAGACAAACCTTATATACTTGTGCATCTCAAATCTTGTCTATACATCTTATGGTACTACATTCATTTAGACATACATCAAAGGCTCCTAATTGTTCCATAAACTCCACTAGCTCACTCTTTCTAACACTACTAGTATGCTCATTAACTTAGTATCTTGGTAGAATGATGATCTCGAGGCAAATCAATACTCCTAGTTTTTTATATCCGTAGGTATCTAGATGAGCTTGACTATTCCCACGAGGCCCTGGTGCAATCGGCCTTATAGTACCCTAGTGGCCCGAGCAATATTGCCACTACACTGAGGAATCATAATCGAGGTCGCGTAATTAACTCATACAACCCCACCTCCGTCCTTATCATTGTGGCAACCCGACCGGGTTATCAATGCTCCTAGTTTAATTTATGCAACTTAAGTTCATTATTTGATTAAGTTCATACCATATGCCAAACAATTAAATATTTGATCACATCAAAGTATGAAAATTAATTTGAAAGCTTACCATATCACTCTCTACTGAGTCCTACACTAGCATGCATCCCAAGTTACTACTCTACCCACGATTCACCAACGAATTAAGTAATAAATGAAAGAAAATTTAACTTAATCAATATACACACATACAATACACTAGGCAACCATCACATCAAAAATAAAATATATCTCGACCTCTGTGCTGAGTGTTGGGACCATGTCCCCTCGATCAGGCCACATCCCTGGTCGGTGACCCTTAATGAGGACAATTAACTATTAGTGATTTGGGTCATTACAGTTGGGGCGAAGACTATATGAAAAAGTAATGGTCTTGTGCGCTAGGAGTTCGTTATAGATGGGTATATGTGGAGAGGGCCAAGTTTAGTTCAGGGAGTTTTTGAAAAAATTAGAGTAGGTTTAATTTTTTTTAGGTTGCTAGGTTTTTCGGAGCTCATGCATGTAATGTTCATGCTAACTAGTCACTGACTCGAGGTATGTAGGACCGCAAAGGGCGCCAACATTTAGGCAACAATCTTTTAAAGTCTTTCTATTCTTTTAGACCTCTGATTAAGTGAGGATGGACTCGTGCCATCTCACCACAATCCTCCCTCTTATTTATCAAAGTTCAAAACTGGGTAAACTAAGTAAGAAGTGGGGTTCACTTAGCAGTTCCCTTTTGTCCTCTGAACAACTAAGGGAAAACTCATTTTTTTGTCCTTGAACTTTCAACATTTTATTTTTTTGATACTTGAATTTTCAAAACTGCACATTTAGTCCCTCAACTTTTCAACTAGTGCATATTTGGTTCTTGAGTTAGTTCAGCTATTAAAATTGCTAACGTGAATAACTGGACCGACCACGTGGTCGGTTCTTCTCTAAATCAGTTATTACCATAAATCAAACCATTTTTTATAACTCAACTTAAAATACCCAAAGAAAACAAAATCAAAGCCCACGCATCCAACGAAACCGATTTTATTAATTTAGGAAACATTCCTTTCTCATATTTGGTTCATCTCTCACTAGCGGCAACGGTCATCTCTCTCCTTTCACTCATTGAGACGTGTTCGGATCCCTATTTCCCTCCTTGTAGCTATGTTCTTGTTCACTTCTTTCATGTTTCTCTCTCTCTTCTCTCTCTCTCTCTCACAGGTTGTTGTAATAAACCATTATTTTATTTTTTTAGGTCATTCTTTTGGTTTTTAATGAACTACATATGAACCTAAAAAAAAAGAAAAAGCCACACTTCATTCTTTCGGGTGGATTGTCCTGTTGGAAAATTATTAAGTATTTCAAAAGTATCGAAACACTTAAACCATTATCCCCTACGTTTTCTTTGTTTTTCTTGACTTACTGTTTTTAACGTTATAAGTCCTATTATTTTAATGAATGTGGTTGAAAATGAGTCTTTTATCCATTTGTGGTTTTTGTTTATAAATAGATCAGCCCTAACTCTTAAATAGATACAAAAGAGCTTTTTATTATCATATTTTTCCTATTTTATCTCATGTTCAAGTTTCCTTTTAACGCAAAAAGTTTTCTATTTTTCTCTTATATTCACGTTTCTATTTTTTTCCTTTTCATCATTCAATAGTGATTTTGTTTTTTGTTCACTGTTAAGCCATGATTTTGTTTTCTATTCATTGTTATGTAGTGATTATGTTTTATGTTCACTATTCTATATTGTTTATCATTTTATTCATAATTATGCAATTACTCTTTGTTTTCTGTTCTGCAGTTTGATTTGTTCTCTATTTTCTATTGGGATTTTTTATATTACTATTTTGTTGTTCCTGCTCCCGTTGAATTACAAAAGACTTGTTGGATCATGGGAGATACGTCGATTACAATGAAATATCATTTAGGACAGGGAATACGTGCATCAAACAAGTTGAATTTTGTTTAATTCTTCAACAATCTCAATGATATTTGTATTGATGGATTTCGAAGCTACTACCACATTCCCCATTCATGTTGGTGTCACCACCATTGTTGTTGCTACTACAAATACCAATAATATAGCGACTAATGTCGTCGTCATTGCTGCCACTATTGATGCATTAGAAGCTACATGGCTCCCTAGTGACGTTGTTCTAACAACGGTACCGATTATGCCCGCTATCCACTATGCTAATTCATTTTTGGACATTTCAAAGATTGAAGTATTTGAGGGAGATAATTTCAAGAGATGGTAAGAATGTGTTTCTCGACTTTGGATATGCATGGGGTGGCCCATGCACTCACCAGTTTTAACCGTTGAAATCTTCATCAAAGCAATTGGAGCTTTGGATTCATGCCAACAAGGTTTGCAGACACACCATTATTAGAACTTTATCTAACGATCTTTTTGATGTCTATTGCTCTTACAAAGAAGTTAGAAGGATTTGGGAGTCTACAATTGCCAAGTGCACCAACGAAGATGCTGGGGAACAAGAGTTTATTATTGGCAAGTACTACAAGTAGGAGATGGTAGATGATAAGGATATTAAATCTCAAATCAACAAGTACTACAAGCTTATTAAAGATTAGAAGTTTAAGCTCATTGACCTTCAAGAAGAGTTCGTGGTCGGAATGCTGATTGAGAAATTTCCTCGAACATGGAGCAACTTTATACAACAGTTGAAACACAAGAACAAAAAAATCTCATTGACAAATTTCATCACCTACATCATCATTTAGGACACAAATAGGAAGAGTCAAACTCTTCGAAAGGCCAAGAGATAGTTACAAAAGCTAATATGGTGCAAGATAAGGAACAAAGGCCAAATAATAAGTATGACAACAAACCTATTTACATGTCCAATGTAAACAATGTTCCTTTTAAAAAGATTTTATTTGTGGCAAACTAGGCCACTATGCCCCTTAATGTAGGAAGATGTTTGTAAGAAATGACAACCATACTAAAGCTAAATGCAAATTTGGTTGAAATGAATGATGATATAATTATTGCAGTCATTTCTCAAGATAACCTTGTGGCTGATGTGAAGCAATGGGTGATAGACTCTGGTGCTACTAAGCACATTTGTGAAGCAACGATACTTTTATATCCTATACTCGAGTTGTAAAAGAGGAAGAGGTGATTCACACACTACTCCAATTCTTAGAAAATGCTAAGTGTTTTCGAAGCTCACATATGGCAAGACTTTAGCACTTAACGAGGTGTTTCATGTCCCAACATCCAAAGTAACTTAATTTTATAGGATTGTTGGGAAAAGTGGGGGTGAAAGTGTCATTCGAATATGACAAGGACGTAATGCTAAAACAAAATTCTCTTATTTGGAAGGGCTATAGTAATCATGGTCTTTTGGTATTTAATTTTGCTGAAATTATGAATGAGAATGCTAGTTCTTCTACTTACTTGATTGACTCATTTGATTTGTGGCATTCTAGGCTAGACATGTTAGTAATTCTTATGTTAAGAAAATGCAACAACTTGATTTGATTGCTAGTAGTAATTTGTACATGAATAAGTGTGAGATATGTGTTGAATCAAAACAAACTAAGAAAACATGTCCATCAATTCATAGAGAGTCATAATTACTTGGCCTTATACATAAAGTCTTAGGTAATTTAAAACAAACTATGACTAGTGGAAGTAAGAAATATTATATGACTTTCATTAATGAATTTTCTAGATATACTAATTTGTATTTACTTAAACATAAATATGAGTCCTTTGATGTTTTTCTTGCATATAAAACTAAAGTAGAAAATCAACTAGATAGGAAAATAAAAGGATTAGATCAGATATATGCGGAGAGTATTTTTTTGCTTAATGAATTTTGTGAAAAGCAAAGAATAATCCTTGAGATTACTCCACGTAATTCACTTGAGTCAAATGGAATAGCTGAAAGGAAAAATGAAAACCTTGACAGACATGATGAATTGCATGCTAGTTAGTTTTAATGCTCATGAGAATCTTTAGGGTGAAGCGATCTTGTCTGCATGTCACTTACAGAATAGAATATGTTACAAAAAAACTGGTAGGACACCATATAAATTATGGAAAGGCTATCCACCAATCTTGAAATATTTAAAAGTGTGAGGGTGTTTAGATAAAGCCATGATGCCTGATCCTAAGAAAAGGAAAATAGGTTATAAGAATCTAATTGCATGTTTATTGACTATGCTGAAAATAGTGATGCTTATACATTTTTTATTTTGAAAAGTGATGCGCTAGAATCCAACACAATATTTGAGACAAAAAATGCTGAATTTTTTGAGAATTTGTTTTCCTTTGAAAATTAATAGTACTTCTCATACACATGTCTCTTAAACATATGTTTTCAAAAAGTATGCATTTGATTTTCAAAATAATTTTTTGATTGAGGATTTGAGACGTGGCAAAAGACTTAGAAAAGAAAAATCTTTTAGAAATGAGTTTTACAAATATCTTATTGAGAACGATCCTTTGAGTTTTTTTGAAGCAATTTCTTCTTATGATTTTTTCTTTTGGAAGGATGCTATTAAAGTAGAACTTGATTCTATTTTACAAAATAAAACTTGACAATTAGTTGATTTACTGTCTAGAGCAAAATCGATTGGTTGCAAAAGAATTTTTAAAAAGAAGTTTAATATCGATGGCTCTATTAAGAAATATAAAGTCAGGCTTGTTGCATAAGGTTTTGCCCAAAAGCAAAATGTAGATTATTTTGAAATCTTTGCTCTCATGACTAGAATTTCTTATATTCGCATTTTAATTGCTTTAGCTTCTATTTATAAATGATCTATAATGGATGTTAAAGCAATTTTTTTGAATGGTGATTTGGAAAAATACAATTTTACACGAAACAACCCGAAGGTTGTGTGGTTTCTGGTCAAAAAACCAAAGTTTCAAGCTTGTGAAATCTCTATATGGTTTGAAACAAACACCCAAACAATGACATGAAAAAATTGATTATGTTTTATTGAATGATGGATTTTCTTCCCTAGAAGTAGATAAATGTGTTTACACCAAATGTGTTGATAGTGATTGTGTCATTATATGTTTGTACGTTGATGACATGTTGATTTTTAGCACTAGTCTTGAACTTATACACAAGACTAAGAATTTTCTTGTTTCTAAATTTGATATAAAAGATATGGGTGAAGCAAATGTGATTTTAGGTATTAAAAATCGTAAGGAAATGTGATGGTATAATGCTATCACAAGAACATTATGTTGAGAAACTTCATAGGAAGTTTGAATATTTCGATGTTACACCGGTGAATAGTCTTTATTAGGGGTGGCAAAAAAAGGGTTTGGACGGATACGGGTCTAAACACTCCTCCTTAATAACGACCATTTTTGAAACAGATACTTTTTTGTCCGGATCCGTATGTCTTTAAAACATATAAAACCCATTTTTTGTCTAGACCCATTTTTTAATATAATAATATAACTTTTTTCACCTAATTATTAATAAAAATGTATGATTTTTATGTCGTCATGCATTCCATCACAACAAAAAAGACATGTTATATATTCAAAATTCAAGTCTTGCAAGTTTCCATATAAAAATAACATCATCATTAGTGAAATTACAATGCAAACATCATGAAAGTGTCAAAATACTCATATAAATAAATAAAGTATTATTTACATTAATCACTAAACGGGTATCCATTTTTTTAAAAAAAAATTCTAGACCCAGAACCATTTTTAAAACGAATAAAAAACATGTTCGGACTTGTATTTATTTTGAAAAATTTATGTCCAAACCCATTTAAAGCTGGTTCGACAAATGCAAATAAATGGGTTTGAACTCTGAAAAGTTTTGCCACCCCTACTCCTTATGATGCGAACACTTAATTAAAGAAAAATAGAGGTTATCCTGTTGCTTAATCTGAGTACGCACAAATTATTAAGAGTCTAATGCATTTGATGAAATTTTCACGACCTGGCATAGCTTATGTTGTAGGTAGATTGAGCATATATACCTATAATCCCAATATTGAGCATTAGATTGCGATAGCCAAACTAATGAAATATTTGATAGGTATCATGTCTTATAGTATTATGTATAATGGGTTTCTCACTGTATTAAAGGGATAGGGTGATGCTAAATAGATTTCTGATTCAGTTTAGACAAGATCCAATAGTGGTTATGCATTCACCCTTGGAGGTGGTGCAGTTGCATGGAAATCAGCCAAACAAACTATTATTGCTAAATCTACTATGGAGTTAGAGTTCATTGCTCCGAAAATGACTGGTAATAAGGTTGGGTGGCTGAAAAAACTCTTGGCAAAAACTCCTTTAGGAGTAAAACTGTAACGACCCTAAAATCTTAACTCGTGCCACATGACATTTCAGGAATGTGATATGAACTTTACATGACATGGCACACTCAGTCAACCCTCGGGAGTCGACATCGAGGTAATTTCTTTTCGGTGATTTGTGTATTACTTACCTAAAAAAAATGCACGTAATTTAATTATTTTATTTCAATCGCCAGTTTACGAGTGAGGTAACTTCTCGAGATACGTACGTTTACGGGTATGAGGTTATAATTTGATCAATAAATAAAAAAGTTTCCTAAAGTTTTAAATTGTGCCAAATGGTTGAGTGAATGAATTAATTAATCTTTGAGGGCAAAATAGACAATTCCTAAGTAGAATACATATCTCACTTGTTGGTGGAGTGAGTTTGATAAGTGAATGGAAACTGGAAGTAGATAAGAGAAAATGTGAGGCTTTGTGGTTGAGATTATTGGTAGAGAAGAGAGAGAACGTCGAGAGAGTGAGGAGAGAAAAAAAGGGCATCAACCAAGAAAAACCTAACAAAAGATTGAGTTTGAAGAGAAAGATTGAGCAAGTTAAGGAGTTGATGCAAACCTTCAATTACCATCAATATCTAGGTAAGCATTCTCCCTAAATATTTACTTTCTCTACCTAGATTTAATTAGTTGACATTGTTAGGGAATTAGTGAAATCTTGATTGGAATTCATTGTTGTTAATGCTGTTGAAGTGGTGGCGATGATAGGTAGAATGAAGAAAAAAAAATTAAATTGAGGAATGAACCCGGTCCAGCCAACTGGGCTGGGCGCACGGCGTGCATGCCATGCGAAACACAGGCCCAACCAACTGGGTTGGGCCATCTCTAATCCAAGCCTAGTTGGGTTGAGCCACCTAGAAGGCTGGACCTAACCGGTTCAGCCAAGCCGGGCTGAACCAAACCCGATCCTGCAACCCAAACCACTATTCAATAAAAAATTAAAAATAACAAAAAATCATAAAAAATTAGAAAATTTTAAAAAAAATTCAAAAAAATTAGAAAATAGAAAAAGTTAAGGAAATTATAGAAAAGTTGGCTTTAGGGTTTTCAGAGATTTTTGTTTACACAAAAATTTCTTTCGAAAAATATGTCATCGTTACGATTTTAATATTTTGAACAATTTAAGGATTTAAAAATCTAGACTTTATTAAATAGGCTCATTCATACCTAATTTAATGTAAATTGATACCAGGAGCTTAGGAGACCAGTGCCGGGTACCGGGTGTCAGTTTTGGGAATGTGTCAAAGCCGTGAGAGCATGAAGCGTGGATTTGAGGTAAGTAAAACCAGCTAAGAAATACACAATAGTTAATTTGAGCTTATATTTTTCTGATATTGTATTGTGTCCCTTTCTTGAAATTCTTACCCATCTATGAGTGTCCAAGGGCCAAATAAGTCATGAGAGTGTCTCCGATGGAGTGGTTATCGGCTTGCAACCGGGGCCATGACCTTGAATCACTAGAGTATTTGATCGAAATGAGATGTGTTTTATCAGGGGCACTGTTGATATCCCTCATTCGCGACTGTCTAGGTACGGTAGGCACTAGGAGTGGGCAAACCGCGGTTTGGTGGTGAAAATCACCAAACCGCGACCAAACCGCGACCAAACCGAAGGTCTACGGTTTGGTGATTTTCCAAACCGCCACCAAACCGCGAACCACCAAAACCGCAACCAAACCGAACCGCGGTTTGCGCGGTTTGCGGTTTGGTTTCGCGGTTTTGGTGCGAGGCGGCGGTGGACGTTCGCGCGGTGGAAGGCGACGACGATGGCGATGGATTCGGCGGCGGCTGTGAGACGAAGAGTGAGGAGGATGAAGGAGACGGCTGGGGTGAGAGGAGCGCCGGCGGGAGTGAGGAGAGAGGAGCACCGCGGGAATGAGAGGAGCGCCGCGGGAGTGAGAGGAGCGCCGGCGGGAGTGAGAGAGAGGAGCGCCGCGGAGTGAGAGCGAGAGAGGAGCGTCGGCGGGAGTGACCGGCGGGAGTGAGAGGAGAGGAGCGGCACGGGAGTGAGAGCGCGAGAGGGAGAGTGAGAGCGCGCAGAGAGTGAGAGCGAGCGAGAGAGTGAGAGCGGCGCGAGAGAGAGAGAGAGCAAGTGAGAGCGAGCGAGAGAGAGAGCGGCGAGAGAGAGTGAGAGAGCGGCGCGAGAGAGAGAGTGGAGAGCGGCGCAGCACGAGAGGAGAGTGAGAGCGCGAGAGGAGAGAGAGAGAGGGAGTTTTTTTTTGTTTTTTTTGTTATGTTTTAGGGTTTTTGATATATGGTGGTTATTTACCAAAATGCCATCGGTTTGGTTAAACCGCGATTTTTCTAAAATTAAAACCGCGACCAAACCGTGGAATCGCGGTTTGGTCATTTTCCAAACCGCGACCAAACCGCGAGGTTTAAAAACCAAACCAAACTGTGCGGTTTGGTCGGTTTGGGCGGTTTTTCGAAAACCGCTGCCCACCCCTAGTAGGCACTGCCACATCCTAGGACCCGAGTTTGTCTGGCGCTGATGCAACTCTATGACCAGACAATGTAGCACTCGCATTCAGTGGTCTTGAACTACTTGTGCACCTCTCTATTGTTTCTTTTGACAATTAACATAGCGTAATAGACAATAATCAAACAAGCAGTGATTAATACCAACCGAACACACTCGAAAATAAGGCATAATAGCAGTTTATGATATAAACGAGAATGTAAACACACTACAGTTAAGTCACTACACGTGAATATCTTTGATGAAAATCCAAGGATGTGTCGCGTGTAGCAGACTATATCATACTTCGAAGCTAAGGATCTTTCCATGGGCTTCTCCCACCACCTCTTCTGTCTCATCCTTAGTCCTCGCGGCGCTGGCCAAATCCATTAAGACACCGACACGTGTACATTGGTGCAACTGAGGTCGCAATTCACCGAGGGCACGATCACACATGCTATGGTATAGTATACCCAAGTCCGTCCACACATCTCGGTGTAAAAACCTCGATAAGTTGATTAATCAGTTAGACAAACCAGTAAAGGAAAACAGTTTGGCACCAATCACACGCATACAAAAAATGAACTGCATTCGTTGAAGCATTCTCAAGGGTTTTACGCACCTCAATCCGCGCTCCGACTTCCTCGGACTCTCGAATCCGACCTGACAAGCTCCATGACACTGAGCTATGGTCCCTTAAGTCCCTAAAGTCAATTAAGTGTGTTTATTGTGTATTCAAATTAGTTCAATAGACTTTAAGTCAATCTTCCTAAATCAGCCCCTAAAGACTAAATTAAGTCTCAATTTTAGTCTTACATTTTAACACACTTTTAGGCATGAAATGGTCCAACCATGATTTTACTAAACATAGGTCTAATTGGAATCTAATCCAACCATCGTACTTAGAAAATATATTTCTCCCAATCTATAGTTCTCAAAAATATTATTTTTGGTCACAAGGTAGAAAACATGCCCAAATACAACATACTAAAAGATCATCTCATTTGGATATGTAGTTAGGGAGTTATGCCCATAAAAAGTTTAGTTTCAAAACTTTCCTTTTGAATTCTAGCACCTATTTGTAGAGCATGTTTGGACATAAAAACATTTGAATCAAAATACCTCCAGTTAAGAAAAGTTATTTCTCTTTAAATAAGCTTTCAAATGCCACTAGTTTGGATTGATTTGGATCTAAAATGAGCAAGTTATGACCAAATTACCAGGTTAATTCCTAATACAACATGCAAAATTCTAGTTTTGGTGTTGCAATTTCAAAAATTCATATCTTTATGATTTTAAAACCAAATTAAGAACTTAAATATAGCTGGATTATCAGCTTGAAATGAGGAATCCAAATATATAATCCAATTGCAAATATTCAATCATCTACCCTCTAAAATCAGCATAAAACTAGAACTTGTTTCAAATTCAACTAGAAAGATACGTACCTAGTTGATGTAACACGCTAGCTTGAGAATTTCTCACCAACTCCCATGGATTCCTTCAACACCTTGATGACTCTCTCCTCTCCCGCAATTTCTTCTTCTTCTCCAGCAAAATGAATGAATGATTTGGTTTGCATGTTGTTTAATAACTAATGTTATATATATTAAGGTGAGAGTGTTTCCTAGCCCTTGATCTCCATGGATTTACGTATCCCGAGGAATATCTAATGGTACACCTCTTGCCATGTATCCCACTAACTTAACCTCAAGTGACACCATTTTAGTACTCACATGGCTATTAGATTTGCTATTACATATCTCAAGAATAATCCTATGTTTTCCGTTTAACTTACTCAAACTATAGGCCTTGATTCATTGAGTTTATTCACCTTAGATTAGGCTCACAATAATATCTATAGTTAATGTTTTTAGTCACCAAAAATTATCAACTTCTAACCATCGACTACTCGACACTCGGTGCCCTATTTTGGCACGAAATTCAAGGTATACCATAGCATATCATTTTAATCGAATTAACTTAGCCTATGGTCACATTACCTATTTTAATTCATTAACTAATAATCTTAATGTGAATTAGTGGAGTTTCGTAGTATACCCGTAGTTCGCCTACTCGACACCCGCGTCAACATGCCTTTCGATGCAAACACCCGTCACATAATCTCACCTGATATCAACATACACACATGCAGTGCATTCTAATAATAATAAATTTAAACACCACATTTATACAACCACCATCTATATAACATATTTCCTCGGTTCTCATGTCCGAGTCAACAGAGTGGTCCACGTAACGCCCGAATTTTGACAGTTAATTCCCGATATTAACGCTTATCCTAGTTTAATTAATTTGGGCCGTTACAATTCTTCCCAACTAGGAGAATTTCATATACGAAATTTAAATCTTGAGTACCTTCTGGTTCATTTAACATATCCCAATCTGACCTCGGCCCACACCTTGATAGTCCCACTCTACAGTTCCTTGAACATATCTACTACTCCATCACAGGGATCGTAGTGTTACCCTGAAATAGGCGCGTTTTGCCTAGGTGGTCAAAATTAGTCACTCTCTTCCCAACGTCCCCGCAACCTATTCTCAGTTTGATTTCCGTGTTCAAGTTTCTCTAATCTAGTTATCTTACTCCCGTAATTGTAGGCCTTTCTTAGTTCACCATGACAATCTCATGTCATACCGCGACTATCCTTACTCACCATTCTTCAATACATTGGGGACCCACAGTGGGCCTATATGACCCGCTCCACTGGCCCATCACCTAATAGCCCTTCATATAACTATATCCTAAGGCGTTGCCTTGCATTCAATGTGCCTAATAAGACCCTTCCTACAGCCCTTCAGACCTTCGCATAATTGTATCCTCAAGAGTTGCCCTGCACACAATGTGCCCAGCTAGGTCTTTAATACAAACTTTCATCACTTCATCTTCATATGGAGGAAACTGTAGTAGAAAACATTCACAACGACGTTAGTCCTGGTCTTATGTTCTTCTTTTTGTGGGGAGTACACTGTGGAAAGAAATATTCGCAATTTCCAAACTCACTCCCAAACCCGGCTAGACCATACTTCGGTTTCCTCCCCAAGTCCCCACCAGTGAGCGTACCCAACTGGCCCAATACCTGGTCTTCTCGATGGTCGATGTAGACCTACGATGCACCTATATAGGTACCAATACAGTAGCTCGGGTCGTTATCCACCGAAGACTCATGATACACATGTTATGGTCTAATTGTTACTCGTCCTTATCTGAAGGTGAGTCATGTCCACGAACATAGTTAATAATGTTCATGTTCATTATCAAACGTTGAATACCGACTGTTTCGGTCGTACTTTGATTAAAATTGTATGTGTCCATACCATCACAACCATGGTATTTTTCTATTGTTTCCCATAGCATAAGACTCTAATTAGGAAGTGAAATATGATCTGATGACACTGTGACTATGGCCATCATGAATAACTTTTGTTCATGTATAAGTCACGTATTGTCTCCTCCTGCCTTTTACATTGTATTCCTAATAAGGTTATACACCTTGTATACAATACCTAATAGAGAGTACCACTCATCCATTAGTGAAGATCTTCACTCTTTTTATTTTCATGTCTTCAAAAGCTTTGTATCTTCACATTTTTAGATCTGCAAGTCATATGGCGCTTCAATCTCTCTATCATGATGCCTATCCATTTCACTTACCATGTGCATAACTATTAAATTTCTCCCAACAATCTCATGCGTTCCACTTTGTCCTACTAGCCCATATCACCCCTGGTCCTAGTTGTCCATCTTCGTTGAGCTTGATTTAAATCCTGATGTCTATGATTTGTTCGATGTCTTATCGCACAATTGTAAGTTGTCTCTCGGCTTACACTTATTGAATTGTCACTTTTCAGATGAGGTGGTAGTGTGGGCCCCCACCGACCTCACTGTCTAAGGCATTCATAAACTTCTGTGGAGTTACTCGAATTGTAATGATTGAGAGACTAACTCTAGTGCTCTGGCCGGAACTAAAGGTGTATGTCATCGCTTTCATATATATCCCGAGTCATCTCAACACTATCAGATGTCCATAAATCTTCAAGCTGCTCCTATGCTTCACATCATCTACCTATCCTAGTACGACTCTACCTACCATATCTCTATCACTTCCCCTACTTGTACACTTCTGAAACTCTTTATTTTAAGTCTTGTCATTATTGTCTTTCTGTAGATCTTTAATCGAAAGTACCCTCGACCTACAACTCATGACTTGTATGACCTCGCCACCCCCATATCCTGTCGTGATCTAAGCTACGTATCCCAAGTCAACTAGGTTGGAAACTATTACGTCCCAACAGCCGTGTCGTGGTCTGAAATGCGCATAGACTGTGTAGCCTCTAACTAAACCATTATTTTCCTCTTTAGCATGAAATAACCACATATAATCACTTGCATTCACCATTATCTTCTTTAACCAGAAGTTTACACATATAATGTAGCAAAAACATCATGTTCTCACTAACTATACAAAATAACATGGCATTCAAAATTTTCACCTCTACATACTACATATCAGTTTCCTGAACTGGAGCTCTAACCCCTTATGGTATCACTGATATAGGCGGCATAAAGATCAATGGCCAGTTGAAATGATGATTCCTCTCCACTCCACAATGAGAACATACTAGAGGGCACTCATATCCTAATGATGCAGGCACGTCAGTATGCAAATCTAACTTTGGTGCAAGTGGCGCTGTGGTAACTGACACTGGTTTCCAAGGACAATTTTTTCCTATCATGTCTACGCTGGCCACACCGAAAACACCTACATCATCGTTTCACTTTTCCCCGATGTCTCTTTGAACTTTGGCTCGAATTCCTTACGTACTATGCTCGAAATGGGGACATTGGATCATGCTCCATACCAACATGAAGACCTTCAAATATCAACATGTACTCATCTCGCATCCTCTGTCTGATTCTCTTATCTTCATTACCAGTGCTACGTTCGATGCACTCTGGCTCTAGTTGGGTTGCAGTGACTAATACTGGGTTTCGAGATGTTGTCGTCATAGCTGTAGCTAGTGTCATAAGTGCAGCGGCCTAATCCTGTAATAGTCGGAGTATCTTGGTCATCTGAGTCTCCTAGGCTGCAAGTCGATCCTCCACACTACTATTACACTAGTCTGTCTGATCTCATTAGGCATAGTCAATTGTCTGTCCATGATCAGTGTTGAGAAACGTGCTTCGGCTCAGCCTTAATATTTATATATGTGTACAGTGTATAACATACACTAAAAACATAACATGTGTATAACCCGAACTCTACCCACCTCACATCACTTCCCAACTAAAGTTCTAAGGCCATAACATCGGGTTTCCACATTTAAGATTTGTATTTTTAAATTTTATTCAATTCCATAAAAATTATCCCGAGTCTTCCTCGAAACCTCGCTCTGATACCAATTGTGGCGGCCCTGCCACCCCGGGGTGGCGTGTCTCCGTGCACTCCTCGCCCAATGGGCCCAGCTACACGGGTCCGACACCAACCCTATCTCAGAATTCGTGTCCACATGTATTTTATTAAATTAGTTTGTGAATTTTCATATTTTCTTAACCTATTCTCTTTAAGTAGTTAAATATTTAATAGGTTTACAAATTTGTAGCTTATTATAATCATAACCATACTAGTGGGTTGTATCTTGCAAGTTAACTTAAATCACCAGAAGCTTTAATTGATACAATTAGGTAAAGTAATTTAGCATGATAGACATTATATATACGAGCATGTCCTACTGTGGAAAACCTAGAAAAGTACTATGTATATAAGTAATAGTACCATAACATATGGCATATACATGTACAAGGTCATCTCAAGTCCTCCAATAACCAAAATAAAAACCAAAATATTAAAATAATATAAACACCTACGAGTACGTCCAAGACAATCAACAAAGTGAGATAGTCTCCCAAGGTTTTCTTTTGTTGCTACTCGTAGAAAGGTTTGCACTCAATCACCCAACAAATACGGTGACGAGTCCAGTGAGTAAACTCCTAAGAAAAGTCCACACAATATTCAACAAGAAATCAAATAGAAGTGTAAATGATGCATGTATGCTATCTGGCAACAGAAATACATACTTACATGAATATAGGGCAATACAAAAGATTCAAGCAACATACCATGACAGTTAACACAGTGCAACAAACAATAATCATACAAGCAGTGATTAACACTAGTACATACCAACCGAACATACTTGAAAATAAGGCATAATATCAGTTAATGATATAAACGAGAATGTAAACACACCACAGTTAAATCACTATACACGTGAATATCCTTGATGAAAACCCAAGGATGTGTCACGTGTAGCAGACTATACTATACTTCGGAGCTAAGGATCTTTCCAGGGGCTTCTCCCACCACCTCCATTGTCCCATCCTTAGTCCTCGCAGCGCTGGCCAAATCCACTGAGACATCGACACGTGTGCATTGGTCCAGCTCGAGTCGCAATTCACCGAGGTGTGATCACACGTGCTATGGTATAGTGTACCTAAGTCCGTCCACACATCCCGATGTAAAAACCCCTGTAGATTAATTATCAGTTAGACAAACCGGTAAAGGAAAACAGTTTGGCACTCATCATACACATACGAAAAACAAACTGAATTCTGTGAAGCATTCTCAAGGGTTTTACGCACTTCAATCCGCACTCCGACTTCCTCAAACTCCCGAATCCGACCCGACAAGCTCCCCGACACTGAGTTATGGTCCCCTAAGTCCCTAAATTCAATTAAGTATGTTTATTGTGTATTCAAAATGGTTCAATAGACTTTAAATCAATCTTCCTAAATCAGTCCCCTAAAGACTAAATTAAGTCTCAATTTTAGTCCTACATTTTAATGCACTTTTAGGCATGAAATGATCAAAATATCGAAATCCTCCATCAATGCAATTATTATTGGTCTCTCTCTTACCTTTTTGAAAAGTTTTAGTTTGCAAAATTTTGATTTAAAATGAAAGAGATATCATGAGTTTACTAAATATAGGTCTAATTGGAATCTAATCCGACCAGCGGAATTAGAAAATCTATTTCTCCCAATCTATAGTTCTCAAAAATCACAAGGCAGAAAACATAACCAAATACAACATACTAAAAGATTAGCACATTTAGATAATTATTTAAGGAGTTATGCCTTTAACAAGTTTAGTTTCAAAACTTGCCTTTTGAATTCTAGCACCTATTTATAGAGCATGTTTGGACATAAAAACATTTGAATCAAAATATCTTTAGTTAAGAAAATTTATTTCCTTTTAAATAAGCTTTCAAATGCCACTGGGTTGGATTAATTTGGATCTAAAATGAGCATGTTATTACCAAATTACCCAGGTTGATTCTTAATACAACATGCAGAATTCTAGTTTTGGTGTTGCAAATTCAAAAATTCATATCTTTATGATTTCAAAACCAAATTAAGAACTTTATTATAGCTGGTATATCAGCTTGAAATGAGGAATCCAAATATATAATTCAATTGCAAATACTCAATCATCTACCCTCTGAAATCAGCATAAAACCAGAACTTATTTCAAATTCAACTAGAAAGATACGCACCTAGTTGATGTAACACGCCAGCTTGAGAATTTCTCTCCAACTCCCATGGATTCCTTCAACACCTTGATGACTCACTCCTCTCCAGCAATTCCTCCTTCTTCTCCAGTAAAATAAATGAATGATTTGATTTGTATGTTGTTTGATCACTAATGCTATATATTAAGGTAAGAGTGTTTCCTAGCCTTTGATCTCCATGGATTTATATATCTCGATGACTATCTAATGGTCCACCTCTTGTCATGTATCCCACTAACCACCACTAACTCAACCTCAAGTGACACCATTTTAGTACTCACATGGCTCTTAGATATGCGATTATATATCTCAAGAATAATCATATGCTTTCCATTTAACTTACTCAAACTATAGGCCTTGATTCATTGAGTTTATTCACCTTAGCTTAGGCTCATAATAATATATATGGTTAATATTTTTAGTCACCAAAAATTATCAATTTCTAGTTCCACTAATCCTCGACTACCTGGCACTCGGTGCCTCGTGTTTTGGCACGAAATTCAAGGTACACCATAGCATATCATTTTAATCGAATTAACTTAGCCTATGGTCACATTACCTATTTTAATTAATTAACTAATCATCTCAATGTGAATTAGTGGAGTTTCCTAGTGTACCCGTAGTTCGCCTACTCGACACCGACGTCGACGTGCCTTTCGATGCAAACACCCGTCACACAACCTCACCTGATATCAACATACACACATGCAGAGCAATATAATAATAATAAATTTAAACACCGCATACATACAACCGCCATCTATATATAACATATTTCCTCGGTTCTCATGTCCGACTCAACAGAGTGGTCCACGTAACACCCGAATCTCGACCGTTACAGAGTGGTCCACGTAACACCCGAATCTCGACCGTTAATTCATGATATTAACACTCATCCTAGTTTAAATAATTTGGGCCGTTACAACGGACTAGGCCTGCATTGACCTTGCGAGGCTGGCTCGGGGGTCCACGTGGGCTTAGACCGAGCGTGGCCTAGTTTGTGGGACATTTGGGCCGTCACAGTTGGTATCAGATCTTAATGTTTTTTTGCCTAGCTCTTAATTAATCCATGATCAGCATAAAACACAAATTAAGAATAGAGTTAGGACACGGTTGGAACTTAGAGTGGAACCCTATGATCCTAACTTAGAGTCCTAGTTGGGAAGTGAGGAGAGTTTGGGAAATAAAAAACTTGGATCTTATATATGATAATTGTTATATTGTATTATAGTATAATGGTAACTATACGCTGATCAGAGACTCACTTGCTAGTGCTGATTGCGATAAGAGATCAGCCTGGGTCGAATGATAATAGTGGGGTCGCATGTCCTCGATTTGCGAGTATAGTGGATGTATAATCCTTGACCCATAGGGTCGCATTCTAGGACCAGCGGCCGGATGAGATGTTGAGGATATTCAGGGTACTGATCGTAGCTACACTATCACCACCTTCATCGAGAGTGCCCACCATTCAGGAGGGGAGTGTGCCTACCGTACATGCCACTCCAGCGGCTCCCATCATACCAACAAGACCCGTG
Source organism: Stephania yunnanensis (assembly GCA_039657365.1). Classification (NCBI taxonomy): domain Eukaryota; kingdom Viridiplantae; phylum Streptophyta; class Magnoliopsida; order Ranunculales; family Menispermaceae; genus Stephania; species Stephania yunnanensis. The sequence continues at coordinate 49,886,512 of CM077585.1, read as the reverse complement.
ATAGCTGAGATAATGTTGGTACAGACACAAACAATACTACTTACACCCTTACTCCAGCAAAGACTAGCCGACTACGCCTACAAAGACGAGCATTGGGGGAATAGCCGTTGTAAGACAGTTACGAGAGTTCTAGAGATATAAACCAGCTGTGTTCTACGGGGGCATAAATCTCGAGACGATAGAGAGATTTGTTAAAAGCAACGAGAAGAAACATAACATTCTAGCCACACCGGAGCACATAAGACTGAGTATATCCTCAAGGCTGATGTTTAGAGAGGTTGATGCATGGTGGCGCGACATGGTGGATACCCAAAGTAAGTCCAAGGATTGGGCAGAATTCAAGAGGCGATTTAGTCATAAGTACTTTCCGCATTCACTCCTAAAACTGAAAAAGGCCGAGTTTCTGAGCATTCGACAATATATTGGGGAGTCGGTGATACAATATATGGGCATGTACTTGCAGTTGTTAGATTATGCTAAAGGCATAGCTGACATAGACGTCGACCAAGCACACTATTTCATGGAGGGTCTATTAAGGGACATCGGAAGCACCGTGGTGACTACTGAGCCAGGGAGTTTATAGGCGACATATGAGAGGAGCCTGACTAGAGAGATATATCTGAGCACACACCCCGATGAGATCATCCCAACATCGGCACTAGCATAGTCGGATTATAGGTCAGGTGGTGACAAAAGGTGGAAGAGACATCGACCATAAATCGAAATATGCTAGGGCACAAAGTATAGGATATGTAGTGCCACCATCTCATCCAGCGCATACCACACCAACATCGTTTGCTTCGGCATAAAGTTATGCCAGTACACCATAACAGCCAGCACAATTAGGCCGCCACAACAATATCAGCAGACTGAGGGTAGAGGTAGAGGCAGTAGTCAGAGGCAGAGGTACAGATAGCGTCAGGGACAAAAATTTGACCAGAGACAGGGATAGAGATATGACCAAAGACAGGTATATAGGTCTAATCACATGCAGGGACATGGACAACATATTCCACCAGGGTCGAGACCATATAGAGCATGTTTAGAGTGTGGACAAACAGGGCACTTCGTCAGTACTTGTCCACTACTAGGCAGGGCTCAACCACAATATCGCAGAGAGCAGGTTCATGCCATCATGGCGCTGGATAAAGATGCCACCCATAACCTTATGTAAGGTATGATATATATTTGCAGTCGATGTATGCGTACTATGATTGATTCGGGTTCTATTATATCTTTGATCTCGGATCGTATGGTTGATGAGTTAGGATTGAAACCTATTAGGCTAGAGCAACCCTTGATCCTCAGCACAGCTTCTGGGGACAAGATATACCCGAACCTATTATGTGTTGACTGCCTAGTCGAGATATATGGCTAGGAGATGCCCGCAGACTTGAGAGTATTAGAGTTCCTAGAGTTTGATGCCTTATTAAAAATAGATTGGTTAGCTGCATACCACACACAACTTGAATGTTTCAACAAGATGGTTATATTTTGGCTTCCAGACCGAGCAGAGTTTAATTTTTAAGGGACTTCGACCACATTACCGATCACTCGAGCCTGAGTGGCCACAAGTTCAGATCTCGGGACTTTTGCTAGTATTTTGAGTACGGTCGAAAGAGTTGAGACGAGGATGGAGGAGGTGCCTATTGTATGCAATTTCTCAGATGCTTTTCCTGTAACTACCAGGATTACCATCACCTAGAGATCAACTTCATCATAGACTTGATCTCGGGACCAAATAACCCATACCGATTTCACCGTACAGGATGACTCCCAAGGAGTTGGAGGAGCAGAGGACCCAGCTAGATGAGTTGTTAAAGTGGACTCATACATTCAAGCATGTCACCTAGGGTGTTCCAGTATTGTTTGTTAAGAATAAAGGAAACAATTTGAGCCTTTGCATCGACTAGCGACAACTCAACAAAGTCACAGTTAAGAGCGAGTATCCACTCCCATGTATTGATGACTTGTTCAATCGGCTGATAGGAGCACAGTGGTTCTCGAAGATTGATTTAAGATTGGGATACAACCAATTGAGGACTCGAGATGAGGATATGGAGAAGATTACTTTCCGCACGAGATATGGGCACTACCAGTTTACTTTCATGCCTTTTAAGCTGACGAATGCTTCGTTAATGTTCATGGATCTTATGCAACGAGTATTGAGAGAATATTTAGATAGATTCATTATAGTGTTCATTGACGACATTCTCATATATTCTAGGACTCGTGAGGATCACGAGGGACACCTCCGGATAATCCTACAGATTTTGAAGGAGCAGAGATTATACGCTAAGTTCAGTAAGTGCAAATTTTGGCTCACAAAGTTTGGATTTCCTGGCATATTTTCGAAGCCAGATGAGTGTCAGTGGACCCCACAAAAACTAGAGCAGTGATTGATTGGCCTACACCGACATCAGTGACATACATTCATAATTTTCTTGGATTGGCGAACTACTACAAATGATTTGTTCAAGACTTTTCCAATATTGCCATGCCGATGACATAGTTAACAAAGAAAGAAGTCAAATTTCAGTGGAATGATAGTTGTGAGTAGGCTTTCCTGACTCTGAAGAAACGATTAACTACCGTGTCAGTATTGGTATTACTAGAGTCGGGAAAGGGATTTGAGGTGAACACCGATGCTTCCAAGGTCGATTTAGGCCTTGTTTTGATGCAAGATAGTAGAGTGATAGCTTACGCATCCTGAAAGTTGAAGATTTATGAGAAGAATTACCCTACTCACGACTTGGAGTTAGCAGTAGTGATTTTTTGCATTAATGATTTGACGTCATTACCTCTACGGAGAGAAATTCATGATGTTTATTGACCATAAGAATTTGAAGTACCTATTCACTTAGAAGGAGTTGAATATGAGACAGAAACATTGGCTAGAGTTCCTCAAGGATTATGATTTCTTTTTGGAGTATCACCTAGGGAAGGCCAATGTCTTAGCAGACGCATTGAGCCGGAGAGGAATAGTCCCAACGATAGTGAATTGCCACATGACACAAGAATATGAGTTACTTGAGGCAGTCAAGTTGATGAATTCAGTTGATATACTGACAACTACTAGAGTGTTAATTTATGGGCAGATGAGGATTCGTACAATGTCTATATAGAATGTACTTGAGGTTCAGGAGGCAGATGAGCAGTACCAGAAGTTTAACGAGTTAGCTCAGAGTCCTGATCACCAGGAGTGGAGTCGGTCGACAGACTCATGCATGAGATTTAAAAGGAGACTGTGGATTCCATCAGTGGTTGAGATTTGCAACAAGATACTTTAGGAGGCTCACCACTTACGTTTTACGGTTCATCCAGGTCGGACCAAGATGTATGCAGATATGCATCGTCTATTTTGGTGTCCTGGGATGAAGACCGATGTTAGTGATTACGTTCAAGCGTGTGAGATATGCTAGCGAGTTAAGGCGGAGCATCGGAGACCCGAAGGATTATTACAACCACATCCCATTTCTCGGTGGAAGCATGAGCATATTGCCATGGATTTATCAATGGATTACCTCGATCTCAGTGCGACCATGATAACATTTGGGTGATTGTGGATAGGCTGACTAACTCCGCACACTTTTTACCAGTATCGAAAGCATATAGGGTGGATAAATTAGCTGCTTTGTATAAGCGAAAGACTGTCAGGTTACACGAAGTTCTATTATCCATCATGTTAGATAGAGGATCACAGTTCACATCGCAGATTTGGCAGAGCATGCAGGCACTGTTTGGCACTATATTAGATTTGAGTACAACTTATCACGAATAGACAAATGGACAGTCAAAGCGGTTGATTTAAGTGTTAGAAGATATGCTTTGTATGTGTGTGCTGGAGTATAGTGGTTCTTAAAAGGAGTATCTTCATCTGTGTGAATTTGCTTATAATAATAGTTATTAGGCAAATATTGGGACGACACCGTTTGAGGCACTCTACGGCTAGCTATGCGGATATCCATAATTTTCGGGCAAAGCCCAATGATGTGGCAGTTATTAGGCCAGAGATTGTAGTGGATCACACAGAGAAGATACGACAGATCAGACTTCGTCTGAAGGGTGCGCAGGAGAGACAAGAAATATTAAGACAAGTACCATGGTGAGTTAGAATAAGATGAAAGAGCCTATATGTACTTAAAGGTCTCACTTTTGAAGTGTCACAAGAGGTTCAGAATCAAAGGAAAACTCACGCCTAGATTCATTGGTCCTTTCATGATCAAGAGGAGAGAAGGAAAGGTTGCATATGAGTTAGAGCTACCGCCACAATTAGTTGGAATCCATCCAGTGTTTCACATTTTGATGCTTTGACTGGATAGGTCGAAGGGAGGCGTATGAACAATGGTGGATTTGAGTCAGATAGATCTGAGAGATGACATCACCTACGAGGAGCGGCCTATTCAGATATTGGACCATCAGGTGAAGAGACAGAGGAATAAAAACATCATGTCATTCCTCTTCAAATGACAACATCACGAGGACGAGGAGCTAACTTGGGAATTAGAGTCCTACATGCGCGAACACTTTCTATACCTATTTTGATTTCGGTAAGTCTTACTCCAAGTTATTCTAATTACGAGGAAGACATTCTTATTAGTTGTGAAAACTATAACGACCCTAAAATTTTAACCCGTGCAACATGACATTTCAGTACTGTGACATAAACCTTTCGCGACATGGTACATTCGGTCAACCCTTAGGAGTCGACTCCGAGGTATTTTATTTTTCGATGGTTTGTGTATTACCTATTTAAAAAATGCACGCAACTTATTTATTTTATTTTGATCGCCAGTTTATGAGTGAGGTAACTTCTCGAGATGTGTGCGTTTACGGGTATGAGGCTATAATTTGATCAATAAATAAAAAAGTTTCCTAAAATTCCAAATTGTGTTAAATGGTTAAGTGAATGAATTAATTAATTCTTGAGGGCAAAATAGACAATTCCTAAGTAGAATACATGTGTCACTTGTTAGTGGAGTGAGTGTGATGAGGAGTGGAAAGTGGAAGTAGAGAATAGAGAAAATATGAGGCTTTGTGGTTGAGATTATTGATAGAGAAGAGAGAGAACGTGAAGAGAGTGGGGAGAGAAAAAAAAAGAATAGAGCATCAACCAAGAAAAACCCAACAAGAGATTGAGTTAGAAGAGAAAGATTGAGCTTAAGGAGTTAATGCAAACCTTCAATCACCATCGAGATCTATGTGATCATACTCCTTAGATCTTTATTTTCTTTACCTAGATTTAATTAGTTGACATTGTTGGGGAATTAGTGAAATCTTGATGAGAACTCGTTGTTGTTAATGGTGTTAAAGTGGTGGTGATGATAGGTAGAATGAAGACGAAGAAAAAAATATTAAATTGAGGAATGAATAGAAAGCTTTTGCTCTCTGTTCTTTGACGACTTGTGGGGGAGGGGAGTTCTTACGCACGGCGTGCGGGCCATGCACAACACATGCCCAGCCAACTGGGTTGGGCTATCCCTAGGCCCAACCCAGTTAGGTCGAGCCACTCAGAGGCTGAACAGAACTGGAGCCACTCCAACAACCTAAACCACTATTCAATAAAATAATAATAATAAATAACATAAAATCATAAAAATTCATAAAAACTCAAGAAAATTTAGAAAACAAAATTAATAAAATAGAAAAAGTTGAAGACATTATAGAAAAGTTGGCTATCGAATTTTCAGAGAATTTCTTACACAGAAAATCTCTCTCGAAAAGCGTGTCACCGCTACGATTTTAATATTTTGAACAATTTAAGGATTTAAAAATCTAAACTTTATTAAATAGGCTTAGACATACCTAAGTTAATGTTAATTGATACTAGAAGCCTAAGAGACTAGTGTCGGGTAGCGGGTGTCGGTTTTGGGAGCGTGTTAGAGCCGCGAGGGCGTGATAGCATGGATTCGAGGTAAGTAAAACCAGCGAGGAAATGCACAATAGTTCATTTGAGCTAATATTTTATTGATATTGCATTGTGTCCCTTTCTTGAAATTCCCACCCATCTATGAGTGTCCGAAGGCGAAGTGAGTCATGAGAGTATCTCTGATGGAGTGGTTACCAGCTTGCAATCGGGGCCATGACCTCGAGTCACTAGAATATTTGATCGGAATGAGATGAGTTTTATCCGGGGCACAATTGATACCCTTCATTCGGGACGGTCTAGGTACAGCAGGCGTTGCCTCGTCCCAGGACCCGAGTCTATCTAGCGTTGATGCGACTCTATGACCCCGACCATGTAGTACCTGTATTTGGTGGTCTTGGATTACTTAGGCACCTCTATAATGTTTCTTTTGACACTCATTCCTCGTTGTACTTTCACTTTTTAAAGTCTTATTATCAAGCATTCCATATAGTTTCCTTCTATCTGCATGACTTTTTAGACTGCTTTATTTATATCTTACTGGTTTTTACTCGCTAGATTCAACATTCTTGTGTTTGACCGAGTGCAAATCCGCAGCCAAGCAAGGACAAGGCACCAATACTTAGCGATATACCTTTAGGATATTAGAGCGGTCCTCCTCTACTCACTTTTGTAGGTTTTTGACTTTTTGTATTACTTATATATGTTGTTTTATCACACTTGGGATACTTGTTTGGGTTAAGAGATACACATGACTTATATATCATTTTTGCTTAGTTATTACACTCGATACAAGATATACATGATTACACATATTTACAAGGTTTCGTATTTAGGATGTTCTACTCTTTTACTTTATTGTTGAGTTATTTAATGTATTAATCGCTTACGATAACTTGTAAAACTTGAAAAATACTGATAACTCGACCTAAAATTATGATTTTACTAATATGGATGGATCAGAAGGCTGACTGGGCCTGCGTTAACCTTGCGAGGCTAGCTTAGGGGGTCCACGTGGGGTCAAGCCGGGCGAGGCCCAGTTTGTAGGAAATTGCGATCATCACAAATACCTACTCATTTTATGTTTATGCATTGTGATTGCCAGTCGAATATTGCCATTGCGAAGAATAAAATCTTCAATGGTAAAAATATATACATTCGTTTGAGACACGATGTGGTTAAGCAACTGCAATAAGGTGAATCCATATCCATTAATTATGTGAAGTCAAAAGTGAATTTGGCCAATCCTCTTACTAAATCTTCTGGAAGGATATTAATTTTTGAAACATCAAGGGGAATGAGACTATTGTCAATTTGAGTTGTCGATAGTGAAGGTAACCGGATCTATTCGATTGAAAATCCCGTGAATTAGGTTCAAACAGGAAATAACAAGTCACTAGTTGGTTTGTGAAGCACTTTTAAGTGAAGTCCCTCATATGGTGTAAAAGTGCATAACTAGAATGAAAGAGTGGTTAGGTTCCATAGCCTTTATAGGTGGTGTATGAATCTGCAGTGTACAATTGATGAAACAACCTATATGAATGTGGAGTGGGACCACACTAGTGAAAACTCTCCCTAGACCTAGGGTCGATTCACCCGACCCAAATCGTTACCTTAGCTCGATACCTGAATCGGGCCCAAGTAACGGCAAGGTAAGCCTAATTCAACCTGTGAAACGACGCAACTGTACATATGAAACAATAATTGTGGAGTTTTAAACTAAAAGGTTTCATAAGTAAAAAAGCCTCAGGATTAGAATCTACCCCATTAAGTACTTAATACAACCCATGTTTAGATGTTTTGAATATCGATAATATAAATTGCATGCAAAGTTTACATCAAAGGCAAAGCTTTACACTATCACCTTCCCTTTATCCCTCGTTGATATCGATGAAGATGGACATCAGTAAGGCAAAAAATTCGCTCTAAGAACCAACGAAGCTCAATAAGGCGGAAAACCCGCTCAACCATCAAACATACAAGTAATACCTATTAATCATGTGAGTCTATCATGAATTTAAAGTAAAGATAGAGAAAAAAATATTTTACAATTATCCTTAATCAACTTCATAAAGCATCGTATAGATAACATAAAAACATTTATAAATCAAGTCATCGTGCAATGACATAAGTCTTACCCGACACACCACCAAGGGATTGGCCCCTTGTCATAAAACCAGGGGCCAATTTGACCCCTAGTCCACTAAAAAATGGCCAGTTGGCCTTTATGCAATAAAAAATAAAATTAAGATATATTAAAATAATAATAATAATAAATGATATATATATATGTATATATAAAGTAGAATGAAATAGAATGAAAATAAACAAAAAACAAACAAATGGGAAATGTCCCCTACCTTCAAACGGAGTGCGCTACTTCGATCCCAAATGAAAAATCAGGTAGGTCCCACCCCTCAGCCTTGGCATTGGATGATGGGGACCGCGGGACCCACACTAGTGAGCCCAAAAGGCAAGTTATTTGGAAATTAATTAACAAAATCAAATGAACTAGCGTGTTGATGTGATGTGTATTAATTGTTTAGATTCGTGAGACGGCTCACATAGAACCATGAACGCACAAGGACCGTGAAAGGATATCGCGACGAGTTGAGGTAAGTAGGGAGCTTGCTTAATTATCAAACATGACATGCTATTAGATTTGATTAGGTCTCACGATTTTAATTCAAGACTTGGGAAATGGGTTGCGACTTATTATTGACTTGAATGTGACTACCTATGGATTGTGAGTGCGTTGCCCTTTGCTCATGTTGTCTTTATTTCATATTCATGGTTGTCACTACTATTTGGTTATTCCACAGTTGTCGTCCCCATTGTATTGACTCTAACACAATTGTGTGGTCATCGCCACCGCTTGAGTATTTTTTGGTCGTCGCCATTACTCGAGTCATATAACGAAATTGGTACATGAGATTGGTGCACAAATCAGTTATGGCTTTGGAAGAACCTGATGTGGACTTGATGGGACTAGTTAGGGGCGTAACGTTATTTATGTCAACTAATGGTTTGCATCGCTTCGAGGGTAGGGGAATCAATCACCAAATCCTTGTTAATAAATAGTACCCATTGAATGGGACCTGACTTACTATATTATTATGCTTTTATGATGTCTATTGAATCATTTATAAATGCTTTTATGTTCTCTATCCGATGTTTTATGAAGTTAGCTAAGGATAATCGTGAAATACTTTTTTCTGTCTTTACTTTAAATTCATGATAGACTCGCATGATTAGTAGCTATTATTTGTATGTTCGATGGTTGAGCGGGTTTTCTGCCTTGCTGAGCTCTGTTAGTTCTTTTAGTTCACCCCATTTACTCTCTAGGTCCGTCTTCATCAATATCTGTGAGGGATAAAGGGAATGTGATAGCGTAGAGCTTTGTCTTTGATGTGAACTTTGCATGCTATTTATATTATCAATATTCAAAACATCTAAACATGTGTTGTATTAAGTATTTAATTGGGTAAATTCTAATCCAGGCTTGTTGACTTAGTACCTTGGTAGTATACATTTGCAGTTACTTAGAGATATTTGAACACCTTTGTTTAGAATTATTTGCTTAACATATGAAACCTTTTAGTTTAAAATTCCGCAATTATTTTTTCATATGTACAGTTGTGTAGTTCCGCAAGTTGAATTAAGTGTGGCAAGCCGTTATTTGGGCCTTATTCAGGTATCGAGCTTGGGTAACAGTTTGAGCTGGGTGACTCGACCCTATGTCGGGGGAGGGTTTTCATAGCTCCTATGTAACTTATAGCAAATTCTTTAGAGCACTTATGAACAACCAAGCATGAGCATGGCCTATTAGCACACTACTGCGTTGAACAACAGAATTGTGAGGGTACGATGTGATTGGTGGGAGTTTTGCTTATATGAGAACTCTTGGTTCATAGAAGTTTACAAACTTCACCATTTATTATGTAAGTAAGATCTTATTCTTTCTGGTTTTAGTTCATAGTCTAAAAGACATCAAAATCGATGTATTGAATTTTAATGAAAATATCCCAACAACTCTAATACCTTTTGAAATATTTAGGGGATTGTTGGAAAATTATTAGGTATTTCAAAAGTATCGAAACACTTAAACCCTTATCCCTACATTTTTTTGTTTTTCTTTTGACTCACCATTTTTTAATGTTGTAAGTTCTATTATTTTTGTAAAGGTGGATAAGAATGAGTCATTTATCCATTTGTGGTTTTTGTTTATAAAGTAATCAACCCCAATTCTTAGATAGACACAAAAGAGCTTTCTATTCTCATATTTTTCCTGTTTTTTCTCTTATTCACGTTTTTTTTCTTTCAAAGCACAAAGTTTTCTATTTTTCTTTTATGTTCACGTTCTTTTTTTTCATTGTTATGCAGTGATTTTGTTTTTTGTTCACTGTTTTGCAGTGGTTATTTTTCTGTTCACAATTATGTAGTTCCTCTTTGTTTGATTTTCCACAATTTTATTTGTTATCTATTTTCTGCTGGGATAATTTTATTTGTTATCTATTTTCTGTTGGGATTTTTTCTATTACTATTTTGTTGTTCCTACTCTCGTTGAATTACGGAAGGCTTGTTGGATCCTAAGGGGTACGTCGATTACGAGGAAATATCCTTGAGGACAGCGAATACGCGCGTCGAGCAAGTTGAATTATGTCCAATTCTCCAACACGCCGCTCATCTTTTTAGTTCCCTTTCTCACAGATGCCTCGTCTCTTATTTTTTTCTCTCACCTAATATCTTTCTATCGGATTATCTCCGAAAACAATTAAATCAAAATATCCGTGTAACTACATACTACAAGTTGTATACAAGTATCAAAATATCCATGTACTACATATTACAAGTTGTATACAAGTACAAATATGCACACCAACAACAAAACCAAATCAATCAATCTAAAAAATCCAAACAAGAAACCACAAAACTAGAATTGGGAGTGACCTAGTCGTACAAATCGAGCAAAAACAACAACCCAACCAATCAAATAGAATGTCGATTTGGGTTAGCCATTCAACTTGAGATGCAGCCAACCTTCGATTCGGCAAAATTATGGTTTTATAAAACTTATGTGAGCACTTCATCAGTTCAGCCCCAATAATCACTTGGAACGTTGAGAGGAGCTGCAATCAATTCCAACACAGATATGGAGTTGTTGGCGTGCGAGTGGTAGAAATGTGAAATAAGATAGAAAGTGATGCCTGCAAAGGAGAAAACCATAGAGATGAGATGCGCACGTGAGAATAACCAGAGAGATGACTCAAATAAGTGACGAATCGACTCTGCTTGACACGCACAGCTGATAAGCTAGATTATAAGCTAGATGAAACTGTAAAATCTTGGATGTTATCTCAAGTAGCATTTAGTTAAGAAAACGCCGAATCTAGTTTATTTTCCCTTTCATCATTCAAAAAAAATACTAAATATAAAAAACCAAAAATACTAAATTATAAGTATATTATTAATATTTAATATTTTTTAAAAAGATTAAATAAACATTATTAAATAATAAATTATATATTTTATATATAATATTAAATAATTATTAAATAAATAATTATGTTTATCAGTATTACATTTAATAATACATTGTTGGGTTTTAGGGTTTATACGCAGCGGAGATTACAAAACAATTTTGACAAAAACCCCAACAGGATCCGAATCTAATTCTATTAAAACGTTTAAACCATGAAAAACTTAATCATACATCAGTCACAATATACCTTTCTGAAGGTTGATCGATCTCTAAGGCGCGGCCAACGACAAACGCCCTCTACCAGTAGTCTACGAACGAACGGCGGCCGAGATTCGAAGTGCTAGCTTCGAGAGAATACCAAATCTTTTTGTTTCTCTCCGAAACGATCCAGAGCATACCAAAAACTCTAAGTCGTTTCTTAAACGAAAATAGAGTTTCGGCCTTTTAATCTTTTTGTACATGTATTCTAACTTAAAGTGTCTATTTATACAACCCTTGTATATAGACTGTTAAGTAAATTACACATATACCCCTACTTAAAGAAGTATAAGTGTAATACACCACAAAGACGTTTCTGCCATGAATCTTATCATATAAAATTCTTTTTTTTTTCTGAACCATCTTAAAATCTCGCAAAACCATTCTTAGTGTGCGATCTAATAGGCTCATACAACGTTGGCAGTGTACCAAAACACATTTTGGTATACAAGTCATAAGCGGCCTCTAGCAAAACATTATGACTACCCAAGTTGTACGAATATCAAATCGATACAACTTAATCAATAGTGTATATAACATCCTTTTGTCACATGATATCCTTTTGATCAAACATAAGGCATGGAATTGTCATCCAACATGTTCAATCGTACTAGTCTCGATCTCTAGGTAGACTGAAAACATCCACGTGACATTGATCAATATCAATTCACTTAGACTAGGCCTTTTAACGATCTAACACATCGAGGGATCCACTAGATATCTCTCTTTATATGAGAGGGACAAATTCTATCTCGATTACACAACTTCATCACATTGCTCACACAAGATAACCAATCATAACCTTTATAATCGTCCTAGGTTAAAGACAATGTTTGATAGTGTCAAATCACTATGTTCCTAATGTTGAAGTCTCTACGTAATCTCAAGTCGAGGACCGAAAAACATACCTATCATGAGAAACAACTATGACTTAATCCATGTGATGTTCTCATAGCGGCTCGGTCTAGTACTTTGTTCCCTAACAAATACTCGTGATCTTGATTCGTATCACTATACGTATAATCATTATATGATCATCAATCAAGACTCACACTAGTCTTAATTCATTATAGTTCCCAGTATAATGATCGACTAGGGACATTTAGGATATTTCTGTAAATACCCATGGATCTTATTATAATGTAAACATGCAAATTAATTATAATAAACAGCAAATGAAATCCTCTATTTTATTAACTAAAAGTATTCATAAAGACAGTTAATGGATTGACCTAGGGCACATGCCCCAACATACATATATATCATTTATAATACATATATATAGCATGCCTTTTTATGTCATTTTGTATTTCTCCGCTACTCTATCAACTATTTATTCCAAACAATTTTAAATGATCAGCTAGACTATCAGTTTTCATCTATCATTTAGTAGCTTTTCAGTTGTCAGCTAGATTATCAGCTATAAGCTTATAATGTCAAACAGAGCCATATGTGAGAGAACGATTTTATGATCATCTGTAGGGATATGTCAGAGTAACCCACTACCCACTTTGGGCACCTAGTGGGCCCAAGTAGGTGATAGGTGTTTAGGTGTGTGATACATCTCGTGGTGTACACGTAACACCTCAAAATGTATGCCCACACCTCTTGAGATGTATCACATGGAAGGACACCCACTTGGGCACATTAGATGTCTGAAGTGGGTGTAAACGGCTAAACGAACCCCACTTATTGCTAAATGTACCTCATTACTCAAGCATACCCTAATTTTGCTAAATGTACCCCACCTTTATGTTCATAAATTCTAGAAATGTCATTGCTTAGCCCATGACCCTTACCTTCACCATCACCACATAGTCTTCTTTGTTTCTCAGTTGTTTGCTATTGTAAAACATTTGTATTAGGTCGGAAGTGGTGTAGGAGTTCTTTTTTGGTCAAACAAGGTCGGATTTAGTCTCGTTGTTGCCCTTTAGGTGAGGAAGTGTCCCCCTTGGGTTTCAGTCACACATGACAGAGACCTCTTTTGAGGTTTCGGTCGGCATACACCGAGATATCTTTAGAGGTATCAACCGACTCCCACTGAGACCTTTGAAGATGCCTCAGTCTTGGTGAGAGTCGACCAAAACCTCTAAAGAGGTCTCGGACTTGTGTGACTGAAACTTCTAAAGATGTCTCGACCTTGTGTGTCTGAAACCCACTAGCGACAAGAACGAACAAAAAAATTCAAAACTCCAAAAAAAAATACATAAAATTGACCAAAATATTAGTGGGTTTTGCTTGGAATTGCTAGATATTCTCGATTTCATCGATATTTTGTGCCAAAATGCGAAATTCAAGCTTTAAATCAAAGCCCTAAACCTAATAGTAAAACCACAAACACCACTACCGACTCAAAAAAAAAGCAAAAAAAACTCAAGAAAACCCAAAAATTGACATGAAAATAGTGGAGAATACACCTACGACGTCGAATCGATGTGGTTTGCTCGGATTTCATCTGATTTAGGCAGGAAGTGAGAGTGCAATTCGAAAGAGGGGTGACTGGGGTATGAGTGAGCGGGGTGAGTAGGGTATAGGTAAACAAAAAACCTTTTATATGGAGGGGCAGTTGAGTCATTTCACACATGCATTTTTTTTAAATTGGGGTCCGTTTATCAAAATCTAGGGTCCTTTTAGCCTTTCCCTAAAAAAATAAAGTTCAAGGGCCAAAAAGATTGTTGTAAACTAAGTTGTAAGCCAACTAAAACTTAAGTTGGACTTGCTAGAGACTTAATCATGAAATGCATAAACCAAGAACTACAAGAACAAGTAGAAAAACAGAGACAAAGAGAGAAGAAAGCTAAAGTTAAGAAATGTAAAGATTTTCATTCCAACATCAGTGTGTCTTTTACAAGTGAGGGCACCCCTTTATATAGGCCCTTAATAATCATGATTCATGAATAAATATACTTTAATATAACTTACAAATAATCCAAAGTGTGTAAGTTACAAACATAAAGAGTGTACACAAAGCGGACAATACATTGACATAACATGTACACTATGAAAGTGTTACAAGTTATTTAGACAACACATGCATAATCAATTATGGGTGTATAAAGAGAGGAAATACAAGCAACATGGAGATATACAAGTCACACGTGTATTGATGTTACACATGCTTGATAAGGTTATCCATTTACAACACTCCCCCTTGGATAGCACTTGTTGAGAGAATATGCTTCGTCAAAACCTCTACTAGAAAAATCATGTTGGAAAAAAATCTAGTGTAGGAAAAAGAGTACAATGTTCTCGTCAATCTTGCTTTATAGTATAATATTGTTGATTGCCTCATTAAAAACCTTACTAAGAAAACCTAGTGAGACAATCATAGCTTAGGAAAACAATGCAATACATTGATACACTTTAAAATGATATAAATGCCTCATTAAAATCTCTACTAGAAAAACCCTGTGGAAAAAAGTCTAGTATATGAAAAAAGTACATTAATTGCTCTCATAATTTTTTTATGGAGTATAATAATGTTAGCATTGCCTCATTAAAAATCATGCTAGGAATATCTAGTGGGATAAAGCCACGGCTAAGGAAAAAAGAGTGCAATGCACTAATTAATAACTCCTTTTGATTATTCCCCTCATGTTGACATGAGTGGAACATCTTATTATTTTGTAACAAACCTTTGCAAATCCAAGTTTTTCTTTTTGAGTAAAATAAATTATAAGATGAACAACTATTTTACTTGAAAAATACTTGATTTTCAAATCAATATTAAATCTTATTTTTCCCAAAATCTTCCATCTATAATTTTTTTTCATGGATTCAAATGATATAACGATATTGTCGTGATTTTTCATAATATTTAAATCATCGATATATAATGATGTCATAATGAAGACATAAACCCAAAAGATACATTGAATCCTTACTAATATCATCAGTAATCGAAAACTAACAAAAATTAAAAATAATTATTAAAAATATCTAAAAATCTTAAAAACATTAAAAAAATAACTAAAAAATTGGAAAAACCGAAAAAAAAACTCTTAAGTAAAATAGAAAGTGTGCCACTTGTCACTCTCTCATTGATTATCTTTTAAAAGATTAGAAACTGTGACGTGACGCCACATGTCACAACCTCATTAATCTTTTTCAGAAGATCTTCCTATATATATATATATATACTAGTTTTAGGACGTGCTACGCAATTAAAATTTAAAAATTAGAAATACAAGTATCTTTTTTAGCTTATCAATATTCTATAATGTGATTGATATAAGATGTTAAAGAAAAAACAAGATGGTCATGCTAAGACATTACTTCCTCAAAAAAAAAAGGAAACAAGGAAAAAAAAAACACAAGTAGTTTGACCCATCAATTTGTGAACACTTGCTTGTAGAGATTCCGTATAATTGTACATAAAGTTCAGTCTTTACCTCAAACTCTATAGATAGAAATGATAACTTTGAAATTATGAATGTAAATAATTGAATTAGTTAGGATTAAAGCTTTAGACACCTTTTTTTCACATGATTAATCAGAATTTTTCTCATTAAATTTTTTTATGGGTTTTGAGTTTGTTCCCTCCCCAACACCTTTTTCAAACCACCTTCTACTTCAACCCCTACCTTCTTCTTCAACCCCCACCATTGGGAGAACTCTAGATGAATGCGTTGCATATATACCATTGGGAAAACTCTGAGTTTACAATTTGTGATATTTAGTTGCTTATATATATATATAGTTGTTTTATATATATGATAGATATATATATATATATGGGCAAATAAGTAAATTTCATTGCCACTCAAAAATTTGTGATTCGTGCTTTTATATATACTAGTTTCAAGACGTGCTACGCACGATTACCCCGCTGGCTTCGCTCGCGGGAATTAATTTTTAAGAATTTATTAACAAAATTTAAAATTGTAATTAAAATTTAAAAAATAAAAATACAAGTACATTTTTTAGCTTATCAATATTCTCTATTGTGATTGAGATAAGATGTGAATGGAAAAATAAGCTAATCATGCTAGGACATTACTTCCTCGAAAAATGTGTATTGGATTGATGAGAATGAGTTCATGATTGATTTGGAAATAAAGAAAAAAAAACGTGTAGTGGATTGATAAGGAGTTAAAATTTGATTTGGATACAAAAGAAAAGGTTGATTTGAAGATAAAAAAAAAGTATGGGCAAATAGGTAAATTTCATTACCGCTCAAAAATTTGTGATTCGTGCTTTTATATATACTAGTTTCAAGATGTGCTACGCACGATTCCCCTGCTCGCTTTGCTCGCGGGAATTAATTTCTAAGAATTTATTAACAAAATTTAAAATTGTAATTAAAATTTAAAAATTAGAAATACAAGTACATTTTTTAGCTTATCAATATTCTCTAATGTGATTCAGATAAGATGTGAATAAAAAAATAAGCTAATCATGCTAGGACATTACTTCCTCAAAAAAAAAAGGAAACAAGGAAAAAAAACACAAGTGGTTTGAGCCATCAATTTGTGAACACTTGCTTGTAGAGATTCCATAGAATTGTACGTAAAGTTCAATCTTTACCTCAAACTCTATAGATAGAAAAGATAACTTTGAAATTATGAATGTAAATAATTGAATTAGTTGGGATTAAAGCTTTAGGCACCTTCTTTTTTTTTACATGATTAATCATAATTTTTTTCATTCAAATTTCTTCTAGGTCTTGGGTTTGTTCCCTTCCCCAACACCTTCTTCAAACCACCTTCTTCTTCAACCCCCACCTTCGTCTTCTCCTTCTTGGATTCTCTCTTCTTCACTTTTATATATATAAAACCGAACCTCCTCCTCCCTTCATCACACAATCAACAACCAACCAAAACAACCCCTCCCAATTCCAATTTCGAATTCATAGACAAAACCAGTTCCACAGTCACTAAAATCAAAAAAATGAAATATTATCTCACCTTCAATTGTTCTTCAACAATGCCACCAACACTCACGGCTCTCCTTGAATTTGATCTCCAACCGAGAGAGAGAGAGAGAGAGAGAGAGAGAGAGAGAGAGATGAGGAAGAACAATGAGGGTTTGGGTGAGAATGATGAAGACGATGACCAGTGGTATGCACCCCCTTAAAACATATCAAATGGTAGCATGCAATTCAAGCTTTCAACAGATACAATGTTCATATAAACCGATTTTCCCCAGAAACAAGTGCGTGCTCCAATTTAGAAATCTCCATGAATTTATCAACCTCTCCGTCTCCTTGGATTGATGAGAAGGAGTTTGTGTATTGGATTGATGAGAAAGAGTTCGTCCAGAGCACGAGCAAGTAATTTATTGAAGACTGAGAGAAAGAGAAAACCGTGTATTGGATTGATGAGAAGGAGTTCGAGATTGATTTGGAGATAAAGAAAAAGAAAAACGCGTGGTGGATTGATAAGGAGTTAGAGTTTGATTTAGAGACAAAAAAAGGTTGATTTGGAGATGAAAAAAAAGTATGGGCAAATAGAGTGGTATGCACCCCCTTAAAACGTATCAAATGGTAGCATGCAATTTAAGCTTTCAACATATACAATGTTCATATAAACCGATTTTCCCCAGAAACAAGTGCACGCTCCAATTTATAAATCTCCATCAATTTATCAACCTCTTCGTCTCCGTGTATTGGATTGACGAGAAGGAGTTTGTGTATTGGATTGATGAGAAAGAGTTCGTCCAGAGCACGAGCAAGTAATCGATTGAAGACTGAGAGAAAGAGAAAATCGTGTATTGAATTGATGAGAAGAAGTTCGAGATAATAGTAAAACTTCTTCCTACAATCTCGCAGAGTTCTATTGGGACTGCAATGTTTTCGTTTGTCTGACAATATAAGCAAAAAATAAATTAGAACAAAAGGATCATAAAAATGAATAAGTTATAGATTATATATAATATTGCATTTGCATTCAATTAGTTTTGTATTCTAAATTAGAAAAAGATGTACCGAAGATGCCTCATTTAAGATTCTTTCGCCATTTTCTTTACCAATAATATTTTTCATTGTGCTATCGAATAGAACAAAAGTTGCGGACCCTGAATTGTCTTCGACGTGCACATGAACTTTGAATCTAAAAACAAATCTAATTGTCATGAATTAGATTTTTTACAAGATATATGTATATATAGTACAACAACAAAGAATCTTAGGAAATTGAAAATTAATAATATATAGTTTTAAGGTATGGCTAATAAGACTCAAAGATGCATAGTAAAATTATATACGTAATTTATAAAAGTGACATTCATTTGTATAATATAATTTTAATGTACCTTCGATTTGGCGTTGTAACAAATTCTTTGCACCTTTCGCAATAATATTGTGTTCCCGATTTTTTTAACTTGACGTAATGTGAATAGCAAGTATTGTAATGCCAAGAACCACTTGAATTTATTGACATGATTTTCACTTTGCAAACAACGTACAATTCATGTGTAAAAAAATAACAATTAGTTTTATATCGTAAAGAAGTCATATAATATTATTTTGTATATAATAATGTTTTACCGTAGCTTTCGATCTTTGGCGCTTCACTTCCTCTACAGTCATAGTTTCTGCCTTCATATTAAACTGTTCAGTTTCTCCTCGAATCAACTGAACTTCTTTACTCAGTGGTTCTCTGCAATTGAAAAAAATAAGGAAAAGAATATGTCATGGAATGTAATTTACGCATTACATATGAAAGAACGTATATGTTTAAAGAAAATTTTATACCCTTTCATGAATGATGTGATTTCTTCAATATCTGGACTTGTGCAAATCTTTGTTGCACTTGTTGATGAAAGTGTTGGTTCACCTGTTGATAAAAGTTAAATATTTTCGTGGATTGAAAAGTATAAATAAATTCAGCATTAATGTTACAACGTATGTAGAAATGAAGCAACCTTGTACATGTATTTTAATAAATAAAATTGCATCAATTACCTCTATAAGTCTTCACATTATTTGAGGTAATTATAATTACCATTGAGTATGATGATTTGCAATTGCTAAACTCACTGCTTGTTTCAATCGCTTTTTGGCCCCAAAAAGTTGGGTTCACTTGCTTGTTTCTTTAGATGAAACGTAGGATTAAATTGCAAAACACAATCAATAATTTTTTTATAAAAATTAACTTCGACTAAAAAATATATACACCTGTTGTTTTGAATACGTAAAACAAGTTTTTTGACTTTTTTTGTTTTCCTTTAACTTCTTGATCTACAAGTTTGCCTATTCGAACAAGACGTCCTAGTACATCTGTAAAGAACAAAATAATTAGTAATATTGAAAGTTATATAAAAAAGTGGAATTTATGTATTTTTGCTAATAATTATTTTTTTCTTGCCTGATGATTGAATGAGATTGTCTTGTTGTTTTGTTAATTCTTCAAATTGAACTATTTCAAATTTGTGGTTTCGAATTTGCACGCTGCTCATGTTTTCTTGTATAGAGATATCGCCTGTTAAGTGTATCACGTAGTCGTGACTTACAACCTTATGCAATTTTTTTCTTTCCACTTTGAAGTTCGAAATGTTGTAGACCTTGCCTTCTTTGAGGTACTCAAAATTAGAAGCCAAATAAATGGGAATGGTTGCATGTATATGGTCGTCCTACAAAAAAAATTAAGTTATATGATTGTTAATGCAAGACATAGTTTACAATAAATAATCAAATTTAAAAGAATCTAAAATTGAACTCACATGCTCATCAAGCAAAATGATATCCATTGATATGAGCGCATCTATTTTTAGATTCGTCGAATACCACTTCCTTGTTATTTTCGCTCTTACCTCAAGTGTATGTTGTGTTATGTAGATATCTCTTATTGGAGTCAGTGATGTTGACATTATCAAGAATCTTTATTAACTAAGTAAAAGGATTTATCAAAAAAAGTGAAAGGAAAAAAATGTTAGCTAAAATTAAAGGGATGTTATTAATAATACAAAACAAATTAATATACACTCTAATTGTTAACAACGAAAGGGGATTTATGGAAGCAAAAGGGGATTTATGGAACCAAAACATGTAAGAATTAAAAACTCTCAAAAACTTTAAGAAATTTACTTAATTATCAAGCAAGCACTTGTACAATCATAACTAAGAGATCTTCTAAAGAAAGCAAGCAACCACTCTATATTCCATACTCAACAAAACTAAGGAATAGTTAACTTAATCATCAAAGTAAAGCAATGTGATGCAGTTATACAAGGAATTGCCATAGAATCTTGCATGTTTGCCATGAGTAATCAATTGATTAGAAGGTATTTGAATGGTTTGAAAAGCTAACCATCAATTGCACTTAATCGAGCACAATGGAATATTTTGTTCCATGTAGCCGACTCCAGTTAATTTGGGACTGAGGCTATGTTGTTGTTGTTGTTGTTGTTGTTGTTGTTGTTGTTGTTGTTGTTGTTGTTGTTGTTGTTGTGTTTTTCTTACTAGAAAACTAAGTGATTTTTCCTATTTGTCGACACAACTTGTTGAACGGTACAATCTCAAACTTGTTATCTCTAAATTGTATGTTGTCTAAATATTCTTTAACAAATGTACTCAATGTAAAATTGATAAAAAATCTTGGCTCACTACTTTGTTGTCCTTTTTTTTTCAATAGCTAGCTGATTTAATACAGTTTTTCTATTACTATACACGATATTAGTGCTACTTATAAAGATTACTCCAAAATTCAAGTACTTCTAATAAGGAACTTGTTCATGCCCATTTACTCTTTAACAAGAAAGCTTCATTACTAATGCTTAGTAACTTGGAGAAGATGTCGCACATTTGATTGCTACCCAAACATATTTTCACCCAAAAATAGAAGCAACATTGCCAATCATAAAACACAATTTCATTGATCAAATCATATGCGTATATTGCTCAAACCAACTCTCTCACTAAATTCATTAACAAACTTCATCAAACACTTGGCTAATATAAATTGTAGAATGTGGATATGAATAAGTTAGGTGATTGGAAAGGTAAATTAATAAATATGGATATCGATCACTGATACAATTATTTTTCAAGGTAAAACATATTAAAAATTGAGATGAAATTATATAATTATATAGATTATACACTAATACAAACTTTTAATCGATTGGTCTAATGAGGAGGTATAAAAGAATCAAACCAATTGCAACTAACAGTACCAAAATCACCTAATGAAATAACACAACATTAAAATTATTTTACCAATCAAAGTAACAATAAAAAGAAATTTATGAAAGCAAAACACGTAAGAATCAGAAACCCTAAACACATTTAAGAAATTAAAGAATACAACTGATTCAAAACTTATAATTGAATCTCTTACATTACCTGCAATGGAGATCGAATAATTTTGATGAGACAAAATAGTAGGAGAACGTGATTGTAATTGATAATAGAGAGTGCCTTGATAGAGATAAAATAAGAAATTGATCTCATATTTATAGAGAGATTATAGTAGTTGGAATTGTTGTTGAAGAAGGATATGAGAAATAAGAGTTGACATAATTGTTGAAAAAGTATTTTCACCCAAAAATAGAAGCAACATTGCCAATCATAAAACACAATTTCATTGATCAAATCATAGGCGTACATTGCTCAAATCAACTCTCTCATTAAACTCATTAACAAACTTCATCAAACATTTGGCTGATATAAATTGTAGAATGTGGATATTAATAAGCTAGGTGATTGGAAAGGTAAATTAATAAATATGGATATCAATCACTAATACAATTATTTTTCAAGGTAAAACATATTAAAAATTGAGATGAAGTTATATAATTATATAGATTATACATTAACACAAACTTTTAATCGATTGGTCTAATGGGGAGGTCTAAAAGAATCAAACCAATTGCAACTAACAGTACCAAAATCACCTAATGAAATAACACAACATTAAAATTATTTTACTAATCAAAGTAACAATAAAAGGAATTTTATGAAAGCAAAACATGTAAGAATCAGAAACCCTAAACATGTTTAAGAAATTAAATAATACAACCGATTCAGAACTTATAATTGAATCTCTTACATTACCCGCAATGGAGATCGAATAATTTTGATGAGACAAAACAGTAGGAGAACGTGATTGTAATTGATAATAGAGAGTGTCTTGATAGAGATAAAATAAGAAATTGATCTCATATTTATAGAGAGATTATAGTAGTTCAAATTGTTGTTGAAGAGGGATACGAGGAATAAGAGTTGACATAGTTGTTGAAGAAGAGGATTAATGATTATTGGAATTGTTGTCGAACTGGGAGTTCCGAATGTGTCGAATTGGGTGAGAAGTTTTGAATGAGCGTGTTGTTGTTATCCAATTATGATACATTATTGAAAAAGAGGGGAGAAAAAAAGGGACGTGTTTGTGGTTTAGTTAAAGTGTTGATAAATATTTTGTAGGTACCTTTTTTTTCATGATACATTTTTTTTTACTTAAACTATATAATACTACTATGTATAAACTTAATTAGTAATATCAATTAGACGATACTAATTATTTAACTTTTTTTTTTTGGTTTCTCACGTGGTGTGTAGTATTAATCATACTGACAAATCCAAGCTCGGGCACTGTTTGGCTTTATTGAGGTCAGCCCTCTCAATTCAGTTTTTTTTACATTTACAAGGGTCAAACTCGAGATCTTGCTTAAGGGCATTTACTAATAAAAAAAATTGGTATATGTGGTTGTTGTTAAGTTGGATATTATGCTAAGATTGAAGAATTCGATGCAAGGGTTGTTACAGTAATAGTTGAATTGGGAGAAGTCAGATTCAAGAGTTCCTTGTGAGTGTTTTATTTTTACTCCTGCCTTATTTTTCAAAAGTTTATGTCATTCGAACTAGCTTGTCTTTTATGCTTAAGCATTTTGTTGGTTCTTGTACATTTAGTTGCACATGAACATCATTTTATCGTGAAATTATAATGCTAAAACATACGATTGTCACTCTTTTACATATAATATTTGCATTAAGTAATTGATTCATAACTTATTGCTAATGATTGATCATTTGAATTTCAAGTTCATATTAATTTATACATGGATCATAATACAATAGATTTGTTGCAATTTAATTTGTTTCAAGCAATTTCACATCATTCCTTTTGAATTGGCTTATATCTCTTCATAATTGTGGAAATTGTTTAATCAAAGTGGCAATTAGCAAAAATTACTATAAAGAAATTCCCTGTTAGGGACCCAATGCATCTTATAATATGATTGAATGAGAGTTAAACTAATATAAGTATTCTATGGATTTGCTTTGAGATAATCACCAGCTGATAAAAAAATCCAATTCGATAAAGGATGTCCATGCGAATTTACGATATTTTCGCATTATTGATGATTTTGGACTATCAAACAAATCTTTTCACATTATGAATGTCATTCATTTGATTTATGGTGACCTTTGTTTTAATGTGTCATATATATTCCAAAAGTTAAAGCCAAAAATTTTATACTCAGATTAAATCATAATCATATAAAGAGATTTTCTATTATTCTGAGTAAACTTCTTCTGAACAGGGAACTAAAAATATAATTGTTGTACTAGGTATTGCTTGAATGTTAGCCTCAGCTAAGTTCAAATTCGATATTTATTTTCTTTATATTATAATGTACATGCATGTAGCATAATACACAAGCAATAAAACTCATCGGCTATATTTGGCTCATGATTTGAACACGTCTCAATGTGTCTATTTTATCGGCCATTTTTAATGATAAAAATTCATAATTTTATATTTGATTTCGAAGGCATAGTAAAGGTTACAAAAATATTTGGGTATATATACAAATACTTTGGCAAAATAGCCTTTCATATGTGACGAAAAATATCACAATTATGAGCGCTCATTGTCAATAATTATTTGCCCTTTCTAGTGGTGCACCACTTTTATTCCAACTTTTAGTGCAATTGTCAATACGATCTTTACCAGATCTTTTCACCTTTTTCACCTCCATAAATTTTGTTGTTGCGACTATGGTCATCATACGCAACATACGCTTCTTAACCTTGAAGCTGTACCAATTGGATGAGTGCGATATTATATTGGTGATATTTCATTATTTTACTCAGCTACCATGAGACAAGAAATCAATTCATAATATTTATTGAATTGACGTGCACCCTCGATATTTGTTGCAGTAATAAATCGAGGTGGGTCATGCAACCTCTTATTATTGTCTCATTAGTGATATTTCCACTTAGCCTCAACATATAGGTAATTAAAATTGCGAAATTATAATTAATATTTGACTGATTAAATTATGTAGCTTGAGACTCAACCACTCATTTTGAGCTTTTTGGAGCATTACTTTTTTCTTTAGTATATATATAACTCCATAAAGTGAAAAGATATATAAAGTGAAATATTCACTTTTCAAATCTCTAAAGAGATATTGGCGAATTATTGTGTATATCATACAATTTTACATAGATGCTATACTCATAAATTATAGTATCTAATTACTATGATAAATGATTCTTGTCAGTGATTATTTTTGATAGGAAATAAACAACTTTTGCACCCACCAAGTTTTGAACTCATGACCTCTTACTTCCAAATTATATACCAAACCATTAGGCCACCCAATTGATTGGTCTTGTCAGTAATATAGTAAAACAACAAGCTCAACTATAGTTGACTAATACTTTGAAAATAAATGTAATATAAAATAGCTTTCTCCAGTTTATGTAAAAATATGATTAAATATTTGTTCGCAACTTGATTCATTAATAAACAAAATATACTATTCATATGTGTAAACAAACTGTACTATTCATATGAGTTAGTGGGACAACCTCTAGGTTGGGTGGCGAGACAAAGTCAACTTAATACTATGTCTCCTCGAATGTGATAACTCGTCATCCTTTCAATGTTTACCTTTACCAGGGACAAAACTTACCCACTATCGACCCAAAGTCATAGTACTATTTGCATTATAAAATAAAAAATAGAGCATAACTAATTGTTTGTAGTATAGCAAAAAAACTAGTTATATCACATATTGACTTTGATTTCTTATATGGAAGATCGTACAAGACACGACTACATAACATATTTTCGCAGTCGATGACCTTATAATGCATAGTGTGTGAAAAAAGTATGCATATATAAGTGATGCATGTAATAATAATAAAAAGCAACCATGATAATATGGAAATAAATTGAACTTATTTAAATTAGCAAAAGTTTTACCTTCCTAGCTTTGTCTCATTAGCAAGCTTTCTTGAACTTCAATATCTCCTTTGTGCTAAAGCAAACTCGTGTAGATAACATGTTATAAATTAAGTTGTAAGCCAACTAAAATTAAGTTGGACTTGCTAGAGACTTAATCATTGAATGCATAAACTAAGAACTATAAGAACAAGTAGAGAAGAAGAGACAAAGAGAGAAGAAAGCTAGAGTTGATACATGTAGAAATTTTCATTCCAAAGTTAGTGTTTCTTTTACAAGTGAAGACAACCCTTTATATAGGCATTTAATAATCATGTACTTGAACATAACTTACAAGTTATCCAATGTGTGTAAGTTACAAACATAAATAGTGTATACAAAGTGGACAATACATTGACATAACATGTAAAATATGAAAGTGTTACAAATTATTTAGACAACACATGCATAATTAATTATGGATGTACAAAGTGAGGAGATACAAGCAACATGGAGATACACAAGTCACATTTGTGTTGATGTTACACATGCTTTATAGGGTCATCTATTTACAACAGGTTTTACCATAATAAAGTATTATTTATTTGCACCGAGATGCATTCTTTCTCCCAACAAGGAAGAAGCATAGTTCGCTAGCTAGACGATCGTGCGAGCTTCGAATTGGGGCTTTGGCTTCGATCGCAACCATTCATTCGGGTACAATCTTCCCATCCCAACAGCTTCATTTCTTCAGTTACGATTGATGTGGTTGCGATAGGGGGTTGGAAATCTAGGGCTTCGAATTGTGGGGTTACAACTGGACTTAGAATGTGCTATAAATTAAATTGAATCTAATGGGAGGCGTTTCTGATAAGACACGTATTTGATTTCAATCTTTGCTCAATTAGTGTAATTTCGAATGAAACTAGTTACTGCCTTGAATGATAAAGTACATTCGGTCGTGAGTATGGAATGCATACATTGCTATCTATGTTCTGTAATTGATATCATTCTTTAGTGATGGGTGCAAGGTTGATAATTTATAATTTTTATCAATTGTTATCGGTGGTGGGTGCAGGAGATTATGTCAAAATTTCAATAGAAATTTAAGTAGAGAATACAATATAGATCAAGTGTATAGGCAAGTGTAATTAATCGCAAGAAACATGCAAGTTATAATGGGTAGGTGGGGTTGCGAAAGGTTTGATTACTCTCATGAGTTACAAATGACTAAACATTACGACCCAATCGGTTATTCTTCGGTGCAGGTTGTGAAACAGGTCCCAACATTTTCTATTGTTGATGGAGTCAATTGGATATGCATTAAGATATTTATACACAACTTTGGTGTATGATTTAAGATATTTCAACAATTGTGTAGCACTTGTATGTGTCAAAAGTATGTTAGTCAATCCTTTTCTTGTAGGGACTTCCTTAAATGATACGAGTGAATTCCTAAGCCTCATTTTTTTCCATTCTTATTAGAGCCAAAGCAGCAAAGGGAGTGAGTGATGAGTGGTGAGTCCGCTACTCGGTGTACTCATAAATTCAAAGTTCTTTGTCTATCAAACAACCTTCGAAAGTTTAATGTAGACATTGATTGATACGCTGATTTTGTTTTATTTTATTTCTTCCGCAGTTTGTATGCATTGCTCCATGCATCATTATGTACGACAGTCAAATCGTCTGATCAATTGATAGCATTAGGAGATTCTATGTTTTTGTAGAGAAGTGATGTTTGTGGATTTGTCGAGGTTTGGTGGAAGGAGTGAAATCTTATCATTTAAGTTGATTTTTTTCTATGATCAGATTTGAGCGTTAAAGAGGAGTTTTGCTGAGAATTAGGGCAGCAAATGGAGTACGCTTGTTGTTGTCAGAATTTAATTTCAAGATTGGGATGTAGGAAAATTGAGAAATTTTGGTTTAGTTATTGCTTGCTTGGTTTGCATTTCTTTTTGCATGTAGATTCGAATTGTTGAATCATTTCATTGGATCGAATTCCATATATAAGTTTAGTTCTTTTGTTTTAATTAAAATTTCAATATAAGTGTCTATTTTCTTCTAGTATCTTTATTTGCGGTGCTCTGATTCACTTCTTTGCTTTGTGCCATCTTTTTATTTGAACGACTCAGTTCACTTAAGTGGCTCCTATCTTAGAGTGGGTTGGATATATGGAAATCGGAAAGTGTTATCCAAAGAAGGAGCCATTTTTAGTTGATTTTTCCTTAATGGGTGTGTTCTATATGGACGAATGGGGAAAGCATTGGTTGTCATTGTTTCCTTGAGTGGTAATCTAATGGATGCTGAATTATTTTATTTTATTTTATTTTTTTGTAGTATTCACTGGTATGATATCAAGAAGTGGAAGTTGTTTTGTAATAACTGATTCTTTATCTGATCTGGTTACTTTGGTTAGAAAATAAAGGGTGTTTTATGGTTGGGTCTCCAGAACCTAGAAAGTGTGGGAGGTGGCTTGGATTTGAGCTTCTTTGTAGCTTTCTTGATTTGAAGCTTGAGCAGTAGTTGCTTTTGGAGGTTGTGAGAGCATGGATAATAGTGTTTTAGGGTTTGACATGCCTTCTTGTGTTCTTTTGTTTTTTTTTCTCTTCTTTTCAATTATGCATTAAATCGAGCGGAGTAAGAAGTTTGATCCATGCAAACAACCCCGACTAATTTGGGATGAAGGCTTTTTTGTTGTTCTTGATGTTGTTGTGCTATCAACAAGGCTCATTTCGTTAAGGAAAAGGGTTAATGCATGCGTTCTAGAAAAATATTTCAATAGTGATTAACAGGGAAGTGATTGCAGGTGCAGGTTGAGACGTAGCTAGGAAGACAACAAATATGGAGAAATGGAGAAACTTTGCAATCAGTTTGAACTCCAATATTTTCAGAAGCAATACTGTCATTCATGGAAAACTACTCCACAATGGACCGGACACAGTGGAGGAGCTTTTGGAGAGGCATGTAGTGAAGAAAGAGAAAAGCTACAATGGCGATGAAGATGAAATCTCTGCACACCAATGCCTCACCAGCACCCGTAGGGAGGCACTTAGCCTATACAGAGACATCATCAGAGCCACGCGATTCTTCTCATGGCCAAATGATCGTGGGGTCTTGTGGCGAGATATCCTTAGAGAAAATGCTCGAAGAGAGTTTGAAGCTGCACGGTTTGAAAAAGACTACAAAATCATCACTCGCTTGCTTATTGGTGGCAGAGACTCAGTGCAAACTGCCCTTGACAAGCTTGTTGAGAAGCACAAACAACAGATGGCACAAGGACATGCCGGCGTTGATCGTAGATGAGACTCAATTCACCATTGGTTGGACATCTTTTTTTTTTTTCATGACACTGTTGAAATATATTTAATCCTTCTTTTTTTTTGTTTTTACCCAATAAATGCAGAGAATGTAGTCTAAGTGGAGTCTGCCCATGCTATTTCTTGGGATGAATTTCACCATCTTTCTGGGAATGAATAATGTTTTGAGAATTCAGGAGCACTTTCATGTTTTGTAAGAATTCTGATGACTTGCACTCTATGTAAAAACTGCTACAATTATATTTTGCCAACTTTGAAAACTTTTGACAATGTTTCTTATGTTATTACAGTGAAATGCTTAAATTTAGGTTAAATTAATCACGTCAACAACGCTATCGGAGCAGGTATGAATAAATAATCAGAAGTATGAGTTGTCGAGAGACATTAATACATGAGATATGTGATGTTAGATAACCATTAGAATGTTTTAGGAGGCCAGAGATTGTCTAAAAAAGAGAGTGAATTTAATGTTGAATTGAAAATTTTCAATTTTGTTTCAACTTCTTTTCTTTTGTGTATTGATGGTTCTGCAATCTTCTCAAAGTTGGGCCTAAAAGACGAGTGAATTTGGATTTTTTCCTGATTTATGAGTCTTTAGATTTTGTGTTGTTTAGTTCTAGTCTTCTAGATAGAGAAGTCCATATATCATGTATGTCATAGCTAATTCACCTCATTGCACTCTAATTTTAACATGCTATTTTTCTTAATTTGGGTGTTCTTTTGATCGAAATATTATGAATGCTATGTAGGTTAGAAGAAATTATAATCCTTTGTTTGAACTGAACTTGTTCATTGTGGGTTCTGTAGTTTTCCCAAAACTGTCCCTACAAAATAAGTCAATTTGGGTTTTCCTAGTTTGCGAGTCTTGAGATTTTGTGGTATTGTTTAGTTGTAGCCTTCTATATAGAGAAGTTCATGTTTCTTATATGGAATAGCTAATTCTTTTAATTGCATTTTTAATTTCACTTGCTATGTTTTTGCAATCTCTCTACTTCGGTGATTTTTCTTACTTCTTTTTGTATTAAGTTTCTCTCAAATCTTCTATCTATTACTGAATTCATAACCATGAAGTATGAACTCCTCTCCCATGCAGAAGTTTGTTGCCCTCAAAATTCAGACAAGTGCGGCTCAGTTTGCTGATGTTGTCAAGCATGAAATAGAGGTTCTCACTGTGATAGCCGCAGGAGACCCTTCAAATTGGAAGTGTATTGTCTGAATGATTGACAACTTCAAGCATATAGGACCAAATGGCCAGCACTTTTGTGTGGTTCTTGAGTTCCTTGGTGATAGCCTGCTTCGATTGATTAGGTATAATCGTAATAAAGGACTCCTGTTGAATAAGGTTCGAGAAATATGTAGATATATTTTGGTGGGGCTTGATTATTTGCATAGAGAAGTTGGCGTAATTTAGACAGATCTAAAGCCTGAAAATGTTCTTCTAGTGTCGACTATTGATCCATCTTAAGATCCAGTTCGGTCTGAGGCCTCACCAATTTTGGACAGACCAGAAAGAAATTTGAATACAGGGGCTTCGGTGAATATTTATGAAAAGAAGTTGAAAAAGGTAGCAATGAGGGCTGTTGTTAGGAGTTCAAGACGGAGAGCATCAATGGGGGAGGTCCCAAAAATTGAGAGGTCTTTGGATGGGATTGATCTGAGGTGCAAAATTGTAGATCTTGGAAACTCATGTTGGGTCGGTAAACAATTTTCAGAGGAAATTCAGACAAGGCAATACAGGGCTCCAGAGGTTATTCTTGATTCTGGACATGTGGTCTTTTGCCTGCATTGTGTTTGAGCTTGCTACTGGTGACTTGATGTTTGCACCTTCCAGTGTCCAAGGCTATAGTGATGATGAGGTCAGTTCATCTTACACTTTCCTTTATATGATTGAATATATTGTTATTTATAATTTCTCAAAAGCTTGAAATATATACTTAGATCAATATGAAATGATCATGGAGATGATCTCACTCAAACTTTGAAAGGTGAATCTTTACTTTCCTTTATAGTACAAGTCCTCTTGTTGGAATGTCTAGAGTCCTGTAAACTGGTATGTTCTTTGCAGATTTGAAAGAGAAAGGATATCATTATTTACAATGATTAAAGTGTATGGAAAGAGAAGTGCACCATGAAGGCAAAACATTGTAACACTAGTAGTTAGCCTCGCCCCTTCCCTCCCTTTTCGCTTGCTGCCATGATGTCTGCTTACAATCCTATCTTATTTGGTGGCATACTGGCATCCTAATAATAATGTACAAGTCTTGAGCCCCATGAAGACAAAAAGTTGGAACAATAGTAGTTTGCCTCTTTCCCATCCCTTGGATGCACTAATGTCTACCTACAATCCTACATTGTTTGGTGTCATCCTAGTTATGTAAAAGCTGCTAGCCCATTCATTATTCTACATTAATGCAGACTTTTGGGATATCCTGCTTGTTGATATTGCAAAGTGTGAATTGAATGCTAGATAAATTATCTACTGAGATATGCCACGATGCTAGCACAATAGAGTGTTGATAGGTTAGAAGCTTGGGATTCATTGGTCTCTTTGGACTGTTGAGGATGTTTTAGTTATCCTTTTCGCTAATTTCCCTCGAGTATATGCATGTTGTATTGAATTTTTAGGAGCAGAACTTCCACATAAATCTTAAGATTCCATTGTTCATGCTTCAGAAGACCGGGTGCCTTTCCCTAATTTCTGCATCTATGGTTGCTACTCCTTTGAACCTTTGTTTTTCTTATCCTATCTTTATGAGTTTTACACACATCCACTAAAGCTTCCGCATCTATGCTACGCTCATTTTATGCACGCGTTGATTTTTACCCCCAACATTATCTCATATAAAACATAATTCAACTTGACCCAATTGCTATCTTACAGGATTTTTCTTTTTAGATGCTTGTGATTATACTCATAAAAAATAATTAACTTATAGTTTAT
Organism: Stephania yunnanensis; assembly: GCA_039657365.1. NCBI lineage: Eukaryota > Viridiplantae > Streptophyta > Magnoliopsida > Ranunculales > Menispermaceae > Stephania > Stephania yunnanensis. The sequence continues at coordinate 49,854,534 of CM077585.1, read as the reverse complement.
ATAGACATGCTTTTGTCTATTTCATTACTTTCGAACTCCCTTAAACATTGTTTAGATTAAAAAAAACTTTATTACTTCATTTCTTGTTCAGTCTTTACCAAACATCATTTCTTAGAATTTGTCGCCTTCTTCCTATTATAAAGTTGCTACGCATTGTATAATGTATTTGTTCCTTCTTGCTCTTGTCTCCAGATGCAATGGAAATGCATATATTTAGAGTTCAAAGTCTAGGAGCATAGAGTAAGGTCTTATGCTCAAAGTGGCTAAGTAGTTCTTGCATAAAAAAATCCTTGTGAAACAAATTTTGAGAAAATGATTCTGGTTGTCCCAAAGATCAATTCAGTTCACTATAAGCAAAATGCTTCTCACCACTTTTGTGAAAGTCTTGAGTATTCCCAAAATGGTTGGACTACACTTGGAAGTTGAAACAAGATAGAGAAATATGTGTTCCGATTTTTCTTTTTCATCTTCTCTTAAATTCTTCCATATGAGTTTTGCTCATGACTTAGTAATTTCCCCTCTTCTTCCAGTGTTTGTTTGACAGTTCTGTCTTGGAAGAAGAATCATAGTTGAATTTGATGACTATTGGGAGGACAAGCATAGAAGAAATGAAATGTCTCTGTGTATGATGATATAATTTGGGTCACCGACTCACCATCATCTATATGACTGTGTAGACTTCCATGCCGTGATTGAGTTTTTTTGGATGATAAAAAGCATTCCTTGGAGAGACTAGTATTCTCCCTTGTGGTTGGGAAAGGAGGAGGTTACAATTGGGGTGTTAAGGACATCATTGATGTGAAAATTGATGTTAATAAGGTTGATTTGTTAAATGTGTTGATTTTTTCATGCCTGTGGCAAATTTTTCGCAAGCAACCCGCCCATACTAGTTGATGGGAGATCACCACTTATATATTTCAGTAAGAAATTTCAATTACCCGATGTGGGACTATTATTTCGGTCCTATACATCTTAACACTCCACCTTCGACCGAAATCTATTTAAGGGGTTTTTCTCGACAAGTCCCAATCGAACCGTCGGATTTGATACCATGTTGATTTTTTCATGCCTGCGCGGCACACATCATCCGCAAGCACTTAGCCCGTGGCACTTCTCCGAGAGCCTATGATTTTTGTCAATACCGATATTGTCCCAAACTTAACCACCTTTCAATTTTTAAATGTGGGGTTTTATCTTAAAAGACATCGATACTAGTTTAGGTTTGTATATATTTTGAAGAATTTGAACTTTCCAATTTCCCTGGATGAGTTTCATTAAAAGAGACTTATTGAGGAAAATGTGGATCATAGAATTAAGATAGGAAGTTGAATTGAAAAATTGCGTCCAAAAGATTTTCAAATACGTGAATCCAATAAAATTATAGTAGTTTTCAAGAAATTCTTCACATTAAAAAGATATGTGATTTAGATATAAAGAACTGTATAGTCCGATGTCATTCGTGTTAAGATAGGACAAATAACGAAAGTATGAGTTTTTGAGAGACATTAATACATGAGATATGTGATGTTAGATAAGCACAAAGAACGGGGAATGTATAGTCCGATGTCATTCATGAGAAAGTTAGGTTATCACCAATTAGCAACAAAGGTAGTTGAACTGCTTAAGTAAGGTAATGAATTGCACTTTCAAAAGTACTCAAGTAATTTTAGATCAATTAATGCATAGAGAGGTCTGTACAACTGGTAAAACTAACACATGTCGAATCATGTGTACAGATGTGAGACTGAATTCTCTTAATAAGCACTGGTCAGCCTAGCATTTAACATCACGGATATGAATGTTTTTTGGCTCAATTTATCAACTACGTTTTCAAAGATTTTGAAAACTTTTCGAACTCTAATATATAAGAACACCACAGGCCCAAATGTAGAGAGATTGTATTACAAAATTTATGATATATACTTTTTGTTTTGTGGGCCAAGTGATTGATATATGGCTTAACACAACTGATGATTTTGAAGCAATTAGGATCTCATACTAAAATAATATATGAAAGAGAAGTTGTTGGATATAAGATTTTCTCTATTAGAAAAAAAGTAGGTTGCCCTTGTCAAGAACATTCTATATGTATCTCGCTTAACTTAGATTATTCAATGGATTTGGCACTCAATGATTTGAGATAATTTGACGAGACTATGAGTATCCATTAGATTGTTTTAGAAGGCCAGAGATTGTGCAGGGTACCATCAGCCAATGATATGCTCAATCTAGTTAAAATGCTAGTGTGAGATATTTATATGGTGTTTCCTTACTTTTTTCTGGATGGTTTGTATCATGTGAGGGCACTATAACTTGCTTGCTTAACTCGCAAATATTTAAAGGATCACTTCATGTATCAAGAAGGAATTTGTTATTTTGCGGGGGGTAAAAATTTTCCAATTTTTAAAGCTTGAACTTGCTATTCTTTGGACTACACCTTTAATTAGTTTATTGATCTATTATTTCAGGCCCATCTTGCTCAAATGATGGAGCTATTGGGGAAAATGCCCAGAAAGGTGAGAAGTGAGAACATATCATTTTCTCTTAAGCATTAATTACAAGTGCCAAACATGTTACTTATCCATTTTATTTATTTATTTATTTATTTATTTTCTAATTCTTGTAAAAATAGATTGCATCCGGCGGTTCTCGATGGAAAAGTTTCTTTGATAGATATGGTGATCTGAAGAGGATAAGAAGGCTGAAGTTCTGCCCGCTAGACCGACTTTTGGTTGAGAAGTACAATTTTCTAGCAAGCGATGCTCGTGAGTGAGTTTTCTAATTTTATATGCCCTCTTCTTGATTTTCGCACCAGAGAAGCGGCCAAGAGCGCAACAGTGCCTGCAACATCCATGGATCGAGTTAAAAACACGTAATGATGCATGTGAAATAAAGAGAGATGCAAGCGTGGAGAAGTTGGAAACTGTAATTAACAAGAGAGTTGAGATTAAGGTGGGACCTTGAAGGAGGATTAGGTATGTGTGTGTGTGTGTATATATGCCACATATCATGATTCCTCAGTCAACCTGTATATTGCATGAATTTACTCACAGGTTCTTGATATTTGAAGCATAATGTTTGACTTTGATTGATTAAAGAGGAAGGGCAAGAAAGAAAGTAGTCTTGCACAACTAACAACCGGCGGTGGGAATGATGAAGTGTGTATACTTGCCATCAAGGGGGATTTTAATTTGTTGAGCGTTTAGAAGGAAATGTGGAACTCTCGAGGGTAGCCGTCGACCCTTGTCCTCTTTTTTTTAACAACACATTTTCACCTCTTATACACTTTGCCTATTTGAAAGACAAATATCCCCTCTACAATTAGCGTTGCAAGTGCCGAGCGCGCTAGCTAGCTAATGTCTCGCGCGTAGTAATTTGCTGAACAACGGCGCGACTCCATTCTTTCTACCCTAACCGACGTTTCATATATATGATATGATGTCCTATTTTTGTGTTCTAGCTTGCTTGTTGTTGCTAATTAATTACACTTTTAGTAGCAATTTGATGGGGGAGCATTTTTCTTTTCTAGTGTCGGAATGGTTGATCTCTTGGCATTTTAATTATGTGGGGATTGTATTTGTATATACTTAATTGGCATGTTGTAATTAATGAAGTGTGAGTGATTGACAAAAGGCACAAATGATAGGATGCCTCTTTGTTGTTTGCAGTATCTATCATATTGTGAAGATGTTTAATTAATTACTTAATTCGTCAACATGCATCACCTTGACATGTTGAACAAGGTTGAATTAAATCACCACGTACTAGTGTTTTATATGTGAATTGAGTTATTATAGATATAGGAGTTTCGTGGAGAGAGAGTCGATTAGAAATTTGGATGAGAAAGGAAGATAGATAGAGATGTATATACATGGATGGAGGAAATGCATGGAGGGATTTTGTATATAGTCCCACATGGAAATGCCAAACGCTGGGAAGGAAGAAGTTGGAATTAGAGGAGGAGGGAGAGGCCAAGATGAGCCATCTTTGCGCTTGGGGCAATGACGCAGCTAGTGAGGTAATAACCGAGGCGCGTCAATTGCTGGTTGAAAACTATTTCCAAACCCCCTCATTGACACCTCCAAGGTGCCTTTGAGAATTTCTGGAAGGGCTCCCTCTAAACGGTGGCCTAGCCCGGTGTTGAACTCATACCTTTCTCGGCCTTTTGGCTAAGATCAAGTGTAGTATCTGTTCTTATCAGTTTAATATCTGATACGTGGGGCATTGCCTCACATGATATTAAATTAATTTTTTTCATGGGGGAGGGTCCATTTTTGCGTTGCACTACTGCATTGGCCCGGCGCACCTCACCCCCCACCAATATTGTGTGAAATGGTTTAACTCATGGCCTCCAAGCTAGTTCGACTTCGGATGGTTGAGTTTGGTTTTCGTCCCACATCGACTAGTGATATTGGGAACATATTCACCCTAGTACAAGTAGGAGGTGAAGCAGCACCTTCGAACATACTTACCTGGACGGGGTCTATGGTTGATCAATAAGGATCATGGCCTAGGTTGGTGACCTCCATTGCACTTTGGAGGGGCACCCGCCTAAGATCTCCCCAAGTGGGAGAGTCTACGTCATAATTTGTGGTAGAGGGGGTACGCGTCCGCGCGGCCCCTGCCTATTTTCGATCGAAAACTTCTGCTTGTCACGGTTCTGAGGGTGGTGATTATTAGAGCGATTAAGTGAAAACTTGTTTGTTTGTTTCTATTGTCATCTGTCATTTAACTTTGTAGTTGCTTTCCAGTAAAGCTTGTGAGGCCACCCTCGATAGTTCATTATGCTTGCTTAAGTTTGTTTTTAAAGTCCCATATTGCCCACGTAAAAACCACTCCTGCTGCTTCCTTGCATAAAATGAAACCGAACCTTGGTTGCAAAGCACGCAGCTGCGCTGTGAGCACAAAGCGAACTATTCTTTCGCCTTTTACTAAAGAATACCGTGTGCTCGCTGCATTAAGCAGCATACGCCTATTTTTGGAGGGTTTGCCAGTTTACTTGGCTTGCCCACACTTATTTGTTTTTACAAATGATTGTGTCGCATCAAATTTGATGATAGCGTATCGTTGTTGTTCTAAGGAGCCATTATTGCTTTTGTTGTCGAAGATCTCGTTGGAGTGCTTGGCTAATCTAAAGGCTTGAATTAATTTTACTGCGCTCTAATCCTTCTTCAACATTAACACCCGAAACCAAATACTATATTAATCAAATCCAACAAAAGAACATGGTGAATTTTCAAAAGAAACAAAAAGGGCTTCTGCTCCCCACCTCATCCATGCCAACAAAATTAAAACTAGCCTTTGCTGAATCGTGATCAGCTCGAACAAGTAACTGGGAGAGATGATGTTGAGGAGGGTGCAGCAGAAAAAGAAATGGAGGCTCGAGGTTGAAGAGGGTGTAGGAAACGAAGAAACGGAGAGGCAAATTCGCGAGATTAGGGCATAATTCATTTATAAATGAAACGGACATTTTGGTATTTTTGTAATCCCTCAAGCTGATTTAGAGACTCTTCGGATCATTTATATGTTCTTTGAAGGAAAGCCCCTCACCTTGCAATGAAACTTAAATTTTCTTTGTTAATCTTTGTAAAATCATTCGGATTGTTTAGACGCGCTTAACGAGTTGTATGAAACTCTTTTAAAGTGTATACAAGGGTTTCGGAAGGGTCGTGATCTAATTTGAGATTTTCGAGATCTTAATAAAAATACTCAAAATCACGTCCCTTACTTAGAACCATGCTCACATCTTTTTTAAAAATTTTATATCTTAAGCTTTAGTTCGAGTCTATGAGTTGTTTTGGACCCTTGGTCTTGTGTAACGATTTTAAAGGGAGAACAACAAGTTAAGAAGATCGAGAGAGGTAACACAGTGATGCCTCAAGTAAGTTGAGAGAGAGAGAGAGAGAGAGAGAGAGAGAGAGAGAGGTTGACTTGACTTTGAAGGATCGGACCTCAATCAACGGTGTTGTTAGTTGATGAAGAATATTGAGGGACATGTTTTTATTCATCTTCGACGACTGAGACTTCACAATGAGGTGAGAATTGAAGAAAAGACGGGAAGCAAAAAGAGGATTATGTGGCAAAAACTTTGTATATAGACCTCACCACACGGGGCAATAACATATCATATGTCGCCGCCACCTATGACAAACGATTACAATTATTGGTCGTTACCATGTATGTCGTTAGCCTATACTTGTGGCTTCTACCATAGGTGCTAAATCGGTTTTAGTAGAAGGGTTTATATGAAATCTTGTTTGGTATAATTCCAATTCCTCCAAAGATCACTTAACAACAAGGAAAACCAAATCTTGATTATCAAAATTGACATTCCCGTGATCGAATGTGCTATGTGATAGTCATGGACCGATAAACAAAAGGGCAAAGCGTCATAGACGATGTCAGAGAGCATCATTCAACACTTGATAAAACCTTTTAAATTTTGAATTTCGAGTAAGCAATTTCATCGGAACTCGGTCTTGTAAAATGTTCAATATGAACAGATTGTGTTGAAATAAGGAGACTTTCATAGAACTTGATGGTTATATGAGGTCTGGATGGAATAAAATGAAGGCCCGGAGGCATGACTAAATTGATTTGGGCATCTAGGGATTTATCAATCAAATGACTATCAAGCAGAAGAAGGAGAAAACGATTTGTAAATTTATAAACTGAATGAGTTTCTGGAGTGGCTAAAGGTGCAAAGCGATTCTTCGCAGGAGATTTGCCTTTATTCATGATCTGTAGGCAATTGATGGAAGAAGAAGAAGTGAGAAATTCACGTGATAAGAAATCGGGAAGAAATTATCAGTGCCTTTGATATAATCAATATCAAAATCAAATATACTTAATATTGCTTGCCAGCGAGCGAAAATCTATTTCGAAACCAAATTCTTAACATCTTTTAAAAGAATTTCTTTAGCAGATTTACAATCAACACGAATCAAAAACTTTTGATTTAAAATATCAGCTTGAAATTTTTGAACACAAAGGACAATTGCTAAAACTTCCTTTTTAACAATCGCATAATTGCGTTGAGCTTGATTCCAAAGTTTAGATGTATAACAAACTAATTGTTCTTTACCCGCAGGGGTTCTTCGAAGGAGGATACCTCCATAACCAGTATCAAATGCATCGGTTTGAATGATTTTAAAATAACTTGGATTTGCCAAATGAAGGCAGGGTAGAGTTTTAACCTTTTGTTTGATGGTCTGAACAGCTTTAGTATGAATAGGAGTCCAACTAAATTTGGTATATTTTTTTAGTAACTCTTGTAAAGGTTTTCGATCAATGCAATATTTTGCATTGTTATAAAAATCGGAGAGGTAGTTGAGGCAACCAAGAAATCGTTGCAATTGATTTTTGTCGCTTAACTGATCGAAATTTATCAAAAGTTGATGACTCTATTAACAGGGAGTAATAGTTTGATTTGAAATTTTGAAACCTAAGAAAGTAACAGAGATGTTTGAAATAAATGCATTTTCTTTTGAGAGAGCACAAGGCCATTTTTCATGATGAGTGCCTGAAAGGTATAGAGATGTTTCCAGTGTTGGTCAATAGATTTAGAAAACACCAGAATATCATCGATGTAAACCAAAATAAAGTCATGGTAAGGATTGAATATATCATTCATGATTTTTTAAAATTCAGAGGGAGCATTTTTTAGGCCAAAAGGCATAACATTCCATTGATACTGACCAAAGGGAGTGTTAAACGCAGTTTTATAGCGATCAACAGGTTGAACTTGAATTTGCCGAAAACCAGATTTTAAATCAAATTTGGAGAAAACAACGGCAGATATAGTAGTTTTTATTAAATCATATTTATTTGGCAAAGGATAGCGAATGGTTTTAAGAACTTTATTTAGAGATAACAAGTCGAGGAGCACCTCGTTCAAGTTCAGGAGCATTTTCAACATAGAAGGCAGTTCAACTCCAGGGAGATTGAGAAGGAGTGATTAATTTTTTGTTACATAAATCGTTGATTTCATTTTGACAAAGTTCTCTTAAGCGAGAATTCATTTGAGAAGGATTGGCTTTAGTAGGAATCATGATTCATGAAATTCGAGGGATATAGGGAAGCGTAACAATATGATGTTTACGATCCCAAAATGCAGAAGGAACTTCAGAACAACATTTTTGATGTAAAGTAGATTGAAAAGTCAATAATTTATTTTGAAATGAGGAAGTTTGTAAAAATTGATCGGTTTTGAGAAAATGAATTTCAGTTCTTAAGAAGTTGATCTGATTTTGTTTAAAATCAATTTGATGTATAAGTTGATTTAAATACTTTTCTTTAGGGGGTTGAAGAAAGGAAAAGAAAATTTCTTTATCATGATAAGTGGTAGAAATACCTTTTGAAGAAACCGAAAATGGTTGAATATGTTGGAGAAATGGTGTACCCAATAAGATGTCATGTTGGAGATCTTTAATAATAATAGAAGAGGTAGGAATACAAATAGATTGATGACAGATATATGGGCAAGTGAAATTTTATATTTAATGGTGGAACGTTTTCCATTAGGCGTAGAAATGTGATTGTCGGTTGGTTCACGTAAACGAGAGGGCACGAATACAATTAATATCAAGACACTAAATCAATTAAGGCATTACATTTATAGGAAAAATCCTTGATAGTTATAGTAATAGGAGTGAACCATCTTTGATGAGTGTAGCGAGTAATTGCTTCAATAAAAATATTATCAGGATTGAAGTCAGAGACCGAGTCTATATTTAAAGATTCAGGGTAGTTACTCTATCAGTTAGTGTTTTGATTTATGATTTTAACTGATTAATTTCAGATTGAAGATTGAATAGTTGTTTGATGAGGTTTCTTCCCAAAGAACTTCCATAAGACAATGAAAAGAATATTTCATAGGATCGATATTTAATTGTTTGTTTAAATTTATTTTGCTTTTTAGCAAATGGTTCAGATTCTTCAGGAATAGAATTTGAAGTAGGAACTTGAGAAACTAATTCAGTAAAATATTTATATTTCAACGAAGGATCAGTAATTTGTTCACCAATAGAAAGAATAAGTTCTTCATTAGCCGTTAAAATATTTATTTCTGTTTCAGAAGAAGATGTATTAAGCATGTTATTTGTGCAGTGACATACATCAGAAGATGAATCAGTGTCACTTTGATGAATATTGTGAACTTTCTTTTTATAATTTTTGAGATGACATTTATTAGCATAATGTCCAGGCTTCCCGCATGTATAACAAACATTTTTCTTGCGATTGGCAGCGGGGGGATGTGCTTTAGGAGAAACTTTAGAAAACTTTTTAGATTTTCGTGTAAAACGAGGTTTAGAATAATATTGATTTTTTGGAAATTTTGAATGACCTTTTGAACGCAGTTGTTTAGCTTGGGTTGCCAGAGGAGTGATATCTAAATCATGCCCGAAGTCATAACAGAAATTACCAAGATCACGTTTTAACGTATTCTTTTCCTTTTGTAATTGACGCTTTATGCGCATATCATTACATATGGAAATTCCACAAGATTGAACGTATTGGAGAAGATCTCCATAGGACAAAGCAGCCCAATTCATAGAACCATCATTTTGATGTTTGATATATTCTTTGACTTTAGCAGCAAAGAAGGGAGGTAGACCAACAATGAACCGTTCTTTCCAAAAATTTGTATCATGTTCGGTTAATTGATAAAGTTTAGTAAAAAATGTATCTTTATACCATCGATAATCATTCAAAGTACGACATCGTAAGTTTTGTAATTGATCACTTATTTTTTCATTAAGAGAATTAAGCTGACCAACAAAATACCAGATAATATTAGCCATTAGGTATCAACACCAGTAGGCTGAGGTTTCCCTTGATTATCAAGAATAGGATTGTTATTAGAACCCCTTTTGACAGCAGAGACAATGTTAGTGCGATTTTCTGTATTAAAAACATACTGCCACCAGCCATATAATTGGCCTGTAAAACTAGCAGCAATGGCTAATGCTATTTGATATTCGGGATGTTTATGAAGAGAGCAAGCCTTTGCATATATTTGCATTTGTAATAAAACTTTCATAATTTGATATTTTGATAATCCATCGATATTCCAATCATATATGGCATTGCCATCATATTTTTTATGACGCTTGGTCTTTTCTTCAAGAATAAGATCAGCTGGAGATGGTCGAGAATAAAATTGTTTCCGTAATGGATAACGATTTTGAAATGAAGTCTTATGCATAACGCGATGAATAGAGAGGTGATCGGAAGAAGAGTCAGAACCTGAATGTGGTAAAGAACTGGAGGAGGCTAATGGCTCATTTTGTGTAGATACAGAAGAAGCATATTCAAATAACTGATCTACATTTCCTATAACAGGGAATTTAGCTTTATCTTTTCTAGGAGTAGATGGTTGAGAAGAAGTGGAGGCATAATTTTTATTGGAGACAGTTAGCTGGGCTAATTGAGATGTTAATTTATCCATGAATTCATCAGAATATTTTGAGGATTTCTGAGCAAATGATTGTTGAACATTTTCAAATTAAATGTTTAGTCCCACATTGGTTAGGAACTTCAAGTTTAAAGAGTATATATGTACTCTTGCACCATTGTGTGTGTAAAATAAAATACAAGTGCTATGCACGGTGAGCCACACGCGCGCGGTGCGGCGCATATGGCGCTTTAATGGTAAAAATTTTTACCTATGGTTAGCTGACACACATATGCATGCACACGCACGTGCTAAGTGCGCCCATAAAAGCGCCATATGCGCCGCACCGCGCGCGTGTAGCTCACCGTGCATAGCACTTGTATTTTATTTTACAAACTTCCTCATTTCAAAATAAATTATTGACTTTTGAATCTACTTTACATCAAAAATGTTGTTCTGAAGTTCCTTCTGCATTTTGGGATCGTAAACATCATATTGTTACGCTTCCCTATATCCCTGAATTTCATGAATCACAGATTCCTACTAAAGCCAATCCTTCTCAAATGAATTCTCGCTTAAGAGAACTTTGTCAAAATGAAATCAACGATTTATGTAACAAAAAATTAATCACTCCTTCTCAATCTCCCTGGAGTTGAACTGCCTTCTATGTTGAAAATGCTCCTGAACTTGAACGAGGTGCTCCTCGACTTGTTATCTCTAAATAAAGTTCTTAAAACCATTCGCTATCCTTTGCCAAATAAATATGATTTAATAAAAACTACTATATCTGTCGTTGTTTTCTCCAAATTTGATTTAAAATCTGGTTTTTGGCAAATTCAAGTTCAACCTTCTGATCGCTATAAAACTGCGTTTAACACTCCCTTTGGTCAGTATCAATGGAATGTTATGCCTTTTGGCCTAAAAAATGCTCCCTCTGAATTTCAAAAAATCATGAATGATATATTCAATCCTTACCATGACTTTATTTTGGTTTACATCGATGATATTCTGGTGTTTTGTAAATCTATTGACCAACACTGGAAACATCTCTATACCTTTCAGGCACTCATCATGAAAAATGGCCTTGTGCTCTCTCAAAAGAAAATGCATTTATTTCAAACATCTGTTACTTTCTTAGGTTTCAAAATTTCAAATCAAACTATTACTCCTGTTAATAGAGTCATCAACTTTGCTGATAAATTCCCTGATCAGTTAACTGACAAAAATCAATTGCAACGATTTCTTGGTTGCCTCAACTACCTCTCCGATTTTTATAACAATGCAGCCACTGATCGAAAACCTTTACAAGAGTTACTAAAAAAATATACCAAATTTAGTTGGACTCCTATTCATACTAAAGCTGTTCAGACCATCAAACAAAAGGTTAAAACTCTACCCTGCCTTCGTTTGGCAAATCCAAGTTATTTTAAAATCATTCAAACCGATGCATCCGATACTGGTTATGGAGGTATCCTCCTTCAAAGAACCCCTGCGGGTAAAGAACAATTAGTTTGTTATACATCTAAACTTTGGAATCAAGCTCAACGCAATTATGCGATTGTTAAAAAGGAAGTTTTAGCAATTGTCCTTTGTGTTCAAAAATTTCAAGCTGATATTTTAAATCAAAAGTTTTTGATTCGTGTTGATTGTAAATCTGCTAAAGAAATTCTTTTAAAAGATGTTAAGAATTTGGTTTCGAAATAGATTTTCGCTCGCTTGGCAAGCAATATTAAGTATATTTGATTTTGATATTGATTATATCAAAGGCACTGATAATTCTCTCCCTGATTTCTTATCACGTGAATTTCTCACTTCTTCTTCTTCCATCAATTGCCTACAGATCATGAATAAAGGCAAATCTCCTGCGAAGAATCGCTTTGCACCTTTAGCCACTCCAGAAACTCATTCAGTTTATAAATTTACAAATCGTTTTCTCCTTCTTCTGCTTGATAGTCATTTGATTGATAAATCCCTAGATGCCCAAATCAATTTAGTCATGCCTCCGGGCCTTCATTTTATTCCATCCAGACCTCATATAACCATCAAGTTCTATGAAAAGTCTCCTTATTTCAACACAATCTGTTCATATTGAACATTTTACAAGACCGAGTTCCGATGAAATTGCTTACTCGAAATTCAAAATTTAAAAGGTTTTATCAAGTGTTGAATGATGCTCTCTGACATCGTCTATGACGCTTTGCCCTTTTGTTTATCAGTCCATGACTATCACATAGCACATTCGATCACGGGAATGTCAATTTTGATAATCAAGATTTGGTTTTCCTTGTTAAGTGATCTTTGGAGGAATTGGAATTATACCAAACAAGATTTCATATAAACCCTTCTACTAAAACCGGTTTAGCACCTATGGTAGCGACCCACAAGTATAGGCTACGACATACATGGTAACGACCAATAATCGTAATCGCCGTCATAGGTGGCGGCGACATATGATATGTTATTGCCCCGTGTGGCTGAGGTCTATATACAAAGTTTTTGCCACATAATCCTCTTTTTGCTTCCCGTCTTTTCTTCAATTCTCACCTCATTGTGAAGTCTCAGTCGTCGAAGATGAATAAAAACATGTCCCTCAATATTCTTCATCAACTAACAACACCGTTGATTGAGGTCCGATCCTTCAAAGTCAAGTCAACCTCTCTCTCTCTCTCTACTCTCTCTCTCTCTCTCTCTCTCTCTCTCTCTCTCTCAACTTACTTGAGGCATCACTGTGTTACCTCTCTCGATCTTCTTAACTTGTTGTTCTCCCTTTAAAATCATTACACAAGACCAAGGGTCCAAAACAACTCATAGACTCGAACTAAAGCTTAAGATATAAACTTTTTAAAAAAGATGTGAGCATGGTTCTAAGTAAGGGACGTGATTTTGAGTATTTTTATTAAGATCTCGAAAATCTCGAATATCTCGAATTAGATCACGACCCTTCCGAAACCCTTGAATACACTTTAAAAGAGTTTCATACAACTCGTTAAGCGCGTGTAAACAATCCGAATGATTTTACAAAGATTAACAAAGAAAATTTTAGTTTCATTGCAAGGTGAGGGGCTTTCCTTCAAAGAACATATAAATGATCCGAAGAGTCTCTAAATCAGCTTGAGGGATTGCAAAAATACCAAAATGTCCGTTTCATTTATAAATGAATTATGCCCTAATCTCGCGAATTTGCCTCTCCGTTTCTTCGTTTCCTACACCCTCTTCAACCTCGAGCCTCCATTTCTTTTTCTGCTGCACCCTCCTCAACATCATCTGTCCCAGTTACTTGTTCGAGCTGATCACGATTCAGCAAAGGCTAGTTTTAATTTTGTTGGCATGGATGAGGTGGGGAGCAGAAGCCCTTTTTGTTTCTTTTGAAAATTCACCATGTTCTTTTGTTGGATTTGATTAATATAGTATTTGGTTTCGGGTGTTATTGTTGAAGAAGGATTAGAGCGCAGTAAAATTAATTCAAGCCATTAGATTAGCAAAGCACTCCAACGAGATCTTCGACAACAAAAGCAATAATGGCTCCTTAGAACAACAACGATACGCTATCATCAAATTTGATGCGACACAATCATTTGTAAATACAAATAGGTGTGGGCAAGCCAAGTAAACTGGCAAACCCTCCAAAAATAAGCGTATGCTGCTTAATGCAGCGAGCACACGGTATTCTTTAGTAAAAGGCGAAAGAATAGTTCGCTTTGTGCTCACAGCGCAGCTGCGTGCTTTGCAACCAAGGTTCGGTTTCATTTTATGCAAGGAAGCAGGAGGAGTGGTTTTTACGTGGGCAATATGGGACTTTAAAAACAAACTTAAGCAAGCATAATGAACTATCGAGGGTGGCCTCACAAGCTTTACTGGAAAGCAACTACAAAGTTAAATGACAGATGACAATTGAAAGAAACAAACAAACAAACAAGTTTTCACTTATTCGCTCTAATAATCACCACACTCAGAACCGTGACAAGCAGAAGTTTTCGATTGAAAATAGGCAGGGGCCGCGCGGACGCGTACCCCTCTACCACAAATTATGACGTAGACTCTCCCACTTGGGGAGATCTTAGGCGGGTGCCCCTCCAAAGTGCAATGGAGGTCACCAACCTAGGCCATGATCCTTATTGATCAACCATAGACCCCGTCCAGGTAAGTATGTTCGAAGGTGCTGCTTCACCTCCTAGTTGTACTAGGGTGAATATGTTCCCAATATCACTAGTCGATGTGGGACGAAAACCAAACTCAACCATGCAAGAAACATATTTCTGTTTGCTTGCTTAGGAAACGCACCCACCGAAGTCGAACTAGCTTTGAGGCCATGAGTTGGAAACCATTTCACATAATATTGGTGGGAGGTGAGGTGCGCCGGGCCAATGCAGTAGTGCAACGCAAAGGCGACACGCGAGAGCCCCAATAGCAAGCTATCGTGATGGACCCTCCCCCATGAAAAAAATTAATTTAATATCATGTGAGGCAATGCCCCACGTATCAGATATTAAACTGATAAGAACAGATACTACACTTGATCTTAGCCAAAAGGCCGAGAAAGGTATGAGTCCAACACCGGGCTAGGCCACCGTTTATACTACGTTGCTCTCTCACCCGTTTTGCACAATCGATGTGGGACGTATGAAGTCATTTTTTTTAACGAGAACCTAACCACGTAGCTTTAGTAGTTGGTTGTATCTGCAATCGAAACCATCTTTCCGCCCAGTAAACGAAAACCTTTAAGATGCTTAAATCAGTAGAGGAC
Organism: Stephania yunnanensis; assembly: GCA_039657365.1. Taxonomy (NCBI): domain Eukaryota; kingdom Viridiplantae; phylum Streptophyta; class Magnoliopsida; order Ranunculales; family Menispermaceae; genus Stephania; species Stephania yunnanensis. Next base: position 49,839,394 of record CM077585.1, on the reverse strand, counting down.
TTTACCCTTGTTTAGAGGGAGCCCTTCCAGAAATTCTCAAAGGCACCTTGGAGGTGCCAATGAGGGGGTTTGGAAATAGTTTTCAACCAGCAATTGACGCGCCTCGGTTATTACCTCACTAGCTGCGTCATTGCCCCAAGCGCAAAGATGCCTCATCTTGGCCTCTCCCTCCTCCTCTAATTCCAACTTCTTCCTTCCCAGCGTTTGGCATTTCCATGTGGGACTATATACAAAATCCCTCCATGCATTTCCTCCATCCATGTATATACATCTCTATCTATCTTCCTTTCTCATCCAAATTTCTAATCGACTCTCTCTCGACGAAACTCCTATATCTATAATAACTCAATTCACATATAAAACACTAGTACGTGGTGATTTAATTCAACCTTGTTCAACATGTCAAGGTGATGCATGTTGACGAATTAAGTAATTAATTAAACATCTTCACAATATGATAGATACTGCAAACAACAAAGAGGCCTCCTATCATTTGTGCCTTTTGTCAATCACTCACACTTCATTAATTACAACATGCCAATTAAGTATATACAAATACAATCCCCACATAATTAAAATGCCAAGAGATCAACCATTCCGACACTAGAAAAGAAAAATGCTCCCCATCAAATTGCTACTAAAAGTGTAATTAATTAGCAACAACAAGCAAATTAGAACACAAAAATAGGACATCATATCATATATATGAAACGTCGGTTAGGGTAGAAAGAATGGAGTCGCGTAGTTGTTCAAAAAATTACTACGCGCGAGACATTAGCTAGCTAGCGCGCTTGGCACTTGCAACGCTAATTGTAGAGGGGATATTTGTCTTTCAAATAGGCAAAGTGTATAAGAGGTGAAAATGTGTTGTTAAAAAAGAGGACAAGGGTTAAATGACTACCCTCGAGAGTTCCACATTTCCTTCTAAACGCTCAACAAATTAAAATCCCCCTTGATGGCAAGTATACACACTTCATCATTCCCACCATAGGTTGTTAGTTGTGCAAGACTACTTTCTTTCTTGCCCTTCCTCTTTAATCAATCAAAGTCAAACATTATGCTTCAAATATCAAGAACCTCGTGAGTAAATTCATGCAATATACACGTTGATGAGGAATCATGATATGTGGCATATATACACACACACACACGTACCTAATCCTCCTTCGAGGTCCCACCTTAATCTCAACTCTCTTGTTAATTACAGTTTCCAACTTCTCCACGCTTGCATCTCTCTTGATTTCACATGCATTATTACGTGTTTTTAACTCGATCCATGGATGTTGCAGGCACTGTTGCGCTCTTGGCCGCTTCTCTGGTGCGAAAATCAAGAAGAGGGCATATAAAATTAGAAAACTCACTCACGAGCATCGCTTGCTAGAAAATTGTACTTCTCAACCAAAAGTCGGTCTAGCGGGCAGAACTTCAGCCTTCTTATCCTCTTCAGATCACCGTATCTATCAAAGAAACTTTTCCATCGAGAACCGCCGGCTGCAATCTATTTTTACAAGAATTAGAAAATAAATAAATAAATAAAATGGATAAGTAACATGTTTGGCACTTGTAATTAATGCTTAAAAGAAAATGATATGTTCTCACTTCTCACCTTTCTAGGCATTTTCCCCAATAGCTCCATCATTTGAGCAAGATGGGCCTGAAATAATAGATCAATAAACTAATTAAAGGTGTAGTCCAAAGAATAGCAAGTTCAAGCTTTAAAAATTGGAAAATTCTTACCCCCGCGAAATAACAAATTCCACTGCTGATACATGAAGTGATCCTCTAAATATTTGCAGTTAAGCAAGCAATTTATAGTGCCCACACGTGATACAAAACCATGCAGAAAAAAAGTAAGGAAACACTATATAAATATCTCACACTAGCATTTTAACTAGATTGAGCATATCATTGGCTGATGGTACTCTGCACAATCTCTGGCCTCCTAAAACAATCTAATGGATACTCATAGTCTCGTCAAATTATCTCAAATCATTGAGTGCCAAATCCATTGAATAATCTAAGTTAAGCGAGATACATATAGAATGTTCTTGACAAGGGCAACCAACTTTTTTTCTAATAGAGAAAATCTTATATCCAACAACTTCTCTTTCATATATTATTTTAGTATGAGATCCTAATTGCTTCAAAATCATCAGTTGTGTTAAGCCATATATCAATCACTTGGCCCACAAAACAAAAAGTATATATCATAAATTTTGTAATACAATCTCTCTACATTTGGGCCTGTGGTGTTCTTATATATTAGAGTTCGAAAAGTTTTCAAAATCTTTGAAAACGTAGTTGATAAATTGAGCCAAAAAACATTCATATCCGTGATGTTAAATGCTAGGCTGACCAGTGCTTATTAAGAGAATTCAGTCTCACATCTATACACGTGATTCGACATGTGTTAGTTTTACCAGTTGTACAGACCTCTCTATGCATTAATTGATCTAAAATTACTTGAGTACTTTTGAAAGTGCAATTCATTACCTTACTTAAGCAGTTCAACTACCTTTGTTGCTAATTGGTGATAACCTAACTTTCTCATGAATGACATCGGACTATACATTCCCCGTTCTTTGTGCTTATCTAACATCACATATCTCATGTATTAATGTCTCTCAAAAACTCATACTTTTGTTATTTAACACGTAACGATAGAGTTCTATAAAATGCTTTTTTTTAATGTGAAGAATTTCTTGAAAACTACTATAATTTTATTGGATTCACGTAGCTGAAAATCTTTTGGACGCAATTTTTCAATTCAACTTCCTATCTTAATTCTATGATCCACATTTTCCTCAATAAGTCTCTTTTAATGAAACTCATCCAGGGAAATTGGAAAGTTCAAATTCTTCAAAATATATACAAACCTAAACTAGTATCGATGTCTTTTAAGATAAAACCCCACATTTAAAAATTGAAAGGTGGTTAAGTTTGGGACAATATCGGTATTGACAAAAATCATAGGCTCTCGGAGAAGTGCCACGGGCTAAGTGCTTGCGGATGATGTGTGCCGCGCAGCATGAAAAAATCAACATGGTATCAAATCCGACGGTTCGATTGGGACTTGTCGAGAAAAACCCCTTAAATAGATTTCGGCCGAAGGTGGAGTGTTAAGATGTATAGGACCGAAATAATAGTCCCACATCGGGTAATTGAAATTTCTTACTGAAATATATAAGTGGTGATCTCCCATCAACTAGTATGGGCGGGTTGCTTGCGAAAAATTTGCCACGGGCATGAAAAAATCAACACATTTAACAAATCAACCTTATTAACATCAATTTTCACATCAATGATGTCCTTAACACCCCAATTGTAACCTCCTCCTTTCCCAACCACAAGGGAGAATACTAGTCTCTCCAAGGAATGCTTTTTATCATCCAAAAAAAACTCAATCACGGCATGGAAGTCTACACGAGTCATATAGATGATGGTGAGTCGGTGACTCAAATTATATCATCATACACACTGACATTTCATTTCTTCTATGCTTGTCCTCCCAATAGTCATCAAATTCAACTATGATTCTTCTTCCAAGACAGAACTGTCAAACAAACACCGGAAGAAGAGGGGAAATTACTAAGTCATGAGCAAAACTCATATGGAAGAATTTAAGAGAAGATGAAAAAGAAAAATCGGAACACATATTTCTCTATCTTGTTTCAACTTCCAAGTGTAGTCCAACCATTTTGGGAATACTCAAGACTTTCACAAAAGTGGTGAGAAGCATTTTGCTTATAGTGAACTGAATTGATCTTTGGGACAACCAGAATCATTTTCTGAAAATTTGTTTCACAAGGGTTTTTTTATGCAAGAACTACTTAGCCACTTTGAGCATAAGACCTTACTCTATGCTCCTAGACCTTGAACTCTAAAGATATGCATTTCCATTGCATCTGGAGACAAGAGCAAGAAGGAAAAAATACATTATACAATTCATAGCAACTTTATAATAGGAAGAAGGCGACAGATTCTAAGAAATGATGTTTCGTAAAGACTGAACAAGAAATGAAGTAATAAAGTTTTCTTTAATCTAAACAATGTTTAAGGGAGTTCGAAAGTAATGAAATAGACAAAAGCATGTCTATATAAACTATATGTTAATTATTTTTTATGAGTATAATCACAAGCATCTAAAAGAAAAATCCTTTAAGATAGCAATTGGGTCAAGTTGAATTATGTTTTATATGAGATAATGTTAACGCATGCATAAAATGAGCGTAGCATAGATGCGGAAGCTTAAGTGGATGTGTGTAAAACTCATAAAGATAGGATAAGAAAAACAAAGGTTCAAAGGAGTAGCAACCATAGATGCAGAAATTAGGGAAAGGCACCCTGGTGTTCTCAAGCATGAACAATGGAATCTTAAGATTTATGTAGAAGTTCTGCTCCTAAAAACTCAATACAACATCCATATACTTGAGGAAATTTGCGAAAAGGATAACTAAAACATCCTCAACAGATCAAAGAGACCAATGAATCCCAAGCTTCTAACCTATCAACACTCTATTGTGCTAACATCGCGGCATATCTCGGTAGATAATTTATCTAGCATTCAATTCACACTTTGCAATATCAACCAAAAAGCGCGAGATCCCAAAAGTCTGCATTAATGTAGAATAATGAATGGGCTAGCGAATTTTTACATAACTAGGATGACACCAAACAATGTAGGATTGTAGGTAGACATTAGTGCATCCAAGGGAGGGGAAATAGGCAAACTACTATTGTTCCAACTTTTTGTCTTCATGGGGCTCAAGACTTGTACATTATTATTAGGATGCCAGTATGCCACCAAATAAGATAGGATTGTAAGCAGACATCATGGCAGCAAGCGAAAAGGGAGGGAAGGGGCGAGGCTAACTACTAGTGTTACAATGTTTTGCCTTCATGGTGCACTTCTCTTTCCATACACTTTAATCATTGTAAATAATGATATCCTTTCTCTTTCAAATCTGCGAAGAGCATACCAGTTTACAGGACTCTAGACATTCCAACGAGAGGACTTGTACTATAAAGGAAAGTGAAGATTCACCTTTCAAAGTTTGAGTGAGATCATCTCCATGATCATTTCATATTGATCTAAGTATATAATTCAAGCTTTTGAGAAATTATAAATAATAATATATTCAATCATATAAAGGGAAGTGCAAGATGAACTGACCTCATCATCACTATAGCCTTGGACACTGGAAGGTGCAAGGACCTACTTTTTTCTAATAGAGAAAATCTTATATCCAACAACTTCTCTTTCATATATTATTTTAGTATGAGATCCTAATTGCTTCAAAATCATCAGTTGTGTTAAGCCATAAATCAATCACTTGGCCCACAAAACAAAAAGTATATATCATAAATTTTGTAATACAATCTCTTTCATGCTTGACATTTGGGCATGTGGTGTTCTTATATATTAGAGTTCGGAAAGTTTTCAAAATCTTTGAAAACGTAGTTGATAAATTGAGCCAAAAAACATTCATATCGTGATGTTAAATGCTAGGCCGACCAGTAATTATTAAGAGAATTCAGTCTCACATCTATACACATGATTCGACATGTGTTATTTTTACCAGTTGTACAGACCTCTCTATGCCTTAATTGATCTAAAATTACTTGAGTACTTTTGGAAGTGCAATTCATTAACCTACTTCAGCAGTTCAACTACCTTTGTTGCTAATTGGTGATAACCTAACTTTCTCGTGAATGACATCGGACTATATGTTCCCCGTTCTTTATGCTTATCTAACATCATATATCTCATGTATTAATGTCTCTCAATGTGACGACCCCAAATCTCGAGGCAAACCAGGCACTGCCTCGTCGTCGAACACGTCACTAAACCATGTTATGTCACTTGCACCCATGTCCAAGACGACCCGCGAACTAACCATCTTATTATTCAACTTAGTCAATTTCGTCGTTTAAAAGATTATTTTGTCGAAATATACCAAGTCAATAAGTTTTACCACTTAATTTGTTTATTTTGATTTTTCTTAGGTTATTTTTAATAGCGGAAGTCTTAATAATATGCAAATTAATATAAATGAGACTTGCATTAATTAACAACCTATAGGGTGGAAACCCGGCAAAAAGATATCATGTATATCAATAAGGCGATAAATGGTATAACAAGTGTAAATATACATACATTAGGTAATAAGTCTCCCAAGATAATTCTAAAAAAGAGTGTATATGTATAAGTAAAAACACCTACGAATAAGTTAGTGGAGGCACTCTAGATCAGAGGTAGTCGCCAATCACCGTCTTCCCTTGGCTCGTCGTAAGATCTGCAACTTGCCACCAATAAACAATAACAAGTTCCGGTGAGTAAATCCCAGAGAAATCCAGTTAGTATTCACAAGAAGTCCAAGAAAATGACTACAATTCATGCATATAAAGTAAATGAACAGGAATGTAAAGCATGAATATAAATCGTGAGATAATCAAGAATATGGAACGCAAGTGCGGCGTATAGCAGTTGAGCCCTAGGACGTAAATACTAAATCGAGAAGGCTCTAGGGGTGAGGAAGTCCACACCCCTTTTTCACGGTCGAAACGAGGAACTCTGTTGGTTAGAAAGTAGACTTCCGCCCAACGCCTCATAGGAGAGGAAATCTGTGACGGATGTGAGCCCCACGTCAACTCGCTCTTGAGATCATCGACTCGCTGAGAGATATTTCACGCGTAGTTTAAGGTATGACCAACACCGTAGCAACAATCAGATCATCATCAATGAAAAAATCGAAAATGAGTCACTCCGTCCCTTCGACCATACATAGACACACGCGGGAATAAAGTAAACATGCAAGCTGAAATGGCGAGAAGTAATGGAAAATAAATAATTTACAAGAAAAATAAGTGAATTCTAAACTGACTTTCTTGTGGGTATACTTACCTCAAACAATCGCAAATATCTCACCAAAATGTCTCGCTGACGCTGCGAGATACGCCCCCGATACCCGACTATAGTCTCACAAGTCCTTGGTATCCAATTATATCACTTTTGTTATTTTAGAGTCATATTAAGTGAATTGATGATATGTGACCAAAAACTTGAGATTTTGTTTCAAAAAGTTTAATTTTGGCACTCTTATCGAGTTATACCGGGGTGTCGATGCCCCAAAAAGTCCTAAAAATTGATTTTTTATATTTTCCTATTTTATTATAATTTCTTTATTTTTTTGACTTTCCATAATCTTCTAGCTATTTTCTTATATTTATTTGATTTAAAAATATATTTATTTAATTTTTTAAAATTTTTAATTAATTAAAATTAATTTGGGGTGGGTTGGGCCCGAACCGAGCCCAGTTCGGTGGGGCTCGGTTCGGCCCAACCTTAGTTCATTTGGATAATAAATACCCATTTAAAACATTACACAAAGTTGTTAACTCGCAAATGTCATAATTGGATATATTTTAAATCATACTAACATGTTATGTTTTACATTGTTTTTCATTAATCAAACAAGCTCCAATAGCCACAATCTTTATTGATCATCAAAGTAGGTTATACTAAGAGTCAAACGAACCTATTCGCAAGTCAATCAGACCTAATTTGATGTCTCGTATCTATCCACCAACATGCCTACTCAAAATAGTAAGAAAAATAACAGTGTAGTCCTACTTTTAGCCTTTTTTCCGGCCTTTAAAACACTATCAAACCTTCTCCAAATCAAAATCTAATTTTCAGGGATTAAGTTTGATATATAAACACGAAAACCCATAAAAGATTTCGCTAATAAAACCTTCATTTACTTGGTCAAATCATTACTCCAAAGTAGCCCAAAAATTGAATTGTTCTACAATACTATTTTTTTATGCTACAAAGTCGACTTCAATAGACCTATGAAATCCAATGTGTAAGTTTGACAAAAATCCAATGTTTAATCCCTCGAAATCATATCCCAACGCGACATGAATCGACAACAACACCAATTTAGTGAATTCTTTGAAATGATCAAGCTATGGAGATGGAGTTACCTAGCTTGATGTTCATGCAAGCTTGATCACCGAAGCTCCTCCTACCTCACTGAATTTTTCAATCTCTTCTTCTCTTCTCTCAAGCCAAAACCCTTTTCTTTTGCTCTCAATCGATGTGTATGATAATTGTGATCACAACCTTGACTTATGAGGTTTATTTGATAAGGCTGAACCTTGGCCCTGATCTTTTATGCACACGTATCTCGAGACATATCTAGTGGTCCACCTTTACACAATTATCACCCAAGTCATTCTTAAATGACTCTCATAGTTGACTACTCTAGTATCTAGATTGCTCATTACGTGTCTCGATTCACATCATGTGACCATTTAAATGCATACACTAACTTAGACCTACTATTTGAATTAAAAACATGAACCCATTAAAGCAACTAAAAGTCATAGTTTGCTCAAAATGGAACTTACCCTTAAGTCGCTACCTCGATCTCACGTCTACACGCAATTCGAAGTACGTCTCCGCTCGTTTTGACACCGATATGCCCCGCGTGTACCTTCGTCGCACATTTTTGAACTTAATTAGTTTAGATTGTTCAATCATAATATAAATAATATGAGCATCAAACAAAAATAACATACCTCAGTGTCTACTCCCGAGATTTGGACATGCGTATCACACCAAGTGAGTCTCACACATGACCCCGAAATGACACGAGTTAGATTTTAGGGTCGTTACAACGCATATTTGAAGCTCTTGGCTAATGGCTTCGTCAATTTGGCTAGATCTAGAGGCATGCATGTTGGGATGAAGACACATGGTGTAACGGCCCAAATTTTAATTTCGTCGTTATTATGGATTATTTTCAGACTTGGACGACAGCTCAGAACCATGTGGATACCGCAAATAGGGCAGGGCATGCTGACTAGGTAAATAGTAATTTTGTATGATTGTTTGCATATTGCGATGTTGTATATCGAGTTATTCGCTTAACATCGCATGTGTGTATTTATATCATCGAATCGAGCGAGATAGTGTAACGGGTGTTAGCCTCGAAAAACGTGTCGATGCTGAAGAGAACTATGGGTACACTAGGTCGGAAAAACTAAAAATCGCAAATTAAATAAATAAATAAATAATGGTCAAATAATTACTATGGAATATATATTGGGCGGTTAGTGATGCGGCAGTACGCGTATATCGCGATTCGAACGCGAAACTCGGGCGTCGAAACGCTCGAAAACACAGGCGAGTGTCTCGGTTGCGTCACACTTGGGAGTCAATGACACAAAGTCAATTAACTTACCCTCATATACACTCCACCTCACTCCCTCATCATTTTCACCTCTCCCTCACGTCACTCTCTCACCTCACCTACACCTCACTCTCTCTCATACACACCCACACCCACACACGTTCACACAGTAGGGAGGCCGAGATGAAGAAGAAGGAAATGAGAGGAGGAGGAGAGGGAGGAACACGCCGGGAAGGAGAAGAGGAGGTGGAGACGTCAACGGCCGAGGTAAGTCGTTGCTTTTGTTGTGTTTTCGGTGTGTCGGACATGGTGGCCACGAAGGGGTTCGGCCATGGAGGCCAAACTAGTCGAGGTGGAGATGGCAGGGATGTCCCCCTGCCATCGAGTCCACCGGGGTTGGGGTGGACAACAACCCCAACCCAAATCGGAGAGGAAGAAAAAAAAAAAAAAAAAAAAAAAGAACCAGTAACGTTCTCTGTGAGGAAGAAGAAGAAGATGGGGTGGGGGTGGAACGGTTGGGCGGTCGGGCCCCGGACCAACCGACCGGGTGGGTCCGAACCGAGTCGGGTCGACCCGATTGGATCGGGTCGAGACGAGGCCGGATGGACCGGGTTTGACCCGGTCCAGGGACCCACCTATATATTAAAATAATATAAATATTAAATTTTAATTTAAAAACAATCTTAAATTGAATAAATTACAAAAAATAAGAAAATGGGGTAGAAAATTTAAAAAAAATCCAGAAAAATCAGGAAAAATATAAAAAAAATGAGAAAATGGTAGAAAAATGGTATTTGAGAATTTTTCAGCCGTTGGCACCCTGGTATAACTCAAAAAGGGTGTCAAACCAAAACTTTTGAAACGAAAGTTTTCATAATTTGACCACACATTATAAATTCACTTAATTTCACTCTAAATCAGTTAAAATGGTTTAATGAGACACCAGGAACTTAAGAGACCACAATCGGGAGTCGAGCACGTATCTCGAGACGTGAGTGAGACTTTAGAGTGCATTTTTGAGGTACGTAAGATTTCATCTGAAAGTCACTAAGGGTTTATTTTTCCATCGTTGATTTCCTATTCCTTGTTATTGTACTCTATTCCATGATACATTTGGGTTGGTGGTCGAGTTACTCCCACCTGATATCAGTAAGAACAAGTAATATTAAAGATGTATACCGTACATGGAGTGCCAATATCTATAGTGTCAGACAGATACAATCGACTTACTTCGCAGCTTTGGTATGCCATACATGAGCAGTATGGTACCAGATTGCAGTTCAGCACGACTTTTCATCCACAGACTGATGGGCAGTCTTAGAGAATTATTCAAATTCTTGAGGACATGCTCAGAGCCTGTGTGTTATAGTTTGGAGGGTCATGGGAGTAGTTTTTACCACTTTGTGATTTTGCCTACAACAATAGCTATCAAACTAGTATTGGGATGCCACCATTCGAGGCGCTATAGGGGAGACCATACAGATCACCAGCTTGTTGGGTAGAGCCCAAAGACGTAGCTGTCGTTAGGCCAAAAATCGTTGTAGATCATACAGAAAAAATTAGGATGATTCGTCAAAGGTTACATGCTGCTAAGGATAGACAAAAGAAGTACGCGAACAAATACCGCGATGGGTTGAGTTATGAAGTCGAGGATTAGGTCTACTTGAAGAGTTCTCCCTTGAAGGGCCATCAGAGATTTGGGATCAAGTGAAAACTTGCACCGAGATTCATCGGGTCATTTCAGATAGCCCGACGAGTTGGGAGGTTGCTTATCAGTTGTGATTGCTGCTAGTTGGCAGGGGTTCATGATGTTTTTCACATTTCTATGTTGAGGCTAGTCAGATTAGCACCGAGACTGGTGGTTCATATGACGGGATCGAGGTCAGACCGAATGTGACATACGAGGAGCACCCTATAGAGATAGTGGATTGCAAGGTACAGACTCTCAGAAGGAAAGAAATATCACTTGTACCCGTTCGATGATAATATCATAAAAACGAGGGTCTTATTTGGGAGAGATAGTCTACCGTGCGAAAGCGATACCCCTACGTATTCCAAGATAAAGATTTAGTTAAATTTGAATTTCGGGACGAAATTCCTTTTAGTTGGGAAGATTGTAACGACCCGCTTTAATTAATCTCGAATAATTGATAAATTACTGATTAAGATCCTAAGCTTTTGCGCAAATGGTGCGAAAAAGTGTAGGGCACACTTAACGAGGCAAAAATTGATATTTTGTGTAGCGAGTGTTTATTATTTTACTATTAGTTAAGAATTCGCTTCGTGCTAGTTAAGAATTGCGTTTGGTCACGTTGTGCGCGTATAGTGACTAAAGTGCACGACGTAGCGGTGTGCACGTAATGCGGTTGTATGGGATAGTATGAGATTTAGTTGTCACATCACACATCCCATCACATCACATATCCAATTACCATACTTCAACCCATCCCCCATTCTTTCTCTCTCATCTCCAAAATCAAACAAAAAAAATCTCTATCTCCTCACTCACCCCCTCTCTCTACTAGAGCTCATCTTCTCCCCCTCTCATTTTCATTTTCTTCTCCACTTCTAGCTCCTCACCACCAAGCTCTCCATCACCTTCCCAACTCGGTCGCACAGCTCTCGCAGTGCTTTCTCCACTCGACGACGCTCACAAAGATCTCTGAATCGAGGTGAGTGTGTCAATTTTTGTTAACTTTTGTGGAGAAATTTAAAGTTTAATGGTGATGGTGTTGTTGGGTGGTTGTTGTTGTTATTGTAAGGTTGTTGATGGTGTTGTTGGGTGGTCTAGGCGGGTCGGGTCGGGCCGAGCCGGTCATACCCGGGTTGCCCTGCTTGGGCCGAACCGGGCCCCACCGAACTGGGCTCGGTTCGGGCCCAACCCACCCCAAATTAATTTTAATTAATTAAAAGTTTTAAAAAATTAAATAAAATATATTTTTAAATCAAATAAATATAAGAAAATAGCTAGAAAATTATGGAAAGTCCAAAAAATAAAGAAATTATAATAAAATAGGAAAATATAAAAAATCAATTTTTAGGACTTTTTGGGGCATCGACACCCCGGTATAACACGATAAGGGCGCCAAAATTAAACTTTTTGAAACAAAATCTCAAATTTTTGGTCACACATCATCAATTCACTTAATATGACTCTAAAATAACAAAAGTGATATAATTGGATACCAAGGACTTGTGAGACTATAGTCGGGTATCGGGCGCGTATCTCGCAGCGTGAACGAGACATTTTAGTGAGATATTTGCTATTGTTTGAGGTAAGTATACCCACAAGAAAGTCAGTTTAAAACTCACTTATTTTTCTCGTAAATTATTTATTTCCCATTACTTCTTGCCATTTCAGCTTGCATGTTTACTTTATTCCCGCGCGTGTCTATGTATGGTCGAAGGGACGGAGTGACTCATTTTCGATTTTTTCATTGATGATGATCTGATTGTTGCTACGGTGTTGGTCATACCTTAAACTACGCGTGAAATATCTCTCAGCGAGTCGATGATCTCAAGAGCGAGTTGACGTGGGGCTCACATCCGTCACATATTTCCTCTCCTATGAGGCGTTGGGCGGAAGTCTACTTTCTGACCAACAGAGTTCCTCGTTTCGACCGTCAAAAAGGCGTGTGGACTTCCTCACCCCTAAAGCCTTCTCGATTTAGTATTTACGTCCCAGGGATCAACTGCTATACACCGCACTTGCGTTCCATATTCTTGATTATCTCACGATTTATATTCATGCTTTACATTCCTGTTCATTTACTTTATATGCATGAATTGTAGCCGTTTTCTTGAACTTCTTGTGAATACTAACTGGATTTCTCTGGGATTTACTCACTGGAACTTGTCATTGTTTATTGGTGGCAAGTTGCAGATCTTACGACGAGCCAAGGGAAGGCGGTGATTGGCGACTACCTCTGATCTAGAGTGCCTCCACTAACTTACTCGTAGGTGTTTTTACTTATACATATACATATACACTCTTTTTTACCTAATGAATTATCTTGGGAGACTTATTACCTAATGTATGTATATTTATGACTTGTTATACCATTTATCGCCTTTATTGATATACATGATATCTTTTTAAACAAATTAAGTGGTAAAACTTATTGACTTGGTTTCCACCCTCTTTTAAACGACGGTTGTTAATTAATGCAAGTCTCATTTATATTAATTTGCATATTATTAAGACTTCCGCTATTAAAAATAACCTAAGAAGAATCAAAATAAACAAATTAAGTGGTAAAACTTATTGACTTGGTATATTTCAACAAAATAATCTTTTTAGATCAATTAAGGCATAGAGAGGTTGACTAAGTTGAATAATAAGAACACATGTCGAATCATGTGTATAGATGTGAGGCCGAATTCTCTTAATAAGCACCGGGGCCTAGCATTTAACATCACGATATGAATGTTTTTCTCAATTTATCAACTACGTTTTCAAAGATTTTGAAAACTTTCCGAACTCTAATATATAAGAACACCACATGCCTAAATGTAGAGAGATTGTATACGACAAAATTTATACTTTTTGATATATACTTTTTGTTTTCCACATGGGCCAAGTGATTGATTTATGGCTTAACAACAAGCCTAGTGATTTTCATTATAGCAATTAGGATTTTCATATCTAAAAGTTTTAAATTTTATAGAAAGAACTAATACATTCAATAGGATCAGAAAAAGATTTTAGGCTCTATTAACCCAAAAATATCAAATACAAAATTTTCACCTAGCCATGTAGGTTTCCTCCCTTGTCAAGAACATTCTATATGTATCTCGAGGTAAGTAAATTAGATTATTCAATGGATTTGGCACTTTTCAATGATTTGAGATAATTTGACCTCATTTCAGACTATACTCGTATCCATTATATTGTTTTAGGAGGCCGTCCTTGTTGTGCGTCGACTCAACGAATTTCCTCGGTACCATTATTTCGACCAAATGATATGCTCAATCTAGTTAAAATGCTAGTGTGAGATATTTATCTTTGACTTGTGTTTCAAGTCAAATTTTCTTTACTTTTTTTCTCACATGACAATGGTGTTTTAATGATCATGCCATACCCGGCCAACTGTGCCCAGGCCATACCCCCATCTTACTCTATAAATTGCTTGCTCCTCCGCGACAAGCCGGGCTCCTCCGCGACAAAAAGAACACACCCTATTTCCCAGTCGGGCATCACAAATTGAAACTTAACATGCCATGTCGACTCAAACAAACTTGTGAATTGATTTTCAAGCTATTTAGAGGAATTTTGATCTTATTTAGGACTCAAAAGAGTTCATTAAATTCATTTCATGTTTCGATTTTGCGAAATTGAGAATTTCATATAAGTAGTGAGACTTGAAACGAAGTTTTAAATGGTGTGGAATTGATAAAGGAAATTGATGTCGTTGGATAATATACAACAATGGAACAATTTAAGGAACATTCGAAAGCTCATGAAATGAATGAATATTCGAATGTGCATCGAATGTAAGGAACTTCGAGAACGTAAAGTTAAAAAAAGAAATGAGAAACGAAGAGCACCTGAGCAAAGTTAATTTGAGTTTATCATGATCTTTATTATTTGGAGTAGTACTATTGGATCGAAGCCCAAGTAACTCCACTTGAGTGACATTATACATTTATAGCTCGGGGTTGGTGAAGTGATGGAGAATTATACGAGGAGGTAGAGTCCGCGAATGTTCTAACGATACTTGTATAAGTCCCTAGAAACTCGTGAATCTCAAAATGTCTCGCTCGCGTCTCGATTTACGCTACGCACCCGACATCCCCGGTGTCAATTTAGACTTTTTAAGCCTATTTTACCGAAAATCATTCGTATCATAACTCAAATTAGTGAATAAACCTCACTCGCAAACAAATAGGCAACCGACCGGCCGACTTATCCATTTTATTTATTTATTTATTTTCTAATTCTTGTAAAAATAGATTGCCGCTTGCTTGCCGCGACGAGTGTCGCTTACGCGCGTTCTCGATGGAAAAGTTTCTTTGATAGATATGGTGATTCGTCCATCCTCGCGTTCGCGCTCAGAGGATAAGAAGAGGTGCTGAAGTTCGTCGTCGCGCCGGAGCTCCAGTAGCTCCCTCTTTTTCCCCACTCGATCTCTCCTCTCCGACCAAATCAATCTTTTTATTTTTTTATTTTCTTTCAATCCTTATCTCATCTTTTATATATATAATATATACATAATATAATATATATTTCATGTTTTTCCATTGGTTGTTGTTGTTATTTTAAAATTGAACTCGAGCTTTTGATTAGCATATAAATCTAAGACACAAAACCATATTGAATGTATTAGTTGCTTCCGCTATAAAATTGAAAACTTGAAAAATATTAATAACTTAACTGTAAAATTAGGTAATGGTTGAACTTAGAGTGGAACCCACGGTTGGTGATTTTAAAGAACTCGACTTTTGACATAATAAATTAAGACACAAAACCAAATAGTCTTAGAGTGGAACCACATGATCCCGACTCGAGTCTTCGTTGGGAAGTGAGGAGAGTTGGAAAATGGAAAATGGTAGAACACCTTACAGATATGGAAAATGGAAAATGAGAAATGGCAAATGGAAAATGGAAAATGGAAAATGTTTACAACATTTTTGCCTCATATGCGTTTCGAGGTGGTCGGTACCCTTGCGTATATGTGGAAAAAAAGAGAGTATAATATATGGTATGTTATATACTATATACGATGTCGATAATGATTCGAGGAATCGTGACTATGGTAATGATAATTGGATAGAAATTAAATGGAATCGGTTAGTGATTGATGTTTCATTGGCATACTTGATTTCATTTTTGGTAAATCAACAGTTTTTCCAGTTGTTTACAACATTGTGGACAAATGGGTGCCTCGAGATTCGTGTTGCACGTATCTCGATGACACATTTGATTTCTTCTTATTGAAAACACCCTGCACGTATTTCTAGAGGATCCGCTCGAAATAATTAATGAAATTGGAATGTGATACGGGAATCAAATCCGTGGTAAAGGTGAGAGGATTTCATGTAAATTTGGTATAGTACTACAGGGACGCTTAAACTATATTTAAATGGTTTGGAGTTAAATTTGAGCCGAGTTGGAGTTAAATTTGTTTCAATAGTCCTTGTTTTCATTTGAGCCGAGTTGGGGATCAATTACGAGCAACTAAATGATTTTTTCTAGTCAAAATTTTTGATGGGATTCTTTGGTTATATGTTAAATTTGGTCCATAATAATCAGCATGAGTTTTGGTGGGGTAAATTGAAGGTACAAACCCAAAGAAGGAAAAGGTTTAGGAGTTATATTTCCATCTGATATGAGGTTGTATGACATTGCCTTCATGCACGGATCGGATGTGACAATGTTGGTGATTGTGATGTATTTGGGAATAGTGGAGCAACATGGATAAGTACTCGTGCATTGGAAATGCGAGAGTTGTTTAAATTTAATTCAACTTTTCATGCGATAATGGCTTAAGAATTAGTTAGTTCAATTGATAAATTGAGGTAAATAGCTTGGTTGGTTTGGTGAAGCCAATGAAAATGAGAACTTTGGTATTACAAATGAGACTACCTCGCCTGAGTCGTTACTCTAATTCTCGTATCGGTACGCGCTCAACATCTCCTCATGTAAGCACGAGTTCAACACGTTTTCTCCAACGCGTTCACTTTTTGATTTTTTTCAAAGTAAATGTGTCATTCGAGACACCTCCCAAGTTTCGAACCCTATAACACTGAGCTGGACCTAATCTAAATATAATGTATCCTCGAGATTCGTGCGTCGCGAAACTCGAGACACATTAAAACATATCATCACATTGTTTGTTTATGTTTTTCTTTTCTTGGCAACTTTAAACGCACGGGTTTACATGCACACGACATAAAGCCACTAATTCGGTACCACGTCGGCACGCGACTCGAGGCGCGTCCTTGTTCGGGTTTCGACTCAACGAATTTCCTCGCAGAATTAGCATTTTCATCTCAAATTGGATTCAGACATACTTATTTCGACGAGTGGGTCCCACAAACGACCTTGACTTGACATGTGACACAAGTCAAATTTTCGGGTCGTTACATTTATGGCTTAACACAATTGATGATTTTGAAGCAATTAGGATCTCGTACTAAAATAATATATGAAAGAGAAGTTGTTGGATAGAAGATTTTCTCTATTAGAAAAAAAGTAGGTTGCCCTTGTCGAGAACATTCTATATGTATCTCGCTTAACTTAGATTATTCAATGAATTTGGCACTCAATGATATGGGATAATTTGACGAGACTATGAGTATCCATTAGATTGTTTTAGGAGGCCAGAGATTGTGCAGGGTACCATCAGCCAATGATATGCTCAATCTAGTTAAAATGCTAGTGCGAGATATTTATATGGTGTTTCCTTACTTTTTTCTGGATGGTTTGTATCATGTGAGGGCACTATAACTTGCTTGCTTGACTGCAAATATTTAAAGGATCACTTCATGTATCAGCAGTGGAATTTGTTATTTTGCGGGGGTAAGAATTTTCCAATTTTTAAAGCTTGAACTTGCTATTCTTTGGACTACACCTTTAATTAGTTTATTGATCTATTATTTCAGGCCCATCTTGCTCAAATGATGGAGCTATTGGGGAAAATGCCCAGAAAGGTGAGAAGTGAGAACATATCATTTTCTCTTAAGCATTAATTACAAGTGCCAAACATGTTACTTATCCATTTTATTTATTTATTTATTTATTTATTTTCTAATTCTTGTAAAAATAGATTGCAGCCGGCGGTTCTCGATGGAAAAGTTTCTTTGATAGATATGGTGATCTGAAGAGGATAAGAAGGCTGAAGTTCTGCCCGCTAGACCGACTTTTGGTTGAGAAGTACAATTTTCTAGCAAGCGATGCTCGTGAGTGAGTTTTCTAATTTTATATGCCCTCTTCTTGATTTTCGCACCAGAGAAGCGGCCAAGAGCGCAACAGTGCCTGCAACATCCATGGATCGAGTTAAAAACACGTAATGATGCATGTGAAATAAAGAGAGATGCAAGCGTGGAGAAGTTGGAAACTGTAATTAACAAGAGAGTTGAGATTAAGGTGGGACCTCGAAGGAGGATTAGGTATGTGTGTGTGTGTGTATATATGCCACATATCATGATTCCTCAGTCAACCTGTATATTGCATGAATTTACTCACAGGTTCTTGATATTTGAAGCATAATGTTTGACTTTGATTGATTAAAGAGGAAGGGCAAGAAAGAAAGTAGTCTTGCACAACTAACAACCGGCGGTGGGAATGATGAAGTGTGTATACTTGCCATCAAGGGGGATTTTAATTTGTTGAGCGTTTAGAAGGAAATGTGGAACTCTCGAGGGTAGCCGTCGACCCTTGTCCTCTTTTTTAACAACACATTTTCACCTCTTATACACTTTGCCTATTTGAAAGACAAATATCCCCTCTACAATTAGCGTTGCAAGTGCCGAGCGCGCTAGCTAGCTAATGTCTCGCGCGTAGTAATTTGCTGAACAACGGCGCGACTCCATTCTTTCTACCCTAACCGACGTTTCATATATATGATATGATGTCCTATTTTTGTGTTCTAGCTGCTTGTTGTTGCTAATTAATTACACTTTTAGTAGCAATTTGATGGGGGAGCATTTTTCTTTTCTAGTGTCGGAATGGTTGATCTCTTGGCATTTTAATTATGTGGGGATTGTATTTGTATATACTTAATTGGCATGTTGTAATTAATGAAGTGTGAGTGATTGACAAAAGGCACAAATGATAGGATGCCTCTTTGTTGTTTGCAGTATCTATCATATTGTGAAGATGTTTAATTAATTACTTAATTCGTCAACATGCATCACCTTGACATGTTGAACAAGGTTGAATTAAATCACCACGTACTAGTGTTTTATATGTGAATTGAGTTATTATAGATATAGGAGTTTCGTGGAGAGAGAGTCGATTAGAAATTTGGATGAGAAAGGAAGATAGATAGAGATGTATATACATGGATGGAGGAAATGCATGGAGGGATTTTGTATATAGTCCCACATGGAAATGCCAAACGCTGGGAAGGAAGAAGTTGGAATTAGAGGAGGAGGGAGAGGCCAAGATGAGCCATCTTTGCGCTTGGGGCAATGACGCAGCTAGTGAGGTAATAACCGAGGCGCGTCAATTGCTGGTTGAAAACTATTTCCAAACCCCCTCATTGACACCTCCAAGGTGCCTTTGAGAATTTCTGGAAGGGCTCCCTCTAAACAAGGGTAAAGTCCTCTACTGATTTAAGCATCTAAAGGTTTTAGTTTACTGGGCAGTGTCGGTATTTAGGAAAGATGGTTTCGATTGCAGATACAACCAACTGTTAAAAAAAAATGACTTCATACGTCCCACATCGATTGTGCAAAACGGGTGAGAGCGCAATGTAGTATAAACGGTGGCCTAGCCCGGTGTTGAACTCATACCTTTCTCGGCCTTTTGGCTAAGATCAAGTGTAGTATCTGTTCTTATCAGTTTAATATCTGATACGTGGGGCATTGCCTCACATGATATTAAATTAATTTTTTTCATGGGGGAGGGTCCATCACGATAGCTTGCTATTGGGGCTCTCGCGTGTCGCCTTTGCGTTGCACTACTGCATTGGCCCGGCGCACTTCACCCCCCACCAATATTGTGTGAAATGGTTTAACTCATGGCCTCCAAGCTAGTTCGACTTCGGTGCGTTTCCTAAGCAAGCAATAATAGAAATATGTTTTTTGTATGGTTGAGTTTGGTTTTCGTCCCACATCGACTAGTGATATTGGGAACATATTCACCCTAGTACAAGTAGGAGGTGAAGCAGCACCTTCGAACATACTTACCTGGACGGGGTCTATGGTTGATCAATAAGGATCATGGCCTAGGTTGGTGACCTTCATTGCACTTTGGAGGGGCAACCGCCTAAGATCTCCCCAAGTGGGAGAGTCTACGTCATAATTTGTGGTAGAGGGGGTACGCGTCCGCGCGGCCCCTGCCTATTTTCGATCGAAAACTTCTGCTTGTCACGGTTCTGAGGGTGGTGATTATTAGAGCGATTAAGTGAAAACTTGTTTGTTTGTTTCTATTGTCATCTGTCATTTAACTTTGTAGTTGCTTTCCAGTAAAGCTTGTGAGGCCACCCTCGATAGTTCATTATGCTTGCTTAAGTTTGTTTTTAAAGTCCCATATTGCCCACGTAAAAACCACTCCTGCTGCTTCCTTGCATAAAATGAAACCGAACCTTGGTTGCAAAGCACGCAGCTGCGCTGTGAGCACAAAGCGAACTATTCTTTCGCCTTTTACTAAAGAATACCGTGTGCTCGCTGCATTAAGCAGCATACGCCTATTTTTGGAGGGTTTGCCAGTTTACTTGGCTTGCCCACACTTATTTGTTTTTACAAATGATTGTGTCGCATCAAATTTGATGATAGCGTATCGTTGTTGTTCTAAGGAGCCATTATTGCTTTTGTTGTCGAAGATCTCGTTGGAGTGCTTGGCTAATCTAAAGGCTTGAATTAATTTTACTGCGCTCTAATCCTTCTTCAACATTAACACCCGAAACCAAATACTATATTAATCAAATCCAACAAAAGAACATGGTGAATTTTCAAAAGAAACAAAAAGGGCTTCTGCTCCCCACCTCATCCATGCCAACAAAATTAAAACTAGCCTTTGCTGAATCGTGATCAGCTCGAACAAGTAACTGGGAGAGATGATGTTGAGGAGGGTGCAGCAGAAAAAGAAATGGAGGCTCGAGGTTGAAGAGGGTGTAGGAAACGAAGAAACGGAGAGGCAAATTCGCGAGATTAGGGCATAATTCATTTATAAATGAAACGGACATTTTGGTATTTTTGTAATCCCTCAAGCTGATTTAGAGACTCTTCGGATCATTTATATGTTCTTTGAAGGAAAGCCCCTCACCTTGCAATGAAACTTAAATTTTCTTTGTTAATCTTTGTAAAATCATTCGGATTGTTTAGACGCGCTTAACGAGTTGTATGAAACTCTTTTAAAGTGTATACAAGGGTTTCGGAAGGGTCGTGATCTAATTTGAGATTTTCGAGATCTTAATAAAAATACTCAAAATCACGTCCCTTACTTAGAACCATGCTCACATCTTTTTTAAAAATTTTATATCTTAAGCTTTAGTTCGAGTCTATGAGTTGTTTTGGACCCTTGGTCTTGTGTAACGATTTTAAAGGGAGAACAACAAGTTAAGAAGATCGAGAGAGGTAACACAGTGATGCCTCAAGTAAGTTGAGAGAGAGAGAGAGAGAGAGAGAGAGAGAGGTTGACTTGACTTTGAAGGATCGGACCTCAATCAACGGTGTTGTTAGTTGATGAAGAATATTGAGGGACATGTTTTTATTCATCTTCGACGACTGAGACTTCACAATGAGGTGAGAATTGAAGAAAAGACGGGAAGCAAAAAGAGGATTATGTGGCAAAAACTTTGTATATAGACCTCACCACACGGGGGCAATAACATATCATATGTCGCTGCCACCTATGACAGCGATTACAATTATTGGTCGTTACCATGTATGTCAGTAGCCTATACTTGTGGCTTCTACCATAGGTGCTAAATCGGTTTTAGTAGAAGGGTTTATATGAAATCTTGTTTGGTATAATTCCAATTCCTCCAAAGATCACTTAACAAGGAAAACCAAATCTTGATTATCAAAATTGACATTCCCGTGATCGAATGTGCTATGTGATAGTCATGGACCGATAAACAAAAGGGCAAAGCGTCATAGACGATGTCAGAGAGCATCATTCAACACTTGATAAAACCTTTTAAATTTTGAATTTCGAGTAAGCAATTTCATCGGAACTCGGTCTTGTAAAATGTTCAATATGAACAGATTGTGTTGAAATAAGGAGACTTTCATAGAACTTGATGGTTATATGAGGTCTGGATGGAATAAAATGAAGGCCCGGAGGCATGACTAAATTGATTTGGGCATCTAGGGATTTATCAATCAAATGACTATCAAGCAGAAGAAGGAGAAAACGATTTGTAAATTTATAAACTGAATGAGTTTCTGGAGTGGCTAAAGGTGCAAAGCGATTCTTCGCAGGAGATTTGCCTTTATTCATGATCTGTAGGCAATTGATGGAAGAAGAAGAAGCGAGAAATTCACGTGATAAGAAATCAGGGAGAGAATTATCAGTGCCTTTGATATAATCAATATCAAAATCAAATATACTTAATATTGCTTGCCAGCGAGCGAAAATCTATTTCGAAACCAAATTCTTAACATCTTTTAAAAGAATTTCTTTAGCAGATTTACAATCAACACGAATCAAAAACTTTTGATTTAAAATATCAGCTTGAAATTTTTGAACACAAAGGACAATTGCTAAAACTTCCTTTTTAACAATCGCATAATTGCGTTGAGCTTGATTCCAAAGTTTAGATGTATAACAAACTAATTGTTCTTTACCCGCAGGGGTTCTTCGAAGAAGGATACCTCCATAACCAGTATCAAATGCATCGGTTTGAATGATTTTAAAATAACTTGGATTTGCCAAATGAAGGCAGGGTAGAGTTTTAACCTTTTGTTTGATGGTCTGAACAGCTTTAGTATGAATAGGAGTCCAACTAAATTTGGTATATTTTTTTAGTAACTCTTGTAAAGGTTTTCGATCAGCGGCTGCATTGTTATAAAAATCGGAGAGGTAGTTGAGGCAACCAAGAAATCGTTGCAATTGATTTTTGTCAGTTAACTGATCAAGAAATTTATCAACAAAGTTGATGACTCTATTAACAGGAGTAATAGTTTGATTTGAAATTTTGAAACCTAAGAAAGTAACAGATGTTTGAAATAAATGCATTTTCTTTTGAGAGAGCACAAGGCCATTTTTCATGATGAGTGCCTGAAAGGTATAGAGATGTTTCCAGTGTTGGTCAATAGATTTAGAAAACACCAGAATATCATCGATGTAAACCAAAATAAAGTCATGGTAAGGATTGAATATATCATTCATGATTTTTTAAAATTCAGAGGGAGCATTTTTTAGGCCAAAAGGCATAACATTCCATTGATACTGACCAAAGGGAGTGTTAAACGCAGTTTTATAGCGATCAACAGGTTGAACTTGAATTTGCCGAAAACCAGATTTTAAATCAAATTTGGAGAAAACAACGGCAGATATAGTAGTTTTTATTAAATCATATTTATTTGGCAAAGGATAGCGAATGGTTTTAAGAACTTTATTTAGAGATAACAAGTCGAGGAGCACCTCGTTCAAGTTCAGGAGCATTTTCAACATAGAAGGCAGTTCAACTCCAGGGAGATTGAGAAGGAGTGATTAATTTTTTGTTACATAAATCGTTGATTTCATTTTGACAAAGTTCTCTTAAGCGAGAATTCATTTGAGAAGGATTGGCTTTAGTAGGAATCTGTGATTCATGAAATTCAGGGATATAGGGAAGCGTAACAATATGATGTTTACGATCCCAAAATGCAGAAGGAACTTCAGAACAACATTTTTGATGTAAAGTAGATTGAAAAGTCAATAATTTATTTTGAAATGAGGAAGTTTGTAAAAATTGATCGGTTTTGAGAAAATGAATTTCAGCTCTTAAGAAGTTGATCTGATTTTGTTTAAAATCAATTTGATGTATAAGTTGATTTAAATACTTTTCTTTAGGGGGTTGAAGAAAGGAAAAGAAAATTTCTTTATCATGATAAGTGGTAGAAATACCTTTTGAAGAAACCGAAAATGGTTGAATATGTTGGAGAAATGGTGTACCCAATAAGATGTCATGTTGGAGATCTTTAATAATAATAGAAGAGGTAGGAATACAAATAGATTGATGACAGATATGGGCAAGTGAAATTTTATATTTAATGGTGGAACGTTTTCCATTGGCAGTAGAAATGTGATTGTCGGTTGGTTCACAGAAACGGAGAGGGCACGAATACAATTAATATCAGCACCTAAATCAATTAAGGCATTACATTTATAGGAAAAATCCTTGATAGTTATAGTAATAGGAGTGAACCATCTTTGATGAGTGTAGCGAGTAATTGCTTCAATAAAAATATTATCAGGATTGAAGTCAGAGACCGAGTCTATATTTAAAGATTCGAGGGTAGTTACTCTATCAGTTAGTGTTTTGATTTATGATTTTAACTGATTAATTTCAGATTGAAGAGATTGAATAGTTGTTTGATGAGGTTTCTTCCCAGCAACTTCCATAAGACAATGAAAAGAATATTTCATAGGATCGATATTTAATTGCGGTTTAAATTTATTTTGCTTTTTAGCAAATGGTTCAGATTCTTCAGGAATAGAATCTGAAGTAGGAACTTGAGAAACTAATTCAGTAAAATATTTATATTTCAACGAAGGATCAGTAATTTGTTCACCAATAGAAAGAATAAGTTCTTCATTAGCCGTTAAAATATTTATTTCTGTTTCAGAAGAAGATGTATTAAGCATGTTATTTGTGCAGTGACATACATCAGAAGATGAATCAGTGTCACTTTGATGAATATTGTGAACTTTCTTTTTATAATTTTTGAGATGACATTTATTAGCATAATGTACAGGCTTCTCGCATTTATAACATACATTTTTCTTGCGATTGGCAGCGGGGGGATGTGCTTTAGGAGAAACTTTAGAAAACTTTTTAGATTTTCGTGTAAAACGAGGTTTAGAATAATATCGATTTTTTGGAAATTTTGAATGACCTTTTGAACGCAGTTGTTTAGCTTGGGTTGCCAGAGGAGTGATATCTAAATCATGCCCGAAGTCATAACAGAAATTACCAAGATCACGTTTTAACGTATTCTTTTCCTTTTGTAATTGACGCTTTATGCGCATATCATTACATATGGAAATTCCACAAGATTGAACGTATTGGAGAAGATCTCCATAGGACAAAGCAGCCCAATTCATAGAACCATCATTTTGATCTTTGATATATTCTTTGACTTTAGCAGCAAAGAAGGGAGGTAGACCAGCAATGAACCGTTCTTTCCAAAAATTTGTATCATGTTCGGTTAATTGATAAAGTTTAGTAAAAAATGTATCTTTATACCATCGATAATCATTCAAAGTACGACATCGTAAGTTTTGTAATTGATCACTTATTTTTTCATTAAGAGAATTAAGCTGACCAACAAAATACCAGATAATATTAGCCATTAGGTATCAACACCAGTAGGCCGAGGTTTCCCTTGATTATCAAGAATAGGATTGTTATTAGAATCCCTTTTGACAGCAGAGACAATGTTAGTGCGATTTTCTGTATTAAAAACATACTGCCACCAGCCATATAATTGGCCCGTAAAACTAGCAGCAATGGCTAATGCTATTTGATATTCGGGATGTTTATGAAGAGAGCAAGCCTTTGCATATATTTGCATTTGTAATAAAACTTTCATAATTTGATATTATGATAATCCATTGATATTCCAATCATATATGGCATTGCCATCATATTTTTTATGACGCTTGGTCTTTTCTTCAAGAATAAGATCAGCTGGAGATGGTCGAGAATAAAATTGTTTCCGTAATGGATAACGATTTTGAAATGAAGTCTTATGCATAACGCGATGAATAGAGAGGTGATCGGAAGAAGAGTCAGAACCTGAATGTGGTAAAGAACTGGAGGAGGCTAATGGCTCATTTTGTGTAGATACAGAAGAAGCAGATTCAAATAACTGATCTACATTTCCTATAACAGGGAATTTAGCTTTATCTTTTCTAGGAGTAGATGGTTGAGAAGAAGTGGAGGCATAATTTTTATTGGAGACAGTTAGCTGGGCTAATTGAGATGTTAATTTATCCATAAATTCATCAGAATAATTTTAGGATTTCTGAGCAAATGATTGTTGAACATTTTCAAATTAAATGTTTAGTCCCACATTGGTTAGGAACTTCAAGTTTAAAGAGTATATATGTACTCTTGCACCATAGTGTGTGTAAAATAAAATACAAGTGCTATGCGAATCTTGGGAGGGCGAGGTAGTCTCATTTGTAATACCAAAGTTCTCATTTTCATTGGCTTCACCAAACCAACCAAGCTATTTACCTCAATTTATCAATTGAACTAACTAATTCTTAAGCCATTATCCGCGAAGCTGAATTAAATTTAAACAACTCTCGCATTTCCAAGGCACGAGTACTTATCCATGTTGCTCCACTATTCCCAAATACGTCACAATCACCAACATTGTCACATCCGATCCGTGCATGAAGGCAATGTCATACAACCTCATATCAGATGGAAATATAACTCCTAAACCTTTTCCTTCTTTGGGTTTGTACCTTCAATTTACCCCACCAAAACTCATGCTGATTATTATGGACCAAATTCAACATATAACCAAAGAATCCCATCAAAAATTTTGACAAGAAAAAATCATTTAGTTGCTCGTAATTGATCCCCAACTCGGCTCAAATGAAAACAAGGACTATTGAAACAAATTTAACTCCAACTCGGCTCAAATTTAACTCCAAACCATTTAAATATAGTTTAAGCGTCCCTGCAGTACTATACCAAATTTACATGAAATCCTCTCACCTTTACCACGGATTTGATTCCCGTATCACATTCCAATTTCATTAATTATTTCGAGCGGATCCTCTAGAAACACGTGCAGGGTGTTTTCAATAAGAAGAAATCAAATGTGTCATCGAGATACGTGCAACACAAATCTCGAGGCACCCATTTGTCCACAATGTTGTAAACAACTGGAAAAACTGTTGATTTACCAAAAATGAAATCAAGTATGCCAATGAAACATCAATCACTAACCGATTCCATTTAATTTCTATCCAATTATCATTACCATAGTCACGATTCCTCGAATCATTATCGACATCGTATATAGTATATAACATACCATATATTATACTCTCTTTTTTTCCACATATACGCAAGGGGTACCAGCCCACCTCGAAACGCATATGAGGCAAAAATGTTGTAAACATTTTCCATTTTCCATTTTCCATTTGCCATTTCTCATTTTCCATTTTCCATATCCGCCGGTGTTCTACCATTTTCCATTTTCCAACTCTCCTCACTTCCCAACGAAGACTCAAGTCGGGATCATAGGGTTCCACTCTAAGTTCAACCATTCCTAACTTCCGCTTGGTTTTGTGTCTTAATATATTATGCTAATCAAAAGTCGAGTTCTTTAAAACGTCGGCTTGCTAGAAAATTAGAAAACTCACTCACGAGCATCGCTTGCTAGAAAATTGTACTTCTCAACCAAAAGTCGGTCTAGCGGGCAGAACTTCAGCCTTCTTATCCTCTTCAGATCACCATATCTATCAAAGAAACTTTTCCATCGAGAACCGCCGGCTGCAATCTATTTTTACAAGAATTAGAAAATAAATAAATAAATAAAATGGATAAGTAACATGTTTGGCACTTGTAATTAATGCTTAAGAGAAAATGATATGTTCTCACTTCTCACCTTTCTGGGCATTTTCCCCAAATAGCTCCATCATTTGAGCAAGATGGACCTGAAATAATAGATCAATAAACTAATTAAAGGTGTAGTCCAAAGAATAGCAAGTTCAAGCTTTAAAAATTGGAAAATTCTTACCCCGCAAAATAACAAATTCCACTGCTGATACATGAAGTGATCCTCTAAATATTTGCAGTTAAGCAAGCAATTTATAGTGCCCACACATGATACAAAACCATGCAGAAAAAAAGTAAGGAAACACAATATAAATATCTCACACTAGCATTTTAACTAGATTGAGCATATCATTGGCTGATGGTACCCTGCACAATCTCTGGCCTCCTAAAACAATCTAATGGATACTCATAGTCTCGTCAAATTATCTCAAATCATTGAGTGCCAAATCCATTGAATAATCTAAGTTAAGCGAGATACATATAGAATGTTCTTGACAAGGGCAACCTACTTTTTTTTTTCTAATAGAGAAAATCTTCTATCCTACAACTTCTCTTTCATATATTATTTTAGTATGAGATCCTAATTGCTTCAAAATCATCAGTTGTGTTAAGCCATAAATCAATCACTTGGCCCACAAAACAAAAAGTATATATCATAAATTTTGTAATACAATCTCTCTACATTTAGGCATGTGGTGTTCTTATATATTAGAGTTCGGAAAGTTTTCAAAATCTTTGAAAACGTAGTTGATAAATTGAGCCAAAAAACATTCACATCGTGATGTTAAATGCTAGGCCGACCAGTGCTTATTAAGATTATTTTGTCGAAATATACCAAGTCAATAAGTTTTACCACTTAATTTGTTTATTTTGATTCTTCTTAGGTTATTTTTAATAGCGGAAGTCTTAATAATATGCAAATTAATATAAATGAGACTTGCATTAATTAACAACCTATAGGGTGGAAACCCTAAGGCAAAAAGATATCATGTATATCAATAAGGCGATAAATGGTATAACAAGTGTAAATATACATACATTAGGTAATAAGTCTCCCAAGATAATTCTAAAAAAGAGTGTATATGTATAAGTAAAAACACCTACGAGTAAGTTAGTGGAGGCACTTTAGATCAGAGGTAGTCGCCAATCACCGCCTTCCCTTGGCTCGTCGTAAGATCTGCAACTTGCCACCAATAAACAATGACAAGTTCCAGTGAGTAAATCCCAGAGAAATCCAGTTAGTATTCACAAGAAGTTCAAGAAAACGGCTACAATTCATGCATATAAAGTAAATGAACAGGAATGTAAAGCATGAATATAAATCGTGAGATAATCAAGAATATGGAACGCAAGTGCGGTGTATAGCAGTTGAGCCCTGGGACGTAAATACTAAATCGAGAAGGCTTTAGGGGTGAGGAAGTCCACACCCCTTTTTGACGGTCGAAACGAGGAACTCTGTTGGTCAGAAAGTAGACTTCCGCCCAACGCCTCATAGGAGAGGAAATATGTGACGGATGTGAGCCCCACGTCAACTCGCTCTTGAGATCATCGACTCGCTGAGAGATATTTCACGCGTAGTTTAAGGTATGACCAACACCGTAGCAACAATCAGATCATCATCAATGAAAAAATCGAAAATGAGTCACTCCGTCCCTTCGACCATACATAGACACACGCGGGAATAAAGTAAACATGCAAGCTGAAATGGCAAGAAGTAATGGGAAATAAATAATTTACAAGAAAAATAAGTGAATTTTAAACTGACTTTCTTGTGGGTATACTTACCTCAAACAATAGCAAATATCTCACCAAAATGTCTCGTTCACGCTGCGAGATACGCGCCCGATACCCGACTATAGTCTCACAAGTCCTTGGTATCCAATTATATCACTTTTGTTATTTTAGAGTCATATTAAGTGAATTGATGACGTGTGACCAAAAATTTGAGATTTTGTTTCAAAAAGTTTAATTTTGGCGCCCTTATCGTGTTATACCGGGGTGTCGATGCCCCAAAAAGTCCTAAAAATTGATTTTTTATATTTTCCTATTTTATTATAATTTCTTTATTTTTTGGACTTTCCATAATTTTCTAGCTATTTTCTTATATTTATTTGATTTAAAAATATAATTTATTTAATTTTTTAAAACTTTTAACTAATTAAAATTAATTTGGGGTGGGTTGGGCCCGAACCGAGCCCAGTTCGGTGGGGCCCGGTTCGGCCCAAGCAGGGCAACCCGGGTATGACCGGCTCGGACCGACCCGACCCGCCTAGACCATCCAACAACACCATCAACAACCTTACAATAACAACAACAACCACCCAACAACACCATCACCATTAAACTTTAAATTTCTCCACAAAAGTTAACAAAAATTGACACACTCACCTCGATTCAGAGATCTTTTGTGAGCATCGTCGAGTGGAGAAAGCACTGCGAGAGCTGTGCGACCGAGTCGGGAAGGTGATGGAGAGCTTGGTGGTGAGGAGCTAGAAGTGGAGAAGAAAATGAAAATGAGAGGGGGAGAAGATGAGCTCTAGTAGAGAGAGGGGGTGAGTGAGGAGATAGAGATTTTTTTTTTGTTTGATTTTGGAGATGAGAGAGAAAGAATGGGGGATGGGTTGAAGTATGGTAATTGGATATGCGATGTGATGGGATGTGTGATGTGACAACTAAATCTCATACTATCCCATACAACCGCATTACGTGCACACCGCTACATCGTGCACTTTAGTCACTATACGCGCACAACGTGACCAAACGCAATTCTTAACTAGCACGAAGCGAATTCTTAACTAATAGTAAAATAATAAACACTCGCTACACAAAATATCAGTTTTTGCCTCGTTAAGTGTGCCCTACACTTTTTCGCACCATTTGCGTAAAAGCTTAGGATCTTAATCAGTAATTTATCAATTAATCGAGATTAATTAAAGCGGGTCGTTACAATCTTCCCAACTAAAAGGAATTTCGTCCCGAAATTCAAATTTAACTAAATGTTTATCTTGGAATACGTAGGGGTATCGCTCTTGCACGGTAGACTATCTCTCCCAAATAAGACCATCGTTTTTATGATACTGTCATCGAACGAGTACAAGTGATATTTCTTTCCTTCTTAGAGTTTGTACCTTGCAATCCACTATCTCTATAGGGTGTTCCTCGTATGTCACATTCGGTCTGACCTCGATCCCGTCATATGAACCACTAGTCTCGGTGCTAATCTGACTAGCCTCAACATAGAAATGTGAAAAACATCATGAACCCCTGCCAACTAGCAGCAATCACAACTGATAAGCAACCTCCCAACTCGTCGGACTATCTGAAATGACCCGATGAATCTCGGTGCAAGTTTTCACTTGATCCCAAATCTCTGATGGCCTTTCAAGGGAGAACTCTTCAAGTAGACCTAAGCCTCGACTTCATAACTCAACCCATCGCGGTATTTGTTCGCGTACTTCTTTTGTCTATCCTTAGCAGCATGTAACCTTTGACGAATCATCCTAATTTTTTCTATATGATCTACAACGATTTTTGGCCTAACGACAGCTACGTCTTTGGGCTCTACCTAACAAGCTGGTGATCTGTATGGTCTCCCGTATAGCGCTTCGGATGGTGGCATCCCAATACTAGTTCGATAGCTATTGTTGTAGGCAAAATCACAAAGTGGTAAAAACTACTCCCATGACCCTCCAAACTATAACACACAGGCTCTGAGCATGTCCTCGAGAATTTGAATAATTCTCTCGGTACCCCCGCCCATCGATCTGTGGATGAAAAGTCGTCTTTGACCTGTCGGTACCATATCTTGCTCATGTATGGCATACCAAAGCTGCGAAGTAAGTCGACTGTATCTGTCTGACACTATAAATATTGGCACTCCATGTACGGCGTACATCTTTAATATTACTTGTTCTTACTGATATCAGGTGGGAGTAACTCGACCACCAACCCAAATGTATCATGGAATAGAGTACAATAACAAGGAATAGGAAATCAACGATGGAAAAATAAACGCTTAGTGACTTTCAGATGAAATCTTCCGTACCTAAAAAATGCACTCTAAAGTCTCACTCACGTCTCGAGATACGTGCTCGACTCCCGATTGTGGTCTCTTAAGTTCCCGGTGTCTCATTAAACCATTTTAACTGATTTAGAGTTAAATTAAGTGAATTTATAATGTGTGGTCAAATTATGAAAACTTTCATTTCAAAAGTTTTGGTTTGACACCCTTTTCGAGTTATACCAGGGTGCCAATGGCTGAAAAATTCTCAAATACCATTTTTCTACCATTTTCTCATTTTTTATATTTTTTCTGATTTTTCTGGATTTTTTTTAAATTTTCTACCCCTTTTTTCTTATTTTTTGTAATTTATTCAATTTAAAATTGTTTTTAAATTAAAATTTAATATTTATATTATTTTAATATATGGGTGGGTCCCTGGACCGGGTCAAACCCGGTCCATCCGGGTCGGTCTGACCCGGTCCAATCGGGTCGACCCGACTCGGTTCGGACCCACCCGAGTCGGGTCCGGTTGGGCCCGGACCGGCCCAACCGTTCCACCCCCACCCCATCTTCTTCTTCTTTCTCACAGAGAACGTTACTGGTTCTTTTTTTTTTTTTTTTTTTTTCTTCCTCTCCGATTTGGGTTGGGGTTGTTGTCCACCCCTACCCCGGTGGACTTGATGGCAGGGGGACATCCCTGCCATCTCCACCTCGACTAGTTTGGCCTCCATGGCCGAACCCCTTCGTGGCCACCATGTCTGACACACCGAAAACACAACAAAAGCAACGACTTACCTCGGCCGTTGACGTCTCCACCTCCTCTTCTCCTTCCCGGCGTGTTCCTCCCTCTCCTCCTCCTCTCATTTCCTTCTTCTTCCTCTCGGCCTCCCTACTGTGTGAACGTGTGTGGGTGTGGGTGTGTATGAGAGAGAGTGAGGTGTAGGTGAGGTGAGAGAGTGACGTGAGGGAGATGTGAAAATGATGAAGGAGTGAGGTGGAGTGTATAGGAGGGTAAGTTAATTGACTTTGTGTCATTGACTCCCAAGTGTGACGCAACTGAGACACTCGCCTGTGTTTTCGAGCGTTTCGACGCCCGAGTTTCGCGTTCGAATCGCGATATACGCGTACTGCCGCATCACTAACCACCCAATATCTATTCCATAGTAATTATTTGACCATTATTTATTTATTTATTTAATTTGTGATTTTTAGTTTTTCCGACCTAGTGTACCCATAGTTCGCTCTTCAGTACCCGTCTCGACACGTTTTTCGAGGCTAACACCCGTTACACTATCTCGCTCGATTCGATGATATAAATACACACATGCGATGTTAAGCGAATAACTCGATATACAACATCGCAATAGGCAAACAATCATACAAAATTACTATTTACCTAGTCAGCATGCCCTGCCCTATTTGCGGTATCCACTTGGCTCTGAGCTGTCGTCCAAGTCTGAAAATAATCCATAATAACGGCGAAATTAAAATTTGGGCCGTTACACCATGTGTCTTCATCCCAACATGCATGCCTCTAGATCTAGCCAAATTGACGAAGCCATTAGCCAAGAGCTTCAAATATGCGTTGTAACGACCCTAAAATCTAACTCGTGTCATTTCGGGGTCATGTGTGAGACTCACTTGTTGTGATACGCATGTCCAAATCTCGGGAGTAGACACTGAGCTTTGTTATTTTTGTTTGATGCTCATATTATTTATATTATGATTGAACAATCTAAACTAATTAAGTTCAAAAATGTGCGACGAAGGTACACGCGGGGCATATCGGTGTCAAGACGAGCGGAGACGTACTTGGTGCGTGTAGACGTGAGATCGAGGTAGCGACTTAAGGGTAAGTTCCATTTTGAGCAAACTATGACTTTTAGTTGCTTTAATGGGTTCATGTTTTTAATTCAAATAGTAGGTCTAAGTTAGTGTATGCATTTAAATGGTCACATGATGTGAATCGAGACACGTAATGAGCAATCTAGATACTAGAGTAGTCAACTATGAGAGTCATTTAAGAATGACTTGGGTGATAATTGTGTAAAGGTGGACCACTAGATATGTCTCGAGATACGTGTGCATAAAAGATAAGGGGCCAAGGTTCAACCTTATCAAATAAACCTCACAAGTCAAGGTTGTGATCACAATTATCATACACATCGATTGAGAGCAAAAGAAAAGGGTTTTGGCTTGAGAGAAGAGAATAAGAGATTGAAAAATTCAGTGAGGTAGGAGGAGCTTCGGTGATCAAGCTTGCATGAACATCAAGCTAGGTAACTCCATCTCCATAGCTTGATCATTTCAATGAATTCACTAAATTGGTGTTGTTGTCGATTCATGTCACGTTGGGATATGATTTTGAGGGATTAAACATTGGATTTTTGTCAAACTTACACATTGGATTTCGTAGGTCTATTGAAGTCGACTTTGTAGCATAAAAAAATAGTATTGTAGAACAATTCAATTTTTGGGCTACTTTGGAGTAATGATTTGACCAAGTAAATGAAGGTTTTATTAGCGAAATCTTTTATGGGTTTTCGTGTTTATATATCAAACTTAATCCCTGAAAATTAGATTTTGATTTGGAGAAGGTTTGATAGTGTTTTAAAGGCCTGAAAAAAAGGCTAAAAGTAGGACTACACTGTTATTTTTCTTACTGTTTTGAGTAGGCATGTTGGTGGATAGATATGAGACATCAAATTAGGTCTGATTGACTTGCGAATAGGTTCGTTTGACTCTTAGTATAACCTACTTTGATGATCAATAAGGATTGTGGCTATCGGAGCCTGTTTGATTAATGAAAAACAATGTAAAACATAACATGTTAGTATGATTTAAAATATATCCAATTATGACATTTGCGAGTTAACAACTTTGTGTAATGTTTTAAATGGGTATTTATTATCCAAATGAACTAAGGTTGGGCCGAACCGAGCCCCACCGAACTGGGCTCGGTTCGGGCCAAACCCACCCCAAATTAATTTTAATTAATTAAAAATTTTAAAAAAATAAATAAATATATTTTTAAATCAAATAAATATAAGAAAATAGCTAGAAGATTAGGGAAAGTCCAAAAAATAAAGAAATTATAATAAAATAGGAAAATATAAAAAATCAATTTTTAGGACTTTTTGGGGCATCGACACCCCGGTATAACTCGATAAGAGTGCCAAAATTAAACTTTTTGAAACAAAATCTCAAATTTTTGGTCACACATCATCAATTCACTTAATATGACTCTAAAATAACAAAAGTGATATAATTGGATACCAAGGACTTGTGAGACTATAGTCGGGTATCGGGGGCGTATCTCGCAGCGTGAGCGAGACATTTTGGTGAGATATTTGCTATTGTTTGAGGTAAGTATACCCACAAGAAAGTCAGTTTAGAATTCACTTATTTTTCTTGTAAATTATTTATTTTCCATTACTTCTCGCCATTTCAGCTTGCATGTTTACTTTATTCCCGCGTGTGTCTATGTATGGTCGAAGGGACGGAGTGACTCATTTTCGATTTTTTCATTGATGATGATCTGATTGTTGCTACGGTGTTGGTCATACCTTAAACTACGCGTGAAATATCTCTCAGCGAGCCGATGATCTCAAGAGCGAGTTGACGTGGGGCTCACATCCGTCACAGATTTCCTCTCATATGAGGCGTTGGGCGAAAGTCTACTTTCTAACCAACAGAGTTCCTCGTTTCGACCGTGAAAAAGGGGTGTGGACTTCCTCACCCCTAGAGCCTTCTCGATTTAGTATTTACGTCCTAGGGCTCAACTGTTATACGCCGCACTTGCGTTCGATATTCTTGATTATCTCACGATTTATATTCATGCTTTACATTCCTGTTCATTTACTTTATATGCATGAATTGTAGTCGTTTTCTTGGACTTCTTGTGAATACTAACTGGATTTCTCTGGGATTTACTCACTGGAACTTGTTATTGTTTATTGGTGGCAAGTTGCAGATCTTACGACGAGCCAAGGGAAGGCGGTGATTGGCGACTACCTCTGATCTAGAGTGCCTCCACTAACTTATTCGTAGGTGTTTTTACTTATACATATACACTCTTTTTTAGAATTATCTTGGGAGACTTATTACCTAATGTATGTATATTTACACTTGTTATACCATTTATCGCCTTATTGATATACATGATATCTTTTTGCCGGGTTTCCACCCTATAGGTTGTTAATTAATGCAAGTCTCATTTATATTAATTTGCATATTATTAAGACTTCCGCTATTAAAAATAACCTAAGAAGAATCAAAATAAACAAATTAAGTGGTAAAACTTATTGACTTGGTATATTTCGACAAAATAATCTTTTAAACGACGAAATCGACTAAGTTGAATAATAAGATGGTTAGTTCGCGGGTCGTCTTGGACATGGGTGCAAGTGACATAACATGGTTTAGTGACGTGTTCGACGACGAGGCAGTGCCTGGTTTGCCTCGGAATTTGGGGTCGTCACATTGAGAGACATTAATACATGAGATATATGATGTTAGATAAGCATAAAGAACAGGGAACATATAGTCCGATGTCATTCACGAGAAAGTTAGGTTATCACCAATTAGCAACAAAGGTAGTTGAACTGCTGAAGTAGGTTAATGAATTGCACTTCCAAAAGTACTCAAGTAGTTTTAGATCAATTAAGGCATAGAGAGGTCTGTACAACTGGTAAAACTAACACATGTCGAATCATGTGTATAGATGTGAGACTGAATTCTCTTAATAAGCACTGGTCGGCCTAGCATTTAACATCACGGATATGAATGTTTTTTGGCTCAATTTATCAACTACGTTTTCAAAGATTTTGAAAACTTTTCGAACTCTAATATATAAGAACACCACAGCCCAAATGTAGAGAGATTGTATTACAAAATTTATGATATATACTTTTTGTTTTGTGGGCCAAGTGATTGATATATGGCTTAACACAACTGATGATTTTGAAGCAATTAGGATCTCATACTAAAATAATATATGAAAGAGAAGTTGTTGGATATAAGATTTTCTCTATTAGAAAAAAAGTAGGTTGCTGATGTTGTCAAGCATGAAATAGAGGTTCTCACCGTGATAGCTGCAGGAGACCCTTCAAATTCGAAGTGTATTGTCCGAATGATTGACAACTTCAAGCATATAGGACCAAATGGCCTCGCACTTTTGTGTGGTTCTTGAGTTCCTTGGTGATAGCATGCTTCGATTGATTAGGTATAATCGTAATAAAGGACTCTGTTGAATAAGGTTCGAGAAATATGTAGATATATTTGGTGGGGCTTGATTATTTGCATTGAGAAGTTGGCGTAATTCACACGTGATCTAAAGCCCGAAAATGTTCTTCTCGTGTCGACTATTGATCCATCTTAAGATCCAAATCGGTCGAGGCCTCACCAATTTTGGACAGACTGTAGAAAGAAATTTGAATACGGGGGCTTCGGTGAATATTTATGAAAAGAAGTTGAAAAAGGTAGCAATGAGGGCTGTTGTTAGGAGTTCAAGACGGAGAGCATCAATGGGGAGGTCCCAAAATTGAGAGGTCTTTGGATGGGATTGATCTGAGGTGCAAAATTGTAGATCTTGGAAACTCATGTTGGGTCGGTAAACAATTTTCGGAGGAAATTGAGACAAGGCAATACAGGGGCTCCAGAGGTTATTCTTGATTACGGACATGTGGTCTTTTGCATTGTGTTTTGAGCTTGCTCTTGGTGACTTGATGTTTGCACCTTCCAGGTGTCCAAGGCTATAGTGATGATGAGGTCGGTTCATCTTGCACTTCCTTTATATGATTGAATATATTATTATTTATAATTTCTCAAAAGCTTGAATTATATACTTAGATCAATATGAAATGATCATGGAGATGATCTCACTCAAACTTTGAAAGGTGAATCTTCACTTTCCTTTATAGTACAAGTCCTCTCGTTGGAATGTCTAGAGTCCTGTAAACCGGTATGCTCTTCTTGTGATTTGAAAGAGAAAGGATATCATTATTTACAATGATTAAAGTGTATGGAAAGAGAAGTGCACCATGAAGGCAAAACATTGTAACACTAGTAGTTAGCCTCGCCGCTTCCTTCCCTCCCTTTTCGC
Source organism: Stephania yunnanensis (assembly GCA_039657365.1). NCBI lineage: Eukaryota > Viridiplantae > Streptophyta > Magnoliopsida > Ranunculales > Menispermaceae > Stephania > Stephania yunnanensis. Next base: position 49,801,687 of record CM077585.1, on the reverse strand, counting down.
TTCTTTGCCATGATGTCTGCTTACAATCCTATCTTATTTGGTGGCATACTGGCATCCTAATAATAATGTACAAGTCTTGAGCCCCATGAAGACAAAAAGTTGGAACAATAGTAGTTTGCCTATTTCCCCTCCCTTGGATGCACTAATGTCTACCTACAATCCTACATTGTTTGGTGTCATCCTAGTTATGTAAAAGCTGCTAGCCCATTCATTATTCTACATTAATGCAGACTTTTGGGATCTGCTGCTGGTTGATATTGCAAAGTGTGAATTGAATGCTAGATAAATTATCTACTGAGATATGCCGCGATGTTAGCACAATAGAGTGTTGATAGGTTAGAAGCTTGGGATTCATTGGTCTCTTTGGACTGTTGAGGATGTTTTAGTTATCCTTTTCGCAAATTTCCCTCAAGTATATGGATGTTGTATTGAGTTTTTAGGAGCAGAACTTCTACATAAATCTTAAGATTCCATTGTTCATGCTTCAGAAGACCGGGTGCCTTTCCCTAATTTCTGCATCTATGGTTGCTACTCCTTTGAACCTTTGTTTTTCTTATCCTATCTTTATGAGTTTTACACACATCCACTTAAGCTTCCGCATCTATGCTACGCTCATTTTATGCATGCGTTAACATTATCTCATATAAAACATAATTCAACTTGACCCAATTGCTATCTTAAAGGATTTTTCTTTTTAGATGCTTGTGATTATACTCATAAAAAATAATTAACATATAGTTTATATAGACATGCTTTTGTCTATTTCATTACTTTCGAACTCCCTTAAACATTGTTTAGATTAAAGAAAACTTTATTACTTCATTTCTTGTTCAGTCTTTACGAAACATCATTTCTTAGAATCTGTCGCCTTCTTCCTATTATAAAGTTGCTATGAATTGTATAATGTATTTTTTCCTTCTTGCTCTTGTCTCCAGATGCAATGGAAATGCATATCTTTAGAGTTCAAGGTCTAGGAGCATAGAGTAAGGTCTTATGCTCAAAGTGGCTAAGTAGTTCTTGCATAAAAAAACCCTTGTGAAACAAATTTTCAGAAAATGATTCTGGTTGTCCCAAAGATCAATTCGATTCACTATAAGCAAAATGCTTCTCACCACTTTTGTGAAAGTCTTGAGTATTCCCAAAATGGTTGGACTACACTTGGAAGTTGAAACAAGATAGAGAAATATGTGTTCCGATTTTTCTTTTTCATCTTCTCTTAAATTCTTCCATATGAGTTTTGCTCATGACTTAGTAATTTCCCCTCTTCTTCCTGTTTGTTTGACATTCTGTCTTGGAAGAAGAATCATAGTTGAATTTGATGACTATTGGGAGGACAAGCATAGAAGAAATGAAATGTCTGTGTGTATGATGATATAATTTGAGTCACCGACTCACCATCATCTATATGACTGTGTAGACTTCCATGCCGTGATTGAGTTTTTTTGGATGATAAAAAGCATTCCTTGGAGAGACTAGTATTCTCCCTTGTGGTTGGGAAAGGAGGAGGTTACAATTGGGGTGTTAAGGACATCATTGATGTGAAAATTGATGTTAATAAGGTTGATTTGTTAAATGTGTTGATTTTTTCATGCCTGTGGCAAATTTTTCGCAAGCAACCCGCCCATACTAGTTGATGGGAGATCACCACTTATATATTTCAGTAAGAAATTTCAATTACCCGATGTGGGACTATTATTTCGGTCCTATACATCTTAACACTCCACCTTCGGCCGAAATCTATTTAAGGGGTTTTTCTCGACAAGTCCCAATCGAACCGTCGGATTTGATACCATGTTGATTTTTTCATGCCTGCGCGGCACACATCATCCGCAAGCACTTAGCCCGTGGCACTTCTCCGAGAGCCTATGATTTTTGTCAATACCGATATTGTCCCAAACTTAACCACCTTTCAATTTTTAAATGTGGGGTTTTATCTTAAAAGACATCGATACTAGTTTAGGTTTGTATATATTTTTTTGAGAGACATTAATACATGAGATATGTGATGTTAGATAAGCATAAAGAACGGGGAACATATAGTCCGATGTCATTCACGAGAAAGTTAGGTTATCACCAATTAGCAACAAAGGTAGTTGAACTGCTGAAGTAGGTTAATGAATTGCACTTCCAAAAGTACTCAAGTAATTTTAGATCAATTAAGGCATAGAGAGGTCTGTACAACTGGTAAAAATAACACATGTCGAATCATGTGTATAGATGTGAGACTGAATTCTCTTAATAATTACTGGTCGGCCTAGCATTTAACATCACGATATGAATGTTTTTTGGCTCAATTTATCAACTACGTTTTCAAAGATTTTGAAAACTTTCCGAACTCTAATATATAAGAACACCACATGCCCAAATGTAGAGAGATTGTATTACAAAATTTATGATATATACTTTTTGTTTTGTGGGCCAAGTGATTGATTTATGGCTTAACACAACTGATGATTTTGAAGCAATTAGGATCTCATACTAAAATAATATATGAAAGAGAAGTTGTTGGATATAAGATTTTCTCTATTAGAAAAAAAGTAGGTTGCCCTTGTCAAGAACATTCTATATGTATCTCGCTTAACTTAGATTATTCAATGGATTTGGCACTCAATGATTTGAGATAATTTGACGAGACTATGAGTATCCATTAGATTGTTTTAGAAGGCCAGAGATTGTGCAGGGTACCATCAGCCAATGATATGCTCAATCTAGTTAAAATGCTAGTGTGAGATATTTATATGGTGTTTCCTTACTTTTTCTCGCATGGTTTTGTATCATGTGAGGGCACTATAACTTGCTTGCTTGACTGCAAATATTTAAAGGATCACTTCATGTATCAGCAGTGGAATTTGTTATTTTGCGGGGGTAAAAATTTTCCAATTTTTAAAGCTTGAACTTGCTATTCTTTGGACTACACCTTTAATTAGTTTATTGATCTATTATTTCAGGCCCATCTTGCTCAAATGATGGAGCTATTGGGGAAAATGCCCAGAAAGGTGAGAAGTGAGAACATATCATTTTCTCTTAAGCATTAATTACAAGTGCCAAACATGTTACTTATCCATTTTATTTATTTATTTATTTATTTATTTATTTTCTAATTCTTGTAAAAATAGATTGCAGCCGGCGGTTCTCGATGGAAAAGTTTCTTTGATAGATATGGTGATCTGAAGAGGATAAGAAGGCTGAAGTTCTGCCCGCTAGACCGACTTTTGGTTGAGAAGTACAATTTTCTAGCAAGCGATGCTCGTGAGTGAGTTTTCTAATTTTATATGCCCTCTTCTTGATTTTCGCACCAGAGAAGCGGCCAAGAGCGCAACAGTGCCTGCAACATCCATGGATCGAGTTAAAAACACGTAATAATGCATGTGAAATCAAGAGAGATGCAAGCGTGGAGAAGTTGGAAACTGTAATTAACAAGAGAGTTGAGATTAAGGTGGGACCTTGAAGGAGGATTAGGTATGTGTGTGTGTGTGTATATATGCCACATATCATGATTCCTCAGTCAACCTGTATATTGCATGAATTTACTCACAGGTTCTTGATATTTGAAGCATAATGTTTGACTTTGATTGATTAAAGAGGAAGGGCAAGAAAGAAAGTAGTCTTGCACAACTAACAACCGGCGGTGGGAATGATGAAGTGTGTATACTTGCCATCAAGGGGGATTTTAATTTGTTGAGCGTTTAGAAGGAAATGTGGAACTCTCGAGGGTAGCCGTCGACCCTTGTCCTCTTTTTTAACAACACATTTTCACCTCTTATACACTTTGCCTATTTGAAAGACAAATATCCCCTCTACAATTAGCGTTGCAAGTGCCAAGCGCGCTAGCTAGCTAATGTCTCGCGCGTAGTAATTTGCTGAACAACGGCGCGACTCCATTCTTTCTACCCTAACCGACGTTTCATATATATGATATGATGTCCTATTTTTGTGTTCTAGCTGCTTGTTGTTGCTAATTAATTACACTTTTAGTAGCAATTTGATGGGGGAGCATTTTTCTTTTCTAGTGTCGGAATGGTTGATCTCTTGGCATTTTAATTATGTGGGGATTGTATTTGTATATACTTAATTGGCATGTTGTAATTAATGAAGTGTGAGTGATTGACAAAAGGCACAAATGATAGGATGCCTCTTTGTTGTTTGCAGTATCTATCATATTGTGAAGATGTTTAATTAATTACTTAATTCGTCAACATGCATCACCTTGACATGTTGAACAAGGTTGAATTAAATCACCACGTACTAGTGTTTTATATGTGAATTGAGTTATTATAGATATAGGAGTTTCGTCGAGAGAGAGTCGATTAGAAATTTGGATGAGAAAGGAAGATAGATAGAGATGTATATACATGGATGGAGGAAATGCATGGAGGGATTTTGTATATAGTCCCACATGGAAATGCCAAACGCTGGGAAGGAAGAAGTTGGAATTAGAGGAGGAGGGAGAGGCCAAGATGAGGCCATCTTTGCGCTTGGGGCAATGACGCAGCTAGTGAGGTAATAACCGAGGCGCGTCAATTGCTGGTTGAAAACTATTTCCAAACCCCCTCATTGGCACCTCCAAGGTGCCTTTGAGAATTTCTGGAAGGGCTCCCTCTAAACAAGGGTAAAGTCCTCTACTGATTTAAGCATCTAAAGGTTTTCGTTTACTGGGCGGAAAGATGGTTTCGATTGCAGATACAACCAACTACTAAAGCTACGTGGTTAGGTTCTCGTTAAAAAAAATGACTTCATACGTCCCACATCGATTGTGCAAAACGGGTGAGAGAGCAACGTAGTATAAACGGTGGCCTAGCCCGGTGTTGGACTCATACCTTTCTCGGCCTTTTGGCTAAGATCAAGTGTAGTATCTGTTCTTATCAGTTTAATATCTGATACGTGGGGCATTGCCTCACATGATATTAAATTAATTTTTTTCATGGGGGAGGGTCCATCACGATAGCTTGCTATTGGGGCTCTCGCGTGTCGCCTTTGCGTTGCACTACTGCATTGGCCCGGCGCACCTCACCCCCACCAATATTATGTGAAATGGTTTCCAACTCATGGCCTCAAAGCTAGTTCGACTTCGGTGGGTGCGTTTCCTAAGCAAGCAAACAGAAATATGTTTCTTGTATGGTTGAGTTTGGTTTTCGTCCCACATCGACTAGTGATATTGGGAACATATTCACCCTAGTACAACTAGGAGGTGAAGCAGCACCTTCGAACATACTTACCTGGACGGGGTCTATGGTTGATCAATAAGGATCATGGCCTAGGTTGGTGACCTCCATTGCACTTTGGAGGGGCACCCGCCTAAGATCTCCCCAAGTGGGAGAGTCTACGTCATAATTTGTGGTAGAGGGGTACGCGTCCGCGCGGCCCCTGCCTATTTTCAATCGAAAACTTCTGCTTGTCACGGTTCTGAGGTGGTGATTATTAGAGCGAATAAGTGAAAACTTGTTTGTTTGTTTGTTTCTTTCATTGTCATCTGTCATTTAACTTTGTAGTTGCTTTCCAGTAAAGCTTGTGAGGCCACCCTCGATAGTTCATTATGCTTGCTTAAGTTTGTTTTTAAAGTCCCATATTGCCCACGTAAAAACCACTCCTGCTGCTTCCTTGCATAAAATGAAACCGAACCTTGGTTGCAAAGCACGCAGCTGCGCTGTGAGCACAAAGCGAACTATTCTTTCGCCTTTTACTAAAGAATACCGTGTGCTCGCTGCATTAAGCAGCATACGCCTATTTTTGGAGGGTTTGCCAGTTTACTTGGCTTGCCCACACCTTATTTGTTTTTACAAATGATTGTGTCGCATCAAATTTGATGATAGCGTATCGTTGTTGTTCTAAGGAGCCATTATTGCTTTTGTTGTCGAAGATCTCGTTGGAGTGCTTTGCTAATCTAATGGCTTGAATTAATTTTACTGCGCTCTAATCCTTCTTCAACAATAACACCCGAAACCAAATACTATATTAATCAAATCCAACAAAAGAACATGGTGAATTTTCAAAAGAAACAAAAAGGGCTTCTGCTCCCCACCTCATCCATGCCAACAAAATTAAAACTAGCCTTTGCTGAATCGTGATCAGCTCGAACAAGTAACTGGGACAGATGATGTTGAGGAGGGTGCAGCAGAAAAAGAAATGGAGGCTCGAGGTTGAAGAGGGTGTAGGAAACGAAGAAACGGAGAGGCAAATTCGCGAGATTAGGGCATAATTCATTTATAAATGAAACGGACATTTTGGTATTTTTGCAATCCCTCAAGCTGATTTAGAGACTCTTCGGATCATTTATATGTTCTTTGAAGGAAAGCCCCTCACCTTGCAATGAAACTAAATTTTCTTTGTTAATCTTTGTAAAATCATTCGGATTGTTTACACGCGCTTAACGAGTTGTATGAAACTCTTTTAAAGTGTATTCAAGGGTTTCGGAAGGGTCGTGATCTAATTTATTCGAGATTTTCGAGATCTTAATAAAAATACTCAAAATCACGTCCCTTACTTAGAACCATGCTCACATCTTTTTTAAAAAGTTTATATCTTAAGCTTTAGTTCGAGTCTATGAGTTGTTTTGGACCCTTGGTTTTGTGTAATGATTTTAAAGGGAGAACAACAAGTTAAGAAGATCGAGAGAGGTAACACAGTGATGCCTCAAGTAAGTTGAGAGAGAGAGAGAGAGAGAGAGAGAGAGAGAGTAGAGAGAGAGAGAGAGGTTGACTTGACTTTGAAGGATCGGACCTCAATCAACGGTGTTGTTAGTTGATGAAGAATATTGAGGGACATGTTTTTATTCATCTTCGACGACTGAGACTTCACAATGAGGTGAGAATTGAAGAAAAGACGGGAAGCAAAAAGAGGATTATGTGGCAAAAACTTTGTATATAGACCTCAGCCACACGGGGCAATAACATATCATATGTCGCCGCCACCTATGACAAACGATTACGATTATTGGTCGTTACCATGTATGTCAGTAGCCTATACTTGTGGCTTCTACCATAGGTGCTAAATCGGTTTTAGTAGAAGGGTTTATATGAAATCTTGTTTGGTATAATTCCAATTCCTCCAAAGATCACTTAACAAGGAAAACCAAATCTTGATTATCAAAATTGACATTCCCGTGATCGAATGTGCTATGTGATAGTCATGGACCGATAAACAAAAGGGCAAAGCGTCATAGACGATGTCAGAGAGCATCATTCAACACTTGATAAAACCTTTTAAATTTTGAATTTCGAGTAAGCAATTTCATCGGAACTCGGTCTTGTAAAATGTTCAATATGAACAGATTGTGTTGAAATAAGGAGACTTTTCATAGAACTTGATGGTTATATGAGGTCCGGATGGAATAAAATGAAGGCCGGAGGCATGACTAAATTGATTTGGGCATCTAGGGATTTATCAATCAAATGACTATCAAGCAGAAGAAGGAGAAAACGATTTGTAAATTTATAAACTGAATGAGTTTCTGGAGTGGCTAAAGGTGCAAAGCGATTCTTCGCAGGAGATTTGCCTTTATTCATGATCTGTAGGCAATTGATGGAAGAAGAAGAAGTGAGAAATTCACGTGATAAGAAATCAGGGAGAGAATTATCAGTGCCTTTGATATAATCAATATCAAAATCAAATATACTTAATATTGCTTGCCAATGTAATGAAAATCTATTTCGAAACCAAATTCTTAACATCTTTTAAAAGAATTTCTTTAGCAGATTTACAATCAACACGAATCAAAAACTTTTGATTTAAAATATCAGCTTGAAATTTTTGAACACAAAGGACAATTGCTAAAACTTCCTTTTTAACAATCGCATAATCGCGTTGAGCTTGATTCCAAAGTTTAGATGTATAACAAACTAATTGTTCTTTACCCATGAGGTTCTTCGAAGGAGGATACCTCCATAACCAGTATCAATGCATCGGTTTGAATGATTTTAAAATAACTTGGATTTGCCAAATGAAGGCAGGGTAGAGTTTTAACCTTTTGTTTGATGGTCTGAACAGCTTTAGTATGAATAGGAGTCCAACTAAATTTGGTATATTTTTTTAGTAACTCTTGTAAAGGTTTTCGATCAGCGGCTGCATTGTTATAAAAATCGGAGAGGTAGTTGAGGCAACCAAGAAATCGTTGCAATTGATTTTTGTCAGTTAACTGATCAAGAATTTATCAGCAAAGTTGATGACTCTATTAACAGGAGTAATAGTTTGATTTGAAATTTTGAAACCTAAGAAAGTAACAGATGTTTGAAATAAATGCATTTTCTTTTGAGAGAGCACAAGGCCATTTTTCATGATGAGTGCCTGAAAGGTATAGAGATGTTTCCAGTGTTGGTCAATAGATTTACAAAACACCAGAATATCATCGATGTAAACCAAAATAAAGTCATGGTAAGGATTGAATATATCATTCATGATTTTTTGAAATTCAGAGGGAGCATTTTTTAGGCCAAAAGGCATAACATTCCATTGATACTGACCAAAGGGAGTGTTAAACGCAGTTTTATAGCGATCAACAGGTTGAACTTGAATTTGCCAAAAACCAGATTTTAAATCAAATTTGGAGAAAACAACGGCAGATATAGTAGTTTTTATTAAATCATATTTATTTGGCAAAGGATAGCGAATGGTTTTAAGAACTTTATTTAGAGATAACAAGTCGAGGAGCACCTCGTTCAAGTTCAGGAGCATTTTCAACATAGAAGGCGCTCAACTCCGGGAGATTGAGAAGGAGTGATTAATTTTTTGTTACATAAATCGTTGATTTCATTTTGACAAAGTTCTCTTAAGCGAGAATTCATTTGAGAAGGATTGGCTTTAGTAGGAATCTGTGATTCATGAAATTCAGGGATATAGGGAAGCGTAACAATATGATGTTTACGATCCCAAAATGCAGAAGGAACTTCAGAACAACATTTTTGATGTAAAGTAGATTGAAAAGTCAATAATTTATTTTGAAATGAGGAAGTTTGTAAAAATTGATCAGTTTTGAGAAAATGAATTTCAGTTCTTAAGAAGTTGATCTGATTTTGTTTAAAATCAATTTGATGTATAAGTTGATTTAAATACTTTTCTTTAGGGGGTTGAAGAAAGGAAAAGAAAATTTCTTTATCATGAAAAGTGGTAGAAATACCTTTTGAAGAAACCGAAAATGGTTGAATATGTTGGAGAAATGGTGTACCCAATAAGATGTCATGTTGGAGATCTTTAATAATAATAGAAGAGGTAGGAATACAAATAGATTGATGACAGATATGGGCAAGTGAAATTTTATATTTAATGGTGGAACGTTTTCCATTGGCGGTAGAAATGTGATTGTCGGTTGGTTCACAGAAACGGAGAGGGCACGAATACAATTAATATCAGCACCTAAATCAATTAAGGCATTACATTTATAGGAAAAATCCTTGATAGTTATAGTAATAGGAGTGAACCATCTTTGATGAGTGTAGCGAGTAATTGCTTCAATAAAAATATTATCAGGATTGAAGTCAGAGACCGAGTCTATATTTAAAGATTCGAGGGTAGTTACTCTATCAGTTAGTGTTTTGATTTATGATTTTAACTGATTAATTTCAGATTGAAGAGATTGAATAGTTGTTTGATGAGGTTTCTTCCCAGCAACTTCCATAAGACAATGAAAAGAATATTTCATAGGATCGATATTTAATTGCGTTTAAATTTATTTTGCTTTTTAGCAAATGGTTCAGATTCTTCAGGAATAGAATTTGAAGTAGGAACTTGAGAAACTAATTCAGTAAAATATTTATATTTCAACGAAGGATCGTAATTTGTTCACCAATAGAAAGAATAAGTTCTTCATTAGCCGTTAAAATATTTATTTCTGTTTCAGAAGAAGATGTATTAAGCATGTTATTTGTGCAGTGACATACATCAGAAGATGAATCAGTGTCACTTTGATGAATATTGTGAACTTTCTTTTTATAATTTTTGAGATGACATTTATTAGCATAATGTCCAGGCTTCCCGCATGTATAACAAACATTTTTCTTGCGATTGGCAGCGGGGGGATGTGCTTTAGGAGAAACTTTAGAAAACTTTTTAGATTTTCGTGTAAAACGAGGTTTAGAATAATATTGATTTTTTGGAAATTTTGAATGACCTTTTGAACGCAGTTGTTTAGCTTGGGTTGCCAGAGGAGTGATATCTAAATCATGCCCGAAGTCATAACAGAAATTACCAAGATCACGTTTTAACGTATTCTTTTCCTTTTGTAATTGACGCTTTATGCGCATATCATTACATATGGAAATTCCACAAGATTGAACGTATTGGAGAAGATCTCCATAGGACAAAGCAGCCCAATTCATAGAACCATCATTTTGATCTTTGATATATTCTTTGACTTTAGCAGCAATGAAGGGAGGTAGACCAGCAATGAACCGTTCTTTCCAAAAATTTGTATCATGTTCGGTTAATTGATAAAGTTTAGTAAAAAATGTATCTTTATACCATCGATAATCATTCAAAGTACGACATCGTAAGTTTTGTAATTGATCACTTATTTTTTCATTAAGAGAATTAAGCTGACCAACAAAATACCAGATAATATTAGCCATTAGGTATCAACACCAGTAGGCTGAGGTTTCCCTTGATTATCAAGAATAGGATTGTTATTAGAATCCATTTTGACAAAGAGACAATGTTAGTGCGATTTTACGTATTAAAAACATACGCCACCAACCATATAATTGGCTCAGTAAACTAGCAGCAATGGCTAATGCTATTTGATATTCGGGATGTTTATGAAGAGAGCAAGCCTTTGCATATATTTGCATTTGTAATAAAACTTTCATAATTTGATATTATGATAATCCATCGATATTCCAATCATATATGGCATTGCCATCATATTTTTTATGACGCTTGGTCTTTTCTTCAAGAATAAGATCAGCTGGAGATGGTCGAGAATAAAATTGTTTCCGTAATGGATAACGATTTTGAAATGAAGTCTTATGCATAACGCGATGAATAGAGAGGTGATCGGAAGAAGAGTCAGAACCTGAATGTGGTAAAGAACTGGAGGAGGCTAATGGCTCATTTTGTGTAGATACAGAAGAAGCATATTCAAATAACTGATCTACATTTCCTATAACAGGGAATTTAGCTTTATCTTTTCTAGGAGTAGATGGTTGAGAAGAAGTGGAGGCATAATTTTTATTGGAGACAGTTAGCTGGGCTAATTGAGATGTTAATTTATCCATAAATTCATCAGAATATTTTGAGGATTTCTGAGCAAATGATTGTTGAACATTTTCAAATTAAATGTTTAGTCCCACATTGGTTAGGAACTTCAAGTTTAAAGAGTATATATGTACTCTTGCACCATAGTGTGTGTAAAATAAAATACAAGTGCTATGCACGGTGAGCCACACGCGCGCGGTGCGGCGCATATGGCGCTTTTATCCACTGCTGATCACTATACCAAATTTACATGAAATCCTCTCACCTTTACCACGGATTTGATTCCCGTATCACATTCCAATTTCATTAATTATTTCGAGCGAATCCTCTAGAAACACGTGCAGGGTGTTTTCAATAAGAAGAAATCAAATGTGTCATCGAGATACGTGCAACACAAATCTCGAGGCACCCATTTGTCCACAATGTTGTAAACAACTGGAAAAACTGTTGATTTACCAAAAACGAAATCAAGTATGCCAATGAAACATCAATCACTAACCGATTCCATTTAATTTCTATCCAATTATCATTACCATAGTCACGATTCCTCGAATCATTATCGACATCGTATATAGTATATAACATACCATATATTATACTCTCTTTTTTTCCACATATACGCAAGGGGTACCAGCCCACCTCGAAACGCATATGAGGCAAAAATGTTGTAAACATTTTCCATTTTCCATTTTCCATTTGCCATTTCTCATTTTCCATTTTCCATATCCGCCAGGTGTTCTACCATTTTCCATTTTCCAACTCTCCTCACTTCCCAACGAAGACTCAAGTCAGGATCATAGGGTTCCACTCTAAGTTCAACCATTCCTAACTTCCGCTGGTTTTGTGTCTTAATATATTATGCTAATCAAAAGTCGAGTTCTTTAAAACGTCGGCTTGCTAGAAAATTAGAAAACTCACTCACGAGCATCGCTTGCTAGAAAATTGTACTTCTCAACCAAAAGTCGGTCTAGCGGGCAGAACTTCAGCCTTCTTATCCTCTTCAGATCACCATATCTATCAAAGAAACTTTTCCATCGAGAACCGCTGCAATCTATTTTTACAAGAATTAGAAAATAAATAAATAAATAAAATGGATAAGTAACATGTTTGGCACTTGTAATTAATGCTTAAGAGAAAATGATATGTTCTCACTTCTCACCTTTCTGGGCATTTTCCCCAATAGCTCCATCATTTGAGCAAGATGGACCTGAAATAATAGATCAATAAACTAATTAAAGGTGTAGTCCAAAGAATAGCAAGTTCAAGCTTTAAAAATTGGAAAATTCTTACCCCGCAAAATAACAAATTCCACTTTCTTGATACATGAAGTGATCCTCTAAATATTTGCGCTAAGCAAGCAATTTATAGTGCCCACACATGATACAAAACCATGCAGAAAAAAAGTAAGGAAACACAATATAAATATCTCACACTAGCATTTTAACTAGATTGAGCATATCATTGGCTGATGGTACCCTGCACAATCTCTGGCCTCCTAAAACAATCTAATGGATACTCATAGTCTCGTCAAATTATCTCAAATCATTGAGTGCCAAATCCATTGAATAATCTAAGTTAAGCGAGATACATATAGAATGTTCTTGACAAGGGCAACCTACTTTTTTTTCTAATAGAGAAAATCTTCTATCCTACAACTTCTCTTTCATATATTATTTTAGTATGAGGTCCTAATTGCTTCAAAATCATCAGTTGTGTTAAGCCATAAATCAATCACTTGGCCCACAAAACAAAAAGTATATATCATAAATTTTGTAATACAATCTCTCTACATTTAGGCATGTGGTGTTCTTATATATTAGAGTTCGGAAAGTTTTCAAAATCTTTGAAAACGTAGTTGATAAATTGAGCCAAAAAACATTCACATCGTGATGTTAAATGCTAGGCCGACCAGTGCTTATTAAGATTATTTTGTCGAAATATACCAAGTCAATAAGTTTTACCACTTAATTTGTTTATTTTGATTCTTCTTAGGTTATTTTTAATAGCGGAAGTCTTAATAATATGCAAATTAATATAAATGAGACTTGCATTAATTAACAACCTATAGGGTGGAAACCCGGCAAAAAGATATCATGTATATCAATAAGGCGATAAATGGTATAACAATTGTAAATATACATACATTAGGTAATAAGTCTCCCAAGATAATTCTAAAAAAGAGTGTATATGTATAAGTAAAAACACCTACGAGTAAGTTAGTGGAGGCACTCTAGATCAGAGGTAGTCGCCAATCACCGCCTTCCCTTGGCTCGTCGTAAGATCTGCAACTTGCCACCAATAAACAATGACAAGTTCCAGTGAGTAAATCCCAGAGAAATCCAGTTAGTATTCACAAGAAGTTCAAGAAAACGGCTACAATTCATGCATATAAAGTAAATGAACAGGAATGTAAAGCATGAATATAAATCGTGAGATAATCAAGAATATGGAACGCAAGTGCGGTGTATAGCAGTTGAGCCCTGGGACGTAAATACTAAATCGAGAAGGCTTTAGGGGTGAGGAAGTCCACACCCCTTTTTGACGGTCGAAACGAGGAATTCTGTTGGTCAGAAAGTAGACTTCCGCCCAACGCCTCATAGGAGAGGAAATATGTGACGGATGTGAGCCCCACGTCAACTCGCTCTTGAGATCATCGACTCGCTGAGAGATATTTCACGCGTAGTTTAAGGTATGACCAACACCGTAGCAACAATCAGATCATCATCAATGAAAAAATCGAAAATGAGTCACTCCGTCCCTTCGACCATACATAGACACACGCGGGAATAAAGAAAACATGCAAGCTGAAATGGCAAGAAGTAATGGGAAATAAATAATTTACAAGAAAAATAAGTGAATTTTAAACTGACTTTCTTGTGGGTATACTTACCTCAAACAATAGCAAATATCTCACCAAAATGTCTCGTTCACGCTGCGAGATACGCGCCCGATACCCGACTATAGTCTCACAAGTCCTTGGTATCCAATTATATCACTTTTGTTATTTTAGAGTCATATTAAGTGAATTGATGACGTGTGACCAAAGATTTGAGATTTTGTTTCAAAAAGTTTAATTTTGGCGCCCTTATCGTGTTATACCGGTGTCGATGCCCAAAAAGTCCTAAAAATTGATTTTTTATATTTTCCTATTTTATTATAATTTCTTTATTTTTTGGACTTTCCATAATTTTCTAGCTATTTTCTTATATTTATTTGATTTAAAAATATAATTTATTTAATTTTTTAAAACTTTTAACTAATTAAAATTAATTTGGGGTGGGTTGGGCCGAACCGAGCCCGATTCGGTGGGGCCGGTTCGGCCCAAGCGAGCTGCAACCCGGTATGACCAGGCTCGGCCCGACCCGACCCGCCTAGACCACCCAACAACACCATCAACAACCTTACAATAACAACAACAACCACCCACAACACCATCACCATTAAACTTTAAATTTCTCCACAAAAGTTAACAAAAATTGACACACTCACCTCGATTCGAGAGATCTTTTGTGAGCATCGTCGAGTGGAGAAAGCAGCTTTGCGAGAGCTGTGCGACCGAGTTGGGAAGGTGATGGAGAGCTTGGTGGTGAGGAGCTAAAAGTGGAGAAGAAAATGAAAATGAGATGAGGGGGAGAAGATGAGCTCTAGTAGAGAGAGGGGGTGAGTGAGGAGATAGAGATTTTTTTTTTGTTTGATTTTGGAGATGAGAGAGAAAGAATGGGGGATGGGTTGAAGTATGGTAATTGGATATGCGATGTGATGGGATGTGTGATGTGACAACTAAATCTCATACTATCCCATACAACCGCATTACGTGCACACCGCTACATCGTACACTTTAGTCACTATACGCGCACAACGTGACCAAACGCGATTCTTAACTAGCACGAAGCGAATTCTTAACTAATATTAAAATAATAAACACTCGCTACACAAAATATCAATTTTTGCCTCGTTAAGTGTGCCCTACACTTTTTCGCACCATTTGCGTAAAAGCTTAGGATCTTAATCAGTAATTTATCAATTAATCGAGATTAATTAAAGCGGGTCGTTACAATCTTCCCAACTAAAAGGAATTTCGTCCCGAAATTCAAATTTAACTAAATCTTTATCTTGGAATACGTAGGGGTATCGCTCTCGCACGGTAGACTATCTCTCCCAAATAAGACCATCGTTTTTATGATACTGTCATCGAACGAGTACAAGTGATATTTCTTTCCTTCTTAGAGTCTGTACCTTGCAATCCACTATCTCTATAGGGTGCTCCTCGTATGTCACATTCGGTCTGACCTCGATCCCGTCATATGAACCACTAGTCTCGGTGCTAATCTGACTAGCCTCAACATAGAAATGTGAAAAACATCATGAACCCCTGCCAACTAGCAGCAATCACAACTGATAAGCAACCTCCCGACTCGTCGGACTATACGAAATGACCGATGAATCTCGGTGCAAGTTTTCACTTGATCCCAAATCTCGATGGCCTTTCAAGGAGAACTCTCAAGTAGACCTAATCCTCGACTTCATAACTCAACCCATCGCGGTATTTGTTCGCGTACTTCTTTTGTCTATCCTTAGCAGCATGTAACCTTTGACGAATCATCCTAATTTTTTCTATATGATCTACAACGATTTTTGGCCTAACGACAGCTACGTCTTTGGGCTCTACCTAACAAGCTGGTGATCTGTATGGTCTCCCGTATAGCGCCTCGAATGGTGGCATCCCAATACTAGTTTGATAGCTATTGTTGTAGGCAAAATCACAAAGTGGTAAAAACTACTCCCATGACCCTCCAAACTATAACACACAGGCTCTGAGCATGTCCTCGAGAATTTGAATAATTCTCTAAGACTGCCCATCAGTCTGTGGATGAAAAGTCGTCTTTGAATCTGTCTACGTACCATCTTGCTCATGTATGGCATACCAAAGCTGCGAAGTAAGTCGACTGTATCTGTCTGACACTATAGATATTGGCACTCCATGTACGGCGTACATCTTTAATATTACTTGTTCTTACTGATATCAGGTGGGAGTAACTCGACCACCAACCCAAATGTATCATGGAATAGAGTACAATAACAAGGAATAGGAAATCAACGATGGAAAAATAAACCCTTAGTGACTTTCAGATGAAATCTTCCGTACCTAAAAAATGCACTCTAAAGTCTCACTCACGTCTCGAGATACGTGCTCGACTCCCGATTGTGGTCTCTTAAGTTCCCGGTGTCTCATTAAACCATTTTAACTGATTTAGAGTCAAATTAAGTGAATTTATAATGTGTGGTCAAATTATGAAAACTTTCATTTCAAAAGTTTTGGTTTGACACCCTTTTCGAGTTATACCAGGGTGCCAACGGCTGAAAAATTCTCAAATACCATTTTTCTACCATTTTCTCATTTTTTTTTATATTTTTCCTGATTTTTCTGGATTTTTTTTAAATTTTCTACCCCTTTTTTCTTATTTTTTGTAATTTATTCAATTTAAAATTGTTTTTAAATTAAAATTTAATATTTATATTATTTTAATATATGGGTGGGTCCCTGGACCGGGTCAAACCGGTCCATCCGGGTCGATCGACCGGTCCAATCGGTCGACCCGACTCGGTTCGGACCCACCGAGTCGGGTCCGGTTGGGCCGGACCAAGCCCAACCGTTCCACCCCACCCCATCTTCTTCTTCTTTCTCACGAGAACGTTCTTTTGGTTCTTTTTTTTTTTCTTTCTTTTTTCTTCCTCTCCGATTTGGGTTGGGGTTGTTGTCCACCCCAACCCCGGTGGACTCGATGGCAGGGGGACATCCCTGCCATCTCCACCTCGACTAGTTTGGCCTCCATGGCCGAACCCCTTCGTGGCCACCATGTCTGACACACCGAAAACACAACAAAAGCAACGACTTACCTCGGCCGTTGACGTCTCCACCTCCTCTTCTCCTTCCCGGCGTGTTCCTCCCTCTCCTCCTCCTCTCATTTCCTTCTTCTTCCTCTCGGCCTCCCTACTGTGTGAACGTGTGCGGGTGTGGGTGTGTATGAGAGAGAGTGAGGTGTAGGTGAGGTGAGAGAGTGACGTGAGGGAGAGGTGAAAATGATGAAGGAGTGAGGTGGAGTGTATAGGAGGGTAAGTTAATTGACTTTGTGTCATTGACTCCCAAGTGTGACGCAACTGAGACACTCGCCTGTGTTTTCGAGCGTTTCGACGCCCGAGTTTCGCGTTCGAATCGCGATATACGCGTACCGCCGCATCACTAACCACCCAATATCTATTCCATAGTAATTATTTGACCATTATTTATTTATTTATTTAATTTGTGATTTTTAGTTTTTCCGACCTAGTGTACCCATAGTTCGCTCTTCAGTACCCGTCTCGACACGTTTTTCGAGGCTAACACCCGTTACACTATCTCGCTCGATTCGATGATATAAATACACACATGCGATGTTAAGCGAATAACTCGATATACAACATCGCAATAGGCAAATAATCATACAAAATTACTATTTACCTAGTCGCATGCCCCTTACTATTTGCGGTATCCACTTGGCTCTGAGCTGTCGTCCAAGTCTGAAAATAATCCATAATAACGGCGAAATTAAAATTTGGGCCGTTACACCATGTGTCTTCATCCCAACATGCATGCCTCTAGATCTAGCCAAATTGACGAAGCCATTAGCCAAGAGCTTCAAATATGCGTTGTAACGACCCTAAAATCTAACTCGTGTCATTTCGGGGTCATGTGTGAGACTCACTTGGTGTGATACGCATGTCCAAATCTCGGGAGTAGACACTTTGAGCTTTGTTATTTTTGTTTGATGCTCATATTATTTATATTATGATTGAACAATCTAAACTAATTAAGTTCAAAAATGTGCGACGAAGGTACACGCGGGGCATATCGGTGTCAAGACGAGCGGAGACGTACTTGGTGCGTGTAGACGTGAGATCGAGGTAGCGACTTAAGGGTAAGTTCCATTTTGAGCAAACTATGACTTTTAGTTGCTTTAATGGGTTCATGTTTTTAATTCAAATAGTAGGTCTAAGTTAGTGTATGCATTTAAATGGTCACATGATGTGAATCGAGACACGTAATGAGCAATCTAGATACTAGAGTAGTCAACTATGAGAGTCATTTAAGAATGACTTGGGTGATAATTGTGTAAAGGTGGACCACTAGATATGTCTCGAGATACGTGTGCATAAAAGATAAGGGGCCAAGGTTCAACCTTATCAAATAAACCTCATAAGTCAAGGTTGTGATCACAATTATCATACACATCGATTGAGAGCAAAAGAAAAGGGTTTTGGCTTGAGAGAAGAGAATAAGAGATTGAGAAATTCATTGAGGTAGGAGGAGCTTTGGTGATCAAGCTTGCATGAACATCAAGCTAGGTAACTCCATCTCCATAGCTTGATCATTTCAATGAATTCACTAAATTGGTGTTGTTGTCGATTCATGTCACGTTGGGATATGATTTTGAGGGATTAAACATTGGATTTTTGTCAAACTTACACATTGGATTTCGTAGGTCTATTGAAGTCGACTTTGTAGCATAAAAAAATAGTATTGTAGAACAATTCAATTTTTGGGCTACTTTGGAGTAATGATTTGACCAAGTATATGAAGGTTTTATTAGCGAAATCTTTTATGGGTTTTCGTGTTTATATATCAAACTTAATCCCTGAAAATTAGATTTTGATTTGGAGAAGGTTTGATAGTGTTTTAAAGGCCGGAAAAAAAGGCTAAAAGTAGGACTACACTGTTATTTTTCTTACTGTTTTGAGTAGGCATGTTGGTGGATAGATATGAGACATCAAATTAGGTCTGATTGACTTGCGAATAGGTTCGTTTGACTCTTAGTATAACCTACTTTGATGATCAATAAAGATTGTGGCTATCGGAGCTTGTTTGATTAATGAAAAACAATGTAAAACATAACATGTTAGTATGATTTAAAATATATCCAATTATGACATTTGCGAGTTAACAACTTTGTGTAATGTTTTAAATGGGTATTTGTTATCCAAATGAACTAAGGTTGGGCCGAACCGAGCCCCACCGAACCGAAGCTCAGCTCGGTTCGGGCCCAACCCACCCCAAATTAATTTTAATTAATTAAAAATTTTAAAAAAATAAATAAATATATTTTTAAATCAAATAAATATAAGAAAATAGCTAGAAGATTATGGAAAGTCCAAAAAATAAAGAAATTATAATAAAATAGGAAAATATAAAAAATCAATTTTTAGGACTTTTTGGGGCATCGACACCCCGGTATAACTCGATAAGAGTGCCAAAATTAAACTTTTTGAAACAAAATCTCAAATTTTTGGTCACACATAATCAATTCACTTAATATGACTCTAAAATAACAAAAGTGATACAATTGGATACCAAGGACTTGTGAGACTATAGTCGGGTATCGGGGGCGTATCTCGCAGCGTGAGCGAGACATTTTGGTGAGATATTTGCTATTGTTTGAGGTAAGTATACCCACAAGAAAGTCAGTTTAGAATTCACTTATTTTTCTTGTAAATTATTTATTTTCCATTACTTCTCGCCATTTCAGCTTGCATGTTTACTTTATTCCCGCGTGTGTCTATGTATGGTCGAAGGGACGGAGTGACTCATTTTCGATTTTTTCATTGATGATGATCTGATTGTTGCTACGGTGTTGGTCATACCTTAAACTACGCGTGAAATATCTCTCAGCGAGCCGATGATCTCAAGAGCGAGTTGACGTGGGGTTCACATCCGTCACAGATTTCCTCTCATATGAGGCGTTGGGCGAAAGTCTACTTTCTAACCAACAGAGTTCCTCGTTTCGACCGTGAAAAAGGGGTGTGGACTTCCTCACCCCTAGAGCCTTCTCGATTTAGTATTTACGTCCTAGGGCTCAACTGTTATACGCCGCACTTGCGTTCGATATTCTTGATTATCTCACGATTTATATTCATGCTTTACATTCCTGTTCATTTACTTTATATGCATGAATTGTAGTCGTTTTCTTGGACTTCTTGTGAATACTAACTGGATTTCTCTGGGATTTACTCACTGGAACTTGTTATTGTTTATTGGTGGCAAGTTGCAGATCTTACGACGAGCGAGGGAAGGCGGTGATTGGCGACTACCTCGATCTAGAGTGCCTCCACTAACTTATTTGTAGGTGTTTTTACTTATACATATACACTCTTTTTAGAATTATCTTGGGAGACTTATTACCTAATGTATGTATATTTACACTTGTTATACCATTTATCGCCTTATTGATATACATGATATCTTTTTGCCGGGTTTCCACCCTATAGGTTGTTAATTAATGCAAGTCTCATTTATATTAATTTGCATATTATTAAGACTTCCGCTATTAAAAATAACCTAAGAAGAATCAAAATAAACAAATTAAGTGGTAAAACTTATTGACTTGGTATATTTCGACAAAATAATCTTTTAAACGACGAAATCGACTAAGTTGAATAATAAGATGGTTAGTTCGCGGGTCGTCTTGGACATGGGTGCAAGTGACATAACATGGTTTAGTGACGTGTTCGACGACGAGGCAGTGCCTGGTTTGCCTCGAATTTGGGGTCGTCACATTGAGAGACATTAATACATGAGATATATGATGTTAGATAAGCATAAAGAACAGGGAACATATAGTCCGATGTCATTCACGAGAAAGTTAGGTTATCACCAATTAGCAACAAAGGTAGTTGAACTGCTGAAGTAGGTTAATGAATTGCACTTCCAAAAGTACTCAAGTAGTTTTAGATCAATTAAGGCATAGAGAGGTCTGTACAACTGGTAAAACTAACACATGTCGAATCATGTGTATAGATGTGAGACTGAATTCTCTTAATAAGCATTCGACTAGCATTTAACATCACGGATATGAATGTTTTTTGGCTCAATTTATCAACTACGTTTTCAAAGATTTTGAAAACTTTTCGAACTCTAATATATAAGAACACCACAGGCCCAAATGTAGAGATTGTATTACAAAATTTATGATATATACTTTTTGTTTTGTGGGCCAAGTGATTGATATATGGCTTAACACAACCGATGATTTTGAAGCAATTAGGATCTCATACTAAAATAATATATGAAAGAGAAGTTGTTGGATATAAGATTTTCTCTATTAGAAAAAAAGTAGGTTGCTGATGTTGTCAAGCATGAAATAGAGGTTCTCACCGTGATAGCTGCAGGAGACCCTTCAAATTCGAAGTGTATTGTCCGAATGATTGACAACTTCAAGCATATAGGACCAAATGGCCTCGCACTTTTGTGTGGTTCTTGAGTTCCTTGGTGATAGCATGCTTCGATTGATTAGGTATAATCGTAATAAAGGACTCCTGTTGAATAAGGTTCGAGAAATATGTAGATATATTTGGTGGGGCTTGATTATTTGCATTGAGAAGTTGGCGTAATTCACACAGATCTAAAGCCTGAAAATGTTCTTCTCGTGTCGACTATTGATCCATCTTAAGATCCAGCTCGGTGCGAGGCCTCACCAATTTTGGACGGACTGAGAAAGAAATTTGAATACGGGGCTTCGGTGAATATTTATGAAAAGAAGTTGAAAAAGGTAGCAATGAGGGTCAAATTTGTTGTTAGGAGTTCAAGACGGAGAGCATCAATGGGGAGGTCCCAAAAATTGAGAGGTCTTTGGATGGGATTGATCCGAGGTGCAAAATTGTAGATCTTGGAAACTCATGTTGGGTCGGTAAACAATTTTCGGAGGAAATTCGGACAAGGCAATACGGGGCTCCAGAGGTTATTCTTGATTACGGACATGTGGTCTTTTGCCTGCATTGTGTTTGAGCTTGCTACTGGTGACTTGATGTTTGCACCTTCCAGTGTCCAAGGCTATAGTGATGATGAGGTCAGTTCATCTTGCACTTCCCTTTATATGATTGAATATATTATTATTTATAATTTCTCAAAAGCTTGAATTATATACTTAGATCAATATGAAATGATCATGGAGATGATCTCACTCAAACTTTGAAAGGTGAATCTTCACTTTCCTTTATAGTACAAGTCCTCTCGTTGGAATGTCTAGAGTCCTGTAAACTGGTATGCTCTTCGCAGATTTGAAAGAGAAAGGATATCATTATTTACAATGATTAAAGTGTATGGAAAGAGAAGTGCACCATGAAGGCAAAACATTGTAACACTAGTAGTTAGCCTCGCCCCTTCCCTCCCTTTTCGCTTCTTTGCCATGATGTCTGCTTACAATCCTATCTTATTTGGTGGCATACTGGCATCCTAATAATAATGTACAAGTCTTGAGCCCCATGAAGACAAAAAGTTGGAACAATAGTAGTTTGCCTATTTCCCCTCCCTTGGATGCACTAATGTCTACCTACAATCCTACATTGTTTGGTGTCATCCTAGTTATGTAAAAGCTGCTAGCCCATTCATTATTCTACATTAATGCAGACTTTTGGGATCTGCTGCTGGTTGATATTGCAAAGTGTGAATTGAATGCTAGATAAATTATCTACTGAGATATGCCGCGATGTTAGCACAATAGAGTGTTGATAGGTTAGAAGCTTGGGATTCATTGGTCTCTTTGGACTGTTGAGGATGTTTTAGTTATCCTTTTCGCAAATTTCCCTCAAGTATATGGATGTTGTATTGAGTTTTTAGGAGCGAGAACTTCTACATAAATCTTAAGATTCCATTGTTCATGCTTGAGAAGGCACGGTGCCTTTCCCTAATTTACTGCATCTATGGTTGCTACTCCTTTGAACCTTTGTTTTTCTTATCCTATCTTTATGAGTTTTACACACATCCACTTAAGCTTCCGCATCTATGCTACGCTCATTTTATGCATGCGTTAACATTATCTCATATAAAACATAATTCAACTTGACCCAATTGCTATCTTAAAGGATTTTTCTTTTTAGATGCTTGTGATTATACTCATAAAAAATAATTAACATATAGTTTATATAGACATGCTTTTGTCTATTTCATTACTTTCGAACTCCCTTAAACATTGTTTAGATTAAAGAAAACTTTATTACTTCATTTCTTGTTCGGTCTTTCTGAAGCATCATTTCTTAGAATCTGTCGCCTTCTTCCTATTATAAAGTTGCTATGAATTGTATAATGTATTTTTTCCTTCTTGCTCTTGTCTCCAGATGCAATGGAAATGCATATCTTTAGAGTTCAAGGTCTAGGAGCATAGAGTAAGGTCTTATGCTCAAAGTGGCTAAGTAGTTCTTGCATAAAAAAACCCTTGTGAAACAAATTTTCAGAAAATGATTCTGGTTGTCCCAAAGATCAATTCAGTTCACTATAAGCAAAATGCTTCTCACCACTTTTGTGAAAGTCTTGAGTATTCCCAAAATGGTTGGACTACACTTGGAAGTTGAAACAAGATAGAGAAATATGTGTTCCGATTTTTCTTTTTCATCTTCTCTTAAATTCTTCCATATGAGTTTTGCTCATGACTTAGTAATTTCCCCTCTTCTTCCGGTGTTTGTTTGACAGTTCTGTCTTGGAAGAAGAATCATAGTTGAATTTGATGACTATTGGGAGGACAAGCATAGAAGAAATGAAATGTCTGTGTGTATGATGATATAATTTGAGTCACCGACTCACCATCATCTATATGACTGTGTAGACTTCCATGCCGTGATTGAGTTTTTTTGGATGATAAAAAGCATTCCTTGGAGAGACTAGTATTCTCCCTTGTGGTTGGGAAAGGAGGAGGTTACAATTGGGGTGTTAAGGACATCATTGATGTGAAAATTGATGTTAATAAGGTTGATTTGTTAAATGTGTTGATTTTTTCATGCTGTGGCAAATTTTTCGCAAGCAACCCGCCCATACTAGTTGATGGGAGATCACCACTTATATATTTCAAGTAAGAAATTTCAATTACCCGATGTGGGACTATTATTTCGGTCCTATACATCTTAACACTCCACCTTCTAGTAGAAATCTATTTAAGGGGTTTTTCTCGACAAGTCCCAATCGAACCGTCGGATTTGATACCATGTTGATTTTTTCATGCTGCGCGCACATCATCATCCGCAAGCACTTAGCCCGTGGCACTTCTCCGAGAGCCTATGATTTTTGTCAATACCGATATTGTCCCAAACTTAACCACCTTTCAATTTTTAAATGTGGGGTTTTATCTTAAAAGACATCGATACTAGTTTAGGTTTGTATATATTTTGAAGAATTTGAACTTTCCAATTTCCCTGGATGAGTTTCATTAAAAGAGACTTATTGAGGAAAATGTGGATCATAGAATTAAGATAGGAAGTTGAATTGAAAAATTGCGTCCAAAAGATTTTCATTACGTGAATCCAATAAAATTATAGTAGTTTTCAAGAAATTCTTCACATTAAAAAAAAGCATTTTATAGAACTCTATCGTTACGTGTTAAATAACAAAAGTATGAGTTTTTGAGAGACATTAATACATGAGATATGTGATGTTAGATAAGCACAAAGAACGGGGAATGTATAGTCCGATGTCATTCATGAGAAAGTTAGGTTATCACCAATTAGCAACAAAGGTAGTTGAACTGCTTAAGTAAGGTAATGAATTGCACTTTCAAAAGTACTCAAGTAATTTTAGATCAATTAATGCATAGAGAGGTCTCATGCTAACCGGTAAAACTAACACATGTCGAATCACGTGTATAGATGTGAGACTGAATTCTCTTAATAAGCACTGGTCAGCCTAGCATTTAACATCACGGATATGAATGTTTTTTGGCTCAATTTATCAACTACGTTTTCAAAGATTTTGAAAACTTTTCGAACTCTAATATATAAGAACACCACAGCCCAAATGTAGAGATTGTATTACAAAATTTATGATATATACTTTTTGTTTTGTGGGCCAAGTGATTGATATATGGCTTAACACAACTGATGATTTTGAAGCAATTAGGATCTCATACTAAAATAATATATGAAAGAGAAGTTGTTGGATATAAGATTTTCTCTATTAGAAAAAAAGTTGGTTGCCCTTGTCAAGAACATTCTATATGTATCTCGCTTAACTTAGATTATTCAATGGATTTGGCACTCAATGATTTGAGATAATTTGACGAGACTATGAGTATCCATTAGATTGTTTTAGGAGGCCAGAGATTGTGCAGAGTACCATCAGCCAATGATATGCTCAATCTAGTTAAAATGCTAGTGTGAGATATTTATATAGTGTTTCCTTACTTTTTTTCTGCATGGTTTTGTATCACGTGTGGGCACTATAAATTGCTTGCTTAACTGCAAATATTTAGAGGATCACTTCATGTATCAGCAGTGGAATTTGTTATTTCGCGGGGGTAAGAATTTTCCAATTTTTAAAGCTTGAACTTGCTATTCTTTGGACTACACCTTTAATTAGTTTATTGATCTATTATTTCAGGCCCATCTTGCTCAAATGATGGAGCTATTGGGGAAAATGCCTAGAAAGGTGAGAAGTGAGAACATATCATTTTCTTTTAAGCATTAATTACAAGTGCCAAACATGTTACTTATCCATTTTATTTATTTATTTATTTTCTAATTCTTGTAAAAATAGATTGCAGCCGGCGGTTCTCGATGGAAAAGTTTCTTTGATAGATACGGTGATCTGAAGAGGATAAGAAGGCTGAAGTTCTGCCCGCTAGACCGACTTTTGGTTGAGAAGTACAATTTTCTAGCAAGCGATGCTCGTGAGTGAGTTTTCTAATTTTATATGCCCTCTTCTTGATTTTCGCACCAGAGAAGCGGCCAAGAGCGCAACAGTGCCTGCAACATCCATGGATCGAGTTAAAAACACGTAATAATGCATGTGAAATCAAGAGAGATGCAAGCGTGGAGAAGTTGGAAACTGTAATTAACAAGAGAGTTGAGATTAAGGTGGGACCTCGAAGGAGGATTAGGTACGTGTGTGTGTGTGTATATATGCCACATATCATGATTCCTCAGTCAACGTGTATATTGCATGAATTTACTCACAGGTTCTTGATATTTGAAGCATAATGTTTGACTTTGATTGATTAAAGAGGAAGGGCAAGAAAGAAAGTAGTCTTGCACAACTAACAACCGGCGGTGGGAATGATGAAGTGTGTATACTTGCCATCAAGGGGGATTTTAATTTGTTGAGCGTTTAGAAGGAAATGTGGAACTCTCGAGGGTAGCTGTCGACCCTTGTCCTCTTTTTTAACAACACATTTTCACCTCTTATACACTTTGCCTATTTGAAAGACAAATATCCCCTCTACAATTAGCGTTGCAAGTGCCAAGCGCGCTAGCTAGCTAATGTCTCGCGCGTAGTAATTTGCTGAACAACGGCGCGACTCCATTCTTTCTACCCTAACCGACGTTTCATATATATGATATGATGTCCTATTTTTGTGTTCTAGTTTGCTTGTTGTTGCTAATTAATTACACTTTTAGTAGCAATTTGATGGGGGAGCATTTTTCTTTTCTAGTGTCGGAATGGTTGATCTCTTGGCATTTTAATTATGTGGGGATTGTATTTGTATATACTTAATTGGCATGTTGTAATTAATGAAGTGTGAGTGATTGACAAAAGGCACAAATGATAGGAGGCCTCTTTGTTGTTTGCAGTATCTATCATATTGTGAAGATGTTTAATTAATTACTTAATTCGTCAACATGCATCACCTTGACATGTTGAACAAGGTTGAATTAAATCACCACGTACTAGTGTTTTATATGTGAATTGAGTTATTATAGATATAGGAGTTTCGTCGAGAGAGAGTCGATTAGAAATTTGGATGAGAAAGGAAGATAGATAGAGATGTATATACATGGATGGAGGAAATGCATGGAGGGATTTTGTATATAGTCCCACATGGAAATGCCAAACGCTGGGAAGGAAGAAGTTGGAATTAGAGGAGGAGGGAGAGGCCAAGATGAGGCATCTTTGCGCTTGGGGCAATGACGCAGCTAGTGAGGTAATAACCGAGGCGCGTCAATTGCTGGTTGAAAACTATTTCCAAACCCCCTCATTGGCACCTCCAAGGTGCCTTTGAGAATTTCTGGAAGGGCTCCCTCTAAACAAGGGTAAAGTCCTCTACTGATTTAAGCATCTAAAGGTTTTCGTTTACTGGGCGGAAAGATGGTTTCGATTGCAGATACAACCAACTACTAAAGCTACGTGGTTAGGTTCTCGTTAAAAAAAATGACTTCATACGTCCCACATCGATTGTGCAAAACGGGTGAGAGAGCAACGTAGTATAAACGGTGGCCTAGCCCGGTGTTGGACTCATACCTTTCTCGGCCTTTTGGCTAAGATCAAGTGTAGTATCTGTTCTTATCAGTTTAATATCTGATACGTGGGGCATTGCCTCACATGATATTAAATTAATTTTTTTCATGGGGGAGGGTCCATCACGATAGCTTGCTATTGGGGCTCTCGCGTGTCGCCTTTGCGTTGCACTACTGCATTGGCCCGGCGCACCTCACCCCCCACCAATATTATGTGAAATGGTTTCCAACTCATGGCCTCAAAGCTAGTTCGACTTCGGTGGGTGCGTTTCCTAAGCAAGCAAACAGAAATATGTTTCTTGCATGGTTGAGTTTGGTTTTCGTCCCACATCGACTAGTGATATTGGGAACATATTCACCCTAGTACAACTAGGAGGTGAAGCAGCACCTTCGAACATACTTACCTGGACGGGGTCTATGGTTGATCAATAAGGATCATGGCCTAGGTTGGTGACCTCCATTGCACTTTGGAGGGGCACCCGCCTAAGATCTCCCCAAGTGGGAGAGTCTACGTCATAATTTGTGGTAGAGGGGGTACGCGTCCGCGCGGCCCCTGCCTATTTTCAATCGAAAACTTCTGCTTGTCACGGTTCTGAGTGTGGTGATTATTAGAGCGAATAAGTGAAAACTTGTTTGTTTGTTTGTTTCTTTCAATTGTCATCTGTCATTTAACTTTGTAGTTGCTTTCCAGTAAAGCTTGTGAGGCCACCCTCGATAGTTCATTATGCTTGCTTAAGTTTGTTTTTAAAGTCCCATATTGCCCACGTAAAAACCACTCCTCCTGCTTCCTTGCATAAAATGAAACCGAACCTTGGTTGCAAAGCACGCAGCTGCGCTGTGAGCACAAAGCGAACTATTCTTTCGCCTTTTACTAAAGAATACCGTGTGCTCGCTGCATTAAGCAGCATACGCCTATTTTTGGAGGGTTTGCCAGTTTACTTGGCTTGCCCACACCTATTTGTATTTACAAATGATTGTGTCGCATCAAATTTGATGATAGCGTATCGTTGTTGTTCTAAGGAGCCATTATTGCTTTTGTTGTCGAAGATCTCGTTGGAGTGCTTTGCTAATCTAATGGCTTGAATTAATTTTACTGCGCTCTAATCCTTCTTCAACAATAACACCCGAAACCAAATACTATATTAATCAAATCCAACAAAAGAACATGGTGAATTTTCAAAAGAAACAAAAAGGGCTTCTGCTCCCCACCTCATCCATGCCAACAAAATTAAAACTAGCCTTTGCTGAATCGTGATCAGCTCGAACAAGTAACTGGGACAGATGATGTTGAGGAGGGTGCAGCAGAAAAAGAAATGGAGGCTCGAGGTTGAAGAGGGTGTAGGAAACGAAGAAACGGAGAGGCAAATTCGCGAGATTAGGGCATAATTCATTTATAAATGAAACGGACATTTTGGTATTTTTGCAATCCCTCAAGCTGATTTAGAGACTCTTCGGATCATTTATATGTTCTTTGAAGGAAAGCCCCTCACCTTGCAATGAAACTAAAATTTTCTTTGTTAATCTTTGTAAAATCATTCGGATTGTTTACACGCGCTTAACGAGTTGTATGAAACTCTTTTAAAGTGTATTCAAGGGTTTCGGAAGGGTCGTGATCTAATTCGAGATATTCGAGATTTTCGAGATCTTAATAAAAATACTCAAAATCACGTCCCTTACTTAGAACCATGCTCACATCTTTTTTAAAAAGTTTATATCTTAAGCTTTAGTTCGAGTCTATGAGTTGTTTTGGACCCTTGGTTTTGTGTAATGATTTTAAAGGGAGAACAACAAGTTAAGAAGATCGAGAGAGGTAACACGTGATGCCTCAAGTAAGTTGAGAGAGAGAGAGAGAGAGAGAGAGAGAGAGAGAGAGAGAGAGAGAGAGAGGTTGACTTGACTTTGAAGGATCGGACCTCAATCAACGGTGTTGTTAGTTGATGAAGAATATTGAGGGACATGTTTTTATTCATCTTCGACGACCGAGACTTCACAATGAGGTGAGAATTGAAGAAAAGACGGGAAGCAAAAAGAGGATTATGTGGCAAAAACTTTGTATATAGACCTCGGCCACACGGGGCAATAACATATCATATGTCGTTGCCACCTATGACAAATGATTACGATTATTGGTCGTTACCATGTATGTCAGTAGCCTATACTTGTGGCTGCTACCATAGGTGCTAAACCGGTTTTAGTAGAAGGGTTTATATGAAATCTTGTTTGGTATAATTCCAATTCCTCCAAAGATCACTTAACAAGGAAAACCAAATCTTGATTATCAAAATTGACATTCCCGTGATCGAATGTGCTATGTGATAGTCATGGACCGATAAACAAAAGGGCAAAGCGTCATAGACGATGTCAGAGAGCATCATTCAACACTTGATAAAACCTTTTAAATTTTGAATTTCGAGTAAGCAATTTCATCGGAACTCGGTCTTGTAAAATGTTCAATATGAACAGATTGTGTTGAAATAAGGAGACTTTTCATAGAACTTGATGGTTATATGAGGTGCGGATGGAATAAAATGAAGGCCCGGAGGCATGACTAAATTGATTTGGGCATCTAGGGATTTATCAATCAAATGACTATCAAGCAGAAGAAGGAGAAAACGATTTGTAAATTTATAAACTGAATGAGTTTCTGGAGTGGCTAAAGGTGCAAAGCGATTCTTCGCAGGAGATTTGCCTTTATTCATGATCTGTAGGCAATTGATGGAAGAAGAAGAAGTGAGAAATTCACGTGATAAGAAATCAGGGAGAGAATTATCAGTGCCTTTGATATAATCAATATCAAAATCAAATATACTTAATATTGCTTGCCAGCGAGCGAAAATCTATTTCGAAACCAAATTCTTAACATCTTTTAAAAGAATTTCTTTAGCAGATTTACAATCAACACGAATCAAAAACTTTTGATTTAAAATATCAGCTTGAAATTTTTGAACACAAAGGACAATTGCTAAAACTTCCTTTTTAACAATCGCATAATCGCGTTGAGCTTGATTCCAAAGTTTAGATGTATAACAAACTAATTGTTCTTTACCCGCAGGGGTTCTTTGAAGGAGGATACCTCCATAACCAGTATCGGATGCATCGGTTTGAATGATTTTAAAATAACTTGGATTTGCCAAACGAAGGCAGGGTAGAGTTTTAACCTTTTGTTTGATGGTCTGAACAGCTTTAGTATGAATAGGAGTCCAACTAAATTTGGTATATTTTTTTAGTAACTCTTGTAAAGGTTTTCGATCAGCGGCTGCATTGTTATAAAAATCGGAGAGGTAGTTGAGGCAACCAAGAAATCGTTGCAATTGATTTTTGTCAGTTAAGCGATCAGAAATTTATCGACAAAGTTGATGACTCTATTAACAGGAGTAATAGTTTGATTTGAAATTTTGAAACCTAAGAAAGTAACGAGATGTTTGAAATAAATGCATTTTCTTTTGAGAGAGCACAAGGCCATTTTTCATGATGAGTGCACGAAAGGTATAGAGATGTTTCCGGTGTCGGTCATAGATTTACAAAACACCGAATATCATCGATGTAAACCAAAATAAAGTCATGGTAAGGATTGAATATATCATTCATGATTTTTTGAAATTCGAGAGGAGCATTTTTAGGCCAAAAGGCATAACATTCCATTGATACTGACCAAAGGGAGTGTTAAACGCAGTTTTATAGCGATCAGCAGGTTGAACTTGAATTTGCCAAAAACCAGATTTTAAATCAAATTTGGAGAAAACAACGGCAGATATAGTAGTTTTTATTAAATCATATTTATTTGGCAAAGGATAGCGAATGGTTTTAAGAACTTTATTTAGAGATAACAAGTCGAGGAGCACCTCGTTCAAGTTCAGGAGCATTTTCAACGTAGAAGGCAGTTCAACTCCAGGGAGATTGAGAAGGAGTGATTAATTTTTTGTTACATAAATCGTTGATTTCATTTTGACAAAGTTCTCTTAAGCGAGAATTCATTTGAGAAGGATTGGCTTTAGTAGGAATCTGTGATTCATGAAATTCAGGGATATAGGGAAGCGTAACAATATGATGTTTACGATCCCAAAATGCAGAAGGAACTTCAGAACAACATTTTTGATGTAAAGTAGATTGAAAAGTCAATAATTTATTTTGAAATGAGGAAGTTTGTAAAAATTGATCAGTTTTGAGAAAATGAATTTCAGTTCTTAAGAAGTTGATCTGATTTTGTTTAAAATCAATTTGATGTATAAGTTGATTTAAATACTTTTCTTTAGGGGGTTGAAGAAAGGAAAAGAAAATTTCTTTATCATGAAAAGTGGTAGAAATACCTTTTGAAGAAACCGAAAATGGTTGAATATGTTGGAGAAATGGTGTACCCAATAAGATGCCATGTTGGAGATCTTTAATAATAATAGAAGAGGTAGGAATACAAATAGATTGATGACAGATATGGGCAAGTGAAATTTTATATTTAATGGTGGAACGTTTTCCATTGGCAGTAGAAATGTGATTGTCGGTTGGTTCACAGAAACGGAGAGGGCACGAATACAATTAATATCAGCACCTAAATCAATTAAGGCATTACATTTATAGGAAAAATCCTTGATAGTTATAGTAATAGGAGTGAACCATCTTTGATGAGTGTAGCGAGTAATTGCTTCAATAAAAATATTATCAGGATTGAAGTCAGAGACCGAGTCTATATTTAAAGATTCAAGGGTAGTTACTCTATCAGTTAGTGTTTTGATTTATGATTTTAACTGATTAATTTCAGATTGAAGAGATTGAATAGTTGTTTGATGAGGTTTCTTCCCGAACTTCCATAAGACAATGAAAAGAATATTTCATAGGATCGATATTTAATTGCGGTTTAAATTTATTTTGCTTTTTAGCAAATGGTTGAATTCTTGAGAATAGAATCAAGTAGGAACTTGAGAAACTAATTCAGAAAATATTTATATTTCAACGAAGGATCAGTAATTTGTTCACCAATAGAAAGAATAAGTTCTTCATTAGTAGTTAAAATATTTATTTACGTTTGAGAGAAGATGTATTAAGCATGTTATTTGTGCAAATGACATACATCGAGAAGATGAATCAGTGTCACTTTGATGAATATTGTGAACTTTCTTTTTATAATTTTTGAGATGACATTTATTAGCATAATGTCCAGGCTTCCCGCATGTATAACAAACATTTTTCTTGCGATTGGCAGCGGGGGGATGTGCTTTAGGAGAAACTTTAGAAAACTTTTTAGATTTTCGTGTAAAACGAGGTTTAGAATAATATTGATTTTTTGGAAATTTTGAATGACCTTTTGAACGCAGTTGTTTAGCTTGGGTTGCCAGAGGAGTGATATCTAAATCATGCCCGAAGTCATAACAGAAATTACCAAGATCACGTTTTAACGTATTCTTTTCCTTTTGTAATTGACGCTTTATGCGCATATCATTACATATGGAAATTCCACAAGATTGAACGTATTGGAGAAGATCTCCATAGGACAAAGCAGCCCAATTCATAGAACCATCATTTTGATGTTTGATATATTCTTTGACTTTAGCAGCAAAGAAGGGAGGTAGACCAGCAATGAACCGTTCTTTCCAAAAATTTGTATCATGTTCGGTTAATTGATAAAGTTTAGTAAAAAATGTATCTTTATACCATCGATAATCATTCAAAGTACGACATCGTAAGTTTTGTAATTGATCACTTATTTTTTCATTAAGAGAATTAAGCTGACCAACAAAATACCAGATAATATTAGCCATTAGGTATCAACACCGATAGTGAGGTTTCCACTTGATTATCAAGAATAGGATTGTTATTAGAACCCTTTTGAATGAGAGACAATGTTAGTGCGATTTTACGTATTAAAAACATACTTTACCACCACCATATAATTGGCTGTAAAACTAGCGACAATGGCTAATGCTATTTGATATTCGGGATGTTTATGAAGAGAGCAAGCCTTTGCATATATTTGCATTTGTAATAAAACTTTCATAATTTGATATTTTGATAATCCATCGATATTCCAATCATATATGGCATTGCCATCATATTTTTTATGACGCTTGGTCTTTTCTTCAAGAATAAGATCAATTGGAGATGGTCGAGAATAAAATTGTTTCCGTAATGGATAACGATTTTGAAATGAAGTCTTATGCATAACGCGATGAATAGAGAGGTGATCGGAAGAAGAGTCGAACCTTGAATGTGGTAAAGAAGCTGGAGGAGGCTAATGGCTCATTTTGTGTAGATACAGAAGAAGCATATTCAAATAACTGATCTACATTTCCTATAACAGGGAATTTAGCTTTATCTTTTCTAGGAGTAGATGGTTGAGAAGAAGTGGAGGCATAATTTTTATTGGAGACAGTTAGCTGGGCTAATTGAGATGTTAATTTATCCATGAATTCATCAGAATATTTTGAGGATTTCTGAGCAAATGATTGTTGAACATTTTCAAATTAAATGTTTAGTCCCACATTGGTTAGGAACTTCAAGTTTAAAGAGTATATATGTACTCTTGCACCATTGTGTGTGTAAAGTAAAATACAAGTGCTATGCACGGTGAGCCACACGCGCGCGGTGCGGCGCATATGGCGCTTTTATGTACTCTCGAGGATACATTATATTTAGATTAGGTCCAGCTCGGTGTTATAGGGTTCGAATCTTGGGAGGTGTCTCGAATGACACATTTACTTTGAAAAAAATCAAAAAGTGAACGCGTTGGAGAAAACGTGTTGAACTCGTGCTTACATGAGGAGATGTTGAGCGCGTCCTGATACGAGAATTAGAGTATCGACTCAGGCGAGGTAGTCTCATTTGTAATACCAAAGTTCTCATTTTCATTGGCTTCACCAAACCAACCAAGCTATTTACCTCAATTTATCAATTGAACTAACTAATTCTTAAGCCATTATCCGCGAAGCTGAATTAAATTTAAACAACTCTCGCATTTCCAAGGCACGAGTACTTATCCATGTTGCTCCACTATTCCCAAATACGTCACAATCACCAACATTGTCACATCCGATCCGTGCATGAAGGCAATGTCATACAACCTCATATCAGATGGAAATATAACTCCTAAACCTTTTCCTTCTTTGGGTTTGTACCTTCAATTTACCCCACCAAAACTCATGCTGATTATTATGGACCAAATTTAACATATAACCAAAGAATCCCATCAAAAATTTTGACTAGAAAAAATCATTTAGTTGCTCGTAATTGATCCCCAACTCGGCTCAAATGAAAACAAGGACTATTGAAACAAATTTAACTCCAACTCGGCTCAAATTTAACTCCAAACCATTTAAATATAGTTTAAGCGTCCCTGCAGTACTATACCAAATTTACATGAAATCCTCTCACCTTTACCACGGATTTGATTCCCGTATCACATTCCAATTTCATTAATTATTTCGAGCGAATCCTCTAGAAACACGTGCAGGGTGTTTTCAATAAGAAGAAATCAAATGTGTCATCGAGATACGTGCAACACAAATCTCGAGGCACCCATTTGTCCACAATGTTGTAAACAACTGGAAAAACTGTTGATTTACCAAAAACGAAATCAAGTATGCCAATGAAACATCAATCACTAACCGATTCCATTTAATTTCTATCCAATTATCATTACCATAGTCACGATTCCTCGAATCATTATCGACATCGTATATAGTATATAACATACCATATATTATACTCTCTTTTTTTCCACATATACGCAAGGGGTACCAGCCCACCTCGAAACGCATATGAGGCAAAAATGTTGTAAACATTTTCCATTTTCCATTTTCCATTTGCCATTTCTCATTTTCCATTTTCCATATCCGCCAGGTGTTCTACCATTTTCCATTTTCCAACTCTCCTCACTTCCCAACGAAGACTCAAGTCAGGATCATAGGGTTCCACTCTAAGTTCAACCATTCCTAACTTCCGCTGGTTTTGTGTCTTAATATATTATGCTAATCAAAAGTCGAGTTCTTTAAAACGTCGGCTTGCTAGAAAATTAGAAAACTCACTCACGAGCATCGCTTGCTAGAAAATTGTACTTCTCAACCAAAAGTCGGTCTAGCGGCGTAACTTCACCTTCTTATCCTCTTCGATCACCATATCTATCAAAGAAACTTTTCCATCGAGAACCGCCGGCTTCAATCTATTTTTACAAGAATTAGAAAATAAATAAATAAATAAAATGGATAAGTAACATGTTTGGCACTTGTAATTAATGCTTAAGAGAAAATGATATGTTCTCACTTCTCACCTTTCTGGGCATTTTCCCCAATAGCTCCATCATTTGAGCAAGATGGACCTGAAATAATAGATCAATAAACTAATTAAAGGTGTAGTCCAAAGAATAGCAAGTTCAAGCTTTAAAAATTGGAAAATTCTTACCCCCGCAAAATAACAAATTCCACTGCTGATACATGAAGTGATCCTCTAAATATTTGCAGTTAAGCAAGCAATTTATAGTGCCCACACATGATACAAAACCATGCAGAAAAAAAGTAAGGAAACACAATATAAATATCTCACACTAGCATTTTAACTAGATTGAGCATATCATTGGCTGATGGTACCCTGCACAATCTCTGGCCTCCTAAAACAATCTAATGGATACTCATAGTCTCGTCAAATTATCTCAAATCATTGAGTGCCAAATCCATTGAATAATCTAAGTTAAGCGAGATACATATAGAATGTTCTTGACAAGGGCAACCTACTTTTTTTCTAATAGAGAAAATCTTCTATCCTACAACTTCTCTTTCATATATTATTTTAGTATGAGGTCCTAATTGCTTCAAAATCATCAGTTGTGTTAAGCCATAAATCAATCACTTGGCCCACAAAACAAAAAGTATATATCATAAATTTTGTAATACAATCTCTCTACATTTAGGCATGTGGTGTTCTTATATATTAGAGTTCGGAAAGTTTTCAAAATCTTTGAAAACGTAGTTGATAAATTGAGCCAAAAAACATTCACATCGTGATGTTAAATGCTAGGCCGACCAGTGCTTATTAAGATTATTTTGTCGAAATATACCAAGTCAATAAGTTTTACCACTTAATTTGTTTATTTTGATTCTTCTTAGGTTATTTTTAATAGCGGAAGTCTTAATAATATGCAAATTAATATAAATGAGACTTGCATTAATTAACAACCTATAGGGTGGAAACCCGGCAAAAAGATATCATGTATATCAATAAGGCGATAAATGGTATAACAATTGTAAATATACATACATTAGGTAATAAGTCTCCCAAGATAATTCTAAAAAAGAGTGTATATGTATAAGTAAAAACACCTACGAGTAAGTTAGTGGAGGCACTCTAGATCAGAGGTAGTCGCCAATCACCGCCTTCCCTTGGCTCGTCGTAAGATCTGCAACTTGCCACCAATAAACAATGACAAGTTCCAGTGAGTAAATCCCAGAGAGAAATCCAGTTAGTATTCACAAGAAGTTCAAGAAAACGGCTACAATTCATGCATATAAAGTAAATGAACAGGGAATGTAAAGCATGAATATAAATCGTGAGATAATCAAGAATATGGAACGCAAGTGCGGTGTATAGCGATTGAGCCACTGGGACGTAAATACTAAATCGAGAAGGCTTTAGGGGTGAGGAAGTCCACACCCCTTTTGACGGTCGAAACGAGGAACTCGTTGGTCGAAAAGTAGACTTCCGCCCAACGCCTCATAGGAGAGGAAATATGTGACGGATGTGAGCCCCACGTCAACTCGCTCTTGAGATCATCGACTCGCTGAGAGATATTTCACGCGTAGTTTAAGGTATGACCAACACCGTAGCAACAATCAGATCATCATCAATGAAAAAATCGAAAATGAGTCACTCCGTCCCTTCGACCATACATAGACACACGCGGGAATAAAGAAAACATGCAAGTGAAAATGGCAAGAAGTAATGGGAAATAAATAATTTACAAGAAAAATAAGTGAATTTTAAACTGACTTTCTTGTGGGTATACTTACCTCAAACAATAGCAAATATCTCACCAAAATGTCTCGTTCACGCTGCGAGATACGCGCCCGATACCCGACTATAGTCTCACAAGTCCTTGGTATCCAATTATATCACTTTTGTTATTTTAGAGTCATATTAAGTGAATTGATGACGTGTGACCAAAGATTTGAGATTTTGTTTCAAAAAGTTTAATTTTGGCGCCCTTATCGTGTTATACCGGGGTGTCGATGCCCCAAAAAGTCCTAAAAATTGATTTTTTATATTTTCCTATTTTATTATAATTTCTTTATTTTTTGGACTTTCCATAATTTTCTAGCTATTTTCTTATATTTATTTGATTTAAAAATATAATTTATTTAATTTTTTAAAACTTTTAACTAATTAAAATTAATTTGGGGTGGGTTGGGCCCGAACCGAGCCCAGTTCGGTGGGGCCCGGTTCGGCCCAAGCAGGGCAACCCGGGTATGACCGGCTCGGCCCGACCCGACCCGCCTAGACCACCCAACAACACCATCAACAACCTTACAATAACAACAACAACCACCCAACAACACCATCACCATTAAACTTTAAATTTCTCCACAAAAGTTAACAAAAATTGACACACTCACCTCGATTCAGAGATCTTTTGTGAGCATCGTCGAGTGGAGAAAGCACTGCGAGAGCTGTGCGACCGAGTTGGGAAGGTGATGGAGAGCTTGGTGGTGAGGAGCTAAAAGTGGAGAAGAAAATGAAAATGAGATGAGGGGGAGAAGATGAGCTCTAGTAGAGAGAGGGGGTGAGTGAGGAGATAGAGATTTTTTTTTTGTTTGATTTTGGAGATGAGAGAGAAAGAATGGGGGATGGGTTGAAGTATGGTAATTGGATATGCGATGTGATGGGATGTGTGATGTGACAACTAAATCTCATACTATCCCATACAACCGCATTACGTGCACACATTCGCTACATCGTACACTTTAGTCACTATACGCGCACAACGTGACCAAACGCGATTCTTAACTAGCACGAAGCGAATTCTTAACTAATATTAAAATAATAAACACTCGCTACACAAAATATCAATTTTTGCCTCGTTAAGTGTGCCCTACACTTTTTCGCACCATTTGCGTAAAAGCTTAGGATCTTAATCAGTAATTTATCAATTAATCGAGATTAATTAAAGCGGGTCGTTACAATCTTCCCAACTAAAAGGAATTTCGTCCCGAAATTCAAATTTAACTAAATCTTTATCTTGGAATACGTAGGGGTATCGCTCTCGCACGGTAGACTATCTCTCCCAAATAAGACCATCGTTTTTATGATACTGTCATCGAACGAGTACAAGTGATATTTCTTTCCTTCTTAGAGTCTGTACCTTGCAATCCACTATCTCTATAGGGTGCTCCTCGTATGTCACATTCGGTCTGACCTCGATCCCGTCATATGAACCACTAGTCTCGGTGCTAATCTGACTAGCCTCAACATAGAAATGTGAAAAACATCATGAACCCCTGCCAACTAGCAGCAATCACAACTGATAAGCAACCTCCCGACTCGTCGGACTATCTGAAATGACCCGATGAATCTCGGTGCAAGTTTTCACTTGATCCCAAATCTCTGATGGCCTTTCAAGGGAGAACTCTCAAGTAGACCTAATCCTCGACTTCATAACTCAACCCATCGCGGTATTTGTTCGCGTACTTCTTTTGTCTATCCTTAGCAGCATGTAACCTTTGACGAATCATCCTAATTTTTTCTATATGATCTACAACGATTTTTGGCCTAACGACAGCTACGTCTTTGGGCTCTACCTAACAAGCTGGTGATCTGTATGGTCTCCCGTATAGCGCCTCGAATGGTGGCATCCCAATACTAGTTTGATAGCTATTGTTGTAGGCAAAATCACAAAGTGGTAAAAACTACTCCCATGACCCTCCAAACTATAACACACAGGCTCTGAGCATGTCCTCGAGAATTTGAATAATTCTCTAAGACTGCCCATCAGTCTGTGGATGAAAAGTCGTGCTGAACTGCAATCTGGTACCATACTGCTCATGTATGGCATACCAAAGCTGCGAAGTAAGTCGATTGTATCTGTCTGACACTATAGATATTGGCACTCCATGTACGGCGTACATCTTTAATATTACTTGTTCTTACTGATATCAGGTGGGAGTAACTCGACCACCAACCCAAATGTATCATGGAATAGAGTACAATAACAAGGAATAGGAAATCAACGATGGAAAAATAAACCCTTAGTGACTTTCAGATGAAATCTTCCGTACCTAAAAAATGCACTCTAAAGTCTCACTCACGTCTCGAGATACGTGCTCGACTCCCGATTGTGGTCTCTTAAGTTCCCGGTGTCTCATTAAACCATTTTAACTGATTTAGAGTCAAATTAAGTGAATTTATAATGTGTGGTCAAATTATGAAAACTTTCATTTCAAAAGTTTTGGTTTGACACCCTTTTCGAGTTATACCAGGGTGCCAACGGCTGAAAAATTCTCAAATACCATTTTTCTACCATTTTCTCATTTTTTTTTATATTTTTCCTGATTTTTCTGGATTTTTTTTAAATTTTCTACCCCTTTTTTCTTATTTTTTGTAATTTATTCAATTTAAAATTGTTTTTAAATTAAAATTTAATATTTATATTATTTTAATATATGGGTGGGTCCCTGGACCGGGTCAAACCCGGTCCATCCGGGTCGGTCGACCGGTCCAATCGGTCGACCCGACTCGGTTCGGACCCACCCGAGTCGGGTCGGTTGGGCCGGGCCCGACCCCCACCGTTCCACCCCCACCCCATCTTCTTCTTCTTCTCACAGAGAACGTTACTTGGTTCTTTTTTTTTTTTTTTTTTTTTTTTTCTTCCTCTCCGATTTGGGTTGGGGTTGTTGTCCACCCCAACCCGGTGGACTCGATGGCGGGGGACATCCTGCCATCTCCACCTCGACTAGTTTGGCCTCCATGGCCGAACCCCTTCGTGGCCACCATGTCGACACACCGAAAAACACAACAAAAGCAACGACTTACCTCGGCGTTGACGTCTCCACCTCCTCTTCTCCTTCCCGGCGTGTTCCTCCTCTCTCCTCCTCCTCTCATTTCCTTCTTCTTCCTCTCGGCCTCCCTACTTGTGTGAACGTGTGCGGGTGTGGGTGTGTATGAGAGAGAGTGAGGTGTAGGTGAGGTGAGAGAGTGACGTGAGGGAGAGGTGAAAATGATGAAGGAGTGAGGTGGAGTGTATATGAGGGTAAGTTAATTGACTTTGTGTCATTGACTCCCAAGTGTGACGCAACTGAGACACTCGCCTGTGTTTTCGAGCGTTTCGACGCCCGAGTTTCGCGTTCGAATCGCGATATACGCGTACCGCCGCATCACTAACCACCCAATATCTATTCCATAGTAATTATTTGACCATTATTTATTTATTTATTTAATTTGTGATTTTTAGTTTTTCCGACCTAGTGTACCCATAGTTCGCTCGACCGTCTCGACACGTTTTTCGAGGCTAACACCCGTTACACTATCTCGCTCGATTCGATGATATAAATACACACATGCGATGTTAAGCGAATAACTCGATATACAACATCGCAATAGGCAAATAATCATACAAAATTACTATTTACCTAGTCAGCATGCCCTGCCCTATTTGCGGTATCCACTTGGCTCTGAGCTGTCGTCCAAGTCTGAAAATAATCCATAATAACGGCGAAATTAAAATTTGGGCCGTTACACCATGTGTCTTCATCCCAACATGCATGCCTCTAGATCTAGCCAAATTGACGAAGCCATTAGCCAAGAGCTTCAAATATGCGTTGTAACGACCCTAAAATCTAACTCGTGTCATTTCGGGGTCATGTGTGAGACTCACTTGTTGTGATACGCATGTCCAAATCTCGGGAGTAGACACTGAGCTTTGTTATTTTTGTTTGATGCTCATATTATTTATATTATGATTGAACAATCTAAACTAATTAAGTTCAAAAATGTGCGACGAAGGTACACGCGGGGCATATCGGTGTCAAGACGAGCGGAGACGTACTTCGAATTGCGTGTAGACGTGAGATCGAGGTAGCGACTTAAGGGTAAGTTCCATTTTGAGCAAACTATGACTTTTAGTTGCTTTAATGGGTTCATGTTTTTAATTCAAATAGTAGGTCTAAGTTAGTGTATGCATTTAAATGGTCACATGATGTGAATCGAGACACGTAATGAGCAATCTAGATACTAGAGTAGTCAACTATGAGAGTCATTTAAGAATGACTTGGGTGATAATTGTGTAAAGGTGGACCACTAGATATGTCTCGAGATACGTGTGCATAAAAGATAAGGGGCCAAGGTTCAACCTTATCAAATAAACCTCATAAGTCAAGGTTGTGATCACAATTATCATACACATCGATTGAGAGCAAAAGAAAAGGGTTTTGGCTTGAGAGAAGAGAATAAGAGATTGAAAAATTCAGTGAGGTAGGAGGAGCTTCGGTGATCAAGCTTGCATGAACATCAAGCTAGGTAACTCCATCTCCATAGCTTGATCATTTCAATGAATTCACTAAATTGGTGTTGTTGTCGATTCATGTCACGTTGGGATATGATTTTGAGGGATTAAACATTGGATTTTTGTCAAACTTACACATTGGATTTCGTAGGTCTATTGAAGTCGACTTTGTAGCATAAAAAAATAGTATTGTAGAACAATTCAATTTTTGGGCTACTTTGGAGTAATGATTTGACCAAGTATATGAAGGTTTTATTAGCGAAATCTTTTATGGGTTTTCGTGTTTATATATCAAACTTAATCCCTGAAAATTAGATTTTGATTTGGAGAAGGTTTGATAGTGTTTTAAAGGCCGGAAAAAAAGGCTAAAAGTAGGACTACACCTTGTTATTTTTCTTACTGTTTTGAGTAGGCATGTTGGTGGATAGATATGAGACATCAAATTAGGTCTGATTGACTTGCGAATAGGTTCGTTTGACTCTTAGTATAACCTACTTTGATGATCAATAAAGATTGTGGCTATCGGAGCTTGTTTGATTAATGAAAAACAATGTAAAACATAACATGTTAGTATGATTTAAAATATATCCAATTATGACATTTGCGAGTTAACAACTTTGTGTAATGTTTTAAATGGGTATTTGTTATCCAAATGAACTAAGGTTGGGCCGAACCGAGCCCCACCGAACTGGGCTCGGTTCGGGCCCAACCCACCCCAAATTAATTTTAATTAATTAAAAATTTTAAAAAAATAAATAAATATATTTTTAAATCAAATAAATATAAGAAAATAGCTAGAAGATTATGGAAAGTCCAAAAAATAAAGAAATTATAATAAAATAGGAAAATATAAAAAATCAATTTTTAGGACTTTTTGGGGCATCGACACCCCGGTATAACTCGATAAGAGTGCCAAAATTAAACTTTTTGAAACAAAATCTCAAATTTTTGGTCACACATAATCAATTCACTTAATATGACTCTAAAATAACAAAAGTGATACAATTGGATACCAAGGACTTGTGAGACTATAGTCGGGTATCGGGGGCGTATCTCGCAGCGTGAGCGAGACATTTTGGTGAGATATTTGCTATTGTTTGAGGTAAGTATACCCACAAGAAAGTCAGTTTAGAATTCACTTATTTTTCTTGTAAATTATTTATTTTCCATTACTTCTCGCCATTTCAGCTTGCATGTTTACTTTATTCCGCGTGTGTCTATGTATGGTCGAAGGGACGGAGTGACTCATTTTCGATTTTTTCATTGATGATGATCTGATTGTTGCTACGGTGTTGGTCATACCTTAAACTACGCGTGAAATATCTCTCAGCGAGCCGATGATCTCAAGAGCGAGTTGACGTGGGGTTCACATCCGTCACGATTTCCTCTCATATGAGGCGTTGGGCGAAAGTCTACTTTCTAACCAACGAGTTCCTCGTTTCGACCGTGAAAAAGGGGTGTGGACTTCCTCACCCCTAGAGCCTTCTCGATTTAGTATTTACGTCCTAGGGCTCAACGTGTTATACGCCGCACTTGCGTTCGATATTCTTGATTATCTCACGATTTATATTCATGCTTTACATTCTGTTCATTTACTTTATATGCATGAATTGTAGTCGTTTTCTTGGACTTCTTGTGAATACTAACTGGATTTCTCTGGGATTTACTCACTTTGGAACTTGTTATTGTTTATTGGTGGCAAGTTGCGAGATCTTACGACAGCCAACGAGGAAGGCGGTGATTGGCGACTACCTCTGATCTAGAGTGCCTCCACTAACTTATTTGTAGGTGTTTTTACTTATACATATACACTCTTTTTTAGAATTATCTTGGGAGACTTATTACCTAATGTATGTATATTTACACTTGTTATACCATTTATCGCCTTATTGATATACATGATATCTTTTTGCCGGGTTTCCACCCTATAGGTTGTTAATTAATGCAAGTCTCATTTATATTAATTTGCATATTATTAAGACTTCCGCTATTAAAAATAACCTAAGAAGAATCAAAATAAACAAATTAAGTGGTAAAACTTATTGACTTGGTATATTTCGACAAAATAATCTTTTAAACGACGAAATCGACTAAGTTGAATAATAAGATGGTTAGTTCGCGGGTCGTCTTGGACATGGGTGCAAGTGACATAACATGGTTTAGTTACGTGTTCGACGACGAGCAAAGTGCCTGGTTTGCCTCGAATTTGGGGTCGTCACATTGAGAGACATTAATACATGAGATATATGATGTTAGATAAGCATAAAGAACAGGGAACATATAGTCCGATGTCATTCACGAGAAAGTTAGGTTATCACCAATTAGCAACAAAGGTAGTTGAACTGCTGAAGTAGGTTAATGAATTGCACTTCCAAAAGTACTCAAGTAGTTTTAGATCAATTAAGGCATAGAGAGGTCTGTACAACTGGTAAAACTAACACATGTCGAATCATGTGTATAGATGTGAGACTGAATTCTCTTAATAAGCACTGGTCAGCCTAGCATTTAACATCACGGATATGAATGTTTTTTGGCTCAATTTATCAACTACGTTTTCAAAGATTTTGAAAACTTTTCGAACTCTAATATATAAGAACACCACAGGCCCAAATGTAGAGAGATTGTATTACAAAATTTATGATATATACTTTTTGTTTTGTGGGCCAAGTGATTGATATATGGCTTAACACAACTGATGATTTTGAAGCAATTAGGATCTCATACTAAAATAATATATGAAAGAGAAGTTGTTGGATATAAGATTTTCTCTATTAGAAAAAAAGTAGGTTGCTGATGTTGTCAAGCATGAAATAGAGGTTCTCACCGTGATAGCTGCAGGAGACCCTTCAAATTCGAAGTGTATTGTCCGAATGATTGACAACTTCAAGCATATAGGACCAAATGGCCTGCACTTTTGTGTGGTTCTTGAGTTCCTTGGTGATAGCATGCTTCGATTGATTAGGTATAATCGTAATAAAGGACTCC
The DNA here is from genome assembly GCA_039657365.1 of Stephania yunnanensis. NCBI lineage: Eukaryota > Viridiplantae > Streptophyta > Magnoliopsida > Ranunculales > Menispermaceae > Stephania > Stephania yunnanensis. Next base: position 49,756,806 of record CM077585.1, on the reverse strand, counting down.
TGTTGAATAAGGTTCGAGAAATATGTAGATATATTTGGTGGGGCTTGATTATTTGCATTGAGAAGTTGGCGTAATTCACACAGATCTAAAGCCTGAAAATGTTCTTCTCGTGTCGACTATTGATCCATCTTAAGATCCAGCTCGGTCTGAGGCCTCACCAATTTTGGACAGACCAGAAAGAAATTTGAATACAGGGGCTTCGGTGAATATTTATGAAAAGAAGTTGAAAAAGGTAGCAATGAGGGTAATGTTGTTAGGAGTTCAAGACGGAGAGCATCAATGGGGAGGTCCCAAAAATTGAGAGGTCTTTGGATGGGATTGATCGAGGTGCAAAATTGTAGATCTTGGAAACTCATGTTGGGTCGGTAAACAATTTTCGAGAGGAAATTGAGACAAGGCAATACGGGGCTCCGAGAGGTTATTCTTGATTACGGACATGTGGTCTTTTGCTGCATTGTGTTTGAGCTTGCTCTTGGTGACTTGATGTTTGCACCTTCCAGGTGTCCAAGGCTATAGTGATGATGAGGTCGGTTCATCTTGCACTTCCCTTTATATGATTGAATATATTATTATTTATAATTTCTCAAAAGCTTGAATTATATACTTAGATCAATATGAAATGATCATGGAGATGATCTCACTCAAACTTTGAAAGGTGAATCTTCACTTTCCTTTATAGTACAAGTCCTCTCGTTGGAATGTCTAGAGTCCTGTAAACCGGTATGCTCTTGTGATTTGAAAGAGAAAGGATATCATTATTTACAATGATTAAAGTGTATGGAAAGAGAAGTGCACCATGAAGGCAAAACATTGTAACACTAGTAGTTAGCCTCGCCCCTTCCCTCCCTTTTCGCTTCTTTGCCATGATGTCTGCTTACAATCCTATCTTATTTGGTGGCATACGGCATCCTAATAATAATGTACAAGTCTTGAGCCCCATGAAGACAAAAAGTTGGAACAATAGTAGTTTGCCTATTTCCCCTCCTTGGATGCACTAATGTCTACCTACAATCCTACATTGTTTGGTGTCATCCTAGTTATGTAAAAGCTTTGCTAGCCCATTCATTATTCTACATTAATGCAGACTTTTGGGATCTGCTGCTGGTTGATATTGCAAAGTGTGAATTGAATGCTAGATAAATTATCTACTGAGATATGCCGCGATGTTAGCACAATAGAGTGTTGATAGGTTAGAAGCTTGGGATTCATTGGTCTCTTTGGACTGTTGAGGATGTTTTAGTTATCCTTTTCGCAAATTTCCCTCAAGTATATGGATGTTGTATTGAGTTTTTAGGAGCGAACTTCTACATAAATCTTAAGATTCCATTGTTCATGCTTCAGAAGACCGGGTGCCTTTCCCTAATTTCTGCATCTATGGTTGCTACTCCTTTGAACCTTTGTTTTTCTTATCCTATCTTTATGAGTTTTACACACATCCACTTAAGCTTCCGCATCTATGCTACGCTCATTTTATGCATGCGTTAACATTATCTCATATAAAACATAATTCAACTTGACCCAATTGCTATCTTAAAGGATTTTTCTTTTTAGATGCTTGTGATTATACTCATAAAAAATAATTAACATATAGTTTATATAGACATGCTTTTGTCTATTTCATTACTTTCGAACTCCCTTAAACATTGTTTAGATTAAAGAAAACTTTATTACTTCATTTCTTGTTCGATCTTTCTGAAACATCATTTCTTAGAATCTGTCGCCTTCTTCCTATTATAAAGTTGCTATGAATTGTATAATGTATTTTTTCCTTCTTGCTCTTGTCTCCAGATGCAATGGAAATGCATATCTTTAGAGTTCAAGGTCTAGGAGCATAGAGTAAGGTCTTATGCTCAAAGTGGCTAAGTAGTTCTTGCATAAAAAACCACTTGTGAAACAAATTTTCGAGAAAATGATTACGGTTGTCCCAAAGATCAATTCGGTTCACTATAAGCAAAATGCTTCTCACCACTTTTGTGAAAGTCTTGAGTATTCCCAAAATGGTTGGACTACACTTGGAAGTTGAAACAAGATAGAGAAATATGTGTTCCGATTTTTCTTTTTCATCTTCTCTTAAATTCTTCCATATGAGTTTTGCTCATGACTTAGTAATTTCCCCTCTTCTTCCGGTGTTTGTTTGTGATTCTGTCTTGGAAGAAGAATCATAGTTAAATTTGATGACTATTGGGAGGACAAGCATAGAAGAAATGAAATGTCTGTGTGTATGATGATATAATTTGAGTCACCGACTCACCATCATCTATATGACTCGTGTAGACTTCCATGCCGTGATTGAGTTTTTTTGGATGATAAAAAGCATTCCTTGGAGAGACTAGTATTCTCCCTTGTGGTTGGGAAAGGAGGAGGTTACAATTGGGGTGTTAAGGACATCATTGATGTGAAAATTGATGTTAATAAGGTTGATTTGTTAAATGTGTTGATTTTTTCATGCCTGTGGCAAATTTTTCGCAAGCAACCCGCCCATACTAGTTGATGGGAGATCACCACTTATATATTTCAGTAAGAAATTTCAATTACCCGATGTGGGACTATTATTTCGGTCCTATACATCTTAACACTCCACCTTCGGCCGAAATCTATTTAAGGGGTTTTTCTCGACAAGTCCCAATCGAACCGTCGGATTTGATACCATGTTGATTTTTTCATGCCTGCGCGGCACACATCATCCGCAAGCACTTAGCCCGTGGCACTTCTCCGAGAGCCTATGATTTTTGTCAATACCGATATTGTCCCAAACTTAACCACCTTTCAATTTTTAAATGTGGGGTTTTATCTTAAAAGACATCGATACTAGTTTAGGTTTGTATATATTTTTAAGAATTTGAACTTTCCAATTTCCCTGGATGAGTTTCATTAAAAGAGACTTATTGAGGAAAATGTGGATCATAGAATTAAGATAGGAAGTTGAATTGAAAAATTGCGTCCAAAAGATTTTCAGCTACGTGAATCCAATAAAATTATAGTAGTTTTCAAGAAATTCTTCACATTAAAAAAAAGCATTTTATAGAACTCTATCGTTACGGTTAAATAACAAAAGTATGAGTTTTTGAGAGACATTAATACATGAGATATGTGATGTTAGATAAGCACAAAGAACGGGGAATGTATAGTCCGATGTCATTCATGAGAAAGTTAGGTTATCACCAATTAGCAACAAAGGTAGTTGAACTGCTTAAGTAAGGTAATGAATTGCACTTTCAAAAGTACTCAAGTAATTTTAGATCAATTAATGCATAGAGAGGTCTGTACAACTGGTAAAACTAACACATGTCGAATCACGTGTATAGATGTGAGACTGAATTCTCTTAATAATTACCTGTCACCTAGCATTTAACATCACGATATGAATGTTTTTTGGCTCAATTTATCAACTACGTTTTCAAAGATTTTGAAAACTTTTCGAACTCTAATATATAAGAACACCACAGGCCCAAATGTAGAGAGATTGTATTACAAAATTTATGATATATACTTTTTGTTTTGTGGGCCAAGTGATTGATATATGGCTTAACACAACTGATGATTTTGAAGCAATTAGGATCTCATACTAAAATAATATATGAAAGAGAAGTTGTTGGATATAAGATTTTCTCTATTAGAAAAAAAGTTGGTTGCCCTTGTCAAGAACATTCTATATGTATCTCGCTTAACTTAGATTATTCAATGGATTTGGCACTCAATGATTTGAGATAATTTGACGAGACTATGAGTATCCATTAGATTGTTTTAGGAGGCCAGAGATTGTGCAGAGTACCATCAGCCAATGATATGCTCAATCTAGTTAAAATGCTAGTGTGAGATATTTATATAGTGTTTCCTTACTTTTTTTCTGCATGGTTTTGTATCACGTGTGGGCACTATAAATTGCTTGCTTAACTGCAAATATTTAGAGGATCACTTCATGTATCAGCAGTGGAATTTGTTATTTCGCGGGGGTAAGAATTTTCCAATTTTTAAAGCTTGAACTTGCTATTCTTTGGACTACACCTTTAATTAGTTTATTGATCTATTATTTCAGGCCCATCTTGCTCAAATGATGGAGCTATTGGGGAAAATGCCTAGAAAGGTGAGAAGTGAGAACATATCATTTTCTTTTAAGCATTAATTACAAGTGCCAAACATGTTACTTATCCATTTTATTTATTTATTTATTTTTTAATTCTAATTCTTGTAAAAATAGATTGCGTAATGGCGGTTCTCGATGGAAAAGTTTCTTTGATAGATACGGTGATCTGAAGAGGATAAGAAGGCTGAAGTTCTGCCCGCTAGACCGACTTTTGGTTGAGAAGTACAATTTTCTAGCAAGCGATGCTCGTGAGTGAGTTTTCTAATTTTATATGCCCTCTTCTTGATTTTCGCACCAGAGAAGCGGCCAAGAGCGCAACAGTGCCTGCAACATCCATGGATCGAGTTAAAAACACGTAATAATGCATGTGAAATCAAGAGAGATGCAAGCGTGGAGAAGTTGGAAAGCGTAATTAACAAGAGAGTTGAGATTAAGGTGGGACCTCGAAGGAGGATTAGGTACGTGTGTGTGTGTGTATATATGCCACATATCATGATTCCTCGATCAACGTGTATATTGCATGAATTTACTCACGGGTTCTTGATATTTGAAGCATAATGTTTGACTTTGATTGATTAAAGAGGAAGGGCAAGAAAGAAAGTAGTCTTGCACAACTAACAACCTAGCGGTGGGAATGATGAAGTGTGTATACTTGCCATCAAGGGGATTTTAATTTGTTGAGCGTTTAGAAGGAAATGTGGAACTCTCGAGGGTAGTTTCGACCCTTGTCCTCTTTTTTAACAACACATTTTCACCTCTTATACACTTTGCCTATTTGAAAGACAAATATCCCCTCTACAATTAGCGTTGCAAGTGCCAAGCGCGCTAGCTAGCTAATGTCTCGCGCGTAGTAATTTGTCAACAACGGCGCGACTCCATTCTTTCTACCCTAACCGACGTTTCATATATATGATATGATGTCCTATTTTTGTGTTCTAGCTGCTTGTTGTTGCTAATTAATTACACTTTTAGTAGCAATTTGATGGGGGAGCATTTTTCTTTTCTAGTGTCGGAATGGTTGATCTCTTGGCATTTTAATTATGTGGGGATTGTATTTGTATATACTTAATTGGCATGTTGTAATTAATGAAGTGTGAGTGATTGACAAAAGGCACAAATGATAGGAGGCCTCTTTGTTGTTTGCAGTATCTATCATATTGTGAAGATGTTTAATTAATTACTTAATTCGTCAACATGCATCACCTTGACATGTTGAACAAGGTTGAATTAAATCACCACGTACTAGTGTTTTATATGTGAATTGAGTTATTATAGATATAGGAGTTTCGTCGAGAGAGAGTCGATTAGAAATTTGGATGAGAAAGGAAGATAGATAGAGATGTATATACATGGATGGAGGAAATGCATGGAGGGATTTTGTATATAGTCCCACATGGAAATGCCAAACGCTGGGAAGGAAGAAGTTGGAATTAGAGGAGGAGGGAGAGGCCAAGATGAGGCATCTTTGCGCTTGGGGCAATGACGCAGCTAGTGAGGTAATAACCGAGGCGCGTCAATTGCTGGTTGAAAACTATTTCCAAACCCCCTCATTGGCACCTCCAAGGTGCCTTTGAGAATTTCTGGAAGGGCTCCCTCTAAACAAGGGTAAAGTCCTCTACTGATTTAAGCATCTAAAGGTTTTCGTTTACTGGGCGGAAAGATGGTTTCGATTGCAGATACAACCAACTACTAAAGCTACGTGGTTAGGTTCTCGTTAAAAAAAATGACTTCATACGTCCCACGGTCCATCACGATAGCTTGCTATTGGGGCTCTCGCGTGTCGCCTTTGCGTTGCACTACTGCATTGGCCCGGCGCACCTCACCTCCCACCAATATTATGTGAAATGGTTTCCAACTCTTGGCCTCAAAGCTAGTTCGACTTCGGTGGGTGCGTTTCCTAAGCAAGCAAACAGAAATATGTTTCTTGCATGGTTGAGTTTGGTTTTCGTCCCACATCGACTAGTGATATTGGGAACATATTCACCCTAGTACAACTAGGAGGTGAAGCAGCACCTTCGAACATACTTACCTGGACGGGGTCTATGGTTGATCAATAAGGATCATGGCCTAGGTTGGTGACCTCCATTGCACTTTGGAGGGGCACCCGCCTAAGATCTCCCCAAGTGGGAGAGTCTACGTCATAATTTGTGGTAGAGGGGGTACGCGTCCGCGCGGCCCCTGCCTATTTTCAATCGAAAACTTCTGCTTGTCACGGTTCTGAGGTGGTGATTATTAGAGCGAATAAGTGAAAACTTGTTTGTTTGTTTGTTTCTTTCAATTGTCATCTGTCATTTAACTTTGTAGTTGCTTTCCAGTAAAGCTTGTGAGGCCACCCTCGATAGTTCATTATGCTTGCTTAAGTTTGTTTTTAAAGTCCCATATTGCCCACGTAAAAACCACTCCTCCTGCTTCCTTGCATAAAATGAAACCGAACCTTGGTTGCAAAGCACGCAGCTGCGCTGTGAGCACAAAGCGAACTATTCTTTCGCCTTTTACTAAAGAATACCGTGTGCTCGCTGCATTAAGCAGCATACGCCTATGTTTGGAGGGTTTGCCAGTTTACTTGGCTTGCCCACACCTATTTGTATTTACAAATGATTGTGTCGCATCAAATTTGATGATAGCGTATCGTTGTTGTTCTAAGGAGCCATTATTGCTTTTGTTGTCGAAGATCTCGTTGGAGTGCTTTGCTAATCTAATGGCTTGAATTAATTTTACTGCGCTCTAATCCTTCTTCAACAATAACACCCGAAACCAAATACTATATTAATCAAATCCAACAAAAGAACATGGTGAATTTTCAAAAGAAACAAAAAGGGCTTCTGCTCCCCACCTCATCCATGCCAACAAAATTAAAACTAGCCTTTGCTGAATCGTGATCAGCTCGAACAAGTAACTGGGACAGATGATGTTGAGGAGGGTGCAGCAGAAAAAGAAATGGAGGCTCGAGGTTGAAGAGGGTGTAGGAAACGAAGAAACGGAGAGGCAAATTCGCGAGATTAGGGCATAATTCATTTATAAATGAAACGGACATTTTGGTATTTTTGCAATCCCTCAAGCTGATTTAGAGACTCTTCGGATCATTTATATGTTCTTTGAAGGAAAGCCCCTCACCTTGCAATGAAACTTAAATTTTCTTTGTTAATCTTTGTAAAATCATTCGGATTGTTTAGACGCGCTTAACGAGTTGTATGAAACTCTTTTAAAGTGTATTCAAGGGTTTCGGAAGGGTCGTGATCTAATTCGAGATATTCGAGATTTTCGAGATCTTAATAAAAATACTCAAAATCACGTCCCTTACTTAGAACCATGCTCACATCTTTTTTAAAAATTTTATATCTTAAGCTTTAGTTCGAGTCTATGAGTTGTTTTGGACCCTTGGTTTGTGTAACGATTTTAAAGGGAGAACAACAAGTTAAGAAGATTGAGAGAGGTAACACAGTGATGCCTCAAGTAAGTTGAGAGAGAGAGAGAGAGAGAGAGAGAGAGAGAGAGAGAGAGAGAGAGAGGTTGACTTGACTTTGAAGGATCGGACCTCAATCAACGGTGTTGTTAGTTGATGAAGAATATTGAGGGACATGTTTTTATTCATCTTCGACGACTGAGACTTCACAATGAGGTGAGAATTGAAGAAAAGACGGGAAGCAAAAAGAGGATTATGTGGCAAAAACTTTGTATATAGACCTCAGCCACACGGGGCAATAACATATCATATGTCGCTGCCACCTATGACAGCGATTACAATTATTGGTCGTTACCATGTATGTCAGTAGCCTATACTTGTGGCTGCTACCATAGGTGCTAAACCGGTTTTAGTAGAAGGGTTTATATGAAATCTTGTTTGGTATAATTCCAATTCCTCCAAAGATCACTTAACAAGGAAAACCAAATCTTGATTATCAAAATTGACATTCCCGTGATCGAATGTGCTATGGATAGATGTCATGTGCACTAGAAGCTAATATAACAACCTCAGTGGTTGAAAAGCTAAAAAAGCATCCACAACACAAGTTGTGGAGATCTATTGAGGAATTTTATGGAGCTTCAAATCGATTACAAATTCAATGCAATAGAACTGCTCTCAGGACTACTAGCTACGAATTGATCCACCAATATGAGTGAGTATTTGAGAAAGATGGAGTTTGCAGACAATATAGTTGCAGCTCGTGATGAGGTTTGTGACAAAGAACTGATGTCTTGTATTATATCTGAATTGGATGGATAGTGCTTTCCAGTTACTACAGTGTTGGAAGTGAAAGGATACCTTACATTAACAGGACTTCAATCATGTTTGTAACGACCCGTTACTTTAAGCTGGTGATTAGTACAAATTCAAATCTTAATTAACCCAAATTAGGCTCGTGGTTAAGTTCGGGGTGCCTCGATTAGTGTGTGCGTGCGTTTACATGACGTATGGTGTTTGTTTGGACTGTTAAATCAATTTATATATAGATTGTCGTATAATAAGAAAATTATACACAAGCCTATAAAATGAAAAATACACAATAAAAAATTAAATGCCGGGACACCAAGTGTGACAAGGGGGTCGTGGTATGAATGTGCACGCTCAAGGACACTTGTAGGCGCCTCCTGTGAGTTTATTGGTGAATATGTGATGGCCCCAAATTCTGAGGCAAACCGGGCACCGCTACGTCTCCGAACACGTCACCAAGCCATGCTATGTCACCTGCACACCTGTCTAGGACGCCCGCGAACTATCCGTCTTGTAATCCGACTTAATAAATTTCGTTGTTTTAAAAGATTAATATTCTATCGAAATATGCTAAGTTAAGAAGTTTTACAACTTAATTTTTTTATTGTAATTCTTTTCAGGTTATTTTTAATAGCGAAGTCTTATTAACATGCATATAATTAATGTAAACAAGTTATTAATTAATTTACAACCTATGGGGTGGAAACCTAGCAAAAGGATACCACGTATATCAGTTAAGGCGACAAAATGTATAATAGGTGTTAATATACATGTATCAGGTGAAAAAGTCTCCCAAAATGAATACCAATAAGTATGTATATGTAAATACAAACACCTATTAGTAAGCTAGTGGAGGCGCTCCAAATCAGAGGTAGTCGCCAATCACCGCCTTCCCCCGGCTCGTCGTAGGATCTGCAACTTGCTACCAACAAATAATGACAAGTTCCAGTTTGTAAATCCCAGAGGAACTCAGTTAGTATTCACAAGAAATCCAAGAAAAAGACTACAATTCATGCATATAAAGTAAATGAACAGGAATGTAAAGCATTAATATAAGTTGTGAGATAATCAAGAATATGAAACGCGAGTGTGGTGTATAGCTGTCGAGCACGGGGAATTTCGATCTGTGATCGGAATTAGGAACTCTGTTGGTCAGAATGTAGACTTTCGCCTAACGCCTCAAATGAGAGAAATTTGTGACGGAGGTGAGCCTCGCGTCAACTCACTCTCGAGATCATCGACTCGCTGAGAGAAATCCCACGCGTAGTCTAGGGTATGACAAACACCGTAGCAACAATCGGATCATCATCAATGAGAGAGCTGGAAAGGGGTCACACCGTCCCTTCGACCATACACAGACAAACGCGGGAGTAGAGTAAACATGAAAACTGAACTGACGAATAGTAATATGAAATAACTAATTTACAATGAAAATAAGTAAATTCTAGATGACTTTCTCGTGGGTTTACTTACCTCAAACAATAACAAATATCTCTCCAATATGTCTCGCTCACACATCGAGATACGCGTTTGATACCCGACTTTAGTCTCCTAAGTTCTTGGTATGCAATTATACCACTTTTGTTATTTTAGAGTCACATTAAGAGAATTTATAATGTGTGACCATAAATTTGAGATTTTGTTTTAAAAAGGTTAACTTCGGCACACTTTTCGAGTTATACCGGGGTGCCGATGCCCCAAAAAGTCCGCAAAAACTATTTTTTATATTTTTTCCATTTTATTATATTTTTTTGATTTTTTTTATGGATTTTCCCATAATTTTCTAGCAATGTTTCCTATTTTTATGATATTCATTTGATTTAAAAAATGTATTTTATTTGATTTTTAAGGATTTTTAATTATCTAAAATTAATTTGAGGTGGGTTGGGTTTGAACAGGGCCCGGTTCGGCCCAACCAGGGCCACTTGGGTTTGGGCCGGCTTGGCCTGACCCACTTGGGCCTTGGCTAGCAGGCCCAAGCTGTTGGGGGCAGCCAGGCCCACTGGCCACTGGCTACCCCCCTCCCATCTCTCCTTCTTCTTCCTCAAATCGTTTGCAGAGACGATTTTTTTTTAACACAACAACAACAACAATTACAACAATAATAACACTACCAACAACCTAACTAAAACAACAACAACAACCACCCAACAACACCATCACCATTAAACTCTAAATTTCACCATAAAAGTTAACAAGAAATTGTCACACTCACATCGGTTCAAAGATCTTCGCGAGTGTCGCTGAGTCGAGAGAGCACCGTGAGAGATATGTGACCGAGTTGAGAGAGTGATGGAGAGCTTGGTGGTGAGGAGTTGGAAGTGTAGAAGAAGATGAAAATGCGATGGGGAAGAAGAAAAGTCGGGTAGAGAGAGTGAGTGAGGAGAGAAGAATTTTTTTTGTTTGATTTTGGAGACGAGAGAGAAAAAGTGAGTGATGGGTTTAAGTATGGTGATTGGATATGTGATGTGTGATGTGATAATTAAATTTCAGACTATCCCATACACCCGCGTTACGCGCACACCGCGACGTCGTACACTCTCGTCACTACACGCGTACAACGTGACCAAGCGTAATTCTCAATTAGCGTGACACGAATTATCAAATAATAGTAAAATAAATAAACACTCGCCACACAAAATAACAAATTTCACCTCGTTACGCGTGCCATTGACTTTTCTGCGACGTCCACGTGAGTCTGAGCTGAGGATCTTAATCTTTAATTTGTCAGTTAATATGAATTAATCAAAGCGGACCGTTACAAAATAATACACGAGATATATATATTTATATGTTTTTAGATATATAAATATATATTAGAAAATAAAAGAATAATTGAAATATATGGATTGTTTGATCGTCTCGAACGGAGCGTCAGTGTGCTTGTTTAACAGCCCGAATTTAATTTGCATTATTAATGATGTGATTGTAGACGTGGCTGACAGCTCAAACGCTCGTGGGACGCGCAGCTAGGCTAGTGCGCGCCTGGAGCTAGGTAAAGAAGGACGTTGAGGCTCTCCCTCCATGCCATTTTTGTGTATATATCCACTAGGCCACAACATGTGCGTCAGGGATCTCGGTGAATAGGTCGACCCGAGAGTCCCATCGATGCACGTGTGGGTGCGTCGTTGGTTCCACGCTGACCACCTAGCATATCCAAATACTGACCTTGCTTGAGTGCTACTCGCCGACAATAGTCTGTGGGGAGTCAGAAGTATGACGGTAACCTGACCCTAGGCTCTAGAAACACACTTCGAGCTTGCACTATTACTTATGCATGCGATGATCATAGCTGCCTGTATTTATTTCCGCATGTTTATTTAATAATTTTCTTTACATTATAGTATTTACTTTCAATATTGCTCATTTAATTTACTTGGAAATACTCATTCTGGACTTGTTATCTGCCTTTTTGTGATGGCTTAAGTGCATATCATAGTACGAGCCAGGGCAAGGACAAGCTACCAGAATACCTATGATTCAGAGATATTGAGCCAAATTTGTACATTTGTATTATACATACTTTTGTCATGTTTTGGGGATGGGGATTGTGAGACATATCAAGACTCTATACATTGATATTTTAGATCTTTGAGGTTTATATCTGATATATAGTTACTTATGGGTTTTCCACCTTAGGTATCAGAGTTAAATGCATGACATTATGTTTCATATTTTACATTGCACTGATACAAGACTTTCGCTGTGATTTATTATAATTTTAAACGATATTATAAGCATATGATTTGAGTTCATTAACAATTTAAATAGTAAATTGTTGTTCATTGAGGGTAATAATGATAAAATGGTGGATGAGATGACATGTGGGACACAACTGACGTTGGTAGGCTAGGTTGTGGGCTTGCATTGGCCTCGTGGCGATCCATTTGAAAAATGGGCCGTTACAGCTTGATATATTAAATTTCGTGTCATTTTAATGCATCAACCATGTGATCAGTTTCAAGATAGCGCGACATGTATCTCGAGAAAAATTCATATATAAAATCTATCGTTATCTCCTTCATTCGATCATTCGAGAGAGGAGGAGGGTTCGGTTCGGCTCGTCTCAAATCGAAGGAGGTTGTTCCAGGGAGCTAAACTAACGCGAATTGAGGAGCTTAAACATATCAAAACCTAGCGATCATCACTTTAGTAAGTTTTGTTTTTGAGTTTGTTGATATGCAAATTCATGGTGATGATCAAATCTTTGTGAATTATAATATTTGATGTTTGGACTTAGTTTATAAACTCATTAGAGGTCCTCCCTAACCATTTGGGAGTGTTTTGGATGCTGTTGGAATGAATTGGTGATGGAACAATGGCTGTTGCCTTGCTCACTGTCTAGACAGTGTGCTCCACCTCACAAAGGAGCGCGCACCCTTCATTGATGAAGATGAACCCAGCTGCTGGAGCACGCCCTACCAAATAAGGAAGTGCTGTTCCACCCCGGAAAACAACAAGGTTGCTGTGATGACCCTTTCTCCAAATAAGGGCACCGCCCGGCGTAATCCTTAATTAAGCCCTAATCTCCTATATAAGACCTAACAAGGAACTAGTCGGCCTGATTTAAACACCTAAAAACCTACCAATTATTTCATATCGAAAACACGATACCACCTACAGTTAACTAGATAATTCAAATACCTAACAAATCAGAATTAATTTAAATTCTCTATCTAACTTATTCAGTGGAAATCTTTTTAAGTTACTGGTGGGAATTATAACATAAGGCCTAACCTATTGTGGAAAAATCAGAAAATAAAGATCACATGCATATATAAACAAAAGTGGTGATATATAACATGTGTCTAGTCAGATGTTCCTATCACTCAACCCAAAAGTAAAAATAACATGTACATATAAAATGTATCACGAAAGAATACAAAACGTACAAAAATATGTCGTTGCAGTCCTCCACCGGTTCAGAGGTAGTCGCCAATCTTTTCCTCGCCCGGTCTGCTACTCGACTGATCTGCACCCACCGTCATAAACTAGACGGTGAGTACATGAAATTTTTTAAGTAATATTGAGAGACATCGATCCACATTCCCAAATAGGCAACAAATATCAAATGGCATAATCACTACAAAAAAACAGCAAATCAGAAACGAATTTTCCGTCTCTGATTTGCAAAAATTTCGTCTCTAATTGCAATCAGAAACGGAACAGAGACGGAATGCGTTCCGTCTCTGAAAACGTCGTCGCTGATGCGATCAGAAACGAAAATTGGATTCCGTTTCTGATTAGAGACGGAATAGAGACGAAAAATATCCGTTTCTGATTAGAGACGGATTTAGAGACGGAAATTAGAAACAGAACAGAGACGGAACATAAATGGAATTTATTTCGAAATGGTACATTTGTAATTGCATTCGTCTCGATTCGATTTGCTTGATTAGCAACGGAATCAGAGACGAAATTAATAAATTTATGAATTCCGTCTCTGATTCCGTTTCTAATCAGCAACGGAATCAGAGACGGAATCAGAGACGGAATGCAAATGGTCCGTCTCTGATTCCGTCTCTAATTAGAAATGGAATCAGAGACGGATTATTCCGTTTCTGATTCCGTCTCTGTATCCATTTCTGATTAGCGACGAATCAGAGACGAAATTCTTATTTCCGTCTCTGATCCGTTTGTGATTGATACATATATTTCTGGAAAATTAGAGACGGAATAGCAACGGAATATTTGAATTCCGTTGCTAATCCGTCTCTAATTTTCCATTTTGTTTAATTATGACACGAAAACATAATCCAATTGGTTCTCCAACCTAAAAATTCAAATTACAACCCGATATGACCTACTCCATCGCCTGCACCCCCTCCAACAACTCCTTGGGGGTGCTAACATCCCACAAAAAAGCCAAATTGCACATCCATACATCGACAATATATATCAACAAATATTCAAAAGAGAAAGAAAAAATGTGAAACTCAAAATTAGCCAAAAAATTTATATATCCACGGAAAATTGTCATGTATTACAAAAGCTCCAAAATTTGGAAGTATACACAAAAACCACCAATCCTATTGTTCAACAAAAAAAAAGAACACTTACAATCCTATAAATATGCACATAAAGAATTAAGTTTAATAACCAAGAACAAAATCCATCTAATGTTCAACACATCCAATCACCAACACTCCAACATGACTGGTCAGAATAAGAATAGCAAAAAGGACTTCATATAATAACTATAATGCAGCTTCGAAGCATTTCGATTCTCCATCCGAGGGCAACAACCAGTGATTATGCACCTGAAAGAAGTAGGCAAATGAGAGATTATTGAACTAAGGATGTACATTGGAAGCGAATGAGAAAAATGGTGGATTTGAAGAAACATAGAAATTAATAATAATCATACATAAAAAGTCGGCTTCGAACCTATTTTTTAATTTCTTTACGATTGAGTTTGCTTTGGTCTTTTGTCAATTCAACACATATGTAGGTAGAGAGGAGTACTAGAGCTAATAAGGAACATGAAAGAAAATTAACTCATATTAAACATTAAATACAACACCATAGTCAATACATGAAGTTCCTTATGGAGACCCAATTTTCATTCAATTCAAAAGAAGACAACAACGACAACAAGTCGTAATAAAACACTGAAACAAAGTAGAAACAACACACACATTGTTGACTTTGATTTAGTTCTTTGAAAATTAAGATGAAAGCATTAACAACATTATGGGGATTGTAATAGGTGCAATGAGAATAACATGGAGCTTTTAGCATTAAAATAAGAAGAATTGACCATCATGTAAGTTGAGTTGGATTATTTATCAAGCTTTGTAAGGCATGCATTTCAACATGTATATGATAATGGTGAAGTGCAAGAATGCTAAAAGGAAAAAACTGAAAGTTAAGCACAAACCTTTATCAAAGCAACATTCACATCCATCAAATTTGATCCTAAACTCATCATCTCATCCCATCTAAAACTGTTGTGTGCTCCAAAACAAACCAGCCATGTGTTCCTACTCAAAAAAAAAAAAAAAAACCAGCTGAGATTCAAGAAATGCAGTGAAGAAAAGAAAAAAACCATACACTGTTTGAATAAGAAAGCTTCCAAAAAAAGTAGGAGCAACAAGCAAAAATGCGATCAAGGACTCGAAGTTTTGTTGTTGTTGTGAGTTTGGGGTGTCACTGTAGCTATTTTTCTACGCATAGGAGATGGCGAACAATGTATGTATAAGATGGACCTATCATGTAAGTTGAGTTGGATTATTTATCAAGCTTTGTAAGGCATGCATTTCAACATGTATATGATAATGGTGAAGTGCAAGAATGCTAAAAGGAAAAAATTGAAAGTTAAGCACAAACCTTTATCAAAGCAACATTCACATCCATCAAATTTGATCCTAAACTCATCATCTCATCCCATCTAAAACTGATGTGTGCTCCAAAACAAACCATGTGTTCCTACTCAAAAAAAAAGAAGAAAAAACCAGCTGAGATTCAAGAAATGCAATGAAGAAAAGAAAAAAACCATACACTGTTGATAGTATACGTACATTGAAATGTTGGGTCACTTCCTTGATCTGCTGCAATTAAATAAAAAACATAGCAGAACTGACCGATAAACAGCCCTTACAGTGCCCTCTATTTTCCCAGCCTCTCTATTTTCCCATCAATCTTGATAGGAAGTCATCATCTTATCCACCAACACTGCTGTGTGCTCCAAAACAAAACAACCATGTGTTCCTACTCTCAAAAAAAAAAAAACCAGCTGAGGTTGGTGACAAGCAGTGAAGAAAAAGAAAAAAACTCACAAATAGAATAAGAAAGCTTCAAAAAAAAAGCTCACCAACAACAAGCAGAACTGAGATAGGAATGAAGTTTTGTTGTTGTTGTGACTTTGTGGTGTTACTGTAGCTATTTTTCTACGCATTTTATCCATAATCCTAGCTAATGCAGTCAAAATTGAAAAGAGTTACTCATTGATTCCATTTGAAACGAAGAGAGAGGATCAACTTCCCTTCATCATGTTGAATCCAAAGAAACATTTCATCACCAAAGAACACCAAAAGCTCACCAGATCACTTCCACCATCCTACCATTTCACCAAAGAACACCAAAAGCAAATAAGAGTGTTAAAATTAGTGCTTTAGCCTACATAGTTTCTATTTATGTTATTTATTTAATTATGATGTGTGCAGTTCAAGATTTAGAAACTTCCTATTTCTTTATTAAATTGGGGAAGCTCATACTTCTTAGGTGTTTAGTTTAGTTCAGTATAACTTATTTAAGGTTTACTAAGTTTCTATTCTTAAAGTGTTTTGTCTAGGAAAGTTAAAAGATTTATGAGTTTATGTAATTTAGGAGTTACTATTTTGGTTTAGTTTTCTAAACTATTTATTACGTGCAACTATTTTTCATGAAATAAAGAGACCAAAATTACTTTTCAAGTTGTGTGTGCAACAGTGTTTAAGGAGAACGAAAACATTGTATTTTGGACTCCTTTGTTCATTCTCTCCTATGTGTAGAATACAAGTCAATTGTAATTTCTATCTTTCATTGTCTTACAAACCCTTGCCTTAAACTAACTTGAAATGACTTCCAATGGACTTTGATTATTCAATAATACTTTAAAACAATAGGGAAAGTGTCTACAAACTTGTAACACCAAGTTTGGACATTTGTGCTAAGTTAAGTAGCAATAGGGTATTTAAAATGAGTAAATGACGCCTCTTGGGTTTATTCCTTCGCATCAAGCCTTCGTATATAGTAACAATGAGCAATTTGGGACTATGTGGACTTAGTATAAACTTGTTTAGGACACATTAAAGTTGAGATTGGATGTATGCTATATAGAAAAGACATAGATTGGTCTTCGCATCACACGGGCCAGCTTCCTCAATCAAGCCACAATCACTATATTTTGGGATCAGGAAGGGCATTTCTTTTAGTTGAAAGATTTGCATACACAAAACCCAATGAAATCCAAAGTAAAAGCAGCATAAATGAAGGTCTTTGCCTCGGAATAAAAGCCACCACTGCTAATCATTGATCTGGTTTGTTTGACACAACTGAGATTCAAGAAATCCCCTATATCCACTTGGCTAGAAAAAAAAAGCATTTAAGACTAAATGGAAATGTCCTAATTAGTACGCGAGTTCGAATCTCCCATGGCATTGCAATCATATTATATCATAACATATATTCTTAATCATAGAACCCCAAATACTCTACTTACAATAATCTGAGTTTTAAAATAGGCATCTTTGTCAATGAGTTGGGTTTTTGAATTAGATTTTCTTGAATGGGATTTAGCCCAATAACAAAACAATTAGCACAAAAACCAAACAAATTAAAACACAGCCAGATGATTGAAAAAATTAACTTTCTAGAAACCTAATATACTTTAACCGAGTAAGATGAGGTGCAGAAAAGGCCATTCAACTATCACTAATGAAAAACGAAATGAAGAAGAAGGCGGCATAAAGAAAAAATGTAATACCTAATGTTGGTTTGAGTCAAAGATGAAAGGTCCATCTTAGCTTTGTCATCAGTCCCAGTGAGGCGCTGAAGTGCTTGATTGTCTTTCAAAAGATCAATGCCATCGTCTCTCTTGCTTGTCTCAGTGAGGTCCCAGCAAGGCAATCTCCAAACTCTCTGTTACAACAAGTGTATAAGTAGGTCAACAACTAACAAATAGCAACATGTTGAAAACTGCAAAAAATGAAATAAGGAACTTCATCATTAGTACCCTCCACTACATCAGGCTTCAACAAACCACCATGAATTGCAGGTACATTCATTGTTCATTTATCCTCTGTATATCTTAGTTGCCTTGGAAGCCTAGTTCATGCATAAGTTATCATGGATTTTATTTTTTATACATTTTCCTCCCCAAATTTTTTTTAACCTCGGTTTAAGTAAAATATACTATAAGTACAGAATGTTTGCAGAATTAATCCATGGGAGAAGAAAACATGCTGGCCGTTTGTGTGTGCAAATCTTATGCCGTTGCAGGTTCTCTCGAGTGCTATGATGAAGAAAGTGGTAGAATTGACAAGGGAGCAACATCTTCATGCCATAGCAAATGAATTTGGGAAATCGATAAAGGGTCGTTTTCCGGTCATCTGTGTTGAGAACATGTAGGCTCTTCTTCTTCTAGGGACATGCGATAATAGAAGAACAAGAGCCTACATGTTCTCAACACAGATGAACGAAAAACGAGCCTTTATCGACTTCCCAAATTCATTTGCTATTGCATGAAGATGTTGCTCCCTGTCAATTCTACCACTTTCTTCATCATAACACTCGAGATAACCTGCACCGCCATAAGACTTGCACACAACACCCAGCATGTTTTCTTCTCCCATGGATTATGCAAACATTCTGTACTTATAGTATATTTTACTTAAAAACAAAAAAAAATTTGGGGGAGCAAAAGGTCAAAAAATTAAAATCCACGATAAAATATGGAATATCAATCTAAAAATGCACAAAAAGAAGTGTCAATCATAAAGTAATTCGAAGAATTGCTAAAGTTGTCTACACTATAAAACGTTTAATCTAAGAATTGACACAAACAACAAGTGAAATACCTATGTATCACCAACCTGCTCATCTCTCGAGAGCCACGCTTACGTCTCACGCTCAACATTGTCCCCTTGTTGTGGTGGATCAACTGGATCTAATTGCGGGGGCTGTTGCTGGTCATGAGGTGGCGGTGGTGGTGGTTGTTGTTGAGATAGGCCTACTTCGTCCATGTTCATCCCGAGATGCTCCTGCATGAACTCCATAACCTTTCGTAATTGCTCCGCAACGACATTGAACTCTGCCCGCGGCACCACATCCAGCATCTCCGACGTGCTAGCACCAGGATCTCCGTATCTCCTCTTCTTTCTCCCTACGGACCCGAGTCCGTAGACACGTCCTTTGGAAAACTCACCCGCCACATTGAGGTACACCGCCTCATCATCCACCGATTGGTCCGGTGTAGCCTGGGTCAGCTCCTGACGTCTGCTCTGGAGCCTATCCTGTATATATGCACAACAAACAAAATACATGATATGGGTTAAAGTAAACTTAATACTATTTTACATATAATTTCTATACTTACATAGAACCGCTCTGATCTAGTATCGATGAATGTCATCCTGTCGTGATTGACGGTGTGGAGATGCAAATACAAGTCATTCACAGTCGGTGGCGTCTCGGATGAATCAGTCTGCGTGCAGGACCAAACATAGTGAACAAGTGTATAAATGTAAAAAATATCCAAGATGTTACAAAAAACTTACCAATCTTTCTTGGGTAGTCACAAAAGACACGGAACCACCACCGTGCTTCGAGGGTCCAGTCCCAGGGCCTTCGACCTCAGTGTTCCTAATCTCCGTCGCTTGCCTAGACCTGGCCTGGAAGTCCTCGCTCTCCCAGTACTGCAAGTATCTCCTCCATGCCTCATCTGTAACAAAAACTGGCTGCACACGACTCTTCTTTAACTTGTGCATCAACGCGGTGTACCTTGTGCCTGCAAGCCTGTCGTACGCCGCTCGCACGAGATCCTCGGGAATCACGTCATCCCATCTAAAAAATACCTACAAATTGGCGATTGCTATTGTTACGAGACATTGAGAAAATAGTATAAATCATAAGGCATTTAGTAGTCTTGTTTATCTTCCATTGGCGCCAGTATTGGTCTTTATGATGAGGCGGTCCGGACTTCCAACAATACCTTTCAGGAATCATCCATCGTTTGAAAACTTTTGCCATCCTCCGTGCACAAAAAATGCGAAGGATGCAACTCCCTGTGTTTCATGAACATGCATATCACCTTAACTACTTCTTCAATAATTTACATCCATATTTAAAACGACATATAAGAGTCAAACACAAACTTACGTATCATTGGCAATCAGTCAGATAGGGATCCCCTGCACGCGAGGGGGCTCCATCCCTGTCCTCTGAGGTGGCCGCGGAGGGCCTGTCGCCTCTAACCCTGCTCTTACGTCTTCTTGTGGGGATGCTGTCGGTGATGCTGTGGCTGGTGGGGTGCAGGCCTCGTGGGTAAAGGAGTCCTTGATGTCGGAGATGGTGCGGGGAAGTGTATATTTGGCATAGTCCTTGATGACGACGATGATGGTACAAACGACCCCGACGGTATGGAAGGGGAAGGTGACGCTGCGGCTGTATCGTGCTCGAGAGACCGAGAAGTCGGAATCGATAATGCAGGTATCGACCCACGACCTCGACCGCCACGACCTCTATGGACCCCTCGTGTGGCCTGACCACGAGGGCCAGTTGGTATTTCGCCGCCAGATGTCGGTGCCGCACCTCTTCCGCCCGGACGATGGCCTCTTAATGGGAAACCTCGACATCCCCTATGACCACCTCCGGCCATGATACCTAACAAAATAGCAATAAAACATCAGAGAAGGAGGGCATACAAAAATTAGAAATTAAGTCTAAATTATTGGACTTAATAACACGGGATCCATGCTAATAAAAGTAACTACATTATTGGACGTTGACATATCATATACATACATTATTCGCTATCATCCGTTTCAAATTCACTCTCATGAGTAGAAGGTGAGGATTCTTCTTCTGAATCATCTCCACTATAAACTTCTTCGCTTGGACTCGCTTCAACAATGAATCGAGTCCCAGTCGGATCATCCAGATTGTTGATATCGGCGATTGCATCATCGACTACACACGTGGTGGGCATCCCATCTTGGAAAGCAATCTCTGCCGAGCCCTGGTCATTATCGTCTTTGCTAGTTTCCTCGTCAGCGAATTTTGGCTGACAACAACAAACTGCTAGCCATTCTTGTCGGTCGTTCCTCATAGAAGGGTACGAAAGGTAGTAGACTTGAGTGGCTTGCATTGCTAGTACAAATGGCTCGTAGTTGTTATATCGTCGACTTCGATGAACCTCTACCAATTGAAGTGTTGGGTGAGTCCTCACACCATGATTCGGTGTAGGGTCATACCATTCACACTTAAACAAGACCACACGTTTGAGGCCGGTATACTCAATCTCCACAACCTCTTGCAGTACTCCATAATAGTTATGGGAAACATCGACGTAGTTTGAACCCTTCACCAAAACACCGCTTTGCTCTGCGTCGATCTATTAACGTCATATGTTGCGGAGTGGAACTTATACCCATTAACAAGGTAACCAGGGTAGACAGTACATGATCGACTAGGACCAACAGAAAGATCAACGAGCGTCTTGTCAACTATAGAATTCTCGAGCCTATTCAAAAAAATTAGAGATGCAATATGACACATTACTTATGGAAGAAACATTTGAATCTATAACATACAAAAGTAATGACCTTACATATGTTTGAAACCAAATGGGGAAGTTGTGCTCTAGACGACTATCAACTTCCGACTCCCCCATTTCTTGAGTGATTTCATCGACGAATATCCTAGAAGAAACGAACATATAAGTCGGTTGTCTTACTAAAATATGAACAATGAATGTACTGCATTATTGAATGAAAGTGATGGACGTACTGAACGTAAGGAGCGATCTCTGGACAATCGAGCAGTATGTACGAATGAGCGGCATTATACTCCTGCTCTGTTAAGTACCGCTCATTCGACTTGCCCATGGGTCGACCAGGATAAGTGAAAATTGAGAAATTGCCGACGACGTTCGGTGTGGGCTCGAGACCGCCATCGTCGTTACGTGGCACTTTGTCATGCAACGTAAAGACGTGATCTTCGAAGTAGTAAGAACAAAAGGATGTGACCTCTTCGACCAAATAAGCATTACACATGGAGCCCTCAACCTTCGCTTTGTTTCGCACATTGTTCTTCAAATATTTAAGGTACCTGTATGAATGTTATAGGAAATGTTGATATAAAACCTATTGAATGGGAAAATAATTTCAAGGGTTCAAGATAGTACCTCTCAAATGGATACATCCATCGAAATTGAACGGGACCGGCCAAACGGGCCTCGTAGGCCAAGTGGATTGGTAGGTGTTCCATAGAGTCAAATAAGCTTGGAGGGAATATTTTTTCCAACTTGCAAATGATTTTTGGTATTTCAGACTGTAAGACCTCCATATCTTGATACCGACACATTTCGCAGGTTAGGGATCGGAAAAAGGCTTAATTCGCTAATTGCAACCCAAACCGGGTTTGGGAGGAGTTCTCTTAATGCAATTGGTATCAACCGTTGCATGAATATATGACAATCATGGCTCTTCATGCCGAACATTCGCAGTTTCTTTGGATCTACACATCGACCAAGATTCGATGCGTAACCATCAGGAATATGCAACTTTTCAACCCACTCGCACAATTTTTGTTTTTTTTGATGTATCAAGAGTATAGCACCCAAGGACGTAAGTATTTGTCGCCGAATCAATGTGTAGAGAAGGTCGGTGACAATATTCACGAATATCTTGCCTCGATTTTGCATTGTCCTTACTCTTGCCCGATACACACATAATAGTGTTGAATATGTTGTCAAAAACATTTTTTTCAATGTGCATGACATCTAAGTTGTGGCGGATCAAGTTTGTCTTCCAATACGGCAAGTCCCAGAATATGCTTTTCTTCCTCCATCTCGAATTCTTAGCTATCCGCCCATTCACAGATTCAGCTCCGATTTATGTCACCTTCATCAAGCCAAACGATTCAATTTCGCCAAAATTTCTTCACCGAACGCAAAGCGGGCGGATCATCATTTATGACCATTTTGCCTCTAATGAAATTTTTTTGTCTTTCCTTAATGGTGATGACTTCGCCAAGAAACGACGATGACAAATCGAACCACGATGTCTTACCACCATTTCGCGATTGAAATGCATTTGTATCCTCCATACAATATGGACAAGCGCACTTACCGTGTGTGCTCCAACCGGACAACATGCTATATGCGGGAAATCACTAACGATCCATAAAAGGGCAACTCGCATGAGAAAATTTGTCTTGGTGGAAACGTCGTATGTAATCACCCCATTGTTCCATAAATCTTGCAACTCTTTCACAAGCGGCTGAAGGAACACGTCGATTTTTTCCTTTGGGCTGGTCGGTCCGGGAACGATAACCGTTAAGAACATAAACTCGATTTCATGCACATCGACGGTGGAAGGTTGTAAGGAGTCAAAATCACGGGCCACGAAGAGTACGATTTCCCAGAAAGCCCAAATACTTGAAAACCATCAGTGCACAATCCTAAACGAACATTCCGAACCTCGGCGGCGAAGTCTCTATTGACGTCATTAAAATGTCTCCAAGCAATCGAATCAGAACAGTGTTGCATAACATCTTCTGGCGATGAATGATCTCCATGCCATCGCATATGTTTTGCGGTTGACTCAGACGCATACAATCGTTGCAACCGAGGGCCCAAAAGGAAGTAGTACATTCTTTTGCAAGGGTGGTTTTTTGTGTTCCGACCACGACCTCGTCGATGTGCAACGTATCGTGATTTCCCACAAAATTTACATGACGTCAACTCAGAGTCCACTCCCCAATAAATCATACATTGGTCCTCACAACAATCTATTTTCTCAACAGGTAGACCTAGACCTCGCATTAGTCTTTTAGTGGCATAAAAATTTTCAACCAATGAGTTGTCATTTGGCAAACAATCCTTCATGAGTTTAATGATTTCATTATACCCTCGTTCAGATATATGATGTTCAGACTTGATCGCAAGTAATCTTGCCATTGCGGACAACGTTGTCATGGTTTCGCAACCAGGCCACAATTGTTCCCTACTTGCATCAATCATGTCATATAGTTGGCGTGCTTGGGGGTTTGGTGATTCTTCCACGTCATTCCAATTGAAACTTGGACCTGCCACGTTGTGTAGCATCTCGCGGTAAGGTGTCGGATCGTATCCTCCCACATCAGCATCATCAATATGGCTATCCATTTCGTGAAAATTTTGCGGGCCTTCATCTCCGTTCTCACCATGTTCGTACCAACTGTGATATCCAGGGACAAATCCATACCTACATACGTGGTACTTAACCGTTTCGACGTCCAGGTACGGTACAAGTCGACATTTCTTAAAATTGCACGGACATCTAATCTTCTTTCACTTTGGTATGTAGGACAATGTTGTTTTGCAAATGATATGAATTCTTTAACCTTCGCCGCGAATTAAATTCGAACGTAACCGTTGTCGAGCCGGTTGTACATCAAGTCTCTACTTGTAGACGACATTCCTATTCGAACGTAACCGTTGTCGAGCCGGTTGTCTATTCAAGTAACAAAATAATAATGATTAAGATGATAGGAAATCTCACTAATTGGAGAATATTGTAAATCGGAATAGTGATCAAGACCATCTAGAAGAAATTGATAGCTAAGTGAAAGAACGAGGTTCTTGTTGAACTCATGAATAGAGAATAAATTGACAAAGTTAGGAAGTCATTAATTTTCTAACTAGTCAGCGTTACATGATGTCTCAGGTTTCATTTATGATCGTATTGTAATGTAATGTCTCTTTTCATATGATGATAGATGTAATTAGATCACTCTAGTCATGGAATGACTTATATAATTATAGGTTTTATTAAGAAATGCTAGAATGGCGATAGATCAAATTTACTTTAATATCTAATGTTGTCCTTAATTATTATCTTGCTAAGTATTAATGTTTGAATGCAATTCAAGGCACGAAATGCAAAGTACAACAACATTTATTCGATATTCCTCTAACTGGATTATTTACCTTATCATATATATGTAAGATGCCTGGATTAGAAAGTAATTGTTTTAACTTTTCATTGAACTAAGGATAGGGAGTTGAAAATTCAAAGTGTTTTTTATCTATACCAACTATGCTCATTGGAAAGTAAGGATGAAGTTCTACATTAGGGTGAAAATTAGACTTTTGTGGGAGTCAATTGAGAATAGGTACAGTCCACCGAACTGGGCCATGAGAGAATACATCATTGAGGAGACCAAGATTGAGCTCTCCAATGATCAAGCCATGAATAATTTTTATTCCTCGCTTTATGAGAACAAATTTAACAGAGTTAGGGCTTGTCAAACAACTAAGGAAGTGAAGGAGAAGCTTAGGGTACATTATAAAGGTAAACATCAAGTGAAGAAAAATGTTGATAATCGAGGGGCACTATGAGACTTTCAGAGTTGGCTCCGATGAAGACATAGCCACAACCATCACTTCGTTCACTAAGCTCTTGAATGAGATCAAGAATCATGCAAAGAACTATGATCAAAGTAATACCTAGTATATTCGAATTAGATTTTCATATTTCGATCATTGAACCCATTATCAATTTTTTGGCATTTCGAATAGCATAACCAAACATAATAAAATAGCAAGGAATAAAAAACACCCCATTCATGATAAATTTGAACAAAAAGACTGAACGAAAATTCTTGATTTCATTAGACTGAAAGGAAGTGGAAACTTGTTCTTTTTATAAATGTTAGTTGAACACCTACATAACACCTCAAGAGAGACACCAAACATATAACAAAGACATCAATATATCACTTATGATAGCCGAATAGTTATACACATCAAGATATCATACAATAGCAAGGGAGACATACTGGTAAAGTTACAACCAAATCAAATTTATTTAAATTATACATTTAAATAGGTAAACCAACATCAAGATATGATAAAATAGCAAGGAACACCTACATAACATGTCACTACCAATTCACCAAAAACAATGGTTCGAGAGGAAAGAGGAGAACTCACCAATCAAGCACGAGGCGCGGAATGAATGAGAGCACAATACCACCGAACGAGAGATCGAAGAGGGGACTGAATGAGAGCACGAAGTGAGACCCGAGAGGAGAGAGGCGCGGACTGAAATGGTGCAAGACAACCGAATACGACCAGAGCAGGGCAGCGCTACCAGGGAGCAATGTAGTGCGAGGACGACTTGTTGGGGGTTGGGGATTTGGGGGGCGATGACTGGAGACAGACGGAGAGACCAGAGAGAGAGAGTTGAGAGCAACGAAACATAGACGCGAGATTTGTTGGGGGTTGGAGATTTGGGGGCCGGTGACCGGAGAGACGGCGCGACCAGAGAGGAGATACGAGAGTATGGAGGAGAGACGACGAAGACGATGAGATCGAATCGCGCAATTTCGTTGCTTGGTTAGGGCTTTCGGTGGTGGGGAGGAGGAGACGAGGGGGGGTTTTGGAGGGGGTAAAGAGAAATCTCGAGATTTGTTGTCACAAATCTCGAGATTTGATGAACGGGTATAACAAAATAAAGTTTTGGCGGGAATGGTGGCGCCATTTTTCAGAGACGAAATTTAATTTCGTCTCTAATTTCATCTCTAATTCCGTCTCTGATCCGTCTCAAATCAGTCTCTGAATGTTTCCGTCTCAATTCCGTCGCTAACTTTTTAATTTAGAAACGGAAATTATTCCGTTTCTAATTTCGTTTCTGATTTAGAAACGGAACTTATTTCCGTTTCTAATTCCGTTTCTGATTTGCTGTTTTTTTGTAGTGAATGTAAATAGCAACTAAGCAGAAAGAAACATCATGCAAAAAGATACTTGAGTTAACCAAATATGAAACAGACTCAAGGCTAAGTAGTAATGGATTAAGGTCGGTCGGACGTGAGCTACGTCACATCAGCCTTTCCACTACAATTTGAGCTCTGCTCTATATCATTTCATTACAAATTGAGCTATACATCATAATTTTAAAAGGTCGTACTTACGATTATGCATTTTCTATTCCAAGTGAATTAGTCATCACTGGAATGTATACTTGCTAACATACCCAAGTCTTAAAACTCGTCATGCTCACCCAAGTTATCTTACGCAAACAAACTTCGAGGTCCGGTTACCCCGTTCGAGGTACGTTACCTTGTGTGTCATGCAAGGTAGTGGAGAAATTCCCTAACATCTCGAAAAGTCTGGTGACCCCAGTATGAAAACTGAATTTCTATCATCAAATGACTCTAACCACAAGAACCACTTTCACTTTCAATAATGACTCGGTAATAGAATCCAAAAGATGTAACTGCATACTAATGCATAAAGGGTTAGAGTCAAAATAAACAAACTTACCTAATAGCATGCTATATCATTGACTTCCAAACACAACAATCAACATGACAAAGTATATGAATTAGAATCAATAATAGTATATAAACAACAGTGCATGCTATGAGCAACGTCATAAAATGAGAAATAAACAAGGCATAGCATATGGATTTCAAAGGTAAATTCAGTTTGAATAACTGAGAATAAATAAATAAATGGAATGAATGTAAATAAATGTCTCACTCAGTTTACTTACATACCACAACAATTCCTAAGCTATACGGCTTCTTGTCGCATCACTGTACGCACCCAACACCCCGTAATATCTTTTTTCCCGTCCTAACATTTGAAAGCTTATCAATTTAGATTCAAGATTCAACAACAACAACAACAACATAGCCTCAGTCCCAAATTAACTGGGGTCGGCTACAAGGATAAAACATTTCCATTGTGCTCGATTAAGTGCAATTGATGGTGAGCTGTGCAAACCATTCAAATCCCTCCTAATTAATGCATCCCATGTTAATTTTGGTATGCCCCTACCTCGTCGAATTTCTACAGTTTCTATTGAGTCAAGTTTTCTAGTTGGAGCATTTGTAGACCGTCTTTGCAAGTGACCAAACCATCACAACCGCCCTTCCCTAATCTTTGTATCAATTGGTGCTACTCCTACTTGTCTTTGAATTTCTATGTTTCTTATTCTATATTTACGAGTTTTACCACACATCCACCTAAGCATCATCATTTCTGCTACGTTAATTTTATGTAATTGTTGTTGCTTTACCGCCCAACATTCATTTCCATAGAGCATAGTTGACCTAATTGCGGTCCTATAAAGTTTTTCTTTTAACTTAGTATGAACATTTCGATCACAAATCACGCTTGTCGCACTCCGCCATTTTTTTCATCTAGCTTGAATTCTATGTGTAACAATTTAGATTCAAGATTAATTATTTAAACTTCCTAAATTGGTCGAAATCGCATTCGAGACCAATTTGCCAATTTCGCACTTTTCGAGGTAAAAACCCCGTAAAAGTCTCGTCCGAAATTTCAAATATTTTATTTTTCTTAAATATTTATCAATTTCTATTTATTGTGTCAAAATATAATTTTTTCGGATTCTTTCCTATTTTTCTTAGAAATTTATCAATTTCTATTTATCAATTAAAGTACTAAAAATAAAACTTAGCAACTTTTTAAACTAACTAAGTAAATCTAATGGCTATATTTCCCTAGCAACAGCGCCAAAAACTTTACGCGTGCCTCAAGTATAATAAGTAGCTTATAGTAATAATGCAATCAACATACGTTGATCACGAATATCGTCCTCAAAAAAAGGTTTTTGCACTAGTTGTATATCACCTACTTAACTTGAACTATTGCTAAGAGATTCTCCTTTAATTGATTTTATATCTAAACAAAACTATTCTAACAAATCAAATTAACTTTACTTGAACTCTTATATTAAGGATATCTTAGTTCACAACTTCACGTAGGTAATTTAATACTATACTTTGTATTCATCTGTACAGCTGAATATATTTTGTGCAATAACAAATTAGAATAGACAGATTTCCTTTAAATCTACTTCAACCCACTATCGTGGCGGAGAATATTTTAATTTGCAAACTAGAACTCTACCTATCGGTGTGAATAATATGTGTTCCACATTGCTTTAAGTTTCAAATCATTGGATTCATAACTAACTAAGTTTACTATCCGCACCTCCATAATCAACAACTATCTCTCGATGTTGTGTATTTTATGGTAGTACATTTCATATCCGGATTGAAAGCTTCAATTGCCATGATAACTCCTAAAGCCTAAGTTCATTAAACACGTGATCAAGATGTCTAAAACATTACACTCAGAATCAATACGAATTCTAACTATTACACTTTTTATTATCATTTTTTATTCTTATTTCAAAACCTAACATTCATACTATAGGATCTATTAATCCCTAAGATAAATAGAACACACACATCACAATTTAATATAGAATTCATTATAAAACATAGATGAATATAAATATTACCTTGAATTAATCAATGAAACCAAATATTGATTGCAAATGTGAAGTCTTCAACATTTCTCCAACAAAAACTCCTTTATACTTAAACTTAATGCTAAATTACTATAATGGAGGCTAATCTCCTTCTATGTGGTTGACTCTCCCTTGTTTTCCACATCCTTCTATGTGGTTGGCTCTCCCTTGAATTATGTCGTTGTCACGAATGCCCTGGCATCGTGTGCGTAAGTCATGGTGCTGTCACTGCGTCACAACTTCATAATGTGATTTTTAGCTCTTGGAGCCTCGGCGCCGTCCCCTTTGTGTCCTAGCACTGTCTCTTATTAGCTACGACGTCGCTACTGCGCTAGACCTCCAGAGTTGGTTTTCTTCATTTCTTCTGTTTTCTTCATTTCTTCTTCTCTCCCACATCGTGTCTTTCATCCCTATGTTGTGTTTTATCTTCCCACAGGGTCAAAACATGCTCCCCCAATGCCAACTTTTATTTTGCAGGTTTTGATCTATTTTTGCTCTATTTTTACTTAATTTCTTCTCATATACATTAATTCCCTGAAATGCAATAATACCATGATTTAGCACTCATTTAAGGATAATACTAAATATACTAATAACCTAACCCTATGTATATGAATAAATAATCACTTATCAATTTTCTACACCATTGTTCCGGTAAGATATTCACATTAGTTTTTGTGTCAAGTAAAATAACAGGGAAATTGACGTCATTGATCATCACGTGGAGGAAAAGTTACCGTGGATTATATATGTAAATCTCAAACATACGTCCTAAATCTTGAAGCTTTAGTTACTAATCAGTGAATTCTTCTTCCGCTAGTTGCTTCCGTTTCTGATGTTGTACTTCATGTTATTGTTCTTCAGGTTGTTGCTTCCTTGATTTCTTTTTCTTATTACGTGGTTTCTTATACGTCCACAATGTAATAGTTTCATTCTTAACAGTTTCACTCACATGGATGCAAACATTGAACTCCATTTCATTACTTCGCAGGCTTTGTTGGTCAGTCTCAAGATTAATGATCTCCATATCCTGTTTAACAAAATTTTCATAATAAGGTTTTAACCTATGACCATTTACTTTAAATATTTGTCATATTTCTAAGCTTTATATTTCTACTGCACCATGAGATAGTAATCTGACAACCAAATAAGGTCACATTCATCACGAACGGAGTTTTTTAGAAAACAAGTTTAAGTCTTGAACAAAATAGTAGAACTTTATCTCCTATTTGAAAATTTTTAAAAACTAATTTCTCACCATGAAATGCTTTAATTTTATCTTTATAAATTGATGCATTTTTATATGCGTCATTCTTAATTTCTTCTAATTCTTCAAGACTCAACTTATATTGGTTTCCTGCCTCATTATAATTCATGTTGCCTATTTTTTACTGCCCAATAGGCTTTATATTCTAGTTCTATTAGTAAATGACATGTTTTTTCAAATATTAACCTATAATGTATCGTGCCTATGGGTCTCTTAAATGTTGTTCTATACGTTCATAATGCATCTTCCAATCTAAGACTTTAATCACGATGATAAATGTAATTGGACAATAATTGAATCAAATTACAATTATACCCTAATTGTGTCGGATTCAATTGGTGTGCACCTCTTTACAATGATGTACATATAATGGTGTTCATTTGATTGAGACGTGTGTCGTCGCACGAATTTAAAGGAATCTCCACCATTATCTAGTAAATGTATGTATCAAAATAATATCAAAAAATTATTTTTGTTGTAAATTGAATTGGAACTTGCTAAGAACTAGAGAAGGAAAATAGAAGACTAAGAATTTCTACTACTACAAAGGAGAAGAGAAGAAATAAGATAGTTGGAATGAAAAGTTTTCATTCAACTTGGTATGTTTTTACAATGAGGTTGACACCCTTTATATAGGCTATTTGGTGATGATGATAAATGTACTTTATAGAATGTGTACAAGTAACACATACACCCCATATCATACAACACATTACAAGTAATTTGACAATACATGGAAGAGTTGGTGTACATTGGAAATTGTTACAAGTAACATGACAATACATAGACAAGTGGATGTACTATTAAGTGAGAAATACAAATTATATGACTACACAATATGTTGATGTACATGTATGATCATCCATATTCCACAACAATTTTCTAATTATTATATCATTCATGTATACCATATCTCAATGCTTATCCAAACGAACTGTGCCCCTGCTATGATGCTATTTTTCTGCAATCCCGTCAATTCTCTCACAATCTCAGAGTTTTCTAACTTCCCTTTTTATTCTGAATGTACCCACTCCATCGATCAACTTTTCTAACCTTCACCTTACGCAATGCCCTCAACTCTCTCCAACCTTTCTCTTCAAATCTCATCGTCTCTACCAGTTGTTCTCCCATCCAATCTCAATCTCAATCTCAGCGAACCCACTTTTCCCCACCTCAAACCCACCTGCACCCACCCATCTCTCCGAAACTGCAAATCGACCAAAATTTCTAGACCAATAATCACCTATGTTTCTGGGCGGCCCCGCCCGAAGAGAAAAACGCCTCTGAATAAGAGCGATAACTCCGAGGAGGAGGAGGAGCTGGTTCGACGTATTCTGGGTGATTTCAGTGACAAGAAGCCGTTGGTAAACACATTGAACAAGTATGGCAGGGTCGTTAGGACTCAGCATTGTTTTCTTCTCTTTGAAGAGCTCGGAAAGACTGATAAGTGGCTTCAGTGTCTCGAGGTTGGTTCTCTTATTTAGTTCCGGGCCCCTTTTGTTTCATTTATGTCATTGGATGATTTTGTATGTTATTAGACGTCAATTATTATTTCTGGGTTTATAGATTTAAGGGTCAGTAGGAACAATAAATTTGTGGATAGCAGGTCGTGTTAGATTTACAAGATGCAAAATGTGGGCATCAACTCCTGATTTGAGTAATGGATTTAGGGAGTACAGCTTGGGATCGATCACTCATTGTGAGCTCACATAGAACACATGTTACTAGAGTTAGTGTTGCTCTAGTTTTGGGCAATTGAATGAATTTAATCTGTGGTATTGAATGTTAAAATGTCATTTCTGTTGTAAATTGAGTTGGAACTTGCTAAGAACTAGAGAAGGAAAATAGAAGTTGAAGAATTTCTACTACTACAAAGGAGAAGAGAAGAAATGAGATAGTTGGAATAAGAAGTTTTTTATTCAACTTGATGTGTTTTTACAATGAGGTTGACACCCTTTATATAAGCTTTTTTGGCGATGATGATAAATGTACTTAGACAATGTTTACAAGAAACACATACATCACATGTCTTACAACTCTTCACAAGCAACATTGACAATACATGGAATTGTAAGTACATTGGATATGAACACAAGTAAGAGCAATGTTTGATATTACAACTCAATGACAAAGCCATGTTTGACAATGTGGTTGTCCAAAATCTTAGTCAAATTTTTCATCCATATCATAACAATTTCCACACTGGAATCTAGTTCTTGGATAGTTTTCTATTGCATCCCTATTCAAATTTGATAATTTCGTATGATTATTACTAGGTAGGCATGGAGACACTTTTCCATCCAGTGTACTGAGTTAACATAGCGACACCAGAGGGATTACTCTGGCAGTCTCAGTTTGCTAATAGCCTTGCTGTCCTAAATTCTTCTTCAGGTGTTCAGGTGGATGCAAAAACAACGGTGGTATATTGCTGATAATGGAGTTTATTCAAAGTTGATATCAGTAATGGGCAAGAAACGGCAGACTCGGATGGCGATGTGGCTTTTCTCTGAGATGCGTAATAGTGGGTGTCGACCTGATACTTCTGTGTATAATGCACTCGTCACTGCCCACCTGCATTCTAAAGATAAAGCCAAGGCGTTGCAGAAAGCAATTGGTTATTTTGAGAAGATGAAGGGTATGGAACGCTGCAAACCCAACGTTGTAACATACAACATTCTACTGAGAGCTTTTGCACAAGCCCGCAATGTGGATAAAGTCGATGCACTTTTTCAAGATCTAGATGAGAGCATTGTTTCTCCTGACATATACACTTACAACGGTGTAATGGATGGATATGGGAAAAATGGGATGATTAGAGAAATGGAATCTGTACTTTCTCGCATGAAGAGTAATCAAATGAAACCTGATATTATCACTTTTAATTTGCTTATTGATGCATACGGGAAACGACAAGCTTTTGACAAGATGGAACAAGTATTTCGGAGCTTAACTCATTCCAAGGAGAGGCCTACGCTGCCCACCTTCAATTCGATGATCCTAAATTATGGAAAGGCGAGACTTAGGGAAAAGGCTGAGTCCATTGTGAAGAAGATGACCGACATGGGCTATAAACCAAGCTTTGTCACATATGAGAGTCTTATAACAGCTTACGGTTATTGTGATTGCATTTCAAGGGCTAGAGATATCTTCGATGAGATGTTGGAACTCGGAAAGGAAGTGCGTGTTTCAACCCTTAATGTCATGCTTGACGTGTACTGCTTGAACAACTTACCCACAGAAGCACATCTAGTTTTTGACTACATGTATAATAGAGGGTTTGTCATGGATTCCTCGACATACAAACTTCTATACAAGGCCTATACTAAAGCTGGCATGAAAGAGCTTGTAGAGAAACTGATGACATATATGGACAAAGATGGCATTGTCCCTAACAAAAAGTTCTTCTTGGAGGCCCTAGGAGTTCTTGAGAAATCAGTGGCAGAACAGCACGCTCCGCTACTGAACTAGTTGGTGCAAAGACATAGCGCAAAGTAATGGGAATTGTAGTATGCTTTTTTTTTTCTTGGATGAATTCGGTTGATTACTATACATTTACTATGTATTTTATGAGAGTCGTTATTATCTCTAGAGGTAATTGTTGTCAATCTTTCGGAAAGTTTTATTGTTCTTCAGTTTTGATGTAAAGGAATTTGTCATTAATCTTAATAGTCATTTGGTTTTGGCATCCTATTTTTTTTTTTATACATAGTTGTTGCAGTTTTTCAAGCCTCTACCTGCTTTGGTTTGACTTATCTCATCAAAGCAGTCGAGCGCACTTAGGAGAAACCAATGTATCTGGAATTTGATGGATAATTTGGTACCACTACTCATCTTAATAATCCCTGCATCAAATAGACCAAAATAGTCAGGGATTAGGTACCTGCAATGGTGGTGTATTTCTTCTGCCTAGGAGAGAACCTATGACTGAATTTCTTGAGCTACAATTGCAATCTTGAACGAATGGAATTGGAAAGAGATTTCAATTCAACCAAATAGATTTGCCACCAGACTCTTCTAGAGAATGAGGCTTTAACAAGGTATTAATCAATGCACAATGAAGTTATAGAAGGATTTTTATGTGAGTACAATTTATTATCATTGATTTTATTCTCCAAGTCCTTGGCCTGCCTTTGTTTAATTAGTTGTTTGCTAAGTTTAAATTATTTATTTGACAACTTGTTTTTCCCTGGGGGCGCCACCACTCATTGGTCCTACCAATCTCGAGTCCAAGACTAATCGGGGCGAAACCTTGGATACCGCGAGAAAAAAAAAATCACAAATTTAAAATTAATGGAGTGTTCACATATCCTTAATCAGGTAACAATTATTTTTTATTTTTTATTTTTTTGGTCATTATATATATAAAGAAATTCTACAATGAAGCTCAAATATATATTTATGTCATTGGAACCCCTTAAAATGTGTTGTGCATTAAATGTTTTGTGCATTTATGACTCATAGATTAATGTATTGGATTAGAATCTAATGGTTGTAAATGAGGTTTCCATGACATGGATATATTTGTGAATCCCATGGTAGTAGTATCCATATATATATATATATATATAAAGGGTAATGATACGGTGATATCCTTTTGCTACAACTTTTTGCTTCATGGTTGTTAGTCCCTTAGTCACACATGAAAAGACACACAATATCCTTTTGCTACAACTTTTTGCTTCATGGTTGTTAGTCCCTTAGTCACACATGAAAAGACACAATGTCATCTAAAAAAACATGATCAAACATTTTGATGCATGTTTGAAGGGACCTCAACAACTTTGTATTAAAGATTCGTAGTAAGAGGATGTCACCAAAATATTTTCCCTATATTAATATAAATTGGGATCACAATGGATTATAACACTACAAAAATTGATCAAATTAACGACGGTAAAAATTGTTACTAATTTGGTACTTTTTCATCGCTATCCAGGTTAGGACAGATTTAGCCACGGGACGGACTCATAAAAAAACTCATTGTCGCTTATTCGGATTAGTGACAAGGACGGTTACCCGTAGCTATTTGGTAGATCGTGTTTCGCCAAGTTTTGGCATGTCAGGGTGACGTAAGACAATATTTAGCAATGGGTCCACCTTTGCTAAATACTGTAAAGTTGTTTTTTTTTTTTAAAAAATGTTTATCTTTTAAAAATCGTTTTTTTAACCTTTTTTATTTTTGAGAGGAATTAATTTTTTTGACAAAAAATGGGAAGAATTGTTTTTTAACTATTTTAAATACTGTTTATTTTTTGGGAGAAGTTTTATATTTTATAACATTTTAATTTGACTTAACTGTTTTAATATTTTTCATAGTATATGTTGTTTTTTCTTTCAATAATTTTTATACAAAGCTGCTAAACGGAACCCAGTTTTTGCTAAACGTACCCTGTTTTTAATTTTTTACTTCATCGTACCCTACTTTTTACTTAATGTACCCCATTTTTTTCAAAATTCCAAAAATACCTTTGTTGTACACTGTTACCTTCACCCTCACCCTCACCCTCACCCCCTCTAACAGGTGTCGGACAAAGAGGGGACACCTCTAAAGAGGTGTCGGACAAAGAGCCGACACCTCTGAAGAGGTGTCGAACAAACACGAACGACACATCTTTAATGGTGTTGGACACACAGGACCGACACTTCTAAAGAGTGGTCTCGGTTGGATTCTCCGTCACCCACTGAAACTTAGTTATTTTTGTAGTTTCGATCGAAGTCGACCGATATCTCTTTATAGGTGTCGGTCTTGTGTGTCTGACACCCACGATATAACAAGAACAAACACAAAGTTTCAAAACTCCCAAAAGACACATAAAAATGAACAAAAAATTAAAGGTTTTGCTCAGAATCGTTTAATATTTTCAATTCCATTAAAGCTTTGCACTTAAAATATAAGATTAAACTTTCAAATAGAAGCCCTATAAACAACAATCCTACAAAATACTGACTCAAAAAAGAAAAAAAAAATAGAAAAACTTCAAAATCGATAATAAAATAGATGAGGAATGCGTCCACGGCATCGAATCGACGTGGTTTTGCTCGGACTTAGTAGAATTCCGGTTAGTGGTGAAATGCGATGGGTGAGTGGGGCGGGTGGAGTACGGGGTAAGTGGGGCGAGTGGGGTATGATTAGTAAAAGCCATTTTATATAGATGAGTAGTTAGGTCATTTCACTAAGGTGAGATACGTTTAGCAAAAACTGGGGTCATTTTAGCCGCTCCCTTTTTTATATTTACATACAATTTTTCTTGAAACATTTTTATTTGTAGCGAAAAGAAATAATTAATATTTCCAAAAAAAATTCTGATTTGAAAAAAAAAAACATTTGAAAACTAACAATTAAAAAAAAAACCAGAAAGATGATTGAAACGTAGCCATCCCCATGATTATCAAACTCCTCCTCGGTCTCCAAGTAATCTAAAACATCAATGGCCTGTTTGGTTCAAATTTTAGTGAATCCCAACACATGGGATTAATTAGTGATGGGACTAACACATGGGTTTAGATAGTTTAGTCTCATTTGTGTAGCTTGTTTGGTTGGGAGTTTTAAGGTTGGGATTAAACGAGGTTGTATATGTACATTTACCAAAGTACCATTTAGATAAATAACACCAAAACCCCCCATTTCACACATTTCTCATCAAGCATGAAACTGATTTGTGCAGTTTTGGATTCAAGTCTGCAGTTCTGTAAAATTAAGTTCAACAAGCATGAAATCTATCCAAATAACGATCATAATCCAATCTGGAACATAAATCAGTTTCGCCTACACTAAAGGCTACTCTATATTTTTGCACTACCATTGAAGTTAATAAACATTTGCTTAATTTTCATTCTAATGGCAGATGGTACCTTCTTATCAATTAGACAACACTGCCATTTTAAATGTATCAGTATTAATAGTGCAACTCCTAATTGACACTAAAAAAATGCAAAACTGAATTGATTTGTTAATTGCTTTTGTAAAATAGAAAAACCAGTCGAAGACGGAGAAAGATCAATTAGTCTGGTGGAGGCAACACAGAGAGCTTTGCAGTTGCAGGATAGTAACCCGCATTACATTGTCAAAGGAATAGCTAGATCCGGAGCAGAGTTGGGAGGGAGAACGAAATCCAGGTCGCTTCCTCTTCCTCGCTTCCTCCTCCTCGCTTCCTCTTCGGGCGCTGCCATCCTCCTCCTCACTTCCTCCTCCTCGTTTCCTCTTCGGACGTCGCCTTGCGGTGGTCTCTAGGTCGCGGTGGTCTCCAGGTCGCGAGCGAGACGAAGAAGAAGAGCAAAACAGGGAGGGTTTGGCGGTGGTCTCCAGGTCGCGAGCGAGACGAAGAAGAAGAGCAAAACAGGGAGGGTTCGGTCTCGAGATTGGTTGTTTGTGATTTGTTAATGTAGGGGTTGGATTAACTAATCTCACAAAAAATGGTGGTATTGTTTAATCATTTTTTATCATTGGCTGGCCTAGTTAATCCTCCAACCAAATAGCGGATTAACTAGTCCAATGTAACTAATCCGGACTAATCCCACGAACTAAACAGGCAACAAGTGTGGGAGCCACTGACGGAGCCACTGGTGGTGTCGCATGTGAAGTCACTAGTTGGGAAGAGGTACCACTTATGAAAGCCAGACCTAGTCTATCTATCAATGCTTGGTCCATTCTCCTGTACTGCTCATGCATCTCCTGTAATCGGTCCTGATCAGAATCTATCTTTTTGATAAACGCTAATAATTGTGCCTAGACTCGCTCAAAGTTTGACCTAAGCAACTCGATGGTCTCATTATGAGCAGTCATAGGTCCAGAATAAGAAGCTCCCCTGAGTCGTTGTGCCTCGCCATTGTCCACCCAAGTTCATAAGTATGTCTCTTATTATTGCACTCTACGACTAATAAGTAGAGTTGCGTCTCACCGATGGGCGTGCCAGGACCATGCGTATGTGTTAACTCGATGCGTCGGTCGTTTAATCCTTTCTAAATCAAGAATTAAAAAGCTCTCAAGTCACAAGTCATAAATTTACCTATACTAAACAATTTTTAGTCATTTACTTTGAGAAAAAAAGTTACTTATGGCTGCCATCTTCGCTCTCTGATCCGTAAAAGTAAGTCTGTCATGATCCTTAGTTTGGATGTGGAGTAATAAATCCAAAGCATAAGGACGTTGACTTATGTAATGACCCGAATAATCTAATCATAATCATTTATCTTGTAGTACCGTAACCTGACGACTAGTCCTAAGTGGCGTACTTGGTCAAAACTCGGGCGTCAACACCGAGGTAACAATTAAAATATTTTACTTGTGTTTAAAGCAAGTGTTATGCCTACCTAAATACGTATGCATAATTAATGTAGGTTCGATTGCAGACTTAATGAGCGAAAGAGTGCTCTCGAGATGTGTGCTCGTCGATAATGGAGGTAGATCGAGACTTGGAGTTAGTTCATAACTTATACTTCATTTTAATTAAATGATACACCTAAGTGGTTGTCAAACCACACATCATAAAGATGTCTGACTGGACTAGATTACCTTAATCCATTGATAATCTAGTCAACCTCATATGTCTTGAGATTCGTAAATCAAATCTTATATTTTAAGTCATTTTATATCAAGTTTATAGGACTTAAAGATTCCTCGATAACATTTTAAACTTTAAAACCTTAACTCGAATTCAATTATTTAGTCTTCAGTTTCTCAAAAAATCTTGATATCATCTTTTTTGTTTTTAGACCTACGATAAATAGTCGATTCCTCCAGTTCACAAAAACCTATACATAAAGTAGAAATGCCAAAGAAAGGACTCACAATCTACCATAACCATTCACAATATGTTGCCATCAATATATATATATATATATATATATCAATTCCAACTTGTTCTTAGAAATTAGGGCAGTCTAAACCTGTTATAATCAAATGCATTGTATTTCAAGAATTTAAACAAATAGTAATATTGCAAGGAACTATAAATATATAAGAATATAATCCATCCCATTTATGTTGGCCAACCACAATCATATGACATCTTCAAAAAATGGTGGATAAATAGTGATAAAGATTTTGATTTTATGAAGAAGTCCCTCGAGATGTCACGCCCTTGACTATAAATAAAGTATGATTCTAGACAACATCACAAATTCTATTAAACCTCATACGTGTCTACAACGATAAGTGACTTCGACCGAAGAACACTACTATGTTGGGTTGTGGTGCTCGAAAACTCGACGAAAATTTAAAATTTATTTTCGAAAACCCTACCTGATTATCGTAGTTGAAACCATACCTTGATCGATACTTCACTATTTATGTTAGTCGATTTTCAAAACGTTCACGTAAGCGCCCTCTACTAGAAATCCACACACGAATGGTGGTGTGACTGCTAGCTCCGAGAGATCTTGAAAACGATTTTCTCCACTCCCCAAAGTTCAGAGAACTCACATAAATCAAAAATGGAATCCCAATTCATTTTAAGGTTTCACCATCTTTTTATACATATAAGATGTTCACACTTAAACACCTATTTATACAACCATTGTGTTTAAGGTTTCAAGTGAGTGACATATATGCCCTTACTTAAATAAGCAATAATATAGTAAACCGTAAATGCTTTTTATGACATGAATTTTACCTCCTAAAACTCATCAATCTAGACCATTTGAAGATATCAAAAGTGGTTCTTTGTATGTGACCCAATAGGTTCAAGCAACAATTGCAATGAACCATAACCTTTTTTGGTACACCAATCATAAGTGGTCTCTAGCAAGACATTATGATTATCCAAGTTAGACGAATATCAAAATTGATACAACCTAATCAATAGTGTATATCACATCCTTTTGTCATACAATATCCTTCTATTAAGCATAAGACATGAAAAAATCATCCTTAATGTTCAATTGTATTAGTCTCGATCAGAAGATAGATTGAAAACATCCAAGTGACATTGATCATATTAATTCTTTTGAACTTGATCACTTATCAATCTATCATATTAAGAGACCAACTGATATCCCTCTCTTTATGAGAGAAACAAATTATATCTTGATGCACACTTTCATACATGATTCACAAAGTAACCAATCACAACTTTTATAATCGTCCGGTTAAAGACAATGTATGATTATGTCAAATCAATGTGCTCATAATGTTGAAGTCTATGGTAATCTCAAGTCAAATGACTTAATGATATACCTACCAAGAGTAACACCTGTGACTTAATCCATGTGGTGTTCTTATAGCGAGTCGGTCCAGACATTGTTCTCTCACAAGTACTCATGATATTGATTCGTATCCCTATACATATGACATCACATGGCCATCATTCATGACTCGCACTAGTCTTAATTTATTAGAATCCCCTATATGATGATCGACTAGGGACATTTAGGATGTTTCAGTAAACATCCATGAATTTTATTATAATGCAAACATGCAAATCAATTATAATAAACAACAAATAAAATCATCTATTTTATTAATCAAAATAGTAATAGAAACAATGTTCATAGAGAGACTTAGGGGAACATATTTCTACCATACCACACATATAGCCTGTAAACATGATGGGACCCTCGATAGCCTCCTTCCTCTCGTGTACGTAAATGCATGACCAATAAATTATGCAATGATAAACAGTGCATGCAATTATATTTGAAAAACTACTTATACATCGTAAATGTTACTACTAGATTTACTTACAAACAACCAATTTTGAGCTAAACCTTTCAGGTTCCAAAAGCGCTAGATCACATTTAAAGTGTTTCCAATAGTTTCACTACATATCTAATTATAATAGGGGTTAATGTTTGATAAGTGATTATTTAGACTTATATATAGTATTATTTTAGTAGTATAATTATCCTAATTACCTCGAAACGAGCTCAAATTGATGGAATTTATGTAATTTCATATAAACAAGGCAAAAAAGAGACAAATGATTGAATTCGTGGAGAAATGAGGCTAAAATACACAAAAGTGGGTTTGATGTCGTGGCTAAGAGATTTAACTATGTGGGAAGAAAGGTGGACAATATGGGAGACGAATGCACATCGTGGGAGACCAAAGAGAGCATAAGAACAAATTAGCATGGCCAACGTAGTAGCGACGTTGTGGATGATAAGGAACGGCGCCGGGACAGGATACATGTGCCAAGTCATGAGGGCACCGTGAGACTCACCATGTAGCATCCTACGTCACCAAGCCCTGTCATGTCATGGCTTGCTTACCTATGACACCCCGCGGCCTAACTGGTTGCTTACACTTTTCTAACTAACACTAGTTTGGCTAATTAATCTCCATATAACTATTAATGATTTGATTAGTCAGTTAGTCAATTATCAAGTTATATTACAATTTTACAGTGGAAGTTTTAATTGAGTAAGTTATGTAGTATTTAACAATTTTAAGTAGTGAAAAACCCGACAAAAATATATCATGTATATATCAAAGGTGAAATAAATAAAGCAAAAGATCCATATACATGTATTCAGTGTTCTACAATCCCCAAAACCCCAAAAAAAAAATACATACATACTGTAATCACACACCTGCTGGTGTCGCTATCTCAGAGGTAGTCGCCAATACCTCATTCCCCGTGCCCTTGCCCTTGCTAGTCGAAGGATCTGCACCCAGTCACCCAGCAAATACGGTGACGAGTCCAATGAGTAAAATCCCAAAAGTAGTCCACACAATATTCATGAAATAAAAATGGTAAACTAAGAGACATGCAAATATGATCTCTGGCAACAGTAAGTCATATTCCCCTGAATGTAGGTAACATGCGACAAATAAA
The DNA here is from genome assembly GCA_039657365.1 of Stephania yunnanensis. NCBI lineage: Eukaryota > Viridiplantae > Streptophyta > Magnoliopsida > Ranunculales > Menispermaceae > Stephania > Stephania yunnanensis. The sequence continues at coordinate 49,714,436 of CM077585.1, read as the reverse complement.
AAAATAGTGTCTAATCAACGACACATACTCCAAAAACAAGCTTGAGAATAAAGCATTAATAAATAAAAAAATTGTATAATTATGAGAAAATCATGACCTAAACCAGCCAATAATCGATAAATTAGGATAGGAACCACGTATATACTTACAAGCTTACATTGACTAAACCACAACTATGGTTAACGAATAAACCCCTCCGGACGTTATTTCCAGTGTAGGGAACATCTTACATCCCTTCTGACGGTCGTAGATATATTCTATTGCCATTGATACAAGCATTAAACACGAGTAACCCGTGAAGCAATTTAGCCACAACCAATATATACGCAAATCGAAATAAGAGTGAAACCTTATGTGTGCCCACCAGTAGTCGCACATGAAATTTGATATCGATAAAATAAACCATGAACTTTGTGAGGCATTCCAATGGGTTTACACACCTCAATCTATGCTCCGACTTCCCGGGTTCTCCAATCCGACCCGACTAGCTCCACGATACCTGAGTTATGGTCCCCTAAGTCCCTGAAGTCTAATTTTATATATTTAGTATGTTTATAGGTGTTTGGGTGTGTGTTAAGTCAAAAATCCCAAAACCAACCCTTTAAATTCAATTTCATCGATAATTAGAGTGCTAATGGGACTAGTGCATTAGGGGGAGTTAGCACGCTAGAAAAACTTTTGAAAAATTATTCTTCATTTTGAAAAATAGTTAAGTGTCCGGACAGGTCAGTGGGCTAACCAGCCTAGTTAACGTGTTAATTACGTTCTGTGACAGAATCCTCAACTATAGAATTATGTCACCAACTCCCCTATTAGCTAAACAGACCTCATAAATATATTTTCCACTCCATGATGACTCCAAAATATGATTTAAACCAACAGAACAACACCAATTAGCTCAAATTCTTCGATTTCATGAAATCATTAGTTTTTCCAAATTTACAAAACCTCAATTTCCATTAAAACCAATTTATAATTCTCTAAGGAAATGATAATTATACTTGAAATTCATCAAGGCAACATAAAAAATTAGTGACCAAACCTTCAAATCAGAATTTACATCAACACACCCGAAATTGAACTTATTTTCATGTATATGGATGAAGGAGATGATAACCTTGTTTCTGATCTCCATTTTGAACTCCAATAATGATCAAGGTATCATATATATATATATATATATATATTAAGATGGATTAATTCCTAACCATTGATCTCCATGTATTTACGTATCCCGAGATTCATCTAATGGTCCACACCTTGACATTTTTCCCACTTACTCTCTTTGACCGACACCAATTAGTAACTCAAATGATTCATAGAAATGCCAATACATATCTCTAGGACAATCTCATGGTTTCAATTTAATTAAACCAAACTATAGGCATTTATTATTTGATATAGTTAAATTACTTTAGGCACATTATGATACATATGGTTAATGTTTTTATCTACAAAAACTATCAAGTTTGTGATCATACTAACCCTTGACTACCCGGCACCCAATGCCTCGCATTTCAGCATACATTTTGAGGTACATCATAGCCTATTGTACTAATTCCATCAACTTAGCTCATGGTCACATTACCCATTTTATTTGATCAATCAGTTATCTTAGCATGAATTAGTCGAGTTTTCTCGTGTACCTATAGTTCACCTACCTAATACCCCCGTTAACACGCCATATGAAGCAAATACTCGCCACACCAACTCACCCGATAATAATATACACACATGCGGTGCAATACAATAATAATAATTTTAAAACCACATACATAATAATCATCCATAAATAACATATTCCATAGGTTCTCATGTCCGAGTCAACTGAGTTGTCCACGTAATGCTCGAATTACGACCGTTAATCCTCGAGATTAACGCTAAACCTAGTTTAATCAATTTGGACCATTTTAATTCTTCCCAACTAGGAGAAAATTCATCCCCAAAATTTAGATTTAAAGTAAACTCTGGTGCATCTAACCTATCCCCGTGTGACCATGCCTCACACCTTGATAGTACCATTTTACGGTCCTTTGAACACTCCCTACTCCCATCTTAGGAAACGTAGTGTTGCATTGAGACATAGGCGTGTGCTGCTGAGGTGATCATAATCCGTTACTCTCTCCAACACCTCCACAACCTACTTTCTCAGTTCGATTTCATGCCCAAGTTTCCCCAACCCAATTACCTAACACCAGGTATCCATGAACCACTCCTATTATGTATCATAACATAATAGTCCTAACCAACCATGATACACCATGACAATCTCATGCCATACTACAACCCACCATAGTCTACTATAACATACCATCGTACTACCATGATCTACCATGGTACCACCATAATCTACCATGCATGAATGAACCTTAACTTTAATTATGTAAAATTTAAAATCGCATACCCTAAACCCACTATTGGGACGCCTCCTGGCCTGGCTCAGTCACCACATGCGCCGATTCTCGAGTTTGCACTGATGTCACTACTACTGGAGTTATCGATCTTCGTGAATAGTTTCTCCTGTCATGACCCTCCAACCCACATCGCAAGCATGTGATCCTCCATCCTAATCGTGCCCGCTAACTCTGTGACCCCTAGCCTTGACCCTGTGATCGCTAGTCCTTGCCTCCCTGGTCCCTATGTCCGTCTCTGCGACGACGCTAGTAGTGCGGGTATAACATAAGTTATGGGTACCTGATCATCTTCTCTACGGCCTCGACCATAAACTCTGTCTAGTCCGACTCTCTGACTTAGTAGATGATCGCATATTGCATTTCTGCATCAGATGTGTCTCAAGGGTAAGCGTTTTATCATACAACTCTTGTAGTGTTTGAGCTCTACATGAAATAATGGCGTTGGCTATGTCCTTATGCAAACCTTGGATGAAGTAATAGATCTGTAGTCTTTCGGTGCCTGCGACATTCGTGGCAAACTATATCAAGTACCAGTATCTATCAATGTACTTTAAAACTGATCGGTTACCTTGTCTCAAATCCAAAAACTCCTCTCTCTCAATCTCAACCTCACCTCTATGGGTATATATTGATCATAAAACAACTCTATGAACTATGCCCATGTCGTCGACTCTGGGTGAGTATCCGTGTACGATGTATGTTACAAAACATCATCCCTTCTCAGCATATACCATGATATCCTAGTCTGCATGCTCTCTTGAATCTGCAGTAGCTTAGATAATCTCCAATGTGCAATCAACCATTTTCTGGCTACCTTCGGTCTCCGCCTCAATGAAAATACCCGTGATCAAATTCGATGAACTCTCCCATCAACTTAATTTATGATGTCATTGGTGTCTCAAACATGTCTGTATGTGCCGGCATAGCAGTCTGTGTCTCAGTTTGTGATATTGTCAGTGTAGCAACCACTACCAGAGTATCTTGTACCACCGCATGAGTCGGTATAGTCTCGATGGAACTGTCGGAGCAATTGTCGTCTCAGTCGTGCTTTGTACCTAAGCGGTAGTGAGTCATGCAATCTATGCTCCTTATGTGCACATCATATCCATCAATAGCTCAAACTGCCTAACGGAAGCTGCTAATCATGCGTCTACTACCGGATCCAAACCCTCATCTTTAATGTGATCACTCGGCTAACAAACATTTGTAGTAGGTGGATTTGATGATCCTCCATCGTGATCTACATTACAAAGCATGCACCGGATCCATTTTCTTATACGTGTATATAATATATACAATAAAAACATAACACGTACATAAATCATATCACTACCCGTCTCAAGTTTGCTTCTCAACTAGGATTCTAAGTCAAGTTTTTTGGGTTTCCACATGTAAGGTTTGTTTGTTTAAGTTTTATTCTCTTTCTTAAAACTATTCCGAGGTTCGCTCAAACCTCGCTTCGATACTAACCTGTGACGGCCCCAAGTGTCGAGGTCGCCGTGGGACCTACCATGTCACATCCTACGTCACCAAACCCTGCCACATCATGGCCTGCTTACCTACGACGCCCATGACCTAACTGGTTGCTTACACATTTCCAACTAACACTAGTTTAACTAATTAATCTTTATATAAGTATTAATAATTTAATTAGCCAGTTAGTCGATTTATCAAGTTATATTACAATTTTATAGTGGAAAGTCTTTAATTGAGTAAGTTATGCACTATTTAACAGTCCTAAGTAGTGGAAGACTCGACAAAGAAATACCATGTATATATCAAAGGTGAAATAAACAAAAGATCTATATAATTTATTCAGTGTTCTACAGTCCCCAAAACCCAACGAAAAGTAAATACATGCATACTATAATCACACACGAGCCGACGTCACTATATAAGAGGTGTCACCCAATACCTACTTGCCCTTGCCCTTGCTCGTCGAAGGAACTGCACTCAGTCACCTAATGAATACAATAACGATTCCAGTGAGTAAAATCCCAAGAGAAGTCTACACAATATTCATGAAATAAAATTGGTAAACTACGAGACATGCAAATATGACCTCTGACAACAGTAAGTCATATTCCCACGAATGTAAGCAGCATGCGACAAGCAAAAATAGTAGCATATAATCAGCAACACATACTCCATAAACAAGCTTGGGAACAAAGCAATAGTTTTTGTGGACTTTTTGGGGCATCGAAACCCTAGTATAACTCGAAATGTGTGCCAAAATTAAACTTTTTGAAACAAAATCTCAAGTTTTTGGTCACACATTATAAATTCACTTAATGTGACTCCAAAATAACAAAAGTGGTATAATTGGAAACCATGGACTTAGGAGACTATAGTTGGGTATCGGGTGCGAATCTCGAGGCGTGAGCGAGACATTTTGGAGAGATATTTGCGATTGTTTGAGGTAAGTAAACCCATGAGAAATTCGGTTTAGAATTCACTTATTTTTCTTGTAAATTATTTATTTCTCATTACTTCTCACCAGTTCAGCTTGCATGTTTACTTTATTCTCGCATGTGTTTGTGTATGGTCGAAAGGGACGGTGTGACCCCTTTCCAACCTCATTGATGATGATCCGATTATTGCTATGGTGTTGGTCATACCTTAGACTACGCATGAAATATCTCTTAGCGAGTCGATGATCTCGAGAGCGAGTTGACGGGAGGCTCACCTCCATCACAAATTTCCTCTCTTTTGAGGCGTTGGGCGGAAGTCTACCTTCCGACCAACAGAGTTCCTCATTTCGACCGTGAAGAGGGGGTGTTGACTTCCTCACCCCTTGGGCTTTCTCGGTTTAGTATTTACGTCTCAGGGCTCGACAACTATACACCGCACTCGCGTTCTATATTCTTGATTATCTCACGACTTATATTCATGCTTTACATTCATGTTCATTTACTTTATATGCATGAATTGTACCCGTTTTCTTGGACTTCTTGTGAATACTAATTGGATTTCTTTGGGATTTACTCATTGGAACTTGTCATTGTTTGTTAGTGGCAAGTTGCAAATCCTACAACGAGTTGGTGACTACCTCTGATCTGAAGTTCCTCCACTAGCTTACTCGTAGGTGTTTGTACTTATGCATATACATTCTTTTTTAGAATTATTTTGGGAGACTTATTACCTCATACATGTATATTTACACTTGTTATACCTTTTGTCGCCTTATTGATATACATGGTATATTTATGGCGGGTTTCCACCTTATAGGTCGCTAATTAATGCAAGTCTCGTTTATATTATTAATTTGCATATTATTAAGACTTCCGCTATTACAAATAATCTAATAAGAATCAAAATAAACAAATTAAGTGGTAAAACTCATTTACTTGGTATATTTCGACAAAATAATCTTTTAAACGACGAAATTGACTAAGTCGAATTATAAGATGGTTTGTTCACGGGCCGTCATGGACATGGGTGCAAGTGACATGACATGGCTTGGTGACGTGTCTGGCAACGTGGCAGTGTCTCGTTTGCCTCAGAATTTGGGGCTGTTGTTGTTTTGAAGTGAAGATAGAAAAGAAGAGTAGAATAAACCACCACAGAATTCTGTTTTGCTTCACACATTTAATTTCTGAATTGGTAGTGCCTATTATAGGCTTACAATTAACTAAAAGCTGAAATTACTCAACCACAACCAAATATTTTGCTCCTAACTTTGACTAACTAAAACAGAAAAATATGGAGAAAAATCTTAACAATAACTGAAATATTTATTGACTAATCTAAATTTGAATCAATCTTCAACAGGGGCTGTCACATTGAGAGACATTAATACATGAGATATATGATGTTAGATAAGCAAAAAAGAACGGGGAATGTATAGTCCGATGTCATTCATGAGAAAGTTAGGTTCTCACCAATTAGCAACAAAGGTAATTGAACTACTGAAGTAAGGTAATGAATTGCACTTCCAAAAGTACGCAAGTAATTTTGGATCAATTAATGCATAAAGAGGTTTGATCAACTGGTAAAAATAACACATGTCGAATCATGTGTATAGATGTGAGACTGAATTCTCTTAATAAGCACTACTCGGCCTAGCATATAACACCACGGATATGAATGTTTTATGGCTCAATTAATCAACTACGTTTTCGAAGATTTTGAAAACTTTCCGAACTCTAATATATAAAAACACCACAGGCCCAAACGTAGAGAGATTCTATTAAAAAATTTATGATATATACTTTTTGTTTTGTGGGCAAAGTGATTGAATTCTTTCCTGATTTATGAGTCTTGAGATTTTGTGTTGTTTAGTTCTAGTCTTCTAGATAGAGAAGTCCATATATCTTGTATGTCATAGCTAATTCACTTCATTGCACTCTAATTTTAACATACTATTTTTCTTAATTTGGGTGTTCTTTTGATCGAAATATTATGAATGCTATGTGGGTTAGAAGAAATTAGCATCCTTTGTTTGAGCTGAAATTGTTCATTGTGGGTTACGCAATCTTCCCAAAACTGGCCCTACAAAATGAGTCAATTTGGGTTTTCCTGATTTACGAGTCTTGAGACTTTGTGGTATTGTTTAGTTCTAGTCTTCTATATAGAGAAGTTCATTTTTCTTATATGGAATAGCTAATTCTTTTAATTGCCTTTTAAATTCACTTGCTATGTTTTTGCAATCTCTCTGCTTTGGTGATTTTTCTTACTTCTTTTTGTATTAAATTTCTCTCAAATTTTCTATGCTATTACTGAATTCATAACCATGAAGTATGAACTCCTCTCCCATGCAGAAGTTTATTGCCCTCAAAATTCAGAGAAGTGCGGCTCAGTTTGCTAATGCTGTCAAGCATGAAATAGAGAAGTTCTTCTCGTGTCGACTATTGATCCATCTAAAGATCCAGTTCGGTCAGAGGCCTCGCCAATTTTGGACAGACCAGAAGAAAATTTGAATACTGGGGCTTCAGTGAATGTTTATGAAAAGAAGTTGAAAAATGCAGCAATGAGGGCTGTTGTTAGGATTTCAAGAAGGATAGCATCAATGGGGGAGGTCTCGAAATTTGAGAGGTCTTTGGATGGGATTGATCTAAGGTGCAAAATTGTAGATTTTGGAAACTCATGTTAGGTCGATAATCAATTTTCTGAGGAAATTCAGACGAGGCAATACAGGGCTCCAGAGATTATTCTTGATTCTGGGTACTCTTTTTCTGTTGACATGTGGTCTTTTGCCTGCATTGTGTTTGAGCTTGCTACTGGTGACTTGATGTTTGCACCTTCCAGTGTCCAAGGCTATAGTGATGATGAGGTCAGTTCATCTTGCACTTTCCTTTATATGATTGAATATATTGTTATTTATAATTTCTCAAAAGCTTGAAATATATACTTAGATCAATATGAAATGATCATGGAGATGATCTCACTCAAACTTTGAAAGGTGAATCTTCACTTTCCTTTATAGTACAAGTCCTCTTGTTAGAATGTCTAGAGTCATGTAAACTGGGTATGCTCTTCGCATATTTGAAAAAGAAAGGATATCATTATTTACAATGATTAAAGTGTATGGAAAGAGAAGTGCACCATGAAGGCAAAACATTGTAACATTAGTAGTTAGCTTCGCCCCTTCCCTCCATTTTCGCTTGCTGCCATGATTCTGCCTACAATCCTATATTATTTGGTGGTATGCTAGCATCCTAATAATAATGTAAAAGTTTTGAGCCCCATGAAGGCAAAAAGTTGGAACAGTAGTAGTTTGTCTCTTTCCCCTCCCTTGGATGCACTAATGTCTGCCTACAATCCTACATTGTTTGGTGTCATCCTAGTTATGTAAAAGCTGCTAGCCCATTCATTATTCTACATTAATGCAGACTTTTGGGATCTGCTGATAGTTGATATTGCAAATGTGAATTGAATGCTAGATAAATGTAAATTTATCTACTGAGATATGCCTTTATGTTAGCACAACAGGGTGTTGATAGGTTGGAAGCTTGGGATTCATTGGTCTCTTTGGACTGTTGAGGATGTTTTAGTTATCCTTTTCGCTAATTTCCCTGAGTATATGCATGTTGTATTGAATTTTTAGGAGCATAACTTCCACATAAATCTTAAGATTTCATTGTTCATGCTTCAGACGACCGGGTGCCTTTCCCTAATTTATGCATCTATGGTTGCTACTCCTTTGAACCTTTGTTTTTCTTATCCTATCTTTATGAGTTTTATAGACATCCACTTAAGCTTCCGCATCTATGCTACGCTCATTTTATGCATGCATTACTTTTTACCCCCAACATTCACTCATATAAAACATAATTCAACTTGACCCAATTGCTATCTTAAAGGATTTTTCTTTTTAGATGCTTGTGATTATACTCATAAAAAATAATTAACTTATAGTTTATATAGACATGCTTTTGTCTATTATATTACTTTCGAACTCCCTTAAACATTGTTTAGATTTAAAAAAAACTTTATTACTTCATTTCTTGTTCAGTCTTTACCAAACATCATTTCTTAGAATTCGTCGCCTTCTTCCTATTATAAAGTTGCTATGCATTGTATAATGTATTTGTTCCTTCTTGCTCTTGTCTCCAGATGCAATGGAAATGCATATATTTAGAGTTCAAGGTCTAGGAGCATAGAGTAAGGTCTTACGCTCAAAGTGGCTAAGTAGTTCTTGCTTAAAAAAATCCTTGTGAAACAAATTTTGAGAAAATGATTCTGGTTGTCCCAAAGATCAATTCGGTTCACTACAAGCAAAATGCTTCTTACCACTTTTGTGAAAGTCTTGAGTATTCCCAAAATGGTTGGATACATTCCAAATGCTATTTTGCAACCCTACACTTGGAAGTTGAAACTAGATAGAGAAATCTGTGTTCCGGTTTTTCTTTTTCATCTTCTCTTAAATTCTTCCATATGAGTTCTGCTCATGTCTTAGTAATTTCTCCTATTCTTCCAGTGTTTGTTTGATAGTTCTGTCTTGGAAGAAGAACCATAGTTGAATTTGATGACTATTGGGAGGACAAGCATAGAAGAAATGAACTGTCTTTGTATATGATGATATAACTTGGGTCACCGACTCACCATCATCTATATGGACTTTGTAGACTTCCATGCCGTGATTGAGTTCTTTTGGATGATAAAAAGCATTCCTTGGAGAGACTAGTATTCTCCCTTTTATGGCTGGGAAAGGAGGAGGTTGCAATTGGGGTGTTAAGGACATCATGGATGTGAAAATTGTTGTTACTATTAAGGTTGATTTGTTAAATGTGTTGATTTTTTCATTCCTGTGGCACATTTTCCACAAGCGGCCCACCCGTACTAGTTGAGGGGAGATCACTACTTATATAGTTCAGTAAGAAATTTCAATTATCCGATGTGGGACTATTATTTCGGTCCCACACATCTCGACACTCCACCTTGGACCGAAATCTATCTAAGGGGTTTTTCTCGACAAGTCCCAATCGAACCGTCGACTTTGATATCATGTTGATTTTTTCATGCCTGCGCAACAGACACATCATCCATAAGCAGCTCACCCGTGGCCTATGATTTCAGTCAATATCAATATTGTTCTCAACTTGACCACTTTTCAATTTTTAAATGCGTGGTTTTATCTTAAAAGGCATCGATACTAGTTTAGGTTTGTATATATTTTGAAGAATTTGAACTTTCCAATTTCGTGGTTGAGTTTCATTAAAAGAGACTTATTGAGGAAAATGTGGATCATAGAATTGTAGGGCCGCTAAGGGCACCCCACCATTTAATGAGGGCACCCAGTTAATGTGGGCACAAATCGATTTACCTGGGGCACCCAAAAATTAAACCCAAAATACCAAAATGCCCCTCGTGCAAAAAAAATCCCTCTCACCCACCCTCGTGCAAACCCCTGGGCACCCTACCACCACCACCACCACCACCACCACCACCTCGTTCACCGAATTCCTAGTGGAAGAATTCATTTGTTTTGAACCGACCAGTGAGAGGAATCCCCGAAATCGTTTTTTCCGTCCCTCGCCGTGTGTTTCTCCTTCGTTGTTCTAGGTTTCTGCATTTTGTAGGGTCCGGGGTGTGAGCCGATTTCGTCTCCAAATTAGGGCTCGGTTGAAGATCGACGAATTAAGTTACATTTGGTAGAGTAGATGTAATGTGTGTGTGGCGGTTTTTTAAAATGTAAAAAAATTAGAAAATCGTGGTTCTCGGCCACACAGGCCAGAGACTGTGTCAACTGTCTCGGCCTTGGCCGAGACATAAGCTAATATTTTTGGGAAGTCGCAGTCTCGGCCACGAAGATCGGAAGAGTTAACTGCGTATCGGTTGTCCACTTCCGATAGGGTCTCAGTAGGCTCGGTCGTCATAGGACGAGAGTCAGGCGATTTGAAATGGTCAATCCATCTCGGTGGTGTACAACCGAGAAATTGAAATAGGACTCGGTTATACAAGAACGATATATTAGAATACTTGTCGGTCATTGGTGACCGATAATATGGGTTGTTTCACGAACCTGCTTGACCGCGATATCAGGAATGGATGAATTTGAACATTACAGTTTCAAAAAAATCTCCGTAGTCATCAAACTAACAATGCAAGATTGAAAATCCAAGGCACGACAATTTGCACCGAACCTTAATTAATTATAAATCTCCGTAACATTCAAACTGACTCTAAAAATGGTCCATCCATAAGTAAACAACAATTAAAACACAACGCAACATTTGCATATACATAGAACATTCGAACGAATTGGCAAAATTTCTAAATGTTTAGCCGTCTAGGTACAAGCTTTAACCTACGGTGTATCTAAATCTACAACAGTATGGTGGCTTCATGATCAGGTATGGTGGATGTTCATGATCGAATCCATATCGCCAACCTTTGGCGCTGCAATGGGCGCGATGTCTCGAAAAACGAATCCATATCGCCAACATAGAAGATATTGTCACAAACCCGATTAAGGGGAAACAAACCAATTCAATGATAAGTCTTACCCTAACCCAATGGATATTCCTTTCATTCGCCATTGACGTTGGAGTATTACGTAGTGGTAGGAATGTGGAGGTAGGAATGTCCACTCCCACGCGAGAGGTTGACGAGAATGACATTGAATGCGGTGGATACTAACAATCCCATGTCTGGAAGTGTCAACCATTATTTGAAAGATGCCCCCTCTTGCTTCTCTGGGCAATGCACCGCATTCTTGACAGGCTCGAAACTCGAGCCAAGCACTTCCCGCCATAGGTATTCATACCCGATAATCTCATCGTACATCCGTCTACGCACAATCCTCCACCCGTCTACGTCGGCAAGTCCAAGCCCAGAGGCTATACACCTATATCAACAATTCCCATCGGAAACCACATCGATAATGACATCAACATGTGGCAACCAATCCGGTTCTAAGTAATGACTATAAGCCATGTTAGATCCACTTTGCATGCGTCGACTGGCACGACGCATTTGTGGAACCTTGCATTTCTTCTGCCTAGAAGCTTTTGCGGAGTGGGAGGACTCAAATCCGATTGGAGATTGGGGTGCCTCCGACACTGGGGTGCCTTCGGTTGGAGACCCCGGTGTCCTCACACCCGCATCCTCAACTTCCTGCTCGCACTCCACAAAAGACGAAGGTGGACTAATCTCCCGAGATGATGCTCACTTTCCCCCCATCCCCTTCCCCCTAATCTCCCGAGATGATCATCCTCAACTTCCTCTTCCCCTTATCCAATCTTCCTGCGGTGTCGTGATTGTGCCTCCCACAAATCACAGTGACATACCATAAGGAGTCAGCATTCTCCTTGACGTTAATTTGGAAAGGGCATCCACATTTCTTCGTACTAGTGTGAGTCCTCGCCTTTTCATCATTCCTTGATTTCTTTAAAAGTTTTGCCGCTTTCCCCTTCCCAACTCTCTGAGCCAGTCTCCTATATGTCCCAGACTTGTCACAGTCAATTTTCACCCTTCCCCTTCGCTTAATGCCCCCGGCATCCGAGCGCTTCGTTACTAACACAAACTTGTTCTCGCCACCAATCAGTTGAAGCCATGAAATTGCCGCTTCTAGAGAGGGGAATGGCTTAGAAGGTGTAAAAGTGTCATTGTAGTCTGGAAAATTACAAGATAACGGCATTACCTGCAATACAAACAGTGTAACATTATAATCAACCAAAATGTACAACACAATCACAAAAAAATCCAAAAAAATAGGTTCTCGGTTGTACACTTCTGAAACTTTCTTCATAGTCTCGTTTACGTGAGACCGAGAGTTACCATTACCCTCGGTCGTTCCAGACCGTGACCTACGTGAAACCTCTCGGTCCTCTGCGACCGAGACATTACCATACATCTCGGTCCTGCGAGGCCGAAACAATCGCGCACCCAGACAGATACTTCGGATAACCGCAAAAAAAACACAAAAACATTTGCAACATTACCTCAAGGACGACCTCCTCTGGCACCGAAGCATTACGATCCTCCATTATACAGTTGAAACAACTTCGGATTTGAAGAAATTACCAAACCCTACGTTGACAAACAAATCATCATTTTCACTGTTATACGCAACTAAACAGTTCAAAAAACCCGAAAATGGTTGTCAAACATTGTTACCTCATTGTCGGACGAGCAAGAATCGAATCGGCTCTTCGCCAAACGCAATGTGGGCCGTGGCTTTGTGGTTGACGCTTGCTGGTGGGGTGCCCTAACTCCTTGTCGAAATGGTTTGTGGGGTTTGAACCATTATATATATACAGGGGCAAAATGGTCTTTTCCATTTTTGCTAGAATTTTTACAAATAACATGGGTGCCCTCATTAAATGGTGGGGTGCCCTTAGCGGCCCTCTAGAATTGAGATAGGAAGCTGAATTGAAAAATTGTGTCCAAAGGATTTTCTGATACGTGAATCCAATAAAATTATAGTAGTTTTCAAGAAATTATTCACATTAAAAAAAACATTTTATAGAACTCTATCGGAGCAGGTACGCGTTAAATAACATAGGGTGCTAGCATGCCAACCAAAGCAATGTTGACAACCACCCCAACTAAAAGATCAGCCACGTATAACTCAAATTCTGCCCAGAAGTCCTTTCCCCTCTTTTGAATTTCAGCAAAGGTTGCGCAACAAGAATCAATAACAATCTAAAACATGCCAAAAAATGACGTAATCATTTCCCTTCTTTGCTTGGACAAGTTTGTTAAAAAAACATATAGGAAGATCAGAAAATGTAAGGGGAAGAGAAGAAAGCATACCTCCGTTCCGATCTTAAAAAGGAAAGCAGGATCAGCAAGCATTCGATTACGAAGCAAAGAGCATGACCTCATCTTAAAACCTAAAGGCCAGGCTGATCCCTACAATTAAGCCCAAAAAATGAAAGCAAATCAATGGACAAAAACTAGTTTGCGCGTAAAAACTAGTTTGAAATTCTTCACAATAAAGTATGAGTTTTTGAGAGACATTAATTCATGAGATATGTGATGTTAGATAAGCATAAAGAACAGGGAATGTATAGTATGTCATTCGTGAGAAAGTTAGGTTATCACCAATTAGCAACAAAAGGTAGTTGAACTTGCACTTCTAAAAGTACTTAAGTAATTTTGGATCAATTAATGCATAGAGAGGTCTGCACAACTGGTAAAAATAACACATGTCCAATCATGTGTATAGATGTGAGACCGAATTCTCTTAATAAGCACTGCACAACCTAGCATATAACATCACGGATATGAATGTTTTTTGGCTCAATTTATCAACTACGTTTTCAAAGATTTTGAAAACTTTCCGCACTCTAATATGTAAGAACACCACAGGCCCAAACGTAGAGAGATTGTATTACAAAATTTATGATATTTACTTTTTGTTTTGTTGGCCAAGTGATTGATTTAAGGCTTAACACAACTGATGATTTTGAAGCAATTAGGATCGTGTACTAAAAAAAATATGGAAGAGAAGTTGTTGGATATGAGATTTTCTCTATTAGAAAAAAGTAGGATGCACCCGTCAAGAACATCCTATATGTATCTCGCGTAACGTAGATTATTCAATGGAGCTGGCACTCAATGATTTGGGATAATTTGACGAGACTATGAGTAACCATTAGATTGGTTTAAGAGGTCAGAGATTGTGCAGGGTACCATCAGCCAATGACATGCTCAATCAAGTTAAAATGCTAGTTTGAAATAATTATATGGTGTTTCCTTACTTTTTTCTGCATGGTTTGTATCATGTGAGGGCACTACAACTTGCTTGCTTGACTGCAAATATTTAGAGGATCACTTCACGTATCAGCAATGGAATTTGTTATTTTGCGGGGGTAAGAATTTTCCTGTTTTTAAAGCTTGAACTTGCTCTTCTTTGGACTACACCTTTAATTAGTTTATTAATATATTGTTTCAAGCCCATCTTGCTCAAATGATGGAGTTATTGGGGAAAATGCCCTGAAAGGTGAGAAGTGAGAACATATCATTATTTATTTATTTTTCTAATTCTTGTAAAAATAGATTGCAACCAACGGTTCTCGATGGAAAAGTTTCTTCGATAGATATGGTGATCTGAAGAGGATAAGAAGGCTGAAGTTATGCCCGCTAGATCGGCTTTTGGTTGAGAAGTACAATTTTCTAGCAAGCGATGCTCGTGAGTTTTCTAATTTTCTATGCCCTCTTCTTGATTTTGCACCAGAGAGGCGGCCAACAGCGCAACAATGCCTGCAACATCCATGGATCGAGTTAAAAACACGTAATAATGCATGTGAAATCAAGAGAGACGCAAGTGTGGAGAAGTTGGAAACTGGAATTAACAAGAGAGTTCAGATTAAGGTGGGTCCTTGAAGGAGGATTAAGTATGTGTGTGTACATACATGGCACCTACCATGATTCCTCAGTTGGAAACTGAATTTACTCGTAGGTTCTTGATATTTCAAGCATAATGTTTGACTTTGATTGATTGAAGAGGAAGGGCGGCGAAAACTGTTGGTTGCAAGAAAGAAAGTATCGGCGGTGGGAATGATGAAGTGTGTATACTTGTCATCACAGGGGATTTTAATTTGTTGCGCGTTTAGAAGGAAATGCGGAACTCTCGAGGTAGCTGCCGACCATTGTCCTCATTTTTAACAACACATTTTCACCTCTTATACACTTGCCTATTTGAAAGACAAATATCCCCTCTACAATTAGCGTTGTAGTAATTTGCTGAACAACGGCGCGACTCAATTCTTTCTACCCTAAGTTCATGTATATGATATGATGTCCTATTTTTGTGTACTAGCTGCTTGTTGTTGCTAATTAATTACACTTTAGTAGCAATTTGATGGGGAGCATTTTTCTTTTCTAGGGTTGGAATGGTTTGTCTCTTGGCACTTTTAATTATGTGGGGACTGTATTTGTATATATTTAATTGGCATGTTGTAACAGTACATTAATTAAGTGTCAGTGATTGACGAAAGGCACAAATGATAGGAGGTCTCTTTGTTGTTTGCAGTATCTATCATATATATTGTGAAGATGTTTAAGTAATTACTTCAATCTATCACCTTGACATGTTGAACAAGGTTGAATTAAATCACCATGTAGTAGTGTTTTATATGTGAATTGAGCTATTATAGATATAGGAGTTTGCTGAAGAGAGAGTCGATTGGATGAGAAAGGAAGATAGATAGACATGTATATACATGGATAACACACATAAATGGCCCAAATGCGTGGAGGGATTTTGTATATAGTCCCACATGGAAATGCCAAACACTGGGAAGGAAGAAGTTGGAATTAGAGGAGGAGGGAGAGGCCACGATGAGGCATCTTTGCGCTTGGGGCAATGACGCAGCTAGTGAGGTAATAACCGAGGCGCGTCAATTGCTGGTTGAAAACTATTTCCAAACCCCCTCATTGGCACCTCCAAGGTGCCTTTGAGAATTTCTGGAAGGGCTCCCTCTAAACAAGGGTAAAGTCCTCTACTAATTTACGCATCTAAAGGTTTTGGTTTACTGGGCAGTGTCGGTATTTAGGAAGATGGTTTTGGTTGCTCAGATACAACCAACTACTAAAACTACACGTCCCACATCGATTCTGGTTAAATTCTGGTGACTTCATGCGTCCCACATCGATTGTGCAAAAAAGGGTGCCTTTTGGCTAAGATCAAGTGTAGTATCTGTTCTTATCAGTTTAATATCTGATACGTGGGGCATTGCCTCACATGATATTAAATTAATTTTTTTTACGGGGGAGGGTCCATCACGATAGCTTGCTATTGGGGCTTTCGCGCGTCGCTTTTGCGTTGCACTACTGCATTGGCCTGGCGCACCCCAACCCCACCAGTTGTATTTGTAAATGGTTTCAACTCTTCTACCCCCTCCCACCCCGTTGTATGTGTGAAATGGTTTAAACTCTCGACCGGTTCGACGAAATTGAAGCACATTCACATCGCTTCAAAGCTTGTTCGGATCTCGTATCGTCGAGTTTGGTTGGTAGTCCCACATCGACTAGTGATATTGGGAACATATTCACGCTAGTACAAGTAGGAGGTGAAGCAGCACCTTCGAACATACTTACCTGGACGGGGTCTATGGTTGATCAATGAGGATCATGGCCTAGGTTGGTGACCTCCATTGCACTTTGGAGTGGCACCCGCCTAAGATCTCCCCAAGTGGAAGAGTCTACGTCATAATTTGCGGTAGAGGGGGTACGCGTCCGCGCGGCCCCTGCCTATTTCCTATCGAAAACTTCTACTTGTCACGGTTCGGAGGGTGGTGATTAATAGTGCGAATAAGTGAAAGCTTGTTTGTTTTTATTCTCGTCTGCCATTTAACTTTGTCGTTGCGTTCATGTTAGTTTGTTTTTAAAGTCCCATATTGCCCACGTAAAAACCACTCCTGCTGCTTCCTTGCATAAAACGAAACCGAACCTTGGATGCAAAGCACGCAGCTGCGCTGTGAGCGCAAAGCGAACTATTCTTTCGCCTTTTACTAAAGAATACCGTGTGCTCGCTGCATTAAGCAGCATACGCCTATTTTTGGAGGGTTTGCCATTTTACTTGGCTAGTCGACACCTATTTCTATTTATAAATGATTTTGTCGCATAGAATTTGAATTTGAAGATTGCGTATTGTTGTCGTTCTAAGGATCCGTTGTCGCTTTTGTTGTCGAAGATCTTGTTGGTACACTTGCTTAAAATTGATTTTGGATGCATCGACATTAATTTATAGACTCTTCGGATCATTTTTTTGTTCTTTGAAGGAAAGCCCCTCTACTTGAAATGAAACTTAAAATTTTCTTTGTTAGTCTTTGTAAAATCATTCCGATTGTTACTTTACAGTGTATACAAGGGGTTCCGAAGGGCCGTGATCTAGTTCGAAGTTGTTACTTTATAGAGAGACTTAATTGAACAACTAATAATAAGTATGATGGCTGGTGAATAGAAGGAAGGCTTCTCCGGAAATGAATGAGTTGAAGTGTATGGGTATGGCAAATCGGCATGAGGTAACGGAAAGAGGAAATGAAGGAATAGGCATGACGTGGCCATTCAAGTTGAGCAATAAAGCTAGTGTGAGGGGTTTGGGGCATTTTGGTCATCTGGGACCGGTTTGAATTTCAAAATGAAATATATAGCCGTTTGGGGAACGAGCGTCTGAATCTGAAAGCATTGATTGACGGATCGGATCCCCTTTATTGTAGTTAAGAGGAAAGGAAGCCTTCCGCTAGGTTTCATTTCAGTCGTAGATGCCTGAGACGCCCTTGTCTCGGGTCGTCGCAAGATCTGCGATTTGTTACAAAAAACAATGACAAATCCCAGTTGAGTAAATCCCAGATAACGTTAGGTAATATTCACGAATTCCAATGAAACGACTACAATTCATGCAATTTAAATAAATGACAAGAATAAGAAAATTCGCATGAATATAAGTCGTTGAGAAGTCAAATTTGGACACGAGTGTAGCATGACAGAGAACCCTGGAAGACATCCGGGAATCGTCGTAGCTAAACCGAGAGAAAACATTGACGACCACCTCGCCAAACATCTCACAGTCGAATTAGAGGAACCATTGAACGGAAGAAACCCCATCCAAATAGCTCTCGAGAGGAACCATTGACGTAGACTAGGTCTTCGTCAAACATCTCTCAACACCCGACATATGCACCACGACTATCAAATGAACACCGTGGTGCAACATGTTAAGAAGATCAAGAGAGGTAACACAGTGATGCCTCAAGTAAGTTGAGAGAGAGAGGTTGACTTGACTTTGAAGGATCGGACCTCAATCAACGGTGTTGTTAGTTGATGAAGGATATTGAGGGACTGGTTTTTTATTCATCTTCGACGACTGAGACTTCGCAATGAGGTGAGAATTGAAGAAAAGACGGGAAGCAAAAAGAGGATTATGTGGCAACAACTTTGTATATAGACCTCAGCTACACGGGGCAATAACAGATCATATGTCGCTACCACCTATGACATCTATTACAATTATAGGTTTTTACCATGTATGTCAGTAGCCTATACTTGTGGCTGCTCCCATAGGTGGTAAATCGGTTTTAGTAGAAGGGTTTATATGAAATCTTGTTTGGTGTAATTCCAATTCCTCCAAAGATCACTTAACAAGGAAAACCAAATCTTGATTGTCAAAATTGACATTCCCGTGATCGAATGTGCTATGGATAGATGTCATGTGCCCTAGAAGCTGATATAACAACCTCAGTGGTTAAAAAACTAAAAAATCATCCACAACACAAGTTGTGGAGATCTATTGAGGAATTTTATGGAGCTTCAAATTGATTACCAATTCAATGCAATAGAACTGCTCTCATGACTACCAGCTAGGAATTGATCCACCAATATGAAAGAGTATCTGAGAAAGATGAAGGAGTTTGCAGACAATATAGTCGCAGCTTGTGATTAGGTTTGTGACAAAGAACTGATGTCTTGTATTATATCTGAATTGGATGGATAGTGCTTTCCAGTTACTACAGTGTTGGTAGTGAAATGATACCTTACAGTGACAGGACTTTAGTCAAGTCTGTAACGACCCGTTACCTTAAGCTGGTGACTAGTACCAATTTAAATCTTAATTAACCCAAATTAAGCTCATGATTAAGTTCGGCGTACCTCGATTAGTGTGTGTGTGCGTTTACATGACGTATGGTGTTTGTTTGGACTGTTAAATCAATTTATATGTAGGTTGTTGTATAATAACAAAATTATACACAAGCCTATAAAACGAAAAACACACAATAAACAATTATTTGCAGGGACACCAAGTGTGACCGTGTGAATGTGCACGCTCAAGGACACTTGTAGGCGCTTCCGGTGAGTTTATTGGTGAATAATACACGAGATATATATATATATTCATATGTTTTAAGAAATATATATATATATATATATATATATATTGGAAAACAAAAGAATAATTGAAATATATAGATTTTTTGATAGTCTCGAATGGAGCGTAAATGCTTGTTTAACGACCCGAATTTAATTTGCCATTATTAATGATGTGATTGCAAACATGGCTGACAGCTCAGACGCTCGTGGGACCCGCAGCTAGGTAAGTGCGCGCCCGGAGCTAGGTAAAGATGGACGTTTAGGCTCTCCCTCCGTGTCGTTTCTTTGTGTATATCCACTAGGTCATAACATGTACAAATGTTCTATGGATATACAAATGTCGTGCTGTATTTTGATTCTTGTTTAGTTATGGATGGACACTTGTAGAGTGAGTTTGAATGCTACAGAGATATATAATTAGTTAAGTTTCGGTGCAAATTGTCGTGTTTGGATTTTCATTCTTGTATAGTTAGTTTGACATACCACAAACGATCTGTCATGAGTTAAGTTTCGGTGGAAAGTGATGTGTCGGCCCTGATTGACCGAGACCGACGGTATAGTCTCGGCCACACTCCACCTAAACCAAATGTGACGGCTCGATTATTCGATGCAAACAATGCCACATGAGTGTCGGACCTGCATGACCGACACCACCTCAGAACATGAAAAACCATGTATTCTAGAACAAATTAACCAAGTTTGAAATGAATTGAAATGTAAAACAGCAAGTAGTGTAAAACAATGTCCAAACTGCGCCAAACTATCATATATCACTCATCAAGCATACAAGTACAAATGTCCGAATCAAACATAAATCAAACATGACAACATATACCAATCGGTCATAAACCATGAGTTTTAAATTACTGAATCGTGTGAAGTCATGTCATATAATTGTCATAGAACATGATCATCAAACATTAATCAACTAGTCTCGGCCAAACAATAAGACAAATGTCTATGTTCCTCATCCCCGCCTAGTCATTGCTTTGGTTTCTTCAAATTCTTCCTTCGATACTCCTTCACAAGCACTCTCTTCGTAGGGCGAGCATCGGTCGTGTCGGGCGGAGCGAGTGGCGGGGTGGAGTGTGTGGAAGTGCTACCATCTTTGGGACGGTACGGAGGATCCGGTATAGATTGCATATAGGTCCCAAGTGACCTAATCAAAATGCAACAACCATTGTTAGCATAAAAAAATGATACTAAAACATCAATCATCAGAGGATATGGATAACCATCTCACCTCACTTCGGACGAGCCATACCTGAAAACATTACAACATATAAGCGCATGGAACAGAACCAAAAAAAAATTTACCAAAAAAAATGTTCAAATTCATCCATTTCTGATGTCTCGGTCAAGCAGGTTCGTGAAACAACACATATTTTCGGTCACCCATGACCGACAAGGAGTCCAATATATCGTCAGTGTACAACCGAGTCCAATAGAAAGTTCTCGTTGTACACCACCTAAATGGATTGACCATTTCAATTCGCCTTACTCTCGTCCTATCACGACCGAGCCTACTCTAACCCTCTCGGCAGTGTACAACCGAGAGTAGGAGCAAATTCTCGGTTGTACACCACCGACGCCACATTACCTATCACTAATTGTAGCTCTCGTCATGTCTCGGCCGAGATAACTGAAATATTCTCGGCCATGCGTAACCGAGACACTGTGAACTCTTCCGGCCTTCGTGGCCGAGATTGCGAGTTCCCAAAAATTTAGCTTCTGTCTCGGCCGTGCTTGACCGAGACAGTTAGCACGGTCTCTGGCCTGTGTGGCCGAGAACCGCGAATTCCCATTTTTGCTTTGCTGATTTTTGTACCATGTTTGGACTGAAGTCATTTTTGAGTGACTCAACATTTAGATACCTTGCCTCATGATCGGTTAATGCGTGTCTCGATGCACATCTAACGGCAGACAGTCAGAGGTAGTCACGTAAGATCTCCTTGCCTTTACTTGTACTCGGATCTGCACTTAATCATCACAGAAGAAATTGGATGACGAGTTCAGTCAGTAAAATCCCAAGGAACTCCTCTGAGCATTCAAATAAGCAAATGGAATTTAATAAATACTGTTAAATAAACATGCGAAATGTAAACAGGTAACTGTAAGTAGGGCATCGCATGCGTAAATAACAATAAAGTGTAAATGTGTGTGTATGTTCTAGTCAGACTAAATCATACTTCGGGATTTCCTTCCAGGATCCCACTAGTGGGCGCACCCAACTAGCTATCACCTGATCCCTCTCGGTGGCCGACGTAGACCTACGACGCACCGACACATGTAGCAGTTCCCTCGGGTCGTTATCCACCGAGTACTCCTGATACAAATGTTATGGTCTATAATGCATAGACACGCATAGACACACAACGAAAAATCCGGTGGGTGTAACTAACCAACTGTGCAAACAACGA
Source organism: Stephania yunnanensis (assembly GCA_039657365.1). NCBI lineage: Eukaryota > Viridiplantae > Streptophyta > Magnoliopsida > Ranunculales > Menispermaceae > Stephania > Stephania yunnanensis. The sequence goes on along the minus strand of CM077585.1, from coordinate 49,692,343 downwards.
TAAGATAAGATATAGGAAAAATCACAAGGAATAATGGAAATGAATGGAAATACGAAAGCAAAATAAATACTCAAGAGTTTTTCCATTGGGTTTTGCAAACCTCACAACGCGCTCTACTACTCAGTAATCAATCCCCGAGTTCAAGTCCACTGGGTCCTTGGTCGCCAATTGATCACCCGTGTCAACCTATGTCCATTTATCAATAATGTAATTTAGCATGAACATTTACAAAAACTTTCAAAAAATTTTAGGCCAAACTGCCTATTTCGCGCTTTTCGAGGTAAAACCCCGCAAAAAGTCGCGTTTGAAATATCCAAATATGTTATTTTTCATAGAAATTCATAAATTTATATTTATTTTATGGAAGTTTTTTTTTCAGACTTTTCCAAATTTTTCCCAAATTTCTTCCTCTTTTCTCTTCTTTTTTAAAATTGAAATTTAGTTTGGATCGGGTCGACCCAACTGGGTCGGACCCGACCCTGGGCCAGAACCGATTCAGGCTCGACCTATGGGCCAGGCCCAAGAGTGGGATACACACGCGCCCACGCTCGCACGCGTGTGCATCTTCATCCCCTGATCGAACCAGTTTTCACTGGTTCGATCAAACTTTTTTTTTATCTCGTGCGGTTTGGGGTTCGGGGTTGGGGTTGCTCTCCACCCCAACCCCCGGTGGACTGCCATCACTACCACGACCCGGTTCGGCCTCCACGTCTCGCCACCACAGCCAACCCGAAATCGACAACCAAAACTACTAAGACTCATCTCGATCGTGGCGTCTCCACCTTCTCTTCTCTCCTTCCTCTTCCTCCTCCTCCTCCTCCTCCTCCTTTACGATTCCTTTTTCCCTCTCGGCCTCCCGATTTGTGTGTGGAGTGTGTACAGGTGTGAGAGTGGGGAGTGTGTGCGTGAGGTGAGAGAAAATGTGATGGAGTGTGTAGATAAGGATTGTTGACTTTTTATCTTGACAGCAGAATGTGACACAGCTGGGACACTCGCCGGTTTTTCGGGCGTTTCGACGCCAGATTTCGGGTCCGAACCTCGATATATGCGTATCGGTGCGTCACTAGCCGCCTAATACCCATTCCATATTAGTTATTTGGCCATTTTTTATTTAATTTGTGTTTTAGTTTTCCCGACCTAATATTCGGTCTCGTCAACTACATGGTACCTGCGTAGACACGCATATCGAGGCGAGTACAGTTCACACAATCTCGCACGTGTTTTGATGCAACATACACACTTGCGATGTATTTCAATACATTTCACCGCAAATAAGCATCCAACACACAATCACTAGCATACCTAATTAAGTCCCCGTATGTCCTACCCTACCGCAGCGTCCACGTAGATCCGAGTTGACGTCCGCGTCGAGAAATTGAAAAGACATTTATAAAATGAGCCGTTACAGCTATCCCCCCAATGGGTTGGGCCGGCTGGTAGAGTAGTTGTAATGTGTGTGTGGCGGTTTGTTTAATTGTTAAAAAAATGTAACTTAAGTATACTAAAAACAAACCTTCAAACGATCGATTTCGCGCAAAATATGTGTGTTCGACGATCTTCAACCAAGCCCTAACTTGGAGACGAAATCGGCTCACACCCCGACCCTACGAACTGAAAAAAACTCATACAACGAAGGAGAAACACAAGGGGAGACACGGGAAACACGATTTCGGGGATTCCTCTCACAAGTGATTCAAAAGAAATGGATTCTTCCACAAGATTTCAGTGAAGGTGGTGGTGGGGGTGGTGGGGTGCGAGGGCTTTTTGCACGAGGGGTATTTTGGGTATTTCGGGTCTAATTTTTGGGTTCCCCAGGTAAATTGGTTTGTGCCCACATTAACTGGGTGCCTTCATGAAAAGGTGGGGTGCCCTTAGCGGCCCCCTTTGAATTTCAAAATGAAATATAGCCGTTTGGGGAACGAGCGTCTGAATCTGAAAGCATTGATTGACGGATCAGATCCCCTTTATTGTAGTTAAGAGGAAAGGAAGCCTTCCACTAGGTTTCATTTCAATTGGAGACGCCCCTATCAAACTATGCTATGATTGATTAATAGTCATTGATCTTGATTTGCACACGTATCTCGAGATTAATATAATGACCTATATCTTGATTTCAAATCCATTAACTCCACTAACATCAATTTATACTCAATTGATCCCTTGATGTGTCCACGTATCTCAAGAAATATTAATGACTAATGTTTTAACTTGCTAACTTAGTTTTCATTTAATATAAACCAACTATAGCCATATCAAATTTAACTATTTAAGCTACATTAACTTAAGTTAGCTTACCACATCATTTTCTACTTTGGTCCTATGCCGACACGCATCTCGAGGCACGTTTTCGTTCACGTCTCAACACCTAATCACAAGTAAGAGTAACTTAATTTTCCATACATACACAATACACAAAGCATAAATCACTATAAATCTAACATAAACCTCGGCCACCCGCCTCGGTCAGTACACATCTCGATGCGAGTCTCACGTCACGGGTCAATGATCCTGATTAAGAAAATTAAATTAGGATTAGGAATTTGGGTCATGACATATTTTCCCAAATGATCATGAAGGAAAATCTTTTCCATTAGATGAGCCACCAAATTGATTTTGATTACCAATGAAATGGGCACTCGGCGGTGGCCCTTGAACATTTTCATTTAAATTGATTTTGGATGCATCGACATTGATTTAGAGACTCTTCAGATCATTTATATGTTCTTTGAAGGAAAGCCCCTCACCTTGAAATGAAACTTAAATCTTCTTTGTTAATCTTTGTAAAGTCATTCGGATTGTTTAGACGCGCTTAACGAGTTGTATGAAACTCTTTTAAAGTGTATACAAGGGTTTCCGAAGGATCGTGATCTAGTTCGAGATTCTTGAGATCTTAATAAAATACTCAAAACACTAGAACAATTTTGGTCTTTAATAGAAGTTTTAAAACACATATTAAATAGAGTGTTATTAAATGTCATGTGAAAATGTGTTATGTTTTAATTTTTAATGCAAGTATTACATATAGATTTTTTAAAACTCCTATCAATTAGGTATTATTTAATAACACCCCCTTTAATAGGGGTTTAAAAACTTCTATTAAATAACGAAATTGTTCTAGTGAAATCACGTCCCTTACTTAGAACCCTGGTCCCTGGTCATCTGACATCTTTTTAAAAAAGTTTATATCTTAAGCTTTAGTTTGAGGTCGCTGAGATGGGGAGAGAGAGCGGCAACGGCGGAAGATCGGAGCGCCAGCGGCGGCGCGAGGCAGCGACGACGGCGCGGTAGCGACGCTCGGCGCGTCAGCAGTGGTGGCGGCGCCAGCAGCGGGGCGGTGGCGCGTTGCCTGAACAATCGATCCCTGGTATATTTCAAAAAACGTGTCAAAAATCAAATTTTGTAGTATAAAAACTTTACAAATTATGGGTTCTCACGTTATAAATTCATTTAAATAAAACTTTAAAATGATAAAAATTGTATAATTGAACACCAGAGACTTAGGCTACCATAGTCGGTGTCGGGTACGTATCTCGAGGCGTATGCGAGACGTTCTGAGATTTGTGAGGTTTGCAAAACCCAATGGAAAAACTCTTGAGTATTTATTTTGCTTTCGTATTTCCATTCATTTCCATTATTCCTTGTGATTTTTCCTATATCTTATCTTATCGTTGTTTGCACAGTTGGTTAGTTACACCCACCGGATTTTTCGTTGTGTGTCTATGCGTGTCTATGCATTATAGACCATAACATTTGTATCAGGAGTACTCGGTGGATAACGACCCGAGGGAACTGCTACATGTGTCGGTGCGTCGTAGGTCTACGTCGGCCACCGAGAGGGATCAGGTGATAGCTAGTTGGGTGCGCCCACTAGTGGGATCCTGGAAGGAAATCCCGAAGTATGATTTAGTCTGACTAGAACATACACACACATTTACACTTTATTGTTATTTACGCATGCGATGCCCTACTTACAGTTACCTGTTTACATTTCGCATGTTTATTTAACAGTATTTATTAAATTCCATTTGCTTATTTGAATGCTCAGAGGAGTTCCTTGGGATTTTACTGACTGAACTCGTCATCCAATTTCTTCTGTGATGATTAAGTGCAGATGCGAGTACAAGTAAAGGCAAGGGGATCTTACGTGACTACCTCTGACTGTCTGCCGTTAGATGTGCATCGAGACACGCATTAACCGATCATGAGGCAAGGTATCTAAATGTTGAGTCACTCAAAAATGACTTCAAATCAAACATGGTACAAAAATCAAGCAAAGCAAAAATGGGAATTCGCGGTTCTCGGCCACACAGGCCAGAGACCGTGCTAACTGTCTCGGTCAAGCACGGCCGAGACAGAAGCTAAATTTTTGGGAACTCGCAATCTCGGCCACGAAGGCCGGAAGAGTTCACAGTGTCTCGATTACGCATGGCCGAGAATATTTCAGTTATCTCGGCCGAGACATGACGAGAGCTACAATTAGTGATAGGTAATGTGGCGTCGGTGGTGTACAACCGAGAATTTGCTCCTACTCTCGGTTGTACACCGCCGAGAGAGGGTTAGAGTAGGCTCGGTCGTGATAGGACGAGAGTAAGGCGAATTGAAATGGTCAATCCATTTAGGTGGTGTACAACCGAGAACTTTCTATTGGACTCGGTTGTACACTGACGATATATTGGACTCCTTGTCGGTCATGGGTGACCGAAAATATGTGTTGTTTCACGAACCTGCTTGACCGAGACATCAGAAATGGATGAATTTGAACATTTTTTTTGGTAAATTTTTTTTTGGTTCTATTCCATGCGCTTATATGTTGTAATGTTTTCAGGTATGGCTCGTCCGAAGTGAGGTGAGATGGTTATCCATATCCTCTGATGATTGATGTTTTAGTATCATTTTTTTATGCTAACAATGGTTGTTGCATTTTGATTAGGTCACTTGGGACCTATATGCAATCTATACCAGATCCTCCGTACCGTCCCAGCATGGTAGCACTTCCACACACTCCACCCCGGCCACTGCTCCGCCCGACACGACCGATGCTCGCCCTACGAAGAGAGTGCTTGTGAAGGAGTATCGAAGGAAGAATTTGAAGAAACCAAAGCAATGACTAGGCGGGGATGAGGAACATAGACATTTGTCTTATTGTTTGGCCGAGACTAGTTGATTAATGTTTGATGATCATGTTCTATGACAATTATATGACAGCTTCACACGATTCAGTAATTTAAAACTCATGGTTTATGACCGATTGGTATATGTTGTCATGTTTGATTTATGTTTGTTTCGGACATTTGTACTTGTATGCTTGATGAGTGATATATGATAGTTTGGCGCAATTTGGACATTGTTTTACACTACTTGCTGTTTTACATTTCAATTCATTTCAAACTTGGTTAATTTGTTCTAGAATACATGGTTTTTCATGTTCTGAGGTGGTGTCGGTCATGCAGGTCCGACACTCATGTGGCATTGTCGGTACTGAATAATCGAGCCGTCACATTTGGTTTAGGTGGAGTGTGGCCGAGACTATACCGTCGGTCTCGGTCACTCAGGGCCGACACATCACTTTCCACCGAAACTTAACTCATGACAGATCGTTTGTGGTATGTCAAACTAACTATACAAGAATGAAAATCCAGCACGACAATTTGCACCGAAACTTAACTAATTATATATCTCTGTAGCATTCAAACTCACTCTACAAGTGTCCATCCATAACTAAACAAGAATCAAAATACAGCACGACATTTGTATATCCATAGAACATTTGTACATGTTATGACCTAGTGGATATACACAAAGAAACGACACGGAGGGAGAGCCTAAACGTCCATCTTTACCTAGCTCCGGGCGCGCACTTACCTAGCTGCGGGTCCCACGAGCGTCTGAGCTGTCAGCCATGTTTGCAATCACATCATTAATAATGGCAAATTAAATTCGGGTCGTTAAACAAGCATTTACGCTCCATTCGAGACTATCAAAAAATCTATATATTTCAATTATTCTTTTGTTTTCCAATATATATATATATATATATATATATATATATATATATATATATATATATATATATATATATTTTCTTAAAACATATGAATATATATATATCTCGTGTATTATTCACCAATAAACTCACCGGACGCGCCTTCTCTGACAAGTGTCCTTGAGCGTGCACATTCACACGGTCACACTTGGTGTCCCTGCAAATAATTGTTTATTGTGTGTTTTTCGTTTTATAGGCTTGTGTATAATTTTGTTATTATACAACAACCTACATATAAATTGATTTAACAGTCCAAACAAACACCATACGTCATGTAAACGCACACACACACTAATCGAGGTACGCCGAACTTAATCATGAGCTTAATTTGGGTTAATTAAGATTTAAATTGGTACTAGTTACCAGCTTAAGGTAACGGGTCGTTCTGCAGACTTGACTAAAGTCCTGTCACTGTAAGGTATCATTTCACTACCAACACTGTAGTAACTGGAAAGCACTATCCATCCAATTCAGATATAATACAAGACATCAGTTCTTTGTCACAAACCTAATCACAAGCTGCGACTATATTGTCTGCAAACTCCTTCATCTTTCTCAGATACTCTTTCATATTGGTGGATCAATTCCTAGCTGGTAGTCATGAGAGCAGTTCTATTGCATTGAATTGGTAATCAATTTGAAGCTCCATAAAATTCCTCAATAGATCTCCACAACTTGTGTTGTGGATGATTTTTTAGTTTTTTAACCACTGAGGTTGTTATATCAGCTTCTAGGGCACATGACATCTATCCATAGCACATTCGATCACGGGAATGTCAATTTTGACAATCAAGATTTGGTTTTCCTTGTTAAGTGATCTTTGGAGGAATTGGAATTACACCAAACAAGATTTCATATAAACCCTTCTACTAAAACCGATTTACCACCTATGGGAGCAGCCACAAGTATAGGCTACTGACATACATGGTAAAAACCTATAATTGTAATAGATGTCATAGGTGGTAGCGACATATGATCTGTTATTGCCCCGTGTAGCTGAGGTCTATATACAAAGTTGTTGCCACATAATCCTCTTTTTGCTTCTCGTCTTTTCTTCAATTCTCACCTCATTGTGAAGTCTCAGTCGTCGGAGATGAATAAAAACACGTCCCTCAATATCCTTCATCAACTAACAACACCGTTGATTGAGGTCCGATCCTTCAAAGTCAAGTCAACCTCTCTCTCTCAACTTACTTGAGGCATCACTGTGTTACCTCTCTCGATCTTCTTAACATGTTGCACCACGGTGTTCATTTGATAGTCGTGGTGCATATGTCGGGTGTTGAGAGATGTTTGACGAAGACCTAGTCTACGTCAATGGTTCCTCTCGAGAGAGTTTGTTTGGATGGGGTTTCTTCCGTTCAATGGTTCCTCTAATTCGATCGTGTGAGATGTTTGGCGAGGTGGTCGTCAATGTTTTCTCTCGGTTTAGCTACGACGATTCCCGGATGTCTTCCAGGGTTCTTTGTCATGCTACACTCGTGTCCAAATTTGACTTCTCAACGACTTATATTCATGCGAATTTTCTTATTCTCGTCATTTATTTAAATTGCATGAATTGTAGTCGTTTCATTGGAATTCGTGAATATTACCTAACGTTATCTGGGATTTACTCAACTGGGATTTGTCATTGTTTTTTGTAACAAATCGCAGATCTTGCGACGACCCGAGGCAAGGGCGTCTCAGGCATCTACGACTGAAATGAAACCTAGCGGAAGGCTTCCTTTCCTCTTAACTACAATAAAGGGGATCCGATCCGTCAATCAATGCTTTCAGATTCAGACGCTCGTTCCCCAAACGGCTATATATTTCATTTTGAAATTCAAACCGGTCCCAGATGACCAAAATGCCCCAAACCCCTCACACTAGCTTTATTGCTCAACTTGAATGGCCACGTCATGGCTATTCCTTCATTTCCTCTTTCCGTTACCTCATGCCGATTTGCCATACCCATACACTTCAACTCATTCATTTCCGGAGAAGCCTTCCTTCTATTCACCAGCCATCATACTTATTATTAGTTGTTCAATTAAGTCTCTATGACTATAAAGTAACAACTTCGAACTAGATCACGGCCCTTCGGAACCCCTTGTATACACTGTAAAGTAACAATCGGAATGATTTTACAAAGACTAACAAAGAAAATTTTAAGTTTCATTTCAAGTAGAGGGGCTTTCCTTCAAAGAACAAAAAAATGATCCGAAGAGTCTATAAATTAATGTCGATGCATCCAAAATCAATTTAAAGCAAGTGTACCAACAAGATCTTCGACAATAAAAGCATTCATGGCTGGCTCGTTAGAACAACAACGATACGATTTCTTCAAATTCTATGCGACACAATCATTTGTAAATAAAAATAAGTGTGGGCTAGCCAAGTAAATTGACAAACCCTCCAAAAATAGGCGTATGCTGCTTAATGCAGCGAGCACACGGTATTCTTTAGTAAAAGGCGAAAGAATAGTTCGCTTTGTGCTCACAGCGCAGCTGCGTGCTTGGCAACCGAAGTTCGGTTTCGTTTTATGCAAGGAAGCAGCAGGGGTGGTTTTTACGTGGGCAATATGGGACTTTATGAACAAACTTAAGCAAGCATAATTAACTAACGAGGGTGGCCTCACAATCTTTACTGGAAAGCAACTACAAAGTTAAATGACAGATGACAATAAAACAAAGAAACAACCAAATTTTCACTTATTCGCACTAATAATCACAACCTCATAACCGTAACAAGTAGAAGTTTTCGATTGAAAATAGGCAGGGGCCGCGCGGACGCGTACCCCTCTATCACAAATTATGACGTAGACTCTCCCACTTGGGGAGATCTTAAGCGGGTGCCCCTCCAAAGTGCAATGGAGGTCACCAACCTAGGCCATGATCCTTATTGATCAACCATAGACCCCGTCCAGGTAAGTATGTTCGAAAGTGCTGCTTCACGTCTTACTTGTACTAGGGTGAATACGTTCCCAATATCACTAGTCGATGTGGGACTACAACTAAACTCAACCATTGTTGCTAAAGCTTAGTAAAACACACACCAAAGCCGAACAAGCTTTGAAGCGATGCGAATGTGCTTTAATTTCATCGAACCGGTCAAGAGTTTTTATACATACAACGTGTGAGGTATAGGAGTTGAAACCATTTATAAATACAACTGGTGGGGTTGAGGTGCGCCAAGCCAATGCAGTAGTGCAACGCAAAGGCGACGCGCGAAAGCCCCAATAGCAAGCTATCGTGATGGACTCTCCCCCGTGAAAAAAATTAATTTAATATCATGTGAGGCAATGCCCCACGTATCAGATATTAAACTGATAAGAACAGATACTACACTTGATCTTAGCCAAAAGGCCGAGAAAGGTATGAGTTCCACTCCGGGCTAGGCCACCCTTTATACTACATTTCGCTCTCACCCTTTTTTGCACAATCGATGTGGGACGTAACGAGTATCTAACCATTGTTTTTTTTTGCACAATCGATGTGGCACGTAACGAGTATCTAACAAGTAGTTGGTTATATCTGCAACCGAAACCATCTTCCTAAACACTGCCCAGTAAACGAAAACCTTTACATGCGTAAATTAGTAGAGGACTTTACCCTTGTTTAGAGGGAGCCCTTCCAGAAATTCTCAAAGGCACCTTGGAAGTGCCAATGAGGGGGTTTGGAAATAGTTTTCAACCAGCAATTGACGCGCCTCGGTTATTACCTCACTAGCTGCGTCATTGCCCCAAGCGCAAAGATGACTCATCCTCGCCTCTCCCTCCTCCTCTAATTCCAACTTCTTCCTTCCCAGTGTTTGGCATTTCCATGTGGGACTATATACAAAATCCCTCCACGCATTTGGGCCATTTATGTGTGTTATCCATGCATATGCAGCATGTCTATCTCTCTTCCTTTCTCATCCAATCGACTCTCTCTTCAGGAAACTCCTATATCTATGATAACTCAATTCACATATAAAACACTAGTACATGGTGATTTAATTCAACCTTGTTCAACATGTCAAGGTGAATTAAGTAATTACTTAAACATCTTCACAATATATATGATAGATACTGCAAACAACAAAGAGACCTCCTATCATTTGTGCCTTTCGTCAATCACTCACACTTAATTAATGTACTGTTACAACATGCCAATTAAATATATACAAATACAGTCCCCACATAATTAAAAGTGCCAAGAGACAAACCATTCCAACCCTAGAAAAGAAAAATGCTCCCCATCAAATTGCTACTAAAGTGTAATTAATTAGCAACAACAAGCAGCTAGTACACAAAAATAGGACATCATATCATGTATATATGAAACGTCGGTTAGGGTAGAAAGAATTGAGTCGCGCCGTTGTTCAGCAAATTACTACAACGCTAATTGTAGAGGGGATATTTGTCTTTCATATAGGCAAGTGTATAAGAGGTGAAAATGTGTTGTTAAAAATGAGGACAATGGTCGGCAGCTACCTCGAGAGTTCCGCATTTCCTTCTAAACGCGCAACAAATTAAAATCCCATGTGATGACAGGTATACACACTTCATCTTTCCCACCGCCGATACTTTCTTTCTTGCAACCAACAGTTTTCGCCGCCCTTCCTCTTCAATCAATCAAAGTCAAACATTATGCTTGAAATATCAAGAACCTACGAGTAAATTCATGCATTATACAAGTTGACTGAGGAATCATGGTAGGTGCCATGTATGTACACACACGTACCTAATCCTCCTTCAAGGACCCACCTTAATCTGAACTCTCTTGTTAATTCCAGTTTCCAACTTCTCCACACTTGCATCTCTCTTGATTTCGCATGCATTATTACGTGTTTTTAACTCGATCCATGGATGTTGCAGGCATTGTTGCGCTGTTGGCCGCTTCTCCGGTGCAAAATCAAGAAGAGGGCATAGAAAATTAGAAAACTCGCGAGCATCGCTTGCTAGAAAATTGTACTTCTCAACCAAAAGCCGATCTAGCGGGCATAACTTCAGCCTTCTTATCCTCTTCAGATCACCATATCTATCGAAGAAACTTTTCCATCGAGAACCGCCGGTTGCAATCTATTTTTACAAGAATTAAATAAATAAATAAATAAAATGATATGTTCTCACTTCTCACCTTTCAGGGCATTTTCCCCCAATAACTCAATCATTTGAGCAAGATGGGCTTGAAACAATATATTAATAAACTAATTAAAGTTGTAGTCCAAAGAAGAGCAAGTTCAAGCTTTAAAAACAGGAAAATTCTTACCCCCGCAAAATAACAAATTCCACTGCTGATACGTGAAGTGATCCTCTAAATATTTGCAGTCAAGCAAGCAAGTTGTAGTGCCCTCGCATGATACAAACCATGCAGAAAAAAGTAAGGAAACAACATATAATTATTTCAAACTAGCATTTTAACTTGATTGAGCATGTCATCGGCTAATGGTACCCTGCACAATCTCTGGCCTCTTAAAACAATCTAATGGTTACTCATAGTCTCGTCAAATTATCCCAAATCATTGAGTGTCAGCTCCATTGAATAATCTACGTTAAGAGATATACATATAGGATGTTCTTGACGGGGGAACCTACTTTTTTCTAATAGAGAAAATCTCATATCCAACAACTTCTCTTCCATATATTTTTTTAGTACACGATCTTAATTGCTTCAAAATCATCAGTTGTGTTAAGCCTTAAATTAATCACTTGGCCGGCAAAACAAAAAGTAAATATCATAAATTTTGTAATACAATCTCTCTACGTTTGGGCCTGTGGTGTTCTTACATATTAGAGTGCAGAAAGTTTTCAAAATCTTTGAAAACGTAGTTGATAAATTGAGCCAAAAAACCATCATATCCGTGATGTTATATGCTAGGCTGTGCAGTGCTTATTAAGAGAATTCGGTCTCACATCTATACACATGATTCGACATGTGTTATTTTTACCAGTTGTACAGACCTTTCTATGCATTAATTGATCTAAAATTACTTGAGTACTTTTGGAAGTGCAAATCATTACCTACTTCAGTAGTTCAACTACCTTTTGTTGCTAATTGGTGATAACCTAACTTTCTCACGAATGACATCAGGCTATACATTCCATGTTCTTTATGCTTATCTAACATCACATATCTCATGAATTAATGTCTCTCAATGTGACGGCCCCAAATTCCAAGGCAAACTAGGCACTGCCACGTCGTCGAACACGTCACCAAACCACGTCATGTCACTTGCACCCATGTCTATGACGGCCCGCGAACTAACCATCTTATAATTCGACTTAGTCAATTTCGTCGTTTAAAAGATTATTTTGTCGAAATATACCAAATCAATGAGTTTTACCACTAAATTTGTTTATTTTGATTTTTCTTAGGTTATTTTTAATAGCGGAAGTCTTAATAATATGCAAATTAATAATATAAACGAGACTTGCATTAATTAACAACCTATATGGTGGATGTAAGGGCACGAAAATTTGACTTGTGCCACGTGTCAAGTCAAGGTAGTTTGTGGGACCCACTCATCGAAATACGTATGTCTGAATCCAATTTAAGATGAAAATGTTAATTATGCGAGGAATTCGGTGAGGCCAAACATGAACGACGAGGTAGCGGCAACGGCGCGATGAACGGCGCGATGAACGGCGCGGTGGCGCGTTATCGACCGGTCGGATGCGCAGTTTCGACGAAATCGCGACGACGCGATGGAGGTGATGTTATTTCACCAAACTGAGTTGTGTTTGCAATGATTTTATGTAAAATAGGCCTAAAATGTCGAAATGGACACCAGGGACTTAGGATTCGGGTGTCAGGTGCGCAAATCGAGACGCGAGCGAGATGTTTTGAGGTTCGCGATTTCTCGAGGTAAGTAAACCAGTTAGGGACTTCTCCATTATTTCATTTCTCTCCATTGACTGTTGTTGTTTAATGTTATATGATAGCTTTATTGTTGTTCACTGCTTTGTGATGATATCTATCGTTGAAATTGTTATCGATTGAGGGGGTCTATTGGCAAGCGAGTCGTGGTTACTGTTTATCTGCGATATGAGCTCTTATCCGTACGCCGTCGATATCTCCCAATTGAGTGTACGTTGGGGGCTCTTATCCGGGACGTAGATGTCTCATAGTCGCAAGGGTTAGGGTTGGGAGGCATGGGGCTCGCCCTAAACCCGAGTCTGCTGGGATTTTTCCGCGACTCAACGACCTTTTTGTCGGGACTCCTTGTTATTTGACACCACTCATCGATGGATTGTTTACAGTCTTGTATATTCATGCGTTCTTGATTCCTTTCGTTCTATTTGCACGAATTGAACTGCTTTGGATATTGTGAAATGTTGTATATATGTTCTACTGGATTTACTTACCTGGGCTCGTCATTCTTATGTTTGACTGAGTGCAGCGCCGCGGACGAGTAGCGAAGGGAAGGCTTTATAGCTAGGTGATTTTTGTATATTTTGTATTTTTACTCTCCTCTGATGATATTGAATGTGTTCCACAATTAGGTTGCCTAACTCCCTGATATTTTTGTTGAGTTATTTAATTTATTAGTTGCTTCAGCTAAAATTGTAAAACTTGAAAAATATTAATAACTCAACTGTAAATGTTGAATGTACTGATAATGATGGATTTGAAGGCTGACTAGGCCTGCGTTGACCTTGCGAGACTGGCTTGGGGGTCCACGTAGGCTTATGCCGGGCGGAGCGCAATTTGTGAAAAATTAGGGCCGTCACAGTGGAAACCCGACAAAAGATACCATGTATATGAATAAGGTGATAAAAGGTATAACAAGTGTAAATATACATATATCGGGTAATAAGTCTCCCAAAATAATTCTCAAAAAGAATGTATATGTATAAGTAGAAACGCCTACGAGTAAACTAGTGGAGGCACTCCAGATCAGAGGTAGTCGCCAATCACTGCCTTCCTTTGGCTCGTCGTAGGATCTACAACTTGCCACCAACATAGAATGACAAACTCCAGAGAGTAAATCTCAGAGAAATTCAGTTAATATTCACAAGAAGTCCAAGAAAATGACTACAATTCATGCATATAAACTAAATGAACAGGAATGTAATGCATGAATATAAGTCGTGAGATAATCAAGAATATGAAACGCGAGTGTGGTGTATAGTTTTTGAGCCCTGTGACGTAAATACTAAATCGAGAAGGCCCTGGGGGTGAGGAAGTCCACACCCCCTTTTCACGATCGAAATGAGGAACTCTGTTGGTCGGAAAGTAGATTTCTGCCCAACACCTCAAAAGAGAGAAAATCTCTGACGCATGTGAGCCTCACGTAAACTCGCTCTCGAGATCATCGACTCGCAGAGAGATATTATGTGCGTAGTCTAAGGTATGACCAACACCATAGCAACAATCGAATCATCATCAATGAAATATCCGAAAATAGGTCACTCCGTTCCTTCGACCATACACACACATACGCGAGAATAGAGTAAACATGCAAGCTGAACTGGTGAGAAGTAGTGGGAAATAAATATCTCAAACTAGCATACACACACTCCGTGCCCTCACATGATACAAACCATCCAGAAAAAAAAGTAAGGAAACACCATATAAATATCTCAAACTAGCATTTTAACTAGAGTGCGGAAAGTTTTCAAAATCTTTGAAAACGTAGTTGATAAATTGAGCCAAAAAACATTCATATCCGTGATGTTATATGCTAGGTTGTGCAGTGCTTATTAAGAGAATTCGGTCTCACATCTATACACATGATTGGACATGCGTTATTTTTACCAGTTGTGCAGACCTCTCTATGCATTAATTGATCCAAAATTACTTGAGTACTTTTAGAAGTGCAAGTGCAACTACCTTTTGTTGCTAATTGGTGATAACCTAACTTTCTCACGAATGACATTGGACTATACATTCCCTGTTCTTTATGCTTATCTAACATCACATATCTCATGAATTAATGTCTCTCAAAAACTCATACTTTATAGTCCCAACTAGGGCAATCCGGGCTTGGGCCGGCTCGGCCTGATCCGGGCCTGGCCAGCAGGCCCAACCCGCTAGGGGGTACCCAGGCCTACTGGCTACCCCTTCTTCTTCCTCAAATTGTCTCTGTTGTGCAGATATAGTTTTCTCATTTTTTTGTTTAAACACAACAACAACAACAACAACAACAACAACAACAACAACAACAATAACAACACTAACAACCTAACAACAACAACCACCCAACAACACCATCACCATTAAACTCTAAATCTCTCCACAAAATTAACCAAAATTGACACACTCACCTCGATTCAGAGATCTTTGTGAGTGTCGTAAAGTGGAGAGAGCACCGCAAGAGCTGTGCGATCGAGTGGAGAGAATGATGGAGAGCTTGGTGGTGAGGAGTTGGAAGTTGAGAAGAAAATGAAAATGAAAGGGGTAGAAGAAGAGCTTTGGTAGAGAGAGGAGTAAGTGAGGAGATAAAGATTTTTTTTGTTTGATTTTAAAAATTGACGCGCGCCGAACACGTCAATAAAGTAAAGTTTCATAAACCAACTATTTTGTAAAATAGTGGCAAAAGGTCGATCCCACATAGACTGGTTATTTTTCTTAGGTTAAAACAACAAAAAAGGAATATCGGGGTTTTTAAAATAAATATTAATTTAACCAACTAATCTATCTAACTAAATAAATAAAACGACTAAACTAATTTCTAAAACAATTAATTAATAATTAATTAACACCTAAATAACACCTAAATAACACCTAAATCTCCAGTTCCACAAATCAGAATCAACATTCAATAGCAATCATGGTCTTCAATCTTTACCAAAAAATTATTAATTTAATTTTCCTAGATTAGCTATATGAAATCGACAATCACTAGAAATTCCTAATTCCCCTAATCTCGATAGCCAGGACGTCCGCCACTAACTACTTCCCTAATTATTATATAACCTTAGACATTCGCCAATCAGGTTTAACACACTAACTGCAGTAATATAGATCTACGGGAACACTAATCCTAAATAATCGGATCACATCCGCTACCGATTTAACCTAGATTCAATTGTTGCACATTCAAACGCCGAAAGGGTTTTACTACAATGGCTCCAAAGAACGCGATGCGGAAGGCGCTACGCGCGTCGCAGAGGCGGACGACAGCTCTATCGAGGAGGAACGACAGCGAGTGGCGGCAGCAAGCAGCTGCGGCTAGCAGCGACGACGGATGGCAGCCCGCCCGCGGACAACACCTCGCGGAAGATGGGTGACCAGCGGCGAGGGAATGGAGAAGAGAGAGAGAGTAGCGGCAGCGACGCCGACGTGGCGCGACAGCGATGTGCGGTGTGACAGCAGTAATGGTGAGGTGGTGGCGGTGCAGGCAGCGGCGCGGTGGCGCGTTGTCGGAACAATCGATCCCCCAGTATGGTTCGAAAATTGTGCCAAATATTAAACTTTTTGAAATAAAAGTCATTATCTCAAATTTTGGTATCACATAATAAATTCATTAAATAAGACTTTAAAATGATAAAAAAAAGTGGTATAATTGGATACCGAGGACTTAAGGGACCATAATCGGGTATCGGGCGCGTATCCCGATACGTGAACGGAACATTTTGGAGAGATATTTGCGATTGTTTGAGGTAAATAAACCCACGAGAAAATCAGCTTAGAATTTACTTATTTTCATTGTAAATGCTCATTTCACATTTCTTTTCGTCAGTTCAACATTCTTGTTAATCTATTCCCACGGGTGTCTATGTATGGTCGAAGGGACGGTGTGACCCCTTTTCGGCTCTCTCATTGATGACGATCCGATTGTTGCTACGGTGTTGGTCACACCTTAGACTACGCTTGAAATTTCGCTCAGCGAGTCGATGATTTCGAGAGCGAGTTGACGTGAGGTCCACCTCCGT
Source organism: Stephania yunnanensis (assembly GCA_039657365.1). Taxonomy (NCBI): domain Eukaryota; kingdom Viridiplantae; phylum Streptophyta; class Magnoliopsida; order Ranunculales; family Menispermaceae; genus Stephania; species Stephania yunnanensis. The sequence goes on along the minus strand of CM077585.1, from coordinate 49,675,460 downwards.
CACAGATTTCCTCTTCTTTGAGGCGTTGGGCGGAAGTCCACCTTCCGACCAACAGAGTTCCTCATTTCGACCGTGAAGAGGGGGTGTGGATTTCCTTACCTTTAGGGCCTTCTCGGTTTAGTATTTTTGTCTCAGGGCTCGACGGCTATACACCACACTCGCGTTCCACATTCTTGATTATCTCACGACTTATATTCATGCTTTACATTCTTGTTCATTTACTTTATATGCATGAATTGTAGTCGTTTCCTTGGATTTCTTGTGAATACTAACTGAATTTCTATGAGATTTACTCACATGGAACTTTTCATTGTTTGTTGGTGGCAAGTTGTAGATATTGCGACGAGTCGGGGGAAGGCGGTGATTGGCGACTACCTCTGATTTGGAGCGCCTCTACTAGCCTACTAGTAGGTGATTGTATTTACGTATACATACTTTTGAGATTACTTTGGGAGACTTTTCACCCGATACATGTATATTGACGCCTATTATACATTTGTGTCGCCTTAACTGATATACATGGTATCCTTTTGCTGGGTTTCCACCCCGTAGGTTGTTAATTAATGCATAACTTGTTTACATTAATTATATGCATGTTATTAAGACTTCCGCTACTAAAATACCTTAAATAAATCAAAACAAATGAATTAAGTTATAAAACTTTATAACTTAGTATATTTTTCTAAAATAATCATTTAAATATCAAAATTTATTAAGTTGGAGTATTAGATGGTAAGTTCGAGGGCCGTCATAGATAGGCGTGCATGTGACGTGGCATGGCTTGGTGACATGTCCGGCGATGTAGCGGTGCTCGGTTTGCCTCAGAATTTGGGGTCGTCACAACTATGTACCTGGATCTGTGAGCCTCCTGAAGAATACCATCGCGCAACTCTGCCACTGCCGGAACCCTCAATCTACCTCGGTGTCTCAAACACTCATCAACGGACTCACGCCAATCTGGGTAATCTGGATTCTGAGCCATGTCGCTAAACCTCTAATACATTACACCAGCTCTCTGACACTCCAAAAAACACGGAATATATATTGTCGATACTCTCATATGTCCGCAAATATGTGCATCTGCAATATCTGGAGCCTCTAACAAACACTGTCACCTGATTCAACTTTCGGTAGTCTATACACATCGTCATACTACATTCTTTCTTTCTCACAAATAAGACCGGTGCTCCCCAAGGTGACATACTCAGGTGTATAAAACCCTTATTCGATAGATCCTCTAGCTGAGCCCTCAACTCCTCGTGCTTTGGTCATAACATACGGTAAGGTCTGCTCACTATAGGTTGTGTGTCTGACTCTAACTCAATCATAAACTCTACATGTCTGGGCGGGGGTAATCCAGGTAGATCCTCGGGAAAAACATTTGAGAACTTTCGTGCCACTGGGACATCCTCAAGTCTGGTCACTGGCCTCTCATCGGACTCTACTATCATTGCGAAGATCTACATCTCCCGAGTGGTCACTAACCTACCTCTCGTGATCGGAAATGATGTCGCGACTCTAGTAAAGGTGAAATCGGGAATCCCTGGTATCTGGAAAATGACGATTTACCTAAAATAGTCCAATTGCGTGTGGTATGCTGCCAACCAATACATGCCTAAGAGTATATCGAACTCTAGTTACTCTAATATTCGGAGATCTATGGGTAACTGATAACCATCAACCTCGACTGGATAATCTCTACAAATCTGATTAGGATATATCTTATCCCCAGCAGTTGTGCTGAGGATAAGGTGGGTGTTAACGCTCTCAGGTGTCAAACCCAACTCTCCTACCATCCGTCCCGAAATAAATGATAACGTACTACCAGAATCTATTAATGTATGCATGGGGCGACAAAAAATAATCAACGTACCCTCGACGAGCTGCCAAGATGTATCATGGTCTGGTGCAACAACTGCGTGCACTTGCTCCCTCGCCTGTAGTGGCTGAGCTGCTAGTGGTGGTGTTGGCTTCCTGGTACACTCACTCTTGTAGTGCCCCTTTTGTCTACATCTAAAACAAGGGACATTTTGCTTATGTCTGAAGCCTTGAACCTGCTGTATGCTAGCCCTATGACCTTGTCCCTGCCACTGCTGACTCCCGTCCTTGCCTTTCTAGGCCTGTCATAACCTGTCGTGGCTGCGCCGGTACAACCGCATCTGCGCTGATCATCTGACCGTCATCATATCTGCGCCTCTGTCCCCTCTGAACTCTTTGATAACGATTCCTCTTACTTTTCTTGTCTGGCCTCCACCGGCTTCTATGATTATTGTGATGCACTTGTGGGCCAACGCTCTCTCGTAAACTTCATGTACAATACCAGTTCATGTCGACACAATCGCGCCCTTAATTTCTGGTCGGAGTACTCGAATAAATTAGTGGACCCGAAGTCGCTCGGTCCCAGCTACATCCATCGCAAAAGTAAGCTGGTATTTGAATTTCTCCATGTATTGCGACACCGTCCGGCCACCCTGCCTCAGCGTTAAGAACTCTTCTTTCAGTCTCAACTGAATCTCGATCGGGATATACTGATCATAGAAGAATTTCTTGAACACTGCCAAAGTACTCGACTCTACTTGGGCGGTCCACTATACTGCGGCATCTCCCTTGAGCATGAATCCAGAAATCTTAGCCCGTATGCTGTCATGAATCATCAAAAGTGTGTGAAATTTCTCGTGTGAAATGATCCAATTCTCAGCTACCTTTGGGTCTATACCTTCATGATAGTAGCCTGGCTGAAAACGAACGAACTTCTTTATCAACTTCGCCTCAGCTGAAAAGAAGGTCTCGAATGTGATCTCCGGGGGTGGAATTAGTGTCGATTCCACGGCTGGCGTAGTCAATGGTGCAGTGACTGCTAGTATTATCTAAGTAGTAGTGGTCGTGAGCATGGTCGCCGGAACTGTCGGGGGCGACAACTACCTGCTCTACAGTAGTGGCGGCAGCAGGTGTGGCAGGGGCCAGTGTGGCCGCTGCCTGCGCTCGAAGCAATCGAAGAATTTCCTCGAGCTGCAAACTATGGAGTGCGACCGTGTCGCGCAAGGTCTGATCCGAGTCGATAGGTGTCGAGCCGCTCATGTAGCCCTCATCATCCGTATGAAGAACTGGTCGTCCATCCACGTCGAATATGCAAATCGCGAACGTGCCGCAAGTCAACGTCGTAATACGTCTACATAAGTATTACAATCAATATATACACATATAAGTCCTTGTACTTCCCGATCACTTTGCTTCCCTAACTAAGGTTCTAAGTTAAGATCTTCGGGTTTCCACATCTAATGTTTGTTGTTAAGTTTTATTTGGTTGTATTAAACTTTCCCCTAGTTTCGCATGAACGTAGGCTCTGATACCAACTGTGACGACCCCAAGCCATGCCATGTCACTTGCACCCATGTCCATGACGGCCCGCGAACTAACCATCTTATAATTTGACTTAGTCAATTTCATCGTTTAAAAGATTATTTTGTCAAAATATACCAAGTCAATGAGTTTTACCACTTAATTTGTTTATTTTGGTTTTTTTTTAAGTTATTTTTAATGGTGAAAGTCTTAATAATAAGCAAATTAATTATATAAATGAGACTTGCATTAATTAACAGCCTATAAGGTGGAAACCCGACAAAAATACACCATGTATATCAATAAGGAGACAAAAGGTATAACAAGTGTAAATATGCATGTATCAGGTAATAAGTCTCCCACAATAATTTCTAAAAAGAATGTATATGTATAAGTACAAATACCTACGAGTAAGCTAGTGGAGGCACTCCAGATCAAAGGTAGTCGCCAATCACCGCCTTCCACCGGCTCGTCGTATGATCTGCAACTTACCACCAACAAACAATGACAAATTCTAGTGAGTAAGTCCCAAAGAAATCCAATTAGTATTCACAAGAAGTCCAAGAAAACGGCTATGATTCATGCATATAAAGTAAATGAACAGGAATGTAAAGAATGAACATAAGTCGTAAGATAATCAAGAATATTGAACGCGAGTGCGGTGTATAGTTGTCGAGCCTTGGGACGTAAATACTAAACCGAGAAGGCCTTGGGGGTGAGGAAGCCCACACCCCCTCTTCATGGTCGAAATGAGGAACTCTATTGGTCGAAAAGTAGACTTCTGCCCAACGCCTCAAATGAGAGGAAATCTGTAACGGAAGTGAGCCTCACGTCAACTCTCTCTTGAGATCATCGAGTCGCTGAGAGATATTTCACGCGTAGTCTAAGGTATGACCATCACTGTAGCAACAATCAGATCATCATCAATGAAAGAGCCGACAATGGGTCACTCCGTCCCTTCGACCATATACAGACACATGCGGGAATAGAGTAAACATGCAAGCTGAATTGACGAGAAGTAATGAGAAATAAGTAATTAACAAGAAAAATAAGTGAATTCTAAACTGACTTTCTCGTGGGTTTACTTACCTCAAACAATTGCAAATATCTCTTTAAAATGTCTCGCTCACGCATCGAGATACGCGTCTGATACCCGACTACAGTCTCATAAGTCCGTAGTATCCATTCATACCATTTTTTATTTTAGAGTCACATTAAATGAATTTATAATGTGTGACAAAAAATCTGAGATTTTGTTTCAAAAAGTTTAATTTCGACACACTTTTCGATTTATACTAGGGTAGCGATGCCCCAAAAAGTCCTCAAAATTTTATTTTTTATATTTTCCCATTTTTTTATTTTTCTAGATTTTCCATAATTTTCTAGTTATTTTTCCTAATTTCTTATATTTATTTGATTTAAAAATATATTTTATTCAATTTTTTAAGATTTTTAATTAATTAGAATTAAATTGGGGTGGGGTGGGCCCGAATCGGGCCACCCGAGTTCGGGTCGGCTCATCTCGACCCGCTTGGGCCAGCCTGACCCGGGCCTGGCCAGCCGGCCCAACCCATTGGGGGGATAGCTGTAACGGCTCATTTTATAAATGTCTCTTCAATTTCTCGACGCGGACGTCAACTCGGATCTACGTGGACGCCGCGATAAGGTAGGACATACGGGGACTTAATTAGGTATGCTAGTGATTGTGTGTTGGATGCTTATTTGCGGTGAAATGTATTGAAATACATCGCAAGCGTGTATGTTGCATCAAAACACGTGCGAGATTGTGTGAACTGTACTCGCCTTGATATGCGTGTCTACACAGGTACCATGTAATTGACGGGACCGAATATTAGGTCGGGAAAACTAAAACACACAAATTAAATAAAAAATGGCCAAATAACTAATATGGAATGGGTATTAGGCGGCTAGTGACGCGCCGATACGCATATATCGCGGTTCGGACCCGAAATCGGGCGTCGAAATGCCCGAAAAACGGGCGTGTCCCAGCTGTGTCATATTCTGCTGTCAAGATAAAAAGTCAACAATCCTTATCTACACACTCCATCACATTTTCTCTCACCTCACGCACACACTCCCCACTCTCACACCTGTACACACTCCACACACAAATCGGGAGGCCGAGAGGGAAAAAGGAATCGTAGAGGAGGAGGAGGAGGAAGAGGAAGGAGAGAAGAGAAGGTGGAGACGCCACGATCGAGGTGAGTCTTAATAGTTTTGGTTGTGAATTTCGGGTTGGCTGTGGTGGCGAGACGTGGAGGCCGAACCGGGTCGTGGTGGTGATGGCGGGGGTGTCTCCCCTGCCATCGAGTCCACCGGGGGTTAGGGTGGAGAGCAACCCCAACCCCAAACCCCAAACCGCACGAGATAAAAAAAAGTTTGATCGAACCAGTTTTTCATTGGTTCGATCAGGGGATGAAGACGCACACGCGTGCGAGCGTGCGCGCGTGTGTATCCCACTCTTGGGCCTGGCCCATAGGTCGAGCCTGAATCGGATCTGGCCCAGGGTCGGGTCCGACCCAGTTGGGTCGACCCGATCCAAACCAAATTTCCATTTAAAAAAAGAAGAGAAAAGAGAGGAAGAAATTTGGGAAAAATTTGGAAAATTCTGGAAAAATTGGGAAAAGTCTGAAAAAAAACTTCCATAAAATAAATAGAAATTTATGAATTTCTGTGAAAAATAACATATTTGGATATTTCAGACGCGACTTTTTGCGGGGTTTTACTTCGAAAAGCGCGAAATAGGCAGTTTGGCCTAAAATTTTTAGAAAGTTTTTTGTAAATTTTCATGCTAAATTACATTATTGATAAATGGACACTTGGTGTCCCTGCAAATAATTGTTTATTGTGTGTTTTTCGTTTTATAGGCTTGTGTATAATTTTGTTATTATACAACAACCTACATATAAATTGATTTAACAGTCCAAACAAACACCATACGTCATGTAAACGCACACACACACTAATCGAGGTACGCCGAACTTAATCATGAGCTTAATTTGGGTTAATTAAGATTTAAAATTGTACTAGTCACCAGCTTAAGGTAACGGGTCGTTACAGACTTGACTAAAATCCCAGATAACGTTAGGTAATATTCACGAATTCCAATGAAACGACTACAATTCATGCAATTTAAATAAATGACGAGAATAAGAAAATTCGCATGAATATAAGTCGTTGAGAAGTCAAATTTGGACACGAGTGTAGCATGACAAAGAACCCTGGAAGACATCCGGGAATCGTCGTAGCTAAACCGAGAGAAAACATTGACGACCACCTCGCCAAACATCTCACGATCGAATGAGAGGAACCATTGAACGAAAGAAACCCCATCCAAACAGCTCTCGAGAGGAACCATTGACGTAGATTTAGGTCTTCGTCAAAAATCTCTCAACCTACGGGTTTCGCGGAGAATAATCACCGCGTAGCCCTAACATGGCCAATTACTCGAACAACGTGGGGTAGCTAGCATCGAGGTGTGAGTCCGTGCCATGCCCGACCCCGTCGACAAACATACATACATACGTGGGAGTGGATGAACAGTAAATAAACAACAATGGAAATCAAAATGGAATAATTAAAATGCAAAATAAAGTAAGTGTTATAAATTGAATTTTAACTAATTTTCTTGTGGGATTACTTACCTCAACAAATCTCAAAACGCCTTCGAAACGTCCCGCATACGCCTCGAGATACGTACCCGACACCGACTATGGTAGCCTAAGTCTCTGGTGTTCAATTATACAATTTTTATCATTTTAGAGTTTCATTCAAATGAATTTATAACGTAAGACCCCATAATTTGTGAAGTTTTTATTCCACAAAATTTGATTTTTGACACGTTTTTTGAATTATACCGGGGATCGATTGTTCAGTCAACGCGCCACCGCCCATTGCGCTATTGGCGCGCGCCACCATTGCTAGCTGACTGCGCGCGCTATCACCGTCGTCGTCGCCTTGCTCATTTGCCGGCGCTCCGATCTTCCGTCGTCGCCGCTCTCTCCCCGTCTCAGCGATCTCAAACTAAAAGCTTAAGATACAAACTTTTTTAAAAAGATGTCAGATGACCTGGGACCAGGGTTCTAAGTATGGGACGTGATTTCACTAGAACAATTTCGTTATTTAATAGAGGTTTTGAAACCCCTATTAAAGGGGGTGTTATTAAATAACACCTATTTGATATGAGTTTTAAAGAACATATATGTAATACATACATTAAAAATTAAAACATAACACATTTTCACATGACATTTAATAACACTCTATTTAATATGGGTTTTAAAACTTCTATTAAAGACCAAAAATGTTCTAGTGTTTTGAGTATTTTTATTAAGATCTCAAAAATCTCGAACTAGATCACGGCCCTTCGGAAACCCTTGTATACACTTTAAAAGAGTTTCATACAACTCGTTAAGCGCGTCTAAACAATCCGAATGATTTTACAAAGATTAACAAAGAAAATTTAAGTTTCATTTCAAGGTGAGGGGCTTTCCTTCAAAGAACATATAAATGATCCGAAGAGTCTCTAAATCAATGTCGATGCATCCAAATCAATTTAAATATTAATCAATCATAGCATAGTTTGATAAGGGCGTCTCCAATTGAAATGAAACCTAGTGGAAGGCTTCCTTTCCTCTTAACTACAATAAAGGGGATCTGATCCGTCAATCAATGCTTTCAGATTCAGACGCTCGTTCCCCAAACGGCTATATTTCATTTTGAAATTCAAAGGGGGATACTAAGGGCACCCCACATTTTCATGAAGGCACCCAGTTAATGTGGGCACAAACCAATTTACCCGGGGAACCCAAAAATTAGACCCGAAATACCCAAAATACCCCTCGTGCAAAAAACCCTCGCACCCCACCACCCCCACCACCACCTTCACTGAAATCTTGTGGAAGAATCCATTTCTTTTGAATCACTTGTGAGAGGAATCCCCGAAATCGTGTTTCTCGTGTCTCCCCTTGTGTTTCTCCTTCGTTGTACGAGTTTTTTTCAGTTCGTAGGGTCGGGGTGTGAGCCGATTTCGTCTCCAAGTTAGGGCTTGGTTGAAGATCGTCGAACACACATATTTTGCGCGAAATCGATCGTTTGAAGGTTTGTTTTTAGTATACTTAAGTTACATTTTTTTAACAATTAAACAAATCGCCACACACACATTACAACTACTCTACCAGCCGGCCCAACCCATTGGGGGGATAGCTGTAACGGCTCATTTTATAAATGTCTCTTCAATTTCTCGACGCGACGTCAACTCGGATCTACGTGACGCCTGCGGTAGGGTAGGACATACGGGGACTTAATTAGGTATGCTAGTGATTGTGTGTTGGATGCTTATTTGCGGTGAAATGTATTGAAATACATCGCAAGTGTGTATGTTGCATCAAAACACGTGCGAGATTGTGTGAACTGTACTCGCCTCGATATGCGTGTCTACGCAGGTACCATGTAGTTGACGAGACCGAATATAAGGTCGGGAAAACTAAAACACAAATTAAATAAAAAATAGCCAAATAACTAATATGGAATGGGTATTAGGCGGCTAGTGACGCGCCGATACGCATATATCGCGGTTCGAACCCGAAATCGGGCGTCGAAACGCCCGAAAAACGGGCGCGTCCCAGCCGTGTCACATTCTGCCGTCAAGATAAAAAGTCAACAATCCTTATCTACACACTCCATCACATTTTCTCTCACCTCACGCACACACTCCCCACTCTCACACCTGTACACACTCCACACACAAATCGGGAGGCCGAGAGGGAAAAAGGAATCGTAGAGGAGGAGGAGGAGGAAGAGGAAGGAGAGAAGAGAAGGTGGAGACGCCACGATCGAGGTGAGTCTTAGTAGTTTTGGTTGTCGATTTCGGGTTGACTGTGGTGGCGAGACGTGGAGGCCGAACCGGGTCGTGGTGGTGATGGCAGGGGTGTCTCCCCTGCCATCGAGTCCACCGGGGGTTGGGGTGGAGAGCAACCCCAACCCCAAACCCCAAACCGCACGAGATAAAAAAAAAGTTTGATCGAACCAGTTTTTCACTGGTTCGATCAGGGGATGAAGATGCACACGCGTGCGAGCGTGCGCGCGTGTGTATCCCACTCTTGGGCCTGGCCCATAGGTCGAGCCTGAATCGGTTCTGGCCCAGGGTCGGGTCCGACCCAGTTGGGTCGACCCGATCCAAACCAAATTTCAATTTAAAAAAAGAAGAGAAAAGAGAGGAAGAAATTTGGGAAAAATTTGGAAAAGTCTGAAAAAAAAACTTCCATAAAATAAATAGAAATTTATGAATTTCTATGAAAAATAACATATTTGGATATTTCAAACGCGACTTTTTGCGGGGTTTTACCTCGAAAAGCGCGAAATAGGCAGTTTGGCCTAAAATTTTTAGAAAGTTTTTGTAAATTTTCATGCTAAATTACATTATTGATAAATGGACATAGGTTGACACGGGTGATCAATTGGCGACCAAGGACCCAGTGAACTTGAACTCGGGGATTGATTACTGAGTAGTTGAGCGCGTTGTGAGGTTTGTAAAACCCAATGGAAAAACTCTTGAGTATTTATTTTGCTTTCGTATTTCCATTCATTTCCATTATTCCTTGTGATTTTTCCTATATCTTATCTTATCGTTGTTTGCACGGTTGGTTAGTTACACCCACCGGATTTTTCGTTGTGTGTCTATGCGTGTCTATGCATTCTAGACCATAACATTTGTATCAGGAGTACTCGGTGGATAACGACCCGAGGGAACTGCTACATGTGTCGGTGCGTCGTAGGTCTACGTCGGCCACCGAGAGGGATCAGGTGATAGCTAGTTGGGTGCGCCCACTAGTGGGATCCTGGAAGGAAATCCCGAAGTATGATTTAGTCTGACTAGAACATACACACACATTTACACTTTATTGTTATTTACGCATGCGATGCCCTACTTACAGTTACCTGTTTACATTTCGCATGTTTATTTAACAATATTTATTAAATTCCATTTGCTTATTTGAATGCTCAGAGGAGTTCCTTGGGATTTTACTGACTGAACTCGTCATCCAATTTCTTCTGCGATGATTAAGTGCAAATCCGAGTACAAGTAAAGGCAAGGGGATCTTACGTGATTACCTATGACTGTCTGCCGTTAGATGTGCATCGAGACACGCATTAACCGATCATGAGGCAAGGTATCTAAATGTTGAGTCACTCAAAAATGACTTCAGTCCAAACATGGTACAAAAATCAGCAAAGCAAAAATGGGAATTCGCGGTTCTCGGCCACACAAGCCAGAGACCGTGCTAACTGTCTCGGTCAAGCATGGCCGAGACAGAAGCTAAATTTTTGGGAACTCGCAATCTCGGCCACGAAGGCCGGAAGAGTTCACAGTGTCTCGGTTACGCATGGCCGAGAATATTTCAGTTATCTCGGCCGAGACATGACGAGAGCTACAATTAGTGATAGGTAATGTGGCGTCGGTGGTGTACAACCGAGAATTTGCTCCTACTCTCGGTTGTACACTGCCGAGAGGGTTAGAGTAGGCTCGGTCGTGATAGGACGAGAGTAAGGCGAATTGAAATGGTCAATCCATTTAGGTGGTGTACAACCGAGAACTTTCTATTGGACTCGGTTGTACACTGACGATATATTGGACTCCTTGTCGGTCATGGGTGACCGAAAATATGTGTTGTTTCACGAACCTGCTTGACCGAGACATCAGAAATGGATGAATTTGAACATTTTTTTTGGTAAATTTTTTTTTGGTTCTATTCCATGCGCTTATATGTTGTAATGTTTTCAGGTATGGCTCGTCCGAAGTGAGGTGAGATGGTTATCCATATCCTCTGATGATTGATGTTTTAGTATCATTTTTTTATGCTAACAATGGTTGTTGCATTTTGATTAGGTCACTTGGGACCTATATGCAATCTATACCGATCCTCCGTACCGTCCCGAAAGATGGTAGCACTTCCACACACTCCACCCCCCATCGCTCCGCCCGACACGACCGATGCTCGCCCTACGAAGAGAGTGCTTGTGAAGGAGTATCGAAGGAAGAATTTGAAGAAACCAAAGCAATGACTAGGCGGGGATGAGGAACATAGACATTTGTCTTATTGTTTGGCCGAGACTAGTTGATTAATGTTTGATGATCATGTTCTATGACAATTATATGACAGCTTCACACGATTCAGTAATTTAAAACTCATGGTTTATGACCGATTGGTATATGTTGTCATGTTTGATTTATGTTTGTTTCGGACATTTGTACTTGTATGCTTGATGAGTGATATATGATAGTTTGGCGCAATTTGGACATTGTTTTACACTACTTGCTGTTTTACATTTCAATTCATTTCAAACTTGGTTAATTTGTTCTAGAATACATGGTTTTTCATGTTCTGAGGTGGTGTCGGTCATGCAGGTCCGACACTCATGTGGCATTGTCGGTACTGAATAATCGAGCCGTCACATTTGGTTTCGGTGGAGTGTGGCCGAGACTATACCGTCGGTCTCGGTCAGTCAGGGCCGACACATCACTTTCCACCGAAACTTAACTCATGACAGATCGTTTGTGGTATGTCAAACTAACTATACAAGAATGAAAATCCAAAGACGACAATTTGCACCGAAACTTAACTAATTATATATCTCTGTAACATTCAAACTCACTCTACAAGTGTCCATCTATAACTAAACAAGAATCAAAATACAGCACGACATTTGTATATCCATAGAACATTTGTACATGTTATGACCTAGTGGATATACACAAAGAAACGACACGGAGGGAGAGCCTAAACGTCCATCTTTACCTAGCTCCGGGCGCGCACTTGCCTAGCTGCGGGTCCCACGAGCGTCTGAGCTGTCAGCCATGTTTGCAATCACATCATTAATAATGGCAAATTAAATTCGGGTCGTTAAACAAGCATTTACGCTCCGTTCGAGACTATCAAAAAATCTATATATTTCAATTATTCTTTTGTTTTCCAATATATATATATATATATATATATTTCTTAAAACATATGAATATATATATATATATATCTCGTGTATTATTCACCAATAAACTCACCGGACGCGCCTACAAGTGTCCTTGAGCGTGCACATTCACACGGTCACACTTGGTGTCCCTGCAAATAATTGTTTATTGTGTGTTTTTCGTTTTATAGGCTTGTGTATAATTTTGTTATTATACAACAACCTACATATAAATTGATTTAACAGTCCAAACAAACACCATACGTCATGTAAACGCACACACACACTAATCGAGGTACGCCGAACTTAATCATGAGCTTAATTTGGGTTAATTAAGATTTAAATTGGTACTAGTCACCAACTTAAGGTAACGGTCGTTACTGAGACTTGACTAAAGTCCTGTCACATGTAAGGTATCATTTCACTACCAACACTTTGTAGTAATCTGGAAAGCACTATCCATCCAATTCGGATATAATACAAGACATCGGTTCTTTGTCACAAACCTAATCACAAGTGCGACTATATTGTCTGCAAACTCCTTCATCTTTCTCGAGATACTCTTTCATATTGGTGGATCAATTCCTAGTGGTAGTCATGAGAGCGATTCTATTGCATTGAATTGGTAATCAATTTGAAGCTCCATAAAATTCCTCAATAGATCTCCACAACTTGTGTTGTGGATGATTTTTTAGTTTTTTAACCAGGGTTGTTATATCAAACTTCTAGGGCACATGACATCTATCCATAGCACATTCGATCACGGGAATGTCAATTTTGACAATCAAGATTTGGTTTTCCTTGTTAAGTGATCTTTGGAGGAATTGGAATTACACCAAACAAGATTTCATATAAACCCTTCTACTAAAACCGATTTACCACCTATGGGAGCACCACAAGTATAGGCTATCGACATACATGGTAAAAACCTATAATTGTAATAGATGTCATAGGTGGTAGCGACATATGATCTCGTTATTGCCCCGTGTAGGCCGAGGTCTATATACAAAGTTGTTGCCACATAATCCTCTTTTTGCTTCTCGTCTTTTCTTCAATTCTCACCTCATTGTGAAGTCTCAGTCGTCGGAGATGAATAAAAACACGTCCCTCAATATCCTTCATCAACTAACAACACCGTTGATTGAGGTCCGATCCTTCAAAGTCAAGTCAACCTCTCTCTCTCAACTTACTTGAGGCATCACTGTGTTACCTCTCTCGATCTTCTTAACATGTTGCACCACGGTGTTCATTTGATAGTCGTGGTGCATATGTCGGGTGTTGAGAGATGTTTGACGAAGACCTAGTCTACGTCAATGGTTCCTCTCGAGAGCTGTTTGGATGGGGTTTCTTCCGTTCAATGGTTCCTCTAATTCGACTGTGAGATGTTTGGCGAGGTGGTCGTCAATGTTTTCTCTCGGTTTAGCTACGACGATTCCCGGATGTCTTCCAGGGTTCTTTGTCATGCTACACTCGTGTCCAAATTTGACTTCTCAACGACTTATATTCATGCGAATTTTCTTATTCTCGTCATTTATTTAAATTGCATGAATTGTAGTCGTTTCATTGGAATTCGTGAATATTACCTAACGTTATCTGGGATTTACTCAACTGGGATTTGTCATTGTTTTTTGTAACAAATCGCAGATCTTGCGACGACCCGAGGCAAGGGCGTCTCAGGCATCTACGACTGAAATGAAACCTAGCGGAAGGCTTCCTTTCCTCTTAACTACAATAAAGGGGATCCGATCCGTCAATCAATGCTTTCAGATTCAGACGCTCGTTCCCCAAACGGCTATATATTTCATTTTGAAATTCAAACCGGTCCCAGATGACCAAAATGCCCCAAACCCCTCACACTAGCTTTATTGCTCAACTTGAATGGCCACGTCATGGCTATTCCTTCATTTCCTCTTTCCGTTACCTCATGCCGATTTGCCATACCCATACACTTCAACTCATTCATTTCCGGAGAAGCCTTCCTTCTATTCACCAGCCATCATACTTATTATTAGTTGTTCAATTAAGTCTCTATGACTATAAAGTAACAACTTCGAACTAGATCACGGCCCTTCGAACCCCTTGTATACACTGTAAAGTAACAATCGGAATGATTTTACAAAGACTAACAAAGAAAATTTTAAGTTTCATTTCAAGTAGAGGGGCTTTCCTTCAAAGAACAAAAAAATGATCCGAAGAGTCTATAAATTAATGTCGATGCATCCAAAATCAATTTAAAGCAAGTGTACCAACAAGATCTTCGACAATAAAAGCATTCATGGCTGGCTCGTTAGAACAACAACGATACGATTTCTTCAAATTCTATGCGACAAAATCATTTGTAAATAAAAATAGGTGTCGGCTAGCCAAGTAAATTGACAAACCCTCCAAAAATAGGCGTATGCTGCTTAATGCAGCGAGCACACGGTATTCTTTAGTAAAAGGCGAAAGAATAGTTCGCTTTGCGCTCACAGCGCAGCTGCGTGCTTGCAACCAAAGTTCGGTTTCGTTTTATGCAAGGAAGCAGCAGGGGTGGTTTTTACGTGGGCAATATGGGACTTTATGAACAAACTTAAAAGCATAATTAACTAACGAGGGTGGCCTCACAATCTTTACTGGAAAGCAACTACAAAGTTAAATGACAGATGACAATAAAACAAAGAAACAACCAAATTTTCACTTATTCGCACTAATAATCACAACCTCATAACCGTAACAAGTAGAAGTTTTCGATTGAAAATAGGCAGGGGCCGCGCGGACGCGTACCCCTCTATCACAAATTATGACGTAGACTCTCCCACTTGGAGAGATCTTAAGCGGGTGCCCCTCCAAAGTGCAATGGAGGTCACCAACCTAGGCCATGATCCTTATTGATCAACCATAGACCCCGTCCAGGTAAGTATGTTCGAAGGTGCTGCTTCACCTCCTACTTGTACTAGGGTGAATATGTTCCCAATATCACTAGTCGATGTGGGACTACAACTAAACTCAACCATTGTTGCTAAAGATCCGAACAAGCTTTGAAGCGATGCGAATGTGCTTCAATTTCATCGAACCGGTCAAGAGTTTTTTCATACATACAACGTGTGAGGTATAGAGTTGAAACCATTTATAAATACAACTGGTGGGGTTGAGGTGCGCCAAGCCAATGCAGTAGTGCAACGCAAAAGCGACGCGCGAAAGCCCCAATAGCAAGCTATCGTGATGGACTCTCCCCGTGAAAAAATTAATTTAATATCATGTGAGGCAATGCCCCACGTATCAGATATTAAACTGATAAGAACAGATACTACACTTGATCTTAAAAGGCCGAAAAGGTATGAGTTCCACTCCGGGCTAGCCACCCGCTCTCACCCTTTTTTGCACAATCGATGTGGGACGCAACGAAGTCTAACCATTGTTTTTTTTTGCACAATCGATGTGGCACGTAACGAGTATCTAACAAGTAGTTGGTTGTATCTGTGCAACCAAAACCATCTTCCTAAATACCGACACTGCCCAGTAAACCAAAACCTTTAGATGCGTAAATTAGTAGAGGACTTTACCCTTGTTTAGAGGGAGCCCTTCCAGAAATTCTCAAAGGCACCTTGGAGGTGCCAATGAGGGGGTTTGGAAATAGTTTTCAACCAGCAATTGACGCGCCTCGGTTATTACCTCACTAGCTGCGTCATTGCCCCAAGCGCAAAGATGACTCATCCTGGCCTCTCCCTCCTCCTCTAATTCCAACTTCTTCCTTCCCAGTGTTTGGCATTTCCATGTGGGACTATATACAAAATCCCTCCACGCATTTGGGCCATTTATGTGTGTTATCCATGTATATACATGTCTATCTATCTTCCTTTCTCATCCAATCGACTCTCTCTTCAGCAAACTCCTATATCTATAATAGCTCAATTCACATATAAAACACTACTACATGGTGATTTAATTCAACCTTGTTCAACATGTCAAGGTGATAGATGTTGAAGAATTAAGTAATTACTTAAACATCTTCACAATATATATGATAGATACTGCAAACAACAAAGAGACCTCCTATCATTTGTGCCTTTCGTCAATCACTGACACTTAATTAATGTACTGTTACAACATGCCAATTAAATATATACAAATACAGTCCCCACATAATTAAAAGTGCCAAGAGACAAACCATTCCAACCCTAGAAAAGAAAAATGCTCCCCATCAAATTGCTACTAAAGTGTAATTAATTAGCAACAACAAGCAGCTAGTACACAAAAATAGGACATCATATCATATACATGAACTTAGGGTAGAAAGAATTGAGTCGCGCCGTTGTTCAGCAAATTACTACAACGCTAATTGTAGAGGGGATATTTGTCTTTCATATAGGCAAGTGTATAAGAGGTGAAAATGTGTTGTTAAAAATGAGGACAATGGTCGGCAGCTACCTCGAGAGTTCCGCATTTCCTTCTAAACGCGCAACAAATTAAAATCCCATGTGATGACAAGTATACACACTTCATCATTCCCACCGCCGATACTTTCTTTCTTGCAACCAACAGTTTTCGCCGCCCTTCCTCTTCAATCAATCAAAGTCAAACATTATGCTTGAAATATCAAGAACCTACGAGTAAATTCAGTTTCCAACTGAGGAATCATGGTAGGTGCCATGTATGTACACACACATACCTAATCCTCCTTCAAGGACCCACCTTAATCTGAACTCTCTTGTTAATTCCAGTTTCCAACTTCTCCACACTTGCATCTCTCTTGATTTCACATGCATTATTACGTGTTTTTAACTCGATCCATGGATGTTGCAGGCATTGTTGCGCTGTTGGCCGCTTCTCTGGTGCAAAATCAAGAAGAGGGCATAGAAAATTAGAAAACTCACGAGCATCGCTTGCTAGAAAATTGTACTTCTCAACCAAAAGCCTATCTAGCGGGCAGAACTTCAGCCTTCTTATCCTCTTCAGATCACCATATCTATCGAAGAAACTTTTCCATCGAGAACCGCCGGTTGCAATCTATTTTTACAAGAATTAAAAAATAAATAAATAAATAAAATGGATAAGTAACATGTTTGGCACTTGTAATTAATGCTTCTGAGAAAATGATATGTTCTCTTTTCTCACCTTTCTGGGCATTTTCCCCAATAGCTCCATCATTTGAGCAAGATGGTCCTAAAACAATAGATCAATAAACTAATTAAAGGTGTAGTCTAAAGAAGAGCAAGTTCAAGCTTTAAAAACAGGAAAATTCTTACCCCTGCAAAATAACAAATTCCACTGCTGATACATGAAGTGATCCTTTAAATATTTGCAGTCAAGCAAGCAAGTTATAGTGCCCTCACATGATACAAACCATCCAGAAAAAAGTAAGGAAACACCATATAAATATCTCAAACTAGCATTTTAACTAGATTGAGCATATCATTGGCTCATGGTACCCTGCACAATCTTTGGCCTCCTAAAACAATCTAATGGTTACTCATAGTCTCGTCAAATTATCCCAAATCATTGAGTGCCAACTCCATTGAATAATCTAAGTTAAGCGAGATAACTAGTATGACACCAATCAATGTAGTATAGTAGGCAGACATTAGTGCATCCAAGGGAGGGGAAAGAGGCAAACTACTACTGTTCCAACTTTTTGCCTTCATGGGGCTCGAAACTTTTACATTATTATTAGGATGCCAGTATGCCACCAAATAAGATAGGATTGTAGGCAGACATCATGGCAGCAAGCGAAAAGGGAGGGAAGGGGCGAGGCTAACTACTAATGTTACAATGTTTTGCCTTCATGGTGCACTTCTCTTTCCATACACTTAAATCATTGTAAATAATGATGTCCTTTCTCTTTCAAATCTGTGAAGAGCATACCCAGTTTACAGGACTCTAGACATTCCAACAATAGGACTTGTACTATAAAGGAAAGTGAAGATTAACCTTTCAAAGTTTGAGTGAGATCATCTCCATGATCATTTCATATTGATCTAAGTATATATTTCAAGCTTTTGAGAAATTATAAATAACAAGATATTCAATCATATAAAGGAAAGTGCAATATGAACTGACCTCATCATCACTATAGCCTTGGACACTGGAAGGGGCAAACATCAAGTCACCAGTAGCAAGCTCAAACACAATGCAGGCAAAAGACCACATGTCAACGGAAAAAGAGTACCCAGAATCAAGAATAACCTCTGGAGCCCTGTATTGCCTCGTCTGAATTTCCTCTGAAAATTGTTTATCGACCCAACATGAGTTTCCAAGATCTACAATTTTGCACCTCAGATCAATCCCATCCAAAGACCTCTCAAATTTCGGGACCTCCCCCATTGATGCTCTTCTTCTTGAAATCCTAACAACAGCCCTCATTGCTGCCTTTTTCAACTTCTTTTCATAAATATTCACTGAAGGCCCTGTATTCAAATTTCCTTCTGGTCTGTCCAAAATTGGCGAGGCCTCAGACCGAACTGGATCTTTAGATGGATCAATAGTCGACACGAGAAGAACATTTTCAGGCTTTAGATCTGTGTGAATTACACCAACTTCTCTATGCAAATAATCAAGCCCCACCAAAATACATCTAGATATTTCTCGAACCTTATTCAACGGGAGTCCTTTATTACGATTATACCTAATCAATCGAAGCAGGTTGTCACCAAGGAACTCAAGAACCACACAAAAGTGCTGGCCATTTGGTCCTATATGCTTGAAGTTGTCAATCATTCGGACAATACACCTCGAATTTGAAGGGTCTCTTGCGGCTATCGCAGTGAGAACCTCTATTTCATGCTTGACAGCATCAGCAAACTGAGCCGCACTTCTCTGAATTTTGAGGGCAACAAACTTCTGCATGGGAGAGGAGTTCATACTTCATGGTTATGAATTCAGTAATAGCATAGAAGATTTGAGAGAAATTTAATACAAAAAGAAGTAAGAAAAATCACCAAAACAGAGAGATTGCAAAAACATAGCAAGTGAATTTAAAATGCAATTAAAAGAATTAGCTATTCCATATAAGAAAAATGAACTTCTCTATATAGAAGACTAGAACTAAACAATACCACAAAATCTCAAGACTCGTAAATCAGGAAAACCCAAATTGACTCATTTTGTAGGGCCAGTTTTGGGGAAGATTGCAGAACCCACAATGAACAATTTCAGTTCAAACAAAGGATGCTAATTTCTTCTAACCCACATAGCATTCATAATATTTCGATCAAAAGAACACCCAAATTAAGAAAAATAGTATGTTAAAATTAGAGTGCAATGAAGTGAATTAGCTATGACATGCAAGATATATGGACTTCTCTATCTAGAAGACTAGAACTAAACAACACAAAATCTCAAGACTCATAAATCAGGAAAAAATTCAAATTCACTCGTCTTTTAGGGCCAACTTGAGAAGATTGCAGAACCCATCAATACACACAAGAAAATAAGTTAACACAAAATTGAAAATTTTCAATTCAACCTTAAATTCACTCTCTTTTTTAGACAATTTTGGTAAGACTGCAGAACCCAAATAGCAAAAGAAATCACCAAAGTAGAGAGATCGCCAAAAAAAAAAAAGCAAGTGAAATTTAAAGTGCAATGAAGCGAATGAGCTATTAAACATAAGAAACACAAAGTTCTCTATCTAGTACTAAACAATTTCACAAAGTCCCAACACTCATGAATCGGGAAACCCTAAATTCACTCATTTTTTAGGGCTAATTTTGGGGAGATTGCAGAACCCACAATGAACAACTCCAATTCAAACAAAGAATCCTAATTTCTTCTCACCCACATAGCATTGATAAAAGTTTGATCAAAAGAAACATGAACCTCTCTATCTAGAACTACTCCATTTCATAGTCTCATGAGTCAAGAAAAAACCGAAATTCACTAATTTTTTAGGGCTTATTTTGAGGAGATTACAGAACCCACAATGAACAAACTCGATTCAAACAAAGCACTCTAATTTATCATCACCCACAAAGCACTAATGAAAGTTTGATCAACAGAAACATGAAAATTGAATAATTTCAATTCAAACCCAAATTCACCAATTTTTTAGGGCTAATTTTGGGGATATTACAGAACCCACAATGAACAACTCCAATTCAAACAAAGGACCCTAATTTATCATCACCCGCAAAGCATTCATGAAAGTTTGATCATCGGAAACATGAAAATTGGATAATTTCAATTCAAACTCAAATTCACTAATTTTTTAGGGCTAATTTTGGGGAAATTACAGAACCTACAATCAACAACTCCAATTCAAACAAAGAACCCTAATTTCCTCTCTCCCACACCCACATAACTTCAACAAAATTTGAACAAAAGAAGACCCAAATGAGAAATCCATCGAAACCCCACAAAGACCCAGATCACTGATCAATCAAAGACAAAAACTAACATTGAATCGGGTGTCGAAGGCGAGCCAAACGGTGGAGAAATGGCCCCATCCGAGCTTCCTCTGGGCGACGTACCGGCCGCCGGAGAACCGATCGCCAACTCTCACCGCGTGGTACCCGCCTTTCCTGTAGTCCTCTCGCCCCTCCTCCTCTTCGTCCTCTTCCTCCGACCCCGACGAACAGCGCCCGTACATCTCTCTCTCTCTCGATACGGATCTCGATGAATCTCTGTTCGCTATGAAGATGTGATTCTGGGCAGTCTCTGTGTTGGTGTTGATAATGTTGGGATTGTGGTCTTTGGTTCTTTTAACGGGTAAAGAGATGAAGGCGGGCCATAAACTAAGTAGTGATGAAAAATTTGAGCTCCTCTGGTTATCTCAATTACAACAGTAAAAATAATTTATCGATATAGATTTTTTTTTTTTTTTTATTTTTTTTACACATGGTGTTCGTGCTATTATTTAATTTTAATTTATTTTTAGGTTTTCACGTGGTATCTCAAACCAACACCAACTCAAAGTCTAATCCATACTCGGACAGCATATTAATTAATCATTTTTTGAGAGTTGCTTTATAAGCACCTTGGGGTTTTTGATGGCACCCCATTATTTGGGCACCCATCGATTTTCAGAGGGCATCCCGACTTGTTGCTAAAATACTCTTTAATTATGTTAAGGATAGCACCCCACCACTTTATTTAAGAGTCATGAAAATATGTCTCATTTAACAATCTATACTAATCGACAACCAACTCAATTGGTGACCACCAAGACTATACAAGTGGTCTCGGTGGCCTTGTCCTGAGACATGTGTGCATTTCTCGGTTGACACCAATCGACACAGCACCACGTGTCTTGATCATGTGTGTCTGAGACCATAAGTTCGGTCATTTCCCATCGAGACATGAAACGTAGTTTCAGTTGATGATAATTAAAACAATTGCCTATGTCCTGAAATGTAGGTGTAGGCACCCTAATCTTGCATAAGGGCTTTTCATTATTTGAGATGGGTAAATAGTCATTTCTATTGGAAATGAAAATTAATTCAAAAAATGGAGTGCCCTTAGTAAATGTGAGGTGCCTATAGCGCGACTTTTTTTAAATAGGCCTAGTCGTGCTTCCTGAAATGCATATATTTGTACCTTTTCCCTAACCATTTTAATTATTGACACGCATTTATTGTCCATTTGTCCAACTGTCTTTAATTATTAAGATGTGCACGCTAACCAAAGTGTATCCAGGGCGAATGATGAATGTGTGTTGCACCTTCTGTCCTACTTAGGGCACTCTAACCTTTCCCACCTCAAAAACATTTTAACAAAGGTCTTTTTTGGTGAACACTTAATAATGGTCTTTGAAACTAGCATTACAAACTAAACTACCAATCCTCCCTTGTGTGAGAAAAAATTACTGTTTGAGAATTTTATTTAAATTTATCAAGAAAGTCTTTTGAGTCAATTTTGACAATTAATTAAATAACAATCTCTTTTTTCTACTGATGGCAAGCTTGGTTATACACAGTCAAGCGAGAAATAAGTATTGAAAGAAAACTAAATCTAACACAATCAATCATCCCAGAATCATTAAATTGTCACATAGCAACCAATCAATTGATGGCTCATTGATTTAGTATGGGGTTTGAAAATAAAAGGTCATAAACTCAAATCTCGGTATCGTCAAGTTGTTTTTTTCTTATCGAAAAAATAATAAATAAATAAATTGTCACATCATTCCATATCAAGATAATGAATGTAACTTTTCAGAAAACAAATAAAGGAAAATCGACCATCATTCATTTGATGACATATTGATTTTATTTTATTTTATTTTGTTGGTGTCACATGTTGATTTTATTTTGATTAGTATGATTCTCCATGTAAAATATAATGTTTCATTCCACGTCACAACGCACGGCTTCATGACAGAGGAGATGGAGATCCCACAAGAGGAACACTCAGGATGAGTGAATTAGATTTCATTTGACTATAAAATATGAAAAATGATAAAATAAGACACTTTAGGCGCATACTTGGGGCATACGCATTTTGTTTTTTTATTTTTTAATCATTTATGGTTATTTCTTGTCTCCCAATGCGTGGGCCCCACATTTACAAAACATCATAAATGACTAAAAAATAAAGTGTGAGTTCAAAATGTGTTATTTTTTTTATTTTCCATAAAATATATGTAGTAAAAATGGATATTTTTAGTAACTAATGTTATCCTCTCATTGCGTGAAGTCTCTCTGCCTCAAAAAAAACTTTAAAACACAAGATCTGGTTTTTTGGGGCCGATAACTCGCCTTTCGCCGCCGGCCCCCCTTCTCTCTCACAAAAATCCAAGATCCCCTTCTCCCTTCTCTCTTTCCCTTCTTTTGTTCATTTTTACTGCTTCTTCAAGCACCTCAACTATGCGCTCATCTTCTTCTTCTCGTCCCCCCTCTCACCCACCACTTCTTCTTCTTCTTTTGTTCCTCTTTTGCTCTCTCATCTGCCAGCTCTGCCCTCTTCATCCCCTTCGTCCCCCCTCTTCCCCTTCCTCTTCTTCTTTTCCCTTGTTTTTTTGTTAGTAGTTCCGACCTCTGGTCAACTAAGTTTCCGACGTTGCAGCGTTGATGGCCCTCTTTTATCACCTAGTGTCTTGACCAGATGGATGAGAAACAGTGAGATATAATGTCGGTCTTCAAGTCAAAGGCGGTGATCATCGACGACCGAACCTAAGTAGGCGGCAAGTGGTGACTCTAATGGTGAACGTTGTTAACGGCTCAAGTTCCGGCATATCTTTCTAGTTGCTTTTTTTTTGTTAGATATAAGGTTTTTGTTTTGTTTTTTATTAGTAGGAATGTTGTCCCCACTTGTGGGGTGGTTGTCCTCGTTAGGGGTTGGTGTCGCACCACCATAAGTGTGTGGTGTCGGATCTTAGTTACAATTTTCATTATAATAAGAGATATATTATCCTTATTGTAATAGGTTGATGTGTCCTTTTGGATTAGAAACATCAATACAATGCAACCGCTTAAAAAAAAATAAAAATAAAAAACTAAGGTTTCTCACACATTGTACGAAAGAAGTAAGTTTAGGGTTTGTGGTTTAAAATTTAGAATTAGTAGTTTGATCATTCCTAACAACATTATGCCCAAGACTAAAAAGAAAGTTGAGTTGGGCAACTAAGAATTGGTATTTGATCAACTCGGTCCGGGGTTATCACAATGGTAAGAGCGCGGACATGGTTATGTGAGTTAAGCGCACGATCTCGGTTTCAATTCTCCAGTGTGGTGTGCTTGCTTGGGCTACTGGGATACGTCCATGTCAATTATGTCAAAGTGTAATGGCCCATTTTATTAACACCGTTATTTATATCGTAATTGCAGACATGGACGCCAGCTCAGATCCACGTGGACGTCGCGGGTATGCTAGGACACACGTCGACCTAGATGCATTAATTGTGTGTTGGATTGCTTGTTTGCGATGCATTTCATAAAGTTATTTGTTAATACATCGCATGTGTGTATATTGAATAACGATATCGTGCGAGGGTGTGTGACGGGTAGTCGCCTCGAAGTGCGTGTTAATGCGAGTATAGAGAAGCGAAGTACGGGTACACTAGAAAACTCAACAAACTTACATAAATATGACAAAGTTATTAAGTTGAAATGGGTAATGCAATCATAGGCTAACTATATTGAAATTTATATAATATACTATGGCATGCCTCGAAATGTGTGTCGATACGCGAGGCACTGGATACTGGGTAGCCGAAGGTTAGTAGGACCATGATATGGGTAAATTGGATAAATAAAACACTAACCATATGGTTTTGTAAGGTTTAATGTAATGTGACATCAATTAAATAAGCTAAGCCTATAGTTTACACTAAATAATGAAGACCAAGAGATGAATATCTAGATTATCATAATGAGTAGTACTAGAGATGAGTGTGCTATTAGAGTCATCAAGGAGTGTGTTACATCATGCTTGTGAACCACAAGATAATCCTCGAGATACATACGCATACTTGATCAAGACCAAACATATATATAGGAGATAGTGGAGTGTTTGATCAAAACCACATGAAATTTATGCAAATTTGTCACAATCTGAGGAAGAAGAAATGATTTACAACAGAGATTCAACACATTTGAAGACCAATTCAAGAGATTTAAACCTAGGTAATCACCTCCTTCATCTTCTCTATTTTCCAATGATCATAGTTTTTGACATGTTCGATGAAATTCGAGTTTTGGTGATTAGGTATCTATTTGTAGTGAAAAACTGATAAATTACATGTTGTTAGACCACATATATAGAGAATTGATTACTGGTTTAGCTAAATTTGATTATTTTAATGAAATAGGAGAGTTGACATGAATGCATGAATTTTGAGGAATTTGGGTTAGATTGAGGTTCTTGGGTGTTTTAAAGGTTGATTGAAGTTAATTATATATGGGAAACATGTTAGAACCAATAAAGTAGCTAATTGAGAGGTTATGACAGAATTCTCGACTTGAGAATTCAGTCACAGAGCACAGATAACGCGCTAATCGTTCTGGGTTGATAACAGTTCTTCGTCCCAAGAATAATAGGGCGCTACATAATTTCCTTAGCGCGTTACCATCGGATAGCGCGCTACACATGTCCCTTAGCGCGCTAACTGCATATCAAAATGGATTTTTAAGGGTCGTTTTAGTGATTTCTCACCCAATACATGACTAAACACTAGACATAACATGAAACTATACAAATTTGACTTCAGGGACCTGGAGAAACCATAGCTCGATACCGGGAGCTTGTCGGGTCGGATACGAGAGTTCGGGGAGGCCGGAGAGCGATGTGAGGTTTATAAAACTCAACTGAAAGACTCTGAGTATTTAATTCTATTTTTTTTACATTTCATTTTCTATCATTCCCTGTTGTTCTACTTGGACGTGGGTTGAGGTTACTCCCATGGATTTCTGGTTATGTGTTCATGATGCACTCGACTGTAGCACGTGTGACCCAGCCCTCAGTGAATGGCAACCTGAGCTTCCCCTTGGTGCACGGGTCGGTGACTCAACGAATTTGGCCAGCGTCGTGAGGGACCAAGTGTTGGGTCAGTTGGGCGTGACCACTGGTGAGAACTTGGTGACCCGAAGTACATTCTAGTCCATCTGGAGCGAGCACACACATTTGTTAGCTTGTATGTTATCTATTCATGCGATGAGCCATTTAGAGTTGTTTGTTTTTATATTTCGCATGTTTACTTAACTGTATTCCTTGCATTTCCTTTACTTTATTATGCGAATGGTCAAAGGAGTTCTTTGGGATTTTACTTACTAGACTCTTCATTTGTCTTTTTGTAAGGATTAAGTGCATATCCTAGTACTAGTAGGGGCAAAGGGATCCTAGGCAACTACATTTGATTGTCCGTTGTCGAGACCTACTCGTATATGTTTATTTTTGAGATTTTGTATATTTTGGGTATTTAGAGACTTGAGATGACACCTTACATGTATATATACTTTATTGGTGATATTGTCCCTTATATACTGAGTACTTTACGGGGTTTTCCACAGTAGGATTTGCTCTTTTGAATAATGTTTACCATGCTAAATTACTTATGCTAATCGTATCAATTGAGACTTCCGCTGATTTATGTTAACTTGTAAGAAATAACCCACTAGTATGGTTAAGCATTAAAATAAACTACAAATTAAATAACATTTGAAATAGTTAAATACTCACAAAGAATAAATTAAGAAAATAAGGATAATCTACTAAATAATTTGATAATACACACGTGGACACGATTTGCGAGACATGAATAGGACGGGCAGGTGCTAGACACGTGTAGTTGGGCCAGCTGGCAAGGAGTACACGAAGACACGTCACCTCGGGGCGGCAGGGTCGCCACACAAAGTCTCGTAGGAATAGTCACGCTCGCATGTACACTCACGGATATAAAAAATAAAAAAATAAAAAATTGATATTCGATCAGTTAATTTAGGAGTTATGATTTCTTTTTCTTTTTTTAAGATTAAGAAACCGACGAACTTGATTCGAACATGAGTTGACCTTACCCAACTTTGTTTTTGGGAAGTGATCCCTCATTCATCTTATTAGTGAAGATGTTTAGCTAGCTAGGATGTAACTATTCATAATATAACATTCTATAAGACATATATTTGTTATAAAATGGTGTAGATTTGATTGAGATCTTTATTGCACGAATTTGAAAGAAATCTACAGCCTACACTATTACATAGCAAATGTATGTACCAAAAAAAGTTTTCCTCCTCTTGGGCAACTTCTTGCCTATCAATCGTACAGGTGGTTCACCTGCCACCAAATATGTGAATAAGAGACAGCATAAAAGGAAGAAAAACCATTTTAATTCAGGACTATACATTACGTAAATCCCTTCTTTTGGGCTTCTTCCCTGTCATTTAATGATTTAAACCATCCTCATCATCTCATCCAATAGCAGGCCAAGAGGGCTTTAGGTCCCCACTTGCATGTTTATCAAATTTGTCTACCAAACTAGTGTGCTTCCATGTAGCTTGAAAGGTGTTGGGACCTACCATACTTTTGCTACACACTTGCAGGAGTCCCTTGGATACACTTTGTTATTTGACCGTGCATATCATAAGATTCATAACACAAACGTCAAAGCACACTAACAACTATGTTGCAAATATCTATAAACCTATTACTAATATGTGTGATCAAGTTGGACACTGTTCCCGGAACAAATATTTTCTGAGTTTTTGACACATTTACCATTCTTAAAGTTTCATCATGAAAAATTCACATCTAATTCATGAGTTGAATCTCAAGTCAAATCTATGGGAGTTAATCAATCTTTTTAATTCTTTCTTGTTGCTCGAGTCTCCCTATTATAAGTTTCTTGTCTTACAAAGTATTAATGTTGGTGTCAATTTATTCTATCTCTATCTATTATTTTTCTACAATATAGCCACTACTAATATAATCAATTAGTCTTATCTCTCAATCTTCGTGAGATCTAGACAAACAAATAAACCCCAATTTAAGTATTACTTTTATAAAGTTCTAATTGTTGTATTTATTGTGTAAGAATTGATCAAGCTTTGGCGCTTTGGGCTTTATGCTCATGATGCAATCACAAAAAAACGTGTAAGTTCCTTTAAGATTTCTATTTTGTTAAGATTTCTATTTTGTTAATGGTTTTTTTTTTTTGCCTAATTTTAATATGGGTAGTTTATATTTCAATTGCAACAAAAAGACATAAAGACCCTTAATTCAAATTCTTATTGGTGTTTGCTCATCCTCTTGCCTAATTTTAATATTAAGCGTAATGTACAACACGTGAGGATTATTTAGTTTACATTCAAATCAATGATTACATTCAATTGGTCATATACTTTTGAGCATGAGAATATTTTTCTATATTTGGTACTACATCAAGGTTAAATTTGTTCCTGTAATCGAGACATCTTTAACTTGACATTTATGTGGTATAATTAATTATCTTTTATAGATAACACCAATCAAGTGGTAACTCAATAATTTAATATGTAGTAACTAATTAGGCAAGAGATTCAAGTCTCATTTTTTTCTTATTAAAACAAAAGAAAAAATAAATCTAATTCTTGACCAATAACAAGCAAGGGAAACTGAAAAATATCATTAGTTATATATTAATGGCTATCGGTATTTATTTATTTTCAGGGACTAAGTTGAAGATTTGAATTAACCTTAATTAATGATACACCATGGATCATGCATGAAGCAAGGATAGACAATTTTGATTGTACACATTAGTATCGACTTAAATGCATAAGAATCTTCTTAAAGCATACATGTTAATATATTTATTTTTTTTACTATTATTTATTAATATTGACAAAATTATTTGGGCGAGTGAATCAAAAACAAATATTGTAGATATTCATTTTAAATATTTAGATGTAAACTCATGTTAAAAAAATTAACTTCCTGCTCAGCACATTCAGAAAACCAAGTACATTGCAAAACTATGCTACCAAAAAATTCCAAAAATTTACATTCTTTCATGATGTGTAAAGTGTCTGTTTTGGGGATGATTAACTAGTCCCACCTGACCCCGGCCCCTTGACTTGATATCTCATTGTCTTCAAAAATGAAACAATTCATATCGATCAAGAAAAAGGGCTCCAACCCTTATCACAACCTTGCAAGTTGTCTAAAATGTCATTATCTTATCAAAGCTAGATGGTGGCTCGCTTTTATATGCTTACGTCTATGATCTCCTTTTCAATCACAGAGTGCCCTGAAAGGTTGGCTAACTAGTGGCAAAGTTGAACTCAAATAAGTGCATCAACAAGCAAAATATCAAGCAACAACAACAACATAGCCTCAGTCCCAAATTAACTGGGGTCGGCTACATAGATCAAACTTTTTCATTGTGCTCGATTAAGTGCAATTGATGGTGAGCTTTGCAAACCATTCAAATCTCTCTTAATTAATGCATCCCAAGTTAACTTTGGTCTGTCCCTACCTCGTCGAATTTCTACAGTTTCTATTGAGTCAAGTTTTCTAATTGGGGCATTTGTAGACCGTCTTTGCAGGTGACTAAACCATCGCAACCGCCCTTCTCTAATCTTTGTATCAATTGGTGCTACTCCTACTTGTCTTTGAATTTCTATATTTCTTATTCTATCTTTACGAGTTTTACCACACATCCACTTAAGCATCCTCATTTTTGCTACATTCACTTTATGTAATTGTTGTTGCTTTACCGCCCAACATTCACTTCCATAGAGCATAGCTGGTCTAATTGCGGTTCTATAAAATTTTCCTTTTAACTTAGTAGGAACATTTCGATCACAAATCACCCATGTTGCACTCCGTCATTTCTTCCATCCAACTTGAATTCTCTGTGTGACCATGGTTAGGTAGGTAGCCATTCTATAAGGAGAATGAAACTAAATTATATTGAACTTAGCCTCATTTGATTCAACTTTTCGAAAAGTATATGTTGCAATATTGCTTACAACAAGAACATCCCAAAAATAACATGTATGCATTCACTTTCTATTTAGAATCCAAATTCCAACGAGCATAGATTCTTCAAAATAATTATGAAAATCATATGTGTGCTCACCTTTATTCGAGGTTGAGAGTGATTTTATGTAGAGTAACTTTCAATCAGAAAAGGAAGATTGAGCACTTAAGAAGATAGGAGGCCAAGTTATCATCTCATTGGTTTGGACGAAATTCAGTAAATCATATTCATATATGACAAATTTCCTCACTAAATCAAATCAAGTGCTTTTGTTGCAATACAACAAAAGTGACAAGAATAGTTGTATTACACTTGACAAGTAACCAATACTACTTGGAGAACCAACTAAAATTGGCTTATCTTCTACACCTTCAGAACTGGAACCAAAATAACTTTGTCCCAATCCCACATTTTAAGATCACATAAACCTGAATGGAACATCACAAACTAATTATACAACACTTAATGATGATCAAAAGAACTTGACCTTTTTTCAGGCCTTCACTGAGAAGATCTCCATTAGAGCAGACCAAGTCCCCACCACAGCAAACACCAAACCAAATGCAATAATCCCACCATTCAAAGCCACACCTCCCCATTTCAATTCCCTCTTGAACACAATCAAATGAAACAAAGCAGGCAACACAAACCCAAGCACAATGCAGATGCTGCTCCCGACGAGCGATAAGAAATCCGCGAAGTTAGGCACCAGAAGAGCAGTCAAGCTCACAAACAACACCACCACCCATCTCAACCACACACAGTACCTCCCCTCACACGCCCTCCTCTCAACAACCTCATAGACAGGATTCATCATGAGAGGAAATGTAAAGAAGAGATTCACACACAGCCCCAGCTGCACCAAATTGCTCACCAAACCTTTCCCTAAATTAGTAGTGATTATGTCCTTAGTTTCTTCACCAAATGCGAAGTAACCCAATGCACCAAACCCTGCATACATCAAAGCAATGAACCCCATTGACACCCCCAATGTTTTCCCAAATTTCTTCTTCTCTCTAGTCTCACTCTCCAATGGCAACACCATCCCAATCCCTTCAAATGCATAAACTGCAACACCAATCCCATAAAACACAACAGACCAACCTCCAAAAGCCTGCAATACAGGCCTCCTCTTCACAAACAACATCAAATCCTCGACCATCACCACGCCCATCGCGCCGATATCGACGACATCGGCGAATATACTCAAAGGCGCGAGATGGGTCAATGTGGGGATCGAATTGAGCCCTAATTGGAACGGAAAACACCCCCAAATGTAAAAAGTTTTCACCTTTAACCCTAGAATCGTCGAATTGGGATCATTGAAGACGTACCCAAGTGTGTTGGCGATGAACATGAGGTAGCTGACGCAGAACCCAGCTTGGGAGAGCACAATCATGGCGTCCACCGCGAGCCGTCCGATTGGGCCGCATACGATGAAGCCCAGATCGCCAAACGAGTTGATTTTGGGGGATTTGGGTCGGGATTCGAGCTTTCGACGAGATTTGACGAGGAGGAGCATACAGTGGTAGGTGAGGATCGCGACGAAGAAGATCATCAACACTCCGAAGACCCACCCTGTTCGCTTGAAGGTGTAGGGGAGGCCGAGGACTCCCGCGCCCACTATGGCGATGAAGATGTTCGCGATGGTCTTGGGCTGGGAGGATTGGTCGGAGGGTTTGGGAATCAATGGCGAGTCTTCGCTCGGGATGTCGGTGAGTGTGTAGGACGATGAACTCGCTTCCTTGTCGAACACCACCATGGCTGATTGGGTCAAATTCGGCTGGTTAGAGTTCGATTGAATCAAATTCGTTTAATGGGTATGTTGGATTTGCGAAGAGTTTGATGGGGTTTTGAGCGATTGAAGAATTTCGATGGATTGACCCAGATTTCAGAGATTTGGTAGCTCTCTTTAACTGTGAACTGAACTGAAATTTGGGGATTTTTGGGTTTTTGGAGAGAGAGAGATGAGCTGAAAAGGAGGACCATAGAAGGGACTGGGTGTTGTCGTGTTGTTTGGTGACGCGATTGGTTACGTCATTGTTAGGGGCCGTTGGATTGAGCAAAAGATCTTTGTGTGTGTGGATCTTGAGTTGTATCTGAGGGGTGTAAAGGGTGGTTTTTGCATTTGTGGTGGGGATGAGTGAGGGGATTGCAATTCGTTATTTTGGTGGACTGTGATCTGGTACGCGCCAGAAACATGGACTTGATCTTTAAAATATTCCTTCATTTTATTTGTTTTTGGTTGATGGTGGAGGTTTTTGTTTTTTTTTTTTTTTTTTTTGGTAAGTAATTACTCCTTCCCTCCAAAAAAAAAAAAAAAAATTACTCCTTTTGGCATGACCAACATTTGTGATTGAAACTGCAAAATAGACTCACTTTACACACTTAGTTAGACATTTCAACTTAGATGTTGTTGTTTTAAAACAATTAAGTAAAAATATATAACTTTTTCAGTTTAATGAATAAATTATTGATCCAAATTGAGGAGAGTTTAAACTTTTTTATTTGATGTGGCTTAATTTTACATTAGTTGAAAAAAAGAGTTGGTGAAAAAAATCAAATTGAAAATTAAAATCGAATATGAAATCATAAACTACATAGGCTAAAACTCGAAATATGCTTTGATAGAAAGTAAGGGAGTTGCTTGGTTAGAAAATATTTGGCGGAAGAAATCTACTATATTTTATTATTTGTTTTGAGCGAGCTACTTGAGGGACAATGTTGTTTAATAAGATGGCAACAGGAGCAGGGGATTATAGGTTGGCGTACGCGTGAAAGAGGACAAATGTGAATTGTCTCACTGTAGCCGCCGCCCTGACCCCACCAAGTCACCGACCCTGGCCTGTCTGGTATGACCGTATCCGTGATTCAGTATGAGTATGGCCCAATCCGTACCTTTTCTACAAAATATAAATATAATTATATATATATATATATATATATATATATATTTATGTGTTATATAAATATTGTATATATAATGATAGACGATGATAAACTTAGAGCATTAATTGTGGATTATTGGCGTAACATGGGGAAGATGTATGGCTTGAATAGATATTAAAGTTTAAAATTTATTTTCAAATAGTAACGTGCATTGCACTTTCTATTTTCAAATTTTATTATTTTTTTCTATGTATTTTTAAAATGAATGAAAGTCTAGAAGTAGACATCGGGAATGGACAATGTCTAATCTTTATATGTCAAGTTAGCTTCACATTCAAAATATATATTTGCATTAGAAATGATTTTTTTTTCAATGTCTATTTTGCCCTAGGTGGTTTTAGATCAAACAATATGTACTGATTTCTTAACAAAACGAAAATACAATCAATTGAAAACGTAACTGAATAAAATAAGTTAAAATCTAATTGGAGGCTTGCGATTTTCACAACGTTTTAAAATAAGATTTTTCCAACAATTTGGTGATTAACCCACTTCAGAAGCCCCAGGATTCAACCGGAGTGCACTTTCAAATTCAAAGATCACCAAATTTGGAAATTTACTTTAACTATAATCTTATTTTTCTCTCACAATAATTATAATTTCAAAATCACAAATTGAATAATTAATTTGTGGTTGAGTAAGACTTGAATAGACATTGAAAAGTTATCTTTAAACAACGCATCCCTTAATTTTGAAAATATAAAGAATCTGTTAGGCTCAACAGTTACAACTAATAACATACTGTGACGCCCTTTCCCTAATTTAGGGCACCGCCTGACCTAATCCAGTAATCAAGTCCAAGTCCTAGCCACGTAGGACTTAACTACGTATTAGTCGACGCATTTCTACTGTATATTCCTCGATATACGCATTCAGGATAAGTAATACACATGTCAATATATTACTAGATTTTAGTGTAATTAAAACTTTTTAAGAGTTTATAAAGTTTAGCGGAAGTCTTAACAGATTATGCGAAGCAATATAAATAAATCCTAAGTTTGGAAATCAGGAAACAATGATCACATGCATATATAATAGAGTGGCGAATATTAACAGTGTGATGGACACCATAAGTTGGAAAACTAAATGCTCGACCCAATATACAACTTCAAAACGCAACAAAAAACATAACTGTGTAATACAAAAAAATATCGAAAAGTACAAAATGTCAATGAAGAAATACACCGTTGGCTTAGAGGTAGTTGTTGATTTTCTCTTTGTTGGGCCTGCTCGTCTACAGCTATGCACCTACTGTCATAAAATTGACGGTGAGTACAAAAAGTAACAGTAATCCCCGTTAACTTATTCATTTATAGTTTCAAAGACTAAAAGATATTTAAAAGCATAAGTTCAGTATAGAAAGACTAGTACTAGAAATATGCTAAAAAATACCACGGTTACGCAAGTGAAACTAACACGAGGCTAAATAGTTATGATCTAGATCGATCGGCTGTGACATGCGTCATTGAAGCCTTTAAGGCCAATAAAGAACATGCGTGATATTGCACAGTTTAATATCACTAGGGAATCATCACTAGGGAATCTAACCCTAGTGTCACTTGGAACTTTAACTTTGGTGTATCGACAACCCCAAGGACTCTAACCCCGTGTGTCGCGTCATAGTGAGGAGTGTTGAAGTCCCCGGGGACTCCAACCCCATGTGTCGATCAACTATAACATAGTGCAATGGACTCCAGATTCTATAACTACTTTATAATTCTAATAAATTGACTTGTTAAGGATTTCAAGGCTTGGTTATGCTACAAAACACAATTCCTAAAGAGTATTAGTCTATAAAGTCATTCACAAACTCGCAATTCCTAATAGCATGCTATTTACACTATACTCACTATAAAACAACAAGAAACGACATAAAAGCATATGAATAGATTCAAAGGAATTTAATTCATCATAATTTGATGAAAGTCAAGCTCAACAAATGAAGAGTGTCAAATAAGTTCATGATATGAGATTACAACGCATGACACATTCAATATAGACTGCAACAAACAAGCATAAAGTGGATATGAAATGCAAATAAAACAATCAACGGGTATATTCACTTCAAGCAATGTAAAGTCTTAGCTTTATCGACTTCCTAATACCCCGAATCTTGTATCAAAACCCTTGAGATTCTTCTATAGGTTCCTGATATGAAATTAATTCAAATATATTTGGTTTATGTCTGGTGAAATGAGCTTAGGAACCTTAACACAAAACAACTCCTTAAGACTAAACAACATTGCAATTTTAGTCAAGTAGTGCAATTTTAAGCATGAAATTGTCCAAATCTCAAAATCTTCCCCAGTACAAAGTTTTTGGTTTCTATCTTAGTTTTTCAAAAAGGTTTGGTTTATGAAATCTCGATTTAGAACGAAAGAGATATCTCAATTCTACCAAAAAAGCTCAAATTGGAACTTAATCCGACCAACAAATTTAGAAGATGCATTTCTCCCAATCTATTGTTTCAAAATTCGTGATTTTTTTTTCACAAAGCAGCTAACATACCAAATAAAAACATACTAAATGATGAGCTCATTTGGATAAGTAATTATGGAGATATGCCTTTTAAAAGTGTAGTTTCAAAAATCTCGTAATGCATTCAATCATTTATTTGTAGAGCACTTTTGAACATGAAAAACATTCGAATTACAACATTTTCAGTAGGACAAAGTTGTTACCCTTTAAGTTAGCTTTCAAATGCCACCAGTTTTAGTTCATTTCGATTTAAAATGAGCAAGTTATGATTAAATTACATAGGCTGGTTCATAATACAACATGCAAAATTTCAATTTTGGTCTTACAACTTCAAAAATTCGTATCTTTTTTAATTTCAAAACCAAATTAAGAACTTCATAATAGCTGATCAGCTTGAAATGAGGAATCCAAATATATAAACTAATTGCAAAGATTTAACTATCAACCCTCTGAAAATGGCCAAAAATCAAAACTGGTTTCAACTTGAAATAGAGAGATATGCACCTAGAGTTGATGACACTTTGATTTGAGCTCCAACTCTCATTGATCTCCTTGAGTTTTTCAGCCAAAACCCTCCTCAATTCCTCTGATTTCTTCTTCTCCAACTTCCTTAGCTTCTAAGTTATGGAATTAAAATGAATTGCATGGATTGAATTATCCAATCTTATATATAAAGATAGGATTGATTAATAACTATTGATCTTTATGTACATACATATCTCGAGACTAATTTAATAGCCTACAGCTTGATACAATTTCACTAACTCTCTACTAACTCTATCTAACTAACAATAATCCATACTTTATTGGTCTCTTGATGTGTCATTACGTATCTCGATGAACATCATATAGCTATTGTTTTATCTTGCTAACTTATATTACATTTAATATAAAATCAATTATAGCCACATTAATTCTACTATTTAAGCTACACTAAGCTTAAACCAACTTACCACATCACTCTCTACCCCGGTCCCATGTCGACATACATCTCGAGGCGTCTCTACTCATGTCTCAGCACCTACATACAAGTAGGAGTGACTTAGTAGTCTACACATATACAATACACTAGACATACATCACAACAAATCTAACATATACCTCGACCATCTCAAATCGGTCAGTGCACGTATCACGGTGTCAGTCTCATGTCACGGGTCGATAATCCTGATTACGGATAATAAACGAGATTAGGAATTTGGGCCCTGACACGTACACATACTCAAACCGAAATATGTACAATAGCTAAATAAAATTCCAAAATTAATTACTATTAATTAATTCCAAAATTTAAAAACTAAGTACAACAACAACAACAACAACAACAACAATATAGCCTCAGTCCCAACTTAATTATAGTCAGCTATATGGATCAAACTTTTTCATTGTGCTCGATTGACGCAGCGGAGATCTTCTAAATCAGTTGAACGAATCCACGAACAACTCGATCTAGGTCAGAACTTAAGCCAAAGTTCAAAAATTCTTTTATTTCAATCAAAAACTACGAATTACACCAAATAGATCGCTTAAATAGCGAAACCCTAAAATTTCTAAAAATAGTAAAAAGTCTAAAAAGCCCTAAACTGAAAACTAGACGAAAAATAGAAACAAACGCCGCAAACGGCAATAAAAACGGAAATTCCTAATGAAAGTTGTAAGCAAAACAAAAGTTTCCTAAAATAGCAAAATTGTCGTTTCGGAGGTCGAAACGATGGAATTTCGCCGAAAAACACTGTAGTCACGGCATAGCAGTGAGTTGTAATCTCCACGCCGTTTCCAATAAACCCATACCCCCGAAACGCCAAAATTCAAACGCCCAAACTTCGTCATTTGCGAAAATTACGAAAATGCCATCCTTTCATATTTTCCATCATATTTTTCCAAGAATTTACAAGCTAATTCTTGGACTTCATCATCGATTAAGTGCAATTGATGGTGAGCTTTCCAGACCATTCAAATCCCTCCCAATTAATGCATCCCGTGTTAATTTTAGTCTACCCCTACCTCATCGAATTTCTACAGTTTCTATCGAGTCAAGTTTTCTAGTGGGGGCATTTGTAGGTTGTCTTTGCAGGTGACCAAACCACCGCAACCGTCATTCTCTAATCTTTGTATCAATTGGTGCTACTACTATTTGTCTTTGAATTTCTATGTTTCTTATTCTATCTTTACGAGTTTTACCACATATCCACCTAAAAACATCCTCATTTCTGCTACGTTCATTTTATGTAATTGTTATTTTTTACCGCGCAAAGCCCATATTTGACTTAAAATATATGTGAGTCACCTTACTACCCATGTGCACCAATTGGGTTACTCACTCCAATCCTTTGCTTCAAAACAAAGTTTAGTCGGGTTGCTTTTCACATATAAAAGTGAGAAAGAGCTTTTTGATTTTTCAATGTGAAACTCATGTTTTCTTTCAAAACACATGAACAAGCTTAAGTCTTTTGTATTCAACAGGGAGTGCGCGTTCATACTCATCCACATCTCCATTGAGACGCTATTATCCATGGAGACACTCTTACCAAAATGAAGGGCACCATGATTGAGTACTTGGCACTTCAAGACTTTGAAGTAGTCAAAGTCATTGGGCTTCGAACAGTGGAGGATTGAAACACAAGAAGATTTTTATGCATTTGTTTTATATATATATATATATATATATATTTTTTTCTCTTACTATGAGTTTGTTTTTCCAGTATTATAATTTGAGTAAAGGGCATAATTGATGTAGTGACTCCAATTAATTTATAGTTAAGTTGTTATTGTTCCACCACTAAATCAGTACATTTAACTCGAAATAAAATTTATTACCTCAAATGCTATAGTGAATGATAATTAACTAATATATTGATTTAAAAAAAAACTAATATATTTGATTGCTCAAAAAGAAAAAGATTTTGCAATATGAATTGTGAATTATAAGTATTGTCAACTCAATTGATCATAGTAATATATATTATAACCCTTTTTGTGAGAACCTTTTTCTTTAAAAAAATTTGTGGTGTCTCGTAAAACTATTCTATAACAAACACACTAAATCATATATAAAAAATATATTTGGAAAAACTTAAAGACGGAAACTTATCTTTGAGTAAAAAAAAACCAAACTTATTATTTCAAATATGTTATGTGAACAACTGACTACGGACATCTTCAATCCACAAACTCTAAAGTAGAGTTACTCTAACATTATTCACCTCTATTTTGGAGTAAACCATTGACACTAACACTATTTACGTCTCCAATCCATCAACACTATATTTAACATTATTATACTTTCAATCATTATTTTATTCAATTTAATCTTTTTTCTTATATATTTAATTTTTAATGTATTTCAAAGTATTTTCATACCCATAAAAATATACTTATAATTAATAATTATGTATTTAATAAATAACTAAAATAAATTAAATTATATATAAATAATGTTTTGAAAAAATATAATAAAATTAAAAACTTTTAAAAAGAAATACACAAATAAAATGTATTAAAAATATAAGAAGATAAGTTAGTAATTAATTAATTAATTCTTAAAAAATAGTTAGTGAATTAATTAATTAATTAAAATCTCAAAATAAGATAAATAAAAAATATATATACTAAATAAGATAAATATAAAGTAGGATAAGATAAAAAACAGAAAATATAAAAAAGAATAAAAAAATAGATAAATGGAGCACCAAATCACCTTTACTGTACACCAATCAGCGCTAAAATGACGTTGGTTGCAGTTGGTCTAATAGACCTCAACCACTCAATTGAAGCAATGACTGATTAACATGTGCAACTTCCATCTTGCAATAAAATCGATTAATTTAAAAAGCTATCCAACAATATATATACACCAAAACTCTCTTAACCTGTTAGAGGGAGAGCCAAATTCATTATCAAAATCCAGTTTTGATTGTGGGGTCATTGCAATGAAAACTTTGAATAATTTTTTTTTGGGTTTTATTGAGAGATGAACCCACACGATCTTCTCAAACCTTGCACTTTAACAAGTGACTTACCATCCATCTCACTAGATATGCTTTGACAAAACTTTTAATAGACTCAATTGAGGAAGAAAGTTACATTATTAAATTTTTTTATAGAAATTAATATCCAATTAAAAAGCTAATTTTTATTACAAGTAAGATAATAGTGGTAATCTTCACACTTAAGCAAATACTTGTAATCTTTACAACTAAGCAATATTTGAGTGGTAAGAGATTCTATTCCTCTTAAATAATGTCTTAATTTTGATTATTATAAATAAAACAAATTAAGTTGAGATGATGAGATCATTTCTCGTATAGGAGTCGGACAATGCTGGAATCAAACGTAGATTGGTAAGCATAATTGGCGCTGATGTCACGTGGGAGACGAAGAAATAAACTTGCAGTCTTCAAAAAATCTTATTATCAATTATCAATTATTAGTGGTAAAAAAAAGCTTTGTTTGTTGACAAAAGTAAAAAAAAAACATGTAAAAGAATTAAAAGCCAAATAAAGAATCAACCTCGGAGACAGACAAGTGGACTGTTTTGGGGACACCGGCGTACGCTAGCTAGCGACTCTCGTGCGCCTTTGACGATTGCTCTTCGTCAAGCGAGCGCATAGACTTACTTACCTTCGAAGCTTGAATTCCCAGCTCTTCTACTCGATCAGATCAAACTCTCCGATCCCTAGAAATGCTCAACCGATTCTGAAAAGACCGATCGATCGATCGATCAAGCGAGCGAGATGGCGAGGAATTGGTGCGATTTCCGACTTGTTCTGCTGGTCGCCGCGGCTGCCTTCATTTACATCCAGGTTTGGCTTTCGTTTTGATTTCGATGACCTAATCTCTGCTTTCTTCATGAATTACTACTACTCTTCATGCCCTAGCTCGCTAGCTACCTAGGTTTTGTTGTTTTAATTCCAATTCTGTGAGCTGTTGATTTCGGATCCTTTTGGTGCTGTAAATATGGAAATTTGGAGGTTTGGATCGATGGTTTACTGATGGTTTTTTGTGGTCTGAGTCTTTTGCTCATATTGGAGACTAAGAAGTACAAAAATTCAAAGAAAAGTAGGAAAGTAGGAGTAGCGAGACTGGAAGAAAACTGGATGTGTTATGATAAAAGATTACAAATCACATCATCCGCAATATTAAACCGGGCATAAGAAAACGTCATGGATCGGATCCATGTAGTAATTTGGGATACATTGACGAAGGCTTTGTGTTTTATGTTTTGATTTACTAGGCTTTGGATTGGTGAAAGAGTGATGAATGTCTATGAGGTTTTAGTAGTCGAAAAAGAGATGGAGTGAATAGAAAAGTAGTACTTTGAGAGGAAGATGTTAGAGTCTATAGGCTTTAAGTTGAGTAGTACCTTAAATTGAACACATGCATTGTGAGCTCACATATAGTAGGGATCAAAATAATGGCATAGTAAAATAAGGGGAAGTAGAAGGTGAACCATCTTTTTTTTTTTTTTTTAATATTTATGATCCGTGACAAAAAAATGATCATATTAAAGATGACGTTACTCATAGAATTCAAGTTGGATGAAAGAAGTGAAAGAGTGCAATAAGTGTGAAATGTGACCTAAACATTTTTGTTGTGCTAAAAGGAAGATTCAATAGGACCGTAATTAGACCAGCTATGTTTTATGAGATTGATATTGGGGGGTAAAGAAACAACACATACCTAAAATGATTGTAGCAGAAATTGGATTTGCACCGAGGAACTAGGTTATTCCTTGAACTAGGTTATTCGTTGCCTAGGAGATGCCTACGCGGCAAAAAAAAATAAAAATATTTGAAGGTCCTTGAATAATAATTCATTTAATTATGGGTCGTTAAGAGACACTAATTGCCCATTAGTCATAGTGATTCAAATTCCATATATATTTCAATGATACTATTAAGCCTTACAATCTTTATTTAACACTAATTGTGTCAAATTTCGTTATTTAATAGGTATTTACATTATTAAACTTAGTTGTAAATAACCCTTTTAACTTTCAAAAAATTATTTAGAAGAACACTGCTTCCCGAGACTACCGCTTGAGCGGTTATGCCCTAAAACACCTTGCTGATGCCTAGGCAACCATTTAGGCGACTCCTTGTAATCATTGAGTGTAAACAAGGATGTTTAGGTGGATATGTGGTAATATTCGTAATGATAGAAAAGAAACATGGAGATTGGAAGAAAAGTTGGAGTAGCACCAATCGATGTAAAAATTAGGAAAAGGCGGTTTGGTGGGTTGGACACATCCAAAGACGATTTGCAATTGCAAATGTTGCAGTTGGAAAACTAGACATACTAGGAATTGAATAAACTCGATGGTAAATGGGCAGATCTAAAATACCCTGGGATGCATTAGTTAGGAAAGATTTAAAGGATTATGAAAACACACCATCAAGGGCATTAAATTGAGAAGCGTGGAAAATCTTGATCCATATAAACAATCTCAACTAACTTGGGGATTGAGGCTTTATTGTTGTTGTTGTTGTTGTTGGTGGTGGTGGTGGTGGTGGTGAATGTCTAAGATTTTTGTTTGACATAGGACAATGCGAATTCACAGTCACGGAGCTGTAGCATTCATCAATTGTGTTCTGATAAAGCCAAAGAAAACATGAGTTTTTGAAATTCCATATACTCTGATTTTCATTACTACGTACTCTTGACAACACATTGATGTTCTGGAGAACCTTTTAGTGGACTGAAGTTGAACCTTGGAACTTGTTCTTTCAATGGATATTTAAGAGATACTTCTCCAACAGGTGTCGATGGGCCATTTTTCTTGCTTAAGCTTGTAAATCTGGTTTACTGATTCATATATCTTTTTGATGTTCTTGGATACTAGTTTCCCATTTCGTTTTTTGAAAATTGAAGACTGCATTTCCTTCTGTTTCTTTCCCTTAGATGCGGCTTTTCGCAACACAATCGGAGTATGCTGATCGACTTGCAGCTGCGGTATGTTTGTAATGTTTGTTTCAATTCCCCATTTATTTACATTGGCAGCAAAAATATGTTCTTCTTTCTTTTTGAGCTGTTCTTGTATAACCATGGTGTAGGATCTAACGTATTAGAACACTTGCCAGATCTTGGAAAAACCATAATTTCTTTATCTTGTCTGAATTAAAACATGCCGCTGTCAGATACGTTCCTTGGTAAATTTAATTGGGTGACATCATGATTGCAGTTCTCTCTCTCACATAAGTCAAGAATCTCTTTGTTACCATTGGACACTTTGAAGCCATTCCTCAAAATGCATTTTCTGCATGTCCTAAATGAAACTTAAGATCATTCTTTGGGCTTCGTTTTAATCTT
Source organism: Stephania yunnanensis (assembly GCA_039657365.1). Taxonomy (NCBI): domain Eukaryota; kingdom Viridiplantae; phylum Streptophyta; class Magnoliopsida; order Ranunculales; family Menispermaceae; genus Stephania; species Stephania yunnanensis. The sequence goes on along the minus strand of CM077585.1, from coordinate 49,633,030 downwards.
TACAGGTAGAATCTGAGAGTCACTGCACGAGTCAAACGCGGTTGTTGATTGATCAAATAAGCATGCAACAGGGTCGAATTGTGTCCCTTGAAGGTGTGTCCTGTGGCCATCTACATTTCAACTTTATTATCTAAAGAATTTTACTTTTTTCTCAATTTAGAATTTTGCTTAGTTAGTTATAAGATACTAGTTTGTCAGGATCACTGTGGACTTTTAAAATCAGCAACTAATTTTATCTAGTATCTGGGAGCTGAATTCTGAACTGAAGATTAAGAATAGGTAGTAGGTATTCTTTTTGTATTGGTTTTATCTTATGGAGTAAGAAGTAGGTACTATACAAAATCAACAGATGAAAGTGATAAAAAATGGGGGTTGGAATGCCAGGTTGGTTTTAAATCATATCAATATCTGTGAGCCATGAATAAGAAGCAAGTGAAATCTTTTAATCCCAAGCTATCAACAAATAGATCAAGCAAGGTTTGACCTTGTAAAACAAACTAAGTGTATTTGGGTAATTTTAGGGCTTTACATGATTAAACCAAATGTGAGAGATTTTTGTGAGGGACCTCGATAGCTTAGCAGGGATATCGTGCATTCTAACATTGGCATCACTTCATAAATCTTCTTTTTTATGCTTGTTTGTTTATTTTTTTCTTTTTTTTTGGGATAAAAATGATTATTGTATTAATTATACTATGATGTTTGCTGCATAAGATGTGAACAAGCAGTCCACCCTCATTAGGTAATATAAAAAAAAATTAGTTTTTAGTTTTTACACATACCGGATAATTATATTCCATTAAAGGCCTTTTCCGTTGATGACTATAAATACGCCTTGTGATGAATTATCACCCATATGTCCTTATTTGACAGTTGAACTCCACATGATCAAATATTGTTTTATTCCTTTCTATTCAGAATTTCAGATACACTAGTTTACTGCATGAGAATGAAATACTGTGTTCCAAAATGCTTTTCTTCTAATGTCAAAATCATTTAATTATACCAACAACCGGTTAGTTCGAGCGGTAAGGGACTTGGTTCCCTTTAAGTGAGATTTCGGTTTCGAGTCTCATAGATGGAGCAAACTGGTTTGAAAGGGCTACCCTTGTATGGGGCCTAACAATGTTTGAGCGTGGATCAGTCGATGCGGTTAACATCGAATACCACATGAGAAAAAGAAAAGACATCTAATCATTTAACATTTTGAACGTTTTTGTGACATTTGAAGTATCCATAGATACATTCGTCTCCCCGAGCGTGGATCAGTCGGGGCATCTTTTTGTGGTCTTTTTATTTGATGAGAGCTCATAATTACTATTAATAAGCTTTGCCTATAGGATTGTTGTTCAGTGAGTAACATCCACATACATTGGAATCCATTTTTTTTTCTTTTAATTTTTATTTCAAAGTTACCAACCATAGTGCTCCTTTTTCTTCAATATGCAAGCCTTTTCCCATCAAGATGCTTGATTATCCATGTCATAAATTTCATTTTTTTTTTTTTTTGGATTGGCAAAATAAGTCTTGTGAGGTGTGAAATATGAAAAGACATTCTTTGAGTGGTTGGGATTCAAATGGAGCTTCAAGATAAACATACAAATGCCATTGGAAATTTATCCACTCCTCCATATCAAACTTCAAACAACAAATGCAGATTAGGGGATGGGTAGAGAATTTACTTTTAGGAGGAATCATGATGAACATAGGTCCTTTGTTGAACTTTATCCAAACTTGTATGCTCTTTTTAATTTCCATAAATTTCCAATCAAGGATTTTCAGCCCTACCTATGAAATCCAGGACTCAGGAGGAACCATGGGGACCATGAAATAACTACTGTAAGGCCTATTGTTACAAACCAATTTTTTTTTATTTATCTTGCAATACTTTCTGTAAGCATGGTGGTCAACCTTTCTCTCTTCCTTTTTTACCTTCACCATTTGTGGAAAAGTCAAATTGAGTGTTACTTTCTATCAGGAGGATTAATACTATGGATAGTAGTATCCAAAGAAGAAGGCTAATCAGCTGCTTGTCCCAATAGTGGTGCATATTATGTTGAGGAAACAGTGGGACAGAAAGTCATGTATTTATTCATTGCAAATCTCTTCTGTCACGTTATGTTTCTCAAGAAAAATGGTTACCTCTTGGTTATTCTAAGAACATGTTCCCAAGTATTTGATTTCCAATGACTGGGAGAGCAACACTGGAAAAAAGTCACAAGAATATTCTTTGGTTTATTCAAATTAAAGAATGTGGCAGTCTGAATTGTGAAATTATCTATTATGATCCATTGTTATGGTTGTAATCAAGAAGGCATATTCTTTGGTTTTGGAATCCTTGAAATTAAAGTTTGTTTTTAACACCAGTGGTTTCTGAAGTAGAAGTTCCTAAGGTAAACCACTTTAGATACCTAGGATCAATCATGATGGTAACATTGTCTGAATTGTGAAATTATCTATTATGATCCATTGTTATGGTTGTAATCAAGAAGGCATTCGAAGCATTACCATTATTGGGTACATGTTGGAATTGGAATGTGGATTTTCTTGGTGAGGAACTGCTGATACTTTGTTATTGTAAATAATATTTATTTGTTTGTTTTTAACACCAGTTTATTGGTTCGTATAAAAATCTATTTATCATATTATGATCACCATCTTCCTTTTTTTTTTTTCATTCTTAAATTGGTGCTTTTGCTATTTGGACCTAATGATTTTGATGTCAAATATTAATAAATGTTCTTCACTAAATATTGTGGCACATAAAGGTAGGTTTTCATCTTTTGGTTATCGTAGCTAAGAAAATAATGTGCAGCTACAGTGATCTTTTCCTTATTAATGATTATCCTGCCCTGTCAGATGAAAAGAAAGTCAGAGACCTCGAGTGCAGCCAGCTGAGAGCTCTTGTGCGAGAACTTGAAAGTACGTTCCTGACTTCTTTGTATGATTTCTCGTGTGATACTTGTGCACACTCCTGTTAATTTCTACTCATTTAATCACCCTGCCAATTTCTTTGTTCCTGTTTGATTTGTGCTGTCAAACTATATGGAACGAAACTGTATATTTGTCGCTGGCATCAAATTAAATGATGTTTACTGAGCATTAAAGTGTGAATGAAACATCTTTTTCCCAGACATCACCTAGGTTCACAGCATTATGGGTGATTTGATTAGAAAGAAATAGTAGTATTTTACTATTTTTGAGAATAAGGCTGCAGATTATCAGATCATGTGGCAATTCTCTCTATGGTTCTAGATGGGTTTCCATTAGTGAACCAGTAAAGGTTGTAGCAAGCAGAATGGATGGGGAACTGGCACAAGTTTATGTAAGATTTCCAAAATTCTGTTAGTGGACTGGCTGGGATGTTGTAGTAGTCTCCTGCATTCTTATTTTTTAATTTTTTGAAAGAAAATAGATGGAGAATTTCTAATCCTCTTGGTCTTTGTTCGGTAAATATTATATCTTTACTACAATATTCAGTTTCTTTTAACACTGTTTCCTTTCTCTATTCATAAATTCCTTATTTTCTGCTGAACTCAATAAAGCTTTTTACTTTATCATGGTGCTCGGCTGCATGATTGCTTAATCCACTTAACTCTACCAAGTTTTGTTTCTTCTGCCATATCATTCATTGTAACTGTTTATATCCTAGTATGTCTCCACCTTAGCTCATGTTATTTTATATGGGTATTTTTTTTCCAGTTATCTCTATTAGTTATTGTTGATTGATATTCTACAATTCCATGCTCATACATGTATTAGATTTGTGTATGTACTTGAAGTACCTTTATTGTATGTCACTCCAAACCTTATTAGCTAGAAGATTATAAGCTACTTGACAATTTAAGTTGTAGTAAATAAGCTAGATGATAAGAGTTTAGTAGTTTTTTTTTTTAAAATGCCAGATGAAGGATTTTCTCCCAATTTTGCCCCCATAAATTTACATGGTAGAAACGGACATGTTTCCAAATTCACATGTGATGACTATCTCCAGAACACGAAGTCATTTGTTTGTTTTTTATCAACATCATTGGTTTAATTAATTAATATTATATTAAAATTAAAGTAAAAAAATATTATATTAAAATTGTGTAAAAGAATGTAATATTTGTACTTATATATAATTTATATACTTACTTGTAATAGTAAATCACAGCTTTGTATGGATCCAAAACAAATTATACATTTGTATATTTTACAAATTAAGTTAACATACATATTCTTTGTTATATTAATTGCTTCAAAATTACCAAAAGAAATAAAAAAGAAGGGACCTAAGATAAACATAAAATGTCCTAAGATAAACATAAAATGTTCTCACATGTCATTTCACACTTATCAATTGTTGAATTAGCTTTTTCGAGCAATTTTAGTTGATTTGCTAAATTATCAGCTTTCAACTATCAGTTACTAACTTTTCAGCTATCAGCTAGATTATAAGTTAGTTCAGCCAAATAGAGCCTGTGTCTCACATTTGTTCTTTTATTGGTATTCCTACTATCTCTAGTATATTACACTTAATTTGTTGGAAAGATTACAAATTTCTCTCCGAGATTTGTCATAATAAGCACTTCAATCCCTGTATTTTCCAAGATATGCACTCTAGTCCTTTAAGACCTTTCCAAAATTTTAGGGTTTAGGGTTGCACAGTTTGCGCTAATTTGGAAAATTTTAGGGTTGTGCTTATTAGGAAACAAACTACTAACGTCATCAATACTACTTTAGCGTAGCGTATTCTAAATGTTATTTGGTTTTGAAATTTTTGAAAATAGGCATTTTGAGTGATGTGAAGTCTATTAGAAGAATTATAGAGCATACTTTTGCAGGGACTGAATGGCATTTAACGGCAAACTTCAGGGGGCTATTTGTAATTTTGCCTAATTTATAGTGTATGTTATCTTCATTGCATAGCATTCTGTTTCATAAACCATGGCTAGTTAAGAAGAATCTTATGAAATTTTTTTTTCCTGCTTCTTCTGGATGCGCCAATCGTCGAATAACCCATAACCACTCCTCGAGCTAGACCATTATCTTATATCTTTCACTCCTTGTGAAAAGTCAGAACGATGTTAAGATTTCAGAAACTTATTGTAATATCTACATTGAATTGGAAACGAAATTTTATTATTGTTGTGGCAAACAGATTTAATGCAAATAGGTTTCATCAGTAAACTCGTTTCTAGGAGTGAAAGCGTAAAATCTCACAATTGAATTTTCTTTGGTGCACTCTGTTGATGAATAGATGCTAAACAACAAAGGAAAAAGTTCAGTGTTACTTGTCCTTTCGCTGTATGGTGCATCCACAACATTAGAACGAAGCAAATATCTGCATTCCATCTCTAATTTTTCATGATCTTCCAGGCTCAACCATTATTGTAAATAAAATAGTATCATATATCTATTGAGGGAACAAGTCATGTACGCCCCTTTAAATGCTTGTTTACCTCTTTGGTGTGGCCTTGATTTTGCCTCATTTAAAAAAGCTTGTGGGTTGAAATCTACTGCCTTGTGTTAGCCACGAGGTGTACCTCCCACTTGAGGAACTGCCTGTTGGATTACTCATATCTGATGTGTAGGTGAGAGTGTGCAGGCCCATTATAGTTTTTTCATGAATGGATAGTTTTTCATCTAAAAGAAAATTTCTAATGCAGAATAATTTGAAAGCTATTGCTATCCTCAAATTATCTTGCTGTATAACTAGTCAAGGACATGCGTATTGTTGGTTAGAGAAATTACTTATAGTGTAGATATAAATTTATACTTTTTTATGTTCCAATATCTCTTTCCATACATATGCACAGGATGATCTTTTGAAATGCAGCAATCAGTCTTTTGATTAGAAACTTTTTTTTTTTTTCAACATGTAATAGCTCCTTGTGAATTAGTTGGCTAAATGTTTAGCAATTTTTTGTTTTATTGCTGCAGAAAAAGGCTTGAAGAGAGAACAGTTGACAAATTACAGGTTCAGCTGAACGAAAAGTTGCTTTGAAGAAAAATTGTCTTTTGAAGTTTAGAATAGTTAAAATATCTTTTCATTTCTGCAAGTTCTATCAGGTTCCAGTAGCGGCAGTTGTGGTTATGGCATGTAATCGTGCAGATTATCTGGAAAGAACAATTGAGTCCATTTTAAAGTAAGCGTGAACATCTTGGCATTTTACTTAAGCCTTGACAGTATTCTTTCTTTCCAGAGATTATCATATTTTTTTCTTGCCTCTAAATCTGCAATGTTATGTATATATATATATTGCTTCTAGATATCAAAAACCTGTTGCTCCAAAATTCCCGCTTTTCATATCCCAGGTATGAAACTCAAAACTTATGCTGTATGTTATTTCCTAATTGGTTGTTAATTGTTATTTTTGAATGTGGGAGTGAATAGAGGTAATGGTATATTTCTTTCCCAGGATGGAGCTGATGAAAGAGTTAAACATAAAGCGTTGAGCTACAACCAGCTGAACTATATGCAGGTAAATTACGAGTCAATCTTTTTGTAGCTCTCTTTGCCAAAAGATGAGTGCTGTATTGTATACTGAAGACGATAAAAAAGTATTGTATACTGAAGTCTTACAATGAGGTGTATCTTGTCCGTTTTTGTACTCTTCACAGTACTCGGGTTTTCTCAAATTAATTTGCTGGACATGGTTAGAGTTAGGTCTAATCAGTTATAACTTCTTCTGATTAATTTATGGTTCTGCTTGTATGCTTTACAATAATTGCTCAAGGAAGCATGCCCTAGCCCTACCCCCACTAGCTACCCGCATCATATCCATTTGTTTGTGCGATACACTAGATATTATGCTTAATGGTGACATGAGATATTTTAGTGATTATTGTGGAATTCATCTTACAAGACTTACATGTTTATCCAAATATATTTTTATCTTTGGGACTCTTATTGATTCGTTGTTCAGTAAATTAAGGCTTACCAGCATTTTGATGAACCATTCTTCTCTTAATATTGTTGTTATCCTAGCAGTTTATTGGGCATTGCCATCACCTAGTGATTTTGTGTACGTTATGTTTTCCTGGGAGATGTAAGTCTTTCATGATATTTGAGCCTTCATTTTTTTAGGTATCTGCACCATTCGAGTACGACTAATCCCATAGGGTCCAATCGGTCCTACCAAACCCATTGACCATGAGAAACCACCAAAATGGTTTCATTGTTGATGCAAGGACTCGAACACGTGACCCCCTTCCATGTGAAGAAACCTCCATGTAGTACTTGCGCCTTTCATATAGTATATATTTAGTTTCCTTGTTCATTTACTTGGTGCTCATTGATTTGATATCTTCTGAATTTCATGGACAAAAGGGACCACCCATGGTACCACCCATAGTTGTTTGGCTTAGTTGAAGTGCTCAGAGGATTCAGTTGGTTTTATTAAGCTAATTGGCTGAGTTTGGCCGTTGTGTCTTTTCTTGTTTGGTTGTGAGATTTCAGGTGACGTTGAATTATAGTCAGTGATCAAATTGGTATGAAATTGGTTCTATTGTTGTTTTGCATGCCTTCCGCGTGCACACATTTCTCCTTAGTGTGCTGCATTTATGGTCTTGATTAGTATTTCGATAAAATCTGCACAACTGAGTTCTCAAATCTCCGTAGCCATTGCTTTAAATATTGACTCCAGAACTTATTGCAGCATTTGGATTTTGGACTGGTGCGTACTGAAAGGCCTGGCGAGATAATTGCATACTACAAAATTGCAAGTTAGGCTTCTATCTTTTCTTTTCTCCTCCCTTTTCTTTATTTTTAGTTTGTCTTTCTTACTAAACACATGGTCCTTGTTTTTCCAAAAAAAAATAAAAAAATGCATGTTCCTTGCAGGTCACTACAAATGGGCACTGGATGAACTATTTTACAAGCATAATTTTACCAGAGTAATTATTTTGGAAGGTGCAAAATTTCTTTTGAAATATTTGTGCTTCATAAAATAACCTCTTAATTGAGGGTAGTGAGCTTAGTAGATTCTTTTGGTCAAAACAGATGATATGGAAATTGCACCAGACTTCTTCGACTATTTCGAGGCTGCTGCCGATCTCCTTGATACTGACAAGTATGTATTTAGGGTAGATTAAATTATAAAGGCCATGATAATGACAATCAACTTTGCTAGATTATTGTTTAAATCAACCTTTTAAATCTTTGGCTCAACAAAATATGGAGGTTGAGAAAATGGTTACTTGTTTTATATTTAATCCAACGTGCACATCACTTCAAATAGCAAAGAAATGTTCATCTAAGGGTCCTTTTTGGTGATAATGATCTTGATCCAAGACTCCAAGTAAAATATCCTTACTCATCATCTCCTTGGAGGTCCTTTGAGCATATCTTATTTTCTTCTGTTTAAGGAGATCATACTTTGACAAAAGAAGGCTATTTATTACTACCTGTGTGATTCTGTCTATATTCATGTCATTCTTTTCCAACTGTGCTAGATCTGAGCAATTTTTTAATCTTTTCATGTTGTGATATGTTTAAAGAACCATAATGGCTGTTTCTTCATGGAACGACAACGGACAGAAGCAATTCGTGCATGATCCCAGTAAGTTTTAAATTTTTATATGATGAAACCACTGGGTTCTTATTTTGTCTGTTTTTATAATGCGGCATCAATTAGTTGAGATGACAACAATGCTTACTACATAAATTCAGACTGTTGCCAAGCTAGAGTCGATTACTTCTGAATTCTCAGACAATTATTCATGTTAGACTTCTCAACTAAACAAAGCCTTTTCCAAACTGCAATGGATTAAACTATTATAATTTGCTTTCCCTGCTCATCTATGTTCCCTTTTGTTTCCCTCCAATCCTGTTTTGTCTTCCTACTTTTTGAAAATATTATTATAAACTCTTACAGAAGTGTGGAATTTGTGCAGGCTACTTCTTATTACTTAATAAGGATCATCCTTTAGCTTGTTTGTATGCATCAGTGTTTAATCTGTTTTCTATGAGAGTTGGATTGGAACGAGATGCAAGATACATATAAACCCACTTTCATGGAGCACCGGGTCTTACCTCTAGCAACCTACCTTGCCCTTGTAAAACTTACCTCAGTTGATTATTAATTCAGAAGCATTCATTGGAACTGTCTTTAATCTTTGTAAACCTTGTCTTTTTTATGGGTTGTGCTCTCTTCACGAGCTAAACATAATCTTGTTATGATTTTTCTAGACTGACAAGTCCAACCTCTATACTTTGATTACACAATATCTGATTTTCTAAGTACCATAGAAATTATTCAATTTGCTTATTCAAGGCTGGCAAAGGTTTGGCACTAAATTGATCCAATTATTTTATTTTCCCATTGGAAGAACAAGGTTCCCTTGTGCTTTTCTAAAGAGTTAAACACATTTATCCTTATCTAAAAAGTATTTGATACTTTCTGCAGAAACGCTTTACCGGTCTGATTTCTTTCCTGGTCTTGGATGGATGTTGACAAAATCCACATGGAATGAGCTTTCACCAAAGTGGCCTAAGGCATATCCTTCGTTAAATATCGTTGTTTAGTTGTACATCATGTTCTTACTTGTGTTCTCTCCTAAACTGGGTTCCTTAACAAAGTAATACCTACTGGGATGATTGGCTGAGATTAAAAGATAATCGCGGAGGTCGCCAGTTTGTCCGTCCAGAAGTGTGCAGGACGTACAATTTTGGTGAAGTTGTAAGTTTGAATCTTCTTTATTTCCCAAATTGTTCTCTTGATCCTTAACTGTTACATTCTGAATTTTGAATCATTTAGTGCTATGCTGCTTTGTGTTTTTATGTACCGTATTTTTGTGAATGCTAATGTTATTGAAAATCCATGGTTATTAAAATTAGAAAAGGGAAACTTTCAAAGACAGCATGATAAAATTAGTGAAGGGTATATATGTTAACCCACAAAAGGTTGCCAAAGAGGCCTTAGTTCGAGTAGGTGTCAGCAGAAACTTCCTTGGATTATGTGCATTAGTCATGTCAAATTCTTTGAGAATAACACCTTGTCAATTAAACAAAGAAGACTAATCAGTAGTATTATTCTTCAGAAGTCAAGCCTCTACTTTAAGTTGAAGCAGCATAAATTGCATGGTCATTGACGTTACTTGGATGCGTGATGCAACAAAGAAGGAAAGGGGAGGAAAAAAGCCAAAAAAGAGAGTTTAATGTGCTATTGTGATTTTTTTAAGACCTTTACTTCTCTTCTTAGCAAGTTAATTTGCGTTGCAAAATCTTTGTTACATTTTGTTGATGCCTTTCTACATTCTTATATCTTAGCTAAACTTCATTTGAGTGCTTGATCTTTGTTTTATAAAACAAGGCTTTATAGTTTAGGCTGAATTTCACTAATTTAGTTACTGTTCAAGCAAACTTTAGCGATATAGTTTGGTGAAATTGCTGTTGAACAGCTGAAAAGTGTTTGCAAAGTGAACTGCATCTCCTAAAATAAGATTTATTCAAGTTTCATGTGTTCTTTCTTTTGGCAAATACAACTAAAAATGGTGTCTGCGTCAATTGTCCTGGAATCTTAAGCCGGAAACAATCAGGGGCGGTTGTTAGTTTTTACCATGGAAATTTCTTCAGATACGTATTTGTTTTGTTTCCTCATTTGTTAATCTACTTTGTGTTTTCATCGGGGAACTCTAAAAAGACATGTCTTTCCAAAGAGCAAATTCTACAAATTGCCTTCAAATTTATTCCAGGATAAATGCATGAATTGAAACATCTGCATCCATTGTATGTTGCAATTTTGACAGTGTTTGAAATTTGTGATGAAGTAGGATATGAGCCATAGCATTTTGGTAAACAAGTTTTTTTTTTTTTTTTTTTTTTTTTTTTTTTTTTTTAATTGATTGACAATTTGGTAGTACTGTAACTACTGTTATGGTAATGAATTTGCGCGATAGGAATTTGGCACTTTAAAACCTAAGTTTGTTTTATGGGTTGTAGGAATAGGAGTTGCTGGTTGTTATATATCACTTCTACATTTTGGTAATTAATCAACAAAATATCAATATTATCTGTTCCAAAGAGAACTAAGGAAGTTGATTTGTTTAACTGTCCAGTTGTTTACATGGTTTTTTTGTTTAATTACGTTCTGTAAATACATGCATACTTGAGTTCAAAAACTTCAAGAACGGAATAAGATTATTGTTCTCTTACCTACACCAGTCTTACATCACCTTGACTAAAGAATGACATTTTCCACATTCCTTATGTTGGATACATGAATATGCTCTCTTTCCATGCCGTTTCATTCCATTGAGGGTTAAGTTTGTAGTTATGTTATAGGCCTACTAGTATCTTTCCGTCAGGTCCACTTTCAAAGCAAGAAAAATCCTTAAATGATAAGAGATGTGCCATGAAAACGCACAACATGTTGACTGCTTCGAGATAAGTCTCACTTAGCAGGCTAAGATTACCAAAAGAGTTTAAATGGAAAAAAGTTGCTGTTAATGATAAACCTACAATTCGTGGAACATTTTCTTTATTGCATTTGAGTTACTTTAGGAAAAGCCTATGATAAGGTTCCAAGAGACATTCTTTGGTAGGTTATTGAAAGAAATGGAGCGCATGCTAGGTACATAGATACTATTAAGATGTTACGAAGGAGTAGTAACAAGTATAAAAACATTTGGAGGAATCACAAAAGAATTCTCTTACAATAGGACTACATCAAGGACTGGCTTTAAGCCCCATATTTCTTTTACTTTAGTTATGGATGAACTTTACTAGGCATATTCAAGAAGATATACCATTGTGCAAGCCATTTGCAGATGATATTGTTTTAGTGGATGAAGTAAGAGATGGAGTGAATAGGAAACTAGAACTTTGGAGGAATACATTAGAATCTAAAGGCTTTAAGTTGAGTATGACGAAGATCAAATACATGCATTTGAGTCTATAAATATTAGACATCAAGATGATGGAGTGGTAAAATTAGGGCAAGCAAAAGTTCTTTAGGTGAACCACTTTAGATATCTATGATCAATTATACAAAATAATGGTAATATCGAGAATGACGTTACACATAGAATTCAAGTTGGATAAACGAAGTGGAGTGCAACATGTGTGATATGTGAAATATACTTACCAAGCAAAAAGGAAGATTTTATAGGACTGCAATTAGGCCAACTATGTTTTATGGAAGTGAATGTTGGGTGGTAAAGAAACAACAAATGCATAAATTGAATGTAGCAAAAATGAGGATGCTTTGATGGATGTGTGGTAAAACTTATAAAGATATAATAAGATATACATATATTTAAAGAAAAGTAGGTGTAGCACCAATCGACGCAAAAATTAGATAAGGGGCGGTTGCAGTGGTTTGGACACCTCCAAAGACAGTGTGTGAATGCCTAGCTAGAAAACTCGACTCAATAGAAACTGTAGAAATTCAACGATGTAGATGTAGACCTAAGCTAACTTGGGACGCATTGATTAGAAATGATTTAAAGGATTTGAAAAGCACACCATTAATTGCACTAGCGCAATGAAAGAATTTGATCCATGTAGCCGATCCAACTAATTTGGGATTGAGGCTTTGTTGTTTGCATTTGGATTACTATCTTCTCCGTTAGTCATGATCTTTTTTTGGCTGCCATACAATTATGATTTAATGTTAATCAAGTGGTTATATTGTGATGAAATAATTGTCTCTGGAAAATCTGGAGATATTCTGAGCACCAAGTCCAACTGCTCTCATTTTTCCTGTTTCGTGGCCCTGTGGTGTCAATATAATTTTTGAGTTTCTTGAAAATTATTTCTGGTAGAACGCAAAGCTTTTACTGAATAGAATATTATATATTTCACTTTCTTTTTCTTTACTCTTCTAGCGCAACTTAATGAAGTTTAGCTATGTTGACATTTCATTGAAGGGTTCTAGCATGGGACAGTTCTTCAAACAATACCTTGAGCCTATAAAGCTGAATGATGTTCATGTAAGAACCAGTTATTTTCGCATTAACCTGGCTAGGTCTAATTCCTGTATATTTTTATATTGTTTTTGCGAATTTTTTTGGTAACTCTATTTCTTCTCAAAGGTTGATTGGAAGTCAATGGATCTAAGCTATCTGACAGAGGTAATAGTTGCTTCCTGTTGGAGAATATTTTGAAAAACTGATTGTCTTAATTGCTTCTGTTCAATGAGACTATCCTGCTACTCACAGGAAAACTATTTACGACACTTCGCCAACGATGTATCAAATGCAAAACCTGTCCGGGGAGTTGATGTTGTTCTGAAGGCATATAATATTGATGGTGATGTACGCATTCAATACAAAGATCAGTTTGACTTTGAACAGATAGCTCGTCAGTTTGGAATTTTTGAAGAATGGAAGGTAAATTGTTCTCTTATTTCCTTTTCCTCGTTGTAAAGCTAATTATGGAACTTACTGTTAATGCTCCTCTGTAGGTCCCAATTAAAAAACTCGACTCAATAGAAACTGAAAAATTCGGCGACGTAGAGGTAGAGGTAGACTTAAGCTAACTTGGGACACATTGATTAGGAAAAATTTAAAGGATTTGGAAACTACGGTCCATGCCACTAAGTGCCTCGAGCACAATGGAAGAGTTTGATTCATGTAGCCGACTCTTGCTAATTTGGGGTTGGTTGGTTGATTGATTGATTACCATTACCTGCATGGTTGGAATTATATATAGATCAGGCAATTTGCAAAGGCAAAACAATGAAACATGACTCATTCACTGATAAGAGGATAATTGGTCTTTTGCTGAATGAATTAGATGACTGGCTACTTCTTTAGACAACCTGATGGATGTTCTGTAATTTTTTAAAAATGTTGATACCTTAGGCTTTAGCTTGGAAGTACTACTACTTTTCTTTTCCTTAAGGTGGTTAAGCATTTTTACTACCTCCAAACTGACATGGTTTTGATTTCCGGTTTGACCAAACATATTTTTCCAGTCAAATAAAACTAATTTTTTTTATTGTGCTCTTTCAAACTCAGCAGTATGTTAGGACTTCTTAACTTGCATCATCTTGCTTGATAAAGCTACTGCTTTATTAGTTTATTACTGCTATTTCTTTCTGTTAGTTGTTAGGGGTTCACCTTGATTCCATTGTTTTTATTCCATATCTTGTCTAAAAAGTTGCAATATGTCTTGCAAACCGTATTGATTTTGAGTTATGTTTGCCTTAAAGGTAGTCTGCTTTTGATATTTTTAAATCGCAACCATTCTAGTCTGAAAGCTGATCAGCATATTATACCTGAAAGGCTATTATGAAATCGAACATCATCTTGAAAAATTGTCAAGTGCGCTTGCCTTTGCAGAATTTCCCTTTTTCTTCGGATCCTGTCCTGTTTGATGCCTCATTTTATGACAACTTCTCTCAATTCCATCTTTCCCCTTGCTTCACAGGATGGCATCCCCAGAACAGCCTATAAAGGCGTAGTTGTGTTTAGATACCAAACTGCGAGGCGCATTTTCCTTGTTGGTCCTGACTCTCTAAGGCTACTGGGAATTGAGCATTCTTAATGTATAAGGTACTGAATGAATAGGATTTGCAATTTTAAGATTATTTATATGCATTATAGTTATATATCATTTCAATTCCAAATCTTAATTTCTCAAAATTATAGCTTGTAAGATGAGTATGTAGGATGTGAAAATTGGAAGATTGTTGTAATAGCTCGCACTTCAGTCCCTTGTGAGAAATCACCTCTTGACTGTTTCTGTTGTATTAGCTTACAGGGTGGTTTTGAAGCGAAAGAAAAGATAAAAGAGAAATGGAATAGTGGGCCTCATTTGATGATTGATAATACACACTTCAGGTATGATAATCAGGAAGGCATCGGACAAGAACATTTCATACACAGTATGAATCCATACAGCGATAATGCTTTGCCCTTTGTCAAACGCTCGTAGTCTTTGCCATATCTCAAAGTCGAAGATGAATTAGCACTTCCTGGTTTAACACTAAACTCTCCTGCCAACATCAGCCAATATGGATTAAGGACATTAATTTTATGTTGGAAAGGAGGCATTATAGTTTTTGTAGGTATAGTTTCTTTTTCAACCCTTTTTTCTAATTTTATTTTAAAAAATATTTAGACAATATTACTTATGTATGCCCTGCACATGCTAGCGGCTTATTTTAACCATTCCTGTCTAATTTGCTGTATCAAGTGAGCATAATTAGCATAATTTTTTTTTGAACAATATACAATGTACCTTCAAATGATTTTCTTGTTTTAGAGGTAAGATTTGTGTCCATTTTGATGGATCTACTATTGATTTGCAATATTGTGTTGGTTCTAATGTTGTTAAGTGCACATGCAATGCTAATTAAGTAGGAAATACGGAACAACCTTATCTTTTTTCTGGTGGGCAATTTCCATTTTCTTTTGTCTTTACGAAACCCAGTATGTTCCGTAATAGGTAGCCTTATTTATTAGATGCTTAGATCATAAAACGTTTATCAAAGGATTTTGTAAATTTATATTTCAATTTTTATTAGTTCCTTATGAAAACACGCTATTTATTGTATTCAATCGAGCGAAATACAAGAGTTTGATCCATGTAATCAACTTCAACTAATTTAGGATTGAGGGCTTTGTTATTCTTAGTTTCCCTTTCTCTAATTCTTTTGACTGCATAAATGTAGCTTAGTTTAGCTTGGCTCATTATCTCTGCTTCTCTATTATCTGTTTTCCTATTAAATTGTAGGTTTTGTTTTTATCCGAGTTCCTAAAAATAAGAGATTAAATTAAACTGTAGGTTTTGTTTTTATCCGAGTTTCTAAAAATAAGAGATCTAGAAACTACTTTCTGATATTAGTCAATAAGATCATGATTATGAATGTAGACCATTGGATTATATTTATGATGTGTGAGATACAGTTAGCATCGATATTGTTAATTAACTCTAAATTTCAAGTTTGTATTTGTCAGTATTTGGTTCAAATGAAGAAGGATTGCTTGAAGTGCTTGGTAATAGTTGCATTGTTCTTAAAAGGTAATATTTTTTTTTATATTTTTTTATAGTGAAAAGAAAGAGAATACATATTGTGCTTGTCATTAAAGTATATGATAGAAATGCATTCTGTAACGCCACATAGAAAAGGAAACAGGGACAATAGAGTACAACCAGAAAAAAAAAAGAGAGTGTACAATGCATGCTCAAATGAAAACTAGCAAATAAGAGACGCCATTCCATCCAATATATGTATGACTAGCACATATTCAGACACCAAGACTGTTACGTATACAAGCACATTGAAGAGATTTTAAGGGTTAGTGGCATCTGAGTGTGGTAGAGGAAGAGAAGGGATAGTGGGGAGCTTGGGCTTAGGCAGATTAAGAATCTCTGGCAGAAGCGGCGATTAAGGTTTAGGCAGAGATGGGATCTCTAATTTGGGCAGATGAGGCAACTCAGGTTTAGGCAGAGATGGGATCTCTAGTTTGGGCAGAGGAGGCAACTCAGGTTTAGGCAGAGATGGGATCTCTAGTTTAGGCAGAAGAGGGAATTCAGGCAGCTTCGGCACATCAAGCTTGGGAAATGTTGGAACCCCAGGCTTTATCGCAGCGGGTGTGTCAAGCTTTGGAAGCTCAGGTAGTTTTGGGAGCTCAGGAAGAGGCAGTTCAAGCTTAGGGAGGGAGGGACTTCAGGTTTAGGCAGAGTTGGAATGGTCAGAATTGTGGGGAAATCTGGCTTTGGAAGCTCTGCAGGAACCTCGGGCACGCTTTCTTCTAATAGATAGCGAGCTGCATGAACAAGGACAACATAGCTGCTCGGAATAACCAATGACAGTGCTGCAATGAGAAGCAGAGAAGAAAGCTTAAGCTGATGAGCCATTGATGTTGGTGGAAAGATGGACTGAAGAGATTTAAGAGTGCAAGTGTGCTATGCCTGTTTGTGAATTTGTGTTCGTTTTGCATGGATTTTATAGTGTGATTGGTAGTTTAGTTGGATGCACTTGGGAATTTTGTAGTGGTTAGAGGTTGTGGTTTGCTGGTTTGTTCAACTTTTCATCCACCCTTCACTAATAAATCAATAAGAAAAAGCTTTGATAAGTAATTGGTCTACATGTGGGTAGCTTGAAATAAAATAGGTAGGAAACTAGATATTTAAGATTAATGTTCGACTTGGGTTGGAAAATTGGGAGTAGAATCTGTTGTAGTCATTTTAACCTGTATTGTTATTAATTTGGGTTGATTTAAATTTGAAGTGAATGTTAAGTGTAAGAAACAACATATAAAATGAGTAGGGAAAAGGAAAGAAGCTTATGTGGATGTGTGGTGAATTTGTAAAGATACGAGAAGAGTGATTATATCGCCTTGTTGGCAAAAGCCTCTCAGTTGGGGTGTTGGAAGTGTTATTTGTAACATTCTTTGAACATAATGAAATATGGATCGAATGGAGAATTATCTGCAGAAGCTTTAGTCTCCTAAAATCACCAAGAATTTATCACCCTCATGAGCCTCAAAACTTTCAACACTTGTATGATGGGTTCTAGGTGCTCTTTTATAGGCTTGAGGGATAATCATTTAACTTCTCACATTAATACCAATTTTCATCAAATTAGTAACCTAAGAGAAGCTTAATGGACATAATGTAGATTAAAAGCATAAGTTACTTTTCTGGTTATTATGTAGATGGAAAATGAAACTATGAGATGCATAAAGCAAGGTTTTAGCTTGAGTTTTGTAAAATTAAATTGATGAGTCACTTGCAACGAATGGGATTGAGATTTCTCAATTCATGGTGATTGAATGGCATTACACGTTGTTTTTGCAAAATAATTCTAACTTATTTAAAAAAAAATCGATATATGTTACACGTGTGTGGATTTGTGTCTACAGTTGTGGATTGATACTTTTCATTGATACTTTGCTTTTCCATTGTGCTCGATTGGTAATATTTTTATTAAATCTCTCTTAATTAATGCATCCCATTCAAATCTCTCTTAGATCGATTCATTGGTAATATTTTTATTAAATAAGTAGTTGTATTCCTTTGTTGAAACTTGGAAGTGTTAGATTTTCTTCTCATGTTGGGGGATTTGGTTTTATTCCTTCGTTGGAATATTTCAAAGCCGACTTTTTGGTTGTTGGAAGTTGTTTTGAACATATAAAATTAACGAATCGATCTAATTTATTAGGGTAATTGATCCCACATCTGGTCTTGTTCTATTGAACGTATTGAGCTATTGATGATTAATAAATAAATTATCTTACTTCAAAAAAAAGTTTGAAGTTGATGTTGAACAATAAAGAAAAAACACATACATAAAACGAGCATAGCGGAAATGAAGATGCTAATTGGATGCATGGTAAAACGTAAGGATATGATCAGGAATGTGAAGATTTAAAGAAAAGTAAGAGTGAAGGAAGGCATATATCTAAATAAACTACATATCTATTTTAGATACGAGGTTTTTCAATTGTAATTCCTCTATATTTACATCTTTTTCATGATTGAGTGGATTTGTGGTTGCGGCTGTGAGATTGGTACTTTTTGGTCTTCATTAGATTATTTTATTTACGTAGTAGTTGTTTTCTTTTGTTGGAAATTTAGGTTGTCGTCCATTGTTATAAGTTTTGTTTTTTCCCTAGTGGTATACATTGTTTACTGTTGCATTTCAATTGTTTGTAAGAGAACAATCACTGATTAACGTACTGTTATTAAAACAGTCGCAGTGTTTCAAAGCCAAATTCATGGTAATAAAATTTTCTTTTGAACAATTAGGATTATGAATTAATGTTTTTTTTATTAAGGCATTTAGTTTATATGTCTAGTCTTGTTTTATTGAATGTAATAAGCCATTAATGATTATCAATGAAATTTCTATATATATATATTTTTTTAAGAAACTCTAAATTTCAGGTTTGTATTTGTCAGTATCTGGTTCCAATCAGGAGTGCTTGAAGTGCTTGGTAATAGTTGCATTGATTTTAAAAGGCAATATCTTTTATATATAACTCAAAAATATTGTGCTTGTCATTTAAGTGTATGACAGAAATGCATTATGTAACACAATATAGAAAGGGAAACAAGGACAATAGAGTTCTCAGTTCAGGCAGAAAACAAGAGTGTACAGTACATGCTCAAATAAAAATTAACAAGCCATAGAGACACCATATCATCAAATATATGTATGACTAGCACATATTCAGGTGCCACAACTATTACATATATGAGCACTTGAAGATATTTTAAGGGCTAGTGGCATCTGAGTGTGGTTGAGGCCTTGAGGGAGAGAAGGGATGGTGGGCGGTATGGGCTTTGGCAGATTAGGAATCTCTGGCAGAGGTGGCAATTCTGGTTTAGGCAGAGATGTGATCTCTAGTTTGGGTAGAGGAGGCAATTCAGGTTAAGGCAGAGATGGGATCTCTAGTTTAGGCAGAGGAGGCAATTCAGGCAGCTTTGGCACATCATGCTTGGGCAATGGCGCCGGAAGGTCAGGCTTTGTCACAGTGGGTGCGGCAAGTTTCGGAAGCTCAGGTAGAGGAGGCAGTTCAAGCTTAGGGAGAGGTGGGAGTTCAGGTTTAGGTAGAGTTGGAATAGTAGGAATTGTAGGCAGTTCTGGCTTTGGAAGCTCTGCAGGGACCTTGGGCACGCTTTCTTCCAAAAGATTGCGAGCCGCATCGACAAGTACAAAGTCGCTGCTCAGAAATTCCAATGACAGTGCTGCAATGAGAAGCAGAGAAGAAAGTTTATCAAGCTGAAGAGCCATTATAGTTGGAGGAAAGATGAAATGAAGAGGCCTTGAGAATGCAAGTGTGCTAATGCTTGTGTTGTGAATTTGTGTTCATTTTGCATGGATTTTATAGTGTGATTGGTAGTTATAGTTGTTGGACACGCAGGGGAATTTTGTAGATTGTAGGGGTTGTGGTTTGCTGGTTTGTTCAACTTTTCATCCACCCTTCCTAAATCAATTTTTTTTTAAATGTCTTTCATAAGTAATTGGTTTATATGTGTTTCACTTGTTATATAATAGGTTGGAAACTAGATGTTTAAAATTAGTGCTAGCGTTGGGAAATTGAGACTGAAATCTTTTGTTAGTCTTTTTAAGCTGACTCGTTTTTATTATAGGTTGATTTAAATTTGAAATGAATGTTGAGCGTAAAGAAACAACTCATATAATGGGTTGTGAAAAGGAAGATGCTTAGGTGGATGTTTAGTAAAATTTATAAAGATAGGAGATGAGTGATTAATTTTATTGCCTAGTTGGCAAAATAAAATTAGAAGCTAAATCAATTTAAAGAATACTATTGACTACCAAAAGCCTCCTAGTTGGGGTGTCGAAAGAGTTATTGGATACCAATTAATTATTGGTTCAAGTGGATGTTGGTTATCGATATATTTTAATATTTTTGGTTCAAGTGGATGTTGGTTATCGATATATTTTAATATTTTTGGTGTTATTATTACGGACGGATTATTGGCTAGAGAAAGAAGTTTGGAGTCCTTTAAGCAAGGTTGTGGCTAGAGTTTTGTGAAATTAAATTGCCGAGTCACTTGCGATGAATGGGATTGAGATTTCTCAATCATGGTAATGAATAGGCAAGTTTAAAACCCTTACACATTTGTTTTTGCAATATGCACTTGTGCATGTATTTGCGTCTAGGGTTGTCGATTGATACTTTTCATTGATAAATTTTTTATTAAAAAGTAGTTGTGTATTCCTTTGTTGGAACTTGGATGTTTTAGTTTGTTTTTTCCCATATTGAAGAATTGGTTTTATTCCTTCGTTTGAAGGTTGATGTTGTGATTTTTGTTATGATTATAGTGGCGTGTTTGTTTACTGTTTACATTTCAGACGTTTGTAAAAAAACAATCATTGATTGTCACATGATTTCTATGTCACAGTCTCGGTGTTTCAAAGATGACTTTGTGGTTGTTGGATGTTCTTTTGAACATATAAAATTAACGAATCGATGTACTTTTATTAGGGTAATTGATTTTATACTCGGTCTTGTTCTATTGAACGTATCGAGCCATTGATGATTAATAAAACAATTATTTTACTTCAAAAAAAAAAAGGTTTGAAGTAGATGTTGAGTGATGAAGAAAGAACACACATAAAATGAGCGTAGCGGAAATGAAGATGCTAGGTGGATGTGTTGTAAAAAGTAAGAATATGAATATGGAGATTCAAAGAAAAATAAGAGTGGCATTATATAAATAAAAAATAAAGGAAGACGGATATGCTAATATGTTACATATCTATTTTAGATATGGGGTGTTTCATCCCTATGGAGATTCTATACTGGTTTCAATCGCCGCTCTACATTTGCATTTTGTTCAATGATAGTGTGTGGATTTGCAATTGCGACTGTGGGATTGGTACTTTTTGGTCTTCATTAGATTTGCATTTGCATTTTATTTGTTTTTGTTGTGTTGTTGTTGTTGTTGTAGTATCAGATTATTTTATATATTAAGTAGTTGTCTTCCTTTGTTGGAAGTGTAAGTTGTTTGTTAGCAATTAAAATGAGCACTAATAAAGGAAGAAACAAATGCCTAAGGAGCTTAAGTCAAATAAATACCTAAACATCTGATACGTAATATCAACAATAAACTTCAAATTTAAACTTTTTAAAGACTTGGTCTTCTTATTCAAATGACTAACAAAATCTAATCTAGCTAACCACTGAAGGCACATATTTCAACATTATCTTTCCTCTTTGAAAATTTTGTTTTTCTTCATTTGTTGGAAGTTTTTTTTTTTTTTTTTTCATTATGGTTCGAGTGGTGTTGTTGTGTTCCAACTGGTTATAAGAGAACAATCACTGGTTAACATATTGTTTCAATATAACAGTTTGGTGTTTCAAAGCCAAATTTATGAGGGTAAATTGTTATTTTGAGCAATTAGGATTAGCGAGTCAATGTACTTTTATTAGGGCAGTTGGTTTCTATTTCTAGTCTTGTCCTATTGAATGTATTGAGATATTGATGATTAATGAAATTTCTATTTCACTTGAAACAATCTCTAAATTTCAGGTTTGTATAAGTCAGTCTGGTTCTATTGAGGGATTGCTTGAAGTGCTTGGTAATAGTTGCAATCTTGAAAGGTAACTATTTTGTATTGAAAAGAAATATATATTGTCATTTAAGTGTATGATAGAAATGCATCATGTAACACCATATAGAAATGGAAACAAGGGCAATAGAGTTCTGGCAGAAACCAGAGTGTACAGTACATACTCAAATAAAAACTAACAGGCTTCAAAAAAAATAAAAACTAACAAGCCATAGAGACAACACCTCATCAAATGTATGTATGACTAGCACATATTCAGGTACCACATCTATTACATATATAAGCACATGGAATAGATTTTAAGGGCTAGTGGCATCTGAGTGTGATGGGGGAATAGAAGGGATGGCAGGCAGTATAGGCTTAGGCAGATTAGGAATTTCCGGCATAGGCGGCAAATCTGGTTTTGGCAGTGAAGGAATCTCTAGTTTGGGTAGAGGAGGCAATTCAGGCAGCTTTGGCACATCAAGCTTGGGCAATGCTGGAAGCTCAGGCTTTGTCGCAGCGGGCGTGTCAAGCTTCGGAAGCTCTGGTAGTTTTGGGAGTTCAGGAAGAGGTGGCAGTTCAAGCTTAGGGAGAGGTGGGAGTTCAGGTTTAGGCAGAGTAGGTATAGTAGGAATTGAAGGCAGTTCTGGCTTTGGAAGCTCTGCAGGGACCTTGGGCACGCTTTCTTCTAAAAGATTACGAGCCGCATTGACAAGTACAACGTTGCTGCTCAGAAATTCCAATGACAGTGCTGCAATGAGAAGCAGAGAAGAAAGCTTATGAAGCTGAAGAGCCATTATTGTTGGAGGAAAGATGAACTGAATAGGCCTTGAGAATGCAAGTGGGCTATGCCGTGTTGTGACTTTGTGTTCATTTTGCATGGATTTTATAGTGTGATTGGTAGTTATAGTTGTTGGACGCACAGGGGAATTTTGTAGATTGTAGAGGTAGTGGTTTGCTTGTTTGTACAACTTTTCATCCACCCTTCACCGTGTCAATAAAAAAAAGCTTTGATAAGTAATTGGTCTTTTTGTGGTTAACTTGTTCAACTTTTCATCCACCCTTCACTATATCAATAAAAAAAAACCTTTGATAAGTAATTGGTCTTTTTGTGGTTAACTTGTTATAAAATTTTGAAAACTAGATATTTAAGATTAGTGCTGGGGTTGGGAAATTGGGAGTGAAATCTTTGTCAGTATTTTTAAGCTGTCTTGTTTTTATTTTAGTCAGTGTGTTTTTGGTTGATTTAAATTTAAAGTGTATGTTAAGTGTAAGAAACAACACAAAATTAGTAGTGAAAAGGAAGATGCTTAAGTGGATACGTGGTAAATTTTGTAAAGACACGAGAAGAATGATTGTATCGCCTTGTTGGCAAACAAAAATTAGAAGCTAAATCGTTTTAAAGGGTACCTTTCACTTGTGATGTCGAAAGTGTTATTAACTACCAATCGATTATTGGTTCAAATGGAAGAAGTTTAGAGTCCCTTTAGCAATGTTAGTTACCAGTAGTGTTTTCTTTTTGGTAATACATTACCGAGGCTAGTGAAAGAAGCTTGGAATCCTTTAAGCAAGGTTTTAGCTTGAGTTTTGTGAAATTAAATTTATGAGTAATTTGCAACGAATTGGATTGCTATTTCTCAATTAGTGGTAATTGAATACAAGTGTTAAAATCCTTACACATTGTTTTTGCAAAATAATTACAACTTATTTTTCGAATTTTTTTTTTGAAAAAAAGGATGTGTGTTACACTTGTGCATGGATTTGCATCTATAGTAGTGGATTGATAATTTTCGTTGGTAATATTTTTATTAGATAAGTAGTTGTGTATTCTTTTGTTGGAACTTGGAAGTTTTAGATTTTTTTCCGATATTGAAGAATTGGTTTTATGTTAAGAGAACAGTCATTGATTGTCCCATGATTTCTATGTTACAGTCGCAGTGTTTCAAAGTCGACTTTGTGGTTGTTGGATGTTATTTTGAACATATAAAATTAATGAATCGATGTTTTTTTTTAGCTTAATTGATTCTATGCCCGGTCTTGTTCTATTGAACGTGTTGAGCCATTGATGATTAATAAAATAAGTTATTTTTCTTCTAAAAAAAGTTTTGAAGTGGATGTTGAGTGATAAAGAAAGAACACGCATAAAATGAGCGTAGCAGGAATGAAAATACTAGGTGGAAGTGTGGTAAAAAGTAAGAATATGATCATGAATATGAAGATTCAAAGAAATAATTGTAGTGGTAAATGAATAAAAAATAAAGGAAGGCGGATACGTTTTTATACTTATGCATATTTATTTTAAATATGAGGTATTTCATCCCTATTGAGATTATATATTAGTTTCAATCGCTGCTCTTCTACATTTGCATCTTTTTCAATGATAGTGTATGGATTTGCGTTTGTGGTTGTGGGATTGATGCTTTTCGATCATCATTAGATTATTTTATTTACTAAATAGTTGTTTTCCTCTGTTGGAAGTGTAAGTTGTTTGTTAACAATTAAAATGAGCACAACTTGAATATTGAAGTCTTTTTAGTATTAATGCCAATGCTCTATATATATAGCTTAAGTCAAACAAACACCTAAAAATCTGGTACGATAAACTTCAAATTTAAACTTTATAAAATTTTGGTCTTATTATTCAAATGACTAACAAAATCTAATCCAACTTCCCTTAGTGATTGCAAAGTCAGCCACAATCTTCCAACCAACTTTCCGAACTTCAAATGCATATTTTAAAAGCATGATTCTCGTGAAGATTGTTGTCTCGCCAACAACAAACAAAGAATTAAGCTCTTGCCTTTGCTTTCTTCCTTTCGTCTCTTAATGGAGTTTAATTTGCGTTGCAGTAGGATCGTTGGGCAGTGGAAGAACTTAATAGTTTTCATCAACAACTTCTAGAGGTGATGTCTCTCCAAGTAAGCCTCCATTCTAGCTGCCCAAACTAAGTAATTCTCTTCGTCAAACGCAGGCGGAGCAAGTGTTGCAAATGGTATTGTTTCAGAATCCATTTTAATAATGGATTGAAGTTTTCCTTCCTAGTGGTGGGTCCATCACAAGTCCCTCAAGAAAAGAAAGCGCTGTTACCATTGTTAGCAATTAAAATGAGCACAAATAAAAAGAGAAACAGTTTGAATGCTAAAGTCTTTTTAGTATTGATGCCAATGCTCTTTATATAGAACTCAAGTCTAAACAAGTACCTAAAAATGTGCTACATAATATCAACAATAAAACTCAAGTTTAAACTTCCTAAGGATTTGGTCTAATTATTCAAATGACTAACAAAATCTAATCTCGCTAACTACTGAAGGCACATCCTTCAACATTGTCTTTCCTCTTTGAAATTTTTGTTTTTCTTCCTTTATTGGAAGTTTTGTTTTTCATTATGGTTCGAGTGGTATTGTTGCTTTCTAACTAGTTATAAGAGAAGAATCACTGGTTAACATATTGTTTCAATATAACAGTTTATTGTTTCAAAGCCAAATTCATGATGGTAAAATGTTATTTTGAACAATTAGGATTAATGAATCAATGTAATTTTATTTGGGCAGTTGGTTTCTATTTCTAGTCTTGTCCTATTGAATGTATTGAGCTATTGATGATTAATGAAATTTCTATTTTACTTGAAACAATTCTAAATTTCAGGTTTGTATGTCTCAGTTTGGTTCTGCTTGAAGTGCTTGGTAATAGTTGCAATATTGAAAGGTAACTATTTTGTATTGAAAAAGAAATATATTGTGCTTGTCATTTAAGTGTATGATATAAATGCATTATGTAACACCGTATAGAAAGGGAAACAAGGGAAATAGAATTCAGGCAGAAAACCAAAGTGTACAGTACATACTCAAATAAAAACTAACAAGCCATAGAGACAACACCTCATCAAATATATGTATGACTAGCACATATTCAGGTACCACAACTATTACATATATAAGCACATAGAATAGATTTTAGGGGCTAATGGCATCTGAGTGCGATGGAGGAATAGAAGGGATGGCAGGCAGTATAGGCTTAGGCAGATTAGGAATTTCCGGCATAGGTGGCAATTCTGGTTTTGGCAGTGAAGGGATCTCTAGTTTGGGTAGAGGAGGCAATTCAGGCAGCTTTGGCACGTCAAGCTTGGGCAGTGCTGGAAGCTCAGGCTTTGTCGCAGCGGGCGTGTCAAGCTTCGGAAGCTCTGGTAGTTTTGGGAGTTCAGGAAGAGGTGGCAGTTCAAGCTTAGGGAGAGGTGGGAGTTCAGGTTTAGGCAGAGTTGGAATAGTAGGAATTGAAGGCAGTTCTGGCTTTGGAAGCTCTGCAGGGACCTTGGGCACGCTTTCTTCTAAAAGATTGCGAGCCGCATTGACAAGTACAACGTCGTTGCTTAGAAATTCGAATGACAGTGCTGCAATGAGAAACATAGAAGAAAGCTTATGAAGCTGAAGAGCCATTATTGTTGGAGGAAAGATGCACTGAATAGGCCTTGAGAATGCAAGTGTGCTATGCTGTGTTGTGAATTTGTGTTCATTTTGCATGGATTTTATAGTGTGATTGGTAGTTATAGTTGTTGGACGCGCAGGGGAATTTTGTAGATTGTAGGGGTTGTGGTTTGCTGGTTCGTTCAACTTTTCATCCACCCTTCCTAAATCAATTTTTTTTTTTTTAAAGTCTTGGATAAGTAATTGGTTTATATGTGGTTCACTTGTCATATAATTGGTTGGAAACTAGATGTTTAAAATTAGTTCTAGCGTTGGGTAATTGAGACTGAAATCTTTGTTAGTCTTTGTATGCTGACTGGTTTTCATGATAGTTTTATTTAAATTTGAAATGCATGTTAAGCAGTCAAGAAACAACTCATAGAATGAGTTGTAAAAAGGATGATGCTTAGGTGGGTGTGGTGAAATTTATAAAGATAGGAGATGAGCAATTAATTATATTGCCTGGTTGGCAAAATAAAATTAAAAGCTAAATCATTTTAAAGAGTGTTATTGACTACCAAAAGCTCCTAGTTAGGGTGTCAAAAGAGTTATTGGCTACCAATTGATTATTGGTTCAAGTGGAAGAAGTTTAGAGTCCCTTGAGCAATGTTGGTTATCAATATATTTTTAGGAAAATGATTTGGTGATCAAGTTTGCTCACCGACCTGAGCTAGACAGTGGGTCCCATCGACTATCAAGTGGCAGTCTGTTTGACAGATTGACATCGCAGTTAAATTTGTTTTGTTTAAAAAATTTCCCTTTGGCGATGGGTCATCGCCATATGTTTGTCATTCAGTTTTTTGAAATTTGAAAATCAGAATCCTCAATGTGGCCCTTTTAGGGTTTATGGTTTAGGGTTTAGAGAGAAAAAAAAGGGCGAACTAGTCGCACACTCCTGTTTGTCTTCTACTTCATGAAGATCTAAGGTGAGATTCACATGCAAGAAATAGAGAAGAGTGTGATGGCGGTCCCTTTTTCACGCCCTAAAAGAAACGAGAATCTTTGCTCTCATAATGTCATACCAGTTAAGGGCGAATCGGTTAGTTGTTCCGACCGTACCTTCAATCACGTGCCTCCTTTCCAGACTAGAGGAACCCGTCGCACACCATGTTTCTCCGTTGTCTTCTCGCCTCCCTTTTGCTCCTTTTGTTCGAACTAGTCAATTCTTCCATACAAGGACAAATTAGTCCGTTGTTCTTGTTATATCGGAGAGCCCCAGAAAAATCAATAAACCCCAATCAAGAGCTTCGCGAAGAAGATGACTAGGGGTGTTTGCCTTTTCTTTTGCTCCAAATGAGGGGATTTATGGCTTGAAACTTTGGGAGGGAAATTTAAATTTTCAGCTACAGTACAAAGAAAAAAAAAGTCGGTCAGGGTTGAAAGTCTGTTAGACCAGCTGTATTGCTTTTTATTTTATTTTTCAAAAAACTTGAAAATCGTTTTTTCTTCCACCCGATAAGAAAGTCAATCTATCAAATTAACAACCAAACAATCGGTGGGACCCACTGTCTCGGTGCACAAAACGGTGCCCATTTCGGGTCATTATAGCATTCTTCATATTTTTATATTTTGGTGTTATTATTACGGATGGATTATTGGCTAGTGAAAGAAGCTTGAAATCCTTTAAGCAAGATTGTGGCTAGAGTATGTGAAATTAAATTGTGAGTCACTTGCAATGAATGAGTTTATATGTGGTTCACTTGTTATATAGTTGGTTGGAAACTAGATGTTTAAAATTAGTTCTAGCGTAGGGAAATCGAGACTGAAATCTTCGTTAGTCTTTTTATGCTGACTGGTTTTCATGATAGTTTTATTTAAATTTGAAATGAACGATAAGTCAAGAAACAACTCATAGAATGAGTTGTAAAAAGAAATATGCTTAGGTGGATGTGTGGTAAAATTTATAAAAATAGGAGATGAGTAATTAATTATATTGCCTGGTTGGCAAAATAAAATTAGAAGCTAAATCATTTTAAAGAGTGTTATTGACTACCAAAAGCCTCCTAGTTAAGGTGTTGAAAGAGTTATTGGCTACTTATCGATTAGTGGTTCAAGTGGAAGAAGTTTAAAGTCCCTCGAGCAATGTTGATCATTGATATATTTTTAGGAAAATGATTTGGTGACCCAGTTTGGGCATCGCTTTGTACACCGACCTGAGCTGGACAGTGGGTCCCATCGATTGTCAAGTGGCATTCTGTTTGACAAACTGAAATCACAATTAAATTTGTTTTGTTTAAATAAGTTTTGTGACAGACAACTTGTCAGATTGGTTTACGGGCTGTCAGTACGGAAAAACATTTTGTCACTCAGTTTCAAATTTCAAACTTGAAATTTGAAAATCAAAATCCTCACTGTGGCACTTTTAGGGTTTATGGCTTAAGGTTTAGAGAGAAAAAGGGCAAAACCGTAGAGAGAAAAAGGGGCAGAACTAGTCGCACACTCATGTTCGTCTTTTACTTCATGAAGATCAAAGGTGAGATTCACATGCAAGAAATAGAGAAGAGTGTGATGAAGGTCCCTTTTTCACGCCTTAAAAGAAACAAGAATTTGCTCTCCTAATGTCAATCCAGTTGAGGACTAACCAGTCAGTTGTTCCGACTGTACCTTTAATCACATGCCTTTTTTCCAGACGAGGAGGAACCAGTCGCACGCCCCTGCCGGTCACACACCCATGTTTCTCCTTTGTCTTCTCTCACATTTTTTTGCTCCTTTTTGTTCGAACCAGTCAATTCTTCCATATGAGGACAAACCAGTCCGTTGTTTCGGCTATGTCGGTGAGCCCACGAAAAATCAATAAGCCCCAATCAAGAGCTTCATGAAGAAGACGACAGGGGTACTTGCCCTTTTCTTTCCCCGAATGTGGGGATTTAGGGCTTGAAACTTTTGGAGGGAAACTTAAATATTTCTAGCTACAATACAAAAAAAAAAGTCGGTCATGGTTGATGTATTGCTCTTAATTTTTTTTCCAAAAAAATTTGAAAATCATTTTTTTTCCACCTCGACAAAAACTCAGTCTGTCAAACTAACAACCCGACAGTCGACGGGCCCATTGTATTGGTGCATAAAACGGTGACCATTTTGGTCACTATAGCATTCTCCATATTTTTATATTTTGGGGTTATTATTACGGACAAATTATTGGCTAGTGAAAGAAGCTTGGAATCCTTTATGCAAGATTGTGGCTAGAGTTCTTTGAAATTAAATTGTGAGTCACTTGTAATGAATGAGATTGGGGTTTCTCAATCATGGTAATTGAATGGTAAGTGTTAAAACCCTTACACATTGTTTTTGCAATGTACACTTGTGCATGGATTTGCGTCTACCGTTGTGGGTTGATACTTTTCATTGATGATATTTTTATTAAATAAGTAGTTGTGTATTCCTTTGTTGGAACTTGGATGTTTTACTTTATTTTTTTTTCCTATATTGAGGAATTGGTTTTATTCCTTCGTTTGAATGTTGAAGTTAAAATTTTTGTTATGATTTTAGTGGCGTGTTTACTTATTGTTTACATTTCAGTCATTTGTAAAAAGAACAATCATTATTTGTCACATGATTTCTATGTCAAAGTCTCAGTATTTCAAAGCTGACATCGTAGTTGTTGGATGTTCTTTTGAACATATAAAATTAACGAATCAATGTTTTTTTATTAGGATAATTGATTCTACGCCTTGTCTTGTTCTATTTAATGTATCGAGCTATTTATGATCAATAAAACAAATTATTTTACTTAAAAAGGAAGCGGCTAAATGGACCCCATAAATTACTAAACGGACGCCATTTTTCAAAAAATTTTAGGTTTTCTTTACTCGTATGTGAAATGTCCATATTGCCCTTAATACATAAAGGTTTTGTCTCAAGCATACCCCAAATCTATCAATCGAAACACATAACTCCTCCATCTACTCTTCAATCCCTCTCGATTCCTACACACGCAAATCGCATTTTTCAGGCAAATGAGGGTGAATCATTACGTAATCGAGTAAGTAAGTCCATTTTTTTCTCGTCTATGTTGATTCTCTGGCCTATTCTGTGTTTTTCTGAGTGCTTACATTGTTTCCATTTTCGGGTTTTCTAGGGCATCGAGTTTGGGATAAATCGAGCAAGTAATTATGGAAAACACAGGAAGTGCCAAATCGAAGTGAAGGAGATCAAAATGAGGTAAGATTTGAAGTATTTCAACGATTTAATTGTAAAATTTCTCGGTTGCCCGTGATTGTTGGACACATAGGGTGAGGTGTGTAACACGCCCTTGGCTTTATTACGCTGCACTTCTTGCACTTTACTCGGCCAAGTACACCCAATATGAATCCATGAATTTCCATTGAACAGAACCATTACCAATAGTTAGCTTTCGACTACGTCATGACCGAAACCTATTTGTAAGTATCGAGCTAAGTATCCACAGTATAAAAATGATGAAATATGATTGTTATGCCATTGTTTTGTGTTTCATTAGTGGTTTTCTCATTCTTGTAGTTTCCTATGCAGTTCCTATTGAAAAGACATGGTGTACCATGAGCGATGACTTCCGGACTTCACCGAGACCTTGAAGCCTGCCATGCCATTCGATAGTAGAGAGGAAATACTGAATTGGGTACAATTTATAGCTAAGAAGTGTGGATTTGTGATCATCATATCGAAATTTGATGCTCCAATTGGTCCAGATAGCTAGATTGTCCATTGGATACGAGAGGTATGTTGTATTTGCGCCAAAGATGTCTAAAGCGAAAAGTTGATTTGGCTGTAGAAAAATCGTGTATAGAAAAGGATGGGGATGAGGCTGAGCAAAAGCTTAAAGAGTATGCTTCAAAGAAGTGCGGATGTCTATTTAAGATAAACGCGAAACATGCATCGATGAGAAATGGCATGTTACTGTTGTGTGTGGAGTTCACAACCACAAGTTCTCAAACAACTTTATTGGCCATGCATATCTCGGAAGGCTTACCAAACCCGAGAGGTGATTCTAGAGGATTTGAGTAAGACTAGTGCAAAACCTAAACACATTCTTGCTAGCATTAATGAGAAGAATCTGGGTAATGTGACTGTCATTAAAACAATCTATAATGAGAGATCCCGATTGAGAAGGATTGAAGCTCAAGGCAAGACAAAGATGCATATGTTATTTTAAAACTTGGTTGAGCATGGATATGTTGAGCAACACGTGCGTAAGGAAGGATCAAACATCATCAAGGGCCTGTTCTTTGCTCACCCTACTTCTTTGCAGCTTCTTCGGTGTTTTCCTCATTTATTGATTATGGACTACACCTACAAGACTAACATATTCAAGTACCCATTACTCGAGATTGTCGGCGTCACTTCCATTAGCATGAATTTCATTGCGGTGCATGCATTTTTAGCCAAAGAGAAGATGCTTGACTATCAATGGGCCTTGAGGCAGTTGAGGGATTTGTTAGTTGGGTGGACATAGCCTGGGGTGATATTGACCGATAGAGATCAAGCTCTCATAGGGCCAGTTGAGGAAGTCTTCCCAAGTTGCACACACTTACTATGTGGTTGGCATAAAATAGGAATGTCCATGCCAAGATAAGAGAATTATTTTCTAATCAAGAGGACTACGATATATGATATAAGAGGTGGATGGATATGGTACACGCGTCGACAAAATTATCATTTATGGGTATGGTAAAGGAGCTTGAAGAAGAGTATGAAGAAGTGCCTGGTTTGATAGATTACATTCAGAACATGTGGTTGTGTCGTAAGGAGAATTTTGTTGATGCGTGAACAAATAAGGTCATGCATTTTGGGAATG
Source organism: Stephania yunnanensis (assembly GCA_039657365.1). Taxonomy (NCBI): domain Eukaryota; kingdom Viridiplantae; phylum Streptophyta; class Magnoliopsida; order Ranunculales; family Menispermaceae; genus Stephania; species Stephania yunnanensis. The sequence goes on along the minus strand of CM077585.1, from coordinate 49,600,832 downwards.
ACATTACTAATCGGGTGGAGGGTGCACATTCTACTTTGAAGAAAGAGTTGAGGACTTCGCAGGGGCACTTTAAGGATGTGTAGAGGTCCATACACATAGTTCTTGACCACCAACAAAGAACAGTTGAGGCTTCATTTAACTGGTCGATGCATCTCGTTGCACATCAGTATGAACACCACATTTTTAGCATCGTTATTGGGTTTGTATCTCGGTACGCATTGGACGAGATCAACAAGGAATAAAAGAAGGTTAATGATGGTGTTGGCCTCGATAGATCTCTTTGTGGATGTGTCTTAAGGGCCACTTATGGGTTGTTGTGTGCCCATGAGCTTGCAATTCATATGTTGGACATTAGCCCAATTACTTTTGATCGGATGCTTACATTGGAGGAAATTGAACTTGAATCCGATCAAGGTTGGTGAAGAAGAACAAGATGACCATGAATATCATGCTGAAATGGAAGCAGTTGAGTCTAAGTTTCGAAGCGGGAATCCTAATGTGAGAGCAAAAATTGTCCAAAAGTTAAGGAAATCACATGCCTAGCTACAACTATTATTTTCATACCGAAAGAGAAAACAAAGACTAGGGGACGACCTCGTAATGGTCCATTGGGTTCGAAGAAGAAGAAGTCCAAAAAAGAGAGGAAAATGGATAAACTTGAGAAATTACAACAAGGACTTCCAACTTCTTTTGAGATGGACGATGCTCGAGCTAAGGTTGTAGATGAGGCATGGTTGCTGATGATGATGCTCGTTTTGTTGGTCAAGAGGTTTTTGACGAGGAGGTACTTGCTGATGAGGTTCTTGCCAAGGAGACTAGGTCAGTTGCCGAGCCTCGACCCACCTAAGAGTCCGTGGTTGGTGATTCCAATTTCGTAGAGCCATCCCAATCTTCAAACAATGGTAGCAGGGGGAGGGGGAGGGGAAAGGGACGCGGTCGAGCTACTACATCAATCTCATTTGCACCACCTAGATGATTAAAGACCAATCTCAAGTTGTTGTTGGGTTTATTGATCAAGTACCAGATTTGTGGTTACCATTCAAGCTCGAGACAAGGAATGTGGAGTCCGATGGGAACTGTGAGTATTGCGCAATAGGCGAGACATCGGGATACGAATCTAATTTTGGTTGGATAAGGGTGAGGAGGGAACTAGTGCGGGAGCTTGATAGTCATAGAGATTTCTACATCAATGTGTTCCAGATACAAGAAAATTTTGACACAATTAGAAATTCCATCAATACTTTTAAGAACGACTTTGCACCGGGTTCTTCTTGGCTTACATTACCGGACATGGGCATAATTGTTGCCAATTGTTACGAGAGGGCATTTGTTTCATTATCTCATGGTGGGTTTGCGACTTGGTTTCCTGCCTTATGTGAACCCCCTCCAGTACCTGAGAGACAAGTCATATGGTTGTGCTTGGTTAACATTAATCATTTTATTATGGTAAGCTTTTGTATGCCTATTTTTGTTGGTTTTTGTAATGTTAATTATTCAATTATAACTGAATTTAATTGTTCTCCAATTGTAGTTACAAATGAGGGATGACGCATTTCTACCTCCTGTCTCCAGTCAATGGAATGTATATGCATTATGTGAAAGTAGGACTTCGTCTAATGGGTTGAATGTTATGCTGAGACCAACACAAACTGGACCTGCGGAGATTGTAACTCTAGATTGATAGTTTGTCTTGAATTTTGAATCGCTTTTGGACCTTCATGGGAGGATTAGAACATACACCTTTTTTTTGCGTGTATGCATCATGTTCTTTTTTGGGTAGACAATAATTTTTATTGGTGTACATAGGTGGGTATAGCAATGATTCACATGTAGTTGCTCTATTTAGATGGACATGTACTTGGTGCTTATTTAGATTGAAACTTGAAACACATGCAACCCTTTATTTTGTTGTTAGTATAAAATTTTTAAAGTAATGTATCTATTTCTTTGTATGGAATGCTTTACAAATGGTCTCCAAATGTTGAACATGTTGTTGAAAAAAATGTTATGTTGGTTGAAGTTGTATTTTTTGCACAGTTGAAAAGGTTTTTGCAGGTTATGAATGTTATATTGGTTTTTGCTCTCGATAGGTCCGAAACTTATTCCCATATCTCGGTGATCCATGTTTGAGACTAAATAAACAGTTTCGGCCACACGTTTTTGTTTATTTAGTCATACCCCATTATTGTACTTACCATACCCTATATTTGTGAAGTTAAAAAAAGTACATAATAGGTCAGAGAAAGGCGTCCGTAATACCACCGTGAAGAATATCAGTTAATGGAAACCATAAATATCCTAAGAGTTTCGAACAAACATTTTTACTCGTCATATTGTTTGTCATACCCCATTATACTACTAAGCATACCCCACATTTGGGAACTTCAAAAAATTCATGTTAGTTGACCATTACAATTGTGTCCTTTAAGATGCAAACAACTTATTACTAAGATACCCCATATCTGGGAATTTCAAAAAACTTTTAGGACAAGGGTTTTAAGACATACATTTCGTAAAGATGGCCGAAACTTTTATTAGGGTTTCGCACATACATTTTTGCAATACTTGTCATACCCCAATAGTATACTAAGCATACCCCACAATTGGGAACTTCAAAAAAAATCATCAGTTCTCGGACAAGTGTGTCCATTAACGAGTTGACAGCTTTCAGTTAACGTTGGCCGATACGTTAGAAATAGTGTCGCACATACATCTCTGTACCACTCATCATACCCCATTATACTACTAGGCATACCCCACATTTGGGAACTTCACAAAAAATCATAAGTTCTCGGATGAATGTGTCGTTAAAGATTGCAAAAATGCGGTTAAAGTTAACCGAAACTTATGTAATGGTTTCATACAATCGTGTCTACACTACTCGTCATACCCCATTATTCTACTAAGCAAATCCCACATTTGGGAACTTCAAAAAAATCATAAGCTCTCGGAAGAGTGTGTCCGGTAAAGTGTGATAAGTTTCGGTTAAAGCTAACCGAAACATATGTAATGGTCTCGCACAATTGTCTCTGCACGACTCGCCATACCCCATTATACTACTAAGCATAAACCACATTTGGGAACTTGAAAAAAAATCAAAGGTTTTCAGACGTGTGTGTCCGTTATAGAGGGAAAGGTTTTTGTTAACGTTGGTCGATACATTAGAAATAGTTTCAAACAAACATCTCCGTTTTACTCGTCATACCCCATTATACTACTAAGCGTACCCCACATTTGGGAACTTAAAAAAAATCATAAGTTTCGGATGATTGTGTCCGTTAAAGTGTACAAAATTGCAGTTAAAAATGGCCGAAACCTATTTAAGGGTTTCGCCCAAAGCGTTTCCACACTACTCGTCATACCCCATTATTCTATTAAGCAAACCATATATTTGAGAACTTCAATAAATTCATTAGTACTCAGACGAGTTTGTTCGTTGCAATGTGATGAGTCTCGGTTATTATAGGCCGTCACAACTTAATGTGTCTTGAACAAGGGTGACCAAAGTCCATGCAATTTATATTTCGGTGACGTTTGACCGAAACTTAACAACAACTATCGGTTACATGGTGCTAAAACACTATAAATATGTTCGGACAAATATGACCGTTACCGTTACATAATTCTCGGCCCTGCATGTCCATTGACAATATTTTATAATCAAAAGCACATACATTCAATAACGACAATTAGGTAAAACATTCCAAACTTATAAGAAACAGTTTAAAGAAGGTTCCCAAAGTAAAAGTAACAACAAATTCAAAATATGACCAAACAATTCGAAATGGGGAAATACAATCAACAAGAACACTTAACAATTCACAATCCAAATTTGTCCACAAGTTCGAAAGGATGACCAACACCAAAATCTATTCCCTAACTTATCAAGCATGTTCAACGCTTGTCTGAGGAGCCATATACGCGACAATGGATGTTGTAGCTCCGTTGCTGTGGGTGGTTGTTGCAGTCACCATGTTTTCCTCGTATTCTTCAACTCAAATAAAAAGGCGATCACCACATTCGCCATTGCAATTGCATTTTCAGCCGTAACATTGGTCCTAGGCATGGATTTGAACCGCAATGCAACATCAAGTGCTCGACGGTTACGTTGTCAATAAAATAAGTCGAGTAAGTAATATTAACAAACACCAAAATAGAATTTATCAAGAAAAATAGAATTTATACCAAAGTAGCCTCGTCTTCATCATCCACCCTAGTGACATGTTTAGGATTTTCAGCAAATTGATGGCTCACCGACTCAAACCATTGAAGGTATCCTGGTGCAGATTGCCATATAAATACAGTTCTCTCACCGCGTTGTTCTCTAGCAATGAGATAGTCCTCCCACTCCTCCTAAACTTAGGAGTCGTAACTATACTTCACTGATTATGTATGGGCTAGGCTACTCCTATATGCAGAAATGGGTTTGTATGATTTTTTGGAATGCCTTGAACATATCCCATTTGCCTCATCACCTTGCAGGATTGTGCGGTTTAATGACATCCATAAACCTCATCAAACCTAAATAGAAGGCCATTTCATGGTCTGGAGGTGCATTCTTCTTAGTTGTATGCCAAAACACTTAAGGAAAAATTAAAATTAGTTACAAATGTAACATAAATTAAGAAGTGTAGGTGATTTCAGTGTAGGTGCATCGCCTTTTCGGGTCGCATCATATCGACTCGCCTCCTAAAGTCTATGTGAAGCTCCAACGTTAGTCTCGACTCAATCTTATTGTGTCACTTCATCACTCATGGCATTCCCACTTTGTAGTCAGTCCGGAGACGCAATTCGATGAATGGAAGACGATAGTATATCCAACCATGCATAAAAGAAATGTTACAAACAAAGTGTAACGACCCTAAAATTTTAATACGTGCCACGTAGCATTTCAGGATTGTGACTGGACTTGTCGTGATGTGGCACACTCCGTCAACCTTCGGGAGTCGACACCAAGGTATTTTATTTTTCGGTGATTGGTGTATTACCTATTTTTTAAAAGAGGATGCACGCAATTTAATTATTGTATGTCGATCGCCGAGTTGCGAGTGAGGTAATTTCTCGAGATATGTGCGTTTACATGTATAAGACTTAGTTTGACCAATAAATCAAAAATAAAATTTTTAAAATTTTGAAAGTTTTAAATTGTGTGAAATTGTTGGGTAAATAAATTAATTAATTGTTAAGGGTAAAATAGATAATTCTTAATTTGGACATCTGTCACTCGTTGGTGGAGTGAGCGTGAAAGCGAGTGTGGAAAGTAGATAAGATAGAGAGAAATCGATGGGTGTGTGTGAGTTTTAAGGGTTTGTGTTTTTGTTTTGGAGAGGTGAAGAAGAACAAGAGAAAAGAACCCTAGTCAGTAATCCATACTTTCAATCTTTATATTTCTTAAATTACAAGTAACTAATGCGTATGGATTTGGGACTTTAATGTCTAATAGAGGATGTTAATTTATTTTGGTCATTGGTTCATTAATGGAGAAAGGAAGCAAATGAGGGAGGAAGAAAGAAAGAAAGAAATAGAGAAGTGGAGAAAGAAAGAAAGAAACGAAAAAAAAGAGAAATAGAGAAATGAATGAAAAAAAAATGGAATGAAGAACAACATTCGTTCTTACGAATAGGAAGAGGGGAGTGCCCAGCCAACAGGGCTGGGCCATCCCTAGACACAGCCCAGTTGGGTCGGGCCACCCAGGGGGCTGGACTGATCGGTTCAGCCGAACCGGGCTGAACTGGATGCGGTTCAACAACCCAAACCATTTAAATAAATAAAAATAATAATAAAATAAAACAAATAAAAACAAATCATAAAAGATCAACAAATTCAAGAAAACTCAAAAAAATGGGAAAAATAGAAAAAGTGAGGAAATTATAAAAAGTTAGTTTTGGGGACATCAAAAACTTCCCCGAACAGCGTGCCATGCCTACGATTTTAATATTTTAAACAATTTAAGAATTTTTAAAATCTAAACTTTATTAAATAGGCTCGAACACACTTAACTTAATGTAAATTGATACCAGGAGCCTAGGAGATCAGTGTCGGGTATCGGGTGTTAGTTTGGGGAGCGTGTCAGAGCCGCGAGGGCGTGATAACGTGGATCCAAGGTAAGTAAAACCAGTTAGAAATGCATAGTAGTTCATTTGAGCTTATATTTTATTGATATTGTACTATGTCATTTTCTTGGAATTCCCACCATTTATGAGTGTTCGAGGGCTAAATGAGTCATGCCCATCTCTCGATTGGAGTGGTTATCGACTTGCAACCGAGCCATGACCTCGAGTCATTGGAGTATTTGGTCGGAATGAGATGTGTTTTATCCGAGGCACCGTTGATATCCCTAAATCGCGACGGTCTAGGTACAACAGTGATGCCGCGTCCTAGAACCCAAGTCTGTTTCGCGTAGCAGCGACTCTATGACCCCGATCCTTTGGTACCCGCACTCGGTGGTCTTGGACTACTTGGGCACCTCTCTATTGTTTCTTTTGACACTTATTTTTTTGTTGCACTTTCATTTTTATAGTCTTATCATCATGCATTCCATATAACATTCTTTCTATCCGCACGACTTTTAGACCGCTTTATTTATTTTGAATTACTATTTAGATCCTACTGGGTTTTACTTATTGGACTCGACATTCTTGTGTTTGATCGAATGCAGATCCGTAGTCGAGCAAGTGCAAGACGCCGACACTTGGCGATCTACTCTGAGGATATCGGAGCAGCCCTCATCTACATACTTTTGTAGGTTTTTGACTTTTTGTATTATTTATATATGTTGTTATCACACTTGAGATGCTTGTTTGGGTTGAGAGATACATATGAATTGTATATCATTTTTGCTTAGTTATAACACTTGACACAAGATATACATGAATATACATGTTTATAAGGTTCCACATTTAAGATGTCTGACTCTTTTACTTTATTTTGAGTTATGTAACGTATTAATTGCTTCCGCTACTTTGTAAAAATTGAAAAAATATAAATAAATCGACTTAAAATTATGAATTTACTTATATGGATGGATCGAAAGGTTGACTAGGCCTGCGTTGACGTTGCGAGATTGGCTCGGGGGTCCATGTGGGCTTAGGCTGGGGCGGGGCCCAGCTTGTGGGAAACTGGGGCCGTCACACAAAGTATTGAATAATAAAGTTTAAATGGTTTTTTCAATACTTTACCTATAACAAGGTCATATATCCACAAATTTGTGTGACCCCGACGCAACTTGCAATGCCCAGTTGACGGTACAAGTAAGCAAGTGCCTCTCCACCCCATCCATACTGCACAATCTTATCCACATCATCCAAAAGCTGAATGAGAGTGGGGGGACTCTCGTATCAGACTTATTCGCAAAAAGGGTGGCTCCAAATAGGTATAAAATGTAGGCTATGACCAAACATTCAACAGGGGGATACACATTAAGCCATTTCTTCCCCTCGAACCCTTCCTCTTCCTCTTCTTTTCCTTTTCATTTCCCTCATCCTTTTCATCTAAAAGTCTTTTAATTAGGACTGCAAATCGTTCCTTCAACCATGCCAACCTCACAGTCAGATCAGACATAGTCTTAATCTCTTGATCAACTTCACCAACTGGAATCCCCAACAAACATATTACCATAGCTATCACCTCAACTCGCTCCTTCGACTTGACAACAACTATCTTTCCAGTGACCTAAATACCAAGAAGGACCACACGTCATCTAATGTGATTGTCATCTCTCCAAATGGCACGTGGAACGTGTTGGTGTAATGACCCGTATTTTTAATTCATTAATTAATTACTAATTTCAAATTATTAGTGGTCAAATGTCCAATCAAGGGGTAAGTCGAAGTGTTCAAAAATTTATAAAAGAAAATAAATAAAATAATTTTAATTTTTGTCTGGCATAATACTGCGAGTACTATATGATACCGTGACTTGGCGTGACTTAATTTAAACTAAATGCCCACACGAAGACAAGACTTTAAACCACCAATTTATTTAAATTGGCTAAGTAAGGACAAGACTACAACACAACATACACACACATACACACACATACAAAGAGAACTCAAATAAGTTGGGTCATAACCCAAATTTCTCACTCAACCAAATACAAATACCCTAGCTACAACACAACATGCACACATATAGATAGAAGAAGAGAGAGAGAGAGAGTGGCGGTTGATGAGAGCTCCGGCGAGGGAGCAGCCGTGGCAGTGGACGGCGCGAGAGACGCGGACGGCGTGGACGACGCGAACGGAACGGAGGCGAGGGCGGCCGGAGCTCCAGCGGGGACAGATGGCAAATGGCGGCGCGGCTCCGGGGAGGACGACTAGCAGCGCGACAGAGACAACAACTCCGACGCGGCGTTGCTTGCTCGCGAAAGAGAAGGAAAAGAGAAGAGAGTGGTAGAAGAAGAAGACTTCATTGTTGAAGGAATATGAGTTGAAGAACTCTATTGAAGGCTATGGTGAGGCTCTCAACGAAATTTTAGTTCAAACCAAAGTTGAATCCATAAATTTGGTGTTGTTAATGATGGTTTTCCACTGGTGGTTGAAAATGTTGATAATGGAGATCTAATTGGTTGAAACTAACTTGAATTCATGAAAATGCTAGCTAATACACATGAAGTGTTTGAGGAAATATCTCAATTCTTAACTCAATGTAGATTATTTTGTTTGATAAATCTTGAACTTTTTGAGAATAACATTACCATCTTTTGTTGAATTTGTTTGGAATCCAATAAATGAACTCAACCTCGTTCTGATGTGAGATTTTCAGGCTTGTTCAAATCAATTTTAAGTTCGATTTGCTTTCGAAATGAGTTGTTGTCGAACTTGAAGTAGTTTTCTAAATTAAGAATCAGTCTAATTGGTGTGGAGAACATACACATCAAATGTTTGATAAAATGACTTAAGGTTTCACTTGTTCATTTCGAGTTTTGAGCACGTTTTGATCGATTTGAACTAATATAAGATTGCTTTATTAAAGTCCTTTATGTAATGACTTGAGTCATTAAAAGAATTAATTGACAAACTAGTCCATTTGAGTCACGCAATGTCTCTATTTAGCAAATGGTCCCTAAAACAACTTTGCTATACTATGTATAATTGTAGATATGCAAGAAGGACTCAACTAGGCTATTCGAATCATTGAATTGACGTGGCGATTTATGCGATTGTATTGTATGTAAACCAATAAGAAATTTCAATATTAATTCTTTTCATTTCCTTGCATATTTTGACAAAAACGATATTTATCGTTGGATTCTACTTCCCTACCGAGTGACCTAGGGTCTAAGTGGTCGAGTTGAGTCGTTGTTTACTTGTGAGTTGAGCATTCGAGTCGCGTTCGTGGCTCCTAGAGAGTGAATCCTTTGAGTGAGCATTCGCCAGGTGTCGTAGCTCCTCACGGGACTTCAAGGATTTCAATACGGTTGAGCATCTGATTGCGACTGTGGCTCTCTTTGGAATGCTTACTTGGGCTGCGATTCTAGTGAGCCGACAATGCCGAACGGATTAGATGCGGTTGGAGCGGGCTTGGTCCCACCGTGCCGGTATTTGACACTTACTAGTAGTCAAGTGGCTTTGAGCCCACGTGTAGGCGTCAAGACCACTTAGGCTCCTATCCTTTGATTCCGGGTCACTTGGTCTCTATCGTTGATCATTGTAATCTGTCTATCATACGCTTTATTGTTCTTTTCAACTTCATTTCTTTCCTGCATGATTTATAGACTTATTTATTATTTAATCTGAATTACTTTTGAACTTCTTATTGATTTACTCACTGGGATTGTCTCCGCTTTTGGTGACAATTGCAGGCATAATCTCCAAGCTCGAGAACATTGATGTGCAACATACGTAGGTTATTTGGTGTACCTATATCACATTTATTATATTTTATAAATAAGTACTTGGGTTGAGAGATACGTGTACTTCCCTCGTCACTATGATTTGTACATTGTATATGTTGTACATGGTTTCTACATACTAGCTTCCACACCTAGAACTCGTTGTGTGTTTGATTTATTTGTTATCGGGTTTTCACCACATTTAAATTTCGCTGCATATGATTTCTTGTATATGTATTCTTTGTTGTGTGGAATATTAGGTACGAAGTACAGGTTTGTGAGGCTGACTAGGCTTTTATTAACTCCAAACTGGTTTATCGAGGGTTAATGGAGGCCTAGTGCTGGGCAATGCCCAATTTGTAAGGTTGGGACCATCACAGTTGGTCTCGGGCTGCCATCTTTTAACAATGCTAGAGATTAACATCCGGTTGCTTCCATCATAAGAGATATAACCTAAAGGTTCAAAGCCAAAGTCTGCAATCAACTTCTTTACCGTTTCCTCCTCCGGGTGTGTCTGGATAGTTTGTCAAACTGAAACTTGAGAACCATGGTTAATGCACTTGAGAATCCTCGAGCCTACAAAAGAAGTTGTACCAATTTTAGATAAGAAAAAACTTGAAACATTTCATAACATAACCAAGGCAAAGCAATATGTACTTTGTTCCTCCAAATGTCTAGCAATACATGATAGCGAAATGATGGTAAGAGGTCTAAAGTGGTCGAGCCACCAGGAAATGAAGTGGTCGTTTCGTCTTCTGCATATGTTGATGTACTAGGGGAGTCTTCATCCTCAATTTCAGCAACATTATCCTCAGAACCTACACCATCACCCGTTAGTGTACGACTAAGCTCAGTACCTTCCCTACTCTCAACCCCACTTATGAGACCATCTCTATCCCCAACAGAAGAAGTTGCACCCCTATGCTTCGGTCTCACCCGGTTGCACATCACTTTTTTTAACCTGCTTGGCCCATTTGCGTTTGGCTATAAGATTATTCCGATCCACTTTCTTCTTACGGTTCGATGAAGTTAGGCGCTTCCTTTTAGGAGGGTCGCCTCCACTTGGGACGCTACGGTACTACCATCTCCAGCCTTGCCTCCCCTTCCCACCTCTCCCTATAATCGGAGACCTCCTTGATTTACTTTTTATTCTCCCCATGCCTAAAAAAGAAACAAATTGTGCTTAATATAGTACTGCTACAACAGGATATAACCAGACATAATAAATTGAACAAAAACTCAGATTTCATGAGGTTTGGAGATCTATATCCGAAATCAATAACATAATAATCGAACGACTTAAATTGAAATGTATATATAGGTTATGGTTATGGGTGGTTGTAACCATGTACTGATCTCGATCATATATGATCGAAATTCAAGTTAATCACTTGGTTCGACAATTGTAAAGTAAAAGGCTCAACTCGATTTGCCACAATCGTGCCATATGCACACTTTCGACCCTGTGAGGTCGTTTGTCATGGGCAATCCACTCCCAAATCACACCTGCCAAAATCGAGAAAAATACAACCAAAATACGCAGAATCTCATCACGATCAAACCCCTAACATTTTAATGAACACAACTTACCTAATCAAGCGACAAAAATGCAATGATCCCGCCGATGGTTCCCCTTGCTTGCTAACCTCTGCCAACCACTTATCTAAGCCTACCTCGTGCACCTTCGACCTCAATGCAGCGATCATAGTGACTCAAACTAGTGCAAAAATTGATTGTAGGGGGATCGAAAAATTGGGGTAATCTTGGGATTTTTTTAAAAAAGCGAAGTCCGTTTAGTAAAATAATTTCAAAAATGGGGTACACCTTAGCAATGGGTCCGTTTAGTAATTTATGGGGCCCGTTTAGCCGTTGCAAAAAAAAAAAAAGGTTTGAAGTGGATGTTGAGCGATGAAGAAAGAACACACAAATAAAATAACCGTAGCATGAATGAAGATGCTAGGTGGATGTGTGGTAAAAAGTAAGAATATGAATATGAAGATTCAAAGAAAGATAAGAGTAGCGTTAAATGAATAAATGAATAAAAATTAAAGGAAGATGGATACGTTAATATATTGCATATCTATATTAGATATGTGGTGTTTCATCCTTATGAAGATTCTATATTGGTTTCAATCGCTGCTCCTCTACATTTGCATTTTATTCAATGATAGTGCGTGGATTTGCATTTGCGACTATGGGATTGATACTTTTCAGGTCTTCATTAGATTATTTCATTTATTAAATAGTTGTCTTCCTTTGTTGGAAGTGTAAGTTGTTTGTTAGTAATTAAAACGAGCACAAATAAAAGGAGAAACAACTTGAATATTGAAGTCTTTTTAGTATTAATGCCAATGCTGTATATATAAAGCTTAAGTCATACAAATACCTAAACATCTGCTACATAATATGAACAATAAACTTCAATTTAAACTTCTTAAAGACTTGGTCTTATTATTCAAATGACTAACAAAATCTAATCTACCTAAACACTAAAGGCACGTATTTCAACATTGTCTTTCCTCTTTGAAAGTTTTGTTTTTCATTATGGTTCGAGTGGTATTGTTGCATTCCAACTGGTTATAAGAGAACAATCATTGGTTAACATACTGTTTCGATATAACAGTTTAGTTTTGAAAGCCAAATTCGTTACGGTAAAATGTTATTTTGAATAATTAGAATTAGTGAGTCAATGTAATTTTATTAGGGTAGTTGGTTTCTATATCTAATCTTGTCCTATTGAATGTATTGAGCAATTTATGATTAATGAAATTTCTATTTTGCTTGAAACAATCTCTAAATTTCAGGTTTGTATGTGTCAGTCTGCTTCTAATGAAGAAGGATTTGTTGAAGTACTTGGTAATTGTTGCAATCTTGAAAGGTAGCTATTTTGTATTGAAAAAGTAATATTGTGCTTGTTATTTAAGTGTATGATAGAAATGCATTATGTAACAACGTATAGAAAGGGAAACAAGGGCAATGGAGTTCTGGCAGCAAACCAGAGTTTACAGTACATACAAATAAAAACTAACAGGCTTCAAAAAAAATAAAAACTAACAAGCCATAGAGACAACACCTCATCAAATATATGTATGACTAGCACATATTCATGTACCACATCTATTACATATATAAGCACATGGAATAGATTTTAAGGGCTAGTGGCATCTGAGTGTGATGGGGGAATAGAAGGGATGGCAGGCAGTATAGGCTTAGGCAGATTAGGAATTTCCGGCATAGGCGGCAAATCTGGTTTTGGCAGTGAAGGAATCTCTAGTTTGGGTAGAGGAGGCAATTCAGGCAGCTTTGGCACATCAAGCTTGGGCAATGCTGGAAGCTCAGGCTTTGTCGCAGCGGGCGTGTCAAGCTTCGGAAGCTCTGGTAGTTTTGGGAGTTCAGGAAGAGGTGGCAGTTCAAGCTTAGGGAGAGGTGGGAGTTCAGGTTTAGGCAGAGTAGGTATAGTAGGAATTGAAGGCAGTTCTGGCTTTGGAAGCTCTGCAGGGACCTTGGGCACGCTTTCTTGTAAAAGATTCCGAGCCGCATTGACAAGTACAACGTTGCTGCTCAGAAATTCCAATGACAGTGCTGCAATGAGAAGCAGATAAGAAAGCTTATGAAGCTGAAGAGCCATTGTTGTTGGAGGAAAGATGAACTGAATAGGCCTTGAGAAATGAGAATGCAAGCGTGCTAATGCTTGTGTTGTGAATTTGTGTTCATTTTGCATGGATTTATAGTGTGATTGGTAGTTAATAGTTGTTGGACGCACATGGAAATTTCGATGTTAGGGGTTGTAGTTTGCTGATTTGTTCTACTTTTCATCCACCCTTCACTAAATCAATAAAAAAGAAAATTTTACACGATGTTGATACACATCTCGAGGAACATCGAACACACATCAAAACGCGATGTGCGTTTGCCGATATACCTGTAGTGTTCCCCAATAAAAAAAAAAAGCTTCCATAAGTAATTGGTCTATTTGTGGTTAACTTGTTTGTATAAAATATGTTGAAAACTAGATATTTAAGATTAGTGCTCGGTTTGAGAAATTGGGAGTGAAATCTTTGTCAGTCTTTTTAAGCTGTCTTGTTTTTATTTCAGGTTGATTTTTAAATGTATTTTTGGTTGATTTAAATTTGAATTGTACGTTAAGTGTAAGAAACAACAAAAATTAGTAGCGAAAAGGAAAATTCTTAGCGGATACGTGATAAAATTTGTAAATATACGAGAAAAGTGATTATATCACCTTGTTGGCAAACAAAAATTAGAAGCTAAATGATTTTAAAGAGTACTTTAACTACCATAAACCTCTCTGTGGTGGTGTGGAAAGTGTTATTAATTACCAACCGATTGTTGGTTCCAATTGAAGAAGTTTAGAGCCCTTTAGCAAAGTTAGTTATTTGTCAAGGAAAATGTTACAATGACACCCGGTCACACTGTCATATCGAGTGACATGATGTGCGGGCTTGTATTCATGAGTTTCGTCCATTCACGTCTTATGATAGACACCCCACGTACTATACTTTGGGAATTATATGTGCATTTTCATTTTTGTGTGAGACCCACACACCACGCCGTCTTAGTGTAACTTTGGTGTGTCATTAAAGCATCTCCAATGATAAATGTGGATTGTGGGCGTGATTCTTGCCACGTTATCAACGTGAAGAGGATATCATCTCATGTGGCTCAAATAGACATTGAACTTTAAAACTGATCTCTAATAATAGATGTGGATTGAACGTCAATTGATGAGGTGACATTTTTTTTTATAATTTTATCAATTAAAATGTGCAAATAAAAATTAAAAAAAAAAAGAACTTATTTGGACATCAATTTGAATGTCTAAAGTTCACATTCGAAATTGATGATATCAATTTTTTTTATGCAACATCAGCATGACATTTTAAATACACATTTTCATTGGAGACCTTTTTTCATTTAAATGTCAATTTAATCCTAAGTGGTACATATTTACATTCAATCAATGTACCAACAGAGATGCTCTTATAACATCTTCCATTTGTCGAGCCATTCTTGTTGCTTGCTTCGGGGCTCTCAAGTGGCAAAAGATTTTATTTTTTAATATATATTTTTATTTATTATGAGAAAAAACTACAACTTGCTAACCTAACCCCTTACACAAGAGGCTCTATGCCAAATTAGTGAGACACGGATTTTAATTGATTTCTTCTTAAATTAGTGGAACTTCTACACAAAAAAAAGAAAAAAAGAAAAGAAAAGAGACATTGACCACGAAGACCTTTTAATTTTTAAAATAATAAAGAACATTATATTAAAGTTCATAGTTTTAAAAGATAAGAAGGACTTAAATGATGGTTGGAAAAAATCTATGGGGAAACTTGAAATGTGACTAGAATTGTACTATTGATTAAACATTGAAAATTATATATATAAAAAAGGCTCATATAAACAATTTTCTCAAGTGTGAAGAATATTCTAAAAAGATTGTGTATATTTGTACAGTAAGGTATATCATAAGGAGAATATGTATTTCTTATATAAACATAGTTTTTTGATAAAATATTAAAAATGGCTACTTGCTAGTAAGGAAGGTACTGAAAAAGGAAAATGTTACAATGATACCCCAAGTCACATTGGGTGATGTGTTGTGCGGGCCCTGTATGAAAATGGGTGTGAATTTAAGGTGAACAAGTATAGTTCTCTGTCCATAACATAAGATGTGTATCTCGAGACGTACATGAATGACTTTAGTGACTTAAACATGCACGTTAGATCACCTAGTGTGATTTTGGAGGCGTTATTGTAGTATTTTCCCATTGAAAAATACTTTCAATTTTTTTTTTTTTTTTTTTTTGTCAAGACACCTATATGATAGATATACTACTGTAAAAAATAATAAAATAACATAATTTAGGATGAAAAATAGCTTTATTTTGTTCATGTTTATAATTTTTTTTTAAATAAAATAGTAAAAACATTTGACATATGTTTGATAACCAAAATATTATCAGATGATATATATATATATATATATATAGGTGCTTCTATCATGGAACCCAATTACATAGCATTCATTGTGCATTTAATATATTTTGCATTAAATGCACTACATCAATCACCACTAGATTAAAATTTAATAGTAATCCAACGGTGAGAGTTGTAGTATCCATGACATGAGTATATATTTGAGCTACATTGTAGAAGCACCTATATTTTTTTCTTTTATATATATATTATATGTATTGGTAATCAGGTCTGAGTAAGGAAGCACTTAAATAAGAAAATGAAACTAACAACTTGGTCTCCAGTTGGCCTCGAGTGGCAATTGGCGAAGGACTCCATTTCCCTTAAACGAGATCGGAGGTCTCAAATTTGAGCTGAGTAGATGTGAAAAGAAAGATGCTAGAACAACGCTTTAAAGTTACACTTAAAGTCAACCCTTGTGATGTAACATATAGACTTCACATAAAAATAGATGTATAAAAATAATTTCAAACGCGAGTTACGCCAACAGCTATGACTTTGGGGTGTGATTTTGTAGCATTTTCCATGTAAAAAATTGATTTGGGAGGCAACCCTATATCAAACCAAACCAGACAGTGTTGGAGTCGTACTCGTGCTCTGCTGTGAGGTGGTTGTCTTCTCCTTGAGAGACAGTTGTCTCCGTGCTCTAAGAAGAGTCCCTGTAACATTCTTCTTGGAGTTCCCAATCAACAACAACATTCGATAGTCTTTTTTCAGGTTTGAAGTATCTTTTTAATGAGCTAGAGAAGTTGTTGGTCAGTGTTATTTGTCCTAAAATTAAAGCAGAGTCCAGTCACAGTTTGTTTCCGGTAGCTTTTATTAGGGCTGGGAGGGTGTTCTGGTGTTACCTTTATTGTCGATGATCGTACTTCAGGGTAGAACCATGGATCAGGGTGGGTGGGTTAGAATAAGGTCCCCTTCTCCTATAAGGGCTCATTCAGTCTGGCCTCGTTGGTAATATTGACATTTAGATCTATTAGTTTCATTACACTCTTACGCTTTTCTGTGCTTTCCTTTGAATCAGTTCACGATATGCATTCTTTGTGTTTATTACTCATGGCATTGAAGTTCCAGGTTCGAATTGGCTACGAAGGAAGACATTTCTGGACTTCTTCATATGTGTTCTCTTAGCAAGGAGGATGAGGACGAAGTTGAGATTACAAAGGAGCATACAGTGGAGGAAGTAGAGGCTGGAAACTTAAGTTTGGTGGGCACATTAACTGTCATACAGGGGTTGTGAGGTCTCAAAATTCAATTCACCTACCATAAGGGCAATTTACTAATTTTTACTCAAACCCTACATTAAATTAACCCTAATATAAAATAAATCAAATTTTAAACCTTAGCCACCACAATTAGTTTACGAACCTTAGAAAGAAAAAAGAGGGAGAAAGAACAAGAAGAGGGATATCTAGGAGGTTCTTAGAGATCAAGCCAAAAAACTCCACAAACGAGGTATTCCCTATCTTTCTTTTAATCTTAATTTTGTTAACTTTGAAAAAAATAAATAAATTAAAAGTGGTTTGAATGGGAACAACACCAAGAAGGTGGTGGTATCGCGGCGGCACCACTGACGAGGGCGGCGACGGCCGCCGCCACCGCTGACGACAGTAGGTGGGGCCCCACTATGAAAAACCATTGTCGCGATGAAGAAGACAAGGGGTGGCACCCAAAGCCACCCCTTCCGCGGTTGCTGCCGGAGTTGCGACTGGCTGGTAGCAGCTTGGGGAGGGGGGGAGTAGTTGCTCCTCCCTCCCCCCTCCCCCGTGGTTGACGAATCGGGAGCATAGCTTCTGGTTCGTTCAAATTTCTTGGAATCCGGTCAACTAATGTTGACCGCTCAACAAGAAAAAAATAATAAAATAAATAGTAAACAAAAATAAAAAAATGAGATACAATAAAATAATATATATAAATATATTATAAATAAATATAATAATAATATGTCTTCAAATGGGTTGGGGTGGGCCCCCCACACCCAACCCTCTCATGGGCGATGGGGGACCCACGGAACCGCCGTAGTGGCCCCACCTCGAAGTAATTGAATAATAATTAATGTTGGATTTCGAATCGTCGAATAATGCGACTGTTGTTTAAATTGTTTAGATTCGCAAGGAGGTTCACATCGAGCCCCGTGCGTGCGAGGTCGGCCGAGAGAGTCTAACTCGGCGAGTCGACGTAAGTGGGCAACTCCGCTCATCTATTAAATGTGACATTGCTATAAGTATAATTAGAATTCATTATTTTAACAAAATGACTTAGGATGGGGTCATTACCTACCCTGGTTGACTTCATGTAAGGCCTCTTGGGGAGCCATACTCATGTAGTGGAACCAAATCACCTTACATGCGTAAGGGCCTCTTGGGGAGCTGAATTAATACAGTGGAATCAAGTTACCCATTTTTGCAAGGGCCTCTTGGGGAGTCGTGGATGCACGATGGAACCAAGTCACCCGGGCATCTTGAGGAGACGTGGACACACGGTGGAATCAAGTCACCCACGCATATTTTTTATATTATGATGATTGGTCAACAAACTTACATTTATATTTATTATGTTCTATGTGTATCTCTTGGAATCCCTTTGCATGCAAAAGTTGATTTTCTTATGTTTTACAACCCTTAAAACTCCATATATCTGCTTAAGTTGCTTTATGAATATGATATGCTTATTCTTTATGGAAATTGATGTCATGCCACAGATTTCAATGGTATCTTGATTTTAAATGCATGCTAGCTTTATTTTGCTTTATAGGTATTACTTGCATGTTTAATATTTGAGCGCAGTTCTTCTCTTATAGGGCTCTGTTGGTTCTTTAGCTCACCCCACTTACAATATAGGTCCATCTATGAGTGCGATTGATCATTGCAAGGGAAAGGCCATTGCTTGAAGTCTCCTTGCAGCATGAGCATTGCAGGATATATTTACTATTTGTTTTGAAAACTATTAATAAGAGGGTTGCAACCTAGGCAAGTCTATTGGGTAGTTCAACCTTCCTTTAGTTAGTTTGACACATTTATAAACTTTTGAAGTTTTTGGAGATTTTATATGGTTTTGATTTGCTTAGGTGAATTTGAGATATCCGATAGTTCGGTTGTTGATGACATATGGTATTACTTAAATTTAAATTCTACATTATCTTTCCATATTGTCTATATGTTATTTCACTGGTTGTTTAAGCGTGCCATATCATTGTTTGGGTCTGGTTCAAGTATTGGGCCTAAATGGCGGTCTGGATCGGGCGACCCAACCCTAAGTCGGTGAAGGGTCGTTTCAGTTGGTATCAGAGCATAAGGATTAGAACCTAGGGAAACAATAGGTTAGAAAAAACCTAAGTTTATAGAGCTTTTAAATGTTGAAGGTCAAAGC
Source organism: Stephania yunnanensis (assembly GCA_039657365.1). Taxonomy (NCBI): domain Eukaryota; kingdom Viridiplantae; phylum Streptophyta; class Magnoliopsida; order Ranunculales; family Menispermaceae; genus Stephania; species Stephania yunnanensis. The sequence continues at coordinate 49,581,631 of CM077585.1, read as the reverse complement.
TAATATGATCAAACCAATGGTATGAGATATTGGTTTAAGTTGAGTTAATTAGCATAAATGACCAATCCTAGGATGAGAAGGGATTGACAAACTTGAATAAAGCACTTGAATAATGTTATTTATTTTGTATTATAATATCTATCGCGTTTAGATATTTTACATATTCTCTTGATACGTAGGACTAATTCGCTCTTGTTTGCTCCGCAGTTGCATAATGAGCAGTCAAGGTGGAAACTCTTACCATTTGAGGGAAATAGCGTGTAGGGATAAGAGAAATTGGCACGCTCAAATGGAGCATCGCATAACTGTTATGGCCGAAACATATCAGAAGAACATTCATGACATGAGATCTACTCAAAACCAGAGGTTGGCGGACCTGGCGCAATCACATGAAATGAATATGGCACGTATACTAGAGTTGATGCAGCAGGGAAATACAGGGACAGCGGAGCGAGCACCTGTAAGGCATAGACCTAACTCTCCCTTAACACTTATACATAAAGATCATCTTGTGGAGGAAGGGGCCGATTTTGCTACAGCTGTAGCTGCAATGGCCGTACCTGTAGTGAACAAAGATCTAGAGGCTTACAGGAGGGGCAAGATACATAAAGAATTTATGAAATATGACATGCCACACTTTTATGGAAAGCAGGATCCCATTGAGGCTTATGTGTGGATATTAAATATGGAAAAGAGGATGAGAACTCTAAATATTGAAGAGTGGACCATAGTACCACAGGTGAGATTTTTTATTAGAACATAAGGCACACAAGTGGTGGATGACTATCGAGAGCGCACAGGGAACTAATATGAATTGGCTCTAGTTCAAGCGTCTATTTTACGAAGAATGGTTTTCAAAGCTAGTGAAGGATGCGAAGATTCAAAAGTTCCTTGCCTTAGTATAGGGCGATATGTCAGTTGCCGAGTATGCATCGAAGTACAACGAGTTGCTAGAGTTCGCACATGAGTATATCCCGACAGATAAGATTCGTAAGAAGAGATTTATTGATGAACTGAGGCTTGATATTAGTGCTATGGTAGTGTTGTCTGGATCTGAGACTTATCACTAGGCACACCAACGAGCACTTGAGTGTAAGGCATCACTCCGTGGGGGTTTCATGTAGTTTTAGGCAGGATCTAATCAGTACAAGTATAGTAAACGTAACTTTAGGGGTTACCAAAACAGTCAGGACGATATTTTCAAGAAACCAAAGTTTTGAGGGTTTTCTGGTGGACATGCACGTTCAGGTACCATTTCAAGGGCGATACACACTCCTTTTGTGACTGCTACACATACACTTGTCCCTACTCATACGGCTACTAAGAGTGTGGCATTCAGGCCACTGCGTCTATATCGACAGTCTCAGCAGAGTGGAAGTGAGGGGTCGAGGACCAATTAGGGTAAAGTCAAGCACATCAGCGAATGTTGTGCAACCACCTCTGACATACCAGAGGCCACAATTGATTTGTTACTGGTATGGGACTCCAGGACACATTTAGAGCAAATGCCCTAACCCGCCACCATCTGAGGGTAACATGACCCCAATTTCTCGAGGAAGAGTTCATGCAGTTCTTGGGCAGGATAGGGAGGCATCGCGTCAGTTGGTCGCAGGTACGGTTTCCATTAATGGTCAAGACATGCATACCTTGTTTAATTTTGGTTCCATTGTTTCACTCATATCAGGGACTCTAGTTCATGCTTTGGGGTTGACATATGTTAGAGCACACACGTACTTGATTTTGAGCACAGTCTCTACTGAACTAATTTATTCTAATATGGTATGCGAGGGGTGCAAAATTAAAATTGGGGATCACAAGATGACATTTGATTTACGGTTTTTAGAGTGTCTTGAATTTGATGTATTACTGAGCATGGACTGGTTAGTTATGTATCATACCAAGATAAATCATTTTTTAAAAACTATAATATTCCAAATACTGGGCATTGCACCATTTGAGTTCAAAGGTTGTACACTAACCAACGCCACCAACTGCGGAAGGGTTGCGAGTCTGGTAGAGATAGAGACCATTGCGAGCTTGACTTCTATGGGAGAGGAAGGACAGGAAGTTCTGATTGAGAAGATTCCAGTGGTTAGGGAATTTATGGATGTGTTTCCTTCGAACCTTATGGGAATCCTTCCTCATCGGGAGATTGACTTTATGATTGACCTTATAACCGGTACAAGACCAGTTTCCAGGATACCTTACCGTATGATGACTACTGAGTTGAAGGAGTTGAAAACACGGTTAGAGGAGTTGACTCAGAAAGGCTTCATTATTCCGAGTGTATCGCCGTGGGGAACACCATTGTTATTTGTGAAGAAGAAATATGGCAGTTTCCAGGACACTTTAACGTATGACGGCTACAAAGTTGAAGGATTTGAAAACACAGTTAGAGGAGTTGACTCAGAAAGGCTTCATTACTTCGAGTGTATCGCCGTGGGAGAGCACCAGTGTTATTTGTAAAGAAGAAAGACGATAGTTTGAGGATGTGTATTGATTATCGACAATTGAGGGTGACTATCCAAAACAAGTATCCACTTCCTAGGATAGAAGACTTGTTTGACCAGTTGAAGGGATCAAAGTTTTACTCTAAAATAGATTTGAGATTGAGTTATCATCAGTTGCGTATACGAGAGGAGGACATAGCGAAGATACCTTTTAGCACTCATTACGAACACTTTTAATTCACCATGATGCCATTTGGACTCACTAATGCATCGGTGATTTTCATGGCCTTGATGCACTGTGTTTTCAAGCCATTCATTGACAATTCGTGATTGTGTTTATCGATGACATCATGGTGTACTCTAAAACTGGGTCAGATCATAGAAAGCACCTCAAGAAAGTGTTGGAGACTTTGATGGAACACAAACTCTATGCTAAGTTGAGCAAATGCGAGTTTTGGGTCAGAAGTGAAGTTTTTAGGGCATGTGGTGAATACAAAAGGTATATCAGTTGATCTTGCGAAGATCGAGGCGATCCTTAGGTGGCCATAACCCACTAAGGCATCTAAGATTCGGAGTTTTCTAGGCTTGGCAGGGTACTATCAATGACTCGTTCAAGGTTTCTCGTCGATCGCTTCACCGCCCACCAACTTGACTAGGAAAGGCGTTGCCTATGAATGAGACGATTCATGTGAGGAGGCCTTTTAGTTGTAGATGAACCGTCTAACTACCGCACTGATTCTGATTCTACCAGAGGCCGGTAGGGAGTTGTTAGTGTATACCGATGCGTCAGGGACTGGTTTGGGAGGTGTATTAATGCAAGATAAGAAAGTAATTGCTTATGAATCCAGGCAGTTGAAAGTACATGAGAAGAACTATCCAATGCACGACTTCGAGTTGGCGGCAGTTGTGTTTGCTTTGAAGTTGTGGAGGCACTACTTGTATGGGGAGAAATTCACTGTCTACTCGGTCCACAAAAGTTTAAAGTACTTGTTTACTCAGAGCCAATTGAACATGCGATAGAGGAGATGGTTGAAACTCTTGAAAGATTACGACTTTACACTCGAGTACCACCCGGAGAAGGTTAATGTGGTGGCAGATGCTCTGAGCCATGTACAACTAGAGACAGAGCTCGAAACTGTAATGAATGTTTAGGGAGTACCCGCAGATAGCTCGGATGTCTTTGAGGGCCAAATACGATTTCAGATGAGAGTAGAGTCGGTAGCTGTGTTTAGAGTGGTTAACTGTTAGAGGGTTGATTCAGAGTACATGAAGTACATGACAATTGCAAATGACAGTGATGATGTGGATTGGAGACTTTCAGTCGATCGTGCGTTGAGGTTTCGGGACAGATTGTAGATACCATCTTATAGACAGTTGAAAAATGACTTACTCCGTAAGGCGCGCAGATCTCGATTCACCGTTTATCCTGGGGGTAATAAGATGTATTAGGACATGAGGAAGATGTATTAGTGGTCGAGGATGAAGGTGAACATCGATACTTATATCCAAGATTGTGAGATATGTCGGCAAGTGAAAACGGACCACCGAAAGTCGGGGGATTGTTGCAACCATTACCTATTCCGCAGTGGAAGTGAGAACATATAACTATGGACCTTTTTTTGGGGCTACCGACGACTTAGAAAGGGCATGATGCAGTTTGGGTGGTTGTGGATTGGTTGACTAAATCAGCTCACTTCGTCCCTATTTCCATGGAGTATTCAACATACAAGTTAAGGGCATATACGTAAACGAGATTGTCAGATTGCATGGAGTCTCGGTGTCAATTGTATCGGATCTTGACTTGAGGCTTACCTCTCAATTCTGGAGTGGATTTCAGCATCAGATGCGGACACATCTCAATCTCAGTACGACCTTTCACCTACAGACAGATGGGCAGACCGAGAGATTGATTCAGACACTTGAGGATATGCTTAGAGCTTGTGTGCTGGGTTTCTGTGGGAGTTGGGATAAGTATATTTCGTTGTGCGAGTTTGGGTACAACAACGGTTTTCAAGCAAGTATTGGCATGACACCATTCGAGGCACTATATAAGAGACTGTGTAGATCTCCAGTTTGTTGGACCGAGGTCGGAGACGCTGTATTGATCAGCCTAGAGCTTGTGCAAGACCAAACCGAGAAGATAAAACTGATTAGGCAATGATTGGAGACCGCCCAGAGGCGCAAGAAGAAGTATGCTGACAAGGACCATCGAGAGGTTGTGTTCAAGGAAGGAGAATTTGTACTATTGAAAGTGTCACCAATGAAAAGACATTACCAATTCGGATTGAAAGGAAAGTTATCTTCCAGGTTCATCAGGCCATTTGAGATCAAGAAATGAATCAGTCCGGTAGCATATCTCCTCGAGTTACCACCATAGCTAACTGGAGTCCATAATGTCTTCCATGTTTCTATGTTGAGGAAGACACATAACAAACATGCACCGATGATCGATTGGGGGCATGTTGATCTGATGGAAGACGTGTCCTACGATGAGCAACCTATTCAAATTGTGGATAGGCAAGTGCATAAGCTTCAGAAGAAAGAAATTCTGTTGCTGCAAGTTCGGTGGCAATTCCACGGAGAATAGGAGTTGACTTGGGAGTAGGATGACTATATGATGGAGAACTTTCCATTTCTCTTCGAACTATAAGGTATGACATTATTTTTACTTTCGAGGACGAAAGTTCTTTAAAATTGGGGATGTTGTGACGACCCAAAATTCAAGTGACCCACAATAAGGGCAATTTAGTAATTTTCCCTAAACCCTACATTAAATTACCCTAATATAAAATAAACCAAATTGTAAACCCTAGCCACCATAATTAGTTTACAAACCTTAGATCAAGAAAAAAAGGGGAAAAAGAACAAGAAGAGGAGATCTAGGAGGTTCTTAGAGATCAAGCCAAAAAATCCACGAACGAGGTATTCCCCTTCTTTCTTTCAATCTCGAGTTGGTTAACTTTCAAAAAAATAAATAAATTAAAAGTGGTTTGAATGGGAAGAACACCAAGAGGGTAGTGGTATAGCGGCGGCTCCGCCGATGGGGGGTGGTGACGATGTCATGGCCATCGCCGCCGCCGACGACAATAGGTCGGGCCCTAGGGGATGAAGAAGATGGCATACAAAGCCACCCCTCCCGCGGCGGCTGCCGGAGCCGCGACTGGAGGCGAGCAGTTGCTCTCCCTCCCCCGTGGTTGACGAACCGGAGCATAATTCCTGGTGATCATCTAAATTTTTTGGAATTTGGTCAACACAAAAAATAATAAAATAAGTAATAAACAAAAATAAAAATGAGATATAATAAATAATATATAAAATATATTATAAATAAATATAATAATAATATGTTTTCAAATGGGTTGGGGTGGGCCCCCGCACTTGACCCTCTCACCGGCGACGAGGACCCACGAGACCGTTGTAGTGGGCCCCACCCCGAAGTAATTAAATAATAATTAATTTTGAATTTCGAATCGTTGAATAGTGCGACTGTTGTTTAAATTGTCTAGATTCGCAAGGAGGTTCACATTGAGCCCTGTGCATGCGAGGTCGGCCGAAAGAGTTTAACTCGGCGAGTCGACGTAAGTGGGGAACTCTACTCATCTATTAAATGTGGCATTGCTATTAGTATAATTAGAATTCATGATTTTAACAAAATGACTTGGGATGAGGTCATTACCTACCTTGGTTGACTTCATGTAAGGCCTCTTAGGGAGCCACACTCATGTGGTGGAACCAAGTCACCTTACATGCTTAAGGGCCGCTTGGGGAGTCGTAATAATACGGTGGAACCAAGTCACCCATTTCTGCAAAGGCCTCTTGGGGAGTCGTGCATGCACGATGGAACCAAGTCACATGGGCCTCTTGAGGAGCCTTGGACACATGGTGGAATCAAGTTACCCACGCATATTTTTTATATTATGATGATTGGTCAACAAGGGGAAGTAATGACAAATGAGACAACGAACTCGCATTTATATCTATTACGTTCTATATATCTCTCTTGAAACCTCTTTGCATGCAAAAGTTGATTTTCTTATGTTTTACAACCCTTACAACTACATATATCTGCTTAAGTTGCTTTATGAATATGATATGCTTATTCTTTATGGAAATTGATGTCGAGCTACATATTTCAATGGTGTCCCGATTTTAAATGCATGCTAGCTTTATTTTGCTTTATAGGTATTACTTGCATGTTTAATATTTGAGCGTAGTTCTTCTCTTATTGGGCTCCGTTGGTTCTTTAGTTACCCCACTTACAATACACTTCCATCTAGGAGTGCGATAGATTATGGCAAGGGGAAAGCCATTGCTTGAAGTCTCCTTGCAGCATGAGCATTGCAAGATATATTTATTAGTTGTTTTGAAAACTATTAATAAGGGTTGCAACCTAGGCAAGTCTGTTGGTTAGTTCAACCTTCCTTTAGTTAGTTTAACACATTTATAAACTTTTGAAGTTTTTGGAGATTTTATATGGTTTTGATTTTCTTAGGTGAATTTGAGATATCCAATAGTTCAGTTCATGATGACATATGGTATTACTTAAACTTAAATTCCGCATTATCTTGCCATATTGTCTACATGTTATTCCACAGATTGTTTAGGCATGCCAGACCATTATTTGGGTCTTGTTAAGGTATTGGGCCTAAGTGGTAGTTTGGGTCGGGCGACCCGACCCTCTACAAATGAGGGCTGAAGGATGCCATTCTTAAAGCGTGGAACATCAAGGAATATAAAATCATAGTTTTCGAAGATCTCAATTAACCTTTATCGAGTTAAGTTCGCTTCCATGAATGTGCTGAAACTCGTATTAGAGTATGACCACTGTTTTTATGGTGACCACATTTTCCTCACAACCCATTGGAGCTCTGAGCTGCATCTCCCCTCTCTGTACATTCATAACTCTAAGTGTTGGGTACAACTACATGGGTTACTAATTGATTGTAGAGGAGAAGCCTCCATACAGGAAATAGTATCCCACGCTAGCAAGTATATTAGAATGGATGAGGGAGTAAAAGTTGATTGCGTTCTTTTGAGCTGATACTCAAGGGTAAGATTAGAATTGAATGTAGATAATCCTCTTATGAGAGGAAGATATGTCCGAAAAATGGAGCGAAGATACTAGAAAGGAGTGGAGATACTGGATGATTTTGTGTATGAACGACTCAAGTTCGAATGTGCTTATTGAGGCAAAGTCACACATAAATCCTGAATGTGCAATCAGTACGTAGAAGGAGTTTTAAGGAGGGTGTACGATGATTAGAAAATACTAGCCGATCCTCTTGGCCAAAGGAAGAAGAAACCTGTAGTAAATCGCTCGCCATACTTCAGAAATGAGTCTTCTCGAGGATCATCGACTGACTCGCCACCTCACTGCTCTCTTTGAGATCGGTGTCAAAGAGAAGATAGTATGGGTTTCACTCTTCAAAAAGCAGTAATCAATAAGGGAGACAGCTCTGAGTCAACCCTAGTATGAAACACCATTTGGGAGTACAATCAGCTGGTGAGGTTGGCGTCAGTCGTTGAGACGGAAGATTTGAATATGGAGGATGTGGCGACAATTTCAAACTTAAATTCATTAGTGGAGGGAAGTATTTTGCCCCCACACAACAACCCTGGCCCACCATCCTTAGTTACACCCCATAGCTCAACAACCAAAAAACATGTCCCACCTAAGCCCACTATTAAAATAACCATTATCCATCCTATTCCCAGGCCCAAAGGCAACAATTTCACTTTCCCAAATAATATGGCTCAAGTTCTTTTCAACGATAACGACAAGCTCGACATTAACCTAGTTAAATCTCACCTCCCTTCCTTGCACATCCCTAATTGCCCTAATGGACATATCCTCATGCTTGTCAACACCATCTCCAGTCTTAAAGATATGTTCACCGAGCCTGATAGCCCCATTTACTCCATCATACATATCCCAAAACCACCATGCGGTGCCCATCCACCTTCCCAAGCCATGGTTGTTCCTAACAATACCTAGATCCCCCAACCCACTCTATCAAAAAATGTCGATCCTCCCTTCTGCCTTTCCATTAGTCGGGGGAAAACCTTAAAGGTGAAAGCATGGGAGGGAGGAAGAAGATTTTTGTTGCCTACCTCGTTAGTTGGTCAATCGAGGTCTCTGCTACCATCGAAAAGATAAATAGAAGAAGGGAAAGAGACTGTACTACAAATCAGGGAAGTGAAGAAAGATCGAGTAATCCAAAGAGGGGCGGAGGCAGCCGGCCAAAACGGGGCCCAAAGTCTCCCTCAATGATGAAAACAATGGTATGGAATTGTAACGGGGTGGGGAGTCCTTTAACTGTTGCAGTGTTGAAGGATTCAATTAGGATCCACTCGGTTGACGTCCTTATTTTGAGCGAGATGAAGAATCGGGAGACAGTTATTGAAAAGCTTATATGACGATTGAAGCTCGACTATCAGATGGCGATCAATCCAAAAGGCCTGGTAGGTGGTATGGCAGTGTTATGGAATATACAAGGAATGGTGCAAGTGGCGTAATACGACTCATTTTTTATCGAATTACAATTTATGGGCACCCAAGGAAATAGGCCATAGAGATTGATGGGGGTTTATTTAAGCACGTCTAAGAGCATCAAGTAATCTCAGTTATAGTGCCTAAGAAAGATGATCCTAACATATATTGAACCATGTGTGGTGATTAGATACTTTAATGTAATCACTTCACAGGAGGAGAAAGTGGGAGGAGCACCATGGGTCTTTGAAGACAACATGGAATTGGTGGAGTTTGTGAATGACATCCAGGGTACCGACTTAGGGTTCAAGGGTACTTGTTTTACATGGTCTAATAGAATAAGCGGAAATTAATGAATAGTAGATAGGCTTGATGGGGGTGTGGCCAATCAAAGTTGGGTGGAAACCTTCCCAGAGCAGTAGTTAAACATCTTTGTTTGCCAAGCTCCGACCACGTTGCTTTATTACTGGAGACGGAGAACTAAATAGTCCAAAAAATGGAGAGATCTCGATTCGATAATAGGTGGTTGGGAAGTGAAGAATGCTCAGTGCTAATTAATAGAGTTTAGACCGAGAAGAGGGGCAACAAATCAATACAATAGACTATGTAGGAGACGCTTTAGAGGCTGAAGGGGGGATATTAACCTGGAGAAAAAGGAATTGTAACGACCTATCGATCCCGATTAACTGGCAAATTACAAATTAAGAACATAAGCTCAGACCCACGTAGACGTCGCGGAAAAGTCTATGACATGCCTAATAGGTGAAATATGACATTTTTGTGTGGTGAGTGTTTATTTATTTTACTATTATTTAATAGTTCACGCCACGTTAATTGAGAATTTCGCTTGTCGCGTTGTGCGCGTGTAGTGATGAGAGTGTACGACGTCGCGGTGTGTGCGTAACGCGAGTGTGCAGGGATATGAGATTGAGTTGTCACATCACACATCCCATCACATTACACATCACATCAAACCCATCACTCATCATTACTCCCTTTCCTCTCCAAATAATTAAAAAAAGTTCTTTTCCTCTAAAACAGACAGAGAGTGTGGAAGATAGGGAGAGAGAGGAAAGAAGAGAGAGAGAGAATGAGAGTGAGAAAGAGACGATAGGAAAATAGGGAGGAGGGAGAGAGAGAGAGAGAGAGAGAGAGAGAGAGAGAGAGAGAGAGAGAGAGTGGATGGCGGTGCGAGCTGCTCCAGCGAGGGCGAGCCAGACGACGTGGAGCAGTGGCGCATTGCCGGAACAATCCCCGGCATGGTTCAAAAAGTGCGCCAAGAATTAAACTTTTAGAATAAGATTTTACAAATTTTGGTCCCGCATTATAAACTCATTTAATGAAACTCTAAAATGATAAAAATTGCATAATTGGACACCAGGGACTTAGGCTAGGATAGTCGATGTCATGTACGTATCTCGAGGCGGGTGCAGGGCGTTTTGAAGGCAATCGCGATTGCTTGAGGTAAGTAAACCCACGAGAAAATTAGTTAAAATTCTTTTATGACACTTACTTTATTTCGCATTTCAATTATTCCATTCTGCTTTCTATCGTTGTTCATTTACTGTTCATCCACTCCCACGTGTGTATGTGTGTTTGTCGACGAGGTCAGACATGGCACAAACTCAAACCCCGGGGCTAGCTACCCTGTCCTGTTCGAGTAATTGGTCATGTTAGGGTTTTGTGGTGACTATTTTCGCGAGACCTGTAGGTTGAGAGATGATTGACGAAGACCTAAGTCTACGTCGTGGGTTCCTCTCGAGAGATGTTTGGATGAGGTTCTTCCGTTTATGGGTTCCTCTCATTCGACCGTGAGATGTTTGGCGAGGTGGTCGTCATGGGTTCCTCTCGGTTTAGCTAAGACGATTCCCAAATATCGACCAGGGTTCTCTGTCACGCTATACTCGTGTCCAAATTCGACTTCTCAACGACTTATTTTCATGCGAATTTCCTTATTCTTTTTATTTAATTAAATTGCATGAATTGTAGTCGTTTTATTGGAATTTATGAATATTAGCTAACGTTCTCTGGGATTTACTCATATGGGATTTGTCATTATTTTTGGTGACAAATAACAGATCCTGCGATGAGCCGAGGTAAGGGCGTCTTAGGCGACGTTTTTGCGTAGATGTTTGTTTGTATCTATTTACTATTTTTATGAGGTTTTTTGGGAGGACTTGTATACCCGATACATGTATATGCACACCGTTTGTACTTTCGTCGCTCTGAATATACATCGTATCTAATGTCGGGTTTCCACACTATAGGGTTATTTATACAAATGCAAATTTTTCTTTCCTACGGTGTTTGCATGTTTTAAAAGGCGTCCGCTTGATGTTTAATAATTTAATAAATCGTGAACAACTTAACTTAGTCAATTTAATGTGAATATCCATAAAATATCCATAAATACTAAGTTAAGGCGAATAAGATACGTATAAATGTGTAGGTCGCAGGCAATCAAAATTAAGTGTGCGGTGACGGGGCATGCTTGGTGACGTGTCTACCGACGTGGCGGTACCCGGTTTGCCTCGAAGTTTGGGGCATCCACAGTTGGTATCAGAGCTTAGGTTCAGGCGAACCTAGGGGAAAGTTTAATACAACTGAATAAAACTTAACAACAAACATTAGATATGGAAACCCGAAGATCCTAACTTAGAACTTTAGTTGGGAAGCAAAGTGAGCGGGTAGTACTAGGACTTATATGTGTATGTATTATTGATTGTAATACTTATGTACACGTATTACGACACTGATTTGCGGCACGTTTACGATTTGTAAATTCGACATGGATGGACGATCAAATCTTCATACAGATGATGGAAGCCAGACGAGCGTCTCGACGCTCGCCGATTTGGATCAAATCTTGCGCGACACGATCGCACTCCATAGCTTATAGCTCGAGAAGATTCTTCGATTGCTTCGAGCGCAGACAGCAACAATACTGGCCCCTGCCACACTCGCCGTCACCACTACTGTAGAGCATACCGTTGTTGCCCCGACTGTTCTGGCGACCACTCTCACGACCACTATTACCGAGATACTGCCAACAGTCACTACACCATTGACTATGCCGACCGTGGCACCGACGTTGATTCCACCCTTAGAGATCACATTCGAGACCTTCGTATCAACTGAAGCGAAGTTGATCAAGGAGTTCATTCGTTTTCTGCCAAACTACTATCATGGAGGCATCTAAGAGAGACGTTGAAGACTTCAATGGTGCACAGACTGTACGCCAAGTCCAGTAAGTGCGAGTTTTGGCGTTCAGAGGTGAAACTCTTGGGACGCGTGATCAGCGACAGAGGTACTTCAATGGATCCGAGTAAGATTCACAGTATCTTCGATTGGCATACACCAGAGTGTGTGACAGACATCAAGAACTTTTTAGGATTGGCAATCGACGCTTTGTACATGACTTCTCCAAAATCGCAACATCGATGAATAGATTGACCAAGAAGGATGTGATCTCCCATTGATACAGTGAATGCGAAGCGGCCTTCACCGAGTTGAAGAAGCAGTTGACTTCTGCACCATTGTTGGTGTTGCCCGAGCCGGGCAAGGACTTGACTGTTCATACGGATGCTTATGGCACCGAATTGGGATGCGTATTGATGCTGGGAGACAAGTGATAACTTATTTATCGCGTCAGTTGGGGACCCATGAAAGGAGCTGTCCAGTGCACGACCTTGAGCTCGCAGCAGCTATGAGTTTGTCAAAGGTCCCAAGCGGACAGTTGAGAGTACGGACAATATCTACTCCACGTGTCTTGGATTGTCAGAGAGCTGATGTGATGTATCAGAGGTTTAAGGACATGACACAGAGTTTAGATTACCTAGATTGGCGCGAGTCCGTTGATAAGTGTTTTAGACACCTAGGTAGATTGTGGGTTTCGGCAGTGGCAGAGTTACACGATTGTATTCTTCAGGAGGCTTACAAATCCAGGTACATAGTGTATCCCGGCAGGACCAAAATGTACCATGATATGCGACGGTTATTTTGGTGGCCAGGGATGGAGGCAGATGTCAACCAGTATGTGAGGAGTCGTGAGGTGTGTCAGCAGTTTAAGGCTGAGCACATGAAGCTTGGAGGACTATTGTAGCCACTACCTATCCTACAGTGAGAATGAGAACACATCACTATTAACTTCGTCAATGGGTTGTCGACGACTTTGCGCAAGCAAGATGTCATTTGGGTAGTCGTGGATCGACTGACGGAATCAATGCATTTTGTCACAATCTCCGTGAAATATAGCTTTTTACAACTGAGCATGCTCTTTGAGCGATAAATTATTATACTACACGGAGTGCTAGTATCTATAGTGTCAGACAAAGACAATCGACTACTTCGCGGCTTTGGCAGGCCATACAGGAAAAGTATGGTAACACACTGCAGTTCAGCACGGCTTTTCATCCGCAGACTGACGGGCAGTCTGAGAGACTTATTCAAGTTCTTGAAGATATGCTCAGAGCCTGTGTGCTATAGTTTGGAGGGTCATGAGAGGAGTTTTTATCTCTTTGTGAGTTGCCTATAACAATGGTTACCAGGCTAATATTGAGATGCCGCCATTTGAGGCGCTATACAGGAGACCATTCAGATCACCAGCTTGCGGGGTAGAGCCCGAGGACGTAGCTGCCGTTGGGTCTGAGATTGTTGTAGATCACACAGAGGAAATTTGGCTGATTCGTCAGAGGTTACAGGCTGCTCAGGATAGACAAAATGTTACGGCCCAAATAATTAATACATGATTACTTCGTTAATCAGGACAAAATGACCCGTGATGTGGGATCTGCAGCGAGATACATGTCACTACCGAGGCACGGTGGCCGAGGTAAATATTACATTTGTTGTGTTGTTTGACTAGTGTACTGTACATGTGTAGACTACTAAGCCATTTACGGGTATGCAGATACCGAGACGAGCGGCGACGCGCCTCGAGTCGCGTGGGCCCGATGTAGCAGCTCGTGGTGTAAGCATAACTAGTTAAATTACATTTATAAAAAAATGAAAAAAATGAAAATGAAAAATGATACGAGTTAGTGGCTATAATGTGACCACATCTATCTATTTATTAATGGGCATATAGTTTGCAAATAAAACAATATGCGTTGAATTTGCCTCGAGATACGCATTTCACGAGACTCGAAAAATAATATAAGGCGGTGGAAATAGAGGATAAGGATTGGGTTGCCTCGAGATTTGTGTTGCACGAATCTCGAGGACATAAATATCTTATCCTCTTTGCAACACAAATCTCGAGGACACAAAAATATCTTATCCTCTTTGCTCTCAAATTGGTGGCGGTGAAAAGAGAAAAAACGCAGAGAGAGAGAGAGAGAGAGAGAGAGAGAGAGAGAGAGAGAGAGACCAAGCTCAAGGTGAGGTGAGTGTTCTTATTGATTTTCGTTGTTGTTGCTCCGTCGTTGTTGTGGTTGTCGTTGTTGGCCGTCATGTTCGGCCATGAAAGGCTCGGCCTCCATGGCCGAGAGGCGTGAGGAAGAAGATGACAGGGGTGTCTCCCCTGCCATCGACTCCAGTTGGGGTCGGAGATGGGAGCCAACCCCAACCCCTCAAAGAAAAAAAAAAAAAAAAAAAACCGAGCACTTTATGCTCTGGCGAGGAAGAAGATGGGTAGCCGGGTCGGGCTACCCATGTGCGTCGGGTTGGACCGACCCGGATCCGGCTAGACCGGGTCGGGTTAACGCAGACCCACTACAATAAAAAAATATTTAATTAGCTAAATTAATTAAACTGATTTTTATTATATAAATTCCAAAAAATAGAGAAAAATATGGAAAAGAAAACTCAGGAAAATTCCAAAAAAATAGGGAAAAATATATTTGTGACCCAAATCAATAGAAATTCGAGACTTCCATAAAAAGTGAAGAATTCGGAAGTCGGTCGAGACGTTATACGGGGGTTTACCTCGAAAAACGCGAAATGGGCCGAATGACCGAAAATAAATAAAAAAAGGTTTTTCAAAATTTGTCTCAACTTCGATTTGGCCTAAATGAGACATTATAAAATGTTAGAGAACGAAGGGGAGACTTTAGGCTTGTCGAAGGAACGGATAGCCTAGGACAAACGAGTGACTTGTAAGTATAACTGTATGAATTATATATTTCATTTCATTCACCCTTATTGATTTATTGGTCTATTGGTAGACATTACTACTTGTCATCTCACATCATGTTGTTCTTGTATCTATTCATGGATGAATATTGTGACATGATGCATTGTGAATTATTTCATTGCCTCTAATTCCTACACTTGATGTCGTTCTTGAATACAATTGATGAAAAACATGCTAATGGACTACTTGGAATTTGAATAGACTTGTATTCGATTTCCTTTGGGCTTTGTAGCGTAACTTGTCTTGGTAACCTAGAATTTTGGAATTATTTGTCTTTGAAAATAAAGTAGGGATTATCTAGTGTCCATTGCACGAGAGATCCACGGTTCATGGGGACACGTGTCTACTGGGGTTCCGGCACTCACCACTACATTTGCGCGGCACACGAGTTATGTGGCTCGGGGTGGTCGGCAAGCATGAGATTGATGTTCTAAAGCGTAGAGCACATCTCCGCTATTTATGTGAGATATGTTGAGCGTAGCTCCATATCGTAGTTGGAAAAGGTAGGTGATATGTCTCACCGCCGACCGGACGTAGATCATCTCGACTTAGCCTGCGTCCGTCTCTATATCTTTAACTGTGGTATTTACTTGCATTACTTGTTTCAACAATTTATTTCGCTCATTTATGCTTTTAAATACCATTCGTTTCTTTTGGATATGTGACGTGAAATTCTCCAGTTAGTACTTAAATATCACACTATACAAATATCACACTATACTCACCGTCTAGTTTGTAACGATGAGTGTAGGTCCGTCGAGCAGCAACAGCCCGGGGAAGGAGAAGATCGGCAACTTCCTCTGAGCAGTTCGACGACTCTCCTTACTCATTTGTATGTCTCGACTTTTGTTGTATTATTATTCCTTATGTCATTTTGGGTTGTACAGTGGGTTGAGGGAATAATTTCATATCTATACATGCATGTGATGCTATAGTTTTTCTTGGTTTCCATATTTAGGAATTTTGTTGGAGAATTAATGCTTCCGCAATTGCATGATCATTAAATTTGAATGACCTGTAAATTGGATAATATATAAATACGAGGATGTGGAGAAATATATGGACGATAGGCTGACTAATACGTACTTACGTCTTAGATCATGTGGATTAAGGTTTGAGTTCGGGATTAGGCCGGGCGGTGCCCTGTTTAGAAGTAGGGGCCGTCACGCAAAAGAAGTACGCAAACAAATACCGCGATGGGCTGAGTTATGAAGTGGATGATTGAGTCTACTTGAAGGTTTGTCCCTTGAAGGGCCTCATTAGGGAGAGAGAGTCTACCGTGTGAGGGCGATACCCCCACTTGTTCCAAGGTAAAAATTGAGTTAAATCTGAATTTCAGGACGAAATTCTCTTTAGTTGGGAAGATTGTAACGGTTCGTTTTAATCGATCCCGATTAACTGGCAAATTACAAATTAAGAACATAAGCTCAGACCCACGTAAACGTCGCGGAAAAGTCTATGACACGCCTAATGGGTGAAATATGTTATTTTTGTGTGGGGAGTGTTTATTTATTTTACTATTATTTAAGAGTTAGCGTCGCGTTAATCGAGGATTTCGCTTGGTCGCATTGTGCGAGTGCAATGACGAGAATGTACGACGTCGCGGTGTGCGTGTAACGCTGGTGTACAGGGTAGTATGGGATTGAGTTGTCACATCACACATCCCATCACATCACACATCACACATCACATCAAACTCATCACTCATCATTACTCCCTCTCCTCTCCAAATAATTAAAAAAATCTTTTCCTCTAAAACAGACAGAGAGTGCGAGGAAGAGAGGGAGAGAGATGGGAGAAGAGAGAGAGAGAGAGAATGAGAGTGAGAAAGATACGACAGGAAGAGAGGGAGAGAGAGAGAGAGAGAGAGAGAGAGAGAGAGAGAGAGAGAGAGAGAGACGGTGGCGGTGCGAGTAGCTCCGGCGAGGGCGAGTCGGACGACGTGGAGCGGCGGCTCGGTGACGCGTTGCCGGAACAATCCCCGGTATAGTTCGAAAAGTCCGCCAAGAATTAAACCTTTGGAATAAGATTTTACAAATTTCGGTCCCGCATTATAAATTCATTTAATGATACTCTAACATGATAAAAAGTGCATAATTGGACACCAAGGACTTAGGCTACCATAGTCGGTGTTGGGTACGTATCTCGAGGCGTGTGCGAGGCGTTTTGAAAGCAATTACGATTGCTTGAGGTAAGTAAACCCATGAGAAAATTAGTTAAAATTGTTTTATGACACTTACTTCATTCCTCATTTCAATTATTCCATTGTGCTTTCTATTGCTGTTCATTTACTGTTTATCCACTCCCACGTGTGTATGTGTGTTTGTCGACGGGGTTGGGCATGACACGGACTCACACCTCGGGGCTAGCTACCCCGCGTTGTTCGAGTAATTGGTCATGTTAGGGTTATGCGGTGACTATTCTCAGCGAGACTCGTAGGTTGAGAGATGATTGACGAAAACCTAAGTTTACGTCATGAGTTCCTCTCGAGAGATGTTTGGATGGGGTTCTTCTGTTCATGGGTTCCTCTCATTCGACCGTGAGATGTTTGGCGAGGTGGTCTTCATGGGTTCCTCTCGATTTAGCTAAGACGATTCCTGAATGTCGATCAGGGTTCTCCGTTACGCTACACTCATGTCCAGATTCGACTTCTTAACGACTTATTTTCATGCGAATTTCCTTATTCTTGTCCTTTAATTAAACTGCATAAATTGTAGTCGTTTTATTGGAATTCATGAATATTAGCTACGTTCTCTGGGATTTACTCTCATGGGACGTGTCATTGTTTTTTGTGACAAATCGCGGATCCTGCGACGAGCTGAGGCAAGGGCATATTAGGCGACTACGTCTGAGTTAGGAGAGCCGTCGGTTGTTTTTGCGTAATTGTTTGTTTTTATCTATTTACTTTTTTTACGAAATTTTTTGGGAGGACTTGTATACCTGATACATGTATATGCTTACCTTTTGTACTTTTGTCGCTCTTAATATAAATAGTATCTAATGCCAGGTTTCCACACTATAAGGTTATTTATACAAATGCAATTTTTTTTTCCTACGGTGTTTACATGTTTTAAAAGGCTTCCGCTTGATGTTTAATAATTTAATAAATCGTGAACAACTTAACTTAGTCAATTTAATGTGAATATCCATAAAATATACATAAATACTAAGTTAAAGTGAATAAGATACGTATAAATGTGTAGGTCGCAGGCAGTCAAAATTAAGTTTGCGGTGACGGGACATGCTTGATGACGTGCCTGCCGACGTGGCGGTACACGATTTGCCTCAAGTTTGGAGCCGCCACAAGAATCCTCTAGTTAACTCGAAAAAGACTTTTGAAAATCATTCAGAGAAAGTTAAAAGAGGTGTATGAGATGAAGGTCCCAGATATGATAAAGGTTTAAGAACTCGAAGGTGCTCTAAAAAAAGCAAAGTTGCAAGAAGATGAGTATTGGAGATCTGGTCACACGTCGAGTGGCTTAAGCGCAGTGATCGAAATACGTCTTATTTCCAATCAATCGTCAAAGGGAGAAGACGAAGAAACTCGATTAACTCGATTACAGGGCTAAAAAATAATGTGAATAGAATGGTTCATGTTCAAGTTGGGCTCATCCGAGTGTTATAGGAGTATTTTGAAGATGTCTATAGGTTGGAAAGGGTGGGAAGCGATTTCAGTGTGTTAGTAGGCATTGTAGCAAGGGTGTCAAAGGAAGAGTGTTCGCTGCTTAACAAGCCTTTTGAAGATAGCGAAGTGTATTCAGCTTTCAAACAATCAGTCTATGCAACACCTCCTATAAGCTTATTGCGAATGTACTTTCAAATAGGCCAAAAGCTGTTTTAAACAAACTAATTTCTCCCTTCTAGAATGCTTTTGTTGCAGGACGCCAAATTGCATATAACATCTTACCAGTACATGAAATCCTTTATTCAATGTCTAACGGTAGTCGAAGAACGCGGGAGTTAGTTATGAAACTGGATATTGATAAGGCATACGATAAGTTGGAGTGGTCGATGGTATTGGAAGTGTTACGGAGGTTAGGCTTTTCAGCGAGATGGATAAATTGGGTTAAAAACTGCATCTCAACAGTCACTTATTAACTAAGGTGATCCTCTATCCTCCTCCTCGTTTTTCATTTGCACCGAGGCGTTGTCATTTTTATTAACTAAGGCAGAGAGAGAGAGAGGGGGTCATCCAAGCTTCAAGCTCATTCATTCAGCTCCTTCCATTTCTCACCTAATGTTTGCAGATGACACACTATTATTCTACCGAGCTAATGTGCAGAACTTGGAGGCTATTAAGAACATTGTGCAGACATACTCGAATATCTTTGGGCAGAGAATCAACTACCACAAAAGTGTAGTTCACTTCAGCAGGTCTATGTCATCAGCAATCGTGGGGAGGCATCTAAAAGAGGTTATTAACATTTAAAAACTAGAGGTTTGGGAAGGTATCTAGGGATTAACTTTTTGGAGGGGCAATCATTAAAACAACTTTGCAGTAATGTGGTGGAAAAACTTAACAATAGAGTACTAACTTGGAAGGAGAGTGAACAAACTTAGAACAAGAACTCAATATGAGCTAAAACAGATGATCTGAAAAATCACATTTTTACAGAGTTTTCTCTCTACTAACTACAAAAACTAACTACAGTAACAACTTAACCAACCCTAACAAACTTATAACAAATTGCTAACAGATTGGGTTGGGTAGGCCCACTGATCTATTAGCTATACATCACAGATAATTCTCTCAATTACAATCAATCAGTATATACATTCTACATCCCCTCCTCAAGATGGAAGTCTATGCCAATCACATAGACTTATCTTGGACAATAACAAATTGAAATGAGGAGCAGGTAAGGACTTGGTGAACAAATCAACAAGTTGATGACGAGAAGGAATGTACTAAGGGAGAACAAAACCAAGCTTGTATTGATCACGATCCAGGTGACAATCAATATCAAGATGCTTGGTCCTTTCATGAAACACTGGATTAGCAGTAATGTGGAGAGCGGCCTGATTGTCACACCAGAGATCGATGGGAAGGGACACTTCAATTTGCAAGTCACGAAGGAGATAAGATAACCACAAGAGCTCAGAAACAGTTGTTGATAAAGATCTGTACTCTGATTCAGCCGAAGACTTAGAAACCGTGGATTGTTTCTTAGTCTTATAAGAGATCAAAGAATGGCCCAAGAAGATACAGAAACCAGTAAGAGACCTTCGTGAAAAAGGACAAGCAGCCCGGTCTGCATCACAGTAAGCAGACACCTTAAGATCTGATTGAGAGGGATAAAAGAGCCCCATTGATGGAGAACCCTTTAAATACCTCAAAACATGTATAGCGGCATCCCAATGTTGTTCAATAGGATGCCGAACAAATTGACTTAATTGTTGAGTTGAATGAATCACATCAGGTCTGGTGAAGCCAAGGTAGAGAAGTCGACCAATGAGCCTTCGATACCTATCTGGATCAGGCATAAGAGGAGACTGAATGTCATCAAGTTTACAGTCTCTAGGTAAAGGGGTAGCAACAGGTTTAGCACCAGATAAACCAACATCATCAAGAATATCGAGTACATACTTCCTCCGATTGATGTAGATGCCAGAATCAGACCTTGCAACTTCTAAGCCTAGAAAATAATGAGCTTGACCCAAATCTTTGATTGTGAATTTTCGATGAAGAAATTGTTTAACCAACAAAATCTCATTTAAGGAGGACCCAGTGAGAAGCACATCATCGACATAGACAATTATGGCAAAAAACTCCCCATTTTTAGTGAAAGTGAATAGACAATGATCATGAGCTGATTGGACAAATCCATAAGCTAGAAGCTGAGAAGTAAACTCAGAATTTCATTGCCTAGAAGCCTGTTTGAGACCATATAAGGAACGTTTCAATTTACAAACTTGAGTAGGCAAAGCTTTGATATAACCATCGGGGGGTTTCATATATAAATCTTCATTGATATAACCATGAAGAAATGCATTATTAATGTCCAATTGATGAAGAGGCCAAGATTTAGAAGCTGCCAATGCAAGAAGTAATCTAACAGTCACAATCTTAGCCACTGGAGAGAAACTATCGGTGAAGTCCACACCCTTAATCTGATTATATCCCTTTGCCACTAACCTGGCTTTGCATCTGTCGAGAGAGCCATCTGGATTTAACTTGACTTTATAAACCCATTTGGAACCAATTGCTCTCTTGCCAACGGGTAACTCGGTTAAACCCCAAGTTTGATTGTCTTCTAATGCTTGTAATTCCTTTTGCATTGCGAGAATCCACTAAGGCTCAGTGTTAGCTTGTGCAAAATTATGAGGTTCTTTAATCTTAGATACAGTAGCTAAGTATGTTATGTACTGATCAGTGAAGTTGGGTGAAACAATAAAAGGAAAAGTAGGTGGAGAATGAATAGAAGAAGATGGTAAAATAGACAATTGATTAGCAGCTGGCTTGACTCTTTTTATAGAAGTGTCATAGTCATTTAACCAACGAGGTGGCTTATGATGTCGTCGACTCTTTCTCTGAATAGGAGAAACATGAAGCACAATAGAGCTATAAGGAGAGACAACTGGAAACAGTTGGAATATTAGAATCAGAAGTTAAAGGAGATGATGAAACTGGAAGTGAAGGAACTACTGGAAGATGTGAAGATTCATCATCATTATCATCAACAAAACAGGGAGAACAGGAAGTTCAGACGAAGATGAATCTTTTAAGAAAGGAAAAACATTTTCATAAAAGATTACATCTATATAAATTAAAAAAAATTTAGAAGTAAGATCAAAAAGCTTATAAGCTTTTTGACCAGGAGAATATCCAACAAAGACACATTTAGAAGATCTGGGATCAAGTTTATCTTTATGAGGTAAAACATTGGTAGAGAAACACAAACAACCAAAGGATCGTAGCATAGAAAAATCTGGATTTTTATGAAATAACAACTGAAATGGAGACTTCCAGTTAAGAACTGAAGAAGGTAGTCTATTTATCAAATATGTAGATGTTAAGACTGCATCTCCCCAAAAAGTTTTAGGAAGACCAGACTGAAAAATCAAAGCTCTTGTTACTTGTAATAAATGCCTATGCTTCCTCTCTCGCAACTCCATTCTTGTTGAGGTGTATAAGGAGTGGATTTCGATGAGAAATACCGAAATCGGTGAATAATTTTGTACAATCTTGATTGACAAATTCAGTGCCATTATCACTCCTTATTGCTTTGACAGAAACCTTAAAATGATTATGTACAAAAATTAAAAAATTCCGAATGGTTGCAAAAGTGGAAGACTTAGAAGGTAATAAGTATGTCCAAGTAAATCTAGTAAAATCATCTACTATTGTAAGAAAATAATGAGACCCCTGCAAAGATTTTTTGTTTATATGGACCCCAAATATCCATATGTAGAAGCTGAAAAGAAGTTATAGACTTGATAGAACTATCGGTAAGTTTTATTCTACACTGTTTCGAAATATGACATACATCACAAGGATTAACAGATCTATTGAGCAAAGAAGTGGAAAGTAAAGATTCTAAATGTTTAGAAACAGTGTTAGAAGGATGGCCTAATCTCTTATGCCAAGAGAAACCATCATTAACAGAATTACAAACAACAGACTTATTCAGAGAAGAGTCAATGGATTTTGTATATGCCTCAATGACCTTTTTAAAGAAAGAACTTGAATTAAGAATGTAGAGCCCTGCCTTTGCCTTGCCCACTGTGAGAACCTGAGAATTCTCGAGGTCCTATATAAAACAAGCATGAGGAAGAAAAATGAACTTAATTTTTGCAGTGGTGGTAAGTTTTTGAACTGAAAGAAGGTTATGTTTAAAAGTGGCAATGTGAAGGCAAGAATAAAGAGTCAGATTAGATGGTAGAAGTACATTTCCAATATGATCTACCAACTTAAAATAACCATCAGGAAGAAAAACAGGTGTAGATTTTGATGGTGCAATAGGATTATGTAAAAGAGATAAATCAGTACACATATTATTTGTTGCTCTTGTATCTATTATCCAATCTCCATTTTGAATATAAGCATTAGAACAAGAAGTTTGGTTTAACAAAGTACCTGTAAAGTCCTCCAAATGTGCACAATTAACTGCATTTATAGGTTCACAAGAAACCACCCTTTTGCCTTTCATGATCCTATCAAATCCTTGTTGAATCATGTTAGCTATGTTAGCCTACAAATCATCATATTGCACACATCCTTCATCAATAAAATCCATAGGAGATTCAAGCATATTTGCCATCTTATTCTGTTCTCCAACTACTCTTCTTCCCTTATCAAATTTGTCATTCTTCTTAGATTTTTCTGCAGTAAACCAATCTGGATATCCATGTAATTTGAAACATGTCTCTTTGGTGTGCCTCTTCATCTTGCAATGATCACAATAAAGCTCATCTTTATTCACTTGTTTCTTAAAAGATCCTTTAAAGTGGTTCTTATTTCCAGTATTTCTAACCATCATGACAGAAACAAGTTCAAGTGCAAACACAATGTGTACTTTTTGTTTTTCAACTCTAATCACCATAGAGTAAGCTTTATTAATACTAGGAAGAAGATCCATAAGCAAGATCTAATTTCGAATAGGATCATAGACATCACTCAATCCCATTAAAAACTCCATTAACTTGTCATTTGATTCTAATTCAGCAATCTTCTTTGCAGCTCCACATTCACAACTCGGTAAAGGAACTAGATAAGCAAGTTCATCCCATAATTTTTTCAGTTTTGTGTAATAATTCGACACATTAAGATCTCCTTAAGCAATTGAAGCTATTTCTCTCTTCAATTGATAAATCATAGGACCATTACACTCTCCAAACCTTTCAGATAGTTCACTCCACAAATCAAAAGCACAAGAAGAATAAAGAAATGCATCAACAATTTCTTTTGCAATAGAATTCAAGATCCAAGAAGTAACCATACAATCCACTTTGATCCATCGATCAAAATTAGGATCTGATGATGTTGGTTTAGCACATCTACCATCAATAAACCCTAGTTTCATCTTTGCACCAAGAGCTATACGCATCGCTCTACTTCATGTAAGGTAATTCAATCCAGTAAGAGAATTGGTAACCAAGATCATACCTGGATGATCTGAATTTTGTAAATGCAGTGAATCCTCCATGTTCCGATCTACTAAACTCACATTTCTTGAAGAATCTTCATGATCTTGCATGTTTGCCATGATTTGAAACTCTACCAAATCAGCAATCCAGCAAGAATCTTCAAACAACAATCAGAACTTGAAAAATCAATGATAACATCACATTTTTTGATCAAACGAGCAAAATACATATGGAAAATTAAGGTTTCCAAGTTGTTTCTGCTCTGATACCATGAACAAACTTATAACAAGAACTCAATATGAGCTAAAACAGATGATCTGAAAAATCACATTTTTACAGAGTCTTCTCTCCCTTTTATACACCCCAACTAACTACAAAAACTAACTACAATAACAACTTAACCAACCCTAACAAACTTCTAACAGATCGCTAACGATTGGGTTAGGTAGTCCCACTGATCTATTAGTTATACATCACAGATAATTCTCTAAATTATAATCAATCACTATATACATTCTACAGAGAGGTTTCTCTCACTAGCAGGCAATGAAACTTTATTGAAGGCAATTGCCCCCACGCAATCCCAAACCACCATATGATGTTGTTTCTCATTCCCAAGAGCATTCCAAGGGCGTTATCTCAGGAGATGGAGAGATTCTGGTGGGGCAATCCAAACAAGATTGGGGGAGTCCATTGATGCTCCTGGAGAGAATGTCGAAACCAAAGAAAGCAAGTGGGCTAGGATTTAAAGATCTTGAGTTGTTTAATTTCAGTTTTTTAGCAAAGCAAGCATGGAGGGTTATGGGGGGGAATGTCCATTGTTAGGTGAGTTCTTAAGGTGCAAATATTTTTTGGGAATGGATTTCATGGGGGCCGAGAAAGGGTATCTTGAAGGGAAGAATTCTTCTCAATAAGGGTATAGGTGGAGAATCGGTGACGGAAGTAAGACGAGAATTAGCGAGGACTTTTGGTTATCAAAAAAAGGAAAGAACGAAGTTATGGGCACTAAGAAAATAGGGACTAGTTTGGGTCAAGGAACTGATAGACCCCATTAACCATAGTTGGAATATTCCTTTAATCATAGAGTGTTTCAGCGAGAGAGAAGTGGATTGTAGCTTGGCCACTCCAATCAGTAGCGCCAGATGTAAAGATAGAGAAGTGTGGCATTACGACAAATCGAGTTTATACTTGGTCAAATCTGGGTACAATTTAGTAATTCAGTTGGAGAAAGAAGGATTTTGGGGCGCCATGGTTGAAGGAGAATCAAACTCAGAAAACACCAGTCTCGGCAAGGCTAAGTTTTGGAAAATATAAGGGCGCCCTAGAAAAATTCTTTTTTTTTCATCTGGCGCAGCGTAAAAGACTTCCTACCAACTAAACCTTCCCTATGTAAGCGTAAAATGACGCCTGACCCCTATGATCGTTATGCGAAAAGTGTGACGAAACCCCATTCATGTTCTTTTTCATTGCGAGATTGCTCAAGTCTTACAATGGGGTTTGCGAGGGGACTGCAACGTGCTTACAAATGTGGCTGAAGTTTGGAAGGATATATTCAGTTTTACCTCAAAGAAAGAGTGGGGTGGGGCGCAGAAGTCCTACAAAGGTGTGCCTTCGGAATGCGGGACCTGAGGAAGTCAAGAAATGAGAACATCTTCAGAGGTTTTGAATCTCACTCTATTCCGAGTGCAACTGTGCAAGAGTATAAAGAAAGCTTCAAGGAAAATTTCCCAAACTACAAGGAATGGATAGTGAAGCTTCATAGCTCCTCAGGATATTCTCTCTTTACGAATGCTGTCGGGATTGAGGAGTCAGGTGAAGTTGAAATCGTATGACCCCTTCGATTTTGTTTTTATTCAGAGAACTCTCAATGTAAGAGCTGACGCTCTAGCAAAATGAGTGCTATCCGAGCGTCGAAACTATATTTGGCACAACCCTCCTCTAGATATGTTTTTAGGGCCTGTTAGAGATCAAGGTTCAGTTCAAACCAAAGCATCTGTTGGTGACAAAGCAATAACAGATGGACAGTTTAAAGCATCAACTGGACAGTTCGATCATGGTTAACTTGGTTGTTGTAATGTGGTTGTAACAACTGTTAGTTAATTCTGTTATTCCGTTGTAAGTTAGTTAGGTAGTTAGGAGTTTGTTAGTTAGTTATTGTAGAGTGTCTATTAATAGCACTCATGTTGTAAACAATTCATTCATTCAATACAAGTCTCGATTTCTCTTTTAATTATTGGTTTTGTTTCTTCAAGTTTAGTTTCTCTGTTCAAGCAGAGTATTCTCTCTTTAGGGGATACTTCACATGGTATCAGAGCAAGTTCATCCTTCAATGGCGGAAGCAAGCTCGTATGAAGGAGAGTCTGGTGGTCTCAGCACTTTTGCTGATGTTACTGCAATAGCAAAGTCTCTCAACTTCAACCTACCTACAAAGCTTGATGAAGGTAATTACATATATTGGAAAGTGCAAGTAAGAGCTGCAATTCGAGCTTTAGGATTGGATTTTTTCATTGAAAATAAGAGATTATCAGTTACATCAGATTCAGCTGTAACTGATGAAGTTCTGAGTAGGTGTGACAACTTGCTTATGGTTTGGTTGTTCTCAAACATAAGCGAAGATGTCATTGGACATGTCACCGAATGTGAGTCCTCTTTTGAGATCTGGAAAACATTGGAGAGTTTGTTTGCTCAGTCATCAATGACACGAGTTCTACAGCTCAAGAAGAAGCTAAACAACATCAAGAAAGGTTCATCCTCAATTTCAGAGTTTGTTCTCAAAGTCAAAACAATAGCTGTTGAACTGAGGTCAGTAAATCAAGTGGTTACTGAATCTGATATGATTCAATCAATACTAAATGGTCTTGGACATGAATTTGATCCTGTTGTGGTTTTAGTTTCTTTTCAAAGAGTAAATATGTCATCGCAAGATGCACAATATATGTTGATGATGCATGAACAGAGAATAGAAGATTTAAATCAAGCTTCACAAACTGATTAGAACAATGTTTCAACAAACTTTGTTGAAAACAGTGACAAGAAGTCACAAGGTATGAAAGTTAGTTCTACACATTTTCAAAATAGATCTAACAATGGTTTTCGTGGTGGATTCAAGAATCGTGGAGGAAGGACTGGAAATATAGGAAAAATATTTTGTCAGCTGTGCTATAAACATGGACATATGGCTCTTCAATGTTATCAAAAATTTGATCAATCATTTTATGGTCATCAAGGTCAGTCTTCAGGCTCTACAAGTTATCCTACTCAGAATCGACGTCCTCTTGCACAGCTTCACTATCCAATGTCTCACAATGCTCAACCAACTGCACCTCAAGCTATGATCAATCATTTTCAAGGCATGATGGTGACTCCTGAGAATGTTGTTGATCAAAACCGGTACATGGACAGTGGAGCATCTAGTCACATGACTTCTGATGGATCAGCTCTACACAATAAAACTGAATACAAAGGTAATCAGTTGGTCACTGTTGGTAATGGTGAGTTGTTAAAAATCTCTCTTACTGATAATGTTGTGATTAAATCTAATTCAATTCCTTTTCATTCTCTTCAACTACATGATGTTCTTCTTGTTCCTAAAATAGCTAAGAATCTTATAAGTATTTCAAAATTTACTCGTGATAACAATGTCATTACCGAGTTTACTCCTTCTTTTTTCTCTGTCAAGGACAAGGATTTGAAGACAACATTTCTTCAAGGAGTGCTCCATAATGGCTTGTATTGTCTTCCAAAGGCTGGTTCTTTTCCATCTGGTTATGTCTCCTCCGTTCCATCTATTTTTTCTTCTAGTTCTTGTACTACTTCACTGATTAGTTCTGTTACTACTAATGTATGGCATGCTCGGCTAGGACATCCATCTAGTTATGTGTTACACAAAGCTTTATCTTCATTAAACAATACTACAAATAAGCCTTGCATATCTTTTTGTAACTCTTGTAAGGTAGCAAAGATGCACAAACTTCCTTTTCATTCTTGCAATATAACTGCTACTAAACCATTGGAGTTGGTTTACTTTGATCTTTGGGGTCGATCTCCATTGTTATCTTCTCAAGGTTCAAGGTATTACATTATTTTTGTTGATGCTTTCAGTCGTTTTACTTGGTTCTATCCTCTCAAATTAAAATCAGATGCATATGCTGCTTTTCTGCATTTTATTAAACAGGCTGAACTTCAACTTAACTCCAAGTTAAAAGTATTTCAATCTGATATGGGCCTTGAATATAAATCTATTGAAAAGTTCCGCAATGCATCTGGTACTGTTCATCGTTATTCTTGTCCATATACACATCAACAAAATGGTGTTCCTGAAAGAAAACATCGTTCCATTGTTGAAATGGGACTCACTCTTCTTGCTCACTCAAAGCTGCCCTTCTCTCATTCTCAGGGAAGAAGCATTTATAACAGTTGTCTTTCTTATTAACAGTTTACCATCTGTTGTTCTTGATTTTAAATCTCCATATGAGGTATGTTTTTGTAAACTACCTGATTATTCCTACTTCAAAACCTTTGGTTGTGCTTGCTTCCAAACCTTACCGCCTATTCTCATCATAAGTTCAATTTTCGATCTTCTAAGTGTGTCTTCATTGGTTACAGTCCTAGGCATCATGGTTATAAGTGTTTACATTCAAATGGCAAGATTTATATTTCTCGTGATGTTGTGTTTAATGAAGATGACTTTCCTTACTCTAGTCTTTTTTCTTCTAATCATTCTTCTTCTTCTTCTTCTTCTTCTTCTTCTTCTTCTTCTTCTTCTAGTCTTCCTTTATCTGTTCTGCGATATCGTCATATTCCTTCTTCTTCAAAATCTTCTGTTCCTGTTTCTCCTCCATTAGCTTCTTCTACTCCTCTTCCTTCTGTTTTACCACCATCATCTCTTCCTACTGATCTTTCATCACCTTCTGCCCCTACTGAATTACCACAACATCCTATTACTAGTACTAATATTAACACTCACCCTATGCAGACTAGAAGTAAAGCTGGTGTTTATAAACTAAAGGCATTGGTTGTTACTTCTCTATATGCTTTGGTACACTCTCTTACTGAACCTAAGTCTGTTAAGGATGCTCTTGCTGATCCAAATTGGAATTCAGCTATAACTGATGAAATTCATGCATTGGATAACAACAATACTTGGATTTTGGTTCCTCCTACTTCTGATATGAGTATTGTTGGTTGTAAGTGGGTTTTTCGAGTTAAAACTACTCCTATTGGGGAAGTTCAGAGGTATAAGGCAAGACTAGTGGCTAAGGGTTTTCATCAGATTCCTGGTCTTGATTTTGGAGATACTTTCTCTCATGTAATTAAACCTTCTTCTCTTCGTATCATGTTTACTCTTGCTGTTACTTATCAGTGGCCTATCAAACAGCTTGATGTGAACAATGTTTTTCTCAATGGTGAACTCTCTGAAGATGTGTTCATGAGCCAACCTGAAGGTTTTATTAGCAAGAAATATCCACAGTATGTTTGTAAACTGAACAAAGCTTTGTATGGTCTCAAGCAGGCTCCTCGAGCTTGGTTTTCTAAGCTAAAAACAGCTTTGCTCACTTGGGGATTCACTAATAGTTCAGCTGATGTTAGTTTCTTCTTTCAAAGGACTGATTCTTCTATTCTCATGCTCCTTGTGTATGTTGATGACATCCTAATCACAGGGTCCAATCCTCTATTAATTCAGCAACTGATTACTTGGTTAAATTCCAAGTTTTCTCTCAAGACCTTGGGTGATGTTGATTATTTTCTTGGTTTTGAAGTTCATAGAGATTCTTCAGGATTGTATTTATCTCAACATAAATACATTCTTGATCTTCTCAAGAGACAAACTTGTTGGATTCTAAACCATTGCCTTCTCCTTATTTTGTTGGTGCTAAACTCAATGCTACTGGTGGTGTTCCTTTTTCAGATCCTACCTTGTATAGGAGTACTTTGGGTGCTCTGCAGTATCTTACATACACTCGCCCTGATTTCAGTTTCATTGTTAATAAGCTTAGTCAATTTCAAAGCAACATCCTACTTGATCTTCATTGGGCAAATTTGTCAAACGTGTTCTTCGTTTTTAAAGTCTTCTCTTACAACTGGTATTGTGTTTCGTCCCGCAACTTCTTTATCTCTTGAAGTTTTTACTGACTCTGATTGGGCTGGTGATGTTGATGATCGTCGTTCTACTAGTGGAGTGTGTGTTCTTCTTGGTGGAAATCTTATTACTTGGTATTCTAAGAAGCAATCAGTTGTAGCACGCTCTAGTACTGAAGTTGAGTATCGTGCACTAGCTTTGGGTGTTACTGATATATTGTGGACTTCCTCTCTTCTTCGTGAACTTGGTTTTGCTTGTTCCTCCAAGCCTATACTTTGGTGTGATAATACTAGTGCTCGAGCTTTGGCTTTAAATCCTGTTTTTCATGCTAGGACTAAACATATTGAGGTTGATGTACACTTTTTGCGCGAAAAGCTTGCTGCTGGTTTGTTTAAGCTTCGTTATGTACCAACCGAACATCAATCAGCTGATTTGTTCACAAAGGTTCTTTCTACTCCTCGATTTCATTTTCTTTCTTCCAAACTAAATCTAATTTGTTCACCTAGATTCAGTTTGAGGGGGAATGTTAGAGATCAAGGTTCAGTTCAAACCAAAGCAGCTGTTGGTGACAAAGCAATAACAGATGGACAGTTTAAAGCATCAACTGGACAATTCGATCATGGTTAACTTGGTTGTTGTAATGTGGTTGTAACAACTGTTAGTTAATTCTATTATTCTGTTGTAAGTTAGTTAGGTAGTTAGGAGTTTGTTAGTTAGTTATTGTAGAGTGTCTATATATAGCACTCATGTTGTAAACAATTCATTCATTCAATACAAGTCTCGATTTCTCTTTTAATTACTGGTTTTGTTTCTTCAAGTTTAGTTTCTTTGTTTGAGCAGAGTATTCTCTCTTTAGGGGATACTTCACAGGGCCGCTATAGGCACCCCATTTATTAGTGAAGGCATACCATTGTTGAGGGTACCAAGTTGTTTACCAAAGGCATCCAAAAAATTTGAATGAAATTCCAAAATTGTCCCTAAGTGTACCCCACCACTAATCCACCAATTTGATAAAACAAAAAAAGAAGAATTGAAAACTTTTTTCGAACCCTAACCTCGTTCTCGATCATTGGCAAAGGCAATCTCTTCTTTATTTCCTTCTCTTATGTTTTTCACTCTTTCAAGTAGAGGCGTTTTTCCAATTTCATAGATCTCGAGTTGTTTTTGTTGGCTACGTTTTAGGGCTCTGTCTCAGGGTTCCAATCTCACATGAGGCATTTATTCGATAAATTATAATTATGTGTAACCTTAATTTTGATAGTTTATCGTTCGATTTTTGTCTTATTTTGTGTAGTTTTTCTTCTAAGTTTTTTAATTTGCCAACCCGTGTTTCTCAGCCACACGGTCAGAGAAGACGCTTACAGTCTCGGCTTACCATCTTAGATTTTAGTGTAGTTGCACATAGTCTCATTTATATTGTATCGAGAATCACATTGTTGTCTCGTGCATAATCTCTGAAAGTTATAATGTATTTGTAATCAATCATCGATCGTCTTGGTTATCCATAACCGAGATTGTGGTTAGGTTACCTTAGTCTCGGTGATGTACTGTAGCGGCACCAAATTCCAGTTCGCCTTGCTATCGCTACGTCGCATCCCACGTCACTTAGCCTTGCCACGTCATGACCCACTTATCCTTGAGGCCTCGTGACCCAATGAGTTGCTTACTTTTTTCCAACTAACCCTAGTTATGCTAACTAATCTTTACATAAGTATTAATAGTTTAATTAGCCGGTGACTCGATTTATCAAGTTATATTATAATTTTACAGTGGAAGTCTTTAAATAAGTAACTTATGCAATATTTAAAAATCCTAAGTAGTGGAAAACCCATCAAAACATAGCATGTATATATGAAGGCGAGATAGGTATAACAAAAGTTCCATATACATGTAATCAGTGTTCTACAGTCCCCAAAACCCAACAAAAATAAATAAATTTATACATATTGTAGTCATACACGAGCTGGCTCCACTATCTCAGAGGTAGTCGCCCAGTACCTCCTTGCTCTTGCCCTTGCTCATAGAAGGATCTGCACTCAGTCACTCAATGAATACAGTGACGAGTCCAGTGAGTAAAATCCCAAGAGAAGTCCACATAATATTTATGAAATAAAACTAATAAACTACGAGATATGCGAATATAACTCCTCACAATAGTACGTTATATTCCCATGAATGTACACAACGTACGACAAGTAAAAGCAATAACGTGAAATAAATAAGCAGCATGTACTAAATAAATAAGCTTGGAAATGAAGCAATAATCAGTAAACATCCGTCTAATCACGAGAACACCCTAACCTACACCAGCCGGTAATCGATAAATCAAATAGAAATCATGTATATACTTACAGGCTTACAGTGACTAAACCACAAATTCAGTTACCGGATAAACCCCTCCAGACACTATTTCAAGTCAAGGGAACACCCTAAATCCCTCCCGACAATCGTTGATATATTCTATTGCCATCGACACGAGCACTAAACACAAGTAACTCGTGCAAGTGATTTAGCCACAACTAATATATACGCAAACTGAATAGGAGTTAAAACCCATGTGCGCCCACCAAGAGTCACACATGAAATACGATATCGATAAAATCAAAAACATGAATCTTGTTAAGCATTCTCATTGGGTTTACACACCTCAATCTACGCTCCAACTTCCTCGGACTCTCAAACCCGACCCGACTAGTTCCCGATACCCGATATCCTTAAGTTAGGTGTCTTATCAGTTCAAATATAGTGAGTTTAAGATTAATTTAGTGTCTATTAACTCTTAAAATTGATATTTATTTTAAAACCTAAAAATTATTAAATAGTCTTTTATTAGGTTAATTCCTTCAAAATAAGTTAAAAATATTACATTTACGAATCAATGTGTCAAAAGTGGATTTCAACTAGCTACGTTATTAAAACACATTTTTATCGAATTTTTGGTGTCGAGTTTGCGCGCTATTTTTCCTCATTAGCACGCTAATTGCGCTGTGACAGAATTTTCAACTTAAAAATTATGTCCCAAAGCCTCCAATTAGCTAACGAAACCTCATTTAACACCCTCTCCATATCAAATTGACCCAAAATAATAATTAGAACAACCTTAAAACAATGATTTGATCAATTTCCTCAAATTTCATAAATTCACTAGTTTTCACAATTTCATCAAAATACCAATTCAATCGAAACTAGTGATAAATCCTTATTTAAAATGACCATTTAACGTATAATTCATCACAATATCTGAGACTGCCCCTCTCCTAATCTAGGGCACCGCCCGGCCTAATCTCGTAATTAAGCCCTAATCATATCCACGCAGGACTTAACTACGTATTAGTCGGCCTTTACTAATTAAACCTTTTTATTAAATTAATTAATTAGCAAAAGTCTTATTGATTATGCGGAAGCATTTAGTAACTTATGCGGAAGCCATTTATAAAATCCTAAGCGTGGAAAACCAGGAAATGACATGACATATATAAAGTCCTCAAAATGCATTAAAACAGAAAAATTGTCTAAGTCAAGTCAGGGAACTAACGCTCAGCCCAATATACCTCCCCAAATAGTATCTGAAAGACGTATATAACATATACAATAAAAATATCAAAAGAAGACCTACAATCGATGTAGTGACGCGCCGTGGGCTCAGGGATAATCGTCGATCTTCTTTTTACCCGGCCTGCTGGTAAACGGCTCTGCACCCACCGTCATAAAAAGGACGGTGAGTACAAGAATAAAACAGTAATCCCCAATGACAAGTTTAATTTGCATTTCTAAATATCCAAATGGTATTTAAAAGCATATAAATGGGAAAACTGAAAAATAAACCATATGCGAGTAAATACTAGAGTTAAACAAGTGATACTGACACTAGGCTAAGTAGTGGTGATTTAGGTCCGATCGGCAGTGAAACGTATCACTCCGACCCAATAATCATATAGCACAAGGGACTCTAACCCAAGTGTTACCAGGGACTCTAACCCCGGTGTGTAGACCGCCTCAGGGACTCTAACCCTGAGTGTCATATAGTGTCCCAGGGACTCTAACCCCGGTGCGTAGACCACCTCAGGGACTCTAACCCCAAGTGTCATACAGTATCAAGTAACATGTGCTGACATCCTCAGGGACTCTAACCCCGTGATTCGCGCACACCTCGATCGAGTACGGAACCTAAATGCAAAAACTACTTTTTAAATTTCAAGAAATACCAGGTATTGATTGTCAAGGAATAGGCACATCTACACACCTAAACAAATAAGGAATACAAGTCCTCTTAAACATTTATAAGATATTCACTAGCCTAATAGCATGTTATTTATCATTTAATTGACATTTGAAACAACAAGAATAGACATATCTTGTGATAGAATCAATGAATCAAATCAAATGAATGGATATCATGCAAACTAGACTCATCAAGTGAGCATAGACACAAAGAACACATGATATAAGAGTACAAAGGCAAAATAGTCAAAAGGACTATACAAGAACAACAATTAATAGGAATGAAATGCCAAGTAAAATTGTCATTGGGTATACTCACAACAACAAAGTAAAGTCCTAGCTTTACTGGCCTCTCGATACACCAAGTCTTGTATTCGTTCTCCCGTACCCTTTTTCCTAGGTTCCTGAGTTTGGTGTCTCATTAGTTCAAGTATAGTGGTTTTATTGCGTATTCAAATTGGTTCAATAAACTTTATTTTATCGAAATATATTTTTCCCAATTTTTCCAGAATTTGTTTCCAAATTTTCTTTCATTTTTCTTTTTTTTTTTTTTTTTTTTTTTTTTTTTGTTTGGGTCGGGTCGACCCAAACGGGTCGGACCCGACCCGGCCTGAACTAGAACAGGTCCAGGCTCGGTCCATGGGCTGAGCCTGGCCCAGTAAGGGGGTGCACAAGCGCGAACGCCGCGCGCGTGTGGACCTCCTTCCTCCCGATCGACTGGTTCGATCGGGAGGAAGGAAATACTTTATTTTTATTTTTATTTTTATTATTTGTTCTTCTCTCCTCCAGTGATGGGTTGGGGTGGTTCTCCACCCAACCCCGATGGAGCCGATGGCAAGGGAGGCACCCCTGCCATCACCACCGCGGTCATGGGGTTCGGCCATGGAGGCCGAACCCCCCATTGTCGGCTACCCAAACAACAACAACAGTAACGACTCACCTTGCTCTCCTTTTCGGCGCATCGCTTCTCTTCCTCCTCCTCTCCTTTTTTCTTCTTCCTCTCTCGGTTTTCTTCCTCTTCTTCGGTCCGATTGTTCGGTTGTATTTGCATGTGTGGTGTGTTGTGTGTGTATGGTGTGTAGGTGGGAGTGTTTGGTGGATAGGTGGGGCGGCATGGACAAGTGCAGGGTATTTTAAGACAAGTGTGTGTGTGTTGTTATATTTGTATAAGTGACACCTAACTGCAACACCACTAAGACACTTGTCTTTGTTTTCAGGCGTTTCGACGCCCGGTTTCGCGTCCAAACCGTGATATCCGCGTACCATCGCGTCGTTAGTCACCTAATATCTATTCCATATGAGTTACTTGACATATGTTTTTCACTTTGTGTGTTTTTGTTTCCCCGACCTAATAGTCGGTCCCGTCAACTACCCAGTACCCGCATCGACACGCATATCGAGGCGTGTCCCCGCTCTCGTCTCGACGCCTACAACCGTACAAGCTGATTTAGTAAGTCTATACAATACATAACACTAGGCACGCATCAATACAAAAATATCATATACCTCGACCATGTACGTATCACAGTGTAGGTCCCACGTCAAGGGTCGGTGATCCTGATTAAGGAAATTAAAACGAGGTTAGAGATTTGGGCAGTGGCAATATCATTAAAAATAGGGGATTTAACCCTTAAATTCAATTTTTCATCAACTCCCAAAAATGGGTTCATTAGATAGAGGAGAAGATGTTTACCTAGGTTTGATCCACTAATTTGATATTTTTCAGCTCTAATTCCAGCCCTTTAGCAATCTCTTTCTTCTTTCCAGTAGTTCAATTGATTTTGTTTATTTGCGTGGTTTGATCAAACTTGCCTATATATATATATATATATATAAAGGTAAGAATGTTTCTTAGCTCTTGATCTTCATGGATTTACGTATCTAGAGGACTATCTAATGCTCCGCCTCTTTCCATGTATCCCACTAACCCCCACTAACTTCACCTCAAGTGACACCATTTTAATACTCACATGTTGGGGCATGTGCCCTAGGTCAATCCATTAACTGTCTTTATGAATACTTTTAGTTAATAAAATAGAGGATTTTATTTGCTGTTTATTATAATTAATTTGCATGTTTACATTATAATAAGATCCATGGGTATTTGCAAAAATATCATAAATGTCCCTAGTTGATCATTATACTGGGAACTATAATGAATTAAAACTAGTATGAGTCTTGATTGATGATTATATGATGATTATACATATAGGATACGAATCAAGATCATGAGTATTTGTTAGGGAACAAAGTGCTGGATCGATCCGCTATGAGAACATCATGGATTAAGTCATAATTGTTTCTCATGATAGGTGTATTTTTTCAGTCCTCTGACTTGAGATTACCAGAGACTTCAATATTAGGAACACAGTGATTTGACACAATCAAACGTTGTCTTTAACCGGACAATTATAAAAGTTGTGATTAGTTACTGTGTGAGCAATGCGATGAAGTTGTGTAATCGAGATAGAATTTGTCCCTCTCATATAAAGAGAGATATCCAGTGGATCCCTCAATGTGTTAGACTGTTAAAAGGCCTAGTCTAAGTGAATTGATATTGATCAATGTCACTTGGATGTTTTTAGTCTACCTAGAGATTGAGACTAGTACGATTGAACATGTTGGATGACAATCCCATGCCTTATGTTTGATCAAAAGGATATCGTGTGACAAAAGGATGTTATATACACTATTGATTAGGTTGTATCGATTTGATATTCGTATAACTTGGGTAGTCATAATGTCTTGCTAGAGTCCGCTTATGACTTGTATACCAAAATGTATTTTGGTACACTGCCAACGTTGTATGAGCCTATTGGGTCGCACACTAAGAATGGTTTTGCGAGATTTTAAGATGGTTTAGACAAATAAATTTTATATGATAAAATTCATGACAGAAACGTCCTTGTGGTGTATTACACTCATACTTCTTTAAGTAGGGGTATATGTGTAATTTACTTAACTGTCTATATACGAGGGTTGTATAAATAGACGCTTTAAGTTAGAACACACGTACGAAAGATTAAGGGACGAAACTATATTTTCGTTTTAGAAACGAATTAGGGTTTTCTGGTACGCTCTGGATCGTTTTGGAGAGAAACAAAAAGGTTTGATATTCTCTCAAAGCTAGCACTTCGAATCTCGGCCGCCGTTCGTGTGTGGACTGCTGGTAGAGAGTGTTCATCGTTGGCAGTGCCTTAGAGATCGATCAATATTCAGAAAGGTATATCGCGACTGAGGTATGATTAAGTTTTCATGGTTTAAACTTT
Source organism: Stephania yunnanensis (assembly GCA_039657365.1). Taxonomy (NCBI): domain Eukaryota; kingdom Viridiplantae; phylum Streptophyta; class Magnoliopsida; order Ranunculales; family Menispermaceae; genus Stephania; species Stephania yunnanensis. Next base: position 49,543,902 of record CM077585.1, on the reverse strand, counting down.
TTAATGGAATTAAATTCGGATCCTGTTCGGGTTTTTGTCAAAATTATTTTGTAATTTTCTCTGCGTATGAACCCCAAAATCCAACGGTGGTATCAAAGCCTTCATGTTTGATTCCATTAAATTCGTTGCATGTTTTCTTCTTATATATACATGATATATGATTGAAAGCATGTTAATAGTTGATGTATATGTGATATACAAAAGTTTTCAATGAGATTTATTATCATGTTTTGTGTATATGATACACATATTCGTGATTTAATTGAAATCAGTTTTATACATGCTAATAACCATGTTAGGTTAATTCGAATAATTTTAATGAATTGAATTTCGTGTTCTGCGATCCATGACACCATTAAGTATAATTTTTATTTTTCATGTATTGATGCATGGATGATATCTCTGTAATTCAGTATGCATATTTATGTTACATTGATTTAAGTTTCTTAAATCGTATAAGTCTGATTATTAATTTGAAACTAATATGATTAGGTTCGATTGAGATAGTAGTTCATGATTCAATTACATGTTTGTGATTATTTGGATAAAGAACGAATTCGCAAATAATTATTTTTCGAAATTATTTGTTTATCTCGTTATATCTATTATGTTATGAAATTTCTATTTGATAAGAGATAGATAACAAACAAGATTAGGAGGTATTAGCAAAATCGGTTTCGTTATCCCTATTGGATAAGAGATAAATATCGATAATTTTGTTATTGGAGATATGCTATGATTCAAATATTTTAAGTCCTAATTGGATTATGATAAGATGATTAGTTAGATGTGGGCTCGGGTTAATTAAAAATGTTTTAATTGACTTAATTTCGGATAAATTAAGAGGTTAATTTAGGATAATAAAATCAGCGAAAAATATGATTTTCTATAGCAAATTTTAATTTTCGGAACCACCGCCCTCTGACCGGCCAGCGGGACCGCCGTCTAACTAATCCTTGCGCACTAAAATTATTTTATTAGTGAATAGTATAAAAAGTTTCCAAATTGTTTAGTGATTGAACAAATCAATAAAATATATGATATTTCACTATTTACATAAAAATCACTAAAACTAAATAAAATTCCTCTATTAAATTTTAAGTCTCGTGTCATCCATTTTAAACACTTGTCAAGGCCTCGATCACACTAATATAGTTTTAGCCATAGTTGGGTGTATTATGTTATCTTGGTGAGACAAGTTGGGTAAGAGTTACCTAAATGTTTGAAATGGTCTGACTTAATATAGCTATCAAAATAGTTTTGAGCTTTAGATACATGATGAGATAAAAAACGTGCTAAGATATAAGATGTCCCGTATCTCATAAAAGTATCTAAAATTACATAAGATGTAATTGGTAATTATTACCTACCTAAATAATCTAGTCCTGCGTTTCATGCCATAGTTGTCATAGAATTAGGTGAAATATGAATTTTAGTCCCCTAAATAATAGTATGTTTTAGGACGGTTGTTAATTTAGCGAGAGTCTATTCCTCTATACTAAAATAAACTTTGCATATTCTTTATTGTAGATCAATGGCCTCTTCAAGTAACAATAATCCCATGTCACTGCGATCCATCCTTGAGAAGGATAAGCTATCTGGGACTAATTTTCTTGACTGGTTCAGAAACATGAGAATCATTCTCAAGCATGAACGCAAGTTGTATGTCCTGGATGCTCCAATCCCTGAGGACCCACCAGCCAATGCTACGAAAGTTGTGAAGGATGCGCATAATAAGCATGTCAACGATTCTACCGATGTTGCATGTATTATGCTGGCAACTATGGTTCCTGAACTTCAGAAGGACATGGAACTAATGGAAGGCTACGACATGGTCGTAACGCCGAAGGAAATGTTTAAAAGGCAAGTTAGGCAAGAAAGGTTTGAGGCAGTCAAGAACCTACATTCTTGCAAGATGAATGAGGGTGCGTCAGTTAGTCCTCATGTTCTGAAGATGAAGGGATATGTTGACCAGCTTGATAGACTCAAATTTCCTATAAGCCAAGAGTTGGCTACGGATTTGATCCTGAATTCATTACCGGAGAGTTACTCACAATTCGTGATGAACTACAATATGAATAATATGGAGAAATTAATTTCAGAGTTGCATTTGATGCTAAAAACTGCTGAACAAAATATCAAGAAACCCTCTAGTAATGTGTTGATGGTCTAAAAGGGAAAGGGAATGAAAAAGAAAGGCAAAGGCAAGGCTAAAGTTGCCAAGGCCGCTGCTGCACCTGTCACAAAGCCAGTGGAACAAGTCAAGCCCCAGCATGTTCCTGCTTCAAAACACCCAAAAGAAAATGAAGGAAATTGTCATTTCCGCCATGCACCTGGACATTGGTTCAGAAATTGCAAACTCTATCTGGAAGATCTAAAGAAAAAAAAGGGTAGTGCGACTACCACTACGGGTATTTATGTTATTGAAACTAATCTACTAGTGATTCTTAGGTATTAGATACCGGATGTCGATCTCACATTTGTATAAATGTGCGGGGACTCACCAGAAGTAGAAAGTTGAAGAAATGAGAAGTCATCCTCCACGTAGGGAATGGAGCAAGAGTTGCTGCCCCGGCTGTTGGATCATATGACAGTCTTTCCTAGTTGACTTATTTTAACTTTAAATAATTGTTATTTTGTTCCTGCCTTGAGCAGAAACATCATTTATGTTTCATGTTTGGATATGGATGGTTTTGACTTTATTATTGCGAATAATAGATGTTCCAACTCCACCTATGTTGTACACTATGTGCGCTACATAGCCGGTCCCAAGTCCGGATAAAGGAGGAGGGTTGCGATAGGTTGACAGCCAGCGTAAAACTTTTGTCACTTTTCATGAAATGGATCAAACATATATAAACGTTGGGGCGTTCCCACCTAGCGACGCGCTGCATCGGAGCCCGGGTGTAGTGAGAAATGAGCAAGGGTGTGTTTCACATCGCCGCATGGATGTGAAGAAAAATGAGCAAGGGTTCCCACACATAGGACGTGTGTGGGTAAAGAAGCTAGTCCCTTCACATCGTCGCCCGGATGTGAAGAAAAATGAGCAAGGGTTCCCACACAAAAGACGGGTGTGGGTAAAGAAGTTAGTTCAAAACAAAAACAAAAACAAAAACGAAAACATAGATACGAACACTAGATCTCTTAGACAAAATAGAAATAGAAAAGAAAAACAAATACAAAGGGGAGAAAAAATTCGTTTAGGAACATGGAACATAAGAACACTTACGGGGAAGTCAATAGAACTAGTAGATACCATGATTAGAAGGAGAGTCAATATTGCTTGCCTCTAAGAGACAAAATGGGTAGGAGAAAAGAGTAGAGAAATAGGAAGCACAGGGTTTAAATTGTGGTACACTGGTATAGATAGAAAATGTAATGGAGTAGGAATTGTGGTGGATAATGATTATAAGGATAAGGTCGTAAAGGTTAAAAGTATGGGGGATAGATTGATTCTAGTTAAATTAATTATTGGAGACGAAAAAATTAACATACTTAGCGCATATGCACCACAAGTAGGATTAAGAGAGAACATCAAACACAAGTTTTGGGATGATATGGATGGATTTATGCAGAGTATACCATTACATGAAAAGGTTTTTATCGGAGGAGATTTAAATGGCATGTCGGGGTAAGTAACGATGGGTTTGAGAGAGTTCATGGAGGTTTTGGTTACGGTAATAGAAATGAAGAAGGAGAATCAATTTTAGAATTTGCTTCAACATATGATCTTGTCTTAGCAAATACTAGTTTTAGGAAGAGGGAGTTGCATATAATTACTTTTAGTAGTGGTCATAACAAGAGTCAAATAGATTTTCTTTTAACAAGAAAAATAGATAGAAAACTATGTAGAGACTGCAAAGTAATACCTGGTGAAGCACTTACTACCCAACATAAGTTAGTAGTACTTGATATTAAGCTAACACAACGAAAAAATATGAATAAAAGAGTTAGCGACCCTAGAATAAAGTGGTGGAACCTAAAACATAGTAAACAAGTAGAGTTTAGAGAAAAACTACTAATGGAAAATGTTTGAAATCTTGACTTAGATGCTAATACAATGTGGCTAGAAATGAGTAGTTGCATAAGGAGGGTGGGATCAAACATATTAGGTATATCTAAGGGTTTGGGACCTCCAAAGAAGGAAACATGGTGGTGGAACGAGGATGTCCAACGAGCAATTAAGACTAAAAGAGATATGTATAGGAAAATACCTAAGTGTCAAGATGAAGATGCGTACAATCAATATAGAGAAGCTAGAAAACAAGCTAAAAAAGTAGTTAGTCAAGCTAAAACAAATTTCATGGAAGATTTATATACAAAGTTAGGTAATAGAGATGGCGAAAAATATATATATAGGCTAGCCAAATTAAGAGATAAAAAGAAACAAGACCTAAGTCATGTAAGATGTATTAAGGACGAAAATCAAAATGTTTTAACGCGCGAGGAGGATATTAAGGAGAGATGGAGAAGTTACTTCGATAGTTTATTTAATGATGGCCAAGTTGATGCTATAATATATGAAAACCCACACCAAGAAAGAAATGTAAACTATACACGCAATATTAGAATTGTAGAAGTTAAGGAGACATTGAAAAGAATGAAAATAGGGAAAGCATGTGGCCCAGATGAAATACCCATAGAGGTTTGGAAATGCTTAGGAGAAATCGGATTGACTTGGTTGACAAAACTTTTCAATAAAATTTTAAAATCAAAACGGATGCCAATTGATTGGAGAAGAAGCACGCTTGTGCCAATCTTCAAAAACAAATGAGACATTCAAAGTTGCTCAAACTACCGGGGAATTAAACTCATGAGTCACACTATGAAACTGCGGGAGAGGATAATTGACAATAGGCTAAGGAGAGAAACAACAATATCGAGAGACCAATTTGGTTTCATGCCAGGGAGGTCAACTATGGAGGCGATTTTCCTTGTAAGACGATTGTTAGAAAAATATAGAGAAAAGAAAAAAGATCTTCATATGGTATTCATAGATTTAGAAAAAGCGTATGATAGGGTCCCTAGAGATGTTCTTTGGTTGGTTCTAAAAAGAAAAAAAGTGCACGCTAGATACATAGACACTATTAAAGATATGTACGATGGAGTAGTAACGAGTATAAAGACTTTTGGAGGAGCTACAAAAAAATTTCCCATTACGATAGGACTACATCAAGGATCGGCTTTAAGCCCATATCTATTTACTTTAGTTATGGATGAATTAACTAGACATATTCAAGAGGATATACCATGGTGTATGCTATTTGCAGATGATATTGTCTTAGTGGATGAAACTAAAGATGGAGTGAATAGGAAATTAGAACTCTGGAGAAATACATTAGAATCTAAAGGCTTTAAGTTGAGTAGGACGAAAACGGAATACATGCACTGTGAGTTTGGAAACACTAGACATCGAGATGACGGAGTGGTAAAATTAGGGGAAGTAGAAATTCCTAGGGTAAACCACTTTAGATACCTAGGTTCGATAATACAAAATGATGGTAACATTGAAAATGATGTCACACATAGAATCCAAGCTGGATGGAAGAAATGGCGGAGTGCAACGGGGGTGATTTGTGATCGACATGTTCCTACTAAGTTAAAAGGAAAATTTTATAGGACCGCAATTAGGCCAGCTATGCTCTATGGAAGTGAATGTTGGGCGGTAAAATAACAACAATTACATAAAGTGAATGTAGCAGAAATGAGGATGCTTAGGTGGATGTGTGGTAAAACTCGTAAAGATAGAATAAGAAATATAGAAATTCAAAGACAAGTAGGAGTAGCACCAATTGATACAAATATTAGGGAAGGGCGGTTGCGATGGTTTGGTCACCTGCAAAGACGGCCTACAAATGCCCCAACTAGAAAACTTGACTCAATAGAAACTGTAGAAATTCGACGAGGTAGGGGTAGACCAAAGTTAACATGGGATGCATTAATTAAGAGAGATTTGAATGGTTTGCAAAGCTCACCATCAATTGCACTTAATCGAGCACAATGGAAAAGTTTGATCCATGTAGCCGACCCCAGTTAATTTGGGACTGAGGCTATGTTGTTGTTGTTGTTGTTGTTGTTGAATAATAGATGTTCCATTTCTCGCGAAGGCATATTTAATGCAAATGTTGATTTGCGTGATAGTCTTTATATTCTAAACATGAAAAGGTCCACTGATACTTGAGTCTTTTACATAAATACAAAGAGATTTAAGTCAAATGATTTGAATCAAACCTATCTTTGGCATTGTCGTCTCGGGCACATAAATGAGAAATGCATAACAAAGCTCTATAAAGATGGACTTCTAGATTCATTCGATCTAGTAACATATGAAACGTGCGTATCTTGTTTACGAGGCAAGATGACTAAAAGTCCCTTTACTGGACACATTGAAAGGGCAAGTGATTTATTGGGTCTAATACATACTGATGTACGCGGTCCTATAAACACAACGACTTGATGAGGTTATCAGTACTTCATTACATTTACTGATGATTTCAGCATATATGGTTATGTATATCTTATGAAACATAAAGCTGAATCATTTGAGATGTTTCGAGCGTTTCAAGATGAAGTGCAGAACCGACTTGGTAAAACTATCAAAACACTTCAGTCAGATCGAGGTGGTGAATATTCCAGCCAAGAATTTGATGTTCGTCTTAAAAATTGTATGATTGTCTCCCAATTGACTCCACCAACAACTCCATAATGGAATGGAGTTTCTGAAAGGAGAAATCGAGCCTTATTAGATATGGTTCGATCTATGATGAGTCATGCAGATCTTTCATTATCCTTTTGGGGTTATGCATTACAAACTGCAGTTTTCACTCTAAATCGAGTTCCTTCTGAAGCAGTTGATAAAACACCATATGAGATATGGCATGGAAAGATACCTAATTTATCATTACTTAAGATTTGGGGTTGTGAGGATTACGTAAAACGACAAGTCTCAGAAAAACTAGCACCTAAATCTGATAAGTGTTTATTTGTAGGTATCCTAGGGAAACAAAAGGATATTACTTTTATAATCCTGCTGAGAACAAAATATTTGTTGCTCGGTATGGTGCCTTTATGGAAAAAGTAGTTTTTTTCAAAAGATACTAGTGGGAGAGAAATAAATCTCGAAGAAGTTCAAGAATCTCAGATAAACACTGAACCGCTACTGGAAGTTCAACAACGTTCTGAACTAGTTGAACCTCTACAAGTGACACAAGGCCCATATAAATCTTGTATGGTAAGACATGAGCCAAAGATATTCAGATTTCTCATTACCGATAGTCGCGATGTGTTGCTTATGGATCAAAATGAGCCCACCACTTATCACGAGGCTATGTTTGGACCAGACTCAGATAAATGGCTAAGTGCCATGAACTCTGAGATGCAATCCATGTATGATAACCAAGTTTGGAACTTGGTTGATTTACTTGATGGTGGTAAGACTATTGGATGTAAATGAGTTTTCAAGAAGAAAACTAACATGGATGGCAAAGTGCATACTTTTAAAGCAAGACTTGTAGAAAAAGGTTTCGGGCAGACTCAAGGTGTTGATTATGATGAAACTTTTTCGCCAGTAGCCACGGTTAAATCCATAAGAATTTTAATTGCCATTGTTGCATATTATGACTATGAGATATGGCAAATGGATGTAAAAACAACGTTTCTTAATGGAAAGCCACTTGAGGACGCGTATATGACACAACCTGAAGGTTTCGTACATCTTGAGAATTCTAAGAAAGTATGCAAGCTTCTCGGAGTTGGAATCTTCGTTTTGATGAAACAATCAAGGATTTTGGTTTTATTAAGAACGAAGATGAGCCTTGTGTATACAAGAAGGTCAGTGGGAGTGTAGTTGTTTTCTGGTACTATGTGTTGACGATATATTACTCATTGGAAATGACATCCCAACATTGCAGAATGTCAAGTCTTGGTTAGGGAAATGTTTCTCAATGAAAGACTTAGGAGATGCAGCCTATATCCTAGGGATAAGGATCTATAGGGATAGATCTAAGAGGCTAATCGGTCTAAGTCAGAGTGCTTATATAGACAAGGTGCTGAATAGGTTCAGTTTGCAAGATTCTAAAAGAGGATTGTTGTCAATGTTTCATGGCATAAGTCTCAGCATGATTCAATGTCCTAAGACAAATGATGAGCGACACCGTATGAAAAAGATTCCATATGCATAAGCTATCGAATTTATCATGTATGTCATGCTATGCACTCGACCTAATGTATCACATGCTTTGAGCACTACAAGCAGATATCAGTCAGATCCTAACGAGAGTCACTGGATAGCAGTAAAGAACATTCTTAAATACTTATGAATGACTAAGGAAGTGTTCTTGGTCTATGGAGGTTTTGAAAATGATCTAGTAGTTAATGGTTACACAAATGCAAGTTTTAAAACTGATATAGATGATTTTACATCACAGTCTGGATATGTGTTTACTTTGAATGAGGGTGCGGTAAGCTGAAAAAGTTCGAAGCAAGATAGTGCGGCAAATTCTACAACAAAAGTTGAGTATATTATAACGTCTGATGCAGCAAAGGAGGCAGTTTGGATCAAAAAGTTCATTTTTGAACTAGGTGTTGTTCCAAGTATTGCTAACCATGTTTATTTGTATTGTGACAATAACGGGGCAATAACACAGGCCAAGGAACCTAGATCACACCACAAATCCAAACATATACTTAGGCGTTTTCATCTCATCGGAAAAATTATTGAGAGGGGAGACGTGAATATTTGTAGAGTGCCTACCGAAGACAACATTGTGGATCCATTGACAAAAGCTCTTCCACAAGCAAAACATGATGGTCATGTTAGATCATTAGGCATTAGATGCATGTACGATTGGCCCTAGTGCAAATGGGAGATGTTGGGGCATGTGCCCTAGGTCAATCCATTAACTGTCTTTATGAATACTTTTAGTTAATAAAATAGAGGATTTCATTTGTTGTTTATTATAATTAATTTGCATGCTTACATTATAATAAGATCCATAGGTATTTTCAAAATCTTTTCTTAAATGTCCCTAGTCGATCATTATACTGGGAACTATAATGAATTAAGACTAGTATGAGTTTTGATTGATGATCATATGATGATTATACATATAGGGATACGAATCAAGATCACGAGTACTTGTTAGGGAACAAAGTACTGGATCGACCCACTATGAGAACATCACATGGATTAAGTCATAGTTGTTTCTCATGAGAGGTATATTTTTTCAGTCTTCTGACTTGAGATTACAAGAGACTTTAACATTAGGAACACGATGATTTGACACAATCAAATGTTGTCGTTAACCAAACGATTATAAAGGTTGTGATTGGTTACTGCGTGAGTAATGTGATGAAGTTGTGTAATCGAGATAGAATTTGTCCCTTTCATATAAAGAGAGATATCCAGTGGATCCTTCAATGTGTTAGACTGTTAAAAGGCCTAGTCTAAGTGAATTGATATTGATCAATGTCACTTGGATGTTTTCGGTCTACCTAGAGAACGAGACTAGTACGATTGAACATGTCGGATGACAATTCCATGCCTTATGTTTGATCAAAAGGATATCATGTGACAAAAGGATGTTATATACACTATCTATTAGGTTGTATCGATTTGATATTCGTACAACTTGGGTAGTCATAATGTCTTGCTAGAGTCCGCTTATGACTTGTATACGAAAATGTGTTTTGGTACACTACCAACGTTGTATGAGCCTATTGGATCACACACTAAGAATGGTTTTGCGAGATTTTAAGATGGTTTAGAAAAATAAGTTTTATATGATAAAACTCATGACAGAAACGTCCTTGTGGTGTATTACACTTATACTTCTTTAAGTAGGGGTATATGTGTAATTTATTTAAACGTCTATATACAAGGGTTGTATAAATAGACGCTTTAAGTTAGAACACATGTATGAAAGATTAAGGGACGAAACTCTATTTTCGTTTTAGAAACGAATTAGGGTTTTCTGGTACGCTCTGGATCATTTTGAAGAGAAACAAAAAGGTTTGGTATTCTCTCGAAGCTAGCACTTCGAATCTTGGCCGCTGTTCGTGTGTGGATTGCTGGTAGAGGGCGTTCGTCGTTGGCAGCACCTTAGAGATCGATCAATCTTCAGAAATGTATATTGCGATTGAGGTATGATTAAGTTTTCATGGTTTAAACGTTTTTAATGGAATTAGATTCAAATCCTGTTGGGGTTTTTGTCAAAATTGTTTTGTAGTTTTCGCTGCGTATGAACCCCAAAACCCAACATCACATGTCTCTTAGATATGCTATTGTTTATCTCAAAAATAATTATATGCTTTCCATTTAATTTACGCAAACTATATGCCTTGATTCATCGAGTTTATTCACCTTCGCTTAGGCTCACATAATATATGTGGTTAATGTTTTTAGTCACAAAAATTATCAACTTGTGGTTCCACTAACCCTCGACTACCCGACACTCAGTGCCCCGCGTCTCGACATGCATTTCGAGGCACACCATATCCTATTGTTTTAATTTGAATTAACCTAGCCTATGGTCACATTACCCATTTAATTGATTTATTATTCATTTTAAATGTGAATTGGTTGAATTTCCTAGTGTACCCGTAGTTCGCCTACTCGACACTCGCGTCAACACGTCTTTCGTGGCGAATGCCAGTCAAACAAACTCGCCCGATAGCAACATACACACGTGTGGTGCAATATAATTAAATAAATTTAAACACCACATATATACAACCACCATTCATAAATAATATATTTCTTTGGTTCTCGTGTCCGAGCCAACCGAGTTGTCCACGCAACGTCCGAATTACGCCCGTTAATCCCCAAGATTAACGTTAATCCTAGTTTAAGTAATTTGGGCCGTTACATGTACAACTGAGACTAAACCCATTGTATCGGTTGTTAATTACCGAGACTTGGGTTACTATCTCAGTTATGCCTCACCATGATTGTAAATGTTTTCCCGGACCTGCTTGACCAAGACTATATAAATGGTTGAGTTTTCTTTGTTTTTTTTTTTAATTTTACTTCTATTTCAGTTCAAGGCACTTACATTCAATTGTTTTATTAGGTATGGCTCATTTTAAGACCCCCTGTGACTAGGGAGGAGGCTGGTGTTGAGGCATCGAGAGGTAACCGCAAGCAAGGCGGCTGGAGACCCCTAATATGTCTTATCGGAAAGAGAAACATAAGGTAGATGTGAAGGGAAAAGGAAAGACTACTGAGAATTGTGCAAGAAATGTTGAATTACATAATGAAAGCTCCAAAGTTGACCTGCGTCGACAAAAATATCTCGTAATTGCTCGAGGTGAAGATGAAGCTCATGCATCGGAGTTTAGTAGTAGTGAGTCATCTGCACCAGTAGACACCACTAGTGGGCATCGTAATGTGGGTGGGAGTACTAATGGTGGAGGTAGCCACAATGAATGGGAGTTACAAGAGCAAGAGCGAACGTGTGTTCCTTTCCCTGATGGTCATTCAAATGGATCATTACTGAAGAGTTTTAAAAATCATGTCGCATTAGTGATTTAAAGCAATGAGGTATCTAAATTTTCATTAAACATAGTACTTAAGAACTTATGCTTTTCATATAACTGATGAAATATTTTTTATTGTTGTAGGATCGTCCATTACTCAAGTGTATCAATCATGGTGCTCAGATCTAAGAATGGGACTTGCAGTCGTGTCACCCTGAAACTGAGGGCCTTCAGAGGATTATCAAGTAGTCTGGGTTGAATCCATTGATAGACTGCTCATACCGTAATGCAAACAAAGAGGTCATATCTGCCTTTGTAGAGTGGTGGTAGCCAGAGACAAACACATTTTACTTACTATTCAGTGAAATGTTGATTTCCTTAGAGGATGTGAACATTCTCCCGAAGATTCCTGTGACGGGCAAAATAGTTGCAGTTGAAAACTTTACGAGGTAGACCGCGGATTCTTGCGCAGATGTGATGAAGTTGGTGTCCAAACTACTCGGGGTTAGCATTGAAGTTGTTGAGTAGGAAGTGAACATTAGCAAGGGGCTCACGGTGCGAAAGTATTGGTTGAAGACTCGATGGTGCCCTAAAGCTGGTTCGAAAGACACTACTTATCCATGCGCGTACTCATTGTACTTGCTGGTTGAAGACTCGATGGTGTCCAAACTACTTATCGATGGTGCCCTAAACCCGTGAAATGCACTGCCTGGGCGTACTCATTGTACTTGCTCTCTTGCACACTTTTGTGGACAAGAGTGGATCTTAGGTCTATATTGCCTTGTTAAAGCTTCTTAAAGATTTGGATGATGTAAGTATGCATGGGGTGTAGCTGCGTTGGCGTATTTGTATCGTCACTTAGGGTCTGCCACCAAAGTACAAGTTTCTTAAATTGCCGGCAACCTCACATTACTTGAGGTAATATTACTAAATCTTGTTTGGTTTTTAAATATTTTTTAATAATTAGGTTTTGCATTTTTCCAATAATTAACCTTGTATGTATTGTCGGGGATGGATGTACGAGCACTTTAAACTTGGGCTCGCCTTATCCAATGCAAAGTACATGGACTACGTCCAACCTCGTGTCGGTAGATGGATTCAGAAACATGAAACGGTGATGAACGTTGACAAATGAGGGTCTATTAAAAGGAAATCGGATAGGTTGCGGCTAAGCTAGGTAAGTTAGTTAGTCAATTGTATTGGTAAACGTTCAAGTTAGTATATGATTACTAATTACGTTTGTTTATGCTTGATTAGGTCGCTTGAGACCCTTATGTTGATACCAGGGATAACTGAGGTGTGCACCTGATGGCCTTCTACAGCGGCACATTGAAGTACATGGACATGGTGGAGCCCTACCATCTGGAAATGATTATGTGACAGCTTGGCCACATGCAATCTATACTAGACCCTCTATACCGCCCATTGGAAGCATACCGAGGCCTATCTGCACTCAAATACTCTGTCAAGTATGGGTTCTAACAAGACAATTGGGAGCGTTGGAATAACCATTTGTTGGCCCCCAAAGTTCGCGGTGAGAAGGCACAGTTTGAGTTCTTGGCTACACCGGACTATTTACTTTGGTTCCTAAAAGTGTCACCCTTGGTGATCGAGAACCCAAGCCTTGAATATGAAGACCTTGTTGCTACAACTATCAATGATAATGAGCTATTGGAGGTATTGTCCCTTATTTTAAGTTTTATGATGTGTTCAACATGAATTGTGTCGGAATTTTTAACAATAGCTCATTTGTTTCATCTTCATCAGAGTAACAAGCGTGCGTTGGACGCGACACTATGATAGATGGACTCGTCGGAGTTGTGTACGTTAGAGTCTGCGAAATGACGAGTGATGTCATCAATTTCTATCAGGGAGGAGTCTCGGCCTTACCACCACAACTACCACTACCACCACCGCCGCCACCACCACCGCCACCGACACATTAGCCCTTACCCAACCAGCCCCTAAGCACTCTTTACATGACATCACTTCTACACAATCAAAATCCACCCCGACTAATGCTCCACCATCATCGATCGATGCTCGCCCTAAAGAGAATGCTTGGCAATGAATACACTAGGAAGAATTTGAAGAAGCCAAAGTAATGAGGGAACTTGATTGTCTTTGGAAATTTTATTATTGTAGTTTATTATGGATTTTGGAACTTCTTGAATGTTGCAATGAAGTTGTTTGAATGTTTTACCGTTATAGCTTCTTGAATGTTTGTCAAATTCATCAATATTTTACTGTTGTGTATATTCTGGTGTTATTGTTTGTCCGGTGATGTGAATATTATTATGTTGGCTATGTGATAATGTGAATTCAGGTATAAAATAAGGTAAATTTAGTGACCAGAACATAGTCTAGGTCTTTCAGGTCTGAGACTGGTAGGCCAATCTTGGTCCGTCGGGACTGTAAATGTTCACATATTTACGTACATATGTCACCGAGAAATACATTTAACATCATTTGAATCCATCTAGGGGTTACTCTCGCGTGAACACAACCAAGAAGTTTGCTATGTTCTCGATTTTAAATAACTGATACTAGGCAATTACTCTCGGTAAACAACTACCAAGTTTTATGTTTAATGGATTGTTTCGTCTTGCTTCGGTTAGACGTGCCCAACACGAAAAAAGAAGTCTCGATTATGGAACTCTGAGATACTTAGTTGAGTCTCGGTACCTACTAACCGATAGTAGTGTACCATACGTAATTTGGCATTGTATTGGTTGGTTCTGAACGAAAATATAGAGCCCATCTTAGTTGGTTGTGGATGAAACTATACATCTCATCTCGATGATTGCATACCGTAAGGTAACCTAATTTCATAAATTTTGCAGACTATCGGTATGTAGTAAATGGGATCATGAAAATAGTCTCGGTCTCTGCATGGCGAAATGTTAGGTTAGCTCTCAGACCTTAGGAACTGAGATTCAATTTTGATATGATTTCGAAAAGAAAAAATGCAACCAAATCAGAAATAAAATTACTCTTGCACCAACGCTCGTAAACGATCAACAAATAATACATGTTCTTTGACAATAATATTGCAATATAGTAAGTAATGACGTAAACAATAAAGTAAACTGCCCTAAAACACTCTTTTTACAATCAATGTTCTTAAGGCGAAGCTAAGTCTACTACGAAAGGCGTGCCTAGCTCAGAAGTCACCACCGACACGATTTCTCGAATTATGAATCCATCACGCCAACCTTTAGTGCACTTCTCAACATACTTTTTCCACGATGGATATAATGATGGAAGCGGTGCATTCACATTCAACTTCACTTGTAAAATACAAAGTGCAACAAAGAATACATTATCAAATAAGTCAAAATTGATCAATACATCATGTAAAAATTAATGTACGAAAGTATCCTAACTGAATGGATGTTTCTATCATTAATCATGCTAATGATAAGTCGACTATCGAAAGATGGCAATGGGACATTATATAGAGGAAGAAATTTGGAGCAACTATCATGCGAGAGGTTTACTAGAATGGCGTTAAAGGCTGTTGAAATTAACAACCTCATATCCCGAAGTGTCAACCATTCATCAAAAGAAGCACCAACCCGATCATTCGGACAATACACGGTAGTCTTCACCTTCTCGTAACTCATTCCAAATATTTCTTACCAAAGTGATTCATACCCCGTTATTTCATCAAACATCATTCTACGTACTAACCTCTAACCATCTATATCGGGGAGTCCGAGCTTGGAGGCAGTGCATCGATATCCACAATTACCATCACCTGTCACATCAATAGTGCTATCAATGTATGACAACCAATCCAGTTATATGCAATGGGAATAACCAACCTTAGATTCACCTTAGGTCACATGACGTGTCCGACGTGTTTTAGTGTAACGACCTATTTTATTAATGTCGTTAATTATCTAGAAATTGCAGACATGGATGCTAGCTCAGATCCATGTAGACGCCTCGGGTAGGCTATGACACACGTCGACCTAGGTACACTTGTTTAATTGTGTTGAATGGCTTAATTGCGGTGCTATTTATTCAATTATTGGTTAAATACATTGCATGTGTGCATGTTGAATCACGAGAGTGCGAGGTTGTGTGATGGGTAGCTACCTCGAAGTGCGTGCTAACGGGAGTATCGAGAGGCGAGATACATGTACATTAGAGAAAACTTAATAAACTTACATAAACATGTCTAGCTTATCAAATTGACATAATTAATGTAACGATAAGTTATCAAATTGGTATTATTAATGTAACCATAGGCTAATTTAATAAACTTGAACAATAGGCTATTACACCTCGAAATACGTGTCAAGATGCTGGGCACCGGGTACGAGTAGCCGAGGGTTAGTGTAACCATGAGTTAGTTTAAATTTGATAAATAAAACACTAGCCATATGGTTGGATAAGGCTTAATGCAATGTGACACAAATAAAATAAATTGAAGCCTATAGTTTACATTAAATAAAAGAGGCCATGAGATGGACATCTAGATTAGCATTGTGAGTGTTACTAGATGATGAGTGTGCTATTGGAGTCACCAAGAGGTATATGACAACATACTTTTGAACCATAAGATATGCATCGGGATACGTACGCACACTGGATTCCAACCCGACATATATATAAACCAAGTTAGTGGAAAGTTTGATTCACAACACTCACATACAGTTTATGCTAAACTAGTAGATCAGAGCAAGAAGAGAGGATTTGGATCTAGGAATTTAACAACCTAGGCATCAAACTAAGTAATTTAACTTAGGTAATCACATTCCTCATCTCCTACACTTTAAATTGAACCCATTTTCATATGCCTTGGTGGAATTTCAAATTTTCTGATGTATCTCGAAATGTGATTAAAAGTTTATCAATTTCATGTTGTTAGATCATATTATTAGAGGATTGATCGCTGGTCTAATTAGAGTTTCTAGTTTTGATGAAATTGGAGAGTGCGATGAATGCATGAATTTGTGGAAATTTATGTACATTGAGGTTTCTGTAGTGTTCTGATTTATGCATTGAGGTTATTTTAATGAGGAAAGGGTAATAAACCAGTTAGAATAGCTAATTGAGAGGGCTAGGACGGAATTCTCGAATTGAGAATTCTGTCCCAAAAGGCAATTAATGCGCTAATCGAAACTATTAGCACGCTAACTGTCCTGAGTGTGTCGTTGTTCTTCACAACGAAGAATAATAGCGTGCTAGTTAAAAATTCTAGCACGCTAGGTATACCCCCTTAGCGCACTAACTCAAAACTAGCGCGCTAGTTAGACAAATTAGCGTGCTATTGACGGATGAACTATGAAGTTAAGGGCTGTTTTGATTATTTCCAACTTAATACATGTCTAAACACTTATAAACAACCTAAACTTATAAAAATCGAACTTCGAGGACTTAGTGGACTGTAGCTTGGTATTGGGGAGCTTGTCGGGTCAGATCCGAGAGGTGGGGGAGGTCGGAGAGTGGTGTGAGGTTTGTAAAACCCAACTGAAAAACTCTGAGTATTTATTATCCTTACATGTTGTTTCTATTATTCCTTGCCGTTCATAATTTATTTCGGATATTTGGACGTGGGTTGAGGTTACTCCCCCGGATTTCCTTATTGTGTGTTCATGAGGCATTGGACTATAGCATGTGTGACTCGGCTCTCAGTGAATGGCGACCTGGGCTTGCCTTGGTGCACGTGTCGGTGACTCAGCGGATTTGGCCAGTGCCGCGAAGGACCAAGTGTTGGGCCAGTTGGATGCGAACACTGGTAGGAACTTGGCGACCTGACGTACAGTCTTGTCCCTCTGGAGCGAGCACACACATTTGTTAGCTTGTCTGTTGTTTATTCATGTGATGAGTCATTTACAGTTATCTGTTTTACATTCCGCATGTTTACTTGACAACATTCCTTGTATTTCCTTTATTTTATTATATGAATGTTCAGAAGAGTTCCTAGGGATTTTACTTACTGTACTCGTCATCTGTCTTTTTGTGATGATTGAGTGTACATCCTAGTACCAGTAGGGGTAATGGGATCCTAGGCGACTACATCTGATCGCCCACTGTAGAAGACCTACTTGTACGTGTTTATTTTTGATATTTTGTATGTTTTGGGTATTGGGAGAATTGAGATAACACAGTACACGTATATATACTTGTTGTGGTGATGTCGTTTATATATAAAGTACTTTCTAGGGTTTTCCACAGTAGGTTTTGCCTTTGAACAATGTTTATCATGCTAAATTATCTTGTTTAAATGATATTAAGTATGACTTCCTCTGAATATATTAACCTTAAAATATAACTTATCGGTATGGTTAAAACATCAATAAATTGTCAACTAGGTAACGGTTGAAACAGTTAGATAGCCACAATTAGTATGAGACAAAGAATATAAAGATGATTTACTAGTTTATCTAATATTACACTTATGGACACGAGTTACGAGACATAAAGAGGACTGGCAGGTGCCAGACACGTGTAGTTGGGCCAACCAACAAAGAGTACACGGAGACACATCACCCCGGGGCTGCTGGGGCTGCCACAGTTAGGCCCCACTTTATTTTGCTTCTTCCTCTAACTAGATGCCTTTTCTTTCAATAGTACATACTCAAACCCGTTTGGCAATCTTATCGTCGAAGTATCTTCTTCATTGAGTTTCCTCTTCGATCCTTTCTTCTTTACTTTGTTCATCAAAGTTCCAACTGTAGACTTCAGTGTTCTTCCCTTTGAATTTATTTTTGTAAGTGGGACAACCCCCGATAAGGATAAAGGCCGACTAATCTCTCTAAGATGCTAAATAATCCTAATGTGATCATCCTTGTCAGTGCAAGCATGAGACTTTTTCAACACTCTTTGAATCTCATCATTCGCATTGTACCCGACACGATCCACAACATTCTCTGGGACCATACTCAACTTTCGCCTGTATAAATGAATGTCCTCGAGTGGGATGGGTGAACCGACAAATTTATGAAATTTTATCTCGTGTGCACAAGGAAGACCGTGTATGGTACGTATCTCACAACCACAATGAGTAGAATCATGTCCAACATCCTCTCCACGTTTTGATTCATCTCTAATTAACTTAAAATGTGAAATGTAGCTTCAATGTGAAATGCGCAGACTCAACCCTCTGTGTCGTTGTTTCCCCATAATTCGATCTGTCCATATCGGTATAAATTTTTTCTTATAGTTCTTCGCTTATGCGTTATCCAATTAATCAATATGACCATTCGCAATTTCGAACTTACGACGTAAGTCATTCATCATAAGTTCAAATGATGCATCAGACTTAACATACAACCGCTCATCCATTTATCCATGAAATGAGCGAAGCCTTTGTTATCCCCAAACATATTCTTATTCTTGGCCAATACTACTTTATTGATGTGCCAAAAGGAAAGAAGGTGAGATGAAGTTGGAAATACTTCTTCGATAGCACCGATAAGGCCTAACTTCCGATCTGTAACAATCACGTCAGGTTTAGGCTACCTATCCAATGCGGGTCTCAAGTTCTCAAGTGCCCAAACATAATTTACATTGGTCTCCGATGATATGAAAGCAAACCCAACTGAGAATGTCAAATGTGTTGAAGTGATTCCAACTATTTTCAATAAAGGCATCCGATACTTATTAGTTTTGTATGTGCAATCCATTAGAAGAACCGACGAGAAACACTATAGCAACTTGATTGAATCAGGATGTGACCAAAATAAGTTAGTGACGTCATTCGTCTTGGGATGCTTCTTATGTCACGATATCCACTTATTTTTCTCCAACATGTGCAATAGTTGTTGCATTTGAGTCCTCCTACCCGCATCTTCAATTCGATATTTTTTCATGCATTGTATATTGTCCGCATAGTCCAAACATTATTTACATCCCTTTGCTTCAACTTGGTGAGGATATGTCTTGGCTTCACATTCCCCTTAGTCGTCTGTACCACAACCACTTGCTCGCCCGTCTCCAATCTTCTTGCAAATGAGTGGACGTCCAAGTTTTGGGCGGGGTCGTGATTGTGCCTCCCGCACACGACACTGACGTACTACAAAGAATCCACATTTTCTTTAATGTTAATAAGGAAAGGGCATCCGCATTTTTTCGTACCAGTTTGAGTCCTTGTATTTTCCTTCTCCTATTCGATTCTTGGTTTCAAAGCAAGTTTTGCGGCTTTAGCTTTCCCTAGTCTTACTGACATTCCCTTAAATGTACCAGACCTCTCACATGCAAGTTTGACTCTTCCCCTGCACTTAACCTCTTCGGCATCAGAGTGTTTCGTTACTAACACAAACTTGTTCGCATGTCCAATCATTTGAAGCCATGAAATAGCCGCTTCTCTAGATGGGAATGACCTACAAGGAGTGAAAGCATCATTGTAGTCTGAAAATAACGTGAAAACCGACATTACCTGTATCACAAACATTGAACCATAATGACTCATTACCAAGACAACATATTCACGAAAAACCCAAAAACCACATTTTCGATAGTATAGGTCCGCGACTTAACATGAAGTTTCGGTCACGGTCATCCGAAATGTGAAGAATAGTCTCGTTACCATATGATCGAGGCTCTTCTATATGTCTTGGTCATCTTTTGGCCGAGACGTTAGGATTAGTTTCGGCCACGCAGGACCGAGACTTGGAAGTCTCGGTCCTGCGATGCCGAAACATTCGTGACTGTGCAAAACATGAAAAATACGAAAAAAAAAAAAAAAAAAAAAACACAAAGAACAGCAACAAACACATCTTCTTGTACTTCCTCTCGCACTATTATGGTATATTCGTCCATTTTAGACTGAAAACAACTTTAGAATGGCCGAATCTACTAAACTATAAAATGAAAAACCAAACAATTAATGTCACTATTTCCAACACCAAAATAGTTGATTAGAACATTTATATGGTTGTAAAACAGTGTTACCTCGCTATCGAAATCGATACATTCCTACCAACAAAAAAACGTGGATTTAGGTTAGAGATATGAGACAAAAAAGGTGGGGTATCCCAAAATTTGTTCAAAAGTGTGTTGTGGAATTGTGGAGGATTTATATGAAGGGGCGATTTTGTCATTTATATCTCTCTCACGCTTTTAGTTGCATAGCTGTAGAAACAGAACCAACTACGAAGAAGTCAGACAGTCAACACCTGTCTCTCTCTCTCTCTCTCTCAATTCATTAATTCATTCTTCAATCTCTGCTTCGCGTTTCTTCTCCAGTCTAATTCGTGCTCTGTTTCTTCGTCTCCATAATGGGCACACTCCACAAAACCCCTTAACTCTCTCAATCTCTCCACTCCATTAACGTCCAAAACCACGCATCCCCTGTTATCGTTTCATGGGTTTTCGTTCCCATCTCACTTCAATCCTTTGAGGGGTTTCTAGGGCGATTACTCTTCCACGAGAATTGAGGTTTGTGGACATGGGTCTCTCTTGATTTTGTATTTTATTACTGTTTTGAGGTTCAATTTTGGATGTGTAGTTGTAATTGTGGTTCTGCTCATTTAAAGTTCCGATTTTTATCTTGGTTTTGCTTTTTTTTTGGAGACCCAATTTAGGTTTTTTATTTGTTGGAACTGTTGATGTAGTTTGTATTGTTCATTGATTGTGCTTGATTGGTAAAAACTTGGGTGGGTTGAGTTGGAGATGAACTGAATTGTTGATTAGAAGTTTGATTTTGCAAGTAGAACTGAAATTGAGAAATTATGTGTTGGGATTTTTTTTTTCATTTCTTTCCTTCATTAAGCACTCTAGTGTACTTAATCGAGCGCAATGGAAGAGTTTGATCATACGTAACCAACAACAACATAGCCTCAATCCCAAAATTAGTTGGAGTCGGCTACATAGATCAAACTCTTCCATTGCACGCTCGATTTAGTGCAATTGCTACTCCCGGGCTCCGATGCACCGCGTCCCAGGTGGGTGCTCCCCAACATTTTTTTCATTTGTTTGATCCATGTAACCAACCCCAACTGATTTGGAATTGTTGTTCATATGTTTGGGTTTATTTGTTGGTGCCCATCAAGCTGTGATTGAGATTGATAGCGCGATAATTGAAATATGGCTCTGAGATATGTAGAGTGCTTATGTTCTCAAATAGCCAGATTACCCATTTTAGAAAAACTGGAAAGTTGTTCTCAAAAAGGGGAAAAATTGGATAGTTGAGTACATAAATATTTTTGGAGCAGTGCATAAAATTGTCTGCCTTGATGTAGGGTGCTAGCGGTTGTGAACCTTAATGCACTGTCAACATGTTTGGCTTTTGCCTTTAAATTGTCTCTTGAGGGGTACATGCCAATTGTAGTATGTTTAGGTGATTGTTCTCAAGTTTCCCTTTTTGCGATTGATTTTTTATTGTTTCGTGAGTGTTGGTCACATACAATGGTTGGCAAAGCTCACCATCAATTGCACTTAATCGAGCACAATGGAAAAGTTCGATCCATGTAGCCGACCCCAACTAATTTGGGACTAAGGCTATGTTGTTGTTGTTGTTGTTGTTGTTGTTGAGTGTTGGTCACATATAGGCCTTGTGTTTATTTTGTTGTTGTAGGTTATCCTGAACCAATGGCAGATAGCAGGAATGGAAGTTTTCATTCTGGCAGCCCATCCGATGACTATCAATTTGAGAGGATGCATATCGAACCTATTTATGAGTCGTTTGTTTGTCCTCTTACTAAACAAGTGATGTCTGATCCTGTTAGCTTAGAAAATGGGCAAACGTTTGAGCGAGAGGCCATTGAGAAATGGTTTAGGGAATGCAGAGATTGTGGAAGAAAGATTGTTTGTCCTTTGACTCTGAAAGAGTTGAAAAGTATCGACCTTAAACCTAGTATAGCTCTTCGAAATACTATTGAAGAGTGGAGCGCACGAAATGAAGCTGCTCAGCTTGACATTGCTCGCAAGTCTCTATCGTCAGGTGGTTCAGAAAGTGCTGTCGTCCAGGCCTTGAATTATATTCAGCATATTTGCCAGAAGAATAGATCATATAAACGTGTTGTTCGTAACGAAGAGTTAATACCTAGAATTCTTGACATGTTGAGAAGTAGCAGTCGGAGAGTACGCTGTAAAGCCTTGGAAACACTTCATATTGTGGCTGAAGAAGACACAGATAATAAGGTTGTTTGCAGTTTCGTTGGTTCTTTTTTTTTTCCTCATATTTTTTTCATTTTGTGTACATCTAAGTAATACGACAATTCTTACATTTGTTCCTAGCTTTTTTCTTGTTCTGCAGGAAATAATGGCTGATGGAGATACCGTTCGCACAATTGTTAAGTTCTTGTCTCATGAACTTTCCAAGGAGAGAGAGGAGGCTGTGTCATTGTTGTATGAGCTTTCCAAATCGGAAGCTCTTTGTGAAAAGATTGGAAATGTTAATGGAGCAATCCTTATATTGGTGGGGATGACAAGCAGCAAATCAGAAAATGTTTTGACTGTGGAGAAAGCAGAGCAGACGTTGGAGAATCTAGAGAAATGCGAGAAAAATGTGTTGCAAATGGCTGAAAATGGTAGACTGCAGCCTCTTCTATCACTTCTTCTTGAAGGTACTTTATCCAATCACGTAGTGTTCTACTCTTCTCTTTGTTGTTATTATAGTCAGGATTGAATTACTGCCTTCTAGACTTGAATGGTTCCAATTGTGGTTAGTTTTTGAAAAAATTCGTTTTATCAAAGAGAACTGTGACCACAAAGCCTCATTTCCAAATTAGTTGTGGTCGGCTACAGGGATCAAACTTTATCCGTTGTGCTCTATTTAGAAATGATTTACCAATTCTTGAAACAATTTTTTGATGACTTTTTTTTCTTTTAAATTGCAAGTGTTGGTTTATGAAATTAATGTCTCATTTA
Organism: Stephania yunnanensis; assembly: GCA_039657365.1. Lineage (NCBI taxonomy): Eukaryota > Viridiplantae > Streptophyta > Magnoliopsida > Ranunculales > Menispermaceae > Stephania > Stephania yunnanensis. The sequence continues at coordinate 49,520,601 of CM077585.1, read as the reverse complement.
GCATTTGGGAATTAGGGGTTGTCTTAAGACCCGGTATTTTCAAAGTGCCTTAGTTGGTCCATTTTGTTATTTTGTTCTAGTCAAGTTGGTTGGCCCTAAGTATGAGACTGCAATGCATGTTTGGTTTATTGATGATGATATTGCAATTGTTTCTTTTATCTGGCAACCAAAACGCCATGATGAGCCAAAAGGACTACTTCGTTTGCTAGTCAAGCGGGAAAACTGTTCGGAAAACTTTGTTGGGTATAGTTGTGTACATTCTAATACCAAATGTTGTATACATGGGACACGTTGAATTGGATGCATTTATTGGATGAACACATACAATTATCAAATTATACCCATGCACACGCATATGAACCAACGCAATTCATATGGTGTGTGTGTGTTTCTAAATAGACTTGCATACTTATAAATAGGTCCCCTGCGTACATGTAAACACTAGGTTTTTTTTTTTTTTTTTTTTTTTTTTGTATTCCAGTTTTATTAAAAGAAAAGTCCTATTTTCTCTCCGGTCTTTAAAATCATTGTTTTAATAGAGAATGAGTACAACAGTTTGATCCACTTGCTCCTATGGTCTAAAGTGCTCTGGGAGGCAAGTGCTACCAACCGCAAGCACGAATTGCTGGACGTTATTGTCTTAAGAAGATAAAATATTAAACTCTAGCCTCTATCTACTATTTCTTCAATTCATCAAGTTCGGAGTATTTTCCGCGACAATTCAGCCATGACTACACCAAGCGACATAGTTGAGGTTTATGATCCCAACAAGCTTAAGACAATACAAATAGGCTTTACCTTTACGCATACCGTTGTTCCCCCTATGAAGCTAGAGAAGCTTGAAAAATTCACCGGCACGGACTTTAAGCGCTGGCAACAGAAGATGCTATTCTACCCGACGGCGCTAAATTTGGTGAAGGTGCTAAATGAAAATGAACCAGAACCGCGCGTAGATGAAACTGATAAGCATGTCATCGCAACGATTCAAGTATGAAACCATAGCTAATTTCTCTATAAGAATTACATTTGTAAGAACTGTGAAATCCTAGAGTACCAGAGAAGCTCTCTGTTCACAACATCATTGTTGTTGTCAGTGCCAGAACCAGAAAATCTTGTTAGGGGGCGAACTTTAATATAGAGAGCGTGTGTCGACCATAGGGGGCGGTAAGGAGAAAATTACATTGGGATCGTGTGTCGACTGTAGGAGTACTATAGGGGGTCTCGGGGTTTAAGGAGTGACCTCCCCCCTCTTTGGATTCGCCACTGGTTGTTGTGAACAGTGAGATATTTTCATTTATATAGTTAGTCCACATTACATCTCAGCCCTTGATCTAATTACATCACAACTGTTAGATCAAGATATAATCTGACACTGATGACAGACTCTTTAACAATACCTCACCACTGATATAACCTCAAGATACATAATACAACAACATCAATGATTTACTCTAACATCTCCCCTCAAACGAAGAGGGAGAGAAACGACACTGAGTTTGTCGCGAAGATACTGAAATCGAGATGCAGTGAAGGCCTTGGTAAAAACATCAGAGGTCTGATCGATAGAAGGAACATGATGAATGTCTAATTTGCCGGAAAGAACCTTATCTCGGACATAGTGAATATCCAATTCAATATGTTTCGTTCTGGTGTGATATAATAGATTTTTGGCTAAGACTGCAACAACAAAGCTGCCACACCAGACCATAAGAGTAGATAAGATCGAAATCTTCAATTCACTTAAAAGAGACTGAAGCCAACTGATTTCTGCAGCAACACAAGCCAGTGCTCGGTACTCTGATTCGGTGTTGGATCGTGCAACCACCAGTTGTTTCTTCGATTGCCGGGCTACCAAATTTGAACCTAAGAAGACTGCAAACCCAGCTACTGACTTGCGATCATCAACTGATGTTGCCCAATCAACATCAGAGTACCTAGTAATGAATAGAGAAGAGCCAGGCACAAACCCATATCAACAGTACCTTTTAAATACCTCAATACCCTCTTTAATGCTTGCCAATGGGTGACATTAGGAGTTTGTTGAAACTGACTAAGCTTGTTTACAATAAAAGCAATGTCCGGTCTGGTTTTGACAAGATATTGGAGACCCCCAAGTAAACTACGATATAAAGTTTTATCATGAAAAGAAGCACTGCCATCATTGTACAATTGTTTCCGAACAGAAAAAGGTGTATCAATGGGTTTAGCATTCAACATACCACCTTTTTGTAAAAGCCGCCGAGTATATGCAGTTTGGGCTAAGTACAGTCCCTTGGCAGACCTGTGAGCTTCCATACTCAAAAACAAATTTAACTCTCCAATATCTTTCAATGCAAACTTATCATTCAACTTAGTAATAGAAAATTGAATGGCAGTTTGATAAGACCCTGTAATTATGATATCGTCCACATATACTAGCAGATAAAACACAGTCTTATTTATATGGAAGATGAACAAGGAGTTGTCAGCTTTGGAATTGTGGAACCCCTAAGACACGAAAGTAGACTTTAATTCATCAAACCATGCTCGTGGAGCCTGACGAAGACCATACAATGCTTTATGTAGATGACAATCAGAATGGGGTTGAGAAGTATCTACAAAACCAACAGGTTGGTTTGTATATACCTCTTCAACCAAATGACCATTCAAAAAAGCATTGTTAATATCAATCTGTCTCAAGGACCATCCAAAGTGTACTGCCAAGGACATAATGACTCTTACAGTAGATGCCTTCGCCATAGGGCTATATGTTTCATCAAAATCAATACCAGGTACTTGTTTAAAACCTTTGGCCACTAGTCTAGCCTTACATCTGTTAACTGACCCATCATAATTCTTTTTGACTGAAAAAACCCACTTGTTACAAAAAGCAGGAACAAGAGACCAAGTACCGGTTCTTAGAAGAGCTTGATATTTCTAATCCATGGCAACCTTCCTGTTGGGATCAAGAGCAGCCTCCATTGAACTAGGAATATCAGAAATCTGTGTAGTAGAAGCAACAAGTACCTTACGCATACTAATTCCATCTTTAGCTCTAGTAATCATGGGATGGGTATTCTATGGTACACCACTATCAGGAACAACAATAGAAGTATCAGATGAAGGACCTGACTCGGATGAAGGATTAGACAATGGTTCATTAGCAAGAGCACCTGAACCCTTATGAAAAGACAAAGACCCCCCAGAGTTATGCACAAGATGAGAAGGAAAGGGAAAGAGTGTGGAAGGAACAAATGAGTAACTTGTAGACATAGACTCTGCAGAAGGAAAGAGAGACTTAGAAGGAAAATCATGCTCATGAAAAACAACATTCCTTGTGATATAAACTCGCCCAGAAGGATTGAGACATTTATATCCTTTGTGCTGACTACTGTAACTTAGAAAAACACTTTTTCAGACCTGAATTGATATTTGTGATGATTATATGGTCTCAAATATAGAAAACATTCACACCCAAAGACTTTCAGGAGTTGATAATCAGGAGAAACATGAAACAATTTCTCATAAGGAGATAAACCACCAAACACTTTAGTAGGTAAACGATTGGTAAGAAAACAGTTGTTTCACAGGCATCCCACCAATACTTTAAGGGTAACTGGCCATGAGCTAACAACGTAAGACTCAATTCAACTATATGTCAGCGCTTACGTTTTGCCCTACCATTTTGCTCATGAGTATGAGGACAAGGGTGTTGAAATATTATACCACAAGTATCAAGGACAGACATAAATGATATATACTCCCCACCCCAATCAAACTGAATTCTTTTGATGGTTGTATTGAATTGATTTTCAACCATTAACTTGAAATGATGAAAAGCATTCAAAGCATCAGACTTAAGTTTCAAAGGGTATATTCAAGTAAATCGAGTACAATCATCAATGAAATGAAAATAGTAATTGTAACCATTGGGAGAGGTATGAGGAGTAAGTCCCCACAAATCAGTGTGAATTAAATCCAAGACACGACTCGAAATTTTTACAAAAGACTTAAATGGTAAGGCATGAGACTTGCCCAGAGGACATGATTTACACAAATCAGAATCAATCTTTAGATTGGACGTGCAAATTGTTATGTAAAACTTGAAGAAGAGTCTTGGTGGATGACCAAGCCTGGATTGCCACAATGTAGACAACCCCGTATTCGACACATAAAATGCTGAATGTGAATGAGAATGAGATGCAGATATACCAAAAATGCGAAAGAGACCATTCTGGAGGGTTCCATGAAGGACTTCATTAGTTTTCATATCCTTCACAAAACAGACATGTGGGTGAAACTCAATTAGCACATTATTATCACATGTTAATTGAGAGACACTAAGAAGGTTTTTCTTTATAGTAGGGACACATAGAATATTATGGAAGGTTAATCTAGAGCTAGAAGATGGAATATGAGTAGACCCAGTACCAGTAATGTGTAACATTTGACCATTACCAAACATAATAGACTGTGTACCTGAATATGCCGAATTATTCATCATTTGAGAAGAATCCCCAGTCACATGAGATGTGGCCCCGTTATCAATATACCAAGAATTATCATGTCCAGTTTATGAAGTAGTGAAGGAGGAATGACCAAGAAAAGGAGGAGTCGAACTCTTCGTTGGTTGTTGATTAGCAATAGTTACTGGGGAGCCCATGTATTTCAAGTCGCCTCTGTAGTAGCTGATTGCAGCTGAGTGGCCAAATTTCCCACTAATTTGGCTGGCGGGCTTACTATTGCCATTATTGGATCAAAATCCACCTCGGCCTCTTGAACGACCACGGCCCCTATGTCCTGTACCTCCTCGATGCCCAAAATTATTCCATGACTGCTGAGAACCGTGGTTGATAGCATTAGGGGACTTGGTACTCTGGCCTTCACTTCAGCAACATTAATAGATGGAGAATCCGAAACATTTAATGAGTTCACACCTTGAGCCAAATCATACTGCTCCAAGGTTGTCTCAAATCCTAGCAGTATGGCATGAAATTCTTTCCAATCAGTATCATCCTTCCCTTGAATAACTGTTGCAATAGCCAAGTAATCCCAGTCTAAGCCAATCAAGATAGAGGAAATTAAATCATCCATACTCACTAGAGGTCCAACAATGTCCAGACTATCAGCAATACCTTTCATATTTGCAAGATAGTCATTCATCTTCATGGACCCTTTGCATGTTGTATGAAGAGCTTTCTTGAAGGTCTGAATCTGAACTTTATTGCTCGACCCACATAACCTTTCAATGGCCAACCACAACTCATTAACCGTTTTCTTTGGTGAATTGCCAATGATTTGTGTTGTCGTTTTTGGCGTCATTGCATTCGTAAGCCATCCAAGAAGAAAACTATCCCAGCCAAACCAACTCTTGTACTCCGGATTCTGTGATCCATCAGACAAAACCTTTTTTGGTGCAGGTAAGGTACCAAACAAGTATCCATCAAGATTAAATCCTTGAATGGTCTGAATCACAATAGCCTTCCATAGAAGATAGTTCTTGTTGTCCAGTTTGATTGTGACAAACTGGCTAAGTGAATTTCCAAAAGGAGAATACGGAGGAGATCCTGACCTAGAACTTGAACCAGATGTTGGAAAAGATGAAGATCCATGCTCAACAACACCAGATCCAACGCCATGCCTCCATATCTACTTCAAATCGTTGAATATTAACAAGAAATCGTCTGATTCACTCTGTTCTTGACCAGATCTACACTTGATCGTCAAGAAACACCACAAAACCTTAGATCCACTCACTAAATCTTCAGATCTACACTTAACTCCTTCAGATCTACGCTTCTCTTCAACAGATCTACAAACGAGTCACACCGGATGACACTGTCGATCTTGAATGCTGTAACTCTTCGATATTCGTCTTGAGACTGCAAGATCAGTTATCCACCGGTTGTGATCTAGGATGCACAACCTCAGAATCGTCTGGTAGAAATGATGATCACCTTCACCGACGTTTGCCATTGAAGCTCTGATACCATGTAAGAACTATGAAGAGAACCAGAGAAGCTCTCTGTGATGTGAACAGTGAGATATTTTCATTTATATAGTTAGTCCACATTACATCTCAACTTTTGATCTAAGTACATCACAACCGCTAGATCAAGATATAATCTGACACTGATGACAAACTCTTTAACAATACCTCACCACTGATATATCTTCGAGATACATAATACAACAATATCAATGATTTACTCTGACAACATTCTAATGGTCTTGATAATTCTTTATATAATATTTTTGGTACCATGCGTAGGACTGAAGAACTGTGGAATTCTTTGGATAAGAAATATAAGACGAAAGATATTGACTATAAAAAGTTTATGGTTAGTAGGTTTCTGGAATGTAAGATAGTAGAGTCAAAGACGGTGTTAGATCAAGTCCAAGAAATTCAGATTTTCCTCCATGAAATTCATGCGGAGAAGATGTCTTTGAGTGAGTCATTCCTAGTGGCAGCAATCATTGAAAAATTGCCTCATTTTGCAAGAACCTGCATAAGCTCAACCCAAACCCTACATGAACTCAAGCAATTCAAAGGGAAAACAAATAAATTTGTTGGTTTTTGCTTTATTTGCAAGAAACATGGTCATAAAGCCAAAGACTGCATCAACAAGTGGAAGAAGAATAAAACTCAGTCTAAGACTCATGGTGATGGTCATGCTAACTTTATTGAAGATGGGTTATCCAGGGGTGTTTCTAACTTGAATTTCTTTGCATGTGTGTTTGAAGCAAACATGATGGATATTCCACGAGAATGGTACATTGATATGGGGCCACCAAGCATGTGTGTGCAGATAAAATTTGTTCTCTTCCTACAAGCGTATCAGTGGAAGAGACTTATTTATGGGTAACTCTGCAACTTCAAAGATAATTGGAGTTGGGAAAGTGGTGTTGAAGATGACCTCTGGCAAGGAACTTACATTGAATGAAGTGTTACATGTAGGGGTGGCAAAATGGGTTATGACACGATAACCCGACATGCTTAACACGAAAATTAGCGGGTTTGGGTTGAGCTTACGTGGGTTCGTGTTGTAAACGTAACAACCCGTTTATGACACGCAATAGATGGGTCGTGTCACGATTTGACACGCCAACCCATGACACAACCCGCCAATTTATAAGGAAACATATATATAATATTGTGTTTATGAAAACTGTCCAACTAAAACTTAGGTTATTTAATAAAGTAAAATATTTTTTTATCTATATTTTCTAAATGAGGATATTTGAAATATACTTTCCATATATATCAATTTTGACTTTTTTTTTCTCAATTTTCACGTATTATATAAACATGAACACTTGCTTTTGTTTAAGTTATAATTAGAATATTGCATGTAAATAATTTGGTATAACTTTTGAAAATAACAAAGCAACACTATCTTTAATTTTAGCATTCAATAAGTCTCCTAGTCGGGCTAGTCAGATTACTAAAGTCTTTTGTCTTCTAAGGGAGAATATCTTAATATCTGCGAGAACCTCATCTTCTTCGCATCTTTCACCTTGTTGTAGCAATCCATTTAACTTAACAGGTTATGTGTCGTGTCGTGTTGACCCGTTCAAAATTCGTGTCGCGTCATTTCAACCCATTAAATAAATGGGTCGTGTTCGTGTTGACCTTAATCAGGTCACCTAGAAGGTCAACTCGACACGATCATGACCCGCTAACCCGTTTTGCCACCCCTAGCTACATGTGCCAGATATTTGCAATAATTTAGTTTCTGGGTCTTTGCTTAGCAAAAATTGATTAAAATGGTTTTTGAATCGAATAAGTTTGTACAATCTAAGAATAGTGTATTTGTGGGCAAGGAGTACATAGCTAATGATTTATTTAAGATGAATGTAATGCATGTACTTCGCAAATTTGATATTAATAATATTGAAGTTTTTGTTTACTTATTGAATTCTTCTTATTTGTGGCATGAAAGGCTAGAACAAGTTAATTTTAATTCGTTAAGAAAATTAATGAATTTAGAATTAATTCCTAATCTTAAAATTGATCCAAATCATAAGTGTGAAATTTTTGTTGAAAGCTAATTTAACAAAATCTCGTTTTCACACTATTGATGGTAGGAATACTCAACCTCTAGATTTAATTCACATCGATATATGTGATTTAAAGTTTGTACAAACTAGAGGTGACAATAAATATTTCATAATCTTTATTGATGATAACACTAGATATTGCTTTGTGTATTTGGTTAAAAGCAAAGAGGAGGATCTAGAAGTCTTTAAACACTATAAAAATGAATTTGAGAATCAACTTGGTATATCAATAAACGCTATAAGGAGTGATCGAGGAGGTGAATATGATGCGCCGTTTAATGCATTTTGTCAAGAACATGACATAATTCATCAAACGAATTCACCTTATTCTCCTCAAGCAAATTGTATTGCGGAACGCAAAAACCTTACTTTAAAGGAAATGATGAATGCTATGTTATTAAATTCTGGTTACCTCAGAATTTATGTGGTGAAGCAATTCGTTCCGCTAATCATATTCTTAATAAAATTCCTAGAAAGAATATTGATGCAACTCCTTATGAATTATGCAATGGTAGAAAATCTTCATACACATACTTAAAAGTGTGGGGATGTTTAGCTAAAGTAGCTATTTTTGAACCTAAAAAGGTTAAGATTGGACCAAAAACCATTGATTGTATATTCATTGGTTATGCTCACATTGTCATACATATAGATTCATTGTATTTAAATCAGATATTCTTGATATACATGTAAATACAATCATGGGATCTGAAATGCATAATTTTTTTAACATATTTTTCATAATAAAAATATGCGGGAATCAAGTTCTACTAAAAGAACTAGTGATGATTGAAATAGTAGTAATCCTCAAAATAAGGAGGATGAACTTATAAAAAGTAAAAGGACAAGTAGCAAAATCTTTTGGTCCTGATTTTTTAACTTATATGTTAGAAAGTGAACCTCAAACGTTTAAAGATGTTGCGTCTACGCCTGAAACTCCTTTATGAAAATAAGCGATTAATAGCGAAATTGAATCAATTATGCACAATCATACTTGGGAGTTGATGGATTTATCATTTGGTATGAAGCCTTTGGGGTGTAAATAGATTTTTAAAAGAAAATTAAAGGCGGATGGTTCAATTGATAAATACATCTAGGGTAGTAGCCAAGGGCTTTAAACAAAAAGAGGGATATGATTTCTTCGATATATATTCATCGGTAATGAGGATAACATCCATAAGATTGTTAATTGCAATTGCTGCAGTAAACAATCTTGAAATTCATCAAATGGACTTTAAAACGAAGTTTTTAAATGGTGAATTAGAAGAAGAAATATATACGCAACAAACGGAAGGATTTGTTGCACCAGGACAAGAGCAAAAAGTCTGTCGACTTGTTAAAACCTTTATATGGATTAAAGCAAGCTCCAAAACTTGACATATTGCATTTGATAATGTCATGTTATCAAATGGTTTCAAAATCAATGAATGCGACGTGTATATGCCAAAGATAGACCTAAAGGCTTTATCATAGTTTGTCTATACGTGGATGATATGTTGATTATAAGCAATGAGAAAACTATAGTCAAATCTACAAAGAAATTGTTGACACAACATTTTTAGATGAAAGATATGAGAGTTCCCGATGTTATTTTATGAATTAAAATTTCTAAGATAGCAAATGGATTGGTGTTGTCTCAATCTCATAATATTGAGAAGATATTAAATAAATTCAATAAATATGATACTAGTCCAACAAAGACACCAATAGATGTTAATGAACATCTAACTAAAAATAAAGAGCAACTCGTAGATCAAGTAGAGTATTCACGTATACTTGACAGTATAATGTATGTCATGTCATGCACGAGACCTAAAATAGCATGTGCAGTGAATCGATTAAGTCGATTTGCAAGCAATCCAGGGAAAGATCATTGGAAAACAATGATAAGAGTACTTAGATATTTGAGATGCACAATGAATTATAGATTGCATTATACGAAATATCATGTTGTTATGGAAGGATATAATGATGCTAACTGGATATCAGATATTCAGGACACTAAGTCTACAAGCGGGTATGTTTTCACACTTGGAAGTGGTGTTATATCTTGGAAATCTTCTAAGCAAGCGTGCATAGCTAGATCTACTATGAAATCTGAGTTCATAGTTTTAGATAAAGCTGGTGGAGAAGCCGAATGGCTTATGAACCTTTTAGAAAATATACCTTGTTGGTCGAAACCTGTGTCAGCCATTTGTATCCATTGTGATAGCATGTCTGCCATAGCGAAAGTGCAAAATAAAAGGTATAATGGTAAGTGAAGATATATACGTCGACGACATGACACAGTAAAACAATTACTTGAGAATTGAGTAATTTTTATTGATTAATAAGATCAAAAGACAACCTTGCAGATCTGTTAACTAAAAGCTTGCTTAAAAATCAAGTAATTTGTTTATCGAGGGGAATGAGACTAATGCCTACAAAATTGAATCCATTGTGGATACCCAACCTAGTTGACTGGAGATCCCAAGATCTAAGTTCAAAAGGGCCAACTAAATGATGGAGTCTGGTGTAGCACTATTGAATTTAATTCCAATCTGTTCATGTGATATTATAATGCTGCCGGCAAAAGAATTAAGGGTAAGCTTTGCTTTGAATGATTTTTATGTCATAATTTTATGCGGGGTATAGCATGATACTCTTAATAGAAATCACATATACGAGTGTGAACTGGGCCTATTATGTGAAAATGTTCAGGGCTTGAATTCTCTAAAACGCTCATGAATCTGGGAGTTGTTCAGGGCCATATTAACGAATACGACCAAGGAACTCAAATTGTCGGAAGTGGGTCGTGTGTATATTGTTGTCTTGGTTTGCACAAACGACTGAACAATTCAAGACGTCCTGTTTACCGATTAGCTAGCAAACTCGATGGTGTTACACTAGGGAAGATTCAAAGCCACAACCTACATATATTGATGCCGCTCATTTCCACTGTACTCACTCTACAATTTGCATTATCTTTTTAAAAGAAAATCATAAAAAATCCATATATGTGGAGGATGATATATAATGTGCAATATTGGTGAATTTCCATTCATGTGGGGGATATACGCAGGGGACCTATTTATAAGTATGCAGGTCTATTTAGAAACACACACACACACCGGCCAATTAATTGTGTTGGTTCACATGAGTGTGTATGGGTATAATTTGATAACTTTATGTGTTCATCCAATACATATATCCAATTCAACATATCTCATGTATGCAACGTTTGGTATTAGAATGTACACAACTCTAAAGGATTCTAATAGTAGTTACATATCCAAACGCCTGTTCAATACATATCCACTTAAAAGCATGCATGTGTCGTTTCTTAGTGAATTGGTGTTTATGTTCAATGTAAACTCCTGGTGATACGTGTACATATATATCTCTAAGATATGAAACATCACGTTTCGTCACCTTATTGTTATGCGTATACACACACACTTTATGATAAACTTATTCCATATGTCACGTCCATATTCTATCTCAGCTATGTAATAGTGAGATAAAGGAGTATAAAACACACCAATTATTAACTTAAGTGTATATTTATACATTCACCCAAACGCATTACAGCTTTAAAATAAATAGCTATAAGATATGCAATTTACATTCATATTTTGAATATACATATAAGAATTTCTCATATTATATATATATATATATATATATATATATATATATATATATATATATATATTCCCCACATGAATGAAAATCGGCCAACATTGCTCATTATTTATCAAACTTTATGTAGAAAATGAAGTTCCTTTTCATTTTTCTTTTGTTTCAGTTATAAATTTTACTTTTTGAATTGTCTAGTAAGTTTTGAATCACAAACCAATTGGATGTTTAAGTTTTCCACTTTCCTGACATCGGAGTTTCAAGTCGTGTGCTAGATGGCTTTCACTAAATATAATCTTTTTTTTTTTTTTTTTTTTTTTTTTTTCCAATACTTAGATATATATGAAAAAATATTGCCTTATTCTCGTGTTTCAGTTCTGTTTCATTATTCAAATGCTTAAACTCTGATGCAGGTGACCCTGAAACGAAATTATCAATGGCTGGTTACCTTGGTGAGCTCGTTCTGAGTAATGACGTGAAGGTTTTTGTGGCTAAAAGAGTAGGATCGTCCCTGGTAAATCTTATGAGAACCGGTAACATTCAGTCAAGAGAAGCTGCTCTTAAGGCCTTGAACCAGATCTCATCATGTGATGCAAGTGCCAAGCTGTTAATAGAAGGTGGGATCCTTCCCCCACTTGTGAAGGATCTTTTTATTGTTGGTAGCAATCATCTGCCCACAAGGCTGAAAGAGGTCTCTGCGACAGTTCTCGCCAATGTTGTCAACTCAGGCTATGACTTTGCATCAATCCCTCTTGGGCCCGACCACCAAACGCTTGTCTCAGAAGATATCATTCACAATTTGCTGCATCTTATAAGCAATACTGGTCCAGCAATTGAGTGCAAGCTTCTCCAGGTTCTTGTTGGGCTTACTAGTTCTCCCTCTACAGTTATGAATGTCATTGGAGCAATTAAAAGCTCCGGTGCTACCATAAGTTTGATTCAGTTTATTGAAGCGCCACAAAAGGATCTGCGTTTAGCTTCATTGAAACTGCTCCAGAACCTCTCTCCTCAAATGGGTCAAGAGCTAGCTGATGCTCTTCGCAGCACTGCGGGACAACTTGGCAGCTTGATCAGAGTAATCACGGAGATCAATGGCGGCATCACCGAAGAGCAGGCAGCAGCTGTTGATATGTTAGCTGATCTACCAGAAACAGATGCAGGCCTCACTCGCTTGCTTCTTGATGAAGGTGCTTTTGCCATGATGATTTCCAGGGTCATCTGGATTCGAAATGGGGATATCCGTGGTGGCCGCTTTGTGACCCCATATCTGGAAGGGCTAGTGCAGGTCCTAGCGAGACTCACATTCGTTTTGACTGATGAACCTCGTGCTGTTGCTCTAGTGCGTGAGCACAACCTTGCTGCGTTGTTCGCTGAACTGCTCCAAGCAAATGGGCTTGACAAGGTGCAGATGGTTTCAGCCATGGCTTTGGAGAACTTATCTCAAGAATCGAAACGTCTGACTCAACTACCCGAGTTTCCGAAACCTGGGTTTTGCGCTTCTATCTTCCCATGTCTAAGCAAGCAGCCGGTGGTGACTGGCCTGTGTAGAGTCCATTGCGGAACCTGTTCTTTAAGGCAAAGTTTCTGTCTTCTGGAAGGAAAAGCTATAGGCAAGCTGGTTGCTTGTTTAGACCATAAGAATGAAAAGGTGGTTGAAGCAGCACTTGCGGCACTGTGCACGTTGTTGGATAATGAAGTTAACATTGAACAAGGTGTGGCAGTCTTGTGTGAGGTGGATGGAATCAAGCCAATAATCGACATATTGCTTGAGAACCGAACTGAGAATCTTAGAAGACGGTCAGTGTGGGCAATCGAAAGAATTCTGAGAACTGACGATATTTCTAAGGAAGTTTCTGGGGATCCAAATGTGAGCTCTGCACTTGTCGAAGCATTCAGGAATGCAGACTACAGAACTCGGCAGATTGCTGAGCGTGCACTAAAGCATGTCGATAAAATCCCAAACTTCTCTGGAATCTTTCCAAATGCTTGATAGCTTCTTTACACATTGTTCCTTGCAGGACAGCTTGTATAACTGCAGTTTCTGCAAGAAAGGTTCTCTCGCTTCCCTTTATTGGTTGAGAGATAATATGATACTTCAACAGCAAAATTACGCTACCACGCTCCTTTTGTACCGAATCAATCTGTTATCCTGATTACTTTCTCCCTCGAGGCTCGTTTTCATTGTGTTGTACCATGGTTTGTTAGGTTGTATGATGTGATATAAATTCACATAAATTTCAATGTAATTGTATCTGAAACTTTGATGTAAATATTGTAGGGAGACCTTGCCAAACTTGTAATTGAATTATGAATGCAAAGTTTGGAAGACAACAGTGCTAGTCTACACAAGATAATCTATATAACCTTGGCTTTTTGAGACCCATGTTCTTCTTCACAGCATAGCCGAAATTTTTATTTGTATTCAGTACAATCACATTAGCCAAAAAAAAAAAAAAATCTCATTCTGTAAGTGGTTTCACAAGTTCAGCACAGGAGGCTGTTCAACTGCAACAGGTGCTTCCTATCCAGCCATAATTTTTCTTGACTTAGGCAAAGAAGCAATGACTTCCATGTAAAATAATCAGGAAGCACATTATGTTCAAGCATTTTCATCAGAACTCCTACAGCTCTCCCAAAATCCCCTTTTTCGCAGAAGGCATTAGTAAGAGGATTAAAACTTCCTATATCAGGTGAGCAGTCCTTCCCAACCATTTCTTCGATAAGCTTTGACGCGCTTCCTACTTTTCCTTGCTTGCAGAGTCCATCAATTAAGATATTGAATGTTGATGCAGTAGGAAAATAGTTATGATTAATCATATCATTCAACATTTCAAAAGCTTCCCTCACATCCCCTTCTTCGCACAATGCATTAATCAAGGTAGCGTATACAAGAGGGCTTGGACGACCCCCTTCTTTAATCATCAGTTGATAAACCTTCTTAGCTTCTGCGTACACGCCCTCCTCGCAAAACCGTAGAATACTTAAGCTCCTATCAACAGCTCTAGGAAAAATGCTTCCCATCTTTGCAAGAAAAGCGACAGCTTCATCGAATCGGTTCTCCCTATACAGACCATATATGATATTATTGTAAGGAGCAATCTGACTTCCTAGCCCTCTACTCTCCTCCATGAGCTCCAGCATCTTTAATCCATCCTCTACCCTACCCCTCGAGCAGAAACCCGCAATCATTGTGTTGTAAGTATCACAATTCGGGTTGATTCCGACCATTTTCATCTCCTCTACAAGATCGACTGCTGAATCCAAACCACCACATTCACAAAAGCCAGATATCAATGCATTATATGTTATCACATTAGGGAGGCATCCATTCCTCTCCATCTCTCTCAAGTACCGACGAGCCACCTTTGCTTTCCCTAACCTGCAAAAGCCTTTAATCAAAGTGTTGTAAGTCACAGCATCAACAGCGCCACCCTTCTCTCCTACTCTCTCCAAAACCTCGACAGCATCCGTGACACGACCGTTGTCGCAGAGCAACCCCACCACCTTTGTTAAGGTGACAACATCAGGAAACAATCCTAGATTGAAGCACTTCTCCAACAACACAAGGGCTTGAACCAAATGCCCTTCTTGACAGTACCGCGATATCAAAATGTTGAAGGTCACCTCATTAGGACTATCCATCTCACTCATCAAGCTTCTACCCCTCCCAACCTTCCCATTTTTACAAAGTGCATGAATCAGTGTGTTGTAAATCACAGTGTTCGGCGAAATGCCGTAAGACTTCATCAATTGCAAAAGCTTGAAACCATCACCAATCCTATTAGTCAAGCATAAACCCTTCATCAAAATCCCAAAAGTATACTCATCCCCCTTAATCCCACAACCCATCATCTCCCCCCTATAAAACTTCCTAGCTAAATTTATGTCTTCCTTAACAAGAACATCCAATACCGAATTAAATATCTTCAATGACGGGTCCTCCTGAAATCGACGAACCAAGTCAATAACCTTAATTGCTTCGCGGTTCAATCCAGCTCGGCCTAGACCACGCACAATGGTAACAAAAATGGCCTCATCTGGTGGAGACCCAATTGAGCTAGGCATTTCATCAAGCACTTCGTTGACGGTTTTGAACCGACGAAAAGCACATAACTTATGAATCAAAGCTCTGTAGGTAGACTGATTATGCGTGAAACTGTGGATTTTGGAAGCCCATCTGAAGGTTTGTAATGCTTGTGAGGGTGATTTCTGTTCAAGTATGAGATGGGCAATTTGTTGGGGTGTTGGAACAGAGGAGGGTGAGATGGGTAGTGAGTGAAATCTAAGAAAAAACCTCAATTGGGTCAAAGAAGAATTCTTGAGTTTCAAAGGGCTGTTAATGGTGGGCATGGGAGATAAAAAGCTAGTGTTTTCCCAACTGTCAACTGTCTCTTTAACTGTACTTCAAGAGTGGATCCACGCAGGTGTGAACAAATGATCCGTGAAATCAATCCGGTCCGTTTGATTTAATTCAATTAACTCTAATTGCAAAAGTTAAAAATCCGCATTAATTGGATTGGATTATGGATTGCATATCTTAATCGGTAATCCCGCCCAATTAACTTTTATCTACATTAACATTGTATATACACATATGAACTTAAAAACCTTGAACTACATCGAGAAGATGTTTAACATTTGTGCTACTATTTTATGTATTATTTATTTGTGTAAGTATGAAAATATAAATTTTTGTAATCTAATTAGATTATTTTATTTCATATTTTAGTGCACATTTTAAGCTATAAAGTCAAATAAATATGAACAAAATTAAAATCATTTTCCTACTAATTGCAACTTTCTTTGTTATATATTAGAATTCCTCGGTCTGTAGTAATTGGATTGGACTACGAATTGACCCTAATTGGACTGGACGGGTTAAGGTTTTGGCCTCTGTGGCGACCCCAAATCCTAAGGCAATCTGGGCCTCATCATGCCGCTAGACATGTCACCAAGTCATGTCGCATCATTTGCACGGCTATCCATGACGGCCAGCGACAAGTACTTAACCTTTTTAAATTGGCCTAACTATTTCAATTATCCAATGTTTTATAAAAATTCATTCTTAATTTGGTTTAGTTAGTCTATTCTTTTATCTCGCTTAACTTATTTGATAAGTTATTTAGTTGTCCTTGGTCTTTTCAACTAAATGTGTGAGTTATTTAGTGTAAGTCATCAATAATAGCGGAAGTATTTCATTTTAGACAAAACGAATAATAAATAATGAAAACTTTACTTCAATAATAAACCCTAAATAGTATAAAACCCATCAAAAGGATACTATGTATATATAAGGTGATAAAATGTACAATAGGTCAATATACATGTATTAGTGTATCAAGTCTCCCAAATATACCCAAAAGCAGTAACATAACATATACAAACATCTACGAGATGGGCTAGCGGAGGTTTTCAATGATCAAATAAAGTCGCCAAGTACGACCTTCTCCCGGCTCGACGTAGGATTTGCACTTGGTTATCCATGCAAAAAGTTGATGACGAGTCCGATGAGTAATTAAATCCCCAAAAGAAACACAAGTTGCAGTTAATAAGAATGTAAATAAAACAACTACAAATCATGTTAGTCAATAAGAAATGCACTGAAAAGGGCCGATAGCATGAAGATAAGTCACTAAGAAAACAATAAATGTCGGACGTGAGTGTGGCATATATCTATCAGACTCTGGAAATAGTAACACTGGACCAAGGAGACTCTAGTGACGAAGTAACTCCACACCATCGCTCCAAGGTTAATGAGGAACTCTGGTGGTCGAAAGTTTAAAACTCTCGGCCGACTACCTCAAAAAGAGGAATCTTTGTCGGAGTTAGCTCCTCACGATACTATCTCTCAAATCATCGACTCGCGAAGTAACTCTCGCGCGCAGTTTAGGGCATGACTAGAACCGTAGCAACAATCAGATCACTAATCACGAGAGAACTGGTGAGGGGTCATACCATCCCGTCGACTATATACAGACACACGCGGGAGTAGTAGTCAAACAAATCCAAACTGACATAATTCCGCTGTAGAATGAAATAAAACAGTAAATAAATGATATGTGTGTGTTTTTTTTTTTAGTGGGGTTTACTTACCAAAATGCGATAAAAATCCGGTCCTAGCAACTCATTCGTACCTCGAAATACCCCTCCTTCAGTTCCCTAAGCTTCCCTAGGCCCCGAGTATTCGACATACCAATTTTAAATAATTTGTGGTCACAATAATTGATTTTATATTGTGAGAAAAAATTTTAAATTTTATTCTAATTTTTAGTTGTGACATGTTTTTTGAGTTACACCGAGGTGTCAAACGCTCGAAAAAGTCTCGAAACCAAATTTTATTCCTTTTTCTAATTTCTCAAATTTTCTATGATTTTTTTGCAATTTTATTTATTTATATATATTTTTCTATAATTTATTTTATTTATTTTGTATTTAATTTTAATTTTAATTATCTTTTACTATGTAATAGGGTTGGGCCCACCTGAACCGGCTACGCTTCGTGCGTGTGTATGAGCTTTCCTCCCCAAAATCGATTTGGGGGGAATTAATCAACAACATCAACATCAAAACAACTATGACAACAACAAAAAAAAATTGCACAATTATAAATCAACTTCAAGAGTGTCATCATTAACGTGCATGCATTCCATCACCAAGCCCCCAAACTCATGAATTGAATCCAAAACCCCACTACAAATAGCTATTGTGACATCTGATAATTTTATAAACTTGATGAGTCAGCTAATTAAATATTTTTGGATTTAATTTGAGATTTAGGTATCCAATGTGGGATCCACGTGTTATGGATCGGAGATCAAAAATTTAATATTATTTTTGTGTCGTATGCCTATTTAATGTATTATACACTATTTCGACGTAAAATAGGGCCAAGTGGAGTGTGTACACGATGTCTGTGAGTTTCGAAGCGCGTTAGAGAACTTTTCCCAATTTTTTTTTATAATTTTTGGGTATTTTTCGGAATTTAATTTGGGTATAAACTATAGAGATAATCATGAAATTAAATAAAACACTAAATAAACTGGTGGGCGACTAGTGACACGAGCGGTTGAGGGTGACGCGTAGGATGTACAATAATGTGTACGCCCGAGGATGGTGGTTAGCGCACGTGACGAAGTTATAGCCGCGAAAATATATATGTGTGTATATATAATATAGTTTATATATATAAATATATAAATGAATACTATAGTTTAAAATCAAATAAAAGTATATATTAAATTTACATCGAGATATGCGTAGCGTGATCATGGAGAAAGTAAATAATAGACGATTTGGTGGCTATTGGTGAGATTTATACACGCCTTAGTTTGCGTGTAAATCGAGATCGGAGGTAATGTGAAATGAGACAAAATATGTGTGTGATCATGTTTCGAGTTTTGTGTCGATTGCAAGTGGTCGAGGTTGAAATTGTGTTCAAATTGGTGCAAGTTTGGTTAAGTTTGTCAAGAGGATTGGTCCGGAAGACTTTTAGTATATCGTAGACAAAGTTAAGATTTTTAGAGTTTTGGTGTGACTAAAATCAGTGTTATAGAAGTTTTATGAAGATGGACTGTTTTGTAGAGAGTTTGACTCAATTTGGTGAAAAATCGGATTGAAAACGATCATCAAAAGTCAAAAACATTAAAAATTAAGCTGCTGACAAACAACTGAGGGTTTATATATATCATATATATAAAAGCACGAATCACAAATTTTTGAGTGGTAATGAAATTTACCTATTTGCCCATACTTCTTTTTTCTTTTTCTTTTTCTTTTTTTATCTCCAAATCAACATTTTCTTTTGTATCCAAATCAAACTCTAACTCTTTATCAATCCACTACACGTTTTTTTTTTTTCTTTATCTCCAAATCAATCATAAACTCATTCTCATCAATCCAATACACTTTTTTTGAGGAAGTAATGTTCTAGCATGATTAGCTTGTTTTTCCATTTACATCTTATCTCAATCACAGTAGAGAATATTGATAAGCTAAAAAAGGTACTTGTATTTCTAATTTTTAAATTTTAATTACAATTTTAGATTTCTTTAATAAATTCTTAGAAATTGATTCCCGCGAGCGAAGCGAGCGGGGGAATCGTGCGAAGCACGTCTTGAAACTAGTATATATATATGAAAGATCAAATAAAATGAATTGTTTCATTTCAATCAACTGAGAACAAACAAATTTTTTTGGTTCTCTAAATCATCATATTCGGGTTTTCTCTTCACGAGATTTCAACATTCGGTTTTTGCTTAATTTCTTTCTACAACACTGTAGAACATCGCGAGACGTTCAGTTCAAGCTAAGTTTCTGTTGTTTCTCTGATTTGTTTACCCATTAATGTGACAATTAAAAGGAATTCAACACTTTGGGAAAAAGGAGAAGTTAGCTCCTCGATTTATCGGTCCTTTCCCTGTCACTAAACGAATCAGAGAAACAACCTACAAAATAGAGCTTCCTCTGGCACTGGAAAAAATAAATGACCTTTTTCATGTGTCTATGTTGAGAAAATATAAACCCGACTCCCCCCACATTATTTAACGGAAGGATATATATATATATATATATATATAGAACCAGACTCTTCCTATCGAAAACAACCAATTCATATATTAGACAACGAGGTTCAACAGTTACGTAATCGTCAAATAGAATTGGTAAAAGTTATGTGGTAGCACCATTCAACGGAAAAGGAAACCTGAGAATTTAAGTCTGAAATGCAAAAGTCCTGCCCACATCTATTCATCTATACATCTGCATCACCTTATGCATCTTAATACATTATTAAATAAAGTATGTGTACATGTACCTACAAATGGGAAAGAAAAAATATGCAACATTTTCTCCAGACCATAAAGACTACTATGTTGGAGGACCTAGTAATACATTCCTTCAAAGCTCTCAAAGCTCCTCACATCCAATCTATATAAGTAGTGATGAGGGAAACTAGGGCAATAAGGAGGAAGTTCCACCAACATATAACAAAATTAAATTTGAAACATTTACCACTAGCCTACAATATCCGAGAAATCAGGAACAAAAACCATCATATGATCTTACCACATGGCTAAATTATGGAACATACAACGTAATCGAATCTGATGAGTCGACGACCGCACCTCCATATCCTGTAGATTAGGAGAACATGTCATCATATGACCTCGGCTCCTGGATCGATTATGGAGCATACAACCTTAGTAATTATGAAATATAAATCAACAGTCTGATGAAAACGTGTTTTTCAAAGGAGATTTAGAAGAATACGCTAACTTCTTCTGCTCGTACAAGGATCTAATGATGAAACTATTTCTACAAGCCCGAACTAGAAGTCTCGCAAGAAAATATAGTAAACTTTGAAGAATTTATCATGGATAGTCCTCATAATACTGATGAGACAATCTTTGCATGTTGCGAAGCTGATGATGAAGCTCAGAAGAAAATACATCAAGTAGTGGAAACTCTAGCACTCGTAGCAACTAGCCAACAGTTACAAGTACCTTTAATTAAATTTTGAGGATAAGATTTTATTTCACAAGGGGAGAATGTAACACCTTAAAATAATTCACACATCGAAAAACGCAAATAAAACCATATTAACCAGTAAAATAATGGAAAAGTGTATTTGACATTATAACGACCCGTAACATCTTAATTTCTTCGTTAAGAAATGAATATAATGTACTTCGATCTTTATCTTAAAATTTATGATTGAAAATGAAGGATTCCTTTAGTTATAACGAATTTGTTATGTTAAAGAAGCTTCCTTGACATTATGACTGACAACGACTCGTTAACATAACAAATTCGTTATAAATAAATGAATAATTTATTTTTATCTGATTATTATAATCGATAGTGACATTTAATAGATTTATTATTATTTTATCCCGTCATTAATGACATAAAGCGACTTTAAAGACTATTCTAATCATCCTCAACCCTATAAATATGACGATCGATTCAACATTAATGCATCCTTATAATCTTTGTTTCTTTCGTTATTAATTAGATAAAGAGTTTTGTAGAGTTCTTATTAACTATTAGATAAGACGATTTTCTTATTATATTTTGTTAATTCATTATATGTCTTAACACTGACGCTCGTATTACCTTACCATTGTCTAAACTATCCACATGTGTGATTCAAGTTGACAGGCATATTTTAGTCCACCAGTGTGCTTATTATGTTGCATCAATTTGGTCATGTTTCAACGAACACCTTAAATGATAAAAATGGCTTTGGTGAGATCCTAGCCTTGAGGCAAAATTATGAGGTCCACCAGTGTGGTTACTGACTAATATTGTTTGCAGTTGGTGATATATGTTGTTTTTATTGTTTTGCTATATGCGTTGCATTAACGAGATGTAATTAGAGAATTACCGGGCAGTTGACTCATTAAATCTAACAATTTCATGTACCACCCCAGTTAAGAAAGGGGAATGAGCAATTCAGACTAGGTCAGCGGTTGATCATGTAAAATAAATAATGTATAGTGTTCCATGTAAAATACCAAATAATGATCTGAAGGGTGTGAGTGTGTTATGTAATATTATGTTATAGAGTAAACTCTTTATAATAAATAAATAAATGTGTTTTATTATATATTTCCCAATAGTCAGTTATACATGATACTAGGCTCTGTGGGCAGTCCATCCAGATATTATAAGTATCCTGAGATCGGGGTTTGATGGCCACTAGGACCAATTCTAGATATTAGTTACTAAGTACACAAATGACTATGACCAACTATTAATTGATAGGAGCGCTAAAAGACATGTTTCCCTTTACGTTAAGTCTCTAGTCTCGAATCTCGAGTCTCATAAACTAAGATAAATTGGGAGGGCCACCTCCTATTGGGCTGAGCATGCTCGTGCATGGATTAGTAGGTGATGAGGAGCGGCCCACTAGGGGTGGGCAAACCACGGTTTGGTGGTGAAAACCACCAAATCGGGACCAAATCGAAGGTTTGCGGTTTGGTCATTTTGCAAACCACCACCAAACCGCGAACCACCAAAACCGCAACCAAACTGAACCGCGGTTTGCGCGGTTTGGTCGGTTTGGTTTCGCAGTTTTTCTTGTTACATGTTTTCCAAAAAAAAAAAAAAAAAAAAAAAACAGTGGTGGGAGGTGGCAGTGAGAGATCACCGGTAGGAGATGGCGATGGCGACTGGTGGGAAGCGGCCGTGACGACGACTAGTGAAAGGCAGCAACGAATGGCCTCAACTAATGGAGGCGAATATGTTTAGGATCTTGAGATGGAGATGAAAAAATGAAACAATTGTTGTTTACATTGGTTAATGTTAAGTCGTTTATATTGGTTAAGGTTTTAAAATGTGAATTAAATAAATTTTCTAAATTATCCTCGATTTGGTTTGGTGAACCGCGATTTTTCGGAATTGAAAACCACCACCAAAACCGCGATTTTAAGATTTTCAAGTTTTTCAAACCGCCTCCAAACCGCGAGTTTTAAAAACCAAACCAAGGCTTTTTTACTTGATTAGTACATTTGGCAGTAAAAATTATGAACCTAACACACCCACCAAACTATTTCCCCATCTAACACACTTTTATCCACGTCAGCGCCACATCACGCGTGAGTCGTTTGGTCACTAGAAAAACGTGACTTTAAGTCACGTTTCCCAGCCGATGGAAGTCGTGACTTGCAGTCACGACTTCCTTGTGAATTTTTTTTTAATAGCTGTGAATACACCTCAAATAGTTGATCTGTGCCGACGGGGTTCGATTGGCTCAAGTTCTTGAAATCGGCTAATGAGTAGTAATGCGGCTAATGAGTAGTAATGCGGCAAGGCGTGATAAACTGATGTTTGAGAGTGAAGGGTTTTTGAGAAAATTGAAGGCCTGGTCTTTTGGTACAAAGATTGTGATGCCTTGTTGAGTGTTGTTGGCTTGGTATTGAAATGTGTCAAGGACTTGTGTTTGTTCAAGTAGGTTAAGAAATTTGTGGAAAGGGGCAGCCACAGTGAGTAGGTCCGTGAGATTGACATAGTTTGGTGGTGGAGATGGTGCTGGTGTTGGTGTTGGAGCTGGTGTTGCATGTTTAGCAGAACAAGTTGGAATTGTAGTACTCAACAATAGCACTACTAGTGTGCTAGAAAACATCAACATTTGAGTGGTTCTCGTACTAGTTAATTCACTTGAAATGCAAAAAATTGACATAGCACATCAACATTTAATATAACTAATAACTATACAAAACTTAGTTCAATCCAAAACCATAAAAAATGCAACAATAAACAAAAAGGGACAACAAGAAATACAAAACATAACAAGTACAGAACACAAAATTCAGTAGGTTTTTATTTTTTTTTTGTTCAATTTTTGGGAGTATCTTTAGAAACCCATCTCAGATAACATCCCAAAATTCATTCTTTATGCATTAATCAATACAAACAACACAGAAAAGCAGTAAAAACTAGATCTTTGTAACGGTGAGCCCAAATTACTTAACAGTTCAATGAAGGGCATTTGCATGTTAAAATGAAAAGAAAGCAAAAACAAGACTACCCAAATGAGCTTGAATACTAAAAACACATCACCAAAACAAACAATGAACCTCAAAATCAGTACACTCTCCCAAATAGTTGATCTTTGCCGGCCCACTCTCCCAAATGACTATCACAATCTCAAGGTCCCTCACACCATAAAGAATTCGATAAGTTTGCTCAATAATATGAAATAACTCTCTCTCACTTACGCTTATAAATGATGAAATTGGTAGGTGATCAACTACAAAGCAAAAATGAATAAGGAGGAAATGACTTATAACAGATAGAAAAAGTCATAGTCTGACCCCAAATAATGACTTCCAGTCCCACACCGTGTTCTCTTGACGACTCGGACATTACGGTTTAACGCAAGTGGAATATCCGTATGACCCACATCACCGGATTTTGAGCATCTTCTTGGTTGAATATCATCGTTGTCCCGCATTCCGCCATCCTGAGTACTTGTACTCCCAGATAAATTCATCATTATTGGACTTGCATGAAAATGGCGCGAAGATGTAGGTGCCGTGTCAAATGGAAAGGCTTCCATAGCCTCGAATGTCATGTTGGGAGGAACTGAAGGAGTATGTGGAGTCCCAAACTCGTTGAGAAGCACTGATGGAGTATACAATGGAGTGTCATGCCTCGAAGGTGTATCAACATGGGAAGAATGATGAGAAGCTTGGAATGAACTGGGCATATTATGCATTCGATAATCTGCGTGTACTGCAGTCAAAGTCGATGCAGCTACATCTCTAATACGTGCAATAGATACATCATCACCCAGTGTCAACTGATGAATTGAAGTAATGCCATATGCCTACATATGAAATATTGATGAAGTTTTATGCGAAAGTACAAGGAAAACAACTATTTGGCAAGGATTCATGACTGAAAATAAATCAAATTGTACTTACCAAGGCCTCAGCAATAGCTCCACGGGGAGACATGAATCGTCGTGTAATGCGACGATACCATAGCATATACGGGTTGTAAAAGTCCATTGGCTCCTCTAAGCTTTCATCAGTTGCAATATTGGAGGCACGTTCGTTCCACATGCAGACATAAACACTATGTTTTGCGCTCCAATCCTTATCCGTCTTCCCTCTCTAGTCAATCCTATCTAGTTGAATGTTTGTGCTCTGTAAAGGTGGTATCATTTGTCTGAGACCGAATTGGCGCATGACTCTATCGGGATGATACATTTCGACTACACAGAAGAAAATCAAAGGTGCCCTCGTTCGCCAAATAGCACGACCACTTTGCTACGATGCGCAGTAGGTCCATTATCACTGCCCCAAGATACGGTTCCCATATTACCTGTAGTCAACAAAAACATTTTGATATGAATAAGAAACGCATATTAGATGATGTTTCCAAAGCACTACGTGGAGAAGTAATTCTGTATATCTCTTACTTCATCGGGTGTTTGCATGTCAATCATTTCTCTCGTACTTTGTCGGGACGTGCATTGATGCTCCCGTTGTCTCCAAAGCATGTTTCCACCTTCACAAATGAAAAAGAAAAACGCAATGCATGTATGTCGGCACATGTACATAGATATGAAGAAATTGAAATTATAATGTGAGAAAATAGTAATTACCTATGACCAAATGGAGGAGGTGGAAATAATTCTTCGTTTTCTAATACCGGGTCTCGAAGAACGTTACCCATTATTGGTGCAAGAAACGGCAACCTATCCCATGCCCATAATTGCAATAAGATGATTTGGACTGCTATCTCAGCTCCATCAATGTCGGCTGCAAGACATAATTGTCTATATAAGTGAGCTAGAGTTGCACTACCCCAACTGTACTGTCCTGCCGCCTCGAAATCTTCCAAAAATTGCAAATATGTGATGTGAACGAGGTTGTTCGACTTGTCTGCTAATAATGTTCCCCCTAGAAGTTGCAGGATGTATGCTCTCGCATAGCGTTGCACTTCCACATCATTAGCATTGTCTGGGAGGTTTGGAAACCACCTTGAAAGTTGCCGAATTTGAATCCGCCCTCCATTCCTGTTATTTTCGAGGAAAGGGAATCCGAGTTGTGTCAAGCACAAGGCATCGTAATCTTGGTCGACGCGCCGGTAATTGGTAATCCATCGACCAAGCAACCCCAATATGATTTGTACATCTTGGAGGGTTATAGTCATCTCGCCGACGGGGAAATGGAACGTGTGAGTTTCTCGGCCTCCACCTCTCTACAAGGGCGCGCGGTATGAGATGCCAATCAATTGAAATGAAGCCTACTCGCGCGATCCGTAAAATCCAAATTTTCCCGAAGATGCCCAACTATGCGTGGATCCATTGGACCAACCTGAAGTGCGGTGAAATTCCGCCCGATAGTCAATATACCAGGCTCCTATGAAGATATGAGATTTAAGTGAAATTAGTTAAAACGTTGCTATGCGGCTAAAAAGTAGAGAAACATGCGAAAAGAAGTATTACCGGGCCATTCCAAACGCGGGTAGATCTATGGAGAGCTTGCATAGTCAAAATCGAGTCATCTATAGGGCCAGATCCATATCGCGCTTAAACCCAAAATCATTACCAATGTTGTCATTAATTCCATTGTGCAATTGATATGAATAAGTAGAAATACTTCATGTACTAACTATAAAGAGATGGATTAATACAATATACGTAGCATACTACAACGCAGTTTATGATGCATATAATGCAATTTGACTTCATTTGCATCATTGCAGATCATGTAAGAACTTTAATAAAGTACATGTTAAAAATACAATTAAGAAATTGAAAAGTTTATGTTTCGTGCAAGACCACAAAAGCACATCTATCTCTCATCAAACAAATAATACAAATAAGCAAAGACCTATAATACAAGGAAAATATAGGTCTGTTCAATACATAAGACTTGAAAGAGTCTTTCACTAGCATTAGACGGTTGTCCTTGCTGACGCCGACTGCAAGTGCGTCTATTGTGTCCATCCTGCTTACACTTACTACATCGCAGCGTTGTTGGGGTTTCTCTCCATTCCTTCTCTCGCTGCATATGCCGTGGCTATTTCTGATTGCCTCTCCAATCCATCTCAGTGCGCAACCTGCTTGATTGAGGACGACCTTTTTCGACTCGCTTTCGATATGGATCGGCCAACAACGTGTGTGGAAGTCTTGCGGTAGGCCAATAATCTTCATGCGGAATGGGTTGGAAATTTGCGGCATAACATTGACTGTACACAGACCATTTGTAGTATGACTCGATGTACTGACAGTGATCTATGGCAACACTAGCGCAAACTGCTTGAACATGGGAACATAGAATGTCATAACACTGCCACTTCATACAAGTGCATCTACGGGCGTCCAATTTCACAACTTGCTTGTTACACCCTTTTCTCAAATGATAGCCACGTGGTGCAGTGATTACTTCAAATGTACCATTCTCACGATTTACTAATGTCACATTGTGCCCTCCAACCACATTTCCCCATTTTGACAACTTATCCATTGCGTACGTCGTGTACGTTTCGCCCCTGCCTAGGGCTACACCTATTTCGTCTCGCTTTTATTAAAGTATGCCACGACACGGTAAAATGTAATCTGCACTAAAGCGGTGATGGGGTAAAATCGCGCGCCTTTAAGGACTCCGTTAAAGCATTCTACATTTATGACAAGAAAAAATTCGTATTTGTATTAGCTTTTAAATATAATAATGCAAACACATTAAGTAATAGTAACAATCGTAATAAATCAAACGTAATACCCGCGAGATTTGTAGTCATCCAGCCGTATCGATAACCTTTGTCGTATGCGTTTGTCCATTGTGCTCGATCTAGGTCAGTAAACCACGCAATACATTCGGGATTCATTTGATGGAGTTCTTTCATGGATGCCTTAAATTTTCGCGGTTGATGTTGTGCTCCTGCTATGTACACCATATCCTTTAATTCTTTGCTCCCAAATCTCATGTTGAAATTACTGCATATGTGGCGGAGACAAAATCTGTGTTGAGCTCTTTCGTGGGTCCATCCATTTCGAGGATCGCTCATTGCCAACAATATACCTGGGTGTCGATCAGAAATGACACATACACCATCCCTATCAGTCACATGATGTCGCAAACAAGCCATAAACCATCCCCAGCTGTCTCGACTTTCCTCATCAACAATGGCAAATGCTAAAGGAAATACATGACTATTACTGTCAACAACAGTGGCTATTAGGAGTTTTTGTTTGTATTTTCCATACAAGAATATGCCATCAATTTGTATCATTAGTCTACAACGTCTAAAGCCTGCAATAGAAGGTGCAAATGCCCAAAAAACCCATTTGAAGACAACTTCATTGTTGGCATTAGGCTTACCATGCCGTCATTCCACACGTGTCCCTAGATTGCTTTCTTGAAGAGTGGTCATCCACCGCGACAACATTTTGTACGATTCTTCCCAATCTCCAAAGACTTTAGCAATTGCTTTCTTCTTCCCCAACCATACTTTCTTATAATGAACGTCATAACTGAATTTGTCCTTGATAATCTGATGAAGCACTGGAACTGAGGTGGACGGATCTCTTCTCACCACATTTTCTACCTCACGGCATATAACGGTGGAGTCCAAATGCGCATGATCCTTGGACAGTTTAGCATAGATGCATGTATGTGGTCCTGCATATGTACTGATCTCAAACATTCCATGTGATTTTCTTCTCGAACACCGCAACCTCCAAGTACATCCATCCAAATATTTCTTACAACGAACAATCCATACATTTGGTGTAGAATGAGTCACCACAAAGCGCCTGTGTCCTTTGATGCTATACAATTTCACGGCATGTTGGATATCTACTTTACACATGAACCGCATGCCTTTCTCAAATTCTGATGCCTCATTCCATAAAGACCTAGAAGGGATCATTGCATTCTCATTGAGGGGTTGCATTGCCTCACTACTCAATTCCATAAATACAGCTGAAGGAACGACAAATTCACCTACACCCACTGGCGCACCATTAATTCCAGCAGCCTCTTCATCGAAGAAATCATCGTTCCCAATTTCGTTCGAAATTGGAGGACAAGATAATGAGCCATCATCTGCTATGACTCGATTTAACGCATATCGAATCATGTCATCATCAACATGATGACCATCATCCCCTTCATCGTCTGTATCATCTTCGCTACTATCTTCACTAGTATCTACGTCACTGCCGCAATAGTCATCATCTTCGCTAGTATTCAAATCATCACAGGAACGAGGATCCTCGTCCATTTCGGATTTGCGGTCGTCAAAGGAGATGCACAATGGCTATGTTCATAAATTGGTTGAGTGCTAGGTCCAGCTCCAGAATGTAACACTACATTGCAATTGGAACTATTGTATTGTTGCCTCGGAACTAAATCGATATAAAGCTCCATGCAATGTGGTGGTGGTAATTCTGACAAATAGTCCCAAACATCTTTGAGACTCGACTCATCATCTATTCGCAACGGGACGTAGTTGGCCGATCCACTTCCAATGTACGCTGGATATCGATATGTCATGTTTAATCTCTGTAAGTCATTGTCTATCTGCAATGAATTACATATATAACGCACAAGTTCATCGTACCCTAAACCGATCTTCGATCTGAGATGTCGAATGGGAGGTTTCGTGTACGAAATTCCTGATGCTCCTTCTACCATGTCTCCATTCATATAACACAACAACGATACTCTTCGATCAACCATTCTTCAATCTATATATGTAGAATATAATTAATCATTATAGAAATAATTCAAATATATATGACCTTAATAAAATTGCTTAGGCACCCTAATAGAATTGGTGTATTGGTAACTAAATAGCCTAGTGATCAAATTAAGTACCTTATTCTGCAACAAAGAAACTATTATATGCAAATAACTATTATATATTATAAACAACTTCCCTAGCTAGCTTAGAATATAACAACCCCTAAAGCAACCTTATAAAGTTATCATCGCCAATGTCTCATCTCCTAAGCGCACGCCTAATGTTCTTCCAAATTTTTCTACTAAAGTATTGACATGTATGGGATTTTTTGCTTGATTCATACCATACCCCCATACACCCCAAATCAAACAATTTCTACTCCCCCCTTGGGTACCTCACATGTTTTACATCTCAATATGGCAATGACATATATCCACACTAATTAATGTATACATTGTACTATATTAAAATCAAACTTTCTAGCTATTTACTTAAATATGCAATGCATCAATTAGAATAAATATGCAATGCATCGGTAAGAATGATATATCATACACAAATTGAAAAAAAAAAGAGCACTCCGCCAATAGAAGAACATTCAAGTATGAGCTGCTAGAAAGAGAAAAGACAACAAAAAAATGCATCTAATCAGAAATCTCAGAGACACATTATATTTTGAGGTTATTTGTTTATTTTCTCGAAAGGGAGAGTGACGGAAACCAAATAAGAAAAAGGAAGACGACAACTAGTTTTCTTTTCATGCTTATTAAACACAATTACGAGAGGTCATTGGTCACAAATCCGTATATAAAGTCATAAAAACAGCCCCGGAGACAACAAAAATAACAAATAATTTAACATACAACATAACATGAACCACATGAATCATAAACACACAAAATCTCCAACCAAATAGATCTTGCAGTGTTGAGGGAATGAAGAGTGGAGCTGTTCGTTGGGGGAGTTGAAGGACTTCGGATCGATCGTTGGGAGTTGAAGGAAGAAGGAAGGCAAGTGAGAAATGAAGGCAAGAAAAACAGATCTGGATCTATAATGCTCTCTGGTTTTCAAAGTGAAGTCGTGAGCTCGGTCACGATTTCATTTTAATGGAAATCGTGACCCGAGCTCACGACTTCACTTTGACGGGACAAAAAAAAATTACGTGGCGCTGACGTGGCTACAAGTGTGTTAGATGAGGAAATAGTTTGGTGGGTGTGTTGGGTTCATAATTTTTACTGCCAAATGTACTAATCAAGTAAAAACACCACCAAACCAAACCATACTGTTTCAACGGTTTGAGCGATTTTAGAAAAATCGATGTCCACCCTTACGGCCCACTATTCTCTCTCACTCTCCCTCTTATCTAACTAGACGACTACTCTACTCCACTCTCTCTCTTTCAAACCCAACCATGGCTTCCTCTCTGTGGAGTCTCTGTTCCAACACTGCTACACTTTCTCGCTTTCTCTCTGTTCCACCACATTTATCATCTCTTCAATCAGTCTCATTGATTTCAAATTCATCACAACACCTTGATTCCTGCTTAAGAATCCGAAATGGGTCTCGCCCAAAACGTCAAATTCAATGCAAAAGTGCGAGAGATGCACAAGGTTTGGACCCCAAATTGGGGGTTCCAGTGTACAAGCCCAAATCCTATGAAGTTCTTGTCGCCGACGCAGCGAACTCGCTCGTCTACGCTCTCGAAGATGGGAAGATTCGCTTGGAGATTGAATTCCCGTGAGTTTTCAGTTTTTGTGATTGAATTGGTGTGGTCTAGTGTTTTTGTAGAGATTTTTAGAGATGCCCATTTGATAATTAGAGTTTTAAAGACACTGCATTTACATTCTTGATTAATATAGTAGTATATGTTTGATAGTCCAGCTAGAAAACTCTGAATCAATAGAAATTGATGAATCTTCAGTATATAATAAATTTTGAATGCATGCAATAAAGTGCATTAAATCGAGCGGAGTGGGAAGTCTTAAAAAACAAAAATATTCGAGCAAAGTAGAAGGGTTTGATCCATGTAGCCACAACTAAACATTGAGGCTTTGTTGTTGTGGGAAATTAATGTTCTGAGTTCTGTGGATGTTTACTTCATATTATTGTTTGTATTTGATTCCAAGTTTTTGTTCTCATTTGTTTCATTTGTACATGGGATTGCATGACCAGGCCATTGCCCAGCAGTATCTCTTCTTACAAGGTACTACTTCACTTTGCTCTTAATTTTTTCTCTTGATTTACCGATCAACTTTGGAATATAAGAATGCCGTTATTTTTAAAATCGATTATTTTGTTGTTGGGGTTGAAGGTTCACTTGCTTTTGTCACGTTGAGAATTTATTGTGGCTGTCAGCCAATTTTGATGTTTTAGCCTCATTACATTTTCTTTTCCTACAATCAAGGGGAAGCAAATTATTAGTGTGAGCAGATTTATTGGTAGTTAACGAACTAACGATAATTTTGATATGCCGAAGCATCTCTTGTGAGATGGGTGAGACATCACTCGCCAAAAGCAAGGTTGGGGGCTCGACTCATGTTGGAGTCAAGGATTTTGTAATTAAGTTGGTTTCTTATCGAAAGGAAAAGCGATAAGTGTGATATGCTTGCATTTATGTAAAATATTGTCTTTGCTCATTGTATTTGGGTTTCCTTGGGCTTGGCGCGTTGAACTCACAAAAGCTGTAGAAACTAGGGGATGGGAAGTAATACATAATGCAACTCATATTGGGAGAGGTATGTCCCCATCCAGTACTCCTAGCCAAAGTTTTACCGGCAATATTCAAACCCAACAAATATATAATGAGGTTTTATCAAAAAATCGTCCCCTGAATAATGCAATGCATATTGTCTTCTGATTTCAGTTATCAAAATTGACCTTTAATATTACAACCTTGGGATCAGAGATTAATCATGCTCTGCGATGAAAATTGATTGGTGATATTGAATGTGAAAGAATCATTTTTTCTAATACCATTAGGAGATTCTAGCCAATCTTTTTAGTTTTTGGTTCCTTCAGTTTTATTTATCAATTTATTACTTTTAATGAAAGTAAAAGTATTGTTTTAAGATATTCAGCAAAATCACATTTATGCATTTGTTATTCAGCAAACTTTTTTATTTATGTTCCTCGCTCATAAAAGAGAAATGAATGCACAATATGATTCATTCTAGTGTTCTTGTATATGTGAAGGGATCTTCGGATGAATTTATTGACGCTAATATCCAACTTGCCTTAGCGGTTGTCAAGAAGCTTCAAGAAAAGAAAGGAATGAACAGTTGCATTGTATGTATGGTTTCTCTTTTCTGATTGCTTTATTTATTTCCACTAAACAAAGTAAGATGAAAATATTTTTAAAAATTCAGGTTTTTCCAGATAATCCAGAGAAACGCCGTGCTTCTCAACTCTTCAGAACAGCATTTGATGCGGTATGCCACCTCACTTTAGCTACATTGCTAATCCAGAGAAGCGCCATGCTCTTTCATTTATAGATAATTAAATAGGTGTGTAACTTCAGAAATGACAGTGACTTTAGAGAACTTGACAGCAAGGATGCCGAATTTAGGGATTTACTCTCGAATACTGCTGCTTAGATAACTGTAAAGAACTGACTAAACTTCTATTTTATGATTTTTTAACCTGATATTTCTATTTGTTTCAGGTTGAAGGGTTAACCATTGGTTCCCTTGATGATCTTCCTGGTGGACCTGTTAATTCATTCTTTAAATCTATAAGAAACACCTTAGATTTTGACTTTGCAGATGAGAATGAAGGTTAGTTCGAGGCAGTTAAAATCTTTAGATACTATTGTTGTGGCATATTTCTATTTATTTGCCTCTCCTAGGCATGAACTTCTCTTGGTTCCTTTATTAGGTTGGTGGAAATGCGTTTCAATGGAAAATGACAAATATATCGTTTGCTTGAGTTTATTAATGTGTCTTGGAGGCTTCAAAGTTCAAACTTCTAAATCCGTATGCTGTTTTCATGGTTTTGGTTCAACTATTTCATTGGAAAAGATATGAAGATCTAAAATTTTGGTCACTTAATTAGGAGGATATTCATAGTAATCTCTTTGGACGACGATGGAGAAATATCTGAAGCTTTTGCGAGGAACTTTTGTTTCTCTGCCCAACAACAACAACAACATAGCCTCAGTCCCAAATTAACTGGGGTCGGCTACATGGATCAAACTTTTCCATTGTGCTTGATTAAGTGCAAAACGCCCCAACGTTTATATATGTTTGATCCATTTCATGAAAAGTGACAAAAGTTTTACGCTGGCTGTCAACCTATTGCAACCCTCCTCCATTTTTCAAGAATGGAAAATGAACTTGGGGCCTCCCTCCCCCACTTTTCAGGTATGAAAAGTGAGTTTGGGACCTCCCTTACCAATTTTTCGATATGAAAAAATGGGCGTCAGAGTCCTCTTCCATTATCCGGATTTGGGACCGGCTATGTAGCGCACATAGTGTACAACATAGGTGGAGTTTATTTTATTCTTCTACCTACTTTAGTTTGCCAATTTGGATAATGGACCATATATATAAACTTAGATGCGAGATACAAAATGTCATTTTAAAGTGATTGCATTATCATGCATGTCTAGCCATTCAAGTAGAGAAGTGATGCATTCTTGTAGAGTTCTTTTAGGTTGTATTTTATCTATATTGTTGATTTCAATTCCTTAAAGGATCAACATAATGCATGCTGAAACCCAGATTTTTTTTTTGACATAAAACTAAGACTATTTTGAGGACGGGAGTTTCTTAGTTTATTTATTGCCTATGCTTCTTTCTTTCTTTCTTTCCAAACTTCACTCTTCTTTTTCTTCTTTTCTCCCCTTTTTGAAGCTATGTTACCTTTATAATTCATTATCAATACAGGTCGTTGGAAATCTGACCAGAAGCCATCATTGTTTATCTTCATCAATTGCAGCACCCGCGATCTGGCCACTATAGAGAAGTACGTGGTATGGCGTTTTATTCAAATGCTCTCATTTTAGTTTAATCAATGTTGCAATATGCTAAGATGCCATTTTTTATTTTGTTTATTTTATCTTTCTTTTCTTGCTCTCATCTTACAAATTTTCTGTTACTTTACCTTACGTTGCCCACCTAATTTGATCTGTCTTACTTTTTAATACACTCATTACATTCATGGTTTGAAATTGCATAATCATATTGATTTTTCTCCATTAATTTCTTAACGAAGCTCTTTTTTTCCTGCCAACATATGGCTTTGTACATCCATACCAAAGACATGTTTTGGTGAAATTGGTGCAATAGTGGAAATATCCATCTCTAAGTTTCAGTTTCCAGTTTACAAATATTTAGAGTCTTCCTTTGGATACGTCATTCATTTGTTGCCATATTCGCAACATAGTATGTATATCAAATTTTTACATTTGAAGTACCAATCAACGCAAAAAAATTAGGGAAAGGCGATAGTGGTGATTTGGGCACATCCAAATATGGTTTATGAATTATCCTATTAGAAAACTCGATATAATAGAAACTAAAGAAATGTGATGTACAAGGGACCTAAGATAATTTGGGATGCATCGATGAAGCAAGATTTAAAGGATTGTGAAAGCATTTCATCAAGTGTATTAAATCGAGCAGAGTGGAAGAGTTTGATCCATGTAACATTTTTTGTTGTTGATGTTGTTATCATTTATGAAACATTTACATTTGGATGCAGGAACAATTTGCTACGTCTACTCCTGCTCTACTTTTCAATCTGGAACTAGATACACTGCGGTATGAATTATGAGCTCCCTGAATAATTGATTCTTGTACGATCTTAAGACTTACTTAAAACTTATAATGATACCATAATTATTTTTTCAGTGCTGATTTGGGTCTCTTGGGATTTCCTACGAAAGATTTGCATTATCGTTTTCTTTCCCAGTTTACTCCAATATTCTATATTCGGCTACGTGATTACTCCAAGGTATACCCTACTTCTTTAACTTCTTGATCTCCAGTTCAAGTAATACCTTTGACTGGTTATTCTTGAAGACAGTTGCAGTTGCACCTTTCATTGTAAACTATACAGGAGCGCTATTCCGTCAATACCCAGGTGCGGCATGCCTTTCCTTTTTCTTTTGGAAAATCAAAGAATCATTTTGAAATTTATGAGTTCCATTTAGAGTTTAATATTGTTTATGTTAAGTCTAGATCCATATGAGAACTGCTGCAATACTTTCGACTAGTTATTTCGGTGTTTACCTACTGACATGAAAAGGAGTTGAAGAAAAGTTAATATAGTTGATAAACAATTCTTTACTTTCAGTCCAATTTTACTTGGATTTACTTCCACATTCTCCCTCACCCTTAGATTGAATGCAGCTCGATTTGATACTGGTGCAGGGCCTTGGCAGGTGATGCTTAAACAAGCTGATGGTTCATATGCTTGTGTAGCCGAAAGTGCAAATCGTTTCACTTTGGGCGAAGTAAGTGTTCTGTATACAGAAATAAACCAATTTATCTTTTTGAAAATTCATTGCGTTTTGCTTATTATGTAAACCATTTTTAGACGAAGGAAGAGCTATTGCGAGTACTAGGACTGCAAGAAGAACAAGGGAGCTCCTTAGAATTTCTAAGAAGAGGATACAAGGTTCATCCTTATTCGATTAGAATGATTCTTTTATTTTATTTTAGTTTAGTTTATTTTGTCAAAGGATTCTTTTATATTCTTTATTAGTAGAATATTTGATCTGAAGTTAAACAAAATAGCTAATTACATGAGTATGGCTTTAGCTACACGGTATCTAGAGATTGAATATCCCCATATCTTATTTCAATTAGGTTGGGACTTGGATAACATGCATTGGTTAATATAGAAGAAACTAAATTTAGAGTTTCTCTTTTGACATCTTTTAAATTGTCAACAAGTTTTAGAGTTAATACTGCATCCATGTATGTGAAGCTTTGTGTCCATACACTTAAAAGAGTTAAATAGGGACATCAATTGGTCAAACTCTGGGTTTAAGCTGGGAATCTCATGGATTTGAATTAGTTTTAAATTTTAGACTACTTTTTATTTGACTTCATTTGTCATTCTAATTAACCTGAAAGGTTTGCTGCACTGATGTTGAAAGTAATTCTCGTTTCCTTTTAGCAGCAACTTTACTTGTAAATTTGACATTTACCAAGTCCCTAATAAACATGTATGTACACTATTTCTGATATCAATTTTCGTTGGTGGTAAAGCCATTCAGTGCTTTTTTAATCCTTAACTGCCATTCATCTTGTACAAAACAACAAATGACCTACTTAGAGGATGCCACTCATTCCCAAACCATATATATATGTATGAACTCTTCAAAGACTAATCGTTGACCCAACCATTCAATTCAACACTTTTCCTTTGTAGACGCCCACTGCGCACACCATGCATAATGCACATACCATCAACTAGTTGTTTAAGATAGCTGTCAAACCCCGATACCAAAATTTATGTTTCATTTAAATTCATGTTTAGATTGGTCATGATTTTTTGTTTCTTATACAGCATTTAAAATGATAGCTCTCTTTGCTGAGTGGACAAGTCCATCTAATCAACTTCTCATTTCTGTTGCCATAGACCACTACTTGGTGGGAAGAAGATGAAGATTCAGAGTTGTCTTCTGCATGGCGCACCTAAGCGGCAGCAATTATTTAGATTGAAGATACACTCAAAAGAGTCATAGTCCTCTGGCCTTCTAAATAAATTGGTGCTATCACTGAGCACGGCTGATGAGAAACCTCCAAATACTAACTAGGCCTGGGTAT
Source organism: Stephania yunnanensis (assembly GCA_039657365.1). Taxonomy (NCBI): domain Eukaryota; kingdom Viridiplantae; phylum Streptophyta; class Magnoliopsida; order Ranunculales; family Menispermaceae; genus Stephania; species Stephania yunnanensis. The sequence continues at coordinate 49,482,964 of CM077585.1, read as the reverse complement.
TCACCTTCAAAAACTTCTTGGTAATCTATTCATCTATTTCAATGTTCTTTTTTTTTTCTTGCATATTATTTGAAGCTCTTTTTGTATGTTGTATTATTAACAATATCTTCCCCATTCTTGCTTAATTTCTTCATAATTGTACAAGTCATTGGTTTATTCGTTAGCTACTACTTCCACATACTTCATGTAGACAATATTGTCATGTACAGGCGACACACTGTTGAGATGAATTGCAATTTCAATCTAGCGTTGCCGGGATACACATTTTGATGCTATTGCAGTTTTTCATCTTTAACCAGAATTTGATTAAGAGAGAACCTTCTCAATTTCTATGTTTGTTCTTTTTCTTTGTCCTAGCTTTTGCATTTAATATTTATGGTTCTGTTGAAGTTTTTGACCATCAGGTGACATAGCGTTCTCTATTCTTTGCCGCTTCGCTTCTCTTCACTTCACTGTCATGAATCATGATTGTACTATCGGAAACATTTATTGTGAGTGAAGTAGCGTAAAGAAAATATGTCAGGTTATGTACATGCTGGTACTGGATCATTGTCTTCATTATATATGCTTATTATTGCTTATTTCATAAACTGCAAACTTTTTTCATCATCATAATGAACAATGTGAAGAAAGTTTTATTGGAACTACTTGGATCATGACTTGATCAAGTATTTTCCCACCATCCTACAATCCAGACCTTCTACCATACTTTGGTGCATACAAATATGTTAGGTACCCACCAAAAAGAAAGATGTTAGGTAAAGATAAAGTTGCACAATTGGAAAGCAGTCTACTTTGTGGCATATGTATTATGAATCATCTTGCAAGACAAACCTGTATATATTATTGCATGAAAGAGACCATACAATAACCATACTCCACTTGCAGAATTGTGAAAGATTAGATAATGCAACTACTTGTACCACCTACCCAACAAGGTCCTTATTAGTCAACATCGTGATATTATTTGAGAAGTTCAAGTGCCAAGATTATAAGATTATTTCTTTAGTTATTCAAGTATGTTTCATTAACTGGCAGTTAATGCTGCAGCATTACCAATCCATATAAGTTGGCATATGTAACATGTGAAGACCCACTAAAATATTGCAAACTGCAATTTTGATTAGACATTTTGTGTTAGAATCTGCATATCAACATGGGCATTCGGTAGTTGCCAAATCAAAAGATAAATAGTGGCACATAATGGTAGTGGGCTGATTTGAAGTTTGAACTGGAAACTTTCTTCTCGTACTGAAAAACAATTATATATGATTTTTGATGATTTTGACCTTTAAGAAATCTTATTCATGGTGGAGGGCCAAAACTGAAACTATATACTGAAAAACAATTGTATATGATTTTTTATGATTTGAAATTAGACAACGCTTCATAATTTTTCTGTGCATCGACTTAGATTGCCTGCAAGTATGTTGTTCCAGCTGACTATAAAGAAAGTCTCACTATCTTTGGTGCTAATACTGGGCAAATACTGGGATTAAATTGCCAATTTTGAAAGGTTTTACATGTAAACATTAGAATATTTGTGTCTATTAAGGCAGCAAAATATAAATAAGTTATCTGCTACACCTAACAAGTGCACTTAGAAGGTGGACCTAAGGTATTTGAGCACTGAACTGAAAGGAGAGTTATAAATGTAAAGATTTCAAGGGCAAAAAACCCAAGGATGGTGTGGCTGATGGCATGATTGCGTCAACCTAAACCAAGCGTCTCTAATTCGAGTCATGGGTATAGAGTCCTTCTTAAAATTCTTGATGAAGAGCTTTGCCGCACTTATTGTTTCTATTTGCCTCGAGTTAGGCTTGTGATATTGGGTGTTTTAAATCGAAAAGAAGAAAAGAAAAAGAAAAAAAAATGCCAAATAATTTAACTCAATTGGATTGAACCTCCCTTTCGAGGAGCAGATACAAAAGTTTGAAATAAGGGCCAGTCTAGCTACAAACCATGAAGAAAGATTGTATGGATCGATTTCGAACAATTGAAAAACATCAACTTGGGCGGCTAAGATGTACAAATCAACCATTGTTTGTAGACTTCAATTAGCATGAAAAGCTAAGCACCACATGATGCCTCTGCCACCATATAAGCAAGAGAAACTGCAACCCAAGTCACAAACTCTACAGTGAAAGAATTCCTATAAGATCAAATACCAGGAATGGCATTTAAGTCTCCATGAATCTCAGACTTCATTGAATACTTTACAGATGCAACACTGCCAATGATTTTGTGAAGCAAGAGGAAGCATCAAGTTCCTGAGCCATGTGTTTTTTTGAGATATGGCTCCACCCAAAACCAGAATCTGATGCATCACAAACAGTCAAGAAGTCCAATACCTGACCAAATATCTTGAACATTTCAATCCCAAATATTCGGTCCCTGTCTGCGACAAATGCCGCATTCCAGTCCATGGGCGCATCTGGATGCCTAGAGATCTCAGCCCAGGTAAGGCGCGAGAGATCTAGCTCCCATAACTTCCTCACGGCTTTCTCCCTCCTACCCGATTGACCGTCTTGCTCGCACCATGAAACCGAGAGCACAAACAACTTATTGCTGCAAGAAAGGAGTTTTGGATAATATTCATGAAGACGGGGAGGCGAATGGCTGGTCTGAATACCTATCCACATGCATCTTTCGAAGTTGTATGCCGCAAGTTTTTCAGTCTCAGAATACACATAAAACATCCCATTACAAACAGCAGCGGAACAAACAATCCCGAAATCTCCTGGCAGCCTCATGATATCTATCCATTTATTTGAGACAGGATCATAAATTTCCCCAGAATCTAGGGGTTCATCCCAGGACCCAAGACCACCAACAACAATCAGAATGAACCTCTTGAAACCTTTCAGACTTGGGAAGCTGCCATCCTGTTTGGAAAGCTTAAATGGTTTTCTGTTGAGCTCTCCTGATGCATCCGTTTCACTAAACGTATCACCAAGTTGACGTCTTAGCGAAAGCCTGTGAGGATCCTCGTAAACATCAGATGCAGCTCCGAATCTCGACCTACTAAAACGCCGGTCGAATCTGTCTTGCTGAGTCCTAAATAATGAACAATCAGAGCTGAGTTCAATTACTCCTACAACAGGCGACGACCTAGCTGATTTCATGGGAGCAACTTTGCGCCATGATTTACAAACTGGGTTGAATACAAACACCCCCTTGTGTGTCTTGAAAGAGCTTTTATCAATCCTGCCAAAGTTGGCCAAGCTAGAACAACCTCCTACAACATAAATATCATCTCCAACACTGGCAACAGAAAACATAAATCTACCTTTGAGAGTTTCCGCATTGATTCTGTGCCACCGATCAAGAGACGCATCGAATGCATGTATTTGCCCAGTACAATAACCATCCTTTACAACACCAAACAAGAACAGCCATGGGCTCTGATACAAGCCTTCACGTCTAATCTGCATAAACCGAGGGGTACTCGTCAAGTCTCTCCACTTCTTGCATACGAGGCGGGCAGTCATGAGAGAAGTCATCGGAAGTCTCATCAAGCACATTTCTAGAAGATCATCCGGAAGCAACAACTCGATCTGATTGGTCGGAGGCAGTTCTTTAACTCCCTTATCCTTCTTACTATTCCTCTTCCAAAACCTCTCCGCCGCACTGTAGGAAAAGCATTCAACTCTAGTATCCTCCGAGCCACAAATCGGTTGATACCCTTTGCTTTCTTCTCCAGCACTCGACTTTCTTCTAACACTCCAATCTCCAAACTCCTCGCAAGTGTCCGCGCCCACTTTGCATCCGCCCCCTTTTCCATAAAACCCAAGGCACCCCAAAGAACCCTTCCTGTCATTGCTCTCTTCTTCCCCACTACCCTTATGCCCCTTCTTTCTCAAATTATGACTAACACTCCTCCCAAGCCGTCTCGACACAGTTAAATCCTCAAAGTCCCGCTGCAGAGACGACTCGCCCACAGCCTTCTCCGTATCCGTCCCTTTCCCGAGATCGCCGAGCAAGAACTTCCTACTCTTAGCATTGCTCACAGATCTTTTACATCCCTGCCCATTGGCCATCTCCCACATTCCTAATTCTCAATCCCACAAAACCATCAACCCCTAGCTTGTCATCTAATCCCCCAAATGACCAACACAACAACAACACAAACTCAGAAACTCAAACAATTACAACAAAATCAATACATTCAGTCATTCATTCTCAAAAGATATACAAAACCCAGATCAACAAGCCAAATCACAACAACTTGACATTTGAAACCTATAAATCAAGGGAAAAAAAAAGACAAGAACTACTAAAATGTGAAATCAAATCAATCAGCCAAACAGGTCCCTATTTTGGGCAGATTTGGAACTAGGTCTCCAAATAGCAAACCAATTTCGTACATTCAAACTCAACCGATCACACACGCGGTCTCAAACGAAATCAAACAAGAAAGCTCACCTCATCTTCTCTTCACCACTAAAATCAGCCGATCCGGGTCCAATCAACACAAAATTACGCTCGATCTGATCCTCAGAGCACCGCGAAACCTAAAAATCCGATCTTTATGAACTTCGAAAAACATCAAAGAATCAATGAAGCTGTAGAGGTAAGCAAAATTAGGGTTTGTGCGATGAGAGAGAGAGAAAGAAACAGATAGATTGATTGAGCAGAGAGCAGCAGCAAAAGCGACAACAAAAGCAACAAATATAAAGATCGCTCACTCATATTCTCTCACGAATAATATACATTCATTGTAACACATAATTATTTACGTTCTTTAGATATACGTCGAGACTTCTAGGCAAGCATCTCGATGCAGAATCGAAAGGTTCAAGGCAATTGAGTGTCCCATATAAGTTAATAATATATATAGTCATATAGTCATTTATCAATAAACTGTATTTTTTGTCTTTTTTTTTTTTTTTAGTTTAATTTTTCGAGCCACGTGTAGATTCGTTGTCTTTGATGTTTTACTGCCAAGTTGTGCTAACACCCAGGCCATTCCCGGGCCCACTGTCCCAGTTTTGTCTGATGGGGTGATCCTGACCGTTGGATGTGAACATCTCTGATTGATACAATTGGAACAAACAATAGGGTTAGGGAATTGGATTGTTTAGGGACAAAAAAATGAACAAGTCAAGAACTCATGGTCTACATGAAAATTGAAGACAGCTTAAAAAGGGAAATGAAACAAAGGAGGATTGGTTGGTATTAATGGATAATTTTTTTTCTTTTAGTTTTGCAATTTTTGGAAAATGTGTGCCTTTCAACTTAAGGTACGTTGAGAGACAACATTTTGTCCTAATCAATTAATCAAATGGAACTTGTTTAAGACAAATTACTTTTTAGGTCAAGTAAGGGATAATATGATTTTAAACCGTCCAACTTGTCAATTTCATAGTCAGGGATAGGGATGCAAATGGGTAAAGAAATATCCACGGGTGATGAAGATTTACCTAACAGGTACGAATATGAAGATTTTAAATGGGGATAGAGCTGGGGATGAGTACAAAATCTCATACCCACATGGGTATGGGTATGGGTACGGGTATGAGTAATAAAATATACTCACGGGGATCCCCACGGGTAATCTCCACAGGGATACCCATCTACCTATGAGGATCCATATATATCAATTTATACACCATATGATATTTATTATTTATATATATATATATACCATATGAAATTTATATATAAATATTACATAATATTACATAGTTTTCGCTCCGAAACACTCATACATATAACAAAAAACCTCTTAATGAGATTTATAATTTTAATTTATTTATTTGGTTAATTAATAATTATATGTTTCGTTTTGAATTGTTCACAACTATATTTATATTTTAGAGTCTTAGGATCAAAAGTACTAAAAAAAGTTGATGACTTGGTGGTTTAAAGAGATAGTGACTTTAAAGAATATTTTAAATTTGAACTTTTCGTTTTGCACATGTCAATGATTTTGTAGAAATTTAATTATAATTGTTAGCCCTTAGTAGTAAGAATTTTTATTGCATGATATTTTGATTTTTTTTATTTGTTGGAATTTAGAGAATTGTGTTGTTATGTATGTATATTTGACACCTTATTGTTACAATTTTTTTTTTTTTTGAAAATCTCTGCGGGAATCCCCAATGGGAAATGAAATAGGGAAAAAAATTTCTCTTCGAGAATTCCCAATCCCTACAAAAATCCTCGTGAAAATCTCCACGAGAATCCCCATTGGGTAACGAAATAAGTAAAATATTTTATCCATGAAGATTCCCCATACCTACGAGGATTTGATGGATATGGGGATGGATAAGAGAATTCATCACCAAATGGGTATGAGCATGAGTGATAAATTTTTTTGTGAGCATGAGTATGGAAATGAGGTCACCATCCCCTACCCTACGCATTTGCATCCCTAGTCAATGAGATGGATGAGAATATATAAGCTCAGGAGAATTGGAACTAATTGATTCTTTTTATAATTTTACTACTTTTGCGAAATGTATGCATTCAAAGGAATCTTAGAGAGATTTTTTTTATCAGTTAATTAATTAATTTTTTTTTGAGAAAGATTACGTTTTTAGATGCAATGGATAATATAATTTCAAACCAACTTATCAGTTTTATAGTATGATTTTGTGGAGGGAGCTCGTGAGTGTTGGAATGAATAGATTTTGCTTTTGTATTTTTAAAATTTTGCAAAATGTATGCACTTGAAGTAGGGATGTCACTTTTTCGGGTCTCGATAGGTCCACGTCTTGGCTGCCTTTTGGAATACACAAGCATATTCGTTATTCAAATTCGGCCCGCTTTTAAATTCAAACACATGTGCTTTGTCCAGACTTAATTTACTTTAAAACCGAGTTATCCAATATTTCGAATTTGTCGAATTTTTTAAATATTTTTTTTTTATTTTTAAAACTTTTATAAGTAATAAAATTGTTATAAATGTAATCCCAAGCAATTTAGGTAAGTCAAATTTGTATTTATTATTTTCAATTATAAGACATTATCATGTTTTCCGTGAAAAGACAAACAAATAATGTTATCGAAAGCAATCTAGGTAAGAGTCGAAATTAAAATAATACTCCCCCTTTTCATTTATATAGGTCGTTTTGAATTTTAGCACACTATTAGAGTGATATTTATATCGTATTTACTTTCTATTTTTACCCTTTAACACAAAAAGGAAGCATATTTAAAGGCATTAAATGTCGGATGTGAAAGGAAGGGTGAAATGGGGAAAAAGGGATTTCAGCTCTTAAACTAGAAGCAAAAACGGATATCAACCCTCAGACTAGTTTTGAGTGAAATTCAACCCTTAAACTAAAGAAAAGAAGAGATTTTAGCCTATTGTAAATTTTTTTGTTATCTTAAACGTTTTGCGTACACATGACAACTGTGACTTGACACTTGAGGGTCCCACAACATAGTCAAAAACTTTAAAATCACTTTTATCCCTCTATCTTCAACACAATGACCGGGATGACGATCGAGAAAGCAACGACGACGGCGATAGGGCATCGATGACATTCTGGACAGCGATAGGGATATCAACAATGACGGTGATTAAAATATTTGTATGTATGATTGATCTTTACTTATGTTTGGTCATGCAAAAATGCAAAATGAATTAGATGAGTTTGCCTTTGCAGAAGTTAAATTTGCGAATAGACCTTGAAGTTATGTTTTTTGTTGGTCCGCCAAAGAATTAGAGCTATGGACCTTGTAAATTAGAAACTACTTAATGATATTTGAAGCGGAACATTACAAATTGGAGGTTGCTTGATGCTACTCATTGTGGAACATTGTTTTTTATTTTTTGTTCACTCGTATATAATACTTGGAGTAATTTTGTATGAAATTATAATTTGGTGTGATAGAAATTGCAACCATTTTGCTTTATTTTGTTTTGTGGTTGAAAAAATTCAAGTAGCTCTTTTTGATATTTGTGATAGCAATGATTAAATATATTGTACTTGGTAATTGATGACTTGTGTATAATTCGTTTTTTGAGATCATGGGTATCTAGATACTATCTGACTAATCCCACAAACCCGTGATGCAATCGACTGGAGACGATTATTGTTTAGTTAAATCATGTCCACATCAGTATCGTGGTGTAGTATTGGGAAAAAAATTTGGTTATCTCAAATTGTCTTCGAAAGAGAAAGCATACTAATACTTTAATCACCGTCATCGTCGATATTCCTGCTGCTATCTAGGATGCCATCGATGCCCCGGTTGTCGTCATCGTTGCTTTCTCAGTCGTTGTTCCGTCGTTGTGTTGAGGAGAGAGGGATATAAGTGATTTTTAGATTTTTTACTATATTGTGGGACCTATAAGTGCCAAGTCACAATTGCCATGTATGCACAAAACGTTTGAGATAACAGAAAAATTCACGAAATTTATTATTATTTTTCTTTAGTTTAATATTGTGTTTAATTACTTTCTATTTTTACCTTTTAATACAAAGAAGGAAGTGTATTTAAGGGCATTAAATGTTGAGTGTGAAAAGAGGGGTGAAATATGTATTTTAAATTGTGAAAAAAGCAAAATGACTTGTAATTTTAGAAAAAGAGATTGATCTAAACCAACCTATATAAATGGATGGAGGGAGTACATTTCTATATGTGCTATGTAGTTTATTATTTTTATTGTTTTTTTTTTTTATAAATTATACAATGTATAACGATATATTTTCAATGTAAAATTTTTTGAAATCTGGGCTAGGTATGAGGCTTAGAGGGTCTTGTTTAGATCCGGCTCGAACTTCAATTTGAATATCACAATCTTGCCCAGTCTCGATCCGAATTTTAAAAATCACTATTCATTTTTTTTTTTTTTTGGGCTGGATAAAATCGAGCCAATGAGCTAAACAAAAAATTGATACCCTTTAACTTCAAGGTATTTTGAGAGATATTTTTTCTCAATCAATCAGTCATATCAAACTTCTTCAAAATTAATTAAAAGATTACTTTCTTAAGTCAAGAAATTATTATTTGATTTTAGAACTTACCTTTCTTATGGATTAGAATGAAGGCGCGTTCTTGGAGTTTAATGGATTAATTTTCTTATTACATTTAAAGGTATTTAATTAACAAACGTATATACAAAAGTTTATTTTTTTGTGCTTTAATGCTAGAGTGACCCATTCTTATGGCTATCTCCATAGATGTTATTTTTCGTTCTTCGATGGTGAATGAATTTTGTCTGTTTAGGCCTAAAATAAATTGTTGTTTATACCTTTTTTTTTGGCGTGTTAATTTTATACTCTGACAAGCATTTGAAAAAAGTAACAAACAAAAAATCTTGATAGGGAGTTGCTTTATCAAAATCACTATTGAAATGTCTCAAAAAGAAAATCACTATAAATTGGAAGTTATTGTTGTAAAATAAATTGGAACTTGCTAAGAACTAGAGAAGGAAATTAGAAAACTAAGAACTTATACTACTACAAAAGAGAAAAGAATAAATAAGATAGTTGGAATGAGAAGTTTTCATTCAACTTGGTGTGCTTTTACAATGAAGTTAGTATCCTTTATATAGGCCATTTGGTATGACAACAAATGTGCCTTAGCAATGTGGGACTAAAACATCACCCCATGTACATTGAAATGGTTACAAAGAACATGACAATACAAAGACCAATGGAAGTACATAACTACACAATATGTTGGTGTACATGCATGGTCATCCACACTTCACAACACTCCCCCTTGGATGACGCTTGCTTAGAGATTGTGCCTCGTTAAAACTTTTACTAAGAAAACCCTGTAGGAAAAAATATAGTAAAAGAAAAAGAGTACACTATTCTCATAAATATTAAGACGGGTATAATATTGTTAAGATTGCCTCATTAAAAACCTTGCTAGGAAAACCCAATGGGATAAAATCATAGCCAAGGGAAAAAGAGTGCAATACATTAATCAATAACTCCCCCTCATGTGAACATGGGTGAAACTTGTTCAGTTTCTTTACTTGCAATGTCTTTAAGTTTACGCAAGCCAATACCATATGTAAGCCTTTTAAATGTCGTAGTTGGTAAGGCTTTTGTGAATAGATCAGCAAGATTATCACTCGATCGGATTTGCTTGACATCAATTTCACCATTCTTACGAAGCTCATGCGCATAAAAGAATTTTGGTGAAATATGTTTTGTTCTGTCCCCTTTTATGAATCCTTCACTTAATTGTGCAATACATGCTGCGTTATCTTCATATAATATGGTTGGAGAATCTTTTATTGAAGGCAATCCACATGATTCTTGAATATGTTCAATCATATTTCTCAACCATACACATTCACGACTTGCTTCATGAATTGCAAGTACTTCAGAATGGTTGGAAGAAGTGGCAACCATTGTTTGCTTTACTGACTTCCATGATACTGCAGTATTACCACATGTGAATACATATCCCGTTTGAGAACGAGCCTTGTGGGGATCAGATAAAAATCCAGCATCGGCATAACCTTGGAGATTCAATTTTACCCCTCTCGAGTAGAATAAACCCATGTCACTTGTTCCTCGAAGATATCGGAAAATATGTTTAACACCATTCCAATGTCTTTGAGTTGGTGATGAGCTGTATCTTGCAAGTAGGTTGACAGCAAAAGCAATGTCAGGTCTTGTACAATTTGCAAGATACATAAGTGCACCGATTGCACTTAAATATGGTACCTCCGGACCAAGTAGCTCTTCATCACTTTCGTGAGGTCGAAATGGATCCTTATCCACTTCAAGTGATCTGACAACCATTGGAGAGCTCAATGGATGCGCCTTGTCCATATAAAATCTTTTTAATATTTTTTCAATATAATTTGATTGATGGACAAATACTCCACTTGAAAAATGTTCAATTTGCAAACCAAGACAAAGTCTTGTTTTTCCAAGTTCTTTCATCTCGAATTCCTTTTTCAAGTATTCGGATGTTCTAACGATGTCGTCGTGGTTTCCCACTATATTTAAATCATCAACATATACAGCAATAATCACAAATCCTGTTGATGATCTTTTAATGAAGACACATGGGCAAAGCTGATTATTTACATATCCTTCTTTCAGTAAATAATCACTGAGGCGTTTGTACCACATTCGTCCGGATTGTTTCAATCCGTACAAAGACCTTTGTAATTTTATAGAGTGCATGTTATGAGGTTTTGATTTTATTTCATCGGATATTACAAATCCATCAGGGATTTTCATATATATCTCACTGTCTAGGGATCCGTACAGATATGCTGTAACGACATCCATTAAATGCATATCAAGCCCTTCAGAGACTGCAAGGCTTATCAAGAACCGAAATGTGATTGCATCTATAACGAGGAGAATATGTTTCCTCATAATCGATGCCAGTCTTTGTGAGAAACCTTGAGCTACAAGTCTTGCTTTGTACCTTGTAACTTCATTTTTTCGTTTCTCTTTCGTACAAATACCCATTTATATCCAACAGGTTTTAAGCCATCTGGCGTTTGGACAATTGGTCCAAAAACCTCTCGTTTCCTTAACGAGTTTAGCTCTGCTTGTATAGCCTCTTGCCATTTTTGCCAATCAGGTCTTTTTCGACATTCGTCCATTGATCGTGGTTCTGGATCATCATCATTTTCACATATTTCAAAGGACACATTGAAAGCAAATATATCATCAGGAACAATTTCATTTCGATCCCAAATCTTACCAGAGTTTAAATAATTTATTGAGATCTCATTATTTTCATCTTTTTCCTCTTTTTCTAGAGGAAGTTGTTCCTCATCAGAATCAACTTGTTCTATCAAACCCTTATCAAAGGATTTTTGTGCTTTCTCAGGAGTATTTTGATTTGTATTTATTTTTACTCCCGTTTTCCTCTTTCGAGGAATTGTATCCTTTGAACCAACTGGTCTTCCACGCTTTAAGCGTTTCGTTGGTTCTTGTGCATTTTGTTGCACAGAGACATCAATTCTTGCAGGAGCATTTACAACTGGAATATGTGATTTTGTCACTTGTTTTGCATCATTAAATGCATCAGGTAATTGATTTGCAATTTGTTGCAAATGAATGATCTTTCGAACTTCAAGTTCACACTGATTTGTGCGTGGATCATAATGTGATAAAGTTGATGCATTCCAAGCAATTTCGCGCCATTCCTTTTGAATTGGCTTCTTATCTCCCCACAATGGTGGGAAAATTGCTTCATCAAAGTGACAATCAAAAAACGTGCGAGAAATAAATCCCCTGTTAAGGGCTCAAGGTATCTTATAATAGACGATGAGTTAAATCAAACATAAATCCCAAGTTTTCGTTGTGGACCCATCTTAGTTCTATTGGGAGGTGGTATAGGAACATACACTGCACAACCAAAAATTCTCAAGTGTGAAATATTTGGTTGTTGACCTAAAATGAGTTGCATGGGGAATGTTCATGGTATGCGATAGGCCTATAACGAATGATAGATCTTTGCATGAAGGACTGCATGTCCCCAAACTGAAGTTGATAACTTAGTTCTCATGATTAAAGGTCTGGCAATTAATTGAATGCGTTTGATCAGAGATTCTGCCAAGCCATTCTGGGTATGCACGTGTGGAACAGAATGTTCAATGGTAATTCCTATAGACATGCAATAATTTTGAAATGCGTGAGATTGAAATTCCCGGCATTATCAAGACGGATGGTCTTGATTGGGTTGTCAGGGAATTGTGCTCTTAACTTAATGATTTGTGCTAAAAGTCTAGCAAATGCAACATTGCGGGTCAAAAGCAAACAAACATGTGACCACCTAGTTGATGCATCTATCAAAACCATGAAATATCTAAATGGTCCACAATGAGGATGAATAGGTCCACATACGTCTCCCTGAATGCGTTCTAAGAAAATCGGGGATTCCACAACAATTTTACTTGGGGATGGTTTAACTATCAATTTACCTTGAGAACAACTAGCACAATTATAATCACCAGCTGAAAATATTTTGTGACTCCTTAAAGGATGTCCATGCGAATTATTAATTATTCTTCGCATCATTGATGATCCTGGATGACCAAGCCGGTCATGCCATAAAATGAATGTCGTTGGATCATTAATTTTCTTATTTAAGACGACATTCGTTTCGACATGCCTTATATGAGTAAAATATAATCCAGAGGATAAAGCTAGGAATTTTTCTAACAATTCTTTTTTCCCGTTTGAAACCAATGTGACATAGAGAAATTCTCTATTATTTTCGTTCATGGTTTCAATGTGATATCCATTTTGTCGAATATCTTTAAAACGAGTAAATTTCTTCCGATTTTTTAGAGTATAAGGCATTGTCAACATGAATTGTTGTTCCCCGAGCAACATAATATTTGCTCTTCCGAGCCATTAATCAAATTGGAGATGCCGGATATTGTTTGAACATTAGCATCGGCTAAGTTCAAATTGGAGAAATATTCTCTTTTTAAGAATTGTGTGCGTTGTAGCACAATCAATGAAGGCACATATCGCTCTTATTTGGTTCATGACTTGAACACATGATTTGTTGATCCATCTGGACAAATAATGTTTGACAAATCGAGAAAAAGAGTCATGATAATATTTATAATATTTTGCCTTTGATTTTAAAGGCATGGTAAAGGTCACAAAAATACTCGGGCATATATATGACAATATTTAGGCAAAATAGCCTTTCATATATGACTAAAAAAATGTCACAATTATGAGCGCTCATTGTCAATAATTATTCGCCCTTTGTAGTGGTGCACCACTTTTATTCCAAATTTTGGTGGAATTGTCAATACGACCTTTACCTGATATTTTCACCTTTTCCACGTCCATAAATTTATTGCGATCATGATCATTATATGCAACATATGCTTCTTAATTTGAAGCTGAACTAATTGGACGGGAGTGATATTATATTTATAATATCTCATCATTTTACTCAGCTACCATGAGACAAGAAATCAATCCTTAATATTTATTGGATTGACGTGCGCACTCGATATTTGTTGCAACAATAAATCGAGGCGGGCCACGTGACCTTCCTTTTATTGTCTCATCAGTCATATTTCCACATAGCCTCAACATAGAGGTAATTAAAATTGTGGAATTATAATTAATGTTTGACTGATTAAATTTTGTAGCATGAGACCCAGCCGCTCATTTTGAGCTTTTTGGAGCATTACCCTTTTGGTATGTATAACTCCATAAGGTGAAAATATATATAAAGTGAAATATTCACTTTTCAAATCTCCAAAGAGAAATTGACGAATGATTATGTATAACACACAGCCTTGCATAGAATTATCATGACAAGAATTATAATAAGGTAACAAATGCAAACTATGGTTGAAAAGTATTTTGAAAACAAATTTAATATAAAATAATTTTTCCCCTTTTTTTTATGTATAAACATAACATATGATTAAATATATGTTCACAACTTGATTATTAGTATGCAAAATGTATTACTTGTATGAGTTGGTGGGACAACCTCCAGGTTGGGTGGTGAGACGAAGTCTACTTAAAAACCATGCCACCTCGAACGGGATAACCCGTCTCCCTTTCAATGTTTAGCTTTACTGGGGACAAGGCTTACCCACTATCAACCCAAACTCATAACACTATTTGCAATATAAAAAATCAAGAATAGAGCATAATTAATCGTTTGTAGTATAGCGAGAAAACTAGTTATGTCACATATTGACTTTTGATTTATGATGTAGAAGATCGTACAAGACGCAACTACAGAGCATACTTTCGCAATCGGTGACATTATAATGCATAATATATGAATAAAGTATGCATATAAAAGTGAAGCATGTAATAAAAGGAAGCAACCATGATAATATAGAAATAAATTGAACTTAAATAACAAAAGTTATACCTTCCTAGCTTTGTCTCTTTAACAAGCCTTCTTGAACTTCAAGATCTCCTTAATGCTAGAGCAAGCTCGTGCTGATAACGTGTTGTAAAATAAATTGGAACTTGCTAAGAACTAGAGAAGGAAATTAGAAAACTAAGAACTTATACTACTACAAAAGAGAAGAGAATAAATAAGATAGTTGGAATGAGAAGTTTTCATTCAACTTGGTGTGCTTTTACAATGAAGTTAGTATCCTTTATATAGGCCATTTGGTATGACAACAAATGTGCCTTAGCAATGTGGGACTAAAACATCACCCCATGTACATTGAAATGGTTACAAAGAACATGACAATACAAAGACCAATGGAAGTACATAACTACACAATATGTTGGTGTACATGCATGGTCATCCACACTTCACAACAGTTATGAGTAGTTTTAAATGCCCATCAACAACGGAGTTGTATGAACTTTACATTTGAGTTTCTTTACTAGAAAGAGGTTGCTTATTCAAGTCTTTGCATCAACAAAGAAATCATTTCTTGATTGTCTCTCCTGGTCAATGAGTTTGATGGGATCGACTTGATCCTATGAGATTAGTCGTACTTGAAGGATACAGACACAACATATCTAGTGAGCAAAGAAGATTAGGGCATTATGATCAAACTCATTTGAAGAGCGCTTTCTTTGTTTGTTTTTTTATTTTTTAAATTAGTTTTAGAGGTTCATTGCAACGGCCAATAATCAATTGACATGTTTAATTTGATATTTTCAGACTAGGACGCCAACTTGAACTCATGTGGATGCCATTAATAGGACTGGGCATGCATTTTTTAGGTATTGATTTGTTATTTTTTTTGTTACACACACACACACACACACATATATATATATGTTGCGATGTTTATATTTAAATCACAAGTTTTCATCGCATGTGTGTGTTATCTCATATTCCGAGAGTGAGTGCGCGACGGGTATACTGCCTAGTTGATTCTAAATGAAACAATAATAAATCCTAAGCTAATATGATATGTGAAAAGATTAAATATAAGCCTAATAAGTGTAATAGTGATAAAAACCGAAGGCTTCGACGCACTCGAGATGCATGCAGGTGCAGGCACCGAGTGTCGGATAGTTATGGAGTTAGTTTGGGCGATAGAAACTTGATAAATTAAACCCATAAGCTAAGCTATATGAGATAAATATAATGTGCCTAAGCTTGGATATGCCAATTAATCAAACGGGACCTAAGTCAAGATTAAAAAAAAATTGCAGTCCATAGATTGACATAGTGATAATCCAAATTAAGTGAGAAGTTCTAACTACATGAGTGTATTAAGAGTTACTAAAAATCCAAAAACACACTCGCTAAAATCAAACCATCTCTACTCTCTCTCGTCACAATAAGGGTTTGAGGTTTCATTCATGGTTGTTTATGGTTTCGCATGTCATCTCCTCTTTTGTCTAGTGTGGCTTTTCAGTCTTTTCCGGTCAACCTCATGTTTTTATAAGTTTAACTAACTCAATTATTTTTTATTTAAATAAAAAAAAATAAAACATAATTTACAATATAAAAACAGTTGTTTATAACTATATTGTCAAAATATATTAAATATATAATTAATACATAAAAATTATTAATAAATAGATTTAGCATATAAAGATATGTTGGTGGTTATATTATTAAGTTTATATATAATTTAATAAACCATTACATGTGATTTTTCAAAATTAGCATTATGTTATGATATGTCAGTTATATATTGATTAACTTTAACCGACTTAAAATTCAACAATACTTATTTATTTTAAAAAGTCTTTTATTTTATATATAATGTATCTAATTGTACTCACGCTTTTGTATAAACTGCAAACATATAATTCTTGTTAACAAAATTATAAATAAATGATTATAATATTAATTTTGATTAACTAGTTTGCTTAAAAATAGATATTAATTCAATTACTTTTTATAGTTTATAATGATTTTAAACAATATTTTTTAAAAGTAAAAACTTATCTAAGCTTTATGTAACGTCCCAAATTAATTAAACTAAGATTATCATTAATCTCGTGGATTAACGGTCGTAATTTGGGAGTTATGTTGATAACTCGATTTACTCGAACACGAGAACCGAGGGAATATGTTATTTTATGAATGATGGTTGTTTATGTGTGGTGTTTAAATCATTATTATTGTATTGCATCACATGTGTGTATGTTGTTATCGGGCAAGTTGGTGTGACGAGGAGTTACTTCAAAACGCGTGTCGAGGCGCGGGGCACCGAATGCTGAGTAGTCGAGGAATTAGTGGGACCACTAATGTGTCTATATGAGTTCTAAGAACACTAATCACAAGTATTATAATAGGCATAAGCTAATGTAATTAGATCAAATTAATAGGGCATATAGTCAATAGACATATTCAAGAGGATATACCATGGTGTATGCTATTTGCAGATGATATTGTCTTAGTGGATGAAACTAAAGATGGAGTAAATAAGAAATTAGAACTGTTGAGGAATACATTAGAATCTAAAGGCTTTAAGTTGAGTAGGACGAAAATCGAATACATGCACTCTGAGTTTAGATACACTAGACATCGAGATGATGGAGTGGTAAAATTAGGGAAAGTAGAAGTTCCTAAGGTAAACCACTTTAGATACCTATGATTAATCATACAAAATCACTACAAAAAATAGCAGATCAGAAACGAAAATTTCCGTTTCTGATTTGCATAAACTCCGTCTCTAATTGAAATCTGAAATGGAACATAGACGGAATAAATTCCGTCTCTAAAATCGTCGTCGCTGATTCAATCAGAAACGGAAATGTAATTTCGTTTCTGATTAGAGACGTATTAGAGACGGAATAAATTCTGTTTCTGATTAGAGACGAAAATTAGAAACGGAACAGAGACTGAACAGAGACGGAACATAAATGGAAATTTTCAAAAATGGTACATTAGTAATTGCATTCCGTCTCTGATTCCGTTGCTAATCAGAAACGGATCAGAGACGAAATTTTTGCATTCCGTCTCTATTTCCGTCTCTGATTAGAAACGGATCAGAGACGGAAATAATGCATTCCATCTCTGATCCGTTGCTGATTCATGCATTTATTCCTCGAAAATTAGAGACGGAATAGCAATGGAATCTCCGAATTCCGTTGCTAATTCCGTCTCTGATCCGCTTTGTTTAGTTAATACACACACGCATATATATATATATATATATATAGGTCTCAATCCAAGCACATTTAACCTGCCAATATATAATACAAATCATAGCTAAATAATATTTTGATATTGCACAGTTTATATAAACTTAACATATCCTTAAAATTATCTTTTCTCAATGTACTGTACACGAAACAACAAAAACAATTTAAAAAGTTTCTATTTCGTATCTTTCTACAAAAGTAAAAGCAAAAATTGTTCTAAATGAAAAAAATAAAATAAAAATGAAGAAATGTTCCGAGATTATATAAAGTTGATTGTGCTTCAAAAAATACTTGACTTCGTACAAAACACCTGAAAAAAGATCGAAAAGAAAAAAAATCACTAAATTATACAAACAATAATAGGAATATAAACAATATTATGGGAGAACTACGTATCATCGTAAGCACAAGTGTATGAACCAAACACAACATAAATAAAGTAGTAAAGAAAAAGAAATTCATCATTATCCAGAAGGAACATGGTGTTAATTAGCAAATTATCTCTCGCTCCAAACAATGACATGAAATTTAGTTCTAGATTAACACAAACAAGAGTCCATTGTTCTCGATGCTCCAAAAAATTAAGAAGACACTATACAAAATGAAATTAAAGTAAACTGAAACAAAAGATAGAACACAAATTAAAAGTAAAGAAAACTAAAATAAAAGACTCAATAAGATAAACAATATGTAATGGAAGTATGATAAATAAATGATACAAGACAAGTACTAGTTTTCATAAGTACTTCAATATTAATAACTATTTCTTTTTAGAGACAAGCGATGTTCATGATCTTCAACACATTATTACAATGAATGCATTTTGAAAAAAAATTCTAACTCTTAATTTCCTACAAAATACTTAGCAAAGTTTCTCCTAAAACTAGTGGTTTTAACTAATAGAATGACTATACAGCATACACACACAAACACGTGTCTTTATTGATTGCACCCATCCTTGAGCACCAGATACATGATACTAACACCGTTACACTGCCATTATATGCCACTAACAATGTAGCTTCCCACCAAAACACAAGGGCAACATCATAATTTTTGCACACCTCTCCTATTAACTCAGATATAATTGCCAACATATTTCAGAATTACAAGTAATATCAACACAAAAAGCACAACCTCTTCAGTATTCAATCTCAACATTTTATTTAACTAAACAATATATCCCTAAAACAACTGTGGTAAAAGTCAACAAGCCCAAAAATGAAATATATTTTTCACTAGGAACAAAAGCTACTGGTATACAAAATTCTGAAAACGAAAGGAAAGGTAAAAATAAAACCTTCCTGTGATGGTTCCATTCTCGAGACACAATCCTTGTTCAAACTTTGTGCAATACCCTGAAATTGAAAATAAGGTATTCAAGGAAAAAACAATGAAACGCTAAAACAGAAAACTAAATTACTAAAGTCAACCTTACTTCTGAAAAGGACTAATGCAACTGCTATAAAAGTTAAAATTAGGAAAATTAATAAAAAAAATTGGTTCTTAGTACTCTAGTTAGTTGTAATCTGGAAAATGCAGCGAACGTGTATAAAATCAAAGTAACTGAGGTACATAAATCATTATACTTTAATAAGTAAACCTATTGGAATTCAAGAGCTTCACAACTTCATGGTAGAAGGAGCGCATTGTGTAGTTCCCATATATGTCTTTCCTGACATGGAGAAATTTAAAGTTAGAAACTTGAAATAATGAAGACCAAGAAAAGAGATGAACTTACTTTATCTAAAAAGAAAAGAGATGGATTTTTGGTAAGTTTTTCTACAATTATTATTTTCTAAAAGTCGTCAATTCTAAATGCAAAAGTTCACAGGAATCAAATAATACAAATAATTAATGGATCGTAAGAAACTTCTATGCAACTCTAAGTCACAAAGAAGAGCCTGGTAGACTGTCAAGCACATCAGCAAAACAACTATTCCCTATTCTAAACTGCAAAAGCTTGTAAAAAACATTTTTCAAGTAAGCACCAGCTTATAAATATCGGCAATGTCAAATATTACTTTCAAGCACATCTTGGTAACATACTATTTCTCAACAGACCATGACACTCTATTCATCATATGACAAGATAGAATCTTAAAAAGCACAACTCAATTTTAATATATAAAGTACATAGTATGAGGTTTAAGTAGTTGGCAATTCATTCATATTTCTTAAGCACATGGTTCATATTCATCCTAAGTACCTAACATAGAAGGTATACTGTTTGGCATTAGCCATTCCAAATGACATGAGTTCGTCCACAATCTGCTTCCCAGATGAGTCGTCCTCGAAAAAGAGTTTTCCTCCATCCTTTACCACAGTAGAGAAAATAAATCTCATATAAAACATTTTCTACTTAGTAAACCAAAAAGCAAACCAATGAGAACAAATTACAACTAATTAAATGGCCAGATGGTAGTGAGATAATTAAAAAATTAACAGTAACGAATCGAGATATTAAAGATTAAAAAAAAATGTTGCCTATTTACCTCCTAGTGATGCAAAGAATCAGCAATGAACCAACAGCTAGACCTATATGGCAAAGCAATGAACAAGGACAAAAAAATAAGAACAAAAAAGAATGGAAGATCAATAAATTTATGGAGCAACTGCAATAGAACCAGCAGCTAGACCTATATGGCAAAGCAATGGACAAGGACAAAAAATAAGAACAAAAAATAATGGAAGATCAATAAATTTATGGAGCATACACATGACTGATACATGTTAACAGAGGTCATGCATATGATTGAGAGACACAAGTGTGCAAATGAAAATCAGTGACATGAAGAAGGTTTTACCATACTACAAATTCCTAAGTTTTAAGAAAATGACCAATCATAGAAATGAAAGTTTGGAAAAATATATATTACAAAAGTCAAGAAAATAAACAAAATAACAACATTGCAATATATATATATATATATATATATATATATATATATATATATATATATATATATATATATATAGATGAAAAAACACTAAATGCAATGCAAACTAGAAATATATGTAACTTGCACTTAATGGATTTTTTTTGAAAAGTAATTAAGACTGAGATTTACCTTACCAGTTGTAATTTATGACAGAAAGTAATGTAGGTATACTACCAATGCTGTCAAAGAACATGTGAAAGTTAAGTTACCTGCATGTTCCCAATCAAATGAGCAAATAAAACCAGACCAAAAATGGCAATCTGTATTGCAAATATAGTTTCCCCAATGAAAGTACTTGTTGAAAAACTCTGTCCATATGAGCTGAGGAAACAAGAAAGTGAGTTAGCCAACTTTTGAAACAAACGGAAAAGAGAAAAAAAATTAAAACTCTCTACTGGAATTGTTTGCACTCATTCACTGCACAATGCAAATGAAAAGACACTTGAAAATATAGAAAACTGAAATAACCTACTACATCGGGCAAAACTGTAAATTTTTGCAAAAAAAAAAAAAACCAAAACAGAGGAATGTAGATAGCATATAAAGAAGGTTGTCTGCTTTCTGAATTCCACCCTCCACCATTGTGGCAAGATGAACTTGCTTGATTACAACTACTCTTTAAAATACCAAGATTGAAGAAAAACATAATTCTTTGAACAACAGTCCTCACTATCTGAAATGAATCAATGAATAGAATAAGTGAAACAAATCTATGCAAACAACCAAGAAACCAAGTCAAAGAGACTCTAAAAATAGGCATAATTTGCTTAAGTATGAAGAATCAACTGTTTTTGTTGAGACAAAAACTGAAAATCTTAGATTTCTAAAATTAGGATTGATAATAAACTAGAGTACTCTAAATATATACAATGACCACAATATAAACATAAACATGACAAAGGTTTAAAATAGATTTTACTCGAAGGGACTTACGAACAACTAATGCACAATAACTATTCATTAATGTTTCTCAATCAAACATTTTTTTCAATAAAGGATTGAAAGAAAGCAAAATCATCAAATTAAGAATGTATAATGATATCTCTCTCTCTCTCTCTTTATAACTAATTGAACAGTCATTTAGCCCCTTTTACAGCATATAAACAGGGCACACACTTGTGACACCACAACCAAGGATTAATTAAATCTTCCAAATAGTTAGGGTCCGCTACAAGTATCACCACCAAAGACTCAACAATTGAAGTAGCAACCAAATGCAGACAATGAAAGAGTTGCTTTCGTTCAATTTTCGACGATTTTCAGTCCTTCAAAACTCTCAAATCACTACAAACTAACCATACCAAATCCTACTTATCCCCATTAACTTCCAAAATAGAACGAAAAGATTAAACAGCAAAATTTCAACAAAAAAACCCTAAAAACAGTTTCAGTGAGTGAGGTACCTGAAGTCTGCCCGAATATCCGCCAATTGGCCATTCGTCGCCATGATCGAGGCGAAGTGTAAGCTACAACAACAATTGAATGAATCAATCAAAATCAGACAACAATCGCGAAGAGATCAACAAAAACAATCAAGTTTTCTGGAACGACTGAGATTACCAGCTCCGCTAAGGAGCACGATATTGGAGAAGCTCATCCCGGTCGCCTGCATCGCTATCGCTCGGTGGATGAAAATAGGATTTACAGCGAAACCCTAATAGACCGATTAATCTCCGACTCTGTGTTGATGGAGAGAACACTTTGATGGCGAACGAGATGGTTGGTTGGTTTGAGAGGAGAAATGGCAAAGATTAATGGCGGTGCGAGGTGAAGGTTGAGGGAGAGATGGCAGATGCGAGGGCTCCGGCGTCGGCAAGGGCAACGGCGTTGACGGAGGCGAGAGGGGACGCGAGGGTTAGGGCTCAGACATAAGAGAGCAGAGAGAGAGAGAGCAGAGAGCGGTGACCTGAGAGAGAACGGAGAGCCGTGACCGACCAAGAGATGGAGAGACCAGAGAGAGAGAGAGACGGAGAGACGAGACGAGACGGAGAGACGAGACGAGCTGTGTGTGGGATTTGGGGATTTTTTTGTTGTGGGGGGGTAATCAAATCTCAAGATTTGATGCACAAATCTCGAGATTTGATGAACGGTTATAAGAAAATAAAGTTTTGGTGGGAATGTTAGCGACATTTTTTAGAGACGAAATTTAATTCCGTCTCTATTTCCGTCTCTATTTCCGTCTCTGATTCGTCTCAATTCCGTCTTTGAATTAGTCCGTCTCAATTCCGTCTCTAACTAATTTTTTTAGCAACGGAACTTAATTCTGTTGCTAATTCCGTTTCTAAATTTCATTTTCCTTGTAGTGAATGATGTAACAATGAGAATGATGTCACACATAGTACTCAAGCTGGATGGAAGAAATGACAGAGTGCAACAAGAGTGATTTTTGATCGAAATGTTCCTAATAAGTTAAAAGGAAAATTTTATAGGACCACAATTAGGCCAGCTATGCTCTATGGAAGTGAATGTTGGACGATAAAACAACAACAATTACATAAAATGAACATAACATAAATGAGGATGCTTAGGTGGATGTGTGGTAAAACTCATAAATATAGAATAAGAAATATAGAAATTCAAAGACAAGTAGGAGTAGCACCAATTGATATAAAAATTAGGGAAGGGCGGTTGCGATGGCTTGGTCACCTACAAAGACGGCCTACAAATGCCCAAACTAGAAAACTTGAATCAATAGAAAACTATAGAAATTCGACGAGGTAAGGGCAAACCAAAGTTAACATGAGGTGCATTAATTAGGAGGGATTTGAATGGTTTGCAAAGCTCACAATCAATGGCACTTAATCGAGCACAATGAAAAAGTTTGATCCATGTAGCCGACCCCAGTTAATTTGGGACTGAAGCTATGTAGTTGTTTTTGTTGTAAATAAAGCATATAGTTTGGTTAAATTTATTTAGAACCATATGATGATCATCGAGATACGTGTTGTCACATCTAGGAACCAAGTGAGTTACAAATTGGTGTCACTTGAAGTAAGTTAGTGGAGAGTAAGTGGGAAATGTGTCAAGGCTTGGACCATTAGATGAGTCTCGAGATACGTAAACACATGAAGATCATATGCTAGGAATCAATCACACCTTAATATATAAAGATGAGTTGATCAACACATGCAAACAAACCATTTTTCATTTCTAAGTTTTGGAGAGGAAGAAGGCTTGCTGGAGAAAAGTGATTAGCAAGGATTCATGAAGAGAATCAATGGATTTTGGTGAGGAAAGATCAAGCTAGGCTGATACATCAACTAGGTACACATCTCTCTTTGAAGTTAAAATCAGTTCTGATTTTTGGCCAATTTCAGAAGATAGATGATTAAGTCTTTGTAATTGGTTTATATATTTGGATTCCTCATTTCAAGCTAATAATCTAACTATTAAAAAGCTCTTAATTTGGTTTTGAAATAAAAAAATATGAATTTTTGAAGAAGTAAGACCAAAACTAAAATTCTGCATGTGTATTACGAACTAGCCAATGTAATTTGGTCATAACTTGCTCATTTTAAGTTGAAATGAACCCAATCTTGTGTCATTTGAAAGCTAACTCAAAGAGAAACAACTTTGTCCGATCGAAGATTTTGTAATTCAAATGTTTTCGTATCTAAAAGTGATTTACAAATAGGTGATGGAATGCAGTATAATATTTTTGAAACTAAATTTTTAAAAGGCATAACGCCCTAACTACTTATCCAAATGAGCTAATCTTTTAGTATGTTATTATTGAGTATGTTAGCTACACTGTGACAAAAAATCATGATTTTTGAACTTACAGATTGGGAGAAATAATTTTTTTTAATTCTACTGGTTGGATTAGGTTCCAATTTGAGCAATGTTTAGTAAAATTATGATATCTCTTTCGTTTTGAATCGGGATTTTGCAAACCAAACCTTTTCGGAAAGCTAAGATAGAGAAAACAAACGTTTTACTAGTAGAAGATTTTGAGATTTGAAAAATCTCATGCCTAAAAATGCTTTGCAACATAAGACCAAAATTGAGACTTTATTTAGTCTTTAAGAGGTGATTTGGGAAGATCTATTTAAAACATATTCAACCAATATGAGTATACAATAAACACACTTAACCGACTTCGGGGACTGAGATAACGTAGCTCAGGTACCAAAGAGCAAGGCGGGGTCAGATTTAAGAGTCTGGGGAAGTCGGAGCGCGTATTGAGGTGCATAAATCCATTGGAATGCATTACAAAATTCATGATTTTGTTTCATTGATATCAAATTACATGTGTGACTGCTGGTAGGCACGAGACGACTCGAAACCCAAACACTCGCCCTAAGGGAAATTTAGTAATTTCATAAATCCTACACTAATTGGTCCTATTATATAAATCTAATTGTAAACCCTAGCCACTATTATTAATCTATGAGTTCAAAATTAAGAGAAAAATGGAGGAGATCTTAGTGTTGGTGATACAAAGTGGGGGCATTTGAAGGTACAATTATCTTCTTTATTGTTCTTTTTCTTTCTTCTTGATTAATTGAAAACTGGGGCTAGTTAAAAAAATATAAGAGGGAGAAACCCTAACAGGGTGCGACCAAGGCTGCCACTGCGGCGAGGGCACCGTGAGAGGTGTCCCCGGTGCCGCTTCAGGTAGGCTGCCAGGAGGAGGGTGGCGTCGCCCTGTGATGCAGGGCGCCCAGGGGAAGTCCGTCCATCCCTGCCCAATGCATCCTGGTGCCAAACTAGCCTTCGGACATTTGACCAAGGGCCAGACCACTACACCTCAAGGCTAGGGACAAAATGTCCCTGGCCACTTTATTTAAATATATATAATATATACATATGTATATGTATGATATATATATGAAATAAAATAAAATATTAAATCTTACCTGCAAACAAGGCGCACTACCGCGTCCCTGAGGGAAGAGTTGGGCTGGTCTGCCCTCGATCTTCGCATTGGGTGACGGGAGACCCACGGGATCCACACTAATGGACTTCAAAATAAATTAAAAACTAGATTAAAATTAATATGACTTTTCGTTGATGCGAATGTGTCTTAAATTGTTTAGATTTGCAAGATAGTTCAAATAGGACCTCGAGCGCGCAATGATTGAAAATGTGATTCGCTGTGAGTCAAGTAAGTGGGGAGTTTGCTCAATTATCAAATATGGCATGATATTAGTAATGCTAGGACATATGTTTTTAACTAGAGATTTGGGAAATGGATTAGATCATGCTATTGGTTTGGATCTACGTTTCTATATATGGAATGCGAATGCATTTGTTTTCCCCTCTTATGATATTCATTGCCCCATGATGTTTTTGGAGTCCCCACCAGGGTATTATTAGCAAGTAATATCTAATGCCCTAAGATGTTTGTGGTGCCACTAAGGGCTTTACTGTTTATTGCCCCAGGATGTTTGTAGAGTTTTCCACCGAAGGCTTTACTTGTCTAATTGAATTCATAAGTGTATCAATTAGGGAGATGAGTTGGAGTTGCCTTCTCTTGTACTTTGTGATAGAGGAATGCGCATCGGTGACAACTTTGGATGAAACTACTATTGGGTTGATGGGACTAATGAGATGACACATAAGGCCAGTGTGTTGTCTAGTGGTTGCCATCATCTCAAGGGTAGGTGAATCAATCACCGGATTCTTGCCGATAAATAATATGCAATGAATGAGACCACGACTTTGTATTATTACTATTTTATATGGTATCTCTCTTTTGTGAACCCTATACATGATGATGAGTTTTGACTTTAACATATTTTATCAATCTTGTTAACGTGGTTTATTAATGCTTTATAAATTCATGCGATGTCTTGTTTTAAATGCTTCTTTATTTAATATCAATTCATGCTAGCCTTACATGCTTATTAAGTATTACTTGCATATTTGATGGTTAAGCGGGTTTTCCGCATTACTAAGCTCTGTTGCCTCTTTTAGCTCACCCTACTTACATCTCAGGACTATACATATCAACGCTAGATCGAGACAAGAGAGAAACGATAGCTTGAAGCTTTCTCTTTGGATGTGAGCCTTGTAATGGTATTATCTATTTATTTGATTTTGAAATCAATGAACTTTGATTATATTTAAATATGTCTTTTGGGTAGAATGAGCCTTACACTCGTTTAACTTAAACTACTTGGTAGTATTTGAATGACTTAAGTTATTGTAAGGATTTGAAAACCCAACAATAGTTTCATAGTACGTTATATGGAATTCATTTTATTTAATTCTGCAATTATTTATCCATATGCATTAGTTTGATATTCCACAAGTTGTTTTAGGTGTGCCAGACTGCTTGCTTGGGCTCGGTTGGAGTATTGGGCTTACGAGGCGATCTGGGTTGGGTGACTCGACACTAGGTCAGTTGAGGGTCATCATGGGGCATATATAGGGTTCCACTCCTATCTCGGTTTGCGTATATATTGGTTGTGGCTAAATCGCTTGCACGAGTTACTTGTGTTTAGTGCTCATGTCGACGCTAGTAGAATATATCTACGACTGTCGGAGGGATGTAAGGTGTTCCTTTGACTTGAAATAGTGTCTGGAAGGGTTCATCCGTTAACCGTAGTTGGGATTTAGTCACTATAAGTCTGTAAGTATATACATGGTTCCTATCATGTTTTATCGATTACTGGCTGGTTTAGGTCAGGGTTTTCTCGTGATTATACGGTTGTTTATTTATTAATGCTTTATTTCTGAGCATATTTAGTTGTTATGTGTTATTTATCAATTGCTACTATTTTTGCTTGTCATATGCTGCCTACATTCATGAAAATATGATTACTATTGCCAGAAGCCATATTTGCATGTTTCGTAGTTTATTAGTTTTATTTCATGAATATTGTGTGGACTTCTCTTAGATTTTACTTACTGGACTTGTCACTGTATTTGTTGGGTGACTGAGTGCAGATCCTTCGACGAGCAAGGGCAAGGGCAAGGAGGTGGTATTAGGTGACTACATCTGGAGATAGTAACACTAGCTCGTGTGTGACTACATTATGTATGTATTTATTTTTCGTTGGGTGTTGGAGATTGTAGAACACTGCATACATGTATATGGATCTTTTGCTATACTTATTTCACCTTTGATATATACATGGTATCTTTTTGTCTAGTTTTTCACTAATTAGGATAGTTAAATATTGCATAACTTATTCACTTAAAAACTTCCACCGTAAAATTGTAAGATAACTTGATAAATTTATAAACTGGCTAATTAAATCATTAATATAGAAATGGAGATTAATTAGCTAAACTAGTATTAGTTGGAAAAGTGTAAGCAACCAGTTAAGTCGCAGGGCATCATAGGTAAGCGAACCATAACGTGGTAGGGCTTGATGACATGTAATGCGACAAGGCGGGTCCCAAAAATGCCTCGGGATTTGGGGCCATCACAGTTTATCAACAAACATTTTTAAAAAAATAATAATCTCTCTAAGTTTCCTCAAAAAAATATCTTTTATCACAATTGCATAAGATATACGCAATTCAAGCATTATTGAAATACACATTATATATATGTTGAAATATGAAAATATATATATATGAGAGAGAGCTGATCTTATAAGATCAATATATTGTAAGCTTGATAGTAAAGATCTAATATATTGATTATTAAGTTGCATATGCAAATTAAAGAGAAACGATCAAATCCATGTTTTTCTCTATTTAGTCTTGTGATAAAAAGACTAAAATGTAAAAAATGCTTTTATAATTTAGAAACTTAACTTATTTGTTTGTGTATTGTGTGATGCGCCTAGGAATACGTGTCCATCGAAATAGACATCACGCAAATAAGTGGGTTAAGTTTCTAATTCGAAAAAAAGAAGTGAAAATACTCATAACATGTTCTTCGAAAAAAATTAAAAGATACTTTTATATATACTAGTCGATGAGCACGTGCATTGCACGTGAGAGAGATATTAGATGTTTTTCTTAAAGTATTGTGTTGGAATAGTAGATAATCTTAGTTGGTGAAAAATTAAAAACATTAATGAAGAGGAAAGAACCATGGAGGAACCGTGAGGAGAGAGAAGGGACGAGAGAACCAAGTGGAAGAGAGAAACGTGGAGGTGGGAGAGAGAAAAAAATCCTCTAAATCCCACTTTATTAGGAAAACCGACATATTAATTTGGACTTATCAATTAAATTACCAATTTATCCTTAATCTTAATTATTTCTATCAATTCACAAGGTCATTGTTGAGACTTTTAGCTAAAAGGCTTCTCGATTAACCGTTTTGAAATTGCTATTATAATAGTATAGATATAAACCAAATTGGGGCCTTGTGTTGGATTTTTTTCCAAAAGTACAATAAATTTAACTTTAAAAGAGGGAAATAGGGGGGTTTTCTTTTTATTTCGCCACACTAAGCAATAACGCCTTCTCAAAAGGCGTTATTGCTGATGTGGCGCTATCCATGTCCACGTGGTTTCGGACGCCACGTGGACAACAATATCCAATAGCGCATTCGGAGAAGGCGCTATTTTAATGAATCTGTCCAACTGTGTCCACGTGGATCCACGTGGACACAGTTGGACTCTATTATTGGGGTGCGCTGATAGCGCCTTCTCAAAAGGCGCTATCAGCGCACCAGGCTTCGTCTTCCCGAGACGAAACCGACGCAGAGAATCTCTGCGTCGGTTTCGCTAGGGATGCAAGGGGAGGGGACAGGGGTAGGGGACGTAGGGGTCACGGGATTACTAGTAATCCCGTGACCATACATGATCCTTGGAGCTTTATAAGGAGGGGACGGGGAGCTCGGTGGAGAGAAAGCGCGGACAAAGCGGAGGCGTAGCGTAATGGCGCGAGAGGAGGACGTAACGGCGGCGGAGGAAGGTCGACGCGAGCCGAAACGAGCGGAGAGCGGACGATGCGGGGAGCAAGGAGGTCCGCGGCGAGGTGAGGCGAGAAGAAGAGGCGGCTGCTCCATCAGCATTCTGCGCGATCGGCGAGCGAGGGAGCGCGAGGAGCGCGGAGCGGCGGCGGCGGTGCACCGATCGTGTCATCGGAGGAGAAGGAGGAGGTCCAAAGTGAAGGAGGAGGAGGTATGCACGGGAGGAAACCATAAGTTTTGTTGTTAAAGTATGTGTTTTTAGTTTGTTTAGTTTAGGTTTGTGTAGTTTGGTTTAAGTTTGTTTAATAAGTTTAGTTAGTTAGGTTTAGTTTTTTAGTTAATTAAGTTTGATTAAGTTACTTTGATTAAGTTAGTATAAGTTTGTGGAAGTGAGTTTAGGTAATTATGTTTGGTTAAATAAAATTACGTTTGTTTAAGTAAGTTTAAGTAGTTTGTTTGTTAAGTTTGTTATAAGTTTGGTTAAGTAAGTAAAGGTAATTTATTTGTTATAAGTTCATTTAAGTTTGTTAATAAGTTAATTACGTATGTTTAACTTAATTTCGTATGTTTAACTTAATTTCCTATGTTTAAATTAGGTTAGTCATTTATGTAGTTTGTATAAGTTAGTTTACGTAGCTTGTTTTTGTCTAGTTAGTTTGTTAAGTTTGTTATAAGTTTGGTTAAGTGAATAAAGGTAATTTACTTGTTATAAGTTCATTTAAGTTTGTTAATAAGTTAATTACGTACGTTTAACTTAATTTCCTATGTTTAGGTTAGGTTAGTCATTTATGAAGTTTGTTTAAGTTAGTTTACGTAGCTTGTTTTTATCTAGTTAGTTTGTTAAGTTTGTTATAAGTTTGGTTAAGTGAGTAAAGGTAATTTACTTGTTATAAGTTCATTTAAGTTTGTTAATAAGTTAATTACGTATGTTTAACTTAATTTCCTATGTTTATGTTAGGTTGGTCATTTATGAAGTTTGTTTAAGTTAGTTTACGTTATTATGTTTGTTTAAGTTAGTTTACTAAATTTATGTTAATAAGTTGGTTTAGTTAATTACGTTTAGTTAATTAAGTTCGTTTGGCATATTTTAGTTAATTAAGTTCCTTACATATATTTCATAAATTTAGTAAACCATACCAATGTTGAAATGCGAATTACAACCTACCTGCATGGAAGCTAATAAGAAGCTAGAATTAGTATATGATATGAAAGTAATAGATAGGCGCCAGTATGAACACGGGCAACCATATGCATATATGTTTCAACGCATGGTTCCCCCCATGATGGCCCTTCCGCCAATACACAAAACTGCACAAACATACCATGATGCACTTTAGAGCACTTGAACATATCTATAATTCTGCGATTTAATTATGTTGGAAATGTGTACGCAAAATTTGGTAATCTTAGGTCATTAGATGGTTCACACAATAGGTTTAGGTTGTTAATAGATAGTGACATTACACTCGTAATTCACAACTGAATATTGAATTGCAATTACACCAAACACATGCATGCTAATAAGAAACTATAATTACTATATGATGTGAAAGTAATAGATAGACCCAAGTTTCAACAACGACCAACTATATATGTTATATTTTAGTTAAGGTTAGGTAAAGCCCAAAAATTTATTAAACCATATATTTAGTATACTAAGCTCATTTAGACTTTGAATTCGTTCCGATCCACGTAAGTTTCATGAACATAACTTTATTTTTGTTGGCCGATTTATTACACTCTTTGTGGTCCACAATAATGAAAATACAAGGTATTGCAGGAATATTACGTTACGGCGGAAAACGAGAGGAAACAAGTAAGTTCCTTAATTTAGTATTTTCATATTAATATATTTGGGTTATGGTTTGGGTTTGCACGATATATAGGGACTTTCGTATTATGTTTATGCATATGGTTCATATGTTTATTTATTGAACATTATTACACTGAAAATGTCATTGTGAACGAATGAGTATGCTCTGTAGTTGCGCTATTATTGCGATCTTCTACATCAGAAAGTTCGATTGCGCTATATAACAACATGATTGTTTAATGAAAATTAGTACACGAAATCGGTGTCAAAGAATGAGTATGCTCTGTAGTTGCGCTATTATTGCGATCTTCTACATCAGAAATTTCGATTGGGCTATATAACGACATGATTGTCAACTATTTTCTTACAAAATTGACGCGCCATTTGTCTGTTACATTTTTACATCTAAGTTTCCAAACGTCTGTAGGTCATGTCACAAAGAAACATCCCTTTTCTATTCTATGCGCACGACTCCATTGTTAATGGGGCCAATGGCATCGCGTACAGCTCATCGCCATCAGTAGTGTTGTGGGTTAAGTTTGGGTCGAGTGGGCGTGAAATGATTGATGCCATTTGTGACGCGTTCCATATCTCATCAACGGATAATATAGTTCATATGACGTATCGCCACATGATAGTCCTCCCCGGAGGCTTACATTATTTCGTTCCTGTCTTGTTGAATGATGCGACACAGATGGACTTCATGTGGGAGACGGTGGACACTTTGCCAAAAACTGCAACGGTTGATATATATTTAACATTTGAGTCAGTCGACTCAAATCAACATCGCACGGTTCATTCGCCAGTTTTTGACGAACGTAGCGTCACGCCGACGACGCGACCTTAATGATGGAAAGGCTGCGTATGCAATCCCCACAGGCTGAGGTCGTGCAACAGGGGTTCGTGCAACCATTACATGAAAGAGGATAATGCATAAACTGACGATGACGATGACGATGACGATGACGCTAACGACGACGAAAATATCGACACTACTGAGGAAACGCATAACGTCGAAGAAGCTCCATCAGTTGCCGCTTGGGATGACGTTAACGCTTGCACATATGATCCAAGATACGATCCTCCGGGTGCGGACAATGTCGAAGACGATGAGCAATTTGCTATCGATGAAGAGATTTTGTTGGAGGAAGTTAGTGACGATGAACTTCACCAACCATTGCCAGGATATGACGACATCGACTGGGAGGTGGCTAATTCAACTGCGACCCAACATTCCCACAAACAAACTTGGGGGGGGGGGGCACGTCTAACTTCGATTTGGAGATAGGTCTGAGTTTTGACAATAAAAATGACTTGCAACATGCGGTTAAAGTTTGGCATGTTGATAAACATTGTCAATACCATGTGATGGAATCGACTACAACTACGTGGGCGATTAAGTGCAAGTTTCCACAATACGGGTGCATGTGGCGTCTTCGGGCATGTTTCCGAAAGAAAACACAATTATGGGAGATAACACGAGTTAGACGTACCTCACACGTGTATTAATCCCAACATACAATGCGGTCATGCCCAACTTGACGCCAACATGATTGCGCGGAGATCGCTAGCGTCGTTAAGGCCGATCATGGTATCACGATGAAGGCACTAGTAGATATAATCAAGAAAAATACGGCCACGAAGTAAGCTACAAGCGAATTTGGGATGCCAAGAGGAAAGCGATTGCATGGGCGTTTGGAGATTGGGATGCGTCGTACGCTCAATTACCGAGATGGTTGGCGGCGTGAGGAGTAAGAGTCCGGGACAAGAATCGAGTGGTCACACCGACAATGGCGTCTTGATGAAATTAGAACCGCGTCTCCTCAATTTCGTCGTGTGTTTTTTGCATTTGAATCTTCAATAAATGCTTTCAAGTTTTGCAGCCCTCTCGCTTGGATTGACGCGACATTCTGTATGGCAAATATAGTGGGAAGCTCATGATTGCGCTATGTGTTGATACAAATGGACACATCTTACCGATTGCATTTGCCATTGCGAAACCGAATCAAGCGATTCGTGGGGTGGTTTTTGCGGATGTTGCGCAAACACATGACGAGATAGAGAAGGGATTTGCGTTATATCGATCGTCACCCTGGCATTTTGGAGGCGGTCAACACCCCAATCAACGGCTTTTGTCCCCTTAATAGGGTACCACCGTTATTGCTTGCGACACTTGCTTAGTAATTTCGGCACACACTTCAAAAATGAACCCTTGAAAGTCTTTGCTTGAGTCGGCATTGTTCAACATCAAGAACGAAAATTTATCGCGTGCATGGAGCGTTTCACATACTTATCTTCACGAACGCCTCGATGCTCGCAATATATCAATGCCATCCCTAAAGAACTTTGGACGCAAGCGCACGACAGAGGCATGCAGTACGGATGGATGAATTCTAATGGTGTTGGTAAGTACAAAGTACAAATTATTCTTCGCACTAAAATACAATAAATATTCAACGAACCACTATTACTTATTAGAGTGGCATCGGCAATTGCAGAGTGTTTCAACAGTGTCTTGAAGGGAGCTCGATTCTTGCCAATTACGGCGTTAACTCAGCTGATATACTACAGATTGGTGGCGTACCATGATAAACGCAACCAGGAAATCAATGATGCAATCTCAAGGGTCCTACCGTACACGGAATATGCAATGACGACATTGGCGAAATATGAGAAATCTGCACGGCGGCATCATGTCACGTTGATCAATCGAGATATTGGTGAGTTCGAAGTCCTAACGGGAAGACACGGAGACCGCATGCATAAGGGCAACAACACACAGGTCGTAATCTTGAAGGACCGGGCCTGCACTTGTAATAAATGGCAGTCGTATGGATTCCCCTGCTCGCACGTGATTGCAGCATGTGCGGTAGTTCGAGTGAACTACGCGCAGTTCATCGAGCCATTCTACAGGATGGATGTGTATGCACAATGCTACTCGTTTGCTTTCAAAGCCATACCGGATGAGAAGTATTGGCGACTTTCGGGACGAAGATCATACCCGACCCAAGATCCAGACGTGGCGAGGGAGACTGGGGATCGCGTATACAAACCGAGATGGATCTGCCTAATGACCAAAGAACTTTGCGATGTGGGATATGTCATCAAGAAGGACATAGAAGAAGAACATGTCCGAATAGAGACCGTCAACGAGTCCCTACCAGGAAGAACCGGTGTGGCATTTGTCGTTTAGAGGGACACAACAAAAAAATTGTCCAAGGAGACCTCAACCATCAAATGAGGACCTCTAGTCGATTTTGTATAATGTGTGAAACAACTTATGGTCGTAGATATGTTGAGTTTGACTAATTTTCGTTGTGATTTTTTGTGTGAAAAATTAGTAAATACTTATCGCTATGGTTTTGTACAATACTCATTTTCTTTTTCTAACCTTCTATATAGTTGTACTGCAATGGATCCAGGTCCTTCAGATCCATCACTGTTGCAACTCCAATCTACTCACGGATCGACGCGAACCTGGAGGGGCGAGGTAAGGCCATTTTACATGAATGCGTCATTTTTACAACAATATTGTATCAAATACATACGTTAATACATTATCAATTCGTAGGTTTACGAAATAATGCGCGTACGTCGAAGACGTGGGGTCGTTGATCGAACGATGCAGTATCATTATAGGATGATCCCATATCTCCGTTCAGTGGGTTCTATGGGATATCCCGGGTAGCATTTTTCAGGCCTTGATTGGGCTTTAATTCTTGCGTTTGTAGAGAGATGGCGCCCTGAGACGCATACTTTTCATATGCATTGTGGGAGTGCACAATTACACTCCAAGACGTGCGAGTGCGAGATTGGATTACCTATTGAAGGTATGCACAGGCGGAGCACGACAGAACACGAGACTATCTTGACGTCTGCGAGAGGCTACTTGGACGAACTCCTGGTGGAGATGACATCGTAGGTTGTAAACTTAAGGTCGATTGGCTTGAGCGTAACGTTCCAGCAATAGATGATGAAAGCGATGAGGAGTCGGTCCAACGTTACGTTCGATCGTACATACTACAACTCATCGGTGGTTGTCTTTTCGCCGACAAGTCCAATCGGTTCGTACATTTGATGTTCCTACATTTGCTGGGAGGATTTCCAAGTAGCAGGCCAATATAGTTGGGGGAGTGCATGTTTGGCTTATTTGTACAAGGAGTTGTGTCGCGGATCTCGCGCAGGGGCACATGAGGTTGCTGGCGCCTCCATTCTTGTACAACTGTGGGCATGGGACAGATTTCCATTCATAGCACCGCGACGTCTGCGTGTATCTAGAGCTCAACAGCGAACGGTGGATGGCCAAAATATGCTTATGGACGTTCCACTCGGACACAGGTATTAAAGTCGATTTCTCATTACTTTGCAAATAATTCTTGTCCATGTTCATTTATCATAACTTATTGTTTCCTACACAGATGGCTCGATGCATTTTCGGTTTCACATAATGCGACGCACGTCGTATCGGCATACCGTGATGCACTCGACTCTCAGAGGCATGAGGATGATGTGGTGTTGCAACCATATAATGAACTCATGGGGTCTCTTCCCGAGTACTGTACAAATGGTCAACGCAGTTGGCTCTCGACGTGTCCCCTGATTTGTTTCCACATTGTGGAGCGGCATCGACCTGAAAGGCAATTCGGCATGGTACAAGTAGTGCCAACTAATTGTGCCTACGACGCCCAACTGCACCGCATCGAATTGCGTGGACATCATCATGAAAATTGGGTGACTTTTCACGCAAGCTACATAAACATGTGGGAAAATCGTAGGGACACCATTGCGACAGCGGCACTGAATGAAGGGCATGACCACCAAGACTACATGACGTGGTATCGATCGGTCACTAGGAGATTCATAGGACACGACGGGGCGTTACGTGACTACTCGGTAATCTGCTAACTATTAATTTTCCTCAAACATTTAATATTATATATTGCGTGATTTGAGAACTTATTTTTTATATTTCAGCGTAACTTGGTGCATCGACTTAGGCGTGTGTTTATTGAGGATGGGTACGAGCAAGGTCTTGCTGCCCTTGATGAAGGGATTAAAATTTTGGACGAAGATGAACGACAAAGGTCTAATCTTTCGCA
The DNA here is from genome assembly GCA_039657365.1 of Stephania yunnanensis. Taxonomy (NCBI): domain Eukaryota; kingdom Viridiplantae; phylum Streptophyta; class Magnoliopsida; order Ranunculales; family Menispermaceae; genus Stephania; species Stephania yunnanensis. The sequence continues at coordinate 49,446,278 of CM077585.1, read as the reverse complement.
TGACGGAACCGACGTCCAACAAGACATAGATGGGATATTGAACAAGAAGATGAAGAAGACGATCAAGGCGAACCAAACATAGAGGTGAGAAGAAGACGAACACGACCGAGAGGCGTGCGGGAACGCACCGACGTCCTCGTCCCCACGTCCATCTACTTAGGGCGAGGTTGCTACGAGAGAGTAGTAGACCTTCTCCTCCAGCACGTTCATCTCGTTCGAGAGTGAGTAGAAGAGATAATGTTGGCGAGAGTAGTCATTCTTCTCATGGGTATATACTAGCATCTTCCACACCCCAACCAGAACCTCATATGTTTGTACCCAGGCCGCCGAGCGTGAATCTTCCTCCTTACCATTTTGATCCGTACGCACCTGGGCCTTCGTCTTCATACGTGGATCCACGTGGAATGCCTCATCGTCAAATGTATCCATCACTCCCTCCATACATGCCTAGTCCATACACTCCTACTCTGTATAATTACAATATGGCGTATAGCGGAGACCCTTCATTCATGAACTTGTTGACCATGCCGCAGCCTCATGTTCCATTCCCCCAACCCCATGCAGGAAGCTAGTATTTCGGGATGGTTCCACCTCCAATTTTTAGTAGCATCAGTAGCAGAGGTGAGTCGAGTCAAGAACCAGAGGAAACGCATCAATCTACTCGACTTGATTCATCGCGAGACCAGCTACCTCAACCGGATGTACAACCACATCGTCCAACTAGACAAAGAGTACGTCCGGTTTGCTTCACCGAGGAACAACGTCAACGGAACCGCCGAAATAGACCTGCATGATGAGTTTACTTGATGTCATAGTGATTTGTAAATAACTTATATTTTGGGTTGACGAAGTACGTGTATTCAACCTTCTCATTGAATAAACTTCTTTCTCATGTTTTCCATATTATAATAATTTCGTAGATGTGATTACTCTTCAATAGTTAGTTTAGTTTGTTAAGTTAGTTTAGGTTATATGTTTAATTTAACTTAAGTGGTTAGCTTAGTTAGTTAGGTGTCGGTGGTTAGGTTATATTATTTTAGTTTGGTTAGGTTAATTAGCTTAGTTAGTTTTGTTTAGGTGTTGAGGTTATGTTTGTTTAGTGTAGTTGAGTTAGGGTATGTTCCTTAGTGTAGTTTAGTTAATTTAGGTTACGTACTTTGGTTAGGTTAGGTTAGTCGAGTTTAGTTCACAAGTAACTCTCGAGCTACTTGGATGTTTGTGTAGTTTCGTTTGGTGGTTAACGTGGATCATTTTTGGTTGTTTGTTTAGTTAGTTAAGTTAGTTATTTTACTTTACTTAGTTTGTATTGTTTAGGTGGTTAGGTTAGTTAGGTTAGTTAAGGTTAGTTAGGTTAGTTAATGTTAGTTAGTTTAGTTTGGTTAGTTCCATTTAGTTAGTACGTTTAGTTTGCAATTAAGCTAGTTAAATTAGTTATTTTAGTTTACTTAGTTTGTATTGTTAGGTGGTTTGGTTAGTTAAGGTTAGTTAGTTTAGTTTGTTAGTTAGTTTAGTTTCGTTATGTTAGTTAGTTAGTTACTTAGTTTAGTTGAGGTTAGTTAGTTACTTAGTTTAGTTTGGTTTTGTTAAGTTAGTTTAGGTTAGTTAGTTTAGTTTGGTTAAGGTTAGTTAGTTAGTTATTTTAGTTTACTTTGGTTAGTTAGTTTGGTTTTGTTAAGTTAGTTTAGGTTAGTTAGTTTAGTTTGGTTAAGGTTAGTTAGTTAGTTATTTTAGTTTACTTTGGTTAGTTAGTTAGTTAGTTAAGTTAATTTAGTTAGTTTATTCAAGGTTACTTACTTATTTAGTTTAGTTTGGTTTGGTTAGGTTAGGTTAGTTAAGGTTAGTTTAGTTAGTTAGTTTAGTTAGTTAGTTAGTTAGTTAGTTAGTTGATTAGTTAGTTAGTTAGTTAGTTAGTTAGTTAGTTTAGTTTGGTTAGGTTAGTTAAGGTTAGTTAGTTTAGTTTAGTTTAGTTTGATTAGTTTAGTTTGGTTAGTTAAGGTTACTTAGTTTAGTTAGTTAGTTAGTTAGTTTGGTTAGGTTAGTTAAGGTTAGTTAGTTTACTTTACTTTGGTTACTTAGCTAGTTAGTTAGGTAGTTATTTAGTTTAGTTTGGTTTGGTTGGATTAGTAAAGGTTTCTTACTTTAGTTTAGTTAGTTTAGAAAAAAGAGAGTTCAAGGTTGAAACCAATATATTCAAAATTGGTTTTTTTTTTATACAAATATAAACTCCATATTCAAATTTGGTTGTAATTGTCGAGATCGCTCGACGCAGCACAACAACAACAACAGCGGCGACGAGAGCAGAGCGGCTGAAATGTCGCGGACCAATGCAGCGAATGAGACGATCAGCGAGTCCGGTTCGGTTGGTGATGGCGGTGACATGTCGCTGACGTGGCATACGTTTGTACAGATAGCGCCTTTTCAAAAGGCGCTATCTGTACATATGTCCACCATGTCAGCGCCACCTGATAAACACAATTTTTGCTCAATAACGCCTTTTGAGAAGGCGTTATTGAATGAGGGTATGTGGCGCTGACGTGGCGCTGACGTGGCGACCACATGTACAGATAGCGCCTTTTCAAAAGGCGTTATCTGTACAAACCCTGCCACGTAGACGCCACGTCACCGAAAACCAAAAAACATCCCACTCAATAGCGCCTTTTGAGAAGGCGTTATTGCCCACTTCCGTAATAAAAAAAAAAACACTCTCTATTTTGTGAAAAAATTTGTATAACTGCCCTAGAGTTAGAAAAACCCCTTTGTGTTGAGTAGAGGCTATCGCCCTTTATGCCCTGCCACGAATCCGGCCCGGGATGATACCTGCAGTTATCAAAAAAATTGTGTTACTAATTTAGTATCGATGGTGTAAGCTAGTTATCAGAACGTGCAATTGTTGTATCAAACTTCTTATTTGATGGACGACTTTCAACTTGATTATATAATTTTTAATGTCTAAAGCTCACTTCTTCCTTTTCGATTTTTTTAATTACTTTTTTCCAAACAATTTGATGTTCTTTAGTATAATTTAATTAAAAAATATAAATATAATTTACCAAACAAATAGAACTATGATGATGCTTTAGTTTTTTTCATGTAACATATATCAGTGTGATCTTTCTCAAAAAAATAAAAATAAAAAATAAAAATCATTGCATGTGATGCACATGCAATGAACCAATAGATATTGAATTATTAAGCAGAATAATAAAAAAACTTAAGTGTAATTACTCATAAATGTCTTTCTTAGAGTATGCTGTTATAATAATTAAGGAAGGATATTCATGTACTGATAAGACATCGAAATAGCAAAGTTGTATAACAATTTTAATTGTTTTAGGATTCCTATTTTGAGTAGAATAACTATTTTATTTCTTGATTTTTAGTACATGTTTAGGACTATAAATACTTGATTTTATTGGTGTTTAGACATATTTTTCAATTGAATATATTAGTTCGATAAACTTGATTCTTCGAAATCAGTTTTGCAATTCTAGGTTTTGGTAATTGTATTGTTATTTCGTTTACATGCTGCATCAAGTGGTATATGAGCTTTGAATGTCACAAAGCTTGTTCAAAATGAGAATGGCCACTAATCCTGAAGATAATATTAAAGGTTAGGGATTACCCGATGTTGGAAGAAAGCTTGCAGAACACGGGACATCAATTTGCAAAATCGAACAACAATTTGATCAAGCGATACTAAGAACACACAATATGTGGATATGAGTGAATGTCAGACCCATCTAATTATAGCCGGCATCTGACCGACCTATATTACCTTAATCCCTGATAATCTATTAGTCTTAATCTTACCATCAATAAATAATTAAAATCAATTCAAAGTAATAATTAATTATAAAACTTTATTAACCAAAAAGGATTCTAAAATTAAATTTCAAACCTCAAAGTTACGTAACATTGATTAAATAATCCATAAAATTCATAAATTTTTTTGGCAACACCTCCTATGTTTCTAAGCCTACACCAAAAAAATCCGGCCTTCAAAAATCTTCAACAAAACCCGCTCAGCTTAGTGAAAATGCCGAAGGGCTCACATTCCACCTCATAATAATATATTTGCATAAAAAATCATTTATTCATTCTAACCTATTTCAGGTCTTCAAAATCCTTAACTAACATTCCTCAACTCCACAATTATCCTAGTTCATCTCAAAACTGTTACAATCATTCCAGAGAAGATCCTAATCACACACAAACTCCTCAACCCATTTATACAATATATTATATTCAAAAAAGAATATATAGATAGAGAAAGGAACGAGCAAGTCAAAACAGTTTCGAAAGATTTCCTTTCCTTGTCGTCGTTAGAACTTGTCATTACCCTTAAAAATGCGATAATGTCGGATAAGTAAATTCCACACTATCCAATATACCTATAATAATCAAATGCATGATAATCCAAAAAACTAAACGAAGAATATAATTTAAGGAATTTAAATACAACTGTAAAGCCATCCATTTTCTATTATCCGACCATAATCAGATGACGTCTTCCGAAAGTGGTAAGTAAATAGTAATAAAGACTCATGCGCAAAAAGGATAACCAAATGAGTCTTGTTCCTCTAGAGTATGAGAGTATAATCTGGTTTAACGTAATCACATGATAACCACGTGATGCAAAGTATCAGTGACTTTAGCCCTTCAATCATAATATAGTATTCCCCCTATAACCGCGGTATAGTAAACACTAAAATGAGATTTAAATCGTCCTTATCCTCCCCACCCTTGTATGCATGTACAACAAAAATGCAATATTAAGGATCAATGCAATTTATACAAAACTATAATCATAAAATGTAATAGGTTACTATGAGATTTACTTAACCTTACAAATGCGATATCACAACTCCATTGTGCTCCGAATCAGTAGATACTCCCTACGGGGTTTCAATTGCAGTCCTACAATTCATTTATAAATTCGGTAAGATTCCACAACCATTCCGCAATTTTTCTAATTTATTTTATTTTAATTAATGTTGTCGTGACCCAAAAACCTAGAATCCCTCCAAATCCACTTCTCGGATGTCCGGATCTCAACTTTGACTTCAAATTGTGGTTCGAAATTGAAAGTTAAACTAAACTAGGGCTTTTAAACAATTTCTCATATCTCAAGCATTTTTAGTGTCGTCACACACATTACGAGAAAAACTTTGGTATAAATCCTCAAGAAAATTCGAAATTCTCTATTTTTTTTATAGAAATCTTCCATTTCTATTTATTTGTCCAAAAATATATTTTTTTTTATTTTTTATTTATTTATTTTATTTTTTATTTTTTTTTTCTATTTTTTTTAATTGAGGTCTGACCCCTGAACCAAACTGTCAGTTTAAATTTGAACATGACTAGGTTCGATTCGGTTTGGGGATCAAACCCCATCTTCTTCCTCATTTTTCTCTGCTATGAATTGAATTCAGTAATCCATTTTTTTATTTTGTTGGGGCTGGGCTCCCAACCATAACCCCAGGTTGGGTCTAGGTAGGGGAGATCTTCCCTTGCCATCGTCTTCCTCGATATGAATTGTTATGGCAGTTCGTCCGAGCCTCTATAAACCAACAACGACAATCGACATCAACAACAAACAACATAGCCATCAACCCCACAACAACGAACAACATAAACAACCTCGACTTAACCCTCTGTCTCACTTTCTAATTCAAGTTCTCTTTGCCCCCATCCATTTCGATCTCACTGTCAAATATGAACAGACGAGCGATGTTCCATTTGAGATAAATATTGAAATCTCCTCAAGATTCGCATCACACGAATACCACCACGCACCATTGGATTTTCGTTGAGATGTGTTTGCACGTATCTCGTTGTATAGATAACTCTCCAACATTACTAATCGTCCAACCCATTCACTTCCACGACTCGCGCTAGTAGTATCTCGAGGCAAATCCAATGTTTGGTTTTATTTGATTTAAACTATAGGATTTATATATATATATATATATATATATATACACATATCTATTTCGCAGCTATAAATTTGCCATGCGTGCCAATGACCATCCTCGAGCTTGCACACTCTTGTACATTCGACGTGTGTCACTAGGCGCCCACCAATTTATTAAATATTTTATTTAATTTCATGATTGTCTCTTAATTTTTTAGTCCAAATTAAATTTCGAAAAATATCCCAATTCGATAAAAAAACTAAAAAATTTACCAACATGCTTCGAAACTCTCGGACAACCCATCTCGTACGAAATTTGAGGTGTGGGGCCCACATCAGCTCAATAAATCCAATTAACGTACAAAACTCAAATTTTACAACTTAATTACAAATATTTTTTGCGAAACTCGAAACAATAGTTTGAGTCAACATTTTAACTCTCTGGGAACTCATTTCGACATGTATCTCAAGAAAAAACCATGCAAAATATCAAATTTACTCGGTCGGCTTGAATTTCACAAATTAACATAATATATAACACATAACATTAGGTACACATCACGCAAAAATAAAATTAATTAAAAATCTCAATTACATCGATTTTTAACTCTTGACTCGTGACCAAAAACATAATCAGACTTTGTGACGACCCTCCCTCAACCTAGGGTTAGGTCGCCCAGCCCAAACCATTACGCAAGCCCAAGTACTTGAACTGGGCCCGAGCAACGACTTGGCTCCCCTAAACAAAATCTACAGAAAGACAATAGCTATACAAATAAATAATATATGCGAATCAAGGAAATAAAATATCCGTAAATCTATTAATGTAAGATCCATGAAATGGGTTTTCAAAAGTTTATTCAATTCATGATATCCCAAAAAGCTTCTATAAATTCTAATTACGACAATGAATGGTTCAAACTACCCAACAAGTCTTAAGTTATAACCCAAATTCATAAGTTTTCAAAATCAAATAACTAGATAATAGGAGCACACGAGGCTCACAATGCAAGGGAAGACTTCAGGCTATCTCATTTCCCTTGTCGCGGTCTAAAGCAGATATGGATGTACCTAGAGAGTAAGTGGGGTGAGCTAAAAGGGGCAACAAAACTCAATAAGAGGAAAACCTCGCTCAAACATCAAACACGCAGTACTACCTAATAAAAATGCAAGATCTAACATGGAGTTGAAATCAAATCATCAAGCAATTAGTAGAAAGTATAGAAATAAGATTCATATATAAAATTAAGAGTAAACTATCCATTTTATTCATTTAAAACAAGTTCCAAAACTCATTAAACCATAATAGCAAGAAGTTCGCTAATCATAAATGAAATTAAAGGATTCATGCATATGGGCCCACAAGAGATATGTCATAAAAGAGTAATAATAATAATAATAATATTAATTTGTTCTTCCATTCAATGCATATTAGTTATTGACTTGATACCGGTGACTGATTCCCTTACTCTCGAGGTGATGAAGATCACTTGTGAATACAATAACCGATGTGTCCCCTCGATGGTCCATCAAACTGACAGTAAGTTTGTCCAAGCCATCGCCGATATGTGCACCAAGATCACTTAAAACTTTATGAGAAGTTTACTACCGCTCATGTCCTTAGTAATTTAACCCATCTCTTTAGTTACGAGGGGTAATCCCAACTCGTTACCCGGAGAGGATCATCAAACTCCTTGTCAAGGAGAAGGAAATTCAAATTTTCGGTGCAACACATATACAACCCGTAGATAAGTAAAATCAAGTCAATAGCATAGTGCAATCTATTCCCAAGTCATGAGTTCAAATCATGAATTTTAATTATCTAGTAACATGCCATATTTGATACTTGAGCGAAACTCCTCATTTACCTCGACTCACCTCAGTATTCACTCCCGATCCTTGGGCGCACGAGGTTCTATGTGAACCATTTTGCGAATCTATACGATTTAAGACTCATTTGCATTAATTCATGATAGGTCAGTTATATATATATTTAGTAGTTTATTTTAGTATATTTACATATGGAAAGTCTCTAAAATACATATTAATTATATTTGTTAGTCATTTCCAGGTGAAACAGAGTGCGCTACTGAATTCATGGTGGAAAATACTCAAAATGGAGTATTTACATACAGTGATCGGATGCCAGATAATTTTCCTTGAATTATGTATTGCGAGGTGGGTAGAATAGGAGACATCATATTTCAACCAATTAGACGCTGCCACATCAGCGGTTCTCATCACGGTAGCGGCCAAGTGTCGGCCTCTCACACCCCAAACACGTCACTCATTAGTTCTCGACAATCATGTCTCGCCACTTAAGCGGTTTCCATTCTCCTCCAATCAAGAATCGCCACGTCAGCGAGTACAACGCAGCAGCAAAACCATTTCTTCTCCTCGTTCAGCAGCTCTTCGATCTCCTCGGGATTCTTGCGTGTGCGGTCTCCCATATCTTTGATGATTTCATGCGACTTTAACTCCGCCTCCTTGCCCGCCACGTGGCCCGTTCCCACTACACCAACACGTCATTAGCACTTCTCTCAGCCAATCAGACGATGCCACGTTAGCGCTCCAACAGGAAATGAACCAATGTGGTCCAGACACGTGGAGGACACTAGTTTTTGAGCCAAAAATAGCCCTACGATGCTCCTCAGCGCACGAGTCACTTCTCCAACGCCTAAAATTAGTTTCACTCACCTCCCGAGACCAACTTTTAGTAGTTTTATATATTAGGAACTTAGGTTTTATTATTTTTAGGACCGATTATTATTGTTTTGTTATCGACTTTCTTAGACGACGATGTTTGGCTAATTAACTCTTTGCCTACGTTGGAGGGGAAACAAGCTAGGATCATGGATTCATGACATATTATGTGAGATCTTTTATTTTATTATTTAATTTAGCTTAAATTCTCATATTTCATCGTTGTTGCTTTTAAGGATTATAGTTTAGATCTAGGGTATGTATACGGTCGATGCATGCTTTTAGGTGGACAATCTACACTTATTTGGACCATTAGTATCCGTGTAATTATACTTTTGGACAAATAAAATGACAAATACTCGCCTGTTTGCCGTCAAACCCTTTCGATTTTTGAGTGTGTAATAATTGAATCTAGGTTAAATCGGGAGCGGATGCGATCCGATTTTTTAGAAATAGTGTTCCCATAAACCCGTATTATTGCGGTTAGTATATTAAACCCCCAATTGGCGGATGTCTAGGGTTATACATTAATTATGGAAGTAGTTAGTGGCGGATGTCCTAGCTATCAAAATTAGGGGAACGAGGAATTTCTAGCGGATGTCGATTTTCTATAGCTAATCTAGGAGAATTTAAATTAATAACTTTTTGAGAAAGATTGAAGATCATGATTGCCTTTGAATCTTGATCTTGATTTGTGGAACTGTAGACCTAGGTGTTACTTAGGTATTAATTAATTATTTTCAAAATTAGTTTAGTTATTTTATTTATTTAGTTTAGTTAGATTAGTTAGTTAAATTAATATTTATTTTAAAAACCTCGATTTCCCTTTTTTGTTGTTTTTAACCTAAGAAAGACTGTCAATCTATGTGGGATCAACCCTTTGCCGTTATTCTACAAAATAGTTGGTTAATAAAACTTTACTTTATTGACGTGTTCGTCGCGCGTGAATTCGTAATTCTCATTTTGAAGTTACTTAATTTCCTATTTATTAGCAAATTATTTTGGGTTTTAGTGTGGGTCCCACGGGTTTCACGTTGTCGAGAACCCTCATCGGGGTGCGGTAGTGTGCCCCGAAACCCACTAGTATTGTTGCTATTTATTTTATTCTATTTATTTCTAGTATATATATATATCTATATCTTATACCATATATAATGTTTTAGTTTATTTTTATTACTATAATATATATGTATATATATATATATATATATATGTATATATGTATTTTTTTTTTTATTTTTTGGTCTATGGGCCATTTTGGCCCCTGGTTGGGGGTGGTTAGGGTAATGACCTCTGACCTTCCCCCCTCCCATGCTCACTGCCATTCAGCAGTGAGCATGACTCACTTGAGGGGCCTCTTAGTGGAGATGGATGTCTCTTTTCCTTTGGTGGCGGTGGTGGGTCCGCCGCCTTAAACAACCAGTGGCAGCAGCGAGGTTGCTGCCCTTTTCCAGTGCTAACACCGCCGCCCCCTTATGGTTCTCCATTAAAATTTCACAAATTTAAAACAAAAAAGAGAGAAAAATATGTTTTCCACCATTATTGAAGCAAACACAAATTTGTAATTCGTTTAAACAATAAAAAAAGGTATAGAGAATGAGTTTACCTTCAATGGAGGTATCATTGGCTTTGAAGCATCACACCCACCACGATTCCCCAAACAAAAGTTTCATTTCTTTTTCTCTCTCAATTTTTGTGTGTGAATAAAAGGGAGCTATGGTTTACAATTAGATTTATATAGTGGGACCAATTAAGTTTAGGATTTACGAAATTAATAAATTACCACTAAGATGGGTGTTTATGGTTTTTGGCTCATCACAATATCTCTAATTTTATGAACTTTCGTCCTCAAAAGTAAAAGTAAAGTACACCCGTAACCTGACGTGTCCATTCGTAACGATTTCTCTTACGACCCTTTTTTGAACTAATGCAAATCCACACCTACGAAATCTATACCTCGTGTGTCAACCTTGACTCCAACATCCCAACATTCTTACTTTTTGTTCTACATGGTAAAACTCGCGTGCGTGGCTTACCTCGTATAGATCTTAATATAGTCATTAAGCTTTAACTACCCGCCAAGTCTTCATATCATCACGCGTATCTGGGTATTCCCTTGCGCGATCCACCAAAATCGATATGGATGCCTAAGTCGTTCAACTAGCAAGTAGGTGGAAACCTACTGAGATGTGATTTGGTGTCTATTTGTGTCATAAATATATCTGCCTATCCGGCAACAAAACTATATTGTTAACTAGCAGTAGGAATAAGGATAACTACTCGCTATAATACGAGCACTAGCATACCAACTATATCACCATATTGATTACATATCAATGGATGACTTTTCATGTCCTTACAACTTATCTATGGAGTCTATAAATGAGCATGTCAAGTATTCCTCTCGTGAATAATACTTAACATCAATGTTAACATACATTTATCATCATTTATTGTTGTAGGTTTTATATTTTGAGTATTAATGATCCTGGGTGACTGTTTTAAATTCATTTGGCTTGGTCATGTTTACATTTTGTAAACAAACATCTATTGTGTCTTTTCTGAGCTAGCTTTTAACTCTTACAACTTGATTGAAACTTCTTCTTATAGAGAAATAAAGTGTCTTAACTTTTATGTTTTACGTTTGAAAGTAACGGTCAATCCTATCGAGAAATCTCAAGTCACTTACTACCAGCAATTATCATGATTTTTCGTGATGTTATCAATATCATTAAAATTTAGGCTTTCGACTGAGTTACTCCTCTTGCTAGTCTCGTGCGAAAGGCTATCACAGTGTTCACTGTCTCTTTTGAATTTGCAATCCATTATACCATCTATTTACTTATTCGTCCATTCTAAAAATCGATCATATATTAAGATCCCCAATTTTAAGGTTCTGTTATCATGACTTAAATTAGGTAGTACTGGTTATATCATTTACATGCATTGCTAAGATTACTGATCTCCCTATTTTTAGTTTATTCTACAAGATGCCAATTTGTTATATATCCTTTATTGTGGCAACAAAAATCTTAAATAATCGTTTTTCAAAAAAACTAGGATTTCACAACTGTTTGCATAAGTTTTTTTTTATCTTTTTATTACTTTCCTTTTTAATCATCAAATTAATTTCATTAGGATTCTATTTTTGTATAACCACATGCAAAAAGTCTTAAACTTTCAAAACACATATTTCTTATTTTTGCTACAAAGAAATTAGATGATATTGTCATTCGCTTAAAATTTATTAGAGATTATGTAGTAAGATAATTTTTTTAGTTTTTTTTTAATCTTTTCTTATTAAATTAATTATTTTTTAACTAATATAATGACAATTAGTCTTACCTTTGCGCGAAGCACGTAATTTCGACTATTATATAATAAGGGAACATCTTCAGATGCCACATGGCTTCTTCTCAAGCCTCCTTTTCGCCACATCATATATATATATATATATCATAGGAGCCAAATATAAACCCATGTCATGGATACACTATATACCACCATTGGATTCTAATCCAACACATTAATCGAGGCGTAATAAATGCATAAATTATTTAATGCACAATATATTTTGAGGGGTTCCCATGACATGGGTATATATTTGAGCCTCATTGTAGAATTTCTCAAATATATATATATATATATATATATATATATATATGTATAAAATAAAGGGAACAACTTCAGTAGCCACATGGCTTATTCTTAAGCCTCTTTTCGCCATGTCATCAACACTTTCTGCCATGGACTACATGGAAAATTGTCATTGCTTGTTAAGGAGTTTACACTCATCCGACATATTTTTGATGTCCAACAATGGAGAGGAAAACTCCTTAACATAATCTCGAACTTATCCCGTATGTTTGAGCTTACACAAGGCTTCCCACACTTGTCAAGCCGCATTCGTTGGTAGGAATTAATCCTTCGACTGCCTTTTTAGCACCTTCCAATCTACGATCTTGGGTCTACCAGCAGCGCAACGTCATCTACTCTGGTTCTCCACCAAAGCTTCACTTCGCTTTCCAAGTATATGAAGGTCAGGATGACCTTTTGGTTCTCTTCATTCAGACAATAGCAAAGTATTGCTCCATGTCCCATAGGAAGTTTTCAAGCTCTTTTGTGCTCCGCTTGCCTAAAAACTTCTTTGGCTCCAACACCTTAGTTCTTAGCTATCGCACCAGCAACCTTCGAGGTTCTTCCTATGGCTCTCTTAAGCAAACTCACCTCCAAAGCCATTGTCGTGGCTGTGTAAGTGGCGAGTTCCCCCACTGGTTGCACATCTGCCATAAAGCTCCTCAAATTTGGATCCCTACATAGCTATCATGGCCTATTGTGACTCGCCTCTAGTCAACAAAAAAAAGCCACCAACATCTCAAGTCCTTCAATGCATTGCGTCGTCACTAAAAACTCTCCTGCCTCTCTCTGGAACAATCATTGTTGCCCTCACATGTTCTAAGTGAGCCACCCTCTCATTTAGATATGTTGCGGCTCGGGTCGCTATCGTCTCCAAAATGGGGCTTTGATACCAATTGTCACGGGGACACTAATGCGAGGTTTACCCAAAGAAAATTTTATCACTTAATGCCTATCTGTGGCGCCTAAAGGCCACCTTAACTCAGCATTACCAATATCTGAATTGAATAAACAACAAACAAGGCACAAAAGGAATATATTACTTAGCTCACAATGGGAATACAACTTCAACACTTTATGCTTCTCCAAGCATGGCGCTCTAGGCTTTATAGATCAACCTACAAATAGTTACGTAACCGTCAAAGACACATGTCATGTTTACATTGATTCAGAGACTAAGTAAAACCCCACTCCATGTGGTGGTTAAGGCAGTTACGCAACTGCCATACTCCCTTGCTTCCACTTGGTTCCATTACTCCCTTAACCACCTGGTCAATGAGAACATTCTCCACATGCTAGGGACTTACTTAGACGTGCCTTGGTCATGCTAAGGGCCATGACCAAGACAGTTACATAATCGCCTGGAACTACCTTGGACTTGTTCCATCCGAGCCTAATGTGACTTTGTCCATGCTTTGCTTAGGGCCATGATCTGCTTGGTGGTGCCAAGCTGAGCTTAGGCACCCTGGGTGCTAGCCGAGGTTTGGTAAAGTTCGAGTCCCACCGGTTTGGGGTGGCTATACAATGGTCCTTGGGCCTTGCCTTGGCATGTTTGCCTAAGGCATACTCTAAGATCTTCCTTGCCTTCATGCCCATGCCACCCTAGATGAGGTCCCCCACCTTATAGTAGGTTTTAACCCGTTCATGAAACTCCAATAGGAAACATCAAAAAGTGAGACTAATCATACTTTGACTTGGTCAATAGCCAAGTCAAGTTTTGTCAAGCCATGCCCATGCTAAGGTCTTATCTTGCCCGTGCCAATGAATGACCTTTCTCGCGCCACATCTAATTTACCCATGTGTATGCGCGCGTATGCATGAGCCTCCGTGCGCTACTCTGCACAATATCCTGAATGTGTATCCCATCTCCAAGCGTATGCGAATACGCGCGCTTCCACCCGTTATTCCTGCATGGGTGTCTTTAATTTCAGTCAATGCCTCCGTATGTGTGCGAGTACACCTCAGCATATCACGTGTTATTCATCACTGCGAGTGTGCTTAGATATGTTAGGCGAGCGCTCGTATGCGTGCCTCTAAGCTACTAGCGTTGGCAACATGCGTGCGACACTCGTGTATGCACCATCCAACAACTAAGTCCCATAAAACCCTCTGAGTCCACCAAAAGTCGGATATTACTGAGTTTTCTCACTGCCCACCCATCCTACTCATTTTATACTATTGGGGCGGTAACAAACATCCCCCGCTGAAACGTTCGATGGTTTCATCAAACTACTCAACTGCTACAGCTTCTGGTAGTCTACAATCACCTTCTCAAACTACCGTAGAGTAGTGTCTCGCTCCTAAGTAGGTTCATCAACATCAACCCACTTTATCAAGTAGAAGATTTGCCTATTTTTTTACTCCAACCACGCGTTTCGTGGCTTAGAATCTGCTCAATTTCTCATACAAACTTTTTTCACACTAAAGGCGGAGCTCGCCTATCCGTGCTCTGCCCTGGATTTGTCTCATCTGAATGGAAAGGCTTAAGGTAACTAACATGGAATGTAGGGTGTACCTTCAACCTTTCTGGTAGCTTAAGATGATAAACACCCTCCCAACTCACTTGACCACCTCAAATGGTCATTCATATTATTAAACCTGGCCCTTGTATGTCTCCATCTTATTGAACTTTTTCAAGATCTATGGTGTAAGCTTCAATAAGACTAGGTATCCTTCCTAAATCTATCTAGCTCTCCATTTCTTATCAGCATAACAACTTTGACTAAGCTATCTTGAGTTGTCTCCCTCAACTCCTACTTGCTTTTTGCAAAGAGATAAGTAGTAGGAAACGATCCTATCGACTTTGATTTGGCTACCTCATATGGAGAGTCACCGATGTCCAATCACCACCTCAAAAGGACTTAACTCCGTGGCTGAGCTTTTCTGAAGATTGTAGCAGAATTGGGTTGAATCAAATAAATTCACATAATTAGACTGACTAGCATTCACGTAGTGTCTGAGATAATCCTCTAGCATTGCATTAATCCTCTCTGTCTGCCTATCCATTTAGAATGGTTTGCTATAGCAA
Source organism: Stephania yunnanensis (assembly GCA_039657365.1). NCBI lineage: Eukaryota > Viridiplantae > Streptophyta > Magnoliopsida > Ranunculales > Menispermaceae > Stephania > Stephania yunnanensis. The sequence goes on along the minus strand of CM077585.1, from coordinate 49,430,997 downwards.
ACTTCAACTATGAACCCATCAAGTTGAATAGAACAATCCAAAATCGCCCTGTGAATCGAGTGTTTAGGTCACTGACGATGTCCTCTGATATCCCCCAATATTTTGCTACATGCTTCAAGAACAGCTCTACACCCATGTGTGCATCACAATTCTTCGGAGTAGCTATGAATGTAGCATACTTTGAGATCGATCCACCACCACCAACACACTGCTCATTCCTTACACTTTAGGAAAACTAGTAATGAAATCCATAGATATACTCTTGAATGGTCTATCTGGTATATGCAAGGGTTCCAGTAAGCCTGGTGCCTTATTCCTCTTTGTCTTGTCTTGCTGGAACACAAGACAAGTCCGCACGTACAAATCAACATCCTCCTCCATTTTTGCCCAGAAGAACGAACGTGATAAAATGGCATAAGTCCACTTCATGTCAGGATGCCCACCCATCAAGCATCGTGCATTTCCTTCAAAAGTTGCCTCCTTAGTCCACCAGTACTAGAGATATATAGGCGTCCTACCTTGGAAAAGAGGATCCCATCTTCATACCAAAATCTTTGAATGATCCCTTCAGTTACTAGCTTTTTCAGATTTATGTAAACTAGATCCTTGCTCGTCTCCCCCTTGATATGAGTCAAGAACTCACTTTTCAGCTTCACAACTGCTGATACCATCTCAGCCACCACCTTACAACTAAGAGCATTTGGGATTGAGTTAAGCCTTCCCGCCTTGCGCTCGAACCGAACATGAAAATTGACCAAGAAATCTAGCCATCTTACTTGTTTCTAATTGAGCTTTTTCTGACTCATTAAGTAGGTGATGACAACATTGTCTTCCGCACCGCAAAGCTCATTCCCAATAAGTAATGCCTCAATAGGTGGTGAGCATGAATTATAGCTAACATTTCTTTCTCATGGGCTGGGTAAAGTGCTAAGCTTCTTTCAGCTTCCTACTTTCAAAAGCAATAGGTGTCCCTCTTAGACAAGCACCGACCCCAATGCTCTGTATAATGCATTAGTGTGCACTTCGAAAGGTAGGTCAAAGTTATGCATCCCCAACACAAGTTCATAGGTAATGACTATTGGGTTTTGGGGTTCATATGCAGCGGATATTACAAAACAATTTTGACAAAAACCCAAACAGGATCCGAATCTAATTCCATTAAAATGTTTAAACCAAGAAAACTTAATCATACATTGGTCGCAAAATACCTTTCCGAAGGTTTATTGATCTCTAAGGCGCTACTAACGACAAACGCCCTCTACCAGCAGTCCATACACGAACGACGACCGAGATTCGAAGTGCTAGCTTCAAGAGAATACCAAACATTTTTGTTTCTTTCCAAAACGATCCAGAGCGTACCGAAAAACCCTAATTCGTTTCTAAACGAAAATAGATTTTTGGCCCTAAAATCTCATTCGTGTGTTCTAACTTAAAACGTCTATTTATACAACCCTTGTATATAGACAGTTAAGTAAATTACACATATACCCATATTTAAAGAAGTATAATTGTAATACACGACAAGGATGTTTCTGTCATGAATCTTATCATATAAAATTCATTTTTCTGAACCATCTTAAAATCTCGCAAAACCATTCTTAGTGTGCGACCCAATAGGCTCATACAACGTTGGTTGTGTACCAAAACACATTTTGGTATACAAGTCATAAGCGGCCTCTAGTAAGACATTATGACTACCCAAGTTGTACGAATATCTAATCGATACAACCTAATCAATAGTGTATACAACATCCTTTTGTTACACGATATCCTTTTGACCAAACATAGGCATGGAATTATCATCCAACATGTTCAATCGTACTAGTCTTGATCTCTAGGTAGACTGAAAACATCCAAGTGACATTGATCAATATCAATTCACTTAGACTATGCCTTTTAACAGTCTAACACATCGAGGGATCCTCTAGATTTCTCTTTTTATATGAGAGGGAAAAATTATATCTCAATTACACAACTTCATCACATTGCTCACACAGTAACCAATCACAACCTTTAAAATCGTTTGGTTAAAGACAATGTTTAATTGTGCCAAATCCCTATGTTCCTAATGTTGAAATCTCTGGTAATCTCAAGTCAGAGGACCGAAAAATATACCTATCGTGAGAAACAACTATGACTTAATCCATGTGATGTTCTCATAGCGGGTCATTCCAGTACTTTGTTCTCTAACAAGTACTCGTGATCTTGATTCGTATCCCTATACGTAAAATCATCATATGATCATCAATCAAGACTCACACTAGTCTTAATTCATTATAGTTCCCAGTATACTGATCGACTAGGGACATTTATGATATTTCTGCAAATACCCATGGATCTTATTATAATGTAAACATGTAAATTAATTATAATAAACAACAAATGAAATCCTCTATTTTTTTAACTAAAAGTATTCATAAAGACAATTAATGGATTGACTTAAGGCACATGCCCCAACATCTCCCACTTGCACTAGGGCCAATCATACATACATCTAATGTCTAATGATCTAAAATGACCATCATGTTTTGCTTGTTAATGGATCCGCAACGTTGTCTTCAGTAGGTACTCTGCAAATCTTCATGTCTCCCCTCTCAATAATTTCTCTGATGAGATGAAAACGTCTGAGTATATGTTTAAATCGGTGGTGTGATCTAGGTTCCTTGGCCTGTGCTATTACCCTGTTATTATCACAATACAAACAAATAGGGTTAGCAATACTTGGAACCACACCTAGTTCATAAATGAAATTTTTGATCCAAATTGCCTCTTTTGCTGCATTGGACGCTGCAATACACTCAACTTCTATTGTAAAATCTGCCACAATCTCTTGCTTCAAACTCTCTTTCACCCCCATTCAAAGTAAACACATATCCAGATAATGATATAAAATCATCAATATCGGTTTGAAAACTTGCATCTATGTAACCATTTACAACTAGATCATTTTCAAAACCTCCATAGACCAAGAACACTTCCTTAGTCCAAGGCTCATCTTCGTTCTTAATAAAACCAAAATCCTTGATTGCGTCATCAAAACGAAGATTCCAACTCCGAGAAGCTTGCTTTAATCCATAAATGGATCTTTGAAGCTTGTAGACCTTCCTAGAAATCTCAGGATGTACAAAACCTTCAGGTTGTGCCATATACACGTCCTTAGACAACTTTCCGTTAAGAAATGTTGTTTTTACATCCATTTGTCATATCTCATAGTCATAATATGCAACAATGACAATTAAAACTCTTATGGATTTAAGCATGGCTACTGGCGAAAAAGTTTCATCAAATCAATACCTTGAGTCTGCTTGAAATCTTTTGCTACAAGTCTTGCTTTAAAAGTATGCACTTTGCCATCCATGTCGGTTTTCTTCTTGAAAACCCATTTACATCTAATGGTCTTACCACTTTCAGGTAAATCAACCAAGTTCCAAACTTGGTTATCATACATGGATTGCATCTTAGAGTTCATGGCACTTAGCCATTTATCTGAGTCTGGTCCAGACATAGTCTCTTGATAAGTGGTGTGCTCATTTTGATCCATAAGCAACACATCACGACTATCAGTAATGAGAAATCCGAATCTCTCTGGCTCATGTCTTACCCTACCAGATTTACGTAGGCCTTGTGTCACTTGTGGAGGTTCAACTGGTTCAGAACGTTGTTGAAATTTCAGTAGCGGTTGTGATTCTTGGACTTCTTCAAGATTTATTTCTCTCCCGCTAGTGTCTTTTGAAATAAACTGTTTTTCCATAAAAGCACCATACCGAGCAACAAACCCTTTGTTCGCAGCGGGATTATAAAAGTAATATCCTTTTGTTTCCTTAGGATATCCTACAAATAAACACTTGCCAGATTTAGGTGCTAAGTTTTCAGAGACTTGTTGCTTTACGTAAGCCTCACAACCCCAAATCTTAAGGAGTGATAAACTAGGTATCTTCCCGTACCATTTCTTATATGGTGTTTTATCAACCGCTTTAAAAGGAACTCGATTTAGAGTGAAAGCTGCAATTTGTAATGCATAACTCCAAAAGGATAATGGAAGATCTGCACGACTCATCATAGATCGAACCATATCTAATAAGGTTTAACTTATCCTTTCAGAAACTCCATTCCTATGCGGAGTTGTTGGTGGAGTCAATTGGGAGACAATCCCGCAATTTCTGAGATGATCATCAAATTCTTGGCTTAAATATTCACCACCTCGATCTGGACGAAGTGTTTTGATAGTATTACTAAGTTGATTCTGCACATCATTTTGAAACGTTCGAAACATCTCAAATGATTCAGCTTTATGTTTCATTAGATATACCTAACCATATCTGCTGAAATCATCAGTAAATGTTATGAAGTATTGATAACCTCCTCTAGCCATTGTGTTTATAGGACCGCATACATCAGTATGTATTAGACCCAATAAATCACTTGCCATTTCACTGTGTCCAGTAAAGGGACTTTTAGTCATCTTGCCTAGTAAACAAGATACACACGTTTCATATGTTTCTTAATCAAATGAATCTAGAAGTCCATCTTTATGGAGCTTCATTATGCGTTTCTCGTTTACGTGCCAGAGACGAGAATGCTAAAGATAGGTTTGATTCAAATCATTTTACTTGAATCTCTTTGTATTTATGTTAAAGACTGGAGTATCAGTGGACCTTTTCATGCTTAGAATATAAAGACCATAACACAAATCGACATTTACGTAAAATATACCTTTATGAGAAATGGAACATCTATTAATCGCAATAATAAAATCAAAACCATCCATATCCAAGTATGAAATAGAAATGATGTTTCTTCTCAAGGCAGACACAAAATAACAAATATTTAAAGTTAAAATAAGTCCACTAGGTAAGACTAAATCATATGATCCAACAGTCAGGGAAGCAACTCTTGCTTCATTCCCTACGCGGAGGATGACTTCTCCTTTCTTCAACTTTCTACTTCTGGTGAGTCCCTGCACATTTATATAAATGTGATATCCACATCCAATATCTAATACGCAGGAATCACTAGTAGATAAATTAATTTCAATAACATAAATACCAGTAGTAGTAGTAGTCGCACTACCCTTTTTCTTCTTTAGATCTTCTAGATAGAGTTTGCAATTTCTGAACCAATGTCCAGGTGCATTGCAGAAATGACAATTTCCTTCCTTATCTTTTGGGTGTTTTGAAGCAGGAACATGCTGGGGCTTGACTTGTTCCACTGGCTTTGCGACAGGTGCAGCAGTAGCCTTGAAAACTTTAGCCTTGCCTTTGCCTTTCTTCTAGGTAATACTAAGTCATATGATCCAATAACCAGGGCAGCAACTCTTCCTCCATTCCCTACGCGGAGGATGACTTCTCATTTCTTCAACTTTCTACTTCTGGTGAGTTCCTACACATTTATACAAATGTGAGATCGACATCCGGTATCTAATACCCAGGAATCACTAGTAGATAAATTAGTTTCAATAACATAAATACCTGTAGTGGTAGTCGCACTACCCTTTTTCTTCTTTAGATCTTCCGATAGAGTTTGCAATTTCGAACCAATGTCCAGTGCATGACGTAAAATGGCAATTTCCTTCCTTTTCTTTTGGGTGTTTTGAACTAGGAACAGTGGGGCTTGACTTGTTCCACAGGCTTTGCGACAGGTGCAGCAGCAGCCTTGACAACTTTAGCCTTGCCTTTGCCTTTCTTCTTCATTCCATTTCCCTTTTGAGCATCAAATGCAACTCTGAAATTGATTTCTCCATATTATTCATATTGTAGTTCATCACTAATTATGGGTAACTTTTTGGTGATGAATTCATGATCAAATCTGTAGCCAACTTTTGGCTTATAGGAAATTCGAGTCTATCAAGCTGGTCAACATAGCCCTTCATCTTCGGAACATGAGGACTAACTGACGCACCCTCGGTCATCTTGCAAGAATGTAGGTTTTTGACTATCTCGAACCTTTCTTGCCTAGCTTGCTGTTGGAACATTTCCTTCAAATAAGCATAGCCATGTCGTAGGCTTCCAATAGTTCCATGTCCTTCAAGTTCAGAACCATAGTTGCCGCACATGCAACATCGGTAGAATCATTGACATGCTTATTATGCACATCCTTCACACTTTCGTAGCATTGGGTCTGGGTCCTCGTGGATTGGAGCATCCAGGGCATACAACTTGCATTCATGCTTAAGAACAATTCTCAAGTTTCTGAACCGATCAAGAAAGTTTGTCCCATATAGCTTATACTTCTCAAGGATGGATCACAATGACAGGGGATTATTGTTACTTGAAGAGTCCATTGATCTACAATAAAGATTGTGCAAAGTTTATTTTAGTATAGAGGCATAGAATCCCACTAAATTAACAACTCTCCTAAAACACTGTTTATTTAGGGGACTAAAATCCATATTTCACCTAATTCTATGACAAATATGGCATGAAACACAGAACTAGATTATTTAGGTAGGTTACAGTTACCAATTACATCTTATATAATTTTAGATACTTTTATGAGATACGGGCCCACATCTAACTAATCATCTTATCCTAATCCAATTAGGACTTAAGATATTTGAATCCTAGCATATCACCAATAACAAAATTCTCCATATTTATCTCATATTCAATAGGGATAACGAAACCGATTTTGCTATTATCTATTAATCTAATTTGTTATCTATCTCTTATCAAATAGAAATTTCATAACAAAATAGATATAAAGAGATAAATAAACAATTTCGAAGATTAATTATTTGCAATTTCGGTCCTCATCCAAGTAATCACAAAAATGTCATTGAATCATGAACTACCGTCCCAATCGAACCTAATCATATTAGTTTCGAATTAATATTCAGACTTATACAATTTAAGAAACGTAAAACAATGTAACCTAAATATGCAAACTGAATTACAACGATATCATCCATGCATCTGTAGCGGCCCCAAAACCCGAGGTCGCCACGTGGGAGTCGTTGGCCAAGCAAATTCCCGTCCGATCCTTGACCCATCTGGGTCCCACGCGCCATCGACGCCATTTCCAGGATACGCGTGTTAACTCTCTTCGTTAAACATTATAAACGACAATGAAAAAGAAGTATACATATAAACATTATTTTAAATAAGAGCAACTCCTATTGTGGAAAACCCGTGGAAAATACTCTGTATATATATATATATATATGCGACAATATTAAACAATAATATATACAAGTACAGTATCTATTCAGTCTCCTATTTCCCAAAAGTAAGCAAAATATCAAAATCGCACGTACTAGTAGGTCCTCGACCGCGGGCAGTCCGATAAAGTCGTCCAAAATCTCCTTGCCCCTACTAGCAGGGTCTGCACTCGCCCATCACAAAAAGGAAGATGGGGAGTACAGTTAGTATGATTCCAACAAAGTACACCGAGCATTTATGAGAAATATAGACGATATCAATAAACATGTCAATTAATCATGCGAACTAAACAGTAAGCTATCGTGCTAAGATCATCACATGAATAAATAACATGAGAAACAAACCGTGTACTCTCCCGGTCACACTAAATCGTACAACAAACCCCCAGATCCTTTCAAAGAGTGCCCCACTTCCTTTCACCTAGTAATGTGCCCACCGTGACGGCACATTGTGTACCCGCAAGCCCCGAAACCACCCCGAACTGGGGCGCACGGGATCCTTTCAGTTGAAGCACCCACTTCCTTTCACCCGGTTACCCGCGTACAACCTAGTGTGCCATAAGTACAACACGAATAACAAAAGTCTCGACCCCAACCCAAATGCGTCACGGAAATCAATAACAAGGAACAGGGGGAATAACATTCAACAACCACATATAGGCAATCAATGATAGAAAAGTAAACCCTTAGTGACTTTCAGAAAGAATCTTACGTACCTCAAAAACGCACTCGCACGCATCTCGATATGCGCACCCGATACCTGACTATAGCATCCTATGTCCCTGGTGTCCATTTGTACCATTTAGCTACTAAATTATGTAAATCACAATTAAAATTAGGTGAAATACATCTCACCTCAATCGCGTCGTCGACATTCGTCGATTTACGCCTCCGATCGGTTCGACAACGCTATCGCGTCGTTCACCGCGTCGTTGCAGCCGCTGCTGAAGTCGACGTCATTGTCAACAAGCCGCTGCCGTCGATCAACTAGCTTGCTGCTGGCTGCTTACTGCCTGACTGATTCGCGCTAATCCGCCGCCAGGCGCACTGACCGCCGTGCTTCGTTTCCACCATGCGATACAAGTCATAAGTTTACCTCTAGCAAGAAATTATGACTACCCAAGTTGTATGAATATCTAATCGATATAACCTAATCAATAGTGTATACAACATCCTTTTATCACACGATATCCTTTTGATCAAACATAAGGCATGAAATTGTCATCCGACATGTTCAATCGTACTATTCTCGATCTCTAGATAGATCGAAACATAGACTAGTCCTTTTGCCTAACATATTGAGGGATCCACCGGATATCTCTCTTTATATAAGAGGGATAAATTCTATCTCCATTACATAACTTCATCAAATCACAACCTTTATAATCGTCTATGACAACGTTTGATTGTGTCAAATCATTGTGTTCCTAATGTTGAAGTATTCTCATCAAGTCGAGGATTGAAAAATATACCTATCATGAGAAACAACTATGACTTTGTGATGTTCTCATAGCGGGTCTTCCAAGATTTCTTTGTTCCCTAACAAGTACTCATGATCTTGATTCGTATCCCTATACATATAATCGTCATATGAACATCATCATAGTCTTAATTCATTATAGTTCCAAGTATATTGATCATCAATCAAAATACCCATGGAGCTTCCTTGTGCACACGCCATCATAGTCTTAATTCATTATAGTTCCCGCTGGGTACAACGTATGAGTATAATGAGGACGATCGACTCAAGATTATTCAAGCGGCTCGAAAGATCGACTAGAATCGGAGGCAAGGCGATGATCGAAGAGAAAACACGATGATGACGATTCTTCGACGACATTCCACTTCTAGAGAAAAAGCAAAGTTGTTCCTAGTGATATTTTCCAAATACCCATGGAGCTTATTATAATGTAAACATGTAAATTAATTATAATAAACAACGAATGAAATCCTCTATTTTATTAACTAAAAGTATTCATAAAGACAGTTAATGGATTGACCTATGGCACATGCCCCAACAATGACATGCCTCAATTCGACCATTGCTTGGTCGGATCAATCCGCCCATGCCAAAGTCTGACCATTGTTTAATAAATATGTCAGCGGTGCCACCCTCCATGAGCATCCCTTCATGAACCACCAATAGTAGTTGGCTAAGCCAAGGAATGATTGCAACTCCCGGACCTTAGTGGGTTTGACCAGTCCATTATTGCTCGCACCTTCTTAGGATCCATCTATAATTTACCTTAGCCTACAACATGACCAAGGAAAGTGATCGTTTGCATATCAAACTCACATTTTTCCCTATTTACGTATAAATGGTTAGCTTTTAAGGTAGCTAAAACTGTCTGTAAGTGATCCACATGATTTTGGAGGTTTTGACTATGAATTATGATATAATCCAGATAAATGACAACAAAATGATCAATGAATTCCCTAAGTACATCGTTTATCAAATTACAGAATGTAGTAGGGACATTCGTTAAATCGAAAGGCATGACAAAATATTCAAATGATCCATACCTAGTCACCATTGTTGTTTTGGGGATCTCTCCAGCTGCAATCCAAACTTCATAATACCTCGATCTCAAATCCAGCTTCGTGAAGTAAGCTACACTGGATAATCGATCAAACAAGTCAGCTACCAAGGGGATTAGGTACTTGTTCTTCACCGTCAGTTTATTCAGCGCTCTGTAGTCCACGAACATCCCAAGCGATCCATTGTGCTTTCGCCGGAACAAAATTGGTCCTCCATATGGTGCCTTTGATGCCTGAATGAATTCAACATCTAACAACTCTTGCAACTATTTCCTCAGCTCCTCCAACTTTATTGGAGCCATTAGGTAAGGGCCTATGCTAGAGGTTTTAAGCCGGGGACTAATTCAATCTCATAGTCGATCGCCCTTTGAGGGGGCAACCGCTTTGGCAACTCTGAAAGTCATATAGTACCTCATCACCTAAATGAGGAACTTCTGTTGTCGTGCCTACCTTAATCCCTACCAAGGCCGCCAAATATTTTAGTTCACCATTCCTTAGTCCATCTTTCTCTTGGATTGCTAAAAGATGGGACAAATTTGCATTCCCTTCCTTGAGATCATACTAATAGCAGGAACGAAGCAAGGGTGGACTGGTTCATCACAAATAGTCCCCTCAAAATGGCATCAAGGCAATACTCCCCATGTAAAGAAAATCATTCCCTAGAATGACATCAAAGTCATTTAAAGGAATGACCATAAGGTTAATCATTCCCTCCCAAAATCCAACCTTAAGACTCAGATTAGATTCCATACCTTATATCTATTTTGCTTCTGAATTAACAGCTTTCATCTAGCTAAAATTATCAATAAAGTTAAGTCTCAGCTGCTCTACCATGTGTCCAACAACGAATGAATGAGTCGCTCCTGAATCCACCATTGTCAAGAATCGGTTGTGGTTCACCTTCACATTAACATACATCAACCCTTCCGAAGGACTAGTCTTGGCATGCTGAATGGCATTCGACAATTACAGTGGGTTCATTTGGGGCTATCCATCATCATCAACAATCAAGGCCGCAATTTTCTCCTTTTTTGGGCAGCCTCGAGCCATGTGAGGGCCATTGCATATGAAAAAGCCCTTATAGAAAGAACTCGTTGAGGGCTTTGTCTCAGCTTTAGGAGCTAATTTCGAGTTCGTTTGCTTTGAAGAGAAATGTTTTTTCTTACCCTTCTTACGGTAGTCTTTGAACGACTTCTTCTATTTGTTATTTCCCTTGCTTATAAAAGAACTAGTCTTGAAGTCCATAAGACTATTAGCCACATAAATCACCTTGGGCATGTCTTTCACACCTTGCCTACTTAGTTTGGATTGAGCCCATGACTGCAATCCAGTAAGGAAGTTAAAGTGTGATTGGTCTCACTTTTGGATGTTTCCTATTAGAGTTCCAAGAACAACTTAAAATCTACTATAAAGATGGGGACCTCTCCTAGGGGTGGCATGGGCATGAAGGCAAGGAACTCTAGAGTATGCCTTAGGCGAGCATGTCGAGGCAAGGGCCAAGGACCATGGATAGCCACGCCGAGCCGGTATGACTCAGACTTGACCAAGCCCCAGCTAGTACTCAGGTTACTAGGCTCAGCTAGGCACCACTAAGCAGATCATATCCCTAAGTCAAACATGGACCAAGTCACCTTTGGCTCGAATGGACTAAGTCCAAGGTAGTTTCAAGCGGTTATGTAACTGTCTTGGCCATGTCCCCTAGAATGACCAAGGCATATCCAAGCAAGTCCCTAGCATGCAGAGAATGTGCTCATTAAACATACGGTTAAGGAAGTTATGGAACCAGATGGCAGCGAGGGAGTGTGGCAGTTGAGTAATTGCCTTGACCACCATATTGAGTGGGGTTTTACTAGTCTCTGAATCAATGTAAATAGGACATGTGTCCTCGACGGTTATGTCACTACTTGTAGCCCGATCTATGAAGCCTAGAGCATCATGCTTGGGGAAGCATAGAGTGGTGGAGTTGTATTCCCATTGTGAGCTAAGTAATACATTCCATTTGTACTTTTGTTTGTTCTTCATTCAATTCGAGTATTGGTAGTGCTGAACTAAGGTGGCCCTTAGGCACCACGGATAGGCATTACGTGAGAAAATCCTCCTTGAGGTAAACCTCTCATTAGTTTCCTCGTGACAATTCATATAAAAGCCCCATTTTGGAGACGATCGCGACTGATCTAAGTGAGAGGGTGACTCACTTAGAACACATGATGGCAATAATGAGTGTTCCAGTGGAGGCAGCAGAGTCTTCAGTGACGGTATAACTCATTGAAGAACTTGAGATGTTGGTGGCTTACTCGGTGACTAGAGGATAGTCAGAAGAGGCCATAATAGCTATGTGGGAATTCAAATTTGAGGAACTTATGGCAGATGTGCGATCAGTAGGAGAACTTACCACTGAAAAAGCCACAACAATGGATTTAGAGTTGATTTTTCTCAAGAGAGTCGTAGGAGGAACCTCGGCGGTTGCTGATGCGATAAAGCTAATAACTAAGGTGTCGGAGCCAAAAAATCTTCAAGTAAACGAAACACAAAAGAGCTTGAAAACTTCCTCGGGACATGTAGCAATACTTTGCTACTGTCCAGATCATCCTGACCTCCATGTACGAAGGTGAGGCAAAACTTTGGTAGGGAAGCATAGTAAATGACGATGCGGCCACTGGATTGTAGTCATGGGCTCAATCTGAACTAAGGAGGCAAGGTGTAAAGGACTTGCCCGCGATAATTACTGCGGCCGATAGTATTCTGGACATTAAGACTAATTCTTCCATAAGCGAGGAAAAGAACAAGGAGAATAAGCCGTTCAAATATCACCATAAGAAGGGTTGAAAAAGCCTTGCTCTTCGAAGCAAACGAACTCGAAACTAGCTCATGAGGCCAACATAAAGCCCTCAAAGAATTTCTCGCATAAGGGTTATTTCATATGCAATGACCCCCACAGGGCTTGAGACTACCCAAAGAAAGAAAAACTGCTGTTCCTTAATCGCTAATAATGATGACCAGCCCCGAATGAACCCACTGCAATTGTTGAATGCCATTCAACAAGCCAAGATTAGTCCTTCGAAGGGGCCTACATATGTTGATGCGGAGATGAATCATAACCGAGTCTTGGTAATGATGGATTCAAAAGTGACGCATTTATTCATTGTAGGACACATGGGGGAGAAACCGGGACTTACTCTTGTTGAGATTTCTAGCCGGATGAAAGCTTTCAATTTAGAAACAAAATATATATAAGGTATGGCATCTAATGTGAGTCTTAACGTTGGGTTTTGAGAGGGAAGGATTAACCTTATGATTGTTCCTTTAGATGACTTTGATGTCATTCTACAAATTGATTTTCTTTACATGGGGAGTATTGCCTTCGATGTTGTTCCTACTGTTAGTTCGATTTCAGGGAAGGAGAATGCAAAGTTGTCCCATCTTTCAGCAATCCAAGTAAAAAATGGACTGAGGAAGGGTGAACTAACGTACCTGGTGGCCTTGATGGAGACTAAGGCAGGCAAGACAACAAAAGTCCCTAATGTAATTGTTAAGGTACTAGAGGACTTTAGTGATGTAATGCCTTCGGATTTGCCGAAGTGGTTGCCCCCTCAAAGGGCGATCGACCATGAGATTGAGCTAGTCCCTTATTCAAAACCTTCAGCGTAGGACCCTTACCAAATGGCTCCAAAGGAGTTGAAAGAGCCGAGGAAATAGTTGTAAGAGTTGTTGGATGCTAGATTCATTCAACCATCTAAGGCACCATATGGAGGACCAATTTTGTTCCAACGAAAGTACAACGAATCCCTTAGGATTTACGTGACTACAGAGAACTAAACACACTGATGGTGAAAAACTAGTACTCGATCCCTTTGGTAGCAGACTTATTTGATTGACTATTTAGTGCAGCGTACTTCATGAAGCTGGATTTGAGACCGGGGTACTACCAAGTTCATATTACATCTAGATATATCCCAAAAATGACAATGATGACTAGGTATTAGGGGTAGGCAATCTCGATTTGGTGGTGAAAACCACCAAACACGACCAAACCGAGGGTTTACGATTTGGTCATTTTGCAAACCGCAACCAAATCGCGTACCACCAAAATCGCAACAAAACCAAACGGCGGTTTGGTCCGTTTAGTTTCGCGGTTTATCTTGTTACATGTTTTCCATAAAAAAAATAGTGGTAGGGGAGGCGACAGTGAGAGATCACTGGTAGGAGATGGCGATGGGAGGCATGGAATTGCGGGAGGCGGTGGTGGGAAGCAACTGTGAGAGGAGGTGATCAGTGGGAAGCAGAGGAGGAGGCGTAGAACTCTAAGAGCCTAGGAGGTGGTGGTGAGAGAAGGTGGCGGTGGGACGCGGTGGGAGGCGGTGGTGAGAGGAGGTGGAGGCGGGGGAGGAGTCGAGTGGCGCGGTGGGAGGAGGCAACTGGTGAGAGGTGGTGGTGACGATGGCTGGTAGGAGGCGACGACGGAGACCGGTGGGAAACAGCAGTGACGACGACTAGTGGAAGGCAGCAACAGATGACCTCAACTGGTGGAGGCGAATATGTTTAGGATCTTGAGATGGAGATGAAAAAATGAAACGGTTGTTGTTTATATTGGTTAAGGTTAAGTTGTTTATATTGGTTAAGGTTTTAAAATGTGAATTAAATAAATTTACTAAATTACCCTCGATTTGGTTTGGTGAACCGCGATTTTTCAGAATTGAAAACCACCACCAAACCGTAAATTTTAAAAACTAGACCAAACCATACGATTTGGGCGGTTTTAGGGAAACTGATGCCCACCCATACTAGGTATGGGTCATTTGAATACTTATGCATTTCAGCTTGACGAATGCCCCTACTACATTCTGTAATTTGATAAACGATGTACTTAGGGAATTCATTGATCATTTCATTGTTATTTATCTGGATGATATTGTAATTTATAGTCAAAACCTCCAAAATCATGTAGATCACTTAGATGGTTTTGGCTACCTCGAGGAAAACCATTTGTATGTAAAGTGGAAAAATGTGAGTTTTCTGCGCAAATGATCACTTTCCTAAGTCATGTTATAGGCCAAGGTAAATTGCATATGGATCCAAAGAAGGTGCGATCAATAATGGACTGGACAAACCATACTAAGATCCAAGAGTTGCGGTTATTCCTTGGTTTAGCCAACTACGATCAGCGCTTCGTGGAAAGTCACGCATGGAGGGTGGTACCTAGACATATTTATTAAAGAAGGATCGGACTTGGCCATGGATGGATCGATGCGACCAAGCAATGGCAGAATTGAGGCAGGTCATTACCTTTGAACCTACGTTGGGGCTGCCTAACTTTAACCTACATTTCAAAGTGCATACTGGATGCGTTAGATCAAGCATTAGGGGTAGTGCTTATCTAAGAGGATACCCCATTGCTTTTGAAAGAAAAAAACTAAAAAAGTTTAGCAACGGTACCCAACTCATGAGAAAGAAATGTTTGTTGTAATTCAAGCTCTCCACATATTGAGGCATTAATCGTTGGGAACGAGCTTTGTGGTGCGGATAGATAATGTTTCCATCACCTACTTTATGAGTCGCAAAAATCTCAATCAGAAGTAAGCAAGATGGCTAGATTATTTGGCCGAATTTGATGTTTAGTTCGAGCACAAGCCGGGAGGGCTTAACTCAATCCCAAATGCTATTAGGCGCGAGGTAGTGGATGAGATGGTGTCAGTAATTATGAGGCTGGAAATCGAGTTCTTGCCTTATATCAAGGAGGAGATGAGCAAGGATCCAGTTCGCACGAAACTGATAAAGTTGGTAACCAAGGGGACCACTCGAAGATTTTGGTGCGAAGATAGGATCATCTATGCCAAAGAAGGACACCCATATATCCCTTGTATCGGTAGACTAAGGCGATAGCTTTTGAAGGAAACGCACAATGTTCGGTGGGCTGGGCATCCTGGCATATAATGGCCTTATGTCCTTCTATCACGTTCGTTATTCTGGCCAAAGATGGAGGAGGACGTTAATTTGTACGTATGGACTTGTTTTGTGTGCCAGCAAGACAAGACAAATAGGAGGAAGGCACCGGGCTTGCTGGAACCCTTGTGTAACGACCCGAAAATTTAACTTGTGTCACGTGTCAAGTCAAGGTCGTATGTGGGCCCCACTCGTCGAAATACGTATGTCTGAATCCAATTTGAGATGAAAATGCTAGTTACGCGAGGATTTCGGTGAGTCGAAACACGAACGGGGACGCGCCTCGAGTCGCGTGCCGACGTGGGATACCCGTCGTGATGCGTGTAGCGCGAGTATCGAGATTTTGACATGAGGCGGATTGGTGCATCGAGATGCGCATTGCACGAATATCGAGAACACTTTGATTTGCAAGTGAAAAGGATAAGGATCAGAACAAAATAAATAAATATATATATATATATATATATTATATATATATAATTTGAAAAGAGGATAAGTTTGAAGTGAGAAATAAAAAAAAAAAGAAGATAAGATGAAAGGGAGAGAA
Organism: Stephania yunnanensis; assembly: GCA_039657365.1. NCBI lineage: Eukaryota > Viridiplantae > Streptophyta > Magnoliopsida > Ranunculales > Menispermaceae > Stephania > Stephania yunnanensis. Next base: position 49,414,816 of record CM077585.1, on the reverse strand, counting down.
AAAACAACAGCAGAGAGAGAGAAGGAGGAAACGCAACATAGAAGGTGTGACGATCAGGAGGAGAAGAAGAAATAAAGAAAAGATAGAGAGATCGAGCTCCAAGGTGAGTTGTTGATTTTACTGTCTTGTCGTTCTTGTTGTTGTTGTTGATTTTGGTGGTCATGGCCATGGAGGATCCGCCTCCATGGCCGACCGAGAGAGAAATGGGAAAGATGGCAAGGGGATCTCCCTTGCCATCAAAACCCATTAGGGTTGGAGTTGGGAGCCAACCCCAACTCCTCAAAGAAAAAAAAAAAAAAAAAAAAAAAACCGGAGCGAGTCGGCGGCTCTGCGAGAAGACAACCATGGGAGTCGGGTCGGGTCGACCGAACCCATGTGGGTCGAGTCGGACCGACCCGACCGTTGGAGACCGGGGTCGGGTTTGACCTGCACCCACTTCAATATATATATATATATATATATATATATATATATATATATATATATATATTTAATTATTGAAGTAAATTAAACTTTTAAATATATAATAAAATCCTGAAAAAAATAGATAAAAATATGAAAAAAATTCAGAAAAATTCCGGAAAAATAGGAAAAAATATATTTGTGACCCAAATCAATAAAACGTCAATATTCTCATAAAAAGTGAAGAATTCGGGAGTCGGTCGAGGCGTTATACCTGGGTTTTACCTCGAAAAACGTGAAGTCGGCAAATTGTTGTCGAACTTAATTTTGACCGATGTCGACAAAATTCGGGATGTTAAATCATTGAACTGGAATCTAAATTGATACATTTTCAACTGTTAGGACCCTAAATGAGCTATTACGGGGTTTGGGTGCGTACATCAACGCGACGGAAGCCGGATAACTTAGGAATGGATTTACTTACCTAGGCTCGTCATTTTTATTTTGGCTGAGTGCAGAGCCACAGACGCGTAGCTGAGGGAAAGCTTCATAGCTAGGTGAACTTTTGTATATTTATAATTACTCACCTCTGATGATATTTACTGGGTTCCACAATTAGGTTGCCTAACTCCCTGATCTTTTTGTTGAGTTATGTATTAGTTGCTTCCGCTAAAATTGTAAATCTCAAAAAAATATTAATAACTCAACTTAAAATGATGAAATTGCGTAAAATGATGGATTGAAAAGCTGACTAGGTCCGCGTTGACCTTGTGAGACGGGCTCGGGGGTCCACGTGGGCTTAGGCCGGGCGGAGCCCAATTTGTGAAAAAAATTGGGGTCGTCACACCTTGCCTGTACCAGACAGACCCTTTAGGAGTATATCTTTGGATTTCATCATTGGCTTTCCTAAAGTGCAGGGAATATGCAGCGTGCTAGTGGTGGTGGATCGATTTTTAAAGTATGCTACATTTATAGTTGCTCTAAAGATTTGTAATGCAAACATAGCTACAAGCTGTTCTTGAAGCAAGTGGCAAAATATTAGGGAAATCGGAGGACATCGTTAGTGACCGAGACACTCATTCACAGGGCGATTTTGGATTACTCTATTCAACTTGATAGGTTCAGAGTTGAAGTTTTTCACAACAAACTATCCCCAAACGGATGGGCAGACGGAAATGATCAATGCATTGTTGGAAGATTATCTCAAACACTATATGAATGCAAGTTAGTCCAATGGAGTGGATTTACTTGATTCAGCCCGATTCTGCTACAATCCTAACAAAAGCTCAGCCACGGAGTTGAGTCCTTTTGAGGTGATGACCGGACAACCAAATCAAAGTCTATGGGATCATGTCCTGCGGCTTATTGATAAGTCAATATTTATAGATTTTTGTAGTTTACTTTAGTATATTGAATGTGAAAAGTCTCTAAAATATATATTTAATTATATTTATTGGTCATTTTCGGGTGAAACGGAGTGCGCGGTTAAATTCATGGCAAAAAACACTCAAATGGAGTATTTACTCATAGTGATCAAACGCCGAACAATTTGCCTCGAGTTACGTGTTGCGCAGTGGGTAGAATAGGAGACATCTACACGTGGAAGCTTCCCATTGGCCAATTCTTCAATAACACGTCATTCACAACCTGTCCTCCAACCAAAGCGTGACATGTGGCGGATCTACACAACTCACAACCGATTTCTACCAATCCGAACACGCCATGTCAAAGTCTCCATTTTCTCCACCAATCACCAGCATGTTAGGGCATGTGCCCAAGGTAAATCTACAAACGTTGTTTATCTTATAATTTTAGTTAATAAAATAGAGGTTTTACTAGTTATTTTATTATAAGTGATTGCATGTTTACATTATAATAAGATCAATGGGTATTTGTTGAAATATCATAAATGTCCCTAATCGGTTATTATACTAGGAAATATAATGAATTAACACTAGTGTGAAACTTGATTGATGGTCATGTGATCATCATTCGTATAAGGACACAAATCAAGATTATGAGTACTTATTATGGAATAAGATAATGAACCGACCCGCTATGAGAACACCACATGGATTAAGTCATAGGTGTTACTCATGATAGGTATATCATTTAGTCCTTTGACTTAATATTACCATAGACTTCAATATTAGGAGCATGATAATTTGACTCAATCAAATGTTGTCTTTAACTGGAAATTATAAAGATTATGATTGGTTACCGTGTGAATAATATGTGAAGGTATGTGATCAAGATAAAATTTGTCACTCTCGTATAAAGAGAGATATCAGTGGATCCCTCGATAAGATAGACTGATAATGGTCAAGTCCATGTGAATTGATATGATCAATGTCACTTTGATGTTTTTTTAGTTTACCTAAAGATCGAGACTAGTATGATTGAACATTAAGGGTGATTTTCCATGTCTTATGTTTAATCAGAGGATATCGTACGACAAAAAGGATATGATATACGCTATTAATTAGGTTGTATCGATGTTGATATTCATGCTACTTGGGTAGTCATAATGCCTTGCTAGAGACCGCTTATGACTTGGGTACCAAAATGGTTTTTGGTTCACTGTCAATGTCGCATGAACCTATTAGGTCGCACACAAAGAATGGCTTTGCACAATTTCAATTGGTCCAGAGTAATGAATTTTACATGATAAAACTCATGACATAAAAGCCCTTATGACTTGTTATATGATGACTTATTAATAAGGGCATATGTGTAATTTTCTTAAAGTACGTAAATACAATAGTTGTATTACGAATAGAATTTTAAGTGAGGACTTATCCACACATAAATAAAGGGTGGATCCCTAAAAATGATAGTATATTTCGTTTTACAATTTTTTGAGTTCTCTAGATTTAGGGAGAGAAAGAAAAATCATTTTTCAATCTCTCTTGGGGCTAGCATTCAAAATTGTGGTCACTGTTCGTGTGTGGATTTCTGATAGAGGACGGACACTTGAACGTCTTAAAAATCGAACAATCAAAAAAAAATCATGGAATAAGGTATGATTTACTTTCGTAGATTTAGTTTAATGGAACTTATTTTCGATCCTATTGGGGTTTTCAAACTTGTTTTGAATTTTCCGCTTTATATGAATCCCAAAAAACCCAACAGTGGTATTAGAGCATTAGGCTTGGTTCTATTAAACGCTTGCATGTTTTCAATGATGTATATAAGATATATGTGTGCAAACAACATAATCTTTATTGATGTATATATGATATGCATATAAATTCTATGGTAATCGTTATCAAGAATTTGTTTTAAAGCATGTTGTTAATTCATGCATATTGATATATCGCATGATATGATTCAATGATAGTATTCATGTTTATAATATTTTGATTAACATATATTTTATATTGAGCGATGTGAATTTTGTATGTTCATGGTAGACTTCATGTTTAGTTTAATATGATTCTGATCTTGAACACATATTTCGTTTTGTTCAATAATTATGTATGTCTCCGTGATAGAGATCCAGATTAGGTTAATATGGTTAATTTAATATGATTATGATGTTGAATGCATGATTAATATCTCGAAATTGATTTTGACCATATATCTCATTGTAGTAATCCGCTAGTATATTCTTATAAGATATGAGTTAAACTTGTAGTTGGATTAGAATTACAAATCCTAAAAGATAGGTGAGATGTAAAACTAATCCTAATTGGATTAGGATTCAAAGTATCTTAAATTCTAATTGGATCAGGATAAGATATTAAGTTAATGGTGGGCCTGATGTAATAGGTAATTGGTATCTACCAAATAACCTAATTCGAAGTGTCATGCCTTAGCTGTCTTGGAATTAGTGTTGCAACTTCAAAAATTCATATCTTTATGATTTAAAAACCAAATTAAAAACTTCGATATAGCTGGATTATCAGCTTGAAATGAGGAATCCAAATATATAAATCAATTGAGAATACTCAATCATCTAACATCTGAAATTAGCCTAAAATCAGAACTTGTTCTAATTTTAACTAAAAAGATGTGTACCTAGTTGATGTAGCACCCTAGCTTGAGAATTTCTCACAACTTTAATGGATTCCTTCAACACCTTGATGATTCACTCCTCTCTAGCAATTCCTTCTTCTTCTCCAGCAAAAATGAATGAGTGATTTGGTTTGCATGGTTTTTGATCACTAATGTTATATATTAAGGTGATGTTCTTTCTTAGCCCTTGATCTTCATGGATTTATGTATCCCGAGAAATATCTAATGGTCCACCTCTTATCATATATCTCACTAACTCCCACTAACTCAACCTCAAGCGACACCATTTCATTACTCACCTAGTTCCTAGATGTGCCAATGTGTATCTCTAGACCAATCATATGTTTTTCATTTAATTTACTCAAGTATAGGTCTTTAATTTGATTTACATTAACAAACACAACCATAGGCATATAAGTAATTCATTATTTCATATTAGTATTAAATAAGACTTACCAAAATGCTAACTACCCGGTTCCTTGGCTCACACGCTACTCGAGGCTTGTCCCCGCTCTCGTCTCGACGCCTACAACTGTACAGACCGACTTAGTAAGTCTACACAATAAATAAAACTAGGCATACATCAATACAAAAATACAATATATCCTCGGCCACGTGCCTCGATCGGTGCACGTATCATGGTGTAGGTCCCATGTCATGGGTCGGTGATCTTGATTAAGGAATTAAAACGAGGGTTAGAGATTTTGGTCATAACAGTTCCCGTACTATGCCTACCTAGTACCCACGTCGACACGCTTTACAAGATGAACACTCATCGCACAATCTTACTCCATTACAACATTCTAGTACACACATGTGATGCAATATGATAATTTAATAATTTTTAACACCGCACCTAAACAACCATCATCCACAAATCACATATTCCCTCGGTTCTCATGAAGAGTCAACCGAGTTGTCCACGTGAGACCTTAATAACGATCATTAACCCTCGAGATTAAAGCTAATCCTAATTTAATTAATTTGGATCGTTACACACATTTAAATCAATGATCTCCCTTTTTTTAGTTTAGTCTACAAGATGCCAATTTGTTATATATCCTTTATTGTGGCAACAAAAATCTTAAATAATCGTTTTTCAAAAAAATCGGGATTTCACAAATGTTTGCATATGTTTTTTTTTCTCTTTTTATCACTTTCTTTTTCTAATCATCAAATTAATTTCATTAGGATTATATTTTTGTATAACCACATGCAAAAAGTCTTAAACTTTCAAGACACATATTTCATATTTTTGCTACAAAGAAATTAGATGATATTGTCATTCACTTAAAATTTATCAGAGATTATGTAGTAAGATTATTTTTTTACTTTTTTTAAAAAAATTTCTCATTAAATTAATTGTTTTTTAACTAATATAATAACACTTAGTCTTACCCTTATGCGAAGCGCGTAATTTCGACTATGATATAATAAGGGAACATCTTCATTGCCACATGGCTTATTCTTAAGCCTCTTTTTTGCCACGTCATCAACACTTTTGCTACATCATCATCTCTATCTCTTATGGGAATAAATTACATTTTTTGTTGCCACGTGACACCTTTCCCTAATAGTAATATGTCGTGTCAATTTCCACTTGATTCTATATTAGCAACTCAACACTATATATTTCATATTGTTGGTTACATTAAGAATCCACTTAATGAAATATAATAAATTATTTAACCATTTTCACATGATTATGATATAACCACTTATATCATAATTATTTTCATTTGGCCTATTAACTTTTATGTTTGTGTAAATAATTATGTAATTACACATTAAGTATTTGTTTTAATCTTTTAATCTCCCTAGGTAGGTATGTAATGTAACATTAATTTAAATACTTATGCAACTGTTTCTTTTATTATATTTAATTTTTTTTGTCTCTTGATCTCCCAATGTAGGTGTAACATAACATTAATGTCCTAATCATTCTCTCCACATATACGCCAAAGCTTCTCAAGAACTCGCTCACCTCGCAAAACTATCTTTCAATATCTAATTTTACAAGCATTTGGCATTGCTCTATGAGTTTGTTGAGAAAGTTAACGAGGAAAAAACGTGGTAAAATATATCTCTTTCTATCTCTTTTTACAATTTTATGCGATTCATTCAATCTTTTTATTTTTAAATAATGATATTCGATAATTGTATGGACACTTTAATAGCCGATTCTTATTGTTGGTTTATTTTATTTTATTTTTGAAGTAACCTATTATTGTTTAATTGTAACATGTACAATCACACATATTAAAATTAACCTAAAATATTAGATAAAGATATTTAACATGATGGATAATGCATATAACACAATGTACACAGTTATACCATTGATAATATGATATATTAAGACATATTATGGAGGTGTTGAATTCAGTTCAGCCACTGATGCAGTGTAGAACAACTCCCGAGACCTGATCACCCCCATTGGCAAAGGTGTTGGAGCTCCTACAACATGGGTTTCTCTGCTTTGAAGAGTGTCAACAATGGAGCCCAGAACCTGAGCGGGTACGTCAAGGACTCCGAAATCCGAGAGAAGATCGGATGGTACATCGCCTACCCTCTCACCCATGAGGGCCTCAACCTCATCTCAGGTTGTTAATTAATAATTTTTTTATTCTTTTTTGGGTGTTAATTAGACCCGATCCCAACTAATTTGATATTGAAGCTTTGTTATTGTATGCACATATATTGTTCAATTGAAATATTTATTCCTATTGCTGTACTAGTGTATTATAATGGGGGCCAGTCCTATCATAAGGCAGTTGTATCTGGAAAGTTTTGACTGAATTCATTTGGAAGTGTTGAATGCCGCTCACATATATTTTATGATGCTCAAACTTACATTTATAGACTGAACTAAAACAAAGTGAATTGAAAACATGCTTCTTATAGTAAGCTATTACCAATTACAGAAGAATAAAAAACTAACTCCTAAAGACTAGGAAATTAAAAGTAATAACTAAAAAACACTCACACGAAAACATGTCACTGAATGCAGTATTGAAGCAAACAACTAACACTCCTCCTTGGTTTGCAAACTCCTAGCTTTTGCCGTAACTGTTGAAACTTGCTAGCTGGAAGAGGCTTAGTGAAGATATCAGCCAATTGGTCTTTAGACTTGCAGTAGATTAGAACAACTTCTCCATCTTTTTGCACTTCTCTAAAAAAGAATAGCTTAGTATTAAAATGCTTAGTCTTCCCATGAAACACAGGATTATGAGAGATAGCTATAGTAGATTGATTGTCAACATATATCTCTGTGCTTTCCTTAGGTTCCAAGTTAAGTTCTATTAAAATCTTCCTCAGCCACAAAACTTGATTAACAACAGATGTTGCAGCAATAAACTCTACTTATGTAGTGGATTGACCCACAATTTCTTTTTTTTTTGGAGCTCCATGAGAAAACACCCGAACCAAAAGTGAAACAATAACTAGAAGTGCTTTTCATATCATCCAAGGAACCTCCCCAATCACTATCAAAGAAACCAACAAGCTTGAACTCTGTACTCGTAAATTTAATGCCAAAGTTGCATGTACCTTTAACGTATCTAATCACTCTCTTTGCAGCCCTGAAATGAAATTTACTTGCACAATGCATAAACCTAGATAGAATACTCACAGCGTTCAGAATATCAGGTCAAGTTGTTGTGAGATAGATCAAGCAACCAATCAAACTTCTGAAATGCACCTCATCAATCTTGTTTGATCCATCTTCTTTGTATAACTTCTCCTTTTGGTTCATAGGAGTGTTCATTTCTTTGCAATCTTCTAGCTTTAACTTCTTCAAAATCTCCTTGACATATTTTTTTTGACAAATAAAGACTTCATACTCGTGGTTTTTAATTCCATTCCAAGAAAGATTGTCATTAAACCGAGATCTGTCATTTCAAAAACCTCCATCATTTCTTACTTAAACTTCATCGCGAGACTTGCATTGTTTCCTATCACAAGAAGATCATCAACATATAATAAAATGATAAGTATGTCACCTGCATTGTGCTTTACATACAATGTTGATTCAGATAAGCTTTTACTGAATCCCAAATTCTGTAAATGGTCATCGATTCTGCTGTACCAAGCTCTCGGAGCTTGCTTTAATCCATAGAGTGCTTTCCTAAGAAGATAGACCTTGTCTTCCTCTCCTTCTTTCACATAACCATCTGGTTGCATTATATAGATCTCCTCTTGCAGAAAACTATTCAAGAATGCAGATTTGACATCTAATTGGTACACCTTCCAATTATTTTGTATTGCAACTGCAAGTAAGAGCCTAATTGTATCAAGCTTAGCAACTGGAGCAAAGGCATCTGAGTAGTCCACACAAGGAACTTGCGCAAATCCTTTCACCACGAGTCTTATTGATAGAGCCATCAACGTTAAGCTTGGTTCTGTACACCCACTTAACTCCAATTATTTTTCTGTCTTGGAGTCTATCAACCAACTCCTGTGTTTTATTCCTTTCAATCATGAACAACTCCTCCTCCATTGCAACAACCCAATTTCCATTTATCTTGGCCTCTTTATAATATGCAGGTTCGCACAAAGCAATATTGCATCTTTAATAAATATCAGAAAGTAATCTCATGCCTCTGATGGGAATGTCATCCATAATTTCGTTCTTCCAATCTTCTATGTTTTGCTCTGCTGTAAATTTTAGAGTCGACTCTTTTGAGATTGGATTCACCTTTTTCACATCATCCGAATTCCACTCTTCATCTTCCATGAAGTTCACATCCCGACTTATGAAAATTTTTCCACTTTTGGGCAGGAAAACTTTATAAGCTTTAGAAACTGAGTTGTAGCCAATGAAGATGCCTGGAAGTGCTCTTCTATCTAATTTATCTCTTTTGATATGTGGAACATTAGTGAAGCACAAACATCCAAATATTTTAAAAAAATTCAGAGCTGGTTTATAGCCATACCATGCTTCAAACGGTGTGTGATCCTTCAATGCTCTCGTGAGAAGCCTATTTTGTAAAAAAAAATGGTTGTATTTGCTGCTTCAACCCAAAATTGTTTTGGTAGGTTCTTTTCATGCAACATGCACCTTGTCATATCCAATATGAATCTATTCCGTATCTCACTTACTCTATTTTGCTATGGGGTACATGGAGTTGTTAATTGGTGATGTATGCCCTCCTCACAAAATTGATTGAAGAATTTTGAAGTGTACTCATTTCTATTGTCTGATCTGAGAGTTTGTATTTTACAACCACTCTCATTCTCAACTCTTGCTATGAAGTTCCAAAAGACTCGAGCAACATCTGACTTGTGCTTCAAAAAGAAAATCCAATACATTTGAGTGAAATCATCAATAAATGCAACATAGTAGAGACTACCTTTTAGAGAAGACACTCTTTGAGGGCCTGCAATATATATATATATATGAATCAATTATAGTTTCTTTGAAGCTTTCCACGTCACTTTCGAAATTGGTTTGTGGCTTTGCTTTCCATATTGAAATGTTTTACAATTCAGGATATGATCATCAAATTTTGGAAAATCTTCTTCCACCATCTTGGATTTCATTTGCAGCAGCCCCTTCTGATGATAATGTCCAAAACTCTTGCATCATACCTCGGTAATGCTTTTTGTGATCGGAAAAGCATTTTGCTCCTCCTCCAACGAATTTAAAACAAAGCTTTTCCCCTTCATCTGCACTTTGAAAATATCATGGCCAACTGCATAGTTAATCAAGCAACATTTATCTTCAAACACAACTTTATAGCCTTTCTCAATTAGCTGCCTAACATTTAACAAATTTTGGTCAATTTTAGGAACATACAGAAAATTCGAAATGAGTTGTGTACCTGAACAATTTGAGATCGCAACTATTCCCTTTCCTTATATTGATATGTGCTATCCATTTCCAATTCTGACTTTGTGGTGTCAGTTGGTTTCAATTCCTTAAAGAGATTTCTGTCATAGGTCATGTGATTGGTGCAGCCGATGTTAATCAACCAACGTTCAATACATCCACTTGAGAAACAAGTTGCAACAAAAAGCTGGTCCTCTTCCTCTTGATCAACAACTTACTTGGGCATTCGCTTCTTGTTGTTGGTTCTTACTTTTGCATGGTATAGTTTCATGTCCAAGCTGGTTGCATTTTGTACAATTTGCATTGGGCCTTCTCCAACATTTGAAATGAGGATGACCTTTCTTCCATAATGTTGGCACGGAGGATAATTCCTCTTCGTGTTCAGAGCCTTGCTTTTGCTAGTACTTGAAGTAGCTTCATTGGCAGAAAAACTCTTCTTGTAGCTTTTTTGTTTAGATTTTCCACCATCTTGGCACTTGGCTTGTAAGGCTCCTTCAATAGCATTGCCTTGCTTCATGAGCCTTCTCTGTTATTATGCCTGCAAGGCATTTAATAAATCTGCCAAGGTAATTTTGGACAGCTCCTTAGTATTCTCTAAGGTTGTAATTGTTGCATCATATTTTTCAGGCAGAGTAACGAGAATTTTTTTGTGCGCTACATAGCCGGTCCCAAGTCCGAATAAAGGAGGAGGACTCTGACACCCATTTTTTCATACCGAAAAATGGGTAAGGGAGGTCCCAAACTCACTTTTCATACCCGAAAAGTGAGGGAGGGAGGTCCCAAGCTCATTTTCCATTCTTGGGAAATGGAGGAGGGTTGCGATAGGTTGACAGCTAGCGTAAAACTTTTGTCACTTTTTGTTAGACCAGAGGGACTTGCAATGACTTCAAAGCGTGTAACACTGCCACTTTCCTAAAGAAAATAACACTGCCACTTTCCTAAAGGAAATTTTGCTCTCTACACTGCAAGAGTCAGCAAATATCCTAAAGGATACGATAAAGTAACCCACCTTACACTTTGCAGTAGTGAAAGATGAAAACAAGAGCAATTGCTGGTGAATTTCGAGATGATTTCTTCCTCCTCAAACCTCTCCTCTTATAGAGCATTGGTCATGAACAGTTGGAGAAGTAGAACAGTCAAGCATTGATGCAATGGAGTAATGGAGCAACCAAGCATTGATGCAATGGAGTAGTGGAGCAGTAATTCCTTAATGAAGAGCAGTTTTAACTGCACCCAATCATCCACTCTACTAACTACCCATTTAATCTCGAAAATGGTAAAAATTAATGGTAAAAAGTTTTACCCATGGTTAGCTTGCACACATATAGACACATACGCACGTGCCTCGTGCTAAGTGCGCGCCTATAAAAGCGCCTAAAATGCGCCATATGCGCCGCGCCAAGCGCGCGCGTGTGGCTCACCTTGCATAGCACTTGTATTTTATTTTACACACACTATGGTGCAAGAGTACATATATACTCTTTAAACTTGAAGTTCCTAACCAATGTGGGATTAAACATTTATTTTGAAAATGTTCAACAATCCCCCGCCATTTTCAAAATAATCAGATTATTCAATCCACGAAATCTCAAACATTATATGCATAAATAATGGTATCTTGCGATTTGAACCACTAATTTGTGAAAAGTTCATTACATCATATCAGAATTACATGGTAGATAAACTTTGAACTAATGATTTTATTCGATATGTAGCATAAACATATCACGCATATAACTTACACCAACAAATAGCCATAAATATCCTGACACATTCAACATTGGCCTTGTGTCCCGTATCTTCTCGTGAATGTCTTTGGAGCCAAGCCCTTGAACTCCTTGAAGCGGTCGCACTTCACATCCACATAGGTAGTCTCCGTTCTAGTACCCCCACGATTTAAGCACCTTTAGAAGACTTTAAGAGATCATCTCAACCTCATCTTTTTACATGCATGTACCGAACACTAACAACCTTGGGATGGTTATTAAAATTTGGTGCTCACAGTCACTCTTATAATGAAATTGACTGCATTAAACTCAAGACTTAACGTAATGTTAGGCGTCGAGTTGAGTTTTCATTATTGGTGACCTGTAATTTATGGGCTTGAGACCCATCCCTCTTGATGTTTTATTCACCAAGTCTCTTGGCAATCCTTTAGTAAGGGGATCTGCCAAGTTTTGACTAGATTTCACATAGTCAATCGTGATAACTCCTCTTGTTATCAATTCTCTGACACAACTATGTCTCAGTCCAATATGTCTGGACTTACCGTTGTACATTTGGCTATAAGCCCTTTCCAAAGCGGCTTGACTATCACGATGGATAGAGATTGGAGCTACCGGTTTAGGCCATAATGGTATCTCGTGTAATAATTCACGTAGCCATTCAGCTTCTTTTGAAGCTGAGGCCAATGCGATAAACTCTGATTCCATGGTAGAACCAGCCATTAAAGTTTGCTTTTTTGAAGCCCACGAGATTGCACCTCCAACAAGTGTGAAAATCCACCCACTTGTGGATGTATGATTTTGATCTTTCACAATCCAACTTGCATTTGAAAATCCTTCTAAGACCGAAGGATATCCACTATAGCATAAACCATAGTTAATTGTTTTCTTCAGATATTTCAAAACTCTTCGAATTGCAAACCAATGCAACTCGCTTGGATTAATTGTAAATCTACTCAACTTGCCTACTGCCAAGGCAATATCCGGCCTAGTGCATGTCATTGCATACATTAAGTATCCAATTAATCTAGAGTACTCCAGTTGTGAAACTGGATTGCCTGTATTTTTCACTAGCTCAATACTTGAATCTAGTGGGGTAGAAACAGGGGCACAATTCAAGTGATTGAATCTATCGAGAACTTTCTCAATATAATGCGATTGAGTTAGAGTAATACTCCCTTCATCTCTTACAATCTGAATTCCGAGTATGACATCAGCTTGCCCCATATCTTTCATTTCAAACTGGCTTGAAAGAAACCTTTTGGTCAACTGAACTTGTTCCAAGTCAGTTCCAAAAATCAGCATGTCATCTACGTAAAGACAGATAATGACACCATTGCCTTTTCCATCAAACTTGCTATATGCGCATTTATCAGATTCATTTATTTTGAATCCAAAAGCAAGTACAATCTGGTCAAATTTTTGGTGCCACTGTTTTGGTGCTTGCTTTAAACCATACAATGATTTTCGCAATCTGCACACTTTATTCTCATGACCGGGTATAATAAACCCTTCAGGTTGTTCTATGTATATTTCCTCATCCAATTCTCCATTTAGGAACGTTGTTTTAACGTCCATTTGGTAGATGACTAGCTTGTTTATAACTGCAATTGCAATAAGCAATCTGATAGTAGCAATTCTAGCTTTTGGTGAATAGGTATCAAAATAGTCTATTCTATGCTTTTGGGTGAAACCCTTAGCAACCAGTCTCACTTTGTGTTTTTCAACGGATCCATCAACTCTTCTTTTCCTTTTGAAGAGAAATTTGCATTTAATGGGTTTACACCCAGGAGGTAGATCAACTAGCTCCCAAGTGTTATTTCCCATTATTGAATCCATCTCATCATTTAATGCCTCTTTTTAGAAAGTTGCATCTCTTTCTTTCATTGCCTCCTCTACTGTTTGAGGATCAGCTTCCGTATTAAAACAATACAAAATTTGTCTAGTTATTGTTTCTCTACTTCCTTCAACTAGGAATGTATAGAAATCATAGCCAAATGACTTAATTTTTCGAGCTCGTTTGCTCCTTCGAAGTTCAGGAACTTCTACTAATTCTTTGTCATTTTCAATTTCTATGACTTCCTTCCCTTTTTGGTTTTCTTCAGGGAATACTTTTGGTGACAGATTTAAATCTTGTCTCGTCAAAGATTGCATCCCTTGATTCAATTACAGTGTTTACTGAAATCGAATTATTAGGCTCAATTACCATGAACCTATATGCCTTACTGTGTTGTGCATATCCAATAAATATGCACTCCACTCCCCTTTCACCCAATTTTCTCTTTTTGGGTTCAGGTACTTTTACTACTGCTCTACAGCCCCAAACTCTTAAATAATTAAGATTTGGTTTTCGCTTATTCCAAAGCTCATATGGGGTGACTTTATTCCTCTTTTGTGGAATTCTGTTCAAAATATGGCGTGCACTCATCAATGCCTCTCCCCAAAAACCACTACTCAAACCAGAGTTTGATAGCATAGCATTAACCATTTCGGTTAAAACACGATTTTTACGCTCACCCACACCATTTTGTTATGGTGTGTAAAGGGCAGTAGTCTCATGGACTATTCCAGTGGATTCAAAGTACTTTGGATCATAGTACTCTCCTCCCCTATCAGACCTTAAACATTTTATAAATGTCTCACATTGCAATTCAGTTTCTGCCTTATAGGCCCGAAACTTAACCATTGCCTCATCTTTGGAATGCAACAAATAAACATAACAAAATTTGCTATAATCATCAATAAATGTTATAAAATATTGATTGCCTCCTATTGAGGGTGTACTATGTATGTCACATACATCAGAATGTATTAAGTCTAGCAACTTTGAATTTCTTTCAACATTAGGAAATGGATTTCTAGTTATTTTTGTTTTCATGCATGTATTGCAATTTCCTTCATATTTATCAAAATAAGACAAGAATTCCAGTTACCATATCATATAATTTTCTCGAAATGAACATGTCCTAATCTATGATGCCATAAAAATGAAGGAGACTCCACAAGATATGCAGAAACAACATTCTTATTAGATAAAGCGATTACATTGAGCTTAAACATGCCCTCATAAGCATACCCCTTCCCTACATATACCCCTCCCTTGGAGAGTACAAACTTGTCAGCCTCAAAGACAAGCCTAAATCCAAACTTATTCAAAAGACCACCCGACACAAGATTCTTCCTCACTTCTGGTGCATAATATACGTTAGTGAGTGTTACAACTTTGCAAGAAGTAAACTTCAGATCAACACTACCTATGCCTTTAACAGGGACGGTAGCATCATTTCTCATGTACAAGACAGTATTTTCATCTACTGCCTCCATGGTCTTGAAGAACCTCTTGTTCTTGCAGACATGTCGAGTAGCACCAGAATCAACCCACCAAGACATATCATTTTCAACGACGTTGATTTCAGATATCATAGCAATGACATCATCATTATCGTTACCTGCACCTTTGGCAGCATTAGAGGAAGCATGATTTTTTCCTTGCTTCCTCTTCCAATGATAACATTCGGACTTGAGGTGGCCATCTTTCCCGCAGAACCAACAAGTGACTTTCCGCTTCTTTTTATTCTGGTTTTGGTTGTTCGGTTTTTCGGAACCAGCAGGCTTTTTGAAGCCACCAGGCTTGTTAGGCTTGTTCAGGAAGGGCTTTTTGAACTTAGCTGCTTCCATCACATGCACCTTTGAAATTTCCTGAGCATTCTGCTCTTTTTCATTTTCCTGCATGCGACAATCCTCTTCGACACGAAGATGGTTAGCAAGTTCATCAAGAGATATGTCCTTTTTTTATGCTTAAGAGTTCGTTTGAACTCCTTCCAGGATGGGGGCAGTTTATCAATAATAGAAGACACAACAATTGTTTCATCCATGACAAGATTGTGTTGAGAGAAATTATTTCTAATCCTCTCAACTTCACGAAATTGTTCCATGACAGACCTTTCATCAACCATTTTAAAATTAATAAACATTAATATAAGGAATTTCTTACTTGTCGCATCCTCCTTATGGTACCTTGCCTCCAATTTCTCCCATAGCTCTTTGGCAGAGGGGACGTCATGGTAGAGGTCGAACAGTGAGTCCTTCATGGCGTTCAGAATGTGACCTCTGCAGGTGTAGTCATCCGTCTCCCATTTCTGCCTCTTCCTGATCTGCTCGACAGTTTCATCATCGGACTCCATAGGTTTCGGTGTATCCAAACATACACCAGATGAAGCGCCACCAGCAGAAAATGCACTCGCTTCTACCACCTCAGAAAATCGCCTCCATCAAAGCGATCCAGCTTCACAATGTTAGCCGACAGTTCTTTGATTGAAGCCATTACAACGACAACAAAATATTTCCTTTAGATTGTTAGACCAGAGGGACTTGCAATGACTTCAAAGCGTGTAACACTGCCACTTTCCTAAAGGAAATTTTTCTCTCTACACTGCAAGAGTCAGCAAATATCCTAAAGGATACGATGAAGTAACCCACCTTACACTTTGCAGTAGTGAAAGATGAAAACAAAAGCAATTGCTGGTGAATTTCGAGATGATTTCTTCCTCCTCAAACCTCTCCTCTTATAGAGCATTGGTCATGACCAGTTGGAGAAGTAGAACAGTCAAGCATTGATGCAATGGAGTAATGAAGCAGCCAAACATTAATGCAATGGAGTAGTGGAGCAGTAATTCCTTAATGGAGAGCAGTTTTAACTGCACCCACTCAGCCACTCTACTAACTACCCATTTAATCTCGAAAATGGTAAAAAGTTTTACCCATGGTTAGCTTGCACACATATAGACACACACGCAAGTGCCAAGTGCCAAGTGCGCCTAAAATGCGCCATATGCGCCGCGCGGGCGCGTGTGGCTCACCTTGCATAGCACTTGTATTTTATTTTACACACACTATGGTGCAAGAGTACATATATACTCTTTAAACTTGAAGTTCCTAACCAATGTGGGATTAAGCATTTATTTTGAAAATGTTCAACACTTTTCATGAAATGGATCAAACATATGAGCACAATGGAAAAGTTTGATCCATGTAGCCGACCCCAGTTAATTTGGGACTTAGGCTATGTTGTTGTTGTTGTTGTTGTTGTTGTTGTTGTTGTTGTTGTTGTTGTTGTTGTTGTTGTTGTTGTTGTTGTTGTTGTTGTTGTTGTTGTTGTTGTTGTTGTTGTTGTTTGAATCGGAAAGTCAGTCTTGAGAGTAACCTTACCTTATTGACTATGATGAGAAGTCTTTCTAAAAAGTCTTTGGCTGTTCAAACTCCTTCATTGGTAGCAACTGGAACTCCCGAAGCAGATTTAGTACTTGCATTCCTCTTACTCTCTCATCTCCTTCATATTCTTCCTTGAAATAGTCCCAAACGTCTTTTGTTGTTATAAGAGACGTAACTCTTGATAAAATAGTTGGTGTGATCGAAGCAAATAAGTATGCCTTTCGCCTTTGATTTCTTTGTTTTGCTTTCCTTGTGATTCTTGATTTGTGCCATGGTGGGATTATTTGGCAGTGGAAGAATGTCGAAGTCTCCTTCAACTGCTTCCAATAGATCCAACACATTCAATTAGGTCTCGATCTTCACAGCCCAGATGTGGTAATTGTCTCCATCGAAGACGGGGAACAAATTGTGCAAAACTGTTCTCTTTCTCCATTTCTAAGTTTTGAAAACCACTCACAAATCCAACAAGAAACAAAGCTCTGATACCAAATGTAGTTTAATAATTGATTAGCAAATCACTAGATAGAATAGAGAAGAGAAATAGATAGTTGAATAGGATATGAAAACACAAAAATTCTATATAGATCATATATATTTTATGAAGCTCAAACTTATATTTATAGACTGAACTAAAAACGGTCTGAATTGAAAACATGCTCCTAATAATAAGCTATGACCAAAGTACAGAAGAATAAAAAATGAACTCCTAAAGATTAGGAAATTCAAAGTAATAACTGAAAAACAGTTTCACATGAAAACATGTGACTAAATGCAGTCTTGAAGCAAACACTCTTTTTACGAGCTACCGCCTTAATTTTACGAGCTACCATCTTAATTTCTGAGCTTCCTAGATATAAGATTTCTTGATCAAATTCCTTGTTACTCCCACCTACTTATAAATAGTTTCCCCGTTATTTTACTTTCCATTATATATTTCTATTTCGAAAAGCATTCTTTGTTATTGGTAGAGATGGATTGGGGTGATGAACATAAGCATTTTTTTTGTCTTGCACTAATATTTAGAACATTTAATTGCACTAAATGAAGCACAATGGAAGAGTTTTGATTGATGTAGCCGATCTCAATTAATTTGAGAATGAGGCTATGTTGTTTAGATGTACTAATATTTTGTTATTCTGTCAGCCCCAATAACCAAGTGCCAATTACCTAGGTTTGATTCTCTAGAGTTATGTAATGTATTGTATATCATGAAGCTAGTTATGTAATATGGTATGTATGTATTGAATCATGTAATCTGGTATAGTGTATCACAGGTTTATATTTGCTTACTTCAGGTAGTTGTAACAGGGGTGTGTAATGTACACCTTCTTGTTTTGTATATAAACAATGTACACTGTATTTTCGATATATGGAATAAGAGATTGAGAAGTTGTTCTCTTTTCTTCTTCATTGATTCATTGTTTCAATGTTTACTATTACATTGATCAACTGATCATTTTGATCATTGATCTACTGTTTTAGTGTGTGAATTGTTCATGGTATCAGAGCAGGTTCTTATTGTTCTTGATCTGTGTTGAGTTTAATTGAATCGAGTGTCTGATCATGGCATCCATTCATGGTTCTTCAAGTTGTTCAATTCGAAATGGAGCAGGAAGAGCTCCTGATGCAGGCGATCTTGGGGTTGAAAGTCCTTATTTTCTTCAAGGATCTGATCATCCTGGTATGGTACTTGTCTCCAATACTCTTACTGGTTCAAATTACTTGTCTTGGAGTCGAGCTATGTTGATTGCTTTAGGTGCAAAAACGAAGATTGGTTTCATTGATGGAAGATGTGTAAAGCCAGATTCCACTGATCCTAATTTGGATCGATGGATCAAAGTGGATTATATGGTAACTTCTTGGATCTTGAATTCTATTTCAAAGGATATTGTTGAAGCATTCCTTTATACAACTTCTTTTGATCTATGAAATGAGTTGAAAGAAAGGTTTGGAGAATGTAACGGACCTCTCTTATATCAATTAAAACGAGATATTGCTTCTATAAGTCGAGGAGATCTATCAGTTTCACAGTATTATACAAAGCTTAAGAAGCTTTGGGATGAACTGAGTTGTTTAGTTCATTTACCTGTGTGTGAATGTGGAGCTTCAACAACAATGGCTGTTCTGGAATCTAATGATAGGTTGATGCAATTTCTGATGGGATTAGGTGATATGTATGATCATATTCATAATCAGATCTTGGTGATGGATCCATTGCCAAATATAAACAAAGCTTACTCTATGATTCTTAGAGTTGAAAAGCAAAAGGAGGTACATGTTAGCTATTCACCTGTGATAGATACAACCATGATGATGAAAACTAACAAGGTGAATTCTAGTTCATCTGGTTCGACCAATGGTAATAGGTTTGCTGGTTAAGGAAATCACAAGAAATTTGTCAATAAAGATGAATTATTTTGTGATCATGGTAAGGCAAAAAGGCACACAAAAGAGACTTGTTTCAAACTTCATGGGATTCCAGATTGGTATAAGAAAGAACTTGACAAGAAGCAGATGAATAATAGTTCAAAATCTTTTGTCAATTTGATGGAATCACCTCTGAATATACAAGATGTTGGACCTTTTCAGTTTGAAGATTTTCAAACTAATATTGCAGCAATGATACAGCAAGGCATTGAGAATTTCATGAAAGGAAAGTCTGTTTCAGCTGAAGGAGTTTCTGCTCATGTGAATTCAGCTATATCTGATTTTACAGGTAGTTCATATAAAAGGGTTTCTAGTTCTCATTCCTCCTTTAATTCAGATGCTTGGATTGTGGATAGTGGAGCAACAAATCATGTGTATTAGCTATGATTTGCTTGCTAATTTCACTGTTTTAGCTAAACCTGTTACGGTTTGTTTGCCTGATGGACATACTAAAGAAGTTAATTACATAGGAGATGTGCAGCTGAGTTCAGACTTAGTTCTTTCTTCCTGCTTACATATAAACTCATTCAAGTATAATCTTTTGTCAGTTAGTAAACTACTCTCCTCTACTAAACTGACAGTTGAGTTTTATCCATCGTTTTGTGCTATACAGAACATTAAGCATTCTCAAGTTCTAGCTGTGGGAAGATGATTGGAGGTCTCTACATACTGGATTCCAATTCTTTTAATAAAGATGTCATTGCTTCATTTGTGTCTCCTACAGAATTGTCACTAGCCTGCTGTAATAATGCTACTGATAATTTTTCATGGCACTGTCGTTTGGGGCACCCTTCTGTTAATGTAACAAAACAACTTGATTTGTTACTTAACAGTCCTTCAAATGGAAGATACAATGTACCTTGTGATGTTTGTCAAATGTCCAAACAATGAAGAATGGTTATTCCATTGAGTTTTATTCAAACTTCTTGTCCTTTTCAGTTGTTGTATATGGATGTTCGGGGACCATATAAGCAATCTTCTATTCAAGGAGCTCATTATTTCTTGACAATTGTGGATGATTATAGTCGATTTACATGGACATTTTTGATGAAACATAAGTCCTTGACAGGCAACCTCATCAAACAGTTTCTAGCATTCATTCAAAATCATTTCAAAGCCTCAGTTCAAACCATTAGATCGATAATGGTACTGAGTTTTGTAATAAAGATTGTCATGCTTTCTTCTCTGGTTTGGGCATTGTTCATCAAAGATCAACACCATATAAACCTCAAAAAAATGGTGTGGTTGAAAGAAAGCATTGTCATTTGTTGCAAGTTACAAGAGCTTTGATTTTTCAGTCTAGTTTGTCCACAAAATTATGGGGGTGATGCCGTTCTTACCGCCACTTACATCATTAACCGACTGCCTTCTCAGTTGCTACAATGTAAGTCTCCTTACCATCTTTTATTTGGAAGGTTACCAAATTATTCATCCTTGAAAACATTTGGTTGTTTGTGTTTTGCTACTAATGTTTCACCAAGCAAAACCAAGTTAGATTCACGAGCAATTAAGTGTATCTTTCTTGGTTATTCCCCTGGTCAAAAGGCCTATAGATTGTACAATATGGCCACACATACCTATTTTGTTTCAAGGGATGTGATTTTCTTTGAAAATCAGTTTCCATTTCACAAAGATATTTCAAGTTCAGAATGTCCTGTGCCTACCTCTTGTGATGATAATTCTGATTACTTGAGAGATATTCCAGCTTTTGTTGTTGTATCTTCTCCAACTGTTGTTCTTACTTCTGCTGCTATGCCTCACTCTAAGGAGTTACCTGTTGAAGTTTTCCATCCTACTGAAGCATATTTTGATGTTCCTGAAGCCGTCTCATCTATACCTATTGATGATACATTAGTACATCATACTGATGTTGTCTTACCTGAAGTTGTCATGCCTCCTACTGCAGTTGTTACTCGCAAGAGTCATCGTGCTGTTCACGAACCTTTTTGGATGAATGATTTTGTTTTGAACAATGTTCATACATCTGCTTTCACTCCTCCGGAGATTCCTCTTTCTGCTGGTACTCCTCCTACATTTCCTTTCATTCATTCTTCTCACATTACCGAGATTACAAGTGCTTCTTTTCTTGTTTCAAACATAAAGGAGCCTACTTGTTATGCTCAAGCTCAACATGATCCTGTTTGGGTCGAAGCAATGAATAAGGAGTTACAGGCTTTGGAAGCTAATGGTACTTGGAGTCTTACTACTCTACCACCTGATAAAAAGGCCATTGGTTCTAAGTGGGTTTACAAGGTTAAACTTAATCCCGATGGTTCCTTGGATAGATGTAAAGCTCGTTTGGTTGCAAAGGGATTTAACCAAATTGAAGGTGTTGATTATACTGATTCTTTCTCTCCTGTTGCCAAGAATGTCACCGTTAGGATTGTTTTATCCTTAGCAGCTGCTCGAGACTGGCCTTTACATCAGTTGGATGTTAACAATGCTTTCTTACATGGTTATATTGATGGTTACAGTTTGGCTTCTTCTAATCAAGTCTGCAAACTTCAGCGATCATTGTATGGTTTAAAGCAAGCCTCTCGACAATGGAATCATGAGTTTACTTCTAAACTTCAATCTTTTGGTTTCATTCAGTCTGCTCATGATCCTTATTTGTTTACTTACAACAATAATGATCAATTTTTGGTGTTGCTGGTATATCTTGATGATGTCTTTCTTACTGGTACTTCTTTTGAGTTAATTAATCAAGTCAAGACATTCTTACACAACTTGTTCACCATCAAGGATCTTGGTCAAGCACGTTACTTCTTGGGTCTGGAGTTGGTTCGATCTTCATCAAGCCTTTATGTTCATCAACGCAAATATGTTCTTGATTTGCTTACTGATGCTGGTCTTACCATGGCTAAACCAGCTGCTACTCCACTTCCTCGTGACTGCAAGTTTAATGACATTGATTCCCCTTTGTTCATTGAAGTTGATAGATATAGAAGACTCATTGGTCGTCTTCTTTACTTGGGTTTCACTCGTCCTGACATCACTTATGCCATACAGCAGTTGAGTCAGTTTGTTCAGGCTTCTACAGAGCAACATTGGTCTGGTGCACTTCATGTTTTACGGTACCTTAAGGGTACTCATTCACAGGGTTTGTTTTTCCCTGTTCAGATGGATCTCTCTGTTGTTGCTTACTGTGATTCTGATTGGGCTGCATGCCCTCTTTCTAGGAAATCTCTCACTGGTTATTGTGTGTTCATGGGATCCTCTTTGATCTCTTGGAAAACTAAGAAACAAGCTACTGTGTCCAAGTCCTCTCGCCGAAAGTTCGAATATCGAAGTTTATCTTCCACAGTTTGTGAATTGTTATGGATTTCTTATATCCTTAAGGACTTAGGTGTTCCTATTCCTCTTCCTATACCTCTTTGGTGTGATAATCAAGCTGCGATTCATCTCTCTGCCAACCTTATTTTTCATGAACGTACCAAGCATTTGGAAATTGATTGTCATCTGGTTAGACATCAGTTCAAGTGTGGTTTTGTTCTTCCACAATATATTTCTACTCGGTTACAGTTGGCTGATTTGTTTACCAAGTCATTACCAGCTCCTTTGTTCTCTGATTTATTGTCCAAGATGGGTCTATGTGACTGGCATAGACTTCCATCTTGAGGGGGGGATGTAGAGTTATGTAATGTATTGTATATCATGAAGCTAGTTATGTAATGGTATGTATGTATTGAATCATGTAATCCGTATAGTGTATCACAGGTTTATATTAGCTTACTTCAGGTAGTTGTAACAAGGGTGTGTAATGTACACCTTCTTGTTTTGTATATAAACAATGTACACTGTATTTTCGATATATGGAATAAAAGATTGAGAAGTTCTTCTCTGTTCTTCTTCATTGATTCATTGTTTCAATGTTTACTATTACATTGATCAACTGATCATTTTGATCATTGATCTACTGTTTTAGTGTGTGAATTGTTCAGATTCTCCTTTCGAGGTTCTCGCTTGTGGTGGATACCCTCTACTATCAAAACATGTCATACCTAATTTCCATGTTGCTTTTCTCTGTAGTTGCTGCTTTTTTTTTGGTTGATTCTGCACATCTAAACTAAATGTCCCTGCCTTGAAATTCATATGTTTTAGTCATTTTTTGAAAACCAAGCAGGTATTAAGTTTAGTTTTCGGTATCGCTCATCTTTGAGACGAACTTGATTAGATGGTTGTACTTCCGTTTTCTTAGCTGGATGACCTGCTGGGAACGCATCAATATTCGCACTTCCAAAAATACGGATCACTGCGGGAGCTGAATCATCAATGCTCAAAATTAGTTTTGATCTATCTATTACATTCAACTAGGAGCAATTACTTACTTTTCATCGTCATGTGCAGGTTAAGTTATGCAGTTGGCATGGCTGAAGCTACGGTAAAGCATCGTCGCGGCCTGGTTAGTAATGGCAAGAAGGTTGAATTCCTTTTGGAACAAGTGAACATAGAAATAAAGGAAATGCAAGCAGAGAATAAGCAATTGAAAGCAGAACTTGAGAGTATTAAATGATCAGTACATTCAAGTAATGCTCTAACCACTTCATGTTGTGGTATTGTACCATTGTCAGCTCAACAGTAGCAGAAAAGCCTGAGGAGGTCTTAAGCTCTTTCATGCTTAGAGGTATTAAGTTTAAGGACTTCTTGGGTGATCAAGTAATTCCCATTAGAGGAGAGTTTGAGTATGATCATCATCTTTTCATGGATGGTCCAAAATAAATAATTGATGACATGGGAGTTTGCTAGTTAAACCCTTAAAAATATGTGACTTTATCAATGCTTAATCTGTGTTATAATATGTAATTATATATAGAAAGTGATTGGGTTACATGTTTTTTATGACAATCTCTTATTTACTTAATAGTTATCTCAAGTTTACATTGTTAAGTAAATAGTTACTCTAAAGTGATTGGATTGCATACATATATAGAAAATGAGTTGAGTTTGAGGACTAAACATGAGTACAAATCCCACAGGATTTTGTTATTATTAAGATTCCTTGATAAGAAGAATAACTAATATTATGAAGAAAAAAAATCAATTTTTTCAACTAAAAAAATACTCATGACAAATAATAATTTAATTCTGTTTTTTTTTCTAAAAAATAAAACTGTTTTGCTTCCTAAAAAAATTGTGCTGGAAGTTATTTTTTGTGGTAAATTGAGGAGGTGAATTTCTTTTGAAAAAAAAGAAAAGAAAATATATGATGCAAATCGTTAATTTTGTGGTAAAGTTATGTGGTGAAGTAAACTAGCTACTTTTGTCCATTTTTTTTTTTGAGAAGTTGGAGGTGAGCTCAAGAAAGTTGTATATAACATCTAAAAAATATGTACATTAGAGGGGTTATGTACCCTCCACGCCATCTACAAAGAATCTATGTACGGAAAAAATGATAATGATATTTCTACCCCATAGGGACAAACGTACCGCTAAAAGCCAAAACTCACAACCATCTAACTCTTCGCGCAAGCTCAATGAAGCTTAGAGTCAAAACTCACCTAAGAGAAGCTAGGAAAATCAAGGGTTATACCCAAATAAATCCTCAAGGCATTAGTTTCCAAGACAACGACACATGAATTGAGGTGAGTCATCAATAACGCTCCCAACAAATATGTATCCATGCATTAACATGGCAGCAACTCCTTCGAGTTCGAGCAGTGTATCCCCTCGCCCATCACCACGAAACCGCCTCCAACACCTACAAATCCAAAGACAATCGAAGATAGCTCTTCCCTCCCATTAGTGTGGTACCCATTAAAAAAAAAAAAACAAACTAACCCCTTGTTTGACAGCAACACATACATAAACTCAATATAAATTTGACAGAGTTTCTTTACTTTATATACCGTTATTTTCATGTTGGCATAATCTAGGGTGCTAATTTGTAATCGAACTACAAAGCAAAACAACTACAAATTAATATACAACTTCAAAATTGGTGGCAAAAATTTGTTGTCCAAAAACAATTCCAACTTCCTACAAGTTATATACTAATTTGTAAAACAAAGCGAATTCTCGGATCTTGTAATAAACCAACTCTATAAATACGCACGAAAGCATTGTTGAACATTTTCAAAATAAATGTTTAGTCCCACATTGGTTAGGAACTTCAAGTTTAAAGAGTATATATGTACTCTTGCACCATAGTGTGTGTAAAATTAAATACAAGTGCTATGACAAGTGAGCCATATGCGCCCGTGCGGGGCGCGGGGCATATGATGCATTTTATGCGCTTTTATAGGCACACTTAGCACTTGGCACGAGGCACGTGCGTGTTTGTGTATATGTGTGCAAGCTAACCATGGGTAAAACTTTTTTAATATTAATTTTTACCATTTTCGAGATTAAATGGGTAGTTATTAGAGTGGCTGAGTGGGTGCAGTTGAAACTGCTCTCAACTATTCCATTGCATCAATGGTTGACTGCTCACTATTCCATTGCATCAATGCTTGACTGCTCCACTACTCCATTGCATCAATGCTTGACTGTTCCACTACTCCACTACCCTATTTTCACTCTAACAGGTCATGACCAGTGCCCTATAAGAGGAGAGGTTTGGGGAGGAAGAAATCATCTCGAAATTCACCGGTAATTGCTCTTGTTTTCATCTTTCACTACCGCAAAGTGAAAGGTGGGTTTACTTCATCGTATTATTTAGGATATTTGCTGACTCTTGCGGTGTAGAGAGCAAAACTTCTTTTAGGAAAGTGGCAGTGTTACACGCTTTGAAGTCATTGCAAGTCCCTCTGTTCTAACAAGCATGCTCTTTCAATGCTCAGATTTAATTAATTTTCATATCTCCAACGTCTTCTAATTCTCTCTTGTTCACGTGTTTGTCAATCAGCTGCATGCTCAAATGACTGGTGGTGTTGTTGTTGATTCTTCTTCTTCTTCTTCTTTTTCTTCTTCTTCAACGATGAAGAAAGTGTACCCTGGCCAGATGACTACCTTCGTCATTTTTGCATCTCTAGTTGTTGTTTGTGGTGGTTTGATGCTGGGCTATGATATCGGCATCTATGGAGGTGTCACTGCCATGTCTTATTTTCTTGAACCCTTTTTCCCCGACGTCTATAGGAAGGAGCAAGGCATCGTCTCGAGCAACCAGTATTGTAAGTTCGATAGCCACAAACTCACCTTCTTCACATCCTCTCTCTACTTGGCTGCTCTTGTTGTGCAGTGGCCTGCATCTTATTCTACTTCCAAGCATGGCCGTAAGTTCTCCATTGTGAGAATTCTCTAATGAGATAATGCTCTGTTGAGAAGAAAAACAGAACTGAAGAAACAAACACAGAACTGAAGAAAACGAAAATTGTATTGATTGAATAACATTGTTATTACAATACAGTGAGAGTGCTATATATAGACACTCCACAATAACCAAATAAACAAACTAACAGTAATAACAACTTCCTAACTAACTTACAACAGACACAACATAAATACAACAAACTTCTAACTAATCTAACCGACTTACAACTGACATAACAGAAGTAACTAACAGTTTGTTACAATCATTAATCACAGTACATCAATAGCTTAACCATTATCGAACTGTCCACTTGTTGTTGCTTTGTCACCAACTGTTGCTTTGTCACTGACTAAACCTTGATCTCTAACATGCCCCCTCAAACCGAATCTAGGTGAACAAATTAGATTCAGTTTGGAAGAAAGGAAAAGAAACCGAGGAGTAGAAAGAACTTTGGTAAACAAATCAACAGACTGATGTTCTGTAGGAACATAACGAAGATCAAACAAACCAGCAGCAAGCTTTTCCCTAAAAAAATGAACATCAACTTCAATATGTTTAGTCCGAGCATGAAAAACAGGATTTAAGGCTAAAGCACGGGCACTAGTATTATCACACCACAATATAGGTTTGGAAGAACAAGCAAAACCAAGTTCACGAAGAAGAGAAGAAGTCCATAAGATATCAGTAACACCCAAAGCCAGTGCACGATACTCACCTCAGTACTAGATCGTGCTACAACTGATTGCTTCTTAGAATACCAAGTAATAAGATTGCCACCAAGAAGAACACACACTCCACTAGTATATCGACGATCGCCAATGTCACCGACCCAATCAGAATCAGTGAAAACTTCAAGAGACAAAGAAGTAGCAGGACGAAACACAATACCAGTTGTAAGAAAAGATTTCAAAAAACGAAGAACTCTTTTGACAGCTGCCCAATGAAGATCAGTAGGATGTTGTTGAAATTGACTAAGTTTGTTAACAATGAAACTGATATCAGGACGAGTGTATGTGAGATACTGCAGGGCACCCAAAGTACTCCTATACAAGGTAGGATCCGAGAAAAGAATACCAACAGCAGCACTGAGTCGAGCACCAACAGAATAAGGAGAAGACAGTGGCTTAGAATCCAACAAGTTTGTCTTCTTGAGGATATCGAGAATGTATTTATGTTGAGATAAATACAATCCTGAAGAGTCACGATAGACTTCAAAACTAAGAAAATAATCAACATCACCCAAGGTTTTAAGAGAAAACATGGAATTTAACCAAGTAATAAGTTGCTGAATCAATGAAGGATTGGACCCTGTGATGAGAATGTCATCAACATACACAAGAAGCAGTAGAATAGAAGAATCAGACCTCTGAAAGAAGAAACTAACATCAGCTGAACTATTAGTGAATCCCCAAGTGAGCAAAGCTATTTTGAGCTTAGAAAACCAAGCCCGAGGAGCCTGCTTTAGACCACACAAGGCTTTGTTCAGTTTACATACAAACTTAGGATATTTCTTACTAATGAATCCTTCAGGTTGGCTCATGAACACATCTTCAGAGAGTTCACCATTGAGAAAAACATTGTTCACATCAAGCTATTTAATAGGCCACTGATAAGTAACAACAAGAGTAAACATGATACGAAGAGAAGATGGTTTAATAACAGGCGAGAAAGTAGCTCCAAAATCAAGACCAGGAATTCGATGAAATCCCTTAGCCACTAGTCTTGCCTTATACCTCTGAATTTCCCCAGTAGGAGTAGTTTTAGCTCGAAAAACCCACTTACAACCAACAACACTTATATCAGAAGTAGGAGGAACCAAAGTCCAAGTGTTGTTGATGTCCAATGCTTGAATTTCATCATTCATAGCAGAATTCCAATTTGGATCAGCAAGAGCATCTTTAACAGACTTAGGTTCAGTAAGAGAGTGAACCAAAGCATATGGAGAAGTAACAACCAATGCCTTTGGTTTGAAAACACCAGTCTTACTTCTAGTCTGCATAGGGTGAGTGTTAATATTAGAACTGGTAATGATATGTTGTGGTAATTCAGTAGGTAAAGAAGGTAGTGATAGGTCAGTAGGTAAAGATGATGGTGGTAAAGCGAAGGAAGAGAATTAGAAGAATCGGATGTAGGAGAAACAGAAACAGATGATTTTGAAGAAGAGGAAACAGACGAAGATTGAAAAACAGATAAAGGAAGACTAGAAGAAGAAAGAGAAGAAGAAGAATGAATAGATGAAAAAAGACTAGGATAAGGGAAGTCATCTTCATTAAACATAACATCACGAGAAATATAAATCTTGCCATTTGAATGTAAACACTTATAGCCATGATGCCTAGGACTATAACCAATAAAGACACACTTGGAAGATTGAAAATTGAACTTGTGGTGAGAGTAGGTAGTAAGGTTTGGATAACAGGCACATCCAAAAGTTTTAAAATAGGAATAATCAGGTAGTTTACGAAAACACACCTCATATGGAGATTTAAAAGCAAGAACAACAGATGGTAAACTGTTAATAAGAAAAACAGTTGTTAGAAATGCTTCTTCCCAAAATGAGAAAGGTAGTTTGGAATGAGCAAGAAGAGTGAGACCCATTTCAACAATGGAACGATGCTTTCTTTCAGGAACACCATTTTGTTGATGAGTATATGGACAAGAATAACGATGAACAGTACCGGATGCATTCAATAGATTTATATTCAAGGCTCATATCAGATTGAAATACTTTCAACTTGGAGTTAAGTTGAAGTTCAGCTTGTTTAATATGAATAAAAGCGGCATATGCATCTGATTTCAATTTAAGAGGATAGAACCAAGTAAATCGACTGAAAGCATCAACAAACACAATGCAATACCTTGAACCTTGAGAAGATAATAATGGAGATGGACCCCAAAGATCAGAATAAACCAACTCCAATGGCTTAGTAGCAGTTATAGTGCAGGAAGGAAAATGAAGTTTGCGCATCTTAGCTACTTTACAAGAGTTACAAAAAGATACGCAAGATTTATTTGTAGATGTGTTCAATGAAGATAAAACTTTGTGCAACACAGAATTAGATGGATGTCCTAGCCGAGCATTCCATACATCATTATTAACAGAACTAAGCAGTGAAGTAGTACAAGAATTATATGAAGAAAAAATAATTGGAACAGAGAAGACTGAACCAAATGTAAATGAATCAGCCTTTGGAAGACAATACAAGCCATTATGGAGCACTCCTTGAAGCAATGTTGTCTTCAAATCCTTGTCCTTGACAGAGAAAGAAGATGGAGTAAACTCAGTAATGACATTGTTATCACGAGTAAGCTTTGAAATACTTATAAGATTCTTAGCTATCTTTAGAACAAGAAGAACATTATGTAGTTGAAGAGAATGAGAAGGAACTGAATTAGATTTAACCACAACATTACCAGTATGAGAAATTTTTAACAACTCATCATTACCAACAGTAACCAACTGATTACCTTTGTATTCAGTTTTATTGAGTAGAGCAGATCCATCAGAAGTCATGTGACTGGATGCTCCACTGTCCATGTACCAATTTGGATCAACAACATTCTCGGGAGTCGCCATCATGCCTTGAAAATGATTGATCATAGCTTGAGGTGCAGTTGGTTGAACATTGTGAGGTATTGGATAATGAAGCTGTGCAAGAGGACGTCGATTATGATTAGGATAACTTGTAGAACCTGAGGACTGACCTTGAGGACCTTAAAATGATTGATCAAATCTATGATAACATTGAAGAGCCATATGTCCATGTTTATAGCACAACTGACAAAACATCTTTCCTCTATTTCCAGACATTCCTCCACGATTCTTGAATCCACCACAAAAACCATTGTTAGATCGATTTTGAAAAGATGTAGAACTGACTTTCATACCTTGTGACTTCTTGTCACTGTTTTCAACAAAGTTTGCTGAAACATTGTTCATATCTGTTTGTGAAGCTTGATTCAAATCTTCTATTCTCTACTCATGCATCATCAACATATATTGTGCATCTTGCAATGACATATTTGATCTTTGAGAAAAAACTAAAACCACAACAGGATCAAATTCATGACCAAGACCATTTAGTATTGACTGAATCATATCAGATTCAGTAACCACTTGACTTACTGACCTCAGTTCAGCAACTATTGTTTTAACTTTGAGAACAAATTCAGAAATTGAAGAAGAACCTTTTTTTATGTTGTTTAGCTTCTTCTTGAGCTGCGGAACTCGTGCCATTGATGACTGAGCAAATAAGCTCTCCAAAGTTTTCCAGATTTCAAAAGATGACTCACATTCAGTGACATGTCCAATGACATCTTTGCTTATGTTTGAAAACAACCAAACCATAAGCAAGTTGTCACATCTACTCGAACTTCATCGATTCTGACTTAATCTGATGTAACTGATGATCTCTTGTTTTCAATGAAAAAATCTAATCCTAAAGCTCGAATTGCAGCTCTTACTTGAACTTTCCAATAGATGTAATTACCTTCATCAAGTTTTGTAGGTAGATTGAAGTTGAGAGACTTTGTTATTGCGGTAACATCAGCAAATGTGCTGAGACCACCAGAATCTCCTTCATAAGAACTAGCTTCTGCCATTGTAGGATGCTCTGATACAATGTAAGAATTCTCTAATGAGAGAATGCTTTGTTGAGAAGAAAAACAGAACTGAAGAAACAAA
Source organism: Stephania yunnanensis (assembly GCA_039657365.1). NCBI lineage: Eukaryota > Viridiplantae > Streptophyta > Magnoliopsida > Ranunculales > Menispermaceae > Stephania > Stephania yunnanensis. The sequence goes on along the minus strand of CM077585.1, from coordinate 49,383,272 downwards.
CACGGAACTGAAGAAAACGAAAATTGTATTGATTGAATAACATTGTTATTAGTTATTACAATATAGTGAGAGTGCTATATATAAACACTCCACAATAACCAAACAAACTAACTAACAGTAATAACAACTTCCTAACTAACTTACAACAGACACAACATAAATACAACAAACTTCTAACTAATCTAACTGACTTACAACTGACATAACAGAAGTAACTAACAGTTTGTTACAATCATTAATCACAGTACATCAACAGCTTAACCATGATCGAACTGTCCACATGTTGTTGTTTTGTCACCAAGTGTTGCTTTGTCACTGACTAAACCTTGATCTCTAACATCCATCATCATTGGCGTCATTATCTTCCTTCTTGGTGCAGCCTTCAATGCCGCTGCCATCCACGTCGCCATGCTCTACATTGGGAGACTTTTGCTCGGATTAGGTGTGGGCTTTGTCATACAAGCTGCCCCCCTTTACTTATCTGAGATGGCCCCCTCAAAATCTAGAGGCTCCCTCAACACCATGTTCCAATTGATGATCACTATTGGAATTCTTGTGGCCAATCTCGTCAACTACTCCACAAACAAGATTAAAGGCTGGTGGGGGTGGAGATTGATTTTAGGCCTCGCTGCGGTTCTTGCTGCCATTGTCCTCCTCTGCTCTATCAGCCTCCCCGACACCCCCAACTCCATGATCAACCGCGGTGTAAGTGAGGAAGATGTGAAAAAGAATTTTCGAAGGCTTCGCGGCACTGAAGAAGTTCATGAGGAGTACCAAGACTTGTGCGATGCTTGCGCCAATGCTACCAAGGCCGCCAACAACAATAATAACAAGTTGGCAATTTTCCATAGAAAATATGTGCCCCATATGGTAATGACATTCCTTATTCCCTTCTTCCAACAGCTCACAGGGATCAATGTTATCATGTTTTATGCTCCGGTTCTCTTCCAAACTCTCGGCTTTGGCAACGATGCTTCTCTCATGTCCGCAGTCATCACTGGCCTAGTTAATGTCGCTGCAACAGGGGTTGCATTCCTTGTAGTTGACAGGCATGGAAGGGGGGCTTCAGATGCTCCTATCACAGGTTATCATTGGATCTCTCATCTGGAAGGTGTTTAGAGTGGCTGGCATGGCTAGTATTTCGAAAGGCTATGCATACGGGATAGTGGCTCTCGTATGTGTTTATGTTGCTGGATTTGCTTGGTCATGGGGTCCCTTGGGATGGTTGGTCCCCATCGAAATATTCCCTCTAGAGATCAGATCGACCGGGCAGGGTGTCAATGCCAACATCAACATGTTGATGACCTTTGTAATTGGCCAAGTATTCCTCGGCCTGCTCTGCGCCACCAAGTTCGGCCTCTTCTTCATCTTTGCCTTCTTTGTGCTGTCCATGACTCTTTTCGTCGCCTTCTTCCTCCCCGAGACAAAGGGCATCCCCATTGAAGATATGTCTAAGGTGTGGAGTTAGCACTGGTTCTGGAGGAGATTTGTTCCTTCCGAAGACTCAACTAGAAGAGTTGAGATGGTCTGAATCATCTTTTGTTTTTGCTTTATTAGATTGTTTAGTGTAGGGTCTGTTCATATTAAACCTTTTGGTTTATGTTAATGCCATGTTGTTTCATAGAGTATGATATATATATGGAACTGAATTGGTGTTCACTACAAGGGTCATATATTGGTCTTCTGTACATAAAGTTCAATTTTAATTAGATTCCATTTTTTTTCTTGTTAAGTGTCTTATTTAATATCAAGTTTCAACTGAATTTTTTGGTAGTTAAATTGTGATTATTACTCAAGGCAATCAATATATTTTTGAGTTTGGGATTTTCAGTAGGTTTCAGTCCTATTTATTGATGAACTTTCAACTGTTTAGTTGAAGAGTTCAAGATTCTAGTTATAGTCAAGAAAGCAAGCAGGGTCTACCAGTCCCTAGTAATTTTTGAAGTTGAAGTTTGGCGTCTTCGACGTCTTTCTGTTTCTGAAATGCAATGTTAATTGAGTTTGTGAATTATCAGTCCAAACATGAGTACAAAAAATTTTCAGATTTACAGGGTGAAAGGAGGCGACACTTCATTTATTGTATATGCAAAATAATAGAATTAAAAAAATGAGGTATACAAGATTGAGCTCCATAAGAATACACAAAAGGGTGAGCGCCCCAAAATAAAACACCCACTTACTCGTCGTGCGAGTTAATAGTAACTCCTTACCCACAAAACATACCCCCAAAAATTCCATGACAACAGTTAGAAGAAGCAAAACAGCCATGGATCCAACCCCACCACACAGACTAACGATGCGGCGGAATTCCACGCCCCTTCATGGAAGTTCTAACCGACCCAAGAAGGCCGCCCCCATGCATGCCTCGTCTCCAAAGGTCGGTGAGCTAAGCCTTACCGGCAAGGGATCCAACTTCACTCAAGCACAACAAGGCAGAAGTATATATGTAATTGCCTGTTCGCTTCACATTTTAGTGAATCCTAACACATGGGATTAATTAGTGATGGGACTAATACATGGGTTTAGATAGTTTAGTCCCATTTGTGTATCTTGTTTGGTTGGGAGTTTTAAGGTTGGCATTAAATGAGGTTGTACATGTACATTTACCAAAATACCATTACATAAATCACGCATCCTCCCCCCATTTCACACATTCCTCATTTCCTCCACTGCGAATGTCTCCTACCTCTGCTGCTTCAGCTCGCACCTCATCTCCTCCACTGCTTCATCACCACCAAATCCCTCCACAGACCTCTCTCAACAACCACCGAAACCCAGTCTCAGAAACTCGACCGCATCGCGACCGAGCTTCTCGACCTCACCAAGCTCGAGCGCCACGACTACGCGATCCTCTTCCGCCTCAAGATGGGCTCCGAACAAGCTGCGGCCGGCAATATCCGGCATCGACTCGTCCGGCTCTTCGCTGCCCGCTGCTGGAGTCGAAGGCCGCGGAGAAGACGGCCTTCGATTTGAAGCAGGAGAAGTTCGACGCTGCGGCGAAGATCAAGATTATTAAGGAAGTTAGGAGTTTTACGGATTTGGGATTGAAGGAGGCGAAGGAGTTGGTGGAGAAGAGGACGAACAGGATGAACAGGACGAAGAGGACGAATAGAAAACCATGTTTGGTAGAGATGGAGATTTGTGATTTAGTGAAGGTGTTGTGTTAATGTGAGGGGTAAAGTGGTAATCTCCACTAACCACCCACTATGGATTAGCTAATCCCACCAAAAATGGTGGTATTGTTTAATCCACTCCCATGCCCATTAACTAATCTTGTGGCTTAGTTAATCCTCCAAGCGAACACCGGATTAACTAGTCTAGTGTGGCTAATCCGACCTAAGACGGTGAAGCGAACAGGCCATAAGAGTTACACCCAAAGTATATCATAGTAAACGCAAAAACCATTCCACCTCTAACATTCTGCGCCTTCCAACCACCAAGGGATAACAAGAGATGTGGTGAGCCTACCACCACCATAAGTCATTAGCCAAATTAAATTATTTAACCATTTTTATATGATTATGTAACCACTTGTACCATAATTATTTTCTTTTGGCCTCTTAATTTCCTTATGTTGTGTAACCACTAATTTAAATAATTATGTAATTGCACATTTATTATTTGTTTGTCTTTTGATTTCGACATAGGTATAAATGTAATGTAACACTAATTTAAATAAGGCCTAATAAGCAAATATATATTTGTAGGAATAGATGCAGGAATCAAAGATGGATCAGAGACGGAATTATTGGATTTCGTCTCTGATCCGTTGCAAATCAGAGACGGATCAGAGACAGAATATAATAATTCTATCTCTGATCCGTTACTAATCAGAGACGGATCAGAGACGGAATTATTGTGTTCCGTCTCTAATCCGTTGCTAATCATAGACGGATCAGAGACAAAATTTTGTATTCCGTCTCTGATCCGTCTCTGATTAGCAACGGATCAGAGATGGAATGCAATTACAATTGTACCCTTTAGAAGAATTTTCATTTCTGTTCCGTCTCTGTACCGTTTCTAAATTCCGTCTCTAATCCGTCTCTAATCAACAACGGAAACACATTTCCGTTGCTGATTGAATCAGCGACGACGATTTTAGAGACGGAATAGGTTTCGTCTCTGTTCCGTTACAGAATTGAATTAGAGACGGAATTTATGCAAATCAGATACGGAAATTCCCGTTTCTAATCTGCTGTTTTTTTGTAGTGTATATCATAACGTTTCAATTTTTGCAAATATATCCTAACATTTTAGTTTCATGTAAATTGCATACTTGTAATTATTATGTATCAAACCACAATCAAAGTCATGAATGGTCACTTGATTACGTACTAATTGCATTTATACGAAATAATATTCTCAATTGTATGCATAATTTATTATATTTTCAAGTGTAATTCACTAAAAAATAGGAAGTGGATTATGTAACCGTCTCTTTTATTATATAATTTACAAGAAATCAAAAGGTTCGGATATTTTTGACAAAATTCAAACGTTATGATATTTTTGCAATAACCTTAAAATGTTATGATATATTTGCCTATTAAGCCCTCATATAATTACGTAACCGTTTCTTTTATTATATAATTTATTTTTATTTTTGGGTCTCTTGATCTCCCAATGTAAGTGTAACATAGCATTAATGTCCTAATCATTCTCTCCACTATATAAGCCAAAGCTTCTCAAGAACACTCGTCTCTTAAAACTTACTATATAAGCCAAAGCTTATCAAGAACTCACTCACCTCTCAAAACTCTCTTTCAATATCTAATTTTACAAACATTTGTCATAGTTATGAGTCTTTTGAGAAAGTTAACGAGGAAGAAACATGGTGAAATGCATATCTTTCTCTCTTTTTACAATTTTATGTGCTTCTTTCGATCTTTTTATTTTTAAATAATGATATTATTCTTTTTTTGTTGTCTACGTTGGATGATTTGTTTTTCACCTTGGGTCGATCTAATATTTTACTTAATAAAAAGGACTCATTTTTTTCTATCAAATTCACTTTTTATTTAATATATGATACTTTGTCTTACCCGCCCACGAAGCGTGTGATGTCGGCTAGTAATAATTAAGGATGGATCTTCATGTACTGATGGGGCTTCGAAATAGCAGAGTTGTATTACAATTCTAATTGTTTTAGGAATCTTATTTTGAATAGAATATATGTTTTATTTCCTGATTTTATTATATGTTTAGGACTATAAATACTCGATTTTATTGGTGTTTAGACAGACTTTTCGATTCAATATATTTGTTCAATAAACTTGATTCTTCGAAATCAGTTTTTGCAATTCTAGGTTTTGGTAATTGTATTGTTATTTTGCTTAGGTGGTGCGTCAAGTGCAGAGCTTTGAATGTATGAAAGCTTGTTCAAAATGACAATGGCCACTAATTATAAAGATAATGGTCAGGAATTACCCGATGTTTGAAGAAGGCTTCCAAAACACGAGGACATCAATTCGTGAAATCGAACAACAGTTGCAAACTTTGTTACGGGGTAATAATAATCAAAGATTTGAGGATCAAGTAGTGAGGGAAGTTTCCCCTGCACAACGACCTCAAATTCCAATGCATGTCATGAGAACCGACGACTCCAGTGATAAGAAGAAATTATACGAAGAGAGGACCGTCAACGTTGGCAAGGAAGAGATGACCATGAATACAAATTGAAGGTGGATATTTGATAGGGTTCCTCTCCTCCTCTACCAGACGAACCACCACCACTACTACACAGAAGAGGACAAAATGAGAGCCGAAAGAGAGACAAAATGAAAGAACCAACAGAGAGACATAACGATATATTGATTTAAAGGCAAAGTGCACAGTGATTACAACCCAACAGTGACTACACCCAAAAATACACCCCAACAATGTACACCCAGGTTCCCAGAGACAAAGAGTACCCTCTTTTCTCAGCCCAGACTAAAAGTCTCTTACAAAATGCTTCCTGTCCTTATGACGGTTCCCCCCCTTTTTTATATACTACACCCCACACTTCTCTAGATGTTTCCCTGATCATGCATGTGGAGCCTCAGCTGGGCCCACAGTTGGAGTTGTAACCACCTCATTTGGACATGATCCCCTACTCCCATGTGATCTTTTTGTATACCACTTTGTGATGGGAGGCCTAACAATACTCCCCGGCCGCAGAACCACCTTGTCCTCAAGGTGGAAGGAGGGAAAAGATTTCCAGACATGGCGAACCAACTCCCACGTGGCATCAGAGTCCGGCAGATTTGTCCACTTGATCAGCTCTTCAGGACCCGCCGCGAGAGCACGATAGGCCAACACTAGCTCAGGTTCAACAACCATAACGGAATCCGGGGAGAAAGGCGGGAAATCAGTTGTCACCGGCACGGGCCCGATCACCTTGCGTAACTGGGAGACATGAAAAACATTATGGATGGAGGCGGACGTTGGGAGCTCCAGTCGGTACGCCACGGGGCCGACACGGGCTAGGATTTGATAAGGGCCGAAATACCGAGGACTAAGCTTCATATTGGAACGTATTGCAACAGTGTGTTGTCGATACGGACGCGGTTTTAAGTACACTTGGTCACCCATCGAGAAAGAGAGGTCCCGACGATGCTTGTCAGCTTGTTGGCGCATACGGTTCTGGGCTAGTTGCAGCTGATCACAGATTTCAGCGAGGATGAGATCCCGGGAACGTAACAAAGAGGCCTAATCAGGAGAAACTGCAGAGTGGGAGAACCCGTAACGGACCAGCGGCGGGGGGTCGCGACCATAAAGGACCTTGAAAGGGGAGCAGTTAAGGGAGGTATGGAAAGACGAATTATACCAAAACTCGACCAAGTGCAGCCACTCCGACCAATCCTTTGGTTGCTGATGTATAAAACAACACAAGTAAGTTTCCACACACCTGTTAACCACATTTGTTTGGCCATCACTCTGAGGGTAGGAGGTGGAATTGCACTGCAGTTGAGTGTGCTGGAGGTGGAATAATTCACTCCAAAAGTGACTGAGGAACACCTTATCACGGTAGGAGACGATATTGCGGGGAAACCCGTGGAGTTTAACCACCCCTTTAATGAAAACATCGGCAACCTGGCGCGTCGTGAACGGATGGCGTAGGGGTAAAAAATGGTTTTACTTGCTGAAACGATCAACTACGACCAGAATTGAAGTGAACCCTTTAGAAGGTGGTAAGCCCTCGATGAAATCCATCGAAATATCATCGAATACCCCTGCTGGAATAGGTAAGGGCTGCAGCAACCCCCCGGGAGATAAAGTCTCGTACTTATTGCGCTGGCAAATGTCGCAAGAGGCTACAAAACCCTTGACATCTTTCTTCATCCCAAGCCAAAAGAATTTCGCAGCCATGCGCATATATGTTTTGAGGAAACCACCATGGCCGCCTATGGGAGAGGAGTGAAATTCAGTCAACAGGCACACCTTAAGGGAAGAGGAGGCGGAGATTACAGTACGGCCCTTAAAAAGGAGGAGGCCACGCTGGATGGTCCACCCAGGTTTGTCAAGAGAACCCTGCTGGAGACCCAGAAAAATGGGAGATAAGGTAGGATCACTCTCTACTTCGGCAGTGATGACCGGTGAGTCCGCAATAGAAGTCACTGTCATAGAGTGCAGAGAGCTATCCACAGGGAAACGAGACAACGCATCAGCAGCGAGATTAGAGGAGCCCGTTTGGTACTGGATATCAAAGTGGTAGCCGAGTAACTTGATCAGCCAACGTTGGTACTCCGGAGCAACCACCCGTTGCTCAAATAAGAACTTCAAACTGCGCTGATCTATCCGCACTAAGAAGAGGTAATGGCGCCACTTCTGAATGGCCAAGACCACAGCCATCAACTCCCGTTCATAAGCCGATTTGCACTGCACCCGAGGAAAAATGGCTTGACTAAAAAAGCAATAGGGCAGCCACGCTGAGAGAGGACAACACCTATCCCAACGCCCGAGGCATCTGTCTCAACCACAAAGAGGGCATTAAAATCAGGCAAGGATAACATGGATACCTCTGTCATTGCGTGCTTGAGGCGTTGGACAACAAACGTAGCCTCATCCGACCACTTGAAATAGTCCTTGCGAAGCAACTGAGTCAGTGGAGCGGCAATTTTCCCATAATCCTTGACGAAACGCCGATAGTAGCCGGTAAGGCCGAGGAAGTCGCGCAACTCCTTCGAGGAACTCGGTATTGGCCATGCTTCCATGGCTCGGACTTTGTCTGGATCAGCCTGCACCCCTTCCCCGAAAATAATGTGACCTAAATAGTCCAGGTTAGTACGGCCAAAGCAACATTTCTTAATATTAACAAACAAGGAATGAGAGTGAAAGATAGAAAGGACTTGACGGAGATGGTCACAGTGACCGGCCATAGTGGCACTATACACCAGGATGTCATCAAAGAAAACCAGAACGCAGTGACAAAGCAGTCCTTTGAAAATGGAGTTCATAAGGGATTGAAAGGTGGCCGAGGCATTAGACAAGCCAAACGGCATGACACGAAACTCGTAATGGCTGTCATGAGTGCGGAAAGTTGTCTTGGGAATGTCCATCGGTTTCACTCGGATCTGGTGATAGCCCGAACGCAAATCCAGCTTGGAAAAAATGTAGGCCCCATGCAATTCGTCGAACGGCTCATCGATATTTGGAATCGGGAATCGGTCGGGCACTGTCACACTATTCAACGCCCTGTAATCCACACGAAACCTCCAACTGTCGTCCTTCTTTTTCACCAGCAACACTGGACTTGAGAAGGGTCTGTTACTCGGTTGAATGATGCCTGAAGCCAACATTTTAGTGACCATCCGCTCAATCTCAGCCTTCTGAACCTGGGGATAACGATAAGGGCAGACACGAATGGGTTCAACCCCTTCCTTCAAGACTATTGCATGGTCGCATTCACGGGAAGGTGGCAAGGATGTAGGCTCCTGAAACAGGGAAGAAAAGGAATTCAATAACTGTTAGAGGCAGGGGGCAATCTCGCCACCGACCAGAGGAGAGACCGACGACTCCAGGCTAGAACACTCCACTAGAAAACATCCCACACCGTTATCGACAACACGTTAGAGGGCCTTACAGGAGACAAGCGCGTTGTGCAGAGAAAGGTCGCCACGTAAGGTCACACGTTCTCTCGCCACTGTGAACGTGAGGGAAAGGTTCTGCCAATCCACAGTAGTGATGCCCATAGTCTTCAACCACTTCATACCCAGGATTAAATCATGGCCACGCATGCCAATAGGAAAGAAATCTGCCACCACTTTGAGGTTGTCGAACAGCACGCAGAGATCCTTGCAAACCCCTGACCCGGACAAACGAGTCCCGCCGCCCACGAAAACCACATACGAAGCTGTAGGAGATAAAGGAATTCGTAGAGCACGGACCAGTGGTGGCGAAATGAAATTGTGGGATGCCCCGCTGTCGATGAGCACCACCACGTCTTGGTCTGCCACCCGACCTCGGACTTTAATAGTGTGCGGGTCCGGAATGCCGCCCAAAGCATGAGTCGATAACTCGAGGGTGGTCGGGTCCGGTTGGGGCTCGACCGACTCGGTAGAAACGTCCCCTGCAAACTCCCCGGCTTCATCATCATCGGCGACGAGCATCACATTCAGCACCTTCCTAGCACAACGATAACCAACAAACCACTTCTCATCACATCGATAGCACAGTCCTTGTTTGCGCCTGACCTGCGCTTCGGACTCAGTGAGTATGTGTAGGTGGGGAGACGCTGGTCGTGACAGACCCAGGTGGGCGAGGGCTCGTTGAGCCTGTCGGGCCTGGGCTCAGTTTACTACCAAGGCCCACTGTTGGAAGCCCCTTTGTTTGAAGAGATAATGGATCTTTGTGTGGGCCAGCCAGTGTATGAGAAACCCAATGTTGGGCCCTGGGCTCGTGTTTGGATGATAGGCCCACGAGAGGTGGTTGGGCCTTTGCTCATCGAGGCCCAACTCGCGAACCCTCACTGTTAGTGATCTTCTTCTCCAGACGGACAGCTCTGGCGATCACCGCCTTTAACGACGGTGGTGCATCGACCATGATCTTCACGCGGAGCCGATCAGATAAACCATTGACGAATACGGCGATCTTGTGAGTCTCTGATAACCCCTATTGATGAAGAAGAAGAAGCTCAAAACGTTTACGATATTCACTTGCAGTGGTGTGTTGTTTGATGGAGAAGAAATGCTGGCAAAGAAATAGTGGATCGACCTCCGTGAAACGCATCGACAGTTGCCTCTTCATCTCGTCCCAACTCGAGAACGGCTGCACCCGTTCCTCCGTTTGGAGCCAGATCTGGGCCGCTCCCACCAGGCAAACCCTTGCTGCTCGGAGTTTCGAAACCTCCGTCATGTCATGAAGAGCGAAATAGTGTTCGGCTTGGTTGAGCCAAACCAGGAGATCCGAACCATCGCATGTAGGCATCTTGATTTTTCTCACCTCTGGACCCGAGCTATATGGCGTCGACCCCCGATCTGGGCTGTTCGTCGCGAAAAAACCTTTCCCGGGAATCAGATCTGGTGGATCTATCTCTTTTGAGCCACTGGAAGAACCGATCTGAGGAGATCTGGCCAAATCGTACCTCTGCTGTTGGAACAGCTCCTCCATGCGGGACGACAGCATCTGGATCCGGGTTTGCACCTAATCCTGGAGCTCGGATCGCAGCCCCTCGATCGTTCCCTCCAGATCTTGGACTCTCCTCAGCTCCGACTCCATCGCTTTCAGTCGCACGTCCATTTTTGGCCCCATAACTGAGCTGCTCTGATACCAGTTGATAGGGTTCCTCTCCTTCTCTATTAGACAAACCACCACCACTACTACACACGAGAGGACAAAACGAGAACCGAAAGAGAGACAAAATGAAAGAACCAACAGAGAGACAAAACGATATATTGATTTAAAGGCAAAGTGCGCAGTGATTATACCCCAACAGTGATTACACCCAAAAATACACCCCAACAGTGTACACCCAGGTTCCCAGAGACAAAGAGTACCTTCTTTTCTCAGCCCAGACTAAAAGTCTCTTACAAAATGCTTCCTGTCCTTATGACAGTCCCCCCCATTTTATATACTACACCCCACACTTCTTTATATGCTTCCCTGATCATGCATGTGGAGCCTCAGCTGGGCCCACAGTTGGAGTTATAACCACCTCATTTGGACATGATCCCCTACTTCCATGTGATCTTCTTATATACCACTTTGTGATGGAAGGCCTAACAATATTCCATCCTTCAGTGGTTACTTTGATATAAAGGCCTTCCTAGATTGGTTTGGTTAGAAGAAGTAGATGGATTCTTTGAATACACAAATTCCAAAAGAGAAGAAGGAAAAATTGGTTGCCTATAGGTTAAAGGAAAGAGCTTTCGTATGGTGGATTTAGTTGAAAGAAAATAGAAGAAGAGAAAGGCGGCTCTTGTGTCTTCTTGGGAAAGAATGAAGCAAATATTAAGAAGAAGATTTTTACCTCCAAATTATGAACAATATTTGTTTGATGCTTATCAAAACTACATAGAAGGAAGCAAGAACATCCATGAATATACAACATAATTTTTGAGATTGGCAACTCACGATAATTTGGCGAAAAGTGGACCACAACAGGCATCTAGATACTTGAGAGGGTTGGAACCACCAATTAGAGAAAAAAAATGGTATTTAGATGGCTTTGAGTGTTCATGATGCAAGTAATTTAGCTATGAGAGTTGAGATGTTTATTAATCAAAAATCAAGAGAGAATAGAAAACCACGGCACAACGAAAGGCAAACATAGAACAACAAAAGGCCAGCGAGTGACAAGGAAAAGAAAATTATAAACTCCACAAATACATAAGGTACATGCATGAAGGGAAATAATTGTAGTAATGGAAATCGATGCAAGCAAGCCACCTCTATTCCTAAATATCCAAACCCTTACTAGAAACCTGCTCCTAAAGTATTTTAAATGTGGAGAACCCGATCATCGTTCTAATGAGTGTCCAAAAATAAAATTTGTTAACACAATAGAGCAAACTGAAGAAACACACAAGGAAGAAGAATGTCGACCTGATGGAGATGAAGATGACAACTTATATGAAGAATATGCTTTTGTGGGTACCAATAGGAGATTGATGTAGGAAAGAACATGAGAATTTGCAAACGCATAATTATTTCGCACTAGATGCATGGTACAAGGTCATCTTAGAGACAAGATCATTGATGAAGGAGGTAGTAGAACATCATCGTCAAATGAACAGTAAAGAAATTGAAGTTGCCAACCAACAAATCAACAGTAAAGAAATTGAAGCTGCCAACCGAATATGCATGGATTACAAGTATGAGTGATATTCGTGTCACTGAAAGGTGTAAGGTACCATTCTCTATCGGTAAATACTCGTAGGGTAATGGATTCAAACTGCTACCTTAGTCATGAATATGGAAAAGGAACAAATGGGATAAACATAAATGGCAAACACATATCAAAAGGCAAGAACATAGTTATGAGTTATGACATTAACCAAATCTACAAGAACTTCAGTAATTCTGCCAAACACAGCCTCCGTTCGAATGAGATAGATCAACTTGCTGAGCAATGGTACACATAAGAATAACAACTAGAAAAAAATGCAAATGACATATATCAACAATATGAACTTGTTTTCATGTCTAATTGCACATTAATAGAACAAAGTAATGCTTTCTTTTTTTGATCAAAGAATAAAGTAATGCTTTCTATAATTAATATGAAACTATTACGTTCAGCTTCTAATATACCAAAGGTACAATGCTGTTCTAATCAAGATTGAGTAGAGGCGTGGGAAGCGGATTGGCTAGATGAAATCAGCTCCTCCATACTCAGGCCACTGGGACATGGTTAAAGCAAATTTAGTAAGTGGATTAACCACCTAAAGAACACAATTGAACAAAAAAGTTGAATATCTTCGAATCCTGAAAACCAGCATATATACCAAAGGGTGGTACAAGTTTACATACAAAAAAAAAAGGATCTAGCGACGTATCAGATATCTTTCACTTCAGTTATTTATGTTTTGAAATGGAAGAAATGATGGTAAAGCTAGAGAGTTGTGATCGAGCAAAAGAGAATTTCACTTGAGTACCATTGACTGGTCAGCATTACATGTATCACCACTAGTTTGTCTGGTCCTTGCGTTTAGGTACCTGTAAATTTTATACATATATGACTATACGTATAATCATATATAAGGACGAGTGTTTGAGCTTAAAAAAGAAATCAGTTGCTCTAACATGGTGTAGAAAGACTAGTGAACAACAAAATTAATGAAAGAATGATTTCCCCAAACCTCTTCATTACAAAGCCTATTTAAAAATCGATAGCGAACAACTATAAATGTGAGCAAAACACCATTAATTATAATATATCTATCAAGAAAAGAAAGAACCAATGAAAATACAAACCTCAAAAGTTTACATGCCCCTTGAACAAACTTAGAACAAGAACTCAATATGAGCTAAAACAGATGATCTGAAATTCATATTTTTACAGAGTCTTCTCTCCCTTTTATACACCCCAACTAACTACTAAAACAACTTAACCAACCCTAACAAACTTCTAACAGATTGCTAACGGATTGGGTTAGGCAGGCCCACTGATCTATTAGCTATACATCAAAGATAATTCTCTCAATTACAATCAATCAGTATATACATTCTACATCCCCTCCTCAAGATGGAAGTCTATGCCAATCACATAGACTCATCTTGGACAATAACAAATTGAACGAGGAGCGGTAAGGACTTGGTGAACGAATCAACAAGTTGATGACGAGAAGGAATGTACAGGGAGAACAAAACCAAGCTTGTATTGATCACGAACCAGGTGACAATCAATATCAAGATGCTTGGTCCTTTCATGAAACACTCTTGGATTAGCGATAATGTGGAGAGCGCTGATTGTCACACCAGAGATCAATGGGAAGGGACACTTCAATTTGCAAGTCACGAAGGAGATAAGATAACCACAAGAGCTCGAAACAATTCTTGATAAAGATCTCAGTACTCGATTCAAATTTTGAAGACTTAGAAAGCGTGGATTGATTCTTAGTCTTATAAGAGATCAAAGAATGGCCCAAGAAGATACAAAAACCAAGAAGAGACCTTCGTGAAAAAGGACAAACGACCCGATCTGCATCATCATGATGAGACACCTTAAGATCGATTGAGAAGGATAAAAGAGCCCCATTGATGGAGAACCCTTTAAATACCTTAAAACATGTATAGCAGCATCCCAATGTTGTTCAGTAGGATGCTGAACAAATTGACTTAATTGCTGAGTTGAATGAATCACATCGAGTCCGGTGAAGCCAATGTAGAGAAGTCGACCAATGAGCCTTCGATACCTATCTCGGATCGGCATAAGAGGAGACCCGAATGTCATCAAATTTACTGATCTCTAGGTAAAGGGGTAGCAACAGTTTAGCACCAGATAAACCAACATCATCAAGAATATCGAGTACATACTTCCTCTGATTGATGTAGATGCCAGAATCAGACCTTGCAACTTCTAAGCCTAGAAAATAATGAGCTTGACCCAAATCTTTGATTGTGAATTTCTGATGAAGAAATTGTTTAACCAACAAAATCTCATTTAAGGAGGACCCAATGAGAAGCACATCATCGACATAGACAATTAAGGCCAAAAACTCCCCATTTTTAGTGAAAGTGAACAGACAATGATCATGACCTGATTGGACAAATCCATAAGCTAGAAGTTCGAGAAGTAAACTCGAAATTCCATTGCTAGAAGCTGTTTGAGACCATATAAGGAACGTTTCAATTTACAAACTTGAGTAGGCAAAGATTTGGTATAACCATCAGGGGGTTTCATATATAAATCTTCATTGATATAACCATGAAGAAAGGCATTATTAATGTCCAATTGATGAAGAGGCCAAGATTTAGAAGTCGCCAATGCAAGAAGTAATCTAACATCCACAATCTTAGCCACTTTGGAGAGAAACTATCATGAAGTCCACACCCTCAATCTGATTATATCCCTTTGCCACTAACCTGGCTTTGCATCTGTCGAGAGAGCCATCTGGATTTAACTTGACTTTATAAACCCATTTGGAACCAATTGCTCTCTTGCCAACAGGTAACTCGGTTAAATCCCAAGTTTGATTATCTTCTAATGCTTGTAATTCCTTTTGCATTGCAAGAATCCACTGAGGCTCAGTGTTAGCTTGTGCAAAATTATGAGGTTCTTTAATCTTAGATACAGTAGCTAAGTATGTTATTTACTGATCAGTGAAGTTGGGTGAAACAATAAAAGGAAAAGTAGGTGGATAATGAATAGAAGAAGATGGTAAAATAGGCAATTGATTAGCAGCTGGCTTGACTCTTTTTATAGAAGTGTCATAGTCATTTAACCAACAAGGTGGCTTATGATGTCATTGACTCTTTCTCTGAATAGGAGAAGCAGGAAGTACAATAGAGCTATCGGGAGAGACAACTGGAACATTTGGACTATTAGAATCGAAGTTAAAGGAGATGATGAAACTCGAAGTGAAGGAACTATTTGGAAGATGTGAAGATTCATCATCATTATCATCAACAAAAACAGGGAGAACAGGGAAGTTCGAGAAGAAGATGAATCTTTTAAGAAAGGAAAAACATTTTCATAAAAGATTACATCTCTAGAAATTAAAATTTTTTTAGAAGTAAGATCAAAAAGCTTATAAGCTTTTTGACCAGGAGAGTATCCAACAAAGACACATTTAGAAGATATGGGATCAAGTTTATCTTTATGAGGTAAAACATTGGTAGAGAAACACAAACAACCAAAGGATCGTAGCATAGAAAAATCTGGATTTTTATGAAATAACAACTGAAACGGAGACTTCCAGTTAAGAACTGAAGAATGTAGTCTATTTATCAAATATGTAGATGTTAAGACTGCATCTCCCCAAAAAGTTTTAGGAAGACCAGACTAAAAAATCAAACCTCTCGTTACTTGTAATAAATGCCTATGTTTCCTCTCTGCAACTCCATTCTGTTGAGGTGTATAAGGAGTGGATTTCTGATGAGAAATACCGAAATCAGTGAATAATTTTGTACAATCTTGATTGACAAATTCGGTGCCATTATCACTCCTTATTGCTTTGACAGAAACCTTAAAATGATTCTGTACAAAAATTAAAAAATTCTGAATGGTTGCAAAAGTGGAAGACTTATAAGGTAATAAGTATGTCCAAGTAAATCTAGTAAAATCATCTACTATTGTAAGAAAATAATGAGACCCTCAAAGATTTTTGTTTATATGGACCCCAAATATCCATATGTAAAAGCTGAAAAGAAGTTATAGACTTGATAAAACTATCAGGAAATTTTAGTCTACACTATTTCGAAATATGACATACATCACAAGGATTAACAGATTTATTGAGCAAAGAAGTGGAAAGTAAAGATTCTAAATGTTTAGAAACAGTGTTAGAAGGATGGCCTAATCTCTTGTGCCAAGAGAAACCATCATTAACAGAATTACAAACAACAGACTTATTCAGAGAAGAGTCAATGGATTTTGTATATGCCTCAATGACCTTGTTAGAGAAAGAACTTGAATTAAGAATGTAGAGCCCCGCCTTTGCCTTGCCCATTTGCGAGAACCGAGAATTCTCAAGGTCTGTATAAAACAAGCATGAGGAAGAAAAATGAACTTAATTTTTGCGGTGGTGGTAAGTTTTTGAACCGAAAGAAGGTTATGTTTAAAAGTGGCAATGTGAAGGCAAGAATAAAGAGTCAGATTAGATGGTAGAAGTACATTTCCAATATGATCTACCAACTTAAAAGAACCATCAGGAAGAAAAACAGGTGTAGATTTTGATGGTGCAATAGGATTATGTAAAAGAGATAAATCAGTACACATATAATTTGTTGCTCCTGTATCTATTATCCAATCTCCATTTTGAATATAAGCATTAGAAAGTTTGGTTTAACAAAGTACATGTAAAGTCCTCCAAATGTGCACAATTAACCGCATTCATAGGTTCAGAAGAAACCACCCTCTTGCCTTTCATGATCCTATCAAATCCTTGTTGAATCATGTTAGCTATGTTAACTTGCAAATCATCATATTGCACACATCCTTCATCAATAAAATCCATAGGAGATTCAAGCATATTTGCCATCTTATTCTGTTCTCCAGTAACTCTTCTTCCTTTATCAAATTTGTCATTCTTCTTAGATTTTTCTGCGGTAAACCAATCTGGATATCCATGTAATTTGAAACATGTCTCTTTGGTGTGCCTCTTCATCTTGCAATGATCACAATAAAGCTCATCTTTATTCACTTGTTTCTTAAAAGATCCTTTAAAGTGGTTTTTATTTCCGATATTTCTAACCATCATGACAGAATCAACTTCAGGTGCAAACACAATGTGTACTTCTTTTTGTTTTTCAACTCTAATCACCATAGAGTAAGCTTTATTAATACTAGGAAGAGGATCCATAAGCAAGATCGATTTCGAATAGGATCATAGACATCACTCAATCCCATTAAAAACTCCATTAACTTGTCGATTGATTCTAATTCAAGAATCTTCTTTGCGGCTCCACATTCACAACTTGGTAAAGGAACTAGATAAGCAAGTTCATCCCATAATTTTTTCAGTTTTGTGTAATAATTCGACACATTAAGATCTCCTTGAGCAATTGAAGCTATTTCTCTCTTCAATTGATAAATCATAGGACCATTACACTCTCCAAATCTTTCAGATAGTTCAGTCCACAAATCAAAAGCACAAGAAGAATAAAGAAATGCATCAACAATTTCTTTTGCAATAGAATTCAAGATCCAAGAAGTAACCATACAATCTACTTTGATCCATCGATCAAAATTAGGATCTGATGATGTTGGTTTAGCACATCTACCATCAATAAACCCTAGTTTCATCTTTGCACCAAGAGCTATACGCATCGCTCTACTCCATGTAAGGTAATTCAATCCAGTAAGAGAATTGGTAACCAAGATCATACCTGGATGATCTGAATTTTGTAAATGCAATGAATCCTCCATGTTCGATCTACTAAACTCACATTTCTTGAAGAATCTTCATGATCTTGCATGTTTGCCATGATTTGAAACTCTACCAAATCAACAATCCAAAGAAGAATCTTCAAACAACAATCGAACTTGAAAAATCAATGACAACAACATCACATTTCTTGATCAAACGAGCAAAAAATATATGGAAAATTAAGGTTCCCAAGTTGTTTCTGCTCTGATACCATGAACAAACTTAGAACAAGAACTCAATATGAGCTAAAACAGATGATCTGAAATTCATATTTTTACGAGTCTTCTCTCCTTTTATACACCCCGACTAACTACTAAAACAACTTAACCAACCCTAACAAACTTCTAACAGATTGCTAACAGATTGGGTTAGGCAGGCCCACTGATCTATTAGCTATACATCAAAGATAATTCTCTCAATTACAATCAATCAGTATATACATTCTACACCTCTTTTATGCATTCCTTACCATTGTAAAGAAGTGAACAACACGCCATTAGATTATCCATCAACGAAGAAGGTTAAAAAATATCGCTTCCATAGCACACCCCACAAAATGGCAATAGGCACTAAACCCTCAATATTTAATAACAATCACAACTTCTTTATTTGTTAAATAGAGAAACGACCGAAATAGCAATCAAATATACAACAATTGAAACTGTTGTGTCAATTGCAACTCCAAGATGTGGAACACGAATCCCCGCACAGAGCGCGATAAAACTCCCACTCGACTTCCGGCTGGCCTGCAAGAAAGATCCTGGAGATGGGCGTTCCAAAAGGACACTCCGGTGCTGAAGTCAGAATAGAGAACAAGAAGGCCCTACGGTTAGAGAATTGTGTTTCACACGTACCTTAGTGGAAAGCCACCCTTTCTAATTTATAGTGTGGTGTTTCCAATATTGATTGATTCCAAAACCGTTGTTTTGCCTTATGAATGTTGTCCTCGTTAATTAGACAAGTTCCCCTAAATCCTTGATATCTCTCTTAAGTAGGAAAGTTCCCATAGATCTTTCCCTTAAATGTAAGATCTTATATATCTCAAGATTTCCCCTAAGAATATACTGATCTCTCGAACTTGAGGAAAGTTTTCCAATCTTATTCCCGAGCAACTTTCCTTAACGATCTTGACCAATGCTTAATTCTCCTCGAACCAACCATCGTCACGGTTCTCAAGGTGTAATAAATCTTACCATATCACTTGCCTCCCCCTCCTTTAGAAATTGGTTTTGTGAAGGAGCGTACATAGTTTGAAAAGTTTATTTTTGTTTAGAAATTTGCGAGTGGAAATGGCTCATAGTCGTGTTTTTGGTCGAATTGTCACGACTGGAGTGTGCGAGTGGAAATTTGTGAGTGGAAATAAGCGAGTGGAAACACGCGAAAGGAAATTCGCAAGTAAAAACACGCGAGTGGAAATTCGCAAGTGAAAATGACTCTTTGTCGCATTTTTGATTGAATTGAAGAGACCGGAAAACGTCAGTAGAAATTCGCGAGTAGAAACACAAGACTGGAAATTCGCGAATAGAAACATGCGAGTGGGAATGGCTCTTAGTTGCATTTTTTGTCGAATTGTCGCGGCTGGCAAGCGCAACTGGAAATTCGCGAGTAGAAACACGCGAGTGGAAATTCGCAAGTGGAAATTTGCTCCTAGTCGTGTTTTTGGTCGAATGGTCGCGACTGGAAAACAACAACATAGCCTCAGTCCCAAATTAACTAGGGTCAGCTACATGGATCAAACTTTTCCATGGTGCTCGATTAACTGGGGTCGCAACTGGAAAACGCGAGTGAAAATTCTCGAGTGGAAGCAAGCGAGTGGAAATTCGTGAGTAGAAACATGCGAGTGAAAATGCGTGAGTGGAAACACGTGGGTGGAAATTCGTGAGTAGAAACACGCGAGTGGAAACATGCGTGCGTGTGGAAACATGCTTACGCTCAGGAACACGGATGGAATTGCACCAAAAATCAGCGCGTGCGTGAGAGAATGCCGGTGGAAAAACATTCGAATCTTGCGCGAGTGGTAATGTGTGTGCATTGGAAACAAGCGCACGTGTGGCAACGCGCATGAAATTGCATTGGAAATACACGCACATGTGGGAACGCGTGCGGATGTAATTATTGACTTTGGGACATTTGTCCTCATTTGTGTGGAGGATTATTATAAATATGTGCCTCCTCTATATTTGACTCCTCAATCTCATTTACCTCTTTCATTGTTTTGAAAACTTTCTCCTCCATATTCTTACTTGACTTCTTCATTTTTGTTGAAAGCTCGAAGTCTCATCCTCAACATTTTCTCCAACTTGCATCATGTCAAATAGAAAGGGACGGATTTCCAAGTGTTGCATGAGTTCAAAGACAAAAGGATGAATAGGGAACCTGAGTCCCGCTTCAACTGCACCCTTGAATACACCAAATTAACCCTAACATTGCATGCCCGAACATATTGTATGGCAGCACCACATACAAAAGGAGGGTCTGGGATATGGAAGTTATTGGCTATGCGGCTAACTTGACTTTGTTTAAGCTAGAAACTAGCTTAAATGCCTAAAGATGAGAATGTGAAGCGTCACCATCTTGGGCTCTCTCTACAACCTCATGGATATAATTAGGAAAACCCACAACACTGGAACTATCAAAAGGATGTGATGAAATATTATAGTTAGTAAAGTTACCTCTATCCGACATGATGCAAGGTGGAGAGAATGTTGAAGAGAAAGCTTTCAACAAAAATGAAGAAGCCAAGTGAGAATATGGGGGAGAAAGCTTTCAAAACAATGAAAGAGCTAAATGATAATGAGGAGTCAAATGTGGAGGAGACATATATTTATAACAATCCTCTGCCACACAAATGAGGACAAGTGTCTCAAGCCAATAATTACATTCGCACACGTTCCCACACGCGTGCGTATTTCCAATGCAATTTCATCCGCATTCTCACACGTGCGCATGTTTCCATTGCTAAAAATCACTTCTAGCAAGGGAAAATTTTCATTGGTGAAATTTGTTTCTAGTAAGAAAAACTTTCATTGCTAAAAGTCACTTCTAACAAGCGAAAGATTCCATTACTATAAGTCACTAATAGTAAGAAAAATTTCCATTGCTAAAAGACACTTCTAGCAAGAGAAAAGTCTTATTGCTATATAAAAAACTTCTATTGTTACAAGTCACTTCTAGCAATGAAAAAATACCATTGCTAAAAGTCATTTCTAGCGAGAAAAAAAAAATCATTGCTAATCATGACTTTTAGCAAGAAAATGCAATGCTCAAGACCTACATAGACGACACTTTGGCAACAAGCTAGCAACAAAACTTTATTTTTCACTAAAGAGCGTTAGCGACAAAAGTTGACTTTTGGCGATGAAAACAAAGAATCAACATCAAATTTGGGGGATTTTAAAAAGATTCATTACTTGAACTTTCGACAATATAATAGAAACTCCTGAATATAAACTCCTCACAACAAACAAACCAAAAAAGGCAAAAAATCAAAAACAAAAAAACTTTTGATAGGAGGAATTAAACCAAAAAAATTAACGATTAAAAATAACGAAAACAAACTTTCATCCAAAAGGGTTCATCAATAAAGAATCAGAACAACCAGACACAACAAAACGACAGAACAAAGAATCTAACTACAATCAAAATTTCAAACAAAGAAACAAAACCAAACACTTAACAGTTAACACTATTCAAGTCTTCATTCAACTGGGGCTAACAATCGACAAAAATAGACAAAACAGTGCAACAAAACAAAGCCATCAAATCTCAACCAAAATTCTAACATGAAATTGTAGGCAACCAAAGTCATGCATGCTTCACACCACACTTGAATTCATCAACGCAAGTTTACACACGAACACCAGGACTCTACCCATCAATGATTAAATCACTCACCAGCATAAATATCTCCTATGTATTAGTTCCCTTTCAATTCGTATGTTAATTTCAATCAAAATCTGCAACAAACAAATTAACTGCCAAATCCTTAAATTAATGAACAAGAGAGAGCGCGAGAAGAGAGATAGAGAACGAGTCTGTGAGTGAGCATTAGATGATACCTACGAAAGAGCAAGAGAGAGCGCGGTTTCGGTCTTGAGATGGAGCAGCAATGAGAGAAGTGATCGAGTGGAGTTGTTGATGATGAAGAAAATAGAAACCGAAGAGAAAAAAAAAAAAATGTAAGAGAGAAATCGGGAGTTCGATGTCGACTTGGAAACAAAATGAGGACGAGAAGAGAATGATTTGGCTGATCAAATTGGATTTCGAGATGGAGATGAAGATAAGCGGAGCACAGTGATTGGGGCTGAGACCGCTTGAAAATCGATTGTGAATAAAACTATGGGCACGAATAGTCACAAATTCCCTCATCTTAGATTTTAATATGAAATTGTCTAATAGATTAAAGGCATAAATGGTAAATAAGCTTATTGACAAATGGTCACAAATACATTTGACGAAATTTTTTAAAAAAAGAGCTTAATAACTCTAATTCATTTTAATATTAGAATGTATTCCTTTAATTTTATAGAATAGGAAAACACGAACACTCATTCTTATGGATGGAATTGTCTTAACTCTTCCAACAAATCTGAAGAGTCGAAAAAGAAAACTCTTGTACTTTGTTCAAGATAATATTTATCCTCTAATATTTCATATTTTGTCCTAAGATCTTGTCAATCTCTCATCGACCCTCCTATTCGAACGATGTAAAATGACTAAATTTAAAAAGGAAAATGCATCATCATCTTTTAGTGACATTAGACAAAATCAAGAACGCCCACAACCAAAGTGAGAAAAGGTTCTATATAGTCCACATCACAAGTAATAACATAGCTTCTCCTTAACTTCCGTCAGACAACTCCTTGTCTCTAGGAAACTCAATCCATTTAATATAAAAAATTTAACAACAACGCCACATGTATCATTTCTCATATCAGTTGCTACAACCTTACCCTAAATTCAAAGATCTGTTCTTTCGAGTTTTCAACTGCACGATTAGTCTCAAAATAAATAAAAAATCTTCGCACAATAATTTTTTTTTTTTTTAAAGAAAGAAAGAAAGAAAAAGAAAAGAAAAACTTAATAGAGATGGCAAAAGGTACAAATCAAGAAAGATGTTAATGACTCGTTCCATGATCTACTAAGAAGAAAAGAAAGAATAGTGAAATGAATGAGATACGAATAACAAAGACTCAATCAAAACTAAAGGAAGATTTAACGAGACAATAAAGAAGGAGAAAGAAGGCACACTAAAGAAACATTAATTTCATATAAAATGCCTAACTTATTTAAGACAAATTAAATTATATATACAAAACTTTCAAATAAAGATTCATTATCGTAAAAATGAAAAGAGTAGATAATTACATTCAAGGAGATGTGCACTGACAATTGTAGAGGGGAAGAAAATCCCACATATCAAACAAGTTCATCATTTATAATCCCATGCCTATGAATTTATGGCAGCCGCAGTAAATTTAGATATATAAGAAATAAATTACTAATGATATTTCATTCATTACATCAAGTGGAAGGGAAATGTTGGATTCATGTGTTCAACCTGTTGGTTTCAATGTAAAGGATCGTTGAAGAACAAGATTGAAGAAAAAAGGAGAGATTGGACTAATGGGAGTTTTTCTTTGTAATTTGAAGACAACAAGCAAAAACTACAAGTTTGGAGTATTTTTCTAACAATGCAAAACACTACCTATTTATAGTAGCAAAAAAAACATAGTCAACAATGACACCTAATGACACCTAGTCAACAATGACGCCTAGTCAACAATGACACCTAGTCAACAATGACGCCTAGTCAACAATGACACCTAGTAAAACCATAATTATTGCTCCACCATGTTACTCCACCATGTTACTCTTGTCCAAGTCAAGTTTATTCTCACAATCTCCCCCGTAAGCTTGACTTGGTTCAAGGTTCTTCACGCCCGAGTTGCTCCCGCATCTCCTTAAATTTGACTCTTGCTAAGGCCTTGGTGAGAATATCCGCACGTTGTTCTCCGGTGCTTACGAACTCCACTACGATCATCGGTTCTCGACACATTCGCGAATGAAATGGAATCGAGTGTCGATGTGCTTGCTTTGCGTCCATGAAACACCGGATTCTTCATCAATGCGATTGCGGACTTATTGTCGACGTAGAGAGTTACCGGCTTCGGCCTACTTCCGGTTACCTCGTTCAACAAGTTTCTCAGCCATAATGCTTGACATGATGCTTTGCAAGATGCTCGCCATAAACTCGGCCTCACAGGAAGATAGAGCCACAGTTCGCTGCTTCTGCGATTGCCAAGTGATTAGATTCTCGTTGAGATAAAATGCCATCCCTCCGGTACTCTTTCTGTCATCTATATCACCGGCTAGATCGCTGTCAGTAAATCCGACGAGTTCTTCAGCTCCTTTTCCTCTTTTGTACTGAATCCCATAGCTCGTTGTTCCCTTCACGTAGCGAAGAATGTGTTTCATCGCTGTTGGTGTAGAATAGTAGGGTTTGTTCCATGTAACGACTCACCATGCCAACGCATATGAGATATCGAGTCGAGTGTGGGTCAAGTACGAGACACCCGATGACACGCCTATACTCAGTGGAATTCACAAAGGTTCCTTCCGCATCCTTTCCGAGTTGCAACTTTGCTTCCATTGGATACTTGCTCGGGTTGCAATCCGCCATCCCGAATCGCTCCAATATTTTCTTTGCATAAGTTTGATTGCTTCACCGTGATGCGGTTTTTCTTCGGTCCACCTCGATACCGAGGTAGTATGAGAGCGACCCAAGATCACTCATCTCGAACTCCTTCATCATTTGCTTCTTGAATCTCTCAACACCATTAATGCTAGATCCCGTCACTATCAAATCGTCAACGTATACACCAACGATGAGTACTTCGCTCCATGGCTCCTCGTGTACACACTGCCGCTCTTGAGAACACTTCACGAAGCCGAGACTCATCATTCTCTTGTTGAGGCAAGTGTTCCACGCTCTTGGTGCTTGGCGTAGTCCGTAGAGAGCCTTGGACAGCTTGTACACCTTGTGCTCTTTATTCTTGATGATGAAGCCTTCAGTTGGGCGACATAAACTTCTTCTTCGATATCACCATTGAGAAACGCCGATTTGACGTCCAAGTGGTGAATCTCCCACCCACGATGAGTGCGAGGCAAGAATTAATCTGACGGTGTCGAGTCTCGCCACCGGTGCAAAGTTTTCCTCGAAGTCAACTCCTTGCTTCGCACGTATCCTTTCGCCACTAATCTCGCTTTGTGCTTAAGGATGTTGCCTTCATTGTCTGTCTCTTTTCAACTTGAACACCCACTTTAAACCGATGAGCTTGTGACCGGGTGGCAAGTCGGTGAGCTCCCACGTCTTGTTCTTCTCGATGGACTCGAGCTCTTTCTGCGCATGGCCTCCTTCCATGCCTCCTCGGTTCTTTGCCTCGTGATATGTTGTTGGCTCGTCGGTGGTGAACAACAACAATTCGTCGAGATCCATCTCCTTAATGGTGCCACTTCATAAATGTCGGCAAGAGAGCGGACCTTTTTTGGGGCATCTTCGGTTGTGGACCTACTTGAGCTCTCTCGTTGTTGAGAAGAGTACGGCATGGCTACTGGTGTTATTGGTGATGCCGAGTGCGGACTCGCCGGTGGCGTTGCTACGTTTTCCAAATCCGCTACATCTCCATCAAAAATTCCGAACTCCACAGAATTTTGTGCGATCTTGCCATCATCGTTGCACCATTCCCACTTCTTCTCTTCTTCAAACACAACATCTCTGCTCACAATGATTTTTCCGCATCGTGGATCAAGGAATCTGTGCGCCTTACATCCGTCTTCGACGCCAAGATACACCATTGCTTGACTTCGGTCATCGAGCTTCTTGAGATGTGGACCTACAACCTTCACATGTGCAGTACACCCGAACACTCTCAAGTGCTCCAGATGAGGTCGTTTGCCGAACCAAGCTTGGTAAGGGGTACAATTTCCTAGCACCTTTGTCGGCAAGCGGTTCAAGAGATAAACCGCATGTCGTACCGCCTCTCCCCAGAGTTTCGCCGGGACTTGCATGCTCTTGAGCAGACTCCTCGCAGTGGCCATCACGGTGCGATTTCTCCTCTCCACCACACCATTTTGTTGAGGTGTGTATGGAGCCGTGAGGTGACGCTCGACTCCCTCTTCCTTGCAAAACTCCGCAAACCTATGGGAAGTGAACTCACCACCTCGATCAGTTCGCAAAGTCTTAAGCTTGTGCTCCGACTTGTTCTCCACGAGCTTCTTGAATTTCTTGAATGCTTCAAAGGCTTCTCCTTTTTCTCTGAGCATGTATACCCACATCCAACGACTACAATCATCAACAAGTAAAAAGAAATACTTGTTACCAAATGAGTGATGTCGGGGTGATCGGACCACACGAGATCTCGCATGTACAAGTTGTAGGGGATGCTCGGCACGTAGTTGGCTTGGGCGGGTGTAATGGCAGCCTTGTTTGCTTTGCGATCATGCAACTCTCACACACTTGGTTGGGGTGTGTAAACTTGGGCAGCCCTATAGCCATCTCCTTCTCCCCCATCATCTTGAGCGCATAAAAATTTACGTGCCCAAGTCTTGCATGCCACAACCAAGCAGGATCTGCTAGCGATGCTAATAGAACAACGGGTTGACTCGTCTCGAGAGAAATCTTGTACAACCGATTTGGCGATTTCTCCACTTTCATTAACAGGACGCCATTTCGGTCGAACATCTTTAAGATCGAGCCGGCTAAGATGATCGTATTGCATTCTTCTGTCATCTGACCGAGACTTATGATATTACTTTTCAACTTTGGAATGTAATATACCTCAGCCATTAGACGCCGATCACCGTTTTTGCATACGAACAATATGGATCCTCGGCCCTTGATCTCGACGAGTGAGCCGTCTCCGAACTTCACATTTCCGGTGATCTTCTCGTCGAGCTCATGGAACTTCTCTCGATGGGCCGTCATATGGTTACTTGCTCCATTGTCAAGGTACCACACGTTGGTGTGATTATGCTCCTCGCCACTTGCGAGGAGGTTCGCCATGACTTTCTCTTCATTGAGCAACACTACCTCTGGTTCCTCCTTGGTCGATTCTTGCACGAATTCTTCGAGGTTTGTCTCTTCATCTTCGGGCAAGGCGTTCGCCACTCCCTCGGCGAACATTAATGCTGGCTCCTCGTCATGGAAGCTAGTGAGGTTTGCCACCTCGTCGGCCTTTTTGTTAGGGCACTCGATCGCGTAGTGCCGTACTTTTTGACAAGCGTAACACTTCACCGTGCTCTTGTCTTTGCGGGGCTTGGTGTCTTCTTGTCGAGGTGAGCTTTCTCCACGACCTCGCCTCGACCTCGTCCCCGTCCTTTGCCACGACCTCGTTTATCTCCACCATGGCCGGCTGCGACTCGACGAATCGGAAGAAAAACTGGTTTCTCCATTTTTCTTCATTCGTGACATCCATTCTCCGCATGCGTGAGCAAGAGGTGCTTCTCCTCCTCTCTTTCACCGTATCCGCGAAGTCTCTCCTTGTAGACTTTAAGGCGACCGACGACCTCCTCAACCGTCATGTTTTTGAGGTCACCAAATTGCTCGATCGCGGTAACGATCTGCATGTATTTTTGTGGCAAGGCTCGTAGGAACTTCTTAACGACGGAGATCTCCTCCACCTTCTCTCCCAACGAGCGGATGCCTGTCACAATGGATGTCAATTTCATAGCGAAATTGTCCACCGTCTCTACATCCTTCATGCGGATTGCCTCGAACTCAGTCCTCAAGGTTTGCACTTTCGCCTCCTTGACTCGCTCCACGCCAACGTGCATCGTCTTTAGTGTCTCCCATGCTTGCTTGGCGGAATCCTTTTCTGCCACCATAAGAAGAACATCCTCCGGAAGCGCTTGATAAATGGCAGCGAGAGCCATTCTATCCTTGCGTTTTTCGACCTCGTCGAACTCCACGGCTTCCCACACTCCTTGCGCTTGTAAATTCACCCGCATCTTCAACGCCCACACCGAGTAGTTACTCTTTGTGAGTAACGGATAAGAGAGCGTCATGTTCCCTTCTTTTCCGATCTTAGTTGCCGCCATATCTCCTCCGACTGCTTTGCTTGATGACGACATGTCCTTCGGCTAATGGCTTTGATACCAAATGTTGGTTTCAATGTAAAGGATCGTTGAAGAACAAGATTGAAGAAAAAAGGAGAGATTGGACTAATGGGAGTTTTTCTTTGTAATTTGAAGACAACAAGCAAAAACTACAAGTTTGGAGTATTTTTCTAACAATGCAAAACACTACCTATTTATAGTAGCAAAAAAAACATAGTCAACAATGACACCTAATGACACCTAGTCAACAATGACACCTAGTCAACAATGACACCTAGTCAACAATGACACCTAGTAAAACCATAATTATTGCTCCACCATGTTACTCCACCATGTTACTCTTGTCCAAGTCAAGTTTATTCTCACACAACCCCAACTAATTTGGGATTAAGGATTTGTTTGTTTGTTTTTTTTTTTTTTTTTTTTTTTTTGTATGTATAAAGATATGCAATCACTCATGGAATATGGAAAAAAAGAAAAAGAAGATTTTCTACCGAGAGAGCAATGGTTTCGTCTGGTTCACTTGCTGCCTTGGCATTGAGCACCGGGGAACCTCTAACACGAGCGAAAGGAAAAGAAGGGGTTAGTCCTACTGGTAATGATGAAGGTATGGAGGTGGATGGAGAGATAACCTAACGTCTGACGTACAAGGATCATCTGGTTAATTTAGGTAAGAAGACATTCATAGAGAATGTGCCTTTGGAGGTAGGGGATATTACGGTCTCTGAGGACGAACTGGGCCCTTCGGTAAAGCTTTCTCCTCATATGTGTTCCATGTTAGCAAAGCAGATGGAGAATGTTGTGGTGGTCAAATTGTGGGGGCGTGCTTTAGGGTACAGAATGTTGTGTAAGGCATTATGAAATCTTGAAGGGCAATACAGAGTCATGGATCTGTCCCACGACTTTTATTTGATTCAATTCGTGTCCGTTAGAGATATGGAAAAGGCGTTGCTAGGAGGGCCATGGAAGATTTTGGGTCATGTGCTAGCTTTTCAATAATGGACTTCGTTATTTAAAGTATCCACCGCCTCGGTGACAAAAGTAGCAGTTTGGATACAATTCCCAGATCTCCCCCTAGAATACTATCGTGACTCTATTATTTGGAGTCTTGGGAACATGGTAGGCAGAGCATTGCGCGTTGAAATGAATACAAGTACGACATATATAGGAGGTTTCGCTTGGTTGGCGGTCGAATTGGACTTCTCTAAACTTCTAATTCTAATATCTAGAATGGAGGATATTTGGCTCCGGGTAAAGTACGAAGGAATCCCTAACATTTGCTTTCGTTACGAAAAGGTGGGTCATGGTCATACGACGTGTCACCTACTAGCTCCAAAAGAAGCACAGACTGCCCCTCCTCTTGAGAAGGCTCATAGGAACAAATCGATCCAAACAGGGAATGACCAGTCGGCCACCAGAGAGGGAGATTCTGGTCTGTGGATGATAGCAAAGAGAAAGCCTCGCCGGAATGGAGAAGTTTTTAAAAAATCTATTACCGAGGATCACGTGATAGATGTACATAAAGGGAAATAGAATTCGGGGGATCTCGGTAGGAAACAGGGTTCAAAAAAAGGAAACCAGAAAATAGATATAATGTGCTTATAGAGTCTAGCGATCAAGAAGGAAAGGAAATCGAGACAGCTTAAGAGGAATTGGCAGTTCAAACTATGATATTCTCATCAAAAAAGTTGCCAAAAAATCAGGGTCAGACGTCCAAAATGATTGTGATAGGCAAAGATAGGAAAAGTAATACTAAAGGAGTGCCCCTAACCCCAAAAGTACATACTGAAGGTCAACGCACCCAAAACAGATGGGCTAAAAAACAAAATGGGATGATTAAAGTAAAAGCGATACAAAACAATCCAAAACTGGTTGAGTGATGCATAGAATGGTTTTGATTGAGTTAAGTAGGATTTGATTAATAATATAAAAAAATAAATGATGATTTGAGACTTATTTAGTGCATTTCTTGGACGTACTAGGTTCAATGGACAAGTGTAACGGAGCGAAATCGGGTGGAGCGAGGCTAGAAAGCGAAGGAAGAGAAAAGAAAGTGAATCTTCTGGTAATGGCGCCATAGCGCCCCGCTTGGCGTTGTGGCACCCACCACAGCTTTAACATTGGCGTTGTGGCACCTCTTACGGTGCCAGCTCAAAGACATTAACTAGACCTGGCGCCACCCCTGACGTTAGACCAAGGGTTCGTGGTGTCCACCACAGCGCCTATATGGCGCCATGGCACCAGTCGAGCCATTTCATCAGAATGCGGCGCTGAGCATGGCGCTGCAGCGCCCACCTCTACGTTGTCGTCAGTTAGGGTATTTTTTTGGATATTTTTTAGGGTTTTGTGCCCATTTTGTTTAACCAAAATACCCCTAGACTTTGTATATGGGTGAGAGAGATAGAAGGAGGCATCTTTTGTTTTAGAGAACTTAAGAAGAAACTTGTTGAGACTTGAAAATTAAGTTTTAAATCTTGTATTTTCTCTAAACTTTAAGTTTGAATTCATGTTTTCTTGCCTTTCCATCATGTTTTGTGTTGAATTGAACCCATTTATGGGGTAATCCCTTTTGTTCCAGGGATCTTTGGACTTCAAGTTGGATTCATTGTAATTTCAATGTGATTTTGTTTGTTCTTTAAATTCAATGTGTTGATTTATGTATTCTTGTGTGCTATGTTATACTTACTTTGATCAAGTAGGTGTAGAACTTAGGGTTTGAGAGTGACGACCCCAGTTTCTCATAAAATTGGGCCCCGCCCGGCCTAAACCCACGTGGACCCCTGAGTCATTCCTCACGAAGTCAACGCAGGCCTAGTCAGCCTCAAATCATTATATCCTCATTAAATTTGTATTATCTAGTACAAGTAAACTAACGACAAGATTAAATAACTCAGATCTCATAAAAGGGAAACAACCTACGGTGTGTAAATCCTGAAAACCATCATATATCACTTGGTTCTTTTATGTCTCTAGTGTATTTCAAAAAAACAATAATAATATACAATAAAAACAACAAAAATGGCAAAACATACAGTCGTGCAAGGAAGGAACCGCTCCACAAAGTCCTCAAAGAAAATCACCGATCATTGGTCCTTTCCCCTTGCCCGTCTCTGTCCACTTTGCACCCACCATCACAAACTAGACGGTGAGTACAGTAAAATAAAAAGTAATAACCAGAAGGATATAAACAATAAATCATGAATCATGTAAAAACAGACTAACAGACATTCACGATGAAATATGAGTGCCTAGGAATCAAAAGAGGCAACTGAATGGTCAACAATCCACAACAAACCACAACAATCTAGTACTCGAGAAAAACTCACGTTTGGTTGGGTAGCTGCACCCCGATAGTACTGTTCATGTTAGTCCAACTAGCAATAATCCCAGGAGTACCTTCCCGACACAGTTAGGCCATAGACACTCATCCAAGGAATAAAGAATGGACTTCGAAACAAAGGCATTGCTCGATTAAGACAATAAATACGAAATACGACTTATTATGCATTTTCTTAACTGGTTTACTCACATACCTCGGACTCGCATTAATCTGCCCTCGCGACTCGGACGCATTCCCAAAATGAATACCCGAACTGCCGATACCGTCCCTTAGGTTCATGAGGTCCTAAAACATGTTTTTAGACCCAATTATAGTGTTTTGGAAATTTGTGAAAATTTCAATTTTTGGTACTACTAGGGGAATTTGCGTGCTAATTCTGATATTAGTGTCCTAATTCCTATATTAGCGCGCTACCGTGTACATCTAACGTGCTAATCTTGACATTAGCGCATTAATTTAAATATTAGAGCGCTAATTCTGATATCTAGCGTGCTATGTGCGGTAGAACCCAAAATCTTGCAGTGCGAATTCTGAGTTTGCATGACACATACGCCTTGTTTCTTGTTTGGGAACCCTCACACACATTAGTAGGCCAACATCAACCAAAACACAAAAACAACAACATCAAATTCGTGAATTGATCATATCATACAAGCTATGTTAATGGAGATGGGAGAGTTACCTTGCTTGATGGCTTGAGCTTCACCAACTCCTTGATCTTCCTCACCACACCAGCACTCCAGCAGCTCAACAATCTCTCATTCTTCTCTAAATCGTTGAGAGCAACAATTTGATAAGGTTGGTTGACTAAATGTATATGTATATAAGTGGAGTTGATTTGAACACGAGCCACACATCTATCTACACTCTCACATCTCTATGCTTATCTTGTGGTCTATCCTCTCCCATTTGTCCTGCAAGTCGTGTTTGAGTGACTCCAATCATGGACTCACTTGGTCTTTAGATGGTGCAATACGTGTCTCGATGCACATCCTAAAGCATTTGTTTTTAATTCACTAATTTTAGGCCTCTATTTGTTTAGTTAATGTGACCACACTAAAGTCATATAAACCATTATAAACAATTCATCGTACACTTACCCCATAAGCCACCACCTCGGTCTCACGTCGACACGTGACTCGAGGTACGTCCCCGCTCAATGTCTCGACTCCCCGAATGCCCCTCGTATACCTTACTTGCAATGTCGGCACAACAAAATAAACATACATTTGGTCGTTAGAAAAGTCACATTTTTTTGTATAAATACATAATACATAAACCACGGAAATATAATATTTACCTCGATATCAATTCCAAAGGTTTTCCACAAGTACGTCAAGTCACGACGATCCAGTTCACGGTCCTAAAACATGACACGTGGCACGTATACTTTACGTGCCGTTACAATCACTATGACCATTGGGGCTTTTAAATTGGGAAACACAACCTTAGAACATATGACACATCGACCGATGATCATTGACAAGGGAAGAAAATGAATTCGGTGTTTAATGCGGTTTATTACTTACGTTATTCACATCGACCGACAGAGTCCAAGTGAGATGCTAGAATCTCCATTACCAAGACCTCGGGATGGAATGAAAATTAGAAAATTCGCCTATCATCACATGAACTGGGAAATGTTATAATTACATTGGATTCAAGGGATTCAATTTGGGTGAATTAGACTCCCTAGGACTTCTTTCCATTGCTTAAAACCTTTTAATTACTTGCTAATAGTCATATTCATTTAGTTATTAACTTTCATTTACAAAAAAATCAATGTGCCTAACTTTATTTTTTAGTTAGATTAAAAATTAGCGCATAAACGTCCTTGTGGAAATAATATACACGACACCAACACGAGTTGGTGCCATTATTACTTTGACGATTGTCGTACGCTTGCGGTCATTGTCACTAGGCCCAAGGCGAAAAAGTCTTCAACATCATATAAAGTGCAGGAAAGTTCGTGGAAGTAGAAGCCTATCCGAGATATAACTAATAGAAGTATATCCCAAGACAACTTGGTACCACAAGCCCTCTCCCCTGCCTTACCATGGAGGAATTGGTTTTAGAGATATGGAAGAAACGTAGTCCATCTAGGGGGATATTTAGTGCTATCAACCAAGGGTATAAACTGTTGGCAGAGATGCCTACAAATACTGCATCCCCAATATGCAAGAAGTCGAGGAATAGGTGGAGAGTAATACTGTGGTCCTTTTTCTAAATGTGGATGATAATTCTCAATAAGGATTATCTATATTATAGTCAAGTTCCTTTTTGTCTTCCTTAAAGTTGTTATTTGTGTTATTACTGTCATGGAATTGTGAAGGGGCCAAACACCCATTTTTGTAACAGTTTTCAAGGAGTTGATGAAACAAAATAGACCCGACATTGTAGCGGTATTGGAACCTCAAATTAGCAACAAGACAACAGACAAAGTGATCGGGAGAACAAGGTTCAATAAGTGTTGTAAAGAAGATGCGACTAGTTTTTCTATGGGGATCTGGTTTGTGGTGGCCTCAATTCCACAACACAAATTGGGCCACGCCTGGCCTAGACTTACATGGACCCCAAGTCAATCATTGCGACATTAACGCAAGCCTAGTCAGCCTTCCTAACCAGTTTTCATTACAAGGCAGCAAAATTTAACATTTATCATGAGTTATTCAAATTTGTAAGTTATCAAAGGTTATACGGAAGCGGTTTCAACTTAAACAAATCTAAACAACTCTAAATCAATCAGTCGTGACATCCTAAAGTGTGGAAACCCTGCATAACACAATCAACATGTATAATAAACAGGGGAGAGAGAAATAATATCATATTCATTTCCCAAAGTCTGCAAAATCATCTTGAGGTGCTCCTTGTTATCCTCACGGGTCTTGGAGTAGATAAGGATGTGTTCGATGAACACAATGACGAACCTATCCAAATACTCTCTCAACACTCAATGCATGAGATCCATGAACATCGTCGAGGGGTTAGTTAACCCAAAAGGCATGACTGTAAACTGGTAATGCCCATATCGTGTGCGAAAAGTAGTCTTCTCCCTATCATCTGCTCTAATCCTCGGCCGATGGTACCCAGATCTCAAATCAATCTTCAAGAACCATTGTGCTCATATCGGCTAGTCTAACAAGTCGACAATGCGAGGAAGCGGATACTTGTTCTTATCTGTAACCATGTTGAGTTGTATGTAATCAATGCATAATTTCAGGCTGCCATCTTTCTTCTTAACAAACAAAACTGGCGCGCCCCAAGGTGAGATGCTCAGGTGGATGAACCCAAACTCCAACAACTCATCAAGTTGTCCTCTTAATTCCTTTAACTCCTTCGGAGTCATCTGGTACGACAGAATAGATATAAGTTTGGTCTCTAAGACCAAATCAATGATGAAATCAATCTCCCTAAGCAGTGGAAATCCTTGTAGCTCTGCAGGAAAAACATATGGGAACTCGCACACTATAGGTACCTCATCCAACTTAGTTTCGACCCTCTCCTTCATCCGCAAAACGCTAACGAATGTCTCAACAAGTATGCTAGAAGCTACTCTGCCTCTTGTAATCGGTAAACTAGTCAAAGTCCCCTGAAAACTGATCTCAGGATGTCCGAGAATCTGAAAGGTAACTCTCTTGCTGAAACAATGGATCTGTGCATGATGAGAACTCAACCAATCCATGCCCAACAATGCATCAAACTATGGGAACTTCAACACTCTCAGGTTTGTTGGCAAAACATGGCCATTTATCTTTATCGAATAGTCTACACACAACAAGTTTGGTTATATCTTGTCCCCAACAGCTGTTCTAAGGATCAAGGGTCTCTCTAGTCTAATAGGTTTCAAACCCAACTCATCAACCATACGACTGAAAATAAAAGATACCGTAAGACCAGAATCCAACACAATGTACGTAAATTGTTTGCAAATATAATCATACCATCAATTAGGTTATGAGTAGTTGCTGGATCTGGCATGGCAACGACATGAACTTGCTCATGGCTCTGTTGTGGCTGCTATTTGCTCAGTCGTGGGCACATACTGAGGAAGCGACCCGGGCTGTCCACACTCCCAACAAGTACGCTGAAATCCTGATCTAAATGGATCACTCTATCCTTGTCTCTGTGCTGACTGGAACTATAACCATGTTCATACCTCTACCTCCAACTACGCCTCTGCCCCTGCTACAATCACTGCCCTCGGCCCTCTGATACTGTTATCGTTGAGTACCTCTCTGTGCCGACTGTTGTGGTGTGCTGACATAACTCTATACCGGAGCATATGGTATCGGCGTAATACGTGATGTATAAAGTGGAGATGCAACAGATCCTACACTTTGAGCTTGATGCCTCGACCTCAACTATCAGGGTCTTTTCCTCCCCTCACCTCGAAGTTTGACATCTGACTTGGATGGTGGTGGAGTCGCGGCTACTGCACCGATGCGCATGCTAAAAAAGGACTCACAAGCCATACTCCTCTCCTAGGCCTCCTGTAAAGTCCCCGGAGCTATGGTCGCCACCATAGTCCCGATCTCACTCAGCAAGCCATGCATGAAATTGTAGGCCTAGTCAACCTGTATCAGTTATGCCCCTGGCATAGTCCATCAATTACAAGTATCAGCCTATATACTGAATCACTATCTCTTTGATAGCCTGTTAAATATTCTGAAACTCGGTCCTCTTCATGTTCCTGACTGAATGAGGGAAAAACTTTTGGTTGAATCTTCCCTTGAACTCAGCCTAGTCATTGGGCTTCCCCTTCGTAGCCACCATGAAATGCCACCAAACATCAACCTCTCCGAAAAACAAAGCTGATGAGGTGCTCGCCTTCATATGATCCGGTGTATACGAAACATCGTGGATATTCTCATGACTCCTTATAAACTTCTCTGCCGCTATGAGATCTGTACCACCGTGAAACTTCTCCAGGTAATGTCTCCGAAACTCGCGAGACTGACTCGCCTTAGTCGTCGCCCGAGTACTCGCATCAGTGGGCGTGCTCACCGTATCCTCCGTCGATGTATCAGGTGTAGTGGTACTCTCTCAACCTGAACTTAAACCCCCTCATCAATCACAGGTCTTCTCGGCACTGTAAGAGCCACAATAGTGACTTATTTTGTAGGCCCACTCCTGCCTTGAGCGAGTGATGATGCAGGCGTAGAAGGTGATGGTGTAGCCTGTGCCCTCAATAGTCAGAGAATCTCATGAATTTGCTGGCCATATGAGGTGATCAACTGGGACATCTCATCTAACCTCTCATGAACGTAAGTCGGACCGCTATCGTTGATCTCGAGCCGATCGGCCATCGCGATCTACAAAGAATGCGACTCCTCGATCATGACATAGCTATTGATAATAATAATATACAATACATCAAATAGCTCATATAGTCCAATTTTAATATCCCCAGCTCTCCTCGTTTCCCAACTTAGACTTAAGTCAGGATCATAGGGTTCCACTCTAAGTTCCAACCTTGTCCTAACTCTATTATTGATTTGTGTCTTATGTTGGTCGTGGGTTGTTCTTGAGTTAGGCGCAAAAACTTAGTCTCTGATACCAACTATGACGACCCCAGTTCCACAACCCAAATTAGGCCCTGCCCGGCCTAGACTTACTTAGATCCCGAGTCAATCCTCACGATGTCAACGCAAGCCTAGTCAGCCTTCTTAACAATTTTTCTTTACAAGGCAGCGAAATTTAACATTTATCGTGAGTTATTCAAGTTTTTAAGTTATTAAAGGTTATGCGGAATTGATTTCAACTTAAACAAATCTAAACAACTTTAAATCAATTAGTCAGGACATCCTAGAGTGTGGAAACTCGCATAACACAGTCAACATGTATAATAAATATAGGAGAGAGAAATAATATCATATACATGTCCCAAAGTATCTCACAAACCCATATACCTCATGTGATAAACCAATTTACAAAAATAATACAAAAACCTACAAAAGTACGAAAGGGAAGGCAGCTCCAAAGTCCTCGCAGTAGATCTCCCAGTCCTGGCCCCTTTCCCTTACTCGACTGCGCATCTGCACTCAATCAAACACAATAATGACGAGCCCGGGTAAGTAACACCAGTAGGATACTAAACAACATTTCGAAATAAATAAATCGGTCTATATTCATGCAGATAGAAAGAAAGGTATAAGGACGTATGAATAAATAAAAGACAATAAATAAATCAAAAGAAATCGATACATGAGTGTCCAGGGATGTAAACGGAAAGCAGCAAGTAGTCTCGACCAACAGGTCGTTGACTCTTGGCAAACCATCAAGACTTGGGTTCTAGGACTTGGTACACTCAGAAGCCCTAAACCCACGAGATAGTGAGACTTCCTGGGACAACCACGCTAAAAACTCACACCCCCTCAAGAATCAATATCCAGTGCAATGCATCCCGAAGTCATGACTCTGGTATGTTACCTCAGTCAGCAATTCTTTCCAAGGATCACTATTCACTTGTCCTCAGACAACTCAATTAGAATGGAATTCTAATGATATATAACAAAAATAATGAACAACAGTATTTAATAGCTTAAATGAAGTACTATGCATTTCCTTACTGGTTTACTTACATCAAATCTACACTATCACGCCCTCGCGGCTCCGACACGCTCCTAAAACTGACACCATTACACAATAGTGCTCTCTTAAGCTCCTAATATCAACTTACATTAAATTAGATGTACTTGAGCCTATTTAAAGTTCAAATTTTTAAATCCCAAACTAGTTTAAAATAGAGAATTTATTGAATTTCTTAACCTTAAGCATTAAATCAACCAACAAAATCTAAGAAAGTTAAGAGTGATTTACCTAAATTAGTCAAGATCTCCAATGAAGCAAATGATGAGCTCTTCTTCCACCCCCAACACATCGTTTGCAACAAGAGAGAAAATGATAGTTTTTACTCTCTCTCACTCTCTATCTATATTTATCTCTCACACTTTACTTAAATGGTTAAAGTGACCAATTAATCTCAACCATCTACTTTCTTTAGTTAAATTCTTTTTTTTTTATAAGTGAATGGATATGGTTGAACTATTGCCACACATCCATTTCCACATACGTATCCCAAGACATGTCTAATAGTGTATGTTGAAACACTTTTCTCACTATCCACTTCTAATTGACATCAATAGTTAACTCATTTTATCTCTAGATTATTCAATGCATGTCTCTATGCAAATCATGTGGCTATTTAATTTGCTACACTAACTTAGGCCTATTAATTGTATACTAAATAATACAAGCATCAACAAAAAATAACATACCTTGGTGTCACTGCCCGAGAATTGGACATGCGTATCACGACAATTGGGTCCCACAGATGACCCTGAAATGACACGTGTCACGATTTAGATTTTTAGAGTCGTTACTGTCTTCCCAACTTATTAGAATTTCTTCCTTAAAATTGAAAAAATCAGAAAGGAAGAACTTACTGAATCTCAGAAGAGGTAGGGAAAGTACTCGCATATGTATGACTCGAGCTCCCACGTCAGCTCATCATCTATGTGATGCTGCCATTTGACAAGGACTGATGGGATCTCTTTGTTCCTAAGAATCTTCAACTTACGGTCTAGAATCTGGATAGGCTTCTCATCATAAGTAATGTCCTCCCTCAAGTAAATTTAGCTCAAATCCACTTTCGATTGTCTCCCCTCTCTTGACCTATCTAGTTGAAGCATAGAAATATGAAATAAAGGGTGGATCCCAGATAACTGAGGTGGCAAGTCCAGCTCCTACGCAACCTTGCATATTCGTTTTTTCATTATAAATGAACCAATGAACCTCGCCACAAGCTTTCCTTTAATCACAAACCTCTTGTGACCCTTCATCGGAGAAACCTTCAGATACACATGGCTCCCGACATCATAATCCAACTCGCTGTGATACATATCATAATATTTTTTCTACCTTTCCTGTGCACCATTCGGCCTTAATCAGATCAGTCGTATGATTCACTACAATCTTTGGCTTGATAATTGCTACATCCTCGAGCTCCACCCAGCAAGATCAAGATCTGCACGATCTACCGTAAAGTGTCTCAAACGGTGTCATACCAATACTGGCCTGATAACTGTTATTATGGGCAACTCACACAAATGAATATACTCTTCCCATAATCCACCGTACTTTATGTAACGGCCCGCTCTAATTAATCTCGATTAATTGACAAATTACAGGTTAAGACCCTAAGCTCAGACCCACGTGGACGTCGCGGATAGGTCAGGGAACGCTGACTAGGTAAATAGTAGTTTTGTGTGATTGTTTGCCTATTTGCGATGTTGTATATCAAGTTAATTACTTAGCATCGCATGTGTGTATTTTCTATCATTGAATCGAGCGAGATAGTGTAACGGGTGTTCGCCTCGAGAAACGTGTCTAGACGGGTGCTGAAGAGCGAACTGTGGGTACACTAGGTCGGGGAAACTAAAATGCATAAATTAAATGAATAAATGATAATGGTCATATAATTATTATGGAAAATATATTAAGTGGTTAGTGACGCAGCGGTACGCGCATATCCCGATTCGGACGCGTAACCCGGGCGTCGAAACGCCGAAAAACACAGGCAAATGTCCCAGTTGTGTCACACTATGGTGTTAAGGACACAAAGTCAACACTTATCCCCATTTATACTCCATCCCACACTCCATCATCATTTCCTCTCTCCCTAACGTCACTCCTTTTCTCTCTCCCTCACGTTACTCTCTCTCACACCCATACATACACACACACACACACCGCCACACAGTTCGGGAAGGAGAAGAAGGAACACGGAGGGGAGAGGAAGGAGCCGAGAAGGAGGAGGAGAAGAGGAGCGGGAAGGAGAACAGGAGGTGGAGACGTCACGGTCAAGGTGAGTCGTTGTTTTTGTTGTTGTTGGTGCGTCGGCCATGGTAGCCGGGAAGGGAGTTCGACCATGGTGGCCGAACTGAGGTCGGGGGTGGAGATGGCAGGGGTGTCTCCCCCTACCGTCGAGTCCACCAGGGTTGGGGTGGAGAGCAACCCCAACCCAAACCAGGAAAAAAAAAAAAAAAAAAAAAAAAAAACCAGGAATTTAGGAGACTATAGTCGGGTATCAGGCACGTATCTCGGGGCATGTGCGGGACGTTCGAAAGCGTTTGAGGTAAGTAAACCCACGAGAAAGTCAGCTTAGAATTTACTTATTCTTATTGAGAATTATTATTTCACATTACTTTTCGCCAATTCACTTTTCATGTTCACTCTATTCCTGCGTGTGTCTGTGTATGGTCGAAGGGACGGTGTGACCCCTTTTCGGCTCTCTCGTTGATGACGATCCGATTGTTGCTACGGTGTTGGTCATACCTTAGACTACGCGTGAGATTTCTCTCAGCGAGTCGATCATCTCGAGAGCGAGTTGACGTGAGGCCCACCTCCGTCACAGATTTCCTCTCTTTTGAGGCGTTGGGCGGAAGTCTACTTTCCGATCAACAGAGTTCCTCATTTTGATCGTGAAGAGGGGGTGTGAATTTCCTCAACTCCAGGGTCTTCTCGGTTTAGTATTTCGTCCCAGGGCTCGACAGCTATACACCACACTCGCGTTCCACATTCTTGATTATCTCACGACTTATATTCATGTTTTACATTCCCGTTCATTTACTCTATATGCATGAGTTGTAGCCGTTTTCTTGGATTTCTTGTGAATACTAACTGAATTTCTCTGGGATTTACTCACCTGGAACTTGTCATTATTTGTTGGTGGCAAGTTCTAGATCCTACGACGAGCTGGGGGAAGGCGGTGATTGTCGACTACCTCTGATTTGGAGCGCCTCCGCTAGCTTACTCGTAGGTGTTTGTATTTACGTATACATATTTTTGGGATCATTTTGAAAGACCTTTCACCTGATACATGTATATCGACGCATATTATACATTTTTGTCGCCTTAACTGATATACATGGTATCCATTTTTACTGGGTTTCCACCCTATAGGTTGTTGAATATTGCATAACTCGTTTACATTAATTATATGCATGCCATTAAAACTTCCGCTACTAAAATAACTAAAATAAATCAAAACAAATGAATTAAGTTATAAAGCTTTATAACTTAGTATATTTTGCTAAAATAATCATTTAAATATCAAAATTTACTAAGTTGGAGTATTAGATGGTAAGTTCGCGAGCCGTCACAGACAGGTGTGCAGGTGACGTGGCATGGCTTGGTGACGTGTCCGGCGACGTGGCGGTGCTCGGTTTGTCTCGGAATTTGGGGTCGTCACGCTTTAACACATACATCCTCATCATATCCTCAAGAATCCGAATCAATCTCTCTGACTGTCCGTCAATCTATGGATGATAAGCTATACTGAGATCCAACCGCGCCGAACTGTGCCTGCAAGCTCTACCAAATCTGATATATAAATTTTGGCCCTATGTCTAACACAATCGATAACAGAACACCATGTAGTTGAAAAATCTTCAGCTCGTACAAACTCTTCGACCTATCCACCCGATGTGTGGTCCAAATCAGTAGTGGGCGGACTTCGTCAACCTGTCCACAATCACCCGAATATTATCATGTATGCGCTGAGATCGAGGTAAGCCACTGACGAAATCCATTGCAATATGATCCCACTTCCACCGAGGAATGGGAAGTGGATGTAATAACCCACTGGGCCTCTAATGCTCAGCCTTAACTCGTTGACATACCTCACACGCTCAAACGTAATCGGAAACAACAATCTTCGTCCCTGACCACCAGAAAAGACGACGCACATCAGCATACATCTTGGTCCGCCCCAAATGAGCCGTAAACGTGAGCGGTGAGCCTCATCAAGTATCTCATCACGTAATTCGGCCACTAATGGAATCCACAATCGACCTTTAAATCTCAGGCATGAATCTGTCGAATGACTCCAATTTGGATGATTCGGACTCTGAGCAAACTCCAAGAACCTCTGGTACTGCTCATCTACCTGTTAACCCTCAAGTACACCCTGAATCGACATTATCTAAGTCCCCATCTGCCCATAAATCAACACTCTGGTCAAGATATCAACAAAATACATCGATTCGATCGCCTCGAGTAACCCATACTCGGGTGTCATGTGGTAAGTAACAATATTTAAGTTTGCCTATCTATAGCTCAATGCGTCTGCAACAACATTGGCCCTCCCCGAGTGGTACTCCAATGAGAAGTCATAGTCTTTGAGAAACTCAAGCCAACGCCTCTATTACATGTTTAACTCTTTCTGGATGAAGAGGTACTCCAAACTCTTGTGGTTAGTAAACTGCACAAACTTTTCTCCATAGAGATAATGACGCCAAATCTTCAATGCAAAGACCACTGCTACTAACTCCAAATCATGTGTAAGGTAGTTCTTCTCATAAATCATCAGCTATTGGGACGTGTAGGCAATCACTCTACCGCCCTGCATCAAAACACAGCCCAAACTAACCTTAGAAGCATCGGTGTTCACCTCAAAACCCTTCCCTGACTCGGGTCGTACCAAAACTGGTGCAATAGTCAATATTTCCTTCAAAGTCCCGAAGGCTTGCTCATAACTGTCATTCCATTGAAAACTCGTATCCTTCTTTGTCAATTGCATCATTGGTGCCGCAATCTTCGAGAAGCCTTGAATAAAACTCGTGGAATAGTCTGCCAACCACAAAGAATTGTGGATGTTTATCACCGATCGAGGTGTAGGCCAATCTATCGCAACTCTGATCTTAACAGGGTCCATTTACACTCTATTAGCTCCGACGATGTGCCCGAGAAATCCGACCTCTGTAAGCCAAAACTCACGCTTACTGAACTTTGCATACGGTCTGTGCGCCCTCAAAACATGCAATATTATCTTGATGTGCTCCTTGTGATCCTCATGGGTCTTTGAGTAGATAAGGATGTCGTCGATGAACACAATGACGAACTTATCCAAATACTTTCTCAACACTCGATGCATGAAATCCATGAACATCGCCAGGGCGTTGCCTACCCAAAAGGCATGACTGTAAACTGGTAATGCCCGTATCGTATGCGAAAAGCGGTCTTCTCCCTGTCCTCTGCTCTAATCCTCAATTGATGGTACCCAGATCTCGAATCAGTCTTCGAGAACCATTGTGCTCCTGTCAGCTGGTCGAACAAGTCGTCAATGTAAGGAAGTGGATACTTGTTCTTCACTGTATTCTTCACTGTAACCCTATTGAGTTGTCTGCAATCAAAGAATAATCTTAGGCTACCATCTTTCTTCTTAACAAACAAGACTGGCACGACCCAAGGTGAGATGCTCGAGTGGATGAACCCTAACGCCAACAACTCATTAAGCTGTCCTATCAGCTCCTCTAGCTCTTTCAGAGCCATCCGGTATGGTGGAATAGATATCGGTTTAGTCCCCGGGACCAAATCAATGATGAAGTCAATCTCCTTGGGCGATGGAAACCCTGATAGCTTTGTAGGAAAAACATATGGGAACTCGCACACGATAGGTACCTCCTCCAACTTAGTCTCGACCCTCTCTGTCATACTCAAAACGCTAGTGAATGTCTCAACATCTATGCTAGAAGCTACTCTATCTCTGGTAATCGGTAAACTAGTCGAAGTCCCCTGAAAATTGATCTCGGGATGTCTGAAAATCTGAAACGTTACTCTCTTGCTGAAACAATGGATCTGTGCATGATGAG
Organism: Stephania yunnanensis; assembly: GCA_039657365.1. Taxonomy (NCBI): domain Eukaryota; kingdom Viridiplantae; phylum Streptophyta; class Magnoliopsida; order Ranunculales; family Menispermaceae; genus Stephania; species Stephania yunnanensis. The sequence continues at coordinate 49,339,152 of CM077585.1, read as the reverse complement.
CACTTAACCAATCCATGCCCAACAATACATCACACTCTAGGAACTCTAACACTCTCGGGTCCGCTGGCAAAACATAGCCCTTTATCTTTATTGAGCAATCAATACACAACAAGTTTAGGTATATCTTGTCCCCAACAGTTGCGTTAAGGATCAAGGGTCTCTCTAGTCTAGTGGGTTTCAAACCCAACTCATCAACCATGCGACCAGAAATAAAAGATATCGTAGAACCAGAATCTAACATAGTGTACATAAAACGTATGCAAATGTAAATCATACCCTCAATCAGGTTATGGGTAGCAGTCGGATCTGGCTCGACAATAACATGAACCTGCTTCTGGCTCAGTTGTGGCTGCTCTCTACTTAGTCATGAACACGTCCTGACGAAATGACCTGACTATCCACACTCCCAACACGTATGCTGAAATCCCGATACACATGGATCACTCTATCTTCGTCTCTATACCTGACTGGAACTATGACGTATACCTCTACCCCTAACCACTACCCCTGCCACTTCCACTACCACTGCACTTAGCCTTTTGATACTATTGTCACTGAGGACCTGACTGTGTCAGCCGTTATGGTGTGGTGGCACAACTCCGTACTGGAGCATATGATATTGGCGCAATACGCGTTTTATAAGGTGGAGATGCAACAGATCCGACACTTTGAGCTCGATCCCTTGACCTCCATTGTTTAGGTCTCTTCCTCCTCCCCCTTGCCTCCAGGTCTGACATCTTACTACGATAGTGTTGGAGCCGCGACTACTGTACTAGCACGCATGCTCAAAAAGGTCTCGCTAGCCATTCTCATCTCGTAGGCGTCCGGTAAATTTCCTGAAGTTGTGGTCACCACCATAGTCTCGATCTCACTTAGCAAGACATGCATGAAATAGTAGGTTTGGTCAACTTCTGTATCAGCTATACCCTAGGCATAGTCCATCAATTGCGAGTATCAACCCATACATTGCATCACTATCTCGCTGGTACCATGTCGAGTATTCTGAAACTCGATCCTCTTCATGTTCCTGACCGAATAAGGGAAATACTTATGTCTGAATTTTCCCTTGAGCTCAGCCCAGTCCTTGGGCTTCCCCTTCGTAGCCACCATGCTACGCCACCAAACATCAGCCTCTCCGAATAATGATGTTGATGAGATGATTTGCCTCATATGATTCGATGTAGCCGAGACATCGTGGATCTTCTAATGACTCCTCATAAACATTTATGTCGTTCCGAGATGTGTTCCATTGTGAAACTTCTCCGGGTAATGTCACTGAAACTCACGAAACTGCCTCGTCTCAACCGTCGCCCGAGTACTCACATTAGTGGGCATGCTCGGCATATCCTCCGTTGATGTATCAGGTGTAGCGGTACTCTCTCCACCTGAACTTAAGCCCCCTCATCAATCACATGTCTTGTCAGCGTTGTAGGGGCCGTAATAGTGTCTTGTACTATAGGCACACTCCTGCCCTAATGACTGGTGCTGCAGACGTAGAAGGTGATGGTGTAGCCTGTACCCTCAACAGTCGTAGAAGCTCATGAATTTGCTGGCCATGTGAGGCGATCAACTAAGACATCTCATCTAACTTCTCGTGAACGTAACTCGGACTGCTATCGTTGATCTCGGGCTGATCGGTCATTGCGATCTTCAAAAAATGCGATTTCTCAATCATGACATAGCTATCGATAGTAGCAATATACGATATATCTAATAGCTCATATAGTCCAATTATAATTTCCCCAACTCACCTCACTTCCCAACTAAGACTTAAGTCAGGATCATAGGGTTCCACTATAAGTTCCAACCTTGTCTTAACTTTATTATTGATTTGTGTCTTATGTTGGTCGTGGGTTGTTCTTGAGTTAGGCGTAAAAATTTAGTCTCTGATACCAACTGTGATGACCCCAGTTCCACAACCCAAACTAGGTCCTGCCCCGCCTAGACTTACATAGACCCCGAGTCAATCCTCACGATGTCAACGCAAGCCTAGTCAACCTTCCTAACCATTTTTCATGACAAGGCAACGAAATTTAACATTTATCGTGAGTTATTCAAGTTCTTAAGTTATCGAAGGTTATGCGTAAGCGATTTCAACTTAAACGAATCTAAACAACTTTAAATCAATTAGTCGAGACATCCTAAATGTGGAAACCCGCATAACCCAGTCAACATGTATAACAAATAGAGGAGAGAGAAATAATATCATATACATATCCCAAAGTATCTCACAAACCTATATACCTCATATGTTAAACACAATTTACATAAATAATATAAAACCTACAAAAGTACGAAAAGGAAGGCCGCTCCAAAGTCCTCACAGTAGATCTCCCAGTACTGGTCCCTTTCCCTGACTCGATTGCGAATCTGCACTCACTCAAACACAAGAATGACGAACACGGGTAAGTAACACTAGTAGGATACTAAACAACATTTCGAAATAAATAAATCAGTCTATGTTCATGCAGATAGAAAGAAATGTATAAGGACGTATGAATAAATAAAAGACATTAAATAAATCAAAAGAAATCGATACATGAGTGTCCAAGGATGCAAATAGAGAGGCGCAAGTAGTCTCAACCAATAGGGAGTTGAGTCTTGGCAAACCATCAAGACTCGAGTTCTAGGACTTGGTACACTCACAAACCTTAAACCCGCGAGATAGTGAGACTTCCTAGGACAACCACGCTAATAACTCAGACTTCCTAGGACAACCACGCTAATAACTCACGCCCCCATCAAGAATCAGTATCCAATGCAGTGCATCCCGAGGTCATGACTCCGACATGTTACCTCGGCCAGCTACTCTTTCCAAGGATCATTGTTGACTCACTTGCCCTCGAACAACTCAATCATAATGAAATTCCAAGGATAGATAACAAAGCAATGAACAACAATATTCAATAGCTTAAAATAAAATATTGTGCATTTCCTATCCGGTTTACTTACATCAGATCTACACTATCACGCCCTCGCGGCTCCGACCCGCTCCTAAAACTGACACCATTACACGACAGTGCTCTTCTAAGCTCCTGGTATCAATTTACATTAAATTACGTATATTTGAGCCTATTTAAAGTTCAAATTTTTAAATCCCAAAATAGTTTAAAATAGAGAAGTTATTGAATTTCTTAACCTTAAGCATTAAATCAAGCAACAAAACCAAAGAAAGTTAAGAGTTATTTACCTAAATTAGTCAAGATCTCCAATGAAGCAAATGTTGAGCTCTTCTTCCACCCCCAACACACCGTTTGCAACAAGAGAGAAAATGAGAGTTTTTACTCTCTCTCTCTCTCTCTATCTCTATCTCTCTCACTTTACGTAAATGGTTAAAGTGACCAATTAATCTCAACCATACACTTTCTTTAGTTAAATTCTTTTTTTTATAGGTGAATGGATATAGTTGAACTATAACCACACATCCATTTTCATATACGTATCTTGAGACATGCCTAATGGTGTATGTTGAAACACTTGTCTCATTAACTACACAACAAAAAAACAGCAGATCAGAAACGGGAATTTCCATCTCTGATTTGCATAAATTTCGTCTCTAATTGAAATCTGAAACGGAACGGAGACGGAATAAATTTCGTCTCTAAAACCGTCGACGCCGATTCAATCAGAAATGGAAATGTGATTCCATTTCTGATTAGAGACGGATTAGAGACGGAATAAATTCCGTTTCTGATTAGAGACGAATTAGAGACGGAAATTAGAAACGAAACAAAGACGGAACATAAATGGAAATTTTTCAAAATGGTAAATTTGTAATTGCATTCCGTCTCTAATCCTTCTCTGATTAGAAACGGATCAGAGACGGAATATAATAATTCCGTCTCTGATCCGTTTCTAATTCATGCATATATATTCCTTGAAAATTAGAGACGGAATCTCTGAATTTCGTTGCTAATCCGTCTCTAATTTTCCTTTTTGTTTAGTTTTCAAACATAAACTCAATCCAATTGGTTCTCCAACCTATAACTTGAAAATACAACCATAGGACCTACTCCATCGCCTGCACCCCCTCCAACGACTCCTTGGGGGTGCTAACATCCCCCAAAAAAGCAAAATTTGACATTCATACATCGACAATATATATCAACAAATATTCAAATGAGAGAAAAAAAAATGTAAAATTCAAAATTTGAAAAAGATTTATATATCCACGAAAAATTGTCTAGTATAACAAATGCTCCAAATTTCTAAGTATTCACAAAAACCACCAATCCTATTGTTCAACAACCACAAAAGAAAAAACTTACAATCCTCTAAATATGCACAAAAAGAATTATCAATCTAAAAGTCATGTAAACAACTATAAAAGTTACATGATATGCTTTAAATTCCTCATCTCTCACTTGAAAATCAGATTATGGCAGGTATTGTCACAGGGATATGGGCAATCAATGGCACTAACTCCCACTCGATCGAAGAACCAGTTACCTACTGATAGGGTCACGCTCTGCAAATATTGAAAAATAGATCAAACTCATGATAAAAAATACGAAATTGCAAAAAAATTATCTCCATTTACACCGCAAAAGAAAACATTATATTTTACTATAATTTCCGACGGTACATGGCTACTTGTGTGTCCAACTAACACAATTTATTAGAAGGGGGAATCTGAGAACCTACCTAACTACATGAACAAAAAGCTTTGCTAAAGCACATTTACGAAAACGTTTTAAGTGCTAAAGCACGACAACATGCCAGCGAAAGGAAAATTCGATCATTTCATTAAAAATGTCTAATGATCACAAAACTACATAAGGCGAAAACAAAGGGAATACAATTGATGAAGAGCCAGAGACGCTCCTTATCAATTGCCAAATGCTAGTGCCCAAGTTTGTGTTTGAAAAAAACAATTGATAAAGAGCTGACATCCACGACCAGAAGAAAAACAGAACAAGGAGGCATTTTCCTAAGTTCTAACTACTTCCCGCTATGTTACTTTCTTTAAATTTTTTCTTCTTTATCTTCGAGAGAGGATCATTCCATATTATATTCTCAGGATACAAGCTAATCTGGAGGACTGATATATGTCAATAGTTCTTCAAAATAAGTTGTTCCTTGTGTTCCTACTTCACTTCTCGGTTTCTTTTCTATTGAGGATTTTAAACCCGTATCTGTAAACAAGCAAATATATCAAGTATTGGAACCAACAGAGCAAAGAAGAACAAAGATTTGGACAGAGACATTGAAAATATACGATTACAATGTAATTATTAGATACATGGATCTAAATAGACCTTCCTCATTCATCCTCAGAAACTAGATTTTTGCAGTAAATTAATTCTATTCTCATGAATAGGACATGTGAAGGGATCAGTAGATGATGAAAGCAATGTAGGTATACTACTATCTTTGTCAAAGAACATGTGAAAGTTAAGTTACTTGCATGTTCCCAATCAAATGAGCAAATAAAACCAGACCAAAAATGGCAATCAGTATCGCAAATATAGTTTCCTTTATGAAAGTACTTGTTGACAAACTCTATGTACTTGTTGACAAACACTGTCCATATGAGCTGAGGAAACGAGAAAGTGAGTTAGCCAACTTTGGAAACAAACGTGAAAGAGAAAAAAATTAACTCTCTACTAGAATTGTTTGCACTCATTCACCGCACAATGCAAATGAAAAGACACTGGAAAATATAGAAACATCAATAACATACTACATCGGGCAAAACTGTAAATTTTTGCAAGAAAAAAAAAACAAAACAAAGGAACGCAGATAGCATATAAAAAAGCAAGTAATCAATTAATCACTGATACCTTACTTAAACCGAATCAATTAACTACAAAAATGGAACAAGGTTTTCATATGCCTTTTCTGAAAACATAACAATCAAAGGTATTTTAGCTGGTCTATATACAAACAGCTTAATACTATGCTGTACTAGCCAATGTGAACTTACCAAGGTCCTCTACATAAGGGATTGTAGCAGACACAGCAATGAAGCGAATGCGAGCTAGAGCGCAAGAATTCATTTCAGGATTTCTTGCAAGCATTTTTAGGTTGTTAACAATCGCCTCCAACGAAGCACCGCGTTGATCATTTAACAAGTGAACTTCATCGATTAGTAAAAGGCCAATATCACTGAAAAAGCTTAATCCACCATCTTTTATTCTGTACCAAGTCACAAAGATCAAACTTCTGAGGCAAGATGACAAAAAATCTAAGTAGGTCAAACTTGCTATATAAGATGGCTTATCAAGCAAAGTAGAAAGATATGATTATGTACTCAGTTTCAAATATAAATTAAAATGGGACATTTGGTTTAGACCACATATCCACATCAAAAGCCGCTCTGTGAAAAAAATTTATAGAACCACATTCCCTTTTATGAGATCAAAAGTTAGATTCCTAATAAGATTAGTAAACAACCCTTGTAAAAATGACTATAAATATACCAAAGGAACCAATACTTCCGGACAAAATTGCATTAAAACAATACGTACACCATCCAAATTACATAACATCAGCACTATGATTTTGCTTCCTACATTCTTTTGGAATTAAAAAGCAGATTGCCTTCCATTAATCAAAACATTAGGATAGATATAGGTCCATTAAAAATAGTACAGTGAATGATGTTGAATACTTTAAATTACTGGAAACATTAGGAGTTGGACTTACAGTCTTTAAGGTGCCCTTTACATGATTAATCTTTCCATCTTGAGAAAGAAACCTTGAAAGAAGTCTCGGAATGCATAGCTTAAATAGCACTGTTTTACCACTTCCAGTTGGCGCTGAGATTACCATGTTTATGTCCGAGAGGAAGCATCCAGCAAAGCATTCACTCTGCAGAGAATTAAAATTCCTACAAGTACAAGAAATGCATCAAGCATAATGGAGCCAATTGAATTGTGTGCATTACATGCAAGGAAAACCAACTAAAGAGAGACCACAGTATGATGAACAAATATTACCCAAGTTTTGCAAAGACAAATAAACCAAGATTCTATGAAAAAATAGTGCATTTAAAGCCATACACACATGTGGAAGCAATAAAACTACTCTTCCATCTATGATGAATAGATCTATCTATTGAAACAAGCCCATAGTGATTTTTGATGAATTGATCATTTTAGAATGTCATTTATTTAGTCCTCAGGCACAATTTGTTGAGCCTCATGGAAAATGGACTCATGGTTTTTGGAATCTTATCATGCTCACCTAAATCATACTTCTATAGCTATCTACCACTGCATATAAGAATATGCAGTTGTTGTCATTTTCTTTACATGTAGATACTACATCATGAAGATCACGGTTTTTAAGATAAGAAAGTTTTCTTCAAAAAACAAGATAAAGATATGACCAGCAGTACACACAACATGCAACAGCTGAACTTGTAAAGTGCATCGGCTCTCAGGCCTCACATATGCATATATGTACAAGTATTCGTTAGGGGTTTTTCATGAGCTGAAAACTGAACTTTCGGCTACACCTTCACAAACATTTCCACGCCAAGCAAATGTAACATCCGCAGTAAGGTAAGAAAGAAGAAGTAAATGGTTAACTAAAAGAGTAATCCTAGTCGTAAAAATATAAGCAACAAGGAGTTCAAAAAAATAAATAAATCATAAGTTATAAGAGGCATACAAATACCACATAGTATCAAAGAGCCTACTACTTGCTCACTCGTACCTCCTTAAGGTTATAGGTTTATTCAATTCTCTAGAAATTTTATGTGAAATAGCAACATTAACTAAAAGAGTAATCCTAGTGTTTCGAATCCTAACTAGTAGTAGAAATTATATAATTATAGGTATTATTCAATCGTAACCAACAACACCTAACTAATCAATCATCCCTAGCAAGAGTATGAATATGAAATTACTAACAACTATAACATCAAACAACCAAGTAATTACCTCAATACATGATTCTAATGTATTATAATGTTGATCATGACATGCTTTACCGATAAAATAAACATGAAATACCTACCAAATACAAAATCAATAGAAATCTTGAATTGCTCAAGTAAAATGTTGAAATGAGATATTAAATATTAATAAACCTAAAAATAAATGCGAAAGTAAAATTTGAGACTCTTACTTGATTGATCAGGTTATGTCTCTGTGTTGGTTTCCATACCCTTCCTTGGAGCATAAATTAGAAGTATTTGCAAATTTTTTTCTCCTAATGCACAACATTTTAAAGGAATGTTCATGTCCTACGTCATATCTTTTCGGTCACTAGGAAAAAAGGCTTTGACAAAGGGACTACTCATTTCACAGTTAGATCCTACATATCTTTAGGGTCACTTACATTTCATACTAATTATTTTTTTTTCCATCAAAGGGAGTCAGAGCTAGAATATCATTTATATGGTTTAACAATTGATTTCATACACTGCAGGAATCTAAGAAAACTAAAGTACAATGACAAATTCTACCAATTTGATTTGAGCTTCAAAAGGCATTGCAAAAGAAGGAAAACTACTAAATTATGTTGCTATGGAACAAAGATACTTTGAAACTAAATTGGCAAAGGCCAACGATGATCACCCTTCTCATGACATCTTTGAGGGCCTTAAAGTCATAAAAGAAGTGTATGAAGCATTGAGATCTAGTCCACAATGGAATGAGTTTTGTTCTTGATTATGGAACAAAACCCCATATCATCCAATTTTTTTATAGGTGAGTATTGAAGCGGTACTTATTTATTATATAAATATAATAAAGTAATAATTTAAGAAAATTGTGGGCTATACAACAATAAGACTTTTATATCGAGCCAAAAACAAGGCACCCATCGGCAATCCCACCATAACTAACGAAGCACCCGTAAAAAATCCCACCATAGATCTTTATGAGCCGCGAAAATAACAGTAGCAAAAGCCAAGAGATAGCGAACCCAACCAAAACAATCAGCATGTCAAGCATAAAAATAACCCATATCATCCAAAACATGGCAAAATGAACATAACTACAAAACCCAGATCACAACAGAGAAATGCAGTTCACATTTCATTGTTATAAGATAGAACAAGCATAACCACAAAACACTATGCATGCAAGAGAAGAGCAGAACAAAAACTTCTAAACCAAACAAAATACACAACATTAACTTAATAGATCAAGTGAAGAACACCAACAAATGCACATGAAAGCCAAACCGGAGGAAAATGTGAGCAGATACAATTTCAAGAAATCCGGGTGTTAAATTTTTTTTTTTGATTGTTACCTTGACGAGCAGAGAGCGGAGCGGTAAGCACGAAGCGACCAAAAAGCAGAGAGCAATGAAAGAGACAAAGATTAAGATCAAAATTCAAAAAGATTCAGGACGTTGTGTTTTACACCATAATCAACCACGTAACAAATCAAATCATTCAAGAACAGTTAAAATAAAACCTGCAGAAGCAATCAACAATTAAAAGAACTGAACTCTTAAAATTTGTCACCTGATCAAAAGTTTGTTCCTTCACAGGTCGTAGACAATAAGGTAGTTCTACCTTTCCTACATCTGGCATCATAACAACTACCTACCAACTGCATCAACATAACAACAAAATTTTAAAATACCTCCAAGGATAAAGAAAAAGCAAATCTTACATAGTGCACTATGAAAAAACATTATTAATTTATTACTACACATAAAATTACCAAACCATGGCACTAACATGTTTACCTCTTTATTTAGTTACTCATTTATCATGAAAAAGTTCAACTATGGTCAAGAACGGTAAGGAGTGAGATGAAGTACATTTGAAGTGCAAAAAGGAGAAGAGAATCCAAGTAGATTTGGAAAGAAATACAAAGCAGGGGAAATCTGAATGCTCAAAACTGACAGAAAGTTTGACTGCAGATAGATTTATCAGATAAGGCAAACCCCTTGACACCTTGAGAGCATCGTTGCCACCTAAATGTAAAAACGAAGCAAACTTTTACCAATGAGAGAACGGAGAGCCGTGATCGAGCAAGAGACGGAGAGACCAGAGAGAGAGAGAGTAGAGAGCCGATGACGGAGACGATCGACTTGTTGGGGGTTGGGGATTTGGGGGGCGGTGACCGAGAGAGACGGAGAGACCAGAGAGACCCCGAGAGAGACCGCGACGAGACGGAGAGACGAGAGTTGAGAGCAAGAGACCGAGACCGATTTGGGGATTTTGGACGAGACGATCGAACGGGATTTGGGGATTTTGGGGAGGGGATTTTGGACGAGACGATCGGATTTGGGGATTTTTTGGGGATTTTGGGACGAGATGATCGGATTTGGGGTTTTTTTTTTTTTTTTTTGGGGGGGGGGGTGGAGGGGACTTGATCCAAGCACACACGAATCTCGAGATTTGATGAACGATCATAAGAAAAGAAGTTTTTGGTGGGAATGTTGGCGCCATTTTTTAAAGACGGAATTTAATTCCGTCTCTATTTCCGTCTCTGATTCGTCTCAATTCCGTCTCCGAATTAGTCCGTCTCAATTCCGTCTCTAACTAATTTTTTTAGCAACAGAACTTAATTCCGTTGCTAATTCCATTTCTAAATTTCATTTTCCTTGTAGTGCTACTCCTAATTGACATCAATATAGTTAACTCATTTTATCTCTAGATTATTCAATGCATGTCTGTCTGATGCACATCTTATGGCTATTTAATTTGCTACGCTAACTTAGACTCATTAATTGTATACTACATAAGACAAACATCAACCAAAAATAACATACATCGGTGTCGATGCCCGAGAATTGGATGTGTATCATGATAATTGGGTCTCGCGTACGACCCTGAAATGACACGTGACCCGATTTAGATTTTCAGGGTCATTAGATGGTTACTTTGAGATTAGTACACAATCACGGTGGAAGTACTTAAATCAGAGAAACAATGGATTTTGTTTCAATAGAGGAAGGAAAAAAAGGAAGGCCTCGGAACTGCTGTTTACGCATCTCCTAATGTGAACTAGAGGAAGCATCTATTGATCGAACTAAAGGACCTTCGAATCCCAGATGATTCGCCTTGGTTGATTATTGGGGACTTGAATGTGTACCTAAAGGCTGAAGAAAAATATGGTGGAGCACGGGCTAATCAATCGAAGTGCAAGGAATTACTTGAATTCATGCAAGTCTGCTCGCTTCAAGACTTGGGGTATGTAGGGACCAGATTCACCTAGTCTCGAGGTCGACTGCAGGAGTCTTTAGATCGTGATCTGTGTAATGGTGCCTGGAGATTATCCTTTCCGGAGAGCACGGTGACCCACCTTCCCATGTTGAAATCGGACCATAGACCGATATTGTTGCGGACAAAGAATATTGTTCGGGAAATTAATTTAGTCAGATCTTTTCGCTTTATGGCAAGCTGGATCACCTATACTGGTTTCCATGAGTTTGTCCAGTCGAATTGGAACAAAGGGGCAGATTTTGTTGTGGCCTCAACACAATTCACAGATAAACTACAATGGTGGAATAAGAATATTTTTGGCAATATCTTCTTAAGGACGAAATCACTTCAGAGGGGTATTGAAGCTATGAAACGTAAACTAGCATCTAGTGTTGAAATATATTGAGTTTGTATTGCATCCACTATTAGTCCCACATGTCCTTATAAGAAATTTTTCACTTGAAAGTCTTAGTTAAGTGAATGTGGGGTTAGAGGCAAAGACCATGGGTATTCCCCATTGATTAATATATATTAAATACTTGATATTTAATATATGTCTATGATTAGGCCTTGGGCCTTGGGCTAATGTTAAAATAACTTAGTCAATTCACAACAAAAAAATGTGTGTAATTAGTGGTGAACGGTCATCACTAATGACCTCGTTTTGAACAGTTGTAATTGTTCAAAAGAGGTGTCTTTTGGTCTCGTTTTGAACAGTAGGTGTCTTTTGGTCTATAAATAGGGGTTGTAACCTCATTAGAAAATATAGAGAAGAATTTCAAAAAAAGAGTTTTTTGGTTTTGAGAGAGAGATTTTGGCTGTTGCAGAAAATATGATCTTTTGGTTGGTGTGTAATCAAAGATCAATCTAGTTGTATCCTCGAGACGAACCTCTTGAAGCATTCATACACCGAATTGGAGGAAATTTCGTCTAAGGACATTGTCATTTAGTGCAAGCCTCTGGTATTGTTTTAATTTAGTTCTTAAGTTTAATTATATGCATGGTTTTGTACTTACATATATGCATGTTTTAGTAGATTGCTCCAACATCTAGTCCATCGGAGGCTCTTTTCAGTAAAAAAACAACTTGCAGAGACGGCTTGAGGAAGTGTTGATAAAGGAGGAAGTCCTTTGGTTTCGAAAATCACGCAGCAAGTGGCATCAACATGGGGATAGGAATACAAGATTCTTTCATCTAAGCACCATTCAAAAGCCGCGAAGGAACCATATATTGACAGTAACAAGAATTGGATCACGGACCAGAGGCTTCTTCAACAAATGGCTACAAAGTTTTATAAAGACTTGTACTCGGAAGAAGATTTTACGTTCAAAAGCGTCAGAGTGGCAGGTATTGTTCCCTAATATCTCCGATGCTGATAAAGCGAATTTAGCAAAAGATGTTGATCCCACAGAAGTTCGAGATGCTGTATTCGAAATGGGGACTTTTAAAGCTCCTGGCCCAGACGGATGGAGCCCCCTATTCTTCCAAAACTAATGGAGCATTTTTGGCGACTCGGTCATGCTTGTGTGAAGGATTTCTTCACTCTTGGCACCCTCCCGAGTTCGCTAAATAATACTCTCCTTGTACTTATTCAAAAACTCATATTCCAACTTGTTTTGCAGGTCTACGACCAATAAGTCTCTGCAATGCGGTGTACAAAGTAATCACGAAGTTAATTGCAAATAGGCTTAAGCCGTTGATTGAGGGATGGATATCGCGAACCCAATCTAGTTTCATACCGGGTCGAAATCTCACAGACAATACCATTATCATACAAGAGGTCATTCATTCGATGAGACGGAAATTCGGGAAAGTTGGATGGATGTCTATAAAGATCGACTTGGAGAAAGCTTACAATTGGTTGCGGTGGTTTTTTATTCAGCAGACCCTAGGAGCTCTATCAATCTCGGCGACATCGCAACAACGCATTATGAGCTGTATTTCTTCTAGCCAAATGCAAGTCTTGTGGAATGGTGGAATGTCCGAACCCATTACGCCCTCAAGAGGGATAACACAAGGAGACCGAGTTTTTCATAAACTAATGTTACCTTACTTTTTTTATTCATGAAATAAGAATGACTACTTTAAATTTACAAAACAAAGGTATGTCTTTTTTTGAAAATGAGTCATTGATGATGATGTGGCTCCACATTGATGTGTGTTGATGAGGTGGAATGAATGGTTTCTTTTGAAAGCTCCACATTGATGTGTGTTGATGAGGTGGAATGAATGGTTTCTTTTGAAAATGAGTCATCTATACAACTAATGAGGTTGAATGAATGACACATTTTCAAAATGAGTCATCTATATAAAATACAAAACCTTTTATTTACTCCTCAAAAGGAGTAATTCGTTCAACTCGTGGTGAACTCATGCAAACGTCATGTACGTATCGAGATGGACAAGCCGCATCACGTATGTATCTCGAGATGGACAACCCGCATCACGCACATATCTCAAGGTAGACTATTGATGTAAAGGACACGCACGTATATGGACATGGAAAACTCATACAAACGCCACGCATGTATCTCGCGGTGGAGAAGCCATGCAAACGACACACGCGTTTGTCGAGGTAGCCGACCCATGCAACCTCGTGCAATTCATGCAAACGTGACACACGTATCGTAAGGTGTGCAACTCATACAACCTAGTGCGATCCATGCAAACGTTGCGCACGTATCTCAAGGTTGACAACTTATACAATCTCGTCCAATCAATGCAAACCTTATCGTAAGGTATTTACTTCTCCAGTCATTTCAACAATAGATCTACTAGTTTCCCCACCAATTTCTCAATTAGTACCTCCACTTAAGAATCATCATATGATCACAAGGGTGAAGAATGGTATTAGCATGAAGAAGTCTTTAGTCTCTATTGTCTTCTCATCACCAGATAACATTCCTAAGTATTGGAGAAAACCAAAGAGAAGTAAAATTGAATAGAGGAGAGAAGAAAAATTGATCTATATAAAAGGAAGAAAAACGAGAAATTAAATCTGGTTCTTTTATTTCTTGATGTTGCGATCTGTATAAAAACAAATTTGCACATGTATTTTAAAACACTTAAGTAACAAGAATTAAAGTTGGAATAAAACTCTTATCCTAAAAAATAGAAACTTGTATCCTAATCTAACTTATCAACAACTAAAGGATAACTTAAAGAGCGAGAAACATAATAACGAAAAATAGATAATTGAATGTTGATGTCCCTAATACATTGCAACAGTTAAAAACAATATCGTTAATACTCCTCCTTGCTTTGGTTGCTGCAAACTCCAAGCTTTTCTCTAAGAAATCCGAACTTGCTTCTTGACGGAGGTTTTGTTAATATATCAGCTAGTTGAAGATCAGACTTGCAATACTTCAAATTAACTGAACCTTCCTTCTGCACTTCTCTAAGAAAGAATAATTTGATGTTGAAGTGCTTTGTTTTCCCATGAAAAACATGATTATTAGAGATAGCGATGACAGCTTGATTGTCAACAAGCAACTCTGTGCATTCCTTTTACTTCAAATGTAAATCTTCTAACATTTTCCTTAACCATAAAGCCTGATTTGCAGCTATTGTTGCCGCGATAAATTCAGCTTCTGCTGTTGATTGAGCCACTGTACTTTGCTTTTTAGAACTCGAAGAGAACACTCCTGAATCAAACTTGAAATAATAACCAAATGTATTTTTCATATCATCAAGTGAGCCTGCCCAATCACTGTCAGAGTAGCCATGCAACACATAATTCTGACTTGCACAAAATTTGATTCCATAATTCAATGTCCCCTTCACATATCTAAGGACTCTTTTAGCAGCTCTGAGATGCGTTTCAGTCGCACAATTTGTAAAGCTAGATAATAGACTTACGGAATATAGGATATCAGGCCTTGTAGCAGTTAGATACATAAGACAACCTACTAAGCTTCTATAGTAGGTTTCATCAACTTTTTCAGCTTCGTCATCTTTGCATAGCTTCTCTTTTTGACACATGGGAGTATCAACAGTCTTGCATTCATCCATTCTAAATTTCTTCAAAATCTCATTGGCATACTTTTTTTGACAAACGAAGACTTCTCTTTTCTTTTGTTTTGTTTCCATCCCTAGAAAGTAAGACATCTCTCCAAGATTTGTCATCTCAAAAGTTTGCATAATTTCTTCTTTGAACTTTCTCACAAGTTCTTCATTATTTCTTGTGATCAACAAGTCATCAACATAAAGCGAAACAACCACAAAACTGATTTCATCACCTTTGATGTAAATAGTCGATTCATTGAGGCTTATGTTAAAACCCAACTCCGTCAAGTGCTCATTAATTCTACTATACCAGGCTTTTGGAGCTTGTTTCAGACCATACAAGGCCTTCTTAAGAAGGTACACATCATCTTCTTTTCCTTTTGCAACAAATCCTTTAGGTTGCTCTACATAGATCTCCTCCTCCAATAAGTCCTCCAAGAAAGCTGATTTGACATCAAGTTGATAAACTTTTCAGCTCTTTTGTGCGGCTATTGCAAGCAACAACCTGATTGTCTCCAATCTAGCAACAAGAGCGAAAGTATCAGAAAAATCAACACCAAAAATATGAGCATAGCCTTTCAAAACAAGCCTAGCTTTATGCTTGTTGATTGAACCATCAGGATTCAGCTTAGTTCTAAACACCCATTTTACGCCTATCACTTTTCTATCTTCAGGCCTTTTCACTAGTTGCCAAGTTTGATTTTTCTCAATCATGTTTATCTCCTCCTCCATGGCAGCAACCCATCTCGAATCTTTTGCAGCTTCCCAAAAGTTTGAAGGTTAAAGTAAAGCTACATTGCATGATTGATAAATTTCGGAAAGTGATCTCATACCTCTAACTGGTACATCATCAACCAACTCATCTAGATTTAATTGTGATTTTGAAACATAGATAGGTTCTGAAATTGGATGCTTTCTTTTTCAATCCTACTCATCATTTTCCATGAAATACACATATCTGCTTATCATAATTTTCTTGGTGTTTGGTAGAAAAATTTTGTATGCTTTAGAAGTTAGGCTATAACCTATAAAGATCCCTTATTCTGCCTTTTTGTTTAGTTTGTCCCTTTTAATTTGAGGAACATAAACAAAACAAAGACATCCAAATACTTTGAGATTTTTCAAAAAAGGTTTGAATCCAAACCATACTTCATATGAAGTTTTTCCAACTACTACTTTTGTAGGCAGTCTATTTAGAAGAAAAACTGCAGTATGTGATGCTTCTGCCCAATACTCTCTTGGTAAATTCTTCTCAAACATCAAGCATCTGGCCATCTCCATTATGGTACGATTTTTCCTCTCGCTAACTCCATTTTGTTGTGGAGTATATGGAGCAGGTTGATGTTCAATTTCAGTTTCTTCACAAAATAGATTGAACTGATTTGAGGTATATTCCTTGCCATTATTTGATCTTAAGACTTGAATTTTGTGAGCGTTTTGTGTTTCAATCCATTGCTTGAATTTCCAGAACACACCAACAACTTCTGATTTGAATTTAAGAAAATAGATCTGACACATTCTTGAGTAGTCATCAATAAAAATCAAGAAATACTTACTCTCATTTAAAGATGGAGTATTATGAGGTCCTGGACCACTTGTACTACTTGTTGCAAAACAAGATGCAACAAAAAGAGTCATCTTGTCTTTGTCGTGGATTGTTTCTACATATTTTTTTGATGATGTCCCATCTTTTGACATTTCTCACATTGTTGATCCGGTCACTTCCAACATTTAGAAAGGTGATGACCCTTTCTTCCACAGTGCTTACAAG
Organism: Stephania yunnanensis; assembly: GCA_039657365.1. Lineage (NCBI taxonomy): Eukaryota > Viridiplantae > Streptophyta > Magnoliopsida > Ranunculales > Menispermaceae > Stephania > Stephania yunnanensis. Next base: position 49,322,260 of record CM077585.1, on the reverse strand, counting down.
GAGGAAAATCATATTTTATTCCCTTATTAGTGTTAGGAGAATCAAAACTTGAAATTTTTTTTCTTGTTCTTCTCAACTCTCTTCCCTTTTTGTCCTTGAGTGAATTTAGCTCTCACAGCTAATGCACGTTCAACAGACCCTTCAGATCTAATGAGGTTTCTTTGATCTTGTGCTTGCATAGCACTCGACAATTCCGTCAAACTAACGTTGGCTAAATTTCTTGTATTTTCAAGTAATGAAATAGTAGCATCAAACATTGCCGATGTGGTTACAAGGATTTTTTGCACAATCCTAGAGTCTGAAAATTCAGAACCAAGTAATCTCACTTTATTCGCGATTCCAAGTAATCTATCAGAATACTCTTTCACCGTCTCTGAGTCCTTCATTCTCTGATGCTCGAATTCTCTGATTAAGTTGAGAACCTTCATTCCTTTAATGTTTTCATCTCCTTCGTACTCATCCTTTAGGTAGTTCCATACTTCAAAGGCCGATTTTAATGACATAATCCTTACGAAGACTTTAGAAAGGCTTCAGCAAATAACATAGCTCTTGCCTTAGATTTTCTTGACTTTCTCTTTTTGTAATACTCGGTTTGCGCCATTGTTGGATTTGCGGGTAGGGAAGAACTTCGTAGTCTTCCTCAATGGCTTCCCAAGAGATCATTCGCCTCTAGATGTGCCTCCATCTTGGCTGCCCATATATGATAACCTCACCATCGAACACCAATGGTGCAAGCGAGGTGAAAGGCTTTTCAAGAATTGAATCCGAATCCATGGAAGTTCTTGGATGCATAAAAAAAGTTTCTCTCAACCACAAGTCCCTTAAAAAAATAATGCTATGATACCAATTTGTTGGAGAAAATCAAAGAGAAGTAAAATTAAATAGAGGAGAGAAGAAAAATTGATCTATATAAAAGGAAGAAAAACAAGAACTTAAATCTGGTTCTTTTATTTCTTGATGTTGCGATCTGTATAAAAACATATTTGTACGTGTATTTTAATACATTTAAGTAACAAAAATTAAAGTTGGAATAAAACTCTTATCCTAAAAAATAAAAACTTGTATCATAATCTAACTTATCAACAACTAAAGGATAACTTAAAGAGCAAGAAACATAATAATGAAAAATAAATAATTGAATGTTGATGTCCCTAATACGTTGCAGCAGTTAAAAGCAATATCGTTAATACTAAGTCTACAACACAAGTTTTACTGATTCCTCATTGAAAAGATGCAATGGAGCAAGAGTATAAAACATTAATTAAAAATGGAACTCGGTCTTTAGTTCCAGCTATTTTTTCTCAAAACATTGTAGGAAACAAGTAGATTTTTACCATCAAACGTAATTCAAATGGTTCAATCAATCGTTATAAAGCTCGATTGGTTACAAAGGGATTCAAACAGGTACTGGGAGTTAGTTTTTCTAAAACATATAATCCTTTCTCAAGGCTTCTATACTAAGAGTCATCTTCTCTATTGCTGTTACTTTTGGCTAGCAACTTCGACAAATTGATATTAACAATGCATTTCTAAATGGTACTTTAAAGGAATAGATCTATACTAATTAACCATAGGGTTTTGTTACTGCTAATAATGATGGATTGGTCTGTCGATTACACAAAGCCTTGTACCAACTATGCCAGGCTCCACGAGCTTGGTTTGAGGCACTGAAACAACATCTCCTAAATCGGGGTTTCAAAAACTCTATTTCTAATCATTTTTTATTCATTCTTCACACTTTATGTCCTAGTGTATGTCGATGATATTATCATCACTGGGAGTAATTCTACCATGATTCAGCAGTTTATTTCCTCTCTTAATCATAAATTTGCATTGAAGGATATCGGTGATTTGATTCTTTTCCTTTGTTTTGAAGTTCGTCGTGACTCAACTGGATCGTATCTTAATCAATCCAGCTACATCAACATTCTTCTTCTTAAAGCTGGTATGGAGAAGGTCAAACCAGTTGATACACCTGATTGTAGTTCACAAAGAGTTGAGTGACCCCTTCCGCCTCAACTTTCTCTGATCCAACTCTCTATCGAAGCATCTTGGGAGGTTTTAAGTATGTTGTGAACGCAAGACCTAATATTGCTTACATTGTTAACAAGTTAAGCCAGTGTCGGCATTCCCTTCCATTCTTCATTGGTAAGCATTAAAGAGAGTGTTACGATATTTGAAGGGTACTCTTCTTCATGGTTTATGTTTCAAGTTTGGTTCTAAGCTGCTGTTGACAAGGTATTCAGATGTTGATTGGGCATCTTCCATCGAATATAAAAAGTTTGTTGCTGGGTTTGCAGTGTTATTTGGTTGCAACTTAGTGTCATGGCAATCCAAGAAGCAAAGTGTGGTTGCTCGATCTAGCACTAAATCCGAGTATAGAGCTCTAGCCAATGTTGTTGCCGAACTTCAATGGATCAAGTCTCTTCTACATGAACTGCATTTTCATCTTCCATAGACTCATATGGTGTGGTGTGACAAAATGAGTGCAACTGCTCTGGCTCATAATCCTATTTTTCATTTAAGAACAAAGCACATTGAGATTGATGTCCATTTTATTCGTGATCATGTACCTTCTGTTGATCAACTTCCTAATGGTTTTGCTAAACTATTGTTTACTTCAAGATTTACTTATCTTCTAATCAAACTTTGGTGTAGGTTTACTACCCCTATGTTTGAAGGGGGATGTTAGCATCAACCATTGAGTGATAATGTGTACTTGAGTGTAACTATAGTGAGGTGTATTATATAAATATTGTCCAACTAACCATTGTAATTAGTTAGACAGTTAGAATGAGTTAGGAGGTGTGATTAACAACTGGTATGTACGTTTGTGATGTTACACAGTGTATATAAATGAGAGAGACTCAATTATCTTGTTAAGGGAGATAATCTGAGATCGAAGAAATGATGTTCTTATATTTTGTAGTGACTTGATATGTGTGTTTACAAACACTATATAGAGTTCAACTATTAGGAATCTTTTTTTTCCTGATCTGATCACAACTTAATGCAAACAAATTCACGCCAAATTTTCACACCCTAATTTCCCACAAAAATAAGGGATTAGTCTCCTCTTTATCGACTAAGGACCGAAGAAATCCCTCAAATAATCAACAATTTCTTCGGTCTAACGGTGAGAAATGTAATTGAAGTTGGAAGCTCACTAGTATGGTATTGGGTCACTTGTATAAGATGTTGGAGGTTAAAGTCTTAAAAGGAGGCAGGTTGTTCTCTAACAAGAGAAGCAAATTCACTGAATAAAAACCAAACATCAAGAAATCCTAAAATACCAACACTAGAATTCAAAAAAATCATCACCAAATTAGAAGAAACCTAACAATGTATGACCAAACAAACATAATTAAAATCAAAACCTAAACCTTCACCACAAAACAACAATGGATATAAATAAGTTCCCAACAAATTCAAATAATAACCCAACAAGGGAAGATGAAATTGCTAGTCCTTCCCAAAATCCACACCTTTAATGAGATACCCAGATGAAGATTCAGAACAAATTCTCACATGAACCAATAAAAGAATACATAGAAACTCATCGAGCTAGATTTCACTAGATATCAACTTCTGCAAATCTACTGCCCAAACAAACAAAAGGGGGGGAATTTATACCCACTAAAGTTATGATTATGATTGCCAACAAATTCAATGAACTTCAATGGTGGAACAAATGTATTTTTTGTGTAAATCCTTCGTTGACGTGAAGAGGGGCCTTTCACAACTTGGTAGAGTAGCAAGCAACCCCAATTATGGAAGAATAGGGAGGAAAGTCCAAATTAGAAAGGAAAGTTCTAAACGTACAATCAAAAAAGGGACCCAAATGACACATCGCATTTTGATTCGCGTGTGATTCTCCTCGAGATATGATTATGCACATATTGAGGTACATCTCGCGCAAATCAAATTATGTGTGTTTCTAATCTACGCCTAGCACTCCCCAGAAGGGTAAATTTGGTATTTCAATACGTTAATGGTATATATATACTAGTTTTAGGTACGCGCTATGCACGATCGTGCTCGCTCACTACTCTCGCTGGAATCAATTTTTAACCATTTGCAAATAAAAGTCAAAAATTTTAATTTAAATGCAATTTTTTTAAAAAAATGAACAATTACTTATAAATGAGTGCAAGTGTAATACATATATATATATATATATATTGTTGTAAACTAAGTTGGAACTTGCTAAGAATTAGAGAAGGAAATTAGAAGACTAAGAACTTATACTACTACAAAAGAGAAGAGAAGAAATAAGATAGTTGGAATGAGAAGTTTTCTTTCAACTTGGTGTGCTCTTACAATGAAGTTAGTATCATTTATATAGGCCATTTGGTATGATGACAAATGTGCCTTAGCAATGTGTGACTAAAACATACACCCCATGTACATTGAAATGGTTACAAAGAACATGACAATACAAAGACCAGTGGAAGTACATAACTACACAATATGTTGGTGTACATGCATGGTCATCCACACTTCACAACACTCCCCCTTTGATGACACTTGCTTAGAGATTGTGCCTCGTTAACTTTTACTAAGAAAAACCCCGTGGGAAAAATATATATATAAAAATATATATATATATATATATATATATATATTTATAAATATCATTAAAAACCTTCATAAAATGAAAGGATAAAACCATAGTTAAAGAGGATGCAATGCAGCAATAACTCACCAAATGGTAAACTTTTCTTAAATGTTTTAAGTTTAAATACCATATGTAAACCTTTTAAATGTCGTAGTTGGTAAGGCTTTTGTGAATAGATCAAAGATTATCACTCGATCGGATTTGCTTGACATCAATTTCACCATTCTTCCAAGCTCATGCGCATAAAAGAATTTTAGTGAAATATGTTTTGTTCGATTTATGAATCATTCACTTAATTGCGCAATACATGCAATGCGTTATCTTCATATAATATGGTTGAATAATCTTTTATTGAAGGCAATCCACATGATTCTTGAATATGTTCAATCATATTTCTCAACCATACACATTCACGACTTGCTTCATGAATTGCAAGTACTTCGAATGGTTGGAAGAAGTAGCAACCATAGTTTGCTTTACTTGACTTCCATGATACGTTAGAAGATATTACCACATGTGAATACATATCCCGTTTGAGAACGGGCCTCATGGGGATCGATAAAAATTCAAAGATCAAGATAACCTTGGAAATTCAATTTTACCCCTCTCGAGTAGAATAAACCCATGTCACTTGTTCCTCGAAGATATTGGAAAATATGTTTAACATCATTCCAATGTCTTCGAGTTGGTGATGAGCTGTATCTTGCAAGTAAGTTGACAGCAAAATCAATGTCGGGTCTTGTACAATTTGAAAGATACATAAGTGCACCAACTGCACTTAAATATGGTACCTCTGGACCAAATAGCTCTTCATCACTTTCATGAGGTCGAAATGGATCCTTATCCACTTCAAGTGATCTGACAACCATTTGAGAGCTCAATGGATGTGCTTTGTCCATATAAAATCTTTTTCATATTTTTTCAATATAATTTGATTGATGGACAAGTACTCCACTTGAAAAATGTTCAATTTGCAAACCAAGACAAAGTCTTGTTTTTCCAAGTTCTTTCATCTCGAATTCCTTTTTCAAGTATTCGGATGTTCTAACGATGTCGTCGTGGTTTCCCACTATATTTAAATCATCAACATATACAAAAATAATCACAAATTATGTTGATGGTCTTTTAATGAAGACACATGGGCAAAACAGATTATTTACATATCCTTCTTTCAGTAAATAATCACTAAGATGTTTGTACCACATTCGTCCGGATTGTTTCAACTCGTACAAAGACCTTTGTAATTTTATAAAATGCATGTTATGAGGTTTTGATTTTATTTCATCGGATATTACAAATCCATCAGGGATTTTCATATATATCTCACTGTCTAGGGATCCATACAGATATGCCGTAACGACATCCATTAAATGCATATCTTATCAAGAACCGAAATGTGATTGCATATATAACAGGAGAATATGTTTCCTCATAATCGATGTCAGGTCTTTGTGAGAAACTTTGAGCTACAAGTCTTGCTTTGTTTCTTGTAACATCATTTTTTCGTTTCTCTTTCGTACAAATACCAATTTATATCCAACAGGTTTTACGCCATCTGGCGTTTGGACAATCGGTCCAAAAATCTTTCGTTTCCTTAACGAGTTTAGCTCTGCTTGGATAGCATCTTGCCATTTTTGCCAATCAGGTCTTTTTTGACATTCGCCCACTGATCGTGGTTCTGGTTCATCATCATTTTCACATATTTCAAATGACACATTGAAAGCAAATATATCATCATGAACAATTTCATTTCGATCCCAAACCTTACGTACCTACATGGTTCCTGCAAATCCTACCTTGATGGATTAGGCTTAAGATTTTTTGGCTAAGAATCTTAAATTTACTGGGTATAAATTCCCCCCGTTGAAGTTCTATATGGTTACAACAATACCAATATATCTACACATAAAAAGGGTTGTGTGACATTTTAACACTTCAAATTTTCCCGATTAACGTAATCGCTAGGAATCTTAACTTTCAAACTGATCTGCGTATGCAAAAGAAACAATAGTATAACTTATTTTATTATTTCAAAAAATAATATATTGACATACATCTCATACTTTAATTAAACCCATATTAAAGTATTACATAAAAACACAAATCAATTTAAAAAAACACATCGATGAATCAATTTAAAGCTCTGATCTAGAAGGAAGTTCACAATTATAATATAAAAACAGATAATCAATTAACCAATTAAAAGTGGAAGATATAGAGAGTGAATGACAGGGCAAATTAAAACGAAGACAAAGACATGACCGATATCCATAGAGAAGACAAGCGAGAGATATTGAGCTTTTAAAGCGGCGACAAGCTAGAGAAAATGGAAGTTTAGTTGTTGGCTACGGCAAAGAGATCTCTTCATCAATTTGAATCTCGCTAAAGAGAGATGGGCACAAAAAAAAAGAATTCTCTAACTTTATGTTGATATATATGTTGCTCTTTTGGTTTGGTAGTACAAAATCAATGTGAAAATCGGGTGGGAATTCAATAACTTCAATTTAAAGAAGAATATAACATTAAATTTGATCTCAATAAGTCATAAAACTACATTCAAGCAAGAGACATCATGTGAACAATTTGTAATTCTTTATCTGTTGTCCATGTACGTACACTGGCCATAACTTAGTCCATTAAGATTTTCCTCAACTGGTATATTGATCTAGCTTTATGAAGTTAAAACTTGGTCTCACATATCAACTTTGGGTAGGTAACCCAAGGTCTTTAATATCTGCTTGTGTGTTTTTGCTACTAACATGAGTTAATGATAAGAAGAATCAAAGCCAGACATTAAATGAAATCGCATGCCTTACAACAAGAATTCTCAAATCAAACCAAATTTTAACCTACAACTACAATTATATCTATGAAAGCAGTAAAAGAACACAAACTGAAGCCTAAATCTAAGAAAAGCACTGTAACATGAGAATATAGCAATGAGGAATTACAAGAAATCAAACTAATAATATGATTAATGTTCACAATACAATCTTTCCCATATTTAAGAAAAGCACAACAACATTTATATGACAACTATTTGAATCTTAATTTCCATTATACCTAGTAAGCCGACAGTCTAATCTAATTTGGTTCGTTAACCTGAAAATTAGTACCGTGTAATAGTAATGCCAAAGCACACTAAATTTAAACTATATATGGTACATAACGACTTCCATATTTATTACACAACTACCCATATTTTTATACAACTACACATTAGATAAATGAATCTCTTAAGAATGGAAAAAACCAAATTAAAATAACAAGAATTATCACCCCATTTTGAATAAAAAAACATATGAATCAATGTACATATCAGATTCCATGTATCAATCTAGGAAACAAAAACATGGTAGCAACAAACAGATAAAAATATTAAATCGAATCTCTCGTACAAAGCATCACCAAGGACAAGAATTCATCAATACTAAAAAGAATCAAACATTAACTTAAAAAAACTGAACATACTCAAAAAGTCAAAAAGAAAATGGTCATATTAGACACTCAAAAAATTGAACAAAGAATTTTAGTTTTTTAGTTCTATCAACATTCATGACATTAGGAGAACTAAGAAGCAACTTCATATACCATGAGGCGCGATCATGCTTCACAATAAGAACTAATCCTCAAAGTCGTATTAGATAAGCATTCAGTGTTCATCACATAATCGAACTGAAGGCTTTCTATAACTTAATAATAAAATTGGTTAGTGCTAAATAAGCAAAATCAGAAGATATAACAAAACTATCAATGAATACATAAACTATTGACTGCACACTAAACGCTTCCACTAAGTAAGCATCAAAATTATGGATTATATAAACAATACAAGCACTTAATCCACAAATTATGCTATCCATCAATTACCTTAAAAAATTAGAATTTGTCAACATTAAAGATCCCAAATAATATATTCCAAATATCACTTAACTAAATAGTAAGAGACTAAATTTCTCCCAAAATATGCTATCCCAACTAGAAAAAGCAATGGATAACACCGAAATCCCAACCTCGTATCTTACTAAGACCAAAACTTCAAAACCTACCTAATAAATCATTGCAAACAAATAAGCCATAAAAATACACCAAAGTGATACAACATTGAAAATAAAAGTTCCTCAGAGAAGAATGTCCTCGCCTATCACTTATAAGCTATGTTTACGATTTGCTGACAAGGATTTTTAAGTTATTGTGATGGAGTACTGGAAGAAGCAGGTGGAGGCTCGGAATAGAGAACATGCAAAGGTTCAAGATGGTAACTTATTTTCATCTTTTCTAGACCTAAATCTATTTTAAGATTCATCTTTTGTGGCCATTCATGACTACGGAATTCGATAAAGAGGAAAAAAAACCGAGAAGCCAATAAGAAGGGGGAGAGAGAGAGTGTGTGTGAAAGACGATATCAGACTTGGAGAAGGAGAAATCAAGTTGTAGATCGATAAAGAAGAGGACGTGAGATTTTAGAGAGAATGAGCGAGAGAGACGATGTCGACTTGGTCAAGGAGAGTCATGGCAGAGGAGGAACGAAGAGGGAAAGGGCGAAATGGTAACTTCAAGTCACGAAGGTAAAAAAATACATCATTCATGCTTTTAGTATATAAGTAGATATTGTTGTAAATTGGATGACCCTTTAACCAAGCTTATGAATGATCACATTGTCAAGCATGACTCTCACATTGAATTGTAACATCAAGCATGACTTCTACATTGAATGTAACTTGTACACTCTACATAACTTGTATTCAACTCCAATGTATAATCACTTATCCATGTATTGTCATGTAACTTGTAATCCTCTCCAATGTACACCAACTCTTCCATGTATTGTCTATGTTGCTTGTGATGTGTTGTATGACTTGTGAGTATGTATAACTTATACACATTGAATAATTAAGTACAATTATTATCATCACCAAATGGCATATATAAAGGGTGCCAACTCCATTGTAATACACACACCAATGTTGGAATGGAAATCTCTACATTTCTCAACTCTAGCTCTCTTCTCTCTTGTCTCCTCTTCTCTACTTGTTATAGTAGTTCTTAGTTTATGCCTTTTATACTTAAGTCTCTAGCAAGTCCAACTTAAGTTCTAGTTGGCTTACAACTTAGTTTATAACACGTTATCAGCACGAGCTTGCTCTAGCATTAAGGAGATCTTGAAGTTCAAGAAGGCTTGTTAAGGAGATAAAGCTAGGAAGGTATAACTTTTATTATTTAAATAAGTTTAATTTATTTCTATATAATCATGGTTGCTTCCTTTTATTACATGCATCACTTCTATATGCATATTTTATTCATATACCATGCATTATAACGTCACCGATTGCGAAAGTATGCTCTGTAGTTGCGTCTTGTACGATCTTCTACATCATAAATCAAAAGTCAATGTGTGACATATAGTTTTTCTCTTAAAACTATACAAACGATTAGTTATTGTTCTATTCTTGATTTTATAATACAAATAATGTTATAAGTTTGAGTTGATAGTGGGTAAGCCTTGTCCCCGGTAAAGCTAAACATTGAAAGGGAGACGGGTTATCCCGTTCGAGGAGGCATGGTATTAAGGAGACTATGTCTCGCCACCCAACCTGGAGGTTGTCCCACCAACTCATACGAATAGTACATTTTGTTTATTAATGAATCAAGTTGTGAACATATATTTAATCATATGTTATGTTTTTACATAAAAAGGGGAAAACTATTTTATATTAAATTTATTTTCAAAATATTATTCAACCATAGTTGAATTTGTTGCCTTATTATATTACCGACAAGAATTACTTGTCATGGCAATTAGATACTACAATTTGTGAATAAAGCATATATGCAAAACTGTGTGTTATACACAATCATTCGCCAATTTCTCTTTAGAGATTTGAAAAGTGAGTATTTCACTTTATATATATTTTCACCTTATGGAGTTATATATATACATACCAAAAAGGGTAATGCTCCAAAAAGCTCAAAATGAGCGGTTGGGTCTCATGCTACAAAATTTAATCAGTCAAATATTAATTATAATTCCACAATTTTAATTACCTCTATGTTGAGGCTATGTGAAAATATGACTGATGAGACAATAAAGAGGTCACGTGGCCCGCCTCGATTAATTGCTGCAACAAATATCGAGTGCGCACGTCAATCCAATAAATATTAAGGATTGATTTCTTGTCTCATGGTAGCTGAGCAAAATAATGAGATATTATAAATATAATATCGCTCTCGTCCAATTAGTTCAACTTCAAATTAAGAAGCATATGTTGCATATAATGATCATGATCGCAATAATAAATTTATGGACATGGAAAAGGTGAAAATATCAGGTAAAGGTCGTATTGACAATTCCACCAAAAATTGGAATAAAAGTGGTGCACCACTACAAAGGGTAAATAACTATTGACAATGAGCGCTCATAATTGTGACATTTTTTGGTCATATATGAAAGGCTATTTTGCCTAAATATTGTCATATATATACCCGAATATTTTTGTGACCTTTACCATGCCTTCAAAATCAAAGGCAAAATATTATGAATTTTATCATTGAAAATGGCTCGATAAAACAAGCACATCAAGATGTGTTTAAATCGTGACCTAAATATAGGCGATGAGTTTATGTCTTGTGTATCGTGCCACATGCATGTACATTATAATATAAAAGTGAATATTTCTCGAATTCGAACTTAGCGGAGGCTAATGTTCAGGCAATATCGGGTACAACAATTTTATTGTTAATTTCTTATTCAGAAGAAGTCTACTCAGAATAATAGAAAATTTATCTATATGATTTAATCTGAGTATAATATTCCCGGCTTTAACTTCTGGAATATATAAGACACATTAAAACGAATGTCGTCATAAATCAAATGACATTCTTAATGTGGAAAGATCTATTTGATTATCCATAATCATCAATAATGCGAAAATATCATAAATTCGCACGGACATCTTTTATCGAATCGAGTTTTTTTATCAGCTGGAGATTATCTCAAGGCAAATCAATATGAGACTTATATTGATTTAACTCTCCATTAATCATATTATAAGATGCCTTGAATCCCTGATAGGGAATTTATTTATAGCAAGTTTTGCTAATTGTCACTTTGATGAAGCAATTTTCCCACCATTAGGGGGAGATATAAGCCAATTCAAAAGGAATGGCGTGAAATTGCTTGAAACACATCAAATTGCATTAAATTTGTTGTATTATGATCCATGTATAAATTAATATGAACTCGAAGTTCAAAGGATCATTCAAAGAGCAACAAATTATGAATCAATTACTTGATGCAAGTATTATATACAAAAGAGTGACAATTATATGCTTCAGCATTAAATGGTTCATATAAAAACGATGTCCATGTGCAACAAAATGCACAAGATGTCTCACCCATGTGAACATGAGGGGGAGAATCAAAATGAGTTATTGGTTAGTGTATTGCACTCTTTTTCCCTTTGTTAAGGTTTTATCCCACTGGGTTTTCCTTGCAAAGTTTTTAATGAGGCAATTCTAACAATATTAAAACTCTTTATCAAGGTTGGTTAGTGTATTGCACTCTTTTTCCTTTGTTAAGGTTTTATCCCACTGGGTTTTCCTTGCAAGGTTTTTAATGAGACAATTCTAACAATATTAAAACTCTTTATCAAGGTTGGTTAGTATATTGCACTCTTTTTCCCTTTGCTAAGGTTTTATCCCACTGGGTTTTCCTTGCAAGGTTTTTAATGAGGCAATTCTAACAATATTAAAACTCTTTATCAAGGTTGATTAGTGTATTGCACTATTTTCCTTTCGCTATGGTTTTATCCCATTGGGTTTTCCTAGCAAGGTTTTTAAAGAGGCAATCCTAACGTTATTATACTCCGTATAAAAAAAATTTATGAGAGCAATGTACTCTTTTTCCTATACTAGATTTTCTCCCACAGGGTTTTTCTAGTAAAGGTTTTAATGAGGCATATATATTCTCTCAAAGTGTATCAATGTGTTGCACTATTTTCCTTAGCTTTGGTTTTGTCCCATTGGGTTTTCCGAGCAAGATTTTTAATGAGGCAATCAATAATATTATACTAAAATCAAGATTGACGAGAACATTGTACTCTTTTTCCTATACTAGATTTTTTCCCACATGGTTTTTCTAGTACAGGTTTTAACGAGGCATATTCTCTCAGCAAGTGTCATCCAAGGGGGAGTGTTGTAAATTGGATGACCCTTTAACCAAGCTTATGAATGATCACATTGTCAAGCATGACTCTCACATTGAATTGTAACATCAAGCATGACTTCTACATTGAATGTAACTTGTACACTCTACATAACTTGTATTCAACTCCAATGTATAATCACTTATCCATGTATTGTCATGTAACTTGTAATCCTCTCCAATGTACACCAACTCTTCCATGTATTGTCTATGTTGCTTGTGATGTGTTGTATGACTTGTGGAGTATGTATAACTAATACACATTGAATAAGTACAATTATCATCATCACCAAATGGCCTATATAAAGGGTGTCAACTCCATTGTAATACACACACCAATGTTGGAATGGAAATCTCTACATTTCTCAACTCTAGCTCTCTTCTCTCTTGTCTCCTCTTCTCTACTTGTTATAGTAGTTCTTAGTTTATGCCTTCTATACTTAAGTCTCTAGCAAGTCCAACTTAAGTTCTAGTTGGCTTACAACTTAGTTTATAACATATATATATATATATATATATTAAAGGTTAATTTGAATGAAGCTTTTTCCTTCGATCTTATGTGTCTCCTTCGACAATGACTCTTTATTCCTTCACAACTCGAATTCAATCTCACTAATCACGTTTGGCCTTATCAAGCTTCCTCTCTGAATCCTCGCACTTAATTTTTTTTTTTTCACCGATTGCCTAAGTTTCATTCAACGATCAGGTGAGTTTTTCGCAAACTTTCTACTTGTAGATTCAACTTGCACTTTCTTTCTGCGATTAATTATTTAGTGTTTATGTCACTAATTTGCATAGCCGACTACAATTAATTTGAAACTAAGACTATATTGTTGTTGTTGTTGTGTCACTATTTTAAGCATCATATATTATAGGAGATCTTCTTCTAGCAAGATAGGTTTATTTTATTTTTTTGCTCTTTTGTTGGATTTATTCACAATTGTGCAACCCCTCAAGCATGCCTCTGCTGAAAAATCAAACCTTTGAATTTAAACCCCCTTTGTTCAGTTTTTAAGAAAATTTGTCTGGTTCATGTGTTATATTTTAAGTAAAATTAATAAAACTAATTGGGGAATCCCAAATATTCTGATAATGATTTCCTTGATGTTCTATTACAAGATGACTTGGTCATTTATGGAATACTGGTCAGTTCTTGAAATTTGTTTAAATGCTTGGAACAACTATTGAGAATTAAGTTGTGAAACCAAAATCCTATTCTTTAAGCAAGACTAGCTTGGTGCGTATATATGACAACAACTTAATCCTCACTAAGTTATACTTCATACCTAAAAAAAAAAAAAAAAAAAAAAAACTTGTGACTCTTACTAAAAAAGCAAAGAAACCTTGTGATTGACAACGAATTTCCCAAGAACCATCTAACGACAATTATCTATTAAATTTGGACGTCAAAAATGATTGGCACATTTGTGTTTATTGTTGACGCAGCGGAGATCTTCTAAACCAGTTGAACGAATCCACGAACAACTCGATCTAGGTCAGAACTTAAGCCAAAGTTCAAAAATTCTTTTATTTCAGCCAAAAACTACGAATTACACCCAATAGATCGCTTAAATAGCGAAACTCTAAAATTTTCCAAAAATGGTAAAAAGTCTAAAAAGCCCTAAACTAAAAAGTAGACGAGAAATAGAAACAAATGCCGCAAACGGCAACAAAAACGGAAATTCCTAATGAAAGTTATAAGCGAAACAAAAGTTTCCTAAAATAGCAAAATTACCGTTTCGGAGGGCGAAACGATGGAATTTCGCCGAAAAACGACGTAGTCACGGCGAAACGGTGAGTTTTGATCTCCACGCCGTTTCCAATAAACCCATACCCCCGGAACGCCAAAACTCAAACGCCCAAACTTCGCCATTTGCGGAAATTACTAAAATGTCATCCTCTCATATTTTTCCATCATATTTTTCCAAGTATTTACAAGCTAATTCTTGGACTTCATCATTCTCCCCATGGTGGACAGAATTCGCCCTCGAATTGTCATCATCAGACGTATCCCCATAATAGGGAACAAGATGCTTGACATTAAATACATCAGTCGTGCGAATGTGATTTGGCAACTTCAATCCGTAAGCATTAGGATTAATTTTCTCAAGAACCTCCACAGGACCAATCTTCCGAACTGACAATTTGTTGTAATCTCCCACAGAGAACCGGTCTTTAGTGAGAACTGCCCACACAAAGTCACCCACTTCAAACTCCACGTGACGCTTCTTCCGATCTGCATATTGTTTGTACTTGTCAGCAGCTTTCTGCAAGTTATCTTTGACAGATTGATGAATCTCTCGCAGCCCACTAACAAAGTCTTCTGCCTTGCCATGCCATCTAGTTTTACTTGGCACTGGTAACATATCAAGAGGACCCCGAGGTAGTACTGAATACACGACCTGAAAAGGACTAAACCCGGTACTTCGATTAACAGCATGGTTGTGCGCAAATTCGGCCTGGCTCAACTTGAAGTCCCAACTCCTGACATTCTCACCCACCAAGCTCCTCAAAAGGTTGCCTAACGAACGGTTGACAACTTCAGTCTGCCCATCTGTTTGCGGATGATAAGCACTGCTAAATTTCAGCTGCGTGTTCACCATAGCCCACAAATTGCGCGAAAAATGGCTGAGGAATCTGGTGTCCAGATCTGAAACAATCGAGGTAGGAAGGCCATGCAATCTATACACCTCCCGAAAGAACAGCTGAGCCACCTTTACAGCATCTGTGGTCTTCTTACATGGGATGAAGTGAACCATCTTGGAAAAACGGTCAACCACCACAAAAATAGAGTCATTTCCCCGCTGTGTTCTAGGCAACCCCAACACGAAATCCATGCTAATATCAACCCATGGTTGTTTTGGAATGGGCAAAGGCATATATAGACCGGCATTAGTTGCGGTACCCTTCGAAAGCTGACAAGTCCGACACCGCTGCACATATCTGTCCACTTCCTTGCTAATGGTAGGCCAAAAGTAAGAGGTCTGCACCAGCTGCAAAGTGCGATCACGCCCAACATGTCCCTCTCCATGCAACTCTCTAATAATCAGCAATCTCAGGCTGCAATTAGGAATGCAAAGCTGGTTGCCTCGAAATAAGTAACCCTCATGTAGTGTGTAATCAGTACGCTCCCCACTCCGCACCTTCTCCACAATAGTAGCAAAGAAAGGATCGTAGTAAACAAATCAGAGAAGGAGGAAAACCCAGGTACCTCAATGGTCATGCGGCTCAACAAACATTTTCGTCTACTCAGGGCATCAGCAACTCTGTTGGTCACACCAGACTTGTGTTTCACCACAAAAGTAAAACGCTCTAAATAGGCCACCCAAGAAGCATGTTTGGCCGAGACCTTGTTCTGCCCATGTAAGTGTCGCAATGCCTCGTGGTCTGTAAACAGTGCGAACTCTTTGTGGAAAAGATAATGTCGCCAATGCTTCACGGCTTGTACCACTGCATAGAACTCCACATCGTATGTGCTATACCTCAACTTCGCCCCGCATGCTTCTCACCGAAATAGGCAACAGTGCCTATTATTCGACTCAAGACAGCCCGATGCCTACCTTGGATGCATCACTATGCAACTCAAAAGGTAGGTGAAAATCTGCAACACCGTAATGGGTGCAAGTGGTTAACCGCACCTTGATCGGTGAATGCTTCATCCGCCACGTTGCTCCACCCAAACTCCACGCCCTTCATACAGTCTGTAATTGAGGCCATGATACTACTGAAGTGTGGAATGAACCGCCTGTAGAAGGAAGCCAACCCATGAAAGCTGCGAACCTCCGTGACGGTGGTAGGTCTAGGCCAAATGCGGATGGCTTCTACTTTAGACTCATCAACCTGCAACCCTTCTCCAGAAATGACATAGCCTAAGAAAAGGACCTTCGGTGTCAAAAATGAACACTTCTTCATCGCAACATAGAACTTCTCCCTGCGCAAGATAGTCAGAACATCTCGCACGTGTCGGAGGTGTTCCTCCTCGTTAGTACTGTATATCAATATATCATCAAAATATACCACAACACACTTGCCTATCAAAGGTCTCAAGCTCTGGTTCATGACTCTCATGAAGGTGTTAGGTGCGTTTGACAACCCAAACGGCATGACTAACCACTCATACAACCCCTCCCTGGTTTCGAAAGCAGTTTTTCACTCATCCCCAACTCTAATGCGAATCTGGTGGTACCCACTCTTCAAATCCAGTTTTGTAAAAAATTTTGCTCCACTCAATTGGTCAAATAAATCATCCGAGCGAGGGATAGGAAAGCGATACCTGACAGTAATCTTATTGATTGCTCTACTGTCCACACACATCCGCCAGGAGCCATCTTTCTTTGGTGTAAGGAGGGCGGGTACTGCACACGGACTCAGACTTTCACGGACGAATCCCTTCGCCAATAACTCTTCAACCTGCTGCGCAACTCCTCATGCTCACTGGGACTCATTCGATAGTGTGGTCTATTAGGTAGTGACGCACCAGGTTCAAGGTCAATCTGATGTTGAATATCACGCAATGGCGGCAGTCCGTCTGGCATCTCATCAGGGAAAACATCACAAAACTCCTTCACAATAGGAATTGCAGCTTCAGGAACATCAACATCTCTATCTACCTTTTTCCCATCAAGATGTAAACGACCTCAGAATCCTGTAATTCATCTTCAAATCTTGCCAAAGACAGCAAACTGCTAGATTCTTTAGTAGGCTTAACTTCCTCCGGGTCCTTGGCAGGTACTAGCACAATCTTCACTCCCTTGAACATAAGGGTGTATTTATTGGTTCTGGCCATCATGCACAACTCCCCTATCAAACTGCCAAGGACGTCCCAGTAACAAGTGGCAAGCATCCATAGCCACAACATCACACCAGACTGAATCCTTGTAGTTAGCACCAATAGAAAAAGTCACCAAGGCGCGTTTCGACACCTTCACCTCACCACCCTTTTTCAGCCAAGCTAGCTTGTAGGGCCTGGGGTGTTGTTCAATTGCAAGGCCCAACTTCTGAACCGCTTCAACTGAGACGATATTCTCGCAACTGCCTGCATCAATCATGAACCTGCACACCTTGCCTAAGATGGTACACTTGGACTGAAAGATGTTATTCCGCAGCCACTCATCATCAGCTACAGCTCTAGGAGTCATACAAGAACGCCTTACAACTAAAGCAGTACCCACATCTCCATTCACGACCTCCTCTTCTGTGTTGTCAGAAGTATCAAACGCTGGTTCTGCAGTGATGTTGGCCTCTTCCCCTTCGTCTTCCTCTTCGTTCTCAATAAAGAGAGCCTTCTTCCCTTTACATTCTGACTTCCTGTGACCAACTTAGCCACAATCGAAGCATTTAATCTCACTAGTGCTAGGTCTGTTTGTGCGACTAGCAGGGTTAATTGCAGCGATATTACCTCCAGTATTGGCTGTCCCAACACTAACATTACTGGAAACATTACTCACACCCTGACGTTGTTGTTTCTCCACCAACAATGCTCGCTGGTGCGCTGTAGATAAGGAAGCCGGATCAAACATATTGACGACATCTTGGATCTGCACCCTCAGTCCACCAATATATCGCGCCACTAATTGGTCGTTAGTCTCCTGCAGTTCATTTCTAGCGACTAACTGATAAAACTCAGTAGTGTAATCATCTACTGACTTTGCCCCTTGTCTCAGATTCTGCAACCTCTGATACATAAGGCGTTGGAAATTGTAAGGCAAGAACTCAGCCCGTAAGTGATTTTTCATCTTCTCCCACGAGGTGATCTTCGCCTTTCCATTCCTATTTCGCATCAACTTCTGTTGTTGCCACCAAGTCGTGGCCCTATTGCGGAATCTGGTCGCAACAAGTTGCACACGCTTGTCTTCGGGCACACCTTTGAATTCTAGGACTTCTTCAACTAACGCCAGCCAGTCCAAGAATTCTTCCGGTTGAAGGGTGCCATGAAATTCTGGGACATCCGTCTTCAACCCAGACTCCCACCGCCTGCGATCATCCTCAACTGCACGCGGCCTGTAGCTCCTCCTCGGTGCCTCGACATACTCATCCTCCCCTTCGGTAGAAGAATCTCCTACTGGTTCATCACCAACAGGTTCCCTTCGATGGTTACGGACACGATCAATATTTTGACCCAACAACTGATCGATTCTGGCAGTTAATCGTTCTACCACCGCGTCCATGCGTTGGTCAATCAATTGGCCAATTTGTCGATTCGATTGTCACGGTCATACACCTCCTCGATACGCTGCTGGGTTCCTCTTCGCGGCATGATTTCTCCAATCACGCTGAACCTGGCTCTGATACCAACTGACGCAACGGAGATCTTCTAAACCAGTTGAACGAATCCACGAACAACTCGATCTAGGTCAGAACTTAAGCCAAAGTTCAAAAATTCTTTTATTTCAGCCAAAAACTACGAATTACACCCAATAGATCGCTTAAATAGCGAAACCCTAAAATTTGTCAAAAATGGTAAAAAGTCTAAAAAGCCCTAAACTGAAAAGTAGACGAGAAATAGAAACAAACGCCGCAAACGGCAACAAAAACGGAAATTCCTAATGAAAGTTATAAGCGAAACAAAAGTTTCCTAAAATAGCAAAATTGCCGTTTCGGAGGGCGAAACGATGGGATTTTGCCGAAAAACGTCGTAGTCACGGCGAAGCGGTGAGTTGTGATCTCCACGCCGTTTCCAATAAACCCATACCCCCGAACGCCAAAACTCAAACGCCCAAACTTCGCCATTTGCGGAAATTACTAAAATGCCATCCTCTCATATTTTTCCATCATATTTTTCCAAGAATTTACAAGCTAATTCTTGGACTTCATCAATTGTGTAAGGTGTACGCAAGCATTTTCGTAATTCTATTACAACTTATGATTTTTTTATAATTTGTTTATAATATACTAGTGTAACCCACATGCTCCGCACGTGGGTGCAATTTTTTTTGAAGTACATATATATGTGGGCAATTAAGGCTAATGTCATGCCTATTTTTTAAAAAAGTGTGACATTAATCACCACTTTTGTAGAAAAGGGTTGGGTTTTTTTTTTTTACATATTTAACCTTTACATATCTTATTTACCAATAAAAAAAAATGGTTGGGGCATTATTGAAAAGATACCAGCCAAAAAGGCTTTACCGTGGAAAGCAAATTCAGAATTTTTATTATAGAATTGATAGATAATTATAACTTTAATTAAAGTTTAACTTAACTTTTTTTTGTAGTCTTTTAACTTAACCCCATATATATGGCCGCTTCATGATTTCATGCGAAATCCATATTACTTTGTGAATTGTTCAACTAATTAGCAAAACAATGAACAAGATGTTGATGATGATGAGAATGCATCCATTGCTTACAATTAAGAAAAAAATACATATAATCGAGAAGAAGAAGAACACGAACAAAGAGAAGAGAAAAACTTTCTCATGTTTTGGCCAATTTACATAAGACTTCATATTTCTAGAGATTCTTTCTCGTTTGCCAGTAGAGTCCATCTTCAAATTCTAATGGGTATGCAAGAAGTGGCATTATTTATTCCACCATAACCCTTGCTTCATCAACAATTATTCTCAAAAGAGCTCGGACGATAAAAGAATGATATGCTTCTTCTCTAACGTTTCTAAGCACTCTGTATATTCCGTGTACAGTTCCATGGGTGGTCCTTTCAATACTAGGTAAAGGTTTTGGTATTAAGCCATATATTGAAGAACTTTTAGATTAATTAATTAATTACTTTGATTTTTTTTGAAATTACTTCCTTTGAATATGTTAATGATTTGTTTGTTTGTTTTTTTTTTCTTTTTAAGGTATCCAAGCTTTGGTTGGACTAATTCCGTAAGAGGTAAAATATCCAACCATATACGGCACCAATTCTTTAGTAAACAAGTACTTTGATTTTTTATAATAGATAGTAGTTGAAATATCCATTCATAGAAATTGCTCATTATTATTACATCCATAGTAACCTTCTCCCACTCCTTGGGGATCAAATCGACATTACAAAAGTTTGTAAACTTATATGCAACTTATAAGTTTTTCGTTTGCTTCTACAAAACCAGCATATCTCAAAAAAAAGAAAAAAAAATGAATATATGGCTTATTCAACCTAACTAATACCCTAGAGTATGAACTGGTCGATGGTTGCCTACTTGCCTAAAACAGTTCCAGCTTATGCCATATACACCTACCAACTAACATGCTCCACGAGTCTTGTCGATTCAATGCTCACATTATTGAAGTTTGCACTCTCTCTTAGAGTAGAAATTCAAAAAGAACTCTCTTCCTAAAAAAAACTCTAAAATAACTCCAAAACCTCACAATAAGGAGAGAAAAAACTCAAACCTCTCTACAAGGAGAGGAAATTGAAAGCCTCCTGACAAGAAGAAGAAGAAATTAATAAGTTCATATTTGTGCATTGTTTATTATAGTCTTTAGTATGATTTTGGACTACAACTTTTTATTTTATAGTGATAATCTCTCTTTTGATCATTACAGGTTTTTGGGACCCGGAGCAAAGAATAGAAAGGAAATTGGGAGGATCAGACGAGGAATCACGTATGGAAAAAGCTGTAGCAACAAGTGGCAACATCCTCACTATCCTCACGGCTCCGGAATGGGCAGAGACTTCTCAGTTTGATTGTTAGTATGATTTTGATCATTAAAGGTTTTTGGTATTGTTTGATTGTTAAGGTTAAGTCTAAATATATTGTAAAGGATCATTGCATGTCTCTAAGTGGCTTACCTATAACTAGTGAGTTGATTGTATATGGAATCGAGTAGAAGCAAAAAGTCGATCCCACAAAAATTGGTAATCTTTCTAAGGTTCTAAGAGAAAAGGAAAACAGTGGTTCAAGAGCTAATGTTGAGGAAACTCAAAAGACATGAAATTGAAAAAAAATTGTAATGAAATCAATTAAGAAGAGTAACATCAGCCCTCGGTATCGTAAACTTCCTCAATTACCATAATCAACCATATAGTCGATGACCTAGAAAAAACATGCAATTCAAAGGTAGTTTAGAGTAGTTATAGACCAAGTAACGTACGCAGGTCCTCGCTCTTTTTATCTTCAGTAGTCAATGTATGACAATGACTACTTTCCTAACCAAACACACAACCCTGAGCTCGTGCAAATTGTGTTTAATGCGTTGATTGCATGGGGGTTTATGAAGGCACTGCACCTAGACAACTAGATCGCACAAGTACGGATGCTTCCAGTTTAGCCTAGATCCCTAAGGTATTTGAAAGGTCAAAAAGGGGCGAATTAATCGGTATGGTCAATTGCCACTTGTATGGTCTTATTGCATAAGGATGGATGTATACGACTCACTAGCAATAAATCAAGGTTTAAATATAAGTTAACCCTAATTAATCAAGCAATACCAAAGGAATAAAACACCAATAAAAATAAATTAGATTGAATTAAATTAGATCTCACATAGGTTTGGTGCCAAAAGAGTTGTTTGACCCACCTCTGATCTAGATTGATGAGATTAGTTAGAAATATTGATGGAAAACCTCAAATTCTTGATGTTCTTTTGTAAACAAAGGTTGGAAGCAATGATTTCCCGAGTTACTATTTATAAAAAGCCTAAAAAATTGATCCCAAAACGAATTTCCTTAAAATTTAGACTAAAAAGTGGGTCTTTAGAACGGGTCTAGGTGCCATTATACGGCACGAGCCATGACGTGGATCACTGTCTTTTTGTAACAAGCACAAAAATAAGGTCGTGAAGCTTGGATTTCATGCCACGACCTAGAATTCTGACTTATTCTTTCTCTTAATCACCATGACCAATTCTTCTAATATTCGCCCCACTTCTTCATCTTGAGTTCTAACACCTATAAATCACACAAATGAGAGATTATTACCACTAAATAGATATTTATGGTTCAAAATCACGCTAAAAAATATTTATTATGATGCCTAATTATACACCCCCCAAACGCCCCCCCCGATTTAAACTTTGCACGTCTCGAGCAAAAGAATGCATGACAACACACCCTACTACTAAACAAACTAGACTTTTAATAAATTTATTAGCTAAATAACATCTAACCATCCTATACTTCATTCCAATTTTAGTGGAGTTTCTTTTTGCTCCAATGCCACTAAATTAACCATCTCCTCAAAGAGGTTCAAAGTTAGAATTTGTCTAGAAACGGAGTCCAAACATCAATAGAAGTCACACTTCAAAGAACTAAACCTGGTAGGAGACAAAGACATCTACTACTCAAGAGTTTTCTAGGCCTATACATTCAAGAACGCAAGTTTACGATTTCTGAAAAAATTAGTGCTTCAACACTTAAGATGGTATCATAGGCGAGAAATGCAACCACACTCTCCATTAATGTAGATTTAGCACAGTTAGGGGTCGATAGGTCTTTAAAGTAAGTTGTGATGGGGTCGGGTTAATGTGCCAAAACAAAATAGAAGGAAAATGCAAATGTCGAAAAAAATCAAATCAACCTTACTATAAGCACTGAGAGCTAACACACACAAGGAGTTTACATGGATAAACATAACATTCTCAAAATGTGTTCCTCGCCTTTTTTCAACACCTGATTCTTCAATTTGGCTCTTTTTTTGTCTCAAAATGATAAGTTTTTCATTGAATTTAAAGAATAATTCATATTTTTTTCTTTGAAGTCGGGAAGATCTTATTTCACTCAAAAATACCCCCAAACTTGAGGTTTTGTACATTTCACTCCAAAACTTGCTCTTTTCACTTTCGCTACGATTGATCGAACTTTCCAATTAGGTAAAAAGATATAGGGTTAATAGCTTAATGATAGGTTGTCAAAGAAATAAAGTTATATTTAGCTCAAATGGGCTAACTAGTGGTAAAATGATGGGTAGGCTTAAGGCCAAGGGTTTAAATCCAAAGATGGCCTACTTCCTTCCCCCAAAAGTATTTCAATCATGGGATTTTGCCTCGAGTGGGTTACACCCTCGTTCTAACACCTTAGAAATCTAACTTTTTTCCATTTGCACAGTTATGACCACTTGCTCTCTTTGGTATTCAGCACAAAATCTCAACCTCATACTAGCTCCTTAAACATGCAATCTCAACAATGTCGAACAATACTCTTGATTGAGTCTTTTTCCTAATTTTCAATAAAGTTCAAGTCTCTTAATTGGCTTAAGTAACTTATCCAAAACCAAAGACACTCAACAATGTTTCAGGTTACTCTAACCTCAACTAGATAGTCCTAACCGTGAACTTAAGTATGCATGAACATATATGTAGTCACAAAAGTACGATGGACATAAATAAACTACTATATAGCATGTTATAACAAGATGGTGCACGGACAAAAATAATGGAAATAGATGGAAAGGTGAAAAAATAAGTGAAGATACACAATCATACCACACCAGTCAATCCCACTGAATACGCAACAAACAAAAATGTAACTGTAATACTTTTCGTTTTGTGATATTCCTAACATACCAACCAACACTGATCCTCAATACCTAAAAGCTACCCCCCCAAACTTATTCTAAAACCTTGTCCTCAAGGATCGGTACAAGCAGGAAGCGGTTGAAGAGAAAATGGAATAGAGATCAAGTGAACATAAAAGTAAGTAAGTGGGAAATAACTTGCTCAAGTACTGCTAAATGTGAATTTGAACCTAGTTTTGAAAATTACATTATAAGATAAGAAAAAGTCTATCATGTCTCAGTGACTAACGAAATGATAAAAAATTATTATAATAAGAGCAAGAATTAGTTAGCAAAGGAGTTAACTTAAATAATTGCTACCAAATCTTGCGAGCCCTAAGTCTTTCAACTATTGGTGAAATTAACAAGATGGAGGAAGGAAGTCTATGATTTTGGGTCTACTCAAAGACCCGCCACTAATGCGACGACTTAAGTTAGTTTATATATGTCCCAACCAAATCTCAAAACACCTAAAATCCTAATAATAAGTTAACTCCCTAAAAATGTACAAATTATTCCACTTAACATAATCCAAAGTCAAACTTGATGAAACTCGAAATGCTTCAGTGCCTCCGGTGCTTATCAAACATTCATAGGACCTGTAAAAATCCAAGAAATGGAAGTTAAGGTTTTATTGAATAAAAAGAAAACTAAAAACTAAACTATACTAAAATAAATGCAAGAAATAAAAAGAAAATAAAAAATAAAGATGGGTTACCTCCCAACAAGCGCCTTTCTTTTAAGTTTTTGGCTAGACTTTGCGTGATTTATCACGTAATGTCATCTCCTTTCGAGATATCAAAGACAAATGGTGTATCTATAACTTTGGGCGATAAAACATGCATGCCCTCATTCAGACTTATGAGCTCATTCGGGGCCTCTAACATAAGAATTTTGTAACGACCTGAAAATTTGACTTGTGCCATGTGTCAAGTCAAGGTAGTATGTGGGACCCATTCGTCGAAATACGTATGTCCGAATCCAATTTGAGATGAAAATGCTAACTATGCGAGGAATTTCGGTGAGTCGAAACACGAACAAGGACGCGCCGTGAGACCGAAATAGTGGCTCTAGAGGGTGTAAAATGTACATTGGATATGTCTCATTATGCATGTAGCGCGATTTTTGAGATTTTGAAATGAAACGGGTTGGTACCTCGAGATGCGCGTTGCACGAATCTCAATGACACTTTTGATTTGAAAATGAAAGAGATAAGGATAAGGAGAAAAGAAATAATATATATATATATATATATAAAAATGAGATAAGGATAAGATTGATTTTAAAAGAGAGGAGAGAGAAAGAAAAAAGGTGACAGAGGAAGAAAACATGGCGGAGAGGGAGAGATCGAGTGGGGAAGAGGGAGCCGGCTGGAGCTCCGGCAGTGTCGTGGCTCGGCGGCACCGGCCCGCGGTGGAGTGGCAAGGCAAGAAGGATCGGCGACGGCGGCCAGGGTGGTCTGCGTGGCTCGGCGGCGAGCGGACGACGTCGTGGTCGTGGTCGCGGCATGACAACAGCGCAGCTGCGCTGCACATGGAGACGATGGCGGCGGCGAGGCCAGCGACGCGGTGGCGAGGCTCCGGCAGCTGGACGAGGACCAGCGACGATACCGACAGCGGCGATTCCGGCGACGGCAACAAACGACAAGAATGGCGGCTCCGCGGTGCGGCGTGGTCGTGGCTGCGCGGTGGAGACACGCGCGATGGCGTGAGCCGCACGGCGCGGAGGAGGATGGCGGCAGCTGCGCCGGCGAGGCAGCGGCGGCGCCGGCGACTCGGTGAACGGCGCGGTGGCGCGTTATCGACCATCGGATGCGCGATTTCGACAAAATCGCGACGACGCGGTAGAGGGACTAGGAGTCGAGTGTAGGTGCGCAAATCGAGACTCGAGCGAGACATTTTGAGGTTTGCGTTTCTTGAGGTAAGTAAACCAGTTAGGGATTTATACGGTATTTCATTTCTCTTCATTGACTGTTGTTGTTTACTGTTATGAGATAGCTTTATTGTTGTTCACTGCTTTGTAATGATAGCTATCGTTAAATTGTTGTCAATTGAGGGGGTCCATTGGCAAGCGAGTCATGGTTACTATTTATCTGCGATATGAGCTCTTATCCAGACGTCGTCGATATCTCCCAATTGAGTATACGTTGGGGGCACTTATTCGGGTCCGTAGATATCTCATAGTCGAAAGGGTTAGGGTTGGGAGGCATGGTGCTTGCCCTAAACCCGGGGTTAGGGTTGGGAGGCTTGGGGCTCGCCCTAAACCCGAGTCTGCTGGGCTTTTGCCGCGACTCAACGACTTTTTGGTCGGGACTCCTTGTTATTTGGCATTACTCATCGATAGTTATTTACAGTCTTTTATATTCATGCGTTTCTTGATTCTTTTCGTTATATTTGCATGAATTTGATTGTTTTGGATATTGTGAAATGTTGTGTATATGTCCTACTGGATTTACTTACCTGGGCTTGTCATTTTTATTTTGACTTAGTGTAGAGCCGCAGACAAGTAGTAGAGGAAATGCTTCATGGCTAGGTGAAACTTTTGTATATTTTATAATTACTCTCCTCTGATGATATTTACTTGGTTCCACAATTAGGTTGCCTAACTCCCTGATCTTTTTGTCGAGTTATGTATTAGTTGCTTCTGCTAAATTTGTAAATCTTGAATAAAATATTAATAACTCAACTTAAAATTGTGAATTGACTGAATATGATGGATTGGAAGGCTGACTAGGCCTGCGTTGACCTTGCGAGACTGACTCGGGGGTCCACGTAGGCTTAAGCCGGGCGGGGCCCAATTTGTGGAAAATTGGGGCCGTCACAAATTTGTTGCACCATAATCATTCAACACAAAGGTGTTGACAGTGTAGAAAATTCGCAAACGCTCCTTTACTTCCACCCTTTGTAAGATTCAACAAATATGCATGGGAGGGTGGCTCGTTTCACCAACACTAGATGTTGGTCTTCTTTGCTTTATTTTTGCTGCTCCTCCGACTTTTTCGAAGCAACTTCAATTTTCACCTCATTTTTCTCCTCTTCATCTTATGCAATGGTAATGTCTAGCTCAGTTTGAAAGATGTCAAGTTCTTCCGCTATTTTCCTCCAATAGTCTTCAACCTATGTAAGCTCATTCACCTCAATACTTTTCAATGTAACTACACTCACATTCTCCTGTGGATAAAAAAATTGGTTGTTTACTACACAACTTTTTCTCGTCAATTAAATTTTCAAGCGTAGTATTCATTTGACTAAATTGAGTTTTCAAGTTTTGCAACCTTGGATTCACACGTTGAAATTGTTGAAACTTTACATGTAAGCTTTATTGATTTGTCATTACTTGTTTCATCATATCTTCCAAGAAAGTGTTTTGTTAAAATTGTTGATTCTTTTCGTGACACTATTGATCAACTTGTTGAAAATGTTGTTCTTGTCTGAATATCAAGTCATTCATCATGTCTCGTATAGACCTTTCTTCATGAAACTGTTCATCAACTCGTTAAAAATTCTTGGCTGAAGATCAAGTCATTCATCATGTCTTGTATAGACATCTCTTTATGTTGAAGAATCTGTGAACTTGGTATGAGCTCAAAGAAGTCGGGTCGTGGCGATGCATAATTAGAATAGTGGTTTTTTCTCATACTTTAGATAGTAAGGACAAGCATATGTGAAATGAGAATAATCCTCACAAATTTCACAAAAACCTCGACCTGTTGCACAAAAGAATGTCTGTTAGAAAATTAATGTCCATTATATAACATATTTACCTCATTCACATTGTGATAGTATGAGTCTTCGAATCGACTATAGTGTGACGATTATTTTCATTTCACATATGCTTGTCCTTACTATCCAAAGTATGAGATACATCATTATTCTAGCTATGCATTGCCACAACCTACCAAGTTCACTGATTCCTCAACATAAAGAGAGGTCATTGTGAGGTTACCTACATACATGTTCAGAACAAGGGACTAGATAAACAAAATAAATAAATAAAAGAAAACCAAAGAAAGAAAAAAAACCAATCCTCGGCAACGACGCCAAAAATTGATGTGCATCAAACGCATCAATAAGATTTATTTCCTAAAATAAATATTTTATAAATAGTGGCAAATGGTCGATCTCACATAGATTGGTAATCTTTCTAAGGTTCTAAAAGAAAGGGAAACAGGGGTTTGAGAGCGAATGTTAAGGGAATTCAAAAGACATGAAATTGAAAATACTTTGTAATGAAATCAATTAAGAAGAGTAACATAAACCCTCGGTATCACAAACTTCCTCAATTAGCAAAATCAACCCTATAGTCATCGATCTAGATAAAACATGCAATTCAAAGGTAATTTAGAGTAGCTATAGACCTCGGTAACGTGCGCGGGTCCTCGCTCTTTCTATCATTGGTAGTCAAGGTACGACAATAATCCCTAAGTAAATACATAACCATGGACTTACGTGAATTGGGTTTAATGTGTTGATTGCGTGAGGATTTATGAAGGCACTACACCTAGACAACTGGATCGCACAAGTATAGATGGTTTTGATTTAGCCTAGATCCCTAACGTATTTGATCAGTCCCAAAAAGGGTGAATCAATCGTTATGGTCAATTGCCACCTGTGTGGTCTTATTGCATAAGGACGAATGCATACGACTCACTAGCAATAAATCAAGGTTTAAATCAAAGTTTAAGCCTAATTAATTAAGCAATACCAAAGGGAACAAAACACCAATAAAAAGCAATTAGATTGAATTAAATTAGATCTCACATAGGTTTGATGCCAAAAGAGTTGTTTGATCTACCTCCGGTCTAGATTGATGAGATTAGCTCGACATGTTGATGGAAAACCTCAAGTTCTTGATGTTCTTTCATAAACAAAGATTGGGAACAATGATTTCCAAGCTACTATTTATATAAAACCTAAAAAATCTATGCCAAAATGAAGTTCTTAAAAACTTGGACTAAAAAGTGGGTTTTCAGAACGGGGCTACGATGCCATTATACAGCGCGAGCCACGACTTGGATCACTATTTTTTGTAACAAACACGAAAATGAGGCCGTGAAGCTTGGATTCCATGCCACGGCCTAGAATTCTGACTTTTCTATCTCTTGATCACCATGATTGATTCTTCTAATATTCGCGCCACTTATTCATTTTGGGTCCTAACACCTGTAAATCACACAAATGAAAGATTGTTACCACTAAATAGAGATTTATGGTTCAAAATCACATTAAACAATATACATTATAATGCCTAATTATACACTTATCATTATACGAATTGATTAGTGAAGTAGTTAGTAGTCGTACCCTACCTATCAATTAGTGGATGACTAGGAATCCGAACGCTTGCTTGGTTCTATACCTAAACTAGGATATGGTTGACCAATGGATTTGTTACATGCTGATTGATGGAGGTTGAGATGCCAGAGATTTAAGTTGCTTTCTCATTTGAGTTCATTAACAAATAACTTTCATTCTCAAGTTCACATTCGTTCTCTTAAAACATTTTCAACACCGCCTTTTCCTTTTCTCTTACAAAACCCTAAGCTAGAACATTGGTCTCCATGGATCGACCCCGTGTTTGTCGTTACTAGAGTCTATATGGTAAACGATAATCTTCTTGGGATTATCTCTAACGTGTTTAGCGCATGTCAAAAATCAATGTCTCCAAACAAGGAGAGGAGAAATCAAAGTGTCCAACCAAGAAGATCAAAACTCATTTCCATTTCTCTACAATCCAAATGAAATAAGAGTTATCGCAAAAAAAGAAGATAGGGTGGGAAGGGCCATCCGCGTAGATTGTAGCTACTAGAAAACTGGCAGTTGTTATTGGTAATCCCAAATATGAAAAGTTTTAGATCTAAAAAATGCGACCTTTCACCCGAAGGTGGCTCACCGACAAGAACACATGATTTTTTATTATATATTAACAATTGTTATTTTAACCAATTTTCTTAAAAAAAAACTTAAAAGGTTAGGATATAATAGTAAAGGTTGTAAAATGTTAAGATAATTTAACCAATTTTTTCTCACAATTTTTTTGAGTGAGAACGTTTTAGGTTCTTTTTTATAGAGCTATGAGAGATTTGGGTTTTTGTACATAGCTTTTGGGTATCTTTAAGTACTTTTAAGATATAAATTAAATAACAATATAGTAAAAAAGAAAAAGAATCAGGTTAATTTCATAGATGGTCACTTAAGATTATAGTTCGTAACACTTTGGTCGCTAAACTCACGTTCGTCCAAAATATATCACTCAACTTTACAAAACGTTTCAACAAAATAACTCCGACCACTCTCCGGTCAAAAACTCGCGGCCCTGCTGACATGGCGCCACATGAGGTTTAATGGGAGGTCACTTAAGTTTTAAAGTGATGACATGTCATTTAATACACAACCCACCCACCCCTTTTTAGTTCACCCCACATTTAGGGTTCGATTTCATGCAAATCGAAAGAGGGAGCACCCCACCAGTCACTTATTTTCTTCCTCGCTCTCTCTCACGCACGCCAAGAATCAACCTCGATTTCATGTGTTAAGCTCTCACTCGTGAACCCGCCAAAGCAGGAATAGGTAGAACACTGTCACTCGCGGTCGCACCAAGTGAAGAATTAAGAGAAATCGATCGGCAGGAGCTTCGATCTTGTGCAGCAGGCATTCAGGTATAATGTCGGGCATGCTTAGATTCCTGGTTTGTTAGGGTTTTGAATGGTTTAGCTGATTCTACTATGATTGATGGATTGGTTGTTGTTAAGTGTGATTGAGTCGGTTGGAGCCAATTGATTGGGTTTTTAGGGTATTTTGTAGTCGAGATTTCTGTGATGTTTCTACGATTGATTCGTGTGTACAGTTGAGATGAAGAAAGTAATTGTAATGGATTTTTTCGTGTTCAATTGCTTTTTCGTTTCGTTGTTTCATCAATTTGTAAGAGTCTCAGACGAATATTATGGTTTCTTACTTGGATTGTCATTTTTTGTGATTGTTACGTTCGATTATGTTAATTGATTTTGGTTTGTAGGGTATTTTGTAGTCGAGATTTCTGATAATGGAAGAAGAAGGTGAAGCCATTGAAGTCGAACCTTCTTAGACAGTGGAGGAAGAAAGTGAACCCAACAACCTCAAGCCATCGCTGACAGTGAAGGAATGAGAATGCGTTCATTCTAGTTTGGATATTGAAAACGAGATTTCAAGGTAAGAGATTTATTCTTCGTGTAAATGTTAATGATTCTTGATTGCACTGATTTTTTTCGATTGAAGATAAATCAAACTGGGAGTTTCATGGGCAAATTTTGTTGGTTAGATATGCAACTTCATCAACGAGTTTCTACAGTTCTTATTTTAGTTTCATTGTAAAGTCCTATAGATTGGTGATGTTATGACATGGTTTGAGAATTTCAATTGATTTCCTTTGAGCGATTAATGTGTATGGTTAATTGGGATCGTTGTGGTGTCGTTGTAACTTATTGTTTCTGCTTGATTAGGATTGTTATGTAGGCTCTTTAATGGAAAGAGCTTGACCAAGCTATACTGAGGGAGTTCATTCTTTCTCTATCTCAATCACAAGAATTAGAATCTTCAATTGCACATAAATACCATCTTAATTTGTTATTTCCAGTTTTTTTTTGTTTTATATGATTTTAGGGGTCATGTTTGTCAGCTTAGGGGTGCGACCTTTTGAATATATTTAACCGTTTGCTTTTTATGGTTTTGTTCATGTAAAGAGACATTTTTAACATCCTTATCATTGCAGGATTCATTTTCACAGTGGAGATGATGATTAAGAAGAAGTGGAGCCTGAATTAGAACAAAAATATTTTAGGTCACCAGATATTAGAAAGCAAGAATCAATGGACTTAAAGGTTAGTCATCAAGAAGAAGTGGAACCTTCAGAAGAACAAAACAATGGAACAATTCAACATGAAAAACTAGAAACAGATGAAGGAAATGATTTTTTCGAGAGTGACAATGATGTTGAGGACGATGATGACTATCAAGAAGTTGTTGACGAACAACTACACAGTAGAAAAAAAGGAAGGCCTAAGGTTATTGCTCCACCTCGAAGTAGTGCACTTGCGATTGTTGAAGTGCATGACCAAGACTTAGACTATGCAGCATCAGATGAGCTCCAAATAGATGATGATTCTGATGGATCTGAGAAGATGAGGTATCTAGAGTTTGATGAGTTCAAAGACATGGCAGACCCACATCTCGAATTAGGCATGAAATTCTCTTCTTTCAAGACATTTAAGCTGGCATGCAGAAATTGGGGTATTCAAAATAAGTGACAAATATGGTTTAGTACGAATGATAAGAAAATGCGCATATGTAAATGCCAGCGCTTCAAGTCTAGCAATTGCGAGTTTCGAATTTTTGCTTCTCACATGGTTAAAGATGACTCGACGGTTCAAATCAAGTCAATCAACTTGACCCACTCATGTAACAAAGTGAATAAGAATTATCACGTGACTTCTGACTGGCTTGCAGAAAAATATATTGAACAATTTAGAGTGGACCCAAATTGGTCAGTATCGGGTATTATACAAAGAGTCAAGGATAACTTGAAGTTCAAAATCAGTCGAATGAAAGCTTGGAGAGCAAAGAAGAAAGCTATGGAGATGATGAATGGAGACGAGGAGAGCCAATACCTCAAACTTAATTCATATGCACTTGAGCTGCAAAAAAAATTCGGGTACAACGGTCAAAATGACACATCATCTAAGGTTATTTTAAGGCATATATATATATTGCCTTGCTCCATCGAGAAATGCTTTCAAATCAGGATGTAGGCCTTTGATTTCTCTTGATGGTTGTTGGTTAAAAGGTCAATACAAGGGACAATTACTTGCTGCAGTAGGGATATACCGAAATGATTATATTTCTCATAGCTTATGTAGTAGTTTAAGTTGAGATTAAAGGCACATGGCAATGGTTTTTAGAATTAGTTAAGGATGACTTAAACATTGTCAACAGCTATAGCGTTGCTTTCATGTCGGATAGGCAACAGGTACATTTTACTTTCATGTTTGTTTATCATAATGCATGTTTGATTTCATTATTTAATCCTTGAAGTTTACTCTCTCTGCATGGACTTGTTAGTGTTATCAAATCTGTTTTCCCCAATTCAGAACATAGACATTGTGTGAGACACTTGTATACAAATTTCAAAACAAGGTTTAAGGGAATGGAACTCAAGCAAATGCCGTGGAGTGCAACTAGGGCCACATATCGCGAGAGAATGATCTTATGGTTAGACGAGTTGGAGAAGGTTAATAGAGATGCAAGATTGTAGTTGAATGAGGTTCCCATCGAATCTTGGTGTAGGGCTAATTCCCAAACACGCCCTAAGTGTGATATGTTGCTTAATAATTTATGTGAGTGCTTTAATCGATACATTTTCGATGTCAGGGACAGATGAATCATTGACATGCTAGAGATGATAAAGGTAAAGTTAATGCGGAGGCTCAAGTGCAAAATAGAGGATATGCAGAGAATCATTGCTAAGGCGAGAGAGCGAATATGTCCTAAGATTCTAAAAAAGCTTGAGAAACTTAAAGATGAGTTTATTTTCTATGTTGTTGAATATTCGGGTGGCCCTTCTATGTCATGTCATGGACACGGGAATACATATGTGGTAAACATGATGGATTTGTATTGTGATTGTGGGAAATGACAGCTTACGGGCATTCCATGCGAGCATGGGGTAGCTGCTATTATGGGAAATGATGGGGACCCAGTGGATTACATCAATGAGTGTTATTATATAAGCACTTACATGAATATGTACTCACACTACATCAACCCAACAGAACGTGAGGAACTATGGCCTAAACCAGCGGAAGATGTCCAACTGGTCAAACCACCAGCACAAGTCCAAAAAAGGAAAGGAAGAAATGTAACAGCAAGGAGAAATGAGCCTGAGGAATTAGAGATTGCAACTGCACAGAAAAGGATGTCTAAGAAGGGCACAGTACGTATGACTTGTCAAACTTGTCATGTTGAAGGTCATAATAAATGTCATCATACTAAGGGTCAAAACAAAGTATATATTTATTGATTATGAAAGTGTAGATGTTATTAAAACACTTATTTTATTTTTGTGTAATGTGACTTTGCATTTATATAATATTTAGATAAAGAAAGGGCCAAATGAAGGAGTTCAAGTCGATGGGAATTCTACATGTGGTGAGGCACCTCTTGAGCAGGTATTTATGTTACATTGTTGGAGGGATTTGAATGGTTTGGAAAGCTCACCATCAATTGCAAACTTAGCTAATTGAACTCCACAATTATTGTTGGATTTCTACAATAATGTGTGGTTTTACTTTCTTATTATTAATAATGTATTTCAAATATTTGACAACATAACTTTTTTACAACCGATGCTACAAATGCGAGTGTTTCCCAACCCTTCCTGTAATGCCAAATATGATGGATTTTTCGCAATCTATTCCAAGGATTTCTCCAAAATTAAGAGCGAAGATTCCAGTTATTCGACGTCGTGGCGATGGAAGAGGTGGAATAAGAGCGGTGTTATGTGCACCACAATTGTTTATGAGTGCACCCCAATTGTTTATGAGGGCACCCCAAAAGCGTACCAATTTACATACATTTTGGCATACATTTTGGGGTGCCCTCATAAACAATTGAGGTGCACATAGCGGTGCTCCAGAATAATTGGAAGACGCGGTAAAGGTAGAAGATGTAAGAATTTGGAGACTACGTCTTCTTTGTGAAGACAAAGGATGTGACCGTTTTTTTATATCTAGATGAAACTTTTCATGTTGGATGAAACACTTGAAATATGAAGTATCATCATGTAGAAAATTATATGAATTTTTGGATATTTTGATGAAAATTTGTAAGTCCATACATCAGTGAAGGGTGGTTTTAGTGGATAGAGGGAGGCTTCTCCTGATGAAAGTTTTTTTGGGATTGTTGAAGCCATTATAATAAAATGTTAAGGAATAATTGCTTTTGTCATGAAAGATCCATAAGAACTGAGATTGATCGAATGGTATATGTAGGGCAAGGAAAGGTTTCAAATGTTGTTTGAATTACTGAAACCTGTTTAGAACTTTTTTTTGCTATATTAAATATTAGTGCTTTTATGGAGAAAACAGATGACGACGACTCGGTGAGCTAGCAATATGGGCAAATTAAGTGTATTATGGAACATGTTCCGCAAATTATTTTGTGGCAATTTAATGGCAATCTATTTTTTGTGAGAATCAGTAGTTTCGGTATCAATATTCGCACTTATCATAATGTCATTATGTGGCAGTTTAATGGCAATCTATTTTTTGTGAGAATTAGATTATTTTGTCAAATGGCGCATGCATATCTTAATATTTATTTCATCCCTCCCTATAAGAAAGGTAGTTTTTTATTGTTTGATTTGCTTTGTTTATGAATTTTCAAATTTAATCAACTGATTATTGTGAATTTTCAAATTTAATTAATTGATGGAATCATTTTGTTAGTAGATTGGGTGCATCGGGAAGGTCACTGAACGCATTCTGAGTGACGTTGTTGGTATCAACACATGTGAAGAAATGCTGCAAAAGTGTGCTTTTCTTTGTGCATCGTTTTCTCGTTCTTCTGCAGGTCTGAAAGCTTGTTATTGGTTGCACATTTTTTGCTTTATTATTCAGAATCTGGTATTAAAGTTGATATCTTTTTATTTAAGACCAATGTATGTTGAGGAAACCATATATGAAATCATGAAAAAACAGCAAGGTGAGAGGAACCTGCAGACAAGTCGCCCAAACTTCATTTTCTGCACTCACCATCCAATATGGATCAATCGTCAATTATAAAGAAGCCAATCTTTTGATCGATACATCTCCATCTATTTAGAGCATAACATTGTATTGTGTTGTATGATGATATTACTTCTTGCACTTCTTTGCGCTACTTATGAAATCAATAGCCAAAAGGGATTCACAGTTGATCAAAATAAGGATCTCTTCAAAATGGGGAAAGGGAGCATGTTAGTGACACTTCCGTCTTGCTATTAGTATACCTACCACTCTAATCCTCAGCTCGAGTTATTGCTATTTTACACAAAATTAGTTCAACACATAGTTTCTTTTTTCCATTCATAAGCTAAATAACCACAATACAAGGTTTGGCTTAAGTTTTACACAAAATGACACTACAACAGGCTTCAATTCCAACTGAAGATGACTATTTCGTTTCTCCTCCAACCGCAGTGTTTACTTGTATATAATGAAACCAAATAGCAATAAAATGACCACCAAGCATAACAACATGCAACTGAACAACCATTGAGTTTCCTTCACCCGTTAAACTCATCTTGTAACCTCTTCTCGCTTTCCATTCGGTTTAACTTCCTCAACAACCCATTTATAACAATCGTTGCCCAGTCAGCCATTTCAGGATCAAGCCAGTTAAAGTATTCACGTCCACATCTATACTGCAGAACAACGAAGATTTTCATTTAATTCCCTTTATATGAATAAAATTTTACAAATTCATACAATATTCAAATTTTCATACAAACCGTGTATTTCCTGCATCTATAAAATCGTCATCCTGGATTTGCGCTGTCCACGCGGTGAACACCACTGCTGGCACACCGCAATAATAATACTCGTGTCCTTTGACAAACTCTATGATTTCTGGCCAAGATACAAATATAACAATGTAGCTACAAACAAATATACTCTTGTCAATAAAACTACATACATGATATCAAGAAAAACAACAAACAAAGCTTCAACTCAGACATTAATTGGGTCGGTGACATAGGTCAAGCTCTTCTACTCCCCTTGATTTAATGCAATTGGTGGTGCACTAATTATTTAAAGTTCGCTATCCTTTGAGACCTTAATTAGTACATCTCAAGTTCTCTTACTTATACTCCTATATTTCCAATCTTTTTAAATTTCTACCATGTTGAGTTTTCTAATTAAGGCATTTGCATGTTGTCGTTGAATGTGTTCAAACCTCCTCAACCACTGGTCTCAAATTGTTTTAGTCGATTGGTACTACCCCCACTTAATTAATTCTTTTGACTCGAGTTACTATAACACTTTAAATTGTAGCATAGTGCAAGCTAATGCAATGAAACACATCTACCTCAATTCAGGTATCAAAAACATAGCCAGTCTTGCCATTTTCCTCGTTAAATGCCTCATCAATATAGTAACATTAACCATTTCTTAAAAAAGAATTAACCAAAAACATCACTAATTTCCCATTGCAACCACTTCGTCTTCAGCGAATACAAATCTAAACTATCACTTACAGTCTTACAGACCTAATGTAAACAGTCATACAACTGGATGGATGATGAACAAGTACAAAAACAAAATTTTTGTCTAAGATTCTTAGAAACATGAAAAAACTCCAGTTGAGTATCAATCGAAGAAAGGAAATAACATACCAATGCAAAACGCTTGCTATTTTGGAGAACATCAATGTTTCAACGTATATGTACGTATATACATGATACATCAGCATTGCTATCAACATTGCTATGATATCTATAGACAACAAACAATTACTTAAGAAAAACTACCACAACAATGCATCACAAGCGCAGAATCCAGAATCTCAATAACTGGATACAAGGATCATGAAGTAATAAATCATCAGGTGGATCAATCCAAGATAAACACACAAATGTAAGGTTAACACGAGTAGTTTAACATAATCGAACACAGCAATCGCAATAAAAGGCCAATCCAAGTAAGAAACCATAATATTCGTCTGAGACTCTTACAAATTGATGAAACAACAAAACAAAAGAGCAATTGAACACGAAGAAATCCATTACAACTACTTTATTCATCTCAACCATACATAGGAATCAATCACAGTAACATCACAAAAATCTCGACTATAAAATACCATAAAAACCCAATCAATTGACTCCAACCGACTCAATCACACTTAACAACAACCAATCCATCAATCACAGTAGAATCAGTTAAACCATTCAAAACCCTAACAAACCAGGAATCTAAGCATGCCCGACATTGTACCTGAATGCATGTTGCACAAGATCGAAGTTCCTACTGATCGATTTCTCTCCATTTTTCGCTTGGTGCGACCGCGAGCGAGGGTGTTCTGCCTATTCCTACCTTGGCGTGTTCACGAGTGAGAGCTTATCACAAGAAATCGAGGCCGATTCTTGGCACAAGTGAGAGAGAGCGAGGAAGAAGATGAGTGACTGGTAGGGTGCTCCCTCTTTCGATTTGCATGAAATCGAACCCTAAATGTAGGGTGAACTAAAAGGGGGTGGGTGGGTTATGTATTAAATGTCACGTCATCACTTTAAAACTTAAGTGACCTCCTATGAAATCCCATGTGGCACCACGTCAACAGGGCCGCCGGGTTTTTGATAGGAGAGTGGTCGGAGTTATTTTGTTGAAACGTTTTGTAAAGTCGAGTGATATATTTTGGACAAATGTGAGTTTAGTGACCAAAGTGTTACGAACTATAATCTTAAGTAACCATATGTGAAATTAACCCAAAAAGAATCCTATGTAGATGTAGGGAAGTGGAAAAGGCATACACCCAGCTCCGTGAGATCTTCGAAAAAAGAAAAATTGTTGCTAATAATTGCAAAAATTAGGGCCTTCACAATCACTGTGATTAAATCATCTTCTTTACTTTGATGTAGCAATGTTATCGCTAATTTATAAGTACTCATACAACCCTTTAAATTAAATTTGTATGGAGGAAATCAAAGAATAAATTTTAGGATTTAGAGCCGCCGCACCATTCGGCCCCAACTAGGAATATTGACTCTATGTTTGGTGAGTACCCATTAAGATCCCTACTCATGATTCTCCATGAGGAGGACCTAATTATATTTAGTTCATATATATAATTATCAAAGTAACTACGATTAACGGACCAATGTATGTATTTTTATTAAAGATATTGACTCTATGTTTCGTTCTGTTTCAAGCTATTGATGATTAATGCAAGTTTTATTTCACTTCAAAGAAAAAAGTAACTAGGCAAGTTAACGTTTTTTTTAGGGTAATGATAGACATACTTGGTGAGATGCATAAGCTTGCATTCCAAACATGTGCCACATTGGCGAGTGTGGCCCAAGGTGTGTGTTCACCTGGTATGTCTAACATTACCCTATTTTTCATCCTCCAACTTATCTATGGGATCCTTTTTTTTTTGTGAACAAACTTGCCTTAACTTCATTTTTTGATTGAGGATCGACTTGGGCTTTTTAACCGCTTGATCTGGCCCACAAGTCCAACTCCTCCGTTTGTGGCCTTTTTTAGGTACCCTTGGCTGTTGACACAACTTGAAACGGGTCGTTGTCCCTTGACTAGTAACTCGAGTTTGAGTCTTAGAATTGGAAATACTAAGGTTGGAAGTTCTGCCACCTTTTCGATGCACAACTGGAGCAAACTCAAAATAGTCAAATATTTCGACAGATTTTTCCTCGCTTGCCCGCCAAGTCTTACGCTCTCTTCGTCTCTAATTATAATCAAAAGAGCTCCGACAAATGCAAGATCCGTTATAGTAATGACTCTCACTGTTCCGTGCATTTGAAGGTGAAGCCTACTTCTTCAAGTAGGCATATTTCTTCTTACTATAGTTCCAATTATCCGATACATAAATTTATGTTGTCTTACAAGAAGCAAGCGCAAGAAAAAGATTTTAATTTTTTTTTTTTGTTTATATTTACGCAGGTGTCTAAATTTTTTTTAAACCCTTCTTTACCTTGGTTCAATAGCGCCCAAGATTTGAATTCGCAACCTCGATCTACCTTAATAGAGGCATGAAATTTTGAAATGAATTTCTCATATTGGAGTGAAAATCCAAGTATTTAATTTACTATTGTCTAATATATTTGATGAAGTTTCAGATTAATGAATGGCACATTTTTTAGGACAAATAACATAATATATCCTAACATTTTAATTTTTTACAAATTTATCCTAACGTTTAAGTTTTTATAAATACATCATAATATTGTAAGTTTCTTACAAATTTATCATGACGTTTCACTTTTTACAAATACAACTTAATGTTTTAGTTTTTTACAAATTTATCCTAAAATCTCTTCATTTCCACGTTTCCAACCTTATAAATTGTTGCGCATACCATGATAAATTGAGAGAAATTCTTCTCATTTGCAAGAACAAGGTTAAAAGTAATCTCAAATCAACCTAAATTTATTCATAATACAATTTACACAATTTTAAAATGATGAGATATATTTGTAAAAATTGAAATATTAAATTAAATTTGTAAAAAACTTTAAACGTTAGAATCTATTACGTTGTTTACCTTTTTTTATATGTTAGATGAACTGCAATTATTCATGTGTAGGGAATTAGGGGTGAATCGAAAAAATATGATTTTGACTTCTTGTATATATATGTTGGGCTTCTATAGTTTGATTGGGGTTAATCAATTTGATAAATCATCTTTTTTACTTGATATGTAGCAATGCTGTCACTAATTAGTGATAACATTGTTCACTATTTGTTGAATTGAGCTTAAAACTATAGCCAAATCAATTATTTCTAGCTAGCTTGAGTTGAAAATAATTAAGCAAAAAGATATAGCATTACCATTAATTTGTATGACCTTCCTCATTGGCAGGATTGGATCTATAATCTACTAATTCCAATAATGAGACTACCTTCAAACCAATAAAATACAACAAAATTTGTATAAATATAAATCTGCATATAAGAAAGAACAATATGTATGTTGGATGGAAAATCAAAGCAACTGTGAGTATAGGAGATTGCCATCACTGTGAAAGGATGTACATGTAGACTGTAGACCAAATGGTGAGAGCAAGTGATGCTACCAGGTATGTCCAGAGGAACAGCACAGAGCACTCCTCTTGACCGACATCGAACAGTTGCGTCATAGTACCTATAAAACACAATGTGCTCACTCTCATCAATGGTGAAAACATCTACAAAGTTTACCAATTACATTTATAGTTGGAATCAATCAATTAGAAAGCTCAATCAGTAGTGGTCCTAGATTTATTTAGGAGTCACACAGTTTACTAATTACCAGTTAGTTTCTTAGCTAGGAACGAGAAGGATTGAGGTTTATCGTAGATGTGAAGAGAATGTACCGATATTCATGGCGGGCGGAAGGGTGAATTGAACCATGAGGACATATCTGTAAAGAGGGTCTGCAGAAAGGAAGCCGAACTTTCCGGCTGCTATGACCACGCCAACTCCAATTACTGGAAGTATGATGTATCGCACAATGATCACCGCGATAATCACCAAAGGCTTTAGTCTAGCCGAGCGTAAACCTGTTATATAATTTTATGTCAGTTCAGTGTTTTGTGATCAAGCGTTTGAAGGACAAGCAAGTAAATAAATAATCTACTCAATGAGAACTTTGTGCCATTATCTTAATACTGTACCTTGTGTGAGGTTACCACCTAGAATGAGAGTAATGCAAGGAATTGTGCCATCCCTTCACAAAGAAGTAGATTTGTTACCAACAGGAGGGTGAAAACTTTGTTTGATATCATCAACAATAGCTAATTATGCTTGAATGCACTAGAGAATTAATTTACCCTAGTAACTTGATGGAGTCCTGGATTACTCGGAGGGGAGCGCCGTCTCCAATTAAGAGATGTTTCAACCATGCCACTGCTCCAAATACAAATCCAAGAATCTGTGGAGACAAATAGGAAGTTATTTATTCAGCCTTCTCAGCACAGTCAAATTCCAAAATGACACATTATAATCTGAGTAACATGCAGTAAATAAAATCTTATATATTGATTTTCTCAGTTAGATGACATGCAATCTATAGACTCGATCATTACTCAATGAGAGAGAGAGAGTCTATTGTATTACTGAACTTACTGCTGCTATTGTTGGAGGGGCTAGTAACTCCTCCACTATTTGGTGAAGTACTCCTGCTACCTTGCCCCAGAATGATGCTTTCTCGTCGTCTACTATTTTTGCCGAGGAGAACTGTGGTGCAATCTGAATTGATCAGGAATTAGTTAGCCTCAAACCATAATGAATTGGCTTTCATCTTGAAGACGTGCGCATGAACGAAGTTAAAGTGAGGACTTAGTTAAGTGGGGATTTGTACAGCTTGGCTTTCAACATGATCATCGACGGACTTTTCTGCCGGTACAATCACAGAGACCTGCCCTGGTTCCTCTCCCACAAGAAGCTTGGTTTTCACATTTGAGTCCAAATCTTTGTTGGGCGCCTTGGAGGCTAATAACTTTTCCATTTGGAGTCTCCTATAAGTAATGCCCGATGTGCGGACCAGATGGTATGTGTAAGACCAGATGAAGAAACCGCCAAGCTGCATAGTCGTAGACGAACAATCTTGTTAGAAAAAACCATCATAAAATCCACTATACTAACCTAGAATTAATATAGATCCCATATATAGATATGCCTTACCGCCATGGAGAATGATGCGTAAGAGAGTCCGACGGTGCTGCAAACACTGTGGTCGCCGAAGGGGCTACCATCTTCATTGCAAATGGCAGGTATAATAATCAAGAGAAGGTTCCCCAAATTCCCTATTTATGATGAATTGGAAATAGGATCTAATTCATCAGCAAAGAAGACCTTGTTTCGGCGAAGCAATTGATTAAGTAGGAGCAGAAACATTTTGATTGATATAAATATGTAATGTATGTATACCTGCTGAACAAGTTGCAATTATCAAACCTTCAAGGTGAGGCTCAGGTTTAAGCAGCTTTACAACTATCCATCCAAGGATTCCTCCAAATAGAAAGGTCAAGGCAATGTTGACTGGCATGAACCACCTATGAGATGGACAGAAGAGATATATAGTTTGATCAATAGAACTTCATGACTCAAGTCTTGATAAACATATCCAACAGTTTTAAATAGGCCATATGGAGTTCTATAACATAAGCATCCAATGCAAAGAAAAAAAAAATGTATATTTACCATGAAATGATTTCTTGAAGAGTGACAGTCTTGGCCAAACTCGCAAACATAAGCGAAGGAGTGAAGACTATGAAGACAATCTGCATTAATTAATTCCCATATTAATCATGAACCAGCTATCAAAATAATTAGACAGCTTCATATGTATTATAGTTTGATACACTTGG
Organism: Stephania yunnanensis; assembly: GCA_039657365.1. Taxonomy (NCBI): domain Eukaryota; kingdom Viridiplantae; phylum Streptophyta; class Magnoliopsida; order Ranunculales; family Menispermaceae; genus Stephania; species Stephania yunnanensis. The sequence continues at coordinate 49,278,912 of CM077585.1, read as the reverse complement.
GCATACCTTGTTCAATTGCCTACGAGCGTCGACGGGAAGCAGGTTCCAGTAATTTGTTGCCATGAAAGCTCCAAGGACACTGATGAGAAGGACTTGCAGGACAGGCATGGTAGCAACCTCAAAGAGTGTCCAGAAACCCATCTTTTCTTACTTTTAGACAGCTACTCTCTTGTAATGCAATGTGCTTATGGTGGTTCTTGAATGCTGAGATTGTTTGTCAATCAAACTTCTAATAAAACAGTAGGACAGCCCTGAAAATCACATTACACAAAAGAAGGTAGAAAAGATTAATAACTCAACAGCAACAGCAACAGCATAGCCTCAGTCCCAAAAAAGATTAATAACTCAAGAAGTACTTAAATTTACAATAGAGCAATCCAATCCTTCTTTTTTTTCCTTTGTAGACTTGCAGAGAAAATTGAATTTCTAAATAGGATAATATAGGATCTTAACACCAAACTGAGGATACAACCATCAACAACCAGCAAGGAAAAAGAACATAATATTCTTGTCAAAATTCTCTCGGCTGCGCGAGCCTGTAGATCTCCATTGGCACCAATATTGACCGCAACTTAAACACCTTCAACTCTTAAGTGTGGTGTTTTAACTCAAAAGACCTAGGGTCTAGTTAAGGAGATCATCACTTATACACTTCATTATGAAGTTTCATTTAATGGATGTGGGACTAACTTTCAGTCCATGCATCTTCAACACTCCACCTTAGACCGAAATTCATCCAAGACGTATTAACCATAATCATCTTTTTTTTTTTTTGGAGAAACCTCTAACCATAATTATTGAAGTACAGAAATCTACTGGAAATAACATTCATTTCTTTGAAATTTTTTCATCAATAAATTATGTTGTTGTAGTAGATGATTAAAGCTTCTTTTTCAAACATTATATCAATTTTTCATTTCATGACTTTGGGCTTTGTAATACACAATTTATTTGTACGAATTAACATACCATGCAATATTCACAAAAAGGTGCCAATGCAACTCATAATTGATTGGAATAAATTATCGGCTTGTATTCTTTTTTTCTTTTTCTTTTTCTTTTTCTTTTTCTTTTTCTTTTTCTTTTTTTTATTTTATCTCTGTCCCTTCGCATTATCATGTTCATTCTTTAGGATTTAGCATGGGTCTATCAAAATTTGACTTCTATTTAAATAATGGAAAAGAAATATTTTGCATTAATTTTGTTGAACTGCGCCCTGTTTGGCTTTTAATTCAAAATGTCCAATTTGTGACCAAGCTCTTTGTTGGACCTGTGGCAGTGGCATGGAATGTAAAATATTTTTTGCGTTTGATTGCCTAACAACTCTTCAGGAAATGTATTTTCAATTAACTCCTGATCTTGTGACTGTTTTAGGTGATCATCAATCACAGTAACCGCGAGGAAAAAAAAACAATAAAATAAATAAATAAATTGGATCATAGTGGACCAAGTCTATAAGTTTTTTTTTTTTTTTTTTTTTTTTCTAATAGAGAAAACACATATATAAATTAACCAAATGAAAACATGGAAAAATGAATTATTAATAAACACGTAAAAGAGATTTTACTGTTTTCAAAAATATACACAGCCTATAGCCTCCAAACCTCACACTCTCCAAACTCCAAAGGAATGATCTACCTTAACTTAAATAGTCTAGGGTATACATCATGTTTCACTAATTGCATTAAATACTTCAAACCTAATAGGCTTGTTCGGTTCATAAGATAGCATGAGATAAGTGGTGGTACTAAATAATATTGGTGTTTAGTTCGAGTTTTAAATTGATGATGAGATTATTTTAACCCATAGGAGTAGGATAATTTAAAAACATGAAATTGATGGTATAATTTAATTCCATTGTTGGTGACTCCAAAATAACCAAAGTACCATCATTATAACAACTAAAACACACAACGGATTCCTCTCTTCTCGTCATCTTCATTCATCTCCTTTGTCGCTCAAACAAAAAAAAAAACCCTAGGTCGCACATCTCCTCTTTCGCTCACTCTCTCCAGGTAAACGCTAGAGAGAGAGAGAGAGTACCTGGTTTCGAAGAAGCGCGAAGACCACATCATAGGAGGTGACGCGAAAAAGATGAAGCATGGGGATGAATGGGAGTTACGGTTGGAAGGAATGTTTTTGTTGTTGATATAAGAAGGCAATTTAGTAAGTTCACCCCTATTTAATCTCAACCTCTATATCCCCAATCGAACAAGTCCCTCTATTGAGACTAATACCTAAACCCATGTTATAATCTCAATGTTACATGCAAACTGAATGGGCCAAATGTATCAATAGAGACTCAAAATCAGACCAAAATGCATATTCAAGTCAATATTTGACAAACAACTATAAAGAAAACAGAATAAATGAAGACACTTATCTCTTTTTTTAATCATAAATTTACGAGGATCAATTTGGTTTTTTTTTTTTTTTTTTTTTTTTTAAGCCATAAGAGGCAATTTCATTTCATCATTCGAGATCAGAAATTACATCGGCAGAGATGACCATAGGTATGGCCTCTTGCCAGATGCGTGAGATGTTTGACTCAGAGATGACCATAGGATTAACTTGGTTTCGTAAAGAGACATGTATCATAATTACAAGCGTACAATTAACAATTTTTATATGGGTAGTGCATGCTATTTGGACTCGTGAATTCAAACTTAAATTTTTTTTTAATTTCAAATTTTTATATTAGTGAAGTGTGATGGTAGATCTAAATTATTCTGAAACTCATTTAACTTAGGGTATAACAATAAATTCAATGAGCCTAAATGATATAACTTAGGGGATCGCAATAAATTCAATGAGCCTAAATGAGCATAGAATGACACAATTGATCTGCATAACTACCATGATTTATAATAAACTTAAATATTTTGTTAAGATTAGTATAAACTAAAATTAAAAATCATCAAAAGATATTATAAAATGATAATGATCTGTTGACTCATTTTAACCATCAACGCACATCTCGAGAGGCATCATGTGGTCAATGTCCTAAGTGGCAACACCCTCCTTTACTAACATACTCTACTTCCTGAATTCCAATTAATTGTTAACCTCTTCACCCGCCACGTGCCCTTGGTGGAGCTCCCTTAATATACTTTCGCTATCATAACTTCTGAACAGAACTGCATGTATTAGAAAAAGTTGTTCTGTTGGGCCACTTTTATTTGCTTCGTAGTAATTGATGCTAATAAAAACATCTCTAATGAGCACGCCGACAGAATAACTAAGCCGTTTTTCTGCCCGTCTCTTCATCCTTTTAATCTCATCCATCCATTTGGATCATATCAGATCCATGATTAGATCAGAAATGGTGGGTACTTGGTAGGTCCACTATGCCGCACCTACGGCCCAACCATTTGGAATTACTTCTCTCACCTTTTAGCAGTATTTTTTATTTTCCAAGTGGTATCGGGCGGGACCAGCATTAATACAAGGGCGGTCTACCCAACTGGATTTTTTCCATCAACATTTAGGTCAAAGGGGAATCGAGTAGTAAACCAAAAAAAACAAAAAAGGGGGATAATCTCTGACCAAAAAAAAACAAAAAAGGGGGATTTTTTCCATCAACATTTCCCAATCAGACCAAGTGGTGGTTGATTTTTTTCACTTTTACTGTTATTGACCTTTTGTTCTCACTTTTTACTACTGTAATTTGACTTCACTTGGTAGCTCTTTTTTCTCACATCGATCCGGTGACTTCGGATCTGAAGTTATTTTTTTACTTTTTAGGGATAATCTCTGTCGGAAGAACTAACTTGCGGAATTGACTAAACTCCTAGTGCCGTATTGTTATTTCTTCATTTTTTTTAAAAAAAAAGGCGGCAGGACTCAGAAAACGAAACGTAACTGACATGCTCTCAACTCTCAAGCCATCTTCGCCGGTAGTCAATTAATTAATCAACTCACGAAGCACGTGAAATCGTTTTCGTCAGATCTGCATATTCCTATCTATATCCGTACACATCTCAAGATGCAAGGGAACTCAGAACCACCGTCGTATGATCGATCTATCGTTTATTGATGAAGAACTGATCTTCCTGAGATCGATTCTAAGCCTCCAGATGTTCATCGATGCGAACAAAAATGCACAAATCGCTGTGCGATTGATCGATTCTATGTTTTGAACAAATTAACAAATGCAGCTTATACTAACCAAACAAACACAAACTCAGATTCTTTTAGAAAAGAACGATATATTTATAATCGATCGAACCTGCAATTTATGGCGATGTGGCCGGTATCAATGGCGCCGAGGCACTAATCGGCGCGTAGAGCTAAACAACACGCCATGATTGATGAGAGTTATGATCAAATTCAAAGAAAATCAATCCACAAATTAATGAGACAACGAAGAAGAAGAAGAGAGTGGATGAGAGGTTTGTCAGGCAAGTGCGTTGTGGATGATTCGAGAGAAGGTATTTATAGTGCTAGTTCTAAGTAACATGCATTGTTCACTGTTATTACGTTTGGAGAATGCCATAATGACGTGCTTCTCAGATGCAATTGTTGGCGTCCTTATGATTTTCATCGACTTATGTAATTGCTTAAATCGATGCATAAATCAAGGGACGGTAACGAATATGTTTGCGTGTAAAAATGGTAGTATTGTCTAATGCATCCAATGTCCCACCTCCCCTGACTGTCAGAATGATTGGTCCTGGAAATTACGCTTTTGCTCTCCACCTGGTTTGCCAGAGGGGACTGGGTTGTCCCTCGATTTTATTATTATTTTTTATTTCGAACAAATTAATTAAAATATATTAACCTTTACACTTTGTTATAATATCGTAATTTTTTTAGATTATTGATTTGTATAAAAATTCATATTTAAACTTAAATTTGATGAGTTAAAATTTAAATAATAAATTTAAAATTATTTAATAATTATAAGTAATGAGGTGACTTTTTAAATTTATTATATATGTGTCACATCATCAAATTTGAAGTTAAAATTTGATTTAGAATACAAATTCAATAATTAATCTACAAAAAATTTACGATATAATAATAAGTTTGAAAAGATTAATTAAGATATAATTATAAAATTTATGAAAAGTTATAATATTTTAAACGATTAAATTTTTATTTTTGTGCTCGATTAATTAGAATTAATAATTCGGTAATTTACTATCTCTAATTGGGTTTAATTAGGAGGAGTAGAATTGCCGAGTCACGCGCATTGCTCACTCACTCTCGTAACGTGGTCAAGTATGTGTTGTGGGAGTGTGGACCGTCTTTAGAATATTCTTTTCTTGGAGATATATTAATTAATGCGTGTGATATTAATTAATTATTCGTTATTAATTGTCAAATATTGATTGAGTGGAGAGAAAGAAAGAAACATATTTCGATTCATCAGCTAATAAGCTAAGAATCTCGGGATTGAGTAGAAAAGATTTAATTATTCATTATTAATTGTTTGTGTTTATTGTCCGTTTAAAGTAGAAAAACTCATATTTTTATAGTAAAAAGTATGAGTGTATGTAGGAGTAGTATTATTTAGACTCATGAATACAAAATATTTTTTTTTTAAAATTGTCCTCCAAAAATTATCTTATTATTATTATTCAAATATCCCTCTACAAATTAGAGAAATTTAAATTTAAATTTTTAAATTCTTAGTTTTTTAATTACAAAACCCTTTAAAAATATAAAAATTTGTAAAAAGTTAAAAAACACTTTAATTCTGAACTCATACGTCCACACAAATTTATTGTTGCAGTAATTAAGATTATAGCATATGAACTTCAATTTCACAAAAGACAAATACATGATTGTGTTCTATAACGCATTAATTAATTAATCGCCATTAATTTTTGACTTTTAATCATGTCAACAGACTCAACACCAATGAAGCAATGTCCCTATATATATATTAAACATAGGGTAGTGCTATTTGTACTCGTGAGTTCAGACTCAAAATTTTTTTTAATTTCAAATACATCCTCGAGCAATAAATGAAACAACCAGAATCACTTGTAAAATTTTTTTAATACCCCTTAAATATTTACAAATTTTTTAAAAACCTTCTTATAACTCCGGACTCATGAGTCCAAGTAGATTTATTGTTAAACATAACCTCAATTATTCAAGACCCCAGCTTAATTTATATATCAATAAACCTATTTGGACTCATGAGTCCGGACTCATAGGGAAGTTGTTAAAATTTTTATAAATATTTAAAGGGTATAATAGTAATTTTACAAGTGATTATGGATGTTTCATTGATTGCTCGAGGATGTATTTAAAATTAAAAAAAAAATTGAGTCTGACTCACGAGTTCAAATAGCACTACCCTTTATATATATTGTTTACATTGTATGATCACTACATATTCAAGCCTCATATTAAAAAGTCAGCGCCATAATTAATTAAAAACACTAACTATATTTAAAAAATCATTATACGCAATCGTGTATTCTCGATTCAATTCACATGGCTATATTACAATAATGGATTGATAGAGCGCTCTTTGGTTCATATAAGTGACGAAGAGAGATGATGAGTTGGGACCCTCGTGGGGCCAACGTGTTGAATCACTTGTTTCCACCACGCAACAATAATACAATTATCGTCATTGCTTTTATTCTCACAATTTTATATTGAAACCCGTTGATGTTGCCCAATGTATAAACTTACGTATCTCGATGCCTATATGTCTCGAGCTGTTACTTTATGACTTGCGTTATGTGCACATTTTTCGTCGTTGTCAAAACGTTCAATAAAAACAGAGAGTGGGATTGTGCCGTAGATTTTACTGTTAGAGCAACTGCTCCACGATTGTTGGAACTGACCGAGCCAGCAAGGCATGGGACACGTAAGCGAGAGATATTTAATGATGGTTTTGTGACAACGTTTACACGTACTTTGGATATACACGCATTGTCAAATTCCTTTGGATTGTACATAGGGATTCTAATATGTGTGCAACGATGTTTATCTGAGAAGCAACGCCGCCAATTGTACGTTATGTCGGAGAATTATTGTCTTTTTTGGATTAATGGAGAATTATTGTCTTTCATTTGTCTTTTTTTTTCGAAAGAAATACAAGGGAAAAATAAAGATTATTGACGTGGATGCTGACTATTTCTTACCTAAAATTAGTTCTGATTTAGACTTGGGACCTCAATAATGCAAATGGGGTGCATGAATGATCAAGTGATAATTCATATATACTGTTTTAGCTATTTAATTAAGTTGTCAATTTTTTGTTTTCAAAAAATAAGTTATTAAAAAATAGGTATTTTTGTGGATCATGCCTCAACGATGTATTGAGTGTATTGTAGCCGAGGGACTAGGAATAGTGGAAAAAAGAATGAATTTACGCACTTCGTTTTTTTTTAAGTGACGTTTTAAAGTTGTTCACAGTTTTCAAGAAAGTCATTTAATTATCTTGATCGAGGAAAAAGTGGCAGTTAAATGACTAAATCATCATTTATCTCTCATAACCCTCCGATACTTCTACATACAGTAGTTATTAATGTGTAATTATTAGATTTTCTTTTTCTACAAAAGATATAAAAGTCAATTAAGTAATTAATGCGTATTGAAAATATCAAATGACAAATATTGTGAAATATTTCAAAATGACTAAAAAGACACTTATTGTGTACCGGAGGGAGTAGCTAATATGAGAGGTCGATAGCGACAATGATATTGTAGTGACTATGTTTGTGGTTAAAGCATCTCCAATGGTAACGTGGATTTAGATCATGAATTGGTGTTACGTCATGGATGCGGAGAGGATGTTTATCACATGTGCCACTAGATGACATTCACCTCCTAAAAAGGTATCCAATGAGCAATAGATTTAGACCATGAATTGATGAGTTGCCACTTTTTATTCTCAATTTTTATAATTTTATAAAGTCCTGAAATTTTTTTTTTTTAAAAAAGAGTCCATTTGTTTGACATGACTGTCTACCACTACCACAATGTCTAGAAGTAGACATTGTGGTAGACACCCCCTGCTTTGATTCAATACCTCATAAGATGAACGTTATCAATCCATGATCCCATTGGAGACCATTTTTTGAGTTGGAAGTCGATTGTATCCTAAGTGGATCCATTTCTACCTCAATCCATGGTCCCATTAGAGATTTTCTTAGAGCGGAATCAATAGAGAATATTTTTGAAGAAGAGGAAAGATCGATCGAAGATGTTTGGGTGCAATGTCAAGCAGCAGCAGCAGCAGCAGCAACAACAACAACAACAACAACAACAACAACAACAACAACAACAACAACAACAACAACAACAACAACAACAACAACAATATAGCCTCAGTCCCAAATTAACTAGGGTTGTCTATATGGATCAAACTCTTTCATATAGCCTCAGTCCCAAATTAACTAGGGTTGTCTATATGGATCAAACTCTTTCATTTTACTTGATTAAGTGCAATTGATGGTGAGCTTTCCAAACCGTTGAAATTCCTCTTAATTAATGCGTCTCATGATAACTTTAGTCTACCCCTACCTTGTCGTATTTCTGTAGTTTCTATTGAGTCAAGTCTTCCAGTGAGGGCATTTGTAGGCCATCTTTGAAGGTGACCAAACCACCACAACCGTCTTTCCCTAATATTTATGTCAATTTGTGCTACTCTACTTGTGTTTGAATTTTTATATTTATTATTCTGTCAAGTAATGACATACTCAAATAATATAAAGGTTTTTTGCTCACCCCATCCATCCATACCTCAGTCACACCACCGTCTCTCTCTCTCTCTCTCTCTCTCTCTCTCTCTCTCTCTCTCTCTCTCTCTCTCTCTCTCTCAAATCACACTCACCTCCAGCCCAAATCCAAACGTAATCACATCGTTTCAACGTCATGAGTACATTCCCCATATTTTTGTGTTGATTTCGGGTTTTCTTGAGTTTTCGGGTTATTTTTAGTCGATTTTGTGTTATTATTATTATTATTATTATTGTTGTTGTTGTTGTTGTTGTTGTTGTTGTTGTTGTTGTTGTTGTTTGTTAGGTTTAAGGTTTTGATTTGGGGCTCCATTTTTGCATTTTAGGCACAAAAAATGTCGATGCAATCGAGCATTATCTAGCGATTCTGAGCAAATTTTACCGCAACAAAATCTATTTTCGGAGGTCCTAAGCCTATTTCTAAGTCAAATTTTATTATTTCATGTTTATATAAATCTAATTAGTTATCGACCAAGCTTTTTTGTTTCTACATATTAAGGGAAGTTATTATAAGCTTCATCTATGTACTTAATATAAACTTAATGTACTTTATAGTTTAACTTAATTAAATTATGTAGATTCGTATAAAAAAACCAACTTATTAGTTATATTTCTCTAATTTGCCCTTTAAGGAGGATTCAAACCTTCAACCACTTGCATAAATAACTACATACATCCAAAAATTATTGTATTATACTATTATAACTTAATAATTAAATATATAATATTATTCTAATTAATTATATATTAAATAAAAGAAAGTACTAATGTAGCTTCACATGAAACACATATGAAATTTATGCAATAAATCTAACTGTTGTGAATTGAGTTGGGATTTGCTAGAAACTAGAGAAGGAAAATAGAAAACTAAGAACTTCTACTATTACTACAAAGAAGAAAAGAAGAAATGAGAGAGTTGGAATAAGAAGTTCTTCATTCAACTTAGTGTGTTTCTACAATGAGGTTGACACCTTTTATATAGGCCATTTGGCGATGATGATAAATGTACTTAGACAATATGTACAAGTAACACGTACACCACATATCATACAACATATTACAAGTAATTTGACATATATAGAAGAGTTGGTGTACATTAGAAATGTTTACAAGTAACTTGAACATACATGGACAAGTAAGGGTACCATTAGTGAGAAATACAAGTTACATGACTATACAATATGTTAGTATGCATGCATGATCATCCATACTTCACAACACTCCACCTTGGATAACACTTGCTTAGAGAATGTGCCTCGTTAAAACTTCTACTAAGAAAAATCCTATAGGAAAAAAATATAGTAAAAGAAAAAGAGTATACATCGTTCTCATAAATCTTAAGATGAGTATAATATTATTAAGATTGCCTCATTAGAAACTTTGCTAGGAAAACACAGTAGGATAAAACCATAGTTAAGGGAAAAAGAGTGCAATACACTAATTAATAACTCATTCTCGAGTGAACATTGATGCGAATCTTGTTCCGTTTCTTCACTTGTAGTGTCCTTAAGTTTACACAGGCCAATATCATATGTAAACCTCTTAAATGTTGTAGCTAGTAAGGATTTTGTGAATAAATTAGCAAGATTATCACTCGATCGAATTTGCTTAACATCAATTTCACCATTCTTTTGAAGCTCATACGTATAAAAGAATTTTGGTGATATATATTTACTTTTGTCCCCCTTTATGAATCCCACACTTAATTATATGATACATGATGCATTATCTTCATATAATATATGTAATGACCCGAAAACTTAAAGGCTCCATAAACTTAGGTTTCACTAACCTAACGTTTCCCTAAGTTCTAATCCTTATGGCTCTGATACCAACTGTGACGACCCTCACCTGACTTAGGGTTTAGTTGTCCGACCCAGATCGCCACCTAGGCCCAATACCTAAATTGAGCTCAGGTGAGCAGTCTGACACGCCTTAAACTACCTGCGAAACTACATAAATGTACATATAAAACAATAATTGTTGAATTTAAAACTAAAAGGCTTCATACGTTTAAACAATAATTCTAAACAAAGGTGTTCAAGTATCCATAAGTAACTGCAAATGTATACCACCAATGTACTAAGTCAACAAGTCTCGGAGATTAGAATCTACCCCATTAAGTACTAAATACAACCCATGTTTAGATATTTTGAATATCAATAATATAAATAACATGCAAAACTTACATCAAATACAAAGCTCTAGTATCACCTTCCCTTTATCTCGCGCTAGTGTCGATGAACACAGACCTAAAGAGTAAGTGGGGTGAGTTAAAAGAACTAACAGATCTTAGTAATGTGAAAAACTTGCTCAACCATCAAACATACAAGTAATACCAACTAATCATGCAAGTCTATCATGAGTTTTAAATAAAGACAAAGAAAATAGTATTTCACGAGTATCCTTAGTAAATTTCATAAAACATCGCATTGGGAACATGAAAGCATTTATATATCAAATCATCATGCAAAGGTGATTCAAGAGAGATATCATAAGTGCATAATAATATAGTAAGTCAAGTTCCATTCAATGCGTACCAGTTATTGGTATTAATGCCATATAGATTAGAACCTAAGGCAACGTTTGGTTAGTGAAACCTAAGTTTGTAGAGCTTTTAAGTTTGAAGATCGATGTTAATTTGAACAAACCAATGGTATGGGACATTGGTTCAAGTTGACTTAATGAGAATAAATGACTAATCCTATGATAGATAGGGATTAAAAACTAGAATAAAACACTTCAAAAATGGTATTTGCTTTGTGATATGATATTTATCGCGTTTATATATTTTATCTACTCTCTTAATTTGTAGGATTAGTTCACACTTGTTTGCTCCGCAGTTGCATTATGAGCAATCAAGGCGGAAACTCCTACAATCTCAGGGAAGCTCAGGAGCGGGATGAGAGAAAGTGCGCGCTCAAACGGAGTAGCGTATGACTATTATGGCCAAAACATACTAGAAGGCCATTCATGACATGGCTTCTGCTCAAGATCAAAGGTTGGCAGACCTGACACAATCGCTAGAGATGAACATGACCCGCATATTAGAGCTGATACAACATGGAAACACAGGGGCGATAGAGCGAGCACCCGTGAGGGAGGGACATAACCCTCCCTTAGTGCTTACACGTGAGGATCATCTATGGAGAAGGTGGCCATTTCTTCTATGGCTGCACCTACAGAGACCGTACCAATGGTAGATGGAGACCCAAAAGCTTGCCAGAGTGGCAAGACACAAAAAGAATTTATGAAATATGACGTACCACACTTTTACGGGGAGCAAGATCCCATTGAGGTTGAGGCGCGTATACTAAACATGGATAAAAGGATGAAGACATTGAATATTAATGAAGGGACCATAGTACCACTAATGGCATTTTTGTTAGAACACAAGACACATAAGTGGTGGATGACTATCAAGAGGACACGTGAAACTAATATGAATTGGCTACAACTAAAGAGTTTGTTTTACGAAGAATGGTTCCCAGAGCCAATGAAGGATACGAAGACTCGAGAGTTCCGTGCTTTAGTATAGGGCAATATGTCAATGGCCAAGTATTCGTCAAAGTACAATGATTTGCTAGAGTTCGCACATGAGTATGTCATAACAGAGAAGATTTGTAAGAGAAAATTTATTGATGGACTGAGGCAGGATATTAGTGCTATGGTAGCGACGTCGGATCTGAGACAAATCACCAAGCATACCATCAAGCACTTGAGTGGGAGACAAAACTTCGTAAGGGTTTCATGCAATTTCAGTCAGGATCTGATCAGTATGGTTATGGAAAATGTAGCTTTGGGAATTACCAGAATAGTAAGGGGGACAATTTCAAAAAAACACCGATTTGCAGGATCTTTGGGTGGTCATGCACCTTTTGGTGTAGCATCAAGAGCACCACATACCATGATAGGGACCACCATACATTCACATGTTCCTACACTCTTGACTATACAAAGTGTGGTGTATGGACTGCCACCTCCACCGTAACAATCAAAGCGGACATATTAGACACTACAACCAACATGTTTTAATTGCGGGCAAGTAGGCCATTTTAAGAGGAAGTGCCCAGATTTACGGGCACATCTCAAGGGTAGTAAAGTGTACGAAGCTTTTGAACTAAATTCATGCCCCACTGGAGGGTTTATAGCATGTAACCTTTACATTTTATAGTCGCGATATGTATGTTTTTAAGTCATTCGAACCTACTAATCCTTTCGTGTGTGATGGCCATGTTATAAAATTGGGGATACATAAAGAATATTAATAAATAAAAATTGGAAATCTTTTTACGAGATTAGTGAATGTCTAACATAAACACTATACATAAGTAAAAAACATATAGTTTGAAAAGTTCCTAAGGGCTAGTGAAATCATAATGAATCAAATGAAAGAGAGCCATTAGCATCGTGAACACCCAAATAAAGAAATGTCTTTAGAATTATTATCCGAACCTAGACATATAACTTTCGACAGACTAGTGATAACAAAGGGTTGGTTTAGGGTAGAGAGAAAGATCATGTTGAACTTTAAATGAAAGAATAATCGTATTGGGTCTCGAAACGTTATGATTAAAATATTAGTAGTCGCTAATAACACAAGGGTAAAGGTTACTCCATTGAGATACACGAATGATTGTGAACAAAAATCCCGATGTACTTGGAGAGCTATGTCGACAGTTGCGACAAGAGGACAAGAAAACTATCATTACAAGAGTCATGGTCCATCCATGTCATCAAAGTAGTAGTCACTAACACGAGAGACTTAGGGGCCTTCGAGGTCGTTGCTTAGAAATGACATGACAACCGTAGTCGCAAGAGTAATTGCAAATATTCGTTAAATTAATAATAATAACAATAATAATAATAATAATAATAATAATAATAATAATAATAATAATAATAATAATAATAATAATAATAATAATAATAATAATAATAATAATAATAAGGGTGTCGTGTTAGTTGTTGTTAGAATGAAAGAAATTAATACTTTGTGGTCGTCGCCATGAAAAGAGATTGAAATCGTAATCATGGAAGTCATGAAATATCTTTGCTAAAGGTTAGTCGTCGCTAATACAAAAAAAATGATCGATGTGGCGATTGTCGCTCAAGGATCGATGTGACATTAAAGTTGCAACATAAAAGTTATGTAATGGTACGGACAAGTTCAAAGAAAAATTATTGACAAACATTCTTACATCTAGATCTACGAGCATACCATTCTTCTTACTTTCGAGCACGAAAATTCCTTGAAATTGGGTTATAAAGACCTGAAAACTTAAAATACCCATATCGGGGGTATTTTGATAAATTTACAAAATTTATTTGTGTAAAACCCTAATTATAAAAAAAATCTCATAATAAACCCTAGCCACCACTTTGGTTCAAAATCCAAGAAAAACAAAAATAAGAGAGAAAGTTGTAGGAGAGGTTGATGGAGTGATTTGGTGGCTTTGACGTCAAAATCAAGGAAAGTCCCACTTTGCAAGGTAAACTTATCACCTCTATACTTTATTATCATTGTTTAAATTTGGTTGATGTGTCTTATTGGATCGCTAATGTTGAACTCTGGATTTAGACTCTTTTAAAGGTATTTGGATGAATTTGATGAGTTTTTTGAGAGTTTTATAGTTGCATGCTAAAAGTCAATGTCGAAGAATCCCACGAAGGGGTGGTGCCTCAACGGCATCATCGGCAAGGGTGGTGGACCACCGCCATCGCTGGAGAGGCCTCCACTTGGAGGCCCCATAAAGGGAAGGGAGAAGGCCGGTGGCCATGGGGGCCACCCCACTTATCCATCAGAACCCTCGGTAGAAGCCCGAGGGAGTGATTGAGGGAGGGGCTTCCCCTCCCCTCCGAAGCATGCGTGCGTAAGGACAACACATCACCAGGGGCTATTGGCCCCCGGTGAAACACCTTTTTTCTCTGTCTTTATTTTCAATTCATGATAGACTTGCATGATTAGTAGGTATTACTTGTATGTTTGATGGTTGAGCGAGTTTTTCACATTACTGAGCTTTCTTGGTTCTTTTAGCTCACTTTGGTTACTCTTCGGGTCCGTCTACATCGACACCAGCGCGGGATAAAAGGAAGGCGATAGCGTAAAGATTTTCCTTTGATGTAAATTTTGCATGTTATTTATATTATTGATATTCAAAACATCTAATCAAAGGTTGTATTAAGCACTTAATAGGGGTAGATTCTAATCCTCGAGACTTGTTGACTTACTACATTAATGATATGCATTTGAAATTACCGAGGGACACTTGAACACCTTTGTTTAAAGTTGTTGTTTAACATATAAAACCTGTTAGTTTTAAATTCCACAATTATTGTTTCATATGTACATTTGTGTAGTTTCGCAGGTCGTTTAAGGCGTGCCAGACCGCTCACTTAGGCCCAGTTCAGGTATTGGGCCTGGGTGGCTGTCTGGGCCGAGCGACTAGACCTTAGGTTAGGTGATGGTCATCGTAATATATCTGGAGAATCTTTTATCGAAGGCAATTGTGGCGGCCCCAAATCCCGAGGTCGCCACATGGGGAGGCGCTGCCCCAGTGGTCCTGTCGGATCCTTGACCCACTGGGTCCCACGCGCCATTGACGCCATTTCCTACAACACGACTCCTCGATATGCGTGTTAACTCCCTTCGTTAAGCAATTTAGTTTGACAGTTTAATCATTAAAACAACAGCGGAAAGTCTTAAATTTAAAACAAGTAAAACAATTAAATTTATAATCGTATAAAACACCATTTTAAGAGCAACACCTATTGTGGAAAACCCGAGGAAAGTACTCTGTACATATGCGACAATATTAAACAGTAATATATACAAGTACAGTATCTATTCAGTCTCTCATTTCCCAAAAGTAAGCAAAATATCAAAATCGCATGTACGAATAGGTCCTTGACCGCGGGCGGTCAGATAAAGTCGCCCAAAATGTCCTTGCCCCTACTAGCAGGGTCTGCACTCGATCATCACAAAAAGTAAGATGGAGAGTACAGTTAGTAAGATTCCACCAAAGTACACCGAGCATTTATAGGAGCATAAACAGATATCAATAACCATGTCGATTAATCATTAGGAAACTAAACAGGCAACTGTGCTAAGATCATCACATGAATAAATAACACGAGAGAAACAAACCGTGTACTCCTCCCGGTCACACTAAGCTGTACGTCGAACCCCCAGGATCCTTTCGGTAGGTGCCCCACTTCCTTTCACCTGGTTTCCATACCCCCAGGATCCTTTCGGTGGATGCCCCCACTTCCTTTCACCTGATTTTTCCGCGTACAGCCTAGTGTGTCATAAGTACAACACGAATAATCAAGTGTCTCGACCCCCAACCCAAATGTGTCACGGAAAACATGCAATAACAAGGAATAGGGGGAATAGCATCCAATAACCACGAATAGGAAATCAATGAAAGAAAAGGACACCCTCAGTGACTTTTAGATGGAATCTTATGTACATCAAAACGAACTCGCTTGCGTCTCGATATGCACACCCGACACCTGACTATAGCATCATAAGTCCCTGGTGTCCATTCATACATTTAGCTACTAAATCATGCAAATCACAATTTAAAATTAGGTGGAATACACTTCACCTCAATCGTGTCATCGACATTCGTCGATTCATGCCTCCGATCGGTCCGACAACGCCATCGCGTCGTTCAACGCGCCGTTGACGCTGCTGAGCCGAGGTCGCTGCCGCGTCGACTTCGCTTCGCGCCGACGTCGCCGTCGTCACTGCGCCGCTGTCGTTGTCACCGTCGTGCCACGGCCGGCCGCACTGCTGCTCTGCCGCTTTTTGCTGCCTTGCGCGCCTGCGCCGGCCAGCAGCTGCCGCTCGTCTCACCGCACCGCCGTGCGGTGAGCCCTTCGCGCGCGCACCACCGCCGCGCGCTTGCTTGTCCACCTCCTCGCCGGCCATCGCTTGGATCCGTCGTTGCCGCGCATGCTGCTGCCCCCGATCTCACCTCCGCCGTCTCTCATGAACCTCTCTGCTGCCGCTGCTGCTTGCTGCTGCCGTCCGTCGTTGCGCGACTCCGCCGCCCGCCCACGATCTAACGCAACCCCTGCCGCCGTTACGTCGCGCCTCGCCATTGCCGCTGCGCCCTGCTGCTTGCCGCCGCCTCCTCTCTCTCTGCTGATTGGCACATCGCTAGATCAAGTCGTCCTCGGCCATTGGTGTCGCCGTACCGTCGTTGTCGCGGATCCGGTCGCGTCGTCGTCATCCTCGGCGTCTCGCTGTGTCGCCCGCTCCTCACCTCACGATCTCTCTTTCTCTCTTCTTTGATCTCTCTAGTTCTTATCTCTCTCTCTCTCTCTCTCTCTCTCTCTCTCTCTCTCTCTCTCTTTTTTTTCTTTTCTTTTCTCTCTTTTCTTTTCATTTCTTATATATATATATATACACATTTTCTTTTTTATTTCAAAATCAAAAGTGTCCTCGAGATTCATGCAACACGAATCTCGAGGCAAACTCAATAATTTCACCTCTTTGTCCACCGCCTCTGTGCTAGACCAAAATTATTTCGAGTCTCGTGAATTTGCATATTTCGATACACATCCAAAAACATATTTATTTTTATACTTTCCTTAAAAATATCCGAGTTGCGCGCATTTCGAGGCACCAACACGCCTCATTTTCAAAATTTTGATACTCGCGCTACACACATCACGAGGCGTATCAAATGTACACATTAAAATCACATAACACGACTATCTCACTCCCACGTTGGCACGCGACTCGGGACGCGTCCCCGTATGTGTTTCGGCTCACCAAATTTCTCGCGTATACCAACTCGTAAAACAGCTCAACATTTTGCATTATAATCTCAAATTGGATATTACACATTTCCTCGGAGTCTCCACCCAAGATTTGGACATACGTATTCGGCAAGTGGATCCCACATACGACCCTAACATGACACGTGACACGAGTCAAATTTTTGGGTCGTTACAGTCTTCCAACTAAAAGAAATTTCGTCCCGAAATTTAACTGTAACCCGAATCTCATACCAGAGAATAACTGAGGGTAACGTGTCTTTATCGTCAACTCGAGCTCCCAGGTGAGTCCTTTCGTCCTATGATGCGGCCAACGAAACTAAGACCTTCGCAAGTTCCTTGTTCCGAAGAATCCGTACCCGAAGGTCGACAATCTCTATCGGTCTCTCCTCAAAGGTCACGTCGGACTGTATCTTCACCATTCCCAACTCAATCGTCGATCTCGACCCTGACCTAGTGAGTCTCAACATTGAAATGTGAAATGTCGGATGAACCCCAACAAACTTTTCTGAGAAGTCCAATCTGTAAACCACACTGCCAACTCATGCTACGACTCTGAACGTTCTTATGTATCTCAGCGCCAATTTGAAAAATCTAGACTCTGTGTCATGTCCTTGAACCTCTGATACATCACATCAGCTCTCCAACGCTCCAACACACGCGAAATGGATATTGTCGGTACTCTCATTTGTTTGTAAATATGTGTCTCTGCTGCATCTGGAACCTCTGACAACTCATAGTTGTTGCCGCCTCGAGTAAACAAAACTCGTATGTCATCTGGCGAACTATTGTCTCACTGTCCGGTCCCTTCACGAGTCCTCAACTAACGCGATAAATAAGCTATCACTATGTCTCCCTGCATCAATATGCATTCCGATCCAGTGCCACGAGCATCCGTATGAAGAACTGGTCGTCCATCCATGTCGAATCTTCAAATCGCAAACAAGCCGCAAATCGGCGTCGTAATACGTATACATAAATATTACAATCAACATATACACATATAAGTCCTAGTACTACCCGCTCACTTTGCTTCCCAACTAAAGTTCTAAGGCAAGTACATCGGGTTTCCGTATCTTTTTTTTTTCTTTTGTTTAAGTCTTATGCTCTTTCAATTTATTTCCCGAGGTTCCTCGAACTCTCGCTCTGATACCACTTGTGACGTGGTATCTGTTTAAGAACACCTACGCTTCCTCCGACGGAGTCGACCATGCTCTGATACCACTTGTGACGTGGTATCACAATGTCTTAAGCCATTAAACTTTCCCCTAGGTTCGCTTGAACCTAAGCTCCGATACCACTTGTGGCGTGGTATCAGTTTAAGGACACCTACTCTTCCTCCGACAGAGTCGACCATGCTCTTATACCACTTGTGGCGGCCCCAAATCCCGAGGTAGCCACGTGGGGAGGCGCTGCCCAGCCAGGAGCTGTCGGATCCTTGACCCACTTGGTCCCACGCACCACTGATGCCATTTCCTACAACACGACTCCTCGATATGCGTGTTAACTCCATTCGTTAAGCAATTTAGTTCGACAGTTTAATCATTAAAACAACGGCGAAAATCTTAAATTTAAAACAAGTAAAACAATTAAATTTATTATCGTATAAAACATCATTTTAATAGCAACACCTATTGTGGAAAACCCGAGGAAAGTACTCTGTACATATGCGACAATATTAAACAGTAATATATACAAGTACAATATCTACTCAGTCTCTCATTTCCCAAAAGTAAGCAAAATATCAAAATCGCACGTACAAATAGGTCCTTGACCGCGGGCGGTCAGATAAAGTCGCCCAAAATGTCCTTGCCCCTACTAGCAGGGTCTGAACTCGACCATCATAAAAAGTAAGATGGAGAGTACAGTTAGTAAGATTCCAACAAAGTACACCGAGCATTTATAGGAGCATAAACAGATATCAATAACCATATCAATTAATCATGCGGAAACTAAACAGTCAACTGTGCTAAGATCATCGCATGAATAAATAACACGAGAGAAACAAACCGTGTACTCCTCCCGGTCACACTAAACTGTACGTCGAACCCCAAGGATCCTTTCGGTGGGTGCCCCACTTCCTTTCACCTGGTTTCCATACCCCTATGATCCTTTCAGTGGATGCCCCCACTTCCTTTCACTTGATTTTCCCGCGTACAGCCTAGTTTGCCATAAGTACAATACGAATAATCAAGTGTCTCGACCTCAACCCGAATGTGTCACAGAAAAACATACAATAACAAGGAATAGGGAGAATAGCATCCAATAACCACTAATAGGAAATCAATGATAGAAAAGTAAACCCTCAGTGACTTTTAGATGGAGTCTTACGTACATCAAAACGCACTCGCTCGCATCTCGATATGCGCACCCGACACCTTACAATAGCATCCTAAGTCTCTGGTGTCCATTCGTACATTTAGCTACTAATCATGCAAATCACAATTTAAAATTAGGCGAAATACACCTCACCTCAATCGCGTCGTCGACATTCGTCGATTCACGCCCCCGATCGGTCCGACAACGTAATCGCGTCGTTCAACGCGTCGTTGCCGCTGCTGAGCCGACGTCGCCGCTGTGCCGACGTCGCCGTCGTCACTACGCCGCTGCCGTTGTCACCGTCGCGCTACCGCCGACCGCGCCGCTTTCTGCCGCTTTCTCTTTCTGCTCCTGCGCTCCACTGCTGCCTCGCGCCCTTGCATGCTGCTTTCTCTTCTCCACCGCGCCGCCGCGTGATGAGCCCTTTGCGCATCCACGCCGCACGCTTTGCTGGTCCGCCTCTCGCCGGCTATCTGCTGGATCCCGTCGCCCCGCCGCTAGCCGCTAGCCGCCACTCGCGCAGCTGCCCGATCTCGATCTCGCCCTCTGCCGTCTCGCGAGCCGCTGCTGCCCGCTGCTGCTGCGCCGCCGTCCGTCGTCGCGTAGCTCCGCCGCCGCCACCACTCCGCCGCAACCCATGCCGCTGCGTCGCGCCCCGTCATCGCTGCCGCGACCTGCTGCTGCTGCCGCTCGCCGCCTCTCTCTCGCTTGCCGATCGGCCATCGCTGGATCAAGGCTGCTCCTCGCCTGCCGCCGCTGCAGCGACAGCCACGCGCAGCAATCCGTGCCGCGATCGCCGCCGCTGCTGTGTCGCAGTGTCAGCCGTCGTTGTCGCGGATCCGGTCGCATCGTCATCGTCATCGTCGTCCTCGGCGTCCTCGCTATGTCGCATGCTCCCTCACCTCACGATCTCTCTTTCTCTCTTCTTTGATCTCTCTAGTTCTTCTCTCTCTCTCTCTCTCTCTCTCTCACTTTTTCATTTCTTTTCTCTCTCTTCTTTTCATTTCTTATATATATATATACATTTTCTTTTTGATTTCAAAATCAAAAGTGTCCTCGAGATTAATGCAACACGAATCTCGAGGCAAATTCAATAATTTCACCTCTTTGTCCACCGCCTCTATGCTTGGCCAAAATTGTTTCGAGTCTCGCAAATTTGCATATTTCGAGACACATCCAAAAACGTAATTATTTTTACACTTTCCTTAAAAATATCCGAGCAGTGCGCATCTCGAGGCACCAACCCGCCTCATTTCCAAAATTTCGATACTCGCGCTACACATATCACTAGGTGTATCCAATGTACACATTAAAATCACATAACACGACTATCTCACTCCCACGTTGGCACGCGAACTCGGGACGCGTCCCCGTTCATTTTTTGGCTCACCAAGTTTCTCGCGTATACCAACTCGTAAAACAGCTCAACATTTTGCATTATAATCTCAAATTGGATATTACACATTTCCTCGGAGTCTCCACCCAAAATTTGGACATACGTATTCCGGCAAGTGGGTCCCACATACGACCCTAACATGACACGTGACACGAGTTGAATTTTCGGGCCGTTACAGCAATCCACATGAATTTTGAATATGTTCAATCATGTTTCTCTCAACCATACGCATTCACGACTTGCTTCATGAATTGCAAGTGCTTCAAAAGGATTGAAAGAATTAGCAACGTAGTTTTATTTACTGATTTCCATGATACAATAGTATTACCACAGGTGAATACATACCCCATTTGAGAACGAGCCTTATGTGGATCAGACAAATATCCAACATCAACATAACCTTGGATATTCAATTTTAATCCTCTTTAGTAAAACAACCCCTTGTCACTTGTTACTCAAAGATATCAGAAAATATATTTAACACTATTCTAATGTCTTCAAGTTAGTAAAGAGTTGTATCTTGCAAGTAAGTTGACAGCAAAAATAATGTCAGGTCTTGTACAATCTGCAAGATACATAAGTGCGTCAATTGCACTTAAATATGGTACCCTCAGACCAAGTAGCTATTCATCACTTTCATGAGGCCGAAATGGATCATTATCTACATCAAGTAATTTGGCATTTATTGGAGAGCTCAATGGATGTGCCTTGTGTATATAAAATCTTTTTAATATTATTTTAATATAATTTGATTGATGAACAAATATTTCACTTGGAAAATGTTCAATTTGTAAATCAATACAAAGCCTTTTTTTTCAAGTTCTTTAATCTCGAGTCCCTTTTTAAAATATTCAGATATTCTAATGATGTCTTTCCCACTATATTTAAACCATCAACATAGACAGTGTTGGGGCATGTGCCGTAGGTGAATCTACAAGCATTGTTTATGTTATAATCTTAGTTAATAAAATTGAGGTTTTCATTTATTGTTTTATTATAAGTAAGTGCATGTTTACCTTATAATAAGATCCATTGGAATTTGTTGAAATATCTTAAATGTCCTTAGTCAATCATTAAACTGAGAACTATAATGAATTAAGACTAGTGTGAATTTTGATTGATGGTCATGTGATGATCATGCATATAGGGATATGAATCGTGATCATAAGTACTTGTTAGGGAACAAGGTACTGGATTGACCCGCTATGAAAATACCACATGGATTAAGTCATAGGTGTTACTCATGATAGTTATATCATTTAGTCATTCGACTTAAGATTACCATAAACTTCAATATTATGAGCATGATAATTTGACACAATCAGACGTTGTCTTTAACCGCATGATTATAAAGATTGTGATTGGTTACCATGTGAATAATATGTGAAGGTGTGTAATCTAGATAGAATTTCTCCTTCTCGCGTAGAGAGATATCGGTAGATCCCTCGATATGTTACACTGTTTAATTGTCAAATCCAAGTAGATTGATATGATCAATGTCACTTGGATGTTTTCAGTCTACCTAAAGATTGAGACTAGTATGATTGAACATAAAGGGTGACTTTTCATGCCATATGTTTAATCAAATGATATAACACGATAAAATGATATGATATATGTTATTTATTAGCTTGTTTCAATTTTGATATTCATGTTACTTTGGTAGTCATAATGCCTTGCTAGAGGCTGCTTATGACTTGTGTACCAAAATGGTTTTGGTTCACTGCTAACATCGCATGAACCTATTGAGTTTCACCCAAAGAATGGTTTTGTGCAATTTCAATTGATCTAGAGTAAACATAAAAGCCCTTACGATTTGTTATATGATAACTTATTAATATGAGCATTTGTGTAATTTGCTTGAATTGCTTAAATACAATAGTTGTATTACGAATATGTTTTTTTAAGTGAGCTTATCTACGCATATAAATAGAGGTTGAAACCTTAAAATAAAATAAGATTAATTGTTTTTGCTATTTTTGAGTTCTCTAAACTTTGGGAGAGAAAGAAAAACGTTTTCTATCTCTCTTAGAGCTAGCACTCCAAAATGTGGTTATCGTTTGTGAGTGGATTTTCGATAAAGGAAGTACGCTTGAACATTTGAGAGATCGAACAATCAGAGAAAGAAATCACAAATTAAGGTATGGTTTACTTTCGAAGATATAATTTAATGGAACTTATTTTTTATTTTGTTGGGGTTTTTCAAAATTGTTTTGATGCGTTAGAACCCCAAAACCCAACATACAACAATAATCATAAATCCTATTGATGATTTTTAATGAAGACATAAGGGCAAAGTGGATTATTTATATATCATTCCTTAAGTAAATAATTACTAAGGCATTTATACCACATTCAAGCCCGATTTTATAAGGGGCCTAGTTGGCGATTGCTAGGAAGGCCCCATTTTGGGCATAAAGTAAGGGGTATTTCTGTAATCTCATGCTAATTTTTTATGTCTTTTCTTCTGACACCCTATTTCTCTCTCCAATATCACACACACACACTCTCTCTCTCCAATATCACACTTTCCCATCCTCTAAGTAACAAATAAAAAATAAGTCCTAAAAAAGAAACAAGATCATGCAAACTTACAAAAAATAAAAAATAAAAAACTTTCACATCCCCGCAACATCTCTCACGTCCCTCCTCATTGGTTATTCAATATACTATGTCTTTATTCTTTTTTTTCATTATAGTATTTTTATTACAAGTGTATTATAGTGTAGATTTTATAAGAATCTTAGTTGAGCACTTTTGTGCTATCATGGATTAAAGGCATACTTTCAATTATTACTACTTCGATTAACTTTTTATTTTTGATTTCTTTACACCTAGAACTTAATATCAAAATTTCAAATTGGGTTCAATAATTTTCCTTTGAATTCATATCTATTGTTTGTCCAGACCAAAAAAAAACCATTTAGATTATGATAAAAAAATAAAAAATAAGCCAAGAAGAGTTAGCCTAATCATTTAAAAAAATCGAGTCTTAGTAATTGGTGTTGAACTTGTTTGATTTTCATTTTGAAGCTGCTCTTTTTTATGCAAGCCTTTTTTAGGTACTAACCCCATTTTTATTTCCTATTTATTCCTATGGTATTGTTTGTTGCATTTTTATTACTTCATTTATTCTTTTTTGTTAGTAGCCCTTTTTAACTCTACAAATAATCAATGTTTCATTATCATTCCTGAGTCCAAAGAGAGGAGGGAAATGACAAAATATCTTAATTAGTTAATTAATCTTAAGTCCAATGCATGGCATTTATCGTTAGTTGATTTTAAGTTAAATGATGCAATTTATAACTCATATAATCTTTAATTGAAATTCTAAAAAACGAATCTATAAGTGAAGTTGAGTTTAAAAAAAACATTTATTTGTATACACAAGGCCCCTTTTTAAGTTTCGCCCTAGGTATTAAAAATTACAGGGCCGACCCTGACCACATCATCCTAATTTTTTCAATCCATATAATGACCTTTGTAATTTTATAAAATGCATGTTATGAGGTTTTAATTTTATTTCTTCAGATATCTCAAATCCTTCATAGATTCTCTTATATATATATATATATATCTCAGTGTCTAGGGACTAGTACAAATATGTTGTGACGACATCCATTAGATATATATCAAGCCTTTCAGAAACTGAAAGGCTTATCAAAAATTGAAATATGATTGCATCTATAACATGAGAGTACGTTTCTTCATAATCAATGTCAGGTCTTTGTGAGAAATCTTAAGCTATAAGTCTTGTTTTATACCTTGTAATCACGTTTTTCTAATTTCTTTTTCGTACAAATACCTATTTATATCAAACAGGCTTTACGCAATTTTTCGTTTGAAAAATCGATCCAAAAACCTCTCATTTCTTCAATGAGTTTAGCTCTATTTGGACAGCCTCTTGCGATTTTTGTCAATCAATTTTTTTTCGACATTCCTCTACTGATCGTGGTTTTAGATCATCATCATTTTCACATATTTCAAAGGATACGTTGAAAGCAAATATATCATCAGGAACAATATTATTTCGATCCTAAATCTTACCAGAGTTTAAATAATTTATTGAGATCTTATTATTTTCATCTTTTCCCTTTTTTAAAGGTAGTTATTCTTCATCAAAATCAACTTGTTCTGACAGATCCTTATCAAAGGATTCTTGTACTTTGTTAGGAGTATTTTGATTTGCATTTATTTTTATTGTTGTTTTTCTTTTTCGAGGAACTATATCCTTTGAATCAACTGGCCTTCTATGCTTTAAGTGTTTTGTTGGTTTTATGCATTTTGTTGCATAAGACATCAATTCTTGCAGAAGCATTTACAGCAGGAATATGTGATTTTGTCACTCGTTTTGCATGTAAATGCATCAGGTAGTTGATTCGCAATTTGTTGCAAATGAATGATCTTTTAAACTTTAAGTTCACACTGATTTGTATGTATGTCATAATGTGATGAAGTTGTTGCATTCCAAGAAATTTTGTGCATCTTTTTGAATTGGCTTCTTATCTCTCCCAAATAGTGGAAAAATTGTTTCATCTAAGTAACAATCAGTAAAATGAAATAAATCTCTTGTTAGGGGGCTTAAGGTATCTTATAATGGAGATGAGTTAAATCCAATATAAATCCGAAGTTTTCGTTGTGGGTCCATCTTAGTTCTATTGGAAGGTGGTATAATAACATATACTGCATAACAAAAAATCTTCGAGTGTAAGATATTTGGTTGTTGACCTAAAATGAGTTACGTGGGGGAATGTTCATAATATGCAGTAGGTCTATAACGAATGATAAATGCTGCTTGAAGGACAACATGTTCCCAAACTAAAGTTGGTAACTTAATTATCATAATTAATGGTCGAGCAATTAATTGAATGTGCTTTATTAGAGATTCTACCAAACCATTCTTAGTATACACACATGGAACAAAATATTCAATGGCAATTCTACATACATGCAATAATCTCTAAATGCTTGAGATTTAAACTCTCCAGTATTATCAAGATGTATGGACTTGATTGGTTGTCGGAGAATTGTGCTCTTAACTTAATGATTTGGACCAAAAGTCTAGCAAATGCAACATTACGGGTCGAGAGTAAACAAACATGTGACCACCTAGTTGATGCATTTATCAAAATCATGAAATATTTAAATTTTTCACAGTAAGGATGAATAGGTCCGCCTATCTCTCATTGAATGCGCTATAAGAAAACATGGAATTCTACAACAATTTTAATTGGGGATGGTTTAACTATTAATTACCTTGAGAATAACTAGCACAATCATAATCACTAGCTGAAAGTATTTTGTGCTCCTTAAAGAATGTCCATGCGAATTATCAATTATTTTTCGCATCATTGATGATTCTGGATGACCAATTCAATCATGCCATAATATGGATGTCTTTGGATAATTGATTTTACTATTTATGACGACATTCGTTTCAACATGCCTTATATGAATGAAATATAATCCAGATGATGAAGCAAGAAATTTCTTTAACATTTCTTTTTCCCATTTGAATTTAGTGTTATATAGAAGAATTCTCTATTGTTTTCATTCATGGTTTTAAAATGAATGTCTTTAAAGCTAAGTAAATTCTTTCAAATTTCTCAGAGATGCTAAATATTTTTTTAACATTAGCCTCGGCCAACTTCAAATTAGAAAAATATTCTCTCCTTTTAATGATTATGTGCATTGTAGCACAATCAACAAGAAAAATATCGCTCTTACTCGGTTCGTGATTTGAATACATAACTTGATGATCCATATAGATAAATAATGTTTGATAAATTAGAAAAAAAGATATTTCATTTATATTAAGAAACTAGTACATAAAAACTAGAAAATGTAAAAAAAAAACTAGTGCTGTGACGACCCCTCTCCAAATCTAGGGCACCGCCCGGCCTAATCCCGTAATTAAGCCCTAATCATATCCACGCATGAATTAACTACGTATTAGTCAGCCTTTACAATCTAGATGCCTCTTTTCTCGTGTTCGGGATAAGTAATACGCTAGTCCTACCGGTTTATAAAATTTAGAGTTAATTAAAACTTTTTATTAAATTAATTAATTAGCGGATGTCTTATTGATTATGCAGAAGCAATTAGTAACTTATGCAAAAACCATTTATAAAATCCTAAGTGTGGAAAACCAGGAATGACATCACATATATAAAGTCCTCAAAATGTAGTGAAACAGTAAAATAGTTTAAGTCAAGTCGGAGAAACTAACACTCAACCCAATAACGACCCCGAATAGTATCTGAAAGACATATATAACATATACAATCAAAATACAAAAAGAAGAACTTACAATCGATGTAGTGACACGTCGCAGGCTCAAGGATGATCGCTGATCTTCTCTTTGCCCGGCCTGCTGGTAGACGGCTCTGCATCCACCGTCATAAAAATAATGGTGAGTACAAGAATAAAATAGTAATCCCCGATAACAAGTTTAATTTGCATTTCCAAATATTCAAATGGTATTTAAAAGCATATAAATAGAAAAACTGGAAAATAAATCTTATGCGAGTAAATACTAGAGTTAAACAAGTGATACTGACACTAGGCTAAGTAGTGGTGATTTAGGTCCGGTCGGCAATGAAACATGTCATTTCGACTCAATAATCATATAGCACAAGGGACTCTAACCCAAGTGTTACTAGGGACTCTATTCCCGATGTGTAGACCACCTCAGGGACTCTAACCCCAAGTGTCATACAATTTCAGGTAACATGTGCCGACATCTCCAGGAACTCTAACCCTTTGAGTTGCGCACACCTCGATCGAGTACGAGACCTAAATGCAAAAACTACTTTTAAAATTTTAAGAAATACCAAGTATGGGTTATCAAGGCATAGGCACATCTACACGCCTAAACAAATAAGGAATACAAGTCCTCTTAAATATTTATAAGATATTCATTAGCCTAATAGCATGCTATTTATCATTCAATTCACATTTAAAACAACAAGAATAGACATAAAATGAGATAGAATCAATGAATCAAATCAAATGAATGAATATCATAAAAACTAGACTCATCAAGTGAGCATAGACAAAAAGAACACATAATATAAGAATAGAAAGGCAAAATAGTCAAAAACACTATGCAATGACAACAATTAATAGAAATGAAATGCCAAGTTGCCATTGGGTATACTCACAACAACAAAGTAAAGTCCTACCTTTACTGGCATCTCGATTCTCCAAATCTTGTATTCACTCTCCCGTACCCTTTTCCTAGGTTCTTGAGTTTGGTGTCTCAGGAGTATTTTGATTTGTATTTATTTTTACTCCCGTTTTCCTCTTTCGAGGAATTGTATCCTTTGAACCAACCGGTCTTCCACGCTTTAAGCGTTTCGTTGGTTCTTGTGCATTTTGTTGCACCGAGACATCAATTCTTGCAGGAGCATTTACAGCTGGAATACGTGATTTTGTCACTTGTTTTGCATCATTAAATGCATCAAGTAATTGATTTGCAATTTGTTGCAAATGAATGATCTTTTGAACTTCAAGTTCACACTGATTTGTGCGTGAATCATAATGTGATAAAGTTGATGCATTCCAAGCAATTTCGCGCCATTCCTTTTGAATTGGCTTCTTATCTCCCCCTAATGTGGGAAAATTGCTTCATCAAAATGACAATCAGCAAAACATGCAGTAAATAAATCCCCTGTTAAGGGCTCAAGGTATCTTATAATGGACGATGAGTTAAATCCAACATAAATCCCAAGTTTTCGTTGTGGACCCATCTTAGTTCTATTGGGAGGTGGTATAGGAACATACACTGCACAACAAAAAATTCTCAAGTGTGAAATATTTGGTTGTTGACCTAAAATGAGTTGCATGGGGGAATGTTCATGGTATGTAGTAGGCCTATAACGAATTATAGATGCTGCATGAAGGACTGCATGTCCCCAAACTAAAGTTGATGACTTAGTTCTCATGATTAAAGGTCTTTCTAATTGATTTGAACCATTTAAATAAAGAATATATAATTTGGGGAAAAAAAGAATAATGTGTATACATTTGGTAATTTAGGCTTTTTCATAAATTTGGTTCAATGATGATGAACAATCATGATTTTTATTAAATCGTGAAATCTCAAGGGTTTATGTGAATATATAATTATTTCATATCCAATCAATTAATTTTCGAATGAAGTTAATTTCTCTCTAATTAAGTTTGTCTTTTTTTTTAATGCAAATGCATTATATATGCAAGTCATCTCTAATTATATACATATAGTTTGTTGCTGATTTGTCGCGTTTCGAATGATTTTGATATGTTGTTTGAACAACAACAAAAACAAAGAATAAATGCCATGTAGGCAAATCAAGAACAAACTAACAACAAATGCCACGTAGGCAAATCAAGAATAGATTGATCTCTTGCGATCAATAGCAACAACAACAACTCAAGAACAGACTAATGCATTTGTTGATTTATCACTAATTTCTAAATGGCTTTTCCAAACCATTTTCTTTCCTCCTCCTCCTCCAAACCCATTTCCATCCTCACCTTGCATCGTTGGTTTGCTAGCCGCACCGTCACCACAGAGACCCGCCGCCACCACCGTCGCCTTTGTCATTGTCGCGCGCGTGCGCTTGCCGCGCGCACTGCCGTCGCTGCTCCAAATCCGCCCGCTCAAGTCCCGAGCCGCCCCGCGCGACCACCGCCACCGATGCGCGGCGAGCCCTGCCCTCGCGCGACACCACCACCGCTGCGCGCGCCGCCCGTGCTCTGCGCGCGGCGCGCTGGTGCTCGCCGGCCAGTTCTCCCTGCGTGACAGCGCGCGCATTGCGAGGCGCCCCGCCCTCGCGCTAGCGCCGCCGCGCCGCGAGGCGAGCCCCGCCTCTCATGCGAGGCAAGCGCGCTACATGCACGGCCACCCGCTGCGCGCCAAGATCCGTGCGGCGCGCCGCCACGCCATTGCGCGACCAGAGCCGTTGGCACCGTCAACCGCGCGCCGTTCCTCGGCCACCTCGCCGTCGCTGCAGGTCGGATCCGCGCCGTCGCAGATCGAACTTCCCCTAGCCGCCACCCTCCGCCTGGTCGCCGTCGCAGATCAAACTTCTCCTTGACTGAGTTTCGGGTATCATTTGCGGTTTGTATTTTCTTGAAAATCTATTTTGCAATTTTTCTTGATTTTTGATTTTATATGACAACCGAAATTTATATATCTATGGTCTAATTTTACATATCAACGAGATCTTATTCGAAAGTAGCGACAACGCGACAACAACAAATTAACAACTCAATTTTTTGTTGCTAAACGGCAACAAATTAAGGTCAGAATAATCTGTCGCTAAACAACAACAAATAAACAACTGAACAATCTGTTGCTATAAACAACAGATCAACAAAAACGTTGACTAAAGTAAGGTTTTAAACGAGCATGTGTCATACTAATAAGGCCCGTTTTATTTTGTGTGCAAGTGTAAATGATGTCCTGAATGTATGTTTTTAACTTGTTCATTTTGTGCCTTCGTATGTTTTTATGTTTTGCTCTATAAAATTTTTATTTCCTTGTAACGTGCGTATTTAAGTTATCTTATATAGTTTATATATTTCACATTAATCACGCACATCACCAAACTAATGGAGTTAAAATTTAGCAACTTAAATTTAAAATGTATCCTAATGAGGTATCAACACATTTAAATATATTTACTTTTTTATGTAAGCTGTTATAATTGGGAGTGAGGCTATGTTGTTGTTGTTGTTGTGGTATTTAAAATTTTATAAGTATATACGCATGAATAAGAATATACAAATTGAAAATTTTTATTACAACAACAATGAAAAATAAAATCAAATTTAACCCATTTCATCAAACTACTTTACAACACTTTAGCAATTGTACCAAAAAAAAAAAGTATGTGACAAAAGTTGTGAACAAAGATCAAATTTTTTCCCTTCTTGATTACAACACTCAAGACTTTTACAAAATAGCGAAATACATGACAATATAAAATACTTATTAATTTATAAAAATATGCATAAATTATTGAATCTCGAATGTAAGTATGAAATTTACATGATTCTTGAAGGTAGTTAGAGGTTATAGAAGAGACTTAGTTAGCATAGTTGAAGAAAAGAGATTGCAGAGGTATCACTTGTGAACTACGACTTGTGTAAAAAAATAGCTTAATATAAATTAAATAAATTTAGAACTTCCAATTCTTATTCAGTTTATAGAATTTATAGGTATGTATCTATATTAAAATCTCAAGGTTATTTATATTCCAATTATTAGAATATTAATTGAATTATTTTATGAATATATAGTTATTTTGTAGGATTTATATATGTTAAATTTATTTAAGAGTTGATAAGATTTTTTCCAATGATCGGTTGAAAAAACTTAGGATCGAGATGTCTACTAATCGAGAATTGATGTATAGTCGTATTGAAAATGGCTTCACTCGACGAGAGTTCATCAACGGCGTGAACGAGTTCATCACATACGCGAATACGCACTGCATGACATTCGCAACTGATGGAAAAATTCGGTGTCCATGCAACCATACGAAGTGTCGTAATCGTTCATACTATGATGTTGACACCATAGAACTTCATATTCTTCGTCGGGGCTTTGTTCCGGGATATCACTATTGGTCGGAACACGGGGAAGAAGATAATATGTACACTCAAAATGTGCTTGACGAACCTAGCAATACGATGAGAATCGATGACCACGAAGGAAAGCAAACGGTCAATTATTCTACATCGCATCATGAGATGATGCACGACTTGGCTGGTTCGAGTTTTAATTGGAGCCATGCGGAACGACCAACTCCTGGAGCGAAAATTTGTATGATATGTTGGACGCAGCAAGTCAGCTACTATGGCAGGGTTGCGAGAAGATGACGAAATTTTCGGCAGTCGCGAGACTCTTAAAAATCAAAGCAGAACATCATATTTCGGAATAGGCGTTCGATGAAATTCTTCAATTTTGTAAAGATGCATTGCCGAGTAACAATTGTTTAGTCGATAACTTTTACGACACGAAATGACTAATGCAAGGAATGGGGCTACCAGTCCAGCAAATTGATTGTTGCAAGTCCATGTGCATGATTTACTGGGGCGATGATTCAGAGTTGACGACGTGTAAGTTTTGCGGTGATTCAAGGTACGAACAAACTAGAAGTGATGGACGGAGTGGCGTGCCGCGGGCTCGGAAAAAAACGTATTACTTCCCCATAGCACCTCGATTACAACGCTTATTCGCGTCTGAAGCGACTGCGAGGCATATGCGTTGGCATGGGGAACGCGTTTCAGATGACATCGTCATGCAACATTGTTCTGATTCTACTGCATGGAAACATTTCAATGATGTGCACATCGAATTCAACACCGAGATTCGTAATGTTCGTTTAGGTTTGTGTACGGATGGTTTTCAACCATTTGGCCAGTCTGGAAAACAATACTCATCGTGGTATGTAATTCTCACTCCTTACAACTTACCCCTCTTAATGTGCATGAATAAGGAGTTCATGTTTTTAACTGTCATCGTACCGGGGTCGACAAATCCTTCAAATCAGATTGACGTCTTCCTACAACCTTTTATAAAAGAGTTGCAAGATTTGTGGCATGATGGGGTACTTACCTACGACATTTCCACCAAGACCAACTTCAAACTTCGAGCTGCACTAATATGGACTGTTAGCGACTACCATGCATATGGTATGTTGTCTGGTTGGAGCACACATGGAAAGAGAGCTTGTCCTTATCGTATGGATGACACGGATGCATTCCAATTAAAACATGGTGGAAAAACCTCTTGGTTTGATTGTCATTGTCGGGTCCTACCGCGTGGGTCCACCTTAAGAAGTGATAAGAACGGATTCAAACGCGATACAACTTATCGAAAAGGACCACCGAAATTAAAATCGGGGGAACAAATTCTGGCTGAAATTGAAGCTTTGGGACTTATGAAAGTAACTGAAATCGAAGTTGTTCATGTGAACAAAGAGATTGCCAAGTATTCAGGGTGGAGGAAACGAAGCATATTTTGGGACTTACCATATTGGAACACGAATCTCATTAGGCACAATTTGGATGTCATGCACATTGAAAAAAATGTTTTCGACAACATTTTTAAAACAATTATGAGTGTCCCTGGGAAGAGTAAGGACAATGCCAAGTCGAGACTAGATGTAAAATATATTTGTAACCGACCTTTCCTCGAATATGACCCTGCGTCAAATTCTTATCCCAGAGCGTCTTATACACTCGATAAACGTAAGAAAGAAGTATTGTGTGATTGGGTTAGACAGCTACGCTTCCTTGATGGGTATGCTTCAAATATTAGTCGATGTGTCGACTCGCACAAATTGAGGATGTTTGGCATGAAAAGTCATGACCGCCATGTGTTCACGCAGAGGTTGATTCCTATTGCCTTTCATGAGCTACTAGAGGAAAAAGTGTGGATTGCAATTAGCGAGTTAAGTTTATTTTTTTGGGACTTGACTGCTAGGAACCTTAATATGGCGCAAATCAAGCTGTTGCACTCTAACATTCCCAAAATATTATGCAAGTTGGAGCAAATTTTTCCGCCGAGTTTTTTTGACTCAATGGAGCATCTCCCCGTACACTTGGCATACGAGGCACATATCGTCGGACCAGTACAGTTGCGATGAATGTATCCATTAGAACGGTAAATTTTCGAACAATCTACATTTACTGTATGAAATACGTAACATCTTAGCTAGGTTATATTGGTTATTGATACCTAATTTGACGAACATAATGTCCCAATGTTTCTTCTCATCATATAGGTATCTCAAGCACTTGAAAAACAATGTTAGAAACAAGGCGAAAGTTGAAGGGTCGATATGTAATGCTTACTTAGTTGAGGAATCAACTTCTTTCTGTTCCTTCTACTTCGAGGATCATATTAGTACTGTGCACGAAAGAATCCAACGAAATGATGCTGGTGCAGTAGGACCGAGTGTTGCTAACAATGGTGCATTCTCGATTTTCCTTCATCCGGGGCGACCGCTGGGCAAAGCAAGGAAACGGTACCTCACGTCGGAGGAGTATGTTGTAGCTCATCAATATGTGTTACTAAATTGTCCTGAAGTAGTCCCGTTCATAAGATATTAAAAATCAGTGTCATTTTAGATTGACATTTTTTATATGCAGTGTATAATCTCATATCATTTGTCGTAGCATGTTCAAGTCAATCGTTCGTTTTCAAGAACCGAACATCACCGATGAAGCTATTGAGATCAAACTTGAGCAACAATTTGCGGGCTGGTTCTTGCAATATGTACGTAATTGTTTATATATGCATGCATCCCTTTACTTTTCTTGGTTGATTATAATATTGTAAATTTGCGTTTACTAGGCTGAACGAAACGATGTGCCAGAGGCGATTCGTCAAATTTCTCAAGGACCAATGCGTTCATGTACGAGTTATCCTGGATATCTCATTAATGGATATAAGTTTGACACACTTTTATACGGTACGAACAAAACAACCCCAAACAGTGGTGTATGCGTCAAAGGTGGGAACGATACTGATTATTACGGTGTACTCCGAGACGTAATTCGAATTGATTACCATGATGGGTCGCTTCGAACAATGTTGTTTAAGTGTGATTGGTTTGATCCTACTCAAAATGGTACACGACTTCTTCGTAAACTGGGGTTGGTAGAAGTTCATAAAAACCGTCGGTTCAATAGGTACGAGCATTTCATATTGGCAATGCAAGCACATCAAGTTTATTATCTTCCTTACCCTTCCATCGGAAGAGGGTTACGAAGTGATTGGTTAGCTATATGCAAGCTTCAACCAAAGTTCATAGATGAAAGCAATGTGATTAGTTCAGAAATGGCAATCTCGGACAATGCATTTCAAGCGGATCTTGAAATGGCTGAACTCACTCGGAGATTGGAGGAGATGTCCACCCAGACCCCCGACACATCGATTGACGAGGATGTCGTTTATCTTGAGGTGGTGCAAGAGGTCAAGGGACGTGTATACGGCTTAGGGTCCCAAGGTTATCATCGCAGCATATCTTCAGGGGGAGCAAGCTCATCTCGAGGACCGACGTACGGACTGCATGAGTTGGAAGAGCTCCAGCGGGACCACCAAAGGTTGCAAGGAACATTGCTGAAGGAGCGAATGGAAAGACAAGAAAAAATGCAGAAGGACAAGATGGAACGCCAGGAAGAAACTCGAGAGATGCAGGACTGGTTAGCACGTATGGAGGGATTGTTGATGCAGCACCTTGGCATTAGGCCCCACGTGCCTCTGACACCGCGGACTCCACCATCACCAGGAACAGAGCGTTCTGGTCCACAAAATGACGACCACCCTGGTCATTTAACGACTGAGATAACACCTTCTCAATCTGGGCACTCGCATGATCACCGATCTAGGCATTTGATCTCTCTACATAGAAGGATGTCTGAGGATCAACGTCATTTTTGGATGATCATGATGAGTTTATGGAGCAACTTATGCCGCCTCCGCGACCACCGCCACGGCAAGAGTGACTGTATGTCCTATCTTGTTCAATGTTAAATTATTATTCTCGAGTAATGTATATCTAAACATTTTTTCCTTTCTAATGTAGTCGATGTGATTACTTCATTTTGCAGGTATGTGCAACGGTCACGTTTGATATGGGTGTTGCATAAGGAGGCAAACTTACCTCACCAATTGGGTTGCAAGTTTCAGAGAATCCTTTGGTATGTGCATGATATACATAGTTTAATATTGGCATTATAGTTTAATATTGTAAGCTTAGTTTGTTATGTTTGTGATTAGTTGGTTGATTAAGTAATGCCCTATATGGTCAATAAGTCTACCTTAGCAACCATTTTATTAACAAATTGAGTGTCTCCATGCAACCCAACACATAACCTAGTGACATATTTTGATATTTGTTCTCATGCTTTTATATACATAATATAAATTAACTTGGCTTGATTTTTCTGTTGTTGTTGTCTATGTTCAAACTTTGATCTAATTTCTTCCTACTCATTTGCTTTAATATGAGGTAAAATGTTTGTATATAACAATTACGTGTCTAAATGCATGTTAGTTGATGGATAAAAATATTGAAGTCTAAATGTTTTTAGAATGGTTCATTTGTGGGCCGCATGATGTCTTATTTTATGTTTTTAACTTCTTATATATATGAATGAACGTACGAAAGGAAAGAAATTGAAAAAATGAATGGAATGTCATGTATGGAAGTTCTTTAATTCCCTTTTGAGTTGAAAATTTTTGTGTGTGTCACTGTGGACGATCATTTATGTACAAAGTCGATGAGCAAGGCTTAATTTTATGATTTTTTCATTTGTGTTAGAATATTTTTATTGCATTTTGAATATTATTCAAGTTATTCCTTTTCATTTTCAGGATTTGGATGGGACACACACTCCTAACCTCATAAATTGTATAGTTTTTATCTTGTATCGGTGACACAATTTGGTAAGGGTGTGAGATTTACATTGTAGTTATATATGTAAATTAATTTGTGTTGCCATCTTAATTTGTGTAGTATTTTGTATTTTGTTGGATAATGTTCATCTAGTAGTATATATATACTACTAGTTCATTATGAAATGTCAATTTCCACATTTTGTAGATATTTTTTTGTCACATTTTGATAATATATCAAACAATTATTCAATTTTAGTTTTAATTGCAGCAGGAAATATTATTTTCTTTTTTTCAAATTTTATTGCTGCAGGAATTTACTATTTACAGTGAACTGTAATTTTATAAAAAAATTATCATTTCAAATCACCAACAGACTTGGTCTGTTGCTGATTTGCAAGGTCAACAAAAAGTTGTCAGTTGCTGATCTGTCGTTGTTTTGCAACAAATCAAAGAATAGACAGTTTTTGCTGATCAGGTAAATCAAATCACAAATCAAGAAAAAGGTATTTGTTGCTGATTTGTTGCAAAACAGCGACAGATCAGCAACATACAACTTTTTGCTGACTGTGCAAATCAGCAACAAATCAAGTCTGTTGCTGATTTGCAACAGATTTGCAACAGAACCCCCTTTTCCAATCAGCAACAAAAAATTTTCAGTTGCTGTTCAGCAACAGATTTCTTTCACAAATCTGTTGTTGAACAGCAACAGAACCAAAATCTGTTGCCTACTTCAATCTGCGACAAAGAGTTTAGCAACACCTCTAATCTGTTGCTGATCTGTTGCTAAGTCCCTTAGCAACAAATCCGTACCAATTCAACAACAGATTAGTTTGTTGTTGTTTCCTTTTTTTCTTGTAGTGAATCTATTGGCATCCGTTTTGATTTTAAAATTTTATTGAAAAGTTTTGTTAACCAAGTCAATCCAATTTCTCCAAAGCATTTCCAAACCTCTATGGGTATTTCATATGGGTCACATGCTTTCCCTATTTTCATTCTTTTCAATGTCTCGTTAACTTCTACAATTCTAATATTGCGTGTATAGTTTACATTTCTTTATTGGTGTAGGTTTTCATCTATTATAGTATCAACTTGGCCATCATTAAATAAACTATCAAAGTAACTTCTTCATCTCTCCTTAATATCCTCCTCGCGCTTTAAAACATTTTGATTTTCGTCCTGAATACATCTTACATGACTTAGGTCTTGTTTATTTTTATCTCTCAATATGGCTAGCCTATATATTTTTTTCGTCATCACTATTACATAACCTTGTATATAGATCTTCCATGAAATTTGTTTTAGCTTGACTAACTATTTTTTTAGCTTGTTTTCTAGCTTCTCTATATTGATTGTACACATCTTCATTTTGACACTTAGGTATTTTCCTGCACAACTCTCTTTTAGTCTTAATTTCTCGTTGACATCCTCGTTCCGCCACCACGTTTCCTTCTTTGGAGGTCCCGAGCCCTTAGATATACCTAATACGTTTGATCTCACTCTCCTTATGCAACTACTCATTTCTAGCCACATTGTATTAGCATCTAAGTCAAGATTCCAAACATTTTCATTTAGTAGTTTGTCTCTAAACTCTACTTGTTTACTATGTTTTAGGTTCCACCACTTTATTCTAGGGTCGCTAACTCATTTGTTCATATTATGTTGTCGTGTTAGCTTAATATCAAGTACTACTAACTTATGTTGGGTAGTGAGTGCTTCACCAGGTGAGCCGAAACACGAACGGGGACGCGCCTCGAGTCGCGTGCCGACGTGGAACCGAGATAATGGCGTAATATTGGCTATAAGGATTTTAATGTTGGATACGCCTCGCGTTGCGTGTAGCGTGAGTATTGAGATTTTGAAATGAGGTGGGTTGGTGCCTCGAGATGCGCGTTATTCGATTGTTGAGTTTGTCTCGAGATTCGTGTTGCACGAATCTCGAGAACATTTTTGATTTGAAATCAAAAAGAAATGTATATAATATATATATGTATATATAATATATATAGATATAAAAAGGGAAAAAAAAAGTTAAGAAACGAGACAACGGAGGAGAAAAGCAGAGAGGGAGAGATCGGGCCGGGGAAGAAGAAGAAGAAGGGGTGGCGCGATCGGACCAACGGCTCGGCGGCGGTGCAGCGGGAGCGATGACGGCGACGCGGACGCCGGCGAGGGGCTGGACGGCAGGCGATGGCGAGGCTCCAGCGACGCCGGCAGCAGAGGTGGCGCGACGGTGGTATGGCGCATCGATGGCGTGCGAGTACGGTGACGCGACGCAACGCGGCGGGGACGCCGCCGCGGCAGCGGCCGCGCGGTCGCGGTGTTGGTCGATGTGGCGGGCAGCAGCGCCGCCGGCTGCGACGAAGCAGCGGCGGCCGGCGGCGGAGCAGCTGTGGAGGGCAGCGGCGTCGACAGCGCGGTGGCGTGATGTCGACCGGTCGGATGCGCGATTTCGATGAAATCGCGACGACGCGATGGAGGTGAGAATTATTTCACCAAATTTTGTCGTAATGCGAATGATTTTATTAAATTAGGCCTAAAATGTCTAAATGGACAACATGGACTTAGGAGTCGGGTGTCGGGTGCGCAAATCGAGACGCGAGCGACGTTTTGAGGTTCGCGATTTCTCGAGGTAAGTAAACCAGTTAGCGATTTATACGGTATTTCATTTCTCTCCATTGGCCGTTGTTGTTTACTATTTTGTGATAGTTTTATTGTTGTTCACTGCTTTGTAATGATAGCTATCGTTGAAATTGTTGTCGATTGAGCGAGTCCATTGGCAAGTGAGTCATGGTTACTGTTTATCTGCGATATGAGAGGGTTAGGGCTGGAAGTAGGGGTCTCGTCCTAAACCCGAGGTCTTTCGTCGTCCGTTGATATCTCCCAATTGAGTCTACGTTGGGGGCTCTTATCCGGGTCCATGGATGGTTCATAGTCGTACGGGCTAAGGCTGGGAGGCAGGGGTCTCGTGTCTCGTCCTAGATCCGGGTCTGTGAATGTCTCATAGTCGCAAGGGTTAGGGCTGGGAGGTTGGGGTCTCGTCCTAAACCTGAGCCTATCGGGCTTGTACCGCGACTCAACGACCTTTTGGTCGGGACTCCTTGTTATTGGGCCTCACTCATTGATGGATTGTTTACAGTCTTTTATATTCATGCATTCTTTATTCATTTTGTTCTATTTGCATGAATTCGACTGCTTTAGATATTGTGAAATATTGTGTATATGTCCTACTGGATTTACTTACCTGGGCTCGTCAATTTTGGGTTTGACTGAGTGCAGAGTCGCAGACGAGTAGTTAGGGAAAGCTCCATTGCTAAGTGAGTTTTTGTACATTTCGTATTACTCTCCTCTGATGATACATTTATGCTGGGTTCCACAATTAGGTTGCCTAACTCCCTAATCTTTTTGTTGAGTTATTTAATGTATTAGTCGCTTACGCTAAAATTGTAAAATATCGAAAAACATTAATAACTCAACTGTAAAATGTTGAATGTATTGATAATGATGGATTTGAAAGCTGACTAGGCTCTCGTTGACCTTGCGAGACTGGCTCGGGGGTCCACGTGAGTTTAGGCTGGGCGGGACCCAATTTGTGAAAATTGGGGCCGTCACAGTCTTCCTCCTTTATCCGGACTTGGGACCGACTATGTAATGCACATAGTGTAACACGTAAGTGGAGTTTCTTTAAAATATATATTTAAGTATATTTATTTGTCGTTTCCAGGTGAAACGGAGTGCACAGTTGAATTCGGAGCGAAAACTGTGTGAAATAAAGTGTTTACATGCAGTGATCAGATGCCAGTAGATATGCCTCGAGTTACGTATTGCGCAGTTGTTGGAGTAGTGACTAGCAGACTAAATAACCAGGGAAATGACATAATAAAGTCACTTGGAACCAGCTGTAGTAGGGGTGGGCAAACAGCGGTTTGGTTTGGAAAACCACCAAACCGCGACTAAACCGAGGGTCTACGGTTTGGTGATTTTCCAAACCGCCACCAAATCTCATATCACCAAAATCGCACCAAGCCGAACCGCGGTTTGCGCGGTTTGGTTTCGCGGTTTTCATGCACTTTATTTTCAGAAAAAAAAAAAAAAAAAAAAAAAAAAAAAAAAAAAAAAAAAAGCAAAAAAAAAAGAAAACAAC
Source organism: Stephania yunnanensis (assembly GCA_039657365.1). Classification (NCBI taxonomy): domain Eukaryota; kingdom Viridiplantae; phylum Streptophyta; class Magnoliopsida; order Ranunculales; family Menispermaceae; genus Stephania; species Stephania yunnanensis. Next base: position 49,238,155 of record CM077585.1, on the reverse strand, counting down.
AACAAAAAAAAAACAAAGCAAGCAAAAAAAAAAAAAAAGCAAGCAAAAAAAAAAAAAGCAAGAACAAAAAAAAATCCAATTAACACTTCAAATCAATTCCAAGCTTTGATGAATTAACAAACATTGTCAATAATCCTCATTTAATCAATAACCATTAACCAATCATTCATCAAAATGAACCCAATCAAAGTTAAAAATTCAAGATTATATCAAAAGAGAATGAACATTAAAAAGAAGAATTGAAATACTGAACCACAATTAAGTTACACAATTAAGTTACACAAAATGTCAATTATGAAACAATAATGAATCAAAACTCTTTGACACAAATAATGAAACCGCTGGGAGTTGTTCCTATTGTTACTGACCGTGACGAGTTGGAGACGGGGCGGTGAAAAAGCTGGAGAGGGCGGAGCGAGGCGGTGGACGGAGAGAGGCGGTGAGCGGCGACGAGAGAGTGAGCGGCGGGAGGTGGGAGGCCGAGATCCAGAGAGGTGACGAGAGAGTGAGCGGCGGGAGGCGGGAGGGGAGGAGAGAGATCCAGAGAGGTGACTCTCGTCGGTGTGAGCGGCGGGAGCGCGAGGAGGAGAGGACGAGAGAGTGATAGGCGAGGCGGAGGCGGGGAGGCGGAGGCGGGAGGCGGGAGGCGGGAGGCGGAGGCGGAGAGCGGGAGAGAGATCCAGAGAGGTGACGAGAGACGAAATGAGTGAGCGGCGGGAGGGAGGGAGGAGAGGAGAATGACCGAGGTTTTTTTTTTTTGGTTTTTTTTGAGCTTTTTAGGGTTTTTGGTGGTTATTTACCAAAATGCTCTCGGTTTGGTTAAACCGCGATTTTCTCAAAATGAAAACCGCGACCAAACCGACCAAACCGCGAGCTTTAAAAATCAAACCAAATCGAGTTTGAGCGATTTTTCGAAAACCGCTGCCCACCCTTAAGCTGTAGTGACTAGCGGACTAAATAATGACATAAGTCACTTGGAACCAGCTGCTATTGGATTGCCTCGAGAAGCGCTCTGTGCAGGCTCCCATTCTTTCACACACACTCGTGCGATTTCTCCTTCACTAACATCCGCCACGCGTCTTCGTTTCATTCGCCACCAACTTCCACGTGTCGCTCTCGCGTTTGTATAGCACGTCCACAACAAGCTCCTCTCCCTGCATCAGCATCCAACTGATTGTCCTCGAGACACGTACCGTGCTCTCTCCCATTTCTTCGGCGACTCTTGTGCGAATTTTTCACCGCTTCCAGCCTGCCACGCGTTATTACCTCACGAACTCAAGCATGTCGTACTGCAGTCCTTCACAAATCAGAGCCTGCCACATTAGCGCCTCAATCAAACTTGCCCAATCCGCTGCTGCCACATGTCCAGGCCATGCAGAAAACGCCCAACAACCCCTAGATGGTCCTCGGCGCATGTGTTACGAAACCAACCCCCAAAATTAATTTCTCTCCTCTAGAGAGCAATTTTTAGTAGTTTTTTATATTAGTAATTTGGGTATTTATCCGAGGAGTCTGACATTGGAGCCCCCACATACAGCTTTTCATATTTGGTAATTGTAAAGACTATGTCCGACTAAATTAATCTTCACCTAGGTTAGAAGGGAAACAAGTGAGATTTTTTATTTATGACATAAAATTGTGAGATCTATGATTTTAATTTAATTTAATTTATTTTCTCATATTTCATTGTTGTTGATTTTAAGGATTATGGTTTAAATCTAGGGTGTCTGCATGGCCATTGCATGCTTTTAGGTGGACAATATCTATAGTTAATTGGACCATTTGCATTTGTAATTGTACTTTTGAACCAATAAAGTGACGAACACTCACCCGTTTGCCGTAAAAACCTTTCGGTTCTTAAGTGTACAACAATTTAATCTGGGCTAAATTAGAAGTGGACTCGATTAAGTTATTTAGGATTAGTATTCTCATAGATCCTTATTATTGCGTTTAGTGTGTTAAACCCGATTGGTGGATGTCTAGGATTATGCATTAATTAGGGAAGTAGTTAGTGGAAGACATCCTAGCTATGGAGATTAGGAGAATTAAGAATTTCCGGCGGACGTCGATTTTTTTTATAGTTAATCTAAGAGAACTTGAATTAATAACTTTTTGGAAAGATTGAGGACCATAATATGCCATTGAATCTTGATTTTTGCTTGTGGAACCGTAGAACTAGGTGTTTTCTCTAATTGATATTATCTTTTGAGAACTTTTCATTTTTACTAGTTTAATTAATTGTTTCCCGATTTTTAGTTAACTTAAAGTAAAACTCAAGTCTGTGGATTCGATCCCTTATTTACCACTACTACACCCTTGTGGCTGGTTACTCCATTGCGGGTTATATTTGGCACGCACGACACATGATCAAATCTCATTGCTAAATTAGTCAACGGGTCAACGAAGGCCCCCGTCGCTTTTTTTTTTTTTTTTTTTTTTTTTGCAGTGATATATACACTACCTCTTATTACGACTCAAAATTACCTATGATATATAACTTGACCTGGACGGCTAGACGGGTGTGGTCTAGTGGTAAGGGTGAAGACAGGGTTGTGCAAGTTAGGAGCACGACCTCGATTTCGATTCTCCATGACAGTCAAACTTCGGATCACTAGTGGTATTCTTCCGCAATCTCAAGGCCATTGAAACTAATCAGACAAAGTGCCTGGATACAATGGTTACTTTAAAAAAAAATACTACCAAATATAACTTGAACTCCTAAGCAGGTGAACGCGCATACCATCACCCTTGTAGCTAGGTTTTTTTATTGACTTTATTTCTCCTATGATAGGTCGCACGTATATCTTTAATTTACTACATATAAATAGGAGTAAATATTTCTTCAAAAAAAAACTACTAATTAAATATGGAATTAAATATATTTTGATTTCAAACACTTGCTCATCATTTTCATTATACGTTCTTATATATGTGTTTTTTTAATTTACTACACAATATTCATTCCTTCAATACATATTCGGCCTACTATATAGCGATCTCATAAAAAAATCAAAACAAAACTAAGAAATAATAAATAAATAAAATTCCTAGCTACCTCTTCCATTAAAATATAAGAAATGATTTTATAAATTTCATATAGATTCAAAAACCCAATTGATTCCACCGCCGTTTTAATCATAGCAAGTGTTTGCATAAAAAAAAAATATGTCACCAGTAGATGTGGATCATTCGACAAAATACCTGAAATTATGAACAAAACATAATCAAATTCAGTAGGGTCTCGACCCTGAAAAATCTAGGTGAGCTGGAATTTGGTGCCCTCCATTGTAGGAGATCACATCATGGTGTATCCCATATGGACCAGTCACATTATTCTAACACATATCCGGGTGGGTCCACATGGGGCCTCATTACATCAAATAATTGACTGTGTGATGGGCCCACAACATGGACACGTGGCCTCGACACAATTAATTGTATATGCATCTTGATCAGCATGAAAAAACACCCATCACTTTTGAACATCAATTATTTTGCAAGTACTATAATAATTGAAGTATACAATAGTCTATATACAGAGATCATGCTTAACGACAAAGTAAGCCGTGATTATAAGGTGAGTAATAAGTTCGACGAAACATTTAAGTTTTCTATATATAACAAGTATATAGACTATTTTGGTGTTTAATTAAAATAAAGTTGATTCATTAAAGAAAGCAAGTGTAAAGCACGAGATTAGGATTTGATTAATGATTTATAAATGGTGATTAACTTGACATTTGTGCTATATAGAACATTAATTAAGTTGTTGAATTGCGTTAAATTAAGCAAAGTGGAAGAAGATTTTAATTGATTAAAAGTAATCTGACACATTCTCTTTTGTTGTTTTATTAGAAATTACCTTTTCCAAACAACAATATATATAAGATGTCTTACTTATAACACACATATTAAAAAATATTAATTATTAGTTTAAATTATACACTTGTTCGTGCTTTAATTATATGGTTAACTACGTTAATTATTTATTTTATCTAATAAAAGATAAGTACTTAATTGTGGTTAAATGTTTAAATTGAAAGAAAGATCTAGGATACAAAATTAGTTCTCTAGCTTAAATTTCGTAATTAAACTTTTTTATATTTTTTAAAATAGAGTTTTCATAAAATACCTTACATAAACGGCGAGAGGGAGTAAGTTGTTAATAAGGTGGTTAATTAATAGAACAGTACAAACATTTATATTGGATAGGAAATTGTGGCTACATATGGTCCACCATACAAAAATATTCTTTAATTTACTTGTCTTTTTGTCAACGAATATGATTGTGGCTCAACACAAGTATCATAGCCAAACATTTGTTGCATGAAAGTTATCTGGTTTCCTTTATCCATTTGTATTATTTGTATCCAATTTTTATGTTCCATTTTATCATAATTTCAGTCACATTGTTTTGTAAATAAAATGAGAAAAAAGGGACTTTCATTATTTTCTAGAACTTAATTACAAATCACCTGAAAATGTAAATGAAAGATTCCTACTCAAAAAAAAAAAAAAAAATTTCTTTGCTTTTTTTTTTTTCAAGAACCTACTTTATTGGTTCCGGTCCAACAAAAGTAATGAGTCAATGGGTCTAACGACTCTAAACAAACTTTGTCAGGCCCAAAGAGATCGAGGTTTATTAATCTTGATTAAACCATTTAGGATGTCAAAAATAATAAAATTTCTTTTCCTAGAAAAATAATATAATATTTTGAAAAAAGAAAAGAAGAAGAAAGAAAGTTGTCGATGAAGAAAAAGGACATAAAATGTTCATAAATAATCAAATTTCTCCAGCACATTTTAAGTATATAAGAAAAAAGAATCAAGTTCAACATGTCACTGTTTATAAAACATTTTTTTATAGGAAAAAAATCATTTTGATTTTTGAAGACACTTGCATCTCTTTCACAAAGAGATGTCAATGTATTGCACCTACAACATGACAACATGCCCCAATGACGGGTCCGTATATGTAACTTTAATAATTCAAAACAGATCACGTAAATAAGTACAAATAAATTGGTGGCATGTACAATTCAAGGGTCCCCATTAATGGCTGAAGGACCAAAGTGATATGAAATGGAAAGAAAATAAATATGCAAAGAAGAAACAAAATAAAGAAAACGGTTTATGTAGATGACACACACACACACACACACACATATATATATATATATATATATATATATATTTTGTTGTACATTGGATGAACCTTTAACCAAGCTTATAAATGATCATATTGTCAAGCATAACTCTTACATTGAATTGTAACATCAAGCATGACTTCTACATTGAATGTAACTTGTACACTCTACATAACTTGTATTCAACTCCAATGTATAATCACTTATCCATGTATTGTCTATGTTGCTTGTGATGTGTTCTATGACTTGTTGTGTATGTATAACTTGTACACATTGTATAAGTACAATTATCATCATCACCAAATATATAAAGGGTGCTAACCCCATTGTAATTCACACACCAAGTTGAATGAAAACTTCTCATTCTAATTATCTCATTTCTTCACATCCTTTGTAGTAGTAGAAGTTCTTAGTCTTATATTTTCCTTCTCTAGTTCTTAGCAAGTTTCAACTCAATTCACAACACACACACACACATATATATATATATATACTAGATCACATTTAGATCTTAATTTATAGCTCTTGATAAATATAAGTAATATAAAATAAACTTTAATTAATTTATATTTGAATCAATCCTAGCAATATCCCCCTTGATTCAAATTTCATAACAACAAAATTGAACTTAAAAATTGACGAAGCACTTCGCATGATCCTTCACTTGGTGAAGCACTTCTCTTCGCACAATCCAAATTCATGAAGCACTTCTCTTCATTTGATGATGCACTTCTCATCATCCTTACTATTTGGAGTGCTTCTCTCCAAATCTTTTGATGCACTTCTCATCAACCTCACAAAAACGTATCTTTGGTGGTTTCTTCCATCATGTTTGTCTGATCTTGATATTTTCGAAACCTTGGCGGTGGAAGAGATGATATTGTGGTAGTGGAACCCATCTTGGACTCTCACGGACCTTCAGGATCTTACGCTCAGATACTACTGATATGAAATGTAAAGAAAAGAAATATGCAAAGAAGAAATAAAATAAAGAAAACGATTTATGCAAATGACTATATTGGATCAATGCACTAGCTTGCTCACCTTTTTCACCTACCTATAATATTTTACTAACTACTAGATCACGGTTAGATCCTAATTTACAGCTCTTGATAAACATAAATAATATAAAAATAAACTCTAACTAATTGATATTTGAATCAATCCTAACACAAAGTTTCATCATAATTCATAAAACACCAACTGTACATCGAGCTCCCTTGGTTGAACAAAATTCGGTGCATGAGTGGGTTTGCATCGTGCAAAAACCAAGTATAAACAAAAGGAAAATGATTTTTCAAGTTCTTATGGTACCTACATTTGCTATATGCAAGTAGTGTAGATTCTTTTAGAATTTATGCGACACACATCCCAATCAATCTACATCATTGTGTAGCAAATATATGTTTTTTAAAATATTAGATTATCATCTTCCATCACGCACATGGTCCTACAGTCCTATGATCTGGTTAATATAATCCAGCTTGGCTATGAATCTTGATACTTGAGAGAATTTGTTGGGCTCATTAAAGTCACATAAGTTCATCGAGTTTGTTATGACTCACATACGCTTTATAAGCCTACTAGTTATAAGATAGTTCACATCTATGCACTACTTTAATAAGACTGAGCACTCTTTATGAGCTTGAAAGGACCATGGAGTTGCTCCTCCTAAGATAGGACCTAGGAGTTGCTCCTTGTAAGTTAGTAATCCAAAAAAAAAAAAAAAAAAACAATATAACAACAAACAGCATACCTTCAGTCTTAAATTAATTAAGGTTGCTCGCATAATATTTTCCTTGAAGAATATGTTGACTTGCTTTTATATAGAGTAACCTCTGCAACATATAGTAGTAGAATCTTTAGAAGAAAAAAAATTACGTAAAATGATTGCACATTGATTTAAAAAAAGGGTAAAGTTTGATGAGGTTGTGAGTTCGACTCATATTTAAATCCAAAAAAGAGAAAAAAAAAAAAAGAAAAAGAATAAAGTGTAGCTTTCACCCCAACTGGTACTGCAACCTCCTGGAGTAAAAGAATAAAGCGTAGCTTTCACCCCCAACTGGTACTGCCCGTCCATACTTGCCTGTTGCCTCTCTCTCTCTCTCTCTCTCTCTCTCTCTCTCTCTCTCTCTCAATAAAAAAAATAATAATAAAAATGCATGGCGGTATAATAATAGAAAAAAGGCTTAAAAACAAATATGGTAGTAGTTCCAACTTTTTGGCAAAAGAACCCAAGCCTTTCAAAATAGGCAATATGATCTAGACTTTTTTTCTTTGGTCATAATATCTATACAAGAGATCAACGTTAGCCTTTGTGTGTGTGTGCGCGCGCATAGTGGCCTTACGGGCTTACCACGAACGCCAATCAAATAAGTCAAAATTGAATTTCTTATGTCCATATAAACAAGATGAAACTATTTTGATACAAATCATAACCAACCCAAAAGGTCGGGACTGAATTGCTTATTTTTAAAAGTTACGACTTAAACATTATGATTATTTTGCTAAAAATTATAAACGACAGAATTTTTGAACCTATTACATATAGAAAAAATCACAAATATAGAATCTTCCCAAGTACGATAACCTACAACTTTCTCTTAAACGAAAAACTCATCTCCCTCCTCACTGATTGTATTTCTACCATCCTTTCCCTGCATACATAAAATCCGTAAAATTAGATCAGTTAATCTAAACTTTTAGTTTTATAGTTTTAACCCACTTAAGATTACTGATATAAACCCTCAATCCCAAATTAGTTAGGTCGACTACATGGATTAAACTCTTCCATTGCTCTCGATTAAGTGTACTTAATGGTGTACTTTCCACTTAAGATCACTGACTACATATGAAAATGCATAAGCTTCCAAATTCAAATATTTTTAATAAAAAGAATAACGCTGCTGGTTTGTTTTACTACAGAAGACATTAAACGAGCAAAGAAAAGGCCAACCTATAAATGTAATTGCTAAACCAACAGAAAACAACCTCCATTTCCATCTATTGTGATTTCTATACTGCATATGCAAATGATAAACATTTACTTGCAACGTATTATAACTGGAGCGCGTGGTCCATTCCTTATGCCTTTCATATGCTTAGAGACCGCAGTTTTTGCAAACATTAGTCAGTAATTTTAAAGACATGAATAAAAATATTTTTTGCATCAACAAAACAATAGCTGAAACAGTGATAACCATTAAACAATATTATTTCCCTTGTTTTTTCCTTACATTTGTGTGCAATTGGATAGGGAAGAGAGAGTACATAGATCTACGAATTATGATCAATCATCAGCCCAACTAAAACTCATTGGATCCATTTCATTAGATCTTTGATCATTAATTTTAGGCTTGTAATAAAGAACTTACATTTTACTCAGTTTTCAAGTTATATACCAGCAATTTGAAATAAACAAACTTTTGCAGGTTTCAAAGGGTCTAGCTTCAACATGAGGAGAAAAAAGAAAGTCAATCGCCTTATATTTTTTCAATTCTAAGTGAAAGCTACCTCTTTTGCTCTGGCTCCTAAATCATGAAAGAGGAAACAAGAGACAATATTATCACAGTTTTCTCCTACATTACACATCTTGATTCAGTCCCCTCTTCAGAGCTGACCATAAAAAAACCCCTTGCCTTCTCTCTATTCATCCATATCTCTCACTATATACAGCCTCTAAGACTATAAGATGCTACATTTGATTTCATTTAAAAGATCAACACCTTTCCTCCCAGCAGGGGCACAACCACACAGGCAAATAATTTAGCAAAGCATCAGCATCTATCCTATCTTGTTCTAGAATAAACTCAAAGTTATAATGGCATCGTCAAAGTGTGAAAGAGAATGAATAGTTAATCGTATACATTCCAATGATTCCATTAGTGCACATTCAAACAGATGAAAAAGCAGTATGTAAACCATACTTATCTAATAAATCTCATCACTGACGACATATTAGATAATGAAGTAAGCAAAAAACTTGTATGAAAAAGTAGAAATACTTTCAAAAATGGCATGAAAGTGATTTACACCTTGAAATAGTCAACCTATATGGTTAAAACTTCAAGCACCTAGCTCCCCAATAAATCTATGAAAACTAAAACGTCTAGAATACCTTAAAATAGAATGAAAATGAAAATCACTTAATAACCTTTTTTTTATTTTAGAATGTCAAATGAAAAAAAGAATTGCGTGCGACATCAATGGCTAAATAAAATGTGAGAGAGAAAGGCACGGAATAAAAACCTTCATTTTTTCTGTTTACCAGCTGCTCAATTCAACAACTAGTGGTTAAGAAATACCTTTTTCTTTGGAACAGCCACGAGTTCCATAGAGCCCCCGAAAGAGAAAGTGGGCACTTCAATTTTCTGGTCCGACTCATGATTGAACTCTGGTAGAATAGATGTAGTTTCGGTCTGAAAGTCGATTGTCTTCTCCAACGGTGCAAGTCCAGCAATATGGTTACTCCTCAAACTTCGTAAGCTACACTGTAGTCCGCCTACAAATTTTTTAGCTTTAATGTGGTCCTGAAAGCCATAATGTCCAAAGCTCACAACTTCCTCTCTCTTAAACAATGTTCTGCAAATAGGGGGCACACAATCAACTAAGAGGAAAATTTATATTTAATCCATGCTTATGCGTTGATAAAAACCAATGAAATTTTATAAACTCAGTTTTGGTCCGACCTACACTGGAATTCATCACTGATCTGTACACAGCAACACAACAACAACAACAACAACGTAGCCTCAGTCCCAAATTAACTGGGGTCAGCTAAATAGATCAAACTTTTCCATTGTGCTCGATTAAGTGCAATTGATGGTGAGCTTTCCCAACCATTCAAATCCCGCCTAATTAATGCATCCCGTGTTAACTTTGGTCTGCCCCTACCTCGTCGAATTTCTACAGTTTCTATCGAGTCAAGTTTTCTAGTTAGGGCATTTGTAGGCCGTTTTTGCAGGTAACCAAACCATCGCAACCGCCCATTCTCTAATCTTTGTATCAATTGGTGCTACTCCTACTTGTCTTTGAACTTCTATATTTCTTATTTTATCTTTACGAGTTTTACCACACATTCACCTAAGCATCCTCATTTCTGCTACGTTCATTTTATGTAATTGTTGTTGCTTTACCGCCCAACATTCACTTCCATAGAGCATAGCTGGCGTAATTGCGGTCCTATAAAATTTTCCTTTTCACTTAGTACGAACATTTCGACCACAAATCACCCTTGTTGCACTGCGCCATTTCTTCCATCCAGCTTGAATTCTATGTGTGACATCATTCTCAATGTTATCATCATTTTGTATGATTGATCCTAGGTGTCTAAAGTGGTTTACCTTAGGAACTTCTACTTCCCCTAATTTTACCAATTCGTTATCTCGATGTCTAGTGTTTCTAAACTCACAGTGCATGTATTCGGTTTTCGTCTTACTTAACTTAAAGCCTTTAGATTCTAATGTATTCCTCCAGTGTTCTAATTCCCTATTCATTCCATCTTTTGTTTCATCCACTAAGACAATATCATATGCAAATAGCGTACACCATGGTATATCCTCTTGAATATGTCTAGTTAGTTCATCAATAACTAAAGTAAATAGATATGGGCTTAAAGTCGATCCTTGATGTAGTCCTATCAATGGAAAATTTTTTGTAGCTCCTCCAAATGTCTTTATACTCATTACTACTCCATCATACATATCCTTAATAATGTCTATATATATAGCATGCACTCTTTTTCTTTCTAGGACTCACCAAAGAACATCTCTAGGGACCCTATCATATGCTTTTTCTAAATCTATGAATACCATATGAAGATTTTTTTTCTTTACTCTATATTTTTCTAACAATCGTCTTACAAGGAAAATCGCCTCCATAGTTGACCTCCCAAGCATGAAACCAAATTGGTTCTCTGCTATTGTTGTTTCTCTCCTTAGCCTATTGTCAATTATCCTCTCCCAAAGTTTCATAGTGTGACTCATAAGTTTAATTCCCCGATAGTTTGGGCAACTTTGAATGTCTCCTTTGTTTTTGAAGATTGGCACAACCGTGCTTCTTCTCCAATCCATTGGCATCCGTTTTGATTTTAAAATTTTATTGAAAAGTTTTGTTAACCAAGTCAATCTAATTTCTCCTAAGCATTTCCAAACCTCTATGGGTATTTCATCTGGGCCACATGCTTTCCCTATTTTTATTCTTTTCAATGCCTTTTTAACTTCTACAATTCTAATATTGCGTGTATAGTTTACATTTCTTTCTTGGTGTGGGTTTTCATCTATTATAGTATCAACTTGGCCATCATTAAATAAACTATCGAAGTAACTTCTCCATCTCTCCTTAATATCATCCTCGCATGTTAAAACATTTTGATTTTCGTCCTTTATACATCTTACATGACTTAGGTATTGTTTCTTTTTATCTCTTAATTTGGCTAGCCTATATATATACTTTTCACCATCTCTATTACCTAACCTTGTACATAGATCTTCCACGAAATTTGTTTTTAGCTCGACTAACAACTTTTTTAGCTTGTTTTCTGGCTTCTCTATATGTATTGTACACATCTTCATCTTGATACTTAAGTATTTTCCTATACATTTCTCTTTTAATCTTAATTGCTTGTTGGACATCCTCGTTCCACCACCGTGTTTCCTTCTTTGGTGGTCCCAAGCCTTTAGATATACCTAATACGTTTGATCTCATTCTTCTTATGCAACTACTCATTTCTAGCCACGTTGTATTAGCATCTAAGTCAAGATTCCAAACATTTTCCTTTAATAGTTTTTCTCTGAACTCTACTTGTTTACTATGTTTTAGGTTCCACCACTTTATTATAGGGTCGCTAACTCTTTTATTCATATTATGTCGTCGTGTTAGCTTAATATCAAGAGCTACTAACTTATGTTGGGTAGTAAGTGCTTCACCAGGTATTACTTTGCAGTCTCTACATATTTTCTATCTATTTTTCTGGTTAAAAGAAAATCTATTTGACTCTTGTTATGACTACTACTAAAAGTAATTATATGCGACTCCATTTTTCTAAAACTAGTATTTGCTAAGACAAGATCTCGTATGCTGAAGCGAATTCCATGATTGATTCTCCTTCTTTATTTATACTACCGTAACCAAAACCTCCATGAACTCTCTCAAACCCATCGTTACTTGCCCCAACATGCCCATTTAAATCTCCTCCAATAAAAACCTTTCCATCTAATGGTATACTTTGCATAAATCCATCCATATCATCCCAAAACTTGCGTTTGATGCTCTCGCTTAATCCTACTTGTGGTGCATAGGCGCTAAGTATGTTAATTTTTTCGTCTCCAATAATTAATTTAACTAGAATCAATCTATCCCCCATTCTTTTAACCTCTACGACCTTATCCTTATAATCATTATCCACCACAATTCCTACTCCATTACATTTTCTATCTATCGCTACAAAAAAACAGCAAATCAGAAACGGAATTTTCCGTCTCTGATTTGCAAAAATTCCGTCTCTAATTGCAATCAGAAACGGAACAGAGACGGAATGATTTCCGTCTCTGAAAACGTCGTCGCTGATTCGATCAGAAACGAAAAATTGATTCCGTTTCTGATTAGAGACGGAATAGAGACGGAAAAAATCCGTTTCTGATTAGAGACGGATTTAGAGACGGAAATTAGAAACGGAACAGAGACGGAATAGAAATGGAATTTATTTCGAAATGGTACATTTGTAATTGCATTAAAATCTCGATTCCGTTGCTGATTAGCAACGGAATCAGAGACGGAATTAATAAATTTATAAATTCCGTCTCTGATTCCGTTTCTAATCAACAACGGAATCAGAGACGGAATCAGAGAGGGAATGCAAATATTCCGTCTCTGATTCCATCTCTGATTAGAGACGGATTCAGAGACGGAATATTTCCGTTTCTGATTCCGTCTCCGTATCCGTTTCTAATCAGAGACGGAATCAGAGACGAAAATCTTATTTCCGTCTCTGATCCGTTTGTGATTCATACATATATTTCTGGAAAATTAGAGACGGAATAGCAACGGAATGTTTGACTTCCGTTGCTAATCCATCTCTAATTTTCTGTTTTGTTTAATTATGACACAGAAACATAATCCAATTGGTTCTCCAACCTAAAAATTCAAATTACAACCATATGACCTACTCCATCGCCTTTGCACCCTCCAACAACTCCTTGGGGGTGCTAACATCCCACAAAAAAGCCAAATTGCACATTCATACATCGACAATATATATCAACAAATATTCAAAAGAGAAAGAAAAAATGTGAAACTCAAAATTTGCAAAAAAATTTATATATCCACGGAAAATTGTCATGTATTGCAAAAGCTCAAAATTTGGAAGTATACACAAAAACCACCAATCCTATTGTTCAACAACCAAAAAAAAAAGAACACTTACAATCCTATAAATATGCACATAAAGAATTAAGTTTAATAACCAAGAACAAAATCCATCTAATGTTCAACACATCCAATCACCAACACTCCAACATGACTGGTCAGAATAAGAATAGCAAAAAGGACTTCCTTAATTATTATCTTGCTAAGTATTAATGTTTGAATGCAATTCAAGGCACGAAATGCAAAGTACAACAACATTTATTCGATATTCCTCTACCTGGATTATTTACCTCATCATAAATATGTAAGATGCCTGGATTAGAAAGTAATTGTTTTTACTTTTCATTGAACTAAGGATAGGGAGTTGAAAATTCAAAGTGTTTTTTATCTATACCAACTATGCTCATTGGAAAGTAAGGATGAAGTTCTACATTAGGGTGAAAATTAGACTTTTGTGGGAGTCAATTGAGAATAGGTACAGTCCACCGAACAGGGCCATGAGAGAATACATCATTGAGGAGACCAAGATTGAGCTCTCCAATGATCAAGCCATGAATAATTTTTTTCCTCGCTTTATGAGAACAAATTTAACAGAGTTAGGGCTTGTCAAACAACTAAGGAAGTGAAGGAGAAGCTTAGGGTACATTATAAAGGTAAACATCAAGTGAAGAAAAAATTTGATAATCGAGGGGCACTATATATGAGACTTTCAGAGTTGGCTCCGATGAAGACATAGCCACAACCATCACTTCGTTCACTAAGCTCTTGAATGAGATCAAGAATCATGCAAAGAACTATGATCAAAGTAATACCTAGTATATTCAGAATTAGATTTTCATATTTCAGATCATTGCACCTATTATCAATGTTTTGGCATTTCAGAATAGCATAACCAAACATAATAAAATAGCAAGGAATAAAAAACAATGCCTAACATGATAAATTTGAACAAAAATATGCGAACGAAAATTCTTGATTTCATTAGACTGAAAGGAAGTGGAAACTTGTTCTTTTTATAAATGTTAGTTGAACACCTACATAACACATCAAGAGAGACACCGAACATATAACAAAGACATCAATATATCACTTATGATAGCCGAATAGTTATACACATCAAGATATCATACAATAGCAAGGGAGACATACTGGTAAAGTTACAACCAAATCAAATTTATTTAAATTATACATTTAAATAGGTAAACCAACATCAAGATATGATAAAATAGCAAGGAACACCTACATAACATGTCACTGCCAATTCACCAAAAACAATGGTTCGAGAGGAAAGAGGGAGAACTCACCAATCAAGCACAGCGAGGCGCGGAATGAATGAGAGCACAATACCACCGAACGAGAGATCGAAGAGGGGACCGAATGAGAGCACGAAGTGAGACCCGAGAGGAGCAGAGGCGCGGACTGAAATGGTGCAAGACAACCGAACAAGACCAGAGCAGGGCAGCGCTACCAGGGAGCAATGTAGTGCGAGGACGACTTGTTGGGGGTTGGGGATTTGGGGGGCGGTGACTGGAGAGAGACGGAGAGACCAGAGAGAGAGAGTTGAGAGCAACGAACAGAGACGCCATTTGTTGGGGGTTGGAGCTTTGGGGGCCGGTGGCCCTGAGAGACGGCGTGACCGAGAGGAGAGACGAGAGTATAGAGGATAGACGACGAAGACGGTGAGATGGAATCGCGCGGTGGGTTTGCTTGGTTAGGGCTTTCGGTGGATTTCGGTGGTGGGGAGGACGAGACGAGGGGGGGTTTTGGAGGGGTTAAAGAGAAATCTCGAGATTTGTTGTCACAAATCTCGAGATTTGATGAACGGGTATAACAAAATAAAGTTTTGGTGGGAATGTTGGCGCCATTTTTCAGAGACGGAATTTAATTCCGTCTCTAATTCCGTCTCTAATTCCGTCTCTGATCCGTCTCAAATCCGTCTCTGAATATTTCCGTCTCAATTCCGTTGCTAACTTTTTAATTTAGAAACGGAACTTATTCCGTTTCTAATTCCGTTTCTAATTTAGAAACGGAACTTATTTCCGTTTCTAATTCCGTTTCTGATTTGCTGTTTTTTTGTAGTGTTATATACTCATCACTGATCTGTAAAGACTAAAAAATGCAACCCAACGAAACCAAATGAGCATTTATTAGAGCATATTCAAGTCAAAATTCATAATCGTTTGGTGCTCGAATCTATATGATCTTTGATTGCCTTACCCGCGGCACAAGCAAACGACTGATCAGCGAGAAACCATACCCCTAACAAATACGAATATGATAATTTTGTATTGATAAACCCACCTCGACATATGAAAGTGGCATGTGTTGCACTCCTACAACATTTATACCTTGCATTAAATGAAACAAGTACTCAACAAGCCAAAATTCTTTTCAGATAACTCCGCAGCTATCATTCTATTCTCTCAAACTTAATTCCACCCATTTGGTTCAACAACGTGGTTATTAAATCAATCAACCCTAACAAATGACCAAAACAAAGACCACCCAAAAACCCTACATTCCAAAACCCTATTCTCTAACAAAATGAACAACAAAAAGTAGAGAAAAGAATCTCTATTCCTAGGGTTTCATTGCAATGATTAAGAAACAAATTAAAAGATCAAAACTTGGAGATACCAAAAATCTATTAGTGAAGAGTACCTGATTAGGGCACCCGAATCGAGAGTTGGAGACAATAAGATCCATCGTTAAGCACTTAAGACTGAGAGAAGGAGAAGAGGTTGAGGTTTTCGAGTGAGTAACACTTGGATCGGGCACCCACTTTTTTCACCAGGTCCACCTTTCAAACGGATCAAATGTTTTGCTAATGGAAAAAGCTTGGGCACTGACTCAGTCGGATGCCGCACATTTTGTCTCAAGATGTGGATGCACACATCTCGTTGTGTATTGCACGGTATCCGACTGGGTCGATGACCAAAGTGAGTTACTCTAGCAGTTCCCCTTCACACATCAACTCGACGCACCACAATATTACTGTAGATGTTACGTGACACGGAAATCCTAGGATGATTAAAAATGAGCACATGAAATAAACACACACTTGTGTGTGCATTAAACACCCATATATTTCTATGGGTACATTGATGCACACACAATGTCAATGCATAAATCAATGGACACGCACACGCATCAATGCGTGTCTATTTGGTGTCCCATTTTGAGTCAATATAGTATTTTCTCGAAAGAAATATGGTCCCACATTAATTAATAAGTTTGACTTCTTAAAGTGCATGAGTGGGCTTTTGAAATAAAAGCTCAAACTTGGTGTTGAATGTAGTTAAATTAGAGATAATATCGATACAATGAGATCCATGGGACCTGCGTGTAAAGGCGGCCCAACAGAAGCCTCAAATCTGAAGTGAACTTGGATCAGACCACGAGTTTTGCCGGATTGCGATGTGTTTAGTTGGTATTGAATCGTTCACTTTTATAAAAAGAAATGTTTCTTATAGAATGTACAAGAACATTTGGAAATATGGTTATTCAAATTATAGTTTAGGACGAGTGCCATCATTCCAAGTGGTAACAACCAGTTGATCTGATTGGTAAGAGACTCAATTCCCATAATGGGGTTCTTTATTTCAACTTTCGATCTTTAGAGCTAAATAGATTTAAGAGGGCCACCCTATAGGAAGATGAAGTGCCTAAATGTGATTAGCTGATGCGGTTGGCAACAAAAAAGATAATGAACCAAGTAGGGAACTGCTAGAGTAACTGTTGAGTCGTTAATTATATAATTATATATAAGGTTATTTATATATTTTTTTATTATTAAGTATCCAAAATATTAGTTTAATTATATTTATTTGTTATTTTTAGGGTTAATGGAGTGCGTGATTAAATTAGAGACAAAAAAACTACTCAAAGTAGTGTATTTACATGCAGTGGAACAGCTACTAGAGGATCGGCCTCAAGACACGCATTGCGCGATTTGTTAATAGTTGACTCCAGGCCATGTGATGCAGCTCACGGACACACATTAGTTGCTCGCAATCACAGTCGTCGATGAGTTCTCGAGATCCGTGTGTGATGTCTCCCATTAATCCGGTCTCTCTTGTGCGTTTTCTTCACCTCAGTTGGCCGCCACGTGGCGCTCTCCCAATAGCCCAGCTCACCTCCAGCAGCAGCTCTTCTCCTCGTCAGCAGCAGCCCTGGACGAGCCTCCGGATTCGTGCATTGATGCCTCCCACTTATTCACACGATTTCGTGTGAGCTTTTCCACACCCAGCCTACTGCCAAGTGTCATATTCTCACTCTCCCAGCGTGTCGCACAACGTTTTCTCCTCCAATCCTCGCGTGACACGTCAGTAGCTCACAGCAACTGGTCCAATTAACTCGCGACACGTGTCCTAGACCTGTAGAAAACACCCAGCAACCACCAGATTGTCCTCGGCGAACGTGTCAATAATGATGCCACGGAAATCATTCTCTCTCCTCTAGAGACCAATTTTTACTAGTTTTTTTATATTAAGACTATGTATTATTAGGGGGCCGACTTCTATCTCCGAGCTTTCTCATTCTTCTTCCTCTTTACTTTTCTTTTGTTTTTGTGTTCTTCTTCTATGAGAGACTAAACTCATGGCCTAGGCAAGACTGCGAGGGAGGTTCAACTGTTCACATCCATGGATTTGTGAGATTTATTTATTTTAATTGCGTTGCTTTTCATTGCTATTTTATTTTCTTTGGTATTATTTGAATAATTAGAGTTAAATTCCTATTTAAAATCTGATTTAATTTCCAGTGAGTCTTAAGCATCCATCCTTATGTAATAAGACTACACTAGTGACAATTGACCCTACCAATTGATTGGCCCTTTTGAGACCGGTTGAATACCTTAGGAATCTAAGCTAAATCAGACACATTAATAATCCGGTTGTCTAATTGTAGTGCCTTCACGAAGCCCATTGCAGTCAATGCATTAAACTCAATTCGCTCAAGTCTAGGGTTGTGTGTTTGACTAGAGAAATAGTCAGTCGTACTTTGGCTATCGAGATTGCGAGACGT
This sequence comes from Stephania yunnanensis, assembly GCA_039657365.1. NCBI lineage: Eukaryota > Viridiplantae > Streptophyta > Magnoliopsida > Ranunculales > Menispermaceae > Stephania > Stephania yunnanensis. Next base: position 49,219,619 of record CM077585.1, on the reverse strand, counting down.
TACCGGGTCTATAACTACACTATGATACTTTTGATTTGCATATCTTACATAAATTAATGACCAAATCCAATCTTTTATCGAACCGAACTTGTATGTCTTGACCTAGGTGTTTTTTATTAATTGTTTTCAAATTATTTTCATTGCTTTATTTATTTTATTGATATTTATATTAGTTATATTATTTATTCTTTCTAAAACCCCCAATTTTCCTTTTTGTTGTTTTTCACTTTAGAAAGAATATCAATTCCTGTGAGGATCGACCCTTTGTCACTATCTACAAAATAGTTAATTTAGGAATATTAATTTATTGACGCGCTCGATGCGCGTCAAATTTTTTATGTTTATTACGTGACATACCAACCCCATTCACACCATGATAGTATGAGTCTTCGTATCGACCATAATTATGGAAGTAGTAGGTCATTATGAAATTGCGTGCAAAAATGTTAAGAACAAGAGGCTAGATAGAAAAATAAATAAATAAATAAAAAATAAATAAAAATAAATAAATAAATGAACACTAAAGAAAGAAAAAAAACCAATCCAACCATCCTTCCTCTGTATCGGGATTTGCATTGGCGACCACAATTCCATTAACTCTTTGTTTAGGTATAATGGCGCTTTGCCATTTGATCTTTGGCTTCAGCACTTGAATCTCACGTCCTCCGAGCAAAGATCAAGCCCAATGTGGTCCTCCTCATATCTTAGTACGAGGAAAGCAGTGTAGGTTGTCCTTGGAGAAAGCATGCTAGTGTTGATCATGCATGTAATGCTCAAGGACCAAACTTCCTCGGCTTTAACTCCTTGTGAAGACCTGTTGATGAGACACTTTGAAATCGACGTGGCCATATAATTGAAGTTCAAGAATCATGATTTCAATTTAGCAATAAAACTCAAAATTCAAAAAAAAAATAAAAATAAATAAATGATTGCGTCCGACTTAAACTGATAACTAAACTGACATACATACAGATTCCAGTTAAGCATGCATGTCGTAGTTTAGGCCGTTTAACTATCAAAATACGTGAATTGTTTTAGAAATTACAAGTGTTCCACTGGCCACTCGCTACCATTATAAGAATAACAATAAATCGTACCGGCGAACAAACAGTTCAAATTTAAATGCAAATGAAGACTAACAAAAATGCAGGTACAGATATCCAACTCCAATATTTCACGGTATGTAGACCAGAAATTCCGAGTTCTCTGGCGCAAAACATGTAACATTTCTTGCCAGTAAACCTGTCCAATGAAAATATCTGTGACAAAGAAAGAGGTTAAAACTACTATCCATCACAAACAAAGAGAGAGAAGTTGAACCGCCAATCTTCAACTAATGTAACACTGAGACCCTTCATCCTAAATGCTACACCTGTAAGCGGCCTAGTTTACTGCCTAACTCAGTATATTCTTATCATTCATATTGAATAGGCTAGGCCTTAAGATCTAAATATTTATACTTCTGAAGTCATGGGGATTTTCTTTTTACTGCAGTATCTGCACAATCATCATTCGATATTCTTCAGAAGACAAAAAGTAAATTGGCAAGTTCAATCAAATAATTAAACGTCACCTTACAAAATTCAGTTTTAAACTGCACCAAGACCAAGAAAAAGAGAGGAATACCCAAACCACAATTATTCTACTGATCATACTGCGTGGTGTAGATATTTTATTTATCGTTTCAAGCGTTCAAATCTTTTTCACTAGTCTTCATTCTTTGTTTTTATAAGCATAACTTTTGACAAGTCATATCTGGTGAACTACTACATTCAGCTTTTTAGAAATCTAAAATTACAAAATAGGCAGTGCTACAATTACACACTTAAGATCGCACATCCATTTGAAAACTGTGCAATACACATCAAATTATGTGCGCACACATCTCTATATTATTGCACGACTTTCAAAGAGGTGTGACTTGGTGTGTGTGTGTGTGACCTTAATTGTGTAAGAATATCCTTCCCTTACAAAATAAGGTTGTCCATACCTCCACATATAGCTAATTTGCTCACCAAAAGATACAAAAAATAAAAATAAAAAATAAAAAAAAATCTAGAAAATTCTCAATTCTAACAGATACACTGGTAGATCAGATTAAATTGTTTGACATAAATGCCACACCAAATTCACAGAATAGTAGGACAGTGGTTGATCGGCCACAGAAAAAGCTCACGTATGAGCAAAAATAACAATTGTCTCGACTTGGGATATCATTGAGAAATAGGAATTAGTGCCATCAACAGATTTAATAGATTTCTAGTGCGGAATGAGTGAATTATCCCCTTTGGCATCTTATTAAACAAAAATGGTGAAATTGTTTCTCTATTTCTGTTGATTCGAGTTCATAATTGACTTGACTAAAACGTGTATTAATTGCATGTGGTTAAATCAACCAAATCTTGTCGGAATGCACTTGCGAATTGAATCCATCAAACTTGATCATTGTTTAAAACACAGTTGTACATCTAACTCGAAAATTCTTGCATGTGGTTAAATCAACCAAATCTTGTCGGAATGCACTTGCGAATTGAATCCATCAAACTTGATCATTGTTTAAAACACAGTTGTACATCTTTCTAACTATACATTTCCCACCCACCCAAGATGTAGATTTAGACCACTACAAAGTCATTGCACATTAATCATGCATAAATAAACAGTCACACCCCAAAAAGTTTTATATTTCTTTTATAATTGTAGGTATTGAGACTTTTTTCCCAATAATCCCATAAAAGCCGTGGCATTATCAGCTAAGAAGCCATCCATGTGCCCAACACTTAACAAAAGTGGGAGTTTAACTCATGCTTGCTTGATGAAGCAAGTTACAATCCACTCCATTTACAGTAACATTAAACAAAGGATTTTTATCTTCTTGGTCTCAATGTATTAATTTTTTTTTTTTAATTTACATGTCTTTCTTCAACCTCTATTTTTCTACTTTTTTCAATTCCCTTCTGGGGAGCAACTCTACTTTTTAATTATAAAAACTCACATCATGTTCCTATATTTTCCTGCCTAAGATAACAAAATAACTTCCAAAGATCAGTAGCAAAGAAATGTCTAAGAAGATAGGATATCTAGGATGACATAAGTACATTAACATGTAGACAAAAGTCACAAAAGGGAGAAAAGAGCTTCAAAACAGCACAGTTATAAATGCTTGCTTGATTTACCTTGTCAATTGGAATGGAATTGCACAACCGAAAATAGAGCTACTTCATGGATGAAAATGAAATGGCACAAGAGGCTCTGGACAAAATTTCTTCATGATCCGATGGAAGAAAACCCTTCCATACGCAGTCAGAATCAGCAGCAAATTGGAAGGCACTAGAAACAGTAGACACTCTACACACATCCTGAGGAGATGTAAGGGAAAGGATTCTGAAAATGCTTCCTACCGGTAGGTCGAAAAAACTTGTCCTGTTCATATTGAAAGATGAGAAAGTACAACTCTTTTGTCAAATGCTCATTTTAGTAAAAAAGTGAACTGATAGGAATTCATTAGAAATTTAAAGAGCCACACTGTAAAGAAAGTAAAATACTGAACCTTCAACATTCAATGCCCATAAATTTGCAAAAAGAATTTCTTTAAGAAAAACATTATTAAAATGCAACATGATTTTACAACTGCAGTTGGAATCTTTACTAATAAAAGCCCGGGTCAACAACAACAAAGACTCATTCTCAACTTTGTTGGGGTCCGCTATATAGATCAAACTTTTCTACTCTGCTCAATTAAATGCACTAATAGCCAAGGAAATTTCTTTGAATTAAGTAATGAAATATTTTAACGCAGAATTGTCTGGAAAAACAATTACCTCTTATCGAAGCGCAATAAATACCACTTCTTTTCTTACGAAATGACATAAGGCAACAGTTGAAAAATGATGTTTCTCTTACAATTTGACCATAACAACAGTAATAAAGCCTCAATACCAATTAGTTTCGCCTAGATGGATCAAACTCTTCCATTCCGCTCAATTCAATGCCCTTGATAACGTGTTTTTAAAATCCTTCAATTCCTTTCTAATCAATACATCCAAAATTCTTAGGCCTACTAGTACACAATCGAATTTCTTCAGTTTCTACTTTCTACTATGTCGAGTTTTCTAACTAGAGGCATTTGCAAGTTGTCTTTGAATATGTCCAAACCGTAGCAACCACCCTTGCTTAATTTTTGCATCGAGTGACGCTACTCCTACTTTTCTTTGATTCTCCACATTTCTTATACATCCATCTAAACATCCCCATTTCCGCTACATTTTAAATACAATTTGACCACAATTTTATAGCAAAACTTAAAACCAGTACAATGAAAAGAAAATACAAAACTTGGAAAGCATAACCAATATGGAGACAAAAGTTTGTTATCATTTTAATGGAGTAAACCATTCCCGGTTAGGGAATATCTCAAAACTCCAGTGGAGCAGCCAAAACAATTAGAATCAAGCAAGGAATGATGCAAGTGCAACTTCTAGGTCAAGGCCTTCAAGTTTCAGATATGGGTACTAAGATCTACACCACTAAAAACTAATTGGAGCTAAACAGTGACAACTGACACTTAGCCAACTTTTCAATTTATGGTAGGGTCTCAACAACGATTAAAACTTGATAAGCAAAGAAGTAATGAAGGGTATATGACTTAAGCAAATAGAGGTCTCCAAATGCGAAGGCACTATATACTTCCCTCTCCAAACTTATTACCATGTAGTTCCTTCACAACCAGTCGATGAGATTATTTTTTTTTCCTTTTTTTTCTTCACTCATTTTATCTCAAACGCTCCCCCTCAAGTCTAATTGGTCTAGCCTAGTCATGACTATCCTAGTCCAAAATATGATTTGTTCTATGCTTTTGTCCCTTTGAATCGCGCGTTTGTGCAATCAATTGAGTTGAAACCCTTTGATACAAATGGTTTTCTGTCACAAACCTAGTAAAACATAAATCCCAAATTACTTCATGGATCAACATCTTCAATTGCACTCGATTAAGTGCAATAGGTGGTGTCTATCCAAGACCTTCGAATCCCTTCTAATCAAAGCATCCCAAGATATCTTCAATCTACCCTTGTATCACCTGATTTCTTCAATTTCTATTCCGCCCTTCTCTAATCTTTGCGTCAATTAGGGTTACTCCTACTTTTCTTTGAATTTATGTATTTCCTATTCTATTATATATCTTTACGAGTTTCACCACACATCTACCTAAACATCCTCATCCGCTACATTCATTTTATATATTTGTTGTTTCTAAGCATAAATACGTACACCTTCATTGGAGAGTAAATCACCCTCATCAGAGAGGAAAACACCCTCACCTCATTTACTCTGAACGAAAGAAGGGCACGTAAGAAACACGCTTACCTCTAGGGGTGTTCATGAAATCCCTGAATCCGTGAATCCAATTCAATTAGTTATAATTGGTTCATAGTTTGAGCTTGTTACATTGGATTGGATTGCAAAAACTATAATCCGCATTGCATTAGATTGGATTGCAGATTACATAACATAATCTGCTATTCCAATCCGCAATCCAGTCAAATTAAACTTTATATACATTACATTTTATATACGCATATAATCTAATAATCTTAAGATCTTGAATTACATTGAGATGATGTTAACATTTTTATGCTTCTAATTCACAAACTATTTATCCATGTACATTTGGAAATATAATTTTCTCCAACTTAAAATAATTATTTTTCATGCTTAAGTACACATATTAAGCTATAAATTCAAATAAATATAGAAAATCCTAAAATTAAATTATTTGAACTCAAATGTCTTATTCATCGTGTTCATGATCAATTGCAACTTTGTTTTTACTTATAAGGATTCGATTAAGTTTTAATATTAAAATATTAATTTTGTAGTTTTATAAGTATTAGTTTTATAATTATCAATTCGTGTAACTTGATCCAGACCGATCCGTATTTAGTTAATTGGATCAAGTTGGATTAATAAAATATATGAGTTGGACGTGATTGCGATTTTCCAATCAGTCATAATCACTACAAAAAAACAGCAAATCAGAAACAGAAATTTCCGTCTCTGATTTGTTAAAATTCCGTCTCTAATTGCAGTCAGAAACGGAACAGAGACGGAATCAATTCCGTCTCTAAAAACGTCGTTGCTAATTCAATCAGAAACGGAATTCAATTCCGTTTCTGAGTTAGAGACGGATCAGAAACGGAATAAATTCCGTCTCTAATTCCGTTTCTGATTAGAGACGGAATAAATTCCGTTTCTGATTATTTCCGTCTCTGATCCGTTGCTAATCAGAGACGGATCAGAGACGAAATTTGATCCGTTTCTGATTTATGTATCTAACAAAAACGAAAATTAGAGACGGAAATAGCAACGGAATCCAAAGATTCCGTTGCTATTTCCCTCTCTAATTTTCATTTTTGTTTAGTTTTTAAAGTCTTACATATATAGGTCTCAATCCAAGCACATTTAACCTGCCAATATATAATAAAAATCATAGCTAAATAATATATTGATATTACACAATTTATATAAACTTAACATATCCTTAACATTATCTTTTCTCAATGTAGTACACGAAACAACAAAAACAATCTAAAAAGTTTCTATATCGTATCTTTCTACAAAAGTAAAAGCAAAAATTGTTCTAAATGAAAAAAAATAAAAAAATGAAGTGTTCCGAGATTATATAAAGTTGATTGTGCTTCAAATAATACTTGACTTAAATACAAAACACCTGAAAAAAGATCAAAAAGAAAAAAATCACTAAATTATACAAACAATAATAGGAATATAAACAATATTATGGAATATAAACACAGCATAAATAAAGTAATAAAGAAAAAGATTCATCATTATCCAGAAGGAACATGGTGTTATTTAGCAAATTATCTCTCGCTCCAAACTATAACATAGCAATTGTTTGTGATGCTTATATATATAGTCTTGATGTTTCATGATCAATATTTAAGACTGCAACATACACAAGCTATCATGCATGATTACGTTTAAGAATTAAAATTAAAAGAAAAATATTTATGCTCGACAACAAAGAAAATAAAACCTAAATTGCAAATTAATTAATTAGAGTCGACTAGTTTATTCTTATAAAAATAAAATAAAATTAAGACTTGTTTACAACTTTTAGAAATCACAGCCAAAACCATGGATGTCGATGTATCACTAGAGACCTTGTTTTCACAAGATGTGGTTTAAAATCTCAAATAGAACTAGGAACAATTGGAAACAAGGAACAACTATGAGGGCATATAAGGTCCAACGCATGTAAAAACCATGAGATGAAACGAAGGAAAGAGAACTAAATGGTAAATCCACATTGCTATTCTATCCAATTAATCGGATTAATGGAACTATGCAAATAGATCAAACTGTTAACTGATATCATATATCTTACTCTTACCTTGTGAAACTACCACCCGACGAAGCTCCAATAACAAGCATGCTTATTTGGGACTTAGACACTTCATTAGATATTGCAACTAGTACATGCTAATCTCTGCTAAAATCTAGTAGGTTTACTGAATAAGTTGCCGAGGCTGCCACGAACAAGTAGTTAAAGTTGATCAACAATTTGCAATTGATCGCTTAGCATGGATTATGGTTGCAACGATGAACTACTTGCACAGAGAAAATAGCTTCTTAATATTAATGTTACTGATCCATGACCACAACAAGAGGTCTAAGAATGAAGCACATAAGTATTTGAAACAAACAAATCAAACAATGAGAGTTTTTTCACAGGATGTTATCTGCATACTACATGATACCAATGAATCCAAAGATGGATTCTATACTAAAGTGTAAAGATTATATAAAATGCTTTTCAAAAAAAAGAACAAACAAAAAGGTTAAATATATTATAGCCATATGATGATAAAGCATTACATTTCCTGGCATTTGAAATCATAAAGAGAGAAAATTCGAAAGAATGTAGAATTCGATACAAATTTGAATTGTCAATGAATTTACCCATGTCATCTCTGCATGCTGATGATGGTGTAGGCGACATTTCCTCTTGGTGAATCGATGCAGATTTCTTGGCCAATCTTTGATTCTTCGTCATGCCATCTTGCCACAACATGATTCTCTCCAACCAAGCCCTTTAACCAATCCCTTTAACCAATCAACCAAGTTAACCTACAAATATTTCAAACAATTTTCAACTCATCCAGCTCCTTAAAAAAAATAGAGGTAAGAACATCTAAAGTCTAAAGATTACATGACAAGAAATATTCACTATCAACCTCTCCAGGGGGCCTATGGTGGTCAACGGGGTTTCTACTGAAATTATCTCCATAATAAGTATTCCAAAGCTATAAATATCACTCTTCTCATTCAACATGCCAGTGCAAGCATATTCAGGAGCTACGTAGCTGCAAAAATTATTTGGTTAGTATTGAAGTAGGTAAGAATGCACACAAACAAGGATGAAAAATCTTTACAGTGAAATACACTAACCCATATGTTCCCATCACACGAGTTGTAACATAACTCCTTTCCGAAAACAAGAGCTTAGCAAGTCCAAAATCTGATACCTTAGCATTCCACTGACGGTCCAAGAGAATGTTGCTAGATTTTACATCTCGATGAACAACCTTTGGTTCAAGACCCTCGTGAAGGTAGGCCAAGCTGCTTGATTAAATTCTCTTTGAATCGAATACACAAACTATAACGAATTCATCTAGTCATAAATCCAAGTTGTCATACCCTTTTGCAGTCCCAAGGATAATGTTCATTCGAATCTCCCATGTAAGTGGGCTTACTAGTCCGACATCTCCATGAAGCCATTGTTCAAGATTACCATTATCTATGTACTCATAAACAAGCATCCTAATAGAAGACATATGACAGATAGAGCAAGAAAATCATGATTACCAGTATTGCAATGACATAAAAATAACGCAATGAAAAAATAAAAGGCGAAAATAATCGAAAGAGCCAACTGTACCACAAAGAAAATCATGATTACCAGTATTACAAAAAACCCTTAAAGATTTCATGAAAACTAAATAATTAAAGGAAACGTAAAACAAGAAAAAAATGAAGCATAGTACAGAGAAGAGAATTTGATTCATTGCCAAAATAATCGAAAGAGCCAACTGTACCACAAAGATAAAGCCAAGAGCATGTGCAAAGAAAAAAAGAAGATAAAGATAAAAGAGAGATGAACAAAAGAACAAACTGCAAAAGAAAAAAAGATTTTGACTTCACAGCTTATTTAGCTCACAATTTGTTTCATTGGCAAGAGACTCTTAACCACAAGTAACCACAAGTACACATAAAAGATGAAAGTGAAAAAATAAAACCATGTGCCTCATCGCTTTCAACAAGACAATTATAGTTTACCAACACTTTGAGAATTATAATTTGCATTCTTGCACCATGGAGCTCCAAAGAAATGACCTTTTTGAGGTGTTCAATGAAGCAATTCAACATGGTACAAAACTACACTTGAAAACTTAAATAGACTTCACACAATTTGATTTTGCCCCATGTTATACTTGAAATCAAATGTAGCTAATTAAAAGAGCGTTGCCGCGTGTACACACCACATAAAAAAACTAATCTAAACTGCTCATCAAACTCTTGAATGTTGCTACAAGATAGCAAAAAGTGATTCAATAGCCACAAGCAAGCTTTTGCGTGTCTTTGTGATGCTAGCTCCCTTGCTCGTTGAATTTCGTTGCTCTTACCCCAAAGATCAACAAAACCCCAAAGATCAACAAAACCTCTAACAAATTTCAAGGTTCGACATTCAACCTAACATCTATCCAAACAACCTAATCGCATGAAAAATCAAACAACACAGACGATCGGAAACGCTAGAAATTGAAACCCTAAAAAAGGCACAAACAACTAGCTAGGGCATCGACAACAATCTCAATAGAAGCATCGATTGAAGATGCTTACCGAAATTTCATCAACGCGAAGGTTCGAGACGAATCGGAAACCAATCCCCAGACGAAGAGAGGAATTTGAGACGGAGAGAGTGAGAGCAGAGAGTGCGAGAGAGAGAGAGAAGCAGAGAGCGCGACGGTGAGAGAGAGAGAGAGCGGTGACGGTGAAAGAGAGAGCAGAGAGCGGTGACGGTGAGAGAGAGAGAGAAGGCGGTGACGGTGAGAGAGAGCGGCGGTGACGGTGAGAGAGAGCGGTGAAGGAGAGAGGTTTCGTTGAGAGAGAGAGAGAGAGAGAGAGAGAGAGCGGTGAGGGAGAGAGATTTTAGGGAGAGAGAGAGTTTTGGTCCCCATTTTTGAATTATCGAGATCGAAACACGCACGAATCTCGAGAAGTAACGGACGATTGTAATAAATGAAAATTTTGGTGGGAATGTTGGCGCTATTTTTTAGAGACGGAATTAATTCCGTCTCTATTTTCGTCTCTATTTCCGTCTCTGATCCGTCTCAAATCCGTCTCTCAATGTTTCCGTCTCAATTCCGTCGCTAACTTTTTAATTTAGAAACAGAACTTATTCCGTTTCTAATTCCGTTTCTGATTTGCTGTTTTTTTGTAGTGAATTGGATTGGATCACAGATTGACACTTTTGCGATCCTACCTAATAAACGTAAATTATGATTCAATTAAAGTTAATTGGACTTGATCGAACTGATCCACAGATCCGGATTTCTTGTACACCCTTTCTCCTATATCTAGTGGAACTACAAAATCACAGCCAATTAAATAAGAGGGATACAATCACCTACAAATCATATATATTGTTATGGAATATGGATGACCATGCATGTACACCAAGTTGAATGAAAACTTCTCATTCCAACTATCTCATTTCTTCCCTTCTCCTTTGTAGTAGTAGTTTGTAGTAGTAGAAGTTCTTAGTCTTCTACTTCATTCTTTAGTTCTTAGCAAGTCTCAGTTCAATTCATAACACGTTATCAGCACGAGCTTGCTCAGCATTAAGGAGATCTTGAAGTTCAAGAAGGCTTGTTAAGGAGACAAAGCTAGGAAGGTATAACTTTTATGAGTTCAATTTATTTCTATATTATCATGATTGCTTCCTTTTATTACATGCTTCACTTTTATATGCATACTTTATTCATATATTATGCATTATAATGTCACCGATTGCGAAAGTATGCTGTAGTTGCGTCTTGTACGATCTTCTACATTAGAAATCAAAAGTCAATATGTGACATAACTAGTTTTTTCGCTATACTACAAACGATTAATTATGCTCTATTCTTGATTTTTTATATTGCAAATAGTGTTATGAGTTTGGGTTGATAGTGGGTAAGCCTTGTCCCCGGTAAAGCTAAACATTGAAAGGGAGACGAGTTATCCCGTTCGAGGAGGCATGGTTTTAAGTAGACTTCATCTCACCACCCAACTTGGAGGTTGTCCCACCAACTCATACAAGTAGTACATTTTGCATATTAATAATCAAGTTGTGAACATATATTTAATCGTATATTATTTATTTTTATAAAAGAGAAAAACTATTTACTCAATTTTTTGACATATTTTCAGACTATGGAAAACCTTCAAAAACTTGAATTTGTTGCTCTTGATATCACTGGAAATAATTATTTGTCATGGCAACTGGATGCCGAGATACATCTCTAAGCTAAAGACTTAGGAGAAACTATTATAGAAGGAAATGAAACATCAATGCAAGACCGTGCGAAAGCACTGATATTCCTTCGCCATCATCTCCATGAATGCCTGAAAAGTGAGTATCTCACTATAAAAGATCCTCTCACCTTGTGATTAAGCTTGAAAGAGCGATATGATCACCAAAAGATGGTGATATTTCCAAAAGCTCAAAACGACTGGCTGAATCTTAGGCTGCAAGATTTCAAAACAGTCAGTGAGTATAACTCCACCATGTTTAATATTACCTCTCGTTTGAGGCTTTGTGGGGAAAATATATCTGATGAGGCAATGATGGAAAAAACATTCAGTACTTTTCATGCCTCGAATTTGTTGTTGCAACAGCAATATCGAGCGCGCCAATTTAAAAAGTACTCGAATTAATTTCTTGTCTCATGGTGGCTGAACAAAATAACGAGCTTCTATTGAAGAACCACAACTCCCGTCCAACTGGTTCCGCTTCAATTAATGAAGCAAATGCAGCATCCTATAATGACCATAAAAAAGGGTCATGGAAAGAAAAACCACGGACGTGGAAATGGGAAAGGATCAATCGGCAAAGATCGTGGCAAGCCCTATTCTAAATTTCGTGGCAATAAGTTCCAAAATAAATGGAATAAGAATGATGTCGTTCAAAATAAGGGGAAAAATATTGCTGAAAATGGGCATGCTCGTAATCGTGACCAACCATGTCACAGGTGTGGTCTAAAAGGCCATTGGGCTCATGTATGCCGCACGCCTAAGCATTTTATTGATCTTTATCAAGCCTCCTTAAAGGAGAAAGGCAAAACAGTTGAGATGAACTTCACTGTCGGAGATGGCTCGTCGGACATCAATTATATGGATGTCCCAAATTTTCATGATGATCCACACACTAATCTCGATATTTTTAGTGATCATATGTAACGATTTTAAATAATTCTATGTGCTGATTTTTTTTATGCTTCTTAGTTATATGTACTAGTTTCTTATTATGAATGAAATATGACTCTTTTTCTAATTTGCCAAACATTATTTGTCTAGATGAATCAACAAATCATGTGTTCAAATCATGAATCAAATAAGAGCGATATATGTCTTGCTGATTGTGCTACAACGCACACAATCCTTAAAAATAGAGAATATTTCTCCAATTTGAACTTAGCTGAGGCTAATGTTCAAACAATATATGGCATCTCCGATTTGATTAATGGCTCTGGAAGAGCAAATATTATGTTGCCTGGGGGAACAACAATCCATGTTGACAATGCCTTATACTCTGAAAAATCCAGAAGAAATTTACGCAGCTTTAAAGATATTCGACAAAATGGATATCACATTGAGACCATGAACGAAAAAAATAGAGAATTTCTCTATGTCACATTGGTTTCAAATGGGAAAAAAGAAGTGTTAGAAAAATTCCCAGCTTTATCCTCTGGATTATATTTTACTCATATAAGGCATGTCGAAACGAATGTCGTCTTAAATAAGAAAATTAATGATCCAAAGACATTCATTTTATGGCATGACCGGCTTGGTCATCCAGGATCATCAATGATGCGAAGAATAATTAATAATTCGCATGGACATCCTTTAAGGAGTCACAAAATATTTTCAGCTGGTGATTATAATTGTGCTAGTTGTTCTCAAGGTAAATTGATAGTTAAACCATCCCCAAGTAAAATTGTTGTGGAATCCCCAGTTTTCTTAGAACGCATTCAGGGAGACATATGTGGACCTATTCATCCTCACTGTTGACCATTTAGATATTTCATGGTTTTGATAGATGCATCAACTAGGTGGTCACATGTTTGTTTACTTTCAACCCGCAATGTTGCATTTGCTAGACTTTTAACGCAAATCATTAAGTTAAAGGCACAATTCCCTGAAAACCCAATCAAGACCATCCGTCTTGATAATGCAGGGGAATTTCAATCTCAAGCATTTAAAAATTATTGCATGTCTATAGGAATTACCATTGAACATTCTGTTCCACATGTGCATACCCAAAATGGTTTGGCAGAATCTCTGATCAAACGCATTCAATTAATTGCCAGACTTTTAATCATGAGAACTAAGTTATCAACTTCAGTTTGGGGACATGCAATCCTTCATGCAACATCTATCATTCGTTATAGGCCTACTGCATACCATGAACATTCCCCCATGCAACTCATTTTAGGTCAACAACCAAATATTTCACACTTGAGAGTTTTTGGTTGTGCAGTGTATGTTCCTATACCACCTCCCAATAGAACTAAGATGGGTCCACAACGAAAACTTGGGATTTATGTTGGATTTAACTCATCGTCCATCATAAGATACCTTGAGCCCTTAACAGGGGATTTATTTACTGCACGATTTGCTGATTGTCACTTTGATGAAGCAATTTTCCCACCATTAGGGGAGATAAGAAGCCAATTCAAAAGGAATGACGCGAAATTGCTTGGAATGCATCAACTTTATCACATTATGATCCACGCACAAATCAGTGTGAACTTGAAGTTCAAAAGATCATTCATTTGCAACAAATCGCAAATCAATTACCAGATGCATTTAATGATGCAAAACAAGTGACAAAATCACATATTCCAGCTGCAAATGCTCCTGCAAGAATTGATGTCTCTGTGCAACAAAATGCACAAGAACCAACGAAACGCTTAAAGCGTGGAAGACCGGTTGGTTCAAAGGATACAATTCCTCGAAAGAGGAAAACGGGAGTAAAAATAAATACAAATCAAAATACTCATGAGAAAGCACAAGAATCCTTTGATAAGGGTTTGTTAGAACAAGTTGATTCTGATGAGGAATAACTTCCTCTAGAAAAAGAGGAAAAGATGAAAATAATGAGATCTCAATAAATTATTTAAACTCTGGTAAGATTTGGGATCGAAATGAAATTGTTCCTGATGATATATTTGCTTTCAATGTGTCATTTGAAATATGTGAAAATGATGATGATCCAGAACCACGATCAGTGGACGAATGTAAAAAAAGGCCTGATTGGCAAAAATGGCAAGATGCTATCCAAGCAGAGTTAAACTCGTTAAGGAAACGAGAGGTTTTTGGACCAATTGTCCAAACGCCATATGGCGTAAAACCTGTTCGATATAAGTGGGTATTTGTACGAAAGAGAAATGAAAAAAAAGAAGTTACAAGGTACAAAGCAAGACTTGTAGCTCAAGGTTTCTCACAAAGACCTGGCATCGATTATGAGGAAACATATTCTCCTGTTATAGATGCAATCACATTTCGGTTCTTGATAAGCCTTGCAGTCTCTGAAGGGTTTGATATGCATTTAATGGATGTCGTTACAACATATCTGTACGGATCCCTAGACAGTGAGATATATATGAAAATCCCTGATGGATTTGTAATATCCGATGAAATAAAATCAAAACCTCATAACATGCATTCTATAAACACTACAAAAAAAAAGCAAATCAGAAACGGAATTTTCCGTTTCTGATTTGCAAAAATTCCGTCTCTGATTGATTCAGAAACGGAACAGAGACGGAATTAATTCCGTCTCTGAAAACGTCGTCGCTGATTGGATCAGAAACGGAAATGCGATTCCGTTTCTGATTTAGAGACGGATCAGAAACGGAATAAATTCCGTTTCTGATCAGAAACGGAATTTATTCCGTCTCTAATTCCGTTTCTGATTAGAGACGGAATATATTCCGTTTCTGATTATTTCCGTCTCTGATCCGTTGCTAATCAGAGACGGATCAGAGACGGAATTTGATCCGTTTCTGATTCATATCTAAAAAAAAAAATTAGAGACGGAAATAGCAACGGAATCCAAAGATTCCGTTGCTATTTCCGTCTCTAATTTTCATTTTTGTTTAGTTTTTAAAGTCTTACATATATAGGTCTCAATCCAAGCACATTTAACTTGCCAATATATAATAAATTGACATTCATACATCGACAATATATATCAACAAATATTCAATTGAGAGAACAAAAATGTAAAAATCAAAAATTGAAAAAGATATATATCCAAAAAAAATTGTATAGTATTACAAATGCTCCAAATTTCTAAGTATTCACAAAACCACCAATCCTATTGTTCAACAACCACAAAAAAAAAAAAAAAAAACTTACAATCCTATAAATATGCACAAAAAGAATTATCAATCGAAAAGTCTTGAGATGTTCTTCAAC
Organism: Stephania yunnanensis; assembly: GCA_039657365.1. Taxonomy (NCBI): domain Eukaryota; kingdom Viridiplantae; phylum Streptophyta; class Magnoliopsida; order Ranunculales; family Menispermaceae; genus Stephania; species Stephania yunnanensis. Next base: position 49,203,854 of record CM077585.1, on the reverse strand, counting down.
ACCACCTGCGCACCAAGGGACATTTGAAACAACTTAATAATTGAATAGTTGAACTTAAATTTTTCAGGGACATAAGCATCATAGGAGATAGAGCTAAGGTAGAAGAGCAATGACTCACATCGAACTTATAGTGACGATCCCCGCACTCGACCATCAAAGTCTACAAACAAGCAAAAAGATTAACATTAATTCATTTGAGATTTAAGAATCCACAAACGATGATAAACACTTGCATATACTTGATTTAAGTAAATTAAATTCTTACCAATCCAAAGTAGGAGGAAGATAGCAATGTTTGTCATTTTCACTTTTATCTTCATTTTCTAAAAACATATAAGAAAACAAAAATATGCTACCTCATAGATAGACCAAAAAACTCATAAGACTATTTTCAATCAATCCACTTTCACAAGCTACAAAATTTATCATAAGCTCACTCATCTCATTTCAAACTGAGCTTTTTTAACTTTCAAGAACCAAACAATAAACCTGTTTAATCCATTTCATAAAGATCGAACTTAATGAGTATCAAACTATTGATCACACCAAAAAAAATGATATGGACTTGTTATTGCCTAAATTTAAAGAAGACATATCCTTATTCAAACAACAATGCAAATTATAGATCATATTCAAGTAAAATTTATGCATTAAACCACTTAATCGAATATTTCAATCAAAAAATGAATGAACCAAAACCAATTTTAAATATGTTTTTCATGGATTCTTAAAGTAGTATTTACTGAATTTATTTAGACTAACTTAAATCATTTAAGGACTCAAACCTCATTCCTAGTTATCTGACTTAAGTCATTCCTGACTTTTAAACCATTCTTTCAAATCAAAATCGACGATTCGAGTAAAACAAGTATGCGGTGAAGCAAAACAAGAAAAATCTCATAAACTTAGTTATCCAATATAAATTGAATGCGATCGACTAATCACAACTAAAAAGATTCAAATCAACTCATTAGAGTCAAGTTCGACTTAAAATTCTCAAATCATAGCATTTAGTCGAAAATCCATGATTTAATCGAAGTCTTTTTTCAATGGATAAAACAAAGTCTCTTCCGCATCTCAACTTAGCTTCAAGTCTCACCCAAAATGATGATTACTAACTACATTCAATAAAGTTGGATTGAACATATTTCAAGACTTGGGAAAAAAATGAATGAGCTCTCCTTGAAGCGTTTTAAAAGGATTTTACCCAAATCAATGCAAATTAGCTACAATCCTTTCGAGACATGAAAAATCATACTAATGATTGCTCGATTAAATCATATCATAGAAACAAAGCTCAATAAAGAATCCATGAGACTTTAGAATCATGCTTTTCCATGCGCTTCGTTAAAAGAACAAGTTAAGGTCTCTTTTGACAATTTCATCAAACAAAAGAGCACATTATCCACCAATACCTTTTACAAGGCATGATCACTTTTGAATACTAGCCCAAATCATCAATATCATATAAATTTTTTTTCATGGAATGCAACTAACCATAACAAAATCCCAAACTTGCCCTAGACATTCAAATTTCCAAGACAAATAGAATCACAAAAAAAACAGAAAAAAAAGAGAGCTAAAAAGGTAGAGATTGAAATTCAATAGACAACCAAAAATCGGAAATACCTCGGCGGCCAAGTATTCAAGCACGGCTGCCAAGTAAACAGGAGCGCCAGCATCGCCCTCGCAGCGAAGAAACCCGTCGTCGTCAGACTTGGTGAAGCAGTGGTGGAATTTGTTTGCGGTGGTGGCGGTGGCGGCGTGGGCGGCGGCGACGGCAGCTTGTCGGACGAACGCCCTTAGTTTTAGGGTTTTGGAGTGAGGTTTGAAGAGGGGGGAGGGTTTGAGAGGGAGAGAGCGGTCGACGGTCCGTGAGAGAGAGCGGTGACAGAGAGAGCGGTGAGAGAGAGAGAGAGAGATCTGCCGTAGATAGGGTTTTCCGGAGAGACAGAGAATCGGGAGAGAGAGCGGTGAGAGACAGAGAGAGAGAGATCTGCCGTCGAGAGAGAGAGAGAGAGATCTGCCGTTGCCGAGAGAGAGAGAGAGAGAGATCTCGCCGTTGCGTCGAGAGAGAGAGAGAGAGATCTCGCCGTCGAGAGAGGGGGTTTTTGGGGAGAGAGACAGAGAATCGGGAGAGAGAGCGGTGAGAGACAGAGAGAGAGAGAGATCTGCCGTCGAGAGAGAGAGAGAGAGATCTGCCGGAGAGAGAGAGAGAGATCCGCCGCTCTTGGGAGAGAGAGAGAGAGAGAGATCTGCCGTCGAGAGAGAGAGGGGTTTTTGGGGAGAGAGAGAGAATCGGGAGAGAGAGGTCGAAGGGTTTTGGGAGAGAGAGAATCGGGAGAGAGAGAGGGAGTTTTATTTTTGAATCATCGAGATCGAAAGATGCACAAATCTCGAGATTTGATGAACGGGTATAACAAAATAAAGTTTTGGCGGGAATGGTGGCGCCAATTTTCAGAGACGGAATTTAATTCCGTCTCTAATTCCGTCTCTAATTCCGTCTCTGATCTGTCTCTAATCCGTCTCTGAATGTTTCCGTCTCAATTCCGTCGCTAACTTTTTAATTTAGAAACGGAAATTATTCCGTTTCTAATTCCGTTTCTGATTTAGAAACGGAACTTATTTCCGTTTCTAATTCCGTTTCTGATTTGCTGTTTTTTTGTAGTGAAAATTACAAATGTCTTTGTACGGGTTGAAACAATCCGGACGAATGTGGTACAAACGTCTTAGTGATTATTTACCGAAAGAAGGACATGTAAATAATCCGCTTTGCCCATGTGTCTTCATTAAAAGATCATCAACAGGATTTGTGATTATTGCTGTATATGTTGATGATTTAAATATAGTGGGAAACCACGACGACATCGTTAGAACATCCAAATACTTGAAAAAGGAATTTGAGATGAAAGAACTTGGAAAAACAAGACTTTGTCTTGGTTTGAAAATTGAACATTTTTCAAGTGGAATACTTGTCCATCAATCAAATTATATTGAAAAATTATTAAAAAGATTTTATATGGACAAGGCACATCCATTGAGCTCTCCAATGGTTGTCAGATCACTTGAAGTTGATAAGGATCCATTTCGACCTCATGAAAGTGATGAAGAGCTAATTGGTCCGGAGGTACCATATTTAAGTGCAATTGGTGCACTTATGTATCTTGCAAATTGTACAAGACCTGATATTGCTTTTGTTGTCAACTTACTTGCAAGATACAACTCTTCACCAACTCGAAGACATTGGAATGGTGTTAAACATATTTTCCGATATCTTCGAGGAACAAGTGACATGAGTTTATTCTACTCGAGAGGGGTAAAATTGAATCTCCAAGGTTATGCTGATGCTAGATTTTTATCTGATCCCCACAAGGCCCGTTCTCAAACGGGATATGTATTCACATGTGGTAATACTGCTGTATCATGGAAGTCAGTAAAGCAAACTATGGTTGCTACTTCTTCCAACCATTCTGAAGTACTTGCAATTCATGAAGCAAGTCGTGAATGTGTATGGTTGAGAAATATGATTGAACATATTCAAGAATCATGTGGATTGCCTTCAATAAAAGATTCTCCAACCATATTATATGAAGATAACGCAGCATGTATTGCACAATTAAGTGAAGGATTCATAAAAGGGGATAAAACAAAACATATTTCACCAAAATTCTTTTATGCGCATGAGCTTCAGAAGAATGGTGAAATTGATGTGAAGCAAATCCGATCGAGTGATAATCTTGCTGATCTATTCACAAAAGCCTTACCAACTACGACATTTAAAAGGCTTACATATGGTATTGGCTTGCGTAAACTTAAAGACATTGCAAGTAAAGAAACTGAACAAGTTTCACCCATGTTCACATGAGGGGGAGTTATTGATTAGTGTATTGCACTCTTTTTCCCTTAGCTATGGTTTTATCCCATTGAGTTTTCCTAGCAAGGTTTTTAATGAGGCAATCTTAACAATATTATACCCATTTTAATATTTATGAGAATAGTGTACTCTTTTTCTTTTACTATATTTTTTCCCACAGGGTTTTTCTTAGTAGAAGTTTTAACGAGGCACAATCTCTAAGCAAGTGTCATCCAAGGGGGAGTGTTATGGAATATGGATGACCATGCATGTACACCAAGTTGAATGAAAACTTCTCATTCCAACTATCTCATTTCTTCTCTTCTCCTTTGTAGTAGTAGTTTGTAGTAGTAGAAGTTCTTAGTCTTCTACTTCATTCTCTAGTTCTTAGCAAGTCTCAGTTCAATTCACAATATATATATATATATATATATATATCGCGTCCTTATTAATAACCTAAGCAAGAAATGAGGTCCCTTCTCATGTCTACACTCCTGCAGCACCTCAAATCAATCACTGACTGAACAATGTATTTGGCCATAAAAAGTCACAAGTGTTGACCAAGCTGATGATGATTCTAGCGTCACAAATCAATTTTTCTTAATTACCAGTGTCTACATTATACTTTATGTGCCACTGCTTTTGCAATTTGCATGAGCATTCTAAAAGGTTAGCACACTATGACCAAAATAGAAAAAGAAAGAAACCAAAGTAGTGAGCGCAATAACGTGTCAAGGGGTTACGTACATATAACCATTCACAAAGCTTCTAGCTTTCGCTTCACATGGTTTAGCATCCATCTCCTTGCTTGGAGGATACTGAGGAAGGTTTGAAGGGGCGTATCTAAACGGGCCTTGCCCTGGGCTGCAGCCCAAGGCGAGGCCCAAATTTTTTTTTTCTTTTTAAGCCCAATTTGCCCAAACATACATTTGAGTCCACCTCAAAAATCTCTCAAACCCTACGTTAAGAACCAAAAAATTAGCAACGCACATACGGTCAAAATTAACGCACGGAAAAAAAAAAAAAAAAAAAAAATTCTCGGCATATTCGCGTCATTCTCACACTCACCGAATGTAAGTTCCTTACATTTTTCGAAGTTTTTTGGAGCAATATCTTTTCAAATTCTATTTTCTTGTGTCTTCTACCTCTATTCTTTTTGTGTTTGAAGAAACCAATCAATCTCTTTGGGATTAATTTCATTGCTCTACATTTAATTTTTTTTCATTAGATTGCACTATAATACAAGGATAGATTAACGTTTCTTTTACAAAGTGCGAGCAAAGAGGTATATTAGTTCATATATTTTTTTTTTATTTGTATGTCTTTTTTTGAAGGGATATTTTTTTAATATGGAAATCATTGAGCAAAAATATATGCTAGTTCTTAATTTTTCTTAACTTGTTGGTTTTTGATGTTTTGTTAGTTGGGTTTTTTTATATATAAGAAAGAGATTGATTGTATAACTATGTTGTCAAAAATCTCATATTTTTTGACAACATAGCTTATTTGCAATAACATATCACACAAAAAGAATAAATCATCATCAAAAAGTCTCAATTATTTTCCTTATCAGATGTTTGGCTAGAGGAAGAGAAGTCTACCATGGAAGTAATTAAAAGTAGTACCTACATGCTACATAGAACAAAGTTATTTATAGTTTCACTAGTGTTATTTGACCATTCAAAAAAGATAATTGTTAAAATAATCAGTTATTTTCAGATAATCCGTTAAATGTCAATTAGTCTTATTTTCACTTCTCCTACCTGGCTACCTTCACATAAATCAAACACATTAGAATGTCATTGATACAAAAACACACACACACATACACACACACACATTAGAAAGTTATAAATATCCCAACAGTAGCGTATAATTTATATATATTAAATAAAAGAGTATATATATACATATATATTGTGGTATAATTTTATGTTTGTTATGGATGCATATATATATATATATATATATATATATATATATATTGTGGTATAATTTATTTAAAGTATACATAATAATATATAAAAAATAATAATTTAAAAAATATTTGTAGCCCAGGGTTATCAAAAATCCTGGATTCGCCTTGAAGGATCACATGCATAAGGCTCAGTGATGAAAAACTGCAATACAACAAACATGCAAGCTGATGAAAGGAACTAATGAGGTTAATCAAACTTAGGAAAATGTCCCACTTTCCTTATCAAATTTCAACAAGATGAGGTGTGTTAGCAGTTGAGTAGGAATGGAAACACTACAGCCACAAGGTTGACTAATTGTTCAAATGAACGTATGGGATTATGTGCAACACGCAATTTTGTTTCGAAGGAGAGAAAAAGTCCTGGTGTTTGGCAGTTTGCCAACCATTTAAGTGAAGTTACCAACCATTAGCGACATGTATGAGGTCAAGTCCCCCATAGAAAATTCAATCACAAGGATTTCATATCAATTTATTGGTTTTTAGTGTGTGCATCGCAATCCCATAATCGCAATGGTAACAAGCTCAAGGCAACTAAATAGAGCTAAAATCTTTCATGAAACTCAAAAGAAGGGCATAGTTAATTAATTATTCAATAATAATGGATTTCATCAAGCAGTATACAAGAAAAGAGATTCTGAAGAAGTTTTAACATAATCCACAATAACTTTGACAAAGAAACCTTGGGGATTGGGGAGTGTGTGTACTCCGAATGACTTCGTAATCAAGAAAACAATTTTGGCCCGTCGATCGAACCCATGCGTGTCTCGGATCTGTGCAGTCCAACGTGCACACCTCCTCTTTCTTTTCTTCGATGGCACTTGACTTGACTCCACCAAGATGCAATATCTCCTTGCAATTAATGCAAAATAAGTCGATCCAACAAAAAATACAAAAAACTTTTGTCTTTTTCTCTTTATGAAAATCAATTAGATGAATTGATTTTAATCAACCAGAAATTCTTTGTTATTGCAGCGTCAATTCTTGCTCTCGACCACAAAATTTCACTTGCGATCACAAACGCAACCAAACGTCGTCTTCGGTGCCGATCTCCTGTAGCATAAAACTTCTTTAACCCACCGATCTTCAACAGTTTGTTAGGCAAATGCAGCAAACAAACAACACACACACGATAGACATACAGAGAATTACGTGATTTGACAATATGCCTATGTCCACAGTAGAGAACACAAAGATTTTATTAAATCAAAGATTACACCAACGCCAAGCCTTTAACTCTCTCGCAACTAATTAAGACATTAAAGACATTACCAATTTAATGGTCTACCCTACTTATATATGCACTAAGATATCAGAGTTTTACTAGGATACCAAACCTTATTGGACTTCTACTAAGAAACTAAAACCTATCAGAGTTGTACTAAGAGACCAAAACCATGTTGTATTAGGACTTCAAGCCAATATCAACAAGGTTTCTATTGAATATATTTTATGTATAGTTATTTGTGTTGGTTGATGCTTGAATGAGTTAATTGCTTTACTCCCTCTGTTCAATCTCTTGGTATAAACTAAGTTTCATAGCAGCACATATCAAATGATGATGCTAGATCTTTGCTTTTATGTGAATGTTTTTGCAGTTTGCATTTTGTTTTTCTCATTCGCCATGTCATGTTGTTATTGATTTGCACCATGTGAGATGTGCGCCCTTAAAGCATCGGCAAGTTGCGATAGTTTGGTCACTTGCAAAGACGACCTACAAATGTTCTAACCTGAAAACTTGACTCAATAGAAACTTTAGAAATTTGACGAGGTAGGAGCAGACCAAAGTTAACATGGGATGCATTAATTAGAAGGGATTTGAATGGTTTGCAAAGCTCACCATCAATTGCACTTAATCGAGCACAATGAAAAAGTTTGATCCATATAGCCGACCCCAGTTAATTTGGGACTGAGGCTAAGTTGTTGTTGTTGTTGTTGTTGTTCATCATGAAAAAAGGGCATTAAATATAGGGGAGTGGAACTTTTTTTTTTTTTTTATTGGAGTAGAAGAGTTTAATCAATATAGCTGACCCTAACTAATTTGTTGTTGCTTTCGTTTCCAAGAATACTTCATTGGGGAACTGGATGGCCCAAGTCAATAAATGCATTTTAAATCCTCATTTGCTCTTGTAACTCACAATGTCATTATATTGCTGTTAGTTTTTCCTATTCACAGTGATGTACTTCTACGTTTACTAGGAGTAAAGAATCTAATTGCCTTTTGGAACTTCAGTGAGGGCGGACGACCTAGTAGTGCAAGCGTCTTCGTCAGTGGCTTTGTATTGGGAGGCCTAGTAGTAGGAGCATTAGGCTGTATATATGCTCCCCAGGTAAAACTTATTGTTTACCTTGCTGTTTGGCTTACTATGTGGTGTACGGTTCTATAATTGCATTGCTTGCTTGATTCAATGCAATCTCATGCTGACAATAATCTACCCAACTTATTTCTATGATGCCACAATTTTTTGGTTCTGCTATAAGCTTTTGATCTATTTTCATTCAACTTCTCGCCAAGTATTAATTTCCGGAGCTCCAAACTTCTTTTTTTTTTTTTGCAATTATTTCATTTATCAACAGAAAGAATGTTGGAACAATTATACAATATGCATATCACTGAACTATAATATATCATAATTCAATTACAAAGAACTAAATTAAATCATACTAAAAATAGCAATGTCCTAAGACGAAATTTCCTCCAATTGGTGTATGAATGCTTCAAGAGGTTCGTCCCAGGATACAACCTGGATTGATCTTTGATTACACACCAACCAAAGAACCTTTCTTGTGCAACAATAAAACTTCTCTCAACAAAAAACTTAATACTTTCTTCCATTTCGTACATACTATATATAGACAAATAATGTCTCTTATGAACAGTCACATGCAACTGTTCAAAAAACGTTGGTTGTTAGTGGTTCATTTAACCACTAATGTACACACCTGTTAAAACAAAAAATCACAACTGTTCACAACTGTTCACAACTTCACTATCGTCACTACTGTTCACTACTTCACAACTTTTAGGAAACTAAAAGTTATCAAACGAACCTTTAAGTAATTACGAAATTACTTAATTTAAAAAAATATATATATTTTAAAAATTTATGTTGTGAATTGGCTAAGTTCTCATATGAGACTAATATTGGATACTATACAAACTCAATATATTTCAACAATACCCCACATTTGTATGGTATCCATCTGCAACCATGACCGAGTTTACTTTGCCAAATCACAAACACAAATATAAAAATATCATTACTTTAAAAATAACATTACTTCAAAACAATTGAGAGAGATTATAATGTCATGTTAATCAGGAAAGTGTCGTATAGACTTGAACTTACCCTAGTAAGATCATATCGAGTTCACTTCGTGACGCAGTGATGTATGTATCTTGAACTGTTTCACTTTTTGTAGTAAACTAAGTCAATATGTCTCACTTATGACATGATTACTGATGCACGTTATTCTTTGTTGTTCATTTTGGTCCTGAACATATCCTAGATTCATGATAGCTTTAGAGAATTTAGCCTATTCATTCTCATAAATGCGACCCCACATTTACTATCATATAGGTGACTTATCTTTAATCATTAAATGCAATATTGCATACCCTAAGCTTCTTATCAACACACTTACTTCATCATAGGAACAAGTAATTGTGTGTCATGTTTGTTAAGTCAAGTCTAACTAGTTTGCCTATTGAACCTAGACCATGGGATCTCCAATCAGCTAGGTTAGGTTTCCACTAGACTTAACTTACTCTATAGGCTTTAAGCCCATTCCCCTCGATAATATCTTCACTTGATCTCTTGGTAAGCCTTTAGTCAAAGGATCTGCAATGTTTTCCTTAGACTTAACATAATCAATACTAATTACTCCACTTGTGAGTAATTGTCTTATAGTATTGTGTCGGCGCCTTATATGTCTCGACTTACCATTATATATGTTGTTCTTAGCTCTTGCTTGTGCTGCATACTATCACAATGTATGCAAATTGTGACTGGTTTTGGCTAGCAAGGAATATCTTCTAGGAAATTTCTTAGCCATTCAGCTTCTTCAGCTGCCTTGTCAAGAGCTATGAATTCAGATTCCATGGTGGAACGTGCTATACACGTTTGTTTTGTTGATTTCCAAGAAATCGTTGCTCCACCTAATGTGAATATATATCCACTTGTTGATTTGGTTTCTGTATTATCGGAAATCCAATTTGCATCAATATACCCTTCAAGTACAGGTGGATATTTTGTATAATAAAGTCCATAATTTAAGGTATATTTAAGATACCTTAGAACTCTTATTAATGATGTCCAATGAGCATCATTAGGATTACTTGTGTATCTACTCAGCCTGCTTACTGCATAAGCTATGTCGGTCTAGTAGAATTCATCAAGTACATCAAGCTTCCAATTACTTGAGAATATTCCAATTGATAAATTGCTTCTCCATTATTTTTCTTAAGATGACAATTAGCATCAAAAGGAGTTGGAGCAGGTTTACAATCGAATTGATTGAATCTTTTTAAGATTTTCTCAACATAATGAGATTGTGTGAGGACATAATCTTCGTTATTCCTTTTGATTTGAATTCCTAGTATTACATCAACTAGACCTAAGTCTTTCATGTCAAAACTGGAATTCAACATCTTTTTGGTTGACATTATAGCATCCCTACTTGTGCTCATAATCAACATGTCATCAACATATAAACATACTATGACGCAAAAGTTTTTCATTTCTTTAATGTACACACATTTGTCACATTCATTTATTTTGAAACCATTTGCTAGCATAGTATGATCAAATTTTTCATGCCATTGTTTTGGAGCTTGTTTAAGTCCATATAATGACTTAACAAGTCTACAAACTTTATTCTCTTGGCCTTTGACTATGAACCCTTCAGGTTGGTCCATATAGATTTCTTCTTCTAACTCTCCATTTAGAAATGTTGTTTTAACATCCATTTGATGTATTTCCATATTGTATAAAGCAGCTATGGCAATCAACATTCTAATGGAAGTTATTCTCGAAACAGGAGAATAGGTGTCGAAGTAATCTACACCTTCCTTTTGTCTATAACCTTTTGCAACCAATCGTGCTTTGTATTTATCAATAGTACCGTCAACTTTAAGCTTTCTTTTGAATATCCATTTATATCCAATTGGTTTGATTCCGGATGGTAGATCAACCAATTCCCATGTATTATTTTGTAAAATGGATTCAACTTCACTATTGATTGCTTCCATCCATAAAGGCGCTTCCAATGAAGACATAGCCTCCTTATAAGTCTCGTGGTTCATTTTCGCTTAACGTACTTATGAAATCAGTCCAAAATTCTTTGGAACCTTAATTCTTTTTCCCCTTCTAGCTTCCAATTCTTGTTCTTGAACCCTTGAAGTGGTTGGTTCTTCTAGACTCTCTTCAGCCGTCCTTTTTCGTGATGAACCATTTTGTTTTTCCTTGAAAGGAAATGTATGCTAAAAAAATGTAGCATCTGCAGATTCTATGATAGTATTATCACTGATATCTGAAATATGTGATTTAACTACTAAGAATCTATATGCTGCACTATTCTTAGCAAAACCGATGAACACACAATCTACGGTTTTAGGTCCTAATTTAGTCCTTTTTGGTAAAGGAATTTGAACCTTTGCTAAGCAACCCCACACTTTTAAAGTTTTGTAAGTGGGTTTTCTCTTTCTCCAAATCTCATATGGAGACTTATCAGATTTCTTGAAAGGAACTCTATTCAAGATATGATTTGCAGTTAGTAATGCTTCACCCCACAAGTTTTGGGGAAGCCCAGAATCATTCAACATAGAATTAATCATATTCTTGAGAGTTCTATTTTTCCTCTCTTGCCACACCATTTTGTTGAGGTGTATATGGCGCAGTGGTCTGATGAATAATTCCATTTGTATTACAAAATTCTGTAAATTCAATGGAATCATATTCTCCACCTCGGTCGGTTCTTAATACTTTTATCTTTTTGTCAAGTTGATTTTCAACCTCTGCCTTATATATTTTAAATACATCAAAGGCCTCGCTTTTATTCTTGATAAAAAAGACATGACAATATTTGCTACAATCATCAATAAAAGTGATGTAGTAGTTCTTTCCTCCTCTCGTAGGATTTGATTTGAAGTCACAAAGATCACTATGAATTAAATCTAATAATTCACTTGATCTTTCTTGAACAGACTTAAATGTTTGCCTAGCAAACTTTGATTCAGCGACAAACTTCACATTTATGTTTTAAATCAATTTTAAACTTTGGTAACATATTCAAATGTACCATTTTATGAATTAATCTGTTATTTACATGCCCTAATCTAGCATGCCAAATATCAAATGATTCAATCATATAGGCAGAGATAGTCATATACGCAGAAACAATCATTTTATTTCCAGTGCCATTAACGATTACAATGCTTAACTTGAAAAGACCTTCAGTAAGATACCCCTTCCCTATGAACATGCCACCCTTGGTCAATACAAATTTGTCAGACTCGAAAACAAGTTTGAACCCTTTCTTATTCAGTAAAGGGCCAGACACAAGATTCTTCCTAATATCAGGAACATAAAGAACATCAAGTAAATTGATTACTTTTCCAGACGTGAACTTCATCTTCACTGTTCCTTTGCCTTCAACCACGGAGGAGGATGAGTTTCCCATGTAAAGTTTCTCTTCACTATCAGTCGGATGAAACTCAAAAATAAGTTTTTGTCACTGCATATGTGCCTCGTTGCACCAGTATCGATCCACCATCCTTTGGCATCGAAACAATATTAGTTTCAGAAACAACTGCAGTGAGATCAAAGTCAATATTATCAATTTCCATGTCGGTAACATTTGCTTGGTTGTTCACACCAGAATTATCAAAATTCTGATCTTTCTTGTGGCGACAATCTTGAGCCCAATGACCCTGCTTTCCACAAACCCAAAGAACTTCCCTTAATTTTCTTGTAATCCTTCCCCTTTGGTGCTAACGGCTTGGCGGTTCTCTTAAGATTTTTCTTGAAATTCTTATTCTGGAATTTCTAAAATTTGGACTTGCTTGATTGTCCTACCACCATGTTAGCATTAGCATTAGCCATTTCCTTTTTGTCTCCCTTCCTGTGATCTTCCTCAACACGAAGTCGCAGAATGAGATCCTCAATGGACATGTCCCTTCGCTTGTGCTTTAGGTAGACCTTGAAGTCATTCCACGACGGTGGAAGCTTTTCAATAATGGCTCCAATCTGAAAATGTTCATTTACGATGCACCCTTCAAATAAGTGCAATTCATGTATCGAACTTGCGCTTCTTCCACTTGCTTTACCACGGACTTTCGAATCCACCATATTGTATTTCAAAAACTTGCCTACCACGAACTTTTTAGCCCCTGCATCTTCAGTTCGGTATTTCTTTTCGAGAAGATCCCAAACATCCTTTGCGGTTTTACATTCATAATAGACATCATACAGTGTATCATCAAGTCTATTCAAAATGTAATTCCTGCAAAGAAAGTCAAAATTCTTCCATGCTTCAATAGTAAGGAGAGTTTCCCTGGACAAAGGGTTCTCATCAGATTTCTGAACTTCTTCCTTCACTATGTTGGCAAGATTCATAGTGGTCAGCCAGAACAGCATTTTCTGCTGCCACCTTTTAAAGTCAAGACCCTTGAACGACTTCTCTGGTCTTTCATCTTTGGGATTAACAGATGTGGATTTCTCAGTTACAAGAGATGCCATTTCAAACTAGTATGAAAACAACAATTTCGTATAAATCAGTGACTAGTTTTTGTAAAAACAGTGACAAATTATATGCAATCAACTATTGTATGTAAACCAGTGATAACATCAAAATTTCGTCTTAGATTGTTGGAACAATTATACAATATGGATATCACTGAACTATAATATATCATGCGTGAATTCAATTACAAAGAACTAAATTAAATCATACCAGAGGCTTGCACTAAATAGCAATGTCCTAAGACGAAATTTCCTCCAATTTGGTGTATGAATGCTTCAAGAGGTTCGTCCCCAGGATACAACTGGATTGATCTTTGATTACACACCAACCAAAGAACCTTTCTTGTGCAACAGTAAAACTTCTCTCAACAAAAAACTTAATACTTTCTTCCATTTCGTACATACTATATATAGACAAATAATGTCTCTTATGAACAGTCACATGCAACTGTTCAAAAAACGTTGGTTGTTAGTGGTTCATTTAACCACTAATGTACACACCTGTTAAAACAAAAAATCACAACTGTTCACAAATGTTCACAACTGTTCACTACTGTTCACTACTGTTCACAACTTTTAGGAAACTAAAAGTTATCAAATGAACCTTTAAGTAATTACGAAATTACTTAATTTAAAAAAATATATATATATTTAAAAATTTATGTTGCGAATTGGCTAAGTTCTCATATGAGACTAATATTGGATACTATACAAACTCAATATATTTCAACAAAGAAGGGTTGTAAGCTCTCAAAACTATGGTACAGTTCTCCGGGAAAACAAAGTTACAATCTTCCTGGACATTTTAAGTTTTAATACTTCTAGTTCTTGGAGCTTCTGGGAAAATGTTGAAGATAACATGGCTATTGGGTACCTAATACCTATAATGAGCTCAACCTTTCTGATTATTCCTACCCTAGAAACTGCTTTCACATGGGAAATTTATCTATTGATTGCTTGTGTATCTAAATTATGACTTTAGCTGTTGTTTACAAACTTGGTTTTGTATAGTATTATGACTATTGGTTTCCTCCTATTGACTAATTTGTTTTCCATAGATTACATCTTAGTGTGTTAATCTCCTGTACAGATCTGCAAAGCATTAACGGGAGCTGACAGAAAAGATTTGATGAGGAAGCTTCCAAAATTTATTTATGATGAAAAAAGACTTTGGAGGTGAGGACCTGTTCTTAATGCTATTTTGAGTCTCGATACATGCTTTTGTTTGGATAGATTAGTTTCCACATTGATTATGCTCGCCAATGTATTATGTGTTTTCGCTGCAGTTCCATATGGTTTAAGTGAACATTTCTAGTCTTTTTTTTTCCCCTTCTATATGTGAGGCCGTAGGAATCCCAAAGTGAATTGTATGAAAATTCTGATAACATCTCCAAGCTTTCAGAGAATTATTAGACTATATAAACTTTGGGTTGCAGACTAGATGTGAAAGAAATGTTACTAAATCTTAGTAAAGTTGCGTGAAAAATGACAATGTGGAAATTCTGAAATAAATACTCTAATTTGTTATTTATGTATATATACTGTTAGTAATAGAAAGAAATTGAAGATTCCTTACCATCCTTACTGATGCCACTTTACGCCTCAACTTTACCCAAGAACATATAAATTTACCTCCTCTTGCACAAAATATGACAACAATTATATAAGAAGCTTTTATTAGATTTACATCAACAACCCAACTTTTCTTCTCCAACATTTCTTCACTTTCTTTCTCGCCACATGTACACCAGATGCTTAATTTATTGGCGAGTTGATTATTATTTCTTTGCCTTCCCCAACAAATTCAAAATCTCACATAGGAAGACTTGAACCTTTAACCTCATGGTGCACACATGCCAAGCAAGTAGAACTACCACTTGGATGTGGCTAGTTTATTTTCATGCATATAGAATTCTATCAGAAAAGGATCATAGTTATACTATAGTTTTTGCAAAAGGGCATTCCTGCAAAATAACAATACCTGTCCTTGTGAGATAGGATGTAAATTTTAAGCATGACGAATAAATTCTTAAGGTTTTATGAAAGAAGAAATAAATGAGATTGAAAAATGATCACAACAATATCAAAAGCCTTAGTCTTAAATTAGTTAGGTCTACTACATGGATAAAACGCTTCCATTCAGCTCAATTTAATAGAGTTGATGATGTGTCATCATGATCCTTTACATCCTCCCTAAGTTATATTGGGTCTACTCCTTCAATATTCTCTCAGCAGAAGAAGTTTAGAACAAGAAAAGCTTGATTTCTTTAAGTTGAAGGATTGACCCGATTGGGTGCTATTTATAGTTTTGTGGGCATGCCCATACCATTGGATTCTTGTTCCTAGAGATTTAATTCCCAAGATATCTCATGGTTTTGAGTTGTTCCATATATCATACATGAATCGCCCATTGGTCGAAGGAAAGGAGGGGTCCTGATTCTAGTCCAGGCCCTTTAAGAGCAATTTTGTGTAATTTTACCGCCAGCAGCACCCTCATCTTTTTAGTTCTTAGCTAAGTTGCAACTTGACCCAGAAGGCATCATGTAGCAAGGATGTTTGTTGATTGTTTGATAGCGATCTCGTCTCAATGATATGATTTTTGTGTGGCTGAGAGACCAAGGTTTGGTTAGCAACTAATTTGTGTATCTCTACTTTATGATAAATGAATGAAATCTACTGAACATGAACCTATGACGTAATACTTCATATATTTTTCTCTTGTTGTCCATTTGTACTAAAATTCTAACCAGTCAAGTTGCAATAAAAATCAAGAGTCACAGAGGTGTTTTCTTGAAGACCTTGGGCTAGCTGAATGAAAAATAATGCTGTAAAATGATTTTGATACGCAACAAACATCTCGATTGCCTTGCAAGCTTCAACCCCAAATTGTGATTTAGCTCAAAGGCATTTTGCTCGATGTTGGGAGTAAAGTTGGGATTAGATTATGATAAGAAGGCTGATTAAACATAAGAACCGAGAACCACAAATATACAACAAAACAACAACCAAGCTGTGAATATATATTATAAATAACATTATAATCCAATACCTATTTCCATTATTAATATTAAGTTAAATATTTCTTACGTGTATTCTGTATGTTATCATTAGTGCAATATCGCATTGTCTTTTTCAAACATCCAACTTTTAAAAATGGATTAGTTGAAAAGGATAAAATGAGATAGCTATGGGAGTGAGAGTTGGGCATTTGAACTAATGTTCTAGGGGTAGTTAGTCATCCACACTATTTCTCTATTTTTTTAGGTGTGAGATTAAGGAAAATGATTGGGTGCCTATTTTAGACACCCGATTGTTGGTGTCCATTAATTTTTACATTGATGTTTGTGCGCAAACAAATCGATGTGTATTTAAGGGACACCAACAACCGTATGCCCATTTTGAGTCACTCTAGCACTAAGATTAAATGTCTAGAAAGAATTAATGGAAAACATTGAAATGCTAATCGTACATTTGCACATATGTTGGAAGTTAATAGGAACATTGTGTTCATGTTGCAATCTTAGGATCAGTGATATTTGAATTACAACAAGCAGAAAAAATTAGAATTGAGTTGAAGCATTTGATCCCTAACTCTGAATAATTTGGGGCTGCGCTTTGTTGTTGTTGTTGTTGTCCCGAGGAGCGGCCGGACGTAGTCATGCCTGCCGGGCCTATATAATGCACACAGCTTGACATTTCTAATGACTTTTGATGTAGTACCCATACACATAGAAGACAACCCAAGTATTAACCTCACATGAAAATTAGAGAATTAAAGCCCAAATAGTTAAGCCCGGAACTTAAGCTTGTCAAAATGTGGAGAACAATAAAGAAAGTGCACTAATAGACCACTAACACTGATTCTGCTCTTTATTCATCTAATGAAGTTTCAGAAACTGCATCTCGGATAAAGCAAACCCAATTATATTATTTTTTGCTTTATGTTATGATCTGGGCAAGTCTTAATTAATTAATTCAATGGACTCAGTACAATAAAAAGACAAAGTCAGACACATAAGCTAGGCCTTTTTAAATTCCTAAATTATGCTTTACAGGAATATATATATATACAATAAAAAGACAAAGTTAGACACATAACACATAAGCTAGGCCTTTTTAAATTCCTAAATTATGCTTTACAGGAATATATATATATATATTTGATGAAGACTCACCTTTCAGGTGGGTTTTGTTACAATAATTTAGTATATGATGATGTGAACATCTCAAATGCGTTTGCAAGAAATAATCACTTATAGCAACTTGCATTAAAGTAAGCTTACTATATTTTATTCTATACATATTGAATAAGAAAACAGCTTAAGAAACCCTATAAGCTTGGGCATTGGCACAGCAGCCTGGTCAATGCCTCAAATTTATACCCAATATTGGGAATTCTATTTTTTTTTTTGGGTAGTGCTAGGTAGACTCAATGAGTCCGGACTTAAATAACAATAAATACTTATATACCTTTTTGAGTAATATTGGTGTTAATTAGGGGTAAGGATAATTATATCTTTTTATATAATTGAATAATTTAAGTTACTAGTAAAAATCATTTGAGTCTTGACTCAAAGAGTCCAAATAGATTTTTTGTTTTTTTTTTTTTGGTTTTGATCCATTCAATCACTTTAATCTAATCAGCTTATAAAACTGAGGTCACCTAGTTTGACTCTAATAGTTAATAAATCATTTATTTTACCGAGCGCAAATTCACACATCCTATTTGATCAAACTTACTACTCCCTTCATTCCATAATAGGCGTTACATTTTTACTTGTGCACAAGAATTAGTTAAGGTAATGAGTTATTCACTATTAAGATTTCATAAGAAGACTAAATTACCCTCTCATAAATTACTTCATTTACTACTGGTATTGACTAACGGGAGAATTAAACTTATGAGTCATACTAAAACTTTGAGAGAAGATAATTGACAATAGGCTAAAGAGAGAAACAACAATATCAGAGAACCAATTTAGCTTCATGTCTGGGAGATCAACAATGGAAGCAATTTTCCTTGTAAAAAATTGTTGAAAAAATATAGAGAAAATAAAAAAATCTTCATATGGTATTTGTAGATTTAGAAAAAGCATATGATATGGTTCTTATAAGATGTTCTTTGGTGAATTCTAGAAAGAAAATGAGTACTTACTAAATATTTAAACACTATTAAGGATATGTATGATAGAGTACTAACGAGTATAAAAACATTCGGAGGAGGTAGAAAAGAATTTCTCATTACAATATGACTACATCAAAGATCAACTTTAAGCTCATATCTATTTACTTTAGTTATGGAAGAACTAACTAGGCATATTCAAGAGGATATACCATGATGTATGTTATTTGCAAATGATATTGTCTTAGTGGATGAAACAAAAGATTGAGTGAATAAGAAATTAGAACTCTGAAGGAATACATTAGAAGTTAAAGGCTTTAAGAAGTTGAGTAGGAAGAAAATTGAATACATACACTGTGAGTTTAAAAATACTAAAAATCATGATGATGAAGTGGTAAAATTAGGGGAAGTAGAAGTTCCTAAAGTGAACCACTTTAGATACCCAAGATATCATACAAAATGATGGTAATATTGATAATAGTGTCGCACATAAAATTCAAGCTAGATGGAAGAAATGGTGGAGTGCAACATGGTGATTTGTGATCGAAATGTTCCTACTAAATTAAAAGAAAAACTTTATAGGACTGTAATTATGCTAGCTATGCTCTTGGAAGTGAATGTTGGGCGTTAAAGCAACAACAATTACATAAAATGAACATTGCAGAAATGATGATACTTATGTGGATGTGTGGTAAAACTCGCAAAGATAAAATAAGAAATATAGAAATTCAAAGACAAGTAGAAGTAACACAAATTGATACAAAAATTAGGAATGACGGTTGCGGTGATTTGGTCACCCGCAAAGACGACCAAGAAATACCCCCACTAGAAAACTTGACTCAATTGAAACTGTAGAAATTCGACGAGGTAGAGGTAGACAAAAGTTAACATGGGATGCATTAATTAGAAGGGATTTGAATGGTCTGAAAAGCTCACCATCAATTGCACTTAATTGAGCATAATGGAAAAGTTTGATCCATGCAGCCAACCCCAATTAATTTGAGATCGAGGCTATGTTGTTGTTGTTGTTGTTGTTGTTGTTGTTGTTGTTGTTTTGTTGACTAAGAGAATGTGATTAATAATGTCATTAACTAAATAGAATGAGGTTAGAATTGAAAAGAAAAACATTTAATGTTTCCTTGATTTCCTAATGCAATGCATATTGTGAAACAAAACAAGTACTAAAAATATGATGTATATTGTGAAATGGAGGGAGTATATATTTTGAGTCAAATATATACAATAATATCTTAAAGTCACATGCCTGTTATAAGAGATTGCATATAAATTAGATGTTCTTGTGCATGGAATAGTTTCTAAGTTGTTGTTGTTTGTTTTTGGTTTGTTTTTGTTTTTGTTTTTTTTTTTTTTTTGCCAACGTTGAATTCATACATCATGTTCCTAACCCAATTAAAAAGGTACATCAATCTATTACAACAAGGATAATAGACATTACAAACTCTCAAGCCCAAAACCAATGTCCACACCATGTACATAGTGATGCAGTACAAAACCCATGATTAGAGACAACAATTAACTATAGAGGGAGGGAAACAACTCTGCGGTAGGGGACAATGGCCTCGTTAGGGAGACAACCACCCTATAAACGAGGGACAAAAAATAATGAATTCTCCCAAATTCACTTGAAACTATGACCAAAGGTGACTGTAGCTTGTAAATTAGTTACAGTGGCCAAAGTCTAGTTATTTTACAAGAGAAATTAATCGTGGTTTCTATGAAATCATAAACGGCTATTGTAGAGCGCATGACCATTATTGAACGTACCTTTCCTTAACATATCTCATTACTCCAGAATACCTCGATTTTGAATTTTCATTATTGAGCATACCTTACTTTTTTTTTAAATCCCTGAAATACTCTTGCTTACCCCATCACCCTTATCATCCCCCTCACCCCGACATCCCTTAATCCTTTTAATTTTTTGCTTTTGACCATTGTAGAACACTTATACGAGGTCGAAAGTGTCGTGTGAGTATTTTTTCGTCGAACAAGATTGGATCTAGTCACCTCATGCCCTAAGAGTGAGGAAGTGTCTCACGTGGGTCTTGGACACATGGGGCCAAGACCTCTCACTGATACTATGAAGGAGTCTCGATCTCAGTGGGAGACGAAGTGAGCTGGCAGAAACCTATATAGAAATTTTGGTGGGAGTTAGCGGAGACCTCTTTAGAGGTCTCGATGGGAGTCAATCGATACCTCTTTAGAGATCTCGGTCGTGTATTTGAAACCCTGCGAGCGACGATAAAAAAAAAATTAAAACTCCAAAAATACACGAAAACGACAAAAAATAGTGAGTTTTGCTCAGAATCGCTTGATATTCTCGATTCCATCGATATTTTGTGCACAAAGTACTAGATTCAAGCCCCAAATTAAAGCCATAAATCCAACAACAACAACAAACAACAACAACAACAACAACAACAACAACAAAACAACAACAACAACAACAATCAAATCAACTCAAAAACAACAAAAAACTTGAGAAAACCTAGAAATAGATTCAAATTAAAGAGGTGGAGAATGCACTCACGGTGTTGAATCGATGTGGTTTCGCTCCAATTTCGTTCGATTTAGGTATGAGGTCAGCAGAGTGCGATTCGAGATAGGTTCGGTTGACTAATTAGGTTTGGGTGAACAATGATGAGTGAGGTTTTTGGTTGAGTAATTAGGTTTGGGTGAACGATGATGAGTGAGGTTTGTCTAAGTAAAAAACTCTTTTATATGGATGGGCAATAATGTGATTTCGCGCAGGGGCAAAAACAAAAAAATTGAATTGGGGCCCGTTGAGCAAGTTTCGAGGTCCGTTTATCCGCTTCAAAAAAACTTACAATATGAAGTATGTACAATGAATCAAGATCGACCTCTCCACATGTCATCAGCGGCGACTCTAAACCCTAAAGATCTTTTTCAACTACTTTCTTGATCCAAGATCTTGAACTATCGTCGATCTTCCCTTTTGATCATAGTGGTTTCAATCAGTACATTTCTTTGCATTTATTTGTTCAATAAATTGCAAAATCATTTTAGATTTGTGAAGATTGGATCCATTCTTGTTATGTGTAGTATAGCTTTCGAAACAATTGTTCTTGGATCTGTGCGGTTGCTGTGTTGGCTAGTCCTCTTCTTTAGTTTTAATTTTTAGGCAGTTTGTCTTCTTTTATTGAAAGTTTTAATTTTGTTTTCTCTAGTTGGAAGTCTTATGTTTTCTTTGTTGGAAGTTTTGTTTTGTATCATGTGGTTCTAATGGCGTTTGTGTACTGTCACGTATTCTAGATATTTGTAAAGAGTAGTCCATGATTGTCAAATTATTTCAATGTTACTGTTGCATTTACTACAAAATTCATTATAATTCTTTTGAACAAAATAGGGTTAGTGAATCAATTTACTTTTATTATGACAATTTATTCTATATTATTCATTGATGATTTCCGAAATTTCTATTTCCCTTCAAAAGAAAAAAAGGTATAATTAATATCGGAAATAAAGAAAAGCTAATTAAAGATTGTTCTCATATCATATCAATTAGATTGCCTAGGTGGTGCTAGTTGGTCCGTAATAAGCCATTGGTGTGTTCAGTTCACATGACTGCTTAAGTAATCCGTTAGATTAGATGTAATTGGTTGTTCGGTTCGCATGATTAGATAATGTCATCAGATTAAGTTATTATACAAACTTTGGACTAAACAAAGTGGATTCTCACCCTATCACTAACTAATCTAATCTCTCCCAATATGTGTAAGGACGAAAATGCCCTTCACTTACTCCAAACAAAACCACTGGTTTTGGGGGGGTTTTTTATATAGGGAGTGGTAAAAATGAAATTTTCTTTTAATCACTTAAAACCAGGGTTAATTTCACAGATGGCCACCCAACTTTATAGTTTGTAACACTTTGATCACTAAACTCACGTTTGTATCAAATATATCACTCAACTTTATAAAAGGTTTCACAAAAATCATTGAAGACATTCTTTGATAAAAAATCTGGCGATCCTGCTTATGTGGGGCACCAATAAATATCAATTCAACACTTTGGTAATTCACCACGTCATCACTCACAAAGTTTAGTGACCTCCAACGAAATCCCACGTGGCGCCACATAAGCAGGGTCGCCGAATTTTTGATAAAAAAATGGCTACAGTGATTTTTGTGAAACCTTTTATAAAGTTGAGTGATATATTTGATACAAACGCGAGTTTAGTGACCAAAGTGTTACAAACTATAAAGTTGGGTGACCAACTGTGAAATTAACCCCTTAAAACCATATCATGTCAACCGAACAAGTCTCCAACTTCGGATTAACTCTATCCATAGTCATGTAATCCAATGCTTGCTAATCCGGCCTTATCAAGACAACCCTATCAACCCAACCGAACACACCACAAAAGTAGAATCTAATAAAATTTAAAGATTAATTTAATCAAAGGGAGCTAAATATTATTCAGAGCCTCAAATATTAAAATATTGTGATTCTTTAAACCACATAGAAAGTAAGTTTGGGACCAAATTAGTAAATGAAAAATACTAGAATGACAACAAGAATGTCACACTACAAGATACATTAACTCATAAGACTTTTTCATGTGACCTCGACCCGCGTGTTATGCTTCGAAATTTATGTATTCCTATATTCTGAGGTGTACATGGATGAGTCTTGTGAGCTTGCGGTGTGAGATGATGTTGTCATTCTAGCACTTCTCTTAATATATACTATCCAAGCGCTATATATATTCAAAATATTAAGGACACTTTCTTTTTTTTTTTTTTTGAGGTCGTGACATTTGGATACATTAAAATAAAAGGTGGCTAATATATGCTTCTAATAACATTATTATACATATTAATAATATGTTTAAAAAGACATTATTATACGTATTATTTTAGTGTATTTAATTAAGAGTTATACATAGCACGTGGATTTTGTTTTTTGTTAATATATATATAAATATATATACTGTTTTTTTTTTTTTAGCCACCAACTAACCAAAAAAGAAAGAGAAATATGTATGTTATTTTTTTGAAAAAATAAATGAAATGAAAGTTGTCAAAAACATAAAGAAAGAAATGAAATAGATCCATTAGGTAATGTAATGAATTAAACAAAACATTGCTCTATGACAAAAGAAATGACGGTTAAATGTATAACCATATATAATACTACCTATTGCCTAGAGATTAATACTACCTATTACCTTGTGTAAGCCAAAACCATTATGTGAGTGTACACTCTTCCTGGACCACCACTACACAGCCCTGATGGACCGCTACAGCAGGGGCTTTGCATTTCAACGTCTCTTGCCAAATCGGAGCATCACCAACGTACTCTGAATAATACCTGCAATTTCAGTTACACACACACACACTATGGTCTGCCATTTATTCTCCATCCAGTTGCTCAGATTGAAACACCTGTAATACATGGTTGTAATTAGTTAACACACAATATAAATACAATGCATAATAGCTCATGAAAAGAGAGCTTCTTGTTCTCTGAAATTATTTGGCGTGCTTTTACCTTTGATTGTTAGATTATCTTTTTCTAATTAATTTCTATTATATGCGCCCATATTATATTGTTATGTAATCCATGTTTTGAGCCCACAACTTGATGATAGTTTGGGCATAAATGATTTGAGTACGGGGTTTTAATTTCTCCCCTCTCTTCAAATTAAACGGACCCCAATAACTGTAAAACAATTATTGAGATATGATTTGTTTAAAACCGCATTGAGATCTCGCCATCAGATACGACCGTATTACGGAAGAAGGTAGAGAGGGGAAAAACATTCTTAAACTTATTGGCAATGGAATGAGGTATGTTTATATTTTATGATTTATGATTGAATTAAAAGTGTTATATAGATCAGAATAGGCAACATTGGTATCAGAGCATGGTTAAACACTTTTCATTCAATAAAGTGGTTTAAGTCGATGTTTAATTTCCGCATTATGGATCAATACTTTGATCGACTTAACTTTGCATTTTGGGTATATTGCGTTTTTGGGTATATTGTATTTTCCTATTCCAATGCTGATATATTTTGCGTTAAAGAATTTGGATCTATAATAAATTGATATATATGTCGTTGGATAATAAATTCTCGAATGAACTAAAATTTGGGTTTTATTGATATACATGCGTTGTGTACTATTTGTTTGTTTTGGTACAAATTATTTCCTACAAAGTAGGTGCATGGCTTAATCTTTCCTATTTGTTAGTGTTGATTAACGTGGCAGTTTGTTTATTCCTTGGTTAAAGTAATTAGTCACGTTTGAGAATTTAAGTGGCTGATTTTTAGTTGGTCAACGTGAACTGCAAATGGCTAATTTGCCACATTTAATAATACCATAACAATGTACTATATATATGTCTTAATAGTAGCATGTTTAAATATTGTCTTAATAGTTGCATGTTTAAATATTGTCTTAATTAATTACATGCAATATATGAAAATTAAGAATGTTAATTATGTATTAGAATTTAAAATTTTTTAAATTAGAATTAAAGTATGCTTAATTAAATATTTATTTAATGAAAAGCTTGTTAGTCACCAAAGTGGCTTAGCTTAAATAGATGTTAAATATTTAATTAAAACCAATTAATTATAATGCTAGGAGGTCACCAAAGGTGGACCATTGCTTATAATTAATAAAACTTAAGAGATTTATCTTCATACTTAATTAAAAATAGGTATGTTTTATCCAAAGATATCTTACTTATTTACCTAAGTGCGATTGATTGTCTATGAAAATATGCTTATTCAGAATTTGATATAACATGAATTATGTATTAAAGTATCACCCAAAGGTGAACTTAAATACATAATAAAAGTATTGTATGTCTGAATCTATTAGATTTAACTCAAAGCATTAATGTGAATAATTTTGTTATATTTGCAGCGTCCTCTAATATGTTTGCATTGGGTAATATGATGGTTAAGTTCAATGGGCTTAACTACAATGATTGGTCTGAACAGATCCAGTTCCAACTGGGTGTAATGGACCTTGACCTGACAATCATTGTAGATGAAAAGCATGCGGCCATTACTGAGGCCAGCTCAGAAGAGAAAAGTCTTTATATGAGGCTTGGGAGCGGTCTAATAGGCTAAGTTTGAATTTGATGCAATGACGATTGCAGAAAATGTAAAACCATCTATGCCCAAGACAAGCGACGCAAAGGAGTTCATGATCCAGCTAAAAGAGTACTCACAATCGGACATTACTAACAAGTCCATTGTGGAAAGCTTGATGAGTGAGTTGACCACTAAGAAATTTGAGTGGTCACAGCCCATCCATGATCATGTGACTAGTATGTCTAACTTAGCAGCGAAGCTCAAAGCAATGGGTATGGACGTGAGTGAATCATTTCTGGTTCAGTTCATTATTAATTCCATTCCCCTTGAGTTTAGTCAGTTCCAGGTGAATTACAACACCAAAAAAGAAAAATGGAACTTGCAAGAAATCAAGGCCATGCTCGAACAGGAGGAAGGGAGATTAAGGAAACTGAAGGGTCACTCAGTACATCTCACTATGCATGATGGAGCTAGCAGCAGCAAAGCGATCCCAGGAAGGAAGGACAGAAAGAAGGACAAAGCCCCAATGAAAGTCCATGAGGGTTAAATCCATAAGGAGTGTCACTTCTGTAGGAAGAATAAACACTTCAAGAAAGACTGTCCGAAACGAAAGGCATGGTTTGAGAAGAAAGGTATACATTACATTTCTGTATGTTTTGAATCAAACTTAATTGAAGTGCCTAATAATACCTAGTGGCTTGATACTGGTGCAACTACTCATGTTTCACATATTATGCAGGGATTCCTTTCAATCCATCTCATAAGCGGAACTGAAAAGTTCTTATTTATGGGAAACAAAATGAAGGTACACGTAGAAGGGATCGGGACTTAGAGATTAATCCTGGATACCAGATATTTTTTGGATTTAGAAAAGTGTATTTATGTTCCTGAATGTTCAAGAAACCTTGTTTCTATATCAAGATTGGATTGTGTCGGCTTTAATTTAAAGATTAGAAACAATTGTTTTAGTTTATTTAAACAAAAATACTATTATGGTTCTAGTATTTTAATTGACAACTTATATCGTTTCAATCTTGATAGTATGTTTGTTGAATCCTTGTTTAATGTTGAGCATGTTATTGGAAATAAATGTAGTGCACATGATGAGTGCTCTATTTTTCTTTGACATCAAAGATTATGTCACATATCCAAAGAAAGAGTAAAGAGGTTCGTGAAAAGTAATATCTTACCTCAATTGGATTTTGTTGACTGTGATGTATGTGTGGATTGCATTAAGGGAAAGCAAACCAAACATATATCAAAACGTCTTGCCATAAGAAGCAGTGAGCCTCTTGAATTGATACACACCGATATTTGTGGTCCTTTTGATGTTCCATCTTGGAGTAGTCAAAAGTATTTTATCACCTTTATTGATGATTACTCACGATATTGTTATCTATACTTGTTGCATGAAAAGTCTCAGTCAGTGGACATTTTAGAATCGTTCATTAATGAGGTAGAAAGGCAACTTGATAGAAAGGTAAAAATGGTAAGATCTGATAGAGGTGGCGAATACTTTGGAAAGTATGATGAAAGTGGACAATGTCCAGGTCCATTTGCAAATTTCCTTAAAAGTCGAGGTATTTGTGCACAATACATAATGCCTGGTACACCTCAACAAAATGGTGTAACTGAAAGGCGGAACCGTACTCTTATGGATATGGTTAGGAGTATGTTAAGTTGTAACATTATACCTTCATCATTGTGGATGTATGCATTAAAAACTGCTGCATATCTGCTGAATAGGGTTCCTAGTAAATCATTTCCTAAGACTCCTTATGAACTTTTGGACTGGTAGGAAACCTAGTTTGAGACATCTTCATGTTTGGGGATGTCAAGCAAAAGTACGATATATAATCCACATGAAAAGAAACTTGATGCAAGGACTATTAGTGGTTACTTCATTGGTTACCCTAAAAAGTCTAAAGGGTACATATTTTATTGTCCTAACCATAGTACAAGAATAGTTGAGTCTAGTAATGCTCGGTTCATTGAGAATGACCAAAACAGTGGGAGTGAAGAATCACGAAATGTGGATATTCATGAAATTCAATTGAAAACTCCTACATCTAGCATTTCTCCTCAAATTGTTGTTCCTCTTGTTGTATCACGGTTACAGCAATAAATCCGGACAACAAATCATTGTTCCAAATGAGGAAAATGAACTTATTGTTAATGAACCAGCTAATGATGCACAAGTTGTAAATGATCAAGTAGAACCACAAGAAATAGCATTACGAAGGTCTGCAAGGACAAGAAGACCATCGAAGTTTCAAATGACTATGTGGTTTATTCACTTGAACATGAATGTGATTTGAGCATTGACAAAGATCCAGTCTCGTTCAAACAAGCCATGAAATGTGATGATTCTGAAAAATGGTTTAGTGCCATGATAGACGAGTTGAAATCAATGGATGACAACAAAGTCTGGGAATTAGTCAAGTTGCTTGAAGGTGCAAAGCAAGTTGGTTGCAAATGGGTCTTCAAAACAAACGAGACTCACATGAAAATATCGAAAGACATAAAACCAGACTTGTTGCCAAAGGTTACAATCAAAAGGATGACATTGACTATAAAGAGACGTTCTCTCCAGTTTCAAAGAATGACTCTTTAAGAATTATAATGGCTTTAGTAGCTCATTATGATATCGAGCTTTACCAAATGGATGTGAAAACCGCATTTTTGAATGGACACTTAGAAGAGGAAGTTTACATGGACCAACCCGAAGGTTTCTTGACCACAAGAAAAGAAAACTTGGTGTGTAAGTTGAAGAAATCAATATATAGATTGAAACAAGCTTTCAGACAATGATATATTAAGTTCAATAATACCATTACGTCATATGGTTTTGTAGAAAACACTGTTGATCGGTGTATATACATGAAGATCAGTGGGAGCAAGTTTATCATATTGGTCCTATATGTTGATGATATTCTTCTTGTTGCGAATGATGTTGCTATGTTACATGATGTAAAGAGATTTCTCTTTATAAACTTTGAAATGAAAGATATGGGTGAGGCATCATATGTGATAGAAATAGAGATATTCCGTGATAGATCGCAAGGATTATTAGGTTTGTCTCATAAATGATATATCAATAAAGTATTAGAGAGATTTCAAATGGACAAGTGTTCTGCAGGAATAGTTCCAATTCAGAAAGGGGACAAGTTTAGTTTAATGCAATGTCTTCATAATGATTTGGAACGTCAGCAAATGCAATGTATTCCTTATGCGTCATTAGTTGGGAGCTTAATGTATGCCCAGACTTGTACTCGACCAGATATCAGTTATGCTGTTGGAATGTTGGGTCGATATCAAAGTAATCCTGGAATGGATCATTGGAAAGCCGCAAAGAAAGTACTTAGGTACTTACAAGACACCAAAGATTACATGTTGATCTACAAACGGTCGAGTCATCTCGAAGTGATAGGGTATTCTGATTCAGACTATGCGGATGTATGGACTCGAGGAAATCTACATTCGGTTACTTGTTCTTATTGGCTGGAGGAGCAGTTTCATGGAAGAGTGCAAAACAAATTGTAATTGCTACTTCCACTATGGAGGTTGAATTCGTGGCATGCTTTGAGGCCACTATTCATGCATTATGGTTGCAGAACTTTGTGTCAGGACTTGCTATTATCGATAGTATAACTAGACCTATAAGGCTATATTGCGATTATTCCGCAGCAGTTTTCTTTTCGAAGAATGACAAGTATTCAAAAGGTGCAAAACACATGGATTTGAAGTACTTGTCTGTCAAAGAAGAAGTGCAAAACAAAGAGTGTCAATTGAGCATATTGGTACTGATTTGATGATAGCAGATCCGTTAACTAAAGGATTACCGCCCAAAACGCTTATTGACCATGTTGAACATATGGACATTATAGACAAGTCCTTGTTAACATAATATTGTGGTATGTATACATACATTTATAATTGTATTGCTCATATTATTGTCATGACACTTGTGAATTCTATTAAAGCTTTGTCTTTGCTTATGTACTTGTTATCTTCATTATATTTTAGTGAGACAACATTATAGTTAGAGGGTTGAATTTTCCTTATTAAAGTTATACTGGTTGAGTTGATTGTGATACATGGAAGGAATCATTCGATTAAATGACTTGTGACCGCCATGATCTGATCATTTTAATTCAATGAAAAAGTGATTTGATAGATTCAATAAAAGTGCGCAATTATATTTTATTTTGAATCATCAAGTCATAATATGGGTCAAGTGGGAGATTGTTAGATTATCTTTTCCTAATTAATCTCTATTATATGTGACCCATATTATATTGTTACGTACTCCATGTTTTGGGCCCACAACTAGATGGTAGTTTGGGCATAAATGATTTGAGTACGGGGGTTTTAATTCCCTCCCTTCTCTCTTCAAATTAAACGAACCCCAATAACTGTAAAATAGTTATTGGATATGATTTGTTTAAAACCGCATTGAGATCTCGCCATCAGATACGACCGTATTACGGAAGAAGGCATAGAGGGGAAAACATTCTTAAACTTATTGGCAATGGAAGGAGGTATGTGTATATTTTATAATTTATGATTGAATTAAAAGTGTTATATAGATCATAATAGACAACATTGATATGGTATCAGAGCCAACGACAAACTAATCCTCGATCTTCAACACCAAGTTCAGGGTCCTCAGGGGTTGTACCTACGCCAACAATGGCGACACAACAAAGCCTCACTCCTTTTAATCCCTTTGGCAACTCTCTCTCCCAAGGGATGATCATCAAATTAGATTAAGACAACTTCATCCTCTGGAAGTCCATTGTCATCTCTTTCGTCAAATGAGTCAAGTTCGAGGAATATCTACTTGGGACGAAGTTGTGTCCTCCCAAATTTCTCGATGCTTCAACCACACCAAACCCGTAATTCGATGAATGGGTAAGCAAAGATCAGATGCTACTCAACTGGCTTATAAACTCATTAACACCAAAAATAGCCACAGTAGTCGTAGGACAACCTTCTTCAGCCGAAGCTTGACGTGCCATCGTAGATCTATGCAGTGCTCATAATCCAACAGGAATACAACTCTCAAGCACCAATCTCCAAACAACTCACAAAGGAACCCTCTCTATGACTGAATATTTGAATACCATGAAAAAGTATTTAGACAGCCATGCAACCGCTGGAACAGCTTTCGCAACTAAAGATCTGATTTCCTGCGCACTTGTTGGATTAGATGGAGACTACCTCCCCATTACTACTTTTCTTCAATAAAAGGGTGGAGTCACTTGGCCGGAACTTCAAGCCTCCTTGTTAAGTTTCAAAACGAAACTCCAACAACTTCACAATCTTTAAGCACTGGCCTCCTTATCCATGAATACCTCTACACAAAATGTGCATATCATCCCAAACCCCTCTACAAATTTATCTCATAATATATCCACTTCAACAAAGGTGCAGGCAACCAACACTCCAATAGGGGCATAGAAGGCCACAATCGAAGCCGAGGATGAGGAAAAGGCCGATCTTCCAAAAAACAACAAACTAACTTGTCAAACTTATGGCAAAGTCGGTTACATAGCAGCAATGTGTTACCATCGAAACAACAACTCCTACATGGGTGTTGCTCATTCTCAACAACAGAACAACCAATACCAACGTACACAGCCTACACCACACTTCTCTGCGTTCATGGAATCACTCATTCATTTCCAAATACATCACGGTATTTTGACAGTGGTGCTACCAATCACCTCACATTAGATCCGAGTCTCCCGAACACCAAATTCGACTATTCAGGTACTATGTCCATTGTTGTTGGTAATGGCTCTTCGCTTCCTATCTCTAACACTGGTTCTCTTTTCTTTCCCCATGTTCCATTCTAGGGATGCACATAGGGAGGGTAGGGAGATGGGGACCCCATCTCCATCCCCATCTCCGCTTAAGAATTCATCCCCTCATCCTCATACTCATTCACACGTAGGGATGAACTTTCATCCCCATTCCCATCCTCGCCTAATCCCCTGCGGGGATGGAGAATCTCCAAAGGAAAAAAATCTTTCCCCATTTCATTCTAAATTGAAGATCCTCGCGAGGATTCTTGCAGGGAATTTGCAAAAAATCACCATGTTTCTCCACTTTTTTTTCAAAAATTTTTTCAAAAAGTATGGTTCACATACATAAGATCACAATTGTTGAAAACTCCAACCAAATAAAGTATAACATATAAATATAGTTGCAAACAATTCAAAACAAAACATATAATTAACCAAACAAGTTAAAATTATAAATCACATTAGAGTTTGTTTATCACTAGTGTTTTGGGTAAACATTATATAAAATTGATATATACAATGTATAAATATGTATTTGATATATACGAGGATCTCTGCGCGGATCCCCATGGGTAATCTCCATGAGATACTCATATCTGCACGAGTATGATAATTTATCCCCATCCCCACCTCCATCCCCATTTAAATTTCCCATCCCCAGGGAATCCCCGTCCCCCGTAGGAATTCCCCACCTCACTTGCATCCTTACTCCATCCCTTAAATTCCATCAAACTCTATTGGTTCCTTCCATTAAGAAAAACTTACTTTCCACTTCTCAGTTAACAACATACAATGATGTCATTTGTGGAGTTTCACCTAACTTTTATCTTGTAAAGATGTTCATTCCTACCAGGTTTTACTTTGGGGAATCTTAGAGATGTGCTTTACTACATACCATCTTCTTTGGTGTCATCATCAACCTCAGCATCAGTCTATCCATAGTCATTCTCTTTCAATTCATCTCATGATTATAATGCATGGCACATGAGATCGGGCTATGCCCATTAGCCAGTTGTTAGTATAGTCTTGAGTACTTGTAATCGACCTATCCAATTCAATAAACACTTTATTTATAGTCCATATCAATTGGGTAAATCTCATGCCCTTCAATTTCAATTAAACAAGTTTAAATCATCTCATATTCTTGATCTTGTTCAAAATGATCTTTGAGGGTCATCTTCCACTCCATCCTCATCCGAGTATTGTTAGTACATACATTTCATTGATGATCACAGCAGGTTCACTTGGATATGCTCACTCAAACAAAAATCTGATGCATTATCTATATTCATCACCTTTAGGACACTTGTTGAGAAACAATTTTCTTGGCCTATCAAATGCGTTCAATCAGATTGGGGAGGGGAATACTGTCCATTTCAATCTTATCTAAGCCTTCATGGGATTACCTTCCAACACCCCTGCCCTCGCACTCATGAACAAGACGACAGGACAGAGCGTAAACATAGGCGCATCATCGAGATGTGTCAATCTCTTCTTGCCCATTCCAATATCCTCTCACCTACTGGTGGGAAGCAGCCCAAGCTGCAGTATTCATCATAAATCGTCTCCCCACTACAGTACTTAATGTCCTATCACCATATCAAGTTATCTATCACAAACCACCAAACTACTCCATTCTCCGTGTTTTTGGCTGTGCTTGTTTCCCGTGCCTACGATCATATAACCATCATAAACTCCAGTTTCGATACACAAATTGTGTCTTCATGGGTTATAATTCGTTACATCAAGGGTATATTTGTCTCAATCCAGGGGGTAGAGTATACATATCACGACATATCATTTTCGATAAGCATGATTTCCCATTTCACACTCTATTTTCCCCTTCCCTATCCGTCCCTCCCCCATAAGCCATTCCCCATACTATCATATCCTTAATACCATCTCCACTACATTACCATCTTAATCCCCACTTACCACTTCTCCATCCCCAACACCATCACCTCATAATTCACATTCATCTATTGATACATCACTACCATCACTACCCATAGTCCCCATAAAATCCCATCCCATAATCACAAGGGCAAAGGATAACACTTTGAAAAAAAGGTTTTCACTTGTTCATCTACTAACAACTCAACTGGGTATGGTGTCCTTCCTTTTTCTACAAAAAAGTCATATCTTTCCCCATTTGGAGAGCTGCAATGCAAGAGGAAATTGAAGCTCTTCATGGAAACAACACATGGTCTCTAGTACCCCTTCAATACACATAAATTAGTTAGAACAAAATGATCTTAAAATCAAGAAAAACACTGATGGCAACAAACACAAACATAAGGCAAGATTAGTTACGAAAGGGAACAAACAACTGCCAGGGATCGACTTCTGTGAGACCTATAGCCTTGTAATAAAGCAATCTACAATACGTGTCATCCTCATCTCACCCGCACTGAATGCGTCAATAAAGTAAAGTTCTTAAACCACTTATTTTGTAGAATAGTGGCAAATGGTCAACAAAAGCAAATCGATGGTTTTAAAATAAATTAATTTAATAACTAAGCTAAAATAAATTAAATTAATAAAATAATGAAAATACCTTTCAAAACAATTAATGGATACCTAGGTCTATGGTTCCACCAATCAGGATTAAAATTCAATGGCACATCATGGTCTTTAATCCTTCCCTAAAAGTTATTAATTTAAGTTATCCTATATTAGCTATAGAAAATCGACATCTGCCAGAAATTTTTAATTCCTTTAATATCGATAGCAAGGATGTCCGCCACTAACTACTTCCTAATTAATGCATAATCCTAGACATCCACCAATCGGGTTTAACACACTAATCGCAATAAAAATGATCCGTAGAGAATACTAATCCTAAATAACCGAATCGCGTCCGCTTCCGATTTAACCTATATTCAATTGTTGCACACTCAAGAACCAAAAGGTTTTTACGAAAACGGGTGAATGTTCGCCACTTTAATGTTCCAAAAGTACAATTACACGGATACTATCAGTCCAAATAACTATATGTTGTTTCCCTAAAAGCATGCATTAGACAACATACACACCCTAGATCTAAACAATATTCATTAAAATCAACAACAATGAAATAGGAGAAATTAAGTCAAATTAAATAATAAATTAATAGATTTCACAAGTTATGTCATGATTCAATGATCTCGACTTCTTTCCCCTCCGACCTAGGCAAGATTTGATTAGCCGGACATGGTGTCGAAAGCCTCCGGCATACTAAAAAAATAAAAGTCGATATTCAAATATAAAAGTCGATCTTCCAATAATACCTTAAGTTCCTAATATAATAAACAACCCAAAATCAATCCCCATAAGTGAGAGAAAATCAAATTAGTGGTATCTTTATTGACACATGCACCGAGGAGCATTTATGGCTATTTTGGGCTTGAAATTTGGAGTCAGGACACGTGTCCACGCCTGATTGGTCCGCCTACTGTTAGGTCGCTAACGTGGCGTGTACTGATTGGAGGATGAAACGTGCTAGCGTGCAGGAAGCTGACACGTGGAGGCAGCTGGCGGAGTGAGAGTTTTCGCGTAAGACTTGAAAAAAATTGGGAGACCGCACGGATGCGTGTCTCGAGGATAGTCTGATGGATGCTGAGATGAATCGAGAATTGTTGCGACGTGCTATGTTGGTCGAGTTGACGTAGCAGCGTCTCATTGGCAGAAATCTGCTGGTGACATGCTGTGGATGAGTATGACAATGCCACTTGGCAGCTGGGTGAGGGAAAATGATGGTTTGTGAGGATGAGCTGGACATGCTGGAAGACACGCGGACAAGTTGGTCCAATGAAAACACGACACCTGGCGCTTCTGGTCACTACACCACCAATTGCGCAGTACATAACTCGAGGCAAATCTTAAGGCTATTGTTGTGAGTAAGGGCTGCTGGTTGAGCTGGTGACGTGGCGATGCATGGACGAACATAGAGCTGACATGTGGCAGGTGCTAGTGAAGTGAAGCTCGCACACATCGTGCGAAGATATGGGAGAGTGTGCTATACCGAGGAAAACCAACGCATGCTAAAGATGAGTGACTTGCGAGTGTCACTTTCCTACGTCACTTGGTCATTCCTTAACACCAAATCAGCGGAGTTTTTGCCTGATTAATAGAATTTAGAGAAAAAATTCCAAAAAAAACACATCTGCTTAAATAATTCCCAATATAACACACTTAGTGCCACGTAGGATGCCACATGGGACTTGAGCGAGTGACTGGGTGTGTGGAAAACGTGAGTGGAAATCACGTTTTGTGCATGTCGTGATTTCCACTCACGATTTCCTTAGAGTGGAAGTCGTGACTTGCAGTCACGACTTCCATTCAATGGAAGTCGTGACTGCAAGTCACGACTTGTACTCTGAGGGTAAAAAAAAAACAGAGGCCTCCTCTATACACCAAAAAACCCGAAAAGAGTTGGACATAATCCATTCAAAGAATGATAATGGCTATTTAAAATGACTTAACATCATAAAAATCAAAGGCCAAGTTAATAACTAAACAATTAATGAAATGTTAATTGGAAAAATAAGTTTGTAGTGTTTAAACCGAAGGAAAAAAAAATTTCTTTCAAACAATGCAACAAAGGAAAAAAAAAACCATTCA
This sequence comes from Stephania yunnanensis, assembly GCA_039657365.1. NCBI lineage: Eukaryota > Viridiplantae > Streptophyta > Magnoliopsida > Ranunculales > Menispermaceae > Stephania > Stephania yunnanensis. The sequence continues at coordinate 49,167,657 of CM077585.1, read as the reverse complement.
TCAAAATAGAAGTACTAAAACAAGCATTGCATCTTATGTTAAAAAACATGAAAAAATAAAAATAGAAGTACAAACTACACTAAACCATGAGGATACACATAACCTCAACAAAGAATATTATTACCATAATAATCTCAAGAATTTATAAGCATGAGTACTTGTTTTGGCATAGGCAAAATGCCTTCGTTTTTTCAAGTGCCATGTTTGACAAATGCTAATTGTAAATGACGTTTGTAAGCATGAGTCGTTTGTAAGCATGAGTACATACATACATCCAAACATAACATACATACATAAAATTGCAAAGTGATTGAGTACAAAGCAATAATAAAAGAAGTCTTGTTATTGTTACACACAAGTCCTACTCCGACCCCAAATAATGACTTCCAGCCCCACAACGTGTTCTCTTTACAACTCGAACATTACGATTCAACGCTAATGGGACATTCGACGGCCCATAGCACTAGGATTTTGAGCATCTTCTCTCTCGAATATCATCGATATCACGTATTCCACCTTCATGCGTACTTGTACTCTCGAGAGAAATTCATCATTATTGGAGTTGTATTGAAATGGCGCGAAGATGGAACGACTTCCGCAGCTCGAATGCCATGTAGGGAGGAACGGATGGAGTATGTGGAGTGTCACGCTCATTGAGAGGTACCGAAGACGTATACACCGGAGTGCCATGCCTCGAACGCGTATCATCGTGAGAAGTATGATGAGAGGGTTCAAATGATGTGGGCACATTATGCATGCGATAATCTGCTCAGTATCGCTGGTCAAAGTCGATGCAATACATCTCTAATGCGTGCGTGCAAGACACGTCATCACCCAATGTCAACCGATGGATCGATGTCATTCCATGTGCCTACATATAAACTATGTAAGAACTTGTATGTGAAAGTAAAATGAAAACAACAATATGAAACTTCATGGAGGGAAAAATGAAATTGCACTTACCAATGCCTCAAGAATAGCTCCACGACGAGACATGAATCGACGTGTAATGCGACGATACCATTGCATATACGGTCGTAAAAGTCCAAAGGCTCGTCTAATATTTCATCGCTTGCTAAGTTGGAAGCACGTTCGTTCCACAAGCAAACATAAGCACTATGTTCTCGCACTCCAATCCTTATCCGTTTTCCTCTCAAGTCAATCTTATGTAGTTCCATACTTGTGCTATGTAAATTAGGTATCCTTTGTTTCATACCGAATTGTCGCATTACTCTATCCGGATTGTACAGTTCGACAACGCAGAAGAAAAGCAAAGGTGCCCTCGTTCGCCAAATTGCTCGACCACTGCTACAATATACCGGCGGGAAGGTGGCAGTCAAGGACCGGCGAAGGACCGGCGAGGGACCAGCGAGCAGAGACAAGAGGGCTCGGCGTGTGACCTTTGAGGGCTCTTCGAGGGACAGTGGAGGCAGCGACGGTGGAGGCAGATACGACGGCAGAGACGAGACAAAATCTGTGGTGGCAGGGATGGCGGTAGGGGACGGTGAAGCCAGCGTTGGTGGCGGCAGGGGACGGTGAAGGCAGAGTTGGTGGAGGCAGGGACGGTCGAGGGACGGTGGAGGCAGCGACGGTGGCGGCAGGGATGGTCTATGGACGGTGGAGGGAGGGACGGCGGCAGGGACGGTGGAGCCCGGAGAGAAGGCAGTCAACGAGACGGGGACGGTGGATGCAGGACGGTGGAGACGGGGACGGTGGACGCAGGGACGATCTCGATGAGCGAGGTGAGCAAAGAAGAGGAGAGATCTCGGTGGCGAGAGGGAAGAAAACAGGACGAGAGGGACGAGAGAGAGGCCTCTCGTTTCTTTTTTCTTACCCTAGTGCAAGTCGTGACTTGCAAATCACGACTTCCACTGGGGAAATCGTGAGTGGAAATCACGACTTCCCATAAAACGTGATTTCCACTCACGTTTTCCCCACACCCAGTCACTCGCTCAAGTCCCATGTGGCATCCTACGCGGCACTAAGTGTGTTATATTGGGAATTATTTAAGCAGATGTGTTTTTTTTGGAATTTTTTCTCTAAATTCTATAAATCAGGCAAAAACTCCCCAAATCAGCTTTGCGGTGCGTTTCTCGAGGCATATCTTCTGGTAACTATTTCACTGCATATAAATACACTATTTTGCGTATTTTTTGCTCCGAATTCAACCACGCACTCTATTTCACCTGAAAATGAGAAATAAATATAATTATATGTATGTTTTAGAGACTTTCCACATTAATTATATTAAAATAGAATACTAAAATTTATAAATAGCAACTTATCATCACCTTTGCCACATCATTCAATTGGCCAATTAAGCAGTTGGATGTGAACAATGCATTTCTCTATGGACACCTAAATGAGACAATTTTCACTCCTCAACCTGAAGGTTTTGCATATCTTTCCAAACCCTCTCATGTTTGTCAGCTACATAAGGCACTATATAGACTTCGCCAAGCCCCTCATGCTTGGTTTGATCGACTTCGTGCTTCTCTTCTTCATTGGGGCTTTCGAAATTCTGCTACTGATACAGCCTTATTTATACACAAACAGGGCACCTCACTCACATACCTGCTTATCTATGTGGATAACATTCTAATCACCGAAACCTCTAGCTCATTCACCAATAAATTCATTACTTCATTAGACAAAGAGTTTGTTCTCAAAGATTTAGGTGAGCTCCACTACTTTCTCGGCATCAAAGTACGTCGTGATCACACAAGGATTTTTTTTGTCTCAAGCCAACTACATTGACTCTCTCATCTCAAACACTGGCTTCTCAAAATTAAAAACTGTCACGACTCCCTGCTCCTCATCCAAACTGCTAAGCTCGGATTCAAGTCCTCTGTTCACTGACCCCTCACCATATCTCCGTCTAATTGGAGGTCTTCAATATCTCACTCACACTCGGCCTGATATATCTTTTACTGTGAATCGTTTGAGCCAATTTCACAAAGAACCGTGGGTCAACTACTGGCATACACTGAAACGCATTCTATGTTATCTTGATGGCACTTCAACTCTCATTCTCCACATAAAGCATAACTCACATCTTCGTCTTGTAGTCTTCTCTGATGCCGACTGGGCCTCCTCTCCCAAGGATCCAAATCAGTGGCTGGGTATTGTGTATACCTAGGCGACTCTAATCTTTTGGCATGCCAAGAAACAACAAGTGGTAGCTCAATCAAGCATTGAAAGCGAATATCTCTCCCTTGCTCATACCTCTGCAAAACTCATATGCCTGGATCCTAAAAGACATTCACTTCACTCCAACCTCCAAACCAATCTTATGGTGTGACAACCTCTGTGCTCTCTCCCTCGCTCGCAATCCAGTATTTCATGCTCGCACAAAACATATTGAAATCGACGTTCACTTCATTCGTAATCGAGTTACCAATCAGCTACTAAACATCCATTATGTTCCCTCCGAAGATCAAGTAGTAGACTGCATAACGAAACCAATGCTTCACTCGCGTCATCAACAAATGTGCTTCAAACTCGGAGTGGTTACAACCCCTCTGAGGTTGCGGAGGGATGTAAGACAAATCCAGTATGCGAGTGTACATTCTCCCTGGACCACTACTACACAGCCCTCATGGACCACTACAACAAGGCCTTGCATTTGTTGTCTCCTGCCAAATCAGAACATCACCAATGTACTCTTAAATAATCTCAGCAATTTCAATTACAGACACATTATGCTCTGCCATTTATTCTCCATCCAGTTGCTCAGATTGAAACACTTGTAATACACATCAATGGTTGTAATTAGTTAACACACATATAAATACAATGCATAGTAACTCATGAAAAGAGAGCTTCTTCTTCCCTGAAATTATTTAGTGTGGTTTACCTTTGATACATAAATACTGAGACATATATATAATGCTTAGGGGTGGGCGAACCGCGATTTGGTAATGAAAATCATCAAACTGCCATCAAATCAAAGGTTCACAGTTGTCATTTTGGAAACCACCACCAAACCGCACGTGAACCTTCAAAACCGCAATCAAATTGATCATAATTTGCGCGGTTTGGTCGACTTGTTTTGCGGTTTTCTTGCGACATATTTTCAACAAAAAAAAGACCATCACACATTTCATACTAGTCAATACATGTCAATCAACAAAATATACAACAAAATATGTATCCTTACATGATCATCCACCAAAAACACAATGAAACACAAAAACTCAATCAAAATTATGTATCTATATAAGTTCATTTCAAAAGTTAAAATAACACGAAAATTCTTAAACTCTATTCTATTTCATTTCAAGTTTGGAGTGGTTTTGCAGTTTAGTGAACCTGCGGTTTTCAAGTTTTTTAAACCACTTTCAAAGCGCTAGTTAAAAAATAAAACCACACTAAATGGTTTGAGTGATTTGAACGGTTATGCAGAAACTGCTGCCCACGTTTAATATTGCACCTTAATGAGCTTGAGTTAAGAGTTTAACACTAGCACATACACTATAAGAGAAATATGTGACGAAAAACACTAATATATGTTCTTAAAAATTACGCTATTACATGAGGTCAATTAACATATTAAATAAAAATATTTGACAAAAAAAGTATCATATAAAAAGATTAATATTTTAAGATAATTTACACGAGGGCCGAGAACGCAGAATGTTCAGTATGGGTCCATCCAACCCAGCGAACACGTTCTTTATAAAATCATTGAAGTATAGTTTCTTGTAATAAAATACATGTACAATTTTAGCCACCAGTACGTATATACCAAATTAATTATGCATATACATACTCATCTAGCTAGATTTAAAAACATTGTCATTCATATATGTGTGGAACAGCCGCAATTAATTAATTGATCCATGACAGTAACCTGTTTTTTTTGGTGGTTTAATTAGACTAATATGCTTTATTTTTATTCCTTAATGAATAATTGTTTAACTTCTATTTTTGATAATTCATTAATACTTTTTTGCTCAGGAAATCAAAACTTATTTAATTATATATACCTTTGTGCTATCGATTGACTATTATTATTATCTAACACAACAAAAATTTGTTAAAATGGAAGGTGAAAGACGTCATACATATTGTATGCCCTACTAGTTTGTGCTGATTTTGTCTGTTGTACTATCTCAACACATGCAATTCCCATACTTATCTACAAAGAGGAACATGGACAAAAATCTTTAATATTATAACAGACATAGTTTGAGGAAGAGAGAGAGAGAGAGAGAGAGAGAGAGACCGTGGTGGCATGGCGGTGGGTGTGGGAAGAGCTGAGGGCGACGGACCGTGGTGGCATGGCGGTGGGTGTGGGAAGAGCTGAGGGCGACGGACCGTGGTGGCATGGCGGTGGGTGTGGGAAGGTTTTTGGAACAAAATTCTTGGGACAAAGAATACAAAATGAGAATAAAGAATCAAATAAAGACTTGAGGCGCATAATCGCTCTTTTTTAGATAAAATTTCTATTTTCTGATCGAAATTGCGAATATACAATGAGACAATCGAAACTCGCCTTCAGGATATAATCAAGTCTCTAATGATTATTGGATGATGTGAGCGTAAAACAACTCCAATCAAGAACACTCTTTGAATAATGTTTGAGAGAATGATGCTTTGACTCAGAACAATCACAATTTGATTTTGACTAAAAGACTTTGTGATTTCAATGTGTTTAATATGTTCTTGAACCTTTACTTTATAGAAAACTTAGGGACTAATTGTCTATTCATAAAGGGGTGAGTTTTGGTGCGAATATGTACGAAAAAAACTCAAAAAGCGGATCTTTTCGGTCTGGCGCTGAGGTTAGCACTGCAGCACCCGATTCGACATCAGACCAATTTTGTCTCTGTCCTCTGGCACGTGGTCAGCGCTGGCACTACAACACCATCCTTAACACCAGAGAACACTTTTTTAAATTATCAATTTCCCACATTTTCAAATTATATGGGCATACAAATTGAAAATTGCACTTAAGAAATAACACAACCAAAAAACATACAACATCATTTCGAAATCCGTACATAAATGAGAAGTGTCTTTTGGACTTAATTTTTCACTTAATGCAAATACTTCAAAGTTTCATCAAGTGCTATGGTGAAAGGATTTTAAACCAAGGACCATTGCGACGAAATTGGAAACATTGCACATACCGATTTCATGTAAGTAAAAATGTTTTATTGATTGCACATTATAACCTTGTGCAAATCTTATCTTTCTTGAGTGCTTTAGAGTTGGTTAGGCTTATAAGAAACTATTACACACTTTTATACTCATATATGTAAGTCTACTTAAATGAATATTTGAGTCACTCTATTCGACTTATTAAGACTCAATTGTCAACCCCCGTCATGCAGAAACCAACACTAGAACTAAGAAGAACCTTGTTATATAAATTTCTCTAGTGTTCTATAATTTTCACTTGACTTGCTAGAACCACATTAAACTTATTCAATACTTTCAAGAATTAAGTTGAGTTCTCATTAAGTGATGATTGATTTAGGCAAACCTAAGTCTCATTCATTTTTATGTCTGAAAGATCATATCTCTAAAAGACCCTTTGTTAATAGATCCACTAAATTCTTTTTATATTACATATAATCAAATGTGACAACCTCATTTTTGAGTGATTTTCTCAAAGATTATGTCTTAGACTTATATGGATAGAATTTCCATTATGTCTCACTTTGTGACCTTATAAAAAGTTGTCTTTTATCACAATTGATTAATATAGCCGAATATGGCTTGCTCCATAATATCTCCATAATATCTCCATTAACAAGTTCCTATGCCATTTTACTTTTTGTTTGCATCTACTAGAACAATTATTTTTGATGTTATTGTTGAATCAAAATTACATGTTTGTTTCCTTCTAAGAAATTCAATTATGGTTACATTATTCAAACTAGCTTTAGAATTTGATATTCATTAAAATGTAACCATAATTGAAAATCCCATTCAAGTATATAAAGATCTTGATAACCACATCTCAATATTGTTTACTTGGGTTACTAATGAACTGCATAACATACAAACTGCATTTGCTATATCAGGTATTTTGCAATGCATAACATACATGAGACTTCCTATCATACTAGAATATTCTAGTTGTGATAAACACCTACCAGTGTTCTTTATTAGTTTTAAATGAGGCTCGATAGGTCAAACTAACTTTTGATCAAAATGACCAAATTTCTTCAATATCTTTTCAATATAATGAGATTGAGATAATGTAAGAGCATTAACTTGTTGTTAGATTCTGATTCCCAAAATTAAGTTAGCTTCCCCTAAGTCCTTCATGTCAAAACTAGTAGATAATAATTGTTTAGTTCTTCAACTAAAGCTAGTGAATTCCCAAATATAAGCATGCATTCATATATAAACATATGATAACACCAATGTAATTGTCAAACTTGTTGTAAACACATTTATCAACATCATTGACTTTGAATCCAATTGATTACACAACCGGGTCAAAGTTCTCATGCCATTGCATGCGGGCTTGCTTAAACCATAGAGAGATTCACCAATTTGCAAACTTTTTTTGCTTGACCTGGCATAACAAAAACTTTTAGTTGTTCCATGTATATTTTCTTCCTCTTGATCACCATTTAGAAGAACCGTTTTCACATTTATTTGATGGATAACAAAATGGTAAATAGAAGAAAGATTGAGATATCAACACCCGAATGGATGCTATTCTTGCAACCAATGCATATGTATCAAAATAATCAATGTCATGTTTTTGTCTATTACCCTTATCTAATAGACCAGCCTTGAATTTCCTTTATAGTACCATCTGCATTTAATTTTGTTTTGAATACCCACTTGAACCCAATTTCTTTTGATTCCAGTGGAAGATAAAAATCACCTAAGTTTGATTCGATAAGATCGAATTCATTTCATTATTGATCGCTTCTTTCCAAAATGAATCATCCCTTAATGTAATTGTTTGTTGAAACGAAATAGGATCATCATCAACATTAAGGACAAATTTGTTTGTTCCTTAATTTCACATCTATTTTCTTCAAACAAGTAAGATATGAAATTCGAAAATCTTTATCCCTTTGCTTTTTTACTTCTCTTCACTTCAACATTTTCATTATTAGTAGTAGGAGGGTCCCCTTATCCATAAGAAGAATTTAAAGGCAAATCTTCTAGATTCTCATGATTTTGTTCATTATATTAAAAAGTTTTGAGACAAATCCTCTAAATTCTCAAAAGCATGTTATGTGCTTTGTTTAAATGTTCAAAGAAATGTATATCTATGGATTCAATTATTTCATCAATTTCCAAATTCAAGAGTCTATATGTCACACTATGTTTTAACTAACCAATATAAACACATTTAAAAGTTCCATTTCCTAATTTAGGCCTTTTAGGACTCGATTTTCTTACATAAGCTAAACAACCCCAAATTTTAAGTCTCTAAAATATAGTTGTTGCTTGAACTATAATTCATATAAGGTTGCATTAGAGTTCTTTAATTAGGACCTATTCAAAATGAAACAAGCCGATAGAATGACTTATCTCCCATAAATTCAAAGGCAAGTTAGAACTTAGTAGCATGAAATTAACCATCTCTACTAAAGCTCTATTTTTTCTTTCTTCCACACCATTTTGTTGCGTTATATAAGGTGTTGTGACTTGATGTATTATTCCATTAATCTCATAATATTTTGTGAACTCTTTGGAACAATACTTACTATATCTATCGGAACTTAAAGCCTTAATTCTCTCGTTATGTTGATTTTCAACTTTCGATTTAAAACAAGAAAATTTTCATAAAACTCATCTTTGATTTTCAAAAGATAAATATATTAATATTTTGAAAAATCATTGATAAAAGTGAGAAAATATGTCACTACAAAAAAACAGCAGATCAGAAACGGAAATTTTCGTTGCTGATTAGCATAAATTTCGTCTCTAATTCAATTATGCAACGGAACAGAGACGGAATCTATTCCATCTCTAAAATCGTCGTCGCTGATTTAATCAGCAACAGAAATGTGTTTCCATTGCTGATTAGAGACGGATTAGAGACGGAATTTAGAAACAGAACAGAGACGGAACAAAAATGCAAATTCTTGTAAAGGGTACAGTTGTAATTGCATTCCGTCTCTGATCCGTCTTTGATTAGCAACGGATCAGAGACGAAATTATTGCACTCCATCTCTGATCCGTCTCTGATTAGCAACGGATCAGAGACAGAATTATCGCATTTCGTCTCTGATCCGCTCTGATTAGCATAGGAACGTTGACGGAATGCAATAATTTCGTCTCTGATCCGTTGCTAATTCATGAATTCCGTCTCTGATCTGTTACTATTTAGTATCAAAGTTTAGTTTTGCCCAGTTGGGCTCGGCTATTTCCTCGAAAATTAGAGACGGAATAGCAACGGAATCTCTAAATTCCGTCGTTAATCCATCTCAATTCCGTTTTGTTTAGTTTTCAAAACTAAGCTCAATCCAATTGGTTCTCCATAACCTCTAAACCTGAAAATGCAACCATATGACTTATTTCATCGCCTGCACCCCCTCCAACAACTCCTTGGGGGTGCTAACATCCCCCAAAAAAAGTAGAATTTGACATACATACATCGACAATATATATATATCAACAAATATTCAAATGAGAGAAAAAATGTACAATTCGACATTGAAATTTTTTTATATATCCACGAAAGCTTGTCAAGTATAATAAATGTTCCAAATTTCTAAGTATTCACAAAAACCACCAATCTTATTGTTCAACAACCACTAAAAAAACCACAATCCTCTAAATATGCACAAAAAGAAGTATCAATCTAAAAGTCATGTAAACAACTATAAAAGTTACATGATATGCTTTAAATTCCTCATCTCTCACTTGAAAACCAGATTATGGCAGGTATTGTAACAGGGATATGGGCAATCAATGGCACAAACTCCCACTTGATCGAAGAACCAGTCACCTACTGATAGGGCCACGCTCTGCAAATATTGCAAAATGGATCAAACTCATGATAAACAAAACGAAACCGCAAAAAAACTATCTCCATTTACAGTGCAAATCTTTCTTCACCGATGAAAATTCATTGTCGTTAACTTAATTCACATGTAGGCTAATATTCCTAAAATGTATTACTAGTGTAAAAGAACCTTCAAAAAATGTGCGTAGTAATTAAAAATGGTGAAAACCAACTCCTCATCTGACAAGGGATTTTCGAGATCCACTAACTAACAAGTCTCTTCAAGTGGATATTAGTAAATATAGTAAGCCTTTCAGGAAAGTAGTAAGACAATTCATAGCAAAGAAAAAGAACAAGTGCCTTTACATTAAGGGGAAAAAAGGTACCTTGTCTTCAATCATAGGAGAATCATCTGCAAACCACGTGTCTTGTCTCTCGGATTGGCAGTGAGCAAAACATGAATTTATGAACAACACATTTTTATTGGATTTTAAAACACCCTTAATTGCGTCCAACATTTGGTTCCTGAAGCCTGCTTCATTAGAACAAATGGTAAATCCACCTGATTTTACAAGAGAAGCCTGATCCAATAAAGCTTTAAACAAACAAAGGGTAAGGTGATTAATTATATTGCAAAAATTGGATCTGAGATACTTTGCACAGTGCATGATTTAATTTATGGTCATGCCAATCATTATTAGGGTCAGCTGCACGAGGAGCTAGACTTTCATGAAGCTAATGAAAGGGAAAACAAATCAAATGCGTCACCAAATAGTAAAAAAAACATTACACTACACAATGTGACATGTAAGGATATAAAATGACAATAGATTCAAAGATAACCCAAATTCAAGACACTGAAAACAAGCTACATAGAATTATTACAATTAAATTAAAGATTCAAGAGACATCAAACAATAGGAAGTTGAGAGGATTAAATTTAATACAGAAGATTATGTTGATTTGTCAATAAAAAAATTAGAAAAAGTAAAATAAGTGGAAGAATGTTTGCGAAATACCACGTGAACACATCAACCAATGCTGAAAGGAACATACCATAAGAACAATGTTTTGCTATCAAACTTGTGAGATATTAAGCGCACAAGTACCCTAATGTTAAATTTAAAGTAACAATAAAGCGGCCTGTTTAGGCTTCCAGAAAAAGAAAAACAAAACAAAAAACAAAAACAACAGCAAAGTGAAAGATCATGCTACACATCTATAAAATGATAGAGGAAGCCCCACCAAGGCATAAAATGGGAGAGAACCAGTTATTAAGACATACATAACATTTGTAGTAAGTCGATACAGATAGAGAAAGAGAAGAAAATAGAGCAAATTGGACAGTGATGAAAGATAATGAATATCACATGATATAAAAATAATAAGACTAGGAGTTCAATCTAGAGCATACTTTTGGAATATAAGCTTGAATTGTTTGAGACTTGCCAGATTCAGGTTTAAAGCATAATTATACCACCCAAATTGAGAAGTTCCATCTAACCCATATAAGAACGCATACAAACATCAGATACCAATTCATGTAACCATCCCATTTCACTAACGATCAGCTTCAGTTGGTAGATTGTACAAGTAAAGCACAGGAATAATAACTTTAAGATCATCATGGCAAACCTTTCACGATATAAATTTACAAAATGAGCTTACAATTCACTCAACCCAATCATAACTTCTTAGAACGCACTATAATCCCATAACAACCATACAATTTAAAATTACTCAACTAAGCAATGATGGCTTTCGCTTAACATGTATCAGACCACTAAAAATCATATGAATTTCCATTAAACTAGTAATGTGATCTAAAACTGCAACCACATGAAGAAGCAGAAAAATCATCCAAGGGAACTCTTTTGTCTAAACCAAATGGCATAGTACCATGAACACTAAATCGAAATTTGAAAATCAACTTCACCAAGACTTTTTTTTGGAAGAGAACTTAACTAATACTTTGATCACTTGAAATTCGCAAATAATTTTGATTAGACTATTCAACGTGAAATAGAATGTAAAATGTTGCAATTGTAAAGAAGCAATAAAATAAATAGAAAATCTGCACACTCTTAACAAGGACTAAACCTAAAGATCTAAGATGAACTAAATATGCACTGAACTTTGACGACTAGAACCAAATAAGAAACTTACCCCACTGCCAGTGAGTGAGCCACATTGTCCACCACATCGACAAGAAGAAAGAATTCATTGTTAGGATGTATACTATGATAGATCACGAAGGCAATGAAAAATTTGCATTTCTATGATTGATAACCACCTTGTGAGCCCAAAAGGGTCCTTCTCCACCATGGCAAGTTTAGGAACCACTTCAACTTAAAGATGGCCAATACTTCTGAAGTGCTTCAAGCAACGATGTTATCTACAAGACCAAAGAAAATGTAAGAAAAGCAAAGATCTTGCCTAGTCTTAAGCTGAACTTGATATCATGCTTGCTGTCTCTTTAACTGAACTAGCAAGCAATTTTATTGTCACTTCTCACGCTTGTCGACTCGGCAAATCATTGAGCCGTGAGGCAACATAGTAGCCATAGAACTGACATGGTCTTCTAATAAGTAGTAAAAAAAAGTAGCCAACAAATAGGGAATACTTCCTTCATATCAAATGGGTTTGCATGACAAAGATGATGGCCATGTTCCATCATTGTAATCAGTCCACAGTCCATCTGCCATACAAGAAGTAGTAGATATGATCCAAATCATCTAATAAATGAGAATAAAAACCTATCATTAAAAACGTCTAACGAGATTTTTCTTTGTCCCAATTATGCAAATATAAGTTTGAGCTAAAGCGAAAGCAATAAATCCTTTGAGGGTTTCAATCCAAGTGGTTTTTCTTTAGGTTGGTCAAGTGGTTTTCAAGTAAGCATGTTACAATCCAACGATGTTGCCACCCATCTGTCACAAGGAAAGGGTAGAAATCAAAGTTAAAAGAGCAAGTGACACATAACTCTTCTAAGGCTTACTGAAATTCACAAACTTGCATAGAACATCAAGAAACTATAGTAAGGGACATATATCATGTCACCAGTTAGCAAACGACCCAAACCATGTAAGATATTTTGTCGATTGTGCTAATTAAATGAAGAAAATAAGGAATACATGGTCGGAAAACGATGAAAAATGAGGAAGGATATATTGTGAATGATAACTGGAAACAGAAATTAAACAAATAAACAAATCCAAGACCACCAAAACTATTAACACCGTCATTTGACTGTGGCTGATGAAAAAAAAAAAAACTAAAACAACTTAGTTGAGCAACTGATATGATATAGGTTGAGAAAAATTCAGCATGAGTTGGTCCTTGGTATAGCACACCAAGTTTGGCTACAAAAATCATATTAGAAAAGAAAATAAACAAATCCTAGTCAAGCTTAAGTCTAAGATAAACACTTTTGACACAAAAAAGTAACAGATACAATACATTTTCTCTCATGCGCTTAATAGTTAATATCACAAGAAAAGCATATAACAGTCAACACTAGTCCGTGTCTCTGTGATAAAGCAGAATAGAGGAAGGGGATTCGTGTAACCACAAATGTAGCTGGGATAAGGCAAACAACTCTCAACACTCTACAATCCTAAAAAACTTGAAATATTTTTAATTTATGGAGATGATGGAGAGTCGAAGATCGAATTTAAGCTTTGCGAATGAAATTCTCCTAACTTCGAAAAACTTGGAACACAAAACTTCAAAGATCAAATTCGAGAAGATCGCGCAAGTAAATGAAGATACAAAACTTGCTTAGAAGCCAATATCTTTGATGATATAAACCTCCTAATCAGTGAAACTATAGTCTATAAAACTGTATTAGGATGAAATTTATGGGAAAAATGATCAGATTGTATTTGGATTCAAATGAAAAAGAAAAGCAAAGGACTGAGACCCACAAAAGTATGTACCCTTATCACCAGATCAGCTGCACAAAAGGAACAATAGAAGCCCCAAAACAACTCAATGCCACCAAAACAATGTCAATTTCAAAGCCAGGCCACAAGGACAAAATGTAAATAAAAAAGAATCAAAACACATCAAATAAACCATGACAAATTAAGCATTTTCAAACTAAACTTCTAACAAATACATTTTAATAAAAAACCAGCTCTTCAAACAAATCAAATTAGCACAAGTTATAGAACAGAAATGCATGCAAAATCAATCATTTCTTCAAAAGAATTCAGACTTTCAATAGCATATGTTCACAACCAAGAAAATAGGAAAACAATCAAAACCTAAACAAAAATATGATAGATGAGTAATACCAAAATTAAACGGTTCTCGCTTCGGAGATGGCGAGGTACAGCGGCGATGGCTTAGGGTGCAGCGATGGGTTAAGGTGCGGCGAATAACGGCGACGGCTTAGAGCTTCGGAGGCTCCAATCTCCGGCAAACGACGACGGCAGACCCGACGGCCTCGTCGCAACCTCAATCGCGGCAACATCAGAGATTTAGGGTTTAGGAGAGAGATTTTGGTGAGAGAGAGAGAGAGTTGACAGTGAGTGAGATCCGATAAGAGAGAGCGATGAGAGAGCGAGCAGAGAACGACGAGAGAGAGAGAGCAGAGAGCGGTGATGGTGAGAGAGAGAGAGAGAGAGAGAGCGGTGACGGTGAGAGAGAGAGTAGAGAGCGGTGACGGTGAGAGAGAGAGCAGAGAGCGGTGAAAGAGAGAGCGGTGAGGGAGAGAGATTTCGTTGAGAGAGAGAGAACGGTGAGGGAGAGAGATTTCGTTGAGAGAGAGAGAGAGCGGTGAGGGAATCGGTAGAGAGAGAGAGAGTTCTATTGTGGTTGGTACCCATTTTTGGGGCATCTAGATCGAAGCACGCACGAATCTCGAGATTTGATGAACAGTTATAAAAAAGAAAGTTTTGGTGGGAATGTTGGCGCCATTATTTAGAGACGAAATTTAATTCCATCTCTATTTCTGTCTCTGATCTCTTTCTATTCCGTCTCTGAATTAGTACATCTCAATTCCGTCTCTAACCACTTTTTCTTTGCAACGGAACTTAATTTCGTTGCTAATTCCATTTCTAAATATCATTTTTCTTGTAGTATGTGTTTCCTCCTAACATAACATGACTTTTCAAATCGCATATGTCGCTATGTATCGAATCAAGAATTTGAGAAGATTTTTGAACCAATTTGTGTGATCACCTTGTGATATTTGTTTGTGCACATATTTCACACTCAATATCATAATCAATTTTAAAATTAGTAATTAAAACTAAGTTGTGCATATTTCTAACGCAACAAAAACTAAAATGGCATAATCTACCATATCATAATGAACATGAGTCAACCATATAAGAAGAATAATTCAGTGTTATTCCATTCAACTTAATCATGTAATTACATGAGTATCATTTGTCAATAAGAATACCTCTATTGAACAAGATAAATTTATCTGACTCATAGACAAGATGAAAACCTTTCTTATTATGGAGGTCACTGAATACAAGATTCTTACACATTTCGGGCACATAATAAACATTGATTAAATGTAAAAAGTTTTTCGAAGTAAGCTTGATATCCTCCTGTCACGACTCAAGTTTTAATCCTGATTAGTCACATAATCAGGATCACCGATCCATGATGGGACTCATATCCAGATATGTCCACCGATCGAAGCATGTGGCTGAGGTATATTTTATTTAATGTGGTGTATTCCTAGTATAATGTATTTGTGTAGACTTATTAAGTTACTTTTTCTTGTATATAGATGTCAAGACGTGAGCGGGGATGCACCTCGATATATGTGTCGATGTGAGAACGAAGTAGAGAGTGATGTGGTAAGTCTTAATTTAAGTTAATGTTACTTAAAATAGCTAATTCAATGTGCATATAGTTCAATTTACGTAAAAGTGGTCTAAGTTAGAAAAATTAAATAATAAGCATTGGTGTACCTCGAGATATGTGTGGACATCATCACGAAATAAATTGAGTTAAAGTATGTGTTAGGAAGGATGAGTTAGTAGGTAAGTTAGTGGATTTTATGATGGGCGTAAGCCATTGATTTTTGTAGAGATGAGTTGGTAAAGCAAGATCAATGGTTACAGATTAATCTAACCATACATTATATATAAGGATTTAATGGGGAATCCATGCAAACCATTTTCATTTTAATTAAAAAAGGACAGAGAGATCTGGAGAAAAAAATCAGCAACTTAGGATTCTAATGAATTGAAGGGACATGATTAAGGTTAAGGGAGCTTACAACTAGATAAATCAATTTACACAACTACTTTGCAAAGTTTTGTCAACATCTTTAGTTTTGGATTTCAAGTTTAAAACCAATTCTGATTTTGTCATTTTTAAAGGGTAGATGTTTGAGTATTTGAAGTTGGTTTATATATTTGGGTTCCTCATTTCAAGCTAATAATCTAGTTGTTAAGAAGTTCTTAATTTGGTTTTGAAGTAAAAAAGTTATGAATTTTTGAATTTGTAAAATTAAATTGGAAATTTAGCATGTTGTTATTTTGAACCAGTTTCTATATTTTGGTCATTACTTCCTCATATTAAATCAAAATAGACTCAATCTGATGGCGTTTGAAAGTGAACTCAAAGATGAACAACTTTTGCCTACTGAAAGATTTTGAAATTCGAATCTTTTCATGTCTAAAAACCCTCTGCAACGTTAGTGATGAATATGCAATTTTTAAGTTCACAATTTTATTAATGTCATGTTGTTTTTAGCATAACTCCCTCATTTCCTATTGGATTGAGCTCATCTTTAAGTATGATGTTCTACGATAAGTTTGTACACTTCGGTAAAAAGAAAATGAGTTTTCAAGCTATGGCTTTGGAGAAATTAAATTTTCAATATTGTTGGTAAAAAACTAAAACAATTTTGAGCCATTGTGGTAAAACTTACATATCTCCTTCGATTGTTATCGTAATTATGCAAACCTTATAGTTCTGGAAAGTTAAGACATAGTTGTAAAAACTTCTCTTTATACTATAATATATAATTTTAATGTTTTGGTAATTGAAATCAACACAAGTTGTTGCACCAAAATTGCATATATTTTAGTAAAGTAGATTTGGACATAACCAAATTATTAATGGGGTTGATTTTAAAAGTTGAGTTGTACAACCATTTAAACTAACTATAATAGATTGTACAAGTCCTAAACTACCCTAATTAACCTCAAGAACTTAGAGATGAGTTTTTGGGAGCTCGGGTACGCATTATGGGATGTCAAGAAGCCAGATTAACCTATAAACTTTGCATACTATGTAAGTAAATCTATAGAGGTTCTTTTCTACATTTCATTTCCAATATATCATTGTTATATGGTCTATTTTAACTAGTATTTGCTTTGTGATATGATATCATGAATTTTGGTTTATTCTACTACCTTAATGAGTTGTTTTGGCCATGATATCGTTCCTTGAATTGACTCATTGACTTTATCCTTGTCCATTGTACTTGTTGGTTGTTTATGAATTGATATAAGAGTCGAATAGCATGCTATTAAGATAATATATCGATGAATTGGATATGGACTTGTGCTCTTACTTTTAGTGCTTTTGTAATCAATAAATTTACTTTATAGTTCTTAATGATGCATCCTTGTGAATGTAAAGTAGTCTTAATGCCTACGGTCCATTGCATAATATTAAGTTAAGTGACACGTGGAGTTATAGTCCCTGGGGTTGTCGGCAAATGAATACCAGACTGTGCAATAATACGCACATCCTTTTTAAGTGGCTTTAAAGGCTGAAGTGGCGTAGCTCACGACGGACCTAGATCATCACTACTTAACCTAGTGTCAGTTTCACTTATTTAGCTTTGGTATTTAATAACATATTTCGATTTCAGCAATCCTTCACTATCTTTATGCTTTTAAATACCTTTTGTATATTTGGAGATGTGGATGAGAATCTCTAGATGTTACTTTCTATTTTGCTGTATTCACCGTCCATTTTATAATGATGGGTGCATATCTATCGACTAGTAGACCCATTAAGGAGAAGGTTAGCGAGTGCCTCTAAGCTTAGGGCGTGCATCCGGTCCTGATTTTGTAGGTTTTTTTATGTTTTACTGTATTACGTATATTATGTCTTTCAGATACATTTGGGTTGTATATATGTCTAGGTTGAGCATTAGTTCCCCGATTTGACACATGTTTATTACACTGGTTATCACCATTTTGATATGTATATATATACATGTGATCGTGCTTTCCTTGTTTTCAACACTTAGTATTGTATTTAATTGCTTCTACCAAACCATTAAGACTTTCAATATTTTAATAATTGTTTAAAAGTTTTAATTTAATCTGAAAATTTTATAATAATAAGAGTTATGTATTGTTTATCATGGACATATGTATTAAGGAGAATAGGACTAAAGGTTGACTAATATATTGTTAAGTCATTCATGGCTGAGATTAGGCTTAATGATGGGATTAGGCCAGGTGATGCCCTAGATTAATAAGCGGTTATCAAACCACCATTCTTTTGCCAACCAGCTTGGTGTGATTGTTGTTGGCCATGCGCACTTCTTCATTAGTAACAAGATATTCGTATGTCTTGAAAATAATACAATCCTTGCAAATGTGTATGGTTGCGTAGGTATCCGACCACTACCCAACTTCATTTGCAACCGAATTGATTTGGCAAACCATTGCTATGAGTTCCATATTCTTCATATTGTGACTCTCCTTAACTACTTCTTTATTCATCAAGAATCTCTTCTTGGAAAGACAATCTCGTGCATAGTATCCTGGTTTTTCATAATAGTAACACTTCCATTTCTTACTTGAAGTGTTTTCATTGGCAATTCCCTTGAAATTTGAATCATTATTAATCTTAAATTTCTTGGAATGGTGTGTGACGGCCCCAAACTCCAAGGCAAAGCGGGTACTGCCACGTCGCCAGACACGTCACCAAGCATCCCATGTCCCCGCATACTTACTTTTAGCTGTCCGCGACCTAAACCTTTGCACATATATTATTCGCCTTAACTTAGTATTTATGGATATTTTTATGAATATTTACATTAAATTGACTAAGTTAAGTTGTTCATGATTTATTAAATTATTATAAATTAAACATCAAGCGGAAGTCTTTGAAGCATGCAAACACGGTAGAAATAAAAAATTTGCATAATTTAAATAACCATATAGTGTGGAAACCTGACATTAGATACCATGTATATCAAGAGCGACAAAAGTGCAAAATGTCAGCATATACATGTATCAGGTACACAAGTCCTTCCCAAAAAACTCATAAAAATAGTAAATAGATACATACAGACGCCTACGCAAAAAGTGACCGACGGGCTCTCCTACTCAGACAAAGTCGCCTAAGACGCCCTTGCCTCAGATCGTCGCAGGATCTGCGATTTGTCGCAAAAAATAATGACAAATCCCAGGTGAGTAAATCTCAGAGAACGTTAGCTAATATTCACGAATTCCAATAAAACGGTTACAATTCATGCAATTTAAATAAATGACAATAAATAAAGTAATTCGCATGAAAATAAGTCGTTGAGAAGTAGAATCTGGACACGAGTCTAGCGTGACAGAGAACCCTGGTCGACATCCGGGAATCGTCTTAACTAAACTGAAAGGAACCATTGACGACCACCTCGCTAAACATCTTACGGTCGAATGAGAGGAACCATTGAACGGAAGAAACCCTATCCAAACATCTCTCGAGAGGAACCATTGACATAGACTTAGGTCTTCGTCAAACATCTCTCAACCTACAGGTTTCACGGAGAATAATCACCGTGTAGCCCTAACATGACCAATTACTCGAACAACGCGGGGTAGCTAACCTCGGGGTGTGAATCCGTGACATGCCCGACCCCATCAACAAACACACATACACATGTGGGAGTGGATGAACAGTAAATGAACATAAATGGAAAGTACAATGGAATAATTTAGAATGCAAAATAAAGTAAATGCCATAAAAAAGAATTTTAACTAATTTTCTCGTGGGTTTACTTACCTCAAGGAATCGTAAACATATCTCATAAGTGTCCCGCTCACACCTCGAGATACGCGTCCGATGCCCGGCCCACACGGGCTGGCCACTTGCTGGCTTCATCTTCCCCAAATCGTCTCTGCATGGCAGAGACGATCTCCTTTTTTTTATCTTTTGACACAACAACAACAATTTCAACAACAACACCAACATCAACAACCTAACAACAACAATTTCACTCACCTTGATCAATGGAAGTCTTTGCGAACGTCGTCGCTGCCGACATCACTGCTGGAGCCGTTGCCGGAGTCCGTCGGCGCCGCTGGTGAGCTCCGCCGCAGTGTTTGTCCCCGACCTCGCTTTCTCTCTCTCTCTCTCTCTCTCTCTCTCTCTCTCTCTCTCTCTTCTCTGTTCACCCTCTCTCTCCTTCTCTTTCTTTCTTCTCATTTCTTCTCTTTCTCCCTCTCTCTTTCTTCTCATTTCCTTCTCTTTTTCTCCCGATTTAAAGGAATCTTATTTATTTATTTATTTGGAGAGGAGAGGGAGTAATGATGAGTGATGATTGATAGGGTGATGTGATGTGTGATGTGATGTGTGACGTGACAGCTAGATCCAATACTACCCCGTACACACGTGTTACACGCACACCGCGACGTCGCACACTCTCGTCACTACACGCGCACAACGCGACCAATAAAATATCAAATAATGCGACGCTAATTATTTAATATTAGTAAAATAAATAATCACTCACATACAAAAATAATAAATTTTACCTCGTTAGGCGTGCATTAGACTTTTCTGCGACGTCCACGTGGGTCTGAGCTTAGGGTCTTAATCTGTAATTTATCAGTTAATCGGGATTAATTAGAGCGGGCCGTTACATGGTGAAATTCCACTAAATGGTTCTTTGAACCAGATTCAAAATTCAAGTCATCCCCAACACCTCTCTCTCACGCTAGAGAGAGAGAGAGAGAGAGAGAGAGAGAGAGAGAGAGAGAGAGAGAAGTCTTCCTCAATTCGAAAATGGCATTGAAGGGATTGAAGAGTATAACTGTTCTCCTCATGAATTTGTTTCTTCTTGTAATTATTTCAATTAGTAGGCAATTTAGAAATAATTACGCTCACTTAGAATTCTTTTTCAAGAGAATTCCAGTAGTGTTATGATCACCAACGATCTTTTGCAAGTCACGAACTTAAGTAGAGAATTGTCGTTGGCCATCTTAAAATCCAAATAATCTAAAACTAAAAACTTATGATTGCTAGTCTCCTTAATTCTTTATTTGGTGTCTAATGCAGTCCACTACTCCTTCGTCGATTCAATGCTTTGATGTGCCGCGTAGACATTGTCGGAGAGCACATTAAATATGTAGCCCTGGCTAAGATAGTCATCCGCCTTTTTCGTGAAAAATCGACCAGCCACTTCATTTGAATCATTCAGAGTTAGTTCAAGAAAGGCCTCTAGCGCATCATCAAGGATGTACGCCAACTTGAGGGATGTGAGAAAGAACATCATTTTCTCTTACCATTACTTAAATTTGTCGTCATCAAAGCGACCCAGACTAGTCAAATCATGATTCATGATTTGAATTGAGTGTGGGACAAACTTGCCATTAGAGTTTTGTTTGGAAGACAAGGAAGAACCACCATTCACATTCGTTTGAGCAATTCCATCCAAAATCGAAGAAGCCATTGAAGAGAAATTTTTTTTATAAAAATTGTTGGAGCAAAGTTCTTCGGGTAGAGAATACCATATGAGAATGAAGTACCAAACAAAGACTTTAGGCGTGTAATTATTTTCTTTTAGATACAATTTCTCCCTTCCGGTCAATACTGTGTATACACAATGAGAAAACCAAAATTTACCTTCATGATACAATCAAGTCTTTAATGATTGTTGGATGATGTGTGTGTAACACAACTCCATCGAAAAACACTTTGTGAAGAACTTTTGAGAGAATAATGCTTTTAGTCAAGAACAATCACAATTAACTCTTTGATTCAAAGACTTTGTGATTTCAATGTGTTTAATACGTTTTTGAACCTTTTAATTTATAGAAAATTAAAGGACTTAATATTTATTCGCAAAGAGGCAAGTCTTGACGCAAATAGGTACGAAAAACATACAAAAAACATATAAAAAAACACCAAAGAAATGCATCTTTTCGGTTGGGTTTTGTAGTGTCCAACTCTGTGCCAGACCAATTATGTCTTTGTCATGTGGTGCTGAGGTCAGGGTTTGCATTGCAGAGCCATAAACATTTTTTTAATCTACAAAGGAGCTGTGTTAGTGAAGTAAAGGTAGTTTGATTAAAAAAATAAAAAAAATAAAAAAATGTGGTGTTTGTAATTTGTGTGTGTGTGTAAGGAGGCCATTAGGTATGTGTAGCAAACATCATCATTTTAAAACATTTTTTTTGTCATTTTCAGGGTCTGCTCTTTAATTTTTTTAGGTATATGACGAAACTTAAAAATGGGGCCTTTCACATAAAACATAAATAGAATATTTTTAGACTTTTCCTGATTTATTTCTTGGGACTTAAACTAATAGTAAATAATATACACTTATTATTGGTGAAGTGAAGAAAGAATTAATAATAAAAAAAGACATGAATAAACAAAAAAAAACAAATTGTAATTATATTTAAATAAAAAATAGGGTTAGAAAAAAAGAAAAAAATGAATTAACAGAAAATAGTATAAAAAAACAAATACAAAAGTTCAATACATGTTACTTTATTATTATAAAATTACTGGACATGCATTATGCGAAGCAATTTTTCTTACGATCTCTTTATAAACAATATATAATATTTGATAATAAGTCTTTCTTAATCAATCACATAGTTAATTCTTTTAATCTTTAATCTTAAATTTATGTGATTCATTGTGGCTAAGAAAATATCTTGACGGATGCACCGTATCACAAGTGCTTAAGCACAACTTAAGCCTTTTTTAGAAACTATAGTGTAAGCTTGATGAAATAACTTAGATGAAATAAAAAGCACGAATATATAATATCTCGATAAAAAGGAGCACAAACATATATAGACATCTTGCTGCATGAGAGAGAGTAATTGAGGGACATAAGTGAGAATAGAAAAAGGAGAAAAATGTTAGGTATTGCTATGAGAAAAATGTGGCTCAAAGAGAGAAACTTAGATATTTGGAGAGATGGTGAGGTGTGAGAGTTAAAAGATGGAATAAATAGTAGTGTCTTTGACAAAAAAAAATAGTTGTGTCAAACAACCAGAGCAAAAGGAACTTATGCCAATAAATCAATCACCTGTTTGCCTTTTGGCATAGGCTAAGATAACGGTTAAAAGAATATTGTGTAATTACATGTATACCCTCCAATTGTAAGCCCCAATGGTGCCTACTATGAAGTGGGGGGACTTGGGATCGTCGCCCATCAGGTCCTCCTTTAAAACATGGTCTGGTCATTTTGATAAGGGAGTTGATTTGTTTTTGAGAAGTGCTAGAATGAGAATAAAGAAATCACACCGAAAGTCATATCGAGCCTAGCTATTTGAGTAATTCGAGTGCACTTCTAAATACGGGCACACATAGATCTTGATTTATTACACGCACGTCAAAGCCGCATGAATGACTTCTGTGGGCTAATGTGTCTTGAGGCATGATTTAGTGGTTGTCATTCTAATATTTTTCTTATTTTTTTTTTTTGTTTCATTCAACTTTGACCTCATTTTGTTCATTTTTGTAACTTCTAAAAAAATCTTCTTTCAGGGAAGGTAGTTTACAAGGGAGTTAACTTCTAAACAAGTTTATATTTTTCTTGTTTGATTGTACTTGCAACTACCCAAATTTCAAAAAGAATAAAACATAAGAATTGTCAAAATACTTTTGAGAATAACAAAAGATAGGGTCGACATGACCCTTAAGGGTAATAGAGAGGTGATTTTATGAGGAGTACGTAATTGTGTCCATATATTTCTCCTATAAGAGGGCAGTTAACACTACAAAACCAACCAAATAAAAAAACGTTAGAATTTTCCTTAACGATATCCCTGCCTCACTCCCCATAACCAACCCCACCCCAAACCATACACACAAGAATTCACACATACATCCATACACACTAAATACCCATTAAAAATGCAATCATCCTTCGAAGAGAGAAGATAGGGAGAGAGAGAGAGAGAGAGATTTTATGAGGGGCAATTATGTCAATTGCTTAGACTTAAAGTGTCGCCAAAAATTACAATTCTTGTAGGGGCAATTGTGTCAATTGCTTAGACTTTAAAGTGCCACAAAAAACCAAAACAATTGATTTTTTTTTTAGTTTTCTTAGAAACCTGCAAAATCCAAAAATTTTGTAAACTTAATTAGTTTACTAATTAAATGATTTCAGATCTTAATTGTGATTTAGTTACCCGAGGTTGGACATGTGTGTTACATAGAGATCATGAGTTAAAATATTATTTTTGGGTGTCGCGTGCCTAGCGGATATAATATGCTTTATTCGTTTCGAAATAGAGTCAAGTAGAGGTGTAGACGTGGTATCTGCATGTATCGAAGAGTGTTGGAGATTTTCCTAATTTTTTACGAAATTGAGTTATTTTCAGGGTTAATTTGAGCTTAAAATATATGAGATAAACATGAAATTTAAACGAAAATGATGAAAAGACAGAAAAGAGTGGTAGATTTTATAACTCCTCGAATATTCTAACTCATGTCATGTGTCATTTTAGGATTGTGACCTGGGCTTGGAGTGACGTGGCCAGCTCGATTAACCCCGAAAGTCGACACTGAGGTATATTACTTTTATCGTGTAATGATTGTTTTACTTAATTAGTTATACCAACTACGCATAATTTAGTTTATTTATTTATTTAATGTTATGTTGTCGAGGTGCAAGTGAGAAGTCCCTCGAAGTGTAAGCGCGCGACAAGTGACGGATATATGGGTAGATCGGTGCAAGGGTGGAACTTAGGGTAATACTAATTATTTTTTGTACAATAGTCTAAGCTATGAAATCCCATTATTAAGCAAAGTATCTAATAAAATGAAGAAAGAACCACTTAAGCATATAAATCCAAATGTCTAACTATATGGAAATGGAAACAATAAGTTGTATAAACTCCAAGTAAATTATAAAGACCTTAATTTACATTAGAAGAGTTCTCGTGATTTTATGAAAAAAAAAAGAATTTATCTCATCATGACTAAGGTTGCATACTTTGATTTAATTTTTTTGATATTAATGTAGTGCATATGGTATGGAAGGTTATTATCAAAATAAACAAGATATTGAGTAGGGAAATGGACATAGTTTGAATGGAGATTTTCTAAACAAACGAAGGGCACTCTTGTAAGTTCATTATTCATGGGTAAGGTGGACCAATGATATGATAAGTAGAATCTATGTGTCATCATGAGAACAATGATGGGAAACTTTGATTTGAAGAAAATTAAGTTAGTTTAGCTTAGTCAATCAAGTCTTAATGACTCTAATCTTATTTCTCATATATAAGTAGCTAGCTTATTCTATTTTCTTCAATTAGAAAAGAAAAACACACCATTAATGGAGTAAAAGAGAGCTTGAATAGCAAGAAGAAAAAAATCAATTAGACGCATATTATCTCAAGGCAAGCATTACTTTTTTCTTTCCATATTCTCTAGATGTGCACATGCATGACCTACTTCACCTTCTATCTCCCTATCTTAGATTATGGTCTATTCATCTCTTCCATTGCCCTATTTTAATTAGCCTATACAAAATATGTATGCTTATATGTCTCATTGATGTTTTATTTAAGCGAGAGTTCATTTTTTCTTGCATTACTCAAATTGAAGTAAGTGTGTGTCTTCTCTTTAAGAATGAATTCAATTTAATCCATAAGATTAATGTTTTAGTGAAACTTCATATGATTAAGTTATGCACTTTATGAGAAAATAAAAATTAAAAATGTGTACATGGTAGATTAATGGCTAATACATGCAATTTATAGTTTGGGGCTTTTTTAATATGCATCATTTATCCTAGGATTCCATAGTTATGGTATTTTTAGACGTAATTATTGATATGTAATTTAATAAAATAATAATGAAAGGAAGATCTTGCCTATAGATTACTCTATTCAATATTAATTATTAGAATTGTAGATAGCTAATGTAAAATATACATATAAGGGGATTGATGGCTTAATAGACCTAGTAAGTTATAGTGAAATAAATAAATGAACGAGACAAAAGTATGAAATAATTAATCAATAGTCATATCATATCAATGGTTGAAAGATGACAATTAGACATATGTATAGATATGTACGTACATGTATATATAAGACATTAGGTATATTTGTGTAACATTGTCTACATCTATATGTATAGTAAATCAAATTGGGATTATTTGGAACTATAAGAATCTAAGCCAAATTTTAATGGTTCTAACATATTTAAAACCAACGTAAATGAATACCAGGGACCTAGCGAGCTAAAGTCGGCGTCGAGTATTGATTGGGATACGTGTTAGGAGTCGAGAAGGCGTATTTTAACTGCCAGTTTGAGATAAGTAAACCGACAAAAATCTTCATAGTAATTCATTTTCGTTTCTTCATTCTTTAAATTGTGAATTAGCTTTTCCATAGACTTCCATTCCCATTATGAGTGTGCGAGGTCTAAGTGAGTCAAAAAAGTGTCTATGGGGTGTGGTTGCCTACTTGCAACTGGGACCATGACCCCAATTCACTAGATTTAGTTGGAATGAGATGTGTTTTATTCGGTGCATTGCTAATATTTCTCATTTGCAATGATCTAGGTTCAGCAGGCGTTGCCGTTCCAGGACCCGAGTCTGCCTGACGTTGACGCGACTCTATGACCATGACCCTGACCGTGTGGCACCAACACTTGGTGGTTTAGACTACTTGGGTGCTTATCTTTTTAGCTTCATTTACACTCATTTATCGCAGTTTACATATTCCAGTCTTATTATCATGCATTATACTTATTTACTACTTTAATTATCTCCCGCATAATTCTAGGACTATTTTATATTACTCATGCAATGCTGTTGATATCCTTCTGCTTTACTCACTGAAATGATCTCACTTAGTGACAATTGCAAAATCTGCAGGCGAGTAAGGGCAATGTGTAGGTGATTAATGACTTACAATGAGACATTAGAGTGCCCATCCCCTTTGCCATTTTGTAGGTTTCTTTTTGTATTGTATTTACTATATACTTGATGTTTTGTACACCCTGGATATATTATAGGTTTTGAGAGACACTTATGACTTATATATCACTTCATTTACTTTCTGTACTTGGTCACCAAATATACAGGTTTATATATATGCATAGGTTATCCGACTTTTTCATTTACTTGTCGAGTTCTTTAATTTTCTATATTGCTTCCGCTTAAATTTTAATGCTTGCCAAAATTATTAACTTGTAAAACTTGAAAATCTCAAATAACTCAACTCATAATTGTTAAAGGACATAAATTATGGAAAAGAAGGATGACTAGGCCAGCCTACACTGACCTTGCGAGGGCTGACTTGGTGTTCCACGTAGGATTAAGCCTTGCGAGCCCGGTTTATGGGGATCTGGGGTTGTCATAGTTGGTATCAGAGCCTAAGGTTTAACACTTAGCTCTTGACTAACCCACAATAAGGATAAGACACAACAAAAAATAGAGTTAGGACACGGTTGAAACTTAGAGTGAACCCTATGATCAGGACTTAGAGTCTTAATTGGGAAATGAGGAAACTTGGGGAAATTAAAACTTCTGTTATATGTTATTTGTCGTATTATTACCAGTAGTTAAACTAATCGAGAATTTGCATTGTTTATAGATTGCGATGGTCGATCAACCTAAGGCCAAATGTAATGGTGGTAGCTCAGATGTATAGGGGAGGCTAAATGAGACGTCCCATTTGGTCACATCTCACATCCATCAGCTTGAAGGGATCCTCAAGCTACTAAGGGCACATGCTGCACTATCACCATTACTAGTTACTACAACAATGTTCTTTGCTCATGAGGGGAGTGTGCCTACTGTACATGCTACTTCAACGACTCCCATCGTACTAGCATAACAAGTTATCGCAGATATTGTACCAATACGAACTGAGATAATACTACGTACCCCCTTTGTCGGCATAGACTATGCCGACTACGCCTATAGAGACGATTAATAGGGTCCAGTTTAGCCTAGATGATCACGAGGTTTTCAGAGGCATAAATCGACTAAGTTCTATGAGGCATTAATATCGAGGCCAAAAAGAGATTTATGAATAGCCATGAGAAGATACACGACATCTTGGCCATACCGAAGCACATGAGATCATGTATATCATTAGGGCTGATGTTTAGAGAGGTCAACGTTTGGTGGCGCAGTATTGTGGCTACCCAAGGTAAGCCCATGATTAAGTAGAGTTCAAGAGGTGGTTTAATCAAAAGTACTTTCCTCCTTCGGTCCTGAAGCTGAAAAGGGCCATGTTTCTAAACATCTGACAGTACACTGGGGAGTCGGTGGTGCAATATATGGACAAATATTTGTAGTTGTTTGTATATGCCAGAGGGATAGCCAAAATAGACGCCAGACCGACACACTACTTCATGGAGGGTATGTTGAGAGTCATTAGGGCACAGTGGGTGGCTATTGAGCCAGGGAGCTTACATGTTGCGTGTGAGAGAAGACTGGCCAGAGAGACATACCTGTGCACACACCCCGATGAGCAGCATCGACCCCTATTTAGTTAGAGTAAGGATAAGGTGATGACAGGAGGAAGAAGAGACACTGACGGTTCAGGCCAAGAGATACTAGGGCGCATAGTGTAGGGTTCGTGACACCACCATCATACCCAATGCACATAGCATTAGTACGTTCTGCACTAGCACGTACTTACGCTAACCTACAACAAGCCAGTAGGGATGGCAAAAGTGTCCGAACCCATTTGTCCGCATTTGTCCAAACCCGCTTTAAATGGACTCGGACATAATTTCTTCAAAATAAATACGGGTCTGGATGTTTTTTGTCCATTTTAAAAGCGGGTCCGGTTTCGGACAAAGTTTTTTTAAAAATGGGTGCCCGTTTAGCAATTAATTTAAGTAATATTTTGTTTATTTATAAGGGTATTTTGAAACTTTCACGATGTTTGCATTGTAATTTCACTAATGATGATTTTTTTATATGAAAACTTGTAAGACTTTAATTCTGAATTTATAAAATGTTTTACTGTAGTGATGAATGCATGACGACATAAAAATCATGCGTTTTTGTTAATAATTAAGTGAAAAATTATTTCATTATATTAAATAATGGGTCTAGACAAAAAAAAGTCTTGTATGTTTTAAAGACATACGGTTCGAAAAAAAATGTCCGTTAAAAAAAACGAGTACGGGTTCTGACACTATTTTTAGTCGTCATTAAAGGGGTGTTCGAACCCGTAACAACTTGGACCCATTTTTTGCCACCCCTAACAGCCAGCATAGTTAGTACCGCAGTAGCAGTATCAGTGGACTTAGGGCAAAGGTAAAGGCAAAGGTAGAGGTAGAGGCAGGGACTGAGCTAGGGGCGAAAATATGGTCAGGGTCGGGGAAAGGGACAGAGGTATGCTTAGCCACAGGGATAGAGTATTTCGTTAGGACCAAGACCACACAAGGCCATGAGATTTTGTGAGTGCCTATCTACAACTGGGTAGAGGACATCAACGATAGGGAAAAGCATGGTCAAGCAGTCATCGCGCCGGATCCAGCCACCACGCATAACTTGATCTAGGGTATGATTTCAATTTGCAGTCGACTTATGCTTACCATGATTAATTCGAGGTCTATAGTATTTTTATTTCTGGTCGTATGATTGATGAGTTAGGATTGAGACCTATTAGGCAAGAGCGACCCTTGATCCTCAGAGCCACAGCTTCTGGAGATAAGATATACACGAACTTACTATATGTTTACTGCTCAATTGAGATAAAGGATGGAGAAATGCCCGCAGACTTGAAGATATTTATGACGACCCCTTTTCAAATTAAGGCATCACCCGACCTAATCTCGTCATTAAGTCCTAATCTTTCCACGTAGAACTTAACAATGAATAAGTCAGCTTTTTTCCAAAACTTTCTTACTTACAAGTTAATTTTTCAATAAGTATTTTATTATCTTATGCCAATTGATAAATCAAAGTTAATTAAAATCTTAAAAATTTAAAGTTTATTCTACGAAGTCTCAATTGTTTAGCGAAAGCTTTTAACATGATACCTAAGAATGTGGAAAAATTAGGAAATAAAGATCACATGCATATATATAAAAGAAACAACGATAATATATCCACATGTATTTGGTCAAGGTATTATCTCTCATCCCATAAAATAAATCCCCAAAAGTGTATAAAAGACACATATATTTTATACAACAAAATAAAAAACCTACTAAATTTGATGTTGCAGCACTCCACCGACTTAAAGGTAGTCGCTGATCTCCTCTTTACCAGGTCTGCTACTCGATGGATCTACATTCACTGTCATAAAAAGGACGGTGAGTACAAAAATGTAGAAAATAATACTAAGAAACATTTATCCACATTTCCAAATATGCAACAAGAATTTAAAAGCATAATAATAGCAACTATGCTGAAAATAAGCATATATCTTCAATTAATCAATATGAAACTGACACATGGCTAAGTAGTAATAATCTAGAACCGATTTTTCGTCCGTTTTGTCACAAATTCCTTTATTCCACTATCTCAGGATGGAGCTGAGCTCAACATCTCTGTTGAAGATCGGAGCTGAGCTCTACTCCTCCATAATTAATCACAAGTGTCAGTCACTAGTGATGTATACTTGTCAAAAACCCCAGGCCCATACCTCTTGTGCTGCTTAAACTGGTGGTGAGGTCCCGACAACCTCAGAAGCTTAGTGACCTCGTGTGTTGTGCACATATCTATCATATCAAGGTCCTAAATACAAGAACTACTTTCATAATTTAAAGAATGACACGGTTACATAATCCAATAATAGGATTGCATATATAGTGCACAAAGGAAAACATATTACAATACCATTTAACACCTAACTAATAGCATGTTATTTCATTTGACTAAACATCTCAATAATCAAGAATGACATATCACATTATATAGAGTCAATGAAACCATTAATCAACAACCAATGACATGATAGTAAACTCATAAAATGAGAAGAGACAACAACCAAATAACTGGAAATGAATAGCAAAATAGGAATGAAATGTAAATATATATCTCAACCAGTTTACTTACAATCCACGCAAACTTCCTAGCTATTCCGGCCTCCCGATACCTTAAAACTTGTATCCGAACCCTCGAGAATCTTCCCCGGGTTCCAATATCATTTAAAATGCTTTTGAGTGTATTTAGACCTTTAGTTAGGGTATTGGACTGGTTTATAATGTTTGAGCTTAAATGAAGAAATTCAAGTATTTTGGGTTGTCATAGCATCTAGCGCACGCTAATTCTTACTAGCATGCTAGCTACACAGGAAAACTTTGAATTCTGCACTTAGAATTATGAGTTCTCTCCACACGTAGATGAAACCCAACACCTTGATATCCTTATTACACCTACCAAAGTTCCAAAACAACTACAAAAACCATTCACAACAGCCATACATCAATCTTATCATAAATTCATCAAATTGATCTGAGCTAATGGTGAAAGTACGATTACCTAATAGTACACCACATATAGCTTGATCACCACTTCCAAAACCATCAACATCTCTTTCACTAACTTGCTCTCTCTCTCTGATTTTTCTTCTTCTCCAGCACCCTTAGCTTCTAAGTTCCTAATTGACATGAATTACATGAGTTGATTATATCAATCTTACATATTTAGATATGATTGTTTAACATCCATTGATCTTTATGTACATATGTATCTTTAGATTAATCTAATGTCTTACACCTTGACACATTTTCCACAAACTCTCCACTTTCTCCACCTAACTAACACAATTTGAAACTCAATTGATCTATTGATGTGTTAATATATATCTCGAGAATCATCACATGGCTATTGTCTTAACTTGCTAACTTAGGATACATTTAATATAAAACCAACTATAGCATCATCAAATTAATTTATATAAGCTACACTAAGTGTAAGTCAACTTACAACACCACTCTCTACCCAAGTCCTACGTTGGCACATATCTCGAGGCACATCACAACTCACGTCTTGATACTTAAACACAAGTAGGAGTGACTTAGCACTCTACACATATACAATACACTAGGCATACATCACAACAAATCTAACATATACCTTGGCCACATCGCCTCCATCATTGCATGTAACTCGATGCAGGTACCATGTCACGGGTATCCTGATTAAGGAAATTAAACTAAGATTTAAAATTTACGTCGTGACAAATCTTCTCAACTAATGAAGGTTTCGTCCTCAAAATTAAACTTAGGTTAACATTATACCCGACTTGAAAAGTTACAAAAATCTATCTCGCATATAGTCTTCCTGCTCCCAAGCGAGTTTCAAGTCTCCATGGAACTGCCACTCGATTAACGCTTTCGAGATAGACTTGCCTCCTCCCAACTGATGTACCATTCGATCTAGGATATGTACTGGTTGCTCCTCATAACATACATCCTTGCTTTGGTTAATCTAACTCAAGTTAAC
This sequence comes from Stephania yunnanensis, assembly GCA_039657365.1. Classification (NCBI taxonomy): domain Eukaryota; kingdom Viridiplantae; phylum Streptophyta; class Magnoliopsida; order Ranunculales; family Menispermaceae; genus Stephania; species Stephania yunnanensis. Next base: position 49,135,114 of record CM077585.1, on the reverse strand, counting down.
CATCAGTCTCACACATGCATTCGACATAGCTAATCGAAGCATAAGCATAAAAATATGGAAGATTGGATGAATCCTCGACATCTGTTGAGGTAACTCAAGCTCATACGTAACCTTCCCGACTTGTCTTCTGATCTTAAAAGTCCTAATGAATCTCGGTGCTAACTTTCCTTTAAGACCAAATTTGTGAAGATCCTTCCGATGAAAAACTTTCAAATACACAAGGCTCTTTCGCATATGTGAGATCGCTGTGATATTTGTTTGCATAATTCTTCTGCCTCTTTTGGGCTCCTTAAAGCCTCTAGTGAATCTGTTGTACCTTTTCGTGTGATCAACACAATCTCAAGCCCTACTAACTCTCGGTACTCTGGCTCAACCCAACAAGATGGCGAGCGACACGGTCTGCCATATAAAATCTCAAATTGTGCCATCTCAATGCTAGCCTTAGCCTAATAACCATTGTGGTATGCAAACTCTCATATTGGTAGGCACTCCTCTTAAGATCGGGCAAATTCAAATACACAAGATGGGACCATATCCTCGAGAACATGAACCAACATTTTAGTCTATTCATCAGTTCGAGGGTGAAAGGTATGGTGAACTATAGGCACATGCTATACTACTCCTGCATACTTCGTCATATCCTAGACATATACATAACATCTATGTTTGATGTAATAGTCAATGGTACCCCATATATCTTGATAATCTCTATCTCGAAGAATATATTCAACTAGTCAAAAGTGTAATGAGCTGCAACTAGTAAGAAATCGAAAGATTTTGTCAATCAGTCCATAATTACTCGATAGAATCATGTTGATGGGTAGTCCTTAACAATCCTTTGGCAAAGTCCATTGCTATGTCTTCCCACTTCCATCGAAGAATGAGAAGTGGTTGTAATAATCCTTCAGGTCTATGATGCTCAGCCTTCACCTGCTGGCAAATCCTATAGTTCCTTATCGATACAATAATATGTCCATTTTCATCCCAAGCCACAAAAAATGTCTCCTCCTGTCATGATATATCTTGGTACTTCCTGGATGAACAATGAATCGGGAACGGTGTGAATCCTGAATAATATCCCTAGGCTCCGCCATGCAGGCAGCAGTATCCACAACATGCCTTTGAATCTCAGACACTAATATGTTGTCCTTGTCTAGCCAGTACAATCAACGTTCTTGTTTAACTCACTGAACCTCGGATATAAAAGGTTGGTTCTTTGAACCTTTAACACTCTATATATAGTCATTGTTTGAAGCCTCATAGGTGCACTTATCATCACCCGAATGTTGATAGGAACATTTAAGTAACTCATCATTGCCGCTGCCTCAAATAATCCTTACTCATATGTCATATAACATCTAATTACCTCAGCATCTCTTATTGGTATCCTACTTAGTGCATCAGCAACTACGTTAGCTTTTCCTGGGTGATACTTTGGAGAAAAGTAAAAGTCATTCGGAAAGTCCAACCATCTGAGATGTCTCATGTTTAACTCTTTTGTGTGAAGAGATATTTCAAACTCTTATGATCAGTGTAGAGTGTGAACCTCTCTTCATATAGATGATATGTCAACATCTTCAAAGCAAATACCACTGTTGCCAACTCTAAGTCATGAGTAGGATAATTATTCATATGTATCTTCAACTATCTGGATTCATAAGCCATTGTTCCTATATCTTGCATCAATACATAGCCTAAACATATAATAGAAGCATCTATATATACCTTGAGTCTCTGTCCGGCCTCTAGCAATATCAACACTAATGTAGTAGTGAACAACCTCTTCAACTAAGCAAATGCCTCTTTGCATTCTTTAGACCAATAAAATCTGACGACCTTCTAGGTCAATCTGGTAATCGGTGTAGCGATCTTCGAGAAAGTTTTCACAAATCTGCGATAGTATCCTGCTGACCCCATAGAACTCATGATATCCGTGACTGATGTCAGTGCTAGCGATCCATAATAACCTGAATCGTAGTTGGATATACAATAATATTTTCTGCTCGAACAACATGTCCCAAGAATTCGACCTTTAACAACCAAAATTCACATTCGTTGAACTTGGCACAGCGTATGTACTCCCTCAAATTCTACAACGCCTCCCTGAGGTGCTACTCGTGATGCTCTCAATTCCTCGAATATATCAATATATCATAGATGAAAGCAATCACGATGCGGTCAAGAAACGGTCTCATCACCTGATGCATCAAATCCATAAACATGGTAGGAGCATTAGTCAAACTAAACGGCATGACTGTAAATTGATAGTGTATGTATCTCATACTGAACATTGTCTTAAACATATCTTCATCCCTGATCTTAAGTTTATGGTACCTTGATCTCAGGTCTATATTGGAGAAAAACTATGCTCATTTCTCATGATTAAACAAATCATCAATCTGTGGTAATGGATACTTGTTCGTGACTTTGACCTTTTTCAATTATCTGTAGACGATATACAACCTCAAAGTACTGTCCTTTTTCTTTACAAACAGAATAGGTTTTCCCCATGGTGACATAAAAGGTGTAATGAATCCCTTATGTCCCAAATCTTTAAGTTGACTCCCTAACTCATCCAACTCTCCTAAAGCCATGCGGCACGGTGGTATAGAAATAAGTCTGGTGCCCGGTACCAACTAATAATAAATTCTATCTATTTCAGTGGTGGTAAACCAGGTAAGTCATCCAGAAACACGTCAGGAAACTCACACATGATCAAAATCTCTTCAAGTCTAGGTTCTTGACTCTCTATTACTATGTGTAACAATATTGGAGTCTCTATCTCTCCACCAGTTGCATGTCGACCTCTAGTTCCCTCGGCTCTTGAGGTACTACCACTATATGTGAAAATTAGATGCCCTGAAATCTTAACTATCACTATTTAACTGAAACAATCGATATGAGCGCCAATCCATCCTTAACAACGCCTCAAAGTCTAAAAACTCAAGAACCCTGAAGTCTACAAGTAACTATACCCCACTTATCTCTATTGAACATCTCTCAACAAGATAATTAGGGTAAACCCTATCCTCGATTACAATACTCAAAATCAAATGTACGTTAACTTTAATCGATGTCAACCTTAAATGCGTATCATGTGACCATAAATGAAAGATACTACGAACCTGAATCAAATACAACATATAAATCTTTACAAAAAATGGAAATCGTACCCTGAATCAAGCCTCGAGTAGCCTCTACATCTGGCTGAGCTACAAAATGAACTCACTTGCGAATCTATGATGGAAGTATTGCTGGACGACTATGAACAATCTTTAATCACATGCCTAATCGACCACACCTATAACAAGTAATCGACATATAATGACTATGTGCTTGATCATGAGCCTATGCCTGTCTCTATCGAGAATCATCTCAACGTCTACCTCTACCTCTTTCTCGACCTCCGCTACCCTGCTACTGTTGACGTGGCACTGGTGGTGCTAGAAAGAGCTGACAAAGTAGAATGAGCTAGCAACTCAAGTCTGACAGGGGGTGGCAAAGGAGGTCTACCAATTATACTCTGTAATGGCGTAGAGGATGATACATAGGGCATAACTAAGGTAGATGTCCTCTCTCTCATCTCCTTTATCCCTTTCCCCTCTGTCTCCTCCTCTCAAACTCCACGATCTAATATGTCGATAATGTTGGTCCCAACGATGACCCATCAATAACTCTACCTAAGTTGTAGGTCTCATGAAAAAGTGCACGCTCGTAGATTTCACCCAAAGTCCTTACACCTGAACTAATCACATAAGATCCTATATCTAGTCTTAGTTCATATCTCGAAATGGTATACGTCCTCATAATCATCTCTAACTAAATCCCCTGCAAAGTGTCTCAGATAGCCATATCGAACTCTGTAGCTCATCACCGACTCATCGGCTCCCTGTCTTAGATTCATGAACTCTTTCCTCGGCCTCTTCATCACTGCAAGTAGGAAGTACTACTGATAAAACTTTTTTTGAATGCATCTAAGACTCAAACTCACCATCAGAAGCTATCGACACACGCCACCAAACATTGGCGTCTCTTTGTAGAGTATACGATGAAATCTCAGTCCGAAGTCCGTCCTCAATCCTCAAGACTCTATGTAGCTTCTCTTGAGACAACACCCACTTCTTAATCTTCTCAAAATCTCGTTGACCATAAAAGTAAACTGGATTCATTCTGATGAAATCATTCACCAACATAACCTCTGCTATCGAGTTAGAAGATGTAGGAGTGAAAATGGTGTATAAATTGTCTTCATGGTTTGAATTATAACTACTAGTACAGTCTATACTATTAGAGTGAATGGTATTGTATTAGAAAGATCTGGTGTCGATAATGTTGAAGTAGTTGTAGTAGTAGTGTGGCGGCCCCAAATTTTGAGCCGCCTTGGGAACCACCACGTCACACTCCACGTCACCAAACCTTGCCACGCATGGCCCGCTTATCCTTGACGTCCCATGACCTACTTGGCTACTTACACTTTTTCAGCTAACCTTTTGTTTCACTAATTAATCTTAAGTATTAATGATTTAGTTAGCCCATTATTCAATTAATTTATCAAGTTATATTACGATTTAACAGCGGAAGTCTTAAATTAAGGAAGTTATCCAATATTTAACAATCCTAAGTAGAGAAAACCCGACAAAAGATACCATATATACATATATATCAAGGTGTGATAAGTATAACAAAATTTCCATATACATGTAATCAGTGTTTTATGGTCCCCAAAACCCAATAAAAGTAAAATAAATACATAATGATATCACGCACAAGCTGGTTTCACAATCTCAGAGGTAGTCGCCTAATACCTCATTGCCTTTGCCTTTGCCATTTCCCTAGCTCGTCGAAGGATCTGCACTCAGTCAACCAACAAAAAAATAGTGACGAGTCCAGTGAGTAAAATCCTAAGAGAATTCGACACAATATTAATGAAATAAAATTGATAAACTACGAAACATGCAAATATAACACTTGGCAACAATACGTCATATTCCCATGAATGTAGCCAGCGCACGATAAGCATAAAGCAGTAGCGTGAAATGAATAAACAACATATACCAACTAAACCAGTTCAAAAATAAAGCATTAATCAGTAAACATCCGTATAATCACGAGAAAACCCTGACATACACCAGCCAGTAATCGATTAATCGAATAGGAACCACGTATATACTTACAAGCTTACAGTGACTAAGCCCTAACTTCAGTAAATGACATGGTCCTTTCCCGACACTGTTACAAATAAGAACCACCCTAATCCCTCCCGACAGTCATATATATATTCTACTACAATCGACACGAGCATTATCACAAGTAACTTATGTAAGTGATTTAGCCACAACTAATATAAATGCAAATCGAAATAGGAGTGAAAACCCCATGTGTGTCCTCCAGCAGTCACACATGTAATTTGATACCGTTAAAACAAACCATTAATTCCATGAGGCATTTCAATGGATTTATTCACCTCAATCCGCACTCTAACTTCCCCGACTCTCGTATCCGACCCAAAACTTCCCGATATGAGCTACGTTCCCTTAAGTCCCTAAGTTCAAATTTACATATTTAAGTTGTTTACAAGTTTTAGGGTATGTATTAAGTCGAAATTCCCCAAATTAGTCCTTAAAATTCATTTTCTATCTGGCATTAGCGCGCTAATTGGTCTACCTAGTGCGCTTGGTGGAGTTAATGCGCTAGGGGATATGTCTACCATGCTACTGTTCTTCATTTTGAAAAACAGTTAAGTGCCCAGAATCATTATTGCACTAGTAGTTCTAGTTAGCATGCTAATTACCTTTTGTAACAGAATTCTCAACTCAAGAATTTTGTCCCAAACTTCCGATTTATCTACCTAGACCTTACCAACATATTCTCCACTTAAAATAGATTCTCCAAACATCAATTAAAATAACCTCGTAACAACATTTTGATCAAAATTCACTAATTTTCATACAATTAGTAGTTTTCTCAATTTTCACCAAACACAAATGTCCATCAAAACCATTGTAAATTCCCAGTTGAAACCATAAAAATACTGGTAATTCATCAATAATTAATCAACATCAGTGACTAATCCTCAACTCTCCAATTTCACCAACACACACAACTTTGAGTTCATTTTCATGTAGATGAGATGGAGAAGATGATTACCTTGGCTTTGATCCTTCAAATTAACCTTCAATTGATTATCTCCATCTCCAAATCTCCTTCTCTGCTCTTTGGTTTTTCATAAATGTAAATGTTTTTGGTTGCATGTGTTTGATCTAATCATCATATATATATATATATATATATATATTAAGGTGAACATGGTTCTTGGCCATGGATCTCCATGTGTTTACGTATCCTAAGGTTTATCTCGTGGTTCATCTCTAGCCACTTATCCCACTAACTCTCGCTAACCAAACTCAAATGACACCAATTGATACTCCCATAGCTCCTAGATGTATCAATGTGCATCTCTAGGAAATTCATATAGTTTCCAATTAATTAACCAAACTATAGGCCTTGATTTATTTAATTTAACTAAACTACTTTAGGCCCATTATGATACAGTTGTTAGTGTTTTTATTTACCAAATTGACAAATTCTTGATCCCACTAACCCTCAAATACCTAACACCCAATGCTCCCGTCTCGGCACACACTTCGAGGTACGTCATAGCCTAATATTTTAATTTAATCAACTTAGCATGTGGTTACATTACCCATTTTAATTGTTTAACTAGTCATCCTAACGTGAATTAGTCGACTTTCCCAGTGTACACGTAGTTCGCCTACCCAATACTCGTATTGACACGCTTTTGAGGCGAACACCTGTCACACTAACTCGCCCCGATATCAATGTACACACATGCAATGCAATATAATAATAATAATCTTAAACACCACATATACACAACCATCACCCACAAATAATATATTCCATGGGTTCTCATGTCCGATCCAACCGAGCTTACCATGTAATGCCCAAATTACGACCATTAATCTCATGAGATTAATGTTAATCTTGATTTAATTAATTTGGGTCGTTACAAGTAGGGGTTGGTGTCTGTGCTGGTGGAGCAAAACGTGATGTCATCATGGCAATGAAATCCGCTAACTATTGTCCCTAAGCAGCTAATCGGTCAGATAGCCTTTGAAAATCATCAACAGATGGAATATGAGGGTGGTTCCCACTAACACCTACATCCCCGCTATCGTTCGAATCAGCCATCGATATCTACTAGTTGAAAGTGAACACGAATCATTTACTACATAGATAACGCATATATATACATATAAAAACTAACATGTACATATAAGAAATCCCCACTTCACTTTCACTTACTTCCCAAATAATTGATTCTAGGCAAGGATCATCTAGTTTTCCATAGCTAAAATTTATGCCTTATTGAAGATTTGTTTTAAAGCTATCTTTAATACCAATTATGTGATGTTGGTATCAAAATTTCGAGCAACTTTATAATCTATCCCCAAGTATATTGAGACTAGTCTTTTATACCAATTGTGATGACCCTTCCTCAATTTAAGGCATCGTTCAGCTTAATCCCGTCATTAAGTCCTAATCACGCCACGTATGACTTAACAACGAATTAGTCATTATTTTTCCAAGACTTTCCTACTTACAAGTTAATTTTTCAAATAAGCATTTTATTATCATATGTCAATTGATAAACCAAAGTTATCCACATGTATCTGGTCAAGGTACTATCTCTCTTAATAATTTAGTAGAAGTTTTTAACATGATACCTTAGAATGTGGAAATACCACGAAACAAAGATCATGGTCAATGATAATATATCCATATGTATCTGGTCAATGTACTATCTCTATTCCCATAAAACACATCCCCAAAAGTGTATGAAAGACATATATATGTTATAAAACAAAACCAAAAACCTATAAAATCTATGTAGTAGCATTCCATTGACTCAGAGGTAATCGCTGATCTTCTCATTGCCTGGTCTGCTACTTGATGGATCTGCACTCACCGTCGAAAAAAGGATGGTGAGTATGAAAAAATAGAAAGTAACACCGAGAGACAATTATCCACATTTCTAAATGTACAACAAGAATCTAAAATCATAATAATATCAACTATGCTGAAAATAAGATCATGCTAATAGATTCTTAAGTTAATCAATATGAAACTAACACATGGCTAAGTAGTAATGATCTAGAGTTGGTCAGTCGTAAGTCCTATGCCAAATGCCTTTATTCCACTATCCCATGATGGAGCTGAGCTCTACATCTCTGTTGAAGGTCACAGCTTGAGCTCTACGCCTCCAAAATCAATCACAAGTGTCAGTCAACAATGATGTATACTTGTCAACAACCCCGGGTCTAATATCCCGTGTGCCGCACAAGCTAGTGGTGATATCTCGAAAACCTTGAAAGTCTAGTGACCCTGTGTGCCATATACATCTCTATCATATCAAGCTCCTAGATACAAGAACTACTTTCATAATTTAAAGAATGACATGGTTATAGAATCCAATAATAGGATTGTATATCTAATGCATAAAGGAAAATATATTACAATACCATTTAATACCTACCTAATAGCATGCTATTTCATTTAACTAAACATCTCAACAATCAAGAATGACATAGCACATGATATAGAGTCAATAAAACCATTAATCAACAACCAATACCATGATAGTAAACTCATAAAATGAAAAGAGACAATAAGTCATGGCATGTAGAGTACAAAAGATAGCTCATTCAAATAATTGAGAATGAATAGCAAAATAAGAATGAAATGTAAATAAATATCTCAATCAGTTTACTTACAATCCACTCAAATTTTCTAGCTATTCCGACCTCCCGATACCTCAAAACTTATATCCAAACCCTCGAGATTCTTCCATAGGTTCGTGATATCATTTAACATGTTTTTCAGAGTGTTTAAACCTTTAGTTAGGGTATTGGGCTGGTTTATAATGTTTGAGTTTAAGTAAGGAGATTCATACTTTTAGGCAGTCATAACATCTAGTGTGCTAGGTGACTTGATTAGTTGTTAGTGTCCTCATTAGCGCGTTACCTTTTCTTACTAGTGCGCTAGCTGGCACATCTAGTGTGCTATGTACACTTAGATCAAACCCAACACCTTGAGATCCTTATTACACCTACCAAAATTCCAAAATAACTACTAAAACCATTCACAATAGCCATACGTCAATTTTATCATAAATTCATCAAATTGAACTAAACTAATGGTGTAAGTAGGATTACCTAGTAGTACATACACATAGCTTGATCACCACTTCCAAAACCATCGACATCTCCTTCGCCAACTTGCTCTCTCTCTCTCTCTCTCTCTCTCTCTGGTTTTTTCTCTTCTCTAGCACCCTTAGCTTTTAAGTTTCCAATTGAAATGAATTGCATGAGTTGATCAATCTAATCTTATATATTTAAATAAGGTTTTTTAATAGGCATTTATCTCTATGTACATATGGGTCTCAAGACTAATCTAATGACTTACACCTTGACACATTTTTTACTAACTCTCCACTATCTCCACCTAACTAACATAATTTGAAACTCAATTGGTCTATTGATGTGTTAACACGTATCTCGAGAATCATCACGTGACTATTATTTTAAATTGCTAACTTAGGTTACATTTAATATAAAACCAACTGTAGCATCATCAAATTAATTTATATAAGCTACACTTAGCTTAAGTAAACTTACCACATCACTTTCTACCTTAGACACACACTGGCACGCATCTCAAAGTGCATCACCATTCAAGTCTAGACACCTAAACACAAGTAGGAGTGACTTAGTAGCCTACACATATATAATACATTAGGCACACATCACAACAAATCTAACATTTACCTAAGTCACATCACCTCAGTCAATGCACGTATCTCGATGCATGTCCCACATCACGGGTCACTGATCATGACTAAGGAAATTAAACTAGGATTTAAGAATTTGGGTCATGACAGCATTGGAGTTCCTAGAGTTTTACACTTTATTAAGCATGGATTGGTTAGCCGCATACTGCATATACTTAAGTGTTTCAGTAAGGTAGTTACATTTCAGCTTTCGGACTAAGCAGAGTTCAATTTTTAGGGGACTTCCACTACATTACCGATTATCAAAGGCAGAATGGCCATAAGTATCGATGTTGAGACTTTGGCTAACGTTATGAGTAAAACAGGGGGAGTTGGGACTAGGATTGAGGAGGTAACTTTTTTTGTGAGTTTTTGGATATTTTTCCCACAAAGCAACTAAGATTACTACCACCTAGAGAGATCAAGACTTGGTCCTGGGGATGAAATCTATATCGATTATGTTGTATAGGATGACTTCTAAAGAGCTAGAGGAAATGAGGACCCAACTAGATAAGTTGTTAGAGTTGAGATTTATACGTCCAAGCATGTCACCTTTGGGCGTGCCTATACTGTTCATTAGAAAAAGGATGATAGTTCGAGACTTTGTATTGATTACCGTGTTGGGTTTTAGGGTTCAAACACAGCGGAGATTACAAAACAATTTTGACAAAAACCTCAACAGGATCCGAATCTAATTCCATTAAAAACGTTTAAACCATGAAAACTTAATCTTACCTCAGTCGCAATATACCTTTCTGAAGGTTGATCGATCTCTAAGGCGCGGCCAACGACGAACGCCCTCTATCAGCAGTCCATACACGAACGGCGGACGAGATTCGAAGTGCTAGCTTCGAGAGAATACCAAACCTTTTTGTTTCTCTCCAAAATGATTCAGAGCATACCGAAAAACCCTAGTTCGTTTTTAGAACGAAAATAGAGTTTCGGCCCTAAACTTTTATATGTGTGTTCTAAGTTAAAGCGTCTATTTATACACCCCTTGTATATAGACGGTTAAGTAAATTACGCATATACCCTTACTTAAAGAAGTATAAGTATAATACACCACAAGGACGTTTCTGTCATGAATTTTATCACATAAAATTCATTTTTCTGAATCATATTAAAATCTCGCAAAACCATTCTTAGTGGGCGACCTAATAGGCTCATACAACGTTGGCAGTGTACCAAAACACATTTTGGTATACAAGTCATAAGCGGCCTCTAGCAAGACATTATGACTACCCGAGTCGTACGAATATCAAATCGATACAACCTAATCGATAGTGTATATAACATCCTTTTGTCACACGATATCTTTTTGATCAAACATAAAGCATGGAATTGTCATCCAACATGTTCAATCGTACTAGTCTCGATCTCTAGGTAGACTGAAAACATTCAAGTGACATTGATCAATATCAATTCACTTAAACTAGGACTTTTAACAGTCTAACACATCGAGGGATCCACTGGATATCTCTCTTTATATGAGAGGGACAAATTCTAACTTGATTACACAACTTCATCACATTGCTCACACAGTAACCAATCACAACTTTTATAATCGTCCGGTTAAAGACAACGTTTGATTGTGTCAAATCACTTGTGTTCCTAATGTTGAAGTCTCTGTAATCTCAAGTCGAGGACTGGAATATATGCCTATCATGAGAAACAAAGAATGACTTAATCCATGTGATGTTCTCATAGCGGGTCTGGCCCAAGATTTCTTTGTTCCCTAACAAGTACTCGTGATCTTGATTCGTATCCATATACGTATAATCATCATATGATCATCAATCAAGACTCACACCAGTCTTAATTCATTATAGTTCCCAGTATAATGATCGACTAGGGGCATTTAGGATATTTCTGTAAATACCCATAGATTTTATTATAATGTAAACATGCAAATTAATTATAATAAACAGCAAATGAAATCTTCTATTTTATTAACTAAAAGTATTCATAAAGACAGTTAATAGATTGACCTAGGGCACATGCCCCAACATACCGACAGCTCAACTAAATCACTGTGAAGAGTAAATATACACTCCCACGCATCAATGTCTTGTTCGACCAGCTTAGAGGAGCACATTGGTTTTCGAAGATCGATATGAGATCTGAGTACCACCAATTAAGGATTAGAGAGTAGGATAGAAAGAAGACTATTTTTCACATTAGATACGGGCACTAATAATTTACCTTCATGCCTTTTGGGCTGATGAATGCCACGACGGTATTCATGGACCTTATTCACCATGTGTTGAGAGAGTATTTGGACGTATTTATCATAATGTTCATTGACAATATTGTCATCTACTATCGTACTCGTGAGGATATCGAAGGACACCTTAGGACGATATTGCAGACTCTGAGGGAGCATGGATTGTATGTCAAATTCAGTAAGTATGAGCTTTAACTTACAAGAGTCAAGTTCCTTGGACATAATGTCGGAGCCAGCGGAGTGTCAAGTGGATGTTACTAAGATTAGAGCGGTGATTAATTGGCCTACACCGATATCAGTGGTAGACATCAGCAACTTTCTAGGATTGTCAGGCTACTATAAATGATTTCTCCATGATTGTCGTGCCAATGACATAGTTGACAAAGAAGGAAGTCAGATTTAAGTGGAATGACAGTTGTGAACAGGCTTTCCAGACTCTAAAGGAATGATTAACTATTACACTAGTATTGGTATTACTAGAGTTAGGAAAGGTTTTTCAGGTGAACACCGATGTTTCTAAGATCGATTTGGGTTGTGTCTTGATGTGGTACGGTAGAGTAATAGCTTACACATCCCGATAACTGAAGACTCATGAGAACAACTACCCTACTCATGACTTTAAGTTAGTAACAATAGTCTTTGCACTGAAGATTTGGCACCATTACCTCTATGAAGAGAGATTCACATTGTTTACTGACAAAAAGTGCCTAAAGTACCTCTTCACTCAAAAGAAGTTGAACATGAGACAGAGGCGTTGGCTAGAGTTCTTAAAGGATTATGATTTCTCATTGGAGTACCACCCTGGGAAGGCCAATAGATCAGACGTATAGATTGTGAGGGGTCATATGATACACGAGTACGCATTACTAGATGCAACTAACACACTTTGTTCAGCAGAGATTCCAGCAGCTATTGAGGTAGTGATTTATGGTAAGATGAGGACTCAAACAGTGTCAGTTGATGGTGTACTTCAGGTCAATAGTCTGATGAGCTCTATTAGAGGTTCAGTGAGATGGCTCAAAGTATGAATCACCTAGAGTTGAGTTAGTTGACGGACTCATGCCTGAGATTTAGAGGATACATGTGGATTCCATTAGTTGCTAAGATTTGAGAGGACGTACTTCAGGAGACTCACCGCTCACATTTTATGTTCATCTGGGTCGGGCCAAGATGAATGCGGACATGCGACTTCTCTTTTGGTGTCGGGGATGAAGACCAACATTTTCAATTACGATAAATCGTACGATATATGCCAGCGAGGTAAGGCTGAGCATTAAAGGCCAGAAGGACAATTAAAGTTCACTTCCCATTTCTCGGTGGAAGTGAGAGCATATTGCCATGGACTTCAATTGTGAATTAACTTGGTCTCAGCGAAAACACGAAAATATATGGGTGATCGTGGACAGGTGACTAAGGTTGTGTACTTCCTACTAATCTCTATTACACATTAAGTTGATAGGCTTGCCAGTTTGTATGAGCGAGAGATAGTCTAATTTCACGGGTTCCGTTGTTGCTTGTGTCAGATAGAGGACCGCAATTTACATCACAAATCTGGCATTGAATGTAAGCATTGTTTGGCACACGATTGGATATGAGCATCGCCTACCATCTACAAACATATGGTTAGTCAAAGCAACTAATCCAAGTACTTGAGGACATGTTTAGGATGTTCATACTAAAGTACAGTGGTTCTTGGGAGGAGTATATTCATCTGTATGAGTTTGTTTATCAGGACAGTATTGGGATGGCACTGTTCAAGGCACTCTACAAAAGGTTGTGTAGATATCCATCGTGTTGGCTAGAGCCCAAGGATGTTGCAACTATTGGACCAAAGGTTGTGTTGGATCACACAAAGAATATACTACATATCAAACTATGTATGTATGGTGCGCATGAGATACACAAGAATATTATGACAAGTTCCACATCGGTTAGAGTATAATGAAAGAGCGTATATGTATTTGAAGATCTCGCCTATAAATGGTCATAAAAGATTTGGAATCAAAAGAAAGCTTACGTTGAGATTCTTTGGTCCATTCAGAGTGAAGAGCAAAATAGGCAAGCTTGCTTATAAGTTGGAGTTGTCACCAAATTTAGTTGGGATCCACCTAGTTTTTCACATATCGATGCTTTGACTGCACGGTCGAAAGGCATTACAAAAATCGACCAGAATAACTTATGGCCGCTATTCTGGTTCGATCCGTCACTAAAATGTTTTTGTGACTGGAATAGCGACGGGAAGGCCCGTCGCTATTCCTTTCGTCGTTTTTTTTTGCAACGAGTGTCAAGTTTATCGACGAAAGCCCATCGCTAAACCCGTCGCCTTTTTTGGACACGTAGAGGGCATCAACTGACTATTTTTTGCCACGTCACCTAATTATCCCGTCGCCATTTATTTTAAAAAAAGTTTTATATTTAATATTTTTTGCAAATAGATTTCAGAATTATAATAATTTTAATTATTATTTTTTTATTATTTCAACTCCACCTATGTTGTACACTATGTGTGCTACATAGACGATCCCATTCACTTTTCATTCTGCGGAGGGTTGCGATAGGTTGAGAGCCAGCGTAAAACTTTTGTCACTTTTCATGAAATGGATCAAACATATATAAACGTCGTGGAGCAAGGGTTCCCAGCACAAAGGACGAGTGTGGGTAAAGAAGCTAGTTCAAAACAAAAACAAAAACAAAAGCAAAATCATAGATAGGAACACTAGAGCTTTTAGACAAAATAGAAATAGAAAAGAAAAACTCGATAGTACTTGATATTAAGCTAACACAACGGAATAATATGAATAAAAGAGTTAGCGGCCACTAGAATAAAGTGGTGAAACCTAAAACATAGTAAACAAGTAGAGCTTAGAGAAAAACTACTAAAGGAAAATGTTTGGAATCTTGACTTAGATGCTAATATAATGTGACTAGAAATGAGTAGTTGCATAAGGAGGGTGGGATCAAACATATTAGGTATATCTAAGGGCTTAGGACCTCCAAGCATACGTAAATAGCAACGGGAATCCGTTGCCATTCTCAAACGCTATTTAAATAAAAAAAAATTTTAAAAAGTTTTATATTTAATTTTTTTTTGCAAATAGATTTCAGAATTATAATAATTTTAATTATTTTTTTTATTATTTCAGAATTTCCAAATTTTAATTTTCTAAATTAATTTGATTAAAAAATAATTTCATTATTTCAAACTAATTTTTTTTTTGTTTTTTATTTTTAAAAAGTAGATTTCAAAATTTATTTTATAAAACATTATTATTATTATTTAAAAAATAACTTTTTTAATTAAAATTAATATTGGAATTAGTTTTTTATTTTAATTGTAAAACATTTTAGTTATTAAATTTTTTTGATAAAATAATAGTTTTAATTACAAATAACAATTTTTTATTTTATTTGGTGAAAATAATAATTTTGAAAGAATAAATAAATATAAATAAATTAAATGTGCATAATTGAAATACATGACGAAATAAATGAAATTAATATAACAAAAAAAGTTTACAAATATAAATATGTACATGAGACTAGAAAAATATGAAAAAAAAAACCTAAACTCTAAATACATCTGAAGAGTGGTTCAATCATCGAGATCCTGGTCGGTCTCTGAGTCAACATAAGGATTTTTTAGAGGAGCGAATGAGATTCCAAGTCTGTCAAACAGAGCCTGCTCCATACAACCTAACCATCCCTACATCTCATGCAATTGGTTACGTTCGAGGGTTTTATAGTTGATAACCCCAAAAGTGATCTCTACATCTCCTTAATGTCCCCCCTCAGCTGCTCAATGGGCTCATCATAAGCAGATATAGGCCGAGAAGATCTTGCGCCAGCATATCTACGCCTCGACTTCGAAGGTGTCCACCCAAGTCCACATGTCTGCCCTTTGTCGTCACGCTCCACGATAGATAAATACAACTTAATTTCATCGATCGACGTGTCAAGTTGCGACTATGTGAGCTTGTTGCGTTTGTTGAGTATCACTATCTGAATTAAGAATTTAAATATTCACAAATCATATATACAAGTCATTGAAACCTATAATTAATTAAACAAACAATGACTAAAAAATTATTTTCTTACGACAATCGTCTCTACTCTCTGATCCAAGAAAGTAATGTCGTCATGATCTTTCGTGTGGAAGTATAAGCATAACTCCAAAGCAATCGGAGGTCGAACTAATTTCTCTTCCTACAAAATATATGTTCAAATAGGATTAAGTTTGAGACTTCATTATTTAATATTTTATTTATATATGAAACTATTATAGCATAACTTACCGGCCTCTCTGCGTATTGATAGATGAATATGGAACTACATGTATGCATAACAACACTCATAACTGGTCCTCTTGTCTCCGTTCTTCGATTCTTGCTTGCTTGCTCAAATTTCTTTTTGAATTCTGGGTGGACCGCATCTTTTTCTAGTGCTCAAGATCTTAGTAGATACATGCCCCAACTTTTTATCTTCTGGAACACATTTTGCTAATGAAGTCGGCGTAATTAATAGGGATCTGCCTATCGTACGCCTCTCTAATAGCCGTGTCATCCGTTGGATCCTAATAAAAAAGGCTATGTACAAGAATATTGTAATTTAGTTTATATATTCCAATTATTAAAAGAAACAAATTTGGGCAAAGAGTTGTTATCATCCACTGATTCCAGTATATGTTTCGAATGTGCTGGGGAACATGGTCCCAATAGTAGCCATCCTTGTGCAAGGAGTATTTGTATGCCATCGTCATCTCTCGTGCAATTATGTTTGACGGATGCAACTTTTGTCCACTAAATAGGAAATTTATGTTAGACTTTACCTTTGGTCAATTAATGAATAGTAGATATGCGTAACTAAATTATATATACTTACTATCTCTCATCCTTGACAACCAAGAATACTCCCCCCGACTTGGGTAGCAGTGTTGTCACTAGGGGCTATAGCAGCCTGAGCACCTCGTCGTCATCCATGGGAGGCTGTGTCGATGGACAGGGCACTAGAAAGGTGTGCTGAAAAATAACGTGACTCTAAGGCATTTAAGTCAAATGGGCATGGTCGTGCGCCCATCTAATGGTTGGGCTGATACGATGGAGATGCTGATCCCCTTGATGAAAATTTAAGCCTATAGAATGTGCCCTGTGGTGACATGTGGTATGGGTAGCGAATAAATGAGTGTATAATACATCTGCATAAAGGACGGGTCATTGACAAATACAGATGACAAAGACATGTCGTACGTGGAAGGGGGAGGTGGTGGATGTAAATAAGAAGGGGGCGTTTGATGGAAGAAGGGAGCCTGCTAAGAGGGTGGAAATGGGTACGGATGATATAAGAGGGCCCGCGAGGTGTGATGCTATTGCGGATGCGGATGTTAAGGCTGCACCCCAAACTAGAATCTGGAGCAACATCTTGAAATCGTAAGTCTAAACGATCCGAATACCGAGATCAGCTATCTAACCGGTTCATCTACCGGATCGTCCACCGGATCTCTCACTGCGTAATGGACTATATCGTATGCCTAACATGAATTTATTATAAAATTAAAACTAAGTTAGAAACAACCATATATAATTGTTCTAAACTTTAGATATTACGTAATAAGACAACAAATATATGACAATGTTACGTATTCCTTTACCTACATAAATGGTTATATCACGATTCGTTGTCACCTTTCCTATCATCCGTTGAAAACTCAAGATTATCGGTTTCATCGTCATCCTCGTTGACATCTTACATGTGGCACCACTAGGATCAACTAACGAAATGGCAATATTGTTGCCAATATCAACCTCAGTATCATGCTCAGGTAGCTGCTCTTGAAAAGTTTCTATGGTAAGCATTTTGTTAAAGTTTTCGACTAAGTTGT
Organism: Stephania yunnanensis; assembly: GCA_039657365.1. Classification (NCBI taxonomy): domain Eukaryota; kingdom Viridiplantae; phylum Streptophyta; class Magnoliopsida; order Ranunculales; family Menispermaceae; genus Stephania; species Stephania yunnanensis. Next base: position 49,117,165 of record CM077585.1, on the reverse strand, counting down.
GTTCATTGATAAACTTCGACTGAAGTTTATGCATGGCTTGCCAATTATTCAGTGCACTTCTTACACTTTGGTAAGAAAGGAAGTACACTTAACTAGCTTGCATGGCCAGTATAAGCAGCTTGTACTTATTCAGTCACAGATTTCGATGTACATCAACGAGTTTTAAGGAGTATTGAACTCTTATCATGACATTTGGTGTGGGATCAAACCATTCACACTAGAACAACACGGTACACAGAAACCCACCGTATTCAATTTCTATGACTTCTTTCAATTACCCGTAGAAGTCGTTATCACATTCTACGCGTAATTTGTGCTTCTAGAACACAAGTTGCTACTACGTTTATTAGGGTTTGCATTATATAACACTGTGTGAAACTTGTACCCATTAACAAGATACGCGTGATATTCGGTGCAAAGTCGACTTGGGTCGTACGAAAGCATTAAAAGCATTGGATCTTGAATATACAATGGCGCCTACAATCGAAACAAATTTTTGAAATAAACTTCATTTTTAATTAAATAACAAAACAAGAAGAATTGTACGCCTTATGCATTTATTAATGACTTGCAAAATGTTGGAACTAAGTCGAGAATTATTTCTCAAGATGTTCATCGATTTCACCTTGTGTGATATTCGGTTGTTTGGAACTCAACTCCAATACGTACATCCTCAAAAATAGATGTAAGAAATTTGAACATTTGATTGAATAGAATAAGCTATTACATAATTAACATGAAAACTGAGAGTATTGTATGTATTTATGTATACCTCATGAAAGGAGTGACTTCTGGACAATTTAACAACACATAAACGTGTGTGGTGTTACACTCATCATCATTGAGATAACGCTTATTTGATCTCCTAAAGGCCCAACTGGATGGGTGAAGATTGAGAAGTTGCATCAAAATCTCGAGTTAGACCAACTCCACCATCATAATTGCAGGGCGTGCGGTAGGGGACGTGTTCCTCAAAATAATAGGAATAAGCAGTTGCATTTTCCATTGTATAAGCATTGCATATAGAGCCATTAACCCTTACCTTATTCATAACATTATTTTTTAAATGTTTCAAATACCTACATTTATAGAGGTAAATTAGTCAGACGTACATACGATGATTTTAATTGTGTACGATAAAAGTAGATGGGCAACAAGTATAATTTATCATCTCTAGAAAGGATACATCCATTGAGATTGTTCTGTGTCAGTAAGGATAGCCTCGTGCGCTAGATGAATTAGGAGATACTCCATTGAGTCGAGAAAATTGGGCGGAAAGATTTTCCAGCATACACAATATCTTTGGAATGTTTTTATGCAAAAGTCGTAAATTCTCCACATTTAAATTTTTAGCTGTTAAATCTCAAAATAAAATACTCAACTCAGTGATTGTTATCCATATGTCATCTTGTAAGAGTTCCCGAAATGCAATGGGAAAAAGGTGTTGCATGAATACATGGCAATCGTGGCTTTTCATTTCAAATATCTTCAACTTCTTAGAGCCTACACAACGGCCAATGTTAAATTCATAACTATCAGGGAAGCGCAATTCCTTTATCTGCTTACACAACACTTATTTTCTCTGCTTGTCTAGCGTGTATCGAGCCTTTTGGATATTTTTTAGATATTAGATCATAATAAAGCTTTGGCTTATGACAAATCTTATTTAAGTCTTCCCTAGACTTTGCATTATCTTTCGTCTTCCTTGACACACTTATAATTGTGTTGAAGATTTTGTCAAAGACATTTTTCTTGATGTGCATTACGTATGGGTTGTGTCTGATAAGGTCTGTTTTCCGATACGACAAATCCCATAGTATTCTTCATTTTCTCCACCCACTATTCTTTGAGACTTTGTTGTTTATAACATCTTAACCTAATTCAGTAACATTCATCAGCCCTAAATCCTCGATTTCATTCAAGATATCTTCACCCGATTATAGGCCTGTGGCTTGTCTGATACAATTCTATCTTTACGGAAACTAAACTTGTCTTTCCACTCCTTTGAACATAGCGATGAGAAACGTCGATGACAATCAAACCAAGTTTATTTCCTGCTGAATCTAAATTAAAAAGCATCGGTATCATCCACACAATATGGGTAAGCTGTCTTCATATGTGTGGTCCATCCCGACAACATGTTGTACTCCGGAAAGTCGTTCACTGTCTACATAAATGCAATGCGCATTTGAAAGTTCGTCTTAGTCGATACATCGTAGGTAGGCATTCCGTCATACTACAAATCTATCATTTTCTCACTAACATTTGGAGAAACACATTAATTTTTGCGACAGATTGGTTAGTCCAGGTATGATCATTGTTAAGAACATCACTTCTTTTATCATACACATAAATGGAGACAAGTTGTACAGAGTTAAAACCACCGGCCACGAAGAGTGCAGTTTACCCGGTTCATTCTGACAGGTTGGAACCCATCAGTGCATAACCCAAGTGGAACGTTAAAAACCTCAAAGCTCAAGGTAAGGTTCACTTAATTGAAATGGTTCTATGTAATGGAATCGAGCAATGCTATATATTGTCCTCATCTCTAATATGTTATGTGTGCCATCGCATGTGTTTCGCAATAGCTTTCGACGCGAACAAACGTTATAAATGAGGCACCGAGGGAAAATAAAGCATTGTCTTATGCAGTCGTTTGTTGGAGTTAAACCTAAGTTCTCCGCAAAACTTGCAAGACGTAAGGTCAGAGTCGGGGCCCTATAAAGCATGCATAATTGGGGACATCAATCAATTCGCTCATACGGCAGACATAACCAATGCATTAAGCTTTTACATTTGTAAAAGCTATCTACCAAATAGTTGTCTTCAGGCAACATGTTTTTATAGACCTGTAAGATTTCATCGAATGCTTGCTCCGAAATATGGTTATTCAACTTTATCGTCATCAACACACCATTGCTGAGAGTTTCGTCGTCTTCTTGCAAATAGACCAAAACGGTTGATTTGCTGCTTCAATCATTTCAAATAAGTTTTTGGCTTCGGGGTTCGGCTCCTCCTCACGGTTCCAATCAAAACTCGGCTCCACATGGTCGTATATTATATGATGATATGACGTTGAATATTCGTCCATTGAATCATCACTTTCATCATTCACATCGTTTAATAACTATTCTTCCCCATGTGCGGTTCAAAAATAATATTCGGGAACAAATCCTTGACTCATTAGATGAAGGTCTACTGTGTTTACATCATACTATTTCTCGTTTCGACATTTTCACAAGGACATCAAATTTTCGCTTCATTTAGAAAAGTGGTGCAGTGTTGCATGGCAAATTTTATGAATTCCTTCACGTCAGCGACAAACTCTAATCGGGTGTAGCCGCCTTCAATATGGTGATACATTCAATCTTGAGACAAAGACATCTCGAAAGACCTAAAGAACCCTAATTAAATAGACCTATACATCAATCACTATATACATCATAGACATCTTGAAAGACCTAAAAACCCTAATTAAATAGACCTACACACCAATCACTATATACATTTTACACGAATGTTAACCATCATTAGTCAAATTGATTGCATTGGCACATACTTTGTGTAATATATATTAAAAAAATTAGTCATGTAAACCGTAATTAGTCAAATTGGTTGTATTTGTATTTTGCGTAATATATATTATACATTTTAGTCGAATGCTAACCGTAACTAATCGATATACGGTAAGTACTATTTTTTCCTTCTAATTTGTTTTTTTTGTTTCAATTTATTTTGTTTCAAATATATTTTGCTTAATTATGTTTTTTTTCTAGTATACATACGGTAAATACTATTTTTTTCATTCATTAAATTTTTAAACTACATTAATGTAATTGTACATATAGTATAAATTATTATAATTATATATATACTATATATAAGTACTAGCTACTTTATCTCAAAATTTGAAGTATTCTAATTTGTTTCAATATAATAGCGTTTTTATATATTCGTGTATAATTATTAATTTTTAAGAGCTTCTTTATATAAATATATGGTATAAGTTGTATGTATAATATAATTTGTACATCCATATAGTATATATATATATATATATATATATATATATATATATAAGTTTTTAAGTGCTTTATTTTATTTTTAAATTTTTGTGTTTAACTAAGTTTTTATTTCACTACATATTGTGTAACTTATATATATATATATATAGCATAAAAGCACTGTACTATTTTCGTATATTCAATCAATTATATATTTTTTAATATTTATTTTCTTTATTTAATTTTAAAGTGCTTTATGTTTTTATTTCATTTCATATTGTCTAACTTCTATATATATATAATTTGTCGATTTATACGAAAATCTTCTTAATGAAATGTAAATCATTTAAGTTTATATAATTTTAAACAATATTTTTAATTCAACTCAACATCCTATATATACATATTATTTTACTTTTTCTCTACTAATTAATAATAACACATTACAACACATTACAACAATTACAAAAATTTCATATCAAACATGCATTTTCCATGAATTTTATTTTTATTTCTCACAATTATAAATAATCATATATATAAACATGCATTTTATTTTTATTTTTCATAAATTTAAAGAAATCATATAAAATGTGTATTTTATTTTATTTTTTACAAATTTTAAAAATTCATATCAAACATGCATTTCATTTCTATTTTCACAATAAAAATCATATTAAAACATTACAACCACACATGCATTTTTCATGAGTTTTATTTTTATTTCTCACAATTATACAAATCAAACAATACAATTATTATAAAATTTCGTATCAAACATGCATTTTCCATGAGTTTTATTTTTATTTCTCACAATTATACAAATCAAATATATCAAACATGCATTTTATTTTTATTTTTCATAAATTTAAACAAATCATATCAAACATGCATTTTTTTTTTTCACAAGTTTAAAAAATTAATATCAAACATGCATTTCACTTCTATTTTTTCACAATAAAAAATCATATTAAAAAATTACAATCACACATACACATTTTTTCTTTTTCGCAAATATGAATAATTCAAAATCAAACAATACAATTATTATAAAATTTAAATAAAATAATTTTATTTCTCACCAAAAATTATACAAACACAAATTTAAAAAATATTTCACATTACAAAATTCTAGATTTTTAAATTAAAATAAAAATAAAAATAGCAATAACAACATTTTACCTAGGGTACCACGGAATGCGACACTGGCGAGGAGTGTCGTGTCGTGTCCAGCCAAGCAGCTGCGTAGCGTGGCGAGGCAACACAGAAGCAGGGGCTCGTCGGATAAAGAGAGAGAGAGAGTCGGTCGATAAGGCGGGGAAGATGGGGCTACGAGGAAGGTTTAGGGCAAGCGATTTTCGGTGGAGGAGATTGAGGATGGGTGGAGAATGGTTTGGGGTACGAGGGTTTGAAGGTTCGAATAGGGTTTGGGTGTTATGAAATGAAGGTGGATGAGGAGAAGAAAGGGGAGAATGAAGGTTTTGGTCGATTAATGGGCCTAAAAAATAGCAACGGGATTAGCAACGGGCTAATCCCGTCATTATTTGTCCACGTGTGCGATTCACCATTGATCACGTAGTGACTAGACGACCACATGGCCAAATTGTTTGGCAATTAGGTAAGGAATTTCTTGCCCAAAAATAGTGATGGGTCAATAATGACCCCGTCACTATTTTGGTAAACGGGGTCAGTAATGACCCCCGTCGTTGTGTCGTGTCCATCTAGTGAGGGAGCATACAACCAATGGTGGATCTGAATCAGATAGATTCGAGAGAGGACATCACCTACAAAGAGCAGCATATTCAAATATTGGACCATTAGGTGAAGAGATTGAGGAACATGGACATCTCATTGGTTCTCATCGACTAGCATTATCTTAAAGACGAGGAGTTGACTTGAGAATTGGAGTCTTATATACGCGAGCATTTCCCATAGCTATTCTAGATTCTTGTAACTTTTATTTTAAGTTTATTCAATTTCGAGGATGAAACTCTAATTAGTTAGGAAGGCTGTAACAAATCAAATATTTTAACTCGTGCCACGTGTCATTTTAGGACTGTACTCTTGGGAGTTGACACTGATATCTATTAATTTTATTATGTGATGATTGTATTACTTAGTTATACCAATTACGCGCAATTTAGTTTTTATTCATTTATTTAATGTTAGGTTGTCGAGGTGCAAGTGAGAAATCCCTCGAAGTGTAAGCACGCTATGAGTAACAATTATATGGGTAGATCGGTGCAAGGGTGGAACTTAGGCTAATACTAATTTTATTTTTTTGTCTAATAGCCTAAGCTATGAGATCTCATTACTAAGCAAAGCATCTAACTAAATGAAGAAAGAACCACTTAAGCATATAAATCCAAATGTCTAACTCTATGGAAATGAAAATAATAAGTTGTATAAACTCCAAATAAATTATCAAGACCTTAATTTACTGCAAGAGAGTTCTAGTGATTTTATAAAAAAAAAAAAATTGTCTCATCATGACTAAGGTTGCATTCTTTGATTTTTATTTTTTTTTATATTAATGCAGTGCATATGGTATGGATGGTAAATATCACAAGAAACAAGGTTATTGATTAGGAAAATAGACATAGGTTGCATGAAAAATTTCTAAACAAACCAAGGGCACTCTTGTAAGTTCACTATTCATGGGTAAGGTAGACCAATGAGATGATAAGTAGAATCCACGTGTCACCATAAGAACAATGATGTGAAACTTTGATTTGAAGAAAATTAAGTTAGATTAGATTAGTCAATCAAGTCTTAACGACTCTAATCTTATTTCCCATATATAAATAGCTAGCTTATCTATCTTCTTCAATTAGAGAAGAAAAACACGCCATTAATGGAATAAAAGAGAGCTTGAATAGCAAGAAGAAAAAAATTAATTAGACTCACATTATCTCAAGGCAAGCACAACTTTCTTTCTTTCCATATTCTCTTGATGTGTACATGCATAATTCTCTTCCATTACCCTATTTTAATTTGACTATACAAAACATGCATGCTTATATATCTTATTAATGTCTTATTTAAGTGAGAGTTCATTCTTTCTTGCATACTCAAATTGAAGTAAATGTGTGTCTTCTCTTTAAGAATCAATTCAATTTAATCCATAAGTTAATGTTTTAGTGAAACTTCATATTATTAAGATATGCACTTTATGGGAAAATAAAAATTAAAGGTGTGCTTATGGTAGATTAATAGCTAATACATACGATTTATGTTTTGGGATTTTGTTTTTTAATATGCATCATCTATCTTAGGATTCCATAGTTATAGTAGTTATTGGATGTAATTATTGATATGTAATTTAATAAAATGATGAAGAAGTGATAGATCATGCCTATATATTACTCTATTCAATTAATATTAATTATTAGAACCTTAGATTCAATATAATCACCATGAATGTTGATTTTAAATTTTCACCATTGGATTTAGATCCAATAGTGAATATAAAAACTATATTTATGATTAATGTGTGCACAAGTTTCAACAAGGCATATTCCCCATTGGATCTAAATCCAATGATCAATTTAAAATCACCATCCATGTTGATTTTTTCTAATCAACTCATATATATATATATATAAGAAAACTATGTACATTATTGACATATGTCAGCTCTACATACATTTTATAATTAATAGTGAGACATGCCAATTCTACATACATTTTATAATTAATAACTTAAGTACTTTTATTAGTCCAATTAATATCAATATCTTAATTAATAGCCTAACTACATTCTACATGTCCATTAGCATGTAAAATTATAAGAATTATGGATCTCGAATGAATTAGATATATTATATATACGTGTTTGAGTTCAAAAGACTCTAACATGAATAAATAATGAACTAATATAAGTCAATTGGCTATCAATGGAGTAGACCTCTTTTTGGAACTTGATGGTGTACACAACTGCATACAAATGAAAAAATACTATGAATCTACATTTCTTATTATAAATAAAAGTTGTTTAAAAAGCAAAAAAAAATTAAAATATATGAAGAATGATGTAATTGTAATTCTCATAATAACTAAAAACCTATAACCTTCGATTAAAAATATGAAGATGAAAAATACCTACATTAAATTAGTATGAATCTATATTTATTTTTGTACATAAATAAAAGTTATATACCTTTGGCTATTAATGAAGATTTAATGTGTAACATCAACCAAATGAGTCACTTGGTTGAATTGATTACCTAAGCTAAACTTATCGTATGGGATGAAGCACCTATGGTACATAAACATTATTTTGAAGCCCTGGATAGGATGTTGAGAGATGTGCTTCGGTTTGTAATGCCCGATAGCATGGAGGCACCTTTAGGTGGAAAGTTATTATATTTGGTGGAGACTTTTGGTAGATACTACTGGTAATTCCGAAAGGAAGTAGACAACAAGTTGTGTTTGTTGCTCTTAACTCTTCATGTTTACGAAAATCTTGCAACATTCTCGAATTATCTAAAAACATGATATTGCAAAGTGGTAGTTCACATATAAATAGGGATGAGTTGAGATCATTTTTCGAGTGGATTCTAAAAATTATGGATGAGAAAATTGGAGAGGAAAATGATGGTGTAATTGATTTTGCTATAAAAGATTATAATGATCCACTTAGAGCATTTTGTCAATATTTCTTATCCAAATCTTATAGCCAATGCATGATATGCAAAATATTTGGAACAACATGTTATTCTTGCTCTTAAATTGTAAGTTGAGGGTAAAGTGAATGATTATTCATGTCCTCCTGGCCAAGAGAAGAAGTAACTTATCTAAGTTCATATAGTGTTTGTAAGGTAGATGTACATTCAAGTTCTCATGAAGACATTTTACACTCTGAATTTTTTAAATACCATATCTACTTCAGCATTGCCGAATTACAAATTAACAAAAGTAAGTGGGTGTACCAGTAATGCTACTCCATAATATAGATCAAATTGTAGGCCTTTGCAATGGTACAAGGTTGGTTTATCTCAGCTCACACAACATGTAATTGAGTAGAAATTATTACTGGCAATAATGTGGGAAACAGAGTTTTTATTCATAGATTGATGGTAACTCCTTTAGATATAAAATTACCTTTCAAGTTTCAACGAATACGATTTCCAATTGGTCGTCTCCTTTGCAATGACAATAAACAAAAGTCAAGGTTAATTTATATCGCATGTTGGTATATATTTGTCTTAACCTGTTTTTATCCACATACAAATGTATGTTGTAGTTTCAAGAGTTAAAACAACCCAGATTGAAGATTTTAATATGCGACAAAGAAGATAATTTTTCAAATTGTACTCTCAATGTTGTATACAAAGAAGTCTTCTCAAATTTATTATGAAAATTACTGATACATCATTCTTCATAAATTTGATATCTTTTATTTTTCAAACAACATTCATTATGTTATTGATTATTTTACAAAAAATATAGATTCATAGTATTCATGGACAACGTCCGGGTCTAAAACTAGTATACATATAACGTGATTAATGGCTTAATAGACCTAGTAAGTTGCAGTGAAATAAATAAATGAATGAGACCAAAGTATGAAATAATTAATCAATAATCATATCATATTAATGGTTGGAAGGTGACAATTAGACATATGTATAGGAATGTATGCGTATGTTTGTATAAGAGATTAGATATATTTACATAACATTGCCTACACCTATAAATATACATACACACACATACATATATATATAAAGAACATAAAGTAAATCAAATTGAGATTATTTTGGACTAAAAGAATCTAAACCAAGTTTTAATGGTTCTAACACACTTAATGTGATGACCCTCACCTGACTTAGGGTTGGGTCACCTAACCCAAACCACCACCCATGCCCAATGCTCGAATCGGGCTCGAGTGAACGATCTGGCATACCTAAAACAAGCTGCGGAATAATGCAACAAATTCATATGGACCAAAAGTGTGGAATAAAGTGAACAAGATCCATATGGCTAACCATGAAACTATATATGGATCGTCAATTCATAAATTGTCTTAAAGTCATTCATTCACGAAGAAGAAATCCAAATTAGAGGGGATAAAGGTTCAATCTACTCGAAAGTCTCATTTTACTACAACCCAAGTACAATAGTTTCAAAAACAAATAAATAAATATAATATAACAATATAAGGTTCACATCAAAAGAGAAGGCTTCGAGTTATCTCCTCTCCCATGTCTCGATCTAGCGCCGATTTGCATGGTCTTAAGATGTAAGTAGGGTGAGCTAAAATGGACAACGGAGCTTGGTAATGCGAAAAACCCGCTCAACCATTAAATACGCAAGTAATACTTAATAAGCATGTAAGGTTAACATGAATTGAAATTGGATAAAGCATTTGAAACAAGGCATCATATGGATTTATAAAGCATTAATAAATCACGTCAACAAAATTAATAAAAGCATATTCAAGTCAAGGGAAATCATCATGCATAGAGTTCACAAAAATAGAGATACTATAAAAAATAGTAATTATATATAAATTCGTGGTCTCATTCAATGCATACTAGTTATTGACAAGAGTCTGGCGACCGATTCCCCTACCCTCAAGGTGATGGCAACCACGAGATGACACACATGCCTTATGTGCCTTCTCGTTAGTCCCATCAAATAAGTAGTAGGTTCATCCAAAGCCATCACCGATGTGTGTACCAAAATCACTTAAGGTTTCCTTAAGAAGTTAGCCACCGCTCATATCCCTAATAACCAAACATAAGGATCTATATAAGATTTTAATCCCAACTACTTTCCCATGAGAGGGTAATCCCAACTTCTTACCCAGAGAGGGTAATTCCAATTCCTTACACATGAAAGGGCAATCCTAACTCCTTACACATGAGTATGTAATTCTAAGATTGGTGCAACATATATACATCCTATAAATAAGTAGAATAAATTCAATAACGAGATGCAACCCATTTCTCAAGTCTCTAATTAAAAATACATGTCCTAACATGACTAATATCAATCCATATTTGATAATTGAGCAAGTTCTCCATTTACCTTTACTCGCCACGAAATTTATTTTTTGCCCTCACGTGCTCGGGGTCCAACGCGAATAGCCTTGTGAATCTAAAAAATTTAAGATATATTTACATCATCGACAATTTTTATATTAATTCTTAATTTATTTTTAAATTTATTTTGAAGTCCACTAGTATGGGTACTGCGAGTCCCTCATCACCTGGAGTGAGGGTCGAGGGGTGGGACCCGCCCAACTCTTCCCTTGGGGACGCAGCCTAGGGTCGCCTAGCCCAAACCACCACCTAGGCCTAATAACCAAATCGGGCCTGAGCGAATGATCTAGCACGCCTAAAACAACCCGCAGAATAATGCAACAAGTTCATTTGGACTAAAAATGCGGAATAAAATGAACAAGATCCATATTGCTAACCATGAAACTATATGTGTGTCCCCAGTTTATAAATTGTCTTAAAGTCATTAATTTACGAAAAAGAAATTCAAACTAGAGGAGAGTGAGGTTCAATCTACCCGAAAGACTCATTTTACTACAACCTAAGTACAATAGTTTCAAAACCAAATAAATATAATATAGCAATACAAGGCTCATATCAAAAGAGAAGGCTTTGAGTTATCGCCTCTTCCATATCTCAATCTAGTGTTGATGTGTATGGTCCTGAGATGTAAGCGGGGTGAGATAAAAAGGACAACGGAGCTCAATAATGCAAAAAAACCCACTCAACCATCAAATATGCAAGTAATGCTTAATAAGCATGCAAGGCTAATATGAATTGAAATTGGATACAACATTTTAAAAAAGGTATCACATGGATTTATAAAGCATTAATAAATCACATCAACAAGATTCATAAAAATAGAGATACCATAGAAAATAGTAATAATATATGAAGTCGTAGTCTCATTCAATGCATATTAGATATTGACAAGAGCTCGAAGACTGATTTCCCTACCCTCGAGGTGATAGCAAGTACTAGACGACACACAGGCCTTATGTCCCTTCTCATTAGTCCCGTCGAACAAATAGTAAGTTCGTCCAAAGCCATCACCGATGTGTGCCCCAAAATCACTTATGGTTTTCATTCAAAGTTAGCCAACGTTCGTGTTCCTAATAACCAACCACAAGGATCTATATAAGAAAGTAATCCCAACTCCTTTCCCAGGAGAGGGTAATTCCAACTCCTTACCCATGATCCTAACTCCTTACCTAGGAGTAGGTAATTTTAAGTTTGGTGCAGCATACATACAACATGTAGATAAGTAGATTCGAGTCAATATCATGATACAACTCATTTACTTTCTTAAAAATGCATATTTGATAATTGATAATTAAAAATGCATGTCCTAACATAACTAATATCAAGCCATATTTGATAATTGAGCAAGCTCTCCAATTACATCTCTACTCGCCGCGAAATCTATTCTCGATCCTCACGCGCTCATGGTTAAATGCAAATTGTCTTGCGAATCTAAACAATTTAAGAAACATTCACATCATCAACAAGTCGTATATTAATTCTCAATTTTTTAAAATTTATTTTGGAGTACACTAGTGTGGGTCCCGCGAGCCCTTCATCACTCAGTGTAAGAGTCGAGTGGTGGGACCCACCCAACTTTTCTCTTGGGGACGAGGTATAGCGCCCCGTTTGAAGGTAGGATTTATTCTTATCTTATTTCATATATATATATATACTAAGATAAAGTGGCCAGGGACATTTTGTCCATGGTATTGATGTGCACGGGGAGCAAGCGCTCCCTCTCCTCCACTCTCCCAGGTAGGAACCCCAGAGAGTCGATAGCTTACGATTTTTGGGGGCCTCGCTAGGTAGCCCTTCCTCCTTCTCCGGCAACACTCGGACCACGCTCTTCTCTAGTGACGGCGGCAATCATTGTCGCCCTTCTCTGATACCAACTGTGATGACCATCAACTAACTTAGGATTGGGTCACCCAGCTCAAATTGTCATCCAGACCCAATATTGGAATCGGGCCCGAGCGAACGGTCTGGTACGCCTAAAACAACCTGTAGAATAATAAAACAAGTTCATATGGACCAAAAATGTGAAATAAAGTAAACAAGATCCATATGTCTAACCATGAAATTATATGGTCCTCAATTCATAAATTGTCTTAAAGTCATTCTTTCACGAAAAAGAAACTTCAAACTAGAAGAGAGTGAAGTTTAATCTACTCGAAAGACCCATTTTACTACAACTCGAATTCAAAAGTTTCGAAAAAAAATAAATATAATATAGCAATACAAGGCTCGCATCAAAAGAGAAGGCTTCGAGTTATCCCTCTCCCTTGTCTCAATCTAGCATCGATGTGTATGGTCCTGATATATAAGTAGGGTGAGCTAAAAGAAACAACGAAGCTAAGTAATGCCAAAAACCCGCACAACCATCAAATAACAAGCAATTAAGTAGTTAAAGGTGATGAAAATTGAGATATTACCTACTTTGAAGTCTTTGTGGTTTTGTGTTCTCCTCAACCTTCAATCCGTCATTTCTAACTAGTTGTTTTCACTTTTCTCACTTGTTTTGTGTTGTAGCAGGGGAGGCCGCACACTTATAATCAGTTTATAATGGTAGGGTTTTGAGGAGTAGGGTTTCTAAATAATTCCTCGAATTACAAGGATGCCCCATAAGGGTGTTTAAATCAATTTAATGTTTTTAATTAAGTTAGTACCCCTAACTTAAGGCCAGTTTTCATTAATTTGATTAATTAATATATAATACACGCATTTACCGTGCCAACCACATACAATTGTGAAATTACAAAATTACCCTCGGCGTGGGTATTGTAATTTTCAAGTCGTTACAATTAAAACCAACGTAAATGGATATTAGGGGCCTAGCGAGCTAAAGTCGAGCATCGGGCGTTGATTAGGATGCGTGTTAGGAGCTGTGAGGGTGTGTTTTTCCGCGTAGTTTAAGGTAAGTAAACCAATAAGGATCTCCATAGTAATTAATTTTCATTTCTTTATTCTTTAAATTGTGAATTAGTTTTTACATAGATTCCTATTCCTATTGTAAGTGTGTGAGGGTCAAGTGAGTCAGGAAGGTGTATCCGGGGTATGGTTGTCGACTTGCAATCGAGACTATGACCCCAATTCACTGGATTTTATCCAGATGTGTTTTATCTGGGGTATTGTTAATATCCCATATTCGTGATGGTCTAGGTTCGCAGGCATTGTCGCGTCTTAGGATCTGAGTTTGACTGGCGTTGCCACGACTCTATGGCCCCGACCTGTCTCACCCGCACTCGGTGGTCTGGATTGCTTGGGGGCCTTTCCTTTTAGCTTCCTTTACACTCATTCATCGCAGTTTACGACTTCCCATCTTATTATCATTCATTTTATTTATTTACTGCTTTCATTATCTCCCACATGATTCTTGGACCGTTTTGTATTACTCATGCATTATTATTGATATCATGCTGGCTTTACTCACTGGAATTGTTTCCTTTAGTAACAATTGCGGATCCAGAGAAAATACAGGGCAAGGCATTGGTGATTAGTGACTTACTCCGAGACATTAGAGTGACCCTCTACTTTGTCATTTTGTAGGTTTCTTTTTGTATTGTATTTACTAAATACGTGATATTTTGTACACCTGGGATACATTATGGGTTTTGAGAGACACTAATGACTTGTATATCACTTTGTTTACTTACCGCACAGGGTTCCACAGATAGGTTATTCGACTCTTTTATTTACTTATCAAGTTATTTAATTTTCTAAATTGCTTCCGCTAAAATTTGAAAACCTACCAAAACTATTAACTTGTAAAACTTGAAAATCTCAAATAACTAAACTTACAATTGCTAAATGACTTAAATTATGGAAAGGAAGGCTGACTAGGCTTGTGTTGGCCTTGCGAGGGTGACAGACACTGAACGCATCAATAAAATAGTACCTAAACTAACTATTTTGTAGATAGCGGTAAAGGGTCGATCCTACAGAGATTGATATCCTTTTCTAAGATTTAAAAAGAAAAAGAAAAATAGGGGTTTAGAGAAAACGAATAAATTAACTAATCTAAATACTAGGGAAAATAAATAAACAATGAAAATAGCTTTGAAAACAATTAATGAAAATACCTAGGTCAAGATATACAAGTTCGGTTCGATAAAAGATTGGATTTGGTCATTAATTTATGTAAACTATGCAAATCAAAAGTATCCAAGTGTAGCTATAAACCCAGTAACGTACGCGGTTCCTCGCACTTCCTAATCTCGATAGCCAAGGTACGATAATGACTATTTTCCTAGCCAATCGTATAACCCTATACTCAAGCGCATTAGGTTTAACATGATGACCGCAATGGGTTTTGTGAAGACACTACACCTAGACAACTGGATCGCTAGTGTGTTTGTTTTATCATAGATTCTTAAGGTACTTGACCGGTTCCAAAAGAGGCGAATCAATTCGTAGGGTCAATTGTCACTAGTGTGGGCAAAAGAATCAGAGTTTAAATATGAATTTAACCCCAATCATTCAATCAATACCAAAGGAAATAAAATAACAATAAAAAGCAATGCAATTAAAATAAATAAATCTCACAAATTCATATATAAGAACAGTCAAACCTCCATCACAGTCTTTACGTAGGTCATGAGTCTAGTTTCTCATGGAAGAATACAAAACAAAAGTAAAGAAGAATATCAGTTGAGAGAGTGAGAGAGAGAATAGAATAGCCCAGGGTGGGAGAGAATATAGAAGTCGAGTATGTCCCACCCTATTCGGTTCTCTCTGTTTTCTTTTATGTACGTCCCTCCTCTATTTCTATATCTCTTTGTTGCTATTTTTTTTCTCACCACTTTCTATATATATATATATATATATACATTTTATTTATATAATAAGATACTCCTAAAAGAAACCAAAAAAGATAGATTTTTCCAAACTTTCTCCTCAAATCATGCAAGCAGCAACGTTTACACCTGCATGCCTAGTTGTTGGATCTCCATCATCTCACTTATGGCATGCTTCTTGAGGCCAATCTCATGGGCATTTCAAATGCATGCAAATCAATATCCATATGCCTCGCCATACCAGGATCAACTCCTTTACACATTAATGCACGCACGTTTTAAGTATGTGCGCTATCCGCCACATCATCACCTTTGTTCCTCACGTGTGGGCCCCACCAATTCGCCTCAAGATGCGCGCTAGCGTAGTTTTTGATGTAGAATGGATATATGCATATGAATACTCGATTTTGTGTAGCTTTTCGACCTGGATTCAACGGCGCACTACAATAACCCTGCAAAATAATAAATGAGGACAATTAAGCTAATATTTTGGAGACTTAATAATAAAAAAATATATAAATAACCTATATATAATTACATAATTAACGACTTATGAGTGGCCTGTTTGTGGGAATTGGTCCATCACAGATTTGCAAAGAATTGGATAAGTGAAGGAGGGGCAAAAAGGTCATTTGCCACCTCAAATCATTTATACTAATGGGGTGCATTCAATTGGATAATTTGGAAGGATTTTAAAAGAGTTTGGAGGATTTTGATCGAAGGTGTATTTAACTTGAATTTCAAAGGATTGTAATGAGCTTTTAAAAAGTCAAAGAGTATTCAATTATGATTTTGATTGATTTTAATAGATTTGTAAAAAGTCTAGGTGTATTCAGTTTTTAAAAACATTAGGATTTGAGTGATTTTGGTGGGTTTCTATTCAAATCATACACATAACCAAATCTCACCCCTACCCATAAGATTTGGATAAAGTGTTTTTGAATCCGTCAAATTTCATGAAATCCATGAAAATCCATCATTTAAAGAATTCCATGGATTTGTTGTCAAATTGAATACACCCCCCTAAGTGTGAAAATGAACAAGGGGTTTAGATTCCTATTTTGATCAAGCAAGTTGAACTAAAACCCCTTGTTCGTTGTCTTCTTCACGGCTCTCCCTCTTGGGTGTTTTGCTCTGCTCTCCTACCTCCCTCGTTTCTCAAGCATAATCTCTTTCTCTCTTCTCGAGAAATTTTTTCTTCAAGCTCATGTTGTCTCTCCATTTTCAACTCGGTTACTCTGCTCGTCCTCTCACTCCCACGATAACAAAGAGTTCACAATGGAGAAGAACTAGTTGAGGTGTTGATTAAAGTGAGTTCGAGTTCAATTTGGTTGTTTGACTTAAGCTTGTTATTATTGATGTTGGTTACGATTTGGAAGAGGAAAATTAAGGGATGTCGATGACGATAGGGAAGGGAAACTATAGCCGTTATTTTTGTTATTGGTGTTGTTGATTGAATGAAAAAAGGGATCAAATGGATGGATTTGTTGATGGGGGATTGTCAGGTAAAAATTGATAGGGTTAGGGGTAATCAAATAAAAAAATAACAACAACAAAACAACACGATGATGTTGCGATTATGTTAATGAATGGTCCATTCCATGGCAAGTGTCACAGGGCCATTAAGTGAGGGGTTTACCCTAAAAAGAATTTTCTCACTTAACCCAACCGTGTGATGCCTAAGGGCCACCTTACTTCAGCACTACCAATACTCAAAGTAAATAAACAGCAAATAATGGCACCAAGGAAATGTTTTACTAAGCTCTCAATGGGAATACAACACTGGTACTCTATGCTTCCCCAAGCCTAGAGCCCTTGGCTTTATAAATCAGCTAATAAGTAGTTACATAGCTATCAAAGACACATGCCCTGATTACATTAATTCGTAAACTAAGTAAAACCTCACTCCTTGAAGTCAAGGCAATTACTCAACTGCCTTGTTCCCTTGCTGCCACCTGGTTCCATAACCGCCACAACTGCTTGATCAATTACCACATGCTCCATGTGTTCGGGACATTCTCGACGTGCCTTGCTCATGTCAGGGGTCATGACCAAGGTAGTTACACAACCGCTTGGAACCACCTTGACTTGGTCTATTCGTGCCTCAAGGTGACTTGGTCCATGTTTCGTTTAAAGACAAGGACTGCTCGGTGGTGCCTAGCTAACCCTGGGTGCTAGTCGGGGCTCGGTTGAGTCCCACCGACTCGGGTTGGCTTGGACCATGAGTCTGTAGGTCTTGCCTTGGCATGGTTGCCCAAGGCATGCTCGAGGATCTCCATTGCTTCTATGCCCATGTTTCTCTGCCAAGGCGCGACCTTGCTCGCGCAAAAGGAACCTGCCAAGGCGTGGCCTTACTCGCCAAAGGAATCGGCCAAGGCGCGGCCTTGCTCGTGCCAAAGGAACTTGCCAAGGCACGGCCTGCTCTTGCCAAAGGATGCGCCAAGGCGCATGCCGTGCGCCACGCATGCCGTGGCACAACCTCATCTGCACCCAAGCATCATGCCTAGGCGGGCGCCAAGGCGCGACCTCATCCGTGCCTGTGCCACCTCATCCGTCGCATGCTATCTCGCAACCAAGCCTCATGGAACCATTCGAGTCCATCGAGACTCGAATATTTACTAGGTTTTTCGCTGCCCAACCCAGCCTACTTGGGTATGCTATTGAGGGCTACCAGTAAGGTAGACCATGTCATGGTAGGGCCAAGCCCAAACAGAATAGGGCACAACCTTACCAAGTCTAAGAAAGGCATGGTACTGCCCTATACCAATCTGTGGGATGACTTAGGGACTGCCCTGAGTTTTTTCAGTGCAGTACCTAAGTTCTAGGCGAAACTGAGCCTTGACTCAGCTAACACAATAGCATTTGGGGAAAATAAAATTAAAAAAAAGTAGGATATAAATTTTTGATTTTGAGGTTTTAGATTAATTGGAACTGTTTTAAGTTAATTTGGTGGTAATTTGATGAATTAATTAGAGAAATTCAGCTTTTGAAATTCATATTCTATCATAAGTTTAGGAATTAATTTGGGTGGTTATGGGATATTATTGTGTCAAGTAGGGCTCGTTGAAGATTTTTAATCGAGGTTTGAAATAGGCAAAGCCAATAAATTGTTAATTGACTTGAAAACTTCAATTGAGAATTCATAAGTGAATTAAAAGTTATTCAGAAGCTAAATAAGTAATTAAAATCTTATTTGGAATCTAATAAATGGTTTAAAACCTAATATGAAGTACATATGTGAGTTAGTATTAGTTTGCAAGTTCAATGAATGATTTAGGACTTATTGGGAGTTCAAAAATATGGAAATGAGTTCTTAAAGGAGGAGTAAGAATTATTAAAGGACTTGAACTCCATTATGACTTGAAAAAAAGGTTTTTAATCCTATTGCAACTTGAAAATAGTTTTGAAGTATTAAAATAGAGTTTTAACTATACAATGACAATCTTATGATTTAATGACTTACGGAAGTATGTGAAAGTCGGGAATGTCGTGTGAGGCTTTGCAACCAACTTTGTATTGGTTTTACTATAAGTAAAATCTACAGGGCCTTTACTATTAATGTTGTTACGACCCGAATTTCTATTCCTAGTTTATTCCTTAATAAAGATCACCGACTCGTGACATATGACTTGCATCGAGATACGTGCACTGATCGAAGCATGTGGTCGAGATATATTTTAGTTTTTATGGTATATTTCTAGTGTAATGTATATATGTAGACTATTAAGTCATTTCTAGTTGTCAGTTATAGAAGTCGATATGTAAGCGGGGATAGGCCTCGAGATGTGCGCTAGTGTAGGACCTAGGTAGAGAGTGATATGGTAAGTCCTAATTTAGTTAATGTGACTTAAATAGCTAATTTAATGTGTTTATAGTTGAACTTACGTAAATATGGCCTAAATTAGGAAAATTAAACTATAAGCATCGATATGACTCGGTGTGGCGACCCTTTCGCCCAGGGGTGACGTGCCTTTATGTACTCCTTGCCCAGCTGGGCCCAACTACACGTGTTCACCACCTGCCCATCCACCTCTTGTCTCAGAATTCGTGTCCACATATGTTTTATCAAATTAGTTAGTGGATTATTAATATTTTCTTAACTTATTCTCTTTAAGTATTTAAAAGTTTATTCTAATGTCTAACCATACTAGTGGGTTGTATCTTATAAATTAACATATATTAGCGGAAGCCTTAATTGATAGCATTAGAATAAGTAATAGCATGGTATACATTATTCATAAGAGCAAATCCTATTGTGGAAAACCCGGAAGAGTACTATGTACATAAGCGACAGTACCATAAACAAGGTATATACATGTACAGTGTCATCTCAAATCTCTCAATACCCAAAATAATACAAAATATCAAAATAAGCACGTACTAGTAGGTCCTCGACAACGGCAATCAAATGTAGTTACCTAGGATCCCCTTGACCTACTTGTACTAAGATCCGCACTCGATCATCACAAAAAGATAGATGAAGAGTACGGTAAGTAAAATCCCAAAGAACCCCTCTTAGCATTCACATAATAAAGTAAAGGAAATGCAAGAAATACTGTTAAATAAACATGCGGAATGTAAAAATAGATAATTGTAATTGGCTCATTGCATTAATAGATAACAGCTAAGCTAGCAAATGTGTGTGCTCATTCTAGATGGACAAAACTGTACTTCGGGTCACCAAGTTCTCACTAGTGGTCGCGCCCAACTGGCCCGACACTTAGTCCCTCGCGTGTTGGCAAAATCCGCTGAGTCATCGATATATGCACCAAGGGCAAGCTTAGGTTAACATTCACTGAGGGCCGGGTCACATGTACTACAATCCAGTGCATCATGAACACACAACCAAGAAATCCGAGGGAGTAACGTCAACCCAAGTCCGAGTAACAGAATAGAATAATAAAATCAGCAAGGAAATGGTAGGAATGAAATTCAAAATAGAATCAAATACTCAGAGTTTTTCGATTGGGTTTTACAAACCTCAAACCACTCTTCGACATCCCCCAACTCCCGTATCAAACCCGACAAGGTCCCCGACACCGATTTATGGTCCATTAAGTCCTTGAAGTCAATTTACAAGTTTAGGTTGTTTACAAGTATTTAGACATGTATTAAGTTTAAAATCACCAAAACATCCCTTAAATTCATATTTTATCTGTCATTAGCTCGCTAATAGGTCTACCTAGCACGTTAGATGAAGTTGGCATACTAATGGATCTACTTAGCGCGCTAGGTGAAGTTAGCGCTACGAGATCTATCTAGCGTGCTACTATTCTTCATTTTGAAAAATGATGGAAACCCATAATGATTAGCGTGCTAACCAACCCAGTTAGCATGCTAATTGCCCTTTGTGACATAGTTCTCAAGTCGAGAATTTTGTCCTTCCCTCTCAATTAGGTTCCCTAACTTGGTTTACACCCTCTCCATATTTTATTAACTCCAAAACAACAACTAGAACACTCTGAACATTAAATTAACACAAATTATGTAACTTTCATGCATTCACCAACCTTTCCAATTTCATCAAGAATTTCAATTCTAGTTAAACAAGTTTAGATTCTCTATGAAAATGACATAACAACATGTAATTCATCAAGTTTTCACCAAAAATCAAAGGTCTAATCAATAAACACAAATTTCACAAAAACATGCCCAAACATTAGTTCATTGAAGAGTGTAGGAGGTAAGAAGATAATTACCTAGGTTGGATCACTTGAATTGATCTCCAAGTACTCACTTTCAGCAGGAATTTCCTCTCATCTCTGAATTTGCATGAGTTTGGAGTTAGTGGAGATGAGAATCCCACTCACTTGTTATATATAGTTTTGTCTTGATCAAGTGTATGTACGTATCTCAAGGATTATCTTGTGGTCACATTTTATGTTGTCCCACGCCACTTGATAACTCCACTAACACACTCATCTCCTAGAACTACTCACTTGAAATCATCAAGATATCCATCAATGGTCCATATTATTTAATTCAAACTATAGGCTCATCATTTATTTGATTTATGTACCTTACATTAAGCCTTATTAAACTATATGGTTAGTGTTTATTTATCAAAACTAACCAACTCATGTTCCCACCAACCTTCGACTACTCGATACATTGCTCTGCATCTTGACACGCATTTCGAGGCGCATCATAGCCTAAAGTTTAAATTTTGATTTAATTAGCGTATGGTTACATTACCCATTTCAATTGAATTACTTAGTCATATTAACATGAATTAGATGAGTTCCCTAGTTTACACGTACTTCACCTCTCGATACCCGCGTTGATACGCATTTCGATGTGACTACTCGTCACACAACTTCACACGATATAACTATTCAACATACACACATGCGATGTATTAACAAATAATTTCATAAAATGCATCACAATTAAACAATATAACACAAAATTTACTAGTGTACCTAGGTCGATGTGTGTCCTAACCTATCCGCGGTGTCTACGTGGATCCAAGCTAGCGTCCATGTCTGAAATTAAGAAATAAATAACGACGTTAATAAAATGGGTCGTTACACTCAGGATGCGTGTTGTCACCATCACAAAGTAAATTAAGTTAAAGTGTGTCTTAGCAGAGATAAGTTAGTTGGTTGTGGGAGCAAGTTATGTACTATTAGATTTTTCTAGTGATGAATGTTAAAAAAGGACCAAGGGTCACAAATGATTCTTTACACTATATAAGCTAAGTTAATGGAAAAAACTCATGCAAATCATTTTGATCATCATGGAAAAGAAAGTAAGAGATCTGGAGAAAAAGAAAATCTCGGCTAAACTTGATTGTTTTCGGGAATTCAAGGAAATTAGAGGTTCAAAGCATCTATCTCATGGACATCGATATCAAAATCTAGGGATCAAACTACAACCCTAGGTTTACATACTTATCTTTCAAGTTTGAAATAAATTTTGATTTTTAGTCATTTTAAGAGGGTAGATGTTTGAGTCTTTGATATTGGTTTATTTATTTGGATTCTTCATTTCAAGCCGATAATCCAACTATTAAAAGTTCTTAATTTGGTTTTGAAATAAAAAAAAATTATAAATTTTTGAAATTGTAAAATAAACTTGGAAATTCGATGTTGTTGTTATGAACCAGTCTATGTATTTTGGTCATAACTTCATCATCTTAGATTGAAATGGACTCATTATAATGGCATCTGAAAGGTAACCCAAAAGGGAACAACTTTTGCCCTTTAAAATATTTTGAAATATAAATGTTTACACGTCTAAAAACCCTCTGCATCTTTGGTGATGAATCTGCAATTTATGGGTTCATAATTTTGTTAAAGTCTTATTGTTGTAGCATAACTCCCTCATTTCTTATTGAATTGAGCTCATATTTTAGTCTGATGTTCTAGGATATGTTTGTATGCTTCAGTAAAAAAATCATGATTTTTGAAACTATGTTTTAGGAGAATTGAGTTTTTCAAAATTGTTGGTTGAGATCTAAAACTATTTTAAGCTATTGTTGTAAAAATTGCAATCTCCTTCTATTCTTATTAAAATTGTGCAAACCTTATAGTTCTAGAAAGCTAAGACGTAGCTCTAACAACTTCTCCTTAGGCTATAATACATAATTTTAATATTTTAGTAATTAAAATCAACTCACAAGTTGTTGCACCAAATAGTCTCTATTTTAATTAGTAGATTTGGACATAAACAATTTATAAATGGGGATGATTTTAAAAATTAGAATTTACAAGCACTTAAACCAACTCTAATAGCTTGTACAATTCATATAACATCCTAACTAACCTCAAGAACTTACACTACAAAAAAACAGCAAATCAGAAACGGAATTAGAAACGGAAATAAGTTCCGTTTCTAAATCAGAAACGGAATTAGAAACGGAATAATTTCCGTTTCTAAATTAAAAAGTTAGCGACGGAATTGAGACGGAAATATTCAGAGACGGATTTGAGACGGATCAGAGATGGAATTAGAGACGGAATTAGAGACGGAATTAAATTCCGTCTCTAAAAAATGGCGCCAACATTCCCACCAAAACTTTCTTTTTTTTCAACCGTTCATTATGTCTCGAGATTCGTGCGTGCTTGATCTACACACCCACAACTGTCCGTCTCTCCCTAAAATCACTCAGCTCTCTCTCTGTCTCTCAAATCTCTCTATCTCTCAAAACCTCTCTCTGTCTCGTCTCGGACCTCTCTCTGTCTCGTCTCTCAAAACCTCTCTCTCTCAAAACCTCTCTCTGTCTCGTCTCTCAAAACCTCTCTCTGTCTCTCAAAACCTCTCTCTCTCTCTCTCGCTCAAAAAACCTCTCAAAACCTCTGTCTCAACAAACCTCTCCCTCACCGCTCTCTCTCTCTCACAAACCTCTCTCCCTCACCGCTCTCTCCGCTCTCTCTCACCGTCACCGCTCTCTCCTCTCTCTCTCTCACCGTCGCCGCTCTCTGCTCTCTTTCTCACCGTCACCGCACTCTCTCTCTCTGCCGCTCTCTGCTCTCTCTCTCTCTCGCACCTCTCTACTCTCACTCTCACCAATAGCCATGTTGTTCGTCCGAATCGATTTCGCGTACCAAACCCTAGATTTAGTCCCTCCGATTCCGTCTTGGTTTCTAGGGTTTCTTTGATGAGGCGTGGAGTCTAAAATCGAGTTCGTGATCGATAGGGTTTTGAAGGGTCTGCGGAGATTCGGAGAATGACGGACCAGGAACTGGAGCTCGAGCTCAACGAAGCCGGACGCGCCTCGGCGACCCCCCCAGCTCGGTCGACGACTTGCTTGGGGATTCTCGATGTGAGTTCCGTTTTTGGTTTCTAGGGTTTCGATTTTAGATTTTTTTATTGTT
Organism: Stephania yunnanensis; assembly: GCA_039657365.1. NCBI lineage: Eukaryota > Viridiplantae > Streptophyta > Magnoliopsida > Ranunculales > Menispermaceae > Stephania > Stephania yunnanensis. The sequence continues at coordinate 49,092,518 of CM077585.1, read as the reverse complement.
TGGTTTCTCGAAGATTGCATGTGAGTTTTTTGGGGTTTTGTGGTGTCTAGGGTTTGTTTTTGTGTTTTCGGTAATGGGGTTTTTGGTAGAGTTTTGTTTGGTCTTGAAAGCTTTGATCTTTCGTGTTTGGTTTTGTGTTTTTCGCTTTTTGTTTCAATTTGTTCAATTTTCTTCCCTCCCATTTTTTGTTAAACAATTTTCTTGTAGGTACTTACTGAATGTTTGTAGAAGACATTGCATTTAGGTATGTTTTGAGAATTTGTATACAATGGAACACTTCTATGCAGGTATACAATGGAATTTTGGTGTTTTCTTTATTGTTGTTATATATTCGGATAAGTTTTTATCAAGCATTTGCGGTTTTTCCCAAATAAATCGAGTTGGGATTGTTTTCTTCAATAGGCATACTATGGTGGTGGTGGTGGTGGTGGTGGTGGCGGCGGCGGCGGTGCTACTCAACCATTTTTTCCCTCGCCGATTGCTTCTTCAACAAATCCCCATCCCTATCTTTGGGGGAATCGGTGTGACTTGCCACTTTTTTGGGGTCCTTGTTAATTAGTTTCAAAAGACTCAAGTTATTTTTTATTTTTTATAATTTCTTCGAAAGAAATAGTTATTGTTCTATTTTTGTCTAACTGGATCTTTGTTTTGCTTTTTTCAGCATTTCATTCCTGCATATGGTGCCCCGCTGACATACCATCCTATATATCCTCATGGAGGACTATACTCCCATCCTAACATCGCGGTAGTAAGCTTCATTGTTCCTGGTTTTTGCTCTTTTTCCACTTGTTTGTTGCTTAGTACAAAGTATTCTTTTAAGTTGATTTTTTTTTTTTTTTTTTTTTTGGGGGGGGGGGGGGGGGGATCTTTCAATTTGACTTGCCCAATGGGCCTTGAAATTCCCTTTTAGTACATTCTCTTATGATTTTAAGTTTTTGTTTTAGAACAAGATTACATGTACATGTCAAGTTAGAAATTCCTTGAAAATGTTTGTATATCTTGTTAGTCTAAATTATTAACCTTTAATCCTATGTAATCGGGGTCCAAATTCCGGTAACTACGAGAGATAGATGGAAAAGGTCTGAGAAAGAGGAACGTGTCATAATGAAGAAATCAAAAGGAGACTTAGGAGATACTGCTAGGTGGAAAATCTAGAGAAAATGTTTCGGGTTTCGGAAATGATGCGACCTCAGCGAGGTGGCTTAATGTGAATTTTTAACGATTTTGAATGACCGCAATTCTTTAAAATTTTAATTGTTCAAATCTTTTGTATATTTTATTGACTTTGGTTAGTTGGTTGCCTTTGCATCACGGTCCCAGTGGAAGTGAAGATGCATCAAATTCAAGTGAGAAAAACACGAATCAACAAGTAAGTGTTTTGATTTTATTTCTTATTTTTGTGTTAAACAACTCATTAAACGAATTTGGCCTAAATGTTGGTTTTAGCAATGCTGCTGAAACTTAGGCATAATCTTCTTAATTTAATGATACAGTGAGCAACCATACCATCTTAAGCGATTAATATTGATAACTTTGAAAAACTTGCGTACACAGTGCTTCTTGTTAGAAGGTTATTCCTTCCTCTTTTGGATGACTTGGCAATTATGGTCCTACTAGTCTCTATCTCAACCCGTCAAGACGGTTCCTCCACTATTTACCGCAAATATACAATCAACTTTTCGTAATTTACATAGTTTTCAGCACAATTTTTTTTTTCCAGGAAGAAGCTAAAGAAAGGCGCTTCGATCGATATTGGGCATGGTATTCTTCGATAAGCGTATAAATTCAACTTTACATTGTTTCTTACTTGATGGTTTTGGCTCGGGAGCAAATGGACGAACGGGATTTTAGCCATTGAATCATCTCCAAATGCCATGAGACAGTCTGCTACAAACCTCAATCATGCTTCCTGCCAGGGAAAGCCGCATCAAATTCAAACATTAGAACGAACCTCGGAATGGGTCCTCTGTTTGAGCAGTGGCTTTGAAAAGCAAACCCGGTGAATCGATGCATCACCTCAAGTTGCTCCATCTAGAATTGTTGGACATGAAGTAGGTGTTCCTTAATGCCTTTGAATTCAATTATGAACCATGCAAATATTTGTGCGGTAACTAAGCATTTTGTGCTCTTAATTTCCTATTTTTTATTACTTCTATCACTTTTTCACTTGTGAAACAATACTGCATGCCAAGGAATTTTTTTGGATATATTGCTATGCGCATGATTTTCCATGTGGACAAGCGGAATAAAAATCATGAAATGATGCGGTGTATGACTTAATCTTCAAACATACCGAGGTTTTGGAACTTTTTCTCATTGTAACCAACCGGATGCTCCACCCATGTAATGGTAAAAATTGTTGAAAAGTTTTCATCTATTATGACCTCATAACTGCTGGACGTGTTGTGTTTCATTACAAGATATTTAAGGCAAATAAGTAAACAGAAGGATTCAGGTATATAAGTGCAGGTTTGATTTAAAATTTTTTTTATCATTTCTCAACCTTATTTCTATTTTGAGAATTTGTGCAAAACGCTTATTATTTTTTTTAATTCCTTTTTATAATTATCATCCACGTGCTATAAAACTTCATCTCTCCTTTCCTTTTGATCGAAATGACGAAGTCTCTGTCGCCGCGCGATCTCAAACAATAAATAATTATTCTCAGTAGATATTGTTCTCTCTTTTATGGTTTGGAGGCTCTTGAATAGCTATCTATGTCTGTATGATATATGTTAAACTTCAATTTTAAAGTTGACATGATATTCAAACAAGTGTTATCTCTTTCTACAGGATGAACGGGAGCTAAAAAAATTGAAGAGGAAGCAATCAAATAGGGAATCAGCTAGGAGATCAAGATTACGCAAGCAGGTTATAGAAAACACCTTCTTTATCTAAAAAAAAATGACTCGTATGCATTTGGAGTTCCATGAAATTGCAAAATTTCACATTCATCACTTAAATTTGACTTAAAACATAAGCCATAAACCAAAGATAGAGATGGGCAAAACATTGGTTAAATATTTAAGAGAAAGAAGTAGTTAAGCAATTCTACCCATTAACCAAAGATTACTTTTAGTCTCTTAAAAAATTCATAAGATACTACTTTGAGAATCAATGAAAAATATTTAAAATTGGTCTTTGGTTTGTTCATCTACCCCCTTAACCAAAGATCAAATTTTAATATTTTTTAAATAAATTCATAAATACTACTTTAAGAATCCATGAAAAACATATTTAAAATTGGTTTTGGTTCATTCATTTTTTGATTGAAATATTCGATTAAGTGGTTTAATGCATAAATTTTACTTGAATATGATCTATAATTTGCATTGCTCTTAAATATTGATTTCACTTGGGATTAGACTCATTCTCCATGTTAAAGTTTATCTAGGTTGATTATTCGACTACTTAGCATCTTTTTGGAATGAATGGTGTCGTGTTTATATGTGCACCCATTCTTTTGTATGCTATGTATAAATAATTTGTAGATGACAAATTCGATAGCTTTGTTTTCTACATCATAATTTTGAATTTTTCCTCAACTTTGATTTGTCTAATTTTACTTTTCTTGATCCGTCTTTGATTCCCCCTCCCATAAAATTTCATTAATTGATTAATGATGTAATGTAACATGTGAAGAACATACGTGTATTTTTCGATTGATAATTCTTTTCCCTTGGTTTGTGCGAGGTGGTGTTGAAGAACATTTCAAGACTTTTCGATTGATAATTCTTTTTGTGCATATTTATAGGATTGTAAGTTTTTTTTTTTTTTTTTTGGTTGTTGAACAATAGGATTGGTGGTTTTGTGAATACTTAGAAATTTGGAGCATTTGTAATACTATACAATTTTTTTTGGATATATATCTTTTTTAATTTTTGATTTTTACATTTTTGTTCTTTCAATTGAATATTTGTTGATATATATTGTCGATGTATGAATGTCAAATTTTATTTTTTGGGGGATGTTAGCACCACCAAGGAGTTGTTGGAGGGTGCGGCGATGATTTTTATTATATATTGGCGGAGTTAAATGTGCTTGGATTGAGACCTATATATGTAAGACTTTAAAAACTAAACAAAAATGAAAATTAGAGACGGAAATAGCAACGGAATCTTTGGATTCCGTTGCTATTTCGTCTCTAATTTTTTTTTTATTAAGATACATAAATCGAAACGGATCAAATTCGTCTCTCGATCCGTCTCTGATTAGCAACGGATCGAGACGGAAATAATCAAACGAATTTATTCCGTCTCTAATCGAAACGGAATTAGAGACGGAATAAATTTCGTTTCGATCAAACGGAATTTATTCGTTTACGATCCGTCTTAAATCGAAACGGAATCGAATTCGTTTCGATTGAATCAACGACGTTTTTAGAGACGGAATTGATTCCGTTTCTTCGTTTCCGATCGAAATTAGAGACGGAATTTTAACAAATCAGAGACGGAAATTTCCGTTTCTGATTTGCTGTTTTTTTGTAGTGTTAGAATAGAGTTTCAGAAGTTCAGGTACATGTTATGGGGTGTCGAGAGGTTGGATTAACCAAGGAACTTTGCATGCTATGTAAGTAAATTTGTTGAGGTTATTTTTTTCATTACATTTCCATTTTCTACTATTTTACAGTCTATTGGATTTGATATGCCTTTAAAATATGATATTATGACTTGTAATTCAGTTCTACTCACTAAGTGAGCTATGTTGTTATGATATTATTCCTTGAATTGATTCATTGATTCCATTCTGAACCATTATATTTATTGGCTATTTTGGTTTGGGTTATGAGTTGAATAGCATGCTATTAGAATAAATGGGTTGTTGTGTGGGTTATGGATTTGTAATATGACTTGTGTTATTCCAAGCAAGTGTCAAACATTGTAATCTATGTCGTGCCTTATTTGGAAATGTAAAGTAGTCCTAGTATCTAGGGTCCATTGCACTATATCGAGATATGCGACACGCAAAGTTAGAGTCCATGGGGATGTCGGCACTCGCACTACTATGGCGCGACACACGGGGTTAAAGTCCTTAGGGTTATCGGTAATGAATCTAGATTGATGCAATAATACACATGTCCTTTAAAGTGGCCTAAAAGACTGATGTGACGTAGCTCACGGTCGACGGAACCTAGATCATCACTACTTAGCTTTGTATCAGTTTCATTTGTTTAACTATGGTATTTCCTAGCATATTTCAGTTTAAGCAATTTTTTGCTATCTATATGATTTCAAATACCTTTTGTTATATTTGGAAATGTGGATGAGAATTTCCAAATGTTATTTTTATTTTACTATACTCACCGACTTTTTTATGATGGTGGGTACAATCGACTAGCAGGCCTAGTAAAGATATGATTTGCGACTTTAAACATGTGGCATGTTTCCAGCATTGACTTTGTAGGTTTTGATGTTTTGTTGTAGTACATACTTTATGTCATTTAGATACTTTTGAGTTGTATATATATGGTGTAACGACCTATTACTTTAAACTGGTGATTAGTGTTAATCCGAGTCCTAATTAACCTGAGTTATGCTCGTGATTAAGTCTGCATACCTCGATTAATGTGCATGTGGGTTTATGTGATGATTTATGTTTGTATGATATATTTGGGTGAATTTATAGGTTGTGGGATTAATATGAAATTAATAAAAGCCTATAATTGGAAAATAATAAATTCTCGGTACACCAAATGCGAAGAGGGGGTCGAGAAATGAATGTGCACACCTAAGAATACTCGTGGGCATGTCTGGTGAATTTATTGGCAAGAAAATACACGAAGTATATGTATACATAATTGATATATAAAAATATATATATATATATAGTTAAAACTACAAGTTTGATTTGAATTATATGGATCGTTGGATCGCATCAAGATGAGCATAAATGGTAATGGTGTTAAAATTTGTTTCACTTTAAGATGTGTCAATTTAACACATCATTCACTTGATCAACCTCGAGATAGCGCGTTGCGTATCTTGAGGAAAATCCATATATATAAATCAAAAACTTCAAACTTATCCTTACAGTTTTATTTGATCAAGGGAGAGACAAACAGCTAAGGGTTTGATCTTAAGGGAATCAATCTGAAGATAAAGCTTCAGTGGATTTGAAAAGATTGGAAAAGATCAAACCATTGTAATCCAAAGATTCATCACTTTGGTAAGTTTAGTTTTGAGCTTAAGTTGAGTTTTTTTATGTTGGTGTTGATTTCTCTATGTATTATTATTGTTGATCACTTGAAATGGCTTTATACTTCATCAGAAGTCATTTTTGATGTGTTGGAGGAGTGTTTGACGTTGTGGTTGTGATTTGGTAATGGAATAATGGATGCTACTCTATTTACTGTCGAGAAAGTGCAGGGTGGAGTGCACTCCCTCTAACAGAGGAGCGTGTTCCTTTCATAAAGTGTGATGAACCTAGATGGTAGAAAGTGCCTCACAAAATGAGGGAGTGCACTACCACTTTAGAAACCAGAGACTATGATGTGTTTTGGTTAGAATTTCTTGAGGTCTTAAGGTCTGAGTTATGGGTTCTAATTTAGGGTATTAGACCTACATTAACAATAAATGGTTTGGGATAGGTTTTGGAACACCAAAAATTTTAAGTGACCCGAAAAGTTAGGCAATTTTGAAACGAAATATAAATCGAGGTAAATATGAATTCACTTATTTATCAATGTTGTCCGCATATATTAGTATATGTAGTTCATATAGTTTATGGACTAAATGGGGGACTATGTGCACTGTGATATATTTATTAAATGGAAACAATGTTTATTATATAGTAAATCCTACTTAGCTAAACAGGTTATGTGGATTACATATTCACTAGAGGGTTTGGGACCATTGAACATTAATGGATTAGACTAGATAGCTCATCGACCAATGTATTGGTCTAGCAATCGCATTAATGGTGAAAGTAGGTAATCAACCCTAGATTTACAAATGAAATGGGAATCATTGTGTAATAGTCATTGATGGTTTGATTTGCATCTATTATTTATTGGATTATATGCTTTCTATTATCCTATTAGTTATTTTTTGTGCATATTGCTATCATATATTACTTTTGATTATTATATGAAATGTTGATGGATTTGTAAATCCTTACTTACTAAGCAAGTTGGAGCGATCATCCTAAATTTAACATTTCAGGTTCTCAGCCTAACACTTCAACGAAGGGAAAAGAGAAGATTTAGGAGTGTTAATATCTTATTTATAATGTAATGAGCATTCATGTGTATGTATATTCATTGTTTGAGTTACTTTATTGTAAATGAACAGGGTTGGAAGATTTTATAATCGAGTTTTAGGTTTTGATGAACTATGTATTTATGTATATCGTTTTAATTATTGAAAAAGTTTTAATTTTTCGCTGCATATATTTTAAATTCTTAATTTGATATTGATATACAAGTTGAGTTTATCGGCACAAAAGGAGAGGCTGTTGGCTCTATTTAAGTATGGTCAGGCTACTAGGGCTTGATTATGGTTTCAAACTGAATACCGCCCTAATCGGGATAATGGATGTTACAGCTTGGTATCAGAGACTAATTAGAGCGTCGTTTTCACTTTTTCGTTGTTTTCAAGATAAGTGATAGCTTTGATATAATTTGGTATTAGAGTTTCGATTAGAGGATAACCATATAATTTAGGTACAATTTGGTCTTGAGTTATGAATAAGCTTAGGGTATGATAAACAATTTTCGTCGTGTTTTAGGGGGAATGAAAATATTATTATATGTTATTTGTTTTACTTGTTGTTATTTATTGTATAGATATGATTTCCTTGTCTTCTTTGAATGTTATCATAATGGTCTTATCTTTCCTTTGATTTCAGAATATAATGGCAGATCATAGAGAGGGTTTGCAAAGGCCTGGACCTCGGGATAATTAGGAGAATGAGGCTCAATGTAAATCTAGAATTAAGTAACAAATGAAAGAGCTTATAGAGTCTTATAGAGTCTCAAGTGAACCTAATGACAATGCTGATGGCTCAGATAAGACCACCAGCATAGTGACCTGAGGCACAGTCTGTAACCAGTCTCATAGTTAGCAAAGCTGAGGGAGGAGCTAAAACAGTAGTAGCTTCTACTTAACCTGTTCTAGTGCATTTTCAAGTGCTGGAGATAGCTACCTTGGTGTCAGTTGATTCTAATAAGGCTACATTTCTCAGAACCCACAAGGAATTAATGAAATATGACATTATGAGGTTCAACGACACTATGCAAGAAGAGGTAGCTAAGACCTGGATATTGCAGATGGAACAACTATTTGTTGTTGTGGATGTTAAGGATCGATTTAATGTCAAAGTGGTCACCTTCTTGTTGATAGAATCTATTCGAAAGTGGTAAAATCCCTAGAAAGGGATAGGAGAAGATTATCATACTTGGCCATAATTTAGAACTGTATTTTATAGGTAGTACTTCCCGAAATCAGTTAGGAACAAGAAGAATACTGATTTTATACATTTGAAACAAGGAGCCATGTCTGTACGGGAATACGAGCGAAGGTTTACTAAGTTGAGCGAGTTTGCTTCTAGATAGTAGAATCAAAGGAAAATAAAATAGATTTGTTTCTCGGTGGGCTAAATTATGATATTTGTGTTGTGGTTTCCTCTCATCCTCGCACTAGCTATGAAGACCCTCACTAGACCTAGAGTCGAGTTACCCTGCCCAGACCGCCATCCAGACCCAATACCGAAATCAGGCCCAAACAAATAATCTGGTATGCCTAAAACAACATGCAAAACAATGCAACAAGTTCATATGGACCAAAAGTGTAGAATAAAGTAAACAAGATTCAATATGACTAACCATGAAACTAGATAAGGGTCCTCAATTCATAAATTGTCTTAAAGTCATTCATTCATTAAGAAGAAATTCAAATTAGAGTAGAGTGAGGTTCAATCTACCTGAAAGACCTATTTTACTACAACTCAAGTATAATAGTTTCAAGAACAAATAATATAATATAGCAATACAAATCCCACATCAAAAGAGAAGGTTCCATCCTATCACCTCTCACTCTTGCCTCGATCTAGTGGTGACGTGGGAGGTCCTAAGATGTAAGTGGCGTGAACTAATGGAGCTCGGTAATGCAGAAAACTCACTCAACCATCAAATACACAAGTAATACTTAATAAGTATGCAAGGCTAGCATGAATCAAAATTGAATGACACATTTAAAACAAGACATCACATGGATTTATAAACCATTGATAAATCACGTCAACAAGATTGATAAAAGATATTCAAGTCAAAACTCATCATGATGCATAGAGTTCACAAAAAGAGATATCATAGAAAATAGTAATAATATAAAATCATGGTCTCATTCAATGTATACTAGTTATCGACAAGAATCCAGTGATCGAGTCACCTACCTTAATGAGATGGCAACCACTAAACGACACATACCTTATTTGCCCTCTCATTAGTCTCATTAACCTAATAGTAGGTTTATCCAAAGCCTTTACCAATGCACGTCCCTTTATCATAAAAGTACAAGAGAATGCAATTCTAACTCATGTCCCTAAGTGATACACTTATGAATTCAATTAGACATGTAAACCCCTCAGTGGAAAACTCTATAACCTCTTGGGGCATTAAATAGTAAAGCCCTCGGTGGCACCATGAACATCTTGGGGCATTAGATAATATTACTTGATAATAATGCACTCGGTAGGGACTCCACAAACATCCCGGGGCACTAAATATTATAAGAGGGGGAAAATAAGTGCATTCACATTCCATAGATACGTAGATCCAAGCCAATAACAGGATGCAACCCATTTCCCAAGTCTATAGTTAAAAAAACACGTCCGAACATAACTAATATCATGTCATATTTGATAATTGAGAAAGATTCCCACTTACGTCGACTAGATGCGAATCTGGTTTTTGATCCTCGCATGCTCGGGATCATATGTGAAACGCCTCGAGAATCTAAACTGTTCTAGACACATTCACATCATTGAAAAGTTATATATTAATTCCAATTCATTTTTTAATTTATTTTGAGGCCCACTAGTGTAGGTTTCGCGGATCCCTTATCGCTCGGAGCGAGGGGTGAGACCTAGTCGGCCTCCTTTCGGGACGTGGTAAAGCACCCCGTTTAGTGACAAAGATTTGTTTTCAATATATATTATGTATATAAATATATGTTTTACTTATATTTATATTATTTTATTTTGTTTTTTTTATTAATTTTAAGGTTCAAGGGCAGGTCTGGCCCCTTTTGATCGATCCATGGGTCGGTTCGGCCCTTGTGACCCTTAAGGGTTAATCCCGTCCATAACCAAAGGTCGGTCGACCCCTTGGTTGACCACGCTAGGGGCCTGTTGGCTTTTAGTGTAGAAACCAGGGGCCAACCGGCCCCTGGCGTGATTGCCCACCAGGGAAGGGGCGATCCCTCTCCCTAGCCACCGGCAAGAGGGTGCCCCAATGTCGGCTGCAAGAGGGTGCCCCTCCCAGCCTTCGGCTGGTGCGGCTGTGGAGGGTGAGGGTGGTCACGACACCACCCCTTCCCTCCTCCTTTGTAATGATAGTGAGGGCAGCCTGGTTGTGCCCCTACTTTCCCAGTGGTAGCGGCAACAATGAGGCCATCACCGGCCGCTTCGGTCACGGCTTGCCTTGGCGAAACCACAAACCACCAAATAAGTGTTTTTCCACCATTATTTTGTCAATTTCAAGTCTAATAATCATCTTAAACAAGATAAAGAGGGTAGGAAGATGTGTGTACCTTCGATTGGGGTTTTCCTTCAGTTAAATCTCCAACACACTTTAATCTCTCTTTCTTTCCATGTGGTTAAAATCTCAAATTAAAATAGGGCTAGGATTTACAATTTGATTTATATAATGGGACTAATTTTTGTAGGGTTTGCAAAATTATTAAATTGCTCTTATGGCAGTTATTTTGGGTTTTGGGTCGTCACACTAGCTATGCATTTATATTTTAGAGTGCGATGGAGGTGGAAGAAGCCATATTAGCCAAACCCTCTGAAGCGGTATCTATGCCACCACCAGTACCACAGTTCCCTGAGAGTCAGAGAACCCAATAATTTATTTATTTTCATCCATCAAAGAGAGAGAGAGAGAGAGAGAGAAGAGAAAGAGAAAGAGAGAGCAATGCAGATAAAGCAGCTACACGGATAGGGAGAGAGAGAGAGAGCAATGCAACTAGAGCAGCTACACATATAGGGCCTGCAAGGACGACATTTGTTAGTGCATTGGTTCCACTTATTTCTCGGGATTCAATAGCCAAACCATTTTTATCACCACCTCAATCTAGAGGTAAGGGCAAGAGTAAGACAATCATCACAGAAACGAAGTAGATCTAGACACGTTTCATAAGCCAGTGGGTTTCTCATAGGGCTTCTACAATATGTTATCAGTGTGGGCATGCAGGGCATATTCAAGAAAATTGTTCTATGCCATCGGCCGCATCGGTAGACAAAACAACACAACCACCACGATGATAGGCTCATGCAGTGGCTGAGGCAAAACCATAGGCTACGAGAAGGCTTGCGAAGGAATTTTAAATATTTGTGATTGAGACATGCAAGTATTGATTGATGCAGGTTTTACAATTTCCTTTATTGCTGGTGCATTGGTAGATGAGTTGAAATTGAAACCTGTTAGAGCCGGTACATTGTTGATTTTGAGCATAACAATGAGTGAGAAGGTTTTTCTTAATCGGATCTGCGAGGGATGTGTAGTCAAAATTGGGGAGAATGAACCCCCAATTGATCTTAGGGTAATGGAGTTCTTGGAGTATGATGCACTACTAGGGATAGATTAGTTATCGGCATACCATGCCAACATTTACTATTTTCAAAAGAGGGTAATCTTTCAGATCCTAAACCTTCTGAAATTATAGTATATAAGAGCTATAATCCTTCACGACTTGCAACTCTTGGAAGGGAAGCTACTCTCGAGATTTAGGGGTTATGACAAAGGTTATTACATTTGGATAGCCTAGTCGAGTATTTAAGGTTAGTGAGATACCCATGATTTGTGAATTTCCATAAGTTTTTCATGACTTGCTTGGAATTCCACCACTACATGTCATTGACTTCATCATTGATCTTATTCATGGCACCAAACCTATATTTATTGATCCGTATTGTATGGCACCAAAGGAATTAAAAGAGTTGCAGACTCAGCTTGAGAAATGTTACAAAAGGATATCCATCCTAGTACGTCGCCACAGGGAACACCGATTCTTTTTGTGAAGAAGAAGGACAGAACTCTACGTATGTGCATTGATTATAAACAACTTAATCGGGTGACTATCAGGAACAAATTGTCCAAGATCGGTGATTTATATGATCAATTGAAGGGTACTAGTTATTTCTCGAATATTGATTTGAGGTCTAGTTATCATCAGTTGAGGAACATGGATGAGGATATGATATCGAAGACGACTTTCAATACTTGCTACGGGTACTTCGGGTTCACAGGATGTCGTTTGGGTTCATTAATGCTCCTACTATGATCATGTACTTAATGCATATGGTGTTTAAACCCTATTTTGACCAGTTCATCATCATGTTTATCAATGATATTTTGCTTTATTCAAATACTCAAGAAGAGCATTTGCACCACCTCAGAGTTACATTGCAGACTTTGAAGGATAATCGGATTTATGATAAGTTTAATAAGGATTTTGATCTTCATAGGTCAAATTTCTTTGATGTGTGGTTAATGCTAAGGTATATCTGTTGATCCAACAAAGGTTGAGACAATCCAGGATTGATCTACTCCTACCATAATGTCAGAGGTTCAAGTTTTCTAGGGTTAACGGGTTATTACAGATGATTGATTTATGGTTTCTCTCATAAGACTCCATGAACACTTAAATCGGATCATCAATAGAGAAGTTACGAATTTTCCAATATGGCTTATCGATTAGGCAAACTTTATTTATTTTGAACTGAAAAACTTCTCCAAATAAATGTTTTTGCAACTAAATCCTCAAAACTCGAAAATAAACACTAAAAATCACTCGATATCAACATCAAAATATTTTCCACAACTCGTGGAGTCAAATTGATCAAAACCAATAATCGATTCATCTAGAAACCCAATGTAAATCAATATTAACTATAAAAACATCTCCAAAATAGTTATCAACACATAGTTCAATTCATTAAAACCCTAATCCATACTAGTGGCATTTATTCTGAATTGGTCCAAATCAATCCAATATATCAATCCACAATAATCCTACCAATTTCTATTAAAACCACATGAAAGAAATTGAGAAATCGCAAGAATTCAAATTGAATTTAGGAAAAAAAGCACTAAATTGATAATTTGCCAAATTTAAAACTGAATACTTCATCTCCGTCTCGAAAAATTAGCTCGAGCTGATCGTCTCGTGACACTCTACTGTTTTGCATAAAGAAGCCAAGCGAAAATCGAAGGTCGTGAGTTCGTGGAGTGAAAGACCAAATTGAAAGGCTTAGGGAACGAAAGTAAAAAAATGTTTTGCTTGTTTTGATATTTCATGTATGTATATAAACCCTAAGCTGCTTGTCAGTAGCTTTATTTTTTTATTTTTTATTTTTTTATTCCTCGAAATCCATATTTTAACGTGCTTTAACTTCCAATGCTCATTTTCAATCTTTTTTGCCTCCAAATTGAACCAGACTCTTGATAAATGAGTTCATCTTTATAAAATGTCCCTAACACTGATTTTGGTTACACCAAAACCCCTAAAAATCTTAACTTTATCCACGACATACTGAACCCTTATGGACCAATTCTCTTGCCATATTAAACCAAACTTACACCAATTTAGACACAATATCAACCTCGACCACCACCAATCGACATAAAGCTTGAGGTAAGGTCTTACCCTCAAGTTCATTCTCATCTTACATTACCACCAATCTCAACTTCCATGTAAATCAATGCAAAATCCCACATGATATTTGATTCTTGATTTTCTAGTTTTCAAGGAACTAATCATTTTTATTTCGCTTATGCACTATAAATATGCATTTACAACCCCGATTATGATAAATTAAGGATACATTTCAACACACTCCGAAGTCGCAACAAAACACCATATAATACACATAATAAGAATTAACCATCGAAAAATAACATTTTACCTTATGATCTCTGATCCATAATGCGTGGGTCCCACCTCGAATACCTAAATTCCAAATAAAACTTGAAAATACTTAATTATCCTCCTAATCAAGTTTATGAAATTATCGGATGTCACATCTCTGTGAATTGTTGTTGTTGATTACTAGAAATGGGTTTAAACCACATTAGAAGTCTTATCTGATTTATTGGGAGAGTGTTTGATAGTTGTTGTGGATGTTATTGATTGAATAAGGGTTGTTGCTCTATTCACTATCGAGACAACAAAGAGTGGAGCGCGCTCCCTGTGTCAGAGGAGCGCGCTCCTTCATAAAGTGTGATGAACCCAATTGGGGGAGCGCTCCCCCACCTAATGAAGGAGCATGCTCCCACCTCGAAAAACAATAATTGTGTTGTATTTTTATTAGAACTTATTGAGGTTTTAGGGACTGATTTAGGGGTTCTAAATATATTGTATTAGACCTATGTTAACCAAGAATAGTTTGTGATAGGTTTTGGAACACCAAAAATGCTTGAGTGACCTGGAAAGTTAGAAAATTTGAAAACAAACTTAAACCTAAGTAAGTATGGATTCACTTATTTATAAATGTTGTCTGGATATATTGGTATATGTAGTTCATATAGTTTATGGACTGAATGAGGGACTTGTACATTGTGATGTGTTTATTAAATTGAAAATAGTGTCTAGTGTGATCGGTGAGAATAAATCTTACAATTGAGAAGAGGTTGTATAGGATATGGGTTTGATTCCCAACCTATATGTTAAATCCTACTTAGCTAAATAGATTTCGTGGATTACATATTCACTAAAGAATTTGGGATAGAACCATTCAACATTAATGGATTGGCTAGACATTACATCAGCCAATGTGTTGGTCTATCAATCCATTAATGGTATTAGTTGGTAATCGACCCTGGATTTACAAATGAAATGGGAATCACAGTGTAATCATTGACGGCTTGACTTACATCCGTTATTTATTGGATTATATATTTTTCATAATTTTGTTAATTATCTTTGATACATATTGTTATTGTATATTACTCTTGATTATTATATGGAATGTAGATGGCTTTGTGAATCTTTGCTTACTAAGTAAGTTGGAGCGCTCACCCTAAATTTAACATTTCAGGTTCTCAGCCTAACGCTTCAACGAAGGAAAAATAAAAGATTTAGGAGTTTTAATATCTTCTCTATGATGTAATGAGTCTTCTTGTATGTTTATATATATGCTATTTGAGTTACTTTGTCATAAATGAATAGGGTTCGGAGATTTTATAATCGAGTATTGGGTTTTGATAAACACCGTATTTATGTATATCATTTTAATTATTGAAAAAGTTTTAACTTTATGCCGTATATATTTCGAATTCTTAATTCGATATTGATATACAGGTTGAGTTTATCAAGTACAGAAAAAGAGGTTGTTGGCTATATTTAAGTCAAGCTGAGTTACCAAGGGCTTAATTAAGGTTTTATACCAAGTATCGCCCTAATCGAGATAGAGGATGCTACACACACCTATCGATGTGCTAACAAAACAATGATGAATAGGTGTCGAAGCTATCAGTTTGAACTTCGATCTCATATAATGTCATTTCATACCATTCAAGAAGCGAAAGAATCACGAAAGCCAAATTATACTAAAATTGAGGAGGAAAATTAGTACTGGTTATGTGAACAGTTCAACATTGATGATCAAAAGGTATCGATCTCATTTATTAATTATTATCTATTATGGTATTTTATTTTTTCACTTCTAATTTTACAATTAGTTATATATTTCTTAAGGTCAAAAATTTGGTGTGTAGAAAAAATCAGCAATAAATAAAGGAAGTAGGTCAAATGTGAAATATGGCCATCGTTGTGGATCAAGATCGATTATAAAAGTTCATGCACCTCATGTAAGTTGTTACATTTTATACATTTAATCATATCAAATTGGTTTAGTTTTTCAATTAAATTTTCTCTATGTAGAGTGATCTTAATTTGGGATCAAGGCGTGTTGTTGTTGTTGTTGTTGTTGTTGTTGTTGTTGTTGTTGTTGTTGTTGTTGTTACGTGATCCTAAAATTGGTGTCGAGCCAGATCGTATGGAATTACAATATCACTCGCACCAAGAAAATGGGAAGTGGACAAATGAAAGAGCTAGGAATGATTTGTAACAAAAATTAGATAACAAATTCAATTAATTCTCTATCTCATTCCTTGTTATTGTGTAGATATTTATATATAGTTTACTTATATATGTTATATTTTATTTATGTTTATGTGTATAGAAAAAAAAATGATGAAGATGATGGAGGATAATCAAGCAATCAATGATGAGGAGCAAGAAGAAGTTACACTTAGGAAGGAAGATCAAATTGTTGAAGATGAATTACTATGTATTTATATTTTTATTCAATTTCTAAATATTAGCTCCAACTAATTTATAATGTTATTCATTGGGTACTAGGTAAACATTTCATGGCTATGGTAGAAATTGGATTTGGTCCTAGACTTCCTCCATCATTAAGCGGCAAAAGAGTTGTACCTAATCCTCCTAGTGAATACTTAACTCAAGCTGTAGGAAGCCAAGGAATAGATAACTACTTTGATGAAAACAGATGCATAACATGAAGTTGATAAGAGAGAGAAAGAGAGAGAAAGAGAAAGAGAGAGAGAGAGAGATAGATGAATGCACACCATGAAATTGATAAGAAAGCTATGAATGACCGCTTAATTGAGTTGAGAGAGTTGCATGGCTAGAGTTGTGGGAAACCCTCCTGAGATGAGTGATTCATATGCTACTCAACCGGCTTATTCAACTAATAGTAAATTTAATGTAATAGTTTCCATATTTTATTTAATATTGATTTATGAAATATAAATTATCAATTTTGTTTGCATATTTCTATTTATCTCATTATTATGAATATGATTTTATTTGGTCAAATAATTTTGATTTTGAGTTTTTTTTCATCCCAACTAACATCGATCAACAATAATACTTGTAATCTATGTACATATATAACAGTTTCTGAATTTCTTTTTTCTATTATTTTGTTTTATAACTTGAAACTCCTTCTCTTCTAAATTGTAAGAAGAAGAGTGTGTGTTGTCTATATTTTGACACTATTATGTAATGTTACTGCTTCGTCGTATTTGTTTCAGGGCAATCTTTGTTTCAGCATCCTTATTGTCTACATGGCGCCTATTCAACATTTATATTTATATATATATATATATATATATATATATATATATATATATATATATATACACACACACACACACATAGAAATCATTATTTCAGTTATTGTTTTTGTTATAGTTGAATCTCATTGTTTATGTCATAGTTGAATCTCAATGTTTAGTTAACAGTTGTTCTCATTTTTTATGTGATTGTTTTACACAGTTATTGTCTTTGTTAAAAATTTTACATGTTTTACACAGTTTTTATACATTTTTATATGACAAGTGTTTTACATAGTTTTTATACATTGTTTTGGTTAAAAAAATTATTCATTATTTATGTCACATATTTATGTAATGTTTATGTCACAGTTTCTTATTCAAATTTTATTGCATCTTTTTTATTCACTATTTTCTCACAGTTTTTGTATTTACTATTTCAGTCATAGTTTTACTTTTTATGTATCACAATTCTTGACTATTTTTGTCACAATTTTTGAAGAGTTTTTATTATAGTTATTAAATTGTTTATGTCACAGTTGGTATGTACAATTATCTCTTTTTTGGTCAATCGTTGTTTCTGATTTTTTTTTTTGCACCATTTTTGCATTGTATTGTTGTCTCTATTTTGATTGTGTTTATCTCTTGTTTCACCATTACTCATCTTGTTTTTAATGATTGTGTCTATCTTATTTTATCTTGAGCTTGCATTCTGAAAGTGTTATTAAGTTAATTATGTTTTGTCCTCATTATAATACCATATTCATTTCTATTGCAGGTTGTAATTGTGCTTATACGATCCCATCTTTTCAAAAAAAAAAAAAAACTCTGAGCAAATATAATGCATATTATTTTTTTCTTTACATCGTAGAGAGTGAATATATGGTGTTTAATATTTTTATTCATGTAGGATTTTGATTGTAGACTATGTGTTTTTCTTATGACAAGTGGGTGAACTTTGTTTTATCTATTTAAAGTGTTTTTAAGTGTTGGTTTTCTTTGAATGTCATGTTAAATTGCTTATGTTTATTAAAAGTGTGTTTTATATTAAAAAGTCTAAATATAATAATAAACTAATAATTGTAAGATTTGAAATATAAATTAATAAGTTACTACAAATTTTTACGAGAAAGAAGTTGAATTATAAGATTTTTTGTCAAACAGAAAAAAAAAAACTATTAAATTTGTTGTAAATAATATAGATTAGCAACTCTACATATTCCACCTCTTATTATTCCAACTATTCACATGATGTAACACTCACTTTAATTCATGTAATTACTTAGCTTTAATGTTATTTATTCATGTAATTATATGAAAATGTAACTTGTGCCCTTTGGTATTACCAAGGGCATATATAAAGGAGTCACACACATGTAATTAGGTACAACATATTGGAATGAAAGTTCTCCTATTTCTCTCATATCACTTTTCTTGTTCTAGTTCTAGTTCATTATTTTGACTTTCCTTGTTTTAGTACTAATTAGTTTAACAACACGTTATCAACATGAGTGTGCTCTACATGATGGAGACTTTAAAGATCAAGAGGCTTCATAGCTTGGAGCACGAGACTCTACTTGAAAGAAAGCTTCTATAGAGACAAAGCTCAGAGGTATAATGTGATTGATTTCGTTTGATATGAAAAAAAGGGTTGCATAAGCACATAGGTTTTTTCACTGAGAAATAACATCTCATGATATTTTTGAAAAAGATGATTACCATATACATATATAAATCTAAAAGTCAAGGTATTGGTCCCATATTTTCTTTCTTGGGAGCAACATGAATCCAATATTGTATACTCTCTCTGTTTGTAACCCAATACTTCGCCAAGTACGGCCTTCAAGGTTGTTTGCTTAGGACATGCACTATTATTGCATTTTTGCTAGAATTAGATGACTTGATATTTTTATGATTACCATATTTTTATCTAGATTAAGTAGAAATTTCATTCACTACTAAATTGATGCATGTGATGTCAAATAGCTTCGGATGGTCATTTAAATATTAATTTTATGAATTATTTTTTATATTATACAAAATTTGGGCTTTATGCCATGATTCCCATACATCTATGGAAAACATATAAAAGTGCTTAATGTAGGTGTGTATATACAATATATATACATTTAGTAGTAAACATCTATTAAAAACTTGTAAAAGTGATTAATGTAGGTGTGTATATATATATTATATACATGTAGCAATAAACATTAAAGATGCCAACACATTGACAAACATATGCTCCTCAATTAAAATGTATGTATATATGGCTTTGTATGTGCTTCTTTCAAAAGTTGAGGTAAAAAGTAAAATGAAATAAAATAAAATAAAATAAAATAAAAATTGATTAAATGTGTGAACAGCGGTCATCAAAGCTAGCTAGCTACAATAAACTCTAGTCATCCACAATAGTTAACATTGAGTACCATGGCCCTTATTGATTGTGTGTTGTTGCTTTTACATTATATAGATGCTATAAGTCACCTTAGTCATTGCATTTTTCCATTGCATTATATAAATGTTATAAAGAAAATTTTCCTTATAGCATTATTTTTTTTATAGAACCTTATTAAAGCATTATTAAGCAATATATATTTTACTATATGCATTTTGTGTTGTAAGAAAAAAGAATAAATTAGAAATGCTTCCTTTTAGAGTATACTGTACTTTTAAGTTAGAAATCAATAATCAATAATCGACACATGATTTTTCTTATAAAATCATTAACGATTAATTATGTTCAATTCTTGATTTTAATAATACGGATAATATTATAAGTTTGAGTTGAAAGTGGGTAAGTCGTCCCTGGTAAAGCTAATGTTGAAAGGGAGATGAGTTATCCCGTTTGAGGAGGCATGGTTATTAAGTAGACTTTCGTCTCGCCACCCAACCTGAAGGTTGTCTTATCAACTCTTACAAGTAGTATATTTTGTATCTAAAATAATCAAATCGTGAACATGTGTTTAATAATATATTATGTTTTTTACATAAAAAAATGAAAACTATTTATGTCATCTCTATTTCTAAAAATATTATACTTGAATTGAATTTGTTGTCATAATATTATTGACAAAAATTACTTGTCAACGTAAACTAGATTTTAAACTTATGAATAAAGCATCTACGCAAAGGTTATGTATATAGCACTAATATTCATTTGCTAGTATCTCTATAAAAAATTGAAAAGTGAATACTTTATTTTATAATATCCTTTCACTTTATAAAGCTATGAATATAAAAATCAAGATTGGTGATGCTTCAAAAAGCTCGAAATGAGTGGTTGAGTCTCAAGCTACAATATTTATATCAATCGAATATGAATTATAATATCGCAACTTTAATTGCCTCTTGGTTGAGGCTATGCGAAAATATGACTGATGAGGCAAAAAAATTCACGCGATATGCATCGATATATTATTGCAACAAAATATCAAGCGTGTATATCAATTTAATATAAATATTATGAATTGGTTTCTTCCCTCATGGTAGCTGAGTAAAAATAATGAGATAGTATACATATAATATCACTCCGTTCAATTGGTCTAGCTTCATGAAGCATATGTTGTGTTATAAAATGATCACGATCGCAATGACAAAATTATGGATGTGAAAAAAGGGAAAGGATCTGGTAAAAGTCATATTAGTAATTCCACCAAAAGTGGAATAAAAGCGGTGCACCATATGAAATATAAATGAATAAAGTTATCGACAATGAGCATGCTCTAAATTGTGACAAGCTACGTATAAAAGTCTACCCATATTGATTATATGTTGTCATATGCCCAAATATTTTGGTGACTTTTACTATGCCTTCGAAATCAAAAGCAAAAGTATGAATTTAATCATTAAAAATGACTCAATAAAATTGGCACGTTGAGATGTGTTCAAATTACGAGCCGAATAAAGGCAATGAATTTATATCTTGCCTATTGTGCTACATGCATTCACACAACAATATAAAAGAGAATCTTTCTCGAATTGAACTTAACGGGGGCTAGCGTTCATACAATATATGGTACGACAATTATATTATTAATGCTTTATCCAAAAGAAATTTACTCAAAATAATAGAGAATTTCTCTATATGATTATGATTTAATCTGATATTGAAATTTCAGGCTTTAAATTTCTGAATATATGAGGCAGTTTAAAATGAATGTCTTCATAAATTAGATGATCTAATGACATTCAAGATGTGCAATGATCTTTTTGATCGTTCAAAATCATCAATAATGCGAAAATATTATAAATTTGAATGGACATCCTTTATGAGACCGCATTTTTATCAGCTGGTAATTATCTCAAGACAAATCAATATAAGACTTATATTGATTTAATTTTCCATCAATCATATTATAAGATTATTGGGCCCCTTATAAGGAATATATTTATAGCAATTTTTAGATTGTCACTTTGAGTAAGCAATTTTTCAACTATTATGGGGAGATATATAAAGCCAATTCAAAAGGATTACATGAAACGCATTAAATTTGTTGCATTATGATCCATGTATAAATTAATATGAACTTGAAAGTTTAAACGATCATTCATGAGCAACAAGTTATGAATCAATTATTTGATACAATTACTAATATAAAAGAGTGACAAAATCATATGTTCCAACATTAAAGGTTTATATAGGAAATGATGTCCATGTGCAACAAAAATACATGCATCAACAAACGCTTAAGGCGTAAAAGACCAGATATTGCATTTTAATTAACTTACTAGCAAGATGCAGCTTTTCGCCTACTCGAAGAAATTGAAATGATGTTATATAGATTTTTTGTCATCTTCGAGTTAATTATTCATGACGTGAGTTTGTTTTAATCAAAAGGGTAAAACTAAGTTTTGCAAAGATTTTTTTGCAAAACAATATCTCACCCATATGAACATGAGGGGGAAACATAAGGAGTTATTGATTAGTGCATTGCACTCTTTTTCCCTTAACTATGATTTTTATCCCACCGTGTTTTCCATGCAAGGTTTTTAACGAGGCGATCCTAATAATATTAATACTCTATTATCAAAATTGATGTATATTATACTTTTTTTCTCTTAGCTATGATTTTATTCCACTGAGTTCTCTTAGCAAAGTTTTTGATGAGACAATCATATCAATATCATACTCCATATCAACATTGATGAGAATAATATACTCTTTTCCTATGTTAGATTTTTCCCACATGGTTTTTCTTTGTAAAGTTTTTAACGAGACATTTTCTCTTAACAAGTTGTCATCCAAAGGGAGTGTTGTAAATAATATGAATTGACAACTTTACATATTCCACCTCTTATTATTCCAACAATTCACATGATGTAACACTCACTTTAATTCATGTAATTACTTAGCCTTAATGTTATTTGTTCATGTAATTATATGAAAATGTGACTTATGCCCTTTGGTATTACCAATGGCCTATATAAATGAGTCACACCCATTTAATGAGGTATATCATATTGGAATGAAAGTTCTCCTATTTCTCCCCTATCTCTTCTCTTGTTCTAGTTCTAGTTTATTGTTTTTACTTTCCTTGCTTTAGTCCTACTTAGTTTTACAACAAAATTGACTTCTTAATGGTTTCCTTTCTCCTGACTTTTTTTCTAATTATTGTAGGGCTTGTTTTGAGCAAATTATTTTAAGGCTTAAAATAATGAAAATGAGGTCAAAGTGCTTTAAAAACTTAATTTCACGAGGCATTTCATGAGTACATATAATTTTTGTTCTTAATTAATCGAGTATTTTTTCATAACATTCTAACCGCAACTCGAGATTATATTCTATAAAATTCTGATGAAAATAGACTTCAATTCCTTTTTTTTACAAGTGCTTACATGGTCTATTTAGAATTTTTATATATTGAGTCAAGTGTTTTAGTGGGGACATTTACAAGTCATCTTTGCAGGTGTACAAACCACCATAACCGATCTTCCCTAATTTTTGTATCGATTGGTGCTACTCCTATTTTACATTGATTGTAAGCTAATTATAACTTAACACTCAATATTCTTCACAAATATAAAAAAAAAAAACTTACTTTTTTTGTTTTAATTATGTATAGATTATTTAAATGACAAACCACCCCTGTAATACACTCCAACTTATTCGCATTAACACCTGTATTATTTAGGCTATATTTATAATCTATAGAAAGTACATCGACCGTAAAAGGGGCGAGAGAGAAGTTGAGGAGTGGGAGAAGTGCCCATGGGTGGGGTATACTACAAAGAGGTATGTGGGTGGAATGGGTGACCACCCAACCTATCCCCTAGTTCTACCTCAGCATATTAAGATTTAATTCACTCATGGTCATCCAACTTTATCAATTGTATCATTTTGGTCACTAAAGTTTATTTTGTAACAAGATGGTCACTTAAGTTTAACAAAAGTTTCATTGTGGTAAGTCACATGGCGATGATGATGATGGGGCTATGTGCCTCTTGAGGAAGATCTAATGGTTATAAATAATAATTTCTTAAAAGAAAACGTTAAACATAATGTTTTGGTTTTAAAATTTATTAAATCTATTGCAGGACTTGAGGAGGATCCAGCGCAAAATAATTAATCATCTTCTCCTACCAAAAAGAAGTTATCGAACACGATTGACATCATGAAAATGCTCATGACCCAAATGCCTGAAATTATAAGACCAAATCTCAACTTAATCTTCAAACTGGGCACTGCCCGAAACAACAATACCCCAAACAAGACATCAATCAATAAGCCCTTGTTTAATTTCTTCAATACCCACAAAAGTTTGATACTCTCTCAAGCAAAGATTTTTACTTTTTCGATGGAGCTAATCGTGACCTTTTTTTAGAGGTCTCGACTCTGTGTCATCAAGACTTTGGGGCGATACTTCCTCACTTTTAGGGCATCAGCAAGACTAAATTCGACTTTGTTTGACCAAAAAAATACTCTTACAACACTCCCCACCTAATACAAGTGCTTTACGGTGAAACAAAATCGAGAAATGGAAAGGATAAAGGGTCGAGGGGTGGGGGGGTGATCGGTGAGCAAGAGTATTTTGAGGATTTTAAAATAAAATAAAATAAAATTAAGGTACGTTTAGTAATTGTATTACAAAAAGAGGCATGCTTGAGTAATGGGGTATGTTCAGTTGAAGTATGTAAATTTCTTTAGGAGTATGAATCAATAAAGTCTCTTTCTGGAAAAAAAAAAAAAAAAAAAAAAAAAAAAAAAAAAAAAAAAGGAAAGAATCCTACTACATTAGTGATCTATAATACTTCATTAATATTGAGGGGCTTATAAAATTACTAAGTGATTACATTGTTTGTTCCTTGTTAGTGTTTCAAATGTAGTAATAGTATCAATGTAAAGATAGATGTAAATTTCAAACGACGTAGTGTTGTTAATTTTATGGCAATAAAAAAAAATGGCCGCTATGTGCACCCCACTCATTACTCAATGGACCCATTTATTTTGTTTTCAACTTAAAAGACTCAAATGCCCCTCTCAACCAAAACTACTAACTCCTCCTTATTCTCGTGCACCCCACCCCATCAATGATTCGTTGGGTGTTTTTTAGGGTCTAATCGATGAAGAAAACGCAATAGGGGCGAACGCGGCACACAAGAAGGTTAGTTTTGATATATTTTTTTGGGTTGCGCTATGTGCACCCCTTATTTATGTTTTTTTTTCATTTTTGAATGTATACCATGTACACGAATGTCTCGGTCACACAGGATTGAGACTTATTATGTTGCATTGGTTTTTAATGGCTGATACTTCAATCAAAGTCTCGGTATGGTACAATCGAAAAACGCCAAAAGATCTTGGTGACTACCAACCGAGACTAATCTTAAACATACTTTATTATGACACTCGATTGAGCTTAGCCGACACTTACTCAATGGTCTCAGCAATGGACGACCAGACTAAAACATAAATCACGGCTCTATGTTGCCGAATAATACAAGATTGCGGTTAAACCTAGTTATGGGTAAATTTTTATAAAAATGAGGGGATTTGGTGAATTGAAGTCTTGATTTGTAATGGGAGTGAGAGTGGAAGAAAAGGAAAATAAAGGTTTGATTTGATTTGGTGGTAGAGTGAACTATGTTAAAGGACAAATGCAATTTCATCCATTTTCGGAGTGCTCTGACAAATTTAATGGGTGACTTTATAAATGGATTGCCTTTAAGTAAGCATCGGGGTGCCCATAGTGAGACCCTAAAAAAATCTAGACCCCTTTTGTTGCCCACGTTGCCTATAAATCTATACGTTAGCTTGTAGTCAATGATTTTTTTCTTTTAATTTTTTGTTTCACATGTGGTGTCTAGCACTAAATGCAATGATTAATCCATGTGTTAAGCATTGTCGGGTCAATGTCCATACGAGGAACGACCCTCCTAATCTAATTTTTTCCATTTACGAGATTCAAACTCGAGACATTGCATAAGAAGATCAAGTCTTTTATCATTTGAACCAACCGATTATTGATCATCTAGTGGTAAAAGATATTGCAGACCATAATTTAACATACTTTTTATTGTTTTAAGCATATTTTTTTTTTCTTTTTTTTTGGGATGTGAGGACCAAAAATATAGTCTCACATCAGTTAAGTGTTACTTAATAAAGAAATGCTTAAGTGGTTATCTCTCTCCAAATAATACCGAGGACTTTTCGAGTAAAACCCCACATATGTGGCTCAAAAGTGATTAAGTTGGGGACGATATCAGTATTAGTGAGATCCACGGACTCGCGCCGCGGACATAATTAGTGGTATCATACCGTGATAATTCGGCTAAGACAAGACATGTCTGTTGATAGTCGCGCGTTCCTCAAGTTGTCTCTTTTTGAGATGAGTGATGACAAATCATACAATAAAGCATCTTAGAGGGAAGTAGGTCTAAAGTGGAGCTAAGGCACTTGAGATTTCGGTCTAAGGTGGAGCCAAAAATTTGAGATTTCGGTTCAAAGTGGAGCCATGCACTTATTACCCAAAAATGATTAAGTTGAAAACAATATTAGTATTAATGAAATATATGAACTAGCGGTAAAGATGGGGCCGCACAACATTTCTTTTGATATAAAAAAGATATTTGGACTCGTGAGTCCGGACTCAAAACTTTTTTTAATTTCAAATACATCCTCGAGCAATTAATGAAACAACCATAATCACTTGTAAAATTAATTTGATGCCCCTAAAATATTTATAAAAATTTTAAAAATTTTATGACCAAACTATCTTTTCTAGATGTATTGATAAAAAAGAAAACAATTTTTTTTAAAAAATTTATGTGAACTAATCTAGGGCCAGCCATCCGGAGTTCAGATCATACCTTAGTACAGTTCAAAACATTAAATGCAAAAGATTTTTCCCACCAAACTATCTTTTCTTTCTCGGACACACGGCTAAATTTTCTCAAAATTTTTTTACAAGTGATTGTGTGTGTTTCATTAATTCTCTTTCTCTAAACTCTTGATTAAGTTTTAGTTACGATCCATAATAGAAGCATTTAATAACACGCACGTTTGACATCTGCAATATCACCTTCAGACACATTATTTCATAAAAGTCATTTATGTGCACATCAAAATATGGATATACACAAATCTCGATACATAATACGATAGTCGAAGTCACATGAAAAGTTATTGTGAGTCAATGTGTTTTGTGGTGTAATATTATTATTATCATTCTATTATTTCCTTTTTTTATATTTACCTTTTTTTTCCTATGATATAATCTTCCATTCGTGATGCCAACTACTATATAATTTTCCTATGATATAATCTTTTTTTTTTTTTTTTTCTCATTAGTCTTGAGATGTCACTCAAGAATAACAGTCTTTATCACTTATACCATCTTTTTAATGTATATAGGTGTTCGAATCGCCTCTGCCCTTCGATTAAAGCCCAATTAATTTCAGTTTTCAGTGGACTAGGAGGCGCCTCTACTACTAACCCAAATATAAAAATGATACATTTGACGTGAATCAAACTCATCATCTCGCGTTAGTAAGAGTACTAAATTACTGTTAGTAACCACTCCACCAACCCCATGAAGGCAAACCGAGTGGCTGTTTAGTGGTGTATGCATTTCACTCGTTGCCTTAATTGCTTTGCTTTATTAACTGGACCAAATCTGTTACCCATTCGATTTCACGCATTAATGACCAGATTTGACGCACACCCATTTGAGCAAATCCAAGATTTTACCCAAGAAAACCATCCATCAGGTCAATCTAAAGTTACCATGTCTGCTGCGTGTGTTCAAGAATTGGGTCCTTGACTCCTCTCGATGGGTCCCTCACTAACGCAGTACAAATTTGATTTTGACTGCCAAGTAAAGCTGGTCGAAGATTATTTGCTCAGTTGGGCTTTTGATGTCAAAGTCTAATGTTTAAGTAGATTTTGTGATATGGGTTTGAAGGGAAGATATATAGTTTGGTGAAGAAAAAAGGGAAGCTTTGTGTTGGTGGTTTGAGGGGTTGAAGAAGAAGAAGATATGGCAGGAGATCATGGTGGGGGTGCTGCAAAAGAGCTTGACCAGACTCCAACATGGGCTGTGGCCACTGTTTGTGCTGTGTTCATTGTGATATCAATCATCTTGGAGAAGGTCATTCACAGAGTTGGAAAGGTAGGGTGGTCATTTAATGTTTTGTGAGGAACCCTTTTTTTTATTTCCTTGAAAAACTTAATGGGTTTTGGGTTTTTTATTTTTTTGTTCATTTGGGGTATCAAAAGGGGAAGTAATTTTTGATTGTGTTGCATTCAATTTTGGGCAAATATTGAAGTTTGTATTGGTCTTTGTTGAAAGAATTGGTGCATCAGTCTTAATTTTTGGAGATAATGTTCTTTTGGTCTCTTTGGATGAAACTAGATGAAAATGATGGGTTGAAAACATCGGCAGTGATGAATAATTGCTTCTTATATGTGTTTAGGGAGAAATTCAACTCTTCTATTTTTGGGCTCATGGTTGATTTCTAGTGTTTGTTTTTTAATCTAGCGATTAGTAATCAAGCATCTATGTTTTTGATTTCAGTGGTTTATGAGTCGGCGTAAAATGGCTCTCTTCGAAGCTCTTGAAAAAGTTAAAGGAGGTACGCACAAAACTCTACCAAGGAGAAGAAAGGGAAATGAATACCTGTTATGTGCAATTAATTAACTAAAGGGAAATGCTCAACGGAATCGCATTTAGGGTCACTAGATTCCCTTGTCCTGCATTATCTTGTCCGCGTAGTTGGACTCGTTAAACTCGAAGGATATTGTTCAACAATTATTACCTCCTTTTTGGTTTAGAAATTCACAAATTGATGAACTTTGAACTTTTCTTTTTTCTCGCAGAACTGATGGTTCTCGGTTTCATTTCCTTACTCCTCACATTTTCTCAAAACTACATTGCTAAAATTTGTATTCCCATAAGGGCTGCACACACAATGCTGCCTTGCTCTTATAGGGAGGCTCATAATCATCACGAGGATGGTAGTTCTGAGGAACATCATAGGAGGCTTTTGTGGAATGAGCGTCGATTCTTGGCTGGTGGTTCAAGTCGTCCTGAATGTAAGCCGGTAAGTTTAATTCTGCCTGCTTTCCTTGTTTCCCTGATAATTATTTGGGGGATTTAAGTTAATGACCTTACTAGCTTAACGACTTTTGTCAACTTGACTATCGTAAGAAATCATAAGTGGATTGTTCTTTGTAGGGACATGAACAACTGATATCTGCAAACGGGCTGCATCAACTGCATATATTCATCTTCTTCTTGGCAGTCTTTCATGTAGTATATAGTGCTGCAACAATGATGCTTGGAAGACTAAAGGTCGTTAAACATTGATGATGCTTCTATTTGTCCTCATGAAGTTTAATTTTTAGCTTGTTATATTAGTGAGAAGCTATCCAAGGATAAGGACATGTGTAACAATTTTGGACTTCTATGTATCCATTAACTTGTTGTCACAGGTGTTAGTTAAGGTTTTAATTTCTAGTATCCATCTCATGATTGGCCTTGTCTGAAAGTTACACCTTGTTAATGCTTCAGACTTCACTAGACTAAATGATGCCTGCTCCAGTTCTTTGGGCATTTTAGGAAAACTTAGAAATAAATGGAAACCTATCCAGTTTATAGTTCAGTTTGACGTTTGTGCTGTTCTGTTTTGGTTCCCCTTTAAGTTCACCTTATCCACCTTCTTAAGTCAGGCGTTTCAGCTGTTTTGTGCAGATACGTCTATGGAAAGAGTGGGAGAGGGAGACTCAAACACAAGACTATGAGTTTTCTAATGGTATTTTCTTTCATAGCAAAACGTCTTGTCACTGATTTCAGTTGCTCGCATTACTAATATGTCAATTTATGTGAAAATAATTCAGTTGTATTTCCTATAATTCTAAAATGTTGTAGAATTATGGATGCAGATACTTCCAGGTTCCGGCTTACTCATGAGACATCTTTTGTGAGAGGTCACAACAGCGTCTGGGCAAGAATTCCAGTTTTGGTCTATGTTGTAAGGAGCTATGGAGCTTTGAGTTTTTTTCTTTATTTATTTTTTCTTATTCGTATGGAACATGATACTGTGCAAAAAAGAAGTGTGTGACATGAGTTAAAACTGTAAGCAGAACTATAATATCTCTAGCACAATAAATAACTTTTTCTGTGCTTCAAACTAACACTATAGCTATTATACTACTACGACGTATCATCTAATTTTAAAAAAAAATCATATTTTCAATGTTCTTGCTTAATCCTGAATAATCGTGTCAGGAGGATAGTTAGCTGACCGGGTTTTCTTTCGAACCTCATAAGACTCAGCAGCATTACCCTCGTTTACATGTGAAATGCTTGATCTTAATGTACTTCATATTGTTTTAATGCCTTGTGAAATGTTCAAGTTTTGCTAAACCAAACAACAAATGTCCAAGTTTTGGCCATTGGATGGTTGGATATAAGTAAACTAAGTAAAGTAAACAAAGGGTATAGAATTAGAACGCCCAATGGCTGCTTGAAAATTGACTATTTCTCGTGTAATTTTCCTCGGTTTGTGAGTAGGTGAAATATGTGTTTGTTTTTCAAATATGTAAGCCAAAGCAGGAGAAATGCTGTTTCTCCCTGTTATTGTATAGCTTATTTTTAGTAGTAGAAAAATTCACTTTGCTTTCCCTATAAATTTAATGATTTCCATTTCTTGCAGTATTGCTTCTTTCGGCAATTCTTCAGGTCTGTAACTAAGGCTGATTATCTGACCATGCGTCATGGTTTTATCGTTGTAAGTTCTTTGGATGATATATTTTCTTACAAGGATTGCCTCATTACTTGATTTATTGATTATATTTCTCTTTTAGGTTCATATGGCTCCTGGAAGCAAGTTTGATTTTCAGAAATATATCAAGAGATCGTTAGAAGATGACTTCAAGGTTGTAGTGGGAATCAGGTAACGGTTTCATCCCGAAAATGTTTCTTCAATTATTGAAAATGATATTGGAACAGGAAAATATTTTATTCTTATTTTTCTCATTGCATGACATTTTCAGTCCTTTATTATGGGGAACTGTTGTGCTCTACTTGCTTCTTAACGTTCACGGTGACTAATCTCTTCTTTTTTGACTCTCAATTTCAAGTTTTATTCAACTACCTTAGAGGTAAAAATTAATATTTATGTTGTTTGATCTTTCAGATTGGCAGGCAATGTTTTTGGCGTCATTGATTCCCCTAATTGTATGTAGTCTTTCTTCTAGAATGCTTGACTTCCCTTACTTTTCAGTGAAGTGAATACAGAATGTGACATTTAATTTTTATTTTTATTTTTTATTTTTTCAGTTCATCTTAGCTGTTGGAACAAAGCTTCAACGTATTATGATGAAAATGGCACTTGAGATCCAAGAAAGACATGCAGTGGTCCAAGGGATTCCTGTTGTGCAAGTCAGCGACAAATATTTTTGGTTTAATCGGCCTCCACTTATTCTCAAATTGATCCATTTCACACTTTTTCAGGTATTCGATCTTTCTTTCGCTTATAGCTAACAAGGTTTTGGTAATTTAACAACTAGCAGCGTCGTTTAAAAAAAAAAAACTAGTTGCGTCATATCTCTACTATATGTGTAAAGGTCTAGCCTTTGTAATTTTCCAGTATTAGAAACCTATCTTTAATATGTTCAAACTCTGTTTCTTGATCTTCTGCCAACAGATTTTTTTTTATTTATTTTTCTGATTTTCCAATAAAAGCTTTGCAAGGATGGATGCAAGGAATAAAAATTCGATAAAATTAGCCAAAGTTTAGACGAAGTTTATCGAAGTTGAAGGGATCGAAACGAAGTTCACGGATACTTTAAAAATTACAAAACTTCGCCGAAGTTTATGTTCAAAATCGACAACATTGATATAAATTGATATGGATTGCTAAAAACAAAGAGAAATTGCAAACATTCGGTAAAAAAAAAAATCAAATAAGTGTGCAAGAGACGAAAGGGTTGAGGGTTGTAATTGATGGTCGCATTTACGGGTTATTGAGAATTTGAGAGTGGCTTACTTTTATACACACATCTTTACACTAATCATGTGATCCCTTGACTTTGCATTACGATTCAATGTATGCATTGAGATTCACTTTTGAACACATCTCTACTACACTTTGTAGTTTTTACAATCGATGCATAATGTTAAAAAGTGAATATTTTCTTTTGCTTTAAATATTGACCCATATATAAAAAAACATGTTTCATAATTTTAATTTTACTTATGAGAATGTGCAATTAATAAACGGTTAAAGAATCAAATTAAGTGTAATTATTATCACTAAAAAGTGATCTACCATACACAATATGCATGACTAGTGCCAATAAAATTGACTTGAAACCATTAAATTGTAAATTTTTTTAGGTCTAAATGCATAATTATGCTTGTTTTGACATCCCATAAAATGAGTTTTAGATTATTGACCATTTAATAAAAATTTCTTAAGCTTCTATAAGTTAGCGAAATTTTACCAAAATTCTCCATGCCGAATTAAACTTCTCCAAATTAATTCCGATTATCAAGAGGGCGAATTATAAGGCGAAGCTGAAGTTTCGATCATTGAATGGATGAATTAGTTTTAATTGATTTCCTTTCACCAACATAATATGTGTACTTTTCGTAGTCAGCTCTTACTTCTTTTTCTCAAAAAAAAAAAAAAGCCCCACTATGAGCACCCCAGCAATTACCGAAGGCACCCCCATTTTAGGTTTTTTTCTACTCCAAATTGGACATCCATGGAAATGACACAATTGCCCTTCATATAAATAAACCACACTACCACCAACACACATTCCATCCAATTTTGGGGCACCCCACCTCATCTCAACCAAAACCCAAGTGTTCCGTCGGCGGTCGTGGATCGATGCTTTCACGTTCACAACAATCAATTGTGTGGAACAATCGATTCCAATCATATTAAACTTTGAATCAACTGTTTTGGTGTGACAAATAGTGAGTTTGGAGTTTTGGTTTTCATTGTAGGGTTTTCTAGATTCGGTCATTTCGAAATGGTTTTGAGCATGATTTGAAAAATCGACAAACTTCGTCGAAGTTCGGCCGAAGTTTGTCGATGTTGAGGTGAGCGAAGCGAAGTTCAAGGGCAGTTGAAAAATTGCAAAACTTCGACTCACTTTGGCTAACTTCGACCGAACTTCAAAAACTTCGATGGAAGTTCATAAAACATGAAGTAAAATTGTTATGTTTCGTGGAAGTTGAACAAACTTCAACTGAAACTTCAACATAAACTTCGGAAACTTCGATGGAAGTTGATAAAATCATATTTATGCATTATTGTTGTATGATTAAGTATAATCCTAGCATCTCTACGAAGAAACTTGAGTTTTCTAACTTTAAAGTGAAATTCCGTAAAATTCCGTACACTGGCGAATTTTTGTCAAACTTCCATCGTCTAAGTTAACTTCCTCGAATTAATTCTGAATTTTAAGTGAGCAAAGTCATAGGCGAAGTCGAAGTTTCGAACCTTGGTTTTGAGCATCAAATGGACCAAGGTAACACAATGGGGTAGGAAGAGCTACAAGAATAGATATTTGTTGCTGTTTTTTGTGAATTTTTTCAACTTTTAATAAGTCTCGGTAGTACAGGTCCGAGACTTATCAATAAGTCTCGGTCTGTGATGGTCGAGACTTATTAATAAGTTTTGGTATGTGGTGGCAAAGACTTATCATTAAGTCTCGGTGTGTGGTGGTCGAGATATTAACAAGTCTTGGTATATGGTGACCGAGATCTGTTGTGACCGAGACTTATCAATAAGTTTCGGTTAGGCCTGTACGAAATTTCGTTCATATTTTCGGCCCTGTGTGGCCGGCAACCGTGAGGTTCCAAAAAAAAAAAAAAAAGAATATACACAAACAAGGCCACGAAAACACACAAAATGCAACAACAATGAAGCGCTGCTCGCGCAGTCAAAACGCAACAAGAACAACAACACAAAAAACGCAAACATGGCCGCCAAAAATCTCCTACGGCTCCGTCTCGCCATTCGCGCTGCTCTAGGGCCAAAAGAATTTCATGGCTGCATTGGCTGGGATAGGCGTCGGGCGTTGAGGAGCGACTGAGTGTGTGAGTGGGGTGCTCAATTTCAAGAACACGGGGTATTATTGGCATTTCGCCCCAATTTTGTTGGGTGCCTTCGGTAAACACTTGGTGCCCTTTGTAATGGGTTGCCTTTAGTAATGGGTGTGGTGCCCATAGCGGGGCTAAAAAAAAAGTCAGCTCTTACTTCAGTTTTCAACTGAATTCCTCTAACCAGGGATTTCACTTGGTGTATGTTCAATGGGTAAACAACCATCCTGATGACAGAATAGATTTTCTTTATTGATCTAAGAAAATATTTGCATGATGAATAAAGTTCAAAACCGCTGACTTTTGCTGGTAAAAATTGCATCTATTCGACCGAACTATCGATTTAGTAGTAAATTTTGACACCGCTATTCTTCTCATTTTTACTCTATTTACTACCAATCAAGTGCTAGCTCCGTTGGTC
Organism: Stephania yunnanensis; assembly: GCA_039657365.1. NCBI lineage: Eukaryota > Viridiplantae > Streptophyta > Magnoliopsida > Ranunculales > Menispermaceae > Stephania > Stephania yunnanensis. The sequence goes on along the minus strand of CM077585.1, from coordinate 49,058,236 downwards.
TGGTATGTGGTCACCTATACATGAGGATGAGGGTTCAAGTCTCTCAATGTCTAAGTTTGAGGAGTAGAGAGTTTGTTTCTTATTAAAAAAATGTTTTTTATTCTTATTTATTTTATGTTGAACTATGGTTTAAGATTTACTCATTTTGTTGCATTTCCCTGTGCAGAATGCATTCCAAATAACGTATTTCTTATGGATATGGGTAATAATCGATTCTTTATTGTGTTTATATTATGGGTTTTTTTACATCTTCCTAAAAAGTTATTCCTCAGTTTAAAATTTGGTAACCTTTTTTTTTCATGCAGTATGAATTTAAGCTAAAATCATGCTTTCACAAAAATCTCAAGCTTGTGATTGTAAGGGTTGTTCTTGGGTTAGTCTTCTATTCTTTGATTCTCTTCTACTTGATGACTTAGCTCCCGAACCATACTTTTTATCATTATTATCATTGATTAATTTTGTTTTGGTACGGCTCTTTGACGACGAGATCTTGTTAACGACATCTATGTTGGAACTTTTAGTGGTATAAATCTTTGCTTATTTACTCGTTTGTAAACAGATCCGTGATAGGGAAATTCCATTTTATCGTATTCTAGACTATATTTTACAGTTTTATGTCTTGTAGTTGATGTTGCATATGAAAACTTAGCTTACATGCACAACCGATGCAAGTTTGGAATGAAAATCAGTTCAAGTTCTAGCGAGGAAGTCTCTTCCACTGAGACCTAATGCTGAAGATTATTAGAATCCTTGAACTTTTCTTGACACAGATCTATTTGGTTGTGATCTTTCAGGGTAGCAGTCCAAGTATTGTGTAGTTACATTACGCTCCCACTTTATGCACTCGTAACTCAGGTATGGTCATGCTGCGAAATCTGGTGATGATACTGATTTCAATTTCGAGTCTCTATGTTCAATTCTGCAGGATCATGAACTTTTGTCTTCTGGAAAAGCAATTGTAATGCTTTAGTGCTTTATCAAATCTTTCAAATGCATCTCTCTATAGATTGAAGAGATACCAAATGATTTTCGGTGCTACAATGCGCAGATGGGATCGACAATGAAGAAATCCATTTTCGATGAAGAAACATCAAAGGCTCTCAGGAAATGGCGCCAGGCAGCTAAGAAGAAGACAAGAGAGGGAAGATCTCCCAGGAGCAGCAATGCTTCACCAATGCAGTCCCCTTTACATACGCTTCACCGTTTCATGACTACTGGGCATTCAACGCGCTCGTCTACCCCCGGTAGGAGGTACTCAGATCATGATTTATCAGATGTGGAAACTGATGAAGCCAACTTGATCCTTCACATGGAAGTGAGCGACATGGAATCTAGCCCGCCTCCAGCACATCAGGAAGAGCATGCACTGCATTCAGATGAAGAAGACTTCTCCTTTGTGAAGCCTACAAATCCACTGCATTAAAGATTATTGTGCGACGATGACAATGTGGTAGTTGAGCAGGACATATTTGAACCTTTGGTGAACATGGAGTTTCAACTTGTCCATTAATGTATTTGGCAAGCATGTTGTATGTAATGTGCAATTCTTAGTACTCAGTAGGATAGTTTTAGTTGGGTATTCTTTGAAGGTGTAACTTACTAGCTCTGCTGTGTTGTATTCATAAAATGAGTATTTGTTAGGATTCTTTTCTTTCCAATTTGTTGTCTAAGGTACTCAAAAAAGGGACACTTCCATTGTAACAGAAAAATTTAATAAGATGCTATTTGAATAACTTTTTTTTTTTTTCAATGTCCGCAGATGTCCAAACTTCTTTCAATATTTCCATACTTTTGGTTTTACTCTCTTGGGAGAGTCTACCCCTATATGGTTTAAATTTATTTAATTTTTATTGAGTCAAGTTTTCTAGTGGGGCATATAGGTTATTTTGGGAGGTGTCTAAACTATTGCAACCGCTCTTTCTTCATCTTTGTGTCAATTAGTATTACTCTTACTTTTCTTTGAATTTTTTTATTTCTTATTCTATCTTTTCGAGTTTTACCATACATTCACTTATGCATTTTCCTTACCGCAACATTCATTTTATGTATTTGTTTGTTTTTTTTTTTTTTATCACCCAACATTCACTTCAATAAAAAGCATAGCTGATATAATTGTAGTCTTATAAAATCAATTCGGGTAGTGACTGAGATTTTTTCTTTCTTATTAGTTTCTCACGTTGTATAAAATCAATTCGGGTAGTGACTGAGATTTTTTCTTTCTTATTAGTTTCTCACGTTGTATATGACGCCAACAGCGCCGACTATTAGAAACTAACCAACTCCCTTGCCATTCGGATCAACTAATTATTAGTAATAACTAAACATATATCTCTACACATTGGGCCAAGTGAAATGACCTTGCACAGTTTCTTAAGCAAGATCCCTATTGCTACATTTGACCCATATAGGATCAAGTTAAAGCTCAAGTCCAGCTTATAATAGGCCAGGCCAAGGCCCAGAAACTGAGACGAGAACCAGTCAGATAGATAACGTTCCGAACTCCGCAATCAGTTTTAACGGTCATTAATGGCGTCATTGCAGTGCTTCGACACAACGCTCTCCACTCTCGAAATTCTCCACTGTTGCTCATCAATCCAAAAACCGCACCAAAACCCACATCAGAAACCGCAAACCGCTCTGCCAACACCCATCATCTCGCGAAGATCAGCGATTCTGATTTCAATTTTGCCTCTCAATCTCACCACTCTGTCCCCTGCTTCACAGGCCAGAGAGAGGAGGGGCAGAGTAGCAATCCCTCTTGAAGACTACACCACCACATGTTAGTTCACTCTTCTCAGTTAAACAATGCCTTTGTTTGATTTCTTTGGTATTATTAGGCTTACATCTCAGTTTATGAATGCTCACGTTGTTTGGATTTCTTGTGTGGTTTGCTTTGCCTACATGTGGAGACTGGAGAGCATGTTAGAAGAGGAGTTGAGAAGTTTTGAATGGTGTTAAGCGTTTTGGGGGATGAAGTTTAGATGGGGTTTTGAGATTTTTAGTTGAGGTTGTGAATTCTAAAGGGTTTATTATGATTGTTTGAATTTGAGTATTGGATAAGGTGACACTCTTTTTGGCTATAATAGTTTGTTTTTGAGGGATAAGATTATGGCCCTCTATGTGTTTGAGTAAGTGATGATGAATATCTCTTATGGGAAGTTTAGGTCGTGTTTGGTTCGAGGTATAAATGCCGGTTTTCATTGTCGAGTTTTTCTTTCAAAAGGGTAGAAACATGGAATGCATATTTGGTTGAAATAACTCCACTTATGTGGAACATTATATGCGCGACGTAGCTGATCCCAAGTCTTGATAAAGGAGGAGGGCTCTCGAGTCCATTTTCCATACCTAGAAAATGGGGGAGAGTTGCGATAGGTAGCTAGCATAAGACTTTTGTAACTCTTTATGAAATGGTTGCATATATATATAGCCTGAAATTCCTCTCTCTTGGCTCTTTTCGAAATTCTCGTAAAATTAAATCTTGGAAAAGGGAATCTCATTGTTTTCTTAGTTTTTCTTTTTAGGAAGTTCTAGGAACTAGGGAAACTGTTTCTGGATTGTATGCCAAGCACAGTCTTAACTATTGGCAATGCTCGCTATTTTTTGAGTCATTTTGATTATGAGTGTATAGCTTTTTAGTCACTATGTTGGATGGATTAAGTAGTATAGGTACTAAAATATATGCAGTTGACATTGATTGTGATTTGAATGAGAAGATTAAGTATGCCATACACACACTCGTCATAGTAGATCTTTTGGAAACCGAGATAGGTTTATATCCTTAGCACAAGTCTATATGTCCTATATTGTAAATTTGGTGAGGTATTGAGCATTTGTTGGAGATGTTCGTTGATTTGACGAGGTGGGTATTACTATCTTGATTCTCTTGTATGATTATTATTCTTTCAATTGCACTCAGACGAAGAAGGTTCAAATCTATAGTACTGAAGTATAGCTCTTCCAAGATTCTATGGCCAATAACGGATAAGTTATTGAACCTTAGAAAGTTAGAATATAATCATGTGTGGCTGTGGAAAGTTGCACATTTGATATAAGGCACAAAGAATGCGTCTTTGTATGATGTAACTAAGGCACCCGAGATCATACTATCTGCACAATTGATTGATTAGCTACCCTTAACCATTTTTATAATAATGGAAAATTTTACTGTCTACAAATATAAAGATGTGCGCTTTGACTATGCAATACAAAACCATAGACAAGATAAGAACAAAGTCAAATGTTAGGTCAAGCTAATGGATCCAAGAAAAGAAGTTGAAGTGGAAACTACTCTCCTAAAAACGATGTCCCACCGTGGCATGAAAGGGCAATTAGGTTTCATACCACTAAGGATTTGATCTATTGAGGTCAAGATAGAGTTAAGGGCACTAGAAGTGATCGGCAGCAAGATGATGTGTTTTCTTTGCTAAATTCACATGGAAATTCCTTGTTGATATTCGTGTAGTTCTATAAATTTCTTCAAGAAAGGCATGCCACTAAATTCTAATAGTGAAATTCCACTAACAAAGAAAAACAAAGTCCTAGGCATTTCAAAAGCTCATTTCCACTTTAATAACCACAGTAGAACCATAGAACCGTTTTAGTCAATATCCTGAGTTTTTCAGTCCTTATGCAATATTAGATTGACCATAAAAACAAAAACAAAAAACCGCAACATGCATAAATAAATACGCACACATGCATCCCTTATGGGACCTGCACGTACATTTCGGATAATCATTTAATGTTGATTTATGCTTTCTTATATTGTATGATATTTAAATTTAATTTGTCAATCAGCCGATGGTCTCAAGTACTATGATCTTGTTGAAGGAAAAGGCCCTACAGCAACGAAAGGCTCAACAGTCAAGGTTCTTCAATAACGTATTTAGGCTATGCAAAAATCATGTTCTTTTTTATCTTTCTTAATTTTACTTGATGATTTTGTAGGTTCATTTTGACTGCTTATATCGAGGCATTACAGCTGTTTCTAGTCGAGAATCTAAACTCTTAGCAGGAAATCGCATCATTGCCCAGGTTATTTGATTAATCTGTTTCTTATGGTGTCGCTATGCTGTTATAATACCCGGTAATTTTCATAAACTTCTCCCAGATACAACTAGGTCATTGATGGTTCCATAGCTAGCCATAGTTAGAGCAAATCCTAATGTTCATATACAACAACCAACATTTGTTTCTGGCCATCAATCCAAGGTCCGGTCGCTGTAGTCACTAGTTCATGGCATGGCAACTTCTAAAGAATAAATTTATTTGGTAGAGAGAGGAAAATGCAGTCATGTAGTACTTGAAGTATGCAAGAAACTGACTTATTTCTATGCTCAAATAGCCATATGAGTTCCAGGTTGGAGCAACTCCAGGCAAAGAGAGAAAGCGCGACTTCGTAGACAATCCAAATGGCTTATTCTCGGCTCAGGCTGCTCCAAAACCACCTCCAGCTATGTATTATATAACTGAAGGCATGAAAGTTGGAGGCAAGGTGACAATACCTCCTTTGTTCTTTGTTTTAAAAATCTACCATGGATGGTAGTACTTACAAAATTCCCTCGTTGCCGATCTTCTGAATGTTATTTCGATCTTTCAATGCGCAGAGAACTGTGATTGTGCCTCCAGAGGCTGGTTATGGCCAAAAAGGAATGAATGAAATCCCGGTAAGGCCCAACGAAATTCTTAATCGGAACGTTGGTCTTGCATAGTTCTTTTCTTATTCTTTTCTTTATTAGGGAAATGAAAAACAATATGCTTCTTAGTATCCCAAATTTTTATGGAAGTGCAATTTAGGAAGCTCATAAACTGCTTATGGATTTATTACTTGATGCATCAATTCCTTTACTTCAACTCTCAATCATAGAAGCATGCAATACTTCAAATTTTTCATTGTATATTTAACTAAGTTTGATTTCCACTCTGCAGCCTGGCGCGACGTTTGAACTAAACATCGAGTTGTTAGAGATGGAAAACTCATAAGTGAAATTGCTTTTATGTTACATATAGTGATCATTTTTTTTATAAAAGAGAATATAATGTAGCCTCGAGGATGATTCTTCCATATGAAAAAAGATGTCAAAGTCATCAACCAAAGCAATATTTCGGTTCCCGCCTGCGTGATTCTTTATGTGTGGCTAAGGTAATGCATAATTCAGAAGACAAATTGGAAGTCGATTTCTTCAATTCGATTAATAAATTTGTGTTACAACATTATATTACAGCAGCCAACTTAAAACTTTTATCACTCTTGATGAAATGTTGTGTTGCCTTATATTACATGTGCAGATGCCGAATTGCCAATACGCAAAACTCATATATTAGAGAAGCTTGGAGGCTGAATTCATTGAAGTTTCCATGACTAAATTAAGTTGAGCTGTAGAGGGAATATTGCAGGACAGGAGACTTAATAGGACATCTACCTTAGATGAATTACATTAACTTCTGTAGGTGGCGTACTATTTTTGTCAAATTTAATCATTGATCAAACAAGTAGAAACAATCAATTACTTCACAAGAATTTACTCAGTATAAAAGTACTGAAGTTCCGAAGAAACGTACAAGGTAACTTGCATACAATTTTATCGTTTATTAAGGCTTAGTATGGGTAAAAACTCTTTATGGAGAAAAGGGTATTAAGTATAAGTCGATAAATAGTTAAATTTTTTCGGTAAGTATAAATAGGTAAATTTGACTTCGTACATTTTCTAACTAGTCGGTATACCACACTTCACGCGCGGGCAAGATCGAAAATCAATATAGTAAGTAAAATCAAATTTAATGAAAAATGAGTTTAAAAAAAAACAAATAGGCCATTAGAATATTATAATAAAAAAAAACATTGAGATTAGAATATGTTTTGTATTTCTATTAGAATAGGTAATGTAACACTTGTCCTAACTAAAATAGAAACAATGATTCGTGTCAATCTGTAAGTGCTTTTCACAAAACAATTACTTTATATATATAGAAGATTTGTGAGAAAACTTGTTTTCATTCATGTTTTATTTAAACATTTAACAGAATATTTTTGGGCAGTAAAACAAGAGTTACAGTCATATCATAGTGTTATGGTCGTGATTGCGCAGATCCAACGAATCACTAGGAAAAGAAGTGATTCTATAATCACGAAGGAATGCTTCCGCTTCGACTTGTATTTTTCCATGATTTTTCACAATTGTTATATTTTTGAAATTCCTACCTTCTCTGCATATTGGACAAATTTAAGAAATACTATATTTTGTAGCATCTTTCTGTGATAAACATGGTAGTCTCATTTTAACTACAATTTCGTGCTATTTGAGTCATTTGACTAGTGCATGTCTACTCCAGTTCATTCAAGAAATTATTCAAGAAAAGTAACTTTTTACATTTTCAAGCCATCTCTTTTTCATTTTTCATTTTTTTTCTATTTACCCATTAAAATTAGTAAAATTATTTTTAACTTGAAATGCTACTCATTCTCGCAACTCTTAGTATTTGTTTGGTAAACTTTTAGTCTTTGTTTGCGCTTTGAAACCATCTCCAACCGCAAAACTCAATTTCCCTCTTTATTTTATAGTTATGTTACATCAAACTTTATTTTTCCTCCAACCACAAACTCTATTTCTATTCAAAAACTTTATTTTTTGTGTTTTATCGTTTTTTGCTATTTATTTCTATTAATCTTAATAAATTATTTAATCAGTAAAAAAATATGAGAAAAATTACTTATATCTTTTTTAAAAAATAATACATAGATATTTTTTTTCAAAAAAACAAAAATAAAATAAAATAAGGAGAACATTATTATAACGATTAAAATAGGTTGGAGACAATTAGACTCTATTTTGGAGTTGGGATGCTATAATAGCGTCTCATTGGAAATGCTCCAATGACATGAACAAATACTTATAAAATTATAATAAAAAGCAAAAAGTATGAAAAATACTTTTTAAAATCACTATTACTTTTCATAATTTTAGATGATTGCAAGTACCAAATTAGTGATGAGAAAAAATTAATAAAATGTCAAAAAAATGTATTTCTAACTTTGTATTTACAAATATGCCCCTCGTTCCAATGGCCCCTCTCAAATTCAAACTAAATAATCAAAATAAAGAAAAAGAAAAGAAAAGGAAAAAAAAAAAAAAAATGGAGGAAGGTTCGATGAAAATTCAAAAACAAACTATTTCATCCAGAAGTCTGGAATATTTTTAGTACTTTACTAACCATTCCCTTGGGCAATTCAGTCATTTCACTCCCCATTTCCACACAACAAAACCCCCCTCCACTCCCACACTCCTCCCTCCATACCCACATACCCCGAACAAAAAAAAAAAACCACATGAATCCTCCGGTGAGGACCCACCCCAAAAACACCACCTCCACGGCGGCGCCGCCTCCGCCCTCCACCATCGACTCCGACTTCGTGGTCATCCTCGCCGCCCTCCTATGCGCCCTCATCTGCGTTGTGGGCCTTGTCGCCGTCGCACGCTGCGCCTGGACCCGCCGGAGACCCTCAGTTTCGGCGGGGCAGCTCCGAGCCAACAAGGGACTGAAGAAGAAGACTCTCCGCTCCCTCCCCAAGCTGACCTACGCCGGTGCCGGCGCCGGCGCCGCTGGGGAGATGACCGAGTGTGCCATCTGCCTGACGGAGTTCGCGGAGGGCGACGAGATCCGAGTGCTGCCCCAGTGCGGCCACGGCTTCCACGTCGGCTGCGTCGACACGTGGCTCGGATCCCACTCTTCCTGCCCTTCCTGCAGGCGCGTTCTCGTATCCCGATGCAAGAACTGCCATACCTCTGCTGATGTGGAAGCTGGGTTGAAAGCCAGAGAGGACGGTGCTGCTGATCTTCATCGAGATCAGAGCTCCAATCCGCAATCAGAGATGAGAGATAGAGATTGATTTGATTAACAAACAAACAAACAAACAGGTTTTTTGGTTTTTCGTTCAAATTCGTCTCTTACTATATAAATTAGTTTATATGCATGTGTAATATAAAAATATATATAATTTTTTTGGTTCATTGTTAGGGTTTGTCTGTACAGAAATTGTTATGTAATGTATGGTTAGTACGTTTAATTAATAGTTATATTATTAAACATGTTTTGAAGCCCTTAATGGACTTAATTGGCTAATCGTAACTTAAATAGTGTGGACTTTTATTTCTATTTTTTTTTATGAATGAATGCACTTAGACTCGGTTGGTAATTCTGATAAATATGAGAGGCTTGTAATGGGTAAAGTTTATAGAGGGGCATAATTGTTGTGAGAATCTTTTTAACTTTACCTTTGTCTTTGATGAGCGACAACTTTATTTAATCCAATACTAATTATGTGCCAACAACTTTCATAATTCTTCCTAATTACTAATTAATGCACCCCATAATAGTATAAAAGTAGTTTTAAATTCTTTGGTGTATTTTCTAGTCTTCTACAATTGAATTCATTTCATTCAGTTTCCTAATTAAGGCATTTAAAAGTCATGTAAATTGTACATGTTTTATAACATAATTGATCCAAACTAGTTGTGGCAATTGTCCAAGGATGTACGGAGGTACTCACTCTTACACACAAAAAATAATTAAAAAAAAATGCTTTTGTGATTCACCTGTTGGTGTCCGTTAATTTTCTCATGGCAATATAACTACACATCTTGATGTGTATCTCAGGGACGATAACAAGTATGCGTCATTCTTGCGTGTGTGTCGTTCTTGTGTGTTCATGCTCAGGCTCCAAATAAACTATATGGGATAGTGGTGGCGAATATGAGGTCTCAATCATGTTTTCTATTGTAAATTAAGTTGTAAGCCAACTAAAACTCAAGTTGGACTTGCTAGCGACTTAAGCATAGAAGTCATAAACCAACTAGAACTCAAGTTGGACTTGCTAGCGACTTAAACATATAAGGCATAAACCAACTATAACTTAAGTTGGACTTGCTAACGACTTAAGCATAGAAGGCATAAATTAAGAACTACTAAAACAAATAGATAAGAGCGAAGAGGAGACAAGAGAGAAAAGAGCTAAAGATGGAATGTAGAGATTTCATGCATACATTGGTATGAATTACAATAGGGTTGATACCATTTTTATAGGCCATTTGGTGATGATGATAATTGCACTTATACAATGTGCACAAGTTATACATACACCACAAGTCATACAACACATCACAAGCAACATAGATAATACATGAAAGAGTTGATGTACATTGAAGATGATTACAAGTTACATGAAGTGTGAGAGTCGTACTTGATGTTACAATTCAATGTGAGAACCATGTTTCACAATGTGGTTATCCACATGCTCAAGTGTTCATCCATTTCATAAAATTTTCAAATTTATATTAACAATCGGCTTAATTGTTCTTTTTCTTCAATAAGCTTAACTATTCATAGACTTTAACATACTTGGATAGGGTGGTGTTGAAGGGGCTTGATGGCGTGGCAGTTGGAGCAGCTGAATGATTTGGAAGTAGTTGACAACTTAAATTAATGCGTTTAGGTGAACACCGTTGATGGAGGTTAAACTACACGCTTGAAGGTTTGGCCAAACATGCATATTAAATACTTCACTTATATTAAGAGGGCTACGACAGCGCATAAGATGACACAATTACGATAACAATAAATCTATTGGACTCATGATTTCGGATTCATAAAAAGAGGTTTTTAAAATTTTAAATATTTAAGAGGTACCAAAATTTTTTTACAAGTGATTATGGTTGCTTCATTAATTGCTCGAGATATATTTAAAATTGAAAAAAAAATTGAGTACGGTAATTACCTCCTCCTTTAATTAGATTCTTTGTTTTCGAGCTTTAAGTACTTGTAAGTTTTAAAATTTTTGGACAAAGATTGTTGTCCTTTGGTCTTACTTTTTTTTTCAAATTCGGATAAGTCGGGGCAAAGGTATGCCAATTTCGAAACCTAGGCGCCAATCTAGTTGGTAAATAAAATAAAAAAAAAAAATGTTTCACTTTTACTTTGTGACTTTTTCCCAATATGGGGAGTCTAAAATACCTGCGTTCTGGATGGAGCATGACCTTTTGGTTGTGTTGTGTTGTGCATCAAAATCAATTTCAAATAAAAAGGCCATCACGAGATATGATAAAAAGAAGTAAGAAAGTGTTGTTTAGTTTAGAATCCAAAAAGTTCTCTTTTGAAACAAAGACTCCTTCAAAACTTAAACCTAGCTACTTGAGTTGTACTCAAAGCACCATAAACTTTTTCAAAGAAAAGAGAATCATTTTTAAAGTGAAAGTGGTTGGGAGACATTGCTTTTGATACAAATTAATATTTGCTACAAAATTATTCCTTAAAGGGTCATTGGCCACGTATTGGAATGTGTATTTACATTCTCAATTTTCTATGTCATAAATAAATATGCGGGGGTTGAAATATGGTCCCACATTAATTAAATAATAATTTATAGTGAAGGATATATGTTTGGATACCGGTGCTCGAGGATACAAGCACGAGAGGGCCTAACAAGTGTTCTCCAAGCCTCGACGGAACTGACATGAACAATGTCTAACAGTTGAGTGTTAAAATACCCTTCACGAATCTAACCATAATGTGTTCAAGGATTACACCTATAAATAATTAGAGTAAAAAAAAACTTACACCTATAAGTTGAAGGTAGTTCAGTTAGCAATAATATCATTCATGAGTTAACCACAAGCTAAATTCATGATTCATGAGATACTAAAATATTCCTATTAACGGAAATTCATCATTCACGAAACCGTAAAATATAGATATAGGGGCAATATTTATAGAGCAGAGATAACCACAAGCTCACAAATACAGGCAGGCGCCCACGGATACAAACGCGGGCGGGCCAAACATAAAAGGGTTTAGTCGTTTTTCGGGAATAGGGTTAAAAAACAGAGTGATTAGATTGACATCAACATTGACTCCAACTCAAACGCATGAATTGAGTGCATCTAAGCATCTAACAACAAAATATATACCTTCCGCTCGTGCATTTCCTTTTTGATTGAAAAATGATTTTTTGACATTATGTACGTAGTACATGTATTTGCTACATAATAATATAGGTTCTCTTGAAATTCATGCAACATACATTCAAATCAAATCTACACAATTATATAGCAAATATATGTTTCTTAAAATATTAAATTGTCATATGATATTCTTGAAAAAATGTTACAATGTACTCCCTTCGTTTCTTTATAAGTGTATTTTTAAAGTTGTTCACGTTTTTTTTAAAATTATTTAATTATCTCGATTGAGTAGAAAGTTGCAGTTAAATGACTAAATCACTCTTTATCTAGCTCTCCTAACCTCATCACTTTTACTTACACTAGTTGTTAATTTATAATTATTAGACTTTCTTTTTTTTATATAAAAGATATAAAGTCAATGAACTAATTAATGTGTATTGAAACTATCAAATGACATGTATTGTTAAATATTTCAAACAAAAAATCTATTTGGATTTTTTGAGTCTGAACTCAAAAACCTTTTACTAGTAATTTAAGATACTTATATAAACAAAAAGACAAAATTACCCTCATCTTTAATACCAATACATACATAAATATTCGCATCCTCCACCTCCTCCACTATAACAATCGCCACCGACCGCCACCGCTGACGAGTGCCGTCGTCGACCGCTGACAACTGTCGTCGCCGACCACCATCATCTACTGCACACTTTCATTTGCTATCTCCTCAAGTTAGTACAAGTCCCACCTAATTCTCACATCTCTCCATCCCTCGACCTCCATGCTCTCTCTCTCTCTCTCTCTCTCTCTCTCTCTCTTCTCTCTCTTTTGGCGACCCGAGATCCCTCTCTCTCTCTCTCTCTCTCTCTCTCTCTCTCTCTCTCTCTCTCTCTCTCTCTCTCTCTCTCGGCGTCCGGATCTCTCTCTTGGCCAGATCCGGTCGCTTAGCCAGATCTGGCCGAGGGAGGCGACCGGATCTGGTCGGGGTTCTCTCTCTGGCCTCCATGCGCTGGCGGTGGTCACGACAACGACGACGGTCATAGCAGCAAAGGCAATAAGTGGTGGAAAGTGGTGGATTGATGAAGAAGGGTATTTAAGTCTTTCTGCTAATTTGAGTCCAAACTCATTGAGTTCACCTAGTACTACCCTATTTCAAAATGGTTAAAAATACACTTAAAAAGAAACTAATGAAGTATAGCTCAACACTTCCAAAGAAAAAAAAAAAAAAAAAAGTTATGATTTATGAACGTATATGCGTCACAACTGACACTACAAATTGTAACTTTTAGAAGACAAATATCAAAGTTGTGTAACGCCTTATTAGTGAGAATGGTGTGGTTTAAGGAGGCATGCAGGTTCCGTGCAACATATGAGGAGGGAAGCATGCATGCATGTTGATGTTTGTATCACCTCCCACCCCCCACCACTTTAATTTCTCTTTTTGTTTTCTTTCCGGAACACTTTAATTTCTCTTTTTGTTTTCTTTCCAGGCAACAATTAACTGCTTATGCTCATCACGCATCCCACATGCATGCTTCTCATATACTCCAATCCCTGCTGATCATAATACAATATATAATTCTAGCTAGCTGTTTCGCCTCCTTTTTTTTCCCAATTGTCTTCCTTGATTTTGGCTACAATTCAAGACCCACAATATACCTGTGCACCTCCAATTAAGAAAACTATATCCTTATTTTATGACTCCTGTTGGAATATCTTACAAACCATATACATATTTGTATATAATTGTATCTGTTATTGTTGTGTCTATGAGTCTATCATTCAGATTGCATGAATGGGAGTGGGTTGGGCAGTTTTTATACAGTTAAAATAAATGGTATGTAAGTTAATTTGTTAAGACTATATATTGTCAAGGTATACACAGCTTAATTCGCCCCAATTAATTAATATGCCATAAACAAGTGCTGGTTTTTAGTGGGAGTCTTTAATGGGTTCCACTATATTACATGTCCCTCAATTATAAATACATGAAAGAATTTAAGAATGAATCCTTATGAACTACGAAACATAATGCAAATCATTTAAAAATAATTGCTCAATTGATGTACAATATGAAGGTTTCAAAAAAAGATAATAGGCTTGAATGATTTTCATATTACATGTGCACACGCTCGTGCGCGCGCGCACACATATACACAACTATGAGATTTGTGTGTTTTAGTAATTTACATATAAATGGAAACAAGAAGAAAATGAAACAATTTAAAATATTGAATATCTACAACTGATTGTAATCCCTTGATTGTGGGTCTTTCTTTTTCATCAAATGACCGCAACAACTTTCCTTGTTATGCTCCCTTAAGATGAAGGCCACGAAGTGGACATCAATCTTGGACCGTAAGAGATGAAGGGGTTGACTAGTTAATGGCTTAGTCAAAGCATCAGCTAGTTGATCTTTGGAGGAGACATGCAAGACAGGAAGAACGCCATTTTGAACTTTGTCACGTACAAAATGAAAGTCAATAGCGACGGGTTTCATGCGAGAGTGAAACACTAGGTTGGCACAAAGATAAGTGGTCCTAACATTGTCACAATAAATAGTAGGTGTTTTCTGCAAAATAACACCAAGCTCTTTGAGAAGTGATTGAATCCAAGCAATTTCTGATGCAGTGGAGGCAACAATACGGTACTCAGCTTCAGTGGAGGAACGAGCAAAAATTTTTGTTTCTTTGAACTTTATGAAATAGCATGAGAATTCAAGAAAACTACATAAGCACTAGTTGACGTTCTGTCATCAATGTTACCAGCCCAATCAGCATCTGAAAACGCGTGTAGCGAAAATGGATAACTTTTATTGAAATAAAGTCCATAATGGATCGTCCCATGTAGGAAGCGTAATAGATGTTTCATTGACATCTAATATTATGTGGTAGGACAGTACATGAACTGGGATAACTTGTTGATAGTAAATGTTATATTGGGATGAGTAAATGATAAGTACTGCAAACTATCGACATTAGATCTATACTCAGTGGCATCTATGAGAGCAGTACCATCATATAGTGTAAGAACTTGACCGATCGACATTGGAGTGGTGACAGCTTTAACAAGAACCATGTTTGTCTTCACTGAGAGGTCTTGAATATATTGATGTTATGTGAGAAAAATACCATCTTCTGTAGGAATGACTTCTACTCCAAGGAAGTAAGACAATGACCCAGTCACGATCCAAATTTATAATCTCATTTATTATCTGTAATCAGGATTACCGACCCATTACATGAGACCCATACCGTGATACATTGTGACGCCCCCTCTCCTAATCTAAGGCACCGCCCGGCCTAATCCCGTAATTAAGCCCTAATCATATCCACGCAGGACTTAACTACGTATTAGTCAGCCTTTACAACCTAGACGCCTCTTTTCTCATGTTCATGATAAGTAATACACTAGTCCTACCAGTTTATAAAATTTAAAGTTAATTAATTAGCGAAAGTCTTATTGATTATGCGAAGCAATGAGTAACTTATGCGGAAAGCATATATAAAATCCTAAGTGTGGAAAACCAGAAAATGACATCACATATATAAAGTCTTCAAAATGCAGTGCAACAACAAAATAGTCTAAGTCAAGTCGAGGAACTAACGCTCAACCCGATATACAACCCCAAATAGTATCTGAAAGACGTATATAACATATACAATCAAAAATCAAAATAAGACCTATAATCGATGCAGTGACGCGCCGCGGGCTTAGGAATAATCGTCGATCTTTTCTTTGCCCGACCTGCTGGTAGTCGGCTCTACACCCACCGTCATAAAAAGGACGGTGAGTACAAGAATAAAATAGTAATCCCTGATGACAAGTTTAAGTTGCATTTCCAAATATTCAAATGGTGTTTAAAAGCATATAAATGGAAAACTGGAAAATAAACCATATGCGAGTAAATACCAGAGTTAAACAAGTGATACTGACACTAGGCTAAGTAGTAGTGATTTAAGTCCGGTCGGTAGTGAAACGTGTCACTTCGACTCCATCATCATATAGCACAAGGGGCTCTAACCCAAGTGTTACCAGGGACTCTAACCCCGGTGTGTAGACAACCTCAGGGACTCTAACCCCGAGTGTCATACAGTGTCAAGTAACATGTGCCGACATCCCCAGGGACTCTAACCCCGTGAGTCGCGTACACCTCGATCGAGTACGGGACCTAAATGCAAAAACTACTTTTTAAATTTCAAGAAATACCAAGTATGGATTGTCAAGGCATAAGCACATCTACACACCTAAACAAATAAGGAATACAAGTCCTCTTAAACATTTATAAGATATTCTCTAGCCTAATAGCATGCTATTTATCATTCAATTCACATTTAAAACAACAAGAATAGACATAGCACGGGATATAATCAATGAACCAAATCAATTGAATGGATATCATGCAAACTAGACTCATCAAGTGAGCATAGACACAAAAGAACACATGATATAAGAATACAAAAGCAAATAGTCAAAATGACTATGCAAGGACAGCAAGTAATAGAAATGAAATGCTAAGTAAAATTGTCATTGGGTATACTCACAACAACAAAGTAAAGTCCTAGCTAGCTTTACTGGCCTCTCGATACTCCAAATCTTGTATTCTCTCTCCCGTACCCTTTTCTTAGGTTTCCGAGTTTGGTGTCTCATTAGTTCAAGTATAGTTGGTTTAAGTTCAATTTAAACATCACCGACATTCCCACATATGTTCTTTTCATAGAATCTTATCAATGTCTATTTATTTTATCGACATATAATTTTCCCCAATTTTTTCGGAATTTTTTTTTCTAAATTTTCTTTCATTTTTCTTCCATTTTTCTCTTCTTTTTTATTTTTGTTTGGGTCTGGGTCGGGTCTACCCAAACGGGTCGGACCCAACCCGGCCTTAGACCAGAACGGTCCAGGCTCGGCCCAGCAGGGTCTTCTTCCCCGCTCGAACCTCTGGTTCAATCGGGGAAGTAATTTTTTTTTTCTTTATTTGTTCTTCTCTCCTCCGGTGATGTTCTCCACCCCAACCCCGGTGGAGTCGATGGCAGGGGAGGCACCACTGCCATCACCACCGTGGCCAAGGGGTTCGTCCACGGAGGTCGAACCCCCACTCTCGGCTACCCAAATAATAACAACAATAATGACTCACCTCAATTGTGATCTCTTCACACTCCTTCCCGGCGCATCACTTCTTCTCCTCCTCCTCTCATCTTCTTTTTCCTCACTTTCGGCCTCCCGGTTCTCTCTGTGTGTGTGAACAGTGTGTGTGTGAACAGTGTGTGTGTGTGAACAGTGTGTGCGTGAGTGTGTGTGTGTATGTGTGTGTGATATAAGTGGATAGGTGGGGTGGTGACACCTGGTGGGAAATCGAGACAAGTGTGTGTTTGATTTTGCCACTTGTGCTGGTGTTATGTGTGTCGATACCTAATTGTGACACAGCTAAGACACTCGCCCATGTTTTCGGGCATTTCGACGCCCAGTTTCGCGTCTAAATTGTGATATTCGCGTAGCGTCGCGTCGCTAGTCACTTCAATATATATTCCATATGAGTTACTTGACAAACTTTTTATTCAATTTGAGTGTTTTCATTTCCCCGACCTAATATTCGGTCCCGTCAACTACTCGGTACCCGCTTCGATACGCATATCGAGGCGTGTCCCTGCTTTCTCGTCTCGACGCCTACAAATGTATAAATCGACTTAGTAAGTCTACACATTACATAACACTAGGCACACATCAATACAAAAATACGATATACCTCGACCATGTGCCTCGGTCAGTGCACGTATCACAGTGTAGGTCCCACGTCAAGGGTCGCTGATCCAGATTAAGGAATTAAAACGGGGTTAGAGATTTGGGCCGTGACATGCATGCACTGACCGAGGTGAGATGGCCTAGGTATATGTTAGATTTGTTATGGTGTATGCCTAGCGTATTGTATATGTGTAGACTACTAAACCACTCCTACTTGTGTATAGGTGTTGAAACGTGAGTGAGGATGTGTCTCGAGATGCATGCCAACGTGGGACTGGGTAGAGAGTGATGTGGTAGGTTGGTTTAAGGTTATTGTAGCTTATATAGTTGAAATAATGTTGCTATAGTTGATTATATATATTAAATGTAACATAAGTTAGCAAATTAAAATAAAAGTCATATGATGATTCTCGAGATATGTGTTGACACATCTAGAAACCAATTGAGTTCGACATTAGTGTTAGTTGGATGGAGTTAGTCGAGAGTTAGCGGGAAAAATGTTAAGTTGTAGATCATTAGATTAGTCTTGGGATACGTATGCACATAAATAATAGCCATATGATGATTATCTTAATTACATAAGCTTAGGAGAGAAGAAAGCTTGCTGGAAAAATTGGAGAAGAAGAAAACCAGGGAGATCAACAAAAGTTAGGTTAATTTGGAGTAAGAGGTGTTGATCAAGTTAGGAGTTCATAAAGCTAGGTAATTCTCCTACACTAGAAACTTAGTTAATTTGATAAATTTATGAGAGATATAAGATGTGGATATTTGTATGTTGTCAATGGGTGTCTTGGGTCTCTGGAAATATGGAAAAAGATCCCAAGATGTTGGGGTGGCCTATGTGTGGAGAGAACTTAAAATTCTAAGTGCAGAATTCTGGGTTTTCCTGAACATAGTGCGCTAGGTGTGATTAGCTAGCGCGCTAACTTCGTATAGCACATTAAAGAACTTGGGTAGCGTGCTAATGACATTAATAACGCGCTAGGTAGGCTAAATTGCTCTGACAATACAAAAATCAACGGTTTCCTAATCTCAACCTAAATACTTTAAACAAGTCCAACACCCTAGTTAAAGGTCTAAACACACTCAAAAACATGCTTAATGATATCAGGAACATAGAGAAGAGTCTCAAGGGTTCGAATATGAGATTGGGGGTGTTGGAAGGACGGTAAAAGTAGGACTTTACATTGCTTGGTGTGAGTATACCTGTTTATTGTCGATAAGTCAGTATTTATATATATATTTAGTAGTTTATTTTAGTATATTTAATTATGCAAAGTATCTAAAAATATATATTTAATTATATTTTTTGGTCGTTTTTAGGTGAAACGGAATGCGCGGTAGAATTTGTGGCAAAAAAATACTCAAAATGGAGTATTTACATGCAATGATCGAATGCCGGACAGTTTGCCTCGATTTACGTGTTGCCCTATTGGTGGAATTGGAGACAACATATTTCAACCAATTAGGAGTTGTCACGTCAGCACACATATTCTCTCCTCCAATCATGTCTCGCCACGTCAGCGGCTCGCATGCCAAGTGTTACGCCAACCACGTCACAAGCAGCGCATTCGACCAATCAGAAGCCACCACGTAGTATCAACACACTAGCTCCTCCAATCACAGGCCGCCACGTAGCACAAGTCTCTTCTCTTCACTTCAGCCTCCATCGATCTGCCTCGAGATGCGTGTTCACACAAACTCTCAGGTTTTCGCACCGAATTCGAGCGATTCTCTCTACCTACGGGTGCGCCACATGATGTGTGCTCTCACCACGCCAACATGTCATCAACACCTCTCTCCACTAATCATACGGTAACACGTGGATCTCTCACAACACTACGTCATCAGGAGCTATTTCGACCAATCAGAAAGCGCCACGTCAGCGCGACGACACCAAACGGACCAATGGAGTTGTGACACTTGGCGGACATCTATTTTCAAGCCAAAAACAGCCCTACGATGCTCTTTAGTGCACGTGTTACTAGACTAACCCTCAAAATTAGTTTCTCTCACCTCCAGAGAGTAATTGTTAGCGGTTTTTTCATATTAGGAACTAGGGTATTCATACAGGGAGAACACATTGGAGCCGCCACACATAATTTTTCGTACTTGGAGATTGTAGAGATGATGTCCCAGGACCAACCTTCGCCTGGGTTGAAGGGGAAACAAGTGGGATTCATGATTCATGGCAAAACACTATGTGAGATCTATGATTTTTATTTAATTTAATTTAAATTATCATATTTCATTGTTGTTGATTTTAATGAATATGATTTAGATCTAGGGTATGTATATGGCTAGTGCATGCTTTTAGGTGGACAATCTACGGTTACTTGGACCTTAGTATCCGCGTAATTGTGCTTTTGGACCAATAAAGTGACAAACACTCACCCGTTTGCCATCAAACCCTTTCGGTTCTTGAGTGTGCAACAATTGAATCTAGGTTAAATCAGGAGCGGATGCGATCCGGTTATTTAGGATTAGTGTTCCCACATATCGAAATTAATGCGGTTAGTGTGTTAAACCCGATTGGTGGATGTCTAGGGTTATACATTAATTAGGGAAATAGTTAGTGGCAGACATCCTAGCTATCGAGATTAGGGAAATTAGGAATTTCTGGCGGACGTCGATTTTCCATCTAATCTAGGATAAATTGAATTAGTAACTTTTTGGGATGATTGAGGACCATTAAATGCCATTGAATCTTGATTCTTGCTTGTGGAACCATAGACTTAGGTGATTTCTTCTCATTGATATTATTTTTACAAACTTTTTATTTGTGCTAGTTTAATTAATTATTTCATTGAACTTTCCGAAAACCCCCATTTTTAGTTAACTTGGAGTAAAACTCAAGTCTTGTGGATTCGACCCCGTATTTACCACTACTACACCCTTGTGGTTAGTAACTCGATTGCAGGTTATATTTGGCACGCACGACACGTGACCAATTGTTTTATTCGCATTTCATATCCACTTTATCCTTGTTTGTAATAGTCTATATTGACTATGTCCAACATTGTACTCTTATATCATGAACTTATTTGGCACTCCTCATTTGTTGAGCTTGACTTTCATGATATTATGATAAATTGAATTTCTTTGAATCCATCCATGTGCTTCATGTCATTTCTTACTATTTCATAGTGAATATAGTGTAAATATTATGCTATTAGGATTTGTTAATTTATGGGTGTCTTTATGTACTTCTACTATTTGAGAATTGTGCTTTATAGCATAGCCAAGCCTTGAAATCCTTAACGAGTCAATTTCTTGAAATTATAAAATAGTTATAGACTCTAAAGTCTATTGCACTATGTTAAAGTTGATCAACACACGTGATTAGAATCTTTGGGGATGTCGGCACTTGCCACTATGATGCATCATACGGAGTTAGAGTCCCTGGTGACACTTGAGTTAGAGTCCATAGTGATATTAGACCGTGGTATGGCACGCGCGTCCTTTAGAGGTTTCAAAGGCTTCACTGATACATGTGTCACGACCAACCAGATCTAGATCATAACTATTTAGCCTTGTGTCAGTTTCATTTTCTTAACTGTGGTATTTCTTAGCATATTTCTGGTACTAGTATTTATTTATTAAAATTATGCTTTAAATACCATTTAGTCTTTTGGAAATGTGAATGAATGTGAACAGGGATTATAGTTACTTTTTGTACTCGCCGTCCTTTTTACGACGGTGGGTGCAAAGTCGTCGACAAGCAAGCCTGACAAGGAGAATATTGAGACTACCTCTGAGCCAGGCGTACTTCTGTATTGATATTTCGTGGCTTTTGATATTTTGTATATTATACAGTTATGTCTTTTATACATTTTGGGTCGAGCATTTAGTTTACCGACTTATGATGACCATTACAATGTTTATATTCGCCACTTTATTATATATATACATGTGATCATTATTCCTAGTTTTCATACTTAGGATTTAATATATTGCTTCTGCATGCATAATCTGTTAAGACTTCCGCTAAATCTTACAACTCTTAAAAAGTATTTTAATTAACTCTGAAATTCAATTGAAATGTGACATTTGTGTTACTTATCTTGAACATGTTTAATGAGGAGAATAGGACAAAAGGCTAACTAATATGTAGTTAAGTCCTACATGGCTGAGTTAAGGCTTAATTATAGGATTAGGGTGGGCGGTACCGTGAATTAGGGAAGGGATCATCACAGACCCTAGATTTTTAATAGAGAATCGACCAGCAAGTTTGGAAACAAACTCTTGAATTTGTGTGGCATCATTACCTGTAATAATAAGATCATCTACATATACTAAAACAAAAATCGTTAAATGCATATGCTTGTAAATAAAAAAAAGATAGATTTAGAGTTAACAAAAATTGTAGAGATTAGAAAATGTTTTAATTCATGATACCGTGCCCATGAAGCTTACTTAAGACCATATAACAATTCATTAAGGCAACAAACATAATTGGGACACTGAGTATCAAGAAAACCATGTGGTTGAGACATATATACATCCTCATTGAGGGAAGGAAGATATTGTTGACATCAATCTGATGAATAGACCAACCATATGTGAGTGCAAGGCTAATAATTATTCTAACAGTGGTCGATTTGATGACAGGACTAAAGCTTTCTTGATAGTCAATTTCGGGTCGTTGATGGAAGATTTTTGCAACAAGTCGGGCTTTGTAGCGTTAAATAGAGCCATCCGAAGTTCTTTTGATAAGGAACACCCATTTACATGCAAGCTACGAGATTTTAATGGGGTGTCGAAGTAACACGATCCCAAGTATGGTTACTTAACAAAGCATTAAATTCCTCTAATATGGCTTGATGCCAATTAGGTTATTTGAGGGCTTGTGATACGCAAGTTGGTTCAAGTGGTATGTGTTGAGAGAAGACGGTATGGAGCAAGTATTTAGGATTAGGTTGGATAATATTGTGGCGACCCTAAATCTCGATACAACCCTGGGCACCACCATGTCACATCACACATCACCAAGCATTGCCACATCATGGCCTGCTTATATATGACACCCTGCGACCTAACTGGTTATTCACACTTTTGCAACTAACACTAGCTTAGCAATTTATTCTTCATATTATTACTAATAAGTTTGTTTATTTAGTTAGTTAACCTATCAGATTTCATTATCATTTTACAAAGGAAGACTTTAAAATATATGAGTATTTTACGCATATTATCAAAATTTCTAAATATTGGAAAGCCTGAAAATAAAGTACACTGTATATAAGGCAACAAGATAAAAATAATAATTATATACATGTACAGTGTCTCTCATAGTCCCTTCATACCTATAACAAAATAAAATATATCAAAATATAAACACCTATGAGTATGTCCAAGATCGTCTGCAGGAAGAGATAGTTGCCTAATATTTTCCTTTACCGCTACTCGTAGAAAGATCTACACTCGGTCACCTGACAAATACAGTAACGAGTCCAGTGAGTAAAGTCCCAAAAAAATTCTACACAATATTCAGCTAGAAATTAAATAAAGTTACAAGACATGCAAGTATGCTATTGGGTAACAAAAATACATACTTCCATGAATGTAGGGCAATACAAAATCAAAGTACGGTAAATAATCAAAAGTTAGAACAACAGTTATATAAGTAAGCAAAGATGTAAACACAAATAACCACGGTGAACCACTCAATCGGTTAATTAGTCACTCTTATACCTCATTTTCTAAAGCCTCGATGAACCACTCAACTGGTAAATCATTCTATTCAACACAACAACACGAAATAACCATGGTGAACTAACTCAATCGCTCTCCATAGTAAAACCACGGTGAACCAACTCGATCGGTCTTCATAGCAAAACCAAAATGCACATATAAAGCATGGTTCTTCAACATGAACAAAACAACAATGAATCATGATAATACAATATAGTTTGCGGTTGAATAAAATAGAGAAGTAAAGTAGTCGACACTCATTACATACATAAAATAAATGAACTAAATTATGTGAATCATTCTCATGGGTTTTATGCACCTTAATGAGCATTCCGACTTCCTCGGACTCCCAAATCCAACCCCACTATGCTCCTAACTACTATACCATAGCCCCGAGTCCCTAAAGGTTTATTTCCTGGGTTTTATAGTGACTTAAGGTGTTTAAATTAAGTTTAGAGTTCTATTTCTCAAAATAACTTAAATTGGAATCAAATCCTATCGGTAATATTGTAAAACTCATTTCCCCAAATCTATAGCTCCAAAACTCATGATTTTGTGTTACAAGGCATCTAATAGACCCAACAACAGCATATCAAAATATAAGCTCACTCTGATAAGAATTGAGAGAGTTATGTCTTGTCAAAGTTCATTTTAAAAATCTCGTAACTTCAACATCCTACTTACGGAGCATTTTTGAACTAGAATGAGTTTGAATTTCAAATTTTCTCCAATAATAAAAATTGTATATCTCTGAGTAATCTTTCCAATAGTATATGATCTGCCCATTTGGCGTTCGTATGAGAAATTTATGCTTAATTTACAGAGGTTGGGTCAAGAAATTTGCTAAGAATTAATCATGTATGCATCAAGAACTCATGTAACTCCAATTTCTTGCCAAAACTAGTATGAAACATCATTGATCATCGAGATCAATTTAGAACTCTCATTTAGACAAGAAAAATAGTGGCTTAATCTTTGAGATTAATTTTTGCACAAAACCTCAAAAACTTGAGTTTTCATGCACACATTTTGATTAATTTAAGCACATAAAAAGTGGGTTTTTATACCTAAATGATGAACTCTTGGATTTGATCTTCATAGCTTGATTCCTCTAGAAGATAACCTCACTTCCTCCTTGTTCTTGCTGGATTTTCTAGCACTCCATCACAAGAACAAAACTTTGTTAGCTCATATTCCACTAACTTCCATCAATTGTTTACGTATCTCGTTGTCAATCTAATAGTCTTTCTTAGCTCCTACTCCACTAACTTCCACCTTATTGACACAAATTTTCAACTTAAATCTTCTAGGATTCCACTTTAGTGCGAATCTCGAGATAAATCTATGACATTAATTTTCCATCCAACTATAGGCATTAGTAATCAATTGATTCAATTAATTTAACTTAGGCACTTCTATACATATGTAGACTATTTTGTTGGGTTTTGGGGTTCATGAGCAGCGGAGATTACAAAATAATTTTGACAAAAACCCCAACAGGATCCGAATCTAATTCCATTAAAAAACGTTTAAACCATGAAAAACTTAATCATACCTCAGTCGCAATATACCTT
This sequence comes from Stephania yunnanensis, assembly GCA_039657365.1. Classification (NCBI taxonomy): domain Eukaryota; kingdom Viridiplantae; phylum Streptophyta; class Magnoliopsida; order Ranunculales; family Menispermaceae; genus Stephania; species Stephania yunnanensis. The sequence goes on along the minus strand of CM077585.1, from coordinate 49,033,269 downwards.
TCTGAAGGTTGATCGATCTCTAAGGCGCTGCCAATGACAAACGCCCTCTACCAGTAGTCCACACACGAACGGCGGCCGAGACTCAAAGTGCTAGCTTCGAGAGAATACCAAACCTTTTGTTTCTCTCCAAAACGATCCAAAGCATACCAAAAAGCCCTAAGTCGTTTCTAAAACGAAAATAGAGTTTCGGCCTTTTTTCTTTCGTCTATGTATTCTAACTTAAAGCGTCTATTTATACAACCCTTGTATATAGACAGTTAAGTAAATTACACATATACCCCTACTTAAAGAAGTATAAGTGTAATACACCACAAAGACGTTTCTGTCATGAATTTTATCATATAAAATTCATTTTTCTGAATCATCTTAAAATCTCGCAAAACCATTCTTAGTGTGCGACCAATAGGCTCATACAACGTTGGCAGTGTACCAAAACACATTTTGGTATACATGTCATAAGTGGCCTCTAGCAAGACATTATGACTACCCAAGTTGTACGAATATCAAATCGATACAACCCAATCAATAGTGTATATAACAACCTTTTGTCACACGATATCCTTTTGATCAAACATAAGGCATGGAATTGTCATCCAACATGTTCAATCGTACTAGTTTCTATCTCTAGGTAGACTTAAAACATCCAAGTGACATTGATCAATATCAATTCACTTAGACTAGGCCATTTAACAGTCTAACACATCGATGGATCCCTTAGATATTTCTCTTTATATGAGAGGGACAAATTTATCTCGATTACACAACTTCATCACATTGCTCACACAGTAACCAATCACAACCTTTATAATCGTCCGGTTAAAGACAACGTTTGATAGTGTCAAATCACTATGTTCCTAATGTTGAAGTCTCTGGTAATCTCAAGTCAGAGGACTGAAAAATATACCTATCATGAGCAACAACTATGACTTAATCCATGTGATGTTCTCATAGCGGTCGGTCCAAGTACTTTGTTCCCTAACAAGTACTCATGATCTTGATTCGTATCCCTATACGTATAATCATCATATGATCATCAATCAAGACTCACACTAGTCTTAATTCATTATAGTTCCCAGTATAATGATCGACTAGGGACATTTAGGATATTTATGTAAATACCCATGGATCTTATTATAATGTAAACATGTAACTTAATTATAATAAACAACAAATGAAATCCTCTATTTTATTAACTAAAAGTATTCATAAAGACAGTAAATGGATTGACCTAGGGCACATGCCCCAACATATTTATGGTCTTAAATTGGTGTATTACCATTTCCTTAGTACTTAATTACTCGGCATCCAATGCCCCGTGTTTCGGCCTGCATCTCGAGGCGCGCCAATCATGGATGTACCCAATTTAATTGATTTAGCTAAAGTTTGATTATCTATTTTGCAATATATACCTTTGTTCTAGTTATTTTGTTTAATTTAGCATTATAAGACTTAATGTACCCGTACTATGTCTACTCGATATGTGCGTCAACATGCTTTACGAGGTATTTATCCGTCGTATTCTCACACGGTATGATAATATAAATACATGCGATGAGTTATGAAATAAATAATAATTAGCATCACAATTATGCAACTAATATACAAAAATAACGATTTATGTCCAATCAGGCATGTCTAGCCTATCTGAGGTGTCCAAATAGGCTTGAGTTAGATCCGAGTCTGAAAATAACTTGAATAACAACACCAACAAAATTGGGCCGTTACAATATTTTTCTTATACCTAGTTTGCATTGGATGAGAGTTAGTTGTTGAATTTTAGATAGAGACAGACTAAGATGATTAATGACGGTTTGTAGAGGTTATGCACAGGCTTGTAGTTAGGTGGGATAAAGATGTAGGCAATGGTGATGAGGTGTCAGAAGTTGGGAAGGAAGAGAGAGAAATAAGGTGAGACCAAGGTCTGAGAAGGTGCTGACAATTGATTGTTAATTTGTAATCTAGTTTCCTCAAGTAGGTTTGATGAATGACTTGAAGTATTGGTGAGGGAAATGATGTTGGTGACCGGAGAGTGATTGGAAATAGTGGGTATAGTATTGATGTATGATATGTATCATGTAGATCAATATGGTGTGATGGTGTCACATGAGAAGATGTACTAGTGAAAACTAGAAAACCTTTTTCAACAAATTGAACATGACGTGATATGAAAATCTTTTGAGTGTTTCGGTCAAAACATTAGTATGCACTTTTGGTGAGAGAGTATCTTATGAACACACTTGGTTTAAATTTGGGTTCTAATTTATGGGTGATATAGGGTCGAAGCAACGGATAACATAAGCATCCAAAAAAATTTATTTGGAGAAATTTGGTTGGTGGCCAAATAATTTTTAAAAAGAGGAAATCATTGAAAATTGAACTTTTGGCATTTGATTAATCAAATAAATAGTTGTCTCAAAGGCATGATGCCAAAAAGTTTGAGGTATAGATGCATTATGAAGTAGAGTGAGTTCGGTCTCAACTATATGCCTATGATGTCGTTTAGAAAGCCCATTATGTTGGGATGTATGAGGAGGGATATAATATGAGAAATATTATTCGAGCATAAAACGATTTTAGTGCTTGAAACTCACATCCATTGTCAATAAATAATGCAATGCTTTGCTTTTAAAAAAACTCTTATACAATAGACTTAAAATGAACAAATATGCTATGAACTTTAGATTTTTTTTATTTGATAAAATCAAACATAGCGAGTATAATGATAACCGAAAATAACATAACACATAAAATTATCGTAGGAAGAAATCGGAGGACTCCAAACATCTGAAAATACTAATTTCAAAGGTGTAGAGCTTGTTAACGTAGATTCAAAAAATGGTAATTTATGGCTTTTATTGCAATGTCAAGAATTACCAGAAAAATCAGACGATTCTTTTAAAGTGAGATAAAATAAATTTGAAGAAATAAGGTAATTCAAATTTTAATAGAGAGGTGGCCAAGTAAAAAAAAATGCCTTATTAGTGAAAAAGGCAAGTAGTGGTGGATTGTTGAACTGGCTCTTTGGCCATTTATAAACACCATCCTTAGTTTTCCCTTCAGCTAAAACTACACTCGTGCACCGATCCTTAACAAAAAATGAAGAAGGTAAGAACTCGATAGAAACATTATTAGTTTTACAAAATCGAGAAACATAAATTAAATTGTGCTTCATATAAAGAACACAATAAACATTAGATTAAGTAAAAGAATGAGAAGATGAAGATAGAGAAGTAGAACCAATATGTGTGATGGGAAAGCCAATACCATCACCAATCATGATGTCATCAAACCCAATGTATAGCGAGTGAAAAGAGAGACTTTGGAGATCATTAGTGACATGATATGAAGCCCTAGTGTCAAGAAACCAATTAGAAGTAGACGAGTGATTAGGAGAGGTAAAGTGTGCTTGGGGTGTATTAATAGTGTTATTTTGCCTTGGAGAGTAGCGAGATGTGGTGCATTGGCATGCAGAGTAGCCCTGTTGTCTACATAATTAGCACTTTCCCAAGTAAGGAAGATGAGTGAAATTGGCTTTTCGGTTTTGGGAAGCATGTGGATCAATTGGGACTCAAGAGTTGGTAATGGGAGGGGAAGGTCGTGGGTTGTAGGAGTAAGTGTTGAGGATATGAGGAATAAGGGTTTGCATGTACTTTGAGATATAACTTGATTTCTTATGTGTTGGATTGGCGCTTGCTGCCATTTTTACAATTTTCGCAGCTTCATACTTGATATGTGCTTCATGGTTGATGAGTTTTTCATGTAACTCATTAAAGGTAATGGAAATTTCGCGAACACGAATGGCATCACGGAGATTCTTGTACTCATCGTCAAGATCGTTAATGATTTTAAGAACATGATATTCATTGTCAATTGGAGCATAAACCATGAAAATATCATTAGTGATAGATTTGACGTGCTGCATGTATTCAGTGATGGGCTGAGTGCCTTTGGCGAGAATGTGAAGTTGTTCCTTCAATTGAGTGATACGCACACGAGAAGGTTTTGCATAAGTATCAACAAGAATATTTCATGCCTGAAAAGATGTTTTTGCTGAGGCAATAAACAGAATCGGTGTTGGAGTGAGAGAGCCTCCAATAGCATTAAGAATGAGGTTGTCTTGTTGAATCCAATGAGCATAACTCGAATGTGTTAGCGCTAGACATCGGAAAGAGCCATCAATAAAGCCTAAGAGATAAAATCCAACGAAGAAGGTGTGAAATTGAAATTTTCAAGAAGTGTAATTCGTGGAATTGAGTTTCAAAGTTATTTGAGTAGATGTATTGATGGCTATAATAGAATTGCGAGTCTCATTAGAATTGAGAATGCTAACTGCATAAGAAGTAGGTTTAGGAGAATGGTTGTTTACAATGGTTTGAAATTGAAAAAAAAAATGCTCTTTAAAGATTTGTGGATCTGATACCATAAAGGTTTGAAAGAAATATAATAGGCTTAAATTATTTTCATATTATGTTTACATACACACACATATACAGATATATATATATATATATATATATATATATATATACAACAGTGAGAGTTGTATGTTTTGGTAATTTACATATAAATGGAAACAAGAAGAAAAGGAAATAATTTAAAGTATTAAATATCTACAACTAATTGTGATCCCTTGATTGTAGGTCTTCCTTTTTCATTAAATGATTGTTGCAACTTTCCTTATTACAATATTAGCATAATCAAAATATCTCAAGACATCTTCAAAATATTTAGAATTAAGTAGTAAAACTTAATCATATTTAAAAAAGTAAAGCGTAATCACATATACAAAATACAAATGTGAAAATAATTAAATTAGAAAGATAGAGAGAATAAGTTAAAGTAGCTACTTGTCGAAGTAGAAAAACTAAAATTTGTTTTGAAAAGTGCATATATATTTGATTTGCAAGTTAAGTAACATTTTATAACTTCATCTAGGTAGATAAACACCCCTCACATCAAATAGAATACATGTCTATAACTTGAACTGGAGGGGACGATATGTAAGTGTTAACCATTAAGGTTAATGAGCAAAGCGTAGTATGATAGAATACATACCATACTAACTCTATGTAGTGAGGCTATAATTGTAATTGTGAAATAGTTAGTTAGGTTGTTGTATAATATGTAATCCAAACCTTACAGGTGTACACTCGCGATTCACTCTCGGTGAGTATAAATAGATCACTTTGCTTATTCTTTAAGATTGAAAAAGCTGAGCTATTCTTCTCACATTTCTGGTTTTGTTGTTCGTCTGAGATGGTATATGAGCACTGAAAAGCTCATCGCCATGGATGATTTTGGAAGCTTAGAGAGGCGTCAATGTCTTCATGGAGCGATGGATTCTTCTTCAATTGCTCATCGCATCATTGAACCATTTGGTAATTTTTTGAATGAAATTGTTTCAATCGAACTTAATACTACTAGTTTTTCATTATGTATATAAATTGTTGTGCCTCTATTAGAAGAATGTGGTTTTGATGGGTTATTGTTTGCTACCACACCTTGTCCTCTTAAGATTCTTGAAAATGCTTATGTAAATCCCGATTTTTAGGAATATTTTTATTGTGAGATAGTTGTTGTGTGCTCTAAAATATGAGATTGGATCACAAGTAACCACTCAGGCATCTGGAAAAAGAACAACACATGATTTATGGTGTTGTATTTAAAAACAATGTGGTGTAAACAATAAGGCACAAATACAGTTTTACAAGACTGCATATAAGACTACTCACAAAGGTTCTATGAAAATGAGTGAATTTTTTAAGAAGATGAAAGAAATTTATGAAAATCTTGCCACATCAAGTTCACCAATTAGAGTATTTGAATTGATTTCATGTACATTGACTAGATTAGATAGTGAATACCTACCTATCATAACAGTTCTTGAACATAAAGATGTGTAAATTTGGCAAGATATGCAATCTACTCTTCTAGTATTTGAAGCCAAACTTGATCACTTGTAGAACAATACAAGAGTTAATTCTTGAAGTATCGAATCATCAAATCAGGTGAACTCTGCAGTAGTGAAGCAAGGAACATCTCATTCATGGAATAATTTCAAAAAATAATATGAAAATAGTGGTAGAAATAATACCAATAGAGGACGAACATGAAGGAATAATAGAGGTTTATGAGATTTTAGATTTCCAAATAATAACCATCCTACAAGTCAGATATGCTACGAGATTGGGCATATTGCTATTGTATGTTACTACAGGGGAGATGAGTTACATGAGAGCTCGGGGGTGGAAATGGACATGGAAATCAGTTTTAGAATAGTATTCAGCAAAGTTCGGGAAATGACAACATGAGGTGTGGTTTTCAGGGTTCACCCAGTGCACATTTTGTTGGTTCACAAAATAACTTTGTTGGTTATGGTCAAGGGAATACTTTCTCTTCCAACGAGTCATTCGCTGATACTTCACGGTATGTAGACAGTGGTGCTACCTCCCGTGTAACCTCTGACTTTTCTCAGATGTCAAATTGTTCACCTTACACAGGTATTGAATCTCTCATTATTGGAAATGGTCATTATTTGTCTATTACATGTGTAGAAGTGCTAAGATTGACTCTTAGCTAAATTACTATTGCCTAACACTTTGTGTATGCCATATATAAAAAGAATCTCCTTAGTAAAAGAATCTCCTTAGTATATCACAGAGCTAAAGATAATAATATAGTAATTGAATTTACTAACCATTGTCTGGTGAGGGATTCTTAAACTAGAGAAGTCTTGTTGAAAGGGAAACTTAAAGATGGATTGTATCAATTTGGGAATTCTGAATTACAAAGATCTTCATCAAATGGATTCTCAATGGTTAGCAGTTTAGTTTTCATGGCTTCATAGCATTCTCTTTCATCATTAAGGTATAAAAGGCTTGGTCACCCTTCTCATTAGAAACTTCAAAAAACTATTATCTCATATTTGAACATTAAACTCTCAAATAGTCTTTTGTTCTATTTATCCATTAGGAAAGCATCGTACTTTACTATTTCCTACTTCTGAAAGTTGTAGTAAGCATATGCTAGAATTAATACACACAAACTTGTGAGGTCCTGCACCTATTTCATCAGCTAATGGATTCAACTATTACATTATTTTTCTTGATGATTTCTCAAGATTTAATTGGATTTTATCCCATTTATTTTAAATATAATGTTTTTAAAACTTTCCAGTTATTTAAACTGCAAGTTAAGAATCAATTTTCCACCAATATTAAGAAAGTGAGATTAGATTGGGGTATGAATTTAAAGTCTTCAAGGCATTTTTAGAAAGTCATTTGATTTTGTTTCAGCATCTATGTCCTCACACAAATGAAAGAATGGCAAAATAGAGAGAAAGCATCGACATATTGTGGAAACAAGCTTAGCCCTTCTAGCTGAAACTCATTTACCTTACAAGTATTAGTGGAATACTTGTGAGGTGATTGTATTTGTTATCAACAAGTTACGAACAAGGGTTCTTCAAGGTCACTCCCTTTATGGATGGCTATATTAGGTCTGTTTTGATTACTCAATTTTGAAGGTATTTGGATGTGCATGTTATCCTTATACAAGACTTTAACATAAACAAGTATCAATTTAGGTATGAGAAATGCTTATTTATGGGGTATAGCTCGGTGTATGAAGGATATAAGTGTATGAATACCATGAGAAAGATCTATGTATCAAGACATGTACTATTTGATGAAAGTGAAGTTTCTCATTAACCCTTATTTCCTCTAAGTCCTATAGAGAAAGTGATGTCTTAAAACTCCAATTAAAGTCCTTGTATAGTTTTACCTACTAGTTATTTGAAACATGCCCATCAAATTGTTCCATAGTTTGGATCCAATGTAGCTACTTCGAGTTATGTTCAGCTAAATAGTGATAGTCCTATCATTTCCCATACTTCCTCTCCTACAAATATAGCTTCTTTTGTACCTACTCCTATTCCAGTATCTATTCCAGTGAATAGCAACTCTATTATTACAAGAGCCAATGTTGGGATTACCAAGAAAAATGTGTTTATGTCTATTGTTTCCCTCTATAGTCCATTCCCAATACACCTTCAGAGGCTTTATAATACCACATTGGAAAGAAACAATGGAGACTGAATATTCAACCTTAATGAAAAATAAAACTTGGAGTATTGTCCCTGCTTCTCCTCATTAGAATATTGTTGGGAACAAATGGATTTTCATGATTAAAGGAAACTCTGATGGTTCTATTAATAGATATAAGGCTCGGTTGGTAGCAAAAGGGTTTAGGCAGGTACCTAGAATTGATTTTTATGAGACTTATAGTCCAGTGGTCAAGTCTTCTACCATTTAAGTTATATTTTCCATTATTGTTACCTTTGGTTGGCCAATCAGGCAGATCAACATCAACAATTCCTTCTTGAATGGTCTTTTTAATTAGGAAGTGTACAAACATCAACTGAAGGATTCATTCAATCTACATAATGTGGATTGGTTTTTAAACTGCACAAGACTCTCTATGGGCTTAAAAAAAGCCCTCATAGCTTGGGTTAATCGTATCAAACATCTCTTATCTTCAGGATTTTACTATTCTAAATCTTAGACTCCATTGTTTATCACAAGTGTCAGGGAAATATGCTTTATGTCTTGGTGTATGTTAATGATCTCATCATCACATGAGTTAAATATGAGCTTATTCAACAGTTCATTGGCAGCTTAAATCATGTATTTGCTCTCAAAGATATTAGAAACATTGGGATGTTTCTGGGTTTTAAAGTTCATCGAGATTCAGCTGGATTATATCTTACACAAACAAGTTAAATTCATTCTCTTCTTCAAAAACCAGGAATTTCTTTGAGCACGCGCGTGTCAAATATAACTTGTACAAGGTTACCAATCCAACTAGAATGTAGTAGAGGCAAGCACAGAGTCGAATCCACATAATTCAGTCTAACTGAGTTCAATAAACAAAAAAGTAAATCCGGAGGGGGTTTGAAAGAGTTTTATCTTAAAGGTCTACTAAACAAGAAAGTAAATAATTGAATCTCATAAATAGTAAAGTATACCTAAGTTTATGAATCCACAATCTAGCACTATGTTGATTCCATGTCTTACATCCTAGATTTTGAAATATGAGTTATAAAACAGCTTTCTTAGATAGGATATGGGTATTTTGGTCACAAATACCCTAATCCCCTATTTTTGATAGATAGGGCAACCACTCTCTAAATATTTCTCTTACTCCACCATATAAACTTGGGCAACCGCTGTCAAGACTTAGCAGGTGAGCTGCATTAGCAACTATGTGGGAACACCTGGCCCTAGATAACCTTGGGCAAATGCTCTCAAGATTTAACCTAGTTCTCAAAGTTATTCACACAACAAGTATTTTAGGTTTCTTATTCTAGGTGATTGCCACTTCTCAACCCAGTTGGTATCATGAACTCGACCTGATTGATAGTAGGTCAATGGATTTAAGCCTAGAGATTTGCAATGAGCTTAGAAACTCTAAAATAACAATGACACATCGTTAAAAACCATATCATAAAGATAGAAAATTGAAACAAAACACTATTATTAAAGAAAACTTCAACAAGACATGAAAACAAACCTACTATTGGTTAGAGAGCTTCATCCCTGGCCTAAATATTAAAGAACCTAGTGGTACATGACTACTCTACCTTGCTCTACTCCTAAATCACTCTAAATTACAATGTGTTTTCTTCCTTAGAGGTCCCTTATTTATATAAGTGAACCCAAGAAACCTTTTAAAACTTGCAAAACTTCTATTCTACGAATCTAGCACCACCATTATGCGGGAATGGTGCTAAGTTACGACGTGATATAATATAGTAATTCTTGAACAGTAAGTTAGTCTGGAGTTTCTATTTTTGATCCTGACGCCAAGGGTGGCACCGTTTGTTGTCGAACTTGGCGTCGTCCATTCATTTCTAACATCATGCGTTATTCTATTGTGACGCTTTTTTTGGCATCGTGGGTCTTCCATAATGTCGTCAGTTCATTATGAGGATGTCATATCTAATGCCTTTTAACTGAGCTTTGACTTATTTCTCGGATTTGTCTAATTCATGCAAAAATATTCAAATACCCTATAAATTTCAAACATAAACATATAAATCCATAAACACGACTTTGGACTTGATTTACATTGCAAAACACCTATGAAAGAGTGCATAAATAATGACTCATTAGTCTTCCACTTAACCTGTAGAATACCCCTGTTGTCATAGGCAAATACTTATGTTATGATTCAACTTCAAGGATTAATGATCCAACTCTTTACATAAGTTTACTAGGAATATTACATTATATAGTACACACTAGACCAGACATTGTGTTTGTTGGGAACCATTTAAGTCAGTTTCAATAATCTCCTACTACTTCTCATTGGCAAGCATTAAAGCGTGTTCTGAGGTACTTAAAAGGGACTAATCAATGTGGCTTTTGCTTCAAAGCTGGTTCTCAATTGGTTCTTACTAGGTATTATAATGTGGATTAGGCTTCTTTTATTGAGGATTGGAAGTTTATAGCAGGTTATGTATTCTATTTTGAGATAAATTTGGTGTTATGGTAGTCCAAGAAACAAGGAGTTGTAGCTCATTCTAGCACAGAGTCCGAATATAGAGCTCTTGCTCAAGTTTTAGCTGAAATTTCTTGGTTACGTTCTTGGTTAAGTGAAGTCAAATTTCCTCTGTTGGCTAAACCCATGGTGTGGTGTGATAACATGAGTGCTACGACATTGACTCGTAATCCAGTATTTCATGAAATGACCAAACATGTTGAGATTGATGTTCATTACATCAAAGATAAATTACTACAAAGAAGACTAGTTGTGCATCATGTTCCCCCTTATGATCAAGTTGTTGATTATTTCACAAAGGCTTTATTTACTACAAGATTCAACTATTTGAAGTCCAAACTTGGGTTCGTTCCCTTACCCCTGTGTTTGAGGGGGGGATATAAGTGTCAACCATAAAAGTTAATATGCAAAGTGCAGTATGATAAAAATACAAAGCATACTAATAGGAGTGATGAAAGTACAACTATATGTTGTGAGGTTATAATTGTAATTGTGATAGAGTTAGTTAAGTTGTTATACGATATGTAATACATACATACAGGTGTACACTCACAATTCACTCTCAATGAGCATAAATAAATCACTTAGCTTCTTCTTCAAGATTGAAGAAGTTGAGCTATTCTTCTAACATTTCTAGTTTTATTATTCATCTGAGATGATAAAACTGATAACCCCATTGGGAGATCATGGGCTATAGAAGCTAAGATGTTTGTGACACGCGTCGAACACGTCAATAAAATATATTACTTAGACCATATGTTTTGTAAATAGTGGTAAAAGGTCGATCCCACAGAGATTGTTATCTTTCTAAGGTCAAAAAGAAAAGAAAAGAGAAAAATAAGGGTTTTGAGAGAATGAACAAATTAACTAATCTAAATAACAATAAAATAAATAAACCAATGGAAATTGTTTTGAAATCAATTAATGAAAAATACTTAGGTCAAGATATACAAATTCGATTCGATAAAAGATTGGATTTGGTCTTCAATTTATGTAAAATATGCAAATCAAAAGTATCCTAGTGTAGCTATAGACCCGGTAACGTACGTGGTTCCATGCACATCCTATTCTCGATAGCCAAGATACGAAAATGACTATTTCCCTAACCAAATATCTAACCCTATACTAAAGCGCATTATGTTTAACACGATGGCCCGCAATGAGTTTTGTGAAGGTACTACACCTAGACAGACGGATCACTAGCGTGTCCAATTTAGCCTAGATCCCTAAGGTATTCAACCGGTCCCAAAATAGGCGAATCAATTGGTATGGTCAATTGCCACTTGCGTGGTCTTATTGCATAAGGACGGATGCTTACGACTCACTAGCAAAATAATCGAGGTTTAAATATAAATCTATCCTTAATTAATTAATCAATACCAAAGAAAATAAAACATCAATGAAAAGCAATGAAATTAAGATGAATAAATCTCACAAATCCATAGATGGGAATAGTCGAACCTCCCTCGCAGTCTTTCCTAGGCCATGAGATGAGTCTTTCATGGTTGAAGAACACAAAATAAAATAATGGATGTCGAGAGAGAGTTGAATGGCCGAGAGAAGTCGAGCGGTGCCGAAGCACGTCAATTTGGTCCTATTTATATATCTATGCATGTTTCTATATATCTCCTATATAGAAGTCGATATGTATAATAATGATCTCACTTACGGTCTTTCACAAATCCATCAAACTGAATCCACAAATCTTAAAATACTCTTAAACTTATTCTAAACCTTGTCCTCAAGGTTCAAAACTAATCAAGGAATCCATGCAACAAAAAGAAAAAGAATAGTGGTGAAAAAGAACATGGATAAATAAATAAAAAATGATACAAATGCATGCATAATAAAAGTCTCCAAAAACTAGTGAATACACAAAATTTCTCATGTCTATGTGACTAAAAAACTATGGAAGAAAATCATCATAATAAGAGCAAGAACTAATAAGCATAGGAGTTCACTCAAATAAGAACTACACAAAAATTAAAATAAATGCAAGAAATAAAAATAAAAAATAAAGTCTAGCTGCATCCCAACAAGCGTCTTTCTTTTAAGACTTTGGCTAGATTTGGCATAATTTGTCACGTGATGCCTTCTCCTTTTGAGATATCAACAACGAATGGTGCATCTATAGCTTTGGGCAATGCAACATGCACGCCATCCTTCAAATTTGGGAGCTCATTCGGGACTTCTAATACAAAACATTCTCTCACATTATGATAATCCAATACAAAGGTGTCAGTAGTGTAGAAAATCTGCAAACGCTCCTTTACCTCCACTCCCTTGAAAGGTTTAACAAAGATGCATGGGAGGGTGGGTGGTTTCACCAACACCAGAGGCTAGTCTTCCTTACTCTCTTCTGTGGCTCCTCTTGCCTTTCTGAAATGACTTCAATTATCATCTCATTTTCCTCCTCTTCATCTTGTGCAATGATAATTTCTGGCTCAGTTTGAAAGACTTCAAGTTCTTCCATTGTTTCGCTCCCAAGAGTCCACATGTGTATCTTCATTCATCTCAACACTTTTCAATATATCAGCACTCACATTCTCCTCTAGATTAAAAAAAAAAAAATTGGCTATGTACTACACAACTTTTTCTCATCAATCATATTCTGAAGTGTGGTATTGATTTGAATAAGTCGACTTTTCAAATATTGCAACCCAAGATTCAAATACTAAAGTTGTTGAAGCTATTCATGAAGACGTTGTTGACCATCCATTAATAGCTTCATCATATCTTCCAAGGAGGTGTTTTACTGAAATTGTTGGTTATCTTCATGTCACTGTTGATGAACTTGTTGAAAAGATAGTTCTCTGAGATCAAGTCATTCATCAAATTTTGTATAGACTTTTCTTCATGTTGAAGAACATGTGGACTTGGCACGAGCTTAATGAAGTGGGGTTGTGGCGATGCATAACCAGATTAGTGATGTTTCTTATACTTTAGATAGTAAGGACAATCATATGTGAAATGAGAATAATCTTTACAAATTTCACAAACTTTGACCTGTTGCATAAAAAAACACATGTTAGAAAATTGATGTTGATTATGTGACATACCTACCCCATTTACATTGTAATAATGTGAGTTTTCGAATCAACCATAATTGTAGGAGTAGGAGGCCATCGTGGAGTTGCCTGCATACATGTTAAGAATAAGGGACTAGATAGACAAAATAAAAATAAATAAATAAATAAAAGAAAACCGAAGAAAAAAAAAAAAGCAATCCTTAGCAACGACAACAAAAATTGACGTGCGCCGAACATGTCAATAAAATATATTACTTAGATCAATTATTTTGTAGATAATGGTAAAAGGTCGATCTCACAGATATTAATATCTTTCTAAGGTAAAAAAGAAAAGAAAAGAGAAAAAAAAGTGGTTTTGAGAGAATGAACAAATTAACTAATCTAAATAACAATAAAATAAATAAAGCAATGGAAATTGTTTTGAAATCAATTAATGAAAAATAAATAGGTCAAGACATACAAGTTCAGTTTGATAAAAATTGGATTTGGTCTTCAATTTATGTATAATATGCAAATCAAAAGTATGCTAGTATAGTTATAGACCCAGTGACGTACGCGGTTCCTCGCACTTCCTAATCTCGACAGCTAAGGTACGATAATGACTATTTCCCTAACCAAACATATAACTCGATACTCAAGCGCATTGGGTTTAACACGATGACCGCAATGAGTTTTATAAAGGTACTACACATTGACAACTGGATCACTAGTGTATCTGATTTAGCTTAGATCCCTAAGGTATTCAACCGATCCCTAAAGAGAGAATCAATTAGTATGGTCAATTGCCACTTGCATGATCTTATATGCTTATGACTCACTGGCAAAATAATCAAGGTTTAAATATAAATCTAACCTTAATTAATTAATCAATACCAAAAAAAATAAAACACTAATAAAAAGCAATGAAATTAAGATAAATATATCTCACAAATCTATAGATGGAATAGTCAAATCTCTCTCGCAGTATTGTCGAGGTTATGAGATTAGTCTCTCATGGTTCAATTCAAAATATAATGGAAGTCAAGAGAGAGTCGAAAAGCCGAGAAGGTAGAAGAGAAAATAAAAGTCGAGAGGTGCGTCAATTCGGTCCTCTATATATATCTCTATCTGTTTCTATAGATCTCCTCTGTATACATTTCAAACTTATGTTTATATAATAATAGTATATATTTCCTAAAAGAAACAAAAAACAGATTCTTAATTTATAACTGCTCTCCTTAAATCATGCAAGCAATCACGTACACCTATGTGTGTCTGGCTGTTGGATCTTCATCATCCCACCATGGCACGTTTCTGAGGCCAATCTCATGACCATTTCACATGCATGAACATCAATCTTCATACACCATGCTACGCTAGATCAACTCCTCTACCATTAATGCACGTACGTTCAAGTACGTGCCACCTCTACTCTATCTACCACGTCATCACCTTTGTTCCTCACGTGGGCCCCACCAACTCTATCTTGGGATGCGCACTGACGTGGTTTTCGATGTAGAACGGATTCAAGTACATAAATACTTAATTTTGTGTCGTTTTTCACCCCCAGACCGCACATTCCATTAACCCAAAAAGTAACAAATAAGGACAATTAAGCTAATATTTTGGAGACTCCAACATAAATATATATATATAAATAACATAAACAAAAAATCTATTTGGACTTTTTGAGTCTGGACCCAAAGATTTTTTTGTTAACAATTTAAGATATCTACCTAAGTAAAAGACTTAATTACCCTCTACCCCAAACACTAAAAACGAATTTAAATTAAGGGTCTTTATGTCAATTTGATTGTTTGAGTCCGGACTTTTTGAGTCCATCTAGCACTACCATAACATAAATAATATAACATAATTAATGATTTATTAGTCTGCAATTGATCTCTTTCATGGTAAGTGTGCGTGAAAACCAACATCCAATCCCACTAAATGAGTCATTTGATATCCCTGATAATATAATTCAATTATATATCTTTTTCGAGTTCCTGATATTATGGCATATCTGATAAGTCGTTAATTATGTAATTATACATAGGTTATTTATATAATTTTTATTATTAAATCTCCAAAATATTACCTTAATTGCATTTATTTATTATTTTCAGGGATATTAAAGTACGCGGTTCAATTCGGAGCAAACAATTATGCGAAATAGTGTATTTACATGCAATGATCAACTCCCAAAAGATTTATCTTGAGTTACGTGTGTTGCAATAAGGAGACACAACAAATGGACACATAAAACACACAATGTCTTCATAATTCTAAGATTCTCCTCCAGATACGCAATAGCACTCTCTCCCATTTGTTCGCACGAAAATGTGCGAGTTATTCTCCTCCTCTAACGCCTGCCACGTGGCAATCTCCCATTCGTCAGCACGTCCACTACACGTCTTCTCGCCCAATCTTATGTTGCCACGTCAGTACCAACAATTTTAGCAAAGCACCTCCTTAGAAGATATGATGAAGCAATTACTAGATGATCAACAATAGTTTCATGAAGAGCTTCAACAATTTCCGCATGTGAATCATGATTGCGAACTTGGAAACTTAACTTTTTAATTGAATGCCACACTTCAAAATATGATTGACGAGAAAAAGTTAAGTAGTACACAACCAATTCTTTGCCCAGGAGAATGTTAGTGTTGACACATTGAAAAATGTTGAGGTGAATGTGGTTACACAGGTGGAGGACTATTGGAGCAAATAGCGGAAATACTTGAAGTCTTTCAAACTAAGCCAGAAATCAACATTGCACTAAATGAAGAGGAGGAAAATGAGATGAAAATTGAAGTCATTTCAAAAAGGTCGAGAAGCTACATAAAAATAGCAAGGAAGACCAACCTCTGATGTTGGTGAAACCACCCATCCACTTGCGCATATTTGTTGAGTTTTATACAGGGGTGGAAGTAAAGGAGCATTCAAAGTTTTTTACACTACCGACACCTTTATGTTGGACGATCAAAATGCGACAGAATCATTTGTGTTAAAGGTCCCAAATGAACTCCCAATTCTGAAGGAGGGCATGCATGCTTCATTGCCAAATCTATAGATACACCATTTGTTATTGATATCTCGAAAGGAGAGGACATCACGTGATAAATCATGACAATTTTAGCCAAAGATTTAAAAGAAAGCCGCTTGTTAGGAGGGATCCCAGCTTTATTTCTTTTTCTTTTACTTATTGTATTTATTTCAATTTTAGTTTAATTTAGTTTTTTATGTTTAATAAAGCCCTTACTTGGTTTCTTGGATTTTTTGCAGGTGTTATGTTTGATGAACACCAAAGGCAGTTTAGCACCCCTTGAGTTTTGCTAAGTTTGACTATGGATTACATTTTTTGACATAATTTGAGCATTTATAGAGAATTAACATATTATTAGACTTTTAGGTGTTTTGAGACTTGGTTGGAACATAAACCAACTTAAGTCTCTACATTAGTGGAAGGTCTTTGAGCATATCCAAAACTTTAAACTCCATTCCATCATCTTGTTGATTTCATCTTTAGTTGAAAGACTTCGGGCTCGCAAGATTTGGATGGAATTATTTAGGTTAACTTCATGCTTATTAGTTCTTGCTCTTATGATGATGATTTTTTTTCATAGTTTCTTTAGTCATCTAGACATGAGAGATTTCGTACATTCACTAGTTTTTGGAGACTTCTTATGCATGAATTTGTATCGTGTTCTTATTTATTTATCTATATTCTTTTTCACCACTCCTTTGTTTTTTGTTTTTGTTGGATGGATTCATTGACTTGTTTTGAACCTTGAGGACAAGATTCAGAATAAGTTTGGAGGTACTTAGGATTTGTGGATCGAGTTAGATGGATTTCTTTGTGAAATACCGTGGGTGATATCGTTTAAATTCTTTATGTAAATGCAGTTATATGCGGTTGAAGGATGGTAATGGTAGTGTTTTGTATCACTTATTCTTTCATTTCTTCCATTTCATTTCCATTCATGCTTCTACCTCTCATTTCATTAGGAGTTAATACATTTTCATACATGTGTTTAGTATAGTTTTCATTTTTATTGTTGTTTAGAGTCATCCCGAAATTTTGTTTTATGTCTTTGGTTGTGGATGAGTACACTATGGTTGCATTTTTTACTTGCAACTTAGGAAAAACTAGGAGAAACACTCACTCGAGTCCGTAGCCCGGCATTTTTATGATTTCATGATTAGGGACTTAATATGAGGGTTAAACCTTGTGCTAGATAACAAAGGGAGCGGACGGTCAAAATTGTGCAAGTAATAATATTTTAACCCACATTGGAGATTTTGTTTAATCATAGTGAAAATGAGAATGGCTAATATGAGTTTTCTCAAATATAAAGAGTCCCACAAGTTCCACAGGAAATGGAGCAGGGAATCTTGTGGTGGGAAAAAAGTGAGAAAAATGGTTTTCACATGAATTGGTGTAGGGGCCGTATTACTTGAAAAAGATATGGAGAAAAGGAAAATAGAGAATATATACATAAAATGAATAAATGCGAAAGTCTATGAAAACTCCTCAAATAAAAAGATTTAGCTCGAGTGCTTATAACTAGATTTAAGTGAGATTGTAAACTTGTGTGCTTGAATGTATAGACCAAGAAAACTTGTTAGTAGTTGATGACCTTTGTCTTGACTGAGTCTATGTCTTTAAAGTGTGATCTTAATTGTGTTTGGGTTGCGATTCTTGATATATTATAACTTCAAAATCTCTTGAGCGACTTATTAACTTGACGAGTATGTAAACCAAAGGAACTCCATGAATTTTGAATCAGGTATAAGATTAGTTAAGTCAATGCATAACTATATTAAGAGTCTAGTTTATTTGTGTTTGTCATTTACAACTTTGCTCGGGACGTGCAAAGTCTTAAGTTTAAGAGTATTTGATAAGTCATTAATTATGTAATTAAATATAAGTTATTTATATATTTTTTATTGTTAAGCCTCGAAAATAATAGTTTAATTGTATTTATTTATTATTTTCAAGGATATTGGATTACGCGGTTAAATTCAAGGTGAAAAACTATGCGAAATAGTGTATTTACAAGGCAAAACCAATCTTTTGGTCCCCGAACTTTGAAGGTTTTACACTTTTGGTCCTCAACTTTGAAAACAACACATTTGGTCCCTCAACTTTTCATATAGTGTAAATTAAATCCTTTTGTTAGTCCAGTAATTGTTATTGATGACGTGGCAAAGTCTATCGCCACATGGCGCCACGTGGCAATCTTTGTCATCAAGAATTGGTTCAATGAACCAACCGGTTCAATTAAAAACCAAAAGCTCCTCTCCCCACGTTATCTCCTCTTTCTCTTCTCTTTCTCTCTTTCTTTCTTGCTCTCTCTGTGGCTCCTCTCTCTGCATTCTCTCCTCTCTCTCTCTTCTCTTTCTCTATTTCTCTCTTCCTCTCTGCGATCTCTCCTCCTCGTCGTGCACATTTTTCTCGCTCTCCCTTGCGCCTCGCTCTCAGACACGCTCACGCCCTCGCGCATCGCACACACCCTCGCTCGCGACCATGCCTCGCGCCTCTGCGCGCGATCGGCGACCTCGCGACCGCCCTCTGCCTCGCGACCATGAGTCCACAGCCCACCGTCCACATATGAAAATTTCTGAGAGGAAATAAATATTTGAAACAAAAGCTCTACATGTGTTAATAACCCAAAAAAAGAAAAAGAAGTGCAGCCATCACATTAGAAGAACTTGAACCAAAGAATAACTTCAAGAAAATTGAATTTTATCCAAATCTTTGCGTTTTTGTTGGTATAGTTTTATCCAAAGCTCTACCTTGGCACGTGCCATTTGTGGATTTTTCATCCGATGAATTTCTATTCTCTAAAACCCCTGCACTGTTAGTATAATTTTATCCAAATCTCTGCGTTTTTGTTGCCTTCTAAGCTTCATTCATACAGACTAGTTGGATTGGTCATCCTTTCGAGTATGATGGGAAGGTAATTTCTCAGTGTTTAATTTTAATTGCACAGTATGTCGTAATGTTTGTGTTATTTTTGGATCATCACATAATTTTGCTCGCGAGGCAGAGGGTGTGAGCAACGCGCGAGGGTGTGAGCGCGACGGCGAGCGAGGCGCGAGGGAGAGCGGGAAAGATGTGCACGGCAAGGAGGAGAGAACGCAGAGAGGAAGAGAGAAAGAGAAGAGAGAAAAAGGAGAGAATGCAGAGAGAGGAGCCACAGAGAGCAAGAGAGCAAGAGAGAAAGAGAGAAAGAGAAGAGAGAAAGAGGAGATAACGTGGGGAGGGAGCCAAAACACAAGAGCTTTTGGTTTTTAATTGAACCGTTTGGTTCATTGAACCAATTCTTGATGATAAGGATTGCTACGTGACTCCATGTGGCGATAGACTTTCGCCACGTCATCAATAACAATGACTGGACTAACAAAAAGACTTAATTTACACTATATGAAAAGTTGAGGGACCAAATGTGTTGTTTTCAAAGTTGAGAGACTAAAAGTGTAAAACCTTCAAAGTTTAGGGACCAAAAGATTGGTTTTGCCTATTTACAATTTTACATGCACTGATGAGCTGTCAAAGGATTTTTCTCGAGTTGCACAGTGTAAAGGTGATGAAGAGGTGATTTGCAACGAGGACACGCAACAAACAGACACAC
This sequence comes from Stephania yunnanensis, assembly GCA_039657365.1. Lineage (NCBI taxonomy): Eukaryota > Viridiplantae > Streptophyta > Magnoliopsida > Ranunculales > Menispermaceae > Stephania > Stephania yunnanensis. The sequence goes on along the minus strand of CM077585.1, from coordinate 49,013,063 downwards.
AAAGCACACAACGTCTTCACAATTCTTAGACTCTCCTCAGAATACGCAGCAGCACTTTCTCCCATTTGTTCGCACGAAATCATGCGACTTCTCCTCCTCCTCTAACGCCAGCCATGTGGTAGTCTCCCACTCGCCAGCACGTCCACAGCACATCTTCTGGGCCAATCGTATGCTGCCACTTCAGTGAGGCCAGCGAGCTCCTCCAATCACTGTCTGACACGTATCGTAAACCTGCAAACAAGCTCCCAACAACCACCAGACTGTCGTCGGCACACATGCACGAACTAAACTCCCTGTTTCACATTCTCTTATCCATAGACTAATTTTATTAGGTTTTCATAATTAGGATTTAGGGTATTAATTAGATAGGTCGACTTCTATTCTTCTACTCTCTCTCAGTCTCTCTCAATTTCTATTCTTGTTTATTTTATGTTCTTCATCCATGAGACACTAATCTCATGGCCTAGGCAAGACTACGATGGATGTTTGATTGTTCTCATCCATAGATTTGTGAGATTTATTTATTTTAATTTCATTGCTTTTCATTGTTATTTTATTCCCTTTGTTATTGATTGAATAATTAGAGTTAAATTCATATTTAAACCTTAATTCTTTTGCCAGTGAGTCGTAAGCATCCGTATTTATGCAATAAGACTACATAAGTGGCAATTAATCATACCAATTGATTACCCTTTTTTGGACCGATTAAATACTTTAGGAATCTAGGCTAAATCAGACACACTAGTGATCTGATTGTCTAGGTGTAATGCCTTCACAAAACCCATTGCATTCACCCTGTTAAACCTAATGCGTTTGAGTATGGGGTTATACGATTCGCTAGGAAGTAGTCATTATCGTACATTGGCTATCGAGATTAGGAAGTGCGGGGAACCGTGTATGTTACCGGATTTATATCTACACTATGATACTTTTGATTTGTATATTTTACATAAATTGATGACCAAATACAATCTTTTATTGAACCAAACTTGTATATTTTGATCTAGGTATTTTTATTAATTGATTTTTAAACAATTTTCATTGCTTTATTTGTGTTATTGTTATTTAGATTAGTTATATTGCTCATTCTCTCAAAACCCCTATTTTTCTATTTCTTTTAAACCTTAGAAAGGATACCAATCTCTGTGATATCGACCCTTTTACCGCTATCTACAAAATAGTTGGTTTATGTATCATATTCTATTAACGTGTTCAGTGCGCGTCAATGTGTCCTAGGTCAATCTACAAACATTTTTATCTTATATTTTAGTTGATAAAAATGAGGTTTTCATTTGCCCTTTTATTATAAGTAATTGCATGTTTTCCTCATAGTAAGATTCGTAGGTATTTGTTGAAATATCCTAAATGTTCCTAGTCGATCATTATACTGAGAACTATAATGAATTAAGGCTAATGTGAATCTTAATTGATGGTTATGTGATGATCATACGTATATAGGGATACGAATGGAGATCTGAGTACTAGCTTGTTATGGCAACAAGGTACTGGACTAACCAACTGTGAGAACACCACATGGATTAAGTCATAGGTATTTCTCATGATAGGTATATCATTAGTCCTTCGACTTGAGATTACCATAGACTTCAATATTATGAGTATGGTAATTTGACACAATCAAATATTGACTTTAATCGGACGATTATAAAGATTATGATTGGTTACCATGAGAATAATATAGGAATTAAGGTGTATAATCAAGATAGAATTTGTCTCTCTCGTAGAAAGATATCGGTGGATCCCTTGATATATTAGACTATTAAATGGTCAAATCTAAGTGAATAAATATGATCAGTGTCATTTGGATGTTTTTAGTCAACCTGAAGATCGAGTCTAGTATGATTGAACATTAAGGGCGACTTTCCATGCCTTAAGTTTAATCAAAGGATATCGTACGACAAAAGGATATAATATATGTTATTCATTAGATCGTATCGATTTTGATGCTCATGCTACTTGGGTAGTCATAATATCTTGCTAGAGACCGCTTATGACTTGTGTATCAAAATGGTTTTGGTTCACTGTCAACATCGCATGAACCTATTGGGTCGCACACAAAGAATAACTTTGCTCAATTTCAATTGGTCCATAGTAATGAATTTTAGAATTTTAAGTGATGGCTTATCTATACATATAAATAGAGGTTGAAACCCTAAAACGAAATAAGATCTTCATTTTCTTTCTTTTTTACTATTTTCGAGTTCTCTAGATTTTAGGAGATAAAGAAAAACGTTTTATATCTCTCTTAGGGCTAGCATTCCAAATTCTGGTCATCATTCGTGTGTGGATTTCTGATAGAGGACGCACACTTGAACGTCTTGGAAATCGAACAATCAGAGAAGGAAATCACGAATTAAGGTATGGTTTACTTTTTGTAGATCTAGTTTAATTGAACTTATTTTCGGAAATCGAACAATTAGAGAAGGAAAACTCACATATTAAATTACAAGTATGGTTTACTTTTATCCCAGATCTAGTTTAATTGAACTTATTTTCTGTCATATTGGGGTTTTTCAAAATTATTTTAAATTTTTCGCTGCGTATGAACCCCAAAACCTAATACCTGATAACTCAATCATATATATATATATATATATTAATTACAAGCTCACAAGGAATGTCCCTACTCGAAGAACCACATTATTATCCCAAATACAAGCTCGTGATGACCAAAAAATATATATTTATTCATATATATCTACAATGTAAATCTCACGTCCTTACCCAATTGTGTCACCGATACAAGATAGACACTATACAATTTGAGTACGTGTCCCATCCAAATCCTGAAAATGAAAAAGGAATAACTTGAACAATATTCGAATTGCAATAAAAATATTCAAACACAAATGAAAAAATCAAAAAATTAAGCCTTGCTCATCGTCGTACAAAAAAGATCGTTCACAGTGACACACACAAAAAATTTCCAACTCAAAAGGGAATGAAAGAACTTCCATACATGACATTCCATGCATTTTTTTTCACTTTCTTTCATTTTGTACATTCATTCATATATATATATAAGAAGTTAAAAACATAGAAGAAGACATCATGCAGCCCACAAATGAACCATTCTAAAAACATTTAGAATTCAATATTTTCATCCATCAACTAACATGCATTTAGACACGTAATAGTTAAATAAAAACATTTTACCTCATATTAAAGCAAATGAGTATGAAGAAATTAGATCAAAGTTTGAACATAGACAACAACAACAACAACAGAAAAATCAAGCCAAGTTAATTTATATTATGTATATAAAAGCATGAGAGCAAATCTCAAAATATGTCAATAGGTTATGTGTTGGGTTGCATGGAGACACTCAATTTGTTAATAAAAAGGTTGCTAAGTAGACTTATTGACCATAAAAGACATTACTTAATCAACCAACTAATCACAAACAAATGACGAAGATCATGTACTTAGAAAACATGGCGTACTACGGTGTCTTGAAGGTACCGTTGAGTTACCTCATAATACTAAATAAATATTTTTTTTTTCATAAGAGACGTCCAACTTTTTTAATTCAATGAATCACATATAATACTAAATAAATATTCAAAATAGAGAATGGACTTTTAAATATAATCCTAAGTAAATTGTGAAAAGTCATCTTTTATAACACTAGTGCCTACAAGAAACTTGTCTTAAACAATATATATTTTGTAGATAATCTTATATTGTTATGTTTCTTGTGAAGTGTCCCCTTACTCCAACAAACATTGAATCACATGCCAAGTATTTTCTAATTTCTTCAACAGAATCAAAGAGACTTATTAACATGTTATATGTGGGCATTGACGATACCAAATATATGGATATATATGTGTACGTGGAGTGTTCGCTCGATATTCTAAGTTAAGTATCACTATAATGCAAATATTAAACTATGTATGTCACGCACATTTATTTAAGGTACGTACAATAGTTTATAGCAAACATAACAAACTAAGCTTACAATATTAAACTATAATGTCAATATTAAACTATGTATATCATGCACATACCAAAGGATTCTCTGAAACTTGCAACCCAATTGGTGAGGTAAGTTTGCCTCCTTATGCAACACTCATATCAAACGTGACCATTGCACATACCTACAAAATGAAGTAATCACATCTACTACATTAGAAGGGAAAAAATGTTTAGATATACATTACTCGAGAATAACAGTTTACCATTGAACAAGATAGGACATCCAATCACTCTTGCCGTGGCGGTGGTCGCGGAGGCGGCATAAGTTGCTCCATAAACTCATCATGATCATCCAAAAGATGACGTTGATCCTCAGACATCCTTCTATGTGGAGAGATCAAATGTCCGAGATCGGTGATCATGCGGGGCTCGCCGAGCAGCTTGATGGCGCGCCAGCATGGCTGCCGGCGCAAAGGTGAGCGGGCGAAGCGCGAGGCGGGCTGGGCTCACACCGGCGCAAATGCGGAGCACGGCGAAGCGGGCGTGCGAAGCGAAGCGTGCGCGCGCGCAAGCGGGGCTGGCCGAGCGAGCGAAGCGGGCGCGCGCGCGCGGGCGAGCCGGGCTCACACCGAAGCGCAGGCGCGCAGGCTGGAAGCGAGAGCGAAGCGCTGCGCGGCGAAGGGCGGCAGCAGCGGCGCTGGCCGGGCGAGGCGAGGTCGGGCGAAGGCGCGCGGCGCGCAAGCGCGCGCGGCTCGGAAGCAGCCGGCCGGCGACAGTGCGGCGCGATGACGACCGCGAAAAGGTGGTGGCGACGGTCTCTCAGTGACGGTGTGGGCGAGTTGTTGTTGTTGAGTTTGGAGGAGAAATGGGTTTGGAGGGAGGAGGAGGAGAGAAAAGGGTTTGTTAAAACCATTTAGAAATTAGTGACAAATCAACAACAAATTATTTTGTTGCTTTGAGTTATCGTTGCTAGTTTGTTGTTTTTTGCCTACGTGGCATTTGTTGCTATTTTGTTGTTGTTCACAAACAGATCAAAATCTGTTCTTGGCGATTTGCCTACGTGGCATTTGTTGCTATTTTGTTCTTTGTTCAAAACATATCAAAATCTGTTCTTCGATTTTGCCTACGTGGACACGATTTGTTGTTGATTTGTCGCTGAACAGCGACAAATCAGCAACAAACTATATGTATATAATTAGAGATGACTTGCAAATATAATGCATTTGACTTGCATTTCAATTAAAAAAAACAAACTTAATTAAATGGATATTAGCTTCATTTAAAAATTAATTGATTGGATATAAAATAATTATATATTCACAAAAACCTTATAGATTTCACGATTTAATCAAAATTATAATTTTTCATCATCATTAAATCAAATTTATGAAAAAATCTAAATTACCAAATGTATACACATTATTTTTTTCCCCAAATTATATATTTTTTATTTAAATGGTTCAAATCAATTACAACGATAATATTTAAGGGAAAGTATATGACTATCACAAGGGAAATTAAGTTACGACTGCAATTCTCACAATGAATTGAGTTGCTAAAACAAATTACTTTTGCCATTTTCGTCACAAATACATCATTGTAGTTTGTAAATGTTGACTAAAAATAAAATTTGCTTTTAATCTTCTTCATAGTTCAATGCATGTTTACTCTAAATAAACAACAATAAAAAATGTCTACGCTCGTCCCCGTACGTCCATTGACACTAGATAAAATATAATGTCTAATTGACATATTGATTCGATCACCGAACAATCATGAACATCACATACTTTCTTGTGTAACTCGCGTATCATGAGTTAACATTAGATCTTAATTAACCATTTTAAGTCTTTGTTAATCAATTAACTAATCCCACCCACTATATATCCAAGTCAAATTTTATGGCGTTCCTATATAATTAAAGTGTTCATGTATAATCGAGATATATCTTTTAATTAAAAATGGGGTTTAATTTCCTAAACTACATTCAAAGTAATTTTTTTTGGCTCTATCCTATGACAAAATTGAAATTAGGGGCACATTAGGAAATTAAGCAATTTTGCCATTAATATTGAATAGATAGATAGATATAGTATACATATATATATATATGGATATAGATCTTGAAAAATAAAATGTTTGGGTTAAAAAAATTTTAAACGTGGTTTTTATTTTTTTTATGTAAAGGTGCATGTTGTTTTCAAGTAAAAATATAATCTTTGATTTTACTGAACCGCTTATTTATTAATGGTTCTGCACTTAATGGAAACTGTGACAAAATACAATTTGTCCTTTTTGTCTCCACTAATTTGTGCAATGAACATACATAAACAATCATAGCAATTGGATAAAGTCTAGGTAGCCTCCTCCGTTGGAACATCATAAGTGTGGATAAAGTCTAGGTAGCCTCCTTGTTGGTCATAAGTGTGGCGGCCCTAGTTACCCACACTAATTGGGCCCTACCCGATCTCAACCTAAGTGAACCCCAAGTCAACCCTCGCAAGGTCAACGCAAGCTTAGTCAGTCTCTATTTCCATTATTATATGTCATTCGTTGATATTGAGTTGAGTTATTTTGCAAGTTAAACGGGAGTAATTAAATAAAAATTATAACTAATATTTTAACCAAAAGAGTCGAACAACCTAAATGTGGAACCCTACATATATGTAAACATGTATATCTAAATAACAAGTGAAAAGGGCAATCAAAAGAAATATACAGTCTTAGAGAGACACTCACAACCCAAAATATCCCCAGTGTTTCCAAACAACATTAGTATAATACAAATCTAAGTTGAAACCTACAAAAAAAGCAAGAGTAGGGCCACTTCGATGTCCTCGAGAGAATATTGCTCAATATCGGTGTCTTGCTCTTGCTCGACTACGGATCTGCACCCAGTCATCAACACGAGAATGATTAGCCCAGTAAGTAAAAGCCAGTAGGATCCAAACGGTATTTCAAGAACATTAAATAAAGCGGTCTAGAGATCATGCGGTAAGTAAAGAAAGTTGTGAAAGAAAGCAAGTGCATGAAAATAAGACTAAAAAATGAAATCAACGAGAAAGAGTGTCAAAAGAGTTAAAAGAGAGGCGTTCCAAGTAGTCTGAACCACTTAATACGGGTGCCACATGGTAGTGGTCGAGAGTCGCGACAACGCTAGCCAGACTAGGGTCTTTGGAAGAGGCAACACCTGTCTAACCTAGACTATCGCGAATGAGGGATATCAACGAGCTTTGGATAAAACACATCTCATTCCAACAAATCCAGTGAATCGGGGTTGTGGCACCGCTTGCAAGCTGGCAACCACAACCCAGAGACACTTTCTTGACTCATTTGGCCCTCGAACACTCAAATAGAAGTGGAAGTCCAAACGAAGTGGTATGATCAAAACAAGAATGCATTATTAGATAATGAATTATTGTACATTCCTTATTTGGTTTTACTTATCTCGTATCAGCGCTAACACACGCTCTAACAGGTCAGACACACGTCCTAAGCCAATTCCCAGTCGCTCGACACTAACTCCCTAAACTCCTTGTATCATTTCAATTCAATTTACATGTGTTATAGATCATTTAATTTAACAATTTTAATTAACTTATAAAGCACCCATTTTGTGCTCATATTGGGTTTTTACTTTACATAGATCATCCTTCAAACTTGAGCCCGTTAATAGAGGTCTATACCCATAACTCGGAGTTCTTAATCACTTACATTTGTGTAACTAAAGAATTTGGTATGATACCAACCCTAAAGGAATTTCTTTGATTGGTTTTAAGGTATTAGGCTCACAACAGTTCAAATGTTTACAATTGTTCAATTCTCACAACAAACTTTAAACTCCAATCCATTTTTGACAAATTATATGATATAATTCTGTAAAACCAATGGTACTAGGTGATAGATCTCTCTCTTAGCTTTCTGGCGATATGCAAAACGTCAAAAATGGAGTTGAAACGAATAAGTTATGGGCGTTTTACGAAAGTCACTCAGGTCAAGAAAAAGTGGTGTCATCTGAACAAAAAAGTGAAGTTGTTTGTTCATTACTGCGCCAACGTTGGGATCTGTTTGTTCTTGGTTTTTTTTTTCCTTAAAATTTTTTGTTCCGACTCCATGGCCCCAATGCCATCCAAAAACATATTAAATGGGTTGCATTTACCATCAAACATCAACAACAACATCCACAAAACCACGATTGCAAGATTCATCATCAAATCATTAAAAGTCCATCCCATTTCATCAAAAATATAAATAGACACACAAATTTCAGTTTCAAGACTTGAATTTGAGTAAAATACCACTGATAAATTAATTGTACTCCTAAATAGTGGGGAGCTTCAATTGCATTTTTGAAATTCGTTTAGCACAAAAACTTCAATTGTATGCATGCATTCAACTTCCATTTCATCGAATTACATGGAAATGGAGCAAGGATGGTTACCTTAAGTTTAGGGGTGTTGAATCCTAGCTAAACTCTTCTCCAACGAGCCCTTGATTCTTGAGTTTAAAGCACATAAACCCATCCTCTTGTTCTCTAGATTTTTCTTCTTCTCTAACAAAGCTCTTTGAGCATTTTGAGACAAAATGATTCTGAGTGTCATATTTATACAAGTGCTTAAGTTTTGGTCCTAGCCTTTAATTTCATGTTGTTCACTTATCTCTAGACCAATCTAAGGCTTACACTCACTCCAGCCCATGCATCACTAGATGTCCACTAATATATTCTTCCCACATATCCTTAGATAGGTCTTATAGTTTTAGTCTAATAAAGTATCTAGTGGTGTCTTTTTATTTACTTTTCTCCATGATCATATGTCGTGCGTGTCAAATATAGCCCGTAAAATTTTACCAATCCCACTTAGGTATAGTAGTAGTAAATACGAGGTCGAATCCACAAGATTCAGTCAAACTGAGTCTAACAAACAGAAAAGTAAATTTGGGATTTTTGAAATAGTCTTATCCTAATGATATACTAAACGAGAAAGTAAATAATTGAAACTCAGAAAATAAAAGCATACCTAAGTCTAGGAATCCATATGCTAGCCCTATGTTGTTTCCATGTCTTGTATCAACGACTTTTAATGTGGGTTTTAAAACAGTTTCCTTAGATATAATATAGGTGTTGGGGTCGCCAACACCCTAGTTCCCTTATTCTTGATAGATAGGGCAGCCGCTCTCTAAATAATTCTCTTACTCCACCGTACAACCTTAGGCAACCACTATCGACATTTAGCACGCAAGCATAATTAATAGCTCCATGGGAACACCTATATACCACTAGATAACCTTGTGCAATCCTCTCTCGAGATTTAACATAGTTCTCAGTGTTCCTCACCTAGAACAACGAATGTGTCAAGTTTCTTGCTCTAAGTGATCGCGACTTCTCAACCCGGTTGGTATCATGGACTCAACCTGATTGATTATAGATCAATGAGTTTTACGCCTAAAGATTTGCAATGAATATACAAACTCTTAACTACTAATGAGACATCGTTAAAAATAGCAATATAAAGATAAAGAACTGAATAAAATACTATTATATCAGAAAATCTCAACAAGACATAGAAAATAATCTACTATTAGCTAGAGAGCCATCTCAGACTTATGTATTAAATAACCTAGCCAAAGAATGCTATTGTATCGTGCTCAACTCCTAAATCACTCTGACTACAATGTGTTTTCATTCATAAAGCTCCCTTCTTTATATAGGTGAGCATGAGTACAAGAATATGAAAGCTCGGGAAATAAAAACCTTCTAAAAGTTGAAAAACTTCTATTCTGCAAATCTGGCACCGCCATTATGTGGGAACGGCGCCAGGTCATGGCGTGGCAGTACATAGAAAGTCTTGGACAACAAGTTGGTCTAAACTTCTATTTCTGAATTTGGCACTGTCAATAGTGTTATCCCTTATGAGAGCCGACAACGTCCGTTCATTTCTGGCGCCGTCCAGTCTTCTGTTCAAGCGCCTTATGGTGTCGTGTCTTCTCAATTAGCGTCGTCCATGTAACTAGGGGCGTCAAGTCTGCTAGTTTTTTTTTACCGAACTTCGATTTCATCCCCGGATTTGTCTAATTCATGCACAAATACTTAAATACCATGTAAATCTCCAAAGTAAACATATAGAGTCATAAAAGACGACTTTGGATTTGATTTACATAGCAAAACACCTATGTGAAAGTGCATAAATAATAAATCATCAAATACCCCAAACTTAGAACTTTGCATGTCCCGAGCAAAGGGTTATCTGACTATAACAAATAAATACATTGTGAAAAACATTGAGTGATGTTTTCCTAAAGACTTATACCCACTTTGCAAAACAATAAAATCTTTACGATCGAGATTTAATCAATCTGTTTAACAAGAGACTTGAAATTTTCAAAGGCTGGTCAAACATGGTCACCTTTCAAGACAACATTTTTTCAAGACTTAACGCATTTGAAAACCATAACCTTTAACTTACTCGTAGGTTTTCTGGGTTTGTTCATCAAAGCAGTATATCCAAATTGATATTTTTATTAAATGAGTTCTTTCAAATGGACTTTATCACCACTTTTCGCTTATTTGCAAATTGTTACACATTAAAGAGTCCATATAGCTTATTTAAAGGTAGGCTATTATTTGGTTCATGGAATTAGAAGAACTTACTTAACCTAGCTACAAGCACTTGAGCTAAATCTTTATTTCTTAATAGGGTTTCTTTTTATGAACTTTCGACTTTTATTCATCTAGAGATCCTCACTTTTTCCCTCTATATAGTTTCTTTTACTGCACGGTCCCTTCTCCATTTCTCGTAGACACTCATTTTCCATTATTTTTCCAACCATCAAGTTCCATGCTCCTTTTCCTGTGAAACTTGTGGGACTCTCTATTTTCATTAGAAATCTCCTATTAGCACTTCTCATTTTTGCTAATGTTAAGTTAGATTTCCAACGTAGAACCATCAAGCCCATCTTTAATCATAGTAAATAAGCTCACTTCTTCCTCTTACAAGTGCTACATCTTTAACAATTATACTACTAGTGGATTAGTCCTAGTTTTAGAATCCTAGAGATTTTGAATTTTCCTACAAAGTTAAACTCGACCACCTACCTACTTTGGTCTCAAGTTATAACTCATCCCAACTCCAAGTTTCTATTTATGTTGTCAAGTTGGTGTAAAAGCTATTTTACTTCTTCTAAGTATGTATGTAAACATTTTGACCAAGTTCTTACTCCAAGAATTGAAAGCAAATTGTTACTCGTAGGTAAGACTCTATAAAATAATAAATATACTAAACTACCTAAAAAATGCGTGCATTATTGCACTTGATTCTAAATAGGATGAAAGACATTGAAGGTAAGAAATTGAAAAAAAAGGAAGAAATACCATCATGATTCCAATGAAGTCGCAAGTGAATTAAAAAAATGTAAAGCTTATACTTGTGGTTTTCAACTAACGATTTCGTTCAATGGTCCACTTACTTAAACATGCCCAAACTTAATCCGAGCCATGTTCTTAAGGTTCAAAATAAGCTGGGCATAATAAAAATAAAAGAAATGGTGGAAATAAATGGATAATATATATATATATATATATATATATATATATATTAAGGGTGGGCATTTATCTCTACAAAACCGCCCAAATCTTCCAAACCGCATGGTCTAATTTGGTTTTTTAAACTTGCGATTTGGGGGTGGTTTAGAAAACTTGAAAACCTCGATTTCACAATTTGGTTGTGATTTTCATTTATAGAAAAACGTGGTTCACCAAACCACAAAAACTACACCCAAACTTGAAATGAATTGGAATAAAGTTAAAATCTTTTCATGTTGTATTAACTTTTTAAATGAACTTAGACTCGTAATTTTGATTGAGTTTACATGTTTCATTGTGTTTTTGGTGAATGGTCATGTATGGACATATTTTGTAGATGGACTTGTATGGAATGTATGACTTTTTTTGTTGAAAATGTGTCAGGAAAACCGCAAAATTAAACCGACCAAACCACGCAAACCCCGATCGGTTTGGTTGCGATTTTAAGGGTTTGTGATTTGGTGGTGGTTTACAAAATGGCCAAACCGTGAACCCTAAGTTTGGCGATGGTTTGATGGTTTTCACCACCAATCCGTAGTATGCCCACCCCTTATATATAATTTAGTATAATACCTCATGCATGGTTGGGAAAATAAGAAAACAAGAATTAAAATCGATTACTAATTACAAAATTGTTCATGGGCTGCCTCCAAGTAGTGCTTTTGTTTAACGTCGTTGGTCCGACGAATTTACTTCCCCTTAGTCGGGGCTAGATCAATGACCTTAAATGTTGTTACGGAGAATCATGCAAAGACTTGCTTTTTATCATGTAAGATCTCACTACCATCATGGAAAAGCTTAGTCATTTTTCCTACCCGGATGCTAATGTACCGCATCTGCACATCTATCAATGTTCTCTCTATCTCTAAGAATGGCAATACCAACAAAAGCTTTTCACATTTGCTATTAATTCCATTAACTACATAAAATTTGCGATGAACATGAAGTCTCCTATGTGGACAAATACATTCTTGGCCATCCCTCTGGGTTTCTCCACCATGTCATTTGCATATCTCACATTGGTCTCAGCATTACCGGTGATACATAATCCGCACAGATTGAAGATTTTGGATGACATTATATTGACTGTAGCACCCGTGTCATAAAACATTTTAGGGAACTTCTTATATCCAATCTTGTATGGAAGCACGATTATCCTATGGTTCTTGTCGGATTGGAACTGGTAGTGTAGTATGTCAGGAGGTACAGTCATTTTCTCTTTTCTATCATCCATTCTCATGCGTTAGTCTCTCGTTCGACGAGTTGCAAGTTACGTGGAGGCCTAATACTGATATGTGCACCACTTCGCGGAGGCTTTCTTTTTGGAACTATCCCCGGCTCTATTTTTTCTAGAGCATCCTTGATCCATGAATATGTATCCCTAAACATCTTGCCCAAAAAATTTGGAACAAGCAAACAAAGTGTCAGTCGAAGAATTCAAAAGATGTGAAATTTTAAAACTCACTACTCTTCTTTTATGCTCAACGAACACAAAACTTTTGACTAAGTCAACGTTGGCTTTGCCCGTTCGCATAAAATGGCCACTTAAAAGAGCTGAGAATGACCTGGACTTGTGTGACTCTGTCATGTCAATGACATGAAAGTCTGCATGGGATTTTAAATCCCCTACATGTACCATCAAGGCTTGGATTGCTCCTTTTAAAGAGATCTTATTGTCATCAATGGCATGAGTTTGAGTCTTCATCTCGATCAACTCATCAATCCCTATAGAATTATGAAAGTATAAGGACATCATGTTAATTGATGCTCCAAAATCAAGCATTACATTTTCTAAATAGATTCCTCCTATTGTGCAGGGGATACCTACTACCCCTGAATCGACGTATTTAAGCGGGATGTCGTTGGGACTTCCTTAGGGGTTAGGTTTATCATCTAATTTAGTTTCTCCTAGGGTGACAGTTTGCAGACCTTATTTTATGAGGCGGCGCTATCTTGAAAAATAGCGTTCATTGTCGTGCCTGATGGGTTAATACCCATATTCAGGTTGGGGTAGGGTTGCGAATGCAACTTCCCTCTCTCCTCAAGTCGACCCAGTTGTTGTGCAATTTGGCCCATCTAGACTTCCAGGTATGAACTGTGATGTTTGTGTCACTGAGAACTTTCTCGTGTTCATTTAAAACTAGGCGACATCTCTAGTGAACTGCTCTATTAAATTGCTAGATATTTAACCATGTCCTCTACTGAGGGATGATTGGCCACTAGTTCACACAACGACTGTCCTCTAGGGACAAAGGATGAATAGTTCTGATTTCGAGGCTCATAACTGAAGTTAGGGTGGTTCCTTGTCGTTGCTTGTTTATAGGTGTTTTAGAAGGGCGTTCGAGTTTTCCCGTGGAACTGGTTTCCTTTAACACCGACCTGTTGATGGTCCTCAAATAGAGTAGGACATTCATCAGTCACATAACTTGTGGCTGAGCAAAATTCACAAGCTTTAACATGCACTTGTCCATTACTCATGATACATTCCACCAGGGAAGTTAACAGATCGGTTTTCTTGTCAGTAGAGCTAATAGTAGCTCCAATCGACGAACTTCGGTGCACGTCAACACCAATATCCCCATATAATTAAGACTATTACGTTATGTCCTCGTAGAGTTGCTTCATCTACGCTAGAGTTTTGTCATCAACCTGACCACCACAAACGTTATCAATCACACGCCTATCTAAATAGGACGTGCCGACATGGAAGAATTGGACAATGGCCATATTAGATTTGCCATGCTGTGGGCAATTGGCACTTAAGCACTTATAGCAGTCCCAATAATCACCAAAAGACTTACTGAATTTCATCTTAGTACTGCATATCTTAGAAATGAGTTGGGATACATTATCCTTAGAAAGTATTTCCCTGAGGAACTCATTTATCATGTCATGTCATGAGTTAATCCAACTAATGTGGAGATAAATAGCCATTGTTTGGCCTTATCCTTTAAGCAAAATGGGAAAACCCCGAGCTTTACCGCATTCTCTTCCACTCGATGAGGTTTCATATACCGATAACTTGTCTGAAACTCCTTTAAAAATGTCACCGTGTCTTCACTCTCTATGCCATGGAATGTGGTCAGGAAGTGAATAAAGCTGGACTTAAACTTGAAAGCTTCGCCGTTCGGTGGAAAGGTTATGCATAGGGGATGTTGAACAAAAGATTTTGTAGATCTTTATTGATGCGCCCCATGATAATATGGCGATCACCGCTAGTGTGGCGAGCGTCATCAGCCAAAATAGGTTGGGAAAAACTGGACTCTTTGTTTAGAGCTTCCTTGGCCAACTTTTGGTGGGTTCAGTCTATTTTTAAGTCAAAAGGTAACAGTGGACCATTCGATTTAGATCGAGTTATCCTACCATGCATAAAATAGTAGACTCGATGAAGAAAACAAAAATAAAAAAATAAAATAAAATAAAAGTAAAGTTAAACTCAGTTTGGAACCGAATCACCGGCAACGCCACCAAGATTTGATCATGTGTCATGCGTGTCAAATATAACCCGTAAAAGGTTACCAATCCCATTTGGGTGAGTAGTGTAAATATGGAGTCGAATCCACATGATTCAATCAAACTAAATCTAATGAACAGAAAAGTAAATCTGGGGTTTTTGAAATAGTTTTATCCTAATGATCTACCAAAAGAGAAAGTAAATTATTAAAACTCAAAAAATAAAAATACGTAAGTCTAAGAACCCACAATCTAGCCATATGTTGTTTCCATGTCTTGTATCATCGACATTGAAAGATGAATTTTAAAACGGTTTTCCTAGATAGACTATAGGTATTGGGGTCACCAATATCCTAGTCCCCCTGTTCTCGATAGATAGGGCAACCGCTCTATAAATACTTCTCTTACTCCAGCATATAACCTTGGGCAACCGCTTTCAAGATTTAGCACGTAAGCAGCATTAACAGCTCTGTGGGAACACTTACACCTAAATAACCTTAGGCAACCGCTCTCAAGATTTATTCTAGTTCTCAATATTATTCACCTAGAACAACAAGTGTGTCGGGTTTCTTGCTCTAAGAGATTGTCACTTCTCAAGCTGATTGGTGTCACGGACTCAACCTAATTGATAGCAGGTCAATGGGGTTTACGCCTAGAGATTTGCAATAAATATACAAACTCTAAACTGCCATTGAGAAATCGTTAAAAACAACATATGGATAAAGAACTAAGTCAAAACATTATTATATTAGAAAATCTCAACAAGATATAGAAAATAACCTACTACTGGCTAGATAGCTTCATCCCCGACTTATGTATTAAAGAATGTAGCCGGACATTGCTACTCTACCTTGCTCTACTCCTAAATCACTCTGAACACGATTTGTTTTCATTCATAAAAGTCCCTCCTTTATATAAGTGAGCATGGGTACAACAATAGGAAAGCCCGCGAAATAAGAACCTTTTAGAAGTTGAAAAACTTCTATTCTACGAATCTAGCGCCGCCATTTACGAAAATGGCATTAGGTATACCTGTTCATGGGCGGGCTCAGGCTAGGCCCAACCGAGCCCGAGCCTAAGAACCTTAACCCAAACTTAACCTACTATATATATGTAGGCCTTCACATAGGCCCAAACCCGGCCCATGTAAAAAATGCAAAGCCCAATTCCAACCCATCAAACCCATGAATAAATATTTTAATATTAAAAAACTTAAACAATAAATTGTTTATTCATTTAATAAATTTTTATGGACTTTTTTGACATTATATGTATTTATAAATGTATATACTATATTCATATATTTTGCAAAAAGGAGGAGTAGCTTAAATGGTAAACATCACTTAATGTGTACATTAAGTCTTAAGTTCAAACCTCTCATACAACACTTATTCTTTTAGAATAAATTAGTTATAAATTTATATTCGGGCCAGGCCAGGGCCGAGCTTGGGCTTTTTAAGGTGGCCCAAGCCCAGCTCATTTTAAAGCGAGCATACTTGGGCTCGGGCTGGGCTTTTCTTCAAAAAGGTTGTCCAAGCCCGATTATTTACTCATGGGCTTAGGCGATCCCAGCGGGTACCCGAGCCCATGATCAGGTCTAGCACCAGGTCACAGTGTGGTAGTATATAGAAAGTTTGTGGCAACAAGTTGGTATGAACTTCCATTTCTGAACTTGGCGTCATCCCTTGTAAGAGCTGACGTCGTCCGTTCATTCCTAGTATCGTCTAGTCTTTTGGCCTGGCGTCGTGTCCTCTCAGTTGGCGACGTCCATGTACATAGGGGCATCAAGTCTGCTGCTTTTTCTGCCAAATTTTGACTTCTTCCCTGGATTTGTCTAATTCTCGCACATTTACTCAAATGCCCTGCAAATCTTCGAAGTAAACATATAGAGCTATAAAACATGATTTTGGACTTGATTTACATAGCAAAACACTTATGAAAAAGTGCATAAATAATGACTAATCACTCCAACTTAAGTTCAACCATATAGGTATACTCAAATGTGTGCATAATTAGGCTCATTTCATGACTACAAAGTTGTGTGTTCTTAAGTCTCATTGACGTGTTCCTCTACCCATGTACCCCAATACCCGTATATTATTCACATGTCTCGGCAAACCTTACCTGTAACTTCAACGAAATTAAAAGGAATAAAATATTCGGCTAAGTTAAATTACGCATTTGGCAGGTATAAATAGGTAATATAAGCATCATAGAAAAATAAAACATACCTCGGTGTCAACTCTCGGGGTTTGACAAGTATGCCACATCATTTCAAGTCCACGTTGGGTCCTAGAATGTGACACCCGACACATATTAGAATTGAGGGTCGTTACGATAAGCCTATGCTAGACCTAGTAAACTAGTTAGATTGTTCTACCAACACTATATATGATAGACTTGAATTAAATATCAACTAACATAAGGCTAGATCTATTGCATCCTTGGCCATTCTTCGGTGGCTCGATTGCTATATTACTATTAGGGGTGAGCAAACAACACTTGCTGGTGAAAATCTTCGAACCGCCATCAAATCGGGGTTTCACGATTTGACGGTTTTGCAAACCACCGCAAAAGCGCGAACCATTAAAATCGCACCCATATCAACCGCTGTTTGCACGGTTTGATCGGTTTGGTTTTGCAATTTTCCTAGCCTGCAACTCATTCTCAACCAAAAAAACATGTCATACATTCCGTAAAATTCCACGCATGTCCATCTACAAAAAATACAACAAATTAAACACATGTCCATACATGATCATCCACCAAAATGCCCTTAGATTTGCATGGTTTGGCGCAACGAATTGACAAATTGCATTTGGATAATAAAGTTAAGGTTTTGAGGGTGTAAAATTATGGAAATTCTTAAAATTCTTTTGGTTTGATGAACCACGTTTTTCTAGAAATGAAAACCACCATCTAACCACGAAATCTCTCATGCGTGAATGTCCTATCGTAGATCTTATCTAGAGTTCTAGCTCTTGTATGCACCTTAGGATCCACGATAGCATCCGGGCCAGGATTTCAGGGTAAATGCTCCGAGGAGAGGTCGCAGTTCGATAGACCGCTCATATCGGTGCTCATGGGGAGTCGACCATTTAGGCAGACTTCCATCGAGTTTTCTACAATCAGTATATCCCTCCATAAATTCAGTTGAGATTAAGGGAGGAGTTTTTGAGTTTGAGACAAGGTTTCCGGACGATCTGTAGTATATGGAAAGATTTCGGTACCTATTACAATTTTCGTTGGATGTGGCCAACACAAAGTGACTACAAATTTGCTATTACACCACGGGATTCAGACCGGAGATAGCCAATGTCATGGCGTCCTAATGACATGTTCGGCGGTGGCGGTGCCGGTTGGCCTTGGGGCTTAGCACCGCCATGGTTGGTATAAAGTTTTCAAGTTTTATAAACCACCACGAACCGTGAGTTTAAAGAATCAAATTAGACCATGCAGTTTGGACAAAAATCAAACTACACCATGCACTTTAGACGGTTTAGGCTTTTTGCAGAGACTGATTGCAGTTGCCTACCTCTAATTACTATAATTGTACCCACCTTCTAATCAAAAAAAATGCCTACCCCTAATTGCTATAACTGTAACCTTTAATAATGCATATCTCTAAACACGAGGCAGCTTGGATTCAATCCATCTATTAATAGTTAATTTTCTTAATCACCGTTTTAGAATTAGCCAACAAATATATCTATAGATATCAAATATATAAAGGTGTTATAAATTGAATTGGAATTTGCTAAGAACTAGAGAATGAAATAGAAGACTAAGAACTTCTACTACTACAAACTACTAGAACAAGTAGAAAGATGAGACAAGAGATAAGAGAGCTTAGAGATGATAAATATAGAGATTTCCATTCAAATATTGATGTGTGAATTACAATGGACTTGGCACCCTTTATATAGGTCATTTGGTGATGATGATAATTGTACTTATACAATGTGTACAAGTTAAACATACACCACAAGTCATACAACACATCACAAGCAACATAGACAACATATGGAAGAGTTGGTGTACATTGGAGATGATTACAAGTTACAAGACAATACACGGATAAGTGATTATACATTGGAGTTGAATGCAAGTTATGTATAGTATACAAATTACATTCAATATAGAAGTCATCTCCAATTCAATGTGAGTCATGTTCTGACTGTCTCATTCATCTCTCTCTCTAATCCAATTTACAACAAAAAAGAACAAATCTCACATTGTTGAGTCGTAAGCAAAAAAACGTTTTTGCGCTTTTGATGATTCCGTTTGCGTTGCTAACTTCACGAATTTGGCCTTCTCACTAATTTTTTTTTCATTTTATTCTTCGAAATCTCTCACAGTCTCTCTCTCTCTGCTGCTATTTTGCCCTTATTTTCTTGGCATTGTTGAGTTTTAATCTGCCCATTTTAAGGTTAAGCTGTAGTTTTACAATAAATTAAACTATGCAGACCCTTTTTTCTTTGGACGCAATGTCAAACAGATTCCCGATTTATCTATAAGAAGCGAAGATGCTCATAGTAGAGCCACCTGGAAGAATTTAAGTGCTTCATTTTGAATAGATACGCCCAAAGAAATTTAAGTATTGAAGATTGCGTAAATCATGATTTGACCCAAAAAGAGGAAAAAGAAAAAAACCCAAAGATTGCATGTATTTCATAAGAAATCAATTTAATTACTTGTGGGTCTTGAATAAGTGTAGGTTCCTTTTTTTTCATCAAATAAGTGTAGTTTCTTTAAGGATGAAATTGTGTATGAGGTCAATCTGTGGTTTTGGTGCAGAGGCAGAAATTATTAGTAACAACTAATGCATCTGTTCGTTCGTCTTTAATCAATGGACCGGCTTGTTCATCTTGCTGTCGTTAGACGACGTGTAGATACAAAATATAAAGACATATAACTATTGTTCTATAAGTTAAACTTTGTACAGAGGTGCATCAATGGTAATTAATTGACCATTGATTCAATTGGAAGTTGGAGAACAAAAGGAGACGGATAAGGGAGAAAGCAATTAAATTCTGCAGAATATTTAACTTTACTGGATTTTTTAGACTTTTTTTTTATTAGATTAGATATATGTATTTCAAGTGTCATTGCCTACTGTTAATTAATTTGGTTATGACTGACTTCATTTTGCTAATTTTATATTGAGTTCTTTTTTATTGTCAACTATGATATATGTTTTTTCCATCTTCAAGCTATTCACAAGCGGACTGAACTTGCGTGTGTTATCCATTTGATTTTCCAAATCATGTGGGAACGGCACTATAGAAGCTTGTACTCGCTTCTCTTAATATGTTTGCTTCAGGATTTCATTCTATTAAGAGGACGCAATGAAGGAAAAGCATAGGAGCAGAGTAGAGTGGAAAATTATATATTTATCTTAAGTTCACTTGCTAGTAAATTTCATATAAGTTCTTTCGTTAAAATTGTATAGGCATATGTTAATTGTGTTATCATGAATAAAGAATTGAATCTAATATAAAGAAGCCGTTTGTCCATGTGAAACTTCATCTCGGTAAAATTAGTAATTGGAATAAAACTCCTTTGTTTTTTTAAGTAGTTGATACTTTTAGCTTGTATTTTTGAAAGCTAGTAACTACTTATTAATTGTGTTCTATTTGAAACAATTATTTAGTAATTGCATTTTGTAAGTACTATATAAGAGCAATTCCTGCACAACCAGGTAAAGCTTCTATATAGGCATGTCAAGTAAAACTTAAGATTTTCTCATTCAACGTGTTAAGTGGGCTTGTAGACCGATCATCTCATTCATTGATTAGTAGTTGATTTTAATTGAAAGATTGTGAATTTTATAAACATTTTCTTAATTTTTCAAAATTAAATTTATATAATGTGTGTAGCACGTGCTCCGCACATTATGACAACCCTCGATCATTTTCCCTGCACGGATGCTGACAATACATGTGGTTTACCCAACTAGGCCTTCAAATTAATTAAAAAACCAACATTTGACTCCAACACAAACCAAACCCCCAACCTGATTGCCTTAAGCAAATAACACCTCGACTATCTCACTGCAAAAGCTTTGGCTACTTCCCAAGATACTATTTGAAGTCATTTCAAGCACATGTAAGACGTTGGAATTCCATTGCATAATTTCAATTCTTTTGTAATATAATAGCTCGTTGAATATTCAAGCACTTGTCAGATTGGAAGACTTTGACTTATATATATATACATATTGCGTCTAAACAAGTCAAACGACATCGACCACTACCACCTACTAGTATAAGTAGTAAGTCAAGTGTATCCAAAATTTATTGTATGAGATAGCTTTGTTTACTCTTTTTTTATTTTATGAAGAACAAGCCCCCACTCACAAGTCCCACTAACATGACTTGTGTTTTCTACCATTATATTTTCCATTTTGACAGGTTGTGAGATATTACTAAATGAATCAAATGCCTAGTTTTGTCTCAAGTAGCGTATGCTTCATTAGCATCTTGAACCTCAACCATCCATGGACACCAGTTGGAGAATTAAACAAGTGGGAACATACCAAAGTTGCTGCCCACTACTTTTTCTTCTCATGTGTCCCGTAACATGACACATTGACAATTGACAATATAAAGTTAAAAGAGAAATTTAATATAGTAGTAGATCCCTTCATGTCGGTTCCTGTAGTGTTAAACAAATTGAAATCTCGTCCAAATTGAAATCCTTTTTCGAAAGGGCCACAAGTCGCGGTTCACTGAATCAAGTGACAATTTCAGTAGTTTGACATGTACTCACCTTTATATTAAGTTTAGAATTCAATTCCTCCCATGTAAAAGTTTTGGTCACTATGTTGTAATGCTCCTAAAAAAAATATTCCCCATCTTTCTTAATTACATCTATATGAGAGCCATTACGGACATCTTTATCAACATCACAATGCCATGATCACAAATTGAAATGTGCACACATGTATTAGATGTGGAGTCAATGACGAGCCAAAAAATCAAGTTAGGAGTCATTGATTTTTAGCCAAGTTAGGGTGATGACTGTTGGGATGACTGTTGGGCCGGGGGGGTGCACGAATATTCAATACCTACCTTCATAGCTAATAGTCATACAAATGAGCTACACAACATTAATAACTTTGACAAAAAATAACTGCAACCTTGGCACCACATCTTCTGATTAAAGAACAAACAAATATTTCCTCTGACATATTAAAAAAAAAAGATATATGTGCAATGAAGATTTCTTGGAAAGCAAAAGGAAACATAATCAAAGAAGACCAACTAAGATTTAAAATTGACTGCAAGAGATATTTGAGTAGATAGTAAAAATACAAAAAGGACAGCTTCAATCATTTCCTACAACACTACAGAGTAAACTAGATTGCTTTAACTTCTTCTATTAACATGTAACATCATGATAACAACATTTTTTTTGTTGCATTATGTGACGCATTTTCTAGATGATGGTGATAACCTGCTACTCAAACATGTATCCATTAACCATTAACTTTATTGGAATTATGCAGCCGACATCATGCTCAATGTGTACATAGTTCAAGAAAAATTCTTTCCATCACTTCTGTCTCCGGTTCAAGATTTAAACCATACGAAAAGAAAATTAGATTGAACAGCTACTTTGTGCTCTAAACCCTAAATTTCAATTCAAGTTGAGATATTTTAGTTTGTACAACTAATTACAAATTTCAACAGTGAGAAGACTAGCTATCTTATATTGGTCATCAACACTACCAACATAGGCGAAAACAGAAGAGAACTCGTTGGACCACTCCAGCACACTTCCAAGATTACATAATATCCCCACCAGTGTGGATAAAAGGTTAACTTTATACCCATATCGATTGAGGGTTGATTTAGAATTTTATTTCTACTCGAACCACAACTTTCTCTAGAAAACATCTAATCTACTAATGCATCAATTGTTATCTTGCCACAAAGCTTCAACCAACCCCACACCCCCTTTTTTGGTGTAAACAACAGATTCAAACACTTCCTTCTAAATGCATCTCAATCACGGACTTCAAATAGGCTCTAATGGAATTTTCAATAAGAATCCTACTTTTTTACACCACCCCGACGTCAACCCTTACTTCCGCGCACCGAAAAGACTTTAACTCTCAACCTCGTGTGAAGAAGAGGACATACCAATTAAGTGGAGCTATCACTTGGATGTTATCAGTTCTCATAAAATAGAATGTCTCTCTTTGATTCACCATAAGCTTTTACCTTCTATCTATCATTCATTAACCATGTAAGTTTATGTAACTATGTCACTACTCGGTGTTGTATCACCTTCATCAACAAGTTTTTGGTTGACACCATAGCTAAGGCCCCTAAGGATTTAGCAAAAATCTCTCTATAGATTCTTTTCTTCTCCAACCTATGAGTTTGTTTCAAGCAACGGTGCAGTAAAGTTCACAAAGGCAAACTGTACTTTAATTGCAGTAAAAAGAAAGAATATTAAGAGGCAGGACAATGAATAAAGCAAAAATTCTAAGGATAAAAACAAAAGGAGTGGTTGTCAGGAATTCTCAGAATCAAGGAATTTGAACAAGAATCAGTAGTTTGGGAGTAGCCCAGTAGAAAGGAGTCCAACTATCAATGATCACTCTGTCAACCAATCCTTTACAATAGCAACTTAATAGTCATTTTCAATTTTTCAGGGAAAAAAATCCTTATTTGACGCATCTTAAAGTCCGGAACGGCCTATATTTATGAGTTGAAGAAGCAAAGAATATCAAAGCAAGAAGCAAATAATATAAATACACTGGAATCAAATATGACTCTATCAAAGATGGAAAGCTATCATTAGATACAATATAGCTCACTATTCCCAAGAAATACTGAAAGCAAATTGTGTCATTATTCCTTCTGAACGGATGGTCAAAAATGAAACAAAATTATGAATTAAGGACAGAGATGCAAAGGCAGAGAAGAGATGTAAGGTTTCCAAATATAAACACCTCAGAGAGAAAGAGGAAACATTACACTAGGACGCCCTCGTGAGACTCGATGAAGTCAAAAGCGTACCATTGTATTTGAAGCTCCAATATAAGCCATTCGATGCTTTAATCTTGTAGCATCTCATGGATCTTCAAGACCAGTAAGCCCAATTACATCTTGAGCAGTCCAGCTTGCTGAATTAATGATGCACCAACTGAAGCTTACCATTGTGTTCAAACATAGGTCAGTCATTCTTAGCAGCTTGCTTAGCCCCGACAGAAAAGAACTCTGTAATGACTTCAAGGGGCATACCCTTAGTTTCTGGGACCTTCAAGTACACAAATATCCATGAGATGCAGCAGACAACAGCATAGATGCCAAAGACCCCAGCAAGACCAATTGAATTTAGCATCACAGGAAGTGTATATGTGACGATGATATCCCCAATCCAAAATACAAGAGCACAGATTGCAATGCAGATGCCACGGACACGGGTGGGAAATATTTCTGAGCACAGGATGTTGGGTATTGGTCCAAATGCTGCAACAAAGCAACAGAAGTAGACCACAACACAGATGGTTGAAAATACAGCATGGAGCACAGAGCTCATATTAACGACATTGGCGATAACCAGAATAACAAGTGATACTATCAAAACAGGGATGGTGACAAGTAACAGCCGCCTGCAAGAAGAAGGTTCAGTTGCAGCTGAAGATGAAATGTTAACCAACTAAAGAAAATTTAGTTCACGGAAAAGAGGAAAAAAATGCATATATTTCCAGATCCGAATACAAAAAAAATAAAAATAATCCAGAATTATACACTTGACATTGCAATTTGAAAATGACATAAACAGGGGTATTTTTTAAAGAAGTTTAGATCACAATATAGTTAGGTAACATCTTCCTCGCAAAGATAGAAAAGGACTAATGAAAATTGATTCTCCAATTCCCCAAGTGAAGCCAAAAGTGCACTTACTGCAGCTGCTCTACAGCACATTTGCGACCACATATTCACTGTTACAAGTTAAACCCTGGAAGTAAATACCTATATAACATTCTAGAGCCCTGGTTTCGGAACCATCTGCACTTAATCCAGAAGTAACTCTCCCCCAAAAGTTATTTCCAATGGGAGGGGTAATTCAAGGCTTAAAATCAGGCCAAAAGGCGAACTTGATGACAGTAGGTAATATTCTTATACCCTTCTTATTGATCCAAGGAACTGCAGAAACTAGGTAAGTTGAAAGATGGTTCTTAATTCAACGACATAAAATGACCTTGTTTGGTAGGTAAAATCGGAAAAAGAGAGAATGCCTCTAGCCCATGTTATACTCACGACAAAAACTCAAATGACCTCCAATAAAAAGGGTACTTGCACCCAAAACCATCACAGGTGGGCAACTAAAGCATAACTTTAAACGTGATACAACTCTCCTTAAGCAATTCAGTGAAGTTTTTAAGATAGCACAACCTACAGCATTAGCCATAACACAAGCGAGACTCAAGTCCTGATCAAAGCTGGGGCCTGTTTACCAACTATCCAACCAAAGAGGTGTTGGGTTAAGGAACTCAGTTTAATATCCATATAATGCCAGGAGAAATGGTGCTTTCTAATAAAGGGAACGCGGGGTACAATTGCTAGACTCGAGTGATTGTTTACTGAGTTCATTGATCTCTGCAAATCGTGCACGAACTTGTCAAGGGGTTTATGCCTAGCGGCCTGCCCAATGCTGAAAGGTCAAGGAAGTTGGTGACTTGATGGCATTTTATTAACGGACATCATAACTATAACAATCTTAAGCTACTGAAATTCCTTGTTGAGTAAGTTCCAACTTAGACGTAACAATCTTGTTGCAGAAGTAAAATAGAAGAAAAAAAAAACCAAAAAACCAATTAAAGGATGAAATAAAATAAGATTCAATAAAATCTATACTGACTTGAGAAGGAATAGCATGTCATTAACCATCCCATTAATCCATCTTTTCTTTGGTTCATAAATCAATCTATATTTAAGACAATGCATTACTCATAGGATGTGCGTTGAGCAATATAAATTAATAAACATACCAACGGATTGTGGTACTTAAAGATTTAATAGTTTCCATATTGTAGTATCTAATTGTGCTTATTTTAGAGAATCTTGAAAGAAACATAACATGAAAGCTTTGTTTGAATAAATAATCACATTAAAGTTATATCAACATGTTATTATACTTCCAAACCATTTCAATTCCTGAAATTACAATCTCGAATGTCAATAACCAATGCTTTCCAAACAAAACCTGTTCCAAGTAAATGATTTGTTTCTACAATAAGTACTGTATGTCAGTGCTATCATGTAGTCCAAAAAGTTTTTACTATTAAGTACACAAGAAGAGAGCTGTTTACTTCATCAAAGAGGTCTCAACAATCCTAATTTGATTGGACCGCCTTAAAAAATCTTTGAATAACAAAGAGTCTTTGTGTACAATGTATGAGCTATCCTTCTATGTAATTTACCACACCTACTAGAAATGTGTCAACTAGAATGAAAATATCAGACTGAGATACAATAGAAACAATGTGTACGTTTTATACATGTATTTGCAAGCGATTTATAACATGCTTGTTAGTTGTTACTTCAGATTAATATACATGATTGTCATCAGAAAATAATAGTAATAGGGAGAAGGCCAGAAGGAAATGACATACCTTCGACCAGAGATGTCCATGAGTCTCATTGCAATAGCTATACAGGGAAGCATCAACAAGGTCGTAACAGTGCTAATAAGGATCGATGCGGAATCCGAACTAAGACCAATGTTTGCAAGAAGAACCTCAACACCAGCCTGCTTAAGAATTTGAGGCGTGTAATAAAGCACTCCATTTATGCCCGAAAACTGCACATGGAACTTGCATCAGACAACAAAACAGCCAGAACAGAGAAACGAGGTTTCATTTACTCTACAAAACCACGTCGGCAGAATGCTTTTTTTTCTTTTCTCCAAAATTCAAGATTGTTGGTAGACCGAAGTATAAATTCTACAGAATGAAATGCATATTGACTATTGATCACTTCAACATACCAAAGAGATTCCAGACGGACATCCCTAGAGAGAGTGCATGAACACCAAAGTTTACAAATAATAGTTTTTAACATTTACCAAGATCAATCAAAGTCACTTCTTACCTGCTGAAGGATTTGAAGACCTATTCCAACAATCAATGCATGTTTCACTCCTGGCTCCAATAGATCAGCCAGACTTATCCCCTTTTTGGCAGTTTCAGATGGGTGAACCATCGCTGGTCCAACCGGGTGCTGTTGCATGAGCTCCTTGGAATAAAGAGCTGGCTGGCTAACTAGTGCAGCAGCCTGGATATACTCCCCTTCTACTGGTCCACCTTCTACACCAGGAAGTGAAACAAGAGACCCACGTCGAGATGGAGGAACACCCTCCTCATGTAAATATATCCTCTTGAATCCTCCTTCTTTTGTTCCATCATCTCCCTCTCTCTCTGTCCATTTCCACGCCAATTGCCAACCACCACCGATACCCATACTACCAACAGATTCCCCAGCATTCCCTTGCATAAGACTACTGTGATGTCTCATACTAAAAATGCTTCCATGTGATGGTGGCGCCATGTCCTTCTCCATGCTCGTTTGGCGTGACAGCAATGGACTCCGCAAATTCTCATCAGAATCACCTCCAGCACCCTCAGAGGCATAGTCTTCTCCATCCCGATCAACGCTCTCCTCATCCCACTGTTCATTTTTGCCATGATGTTCTGCCATACTGAACATGCTGCCAAAATTAGGAAAAAGCATACTTTGCATGCTTCCGGTATTAGGGAGCTTCTCGTGAATGCTGCCAAAGAGAGTGACCAAAGGGTCCATGAGCTGGCTTGCCATGCTACCATGACGAGATCCAACTCCAAGACTGCTCTGACCTGCGACAGGTCGAGCAACCCAAGAGAGGCCCTCTTCAGTTCCATACAATTTAATACTCTCTTTGTCATCAATTAGCTCAGGATCATCTGCGATTTCGTTGCCTGGACCAATTATGTATTCTTCTATGGATGTTTCACCACCAACTCCAAGCCCCTCAACCAGTAAAGCCATTTCTCCTGTGCATCATGGAAGCTCCACAAAGTTTAAAAATAGGATTTCATAAATAATAATAAATTTAAGAATTCTAAAAATCAATAACGAAAATATTAAAAAAGAAACTCAACAACAAAATCAATTATAAAACTAATATCTAGAACAAAAACCAAAGTAATGGAGGTATAAAATTAGAATTACAATTCTTCCAAATTAATCTGTACCTTTAACGACGTAAAAAATAGATTCTCCTTATTTTCCAACTTTTATAAATGAATTCTCCTCTTTCTTGCATACCGTCTTGTTTCTTGGTATGTCTAATTCAAGTGCAGCCATGATGCCATTGTATATCAGAGCATCTATGAATTCTAGATGTCAATTGTTACATTAGTACTCAAATATCGTTGTGCTAGGAAGGATTTAGAGGGTTTGCACGTCATCAATTGCACTAAATCAAACGCAATGGAAGAGTTTGATCCATGTAGCCAACCCCTACTAATTTGGAATTGAGGCTTTGTTTGTTTATTATAGATACAAATTGTGTACGAGAGCTTAAGTGCTCAATCGAACGGGTAATATCTAAATTTTTTAGCTAGAAACTGCACAAAGACAGACAAACCTGAGACGTCCTCCCTTCCGCGCAATCTCTGCAAAACCAACTTAGCCTCAATCATTCTTCCTTTACTCACAAGCCATCGTGGTGATTCGGGCATGAAAAATATAGTAAGCAAGACATATAAGAGGGATGGAATGAAAAGAACACCAAGCATCAACCTCCAGCTCGGTGAAGGACTAAGCGACATCCTGAAAACCATGCAGTACGATAAAAACATTCCTCCAGAACCCATGAATTGTGGAAGAGTATTTAGCAACCCCCTTATTTCTGTAGGAGCAGTCTCAGATATGTAAATTGGAACGAGGGTTACAGCAAGACCAACTCCAAACCCATCTAAAAGCCTTCCTAACAGGAGCACATAAACATTAGGAGACCACAGCATTACAAGACCACTAAGGAAATAGAGTACTGATGAGATTATCAGCAAAGGACGACGACCGATCAAATCCGATACATGCCCGCTAAATGTTGTAATGATGGTAGCACCAATAAGTGACATGGCTACAATCAGCCCTTCCACAGTTGGCTCACTTTCCAAATTAAACTCCTTCTTTATATAAAGAACAGCACCTGCAGAAAATCAAAGAAAACCCATAAACCAGAAAGAACTGCTAAATAACAAACTAACAAGCTAATTAAACGGGCAGAGGCGTCCAATGCCGAGACGAATACAAGCAAATACACCTCTACTTTCAAGAATTTGTTTTCTCCATGTTCCAAGCTTAAAAAGCTGCATCCAGTAACTCACCTGCAATTGTAGCATTGTCCCATCCTTGCAGCAAGTTACCAAGAGCCGCAGCGACCGCAACAAGAGCAGCGCCACTCATGGTTCGAAAAATTGCAATCTCTACAACCTAACCTGCACAGCGGCAAATGAAAATTGGGGAAAAGGTGTTACACAAAAATAACATCAGATATCAAAAAGATCAAAAAGTTACAATTTTTTTGCCAATCATTCAGCCCAACAACATAATCAAACATACCCAGAATTGCAACTACCCGAAAGGGATTGCAAAAAAGCAGACACTACATTCTACAAAGCCAAAATGTGCCCATCAAGAAAAAGCGAAGTGATAAGTCCATTGAAATCGTTACGCACAAAAAAAAAAAAGGATAATCCAAACCGGCTGTTTGACAAAAAGCCAATCGAAATCACGAAAAGCCGGAAAACAAAAAGAGGAAATCTTTTCCAAGAAGCGCTTACTCTGCGACACCTCGCACACACAGATTTCATCAAAATCCCACCAAAAACCCCCCCAAATTCATACGAAATCAATCAAATCCTCCAATTCTTCACTGTATCTGATCCTAATCAGTGAATGAACAATCGAATCGAAACCCTAGAATTCATTTTTGGGTTTTGTTGATCTAGTGAGCGAGTGAGTTGAGTCCACCAGTCGCTTTGAACTGAGCGACAGTCACGCATATGTGATCTGCTCTTCCTCTTCGGTTCATTTTTATAGGGCCAAAATCAGATTCTGGTGGTGTCACGGAAACGTCCCACCTCATTTGTTTTATTTACACGTTTGTCCCTCTTCGTTGTCTCGAGTTTCTCGTTGAAGTGTGATGGGAGGGGGTCGGGTGGCGTAAGTTGCGGTGATTTTTTGGTTGAGAGGGTGGATCGTACTTTTGAGATATTTTGAAATCAAGCTTTTTGTTTGATTGATTGATTGATTGATTGATTATGATTAGAGGGCTTTTTATGGAAAGTGATGTGTTTATATACTTCAACTATGCATTTGTTACGTGTTCAATGAGATCCGTAGGATTTGCATCGAGACGCAAACTTTAATCAATCGAAGCATATCCAACAGATTTTACCAGAAGTGTATCATGGTGTCGTATGGCCTTTTACCAACTTTGTTACCCTCGTAGATTCATAGAACTATAGAGCATCCCCATTGCATTGGAGCGCCATATGCTGCCCCTATGAAGCCATACCAAGTTTGAGTTTTTTTTATTTTTTTGTGGATGTTCAAAAGTTTGAATTTTTTTGGATCGAGCATCAAACTAAAAAGAATATACAATGAGTTATTCAGTGTGAAATTAAGAAAAAAAAATCCAATTAGCTTAGTCAAAAAATGTATGTAAACATGGTTTATTATTCTATATGTGCTCATTTGGACTAGATTAGTGATCAATAAGGATATTATATAAATAATAAATATAATTGTTTTAGTTAACAGACTCATTTGAAAAGTTTAAGTTCATTAAAAAAAAAAAAAAAATGAAAACTTAGAGGGGCCAAGTTAGATAATAAGTTTAATTTTTCAAACATACATACTACAGTACTACTTATACATAGTATTATTAAAAAATTTGAGGGGGGTCATGGCCCCCCTCACATTCAACGTGCCTTCGTCCTTGGTTGCAATGATATTTTTAAAAAAACTTTTGTAGATGTAGGATCTACAAATCAGCATAAAAATATTTTAAAAAATAAAAATTTCAATATAAAGGGGGTTTGATGTAAAAAAAAAATTGGTGTTTTTAGATTGGAAATGAGAATAATATTTTGTGTACTTTTTGCATCAAAATGGTGCAAAAGTTGCAACATTTTGGTACAATATGTGCATTGAAGAGGCCTTTAGAAAGTGGACGAGGTGCCAAAGCATTCATTTCTACTCCTTGGCCCTTTAGCCCTTTTGTTTCCCTAAAAAATATCTAGAACCTCAACTTAATTACAGTCTTACACCCTTCATATCCCATTGTATTTTGAATCTCGAGATGTATAAGCCTACATCTCGAAGTGACCACGGGTGATTGATGTGTAGGTGTATGTTGCAGTGTGCATGAGGTATTATTCTAGCATTCCCCTTTGATCAGGTGTCCTAACTCTATAGCTAAAAAAAATATAAGAAAATATAATATATTTATTGATATTTCAATCAATAACTAATGCTTTAACTTCCAAACTACTCATTTTGGTATCTTATAGGACTTTACGTAATGGTAGTTAGATTTAGGGTCATTGTTTTTCTTCTGTTTTTGGAAGCAGTTTCACATTTTTTTTTTAAAAAAAAAAAAAAGCGAACAAATTAGCGACAAAAATATTCGTTGCTAAAAATCACTTTTTCCTGTCACTAAACCAATTAAAAACGGCTATATCGTAAGAAAATTTGTCGCTAATTAGAATTAACTACGGGATTTCATCACTAATTAGCAACGATCCATCGCTAATATGTCCCTGTTTGGTCAAATTGGTCAAGATTTAGATCCGTCACTACTTTTTATCTGTATTCTTGCTCTTTTTGTAATGTAATAAGTGAAGAATGACTAAGCATTAATCAAACCTCAATTAAATCTTTGACGCAAGAAGAGAAAGTTAGAGAGAGAGAGAGAGAGAGAGAACACTTTTTATCGCTAATCTTGCTCATTTTTTGTAGTGTCATAAGTGAAAAATAACTAAGCATTGATCAAACCTCAACTAAATCTTTGAAAAATAACTAAGCAATGATCAAACCTCAGATGCTATGAGAGAAAGAGAGAGAATAGTACAAAAATATGGCAAATATAGCGACGAGAAATAACGACGGACTATTTCGCGTCGCTAAAAGGCGACGGATTAGTGATGGGGGTCGTCTACTAACCCGTTGACTCGATTAGTGAAGAGGTTAGCGACAACCCCCGTCACTAATCGTTGGGCAGGAAAAATTTCACCCAAATGAAGTCGCCTGGGCGGGTTGCCCGCCACGTGGCTGTGGTTGCAATGGCCTCGTGGGATTTAGCGACGGGGAATTTTGGGGAGAAAATGAAGAATTTCCCTCTCCCTTCTCCCCCATCTCAATTTTTGCCCTCATCGCCCTCTCTCTCTCTCTCTCTCTCTCTCTCTCTCTCTCTCTCTCGCCCTCGGCCCTCGATTCTCGTGCCGCCGCCGCCACCTCATCGTCCGTCGACCTAAGTCATCCATCCGTCGATCGTCCCCGCCACTGCCCCTTTCAATGCCGCATTCCGCAGTGCATTTAGGCATATATTATTTATTTTTATTTAAATGTGATTTTTAGTTTGTGAAATGAATTTAAATAATATTTGTATTTTAAAATTTGTATTTTGAGTTTATAAAATAAAATTGTTAGTTTGAATAAAATTGTTGATTATTTGGTAAAAAATAAATTTGGTAATCTGGTAATTTGAATGAAAAATAAAATGTAAAAAATAAATTTGATTTTAATTTAGTTTTGTTGTGATTATTTGCAATTTTTGTATATAATTTGTAAAATATTTGTAAAAAGTTGGTTATATATGAAAAAAATGTATTTGTAAAATATTTTGGTGAAAAATTAATTTGGTAATTTGAATGAAATCTTAGAATAGTTTTTTATGTTGATATGTAAGAATTTATAATTTTTGTGAAAAAAAAATATATATGGCATGATTTTAATTTAATTTTTGTTGTGATTATTTATGAATTTTGTATATAATTTGTTAGTATTTAGATATCCACTTTTTTTTTGTAATGCATATGTGTTATAATTTAGTTGAAACCATCTAATACTCAAACTTAGTAAATTTTGACGTTTAAATGATTATTTTAACAAAATATACTAAGTTATAAAGTTTTATAACTTAATTCATTTGTTTTGATTTATTTAAGTTGTTTTAGTAGCGGAAGTCTTAATAACATGCATATAATTAATGTAAACAAGTTATGCAATATTTAACAACCTATGGGGTGAAAACCAAGCAAAAAGGGATACCATGTATATCAGTTAAGGCGACAAAAATGTATAATATGCGTCGATATACATGTATCAGGTGAAAGGTCTCCCAAAATAATCTCAAAAATATGTATACGTAAATACAAACACCTACGAGTAGGCTAGTGGAGGCGCTCCAAATCAGAGGTAGTCGCCAATCACCGCCTTCCCCTCGCTCGTCGTAGGATCTGCAACTTGCCACCAACAAACAATGACAAGTTCAAGGTGAGTAAATCCTAGAGAAATTCAGTTAGTATTCACAAGAAATCCAAAAAAACGGCTACAACTCATGCATATAAAGTAAATGAACAGGAACGTAAAGCATGAATATAAGTCGTGAGATAATCAAGAATGTGGAACGCGAGTGTGGTGTATAGCTGTCGAGCCCTGGGACATAATACTAAACTGAGAAGGCCCTAGAGGTGAGGAAATCCACACCCCCTCTTCACGGTTGAAATGAGGAACTCTGTTGGTCGGAAGGTAGACTTCCGCCCAACGCCTCAAAAGAGAGGAAATATGTGATGGAGGTGGGCCTCACGTCAACTCGCTCTCGAGATCATCGATTCGCTGAGAGAAATCTCATGCGTAGTCTAGGGTATGACCAACACCGTAGCAACAATCGGATCGTCATCCAAAAAAGAGCCGGAAAGGGGTCACACCGTCCATTCGACCATACACAGACACACGCGGGAATAGAGTAAACATGCAAACTTAACTGGCGAAAAGTAATGTGAAATAAATAATTTACAGGAAAAATAAGTAAATTCTGAACTAACTTTCTCGTGGGTTTACTAACTTCAAACGAATCGCAAAACGCCTCGAAAATATCCCGCACTCACCTCGAGATATGTACCTGACACTCGACTATGGTCTCCTAAATTCATGTTGTCCAATTAAAACATTTTTAATATTTTCCTGATTTTTCCCATAATTTTTCACATATTTTTCTTATTTTTTGTAATTTATTTAATTTAAAATTGTTTTTAAATTAAAAATTAATATTATATTATTTAAATGGATGGGTGGGTCCTTAGACCGGGTTTGACCCGGTCCAACCTGATCGGCCTGACCCGGTTCGGGCCCACCCGGGTCAGGTCGGGTTGGGCCCGGACCGGCCCAACCGGACTAGGGGTTGCACGCATGACCCCATCTTCTTCCCAGAGACTCATGTCTCTGTTGCTTTTTTTTTTCTTCTGGTTTGGGTTGGGGTTGCTCTCCACCCCAACCCTGGTGGACTCGATGGCAGGAGGAGACACCCTTGCCATCTCCACCCCCGACCTCGGTTCGACCACCATGGTCGAACTCCCTTCTCGGCCACCATGGCCGACGCACCAACAACAACAAAAAACAACGACTCACCTCGACCGTGACGTCTCCACCTCCTGTTCTCCTTCCCGCTCCTCTTCTTCTCCTCCTTCTCCTCTCTGTTTCTTCTTATCCCTCTCGACCTCCCGAAATGTGTGACGGTGTGTGTGTGGGGGTGGGGGTGTGAGAGGGTGATGTGTAGGTGAGGGAGAGTGACGTGAGGGAGAGGAGAAAATGATGATGGAATGTGGTGGAGTGTAAATAGGGGTAAGCTAGTTGACTTTGTGCCCTTAACTCCAAAGTGTGACACCGTTGGGACTCTCGCCTATGTTTGAGGCCGTTTCGACGCCCGAATTTCGCATCCAAATCGCGATATATACGTACCGTTGCGTCCCTAACCACCCAATATATATTTCATAGTAGTTATTTGACCAGTTTTTTTATTTAATTTGTGTGTTTTAGTTTCTCCGACCTAGTGTACCCACAGTTCGCTCTTCAGTACCCGTCTTGACACATTTTTCGATGCCAACACCCGTTACACTATCTCGCTCGATTCAATGATATAAATACACACATGTGATGCTAGATAAATAACTTGATATACAGCATCGCAAATAGGCAAACAATCACACAAAAATTACTATTTACCTAGTCGGCGTTCCCTGACCTATCTGCGGCGTCCACGTGGGTATGAGCTTAGGGTCTTAACCTGTAATTTGTCAATTAATTGTGATTAATTAGAGTGAGCCGTTGCAATCTTCCCAACTAAAAGAAATTTCGTCCCGAAATCCAAGTTTAATGAAATCTTTACCTTGGAACAAATGGGGGTATCGCTCTCGCACGGTAGACTCTATTTCCCAAGTGAGGCCCTCGTTCTTATGGTACTGTCATCGAATGAGTACAAGTGGTATTTCTTTCCTTATGAGAGTTTGTACCTTGCAACCCACTATCTCAATGGGGTGCTCCTCGTATGTCACATCCGGTCTGACCTCGATCCTTGTCATATCCACCATCGGTCTCGGTCCTGATCTGGCTAGTTTCAACATAGAAATATGAAAAACATCATGCACCCCTGCCAACTGACTCGAAAATTTCAACTGATAAGCAACCTCTCTAACTCGTCGGACTATCTGAAACGACCCAATGAATCTCGGTGCAAGCTTTCCCTTAATCTCAAATCTTTGGTGACCCTTCAAGGGAGAAACCTTTAGGTAGACCCAATCATCAATTTCATAACTCAGCCCATCGCGGTACTTATTCGCGTATTTCCTTTGTCTATCCTGAGCAGCCTGTAACCTTTGACGAATCAGCCTAATTTTCTCTGTGTGATCTACAACAATCTCAGACCTAACGGCAGCTACATCCTCGGGCTCTTCCCAACAAGCTGGTGATCTACATGGTCTCCCGTATAGCGCCTCAAATTGTGGCATCCCAATACTAGCCTGATAGCTATTGTCGTAGACAAATTCACAAAGTGGCAAAAACTCCTCCCTTGACCCTCCAAACTGTAGCACACAAGCTCTGAGCATGTCTTCAAGAATTTGAATAAGTCTTTCAGACTGTCCGTCAGTTTGCGGATGAAAAGCCGTGCTTTGAACTGCAATCTAGTACAGTATTGCTCCTGCATGGCGTGCCAAAGCTGCGAATTAAGTCGACTGTCTCTGTCTGACACAATAGATATTGGCAATCCGTGCAGTCTGTTAATTTCTTATTCGAAAGCGTGCTCAGCTGTGAGAAGCTATATTTCATGGAAATTTGGATAAAATGCGCTGATTTCGTCAGTCGATCCACCACTACCCAGATGGCATCGAGTTTGCGCAAAGTCGTCGGCAACCCAATTACGAAGTCCATAGTGATGTGTTCCCATTTCTAATGTGGGATAGGTAGTGGCTGCAATAGTCCTCTAGGCTTCCTGTGCTCGGCCTTAACCTGCTGACACACCTCACAACTCCTCACATACTGGCTGATATCTGCCTTCATCATTGGCCACCAAAATAACCGCCACATATCATGGTACATTTTAGTCCTGCCGGGATGCACTGTGTATCTGGATCTGTGAGCCTCCTGAATAATACCATCGCGTAAGTCTGCAATTGCCGGAATCCACGATCTACCTAGGTGTCTCAAGCACTCATCAACGAACTCGCGCCAATCTGGGTAATTTGGACTTTGTGCCATGTCCCTGAACCTCTGATACATCATATTAGCTCTCTAACACTCCGAGACGCGTGGAATAGATACCGTTGGTACTCTAATATGTCCGCAAATATGTGCCTCTACAGTATCGGAACCTCTGACAAACTCATAGTTGTTGCCACCTCGAGTAAACCAAACTCGTGAGTTATCTTGCAAACTACTATCTCATTGTCTGATCCTCTCCTACTAAGAGCATCTACTACGACATTCGCCTTCCCAAGCTGATACTCGATGGCGAAGTCGTAGTCTTTCAACAATTCCAACCACCGTTGTTGTCTCATATTCATGTCATTTCGGGTAAAAATATACTTCAAACTCTTATGATCTGTATACAATGTGAACTTCTCACCATAAAGGTAGTGTCTCCACACTTCAGTGCAAATACAACCGCTGCAAGCTCCAGGTCATGCACTGGATAGCTCCTCTCATGGGTCCTCAACTGACACGATAAATAAACTATCACTCTGTCTCCTTGCATCAGTACGCAACCCGATCCGATTCCACAAGCATCCGTATAAACAGTTAATTCTTTACCCAGCTCGGGCAACACTAACAACGGTGCGGAAGTCAACTTCTTCTTCAACTCTGTGAAGGTCGTCTCGCATTCACTGGACCAATGAAATGTTACATCCTTCTTGGTCAATCTAGTCATCGGCGCTGCAATTTTGGAGAAGTCTTGTACAAAGCGTCGATAATATCCTACCAATCCTAAAAAGCTTTTGATGTCTGTCACGCACTCTGGTGTAGGCCAGTCGATGATAGCGTGAATCTTACTCAGGTCCACTGAAATACCCATGTCGCTGATCACGTGTCCCAAGAATTTCACCTCAGAAAGCCAAAACTCGCACTTACTGAACTTGGCGTACAATCGGTGCTCCATCAAAGTCTTCAACATCTCTCTAAGATGTCTCTCGTGGTTCTTATGGGTCCTGGAGTAAATCAAGATGTCATCGATGAAGACTATCATGAATCGATCTAAAAACGGCCTTAAGACTTGATGCATCAAATCCATAAACACAGCTGACGCATTCGACAACCCAAACGGCATGACAGTGAACTCGAATAACCCGTAACGTGTGCTGAACGCTGTCTTAGGTACATCCTCCTCTCCGATCCGCACCTGATGATATCCAGATCTTAGATCAATCTTAGAGAATAACTGTGCTCCGGCCAACTGGTCGAATAGGTCATCGATCCTGGGCAAGGGATACCTATTCCTGACTGTCACTTGATTTAACTTTCGGTAGTCTATACACATCTTCATACTACCGTCTTTCTTTCTCACAAATAAGACCGGTGCTCCCCAGGGTAACATACTAGGGTGTATGAAACCTTTCTTCGATAGATCCTCTAGCTGGGCTCTCAATTCCTCGTGCTCTGGCCGTGACATACGGTAAGGTCTGCTCGCAATGGGCCGCGTGCCAGACACTAACTCAATCATAAACTCTACTTGTCTGGGCGGGGGTAATCCAGTTAGATCCTCAGGAAAAACATCTGGGAACTCGTGTGCTACTGGGACATCTTCAAGTCTGGTCACTGGCCCCTCATCGGACTCAACTATCCTTGTGAGTATCTCCATTTCCTGAGTAGTAGCTAACATTCCTCTCGTGATCGGAAGTGACGTCGCGACTCCGGTAAAGGTGAAATCAGGAATCCCTGGTATTTGAAAAATGACGGTTTTCCTAAAACAGTCCAAATGCGCGTGGTATGCCGCCAATCAATTTATGCCTAAGAGTATATCAAACTCTAGGTATTCTAATACTTGAAGATCTATTGGTAACTGATGACCATCAACCTCGACTGGACAATCTCTACAAATCCTATTATGATATATCTTATCCCAGCGATCGTGTTGAGGATAAGGTGGGTGCTAACTCTCTCAAGTATTAAACCCAACTCTCCTACCATCCGTCCCGAAATAAATGATAACGTACTACCAGAATCTATCAATGTATGCATAGGGCGACCAAAAATAATCAATGTACCCTCGACGAGCTGCCGAGACGCATCACGATCTAGTGCGACAACTGCGTGCACCTGCTCCCTCGCCTGAACTGGCTGAGCTGCTAGTGGTAATGCTGGCTCCCTGATACATTCACTCTCGTAGTGCCCCTCCTGCCTACATCTGAAGCACGTGACATTCTGCCTATGTCCGAAGCCCAGACCCTGCTGTCCGCTAGCCCTATGGCCATGTCCCTGTCACAACTGACTCCCGTCTCTGCCTCTCTGGACCTGACCCTATCTTTGCAGCTGCTAGACTACCATAACCCGTCGTGGTCGTGTCTTGCATAACAATCGCATGTGCACTGATCGTCTGACCGTCATCATATCTGCACTTATGTCCCTTATGATCTCTCTGATCGCGATTCCGCTTGCCTTTCCTGTCTGACCTCCTCTGGCCTCTATGGTTGTCGTGACGCATTGGAGTGGGGACGACGTTGTTTGTCATGACCCAATAATTAATACACGTTTAATTCATTAATTAGGACATAATGACCCGTGACGTGGGACCCGCAGCGCGATACGTGTCATTACCGAGGCACGGTGGCCGAGGTAAATATTATATTTGTTGTGTTGTTTGCTTAGTGTACTGTATATGTGTAGACTACTAAATCATTTACGGGTACGTAGGTACCGAGACGAGTGGGGATGCGCCTCGTCTTGCGTGCTGACGTGGACTCGAGGTAGCAGCTCGTGGGGTAAGATTAATTAATTTACATTAAAAGTAATTTAATGGTTTGTTTAATAAGTGGCTAGAATAAATTTTATATATATATATATATATATATGTAAATATAAAAAGTTGGTTAAATGAAAAAATAAAATAAAATAAAATAATACATAATAAAAAATTTTAAAATAGAGCCAAACAGTAAGGCGGTGGGGGACAAATGAGATATTTTTGGTTTTGCCTCGAGATTCGTGTTGCACGAATCTCGAGGACATCGAATACTTAACCCATCTTATCCATTCTTGAAACAAAAAAAAGAGAAAAACAGTGAACGAGAGAAACCGAGGAAGGAGAGAAGAAGAAGAAGAGATTGGCGGTGAGAGAGAGAGATCGGGAGAGAGAAAGAGATCGACAGTGGAAGGTGAGTTGATCTCGCGTTGTTGTTGCTACTTGTCGTTCTTGTTGTTGTTGTTGTTTTTGGGTTGTCGTTGTTGTTGCCATGTTCGGCCATGGAAGGCTTGGCCTCTATGGCCGAAAGGCGTGAGGAAGAAGATGGCAGGGGGTCTCCCCTACCATCAACTTCTGATGGTTTGGGGATGGACGCCAAAGTCCGAACGCCTCGCAAAGAAAAAAAGAAAAATGGTGATATATATAACATGTGTCCAGTTCTATAGTCCTATCACTCAACCCAAAAAGCAAATGAGCATGTATATAACAAAAAGTTATACAAAAGCATACAAAACGTACAAAAGTAGGTCGTAGCAGTCCTCCGTCGGCTCAGAGGTAGTCACCAATTTTCTCTTTGCCTGGTCTGCTACTCGGTAGATCTGCACCACCGTCACAAACTAGACGGTGAGTGCATGAATATATTTAAGTAATACTGAGAGACATCGATCCACATTCCCGAATAAGCAACGAGTATCAAATTGCATAATTTAAATAGAAACTTATGCTGAAAGGAATATCATGCAAAGAGATACTTGTGTTAATCTCATGGCTTAAGACTTTGTGATACCAACATCACAGTTGGTATCGGAGCCTAGTTGCGATAATCTCATGGCTTAAGACTTTGTGATACCAACATCACAGTTGGTATCAGAGCCAAGGTTTATAAAGCTTGGCTTACTTATATGGTGTCAGACTATATGATACTAACACTAACACAGTTAGTATCCGCGCCATGGTTTAAGAAAACATTGCTCTAAGATTGTAGAATATGTAGTTTCTACAATATGATACCACAACTACAATATGTAGTGAACGACCTACCTTGTTCAGCTAGAAATAACTAAAAAATGTAAAAAATTGTAGAAGTTAGAAAACCTTAGTTAGACGTGGAAAACCAGA
Source organism: Stephania yunnanensis (assembly GCA_039657365.1). NCBI lineage: Eukaryota > Viridiplantae > Streptophyta > Magnoliopsida > Ranunculales > Menispermaceae > Stephania > Stephania yunnanensis. The sequence goes on along the minus strand of CM077585.1, from coordinate 48,972,235 downwards.
TGAACCTCGCCTAGAAACTATTAGTTGGGAAGTGAGTGAAAATGAGTTGGGGTTGTAATATATTTATATACATGTTAGTTTTGGTATGTGTATATATGCGTTATTCACGTAGTAGCTAATTTGCGTTCGTTCTCCATTTGAAGTCAAAGATGGCGGATTCACGCGATAGCGATGATGCCGTGCGAAGCGTAGCAGTGTCGCAATACCATCAAGATAGGATTTCCGAGGCTTTCGAGATCGAGTAGGCTCAGGGTCAAGAATCGGCGGATTTCATTGCAGACGATGACTTTCTGCTTTGCCTACCAAAGGCACCTCCAGGCTCGAACGAGGACCTGCGACACCGATGATAGCAACTCCAGCAGTGGAGACAGTGCCGACACCATCATCCACACCCCCATCAGCTAGTTCGACATTGATAGTTCAGCTGGTGAAAGATTTCATCAGACTGAAACCGATATATTTCAACGGTTAGAGAGATTTTGAGAAGATTGAGAAATGAGTTTTGTCGTATGAGAAGTTACATAGAGTCTCGCAGATTGATGATAGACTCAGAGCCGAGATCTCTTCGTACACCTTGCAGTGAGATGCCGATGTGTGGTGGCGTGCGACGATAGCTGCTGAGGAAGAGTTTGAGTCTTGAGATGCTTTCAAGACTAAGTTCTATCAGCAATACTTCCCCCCTGCGGTGATGAAGCGGTTGAGGAAGGAGTTCATGACCTTGAGACAGGGAGCTGATGAGACGGTGATGAACTATCGAGACAGATACGACTATTTAAGGCAGTTTGTTGGATACCTTGTGAAGTAGGATGCTGATGTATATCATTTTAGCGATGGATTGAGGCCAGACGTTGGGTTTTATATGGTCAGTTAAGGTGTCATGACATTGGGAGAGATTTTCAAGCGTGCACTTGCTCACGAGACTTATTATATTAGCCAAGTGGCTGACGGGACAATTTTAGTACCCGCGATTACACCTGATCAGATGGCGGAGTATGAGCGGAGGAGACTGAAAGGCAAAGGACCGAGGAGACGGGATAGAGGTGCTCAAGAGGTAATTGTGCCTTATGTAGCATCTCCTACACCTTTGCAGATTATTGCGAGTAGACCACTCGTGCCACCACCAGTCAGACCTGTATTGTCAGCTCCTGCTACATCCACTTCACCTGTTTTATCGGCACCACCAGCTCCACGTCAGTAGCACGGTGGCAGAGGTAGAAGTAGAGGACGAGGACGAGATAGTTCTAGACTAGGGTAGAGACATGCATCTACACAGGCCCAGGATCAGACGCATGGTCAATCTAGAGCAGTCACTTGTTATCGATGTGGTCAAGAGGGACATATCAGTCGAGATTTTCCTTAGAAAGCGATAGTGATTCCACCACTGCGTCGAGAGGTCGTCCATACGATTGCACAGCCTGACGCAGACGCTTCACGGAAACTTATTGAGGGTATGGTTTCTATTTGTGGTCATTAAGCTTATGTTCTATTTGATTCGGGTTCGACAGTTTCTTTCATTTTTGGTCGCATGGTCAGCATGTTAGGGTTGAAACCAGTTATTGTCGGAGTCCATTTGATTTTGAGTACTGCAGTCGGAGATAGAGTGTACTCTAATTCTTTGGTGGAAAGATGTCCGGTAGAGATCGACGGAGTCGAGTTACCTGCAGATGTCAGAGTTCTTGAATTTCTAGAATTTGATGTTTTGCTAGGGATGGATTGACTAGCATCATATCATGCTCATATCGCCTATTTTGCGAAAATAGTGATATTTGAGATTTCAGGGCGTATAGTGTTCATATATAGTGGTAGTACACCGAGAACCAAGAGCACTCGAGGTCGACTTGCGAATAGTGGGGAGATGGAGACTTTGGTACCGTTATATATCGTTGCAGAGAGTCATGAACCGAAACTTGAAGAGATTCAGAGTTTTTCGGGGTTAGCGGGCTATTACTGAAGGTTCGTGAAGGATTTTTCGAAGATTGCTTCACCAATGACCAAGCCCAAAAAGACGTGAAGTTTCAGTGATCAGAGGAATTCGAGGAGTCATTTGCTCAACTGAAGAACTTGTTGACTACTGCACCAGTGTTGATATTGCCAAAGGCTAGAAAAAGTTTCATGATGTACATAGATGCTTCTCGTATGAGTTTAGGTTGTGTGTTGATGTAAGAGAAAGGCACAGTGGCATATGCTTCAAGATAGTTGAAGATACATGAGAAGAACTACCCAACTCATGACTTAGAGTTGGCGACGGTAGTGTTTACTCTGAAGATATGAAGACATTATCTGTATGGAGAGAAATTCACTCTATACATACCATAAGAGTTTGAAATAACTCTTCACACAGAGAGCTGAATATGAGACAACGCAGATGGTTAGAGTCTTTGAAAGACTATGAATTTTCTCTGGAACATCATCCAGGAAAAGCAAATGTCGTTGCCGATGCGCTGAGTATGATTCGACCGGAAATGCTGAGACTGTTCGATGTCATATGACGCACGAGTATGGTTTACTCGAGGCGGCGGCGAGGCTTAGTCACTCAGATATTGATAATGACACAGAGGTATTGATTTGTGCTCAGGTGAGACTTCGGACAGTGTCGACTCAGAGAGTGTTAGAGGATCAGAAAGCTGACATACTATATTCGAGATTCAGTGAGTTAGCGCAGAGTTCCGAGTGTACTGATAGGACTGAAACAACAGATCAGTGTCTTAGATTTCGAGGCAGATTATGGATACCGGCAGTGGCAGAGCTGAGAGACGAGATTCTTCAGGATTCACATCGTTCACGGTTCACCGTTCATCCAGGAAGAACCAAAATGTATCATGATATTAAAAGATATTTTTGGTGGCTTAGGACGAAAACGAACATATCAGAGTATATCAAGAACTGTGGGATCTGCCAGCAGGTGAAGGCAGAGCATCGTAGACCTGGAGGATTATTACAGCCGCTTCCTATTCCACAATGGAAGTGGGAAGACATAACTATGGACTTCGTTCGAGGACTGCCGAGGACGGTTCATAGACATGATTCCATCTGGGTGATTGTGGACAGATCGACGAATTCTGCCCATTTCATACCAGTTGCAACTCATTACACATTTGACCAGCTGAGTGTATTGTTCGAGAGAGAGATTATCAGGCTGCAGGGAGTACCTTCGACTATTACGTCAGATAGATATGCTATGTATACGTTCAGGATGTGGTGGAGTATGCAGGAGCAATATGTTACACGCTTACAGTTTAGCACAGCCTTTCATCCTCAGACTGATGGACAGACTGAGAGGTTGATACAAACTCTCGAAAATATGCTCAGGGCGTGTGTATTTGAGTTTGGCGGATCGTGAGAAGAGTATTTACCGTTGTGTGAATTTGCATACAACAACAGTTATCAGGCGAGCATTGAAATGGCGCCATTTGAGGCGTTACATGGCATATCGTGTAGCTCACCATCTTGTTGGGCTAAGCCAGAAGACCGAAACTTGTTAGGGCCTGAAATTGTTGTCGATCACACAGAAAAGGTAAGACAGATTCGCCAGGAACTTAAGGGAGCTTAGGAGAGGCAAAAGAAGTATGCAGACATGTATCGCAGCGATCTCACGTACGATGAGGGATCTTTAGTTTATCTAAAGGTTTCTCCTCGTAAGGGTCATCATCGATTTGGTTTGAAAGGCAAATTAGCACCGAGTTTCATCGGGCCTTTCAAGATCAAGAAACGCGTTGGAAAGGTTGTTTATGAGTTAGAGTTGCCTCCACGGATGTCGGGTATTCATCCGATGTTTCATATTTCGATGCTTCTACTAGCTAAGTCAAAAGCAGACGAAAGACCGACCGTGGATTTGCGTCACGTTGATTTGAGTGAAGATATCTCATATGAAGAGCAACCCGTTCAAATTTTTGAACGAAAGGTACAGCAGTTGAGAAACAAGTCTATCCCGAAGATGTTAGTGAAGTGGCAGTTTTATGGAGATTCAGAACTCACTTGGGAACGGGAAGACTATATGCGCGACAAATTTTCGTACCTTTTTGAGTCAGATATATTTTAAAATTCGTTTAGTTTAAGTTCGAGGACGAACTTCCTATTAGTTGGGAAGTATTGTCACGACCCAATAATTAATACACGTTTAATTCATTAATTAGGACATAATGACCCGTGACGTGGGACCCGCAGCGCGATACGTGTAATTACCGAGGCACGGTGGCCGAGGTAAATGTTATATTTGTTGTGTTGTTTGCCTAGTGTACTGTATATGTATAGACTACTAAATCATTTACGGGTACGTAGGTACCGAGACGAGTGGGGATGCGCCTCGTGTTGCGTGCCGACGTGGACTCGAGGTAGCAGCTCGTGGGGTAAGATTAATTAATTTACATTAAAAGTAATTTAATGGTTTGTTTAATTGTTGTGTGTATGTAAGTAAACTGATTTGAAACATTTATTTACATTTCATTCCATTTATTTATTTATTTATTTTCAGTTATTCGAACTGAATTACCTTTGAAATCCATATGCTATGACTTGTTCAGTTGCTCATTTTATAATGTTCGTAGCATACTCTGTTTTGTATATCATTGATTCTAATTCCTATACTTTGTCATGTTGATTGTCGTGTGTGAGTCAGTGATATAGCATGCTATTAGGATAGTTTGTATACTTTGACTCAAATCTTTTGTGCAGTGATATGCTATTACATCTCTTGGATTCCAATACTGCGTCGTTTTTGAATATGAAAGTGGTTCTTGTTGTTAGGGTCATTTGATGATAGAAATTCCGCTTTCATACGAGGGTCACTAGACTTGTCGGGATGTTATAAAATTTCTCCACTACCTTGCATGACACACGAGGTAACGTGCCTTGAACGGGGTAACCGGACCTCGGGGTTTGTTGGCGCAAGAATAACTTGGTTGAACATGACGAGTTTTAAAACTCGGGTATGTTAGCAAGTATACATTCCGGTGATGACTAATTCACTTGGAATATAAAAGGCGTAATCGTAAGTACGACCTTTTGAATTATGATATAGAGCTCAATATGAAAGGAAATGCTATAGAGCAGAGCTCAAATTGTAGTGGACAGGCTGATGTGATGAAGATCGCGGCCGACCGACCCTAATCCATTACTACTTAACCTGGAGTCAGTTTCATATGTGATTAACTCAAGTATCTCTTTGCATGATATTCCTTTCAGCATAAGTTTCTATTTAAATTATGCAATTTGATACTTGTTGCTTATTCGGGAATGTGGATCGATGTCTCTCAGTATTACTTAAATATATTCATGCACTCACCGTCTAGTTTGTGACGGTGGTGCAGATCTACCGAGTAGCAGACCAGGCAAAGAGAAGATTGGTGACTACCTCTGAGCCGACGGAGGACTGCTACGACCTACTTTTATACGTTTTGTATGCTTTTGTATAACTTTTTGTTATATACATGCTCATTTGCTTTTTGGGTTGAGTGATAGGACTATAGAACTGGACACATGTTATATATATCACCATTTTTGTTTATATATGCATGTGATCACTATTTCCTGGTTTTTTCACAATAGGTTAGGCCTTAGGATTTCATTTCCACTCGTAATTTAATAAGACTTCCGCTGAATAATTGGTTAGATAAAAAAAAAAATTAACTATGATTTATAGACAACCATAGGTTAGTCACTAGAACAATTAAGTTAACTGAAGGTAGTATCATAAATGGTAGGCATTTAGGTATTTAAATAAGGCTGACTAATTCCTTGTTATGTCCTATAGGGGAGATTAGGGCTTAATTAAGGGATTAGGCCGGGCGGTGCCCTTATTTGTAGTTGGGGCCGTCACATTGTTCCACATCAAAAAGGTCTCGTGGGCTAACGCCCTCTCGTAAACTTCTCGTACAATCTTGGCTCCTGTCGACACAATCGCGCCCCCAATCTCTAGTTAGAGTCCTCGAATAAAATAGTGGACCTGAAGTCGCTCGGTCCCAGCTACGTCCATCGCAAAAGTAAGCAGGTATGTGAATCTCTCCATGTATTGCGACACTGTCTGGTCACCCTGCCTCAGCGTCAAGAACTCCTCCTTCAGTCTCAACTGAATCTCGATCAGGATATACTGATCATAAAAGAATTTCTTGAACTCTGCCTATGTACTCGGCTCTCCGTGAGCGGCTGTGTGGGCGGTCCACCATACTGCAGCATCTCCCCTGAGCATAAATCCGAAAATCCTTGCCTGTATGCTGTCGTGAATCCTCAAAAGTCCATGAAGTTTCTCGTGTGAAATGATCCACTTCCCAGCTACCTCTGGGTCACCGCCTCCATAATAGTAGCCTGGCTGAAAACGAACGAACTCCTTAATCAACTTCGCCTCAACTGATAAGGAGGTCTCAAATGTGATCTCTTGTGATGGAATCAGTGTCGGTGCCACGGCTGGCGTAGTCAATGGTGTAGTGACTGAAGGCAGTATCTCAGTGGTAGTGGTCGTGAGCGGGGTCGCCGAAACAGTCGGGGTGACAACTGTCTGCTCTACAGTAGTGGCGCGACGAGTGCGGCAGGGGCCGGTGCCTGCGCTCGAAATAATCGAAGAATCTCCTCGAGCTGCAAACTATGAAGTGCGACCATGTCGCGCAAGGTCTGATCCGAGTCGGCAGGTGTCGAGCCGCTCGTCTAGCCTCCATCATCTGTATGAAGAACTGGGCGTCCATCCATGTCGAATCTGCAAATCGCGAACGTGCCGCAAATCAGCGTCGTAATACGTGTACATAAGTATTACAATCAATATATATACATATAATTCCTGGTACTACCCACACACTTTGCTTCCCAACTAAAGTTCTAAGTTAGGATCTTTGGGTTTCCACATCTAATGTTTGTTGTTAAATTTTATTCGGTTGTATTAAACTTTCCCCTAGGTTCGCCCGAACCTAAGCTCTGATACCAACTGTGACGTTGGTATCACAATGTCTTAAGTCATAAGATTTTCAAAACTTTCCCCTAGGTTCGCCTAAACCTAAGCTTTGATACCCACTGTGACGGCCCCAAATTCCGAGGGAAACCGAGCACCGCCACGTCGCCGGACACGTCACCAAGCTATGCCACGCCACCTGCACACCTGTCTGTGACGGCCCGCAAACTTACCATCTAATACTTCAACTTAGTAAATTTTGACGTTTAAATGATTATTTTAACAAAATATACTAAGTTATAAAGTTTTATAACTTAATTCATTTTTTAAAATTTATTTAAGTTGTTTTAGTAGCGGAAGTCTTAATAACATGCATATAATTAATGTAAACAAGTTATGGGATCTCGCAACTTGCCACCAACAAACAATGACAAGTTTCAGGTGAGTAAATCCCAGAGAAATTCAGTTAGTATTCACAAGAAATCCAAAAAAATGACTACAACTCATGCATATAAAGTAAATGAACAGGATTGTAAAGCATGAATATAAGTCGTGAGATAATAAAGAATGTGGAACGCGAGTGTGGTGTCACTACAAAAAAACAACAAATCAGAAACGAAAATTTTCGTCTCTGATTTGCATAAATTCCGTCTCTAATTGAAATCAGAAACGGAACAGAGACAGAATAAATTCCATCTCTAAAATCGTCGTCGCTGATTCAATCAGAAACGGAAATGTGATTTCGTTTCTGATTAGAGACGGATTAGAGAAGGAATAATTCCGTTTCTGATTAGAGACGGATTTAGAAACGGAACAAAGACGGAACATGGATTTTTTTTCAAAATGGTACATTTGTAATTGCATTCCTTCTCTAATTGCGTTGCTAATCAGAAACGAAATCAGAGGCGAAAATAATAAATTCATGAATTCCATCTCTGATTCCGTTTCTGATTAGCAACGGAATCAGAGACGGACTTTTTGCATTCCGTCTCTGATCCGTCTCTGATTAGCAACGAATCAGAGACGGAATTCATTATTTCGTCTCTGATTCCGTTTCTGATTAGCAACGGAATCAGAGACGGAATTCATGACTTTCGTCTCTGATTCCATTGCTGATTCATGCATAATTCCTAGAAAATTAGAGACGGAATAGCAACTGAACGGAATAGCAACGGAATGTCTGAATTCCGTTGCTAATCCGTCTCTAATTTTCCTTTTTGTTTAATTTTCAAACATAAACATAATCCAATTGGTTCTCCAACCTATAACTTGAAATTACAACCATAAGACCTACTCCATCGCCTGCACCCCCTCCAACAACTCCTTTGGGGTGCTAACATCCCCCAAAAAAGCAAAATTTGACATTCATATATCGATAATATATATCAACAAATATTCAAATGAAAGCAAAAAAATGTAAAATTCAAAATTTGAAAAAGATTTATATATCCACGAAAAATTGTCTAGTATAACAAATGCTCCAAATTTCTAAGTATTCATAAAAACCACAAATCCTATTGTTCAACAACCACAAAAAAAAACTTACAATCCTCTAAATATGCACAAAAAGAATTATCAATCTAAAATTCATGTAAACAACTATAAAAGTTACATGATATGCTTTAAATTCCTCATCTCTCACTTGGAAACTAGATTATGGCAGGTATTATCACAGGGATATGGGCAATCAATGGCACTAACTCCCACTCGATCGAAGAACCGATCGCCTATTGATAGGGCCACGCTCGCAAATATTGCAAAATAGATCAAACTCATGATAAAAATACGAAACCGCAAAAAAACTATCTCCATTTACAAGGTGCAAAAGAAAATAATATATTTTACTATAATTGAACACACATTCTATTATACAAATAAGTCTAATAACACCATATCCAAGAAGAACATAATTTAACAAACAGAACACATGAAATCCAATAACTTTTCTTTCAATTAGTTTATGTCAACTGTAAAGATCAAATTACTGTTTACCTTAAAAATCAACCAACAATATAATCATGAAATTCCTACAAACCTAAAAACTTGATTAATGAACAATTTTCTCAGCATATTGGTGGAAGATGATGTCACGTTTGAACTAATGAAAATTCTCTCTAAGAAAAATGAAAAATAAGATGGTATCTCTATTCAATGTCAAATGTTTCAAAGATTGAGTTTTGCAGCAATGAGTTATCAAGGATTCAAGGTCATGCTAAAATAAAATGTCCACAAAGCAAAGGATTCAAGGTCATGCTAAAATAAAAATGTTCACAAAGCAAAGACTTCAAGTGCAGAAGTTTCTAATACATATACCGTTCTAGACTCTAGAGATGTAGTCATGGAAACTTTCTATTTGAAATCAGGCATGAGGATGCAAATTTGTTGATATAATAATTTGTGTTCTAATGGCAAAGGGCTTGTTCATGCTAAACATGTCATAAACTAAAAATAAATAAATAAACATAAAATGGGAAATTAGACATAATAATCATGAATATTTAAGAGAATAGGAATGTTTCATGCATGTGGGCCAACATGCTCGTGTCATTTTGTGTCAATCAACCATGTAAAAGCAATACAAAGCATAAGCATCACTTTTTTACAAAAATGAAAAGGAACGCAGATTTTGCTTTTGGAAATGCGAATAAGTAGTTGGATCAACAATCAACATTGTTCTAACTCAAACATCATATTTGACATTATCAACCAGCAATATAGATATGTGACCTTTTGAAGCAACTCTCCTGCTAACTGTGCTTGGTTTACACCCTCGAAGCAAGTCGATATTCTCGCGCTAGCCATTTTCCCGCATGAATGGCAAAGAATCGCTTGTCAACAATAGGAAATACGATTTTGAAAGCTTCTTGTAGGATGGAAGTTTCAAGTATTTAAAGCATCAAAATCTCTCACTCAGCAACAACAAACTTATTAAGGACATAAATTGCAAAGAAATTCTATTACACGCATAAAGAAGGGTAAAAGGAATTGGACAAGCAGTAATTGCCAACCAAAAAGAGTTATCCGAAGAAAGATACTTCAATCCACTAGTTAGAGCATTATATGCGCTTCAAGATCTCAAGTCAGGATAAAGAAGTAAAGGAGGACTTCGAAGCTCAATTTTCACCCTGAAAAATGAGGGATGGAGGTCATAAGCCCATTTTTCATTCTTAAAATGCCTCCTATTTCAAACACCCACAACAATAGATTGAATTACACTGAACCAACCAAACATCATAAATATAATACAGAAAAAAATCGAATTTGGGAAGAAAACAAAATGATAAAAAAAATGAAAGAAGGTTTAACTTCTTAAAAAAAACATAGATTAATACAAAGTGACTTGCCTCACTTCAAAGAAGGTTAACTTCTTGAACAAGCTAATTTGAAAGTTTGATCAACATGGCATAAGAATGTAACAAAGGAAAAAGTGAAGCTGAAGATAAGAATGACTTAAAATGATCAACAATCAAAATGTTTAAGTTTGACATGCCATGACATCTTTCAAATTGTTTGGAAGGATTATGGAGCAAAAAGTTGCAGATATTCTAAGTTTCTTACTCTCTTCTACCAAATTAAAGTGTGCATTGACTTTGCAAGTAACACGTCACTATTCCTCAGGGAATGCTTTTCAAGAGAATTCCTTGATATGAAACTTAAGTCTTAAACATCACTCCCCTAGTTACATCTCAAAGCTCTCTGTCAATTTCACTCTAGAAGTTTAAACCAAAAGAGTAATGAAATAGATTACAAAATAAACTATATCATTATTGTTGCTATGTGGTATGAGGTTTAAGTAGTTGGCAATTCATTCATATTTCTTAAGCACATGGTTCATATTCATCCTAAGTACCTAACATAGAAGGTATACTTGTTCGGCATTAGCCATTCCAGCTGACATGAGTTCGTCCACAACTCGGTTCCCGAGATGAGTTGTCCTCTCGAAAAGAGTTTTCCTCCATCCTTTACCACAGGCAGAGAAAATAAGTCTCATATAAAACATTTTCTACTTAGTAAACCAGAAAGCAAGTGCAACAGAACAAGTTACAACTAATTAAATGGCCAGACTGGTAGTGAGATAATTAAAAAATTAACAGTAAATGAAATTAGATATTAAAGATTAAAAAAATGATGCCTATTTACCTCCTAGTGATGCAACAACTGCAACAGAACCAACAGAACTAGACCTATATGGCAAAGCAATGAACAAGGACAAAAAAATAAGAACAAAAAACAATGGAAGATCAATAAATTTATGGAGCAACTGCAACAGAACCAGCAGCTAGACCTATATGGCAAAGCAATGGACAAGGACAAAAAAATAAGAACAAAAAACAATGGAAGATCAATAAATTTATGGAGCATACACATGACTGATACATGTTAACAGAGGTCATGCATATGATTGAGAGACACAAGTGTGCAAATGCAAATCAGTGACATGAAGAAGGTTTTACCATACTACAAATTCCTAAGTTTTAAGAAAATGATCAATCATAGAAATGAAAGTTTGGAAAAATATATATTACAAAAGTCAAGAAAATAAACAAAATAACAACATTGCAATATATATATATATATATATATATATATATATATATAAAAATAACACTAAATGCAATGCAAACTAGAAATATATGTAACTTGCACTTAATGGATTTTTTTTAAAGTAATTAAGACTGAGATTTACCTTAGCAGTTGTGATTTATGACAGAAAGCAATGTAGGTATACTACCAATGCTGTCAAAGAACATGTGAAAGTTAAGTTACCTGCATGTTCCTAATCAAATGAACAAATAAAACCAGACCAAAAATGGCAATCAGTATCGCAAATATAGTTTCCCCAATGAAAGTACTTGTTGAAAACTCGTCCATATGAGTGAGGAAACAAGAAAGTGAGTTAGCCAACTTTTGAAACAAACGTAAAAGAGAAAAAATAATAACTCTCTACTGGAATTGTTTGCACTCATTCACTGCACAATGCAAATGAAAAGACACTTGAAAATATAGAAAACCGAAATAACCTACTACATCGGGCAAAAAAGCTCAAAATTTTTGCAAGAAAAAAAAAAAAAAAAAAAACCAAAACAGAGGAATGTAGATAGCATATAAAGAAGCTTGTCTGCTTTCTGAATTCCACCCTCCACCATTGTGGCAAGATGAACTTGCTTGATTACAACTACTCTTTAAAATACCAAGATTGAAGAAAAACATAATTCTTTGAACAACAGTCCTCACTATCTGAAATGAATCAATGAATAGAATAAGTGAAACAAATCTATGCAAACAACCAAGAAACCAAGTCAAAGAGACTTTAAAAATAGGCATAATTTGCTTAAGTAGGAAAAATCAACTGTTTTTGTTGAGACAAAAACTGAAAATCTTAGATTTCTAAAATTAGGATTGATAATAAACTAGAGTACTCTAAATATATACAATGACCACAATATAAACATAAACATTACAGTGCTGAAAATAGATTTTACTCAAGAAGGGACATACAAAACAACTAATGCACAATAACTATTCATTAATGTTTCTCAATCAAACATTTTTTTCAATAAAGGATTGAAAGAAAGCAAAATCATCAAATTAAGAATGTATAATGAATCTATCTCTCTCTCTCTCTCTCTCTCTCTCTCTCTCTCTCTCTCTCTCTAATAATTGAACAATCATTTAGCCCCTTTTACGGATACAAAATAGGGCACACACTTGTGACACCACACCAAGGATTAATTAAATCTTCCAAATAGTTAGGGTCCGCTACAAGTATCACCACCAAAGACTCAACAATTTAAGTAGCAACCAAATGCAGACGATGAAAGAGTTGCTTTCGTTCAATTTTCAGCGATTTTCAATCCTTCAAAACTCTCAAATCACTACAAACTAACCACACCAAATCCTACTTATCCCTATTAACTTCCAAAACAGAATGAAAAGATTGAACAACAAAATTTCAACAAAAAAACCCTAAAAACAGTTTCAGTGAGTGAGGTACCTGAAGTCTGCCTAGAATATCCGCTAATTGGCCATTCGTCGCCATGATCGAGGCAGTGTAAGCTACAACAACAATTGAATGAATCAATCAAAATCAGACAACAATCGCGAATAGATAAAAAAAATAGTCAAGTTTTCTGGAACGATTGAGATTACCGGCTCCGCTAAGGAGCACGATCTTGAAGAAGCTCATCCCGGTCGCCTGCGTCGCCATCGCTCGGTGGATGAAAAGAGGATTTACAGCGAAACCCTAATAGACCGATTAATCTCCGACTCTGTGTTGATGGAGAGAACACTTTGATGGCGAACGAGATGGTTGGTTGGTTGGTTGGTTTGAGAGGAGAAAGGCAAAGATTAATGGCGGTGCGAGGTGAAGGTTGAGGGAGAGATGGCAGATGCGAGGGCTCCGGCGTCGGCAAGGGCAGCGGCGTTGACGGAGGCGAGAGGGGACGCGAGGGTTAGGGCTCAGAAAGAAGAGAGCGAGAGAGAGAGAGAGCGGTGACCGGAGAGAGAACGGAGAGCCGTGACCGACCAAGAGACGGAGAGACCAGAGAGAGAGAGACGGAGAGACCAGACGAGACGGAGAGACGACGGAGAGATGACGAGAGACGAGACGAGACGAGACGGAGAGACGAGATGAGCCATGTGTGGGATTTGGGGATTTTTTTGTTGTTGGGTGGGGGGGGGGGGGGTGGGGGGCACTAATCAAATCTTGAGATTTAATGCACAAATCTCGAGATTTGATGAACGGTTATAAGAAAACAAAGTTTTTGGGGAATGTTGGCACCATATTTTAGAGACGGAATTTAATTCCGTCTCTATTTCCGTATCTGATTCGTCTAAATTCCGTCTCTGAATTAGTTTGTCTCAATTCCGTCTCTAACTATTTTTTTTAGCAACGAAACTTAATTCCGTTGCTAATTCCGTTTCTAAATTTCATTTTCCTTGTAGTGCCGTCATCAACGAGAGAGCCGAAAAGGGGTCACACAGTCGCTTCGACCATAGACAAACACACGCGGGAATAGAGTACACATGCAAACTGAACTGGCGAAAAGTAATGTGAAATAAATAATTTACAGGAAAAATAAGTAAATTCTGAACTGACTTTCTCGTGGGTTTACTTACCTCAAACGAATCACAAAACGCCTCAAAAATATCCCGCACTCGCCTCGAGATATGTATCTGACACTTGACTATGGTCTCCTAAATTCCTAGTGTCCAATTAAAACATTTTTAATATTTTTCCTGATTTTTCTGGGGTTTTCCCATAATTTTTCCCATATTTTTCTGTAATTTATTTAATTTAAAACTATTTTTAAATCAAAAATTAATATTATATTATTTTAATGGATGGGTGGGTCCCTAGATCGGGTTTGACCCGGTCCAACCGGGTCGGCCTGACCCGGTCCAACTGGGTCGACCTGACCCGGGTCGGGTCCGGTTGGGCCGGACAGGCCCAACCGGTCTAGGGGTTGCACGCACAGAGTGCGTGCACCCCTCCTCCACCCCATCTCTGACGCACCAACAACAACAAAAAACAACGACTCACATCGACCGTGACGTCTCCATCTTTAGTTCTCCTTCCCGCTCCTCTTCTCCTCCTCCTCCTATCTGTTTCTTCTTCTCCCTCTCGGCCTCCCGAAATGTGTGACGGTGTCTGTGTGTGTGTGTGGGTGAGAGGGTGATGTGTAGGTGAGGGAGAATGACGTGAGGGAGAGGAGAAAATGTTGATGGAGTGTGGTGGAGTGTAAATGGGGGTAAGCTAGTTGACTTGGTGTCCTTAACTCCAAAGTGTGACATCGTTGGGACTCTCGCCTGTGTTTGCGGCCGTTTCGACACCCGAATCTCGAGTCCAAATCGCGATATACACGTACCGCCGCGTCACTAACCACCTAATATATATTTCATAGTAGTTATTTGACCAATTTTTTATTTAATTTGTGTGTTTTAGTTTCCCCGACCTAGTGTACCCACAGTTAGCTCTTCAGTACCTGTCTTGACACGTTTTTCGATGCGAACACCCGTTACACTATCTCGCTCGATTCAATGGTATAAATACACACATGTGATGCTAGATATATAACTTGATATACAACATCGCAAATAGGCAAACAATCACACACAAATCACTATTTACCTAGTCGGCGTTCCTTGACCTATCTGCGGAGTCCACGTGGGTCTGAGCTTAGGGTCTTAACCTGTAATTTGTCAGTTAATTGTGATTAATTAGAGCGGGTCGTTACATATAATATGTAAGATGATTTAAAACTATTTTTTCAAAAAGTAAAATGAAATGTTAATAATGTACATTTTACTAATAAACTGTTATTTAAATAATAAAAATTAAATAGACAAATTACATTTCAATTAGGACAAACAATATAGGACTAATGTAATATATTATATTATATGTGTGTGTGTGTGTTTAAAGCACTTTAGAAAATTAGTTATGGAATATATAATTGATAGAACAAAATAATATATAATAACGCTTTTATATTATACATAAAACTTAATTATACTATATGTAATGAAAAAAAACTAATTAAACCAAAAATCTTAAAATAAATTGAAGCACTTAAAAACGTGTATATATACATATGTTTATATATACTACGTGGATGTACATATTATACTATATATAGAACTTATACGTACATTTGTAAAAGAAATCAACTTAAACATTAATAATTTTACTATACATATATATATTGAAAAAAATTATAATAATTTATACTATATGTACAAATATATTAATGTAGTTTAAAAATTGTAATGAATAGGAAAAATAGTATTTATCATGTATATAATGAAAAAAACATAATTAAGCAAAATAAATTGAAACAAAATAAAACATTTAAAATTTAATAATTATGGTAGCTATATATTGAAATAAAATTATAATAAGTTATAATAACGTTTGTAACAAAAGGTATATTACGCAAAGTATATGCAAATATTGCAAACAATTTGACTAATTACGGTTAACATTCGACTAAAATGTATAATACATATTACATAAAGTATGTGCAATTACAACCAATTTGACTAATTATGGTTAACATTCGACTAAAATGTATATAGTGATTAGTGTGTACGTGCATTTAATTAGGGTTCTTTAGGTTTCTTTAGGTCATTTGAGATGTCAGTGTCTCGAGATTGGATGCACAACCGCATTGAACGCAGTTATACTCGATTTGATTATGTGGTTGCTTTAAAGGAGTTCATAAAATTTGTCATGCAACATTGCACAATTTTTCTCAACGAAGCGAAAACTCGATATCCTTGCAGAAAATGTCGCAACGAGAAATACTACGATGTAAACATAATAGAGTTTCATCTAGTGAGTCAAGGATTCGTTCCCGATTATTATTGTTGGACCGAGCATGGGGAGGAAGAATTATTAAACGATATGGATAATGAAGATGATGATTCAATGGATGAATATCCGACGTCATATCATCAAATGATACACGGCCACGCGATACCGATTTTCAATTGGAAACGTAAGAAGGAGCCGAACCATGAAGCAAAAAATTTATTCGAAATGATTGACGTAGCGAATCAACCGCTTTGGTCGGGTTGCGAGAAGATGACAAAACTCTCAATAGTGACACATTTGTTGACGATAAATTCGAATCACCATATTTCGGAGCAAGCATTCGATGAAATCTTGCAGGTCTGTAAATATATATTGTCTGAAAACAATTGTTTGGTAAATAGCTTTTACAAATGTAACGGTTTAATGCGCTGGTTGGGTCTGTCGTATGAGCGAGTCAATTATTGTCCTTAGTTATGCATGTTTTATTGGGGGTCCGATTCTGATCTTATCTTGCAAGTTTTGTAGGGAAGTTAGGTTTAACTCCAACAAACGTCCGCACAAGGCAATGTGTGGTGGTCCAAAATTCTAACTGTGACGGCCCCAAATTTCAGGTCGCCTTGGAACCTGCTACGTCGCATTCCACGTCACCAAGCCTTGTCACGTGTAACGACCCAAATTTTAATTTCGCCGTTATTATGGATTATTTTCAGACTTGGACGACAGCTCAGATCCACGTGGATACCGCAAATAGGGCGAGCCTTGCTGACTAGGTAAATAGTAATTTTGTATGATTGTTTGCATATTTGCGATGATGTATATCGAGTTATTCACTTAACATCGCATGTGTCTATTTCTATCATTTAATCGAGCGAGATAGTGTAACGGGTGTTCGCCTCAAAAAACGTGTCGAAACGGGTATTAAGGAGGGAAATGCGGGTTCACTAAGTTGGAAAAAAAAAAAGAAATTTGGTCAAGTCAACTAGCTTAAACCATTCACATTCCATCCCACACTCCATCATAAATTTTTCCTCTCCCTTACGTTATTCACTCACGTTACTCTCTCCCACGCCCTCAATACACAACACATACACTCACAAGGCCGGGAGAAGAAGCGGAAATAGAAGAGGAGGAGGAGGAGAGGAGGAGAAGAAGAGAGCGAGAGCGCAGGAAATCGGCGTGGAGGTAAGCCATTTACTTTGTTGATTGTTGGGTTGTCAAAGTGGTGGCCATGGTGGCCGACGAGAAGGTTCGGCCATGGAGGTCGAACCAGGTTGAGGTGGAGATGGCAGGGGTGTCTCCCTTTGCCATCGAGTCCACCGAGGTTGGGGACGTGCGTCTCTAACCAGAGAAGAGAGAAAAAAAAAAGGCGAACCAGAGAGCCACTGGAAGATGAAGAAGAAAGTGGGGTGAGGGGGTTGCACGCACGCCGCGCGTGCGTGCAGCCAGACCGGTTGGGCGGCCAGTGCCCAACTTGGTCAACATCCGGCCCAACCGGACCCGACTCGGGTGGGCCGAAATCGGGTCTGGTCAACCCGGGTGGACCGGGTCAAACCCGATCCAGGGACCCACCACACATATTAAATAATATAACATTAATTTTTAATTTAAACAAGTTTTAAATTAAAATAAATTTCATAAAAATAAGAAAAATATTTGAAAAATTATGGAAAAAATCCAGAAAATCGGGAAAAATTATAAAAGATGAGAAAAAGGTAGAAAAATGGTATTCGAGAATTTTTCGACCGTGGACACCCCGGTATAACTCGAAAAAGGGTGTCAAACCAAAACTTTTTAAAATAAAATTTTTTATAATTTGCCCACACATTATAAATTCACTTAATTTGACTTTAAAATAGTTAAAATGATTTAATTGGACGCCAGGAACTTAGGAGATCATAGTCAGGAGTTGAGCGCGTTTCTCGAGACGTGACTGAGACTTCGGAGTGCGTTTTGAGGTATGTAAGATTTCATCTGAAAGTCACTGAGAGTTTACTTTTTTTCATTGTTGATTTTTTATTCCTTGTTATTGTACTCTATTCTGTGATACATTTGGGTTGGTGGTCGAGTTACTCCCACCTGATATTCGTTGTGTATTTATGGCACACTATGTTGTAGCACGTGTGATCAGGCACTCGGTGAATTGCGACCCGAGTTGTAAGGGTGCACGTGTCGGTTAAGCCGCGAGGAACCAGGAGAAAGGAAGTGGGGGCACCCACTGAAAGGATCCTGGGGGTCCGAAGTACAGTTTAGTCTGACCGAGATGAGTACACACTTTGTTTCTCTCGTGTTATTTATTCATGTGATGATCTTAGTACAGTTGCCTGTTAGTTTCCGCATGATTATTTGACATATTTATTGGTATCTGTTTATTTTCTTGTAAATGCTAGGTATACTTCGTTGAAATCTTATTAACTGTACTCTCCATCTTGCTTTTTGTGATGGTCGAGTGCAGATCCTAGTGCTAGTAAGGGCAAGGGGATTTTGGGCGACTTTATCTGATTGCCCGCGGTCGAGGACCTGCTAGTACGTGCGATTTTTATATTTTGTTTTACTTTTGGGTATTGGGAGACTAGATAGACACTGTACTTGTATATATTACCGCTTAGTATCGTCGTCTATATATAGGGTACGTTTTCTCAGGTTTTTCCACAATAGGTGTTGCTCTTAAAATGATGCTTATTACGATGATAATTTAATTGTTTTACTTGTTTTTAAATTTAAGACTTCCGCTGTTTTGTTTTTGATGCTATAAAAATTATTAAACCGTCGAACTAAATTGATTGCGAAATTAGCGTAACATGCAGAATGAGTAGTTATGATGTAACAAGGGATGTTAGTGGCGCATGGGACCCAGTAGGTCAAGGATCTGACAGGACTGTGGTACCGCGCCTCCCTACGTGGCGACCTCGGGATTTGGGGCCGTTACAAGTGGTATCAGAGAGAGGTTTCGAGGAAACTCGGGAAATTAACTGAAAGAGCATAAGACTTAAAAAATTTAGATGTGGAAACCCGATGTACTTGCCTTAGAACTTTAGTTGGGAAGTGATGGTGAGGCGGGTAGACTTAGGGTTATACATGTGTTATGTTTTATTGTAAATAATATATTAAACGTATATATACCAAGGCTTATCCGACGCACGTTTTTCGATACATATCACTATGAACGGACAGCCCTCGACACAGCCTGAGGTAGGACAGACTAGTGATCCTACTAGGGACACCGCGACTACTACTGTGTCAACTCAGAGTATTGAGCATCGACTCGCTGCACACGATGCCCAGCTGACAGAGATCCTCTAGCTACTTAGGGCTCAGTCGCAGATGCTACCCACGCCACGACAAGAAGACTAGCTCCCACAGCTTCGGTCGCACTGCGTCATGACACCCGTCGCCCCGATAACATCACATATGCCTATTGATACACCACTCGCAGAGACACGGGCTGAGGGAGTCTCGCCAGCTATTGTGATACCATTAGAGACTTTGACTCTTACGCCCCTACCTATGACTACTGAGCAGCCGACAGCTACTACAGTTCCTGCTACTTCCGCATTCGTCTTGACCCCGGAGGCGAAGCTTGTTAGAGAGTTTATGAAGTTCCAGCCGGGATACTTCTACGGAGGTGGAGACCCGGAGGCAGCAGGAAAGTGGATAGTTTCGCATGAGCGCTTCCATAAGCTGATGCGGAATGATGACAACATACATGCACGTTTATTTGGAGCGTGTTTGAGAGGTAATGCAGCGTTTTGGTGGATGGCTTATCTGGATATCCACCCGGAGCCAGCGACATGGGCAGAGTTTCGAGAGTTATTTTATGACGAGTTCATCCCCATGCAGGTGAGGCTGAGATTGAGGGAGGATTTTCTAACTCTACGACAGGGTAACCGCTCATTGATGCAGTACATGGAGCGGTACCGATACCTATTAAGGTTCTCGATGGATGTCGCAGGCACAAAGACGCTTCAGATTTACTATTTCGTACGTGGTGTTGATGAGCGGGTTGCTGACGCGATAGTCTCGACATGTGCAACTACTCTTCAGGAGGTGTATGATCGAGCATTATCTTATGAGACATTACTCTTGGAGAGAAAGGGCAGACGTACAACAGGCACTGCAATACAGGCGGGTCCGAGTTCTCGTTTAGATCAAAGACCGAAGAGACAGAGAGATCAGCTTGATAGAGGTCGCCGAGATGATCGACGGGATAGGGACCGTAAGGTTGATCACTGGGATAGCCAGCTTCAGTACGAGGATAGGCGGCAGACGCATGCCTTAGCACTCGCACCCACGAAGCGAATGCGGCGACATCGGCCACAACAAGATGCGTCGGGATAGGGATCAGGGAGGCTGTGACAGGGGTCAAAGAGACCAGGGTCAGGGTCAGAGATTCGAGGCTTGGCAGGAGAGACGTCGATGTCATCATTGTGGTCAGAAAGGGCACCTGAAAGCTGATTGCAGGACACCACCAACATTACCAGGAGCCCAGCAGGGTCAGGCCAGGGAGAGAGCACATGCAGTCGCGCAGCAAGATCGAGATGCGACCAGACAACTCGTCGAGGGTACGTTATCTATTATGGGTAGACCGATACATGTTATGATAGATTCTGGTAGTACATTATCATTTATTTCTGGATGGATGGTAGGAAAGTTAGGGTTAGCATCCCAGACCCTAGACACACACCTTGTCCTCGTACGGCCGCTGGGGATAAGATATATCCTAACAGGATATGTCAAGACTGCACGATAGAGGTAGAGGGGCATCAATTGCCGATAGACTTACGAGTCCTAGAGTACCTCGAGTTTGATGCACTTTCAGGAATGGACTGGTTGGCGGCATATCATGCGCAACTAGATTGCTTCCAGAAGACTGTCACATTTCGAGTTCCGGGGATTCCAGAGTTTACGTTTACCGGAGTCGCTACCGCACTACCCATTACAAGAGGCCGACTAGCTACGACTCAGGAGATGAAGGCATTTACTGTAATAGTCGAGCCAGAGGTTAGGACCGAAGTCAGAATTGAAGATATTTTAGTAGTCCGAGACTTTGCCGACGTATTTCCAGATGATTTACCAGGATTGCCACCGCTAAGAGTGATCGAATTCATCATTGAGCCGATATCAGGTACTCAACCAATCGCTAGCAGAGCTTACCGGATGTCACAGTCAGAGCATGAGGAGGTCAGGAGGCAATTGGATGACTTACTGGAGAAGGGTTTCATTCACTCTAGCATGTCACCTTGGGGAGCTCCAGTATTATTTGTGAAGAAGAAGGATGGTTCAATGAGGATGTGTATAGACTACCTAAAGTTGAATCAGGTGACAGTTAAGAACCGTTACCCACTTCCCAGGATCGACGATCTTTTCGATCGTTTGACTGGCGCCAAGTTTTTCTCGAAAATTGATCTGCGTTCAGGCTATCGTCAGTTGAGGATTCGAGAAGAGGACGTCAAGAAGACAGCTTTCAGTACAAGATATGGGTTGTTTGAGTTTACAGTTATGCTTTTTGGGCTGACTAATGCCCCGACGATCTTCATGGACTTGATGCATAGGGTCTTGAGACCATACTTGGACAGATATGTCATCGTCTTTATTGATGACATCTTGATTTACAGCAAGACGCGTGAGGAGCATGCGAGTCATCTAAGAACGGTTTTGACGACATTGAGAGACAATAGACTGTACGCAAAATTTAGCAAGTGTGAGTTCTGGCTGAGTGCAGTAAGATTTTTGGGACACGTCATTAGTGATCAGGGTATCTCTGTGGATTCAGAGAAGATTCGGGCAGTTATTGACTGGAGGACACCTGAATCTGCTTTTGACATTCGGAGTTTCTTGGGACTAGCAGGATACTACCACCGATTCGTACATGACTTTTCCTCGATTGCAGCACCGATGACTAGATTGACCAAGAAGGATGTTAGATTTGATTGGTCAGAGGAGTGTGAGAAAGCTTTCTGGGAGTTGAAGATGAGATTGACTTCTGCACCAGTGTTGACATTGCCAGAGCCGGGCAAAAGCTTGTCTATGTATACGGATGCATCGGGCATTGGACTTGGATGCGTTTTGATGCAGGAGGGTAGACCAATAGCTTACTTGTCCCGACGATTGAGACCCCACGAGGTTAACTATCCAGTGCATGACTCGGAACTTGCCGCAGTCGTTTTTGCACTGAAGGCTTGGAGACATTATCTCTACGGAGAGCGGTTCGTACTCTACACTGATAATCAGAGTCTGAGATATGTTTTCACTCAGAGAGATCTGAACATGCGTCAGAGAAGATGGCTTGAGTTACTTAAAGACTACGACTTCACTATTGAGTATCGCCCAGGGAAGGCGAACGTTGTAGCTGACGCATTGAGCATAAGCGGTATTGACAGTCAGACTGTAATACGACATATGCCACACGAGCATGACTTATTACAGGCGGCGTCACTTATGTGCCTGACCGATGTTTTTACTACGATCGAGCCACACATTTGTTGTCAGATGAGAGTTCTGACGGTATCTATTGAGCGAGTTGCAGAGCGTCAGAGGACTGATGGGCTTTATGAATAGTTCAGTAATATGGCTCGGGATCCGGAGTGTACGGATTGGGTAGAGTCGACAGATCGGTGTTTGAGACACCGGGGGAGGTTGTGGATTCCTGCAGATCCGGAGATACGGAACGGAATTTTGGAGGACGCACACCGGTCTCGCTACACGGTTCATCCTGGTCGGACCAAAATGTATCACGACTTGAGGCGATTGTTCTGGTGGCCAGAGATGAAGGCTGACGTTGGCGAGTACGTAAGGAGTTGTCATATATGCTAGCAAGTTAAGGCTGATCACAGGAGACCAAGCGGTTTACTACAACCACTACCAATTCCACAGTGGAAATGGGATCTAGTCACTATGGGCTTTGTCAGTGGGTTACCGCAAACCGCGAGGAGACACGATGCGGTTTGGGTTGTGATTGACAGATTAATGAAATCGGAACATTTTATTCCTATTTCTATGAGATATTCGTTCCCACGGCTGAGCATTATCTTCGAGAGAGAGATCATTAGATTGCATGAGGTGTCAGTCTCTATTGTATCTAACCGAGATCCTAGGTTGACTTCGAAATTCTGGGAGGCGATGCAGGAGCAGTTTGGCACCAGGATGCAATTTAGTGCAGCTTACCATCCTCAGACAGACGGACAGTCTGAGAGACTGATACGGATTCTGGAAGATATTCTCAGAGCTTGTATTTTGCAATTTGGAGGTTCGTGGGAGGATTATTTACCACTGTGTGAGTTTGCTTACAATAACAGCTATTAAACGAGTATCGGGATGCCTCCGTTTGAGGCGTTGTATGGCAGGCCCTGCAGATCACCTGCGTGTTGGGCGGCGCCTGAGGATACAGCGGCGATTGGGCCAGAGATAGTTGTTTATCATACAGAGAAGATCGGACAGATTCGACATAGACTTCAAGCAACACAAGACAGACAGAAGAAATATGCGGATAAGTATCACGAGGGTCTGAGCTATGAAGAAGCCGACATGGTTTATCTAAAGGTTTCCCCATGGAAGGGCCAACAGAGATTTGGGATTAAAGGAAAATTTGCGCCGAGCGACATAGGACCGTTCGGAGTCGCAACACGAGTTGGCAGTTTGGCTTACAGATTGGACTTGCCAACAGAATTAGCTCCTACGTTTCATATCTCGATGTTAAGACTGGCTAGGTCAGGACCGAGACCGATGGTTGACTTGAGACAGATCGATGTTCGGCCTGATGTAACATATGAGGAGCGACTGATAGAAATTGTGGATCCCGCGACTCAGACGCTTAGGAACAGGGAGATCCCTAAGGTGTTGGTTCGTTGGCGACATCATGGTACAGAAGGACTCACTTGGGAGCTCGAGTCTACTATGCGGCAGCGTTACCCACATCTATTTCATGGTACGAAACATTAAGTTATCTAAAATTTCGGGACGAAATTTCTTTTCTAGTTGGGAAGAGTTGTAACGGCCCAAATTTTAATTTCGCCGTTATTATGGATTATTTTCAGACTTGGACGACAGCTCAGATCCACATGGATACCGCGAATAGGGCGAGGCTTGCTGACTAGGTAAATAGTAATTTTATATGATTGTTTTGTTGGGTTTT
This sequence comes from Stephania yunnanensis, assembly GCA_039657365.1. NCBI lineage: Eukaryota > Viridiplantae > Streptophyta > Magnoliopsida > Ranunculales > Menispermaceae > Stephania > Stephania yunnanensis. The sequence goes on along the minus strand of CM077585.1, from coordinate 48,947,917 downwards.
GGGGTTCATATGCAGTGAAAATTACAAAACAATTTTGACAAAAACCCCAACAAGATCCGAATCTAATTCCATTAAAAACGTTTAAACCATGAAAAACTTAATCATACCTCAGTCGCAATATACCTTTCTGAAGGTTGATCGATCTCTAAGGCGCTGCCAATGACGAACGCCCTTTATCAGCAGTCCACACACGAACGGCGACCGAGATTTGAAGTGCTAGCTTCGAGAGAATACCAAATCCTTTTGTTTCTCTCCAAAACGATCCAGAGCATACCAAAAACCCTAAGTCGTTTCTAAAACGAAAATAGAGTTTCGGCCTATTAATCTTTCGTGCGTGTGTTCTAACTTAAAGCGTCTATTTATACAACCCTTGTATATAGACAGTTAAGTAAATTACACGTATACCCCTACTTAAAGAAGTATAAGTGTAATACACCACAAGGACGTTTCCGTCATGAATTTTATCATATAAAATTTATTTTTCTGAACCATCTTAAAATCTCGCAAAACCATTCTTAGTGTGCGACCCAATAGGCTCATACAACGTTGGCAGCGTACCAAAACACATTTTGGTATACAAGTCATAAGCGGCCTCTAGCAAAACATCATGACTACCCAAGTTATACGAATATCAAATCGATACAACCTAATTAATAGTGTATATAACATCCTTTTGTCACACGATATCCTTTTGATCAAACGTAAGGCATGGAATTGTCATCCAACATGTTCAATCGTACTAGTCTCGATCTCTAGGTAGACTGAAAACATCCAAGTGACATTGATCAATATCAATTCACTTAGACTAGGCCTTTTAATAGTCTAACACATCGAGGGATCCACTAGATATCTCTCTTTATATGAGAGGGTCAAATTCTATCTTGATTACACAACTTCATCACATTGCTCACATAGTAACCAATCACAACCTTTATAATCGTCCGGTTAAAGACAACGTTTGATAGTGTCAAATCACTATGTTCCTAATGTTGAAGTCTATGATAATCTCAAGTCAGAGGACTGAAAAATATTCCTATCATGAGAAACAACTATGACTTAATCCATGTGATGTTCTCATAGCGGGTCGGTCCAGTACTTTGTTCCCTAACAAGTATTTATGATCTTGATTCGTATCCCTATATGTATAATCATCGTATGATCGTCCATCAAGACTCACACTAGTCTTAATTCATTATAGTTCCCAGTATAATGATCGACTAGGGACATTTAAGATATTTCTGTAAATACCCATGGATCTTATTGTAATGTAAACATGCAAATTAATTATAATAAACAACAAATGAAATCATCTATTTTATTAACTAAAAGTATTAATAAAGACAGTTAATGGATTGACCTAGGGCACATGCCCCAACATGTTTGCCTATTTGCGATGATGTATATCGAGTTATTCGCTTAACATCGCATGTGTCTATTTCTATCATTTAATCGAGCGAGATAGTGTAACGGGCGTTCGCCTCGAAAAACGTGTCGAAACGGGTATTGAGGAGCGAAATGCGGGTTCGCTAAGTTGGAAAAAAAAAAAAGAAAATTGGTCGAGTCAACTAGCTTAAACCATTCACATTCCATCCCACACTCCATCATAATTTTTTCCTCTCCCTTACGTTATTCACTCACGTTACTCTCTCCCACACCCTCGATACACAACGCACACACTCATAAGGCCTGAAGAAGGAGCAGAAATAGAGGAGGATGAGGAAAGGAGGAGAAGAAGAGAGCGGGAGCGCAGGAAATCGGGGTGGAGGTAAGCCATTTACTTTGTTGATTGTTGGGTGGTCGAAGTGGTGGCCATGGTGGCCGACGAGGAGATTCGGCCATGGAGGTCGAACCAGGTTGAGGTGGAGATGGCAGGGGTGTCTCCCATTGCCATCGAGTCCACCGAGGTTGGGGACGTGCGTCTCCAACCAGAGAAGAGAGAAAAAAAGGCGAACCAGAGAGCCACTGGAAGACGAAGAAGAAAGTGGGGTGAGGGAGGGGCTGCACGCATGCAGAGGGGTTGCACGCACGCTGTGCGTGCGTGCAGCCCAGGACCGGTTGGGCCGGTCTGGGCCCAACTTGGTTGAGCCAATCCGGGCCCAATCGGACCCGACCCGGGTGGACCGAGTCAAACCCGGGTGGACCGGGTCAAACCCGGTCCAGGGACCCACCCACACATATTAAATAATATAACATTAATTTTTAATTTAAACAAGTTTTAAATTAAAATAAATTTCATAAAAATAAGAAAAATATGTGGAAAATTATGGAAAAATTCAGAAAATCAGGAAAAATTATAAAAGATGAGAAAAAGGAAGAAAAATGGTATTGAGAATTTTTCGGCCGTGGACACCCCGGTATAACTCGAAAAAGGGTGTCAAACAAAAACTTTTTAAAATGAGAATTTTTATAATTTGCCCACACATTATAAATTCACTTAATTTGACTTTAAAATAGTTAAAATGGTTTAATTGGACGCCAAGAACTTAGGAGATCATAGTCAGGAGTTGGGCGCGTTTCTCGAGACGTGAGTGAGACTTCGGAGTGCGTTTTGAGGTATGTAAGATTTCATCTGAAAGTCAATGAGGGTTTACTTTTTTCATTATTGATTTTCTATTCCTTGTTATTGTACTATATTCTGTGATACATTTGGGTTGGTGGTCGAGTTACTCCCACCTGATATTCGTTGTGTATTTATGGCACACTATGATGTAGCACGTGTGATCAGGCACTCGGTGAATTGCGACCCGAGTTGTAAGGGTGCACGTGTCGGTTAAGCCGCGAGGAACCAGGTGAAAGGAAGTGGGGGCACCCACTAAAAGGATCCTGGGGGTCCGAAGTACAGTTTAGTCTGACCGGGACGAGTACACACTTTGTTTCTCTCGTGTTATTTATTCATGCGATGATCATAGTACAGTTGCCTGTTAGTTTCCGCATGATTATTTGACATGTTTATTGGTATCTGTTTATTTTCTTGTAAATGGTCGGTGTACTTCGTTGAAATCTTACTAACTGTACTCTCCATCTTGCTTTTTGTGATGGTCGAGTGCAGATCCTAGTGCTAGTAAGGGCAAGGGGATTTTGGGCGACTTTATCTGATTGCCCGCGGTCGAGGACCTGCTAGTACGTGCAATTTTTATTTTTGTTTTCCTTTTGGGTATTGGGAGACTGGATAGACACTGTACTTGTATATATTACTGCTTAGTATCGTCGTCTATATACAAAGTACTTTTCCCCGGGTTTTTCCACAATAGGTGTTGCTCTTAAAATGATGCTTATTACGATGATAAGTTAATTGTTTTTAAATTTAAGACTTCCGCTGTTTTGTTTTTGATGCTATAAAAATGATTAAATTGTCGAACTAAATTGATTACGAAATTAGCTTAGCATGCAGAATGAGTAGTTATGATGTAACAAGGGATGTTAGTGGCGCAGGGGACCCAGTAGGTCAAAGATCTGACAAGACTGTGGGACCGCGCCTCCCCACGTGGCGACCTCGGGATTTGGGGCCGTTACATGGCCCGTTTATTCTTGACGTTCCGCTACCTACCTGACTGCTTACACTTTTCCTGCTAACCTAAGTTACACTAATTAATTTTTATATGGGCATTAATAATTTAGTTAGCCGGTTACTCAATTTGTCAAGTTATATTATAATTTTATAGCGGATGTCTTTTAATGAGTAACTAATGCAATATTTAACAATCCTAAGTAGTGTAAAACCTGGCAAAAGATATCATGTATATATCAATGTGAGATAAGTATAACAAAAGTTCCATATACTTTTAACCAGTGTTATATGGTCCCTAAAACTTAATAAAAGTAAAATAAATACAAACTGATATCATACACGAGCTGACTCCACAATCTCAGAGGTAGTCGTCCAGTACCTCCTCGCCCTTGCCCTTGCTTGTCGAAGGATCTGCACTCAGTCACCCAACAAATATAGTGACGAGTCCAATGAGTAAAATCCCAAGAGAAGTCAACACAATATTCATGAAATAAAACTGATAATCTACAAGACATGCGAATATAACACCTGACAACAGTACGTCATATTCCCATGAATGTTGGCAACACACGACAAACAAAATCAGTAGCATGAAATAAATAAACAACATATACCAATTAAACATACTTAAAACTAAAGCATTAATCAGTAAACAATTGTATAATCACGAGAAAACCCTTACCTAAACCAGCCAGTAATCGATAAAATCTAATAAGAATAACATATATACTTACAAGCTTACAGTGACTAAATCCCAACTTCAGTTACCGGATAAACCCCTCCAGACGCTATTTCAAGTCAAGTGAACACCCTAAATCCTTCTCGAAGGTCGTAAATATATCCTACCATCGACACGCGCACTAAACACAAATAACCCATGCAAGCTATTTAGCCATAACCAATATATAAGCAAACTGAAATATGAGTAAAACCCGTGTGTGTTCACCAACAGTCACACATGTAATCCGATACTGATAATACAAAATCATGAATTCTATGAGGCATTCAAATGGGTTTACTCACCTCAATCAGCGCTCCGATTTCCCCAGACTCCTAAAAGTCGACCTGACTAGTTCCCTGATATTTGAGCTACAGTCCCCTAAGTCCCTGAAGGTCCAATTTTACATATTTAGTTTGATTATAGGTTTTTGGGTATGTATTTAAGTCAAAAATCCCAAAGCATCCCTTTAAATTTAGTTTATATCTGGCATTAGCGCGCTAATGGGTCTACCTAGAGCACTAGATGAACTTAGCGTGCAAGGGGATCTGTTTAGCGAGCTATTGTTCTTCATTTTGAAAAATAGTTAAGTGCCCAAAATCATTAGCGCGCTAATAATTATAGTTAGCGCGTTAATTATTCTTTGTGACAGAATTCTCAACTCGAGAATTCTATCTCAAACTTCCCAATTAGCTACATGACCCATTTAACACTCTTTCCATACACGACTAACTCCAAAACAGCAATGAGAACAACCTTCGAACAACAATTTGATCAATTTCCTCAAATCCCATAAATTCATTAGTTTTTCCAATTTCATCCAAAACATTGATTTATTCAAAGCCAATGATAAATCCCCATTAGAAATGGTTATAGACATATAGTTCGTCAAGTTTCCATAAAAACCATGGGTCTAACCCCCAACTTAATTATAACAAGAACATACCAAATTCGGGTTCATTAGAAAGTGTATAAGATGGAAAAAATGATTACATTAGTTTAAATCCTTCAAATTTGCCTCCAAACCCTTGAAATCCAACTCCTCAATGACCTCTTCTTCTCCAGCAAACTTGAAACCAAATTGGTTTGGTTTGCATATGTTTAATCAACTCCTTATATATTAATGTGTAATTGATTCCTAGCCCATGATCCTCATGTATTTACGTATCTCGATGTTTATCTAATGGCCCATCTCTTACTTAGCCCACTTACACTCTACTAATGATATCCTAGTGACACCAATTTAACACTCACCTGGTTCCTAGATGTGTCCATGCACATCTCTAAGTACATCATATGGTTTCCTATTAAATAACTAAACTATAGTCCTTGATTTATTTTAATTTGATCACATTAGCTTAGCCCCATCATAATACCTATGGTTAGTATTTTATTTATCAAAATTAACCAACTTATGGCCCCATTAACCTTCGACTACTCGGTACTCGGTGCCCCGTGTCTCAACAAGTATTTCATGGCATGTCATAGCATATTATTTTAATTTAATCGATTTAGCATATGGTTACATTACCCATTTTAGTCGAGGAACTAGTCATCCTAACATGAATTAGTCGAGTTTCCTAGCGTACCTGTAGTTCGCCTACTCACTACCCGCATTGACCTGTCACACAGACTCACCCGATAACAACATACATGCATTGCAATATAACAATAATAATTTTAAACACAACATGTATACAACCACCATCCATAAATAACATATTTCCTTGGTTCTCGTGTCTAAGTCAACTGAGTTGTCCACGTAATGCCTGAATTACGATCGTTAATCTCCAAGATTTACGTTAATCCTAGTTTAATTAATTTGGGCCATTACAGAATGCTTTATTTTCCCTTGGTGCCTCGTTTACAACGTTTGTTCGCGTTGAAAGCTACAATGAAACACATGCAATGTCAAGCAAAACACGTTAAAGATGAGGACTATATGCAACATTGCGCTGATTCCATTGCATTAAACCACTTCAATTAAGTGAAACCTACCTTTAGCTCGGAGGTTCGTAACGTTCGACTTGGGTTATGCACTGATGGTTTCCAACTTTCTGAATGATCAGCAAACCGTACTCCTCGTGGCCGGTGATTTTAACCCCGTACAACTTGGCTCCGTCGATGTGTATGAAGAAAAAAGTGATGTTCTTAATGGTGATCGTACCTGGATTGACCAATTCGTCACAAAAAATTGAAGTGTTTTTTCAACCGTTGTTGAAAGAATTGCAGGATTTGTGGTATATCGGAGTGCCTCCTTACGATGTATCGACTAAAACAAACTTTCAAATGCGTGTCGCACTTATATGGATTGTGAGCGATTTCTCGATCTACGGCATGTTATCGAGATGGAGCACGCACCGAAGGACAGCTTGCCCTTATTGTATAGATGATACCGACGCCTTTCAATTGAGGTTCAATGGGAAAGCGACTTGATTTGACTGTCACCGACGTTTCTTGTCGCAGCATTCAAATGAGAGGAAAGACAAATTTAGTTTCCATAAAAGTAGAATTTTGTCAGACAAGCCACCGGGCGATAAATTGGGTGAAGACATCTTGCGCGAAATTAAGGCTTTATGGCTGATGAAGGTTACCGAATTGGGATCAGATGCTATAAATAACGAAGTCTCGAAGAGTAATGGGCGGAGAAAACGAAGCATATTGTGTGACTTGTCGTATTGGAAGATGAACTTCGTAAGACACAACTTAGATGTAATGTTGATAAGTCAGTATTTATAGTTGTTTAGTACTCTATTTTAGTATATTTAATTATTCAAAGTCTCTAAAATATATATTAATTATATTTATTGGTCATTTTCAGGTGAAATGGAGTGTGCGGTTGAATTCATGGCGAAAAATACTCAAAATGGAGTATTTACATGCAGTGATCGGATGCCGGACAATTTGCCTCGAGTTACGTGTTGCGCGGTGGGTAGAACATGAGAGAACATATTTCAACCAATTAGACATTGCCACGTCAGCGGTTCTCATTACAACAGCTGCCAAGTGGCGCGCTCTCACTCATCCACTGCTTCATTACAGCCAGTTCCACCAATCCCATGCCGCCACATCAGCGTTTACAGCCACGTCACAAACCAACAACATTTCATTAGCACGACTGCTCTTCGATTTCCTCGGGATACGCGTAGCACCATCTCCCAAAAATTCGCATGATTTCGCGTGATTCTTCTCCTCCTCCCGTGCACCATGTGGCACGCTCTTACCCATGGAACAACGTCATCACAACAGCTCTGGACCAATCAAACTACTTCATGTCAGCGCGCCGCAACACTCTCAGCCAATCGGCTGTAAACGTGGCGGACACCAGTTTTTGAGGCAAAAACTGCCCTGCGATGATCCTCGGTGCACGAGTCACCTCCCCAACCTCCAAAATTAGTTTCTCTCACATCCCAAGACCAGTTTTTAGTAGTTTTATATATTATGAACTTATGTTTTATTATTTAGGAACACCGACTATTATCGTTTCGACTTTCTTCGACAACGATGTTTGGCTAATCAACTTCTTGCCTAGGTCGGAGAGGAAACAAGTCGGGATCATGGATTCATGGCATATTATGTGAGATCTTTTATTTTATTATTTAATTTAATTTAAATTCTCCTATTTCATTGTTGTTGCTTTTAAGGATTATGGTTTAGACCTAGGGTATTTATACGGCCGATGCATGCTTTTAGATGGATAATCTATACTTATTTGGACAATTAATATCCGTGTAATTGCGCTTTTGGACTAATAAAGTGACAAACACTCACCCATTTGCCATCAAACTCTTTCGGTTCTTGAGTGTGCAATAATTGAATCAAGGTTAAATCGGAAGCGCATGCGATCTGGTTATTTAAGATTAGTGTTCCCTCATACCCAAATTACTGCGGTTAGTGTGTTAAACTCGATTGGCGGATGTCTAAGGTTATACATTAATTAGGGAAGTAGTTAGTGGCGTACGTCCTGACTATCGAGGTTAGGGGAACGAGGAGTTTTTGGCTGATGTCAATTTTATATAGCTAATCTAGGAGAATATAAATTAATGAATTTTTGGGAAAGATTGAAGACCATGATTGCCATTGAATATTGATCCTGATTTGTGGAACTTTAGACTTAGGTGTTATTTAGGTATTAATTAATTGTTTTCAAAATTACTTTAGTTATTTTATTTATTTATTTTAGTTAGATTAATTAGTTAAATTAATTTATTTTAAAACCCCCGATTTTCTTTTTTTTTTAACCTAAAAAAAACTACCAATCTCTATGAGATCGACCATTTGCCACTATTATACAAAATAGTAGGTTTAGGAACTTTACTTTATTGACGCGTTCTACGCGCGTCAAATGCACATCAAGTAAAATATTTTTGACAACATTTTCAATACAATTATAAGTGTGCAAGGGAAGACGAAAGATAACGCTGAGTTTATGGAGGATTTAAAAGAGATTGTCATATGCTAGAACTTCATTACGATCCAGTATCTAAGAAATATTCAAAGGCATGATACGCCTTCGACAATCAGAGAAAACAAGTGTTGTGTAAGTGGATTAAGGAATTGCGTTTCCTTAATGATTACGCGTCTAATATCGATTGTTGTATAGACTCTAAAAAGTTTAAAATGTTTAGAATGAAAAGCCACGATTGTCATGTATTCATGCAATGATTGATGTCGATTGCATTACGAGATCTCTTAGAGGAGGACATTTGGATTGTAATGTGACGAATCCTTCTCCGAATAAGGGCACTGCTCGGCCTAATTCCTAATTAAGCCACAATCTCCCCTATAGGACCTAACAAGGAACTAGTTAGTCTTATTTAAACACCTAAAAACCTACCAATTATTTAGTAGTAAACACACAATACCACCTATAGTTAACTAGATAGTTCAAATACCTAACAAATCGGAGTTAGTTTTTTAAAAAATTTCAAACTAATAAGTTATTCAGCATAAGTCTTCTTAAGTTACTGGTGGAAATTATAACATAAGGCCTAACCTATCGTGGAAAAATCAGGAAATAGAGATCAAATGCATATATAAACAAAAGTGACGATATATATATATATATGTATATATATATATATATATGTATATATATATACAACATGTGTATGGTTAGGGTTCTTATTTCTCAACCCAAAAGTAAAGTACCAAGTACATAAAAAATGTAATATAAAAGAATGCAAAACCTACAAAAATATGTCATAGCAGTCATCCACCGGCTCAGAGGTAGTCGTCAATCTTCTCATTGTCTGGTCTGTTATTCGACTGATCTGCACCTACCGTCACAAACTAGACGGTGAGTACATGATTTTATTTAAGTAATATTGAGAGACATTGATCCACATTCCCAAACAAGCAACAAGTACCAAATGACATAATTTAATTAGCAACTATGCTGAAAGAAAACATCATGCAAAGAGATACTCGAGTTAACTAAATATGAAACTGAATCAATGATAAATAGTAATGGATTAGGGTCGGTTGGTCGTGAGCTACATCTCATCAGCCTTTCCACTACAATTTGAGCTCTGTTCTATATCATTTCATTACAAATTGAGCTCTAGATCATAATTTTAAAAGGTCATACTTACGATTACGCCTTTTCTATTCCAAGTGAATTAATCGTCACCGGAATGTATACTTGTTAACATACCCGAGTTTTAAAATTCGTCATGCTCACCCAAGTTATTCTTATGCCAACAAACCCCGAGGTCCGATTACCTCATTCAAGGCATGTTACCTAGTGTGTCATGCAAAGTAGTGGAGAAATTTCCTAACATCGCGATAAGTCTAGTGACCCCCCGTATGAAAGCTGAATTTCTATCATCAAATGACCCGAAACACAAGAACCACTTTCACTTTCGATAATGACTCAGTAATAGAATCCAAGAGATGTAATTGCATACTAATGCACAAAGGATTAGAGTCAAAATAAAAAAACTAACCTAATAGCATGTTATATCACTGACTTCCAAACACAACAAACAACATGACAAAGTATAGGAATTGGAATCAATAATAGTAACAGAGTATGCTATGAACAACGTCATAAAATGAGAAACAAACAAGTCATAGCATATGGATTTCAAAGGTAAATTCAGTCTGAATAACTGAGAATGAATAAATAAATTGAATGAAATGTAAATAAATGTCTCACTCAATTTACTTACGGTCTACAACAATTCCTAAGCTATCCAGCTTCTTGTCGCGTCACTGTATGCACCCAACACCCCGTATTATCTCCTTTCCGGTCCTAACATTTAACAATTTATCAACTTAGATTCAAGATTAATTATTTAAAATTCTTAAATTGGTCGAAATCGACTTCGAGATCAATTTGCCAATTTCGCACTTATCGAGGTAAAAACTCCATAAAAGTCTCGTCTGAAATTTTAAATATTTTATTTTTCTTAAAAATTTATCAATTTCTATTTATTTTGTCAAAATATAATTTTTCAGAATTTTTCCTAATTTTTCAGGAAACTTTCCCAGTTTTTCTCCCTTTTCTCTTCTTATATATATATATATATATATATATATATAAATATATGGGTTTAGGTTGAACCGGGCCGAACCGATTTCGAACCGGCCCAGTTCACCTAACTCATCTTCTCCTCTTCTATTTTTTTTTCTTCTTTGGGCCTGAACCGGGCCGAACCGGCCCAATTCAGGGCCATCTTCTTCAACCTCACGAACCACAACATTTGTTCTGTTTCAAAAAAAAAATTATTCGATTTCGCTGGGGTTGGGTTCAGCCCCAACCCCATACCACCCTTGGGAGTTCCTCAGAGAAGCCGGGTCATCTCACCATAACTGACCAACAAAACAAAAACAAACGATTTCAACAACAACAAACTCACCTTGATCTTATCTGGTTTCTCTCCTTCGCCAGCAAATTATCTTCTTCTTCTCGGTTGAGCTCTCTTTCCCTTCTTTCTTCTCTCATTCTTCCTCTCGTCTCTTCGGGTTTCTTATTCTTCTCTTATTCTCCGTTCGTTTTTCTTAAGTTAGAATGAGATAGAGATTGACTAGTAATGGTTTAGTTGACTTAATATATGGTTAAGGATGGTTTGCATGTGAACTACTCATCAAAAACCACACATGTATCTCGAGACACATCTTGTGGTCTTCAACACCACACTTGTCCTTTGTGTCACTATCAAGTGACTCTCTTCCTAAAGATGAGTGTATGTGTATGTGTGTCTATATGCCTATCTAGTGATGTTTGTTTTATTTCTTTACTTTAGTCTCATGTTAATGTACATGTATATATGACCACATCAAAGCCACCAACATCTCATGTTTAGTGCACAATTTAAATCAATTAATTACGCTTACCGCACGAGCTACTACCTCTAGCTCACGTCTGCACGCAACACGAGGTAAATCTCCGCTCGTCTCGATATCTTCATACTCGTAGAATTAACTTAGTAGTCTACACATATACAGTACACTAGGCATATAACACACAAATATAACATTTACCTCGACCACCGTACTTTGGCAATGACATGTATTTCACTGCGGGTCCCATGTCACGGGTCATTTGGTCCTGATCAATGAATTAAACGTGTATTAATGTGATGACCCCTTCTCCAAATAAGGGCATCGCCCGACCTAATCCCTTGATTAAGCCCTAAACTCCCATATAGGACCTAACAAGGAACTAGTCTGCCTTTTTTAAACACCTACCAATTATGATACCACCTACACTTGACTAGCTACTTTTACTAACTAACACATGGTTGTCTATAAATCAGAGTTAATCTAAATTGTTCAAACTAACAATTTATTCAGCAGAAGTCATCGTTACTAGTGGACCTTAGCTCCTACGGCCTAACCTATTGTGGAAAAACCAGGAAATAGTGATCACATGCATATATAAATAAAAGTGGTGATATATATAACATGTGTCTAGTCAGATATTCCTATCACTCAACCTAAAAGTAAACATATCATGTATATAAAAAATGTAATACAAAAGAATGCAAAACGTACAAAAATATGTCATAGCAGTCCTTCACTGGCTCAGAGGTAGTCACCAATCTTCTCTTTGCCTTGTCTGCTACTCGGCTGATCTGCACCCACCATCACAAACTAGACAGTGAGTACATGAAATTATTTAAGTAATACTGAGAGACATTAATCTACATGTCCAAACATGCAACAAGTATCAAATGGCATAATTTAATTAGCAATTATGCTGAAAGAAACATCGTGCAAAGAAATACTTGAGTTAACTAAATATGAAACTGACTCAAGGCTAAGTAGTAATGGATTAGGGTTGGTCGGCCGTGATCTTCATCACATCAGCCTATCCACTACAAATTGAGCTATGCTCTATATCATTTCATTATAAATTAAGCTATATATCATAATTTCAAAAGGTCGTACTTACGATTACGCATTTTCTATTCCAAGTGAATTAGTCATCACCGGAATGTATACTTGCTAACATACCCGAGTTTTAAAACTCGTCATGTTCACCCAAGTTATTCTTGCGCCAACAAACCCCAAGGTCCGGTTACCCCCCGAGTGTCATGCAAGGTAGTGGAGAAATTCCTTAACATCCCGAAAAGTCTAGTGACCCCGTATGAAAGCTGAACTTCTATCCTCAAATAAAACCACAAGAACCATTTTCATTTTCAATAATGACTGGGAATAGAATCCAAGAGATGTAACTGAAAACTAATGCACAAATGATTATAGTCAAAATAAACAAACTAATCTAATAGCTTGCTATTTCATTGACTTCCAAACACAATAATCAACATGACAAAGTATATGAATTAGAATCAATGATAATATACAAACAACAGAGTATGCTATGAGAAACCTCATAAAATGAGAATACAAACAAGTCATAGCATATGGGTTTCAAAGGCAATTCAGTTTGAATAACTGAGAATAAATAAATAAATGTAATGAAATGTAAATAAATGTCTCAATTAGTTTACTTACATACAACAACACTTCCTAAGCTATCCGACTTCTCGTCGCGTTGATGTACTCACCCAATACCCCGTAATATCTCCTTTAGAGTCCTAACATTTGACAATTTATCAATTTAGATTCCAAAGTAAGTATTTAAAATTCCTAATTTGGTCGAAATCTGTCAAAATCGAATTCGAGACCAATTTGCCAATTTCACGTTTTTCGAGGTAAAAACCCCGTAAAAGTCGCGTCTGAAATTTCGAATATCGTATTTCTCTATAAATTTATCAATTTCTATTTAGTGTGTCGAACTATGATTTTTTGGATTTTTCCTAAATTTTTTCTATTTTCTAGAATTTATTTTATTAAAAATCAGTTTAATTTAATTAACTAATTAAATATATTTATTCATTTATTTTATTGGGGCGGGTCCGGGTCAACCCGACCCGGTCCAGCCAGACCCGAGCGACCCGACCCGCTCCCCTTTGGTCAGGGTCGGCCCGCCCGGACCCGAGTCGGCCCGACCTGACTAGCATGGGGTAGTCCGGGTCGGGCTACCCCCCATCTTCTTCCTCACCAGTGCTCTAGCTTTTTTTTTTTCTCACTGGGGTTGGGCGTCCATTCCCAACCCCAAGTTGGGTTCGTGCAGGGGAGATGACTCCCCGCCGTCCCTCGAGCTCAGACGACTGCAACAGCAACCAGCCAAAATCAACAACGAAAACTCACCTTGCGTTCTCGTCGTCGAGCTGTCGGTTTCTCTCTATTGGTCTCTCTCTTTCTTTATCCTTCTTCTTCTTCTTCTCCTCACTGCGTTTTTTTTTTCTCTTCAGTCCACCGACTTAGGAGATGAAATCAAAATGATAAACTTAGACTTTGGGGTAAATTTGACCAAGTTATATGATTGGGCTTGGTGTGTTTGTGAACCACACATCTCAAACCACATACGTTTCTCGAGGCACATCATGTGGTCTTACTCACACCACTTGTCCCTTGTGTCACTCTCAAGTGACACCAATGTGCGACACTCTTGTGTTGAGATGTGTGTGTGTGTGTATGTGTGTGTGTGTGAATTTCCATGCCTATCAAGTGGTGTATATATCTTTATATATATATATTAAGATATGTGAGCTTAGACCCATTTTATATATACATTGATGTGGCTACATTACAACCATAACCATATATCATTTTTTTTCATTTTTCATTTTAGGCAATATAATTGAACTAGTTACACTTACTCACGAGCAGTTGCATAGGGCCCACGTTGGCACGCGACTCGAGGCGAGTCCCCGCTCGTCTCGGTATTTACATACCCGTAAATGACTTAGTAGTCAACACATATACAATACACTAGAATCAGCGAGTTTAACATTTTCTTTAAATATTTAACAGCTAGAAATTTAAATGTTGCAAATCTACACCTTTTGCATGAAAACATCCCTAAAATATTGTGTAAGTTACAAAAAATATTTTCACTAAGTTTTTTCGATTCAATGGAGCATCTCCTTATCCATCAGGTGCACGAGGCTATGCTTACAGGTCCAATACAATTTCGAAGGATGTATCCTTTCAAGAGGTAATAAATTATACTCGTTGACTGCTACTTTTATTATATATAATTAAAATCAATTGAAGTGTATGTCTATAATTTAACTCTATAAATGTAGGTATTTGAAACATTTAAAAAATAATCTTAGGAATAAGGCGAGGGTTGAAGGTCAATTTGCAATGCTTATTTAATGAAAGATGCAATATCGTTTTGTTCATATTAATTTGAGGAGCATGTCTCCACATCGCACAATCGCCCGCTCTGCAATTATGATGGTGGAGTCGGCCCAAGTCAAAATTTTAATGGCACATTTTCAATCTTCACCCGCTCAAGTCGAGCCATTGGGAAATCAAATAGGCGTTATCTCAAGAATGATGAATGTAACGCTGCAATCGCTTATGTGTTGTTAAATTGTTCCGAAGTCACTCATTTCTTGAGGTATACATAAATACGTTACAGTACAAAGTTTTAATGTCAATTGTGTAGCTTTATTTTATTCACTCATAATCCTTTATTTCTTTCATCTCCTGTAAGGATGTACATATCGGAGTTGCATTCCAAACAATCAAATATCACACAAAGTGCGATCAATGAACATCTTGAGAAACAATTCTCCACTTGGTTCCAACATTTTGAAAGTCATTAATAAATGCATATTGACACAATTCTTCTTGTTTTGTAATATAATTGAAAAAGAAGTTTATCATACAAAATTGTTTCAAATGTAAGTGTCATTGTATATTCAAATCCAACTCATCTAATGCTTTCGTACGAGCCAACTTGACTTTGTACCATATATCACACGTATCTTGTTAATGACTACAAGTTTCACACAATATCACGTAAAACAACGATACTCACGGTGGCGGATATAAATACGCAGAACAATTGGCAAGCCTCGTACCGACTTCAGTTGAATTTCATCGATGAACAAAACTTAGTCTAGAGCGTTGATAGTGCACCTACCCAAGAAGACGCTTTTCAAGAGCAGCTACCTGAGCATGATACTAAAGTTGATATTGATAATAATATGACAATTTCGCTAGCTGATCCTAGTAGCGCACACATATCAGACGTCGACGAGGAAGACAATAAAATCGATAATCTCGAGTTTTCATCGGATGATAGGAACAGTGACAACGAACCATCATATAATTAGTTTCCTATAGGTAAAGGAATGCAAAACCTAGTATTATGTATGTTGTTTTGTTACATAATATCTAAAATATATGACATTTACATGTAGTTGTTTCTAACTTAGTTTTAGTTTTTTTTAAAAAATAATGTCAGACAGACGATACAGTCCATCACGCTGTCAGAGATCTGCGAACGATCCGGTAGCAGCAGAGATAACCGATCTCGCCATTCGGATTATTCAGACATAGGATTTCGTGACAATGTTGCTTCATAGTCTAGTCAGGGGCAACAACATCAATCTCAACATCCTCAGCAGCATCACCCCCCGTAGGCCCCCTTGTATCATCCATACACATTTCCACCCTCTCAACAGGCCCCCTTCTTCCATTAAACATCCCCGTCATATTTACATCCAACACCTCCCCCTTCGAATATGACATGTCTTTGCCATCTATATTTACCGATAACCCAGCCTTTATGTAGATGTATTCTACAATCTTATCTTCACTACCTACACCACCCGTCTCTGGTCACGTTACCACGCAGCCATACGGTAGTCCTACTTTTCATTGGGGGATCAACATCTCCATCGTATCAGCACGACCCCCAAACGGTCGCCCGACCCCCAAACGGTCGCCCGACCCAGTCCATCTGATTTATTTGCCTCACAGTCGCCTAGTTCTTCGACACTTCCTTCTGGCGACCCGTCTATATGCGCTGCCTCACATGGACGACGAAGAGGCGTTTAGGCCGCTAGAGGCAACACTGCTACCCAAGTTGGGGGTGATATTCTTGGTTGTCAAGGATGATGGATAGTACGTATACTTAATTTAATTACGCATATCTACATTTCGTTAATTTACGTAAAATTAAGGTCTAACATAATTTTTTAATTTAGTGGACGCAAGGTGCACCTATCCGACAAAGCTATAGGAGAGACGATGAGGGCATACACATATTCCTTGCACAAAATTAGATATTCATAGGAGCATGTTCCCCGGCACATTCGTATATTGGAATCAATGGAAGGTAAAAAATCTTTAGGTAAGAGTTGTATATTTTACTTACAATATATGGACTAAATTACAATATTTTTTGTATATAACTGTCTTTCGATTGGAATCCAGTGGATGATGGGTTGTTATAGAGGCGTACGACAGACAGATCACCACTCGGTACGCTGACTTCATAAGCAAGATGTGGTCGAAGGATAAGAAACCGAGCCACGTATCTAATAAGATCTTCGAGCATTACAAGAAAATTCAGTCCACCCCTGAATTCAAGAAAAGGTCAGAGCAAACAAGCAAGAATCGACGAATGGAGTTGGGGGGAACCCGATATGAGTGTAGTAATCCATACAAGTGATTTCATATCCATCTATCAGCACGCAGAGAGACTGATAGGTCATGTTATGCTATAATAATTAAGTTTATATATATATATATATATATATATATATATATATATATTATGTAATAAGTCTCAAAGTTAATCCTACTTAAAAATGTTTTATAGGAGGAGAAATTATGCCGACCCCTGACTGCTTTGAAGTTATGTTTGTACTTCCACACTAAGGATTACGAAGACGTTACTTTCCTAGATTCCCGAGTAGAGAGGATTGTCGTAAGAAACTAATTTTGTAGTAATTGTTTGTTCAATTAATTATAAGTATGAATGACTTATATATATGATTTGTGAATGTTTAAATTTATTAATACAAACGGTGATACACGACAGACGCGTCGAGCTCACACAGTCGCAACGTGACACGCCAATTGTTGAGACTGTATTGTGTTTGTTTGTCGTGGAGTGTGATGACAAAGGACAGACATATGGATTAGGGTGGACATCATCGGGGTCAAGGAATATACGAGCTGGAGCTGAAGCTGGGTCTTCTTGGCCCATATCTACTAATGATGAGCCCATCGAGTAGCTCATGAAGGACATTAAGGAGATACAGAGAAGACTTCTAAGGGTTATTAATAATAAAACCCTCGACCGTGACCAATTGCAAGAGATGCAGGGACGATTAGGTCGCATGGAGCAGGCTTTGATAGACAAACTTGAAATTTCATTTACGCCTCCAACACCTCCAGCTAATGACTCGGAGACCAACGAGGACCTCAATGATTGAGTCTTTTGATGTATACACTTAGACTTTAGGTTTCTTTTCTTTTCTTTTTTTCATATTTTGTAGTTATACATGTACATTTTCTATATTTGTAAACCTTCTTTTGTTATATTTATTTCATTTATTCTTCATTTATTTTAATTATTAAATTTAATTTGTTTATATTGTTTATTTTTTGACAATTATTGTTTTCATCAAATAATAAATAAAAAATTGTTAATTTAAAAAATAGTTTAAAATTAATATTTTTTTATTAAATTAAAAAAAATCCAGCATTAGTTTTAATAAATAACATTTATTTCAAAAAAAGTTTTATAATGTTTTAAGTTATTTTAAATATAAATTAATTTTGAAATCTATTTCAAAAATAAAAAAATAAAAAATAGTAATTTTATTTTATTATTTATTTTAGTTAAAATGGTTTCTTAAAAATTTAAAAATTTTAAAAATAAAAAGTAATTTTATTTTAATTAAAACAATTTTTTAAAATAATTCTGAATTTATATTATTTTTAAATTATTTATTTAATTCTGAAATATATTTTGAAATTAAACGTTTTTTTTTTAAAATAACAACGGAATTAGCGACGACTTCCCGTTGCTATTCTTGTCCACGTGGTTGTTAGGCAAGCCACGTAGACATCAATAGCGACGGGAGTAGCGACGGGCTCTCGTCGCTAAATTGGATGATATGGCAGAAGATGAATCCTCATTTCCACGTGTCACAAAACGACGAAAGGTTTTGGCGACGGAAATAACGATGGGTACCTGTCGCTAGTTTTGATACCCGTCGTTAAAAAAAAAAAGCGACGGAGTCACCCGTCGCTAAATGATATTAGTGGCACTAGTATAGCAACGAGATTTCACGTCGCTATACTGGTATATTTTTCTAAGAGAGAGAGAGAGAGAGAGCTAAATAGCTATTTAAACATGGGGTGGTCCATACACTTATAAATCAGTAACTAAAATTTGAAAATAATAGTTGTACTCGAAGTTTTCTTTTCTTGCAACTAACACTACAAGAAAATCAATATTTAAGGACAGGATTTCACGTCACTAAATATTGTTTTCTTGTGGTTGCAGAATTTTAATGACAAGAAAAATCATGTCATGACCTATCCCTAAAGGCTCTTAGGCTAAAAGTATATAGTGATGGTATTAAAGTTTAGTCATTGGAATTTATTAGTGACCGAATCTTTCCCGTCACTAAATTACACTTTTAATGACCGAAACTTCCATCATTATTTATGTTAGCCTCTCACTAAAAGTCTATAAGTCAAAAGGCTTTTTTATCATGATTTTCCAATACTTCCTTTTTTTCCACTAAAACTCATTCATTTACAATGTTGCTATAAAATTATGTACCAAAGTTATTAAATTATAGACGCAATAACATAAAACTATTTTATTATTTTATAAAAATGCAATGCACTACATAATTCTATCTCACAAAAAACTAATACTGATATACTGTACCAAATTTAATTAAACATATAATTTACAACAAATATGGGCTCTAATGAACAATTTTATTGTTAATTAGGCCTACTAAGTAGACTCCAAAGTTTCTATGGGCGTTCCTCTTATATAGCTTGTTGTCTTCTTTTACTTCCCATAATTGTGATTCAAACTCAATCTCTTGTTTCTACCAAAACTCGACCCCTGCAAAAAAAAAAAAAAAAAAAAAAAAAAAAAAAAAAAAAAAAAAAAAAAAAAAGAAAAAAAAAAAAAAAACATAAAACTTGTCTCTAATATAATTCCTAAAAAAGGCCCAAATATATAGTATATAATTTAATACAAAAAGAAGATAATTTCAAAAATGCTTAAATGTATTTTAGTATCATTGATACAAAGAGAAGAAAAGGAAAAGTGAAAATTAAAAAAAAAAATCGCACCTTTAAGAATCAAAGAAAATGTGAAAAAACGAAAAGATAAATCTTCCACCATAGAAAAGATTGTTTGTTGGACCCAATCTAGCAAAGTACCTTATGTTGTTTTTATTTTAGTAGTTTTTTGTAGAAATGATTCCTTGTTGAAACAATATGTTTTTATGGTACTGACTCTATCACAGTCAATATCAACAACTATACTCCTATCACCTATACTATAACAAGAGGTGCCCTTACCACATTTTTCCCAACATTTTCATTATTTTTTCTACTAACATTTTCAATTTAACCCTCCAAAAATAGAAAGCACTGCATGTGGTCCAGATCTAAAACAATAAAAACTATTTTCCTCAATTTCACTTTCTAATATATTTTT
Source organism: Stephania yunnanensis (assembly GCA_039657365.1). NCBI lineage: Eukaryota > Viridiplantae > Streptophyta > Magnoliopsida > Ranunculales > Menispermaceae > Stephania > Stephania yunnanensis. Next base: position 48,927,673 of record CM077585.1, on the reverse strand, counting down.
TATAAGTTGAATCAGAAAAGAAATTCTGAATTTATATCAATCAACCACATATCACCTTTTAAGCTTTTTAACAGATCTAAGAATAGAAAACTATTCATAGATTATGAGTCAAATGTGAACTGAAAATCATACATATAGAGAAACATATGTACCTTTAATGTGTATGCTTAATGATGCTATCCATGCATGGCGACATCCTGCATGCCCACATAAAAAAAGCTATTTGGTCATCTACTTATGGCCTTATCCCTGCAAATCACAAAGATGTATAGATTGTACATTTATGTATATAGACTTTAGTGAATTGTGTGAATGAAGGTTTGAGTACAAACTTAGAGGCTAAGACAAATAGGAAAGCATTGTAATTTGGATGTTAAGCAGTGTATGTGTTACCTGATGCATGAGTTCCTTCAAGACTAAAGTTAAACCTCATCCTTCCTTTTGAAATAGCTCATCTATTGATTTGCAGAGCATAACATTTTTATTCACCTGAAAAAGGGGAGTATGTCAGTTAGGGTTCTCTTCCCTCAAATTAATAAGAAGGAAAAAGATAAAAGGAGAGATTTTGAAGAGATGGGAACGACCAATTTGCGTTTTTTCTCTATGGGGGAGTTGAATTTCCCGATGTTCTTGACGAAGGCGATGACGAAAGTGATTCCGACATAGGCAAGGGGAACAACGAGAAGCCAGGGGAGGGAGAAGTGGCTGACTTTGAGCCAGGAAAAATGGGGGAAAAGCTCGTGCGATGGGGAATAATGAAAATATTGAAAAGATGTCTATCATAAACATCAAATGTTACATATTTCAACCAACAATAAGCTTTTTCCATCATGAACATTAAATTTCAAACTAAGATTATGTTCAATGTTACATATTTTGGCTAATACTTTTTATCTAATATAACAACTTAATTGAACTTTAACCAACTTAGTTAAAGCTCTAAGAATTTTGTTCTTGAAATTTCAAAATTATAGCAAAGATGGTCACCTCAAAACTATCTACCCTTGCATAACAAAAGCAAAGATAAGATTTTTCGAAACATACCTCAAGATGTGCATAAATTGGATTTCCAGTTGATGGTTATGTTAGTTTGTAAGACTAATCAATTCCAAATTGTAACTAAAGAAAGAAAAGTTATTTTCAAATTAAAATAATTATAAAAATAGCTGGTGAGGTGAGGAAAAGAATTAATAGCTGGTGAGGTGAGGAAAAAGAATTGTTAGATCATGAGCTATAAGACAAAAGGCATAATTTGTTGCATAAGGTTCTTGTTCATACTATCGTAAGTATATCCTTCTAATAATATCCATATAATTAAATTCATTAAAATCTTTCACAAAGAGAAAATAGTCCCAACAAGCATGTAACAAGCACGTATAAGTAAAATCTTATTTATCATAAAATCAATGAATATAATCTCAACTTTTTCATCAAAATTAAATCCATACGTTGTTGAAATTCTCATCTAACAAAGGAAGCAACCACTACATTGTTAAAATCAATTAAAGATACTTTTCAAAATCTAATGAACAAATAAAATACTTCAAGAAAGATTACCTTATCATCAGTCAAAAAAATCACAACTAGTAATCCCTTGAGCAGTTGGGAATGGTAATCGGATGAATTCTTATCAATATTATGATCAAGAAGTCTGGAGAAGCCATCATTGAGAATACTAGAAGAATCTGAATACTTGTTCCCCTTGATATCAAGCGCAAAATCTTTACTGAGTAGCAAACTTTGCTTCCCATAGTTAATTGATTTGGGCATTGGCCAAATATTCAATTCCACGGGAGAGGTTAACATAGAAGTAGTTGTTGCGTAAATGTAAATGTTGGAGTAGTGACATAGAACCTATGAGGACTTCTAGATGGGGACGACTAGAGATTTGCACATCTGAGAGATCGAGCGAGGTGACCCATTCGCGATTGCAAATAACAAATCATTACTCTCTGAGAACATGGACTGAGACAGTCTGCAGTCCTCAATGAGATTTCATAGGTGAAACCCACAAATACCTCACAAGAAACCATTCAATCACCACAACATAGAGAGGGAGAGAGAGAGAGAGAGAGCCTTCCTCATCATAAACCTAGAGATGGAAGAAGAGAGACTGAAACCAGAGGGGTTTCGCGAACGATCTTATTGAGAGTCCACTCGAAGGCACCAGTGCTGCTGATCGATGTGTGGGGGTATCACTTGAACAAAAATAGGTGTTGAAGCACCCATGCCCTAGATACTAGAGCTCTATACCTAGTTTGATTCGAGCTGGTATTCCTCGCTATCTCATCTGTGATGAGCAAAAGAGCATCGATTGAGAGCAATTGAGATAAGATTTGAGTGATTGGTTAAGATGGAGAGGAAATTAGGACGAGCTTTCCATCTCCTCAATCTTCAATGCATTGCAAAACCTAGATCTACAAATCGCACAAGCATCCTTACCTTTTTTTAACCTTTTTTTTCTCATCAAGGAGAGAGGCGATTAAAGTTTTGGTAGGTCAAAAATTATTTAAGGACTGTAATTGATATCAATAATCACTAAATACAAATCTCTTCCTTGAATCTCAAGGCTTTAATGACTAACAAAAAAATCGCCTCTCTCAATTGTACTTATAATCACTGGATTTCGTACCGCCACTTTTGTGGTTAAAAATCCTTTTTTTGTAGTGTAAGTCGCACGTATGAAGGTAATATTAAATGATTAGAATATGAGTTAATTTTATAATTTAAGCAATCATATTATATTATATTATATTATATTATATATTTTAATAAAGAAAGGGTCAATGGATGTTTAAGATTCACGAGTTAAACAATGACATGCATTAAGGACAAATTAAATATATATTCCTCATATTCTACAAGACAAAATTGTATACTTCTATTAATTATTTGAGAGAAAAAGTCCACTTACTAAACCTACAAAGGCTACAATTAATGCTTCTTCTTTAATTATTCATAATATTTATATTAATTAACAAACAGACCACACTTAGAATTAAGATCAATTAATAATATATAGGTGCGTACGTGGCACTTTTATTTCTTTTAGATTATTATATATTTGTACTCGATCAGCCTTGTAACTCTTGATAAGATCAAATATTGTCTTTTGGTTGACACTTGACAGCGTTGGAAGGACGCCCAACTGAAGGTTTGTTTTAACAAGAATGACAAACAGAAAAGGATTAAGAAATGTCAAATATATATATATATATATATAAATATTAATCATATAAACCTTAAAGGAGTCATGCGTGTTTCTTAGTGATTCGAACTTAATCTTTGGATGAAAGATTTGAATGGTATGGACCATATATATTTGGGTGGTTTTCTACTATTATTTTTTAATATTAGACGTGTTGGTTATCTAGACTTGTTTATGAGCCAAATTTGAGTCTAGCCTAATTGAGCTCAGACTTAAAAATTTAGCTTAGATTTAGCAAGCACAACATATATGCATAACTATATAATGATCCAAGCCCAATTCATATAAAAAAATATAAAACCCAACCTCGGCCTAAAAATTAAGCTTATCTCTAATTTTTTATTAAAAATATAAAAATAAATAAATTATTTATTTTATAATATTTACTTTTGTTTATTTTTTTAATACCATTATAACTTGTGTATATTTAATATGTATGCTTTTATATATTGTGTAAGAAGGAGGTTTAACTTAAATGATAATGAACAAACAAATGCATTTAGATCCTAAAATCAAATCCTGCCTGCATCACAATTTATTTTAAAAATCGTACTTATTAATAATACTAAAGCCTCAAAATGTGCCTTCAACTTGTTTCACACACAATGCCTGTAATAAACAATTCCCTAATATAATATCCTAATATAAAGAGGTGGAGGTTATTCATAGTGAGCTTGTAATAAACAATACCCTAATATATATATATATATATCCTACAAAAGCATCAAAAATTAATTTGAGATAATTAAATTCGCATCAAACGTAACCTTAAAGCATCAACTCTAAACCTTAATTAAACGTATGGATAAACTGATACTTTCGAAGACAAGTTATGAAGTAATTTTCAAGTACAGATTGTTTACTTCATTCATAGGAAGAGATTGTTTACTTCATTCATAGGAAGAAGGACATAATCAGAAGGAAAACCCAAAAAAGAAAGAGAAAATAGTCATTAGGTTCAAAATTTTTATTTTTTCTCTTTCTTTAAAAAAAATTGTAAAATTTTTCAAGTATAAATTAAATTGTAATAACAATCGAAACGTCTTTTTGCTACTTTTGTTACTTATTATTTTTTGATAAAAAAGAATTCAACATTAATTGACTCCACTTAAATTTTTACTCTCAACTTTTTATGTAACGTTCTTTATACCAAACTCGCAAGCTACTCACTCAATTAATAACATCCAAAAAATTTTTTAATCTTTTTTCTTTTTATATTTAGCAGAAGCTTGTAAACTTAGTTATTATTCTAGTAAAGAAAATGTCCGATCTCTTTTTAATTTGTTAAAAGATAATAACGACCTTTGAAAATAACTCCTCCATAAAATGTGGAAACATGAAAATAAAATCACAAAGCGCAGTAGCTGGACGGCCCATAACGCACCACGTATGCAGAACTTGTTCGAGTTTTTAGGGTTTCCTTGGCACTGCTAGCGTACATTTCAACGGACATTTGTGCGTTGATGTATGTGCGATATACCTCGAGGTGCATATATGCGCATCCCGAGGAGAATCTAACGCACATCGAAACACAACGTGCGTTTAATGTACGCCTATCATTTTCCATAACGTTGCGTCCCGTGTGTTTTGGGCAAAGTGTTTCGTTGCAAGCATACGTGCACGACTTTAAAAGAATTCACGTGAATTCAATCACAAGCGTCCACTCCCACAACTTCGGAATCATTTTGATCCCAAAACCCACGCCCCTCTCGTTCACTTGTCCTGTTTTGTTGCTCTAATTTGGTGATGTTTGAAGAACAAATTCGTGCATTGTGATGGTGATGAGAGGGGCTTTTGTTGTTGATGGGCGAATGCGCGATGAATTCTCAAATGGTTATTACGGACTTTGCACAATTGGAGGAATGGTTAGTGCTGGGATTACCCATTTCGCCATTACACCTCTCGATGTCCTCAAAGTCAATATGCAGGTCTGCTTCGGCCCCTTTGTTTATGTATGGGTACCCTTTTTAGGGTTGTTCATGGTTTTATGTTTTGTTTGTGTATGTGGGTTTTTTTTTTCTTTCTGGAAATGGAATTTGCTTCATGTAGTGTTGAGTGATGATTTGTGGTTTTTAATGTCTACAATTTTTTATTTTTTTATTTTTTTATGACCATGGGTGTGCAAACCTTTTTCAGTCTCTCCTTACTTTACTTCGACGTATCTCACCGCCCCAACCTCATAACCCGAGAGATTTTCTTTATCACTACAACACACCCCTGGGGGTCAATGTCTACAACTTTGCCACTAGTTAATCAATCATTAGATATTTGTTGGGTTTTCCCTCAATTTGAATTTCAAAAAAAAATGGAAGAGTTTGAACTATATAGCTAACTAACTTAAAATAATTGCTTTGTGTTGAATTTCGAAGGCATGTTTTAAAGTTTTAGGTGTGATGTATTGATTATTCTATGTTGTTATCAATCATTATGTATTTTGGTTGTGCAAATTAAACTTAGGAATGGTTTGCGCTAATTTTCACTGAATTCGGTGACAGTCTCTTGAGGTGGGTTTTCTATGTGTAAATGAAAATGCTGGCAGGGAAGGTTCATGGACTCAATTAGGTTAATGACTGTGAGCCGAGCAAAGACCAATGATCGCATGAACTGTTGTTCAGCTCATAGATTAATGCTTTTATAGGCACCTTATGTAAAATTGCATTTTGTGTTCTCAATTTCCAGCATTATCAAAAGCCATTTTGATTGAAACTCCAGAGAGGGTATAGTGTATGGTTTAGACCTCGGTAGTGAATATTTCAAGTCATCAGAAGACAGATTGAACGGTTTAGCAATGTTCCTTACACATTGAAATTAAATTGACTTCCAATTTATTACTATATACATTCTTTGTAGTGGAGTTTATTATTTTTGCTTCATCTTTTTGTCCTTTTCTCCTCTTCCTATTTGCTGCAAAGCTCAGTTTTAATCGTTGACTTTTTTTTTCCCAATGATGTTTTTCCCTGCTACAATTTTTCGTGATACAGTAGTTCAGCCAACTATGCTTTATGATAGTAAATATTGAGATGTAAATAAAAAAGCGCACGCATAAAATGAGCATATTAAAGAAGAGGATGCTTCGGTGGATTTGTGATAAAATGTGAAAAAATAAAATAAGAATTGCGGAGTCAAAGAAAAGTTGGAGTAGCACCCATATAGAAAAAAAAAGAGGTCGATAGGTGGTTTGGGGAGATATATTGAAACAACCCTTCCCCGACCTAGAGTTGGGCCGCACGACCCAGGTCGCCACCTAGACCCAATACTTGAATCAGATCCAAATAACGGTCTGACACACCTAAACAACCTGCGGAATAACGGAAGTAGAATGCATAATTTTAAATTTAAATAAATACCGTATGTCACCATAAACCAAAGTTCATGGCATCTCAATTCAACTTAGCAAATCAAAATAATATGAAGTCTCCAAAACCTTCGAAAGCTTATAAATGTATCAAACTGACTAAGGAAATGTTCAGCTACCCAAAGGACTAGCCTAGGTTACATCTCTTATTAGTAATCTTAAAAAACAAGTAGTACATAATATCGCGCAAGACTCACACTGCAAGGAGACTTCAAGCTATGACCTTCCTCTTGCCACGATCTACCGCACTCAAAGATGGACTTGTAGTGTAAGTGGGGTGAGCTAAAAGAACCAACAGAGCCCAATAAGATAAGAACTAGGCTCAAATATCAAATACGCAAGTATTACCTATAAAGTAAAATAAAAGTAGCATACATTTGAAATCAAGATAAACATTGATAATTCATAGAGCTAGGCTCAAATATCAATTTAAGCAATGATAAGAAATTCAAAGAGCTGTAAAGCATAAGAAGACAAGTTCTACATGCAAAGGGGTTTCAAGAGAGATACATAGAAAGTAATAAATATAAATGCAAGTCCATTGTTCCATTTGTCATTACCTCCCCGTGATGACCAATCATCAAAATATAACAAATATGCGCGAGTGACTTGATTCTAACGTATGTCCACGGTTCCTCAGGAGGCCCGGGTGACTTGGTTCCATCGTGCATCCACAACTCCCCAAGAAGCCCTTGCAATGGGTGACGTGGTTCCATCATTAGCTACAATTCCCCAAGATGCCCTTAAACATGTAAGGTGACTTGGTTCCACCATATTACTATGGATCCCCAAGAGGTATGAAATGAAGTCAAACAAGGTAGGCAACAACTCAATCTCAAGTCTTTTAGTTAAAATCGTGATTCTAAATATACTAGTAGCAAGCCACATTTGATAAATGAGCGGAGCTCGCTATTTACCTGACTCGCCGCGACGCCTATAGCAATTCCTGGTACGCCCGGGGCCCGATGTGAACTTTCGCGTGACACTATAAAATCCATAACTCATCACATAAATAAATGCTTTGATTTAAAGTTAAGTAATCTTCCATTTATGGGTCTTTGGAGTCCACTTGTGTGGGTCCTGCGGGTTCAGTGTCGTCAGGTGCCCTCGTCGAGATGCCAATGAGCGTCGTGGATAGGGTTAAGGTCTCATTTGACCTTTAATTTAATTGCAGGGACCAATTTGGTCCATATTTTATTGACCAGGGGCCAAGTCAGCCCCTGGTCAACACGGTCAAACCCCTGGAGGTTAATCCTGCTTACGACCTTTGATCCAGGGTCGGGCTCCTAGTTCGTCGACCGTGGGGGAGGGGGAGCGATTGCTCCCCTTCCTGCTGGCCCGCGCGCCCCTGGCCAGTCGTGGCTCTGGCAGCCGCCCTGGGAAGGGTGGCTTGGGTGCCACCCCTTCCTTTCTTCCTTACGGCGGTGGGGGCTCCCTAGTGGGGCCCTACCTATTGTCACCGGCGACGACAGCTATGACGTCGTCGCCACCCCTATCGGCTATCGCCGCGGCACCGCCACCCCCTTGGGTCTTCTTTCTCATTCAACTCCCTTCCTTTTCCAAAAATATCCAAAACAAGCTCTTTTTTTATTTAGGGTTCGTAGATTAATTAGTGGTGGATAGTGAACCTGATCATCGGGTGGGCTTGGGACAAGTTTAGGCAGTTTTTTTTTTGAAAGCCCTATCCAGTCCTGCTTTTAAGTATTGCGGGCCCAAGCCCGTCACAGGTCGGGCTAGAGCTGGGCCTAAATGGGTCTTTAAAAAAAGTGAACCATAACTTTTTTAGCCATATCACACTAAGAAAGGATAAGATAGTAATATTTTATATATTGTGTAAAAAAAATGAGAACAACAACAACAGCAGAGCCTCAATCTAAAAAAAATTTACCTCACATAAAATCATTTAATTCATCTTCTTTACCCGGAATGTCATTCTCCTCCTTGTCGCTAGAGCTTTCAGATTCAATTAGATCCCCGATGCAAACAATTTTTAGGATTTTGTATTATTGGATTTATATGAGTTTATATTTAAGGTTGTTTTGGGTGTTATATTATTAAATAACTATATTAAAAAAAAGGAAAGTGCTAAATCCCTAATTGCCAAAATATAAATAGTCAAATTGATTTATTAAGGAAACATTTCGACAAAAAAATTACCAATATTTGTTCCTAGTTTCCTACCAAAAAATAGCCATACCTATTTTTCAAGAAAAAGTCATTTATTTTTCAAAAAAATAGCCATATTTATTTCTTTTCTCAAAAAGAATAACTTATATTCTTTTTATAAAATATTTTACCAACAGATTACACATATTTTTGTAACACCCATGATCAGTCAACTTTAGATGTTGTACTTTGGTCACTAAAGTCTATTTGTAGCAAAAAAAATCACTCAACTTTTTGAAACATTTCACTAAAAGTCACTCCAATTACTTTTACCGCGGCGAAGTATGACGTGGCACTTCTGTAGCATAGGTAAATTTGAGATTAATATTAAATCAGCCTTGATATCCATATTCTCTCATCAAGATGCCCATCCAATGTCCATATTAGGTGTGTAAAATAATGTTACAACACTCAACAACACAAGTTACACAACTAAGATCACCGAAAAAGAGTACCAATCACTATAGAAAATTACATTATATTGTGCCAAATTATGCACCGTTCGTTAAATTACTTCTCAAACATAAATCACGTTTCCTCATCATTTCCCACGAAAGAGGGAAGATGAAAAGCCAATACAGATTGAGCAATCAATCGTCTTTCCTCCCCACCAAAGAGGCAGTTCCATCATCACGTCTTATCTCCAAGAATTAGGGAGATTTCTGGTTTTCTTTTCCTCATCTCTCTTCTTCTACATTAGTGATAATGTTGCTGATCACGGTGAAGTTGTGAGATTGGTTCCATGCCTAATGCCTAGAGTTAATTAAGCTTTTGAAAGGATACAAATTTGAGAAGCCTAGAGTTGATTAAGCTTTTGAAAAGAAGGATTCAAATGGGGAGGTCATTATAGGTTGCCCAGTATTCGAAACATCGATTTTGAACAAATGTTTTTATATATTACAAACACCTAAAAGTTGTGAACTTGTGTGTTGATGTTATTCGATTGAAAATGTTAGAGATTGATAACATGGGAGAGTACTAGTTTCGGTGATCTTTTTTTTAGGTCAGTTTTAGTGATCTTAGTTGTGTTATTGAGTGTTCTGACATTTTTTTCACACCTAATATGAACTGTTGGATGGAAATCTTGTTGAGAGAATACGGAAGTCAAAGTGACTTAATATCAATCCTAAATTTATCAATGCCACGTAAACACCACGTCATACTTTGTCGCGGTAAAAGTGACCGGAGTGACTTTTAATGAAAAGTTTCGAAAAGTTTGGTGATTTTTTTGTTACAAAATAGATTTTAGTGACCAAAGCGTTACGACATCTAAAGTTGAGTGACCATGGGTGAAATTATCCCGAAAATAAGATCCCTTCCAAAACTTTCAATGTCTGCGGAGAGATAGTTGAAGAGTTGGAGGAGATGAAGAGGTGTGTGACGTGAGGTGTATGCGTGAGTGTGTGTGTTGAGTTTTTTTTTTTTTTTTGTAGATTATTAATGTTAGCCGACCCCGATTAATTTGGGACTGAGGCTATGTTGTTGTTGTTGTAGATTATTAATGTTGGGTAAGTTGTCGATTGATATTCTAAGTTCTAACTTCTAAGATATTATATTATTTTTAGTGTGATTTTTTAGGATTTTGTATTATTGAATTTATATGAGTTTATATTTAAGGTTGTTTTGGGTGTTATATTATTAAAAAACTATATTAAAAAAGGAAAGTGCTAAATTCCTAATTGCCAAAATATACATTGTCAAATCTCTCTCTCTATATATATATATTAAAAGGAGACCTTGGGTGCCACGTGGCTTCCTCTCATTCTTCCTCCCTGCCACGTTATCAACTTATATGCCCCGTCATCAATCCTACTCATCTATATATATATATATATATATATATATATATATATATTAAAGGAAGACCTCGGGGTGTCACGTGGCTTCCTCGCATTCTTCCTCTCCACCACGTCATCAATTTATATGCCTTGTTAATTTATTAAGGGAAACACTTTCACAAAAAAAAAATACCAATATTTATTCCTAATTTCTTACCAAAAAATAGCCATACCTATTTTTTTTTTTAAATCATATTTTTTTTTAAATAGTCATATTTATTATTTTTTTCAAAAAGAATAACTCATATTCTTTTTATAAAATACTTTACCAACAAAACACGCATATTTTTTGACAGAAAAATAAAACACACATACAAAAACAACAACAACAACAACAACAACAACATAACCTCAGTCCCAAATTAACTGGGGTCGGCTACATGGATCAAAATTTTCCATTGTGCTCTATTAAGTGCAATTGATGGTGAGATTTTCAAATCATTCAAATCCCTCCTAATTAATGCATCCCATGTCAACTTTGGTCTGCCTCTACCTTATCGAATTTCTATAGTTTCTATTGAGTCAAGTTTTCTAGTTGGGGCATTTGTAGGCCGTCTTTGCAGGTGACCAAACCACCGCAATCGACATTCCTTAATCTTTGTATCAATTGGTGCTACTCCTACTTGCCTTTGAATTTCTATATTTTTTACTTCTATCTTTACGATTTTTAACCCCTCTTCCACCTAAGCATTCTCATTTCTGCTACGTTCATTTTATGTAATTGTTGTTGCTTTATCGCCCAACTTTCACTTCCATAGAACATAAAATAGAACACACATATTTATTAATTATTACTCAAAGTGACTAAAAAAACATTATTTTTTTTAAAACAAAAAAACATTATTTAAGGATAACTAAAAAGTATGATTTTGGTTTTTAGCTATTGATTGGCTTATATCTTTTATTTGTGTTTGTTCAAGGTCTTATAAGTCATGTATGTTCTGCTTACTCTGTGCACTATGATGGTCTCTTGAATCCAGACTCGACAAGTAGGCCTTGTAAGTCAAGACTGGGGACCGGAGATCGAGGGTAAACAATCCCTTCGGGCTGTATTCTGCTTGTTTCGTATCAATAAAACTCTGAGGAGTACCTCCTCCTTTTATCAAAAAAAAAAGAATTATTAATAAGTAGACTATAATCTTTACTTTAAAAATGAGTATAATTTTATTTTAGATTTTTTATATGGTGTTTGAGGATCGGCGACAACGATTAAAAAAACTTGTTTGTCCGAATGGTAATTCGTAAGGGCCTTGGTTCTCCAGTCTCGACTCTCGACTCTCGAGTTTGTCCCTTGAACACTTCAATTGAATGATTGTTGAATTATATTTTAATTTTTTATATAACTTAACATTCCAAATTTTCGAACCATAACTTAGGGCATCAAAAAATAAAAAAAGATATTTATTTAAAATAATAATTATTAAACAACACACAAAGTTAAATATGCTTATTATTATTTAATAGAAACATAAAAATTAATTATTGTTAAATAACACAAAAAGTTTAGTTTGCTAATTAACAAGAAGTTAATTTGTGGTATGAAGGAACAAAAACAACAACAACATAACCTCTATCCTACCTTAGTTGTAGTATGAACAAAATAAAAGGAAAAAGTAAAAATATATTGATAGTAAATATAATTAGTGATTATTATTAGACTATTAGTAATTTAGTAAAAGTTTGGGACTGAGGCTATGTTGTTGTTGTTGTTGTAGTAGTAATTTAGTAAAAGCCACCCTCTTATGTCTTAGCTTTTAATCTGCTCCCCCTCTCCGACGTCTCTGTGTATGAAACGAAAGACAAATAATATTTTTTATCGGTAAAAGACAAATAATAATTATGATGGACAAAAAACTAAGTAACTAAATTTATAAAATATTTTTAAGTTATAGCAAAAAAAAACATCAATTTTTGTATATCATCTAACTTTTTTTTTTAGTAGTTTGGCTTCATAAGAAAAAATTAACATGAATTGAAATTGATATAAAAGAATATTATATAGTTGTGGTAAGGGAAAAAAATAGATGACTTCTATTAGTTTGAGATGAGGGCTATGTTGTTGTTGTATGGTAAGAAATTTTTTTTTAGATGGACAAATGCAACATATAAAAATACACTTTTGTTAGTTGTTTAAGAAATCAAATATAAGATTGATTGATAATGTATAAATTATAATTTATCAATTTTAAAGTATTAACAAAAAAAATATTTTGAAAATTGATTAGTGAACCAGAACATACTATAATAAATATATACCTATGCAATTAGATGACACGAATAAAGGATTAGCACATTGGTTAAGACTTTAGTGTAGCATTTGGGCAATCTGGGTTCAAGCCTTTTCTTTCTCACTTTTAAAAATATATATATATATATATATATACACATATTTCTACATTTTGAACACAAATCTATATGGGCGGGTCGAGCTTGGGTTGATAAGTGCAAACCCAAGCTCACCCCACAAAATAGTGGGCTTTCACAGGCTTGGGACGAGCCGGGCCCAATTGAGGTTTTCAAGGCCCAAGCCCGGCCCATGTTGATAGGGCCCGGGCCGGGCTGAACAGGGTTCAACTCAATGATTAGGTCTAATTTATATTATGGTTGAATCAATTTAGGGTTCACATAATTATTAAATTTCCCTTGGGCGGATTTTGACACGTCATCAACTACATAGAATCAAACTGAGTTGAAACCTTAACTCCATCTAGTAGTCACATACTAATTTGGGAGCAAAGTTTTGTAGATGACTACGATAATTACGTTTTTCCTTTTATGAGATATAATTTATGTGTTTTTGTGATTATTTGATATTAGCATTGGTTTTTCTTGGCGACTCAATATTTCATTAGTTTTTTGATTGATTGCTGGTCATGGTATGTAGGTGAATCCCATCAAGTATAATGGCATTTGTTCCGGACTTGCAACCATATGGAGGAAGGAAGGTCCTATGGCCCTTTGGAGAGGATGGGACAGCAAATTTTTTGGATATGGTATACAAGGGGGTTGCAGATTTGGCCTATATGAGTATTTTAAGCAGTTTTACTCAGACACATTGGTAGAAAAGCACAGGAGCCTCGTCTTCTTTCTCAGCAGTGCATCTGCTCAAGTATTTGCCGACGTAGCCCTTTGCCCTTTTGAAGCCATCAAAGTCCGCGTTCAAGCTCAACCAACTTTTGCCAAAGGTTTACTTGATGGATTTCCAAAACTATATGCAACTGAAGGCATCTCTGGGTATATAATCCGAACACCCTTCCATTGAAATCTTTTTACTGTCTAGTACTGCGGTTTTTGAATAGGCTGTTGTCTTTTTGCTTCAGATTTTACAAGGGTCTTCTTCCACTATGGGGTCGAAATCTTCCATGTATTATTACTTGTTCTCTACTATGAATTCTTTTCCTACTTTAATTTCCTCAGATGCAGCAAACTACCAACTTTTTCATATGGTTTTTTTTTTTTTTTTTTTTTTTTGAAGTCTTTTACTTTTATGCAGTTTCTATCTTTATGTTCTCGACATTTGAGTATTCTGTGGACAACATATATCGAAATGTTATTCAAAGAAGAAAGGAGGAATGCTCAAAAGCTCAACAGCTTGCTGTGACATGTGCAGCAGGATATGCAGCTGGAGCTGTTGCTATTTTTGTGTCTAACCCGGCTGATAACATCATTTCTGCTTTGTATAATAAGAAGGCTGATACGGTGCTCCAGGTAATTCTTTTCTGTGTCATTTAGAAATCCATACGTTTGTATAAAAACTCAAATGAGACTATTAATGTACTTTTCCTTCACCTGTACAGGCTATGAAAAACATTGGAGTTGCCGATTTGTTTACAAGAAGTCTCCCTATTCGAATTTTGTTGGCTGGGCCTGTTATAACTTTGCAGTGGTTCCTCTACGACAGTATCAAAGTTTTAAGTGGATTGTAAGCGCATTACTCTTTCCTTCTCATTTAAAGTATGCTTTGAAGATTTTGATTTCTGACATGACGAGGAGGGGAGGCTCATATCTGATATTTTTGTTGTAAAGAGTTTTGGCAATTTTCTGGTGTGAATTGGATTTTATACTTGCATCTGATGTAATAAATAGTATAGGTCTTGGTTTTTCGACAAGGGAGTTTAGGACTCAAGTGAAATTCATATAGTTAGATAGTCATTTTGCAGTACTTGAGATATGTTTATGCATGGTTATTGCCATTATTATTTTTTGGCATGTGATCTGCTATGGATCATTCAGATGCTCACTAACAAATGATGTTTTCTGAATCTTTAAAGCAAAGTATGTGATATATATGCCATTTTTCCTTCTGATGAATGACTGTCATTTTGAATACAATAGATGTGATAATTATGCAAGAGCGAATTCATTGGAAAATGACAATCGTCTAACATGGTTCTTACTTTGTGCAGTCCGACCAGCGGTGGCCTTAACAGACAGCGTAATGAAGCTATGGAATCATCTTAGGACCGAGTAAATGAAGATTTACTGTTCAAAGTGCTATGCAATGTCATTCAAGGCAAAGCTTTACCTAAATGACTGAAAATTGATATACACCGGCAAAAATTCTTTTCGATGATACATATATTCCAAATAAAAGAGGTGTAAAAATATTTCTGCTCCGCCATTGTTTCGTCTTCTAATAATTCATGGCTGTGCCACAGCCTTAAGAAACCAAATATAGATTACATTAGAGGCAGGGCAGGCATCTTCAATTTTGTGTATAAATCCAATATGTTTTGTATATTTCATGATAAAATCAAATGCAAATAGGTTACCATGTTGTAGTGTTCAACTGATCATCAATTTTTGTTGGCTATGGTTCAGAGAGATTTTCTCTCCTATATTCTGCGTGATTTTGAAATGCTTTGGCAAGCCTTTTTTTTTTTTTTTTTTTTTTTTTTTTTTTTTTTTTTTTTTTTTTTTGGCAAATTTGTTTCAGCCAAGTGAACGTGTGGTGGGAAATAGATGGAAGACTCGGTCAATTGTCCCGGTCAAACCGTAGAGACTTTAGGACACCATTTATTCTCCACATATATAAGTTCATCCTACCATTTGAAGAAGATTTACATTATCCATCTAAAAGAGCTTCAAATGCTCAAACGCAAAAATAAAACTTAAGATATGGCATCATTGAAGGAAGAACACAAGTCTGAATCCGGCGCAGAGAAAGAAAACACAGAAGCAGAGCTGCCTATGCAAAGTAGTCCCTATGTGAAGTACTCAGACTTGGAGGACTACAAACGTCAAGGATATGGCACAGAAGGTCACATTGAGCCGAAGCCTGATCAGGGTGGCGGTGCCACAGACGCACCTACCCTCTCCGGCCAAGGCCTCACCCAAGGTGATGCCTTGGCCGCAGACGCCATAGCGAGCCACTGCAGTCCTTTGAAATTAAACTGAATAAAAGAGAATACAGAATCATAAGTGCAAATGGTTGTCTGATCATTTTTGTATGTAGATAGAAAGCCAAATGTTGCTCAAGGGATTGATTGTTGAGACCAATGATCATGAAATGTAAGTGAACAAAACTATTTCATGCAATGAATTGAGTTAAGGTGTATTTTCGTGGGATCTTAAGAAAAATAGTTTATTATGTTAATAATGTTGCGATACCTGTGTTGATGTCAACCATCTTTGCGGTGAAGTTGTACAGGAGATTTATGTATGATGAGTTCAATCTCTTAAGGTCTATATAATCGACAACGAACAATCAATCTCTTAAGGTCTATATAATCCACAACGAAAATTTGTTCTTTAGCGAAGAAATTTTTAGTGACGAAAAATTCTTGATGCTAAAGCTTTTTTAGTGACGACCAAGCAAATTCGTTGCCAATGCTGTGTTTTTAGCAACATCAATCAAATTCGTCGGTGAAGGGTGAACATACTCTTTAGCGATAAATTTTATTGTGACGACATGGTTTTGTTACTTAAACACGAGATCTTTTGCTACAACTTAAAAAACTTGTCATTAAAAGTACCATATAGCGACATTCAATATTGTGACATGAATTTTATTTCATATACACTATAGCGACAAATAAATTATGACGCTAAAAAATACCTTTAGCCACACATTATCATTTTGTTTCCAATGCATGATATCTTTAGCAACATGTTCAGAAATTCGTTACTAGATTTAGCCTTTTGCTACGATGTCTATTGCGACAACAAGTTTATCACAACTTCACTACAACGCATAGCAAAATTCGTTGATAAACCTTATCAAATAGCAACATATTTTAACATCGTTTCTAATGTGTTCGATCTTTAGTAACATGTTGAAAAATCGTTGCTAGAGTTACCTTTTTGCTACGATGTCTATTGCAACAACATGTTTATCACAAATTCACTATAGTGACGAGCAAAATTCGTCGATAAAGCTTATCAAATAACAACATATTTTCACATCGTTTCTAATGTGTTCGATCTTTCGTAACATGTTGAAAATTGTTGCTAGAGTTACCTTTTTGCTGCGATGTCTATTGCAACAACACGTTTATCACAAATTCACTATAGTGATGAGCAAAATTCGTTGCTAAAGCTTATCAAATAGCAATATATTTTGACATCGTTTCTAATGCGTTGGATCTTTAGTAATATGTTCAAAAACTCATTGCTAGAGTTACTCATTAGGGATGATGTCTATTGCGACAACAAGTTTATTACAAGTTCAATATAGCAACACGCAAAACTCGTTGTTAAAGCTTATCAATTAGCAACATATTTCCATGTTGTTTATAATACCTTGAATCTTTAGCAACTTGTTAAAAAACTCGTGCTTGAATTATCCGTTAGCTACGATCTCTATTGTGACAATAAGTTTATTACAAACTCATTATAGTGACGCACAAAATTCGTTGCTAAAGGTTATTTAAGCTTAATAAGTTTAAGTTATTAATATTGTGAGGTGCAGAACTCCTTTTCTAATTAGTTAATGTTTAATATAAATTCATCGTTAATTTATCTATAGAATAATCCAAGTCTATTGGATCTGTCATACCCCATCTAATTAGCGCAACTGACCAGCTTAGATTACTTTAATCATTTGATAATCTAGCAGCCTCAATCTTACCTTTGAATAAATAATTGAAATTATGTTCGAAGTAATCATCAATTATAAGATTTTATCAATCACAAAGGATTCTAAAAGTAAATCCTCTAACCTCAAAGTTTCCTAAGATTGATTAAATAATCTCTAAAATTTTGTAAAAACTTTTCGACAACACCTCCTTTGTTTCTAAGCCTACATGAGAAAACTCAGTCTTCAAAATTCTTCAACAAAACCCGCTCAGATTGGTGGAAATGCTGAAGGACTCACAATCCATCCATAACAATATATTGCATCAACAATTTATATATTCATTCCAACCTATTTCAGGTTTTCAAAATCCTTAAACTAACATTATCTTAGCTCCATAGTATTCCAATCTGCCCCAAAACCATTTCAACAATTCCAAAAGAGATAATAATCGCACATGAACCTAAATGTTGGACAAAGTATTCCATCACTTAGACTCAGTCCCGAGATTTTGATGTCAACAAACAACGAGAAATGGTATTAACACATTTACCAAATATTTTAGCGCATCCAACACTATTAAAACTCACAAGTTCAAAGGCTACTTGTAATGACCTATTACCTTAAACTATTGATTAGTGTTAATCTAAATCCTAATTAACCTGAGTTTGGCTCGTGGTAAAGTTCGGATTACCTCGATTAGCATGTGCATGTGATTGCATGATAGTTTGTGTTTGTTTGGTTTGTTTAATGAATTTTATAGGTTATGGGATTAATAGAAAATTAATACAAGCTTATAAATAGGAAAATATGCAAACAAACAATAAGTTGTCGGTACACTAAGTGTAACGAGGGGGTCGTAGACTGAATGTGCACACCCGAGAATACTCGTAGGTATGTCCGGTGAACTTATTGGTGAAAGAATACACGAGATATATATTTATATATATTTGACATATAAATATATATATTAAAACTATAAAGTCTGGTTTAAATAATATGGATTGTTTGATCAACCTCGAGATGAGCATACGTGCTTGATGGTGTCAAAATGCATGTCTCTTTATGAGTGTCATTTTAACACATCAATCACTAGATCGGTCTCGAGATAGCGCGATACGTATCTCGAAAAAACCCAATATATATAAATAAAAATTCATCGTTATCTCATTCGAACAATCGAGAAATAGTGAGAGAAGAGTTTGAGTTTGATTTCAGATCGAGATGAATCAATCATGAGAGTGAATTCAACAAGATTATGGAGCTTAAACGATTTAAAAGCTAGAGATCATCACTTTGGCATGTTTTCTTTTTGAGTTGGTTGAAGTTCAATTCAATGGTGATGATTAAATATATGTGAATTATGTTATTTATCGATTGGAAATGGTTTGTAACCTCACTAGAGGTCTTCCAGGATGATTTGTGAATGTGATTGAGGTGGCTTTGGAGATTTGGTAGTGAAACAATTGTCGCTGCCTTGCTCACTATCGAGACTGTGCAGGGCGAAGCGCACTCCATATAGCAGAGGAGCGTGCTACCTCATCAATTGGGACGAACCCAATTTTTGGAGCGCACCCCACTCATTGAAGGAGCGCGCTCCCACCCCAGAAAACAATAATATTGTTGTTAATTGATTAGGTTTTCTTGAGGACTTAGGGACTGGACTAGGGGTTCTAGTTATAGAGTATTAAACCTATATTGATTGTAAATGATCTATGATAGGTGTTGGATCCCCAACAAAAAGTTAGTACCCGAAAAAGTTAGGAATTGAGAACAAAAACCTAGACCGAGGTAAGTATGGATTCGATTATTTATCAATGTTGTATGGTTATCTTAGTATATGTAGTTCATGTAGTTATGTACAGTGTGATGGTTTTCAATAAATGGAAAACGATGTTTACTGTGATTCACGAGAGTAAGTTCCTGGAACTGAGACTAGGTTACATAGGATATGGGTTACCTTCCCGGCCTACATGTAATTTTCTACTCAGTTTATAGGTTGCGTGAATTACATACTCACTAGAGGGTTTTAGATAGAACTATTGGGCATTAATGGATTGGCTAGATAACACATATGTGCAATGTGTTGGTCTAACAATCACATTAATGACGTCAGGGGGTAATCGACCCTAGTTTTATAAATAAAATGGGGAGTCACAGTGTAATAGTCATTGACAATTTTCTATGCATCCGTTATTTATCGAATTATATGTTTTCCATGTTCTTATTAGCTAACATTGGTGCATTTGTTATTGCATAATGTTCTTGATGATTATATGGAACATTGATGGCTATGTGAGTCCCTACTTACTAAGCAAGTTGGAGGACTCACTCCAAATAACTTTCAAGAAAAATCGACGAGCGCTACGACTACGGGATAGAGAAAATGTAGGAGTCTTGATCTTTTCTTCGATGTTATGAGTTTTCTCTTGTTTATATATTTGTATTGAATTACGTTTTTGTAATATCATAAGGGATAAGGATTCATATAACTGAGGTTTATTCCGGTTTGATTTGGTACTGTATATCGTATTTTAATTATTAAAAAAATTTTAAATTTTTATTGAGTTTATTATTTAATTTATATTGATATTCGATATACAATGGTATTTATCAGGTGAAGGA
Organism: Stephania yunnanensis; assembly: GCA_039657365.1. NCBI lineage: Eukaryota > Viridiplantae > Streptophyta > Magnoliopsida > Ranunculales > Menispermaceae > Stephania > Stephania yunnanensis. The sequence goes on along the minus strand of CM077585.1, from coordinate 48,907,466 downwards.
GGAAAGGTTGCTGGCTCTAGTTAAGTCTGGTTAGGTGGGCTTAATTAGAGTTTCAGGCTGGGTATAACCCTAATCGGGCTGGGGGATGCTACACTACTAATTTGAGTTCATATGGAATGGATGAAATGGAAGGAATGAGACTTGAGGAGCCCATAATTTGATCAAAGCAAGGAAAAGCATCGGAAAACATTCATAAAGTTATGTACATTATTTGGAAGGTATAAGAGTTCAACGACATGAGCTAAATGCATTAGATTCATGCATTTCATAAATTTCATGTTTTCAAGAACCTAAAGTCATGCATTTCATGATTTTCAAATCCGTGAGTTTTAAAATGCTTTAAATCATGAAAATATGTCTTATGACATGAACTTGAGGTGTACAAATTATTGGATTTATTTTTTAGAGGCATCGGTATCATTTTGAATGGTTTTTGAATGATAAGTAAAATATTTGCAGATAAGCCCCTACATGTTTCGTAAAATCGGAATTTTCTATTTCCTGGGTTTGTGAAATCATATGAGCAACTCCAAATGGATCAAATGACTTATACTAAATATGCTTAAGGTGTTCCCAGAGGTTTAGTTGAGTCAAAGGTGAGTTAGGGAGTCACTAACCTAAACCAGAAACTATTTAGTCTCTAGTCCCTGCTGGTAAGCGCGCTAATGAGATTTATTAGCGCGCTAATGATGTCACCTACCGCACTAACCACCCTTATGATGAATTTTTCAAAAGCTTACACTTTTTGCTTTAATTTGAAATAATGATTGACTTTGGGCCATTGTATCATTACAACGGCTAAAAAGAGTCAAAAAGGTATGGAGAGAGCACTACAAACACATATAACAAGTTTTTGATCTCACTTGCACATAAACACACATAGAGAATTAAAAAACATTAAGTTTTTGCAAGAAAAGTGAATCAAACACATACACTCACTTGAGGGCTTTTGGGGTTGATGTTATGCAAATCACGTGAGGCGAAAAGAAGTATTCTAATGTCCTTAACACGCTGTACAAATTGATCTAAATCATCTTCACATCTTGGGTTGTAAGATTATATATTTCCGTACACTATTTGTGCTTAATCTATATCTTGTTGTCAAAGATTTGTGTAGGAACCATATGTGACTAATTTGTATATATTCATATAGTGTGTTGAGCCTAATATCAAGTCTAGATAAGACCTAGAACGAATTTGCACATATTGAGCTGAAATTTCAGTCATTATTGTGCATGTGAAACTAGAAAAATAAATAGAGCCTAACCTATACTTTTTGTGGTTGTTTTTCTTTGAAGTGTGTGTGAAACACCACTAATAGAGGTTTTGGATTTAATCAGGATATTATGTAAACCTAAAGTTTTGATTGCACTTACTTGAGCTTTATTGTGATTTCTCATAGGGCATTGAATTGACTTGAAATCGAATTGTGTTTAATCTATATTTGTTTGTGTGATTTCAAGTTTATGTTGTTATGACATCATATTTACAAGTGTTTCGTTCTTAATCTTAAATCTATTCGTAACTTGAGGTTTCGATTGCACAAACGTGAATTTAAACTTGTATTTTGTATTCGTGCATCAATTAGCCACTTTTGGAACCAACTAAAAACTAATCTATACTCTTTTTGTTGGTTTCAATATTGAGAGTTAGCCTATAAAATTTGATTTGCGAGGCATCTCAATCGGCAAAGTCTCACTTGCATTATCTTCATTGTAGGATTACATTTGGCTTGTGAGAGGAGAACATCTTATACCGCTTTACTTGTTGTAAGCGACAAATCATCTTTTAATTTGTAAAAGTTGTAAGGTCTATTGGTGAATAGACCAAGTTATGAATCCTATTTGTGTATAGGATAGGTTGTAAAACCTGTCGAGGAATAGGCAAGGTAAAGTCCTAGTTGCATCTAGGCAAGTTAAATTCCTAGTTGAGGCTAGGTGGTTGTAAAAGTCCTTATTGCAGTAAGGTAATTGTAAAAGACCTAGTGGAGACTAGGCACGCTAAGCTTGCGAGCTTAAGGTTGTTCACTTATTGAAATTTAAGTATTGGTTCAAAATCCTAATCGGGGAGGTTAGGTAGTGGATATAGATCCGAGGGACCGAACCAAAATAAATTGATTTTGTACTTCCATGTCTTCTACCCCCTTCTCCTAGTGTAGCATTTCACTTACTTGAATTATTCCAACATATTTATATTACTATCACTACTGCAAGCACTCATTTAGCTTGACTTTGGAGTTGAACTTTGGAGATTTGCAAAGAAATTTGTAAAAAGTCAAAATTGGCTATTGCACTCAATTCACCCTCATTCTTGGGTGACCTTTTCGAAATACTCATTTATACAATATATTAAATTCAAGAATAATACATACATAAAGAAAAGAGCTGAGCAAGTCATAAAAGTCAGAAAGCTTTCATTTTCCCTTCTCGTCGCTAAAACTTGTCATTATCTAATTATAAAAATTCGATAATGTCAGATAAGTAAATCCCACACTATCCAATATACCTGTAATTAAAGGTGGGCAAACTACAGTTTGGTGGTGAAAACCATCAAACCAAGACCAAACCGAGGGTTCGTGGTTTGGCTGCTTCGCAAACCACCACAAAACCACGACGTATCAAAGTCATACTCAAACTACCCGCCTTTGCATGGTTTGGTCAGTTTAGTTTTGCGGTTTTCCTGCGACACATTTTCAAAAAAAAATCATACATATTACATACCATAAAGTCCATAGATGTTCAATGTTCATCAACAATTCAACATAACATACAATAAAACATATATAACCAACCATCCACCGAAAATAAAATGATATGCAAGAACTCAATCAAAGTTATAAATCCAAGTTCATTTCAAAAGTTACAACAACAAAAACAAATAGATAAGAACAAATAGATTCAACAAGGAAAGGCTTTGTGACGGCCCCTCTCCTAATCTAGGGCACCGCCCGGCCTTATTCCGTAATTAAGCCCAAATCATATCCACGCAGGACTCAACTACGTATTAGTCAGTCTTTACAACCTAAATGTCTTTTTCTCGTGTTCAGGATAAGTTATTTATAATTATTTAGATTATTTAGCAGAAGTCTAATTGGTCATGCGGAAGCAATTAGTAGATTATGCGAAAGCCATTGATAATTATGCGGAAGCCATTTATAAAATCTTAAGTGTGGAAAACCAGGAAATGACATCATATATATAAAGTCCTCAAAATGCAATGAAACGGTAAAATTGTCTAAGTCAGGTCGGGAAAACTAACGCTTAACCCAATATACAACCCAAATAGTATTTTAAAGACATATATAACATATACAATCAAAATACCAAAAAAAGACCTACAATAAATGCAGTGACGCGCCGTGGGCTCAAGGATAATCGACGATCTTCTGCTTACCCGGCCTACTGGTAGACGGCTCTGCACCCGTCGTCATAAAAAGGACGGTGAGTACAAGAATAAAATAGTAATCCCCGATGACAAGTTTAATTTGCATTTTCAAATATTCAAATGGTATTTAAAAGCATATAAATGGGAAAACTGGAAAATAAACCATATACGAGTAAATACCAGAGTTAAACAAGTGATACTGACACTAGGCTAAATAGTGGTGATTTAGGTCCGGTCAACAGTGAAACATGTCACTCCGACTCAATAATCATATAGCACAAGGGACTCTAACCCAAGTGTTACCAGGGACTCTAACCTCGGTGTGTAGACCACCTCAGGGACTCTAACCCCGAGTGTCATATAGTGTCAGGTAACATGTGCTGACATCCCCAGGGACTCTAATCCCATGAGTCGCGCACACCTCGATCGAGTACGGGACCTAAATGCGAAAACCACTTTTTAAATTTCAAGAAATACCAAGTATGGATTGTCAAGACATAGGCACATCTACACACCTAAACAAATGAGGAATACAAGCCCTCTTAAACATTTATAAGATATTCACTAGCCTAATAGCATGCTATTTATCATTCGATTCACATTTAAAACAACAAGAATAGACATAGCATGGGATAGAATCAATGAATCAAATCAAATGAATGGATATCATGCAAACTAGATTTATCAAGTCAGCATAAAGACAAAGAACACATGATATAAGAATACAAAGGCAAAATAGTCAAAAGGACTATGCAAGGACAACAATTAATATAAATGAAATGCCAAGTAAAGTTGTCATTTGGTATACTCTCCACAACAAAGTAAAGTCCTAGCTTTACTGACCTCCCGATACTCCAAATCTTGTATTCGATCTCCCGTACCATTTTCTTAGGTTCCTGAGTTTGATATCGCATTAGTTCAAATATGTTGGGTTTAAGCTCAATTTAGTGGTATTTATTATGTATTTAAATTGGTTCAATAGACTTTAAATAAATCTTCCTAAATCAGTCCCTAAAGACTAAATTAAGTCTCGATTTCAATTCTACACTTTAACGTAGTTTTTAGGCATGAAATGGTCAAAATATAGAAATCCTCCACCAATACAGCTATTGTTGGTCTCTCTTTTAGCTTTCTAGAAAGGTTTAGTGTGCAAAACTCTGATTTAGAATGAAGGAGATATCATGATTTTACTAGACATAGGTCTAATTGAAATTTAATCCGATCAGCGGATTTAGAAAATCTCTTTCTCTCAATCTATAGTTCCTAAAAATGTGATTTTTTTGTAACAAGGCAGAAAATATATCCGAATACAACATACTAAAAGATTAGCTCATTTGGATAAGTAGTTAGGGAGTTATGCCCTTAACAAATTTAGTTTTAAAACTTTCATTTTTAATTCCAGCACCAATTATAGAGCATGTTTGGACTTTGAAACATTTGAATCAAAATACCTTTAGTTAATCAAAGTTATTCCTCTTTAAATAAGCTTTCAAATGCCACTAGTTTGGATCAATATGGATCTAATATGGGTAAATATGACCAAATTACCCAGGTTGATTCCTGATATAACATGTAGAATTCTAGTTTTGGTGTTGCAACATCAAAAATTCATATCTTTATGATTTCAAAACCAAATTAAGAACTTCAACATATCTGGATTATTTGCAAATACTCAATCATCTACTATCTGAAATTAGCCTAAAACTAGAACTTGTTCTAATTTAACTAAAAAGATGTGTACCTAGTTGATGTAGCACCCTAGCTTGAGAATTTCTCACCAACTCTAATAGATTCCTTCAACACCTTGATGACTCAATCCTCTCCAGCAATTCCTTCTTTTTCTCCAGCAAAAATGAATGAGTAATTTGGTTTGCATGTTATTTGATCACTAATAATATATATTAAGGTGATGTTCCTTCCTAGCCCTTAATCTTCATGGATTTATGTATCCCTAGGAATATCTAATGGTTCACTTTTGTCATTAATCCCACTAACACCCACTAACTCAACCTCAAGTGACACCATTTCATTACTCACCTAGTTCCTAGATGTGCCAATGTGTATCTCTAGACCAATCTTATGATTTCCATTTAATTTACTCAACTATAGGCCTTTAATCTGATTTACATTAACAAACACAACCATAGGCTTATAATTCCTTATTTCATATTAGTATTAAATAAGACTTGCCAAAATGTTAACTACCCGATTCCCCGGCTCGCACGCTACTCGAGGCGTGTCCCCGCTCTCGTCTCGACACCTACAACTGTACAAACCGACTTAGTAAGTCTACACAATACATAACACTAGACATACATCAATACAAAAAATACGATATACCTCGGCCACGTGCCTCGGTCGGTGCACATATCACAGTGTAGGCCCCACGTCAAGGGATGATCCTGATTAAAACGGGTTAAAGATTTGGGCCGTGACAAATATTCTCAACAAAATGAATTTTCGTCCTCGAAATTAAGTTTAAGTCACGATTCTTCCTGACTCGAAAAGGTACAGAAATCTATCTGGCATGTAGTCCTCTTGCTCCCAAGTGAGTTCCGTGTCATCGTGGAATTGCCACTTGACGAGTACCTTCAAGATGGACTTGCTTCTCAACTGATGTACTTTTCGATCTAGGATTTGAATGGGCTGTTCCTCGTAAGAGATGTCCTCGCTCAGGTCGATCTGACTCAAGTCAACTGTCGGTCGCACGCTTGCCTTCAACTCGGCTAGTCAAAACATCAAAATGTGGAACACTGGATGGACCCCGACATCGGTGGAGGCAATTCAAGCTCATATGCCACTTTCCTGAACCGTTTCTTAATCATGAAAGGCACTATGTACCTCGGTGCAAGCTTGCCTTTCACCCCAAATCTCTGAAGACCCTTCCGAGTTGATACCTTTAAATAGACAAAGGCTCCCTCGGAATACGCGAGATCACCGCGATACTTATCTGCATATCTCTTTTGTCTCTCATATGCTCCTTTGAGTCTCTGACAGATCAGTTTGACATTTTCCGTGTGGTCAACAACAATTTCAGGCCGTACTATCTCCCGATCCTTTGGTTCAGCCCAACACGATGGCGAGCGACATGGTCTGCCATACAAAGCCTCAAATGGCACCATCTCAATGCTAACTTGATAACTATTATTATAAGTGAACTCACACAAAGGTAGGTACTCCGCCTAAGATTCGCCAAACTTCAACATGCATGCCCGCAACATGTCCTCAGGGATCTGAATCAATATCTCAGTCCCGTTGGTCTGAGGGTTGAAAGCCGTACTGAACTGTAGGCGCGTACCGTACTGCTCTTGCATACTCTTCCACATCCTGGATGTATACGTAGCATATCGATTTGACGTGATCATTAATGGTATCCCGTGCAGCCTGATAATCTCTCTATCGAACAATACGCTCAACTGATCGAACGTGCCACTAGCAGGAAATGAGCAGACTTTGTCAATTTGTGAACTATAACCCAGATTGAGTCATGTCTCCTCGCGGTCCTCGGTAGTCCTTTGACAAAATCCATAGAGATGTCTTCCCACTTCCATCGAGGAATAGGAAGAGACTGTAGTAATCCCCCGGGTCTGCGATGCTCGGACTTCACTTGCTGACAGATACCACAGTTCCTGATGAATTTAGAAATGTCTGCCTTCATCCCAGGCCACCATAAATTTCTCCTCATGTTATGGTACACTTAAGTTTTGCATGGATGTACGATAAATGTGGAATGGTGCAACTCCTGAAGGATCTCATCTCTCAGCTCCGGTACCTCTGATATCCACAACCTGCCCCAGTATCTCAGACACTGATCTGTCTTCTCTGTCCAATCAGTACACTCGCGCTCTGCGCTAGCTCGCTAAATCTCGAGTACAACCGGTCGGTCCTCTGACTCTCTAACACTCATTGTGTAGACACGGTTCGTAGTCTCATTTGAGCGCAAATCATTACCCGAGTATCGGTAGGAACCTCTGTCTGACATGTTGTTGTCGCTGCCTCGAGTAATCCGTACTCATGCGTCATGTGACATCTGACCACCTCAGCATCTCTAGTCGGTCTCCTACTCAGCGCATCTGCGACTACGTTCGCTTTTCTTGGGTGATACTCTAAGGAGAAGTCGTAGTCCTTCAAGAACTCTAACCATCTGCGATGTCTCATGTTCAACTCTTTCTGTGTGAAGAGATATTTCAGACTCTTGTGATCAGTAAAGAGTGTGAATCTCTCTCCATACAAAAGGTGTCTCAAAGTCTTCAGCGCAAATACAACCGCTGCCAACTCTAGATCATGCATGGAGTAGTTTTTCTCATGTATCTTTAGCTGTCTCGATGCATATGCCACGACACCGCTGCCCTACATCAACACACAACCTAAACCCGTATGAGAAGCATATGCGTATACTAGAAATCCCTGTCCAGCCTCTGGCAGTACTGACACTTGCACGGTAGTTAATGACCTCTTCAACTGAGTAAATGCAACCTCACACTTCTCTGTCTACTCATAAGCAACATCCTTCTGCGTCAGCTTCGTTATCGATGAGCAATCTTCGAGAAGTCCTTCACAAGTTTACGGTAGTATCATGCTAAACCCAAAAAGCTCCTGATCTCCGATACTGATGTTGGTGCCAACCAATCCGCGATTGTCTGAATTTTGGCCGGATCTAATGCAATCTCTGCCGCTCCAACATCGTGCCCCAAGAACTTGACCTTTACAAGTTAGAATTCACACTTGCTGAGCTTAGCGAAAAGTCGATGTTCCCTCAATGTCTGTAACGTCTCTCTGAGGTGTTGTTCGTGATCCTCACGTGTCCTCGAGTATATCAAGATGTCATCGATGAAGACTATTACGAAGCGGTCGAGATATGGTCTAAGTACTCGATGCATCGGGGCGTTGGTCAACCCGAATGGCATGACTGTAACCTGGTAGTGTCCGTATCTAGTGCTAAATGTTGCCTTGTACCTATCGTCATCTCTAATCCTAAGCTGATGATACCCCGATCTCAGGTCTATCTTTGAGAAAAACTATGCTCCTCTATGCTAATAAAATAAATTGTCTATTCGCGGAAGTGGGTACTTATTTCTGACTGTCACTCTCTTCAACTGCCTGTAGTTGATGCATAGTCTCAGATTGCCATCCTTCTTCTTCACAAACAGAACTGGCGCTCCCAACGGTGACATCGAAGGTGTGATGAGTCCCTTCTTCACCAAATCCTTAAGCTGAGTCCTCAACTCCTCTAATTCCCTCGAAGCCATGTGGTACAACGATATCGCGATTAGCTTGGTACCAAGTACTAGGTCGATAATGAAGTCTAGCTCTCGCGGTGGCGTAATCAAGGTAAATCCTCTGAGAAAACATCTGGGAAGTCTTGAACAATCCGTACCTCCTCTAGTCTGGGTCCCTGACTCTCCGCTACTGCATACAACGCTACCTAAAGTCTTCATCTCTCTACTAGATGCAAGCCGAACTCTCATAGTGCTGAGTCTCGTGGTCGGGGGTGTTGTAGTAATAGCTATGGTGACGGAGGCAATCGAAACCATTTCACTCATCTGCGCCGACATGTAAGCGATGAAATCGACGATCTATCACTCTTGAGCGGTTGTTTGGTTAGACATCCTCTAAAAATTCTCAACTGATACGTGGGAGTGACTGCCGCTAGCTCCGGTGTCTCCAGCCTCGCGCGAATCGCCCATCGGTGTCTTCGAGTGGATAGCGAATGCGAATCAGCTACTACGTGGCATAACGCACATATATATACATATAGAAACTAACATGTACATATAAGAAATCCCCATCTCACCTTTACTCAATTCCCAACGAAATAGTTCCTAGGCAAGGATCATCTGGTTTCCACTTCTAAGGTTTGTGTTTTATACGAGTTTGTGTTTTTCTTATTTATCCCTAAGGTTCTATACCTAGGCTTTGATACCAACTGTGACGACCCTCTCCTAATTTAGGGCACCGCCCGGCCTAATCCCGTAATTAAGCCCTAATCATATCCACGCGAGACTCAACTACGTATTAGTCGGCCTTTACAACCTAAACGCCTTTTTTTCTCGTGTTCAGGAAAGTAATACACTAGTCCTACTAATTTATAAAACTTACAGTTAGTTAAAGCTTTTTATTAAGTTAATTATTTAGCAGAAGTCTTATTGGTTATGCAGAAGCCATTTATAAAGTCCAAAGTATGGAAAACCAGGAAATGACATCATATATATAAAGTCCTCAAAATGCAGTAAAACAGTAAATAGTATAAGATAGGTTGGGGAAACTAACGCTCAACCCAATATATAACCCAAATAGTATTTGAAAGACATACATAACATATACAATCAAAATACCAAAAGAAAACCTACAATTGATGCAGTAACGCGCCGCGGGCTCAGGGATAATCGCCGATTTTCTCCTTACTCGGCTTGCTGGTAGACAGCTCCGCACCCACCATCATAAAAAAGACGGTGAGTACAAGAATAAAACAGTAATCCCCGATGACAAGTTTAATTTGCATTTCCAAATATTCAAATGGTATTTAAAAACATATAAATAGGAAAACTGGAAAATAAACCATATGCGAGTACATACCATAGTTAAACAAGTGATACTGACACTAAGCTAAATAGTGGTGATTTAGGTCCGGTCGGCAGTGAAACATGTCACTCCGACTCAATAATCATATAGTACAAGGGACTCTAACCTAAGTGTTACGAGGGACTCTAACCCCGGTGTGTAGACCACCTCAGGGACTCTAACCCCAGTATGTAGACCACCTCAGGGACTCTAACCCCGAGTGTCATACAGTGTCATGTAACATGTGCCGACATCCCCAGGGACTCTAACCTCGTGAGTCGCGCACACCTCAATCGAGTACGGGACCTAAATGCGAAAACTACTTTTTAAATTTCAAGAAATACCAAGTATAGATTGTCAACGCATAGGCACATCTACACACCTAAACAAATAAGGAATACTAGTCCTCTTAAACATTTATAAGATATTCACTAGCCTAATAGCATACTATTTATCATTCAATTCACATTTAAAACAAACAAGAATAGACATAGCATGGGATATAATCAATGAACCAAATCAAATGAATGGATATCATGCAAACTAGACTTATCAAGTGAGCATAGACACAAAGAACACATGATATAAGAATACAAAGGCAAAATAGTCAAAAGGACTATGCAAGGACAACAATTAATAGAAATGAAATGCCAAGTAAAGTTGCCATTGGGTATACTCACCACAACAAAGTAAAGTCCTAGCTTTACTGGCCTCCCGATACTCCAAATCTTGTATTCGATCTCCCGTACCCTTTTCCTAGGTTATTGAGTTTGGTATCTCATTAGTTCAAATATGGTGGGTTTAAGCTCAATTTATTGGCGTTTATTGTGTATTTAAATTGGTTCAATAGACTTTAAATCAATCTTTCTAAATCAGTCCCTAAGGACTAAATTAAGTCTCAATTTCACTCCTACACTTTAACACAGTTTTTAGGCATGAAATGGTTTAAATATAGAAATCCTCTACCAGTACAACTATTGTTGGTCTCTCTCTTAGCTTTCTAGAAAGGTTCGGTTTGCAAAGCTCTGATTTAGAGTGAAGGAGATATCATGATTTTACTAGACATATGTCTAATTGGAATTTAATCTGACCTGCGGATTTAGAAAATCTATTTCTCCCAATCTATAGTTCCTAAAAATGTGATTTTTGGTCGCAAGGCAGAAAATATATCCGAATACAATATACTAAAAGATCAGCTCATATGGATAAGTATTTATGGAGTTATTCCCTTAACAACTTTAGTTTCAAAACTTTCATTTTTAATTCCAGCACCTATTTGTAGAGCGTGTTTGTACATAGAAAAATTTGAATCAAAATACCTTCCATTAAGAAAAGTTATTCCTCTTTAATAAGCTTTCAAATGCCACTGGTTTGGATCAATTCGGATATAAATATGTAGATTATGACTAAATTACCCAGGTTGATTCCTAATACAATATCCAGAATTCTAGTTTTGGTGTTGCAACTTCAAAAATTCATTTGTTTATGATTCCAAAACCAAATCAAGAACTTCAATATAACTGGAATATCATCTTGAAATGAGGAATCCAAATATATAAATTAATTGCAAATACTCAATCATCTACTATCCGAAATTAGCCTAAAACCAGAACTTGTTCTAATTTCAACTAAAAAGATGTGTACCTAGTTGATGTAGCACCCTAGCTTGAGAATTTCTCACCAACTTTAATGGATTCCTTCAACACCTTGATGACTCAATCCTCTCCAGCAATTCCTTCTTCTCCAACAAAAATGAATGAGTGATTTAGTTTGCATGTTGTTTGATCACTAATAATATATATTAAGGTGATGTTCCTTCTTAGCCTTTAATCTTCATGGATTTATGTATCCCTATGAATATCTAATGGTCCACCTTTGTCATTCATCCCACTAACACCCACTAACTCAACCTCAAGTGACACCATTTCATTACTCACCTAGTTCCTAGATGTGCCAATGTGTATCTCTAGACCAATCTTATGCTTTCCATTTAATTTACTCAACTATAGGCCTTTAATCTGATTTACATTAACAAACATAACCATAGGCTTATAATTCCTTATTTCATATTAGTATTAAATAAGACTTACCAAAATGTTAACTACCCGGTTCCCCGGCTCGCATGCTACTCGAGGCGTGTCCCGCTCTCGTCTCGACGCTTACAACTGGACAAATCGACTTAGTAAGTCTATACAATACATAACACTAGACACACATCAATACAAAAAATACGATATACCTCGGCCACGTGCCTTGGTCGATGCACTCACAGTGTAGGTCCTACGTTAAAGGTCGATGATCCTGATTAAGGAATTAAAACGGGGTTAAAGATTTGGGCCGTGACAGGCTTCATCTCTATTCCAAGTTTCAATTTCATTCTCTGTTCCTACAATAAAACAAAAATAGAAAATAAAAAGTTAGCAATATGATAAGAGTTTAATAACAACTAAAAGTTCCTATAAGATTTACTTTCCAAGTCAATGACTCAATGCATTTTGCTATTACAACAATAAAACTCAACAAGGAAAGGCTTCAGCTCTATTCCAAGTTCCAGTTTCATTGTTTGTTCCTACAATAAAACAACAATTGAAAATTGAAAGTTAGCAACATGATTGAACAACCGCGAGAAATTCCTAGTTCCCCTAATCTCGATAGCCAGACGTCCGCCATCGACTACTTCCCTAATTAATGTATAACCCTAGACGTCCGCCAATCAGGTTTAATACACTAACCGCAGTAATTTGGATCTATGGGAACACTAATCCTAAATAACCGGGTCGCATCCGCTACCGATTTAATTTATATTCAATTGTTGTACATTCATCGACCGGGAGGGTTTTACGACAACCGGGTGAATGTTTGTTACTTGTATTGGTCTAAAAGCACAATTACACGGATGCTAATATTCCAAATAATAGTTGATTATCCATCATAATAATTAAAATCAACAACAATGAATTAGGAGAAATTAAATTAATTAGATAATAAAAATAAAAGATCTCACATAATGCGCTTTGAATCCATGACTCCGACTTGCTTCCTCATCGACTTAAAGGCGAGAAGTCGACTAAATGGGACGTATTCGTCGCACAAAAATAACTACTAAAAATAATCTAAATTACACAACTATTCCTAATTAATAGGTGTTGAAGAGAGTTTGAGAGATGGAGAGATTGAGAGATGTTGAGAGATGTGTCATTTAATTCATGTCACACCTATTTATAGAGCTCCCTGGTACAATTTTTTCCTTCATGCGCCACGTGTCACGCTGCTATTGGACCGTTTCTGTCACTGTGCTGACGTGGCGCTCTCTCATTGGTTGGGACAGCGCATGTGAGCAGCGTGTGCGATGACTCAGCGCCACGTGTCGCGCTGTGATTGGACCGATTTGTTGCTGTGAGGTGTCCTGGCGAATCACGTCTCGCCACGTGGCATGGCGCTGGAGAAGAAAATCGCGCGATTGACGACCGAAAATCTGGGAGTTGGTGCAGGTACGCATCTCGAGGCCGATCGATGGCGGCTGCGCGAAGAGGAAACGGCTTGCGGGTGACGTGGCTGTGTAGGATGACGTGGCGCCACGTGTCAATCTCGGATTGGGCCGCACACGTTGCTGTGGCGTGTGTGCGTGCGTCACTGTGTGCGTCACTGACCACGTGTCATCCTCTGATTGGACCGAACAGACTACTCCAATGAAAATGCGCCACGTGTCATCATCTGATTGGCTGGAACGCCCTGTCTGCTATTCGACACATCGCGCAACTCGTATTTCGAGACAAACTGTCCGTCAGGTGTCCGACATTACTTGCAAGTAAATACTCTATTTTGAGTATTTTTCCGCCACGAATTCAACCGCGCACTCCGTTTCACCTAAAAATGACCAGAAGATATTATTAAATATTTATTTTAAATACTTTTAATAATTAAATATACTAAAATAGACTAATAAATACCTATAAATACCGACTTATCAAATACCCCCAAACTTAGGACTTTGCACGTCCCGAGCAAAGGTGTAAATGACAACACAAATAAACTAGACTCATAATAACACATTGACTTAACTAATCCTATACCCGACCCAAATTCATGGAGTTCCTTTGGTTTACATCATAGTCACCAAATTAACAAGAAACTCAAAAATTTTCAGAGTTATGATATGTCAAGCCTCGCAACCCAAACACAATTAAGATCTCATTTTCAAAACATAGAATCGGTTAATACAAAGGCCATCAACTAATCACAAGTTTTATTGGTCTATACATTCAAGCACGCAAGTTCAAAATATTACTTTATATAGTGAAAGCACTCGAACTAAATCTTTTATTTGAGGAGTTTCACAACTTCCGCCATTATTCATTTTTTTATTTTTCATTTTTATTTATTATTTCTCCAAATTTTTTTTAATACGGTCCCTGCTCCATTTCCTATGGACCGATTTCCTCACTTTTTCCCACCACAAGTTTCCCTGCTCCATTTCCTGTGGAAACTTGTAGGACACTTTACACTAATAAAACCCCTGTTAGTACTTCTCACTTTCACTATTATCAAGCAAATTCCCCAATGTGGGTTAAAACAATACAACTTGCATAAATGTGACCGTTTACTCATTTTCGTTATCTAGCACAAAGTCTAACCATCATCCAAGTCTCTAATCATGAAATCACAAGAATGCAGAGCTACGAACTTGATTAAATGTTTCTCCTAATTTTCTCTAAATTTCAAGTCAAAAAGGCAACTGTAATTTACTCATCCACAACCAAAGGCATGAACAAAGTTTCGGGTGACTCTAAAATAAATAAAAATATACTAAATATATACATGAAAGTGTATCAATTCCTAATGAAATGAGAAAAGAATGTGAATGGAAAAGAAATGAAAGAAATGGAAGAAATGATATAAAACACCACCATTACCATCCAATATCCGCATATAATCGCATAAAAGAAATTAAACGATCTCACCTGCGATCTTTCGAAAAAAATTCATCCAAAACAATCCTCAATCCCTAAAAACACCCCCAAACTTATTCCGAACCTTGTCCTCAAGGTTCAAAACAAGTTAAGGAGTCCACACATAGAAAACAAACAAGATGGTGAAAGAAAATGATACAAAGTCATGTAAAATACGAGAAAAAATGAAAAACTAAATAATACTTAGCAAAGTTTGGGCTGCCTCCCAATAGCGCTTTTCTTTTAAGTCTTTGGCTAGACTTGGCATGATTGGTCACGTGATGCCCTCTCCTTTAGAGATGTCGACAACGAATGGCGCATCTACGTGTTTGGGCAATGAAACATGCACGCCCTCTTTCAGAATTAGGAGCTCATCCGGAACTTCCAACACGAAGGAATCTATAATATCAGGCGCGTCCAACACAAAGGTGTCGGCAGTGTAGAAGATCTGCAAACGCTCCCTTACTTCCACCCCCTTATATGGTGTACCATATGTGTATGTGAGGGTGGGTGGTCGGACCAACACCAGAGGGTGGTCGTCCTTGCTCTCTATCTGCTGCATCTCCGGCTTTTCTGAATTGACATTAATGTTCATCTCATCTTCTCTCTCATTTAGTGCAATGACAATCTCTGGTTCAATTGGAAAGACTTCACATTCGTCAGATGTTTCTATCAAATAGTCTTCCATCTGCGTATCCTCTTTCGCCTCAAGATTTGTCAACGTATCATCACTCGTATCCTCTTCTGGGGTAAAAGTGAAGGAAGTTTGCACGTCCGTCAAGGTCAGCAAACTTAAATCGATAGTTGGAATCTCATTGCGAGTTCGCCAACTTTCGTGCAAACATTCCATCACTTCCATCATTGTATCGTTCAAAGAGAGGCTTTGATGACACCGTTGATTTCTTTCATGTTGAGGAGCTTGTGTGTATGACATGAATCCAGAGAAGTCAGGTTGTGGCGGTGCATAGCTGGAATAGTGATAATTCTCATACCGTGAATTATATGGGCAATTATGTGCGGAATGAGAATAATCTTCACAAGTTTCGCAAACCTCGACCTGTTGCACAAAAGAATTCATGTTAATATTTTGATATCTATTTTGTGGCATACCTACCCCATTCACATTATAATAATGTGAATCGTCGTATCGACCATAATTATGAGGGTAGGAGGAGTCCATCGAGGGGTTGACTTGCACTTCACCAGATGAGAGGAAGTGTTCCATCATCGAGATTAGTCGGTCAAGTTTCCGGTCGGTGGAACTTGACATATTGCCTGCATACATGTTAAGAGCAAGGGACTAGAGAGAAATTTTTTTTTTTTTTTTTTTTTTTTTTTTTTTATTATTATTTTTTTTTTTTTAAATAAATAAAGAAAAATAAACCAAAGAAAGAAAATACCAATCCCCGACAACGGCGCCAAAAATTGACGCGCGCCGAACACGTCAATAAATAAAGTTCCTAAACCAACTATTTTGTAGAATAGTGGCAAAGGGTCGATCCCACAGAGACTGGTTCTTTCTTAGGTTTAAAACAACAAAAAGGAAAATTGGGGTTTTGAGATAAATATTAATTTAATTAACTAATTTAATTAAACCAAATAAATAACTTAACAGAACTAATTTCAAAAATAAATAATTAATAATTAAATATCACCTAAATCTCCAGCTCCACAAATCAGAGTCAAGATTCAATAACAATTATGGTCTCAAAAAGTTATTAATTTAATTCTCCTAGATTAGCTATGGAAAATCGACAACCGCCAGAAATTCCTAGTTCCCCTAATCTCGATAGCCAGGACGTCCGCCACTGACTACTTCCCTAATTAATGTATAACCCTAGACGTCCGCCAATCAGGTTTAATACACTAACCGCAGTAAATTTGGATCTATGGGAACACTAATCCTAAATAACCGGTCGCATCCGCTACCGATTTAATTTATATTCAATTGTTGTACATTCATCGACCGGGAGGGTTTTACGGCAACCGGGTGAATGTTTGTTACTGTATTGGTCTAAAAGCACAATTACACGGATGCTAATATTCCAAATAATAGTTGATTATCCATCATAATAATTAAAATCAACAACAATGAATTAGGAGAAATTAAATTAATTAGATAATAAAAATAAAAGATCTCACATAATGCGCTTTGAATCCATGACTCCGACTTGCTTCCCCATCGACTTAGCGAGAAGTCGATCAAATTTTACATTGTCGCACAAAAATAACTACTAAAAATAATCTAAATTACACAACTATTCCTAATTAATAGGTGTTGAAGAGAGTTTGAGAGATGGAGAGATTGAGAGATGTTGAGAGATGTGTCATTTAATTCATGTCACACCTATTTATAGAGCTCCCTGGTACAATTTTTTCCTTCATGCGCCACGTGTCACGCTGCTATTGGACCGTTTCTGTCACTGTGCTGACGTGGCGCTCTCTCATTGGTTGGGACAGCGCATGTGAGCAGCGTGTGCGATGACTCAGCGCCACGTGTCGCGCTGTGATTGGACCGATTTGTTGCTGTGAGGTGTCCTGGCGAATCACGTCTCGCCACGTGGCATGGCGCTGGAGAAGAAAATCGCGCGATTGACGACCGAAAATCTGGGAGTTGGTGCAGGTACGCATCTCGAGGCCGATCGATGGCGGCTGCGCGAAGAGGAAACGGCTTGCGGGTGACGTGGCTAAATACTCTATTTTGAGTATTTTTCCGCCACGAATTCAACCGCGCACTCTGTTTCACCTAAAAATGACCAGAAGATATTATTAAATATTTATTTTAAATACTTTTAATAATTAAATATACTAAAATAGACTAATAAATACCTATAAATACCGACTTATCAATGATTAAAGTTTAATGACAACTAAAAGCTCCAATAAGGTTTACTTACCAAGTCAATGACTCATTGCATTTTGCCAATCATCTCAACTAATCATTTAAAACAAGGTGTTCCAAAATGCCTCAACAACGTTTCAAAATGTAATAGTATTAGATGATGCTAAAAGAAGAAATAATGGTAGTTAATAATTACTAAAATTAAAAGAAAAGTATAACTTGTTTCAAGCTCTTTAAGTTCTTTTAAATCTTCTTCGACTTCCAAGTTTATTATACCATATATCCAATCTCGGGTACAAATAAGAGCTTCAATAATTTTTGGAGTCAATGAGGTATGAAACTGATTAAGCACGCGTCCTCCGACACTAAAACCAGAATCTGAAGCAACGGTGGAAACCGGAATGGCCAATACATCACGTGCAATCATTGAAAGTATTTTGTACTTAGAGACATTGTTTTTCCACTAACCAAGAATGTCAAAGTCTCCATTTTGCTTCTCACATCCCTCATCTAAATATATATCTATCTCCGACTTGTTTGTTGTACTTGCCTCATCTTCTAAAAATCTTTGAAATCAAACCACTGCTCTTTTAGCTCTGACATTACCAAATAATGAGTCTTCCTTCTTTTCACGTACACTAAATAATGATCTAGTTTCATTAGACCACATAAAGCGGAAGTTTTGAAAAATTATTCATATTCCATGTATAAATAATCTAAAGCTTTTCTCACCTTCCTTATCATCTCAACAACTTCATCGTGCAACCAACAAGATCATGTTCACCTTCGAGATGTCTCCCCAATACTTGTCAAACTTCACCTTCATCTTCATTCCCATCGAATGCACATGTGAATCATTACTTGCTAAGCATTCATTGATAAGTGTTTCAACTACATGCACCTCATGAAAATAGGCATTAGCTTTAACACCCTTAGATCATAAAATTCAAAGAGTGGTCCAATAAAAAAATTTCAAGAACTCAATAACACACGAGCAATACTCCAATCTTCTTTTGTGGGAATTCACTTCTTCAACTCACTTGAGATCTTATCATATGACTCATACAATTTCTCAAATATTCTTTGATACTTCACCGCTGAATCCAAAATAATATAAATGGAGTTCCATCTAGTTGATTCATCTAAGGACACATAAGCCTTACATAATATTTTTTCAAGTTCGACACACTGCTTAAACTTTTTCTTCCTTGATGGAGAACTTCTCACTTGCTTTACGGCTTCGCGCATGCGACTAACTGAATCCTTCACCTCTTTCAAAACATCACTAACAATGAGATTCAAAATGTGTCTACAACATCTTACGTGAAGGTATTTCGCATTTAATACACATTTTCCCCAATTATTTGTTTTTCTATTTAAGTACCCAATTGCAAGATCATTAATTTTAATATTGTCTACGGTTATTATAAACACCTTCTCAATTTTCTAGTGAAACAAACACATCTCAACGGCCTTACCAATATCATCAGCTGTATGGTCTTCAACCTTACAAAAATTAATGATTTTCTTTTGTAATTCCCAATCATCATTAACATAATGAGACACATATAGCTAGTATTTTGCAAAAAAATCCAAGTAACAGTTTTCAAGCAAACTCTTTGAGAATTCTTTGCTAAGATCTTTTTCAATTTTTGCCTTCTCAACATTATACATATCCAAACAATCTCTAGTAATAGTTCTCCCCTTCACTAACTTGAGTTATGGTTGTATAACATTGTAAAACTTAATAAAGCACGGATGTTCCATGAAAACAAAAGGTAATTCAGCTCCAACTATCAATTCAGTAAGGGTTTCACGACTTAATGTTTGATCAAACTTCTAAAGTCCCATTTGACTCTCACCCTTTGACCTTTTAGCTTGGAGTTCTATTGTCTTTTATTTCTTACGCAGTAAGTTCACTTAACTATGTGGGTACTTGGGACATTTATTTAAATGAGCTGTTATTATCCTTGTACCATTCTTGCTAAAACAATGATACTCTATACTGCAATAATTGCAAGTTGCAAGTGCCACTTTTCCATGCTCATATAACATTTTGGAATAATGGTTCGAAATCCTAGAGGTTGTATGATTACGTTTCGATTCTACCTTCTTTGTTGATGATGGCAAACTAGATGAGCTTGGAGGAGCAACAATATGTTTAACACTTTCAAGCTCCATTGGTGTAGAATGTGCATCAGTTGACAATGTTCCGATTGTTACATGATGTGAATCCATCTAGACAAAAAAATACTATCAATGTTAGAATGAGAATGAACATTAAGTAACTAAAAAGAAAGTTAGAATTCAAAAAAGAAATCTCAAGATTGTGGGAACTAGAACCACAATACCTTCAACTAATTAAAAATGCACGAAATTAAGATTATGAGACTAATTACATATATTGAAGTGTTTCTATAGGACCACAACAACAAAATGTCAAAATATTGGTGTCAAGATGGGTTACTCTACCATTCACACATCAATAAACAGTTACATAAAAATAAAACATTACTTGATCATTTCTATGCCAATTTTTATTGCAATAGTGATCAAAGTTGTTTTGCCAATTACTAAGAAGTTGTTTGACCTCCACTACTACATATGGAATGAGCTAATTGTGTCCTCATCTGTGACCTATTTAAAAGACTCATGGACGTCATGCCCATGACACATAATATAAGAAGCCAAAAATAAGAGTTATGGTCTTATAGTTATAGATGGGACCATTTAGCCATTATTAATCAAGCCATCCATGGTACACAAGTCAAATAAATTAAACATAATCCACATTAACCCATTCCAAAACCAACAACTACTGTTCAAGTCTTCCCAAGTTGAAGGCATTTAGATAGAGAAGAGAACTTCTAATTCATTGATATGAGGACAATAACATGATGGTTCATGTAATGCAACCAATAATGGTGATTTATTGTTTAAAAAAATATTGTAAACCATCACCAACTTTTCTAAAAAAATAAATTATCACCAATTGGCCTAAGATTATTCATATATGAATCATAATAATCAAAGAAAGTAGTAATTATAAATCGATAATGCTCTACACACAAACAAAATAATATAAGACCAAATATTATATCATTTTTATATTGACAAAGCACAAAAGAACAAGATTGATATGTAGTCTTAATAAAAAAAAATAACTAAAACAAAAAAGTCTTGCATGAGAAAGTCTTGTAGAGATTGGCGGGAGGCAGTTAATGGTGGTGGGAGGCGGTGTGGGAGGCGGCCACTATTGTTAAGAGGCGATGGTGGGAGTCACAACGGTAGAAGGTGTGACCGACGCGAGGCAGCAGTGGGAGAGGTGGCGATGGGAGACGGCGGCGGAAGGCACAAATGGGATGAGGGATTGGTAGGAGACGCATCAGCGGAGGCATCTGTAATGACTTATTAACTTAAGCTGGTGATTAGTACAAATCCCAATCCTAATTAACCCGAGTTAGACTCGTGGTTAAGTTCGACGTACCTCAATTAGCGTGTGCGTGTGTTTGCATGATGATTTGTGTTTGTTTGAATTTTTAAAGGATTTTATAGGTTATAGTAAAATATAAGACTTATATACAAGCCTATAATTGGAAAATACGTAATAAACAATAAATAACCAGTACACCAAATGCAACGAGGGTCATGAAATAAATGTGCACACCCGAGAATGCTCGTAGGCATGTTTGGTGAATTTATTGGAGAAAATACATGAGTCATATATGTTGGGTTTTGGGGTTCATACGCAGCGGAGATTACAAAATAATTTTGACAAAAACCCCAAAGGATTCGAATCTAATTCCATTAAAACATTTAAACCAAGAAAGTTTAATCATACCTCGGTCGCAAAATACCTTTCTGAAGGTTGATCAATCACTAAGGCGCTGCCAACGACGAACGCCCTCTACCAGCAGTCCACGCACGAACGGCGACCGAGATTCAAAGTGTTAGCTTCAAGAGAATACCAAACCTTTTGTTTCTCTCCAAAACGATCCAGAGCGTACCAGAAAACCCAAAGTCATTTCTAAAACGAAAATAGAGTTTTGGCCCTTAATCTTTTATCCGTGTGTTCTAACTTAAAGCGTCCCTTGTATATAGACGGTTGGGTAAATTACACATATACCCCTACTTAAAAAGTATAAGTGTAATACACCACAACGACGTTTCTGTCATGAATTTTATCATATAAAATTCATTTTTCTGAACCATCTTAAAATCTAGCAAAACCATTCTTAGTGTGCGACCCAATAGGCTCATACAACGTTGGCAGTATACCAAAACACATTTTGGTATACAAGTCATAAGTGGCCTCTAGCAAAACATTATGACTACCCAAGTTGTATGAACATCAAATCGATACAACCTAATCAATAGTGTATATAACATCCTTTTGATCAAACATAAGGCATGGAATTGTCATCCAACATGTTCAATTGTACTAGTCTCGATCTCTAGGTAGACTGAAAACATCCAAGTGACATTGATCAATATCAATTCACTTAGACTAGGCCTTTTAACAGTCTAACACATCGAGGGATCCATTAGATATCTCTCTTTATATGAGAGGGACAAATTCTATCTCGATTACACAACTTCATCACATTGCTCACACAGTAACCAATCACAACCTTTATAATCGTCCGGTTAAAGACAACGTTCGATAGTGTCAAATCACTATGTTCTTAATGTTGAAGTCTCTAGTAATCTCAAGTCAGAGGACTGAAAAATATACCTATCATGAGAAACAACTATGACTTAATCCATGTGATGTTCTCATAGCGGATCGGTCCAGTACTTTATTCCTTAACAAGTACTCGTGATCTTGATTCGTATCCCTATACGTATAATCATCGTATGATCATCAATCAAGACTCACACTAGTCTTAATTCATTATAGTTCCCAGTATAATGATCGACTATGGACATTTAGGATATTTATGTAAATACCCATGGATCTTATTATAATGTAAACATGCAAATTAATTATACTAAACAGCAAATGAAATCCTCTATTTTATTAACTAAAACTATTCATAAAGACAGTTAATAGATTGACCCAGGGCACATGCCCCAACATCTCTCACTTGCACTAGGGTCAATCATACATGCATCTAATGCCTAATGATCTAACATGACCATCATGTTTTGCTTGTGGAAAGCTTTTGTCAATGGATCCGCAACGTTGTCTTCAGTAGGTACTCTGCAAATCTTTACGTCTCCCATCTCAATAATTTCTCCGATGAGATGAAAACGCCTGAGTATATGTTTGGATCTGTGGTGTGATCTAGGTTAGCAATACTTGGAACCACACCTAGTTCAGAAATGAACTTTTTGATCCAAATCGCTTCTTTCTTTGCATCGGACGCCGCAATATACTCGCTTTCTATTGTAGAATCTGCCACGCTCTTGCTTTGAACTTTTCCACCCATCGCACCCCCATTCAAAGTAAACACATATCCAGACTGCGATCTAAAATCATTTATATCAATTTGAAAACTTGCATTTGTGTAACCATTTACAACTAGATAATTTTCAAAACCTCCATAGACCAAGAACACTTCCTTAGTCCTTCTTAAGTATTTAAGAATGTTTTTTACTGATATCCAGTGACTCTCACCAGGATCTGACTGATATCTGCTTATAGTGCTCAAAGCATATGATACATCGGGTCGAGTGCATAGCATGGCATACATGATAGATCTAATAGCTGATGCATATGGAATCTTATTCATACGGTCTCACTCATCATTTGTCTTAGGACATTGAATCTTGCTGAGACTTATGCCATGAGACATTAGCAACAATCCTCTTTTAGAGTCTTGCAAACTGAACCTATTCAGCACCTTGTCTTTATAAGCACTCTGACTTAGACCGATTAGCCTCTTAGATCTATCCCTATAGATCCTTATCCCTAGGATATAAGCTGCATCTCCTAAGTCTTTCATTGAGAAACACTTCCCTAACCAAGACTTGACATTCTGCAATGTTGGGATGTCATTTCCAATGAGTAATATATCATCAACATACAAGCACTGCAAAAACAACTACACTCCCACTGACCTTCTTGTATACACAAGGCTCATCTTCATTCTTAATAAAACCAAAATCCTTGATTGCCTCATTAAAACGAAGATTCCAACTCCGAAAATCTTGCTTTAATCCATAAATGGATCTTTGAAGCTTGCATACCTTCCTAAAATTCTCAGGATATACAAAACCATCAGGTTGTGTCATATACACGTCCTCAAGCAGCTTTCCGTTAAGAAATGTTGTTTTTACATCCATTTGCCATATCTCATAGTCATAATATGCAGCAATGAAAATTAAAATTCTTATGGATTTAAGCATGGCTACTGGCGAAAAAGTTTCATCATAATCAACACCTTGAGTCCGCTGAAACCTTTTACAACAAGTCTTGCTTTAAAAGTATGCACTTTGCCATCCATGTCAGTTTTCTTCTTGAAAACCCATTTACATCCAATGGTCTTACCACCTTCAGGTAAATCGACCAAGCTCCAAACTTGGTTATCATACATGGATTGCATCTCGAGTTTCATGGCACTTAGCCATTTATCTAACTCTGGTCCAGACATAACCTCCTGATAAGTGGTGGGCTCATTTTGATCCACAAGCAACACATCACGACTATCAGTAATGAGAAATCCGAATATTTCTATCTCATGTCTTACCCTACCAGATTTGCATGGGCCTTGTGTCACTTGTGGAGGCTCAACTGGTTCAGAATGTTGTTGAACTTCCAGTAGCAGTTCAGGGTTTATCTGTGATTCTTGAAGTTCTTCAAGATTTATTTCTCTCGCACTAGTGTCTTTTGAAATAAACTATTTTTTCCATAAAGGCACCATACCGAGCAATAAACACTTTGTTCTCAGCGGGATTATAAAAGTAATATCTTTTGTTTTCTTAGGATACCCCACAAATAAATACTTGTCAGATTTAGGTGCTAGTTTTTTTGAGACTTGTCGTTTTACGTAAGCCTCACAACCCTAAATCTTAAGGAAAGACAAACTAGGTCTCTTCCCGTACCATATCTCATATAGTGTTTTATTAACCGCTTTAGAATGAACTCGATTTAGAGTGAAAGCTGCAGTTTGTAATGCATAACCCCAAAAGGATAATGGAAGATCTACATGACTCATCATAGATCGAACCATATCTATAAGGTTCGATTTCTCCTTTCAAAAACTCCATTCCACTGTGGAGTTGCTGGTGGAGTCAATTGGGAGACAATCCCATAATTTCTAAGATGATCATCAAATTCTTGGCTCAAATATTCACCACCTCGATCTGACCGAAGTGTTTTAATAGTTTTACCAAGTTGATTCTGCACTTCATTTTGAAACGTTTGAAACATCTCAAATGATTCAGGTTTATGTTTCATTAGATATACATAACCATATATGATGAAATCATCGGTAAATGTAATGAAGTACTGATAACCTCCTCTGGCCATTGTGTTTATAGGACCACATACATCAGTATGTATTAGACCCAATAAATCACTTGCCCTTTCACTGTGTCCAGTAAAGGGACTTTTAGTCATCTTGCCTAGTAAACAAGATACGCACATTTCATATGTTTCTAAATCAAATGAATCTAGAAGTTCATCTTTATGGAGCTTCGTTATGCGTTTCTCGTTTATGTGCCCGAGATGACAATGCCAAAGATAGGTTTGATTCAAATCATTTGACTTCAATCTTTTTGCATTTATGTTAAAGACTGGAGTATCAATGGACTTTTTCATGCTTAGAATATAAATATCATCACACAAATCATCATTTGCATAAAATATACCTTTACGAGAAATGGAACATCTATTATTCGCAATAATAAAATCAAAACCATCCATATCCAAGCATGAAACAGAAATGATGTTTCTGCTCAAGGCATGCACAAAATAACAATTATTTAAAGTTGAAATAAGTCCACTAGGTAAGACTAAGTCATATGATCCAACAGCCAGGGCAGCAACTCTTGCTCCATTCCCTACGCGGAGGATGACTTCTCCTTTCTTCAACTTTCTACTTCTGGTGAGTCCCTGCACATTTATACAAATGTGAGATCCACATCCGGCATCTAATACCCAGGAATCACTAGTAGATAAATTAATTTCAATAACATAAATACCTATAGTGGTAGTCGCACTACCTTTTTTCTTTTTTAGATCTTCTAGATAGAGTTTGCAATTTCTGAACCAATGTCTAGGTGCATGACATAAATGACAATTTCCTTCCTTTTCTTTTGGGTGTTTTGAAGCAAGAACAGGCTGGGGCTTAACTTGTTCCACAGGCTTTGCGACAGGTGCAGCAACAACCTTGACAACTTTATCCTTGCCTTTGCCTTTCTTCTTCATTCCCTTTCCCTTTTGGACCATCAACACATTACTAGAGGTTTCTTGATATTTTGTTCAGCAGTTTTGAGCATCAAATGCAACTCTA
Source organism: Stephania yunnanensis (assembly GCA_039657365.1). NCBI lineage: Eukaryota > Viridiplantae > Streptophyta > Magnoliopsida > Ranunculales > Menispermaceae > Stephania > Stephania yunnanensis. Next base: position 48,881,271 of record CM077585.1, on the reverse strand, counting down.
AAATTGATTTATCCATATTATTCATATTGTAGTTCATCACAAATTGTGAGTAACTTTCTGGTAATGAATTCAGGATCAAATTCGTAGCCAACTCTCGGCTTATGGGAAATCTGAGTCTATCAAGCTGGTCAACATAGCCCTTCATTTTCAGAACATGAGGCCTAACTGACGCACCCTTAGTCATCTTGCAAGAATGTAGGTTTTTGACTGTCTCGAACCTTTCTTGCCTAGCTTGCTGTTGGAACATTTCCTTCAAATAAGCGTATAGCCATGTCGTAGGCTTCCATTAGTTCCATGTCCTTCTCAAGTTCAGAAACATAGTTGCCAAAGATAATACATGCAACATCGCAGAGAATCGTTGACATGCTTATTATGCGCATCCTTCACAAACTTTCGTAGCATTGGGTCGGTGGGTCCTCGTGGATTGGAGCATCCAAGACATACAACTTGCGTTCATGCTTAAGAACAATTCTCAAGTTTCGAAACCAGATCAAGAAAGTTAGTCCCAAATAGCTTATCCTTCTCAAGGATGGATCGCAGTGACAGAGGATTATTGTTACTTGAAGAAGCCATTGATCTACAATAAAGATTATGCAAAGTTTATTTTAGTATAGAGGAATAGACTCCCACTAAATTAAAAACCCTCCTAAAACACACTGTTTATTTAGGGGACTAAAATCCATGTTTCACCTAATTCTATGACAGCTATGGCATGAAACATAGAACTAGATTATTTACGTAGGTAATAGTTACCAATTACATCTTATGTAATTTTAGATACTTTTATGAGATACGGGACATCTTATGTCTTATCATGTTTTTATCTCATCATGTGCCTAAAGCTCAAAACTATTTTGATAGCTTTATTAAGTCGGACCATTTTAAACATTTAGGTAACTTTTATCCAACTTGTCTCACCAAGATAACACAATACACCCAGCTTTGGCTGAAACTGTATTTTGTGATTGAGGCCTTGACAAGTGTTTAAAATGGATGGCATGAGACTTAAAATTTAATAGAGAGATTTTATTCAGTTTTAGTGATTTTATGTAAACAATGAAATATCATATATTTTTAGTGATTTGTTAAATCACTAAACAATTTGAAGATTTTTATATTGTTCACTAATAAAAGAATTTTCGTGCGTTAGGATTAGTTAGACGGCGGTTCAGCTGGCCGGTCAACGCCCCCGTTTTTTTTTTAAGAAGAGGAATTTCAATTCTGAAAATTAAAATTCGCTATAGGAAATCATATTTTTCGCTGATTTTATTATCCTAAATTTACCCCTTAGTTTATCCAAAATTAAGTCAATTAAAACATTTTTAATTAACCCAGACCCACATCTAACTAAACATCTTATCCTAATCCAATTAGGACTTAAGATACTTGAATCCTAGCATATCACCAATAATAAAAATTCTCCATATTTATCTCCTATCAAATAGGGATAACGAAACCGATTTTGCTTATATCTTCTAATCTAATTTGTTATCTATCTTTATCAAATAGAAACTTCATAACATAATAGATATAATAAGATAAATAAATAATTTCGAAAATTGATTATTTGCAATTTCGATCCTCATCCAAATAATCACAAACATGTAATTGAATCATGAACTACTATCCCAATCGAACCTAATGGTGTCATGGATCATAGAACACGAAAGTCAATTCATTAAAATTATTCGAATTAACCTAACATGGTTACTAACATGTACGAAACTAATTTCAATTAAATCACGAATATATGTATCATATACACAAAACATGATAATAAATCTCACAGAAAACTTATGTATATCGCATATACATAAACTATTAACATGCTTTCAATCATATATCATGTATATATCAGAAGAAAACATGTAATGAATTTAATGGAGTCGAACTCGAAGGCTCTGATACCACTATTGGGTTTTGGGGTTCATACGCAGCGGAGATTACAAAACAATTTTGACAAAAACCCCAACAGGATCCGAATCTAATTCCATTAAAACGTTTAAACCAAGAAAGTTTAATCATACCTGGTCGCAAAATACCTTTCTCAAGAGGTTGATCGATCTCTAAGGCGCTGCCAACAACGAACGCCCTCTACCAGCAGTCCACACACGAACGGCGACAGAGATTCAAAGTGCTAGCTTCAAGAGAATACCAAACTTTTTGTTTCTCTTCAAAATGATCCAGAGATTACCAAAAAACCCTAAATCGTTTCTAAAACGAAAATAGAGTTTTGGCCCTTAATCTTTCGTCCGTGTGTTCTAACTTAAAGCGTCTATTTATACAACCCTTATATATTGACGGTTAAGTAAATTACACATATACCCCTACTTAAAGAAGTATAAGTGTAATACACCACAAGAACGTTTCTGTCATGAATTTTATCATATAAAATTTATTTTTCTGAACCATTTTAAAATCTCGCAAAATCATTCTTAGTGTACGACCCAATAGGCTCATATGACATTGGCAGTATACCAAAACACATTTTGGTATACAAGTCATAAGCAACCTCTAGCAAGACATTATGATTACCCAAGTTGTACGAATATCAAATCGATACAACCTAATCAATAGTGTATATAACATCCTTTTGTCACACGATATCCTTTTGATCAAACATAAGGCATGAAATTATCATCCAACATGTTCAATTGTACTAGTCTCGATCTTTAGGTAGACTGAAAACATCCAAGTGACATTGATCAATATCAACTCACTTAGACTAGGCCTTTTAACAGTCTAACACATCGAGGGATCCACTAGATATCTCTCTTTATATGAGAGGGACAAATTCTATCTCGATTACTCAACTTCATCACATTGCTCACACAGTAACCAATCGCAACCTTTATAATCGTCCGGTTAAAGACGACGTTTGATAGTGTCAAATCACTATGTTCCTAATGTTGAAGTCTCTGGTAATCTCAAGTTAGAGGACTGAAAAATATACCTATCATGAGAAACAACTATGACTTAATCCATGTGATGTTCTCATAGCGGGTCGGTCTAGTACTTTGTTCCCTAACAAGTACTCGTGATCTTGATTCGTATCCCTATACGTATAATCATCATATGATCATCAATCTAGACTCACACTAGTCTTAATTCATTATAGCTCCCAGTATAATGATCGACTAGGGACATTTAGGATATTTCTGTAAATACTCATAGATCTTATTATAATGTAAACATGCAAATTAATTATACTAAACAACAAATGAAATCCTTTATTTTATTAACTAAAAGTATTCATAAAGACAGTTAATGGATTGACCTGGGGCACATGCCCCAACGATATATGCATATATTGTATATATAAATATATATTATAAACTAAAATTTGGTTTACTTGCTCACAACCCGGAAAATAACAAATAAACTGAGTTTTGGTTAGGATTTCTTGAGGCCTTAAAGACTGAACTAGGGGTTCTAAACATAAGATATTAGACTTAAATTATTCACAAATGGTTTGTGATAAGTGTTGGATCCCCAGGAAAGCTTAAGTGCCCTAAAAGCAAAGAATTTGGAACGAAAACCTAGACCGAGGAAAGTATGGATTCACTTATTTATCAATGTTGTATGACTATCCTAGTATATTTAGTCAATGTAGTTTATGGACTGAATGGGGGACTATGTACACTGTGATAGCTTTAATAAATAGAAAATGATGTTTATTGTGATTCATGAGAGTAAGTTCCTGAGACTGAGACCGGGTTATATAAGGGACGGGTTACCTTCCCGGCCTATATAAAACTTCCTACTCAATTAAATAGGTTGTGTCGATTACATACTCACTAGAGTGTTTCAGATAAAACCATTGGGTATTAATAGATTGAGTAGACAACATTTCGACCAATGTGTTGGTCTAGCAATCGCATTAATAGTATCGGTGGGTAATTAAACCTAGTTTTATAAATAAAACGGGAAGTACAGTGTAATAGTCATTGATAATTTGATTTGCATCCGTTATATATAGAGTTATATGCTTTCCATAATCTTGTTAGTTAACATTAGTGCATATTGTTATTGTATAATGTTCTTGATTATTATATGGAATGTTGATGATTTGGTGAGTCCTTAGTTATTAAGCAAGTTGGTGCACTCACCCAAATTTAATATTTCAGGTTCGCAACCTAGCGCTTCAGCGAAAGGCAAAGAGAAAATTTATGTGTGTTGTTGTCTTCTCTACGATGTAATGAGCCTTCTTGTGATTATGTACATTGTTTGATAGATGTTGATGTATATAAACAAAGTTGGGAGATTTATAATCAAGGTTTTGGATTTCAATAAACTCTGTATTACCGTATATTGTTTAAATATCGAAAAAAATTTAATTTTCCGCTGCGTATACTTTGTATGGTTTATTCGGTATCAAATACATGTTGAGTTTATCAAGTAATGACGGAGAGGTTACTGGCTCTAGTTAAGTCTGACAGGGTTACTGCGGCTTAATTAGGATTTTAGGCCAAGTGTCGCCCTAATCGGGATTGGTGATGCAACAGCTTGGTATCAGAGCCTAAGGTTTGTCACTTTTGAGTTAAGTGGTAATGTTGATACAGTTTGGCATCATAGACAATGCTCTAACCTCGATTTCACTTTCGATTTTTTTTTTCAAAATAATGGCATATTCCTTTATACCGAAACCAAAGTTTTATAATTTGAGAGTTGTCTCGAGTCATGAATAAGCTTAGGGTTTGATGAACGGTTTTCATCTAGTTTTGGGGGAAAATGAAAATAAAATATTATTATACGTTATTTGCTGCATATATGATTATTTATTGTATGGATTTTGTTTAATTGTCTTCCCAGAATGTTACCCCGATGATTTTGTCTCTCATTTGACTTTATAATCTAATAGATCAAACAGAGGGTTCACAAAGGCCTGAACTTTAAGGTAAAAGGGAAGTTGAGGAGCAATGAAAATCTAAAATTAAGTAGAAAATGGGGGAACTTATGGAGTCTCATGCAAAACTTATGGCTATGTTGATGGCTCAGATGGGACCACCAGTACATCGACCTGAGGCATAACCTGCAACTAGTCATGAGGTTAGCAGAGTTGAGGGAGGAGCTTAGATAGTAGCAGCTCCAGCCTAACCAACATTAGCACATATTCAGGTGTTGAAGACGTTGCTAGGTTGCCAGTGGATTCTAAGAAGGTTAGATTTCTTAAAACCCATAACGAATTCATGAAATATGAAATTATGAGATTCGATGGCACAATGGAGGAAAGGGTAGTTGAGACCTGGATATTAGAGATGGAGCAACAATTCATTGTTGTAGATGTTGAGGACCGGTTTAAGGTTAAACTGGTCATAATTTTACTGATAGATTATGCACGAAAATGATGGAATTTCCTGGAGAGAGAAGGGAAGACTGTCACCATTTTGCTACATTTTAGGATTGTATTCTATAAGTAGTATTTCTCAAAATTAGTTAGAAACAGGAAGAAGACTGAATTTATTCAGCTGAAATAGGGAGCCATGTCTATATGAGAGTATGAGAGGAGGTTCACTAAGTTGAGTGAATTTGCTCCTGAGATTGTAGAGCTGGAGGAAAACAAAATTGATTTGTTTCTTGGTGGGCTGAATCACGAGATCATAGTTATGGTTTCCTCTCATCCTCGCGCTAGCTATGCTTTTATATTTGAGAGTGCGAAGGAGGTGGAAACAGCCATGCTAGCCAGACCTTCTAGAATAGTATTTATGCCACCACCAATACCACAGTTCCCTGAGAGTTAAAGAATCCAGGGATTTGCTTATTTTCAGCCAAGGAAGAAGCAAAGGAGTATAACTGGAGCAGCTGCACAGTTAGGGTCAATGAGGACGACATTCGTTAATGCATCGATTCCACCAATTTCTCAGGCTTCGATAGCAAAACCTTCTTTGTCAACACCTCAGTCTGGAGGTAAGGGTAAGAGTCGAAAATAGTCTTCCTAGAAACTAACAACCCGAATATTCTAATTCATGCCACGTGTTACCGCATGGCTCTCATGGGGACTTTATCTGACATGGCGTACTTGGTCAACCTTTGGAAGTCAACACCGATATATATTATGTTTTTTGGTGTGTTTAGTATCTATTTTATAACCAAAAATATCAATTTTGAATTAGTTAGTGGACCGACTTCATCGAAATTGCAAGTAAGGAATACCTCGAGATGCGTGTGACACTGGTACGAGACTTATTTGAATAGGATAACTTCAATTGGCACAAACTATCAATTTATGTAGAAAAACCTAAGCTAAGTAAATAATAAAGTTGAATCAAGTCGAATAAAATACAAATGAGTAGAAAATGGACCGACGCAGCTCGAGATGCGCAATGGCATCGAGTAGCCGAGATAGGTGAGGACTTAGTCTAATGGAGTTGTAATTAATCACAAATATTAGACAAGTCACTTGAAACCAAATGTTAAGGTATGACATCAAGTTGTGGCTAAATAGAGAAAATAAGCCTAAGTTAGAAGTGTATGAACCAAAATAACATAAATGGTAATTGTATAGTTAGAGAATAGTGCTTGTATGAATACATGACATAATACAATAGGAATACAAGTATTAAACTATACATATATACCATTAGTGGAAATAAACTCATGCAAGGGGCTACAACAAATATCTAAGACTATATAAAGGGATACTTAGTTGGATTTTTAGTTCATTCCCAAACAAAAAATTTCAACCATCAAGAACAAGTGAAAGAGAGAGAAGAAGAAGGTGAGCTTGTTGAGATTTGTGGAGAAGTTGAGATCAAAATAGGGGAATTAGACATCAATTCAACCTAAAGATTCAAGAATGGTTAAAGAGCAAACCCTAGGTAAGCATATTTGCTACTATCTCGTAGGTCGATGATTTACATTGGGTTTCTCTTGAACAAGTGTGGGCTGAGTTTTTAAAATGTTTTTTTCTACTTTTTGTAGAGAGTTTAATCTTAAATGGAACAAATTTAAAGTCCCTTAAAGGACTCAATTGATAATGTAGCAAATTTAGGGAGAAAAAACCATGCTTTGATGTTCAAGAACTATAGATTTGGTGTTTTTGATGTCATGCAAGTAGGAGGCTGGATTTCTATGTAATTTAAGTGTTGAAAGAAAGGTTCTTATCCCCTTAAACATGTTTTTACTTGGGTTGATAATGCTGGACAGAATTGAAGATGGATTGAAACAATGTGGTTGAAATTGATGCATAATTGTGTTCATGAATGAAAATGATTGATGAATGCATGTATTAATTTAATGATTTGTTTAAGGCTTTGTTGTCCATAATTTAGTTAAATCTTATGAGACTCATTCATAATATATAAAAAAAGTCAAGGAAGTTAGAGATAATCTTGTTTAATTGCATTTCATGTGTTTGATAAAATGTCGGAAAATTTTGAGTAGATTTTTGACTAACTATTAGGATTTTTTCGGGGGTCTCCACTAGCCTAAAAATCATTAAAATTTATAGAGAGCACCAAAATACTACAAATTTGGTTCCCCTAAGTTTTCAAGCGATTTCGATGAGTTTTGATATAGGAAAAAGGTGATTTCTTATTAAGCTAAATTTTGTTTCAGTGCATTCCAGGCAACAAACGATGCCTGAATTCGACCAAACTCTCCAGATCATATACTTATATTGTAGGAAAGTTTTCACTGAGTTTCATAATTTTCTGAGGTGTTTTGAATAGTTTTCCAAATGGGTTTTGGATTAGGAGAAATTTACCTACTTAATGAGCTGATTTTTGACTTAAGGTGTTCCGGACATCAAATGATGTTGGAATTTAACCAAAAAATTTAAAATATATTATTGTTTCACAGTGAAGGTTTCCACCAATTTTCATGATTTTCCGGCGCGTCTAACTCAGGTTTCAAGTCGTGCTTCCAAAAAAAGATTTATATTTATTAATAAGGACTTAAAGTTTTACTTAGAGTCTCAAATTTAGTTATTGGTCATATTAATGAGATTTATTACTTGAAAACTTTGATTTCAAGTATTTGGACTTCATGGAATAAACCGCGAGAATTTTAAAAATTTCTATTTATTTTTAAACTATTTTTTAATTTGAAGGAAAACTAACTATTACATATTTATTTAAAGGTCCCTACGGGACTGTTTTGAAAACTAGTGTTGCATATAAACTTGAATTGAGTTTTAATGATCTAATTAGCTCAATAATTCTCAAGAACAATTAATAAAGTGTGTTGAACAGTATTAAACAAGTTTGGACACTTTTGACCGAGTTAAGTGCCCAATGAGGACTTGCAATGGATAAAAGGAACTATTATATCCCAAATTGACTCGAATTGATTTGTAAGTCACAAAATGGGATTGTTTTGCACCAATATGTCAATTTAGATTTCTCACACAATAAGAATCCTAATAGCCAAATACTAAGAACACCAAGTATAAAATTTCAAACGTGCAAGTTAGACTACAATTAAACTACATTTGCAAGGATGATGGTAAATACAACTTATTGAATCTAACACATATATAACCAATCAAAATGGACACCAAGTACATAGCTAGCTATAGTCGGGCATCGGGGAGTTGATTGGGACACGTGTCTGAGTTGTGAGATTGTGTGTTAGCGTTGATCCGAGGTACATAAAATCAGCAAGGAAATGTACAATAATTCAATGAGCTTCATATTTTATTGCTATTGCACTATCTTAATTTTCGTAGAATTCCCACTCCAATATGAGTGTCTAATGGCAAATGAGTCAGGAAGGTGTCTCTGATGGAGTGGTTGTCTACTAGCTACCGAAGCCATGACCTCGATTCACTGGATTGTTTGGTCATGATGAGATGTGTTTTATCCGGGGCACCGTTGATATACCTCATTCGCGACGGTGTAGGTAGAATAGGCATTGTCACATCCTAGGACTCGAGTCTGTTTGACGTTGTCGCGACTTTATGACCCCGACCCTTTGGCACCCACACTCAGTAGTCTTGGACTACTTAGGTACCTCTTTATTACTTATTTTGACATTCATTTCAAGTTGTACTTTCATTACTCAATCTTATTATCATGCATTCCTTATAGCTTTCTTTCTATCCGCATGAGTTTTAGACTGCTTTATTTATTTTGAAGTATTGTTTAGATCCTTTTGGATTTTACTTATTGGATTCATCATCTTTGTGTTTAATTGAGTGTAGATCTCCAGTCGAGCAAGGGTAAGGCACCGGTACTAGGTGATCTACTCTTAGGACATCGCACCTTTCCTTACTCACTTTTATAGGTTTTTGGCTGTTTGTATTACATATATATGTTGTGTTATCACACTTGAGATACTTTTTGGGGTTTGAGAGACATATATGACTTGTTTAACACTTTTGCATCTATTTTACACTTATCACTTGATATATAGGTTTGATATATATACACATACTTCCACATATAGGTTATCCGACTCCTCTACTTTATAGTTGAGTTATTTTAATTACTAATTGCTTCTGCTAACTTGTAAACTTGCAAAATATTAATAATCCAACTTAAAATTTCTAATTAATTGATAATTATAGATTAGAAGGCTGATTAAGCTTGCGTTAACCTCGTGGAGACTGACTTGGGGGTCCACGTAGGTTTAGGCCAGGCAAGGCTCAATTCGTGGGGAACTGAGGGCGTCATAGAAACCGAGTGGATCTGGGCAGGTTTTTCAGGCCAGTAGTGTATACCCTTAGAGGGCTTCGACGATATGATATGGATGTGGACAAACGAGGCATATATATAGATAGCGTTCTATGCCGCTGGCCACATCGGTAGGCAGTATCGCCTACACGAGGGCAGACTCATAGAGTATATGTGGTGGGCCTAGAGGAAAATCAGAGATTTATGGAAGGTTATATTAAATATTTTTGGTCAAGATATGCATGTTTTGATTGATGCTAGTTCTACAGTTTCCTTTATTGCGGGTGCAATGGTTGATGAGTTGAAATTGAAACCTATTAGAGCCAGTACATTATTGATTTTAAGCACAACGGTGAGTGAGAAGGTTTATCCTAACTTGATCTGTAGGGATGTGTAGTCAAAATTATGTAGAATGAACTTCCAATTGATCTGAGTGTAATGAATTTCTTGAAATTTGATGTCTTACTAGGGATGGATTGGTTATCGGCAATTCCATGCCATTATTGATTGTTTCCATAAGATGGTAATCTTTCAGATTTCTAACCTTTCGGAAATTATAGTCTATAAAGGGTATAATCCTTCACAACTTGCAACTCGTGGAAGGGAAGCTACTTGTGACGGCCCCTCTTCTAATCTAGGGCACCACCCGACCTAATCCTGTAATTAAACCCTAATCTTATCCACTCACGACTTAACTACATATTAGTCAACCTTTACAATCTAAACGCCTCTTTTCTCATGTTCAGGATAAGTAATACACTAGTCTTACTAGTTTATAAAATTTAGAGTTAATTAAAACTTTTTATTAAATTAATTATTTAGCGAAAGTCTTATTGGTTATGCATAAGCTATTTATAATGCGGAAGTCATTTATAAAATCCTAAGTGTGGAAAACCAGGATATGAAATCACATATATAAAGTCCTCGAAATGCAGTGAAACGGTAAAATAGTCTAAGTCAAGTCAGGGAACTAACGCTCAACCCAATATACAACCCCAAATAATATATGAAAGACATATATAACATATACAATCAAAATACCAAAAGAAGGACTACAATCGATGTAGTGATGCGCCGCGGGCTCAGGGATAATTGACGATCTTCTCCTTGCCCGGCCTGCTGGTAGACGGCTCTGAACCTCCCATCGTAAAAATGAAGGTGAGTACAAGAATAAAACGGTAATCCCCGATGACAAGTTTAATTTGCATTTCCAAATATTCAAATGGTATTTAAAAGCATATAAATGGGAAAAATGGAAAACAAATCATATGCGAGTAAATACCAAAGTTAAACAAGTGATACTGACATTAAGCTAAGTAGTGGTGATTTAGGTCGGGATCGGCGGTAAAACCCGTCACTCCGACTCAATAATCATATAGCACAAGGGACTCTAACCCAAGTGTTACCAGGGACTCTAACCCCGGTGTGTAGACCACCTTAGGGACTCTAACCCCGAGTGTCATACAATGTTAGGTAACATGTGCCGACATCCCCAAGGACTCTAACTCCGTGAATCACGCACACCTCGATCGAGTACATGACTTGAATGCGAAAAGTACTTTTTAAACCTAAAAAAATACCAAGTATGAATTGTCAAGGCATAGACACATCTACACACCTGAACAAATAAGGAATACAAGTCATCTTAAACATTTATAAGATATTCACTAGCCTAATAGCATGCTATTTATCATTCAATTCACATTTAAAACAACAAGAATAAACATAGCATGGGATAGAAGCAATGAATTAAATCAAATGAATGGATATCATGCAAACTAGACTCATCAAGTGAGCATAGACACAAAGAACATACGATATGAGAATACAAAGGCAAAATAGTCAAGAGGAGTATGCAAGGACAGTAATTAATAGAAATGAAATGCCAAGTAAAGTTGCCATTGGGTATACTCCAAATCTTGTATTCGCTCTCCCGTACCCTTTTCCTAGGTTCCTGAGTTTGATGTCTTATTAGTTCAAATATAGAGGGTTTAAGCTCAATTTAGTGTCTATTAACTCCTAAAACCAATATTTATTTCAAACCTAAAAATTATTAAATAGTCTTTGATCGGGGTAAATTCTCCAAAATATGTTAAAACCCCGTAAATCTAAGAATCGGTGTGTCAAAAGTTGGTTTGAACTAGCTACGTTATTAAAACGCATTTTTTTCGAATTTTTGGTGTCTGCTTAGTGCGCTCATAGGGATTATTAGCACGCTAATAGGGATTATTAGCACACTAATCACGAAACTAAAATCGAGTTTCTGCCTAGTATCATTAGCGTGCTAATTGCCCCATGTGACAGAATTTTTAATTCAAAAATTATGTCCCAAAGTCCCCAATTAGCTACCCTATTTAACACCCTCTCCATATCAAATTGACGCAAAACTACAATTAGAACAACCTCAAAACAATAATTTGACAAGTTTTCTCAAATCTCACAAATTCACTAGTTTTTCCCAAATTATTCAAAAAACCCAATTTCCTCAAAACCATTGATTAATCTTCCATTTATTTGTTCCTAAGATATGAGATTTGACAAACTAACAACAAAACCAGTGATTTAACCCTTAAATCCAGTTTTCCATTAAGATTCCCAAAATGGGTTCATTAGATAGAGGAGATGATGGAGAAGATGATTACCCTAATTTGGATCCTCTAATTTGTTGTTCTCCTGCTTTAATTCCAGCAACAAATCCTTCTCTTCTTCTCCAACATGTTCAGGATCAAAACAGTTCCATTTGCATATGTTTGATCAACCCATTATATATATCAATGTGATGTTGATTCTCGACCATTCATCCTCATGCAATTACGTATCTCGAGGTTTGTCTTCTGGTTCTCATTCACTCCTACTAACCCACTAATTACAGCTCTCTAACATAACATATTGACACATATATCATGGAAGTGTGTGCTAGCACGTATCCCGAGGTAAATCTAAGTGTTGTAAATTTTTAAACCAAGACTATAGGACTTCAATTTGATTTACATTAACAAACACAATCATATGCTTATAAGTAATTTCTTATTTCATATTAATACTAAATAAGACTTACCAAAATGCTAACTATATGGTTCCCCGACTCGTACGCTACTCGAGGCGCGTCCCCGCTTTCGTCTCGACGCCTACAACTATACAAACCGACTTAATAAGCCTACACGATACATGACACTGGGCATACATCAATACAAAAATACAATATACCTCGGCCACGTGCCTCAGTCGGTGGGCGTATCACAGTGTGGGTCCCATTTCATGGGTTGGTGATCCTGATTAAGGAATTAAAATGGGGGTTAGAGATTTGGGTCGTGACACTACTCCTTGAAATTTAGAAGTTATAGCGGGAGTTGTCACATTTGGAGAGCCTGGACATGGAACTTAAGGTTGGTAAGATACCCATGGTTTGTGAATTTCTAAAAGTCTTTCCTCTGACTTGCATGGACTTCCACCACCACCACGTGTTATTGACTTTATTATTGATCTTATTCTCGGTACCAAACCCATATCTATTCCTTCGTATCGTATGGCACCGAAGAAATTAGGTGAGTTACAGACTCAGCTTGATGAGTTGCTGCAAAAGGATCCATCTTAGTGTGTCCCCGTGGGGAGCACCAGTTCTTTTTATGAAGAAAAAGGATGGAACCCTATGCATGTGCATTGATTACAGATAGCTTAATCGGGTGACTATCAGGAATAAATATCCATTGCCCAAGATCGATGATTTGTTTGATCAGTTGAAGGGTGTCAAACATTTCTCGAAGATTGATTTGAGGTTTGGTTATTATCAACTGAGGATCAGAGATGATGATATCTCGAAGATGGCTTTCTGCACTCCCGTGGGCACTTCGAGTTTGTGGTGATGTCATTTGGGCTCATTAATGCTCCTGCTATGTTCATAGACTTGATGCATATGATGTTTAAAGCCTATTTTTACCAGGTTATCATCATGTTTATCAATTATATTTTGATATATTCGAAGGTTGAGGAAGAGCATTCGCACCACCTCATAGTTACATTGCAGACTTTGAAGGATAATCAGATGTATGCCAAGTTTAGTAAGTGCGGATTCTGGTCTTCAAAAGTCAAATTTCTTAGACACGTGGTTAATGCTGAAGGTATATCTGTTGATCTAGTGAAGGTTGAGGTAATTTGAAATTGGTCTAATTCTGCTACAGTGTCAAAGGTTCGGAGTTTTCTGGGTTAGCGGGTTATTATTGACGATTCGTTGATGAGTTCTCTCATATTTCTATGCCAATGACTCGGCTAACATAGAAACACGTTGACTTTATTTGGTCAGATGAATGCAAGGCTGTTTTCAAAGGTCTAAAGGATAATTTGACTACGACACTTGTTCTTACATTACTTGAGATGAGGAAGTAATTAGTGATTTATACTGATGTTTCTCATTCAGGCTTGAGCTGTGTGCTGATGTAGTAAGACAGGGTTGTAGCTTATGCTTCAAGGCAACTCAAGGTTCATGAAAGAAATTATCCAGTTCATGATATTGAGCTGTAGTAGTTTTTTCCTTGAAGATTAGAAGACACTACTTGTATAATGAGAAGTTTACAATATTTTCAAATCATAAGAGTCTGAAATACTTCTTTACTCAGAGTGAATTGAATATGAGGCAGAGTAGATGGCTTGAGTTCCTCAAGGATTATGATTCCGTTTTAGAGTACCATCCAAGTAAAGTAAATGTGGTTGCTAATGGCTTGAGTAGGAGAAAAACAAGCAAAGAAAATGTAGCTACTACCAAAACTTTTTAGTTTAGACTTTTTTAGGAAGCTTCAGTGATGATGATTCATGAGAATCTAGCCGACACATCATCGACTGAGAGTGTTAGTTCCAAAACTACTAATTCGTTCTTTTATGCTCAAATTCGGACTGAACCATAAACGATTCAGCGAGTGATTGATAGTCAGAAAACTGATCAGGATTACACGACGCGTCAAAAGTTAGCGGCTAGTATAGATTATCCTGATTGGTCAGTTTCTGATGATGGGGCATTATGGTTCTATGGATTCCAACTCAGGATCAGTTGAGGCAGGAGTTGCTACGAGAATCTCATGGATCTTTTTATTCAATCCATCCAGGTAACACTAAGATATATCGCGATATGAGACGTGTTTATTGGTGGCCTAGCATGAAGATTAATATTGCTAAGTTCGTAAAGAGATGTGAGATATGTCAGCAAGTTAAGGTTGACATAGGAAACTTGGAGGGTTATTGCATTCGCGGCCTATTCCTGAGTGGAAATGGGAACATATATCGATGGATTTTGTTTCCAGTCTATCTCTGAGTCAGCATAAGCACGATGCGGTATGGTTTATAATCAATAGGTTGATGAAGTATGCACATTTCTTGTCAGTTTTCATACGAGATTTTATTGTACATACGTGAAGTGTATGTACGTGAGGTCTTGAGATTTCACGGAGTTCCAGTGTTGATTGCTTTGGCTAGAGATTTGGGATTCACGTCTAGACTGTGGAGTGAGTTGCAGAGACAGCTGGGAACTGTTCTTAACCTCAGTACAACATACTATCCTTAGACTGACGGACGGACTGATCGATTGATATTTATGCTAGAGGATATGCTTTGAGCTTATGTCTTAGAGTTTGGTGGTAATTGGGAGAAATACATTCTTCTGAGTGAGTTCTTTTATAATAATAACTATTAGGCTAACATTAGAATGACTCCTTTTGAAACTCTATATGATTGGCCTTGTCGTTCACTTGCATATTGGGCAGAGGTTGGAAATACAATATTGTTAGGGCCAGAGTTGATTCAGAACTACACAAAGAGAATTTAGCAGATTCGCCAGCGTATAACTACAATATAGATAAGACAGAAGATACACTGATAAATATCGTAGGTTTTCGAAGTTTTAAAAGGATGATTTTTTTTCCTGTTGAAAGTCCCACCTATAAAGGGTTTGTATATATTTGGGTTGCGAGGTAAGCGAGCTCTAAGGTATATTGGGTCGTTTAGAGCGCGGGAAAGGAATAGTCATGTTGCTTACAGGTTAGAGTTACCTCCTCAGCTAGCCGGAGTTCACAATATCTTCCATGTGTCTATGCATCACAAAACGGATACTCGGTTCACTCCAAGGACTGATTGGAATGAATTCGATCTTCGGGAAGACTTATCTTAGGACGAGAATTCGATTCAGATACTTGACCAAAGAGATTCTTGTGGTTAAGGTGAAATGACAATTTCACGGAGATGATAAACTAACCTGAGAGCGGGAATCCTATAATGTAAGAGCAATTTTCATTTCTCTTTAAAACTAAAGGTGCCTCTACTATGACCGGTCGAATCAATTGAACATTAATAAATTTCTAATTGCTTCTCATTAGTTTGTAAGTGATATGAAATTGCCTTTTAAGGGGAAAGGTACGTAGGGTTGTTCTTGATGACTTTATAATGTATAACATTTTATAATATTACATATTATGTTCTTAATTATTTATTTGTATAATTACCTACATTTTTTTGGCCACTAAACATATGATAAGTAACATTTTTTATTCAGATATGGTCATTATCTAAACTTGACTCAAATTCATGAAAACTTTGTTTCAATCATTTTTCTATCAAACCATCATGCACAAGCATCAAATGTATAGATGTTTTAAGGAATGTAATTAAGTTAGTTATTAGAAGGGAAAATTAAATTTCTTTAAACACTGGCTAAAAATTGTTATAGTTGTATTTTCTTATAAAGAAGTTAGATGATATTATTATTCGCTTCAAATTCACCAAATTCTAACTAGTTTTTAATTAAATTTGATTAAAAAAGTTTGGTATTAATAAAACTTGTTGGAATAGTTTTTCTTTTGTCATGGTTTTAAATTGTTTATGTCACAGTTGATATGTACAATGAGCTCTTTTTTTGGTCAATTGTTATTTCTATTATTTATGTCACAATTGAATCTCAATGTTTGTATAACAGTTCTCACTGTTTAGGTGACTTTTTACTCACCGTTTCTGCTACAAGTGTTTTAAAGAGTTTTTATACATTGTTTCTGTTAAAGTTTTTTGATTCACTATTTCTATCACAAATTTATGTATTGTTTCTGTCACAGTTTGTTATTCACATTTCTGTT
Source organism: Stephania yunnanensis (assembly GCA_039657365.1). Taxonomy (NCBI): domain Eukaryota; kingdom Viridiplantae; phylum Streptophyta; class Magnoliopsida; order Ranunculales; family Menispermaceae; genus Stephania; species Stephania yunnanensis. Next base: position 48,864,548 of record CM077585.1, on the reverse strand, counting down.
ACAGTTTTCTTATTTCACTATTTTTGTCACAATTTTTGAATTTACTATTTCTACCACAGTTTTACTTTTTCTGTATCACAATGGTTAACCTTTTTGTCATAGTTTTGAACAGTTTTTTGTCATAATTTTAAATTGTTTATGTTACAGTTGATATGTACAAAGAACACTTTTTTGATCAATTGTTGCTTCTATTGTTTTTTTTTTTTTTTTTTTTTTTTTTGCACTATTTTTGCGTTGTATTGTTGTCTCTGTTTTGATTGTGTCCAACTCTTATTTCACCATTACTCATCTTGTATTTTAATATTTAAATGTGTCGATCTCTTGTTTTGAGCTTGCATTCTAAATTTGTTATTAAGTTGTTTAAGTTTTGTCCTAATTATAATATCATATTCATTTCTATTGCAGGTTGTGATTGTGCTTTGGATCCTATCTTTTCAAGAAAGCTTGGAGCAACTAAAAATATATTATTTTAAATTTTTATTTGGATCGTAGAGAGTGAATACATGGTGTCTAGCACTTTCTATTTAACAAGTAGGATTTTAATAGTAGATTGTGTTTTTTTATGGCAAGTGAGTGAACTTTGTTTTATCTATTTAAAGTGTTTTTAAATGTTGGTATTCTTTGAATGTCATATTAAATTTCTTGTGTTTTATTAAGATGTTGCTTAATAAATAAAACTATTGATAAAGCTATTTTTATCAAAAGTGAATAGTCGTTGCTAAAGATGTTTTTTTTTTAAATATGTTGCTTAAACATGGATATACTAACAAATGTTGTTGCTAAAATATTGAAATACTAACAAAAATTGTTACTAAAATATAGATTTGCTAACGAAAATTAATGCTAAAATGTAAATATGCTAACGAAAATCGTTGTTTAAATATAGATATTCTGACAAAATTGTTGCTTAAGCAAAGATATACTGACAAAAATTGTTGCAAAAAGTAGTCAATTGTAACAAATATTGTCGCATAAATATTGCTTTTTGAGACAAGAATCGTTGTTATTTAAAGTTTGTAACGAACTTCGTTACTAATATGAGATTAGCGACAAATAATACATTTAAATCTTGAGTATTTTACAGTGACAATGAGTATTCATTGCTACAATTTGTTAGTGACAAATAACAAATTTATTGCAAATGTATTTTGATATTTGTCAGTGAAGAAATTTTGGTACAATAATTTCATTACGTAAAGTAACATTTAGTGGTGAATTTCATCATGAATGATGTCATCGGCAACGAAAGTTGTTGCAAAAGTGAGTTTTTTTACCGATGAATATTGTCACTAACTAAATTTCACGACAAACTTTGTTGGCAAATGAAATTAGTGAAGAAAGTCATTCTAAACTACGAAACCTAGTTTAGCAACATATATTGTTGTTAAAAAGTTTTTGTGATGAACAAAATGTTTGTTGCAAAATTGTAATGCGTACTTCTAACTCTTTTGCAACAGATTCAAATTTGTTGTAGTAACTCAGTTGTTATGTATCTTCTCGTCACTAATGAGTTCTAAAGAATTTTGTTTGACACAAAAGGATCCACAAGTCATTGCAAAAGAGATGTTTTAGCAATGAGGTTTTTTCACCGTCGCAATAAGTCTTGCCCACGATGCTACAACAACGAAAAATTAGTGACGAAAAGTTCGTTGCAATAGATTATTAGCGACGAATGCTTATCTTTAGCGACAACTAACATTCGTCGCTAAAGACCACTTTCATTGTAGTGATTCGTGGGTATTAGGACTTGGTCAACTGGTCCATTTATATGTAATTATATATTGACCTAATTGGTCGTAGAATAATCACTTCCGTATTTTTTTCTAAAATCTAACACAATCAACACTTTTTGTTATGGTGAAAGAGAAACTATGACATATTGTTACAAAGCATTTTATTTTGACAAAAAAGTTTTTTTGTTTGTACGCAAGACACGTTATTTTATTTTGTTAAGTCAATAGAAGAATTTCATTATATTAATTAAAAATTACATACATCCCAAACAAAAAAAACTTAATGACCCCTTAAAAATAATCTCCAGTACAACTGTAAAAAAATTAGGCAAATAGCAAAAAAGAAAAAAAAATACAAACTTTTAATTTTTTTGCAAATGCATAATTAACTGTGATTTTCCTATTAAATACACTAGTCAATGGGCACGCGCTATGCGCTATGCGCGTGATTTTGAATAGAGTGGAGAGAGAGAATTGTGGAGGGGAGAGAGAGAAACGTGGAGGGAAAAGAGAAAGTAGAGAAACGTGGAGGGGAAAGAGAGAGTAAAAAGGTGGAGGAGAGAGAAAAAATCATTCAAATCCCACTTTGTTAGGAAACTGACTACTAATTTAAAAAACTTTGAAAACTAATTGAGTTTTCATCCGCACATTTAAAATCAAAACCGCCTATTAATTTGTAGTTATCAATTAAATTAATATTTTATCCCAAATTTAAATATTTGTATCAAAACACTTAGGGGCATTGTTGAAAGTTTTAGCCAAAAAGGCTTCACGGTTAACCATTTTGAGATTGCTATTATAATAGTATAGATATATCTTAAATTTTATTTTTTTTAGAATCTATCACGTCCCTAATTTCACTTAAATTTGATGACACACGTCACACAAATTATATAGTTTTTGCATCGATATTAAAAAAAAATCACAAAAAAACAACGAAAAAAGTGCAAGAAAAAAAGAAACCTAAAAAGTATTTTTAAAAAAGAAAGAAATCAAGTAACCCGAAAAACTCATATTGTATTAGCCACGATTTTATTTTATTTTTCGAAGGTCCCAAAAGGACAATTTCATTTCATCATATGAGATCAGAGATTACAGAAGGGAAATAGGCACGATTTTTTTTTTAATATTTAATACTTTTTTTTCTTCGAATAAATGAAAAAACATTTAATTGCTTAGCACTAGAAAATATCCCAACACAATCTCAAAAAAAAAAAAGATATATCCTAACACTATAGCTACACTAAAATATGTGTTTTTCAACCTAAAAAATATTTTTTTTTAAAGCCGCTAAAATATGTTGTTGCATAAACCAAACTATACCAACAATATATAATTTGTATTGTGTGCAAAAGAAAAATATTTTGCTACAAAGTAATGTCTTCAAAAAAAGAAATAATTTTGGAAGTTAAAAAAAAAAAGATAATTTTGACATAGAACAAAATTAGTGATTCGCCATCTAATGTCATAATGACATTTTAATTTCAAATAATTTTGCGTTTATTTTTTTTCTTGCACTTTTTTCATTGTTTATTTTTTTGCAATTTTTTTTAGCGTTGACGCAAAAGCTATTTAATTTGTGTGATGTGTACTAGTAGATATAAGCAAAATTAAGGGTGTAATAGATTTACAAAAAAATGTTTGTGATATATTTGATAAATCACAAAGTTAACTTGTTCTGTATTTGCAAAAAAAAGTTTTGTTTTTGTTTGTTTGTTTGTTTGTTTTTTTTTTTGGCTATTTGCCCAACAAAATTATTGGATTAGAATTCAAGATTTTAAGCTTTTTTTTTTTTAAAGAAAAAGCTAACCTGCATGCAACGTGACACAATATACATAAAGCATTCCTTTATAATGTCTGGTGGTAGACGGTTATATATTGATATGAATCATGGTCTTCTGCTGTTCGCCACGTCGACTTCACATGTTTGTGAGACATTTGCATCCAAGAAGTAGTATTATTCAAATTTTGATGTCCATTCTATCCTTCTGTTTTTGATTGATAGGGGTGTTTAAAGAACCTAAGAGACAAGATTTACAGATGGCACAATTTTGGAAAAGCTACTCCCCAACATCTACATTCAATATTGGCCTTAAAATTATGGGACATACTCACAGACCAATAACATGCGCACCAACTCCATGTTCAACGGCGAAGGTTGCATTCATTCTGCAGCCCTATTTCATGTCCATTCTATCCTTTGCAGCGCGAGCCTCCACACTTGCTGTTTCTTTCTCTTTTCTTTTTCTTTTTTTTTGGTCAAAATGATCTTCAATTGATACCCACAATTTTGCAGCCGCCACGTCAGTAAAAATAGGGAAATAAATCCCGTATTAAATCATCAGTCATAACGTCATATCATATGGTTGGCTGCCACGTGTTCTAGTGGAAAGTTCCCACGTGACTCCCTTCACATGGACTAGGCCACTTGATCATATGGCTCGCTTTGTAATGTATTGCCTTAAACTCTTAAATTGATTCATTATTAAATGATGTGCACACTGCATACTACTCGTATATCTTCCAACACTACAGTGAAAACTAAGTTTTATTTATTTATTCATTTATTTTTTACTTAATTGAGAGTCGAAATTATGACCTCTTTAAATTTTATCTTTTGACAAGTGATGTATGTATCATCCCATCAAAAATATTTTGACAACTAAATTTTATTAATTACATGAAATTACGCTCAAAATTATTTTCTAGTGCATTTAATAATTGGTTAACGATATTAAAGAGTTTTTGTAATAAAATCAGTTTTGTGGGTCGTATCAAGCAACTCTTTGTAGCAGTTATAATATAACTTAAAATAGGTCTGAGGATGCAAGGTAAATGATTGGGTTGGTCTGAATCAGAACTTTGATAGATTTTTTTCAGAATCTTTTTTGTTCTTTGTTCTTTGTAGCAGTTGATTGGGTTGGTATGAATCAGAACTTTGATTTTTTTCAGTGCAAAGCTCTTTCTCACTTGTGTTTACCCCAGCCACGCAATCACAGGTACGACTTAGTTGATTTGATGAGACCGTGGCACCACGTAAGGTAGTGCACGTCTCTAAGATGGGGGATGAGGTAGTTCTTACTAGGAATGACGCGTTTTTCTTCTGCTACACTAATATGAGTTTTTTCGACTTTATTTATGGGAAACACATTACATCTCGCCTTTTGTAAGTACCCACATCTTATACAAATTATGCTATAATAAATAAAAGTCTCGTTCCTATCAAAAAAAAAAATTGTTTCGACATCCGAGTTACCACGATCAAATCAGTGAGCTCCCTTGCTTAAATAGACATTTGCTTTTAAAACCAATCTCCAATAGGATACGTGGATTGCACCTTTGTTGATAAGGTGACATTTATTTTAATTTCTGTTTTTTTATTTTGATTTTTGAATTAGACGTGGCTGTCGATTGCACCGTCTACAAATCCACAACCAAAGTAGATGGTTTATATTTTTTGTCCACTAACCTCGACATTGGGAATGGACATTTGCAATGGAGAAGATTTTTTTTCTTTGAATGTCTATTATGTCCTACATGTCACACATTCTCACCCAATCCACATCCTCATTGGAGATACTCATTTCCAATGGTATGTTGATTGAATGTCAATGTGCGCCACCTAAGATTAAATTGACATTGAAATGAAAAAAAGGTCTCCAATGGCAATGTTGCATAAAAAAAATTGATATTGTTAATTTCGGATGTGAACTTTAGATATTCAAATTGACATCCACATAGGATTTTGTTTCCTTTTTAAAATTTTTATTTGCACATTTTTTTTGACAAAATTATACAAAAAAAAATAACACCTCATCAATAGACACTCAATCCACATACCATTGGAGACCGATTTTAGATTCCAATGCTCCCTTAAAGGGGGCATTACATTGGAGATTGTAAGCGTGGACTTTTATCCACGTTATCATTGTAAATAAGATGTCATCCCATGTGACTCAAATAAACATTTCCAAATCTAATCTTCAACGGTAAATGCGGATTGAACGTCAATTGATGATGTGACATTTTCTTTTATAATTTTGTTAATTAAAATATGAAAATAAAATATAAAAAATATAATCTTACATGGCTGTTAATTTGAATGTCTATAGTTTACATCCGAAATTGACAATGTCAATTTTTTTTGTACCACATCAGCATGACATTCTAAATATATATTTCATTAGAAACAATTTTCATTTCAATTTTTAATTTAATCCTAAATTATGTACATTAACATTCGATCAACATTCCATTAGAGATGCTTTTAAAAAAGAAACCAAACTTTGTCTTAGTCGAGACTCAAACTTTCGACCTATTGCCAACTCCCTATCAAACCAGTTAGCTCGCTCGATTGGTATAAACCCAAAAAAGTTAAAAGAATATAATCTAATTACCACGGCGCTAGTCGTAACACATAATGACACTCTTACTTATCTCCTTTGGATAAACATCGATTTGCGCGCTAGCAAACATCGTAAGAATCTGTACGTTTGTAAATACTCCGTCAAAATAATGCGCGTTAAAGCGAAATTGAAAGTGAAAGTGGAGGTGGTCACTGGTCAGCACTTTCTTCTGTTCATTCAACATCAGTGTCTACTAAAGCTCATCGTCTTCTCCAGACCAGATAGATCCCAACGCACGCACGCACGCACGATTGAATCATGGTACACAAAGAATCCTCTCACGAATAAGTAACCATCAATCGCCGCCTCGTATATTCAAAGTGAGTAGTCAATCTTGATTCGATCGTTCAATATAGAATTACAGAATCATTTGGTTTTAGGGTTTCGATTTGCGATTAGGTTTTGTTTTCATTGATTTTGACTCTTGATCTTGTTTTTCTCAGTCTTGAAACGCTAGATTTGTGGTTAGTTCGAGATCGAGGTTCGAGTAGATGATTCTTGTTTTCCTTAATCTTGTCAAATTAGGTTAATTGAAAGTGCGAGTTATCTTGATCGGTGGTTTGTTGGTTGGATGAGGAAAGGAGGGTTGATTGTGTTTGTTTGATGGGCAACGCATGCTGTGGATCTTTTCGAGTTAGAGAATTTGAGGACGCCAATCCGAACAAGCCTAAGAATCCGAATTCGAATTCAATTTCGAATCTTGATAATAACAATTGTCAAAAGCCCTTGAAATCTCAGCAGAAACGAAGCGCTGAGGAATCTGCGAAGGAATCCACTGAAAAAGACTCTAATTTGGTTGTTGTGAGTGCTAAGGAGGCAATGAAGAGAGGGGTTGATAGCCAAGCTTACTGTGTGTTGGGGCATAAGACTGATAGTATACATGATCTGTACCTTTTGGGGCGTAAATTGGGGCAAGGTCAATTTGGGACGACGTATTTGTGCACGGAGAAAGCAACGGGAGTGGAGTATGCTTGCAAGTCGATATCGAAGAGGAAGTTAATGTCAGTGGAAGATTTGGAGGATGTTAGGAGGGAGATTCAGATAATGCACCATTTGTCTGGTCACAAGAACATTGTGTTGATCAAGGGTGCTTATGAAGATCATATGTATGTGCATATTGTGATGGAGCTATGTGCCGGAGGAGAATTGTTTGATCGTATCATTCAAAGGGGGCATTACAGTGAGAGGAAGGCGGCCGAGTTGACCAAAATCATTGTGGGTGTTGTTGAGGCTTGTCATTCACTTGGTGTGATGCATAGGGATCTGAAGCCTGAGAACTTCTTGTTGGTTAACAAGGATGATGATTTCTCCCTTAAAGCTATTGATTTTGGGCTCTCTGTATTCTTCAAGCCTGGTACGAACAGATTTATCAACTATGCCTTTTTCCCTTTATCCTTGTCATTGTAAGGAATGCCTTTTGCGAGTGATTTACCTATACTCTTTTGTGGCTTCTATTTCAGGTCAGATCTTCACTGATGTAGTCGGAAGCCCTTATTATGTTGCTCCTGAGGTTCTCTGCAAGAGCTATGGCCCAGAAGCAGATGTATGGACTGCAGGGGTCATACTTTATATATTGTTGAGTGGCGTGCCTCCATTTTGGGCTGGTATGTTTGACATGTCTAGCTTTAGAAGCATCCTGATCCAAAATGGCTGGATTTCTCAAAATATTTTCTGCCATCTTTTTTTTTTGTTCAGAAAGTCAACAGGGTATTTTTGATGCTGTGCTGAAGGGAGTCATAGATTTTGAGTCAGATCCATGGCCCGTGATATCTGACAGTGCCAAGGATCTTATTCGAAAGATGCTCTGTTCTCAGCCTTCGGAACGTCTGACTGCACATCAAGTCCTATGTATGTCAATCCACTCACTTTTTCACTAGCCAATAGTGTTTTATGCATACTTTATATCATGAAGAGTCATTAGTTAGACAATCAAAATTGTTGATCAGATGCTTTAGCCTTTACATAAAAAAATTGTTGGTTAATTGTTGGATTTAGTGATTAGCCTTTTGAGAAGCGAAAGGATGTCTATTTTTGAAGAGTTCTTAACTAGTATGGATGAAATTGAGAGGAAAAAAATTATCTGGAAAAGGGGAAAAGGGAAATTGGAATGATAATGATATTGACAGAAAAGTGGGTTCTGGTTGGTATGACATTTTCTTTTAGCAACCGAATTGTTCCATACTGGTGTTTTTATTTTTTTTCCAAGTCAGAGATGAAAACCTCATTTTTACTTCCAATTGTATGATGCAAATGGCAAAACAAGTAGGAGCATCTTCATTCGTAAAAATGGTGGCATTAAATAATGATGAGGTTTATGTGCAAGACGTGATTGTACTTTCTTACATGGTGATACCCGTGAATGTGGCTGCTGAAATTAAGGTAGCATTGGCTGTATTCACCTCAGTATGTGAATATTACTTTAGCATTTGCGAAGTAGAGTGCCGAATTTATGCATATCATTTTTATGTATGTTTATAAGTATCAGTTACATCTTTATTTTTTAAATAATTGTGGTTGAATGTCACTCACACCTTTGATTGATTTGGGAAAGATTAATTATTGGTTCCGACGCTTAGAGTATTAATAAGCCTAATAGGCAAATATTTACTAACTTCGAGAATTTCAAGTAAATGGTATCCTTAGTCAAAATTTGTCCCAAAATAATGATGTGCCAGTTACAATTATTTTAAAGTACCACATGTATGACTCTGCTTTACATCACTGTTTAACCCAAATAATCCATTTAAAAAACTTTTTAATTTCCATGTGATCAATGTGACGAGTTTTAAGTTGGAATGATGACTCATTTTCTACTGGTGATGTTATTTGTACTGTTAGCTTCTAGTGGTTATGTTATTTTATTTTTGTCATGGTGGTGAGTAGGTTATTTGAATAGTTAGTTTTGGTTGTTTCGTAACTTTTTTAGAACATTAGAACGTTTTTGAGACGGTATTTTTAGCTGATCCCAACTAATTTGGGATTGTTGTTGTTATGAGATAGTTTTTGCAGAATTTTATACTCAATTAAATGCCTTCTCGATACCAAGACATGCAGATCTTGTTATTATTTCAGAAATTTAAGTTCATGAATTTTCATTCATGTAGTTAGTAATTATGAAGTACCGATAAAGCTGTGCATCCTTGATAATGATGAAGTTAAATCTTTACTATGTGATGCTTTGGAGGACTGTTTTGTTAAATGCTTGATCTGTTATTTCGTTTATTATTATTATCATCATCATCGTCATTATTATTATTATTATTATTATTATTATTATTATTATTATTATTTTTAGAGGGTATGTCTCACCATATGAAATTATTTAGAGTGCTGGAGGAAATTCTTGCCATACTAGTGGTTCTAATTATGGGTCAAAATTTGCCACTTATTAAGATGTATAGGCCGGTAATCATGATGTCATTGAAACGAGTTTCTTGCAACAATGTGATTCATAATTAATTTAAGAATTAATCATTAACTTGATATTTTTCTTACTCTGACCTGTAAGATTAGGCCATTTTGTTCTTACACTGTCTGGCTGTATAGTCCCTTACTATCCATGCTTGTTAGTTATTAATTAAGGAAGCTTCGTCTTTTGATTGTTAAGCCTGAGATTTTTTTTTTTTGGATAATGACTGGTATATTTCATTGTTAAAAGAAGTTAATTAGTGTTACTAATTCACACAAATGCAAGTTCTCTTATCTATTGTGGTATGTGGTGGATGCTAAAGTTCTTTGACTTATGAAGCTGTTTATATGTTATTCCATTCCTTTATACTGGTCAGCTATTAGTTTGAATGCTGCTTCATCATGAATAAAGAGTTTATTTAAGTGTTCCCATTTTACGTTAGTGACATTTGAACTGCTGATATCAGGTCATCCCTGGATATGCGAGAATGGAGTTGCTCCTGATAGATCATTAGATCCAGCTGTTCTTTCTCGTCTCAAACAATTCTCTGCAATGAATAAGTTCAAGAAGATGGCTTTGCGGGTGAGTACATAGTACATAGGCATCTGTGTGATAGGAAGTGTTAATATTGCATGGCGTTTGCAATGTCCTAACCATGAAAATTGTATTTGGAACTGTTTCATGGGTAATTCTTGAATGTTGCAGCATTTATTGCTATGTTCACTGAGTATCCATGTTTTTGCTGGTGACACATGGATAGGCTAACGCATATGTGATATTTTGCTGCATTGCTAAAATGATGTAGATGATTCCATAGTTTGCTTGGCTTGGAGACTGATCGTAATCAGAAATTGTATGATAGGTGAAGACGTATATGTGATGTCTGTTCGAAACATTTTCCCTTTCATATCAGTTTCAGCTTTGGCTTTCCCTTGGTCTTGAAATTAGCTTTGAGGAGCTCCTGCACATTTCTTTCTCGTATTTGGGATTGAGGCTGGGACTGAGGCTATGTTGTTGTTGTATTTGGGATTGAGGCTTTGATGTTGCTGTTGTTGGCCATTTAAGGTTGTTTTCTAGTGACAGGTAATAGCTGAAAGCCTGTCAGAGGAAGAGATTGCTGGTTTAAAAGAGATGTTCCAGGCAATGGATACCGACAACAGCGGTGCAATCACATTTGATGAACTTAAAGCTGGGTTGAGAAGATATGGATCCACCTTAAAGGATGTAGAAATCCGTGATCTCATGGAAGCTGTAAGATTACACTTATTCCTGAAAACTTTTTTTCTGGCTGTGTTCAATCAATGTAATTAGATTATACCATTTTTCAATCTTAATGTTTACTAAACAATTCCCAAAATTTATATGATGTTAAAGCTCTGTATCATAGTGAAAAGTTATTGAAACCAGTCAATGGAGAGATGCATTAATTTATCCGAGCTGAGACTTATTGTGGGTATAAATAGAAAACATGATGGGATAAGGTAGGCTTTGCCACCTCATCTCATAACTTTTCTTATTTTCTTAGTACCTCGTTTAACATAGATTATGATACAAGGTTTGTGGAATTTGTTAAATCTTAGAAATGTATTATGTTAATTATGTAATGGTATATTTTTGCAATGTATACATGCATTGAACTGCATGTGTAAATCATGAGATAAGTTGAAAGAAGCATTGGTTAACTTGTTTAGCTTTCATGAGAAAACAGTTAAATTGTAAGTATGCGAATGCATGAAGGCTGCAAGTTTGACAACACTATGAGCTGGAGCAATTAATCATCTTTATTTTCTCATATTGTTGGACAAACTAATTTATGCAAAATATGAGTAAATACATGATAAGCTAACGTATTTTACGAGGCATGAGTGATGGAGGATAAAGACCATGTACATATATCTAACAATCAAGAACTCCTAGTACAACTTGGAAACTGAAGTTGTGATCAATTTCTGAAGACAACCGAATAAAGTGACAAAAATGCGAAAAGTAACAAATTCTTAAGACTCTCAAGTCTTAACTGAAGATATGTCTTAATTACACAAGGACTCTCTGACAATAATATCATTATTACTTGACTCTTAATTCTATGCTCAAAGTAATTAGAAAAGGGCTTAATACATTTTGCATCAACGAAAAGAATAGATTCTATAATATTACTGGGGGATTGACATTAATGATGCAGAAAACTGTCTATCAACTCGATTTCCTTCTATTATGTGACAATGCATGGATGGAAATAACGTGGAGTCAAATTAGGGTAAGATGGAAATACAGCAAACAAAGGGTGCTAAGGGAAGGATTCCTTCTCTATATTTTAGTGCTCTTGAAATAAAATTTTGGTCTTGACTTTGGGCCCCTGCTTGGCCCATTGGTGCAATCAGAGAGAGGTAGGTATTAGAAAACTTAATAGACCCTTATGAAGATCATATGAAAGTGGAAAGAGAGCACACCATCAATCATAAATTTCATCTTTTATCACTGTTCTTGTTGTTGCATGCAGCCAGTTACTCGAGCTACGTCTCTTCTGCCTTCCATTTGTGCATACTTAGGAGCAACCATTTATAATTTTTATTGATATATTTCAACTATGGTAACTTAATTCTTGGTTTTTTTTTACCGACGATACATTCTTTTTGGTATCTTCAATTGTGCAAGTAATGGACTTATCATCTCTATCATGGTCATTTATTTCAATTTGCTGACAAAGCTATTCTATTCCAGGCTGATGTGGACAATAGTGGGACCATTGACTATGGAGAATTTATTGCTGCAACTGTTCATATAAACAAACTGGAAAGGGAGGAACATCTGGTTGCAGCTTTTTCATACTTCGACAAGGATGGAAGTGGGTATATCACAGTTGATGAACTCCAGCAAGCTTGTAAGGAGCATCACATGACTGATGTCTTCCTTGATGATATTATCAAAGAAGTAGACCAAGACAATGTAAGTACGAGATTTCTATATGAGTAAATTTGCGTATATATCAGTTTTCCTTTGTGCCTCATGCTTTGTGTTGACTTGTCTTTGTTGGAGATGCGAACTATTGCGCCTTGGCTTCATGATTTTTACAGATTCTGTTCCTATTTAAACTTGTTTGAAGTACTACTTGTCTTGTATTTGGGAAATTCTAGTTTTCTGCATCATTCCAATTAGCATTTTTTTTTTGTAAGATTATGACCCCTCTTATGCATTAATTAAAAGGGATTTGAATGGTTTGCAAAGCTCACCATCAATTGCACTTAATCGAGCACAATGGAAAAGTTTGATCCATGTAGCCGACCCAGCTTAATTTGGGACTGAGGTTATGTTGTTGTTGTTGTTGTTGTTGTTTTTGTTGTTGTTGTTGTTGTTGTTGTTGTTGTTGTTGTTGTTGTTGTATTATGACCCCTCTTCATGTAGTATTCAAAAATAATATTTATTTTTTATAGAAAAAAATTATTTTAAAAATTGAGTTAAGTTGAAAAGTTGAAAAATAATAAGTTGTATTTCCTTGTTTTACTTCCTTTTTTTTTTTTTTTTGCTAATATTTCTTTGTTATGGGTCTTTTGAACATTCGGAAACCAAACAGTCTATTCTTTCTTGGTCCTTGTAGTTTTCTTTATTCTTTTTTGTTTTTTTTTTCGTACTCTTTGAACTAAAACATATTTCCTTATAATGTTCTATGGATCAGAATATTCTTTGTAGGATAACCTTTGGAAATGGCAAGTAAAATAATATGACATGGATATTGTTATGGATATTTGAGGAGCTTGGAAAACTCCAGGCAGTGGATTTATGGAGCAGATTCTTTGTAGGATAACCTTCGGAAATGACCAGTAAAATAGTACAACATGGATATTGCTATGTATATTTGAGGAGCTTGGAAAGCTCCAGGCAGTGGATTTTGAGGAAAGCAAAGAACTGGTTTCTTGGGATGATCTATGATTGATTTAGGAAGTTGGGGATTCTAAGATGTGGAGGAGGCACCTAAAGAATCATATGATGAAGGGAAGGAGGATATAGCTGTGTAGGAAGATCTTGATGATGATCTATAGATATTGAGAAAGGAGATGACTGAATGTGCATTCCTACACAACGTATCTTTTCAAAACAACTCCGTTTATTACATCAATGGTAATATGGCTTCATATGTGACTCAATCTAGTTAGAATGTCTGATAAAAAATCTAGTTAGAATGATGCATTACCCACTGGAGGGTTGCTCTTGATGCCATATGGTGTGGCCAACTTTTACATCCCATTCGTTACCATGAGAATCATTGATACCTTCTAACAAATTTGACACATTAAGCCTGTCATGGTATTCTCCTAGATTTATTCACAAACTAATTTAATTGGCTTTTGGGTTCTACATAGAATGCCTTGTATACGAAATATTATTGATCCTACTATTTATGTATAAATAACTCAAATGTGTCTTTTACAGTTCTTAGGATGTTACATTCCACGATCCAATCCACAAGGTTTCCTCCTTGGTCCTTTGTAGGATTTGGATCCTGATAATGTTGGTCTCCTCCCAATTGACAGCCCCTAAGAATGTCTCTATTTTTGGCCTTCTTCTTGCTCAATTCGGTCTGTCACTACTGTGGATGAATAATGTGAGAACACCCAACCTATTCTAAAGCCTTTCTTAAACTGAAACATACTTCTATTTCTAGCTCTTCTATTGATGCAAAACTAAGTAACCAATGGATCCTGAGCATTAATCTCAATTCCAATGGTTTCCATACTTTGAACATGACTAAGTTAGGAAAAGTCAATATCAGTTGAGTCATTTGCTTTAGTCCAGTCTATTTTGGGTAACCACTTGTTTGATGTAGTTAGCCTCATTTGCAACTAATAGTCTGCATCAAGAATTTTACTTGGATGAAGTTGATTGAGAGTGTGTACGTTTCCGTTGATGCTAAATTTTGTTGCATGACCATTGAAATTTGTGAAGATGCATTGTCCTATTTTCTCTTTTAGACCTTCGTTAAATTTATTATTATTTTTTTGACAGCGTTAAATTTACTATTGCAAGTTTAAGCATCTAAGCAAAATGAGTTTTTCTTGGCTTAAATGATACATATCCATATAGTGAATGTTTTGCCATTTGTTGTTTCACTTAGTATACCCTCTTATAGAAAACATTGCATAGCTTTATTTAAATTCTGATAGATAGACAAATATACTAGTGGAGGAAGATTGGCGAATTGGAAGTTCTTGGTAGATATTGAAGTCAATTTTTTTAGTGTAGCCCAAATTATTGGCAATTGCAACTATGAGATCAAAATAGTACAGTAAATTATTATTTTTTGAAGGGGAAATTATTGCTGGGTAATTGAAGTTATCAGTGGCAAACAAGTTACGAGCTAGATGTCAAATTTTGGAAATATCATTTGAGGTGTGTGTGAGGAAGAAGTGGTCGGAAGGGTTGTCTTTGGTTGTAATGGAAGCCCTGCAAAGGGGAATATGATGAAAGTGATGGTGTGTGATTTGAGACCCGTTATCTTGGGAAGCTGGTTAAAATTATAACCTCAGTTATTTTGGGAAGATTGAAGGAGATGCTCAAGTAGCTTTTTTCATGGTAAAACAAATCTTGGATATTGTTCTTGAGGTAAATAATACTGCGGAGGTTTAATAAGATCATGAACAAAAAGGGTTGATCTCGTGACAAGGGCATATAACTCATCTTCCAACATTTCAATATTTTGCATGACAACCCTCTTGCTTACCTCGGAGGTTGATGTGTTGGGGTCCTTGAAGATAAGATGTTTTAAAGGCTTCTTAATGAGGCATGGCTCAAGTAGGGTCTTTTCCTTACAAGGTTCTGATGGAAGTCTTTTCTTATGAAGGAGATGGTGAGATCACTGGGATGTAAATGAGATTGTTGACGTTGCTAAGGCTTTTGTCATTTTTCTGGCCTTTAGGAATCGGGATCAGGAGGTTCTTTCTAAGATGTCCAAGAAAGCAAGATGCATGAAGGGGTCTTGGCCAATGAAATTTGTCAGCATTTCTTGTAGGGAGGCGTTCATTTCTTTTTTCTTTTTTCTACTTTTTTTTTTCTTTTTCCTCCAGTAGCCAAAGAGAAAAAAGCAAAGATTTTCTTTTGACGGGGATCAACGGAGTCTTGGAACCATAATTTGATCATGTGCATTTGTGTTCAAAATTTAAAGTTTGATAGAGAAAGGAGGTTTAACTGTTGTGAATATTCAAAAATAGGAAAAAAGCTTTGGTTTTAAATGGCTATGGATATTCCCAAGGGAGAGCAAGAGCTTGTGGCAAGATGAATTAGTGGTCAGAAACCCTTGTCAATTTATTTAGTACTTCATGTGTTCCTTAAGCATATAAATGTTAGAATAGGCAGTGGTGCTAGCATTCTAGTTTGGGCCAACAATAGCTTGACAATTTTCACGTAGCCATCTTTTTCACTAAATAGGTAGATTGACCTCCTCTCATGTTATCCCTATTTTTTATTCCATTCATTGTCATGTTCCTTGGCTCTCTCTTCCTCATCCTGGAATTTCACTTTCATTATTGAGTGCGCAATTGTTTTCCAATAATAGAATGCAATTTTCTTACATCTATATAGCTCTAAGAATATTCATCCAAGCTCTTGAGATTACCCTTGTTGTTTTCTTTCTTTGTTGGCTTATTTTACATGAAAATTTTGTTTCTAACGTTTTGATGATGCCTGTTGTCTCCTTTTTTTGGGCCTGCTCCGAGTTGGTGGAAAGGTGACATTCCCATCTAATGCGAAGGCTTTTTAAGTTTGTTTTGGCTCATAAATAAATTAGAGAATACTCAGGTTTCCTTGAAAGGAGATTATTTCATTTGAACGTTTATCCTTAAGGATGGAGAATTTCTTGATTATTTGTCCTTAGATGACCTTCTAGAAGTAGTAGTTTTTTCCTTCTTTTTTGTTCAAATGTAGGCAATTTGTCAAGGAAATACAATCACATCATGATTGATTTCTCTTGACTCTGTTTGCTTTCAATTGGGATTATTGTCGACTTTGCAGTCCTTTTGGCTGCTTGATGGAAAGCAAAGGCAAATTATTAAGGACATACATAAAGGAGCATATTTAGTATGATTCTATTTTTGGCATGTGTCTACAAAATGGATGTAGCGTTCGAGAATTTGCTAGTTTTTGGATGTCAGATTGATTTCAAACATTGGGCTTGACTAATGCATCCTCGGTTCCATGTTTATTTATCAATACTCCATTGCTTCTGTTTTGAACTTATTTTTTCTTGTATCTGGCACACGCTGTTTATTTCATGCAATGCTTCACACTTTATACCTATTCCGCGAACATCTTTACTCAATATTCTCTGATAAAATGTTTGTTTGAAGATCTTTACCTCAATTTACAATCCGTCTTCTCCTAGATCGGAGTATAATGAAGTCGCTTATTTGTGTTGTGTTACAGGATGGCCGGATTGATTATGGCGAGTTTGTTGCAATGATGACAAAGGGAAATGCTGGAGTTGGAAGACGAACCATGCGAAACAGTGTGAATATAAGCATGAGAGATGCGCCAGGAGCTCGCAACTTTTGAAATGCATGTATTGTGTACAGGCTTTTTTTTTTTCAAATTTCAAATTTTATTCTCTGTACTTTCCCCCCTTTCTATTACCACGGGAGGTGAATGTCATGTACTTTGCATCGAGGGACAACATTGAGATTGCTTCAAGCTTTGTTGTGATGTACTATTTTTCAGAAATAGCCAATTTTACAGCTTGTGAGAATGAATGGCTGATCTGCCCAAGTGAGACATTGTGTCTACATTAATTGCGCTCCTCTTTTCTTTTCTTAAATTATTTGTTATATTCGTTTCATTTTAAATAATATAGGCGTGCATGGTCTTGCATTGGTTAAGTACAACTTCAAATAGAAAAATATAAGAATGGATTTTTCTCCAAACAGTTGTAGAGGCCATAACTGCCTCAGTGTGGAGTGTGTTCTTCAATTCTTTTTACCGATAATCCTCGATGGAAAATGCTCTTGGGTGAACTACTTTTGATACGCATTTATTGGTGCCCTTTGATTTGTGCACCGATGTATCAATGTGTATTTAAAGGAAACATAAGTGTGTTGAAAATGAGTCATCTATCTTATATATCAACTTGAGTTCTTATCAAAGATTTAGACTGCCTTAACACGGCTAGGAAAGTGTTTTATCCAACTCAATTTTTTTTTCAACTAATTAAACTTTTTCATCTTCGAAATTTGGATTTGAGATCTTGCTAAAGAGAATTGAGTCTCTTGTCACTTAAACCAATAGATGGTGAGTCAAAACTTATTCACCTCTTAGAGCATTATTCACCTCTTTTAGCATCTTCAATGGCGAATGTGAATTGTGATCGTGGATTCGTACATCATCAACGTGGAAATGATGTCAATTTCATGTAACTTAAATAGACATTGACTTTTTAACATCTCCAATGAGAATGATTGGGTGTAGATGTGCGCCACCTAAGACTGAATAGATATTGAAACAAAAAAAAAAAAAAAAAACATCTCCAATGCAAATGTGTATTTTGAGGTCTCGTTTGGTTCATTTTTGCTAACTTACAGTGTTAGTTCGAGTTATTTTCTTGATGATAATATTTTTATGTTTGGTTTAACTTTGAACTTGTAGGCAAGTTTCAAATTTTTAAACAATAAAAAAATAAATTGACATAAATAACCTTCAAACAAGAGAGAAATTGGTAATTAAAAAGTCATTAATGAAGGGTAATTGTATCAAGAACTCCTGGCTCCTGGGAGATAACTCTCTAGGGGAGATCGTAGAGAGATATCTTTCACTTTAGGGCGTAAATTGGAAGATTGAACAACCAAACAAGATTAGTTCCCAACTCCCTATGAGTTATCACCATCTCATACTAAACAAGGCCTAAATGTGCATGCGTGAAAAAAAGACAATGTTTATTCTCATTGTCTACTTCTAAACGGTGCAATCCATAGACACGTCAGCAATTCTTTCTAAAAATGTATAGAAAAAATAACAAAATTTTAAAATAAAAAGTGCAATCCACATTGACAATTAGAGAGCATTTTTGAACTTCGATGTCTATTCAAGTCACTTAAGATGGATATCCTCTCTACGTTGCTGATGTGACATTAATTCACACCTACAATCCACATTTACCATTGGAGATGCTCTAAAACCAATCTCCAATGATAAATGTGGATTGCACCTCCATTGATGAGGTGTCATTTAATTTTGTTTTTGTTACTTAAAATGTGAAAATAAATCTAATAAAAAACAAATAAATAAGTAATGATCTCACATGGTAGTCAATTACACCCTCCACAAATCCACATTCAAATTATACATTTTGTACTTTTTGTCTGCGACGTCACCTCCATATCGGGAATGGACATTTGCCTTGAGAATGTTTTTTTTTTCAATGTCTATTCTGTCTTTACATTACATCCCCATTGGAGATGCTCTTAATGTGCATTATCATTCTCCTCGTAAACAATTAATTAAAGCAAGTAATTGTGGTTCCTAAACAAAATGCTTTCCCCGAATAGTAAAAGAGAATCAAACCAAAATGTATTTCCTAAGCATGTTCCTTCTTGAAATGTCAAAAGTGGAATTATTAATTTGCTAGTTGTTTCTTCAAAAATAAAAAATACAAAATTCGCAAGTTGCAAATAAATGAATAGAAGGTATTTTCTAATGTATACTGATTAATTTTATGCATTTGCGTAGAACCTAATTATCGCTCAGAGTGGTGTTAAAAAAACATATCATATCAATTTGAGTGCATAAAAATTCTTTAACTAATGATATTTTTGATAATGGAGTGTTTATAATTATTATTGACTATTTCTTATACGACATACCACTATAAGAGATATGCTTTAAAAAATTAAGAGGTTCAAACTGAGATGAACAACCTTGTAGGTCTTAACCACTACACTATCATTTAACTCATTCTCGTATTACGTACAAATTGAGTTGTTTTCGAAGGAAAATATTGTACAAGTGTATTACTATCTCTCAAAATCTTTAAAAATTGTATAATATAAAAGAAAAGAGCATAAGCTTACAATTGACATTACAGATGTTTTTAGAGAACGTAGGCAATATATAGATATACACACCTTTGCCGATATACTCAGCCTTACTTCGTATTTTCTCCTTTATAGCGAGACAAATAGGCCACTCCATGAACAGCAATATGAGGATGAAACTCTGAGATCTATGGTTGCATTTCTTCAAAATTTGCAGTTTCTTGTCTCATTGCTATTTCCTGAATGTAGAAAGAAAAAGAGAGCATGAAACCAACATAACAAGCCAAAGTCAGCATCTGCAACGACAAAAGTATAAATTTTTTTTCCTTTTTTTTTTATAAATATATTGTGGTGTCTAAGATTACCCTTGGGGACACCCCCACCCTACAAGAGATACGCCTAAAAAAATTACAAGATTCAAACCTGTGACGTCAAAGAGACCCAAGTGAACAACTAATAATTCATAACCACTAACACCGAGGCAATGGCTGGTAAAAAAAGTAGAACATTAAACCTACTGAATAGAGGATTAATTTTGCTACCTAAATAATTCGAATGCCTTGAAGAACAGTGATTCATAGATCGTGTCACTAGCATCCTATAATCCCTCTAAGGCTAAATATCGAAAAATCAATGAGTTTGGTGATTTAAGTTGCTGTTGTTCCATGATGAAGAGTCTCTTGTTGTAAGTCTTACCCACCATTCAACTTCACGAGACTCAATTATCATAGTGGGACCATTTAACATTGTGTCTTAGATGAGAAAACTGCAATTGAAATTTTAAGTGAGACGGGTTGAGAATAATATACTTGTAGGATTGCATTAGGCGCCCATTAGCGTCTTTCTCATTGAGTGATTGGTCTTTTGCTAGAACAAGGTTTGACAAAATGCCTTTAAAGTATATATAACAAGAATAAGTGATATACGATATTACTGGTAGGATTGAATAAAATACGTTTCTAATTAACAAAAAAGAGAGTAAGGTATAACATATGTGATTTGAGGCACGCTCAAGAACACATGATTGGCTTGTGCGACTGATGTCCTAGTTAATGGTCATCTGAGCA
This sequence comes from Stephania yunnanensis, assembly GCA_039657365.1. Classification (NCBI taxonomy): domain Eukaryota; kingdom Viridiplantae; phylum Streptophyta; class Magnoliopsida; order Ranunculales; family Menispermaceae; genus Stephania; species Stephania yunnanensis. The sequence goes on along the minus strand of CM077585.1, from coordinate 48,843,923 downwards.
CAACTCAAAACGATACCAGAAAATTGCAATATACTCCAGTAGTTACTAAAAGACTGGCCTTGAGCATTAAAGATAGACTGGGTAGATGTCAACTTACCTTCAACTTTTGGTCTCTCGAGAAACTGCATATTGATGTGATTGCATGCCCTTTCTCTAACAACCATCCTACTTCTAAGCATGTTTCACCATTGGTTTCCATTAGCGAGCACCATAATTGTTTTGGCAGCAAGACTAGACCTCTTTCATCTCTTACAAGCTTCTGCAGCTTTCCATCAGCGAGTTCTTGAAAAACACCCTGGAGAAGAGTTTGGAATATTAGAATTATGTGGAGACCATGACAGCAACTGATATTTACATCATGTTCATACTCTATCATCATAGAGTTAACAGAACTTTCCCTATATATGATCATAAAAGGATAGACACAACCATGAATTCTACTGTGGTTGAAGGCACCATAATTTGACTCTTATGAGATGAAAGACTTGAGGTAATTAACACCTGTTGTGACAGTCAAGCCCTCACTCGCAGAGTAAGTGATCCAATTCAATCCCGCATTCCTAAGTAACATGTTGGCCTAAGGTAATGGTCAAATGATGGTGCTGGATACCATATAACCCTCATTGAACAAAATGGAGTAAAGGTTATGAGGCAAGTTTTATGACCTCACAATTTTTTTTATCTGAATTTCTGATAGACGAAAAAAAAAAAAAAGGTTCGTGACGAGCAAAAAGTGGTAATCTTGATTTTTTTTTTTTTTTTTTTTTTTTTTTTCTGGCAAATGTTCAAGTCCAAATGGAGGTTGTATGACCACTTAGTTCATTACCGAATGTGATAGGAGCAGTAATTCTACTGTCAAAAGAATCATCAAAAAGGAAGAGTAACACAGCCAAGAAAGTCTATCTTTATTTTATAAAGTTTTCAAACATTATTTTATTTGGAAGTGCTAAATATCTTATGAATACATATAAACACTATGACTAGCCAAAAGCAGGACTGAGATGATTTGAAGTGAAGTATGTTCAAGACATTATCAATATTGTTTCGAACTGAATATAAAGGCTCAATCAATTTTTTCCTATCAGGTTTCTTGAAACTACTAGATTGTTTCCATCAGAGAATGAATATAAACTGTAAAGTACACCTAGCATAGCACAAAAGGATATCCTTGATATGAAAAAAAGATTGAAAATAACTTTTTTTGGTAGTGAAGGAATTTTTTTTTTTTTTTTTTGGGTAGGCTGAAAATAACATTTTTTACGGAATTTGAACAAGGGTGAAAACGCGACGAAAAGGGCTAAGAGCTTATACATGTCTTAACCAATGTTGGCTACCTAACATAAAGAAGCATAGCTGCACTCTTCTCTTGATGCTAGCACTAACACATAAATAATCAAGCTAGTAAGCCAAAGGAAGATTCAGAAACAAAATGAAAGCTTAAAACTCACAGTTTGATTCTGAAAGTTAGCAGCAACATGGGATCCATGCCAGACACCAACAACGTCCGAGCCATTCAGGGTGGCCGTCGAAGCAAATCCCGTTTCGCGAATTGCGCAGCCACCCAGTTGATCTCCATTTCTGAACGGACCATACCACTGCTCGCGGAAGATCTTGACACTCTCCAGTGACATCAAACCGTTGCCTACACTAATAACCTGAATTATCCTCACACGGGACTCTCGGTCTTGAGGATGTACCAAACAATGCTCCACCTCCAACAATCCGAAATCCCCATTACCCCCAACAGGCCATAAAACAACATAGCTTCCATTAGAGTGATAAGCAAAGGCAGAAGCTTTGTTATCTACACCCCCAACATTCCTTTCATCAATGCTATGCTGTGTTGCAGCATCAGCTTCACAGCCAACAGTAGGGAGAAGCTTAATTAATTTGTACATGAGAAGGCGATCCGACGGCTCTGCAAGCGTCGGGCATTGCGTCTGCCAGTCAAAAACTTGAACCTCCCACTCCCTAAAGGCTTCAGGCACAACATTCTCAGGAAGCTCAACTGGTTTTCCTTCTTTTGTAAAATCTGCTCCAAAGCCATCCCATTCTCCAGATACATTTCCAGCAAAATCACTCCACTCTAAAGGAAATAAAAAGGGAGGCCATTGATTAAATTTTAATCATAAAACTCCTAATTTTTTTAAAAAAATTTCCAGTTTTTTCATTGATATTCATCTAGCTTTGATTTTTTTTTTCTTATCCACAAAGCTACATTAGGAAGGTTGATATTATTGGGAATACAATTAGCAATTGATTAAATACTACTATCTATCCAACTCTAAATAGGTTTGGCTCATGTTGGAGTCAAAAGTGTAGGTTTCTTACAAAAAAAAAAAAAAACTCTAAATAAGTTGTCGGACTCGAATCATTTTACTAGGCCCCTGTTGTTGGAAATATATGAATCGAAAGTTAGTCTCATATCGATTAAGTGAAACTTCATAATAAAATATACAATTATAGATCTCTTCATTTAGTAGCAAGTTCTTTTGGAGTAAAACCCCAAACTCATGAGTTAAATTGTGAGGTGATGAGTTAAATTGTGAGGTGGTTAGTTGTGGACAACATCGATAATGGCAGCGGCCAAAGGGTGAGGAACCCTTTTTCCCATACAAGAGAACAAATAATTTAGACCACACACAGTAAAAGCCTGACAAACTCCACTAATGTCAAATATAAGAGCTTAAGATTAGGAAAATGCAAAAAGTAACCCACTCCCACTTTAAAACGCGGTGCATTTTACTTCCCCAATAAAGCCTTCGTTGTCAGATACGTCCACTCCAAGTCATCTATGAAGTTATCGTCATCCATAGTCCTAACACCTAGGCATGTCACGACATCCAGCTGGATTGGTGTCAAAATGAGTTACTCCCTCCATCTCCTTGCAATTCCCAAAAAATTTAAACAAAATTTCCTAAAATAGCAAAATTGCCGCTTCTGAGGGCCGATAGAATTTGGCCGAAAAACGTAAAAAAAACCCCGGATCTACCCAAGTAGTGTAGTTATATATAAGACTGAGATTGGCAATTTGCAAAACTTACTACTGTCAGTGTTGTTTTGGGCAACTTTGACGACGACATCTGAGGCGATGTTTGTGGCGGAAGAGGCGGAGATAGGAGAAACAACGGCGCGTCTTTTGATGGATTGGAACTTGTGCACGAAGTTAGGGTTCTGATGCTTAGTAGAAGTAGAGAAATCTAGTCGTCTGAACAGAGACGGTGATTTGTTGGTCTGTCGACAAACACCGTTCGCGCACAACGCCATTTCTCTCCTCCTCCACCTCTCACAAATCCGAAGATTGAGAGAGAGAGCTATTTATTGTCAAGTCCAAGTGTGTGGACATGACGCACGGTTTATATATATATATATATATATACACTTTTTTGATAATGTCCTAGCATGATTAACTTGTTTTTCCATTCACATCTTATCTCAATCACATTAAAGAATATTGATAAACTAAAAAAGGTACTTGTAAATTAATTTTTAATTTTAAATTTTGTTAATAAATTAAAATTAATTCCCAAAAGAAAAGAATCGCTAAAGACGTCTTCAAACTAGTATAATTAATAGAAAACATAAAAATAATTAATAGAAAACATGAAAAACAATAAGTAGAAGATGACTCACACTTAAAACTAATTGAACAACATGATCTTTTAAATATTCTTTATTTTGTAAAGTGGAGAAAAAACTTGCATATGAATTTTTCGCAAGCATACTAATTAACCTTGCCAAAATTATCTTTTTCATCCTATCAGAGCAATGCATTCAGTTTTGCACTTCATGATCAATATCATAAAAACATAGTTGCAAAAAAGAAGGATACTCTTTGTCAGGAAGTAAATTATTTATAGAATGATGAATTTGGCCTTGCACTCTAAATGTATATACATCCATATTACTTTTGGCATACTCTCTCTCGCACTTTACATCAAAAAATGTAAAATCAAAATTGGTGTTATAAGTACGGATGTACATCAAAAACTCACATGTCTCTTCAGTCTTTGAAGTGAATAAGTTGAACATTTCTTCAAGGACAACATTAAGAACAATGGTTACTTGACCGTTTGAACAACATAAACGATTAGATTCATGATAAACCTCTTTGCACTACAATTTTGACAAGAGTTTACAGATGGTAACACATCTGCTGAACTTGCAACGTGCTCAAAACCCATAGCGACGTAACATGGTTTTGCATTTAAGGGATTTATACATAAAAAAGAAATAAAGGCAACTTACTTTCTAAATTATTAATTAAAATCATTCATTTTGCTTCATAGCATTTACCCTACTCAATATTTCATAGAATATTTTGCGAAGTTTCAAATCCATACTGTGATCATTCAACTCTTTCTTTTCACTCCTTAGTTGTCTTCGGTGAGGTCGTTTCATTTCTTTTTCTTCATCTATTGCAAATTTACGTTTCAAACTATCCACCTCCATACGATTAGTATTTATTACTTTTCTTACACCGTATTTTTAGCCGACCCCAGTTAATTTGGGACTGAGGCTATGTTGTTGTTGTTGTCTTACACCGTATTCACTATTTTTGATAACTCCTAAGTTTTTAACCATGGTAACTCGCTAATGCAAGGTAAAATAGTTGTACTTAATAAATTTTTAGATAAGATCGTTAAACTACAATCCAATGAAACAAAAATTATAGTAGTAATTAAAAAATAAATAATGTTAATTTAATATGCAACTAAATATAAAATTTAAATTTAAATAATGTGTATGAGTTTGAACAAACTATGTAATATAAAATCCAAATGTACATAATTCGAATACGTAATAAGTAAAAATGCAATTCAAGAAGCATCATTTAGCAAAGAAAAAAAAATAGAAAGAAAAAAGGATCCATAGGAACAAAATATCAAAGCAAAAGACGTGATAAAATTGAATTCACAATTGTGGACACATATACTATAAACATTGTTAAACATTACATGAAATATACTGACGACATGAACCGCTCATCTAAATACTATCTTTTTTGAAAAAAAAAATAGAACTATACATCAATATTTAGCTATGAGGTTAATGACTTTTGGTTGTTAGTCATCCCTAGTCTTCCAATAGATTAGCACACAACTCGCAAATATCTTCTTTTGAAAAAAAAATATAACTATACAATAGACTTTTGATCAACTCGCAAATATGTCTTGTTAATTTTTTTAGTGTTTAATTATTTGTTATAGAAAATAAAAAAAATAGTAGCCTAAAATTTGAAAGATGACCAACTTTACAAATTGGACTTGTTTGATGAATGAAGTGGAAAGCAAGAAAGAAAGATTAGAGAGTTGTGCCAAAACATCTATAATTAGATGAATTAATATTGAGGCAGATGTCAAAGGAAAGGTTGGGGGTTGACTCATTTTGAAGTCAAGTATGCTATATCTAATGAAGTTGGCTTCTTATCAAAACAAAAGATTATGGAGTTATTGTTTATGAGTTAACTCAGTCTAGAAGAAACTCTTTCGATTTTCTGATGTTAAGTTATAACTACCGCCACTAAATGCAAGTAGTTCAATCCTCCTTAATTAGACCTTTAAAACTTAAATACATTAAATACATTAAAACTTAATTAGATCTTTAAAACCTCACCAAATGGAAGTAGGTCTATATAAAGATCAAATTACAAGTTCAAGTTCATATTTCCTATTAAAAAGATTTATCACGAGTTTTTCGAAGTCAGATTACTAAGAAGAATTGCTTATGAACAAATTTTCAATATAAATCAGGTGGAAAGATGGATGCGAACTCTAGGAATGGAAAAACTTTAAAACTCTTGCAAATTATTGTAGTCCTACATTGCTCGAGTCCAAAATTGGCTGGGGCAAATCCCATGATACCTTGAGAATAATCTAGAAAAATGAAAAAAGGGATGACAACTGCCTCAATAAGGGACTCTCTCATTATACTTCAATTAATGTTACAAATTATTCTTATTTTATTATTCATTTATTCTCTTTATTGTCAAAACCTACTTTGAGGAAATTAACTGAAACAGAAAACCACAGAAGAAATTGTCAGTCATAATTGTAAAATTAAGATGGTAGACAAGCATAATTGTAAAATTAAGATGGTCCATCATTTCATCTTAACTATGAATTAAGATAGAATTTATGCACATATGAAAATTAACTGATCGGTTGAAAACTACAATCAAATAGTGTATGCATACTAGAGTGTCGAACATACATCATAATGTTTCATAATCGAGCAAATGCAATAGGCTTTGCTCCTCGATATCATTATAATATGATAAAACACAAGTATTGAAAATATAATTTGGAGACAATTTGTGTTATTAGTTCTACTTCAGTTCCAAGTTATAATAGGATTAGCATGTATTGTGGTTGCGACCTCTCAAAAGAATTTTGCACCATGAATTATGTATCACAAAGATTACTTCGAAGAGCTTGTTGAACAAGACATAAAAGACATAATTTAGCAGAAAAATTAAAAAATGTTGACCGCAAGTTCGATATAGATAAAAAGACACAATAATTTAATTGCTTACTTTCCATCTCCTAAATGCTTTTATTGAAGGCTTTCATTTATCTCTAATGTGCACAAAAACTTTACATTCATTTGTGTAGGAATTAGTGAACCAAGAGATTAGTTCGTCACTAACAACACAACAAGTTCAACAAACAAAGATTCAAATTACTTCATGTCCTTTTTTTTTCCAAGTATGCTAATATAAAATATGCAATTTTTTAATTCCAACTTGTAAAAAGACGGACAAATCAAACATCTATATATTTCTTATATAAAGGAAGAAGATGGAGATTATTTTAGCATTTCAATAAACACCTAGTATTCAAGATCTTAAAGCCCAATTTAATTTCGGCTTATCGTATTCAAGAAATCACTTACTACAATAGCCAAACATATATGTATCCCATGAATTCTAATAACCATACAATGAAAGAGGGGTTGATAATATTAGCTTCCAAGGTATTGTTTCAAAAACCATGAATCAAATTGAACCATATAAACCAAATGAAAGAGGGATTTTTGTGTTAAATTCAACGTTGAATCAAGGGTGGATTAGACCCAAATGTCTTTCAAAAACCATGAATCAAATTGAACCATATAGACCAGATGATTAACTCACTTTTGAATCGAAACTCTCCAAAAAAAATGGAGAAGAAATGTGGATTAACTCACATTTGAATCAAATAGCAAATGAAAGCAATGAATGAGTCGATGAAGGAAAGCAAGGAATGAATGATTTGAAGAGGAAGGAGAGCCATTGATCAGTTGAGTTGTTGATAGATTTGAAGAGGTAGTGTTCAAGACGTTGAAGAGGTAACGTAGATAGATAAATATATATGATATATATATATATATATATATATATAGTTACTTCTATATATATATATATATATATGGGCAAATAAGTAAATTTCATTACCACTCAAAAATCAGTTATTCGTGCTTTTATATATATGATATATATAGGGTGCTTCTGCTATGAAACCCAATTTCATAGAATTTATTGCGCATTTAATATGTTTTGCATTAAATACACCACATCAATCACCATTAGATTGAAATTCCATAATAATCTAATGGTGAGACATGTAGTACCCATGACATAGGTATATATTTGAGCTCCATTATAGAAACACCATATATATAATTGTATATACCATGTATAATGTATATCTCGAGGAGCATAGGTTGTGAGTTTAAAATCCAACCATAAAATTGATACATAGCTACTCTTGTTCTCGAGAGGGCAGAACTTCATAGGTGACAGGTTGATGTTGGTTTTTTGGGGATTTTTAAAATTAGTAGGGTTTATTTTTATTTATTTACTTATTTATTTATTTTTTATATCTGTGTCCAGATGAACTTGACTATTTCTAGAGGCCTTGATATAATCGATCTAGATGTATTCCAGTAGCCCAAACAAACTTACCAGGGAAATTGGTATGCTTACCTTTTACAAAAGGAAAATGTTTCGGGAACCCACATTCGTGACCGATCTGACATGGTAGCGGTGGGACCTACTATTTTTAACTTTTTGTGTGTCAGTCGCCATAGCCTATCAAGGAAACTAAAATGAATATCGGTTAAATTTGAAAATTCGAAAAAAAAAATAGTCATTCGATCTGACTAACCGACAAAGTACAATCAGTATGTCAAACCAACTGACCATTAGACGTGACCCAAAATTTTTGAATTTTCCTCAATTTTTAAGGGTAAAACACCAAAAAATGGGGGACTGAAGCACAAGAGATTTGAAACTCGTATCCTCTGCCCTCCCCTGTTCTTCCTAAATATTTATGGTTTCATCTTCTACTTATAGTCGATTAATGAGTGTTGGAGCCTCAATCAACACTATCGACTGGTTTGCATCACTAAGTCATATCCCTCCCCTGTTTCCTTTTTTGATTTGTGAAATAGAGGGGAAGATTCTTGGGTCTTTTGAAGTGTGGAGGACCACCATCTTCTTTTCAGAGTGTCAAGAAGATAGCATAGCAGCCGTGCAAGATTCCTTGCAAAGTCACATTAGGTAATCACCCTTTCCATTCTTGTTATTTACAGTCGTTATGCTTATCATGGTTTGTGAGAAAAACAAGGTATACACGTTGTGGCGACCCCGTGCCCCAAGGCCATCGAACGAGTTGCTGCACGGTTCCCGCAGCCTTGCTAACGTCCGTAGCCACATCAACGCTCTTCGGTATGTGAGTTATTCATCATATTCCTTATATTATTTCCTAATTATTCGAGATACATACATTAAATTACAAGTATGACTTGCGTTTTTCAGAGTTGCAAGTAGGTAACAAATAAATTTACGGCGGAATTCTTAAAGTGCGTTAATCCTACTATGGAAAATTTCGAATAGAGTGCATTGTATATAAGTAGACAAAAGTAAACATATACAAGTACAAGTGTCTCAAAAGCCTCCCATAAACCCAAAATATATAACAAACTACTAAAATAAACACCTACGAGTAGTGTGCCGAACAATGGGTGAGCTCGGAGATAGTCGCTAAGATTTTCTTAACCTTAGGGACTGAAGCACAAGAGATCTGAAACTCGTCTCCTCTGCCATCCCCTGTTCTTCCCAAATATTTATGGCTTCATCTTCTACCTACAATCGATTAATGAGTGTTTGAGCCTCAGTCAACGTTATTGACTGGTTTGCATCACTAAGTCATATCCCTCCCCTGTTTCCTTTTTTGATTTGTGCAAATTGAGGGAAAGATTCTTGGGTCTTTCGAGGTGTAGAGAACCACCATCTTCTTTTCACAGTGTCAAGAAGACAACACAGTAGTCGTGCAAGATTCCTTGCAAAGTCACATAGATAATCACCATTTCCATTCATGTTATTTACAATCATTATGCTTATCATGGTTTGTGAGAAAAACAAGGTATACACGTTATGGCGGCCTCTGTGCCCCAAAGCCACCGAACGAGCCGCTATGCGGGTCCTTCAACCTTGCCGACCTCCGTAGCCATGTCAACGCTCTTCGGTATGCGAGTTATTCATCGTATTCCTTATATTATTTCTCAATTATTAAAGATATATACATTAAATTACAAGTATGACTTGTGTTTTTCAGAGTTGCAAGTAGGCAACAAATAAATTTATAGTGGAAGTCTTAAATTGCATAAACGTAGATTTTCATTAACCTTTAAGTTTTATAGAGCATCAATCCTACTGTGGAAAATCCAAAATAGAGTGCATTGTATATAAGGCGACAAAAGTAAACATATACAAGTCAAATGTTTCAAAAGTCTCTCATAAACTCAAAATATGTAACAAACTACCAAAATAAATGCCTACGAGTAATGTGTCGAATAGTGGGCGAGCTGAGAGATAGTCACTAAGAATCCCTTAACCTTACTCTCAGAAGGATCTGCACTCAGTCATCACAACAAAATAGATAACGAGTCCAGTAAGTAAAATCCCAAGGAAATTCACTAAGCATTCATATGATAAAGTAAAGGAAATCTAATAAATATTGTTAAATAAGCATGCAGAATGTAAACAAACAATTGTAAAATGGATCATTGCACGTAAATAACAATAAAGCGCAAACGTGTGTGCCTGTCCCTGTCATACTAAGTCATACTTCAGATACCCTCCCAGGATCCCACCAATGCGCGTACCCAACTGGCCCATCACCTGGTCCTCTCGGTGGCCAGCGTAGACCCACGACGCATTAACACACGTACCGACAAAGTAGCTTGGGTCGTTATTCACCGAGGACTCCTGGTACACATGTTATGGTTTAACATGCCATAAACATACAACGGAATACCCGACGGAGTAAACTCAACCAACCGTTCAAACAGTGACACATAAAATAGATAAGTGAAGCAAATAAGGATTAAAATCAGGAATACACTGAACAAGATAGAGTATAATAGTAATAAAAGCAAGTAAATACTCAAGTGACGTTTCATCGAGTTTTATATACCTCAATACGAGCTCCAACTTCTCCGGACTCCTGAATCGCCTAGCTCCCGTTACCCGCGCTACGGTCCCCTTAGTCCCTTGAAGTCCAAATGCACCATTTTAATTGATTTATAGTCACATTAAGTTAAATTACTAATATTAAACTAAAAGTTAGAACTTATTTCAAATTCTTAGTTGTGGCACATTTTTCGAGTTACACCGGGATTCCAAATGCCCAAGAAATTCTCGAAACTCAATGTTCTACCTTTTTCCTAATTTCTTATATTTTCTCTATTTTCTTTGGATTTTTTTGTAATTTTTTGTGATTTTTATCTATTTTTCTATCATTTATTTTGTATTTAATTTAATCTTTAAATAATTTTTTATTGTTTATAGGGGGTTGGGCCCGCCTGAACCGAGACGACCTGGCCCAGGGTAGCACACACGCCCGCCCACCCTATTTTCGTCTATGCTTTTCAACATGATTTTTTTAATACTTTCTCCTTCTCTTCTTAATCACAAAACAACTCCAACAACAACAATAATAACGATAACAACAACTAAAATCACCATTAAATCCCAAATTCATTTCCAAGCTCATTTTCATAGGAAAAACACATTGAAGAAATGAAATTGATGAAAAGGGAGTGCATTACCTTGATTATAACCTTGATCTACAAGAAATCCAGCCCTAGATCTCAATTTGAACTCCTAAATCTCTCTCAAGTATGCTGAAAATTCTGGCTTTTGCATGAAATGTGAGTGGTTTTTATGAAAATTCTACTAAGTGGGGTATTTATAGTTTGTGATGGAATCAATTGTGTGCACATATCACGAAGACGATATAAATGCTACTAATTAAGCTGTCAAACACTACTTAATGACTTCATTAAGACATTATATAACATAGTGTTACACATTCTAGGATCATCCTAATGTCCATCGATAGCTTTTATTTGATTTGATCAAACTATAGACAAATTAAATTAATTCCTTTTTAATTAGCCAACTTAGGTACAACAATAATATAGTTAATATATATGATCCATAATTAACCCAATTGTGATCTCACTCACTCTGACTACCCGACACCCAGTGCCTCCGTTTCGGCACGCATATCAAAGTTCGCCAATCCTTGATGTACCAATTTTTTTGATTTAGCCTGTGATTTTATTATCATTAAATGTCACATTTTCCTTATTTATTATCATATAAGTCTATTTAACATTTGTCTAAACTTAGTGTACTCGAACTTTGCCTACTCGATACCCGCACCGACACGCTTTTCGAGGCAAATACTTGTCTCGCATCCTCACACGATATGTCAATAAAACTCACATATGCGATGCAATAATGAATAAAATAATAATTAACATCGTAAAATGGGCACCCAACAAACAAAAAAATAAATATTCAAGCCTAGACGGGTGTGCCTATTCGAGCAGTCCATGTGGGCCTGAGTTGGCGTTCGAGTCAAAAAATAATCTAAATAATGGCTCCAATAAATATTGGGCAGTTACACACATGACTTGGGGGGTTTGAGAGAGGGCAAGATATTTAGAGGTTCACATGTATACTCAGCCACTCAGGCTGGCTGGCCGAACTTATTTTTATTAAATGGCTTAAGGGTTAAACATTTAGAGTTTCAGTCTATGATGTTTCAAAATGATGTTCCCAAATTGCATCTGACTAAACTTGATTTGTAGTGCAGTTAGGTATCGAAATTAGAGTTTCACTCTATGAGATTTAGGATTACACATGAGTTCCATGATTTTATGCACCTAATGTTGACTGCATTTGAGAAAGCGTAATTTTGTAACCATTTGAGAAAGTGTTATTTTTTTGTTCACCTAATTTCATTAACTAATGAGGCTCCTTATTGGAATGTTAAAAGTCATTAATTACATTGCAATACTATTTTTATGTACTTGTTAAAAAACTATTGGTCTATGATTTGAATTAGACAGTCGAAGAAGTGGTTGATTTAGAAGAGGTTGATACAGACAATGAACTTCGCTAACCAGTAGATGTTGGTTTAAAAGTTAAGGAGCCACATGAAGTTTTTAGTAATGAACAATCTTTTGATAAATTGGATACATTTGAGGTTTCAAAGGCACCGAAGTTAGGATGATTTTCAACATAGCTCGAGATGTTAAAGCAGCGTTCCATCGTTATGCCAAACATAAGGGTTTTGGAATCAAAGTGCGTTCGACTGATAAAAGGAACAATGTTATTTGGAAGTATGTGTTTTCTTGTGTAATGGAAGGTTGCAATAAATCTAAGGGAATATACAAAAAAGGATTAAGCGCAAGGTGTGGTTGTCGTACAAAAATAACACCAAACTATTCCCCGACCAGTAATGGCATCTCACTAAGGTGTGGTTGGAGCATAATGACCCTGTGAGCCCTTCAAAATCTAGGTTTTATCATTTCAACAATGTAACGACCCGTTACCTTAAGCTCGTGATTAGTGTTAATCTAAATCCTAATTAATCCGAGTTAGGCTTGCGGTTAAGTTCGACTTACCTTGATTAGCGTGTGTGAAATTCGAGAATTTCATAAACTTTATTAGGTGAACAATTAAGTATTTTCAGATTTAATTGGAGTTTAGATATTCGAGGTAGGACCCATGCGTTTCGGACCGGAGATGATTATGTAAAATGTTATTTTTTCAATGATGATTGGCTAGTGTGTGTATTATATGATATTTTGTTACGAAATTGGGTGTGTTGAGTTGTATCCTCAATTTGTCATAATCGGGGTTGTTAGTGCGTCTATGAAGGGCATAAGTGTAATAAAAATTATTGGTCGCTTGAAAACTAGTAAAAAAATGTTAACCATCAAACCTAGATTTTGTCTCGTTTTACGTACAAGTCTGGATTGGTGGCAGTGTAAAATGAGAATGAAGTTGATGCAAAACCTTGCCTTGAGTTTTGTATCAGTTGGTGGCCATCGAGGTTGAGATTGAGTTCAAATTGGTATAAATTTGGCTAAGTATGGCAACATAATTGGTCCAATAGACTTTAGTGTGTTGTGGACAAAGTTAAGTTTTTGGGGGTTTTAATGTGACAAATAAAATAGTGTTTTGGACGTTTTATGAAGATGGACTATTTTTTCGAGAGTTTGGTTCAATTTAGTTAAAGCCAGATCGAAAATGAGAGCCAGAAGCCAAAACACGTTAAAATAGGGATTTCGGGAATTAATTAAAAAAAATTAAGCTACTGACAAGTAGCTAGGGGTTTATACATAAACATCTAAAAAAAATCATATGAAATCAAGATTTCATTTGAAACGCTCAAACCGAACATTTTCGTTCCTTCGAAACCTAATCTCTCAACTCGATCTTTCGCTCCTCGAGCTCCCGACGTCTGATTTTTGGCCGGTTTCTTTTTGCAAAATAGTGGAGCATCACGAGACGGTTAGTTCGAGCTAAGTTTCTACAGTGAAAATGAGGTATTTGGCCCGAAATTTGGTAAATTCTAAATTTAGGGCATTTTTCTCAATTAAATTTGAATTCTCACAATTTATCGATTTCTTTCGCAGGGTTTTGATAGGACTTAGTAGGGATTGTTAAGAATTGATATATTGGGTGATTTGCGCCATTTGAAATAAATCCCACCGACGTGGGATAGAGTTTTGATGAAATGAATTGATGCATTTAAGTTGATAAATATTTTTGAGATGCTTTTATAGTTGATATTGATTTACATTAAGTTTCTAGATGAATTGATTATTGATTTTGATCTAATTTGACTCTACATGTTGTGGAAATATTTTGATGTTGGTATCGAATGATTTTGTGGTGTTTGTTGTTGAGTTTTGAGGATTTAATTCTGAAAATATTAATTTGGAGAAGTTTTTCAGTTCAAAATAAATAAAGTTCGCGTAGTTGACTGGACATATTGGAAAAGTGGGACATGAGTACTACAAGTTTCTTTTAGGCCATCATGATAAATATTGAGGTTTTCAAGGTTGAAAAGTTACTCCAAATTGGCTAGTTGAAAGCTGGTTGAAATAGTTATATAAAATTAATATTTTTGGAAACTATTCTCAAGTGCACTTTGGACGCGGTTTTCATTGGATTTCATGATTTTGTTTCACTTGAAGTTTAACCCATAATATAATTGGATATTTAAGGAAGCTATTTGAACCATTTTTAAGGTGATCCGACGCTCCGAAAAGCCCGTAAATTAAGCTCAAAGTTGGTTAGTTGTAAGTAAACCTTATAGTGGTCTTTACTATTTATGGAATTTATCTTTGTACCTGCATTTGTGTTTAGTCTGCATTGCATTTAGCATTTTTCTTGGTCATGGATACATGACATCCAGATAGAGTTACCCCTACTTCGGTCGTAAGAGTGTGAGGTGCTCTACATCAGACTAGACGTACTACAGGCGTCGGGTAATGTCGACTTCGGGGTAGTAGGCATTGAACTCATAGGATTGTTCTAAGTTCATCATGAGTGGACTCGCTTGTTATGAGCTTAGAACAAAAAATAAGGGATCCACATTGTTATATAAACTTATTGTTATTTAGAAATGCAATTACATGTCTATATGTATTCAGACTAACATTTGCAGGAGCACATAGTAATTTAGAAGTTTACTTACTCGACATCTTCGAGTTGTTTTCGATGTGTCAGGTTATTTATGAAAGCTAGACAGAATGAGAAAAGCTCAAAGATCTTCAGTGAATGTTTTATGTTTAAAAGTTTAATTTTCTTGTTATAATCATTTTATATATATTGTTTTGGGCTTTGGGATGAGTGTAGGTCGTAAAATACTTTTGAATAGGTTATGAGAGTTTCCTAAATTAGTTTGAGGTAAGTTAAGAGATTTATGATTAAGTCTCAATTTATTTTAGGATTATAAAGTTATAACTAAGGTATCAAAGACTCTAAGTTAGTACTTAAAGTTTGAATTAAATATATATTGTGAACTGCGGAGAGTTGTGAGTCCTTTTAGGCCTCTCCCCAACTCTGCTGTCTATTAGGTAAAAGTTTTATGGCAGGCCATTTTTAGGGAAGGTGCTTCCGAAATTTTTACAAACTATGGATATTTGCTCCAATTAAACAAATCACGAAATGAGTTTGAATGAGGACATAAATTTAATTATTCAATTAGATGCCTAATTAGGGGAATTATGCTAAATCAGAACTTAGTGAGACTCTCAGACCCCACCTAATTAGGGAATTTGACCGACTTAAATTACCTTAATCCCTATATAATTTAGCAGCCTTAATCGCATCATCAATAAATAATTGAAAATCTATCATCTCAATTAACAAATATATTTTTTAATCAACCACAAAAGGTTTTAAAAATAAATCTTAAACCTCAAAGTTAAATTGGATTGATTACATTATTCTTTAAATCTCATAAAATATTTTCGACGGTACCTCTTCTATTTTTAAGCCTACATTGAAAAACCCGGCCTTTCAAGAATCTTCAACAAAACCTACTCAACTTAGTGGAAATGCATGACTCACAATCCACCCCATAACAATATATATTGCATTAACAAAAATTATTTATTTTTTCTAACCTATCTCAAATTCTTGAAATCTTTAAACTATCATTACCTTAGCTCCGCAACATTCCAATCCGTCCTAAAACCATTACAACAATTCCAAATGAGATCCTAATTGCACACGAACCTAAAAACCCTTTTATATAATATTTAATATTCAAAATAATACATATGTAGCATCCCCTAACCTAATTAGAGCTATACCCAGCTTGAAACCCTAATTAAGCCCAGATTACCCTTACCATACTTAATTAGAGCGAGCAGCCTTACCACCTTCACTTGATAAACACTACTATATATCGAATATCGAAATAAAATAATTAATAAATAGAGCAGAAAATTTGAAACTTTTTTCAATTATTCAAAACACGATATACAGTATTAAAAAAATCAGAATAAAGCTCGATTATAAAAATCACCAATCTTTTGTGATATTATAAAATTGTAATTCAATATAGATATATAAGACTAGAAAGAGTCATCATATCGAAGAGAAGATCAAGACTCCTATATCTTCTCCATCTCGTAGTCGTAGCGCTCGTCGATTATCCTATAATGTTAATTGAGGTGAACACTCCAACTTGTTCAGTAAGTAGGGATTCACATAACCATCGAAATTCCATATAGTAATCAAGAATATCATGCAATAACAACATGCACCATTGATATCTAACAAGAATATGGAAATCGTATATTTCAATATATAATATATGCAAAACAAATGTCTTGAACTAGCACACTTTGATCCCCATTTTATTTATAAAAACTAAGGTCAATTATCCACCGATGCCATTAATGTGATTGCTAGACCAACAGATTGCGCATATGTGCTCTCTAGCCTATCTATTAATGCCCAATGGTTCAATTTCAAACCCTCTAGTAAGAATGTAACCCACGCAACCTATAAACTAATTAGGAAGTTACATATAGGTCGGGAAGACAACTGATCTCCTATATAACCTGGTCTTAGTTCCAGGAACTTACTCTAGTGAATAATAGTACACACCATTTTTCGTTTATTGAATACCATCACAGTGTACATAATCCCTCATTCCAGTCCATAAACTACATGAACAATGTATACTAAATAGCCATATAATATTGATAAATAAGTGAATTCGTACTTACCTCGGTTTATGTCTCCGTACAAACTTCTTAAGTTTTCAGTCATTACATACTTTCTCGGTGTTCCACAACCTATCACCAATCATTTGTACTTAATTTAGGTCTAATATACTCTATTTAGAACCCCTAGACCAGTCCCTAACTCCTTCAGAAATCTTTCATAAAAGTATAGAATTATTGATATTTTAGGGGTGGAAGCGCACTTCCTCACTTAGTGGGGTACACTCCAACAGCTGAGTTTATCTTCATCGGTGAAAGGAGAGCGCTCCACCCTACACTGTCTCAATAGTGAGCAGGGAAGAAGCCACTGTTCCACTATATATCCACTAAACAATGTCCCAACAACCTCTAAAACACTCCCAAATGATCCGGGATGACCTCTAGTAAGGTTAAAAACCAATTTCCATCAACAAGAACACCAATTCAATGAGATTTGATCATCACCACTAAATCCAACTTCAACGAACCTAAAAAACCAAACTTACCAAAGTAATGATCACTAGCTTTTGATACATTTAAGCTCTTCAATTCACGTTGATTTAGCTCCCCGGATCACCCCCTTTGATCCGAATCGAACCGAACCATCAGCCGTTTCGCAAATGATCGAATGAATTGAGATAACGATGGATTTTTGTTTTTATATATGGATTTTTTTCAAGATACGCGTCGTGCCATCTCGAGGCCGATCAAGTGTTTGAAGTGTTAAAGCGACACTCCTTATAGTGACACGAGATTTGACACATCAAGTACTTATGCTCTGTTCGAGACGATCAAATTATCCATATAATTCAATTATTCTTTTATTTTTCAATATATCTTTATATATCTAAAAACATATAAATATATATATATCTCATATATTATTGTGACGGCCCTAACCTTACAAATTGGGCACCGCCCGACACTAGGCCTCCATTAACCCCAGTAAACTAGTTCAGAGTTAATAAAGGCCTAGTCAGCATCACAAATCGGTTTTCAGTACCTGATAGTCCACACAACATAGTATATATAATGAAATCACATGCATCGAATTTAAATGCAGTGAAAACGCAATAAAAAAATAAATTAAACACACAACGAGTTCTAAGTGTGGAAGCTAGAATGTGAAACCTCGTACAACGAATACAATATAAAAATATAGTATCTCTCAATCCAAATATCCATTTATAAAACATAGTAATTATAATATAAATACATCAAATGACCTACATAAGTCGCACATCAATGTTCTCGAGCTCGGAGATTACGCCTGCAATTGTCACCGAAAGCGGAGACAATCCCAATGAGTAAATCCAGAAGAAGTTCAATAGTAATTCAGATTAAACGATAAATAAGTCTATAAATCATGCAGGAAAGAAATAAAGTGTAACGACCACGATCACCTCCAGAACCTCCCACTGACTGTGACGGTGCCGATGATGCAACTGGTACTCCTCTGCGTGTGCTCACAAAGCTCTCTCTAACTCATGTCTCATGTCATTTCAGGGTCGTACGTGGGACCCACTTGTCGTGCTACGCATGTATAAATCTCGGGAGTCGACACCGAGGTATGCTATTTTCGTTTGATGCTTGTATTATTTATTATACCAAAAAATTAAACAATTTAAACTAATTAACCTAAAAAATGTGCGAGTAAGGTACGCACGGGGCGTATCAGTGCCGAGACGAGCGAAGGCGTACCTCGAATTACGTGTCGATGTGAGACCGATGTATCAGCTTATGGGGTAATTCTAATGTGCGTTAAATGTGAATATATGTTGATTTAATTAGTTGCTAATGTGGTCATATTAAATATAAACATTAATGTGACTATAGTTAGTGAAAATAAAACAAGGAAGTACTAGATGTGCGTCGAGACACGTATTCACCTATCATCAGACAAGGTGTCAACTTGTTGAGTCACTCAATGGTGACTTGAGGGACAAGTGGGACAAAGTGGACCACTGGACATGTCTCGAGATGCGTATGCCCAAAATATTAAGGGACAAGGTTTAATACCTTGGCCCTTACTCGAATGTCGATCCTCACTACCGCTCCATGTCCGACGCGTCCAAACTCAATAAATCATTAAATCATCTTATTATTATCATTTCTTAGATTTATTTACATTTTATTTAAAACCTATTTTATTTCCATTTACGAGGTTGATCTTAGTATGAGTTAATTGTTGCATGCTTATCGAAACAAAATCTCATTTTCGACAATTGCTTAATAAATTCTATTTTTTCCCATTTACCTCAATTTCTAAAAATAGGAAATTCCTTCGGATCGTGGGCGCATTGGTCGTGTTTCGAGTAGGACCACATTATATAAGTCTCGGCTCAATAGATTTTTTCGAATTTGACATTATTGTTCCTAACCAATGTATATATGAAGTTCTATGTGTGTGTATATATATATATATATGTGTGTGTGTGTGTGTTGTAAATTGAGTTGGAACTTGCTAAGAACTAAAGAAGGAAATAGAAGACTAAGAACTTTACTTCTATAAACTACTACTACAAAGGAGAAAAGAAGAAATGAGATAGTTGGAATGAGATGTTTTCATTCAACTTGGTGTATTTTTACAATGAGATTGACACCCTTTATATAGGCCATTTGGTGATGATGATAAATGTACTTTATACAATGTGTACAAGTAACACATACACCCCATGTCATACAACACATTACAAGTATTTTGACAATACATGGAAGAGTTGGAGTACAATGGAAATGATTACAAGTAACATGACAATACATATACAAGTGGAGGTACTATTAAGTGAGAAATACAAGTTACATGACTACACAATATGTTGGTGTACATGCATGGTCATCCATATTCCACAACACTCCCCTTGGATGACACTTGCTTAGAGATTGTGTCTTGTTAAAACTTCTACTAAGAAAAACCTTGTGGGAAAAATTATAGTAAAAGAAAAAGAGTGCACTATTCTCATAAATATTAAGATTGGTATAATGTTGTTAAGATTGCCTCATTAAAAACCTTGCTAGGAAAACCCGATAAGACAAAACCATAGCTAAGGGAAAAAAAGTGCAATACACTAATCAATAACTCCCTCTCATGTGAACATGGGTGAAACTTGTTCAGTTTCTTTACTTGCAATGTCTTTAAGTTTACGCAAGCCAATACCATATGTAAGCCTTTTAAATGTCGTAGTTGGTAAGGCTTTTGTGAATAAATCAGCAAGATTATTACTCGATCGGATTTGCTTGACATCAATTTCACCATTTTTCTGAAGCTTATGCGCATAAAAGAATTATGTCCCCTTTTATGAACCCTTCACTTAATTGTGCAATACATGTTGCATTATCTTCATTTGATATGGTTGGAGAATCTTTTATTGAAGGCAATCCATATGATTCTTGAATATGCTCAATCATGTTTCTCAACCATACACATTCATGAATTGCTTCATGAATTGCAAGTACTTCATAATGATTAGAAGAAGTAGCAACCATAGTTTGCTTTACTGACTTCCACGATACATCAGTATTACCGCAGGTGAATACATATCCCGTTTGAGAACGGGCCTTGTGTGTTGAGTTTTGGGGTTCATACGCAGCGGAGATTACAAAACAATTTTGACAAAAACCCCAACAGGATCCGAATCTAATTCCATTAAAAACGTTTAAACCATGAAAAACTTAATCATACCTCAATCGCAATATACCTTTCAGAAGGTTGATCGATCTCTAAGGCGCTGCCAACGACGAACGCCCTCTATCGCTAGATCCACACACGAACGGCGGCGAGATTCGAAGTGCTAGCGTCGAGAGAATGCCAAACCTTTTTGTTTCTCTCCAAAACGATCGAGCATACCAAAAACCCTAAGTTGTTTCTTAAACGAAAAAAAGAGTTTTTGGCCTTTTGATCTTTCGTATGTGTGTTCTAACTTAAAGCGTCTATTTATACAACCCTTGTATATAGACGGTTAAGTAAATTACACATATACCCTTACTTAAAGAAGTATAAGTGTAATACACCACAAGGACGTTTACATGTCATGAATTTTATCACATAAAATTCATTTTTCAATCGTCTTAAAATCTCGCAAAACCATTCTTAGTGTGCGACCCAATAGGCTCATACAACGTTGGCAAAGTGTACCAAAACACATTTTGGTATACAAGTCATAAGCGGCCTCTAGCAAGACATTATGACTACCCAAGTTGTACGAATATCAAATCGATACAACCTAATCAATAGTGTATATAACATCCTTTTGTCACACGATATCCTTTTGATCAAACGTAAGGCATGGAATTGTCATCCAACATGTTCAATCGTACTAGTCTCGATCTCTAGGTAGATCGAAAACATCCAAGTGACATTGATCAATATCAATTCACTTAGACTAGGCCTTTTAACATCTAACACATCGAGGGATCCACTAGATATCTCTCTTTATATGAGAGGGACAAATTCTATCTCGATTACACAACTTCATCACATTGCTCACACAGTAACCAATCACAACCTTTATAATCGTCCGGTTAAAGACAACGTTTGATTGTGTCAAATCACTGTGTTCCTAATGTTGAAGTCTCTGTAATCTCAAGTCGAGGACTGGAATATATACCTATCATGAGAAACAACTATGACTTAATCCATGTTATGTTCTCATAGCGGGTCGGTCCAAGACTTTGTTCCCTAACAAGTACTTGTGATCTTGATTCGTATCCCTATACGTATAATCATCATATGATCATCAATCAAGACTCACACTAGTCTTAATTCATTATAGTTCCCAAGTATAATGATCGACTATGGACATTTAGGATATTTATGTAAATACCCATGGATCTTATTATAATGTAAACATGCAAATTAATTATAATAAACAAAGCAAATGAAATCCTCTATTTTTATTAACTAAAATTATTCATAAAGACGGTTAATGGATTGACCTAGGGCACATGCCCCATCATCTCCCACTTGCACTAGGGCCAATCATACATGCATCTAATGCCTAATGATCTAACATGACCATCATGTTTTGCTTGTGGAAGAGCTTTTGTCAATGGATCCGCAACGTTGTCTTCGAGGTACTCTGCAAATCTTTACGTCTCCCTCTCAATAATTTCTCTCGATGAGATGAAAACGCTTTGAGTATATGTTTGGATCGTGGTGTGATCTAGGTTCCTTGGCTCGTGCTATTGCCCCGTTATTGTCACAATACAAACAAACAGGGTTAGCAATACTCGGAACCACACCTAGTTCGAAATGAACTTTTTGATCCAAATCGCTCCTTTCAGCATCGGACGCGCAATATACTCGGCTTCTGTTGTAGAATCTGCCACGATCTCTTGCTTCGAACTTTTCCAGCCCACTTACGCACCCCCATTCAAAGTAAACACATATCCAGATGCGATCTAAAATCATCTATATCGTTTGAAAACTTGCATCTCGTGTAACCATTTACAACTAGATCATTTTCAAAACCTCCATAGACCAAGAACACTTCCTTAGTCCTTCTTAAGTACTTAAGGATGTTCTTTACTCGCTATCCGGACTCTCACCCGGATCTCGATCGATATCTACTTGTAGTGCTCAAAGCATATGATACATCAATGTCGAGTGCATAACATGGCATACATGATAGATCCAATAGGATGCATATGGAATCTTATTCATACGGTCTCGCTCATCATTTGTCTTAGGACATTGAGTCTTCTTGAGACTTATCCCATGAGACATTGGCAACAATCCTCTTTTAGAGTCTTGCAAAGTGAACCTATTCAAGACCTTGTCTATGTAAGCACTCGACTTAGACCGATTAGCCTTTTAGATCTATCCCTATAGATCTTTATCCCTAGGATATAGGCTGCATCTCCTAAGTCTTTCATTGAGAAACACTTCCCTAACCAAGACTTGACATTCTCGCAATGTTGGGATGTCATTTCCAATGAGTAATATATCATCTACATACGATTAAAAAAATAACTACACTCCCACCGACCTTCTTGTATACACAAGGCTCATCTTCATTCTTAATAAAACCAAAATCCTTGATTGCTTCATCAAAACGAAGATTCCAACTCCGAGAAGCTTGCTTTAATCCATAAATGGATCTTTGAAGCTTGCATACCTTCCTAGAATTCTCGGGATGTACAAAACCTTCAGGTTGTGTCATATACACGTCCTCAAGCGCTTTCCATTAAGAAATGCTTTGTTTTTACATCCATTTGCCATATTTCATAGTCATAATATGCAAGCAATGGCAATTAAAATTCTTATGGATTTAAGCATGGCTACCTTGGCGAAAAAGTTTCATCATAATCAACACCTTGAGTCTGCTGAAACCTTTTGCTACAAGTCTTGCTTTAAAAGTATGCACTTTGCCATCCATGTCGCTTTTCTTCTTGAAAACCCATTTACATCCAATGGTCTTACCACCTTCAGTAAATTAACCAAGTTCCAAACTTGGTTATCATACATGGATTGCATCTCGAGTTCATGGCACTTAGCCATTTATCCGAGTCTGGTCCGACATAGCCTCCGATAAGTGGTGGGCTCATTTTGGTCTATAAGCAACACATCACGACTATCGGTAATGAGAAATCCGAATCTCTCTGGCTCATGTCTTACCCTACTAGATTTACGTGGGCCTTGTGTCACTTGTGGAGGTTCAACTGGTTCGGAACGTTGTTGAACTTCCGATAGCGGTTCGATGTTTACCTCGTGATTCTTGAACTTCTTCAAGATTTATTTCTTTCCCACTAGTGTCTTTTGAAATAAACTGTTTTTCCATAAAGGCACCATACCGAGCAACAAACACTTTGTTCTCACGGGATTATAAAAGTAATATCCTTTTGTTTCCTTAGGATACCCCACAAATAAACACTTGTCGATTTAGGTGCTAGTTTTTCTTAGACTTGTCGCTTTACGTAAGCCTCACAACCCCAAATCTTAAGAAAAGACAAACTAGGTCTCTTCCCGTACCATATCTCATATGGTGTTTTATCAACCGCTTTAGAAGGAACTCGATTTAGAGTGAAAGCTGCAGCTTTGTAATGCATAACCCCAAAAGGATAATGGAAGATCTGCTCGACTCATCATAGATCGAACCATATCTAATAAGGTTCGATTTCTCCTTTCGAAACTCCATTCCATTGTGGAGTTGCTTTGGTGGAGTCAATTGGGAGACAATCCCACAATTTCTAAGATGATCATCAAATTCTTGGCTTAAATACTCACCACCTCGATCTGATCGAAGTGTTTTGATAGTTTTACCAAGTTGATTACTCGCACTTCATTTTGAAACGTTCGAAACATCTCAAATGATTCAAACTTTATGTTTCATAAGATATACATAACCATATCTGCTGAAATCATCGGTAAATGTAATGAAGTACTGATAACCTCCTCTAGCCATTGTGTTTATAGGACCGCATACATCGGTATGTATTAGACCCAATAAATCACTTGCCCTTTCACTGTGTCCAGTAAAGGGACTTTTAGTCATCTTGCCCAGTAAACAAGATACGCACGTTTCATATGTTTCTAAATCAAATGAATCTAGAAGTCCATCTTTATGGAGCTTCGTTATGCGTTTCTCATTTATGTGCCCGAGACGACAATGCCAAAGATAGGTTTGATTCAAATCATTTGACTTGAACCTCTTTGTATTTATGTTAAAGACTGGAGTATCGATGGACGTTTTCATGCTTAGAATATAAAGACCATCATACAAATCAGCATTTGCATAAAATATGCCTTTACGAGAAATGGAACATCTATTATTAGCAATAATAAAATCAAAACCATCCATATCCAAACATGAAACAGAAATGATGTTTCGCTTAAAAAATGAGCACAAAATAACAATTATTTAAAGTTAAAATAAGTCCACTAGATAAAACTAAGTCATATGATCCAACAAACCAGGCGAAAAGAACTCTTGCTCCATTCCCTACGCGGAGGATGACTTCTCCTTTCTTCAACTTTCTACTTCGGTGAGTCCTGCACATTTATACAAATGTGAGATCCACATCCGTATCTAATACCCAGGAATCACTAGTAGATAAATTAATTTCAATAACATAAATACCCGTAGTGGTAGTCGCACTACCCTTTTTCTTCCTTAGATCTTCCGGATAGAGTTTGCAATTTCGAACCAATGTCCAGGTGCATGACGAAATGGCAATTTCCTTCCTTTTCTTTTGGGTGTTTTGAAGTAGAAACAGTCGGGCTTGACTTGTTCCATAGGCTTTGCGACAGTGCAAAGAATGGCCTTGGCAACTTTAGCCTTGCCTTTACCTTTCTTCTTCATTCCCTTTCCCTTTTGGACCATCAACACATTACTAGAGGGTTTCTTGATATTTTGTTCAGCGAGTTTTGAGCATCAAATGCAACTCGAAATTGATTTCTCCATATTATTCATATTGTAGTTCATCACAAATTGTGAGTAACTCTCTGGTAATGAATTCAAGATCAAATCCGTAGCCAACTCTTGGCTTATGGGGAATCCGAGTCTATCAAGTGGTCAACATAGCCCTTCATCTTCGAACATGAGGACTAACGACGCACCCTCGGTCATCTTGCAAGAATGTAGGTTTTTGACCGTCTTGAACCTTTCTTGCCTAGCTTCTTTGTTGGAACATTTCCTTCGAGCGTTATAGCCATGTCGTAGGCTTCCATTAGTTCCATGTCCTTCGAAGTTCGGGAACCATAGTTGCCGACATAATACATGCAACATCGGTAGAATCGTTGACATGCTTACTATGCGCATCCTTCACAAACTTTCGTAGCATTGGTGGGTGGGTCCTCGGGGATTGGAGCATCCAGGGACATACAACTTGCGTTCATGCTTAAGAACAATTCTCAAGTTTCGAACCGATCAAGAAAGTTAGTCCCGAGATAGTTTGTCCTTCTCAAGGATGGATCGCGATGACAGGGGATTATTGTTACTTGAAGAGGCCATTGATCTACAATAAAGATTATGCAAAGTTTATTTTAGTATAGAGGAATAGACTCCCACTAAATTAACAACCCTCCTAAAACGTCTTGTTTATTTAGGGGACTAAAATCCATATTTCACCTAATTCTATGACAAACTATGGCATGAAACATAGAACTAGATTATTTAGGTAGGTAACGAGTTACCAATTACATCTTATGTAATTTTTAGATCTTTTTTATGAGATACGAGACATCTTATGTCTTAGCATGTTTTTATCTCATCATTTGCCTAAAGCTCAAAACTATTTTGATGGCTTTATTAAGTCGGACCATTTTAAACATTTAGGTAACTCTTACCCAACTTGTCTCACCAAGATAACACAATACACCCAAATATGGTGAAACGTATTAGTGTGATCGAGGCCTTGACAAGTGTTTAAAAATGGATGACATGAGACTTAAAATTTAATAGAGGGATTTTATTCTGTGTTTAGTGATTTTTATGTAAACAATAAAATATCATATATTCTATTGATTTGTTCAATCACTAAACAATTTGGAAATTTCTATATTATTCTCCAATAAAAGAATTTCCTTGCGCTAGGATTAGTTAGACAGCGGTCCCATTGGCCGATCAATGATGGTGGTGGTTCCATTACGTACCGGCCAATGACGAAATACAGAGGCGGCGCCAGTCTTTTTTTTTTTTTTTTTTTTTTAGAAGACGGATCTCAATTCCGAAAATTGAAATTAAGCTATAGAAAATCATATTTTTCGTTGATTTTACTATACTAAATTTACCCCTTAATTTATCCAAATTAAGTCAATTAAAACATTTTTAATTAACCCTTGGGCCCACATCTAACTAATCATCTTATCCTAATCCAATTAGGACTAATCTTATCCTAATCCAATTAGGACTTATCTTATCCTAATCCAATTAGGACTAATCCTAATCCAATTAGGACTTATCTTATCCTAATCCAATTAGGACTAATCTTATCCAAATCCAATTAGGACTTATCTTATCCTAATCCAATTAGGACTAATCTTATCCTAATCCTATTATATCACCAATAACAAGATTCTTGATATTTATCTCATATTCTAATTTGTTATCTATCTTTATAAAATAGAAACTTCATAACAAAATAGATATAACAATATAAATAATTAATTTCGAAAATTAATTAATTATAAATAAATAATTTCGAAAATTAGTTATTTGCAATTTCGGTCCTCATCTAGATAATCACAAATATGTCATTGAATCATGAACTACTATCCCAATCGAATCTAATCATATTAGTTTCGAATTAATATTCAACCTTATACAATTCAAGAAACGTAAAACAATGTAACCTAAATATGCATATTGAATTACAGAGATTTCATCCATGCATCAATGCACAAAGAATAACGATTATACCTAATGATTTCAATTAAATCACAAATATGTGTATCATATACACAAACGTGATAATAAATCTCAAAGAAAACTTATGTATATCACATATACATCAATTATCAACATGCTTTCGATCATATATCATGCATATATCAGAAGAAAACATGCAATGAATTTAATGGAATCGAACTCGATGGCTCTGATACCACTGTTGGGTTTTGGGGTTCATACGCAATGAGATTACAAAACAATTTTGACAAAAACCCCAACAGATCCGAATCTAATTCCATTAAAAACGTTTAAACCATGAAAAACTTAATCATACCTCAATCGCAATATACCTTTCGGAAGGTTGATCGATCTCTAAGGCGCACAACGACGAACGCCTCTATCAATGATCCACACACGAACGGCGGCCGAGATTCGAAGTGCTAGCGTCGAGAGAATGCCAAACCTTTTTGTTTCTCTCCAAAACGATCCGAGCATACCAAAAACCCTAAGTTGTTTCTTAAACGAAAAAAAGAGTTTTTGGCCTTTTGATCTTTCGTATGTGTGTTCTAACTTAAAGCGTCTATTTATACAACCCTTGTATATAGACGGTTAAGTAAATTACACATATACCCTTACTTAAAGAAGTATAAGTGTAATACACCACAAGGACGTTTGTCATGAATTTTATCACATAAAATTCATTTTTCTCAATCGTCTTAAAATCTCGCAAAACCATTCTTAGTGTGCGACCCAATAGGCTCATACAACGTTGGCGTGTACCAAAACACATTTTGGTATACAAGTCATAAGCGGCCTCTAGCAAGACATTATGACTACCCAAGTTGTACGAATATCAAATCGATACAACCTAATCAATAGTGTATATAACATCCTTTTGTCACACGATATCCTTTTGATCAAACGTAAGGCATGGAATTGTCATCCAACATGTTCAATCGTACTAGTCTCGATCTCTAGGTAGATCAAAACATCCAAGTGACATTGATCAATATCAATTCACTTAGACTAGGCCTTTTAACAGCCTAACACATCGAGGATCCACTAGATATCTCTCTTTATATGAGAGGGACAAATTCTATCTCGATTACACAACTTCATCACATTGCTCACACAAGTAACCAATCACAACCTTTATAATCGTCCTAGGTTAAAGACAACGTTTGATTGTGTCAAATCACCGTGTTCCTAATGTTGAAGTCTCTGGTAATCTCAAGTCGAGAGGACTGGAATATATACCTATCATGAGAAACAACTATGACTTAATCCATGTTATGTTCTCATAGCGGTCGGTCCAAAGACTTTGTTCCCTAACAAGTACTTGTGATCTTGATTCGTATCCCTATACGTATAATCATCATATGATCATCAATCAAGACTCACACTAGTCTTAATTCATTATAGTTCCCAGTATAATGATCGACTATGGACATTTAGGATATTTATGTAAATACCCATGGATCTTATTATAATGTAAACATGCAAATTAATTATAATAAACAGCAAATGAAATCCTCTATTTTTATTAACTAAAATTATTCATAAAGACGGTTAATGGATTGACCTAGGGCACATGCCCCATCATTGTGGGGATCAGATAAAAATCTAGCATCGACATAACCTTGGAGATTCAATTTTACCCCTCTCAAGTAAAAGAAATCCATGTCACTTGTTCCTCGAAGATATCAGAAAACATGTTTAACACTATTCCAATGTCTTTGAGTTGGTAAAGAGTTGTATCTTGCAAGTAGGTTGACAACAAAAGCAATGTCAGGTGTTGTACATTATGCAAGATACATAAGTGCACCAATTGCACTTAAATATGGTACCTCCAAACCAATTAGTTCTTCATCACTTTCATGAGGTCGAAATAGATCCTTATCCACTTCAAGTGATCTGACAACCATTGAAGAGCTCAATGGATGTGCCTTGTCCATATAAAATCTTTTTAATATTTTTCAATATAATTTGATTAATGAACAAGTACTCCACTTGAAAAATGTTCAATTTGCAAACCAAGACAAAGTCATGTTTTTCCAAGTTCTTTCATCTCGAGTTCCTTTTTCAAGTATTCAGATATTCTAACGATGTCGTCGTGGTTTCCCACTATATTTAAATTAGCAACATATACAACAATAATCACAAATCCTATTGACGATCTTTTAATGAAGACAAATGGGCAAAGCTGATTATTTACATATCCTTCTTTCAGTAAATAATCACTAAGACGTTTGTACCACATTCGTCGGGATTGTTTCAATCTGTACAAAGACCTTTGTAATTTTATAGAATGCATGTTATGAGGTTTTGATTTTATTTCTTCGGATATTACAAATCCTTAAGGGATCTTCATATATATATATATATATATAAATATATCTCACTGTCTAGGGTTCCGTACAGATATGTCCTAACGACATCCATTAAATGCATATTAAGCCCTTCAGAAACTGCATGGCTTATCAAGAACCGAAATATGATTACATCTATAACAGGAGAATATGTTTCCTCATAATCGATGTCAGATGTTTGTGAGAAACCTTGAGCTACAAGTCTTGCTTTATACCTTGTAACTTCATTTTTTTCGTTTCTCTTTCGTACAAATACCCATTTATATCCAGCAGGTTTTACGTCATCTGGCGTTTGAACAATCGGTCCAAAAACCTCTCGTTTCCTTAACGAGTTTAGCTCTGCTTGGATAGCCTCTTGCCATTTTTGCCAATCAGGTCTTTTTCGACATTCATCCACTGATCGTGGTTCTGGATCATCATCATTTTCAAATATTTCAAATGACACATTGAAAGCAAATATATCATTAGGAACAATTTTATCTCGATCCCAAATCTTACCAGAGTTTAAATAATTTATTAAGATCTCATTATTTTCATTATTTTCCTCTTTTTCTAGAGGCAGTTGTTCCTCGTCAGAATCAACTTTTTCTGACAAATCCTTATTAAAGGATTCTTGTGCTTTCTCAGGAGTATTTTGATTTGTATTTATTTTTCCTCTTTCGAGGAATTGTATCATTTGAACCAACTGGTCTTCCACGCTTTAAGCGTTTCGTTGGTTCTTGAGCATTTTGTTGCAAAGTGACATCAATTCTTGCAGGAGCATTTACAGCTAGAATATGTGATTTCGTCACTTTTTTGCATCATTAAATGTATCAGGTAATTGATTTGCAATTTGTTACAAATGAATGATCTTTTGAACTTCAAGTTCACATTGATTTGTGCGTGGATCATAATGTGATAAAGTTGATGCATTCCAAGCAATTTTGCGCCATTCCTTTTGAATTGGTTTCTTATCTCCCCCTAATGGTGGCAAACGTGCTGTAAATAAATCCTCTGTTAAGGGCTCAAGGTATCTTATAATAGACAATGAATTAAATCCAACATAAATCCCAAGTTCTCGTTGTTGACCCATCTTAGTTCTATTAGAAGGTGGTATAGGAACATATACTGCACAACAAAAAATTCTCAAGTGTGAAATATTTGGTTATTGACCTAAAATGAGTTGCATGGGGGAATGTTTATGGTATGCAGTAGGCCTATAACGAATGATAGATGCTGCATGAATGACTGCATGTCCCCAAACTGAAGTTGATAATTTAGTTCTTATGATTAAAGGTTTGGTAATTAATTGAATGCGTTTGATCAGAGATTCTGCCAAACCATTCTGGGTATGCACGTGTGGAACAAAATGTTCAATGGTAATTCCTATAGACATGCAACAATTTTTAAATGCTTGAGATCGAAATTCCCCGGCATTATCAAGACGGATGGTCTTGATTGGGTTGTCAGGGAATTGTGCTTTTAACTTAATGATTTATGCTAAAAGTCTAGCAAATGCAATATTGCAGGTCGAAAGCAAACAAACATGTGACCATCTAGTTGATGCATCTATCAAAACCATGAAATACCTAAATGGTCCACAGTGAGGATGAATAGGTCCACATATGTATCCCTGAATGCGTTCTAAGAAAATTGGGGATTCCACAACAATTTTACTTAGGGATGGTTTAACTATCAATTTACCTTGAGAACAACTAGCACAATTATAATCACCAGTTGAAAATATTTTGTGATTCCTTAAAGGATGTCCATGCGAATTATTAATTATTATTCGCATCATTAATGATCCTGGATGACCAAGTTGGTCATGCCATCAAATGAATGTCTTTGGATAATTAATTTCTTATTTAAGACGACACTTGTTTCGACATGCCTTATATGAGCAAAATATAATCCAGAGGATAAAGCTGATGATTTTTCTAACACTTATTTTTTCCCATTTGAAACCAATATGACATAGAGAAATTCTCTATTATTTTTGTTCATGGTTTCAATGTGATATCCATTTTGTCGAATATCTTTAAAGCTGAGTAAATTTCTTCTGGATTTTCAGAGTATAAGGCATTGTCAACATGAATTGTTGTTCCCCCAGCAACATAATATTTGCTCTTCCAGAGCCATTAATCAAATTGGAGATGCCAGATATTGTTTGAACATTAGCCTCAGCTAAGTTCAAATTGGAGAAATATTCTCTAATTATAAAATTTGATAATGTCAGATAAGTAAATCCCACATTATCCAGTACAACCGTAGTAATCAAATGCATAATAATCGAAGGAATTTAAACCACAATATAATCCAAGGAATTTAAATACAATCGTGAATCCAT
This sequence comes from Stephania yunnanensis, assembly GCA_039657365.1. Lineage (NCBI taxonomy): Eukaryota > Viridiplantae > Streptophyta > Magnoliopsida > Ranunculales > Menispermaceae > Stephania > Stephania yunnanensis. Next base: position 48,811,827 of record CM077585.1, on the reverse strand, counting down.
CCCGTTTCTGTTATCCGACCACAATCAGATGACGTCCACCGAAAGTGACAAATAAACAATAATAAGGACTCATGTGCGGGGAGAATAACCAAACGAGTCTCATTCCTTGAGTGTATTTAAGTACGATCTGGTTCACCGTGATCTCATGATAATCACATGATGCAAAGTATTAGTGACTCTAGCCCTCAAGCATAATATAGTTCTACCATGTACACAATCAGGTAGACACGACAAGTTCTACCCTATAATACACAGTCATGTAGCTTAATATACCCTGTGCAAATAGTCAGGCATACACTAAATAGTTCTATCTTGTAATACAGTCAGACATACACTATAAGGAGACTCGTAACGCCTTATCATCCTAAACCGTGTATGCACGTACAACATAAATGCAATTTCTAGAATTAATGCAATTTATACGAAATTATAATCATACAATTAAATTAACCCAATCACATCCCAAAACCCCTAAAATATTTTCAAAATAAATTATCTGATGCTCGGATTTCATTTTCGACTCAAAATTATTATTCAGCATCAAAAATTATGTTGTATAGGCTTAAATATATTTTTTCTAATTTATTATATATTTATCGGTCCAACTTCGACCATAAACCTCGAAATCACTCCAAATCTTACCTTCGGATGTCCGGATATCAATTTTGACTTCAAATTGTGATTTAGAATAAAAAATTAATATAGACTAGGCCTTAAAACAATTTTCCAAACTTTGGATATTTTCGGGTATCGTAACATGCATTACGAGAAAAATAACCGGTATAAATCCTCGAGAAAATCCCAAAATCCGTATTTTTCATAAAAATCCTCAATCTTCATCCATTTGTCCAAAAATCTAATTTTCTCAAATTTTCAGGGATTTTATTTTATTTTTCCCTATTTTAAACCATTTTTTTTATTAAGGGAAGGGGTTTATCCCTGAACCGAACCCGGTTCAGGGATCATCCCCTTCTCTCTTTAAGATCAAAACGGAGAAACATGGATTCTCTGTTTTGATCGATCTCTCTCTTTTCTCTTTTTTTTTTTTTTTTTCTTTTCCTTTGCCCAACTGGGCACGAGAGCTCCAGGCCTTCTCCCTCCATTCGAGTCTTCTTCTTCATTCAACCCCCTCCTTCCTCCCTCCCTCTCTCTGCTTCAACGCCTCTGCGTTTTCATTTTTTTTTTACTGTTTTTTTTTAGAACTCAATTCTCCTCTCTCTATCTCACCTTCCTCAATTCGAATTCAAAATCAAAAGTCTCAAACATCTCTTTTGATTACACATACAACACACACGGTCCCTGAAAATCGAAATTCACAAAAAAAAAATCTCCATTACCTCCTTCACGGTTCCTCACAACAGTCACCAACCTTCAATTCCATTTCAATGGCGGTAACAAGGTAGAGAAAGAGAGAGGAGAGAAACAGGGAGGAGGATGAGAGAGGTGAGATGATGAAGAGAAGATGAAGACATGAAGACGGTGAGAAGATGATGAAACGAAGAACAGTGGGTATACACCCCTGTTAATCGATTTTTGTTTGTTTAAAGGGGTGACAAATGACCCATTTGCTCCTCGATTTTAATCCCTTTACATATAAACCAATACCCTTATTGGTAATTTGACATTTTTATTTATTTATTTTGTATTTATCTGTTCGATTTTCGTTCAAATTAAACTCCAAAAAATACCTCACTTTGACGAAAAACTGAAAAAATTACCAAAACCCTCCAAAACTCTCAAACAACCCGTCTTCGCACGCAAATTGAGGTGTGGGGACCAAGTCGGTCCGTAAAATCCATTAAAAATTCAAAATTTGAATTTTTGAACTTACAACCAATCCTTCGTCGCGAAACTTGAAACTAATGTTCGCTACAAGAATAATGAGGAATAACATCAAAAAATTGTGACAAACAAAATCTGTTGCTAAACAACTACAAATCAGCAACAGTTCTGCATCAGATAGTCCGTTTGACTCGGTTGACCGAAAAGCAACAATTCAGTGACAAATTTGTGATAAATTTTTTATTGTCACAGATCTGTTGCTGATTTCTCCCGCCATAAATTTTCCGCCAATGTTGTGACAGATCTGCGACAGAAACAAGTCTGTCGCTGATCTGTAGTGAAGTCTGTGACAGATTTGCTACAGATCAGCGATAGACAATCAACGACAGACTTGATCTGTCGCTACCCAAAAATGGGTTAAAACCAGAAACCCATCCTCCTCGACCCTTCTCTCTGCAAACCCATTTTTTGATCTCCGCCGCCGACGAACGATCCCCGCCGTCGCACAAGCCTCGCCACCACCGTCGCCGCCGCCGTCGTCCACTGTCATCGTCGAAGTCGACCGCGACTCGCCAGCTCTGTATTTCCTCTGCAACGCACGCCGACGACACCGCGGGTCGCGCCGCCCTTGCGTGAGGTTGTCGTTCGCGCCGCTGCCGCTGCGCTTTGGTGCCGCTGTTCGCCCGTCGTGATCGCCTCTCTTTTCCGCCGCGGGTTCCGTGCGATTTCGCCGCTGCCCCCGCAATTTCGCTGCCTCTGGCCACCACCACGCTCATCCGCACCCCCTTGTTCCTCCGCCGCTGCTCGCCCGGCTCGTCATACCATTGCTCGGGCCGCTCCTCCGCCGCCGCTGCTCGGGCCCGGCTCCTCCGCCGACCCTGCTCGCCTCGGGTCCTCCTTGACCGAGTTTCGGGCCTCCTATGCGACGACTCTGCGACTCTCACACCGATACGACTGTAAGCCGAGCTTCACCCCGGTGGACAAGTACGAAGGCATAGCAGACTCATAGATTGCCTCACGACCAGATGGTGGACCTTCGAATCATAGTCTTGGTTTGCATTTTCTTAAACTTCTATTTTGGAATTTTGGTTGAATTTTATTTTCATTACTACCGAAATTAGGAAATCTAAGTTTTCCCTTTTATATATCAAGAAATCGTAAGTGTGTTATGCTTAGCCTTCAAAAATAGCGACAACTTGCTAAACAACAACAAACCAACAACGCAAAAATTTGTTGCTAAACAACAACAAATCAACAACTCAACCATCTGTTGCTAAACAACAACAAATCAACGTCTTAACAATCTGTCGCTAAACATCAACAAATCAATAACTGAACAAACTGTCGCCAAACAGCAACAAATCAACAAGTAGAACCAATTGAATTTGCATTTAGGTAGTTTAAATTTTCACTTAGCTTGTCATATGACAATTATCATTTACATTTGTTAAATTTAGTTCATATATAGTATGTTCATTGAATAATAATACAGTAAATTAATAAATATGAAGATTGTTTAAATTATTGCTTGGCAGTGCATTTCCAACTAAAAATGATATCTTATTGAGTTATAACTAATATATCCTTATAATGTTTATTAATTGTGATTGTCATTTAGTTGGTACGTATTTATATTTGAGATTTCAATACTGTATATATATGATGAATTGAAGAATATTTAGATTTATTTGTAAAATAAATAAAAGTATATTAATTTATATACTTCATTAGTAAGAATTGATAAGAAATGTCAAGAGGATATGGAGATTTTGAAAAAATAACTTGGGCAATTCATGGTGAGGGAAAAGATTATATAATGTTTGTACATAGCATGTTTGTAGGGAAAGCACACCCGAAGAAGCTTAATCGTATTTCCCTTTAAACTTTTAAATTATATATTGTTTATTAATTGTGATTGTCATTTACTTGATACTTACTAGGTACTTAGCTATATTAGAAATCTCAAGATTATATATAATCCAATTTAATGAATATTAATTTGGATTTTTTTTCTAAAAATATAGTAAATTTTTAGGATTTATATATATTTTTTTAAGAGTTGATAAGATTTTTTCAATTATCGGTTGAAGAACTTAGGATCGAGATGTCTACTAATCAAGAATGGATGTATAGTCGTATTGAAAATGGCTTTACTCGACGAGAGTTCATAAACGACGTCAACGAGTTCATCACATACGCAAAGATGCACTGTAGGACATTCGCCACTGAGGGAAAAACTCGGTGTCCATGCAACCATACGAAGTGTCGTAATCGTTCATACTATGATGTTGACTCCGTAGAACTTCATATTCTTCGTCGGGGCTTTGTTCCGGGATATCAATCTCGGTCAGAACACGGGGAGGAAGATTATATGTACACTCAAAATGCACCTGACGAACCTAGCAATACGATGAGAAATGATGACCACGAAGGGACACATGCATCCAATTATTGTACATCGTATCATGAGATGGTGCACGACTTGGCCGGTCTGAGTTTCAATTGGTGTCATGCGGAACAACGGCCAAATCTTGGAACAAAAATTTTGTATGATATGTTAGACGCAGCAAGTCAGTCGCTATGGCAAAGGTGCGAGAACATGATGAAATTGTCGGCAGTGGCGAGACTCCTAAAAATCAAATAAGAACATCATTTTTCTGAAAAGGCGTTTGATGAAATTCTTCAATTTGGTAAAGATGCATTGCCGAGTAACAATTGTTTAGTCGATAGCTTTTACAACACGAAACGACTAATGCAAGGGATGAGACTACCAGTCCAGCAAATTGATTGTTGCAAGTCCATGCGCATGATTTACTGGGGCGAGGATTCAGAGTTGATGACGTGTAAGTTTTGCGGTGAATAAAGGTATGAACAAACTAGAAGTGAAGGACAGAGTGGCGTGCCGCGGGCTCGAAAATAATGTTGATTGATTTGATGCGTGGGAACGATACTGATTATTACGGTGTACTCCGAGACGTAATCCGAATTGATTACCATGATGGGTCGCTTCGAAAAATGTTGTTTAAATGTGTTTGGATAGATGGAACCAGTGTCATTAGTTCAGAAATGGCCATCTTGGACAATGCATTTCAAGCGGATCAAAATGAGAATATGGACATCGTGGAAGTAGATGTAGATCCATTAACGTCGGTAGTTGTTGATCTGACAAGTGAAATTGTATCTGACAACGATGAATTTGAGACGAATGCGGACGTGAAAAAGATGATGAGTTCGCATCGTCATCAGACAGTGGTAGCGAAGATGAGTTTGAGTGATTGGTGTGAGTTTTTAGTGCAATCTACCAATTTGCTAGAAATATGATGTTTACGTTATATGAAATATATCTCTATAAATGTTATTTGTATGACTCAACTGAATTATTTGTTTATGCAATAGATATATATATATACCATTATATATAGTGAGAGGTAGGGGCGTAGCAATCCAGAGGAAGAGGACGTGGAGGACATCAATACACATCCGGAGGAGACTAGTACCACTGGACGAGGATCTTTGTCGCACCATGCTACACCTGCCCATCCGGATGGTCAATACTCATTACATTATACATCCGGATGGTCACATGTGACTCGTCCATACCCGACTTATGCCCCCGAACCGTCATCATCACATTATACCTCCTCATTGCCTCCCGGTCATCTATATCCATATCAGCATGACACACCATCTCCTCCAGTTCATGCACTCCCAGCTCGGCATGGTATCATTCCCTCCTCGTCACACCACTCCACACCATCACCTCCAGCAGATGTATACCCATATGACCATGGTATCAGTTCGCTTTGTTACATCACGCCACACCATCACCTCCAGCTCATCCCGCTCATTCTCCTGGAGTAGGCGACGAGCACACTTCTACATCTCGTAGACCCCAACACCACATCGTCATTCATCCGCGAGGTCATCCAGTAACAGGTTGCGCTCATCGATATATACCACATGCGATTGAGGAGATCCCTGATTTTTTCAGACCTCCTACAGCCCCTGCAAAAGGCGAAAACCCTCTTATTTATCTCATTGCTGAGCTTGGCTTGTATGTTACTCTCCACAATATATACCGCTAATTTATAAAAATATTATTTTCCTAGACTAACTTAAATTTCAAAATGGTAGGTTACACCCTTCTTCCTTGGCGGTAGGGAAGATAAGTTTAGTTTTTAAGAGCGGTTATTTGAAAGAAGGATGAAAATGGGAATATGTCTCACAATCCCAACGAGATGTATACTGGCTACGTTGGAAGATCAGTAACTTCACATCAACCATTGTAGTGAATTTATTGAAACTAGTATATGATTATAGAAATGAGGATGTGTCCATTACTTGTTCATCTGTAGGTGTTCTTCACTTGGGACTTGCAAATGTCCTTTGCGATATATGATGCGTGGTGTCGAAAGGCAGCCATCCGGTACACGGGCAATATATATCTCATCGCGAAGAAAAGAATAACATCTATTTACTTAACATAAGAGGTGTTTGAGCATTACAAGTGAATGCGAGCAACATATGAAGCATTCAAGAAGAAGTCCGAGCAGATGAGCACGAATAGAAAGTCCGAGGTGGGAGGGCCAGGCACTGGTATTTCGTTGCATAGCACTAGAAGTATATCCGCTAGACAGCATGGTGATACGTTGGTATGTATAAATACATAAATAGTCTCATAAGTAGATGAACGAAAATAAAAACTATTAATCCTGTAACTCGGTTGTAAGAGAAGAAACTTCAACATCGGCCCACACGGAAGGAGATGTTTCGACACCTCTACACCCATGGCCATGACAGACAAACTTTCGTATATCAGAGGTCCGCGAAGATTGATGTAAGTAATATGAATTGCATATATATAACTAGTTCGAGACAACACATGTAGCCCATCAATTTAAAAGAAACAAGTAGAGTTAACTATTAGTTTATTAATTTAATGTAGGCTGAACTCACTCGGAGATTGGAGGAGATGTCCACACAGACCCCCGAAACATCGATTGACGAGGATGTCGTTTATCTTGAGGTGGTGCCAGAGGTCAAGGGACGTGTATAAGGATTAAGGTCATAAGGTTATCATCGCAGCATATCTTTAGGGGAAACAAGCTCAACTCGAGGACCAACGTATGGACCTCATGAGTTGGAAGAGCTCTAACGGGACCACCAAAGGTTGCAAGAAACATTGCTGAATGAGCGAATGGAAAGACAAGAACAAATGCAGAGATACAAGATGGAACGCCAAGAAGAAAATCGAGAGATGCAGGACCGGTTAGCACGTATGGAGGCATTGTTGATGCAACACCTTGGCATTAGGCCCCACGTGCCTCTGACACCGCGGACTCCACCATCACCAGTAACAGAGCGTTCTGGTCCTCAGAGTGACGACCACCCTAGTCATATGACAACGGAGATATCACCTTCTCAGTCTACGCACCCGGATGACCACCAGCCTGGACATTGGACCGATCCACATAAAACGATGCCTAAGGATCAACGTCATCTTTTGGATGATCATGATGAGTTTATGTCGCAACTTATGCCGCTCCGAGACCACCGCCACGACAATAGTGATTGGATGTCCCGTCTTTTTTATGGTAAACTGTTAATTACGAGTAATGTATATCTTCACATTTTTCCATTCTAATGTGGTCGATGTGATTCTTCATGTGCAGGTATGTGCACCGGTGGCATTTGATATGGGTGTTGCATAGGGAGGCAAACTAACATCACCAATTGGGTTTCAAGTTTAAGAGATTCCTTTGGTATGCAACCTTCTGCCATTTATTTTATTCACAAAATCTCCATTGAACTCAGTCTTCTCTTGATCTTGAACATTTTACCATGTATATTGCAGTGTTTATTATGAACTTTTGAACATTAGGATAGTTGCAATGAGTGGTACAATGGTCTTACAACATATGTTAAAATACATTCTTTTTTCATACTTTGGTATTTTATATCTTTAGTATAATATTTAATATCGATTTCTTCAGCATTTTCCGTTTGTCATTTCATGAAGAAACTTGGATTTTGAACTTGTTCTCTGTTGTGTATGATGAAGGGAACATATATTTTTTGCTTTGTCGATATTGGAAAATATGATTCAATATGTATTTTACTCGTGTTTCATGATAAAGATCGAGAACATGAGTACTTAGCGGCTTTAGAATAAATGATTTTTGAACTAGATCACTATGAGTGAATTATATAGGTTTCGTAGGCAATTCTTAAGTCAAATGACTTCATAGCCCTCTTTTGTTTTAGAAAGTCTTTTACTTCAACGAGTTGGATCTCCTCTTTATAAATTTGATTGATTTCATTGATGTCTTTGTATTTAAATTTTAGATTTTACATTTGTGAGTGAATGAAATACATGCATTGTGACTTGTTAGTCAAGTCTACTACATATTAAGATAATTAGAGTAGTAAAATTAGAAGCAATTTTATATATTTAGGATCAATGATATAGAAAAGTGGTCACAATGAGAATGACATTACAAATATGTAGATTAAGATGTATCCAAAAAAGGATAGGTGAATTAGATCCACATAGATCAACTAAGGTATTTTCTCAAATTGAGTAGTTTATCTAATCCTATATGGTCCATTTCATTTTTTTTCGGAGAGATGGACACCCCATGCTGCTAAACTTGGTCTCTATATGTAATATGTGTCTTCATCTTTTTTAGGGTCATAACGCGCACTTTTAATTTATGTATTAGAAACCCTTAACTCGTTGTGTGTATTTTTGGAGTGGTTGTGTTGGTCATGTTATACATCGAGATAGAAAGACTGTAAAATATAATATGTACTCAGAAACAACACTGTATTCAATTACACTTTAATTGGATGTGATGTTATTTTCATTTGTGTTGAGATATTTTGGTTGCATGTTGAATATTGTTCAAGTTATTCCTTTTAATTTTCAGGATTTGGATGGGAAACGCTCTCCTAGCCCCATAATTTGTATGGTGGCTATCTTGTATCGGTGAAACAATTGGGTAAGAGTGTGAGATTGCCATTGTATATATATATATATGTAAATTAATTTGTGTAGCCATCTTAATTTGTGTAGTATTTTGTATTTTGTTGAATAATATTCATCTACTACTATATAGTTTACTACTAGTTAATTATGGAATGTTAATCTCATCCTTTTATAGACATTATTTGTCAAATTTTGATAATATACATACATTTTCTAAATTTTCTTTTTATTTGCAACAGGAAAATATTTATTGTTGCAGATTATACTGCGGGTTTACATTTTACTATTTACTATTAACTGATTTTTTTTTTGAAATTACCATTCCAAAATTAGCGACAGACTCGGTCTGTTGCAGATTTGCACAGTCAGCAAAAAACTGTCTATTGCTGATCTGCCTATGTTTAGCGACAGATCAGCGATAGACTACGATTTTGCTGACCGTGCAAATCAGTGATAGACCGAGTCCGTCGATGAACAACAACAGATCAACGACATCACGCGTCTGTGCTGACTGGGCAAACCAGCGACATACCATATCTGTCGCTGATTTGCAACAAACCCTCATTTGCCGACTGGACTACAATTAGCAATAGACTTGTTTTTGTTTCTGTTTAGCGACAAACATTTGTCACAAATCTATCACCGAATAGCAACAAAACCCCAAATCTGTCGCTGAGTTCAATCAGCAACAATTGTTTATGCCAATATTTTGACTATCTCGACATACGTCTCGACATGTATCTCAAGATAAAACCCAGCGAATCATCGAATTCACTCAATCGACTTGAATTTCATAAAATAACATAATATATAATACACAACATTAGGCACACGCCACACAATAATAAAATTAATTAAAATAATAAATTCATCGGTGTTTACCTCTCGACTCGCGACCAAAACCATAATTAGGATCCTTAATTCTTGTTTGGTCGTAATTACCGATTCAAAAGTTTTGGGATTTGACAGAGATAGGCCCTGACATTGTATTTACATGATGGTTTGTGTTTGTTTGGATTGTTAAATGAATTTTATAGGTTATAGTATAAAAAAAGGAGTTTGTATACAAGCCTATAATTGGAAAATACACACTAGGTGCAACGATGGGATCGTGAAATGAATGTGCACACCGTGCAACACCTGAAAATACTAGTAGGCATGTCCGATGAATTTATTGTGGAGAAAATACACGAAATGTATATAAATTCATATATTTGATATGTAAATATATATTGGAAATTATAAGATTAGTTTGAATTATATGGATCATCGGATCGCCTCGAGATGAGTGTGAGTGTATGGTGTCAACATGTGTGTAACTTTAAGGAGTGACATGTTTACACATCAATCATTCGATCAGTCTCGAGATAGCGCGATACGCATCTCGCAAAAATCTATGTATTTAAACTAAAACCCTTCATACTTATCTCATAATTTGATCGAAAGAGAGAAGGAGAGTTGAAGGTTTTGATTTTAATCCTTAGGAGATCACTTACGGAGCTGATTCAATGTGGATTAAGGAGCTTAAACGATTAGAAAGCCAAATATCATCACTTTGGTAAGTTTAGTTTTCATTTTTTCAAAGTTCAATTCGATGGTGGTGATGATATCTCTGTAAATTGTATTGTTTGATGACTGAAATGGTTTGTTACCTCACTATAGGTCTTCCCGATGAATTTTGGGAATATTTGTTGTTGTTTTATGGATTTATGGATGGAATAGTGGCTGTTGCCCTGTGTACTGTCAAAATAGTACAGGGTGGAGCACACTCCACCTATCAGAGGAGCGCACTCCCTTCATAAGTGAAGATGAATTCAGCTGCTAGAGCGCGCCCCAACCATTGAGGGAGCGTGTTCCCACCCTAGAAACAACATTATTGATGTATTTTGATTGAAATTTTTGGAAGATTTAGGAATTGAACTAAGGGTTTTAAATATAGGGTATTAGGCCTATATTGATCACTAATGATTGGTGATAGGTGTTGGATTCCCGAGAGAGTGTGAGTGATTTGAAAACTTAGGGAATTTGGGAACGAAAACCTAATTCCGAACTAAGTATGGATTTGCTTATTTATCAATGTTGTCTGGCTATTCTAATATTATATATATATATATATATATATATATATATATATATATATATATATAGTTCATGTAGTTTATGGATTCAATTAGGGGACTATATACACTGTGATGGTTTTAATAAATAGAAAATGATGTTTATTGTGATTAACGAGATTAAGTTCCTAAGAATGAGACCAGGTTATATACGAGATGGGTTACCTTGCCGACCTATATGTAACTTCATACTCAGTTAAATATGTTGCATTGATTACATATTCACTGGAGGGTTTCAGATATAACCATTGGGTATTAATGGATTGGCTAGACAACACATTGGTCAATGTGTTGGTCTAGCAATCGCATTAATGATGTCAGTGGGTAGTCGACCAAAGTTTTATAAATAAAATTGGAATCATAGTGTAATAGTCATTGTCAGTTTGATTTGCATCCGCTATTTATTTAATTATATGCTTTACATATTCTTATTAGTTATCAATAATGCATATTATGATTTCATAATGTTCTTGATTATTATATGGAATGTTGATGACTTTGTGAATTCTTACTTACTGAGCAAGTTGGAGCGCTCACCCCAAACCTAATATTTCAGGTTCGCACCTAGCATTTCAACAAAGGGCAAGGAGAAGATTTAGGAATCTTATAATCTTCTACAATATAATTAGCTTTCTTGTACATATATACACTGTTTGATGTATTTTGTTGTATATAAATAAGGTTGAGAGAATTATAAATGAAGTTTTGAGTTTTGATAAACTTTGTATTTTTGTATATTGTTTAAATATCAAAAAGTTTTAATTTTTCAGCTACGTATACTTTGAATTGTTTATTCGATATTAATATACATAATGAGTTTATCAGGTATTGACATAGAGGTTGTTGGCTCTAGTTACGTTTGACTAGGTTACTGGGGCTTAATTAGGGTTTCAAGTCGAGTATCACCATAATCGAGATAAGGGATGCTACAAGCAAGGTTATCCCAACCACAACAAAAAAATGATTGAAATTAAATGATACTATTGGGATTCGAGTTTGCATGTCATTATAGTTAAGTCAGTGCGTGCTGGAGGAATTGATAACTTGACCTTCAATGAGAAAGATATAAGGAATCATATACAATCAACACGATTGCTCAAGCTTGGGGTTAGTGACGTAGAAGCCATTCTCTAACACTTCATGAAGAAGCAGAAGCATAATTCTAATTTCTTCCACGCTTTGATGTAGATCCAGAAAATTAACTTAGAAACATGTTTTGGGTTTATAGTAGGTCAATAAGCGCTTACAAGTACTTTGGGGACGTGGTTTCTTTTGATACAACATAATTTACAAATAAGTTCGACATGCCATTTACACCATTTGTTGGTTTAAACTATCATGAACAATTGGTGCTATTGGGTTGTGCGTTGTTGGTTGATGAGATCGTACATACAAATGAGTAGTTGTTTAAAACATGGTTGACTTGCATGGGTAAGGAGCCAAAGCCATCATAACCGACCAGTGGCCATCAATTAGGAATTTCATTACCAAAGTATTTCTAAATTCTCGACATCATCTATGTATTTAGCACATCATGAAGAAGGTGTCTTGAGAATCTTGGGGGCCATCATGTGAGAGAACATATACGGTTAAAAAATGCAATTTACCATTCATTGACTCTAGAAGAATTTGAGGAAGCATACAACAAGGTGTTGAATGAACTTTCTTTCGAAGAGAAAACCATAAAATGGTTGGAATCCTTGTACGACATTAGACATAAATGGGTTTTAGTTTATGTAATGGGGCACTTTTGGGCTAGGATGTCAACTACTAAGAGGAGTGAAGAAATGAACCACTTTTTCGATGGATATGTATCATATAAGATGTTATTGAAGCAATTTGTGAGTCAATATAAGTTGTCTTTGTTGAAAACATACTAAAGGGTGAATATGCAGATTTTATTTCATTCTACAAGTTGCATCCATTGACATGTCGTGTTTTGTATGAACGACAAATGCAGGGTATATACATAGACAACATATTCCTAAAATTCCTAAAAAAGATTCTCAAGGTGTTGAATTGTAAGTCAAAATTGATTTTCAAAGGAGACACTTATTGCTGCTATAATGTGGATCAATTGTCCATCGTCCCTAATTTTGGTGATACGATTACGAAGATGTATAGTGTCGCATATCTTTGAGGGCAAAGAAGAAATTTTTTGCTATTGTAAATCATTTCAATTTAGGGGGATTCTTTATTGTCATGCTCTTTGTGTGTTAAGATAGTATGATATAATGTTGGTGCCACCGAAGTACATTATGACTAGGTGGAGAAAAGACTTTAGACGTGCTTACAAACGGGAGAGGGGATATATGAATTGGATGCATTCGCCTCAACAGTGCTTGAACAATATGACATCATCCTAACTTGGTGCACATGAGTGGCTAATTTCGGGTCAACTAATGTGAAAAAGTTCAAAATGGTACTCGATACAATTGAAAACTTAAGGGTCTTCTCTTGGACACTTCTGATGATGAGCCAGTTGCACCGCCTGCGATGCCCAAGTCATTAACATCAGCTTTCAACTCTCCTGCCAATTCAGCTTCCAGAAACATAAAGATTAAAGTCCCTTATCAAGTGAAGAGAAGATGAAATCGCGAGAGAGCAAACCAAAACCTCATCGGGAAAAGAAAACTAAACCTTCGAACATCAAAGTAAAACATTCATAGTCTTTGCTCACTTTTAGATGATTTGTTTTGCAATCCTTGTATGACTCATAAATAAATTGAAATATACAACAAGACAATAATGTGCAAGACAGTAAGTGTGGGAAATTTACTCCTCCATAGTTCTATTTCCCAACCTATATGGACTAAAACAACTAAGTAAGCTATAATCTCACTATAATATTGTAACATTTATGTAGCTGGATGTAATGTCATGATTTTTGCCATGCAGGGTGTACATGATGTTGAGAGCACAAGTGGACCCCCTACGTGGTGGATACTAATGATTGGGCATTTCCTTTGGAATCTCAAGACTATGTAGGGGAGTCCAACCATCCGACTATGAGATGTTAAAGTTTGCAGCATTTTCCTCTATTTTTTGTTGAACAACTGGTTGGGTGCAGAAAAAATAATTTTTTATTTATTGTCGTTTGTTCTAAGGATTTTCTAATCGACCCCTCATTGTCTCATTTTTTATATGCATAAATATCAATTGGTAGACTATCGGATTGGTTTGTAGGTAATTTACGAATTAATCGACATTACTTATTTTTTGCATTAAATAACTTGTTTCAAGCTTTTGACAAGTTATAGCTTGTTTTGAGACAATCAAATCAATGAGATATGACACATTACACTTACCCAACTTTGATTTCCAATAAGTTCAAAAAATAATTGACTTGGAAAAAAATTTGTATTTTTTATGTCAAATATTTTGAGATACTATTACGGTATTGAGGATCAAATAATATTCTTTCATTGGAGAATTATATTTGGCATAGGGGTAGGGGTTAAGTTGGAGAATTGGTTGTTTTGTTGTTTACAATGTGGTTGTTTTATGGTTTACAATGTGATTGTTTTTTCTCTCCTCCATGCGGCGCCGTGTGCATGGGAATTTTATGGAAACCTCGAAGGTTATTTTCATCAGTGGAGGCCTCAACACAGTTAGTGGGAGATTAATGGATCATAACCACCCACTTCCATCATCATAACTCCCCATTAATTTGAATTCACAACCCTCCATCTCGCCCTTTCTCGAACCAACAACTACCCATCCCCTATTAAACAATTTCTCGAACATAAAGTAAGAACCAGTTGAGATCTTAAGACCCTTAACCTTCAACATCGACCCCTATTTTCACTTTTACCTTAACCATGGTGAACCCAAAAATCATGGACCAAGGGATGCCTTTATCATTTCGAATAGCATTGTGTGAAGGTCGGGTTCACGGCTCCACAGAAGGTCCTAGCAGTGACACTAAAATAAAATCTAAGGCACTTGGAGTTCAGTCTAAGGGGACGATGAAGAAAAATATTACAGCTAAAGCTACTTGAGGGAAAAGGAGGTGGCTGGAAGAGGGAAGAAGGAGTCGGCTAGTCCCAACAATGAAACAAAAGGAAAATCTAGGGCTGTTGGATTCCTCTTATAACCCCGAAACTGGAAAAATGGGTTGCTAATGCTACCTTACCACAACACTCAAGTGCAAGGTTGAAGTGGGCAAAAAGGTCGAAAGTCCCCTCCCACAAAATTGATACACTAGTCGTGATTAAGGAGGATTTTGAGGGGAACGTTGATGAACTTTTGAGATTGCAAGATGGGAGGCTAACTTCTTCAAGAGGGCACCATTACGCACTAAAAAGTTGTATTTTGGCTATTTTGAAACTAGACAAGTTTTTCAAGGTCATTGTTTCATGGATTATGTTGCTTGAAATTTGTCAAAACCAAGTTACTCGAGAACCTCAACTATGTCTCATACTTTTATGCACATCTCCACCTAACTGATGGTAGTAACTCATCAGTTTTATCGTTTTATGTCGAGGGGTCTAAATTTAAGATCATGAATGCCTTACTTAGGAATTTGTTTGATCTACCTGTTGGAAATACCAAATGTTATGGTGGTCATAAAGTAATGAATGTAGTTGCCTTCGATGCGGAGAAGGCTGGGCCATTTATCTGTAGTAGAATTACCCAAAACAACCCTTAAAAAACACTTAATTGCATAGATGATCCTACAAGCATGGTTGGTTCGTTGTGTCGTTATGCATATTTTGATTCCAAATATCGGGTCAAGGATATGGATTAGTCAGTTCTACATGTTTTTGTGTGTTTGGCCACTTAATCGACTTAGGCCACATTGTTACGCAACACATGCTCAAAGGTATACACCAAAGACCAAAGGGAAATAAGCAAAGGGAGCTGCCATTTGTTAACCATTTGTGCAGGTTATTTATAGAAGGAGTTCTCCCCCATCCAAGTACAACTATGATAGGGTCATGAAAGACAAAAGTGATATGATCGAGGAGAAAATTTGGATTGAATGACTTACACTCTTTTTTATCTTCTTAAGGAGCCAATCACTCCAATCATTCGAGGCAAGAAAAAAATACAACTAAGAAAGATGTTGAGCAATATAGTCAGTACGTGTCTGGTGAGGAAGAAAAGGACACGACGGTGCAAGAAGGGAAGAAGTAATCGACAATGATGAGGATTCCGATAAAGACGATTTTGACTATGATTCAGATGAAGAGTAGGTGCCAAGAGACCCATATGATAGTCAAGACGAAATGGAGGTAGATAGTGGAGAAAAAGGTACATTGCATTTACTCATTTCGATGTTTCATTCTTTATTTCGTTAGTGTTTGATCGAATTGTAATTAATTATATGCTATGTAATGATGATAATTACTTAATTGTATTGATCATATTTCTATTTAGGTGCCGACCACCCTCCATTTCAGCTTCTCCTAATTGATTGTTTTGCCTTTGCTCTACATTTAGTAGCAGTTTTTTCTCTTACCCATTTAAGTGAATGATATGATAATGGTGGTCATGAATTTCCTATCGACTCAATTACGGGTGATAAAGGCAATGACGACAAGGTGGAAGATCCCAACAATGACAAGGTGAAGAATCCCGATAGGACCATATATTTTAGCCCATTTTCTAGCCTCAATGATCATGTGAGGACCATGCATAGCCTTATTCCCGTCCCCAACCAGCAAGAGCAACAACCAATGGAGGAAAGTTTCAAACAACAGCTTGTAAATGACATAGTTGAATCACCGATTGATGATGGACCACAACTTACCGATCTCCCAATCGAGAAGCAAAATCCAAACTCGACTTGGCAACAATGGGATCACATATTACTTATAAGATTTTGATGAGCTTACTGGAACGATCCAAAACGCTTGAGGAAGACATGGAGGAAATCAAGCTTGTTGTTCAAACTACTTTGGCCATGCAGAGGAAGAAAACGAAAGCCATGTTGTACAGTGCCATCAACTTGATCAAGCATGACAAAGGGTTCATGTTTGGTAACATAGGGAATGTCTTTAACACTATGATTGGGAGCTGGGAAGATAAGTTTGCGAAGGACTTATTTCACAACTATCGGATGATGGATGACTGGGTTAGGGGAGTTGAGCGTAACATCACCAACCATGGGTCGGTCTTACAATGGGCACTTGCACGAAGATGATGATAAGTGTGGCGGCCTTTCCACCCCTGGGTGACGTGTCTCCGTGCATTCCTCGCTTGGAGGGTCCAACTACATGTCCAGCACCTTCCCGTCCTTCTCGTATCTCGAAATTCATGTCCACGTATATTTTATTAAATTATTTAGTGGATTTTCGTATTTTCTTAACCTATTCTCTTTAAGTAGTTAAATATTTAATAGGTTCACTAATTTGTAGTTTTATTATAATCTTAACCATACTAGTGGGTTGTATCTCACAAGTTAACTTAAATCAGCTAGAAGCTTTAATCGATACAATTAGGTAAAGTAATTTAGCATGATAAACATTATCTATACGGGCATGTCCTACTATGGAAAACCCGAAAAAGTACTATGTATATAAGCGACAGTACCATAACATATGGTATGTATATGTACAAGGTCATCTCAAATCCTCCAATAGCCAAAATAAAAACCAAAATATCAAAATAATATAAACACCTACGAGTATGTCCAAAACCTTCAACAAAGTAAGATAGTCGCCCAAGATTTTCTTTTTTCACTACTCGTAGAAAGGTCTGCATTCAGTCACCCAACAAATACAATGACGAGTCCAGTAAGTAAATTCCCAAGAGAAATACAATATTCAACAAGAAATCAAATGGAAGTATAAATCATGCATGTATGCTATATGGAATAGAAATACAACTTACATGAATATAGGGCAATACAAATTCAGGTAACATACCATGACAGTTAACACAATGCAACAAACAATAATCAATCAAGCAGTGATTAACAACTAGTACATACCAACCAAACATGCTCGAAAATAAGGCATAATAACGGTTAATGATATAAACGAGAATGTAAACACACCACAATTAAGTCAATATACATGTAAATATCATTGATGAAAACCCAAGGATGTGTCGCGTGTAGCAGACTATACCATACTTCGGAGGTAAGGATATTTCTAGGGGTTTCTCCCACTACCTCCAATGTCCCATCCTTAGTCCTCGCGACGCTGGCCAAATCCGCTGAGATACCGACACGCGTGCATTAGTGCAGCTTGGGTCGTAATTCACTGAGGGCATGATCATACGTGCTATGGTATATTGTACCCAAGTCTGTCCACACATCCTAATGTAAAAACCCCGATAAATTGATTAATCAGTTAGACAAATCGATAAAGGAAAATAATTCAACACCCATCACACGCATAAGAAAATGAATTGAATTATGTGAAGCATTCTCAAGGGTTTTACGCACCTCAATCCGCACTCCGACTTCCTCGGACTCCCGAATCCGACCCGACTAGCTCCCGATACCCGATATCCCTGAGTTCGATGTCTTCTCAGTTCAAATATAGCGAGTTTAAGATTAATTTAGTGTTTATTAACTCTTAAACCAATATTTATTTCAAAAACTAAAAATTATTACATAGTCTTTTATTAGGTTAATTCCTTCAAAATAAGTTAAAAAATAGTAAATCTAAGAATTGGTGTGTCAAAAGTGGGTTTCAACTAGCTACATTATTAAAACACAGTTTTATCGAGTTTTTGGTGTTGAGTTAGCGCGCTAATAAGGCTTATTAGCGTGCTAATCGCAAAACTAAATTCGATTTCTACTCGGAATCATTAGCGCGCTAATTTTCCTCATTAGTGCGCTAATTGCCCTCTGTGACAGAGTTTTCATCTTGAAAATTATGTCCCAAAGTCTCTAATTAGCTAATTAAACCCCATTAAATACTCTCTTTATCAAATTGACCCAAAACAACAATTAGAACAACCTTAAAACAACAATTTGATCAATTTCCTCAAATCTCATAAATTCATTAGTTTTCCCCATTTCATCAAAATTCCAATTCAATCAAAACCATTGATAATTCCTTATTGGAAATGATCATTTAACATATAATTCATCAACACATCACCAAAATCAGTGATCTCAAAACTCCCAAAATGGGTTCATTAGATAGATGAGATATGATGAAGATGATTACCTAAGTTTAATTCCTCCAATTTGATGTTGTCCAGCTCTAATTCCAGCAACAAATCCTTCTCCTTCTGATCTCCCAACAATTCAGTTGGTTTTTGTTTAAATTTGCATGGTTTGATAAACTTGGCATATATATTAAGGTGAGAGTGTTTCTTTGCCTTTGATCTCCATGGTATCTCGAGGACTATCTAATGGTCCACCTCTTGCCATGTATCCCACTAACCCCCACTAACTCAACCTCAAGTGACACCATTTTAGTACTTACATGGCTCTTTGATATGATATTGTATACCTTAAGAATAATCCTATGCTTTCCATTTAATTTACTCAAACTATAGGCATTGATTCATTGAATTTATTCACATTATCTTAGGCTCACATAATATCTATGGTTAATGTTTATAGTCACCAAAAATTATCAACTTCTGGTTCCACTAACCCTTGACTACCCGGCACTCAGTGCCCCGTGTCGGCACGAAAATCAAGGTACACCATAGCCTATCATTTTAATTGAACTAACTTAGCATATGGTCAAATTCCCTATTTTAATTCATCATCTAATCATCTTAATGTGAATTAATGGAGTTTCCTAGTGTACCTATAGTTCGCCTACTCGACACCCGCGTCGATATGCTTTTCAGTGGGAACATCCGTCACATAACCTCGCCTAATATCAACATACACACATGCGGTGAAATATAATAATAATAAATTTAAACACCATATATATAACCACCATCTATATATAACATATTTCCTCGGTTCTCATGTCCGAGTCAACCGAGTGGTCTACGTAACGCCCAAGTTTTGATTGTTAATTCTCGATATTAATGCTCATCCTAGTTTAATTAATTTGGGTCGTTACAATAAGACATGGCCAACTGACTGTGCTTCCAATCCCAATGATGGTCTTTCTTCAATTGTAGCCACTATGGCCGAGACATCCAAAGAAGACCAGAAATGATTTTATCTCCTCTGCCTTCTGCTTTGATCCTATAAAACTAACTTTTTATTCTACTTTTACTAAATGTTTGTTGATGTTGGTTTATTAAACTTGGTATGTTATCTATTGATGCATCTCCTATGTGGCTTAAACTATTATGAGATGTTGTGATTGTGATTTGAACCTTCACATGATGTTTGTTGTTGATCAAATTTATGCATGATGTTTTTTGTTGATCAAATGTATGTCTGCTTTGTTGTGATCTGTTATGCGTAATTGTCTTTATGATTTGAACATTGTTGGTTCTATGCAACATATGTTGTCTACTTACTACCGTTGTGGGTAATTGTCAATATGTTGTTCCCTTTCTAAATTGTTGAGACTTTTCATCATGGCTGAAATTCGTAGCTATGTTATGCATATGTTTTGCAAGTTTAGTTACTTACGTTATGTGCATGTTGGAGTTTGTTGGACTACTAAACATAATATAAAAATTAGTGATTATTGTGGATAATTGTTATCAATATGCTCGCTTGCTTAATTTGTTGTGGGTGACTATATTATGAATATGTTGTTCGCTTTTAAACTTGTTTATGATTATTATCATGTAGGACTACAAAACATAATATAAATGGGGATGGATCTATGATCCTTTTTTCATTCGCGAAATTAACAAATTAAGTGAAACATTGTTTTGCATACAATACCAAAATAACATACATAGTCGATAACAACTTCAATACACATGAAAGCCTCAACAACTATTTAATCATCCTTCCTAATATACCTGTTTCAGACTCCATTTCACTTTACCTCGGTTCCCTTCACTAATGGAGATTGTAAAGGTGAATAATGCCACCAACTCATGGACATACAACCTTCTACTCCTTGGCTACCCAAGTCAATGCCATATAAATGTGTTCATATGTAACCAGAGCTGCTGGCCTCACCCTGACTAGTGCAATGATGACTACCAAACAACATTACAATAAGCTATCCAGTAATGGTCAAGCGGTGGATCTGGTCTCGCCATATAAGAAGTGACTACAACCTTTATTACAAGTTGAAAAAAGTCGACCCTTGTTGGGCCTTCCTTCTTGACACGTCTTTTTAACATATAACCAGTTCCACACTTCGAGCAGTGCTCTTTTGACAGGCAACAATTTTCGAAGTAGTTGGTGCTACCGCCATTCCAACATCGTCCATCGTTCGGTATTGACATCGCTCTATTAAATGTGTACAACATGTTTAACTAACTGAAAATCACCCAAAATTACAACATGTATAATAGGCTAACAACTGAAAAATGTCTAATTCCAACCCAAGCCTTAACACAACATCACCCTAAACACCTTAAAATGACCCAATCAAACGGACCCTACATCCCTACTACAAATTAAACCCAATCACACCACCAATTTGAGCAAATAAAAGATTACAAGTACATGTTGTTTGCATACACCTTAAAAATCGAAAGAAAACCCTAAATGAATATCAAATCAAAATACAAAAAACCAAAAACCAAAACACACCTTAAAACAACAACATAGCCTCAAATCCCGAATTAATGGGTCGGCTACATGGATCAAACTTTTCCATTGTGCCCGATTAAGTGCAATTGATGGTGAGCTTTGCAAACCATTCAAATCAATTAATACATCCTATGTTAAATTTGGTCCGCCCCTACCTCATCGAATTTATACAATACATCCATTTATAGGCTACTCGCAACCGCTCTTCCCTAATCTTTGTATCAATTGGTGCTACTATATTTCTTATTCTATCTTTACGAGTTAAACCATCCATCAGCATCCTCATTTCAGTTTTATGTAATTGCAAATTCAATACGATACAAGTACATAAAATTTTCCTTTTAACTTAGTAGGGACATGTCAATCACAAATCACCCCTATTGCCTTAAAATTCTATGTGTGACATCATTTTCAAAAATTTTGTAATTGATCCTAGGTATCTAAAGTGGTTTACCTAAATGAATTTTACCACTCAAATCAAACTCATATGTATTCAAAAAAGCCTTTAGATTCTAATGTATTCCTCCGAGTTCTAATTTCCTATTCACTCCATCTTTGGTTTCATCCACTAAGACAAGATCATCTCGCAAATAACATACACCATGGTATATCCTCTTGAATATGTCTAAGTTCATCCATAACTAAAGTAAATAGATATGGGCTTAAAGCCGATCCTTAATGTAGTCCTATCATAATGGGAAATTCTTTTTTAGCTCCTCCAAATGTCTTTATACTCGTTACTACTCCATCATACATATCCTTAATAGTGTCTATGTATCTAGCATGCACTCTTTTTCTTTCTAGAACCCACCAAAGAACATCTCTAGGGACCCTATCATATGCTTTTTCTAAATCTACGAATACCATATGAAGATCTTTTTTCTTTTCTCTATATTTTTCTAACAATCGTCTTACAAGGAAAATCGCCTCCATAGTTGACCTCCTGGCATGAAACCAAATTGGTTCTCTCGATATTGTTGTTTCTCTCCTTAGCCTATTGTCAATTATTCTCTCCCACAGTTTCATAGTGTGACTCATAAGTTTAATTCCCCGGTAGTTTGAGCAACTTTGAATGTCTCCTTTGTTTTTGAAGATTGGCACAAGCGTGTTTCTTCTCCAATCCATTGGCATCCGTTTTGATTTTAAAATTTTATTGAAAAGTTTTGTTAACCAAGTCAATCTGATTTCGCCTAAGCATTTCCAAACCTCTATGGGTATTTCATCCAGGCCACATGCTTTCCCTATTTTCATTTTTTTCAATGCCTCTTTAACTTCTACAATTCTAATATTGCGTGTATAGTTTACATTTCTTTCTTGGTGTGGGTTTTCATCTATTATGGCATCAACTTGGCCATCATTAGATAAACTATCGAAGTAACTTCTCCATCTCTCCTTAATATCCTCCTCGCGCATTAAAACATTTTGATTTTCGTCCTTAATGCATCTTACATGACTTAGGTCTTGTTTCTTTTTATCTCTTAATTTGGCTAGCCTATATATATATTTTTCGCCATCTCTATTACCTAACCTTGTATATAGATCTTACATGAAATTTGTTTTAGCTTGACTAACTACTTTTTTAGTTTGTTTTCTAGCTTCTCTATATTGATTGTATGCATCTTCATCTTGACACTTAGGTATTTTCCTATACATCTCTCTTTTAGTCTTAATTGCTCGTTGGACATCCTCGTTCCACCACCATGTTTCCTTCTTTGGAGGTCCCAAGCCCTTAGATGTACCTAATATGTTTGATCTCACCCTCCTTATGCAACTACTCATTTCTAGCCACATTGTATTAGCATCTAAGTTAAGATTCCAAACATTTTCCTTTAGTAGTTTTTCTCTAAACTCTACTTGTTTACTATGTTTTAGATTCCACCACTTTATTCTAGGGTCGCTAACTCTTTTATTCATTTTATTCCGTTGTGTTAGCTTAATATCAAATACTACTAACTCATGTTGGGTAGTAAGTGCTTCACCAGGTATTACTTTGCAGTCTCTACATAATTTTCTATCCATTTTTCTTGTTAAAAGAAAATCTATTTGACTCTTGTTATGACCACTACTAAAAGTAATTATATGCGACTCCCTCTTCCTAAAACTAGTATTTGCTAAGACAAGATCATATGCTGAAGCAAATTCTAAAATTGATTCTCATTCTTCATTTCTATTACCGTAACCAAAACCTCCATGAACTCTCTCAAACCCATCGTTACTTACCCCGACATGCCCATTTAAATCTCCTCCAATAAAAACCTTTTCATCTAATGGTATACTCTACATAAATCCATCCATATCATCTCAAAACTTGCGTTTGATGCTCTCGCTTAATCCTACTTGTGGTGCATACGCGCTAAGTATGTTCAGTTTTTCGTCTCCAATAATTAATTTAACTAGAATCAATCTATCCTCCATTCTCTTAACCTCTACGACCTTATCCTT
This sequence comes from Stephania yunnanensis, assembly GCA_039657365.1. Taxonomy (NCBI): domain Eukaryota; kingdom Viridiplantae; phylum Streptophyta; class Magnoliopsida; order Ranunculales; family Menispermaceae; genus Stephania; species Stephania yunnanensis. The sequence continues at coordinate 48,787,898 of CM077585.1, read as the reverse complement.
ATAATCATTATCCACCATAATTCCTACTCAATTGCATTTTTCTACTCTTTTCTCCTACCCATTTTGTCTCTTGGAGGCAAGCAATATTGACTCTCCTTCTAATCATGGTATCTACTAGTTCTATTGACTTCCCGTAGGTGTTCCTATGTTCCATGTTCCTAAACGAATTTTTTCTCCCTTTTGTATTTGTTTTTCTTTTCTATTTCTATTTAGTCTACTAGTGTTCGTATTAATTTTGATTTTGTTTTTTGTTTTGAACTAGCTTCTTTACCCACACCCGTCCTAACCCTTGCTCATTTTTCTTCAATCCCGACGATGTGAAGGGACTAGCTTCTTTACCCACACACGTCCTATGTGTGGGAACCCTTGCTTTTTTCTTCACACCCAGGCTTGGTCAAACGCCCCGTTTATATATGTTTGATCCATTTCATGAAAAGTGGCAAAAGTTTTACGCCGTGAGATAATTTCCCAATAATTTTCCCTGTCGAGTGTCCTTGTCCGACTATTATGTAACGCACATAGTGTACAACATAAGTGGAGTTATATAAGGGGAAAGACAAACTGGAAGAATTACATACCTTTCTCCGTCAATGTAATGACCCGAAAAACTAAAATCCTATATTCCCGGGTCAAACCACGAGCATCAAGACTGAGATAATTAATTTTTGTTGATGTATGTCTATTGGTCGTATTGTATGTATATTAAAGTAACACATTTAAATAGATACATAGTTGAAAAACTATATAGTAGATATTTTAATAATATATACTATAGGTGTTAAAATATAGTTTTAATTAGGTTTAAATGTGTCATATTGTTTAGATAAATTGATTGATTTACAAAAAAAAAGTCAATCAAAAAAATAAAAATACAATACTTACCCACCCATTTTGTGACACCTAAGCCTAACTACCCTATCCCACGACCCCACCCACCTTACCTCATCCCTCACGTTACTCTTTCTTTCTTCCCAAACAATCTCTCCCTCTCTCTACTCGAGAATTCCCCCTTTCATTCAGTCCCTCTCATCTGGCGACTCCCTCATGACCTTCATGACCTTCGCCATCTCTCTTAGCAACCTCGACCTTACCACCACCCTCTTGACCTCTTTCCGACTCCGGTGGTCACCGTCGACGATGACTCCCCTCCCCCACTCTCGGCTCCTCTTTCAATTAGGGTGACCACCCTCACTTGACGACGACCTTTTTTACCAAGGTAAGCGCCATTATTGTGTGAGTTTATTTGGAGAAAAGGTGTGTGTGTGTGTGCATAATAATTGGGGTGTGCTTAATGTATGTGTGTGTTTAATGTATGGGTGCATGTCTCGGGATGTGTGCATAATGTATCTCGATATGTGTCATGATTTGGAGATGAAGATGAGATTGTCTCGAGATTGACTCATTAATACGATGGTGTTAACGGATGTCTCGAAATTTGTGCAAAGATTAGAGGCGTAAACATCTCCTCGAGATGAGCACGCAAGCATCTAGAGACAGTCCTCGTGATGCACGTGCTTGATTTAAGAATAAAAAGAAATAAAAATAATATATATATATATATGCAACGTTAGTATGTATAATGAATATGAGATTTATATTATACAAATATATATATATTATACTTTATGTATAATATAATCAATAAAATAAAATAACAATCTATTGATTAGAAAGAAAAAATAATAAAGACAAATTTGAGAGTATTGGTCGAGCTGAAATTAAACCAACGCGGTTTGACCCGATACGCGACCAATGTGGTCGCAACCTGAGAAATCTTATATTTTTGAGAATCGAGGCAAATGGAAATAAAGTAGAACCAAATAAATTAATATTTAAATTGACTTTTTAGACCGAATTACTTTTTAAACCAACGCGGTTCGACTTGATACTCTCCACACTCATCAAATCGATGTTGAGACAACTCGTGAATACCATTATTTAAATTTTATCTCGAGATACGTGCAACAATTGAAAAATGTTTCTAAAGCAATTCACATAAAGATCGGCTCATAATGCGTGCATAACTAAAATAAAGTATGACTAAAACTCGTAATTGAGTCTAATAAAAATTGTGAAATAATTTAGAGAATTCAGACGCGCCAAATGCGGGATGATAGTACGGACTTCGTGTACATTGAGCGGCTTATGTGACTAGGCGATTTACATGGTTATTTGTAAGTAAACCAGTATGAGAATTATCTGTAGTTCTCTTCTACTTCTTGAATTTAATTTCTTTAATTGTGCTTATTTATGGAATTCCACTCCTAGTTAGAGTGTCCAAGGACTAAGTGTGTCAGGAAGGTAATCTATTCGGGTATGGCGACCAACTCGCAACCGGAACCATACCTCGGGTTATTAGATTTGGGTCATGTACGAGAGGTGAGGTATTTGGGGTGCCGTCGATACCCTTACATTCACGAAAATTTTGAATTTGTTGGCCTCGCCATGATTCTAGGAAATCAAGCTTGTGGCGGTATAGTCAACAACTCGATGGATTTGAGACCACTTGGTTTCTCTCTTTTATTTACATGAAACTTTCATTTCATTGCTTTTATTTCCAGTCTATTTATCATGCATTTACTTTATTTCCTGTTCTTTTATATTCCCGCATGATTTATCGATTATTTATTTAATTCTTGAAGTACTGTTAAGAATCCTCAGGATTTACTCACTAGAATTGTCTCATCTTCGATGACAATTACGTAGGCCCCTTATTTAGCAAGGGCAAAGAGTCAAAAATTGGTGACTACCTCTAAGGGCTCATGGAGTGGCTCACATTTTTGTGATACCGTAGGTTTTTGTATTATATATATACATTTTTTATGTTTCTATAAAACTTTGAGATATCGAGATTTTGTGTGATACTTTTATACATGTATATGCTCATTTTTCCACCGTATATATACATGGTAAATATATCCTATTTTACGAGTTTTAGATTTATTTAAATTGTTTCGTTTATTTTCTTTCCACTGCTTACTAATTTAAATTTCGCAAAATTAATAACTCAATATTAAAACACTAAACTAATGATTAAATGACATAAGAAAACTGATTAGGCTTGTATTGACCTTACGAGAGCTTATGGGGGGGGCCTAGTTTGTGGGAAATGGGGCCATCACAGTTGAAATTGTTGTCAAAAAGGGTAATCTTCTCCTAGCTTCTCCTGGATTAGAGATTATGAAGATTTCTCCATAACCCTAAAATCATAACAATTAGTAATAAACAATGCACTTTTGACATTGTGAAAAAAATACTTGCCTAATGTTTGAGAATCACTTGGTTTTTTCTTGAAGAGCGGTGTTGATTGAGGCTTAGTGATGCAAACAAGGTCGACTGTTTAGTTTCCTTCCTCCAAAATGGCGATTACCTATATCATTATGAAGGTAGCCCCAAAATTAGAGACTTAATGATGCAAACTAGTTGATAGTGTTAATTGAGGCTCAAACACTCATTAATCGACTGTAGGTAGAAAATGAAGCCCTAAATATTTGGGAAGAACAGGGGAGGGCAGATGATATGAGTTTCAGATCTATTGTGCTTCAGTCCCTCTATATTTTTTGGTGTTTTACCCTAAAAAAATGGAGAAAAATTCAAAGATTTTGGCTCATGTCCAATGGTATGTAGGTCTAACAAACTGGATGACTAATTTTTAAGTTTTTGAATTTAACTTTATTCATTTTATTTTCCCGACATGCTCTGTGATTGACACACAAAAAGTAAAAAATAATGGGTCCCACCACCACCTCGTCAGTTCGGTCACGAATCTGGTGACGAATGTGAGTTAGCGAAACATTTTCCTTTACAAAATTGATAGTATTGTTGTAAATGTAACAAGTGATGATCCTTCCTATCCCCACCTTTTGTAAGACCCATTTACTTGTAAGTTATTCTTGTAAGTGTAATTTGTGCCTTTTGATCTTCATCTCATTATGATCAAAATGGCTATATAAAGGTCATTTCAATGTAATTTGTACACTAAGTTGAATGAAATATTTCTCTATTTCTCTCATATACCATCTTGTTCAAGTTCTAGTTCATAGTCTTTCTTTCTTACTTTAGTCTTAGTTAGTTTTACAACATGTTATCAACATATATTTGCTCAATCGAATGAGTCTTACAAAATCAAGAAGATTTTCAAAGAACATAAAGCTTAGAAGGTATAATTTTTTCCTTAATATATATATAATTTATATATATAATCTTTTTTACTTGTATCATTTGGATTATATATATGTATTATTCACACTAGCAAATGGGCACTCACTAGGCATGTGAAAACAAAGATATTTTACTATGAAAAGCATAGATTTCGTGAGTGCTAGTTATTTCTTTTTCTAATTGTTATGTTTTATCTTTTGAAGATTGATCTTCTTGACTTTTATTATGTACTATTAAGTCTCTTTGTCGAAATCATTTGTCATTCCTTTTTCAAGACATTGATTACATTGTTGTTTGTGTGTTGTTTACTTGCCCTTTTTGCTTATGAAGTATATAATTTCTTGTCCTTGTCATGTTTATTGTGTGAGTCATTTAGAAGCTTAGGCAATACCTAGAGAATAAGTTGAATCCAACATACATGATGACACCTATGCGAGGCATCATCGATGTTATTCACAAGATATTTATTTATAGTTATGTAAGGATTTGGTTAATATCCATGATTATATATATGCTTTGAATAATTTATCCCATGAAACTATAATAAAAATAGGAAAGTTATAATATGAGTTTGTTACTTTTAGTATTAAGAATGAAAATAATTGGTAGCATTTCAAAAAAAAAAAATAAAAATAAAAATTTGGTAATAATAATTAAGTAGGATGCATGAGATGAACTTCATGAAATGCATTACATTCTATTTAACATGATATGCTATGTCATTAATCTTTTTTTATATATATAGCACTTTAGTAATAATTGTCTCAACTCTCCTAATATTTATTATTTTTTTAATTTAAATTGATGAAATGTGAATGGTCTCTCCTATATATTTTTTAGACAGTTATAGTAATTTAATTTGTTTTACTAATTGTATGCATATGCTAGCTGAACTAAACTCATTTACATTCTATTATATATATCATCCTCATATGCAAATATTATCTTTTTTAAAAAATATAAATAAAAAAATCAATAGATGCGGGGCTTTTGGCTTTAAGTTGTCTATGGACAAGTTTATCTAATGGCAACAATACCACTTATTGTTTAAATGTTTTCTTGTATATCATATGCACTGACTGCGATAAATGCTATGTAGTTGCGTCTTGTATGATCTTCTACATCAGAAATCAAAAATCTATGCGATGTATATAGTTTTCTCATTATAAAACAAGCGATTGATTGTGTTCTATTCTTGATTTCTTATAATGCAAAATAATACTATGAGTTTGAGTTGATAGTGGGTAAGTCTTGTCCCTTCGGTAAAGTTAAACATTGAAAGGGAGATGGGTTATCCCGTTCGAGGAGGCATGGTTGTTAAGTATACTTTTATCTCGCTACCCAACTTTGAGGTTCTCCTACCAACTCATACAAATAGATGTTTTTTATGTAAATAATCAAGTTGTGAACATATATAGTCGTATAATAACTATTTTATATAAATTGATAAACTATTTACATTATTTATAATTTCTCGCACATTTTCAGATTATGACAAATCTACAAAAACTTGAATTTGTTGTCATCAATATCATTGGCAAAAACTACTTATCATGGCAACTAGATGCCAAGATATATCTCCAAGCTAAAGACTTGGGAGAGACTATCGCAGAAGGAACTAAATCATCAATTCAAGATCGTGTGAAAGCATTGATATTCTTTTTTCATCATTTCCATGAAGATCTGAAAAATGAATATCTCACTATAAAAAGATCTATCACCTTGTGGAAAAGCTTGAAAGAGCACTATGATCACCGAAAACGGTTATACTACCAAAAGCTCAAAACAACTGGCCGAATTTTAGGCTACAAGATTTCAAAACAGTCAGTGACTATAACTCTGTTATGTTTAATATCACCTTTCGTTTGAGGTTATGTGGAGAAGATTTATCTTATGAGGCAATGTTGGAAAAAACATTTAGTACTTTTCACACCTCAAATTTGTGGTTGCAACAATAATATCGAATGCGCGTCAATCCAAGAAATATTCTGAATTGATTTCTTATTTCATGGTGGCTGAGCAAAATAATAAGTTTTTTTTTGCAAAATCATAATTCTTTTCCAACTGGTTCCGCTTCAATTCATGAAGCAAATGTTGCATCATATAACCATAGAAATGGTCATGGTAAGAAGAATTATGAACGTGGAAAGAGAAAAGGATTTGATAAAGATCATGGCAAGCACACCCTAAGTCTCGTAGTGATAGGTTCCAGAATAAATGGAATAGAAATGACACCATTGAAAAGGTGTTTAAAAGGGTTTACTCATAATCGCGATCAACCATATCATAGGTGCATACTAAAAGGCCATTAGGCCCTTGTGTGTCGTACACCTAAGCATTTTGTGGATCTTTATCAAGCCTCCTTAAATGAAAAAGCAAAGATGTTGAGATGAATTTCATCATTGGAGTTGGAGATGACTCAGCACACATTAATCATATGGATGCCCCAGATTTTCTTATTGATCCAAATGTTGATCTCGAAGTTTTTATTGATTAAATGTAATGATTTCAATTCCTAAGTACTAGTTTTATTCTATGTTTTACTATTTCTATGTACTAGTTTTCTACTATGAATGAAATATGTTTTTCTTTTCCCAATTCATCAAAATTATTTGTCTAGATGGATTAACAAACGGTATGTTTAAAGCCAATACTAGTGATATTTGTCTTGTTGACTATGCTACAAAGCATACGATTCTTACAAAAAGATAATATTTCTCTAACTTGACTTTAGTTGTGGCTAATGTTCAAATGATATGTGGCATTACTAACTTGATTAATGCTCGATGAGCAAATATTGTGTTTTCTCGAAGGTACAACAATTCATGTTGTTAATGCATTATACTCGAAAAAATCTAAAAAGAATTTACTCAGTTTCAAAGATATTCAAAAAAATGGATATCATATTGAAACCATAAATGAGAATAATAAAGAATTTCTCTATATTACATTGGTTTTGAATGGGAAAAGAAAGTTTCGGAAAAATTCACAACTTCATCTTTTGGATTATATTTCACACATATAAGGCATATTAAAACGAATGTCATCATGAATATAAAGATCAATGATCAAAAGACATTTATTTTATGGCATGATCGACTTGGTCATCTAGGATCATTAATGATGGAAAGAATTATTAATAACTCGCATGGACATCCTTTAAGGAGTCATAAAATATTTTTAGCTGGTGATTATAATTGTGCTAGCTGTTCTCAAGGAAAACTAATAGTTAAACCATCACCAAGTAAAGTTGTTGAGGAATCCCTAATTTTCTTAGAATGTTCAGGGAGACATTTGTGGACATATTCATCCTCATTGTAGACCATTTAGATATTTCATGATTTTGATAGATGCATAAACTAGGTAGTCACATGTTTGTTTACTTTCAACCAGAAATGTTGCATTTGCTAGACTTCTAGCTCAAGTTATAAAGCTAAGAGCCCAATTTCCTGATAACCCAATTAAGAATATTCCTCTTGATAATGCTGACGAATTTCAATTTCAAGCATTCATAAATTATTGCATGTCTATAGGAATTACCTTCGAGTATTTTGTTCCTCATATGCATATCCATAATGGTTTGGCAAAATCTCTAATCAATCGCATTCATTGATTGTTAGACCTTTAATTATGAGAACTAATCTACTAACTTCAATTTGGGGACATACAGTTCTTCATGCATCATCTATCATTCGTTTTAGGACTATAGCATACCATAAACATTCCCAATACAACTCGCTTTAAGTCGACTACCAAATATCTCACACTTGAAGATTTTTGTTGCGTAGTGTATGTTCCCATACCACCTCCAAATAGAACTAAAATGGGTCCACAATGAAAACTTGAGATTTATGTTTATGTTTGTTTTAACTCATCATCAATTATTAGATACCTTGAGACCTAACGGGGGATTTATTTATAACACGTTTTGCACATTGTCACTTTGACGAAACAATTTTCCCACCATTAGGGGGAGATAAGAAGTCATTCAAAATGAATGGTGTGAAATTGCTTAGAATGCATCGAGTTTATTACATTATGATCCACGCACAAATCACTGTGAACTTAAAGTTCAAAGGATCATCCATTTGCAATAAATTGCAAATCAATTATCAGATACATTATTGATATAAAACGAGTGACAAAATCTCGTATTCTAGCTACAAATGCTCCAGCAAGAATCGATGTCAGTGTGCAACAAAGTATACAAGAACCAACAAAATGCTTGAAGAGTGGAAGACTTGTTGGTTCAAAAGATACAATTCAAAGTAAAACATAAAAATAAACGAAAATCATAATACTCCTGAGAAATCTCAAGAATCCTTTAATAAGGATTTGTCAGAATAAGTTCAATCAGACGAGGAACAATTACTTCTTGAAAATGATGAGAATATGAGATCTCAATGAATTATTTAAATTCTAGTAAGATTTTGGATAAAAATAAAGTTGTTCCAAATGATATATTTGCTTTCAATGTATCTTTTAAGATTCTTGAAAATGATGATCTAGAACCACAAACAATGGATGAATGTCGGAAAAGACCTGATTGGCCTAAGTGGGAAAACTCTATCTAATTAGAGTTAAACTTGTTAAGAAAACGAGAAGTTTTTGAACCAATTATCAAAACGCCTGATGATGTTAAGTCTATTGGATATAAATGGTATATGTACGAAAAAGAAATTAAAAGAATGAGATTACAAGATATAAAGTAAGACTAGTAGTTCAAGATTTCTCATAAAGACTTGTCATTGATTATGAGGAAACATATTCTCTTGTTATAGATGCAATTACATCTCAATTTTAATAAGCCTTACGATTTTTGAAGTGCTTGATATGCATCTTATGAATGTTATTACAACATATCTGTAAGGATCCTTAGACAATGAGATATATATGAAAATTCCTATGGGATTTCAAGTGCTCGAATCAAAACCTCATAATATGTAATCTATAAAATTGCAAAGGTCTTTATACTAATTAAAACAATATGTTCGAATGTGGTACAAATGCCTCAGTGATTATTTACTTAAAGAATGATATGTACAATAATCTACTTTGTTTATGTGCCTTTATTAAAAAATCATCATCGAGATTTGCAATTATTACAGTATATGTTGATGATTTGAATATTGTGGGAAACCATGATGACATAGTGAGAATATCTAAATACTTGAAAAAGAATTTGAGATGAAACACTTGAAAAAACAAAATTTTGTCTTGGTCTGCAAATCAAGCATTTTCCAAATGGAATACTTATCCATCAATCGAATTATATTTAGAAAATATTTAAAAGATTTTATATGGACAAAGCACATCCATTGAGTTCCCCAATGGTTGTTAGATCACTTGAAGTGGATAAGGATCCATTTTGACCTCATGAAAGTGATAAGAACTATTTGGTTAATAGGTATTGTATTTAAGTGCAATTAGTGCAATTATGTATCTTGCAAATTGTGCAAGACTAGATATTGCCTTCTCTGTTAATTTACTTGCAAGATATAGCTTTTCACCTACTTGAAGACATTGGAATGGTGTTAAACACATTTTCATGTTATTTTCGAGGAATAAGTGACATGAGTTTGTTTTATTCAAGATAAGTAAAAATGAATTTGCAAGGATATGTTGATGCTGGCTATTTGTCTGATCCTCATAAGGTTCGTTCTCAAACGAGTTATGTATTCACTTGTGGTGATACCGCTATATCATGGAAGTCAGTGAGACAAACTATGGTTGGTACTTTTTCTAATCATTCAGAAATACTTGCAATTCATGAAGCAAGTCGTGAATGAATATGGTTGAGAAACATAATTCAACATATTGAAGAATCATATGGATTATCTTCAATAAAAGATTTCCCAACTATATTATATTAAGATAATTCAGCATGTATCACACAATTAAGTTAAGGATATATAAAAGGGGACAAAATAAAACATATTTCAACCAAAATTCTTTTATGCACATGAGCTTCAAAATAGTGGTGAGATCGATATCAAGCAAATTCGATCATGTGATAATCTTCATGATTTATTCATAAAAGATTTATCAACTACAACATTTAAAAGGCTTACATATGATATTGACTTGCGTTGACTCAAAGATATTGCAAGCAATGAAATATGACAAATTTCACCCATGTCAACATGGGGAGTTATTGACTAGTGTATTACACTTTTTTTCTCTTAACTATGGTTTTATTCCATTAGATTTTCTTAATAAGATTTTTAATGAGGCAATCCTATCAATATCATACTCTGTATAAAGTTTGATGAAAACGATTTACTCTTTTTCCATTGCTAGATTTTTCCCACTAGGTTTTTTCTAGTAGAGGTTTTAACGATACGTATTCTCTTAACAAGTTTCATTCAAGGGGGAGTGTTATAAATGTAATAATTGATGATCCTTCCTATCCCCACATTTTGTAAGACCAATTTACTTGTAAGTTATTGTTGTAAGCGTAACTTGTGCATTTTGATCTTCATCTCATTATGATTAAAATGGCTAAAAAAGAGGTATTCTCAATATAATTTATATACTAAGTTGAATGAAATATTTCTCTATTTATCTCATCTACTATCTTGTTCTTCTAGTTCAGAGTCTTTTACTTTTTTTGTTTTAGTGGTAGTTAGTTTTACAAGAAGTATTTATTGTTATAAACTAAGTTGTAAGTCAACTAGAACTTAAGTTGGACTTGCTAGAGACTTAAGCATAAAATGCATAAATTAAGAACTTCAGGTTCTAGTTTAAAGCATTTTGGTGTGTGACTTTTCTTTAGTTTGATAATTGTACTTATACAATGTGTACAAGTTATACATACACCACAAGTCATACAACACATCACAAGCAACATAGACAATACATGGAAGAGTTGGTGTACATTGGAGAAGATTACAAGTTACATGACAATACATGGATAAGTGATTATACATTGGAGTTGAATACAAGTTATATAGAGTGTACAAGTTACATTCAATGTAGAAGTCATGCTTGACAATGTGATCATTCATAAGCTTGGTTAAAGGGTCATTTAATTTACAACACTCCCCCTTGGATGACACTTGCTGAAAGAATATGCCTTGTTAAAACCTATACTAGAAAAACCCTGTGGGAAAAAACCTAGTACAGGAAAAAGAGTACAATGTTCTCGTCAATCTCGATTTGCAGTATAATATTATTGATTGCCTCATTAAAAACCTTGGTAGGAAAACCCAGTGGGACAAAATCAAAGCTAAGGAAAAGAGTGCAACACATTGATACACTTCGAGAGAATATATATGCCTCATTACAACCTTTACTAAAAAAACCTCGTGGAAATAAATCTAGTATAGGAAAAAAAGTACGTTGCTCTCATAAATTTTTTATACGAAGTATAATAATGTTAAGATTGCCTCTTTAAAAACCTTGCTAGGCAAATCCAGTGGGATCAAACCAATAGCGAAAGGAAAATGGTGCAATACACTAATCAACCTTGATAAAGAGTTTTAATATTGTTAGAATTGCCTCATTAAAAACCTTTGCAAAGAAAACCCAAATGGATAAAATCATAGCAAAGTAATATGATTAATGGAGAGTAAATCAATATACGTCTCTTATTGATTTGCCTTAAGATAATCTCCAGCTGAAAAACATTCAGTTCGATAAAGGATATCCGTGCGAATTTATGATATTTTTGCATTATTGATGATTATGGATAATCAAATAGATCTTTCCACATTATGAATGTTATTTAATTTATGACGACATTCGTTTTAATGTGTCTTATATATTCCAGAAGTTAAAGCCGTGAATATTATACTCAGATTAAATCATATAGATAATTTTTCTATTATTCTGAGTAGACTTCTTCTGAACAAGACATTAACAATAAAATTGTTATATTAGATATTGCCTGAACATTAGCCTCCGCTAAGTTTGAATTCGAAAAATATTCATTTTTATATTATAATGTACATGCATGTAGCACGATACATAAGACATAAACTCATCGCCTATAGTTAGATCACGATTTAAACACATCTCGATGTGCTTGTTTTATCGAGCCATTTTCAATGATAAAATTCATAATATTTTGCCTTTGATTTTGAAGGCATGGTAAATGTCACAAAAATATTCGGGTATATATATATGACAATATTTAGGCATAATAGCCTTTCATATATGACCAAAAAATGTCATAATTATGAGCGCTCATTGTCAATAATTATTTGCCATTTGTAGTGGTGCACCACTTTTGTTCCAACTTTTGGAGGAATTGTCAATACGACCTTTACCTGATATTTTCACCTTTTCCACGTCCATAAATTTATTATTGTGATCATGATTATTATATGCAACATATGCTTCTTAATTTGAAGCCGAACTAATTGGACATGAGCGATATTATATTTATAATATCTCATTATTTTACTCAGCTACCATGAGACAAGAAATAAATCCTTAATATTTATTGGATTGATGTGCGCACTCGATATTTGTTGCAGCAATAAATCGAGGCGGGCCACGTGACCTATTTTTATTGTCTCATCAGTTATATTTCCACATAGTCGCAACATAGAGGTAATTAAAATTGTATAATTATAATTAATATTTAACTGATTAAATTTTGTAGCATGAGACCCGGCCGCTCGTTTTGAGCTTTTGGAGCATTACCCTTTAGGTATGTATATATATATATATATATATATATATAACTCCATAAGGTGAAAATATATATAAAGTGAAATATTTACTTTTCAAATCTCTAAAGAAAAATTGGCGAATGATTATGTATAACACACAGTTTTGCATATATGCTTTATTCACAAATTGTAGTATCTAATTGTTATGACAAGTAATTCTTGTCGGTAATATAATAAGGCAACAAGTTCAACTATGGTTGAATAATATTTTGAAAATAAACTTAATATAAAATAGTTTTTTCCATTTTTTTATGTAAAAACATAACATATGATTAAATATATGCTCACAACTTGATTCATTAATAAACAAAATGTATTACTCGTATGAGTTGGTGGGACAACTCCAGGTTGGGTGGCGAGACATAGTCTACTTAATATCATGCCTCCTCGAACGGGATAACCCGTCTCCCTTTCAATGTTTAGCTTTACTGGGGACAAGGTTTACCCACTATCAACTCAAACGTATTATAAAATCAAGAATAGAACAATAACTAATCGTTTGTAGTTTTAAGAGAAAAATTATATGTCACACATTGACTTTTGATTTTCTCGAGGTAAGATCGTCGTACGAGACGCAACTACGACATACTTTCGCAAGGACGTTATAATGCATAGTATATGAATAAAGTATGCATATATAAAAGGAAGCAACCATGATAATATAGAAGTAAATTGAACTTATTTAAATAACAAAAGTTATACCTTCCTAAAAACAAGCCTTCAACTTCAAGATCTCCTTAATGTAGCAAGCTTTAACGTGTTGCGAAATGAATTGGAACTTGCTAAGAACTAGAGAAGGAAAATAGAAGACTGAATCTACAAAGGAAAAGAAGAAATGAGATAGTTGGAATGAGAAGTTTTCATTCTTTTCGAATTACTCTTTATATAGGTCAATGATAATTGTACTCAATGGCTTCGCGTGAAAATACCATCTTAAATGATTATATATTGAAGTTGAATAGTTGCGGCGGGTCATATAAGAAATCACGCGCTATCATTTCTTCCCAAGAAAATCTCGCTTCAAAATAAGACCTGAATCCATCTTTTCGAATGCTCTTCAATCTTCAATGGCTTCGCGTGAAAATACCTCGACTTTTCTCATCGGAGAAATCCTCCTCTCTACCTCGACTTCTCATCGGAGAAATCCTACATGGCCTTCTCTCAGAAGTTCTTCGAAGCTTCAAAATTTGTTGGGTCAGTCTCTGATTCAAGGAAACTCCATGCTTGCCTTGTATCCACTGGTTTTGATTCCTCAGTTTTCCTTCGAAACCATCTCTTGCACATGTACTCGAATTGGGGGTCTATCCCGGATGTCGTGAGAGTTTTCGAAGAAATCGAAAACCCAAATGTTTTCAGTTGGAACACAATGATTGCGGGGTTGTGTGATTCGGGCCTCTTGAGGGAAGCGCGCCATTTGTTTGATGAAATGCCTGATAGGGACTGCGTTTCTTGGAATTCGATGATGTCGGGTTATTTTCAAAATGGGCAATCTGAAGAAACGCTGAAAGTGTTCATTTTGATGAGCAGGGAATCGTGCTGTGACCCGGATCAGTTCTCCTTTTCGTGTGCGCTGAAGGCTTGCGCCAGCCTTCAACTGCTGGAGCTGGGTTTGCAGCTGCATTGCTTTGCGAAGAAATTTGATTTTCTCGAGGGCGAGTATGTTGAACTCTCAGTTCTTGATATGTATGTCAAATGTGGGGCAACGAGTTTGGCAAAACAAGTGTTTGATCGGTTATCGAATAGGAGTCTGTTTTGTTGGAATAGCATGATATTTGGATATGGGAAAGCTGACTATTTTGGGCTTGCATTTGATTTGTTTACTCGAATGCCTGAAAGGGATGCGATATCATGGAACACTATGATTTCGTTGTGTTCGCAACACGGGTTTGGATTTCAAACTATTTCTTTGTTTGTAGATATGTGCAATCAAGGTTTTATGGCAGACTCAGTGAGTTACTCCAGTGTTCTTAGTGCGTGTGCGAGTATTCTGGATATTGAATGGGGCAGGCATCTTCACGCACGGGTTGTTAGATCAGAATCAGTTCTTGATGTCTTTGTGGGTAGCAGTCTAATCAATATGTATGCAAAATGTGGGAAGTTGGGAACTGCGAAAATGGTGTTTGAAAACTTACCGGAAAAGAATGTATTTTGTTGGACTTCTCTAATTAAGGGCCTTGCACAGTTTGGTTTTGAGGAAGAAGCTATGGTGTTATTCAAAAAGATGAGAGATGTCCCATTGTCCTCGGATCAGCGGACACTGGCTACTCTCCTAGGAGTTTGTTCAAGTCGAAAGGATGTTTATCTTGGTACCCAGTTTCATAGTTATGCTGTGAAAATTGGATTTGAGTTTGATGTTCCTGTAGCGAACTCGCTTATTACAATGTACTCAAAGTGTAAGAGTGTTGAAAATGCTAAACTAGTGTTCAACTTGATGCCTTCAAGAGATGTTATATCATGGACTGCAATGATCACAGCGTTCTCACAGATTGGAGATGTTGAAAATGCTTCTGCATGTTTTGACAAGATGCCAGAGCGGAATGTAGTAACTTGGAATTCGCTTTTGGCTGCTTATGTACAAAATGGTTTTTGGGAAGAAGGCCTTAAGACATATGTAATGATGCTCGAGGATGAAGGTGTGCAGCCCGATTGGATAACTTATTCAACAATATTTGGAGCATGTGCTGATTCTGCAATGCTACGTCTTGGCAAACAAATTATTGCTCGAGCAGCAAAAATTGGGTTGGATTCTGATGTTTCAGTTGCAAATGGCATTATAACAATGTACTCAAGATGTGGGCAGATCGAAGATGCTCTAATGGTTTTTGATTCAATGAGAGATAGAGATTTGATTTCCTGGAATGCAATGATCACGGGTTATGCTCAAAATGGTCAAGGAAGGAAGGCGGTTCAAATGTTTGACAGCATGATTAGTTCAGGCGTCTTTCCAGATCATATAAGTTATGTTGGTGTCCTGTCCGGTTGTAGCCATTCCGGGCTTGTGTCTGAAGGAAAATACTATTTTGATTCCATTACAAGATGTCATGGTATTGATCCGAATCCAGAGCACTTTGCTTGTATGGTAGATCTTCTTGGACGAGCTGGATTGTTAGAAGATGCCAGGAAAATGATTGATGCAATGCCTATTCAACCATCTGTCGATGTGTGGGGAGCTATGCTCAGTGCCTGTCGTATCCATGGAAATACAAAATTAGCAGAATTAGCCGGCAAGCATTTGATTGAGTTGGATCCAGTTGATTCAGGGAATTATGTTCTTCTTGCTAAAACATATGCTGATGCAGGTAAACTGGATGGTGTCCTAGAGATTAGAAAAACGATGAGGGAGAGAGGAGTCAGGAAAAACCCAGGTTGTAGCTGGATTGAAGCAGGAAACAAGGTGCATGTGTTTACTGCAGATGATACAGATCATCCTCAAATCAATGACGTTTATGCAACATTGGAGGAGGTTACAAAGAGGCTTGAGGATACTTGTGATTATGTGAGCAAGAAGAGTTCTAGTGTTTCACACGGCTATCACAGTGAGAAGCTTGCTGTGGCTTTTGGTTTGATGAGTTTGCCTTCTTGGATGCCAATTCATATAATGAAGAACATCAGAATATGTACTGATTGTCATGATTTCATAAAGCTTGTATCACATGTTACCATGAGGAAGTTGGTTGTCCGAGATGCAAATCGTTTTCATCACTTTAGTGATGGATCTTGCTCTTGTGGAGATTACTGGTAATCAAAGGTATATTTCTTTTTTCTCGTTGCATTGTTTTATGATGAATAAAACGTCAGTATTAGTAGCTTAGATTGATTCATTGTTACAAAAAATGAATAATAAAATATTGCCCATTGAGTTACGAAAATAGGGATGATTTTACCTTGACTTTTTTTAAATTGCCAATGAGTTCTCGTCATTCGTACCTAGTGCTGCTTAGTTTCATTACAATTGCGTAGTTTGCATTTGACAAGAAATTAATAAGTTTCATCTTCCTGTGCATCAGTGCATGTATGGTTTGGATATAAACCATGATATCAGAAAGGTTGAACGAAGAATTTCAAGTCTTTTTGGTGTTGCAGCCACATTTAATGACGAGCATATTTTTCCCATCTATTAAGGGTTTCATGGTTTTCGTTCAAATGGTTCTTCTACTCCAACTTTCAGTAAATATGGGGAGAAGTTTGGGCAGTGTGAAGCTGTGGAATTGTTTACCATCGGATACACGTATGAGGTTGGAAATCTTTTCCCTAATTGGTTTATGTTGCAATGATTTGGTTAATTTGTCATTGGAATTTTTGGGCTTTTGGAAATAAATCATCCCCCATACACTGATTTTAGTGTTCATTTTTAATGAGAGTGTACGACATGAAAATCTTTCAAATTTATTTAAAACTAAACTTAGCTTTCTCTTTCTTAGTTGTTTCTATGTTTCTGCTTGCAATTGTGGATTTTATTTTCATGTACCATGGTTAGGTTCACTCCTCATACGTTCTTTTGTTTCTTCAAGTTACTAATGTCAAAGCAACAGAGTGGTGAGGTGTAGTGGTAGCAACTCAAGCTTAAGACATTGGCTGCGGCAATGGTCCCGAGTTCAAGTTTTGGCAATTACATTATGTGCTCTGATTACTTTGGGGTGTTGGGGAAGGTGCTCCCGATCATCCTTCCTGAGATTGGTCAGACTCTAATCGGGAAGGGGCCGAGGTTTGGACACCCATGGATCTCAAAAAAAAAGTTACTAAGGTTGAACTTCAGTACGTTGCCTCTGCTTCAAGCATTCATATTCATATTCATATTCAATTAGCTTTTGATGTGAAACTTCCTGAAAAACTTGTAATCGGTTAGAGTCGGCTTTATCAAGATCCAAAACTATAATGTGAAAGTGCAATATCTACATGTCGCTATTACTCATCTGTTCTCACATTGTCCATGTGCAGAAATTGTTGAAGGGGACTCCTCTCGCAAAATTGTTGAGACGATTCGCCGACAAATCTAACATAAATCTGATTTGCAAGAGACTGTTGGTTCGGGGAACAAAGGGTGATGGTGGTGAATCTATTAAACTTTCTAAGAAATGTCCTCGATGTCTTGCCGTTGGAGACAAACATCGGAGGTTCCATGAATAAATGCCGCATGTTCGCTTTGCTTGGGAGGCCATCTACATGGAGAAAAGCACGACCATTCGCCATGGAGAATTCCTTGCTGCAACATTTTAGCTGAATGAGCTCCAGCTGGAAACTGTCTTTTTTGGCGGTTTCATACTTCGAAATGAATTACCTCACTTGATATAACTTTTTTTTTTTTTTTTTTTTTTTTTTTTGTAGCAAAGCATGACTGATTTCGTCCTTCAAAACGTTGACAAAGAAATCAGTTGGAATAAGAGACCGATATGTGCATCTCCATGCTAAAGCAATGGATCCCAATGTGGCTGTTCGTTTCATTTTGTAATTTCAGATTTCAGGATATTTAGTTCTCTTGGTTCAGAATCAATTGATTATGTAGGTAGATGTAATGTATAAAATGCTAATGGCTTGTAATTGCTAAAACAAATGTAGAGCAATTTTTTTAAGAGTGATGGTGTTCCTTACCTTTCATTACAAACATCATAGAACAATGACACTTGAAAGTTGGAACTCTTATTTTTTTTTCCCTTAAAAAAATATATATATATTTTCGGATAAAACACTTGGTGAACTCTTTTAAGTCCATTGCGAAGGTCTCGACAACCAAGTAATCGAGAATTTGACAACTTGAGAATTGATATTTGGCTGCATCCTTCCACAAAATCTTCGATCAATTGAAATCCCCTCCCAATTAAATTGACCACCGATAATCCACTTAAGTAGGATGCCATACAACAATAACAACCACTGGGGATTGAGACTATATTTTTGTAGTAATTTCACAAAATTGACTAGAAGTTGAATGAGAATGAAACCAATTCAAGAGTTCGGTACCTGCCTTGCCTTGCCTGCCCATGTCCATATTGTTTGGAATAATCTTGGGGCTTGTAGTTGCAAGCCCAAACCTGCTCGACCCGCCCATCAAATATTTAAAATACTTTTTATTTCAGTATAAAAATCTAGGTTAGTTGTTATAACTTACACTACTAAGCTAAAGTTCTACTTGATTTTTTTAAAACATTTATTAAATATATATTTACTTAAGTAAAAAAATATAAAAAAATTTAGTCCAAAATTCTTAAATTTGACAGGTTTTGATGTGCTTAAGCAATGATCAAAAGCCTGAGCCAACTTACTGAACAAGAATAGCCGCGAAGACATGTATATGTTTTTTGTAGGTGTTTTTCATGAATTACAAAAGTATTTTCTTGAACAATGAATTATTTTTTCTTAACTAATGACTTTAGTTGGAGTTGTGGAAATAAAAATACAAATGTGAAAAGCTCCCCCACTTTCATTTCTAAGGAAAATAATTTTTTTATCTTAAATCATATGAAATCTACGGTAGTCGGATATTCCATGTCATATCATTTAGGAAAAAAAAGTCATTTTCCTTGAAACAATTTAGCAACTCACAAACTGAAATTCTAGATGCATAATATTCATTAATTCGAGAGAGAGAGAGAGAGATGGCGTTTTCGTTGATGAGAGGCGAACCCCTGGTGGCGAAGCTGGCGGTGCTGGCGAAGTACGGCGTCCTTCCGGGAGCGATGGCGGCGGCGCTGTTCTACTCTCCGCCGCTTGACTCCCACAAAAAGGACCAACCCTCCAAGTAATCACCTAGGTTAGTTGGGATTCCTTCTGTTAATCTCTCACAGATTTCTTCTTCGATTGATTTGATCTTTCGATATGTTTGTCCTTCATTGCAGAAGAACGAATCACTAGTTGTGATGAAGCTAGGGTTTGCCTAAGTAGGTTTCTAGGTCATAAATCTAGGTTTCCGATTTGTTCATTTTGTGCAGAATCTTAAAATTGAAGGAATTTGAGGATATTGGTCTGGCCTAGTAAACTTGGGAATAATAGCTGAAGGATCACCTAGTCACATAAGCGATTGCATTAAATCGAGCTGATTGGAAACATTGGATCCATGTTGTCGACTCCATGATTTTGGGACTGTTCCTCTCTTAGTGAGAATGAAATGCACTCCAAATGATATTTTGCGCCATAGCATCTCAGTGAGATAGATGAGATATCACTTGCCATAGGCAAGATTGGAGGAGGTCGAGGGTTTGACTGATGTTGGAGCCAAGTTGTTTTTGTTGAAGATGCGTGGACCGAAAGGTTTAAGTCCCACATCGATTAAATGAAACTTCATAATGAAGTATATAAGTGATGATATCCCCTTAATTAGCACCTAGGCCTTTTGAGATAAAGCCCTTCACCAAGAGTTGAAGGTGGTTAAGTTGGGACAGTATCGGCGCTGCGGCTATGAGAATTTTACAGTTTTGGTTTCTCATCAAGAAAGTAATAATAAAAAAAAATGCTATTTTGCATGGCTAAGATTTCTTTTACTCATCTTATTTTCTTAGGTCATACCCATGAAGTGGACTAGTGGAGTTTTGATTGGTGAATGCTTGCAAAGTTTTAGCCTTTGAGGTTTATTTAATTTGGTGTAGATTGATGGTAGAGAATTCATTCAAATTTAATTGTTTCAGAAATCGTTTATATCTATTAAGTTGTTTTCAAAATCAAATGAAAATGATTAACTTATTCAACCACTACATTTGTTTTTAGTATCCTATGGACGTCAGAGTAATTAATTATCGTGGAATTAACAAAGTACATTCTCTTGATGAAGGAATCGTTTTTGTGAAAGGACATGGTCATAAAACTATATTCAATTTCAAGCTTATAGCTGAGTCTAAACACGAGAAAATGGCTTGTGATGGTCAACTTTGTTCTCTTGGTTCCCAAAACTTTGAGTTGTTTATCTTATATTGATTATTTCTTGATCTCATGCTTTTGATTTCTTGAACCTATATTTCTCATATTCACCATCTGTCTGATTAGAGATTTATGAATTATCATACAGAACTTCCGGGCATTTGCAGATGGTGTGTTCAGTGTCCCTGCTCTTCTGTTGGATATGCTAGACATAATAATCCTTTTCTTGCCTTTTGTTCAAATCAAGTTCTGTTGGCGTTTCAATTAGTGGGAGAACGTTCTGAATATTTGATTTCTAATAATTTGGATGAGCCTTGTTTCTATATTTGTGTACTTTCTTTTTCTTTCCTTTTTTTGTAGCATTCCTTAATGTCTTGCTTCATCAAAACTCATCCACTAACTAACTTTATAGTAGTAGGGATGACTACATGATACGACATTGCTCAATTTTTTTCCAGAGAAATTAAGTCAACGAAATTGAATTTGAGACCTAAAGTTGTATTTTTGATGATTTTATAAGTGGGGGTTATGTCTTATGTTGAGTTTAGATTAAGCTGAGAAGTTTGAGGTTTCTAGGTTTTAGGTACTTATCTTTCTCTCAAGCCCCTCCTAGTTTGTCATATAATGCTTTTGGGTAAAGCTAACATTTCCTTGACGGAAAAAGTTGAGCCAGTGCTTAGATTAGTTTTCCTCTTAGTACTTACTGTCAATCTAATTAAAACTCATCAGGAGCTCCACATCAGATCTCATAATTCTGCAAGATGCAAGCACTATCATTTTGCCAAAAGGTTGTTACCATTCACATATTGTCTCCCCAAAGGACTAGGCATAGTGTGAATTTTGCAAACAGCTACATTCAAATGATTCAGAATCTATCCATTTGTTTGCGAACTCGGGCTTTCTCTTCTCTCTTCCTCCCTTGTTGAGTATCCTGCAAAGCACCCACTCTTCCTACATGAGTAATACCCAAATGAATTAGAACATAAATAGGACAATAGAATCACAACATAAAGCAGCACACTTACTTGGAGACCGTACAATACACATTAAATATGCACGCATGCATGATGTGTATTGCACGATTTTCAAGTAGGTGTGGGACTTGAAGTGTGACTTAAGTGTGATAGAATTTTACTCTTTATGTTTCTCATTAGGTGTCGTTTTCTTCCTTTGCATCGTTCTTAAGAAAATTAAAAAAATAATGTTAATTAAAGAGAAAGTATGTGCAAAATGATTAAACTGTTATTTTCTCTGTTATGAAACTTACTCTACTACCTTAAGAGGAATAAAAGACAAATGGTATAAGTGATATTCCATTAATAAATATTATCTTGTTAAATTGCAAATGGCACATAATTTGAAACTCTTAAAAAAGGAAAAACGACATGTATTGAGGAGCGGAGGGAGGAACTATTACTTTTGATGCTTTTGATGTAGGCACAGTTCTTAAGCAAGCTTAATGGCTTTGGTTGGATGAAAAAGTAGCTTACGCTGACTAAATATCTTTTTATTCTCCTCTTTTAAGTTAGGTAACCGTATTACAATTTGTGGACAATTGATGATATAAGGGTGTTAGTGAAATTTTCATCATAAATGCTTGATTATGCTTCATTTATGCTAAAAATATCACTTGTACCTTTGTATCATCTATTCCCCTTAGATGCAATAAGTAAATTAAATAGAGGAGAGAAAGGATACTTCAATCTTATTTTATAAACTTTTCCTCCAACCAAAGTTTTTTATTAGCTTTCTTGAGTACAAGAAAAAATGACAGATATTGAGAATTGAAGGGAAGCAGTGATACGTACTCCATTCGGCTCTTAATAAGTATCTTTTTTATTGTTTTAGGTTTCAAATTATGTGTTAATTACATTCATAATAAGTCAATAGTTATCAATGAAATACTAAATATATCTTTTACTTTTTATTTCTTGCAAGTTAAATTTAATAAGAGAAATAAATGTGATTTAGTCATTTCGCACACTTTTTTTTTAGAATGGGGCAGCACTTCTCTTTAACTAAGGTTTTTTTTTTTTTTTTGATGAACTAAAGGATCTTTATTAGTTTTCTTAATCATCGTGCAGAGAGAAAACAACACCTATTGAGAAGATGGGAAAGTCTCTATGGTGATTGTAACTAATTCAAGTGGAAGCCCCACGGGTTTAGTTTGTCCCCGCCTTTTATGAGGTTGAACTTATAGTCTTCCCTGTAAAAAAAAAGTTGGGGTTGTTGGGTGGTGTAATAAGTAGGTTTCTTATCAAAAAATGGCGATCGCTTATGGAGAAAGTTTAATGTAAGGGTATTTTAGGGACTTCAAGTTTATTGTTCGGAGGGTAGATAGGGTTTTTAAGAGATAAAAAGATGGATAGATTGAACTAGCTTTTTTTTTTTTTTTTTAATAATGTCATGGCGTCCGAGATTAATTCTAACTATTCCACAAGAGATATGCTTAACTCTACTAAAATATGCCTTGGGAAATTGGCCCCAAGTGATTAAGTAGTTGTCCTGATCACTATACAAGGCAATGGATGCTATTTAACTAATGTTGCTACAGCGTGGTATCTATTCGATCGTACATAAAGCTGAGGGGCTGAGACTCTCTTGAGACCTCATGGCATGCCTTAAAGATGCATTTTATAGATAACTCATCTGATGAGGAGCTGAAACTTTCTGCAGCGGCTGATCCTTGACCAAAGATTGCAGCATCCTTTTTCAGCTCAACTACGTAACATAACATATAAGTTTTTTTGAAGAAAATGCAAATGCTGATTTAAAGTATATCATTGTCTATGCATGAACCTCACAATGCAAATAACCAACTATTTCAAACATGTAGCTCAACATGTATTAAATCCCATCTGTCCAAAACGACCTTCGATTTTGGGTTTCACTTTTTATCAATAGTTAAAGAGATCACCAATCATCTATATATATATCTATCATATCTATCATATATATAAAAGCACGAATCACAAAATTTTGAGTCGTAATCAAATTTACTTTTTTGTCCCTCACCCACACTTTCGTTTTTTTTTTTTTTAATAGATCTCCACGTCAACTCTAAACTCATCTCCTTCTTCTGTGATTTCTACTCCTCCGTTCCTCTTCTCTCACGTCTCTCTCTCACGTTTCTATAATTCGCAAGTTCGTCCACTCGCAAGATCTGGATCTCATTTTCTGCTTCTATGTTGTGGTTTCTTCTATAATTCGCCAAGTTCGTCCACTCGCAAGGTCTGGATCTCATTAATCTCTATGTTCTCTCAAGTTTCAATCTCGCTACATCACTGATCAAACAAACTGATCGAACTCACATGTATGTGTCTATGTGATTTGGGGAATCGATTCAGTTTCGTGTTTTGTGATTTGGGGATTTGGTTTTGATGTTCGTGATGTTCTTTTAGTTGATTTGGTTATGAATGCTGGTTTGGTTTTTGATTGAAGTGGGCATATTTGGGGTTTGTTTATGAACTGAGATTTGAAGAAAGTTGGATGTTTTTCTCTTTTTTATCTGGCTATATTTTTTTCCTATTGGCATGTGAGGAAGTTTTTTTTTATCCCTGCTCCATTTCTGTTCTATCTGATATAAGAAAGCGAATTAGCAAACTTGTTCTTTGTCATCCAACTTCTCTCGTTCTTTGATTAGCATAAAGGTCGGATATTAAACCGATGTTGTATAAGTTGAGATCATAAGTAGCACCTCTTAAGCAGTGATGAAGAAAGTAAATTAGGTTTGATATTAATCTGATGAAGGCAATTTTCACTCAGCTGGACATTTTACTCTGATTCGATGAGTCTATGTTAGACACATGATAAAATAAATCCATAAAAAGAAATAGATCAAATTTGAATAAACTGTGAATGGACAATGTACTAACGTTACAAGCGAAAAAGAAAATAGATAAATTAAGAAAAAGAAGAATAGATGGAGTAAAACATAAAAAAAGGGGAAAGTAGAAAAGATAAAACAAGAAAAGTAAACGCAAAATGTGAGGAGATGTAAGGAAGGAAAGAAAAATTGAAAATAAGAGGAAGAACAAGGAACAAGTTTGGTTTGTTGCTTGTGTCTAAGCATTGGCGTTCTTTTTTGACTCCTTCTGGTCGAGTCCTTGTATACTCTGATTAGATGGACTTGCCCAACCTCTTAGTAGTCATCTTCTTAACTCACTTTCTACATGTTAGGAAAGCCTCTAACTCTAAGTAGGTGCACAAGATTTGCAAAAAAAATGTTTTTATAGCACACTGTACTGGTGATTTCATATCTATTTAAGGGTATTTGATTGTTATGTGGTCCTAAGTGCAAGTTAATTGCAATGTAGTTTTGAACCATTTTTTTTTTCTCTGCTTGTTGCCTCCTTCTGTTTGTTGGGCGAGATGGTAAGGATGTCGATTCCATCGAGCCTAATGGGGTTTGGTTTTCTCTGGTGCATGTGCAAAATAGACCATTGACAAAGTTCATTCACTTGCTTTTTGTTGATCGAACAATTGGTTTTTAATGCTTCGGCAGTTTTTGTTTATTAATGGTCTTAATCATACCCTCAATAATGATATTTGAAGTATTATTGTGTCAATCTTTGTATTTGCATATAGTTTACCATTGTAAAAAATTCACAGTAGGAAAAGTAGATTATCTACTACCCTGATTTATTGGAGCTCCTACATTCCCCTGATCAATGCCACAACGCTTATATTTTCACAGCCTATGTCATTTTTCATAGAATTGAAAATTGAGGGATGCCTTGACCATCAATAATAATTTCTTGTTCAATGTCATTACCCTTATGTTTTCACAACCCGAGTCATTCTCATTGAATTGAAAGTTGAAGGATGTGTTGATTGTCAAGAATATTATTGACATTTTCTTAGTAACATTCGCTGTTAGCTACAGTGATGTAGTAGCCTCATAAGCTACTACACCATTCACATTGTCAAAAATGATTATTGACATTTTCTTAGTAACATTTGCTTAGTAGTTAATAGAAGTCTAGAATTAATCGAATGTCTTATGACAATAGTTTGATATGCTTTAGTCAAACCATAGTGTTTGAATTTGAATGTTTGCAATATCTAGCTTTATACAAATAGAAAACTATATACAAAGAGAAAACTGTGGTACTAAATAGCTATTAAATAGCTATCTAAATAAAATTGTTTCCAAATACATCCGGTGGTATCAAATACCTAAATATAACTTTTCATCAAATTAGAATCTGATTCTAAAAAAAGAAATAGAGTCCTAACAAACATTGTTTTCATATTGCTATTAAATATCTATTAAATAGAATCAATGCAAATTAATATCTATTAAATAGCTATCTAAATCAAAAATTTATACAAATAGAAAAACGGTGCTACTAAATAGCTATTAAATAGCTATCTAAGTCAAAATATATCCTAATACAACTGGTGGTATTAAATAGGTAAATATATTTTTTAATCAAATTAGAATCAGCTAGCTATTAAATAGCTATCTTAATCAAAATATATCCTAATACAACCGGTGGTATTAAATAGGTAAATATATTTTGGGTAGTGCTATTAGAACTCGTGAGTCCGAACTCAAAACTTTTTTTAGTTTCAAATACGTCCTCAAGCAATTAAGCAACTATAATCACTTGTAAAAAAAATTTGATACCTCTTAAATATTTACAAAAAATTTAATTACCTCACTCAAGAGTTGAAGTAGATTTATTGATATATTTTTTAATCAAATTAGAATTGGCTTCTAGAAACAAATAGAGATAAGAGTCCTACCTAAAAACGATTGATTTCATATTGTATTCAATAGCTATTAAAATCGGCTTCTATCGCTAACAAATAGGAGAATAAATAGGAATTTGCTTCATAAATCTTCAACGCTCTTAATTTTTTCTTAAACAATTCTCTTTGCTCTCTCTCTCTCTATGTATATATATATAATACACTTTTTTTGAGGAAGTAATGTCCTAGCATGACTAGCTTATTTTTTCATTCACATCTTATCTCAATCACATTAGAGAATATTGATAAGCTAAAAAATGTACTTGTATTTCTAATTTTTAAATTTTAATTACAATTTAAAATTTTGATCACAAATTTTTGAGTGGTAATGAAATTTACCTATTTGCCCATACTTTTTTTTTTCATCTCCAAATCAACCTTTTCTTTTGTCTCTAAATCAAACTCTAACTCATTATCAATCCATCACGCGTTTTAAGGGGGTGCATACCACTGGTCATCGTCAAAACATTGTATCCGTTTATATTAAAGTTATATTACTTTAATTTGTTTTATGTATAATTCTACGGAATCTCCACAAGCAAGAATTCATAAATTGATGGGTCAAACCACTGTGTTTTTTTTCCATGTTTCCCTTTTTTTTTGAGGAAGTAATGTCCTAGCATGACTAGCTTATTTTTTCATTCACATCTTATCTCAATCACATTAAAGAATATTGATAAGCTAAAAAATGTACTTGCATTTCTAATTTTTAAATTTTAATTACAATTTTAAATTTTGTTAATAAATTCTTAAAAATTAATTCCCGTTAGCGAAGCGAGCGGGGGAATCGTGTGTAGCACGTCTTGAAACTAGTATATATAAAAGCACGAATCACAAATTTTTGAATGGTAATGAAATTACCTTTTTGCCCATACTTTATTTGAGTGCTAATAAAATTTACCTCTTTGCCCATACTTCTCGTACCTTCTCTTAAAATTAATAAATTAATTCAACATAATCCAAATTGCACAAGTTTTTGAGTGGTAATGAAATTTACCTTTTTGCTCATACTTTATTTGAGTGTTAATAAAATTTACCTATTTGCTCATACTTCTCGTGCTTTCCCTTAAAATTAATAAATTAATTCAACCTAATCAAATTGGATGATGATAGAGGAGTCCGACTTAAATTAAAGATCAACAACTCAACGACTTGAGAGAATGCTACCTCTTCAATGTCTTGAACACTACCTCTTCAAATCGATCAACAACTCACTGATCAACCACTCTCCTTCCTCTTCAAATCATTTATTACATGTTTTCCTTCATCGATTCATTCGCTGCTTTCCTTTGCTCTTTGATTTAAAGGTGAGGTAATCCACCTTTCTTCTCCAGTTTTTTTTTTTTTTTGCTGTGTTGATTAGATTTGGTATTGAAAATTCTTAGATACCCATGATCGAGACTTTTTATAGAACTTAGTGATTCTTTGTTCTATGCATTATATGTGTTTGATGAATTATCTAAACCATAAAGTCAACATTTGGTTGGTTTCAATTTCAGTGTTTATGCATTTTATGTCTTTGATAAATTGTCTAAACCATAAAGTCAATGTTTCGTGAAATGCCTATAACAATATTGAATGTATTGTTCCATTGCCAACAAATTGAACCTCTGATTTTACATATGCAATTGATGAGTAGTTAATTAGCACTATTTTATAAGGTGTTTAATTAAAGTCAATCAATATCAATTGATACACAAGTCCATAAACAGTGTTACAATAAATCTATCTTATATTTCAATCATTTTTTTTTATAAGAAAGAGATATATGTATATATCAAAATTATCAAAAAATGTACAGAGAGGAATTTTGCTTCTACGCATTGTTCATTAATCTTTGTTTTGTACCTAATAAAATTATCAACAAATTACCCAAAATAGCTAATAAGATTTATAGTTTTGAGCTAATAAAATTGCAAGTGCTCTGAATTACCGCTGCACATTGTTCTCTTGGTGCTTTCATGCATTTTTACCATCTCCAAAAGTCGGTGTATTGTCCATTCAGAAGCCTCGCGATTCCATGTGATGGTATAGGTTTTGTTTGGTGTTCCTTCATAGATCACCACTTTGGTTCCTCCTCTGTTCAGTTGGACATTAAATTCTTTCCTCCTCTCTTTTTTAAATTGCATTTTGTGTATATTTCTGAGGCTATGCATGGATATGTGTTTTTCCATGTGAGCATCAATAACATGGTAGATTTCTCTGGGGCGATTTTCTATTTTTCAACTTATGCTTCTTCTATCTTTAATTATGCACGGTATTCATTTTTTTTTTTTTTAGGAAGTAATGACCTAGCATGACTAGCTTGTTTTTTCATTCACATCTTATATCAAATCACATTAGAGAATATTGATAAGTTACAAATGGTATTTGTATTTCTAATTTTTAAAATTTAATTACAATTTTGAATTTAAATTAATAAATTCTTAGAAATTAATTCCCGCGAGCAAAGCGAGCGGGTAAATCGTGCGTAGCACGTATACGAAACTAGTATATATATATATAAGTAAGAGGAGAGTGAAAGTTCATAAGCTACCTCCTTTCACCATTTTAATTTTTTAATTTTTATTTATTTATTTATTTCTATTATCGATTGTCCCAATATATATAATTATCTATTATGCGTGCATCTATTAATAATTAATAATGGTTATATTATCAACAAATAGATTAATAGAATTAGTATATTCTACTCAAAATCATGGGCAAATACATGAAATGAAGTGTGGTAAAAGTTTTTGAAAATTATGGGCAGATACATGGAATTGAGTGTAGTGCAAGCTCTATTCCCTCTATAAATTTCACCTCCTATTCATTCTTCTACGCTGTAATTCTTCCGCATCCAATTTGAAGAATTTTTGGGGAGTGCTTGGCTATCATTTGAATTTTTGTTTGGGTCTCCAAGTGCACATGTTTGTAGGGGTTTTTTTGTGTTTGAATTGATGCACAAGTAAATTACGTAAAGGGTCAATTACAACATTCATCATTTTGTAACTTTCATATTTTTTTGCCATTTTTCATATAAATCTTCATCAATCAACATGCGCTTTCATATTTTTTGCATTTTTCATATAGAGAAACAACTAGTTGAAAAAATAAGGAAGAGGTAACACTAAACACAATGAAGGAGATAGGCACAAACAATTGGAGATAATCCTCAATCTCAAATTATAGTTGGGTCAGCTAATGGATCACTCTTCCATTTGCCGAATTTAGTGCAATCAATGGATTAAGTAAGTTTCAGTCTATTCCTACATAATTGAATTTTTTCAGTTTCAATTGATCTTGGAACTATTAACAATTTAGTTCAATGATCATCACTTGGAATGGAACATGAAAATAAGTAGTAGTGTCTTTAAGAGTCAAAGCACATGTTATCGCTTTAATAGAAGCATTCAGTCAGCAACCAATCAGGAAAGTATGAACAACCACCGTTCACGCAACAACAAAATTTAAGTGAACGTAACACATACTTTAGAAGGCATGAGGTTTGGAAAATAACTGAAGTGAAACCAAAACAATACCATTATAGCTAAAAGTTTCCTGTTGAAACTTATACGTAAGGTTATTAATGCATGACACGATTCAACCAAAGACATGTTTGCAAGTCCTATCAATGAATTTAGTTAGAAGTTGGAGACGAAGAGAGGAAGCTCGAATACTTTGAATGACTATCATTAGCATGAAGCCTAGGAAACATTGGGCTCACCATTTTCTCATCCTCTTTAATGCCCTTCATCTAACACTTATAACTTTCACTTGAACCCTCAAACATTGAATACAAAACCAAACTCACTTTTTTTAAGGTTGAACTTCACTGACGAAATAAAAAGTTGCACAAATCCACCCAAACAAATAACTTGTAGTCAAGAAAGGAAAACTTTGTCCTTTCTTTCGAATTGATGAACAAACCCAATTAAGGGCAAACCAATGACATCCTCCCAAGTTGGACAAAATTCGAGTTTCTCTTCAACAACGTACTCCCAAATTTGCCTGTCGAAGTCACAACAGTCCCAACAAGATGATCCATTGAACTTGACAAAGTCCTATCCTCCAACACATTTCAAGCACACACAAAGTTGATTTTTCTTTGATGAAAGATGTACCCATATGCTGCATCCGTAGAGAGGGTAGCTTCCGATGTCCAAATATATGATGCACAACACATTGTACCAGCCACAAAAAAGAGTTGAAATATTTATACTTATTCCATGATTGTAATGTCAAATATTATGCACTGTCTGCTTCCCCATAAATCATCTTTGCTAAAGGTAGCATCATTTGATGAAAACTGTACCCATATGTTGCATCCATAGGGAGAAGGTAGTTTATGATGTCCAAATATATGCCGCACAACACTTGTACCGGCCACAAAAGAGTACGTTGCAATATTTACACTTATTTCATGATCGTAATTATGCCAAATATCCGGTACTGTCTGCTTACTCATATAGATCATCTTTGCTAAGCTAGTGCGATTTAATGCAACATTAAACAGGGGCACTCGTCTTCTTTGTCACAATCACTTGTAGTTACCCAGTTACCCTTATCAATTTGTTTGTGACGACCCTCCCCGACCTAAGGTCGAGTCGCCCAGCCCAGACCGCCTCCCCGAGTCCAATATTCAAACCGAGCCCAAGCGAACGGTCTGACACACCTAAAACAACCCGCGAATATCAAACTAGTGCACATGGATAAATAATTGTCGAATTAAATAAAAGGAAATCCATATGACGTACTATGAAACTATTGTTGGGTTTTCGTTTGGTTTTCAAATCCTTAAAATACAAATTAAGTCATTTAAATATTACCAAATAGTTTAAATTAAAGGAGAGTAAGGTTCATTCTACTCAGAAGACCTATTTCAATATAACCCAAGTTCAATAATTTAGAAATCAAATAAATCGATAATATCATTACAAGACTCATATCAAAAGAGAAGGCTTCAAGCTATCGCTCTCCCTTGTCTCGATTTAGCGTCGATGTGTATGGTCCTGAGATGTAAGTGAGGTGAGCTCACTACAAGAAAGAACCGATTCAACAACAAACTAATCTGATGCTGAGGTGGTCCGAATTGCTAAACCACTCTGCAACAAATCAACGACAGATGGTGGCTGTTGGTAAAATCTTTGTTGCTGGTGCACCGCTAGCAACATAATATGTGTTCAGCGACAAATACCTATTATGTTGCTGTTCAGCGATAGATTTATGACAAATATCTGTCGCTGAACAACAACAGAAACACATATGTTGTTGATTGAAGTCCATCAGCACATACATGTCTGTCGTAACTCTGTTGCTGTTCGACGATAGACATCGTCATCATTGATCATGTCGTAGTCAAGAAAGACGCTTTCTATCGAATTCTTTGTTTAGCGGCATAAAGCATATGTCGCAGATTGTGCACAGTCAACAAAGATGCTGTCTGTCACAACTCTGTTGCTATTTAGTGATAGATATCGTCTGTCGCTGACTGGTGCCCAGTCAGCAAATACGCCTTGTGACAAATTAGCGACAACGCTGAGCTATCGCTAATTTTCGAATGGTAATTTTTTCAAAAAAAATTATAAACAATAAATATTAAAAGGAAAACCTGCAGTAAAATCTGCAAAAACAAATTAAAAGCTACTAATATTACAAAAATTGAAAAGATGTATGTATTTATCAAAACTTGACAAACAATGTCTACAAAAGAATGAGATTAACATTTCATAATTAGTACTATACTATATAAAGTAGTAAATCAACATTATTCAACAATCTACAAACAACTACACAAGCTGGCTACACAAATTTACATACATACAATGTGTACAAATCACTCCGATAGCATTCTTTCACCGATACATAGATAGACACTATACAAATTCTTTAGCTAGCAGAGCGTATTCTATCCAAATCCTGAAAATTAAAAGGAACATGAACAATATTCGATATGCAACCAAAATATTCCAACACAAATTAAAATAACATCACATCCAATTTTAGTGAAATTGAAGACTATAAATACTCTTCTTAAACAACTTGAGATGTATGCTACTTATTTAAAAAAGTATAGTTGAATCTCAACTTAAAAGGCTAGGTTAAGGTTTAATATAGTCGTATTTGTCCCAAATCTAGCTTTGATCAATGTAATAAGTAAACTATAAAGCAAAATCATTCGGATGGAATCAAAGAGAGTTGTAAGATTAAAAAGAGAAGACAAGGAAAAGAAAAAAGGAAGCTAATTACAAGATAAAGCACTATTTCAATCAAATATAAGGTCTAGTGTGGCTTTTTAGCAAAACTCATTCTAATACAAAAGGTGCATTCATTGAGAATCTAATGTTTTCAATATTGGCACATACGAGGACAGTGAGACATCTAAATGTGAATTGAAGTAAAAACGTGCTCATGCAGTCTTGCATACTCGGGTCAACTTTGTTTCATGAAAGATTATTGATAAGCACATGTGCTTTGGTTCCCCTATTCTTTATATAGTAAGACCAGTATTTGAGTTTTTTTCACTCTCCACTTTCAATGGCAGAATCACTTTTAACTTGCTCTAGTTTACATCAAATTTTTGCTGTTTGCAATCCAATATCATGAATTGAACCATAAGATTTCCTAGATTAAGTTTAATTCCAACACCACTTATTCACAAAGTAGTATTATTTCAAGAAATGTCTCCACTTTTTGTAATGAAGTCTTACTTAAGGTTTCTTGATTAGATTCATAAGTTAAACTAGCTAGTAAAAACTTATGACACCAACAAATATTATCTCTAACAAAAACTTTACCTATAAAAAATCTTGCATGAAAAAGCATATAGTGGCATTATTATTTAATACAATCACTTGGTATCTCTAAAACCAAAATACTCTCTCAATCAACCCCCATTCTCCAAAACATTAGATGCAGAAAAATAAACATAAAACTCAACATGGGAGTTGTAAAGTAATTATATCTTACCCAGCAAAAATAAAGAAGCCTTGTCAACTTCTTCTCTATAAGCAACACCAATACCAAATGTCACCGCTGCACATACCTGCAAATGAAGAATCACATCGACTACATTAGAAGGAAAAAAAAAGTGAAGATATACATTGACTCGTAATTAAGAACTCACCATAAAAAAGATAGAACATCTAATCACTATTGTCGTGGCGGTGGTCGCAGAGGCAGCATAAGTCGCGACATAAACTCATCATGATCATCCAAAAGATGATGTCTATCCTCAGGCATCTCTTTATGTGGATCGGTCTAATGTCCAGGCTGATGGTCATCCAAGTGCGCAGAATGAGAAGGTGCTGGTGGACTCAGCGGTGCTCTACCAGTCATCAAATGTTTAGGCTGGTCGTCACTCAGAGGACCGAACGCTCTGTAATTGGTGATAGTGGAGGTCGCGGTGTCGGAGGCAAGTGGGGCCTAATACCAAGGTGTTGCATCAACAATGCCTCCATATGTGCTAAACGGTCCTATATTTTTTGATTTTCTTCTTGGCATTCCATCTTGTCCCTCTGCATTTGTTCTTGTCGTTCCATTCGCTCCTTTAGCAATGTTTCTTGCAACCTCTAGTGGTCCCACTGGAGCTCTTCCAACTTTTGAGGTCCATACGCTGGTCCTCGAGATGAGCTTGCTTCCCTTGAAGATGTGCTGCGATGATAACCTTGTGACCCTAATCCGTAGACACGTTCCTTGACTTTTGGTACCACCTCAAGATAAATAATCATCCTCGTCAATTGATATGTCAGGGGTCTGGGTTGACATAACCTGCATTAAATTAATAAACTAATAGTTAACTCCACTGGTTTTCTTTTAAATCGATGTGCTACATGTGTTGTCTCTAAAACTATTTATATGCAATTCATATTACTTACATAAATCTTTGTGGATCTCTAATCGATGAAAGTTTGGCCGTTATGGCCATGGGTGTGGAGGTGTCTAAACATCTCCTTGCTTGTGGGACGACGTTTAAGCTTTTTCTCCTACAAGCGAGTTCCAGAATTAGTAGTTTTTATTTGCGTTCATCTACATACGAAACTATTTATGTATGTATATGTACCAACGTATCTCTATCTTGCTGTCTCACGGATATACTTCCAGCGCTATGTAACGAAATACCAGTGCCCGACCCTCCCACCTCAGACTTTCTATTTGCGCTCATCTACTCATACTTCTTCTTGAATGCTTCATCTGTTGCTCGTTTTCTTTTGTAATGCTCAAACACCTCCTCTGTCAAGTAAATATGTGCTATTCTCTTTTCGTGATTAAATATATATTGCCCGTGCTGCCTTCCAACACCATGCTTCATATATCGCAAATGACATTTGCAAGTCCCAAGTGAAGAACACCTACAAATGAACAAGTAATGGACATATTCTCATTTCTATAATCAGAAACTAGTTTAAATAAATTCACCTCGATGATTGATGTGAAGTTATTGACCTTCCACCTAAGCAAGTATATATCTCGTTGGGATTGTGGAACATATTCTCATTTCCATCCTTTTTTCAAACATTCACTCTTGAAAACTAAACTCATCTTCCCTACCGCCACGGAAAATGGTAACCTACCATTTCGTAGGGTCGATGAGGCAGGGTCATCAAATCATGCACCTACAGTCCATGATGCAAAACCATAATGGCCTCGTATGTATTTCTTTGCAGAGCGCGATGCAGTGAATGTGTACCACATCTTTGGACGACTTAATAGTAGGGTAAACATCATGATTAAAGTCTTGACTCTATCTAGCGCCGCATAGATGGCAGACTTTGCCACATGGAGAGACACGTGAAAGCCATTGCCCCATTGCTTGGCCTCATAGAACAATAAAGTGGAAGGTATATATTCACTTTGTCATGCAACCTAATATGACGCCTTTCCCGAATTCTTTTATCTATTATGATTGATGTTTGTTAAGAATGTATTGAAGTTTTTGGTAGGTTGAGGAAACTTGAAGAATTGATGGGGAGAACTAGGTTGGACTTGGGTGAGGTGCTGCACGGACTACAAATGGAGGTAAACATCATAAAGCAAATGGCGAATGAGGTGGTCGAGAGGTTAGTTGCAACAAGGATGATGTTCAAGGAGTTCATCAATAACTTCCACTCAATGATTGATAGGTACATCGTGTCTTTGGTATAACAGGATAGGCGAAAGAAATTCAAGAAAAAGTACAAGGTCGATAGTGTAGACTTGGACGAAGACAAGTGATGACGCACCTTACTCCATGGCCACTCCTCAAATACTTTCTTCATGGGTCTTTTACAATAGTTGGTTATAATCATATTTTTTTGCTATTATGGGATTTTGGATAATTGTAATAAAAATTATTCTTTTCCCATCTTTTAGAACAATTTGTATGCCTATATGGCTACAAATCGGGCTGTAATGTTCGAATATAGATTTGTTATTTGGTACTCATTTCATATATCATTATCTGCTGCATGCAGAAAAGTTATGGACTTCAATGAATTTTTTTGACTACTTTTTTATTGTAATGATACTATGGCCTATCATCCTTGATTAAGCATGCTCAACAACATTTATGAGCATCCTAGATTTTATCCTTATAGATGATTGTATCGGAGTTGACCTAATGTCACCTTACATCACCTCGGTAGTATGATATGTAAGTACTTTGGTGGTTTCATCGTAGAACTTAAGTCCCACATGCATAACTTGACCAATGTATGCAATCTTATATGCTTGGCTAGTCCCACGTCCATTGAAATGAACACTTAGTCCCACATCCGTAACTTGGGTGTTTGTTCTCGATGATTTAAATTGGAAAAAATTCACAATTTTTCAACTTCAAGGTGTATATATTACTAACTGCCAATCATCCACACTGCAGGCTTTGTTCCAAATTCATGTGTAACTGCACACAATAAACCCATATTTACAAGAGATTCTCAATTAATGGCAATTACATTAGTCGCCCATTATGGGTGGTTTGGCCTTGTGTTGATGAAAATCAGTAGTAATAATGAGTTGCCATATTTTGGTATGTAGTCAATTTGTTTCTACTTGTGAATGAAATCAAATAATTTACCAAATTTATAAGAGTTGTTATTTGTGCTCATTTACTAATTAGTAACCTATTAATGATGGCTTGTTAGACACTTGTCCCAAGGAGAATTGATTATATAGAGTGCTTATCCATCTGATAGAGCACACCCCCCCTTTCAACTTATCAAACCGTCTCAATCAATCGATGTGACGAGTAGCCCTGTGGCGTCACGTTTCACTTGAAGGGAGACATGGTTTTGCTTACTACTTATGACGCTCATTGCAAGCTGCAGATTTATTTCACCTTCTTACCCTCTCTCAATCGCTTTTTGTCACATCAAACACATTTATCTCCATTTCGCCCTTTCTATGTTCTTCCCCATTTCATTCAAACTTCATTTCTCTCTTACTCTTTCAATTTCATTCTAAAATGGTTGGAACCAAGAGATCATTAAAAAGGAAAGACTCTAGTCCTCCTCCGACATCAAAGAGGGCTAGGATATCAAGCTCGCTTCCAAAAGTGTAGTCTACAAAGTCCAGATTAAAGAAGACCAATTATATTGACGTCATGAAGTTCTGAACGGAAGAGGTAGAGATCGCTTACAAAACCAATTACTAAGGTAAGGTAACTCGTTACTCTTGCTCTATTGATGTTCCATTTTTTGAGACCACCTATTTCAAGGTTGTTTGATATTGGAAAGCCCTTGGTTGGGATGAGTTTGTTAGTCTTTCATGCCCCGTTCATCCCCGTTTAATCAAAATGTTTTATGCAAACCTTTACACCCCTAACCCCTCTGTGCCCCTTGTCTCTAAGTGCAAGATTACGGGCATGAAATTTGTCGTGTCCCTTAATACCATTAGATAGCAATGTGGTTTGCCCAAAAGAAACTTTGAGTATTACCACACTCACGCATCTGTCTAGGAATACAAGTTCACTCTAAAAAAAGCCCTAAAACAAATTTGTGGTAGGAAAGAAATCCCCTAAAGTTGAAGTCTAGTATGAAGGAATTAACCCCTAATGCTCGTATTCTTCATAATTTGGTCATTTACACCCCCATTCTTAGAGAGAGCAATCACGCTTCCATACTGAAAATGGACCTATTCCTCATGCGATGCCTCTTAAATAGGAAAAAAGTTGACTTGGTCCATATTATCTATTCCTATCTTTATAATGCATGATCAAACTCATGGTCACTTTTGCCCTATGAGACACTATTGACCGAGTTCTTCATTGTAAACCTTAAAGTGGTATGTGTCTGAGGTTGACATAAAGAAGCACAACACCAATGAAAAACTATTTTAAAAAATTTGATATTAATGAGATTTGTTTACGATGATGCTTTGGGGAAATGGGTGATAAATGCTGAGAAAAAGACAATTCTAGTGGTGTCAAGTAGTGAGTCGGAAGGGGGTGAAAAGAAGTAAGTGAATAAGAAGAGAAATAGACTAAGGAAGACGACTCATCTGATAGTGACGATGGTGATGAGGACGGTGGTGAAGGGGACAACAGTGATGGGGACGATAGGGATGACGAGGTGATAAGGGGCATAAGAGTGATGTCAACCCTAGCAAG
This sequence comes from Stephania yunnanensis, assembly GCA_039657365.1. Lineage (NCBI taxonomy): Eukaryota > Viridiplantae > Streptophyta > Magnoliopsida > Ranunculales > Menispermaceae > Stephania > Stephania yunnanensis. Next base: position 48,749,888 of record CM077585.1, on the reverse strand, counting down.
GAAGATAATAATCATGGCTAATGTTCATCCTATGACGAAGATGAAGGAGATAATGAGGTTGATGATTATGGCACATATGGGATGACATTGTATGAGTATATGGAGAGAGGGGCGAATAGAGCGGTGGGTTTAATGCCATTTGCCACCGAAGAGGAAACATTCTAGCATGCTCAAGTTGAGCAAGCAGGGGTTGAACATAATGGAATTGAGCAATTACATGTGGTTCCAATTCATGACCAATATGAAGATATGAATGTTCAACCAATCATTAACGAGGAACCAGTAGCTGCTGTTGTTGTTGCAGCCAAGGGAATAAAGAAAATAGGTAAGGAAGATGGACATGAGGATGTGCATGCCCCATCAAATGTTACCGAGGGAGTAGATGGGGTGGGGACATCTAATGCTGTTGGTGGAGCAGATGGGCGGCCCATCAAATGTTTGTAGTGGAGCAGATGGGGTGACCTTCATCACAACCACGTGTCTATGTTTTTGTAGAGCTAAATGCGGAGGATGTCTACCAAATTCTTCATGGCTTGATAATAGGGAGGACACAATCATTAGGACTTTTAACTATTTCATGTGTTGCATGGATAATAGGCTTGGCCACGTCGAGGGATTGTTAGAAGCAATGGCCCTATTATCGGACTTGATACATCAACATAATGAAAGGTATGTATTCACTTTGCCAACCAATCTATTGTTATGTCTTTCCCTGATTTATTGTCAATTGTGGTTAATATTTGCTTATAATTTACTAATATTTTTGCTAGTTTGAGGAGGATTGAAGACTTAATGGGACGAACTGGGGTGGACGTCAGTGAGGTGTTGCACAAACTTCAGACAAATGTCGACGCCATGAAAAATAGGGCAAATGAGGTGGTCGATAAGACGAGCATTTCAAAGAGGATCTTTTAGGAGTTTATCGACCAATTTAGCCTAGTAATTAACAAGTATGCGATGTCCTTGGCAGAGCGTGAGGGCGCAAGGAATTCAAGCGGAAGTATAAGGTTGATCACGTAGACCTGGACAAATGACAAAGTGATTACACGCCCACTACTCCACAATCTCTCCTACATGACTTCTCTCTTAATTAATGGGTTTGGCTAAACAATGATATTTTATTATATTTTTATGGTACTATCTTCTGAATGACTGTAGTAACTATATTCTCATCTTTTGAACAAATTGCATACCATTCACACATCTTTGGTGTCCTTATTATATAATCGTCTACAACACATGCATACAACTTTTGCCACCGTTTAATACCTTATATATACATGCTTAACGATTGCTTATAATTTTCTAGCATACACATATCTTTTGTCACCTTAACATATTTTACTTATTCGTGCATACTTGCTGATTACCTTTGTGCTTATCTTATTTTGTTATGCAATTATGTGATATAAATCATGATAGAGCATACGCAATCATACCATTTTAAGACATGCTCAATCAAACCAGTGTTCAACATGCTCAATTAACCAGTTTATCTTAAATTATGCAAATAGCCACGTTATTCCCACTACCATTAACATATTCCAAAAACTAAAACATATCATATCATAGAGATATGGTCATAACAAAATGAAGTTTCTATAAGGCATAGACAACAACCAAACAACAAAAATACTTACAACCTATCTAAAAAAAACCTACTAACAACTTCCACCTCAACTGGCCCTTGTTTTAAGTAGTGCATATGTAAATCACCTCAATCGACTGTGGCATGTCCTCCCTGACCTTAGTCGCTCTTTCCAAAAGCTCTGATAGCTTTTTGACCGTCTCGCTGGAAGGATCCCCAACCTGATTTCATTGCCCTCGTAATATATTATGCAACCTCTCTGTTGACTTCCCAGCTCACATGAACAAGTTGTACTGATCATTAGTGCATTGATAGAAGTATCGACCATTGTTAGGCTTTCATTTTTCACCTTCATGAGGATGACAATGCCTTTATCAGACGGTAACACAATTTGTCTTTCACGCGGTTGTAAAAGAGTAGCACTCTGTTCCATAGAGGTAGTATGGTACACTTGCTCTTTCCATCTTCTGTGTGCTTCAGCTTCAGGAGGAAGATGGCGAATTTGTTGAAGAAGTGTTAATAGAGTCCAGGGGAAGGAAAAAACTCAACATTTAATGAACTGACTCTTATTTAATTCATGATTGGACAAAACACAAATTTTCATTGTATGAGGTGGCTTAAATTAGAACATTGACTATCATCAAGGGACTCCATTTCGTCCCTTTTGATGACACAAATAAGTTCACACGGTGAGGTGTCCCATGAAGTGGCTTGACATGGCGCGAGACCTTAGTCGAGTGAGATGACCGTGTCTGCAAATCGTGTTAGCAAAACATTTCGGAGGAGAAAATAAAGTTTTGTGGTTGAAGATGATCTTATTAAAACAAACAAACATATGCACACTATTCTTGTCCACATAAAGCAAATATGTAGCTAGCTCACTCATTTATTTAACTATACCTAATTCCATCCCTACACAAAGAGTATCTATTCATTTTTAGAGACTAATTCACTAACAAGCATAATTTGATCATTAGGAAAAAGGAAAAAGGAAATACATTAAAGGTAAACAGTAAAAATATCCAGCTCATTGATAGAAACAAATGTTTCCATCCACTGGAGGTACCTTGGCAACTTCACATCTTGATAAATGCATATTAGCTTACAAATAAAATAAAAAAACTTTCCTTCTTCTTTAATATCTTTCAATACCTATAAATACTCGCTGGTGCCTGATACTCCATAAGATAATGTGGCTTGAAACAATCAAATATATAGGTACGATATGCCAACAAAACGAATCAATTAACTAATTAAGAAAACCTACCAAATCTATTACATTAGACTCCAATAGATCAGATGAATCCAAAAAAAGAAGAGAAATTAAAACAAGAACAATTAATATGCTAAAGATTGCTGATGAATTGCATAAACTCCAATAGAATAAGAGAAACTAAAAGGACCGCCCAAACTAAGTGAAGACACAACATCACCTAATTTATAACTCCTCATTTCTACAAACATCACCAAAATATCCAAACCCTAGCTTTCAAAAAAATCGATAAACAAGTTGTGTCGTGTTGTTTTCATGAATCAATCAATTACATAAGTCAGATTAAAAGTTAGAAAAATAGTAAATTTGACCCCTGAAAACATTATACACGAACTTGAATACCATTGGATACATTTAATCGCGTGTGTGCAATTTTGTTGGAGATGTGTTGAACAAAATATAGTCCCAATACTTAAGTGTAGATGGATTGATTTCAGTTCACTTGAGAATATTATGAAAATACTATAATGACAATAATAATGTCACATCACAAGACATATTGGCTCATAAAAATCTTCAATACGACATCGACTTGCATGTTATGCATCGAGATTTATGTTTGCCTGCATTTCTAGGTGTGCATAGATGACTTTTATAAGCTAATGTTTCTTGCAATGTGACATGATGTTGTCATTCTAGCACTTTTCAATATTATTACATTGGGGCATCTGCCTTGTGACAAAGTCTTGCTTAATTGATTGGACATTACTACCACTATGGTATCGACCATATATTAGTGATATTGGGACATGTGCCCTAGGTCAAACTTATGAACATTGTTATTTGGGTTAATGAAATAGATGATTTCATTTGTTGTTCGTTATTATAATTGGTTTTGCATGTTTAAATTTTAATAGGATTCATGGATGTTTACCGAAATATCTTAAAGGTCCATAATCAGTCATTATAATGAGAACTATAATGAATTAATACTAGTGTGAGTCTTGATTGATGGTCATGTGATGATTATGTGTATAAAGATACAAATCAAGATCATGAGTACCTATTAAGGAACAATGCATTGGACCGACTCATTATGAGAATGCCACATGAATTAAGTAATAGGTGTTACTCATGATAGATAGGTATATCATTATAACTGCCCAAAATCGCTAATTGTGTTTAATTCCTTAAACAAGATCATCGACCCGTACTATGGGACCTACACTGAAATATGTCCATTAACAGAGGCAAGAGCCGAGGAATATTTTATATTTGTTGTAATGTATGTCTAATAATATTTGAACACGTATATTGAAGAATATAGGGACGAAAGGCTGACTAATACATAATTAAGTCTTACGTGGTTAGAATAAAGGCTTGATTACGGGATTAAGCCGGGTGGTGCCTTATTTAGAAGAAGAGGTCGTCGCAATCATTTAGTCATCTGTCTTTAGATTATTAGAGACTTCAATATTAGAATCATAGTGATTTGACACAATCAAACGTTGTCTTTAACCGAACAATTATAAAAGTTATGATTGTTTACTATGTGAATAATGTGTGGAGGTGTGTAATCAAGATGTAATTTATTCCTTTCGCTTAAAGAGATATATTAGTGGATCCCTCTATATGTTAGACTAAAATGGTCGAGTCCAAGTAGATTGATATGATCAATGTTTACTTAGATATATTTAGTCTACCTAGAGATCGAGACTAATACGATTGAATATTAAGGGTGACTTTTCCGTGTCTTATGCTTAATCAAAAGATATTTTACGACAAAAGTGTTAGGTTTCGGGGTTCATATGCAGCGAAAAATTCAACACAATTTTTGAAAAACCCCAACAAGATCGAAAATAAATTCCATTAAACTAGATCTATAAAAGTAAACCATACCTTAATCCGTGATTTCCTTCTCTGATTGTTCGATTTCCAAGACGTTCAAGCGCACGTCCTTTACAAAAAATCCATGCACGAATAGTGACAACAATTTCGAGTGCTAGCCCCAAGAGATATTGAAAATGTTTTTCCTTTCTCTCCTACAATCCAAGGAACTTAGAAATCGTAAAAAAACAAAAATCTTATTCGTTTTAGGGTTTCAACCTCTATTTATATGTGTAGATAAGTTCATTTAAAAAACTTATTCGTAATACAACTATTATATTTAGGAAATTCAAGCAAATTACACAAACACTCATATTAATAAGTTATCATAAAAAAATTGTAAGGGCTTTTATGTCATGAATTTTATCATATAAAATTAATTACTCTGAATAAATTGAAATTGCGCAAAGTTATTCTTTGTGTACGACCCAATAGGTTCATGCTACGTTGGTAGTGAACCAAAATCATTTTGGTACACGAGTCATAAGCGGTCTCTAGTAAGGCATTACGACTACCCAAGTAGCATGAATATCAAAATTGATACAACCAAATGAATAACATATATCATATTCTTTTGTCTTGCGATATCCTTTGATTAAACATAAGGCATGAAAAGTCATCCTTAATCTTCAATCGTACTAGTCTTGATTTTAGGTAGATTTAAAACATCCAAGTGGCATTGATCATATCAATTCACTTGGACTTAACCATTTAACAATCTAACATATCGAGGAATCAACTAATATCTCTTTCTATATGAGGGACAAATTATATCTCAATTACGCACCTTTACATATTATTCACATGGTAACCAATCACAATCTTTATAAATGTCCAATTAAAGACAATGCTTTATTGTGTCAAATTACCATGCTCCTAATATTGAAGTCTATGGTAATCTCAAGTTGGATGACTAAATGATATACCTATAATGAGTGATACCTATGACTTAATCCAAGTGGTGTTCTCATAGTAGGTAGGTCTATTACCTTGTTCCCAAACAAGTACTCATGATCTCGATTTGTATCCCTATACGCATGATCATCACATGACCATCAATCAAGATTCACACTAGTCTTAACTCATTATAGTTTCCAGTATAATGACCGACTAAGGACATTTAGGATATTTCAATAAATACCCATGGATCTTTTTATAAGGTAAACATGCAATCACTTATAATAAAATAACAAACGAAAACCTCTATTTTATTAACTAAAATTATAAGATAAACATTGTTTATAGATTGACCAATGGCATGTGCCCAACAAAAAGGATATGATACACACTATTGATTGGGTTTTGTCGATTTTGATCTTCGTGCAACTTGAGTAGTCATAATGCTTTGCTAGAAACCGCTTATGACTCGTATACCAAAATAGTTTTGGTTCACTGACAATATTGCAAGAACCTATTGAGTCGCATGCAAAGAGTGGTTTTGTAAGACTTTAAATGATACGGAACAATGAATTTTATATGATAAAACTTGTAACATATAAATCCCAAAGATATGTCATATTAATGCAACTTTAAGTAGGGGTATAATGGTAATTCATTTACATGACTTTTTGTAATGACCCTAAAATCTAACTCGTGTCATCTGTCATTTCAGGGTCGTATATGAGACCCACTCGTCGTAATACACATGTCTAAATCTTAGGAGTCGACACCGAGGTATGCTATTTTGTTTGATGCTTGTATTATTTATTATACCAAAAGATTGAACCATTTAAATCAATTAATTTCGAAAATGTGCGGGTAAGATACACGCGGGCATATCGATGTCGAGGCGAGCCAAGATATCGGCTTATGAGGTAAGTCTAATATGAGTTAAATATGAATTTATGTTGGTTTAATAAGTGGCTAATGTGGTCACATTAAACATAAACATTAATGTGACTATAGTTAGTGAAAATAAAACAAGGAAGCACTAGATGTGCATCGAGACACGTATTCACCCATCATGAGACAATGTGTCAACTTGTAGAGTCACTCAATGGTGACTTGAAGGACAAGTGGGACAAGGTGATCCATGAGATAAGCCTCGAGATACATGTGCACACATGAACCAATAGCTAAGGTTTAAAGCCATAAACATAGTCAAATTGACCATATAAGTCAACAATGGGTTCTTATCTTCTTCATAAATTGATAGGCAAGGAGGAGAGGAAAAGAAAGGCTGCTAGAGTGCATTGGAGAAGAAGATAAGTGTGTCCATTGAAGCTTTGTTCAGGAAATAGGAGATCATCAAGCTAGGTAACCTCTCCTACTCTATTAACATAACTTGGTCATTTCAAGAATTCTTGAATTTGATGTTATTGTTGATTTTAGGGAATTAAATGTTGGATTTAGGGTGGTTTTTATATCTTATTTGTTCATTTGGCAAGGCAATTAGAGGGTCTTGAAGTGAAGAAAAAAAAAGAAAAAGAGAGGCATTTACACCTCTTTTAGGAGTTTCCCTTTCTTTCGTTAACGAAAGAGAGGGGGAGAGGGAACGGGTCGTGCCCAGCAGGCTGGGTAGAGCTGGGCCGCCCAAATGATTGAACCGGGCCGGTTCAAGAATAAAAAGGGCTCAATGGGCCCCAAACTAAAAAAAACTAGAAAATCTAATAAAAATCAGGAAAATTCAAGAAAACTCGGGAAAAAATTGGGAAAAAAAAAAAAAAGGTTGAGGATATTATAGAAAAACTTGTTTTGAAGTTGTCAGAAGTTTTTACACCAAAAATTTCCTTGAAAAATGTGCCACCAGTATGATTTTCCTGATTTGAACAATTTTAGGATTTAAAAATCTAAAAACTTCTTAAATAAACTCTAACACAATATAAATTTGCCCATATGATTATCAGGGGCATAGTTTACTAGTGTCGGGTATTGGTTACAGATTTGGAGGCGTGTAGAGCCGATTTGAGTGTGTATTAGATTGGATACATGTAAGTAAACTAGTGAGGAATTTTACAGTTATTTCTTGAGCTTTAATTTGTTATTATTGCCCTGTTCATCATTTCTTTTGAAATTGCCATTGTTGAGTGGTCCATTGGTAAGTGAGTGATGATTACTATTTATCTGTGACATGAGCTCTTTTCTGGACGCGGTTGACATCTCCTAATTGAGTGTATGTTGGGAGCACTTATTTGGGTCTGTAGATATCTCATAGTCGCAAGGGTTAGGGCTGGTAGGCCTGTGTCTCTTCTTGAACTCGAGTTTGCTGGGTTTTTGCCGCGACTCAACGACCTTTTGGTCGGGACTCATTGCTATTTGGTTTTCATGTTCCAGACCCTCACTTATCAATTGATTTATTTAAAGTCTTTTATGTTCATGTGTTCCTTGTTCCTTTCTTTCTATCTGCATAAATTAGATTGACTTATTTATTTCGAAATGTTGTATATATGTCCTGCTTGGCGTTACTCACCTGGGTTCGTCATTCTTGTGTTTGACGGAGTGCAGATCCACTGTCCAGCAAGGGGAAGGCTCCACAGCTAGGAAATATCGTTTGAGGATACCAGAGCAATTCTTTCCACTTATCTGACATAGGTGATTCTTTTTGTATTATTAGATATACTTGTTTTGAAACACTGAGATTTGGGTTTTTTAGAGATCTTGGACAATTATATCTTGTGTTTACTCTCCACTGACTATTCATTGATTATGATATACATATTCGAGGTTTTCACACTTTAAGTTATCATAACTTGTGTGTCTTTGAGGTTTTTCGTTTAATTTGAGGTTTAATTGCTTCCGCTATAACTATGATAACTTACTAAGTGATTAACTCAACGTTAATTGCTTAATAAATAGTAAATAGTAAAGGAATGATGACTAGGCTTGCGTGACTCAGCGAGACGGGCTTGGGGGTCCACGTAAGTCTAGGCCGGGCGGGGCCCAGTTTAGGATTGTGGAACGGGGTCATCACAACTTTATACAAGGGTTGTATAAATATGTGTGTTAAGTTAATTCACTTAACGAGAAAAATTAGGGTTGGAATCTAATTTTCATTTTTAGAAACGAGTTAGGTTTCTCGGCCGTTTTTGAGTTTTTAGGGAGAACAAAAATTATTTTTGTGTTCACTTTTGGGCTAGCACTCAGATTTTCGGCCGTCATTCGTGTATGGATTTCCGATAGAGGATGTTCGTCTCTGGCAACGTCTTAAACATTGATCAATATAGAGAAGCAAACTATTGATTAAGGTACGATTTACTTTTGTTAATCTGTTCAATGAAATTCCAATTAGATCCTGTTTGGGTTTTGAAAATAAAATTTGAAAATTTTTGCCACGTTTTGAACCCTAAAAACCCAACACAATCAATAGAGGTTAAAAATGAATAAGTATCTATATTTTCTCTAGAAGTAGTATTAGCTTTGATGTTCTTGTCAAAGAAATAGAGGCGAGGTCGCGAGAGGGGCATGGTGGGGGCGAGGATTGAAGTTACCATCCTCACGGAGTGAGAATTTATGCAAAAAAATTCCCTACGAGGAGAATTTTGTCACTTCATGCCTTGCCCCACGAAGATCCATGCAGTGCAGGTAATCCCCATGCCCCATTAATTTTGTGAAAATATCAATTTTGATATCCACTTCGTGGACATTTTGTCACTAAATTATTTTCTCAGTTTGATTTTATCTAAAAGATATTTTCTCAAATACAATAATTTAATTTTGTTTTTAATATTGAGTTTGATAGCCCAAACTCAGTGAAGACACAACAATACCCAATTTATAACTCCTCATTTCTACAATGCCCCCACCTCTACAACATCAAAATATCCAAACCCTAGCTTTCAAAAAAAAATTCTATAAACAAGTCATGTTGTGTAGTTTTTAATTATGAATCAATCAATCACATCAGTTAGACTAATAATTAGAAAAAAAAAAAGTAAATTTGACCTATGAGAATATTATACAAAAACCTGACTACCATTGGATACATTTAGATCTATGTATGTGTAGTTTTGTTGGAGAAGTGTGGATTGATTGATTTCGGTTCCCTTAGAAATATTATGGAAAATACTAGAATGACAATAACAATGTCACACCACAAGACACATTGACTCACAAAAGTCTTTCATGCGACCTCGACCAACATGTTGTGCATCGAGGTTTGTGTATACCCGTATCCCGAGGCGCATATGGATGAATTTTTATGAGCCAATCAATGTGTCTTGCGATTGACATGATGTTGTTGTTGTATCACTTCTTAAATATCACATCACCCCAACCCAAAAGAAATTCCTTCGGTACGCACCACCCTCGTCTGACAATTGAGCTTTTTCTTCATTTCATTTTGGAACTTGGTGTACATGACATTCGTGTACAAATTTTGTATTTGTTCCTCATATGACTAGCGGGAGGACTCTATCAAGGAATGGTCGGACTTAAAGTCGGCGTCGAGCTCAATTCCAAACTTAGTTTCAAGTGCAGAGTCGTACTGTTTTATGAAGAGTTGAAGAGATGGCCTCGAGTTGAAATACTTACCAAAAAAGCATTCACACTCTCGGACCTTTGTGTTGTTGACATACTAGCCTAGAAACGATCTTTGACATAAGCACGGATCTATTTCTCCCTAATCGCATACACTAATTTGAGCCATAATGTGATCTTCCAACGAGAATTAAGTCATCATCGCTTCTATTTATGCACAAAGTCATCCGAGAGCAAGCTTTCATATACAGTCTTTTAAAAAATCGATATAATTTATTCTCTTTCAAGTCAGCCACCGAGTTTCTCGAGCACTTTTTGCATGATATGCCATAAGCAAAAATGATGATGACTTGATGGAAAGACCTCCTCCGCTGTTGTAGTTATAAAGGCACATTGGTTTGTGATGACTGCACTAAGCGCCTTCTCATTTATACAATTAAGCCATGATCTAAACAACCAAACGTAATCATTGACCGATTCACCAGAAAGTAACCCGCAACTAAACAACTCCGTTTGGCTATGATGATACACTTCGACAAATGGAGCGAAGGACATATCGTACCTATTAGTTAAGTAGGTGGAGTCATATGATATGACATCATTGAAGTATATATATATATATGTATGCACTTATTGATTTCTCATCTGCTTAAAAGATATTTCAAACCTGGTCGTCTTTATCGGTATCGAAAAAATGAAAAAAAAATTAGAGTTTTGACTTTGTTTCTTTGTAAAGTAAATCCGCAAGGCCTCTACATCTCCATCCTCGAGTTAAATACGCCTCATCTCATCAACGTAATTTCGAACGTCTTTCATGCTGAAACTAAGAAAAGCCATTGCTCGTTCCATCTCATTCACCATAGTCGCTAATGACTTGACAACCAAAATCCTTGCTTCATCATTCACAAATAATTTGCGCATCCCTATCTCGGTCAACCTTTTATGACTTCGAAAGAACCTCGACCTCTTGGGAAAAACATGGTGGTTGTGCTCCAAGTTCACACTTATAAAATGCAATAGCCCGTCATCTTCATGCCTTATGGTTGCACGTGCACAACAGTGAGTCCGAGTGCTCAATTATGTCACTCTTTTCCAGTTTTTTGGTGCACTGTTTCACCTTTTTTAGTGCAGGCAAATATACACTTCTAAACTTGTCCTCCGACTCGCCGATACGTCTTCTCAGCTTTGTCCCAAACCCCATTGAAAATGCATAATTGTTGTAATACTACTCCTTAGCATAATCTAAGGACTTGAAGGTCATCTCATCCTCTGGAGCTGGAGTTGAGTCAATTGAACCTTATGGTTCTTCAAGAACCTTGCTCGCACGTGTGTGCTCAACTTGTGTTTTGAGCTTAGGTACTTCAACATCCATCTCGTACCCAACCTCACTACATGATGAAGTGTCACTTGAGATTACCACTTCTTCCATGCCTAAAGATATCATAGGTTCTTTCGTGCTAGAAAACACCTCCACCGCATTACCTTCTTCCCGATCAGATTCATCTGACTACAAAGACAACAACAAAATCAAAACATGTCCAGTTAACAACTATTCAATGTAGGGCACAACCAGATACACAGCAAAATCAAACGCGCAATGATGTCCTCATTGGCAAATTTCACATCCCAAACAGATGCTCAGTCTTTTGATGTTGTAAATCACATTGCAATTACAAAACTTTCAACAAAATGCAGAGAAGTAAAAACTAATATACTAGGATCTCAACATATACTGACATGGAACAAAAAATAGACAACAAAATTAAATTATCCATAGATGAAATGAAGTTGTGTGCAACCAAAGATGTGCGAACCAACATACAAATATGATATTCTATTCTTTGAGCAAGAAAATACATACCTCGATGTCGACAAAATCGTCCATGGGAATCGAGTTTTTGAAAAAGCAACAACAATGGCTAAGATTCATTTGTTGGCTTTGCTGAAAGTTCGAGCTCACCTTCTCGCCAAACGAGATTCGAGACAAAAAGAGTTTTTGAGATTCTTGCTCTTCATTTTTTGATTTTTTTTGTTCTTTTGTTGGTTGATGTGACAAGTACTTTTCACCAACTCATATCAACCACACCAAGCATGTGCTCTTAAAAGTTGTCAAAAGTGTACTTTTAATATTTTTCCTTAGACACTCAATTTGACACACATATATTTCTAGCTCATATTGCCACATCACATATCCAGTTTCGCCATGTCACCTACCGCATAGGCAGTGTCAAACTAAGTGTCATAAGTAGTGTTATCATAGAATTACTCTTTTGTTTATGCAACAAAACACAAAAAGAATTAAAAAATTGAAAAAAATAAATAACGTAAAAACTATAATATGGAATTACCTTCAAACATTTTAGGACCATGTTGTTCTCATCAGACAACAAATTGACCCTTGTTTTCACCACTCTTCAACACACTAAATAGAAATGTATGTCTGATTTTCTTTCTTTACTGAAACTCTATAGACACTGCCGACACATGGAAATGTGCATAAATTGTTCCTTGACAAAAACGTGGGTTGCGATTGCAGAGAAAGTTGGTTATTTCCTTCATCATTAAGCCTGAGATTTGTGCAATACAAAAGCTAATTAAGCATTGAAGAATATATAATTAACAAAACCAAACAAACTTCAAAGCTACAACTGAAATACCCCTAGCCATAGAATTCATTTGAACAAAACTTTCATTAACTTAAAATTGGATAAAGCCTAGTAAAGATGAATAAATATGTCGAACCCTATGAAAAACAAGCAAGCAAAAGTGTCATTTTTTTCCTTAACTGTGGACAAATCCGAATGGCTTAAATTTTCTACTTCAAGGAGCATTATTGAATAGTTTATCTTTAAAATTTGACACATATGATTCCAAAATGGCAAGTCAATTCAACTATATCCAAGATATCCTTTCTTCAATAATGCTAATGAAAAGGCATAACTTATTTCATTCATAAATTCAAGGCACACTTAAGTAACTAGTAACTAAATAAACAAATTAGAGTAATCAACGACAAATATATGCAAACTACGTACCAACCAAGTCTTAGCTCCATGGTCTGGTATCTGGTCTTTTCAGCAATTGGTTGAGGATTTGAGTCTCCTTGTGTGTATATTTAAGGAGTGATAAGTAGGTTTCTTATTAAAACAAAAAAACCAAAAACAAACAAACAAACAAATACTCCATATTGATAAATGAAGAAGAGAAACTAAAAGGACAGCCCAAACTCAATAAATACACAACAGCAGAGCACCAAATTTATAACTCCTCATTTCTACGAACACCAAAATATCCAAACTCTAGCTTTAAAAAAAGAAGTAATCCAAACAAGTCTGATGTCCTTCTTTTAAGTTAATTAATCAAGTCAAGACATTCTTACACAACTTGTTCACCATCAAGGATCTTACTTCTTGGGTGCGGAGTTGGTTCGATCTTCATATATGTTCTTGAAACAAGTTGTGCCATGTAGTTTTTATGAATCAATCAATCACATCAATCAGACTAAAAGTTTGAAAAAAATAATAAATTTGACCTTAGAGAATTGGGTGCTTGCCCTCTTTCTAGGAAATCTCTCATTGGTTATTGTGTGTTCATGGGATCCTCTTTGATCTCTTGGAAAACTAAGAAACAAGGTTCAACATGCGATTCATCTCTTTGCCAACCTTGTTTTTCATGAACGTACCAAGCATTTGGAAATTGATTGTCATCTGGTTAGACATCAGTTCAAGTGTTGTTTTGTTCTTCCACAGTATATTTCTACTCGGTTACTGTTGGCGGATTTGTTTACCAAGTCATTACCAGCTCCTTTGTTCTCTGATTTATTGTCCAAGATGGGTCTATGTGACTGGCGTAGACTTCCATCTTGAGGGGGGGATGTAGAGTTATGTAATGTATTGTATATCATGAAGATGAAGCTAGTTATGTAATCTGGTATGTATGTATTGAATCATGTAATCTGGTATAGTGTATCACAAGTTTATATTAGCTTACTTCAGGTAGTTGTAACATGGATGTGTAATGTACACCTCTTGTTTTGTATATAAACAATGTACACTGTATTTTCGATATATGGAATAAGAGATTGAGAAGTTCTTCTCTGTTCTTCTTCATTGATTCATTGTTTCAATGTTTACTATTACATTGATCAACTGATCATTTTGATCATTGATCTACTATTTTAGTGTGTGAATTGTTCATGGTATCAAAGCAGGTTCTTACTGTTCTTGATCTGTGTTGAGTTTAATTGAATCGAGTGTCTGATCATGACATCCCTTCATGGTTCTTCAAGTTCTTCAATTAGAAATGGAGCAGGAAGAGCTCCTGATGCAGGCGATCTTGGGGTTGAAAGTCCTTATTTCCTTCAAGGATCTGATCATCCTGGTATGGTACTTGTCTCCAATACTTTTACTGGTTCAAATTACTTGTCTTGGATTAGAGATATGTTGATTGCTTTAGGTGCAAAAACGAAGATTGGTTTCATTGATAGAAGATGTGTAAAGCCAGATTCCACTGATCCTAATTTGGATCGATGGATCAAAGTGGATTGTATGGTAACTTCTTGGATCTTGAATTTATTTCAAAGGATATTGTTGAAGCATTCCTTTATAGAACTTCTTCTTTTGATCTATGGAATGAGTTGAAAGAAAGGTTTGGAGAATGTAATGGACCTCTCTTATATCAATTAAAACGAGATATTGCTTCTATAAGCCAAGGAGATCTATCAGTTTCACAGTATTATACAAAGCTTAAGAAGCTTTGGGATGAACTGAGTTGTTTAGTTCCTTTACCTGTGTGTGAATGTGGAGCTTCAACAACAATGGCTGTTCTGGAATCTAATGATAGGTTGATGCGAGTTCTGATGGGATTAGGTGATATGTATGATCATATTCGTAATCAGATCTTGGTGATGGATCCATTGCCAAATATAAACAAAGCTTACTCTATGATTCTTATGAAAAGCAAAAGGAGGTACATGTTAGCTATTCACCTGTGATAGATACAACATGATGATGAAAACTAACAAGGTGAATTCTAGTTCATCTGTTTCGACCAATGGTCATAGGTTTGCTGGTAAAGGAAATCACAAGAAATTTGTCGATAAAGATGAATTGTTTTGTGATCATTGTAAGGCAAAAAGGCACACAAAAGAGACTTGTTTCAAACTTCATGGGATTCCAGATTAGTATAAGAAAGAACTTGACAAGAAGCAGATGAATAATAGTTCAAAATCTTTTGTCAATTTGATGGAATCACCTCTGGATATACAAGATGCAGGACCTTTATAGTTTGAAGATTTCCAAACTAATATTGCGGCAATGATATAGCAAGGCATTGAGAATTTCATGAAAGGAAAGTCTGTTTCAGCTGAAGAAGTTTCTGCTCATGTGAATTCAACTATATCTGATTTTACAGGTAGTTCATATAAAAGGCTTTCTAGTTCTCATTTCTCATTTAACTCAGATGCTTGGATTGTGGATAGTGGAGCAACAAATCATATGTGTATTAGCTATGATTTGCTTGCTAATGTCAGTGTTTTAGCTAAACCTGTTACAGTTTGTTTGCCTGATGGACATACTAAAGAAGTTAATTACATAGGAGATGTGCAGCTGAGTTCAGACTTAGTTCTTTCTTCTTGCTTACATATAAACTCATTCAAGTATAATCTTTTGTCAATTAGTAAACTACTCTCTTCTACTAAACTGACAGTTGAGTTTTATCCATCGTTTTGTGCTATACAGAACATTGAGAATTCTCAAGTTCTAGCAGTGGGAAGGATGATCGGAGGTCTCTACATACTGGATTCCAATTCTTTTAATAAAGATGTCATTGCTTCATTTGTGTCTCCTACAGAATTGTCACTAGCCTGCTGTAATAATGCGACAGATAATTTTTCATGGCACTGTCGTTTGGGGCACCATTCTGTTAATGTAACAAAACAACTTGATTTGTTACTTAACAGTCATTCAAATGGAAGATATAATGTACCTTGTGATGTTTGTCAAATGTACAAACAATGCAGAATGGTTTTTCCATTGAGTTCTATTCAAACTTCTCGTCCTTTTCAGTTGTTGCATATGGATGTTTGGGGACCATATAAGCAATCTTCTATTCAAGGAGCTCATTATTTCTTGACAATTGTAGATGATTATAGTCGATTTACATGGACATTTTTGATGAAACATAAGTCCTTGACAGGCAACCTCATCAAACAGTTTCTAGCATTCATTCAAAATCATTTCAAAGCCTCGGTTCAAACCATTAGGACTGATAATGGTACTGAGTTTTGTAATAAAGATTGTCATGCTTTCTTCTCTGGTTTGGGCATTGTTCATCAAAGATCAACACCATATACACCTCAACAAAATGGTGTGGTTGAAGGAAAACATCGTCATTTGTTGCAAGTTACAAGAGCTTTGATTTTTCAGTCTAGTTTGTCCACAAAATTCTGGGGTGATGCTGTTCTTACTGCCACTTACATCATTAACCGATTGCCTTCTCAGTTGCTACAATGGAAGTCTCCTTACCATATTTTATTTGGAAGGTTACCAAATTATTCATCCTTGAAGACATTTGGTTGTTTGTGTTTTGCTACTAATGTTTCACCAAGCAAAACCAAGTTAGATTCACGAGCAATTAAGTGTATCTTTCTTGGTTATTCCCCTGGTCAAAAGGCCTATAGATTATACAATATGGCCACACATACCTGTTTTGTTTCAAGGGATGTGATTTTCTTTGAAAATCAGTTTCCGTTTCACAAAGATATTTCAAGTTCAGAGTGTCCTGTGCTATCTCTTGCGATGATAATTTTGATTACTTGAGAGATATTCCAGCTTCTATTGATGTATCTTCTCCAACTGATGTTCCTACTTCTGCTGCTATGCCTCGCTCTAAGGAGTTACCTGTTGAAGTTTTCCATCCTACTGAAGCACTTTTTGATGTTCCTGAAGCTGTCTCATCTATGCCTATTGATGATACATTAGTACCTCATACTGATGTTGTCTTACCTGAAGTTGTCATGCCTCCTACTGCAGTTGTTACTCGCAAGAGTCATCATGCTGTTCACAAACCTCTTTGGATGAATGATTTAGTTTTGAACAATGTTCATACATCTGCTTTCACTCCTGCAGAGATTCATCTTTCTGCTGGTACTCCTCCTACATTTCCTTTCATTCATTCTTCTCACATTAATGCTGATTACAAGTGCTTCTTGGCTGCTGTTTCAAACATTAAGGAGCCTACTTGTTATGCTCGAGCTCCACATGATCCTGTTTGGGTCGAAGCAATGAATAAGGAGTTACAGGCTTTGGAAGCCAATGGTACTTGGAGTCTTACTACTCTACCACCTGATAAAAAGACCATTGGTTCTAAGTGGGTTTACAAGGTTAAACTTAATCCTGATGGTTCCTTGGTTAGATGTAAAACTCGTTTGGTTGCAAAAGGATTTAACCAAATTGAAGGTGTTGATTATACTGATTCTTTCTCTCCTGTTGCCAAGAATGTCACTGTTAGGATTGTTTTATCCTTAGCAGCTGCTCGAGATTGGCCTTTACATCAGTTGGATGTTAACAATGCTTTCTTACATGGTTATATTGATGAAGATGTTTACATGAAGCCTCCTGATGGTTACAGTTTGGCTTCTTCTAATCAAGTCCGCAAACTTCAGCGATCATTGTATGGTTTAAAGCAAGCCTCTCGCATATGGAATCATAAGTTTACTTCTAAACTTCAGTCTTTTGGTTTCATTCAGTCTGCTCATGATCCTTGTTTGTTTACTTACAACAATAATGATCAATTTTTGGTGTTACTGGTATATGTTGATAATGTCCTTCTTACTGGTACTTCTCTTGAGTTAATTAATCAAGTCAAGACATTCTTACACAACTTGTTCACCATCAAGGATCTTGGTCAAGCACGTTACTTCTTGGGTCTGGAGTTGGTTCGATCTTCATCAGGCCTTTATGTTCATCAACGCAAATATGTTCTTGATTTGCTTACTGATGCTGGTCTTACCATGGCTAAACCAGCTGCTACTCCACTTCCTCGTGACTGCAAGTTTAATGATGTCGATTCCCCTTTGTTCATTGAAGTTGATAGATATAGAAGACTCATTGGTCGTCTTCTTTACCTGGGTTTCACTCGTCCTGACATCACTTATGCCACACAGCAGTTGAGTCAGTGTGTTCAAGCTCCTACAGAGCAACATTGGACTTTGGTGCACTTCATGTTTTACGGTACCTTAAGGGTACTCCTTCACAAGGTTTGTTTTTCCCTGTTCATATGGATCTCTCTGTTGTTGCTTACTGTGATTCTGATTGGGCTGCTTGCCCTCTTTCTAGGAAATCTCTCACTGGTTATTGTGTGTTCATGGGATCCTCTTTGATCTCTTGGAAAACTAAGAAACAAGCTACTGTGTCCAAGTCTTCTGCTTAAGCTGAATATCAAAGTTTATCTTCCACAGTTTGTGAATTGTTATGGATTTCTTATATCCTTAAGGACTTAGGTGTTCCTACTCCTCTTCCTATACCTCTTTGGTGTGATAATCAACCTGCGATTCATCTCTCTGCCAACCTTGTTTTTCATGAACGTACCAAGCATTTGGAAATTGATTGTCATCTGGTTAGACATCGGTTCAAGTGTGGTATAGATTTCCATCTTGAGGGGGATGTAGAGTTATGTAATGTATTATATATCATGAAGATGAAGCTAGTTACGTAATCTGGTATGTATGTATTGAATCATGTAATCTGGTATAGTGTATCACAGTTTTATATTAGCTTACTTCAGGTAGTTGTAACAGGGGTGTGTAATGTACACCTCTTGTTTTGTATATAAACAATGTACACTGTATTTTCGATATATGGAATAAGAGATTGAGAAGTTCTTCTCTGTTCTTCTTCATTGATTCATTGTTTCAATGTTTACTATTACATTGATCGACTGATCATTTTGATCATTGATCTACTGTTTTAGTGTGCGAATTGTTCAGTATCAATAGTGATTTGCTATAAAGTTTGAAAATGAATAAGTTTCTATATTTTCTTTACGTAGTATTAACTTTGATGTTCTTTACAAAGCAATGAAGGCTGGGTTGCAAGTGGGTCATGGTACGTGGGTGTGGGATTGAAGTTACCGTCCGTGCAGGATGAGGATTTATCATAACAAATTTCCCACGGAATAGTTTTGATGCCCCAACGCCTTGCCCCACGGGGATCCATGCGGGGTGGGAATCCCACGGGGATCCATGCGGAGTGGGAATTTGATCTTCATTTCTTGGACCTTTAGTCACTTTATTACTTTCTTATTTTTTATTTTATTTACGTAAATATTTTTCTCAAATAGAATAATTTAGTTCTATTTTTGATATCGTTATGTTGATTAAGTTACAAATTATCACGCTTAATTTAATATAAGAGATTTCTTAAATTAGAATGACAAATATATTTCAATGATATTCTAAATATAATTTAATATATTTTTATTATATAATATATCTACTACATTTATTATACTTAATAAGTACAAATAGAAAAAAACTCGTTCGTCACTTAAATGATCAGTTTTTACGTTTTTAATTATTAGTTTATTAATTAGTTGTTTCTTTCCTTACACGATTTCGGCTATTTTTAAGAACTTTAAACGAATTTAAATCATTTTGGTTAGTTATCTTTAATTTTTCGATTATAATTGGATGGGGACGACTCACTTCGTCTCCATCTCAAAATTTACTATGCATTGATATATATATATATATATATATATATATATATATATATATATTAAATTGAGTTGAAATTTGCTAAGAACTAGAGAAAGAAAATAGAAGACTAAGAACTTCTACTACTACAAACTAATACTACAAATGAGAAGAGAAAAAATGAGATAGTTGGAATGAGAAGTTTTCATTCAAAATGGTGTGTTTTTACAATGAGGTTGGCACCCTTTATATAGGCCATTTGGTGATGATGATAAATGTATTTTATACAATGTGTACAAGTAACACATACACCCCATGTCATACAACACATTACAAGTAATTTGACAATACATGAAAAAGTTGGTGTACATTGAAAATGGTTACAAGTAACATGACAATACATAGACAAGTGGAGGTACTATTAAGTAAGAAATACAAGTTACATGACTACACAATATGTTGGTGTACATGTATGTTCATACATATTCCACAACACTCCCCCTTGGATGACACTTGCTTAGAGATTGTGCCTCGTTAAAACTTTTACTAAGAAAAGCCCTATGGGAAAAAAATATAGTAAAAGAAAAAGAGTACACTATTCTCATAAATATTAAGACGGGCAAAATTTTGTTAAGATTGCCTCATTAAAAACCTTGCTAGGAAAACCAATGGGATAAAATCATAGCTAAGGGAAAAAAAAGTGCAATACACTAATCAATAACTCCCCCTCATGTGAACATGGGTGAAACTTGTTCAGTTTCTTTACTTGCAATGTCTTTAAGTTTACGCATGCCAATACCATATGTAAGCCTTTTAAATGTCGTAGTTGGTAAGACTTTTGTGAATAAATCAGCAAGATTATCACTCGATCGGATTTGCTTGACATCAATTTCACCATTCTTCTGAAGCTCATGCGCATAAAAGAATTTTGGTGAAATATGTTTTGTTCTGTCTCATTTTATGAATCCTTCACTTAATTGTGCAATACATGCTGCGTTATCTTCATATAATATGGTTGGAGAATTTTTCATTGAAGACAATCCACATGATTCTTGAATATGTTCAATCATGTTTCTCAACCATACACATTCACGACTTGCTTCATGAATTGCAAGTACTTCAGAATGGTTGAAGAAGTAGCAACCATAGTTTTCTTTACTGACTTCCATGATATAGCAGTATTACCACATGTGAATACATATCCCATTTGAGAACAGGCCTTGTGGGGATCAGATAAAAATCCAGCATCAACATAACCTTAGAGATTCAATTTTACCCCTATCGAGTAGAATAAACCCATGTCACTTGTTCCTCAATGATATCGAAAAACATGTTTAACCCCATTCCAATGTCTTCGAGTTGGTGAAGAGTTATATCTTGCTAGTAGGTTGACAGCAAAAGCAATGTCAGGTCTTGTACAGTTTGCAAGATACATAAGTGCACCAATTGCACTTAAATATGGTACCTCCGGACCAAGTAGCTCTTCATCACTTTCATGAGGTCGAAATAGATCCTTATTCACTTTAAGTGATCTGACAACCATTAGAGAGCTCAATGGATGCGCCTTGTCCATATAAAACCTTTTTAATATTTTTTCAATATAATTTGATTGATGGACAAATACTCCACTTGAAAAATGTTCAATTTGCAAACCAAGACAAAGTCTTGTTTTTCCAAGTTCTTTCATCTCGAATTCCTTTTTCAAGTATTCGGATGTTCTAACGATGTCATCGTGGTTTCCCAGTATATTTAAATCATCAACATATACAACAATAATCACAAATCCTGTTGATGATCTTTTAATGAAGACACATGGGCAAAACGGATTATTTACATATCCTTCTTTCAGTAAATAATCACTAAGGCATTTGTACCACATTCATCCGGATTGTTTCAATCCGTACAAAGACCTTTGTAATTTTATATATGCATGTTATGAGGTTTCGATTTTATTTCTTCGGATATTACAAATCCTTCAGGGATTTTCATACATATCTCACTGTCTAGGGATCCGTACAGATATGTTGTAACAACATCCATTAAATGTGTATCAAGCCCTTCAGAAACTGCAATGCTTATCAAGAACCGAAATGTGATTGCATCTATAACAGGAGAATCTGTTTCATCATAATCGATGTCAGGTCTTTGTGAGAAACCTTGAGCTACAAGTCTTGCTTTGTATCTTGTAACTTCATTTTTTTCGTTTCTCTTTCGTACAAATACCCATTTATATCCAACAGGTTTTACGTCATCTGGCGTTTGAACAATCAGTCCAAAAACCTCTCGTTTCCTTAACGAGTTTAGCTCTGCTTGGATAGTCTCTTGCCATTTTTGCCAATCAGGTCTTTTTTGACATTCGTCCACTGATCGTGGTTCTGGATCATCATCATTTTCACATATTTCAAAGGACACATTGAAAGCAAATATATCATCCAGAACAATTTCATTTCGATCCCAAATCTCACTAGAGTTTAAATAATTTATTGAGATTTCATTATTTTCATCTTTTTCCTCTTTTTCTAGAGGCAGTTGTTCCTCGTCAGAATCAACTTTTTCTGAAAAATCCTTATCAAAGGATTCTTGTGCTTTTTCAAGAGTATTTTGATTTGTATTTATTTTTACTCTTGTTTTCCTCTTTCAAGGAATTGTATCATTTGAACCAACTGGTCTTCCATGCTTTAAGCGTTTCGTTGGTTCTTGTGCATTTTGTTGCACAGAGACATCAATTCTTGCAGGAGCATTTACAGCTGGAATATGTGATTTTGTCACTTGTTTTGCATCATTAAATGCATCGGGTAATTGATTTGTGATTTGTTGCAAATGAATGATCTTTTGAATTTCAAGTTCACACTGATTTGTGCGTGGATCATAATGTGATAAAGCTGATGCATTCCAATCTATTTCGCGCCATTCCTTTTGAATTGACTTCTTATCTCCCCCTAATGGTGGGAAAATTGCTTCATCAAAGTGACAATCAGCAAAACGTGCAGTAAATAAATCTCCTGTTAAGGGCTCAAGGTATCTTATAATGGACGATGAGTTAAATCCAACATAAATCCCAAGTTTTCGTTGTTGACCCATCTTAGTTCTATTGGGAGGTGGTATAGGAACATACACTGCACAACAAAAAATTCTCAAGTGTGAAATATTTGGTTGTTGACCTAAAATGAGTTGCATGGGGGAATGTTCATGGTATGCGGTAGGCCTATAACGAATGATAGATGCTGCATGAAGGACTGCATGTCCCCAAACTAAAGTTGATAACTTAGTTCTCATGATTAAAGGTCTGACAATTAATTGAATGTGTTTAATCAGAGATTCTGCCGAACCATTCTATGTATGAACGTGTGGAACAGAATGTTCAATGGTAATTCCTATAGACATGCAATAATTTTAAATGCTTGAGATTGAAATTCCCCGGCATTATCAAGACGGATGATCTTGATTGGGTTGTCAGGGAATTGTGCTCTTAACTTAATGATTTGTGCTAAAAGTCTAGCAAATGCAACATTGTTGGTCGAAAGCAAACAAACATGTGACCACCTAGTTGATGCATCTATCAAAACCATGAAATATCTAAATGGTCCACAGTGAGGATGAATAAGACCACATATGTCTCCCTGAATGCGTTCTAAGAAAAATGGGGATTCCACAACAATTTTACTTGAGGATGGTTTAACTATCAATTTACCTTGAGAACAACTAGCACAATTATAATCACCAGCTGAAAATATTTTATGACTATTTAAAGGATGTCCATGCGAATTATTAATTATTCTTTGCATCATTGATGATCCTAGATTTACCAAGCCGGCTATGTCATAAAATGAATGTCTGAGATCATTAATTTTCTTATTTAAGACGACATTCGTTTCGACATGCCTTATATGAGTAAAATATAATCCAGAGGATAAAACTAGGAATTTTTCTAACACTTTTTTTTTTCATTTGAAACCAATGTGACATAGAGAAATTCTCTATTATTTTTGTTCATGGTTTCAATGTGATATCCATTTTGTCGAATATCTTTAAAGCTGAGTAAATTTCTTCTGGATTTCTCGTAGTATAAGGCATTGTCAACATGAATTGTTGTTCCCTCAGGCAACATAATATTTGCTCTTCCAGAGCCATTAATCAAATTGGAGATGCCGGATATTGTTTGAACATTAGCCTCAGCTAAGTTCAAATTGGAGAAATATTCTCTATTTTTAAGAATTGTGTGCGTAGTAGCACAATCAGCAAAACATATATCGCTCTTATTTGATTCATGATTTGAACACATGATTTATTGATCCATCTTCCTAGCTTTTTCTCTTTAACAAGCCTTCTTGAACTTTAAGATCTCCTTAATGCTAGAGCAAGCTCGTGCTGATAACGTATTATAAATTGAGTTGGAATTTGCTAAGAACTAGAGAAGGAAAATAGAAGACTAAGAACTTCTACTACTACAAACTACTACTACAAATGAGAAGAGAAGAAATGAGATAGTTGGAATGAGAAGTTTTCATTCAACTTGGTGTGTTTTTACGATGAGGTTGGTACCCTTTATATAGGTCATTTGGTGATGATGATAAATGTACTTTATACAATGTGTACAAGTAACACATACACCCCATGTCATACAACACATTACAAGTAATTTGACAATACATGGAAGAGTTGATGTACATTGGAAATGGTTACAAGTAACATGACAATACATAGACAAGTGGAGGTACTATTAAGTAAGAAATACAAGTTACATGACTACACAATATGTTGGTGTACATGTATGGTCATCCATATTCCACAACATATATATATATATATATATATATATATATATATATATATATATATATATATATATATATATATATATAATCATTTTAACTCAGGCCCATCTCAAAACTTCATTAATATGTGTTACATCTTCCATTTACGTACGACTCTTTACTCTCAAAACTTAATTACTATGCATCAATATATATATAAAAAAAAAAAAATTTAACTGAGTCTTATCTCGCTACGCTCTCGGACTTGGTCATGTAGTGCACAATAACGAAACTAGTGTGTGTGTGTATTTAAAGAAAATGATTTTTTGACATTTTTGGTACATACATTTGCTACACAATGATGTAGATTTTTTTGAAATTTGCGTGACACATATCTTAATCAAATCTACATCATCATGTGGCAAATGTATGTTTCATAAAATGTTCAATTATCATCTACAAGTTATGTTTTATAGTTGGGGGTCTTGAATTCCATTATATACAATTATATGAGTTTTTAGTAAAAAAATCCTCAAGTTTTAGTAAAAACTTCATAAAATGGGGGAGTTTTATATATGCAGGGAGCGTATGGGGAATCCCCACGGAGTGAGTGCAATCTCCATTCCTGCACGCGTTGCCGCGGTGATGGGGCAAAATTTTGCCGCCAGAGGGAAAAGAGGGGTATCCGAAATCCCCACCCCACTGGGGCAGGGCCGGAGGGATGCCGGGCCCCACTTGCAACTCTAATTAAATAAAGAGGAAGGAAGAAGCTGACGCCTTGCTTTTGTTCTCGATATCTAGAAAGTAGAATCCCATCAATTCTCGTTACTTTTTCTTGAAAGATTTACATTCTTAGCAAGTCATGACGTTTCCTCATTATCAGTTTTCAACCATGCTTGCAATTGAAGTACCTGCCGAGAACCAAGCTTAAAGCTTGGACCTTTTATTTTGCATCTCTTCTAAGCAAACTAACACCTGAGAGAAACATATATATACCAACACAATATGTTTCCTCTCCACCACCATCAAAATCTCTCTCGCCTTTAATCACTTATTCAATATTATACCATGGTTTCCTCCTCTTGTCCTAATAAGCTCTTCCTCTCCCTATTCACCATATCTCTCCTTGCCTTCTCTTCCATTGCACATGACTTCTCAATCTTAGGCTATTCCACTGAGGACCTGACATGCATAGACAAGCTCATTATTCTCTTCGAGTCATGGTTGGCAAAACATGGAAAAGTGTACGAAAGCATCGAAGAGAAACTTCACAGGTTCGAGATCTTCAAGGACAACTTGAAGCACATCGATGACACTAACAAGAAAGTTACCGACTATTGGCTCGGATTGAACGAGTTCGCGGATTTGAGCCATGAAGAGTTCAAGTCCATGTATCTTGGACTCAACTCTGTCTCTTCAAGGAGTAGAGATTCACCTACAGAGTTTAGTTACAGTAATGTCGTCGATCTTCCCACCTCGGTCGATTGGAGAAAGAAAGGTGCAGTCACCACTGTCAAGAACCAAGGTGGATGTGGTAAGTATTCCAATTGAAACCATACCATACATAACCTGCAATAGCATTAATCTTAATGTTTTTATTATTATTATTATTATTATTATTATTATTATTATTATTATTATTATTATTATTATTTTTTAAAGAAAGCAACTTAATTATAAAGTGATTGTTTTCAAAAAATAAAAATAAAAATTATAAAGCCCTTGACTCTAACATGAGTCCAACCCCAACCTGACAACTTGATTGGCTTTTGGTAAGCCATGGTTTATATATATATATAGATATATATATCTATCATATATATAAAAGCACGACTCATAAATTTTGAAAAAATTTATCCATACTTTTTTTTTTTAATCTTCAAATCAACATTTTCTTTTGTATCCAAATCAAACTCTAACTCCTTATGAATCTCACTACACATTTTTTTTCTTTATCTCCAAATCAATTATGAAGTCATTCTCATCAATCCAATACACTTTTTTCTTGAGGAAGTAATGTACTAGCATGATTAGCTTGTTTTTTCATTCACATCTTATCTCAATCACATTAAAGAATATTAATAAGCTAAAAAATGCACTTGTATTTCTAATTTTTAAATTTTAATTACAATTTTAAATTTTGTTAATATATAAAAACACGTATTTGCCCATACTTTTTTTTATCTCCAAATCAACCTTTTCTTTTGTATCCAAATCAAACTCTAACTCCTTATCAATCCACTGTTTTTTTTTCTTTATCTCCAAATCAATTATGAAGTCATTCTCATCAATCCAATACACTTTTTTTGAGGAAGTAATGCTACTAGATGATTAGTTTTTTTTCATTCATCTTATCTCAATCACATTAGAGAATATATAAGCTAAAAAAGGTATTTGTATTTCTAATTTTTAAATTTTAATTTTAATTTTAAATTTTGTTAATAAATTCAAGAAATTAATTCCCATGCGCTAATTATAAAGCCGTCTTGTATATATATATAAAAGAAACCAACTTAATTATAAAGCCCTTGTTTTAAAAATAAATAAAATTATAAAGCCCTTGACTCTAACATGAGTTCAACCCCAACCTAACAACTTAATTGATTGCCTTTTGGTAAGCCATGCTCCATTCATCTTATCGCTAGAGTTGCTTTCGGCATATACATGATTTTTTTTAAGTGAAATAAAATTCCACTAATCATCAATTACTTAATACAATCAATATACAGGATTAGGCAAATCAATTACCGGGCCTAATTAATAAAAGTAGGGCCAAAAGCAAATTTATTCGCAGAATCTGTCAAACTAACCTTTTATTAGATCATAATGTGAAAACTATCATAAGAACTTCATATAGGCAATGATGCATACGTCTTAGAATTTCCATGGAACTCTTGCCCTAGCTACCTATTATTAAGTTTCTAACTACGCAATTTTTGAGCATCTTTCTTCATTGAAATTTGCAGGTAGTTGTTGGGCTTTTTCGACGGTTGCTGCGGTGGAGGGCATCAATCAGATAGTAACAGGGAACTTAACATCACTGTCTGAGCAAGAGCTGATAGACTGCGACACAACCTTCAACAGTGGGTGCAATGGTGGTCTCATGGACTACGCCTTCGCCTTCATCGTCAAAAACCAAGGACTCCACAAAGAGGATGATTACCCCTATCTCATGGAGGAGGGAGAGTGTGAGTCCAAAAAGGTACATTAACACATGAATATGTATGTGAATGACCTAATCAGTTAAGTAAATTAAAGACTGTTGATGTATTTTTAATTTTTATTTTATTTTGCTTATTTTTGCAGGAGACAATGGAAGTAGTGACCATTAATGGTTATGAAGATGTCCCTCAAAATGATGAGAAGAGTCTCTTGAAGGCACTCTCACACCAGCCAGTTAGTGTTGCCATTGAGGCTTCTGGGAGGGACTTCCAATTCTACAAAGGGGTATATATTAATAATTAGATATTTCTTGTACACATAGAGCGAGTACTATTGGGAAGACTGCCCACTAGATGTGTTTGACAGTAGACGGATTCATAGTCATCGGAGTAATAATTTGGATATCACTGTGGCCAAACCCCAAAAGATTGTCAAACTAAACTTAAATACTATCCTTTTTAAGTCAAAAAAAGAAAGAAAAATAGAAAAAATTAATCAGTAGATTTTAAAACCAAGTTAAGGGTTATAAAAGCCAGATTTAAATTATTATGTATTTAAAGTGGTATTAAATTGTTGTATTTTGCAGGGCATTTTCAATGGGCACTGTGGGACAGAGCTGGACCATGGAGTGACGGCAGTTGGGTATGGTCAAGATTACATAATTGTGAAGAACTCTTGGGGGCCCAAGTGGGGTGAAAAGGGATACGTAAGGATGAAAAGGAACACTGGGAAGCCTGAAGGCCTATGTGGGATTAACAAGATGGCTTCTTATCCCACCAAGAAGAAATGACAACATATATATTGATGCATGGGACTCTTGATACCCAATTTCCTTCAATAAGTCAAGTCATAAGACATGGTTATGCCAAATGTTGCTATGTTTAACCAGATAACTTTATAATTTCACAAAAAAAAAGAAAAGAAAAAAGAAACAGATAACTTTATAGTAAGCTGTACTTCAAATGATTAAATTACTATATAAATGCATGTCTCAATCTATTTCAATTGAAGTTTGCTTAATTCGTGCTGCATCTTTTGTCATCTGCGCCTCAAATCACATCTATATGTTACGTAATTTATGGTGCACACCTCATCACAACAGGAAGATGTGTTTTAAGTTAAAAGGAGATTGATACAAATAAATAAATAACGGTAATACATATTATATAAAGGGCACTACTACCATGGGAACTAAATATATACTCATGTCATGGGTACACTATTTACAATCATTGGATTGTAATCCAACACATTAATCGAGACTTCATAAATGCACAAATTATTTAATCACTAGAACAATTTCGATCTTTAATAGAGGTTTTAAAACCCATGTTAAAAGGAGGTGCTATTAAATAACACCTCATTGATATGAGTTTTAAAAAACTCTATGTAATACATGTATTAAAAATTAAAACTTAACACATTCTCGCATGACATTTAATAACACTCTATTTAATAGGTTAAAAGCTAAAAATGTTCTAGTGAATGCACAACACATTTTGAGGGGTTTTCATGACATGGGTATATATTTGAGCTTCATTGTAAAATATCCCTTAATAAATAACATTTTTACACTAGAACAATTTAGGTATTTAATAGTGGTTTTTAAACCCCTATTAAAGGGATGTGTTATTGAATAACACCTAATTGATAGGAGTTTTAAAAAACCTCTATGTAATACATGTATTAAAAATTAAAACATAACACATTTTCACATGACATTTAATAACACTCTATTTAATAGGGGTTTTAAAACCTCTATAAAAAGTCAAAAATGTTCTAATGTTATTAGATAAAAAAAAAGTAACGGTAATACATGCAAAACTATTAAAGGAGCATAAGATTAGTAATAAGTTTTATTTCGCGTTGAATTCAAAAAAAAGTTTTATTTGGTGTTACTGTGTTATATCGATGTACTTTTAGAAAAGGATTGTTCAGCATAATCTATTAGAGGAGGAAAAGTGCTAAAATTGACAATTAATCAATATATTTTTCATAGTAGATTCTCCACTTTGATAAAGAAAGCTTGATAAGCTAAAATATCACAACAAATAGCTTAATGATAGCTAACTCTGATCCGTTCGGTTCACATATAAAATATTTCCAAGATCATGATATTATTTTACACTAGGGATTATACTATGAGTTTGGGTATTAGTCTCAATAGTGGGACTTGTTCAGTTGGGTGTATAATGGATGAAATTAAACCTGATTTCAATAGGTGAAGTTACTAAAGTGCCTTTTTATATTTACAAACTCATTCCCACATCCTTGACAAGCTTATAAAGCCAAATATACATATCAAAGCAACTTCAACGACACATAAACAAAATCATTTAGAAGCAGAAGCATAATAAATCCATTCATTAAGCAAACCAAATGTAATTTGAACCATCACGTTTCCCATCAAATTAAGTGAACAAAATTTATGCATAGTGAAGAAAATTCAAAGTGAACTTGTTGGCTATAATAATTTTGATCTGTTGTATGCGTTGTCTATTTGTATAAGTATGAATGAAAATTGAAAATCTAATGGCGTTTCATGGCCCAAAATTTTTAACCGTCACATGGCGGGTCTCGTAGGGTCACACGATATGAGTAATAAATATTGTTGAAGTTTGAACAAATATTTAGTAGTACTAAATATGTCATCGATAGATAGTGTTGATTTATGATCATGGAAACGATATGTTGATTTGATTCGCGCGTAGAGGGTAACTATAGTGCTACATTGATATACTAATGTCACACACCATAGGTTTTTTGGTGTTGGAGAGTCTAAAATAGTAAATGAATGCGTGTTTTTGGTGTTTATGATGAGGATATTTTGGTCATTTAAAATTCACCAAAATTAGGATAAAATAATACTATTGAACTCATGGTTTTAAATTATCCTAATCTTGTGGGTTAAAATAATCCTAAGAACAATTTTATACTTGAATCGAACATCAGTATTATTTAGTACCATTAATTATCCCATCCTAGTGCTAAAAGACCTAGTAAGTCACATCAACTCCTAGCCAAGCTAGATTCTTAGTAAAATACAATCAAATAAATCTCTCTCTCTCTATCTCTCTACATATATATATATATATATATATATATATATATAACAAAAAGCTATGTCCATTGCTAACATATGTCAACTCTACAAGTGTTTTGAAAAAACAAAATAAAAATTTATTATGGCACCCATAAAACTAATAATAATTAAAGATTTATTATTCTAATTAACGACACAATAATAATTAAAGATTTATTATTCTAATTAACGACACAATAATAATTAAAGATTTATTATGTGTATGTACCTTTATGATAATTGAACTATTTAATTAAGCTAGTGATCAATTGAATAGCAGTTAAGTGTGGGTACATTAACATCATGTAAAGAATATCTAAAGCTTACTTGAAATTCGTAAGAGAAACATTGAATTTATAAGAATAAATAAACCAATTTCATTGCAACTACACATGCCTTAATATACCATTAAAAGATGACTAAGAATTGATAATCAAGTCTTTTCGCTTTCAGCATAGCTCTGATTACAAGTTAAATTGTGCTTTTTAGGTGATGAAATTAAGAAAATCGAATTCTTTAAGAAGAATACAAACATACCCTAAAAATAAATAGTCAATTAAAAACAATTAGACCACCTATAAACCCGCATACATAGATGTATCTTGAAAGTTGAAACAATCTTTTTCAATTTCTTAAACTATTGAATGTCATTTCATATATTGTATTTTTAGAATTAGATATCTGATATCAGATGCAATTATTAAATTTCATGAAAATAGATTGCAGTTATTGGTGTGCATTGATTCAAGTTGTTTTGTCGTTTCCTTTTAGATGAAACAATGGCTTCTAACCATCATCATTCAAATAATACAACTAATCATACCACTAATTGTAAACTTAGCCAAATGAAGAGAAAATAGATACTTCAAGACAAACAGATGGCAAAAACATCGTGCATTTATAATTTTTGTGGCAAAGGTACGTAATAATATCTCAGCTTTTAATTTATATTTTTTTATCTCTCCATGTGTGATTAACTTATAAATCTTTAAGAGTAAAATGCGTTTGTGACATCGATAAGAACATCTATGGACTACACTTCATGCGCGTGACCAG
The DNA here is from genome assembly GCA_039657365.1 of Stephania yunnanensis. NCBI lineage: Eukaryota > Viridiplantae > Streptophyta > Magnoliopsida > Ranunculales > Menispermaceae > Stephania > Stephania yunnanensis. The sequence goes on along the minus strand of CM077585.1, from coordinate 48,718,037 downwards.
TTTATATCACGATCGCACATATCTCAACATGTAATAACGACAACATGCGAGGGGCGTGCCCATTAACATTTCTATTGAAGTTACAATAGCACGGTCCTTTTTTATATAAAAAGGATTTTTATGGGATTTTTATATAACAAGGATTACCTTACACATTTTTATTTGATTGTGACTTTTTATTTTAATTTTTTTAGAATTTTTATTCTACATAATAAATATTGTTAATTTAGATTTTTGTGTAGTACATCAAAGTACAAACCCATCTCTAATGCAAATTTCAAATGACAATATAAGAATTAATAGTTGCTCTATTTAGATTTAATACCAATTATATTAAGTCCATCGACAACTAATGGCTCAATAAATAATGTTTCATACATAAGTGTGAATCATCGAGTAAATAATTGTATAATTTGTTCTAAATTATTATTTATTATTTATTATTTATTTATATATTTTAAAGTTTACCTATTGTTTGTTTATCTAAGTCCATGATTCACATTTTATACTTAAAAATTATTTTTGGTATGAAGTTTGCCAAAGTGCACTCTAATTCATGGATATGACTTATATATATATATATATATATATATATATATATATATATATATCAAATACATTACCTAGAAAAAAACTGCGGGAATAATGATTTTTTAATAGTATCACGAAGGCATTATTGGAATTCGAAAACCACAATTAAATTACCTATATAAAAATACTAGGACACGTAAACTTAAAGCAATGAATCTTACATTATTTGAAGGAAGAAAAAAATTGATTAATACAAGATGAACTCAATTATGATATGGAAGCAATGGAACAAGAGTTCAGAGTCCTCTTCTCATCCTTAAATGATGAATAAATGAATGTATTTGAAACTATAATGGGTGTTGTTGTCAAAAATGTAGGTGGTGTTTTTTCATGTATGGATATGGGGGTACTAGAAAGACATTTATATGGAGAAATTTATCTTTTGCTTTGAAATTAAAAGGTGAAATTGTTCTCAATGTATCATCAAGTGGGATAGCATCTCTTCTTATTCCTGGTGGTATAACTGCACATTCGAGATTTTGTATACCTTTGGCTATCAATGAAGATTCAACGTGCAACATTAAACAAATGAATGACTTGATTGAATTGATTGCCAAAGCTCGATTTATCATATGGGATGAAGAACCTATGGTACATGAACATTGTTTTGAAGCCTTGGATAGGAAGTTGAGAGATGTGCTTTGGTTTGCAAACTCCACTAGCATGAAGGTACCTTTTGGTGGAAAAGTTGTTGTATTTGGTGGAGACTTCATATAGATATTATCGATAATTCCAAAGAAAATAAACAACAAGTTTTGTCTGCTGCTTTCAACTCTTCATATTTATGAAAATTTTGCAACATTCTCAAATTATCTAAAAACATGAGATTGCAAAGTGGTAGTTCACATATCAATAGAGATAAGTTAAGCTCATTTTCAGAGTGGATTCTAAAAACCAGGGTTGAAAATATTGGAGGAAAATTGTCATGACCCAAATTTCTAATCCTATTTTAATCTCTTAATCAGGATCAAACGACCCATTATGACGTGGGACCCAGCGAGATATACGTGTCGTAACCGAGGCTAGGTGGCCGAGGTAAATGTTATATTTGTTATGGTGTATGCTTAGTGTATTGTATATGTGTAGACTACTAAGTCATTTCTACTTACATATAGGTGTCGAGGCATGAGCGGAGACGCGCCTTGATATGCATACCGGCGTGGGACCGAGTTAGAGAGCAATGTGGTGAGTTGGTATAAGCTTTATAGTGCTTTCATAAATGATATAAATGAGGCTATGTTTGGTTATGTATTAATACACTTAAGTTAGTAAGTTAAAACAATAGCCACGTGACATTTCTCGAGACACGTATTGGCACATCTCAACACAAATTGAGTCACTCATTAGTGTCACTTGGCATGAGTTAGTGAGACATGTGTTAGTAGGTGAACCATTAGATAAGTCTCGAGATACATGTGCACATTAGGATCAAGGGCTATCAATCAACCATATCCAATTCATGACTATAAAGCTTTTGGTCAACATAAGCAACTAAACTCTTTCATTTTGAATTCTTAAGTGAGAAGCAAAGCTTGTTGGAGTGAAGAGAGTAGCTGGAGAGGAAGAAGAACAACAAATTTAGTGATTTGATGAAAAAGAACTCAAGCTAAGCTACTATACATCAAGTTAGAAAACTTTTCTACACCATAAACATAGCTCAATTCAATGAATTCATGTATTTGATGATATGTGTTGTTGTTTTATGTTGGTAATAATGTCTCGGGACTTGGGAAGTGTGTATGAAGGTGTTCAAGGCATTAGCATAGCCTATATGTGGAGAAAACTCATAATTCTATTTGTAGAATTCTGGGTTTTGCAACACATAGCTTGCTATGTAGGATAGGTAGCGCGCTACGTCGATCATTAGCACGCACACAGGGTCATTAGCACGTTACATGCTATGACAACATAAAAAAATCAACAAGTCTCAAGAGGTCCTTAAACACTATAAATGAGTCTAATATGCTAAGTAAAGGTCCAAACACACTAAAAAACATATGATATGATGTCATGAACCTAGGAAGTATTTCGAGGATTCAAATACGAGTTTCGAGGTGTTCGGAGGCCGTAGTAGCATAGGAAATTACATGGATTGTAAGTAAACTGATTGAGATATTTATTTACATTTCATTCCTATTTACATGTTCATTTCCAGTCGTTAAGACTGATTTACCTTTGCATTCAATATGCCATGATTTGTTGTTCATTCACATTACATGAGGTTGCTTTCATGGTATAGTTTGTTGATAAAATGACTTCATTGACTCCAATTCATGTGCTATGTCATTATTGATTGTTAATACATGTGGTCAGTGAAATAGTATGCTATTAGGTAGGTGTTACATAGTATTGTAATCCATTTCCTTTGTGCATTAGATATGCAATTGCTTTATTGGATTCTTAAACCATGTTGTTTCTTGAAATATGAAAGTAGTTCTTGTATCTAGGGTCATTACATTATAGAGGTTCGTCAGACATACACAGACTTCTAGGGTGATCGTGATCTCTCCACTATCTTGTTCATCATATGAGAAATGAGTCTCGGGGTTGTTGGCAAGCATAACTTGTGCAACAGATGAGGTATGGGACCCAGGGGTTGGCAAGTATATATCGCAGGTGATTGGTACCAACGAAAGGTTATAAAGGCAAGAGCACTGCTAAGACCTTCATATAGTGGAAAGGCTGATGTGATGAAGATCACGACCGACCGACCCTAGATCATTACTACTTAGCCATGTGTCGGTTTCATGTTGTTTAGCTGAAGATCTCTTTGCATCTTCTCTTTTATGCATAGTTGCTATTATCATGCTTTTATATACTTGTTGCATAATTGGGAATGTGAACAAATGTCTCTCAGTATTACTTTCTACTTTCATGTACTCACCGTCTAGTTTGTGACGGTGGGTGCAAATCCATCGAGTAGTAGAATGGGCAAAGAAAAGATCAACGACTACCTTTGAGCCAATGGAGCACTGCTACACCAAATTTTGTAGGTTTGATTTTTTATGTATTATTTTTATATGTATATGGTATACTTTTGGGGTTATGTATTATGGGTTGAGTGAGTAGTACCTTGACCAGACACATAATGTTATATATCGCCATTTCATTATATATATATGCATGTGACCTTTATTCCCTTATTTTTCATAATTATTAGGCATTATGTTATAAGCTTCCACTTGTTAGTTTAGACTTCCACTGAATAAAATTTTAAATAAGTAAAATTTTTAATTAACTCTGATTTATGAATGGACATATGATAGATATAGGTTTATAATCATTTAAATATATATATATATAATAATATATGGTAAGTAATAGGGTTTTGGAAAGGCTAACTAATTCCTTGTTAGGTCCTATATGGTGAGATTAGGGCTTAATAACAGGATTAGGCCGAGCGGTGCCCTAATTTGAGAAGGGCTCATCACAAAAATGATGGTGTAATAGTTTTTACTATACTAGATGATGTACTCAAAAGATTTTAATGATCCACTTGGATCAATTGTCAATAGCACATATCCAAATCTTATAGCCAATGCCCAGATACAAAATATTTGGAACAACGTGTTATTCTTACTCATACATTAGAAGTTGTGAGTAAAGTAAATGATTATGTCATGTCCTCATGGCTATGAGAAAAAGTCACTTATCTAAGTTTAGATAGTGTATGTAAGGAGGATGTACATTCAAGTTCTCATGAAGATATACACTCATGAGTTTTTAAATACCATGTCTGCTTAATGATTGCCAAATCACAAATAAACATTAAAGGTGGGTGTACCAGTAATGCTACTCCGTAATATAGTTCAAACTACATGCCTTTGCAATGGTAAAATGGTTGTATCTCAGCTCGGACGACATGTAATTAAAGTAGAAATCATTATTGGCAATAATGTGGTAGTAGAGTTTTTATTCCTAAATTGATGCGACTCCATTAGATATCAAATTACCTTTTAAGTTTCAACGAAGACAATTTTCATTGGTCGTCTCTTTTGCAATGATAATAAATAAAAGTCAAGGTCAATCTCTATCGCATATTGGTATATATCTGCCTCAACTTTTTTTTACCCATAGATAAATGCATGTTATAGTTTCAAAAGTTAAAAGAAAATATGGATTGAAGATTTTAATACGCGACAAAGAAGATAGTTTTTCGAATTGTACTCTCAATGTTGCATACAAAGAAGTATTCCAAGATTTATTATGAGAATTACAAATGCACCATTCTTCATATATTTTATATCTTTTAATTTTTAAACAATGTTTATTATGCTATTGATTATTTATTAAAAAATATAGACCCATTGTGTTCCCGGACAACGTCCAAGTCTAAAATAGCATAGTGATTAATAAATTGCTATGTCAACACAAATGTAAAGTGACAATATTTTAAGTCACAATTGAAACTTCGAACTATTCACACACACACACACACACATACACACACACACTAGTTTCTAGAACATGATACGCACACTTGAACCAACAAGTATTTAATTAATATAATAATTAGTTTTCTATTCCAAAAAGTATATTTTTTTCATTTTTATTGACTTTTTAGACAATTAAATATAACTATTATGATTTAATAGCGTGAAGACCCTTAATTAATGGTAAAATAGTAAATTTAAGTGAATATAAAATAGTAAATTCAAGAAACGGTTGAAAGATTGATTATGCCCTTAATTAAGGGCATGGTATTAAATTTAAGTGATAGTTGAAAGACTTAATTAAGGGTAGAATAGTAAATTTAAATGATGATTGAAAGATTAATTATTTGTATATATATGTGTGTATATTATGTGGTGAATGGGGTGAGATTCTAACTAAAATGAAACAAGATTATCAAAATTTAACGTGTAAGCAATGTGGAGAGGTTGCACAATTCCACATTTAGTTTTCTTCTTATGAAAATTATTCCTATCCCAACCTAAGCACTTTCCGCAACGTTAGCTTTCCACATTTATATCTTTTACTAAGATTCAAATATCTTCAATCGAATTAAATTTTGTCAAATAGATTGTTTTATTTACTTTTTAGGGCTCACCACAATCCCTCCACTGCTTCCAATCTCCTTCAAAGAAATCAGCTGTGACATTTTCAATGGAGACTGGAGGGGCCACTTGACTTAATTGGGTGGAAAAGATAATGAGTTTGGTATTTTTGATTGATTATATAGATCTTAAAAATATATGAACAAACTTTACCCTATCAACAATTAGCATGTGTTCCGATGTCAAAATTAACTCTTCTCTCTTTTTCAATCTATTCAAACAATCTTAGGCTATCATATATTGCTAGCATCAATGGGGGAATCAAATACAAGACTACCCTGAGCTGTGGCACCTTGATGTGACCTCCTTTATATACATAGTAGATAAGTAAAAAAAATAAAAATATGTAGAATAGCCCACCCCTTAAACTCTACTTAAAAAATTATAACATCTAAAAATATTTTTATACTCTACGTTGTTAAAAATTATTTAATATGTAATTGATATGCAACAAAATTATCTATAATTGGAAAATTAATGTGTAATGATTTATATACAAATTAAATTTGCCCTTTAGTTTTTAGATAAAAGAATTAAGTTACTTTATTAATCTAAGTAACAAAAAAAGGGAGCAAAAAGTATAATTCTAACGGCAAAACACATTTGTAGGCATAAATCATTAATTAGGTGGGTGTGGTTAAGACTTGTATCAAGCTTGTGTATATTATAGTAAGTGAGTTAGACAGTTACGGACATGTCCTAATCTTAGCCTTCCACATGTAAGGTTGTAGTGTAACCTTTATACGTAACTTTATACATATAAATAGAGGTCCAGCTCTAATTGAAAGTATGGAGATGATCAAGAATCATTGCCGCTAAGTAATGTTACTTATATTTATTGGACTAGTTGTACGGGTTAGAGTGCACAAGAGATATCATGTCTTACTCAATGGTAGAAGACTTACGGCATCCTATCGGTGGTAGGTTTATGAACGAAAACTTCAATAACTTTTTTTCTCCAGATCCATATACTGGAGGAAGAAAAGCGCATTGACGATGGTGAAAGACCAAAATAAATGTGGTAAATATGTAGTAGGTAAATATATAGTTTTGGCATACTTTTTATTTTTTATTTTTGTTATTATTTATTTTATTTTTTTGTTTTGTGAAATAGTAAATGCAACAAAGTTTTTTTAGAGTATTTAAATACGGTAAAGAGAAATGGAATGCTAACAACGAAACAAAAGTACCATTTTCAAGCTAAAAATGTAACATACGTCCTTAAAAAGTAACAATAAATTTGAAAAAAAATATTTTATGTATAATTTAGTGTACGTAGTTAAAGATGTTTATTTACTTTATGATTAGGAATGTTCTGAAGTGGTGAGTATCAGTGGTCACCAACTTGTGCCAATGCGCGCACTCATGAAAGCAGTTGCTAATCAACCCAAGGCTATAGCAATGTTGTTGGCCTTGATTTCAAACCATACAAAATTTTTGATTCAATACAAACTACCAATCAAACAGACATTTGATATATAATTAGCTTTTTTTCGACAAATTTGGAATTTATTACATAATTAAACTTGCAGGGTCTTTTAAAAGGCTATCTAAGGTGCAATTACATATTTTTTGTTTTTTTACATTTGAAGTGTTTGTTAATTTTCAAATATTGTGTTAATTTGATTGTTTATACATTGTAAAAACAATGTTATCATAATGACGAAATTACTTTATAATGACATTAGCAACAATAATATCAATAATGACAAAATTACTTTATAATGATTTATATTTGTTTTATAATTTTTAATCAATCATTGCTATAAACAATAATTTACTCTGTATTAATTCAAAAATTAATAATTTTTAACAAAGTATTATTTTAATTACCCGATAATTAATTAATGTGTTTAATTGGTAATCTTAAACCCACGTTGACGCCAAAGATAGGACTAAGTTATGCCTATCTAAATAATTAATTGTTATTTTTTGATTGATTGTCTGATTATATTGCGGTGTTTTTATATTAAATTATTGAATTTGATTCTTGATCATCTCATTTCTTCTAGTTGATGGTTTTTTTCTCTATACTGGCTAAAGATGAAATGTTTAAATTGAGTTTTTGATATCAACAAATCATCTCAGCTTCTCACACTTTCAATAACAGCCATACCTCTATTTATATGTATAAATGGTACATCACATACGTAGAAAGCTAAGATAGATTTGCGTTTAACAATGCCATGCTATAAAACGCAAATGCCATGCCATAACACTGTATGGTAAAGATTTTATTTTTATGATAATTATTTATTGTATCAATTAATATCAATTAGTAACTAGTTTTGAACACTTCATTCATGTGAAATTCGAGAATTTCATTAACTTGATAAGAAGGCTAATTAAATAAATTCAGATTTTAATTAGAAATTAGGTATTCAAGGTGGGACCCACGTATTTCAAACTTATAAGGTAAAATATTATTTTTCATTAATAACGACTAAAAATAGTGTTTGGACACATACCCGTTTTTGGAATGAAAACTTTTTTTTTGTTTGGACCCATATATCTTTAAAACATACAAGACATGTTTTTTTTATTTTTTTTTTCCAGACCTGTTTTTTAACATAATAAAATAATTTTTTCACCTATTTTTAATAAAAATACATGATTTTTATGGTGCCAAGCATTCCATTACTATAAAAGACATGTTATATATATATATATATATTCAAAGTTCAAGTCTTATAAGTTTCTATATAAAAATAATATCATCATTAGTAAAATTACAATGCAAACATCATGAAAGTCTTAAAATGCTCTATAAATAAATAAAATACTATTTAAATTAATTGCTACATGGGTACTCATAGTTTCAAAAACTTTGTCCAGACCCGAACCCTTTTTTAAAGGCGTCAACTAAAAAGACCTTAATTTTTACTAAAAGGACCCGCTTTTCAAATTTTAACTGATTTTTTGAACCCATAAGCAAAATGTCCTTATTGCCTTGAAATATAAGGGGTTTTGTTGCAAGGAAACCCCAATTTCAAAATCCACACGTTGTTAATGCTCCCCCTAACCGAAACCATCGCAATCTTCAACATCCTCCAATCTCGATTTCCACCAAATAAGGGTGAATCCTCACGAGATTGACCAAGTAAGTCCATTTTCTTCTCATTTTTTGTTTTACTGGCATGTTTAATGTTTTTAAGTGCTCACGTTGTTTCCATTTTTAGATTTTCTAGGGCATCGAGTTTTGAGACAAATCGAGCTATTGAAGATGGAAAACACATAAGAAACACCAAATCGAAGCAAAACATAGCAGAATAAGGTAAGTGTATAAGTTTTTCTTTGATTTACACAAAGATTTTGAATGTTTCATGTTGCCCATGTTAGTCAGACTCACACGGATCTCGAGCCTATTATGCCGTAAGTAGTAAAATCTACTCGGCTAATTAAAATCAATATGATTTTTTAGCTTTCAGCTATTGAGCTTCATTATCCATCTATACTTTTCAACTTTATGTGAGGCTTACATTATACGTATCGGGGCTATACCTTAATTCATATTGTATGCCTTGGACCTGTTGTTTCGCACGGTTTAAAAATGATGAAATTTGAATTTTTTGCCATTTGTTCAGTGTTTAATTAGTGGTTCTTTTCGTCCTTGTAGGTTCCTACACATGACATGGGGTGTACATCGAGTGATCCCTTCCTGGACTTCATTGATACCTTTAAACCGACCATGCCATTCGATAGTAGAGACGAAGTAGTTAATTGGGCACATGCTGTAGCCAAATAATGTGGATTAGTAGTCATTATATTGAAATCTGATGCTCCCATTGGTCGAAGAGCTAAGTTGTCCATTGGTTGTGAAAGGTTTGGTTCTTTTGCTTTAAAGATTTCAAAGGCAAAGAAATTGAAGTTGGCGGCATAAAAAATGTGTAAAGAAAAGGATGGGGATGAGGTTGAGGATAAGCCTAAATAGATTGCCTCGAAGAAGTATGGTTGTTAATTCAAGATGAATGTGAAACATGATGCTGATGACAAATGGCACGTGCATGTTATATGTGGGATGCACAACCACAAGTTCTCAAATAACTTGATTTGCCATGCATATATCTCGGAAAGCTTACCAAACCTGAGAGGTTATTCTCAAAGATTTGAGCAAGACTAGTGACCTCGACATATTCTATCCAACATTAAGGACAAGAATCTGGGTAATGTGACTGTAATGAAAACAATTTACAATGAAAGAGCCCGATTGAGAAAGATTAAATCTAAAGCTAGATAAAGATGTAGATGTTATTTCAAAACTTGGACGAGCATGGATATATTGAGCAACATGTGTTTTGGGAGGGATCATACATCATCAGGGGCCTATTCTTTGCTCACCCTACTTCGTTGCAACTTCTTCGATGCTTTCCACATGTATTGATTACGAACTGCAACTACAAGACTAACAGGTTCAAATACCCATTGCTCGAGATTGTCGACGTTATTTCCACTTGCACAACTTTCATTAGGACACATGCATTCTTAGCCAAGGAGACGATGCCTGACTATGCATGGGCTTAGAGGCAATTGATGGATTTGTTAGATGGGTGGATACTCATCGAGATCATATTGAGATCAAGCTCTTATAAGAGTTGTAAAGGAAGTATTCCCATGTTGTATGTACTTACTTCTAGTTAACACGTAAATAAGATTATCCATTCCAAGATAAGAGAATTATTCTCTAAGGAAAAGGACTACGTTCGATGGTATGAGAAGTGGATGGATGTGGTACATGCTCAAATAGAGTCAACATATAAGGGTAGGGTAAAATAGCTTGATGATGAATATGGATGAGTGCTCGGTTAGGTAGATTACATTCGATACACATGGTTATATCATAAGGAGAAATTTTTGTTGTGTGGACAGATAAGGTCATGTATTTTAGGAATGCCACTACTAATCGGGTGGAAGGTGCGCATTCTATATTGAAGAAAGAGTTCGGGCCTTGCAAGGACACTTTAGGGATGCGTGGAGGTCCATACACCTAATTCTTCTTCACCAAAAAGAGGCTTGGAGGCTTCATTCAACCAATTGATGCATCTCATCGCATATCAATATGAACTCCACATTTATAGGTCAATCATATGGTTTGTTTCTTAGTATGCAATAGATGAGATCAAAAGGAATTGAAGAAGGTTATTAATAACATTGGTCTCTATAGATCCATTTGTAGTTACATATTACGGGTCAATCATGGATTGTCATGTGCCCATGAGATTGCATTACATGTGTTGACGGTAGCCCAATTACTCTTGAAGAGGTGTTACCACATTGAGGAAATTGAGTTTGCACTCGATCAAAGTTGGTGAAGAATAAGAAGATGAATTTGAGTATCGTGCTGAAATGGAAGTAGTTTAGGCTAAGTTTTAAAGCGACTATCCCTATTTGAGAGCGAAAACTATCTTAAACTTGAGGGAAATCACATGCCCAGCTTTCAATTGTAATTTTCATACCCAAAGAGAAAGTGAAGACTAGGGTTTGGCCACCTAATGGTCCCTTAGGTCCGAAGAAGAAAAAGTCCCAAAAAAAGAAAAAAAATGAGAAACTTGAAAAATCTATTACGAGGATTCAATCTGGGTTTGAGTTTGCCGAGGCTTGAGCTAAGTCTGCTAAGGAGGCTAGGTCTACTACCGAGGAGGCTCGGTTCTGTTGCTAAGGCTCGAACTAGACAAAAAATCTATAGTCGATGATCCTAATTTCATCGAGCCATCCCAATCTTGAATTAGCTGGGTTTGTTAGTTAGGTATCGAATATATGGATACCATACAAGCTCGAGATGAGGAATTTCGAGTCTGATGGCAACTATGGGTATTGAGCAATAGACGAAGCATTAGGCGCGAACCTATTTCTGGTTGGATGAGGGTTAAAGGGAACTAGTATAAGAGCTTGATAATAATAGGGATTTCTACACCTATTTGTTTTAGTTACCAACCCACTTGGAGACTATTAAAAATGCCATTAACACTTTTGAGATCGAGTTTGAACCAAGGTTTTTCTTGGCTTACATTACTAGACTTAGGATTAATTGTTACTAATAGTTACAAGATGGTTTTTGTTTCTTTATCTCATGGCAGGTCTGTGACTTGGTTTCCTGCCAATTGTTAGCCTCTTTTGTATTTGAGAGACGAATCATTTAGTTGTGCTTGTTAAAACTTCTCATTTTGTTATGATGAGTCTTTTTTATCTCTTTAATGTTTTTAAAATGTTAATTGTTCATTTATAACCGAATTTTACTATTTTTGAATTATAGTTTCGAATGATGGGCGACACATCTTTACCACCTATCTTAAGGTAATGAGATGTATATGCCTTGATGAAAGTAGGGCATGGCTTGATGGGTTGAATGTTCTACCTCGACTACAAGTAATTAGACTAGTCAACTGCATTTGTTTAGATTGAAACTTTGTCATGACTATTATTTTTGGAACTTGATTGAATTATTGAAAAATGGAACATGCACTTTTTTGAGTATGAGTCATGTATTTTTTTGCACACATGGATGTAAATGGGTGTAAATGGATGGGTATAGCAATGATGGATAAATGTAGTTGCTTTTTAGATTGATATGATGTGTAGTTGCTATTCATTTTGGTTGAAACATGAAACATGCCCCACTTTTTGTAGTTACTTTCAAATATTGAAAGTGATGAATCTTTTTTTAGAAATTAATTACTTAATTTTGTTTATTTGTGTTTGGAATGCTTTACAAATGGTCTCCAAATTTTCAATTTGATGCCCATCAAATGCTATGTTGGTTGTTGTTGGATTTGTTGAGAAATAAAATCTTCTTTGCAGGTTCTGAATGCTCTTAGTCTGACAAAACCGATATCTCTTCTAGGTCACGGTACTACATGTCCAAGGGTGAATGTCTTATATCAGCCGCGTACCATCGTTTCACCATGCATACCCCACCAAATTGCTAAATGTACCCAACAAATAAACTTGTAACTTGATCTTATGATGTTTCAGCTAGTGCGGTCATGACGCTTTGTTTGCTACGACCATGTGTAACCGTAACAGATAGCAAGAGAGCGATCACTTATAATCGTTTTATTATTCATACCCTTTATTATTCTACCTCTACCCTAGTGCATTTTAACAACATTTCTTCTGGAGATTGAAGACCGTCAAGCTACAATAGACTTCGACCACATACAATCGAACTGCTATGCATACTCCATAAATTTTTTAAACATACCATACATATAAATTTGTAACTCATCTTATATGTTTGAGATGTTAAACTAATAAGTATGGATGACTTTCAGTTAACCATTATCATACCTACAAACAATTAACAGAGATAAGACACCGTTTCACATAGAATGCCCTATATATTTTCTACTTATTCCCCACATTAAACTAAATCATATTAATGATCGGAGCAAGTAGTTCAAGAGGCTTAATAAACTATCAACTATAAATGCCCATAAATATATAACAAAAAAAGACATAGAATGCTGTCTTACAGGGCATACCTATAATAATACGATGCATAATTCGCATTTGAGAACTTAAATAAATTATATGAATGTTCGGAGATGGTAGTTCGAAATGCTTTATAGACTCTCACCCATACAGGGCCATAACTTAAGTACGAATAACGAACAAAGAGCGCCGTAATACTAAGCATACCCCATAAATATTACTATGCATACCCCGTATTTGAGAACTTAACTAATTATATTACTGCTTGCATTGAGTAGTTCGAGATGCATTTTCTAAACTATCAGTAATAGGGGTCGTATTTTATTTAAAAAGGACGAACTTAGAAGTTCATACCACTCGAGCATACCTCATAATATTAATATGTATACCCCACATTTGATAACTTAACTTTAGTATGCGAATGTTCAAAGATAGTTGTCCGAAATTCTTTGTAATTATCCGTTATACATGGCCGTGACTTATATAAAAACAACGAACGTTGAATGTACCCCATTATATTACTATGTATACCCCATTATATTACTATATTAAAGTTTAGAATATTCCGAGAGGCTTTATGAAATGTCAGCTATACAAGGACGTAACTTTTCTAAACATAACAGGCAAAAAGTGATGTATTATTTAACATTCCCCATAATATTACTACGTATACCCCGCATTTAGGAACTTAACTAAATTACATTAATGTTAGGAGATAGTAGTTTGATAGGCTTTATGACATGTTAACTATATAAGGTCATAACGTTTCTAAACATAACGGACGAAGAGCGCCATATTACTTTGCATACCCCATAATATTACTACGCATACCCCAATTTAATAACTAAACTAACATATAGACAACTTTGGAGAGCATAGTTTGAGAGGATTTATATACTATTAACTATACATGGTCGTACATTTTTGGATACCCCATAAAGTTACTACGCGTACCCCACTTTTTAGAATATCACTTAATTATAGCAGGTTCGAAGTAGTAGGTTCGAGGTATATGTCCATCTGTCGGTGGCACATAGTCGTATTGTGCAAAGGACTAACTGAAGCCCTAGATTGATATTTCGGGCATACCTCATAAATTTATTATGCATACCCTACATAAAAATCTTGAACTAAATCTTTGTAGGGCTTGGAGATGTACATAAAAATCTTGAACTAAATCTTTGTAGGGCTTGGAGATGTACATAACTTTCAGATGTCCTGTACATACTGTCGAATAACTTTCTGATGTCCTGTACATACTGTAGAATAACTTTCGGAGGTTTACAAAATGGCCTTCTATTTTGGTAGAAATTTTATTTACGTTATTAATAAAATAACATTTACAATGCAGGTTTGAACTATCGGTTGATGCTCGTCGATACCGTAAAATAACTTTTAGATGTCCTGGTTCATTACTCTTCTGCATCTATCGGTTCTGCGAGTCCCCACATAATATTTTGTGCAACAAAAGACATACATACAATAAGGAACTACATTCCAAACATTTATAAAATAGATTCCAGTAAGTTCCCACAGGAAAATTAACTGTAAATCCAAACATAACAAAAATCCGAAATGAAAAAGTTAAGTCAATAACAACATTAAAGCAAAAAAAAATCCAAATTTGTCCATAAGTTTAAAAGAGAACATAATTCAATGAATGATGACTAATATTTAAAGCTCTTCTTCGAGTTTTAAGCCATGTCCATGTCGTCTTAGGAGGCATAACCGAGGCAGTGGATGTTGTAGCTTCTTCGTTGTGGGTGGTCGTGGTTGTCATCATATCTTCTTTTTCATCTTTAGCACTAGATAAGAAGGCAATTACCGTATCCGCCATTGTGATTGCATTTTTGGCTGTAATGTTAGCCTCCGGTATGGCTTTGAGCCACAACGCAACGACAAGTGCTCGATGGTTACGATGTCAAAAAAATAAACGTACACCTAATCGACTTTAAAAAATATAAAATAACATAAATAAAATTTCTACCAAAGTCGACTCGTATTTCTCGTCCACCTCTGTTACATTTCAGGATTTTCAGCAAATGAGTGACTCACAGACTGAAACCATTCAAGGTATCCTAGTGCAAGTTTCCATGGATGTTTTGCCTTTTCACCGCGCCATTTTTTAGCAATAAGATGATCCTCCCAATCCTCCAAAACTTGGGGGTCGTAACTATGCTTCACTTAGTATATACGGGCTAGGCTACTACTATCAGCAGAAATGGATCGGTATGGTTCTTTTAGAATGACTTGAACATATCCCATTTGCCTCAACACCTTTGAAGGATTGCATGGTTCGATGACATCCATAAGCCTCATCGAACCTAA
Organism: Stephania yunnanensis; assembly: GCA_039657365.1. NCBI lineage: Eukaryota > Viridiplantae > Streptophyta > Magnoliopsida > Ranunculales > Menispermaceae > Stephania > Stephania yunnanensis. The sequence continues at coordinate 48,702,633 of CM077585.1, read as the reverse complement.
ATAGAAGGCCATTTTGTGGACAAGAGATGCACTCTTTTTTGTGGTATACCAAAGTACCTAGGAAAATATTATTTATAAACATTTCGTATATTAAATTAAGATATTTTGGTGGTTGTACTACAGTGTAGGTTCATCACCTTTTGGGGTCGCATCCTATCTAGTCACCTCCTAAATTCTATGAGAAGATCCAACGTTAGCCTCGATTCCTTCTTATGGTGCCACTTCATCACTCGTGGCATTCCCACCTTAAAGTCATTACGCAAATGTGACTTGATGAATGGAATGCGATAGTACATCCAACCTTACACAAAACAAATGTTGCAAACAAAGTAATAAAAATTAAAATAAAATGGTTCAATAGTTAACCTCTAACAATGTCACGTATCCCCAAATCTTAGTGATCCCGGTGAAGTCTTGTAATGCCAAGTTGATGGTACATGTAAGCAAGTGTCGCACCACCCCATGCGTACACACCAATCTTGTCTACGCCTTCTAAAAGCTGAATAAGAGTAAGGGGGAATCTTGTACCGGACATATTCGTAAAATGGGTGGTTTTGAGTAGGTATAGCATGTAGGCTTTGACCAAGCACTCAATGAGAGGATATACATAACCCCTTTTTTCCTATCAGACCCTTCCTCTTCCTCATTATTTAACTTTTCCTCTAAAAGCCTTTTAGTTGGGAATACAAACTATTCCTTCAACCATGCTACCTCCCAGTGGGCGAGGCATAATCTTAATCTCTTTATCGACTTCACTAAGTGAAATCCTCAGTAAACAACTTACCATCAAAGATACCTTAATCCGCTCCTTCGACTTCACAACAACTGTCTTTTTGGTAACATGAATCCCAAGAAAACTCATATGTCATCTAATATGATAGTCATTTTGCCAAATGGCATGTACGTGTTGGTTTCAAGCTGCCATCTCTAAAAAATGCTTAAGATTATCACCCAGGGTTACTTCCATCATATGAAATATAAATTAAAGGTTTCAAACCAGAGTCTGTAATCAACTTTTTCATCCTTTCCTTCTTTGGATGTCCTTAGATAGTCTCACAAACTGAAACTTGAGAACCACAAGTGATGTACTTTAGGAATCCTTGAGTCTACAAAATAAATTGGGCTAAACCTAGATAACAATAAACCAAAACATTTCACAAATTAATGAATGCATAGAAATATTTACCATGTTCATCAAAATGTCTAGCAAGACATGGTATCAAAATGAGGGTAAGATCGATAAATTGGCCAGGCCACCAGGAAATGAAGTGGCCATTTTTTTTCCATATGTGTTGATGTACCGGAGGAGTCATCTGCACCCTCAATATCCATAACATGAGCCTCAGTAGCTACAATATCACCCGAAGGTGTACGACTAAGCTCGGTATCTTCCCTACTCTCCCCATTTATGAGTACACCTTTATCCCTATCAGAAGAAGTTGCATTTGGGGATAGGATTATTCTGATCCACTTTCTTCTTCCGGTTCGATGAAGTCGGACACTTCCTTTAAGGAATGGCAGCCTCCACTTAGGATGCCATGGTACTGCCATCACCATCCTTGCTGTGACGGCCCCAATTTTCCACAAATTGGGCCCCGCCCGGCCTAAGCCCACGTGGACCCCCGAGCCCGTCTCGCAAGGTCAACGCGGACCTAGTCAGCCTTCCAATGTTCGTGTTTTGACTCACTGAATTTCCTCGCATAATTAGCATTTTCATCTCAAATTGGATTCGAATATACGTATTTCGACGAGTGGGTCCCACATACGACCTTGACTTGACACGTGACACAAGTCAAATTTTCGGGCCATTACACTTGCCAACCCTCCCACCCCACCCAATAGTTGGATACCTCCCTACTTGGCCTTTTATTTTTGCCATACCTAGAAACAAAATAAATCGAGCTCAATATAGCCCAATACAACATCACTATAAGCATGCCTAAGAAACGTAACAAAATGTAAATTTCATGAGGTTTGGAGCCGCATGGCCAATATCATTAGTATGGGTTTTGGTCAAATGAAATCGAAACCTCTATACCAATTACGGTTATGGATGTCCAAAACCATGTATTGATTTCTATCAAACAATATCGAAAGTAAGGGAACACACTCATTCATATAATCTTGAAAGTAAAAAAGCTAACTCACTTGGACAGGGTCGTGGCTGATTCACAAATGTCGACTCAGTGAGGCCAATTGACACAAATCACGCTACTTAAAACCCGGAAATCCACGCCCAAATCGCACCGGCTAAAATTGATAAAAATACAACCAAAAGATGATGTATCTCATTATGATCATAACCCTTAATGTTTTAATGCTAAAAACTTACCCAATCGACATAAAATGCAACGACTCTGACGGAGCTTCCCTTTCTTGTCGACCTCTGCATTGCATAGATCTGGTAGGTTTCGATCACGATGAGCCTTCCTCGTGTATCCTCGACCTCAATATAGTGCTCAGATTCACCTAACTAGCAAGAAAATGAGTATTTATGCATTTAAATTTCGGGGCTTGAATGGAATGGCTGGGAGATGTGAAATGGGTTTGTTTCGTTGAAGGCATGGGTAATTTAAAAATAAAGTCAAAAAATGGAGTCCATTTAGTAAAAAAATTTAAAATTAGGGTACATTGTATTAATGGGGTCCTTTTGTAAGATCTAGGGTTTTTAGCCACTTACCTTTTTAAAATGGACAAAGAAAATATGTATGGACCCATATTTATTTTTGAAAAATTATGTTCGGACCCATTTAAATCAGTTTGAATAAATACGAACAAATGGATCTGGACACTTTTAGCCACCCCTATGTCTAGTATGTATATTATACGGTATTTCGTCTCGAAGTCGATGGGTTGAGGTGTATCCTTAATTTTTATCATAATCGGAGTTGTAAGTGTGTCTAAAGGGCATAAGTGAAATAAAAATTATTGGTTGCTTGAAAACTAGCGATTAAATGTTAAGTATTATGTAAGGGTTTTGCCTCGATTCGCATGTAAGTCGAGATTTGTGATGATGAAAAATGAGGACAAAATTAGTGCTACACTTTGCCTAGAGTTGCATGACAGTTGGCGACAATCGAGGTTGAGATTGGCCAAATTGGTGCAATCTTGGTTAAGTGAGGCAACATAATTGATCCAAATGATTTTGGAATGTCGTGGACAAAGTTAAGATTTTTGAGGTTTTAGCGTGATCAAAACTAATGTTATGAACATTTTATAGAGTTGGACTATTTGTCGAGAGGTTGGCCTAATTTGGTGAAAAATCAGATCTAAAACAAGCACCAAAAGTAAAAATACGTCAACATAGAGATTTCAGGCATTAATGAATAAAAAGAAATTAAGATGTTGATAAGCAGGTGGATGTTTATATATAAATATAAAATAAACAAAAATCAAATCAAACTTCATTTGATACGTTCAATAGAATATTTTATGCTTTGGTTCCCAAAACCTATCGGTGAACATTTTCGCTTCTTGATCTCCGTACACCCGATCTTCGTCCGATTTTTTTGCAAAATAGTAAAGTGTCACGAGACGGTAAGTTCAACCAAGTTTTCGTAGGGAAAAAAAGTATTCGACTCGAGATTTGGTAAATTCTAAATTCAGGGCATTTTCCACAATTCAATTTGAATTATTGCGATTTTTAATTTCTTTCGCGAGGTTTTAATAGGAATTGGTTGGGATTGTTGTGAATTTATGTATTAAGTTGATTTGAACTAATTTAAAATAAGTCATGCTAACATAGGTTATGGTTTTGGTGAAGTATATTAGTGCAATTCAGTTTATAACTATTTTGAAGATGTTTTATAATTAAAATTAGTTCCATTTGGGATTTTGGAAGAATTGATTGGTTTTTATCCAAATTGACTCCACGTGTTATAGAAATATTTTAAATAAGGTATAAAGCAATTTTCTTGTGTTAGGTGTTGAGTTTTGAGGATTTAATTGTAAGAATATTGATTTGGAGAAGTTTTGTAAGTTCAAAATTAATAAAGTTTGCCTAATCAACAAGCAGTATTGGAAAATTCATAAGTTCTATGTTTTTCATCCGATTTAAATGTTCTTGGAGTCTTTGAAAAGTGTGAAGTGAGCTATGCAAGTTCCTTTTTGGTCAATGTGCAAAACATTGAGGTTTTCAAGGTTGAAAAGTTACCCCAAGTTAGCTAGTTATGTAACGGCCTCAAATTCTAAAGCAAATCGGGCACCGCCACGTCGCCGAGACACATCACTAGATCATGCCACGTTACTTGCATACTTGTTCATGACGACCCGCGACCTATTATCAAATAATTTGACTTAGTCAATTTTGATGTTTAAATGATTATTTTATCAAAATATACTGGTTTATATAGAGTTTTATAACTTAATTTGTTTGTTTTTATTCGTTTAAGGTATTTTAGTAGCAGAAGTCTTAATAGTATCAATGCATGTTGCAAGTATAATGGCTAGCTTGCACTAATAGTGTAATCAACTTACGTTGATCATGGATATCGTCCTCAGGGAAAGGTTTTTGCACTAGTGGTTTACCTATTTTACTTTGAACTATTGCTAAAGAAATCTTTTTTAAGTTGTTTTATATCTAACTAAGCTATCTAACAAATTAATTTAAACTTTTCTTGAACTTTTATATTAAGGATATCTTAGTTCATAACTTCACCAAGATAATTTAATACTATGCTTTGTAACTATTTTTACATCTCATTATGTTATGTGTAATGCCTAATTAGAATAGGCAAATTTCTTTTAAATCCACTTCAATCCATTGTTGCGACAAAAAATACTCTAATGTGCAAATTGGTACTCCACCTATTGGTGTGAATAACTTAACCTCCATATTGCTTTAAGTCCCAAATCATTGGATTCATAACCAACTAAGTTTACTATCCTTGTCTTCCTAATCAACAACTATCTATCGATGTTATGTATTTTATGGTTGTACCATTCATGTCCGTATTAAAAGCTTCAATGGCCATGATAACTCTTAAAACCTACGTTCATTAAACATGTGATCAAGATGTCTAACGCATTACACTTAGAATGAATACAAATTCTAAACATTTCACTTTTTATATTCACTTTTTATTCATATTCAAAGCATAAAATTCATACCATAGGGTCCATTAATTCTTAAGATAAATATACTACTCACATTTCATTGAAACACTCATACATCACAATTTATAATGGAAATCATTGCAAATCATATATGAATATAAATATTATCTTGAATTTAATCAACGAAACCAAATTTGAATTGCAAACGTGAAGTCTTTAATATTTTCTTCACATAAACTCCTTAATATTCAAACTCAATGTAAACCCTATGCTTAATTATTCTAATGGTGGCTAATAGTTGGTATATTGTTAGTTTAACATGTCCTAATACCTATTTATACACCCTTATAACAATTAAAAACATTACTTTATAATTTAACTCGAAATAAAACTCCAACTTTCTATTTTTTGCAAGTCGCGCAATCACTAATGCTTCGACATCATGTGTGTTAAGCCATGGCATTGCCACTTGCCGCTACAACATGCACATATTTTTCTCTCCTGGTGCCTCGGCGCTGTCACTCATTGTCTTGGCGCTATCCCCTTTGTACCACAACGCCGCCATTGCGCCGGACCTTTAGACTTTGTTTTCTTCATTTTCTTATCTCTCCCATGCATTGCCTTTCCTTTCTACACCATGCCTTTCCTTCCTACAACGTTCACCATATGTAGTCATGATGCTTACCATATTTTCTTTAGGTTTTTACTCTTTAGGTTTTTACTCAGTTTCTTCTCATTTTGCTCATTTCCTTCCACACCTTAATTCTCTGAAAATGCAATAATATCATGATTTACAACTCATTTAAAGATATTTATACTTAATATACTATTAAACTAATAATCACTTATCAAATACTCCCAAACTTAAGATTTTGCATCCTGAGCAAATGTGTATTCTACTAAGTCTCATAATAATTCTCATTCAATTTACATTGTTCATAGGGTACCTTTAATTCATTAAGTTTCAAGTTAATCATCAACTCAAGGTTTTTCTTTGCAAAAACTTATGATTGTAAGACATTTAGCTTTAACAACTCATATAACTTCACTTTCAAAACACCAAAAGTAGATCACAACAAAAAACCATTACTACTCACAAGTTTGTTTCATCTCAATACTCAAGTGACAAGTATGCAATCTTATGATTTTTCATTAAGCTCAGTAATTCATAAATGAGCATAGATTAAACTCATCTTTAATAGACTTTGGCATTTCAAGAATCTATAAGATTTCACATAGTTGGAAAGGAAACTTAACTTAATTAGCTACTCGTACTCGAGCTAAATCTTTTATTTGAAAAGTTTTAGTTTACTTCCTCATTCTTTTCTCTATTTTTATTTAATTCTTCACATATTCTTCTTATTTTCATTTCTATTTTTCAGTCCTTGCTCCCTTTCCTATGGATTCCATTTTTCTCACTTTTTCCAACCATCAAGTTCTCTGCTTCATTTCATGTAGAACTTATGGGATTCTCTCATTTTTTTAATTTTTAAAACTCTAGTTAACAATTCTCGCTTTCTTTAAATCAAGTAAGTTAACTCCAATTTTTAATTTACAAGGCCTAATTCTTCCCCTTTTTGCACTAAGTATGTATTTGCTTTTATTTTGAAGAAAGATTCACACTTATTATAGAATCCTTAGTGATCTAACTTTTTCCACAAGAAGTGTTATAGTTTCTTGCTTTTGTTTCAAGTTCAAGGTCTTCCCTAACTCTAAGTTTCTAATCTTGATATCACATTGTTGTTTGTTATATTTCATTGTTTCTTCTTTAAAATCTAAAACATTCTCTTGAGTTTCATATCAACAAGATACTTGTAATATACTCATCCACAATTAACGGCATGAACATGCAAATGAACCACTTATTCATTACATATTACTTTATATAACCTAAGCTATACCACTTAAACATTAATAAAGTAAGTAAAATGAAAAATATTTACACTACCATGCTTTCATCCTTAACTACTTCAAATTTAAAATTTAAATGATCATACTTGTAGCGTTTATCCTTAATTCTCAACCTATCTTACTACTTCCCATAGTGTATTGTACTATCGATGCCCCCAAACTTAAACCAAACCTTGTCCTCGAGATTTAAAAGTAAATCTGAAATAAGAAAACATTAAAATACATAAACATATATAATTACACGAGTTATAATAAAGTAAACTAAACATAGAATAAAGCAAGTAAATAATTAACAAAATATCCCAAATGTTAAAAATATTTGGTATCAAAATCACTTTCAATTCCCATGGTCTAAAAATTCCCCTATCACACGGACTTTAGAATTGCACGTCATCATCGTCATCTGCATCATCAGCTCTAGCTTTAGATGGTGTCAATGGATGCTCCACCCACCTGCTCTACTCCAAATTTGATCAAACGCATATGATGGTGCTGCTGGAAAACCAATTGATCTATTAGTAGTTCTCAATCGTTTGCTTTTCTCATATCTAGCTATGCCCCTATGATGATCAACAAGCAACATGAAATTCCACTGTCCATTTCTTCAGTGTTGCTCTCTCCTTTCCATATCCTACTCATATCTCAACATGACTGCCTAGTATTACGCCTTATCCTTCGGATTGTCTCCTCATCTCTACTATCCACAACCTCTACTGTCGTGGAGTCAAATCCTCTGGTGGTAGTATAGGTGCCTATGGTGGAGGAGGTGGTGGAAAAACTTCAGGATCGGCTAAGTCATGTTCTCCAATTTTAATTTCTACAAACTTGTAGCCCTTAGCAAATCCATGCTACTGTTGTTCATCCTCTTCTAGTTGTTGGGCTAGTTCTGTTGTTGCTACTTTTGTTGCTTGTTCCTCTTATTTTTTGGCCAATAACTCGACCTCAAGTCTAGCTCCCTCGACTCCTTCTCTCTCTCCTCCTCGAGTCTTGGTAACTAGGTGGTGATTTCAATGTGATCATAAACGTAAATATGAGTAATAAATATAAGAAACAAAAACTTGTTGTCCCTTTCCAACATAATGGACTCCCTCAGACTTGTATGTATGATCTTCCCGATGTTGATTTCCTCATACCTCATAATCTCATGAAGACAAGCTGCTTTCATCTTGTTGATCTCACCCAGCTAAGAAGTGGGTTATAGCTATGGAACAAGAAATGTTACCACATTCTATAAAATTTTCTAAGACACCCTTCTTAATATGCTTCGGCACATTCTCGAGCTCCCATGACCAATGTGACAACCTACCCACAAGACCCACCCCAGGGCAAATTAATAATTGTGTGAACCCTAAATTAACTCAACTCTAATATAAAACAAGATTAAAACCCTAACCATTCCTAATTGATCTAAACACTCAAAATCAAAAAATGGGGAGAACTAGATGATGGAGATGGAATGCTCCTAAATCTATAAAGAAGGTAGTCTCTCTCTCCCCTCACGTTCTCTAAGTTTTTTTTGGGTTATTTTTTTTGGAAAAAAGGGAGAGTGAAGTCGTCGTGATGTCACCGTTGTCCACTGGAGTAGGGCGGCCGGCCCATAGCCGCCACTATGGGGGAGAGGGCCTCCACTAGGAAGCCTCCCATTCCCGACCCGTTCACTACGATATGAGTGTTAGTATGACTTGTATACCAAAATGTGTTTTGGTACACGCCAACGTTGTATGAGCCTATTGGGTCGCACACTAAGAATGGTTTTGCGAGATTTTAAGATGATTCAGAAAAATGAATTTTATGTGATAAAATTCATGACAGAAACGTCCTTGTGGTGTATTACACTTATACTTCTTTAAGTAAGGGTATATGTGTAATTTACTTAACCGTCTATATACAAGGGTTGTATAAATAGACGCTTTAAGTTACAATACACATACGAAAGATCAAAAGGCCGAAACTCTATTTTCGTTTTAGAAACGACTTAGGGTTTTTGGTATGCTCTGGATCGTTTTGGAGAGAAACAAAAAGATTTGGTATTCTCTCGAAGCTAGCACTTCGAATCTCGCCACCGTTCGTGTGTGGACTACTAGTAGAGGGCGTTCGTCGTTGGCAGCGCCTTAGAGATCGATCAACCTTCGAAAGGTATATTGCGATCGAGGTATGATTAAGTTTTTCATGGTTTAAACAATGGGCGATGAGCAAGCAACGCCCCCTCCTAGACGGGGCAAGGAAGCCTTACCAAGGGTCATTTCTACTCCTTTCCATCCCTAACTAGGGGTTGAACCCCCCCTAAGACTGAACCAGAGGACTGGTTTGGCCGTAGATCAGTCAATAGGAGCCAAAATCGGCGCCCAAAATGGTCAACAAGGGCCATTTTCCTTTGGACCTTAAAAAATAATAAATAATAATAAAACATTATAATATATATGATAAATAAAAATAATATATTTATATATATAATAAAAAATAAATCTTTTTCTTTAAAAGGGGCGCACTATTGCGTCCCGAAAGGAGACTAGTCGGGTCCCAACCCTCACACGGGGCAAGTGGGGACCCGTGGGCTCTACACTAGTGGACACCGAAAAAAATCTAAAAATAAAGAGGAATTAATATATAACTTGTCGATGATAAGAATGTGTCTTGATTTGTTTAGATTTGCAAGACAGTTCACATCGAGCCCCGACCGCACAAAAAATGATAGTGGATATCGTGACGAGTCGAGGTAAGTAAGGAGCTCCACTCATCTATCAAATGCGGTTTGCTATTAGTATATTTAGAATCATGATTTCAACTAAAGTACTTGGGATAGGGTTGTTGCCTACCTTTTTTGACTTTATGTAAGGTCTTTTGAGGAGCCATAGTCTTATAGTGCTACCAAGTCACCTTGAATGTTTAAGGACTTTTTAGGGAGCCGTAGCTAATGGTGGAACTAAGTCACCCATTGCAAGGGCCTCTTAGGAGTTGTGGATCTATGATGGAACCAAGTGTACCGGGCCTCCTGAGGAGCCATGGACACACGGTGGAATCAAGTCACCCACGTATATTTATTATATTTTGATGATTGGTCAAAAAGGAAGGCAATGAAAAATGGAACAATGAACTTGCATTTATATTTATTACTTTCTATGTATCTCTCTTGAAACCCCATTTGCATGTAAAACTTGTCTTTTATGCTTTATAACTCTTGAATTTCTGATTATTGTTTAAATGGCTTTATGGAAACATGAATGCTTACTCTTTATGGAAATTGATGTCACGCTATGAATGATCTATGTTTATCTTGTTTTCAAATGCATGCTAGTTTTATTTTACTTTATAGGTAAGACTTACGTATTTGATGGTTGACCGGGCTTTCCGCATTACTGAGCTCCATTGGTTCTTTTAGCTTACTCCCTCTTACACTACAAGTCCATCTACAAGTACAATAGATCATGGCAAGGGTAAGACCATCGCTTGAAGTTTCCTTGCAGTGTGAGCCTTGCATGATATATCTACTATTTATTTTGAAAACTATTAATAAAGGTTATAATCTAGGCAAATCTGTTGGGTAGTTAAATATTTCTTTGGTTAGTTTGATACATTTATTAGCTTTTGAAGGTTGTGGAGATTTTATATTATTTTGATTTGCTTAAATGAATTTTAAATACCCGATAGTTTGGTTTATGATGACATATGGTATTTATTTAAATTCAAATTTTGCTTTCTATTGCCATATTTTACTCCGCATGTTGTTTAGGAGTGCCAAACCATTATTTAAGCTTGGTTCAGGTATTGGGCCTAAGTGGCGGTCTAGGCAAGGCGACTTAACCCTACGTCGGGGAAAGGTCGTTTCAGTTGGTATAAGAACATAAGGATTAGAACCTAGGGAAATGTTAGGTTAGTGTAACCTAAGTTTTTAGAGCCTTTAAAATTTAAATGTCAAGTTTAAATGAGATGACTCAATAGTATGGGACATTGTTCAAAGTCGACTTAACATATATAAATGATTAATTCTAGGATGGGGTAGTATAAAAGAAATCTAACATGTTGTATTGATTATTTGTCGCCTTGTATATATGAATATATCGTTAGATATATAGATAATTATCTTCCCTATTAGTCTAAATTTCTCTTATGGTTTTTGCGAGCGGATTAGGAACTTGAGTTCCACGAGATAGTGGAGTGAATGACAACGAACGCCGCAAGGAAATTGAAGCCAAGTCATTGGGAGAGAGCCCACAAGAGCTTCAAGTAATATTTGCAATGACTATTGTGAGAACAAATAAGCTTTGATTGGGAATCACATAGTGTAACGCACCTATACATAATAATAGTGTAGCAAATAAAATACTCAAAAAAGAATCATGAAACTCGAAAGGGCGTGAAGAAGCCACACTATATAAGTAAATGAGAGTAGTTATGTGATCAAACTTCAAAGAAGTAACTTTGACACTTGAGACTCTATTTAAGTGGTTAAAATTCATGATGCCTTGTTTATAAAGGAAGATGTGGCAGCCCCAAATCCCGAGGCCGCCGTGGGACATGCCACATTGCATCACACGTCAATAAGCCTTGCCGCATAGTAGCCTACTTATCAACGATGCCCTATGACCTAACCGATTGCTTACATGTTTTACATTAAACTCTAACTTATGTAATTAATCTTCATATAATTATTAACAATTTAAATTAGCCGGTTAATTCATTTCTCAAGTATTAATACAATTTTACAGCAGAAGTCTTTAAGTGAATAAATTATGCAATATTTAACAATCCTAAGTAGTGAAAAACCCAACAAAAAGATGTCATGTATATATCAAAAGTGAAATAAGTATAGTAAAAGGTCCATATACATGTATTCAAAGTTCTACAGTCCCCAAAACCTAGTGAAAAGTAAATACATACATACTATAATCAAACACGAGTTGGCATCACTATCTCAGAGGTAATCCCCCAATATCTCCTTGCCCTTACCCATGCTCGTCAATGGATCTGCACTCAGTCATCCAACAAATACAGTGATGAGTCCAATAAGTAAAATCCCGTGATAATATTCATGAAATAAAATTGGTAAACTACGATACATGCAAATATGACATCTGACAACAATAAGTCATATTCTCATGAATGTAGGTGGCATACGACAATCAAAAACATCAATGAATAAATGTAACAACACATACCAATAAAGCAGGCTCAGAAATAAAGCAACAATGAATAAATAAACAAGCGAATAATCCGAGAATACCTTACCTAAACTAGCCGATAATCGATAAAATAGGACATAAACTATGTATATACTCACAGGCTTGTAGTAACTAAACCCCAACAACAGTCAACGTATAAACTATTCTAGATGTTATTTCAAGTCAATGGAATATCTTACATCCCTCCCGATGGTCGTGGATACATTATACTATCGTAAGAACAAGTGCTAAACAAGAAAACTTCAACAAGTGATTTACCCACAACCAATATATACGCAACCGAATTAGAGTGAAACCCATGTGTACCCACCAACAGTCACACATGTAATCTGATATCGATAAAATAAAGTTATGAATTTTGTAAGGCATTCCAACGGGTTTGCACACCTTAAATACATCAAATCTTCATCCACAAAACCTTTAAATCGACCTTGAAAGTGTACTTGATGCCCGACTACAATTCCATAGGTCCTTAATATCAAATTAATCTAAATAAATTAGGTTTAGGTTAAATGGGTTTAGGAACCTTAACCCAAAATCTTAAGACTAAACAACATTCAAATTTTAGTCTTGTATTGCAGCACAATTTTAAGCATGAAATGACCCAAATATCGAAATCTTTCATGGGTACAAAGTTTTTTATCTCTATCTTAGCTTTCTGAAAAATTGCAAAATTCAAGTTTAAAATGAAAGAGATATTGCAATTTTACTAAAAATAGCTCAAATTGGAACCAAATCCGACCAGTAGACTTAGAAAACTTATTTATCCAAATCTATAGTTTCAAAAACCATCACTACAAAAAATAGTAAATTAGAGACGAATTAGCAACGACATTTAATTTCGTTGCTAACTAGAAATGATCAAAGATGTAATTGAGACAGAAGCAGTCAGAGATGGAATAGAGATAGATTACAAACGGAAATAGAGATGGAATAGATACAGAAATAAAATCCATTTCTAACAAGTGGCGCTAACTTTCCCGCCAAAAGTTTAGTAGTTTATGACCGCCATCACCTCTCAAGATTCATGCATTAATCGATGCCTCACTCAAACCCTCTCTCTCCTTGAACTCTCTCTCTTTGAACTAGAATTTTCTCCTCGAACTCTCTCTCCCTTGCCTCCCAAACCTAAAAACCACGAATCATTCATTGTCAACTCCTCTCTTCACCGTCGCTGTCAACTCTTCTCTTAACCGATGCCGTTAACTCCTCTCTTCACTAATGTCGTCAACTCTCTCAATATTTGTTAACCGAAGGGGCTGAGATTCGCGAATCAGGTCTAGGTAAGCAATTGAAACGGGGTTTGGTTTTGGACGATGGATGCTTCAAGAGGGGTTTTGTTTTAGGCAGTCACGACTTTATTGGTTGGAGATTTGGTTGGTTTTGGGGTTTTGTGCTCATTTCCGCTCCACTTTGTTCCCCAAAAGTCATTCGCGGGCGGGATTGGTACTATCCGTCGTTCCTCGGACCGCACACGGTGAGGAATCGTGTCAAGATCAAGGCAAATTCGAAGCTGTCGAGGCTAAAGTTGCCTCATTTGCCTGCTCGTGGAGCTTACCAAGCACTGTCAATGGCACCGGGATGTAGTTTTGTTGCGTCGAAAGTGGAGGAAGTGAAGAAGGTTAAATAGTTTTTATTGTTAAACTCGAGTTCTTCGTCGTTGTCGTCATCGACGACAACAACGACTACTGCATGTGGATTGGGAGGTTTTGCGGTTCTTTATTTGATTAATTGTAATTTGGATTTAAGGTAATTAGTTTTAGATCATCGAATTTGCATGCTTTTTGTTTAACTAATCCGAGGCATTTTATTTTCGTGTTTATGGTTGCAGTTAAGTGTAGCTTGTGTGTTGTCTGTATCAATGACAATGTTTCATCATTGAAGAAGGATGTGTAATTGTTGGTTCATCATCATTGGTGGCCTTGCATACATAATCTTTGTTTGTTTCATTTTGAGATTTGAGTTCACTAGCTAGTATAGGTGAAACTGTGAAAGGGTATTGGTTCTGCAATAATGCTAAACCTAGCTAGTTATAATATATATACTCCTATTACAATTTTACTACACAATGACATATATAGATGCTTGAATGTTAAGTACATGATCATCAATGGCCTTCATATGTGTGTAATTGTTGGTTCATCATCATAGCTGCCAAGTATTGTTGTTGTTGATGTTGTAGTTGGTGATGTTGTTATTGTTGTTGTTGATGGAATGGATTGCCATGATGCATCATCTCCAACCCGGCTCCCCTTCAGAAATACCCGCTAGGGCCCCGCATTTATCGCCGCGGCGGGTAGTCCTTGGACGGCCGAGATGTTCTCTATATGCCCTTTAGCTCATAAGTCTTCTTGATCTTATGATTGATGATTGATGAACATTTAGATAAATGCTGTCAATATGGTTCTTTGACCTTGTAAAGAGTAGGAAAAAGGGTCGTCAAAGAAGTGTAGTTTACTAGTCTCTAACCGATGAATGATGAACTGCAAAGCAAATGTATGTCCAAAAACCAGTTTGTCTCTAACTGATCATCTTATTAGGAAAACATGGGTGGTTCAAAGTGTAGAAGATTAGTTTTGATTAGGTTTTATAGATCATATTGGTCAGGAGTAAGGGAGAGAGAAGGGTATAGAGAGAATCACAAAAATTCTATTTTCTCCATTTCTCTTTCTTTTGTCTATGTTGATGCTAATGGAAGAAGAATGAAAGACCTTGAAAGATCTTGAAAATAATAAACAAAGCTTCTTTTTTCTCATTCTCTTTGTTTTTTTCGTTTTCTTTTTTACAACATATCTGATCATATACTATTTTCTTTTTGCTTGTTTTATCTCTTTTTGGCACCCCTCATTTTCAATAGCCTTTAGATGGTGACATCTTTCACTTTGTTGCAGTTCAAAATGTGCATCTTTTCATTTTATCATTATCATCTTTTAACCTATTGTGACAAGTGCATGCATAAAACGAATTTTTATCTTTGAATTCAAAAAGACAAACCACCCATCATGTTAAAGACTATTGGACAAGTACTAGGATGGATTGATTCAATGTTGGGAAAGTAACCCATTTTGAATTAATTTTTTTTTCAGTTTTTCATTGGCTAGCTGGCTTGTTTAAAGGTATTGGATTCTTTGTTGTGGAGTCATGCTTTCACATAAATTTTGATCGGATTTTTTATTAGAAAATTGTAAGTTAGTGATGTGGGCATGTGTTGTAAGGCCATGAATGGGAGTGGACCATTTTTTAATGGTAAGAGTAGATAAGATCTCATGAGTGATGAGGCCACTGTACAGTGTTTCTGATGAAGGTTATACTAATGAAAAGCCACTTTAATTAATTTGATATATATGATTTTACAAATCATTTTAGATCTACAATCTCTTTTTTGTGCAAATACACAATGACATTGCCTAATAAGAATGCAACATAAAAACTTGAACATAAAAAAAAAATCACATGATTTTGAATGCAAGAGTCACACTCACACACACACAATGAATAAGTGCATACAAGCTCCTAGAAGCTCTTATCACATATTTTAATGCTAGAGTTGTCATGGTAATAAAGGATTGGATTAGTTTTTTACCGCTAGTGGCCCTAATGTCCAACGGGATTGGTCATTGTGTATTTCAATGTCATTGCATTTTTAATTAGTATAATTAGTATGCTTTAAAGATTTTATATTTTTTGTTAGAATAGAAAAAATATTTTAGATTGTTAGCTCATTTTTTTCACATATTTGATTTTCACGGTTCAAGTTTGGTTGTGCAGTAGTTGTCGATGATTGCCTTGCACTACTGCACACATCTTTACTTCAAGGTACTTGCTCGATAAATATAATTTCTTAGAATTCTATATAAATTTGTATAACAAGGTTCTTGTCCATATGGTTGTTGTGAATCATTTAGATTGTTTGGATTGCAATGCCTCTCTAAGGGTCGCACGTGCATTCCTTAAATCTTTATTTCTTTTTCCTTGTGCATTTATAATTTTTTTTGTAAGTAATCGCTTATACCTTTGATCTTTCTATGCAAAAAGACATGTATCTAACGTAGAGTTCTTGAAATCACGAAAAGAAGCAATGAAGCTCAAGGTACCCCTACTTAAGAAAACAAATTTAATGCTACTATTATATTGTTACCATTATGTGTGTTTGTGTGTTTTTCTTTTATTTTCAATTTCGGTACTGAAATAATGTAAAAGAAAATGAATACCATCAATTCATGATAACAATAGTGGAAAAGAAGACTTAAAATAATGTGAATAGATGTAATCTAAGCTATAACTGATTTGAATATTTTCGAGGGCTCGTAGATGTGCGTAGGAGAGAATTGTTTCAACTTATGTAAATTATGAAGTCTGTGGTAGCCGCTATTGTTTGGTCTTATAATTAAACTAGTTGATCCATGCTAACTGATGACTTCATTTTCAAATCATTTAGATCCTAACTAATTAATATGTCCCAAATTAACTAAATCAAGGGTAATGGAAGAGTTTGATCCATACGGTTGACGCCAACTAATTTGATTAATGGATGTGTCCTTATATTTAACATTTTTATAATACAGATTGATACATCCGAGACACCACCTACTATAAGTTAATTGTATTTGCATCTCCACACTGTAAATCACGACGAGGTGACATTCATCGATACTAGATCGGAGCGGTTTTATGTAAGTATGGAATTACGAGCTAAATAGTATTAACTTTACTTACTCGGGCATAGAAACGAGAGATGAGTAACTAAGTCTTTTATCTTTTATGGTAGTTTGCATAAATTTTGAAATGATAATTCTTCTTTTGTGGATATTTAGATGACAGGGTGGTAGGAGATAAACAATTTGAGGATACTTAGATATCTTTTATGGTTGTTTATCAACGAGGGATGAGCAACTTTATGATATTTTGATATTTTTATGGTTGTTGTAGAACAATGAGAATTGTAGTTTTTTTGTGGATACTTAGGTATCTTAGACATTTATTATACTTGACTATCATTCGTGGATATATAAATCTTTTTTAATATTGAATTGTATGTTTTTTTTCTCATTTAAATCTTTGTTGTTGATATATATATTGTTGATTATTGTAGTATGTGAAATTCTGCTTTTTTTGGGATGTTAGCACCCCCAAGGAGTTGTTGGAGGGGGTGCAGGCGATGGAGCATGCCCTGTTGTTATTCTCAATTTTAGAAGTTTCAGAGAACCAGTTTGATTCTTGTGAATATTTAAACAAAATTAGGCATATAAATGGAATAAAGATAGATTAGCAACGGAATTTATAAATTCCATTGCTAATCCGTCTCTAATTTGTGAAGAAATAGCAAGAAAAAAATTGGGTAAAATGAGTTTAGAAACAGAATAGAGACGAATTAGCAACGGAATTCATAAATTTCATTGCTAATCCATCTCTAATTTGCAACGAATTAGCAATGGAATTTATAAATTTCATTGCTATTCTGTCTCTAATTAGAAACGAAATTTATGAATCTAATTAGCAACGAGATTTATGAATTTAACCCGTTTCTAATTTGCAACGGATTAGCAACGGAATTTATGAATTCCGTTGCTAATTTGTCTCTAATTTGTAATGGATTAGCAACGGATGCAAGCAAAACCATTAACTTAGGAAGAATGTCCATTGTTGTTCCATCTCTGTTTCGTTTCTAAATCCGTCTCTTATCAGTAATGGAAACACATTTCCGTTGCTGACTAAATTAGCATCGACAATTTTAGAGACGGAATAGATTACATCTCTGTTCCATTGTTGAATTGAATTAGAGATGGAATTTATGCTAATCAGCAACATAAATTTTTGTTTCTGATCAGCTATTTTTTTGTAGTGCGTGATTTTCGGTAACAAAGCAGCTAACATACATAATAACAACATAAGATATCAGCTTATTAGGAGAAGTAATTAAGGAGTTATGCCTTTTAAAAGTTTAGTCGCAAAAATCTCGTAATGCATTCAATCACCTATTTGTAGAGCACTTTTGGACATGAAAAAACTTGAATTACAAAAGGTTTAGTAGGACGAAGTTGTTCTCCTTTGAGTTAGCTTTCAAATGCCACCAGAGTGAGTCCATTTTGATTAAAAAGGAGGAAGTTATGACCAAATCACATAGGTTGGTTCATAATGCAACATAGAGAATTTCAATTTTGATCTTACAACTTAAAAAATTCATATTTTTTATTTCAAAACCAAATTAAGAACTTCACAACAGCTAGATTATCAGCTTGAAATGAGGAATCCAAATATATAAACCAATTTCAAATATTCAAACATCTATCCTTTGAAAATGACCAAAATCGAAAACTGATTTTAAACTTGAAATAAAGATATGTGTACCTAGGGTAGATGAAACTTTGATTTGAGCTCCAACTGTCCTTCATCTCTCTGAAATCTTCAACCAAGACCCTCCTCGATTCCTCTAACTTTTCAGCTTAAATGTATATGTTGAGCTCCTCCATTAAGTATATGTCAGACCCCACCTAATTAGGGCATCTGACCTGCTTAGATTACATTAATTCCCTGATAACTTAGCAGCCTTAACATCTCCATCAATAAATAATTAAGATTAATATCTTGTAATCATCAATTCTAAAACTTTATCAACCACGGAGGATTTTAAAGTGAGTCTTAAACCTCAAAGTTCCGTAAAGAATAATTATATAATTCTCAAAGTTTATTTAGATTAACTACATTATCCTTAAAAATTTTGTACAAAAATTTCAACAGCACCTCCTCTATTTCTAAGTCTACACCGAAACTCTTAGCCTTCAAAAATCTTCAACAAAACCTGCTCAGTTTTGGTGGAAATGCCGAAGGACTCATAATCCACCCATAATAATATATATTGCATTAATTGAATGTATATTCATTCTAACATAATTTAAAGGATAAAAAACCTAAACTAACATTACCTTCGCTTCACAACTATCTCAATTTGTCTCAAAACTGTTCCAACCATTCCAAATGAGATCCTAACCACACACAAACCCAAGAACCAATTTATATAATATATTATATTCAAAACAACACATGCATAGTGAGAAAGGAATTAATCAAATCATTGAAAATCTATTAGTTTTTCCTTTCCTTTGTCGTTGCTCACACCTGTCATTACCAAATTATAAAAACTCGATAATGTCAGATAAGTAAATTACACACTATCCAGTATACCTATAATAATCAAATGCATTACATTCCAAGAATTTAAACGAACAATAATATCACAATGAAATGTAAATGTACAAGTATGCAATCCATCTCGTTTCTGTTGACCGACCACAATCAGAAGATGTCTTTCCAAAAGTGGTGGGTAAACAGTAATAAAGATTCATGAGTTTGAGAGGAAGTCCCTCAAGAAGCCACGCCTTGGACTCTCCGTTAAGTATGATCGTCGCCAGCATCACAAAAACAACCCATCCTAAACAAGTGTCTACAACGATCAGTGACTCCAATCGCATAACACCACGGTGTTCATCCTATCAAACATATAGCTAATGAACACAATGGGACCCCCAAAGGCCTCCTTATTCTCATGTTCGTGAATGCATGATCAATAAATATGCAACGATAAACCATGCATACAATTATATTTGAGAAATACTCATACAATGTAAATATTACTATAGGATTTACTTAACCTTACAAATGTGATACCAACGTTCTCTTGCGCTCCGAGTCGGTTAACTAGTCCACACAGGATTCTAATTACGGTCCTACAATGAATTTGTAAGTCCTGTAAGATACTATAATAATTCCACAATTGTTTTTCAATTAATTGCACTTGAATTGGCTGAATCACGTCTTAAAACCATTAAGATAGTTCCAAAATATATTCTCCAATGCATGGATTTCATTATTAACTCAAATTTATTGTTCATTATAGAAAATTACGTTGTCTAGGCTTAAATATAATTTTTTTCAATTTATTATATATTTATCATTCATGCCTCGACCCAAAACCACGAAATCTCTCCAAATCATATCCTCGGATGTTTAGATCCCGATTTTGACTCCAAATTGTGATTTGAAATCGAAATTAACCTAAACTCGACTCAAAAACCCAGTATAAATCCTTGAAAAAAATCCCAAAATCCTTATTTTTCATAAAAATCCTCAATTTTCATCGATTTTTCCAAAAATCCTATTTTTCATAATTTTCCCTAATTTCCAAGGATCTATTTTAATTTTTTTGATATTTAAAACCATTTTATTTTTAGAACACATTTTTTTTGTTGGAGGGCAAGGGCTCCCTGAACCGGTTGCGGTTCGGCTCACTTGAGCCGAACCCGGTTCAGGGTCATCCCCTTCCTCCATCATGAGACGAACTTCTCTGTTTCATTTTCAATCTATTTTTATTATTTTTATTTTTTGGCTCGGGGTTGAGGTTAAGCTCCCCCCGTGGCCGAATACCTCAGAAAATAACCTCCCCCCAGTTATCTTCTTCTTCTTTCCCTCTAGTTCAACTGTGTCTCGGTCTCTCTTTTCTTTTCTTTTTTTTTTTTTTTTTTTTTTAATTTTGTTTCGAACTCCTCCTCTGTCCTCAATTCAATCAACAATCCACCTATCTCTCCCATCGAACCCAAAACCAATCCCCCAATTCATTCCATACATCATAGTTAACCAAAATCGAAGATTCACAATAAAAACCAAATTTTCATTAAACTCACCTCACTTTGAACCGCCATCACAGTCCCTTCAATTCGATATCTCAATTCCAGTAACGAGAGAGAGATTCATGTGAGAGAGGCGAGAGAAAACGAGACACAAAGAGAGGAGAGAAACCAGCGAGTCGATGAAGAGAAGATGAAGAACAGTGAATGACCGAAAGAAGGGGATGATTCCAGTTGGGTGCATACCCCGGTTCGATTTCGATTTCTAATTAAAGGGCATAGGAAATGACCAACCTACCCCTCACTTATTACCCTCAACTATATAAAACAATTCTGTTTTAAGTAATTTTTCATTTTTCTATTTATTTCATGACTATCTCCTTGATTTATGTTCAAATTAAACCCAGAAAAATATCCGTTTTTACCAAAAGTTGGAGAATTTACCAAAGCACTCTAAAACTCCCGAAAACTTGTTTCGAACGCAAATCAAGGTGTGAGAACCACGTCGGCCCATTAGATCTATTAAAAGTCTGAAACTCGAATTTTTAGACTTAAATTCAATTACTTGCTGCAAAATTCGAAATGATATGTCAATATTTTAACAATCTCAGTACCCGTCTAGACACATATCTCGAGAGAAAACTCCACGAAACATCGAATTCACTCATTCGACTGGAATTTCGCATAAATAACATAGTATATAATACACAACACTAGGCACACATCACCAAAAAAATGAAATTAATTATAAATCTCAATTTCATTGGTCTTTAACTCTCAAATCGCGGCTAAAATCATAATTAGGCTATGCTAATCTCTGATTAACTGTAATTACTAATTTAAAAAATTTCGGGATTTGATAGTATAAGCCTTATATTGTTATATTAGTTAGTGGAT
Organism: Stephania yunnanensis; assembly: GCA_039657365.1. Lineage (NCBI taxonomy): Eukaryota > Viridiplantae > Streptophyta > Magnoliopsida > Ranunculales > Menispermaceae > Stephania > Stephania yunnanensis. The sequence goes on along the minus strand of CM077585.1, from coordinate 48,680,969 downwards.
TAATTAGCCAAATCTTTGATTTACTATTAATTAATTACTAGGACATGTGTCCTCCCTCAATGCCACTTGTCCCCAAATGAAATCACTTGTCCCACATGAAAACCACTCATCTTGTCATGTTATATGTATTATAGGATCATCACTAGGTTGATCAAGTGTTCAATTAATTCCTATCCAACTATAGGAGTTTATTTTATCTTAAATCAAATTAACTCACCTAGGCATATGATTACATATAGTTAGCGTGTTTAGTTATATATTTAATACATTTGCGGTTACACTAACCACTGATTACCCGATACTCAGTGTTCCGCACCCTGACATACATCTCGAGTTACACAATATTTTACTTTATTGAATGAACTAACTTAGGTTATAGTTTTAATTAGACATCATATCCTACTATTTACATTAGTCTAACATCCCCAAGTAACTCTTACCTAATACCCGCGTCGACACACTTCCCAATGTACCTACTCGTCACACCAATTCTTCCGTTAGTAATGTACACACATGCGATGCAATACAATAATATAATGATTTTAAGCACTACATTATAAGCAACAATCATTCATAAATAACATTTACCCTTGATTCTCGTGTTCAAGTCCACTGAGTTGTCCACATAACGCCCGAATTATGACCGTCAATCTCCAAGATTAAAGCTAATCCTAATTTAATTAATTTGGGCCGTTATAAAAGATCTTCAATCTTAGTAAGGATAGAAATAAATTTTGGTATCAGACAACAAAAATTAAGTTAGTTCGGCTATGAAACTCAACTTAAAACTTAACTCAATATAGGAAGGATGCGTGTATTATTAGACATCTAAATCTCGATTAGAGATGCAAGATATTGGTATGTAATTTGACTTTATGGTTATTACTCTAGTTTAACTCATGTTGTTACATATAACCTATTTTCTTCAAAAAAAAAAAAAACTCTTTCGACTAAATTGGATCATGATTTGAGTGGAGTTTCGAGTTATTACATAGCATGTTTTGATAAACTTTTTAAGGAAGAACTCTACTTATTTTTACAAGATTTGAAAACAAAAACAAGTGTAAAAGGAAAACGACTTCTTTTCCTTGACGTTCGAAAGAAGTGAGTAGACTTATGTGTATTTCAAAGATTTGTCATCATAATTTCATTTGGTCTAAAAAATAACCTTAACTCATATTTAACGAACTTGGTTGAGACTCCCAGTTCAATTTACATGAAGCCAAATTTTTTTTAAAGAATTTTGACTAAATGAAAAAGAGTAAAGTATTGGTTTAGAACTACGTTATCATTTAATTGGTTGGAATACTAAATCTCATGTAGTTATAATTTATTTTTAAATTACATCGACTGAATCGATTTGAAAGGAATTTTACAAATTTCTTGAAACGCAGGAAGATTTCATATATTTCCATAAAAACAAGCTTTACTCAAATTGAAAAGTGATTTTTGATGAAAACTCAAGACTTTGCATAAGTTTTAATTCGGATTTAATTTTCGATGATTGTAATCACGTGTCTAAAGTTTTGATCGACCTTATGTAAAAGAAAGTCAATTCTAAACCAATATTCAATGGGTTGAATATCAAAATTGAGGAATCCTAAAATGAGGTTCAATATGAAATATAAATACACGACATACCGATCAGTAAATGAGAATTTAAAGAGTACCTTAAAACAACTCAATGAAAAATTCCAGTGTCAAACTAGTACACTCAAAGATAGGCAAGTTACTAAAATTTGGGATCCCAAGTCAAAGATTATTTTCGATGAAATTGTTGCGTGTGAAGATCTCATCACCAAGTAGAATTAGTAGATGTCGTAAGGACTTCAGATCCGAGATTAAGATGATACAAATTAAAGGAAACTAAATGAGAAATAAATTGTTTTAACTTAACTTTGAGTGAGTTGACTCAGAAGATTGGGGATATTAAAACTTAATAAATCATTTTCAAAATGAATGAGGTGTATGGGACGATGGTACCAAGATGGAATGATTAACTGAACGATAGCATGAGTCAAATTAATGTGTTGCTTGAAGAGCATATGTCATAGTTAATGATATTATAATGAACCTAATGGTAGCTGAATCATTAAAATTGGGGATACCCCAACAAAAAGAATATTTTTGATGTGATTGAACACATGAACTAAGGACTCTAAAGTCAAAGAGGAACCTAAAATGATTAGTAAGGGATAGTTGAAGGAAAAATAACACTAAGAAATAACCAAAGGGACTATTGTCACCTAATCTAAGTGAATAATGATTTGATACTTAAAATTGCAGATCCTAAAATAGGATTGACCATGAAAAATTGAATAAGTAAATTAGATATATGAAGAATTGCAGACTCAAGAGTGAAAATACGTACTACGATAGCTTTTTATAGCCATAGGATTCGTAAGGGGAGTACCTTTTCCAAGAACTTAATATTTCAAATTGAAATGATGACACCATGTGAAATCGTGATAATTGCTTATAGAAAATAACTTGAACTTTCTCGGTAAGAGTGTACATTACCGTAAGACCTGAAACTACCGAAACTAGACGTTTTGGGAAAGATAAATGATCTAACCATTGATAGGTCAATGATTAAAATTGGGATCTTAGGTCAGGATCAACTCCTAATAAAGTTCATACCATATACATGAATAATATGATAATTAAAAAAGATGAGAAAATGCCTTAAGCTAGCTATGGAACATGAATCTCTAATTGGAGATAAAATGTGATGGCCCTGCTTCTCAAACCAGGTACAGCCCGACCTAATCTCATCATTAAGCCTTAATCTATGTCATGTAGGACTTAACAACATACTAGTCAACATTTTCACTTCATTCACCTCGTTACTCACGATCAACATAATTACTATTTATTTCAAAATCATCAGATTCAATAAAGAGATCGTTATCGTTACCTTAACTTTCACCGGAAGACTTATTAAAAGTAGCGAAAGCATTTCTAAAACACATACTATAAAACCAGGTAAATAAATGATCATATAAAACCAACTAAAGTAATACATGACACAATAAGGGAATTCTAGTCTCTCAACCCAATATACAACCCAAAGTTATACAAAATGACATAAGTAATAGATACGCAAGATGATCACCTATAAAAGTAGCGGAAATTATCCTCCGACAGCTCAAAACTAATCATCAATCTTCTCCTTCCTTGATCTGCTAATCGAAATATCTGCACTCATCGTCATAAAAAGACAATGAGTATAGTAAAGTAGAAAGTAACACTAGAGACATTCATCCACATTTCTAAATATACAAGTATCTGAAAGCATAACAATAGCAAAGAAAACTGAACAAGAATCATGCTATAAGATACTTCAGTTAAACGTCATGAAACTGACACTTAGCTTACCGCAATGATCTAGGGTTGGTCGACTATGAAATTACATCACATCAACTTTGTTTCACTATGTAGGGCATAGATATGCTCATGATTGCCCATTTCTCATATATATATATACTTTTTGAAAACCTTGCGTCCCAAACCTCGTGTGCCACTCAAGCTAGGCATGAAATGAAGATGTCAACACGGTGAAGTGCATTAAGATGAATGTTGAAAATCGCTTAGGAATGGTAGTGATAACAAACATTCCTCATAATTACAATAGTGGAAGCTTATTGTGTAAGTTAATGGTTAAATGTGACAAATGAGTTACAAGGCGGATCGTGGTCAATAGTTGACTTGAATTATGAACATACAAGAAGGAACATCAATAAATGTGTAATAACAATGATATTAAGATGCAATTTCAAAAATGAATACTATGTCTGCTCATTAGTAGCCTCCATGGATAAGTCACAATGACATGATAAATCATTCATTGATATGTGTAACCAAAATGGTGACAAAGATGGTGTGCCGGTGTTCATACCATAACATATAGGTATCCTTGTTTCATACTACTAGTAGGTTGTATAGATTTGTTGCTAGATGGGTAGAGATATTCTTCGAAAGAGATAGACACCAAATCACATCTCGGTATGGTTATCTTTACTCGTTGATTGTATGATTTGTTTGTAGATAGCGACTTCATGGGAGATTACAAAGGAATACCCAAAACACGTGATTATAGAACTTAGAAGGTAGCTAAGTTATAATGACTATATTGGGACATATATGACATAGGCCTTATGAATTCAGCCCGTGGGACAAAATTGATACTACTAAGAAGTTAGATTAAATAGTAAGATTTTATTTCACGCGAGATACATGCATATTTCGCAGGTTCATATTTGCGTAAGTTTTTTTAAAATAATACTAAAAATCTTTTTTCGTAAAAGAAATCGTAAGGAATGGACACGTCGGGCTACGAGTGTACCTTACTTTTACTTTCGAGAATGAAAGTTCTTAAAATTAGAATTATTGTGATGATCCTAAACCCACAAAACCCTCCCCATAGGCCAAATTAGTAATTGTATGAACCCTAAACTGGTTCAACTCTAATATAGAACAAAATTAAAAATTGAAACCCCTAATTGATATACAAACTCTAAATCAGAAAAAATGGAAGAATTATATAATGGAGATAATGGCAATGAAATGCTCTTAGACCCACAAGAGGTAGTCTCCCTCTCTCCTCACCTTCTCTAAGTTTAGTTTTGGTTATTTTTCAAAAAAAGGGGGATGGCGGCGACATCGCGACGTCGTCGTAGCGACAGCGCCGGAGAAGGGCAGTAGGCCCATCACCGCCACCATGGGGGAAGAGGGCCTCCATTAGGAGGCCCCCATGCCTGACCTGCTTGCTGCCATATGGGCAGAAAACAAGGGGCGTCCCCCTCTTGGACTCTCATACGTCCAAGGGCAAGGTGACACGTGTCGAGTGTGCATAATAATTTCTCATCTTGTACTATTATCTTGTAGTAGTGTTAAATGGTATATCGTCTCCACATGAGTTTTTGAAATCTCAAAGGAAAGAAGTTTTTCTTTTTTTTTTTTAGATTAATTTAATTAATCTAGCTAAACGAGAATTGAAATATTAAATAACTTAATAATTATGATTACTGCCTTCAATAACCAAACCAACTAAATTAATATAAAAAAATAAAATTCAAACTAAACTTAACAATAATCAAATGCAATTCAATATAAATAAACAAACATCTAAACAAACCCCTACTAAACAATAAAATATATTTGGGTTATTTTCAAATACTAGAACATAATATTATTTCACTCTATAGTTATAATCACAAAACATGGAATCTTGGAATCATTAAACCTAACTTCATAATAGGTTGATAGTCTTTAGTCAGCCACCGATTTTCCTTAATTTAATGGAAATGTCACATTCTTATCATTGTAAATCTACCAATTTTATAAAATGCAACACCATAGAAATATAATAACATTAAGTTTAATAAAAAGTATGCTTAATCTAAGCCAATATTATCGAAGCCGCATAATATACAACTTAGAATACAATCACCTAGAACATCCACTCGGGAAATGCCATATAGATTAATGCTAGTTACTACTTCTATAATTGTTGTCAATAACTATAGGCATAGATTCCGAATCATAGTACCACATAACACATTTGCAACTATGCATGCAGTACTAATCTCCTTTAATTGTAATACGCGAAAAAAACTTGTTAATTCTATGATTGACATGTATGAATAGATTTAAAGCATTAAGTTTGTAATTCCTTAATTAAACTATATGCAATCCAAAACATACTACATTGTCTAAGGTTTGTTTAGATTGATAGACTACTTACTCATGCTGGAAATAAACAACGCATAAATATAATTAAAAGACATAATGAATGAGTAAATACCTTAATATAAATCAAAGCTCAAAGTACCTTCAAACATAGACAATAAACTAACCTAAAGCAAAAGGAAAAAAATTAAAAGCAAAAAGAGAGAAGAAGAAAGTTATTTTAAAGCTCTCTGGTTTTTTATAGTCTCCCTATGTATACATATCATAAATAAACTTAAATTCTTCATACTAATCTAAGAACACGTGATCGACCTCAACGGTTTCTTAGCAACTCCTAACTTATATACAAATCGTAGAGCAAATAATTGAGTTTAGTTCTCGAAAACAATTCAAGTTAATTTTTTAATTTGCTCTTCTCGCTACCGATTTATATGGAAATTCTTTGTGCTATTCCAAATTCATGTGGATTCGTTGGTGTAGTTTTTCAATTGACCATTTTGCTTTTCTTTCACTTTTCTTTCATTTTTTATTTTCCTAGTTAAAACTTGAAATCATAAAAACAAGAGAATACCTAGTGTAATATCATCATTTATGTTTAAAATCAACCAAAATTATATTATAAAATGTGTCTAATTATTGATTTGTCAAATACCCTGAACTCAACTTTATTTTCTCGAGCAAAGGAATATTCTCAAACATACTTTCTTTTCATTCTTTATAAACTGATTTCAATCTAATTCATCTTATCTTCAAATAATATAAATTTCAAAATAGAAGTGATTTTCAAATAAAAATATATTACCCACTAGTTAATGAAAGTTATGATAGAATAAAATGATTTAGTCAAAATAAAAATCCATTGATGATAACTCAACAACCTATTGTAACACTTCTTTAGAATTTAAAGTTCATTGCCATACAACATAGGTTTTCTCATTCTCCACTAACAAGAATCAAGTTCATGATAACTAATATAGAATCTCAAAAAATAAAAACCGCTAGATTAATTTTAATTCTAGAAAATAATTTATAATAGTATCACAATCAAAGTCAATAGGAGTTTTGCCAAGATATCAATGAATATATCATTCAAACATGTTAGATTAAGAAATACTTCATTCAACTCTAGTTTCAAGTACTCAAGTTAAATCTTTTAATTTGAAGAGTTTAAGAGCATCCATTTTTTCTTTTTTTTTTTTTTACTCGATCTAATTATTTCTTTTTAACATATTTCTTTTACTAATGCTTTTGAGTCCCTACTCCATTTCCATTAGACATTCTCACCTTTTTCCCACTATAAATTCTCTGCTCCATTTCCTTTGGAATCTATAGGACTCTCTATATATTTATTTTTATAAACTCTTGTTAACACTTCTCAGTGTCCACTAAATTGAAGAAAATATTCTTTCTAACTTCTATAAATTCATCAGTTTCTTAGCCATTTCTTCTTTCAATTGTGGCATATTAGCCTTATATATTGTAAAAGCACTTAATCAATAGCTTTTGTATCATAAGATTCATAGAATTATGTCTTGTTCATCTTATACTATTGTTTCAATCTTCTACCCATTATCATGACTAACACAAGAAATTCAGTTTAGTGTTCGCATTTAGTAGAAAAATTAATAAAAAAGGGTTTAAAAACATTTGGACTCCTTCTATTGAAAAACTTATTTAAGTAATAAGAATATCACTTCCACTTAAAAAATCTATTATATATATTCATTTTCATTCTTTTCCTAACTAAAAATAAAGAAAAATGACATTCATACTTACTTGATTTTGGAAAAAATTTGAAAAATCATGTCAACTTACTTGAATATTGGATTAAAATTAACTCTGAACTTTTCTTGTACCTTTCTTTCCTTTCATCATCGTTAATTCCATACTTCACCTAAAATACCCTCAAACTCATTTTAAATCTTGTCCTCAAGGTTTAAAAATGAAGTTCGATTTTCAATATAACAAACATACCACGTAAAGTATAAAATAATTGATAAAATAAAAATGAATAGGACAATCAAGAAATTAAGGTAATTTTAATAAGACAAAGTGCATAAAATTTAATGAATAAACATCACCATTATACAACAAGTGAATTAAATATCATACCCAAACATTGAATAGAATATATTGTTGGGGCATGTTCCCTAGGTCAATTCATTAACTGTCTTTATGAATACTTTTAGTTAATAAAATAGAGGATTTCATTTGCTGCTTATTATAATTAATTTGCATGTTTACATTATAATAAGATCCATGGGTATTTACATAAATATCTTAAATGTCCCTAGTCTATGATTATACTGGGAACTATAATGAATTAAGACTAGTGCGAGTCTTGATTGATGATCATATGATGATTATACGTATAGGGATACGAATCAAGATCACGAGTACTTGTTAGGGAACAAAGTACTGGACCGACCCGCTATGAGAACATAATATGGATTAAGTCATAGTTGTTTCTCATGATAGGTATATTTTCCAGTCTTCTAACTCGAGATTACCAAGACTTCAACATTAGGAACACAGTGATTTGACATAATCAAGCGTTGTCTTTAACCGGACAATTATAAAGGTTGTGATTGGTTACTGCGTGATCAATTTGATGAAGTTGTGTAATCGAGATAAAATTTATCCATCTCTTATAAATAGAGATATCTAGTGGATCCCTCGATATGTTAGACTGTTAAAAGGCCTAGTCTAAGTGAATTGATATTGATCAATGTCACTTGGATGTTTTTAGTCTACCTAGAGATCGAGACTAGTACGATTAAACATGTTGGAAGAGAATTCCATGCACTATGTTTGATCAAAAGGATATCGTGTGAGAAAAGGATGTCATATACATTATTGATTAGGTTTATCGATTTGATATTCGTACAACTTGGGTAGTCATAATGTCTCGCTAGAGGCCGCTTATGACTTGTATACCAAAATGTGTTTTGGTACACTGCCAACGTTGTATGAGCCTATTTGGTCGCACACTAAGAATGATTTTTGCGAGATTTTAAGATGGTTCAAAAAATAAATTTTATATGATAAAATTCATGATAGAAACGTCCTTGTGGTGTATTACACTTATACTTCTTTAAGTAGGGGTATATGTGTAATTTACTTAACCGTCTATATACAAGGGTTGTATAAATAGACGTTTTAAGTTAGAATACACGTATGAAAGATTAAAAGGCCAAAACTCTATTTTCGTTTCAAAAACGAATTATGAGATTTTGGTATGCCCTTTGGATCATTTTAGAGAAAAAAAAAAGGTTTGGTATTCTCTCAAAGCTAGCACTTCGAATCTCGGTCGCCATTCGTGTATGGACTACTGCTAGATAGGCGTTCATCGTTGGAAGCGCCTTAGAGATCGATCAACCTTCAAAAAGGTATATTGCAACCTAGGTATCATTAAGTTTTTATGGTTTAAATGTTTTTAATGGAATTAGATTCGGATCCCATTAGGGTTTTTTTCAAAATTATTTTGTAATTTCCGCTGCGTATGAACCATAAAAATTCAACAATTGTATCAGAGCCATCGAGTTCGATTCCATTAAATTTATTGCATGTTTTCTTCTGATATATACATGATATATGATTGAAAACATGTTAATAGTTTATGTATATGTGATATACATAAGTTTTATGTGAGATTATTATCATGTTTTGTGTATATGATACATATATTCGTGATTTAATTGAAATTAGTTTCGTACATTCTAGTAACTATGTTCGGTTAATACGATTAATTTTAATGAATTGAATTTCGTGTTCTGTGATCCATGACACCATTAGGTATAATCTTCATTTTTCGTGTGTTGATGCATGGATGAAATCTCTCTAATTCAGTATGCATATTTAGGTTACATTGTTTTAAGTTTCTTAAATTGTATAAGTCTAAATATTAATTCGAAACTAATATGATTAGGTTCGATTTGGATAATAGTTCATGATTCAATTACATGTTTGTGATTATTTGGATGAGGACCGAAATTGCAAATAATTATTTTTCAAAATTATTTATTTATCTCGTTATATCTATTCTGTTATGAAATTTCTATTTGATAAGAGATGGATAACAAATTAGATTAGGAGATATTAGCAAAATCGGTTTCGTTATCCCTATTGGATATGAGATAAATATCGAGAATTTTGTTATTGGTGATATGCTAGGATTCAAATATCGTAAGTCTTAATTAAATTAGGATAAGATGATTAGTTAGATGTGGGCCCAGGTTAATTAAAATGTTTTAATTGACTTAATTTCGTATAAATTAAGGGCTTAATTTAGGATAATAAAATTAGAAAAAAATATGATTTTCTATAGCAATTTTAATTTTTGGAATTGAAATTCATCTTCTAAAAAAAAAAAGGGGCGATGTCCCCTGACCGGACCAGTGGACCACCGCCCACTGACCTAGCGAGACCGCCGTCTAACTAATCCTAGCTCACGAAAATTCTTTTATTATTGAATAGTATAAAAATTTCCAATTTGTTAAGTGATTGAACAAATGAATAAAATATATGATATTTCATTGTTTACATAAAATCACTAAAACTAAATAAAATCCCTCTATTAAATTTTAAGTCTCGTGCCATCCATTTTAAACACTTGTCAAGGTCTCGATCACACTAATATAGTTTCAGCTATAGCTGGGTGTATTGTGTTATCTTGGTGAGATAAGTTGGGTAAAGTTACCTAAATGTTTAAAATGGTCCAAAGCTATCAAAATAGTTTGAGCTTTAGGCACACGATGAGATAAAAAAACATGCTAAGACATAAGATGTCCCGTATTTCATAAAAGTATCTATAATTATATAAAATGTAATTGGTAATTCTTACCTACCTAAATAATCTAGTTATGTGTTTCATGCCATAATTGTCATAGAATTAGGTGAAATATGGATTTTAGTCCCCTAAATAAATAGTATGTTTTAGGAGGGTTGTTAATTTAGTGGGAGTTTATTCCTCTATACTAAAATAAACTTTTCATAATCTTTATTGTAGATCATTGGCCTCTTCAAGTAACAATAATCTTCTATCACTGTGATCCATCCTTGAGAAAGATAAACTATCTAGGACTAACTTTCTCGACTGGTTCGAAACTTAAGAATCGTTCTTAAGCATGAACACAAGTTGTATGTCCTGGATGCTCCAATCCCTAAGGAGCCATAAGCCAATGCTACGGAAGTTGTGAAGGATGTGTATAATAAGCATGTCAATGATTCTACGATGTTGTATGTATTATGTCGGCAACTATGGTTCCCGAACTTCGAAGAACATGGAACTAATGGAAGACTACGACATGGCTATAAAGTCAAGGAAATGTTCCAACAACAAGCTAGGTAAGAAAGGTTCGAGACAGTCAAAACCTACATTCTTGCAAGATGAATGAGGGTGCGTCAATTAGTCCTCATGTTCTGAAGATGAAGGGCTATGTTGACCAGCTTGATAGACATGGATTTCCTATAAGCCAAGAGTTGGCTATGAATTTGATCCTCAATTCATTACTAGAGAGTTACTCACAATTTATGATGAACTACAATATGAATAATATGGAGAAATCAATTTCAGAGTTGCATTTAATGCTCAAAACTATTGGGGCATGTGCCCTAGGTCAATCCATTAACTGTCTTTATGAATTCTTTTAGTTAATAAAATAGAGGATTTCATTTGATGTTTATTATAATTAATTTGCATGTTTACATTATAATAAGATCCATGGGTATTTACAGAAAAATCCTAAATGTCCCTAGTCGATATTTATACTAGGGAACTATAATGAATTAAGACTAGTGTGAGTCTTGATTGATGATCATCCGTATAGGGACACGAATCAAGATCACGAGTACTTGTTAGGGAACAAAGTACTGGACCGACCCGCTATGAGAACATCACATGGATTAAGCCATAGTTGTTTCTCATGATAGGTATATTTTTCAGTCCTCTGACTTGAGATTATCATAGACTTCAACATTAGGAACACAATAATTTGACACAATCAAACGTTGTCTTTAACATGACGATTATAAAGGTTGTGATTGGTTACTGTGTTAGCAATGTGATGAAGTTGTGTAATCGAGATAGAATTTGTCCCTCTCATATAAAGAGAGATATCTAGTGGATCCCTCGATGTGTTAGACTGTTAAAAGGCCTAGTCTAAGTGAATTGATATTGATCAATGTCACTTGGATGTTTTCAATCTACCTAGAGATCGAGACTAGTACGATTGAACATGTTGGATGACAATTCCATGCCTTATGTTTGATCAAAAGGATATGGTGTGACAAAAGGATGTTATATACACTATTGATTAGGTTGTATCGATTTGATATTCGTACAACTTGGGTAGTCATAATGTCTTGCTAGAGGCGCTTATGACTTGTATACCAAAATGTGTTTTGGTACACTGCCAACGTTGTATGAGCCTATTGGGTCGCACACTAAGAATGGTTTTGCGAGATTTTAAGATGGTTCAGAAAAATGAATTTTATATGATAAAATTCATGATAGAAACATCCTTGTGGTGTATTACACTTATACTTCTTTAAGTAGGGGTATATGTGTAATTTACTTAACCGTCTATATACAAGGGTTGTATAAATAGATGTTTTAAGTTAGAATACACGTACGAAAGATTAAAAGGCCGAAACTCTATTTTCGTTTTAGAAACGACTTATGGATTTTTGGTATGCTTTGGATCGTTTTGGAGAGAAACAAAAGGTTTGGTATTCTCTCAAAGCTAGCACTTCGAATCTCGGTCGCCATTCGTGTATGGACTACTGGTAGAGGGCGTTCGTCGTTGGCAGCGCCTTAGAGATCGATCAACTTTCATAAAGGTATATTGCGACTGAGGTATGATTAAGTTTTTCATGGTTTAAACTTTTTTAATGGAATTAAATTCGGATCTTGTTGTGGTTTTTGTCAGAATTGTTTTGTAATCTCAGCTGCGCATGAACCCCAAAACCCAATAGTTGTATCAGAGCATTCGAGTTCGATTCCATTAAATTCATTGCATGTTTTCTTCTGATATATACATGATATATGATTGAAAGCATGTTAATAGTTGATGTATATGTGATATACATAAGTTTTCTGTGAGATTTATTATCATATTTTGTGTATATGATACATATATTCGTGATTTAATTGAAATTAGTTTCGTACATGCTAGTAACCATGTTAGGTTAATTCGAATAATTTTAATGAATTGAGTTTCGTGTTATGTGATCCATGACACCATTAGGTTCGATTGGGATAGTAGTTCATGATTCAATTACGTGTTTGTGATTATTTGGATGAGGATCGAAATTGCAAATAATTAATTTTCGAAATTATTTATTTATCTTGTTATATCTATTATGTTATGAAGTTTCTATTTGATACAGATAGATAACAAATTAGATTAAGAGATATAAGCAAAATCGCTTTCGTTATCCCTATTGGATAAGAGATAAATATGGAGAAGTTTGTTATTGGTGATATGCTAGGATTCAAATATCTTAAGTCCTAATTGGATTAGGATAAGATGATTAGTTAGATGTGGGCCCGGGTTAATTAAAAATATTTTAATTGACTTAATTTTTGATAAATTAAGGGGTAAATTTAGTATAATAAAATCAGCGAAAAATATGATTTTCTATAGCGAATTTCAATTTTCGGAATTGAGATTCGTCTTCTAAAAAAATCTTTTATTAGTGAACAGTATAAAAATCTCCAAAATTTTTATTGATTTAACAAATCAATAAAAATATATGATATTTCATTGTTTACATAAAATCACTAAAACTAAATAAAAGCCCTCTATTAAATTTTAAGTCTCACGCCATCCATTTTAAACACTTGTTAAGGCCTCGATCACACTAATACAGTTTCAACCATAGCTGGGTGTATTGTGTTATCTTGGTGAGACAAGTTGGATAAGAGTTACCTAAATGTTCAAAATGGTCCGACTTAATAAAGCTATCAAAATAGTTTTGAGCTTTAGGCACATGATGAGATAAAAACAAGATAAGACATAAGATGTCCCGTATCTCATAAAAGTATCTAAAAATTACATAAGATGTAATTGGTAACTGTTACCTACCTAAATAATATAGTTCTGTGTTTCATGCCATAGCTGTCATAGAATTAGGTGAAATATGAATTTTAGTCCCCTAAATAAACAGTGTGTTTTAGGAGGGTTGTTAATTTAGTGAGAGTCTATTCATCTAAACTAAAATAAACTTTGCATAATCTTTATTGTAGATCAATGGCCTCTTCAAGTAACAATAATCCTCTGTCATCGCGATCCATCCTCGAGAAAGATAAACTATCTAGGACTAACTTTCTTGATCGGTTCAAAACTTGAGAATTGTTCTTAAGCATGAACGCAAGTTGTATGTCCCGGATGCTCCAATTCCCGAGGACCCACCACCAATGCTACGAAAGTCATGAAGGATGCGCATAATAAACATGTCAATGATTCTACTGATGTTGCATGTATTATGCTGGCAACTATGGTTCCTGATTTTCAGAAGGACATGGAACTAATGGAAGATTACGACATGGCTATAACGCTGAAGGAAATGTGATAACAACAAGCTAGGCAAGAAAGGTTCGAGACAGTCAAAAACCTACATTCTTGCAAGATGAATGAGGGTGCGTCAATTAGTCCTCATGTTCTGAAGTTGAAGGGCTATGTTGACCAGCTTGATAGACTCGGATTTCCTATAAGCCAAGAGTTGGCTACGGATCAGATCCTGAATTCATTACCAGAAAGTTACTCACAATTTGTGATGAACTACAATATGAATAATATGGAGAAATAAATTTCAGAGTTGCATTTGATGTTTAAAACTACTGAACAAAATATCAAGAAACCCTTTAGTAATGTGTTGATGGTCCAAAAGGGAAAGGGAATGAAGAAGAAAGGCAAAGGCAAGGCTAAAGTTGTCAAGGCGCAAGCATCACTGTCGCAAAAGCCTCGTGGAACAAGTCAAGCCCCAGCCTGTTCCTGCTTCAAAACACCCAAAAGAAAAGGAAGGAAATTGTCATTTTTGTCATGCACTTGGACATTGGTTCAGAAATTACAAACTCTATCTAGAAGATCTAAAGAAGAAAAAGGGTAGTGCGACTACCACTACAGGTATTTATGTTATAGAAATTAATTTAACTACTAGTGATTCCTGCGTATTAGATACCGGATGTGGATCTCACATTTGTATAAATGTGCAGGGACTCACCAGAAGTAGAAAGTTGAAGAAATGAGAAGTCATCCTCCGCGTAGGGAATGGAGCAAGAGTTGCTGCCCTGGCTGTTGGATCATATGACTTAGTCTTACCTAGTGGACTTATCTTAACTTTAAATAATTGTTATTTTGTGCCTCCCTTGAGCAGAAACATCATTTCTGTTTCATGCTTGGATATGGATGGTTTTGATTTTATTATTGCGAATAATAGATGTTCCATTTCTCGTAAAGGAATATTTTATGCAAATGTTGATTTGTGTGATGGTCTTTATATTCTAAGCATGAAAAGGTCCACTGATACTCCAGTCTTTAACATAAATACAAAGAGATTTAAGTCAAATGATTTGAATCAAACCTATCTTTGGCATTGTCGCCTCGGACACATAAATGAGAAACGCATAACGAAGCTCCATAAAGATGGACTTCTAGATTCATTTGATTTAGAAACATATGAAACGTGCGTATCTTGTTTACGAGGCAAGATGACTAAAAGTACCTTTACTGGACATAGTGAAAGGGCAAGTCATTTATTGGGTCTAATACATATTGATGTATGCGGTCCTATAAACACAATGGCTAAAGGAGGTTATCGGTACTTCATTACATTTACTGATGATTTCAGCAGATATGGTTATGTATATCTAATGAAACATAAAGCTGAATCATTTGAGATGTTTTGAACGTTTCAAAATCAAGTGCATAATCAACTTGGTAAAACTATCAAAACACTTCGGTCAGATCGAGGTGGTGAATATTTGAGCCAAAAATTTGATGATCATCTTAGAAATTGTGGGATTGTCTCCCAATTGACTCTACCAGCAACTCCACAGTGGAATGGAGTTTCTGAAAGGAGAAATCGAACCTTATTATATATGGTTCGATCTATAATGAGTCATGCAGATCTTCCATTATCCTTTTGGGGTTATGCATTACAAACTGCAGCTTTCACTCTAAATCGAGTTCCTTCTAAAGCGGTTGATAAAACACCATATGATATATGGTACGGGAAGAAACCTAGTTTGTCTTTCCTTAAGATTTAGGGTTATGAGGCTTACGTAAAATGACAAGTCTCAGAAAAACTAGCACCTAAATCTGACAAGTGTTTATTTGTGGGGTATCCTAAGGAAACAAAAGGATATTACTTTTATAATCCCGCCGAGAACAAAGTGTTTGTTGCTCGGTATGGTGCCTTTATGGAAAAACAAGTTTATTTCAAAAGACACTAGTGGGAGAGAAATAAATCTTGAAGAAGTTCAAGAATCACGAGATAAATCCCGAATCAAGCTACTTGGGAAGTTCAACAACGTTATGAACCGCTTGAACCTCCGCAAGTGACACAAGGCCCACTAAATCTGGTAGGGTAAGACATGAGCCAAGAGATTCGGATTTCTCATTACGATAGTCGTGATGTGTTGCTTATGGATCAAAATGAGCCCACCACATATCGAGGCTATGTCCGGACCAGACTCGATAAATGGCTAAGTGTCATGAACTCTGAGATGCAATCCATGTATGATAACCAAGTTTGGAACTTGGTTGATTTACCTGAAGGTGGTAATACCATTGGATGTAAATGGATTTTCAAAAAGAAAACTGACATGGATGGCAATGTGCATACTTTTAAAGCAAGACTTGTAGCAAAAGGTTACAGGCAGACTCAAGGTGTTGATTATGATGAAACTTTTTCACCAGTAGCTATGCTTAAATCCATAAGAATTTTGATTGCCATTGCTGCATATTATGACTATGAGATATGGCAAATGGATGTACAAACATCATTTCTTAATGGAAAGCTGCTTGAGGACGTGTATATGACGCAACCTAAAGGTTTTGTACATCCTGAGAATTCTGGGAAGGTATGCAAGCTTCAAAGATCTATTTATGGATTAAAGCAAGCTTCTCGGAGTTGGAATCTTCGTTTTAATGAAACAATCAAGGACTTAGGTTTTATTAAGAACGAAGATGAGCCTTGTGTATACAAGAAGGTCAAGGTGGGAGTTAGTTTTTTTCTCGGTACCGTATGTTGATGATATATTACTCATTGAAAATGACATCCTAATATTGCAGAATATCAAGTCTTGGTTAGGGAAGTGTTTCTCAATGAAAGACTTAGGAGATGCAGCCTATATCCTAGGGATAAGAATCTATAGGGATAGATCTAAGAGGCTAATCGTCTAAGTCAGAGTGCTTACATAGACAAGGTGTTGAATAGGTTCAGTTTGCAAGACTCTAAAAGAGGATTGTTGCCAATGTCTCATGGCATAAGTCTCAGCAAGAATCAATGTCCTAGGACAAATGATTAACGAGATCGTATGAATAAGATTCCATATGCATCGGCTATTGGATCTATCATGTATGCCATGCTATGCACTCGACCTGATGTATCATATGCTTTGAGCACTACAAGCAGATATTAGTCAGATCCCGGTGAGAGTCACTGGATAGCAGTAAAGAACATCCTTAAATACTTAAGAAAGACTAAGGAAATGTTCTTGGTCTATGGAGGTTTTGAAAATGATCTAGTTGTAAATGGTTACACATATGCAAGTTTTCAAACTAATATAGATGATTTTAGATCACAATCTGTATATGTGTTTACTTTGAATGGGGGTGTAGTAAGCTGGAAAAGTTCGAAATAAGAGACTGCGCAGATTCTACAATAGAAGTTGAGTATATTGCAGTGTCCGATGTAGTAAAGGAGGCAGTTTGGATCAAAAAGTTCATTTCTGAACTAGATGTGGTTCCAAGTATTGCTAACCCTATTTGTTTGTATTGTGATAATAACGGGGCAATAGCACAGGCCAAGGAACCTAGATCACACCACATATCCAAACATATACTCGGGCATTTTCATCTCATCAGAGAAATTATTGAGAGGGAGACGTAAAGATTTGCGAGTACCTATCAAGAAGACAACGTTGTGGATCCATTGACAAAAACTCTTCCACAAGCAAAACATGATGGTCATGTTAGATCATTAGGCATTAGATGCATGTATGATTGGCCCTAGTGCAAGTGGGAGATGTTGGGGCATGTGCCCTAGGTCAATCCATTAACTGTCTTTATGAATACTTTTAGTTAATAAAATAGAGGATTTCATTTGTTGTTTATTATAATTAATTTGCATGCTTACATTATAATAAGATCAATGGGTATTTACAGAAATATCCTAAATGTCCCTAGTCGATCATTATATTGGGAACTATAATGAATTAAGACTAGTGTGAGTCTTGATTGATGATCATATGATGATTATATGTATAGGGATACGAATCAAGATCACGAGTACTTGTTAGGGAACAAAGTACTAGATTGACCCGCTATGAGAACATCACATGGATTAAGTCATAGTTGTTTCTCATGATAGGTATATTTTTCAGTCCTCTAACTTGAGATTACCAGAGACTTCAACATTAGGAACATAGTGATTTGACACTATCAAACGTTGTCTTTAACCGACGATTATAAAGGTTGTGATTGGTTATTGTGTGAGCAATGTGATGAAGTTGTGTAATCGAGATAGAATTTGTCCCTCTCATATAAAGAGATATCTAGTGGATCCCTCGATGTGTTAGACTGTTAAAAGGCCTAGTCTAAGTGAATTGATATTGATCAATGTCACTTGGATGTTTTCAGTCTACCTAGAGATCGAGACTAGTACGATTGAACATGTTGGATGACAATTCCATGCCTTATGTTTGATCAAAAGGATATCGTGTGACAAAAGGATGTTATATACACTATTGATTAGGTTGTATCGATTTGATATTCGTACAACTTGGTAGTCATAATGTCTTGCTAGAGGCCGCTTATGACTTGTATACCAAAATGTGTTTTGCTATTGGATCGCACACTAAGAATGGTTTTGCGAGATTTTAAGATGGTTCAGAAAAAATGAATTTTTTATGATAAAATTCATGACAGAAACGTCCTTGTGGTGTATTACACTTATACTTCTTTAAGTAGGGGTATATGTGTAATTTACTTAACCGTCTATATACAAGGGTTGTATAAATAGACGCTTTAAGTTAGAATACACGTACGAAAGATTAAAGGCTAAACTCTATTTTCATTTTAGAAACGACTTAGGGTTTTTGGTATGCTCTGGATCGTTTTGGAGAAAAACAAAAGGTTTGGTATTCTCTGGAAGCTAGCACTTCGAATCTCGGCCACCGTTCGTGTGTGGACTACTGGTAGAGGGCATTCGTCGTTGGCAGCGCCTTAGAGATTGATAAACCTTCAGAAAGGTATATTGCGACTGAGGTATGATTAAGTTTTTCATGGTTTAAACGTTTTTAATGGAATTAGATTCGGATCCTGTTGGGGTTTTTGTCAAAATTGTTTTGTAATCTCCGCTACGCATGAACCCCAAAACCCAACACATTAATTATGCTGCTCTTTTGTTGTTGAAGGCCATGTTGTTATATGATGCTGCTTCTCTTCTCTCATATTAGTAGTCGTCACGGGGCCGTTAAGTAAGGGGTTTACCCTCTAAGAAATTTTTCTCGCTCAACCCAACCCAAGTGGTGCCTAAGGGCCACCTTAGTTCAGCACTACCAATACTCAAATTGAATGAACAACAAGCGATGGCACCAAGAAAACGTTTTACTAAACTCTCAATAGGGAATACAACTCTGATACTATGTGCTTCCCCAAGCCTAGAGCCCATGGCTTTATAGATAAGCTAACAAGTAGTTACATAAACGTCTAGAACACATGTCTTGATTACATTGATTCATAGACTAAGTAAAACCCCACTCCTTTTGGTCAAGACAGTTACCCAACTACCTTGTTCCCTTGCTGCCACTTGGTTCCATAACGCCTCAACTGCTTGGTCAATTAGCATACGCTCCATATATTCGGGACATTCTTGGACGTGCCTTGATCATGCCAGTGGCCATGACCGAGGTAGTTACCTAACCCTAGAACCACCTTGACTTGGTTTATCTACGCCTCAAGGGACTTGGTCCATATGTTTCTCTTAGGGATATGGATTGCTCGGTGGTGCCTGGTTGCGCTTAGGCACCCTGAGTGTTAGCCGGGGCTTGATCGAGTCCCACCGTCTTGGGGTGGCTCGGACCATGGGTTCGTGGGTCTTGCATTGGTATGGTGCCCAAGACATGCTCGAGGGTCCTCTTTGCCACTATGCCCATGCCGCCCCTGGGAGAGAACACACATCTCCTTACAGTAGATGTTAAGTCGTTTCCCCAACTCAATAGGAAACATCAAGAAATGAGACCAAACGTACTTTGACTTGGTCAACGCCCAAGTCAAGATTTGTCAACCCTTGCCAATGTATGGCTTTCTCGTGCCAAGGCGCGGTCTTATCCGTGCCAAGGCGCGGCCTTGCTCATGTCAAAGGAATCTGCCAAGGTACCGCCTTGCTCGTGCCCAAGAAACCCGCCAAGGCGCGGCCTTGCCCATTCTAAAGGAATATGCCAAAGGCACGACCTTGCTCGTGCTAAATGAATCTGCCAAGGCATGACCTTGCTCGTGCCAAGGCGTCGTCTTGCCCGTGCCAAGGGAATTTGCCAAGGCTTGCCCATGCCTGTGCCAAAGGACGCGTCAAGGCACGTACCAAGGAGCAATCTCATATGCGCCTTGGCACCGTGCCTAAAGGCGCGACCTCGTCCACGCCTATGCGCTGCCTCATCCATCCCGCATGCAACCAACCTTCATGGAACCACCTGAGTCCTCCAGAACTCGGTCATTTGCTAGGTTTCTTGCTGCCTAGCCCAACCTACTCGGGTCACGCTATTGAGGGCTGACAAACATCCCCCGCCAAAATGTTCGATGCCCTCATTGAACTGCTCGGTTGCTGCCGCTTCTGATAGTCTGTTATCTCATTCTCAAACTACCATAGAGTAGTGTCTCACTCCCAAGTAGGTTCCTCAACATCAACCCACTTGATCGAGTAAAAAGTTCACATATTTTTCTTGTTTTGGCCACACGTCTCGTGGCTTAGAATCTGCTCAATTTCTCTTGCAAACTCCTTTCGTACTAAAGGTGGAGCT
Source organism: Stephania yunnanensis (assembly GCA_039657365.1). Taxonomy (NCBI): domain Eukaryota; kingdom Viridiplantae; phylum Streptophyta; class Magnoliopsida; order Ranunculales; family Menispermaceae; genus Stephania; species Stephania yunnanensis. Next base: position 48,660,034 of record CM077585.1, on the reverse strand, counting down.
CGTCTCGATGTACTCCTCCCTATATATGTCTCATCATAGTGGAAAGGTTTGAGATAGATGACATAAAATGTAGGATGTATCTTCAACCTTTCTGGTAGTTTTAGGCGATAAGCCACCCTCCCAACCCGCTTGACCACCTCAAATGGTTCTTCGTACCGCCGAACCAGGCCCTTGTGCATCTCCTTCTTGTTGAACTTCTTCAAAATCTGAGGAGTAAGCTTCAATAAGACTAGGTCTCCTTCCTGAAACTCTAAAGGTCTTCTATTCTATCAAGATACTTCTTCATCCTCCGGATAACTTTGGCTAAACTGTCTTGAGCTACTTTCCTCAGCTCCTCTGCTTGTTTCTCGCAAAGCGATAAGCCGTTGGGCTTGACCCCATCGACTTTGATTTGGCTACCTCATGTGGAGTAGCCGGTTGTTGTCCCGTCGCCACCTCAAATGGACTCAGCTCTATATCCGAGCTTTTGTGAAGATTGTAGCAGAATTGGGTTGTATCAAGTAAATCCACCAAATTGGACTGACTTGCATTAACATAGTGCCTGATGTAGTCCTCCAACAATGCATTGATTCTCTCCGTCTACCCATCCGATGAGGATGGTTTGTTGTGGAAAACTTCAACTCTGAGCCCATTAGATTGAACATGCAATCCAAAACCTTCCAGTGAACCGAACGTCTTGATCACTGATAATGTCCTCCGGTATCACCTAATATTTTGCCACATGCTTCAGGAACAACTTCGCGGTCAAGTCTGCGTCACAATTCTACGGATCAGCTATGATCGTAACATATTTCAAGAATCGATCTACCACTACCAGCACGCTGGTCATTCCCTGCACTTTAGGAAGACCAGTGATGAAATCCATAAATATACTATGAAAGGGTCTATCTGGTACAGGTAAAGGCTCTACCAACCCTGGTGCCTTCCTCCTTCTCTGTCTTGTCTTGTTGGCATATAAGACAAGTATGCACATATTGATCTACGTCCTCATCCATCTTAAACCAGAAGAATGAACGTGATAAGAGGGCATAAGTATGCTCCATGTCCGGATGCCATGCCCACCAAGCATCATGTGTCTCCCTCAAAAGTTGTCGCCTTAGTCCACCAGTACTAGGAACATATGGACGTCATCCTTTAGCATAGAGGACTCCATCTTCGCAACAAAACCTCCAAGTGACTCCCTCCGCCACTAGATTTAGCATCTTAGTACAAATAGGGTATTTGCTTGTCTCCTTCTCGATGCGAGGTAGGAACTCACTTTCCAACCTCACCACTGCTGACACCATCTCAACTACCACCTTGCGACTAAGAGCTTCTGAGACTGAGTTGAGCCTTCTAGGCTTGTGTTTGAACTACACATCGAACTCTGTTAAGAAATCCAGCCACCTAGCCTGCTTTTGATTGAGCTTCTTTTGACTCATGAAGTACATGATAGCAGCATTATTTGTCCGCACCACGAAGCTCGTTCCCAACAGGTAATACCTTCAAAGATGGAAAGCATGAATCACTGGTGACGACTCTTTCTCGTGAGTCGGGTACCTATGCTCCGCTTCCTTCAGCTTCCTACTTTCAAAAGCAATGGGGTATCTATGACGACCCCAAACTCTGAGGCAAATCGGGTATCGCCAAGTCGCCAGACACGTCACCAAGCATGCCATGTCACTGCATACTTACTTTTAACTATTCGCGACTTAAACCTTTGCACGTATCTTATTTGCCTTAACTTAGTATTTATAGATATTTTATAGATATTCACATTAAATTGACTAACTTAAGTTATTCACGATTTATTAAATTATTAAATATCAAGCGGAGCCTTTTAAAACATGCAAACACCGTATGAAAGAAAAGTTTGCATTTATATAAATAACCCTATGTGGAAACCCAACATTTGGATACCATGTATATCAAGAGCAACAAAAGTACGAAAGATGAGCATATACATGTATCAGGTATACAAGTCTTTCCAAAAATTTCATAAAAATAGTAAATAAATGCATACAACACCTATGCAAAAATGATAGGCTCTTCTAACTCAAACGTAGTCGCCTGAGATGCCCTTGCCCCAATTCGTCACAATATCTGCAATTTGTAACAAAAAATAATGACAAATCACAGGTGAGTAAATCCCAGAGAACGTTAGCTAATATTCACGAATTCCAATGAAACGGCTACAATCCATGCAATTTCAATAAAGGACAAGAATAAGGAAATTCGCATGAAAATAAGTTGTTAAGAAGTCAAATTTGGACACGAGTGTAGCGTAACAGAGAACCCTGGTCGACATCTGGGAATTGTCATAGCTAAATCGAGAGGAACCCATGACGACCACCTCGCCTAAAATTTCACGGTCGTCGCCGCTCCACGTCTTTCACCACCACCTTTGCCGCCACTGCCTCGTTATTGCGGCTGCCGCTGCCACCTTAATTGCTGCTAGCGCCACCGCTGCCGAGTAGCACTACTGGAGGCATTGTCGTTGCTCGTTCACCGCGTTGCCGTTACCGGTCGCCGCGCCGCTGCCGGCTGTCGCGCCACGCCATCTTCGTCTTCTCCACCACGACCACGCCACCGCCGCCGTCGAAGTAGTCGTTACCCTACCACACCGCTACCGGTCGCGCCACCGAGCCTGCCACTGCTGCATATCGTCCGCGACCTCGCAGGTGTTGTTGCCGCCGTCTCCTCGTCGCTCACAGCTACCGCGCCGCTGTTGCGTGGTGTCGCCGCCATCGCTGATACCTGCTAGGCGCACCTCTCTCTTCTTCTTGCGTCGGCTATCTGCCACCGCCGCAGCCTCATCTACTTCTCGCCACCTCCGTCGGCCATTGCTACTCCCATCTTTTGTCGTCTCTCTCACCACTCTATCTATCTCTCTCCCTCTCTCTCTCTCTCTCTCTCTCCTCTCTCTTTGTCCAATTTTTAAGGGAAAAGCAAAAATTTTTTATTTTATTTTTAGAGAAAAGAGAAAGTGTAATGATGAAGGATGGGTTAGTGATGTAACGTATGACGTTATGGATGAGTGATGTGACAACTCAGTCCCATACTACCACGTACACCCGTGTTACGCACACACCACGATGTCGCACACTCTCGTCATTACACGCGTACAGTGCAGCCCGGCGTAATTCTCAATTTACGCAAAATGAACTATTAATTAATAGTAAAATAATAAATGCTCGCCACATAAAAATAACATATTTCACCCATTAGGCGTGCCCTAAACTTTTTCGCGACGTCCACATAGTCAGAGCTTATGATTTTAACTTGTAATTTATCAGTTAATCGGGATCAATTAAAATTGGCCGTTACAATCTTCCCAACTAAAGGGAATTTCCTCTCGAAATTTAGATTTAATTCGATCTTTACCTTGGAACAAGTGGAGTATCACTCTCGCACGGTAGACTCTCTCTTCCCAATGAGGCCCTTTAAAGGAGAAACCTTCAAGTATACCAAATAATCCACTTCATAACTCAGCCCGTCACGGTATTTGTTCGCGTACCCCTTTTGTAACGGCCCAAAATTCGACTCATGCCACATGTCATTTTAGGGTCGTATGTGGGACCCACTTGCCGAATAAGTATGTCCAAATCTTGAGTAGAGATGCTGATTGTTGAGAAACGCATACGCGGAGAATTCGAAGAGCCAAAACACGAACGGGGACGCGTCTCGAGTCGCATGCCAACGTGGGACCGAGATAGTTGCTTTATGTGGGTTTAATGTGTACATTGGATACGTCTCGTGATGCGTGTATCGCGAGTATCAAAATTTTAGAAATAAAGCAGGTTGGTGCATCGAGATGCTCGCTACTCTGGATATTTTTAAGGAAAGTATAAAAATAAATATGTTTTTGGATGTGTCTCGAAATACGCAAATTAACGAGACTCGAGACAATTTTGGTCAAGCATAGAGGCGGTGGACAAATAGTGAAATCATTGAGTTTGCCTCGAGTTTCGTGTTGCACGAATCTCGAGGAAACTTTTGATTTGCAATCAAAGAGAAAATGTATATATATATGTATATATATATTAATATATATATATATATCAAGAGAGATAAAAGAAAGGAAAAAGAGAGAAAAACAAAAAGAGATCTGGAGAGGGAAGAACTAGAGAGAGAGGAGGGACGACAGAGGAAGAAGGAAGAGATCGGAGGAGATGCAAAGACGGTAGCGACAGATCGCCACAAGCACGGCGACACCGGCACCGCAGACGGCGAGGCCAATGAGCGCGCGCAGCGAGCGATCGCGATGCGGCTGCGAGCGAGAGAGGACGATGGCCGCGGGAGCGAGGTCGACGCAAAGCGCGAAGAAGAGCAGCATGGCGCAGCGCGCGACTAGATCCGCGACAACGACGGCCAGCGGTGGCCGATCGACAATGAGAGGAGGCGGTGTTGCATCAGCGAGGGCGGAAGCAATATGCGGAGAGAGAGGCTCAGCGCCGGCGAAGCGAGGAGCAGGAGCAGCTGAAGCGGAAGCAACGGCGGCGCGAACAGCGAGAGCGGCACCGCAGCGAAGCGCCTAGTGGCGCGCGACGGTGACGACGGCGGCGACGCGCGTCAGCGCAAAGGACGACGACGACGGCATTGGCGTGGTAGTGACGTCGGCTCGGCAGCGGCAACGGCGCGGTGAACTACGTGATGGCGTTGTCGGATCGATCGGAGGCGTGAATCGACGAATGTCGACGACGCGATTGAGGTGAGGTGTATTTCACCTGATTTTAAATTGTGATTTGCATGATTTAGTAGCTAAATGTACGAATGGACACCAGGGACTTATGATGTTATAGTCAGGTGTCGGGTGCGTATATGGAGATGCGTGCGAGTGCGTTTTTGAGGTACGTAAGATTCCATCTAAAAGTCACTGAGGGTTTACTTTTCTATCATTGATTTCATGTTCGTGATTATTGGATGTTATTCCCCCTATTCCTTGTTATTGATTTCCGTGACGCATTTGGGTTGGGGATTGATACTTTTGATATTCGTGCTGTACTTATGGCACACTAGGCTGTACGCGGGTTATCAGGTGAAAGGAAGTGGGGGCTTCCACTGAAAGGATCCTGGGGGTATGGAAACCAGGTGAAAGGAAGTGGGGCACCCACCGAAAGGATCTTGGGGGTTCGACGAACAGTTTAGTGGGACCGGGAGGAGTACACGGTTTGTTTCTCTCGTGTTATTTATTCATTTGATGATCTTAGCACAGTTGCCTGTTTAGTTTCCGCATAATTAATTGACATGGTTATTGATATCTGTTTATGCTCCTATAAATGCTCTGTGTACTTTGTTGGAATCTTACTAACTGTACTTTCCATCTGGCTTTTTGTGATGGTCGAGTGCAGACCCTGCTAGTAGAGGCAATGACATTTTCGGCGACTTTATCTGATTGTCCGCGGTCAAGGACCTACTAGTATGTGCGATTTTGATATTTTGCTTACTTTTGGAAAATGGGAGACTGAATAGATATTGTACTTGTATATATTACTGTTTAGTATTGTCGCATATGTACATAGTACTTTTCCCGGGTTTTCCACAATAGGTGTTGTTATGAAAATTGTGTTTTATACGATAATAAATTTAATTGTTTTACTCGTTTTAAATTTAAGACTTCCGCTGTTGTTTTAATGATTAAACTGTCGAACTAAATTGCTTAACGAAGGGAGTTAACACGCATATTGAGGAGTCGTGTTGTAGGAAATGACGTTAGTGGCGCGTGGGACCCAGTGGGTCAAGGATCCGACAGGACCGCTGGACCAGCGCCTCCCCACGTGGTGACCTCGGGATTTTGGGGCCGCCACAAGTGGTATCGAAGCATGGTCGACTCCGTTCGAGGAAGCCTAGGTGTCCTTAAACTGATACCACGTCTCAAGTGGTATCAGAGCGAGCGTTCGAGGAACCTCGGGAAATTAACTTAAAGAGCATAACACTTAAAAAAATTTGAAATTTTAGATGTGGAAACCCGATGTAATTGCCTTAGAACTTTTAGTTGGGAAGGAAAGTGAGCGGATAGTACTAGGACTTATATGTGTATATATTGATTGTAATACTTATATACATGTAGTATGACGCTGACATGCGGCGCGTTCGCGGTTTGCTCATTCAACATGGATGGACGACCAGTTCTTCACGGGGATAATGGGGCTAGAAGAGCAGTCCAGTATGGTGGACCGCCCATACAACTGCCCACGGAGAGCCGAGTACTTGGGCAGAACTCAAGGAAGTATACCCCGATTGAGATTCAGCTGAGGCTGAGAGATGAGTTCTTGACACTGAGGCAGGGTGGCCGGACGGTGTCGAAATACATGGAGAGATTCACATACCGACTTACTTTTGCGATGGACGTAGCCGAGACCGAGCGACTTCTGGTCCATTACTTTATTCGAGGATTCCGACCAAAGATTAATGGAGTACAAATTGTACGCCAAGTCCAGTAAGTGCGAGTTTTGGTGTGCCGAGGTGAAATTATTGGGACACGTGATCAGCGACAAATGTGTTCAGTGGACCCGAGTAAGATTCCCTATCATCGACTGGCCCACACCAGAGTACGTGACAGACATCCGGAGCTTTTTAGGATTGACAAGATATTATCGACGTTTTATACATGACTTCTCCAAAATTGCAGCGCCAATGACCAAATTGACCAAGAAAGATATGATTTTTTTTCATTTCGTCCAGTGAATGCGAGGTGGCCTTCACAGAGTTGAAGAAGAAGTTGATTTCTGCACCGTTATTAGTGTTGTCAGAGTCGGATCAAGAGTTGAATGTTAATACGGATGCTTGTGGCATCGGATTGGGATGTGTACTGATATAGGGAACAGAGTGATAGCTTAGTTATCGCGTCAGTTGAGGACACGTGAAAGGGATCAGACAGTGAGACAGTAGTTCGCCAGATGACATACGAGTTTTGTTTACTCGAGGCGGCAACAGCTATGAGTTGTCAGAGGTTCCAGATGTAGCAGAGACACATATTTACAAATAAATGAGAGTACCGACAATATCCATTTCGCGTGTGTTAGAGTGTCGAAGAGCCGATGTGATGTATCAGAGGTTCGAGGGCATGGCACAGAGTCTAGATTTTTCAAATTGGCACTGAGATACGTAAGACCGTTCAGAGTCGTAGCATGAGTTGGCAGTGTGGTTTACAGATTGGACTTGCCAGAAAAATTTGTTGGGGTTCATCCGACATTTCACATTTCAACATTGAGACTCGTTAGGTCAGGGTTGAGATCGACGATTGAGTTGGGACATGTGAAGATACTTTTTGACGTGATCTATGATGAGAGAACGATATAGATTGTCGACCTTCGGGTATGGATTCTTCTGAACAGGGAACTCGTTAAGGTCTTAGTTTCGTTAGCGGCATCATAGAACGAAGGGACTCACCTGGGAGCTCGAGTCGACGATAATGACACGTTACACCCAGCTATTCTCTGGTATAAGATTCGGGTTACAGTTAAATTTCGGGATGAAATTTCTTTTACTTGGGAAGACTGTAACGGCCCGAAAATTTGACTCGTGCCACATGTTATTTTAGGGTCGTATGTGGGACCCACTTGCCGAATATGTATGTCCAAATCTCGAGTAAAGATGCTGATTGTTGAGAAACGCATACGCGGAGAATTCGAAGAGCCGAAACACGAACGGGGACGCGTCTCGAGTTGTGTGCCAAAGTGGGACCGAGATAGTTGCTTTATGTGGGTTTAATGTGTGCCAAAGGCGAGGACGGTGGCCGGCAGGGAGCAGAGGTCGACTTAGCAGCGAAGACGAGCAGCTGGCCGACAGCGGCGCAACCGGATCCGCGACGACGACGTTCACGGCGGTGGCCCATCTGCAGCAGCGGAGAGAGCGTCTTTACAACAACAGAAGCGGTGGCGAAGCGCGCAGGAGCAGCAAAAGCGGCTGAGCGGGCGGCGGCGGTGCAGCGATGACGATGGCGGCGTCGGCGCGGCAATGATGAAGGCGGCGACATTGGCGCGGTAGCGACGTCGGCTCGGCAGCGGCAATGGGGCGGTGAACAACGCGATGGCGTTGTCGGACCGATCGGAGGCGTAAATCGACGAATGTCGACGACGCGATTGAGGTGAGGTGTATTTCACCTAATTTTAAATTGTGATTTGCATGATTTAGTAGCTAAATGTATGAATGGACACCAGGGACTTAGGATTTTCTAGTCAGGTGTCGGGTGCGTATATCGAGATGCGTGCGAGTGCGTTTTTGAGGTACGTAAGATTCCATCTAAAAGTCACTGAGGGTTTACTTTTCTATCATTGATTTCATGTTCGTGATTATTGGATGTTATTCCCCCTATTCCTTGTTATTGATTTCCGTGACGCATTTGGGTTGGGGGTTGAGACTTTTGATATTCTTGTTGTACTTATGGCACACTAGGTTGTACGCGGGTTATCAGGTGAAAGGAAGTGGGGGCTTCCACTGAAAGGATCCTGAGGGTATGGAAACCGGGTGAAAGGAAGTGGGGCACCCACCGAAAGGATCTTGGGGGTTCGACGTACAGTTTAGTGGGACCGGGAGGAGTACACGGTTTGTTTCTCTCGTGTTATTTATTCATTTGATGATCTTAGCACAATTGCCTGTTTAGTTTCCGCATAATTAATCTACATGGTTATTGATATCTGTTTATGCTCCTATAAATGCTCGGTGTACTTTGTTGGAATCTTACTAACTGTACTCTCCATCTGGCTTTTTGTGATGGTCGAGTGCAGACCCTGCTAGTAGAGGCAATGACATTTTCGGCGACTTTATCTGACTGTCTGCGGTTAAGGACCTACTAGTATGTGCGATTTTGATATTTTGCTTACTTTTGGGAAATGGAAGGCTGAATAGATACTGTACTTGTATATATTACTGTTTAATATTGTCGCATATGTACATAGTACTTTTTTCGGGTTTTCCACAATAGGTGTTGCTATGAAAATGGTGTTTTATACGATAATAAATTTAATCATTTTACTCGTTTTAAATTTAAGACTTTCGCTGTTGTTTTAATGATTAAACTGGCGAACTAAATTTCTTAACGAAGGGAGGTTAACACGCATATCGAGGAGTCGTGTTGTAGGATATGGCGTCAGTGGCGCGAGGGACCCAGTGGGTCAAGGATCTGACAGGACAGCTGGACCAGCGCCTCCCCACGTTGCTACCTCGAGATTTTGGGGCCGTCACACCTTTTATTTGTTGTGAGCATTCTGTAACCTCTTGACGAATCAGCATAATTTTCTCCGTGTGATCTACAACAATCTCAAACCTAGCGGTAGCAATGTCGTCGGGTTCTGCCCAATAAGCTGGTGATTTGCATGGTTTCCTATATAGTGCCTCGAATGGTGGCATCCCAATACTAGCCTGATAGCTATTGCTGTATGCAAACTCACAAAGTGGCAAAACTCCTTCCTGACCCTCCAAACTGTAGCGGAGAGGCTCTGAGCATGTCCTCAAGGATTTGAATAAGTCTCTCAGACTGGCGGTTAGTCTGTGGATGAAAAGTCGCGTCGAACCGCAATCTGGTACCATACTGCTCTTGCATGGCCTGCCAAAGTTGCGAAGTTAGTCGACTGTCTCTGTCTTACACTATAGATACTGGCACTCCATGCGGTCTGATGATTTCTTGATCGAAGAGCATGCTCAGCTGTGGAAAGCTATATTACTTGGAGATTGGGATAAAATGCACTGATTCCGTCAGTCGATCCACGACTATAAAAATGGCATCGTGTTTACACAAAGTCGTCGGCAACCCCACTGACGAAGTCCATAGTGATGTGTTCCCCTCTCCACTGTAGGATGTGTAGTGGCCGCAATAATCCTCCAGGTTTCCTGTGCCCAGCCTTAACCAGCCGACACACCTCACAACTCCTCACATACTAGCTGACATCTGCTTCCATCCCTGGCTACCAAAATAACTATCACATATCACAATACATTTTGGTCCTGCCGGGATGCACTGTGTACTGGAGGTGTGGGCCTCCTGAAGAATACCATCACTTAACTCTGCTACTGCCGGAACCCACAATCTACTTGGGTGTATCAAACACTCATCAATGGACTCGTACCAATCTGGTTAACCTAGACTCTGTGCCATATCCTTGAACCTTGGATACATCACATAAGCTCTCTGACACTCCAAGACACATGGAATAGATATTGTCGGTCCTCGCATTTGCCCACAAATATGTGCCTCTGCAGTATTTGGAACCTACGGCAAACTCGTAGTTGCTGCGAGCTCCAGGTTTCGCACTGGACAGCTCCTCTCATGAGTCCCTAATTGACGCGATAAATAACCTATCACTTGTCTCACTGCATCAATACGCATCCTAATCCGGTGCCGCAAGCATTTGTATGAACAATCAAGTGCTAGCCCGACTCGGGCAACACCAACAACAGTGTCGAAGTTAACTTCTTCTTTAACTCTGCGAAAGCCCCTTCACATTCAGTGGACCAATGGGAGATCACATCATTTTTTGTCAATCTAGTCTTCGACGCTACGATTTCTGAAAAGTCATGTACAATTGTTGATAATATCCTGCCAATTCTAACAACTCCTAATGTATGTCGCATACTCTGGTGTAGGCCAGTCAATGACAACGTGAATCTTACTAGGGTCCACCGAAGTACCTCTATCGCTGATCACGTGTCTCAATGGCTTCACCTCCGAACGCCAAAATTCGCACTTACTGGACTTGGCGTTCAATTTGTGCTCCCTCAATCTTTAGTCGGAGACCTCGAATATAATAATGGACCTGAAGTAGCTCAGTTCTAGCTACGTCCATCGCAAGGTACGCAGGTTTATGAATCTCTCCATGTTTTGCGCCAACGTCCGGCCACCATGCCTCAGCTTCAAGAACTCATCTCTCTGTCTCAGTTAAATCTCGATCGGGATATACAGATCATAGAAGAATTTTTTGAACTTTGCCCAAGTACTCAGCTCTTTGTGGGCGGCTGTGTGGGCGGTTCACCATACTGCAGCATCTCTCCTAACTATAAATCCGAAAATCCTATCTCGTATGCTGTTGTGAATCCTTAAAAGTTCGTGACGTTTCTCGTGTGAACGGATCCACTTCCCAGCTACCTCTGGGTCTCTGCCTTCATGATAGTAACCTGACTGAACACGAATGAACTCGTTAATCAACTTTGCTTCAGCTGATAAAAATGTCTCGAATGTAATCTAATGTGATGTAATCAGGGTCGGTGCCACGGTTAGCGTCGTCAATGGTGTAGTGACTACTGACGGTATCTCGGTAGTAGTAGTCGTGAGCGAGGTCGTCGAAACAGTCAGTGCGACAATTGTCTGCTCTACAGTAGTGCTGGCGGTGAGTGTGGCTGAGGCCGGTATTGTCGCTGCCTGCGCTCGATGCAATCGAATAATCCCCTCGAGCTATAAACTATGGAATGCGACCGTGTCGCACAAGGTTTGATCCGAGTCGGCAGGTATCGAGTCGCTCGTCCGGTCTCCATCATTAGTATGAAGAACTGGTCGTCTATCCATGTTGAATTTGCAAATCGTAAACATGCCGCAAGTCAGCGTTGTAATACGTGTACATAAGTATTACAATCAATAATACATACACATATAAGTCTTAGTACTACCCGCTCACTTTGCTTCCTAACTAAAGTTCAAAGTTAGGATCTTCGGGTTTCCAAATCTAATGTTTGTTGTTAAGTTTTATTCGGTTTCATTAAACTTTTCCCCTAGGTTTGCTTGAACCTAGGCTCTGATACTGTATCGGCCCGCTCTAATTAATCACAATTAACTGACAAATTACAGGTTAAGACCCTAAACTCAGACCCACGTGGACGCCGCAGATAAGTCAGGGCACACCGACTAGGTAAATAGTGATTTTGTGTGATTGTTTGCCTATTTGTGATGCTGTATATCAAGTTATTTACCTAGCATCGCATGTGTGTGTTTATATCATTGAATCGAGCCAGATAGTGTAACGGGTGTTCGCATCGAAAAACATGTCGAGACGGGTACTGAGGAGCGAACTGTGGGTACACTAGGTTGGGGAAACTAAAACACAAAAAAATAATTAAAAAAAGAGAAGATTTGATCAACTCAACTAACTTATCCATATTACACTCCACATCACTCCATCATCATTTTCTCCTCTCCCTCACGTCACCCTCTCACCTCACCTACACCTCACTCCCTCACATACACACCGCACACACTGTCACACAAAACAGGGAGGCCGAAAGGAAGAAGAAGGAAAGGAGAGGAGGAGGAGAAGGAGGAAGGCGCCGGGAGGGAGAAGAGGAGGTGGAGACATCAACGGTCGAGGTAAGTCGTTGCTTTCGTTGTTGTTTCGGTGTCGACCATGGTGGCGACAAAGGGGTTCGGCCATGGAGGCCGAACCAGGTCGGGGTGGAGATGGCAGGGGTGTCTCCCCTGCCATCGAGTCCACCGACGTTGGGGATGTGCATCTCCAACCAAAAGAAAAAAAAAGAGCAGCAGAGGCGCTGTGAAGAAGATCGGGTAGCGTGCAACCCCTAGACCGGGTGGGTCCAAACCGGATCAGGCTGACCCGGGTGGACTGGGTTTGACCCGGTCCAGGGACCCACCCATATATTAAATACTATAATCTTAAATTTTAATTTAAAAAGTAGTTTTAAATTAAACAAATTACAGAAAAATATGAAAAATAGGTATAAGATTTATGGAAAATCCAGAAAAATCAGGAAAAATATGAAAAAATGAGAAAAAGATAAAAAAATGATATTTGAGAATTTTTTGGGCATTGACATGCCGGTATAACTCAAAAAGTGGGTCAAACCAAACTTTTTGAAATAAAAATTTTCATATTTTGACCGGACATTATAAATTCACTTAATTTGACTCTAAACTAGTTAAAATGGTTTAATTGGACACCAGGAACTTAGGATACCACAATCGGGAGTCGGGTACGTTTCTCGAGGCGAGTGGGGGATGTTTCGAATGTGTTTTGCGATTTGTTTGAGGTAAGTAATCCCACGCGAAAATTAGTTAAAAATTTTTTTGACACTTTATTTCGCATTTCAATTATTCCATTATGTTATTTATTGTTATTCAATTACTGTTCATCCACTCCCACGTGTGTATGTGTGTTTGTCGACGGGGTCGGCTGGCAGCACGACTCACACCCTGTGCTAGCTACCCCGTGCTTTGTTCGAGTAATTGGCCATGATAGGGCTACGAGGTGACTATTCTCCGCGAAACCCGTAGATTGAGAGATGTTTGACGAAGACCTAAGTCTACGTTAATGGTTCCCCTCGAGAGATGTTTGGATGGGGTCTTCCATTCAATGGTTCCTCTCATTCGATTGTGAGATGTTTGGCGAGGTGGTCGTCAATGGTTCCTCTCGATTTAGCTACGAAGATTTCCGGATGTCGACCAGGGTTCTCTATCACGCTACACTTATGTCCAAATTTGATTTCTCAACGACTTATTTTCATGCGATTATTTTATTTTTGTCCTTTATTTAAATTGCATGAGTTGTAGCCGTTTTATTAGAATTCGTGAATGTTAGCTAACGTTCTCTGGGATTTACTCACCTGGGATTTGTCATTATTTTTGGTGACAAATCGCAGATCCTGCGATGAGCCGAGGCAAAGGAGTCTTAGGCGACTACGTTTAAGTAGGGAGAGGCCGCTTTTTTTGCGTAGGTAGTTGTATGTATCTATTAACTACTTTATGATATTTTGGGAGGACTTGTATACCCGATACATGTATATGCTCACCTTTTGTACTTTTGTTGCTTTTGATATACATGGTATCTAATGTCGGGTTTCCACACTGTAGGGTTCATAAAAATGCAAACTTTTCACTTTTACGATATCTGCATGCCCTCAGACTTCCGCGTCAATGTATGATTTATATTAAATTTCTAAATCATGAATAACTTAATAATTCATAAAATATCCATAATTACTAAGTTAAAGACGAATAAGTCACGTACAAGGGTTTAGGTCGTGGACAGTCAAAATAAGTGTGCGGTGACGTAGCATGCTTGGTGATGTGTCTGGCGACGTGGAGGTACCCGGTATTCCTTGGAACTTCGGGCCATCACAGTTGGTATCAGAGCTTAGGTTCAGGCGAACCTAGGGGAAAGTTTTGAACATCTCATGGCATAAGACATTGTGATACCTAAGTCACAGTTGGTATCAGAGCCTAGGTTCAAGCAAACCTAGGGGAAAATATAATATAACCGAATAAACCTTAACAACAAACATTAGATGTGGAAACCCGAAGACCCCAACTTAGGACTTTAGTTGGGAAGGGAACATGGGACGGGTAGTGTCAATGCTTATACGTTATATATTTTTATTTGTAATAGTATTATGCGTATACGAGGCTGATACAAGCCTTCGCTGTTGCAGATACGACATGGACGGACAATCGACTCCACCTTCGGAGGATGGTGGACAGACGAGTGGTACTACGCCTATCTCGACTAATCAGAGTGTACTTGATCGGATTACGGCACACGATCAACAGTTCGAGCAGATGATGGCCTTGCTTTGTGCTCAAACATCGGCTATTGCGACGCTTACCGCCGCCATCACACCGAGCGCCACCGAGCTAGCAGTTGCGCCGATTGTTTAGAGTACGCCAGTCATCGCAGTTATGGCAGAGACTACCCCACCAGCATCTACACACGCAATGACACTGACACGAACTCCATAAGAGATCACATTTGAGGCTTCCCTATCAGCTGAGGCTAAGCTGACGAAAGAGTTTGTGAGATTTCAACCGGGATATTTCACTAGTGGGGGAGACCCAGAGGTTGCTGCGAGATAGCTTCTTGCACACGATAAATTACATAATCTTATGAGGATTCACGATAGTATTCGCGCCAAGATATCTGGATATATGCTCCGAGGAGAGGCCGGAGTTTAGTGGACCGCTGATACCAAGACTTATGGAGAGCCGACTACTTGGGTCGGGTTCAGACAGGCCTTTTATGACCAGTACATACCGAGGGAGATACAGTTACGTCTAAGACAGGAATTTGTGTCTTAGGCAGGGTAATCGTACAGTGGTCCAATACATGGAGAGGTTTCGCTACCTATTACAGTTCGCTGAGGATTTGGCTTTTACAGATCGCGATCAGGTTCACTACTTTGGAGTCGGGCTTAGAGATGAGATTGCGAGCGCAGTAGTATCAGGCAGAGCTAGTATACGGCATGAGATCTACGAAAGGGCCTTAGCCCATGAGACATATCTTATCCTTCATGTCGCGATGCCCATGCCACAGTTGGCATTGGGGTTGTCCCAGCAAGGCATCAAGTCTGACAAGAAAGGGAAAAGGATTATCGATCACAGAGATAGGAGAGGACAGAGGCCCAGACATGAGGATCGTCAAGCAGTCACTTCTCATGCCATAGTACCTGCGCAGTCAGCATAGTTGTCAAGTGGTGGTTATACACCGCGGCCGGGGCAGGGACCGACCCAGGATCAGGGAGGTAGGGATCGAGGACAGTATGGTCAGAGTCAGGGCCAGAGGCCAGATAGAGGTCAGGACACATGCATCTCACTTGTTTCAAATGCAGACAGCCTGGACACATTAAGAAAGAATGTCCGATGGCTTCAATAGCACCGATTGCAGCACCACCAATTTAGGCTAGGGAGCGGGTGCATGTTGTAGCACAGCCAGAGCGCGAGGCCACTAGACAGCTCATTGAGGGTATGATTTCGATTTACAATCGTTTTATGCATACACTAATTGATTCTTGTTCCACATTATCATTTATTTCTGGACGTATGGTTGATGAGTTAGGATTAACACCGATTACAGTTAGTACACTCCTGATTCTCAACACAGCAGCTGGAGAGAAGGTTTACCCAACATGATTTGTGAGGGTTGCATGATAGAGATTTCCGGACACCAACTCCCTATTGACCTACGCGTCCTAGAGTTCTTAGAGTTCGATGCACTTTTGGGCATGGACTGGCTAGCTTCATATCACGCCCAAGTGGATTGTTTCCGTAAGATAGTGACTTTTCAGATCCCCGACATACCAGAGTTCACTTTCTTAGGTAATGCGAGTATACTACCGACCATTAGGGGTAGATTGGCTACGACTTTAGTGATGGAAGTGTTTCCAGGGATAGTAGAGTCAATCGAGGTCCCAGAGGTTAGACTTGAGGATGTCCCAATTGTCAGTGAGTTTCCCGATGTCTTTCTGGAGGATCTACTAGGATTGCCCCCACATAAAGAGATTGAGTTTTTTATTGAATTAGTACCAGGCACACAGCCGATAGCCAGCAGACCATGCCGGATGTCACGGAAGGAGCAGGAGGAGTTGAAGACTCAAATGGAATATTTAGAGAAGAAGGGGTTTATACACCCGATCACAACACCATGGGGAGCACCGATCCTATTCGTTAAGAAGAAGGATATTACTTTGAGGATATGCATTGACTATAGGAAGTTGAACCAGGTGACAGTACGAAATCGTTACCCTTTGCCAAGAATTGACGATTTGTTTGACCAGTTGGCTGGTGCACGTGTCTTCTCTAAGATCGACTTAAGATCGAGTTATCATCAGCTCCGGATTCGAGATGAAGACATACCTAAGACTGCATTCAGCACCAAATATGGGTTATTTGAGTTCACGGTGATGCCGTTCGGACTAACTAATGCACCGGCCACGTTCATGGACTTGATGCACAGAGTATTAAAGCCGTACTTGGATAAATTCGTCATTGTCTTCATTGACGACATATTGATCTACAAAAAGACTCGCGAAGATCACGGGCAACATCTCAGGCAGATATTGATGAAGCTGAGAAAGCATAAATTGTATGCTAAGTTTAGTAAGTGCGAGTTTTGGCTGTCAGAAGTCAAATTTTTTGGATACGTGATCAATGACAGAGGTATATCAGTGGATCCGAGTAAAATCCATGCTGTCATAGATTGGCCGACACCTAAGACAGTGATAGATATCAAGAGCTTCCTAGGGTTGGCAGGATACTATCGGCGATTTGTGAAGGACTTCTTAAAAATCGTCGCGCCGATGACTAAATTGACAAAGAAGGATGTACTTTTCAATTGGTCAAAGGAGTGTGAGGACGCATTTACATAGTTGAAGATGACACTAACTACTACTCCAGTAGTAGTGCTGCCAGAGCCGGGTAAGGGATTGACAGTTCATACTGATGCTTGCGGTACAGGGTTAGGTTGTGTGCTGATGTAGGGGGACGGCGTAATCACCTACTTATCCCGCCAGTGAGGACCCATAAGAGGAATTATCCAATGCACGACTTGGAGTTTGCAGCAGTCGTATTTGCACTGAAGGTATGGAGACATTACCTCTACGGTGAGAGGTTCACATTATATACAGATCATAAGAGTTTGACATATTCACATAGAAAGATCTGAACATGAGACAACGACGTTGGCTAGAGTTGCTGAAGGACTACGACTTCTCCATCGAATATCAGCCTGAGAAGGCAAATGTCGTAGTAGATGCTTTGAGCAGGAGAGGACCAGATTTTGAGACAGTTGTCTGCCATATAATGCACGAGTATGTTTACTTGAGGCGGCGACAACACTGAGTTTGACAGAGGTTCCTGCTACAGCGGACGCACAGATTCGTGGACAGATTGGTGTACCATCTATTTCTATTCCGCGAGTGTTATAGTGTCAGAGGACTGACGAGATGTATTTGAGATTCAGTGAGATGGCACGCAATCCCGATCACCCGGATTGGAGCGAGTCTGTGGATTAGTGTTTGAGGCACCGAGGGAGGTTATGGATTCCAGCAGTGGCAGAGATACGCGATGGGATACTCTAGGAGGCTCACAGGTCCCGGTATACAGTGCATCCTGGTAGGACCAAAATGTATCACGATATGCGATGATTATTTTTGTGGCCAGGGATGAAGGCGGACGTTGGCGCCTATGTTAGGGGTTATGAGGTGTGCTAGTAGGTTAAGGCTAAGCACAGGAGGCCTAGAGGGTTATTGCAGCCGCTGCCCATCCCTCGGTGGAAATGGAACACATTACGATGGATTTCGTTTGTGGATTACCGCACACTTCACGGAAACACGATGCGATATGGGTGATTGTGGACAGGTTGACGAAATCAGCTTATTTCCTACCAATTTCTATGAAATATAATTTCACACAGTTGAGCATATTATTCAAGAAAGAGATTGTACGACTGCACGGAGTACCAATTTTGATTATTTCAGACCGATACAGTCGTCTTACATCATCATTGTGGCGAGCTATGCAGGAACAGTTTAGTACTAAGTTACAGTTTAGCACTGCATTCCATCCTCAGACAAACAGGTAGTCAGAGAGATTAATACAAATAATGGAGGATATGCTCAGGGCATGTGTGTTGCAGTTTGGTGGGTCTTGGTAGGAGTACTTGCCGCTCTGTGAATTTGGTTACAACAACAGCTATCAGGCCAATATTGGGATGCCACCATTTAAAGCCATGTACGGTAGACCGTGTAGATCACTGGCTTGTTGGGCAGAGCCCGAGGATATAGCAACCGTGGGACCTAAGATTGTTGTGGACCATACATAAATGGTGAGACTGATTCATCAACGATTATTGGTTGTCCAACACAGACAGAAGAAGTATGCGAATAGGTACCGCGATGGGCTGAGCTACGAGGTAGACGATTGGGTCCACTCGAAAGTTTCTCCGTTGAAAGGTCATCAGAGATTTGGGATCAAAGGGAAACTAGCACCAAGATTTATTAGGTCGTTTCAAATTGAGAAACGAGTTGGGAAAGTCGCTTATCAGTTGAAATTGCCAAGTCGATTGGCAGGGGTTCATAATGTTTTTCATATTTCGATGTTACGGTTGGCTAGATCAGGACCTAGACCGATGGTTGATATGACGAAAATCGAGGTTCGACTAGATGTGACGTACGAGGAACACCTCATTGAGATAGTGGATCACAAGGTACAGACCCTTAGAAAGAAAGAAATACCACTTGTACTCGTTCAATGGCAGTATCATAAGAACGAATGCCTCACTTGGGAGAGAGAGTCTACCTTGCGAGAACGATACCCCCACTAGTTCCAAGGTAAAGATTTCATTAAATTTGAATTTCGGGATGAAATTCCTTTTAGTATGGAAGATTGTAACGGCTCATTCTAATTAATCACAATTAAGTGACAAATTACAGATTAAGACCCAAAGCTCAGACCCAAGTGGACGCCGCAGATAAGTTAGGGCACACCGACTAGGTAAATAGTGATTTTGTATGATTGTTTGCCTATTTGCGATGTTGTATATCAAGTTATTTACCTAGCATCGCATGTGTGTGTTTATATTATTGAATCGAGCGAGATAGTGTAACGGGTGTTCGCATCGAAAAACGTGTCGAGACGGGTACTGAGGAGCGAACTGTGGGTACACTAGGTCGGGGAAACTAAAACACACAAAATTAATAAAAAAAGAGAAGATTTGATCAAGTCAACTAACTTATCCCTATTACACTCCACCTCACTCCATCATCATTTTCTCCCCTCCCTCACGTCACCCTCTCACCTCACCTACACCTCACTCCCTCACATACATACCGCACACACTGTCACACAAAACAGGGAGGCCGAGAGGAAGAAGAAGGAAAGGAAAGGAGGAGGAGAAAGAGGAAGGCGCGGGGAAGGAGAATAGGAGGTGGAGAAGTCAACGGTCGAGGTAAGTCGTTGCTTTTGTTGTGGTTTCGGTGTCGGCCATGGTGGCCATGAAGGGGTTCGGTCGTGGAGAGGCCGAACCTGGTCGAGGTGGAGATGGCAGGGGTGTCTCCCCTGCCATCGAGTCCACCGAGGTTAGGGACGTGCGTATCCAACCAGAAGAAAAGAAAAAAAAAACGGCAGAGGCGCTGTGAAGAAGATGGGGTGGGGAGAGGGGTGAACGCACTTTGTGCCTGCGTGCAGCTCCTGGACCGGGTGGGTCCGAACCGGGTTAGGCTGACTCGGTCGGACCGGGTCAGACCGGCCCGGGTTGACCAGGTTTGACCCGGTCCAGGGACCCACCCATCTATTAAATAATATAATCTTAAATTTTAATTTAAAAATAGTTTTAAATTAAATAAATTAAATAAAAATATGAAAAATAGGTAGAAAATTTATGGAAAATCCAGAAAAATCAGGAAAAATATGAAAAAAAATGAGAAAAAGATAGAAAAATGATATTTGAGAATTTTTCGGGCACTGACACTCCGGTATAACTCGAAAAGTGGGTGAAACCAAACTTTTTGAAATAAGAATTTTCATATTTTGACCGCACATTATAAATTCACTTAATTTGACTATAATCTAGTTAAAATGGTTTAATTAGACGCCAGGAACTTAGGAAACCACAATCGGGAGTCGGGTACGTGTCTCGAGGCTAGTGCGAGACATTTCGAAAGTGTTTTGAGATTTGTTTGAGGTAAGTAATCCCACGAGAAAATTAGTTAAAAATTTTTTATGACACTTTATTTCGCATTTCAATTATTCCATTGTGCTATTTATTGTTGTTCAATTATTGTTCATCCACTTCCACGTGTGTATGTGTGTTTGTCGACGGGGTCGGCGTGGCACGGACTCACACCCCGGGCTAGCTACCCCACGCTGTTCGAGTAATTGGCCATGATAGGGCTATGCGGTGACTATTCTCCTCGAAACCCGTAGGTTGAGAGACGTTTGACGAAGACCTAAGTCTACATCGATGGTTCCCCTCGAGAGATGTTTGGATGAGGTCTTTCATTCAATGGTTCCTCTCATTCGACCGTGAGATGTTTGGCGAGGTGGTCGTCAATGGTTCCTCTTGGTTTAGCTATGAAGATTCCCGGATGTCGACCAGGGTTCTCTATCACACTACACTCATGTCCAAATTTGATTTCTCAACGACTTATTTTCATGCGATTATTTTATTTTTGTCCTTTATTTAAATTGCATGAGTTGTAGCCGTTTTATTAGAATTCGTGAATATTAGCTAACGTTCTCTGAGATTTACTCACCTGGGATTTGTCATTGTTTTTAGTGACAAATCGCAGATCCTGCGACGATCCGAGGCAAGGGAGTCTTAGGTGACTACGTCTAAGTAGGGAGAGGCCGCCACTTTTTGCGTAGGTAGTTGTATGTATCTATTAACTACTTTATGATATTTTGGGAGGACTTGTATACCCGATACATGTATATGCTCACATTTTGTACTTTTGTTGCTTTTGATATACATGGTATCTAATGCCGAGTTTCCACATTGTAGGGTTGTTCATAAAAATGCAAACTTTTCACTTTTACGATAGATGCATGCCTTAAGACTTCCGCATCAATGTATGATTTATATTAAATTACTAAATCATGAATAACTAAATAATTCATAAAATATCCATAATTACAAAGTTAAAGGCGAATAAGTTATGTACAAGGGTTTAGGTCGCGGACAGTCAAAATAAGTATGCGGTGACGTGGCATGCTTGGTGACGTGTCTGGCGACGTGGCGGTACCCGGTTTGCCTTAGAATTTTGAGCCATTACAGATACCAACTGTGACGTTGGTATCAGAACTTTGAACACTTCCATAAATTGTCCATAGTATTCTAGAACTTAGCTTTGATACCAACTGTGACGACCCCAAACTCCGAGGCAAATCGGGCACTGCCACGTCGCTAGACACGTCACCAAGTATGACGTGTCACCACATACTTACTTTTAACTATCCGCGACTTAAACCTTTGCACGTATCTTATTCGCCTTAACTTAGTATTTATAGATATTTTATAGATATTCACATTAAATTGACTAACTTAAGTTATTCACGATTTATTAAATTATTAAATATCACGCGGAAGCCTTTTAAAACATGCAAATACCGTATGAAAGAAAAGTTTGCATTTGTATAAATAACCCTATAGTATGGAAACCCGACATTTGGATACCATGTATATCAAGAGCAACAAAAGTACGAAAGATGAGCATATACATGTATCAGTCATACAAGTCTTCCCAAAAGTTTCATAAAAATAGTAAATAAGTACATACAACACCTACTCAAAAATGATAGGGTCTTCTAACTCAAACGCAGTCGCCTAAGATGCCCTTGCCCCGGCTCGTCACAATATATGCGATTTGTCACAAAAAACAATGACATATCCCAGGTAAGTAAGTCTCAGAGAACGTTAGCTAATATTCACGAATTCCAATGAAACGACTGCAATCTATGCAATTTAAATAAAGGACAAGAATAAGAAAATTTGAATGAAAATAAGTCGTTGAGAAGTCAAATTTGGATATGAGTGTAGCGTGACAGAGAACCCTGGTCGACATCCTGGAATCGTCGTAGCTAAACCGAGAGGAACCCATGACAACCACCTCGCCAAACATCTCACGGTCGAATGAGAGGAACCCATGAACGGGAGAACCTCATCCAAACATCTCTCGAGAGGAACCCATGACATAGATTTAGGTGTTCGTCAAATATCTCTTAACCTACGGGTTTCGCAGAAAATAATCACCGCATAGCCCTAACATGGCCAATCAGTCGAATAGCGCGGGGCAGCTAGCCCCAGGGGTGAAGTCCATGCCATGCCAACCCTGTCGACAAACGCATACACACGTGAGAGTGGATGAACAGTAATTGAACAGCAATAAATAACATAATGGAAAAATGAAATGTGAAGTAAATTAAATGCCATAAATTAATTTTAACTAATTTTCTCATGGGATTACTTACCTCAACAAATCGCAACGCCTTCGAAACATCCCGCACAAGTCTCAAGATACAAACTTGACACCAACTATGGTAGCCTAAGTCCCTGGTGTCCAATTATACAATTTTTATCATTTTAGAGTTTCATTAAATGAATTTATATTGTGACACCAAAATTCGTAAAAATTTTATTGCAAAAAGTTCATTCTTGGCGCACTTTTCGAACCATACCATGGATTGTTCCAGCAACGCGCCCCCGCGTCGCTGCTCCATGTTGTTCACCACTACCACGCCGCAGCCGCCTCGCTGTAGTGGGCGCCACTGCCGCCTCCACTGCTGTCGGCGCTACTACTACCGACGCCGCGCCGCCGTCGCTGCATAAGCCGCGCAACACTACTGGAGGCGCTGTAATTGCTCGTTCACCGCGTTGCCGCTGCCGATCGCCGCTCTGCTGCCGGTTGTCGCGCCGCACCACTGTCGCGCCGCACCACTGTCGCGCCATCTTCGTCTTCTCCACCACGACCACGTCGTCGTCGTCGGAGTATCCATCGCCCTGCCACATCGCTGCCAGCTGCGCCACCGAGCCTGCTGCTGCAGCAGCTCGCCCGCGGCCTCGCAGGTGTTGTTGCCACATCAACTTTTTCGCCGCTGCTGCTGGTCGTACGTCGCTGTTGTCTCCTTGTCGCTCACCGCTACCAAACAGCGCAGCGTGGCGTCGTTGCCTCTGCTGATACATACTGCCGCACCTCTGCTGCTGCTACCGTCGGCTTTACACCACCGCCACTGCCGCAGCCTCATCTATTTTCGTCACGTCCGTCGGCCATTGCTGCTCCCCTCTTTTTTCGTCTCTCATTCTCTCTCTCTCTCTCTCTCTCTCTCTCTCTCTCTCTCTCTCTCTCTCTCTCTCTCTCTCTCTCTCTCTCTCTCTCTTTATCATTTCTTCTCTCTCTTTGTCCCGTTTTTAAGGGAAAAGCAAATTTTTTATTTTATTTTATTTTATTTTATTTTTGGAGAAAAGACAAAGTGTAATGATAAGGGATGGGTTGGTGATGTGATGTATGATGTGATGGGATGAGTGATGTGAAAACTCAATCCCATACTACCCCGTACACCCACATTTTGCGCACATCGCAACGTCGCACACTCTCGTCACTGCACGCGCATACCACGACCCAGAGTAATTCTCAATTAACGCAACGCGAACTATTAATTAATAGTAAAATAATAAATGCTCGCCACATAAAAATAATATATTTCACCCATTAGGCGTTCCCTAAACGTTTTCCGCGACGTCCACGTGGGTAAAAGCTTATGATTTTAACTTGTAATTTGTTAGTTAATCGGGATTGATTAAAACGGGCCGTTACAGTGTCCCCCCTGGACAAGTACCGCCCCAAATGCTCTATTTGATGCGTCCATGTGTACTTTGAAAAGTAGGTCAAAATTGGGTAGTCCCAATACTAGTTCAGAGGTAATGGCCTGCCTCAATTCTGCCATGGCTTGGTAGCATCGATCAGTCCATGCCCAAGCCTGATCCTTTTCCAACAGGTATGTCAGTGGTGCCACCCTCCTTGAGTAACCTTCCACGAACCGCCGATAGTGATTTGCCAAACCCAGGAATGGTTGTAACTCCTGGACCTTCATGGAGCTTAGCAACTCCATGATCGCCCGCACCTTCTTTGGGCCCATCTGTAAGTTTCCCTGGCCTACGATGTGACTGAGAAAGTGATCGTTTGCACAACAAACTCACATTTTCCCCTCTTTACATACAATCGATTAGCCCTCAAAATAGTCAAAATCATCCGTAAATAATCCACATGATCTTGGAAGTTTTGACAATAGATTACAATATCATCAAGATAAACAACCACAAATCGATCGATGAACTCATTTAACACATCGTTTATCAAAATACATAATGTAGCAGGGGCATTTAGCAAGCCAAATGCATGACTAAGTATTCAAATGATCCATACCTAGTAACCATGGTCGTCTCAGGGACATCACCAGCTGCAATCCGGACTTGATAGTACCCCGACCTCAAGTCCAACTTCGTAAAGTATGCGGCACTAGATAGCCGATCGAACAAGTCTACCACTAGCCGAAAAGGGTACTTGTTCTTCACCGTCAGCTTATTCAGTGCCCTGTAGTCCACACACATTCGAAGGGGTCCATCATGATTACGCTAGAATAAGACTGGTGCTCTATAGGGTGCCTTGGATGGTTGAATGAATCCAACATCCAACAACTCCTGCAACTGCTTCCTCAGCTCCTCCAACTCATTTGGAACCATTTTACATGGGGCCCCTGCTAGGGGCTTTGAGCCAGGGATCAGCTCAATCTTGTGGTCAATCACCCTTTGTGCGGGTAATTGCTTTGGTAGTTCCGTCGGCATCACGTCACTGAGGTCCTCCAGTACCTCAGCAACTGCATTAGGGACCTTTGTTGTCTTGCCTACCTTAGTCTCCACTAGGGCCGCTAAGTATGTTGGTTCACCATTCCTTAGTCCATCTTTCACTTGAATGGTTGAAAGATGGGACAACTTTGCACTCTCTTTCCCTGAAATCATGTTAGCCGCATGAACAAAGCAAGGATGGGACTTGTTCATCACAAACAATCCCTTCAAGAATGGCATCAAGCTAATGCTCCCTAAATGTAGAAAGGCATTCCCTAGGATGACATCAAAGTCATCAAGGGAACTGCCATGAGGTTGATCTTCCCCTCCCAATAACTAACCTTAAGATTCACATTAGATGCCATAACTTGAATTCGCTTTGCTTTAGAATTCACAACTTTCATTCGACTGGAATTCTTAACAAGACTCAGTCCCATCTTTTCCACCATGTGGTCCGCCACAAATGAATGTGTTGCTCCCGAATCCACCATTACCAAGACTTGTTTCTGATTCACCTCCGCATCAACATACATTAGCTCCTCTGAAGGGCTTGTCTTGGCTTGTTGAATGGCATTTAATAATTGTAGTGGGTTCATCTAGGGCTGGCCATCATCTTCCGCGATTAAGGCCGAGATTTTCTCCTTTTTTGGGCAGTCTTGTGCCCTTTGAGGGCCATTGCAAATGAAACAACCATTGTGTAAGGAACTTGATGAGGGCTTTGCGTATGCTTTCAAGGCTGGCATTGGGCATGCTAGTTTATGAGGGAAGGGCTTCTTCTCACCCTTCTTGTGGTGGTCCTTGAACGACTTCTTCTCCTTGCTCTTCCCTTTGCTCATGGAAGAACTAGTCTTGAAGCCTACAAGACTATTAGCCGCAGTAATCGCCTCAGGCAAGTTCTTGACCCTTTTCCTCCTTAGCTCGGATTGAAACCATGATTGCAATCCACTAGTGAAGTTAAAAAGTTTGTCCTCTTCTAACATGTTTTTGATGTCCAGCAAGAGAGAGGAAAACTCCTTAACGTAATCTCGAACCGATCATGCTTGTTTAAGCTTGCGCAAGGCTTCCCGTGCTTGCCAAGCGGTATTAGTATGAAGGAATTGGTCGTTCAACTCCCTCTTTAGCACCTCCCAATCCACGATCTTAGGTCTACCCGTAGCCACATCATCGTCTACTCTGGTTCTCCACCAAAGTTTAGCATCACCTTCTAGGTACATGGAGGTCAAGATGACCTTTTGGCTCTCCTCCGTCCGGACAGTAGCAAAGTATTCACTACAAAAAAAAGCAGATCAGAAATGGAAATTTTCGTTTCTGATTTGCATAAATTCCGTCTCTAATTGAAATCTGCAACTGAACAGAGATGGAATTTATTCCGTCTCTAAAATCGTCAACGCTGATTCAATCAGCAACGAAAATGTGATTCCGTTTCTGATTAGACACGGATTAGAGACGAAATTCAGAAACGAAACAGAGATGATATGTAGAATGGTGACCACTCAAGTTCCATCCCCACGATGATATCCCATGATCATCAGGTTTCCTGAAAGAAGTAACAATAATTTTATGCAATGAACCAATAATAATCGTGAAATCAGCTTTTAAAATGAGAATCTGTGGACATGAATTGGACAACACTTACTCGTCGCTCAAGAAAAAAGACAAAGACAAGACAGTACAGAATATTATAGCAAAAAAATCAATAGCTACTCCCAAGTGTGACTAAATCATACCTAATGATTTAAGTTACAAGCCTATAGGCCGAGAATTGATAAATGAGCAAAAAATGTAGAGTTAAAAACCATCAGCAAGGTATTTACTTCATACCAAAATCAACCAAATATTAAGCATTACAATTGCATTATTAAATTTTGCCTCAACAGGCTACAGTCCAATAAAACAAAAACTATGAATAAAACACATCAATTAGTGAAACAATCATACAACAATCTCCTAAACAAGCCCATAGTGATTTATGATGAATTGATCATTTTAGAATGTCATTCATTTAGTCCTCAGGCACAATTTGTTTAGCCTTATGGAAAATGGACTCATGGTTTTTGGAATCTTATCATGCTCACCTAAATCACACTTCTATAGCTATCTACAACTGCATATAAGAATATGCAGTTGTTGTCATTATGCTTTACATGTAGATACTACATCATGAAGATCAAAAGCAGGAACTATTGAACAAATAATACATTTTCTTTCCTTCTTTCTATCATGATTCATGAAGCTAAGCTGCTTTTAGATGCTACTTTTCTCAAACAATTTATGCTTTTCTCTACTATAATTGATAGGAAAACAATAGAAAGTGGCAACCAAGCACAAAAATAATTGTATAGTGTAATCGAGTTGATTTGATCAAACAATATAAAGTGGCAACCAAGCACAAAAATGATACAAAGAATTGATCACTGAACAAGGGGGCTCAGATGGTCTCTCAGGTAGTAAAGAAATGTCCACTTCAAAGACCCTAAGTTAAATGAAAAATCAATTTAGGATATAAGACACGCACTAAGACCACTAATAGTATAGTGGGCGGTTCAATACATCAATAATTAAAAATACATCAAAGCCACCTAACAAAGAGTTTAGCTTATCTTTTGGATGGTTGAACTTGCACCGAAAACCAAACTTGCATTTTATGGTTTTCAAGAAGTACTGGAGTACATAAGAAAAGAATTATATACTTGACATAATATAAACTAAAACAATGTCATAAACAGATAATGATTAAAAATAAAGTCAGGAAAATTTGTTACAGGGCAATCTGGATCACCAGGCCTTTCAGGTAATAACTCCCAAGCAGCAACAGGTTGGACCTTCATAACCGACAATAAACCAAATTAGTACACTACAATGATTAGACATGGAAATAGCAGGACTATTTAAAAAATAGTGTCAATCTAAATATGCACAAAAAGAAGAAGTAAATGGAATTTTTAAAATTCTGAACAACAATCCAATGAAACAAAAAGAAGTATCAATCTAAATATGCACAAAAAGAAGTGTCAATCTAAAAGTCATGCGAATAATTGCTAAAGTTATCTACAAAAGCAAAAGTATAATCTCAAAATTTACACAAACAACAAGAAAAATACCTATGTATCACCAAGCTGCACATCTCTCGTAAGCCACTCTTGCGTCTCTCGCTCAACATTGTCCCCTTGTTGTGGTGGATCGGCGGGATCTATTTGCGGTGGCTGTTGCTGTTCATGAGGTGGTGGTGGTGGTGGTGGTTGTG
The DNA here is from genome assembly GCA_039657365.1 of Stephania yunnanensis. Taxonomy (NCBI): domain Eukaryota; kingdom Viridiplantae; phylum Streptophyta; class Magnoliopsida; order Ranunculales; family Menispermaceae; genus Stephania; species Stephania yunnanensis. The sequence goes on along the minus strand of CM077585.1, from coordinate 48,631,762 downwards.
GCTGAAATAGGCCTGCTCCGTCCATGGTCATCCCGAGATGTTGATGCATAAACTCCATAACCTTTCGTAATTGCTCGGCAACGATATCGAACTTTGCACGTGGCACCATCTCCGGCATCTGGGACGTGCTAGCACCAGGATCTGCATATCTCCTCTTCTTTCTCCCTAAAGACCCGAGACCGTAGACACGTCATTTGGGACACTCACCCGCCACATTGAGGTACACCGCATCATCATCCACCGATTGGTCCGATGTAGCCTGGGTCAGCTCCAGACGTCTCCTCTGGAGCCTATCCTGCATGTATCAACAATAAACAACTTACATGATATTCTTTAAAGTAAACTTAATACTATTTAACATTTCATTTCTATACTTACATAGAACCGCTCTGATCTAGTATCGATGAATGTCATCCGTCGTGATTTATGGTGTGGAGATGCAAATACAATTCATTCACGGTAGGTGGCGTCTCGGATGAATCGGTCTGTGTACAGGACCGATTATAAATGCAGCATAAATATGTCTATTAGTAGTAGGTCGGTGAACTCATATTCGCTAAACACAAATCAATTGCGTAGTGAACAAGTGTATAAAGGTAAAAAATAAATAAGAGTGTAAAAAAAACTTACCAATCTTTCATTAGTAGTCACAAAAGACACCGAACCACCACCGTGCTTTGAGGGTCCAGTCCCAGGTCCTTCGACCTCAGTGTTCCTATTCGTTGTCGCTTGCCTAGACCTGGCAAGGAAGTCCTCGCTCTCCTAGTACTCCAAGTATCTTCTCCATGCCTCATCTGTAACATAAACTTGCTGAACACTATTCTTTTTTAACTTGTGCATCAATGCGGTGTACCTTGTGCCTGCATGCGTGTCGTACGCGACACGAATGAGATCCTCAAGAATCGCGTCATCCCATCTAAAAAATACCTACAAAATGGCGATTGCAATTGTTACGAGACATTGAAAAACTAGTATAAATCATAAGACATTTATTAGTCCTGCGTACCTTCCATTGGCGCCAGTAGTGGTCTTTTTGATGATTCGGTACTGACTTCCAACAATACCCTTCTGGAATCATCCATCTTTTGAAAACTTTTGTCATCCTCCGTGCACAAGAATGAGAAGGATGCAACTCCATGTGTTTCATGAAAATGCATAACATCTTAACTATTTTTTTAATAATTTACATCGATATTTAGAAGTACATATATGAATCAAATACAAACTTACGTATCATTGGCAATCAGTGTGATCGGGATCCACTGCACGCGATGGGGCTCGATCTCTGTCCTCTGAGGTGCCCGCGGAGGGCCTGTCACTTGCAAGCATGCTCTGCCATCGTAATATGGGGATGTTGCCGGTGATGCGGTGGCTGGGGGTGCAGGCCTCCTCGGTACGGGAGTGTCATGTCTCGATGTCGGCGACGGTGACTGTAACGAGCAATTTGGTATAGTCCTTGATGACGAGGTTGATGGTATAGGCGACGCGGACGGTATGGAAGGCGAAGGTGACGCTGAATGTGGATCGTGCTCGAGAGAACGAGAAGTCGGAATCGATAATACAGGAATCGACCCACGACCTCGATCGTTTCATGAAAATATGACAATCATGACTCTTCATGCCGAACATTCGCAATTTCTTTGGATCCACACATCGACCAAGATTCGAAGCATAACCATCAGGAAAACGCAACTTTTCAACCCACTCGCACAATTTTTATTTTTTTGATGTGTCAAGAGCATAGCATCCAGGATGTAAGTATTTGTCGCCGAATCAATGTGTAGAGAAGGTCGGTGACAATATTCACAAATATCTTGTCTCACTTTCGCATTGTCCTTACTCTTGCCCGGTACACACATAATAGTGTTGAATATGTTGTCAAAAATATTTTTCTCGATGTGCATGACATCTAAGGTGTGGCGGATCAAGTTTGTCTTCCAATACGGCAAGTCCCAGAAAATGTTTTTTTTCTCCATCCCGAATTCTTAGCTATCCGCCCATTCACAGAATCAGCTCTAATTTCTGTCACCTTCATCAAGCCCAACGATTCAATTTCTGCCAAAATTTCTTCACCAGAACGCAAAGCGGGCGGATCTCCATTTATGACCATTTTACCTCTAACGAAATTTTTTTTGTCTTTCCTGAATGGTGATGCCTTCGCCAAGAAACGACGGTGACAGTCGAACCACGATGTCTTACCACCATTTCGCAATTGAAATGCATTTGTATCCTCCATACAATATGGACAAGCCATCTTATCGTGTGTGCTCCAACCGGACAACATGTTATACGCAGGGAAATCACTAACAGTCCATAAAAGGGCAACTCGCATGCGAAAATTCGTCTTTGTGGACACGTCGTATGTAATCACCCCATTGTCCCATAAATCTTGCAACTCTTTCACAAGCGGCTGAAGGAACACGTCGATTTTCCGTTTTGGGTTGGTCGGTCCAGGAACGATAACCGTTAAGAACATAAACTCAGATTTCATGCACATCGACGGTAGAAAGCAGTAAGGAGTCAATATTATGGGCCATGAAGATTACGATTTCCCTGAAATCCCAAATACTTGAAAACCATCAGTGCACAATCCTAAACGAACATTCCGAACCTCGGCGGCGATGTCTCTATTGACATCATTAAAATGTCTCCAAGCTATCGAATCAGAATAGTGTTGCATAACATCTTTTGGCGAGGAATGTTCTCCATGCCATCACATATGTTTTGCCGTTGACTCAGACGCATACAATCGTTGCAACCGAAGGCCCAAAAGGAAGTAGTACATTTTTTTGCAAGGGCGTTTTTTGGTGTTCCGACCACGACCTCTTCGATGTGCAATGTAGCATGATTTCCCACACAATTTACATGATGTCAACTCAGAGTCCACTCCCCAATAAATCATACATTGGTCTTCGCAACAATCTATTTTCTCAACAGGTAGACCTAGACCTCGCATTAGTCTTTTAGTGGCATAAAAATTTTCAACCAATGAATTGTCATTTGGCAAACAATCCTTCATGAATTTAATGATTTCATTATACCCTCGTTCAGATATATGATGTTCTGACTTGATCACAAGTAATATTTCCATTGCGGACAACGTTGTCATGGTTTCGCAACCAGGCCACAATTGTTCGCTACTAGCCTCTATCATGTCATATAGTTGGCGTGCTTGGGGGTTTGGTGATTATTCCACGTGATTCCAATTGAAACTTGGACCTGCCACGTTGTGTAGCATCTCGCGGTAAGTTGTCAGATCGTCTCCTCCCACATCAGCATCATCAATATGGTTATCCATTTGGTAAAAGTTTTGCGGGCATTCATCTTTGTTCTCACCATGTTCGTACCAACAATGATATCCCGAAACAAATCCATACCTACATATGTGGTACTCAACCGTTTCGACGTCCAGGTACGGTACAAGTCGACATTTCTTATAATTGCACGGATATCTAATCTTCCTTTCACTTTGGTATGTAGGACAATGTTGCTTAGCAAATGATATGAATTCTTTAACCTTCGCCGCGAATTCAATTCGAACGAAGCCGTTGTCGAGACGGTTGTACATCCAGTCTCGACTTGTAGACGACATTCCTATTGTAATTGTGCAATTAAATTAGTCAACTAGTTTCATAATTTTCGATGGTGCATGGCTACTTGTGTGTCCATCTAACACAATTTATTAGAAGGGGGAATCTGAGGACCTACCTAACTACATGAACAAAAAGCTTTGCTTCTAGCCATTGAATAAAGGGGGTTGGAAACAACTTTCTTAATAGCTAGCTCGGTACATGACTGATACCAAACAGAGTATGATAATTGGTCGTAAAAATATAAGCAACAAGGAGTTCAAAAAATAAATAAATCATAAGTTATACGAGGCATACAAATACCACATAGTATCAAAGCTCCTACTACTTGTTCACTCGTACCTCCTTAAGGTTATAGGTTTATTCAATTCTCTAGAAATTTTATGTGAAATAGCAACATTAACTAAAAGAGTAATCCTAGTTTTTTGAATCCTAACTAGTAGTAGAAATTATATAATTATAGGTACTATTCATCTATACCTACTCTATTGGTACCTTTCTCTACACCCATACATATACACACAAGTGAATCAAATATAGTGGGAAAAACATGAAAAAATGTGGCCAAAAACAAGGCACCCATCAACAATCCCACCATAGCTAACGAAGCACCCATAAAAAATCCCACCATAGATCTTTATGAGCTGCGAAAATAACAGTAGCAAAAGCCAAGAGATAGCGAACCCAACCAAAACAATCAGTATGTCAAACATAAAAATAACCCATATCATCCAAATTTAAAATTACCCATTGAAGAAAATCAACAAGATGAAATCAACACAACTTTAGAAACCAACTTTTTGTCTCATTACCTTCACAAACACATTACACTAGAAAAAAAAATTGAAGAGAAGTGATTATCTATACTATATCTAATGGCAATCCTCCCTAGGATTCTATTAAGTAAAACTTTGCAATATTGCCTATATTGACCTTAATTTGTTTTTTCATATTGGTTTTAAAATTAAATGGTAGTTAAAGTATGAGGGTGTTTTAGGTAGAAAAATTATATTTAAATATTACTTTCCTTAATCTTCTCGACTTGTTTATTTGATAACTACCCTCTACGTTTCTCTCTCCCCTCCATTCCTGTTTCCTCTCTTTGTAACTTCTATGGATTTAGATTAACTAAAACCACTTTCTTCTTAAAAAACACAGCCTCTCCTCTCTCTTTTAAAAAATGCAACGTGATCTATCATATGTGTGATCTTCCATTAGATGCATTTCAAGGTTGGAGGTTTGAAGTGCAAAGGTGAAGAATAAAGATTTAGAAGCAACTTTGGAATTGTAGTGGTTTTGCAAAAACTAATTGCGTATGTAAGAATTGCTTTCATATATTTCTTTTTCTTAGTTTTTGGTTCTTTTTCTTAAGTAGCAAAAAGAGATATTACTTTTTTCCAACAATCAGATAATTAGTAGGCGTCATATGTGTGATGTACAAAGTTAATTCCTCTCATTTGATCCAGTGCTTTATCTGATCATTAAATCCGTTCATTTTTTTTTTAACTTTGTTTAGATAATTATGTTTAAATTATTTATTATGGTCATTTTAAATTATCTACCAATGAAATGCAACATCCATTGTCAATCTCAAACTCGAATTATGAGTTAAGTATTTTGATGCCTTTCACATTTTCCTTATAAAAAAATATTTGAACCTTACATGCGAAGCACGTGCCCATTTACTAGTATAATTAATATGCATTCACCCAAAAAAAGTAATAATATGTTATTAATGTGGTACGATTATACATGTAGTACAAATAATAATATGTAGTATTATAAATGTTAGAAACGTGCCTCAACAATGCTAATGAGTTATCATCTAATAACTACTCCCACTGGTTCATTTTATGTGATGTTTTTGTTGTAGTATGCAGGTAGAAATCTCATTAAGCATCAATGATTTAATACATGAATAAACATAGAATCAATTGCCCTAATGAAAGTGCATTGATTCACTAACTTATTTGTTAAAAAAAGTATGTAACTGTTATGAATTAGGTTGTGAAGGCCACAAGGAACAAGTTGAAAGTAATTACACATATCAAATTGTTGAAATTAAGAAACATACGTACGCCTAATCACATAGAATTTCTAACATGTTTAATTTCTCTGATCCATCACTATAAATAAAGAGTTGACACATAAAACAAAAGTACCTTAGAAGTGATCAATAAATGATTCTGAATTTCATTTTAGGACCTCTGGAATACGCATGCAAGAACTTCAATACACAAACATGTTAATTGGGCCCCTCATCAAGGAGGGATTTGGATTTAACTTATAGGTTTCTCAATCGAGCTTCTTTTGGCAACATTGTAATTGAATTGTTACTGACCAAAACAACTTGTGTATAATAAAGAAGCATAAAAACAACTAAATACATGAAACAATAAAATCTCACGCTCGAGTAAAAATCACAAATCATCGTAAAAGCAAACAAAACATCTCACTGCCAATTAACCAAAAAACAATGTTTTGAGAGGAAAGAGGGAGAACTCACCAATGAAACACAGTGAGGCGCGGACTGAATGAGAGCATAATGAGAGAGCAGAGAGGTCGAAGAGGGGACCGAATGAGAGCACAATGTGAGAGCCGAGAGGAGCAGAGGCGCGGATTGAAAAAGAGCACGACTGGAGCAAAACAACGCGACGACGACCAGAGCAGGGCAGCGCTACCAGGGAGCAAAGGAGTGCGAGGATGACTTGGGAGCAGAAGCGCGAGGGCGAGGACGACGACAGAGCAGAGGCATTTGGACGACTAGGGAGCAGAGGCGTGAGGAAGACGACGGAACAAAGGCGCGAGGATGACAGCAGAGGCGCGAGGACGACGACGGAGCAGAGGCGCGAAGACGACGATGAATCAGAGAGTAGAGGAGTGCGAGTAGGGCAACGGCTTGGTGAAGAGGATCGAAAGAGAGTAGCACGACTTGGTGAAGAGGATCGAAAGAGAGTAGAGGAACACGAGAAGAGCACGGACAAATCTTGAGACTAATGGACGGTTGTAAAAAATGAGAATTTTGGTGGGAATGTTGGCGCCATTTTTTAGAGACGGAATTAAATTCCGTTTCTATTTCCGTCTTTGATTCGTCTTAATTCCGTCTCTGAATTAGTTCATCTCAATTCCGTCTCTAACTAATTTTTTTAGCAACGGAACTTATTTCTGTTTCTAATTCCGTTTCTAAATTTCATTTTCCTTGTAGTGATTGCTCCATGTCCCAAAAAACGTTCTCAAGCTCTTTTGCGCTCCGCTTTGCCCGAGAATTTATTTGGCTCCACCACCTTGGTTATAGGCTTTACTGCACCTGCAACCTCCAAGGATCCACCCACGGCTCGCTTGAGTAAACTCACCTCCATAGCCATTATCGCGGCTATTTTGATGGTGAGTTCTCCCGCATAACGTACATCCACTGCAAGCTCCCCGAATTTGGATTCCCACATAGCTATCATGGCCTTCTGACTCTTCTCTAGTCACCAAGGAAGCCACCAACATCTCCAATCCTTCAATGCGTTGTGCTGACATTGAGGATTCCACCGACTGTGTCGAGACAGTCATCGTTGCCATCATTTGTTCCAAGTGAGCTACCCTCTCACTTAGATCACTTGCTGCTTTGGTCGCCATCGTCTCCAAAATGGGGCTCTGATACCAATTGTCACGGGGTCGTTAAGTGAGGGGTTTACCCTAATGAGATTTTTCTCGCTCAACCCAACCAGTGGTGCCTAAGGCCACCTTAGTTCAGCACTACCAATACTCAAATCGAATGAACAACAAGAAATGACTCCAAGGAAATGTTCTAATAAGCTCTCAATGGGAATACAAATATGGTACTTTATGTTTCCCCAAGCCTAGAGCCCATGGCTTTATAGATCAGCCAACAAGTAGTTATATAACCGTCTAGGACACTTGTCCTGATTACATGGATTCATAGACTAAGTAAAACCTCACTCCTTTGTGGTCGAGATAGTTACCCAACTGCCTTGTTCCCTTGCTACCACCTGGTTCCATAACCACCTCAACTGCTTAGTCAATTAGCACATGTTCCATATATTCAGGACATTCTTAGACACGCCTTGATCTTGCCAGTGGCCACAACCAAGGTAGTACCCAACCGCTTAGAACCACCTTGACTTGGTCAATCCACACCTCAAAGGACATGTTTCTCTTAGGAATAGGGACAGCTTCAGTGGTGCCTGGCTGTGCCCAGGCACCCTAGGTGTTAACCGGGGCTCGGTCGAGTCCCACCAGCTCGGGGTGGCTCGGACCATGGGTTCGTAGGTCTTGCCTTGACATGGTACCCAAGGCATGCTCGAGGGTCCTCCTTGCTACTATGCCCATGCGCCCCTATGAGAGAACACACTTCTCCTTATAGTAGATGTTAAGCCTTTTCCCCAACTCCAATAGGAAACTTCAAGAAATGAGACCAAACGTACTTTGACTTGGTCAACGCCCAACTCAAGATTTGTCATCCCTTGCCAAGGTATGCCTTGCTCGTGCCAAGGCGCGGCCTTATCCGTGCTAAGGTGCGGCCTTGCTCATGCCAAGGCATGACCTTGCTCGTGTCAAAGGAATCAGTCAAAGTATCGCCTTCCTCGTGCCCAAGGAACCTGCCAAGGTGCGGCCTTGCTTGTGCAAATGGAATCTGCTAAGGTATCACCTTTGTGCGGCCTTTCTCGTGCCAAAACACGCGACCTTGCCCATGCCAAAGGAATCTGCCCAAGGCACAGCCTTGCTTGTGCCAAAGGAATCTGCCAAGGCACGACCTTGCTCGTGCCAAGGCGTCGTCTTGCCCATGCTAAGGGAATCTGCCAAGGCTTGCCCATGCCTGTGCCAAGGCACGTGCCAAAGCGCAACCTCATATGTGCCCAGGCACCGTGCCTTGGCACGCACTAAGGCGCGACCTCGTCCACACTTGTGCGCTACCTCATCCGTTTTGCATGCAACCATCCTTCATGGAACAACCCGAGTCCTCCTGAGCTCAGTCATTTGCTAGGTTTCTCGCTGCCTAGCCCAACTTACTCGGGTCACGCTATTGAGGGGCTGACAGTATTCCGCTATACTCATAAGAAATACATAAGTAACATGAGAAGCGAAATCCCATGGTACCTGACCACGCACTTACAACATCATTTCCCAAATTCTCCAAGTAATAAAGCATTAAAGATTTTGAAAACAGAGCACACAACCACGTTAATAATACTCCCATTAATTTAAATCAAAAGTGTCAACAACGGTTTCCTTATCAATTTTTTTAGATTTAAGAAAATAAAGAACTCACTCAAAGAGGATGGTATGCATACATCCAACAAAATCTATAGAAAAAATTTCTATATAAATAATAAAATACTTGTTGAAAAAAATTATTAATAAAGACTTTTAAAAGAATTAAAGAAGACAATCAATACAATAGGTTTTTTAAAGCTTATACTCATGATGGTAAAACATCTTTAGTACCTCGCCCATTATAACATTGTAGAGATTTGTTGAGTGACAATTAAAGAGAGAGGAAGGAGAGCATTGTTATGATTAATAGGAAAGGAATAGGAAAGACTATATAAGAGAAAAGAAGAAGATACATGTATATATCGAAAGTTTTAACCAATCCTTAAAAACTAGATCTGAAATGGACATGTTGGAGTGAGTGGTGGATACAATCGAACGGTTTTAGAAACTACTTCTAATTTAATTCACTAAATAAATGGGGGATATTTTCTTTTTATAAACAAAAATTGACGGTGTTCCTAAAATGCCCCGATAGATAAACTAAAATCACACAATTAACAAATTTAAAACCTCTACGAAAACATTTTTATTGAAGGGTATTGTAGGCAATATAGTGGACAAAATGACTTCACCATCAACCGCCAAACCACATGTTTAAATTTCCATGTATTAGTGAGATCTTTCTATTATTTTTAAAAATGAGTTTTTTTCCAAAATACCTCAAAGTAGTTTTTTTTTTGTTAGTTGTTGTAGTGAATGACAAACTTTAAGTTAGGAGCACATAAGAAAATAAAGCAAATTGCCTTTAATAGGATCTAAAAGGTGATTGGCATTATATGTAGTATAGATTAATTAAAAATCAATTCTCATTCTTTCAACTTTCGATTCTTTATTTTTTTATTTTTGAATTTAATGAGAGTCGAACCGAAAACTTTCCTAGACTTTGCCTTTATATTGTTCAACACTTTCGATTAATTGTCTATTTCAGTAATAAAATTGTTATGTCTTTGTTCAAGTTCTTGATAAAAGTGAGTAATTGGCCAAATGTAATTAGATGAAATGAGAAATTGAACAATAAGTTATAAATTGAACTTACTTGTTAAACAAACAAGTGATTTGAGTTATTTGGTAGTTAAATTGATTGATTACATGTTTAGTTAGTGAAGTATATAGTTTGATGATTCAATGAAGTGAATGACATTGTTAGTTGTTAAGGTAATAAGAAAAATATATGAATTAAAGGTTCATTAAAGTGGTTAATTTAAGGTTTGAAAATAAAGAATGCCTACACTTGCAAATTTAGTCCAAATGAAAACTTATATATTGAGGTTTCTAATCAAGTTTGGATTGGGCATGGTCTACAAATTGTCAATTTGATTACAAATCCCAAATTTGGAATGCATAGGCGAAGTTTAGATTATTGTGAAATTAAATAGGTGGTTAAGATCATATTTGGAGTCCAATAAGTAATTTATGACATAATGTGAAATGCATATAATTTATGACATAATGTGAAATGCATAGGTGAATTGTAATGGTTTTTAAGTTAACTGAATGGACTAGAACTAAGGATGCAAATGGAGAGGGTAGAGGATGAGGATCCCATCTCCATCCCCATCCCCACTTAAGAATTCATCCCCCATCCTCATATCTATCTCCATGCGGGGATGAGTTTTCATGTTCATCCCCGTCCCTGTATAATCCCTGCGGGGATGGAGAATCTCCATAAGAAAAAATATTTCTTCATTGGGGATCCCCACGGGGATTTTCACAGGGAAGTACCACGGGAAAATATTTCTCCCACTTAGTTTTTTTAAAATAATTATAAAAAAGCAAGGTGTCAAACACACAAACATATGTATAAGTGTATTGATAATTTTAAATGGTATTTATACGCATAATATACATATGTCTATTACTAGCATATGCATATAGTTAATGTAGTTTTGTAATTTGTAAAACAAGGTTGCAATTTTTTTCATTTGATTCTAAATTTGTAAAATGTAATTGTAATTGCAAATAATTCAATAAAAATATATAATTAATGTAGTTTGTTAATGAAAATATTTTATTTATTTAACTAATTAAGTTAAAATTATAAATCTAATTAGAGTTTGCTTGTTATGTGTATCGATCACTAATGTTTTGAGGTGGAAACCATTAAATATTAATATATATATATACACACACACATATATAATATATCATATGGTATGCATTAATAAAAATATATAATTAATTAAATGAAATGAAAATATTATTTATTTAACTAATTAAGTTAAAATTATAAATCTAATTAGAGTTTGCTTGTTATGTGTATCGATCACTAATGTTTTGAGGTGGAAACCATTAAATATTAATATATATATATATATATACACACACATATATAATATATCATATGGTATGCATGTATACATATATAAAATTGATATATGAGGATCCTCATGGATCTCTTCTAATGGGAATACCTACGGGGATCCTTATAGGGATTACCAATTGGAATTCCAATGGAGATCACTGCGGATATTATTTTTTTCATCCTCAAACCCATACCTACACAGGTATGAGGTTTTCTTCTCATCCCCACCTCCATCCCCATTTAAGTTCTCCATACCCGTTCCTGTCACGGAGATTCCCCGTTCCTCATGGGGATTCCCCGCCCCGCTTGCATCCCTATCTAGAACCCTAGTTCAAGCTAAAAAACATGAAAAAGAGGTGTGAAGGGTGTTTGGGAGAAATTAACAAGATTGCCAAAATTTGTAAGAGATTTGAACTCCGTTATGACTTGAAAATGAATTTTAATTCCATTATAACTTAGTAATAGTTTTGAAGTATTGAAATGGATTTATTATTCTAAAATAATGAGTTTTATGTGTAATATGACTTGTATGGTGGCCCTCACCGCCCCGGGGTGACGTGTCTCTGTGTACTCATTGCCAGCTGGCCCAACTACACGTGTACGACACCTGCCCATCTTTTTTCTGTCTCGAGATTCGTATCAACTTGTGTGTACAGTGTATAAGTGACATTTTCAGCGGAAGTCATACTTTATACCATTAATTCAAAAAATATTAATAATCAAATAAACAAATCCTATTTTGGAAAAAAGCCGTGAAAATTACTATGTATAGAGATAGACGACTGTACCATATAATGTATATACATGTACTATGTCATGATACTCCCTAATTCCCAAAAGAAGTCAAAATATCAAAAAAACACACGTACAAGTAGTCCTCGACAGTAGGCAGTCAGAGGTAGTCGCCTAAGATCCCCTTGCCTTTACTTGTACTCGGATCTGCACTCAATCATCACTGAAGAAAATGGATGACGAGTCTAGTAAGTAAAACCCCAAGGAACTCCTCTGAGCATTTAAAAAAACAAGTGGAATTCAATAAATATTGTTAAATAAACAAGCGGAATGTAAACAAACAACTGTAATTAGAGCATCGCATGCATAGATAACAATAAAGTGCAAATGTATGTGCCTATTCTAGTCATACTAAACCATTATTCGGAATACCCTTCCAGGATCCCACTAGTGGGCGCACCTAAATAGCTATCACCTAGACCTTCTCGGTGGCCGGCGTAGAACTACAATGCACCGACACATGTAGCAATTCATTAGCTCGGGTTGTTATCCATCGAGAACTCTTGATACACATGCCATGGTCTAGAATGCATAGACACACAACGAAAAATTCGGTGGAAGTAACTCAACCAACCATCCAAACAACAACATGATATAGATGTAATAAAGACCATAAGGAATATTGGAACTAAATGGAAATATAAAGCGAAATAAATACTCAGAGTTTTTCAATTGGGTTTTACAAACCTCACAACGCACTCCAATACCCTGTAATCAATCCCCGAGTCCAAGTCTACTGAGTCCTTAGTTGTCAATTGATCGTCCGTGTCCACCTATGTCCATTTATCAATAATTCTGATTTAACATGACAATTTATGACCAATTTCTAAAATTTTAGGCCAAATTGCTCATTCCGCGCTTTTCAAAGTAAAAACCCCACAAAAGTCGCGTCCGAAATTTCCAAATATTTTATTTTTCATAGCAATTCATCAATTTCTATTTATTTTATTGAAATATAATTTTTTGAAATTTTCCAATTTTTCCTGAAGATTTCCCAATTTTTGTTTTCTTCAATTCTTTTCTTTTTGTTTGGTGGGGGTTGTCTCTCAACCCCAACCCCAAGTGGAATCGATGGTAGGGGAGACGCCCCTGCCATCTCCACCCTCGAACCTCTCGGCCTCCATGGCCGAACCTCTCGGCCACCATGACAACAATGAACACACGAAAACATCAACAACGACTCACCTTGATCTTGATGTTTTCAGCCTCTTCTTCTCCTTCTCAGCTTTTTCTTTTCCTCCTCCTCTCCGTTTCTTCTTCTCTCTTCTCGGCCTCTCAATTTCAGTTATGTGAGTAAGAGAAAAGGTGGTGGATGTTGACTTATTTAGTCACTTAGCATCTCCACTCACATGTGCATCTCTATGCATCTATAACCCTCCATTTATTCCAACCTAACACCTCTTTGACTCCGAATTGTGACACTCACTTGTTTTAAGCACAAAAATGTCATTTTCGAGCGTTTCGACACTCGGTTTCGAATCCGAACCGCGACATACGTGTACCGCCACGTCACTAGCCACCTAATATCCATTTCATATTAGTTACTTAGCCGATTTTTATTTAATTTGTGTGTTTTAGTTTCCCCGACCTAATATTTGGTCCCGTCAACTACCGCGTACTCGCGTCGACACGCATATCAAGGCAAATATAGTTCACACAATCTCGCACGTATTGTTATCCAACATACACACATGCAATGTATTTCAATAAATTGCACCGCAAATAAGCATCCAACACACAATAAACTATCGTACCTAGGTCGTCGTGTGTCCTAGCCTACTGCGACGTCCACGTAGATCTGAGCTAGCGTCTACGTCTGCGAATTCGAGATAATTAACAACATTAATAAAATGGTCGTTACAACTTGTGGAAGTCCGTGAAAGTCGAGGAATATTGTGTGAGGCTTTCCGATCGACTTTGAGTTGGTTTAACAAATTAACAGTAAGTAAACACTATTTTTTACTTTTTATATTAATATGATTTATATTTTTGGATGTTGAGGAGTGAACCTCTTGATCATGCATTCATAGGATTCGGATAGAGTAGCCATTGATTCGGTCGTAAGAGTTGGATTTGATCCGCTCCAAATTAGACGTACTGCAGTCGTCTGAAGCAAGTAATGTCGAGTCCGGGGTCACATGCATTGAGCTCATAACACCGTTCTAGGTTCATCGTGAGAGGGCCTGTTTGTTATGAGCTTAGAACATGAAATGAGGGATCCATGTTGTATGTTTATTTCATTACTTTGTTTATTGTACAATATTCCTTATCATCTCTTGTTTATTACATGTTGTACAAAGCAAGATAGATGTTTACTAATTTGACACTAATGATTTTGTGTACACTATTTATTTTGGTGTTCCCAAAATAACCTTGTTAATTAGGTTATGCGATGAAGATGGACTACAAAAGAAAAGAAGGCTTGAAGACTTTGGTGATGCTTTTAAAATTTAACTTATTGTTGTAAATCATTTTTATATATGATTTTGGGCTTCAGGGTGAGTGTAGGGTGTTAAACACCTTAGTTAGGTTATAAGATCGGTATGAAATAATTTAAAGTAGTTTTGAGATGCTTATGATTTAATTTTAAAAGTAATTTGAGTTCATAGAGCAATTTAGTTTTGGAGCATTATAAAGGATCGAAACAAAGCTATTTCGAGGTTTTAAAGTTAATTGTAAGGTTAGGTGTCTAATTAGTGTAATTAGGTTAAGTCACGACTTAGTGAGACAGATCTTGATAAACTAACATTTGCAGGAGTACAGGTCAATATAAGGTGTTACTTATCTGACATCCTCATGTCGTTTTTGGTGATGTTAAGATATCTATGAAGACTAGAAAGGACGAACAAACTTTGGTATTTTTTGTTGTATACTATTTGTATAATTTATTTTGGGTTTTTGGGTAGAGTAGGTCGTGGTTTGGCGTTCAAATAGTTACTAGATAGTTATATACGAGACGGCATGCCTTCAATTTCAAAATGTGCTATTAATGAGTGGTTTTGTTTTCTGGAAGGCAATGTAAACCAACTAACCGCATGAAAAACACAATTAATACAAGGAATTCTATATGATTTAGGTCGACAGGGTCAATCACATTAAGAATTATTTCTACTTATTAGTATGACTAAACTTCCACGTGGAGGTTTCTAGAGTAAATTAATTTGTCTAACTCCGAACCTACACTATCAATTTTTTATGTTCTAGGTGCGCATATAGTTATTTTGAATAATTGAAAAGTGGCGGTACTGATTTCTTCAGTAGTGATATGGAGTTCCTGGTGGAAATTTAGTGTTTAGACTCTCCAGTCCGATTTTGTCCGGCCCAAAATAAAAAAGGTTTGAAAAATCTGTATATATATAAAAGTAGGAGGAGAGAGAATTTAAAAGTTACATCATCTCACCATTCTATTTTTCTATTTTTCTCAATTTTCTTATTTTTTGTTATTTATTTATTTATTATTTCAAGAGATATAATTATATATTATGTCTATATTTATTAATAATTAATAGTGGTTATGTCTACATTTATTAATAATTAATAGTGGTTATCTTATCATTAATAGATTAAGTACGTTGAACTTAAAATCATGGGTAAATACAAGGAATTGAGTTATTTTTTGTTATTTATTTATTTATTATTTCAAGAGATATAATTATACATTATGTGTACATTTATTAATAATTAATAGTGGTTATCTTATCATTAATAGATTAAGTACGTTGAACTTGAAATCATGGGTAAATACAAGAAATCGAGTGTAATGCAAGTTACATTCCCCCTATAAATTTCAACTCTCATCTATTCTTCTTGCAATCGACTTGGTTTTTTTTTTTTTTTTCCTTCACCTTTCAAAAAAATCACAAAAAAAAACCAATTTTATTATACATAACCTTAGATTCCTCCAGTTCTCAACCAATTATCACCCAATAAATTCAAGATAGGATTGATGGATTTCAACATCGGTTGTACATTCAAAAGCTGTTCTACTTACCCATAGCTTCATGCATCCAGTGATATAAAAACCATTCTCAACGCTTATAAGCTAAACCACTTTTGATCGCCCTCCTTTATTTATGTTTGCTCTACATTTGATCTAATCATTTGGTACATTTTCTATAAGTTCAAGACTGAAGTTAATCATTATATCTATAACACAAATCAATAATCACGTGACCTTTATGTTGCATTTGTTATGTTGTCTTTTGGTTTAGATTCTTCAATTGAAGTGAACAGACGATATGAAGTAATTTATATTTAACGGTTATAGTGGATCAATATACACTACTGCATGAGATTACCATTGCTTAAAGATGTTGTTCACTCCATAGAAAGCTACAAAAGCTAAAGAAGACAATATAATGTTTTGCTCTTTCTTATTATTATTGTTCTTTTATGAACCTTTCGTTTGACTCGATGAGAATAATTATGAATATAATATTTTATTTATTTATTTATTTATTATTATTATTATTATTATTATTATTGTTATTATTACACATGCGCGAAGCGCAGGGAAACGACTAGTGTCTTAATAAATTTGGGTCGGATTTGGACAAAGATCTATTATCCAAATTTAAAATCGAATGGAGTCTGGACAAAATTCTGAAACTCCATATCAACTCGGTTCAAATTTTAAATAGAGTTAAAATATCTTTGATAAAAAAAAGATATATTGGACACTTAATACTTACAAAATAGATTAACAAACATTAATCTATCCTAATCCACATAGAAATTAAAGATATCTTTGGTTTTAAAATGAATTAAGTTTTAGTTTTTTTATAATTAAACATTTGTTGTTTAACATTAAATGTTTAATTACATGAATTATTTGCGTAATGTTATAATGATTTATAGTTTGCAATATTTGTTGAAACTTTCAAGTTACTTTCTCAAATTACATCATATGAGATTATAATACATGCATATTTTAACCGAAGAGGCTTTTAAAATAAGTAATTAGTTTTCAAGATTGCGATAAATTAACCCGAACAATCAGAAAATTCGAATTGTTAAGCAAAACGGGTGTGGACAAATTATTTTTATTCGAATTTAAAATCGAATAGAGTCTGAACAATAAATATACTTTCTTATAGTAGGAGTTGTGCAGAGTCGGACTCGTTAGAACCCGAATTTTTGCCACCCCTATATGGAGTCGTAAAGACCAACAACCGATTGATTTGAGTAGTGAGAAATTCGGTCATCCTCTTATTAAACAAGATCTTGATATCAATGGCTGATGTATTGGAGTG
The DNA here is from genome assembly GCA_039657365.1 of Stephania yunnanensis. Classification (NCBI taxonomy): domain Eukaryota; kingdom Viridiplantae; phylum Streptophyta; class Magnoliopsida; order Ranunculales; family Menispermaceae; genus Stephania; species Stephania yunnanensis. The sequence goes on along the minus strand of CM077585.1, from coordinate 48,614,543 downwards.
ATTCAGCACTCCAACGGCTTAAGAGAATGTCTCGAGTTCGAGACACTAGAATGTAGAAACCACCGCCGGAAGGACTTTACTTTTTAGTGGGTTGACTCGGCATGAACTCAAAGTAGCCGATTAAGTCCGGATATTGAGTGGTCTAAACCAAAAAATAATAATAATAATCTTGATTTTTGAGTTTTATGGATGAAAAACTAATTAATTAGCTAGATTGGAAGGGCGACCTCCCATATATATTAGGCTTGAAAATATCCAAATATTAATTAATCCGCGTTGTTGACATTAGATATTTCACGTGAAACTCAAACCATATTCTATAACACAATGTGAGCTGCACCGCAATATATATTTTTATTAACTTTTTTAGATGGGAACCATGAGTGACTTGTTGTTCCTAATTAATCCAAAGACATGAGTAAGCCAATTAATTATATGGCATACAATAAACATTAGATCGCTATCAAGCCATTAGATCGCTATCAAGCCAAACACGAACTTCGCGAACTTAACTTTCACTATCTGTGATTTTTGACTGTCTGCACCTCAGGATCTCTTTGCAGCATCTTCATGAAAAAGCTAGCACAAATTGGCAATCGTGAACTACCATAGGCAACAGCCATCAAAGAAACAATCAATATATATATATATATATATATAAGGATATTTTACAATGGAGCTCAAATATATACCCATGTCATGAAACCCTTTCAAAATGTATTGTGTATTAAATAATTTGTGCATTTATGACGCTCGATTAATGTATTGAATTAGAATTCAATAGTTGTAAATAGTGTACCCATGACATGAGTATGTATATATATATACATTGCTCTCACAAAATATGATATATAATAGAGAAATATTAGGGTTACAAATATACTTTGGGTAAAACCTTTGGATACAACATTAACGGGTTCATTAAATACATCTTGAAATGTGTGCACACGCATCTAGCTCAAGGCATGATCCAATGAACTCCATCAATAGTATACCTAAAGGTTGTAACAAACTAAGTATCACCTAGCATTAATTATTCATATAAAATAACATATCTCAAGGGACATGCACCACGTACCAAAATAAAAAAGTAACAAGCACCACACATTTTTTTTTGTTTTTTCAGGAATGCAGCACACACTTAACATGCTATATATATATATATATATATATATGCTAATTATCAACGAAGTGAAGTACTCTATATATACAGTATACTGTTGATATCTCACTAGCATTATTTTTGTTGTGGAATATGGATGACCATACATGTACACCAACATATTGTGTAGTCATATAACTTGTATTTCTCACTTAATAGTACATCAACTTGTCTATGTATTGTCATGTTACTTGTAACCATTTTCAATGTACACCAACTCTTCCATATATTGTCAAATTACTTGTAATGTGTTGTATGACATGGGGTGTATGTGTTACTTGTACATATTGTATAAAGTATATTTATCATCATCACCAAATGACCTATATAAAAAGGTGCCAACCTCATTGTAAAAACACACCAAGTTGAATGAAAACTTCTCATTCCAACTATCTCATTTCTTCTCTTCTCATTTGTAGTAGTAGTTTGTAGTAGTAGAAGTTCTTAGTCTTCTATTTCCTTCTCTAGTTCTTAGTAAGTTCCAATTCAACTCACAACACGTTATCAACACGATTGCTCTCGCATTAAGGAGATCTTAAAGTTCAAGAAGGCTTGTTAAGGAGACAAAGCTAGGAAGGTATAACTTTTGTTATTTAAATAAGTTCAATTTATTTCTATATTGTCATGGTTGCTTCCTTTTATTACATGCATCACTTTTATATGCATACTTTATTCATATACTATGCATTATAACGTCACCAATTGCGAAAGTATGCTTTGTAGTTGCGTTTTGTATCTTCTACATCAAAAATCAAAAGTCAATATGTGACATAACTAGTTTTCTCGCTATACTACAAACGATTAATTATGCTCTATTCTTGATTTTTTATATTGCAAATAGTGTTATGAGTTTGGGTTGATAGTGGGTAAGCCTTGTCTCCGGTAAAACTAAACATTGAAAGGGAGACGGGTTATCCCGTTCAAGGAGGCATGGTTTTAAAGTAAACTTCGTCTCGCCACCCAACCTGGAGGTTGTCCCACCAACTCATACAAGTAGTACATTTTGCATATTAATAATCAAGTTTTGAACATATATTTAATCGTATATTATTTATTTTACATAAAAAAGAAAAACTATTTACTCAATTTCTTGACATATTTTCAGACTATGGCAAACCTTCAAAAACTTGAATTTGTTGCTCTTGATATCACTGTGAAATAATTATTTGTCATGGCAACTGGATGCCGAGATACATCTCCAAGCTAAAGACTTAGGAGAAACTATTATAGAAGGAAATGAAACATCGATGCAAGACCGTGCGAAAGCACTGATATTCCTTCGCCATCATCTCCATGAAGGCTTGAAAAGTGAGTATCTCACTATAAAAGATCCTCTCACCTTGTGGTTAAGCTTGAAAGAGCGATATGATCACCAAAAGACGGTGATATTTCCAAAAGCTCAAAACGACTGGTTGAATCTTAGGCTGCAAGATTTCAAAACAGTAAGTGAGTATAACTCCACCATGCTTAATATTACCTCTCGTTTGAGGCTTTGTGGAGAAAATATATCTGATGAGGCAATGATGGAAAAAACATTCGAAGATTTTTCATGCCTCGAATCTATTGTTGCAACAGCAATATCGAGGCATCAATTTAAAAAGTACTCATAATTAATTTTTTGTCTCATGGTAGCTGAACAAAATAATGAGCTTCTATTGAAGAACCACAACTCCCGTCAACTGGTTCCGCCTCAATTAATGAGGCAAATGCATCATCCTATAAGGAAAGAAAAACCACGGACGTGGAAATGGGAAAGGATCAATCAGCAAAGATCGTGTCAAGCCATATTCTAAGTTTCGTGGCAATAAGTTCCAAAATAAATGGAATAAGAATGACGTCGTTCAGAATAAGGGAAAAAATACCGCTTCGAAAATGGGCATGCTCGTAATCATGACCAACCATGCCACAGGTGTGGTCTAAAAGGTCATTGGGCTCATGTATGTCGCACGCCTAAGCATTTTATTGATCTTTATCAAGCCTCCTTAAAAGAGAAAGGCAAAACAGTTGAGATGAACTTCACTATCGGAGATGGCTCGTCGGACATCAATTATATGGATGTCCCGAATTTTCATGATGATCTAAACACTAATCTCGATATTTTTAATGATCATATGTAACGATTTTAAATAATTCTATATACTAATTTTTGTTATGCTTCTTAGTTATATGTACTAGTTCCTTATTATGAATGAAATATGACTCTTTTTCAAATTTGTCTAGATGGATCAACAAATCATGTGTTCAAATCATGAATCAAATAAGAGCGATATATGTCTTGCTGATTGTGCTACAACGCACACAATCCTTAAAAACAGAGAATATTTCTCCAATTTGAACTTAGTTGAGGCTAATGTTCAAATAATATCTAGCATCTCCAATTTGATTAATGGCTCTGGAAGAGCAAATATTATGTTGCCTGGGGAACAACAATTCATGTTGACAATGCCTTATACTCTAAAAAATCCATAAGATATTTATTCAGCTTTAAAGATATTCGACAAAATGGATATCACATTGAAACCATGAACGAAAATAATAGAGAATTTATCTATGTCACATTGGTTTCAAATGGGAAAAAAGGTCTTAGAAAATCCCAGCTTTATCCTTCGGATTATATTTTACTCATATAAGGCACGTCGAAACGAATGTCGTCTTAAATAAGAAAATTAATGATCCGAAGACATTCATTTTATGACATGACTAGTTTAGTCATCCGGGATCATCAATGATGCGAAAAATAATTAATAATTCACATGGACATCCTTTAAGGAGTCACAAAATATTTTCAGCTGGTGATTATAATTGTGTTAGTTGTTCTCAAGATAAATTGATAGTTAACCATCCCCAAGTAAAATTGTCGTGGAATCCCCAGTTTTCTTAGAACGCATTCAGGAAGACATATGTGGACCTATTCATCCTCACTGTGGACCATTTAGATATTTCATGGTTTTGATAGATGCATCAATTAGGTGATCACATGTTTGTTTGCTTTCGACCCGCAATGTTGCATTTGCTAGACTTTTAGTACAAATCATTAATTTAAGAGCACAATTCCCTAACAACCAATCAAGACCATCCGTCTTAATAATGCCGGGGAATTTTAATCTCAAGCATTTAAAAATTATTGCATGTTTATAGGAATTATTATCGAACATTATGTTCTACACGTGCATACCCAGAATGGTTTGGCAGAATCTCTTATCAAACGCATTCAATTAATTGCCAAACCTTTAATCATGAGAACTAAGTTATCAACTTCAATTTGGGGACATGCAGTCTCCTTCATGCAACATCTATCATTCGTTATAGGCCTACTGCATACTATGAACATTCCCCCATGCAACTCATTTTAGGTCAACAACCAAATATTTCACACTTGAGAATTTTTGGTTGTGCAGTGTATGTTCATATACCACCTCCCAATAGAACTAAGATGGGTCAACACCGAAAACTTGGGATTTATGTTGGATCTAACTCATCGTCCATTATAAGATACCTTGAGCTCTTAATAGGGGATTTATTTACTGCACGTTTTGTTGATTATCACTTTGATGAAGCAATTTTCCCACCTTTAGGGGGAGATAAGAAACTAATTCAAAAAGAATGGCGCGAAATTGCTTTGAATGCATCAGCTTTATCACATTATGATCCACGCACAAATCAGTGTGAACTTGAAGTTCAAAAGATCATTCATTTGCAACAAATCGCAAATCAATTGCCTGATGCATTTAATGATGCAAAACAAGTGACAAAATCACATATTCCAGCTGCAAATGCTCCTATAAGAATTGATGTCTCTATGCAACAAAATGCACAAGAACCAACAAAACGCTTAAAGCGTGGAAGACCAGTTGGTTCAAATGATACAATTCCTCGAAAGAGGAAAATAGGAGTAAAAATAAATACAAGTCAAAATACTCCTGAGAAAGCACAAGAATCCTTTGATAAGAATTTGTCAGAAAAAGTTGATTCCGACGAAGAACAACTGCCTCTAGAAAAAGAGGAAAAAGATGAAAATAATGAGATCTCAATAAATTATTTAAACTCTAGAAGATTTGGGATCGAAATAAAATTGTTCCTGATGATATATTTGCTTTCTAATGTGTCCTTTGAAATATGTGAAAATGATGATGATTCAGAACCACGATCAGTGGACTAATGTCGAAAAATACATGATTGGCAAAAATGGCAAGATGTTATCCAAGCAGAGCTAAACTCGTTAAGGAAACGAAAGGTTTTTGGATCGATTGTCCAAACGCCAGATGGCGTAAAACATGTTGGATATAAATGGGTATTTGTACGAAAGAGAAACGAAAAAAATGAAGTTACAAGGTATAAAGCAAGACTTGTAGCTCAAAGTTTCTGACAAAGACCTGACATCGAATATGAGGAAACATATTCTCTTGTTATAGATGGAATCACATTTCGATTCTTGATAAGCCTTACAGTTCCTAAAGGGCTTGATATGCATTTAATGGATGTCGTTACAACATATCTGTATGGATCCATAAACAGTGAGATATATATAAAAATCCCTGAAGGATTTGTAATATCCGAAGAAATAAAGTCAAAACCTCATAACATGCATTCTATAAAATTACAAAGGTCTTTGTATGGATTGAAACAATCCGGATGAATGTGCTACAAACGTCTTAGTGATTATTTACTAAAAGAATGATATGTAAATAATCCGCTTTGCCCATGTGTCTTCATTAAAAGATCATCAATAGGATTTGTGATTATTGTTATATATGTTAATGATTTAAATATAGTGGGAAACCACAACGACATCGTTAGAACATCTGAATACTTGAAAAAGGAATTCGAGATGAAAGAACTTAGAAAAACAAAATTTTGTCTTGGTTTGCAAATTGAACATTTTCAAGTGGAGTACTTGTCCATCAATCAAATTATATTGAAAAAAATATTAAAAAGATTTTATATGGACAAGGCACATCCATTGAGCTCTCCAATGGTTGTCAGATCACTTGAAGTGGATAAAGATTCATTTCGACCTCATGAAAGTGATGAAGAGCTAATTAGTCCAGAGGTAATATATTTAAGTGCAATTGGTGCACTTTTGTATCTCGCAAATTGTACAAGATCTGACATTGCTTTTGTTGTTGACCTACTTGCAAGATACAACTCTTCACCAACTCGAAGACATTGGAATGGTGTTAAACATATTTTCCAATATCTTCGAGGAACAAGTGACATGGGTTTATTTTACTCGAGAGGGGTAAAATTGAATCTCCAAGGTTATGCTAATGCTGGGATTTTATCTGATCCCCACAAGGCCCGTTCTAAAACGGGATATGTATTCACATGTGGTAATATTGTTGCATCATGGAAGTCAGTAAAGCAAACTATGGTTGCTACTTCTTCCAATCATTCTGAAGTACTTGCAATTCATGAAGCAAGTCGTGAATGTGTATGGTTGAGAAACATGATTGAACATATTCAAGAATTATGTGGATTGCCTTCAATAAAAGATTCTCCAACCATATTATATGAAGATAATGCAACATATATTGCACAATTAAGTGAAGGATTCATAAAAGGGGACAAAACAAAACATATTTCACCAAATTTCTTTTATGCGCATGAGCTTCAGAAGAATGGTGAAATTGATGTCAAGCAAATCCGATCGAGTGATAATCTTGCTTATTTATTCACAAAAGTCTTACCAACTACGACATTTAAAAAGCTTACATATGGTATTGGCTTGCGTAAACTTAAAGACATTGCAAGTAAATAAACTGAACAAGTTTCACCCATGTTCACATGAGGGGGAGTTATTGATTAGTGTATTGCACTCTTTTTCCCTTAGCTATGGTTTTATCCCATTGGGTTTTCCTAGCAAGGTTTTTAATGAGGCAATCTTAACAATATTATACCCATCTTAATATTTATGAGAATAGTGTACTCTTTTTTTTTACTATATTTTTCCCATATGGTTTTTCTTAGTAGAAGTTTTAACGAGGCACAATCTCTAAGCAAGTGTCATCCAAGGGGGATTGTTGTGGAATATGGATGACCATACATGTACACCAACATATTGTGTAGTCATGTAACTTTTATTTCTCACTTAATAGTACCTCCACTTGTCTATGTATTGTCATGTTACTTGTAACCATTTCCAATGTACACCAACTCTTCCATGTATTGTCAAATTACTTGTAATGTGTTGTATGACATGGGGTGTATGTGTTACTTGTACACATTGTATAAAGTACATTTATCATCATCACCAAATGGCCTATATAAAGGGTGTCAACCTCATTATAAAAACACACTAAGTTGAATGAAAACTTCTCATTCTAACTTTCTCATTTCTTCTCTTCTCCTTTGTAATAGTAGTTTGTAGTAGTAGAAGTTCTTAGTCTTCTATTTTCTTCTCTAGTTCTTAACAAGTTCCAATTCAATTCACAACAATTTTATATATATATATATATTATATGTATACACACACACGTCGACAGGCACGTGTTTGACACGTGAGGAAAATTTAAGATGTTTTCTTAAACATAAGATAATGTGGACTCAATCAAAGTATACAATTGTATTTCTTACAAAAATAAAAAAATAAAACAAAACCAAAAACAAAACAATGAACTCGACATTTCATCAAGAAACTTGACGAACATGCTCCAATCGTCGATTTAACTTCATATAAACCCATCGATACGGTGAAAGTTGTTGTAATTAATAAATTTAGACCTCTTAATGAAATTGTATTTCAATGTGTGCTTGTTTAACTCATAAATAAAATTAAATAAATTAGAAAAAAGAAATCTCTGCTCTACAACAATTCGATGACTCTACATATACATGAGATCCATACACATCAATGTGAATTTACTATGGGACTCCTTCTCACCTCTAACATCACATAATTCACGTTGAGAATAGTCTCTTGGATCACACAATTGCATATGCAGTGCAGCAAGCAAGTACATATCAAACGACTATATAACGACTATATATGATTCTTCAATATGTCGTGATTAAGGCATAACGTAAAACACAAAGCGTAGAATCTGATGATCAAACTCTTTCCCGCATAGAACTGAAAAGGAAAAAAGGCCATTATCTTAGATCAAATAAAATTTAGGACAAGCAAATTTAGTAGGCCATTATATAAGAAACGTCGTAACCATTTTAGAGGAAAATTAAAAATGGAATAAACCACGTGAGAAAAAATTTAGGAGTTCGAATTTACTTACACACTCACTAAGCAGTGATTTATTCAAACTTTTAATGGAAAGACATTTATACCCTCACTTTCAAGAGGGAGAGAAAAGGTTACATAGACATATGGGTATGAGTGAAAGATAAGTGGAGATAATTAACGAAAAGCTATATAAGGTTCCATTGAAAAAACTAAGCATAAGTTTGTTTTCCACAAATACTCTCATGTTTTAATTGTTTAGAATTTTTAAAACCAATAAAAAAAAATGACATTTAAGGGCAGTGTTGGAATAATGCCAAATTTTGGACTAATAGGACGCTAATGGGTATATAGCAAAATTAAAATCCATAATTTTTTAACTTGAAAGACTTTAACAAACCAAAGCAAAAAAAAAAATAAAATTGGTGCACAAATAGAAAGGCATGGGATGTCATTTTCTCCTAAATGCACATTGGTAGAGGGGATACTATTTAATAATTCAAATTAAGACAAAATTTAATAATGATTCAATATAAGTTTTTCTTTTCACCATTTTTTTGGTATGAAGGATGTGTAGAAAAAATAGTACCTGTGTAGTGAGTTCAAAACTCAAAGAAAGATATTCTTTTAAAAACTTTAACATGTTACCTTTTTTGTTTGAAAGCCACTCTAACATGTTACTTTTTTTTTTTGAAAACCACTCTAACATGTTACCTAAAAAAATCGTAAGTACACTTTTTATTTTTGGAAACTCCTACCTTGCATTTATAAAATCATAATTTAAATTCTTTTCTTGAAGAAAAATCATAATTTTCATAATTTAAATTAAATTCTTATTTTTTTAAGCTTCAAATTAACATCTAGATAACTATAAGGTTAATTTGTTTTTATCAAACAATATGAAAATTATAAAAGTCCAAGCAAAAAAAAAATAATTCACACAAAAACTCTTGCATATCTTGAAGGCTAATGTTCCCCACTCACAAATTTATCTTTTAAAAAATAAATGAAAGAAATATACATCTAACGTCTTGAAAGACAGTGAACAATATGGCATGACCATTCGAGATATGAAGGTGGAAATATCTTTATAGGACCATGAAATTATGCGCGCGAGTGATGATAAATTTTTAGCCTTTTTTATCATAATTAGGTCATGTCGTGGCTCCTTGATCTATGCCTCCATGTCTTTGTTACATACCTTTAATTTTATTATCATCTCATATGCCTTTCAAAGACCTTCATCTTTCCGGCGGTTGTTGCCTATTGTGAGAATTCTCTAATGAGAGAATGCTCTGTTGAGAAGAAAAACAAAACTGAAGAAACAAACACAGAACTGAAGAAACGAAAATTGTATTGATTGAATAACTTGTTATTACAATACAGTGAGAGTGCTATATATAGACATTCCACAATAACCAAACAAACTAACTAACAGTAATAACAACTTCCTAACTAACTTACAACAGACACAACAGAAATACAACAAAATTCTAACTAATCTAACTGACTTACAACTGACATAACAGAAGTAACTAACGGTTTGTTACAATCATTAATCACAGTACATCAACAGCTTAACCATGATCAAACTGTCCACATGTTGTTGCTTTGTCACCAATTGTTGCTTTGTCACTGACTAAACCTTGATCTCTAACATGCCCCCTCAAACTGAATCTAGGTGAACAAATTAGATTCAGTTTGGAAGAAAGGAAAAGAAACCGATGTTCTGTAGGAACATAACGAAGATCAAACAAACCAACAGCAAGCTTTTCCCTCAAAAAATGAACATCAACTTCAATATGTTTAGTCCGATCATGAAAAACAGGATTTAAGGCTAAAGCACGGGCACTAGTATTATCACACCACAATATAGGTTTGGAAGAACAAGCAAAACCAAGTTCACGAAGAAGAGAAGAAGTCCATAATATATCAGTAACACCCAAAGCCAGTGCACGATACTCAGCCTCAGTACTAGATCGTGCTACAACTGATCGCTTCTTAGAATACCAAGTAATAATATTGCCACCAAGAAGAACACACACTCTACTAGTAGATCGACGATCATCAATGGCACCAGCCCAATCAGAATCAGTGAAAACTTCAAGAGACAAAGAAGTAGCAGGACGAAACACAATACCAGTTGTAAGAGAAGATTTCAAAAAGCGAAGAACTCTTTTGACAGCTGCCCAATGAAGATCAGTAGGAAGTTGTTGAAATTGACTAAGTTTGTTAACAATGAAACTGATATCAGGACGAGTGTATGTGAGATACTGCAGGGCACCCAAAGTACTCCTATACAAGGTAGGATCCGAGAAAGGAATGTTGGGTTTTGGGGTTCATACGCAGCGGATATTACAAAACAATTTTGACAAAAACCCCAACAGGATCCGAATCTAATTCCATTAAAAAAGCTTAAACCATGAAAAACTTAATCATACCTCAATCGCAATATACCCTTTTGCAGGTTGATTGATCTCTAAGGCGCTGCCAACGACGAACGCCCTCTACCAGTAGTCCACACACGAACGGCGGTCGAGATTCGATGTGCTAGCTTCGAGAGAATACCAAATCTTTTTGTTTCTCTCCAAAACGATCCAGAGCATACCAAAAACCCCTAAGTCGTTTCTAAAACAAAAATAGAGTTTCGGCCTATTAATCTTTCGTATGTGTGTTCTAACTTAAAGCGTCTATTTATACAACCCTTGTATATAGACGGTTAAGTAAATTACACATATACCCTTACTTAAAGAAGTATAAGTGTAATACACCACAAGGACGTTTCTGTCATGAATTTTATCACATAAAATTCGTTTTTCCGAATCATCTTAAAATCTCACAAAACCATTCTTAGTGTGCGACCCAATAGGCTCATACAACGTTGGCAGTGTACCAAAACACATTTTGGTATACAAGTCATAAGCAGTCTCTAGCAAGACATTATGACTACCCAAGTTGTACGAATATCAAATCGATACAACCTAATCAATAGTGTATATAACATCATTTTGTCACACGATATCCTTTTGATCAAACATAAGGCATGGAATTGTCATCCAACATGTTCAATCGTACTAGTCTCGATCTCTAGGTAGACTGAAAACATCCAAGTGACATTGATCAATATTAATTCACTTAGACTAGGCCTTTTAACAGTCTAACACATTGAGGGATCCACTGGATATCTCTCTTTATATGAGAGGGACAAATTATATCTTGATTACACAACTTCATCACATTGCTCGCACAGTAACCAATCACAACCTTTATAATCGTCCGGTTAAAGACAACGTTTGATTGTGTCAAATCATTGTGTTCCTAATGTTGAAGTCTCTGGTAATCTCAAGTCAGAGGACTGGAATATATACCTATCATGAGAAACAACTATGACTTAATCCATGTGATGTTCTCATAGCAGGTCGGTCCAGTACTTTGTTCCCTAACAAGTACTCGTGATCTTGATTCGTATCCCTATACGTATAATCATCATATGATCATCAATCAAGACTCAAACTAGTCTTAATTCATTATAGTTCCCGGTATAATGATAGACTAGGGACATTTAGGATATTTCTATAAATACCCATGGATCTTATTATAATGTAAGCATGCAAATTAATTATAATAAACAACAAATGAAATCCTCTATTTTATTAACTAAAAGTATTCATAAAGACGGTTAATGGATTGACCTAGGGCACATGCCCCAACATCTCCCACTTGCACTAGGGCCAATCATATATGCATCTAATGCTTAATGATCTAACATGACCATCATGTTTTGCTTGTGGAAGAGCTTTTGTCAATGGATCCACAACGTTGTCTTCAGTAGGTACTCCTCAAACACTACAAAAAAACAGCAAATCAGCAACGGAATTAGAAACGGAACTTATTTCCGTTTCTAAATCGAAACGGAATTAGAAACGGAATAAGTTCCGTTTCTAAATGTAACAACTGATTAGCGACAGAATCCAACGACGGGAAATATTCGAGAGACGGATTTGAGACGGATCGAGACGAATTAGAGACGGAATTAGAGACGGAATTAAATTCCGTCTCCGAAATTTGGCGCCACCATTCCCGCCAAATTCTTCATTTCTTATGGCCGTTCATCATTCCTCGAGATTTGTATTTTGTCCGATCCTGGCGACCTCTTCTCCTTCCCGCACCCCACCCCCCCCCCGCAACAAAACAAGAAATCCCCAAATCATTCCCACGAAAAAACCCCAAAAACCTAAATCCGTCTCTCCGTCTCGTCGCGCCGGTCGATCGTCTCGTCCCTGGACGTCCATCCCGTTCGATCGTCTCGTCTCTCCGTCCGGTCGTGCGAGCCGGTCTCTCTCGGTGCTCTGCTCAGCCGCCGTCCGGTCGCGGTGGTCTCCGTTTCTCCGTCTGGTCGTGCTACTGGTCTCTCTCTTGTCTCGGGTCTCGCCGTCTCTCTCGGTCTCTCCGTCTCGTCGCGCCGGTCTCCGTCATCGCCGATATCTCTCGCTCTCTTTGGTCTCGATTCGGATCCGGTTAGCAAGGAATTTGTAGTTTTGGAGTCTTACTACAATCTTCATTTCTTATTTGTTTTTTATTGTTCTTTATAATGCGAGCAACACTCATGATCAAGAGCTCTTCACTTTCATAGAGATCATTCACCTTGTGACGGTTTTGAGGAAGTATCTTGAATCGCTTGCTTGTTTTTCGCTAAAAATTTGCGTCGTCGGGTTGGCGTTCTAGTCCCCTTGTTTATCTAATTTAAAAAATTTATGGAATAATCCGTCGGGTGACATGAGAATTATTTAAGTTTCCGCTATGGTTCATTTGATAGTTCGATCTTCTAGTAAACATCGGAGTTGAAGGCAAGAAGCTATTTTATCTAGAAAGATTTTCCAATTTAAATTAAGCATGCGAGACTTCATAAATTTCCATCTATCAATAAATATTTGGGGTGTCCCGGTGTTCCTACGTACATTATATGCGGCATCCAGGAATATTAAAGTCGTAATACTTGTTAGCATTGCAAATATTATGCTCATGAATGAAATATGTTATAGATTTTCACTTGAACTGAAGCTATATCTCATAGGGAAGGCGATCATATATATGCCTTGATGTTCAAATATAGGAAATGAACATAATGTGGTGACCATTGTGTATACTAGGTTTTCTTAGCGGCTCAAATTATACTAGTCGAATAAATGGATTTAAATAAAAAATTTATTTTCTTGAAAGGTCTTAGCTATTATGGTCATGGAATCCATTTTATTTTTGTAAATTCGCCTTGATCAGGTGACATATTTTAAGAGTTCGAGCTTCTTATAATTGTTATTACTTTATGAGGTTTTATTTTAACTGTTCTTGAGTGATTTGATTTGTTCCTTGGTTGATTGTGCATTAGTTGGTGTTCTTCACTTGATCTATTAAGTTAATGTTGTGTCTTTTGTTTGGTTTAGAAGTTTTTGTTCTGCTCTTCTCTTACATGCATAGTTTTTGAGGTTATGCTTGTTCTATTTTTAGGTTTATTAATATGTACTATTTCATTTCAACCTTTTAATTGAGCAATTCAAGATTTATATTGATTCCGTATTTGGTTGTTATTCCATGTTTATTTTATCGGTAAAGCATGTCATCCGTATTTGGTTGTTATTCCATGTTTATTTTATCGGTAAAGCATGTCATGAGAGTCATTATAATACATTAGAATCATGTACTGAGGTAATTACTTTGTCGTTTGATGTTATAGTTGTTAGTAATTTCATATTCATGCACTTGCTATGGATGATTGATTAGTTAGGTGTTGTTGGTTACGATTGAATAATACCTATAATTACTTAATTTCCACTACTAGTTAGGGTTAGAAACACTAGGATTACTCTTTTAGTGAATGTTGTCTTTGTTTCACATTACATTTCTAGAGAATGGAATAAACCTATAACCTTAAGGACGTATGAGTGAACAAGTAGTAGACGCGTTGATACTATGTGGTATTTGTATGCCTCTGATATCGATATAGGTTAGGCGCACGGCCTCAACTTCGATTCCCCACACAACTAAATGTCGGGCTACTTGGTGGTCTCTTTTTGCAATCTTAGGGTCTTAAAAATTTTAATTTAAGTGCAAGAGGCGGGATGAAACTGTTCAAACACACATCAAACTGATTTTCAAATCAAATACACAAAACTATGTCGATTAAGCACAAGAAAGAGTTTATATCAAGGATTTCCTTACAACCAAGAGGATGACAAAAGAGATCAGCTTTGCAGAGACTCTTATATTCCTTTGAAAGCCTCAAAGGTGCTGGATTTGAGGACTTAAGAACAGCCACAAAGATCTCCTATTGCTCCTTCTAAAAAATCAAATTTCTTCTCTTTGTAGATCTCGAATTTTGAAATGTGTTTCTTCTCCCTTATGTTACAACCAAGTTTGTGGTGGTTTTATCATGATAGGAATTCCAATATGACCGTTTATAGCCGTGTTAGGAATCCAGGAAATCAAAAATTCAAATGTAAAGCTTGATTTCCAAAAGTCAAAAATATATGGCAGTGGCTAATTAGCGCGCTAATTCTGGAATTAGCGCGCTAACTGTAGGGAACTCAAAAAAATTATTTTATCCCTTTGTGTTAGCGACCCTTAAACTCGTCCAGGACCTAACCAACCCTTATAATACATGTTATACATGTTTATTATGAGTCATTTACAACAATCCTTTTGATAATGCCCAAGCTTCTTACATAAACAACATAACTCAATCAATTCCTTCTCTTTAGATTGTGATGACTCATTAATGACTTCCTAACTTTGTCAATTTATTCTCTATTCATGAGTTTAATGTGCGAACCTCGTTCTTTCACTTAGCTATCAATTTCTTCTCTTTAGATGGTGTAGATCGCATTTCCTTTGAAAGCCTCAAAGGTGCTGGATTTGAGGACTTAAGAATGACCACAAAGATCTCCTATTGCTCCTTCTAAAAATCAAATTTCTTCTCTTTGTAGATCTTGAATTTTGGAATGTGTTTCTTCTTCCTTATGTTAAAACCAAGTTATTGGTGGTTTTATAGTGATAGGAATTCCAATATGACCGGTTATAGCCGTTTCTAGGAATCCAGAAATCAAAAATTCAAATTTAAAGCTTGATTTCCAAAAGTCAAAAATCCTCGGTGGCTAATTAGCGCGCTAATACTTTGGAATTAGCGCGCTAACTGCAGGACCTCAAACTAATTAATTTATCCCTTTGTGTTAGCGACCCTTAAACTCGTCCAGGACCTAACCATCCCTTATAAAACATGTTATACATGTTTTACAACTCAACTTACATGATAGGTCCATCTTATAGAAACATTGTTCGCCATCTCCTATGCGTAGGAAAATAGCAACATTGACACCAACTTCGATCAGTGATCGCATTTGCTTGATGATCATGTTTTTTTTTTTGGAAGCATTCTTATTCAACATTGTATGGTTTTTTTCTGTTCTTCATCGCTTTTTCTTGAATCCCACCGGTGGTTGTTTTTTTTTTTTTTTTTGAGTAGGAACACATGGCTTGTCGCCTTTGGAGCACACAACAGCTTAGATGGGGTGAGAGGATGAGTTCTAGAATCATACTTACATGATAGGTTTGTGCTTAACTTTTAGTTTTTCCCTTTTAGCATTCTTGCACTTATGCCATTCTTCTCTTTGTAGATCTTGCATTTTTGAATGTGTTTCGTCTTCCTTATGTTAAAACCAAGTTTGTGGTGGTTTTATAGTGATAGGAATTCCAATATGACCGTTTATAGCCGTTCTAGGAATCCAGAAATCAAAAATTCAAATTTAAAGCTTGATTTCCAAAAGTCAAAAATATCTGGCGGTGGCTAATTAGCGCGCTAATACTTTGGAATTAGCGCGCTAACTCGCAGAGGACCTCAAACTAATTAATCTCTCCTTTGCCTACTTCTTTCAGTGCATACTCACCGGTTGTTGCCCTCGAGATGGAGATTCGAAATGCTTCAAAGCTGCGTTTTACTTATTAGATGAAGTCATTTTTGTGTATACTTCCAAATTTTGGACCTTTTGTGAGTGTTCTTTTTTTTTTTTTTTGCTTGTTGAACGATAGGATTGGTTGGTTTTTGTGTATACTTCCAAATTTTGGAGCTTTTGTAATACATGACAACTTTCCGTGGATATATAAATTTTTGGGCTAATTTTGAGTTTCACATTTTTTCTTTCTTTTTTGAATTTTTGTTGATATATATTTTTGATGTATGGATGCGCAATTTGGCTTCTTTGGGGGATGTTAGCACCCTCAAGGAGTTGTTGGAGGGTGCGAGCGATGGAGTATGTCATATCGGGTTGTATTTTGATTTTTAGGTTGGAGAATCGATTGGCTTATGTATCCGTGCCATATTTAAACAAAACAGAAAATTAGAGACGGATTAGCAACGAATTCAAATTTTCCGTTGCTATTCCGTCTCTAATTTTCCGTAAATATTTCTATCAATCACAAACGGATCGAGAGACGGAAATATTAATTCCGTCTCGATTCCGTCTCTAATTAGCAACGGAATCGAGACGGAATCGAAACGGAATAATCCGTCTCGATTCCGTTTCTAATTAGAGACGGAATCGAGACGGACTCTTTGCATTCCGTCTCGATTCCGTCTCGATTCCGTTGCTTGATTAGAAACGGAATCGAGACGAATTCATAAATTTATTAATTCCGTCTCGATTCCGTTGCTAATCAAGAACGAATCGAGACGAATGCAATTACAAATGTACCATTTCGAAATAAAATCCATTTCGTTCGTCTCTCGTTCGTTTCTAATTTCGTCTCTAAATCCGTCTCTAATCGAAACGGATAATTTCCGTCTCTATTCGTCTCTTATCGAAAACGTAATCCATTTTCCGTTTCGATCGTATCAGCGACGACATTTTCAGAGACGGAACGCGCTCCGTCTCTGTTCCGTTTCTGATTTCATTCAGAGACGGAATTTTCGCAAATCAGAAACGGAAAATTCCGTTTCTGATTTGCGATTTTTTTGTAGTGAAATCTTTACGTCTTCCCTCTCAATAATTTCTCTGATGAGATGAAAACGCCTGAGTATATGTTTGGATCTGTGGTGTGATCTAGGTTCCTTGGCCTGTGTTATTGCCCCGTTATTGTCACAATACAAACAAATAGGGTTATCAATACTTGGAACCACACCTAGTTCATAAATGAACTTTTTGATCCAAACTGCCTCCTTTGTTGCATCGAACGCTGCAATATACTCGAACTTCATTGTAGAATCTCGCCACGCTCTTGCTTCGAACTTTTCCACTTACGGCACCCCATTCAAAGTAAACACATATCCAGATCGCGATCTAAAATCATCTATATCGGTTTGAAAACTTGCATCTGTGTAACCATTTACAACTAGATCATTTTCAAAACCTCCATAGACCAAGAACATTTCCTTAGTCCTTCTTAAGTACTTAAGGATGTTCTTTACTTGCTATCCAGTGACTCTCACCTGGATCGATCGATATCTGCTTGTAGTGCTCAAAGCATATGATACATCGTGTCAAGTGCATAACATGGCATACATGATAGATCAAATAGTCGATGCATATGGAATCTTATTCATACGGTCTCGCTCATCATTTGTCTTAGGACATTGAGTCTCACTTGAGATTTATCCCATGAGACATTGGCAACAATCCTCTTTTAGAATCTTGCAAAGCTTGAACCTATTCAAGACCTTATCTATGTAAGCACTCGACTTAGACCGATTAGCCTCTTAGATCTATCCCTATAGATCCTTATCCCTAGGATATAGGCCGCATCTCCTAAGTCTTTCATTGAGAAACACTTCCCTAACCAAGACTTGACATTCTCAAATATTGGGATGTCATTTCCAATGAGTAATATATCATCAACATACAAGACTTAAAAATAACTACACTCCCACCGACCTTTTGTATACACAAGGCTCATCTTCGTTCTTAATAAAACAAAAATCCTTGATTGCTTCATCAAAACGAAGATTCCAACTCGAGAAACTTGCTTTAATCCATAAATGGATCTTTGAAGCTTGCATACCTTCCTAGAATTCTCAGGGATGTACAAAACCTTCAGGTTGTGTCATATACACGTCCTCAAGCGCCTTTCCATTAAGAAATGCTATTTTTACATCCATTTGCCATATTTCATAGTCATAATATGCAACAATGGCAATTAAAATTCTTATGGATTTAAGCATGGCTATCGGCGAAAAAGTTTCATCATAATCAACACCTTGAGTCTGCACTGAAACCTTTTGCTACAAGTCTTGCTTTAAAAGTATGCACTTTGCCATCCATGTCAGTTTTCTTCTTGAAAACCCATTTACATCCAATGGTTTTACCACCTTCAGGTAAATCAACCAAGTTCCAAACTTGGTTATCATACATGGATTACATCTCAGAGTTCATGGCACTTAGTCATTTATCTGAGTCTGGTCCAAACATAGCCTCTTGATAAGTGGTGGGCTCATTTTGGTCTATAAGCAACACATCACGTATCGGTAATGAGAAATCTGAATCTCTCTGGCTCATATCTTACCCTACCAGATTTACGCGGGCCTTGTGTCACTTGCGGAGGTTCAACTGGTTCAGAACGTTGTTGAACTTCCAGTAGCGGTTCAGGGTTTATCTCGTGATTCTTGAACTTCTTCAAGATTTATTTCTCTCCCACTAGTGTCTTTTGAAATAAACTGTTTTTCCATAAAGGCACCATACCAGCAACAAACACTTTGTTCTCGGCGGGATTATAAAAGTAATATCCTTTTGTTTCCTTAGGATACCCCACAAATAAACACTTGTCGATTTAGGTGCTAGTTTTTCCGAGACTTGTCGCTTTACGTAAGTCTCACAACCCCAAATCTTAAGAAAAGACAAACTAGGTCTCTTCCCGTACCATATCTCATATGGTGTTTTATCAACCGCTTTAGAAGGAACTCAATTTAGAGTGAAAGTGCAGTTGTAATGCATAACTCCAAAAGGATAATGGAAGATCTGCATGACTCATCATAGATCGAACCATATATAATAAGGTTCGATTTCTCCTTTCGAAACTCCATTCCATTGTGGAGTTGCTTTGGTGGAGTCAATTGGGAGACAATCCCACAATTTCTAAGATGATCATCAAATTCTTGGCTTAAATATTCACCACCTCGATCTGATCGAAGTGTTTTGATAGTTTTTCCAAGTTGATTACGCACTTCATTTTGAAACGTTCGAAACATCTCAAATGATTCAGAACTTTATGTTTCATAAGATATACATAACCATATCTACTTGAAATCATCACTAAATGTAATGAAGTACGATAACCTCCTCTAGCCATTGTGTTTATAGGACCACGTACATCAGTATGTATGAGACCCAGTAAATCACTTGCCATTTCACTGTGTCCAGTAAATGGACTTTTAGTCATCTTGCCTAGTAAACAAGATACGCATGTTTCATATGTTTCAAAATCAAATGAATCTAGAAGCCCGTCTTTATGGAGCTTCGTTATGCGTTTCGTTTATGTGTCCGAGACGACAATGCCAAAGATAGGTTTGATTACGAAATGACAATTTTCTTCCTTTTCTTTTGGGTGTTTTGAAGCGAGAACAGTAGGGTCTTGACTTGTTCCATAGGCTTTGCGACAGTGCAAAGAATGCCTTGGCAACTCTAGCCTTGCCTTTGCCATTCTTCTTCATTCCCTTTCCCTTTTAGACCAGCAACATGTTACTAGAGGGTTTCTTGATATTTTGTTCAGCAGTTTTGAGCATCAAATGCAACTCTGAAATTGATTTCTCCATATTATTCATATTGTAGTTCATCACAAATTGCGAGTAACTTTCTGGTAATGAATTTAGGATCAAATCCGTAGCCAACTCTTGGCTTATGGGAAATCCGAGTCTATCAAGTTGTTCAACATAGCCCTTCATCTTCAGAACATGAGGACTAACTGACGCACCCTCAGTCATCTTGCAAGAATGTAGGTTCTTGACTGTCTCGAACCTTTCTTGCCTAGCTTGTTTGTTGGAACATTTCCTTCGAGCGTTATAGCCATGTCGTAGGCTTCCATTAGTTCCATGTCCTTCGAAGTTCGGGAACCATAGTTGCCGGCATAATACATGCAACATCGGTAGAATCGTTGACATGCTTATTATGCGCATCCTTCACAACTTTCGTAGCATTGGGTGGTGAGTCCTCGGGGATTGGAGCATCCAGGACATACAACTTGCGTTCATGCTTGAGAACGATTCTCAAGTTTCGAACCAGATCAAGAAAGTTAGTCCCGTATAGCTTATCCTTCTCGAGGATGGATTGCGATGACGAGGGGATTATTGTTACTTGAAGAGGCCATTGATCTACAATAAAGATTATGCAAAGTTTATTTTAGTATAGAGGAATAGACTCCCACTAAATTAACAACCCTCCTAAAACGTCTTCGTTTATTTAGGGGACTAAAATCCATATTTCACCTAACTCTATGACAAACTATGGCATGAAACACGAACTAGATTATTTAGGTAGGTAACGATTACCAATTACATCTTATGTAATTTTTAGATCCTTTTATGAGATACGGGACATCTTATGTCTTAGCATGTTTTTATCTCATCGTTTGCCTAAAGCTCAAAACTATTTTGATGGCTTTATTAAGTCGGACCATTTTAAACATTGAGGTAACTCTTACCCAACTTGTCTCACCAAGATAACACAATACACCCAGCTATGGCTGAAACTATATTAGTGTGATCGAGGCCTTGACAAGTGTTTAAAATGGATGGCACGAGACTTAAAATTTAATAGAGGGATTTTATTCAGTTTTAGTGATTTTATGTAAATAATGAAATATCATATATTTGATTGATTTGTTCAATCACTAAACAATTTGGAAATTTATTTTTATTTTTTTTTTAGAAGACGAATCTCAATTTCGAAAATTAAATTTCGCTATAGAAAATCATAATTTTCGCTGATTTTATTATCATAAATTAACCCCTTAATTTATCCGAAATTAAGTCAATTAAAACATTTTAATTAACCAGGGCCCACATCTAACTAATCATCTTATCCTAATCCAATTAGGATTTAAGATATTTGAATCCTAGTATATCACCAATAACAAGATTCTTGAAATTTATCTCCTATTCTAATTTGTTATCCATCTTTATCAAATAGAAACTTTATAACAAAATAGATATAACAAGATAAATAATTAATTTCGAAAATTAATTAATTATTTTGGATTTAAGATATTTGAATCCTAGTATATCACCAATAACAAGATTCTTGATATTTATCTCTTATTGTAATTTGTTATCTATCTTTATCAAATAGAAACTTCATAACAAAATAGATATAACAAGATAAATAAATAATTTCGAAAATTAATTATTTATTTTGGATTTAAGATATTTGAATCCTAATATATCACCAATAACAAGATTCTTGATATTTATCTCATATTCTATTTTGTTATCAATCTTTATCAAATAGAAACTTCATAACAAAATAGATATAACAAGATAAATAAATAATTTCGAAAATTAATTATTCGCAATTTCGGTCTTCATCCAAATAATCACAAACATGTAATTGAATCATGAACTACTATCCCAATCGAACCTAATGGAGTCATGGATCATAGAACACGAAACTCAATTCATTAAAATTATTCAAATTAACCTAACATGGTTACTAACATGTACGAAACAAATTTCAATTAAATCACGAATATATGTATCATATACACAAAACATGATAATAAATCTCACAGAATACTTATGTATATCACATATACATCAACTGTTAACATGCTTTCAATCATATATCATGTATATATTAGAAGAAAACATGCAATGAATTTAATGGAATCGAACTCGATGGCTCTGATACCACTGTTGGGTTTTGGGGTTCATACGCAGTGGATTTTACAAAACAATTTTGACAAAAACCCCAACAGGATCCGAATCTAATTCCATTAAAAACGTTTAAACCATGAAAAACTTAATCATACCTCAATCGCAATATACCCTTTTGAAGGTTGATCGATCTCTAAGGCGCTGCCAACGACGAACGCCCTCTACCAGTAGTCCACACACGAACGGCGGTCGAGATTCGAAGTGCTAGCTTCGAGAGAATACCAAATCTTTTTGTTTCTCTCCAAAACGATCCAGAGCATACCAAAAACCCCTAAGTCGTTTCTAAAACGAAAATAGAGTTTCGGCCTATTAATCTTTCGTATGTGTGTTCTAACTTAAAGCGTCTATTTATACAACCCTTGTATATAGACGGTTAAGTAAATTACACATATACCCTTACTTAAAGAAGTATAAGTGTAATAAACCACAAGGACGTTTCTGTCATGAATTTTATCACATAAAATTCATTTTTCTGAATCATCTTAAAATCTCGTAAAACCATTCTTAGTGTGCGACCCAATAGGCTCATACAACGTTGGCAGTGTACCAAAACACATTTTGGTATACAAGTCATAAGCAGTCTCTAGCAAGACATTATGACTACCCAAGTTGTACGAATATCAAATCGATACAACCTAATCAATAGTGTATATAACATCCTTTTTTCACACGATATCCTTTTGATCAAACATAAGGCATGAAATTGTCATCCAACATGTTCAATCGTACTAGTCTCGATCTCTAGGTAGACCGAAAACATCCAAGTGACATTGATCAATATTAATTCACTTAGACTAGGCCTTTTAACAGTCTAACAAATCGAGTGATCCACTGGATATCTCTCTTTATATGAGAGGGACAAATTCTAGATTGATTACACAACTTCATCACATTGCTCACACAGTAACCAATCACAACCTTTATAATCGTCCAGTTAAAGACAACGTTTGATTGTGTCAAATCACTGTGTTCCTAATGTTGAAGTCTCTGGTAATCTCAAGTCAGAGGACTGGAATATATACCTATCATGAGAAACAACTATGACTTAATCCATGTGATGTTCCCATAGCGGATCGGTCCAGTACTTTGTTCCCTAACAAGTACTCGTGATCTTGATTCGTATCCCTATACGTATAATCATCATATGATCATCAATCAAGACTCACACTAGTCTTAATTCATTATAGTTCCCGGTATAATGATCGACTAGGGACATTTAGGATATTTCTGTAAATACCCGTGGATCTTATTATAATGTAAACATGCAAATTAATTATAATAAACAGCAAATGAAATCCTCTATTTTTATTAACTAAAAGTATTCATAAAGACGGTTAATGGATTGACCTAGGGCACATGCCCCAACAAGGAATACCAACAGCAGCACTGAGTCGAGCACCAACAGAATAAGGAGAAGACAGTGGCTCAGAATCCAACAAGTTTGTCTTCTTTAGGAGATCAAGAATGTATTTATGTTGAGATAAATACAATCCTGAAGAGTCACGATAAACTTCAAAACCAAGAAAATAATCAACATCACCCAAGGTTTTAAGAGAAAACTTGGAATTTAACCAAGTAATAAGTTGTTGAATCAATTAAGGATTAGACCTTGTGATTAGAATGTCATCAACATACACAAGAAGCATTAGAATAGAAGAATCAGACCTCTGAAAGAAGAAACTAACATCAACTGAACTATTAGTGAATCCCCAAGTGAGCAAAGTTGTTTTGAGCTTAGAAAACCAAGCCCGAGGAGCCTGCTTTATACCATATAAGGCTTTGTTCAGTTTACATACAAACTTAGGATATTTCTTACTAATGAATCCTTCAGGTTGGCTCATGAACACATCTTCAGAGAGTTCACCATTGAGAAAAGCATTGTTCACATCAAGCTCTTTAATAGGCCACTAATAAGTAACAACAAGAGTAAACATAATACGAAGAGAAGATGGCTTAATAACAGGTGAGAAAGTATCTCCAAAATCAAGACCAGGAATTTGATGAAATCCCTTAGCCACAAGTCTTGCCTTATACCTCTGAATCTCCCCGGTAGAAGTAGTTTTAACTCGAAAAACCCACTTACAACCAACAACACTCATATCAGAAGTAGGAGGAACCAAAGTCCAAGTGTTGTTGTTGTCCAATGCTTGAATTTCATCATTCATAGTAGAATTCCAATTTGGATCAGCAAGAGCATCTTTAACAGACTTAGGTTCAGTAAGAGAGCGAACCAAAGCATATGGAGAAGTAACAACCAATGCCTTTGGTTTGAAAACACCAGTCATACTTCTAGTCTGCATAGGGTGAGTGTTAATATTAGAACTGGTAATGATATGTTGTGGTAATTCAGTAGGTAAAGAAGATAGTGATAGGTCAGTAGGTAAAGATGATGGTGGTAAAGCAGAAGAAAGAGAATTAGAAGAATCAGATGTAGAAGAAATAGAAACAGATGATTTTGAAGAAGAGGAAATAGGACAATATTGAAAAATAGATAAATGAAGACTAGAAGAAGAAGAAGAATGAATAGATGAAAAAAAGACTAGGATAAGGGAAGTCATCTTCATTAAACATAACATCACGAGAAATATAAATCTTGCCATTTGAATGTAAACACTTATAGCCATGATGCCTAGGACTATAACCAATAAAAACACACTTGGAAGATCGAGAATTGAACTTGTGGTGAGAGTAGGCAGTAAGGTTTGGATAACAGGCACATCCAAAAGTTTTAAAATAGGAATAATCAAGTAGTTTACGAAAACATACCTCATATGGAGATTTAAAAGCAAGAACAACAGATGGTAAACTGTTAATAAGAAAAACAACTGTTAGAAATGCTTCTTCCCAAAATGAGAAAGGTAGTTTGGAATGAGCAAGAAGAGTGAGACCCATTTCAACAATGGAACGATGCTTTCTTTCAGGAACACCATTTTGTTGATGAGTATATGGACAAGAATAACGATGAACAATACCAGATGCATTGCAGAACTTTTCAATAGATTTATATTCAAGGCCCATATCAGATTGAAACACTTTCAACTTGGAGTTAAGTTGAAGTTCAGCTTGTTTAATAAAATGAATAAAAGCACCATATTCATCTGATTTCAATTTAAGAGGATAGAACCAAGTAAATCGACTGAAAGCATCAACAAACACAATGTAATACCTTGAACCTTGAGAAGATAATAATGGAGATGGTCCCCAAAGATCAGAATAAACCAACTCCAATGGCTTAGTAGCAGTTATAGTGCAGGAAGTAAAAGGAAGTTTGTGCATCTTAGCTACTTTACAAGAGTTACAGAAAGATATGCAAGATTTATTTGTAGATGTGTTCAATGAAGATAAAACTTTGTGCAACACAGAATTAGATGGATGTCCTAGCCGAGCATGCCATACATCATTATTAACAGAGCTAAGCAATGAAGTAGTACAAGAATTAGATGAAGAAAAAAGAGTTGGAACAGATAAGACCGAACCAGAAGTAAGTGAATCAGCCTTTGGAAGACAATACAATCCATTATGGAGCACTCCTTGAAGCAATGTTGTCTTCAAATCCTTGTCCTTGACAAAGAAAGAAGATGGAGTAAACTCAGTAATGACATTGTTATCACGAGTAAGCTTTGAAATACTTATAAGATTCTTAGCTATCTTTGGAACAAGAAGAACATTATGTAGTTGAAGAGAATGAGAAGGAACTGAATTAGATTTAACCACAGCATTACCAGTATGAGAAATTTTTAACAACTTACAATTACCAACAATAACCAATTGATTACCTTTGTATTCAGTTTTATTGAGTAGAGCAGATCCATCAGAAGTCATGTGACTGGATGCTCCACTGTCCATGTACCAATTTGGATCAACAACATTCTCAGGAGTCACCATCATGCCTTGAAAATGATTGATCATAGCTTGAGGTGCAGTTGGTTGAACATTGTGAGGTATTGGATAATGAAGCTGTGCAAGAGGACGTCGATTCTGATTAGGATAACTTGTAGAACCTGAGGGCTGACCTTGAGGACCATAAAATGATTGATCAAATCTATGATAACATTGAAAAGCGATATGTCCATGTTTATAGCACAACTGACAAAACACCTTTCCTCTATTTCCAGACCTTCCTCCACGATTCTTGAATCCACCACGAAGACCATTGTTAGATCGATTTTGAAAAGATGTAGAACTGACTTTCATACCTTGTGACTTCTTGTCACTGTTTTCAACAAAGTTTGCTGAAACATTATTCATATCTGTTTGTGAAGCTTGATTCAAATCTTCTATTCTATGTTCATGCATCATCAACATATATTGTGCATCTTGCAATGACATATTTAATCTTTGAGAAGAAACTAAAACCACAACAGGATCAAATTCATGACCAAGACCATTTAGTATTGACTAAATCATATCAGATTCAGTAACCACTTTACTTACTGACCTCAGTTTAACAACTATTGTTTTAACTTTGAGAACAAATTCAGAAATTGAATAAGAACCTTTTTTATGTTGTTTAGCTTATTCTTGAGCTGCAGAACTCGTGCCATTGATGACTGAGCAAACAAGCTCTCCAAAGTTTTCCAGATTTCAAAAGAGGACACATATTCAGTGACATGTCCAATGACATCTTTGCTTATGTTTGAAAACAACCAAACCATAAGCAAGTTGTCATATCTACTCAGAACTTCATCAGTTACAGCTGAATCTGATGTAATTGATGATCTCTTGTTTTCAATGAAAAAATCTAATCCTAAAGCTCGAATCGCAGCTCTTACTTGAACTTTCCAATAGATGTAATTACCTTCATCATGTAACAGCCCATTTTATTAATGTCTCTTAATTTATGGACGTGGACGTCAGCTCGGATTTACGTGAACGCTGCGGTATGCCAAGACGCACGGAGACTTAGGTATGTTTGGTATTGTGTGTTGGATGCTTCTTTACGGTGAAATTTAGTGAAATACATCGCATGTGTGTATGTTGCATAAAAATCCGCGCGAGATTGTGTGAACTGTACTCGCCTCGATATGCGCGTCGACGCGGGTACAAGGTAGTTGACGGGACCGACTATTAGGTCGGGAAAACGAAAACACACAAATTAAAAAAAAAATTGCCACGTAACGAATATTGGGTTACGAACGAAGCGACGGTGCGCGGATATCATGGTTCGGACGCGAAACCGGGCGTCGAAACGCCCGAAAACACGAGCAGTGCCGTAGCGGTGTCACGATTTGGTGTCACACTCATACAATCCCAAGCAACATGTGTCACACACTTCTGCCACTTGTCTATCACCCACCTATCTATAAACACCACACCACCGCACACCACACGCACACACACTGTTCACACTCAACAAACACACAACCGAGAAACAGAGGAAGAAGAAAATGAGAAGAGGAGAAGAGGAAGAGAACCAGGGACGCGCCGGGAAGGAGAGGAGACGGCGAAATTGAGGTGAGTTTGGGTGGTGGTTGTGTTTTTTCGGGTGGTTGACGGTGGGGTGGAGAGAGGGGCTCGGCCATGGAGGCCGAACTCCATGGCCACGGTGGGATGGCAGGGGTGCCTCCCCTGCCATCGGCTCCACCGGGGTTGGGGTGGAGAGCCACCCCAACCCATCACCGGAGAAGATGAGAGGAAAAAAAAATCTTCGCTGCTCCCGATCGAACCAGTTGATCGGGGGAAGGAGATGACGCGCGACGTGGGCCGGGCCCAAAATGGGTCGACCCGACCCAAACCAAACCTCGGGAGGGCTTTGGGGTCGGGTCCGACCCGTTTAGGCCGACAGACCCGACCCAAACAAAAACCAGAAAAAAAAAAAAAAAAAAAAAAAAAAAAAAAAAAAGAAAAAGAGAAGAAAAATGGAAGAAAATTTGGGAAATTTGTGGAAAATTCCGAAAAGTTGGAAAAATTCTGAAAAAAAAAATTTCCATAAAACAAATAGAAATTTATGAATTTCTATGTAAACTAAAATATTTGGATATTTCGGACGTGACTCTTTGAGGGGTTTTGCCTCGAAAAACGTGAAAAAGGGAATTTGGCCTAAAAAAATGTTAGAAAAATTATTGAAAATTATCATGCTAACTTAATTTATTAATAAATGAACATAGGTTGACACGGTGATCAATTGGCGACCAAGGACTCAGTGGACTTGGACCCGGGGATTTATTTCGGGGTAGGGGAGCGCGTTGTGAGGTTCTTAAAACCCAAAGGGAAAACTCTCGAGTATTTATTTTATTTTCGTATTTCCATTCATTTAATCCTTATGCTTTTTAATTACATTCTTATCTTGTCATCTTTTGGACGGTTGGTTGAGTTACTCCCACCGGATGTTCTGTTGTGTGTCTATGCATTCTAGATCATAGCATGTGTATCAGGAGTGCTCGGTGGATAACGACCCGAGGGAACTGCTACATGTGTCGGTGCATCGTAAGTCTACGCCGGCCACCGAGAGGGATTAGGTGATAGCTAGTTGGGTGCGCCCACTAGTGGGATCCTGGAAGGAAATCCCGAAGTATGGTTTAGTCTGACTGGAACAGGCACACATATTTAAGCTTTATTGTTATTTATGCATGCGATGCCCTACTTTACAGTTGCCTGTTTACATTCTGCATGTTTATTTAGCAGTATTTATTGACTTCCATTTATTTATATGAATGCTCGGAGGAGTTCCTTGGGATTTTACTGATTGGACTCGTCATCCATTTTCTTCTGTGATGATTGAGTGTAGATCCGAGTACAAGTAAAGGTAAAGGGATCTTAGGCGACTACCTCTGACTGCCTACCTTTGCGGGTACTTGTACGTGTGATTATTTTGATATTTTGCTTATTTTGGGGAACTAGGGAGTGATATGACCTTGTACATGCTTAGTTATATATGGAAAATTGGTTATTTCGAAATTTACAGGGTTTTTTCCACATTAGGTTTTATTTCATTATTTCATGAAATTTTTTGCATTTAAAAGACGACTTCCGCTAAATATATTAACATATACAAGTAGATACGAATCTCGAGACATAGTAGGACGGGTAGGTGTCGTACACGTGTAGTTGGGCTAGCTGGCAAGGAGTACACGGAGACACGTCACCCCGGGGCGGCGAGGGCCGCCACACATCAAGCTTTGTAGGTAGATTGAAGTTGAGAGACTTTGCTATTGCAGTAACATCAGCAAATATGTTGAGACCACCAGAATCTCCTTCATAAGAACTAGCTTCTGCCATTATAGGTTGCTCTGATACCATGTGAGAATTCTCTAATGAGAGAATGCTCAGTTGAGAAGAAAAACAGAACTGAAGAAACAAACACAGAACTGAAGAAACGAAAATTGTATTGATTGAATAACTTGTTATTACAATACAGTGAGAGTGCTATATATAGACACTCCATAATAACCAAACAAACTAACTAACAGTAATAACAACTTCCTAACTAACTTACAACAGACACAACAGAAATACAACAAACTTCAAACTAATCTAACTGACTTACAACTGACATAACATAAGTAACTAACAGTTTGTTACAATCATTAATCATGGTACATCAACAGCTTAACCATGATCGAACTGTCCCATGTTGTTGATTTGTCACCAACTGTTGCTTTGTCACTGACTAAACCTTGATCTCTAACACCTATGATCATTTGATTAAAAATTAATGCATTCGATACATGACAAGATCAAAAGAAGAGAAGTCATAAAATCATTTCAATTAAGTAAAAAATTATACAATAAATAAATAAAAGCATCCATGTGTTGGATGAAAAGAATAAGATTAAAAAATAAAAATTTGGCTTGATGCATTCCTATCTTAATGCAGGTATTTTTTTTTTTTGTCAAACATCACTATATAAATTAAATTAGGTTTGAGAACCCAACCAATCTTATCAATAAATCAATTGATTTACTTACCATTTTCCACGTTCAGCCTCATTGTAAAAATCAATTCGCTTGCATGTGATTTCAATGTATTGATTTGCAACGCGCTACATAAGCAAAAAACTCTAGATATAGACCGAACATAAAAATTGTTGAAATCTGTATTTTTCTTAACATTAGAATCAATGAAATCAAAAAAGCAAAAGAGAATAAAAAACTCTAAATAAATCGAATATACCAATTTTGCAATGTGAAACTTTTTTGATATGTTCTCACTTATAGCCTGTTCGTTTCACATTTTATGAATCATAACACATGGGATTAATTTGTGATGGGACTAACACATGGGTTTAGATGGTTTAGTCCCATTTGTGTATCTTGTTTGGTTGGGAGTTTTAAGGTTGGGATTAAATGAGGTTGTACATGTACATTTACCAAAATACCCTTGCATAAATAACACATCCTCACCTCATTTTCACACATTTCTGATCGCCTCTACTGGTTGAACTTATCATCGCCTCCACTGCTTGAACGATTCCACGCTTCCAAGCTCGCACCTCACCTGCGTCAATGAATCGCCTCCCCTGGTGAAGAAGACGCCCCCTCACATGGCCGATGGTACGCCTCCTTCTCACCTCTCCTCACCTAGTTCGTTCACGCATCCTCACCTTGTTCATTCACGGGTTCATCCCCTTTTTCCTTCCTTCCATCGCGAGGTAGGAGTCCACTACGGCTGTGATCTGCTACACGCATTCGCAGTGAAGGTGGCTACATCCGAGGTAAATTTTACTTGATCATTGATGAGAGTTGTTAACCTACAAGAACACGACATTAGGGTTTGGGTTGTTGTTGGTGAGCTACTGTTGTGTTCTTGTTGGTGAGCTGCTGCGCTGTTGGTCGCTGAATGTGGATGTTAAATCCAACCTGCAAACTTGGCCCTTCGCTACCCACAAGTCGGGAGCATTTTCGACAACCCAAATAATCGAACATCTTCATCATTGGTATCAGCGCGCCCTCCGAAGGCACCTCAATGGTGTCCAATGTTCACCAAAAACACCACCATATTTCGATCAAGAAGATTGGTTTCAGTTTGTACTTCCAAATTTGACAATTTGGTTTCTGTCAATCATGCTACTGATTTGGTGACATAACATATAATCCTTTTATACTGTGAAACTATGCATCTTTTCATTGCTGCAGAATCTAATGTTTCATTAGATTCCTTGGTTCTACATAGGAGATGTTGTGAAACTTGTTTGTTATTCTCTTAAACCGTCCTACTAACTTGAATGAATTCACTTCTCTTCCTTGTACGATTGATAATTTGATAACATTCAT
Organism: Stephania yunnanensis; assembly: GCA_039657365.1. Lineage (NCBI taxonomy): Eukaryota > Viridiplantae > Streptophyta > Magnoliopsida > Ranunculales > Menispermaceae > Stephania > Stephania yunnanensis. The sequence goes on along the minus strand of CM077585.1, from coordinate 48,583,091 downwards.
ATTTCTGCTGAAATGAAAAGGAAACTTTCCCTCTTTTAAGCTTGTGATGATTGCCATTTGACTGAATCATAATATTCTCTTATTTTTGCCTTTGTATTTCTGGTTCTGAAATATCATCAATACACAAAGCTCTCTTACGAAGAAAAAAATGGAAGTCAGTCTCTCTTCATATGTCCTGCATTTCCTCACAGGGCTTATCATGCACTTAGGGTCCCCTTTCTCTATTTTAATCCATGAACATCTCTAATTTTACTAATTGAATGAAGTCTAGTGCTAAGCTCCATGAACATCTCTATTTCAACCTTGTGAACCCATTTCAACTTCAGGGACTTCCTGAATTGTTGTGGGTCCCCCATCATGATCATCATCAACTGGTGTTGCATTTTGATTCTCAGTATTTCCTGCTTCATCATTGATGCCTTCTCTTTCGGTGTCCATTAATCTTGAACTGAAGTCATTGCTTCCGATATCACACCCTTTGTTAATAGGTGGATTGTTATAGTGAATGTCTATTTCATAATGTCATAACTGTGAGAATATATATATATGTGTGTGTCTCTATGTATATATATATATATATATATTGGTTTACCATTGTGAATAAATATATATATACATATTGCCAGGAAATAACAACAAGATAGCAAGTGAACAAGACCATGATTTAAATCTAAACAAGGGGAAGGATTTTTTTTTTTTACATGCCATGCTTTAATATGTGTAGGTGGGCTAATATAAAGATACTTGCTAGATAGTGAAATTATATGAAGAGGATGTTGCCTCTGCAGGACTATTAATCATATGTTTACTAATTTTCTTTTTGTTGGTCAATCATTTTAAACATACTAATCCTACCACCGAGAGAAATTAGCAACACATGAATTCAACTTTCACATGTTGGTTTTATCATTATTTGCTTTGTATGCAGTAAAATAGTCATGATGTCAAAGACAAGTACTGAACCTCTTCTTCGCTTATAGTAGAAATGGATCAACCTGGCTCACTAGAATCACGCATTCGTAGTGGAGTGTCATTTCAACCCCCGAGAAAATTATTGAATACAAGGGGTAGACCTTCCAAGCTCCTTCAACAATGTGCAGGTGCGTCAACAAAGAAAAGGGGGCGGGGCAAAGGAAGGTGTTCGCGTGAAGATTCGCATGAAGACTCGGTCGACAATTCCAAAACATCTAGACGTAAGTGGAGCCATGCAGAGGATGTTGCCCTCGTAAATGCCATGGTTGAGATGGTGGCCAGTGGCGTGTACAAATGTGACAATGGCTTCAAGCCCGGATATTTGACAAAAGTTGAGGAGGCATTGAAAACAACATGCCCGAACTCGGGGATCAAGGCTCGACCACATATTGAGTCTAGACTAAAATCGTTGAAGAAAGATTGGTTCATAGTGAATGATATGATATGCGGCATTCGGCATGGTACAAGCGGATTCGGCTTCTACTCGACTTCCAACATGGTCACCGCTCCCGAAGATGTATGGGAAGATTACCTGAGGGTATGCAATTATCTTTCAAGTTTGAAATTTTTATGAATGCATCCTAATGTGTTATTTCATCCAAATGTCATGACTAATCTAGTATTATTGGTTGCAGAACTACCCTGAAGCAAGACCTTGGCGTCTAAAGTCATTCCCGCATTACGAAAATTGTTGTATCATTTTTGGGAATGACAGGGCCACAGGCGAGGATGCACGTGCACCAGAGGATGCTTTTGAGGATGTCAACGATGTCCATGACTCCAGCGAAGACTAGTGAGCCATTAACGGTGCCCACTAAAGAGTTTGATGCTACTCCCACATCATCGAACGAACGCGACTATTACGGCTGATGGTCGTGGGAATGAAGCAAAGAAGAAGAGAAAGGTGAGCAATGATGTTTACATTGGTGACCAAATGGTGGCGGCGGCACAAATCGTTGCGAATGAAATCTCCAAGGTGACTAGTGCCATTCGTGTTGAACACGACTTGCGTGACTCTTTTATTAATGCTATGGCTGAAGTCCATGAATTGACAGACGTTGAGAGAGCAATTTATGGCACCAAGATTATGGGTCGCGTGGAGCTTATGGCGGCATTCATGACTTTGCAACCGGAGTCCAGACTTCCTTGGCTACATGCGATGTTTAATTGACTTATGACATAGTCATGTTATTTTTTGGTGGACATTTTTTGGATGGAAACAATGTTGTACACTTGGGATGGAAACAATGTTGTTTGGTGGTTTTTTTGACATAGTACTTTTTTACAGTTTATGTAATCCGCTGCAGTAACAATGTATGGCTTCCTTTTTGACAGTTTATGTATTAGTACCAACTTATATATTTGTATTGTAATTTTACCTAATATGTAACATGAACATCATCTCTTTAAATTGTGAAGAAACAAGAAATATGTTTATCTGCCGTATTAGCACCAATACTAGTGTCACCAGCGTAGTGCTTACAAGACAGTCCAATTGTACTTAATTATGTTGTAGATTCCAATTGTTTGTATGCTAAATAATCCTATGAGGATAATAATAGAGACGATAACCACATCATCACAAGCAATGAAAGCATATTAATACAATTTCAATCAGTAGTTGAACAATGATTGGAAATGACTCAAGCCTCTCGTATTGGCACAATTCTTTTTATATAGATATATGCAGCGACTGTGAGGTTATAATAAACGATCTCATAGCTTTTAGCTCATGCATCAAACATTGACATATTAGTTTAGAATCTTTAGATCGATAACTGACATATTCAACAATGCCTCTGAACTGTTCTACAAATTCCATGTGAGGAACTTACAGATATCATAAAATTCAAGTCATCGCATAATGCAGTGGAAAGTTGTGAAAGATGCAAACAGATATTGAAATGTGGAGGGGTTCAGGTGCCTTACATGCAACCAAAATATGCCAAACTCCACATATTGAGTCTACTACATGGATTAATGTTTTCTTGTTCATACAAGATCACCGAATACAAAATACATCTAATCAAACCACCACGGATCCATAACATATTCATAACCCGAGCCAACTCTTTGGTAAAGGGTTCTATCATGAGGGAACAAGTCAATACGGGGTTCCTCGTCAATAGATGGTGATCGTGGTAGAGGTACTCATTTCGCCTCGTACAACTCTTCAATCCACATTCGCGGTGGTAGCGGTGGTGGGGGGATCTCATCTAGTTATGCTAGAGCTTCCTCTAGTGTAAGTTGATCATGAACCTCCCTTTCAATTGTCGCAGCGTGGTTGTACCTATCAAAATCGGCTATTGCTTCCTCTTTCGTGTCAAAGTGAGCATAGTAGAACCCGTCAAAGTTTATCCCTTGTTTGTAGCACTCGTACCACGTTCCATATACACCAGGGTCCCAACCACGAAACACAGTGTACCATTTGTTGTTCATGTCCTGCATAAAACATGGCGTTTCTCATCACAAGTAGCACTGAAATTAAAAATAACATATGGCACATAGCAATGATGTCAAACAGAAGCACTGAACAATGATCATAAAAATTGTAGCAGTTCACATTTAAATATTCTCGGCACATAAGTGGTATCCCACAAAAAAAAAAATCTTCGACTTCAACTGTGTTCGACATTAATCGCCTCCTCTAAATGGTAAGAATCCCACATATCTATGGCAAGGTTGTTGCGAAATGCAGTCCACGCATCAATTTGCCCCACTTGGCTGATGACTTCAAGCGTTCATTCGACGCGTCGTCTTCAGCCCCCAACTATTGCCCCTCAACCACCACGTTATCCAACAAGTCATCTTGTACCTCCATTGTTAGGAAATTGTGAAGAACGACACATGCAATGATAATAAGTGTAGTCATTTTCACATCGTAGAAACAAGGACTACGTAACATGGCCCAACGTTGTTTCAACGCTCCAAAGCAAGTCTCAATAATGTTTCTTGCCTTTGCGTGACGCATATTGAAAACTTCTTCGGGTGTTTGTGTTGGACATTTGCCACTTGCCCGCTCAGATAAGTGGTATCGTTGACCACGAAAAGATGCCAAAAACCCTTGACAATTAGAGTACCCTGCGTCGACCAAATAGTAGTTTTCATTAGGAACTTTCAAACCATTACGACATGATAATGCATCCCTCAAAATTCTCCCATCGGCGGCCGACCCTTCCCAACCCGGTAGGATGTATGTAATTAGCTTAGATGGTGTACAAGCGCACATGACGTTCATCGTTGGGAAGCCTTTCCTACACCTAAATCGAGGCTTTTGATTGTTATGAATGATGATTGGTATATGCGTCCCATCAATAGCACCGAGGCATCCCTACATTGACAAAACAAATGAATTACATAAGTCATATAACGAAGGAGAATTTCTATGACTAAAGCGAAGTGAACGAGGAAGTTTTCCATAATTTGTACCTGAAAGTAACTCCATCTCAAATCATTTTCTTCGGGACCAATCGGGACAGGGTGCTTCAAAAGCATACGTTGCAATCGTATGAGCGCACGAATAGTTCTCTGAAGACCTTACTTATAGTGTCTCTCGACCTTTGGAACCATGTTGAAATGACCCTATTGCGTATGTTGTGCCCTAGTATGTGGAGGGTAATGGCCAAGTGCTCATCAACAAGCACACAACGCTTATCCCTCAATTTTCCATGTTCGTACAACATATCTCTCAATTTTTCAAATGGCTTCCTTTTCATCCGAAGCATTTTGTAGCAAGTTTCATCGGACTTGTAGACGAGGTTATGGATTATTTGTCGATGCTTGTCATAACCTAGTTCGTATGTTCGTTCGACACGACGCCTACGACTTGCCAAAACTCTAAACATTTGTACAAGGAGTTCAATGAATCGCAAACAAATGTGGATGTGATTCATTACCAAATCCCTTGCACGAGGTCCACCGCTTGAAGAATTTGAATCCATTGGTGGGAAATCTATTTGAAACCCAATTTTATAAAATACTTGGTGAATATCTTCCAAAATAAAATGGAGGCATAATTGCACAACAAAAGCCACCAACAAAATCCATCAAATTCGACCAAACATGCATTTATTTGTTAGGCTTCCTTAACAAATAAGTCCTAATGAATCCAATAAGCTTACCAAACTGATCAGAAACCAAACCCTATAGTTGTCCTACCACACTCATCATTTTCATCACTTTTCATCATGTTATGGAATCATTTTAAGTCTTGTAGATACACAAATGCATGACAATATTAATAGACAATAAAATTAGTTGATCTCTCACCATGAATAGGTTCAAATGATCCTCAAAATATAAGTGTGTATTATATGGTAAAATAATGTCCTAAGCTAGATTCTCATTTTTGGGATCCGATTGATTAACATTGTGAAATTGAGCTGCACATTTTTGGGTTTGTCAAAGTGATGGTCGAGTGTCAAACTTGATGCATTAATTGACATATGTGAATGGGTTATGAAGATTTTGATGTGGAATTTGAATCCTCTATGGTAGGTGCTTTGGTTTTAAATTTTTGGTATTACTTTAATTTTCATTTGAAGTAATTCAAAGTCCTTAAAAGCTCATTGGAATTTTAGAATAAAACTCCAAACAAAACTGTAAAGTAGTGCAGTTTGCACCGAGTGAAGTTGTGCATCAGTTTGCTACAAGGTTGTTGTCAAAGGACAACAACCCTTTCCCCAATTAACTCCTTCCAACCACATAAAAACGTCTAAAACTTAATAAATTTGGGTATAACACATTCCCAAGACATCTGCTAATTATAAACATTAATCAAACCCATATTCAAGTCATAGTTTCTTCTCATTTTAAGTCAAAACATGCATTAAACCTACATGAAATTGAGACTTAACTTAGAATAGTAGTGATGGACTATTAAACCAACATGTTTGATCTTTACAATGGTTTCGAATGAAGTCGAAAAAACATTTGTGTTAAGTTTTAGACTCGCCAAATGATTTTAATTTCATGATTGTTGTTCATTGTGAATAAAAATCTTAGGCTATTGGCTTCTTTATTTGTCATGTGAACCTTCTAAAAGTGAATTCAATATGAGATATGAAAGTGTGGTTGTTTAATCTATTTATGATGATTGCAATGAATCAAGTTTTTGAAGAGGTAGTCGAGTGTCAAACTTGATGCATCAATTGCCATATTTAAATGGGTTATGAAGATTTAACGTTGAATTTGAATCCTCTATTGAAGGTGTTTTGGTTTTAAATTTTTGTTCTTATTATGTCTCTGTTTGATTGAAATTACATTTTCTCATAGTCTCCTTTATCATTGATCTAATGTCATTTGTATGCCACGTAAATATGCATTAAACCTACATGAGATTGAGACTTAACTTAGAACATCAGTGGTGGACTATTAAACCAACATTGATCTTTAAATGGTTTCAAAAGAATCCATTACCACCACCAAAGAGTGTGACATCGGTCCCCATTTCCACAATAAAAATGAGTTCTAATGAACCCATTAAGCTTACCAAACTGATCAGAACCCACACCCTATAATTGTCTTACCATACTCATCACTTTCATCACTTTTCATCATGTTACGAAATCATTTAAAGGCTTGTACATACATAAATTCATGACAAACCAATCGAAAGGCATGACACAACTGAAGAAGAATACCAGTGAACGAATCTTACCTTCTCGCGTTTCTCGCTGTTCGGTTTCGGCTGATGGTCGATCGTCTTCTTCATCGCGACCGTGGTGGTGACGAATTAGGGTTCCTCCTCTTCAGTTCCTCCTCTCCTTCTCGCACGCACCCGCGCATTCTTCTTCGCGACGGCGCTGGCAACGATAAGGGCTTCCTCCTCCTCACTTCCTCCTCTCCTTCTCCAGCGACGAATCGATCGAGGTTGCTGGATTTCTTCAGGCGTCGCTGATCCAGGTGGGCGTGGGTGGAAACGAAGAACCACTGGGTGATTCGGTGAATATGGTTGTAATGTGAGGGGTAATATGGTAATATCCATTAACCACCCACTATGGATTAGCTAATCCCACCAAAAATAGTGGTATTGTTTAATCCCCTCCCATGCCCATTAACTAATCACGTGACCTAGTTAATCCTCCAAGCAAACATCGGATTAACCAGTCCAGTGTGGCTAATCCGACCTAAGACGGTGAAGCGAACAGGCCATAATTGTGCACTCCCCACAATGCATGTGAAATGTATGCATCTCAGGGCGCCATCTCTCTACGAACGCAGTAATCAAAGCCCAATCAAGGCTGAAAAAAGCTACCCGAGAAATCCCATAGAATCCACTGAACGAAGATATGGGATCATCCTCGAATGATACTGAACCGTTCGATCAACGACCCCACATCGTCAACGTATGCGCATTGTTTCGTACACCTTAAAATTGATAATGTATTAATGTTTTTTTATACATTATTGCTATAAATTTGACGTATTCATGTAAAACAGTTTACCTCGCCCCTCCAGGTTCGCGATGATCTGTATATAGATTGAAGTTGCAAAAGTGATGGATCTGAAGGATCTAGATCCATTGTTGTACAACTACACGAAGAATGTCATAAAACAATTAGAGTGTTGAACGAACCAAAACAAAAAGTATTTAATAAATGTTCAAAAAAAAATAAATGCGTAAATGCTCAAAAGCAACATAGGTACAAACTTAAGTCATCTGAACTATAGTCTCCGTTGATGAGATAGTGAACGCGTTACACACGGCATCCATCATTTCACGGCCACTCGATCAAACTTAACCATCAACACTGCTGATGGGTGAGCTGTACGCGATGCCATTTAACCCATTAACAATTTCACCGTACGCATAGAATAGAAAAATGATGTTTCTTTGTGCCATGACCTACATAAGTTTGCAAACTTTGAGGTACAAATGTTAGACCGATATTGAAAGTGCACTCGCCAAAGCCGGCTATTCAAAAAACAAGGAGGTCTTTCTTTGATCCTCTATCTCCTACCGGCTCTGCTCAAAGCCTGAAGCTCATCTCAAACAAAGATAAATGCACAAATATGTTAAGGGAAATAGTTGACAATCATGTGGCGATAAAGCACAATCGAACTTTCTGATGTAGAAGATCACAATAATAGCGCAACTACAGAGCGTACTCATTATTTCGCACTTACATTTTCTGTGTAATAACGTTCCTACCTACTGAACCATTGCACAATGAGCTCGGTTTTATTTAAAAATTTCATTAAAGCGTTTTTCGGTATATGGGGGGATATACACACGAGGGGAACTTTCGGATGTAAAGGATCGTCTTAATGGAATGAGCCCACTCATTCCTCTCTGTTACAGGATCGTCTTAAAGTTTTAAACGCACTTTTGAATAAATAAACATACCAACCATTCTTCATAAACACAATACCTATGTCCTTATATATCATGCAAATCATAACCTAACCTAAATAAATAATTATGAAAATACTAAATTTGTGAACTTACTTTTTTCCTCCGTTTTTCCTCTTCAACGTAATATTCCTGGAAAACAAGTTTTTTTTTCGTTAGTTTAGACCACAAATAGTATAATAAATCAACTTTAAGAAAACTAATCTAAACTACTAAAAGTAAACCTTTACCCAAATAATGCGTCATAACCTAACATAACCTAACTCAACTAACAAACCTAACCTAACTAAATGTACTAACCTAAAATTCCCCAACATAAAATAAAGAAAACTAAAACCTAATCTAACATAAAATAAAAGCAAACATAAAATAACCAGTTACCCATAGCAACAGAAGAAAGATGGTATATTTAGGATAGAGTTGGACTATATGTCCTCAATAATGTTTTGAAAACCTAGATAGAAAATAAGACAGTTTTCTTTTTATCTATTACCCGTCATGTTATGCAACAGTACAACTCTCTAATAGCTATTTCTCTATCCGAGTTGTAACCTTTCATATAACAACCTCATTTGAGTGTACGTGGCTAATAGTCCACTTATTTCCCATTCATATATTAAAACAAGTAAAAATGAGTTTAAGCATATCCATCTGTTTAGTTATGGCAACATGAACATCCTTAACATGATTTTCAAATACGTGACAAACATTTTGTCATGATTTACATATATATATATATAGACATTCGTTCCAACCTTGAACTCTCTTTTCTAAATTCATTGATATTGAATCAATCGAACGCACTTCTAACACTTGTTCTACTTTTTGAAGGCCTTGCGTTATATCCCAAGTTCAAGATTTTTCATATATAAATGTCACTAATGTATCTCCTTCGTAAAATATTTCCCCATAATGGCCATGAACAGTAGCTCATTGAGTAGCTAAATAGGGCTTGGCGGATCTAATTACTAAAGAGCCAACAAGAACAACGAGAACCCGACCAAATTTTTGGTATAGTCCAATTGGATATTTTTGTGACAACTTCCTCTAACTGGTCTTGCATTTCCATAAATGATATAAATGACAACTCGAAGTTGCATATATATATATATATATATATATATATATATATATATATATATATATATATAGCTCAGTTATCAGCATTAGCCAAATAAACATAGATTAGAAGTTTCGAAAAATTCTTGGGTTCAACTCTAGTTGAAAAAATTCAAAAGTAGCTTCATTGATGCATACCTAATTTTGTACATGACATTGTGGTCTTTTTGTGTCGAGGACCAATAAGTAAGTCCGTGACGAATCGCACACAAACAACCAAAATCAAACTAACTTAATTGACTTAGGAAACTAAACATACTAACTAAATGGAACTAACCAAACTGAACTACCTAACCTTAACTAACCTACCTACCTAAACAAAACAAACTAACTAAACTAAAATAACTAACTTAACTAACTAAACAAACAACCAAAAATCGATTAACTAAACTACTAAATGAAACTAAACTAACCTCATCCGCCTTCTCTCCATTGGGACGTATTTTGTCCCACTGCCTCAGCTCCACGCACCCCTGCCGCGAGATCCGCGCACCCCCGCGTAGCTCAGTGCACCACCTCCTGACTCAGCGCACTCCACTCGCGCTCCGCCACCTCCTCGGTGAGTTTTATCCGCGCGACACCCTACCGCAGCTCCGCCAACTCCTCGCTCAGTGCCTCGCTCAGCTCGCTCACTCCATGCGCCGCAACTCCCGCTCCTCCTTTTCCACTGCTGGTCGACAGCCTCTGATCTTCTTCCCGCCCCGTCGCCTACCGATCTATCTCGCCAACACCAGCTGGATCTTCACCGGCCTCCGCCCTCCCCTCCTTAAATACCCGACCCCCCTACAACACACCAGTGAGCTACCCTAAACCCTACCCTGTACCCTTCTTCCTCGCGCAGACCAGACGCAGAGAATATATTCTCTTCGTCCGGTCTCGCGAAGAAGAAGGTCCAGTACACATATAGCGCCTTCTTAAAAGGTGTTATCTGTGTGCCCCTATACAACATGTCCACGTGGATACATGTGGTCTTGGCCCGAACGAATAGCGCTTTTGAAAAGGCGTTATTCATTCGGGAAATGTCCACGTGGCCATGACACATGGATAGCGCCTTTTCAAAAGGCGCTATCCATGTGTCCACGTCAGCAACACGTGTGATCGAAAGTGATAATGCCTTTTGATTAGGCGTTATTACCTATTTTCGAAGAAAAAAAAATTCCATTTTTACCCCATTTCCCTCATTTAAAGTATTTTAATATGTCCTTTTGTAATTTTTTCCATTTTCGGACCTTCAAAACTTATATGGAGAATTGAATCATTTGCCACTCTAACCAACTTGCTCGTTTATTTATTTAGAAAGATGTTAGGGATACATTTGCTAAAACCTTTTCGTACAATATTGATAGGGTCCATTGAATCACGCATCGAGACGTGTGTATACACATTTTAATGTATATCAAATAGATCTCATCAATGATGTACCTAAAGGCATTTGATCCTTTATGCGCGTGCAACACAAATCCCAATAAAATATGTACCATTATGTAATATTCAATGTGCGTATCCCAAGTATGCAAAAATATCATTGTCTTTTATTTAATCTTTATTATGAAATACCAAATCCTTAAAGCTACGAGATTTCAGACACTTCCATCCATATCACATGGCTTTTTTTAGAGGCCCTCGCGCAAATTATAGTTGTGAGAATTACAATCCGAATCATTGAATCATATGATTAACAATCCGGATCGCTGTCCTAAGATTTGATTCCAAGATATAAATCAGAATGCTCTTGAATTGCTTAATGAATCTAATGATTCACCAATTCATGTTATTCATGTTTTTTTATAAAAAAAAAAAAAAAAACAATGGCGTGGGATCTCCTGCCTTAAACAACAGATTTCGGTCATGCTTGTTAGAGTATTTTTTGGGTATTCATTTATTTGTTGATTTGCTAATACTCATGTACGCTTGTTAAACATTGGATGTATGACATGTTATTTTATAACTCTCTGGAATGATGACTTGATGAGTGTGTACAGATCATATATGGTATGTATCCATGATTTTTTTTTGTGCAAGTGATTTTGTATTGAGGTGTTCCTAGTCCAATCAAATAAGTGTCTATTACAAATAGATCTTACAATAATGAAACACGAAACAAAATTCCAAAATCGCATACACTAAAGTTCAACCCCAACCTCAAAACTAAGGTAGGAACAATCACCTCACTAACGAGGACAACAACCCCAACGACGGGAGATAACAACCCCACCAATGAGGCAAAAACACTAAAACAATAATATGTAAAAAGAAAAAAAAACTTAAGCAACTACCATGGCAATGCCCGCCTTCATGGATGTTGCAGGCCTCCATCTCACATCCTTCATTATTCGCCGCCACCGAGCATTTGAGATCTTAAACCAAATCTCACGGATCTACTCCTTTCAACTAAATCTTAAGCAAAATAGGGCCATCGACTTATACACAAAAACCCGACCACCCTAACACTATAGGGATCTGCCAAAAGAAGATGAAAAAAAGAGGTGAAGGAAGAAGGGTCGGGGCGTAAAGGGAAGGGGGAGAATAAATGAGTGGTTACAAGTTGGAGGAGGCAAAAAGTGGGGAAATAAGGGAAGGGGCGTGGATTATAGGGTTGGGAGAGGAAGGATGAAGAAGAAGGGAATGGTCACGAGGTGGAGTAAGGGAATTAGCTAGGAAGTGAAGAAATAAAGAAAAGGGAAAAGAGAAGATAAGAAACATAGGGCCACTAACGGCTTTCGTGATCGCCGGTAGCCCCGGAGACGAGGTCGAATATGACGATAAGGAAAAGGACGAACGTGGTACGACGCTAAAGTTTCTAGCGAGAGAGAAACCTTAATGCTAGAAGTGTTGTATTCATGATTAATTATTGTCCTAATTCATTGTTTAATGCTTACTAGTCTTATTTGAAGTGAACTTTTGTAGTGTGAGGTAGGGTTGTGCAAAATATCGGCAGCCCGCAAGGCTCGTCCTACCCGCCAAGCCCGATCATGTTTTGAGTTGGGTCCATACTCTATTCGGGTAAAAATTGGGCTTTGGCCTGACAACCCACCCTTTACTTGGGTCGAGAACAAAAATAACGTGTCATTTTCGGGCAATGCAACCCACCTGACTTTTGTCAAAATAAAAAAACCCTAATCCCATTGACTTCTTCATCGCCGCTTCATCTCTCTTCTTTTTGTGATTTCTTTATCACAGATTCTGCCCAACTCTCTCTTTATTCGATTGATCTTCGATTGCCCATGCGTGTCCAACAATGAAGCATCCGTACTTAACATTTGCACTCCTTCGAGTAATCTTCGATTGCCATGCGTGTCCACCAATAAAGCATATGTACTCAACATTTGTGCTCGCCATCAAAACCTTAGCGAACCAGACGAACAATCAAGCAACTAAAAATGAACGAAGAAGAAGAATGCAAAAAACAACATGAATGCAAAACTTTAGATTTATAGCTTATTCGATAAGTTCTTGAAGCTTAATGTATGATAGCTCTTACTCTTTGTTTTTTTTATGTGAAATTGACTTGATTAGTTTTTTTTTTAATGAATTGATTAGTTAGAGTTTCAAATTTAGCATATTGTGTGTGTGTGTTTTTTTTTTTTGGGAGAGGGGGGTCAAGTGAGAAACATGGATGAAATCGATCAATACAATCGATATTCATGAACGATCTCTGGTTCTCTCTTGTTACGAGACTTTTTGTATGCCCTCGGCTTAGCCGCGCCTGACGACTCGCTTGAGTATCGAGCAAGGGCGGGTAAAAGGGGTTTCGACCCCATTGTCAGGCATTGAACATGTAGAAAATGTGGAAGCCCATAGTCGGACGGGTGCATTTTTAAGGGTCGAGCAAGCCTGAGCCTGGCCCGTGCATACCTTTAGTGTAAGGTTCGATTATGTATAAAAGAAGTAATGGATATTAAATTACTCTATTCGCTGACATTATTATGTAAAATTTACAACATCTAACTTTAAAAAATCTTTTAAACTATGAAAATTATAAAATTATTTAATATTTATACGATTCATTAATATATCTTGAATATTACAATTCGTGGATATGAATATCTGTGCTATTAACTCAAGCCCTTAACAATTCCCTTGAGATTCACAATTATGACAAACTTGCCCAAACAGTCAGAAATGTGTGTGATTTATGCGTACATTTGAAGTGCAATTTTAATATTGGCGTGGCAACTATATATGACGTCATGTCATCAATACAACAGTGTGCGGACTCGTCCCACTGAATTGCAATCCGGTGTTCGCTCGTACTTTGTCTCGGCCGTTACAAAACGTGGTCCCAGTCACGCCAAATCACCCGGTCGGGCCCAACCGATCGCTCGAACCGTAAATTATCACAATTAAACCGTGCCCGGTTCGAATCCACCGAGTTCGTCATTCCCAGAAAAATCTTCGTCTCCACTCCGACCTCACAGCGTGAGCGCGAGAGACTTGAATTCAATTGGGGAATTCAGAAACCCTAACCCTAGAAGTCGCAGAAATGGCGAGCAGTTGGAGAAGATCGATCGGGAACATGAGGTCGTTCGTCGGGAATTCGATGGGCGGATTACGAGGAGGAAGCAATGTCGCTTCGTGGATCGTCGCGGGAACGTTGGCGTACTTTCTCTGGGTCAAGCCATCGCAGGATCTCAAGAGAGAACAAGAGGTGAATCCAACCTCAATTTCAAGAGATTTAAGTTCTATCGATTCGAACTCAGTCGATTGTTGTTCTGTTCTCGTTTTTGAATTCGGTTTGGTCTCTTGTACTGTTGAATTGTAGGAAAAGGCGGCTCTTGCGGCAGCTTCGGATCCGTATCGGTACATCGAGAAGAGGAAACCGATTCCTGATCCTCAGGTACCTTGTGAACCTTTTGTTAGATTATTTGTGATCTGAAAGGTTGGGAATTGAGCGAGTTTTGGGAATTTGTTACCAGGAAACTGGTTTGATATATGGAAATAAGAACAGAGCGAGTAGATCAGAGGAGTGATTTACTGTATCTGAAAATTGTAAGTTGGATTTTGTGTTTTACTGTTTTTTTGTTCTGCATTCATTTAATTTCAAGCTTGAAGTTAATGACTATGGACCTTTGTTTGTTTTGTTACTAGAAGATTTATAATACGTAGCTTTGCATGGTTGGCACCATCACAAAATTGATTTACTGTTAAATGGCATTCAGAAAGAAAGAACAAAAAAAGGAAAATTGTTCATTTGGCATTAATTTTATATACAGTGTGTTGTTGCCATCAACCTGAGTATATAATTTAAGTTTGCTGCTTAGCTGGCAAGTTGGTTGATCCTAATTTTGGTTTTGAGATAGGAAAGTCAAATTGAAGAGCATAACTTTTCTTGTTTTCCTTGTTTGAAATCTTTATCTCAAGGCTTTGGATAGCAATCGTGCTATGAAATGAATCAAATAACTCAAGTTAATTGTTTCACTTTTGGTACTATTTTTTAGTTTTAATTAAGTGTATTCCATGTGTGTTTTAGACTTTTTATTTAACACCATTAGGTGATTCCTTTCTAATTGAACATGTGGAAAATACATTTAATATGAGTATGTGTGAACACATTATGCAGACGCGTGACGCCGTGACATTGTTGCCCAACTTGAAGAGCTTGAGGTTGACATGCCTTTAGAGCTTCCTTGTTCACTAGACTCGGAACATTCTTCTTCTTCAGCTTGCAAACTTTGAAGTTTCTTGTAACACACATAAAGACGAATGATCAATCAATGAACTAATGACCATGTATGTTCAAGAACCTTTATTATTGAGGGATAGGGCTAGGGACCAAAAACACGACTATTTTTGAAATTTGACAAACCATTCTCATCAAAATGATAGGAATAGAATTGTTTTTAAACATAAGAAACCAATCTATCAAAACCGTTCAGTAACTGGTTTTGTCACTTGTTCAAATCAGATAGGATCTTATTAATAAAGAGACCAAGATTCACGTGGACCATAATTTATTAAAACCAAAACTCTCTCACTTGGTACACACCTAATATCATTTCCCAAATTAAGAAGCAAAACACATGGATCATGACTATAGGTCTTGTAAAAGAATGAGTAATGTCTTCCATATATCACAATGCATCATATTTCTTGGCAACAATCACTACAACTTAATGAATAAACCTTGTTTTCTTTAGATTATAACTGAACAACAATGCATCATATTTTTAATCCTTTGGTTGAATTCGATTCAAACTTTCTGCATGTCCCTACTTTTTACATTAGTAACATTCGGAATTTAATAGCTTCTATTTCCCCTTTGATTGACTTGTTTGCCTTTCTTCTTGTGAGTTACCGTAAACACAATGTCTTCTTCTTGAACTCTTATGGTCATTAATTCATTAATTTTTTGGAGAAAGATTAATTCATTAATTGACTAATTGCCCTTTTGTATGTGATAAGAAATTTTGTAGAGTGCATACCGAGGAGGAAGAGTGTTTTAGAATGCAGTGGTCAAAAAAGCTCTGAAACATGTTAACCTCAAGTGTTTTAAGTTGGGTTGCAATGATGTGTATCTGCATATACAGTTAATGCTAGGCATGCATAGTGATGAGAACTTCATATAAGGGCCCAAGTCCTTATTAGAGGGTTGAAACTGATTCTCTATGGCGTTGAGTAATGGATGGACTTCATCATATTTTTCAACCTTGCCCCTAATAGTAGCTGTTATGTTTATCTTAACGAGCATCACATAAATGTGATTAGATCTCTCTCACTTTTCATAAAGATCAACCACACGTAAGATGCTATCTCAACAATGGATGGCGGCTCATCCGTTCGGTTTTTAAAATCCATATCCGTCTCTCCCTAATGAAGGAGTATTTTCTTCTTGCATACCTTATAATTGCGAAAGTTGAGTTTGGGGATCTCGAATTTCTGATCAGAAGCATATATGAGTTGAGTAACTGCATATATTCAAACATACATGCATGTTTGAAATAAAGTAGGGGTTAAAGAAAACGAAATTAACATTCACCAATGCAGAACATAAATAATTATAAATCTGTTGACATAAAACATGCTTGTGGCTAAATTCTTAATTAGATTCATAACTAGCAACCAATAGAACTATCAAATTATATTCATTTTTGATAGCTAGTGGGTAAATTAAAAAGTATAATTTGATATTTAAATTATATGAATATGATAAAATTTCTCGTGGGATGAATTCCATTATGAAGTGTAATTAATTACAATAAATGTTACTTACTGATCCTTCAACAAATTAAAAAAATTATCATAATATCATATGTCATGGTTACTCTAAATATCAATTGAAATAGTGCATGCATGAACATTTTATCATTATTAAAGTTTCTTGTTGTATTGCATACAAATTAGGCAATACTCATATTAATTCACCGAATATTGCATGTATAATAGCTCAAATAAAATATATAAACACAAATCTGTATGTTTAAAATCGCTAATAACCCATTTTATGGTACTAACTTTATGTATCATCATTATCATTATTATTATTGTTATTATTATTATTATTATTATTATTATTAATTTTAATATTAATTTGTCAAACTTATGCATTAAACATAAACATCCACGTAAAGCAATTCAGGTTGGACTATAGCTCTTAATAATATATGTGGATGTCACTTTAAACGTTCTTGCAGTAGATGGATTCTTAACACACATAAATGCAAATTGATCAATGAAAAAATGCTTAAATGAGTCTCATGAAGCCACTCTTATATAGAGTTTAGCAAATTGAGTTAGTAACTTCAACACTCTTTCGTGTCCATTTAAGAGACTTATACATGGCAACTTACCCTTATAAATATGCAATAAATATCCAAATTATAGCACTAAGATATAATCATCGAAACCTTTTAAGGCTTTTCTGTATGTCGTCGATGTGATTATTCAGATTCAAGTATTCTCATAACTCCAAAACACGAAAAATAGTAATCCAAAATTTACTAAGCAATCAGGTAATCAATTGGCAAAAATCACATGACAGTGGCAAACAATATTGCTTTGATAGTAACATCTGTGTGATTTTTTTCTTAATTTTGGAAATGATAAGATGTGTGGACCAAGTTGGTGAATGTTAGTTTTAGTTAACTGTGGTCCATGTGTGATTTGGTTTCTTTATTAACAACATACTATCAAATTTGAGCATGTAGCAAAACTGCTTGCTGAACTGTTTTGATGGAACCGTTTCTTAAGTTTAAAAAATAGTCGTGTGTTTGGTCTCTAGCCCTATCTTAGGGCCTATTAAGGTGAGAAGTGCATTTATAATGACTAAAAAGCAGGATATATATATATATATATATATGAAATAGAACTCATGTCTCTTTAGGGCCCGTTTGGTTCAAGAATTAGTGAAGCATTCCTCACTTGCTTACCTAACACAAGTGATAGGTTAACTAATTCTTTGTTTGCTTCCATACTCATTGTGTTAGGTAAGATATAGTTTGTGATTGTTATGCCCTTCCCATCAACCGTGTTCCCAACCTCAACAATCATCTTCACCGCCTCCAAATTGTCTTTCGACGACGTAGATGACATCGACGCCGAGCTTCACCAACTGTCGCACCACGTCCAACTTCTCCTTACTAGTCATGGTGACACCGGGGGACTGTTCGCTGTCGCAGAGCGTCGTGTCCTTGCCATTATGGTTCCCAAATCACCACCGTTGGTTCTAGACTCTACAAAAGCGCATGCAGCTATCCTTTCCATGATTTAACAAACCCAAAGATGAGATGCATTCAGAGAAGCGATCAAAACAAGAAAGAGTCAATTCAATCCTAGCTTAAATTCAAAGCAGTGACAAAAACAGTGAAAAAACATTCCAAAATCATCATATTCAGATCTTCAAATCCTTAAAATAATCACAGAACACTCAAGCATCTCAAGATGAATCCAGCAAAAACAAATCCAAACATTTCAAAATTTATCCTTTCCGATACTCCACGAATCCAAACAAACGAATCAACAGATTACCTTGTCAAACAAATTAACCTTCCGATTGCGATCTTCCACAACCAATCTCACCAAAACCTAAAATCTTACAAAACAAAGTGAAAAAAATCTTAAAAAACCTAGTCATTTGGTTGGAGTGGAGAAGATGATGTTGAAGATGAGGGTGAGAGAGTGAGATGGGCTACGGGTAGATGGAGAATGAGTTGGGCTTATCTAATGACAAGGGGGCCCTGTCATTTGGTAAGCATGATTGTAAGGGCTTTGGTAGGACCGCGTCTTACCTGGCACTCCAACCAAACACCAATCTTACAGCTAAGCCTAGGCTTAGCTAAGCTAACACTCCAACCAAACAGGTCCTTAGATGGAATATGGATGCCTACCCTAGATCTAAGCATTCAGTACGTACTTTGAATATGGAATGCTTACTTTAAACCCCTAAATTCTAAACTAAGCCATACTTCAATTTTGATTTAAGCCTGTCGTCCGAGTTGATGATCTAAGTTGAAGTCTGTTTTTCGTACTTGTCTACTTGGTAATGCATGATCATAAAAAAGAAGAATAACTATTGCATATATTCAACTTTGTTGCATAGCAATTTATTGTCACCTCACGCAAGAGTTCTACTCCACATTCATGGGGGCTCCAATTCTTAGGCTCAATAGTGCATTAGGTTGTTGCTGCATATTTCATTTTTTCTTTGGTTGTTAGCTTTACCAATTTTTACGATTGGGATTGGATGCGTTGATGAAGGTTCTCTTGATTCGAAAATGAGAATGAATCAGTTCATTGATTTGTAATATTTTTGCTAGACCAATGTTGCCATTCTATCTAATATGGGATTGACGCAAAAAAATAAAGCGGAAATAAACAAGGCTAACATTTGATTAAGCCTTTAGAAGAAGATAACGAGTTTTTACACCGAAACTTAATACTCAAACTTGAGCAAAGGGAGACATCCGATCCCTCCACATAAAAAATAAAAAAGTAAAAAAATAAAAAAATGAAAAAAAAAACACCCAAAGGGACCTTGTCTAGTGTACCTTGCACCCAATAAATAGGTTTTAAATAAGAAGCACTAACAAATAGAAGTTTTTTATTTCGTTTTATGGACTTTTTCTTATACTTTTTTTCTCCCACTTGGTCCGTAAGACTTTGCCACACATTCTGCATCAGGAATGGTGTAATTTCTTTGTTGAAAATCATGATCTTAGGTCCTCTCAAGTGCATTATATATTTCTCCTTTTTTTTTCCTTTTCCATTTTTTTTTACTCCGGGAAGGGGTTAGTCAGGGGCGGTCCCAAGTCCCCAAACCCCACACTCACCCCTATATATGTGTATGCATATCATGCACATATGAAACCCAACACCCATTTCAACTCCCTTCATTTTACTTTTGAATAATTATTTTGATAATTATATTGTATTGAATATGAAAAATCTTCATTAATTTTAAGCCCCCCCCCCCCCCCCCCCCCCCCCCCCCAATGATAAGGTCCAACAATGAGAAGATGGATTTTCAACTAGTAGTTGTTTACAAATGGAGTCTGTAGTTCAGGTAGCGTATGAGTTGTTTCTAGTTGAGTGTCCCTTACATCAAGACTAGGATTTCTTTAGTTTGTTGAAGTCAATCTATGAACAGTTATTTCTATTTTGATTTCTTTACTATTTGTTTAGATTTGTTTTCTTAAAAATCATAGTAAAACACTAAATGGACTAGATTAAAAAATATATGTACATAAAGTGAATGTAGCAGAAATGAGGATGCTTAGGTGGATGTGTGGTAAAACTCGTAAAGATAGAATAAGAAATATAGAAATTCGAAGACAAGTAGGAGTAGCACCAATTGATACAAAGATTAGGGAAGGGCGGTTGCGATGGTTTGGTCACCTGCAAAGACGGCCTACAAATGCCCCAACTAGAAAACTTGACTCAATAGAAACTGTAGAAATTCGACGAGGTAGGGGTAGACCAAAGTTAACATGGGATGCATTAATTAAGAGAGATTTGAATGGTTTGCAAAGCTCACCATCAATTGCACTTAATCGAGCACAATGGAAAAGTTTGATCCATGTAGCCGACCCCAATTAATTTGGGACTGAGGCTATGTTGTTGTTGTTGTTGTACATTGTTCCTTTGCATGAGTTGGCATCAAAGCATTTTTATTTTTTTTTACGAAAGAAGGCATCAAAGCATCATGATAGTGGCGGTATCAATAATTGTGTTTGAGATGTATGTTCTCGTTCTTGGTAGGAATGCATAATATGTAAGGACGATAATTCTATTGCAAACTTATTTTTTTTTTTTTTTTGAGCTTGTTTAGCATGCTAAAATAAGTGGTTTTGGACTATGCCTAATGCCTGTCTACAAACTTGACAGTGCATAATACAACCCTGGATGTTGAGTGAAATGAATTGACTGACAAAGAAGAGAGAGTTATGGGAAATTATAAGTCCTTGGGGTACGACCCCTAGCTTACTGCTATTGCGGAAATATTAGTGCTCGACACGCAACCAATTTTTTGTGGCGTTGCTAGGGATTTAGACTTGTTGTTCTAGGTTTTTTTGTTTTTTTTTTTTTTTTAAGTGGTCTACTTCAATCGAAATCGACTGGGTTGCTAGTACTTTTTGATCCGAAGATCGAAAAGACTTGTCGACAGTTAACATGCGAAGCAAAGCTAAGGAAACAACAATCCTAAACTTCATTAACCATGATACCACTCGTTATGAGAGAGGATAACCACCAACTAACGCCGAGAACGCCATTTGACCCATTTGATAGTACATCGATTCGTTATTTCTATATGTTCAAAGGAACAACATCCAACTACCTGAAAGTTGGCTTTGAAGCTCTACGACCGCAATATTGGAACAATGTGAAAATCAATGACTGCCCACTCACTTATCCCCTCTCTTAAGCTTGGATTTGGACATTCCATTTTACGAAATTCTAAAATGGTATTAGAGCAATAAAAGGCTTTCCTAGGGCCAAGATTTCATTCCAAGTTATCTATTAGGTAAGTTATCTTCTCGGTCTTTATGATCCATTGATGTCAAGTCTCAAGTTAGGTAAATGCCCATCCCAAGTTGGCCGATGACACGTTGTCCCAATTGGCTAGTTGCCACGAGTTGACCAATGCCTTGTTGGATTTGAGTTGGCTAATATGTTTGTCCCAATTGGCTAGTTGTTCGGTGGATTTGAGATAATACATGTTAGACTTGAGGATCCAATTAATTTAAGTCTCAACTTGGCTAACGTCCTTTGATAATAGCTAATAACTCACACAATACACTCTGATTGCAGTAAAAAATTCATTCTTATAAAACAATAGTATTATCAAAGGCGAAAGGCGTTGAGGCGATGGCTGCCTAAAAGGCCTAAGGCGCAAGGCAAGGTGCACACTTGAGTGAAGCCCAATATATACAGATTTCTACATATATACATACATATACATACATGTATGGATGTCACATGTATGTATGTATGTATGAAAATTATGTATGTGTTATATGTGACATTGTTCGACTTAGTGAATATTACAATCTATAATTGAACTAAGCACAATACTTAAATGAAATGTATTAGCAGCGAAAAAACAAAAACTATTTTAAATTTTTAATGGTGAGGCACATGCCTCTATGTGCCTTAAAGCAGCGCCAAGACGCGGAGAGGCGTGCCTGGGCTCATTTGAGATGCATAGAGGGCAACTTGCCTCAAGGCGCACAAAGGCACATGCCTCAATAACACACACACATACCTTTATATATATATAATTCTACAATGAGGCATTTTATCCTCACTAACGAAATGCAAAAAAGAGAAATTGTTTAGTTGTGAAAGACTAATATTTTCAAGAAAAATAGTAAGATTGATGAGAGAGAAATAGAGAGACATCTACATATTAAAACTAGAAAAATAACTAAGATAAAAATCGTTACATTGCAAGAACACAAGTAAAAATTGAGAAAAAAAAATCATACAACTATATGGTATATAATTACGTAAAGTTTTACAAAAGTTATTTTCTATTTTTAATTTTGAGAATACATGTAAAGGTTGGCCCCCTCTACTTAAAGTCTGGATCCACTTGCTTTAGCAGTTTGGTTTATGCTCTCTCTTAAACTTAAGCCCAACCCACACAAACTCCCTCTCCTACACTTGGAGCTATGCATTCTGTCCTATAAATAAAAAAAGTTACAGACATAGTCAAATTAGCAGGAGTTGGAGATTGGGTTGAGTCTAAATAGGATTTTAATGTTATCCATTCAGTAGTTCTTTTACTTCAAAAAATTAGTCGTTCTTTTTTTTTTTCAGTCTTGTTAGAGCCTATATTAATGCATTTTGCTTCCTTTTTGCCTTGTTGGTTGCGTTGGTCTATTTTCTGGTTGATTTGTATTTTTTTTATTAATAAAATACAGATTTGAGAGGATTTTTGTGAGAATTCTTTGTTTTTTTCGTTTTTTTGAGATTCAATTCCATGCAAACCCTAATGTTCATAAGTTTTCATAAGCATCTCCCTTAAGAGTTCTACGTGAAGGGAGTTCGTTTCCCTCTTTTCTTAACGATGAAAAACAAAAACTCTAGTAACTCAAACTGTGCAGTTAATTACAACAACTGCTGCATTGAAGTTGTTATTGATTAAATCATGCCATTGAAGTAGTCTAGACTCTTACTTAATTTCTGCTTCACCCTTGTACTCTGTATAGAGCAAAATTGCAGAGTTCTCTCAGTACATCCATTGGGTGCAATTTCTACTTCCTATTATGACATGACCTGCCTACTGAGACCGAATTCTTTTTGTAGGTCCAAACTGTGTCTTATATTCTTCATCATCAAAGTCAACTTGTTCAGTTTGATTTAAACCTTTTAGCCACAATTTTTCTGATTGATTAATACTCACGTACAACTTTCCACAGCTACCAGGTATTTTATATCCTGGGTTGTCTCTCTTAGAAGTGGCAAAGAATGAAACGCTAGGACTTTTTCTAGTTGTTCAAGTGCATACCAATGCAAAATTCGATCTTGATGTTGGAATTGCATGAAGATTGAGCATCACCTATGTCAATGCAAAACCATATCGAAGGAAGTTGATGGAGGGGTAGAAGCACACTCAATTCATTGATTGAGTTATCTTGCTCTCGAACTGATTGTGGTTAGATTTTCCACAACCGTGTCCTCTGTTGAACTACTTGCTACAGTCTAAACATATTTTTCACTTTCTTTGAATTTGCCGATAGCAGTGACCTATTCTCTCAATCTTTTACCACTTCAGTATAGCTGAAGCGTGCATTGTATAGAGGTGTAGGATAGATTGAGTGAACTTGTTCTTCTCACAATGAATTGAGTGTGCTTTGTGGGTATAGGAAGTTAAGGTGAAGCATGTTCAATCTCTGGATTTCACACACTATATGTTTCAAAAGTCGAGTGGAACCTAAATAAAATGAAATATTATCAACAAATCAAATTTATGAACACAATAAAGTCTTTTCTTCAAAGGAGTTTATTTTACAGAGTTGGTTGTATTTTTGGTTCATCACCTTTGTTTTTTTTTCCCTCCTCTAGAGACTGAAAAACCTAATTTTATACAATTAAATCTCAGTGAAGACCTTTTTACAGACTACTGACTTGTATGAGGTCTGCTAGGAAAGTGAATCCTCTGTGTTGAAAGACACATTCATTTTATCTGTGAGGTCTCACTCTTTGTATGAAAACTGGGTTAATTTAAAATCATTGCGCTTCTTGTGTAGGAAAGCGGTTGGTAACCGTACCTGTGAATCTGTGATAGTAGCATATGCTTAAGTAATGGAGTTTGTCAGATATACATATCTTTTGATTTACAAATGGTTTGTTCTGTTCATACTGTTCAGTTGCATTCCTCTTATTGTTGGTTCATTTAGTATTGTTTTTTTTTTTTTTTTTCTCAGATAGGACCTTGATAGTGTTCAATTGCATTCCTCTTAGTTCTTACTTGATTAACTGAAAGTTACATTGTTGTCAGGCCGAGATTTACCTAGGAAATAGTCAGAGACAGAAAGCTTGTATTTCCGAAACGGGATTCTTGGTGTATGAAAAGGCATTCTTACAGCATGCACAGGCTTTCTTTTGTCTAACGTGGTATGCGGCTTCCTGGATTTCGCCTCAAAAGATTATACAATAAGTTCTATACAGATGTTTACTATTTTTTCCTCAAAAGGTTATACAATAAGTAGTTCCAATCGGTTACTGCTGTTTCTTTTTTCGCTTTTTGGAGCTGCAGTTGATATGTAGTTGGTTTACTTGAATAGCTGGATGTTTTATAATTGTTGGTGTCAAAAAATTCCAGAGGAAAAAACATTATACGCCATGGCCCATGCCAATATCAAAGATGTTTAATAAATTTCGTCCAGCCTTTGGGGTGTAGCATCCCTCGACGCATTTTCTTGATCAGGGGACTATTTTCCAATGTTATCTTCTCTTAATTGCAAGCGATGCACATGCGAACTGGATATGAGATAGAAATTTTCAGATTATTTGCGTTGTAAACTTGTAAGTGTAAGCGCAAGGCCAGTCTTTAGTAGAATTCTTTCGTGCACACTTTAGATGATTTTGATATTTGAGTGCTTTCGCAGCTGGTCTTTCTTTCTTTCATTGATTTTCTTCAATTTCCTCGGAAACTTCTGAGTGCTGACTTTGACAAATTAATGTCGGGATATGGACTGCTGTGTATTTCTGGAGGTAATTAAAATTTGAATCTTGAAAGTATGCCGAAAACATTCCTGAGTACACACCTGCTATGCACTTGTACAATTTGGGTCATCATTTCATTCTCCTAGTTCATAGAAATTCATCCAAGGATGTTGCCTTGCATTGATCAAGTTTTTGTAAAGAACTCTAGCCACCTTTGACTACCTCTTGAATAGCTCGATCAACAAGCCAAAAACTTGAGGGGTCACTTTCCTTGCACCCATTCAAGGTTTGAAACTTTGACTTCGCATTTGAGTTCTCACACTTAAAATTTGGAATTAATTTGAGGAGGTTAACTTCGGTAATGAAATTTTGACAAAAACTCACTGGTGTATGAAAGTTTACGGAATTTCACTTTAAATGTTAAAAAACTCAAGTTTCGTATAGATGATAAAAATATTCTTAATCATACAATAATAATGCATAAAACTCATTTCACTATAGGATATTTCAAATTTTAAGTATATTTCTAGCATACTTGAAGTTTCAGTTGAATTTTGCTTAATTTTTACGAAACATAACAATTTTATTTCATGTTTTATTAACTTCCATTAATGTTTTCGAAGTTTGGTCGAAGTTTAACTAAAGTTGAGTCAAATTTTTACAATTTTTCTACTGCCTTTGAACTTCGCTTCGCTCACTTCAAAATCAACAAACTTCGTCCAAAGTTTGTCAATTTTTTAAATCTTGCACCCATTTAGTTTTAAACTCTTTTTTTGTCACTACCTTTGATATTTATATCATGTACATTACTATGAAGGGGGTAGGTGGAGTCTAGGGGTGGGCAGCGGTTCTTGCCAAATCGCTTGGTCCGGTCTGAGTTTTTAAACTAGCGATTTGGGGGTAGTTTGGAAAACTTGAAAATCGCGATTCCGCGGTTGGTGACAATTTCATTTATGAAAAGCTGAGGTTCACCAAATCGCAAAATCACTCTCAAACTTGGAATGGAATGGAATGAAGTTGAAGTCTTTTCATGTTGTTTTAACATTAGAAATGAACTTAGACTCGTAATTGTGATTGAGTTCGTATGTTTCATTGTGTTTTTGGTGGATTGTCATGTGTGGACATGTATGGAATGTGTGGTTTGTTTGTTTTTTTTTTTTTTATTTTTAAAATGCGTCACAAGAAAATTGCAAAACCAGACCGATCAAACAGTGAAAACCATAGTCGGTTTGGTTGTGATTTTGAGGGTTTGCGGTTTGGTGGTGGTTTGAAAAATGGTCAAACCGTGAACCCCGGTGACGGTTCGATAATTTTTACTATTAAACCGTGGTTTGCCCATCCTTAGTGGAGTCTAGAGAGGCAATGAGGTTGAGTACAAGCTCTAAAATTGAAGCAAAGGTTGGAGGTTTTAATCGTGATAATTATACCATCCTCCTTTTTTTGGCATTACCTTCAATTAACTCCACGGGATTAATTGAATTGAAGTAAATAAACGTTTCAGGCGGATAATGTAGAAAATCAATAGAATGTTTGAAGAGAAACTCCTCGAAAAAAATGATATACATTGTCAACCAAGTGATATAGCTCTGTTGGTTTGGTGTGCTTGCTTCTTTATGAGAATGAGAGCTACGTCTTCTCGTGTAGGAGTTTGAGATTTTTGAAGTGATGTAATTAATTAAGTAGCGGTGGAGCACACTTATGATGGAGAATATTGCGCTGTCAAATTCTGTTGCCACTACATAATTAATATTTGATCATGTCCACTTCGGCCCTCTCTTTAATCAAACGTGGATCTCCCAAAACTTTCCTCACGATATCAACTTAATCAAAATTCTTTCCTAAAGATGATATTCTTCTCTTGCCCGATCATGATAATATGTCCTTCCCTTTTCAAGCATTGCGTCGGGTACCAAGAAAGCCAATATCAATTGTGGCTGCGCTTTAATTTGGTCCTCCATTCATGTTAGTACTTATTGATTCAAACTTTTTGAGCTGGCTATATAGACTGAACGTACATGTATCTAGCTATGTATTTACATGTAGCTTTCAATGTCTTCTTTCCATCTTGGGCGAGGCTAATTCAACTTTCCCTATTTAGCTTCAACAACTCTTTTGGCTTCTAGTACAACAGTACTGGTACTGGTGGGCATCTTCAGATTCAACGCACAAGGACTTCTAATTTTCTGTCACGTATGTACGTATTTTGCTAAAAGACAAGACCAGTACACTCACCATTGTTCCTAGCCATACAAAGCTGATCAAGCGTCATTTTCATCAAGTCCATAATTTCCTTTCGAGGTTATCCTCTAATTTTGTGTCAAGAATGGCCAGGGAAATTATGGAACCGGCCTTACATGGAAGGGGTACCGGTCTCCAACTTCAACAATTTTTTTTTTCTTTTTTTTTTGTCAAATCAAACCTTTTACACAGTATACGTTCTTAAAATTATTTGGCTGAGGAACAAATAAAAAACTGTTTTGATTATTCTTTTTTGCTACATTAACTGTTTTGAATATTCATGATTGAGAAACTAGAGGCAGTGAATTTATATTTGAGGATGTAACATGTTTTGAAGAATGACAATCTTACGTCACACCGCAACACACATTAACTCATAGGAATCGTCCATGCGACTTTGACCTGTGTGTTATGCATCGAGACCTATATATATATACACGTGTCTGTATCTCGAAAAGCGCATGGATGATTCTTGTGATGTTTTACAGTGTGACATAAATGTTATCATTCTAGCACTTCTCCTCACCCCTCCAAGTTGCACACATGAATACTCAAACCCTCAACCATTTGCAAAACAGACCACATACAAATCAAATTGAGCTACCTGTGAACTTGATTGGGATACTATTGTGCCTATTTGTAAAGGCTCAATTCACAGCAAACAACAACAACAACAACAACAACAACAACAAAGCAAGCAAAAAGAAATAAATGAACACGCAAAATTGTTATCGCAGTTCGGACCTCTCGTTATCTGCGGGGCTATGCCCAAGTGTAGAATCTACTAAGAGAAAGTGATGTGCAGATTTATGCAAAGTTCCTAACTAGTGACCTCTTATCTAGCTAGTGACTTCCTCACCAAACTTTGCTACACTACCCATTCCCTTACACCCGATGCTACACAATAGTCCCAAGTTCCCCTTGGACAATCAATCGAGATCCCCTCGGCTATATATGTGCAAAAACAAAAAGAGCTATTTCTCGAAAACTTTATCTCACAGTAATTTCGAAAATGCAGCACTGAACTGATGCATCGCTACTGCGATTGCATGAATATATAAGAAGATCATGCAAGGACTTTCTTGT
The DNA here is from genome assembly GCA_039657365.1 of Stephania yunnanensis. Lineage (NCBI taxonomy): Eukaryota > Viridiplantae > Streptophyta > Magnoliopsida > Ranunculales > Menispermaceae > Stephania > Stephania yunnanensis. The sequence goes on along the minus strand of CM077585.1, from coordinate 48,554,716 downwards.
AAAAATTTCCTTGTATATCTTTAATCAAATGAGGTGGCGCATATTTAGTTTCCTTCTTTATTTGTTGTTAAAAGGAAACGCGCCTTGATTATCTTGTGAGTTATCAAATGAATATCCTCTCTTTGCAGGACATACATATGCGGGTTGTCCAAGATATCTTGTCTAGCTGTAAGCGAATCTGTATAGAATATTTGCTAAGATTCTAGAACGAGTTATGTAGGTACATACCAAGTCTTCATGTGTACTTTTAATGCTATTAAGATTACTTCTATTCAAAAACAAGTCATCTTAAGTTAGTCAAACCTTTTGGAAATGATAGAAACGTGTTCCTCGCCTTCAGATGTTCGCTTTTCAGAATTAATAAGTTCTTATTTTTCTTTTCTTTTTTTCCAAATGAGGCAGTGTTGCTTCAATTTATTATCTTTTTTTTTTTTCTCAATGCGTTGGACTAAACAATTCTCACTGTTTAAAATTTCAAAAAATACACCCTAATATAACTTGGGTATCTGAAAGTTAAAAACTCATTTCTTTTGAAGTCTTTCAAATAATAAATTTGAGATTACCAAAAAAAAACTCTTCAGGTATACACAAGGTTATAAAACAGTACCCCCAATCCAACGGTCCAATTTTTTTGTGGATGTCTAACTTTTCTCTTTTCTCTTTTTTTTTTTAACCAACTACTGCCTTGATATAGGGTTGAAACCTACTAGTATAAGTTCACTTGGCTCCAAGAGGTCACAAGTTCGAACTTTCTATCTTTTTGAGGCATATATCTTGTAGGGTAGAGTGTCCTATGAAATAGTCAAGAGTAAGATCAATATATTAACTAAATGAACTCCCCTTTCGTCCTTGCATTGTTTTCCTATTCGGGACATAAATGAACAAAACTCGAAACGAGGAAAATAAATAACTATTATATCAATAGTAAGCACAGTGGAAATATAGATAATGTAAACGAGTGGTAGAATGAGAGAATATCAAAGCGATATGAAAGGATGCATAGAAACTCTTATACTTTCCTTTACTCCCCATGAATTCATCATTTACCTCCAACAGAAGCTTCTGTAGGTACAGAGTCGTCCGTGAGTACAGAAGCAGTAGCATTTTAAGTAAGTTCGACATCTCCACTTGTCGTCGATCTATCCAACTTGTTCCATATCATAAAACAAAACAAAACAAAATAAATTGCAAAAAAATGAAACAACTATGATTTAGCGTTATACCTGATCATGGTCCATATGGTGTTGTCTTAATGTATGGACGAAGATAAGCACGGACTCAATGGAACATTTGTGCCATTGCATTGAGATTGGAGCAGACCATGTACATCACTTATGTGAGCTACATTGCATTGCAAGCTCCTTTTGGGTACCCATTTTTGATTTTCTTTTGGAACATCCCTAGCTGCATTGTGGGACCTATAATGCTTGCTGGTGATGGCTCTTTGTCGCCTAGCTAGATCTCGATACATTTTGTAGCATCGAGGTCGGATATGACCCTTGATGTCGTAATAAAAACACGTCCGCCTGAAACGCGGTAGAGCAACTTCATTTTCAATGGTAGTGACGGTTTCATTTCCATTAACAAATGGAACTGATTCACATTTCTTTGAAGTTGACTCTTTACTTGTATAACCAAAACCCTTGTGGTCATAAGAGTCTTTCCCCATTTTCAAGATGTCATCGTCTTTTTGACTTCTAACAACTCTTTCTCTTTGGCATTAAGTTGGTGTTGTAAGGCTGTGATTTCTCTTAACATTATGATATTTTTGTTAACTTCATATGACCATTTCATATAGATATCCGGATACGCTTCTTTCATATATGTGGTATCAACAAAATTAGTAGAATCTGAATCAGAATCGTAAGTTGGAAAAATTACCCGATCTACTGTATTAAAGTATGTGGTTACAACAAGCGTTGTAGGTATAGCCAAGGTTGTAATGGCCTGTTTGGTTCACATATTAGTGAATCCAAATTCATGGGATTAATTAGTGATGAGACTAACACATGGGTTTAGATAGTTTAGTCCCATTTGTGTATCTTGTTTGGTTGGGAGTGTTAAGGTTGGGATTAAATGAAGTTGTCCACGTACATTTACTAAAGTACCCTTTAGTAAAAAACACCAAAACCCCCATTTCACTCATTTATCATCTCTTTGCCCCGAAAATCAAATAAAATAAAATAAAAAAGAGAAGGGTCGACTTGGCGTCTTCGCGGAGAGAGGCCGAGGCCGCACCGCCAACCAAACAAGGACTGGACTTGGCGGTGGTGGAGATGGAGGTATGATTTGCGGTGGTGGAGATGGAGTTGCCCGAAATCCTCCAAGGATCGGACTTGGCGTCTTCGCGAGAGAGGCCGAGGCCGCACTTTGCCACGTTGATTCTCTCCATTGCCACGAGAGAGAGAGAGAGAGAGAGAGAGAGAGAGAGAGAGAGAGAGAGAGAGAGAGAGAGAGAGAGAGAGAGAGAGAGATTTACAGAGATGATGGGGCGGAAGCGAGAGAGGAGAATGGGATAAGGGGCGAGCGAAGAGAAGGGCGAGCGAGAGGGCGCGAAGAAGATGAAGAAGACAGGGACGAAGTCGATTTTAACAAAACAAAGGCCTACTTTTGTTTGGTGTTTGTGTTAATGGGAGGGGTAAAGTGGTAATCTCCTCCACCACCCACTAAGGATTAGTTAATCCCACCAAAAATGGTGGTATTATTTAATCCACTACCATGCCTCTAAGTACAATAGACGTTTTGGGTATAGTCAAAGTTGTGGGTACAGTAGACGTTATGGGTACATCAAAGGAATCACTGGATTTTTTTTCGGATATTGCACAAGCAAAAGCAACATAGTTGATTTGATGTCTATTCTCACTTTCACTTTCTGAGTCACTATCACTTAAAGTTGTGTCAAGTGATTTTTTCTTCTTTTTTAGAAAGCTTGGACATTCTGATTGGTAATGACCAAATTCGCTACATTCTCGATATTATCCTTGTTTGACATTTCTTCCGTTATTTGATTTTGCATCAAATCTTTCATCTCTTAATGCATCATACTTGGTTCCTGATCTACCACCATGTACCTTTTCGAAAAGTTTGTCGTACCATTTGGTGAGCATTGCTAGTTCCGTTGTCTCGAACTGATCTTCCTTCATGTATTGCGCAACCACCTTTAACGCCATCTATCTTTGCTTCTTATTCTGATTAAGATGCATTTCATACGTGGTTAGAGAACCCATTAATTTATCGAATCGTAAATTTTTCAAACCTTGTGTTTCTTGGATGGTAGCCACTTTCACATCGAATTTTGATGGAAATGATTTTATGACTTTTTCAACCATTTTTTGATTTGAGTACTTCTTGCCAAGTTGTTGGGCTTGATTTGTGATGTACCCCGCGATCATCTCATCATCACCCACGTGCAGTCCTTCAAATAGAGATGCAAGAAGGACTTTCTTTAAGTCTCATACGTCTTCATTGCCTTCAAACATGTTCTGCAGAATCTGCCATGCTTCTTTTGCAACCTTGCAAAAGAAGATCATGCAAGGAATTTCTTGTAAAAGTTTCCTCGTATATCTTCAATCAAATGAGGTGGCGAATATTTAGTTTCCTTCTTACTTTGTTGTTGGAAGGAAACACGCCTTGATTATCTTGCTAGTTGTCAAACGAATATCCCCTCTTTGCTTGAAATACATATGTGGGTTATCAAAGATATCTTGTCCAACTGTAAGTGAATCTGACGAGAATATTTGCTAAGATTCTGGAATGAGTTTTGTATCAGACCAAGTCTTCTGGCATACAACTCACAAAGTTTTAATCATATCCTAAGTATTGGTTGAACAAATAATGATAATAAATATTTTACCTTATCACTATTAAATTGAGCTAAATGAAAATACTTCGATCCATATATATATATATATATATAGTCGACCCAATTTAGGAATGGAGCCATGGAGTTTTTTTTTTTGTTCTTGTCGTTGTTAGTTATTGTTACTATTATTACTAATTATAATAGTAATAGTATAATAGCTGTATTAATATTACTGTCAACATTATATAATCAGGTGATCTTTTAGAGGAAAACATTACTCTGAAGGTTGGTCCTAGTGTTTCCAAATTGTGATAACTACTTGACCCAGGTATACCAATCATTTCCGTTACTTGTTGTCTAATAAAATTAATTAAAATTAGTTGTTATTAAAAGATTAATTACATTGTATATATGATCATACAAAAATAAATTAATTAATGACACAAAGATTCTTTTCAATCAAATAGGTACGATTAAGTTTGATTGAAATATCTTACTAGATAGTGTCGACCCATGAGTAGTTTATAATTTATAGTAATCTAATATATATATAAACTTATTAATTATATAATTAATCGTTAAATTTCGATAATTGAATCATGTAGGCCACTAACAAATGGCCTAGTCCATGGCTAATTATTAATTTTCTTGCCCTTCTTCTTATTTAATTAATATATAGGCATAATTACTTAAAGTTTTCTAGGTGTCGTAGCCCGGCGACATTACCATTATATGTACAATTAGTTACCATATATTTTTTGTTCACTCATTCTATATTGAACTTAAATTGTTTAAGTTATATCATGATATAACATACTAGATGTAACTATAAAGCACAAATTAATTAATTTGGCCAAAAAAAAAGCACATTAATTAACTAATTAAAGACTAAAGGCAACCCCTTAAGTTTTTAAAATATTCTATCAACTAATAGGATTGATCCTTGATGCAGCACAACTTTTTTAATTAGGGCACAAGCAATTTTTAATATATTCTTTGCTTAAACTTTACCCTTATTTAAAGGAATTAATTATTATAATATATTTTGAAAGATAGGGTTCTCATTCTTTCTTTTGCTTAAATTAATATGTATAAAGCAAATTGTGATTAAATAATTAGTTTCTGTGATATTCAGTATAGGTTGATTTACGTAAGCTTGTCGGTTGATTAGATGTTTAAGAATCTTTTAATCAAACTTTGGCGTCCGTGCCCGGCCTGATCTATCGCGTTTTATCGCGTTTAATCCTCCACTTGTTACTCATGCGTTGTGTTACATGTTCGTCTATAAATATGTTCTGTTACATGTAAATGTCTCAATGATCGATATAGGATGCTGCTAAATGGACCCGCATCTTGCTAATTAAACCGACCCTATTAATCGAATTTACCCCGCATTTAAATTTTATAGCTATATAAACATACCCCACGTTTTTTGAAATCTCCAAAATACCTCTTCTTCTCTACCAATGTTCAAACTTCATCTTCTTCATCACCATCACCCCAATACCCCTCAATCCAATACCCCTCAATCTTTTTTATTTCTCATTTTTTGCCATTGTAGAACACTTGTACTAGATTAAAAGCGTGGTACGATTTTTTTTTTGTCAAACAAGGTTAAATCCAGTCTCATTGATGCCCTAGAAGTGTAGAAGTGTCGCATGAGGGTTTCAGTCACTTAGGGCCGATACCTCTAAAGAGATCTCGATCGGCTGGCTCCCATCGAGACCTCTAAGGCTCCTAGATATACCGAGACCTATGAAAAAGTCTCGATCGCCTTTTACCAAGATCGAGACTTCAGAGCTAGGGAGCTTGTCAATACCTTTTCAAAAATCTTTGTGGGAGCTGGTCGAGACCTATTTAAAGGTCTCAATCACTAGAACAAATTAGGCTTTTTATAGCACCTAATTCATAGAGGTTTTCAATAACCCCTATGTATTACTTTTTATAACACCTAATTCATAGAGGTTTTTAAGTAACCTCTATGTATTAGGTGATTAGGGTTTTTATAACACCACATCCATAGGGGTTTTTAGAAACCCCTATGTATTAGGCTATTCAAATCACACCGTTCCTCTGATTCGGCCTCACAATCGCGACTCGCAAACTCAACTCCACACCGTGATCGACAAGCGCTCGCTAGGGTTCTTCTCCATCGGATTCGAATCGACAAGGTATTTGTTCGTTCATTCATTCATTCAATCAATCGTCTCTCCCTCGTAAACCCTAATTCGCCGCATCGATCCTCGATTCAATTCGGTTCGTATTTCTCATTTGCATATTAATCGTCAGCCGAGACTTCGATTTCGGAGTCTGAAACCCTAGTTTCCACGCGATTGGTCCGACGAGGACTCTGTCACGGTGTGTTTGTTGTTGTTGTTGTTTTTGTTCATTTCCTTGATTCCATGCTCTGGTTTTGCTGTTTTGTTATCGGTTCGTGGATTGTGTGGATTGATTGATCGAGAGGTCAACGATGAATCGACAGGTGGATTGTTGTGTGAGGGTTTGATTAGAGGAAATGATGTTGAATTCGTTGATTTTGGTAGTTGGAGGGGAAAATTTGATCTATAGTCTCGATAATCGGCGAGACGATCATTATCCCAAGACTAATAAGTTCAAGATCATCCAACTGGTAATGCATTGATACCAAATACGGCTCAAGTTCATTTACATTACGATTCATTCAAGATGCATAGTTGACAAATTGCCACCGAGAGTGTAGGTTAGCCTTCATTTGTATTTTTACAGATTACGCTTTACACTAATAAGTTCATTTAGTACGCATAGTTTACAGATTACAGTTCATTCGAAGACGCACTAGAAAAGGAATCGGTGTATGCACTAAAATGTCATATATCACAGAGGTGAACCATTTGCATGAGGGCCTAAAGCATGTAAGTGTGCCTCATTCTTGTCGATTTGGGATAATTGATCGTGTTTTGGGTTTTTCATCTATTGTTATATTGAAAATCCGCTTTTCGCATATATGAAGACCGAGACCGAGCTTCCCTTAGTATTAAATATCATGAAAATTTCGGCTCAAGTGAATTTGTCGAGAGTGTACACCTCTTTGACTTTTTCTTTCTTCAATGATCTTGCATAATGGAAAGAACTAGTATATATTGTCTTCTTTGTTGATTGCCGCAATAGGTCCGTGATAATCCCCGATAGAGTGCTTCATTGCGTATCTATTAAAGTACTTGCATTTTCTCGTGGTTTTGATTATCATTCAATTTGAGGCATTCTTCATCCAAAAATCTCACTTGTTCCAATATATATGCAGGCGCTGAAATCAGAGTTGGAGAAAGTTTCACCTTCCTTGGGGCGTAGTGCAGTTTACTTGAAAGAGTCTCGGATCAATAAATTACCAAGGTTAAAACTTTCTTTCGGTGTTTGTATATTTCTTTGCTCACACTGCAAGTATCACTTGGTCCTATTTCAACAAATTCTTTCTATATTTTGTGTTTCTCTCAATTCTTGGCTTCCTTTAATTGATGCATATTGGGACTATATATTAGGTATGATCCTACTCTAAAAGCCGTAGTCGTCACTTGCACTGAAGAGTTAGCATACCAACAAGCAAAAGAGGCTGATAACCTACTTCAAAAAGGAGTTTATTTAGGTAACTCCTCCAATCCTTCAACACAGGTTTTATGCCTATGTTTAATTAATAAGATTTTTATTATATGTGCTCTTAGTCTTTGATTATTTTTCAAGTGCTTTTCCACTTTAGTTAATTTGAGACTAAGGCTATGTTATGTTGTTGTTGTTGTATGAGCTAAAACTAAATTAATTAGATTTTTATTAGATGTACATATATGATTAACATTAATTTTTCATCAGTTGCAATAATTGAATTACTTCTTATTAATTTTAAAGCTAAGGAAATAAGAGCGAAGCAAACGATTCAAAGCATACGACAAGTCGAAAAGGATATGCTCGCCTTGACTATGAGATGGCAAGTTTTATTCATTTATTCTATTACTTATACTTATATTTTAATCTTGTATTATTTATTGTTTTTATGCTTATAGATTGAAGAAAAAGACGGTGCTAGTGTTTCCAGAGCTGAAGTGTGGATTAGAGGGCATTCAGATAAAAACGGGAAACCACACAATGCCAAAATTGCCGAAATTGTGGTGAATTAACTAATAGATATTTGATATTTGATATTATTAAGTTTTTCTTCCATTTGATGCAAATAGTAGTTGCTTGTTTTGAAGGATAAAATCAATGCATGTAATCAAAGTCAATGCTCTGAATCTACTGCTCAATCAATTAACAATGACCCTATCTCACAAATTTTTGGTACTGAACACCAAGGTCGAGTGAGAGGTCTTGGTTTTGGAGTAACTCCTACTGGTGTAGGTGCAACAACTCAGAATAACGCTATCATCAAAGAACTTATGGGTTTGATAGAGAAATATGAAGATTTATCTTCTTATGTTTATAATCAATATAAACAGGTACAAATTGATATTTTCACTATACACATATGTGTACTTATTCATATCGTGAACAATATTCATTCTTAAATTGTGTTGGTTATTTTTATGATAGGGTCAACAAGGGGGAGACGGGCACACTTGTACATGCCAGGTAAAACAAAATATTAATCTATTGAATGTAAATGTTACGGATAATGAAACTTCATAATTTTTTATTGAATCCACAAAACGGGAACTCTTCGAATAAGTGTGGAATGAAGTGCAAGTTGATCGATTGGGTTGTTGGTACCCATATAGTGGCAGAAGGAGAGATTGCAATAGATGACCCGCTACATGTTGTGGAGGGTGCTCCTATTGGGGTTGGATCTTACATGGTGTGGGTGCAAACAACCATTGACCACAATGCTTTGATATGGAGGACTCAAGCTATGAGGACAATAGAGCAAGCTTTAGGGGAATCGATTCCATGGCCCAAACAACATGTCTTCATACCTAACACTTGAGGAAAGTACGTTTCAACCATTTTTATTTTTTTACTCATCTTGTGTCTCTGAATTTAATTTTTTTGTGATTGCAGATGATGGGAAGAGCGTATAGATGGTGCTAGAAATTTGATGAGTTTCAATGTTTCATATTTGTTTCAATATCTTCTTTTCTATTACTTTTGCTCGTATATAGAAAATGAGCTTATTTTGTCTAGTCTTAAGTGTTTTGTATGAGACTAATCTTTGTTACTTTTGTGTTTCTTTAAATACATTCTGCTTTGCTCTCACTTCTCCATACATACATGCGTGTGTCTCTAACATATGGCCGAACTGCGAAAACGTTGGTGAGCAAATATGGATTAAAGTGAATGTTGAGCAAACTGGTTTCTACAGGGCGAAATATGATGATGTACTTGCAACTCAACTGAAGGATCGCCTCTACCATTCCAGGTGAAGCCAGGTGAGTAATATTATGTTTGAAGTACTTTAGTGAATGCACAAATTTTGTTTATGAACATCTTTTTTTTTTGTTGGCGAACGCCCTTCATCGTTGGCGACCTGGCTTGAGAGTGCGACTACCATAGCATAGAGAGGAATAATTTTCGCATATTCAAGGATGAGGAAAAACAATGGAAAGATGCGTGGGAATCCACAAAGAGGTGTGTTGCTTCCATCATTATAGATCACAAGGATTTCAAGTCTTCCTTCTATTTGAAGATAATATTGGTCAAAGGAAAACTGTACAACTGTTTCATTCTCTTACTCCTTGAAGGCTTTATTTTATTTTATTTTATTTTTTTATCAAAAAGTATGAATCTTCTATATGGAATGAATGTTGGGATTATAGTGGTAGAGTTGATAGAATTATTTACAGGGTTAATTAGGGTTCGATAAGAAGGCATGACTGGAGATGTGATTTCCTTTTAGCTCAAATGTTATCTCAAATTTCATCTTGTCTACTTCATCTTGTCTATTCATCTTATGCAACTCGACAAGCTTCTATATGTCCCTTTTCATTATACAAGTACTAACTCATGTTTGAAGATTTTTTTTTGTTATGCATTTGGTTTGGAGCGTCAATTCGGAGATTTTAATTGTCTTAAGGTCTGAACGGCACTACAAGAAAGCCTTGAGTGGTCTTAAAACATTGGAAAAAGACTTAATTGCTGGCGATGACATGAACGATATTGTTCCTTTGCTATAGGGAGTAAAATAAAGTAATTAAAGGAAAGACATTCTATGGCATCAGATTGACTTGGTACGCAATGTTGGCTCCACAAAAAGATTTGAATCTGCTGTTGAGAAAGTGTTATTTATTATATATTCAGAAACTTAGAAGTCTTTCCTAAATGCTGCTACTGTTTTCATGTTTTACCAGATTTTAAGAAATACACTCACTACAGTGATCTAACAAGGAAAGGTTAGCCAAGCGTGTTTCTATTGAGAAAGTGTTAAAGAGTGCTTCCTTTTTTTTATAGTTCCTCTTACAGACTTTTTGAAGGCTTACTCAGAGGAAGTACATGGAAATGGTGGCACTAGAACATCGAAGACACTAGCTACACAAATCACGAGTTTAAATGGCGCAGGTACTACGCAGTTGAGTGCGTTTATGGTGCCTCTTTGACATTTCTTCACTTGTTTACATGGACAAGATTTCCAAGCCAATCCGAAGACCCCCACCTCCCCCACATGGACAAGATGATCGACTTCTTTAGTTTTTACTCTTCTACTTATTTGTCTGGAAACATGCTTTTATTAGATTGCTCGCTATTTCTTATGGGTGTTGTTTCTTGATTAGTATTTCATATTAGCGTAAGTGTCTTTTAATGGCTACTGTAGGTTGATTGGCCCTGAAATGCCATCTTCTGCGTTGCTTCTTTGCCGCCATAAAAGTTAACTCGAGCAGAGGCGCCTTAAGGTACTTTTTGTTCTCTTGAGAAGATTGATACTTTGCAAGTTGGTATGGTTGGGAAATTGGTTGACGTAAGTTCGCTTATGAGTTTTTCTTTCGCTTTTGTTATTATTTTCTTCTTTATATGTGTTGAAACTTCGTCTATTCAACTTCCCAATCTAAATCTTATTGAGGCTTACATTTAGTCCTTCTCGCTCTCTATGTACATTCAATTTAGAGAAGGCGAGGTTGAGACCGATCTTGATTTATTTATTGGTCCTCCACCACCGCTATAGTTGCGTGTTTGAATCAAGAAATGAGGCTGAGCGCTTTGACGAGGTAAAGAGCTTATATTTTTACGAATTGTTAGTCAAGTTGCCAATTAAATCTTACTTTTTTCTCCGGTGGTGCCGCGCCTACTAGGCGACTAAGTTCGAGAATGACTTGATGGCTGGCCTAACTCATTGGTGGTATTTCTTGATCAGATGATTTGATATGAATTTGCCAATTAAATCTTATATTTTAGCTTGATCAGATGATTTGATATGAATTTGTAGTTCATGGAATCGGATCTCGGTAAGCTATTCATTTGTGGTATTTCTTGGGACACAAATGAGGATCGGCTCAAAGACTATTTCCAAAATTTTGGGGAAGTGGTTGAAGTTTGTGATCATGAAGGACAGGACCACGGGCGAGCGCGTGGTTTTGGTTTCGTTATCTTTGCGGACCCTGCAGTGGCGGAAAGAGTCGTTATGGAGAAGCATCAGATAGATGGTAGAACAGTAAGTAGTTTACTTACAATTCAATATTACTTTTACAAAGAAAATTACATTGAGCGTGCTAATTGAGATCGAAATGGGAATAGTAACACGAAATGCATTCAATGGGATGAAGATCAATCATTCCATTTATAATTGTAGGGATTAACTTTATTGTTTGTGGATATGAAACATGTTTGTCGATTCGTTTATTGTGGTTTTAGCTTTGATTTTGAAAGAATTGATATTGTTTCCTCTACGCACCATCAATTGCACTAAATCGAGCACAATGAAAGAGTTTGATCCATATAGCCGACCAGACTAATTTGAGATTGAGGCTTTGTTGTTGCTGTTTATATTGTCTCCTCTATTTGACATTGAGAATTAGATGAATATGTAGTTTTGCTCGAATTTCCAGGTTGAGGCTAAGAAGGCTGTTCCCAGGGATGATCAACACATTTTGAATAGAAACAGTAGTAGCATTCATGGATCACCGTGTCCTAGTCGCACAAAAAAGATTTTTGTAGGAGGTTTAGCATCCACTCAGAATGGCGAGAGTGAGTTTAAGAGGTACTTTGATCGGTTTGGGACGATCACGGATGTAGTGGTAATGTATGATCACAATAATCAAAGACCTAGAGGCTTTGGATTCATTACTTATGATTCGGAAGATGCGGTGGAGAAGGTGTTGCTTTGAAAACCTTCCATGAACTTAATGGAAAAATGGTCGAAGTTAAACGGGTTTCCCAAGGAACTCTCCCCCTGGACCCAAGCAGCGATCCACTAGGTGGGTACAACTATGGCATGAGTAGGGTCAATAGCTTCCTTAATGGCTACACTCATGGATTCAATCCGAATTCCCCTACACGGCTATGGTGTTCGAATGGATGGTAGGTTCATCCAGTTCCTGGTAGTCGGACCGGGTTTCCTCCATTTGGCCCTGCGGGTTATGGAATGGGCGTCAATTTTGAGCCAAGCTTGAGCCCGAGTTATGGGGTACTTGCAAACTTTAGTGGTAATCTTGGGTTCGGTCGTGGTCTGAACCCTTATTATGGTGGGAATTCAAGCAGGTATAGTAATTCTATTGGTTTTGGTGGAGGTAATGGAGGAAGTAATTCTGTTTTAAGTTCTATGGCTCGTAACGTTTGGGGTAATGGTGGTCTGAATTATTCTTCTACCGCTGTAAACTCTAATGCTTTTATTGGCTCTGGAAGTGGAAGTATTGGAGGAAGTTCATTCGGCAGTAATGGAGAAAATTGGGGGTCCTCTATTTCAACTCAAAGTGGGGGCAGTGGCTCCGGCTACAACAATGCAAATCTTGTTTATGGTAGCGGGGATGGAAATTATAGGCTAAGTAGTGGTGGTGGGTATGGTAGAAATAGTGGAACTGCAGTGGCACCATCGTCATCATTTTCCGCATCAAGTGGTAATTATGATGGAGGATATAACGACCTTTATGTTAGTAGCTCCGTTTATGGAGACCCCACCAGGCGATCTGGTTCTTTAGAGCTTGACGAGTCTGGCACTTTTGGTTATGGTCTTGGTAATCCGTCTTCAGATGTGACTGTTGAGGCATGTGCCCTAGGTCAATCCATTAACTGTCTTTATGAAATACTTTTAGTTAATAAAATAGAGGTTTTCATTTGTTGTTTATTATAATTAATTTGCATGTTTGCATTATAATAAGATCCATGGGTATTTACATATATATCCTAAATGTCCCTAGTCGATCATTATACTTGGGAACTATAATGAATTAAGACTAGTGTGAGTCTTGATTGATGATCATATGGATCGAGACTAGTACGATTGAACATGTTGGATGACAATTCCATGCCTTATGTTTGATCAAAAGGATATCGTGTGACAAAAGGATGTTATATACACTATTGATTAGGTTGTATCGATTTGATATTCGTACAACTTGGGTAGTCATAATGTCTTGCTAGAGGCGCTTATGACTTGTATACCAAAATGTGTTTTGGTACACTCGCCAACGTTGTATGAGCCTATTGGGTCGCACACTAAGAATGGTTTTGCGAGATTTTAAGATGGTTCAGAAAAATGAATTTTATATGATAAAATTCATGACGAAAACGTCCTTGTGGTGTATTACACTTATACTTCTTTAAGTAGGGGTATATTTGTAATTTACTTAACCGTCTATATACAAGGGTTGTATAAATAGACGCTTTAAGTTAGAACACACATACGAAAGATCAAAAGGCCAAAACTCCTTTTTCGTTTAAGAAACGACTTAGGGTTTTTGGCATGCTCTGGATCGTTTTGGAGAGAAACAAAAAGGTTTGGTATTCTCTTGAAGCTAGCACTTCAAATCTCGGCCGCCGTTCGTGTGTGGACTCCTGATAGAGGGCGTTCGTCGTTGGCAGCGCCTTAAAGATCGATTAACCTTCAGAAAGGTATATTGCGATTGAGGTATGATTAAGTTTTTTCATGGTTTAAACGTTTTTAATGGAATTAGATTCGGATCCTGTTGGGGTTTTTGTCAAAACTGTTTTGTAATATCCGCTGCGCATGAACCCCAAAACCCAACAGTGGTATCAGAGCAAGGTTTGATTCCATTAAATTAATTGCATGTTTTCATCTGATATATACATGATATATGATTGAAAGCATGTTAATAGTTGATGTATATGTGATATACATAAGTTTCATGTGAGATTTATTATCATGTTTTATGTATATGATACATATATTCGTGATTTAATTAAAATCAGTTTCTTACATGCTAGTAACCATGTTAGGTTAATTCAAATAATTTTAATGAATTGAATTTCGTGTTCTTTGATCCATGACACCATTAGGTTCGATTGGGATAGTAGTTCATGATTCAATTACATGTTTGTGATTATTTGGATGAAGACCGAAATTGCAAATAATTAATTTTCGGAAATTTATAAATAATTAATTTTCGAATTATTTATTTATAAATAATTAATTTTCGAAATTATTTATTAATTTTAATTTTCGAAATTATTTAATTATTTATTTATAAATAATTAATTTTCAAGAATTATTTATTTATAAATAATTAATTTTCGAAATTATTTATTTATAATTAATTAATTTAGTCCTAATTGAAATTATTTTTGATTTATCTTGTTATATCTATTTTGTTAGTCCTAATTGATTAGTTTCCTATTTTATAAAATTGATAGATAACAAATTAAAATGTTTTAATTGATTAATTTCGAGATAAATATCAAGAATCTTGTTATCGTCTTCTAAATTTTTTTCAAAATTGTTTAGTGATATCACTTGTTTAGGATTCAAATATCTCAAGTCCTAATTGGATTAGGATAAGATTAGTCCTAAAATAGTTTTGATTAGGATAATAAAAACATGATAAGTCCTAATTCTAAAAATTACATAAGATGTAATTGGATTAGGTTTCATAAGATAAGTCCTAATAGGATTAGGATAAGATTAGTCCTTTAATTGCCTCTTCAACCTACGACATGGCTATAACGCGAAGGAAATGTTCCAACAAGAAGCTAGGCAAGAAAGGTTCGAGACAGTCAAAAACCTACATTCTTGCAAGATGACTGAAAGTGCGTCAGTTAGTCCTCATGTTCAGAAGATGAAGGGCTATGTTGACCAACTTGATAGACTCGGATTTCCCATAAGCCAAGAGTTGGCTACGGATTTGATCCTGAATTCATTACCCGTAGAAAGTTACTCACAATTTGTGATGAACTACAATATGAATAATATGGAGAAATCAATTTCAGAGTTGCATTTGATGCTCAAAACTGCTGAACAAAATATCAAGAAACCCTCTAGTAATGTGTTGATGGTCCAAAAGGGAAAGGGAATGAAGAAGAAAGGCAAAGGCAAGGCTAGGTTGCCAAGGCTGTTGCTGCACCTGTCGCAAAGCCTATGGAACAAGTCAAGCCCCAGCCTGTTCCTGCTTCAAAACACCCAAAAGAAAAGAAAGAAGATTGTCATTTACGTAATCAAACCTATCTTTGGCATTGTCGTCTCGACACATAAACGAAAAACATAACGAAGCTCCATAAAGATGGACTTCTAGATTCATTTGATTTAGAAACATATGAAACGTGCGTATCTTGTTTATTGGGCAAGATGACTAAAAGTCCCTTTCTTGGACACGTGAAAGGGCAAGTGATTTATTGGGTCTAATACATACCGATGTATGCGGTCCTATAAACACAATGGCTAGAGGAGGTTATCGATACTTCATTACATTTACTGATGATTTCAACAGATATGGTTATGTATATCTTATGAAGCATAAAGCTGAATCATTTGAGATGTTTCGAACATTTCAAAATGAAGTGCAGAATCAACTTGGTAAAACTATCAAAACACTTCGATCAGATCGAGGTGGTGAATATTTGAGCCAAGAATTTGATGATCATCTTAGAAATTGTGGGATTGTCTCTCAATTGACTCCACCAGTAATTCCACAATGGAATAGAGTTTCTGAAGGAGAAATCGAACCTTATTAGATATGGTTCGATCTATGATGAGTCATACAGATTTTCCATTATTCTTTTGGGGTTATGCATTACAAACTGCAGCTTTCACTCTAAATCGAGTTCCTTCTAAAGCGGTTGATAAAACACCATATGAGATATGGTACGGGAAGAGACCTAGTTTGTCTTTTCTTAAGATTTGGGGTTGTGAGGCTTACGTAAAGCGAAAAGTCTCAGAAAAACTAGCACCTAAATCTTACAAGTGTTTATTTGTGGGGTATCCTAAGGAAACAAAAGGATATTACTTTTATAATCCCGCTGAGAACAAAGTGTTTGTTGCTCGGTATGGTGCTTTTATGGAAAAACAGTTTATTTCAAAAGACACTAGTGGGAGAGAAATAAATCTCGAAGAAGTTCAAGAATCACAGGTAAACACTGAACCGCTACTGGAAGTTCAACAACGTTCTGAACCAATTGAACCTCCACAAGTGACACAAGGCCCACGTAAATCTAGTAGGGTAAGACATGAGCCGAGAGATTCGGATTTCTCATTACCGATAGTCATGATGTGTTGCTTATAGACCAAAATGAGTCCACCACTTATCGGAGGCTATGTACTGGACCCCGGACTCGGATAAATGGCTAAGTGCCATGAACTCGAGATGTAATCCATGTATGATAACCAAGTTTGGAACTTGGTTGATTTACCCAAGGTGGTAAGACCATTGGATGTAAATGGGTGTTCAAGAAGAAAACTCGACATGGATGGCAAAGTGCATACTTTTAAAGCAAGACTTGTAGCAAAAGGTTTCGAGCGGACTCAAGGTGTTGATTATGATGAAACTTTTTCGCCATAGCCATGCTTAAATCCATAAGAATTTTAATTGCCATTGCATATTATGACTATGAAATATGGCAAATGGATGTAAAAATAGCATTTCTTAATGGAAAGCGCTTGAGGACGTGTATATGACACAACCTTGAAGTTTTGTACATCCTGAGAATTCTAGGAAGGTATGCAAGCTTCAAAGATCCATTTATGGATTAAAACAAGCTTCTCGGAGTTGGAATCTTCGTTTTGATGAAGCAATCAAGGATTTTGATTTTATTAAGAACGAATATGAGCCTTGTGTATACAAGAAGGTCAGTGGGAGTGTAGTTATTTTTCTAGTACTGTATGTTGATGATATATTACTCATTGGAAATGACATCCCAACATTGCAGAATGTCAAGTCTTTGTTAGGGAAGTGTTTCTCAATGAAAGACTTAGGAGATGCAGCATATATCCTAGGGATAAAGATCTATAGGGATAGATCTAAGAGGCTAATCAGTCTAAGTAAGAGTGCTTACATAGACAAGGTGCTGAATAGGTTCAGTTTGCAAGACTCTAAAAGAGGATTGTTGCCAATGTCTCATGGCATAAGTCTCGGCAAGACTCAATGTCCTAAGACAAATGATGAGCGAGACCGTATGAATAAGATTCCATATGCATCGGCTATTGGATCTATCATGTATGCCATGTTATGCATTCGACTTCGATGTATCATATGCTTTGAGCACTACAAGCGAGATATCGGCCGAGATCCAGGTGAGAGTCACTTGATAGCATAAAGAACATCCTTAAGTACTTAAGAAGGACTAAGGAAATGTTCTTAGTCTATGGAGGTTTTGAAAATGATCTAGTTGTAAATGGTTACACGAGATGCAAGTTTTCAAACCGATATAGATGATTTTAGATCGCGATCTGGATATGTGTTTACTTTGAATTGGGGTGTAGTAAGTTTGAAAAGTTCGAAGCAAGAGCGTGACGATGATTCTACAAATGTGTGAGTATATTGTAGCGATGCGATGCAAAGAAAGGAGGCAAGCTGGATCAAAAAGTTCATTTACGAACTAGGTGTGGTTCCAAGTATTGCTAACCTTTTGTTTGTTTGTATTGTGAAAATAACGGGGCAATAGCACAGGCCAAGGAACCTAGATCACATCACAGATCCAAACATATACTCAGGCGTTTTCATCTCATTATAGAAATTATTGAGATGGGAGACGTAAAAATTTGCAGAGTACCTACTAAAGACAACGTTGTGGATCCATTGACAAAAGCTCTTCCACAAGCAAAACATGATGGTCATGTTTGATCATTAGGCATTAGATGCATGTATGATTGGCCCTAGTGCAAGTGGGAGATGTTGGGGCATGTGCCCTAGGTCAATCCATTAACTGTCTTTATGAAATACTTTTAGTTAATAAAATAGAGGTTTTCATTTGCTGTTTATTATAATTAATTTGCATGTTTACATTATAATAAGATCCATGGGTATTTACATATATATCCTAAATGTCCCTAGTCGATCATTATACTGGGAACTATAATGAATTAAGACTAGTGTGAGTCTTGATTGGATCAAAAGGCCAAAACTCTTATGGAGGTTATAACGTAGCAAATAGACAATCAAATAGAGGTAAGAGGCTTCCTTTGCTCCATTGTTTTTTTTTCTTTTTTTTTTGGAATTGAAGTTAGAATTTGTAGTGGCAACCATTGGTTATGGATCACTATTTGCATAATATCCTTCTAATTCCCATTGGTTATGGATCACTTACATAATATCCTCACACATCACACATCGTCATTTGCCGAACTAACCAATTGAACGTTCCTCTCGTATCATGTGTAAAAAATTCCATTCGAATATTTGATTGTAATTGTCCGTGATCTTTGTTGACTTGCTCTTTTGTTTTCTTTATCGGACATAAACTATTGAATTTGAATATGTATCTGCTAAGGAGTCAAAAAGATCCGATAACATGTGCAGTCGATGTACTGTAAACTTTGCATGTGTAAATTTATGAAACACTTCTAGTCTGTGGAGCATAAACTTTTCTTACGGGCGTGAATGGCATGCATCTCTCGTATTGCCGGACTCCGGTCGATCAAGCTAGGACGGCCACCTGCCATGTAGTAAATGAACTATGTCTCATCTTTTCTTTTTAAAAACGAAGATACTTTGCTTAATGACTTCATTCGTATTGCATTGTAATGGACATGACCATCATTCTCTTATTTCGTGAAAATCTTAGTTTGCTTATTGTATTGGGACTATAAGTTCACCTTGGTTGCAACATACAACACATGATTTTCTCTTTCAGGTTGATTGTGATCGTCGTACGAGGACCATTTGGTCAGTATACTTGATAGTCTATAACAAATAGTAAAAATTAAAGGAGTAAAGGAAAATGATAATATCGATCTTTTATTGATCAGTCTTCTCTATTTGTTGCTTGGGCTTTGATTTCATCAATCTTGTATCACAAAATTATCTGACGACCGCCTAAAAGTTTTTTTTTATCTCACTGGGTTTCAGGAATTGCTGCCTAGGAGGATCATTATTTGGATTTCAGAAGTAGGTCAAGAAAATACGGTTAATCAGGTGAATGACTGTGAATTCCATACATCTCCCTCATTAATACGTAGAAAATTGATTATCTAGCACTAATCGGAGTGCCTGTTTTGGAGGATTCAAGTTTTCATAATTACAAAAGATTTTGTGTACAGTTTGAGACCGAGTTTTTAGCGTAGATTTCCTCTTTGGAGTTTATTGAGATGTAAAATCAGATTGCGGTGTATATTCAAGAATTGCATCCAATTTGTGAATCGTTGGTATCGTGATTCGGCGATGCATCGAAACTTGATCTGTCATTTTTATTTTTTTCTTTTTTTTGTTGTAAGCTCTTTGGCGAAGTTGTTTGCTTGTTTTCGTACATTTGCTTCGCACCGGGTTTGTTTTTCGTCGATTGTATCACGATCTTTGTTTGATTTACTAGTGTGAAACTTTCGCGGGATACCCAACTGGGGTTCCATAAGAATAAGTTACTAAATTTCTGATTCATTCTCTATGAACAACTTTTCTTGAACTTCGTTTGTGGAATGCATGTGTTGCTTGATAGATAGATAAATCTTATTCTTCTTTTCAATACTCTCTCTCTCTCTCGCTCTCTCTCTCTCTCTCTCTCTCTTCTTTTCTCTTTCTCTTCTCCCTGAATTGCTCTCTTGATCTTCTTCTTTAATTCTCTTCAATCTCTCTTCTTGCTTTCTTTGTTACCTAATTTTCTAATCAGCAAATCATTTGCATCGGTTTTATGCAGAATCAAAGCTAAAGAACTGAACTTCAACAAATGTTTGAAGTCTTGAAGAAACCTGGCAAGTACAAGGTACAAAGTTTTAGATACCTCAGTTGTCATTTCTTTCACCCTTACTGTTAGATACAATTCAATTCATTTGTATTCAGCCCCCATTTATGGGAGGAATGAAAGCCAACTCATTTCTATGTTTAACAACCTGAGACCCAAAGCAGTTGTACTCCTCATTCAAAGCCAGGACCATGCACCCACTAATCTGCTTCTAAGGTCGGGAACTTGTCCAACACTCTGTTTGCAACACTCTTGGGCGGTAGCACCACAAGGCACTTGAAGCGATTTCTCCTAGCCCGTAAGATCGCGAGCTCTCGCAAAGAACAAAACCTTTACTTCAATTGCTGAATTCCGCAGAAAAGAAACACCCTCCACACAAAGCTGAGAACAATGTTGCAAGCATGGCCATTAGGCCATCAGTAGTCACAGCTAATCACTTGAACAACAACAACAACAACAACAGTATAGTAAACTATTTTGTTAGCAACAACAACAATGTTTCAAACAATGAAAAACTGAGTTTTGTTGATTGGTTTCGTGAAATGTGTAGCTATCAATTTGTTGTTTTATTGATTGGTTGTAGAACACTGCGAATTTCTTAATGGAATAATAATATTGCGAGTGGAATGTAGATTTGTATATTTTCAATTGAAAATGAAAATGGAAATTAATTTTGAGCATTTTCGGCTATTTTTTTTTAAATTACATTTGATAGGGGTTTGAAACCCCTATGTAATCCTTCGACGATAATATAGAGGTCTCAAACCCCTATGAAATCACTACAATTGATAGGGGTTTGAAACCCCTATGTAAGCCTTTGAAGATATTATAGAGGTTTGAAACCCCTATGAAATAGCCAAGATTTGAAAGAGGTTTGAAACCCCTATGAAATAGTCAAGATTTGATAGAGGTTTGAAACCCCTATGTAAGCTTGGAAGATAAGATAACACCTTAAAAGATAACACTTTTCATAGAGGTTCAAAACCTCTATGAAAAGTAGAATTTGTTCTAGTGAATGGTTCTAAGATCTTAGTGGAAGTCAACCAAGACTTCTAAAAAGTCTCAGCCCTATGTGTCTGAAACCCAGAGGCAACAAAAAAGAGGAAAATAAATTCAAAAATCTAAAAAATATATATGAAAACGACCAAAAAGTTTTCGAAATTGCTAGATACACTCGATTTCGTCAACATTTATACCAAAAATTTGAAATTCATTTCTCAAATATCGAACCCCCAAACCCAACAACATTAACACAAAAATCGACTAAAAAAATAAGAAAAAATAAAATAAAAAATCTAGAAGTCGACACGAAAAAAGGTGGGGAATACACTCACGGCGTCAAATAGATGTGGTTTTCCTCGAATTAATATAGTTGGAGTTTGATCAGAGGTAAGGGGTGATTTAAGAGAAGAAGAGTCGGTTAAGTAACTGGGGTTTGAGTGAACGGGGTGAACAGGGTATGTGGGAGCAAAATCTTTTTTGTATAGAGAGGTAATAATGTCATTTTGAGTTGGGGCCAAAATGAGATGCCCCTAAAAAATTGAACTGGGTTCCATTAATTAGCAAGATGTGGGGTTCGTTTAGCCGCATCCATGATATACCAATGTTTACTTTATACTATTGTTATATGCCTAGCTAGATCGACCTGAAATATTGATATTATTTATTCAAAATAATCAAGTTTAATTTGTTGTCGTCTCACTTTGATCGATCATTATTTTTTTATTATTGTTATGGTATCTGGGGCACAACCCCATCTAATCCTGGACTCGAGGAACTTACCTAGGAGATCGATCAATCAATATTTTAATTACGAAAAGCTTGCTATATTAATGCTTTGTATACTTCCTCTGGTAAAAAATTATATAAGGTATTTTGCATAAACACACATGCATAAGTACGGAATCATTAATTATAAATTTAAATTACATTATTGCCCATTAACAATTTAACACAAAATAGAGAGCAAGTGTTTTAATTACACGGTTAACTATGTTTAATTATAGAAAAATATTAGAATGACAACAACAATGTCACACCTCAACATATTGGCTGACAAAAGTCTTCCATGCGACCTCAACCCGTGTGTTATGCATAAGGATCTATGTATGCATGTATCCCGAAGCGCAAGTAGATGACTCTTGTGAGCCAATGTGTCTTGTGGTGTGACTTGCTATTGTCATTCTAGCACTTCTCTTTAATTATTTATTTAATCCAATAATTCTTGCCCCCACTTTAACACAAACAGACAGTAAGTGTTTTAATTACATGGTTAACTATATATACACACACGTACACAAAAGAAAATAAAAAATGGGTTTTACAAGTGCCAAAAAAAAAAAAAAAACTGGGGTTAACTATGCATATTTAATTATTTTTGACAAAACAACTATATTCAATTTTTTATTTAATCCAATAAAATAAGAACATGCAAGCGTATAATTAAATGTTGTATTTGAATTAAACTATGCGTTAATGCTCGTGTAAATTTCTTGTTCAAATCATTCTGAACTAATATGGGCAGCATAAACCACACAGCAGAGTAGCTGCACCCACACTAGAACAATTTAGGCTTTTAATAACACTTAATAGATAGAGGCTTTAATTAACCCCCATGTATTAGGCAATTAAGCTTTTAATAGCACCTTATACATAGAGGTTTTAAGTAACCCTTATGTTTTAGGTAATTAGCACCTAATTCATAAGGGCTTAAAAAACCTCTATGGAAACTCTTAAACCCGATGAAAACAAAGTCGTTTCGTAGTCTCCACACTCAACACTCAAAGCAAACCCTACTTCGACCTTGTCGTCTCCACACTCAACATTCTCGTCGTCTCCACACTCAACATTTTCCTCGTCGTCTCGTCGTTGTCTCCTCCCCCTACTTGGCCGTCCTCACCCTCATCGACCGTCTCTCGCAGGGACGAAGACCACGACTAGAGCGGCTGGAGAACCCCGATCTCCACGCGGAGTCGTCTCCACAGGACCCTAACCTCTCAATGTGAGCTCTCTCTGTCTCTTGTTTGATTCAATCTTCATTTTTTGATGATTTTGGCCGTCTAATTTGTTGTTTGGTTCAGATCTATTGATTTGTTGCTTTTGTGGATTCAGCTTGTAAAGCAAGAGGTTCAGATCTCAATCTTCACTTTAAGGTACATTGGTTTCAGCTTGTAAGGCTAGAGGTTCAGATCTGGTATTGGTAATCAATTTCGTGATTCAAAGTCTTCCACTCTTCGCATAATTGCTGGATTGCTTTTCAATTCTTGTGGTTTCTGGTTTCAAAGCGATTAATTTTGTGCATTTTTGTCTTGTGACGAACCTTAAATATCCATATAGCTAGCTAGCTCTCAATCCAACACACGCTCTCATTATTTAAACCAAGATTTATATTGGAAAACCATAGCCGCTAATCGCTATATATACATTCTCAAATCAAGTCCACGGAATGCGCCTCACTGATCATATTGCTAACATCTCCACATTCCATGTGACAATGTGATGTCCATTAATTCTTATACCTAACACTACAAAAAAACATCAAATCAGAAACGAAAATTTCCGTCTCTGATTTGCATAAATTCCGTCTCTAATTGCAATCAGAAATGGAACAGAGACGGAATCAATTCCGTCTCTAAAAACATCGTCGCTGATTCGATCAGAAACGGAAAATTGATTCCGTTTCTGATTAGAGACAGAATAGAGACTGAATAATTCCGTTTCAGATTAGAGACGGATTTAGAGACGGAAATTAGAAATGGAACAGAGACGGAACAGAAATGGAATTTTTTCCGAAATGGTACATTTGTAATTGCATTCCGTCTCTGATTCCGTTGCTAATCAGAAACGGAATCAGAGACGGAAATAATAAATTTATGAATTCCGTCTCTGATTCCGTTGCTAATCAGCAACGAAATCAAAGACGAAATTCTTATTTCCGTCTCTGATTCCGTTTGTGATTTCCCTGAAATATTCCTGGAAAATTAGAGACGGAATAGCAACGAAATGTTTGAATTCCGTTGCTAATCCGTCTCTAATTTTCCTTTTCGTTTAATTTTCAAACATAAACATAATCCAATTGGTTCTCCAACCTATAACTTGAAATTACAACCATAGGGCCTACTCCATCGCCTGCACCCCCTCCAACAACTCCTTGGGGGTGCTAACATCCCACAAAAAAAACCAAATTTGACATTCATACATCGACAATATATATCAACAAATATTCAAAAGAGAAAAAAAAAAGTAAAAATCAAAATTTGAAAAAGATTTATGTATCCACGGAAAATTGTCTTGTATTACAAAAGCTCCAAATTTGTAAGTATTCACGAAAACCACCAATCATATTGTTCAACAACCACAAAAAAAAGAAAACTTACAATCCTATAAATATGCACAAAAAGAATTAAGCTTAATAACCAAGAACAAAATCCATCTAATGTTCAACAGCTCCAATCACCAAAACTCCAACATGATTGGTCAGAATAAGAAGAGCAATAAGGACTCAATATAATAACTATAACGCAGCTTTGAAGCACTTCTGATTCTCCATCTGAGGACAACAATCAGTGATAATGCATATTCACAGGGTTCCTTCCGAGCAGTCCTGAACCAAATAGAGAGCTAAATAGCGCCCAAAAAAAGTGTCAAGGCAAGTTCAACATGTGTTTTCGATTTCCATTCTCGAAAGATTAGAGAAAGACTTTTAACTAAATAATTCACCATAATATGTGTTCTTCTAAGAAAGCAATTTCAAATACTCTGATAAACAGGATTGTCATGATCAATTCTTCAAAGTACGGTGAATTCCAAAATGATTTTTAGTGAAAGATCAACCGTAACTCTAGTTAAAACTTCACTATAGGTCTTCCTTATCAAAAACAAATTATCACATTCCCTATGATTAATATGACACTAGATGGCACTCAAATGCATTTCCCAAGTCTCATGGATAGATCAATTAGTTGTGTGAGCAGAGCATATACCATAAAAGCAAGTATAAGGCATATTGAACATGGAGAATTCGATGAAAGGGGCAGTAAACAGAATATGCATCGTCAAATGCATCCTTAGTATTGATTGTATCTTTTATGGCAAACTAGTGTCTTAAGCATCATAAACAAGTAATTGAAAAGCATGATTGTTTGGGTCATGACTTAATTAACATGAGTACAGTCAACCCGTAAGTTCTTGGCATTGATCCACATAAATTGGCGACTCAAAGCGATACTGATCATGCTTTGTTTGATCTCCCCGCAATGAATAAATATGACCAAAGCGAAGACATGGATACTTGTTCTTTCAGGATATCAATCGCACATCAAGAAAATAAGTACTAATACATATCATTTCAAAGAGAGAGAATTTAGGGGCCAACTATAGAGAAAAGATCTTTTGATGTATAAATCCAAATAAACCAGTGAGAGCTAGAATGTGTTAGATGCCTACTTTAAATGCTAAAACATGAAGCTGTAACCAAGGCCTCCCATGAACTAAAGCTATATATAACTTCATTATAGGTTCAACAATGATTACCAAACTATAGAATGAACATGAATAATTTAAGTTCTCCACCGAGGAGACAGTAATGAATGTCTTATTTAGGGGCATTAAGCAACAAATTGGATTATCTCATGATCAAAGCGACAAGAGCTAAGCTAAAAACAACAAGGGGATAATTCATCAATGGAACAATCAATGACATGCTAAAACTAGTGTGGTTTAAGATTTTGTTGAACCGGTAAGTTGCGCAATTGTTGTGTCTTAATTCTTTGAGAAAATGAGATTTATCGCAATTAGTGTATAGTTCGAGACATTATTTGGCAATATCGACCACTTGAATCATGTGTGAAGATGAATTCAATCAATAGTTTTACTTGATGTCTTGTAAAAGAGAAAGCGAAAACAATGAAGCTAATCGAAGAAACAACAAAAGAAAGTTTTAATTAAGTTCAATAGGGTAAAACAAGTGGAGAGCACCTATTGAGATAGTGCAGGTCGCATTCAAGGATATTGGACAAATCATGAAATTTATGAAGAAATACCCCGAAAAAAAAATAGTGATAAAGACGACAGCATATAATCCACTTGAAACGCTTAAAAGGGTAATCTACATGGAAATCACTAAGAAACTATGAGGGGGAACAAAGCATATGATCATTCAACATCGATTCTCCACATACCTTTGTTTTCCAAAGCTTTTGTCGTCTCGTTCTGTTTCTAAACAGTGGGAGAAAATGGCAAACAAAAAGTTAGAATAGCTAAGCCATGACTTAATATTAACCTTTATTGGAACATCCCCCACTAAACTTCTTAGACCAAAAAACACCAAATTGATTTATTGGCGTCATTGTTCATTAATGCAAGGGACACATGGATTGGTTAGTCACGGAAAATCTCTGTTCTTTGTAAAGGCTTTATCTGCATGTCTATATTAATTAGAGAAAAGCGTACCTTTTGCAGCAGCATGTGAGTGGTCCTAATGTAGAAAGAATAACGAGAGATGAAGTTCGGCATGTGAAGCCACTTTGCAGTACGACACAAGCTCAAGAAGAGCTAATCAAGTTAATGTATCGTAAGACCGCAGCGGTATTGATAGCCACATTGAAATCGAAGTTTAAAAAGAAAATAAAACATACTTGCTTACTTCAACAACTGGGTAGGTGAATCGAAAATTAACAAGGGACATCTCGCACATGCCCTTCAAAAACATAAGCTCATCGCGTCGTGTCGCCCGGCAAAGAGATTCTCGAAGGCGAGTCCAACCAAGATTCAACAGGCTCTTTGAAGCGGCATGCATGGGCCACTGAAGGAATTATAACAATATGACAATAATAAGAGAATATGAAGAGTAGAGTAGGGACCTCAAACAAGGGGCACAACACAACATATTACTAGTAAAAAAACACAAGTACTTGATCGGTTGAGTGAGCCATAGAAAATCTTATCTTCTCGTTATCTTTGGAGTTTGCCACTCGCCACAACTCACAACAGTGTCTTTCAACTTTTCTTCTCCATGGCCTGGACAAGATTGGCCCATGCATTTGGTCTCAGGTGCATGGCCACCTTCAATGAAACTAAATTTCTGTCGTATAAGTTGGAATCTGTAAAATGGTCGGAAAAATTTGAAAATTGACCATACAAGCATGATTTAGATAAGTTGGGTTATAATGCAAAATACGTAATGCCATACACTGAACTACAACAACCCATGTTAAGATGAACTGAATTTGCGAAAACAGCCCATCATGAATGCGCAATGCCATACACTGAAATGTGGCACCACATAAGTTGGGTTATAATGCAAAATACATAAAAGCTAGTTCTCGCAACCAAAAACAAATTGCAAGAATGCCATCGCTTGTCGATCATTCTTTGAAAAAAAAGACTATAACGTATCACTAGAAAAAGAAAAAGAAAATAAAATATATTCTCACTATAGAGTTTGATTAATCCAAGTTACACGATAGCCCTCCTCCAGGGATTTTATTGACAAATTTCGGGAAGAAACTCACAACCTACTTACAAGACTTTTCTTCCTTTTTCCCCTTGCTAAAAAACATATTACTTATGAAAGACAGGCTCCTAAAGCTTCACTTCTAGATTCTTAGCAACAACATCAATGAAATCTTCAGTGCTCAAGTATAAATCTCTGGATACTCTGCCGAGCAAAAGAATATATCAGAGATTCAGAAGTACTTTAAAAAGGATAAAACCATCCAAGAAAAGAGAACTTACAGATTCAAGATTACCTCAAATAACTAGTTATGGAACAAGAATTTTTTTAGAAAGAGGAACGCATTGCTGATTTTCTAAAACGGGTTGAAGAAAATAAATAAGAAGCACAGTATCTCTGGATAAAAAATTTATACACAACTTTGAATGATTCGATCAACTTGCGTGTCTAACTAATCCTTTAGATGGGATTCATGCAAAGCCCCGTGGATAGGCTATCTTGCCACAAATCTAAGTGATGAACGGTGGAACTACTCACTAACAGTTTTTTTAAAAAAGATAGGTATTCCAAGATATCTATAATTTCTAGCAGCTCTCCAAAAAATTAAACGCTAAAATATTGAACCAATATATGAAAGACATTATGGTATGGGAAACCAATATATTGAAACTATAAATTAGCATGATTGCGCTCAAGTTGAAGCTGAGATGATATTTTGTAGGAAAATAGGATTAATAGCAAAATAATATTAGATAAAAATAGAAAATGGCAGACAAAAAGTTAGAATTTTTGGCTTCTATATTTCACTCGTCTCCGAACTTCACTGAATTACCAGACCTCCACACAAACTGAAAAAAGCACAAACAAAACAGCTTACATTACTTAAGCAAAGAAAAATGAAGAAGAAAATAGAGTAAACCAAATTTGCACATTTGAAGTACTGTTCACATTTTTTTACAGTACAAGAAATCCACCTTCTCTTAGTCTTAGGGAACCTTTCCAGCTAAAATCACCTTATGTTACTAGAAAGAGTTAAAGAAAAGTTGCAAACATGCATTTTTCGACATTGAAAAATAACTTCATAAAATTAAGATTCAAATCTAACTCCTGATTCACAATGACGACAAGATTACAATCGAAATACAGATAAAGATGCCTAGTTCAAACACCAATTACTAAACCAAGTCCACCATATTTATATATGATGTTGATATATAATTAAAATATACATGTATAAGAGAGTAATATGCACATCTTCAGCTGCGAAGAAATAAACAGTGCATCAATAGTCCAATAACATGAAAAATCACAATCAAGTCTGCGCTTATACTTACAAGTCACGCAAACAAATCATTTATTAAAATAATTTTGCATCCTTGTTCAGTGAGACGGCGTAAGACAACACACAGCAGTGAATCAATACATGAATACCTAACAATCAATCACGACACGCGATGCATGAATCCGATATCCTTGAATTAAAACAATTAAACGAGAGTCTAAGAATCAACAAAAATGGATGTACAAGGAAATAATACATAAAAGGCTTTCCTTTCAACCTTTCAAGAATCAAAACTAAATGTAGAACCAGATCTATGAACAATAAAAAAACACTAAGCAGATCCAGATCTACACAAAACAATAATCAGTCAACACAACATGATAATCACTGACTTTGAAGCCACAAACGATTCAAATCTAAAATCCAGAACAAGATCAACCACGATGCTCAACATCGAAAAGCAAAGAACATCATCACAAACGAATTGAATCCAAGCTCGAAAGGAGAAGAGAAGATAGAATCTCACCTCGGCCGTCACAGAGAAGGAGATTCCTCTCGCAAATTGCCGCAACAAAACCCTAGCGAAGCGAGAGAAGGAAAGAAGACTTGTGGCACTAGGGTTTGCTAGTTAGCACCACATTTTATAGCAACAAAACCCTAGCAGAGAGCGGTGAGAGAGAGGGTGAGAGAATGAGAGCAGAGAGCTGCGAGAGAGAGAGATAGCAGAAAGCGGCGATGGTGAGGGTGAGAGAGAGAGAGAGAGAGGCGGTGACGGTGAAAGAGAGAGCAGAGAGCGGTGACGGTGAGAGAGAGAGGAGAAGGGGGTGACGGTGAGAGAGAGCGGCGGTGACGGTGAGAGAGAGCGGTGAGGGAGAGAGGTTTCGTTGAGTGAGAGAGCGGTGAGGGTGAGGGAGAGAGGTTTCGTTGAGAGAGAGAGAGAGCGGTGAGGGAGAGAGATTTTAGGGAGAGAGAGAGTTTTGGTCCCCATTTTTGAATTATCGAGATCGAAACACGCATGAATCTCGAGACGTAACGGATAGTTGTAATAAATGAAAATTTTGGTGGGAATGTTGGCGCCATTTTTTTGAGACGGAATTAATTCCGTCTCTATTTCCGTCTCTTATTCGTCTCAATTCTCTCTGAATTAGTCCGTCTCAATTCCGTCTCTAACTAATTTTTTTAGAAACGGAACTTATTTCCGTTGCTAATTCCGTTTCTAAATTTCATTTTCCTTGTAGTGTAATGCTTTTGACTGGTAATCAACACTTATAAACTACTCCTATGTGCGTATTAGCTATATGTTTAAAAAATCATTACTAACTAATTGCACTCACATTAAGCATGTTTGATTATTAGTTTTTGCTAGCTAGATAATGTGAAGAGGCTTTTGAGGTAGTGAACGTGTTTTAGATGGAATGTTTGAGTGGTATATATAGAGTGGTGAGTGGTGAGGATGAGAATGACTAGTTTTTAAATCTGTGGAGTAATCTGCTTTAGTTGTTGATACAGAGTTTTCTGTTTCACTTTTTTCCAATTGGCTTTTATTCTCATATGGAAACTATACGTGCATGGCTTATCCAAATACATATCACTCCAAAAGCCAGTAGGGGCTCCTTTCTTTGATATACTAATTTAGTTTTTACAAAGACCCAAAGAGTGAAGATCTCGGACTCCCAATTGTAATTAAAAAACATGTTTTATTAATGATTACATAAAGTACCAAACTGAATAAACATGTATTTATATATGGTCTAGTACTAATTAGTTTGATCGATTTTCAAGTGCATATTATATGCAGTGCATGCTTTTATATCCTTCATGAAATGTTTTTACAATGCATTCTGAAATAACTAATGTATATAAACTAAGATTTATTATATTACTCAATGAAATGACATGCAAATATTCAGTCTATATGGGAATAGTTGCAGTCTATATGCGAGTTCAAATTTTTGCGTGCTTGAACATTTCCTAAAATAGATGATCATATATTGTTTAACAATGAAAGAAGTTGTGTTTTTCTTTGTTTCAACTAATTATTAAAGTATGGCCATTCGGGTGGGTGGCCTTTACTCAAGTTATTAATGTCTTATTGCATCTTTATAGGCGTTGATTCCCTAGAGCCTAATGACCAACTATAGGGTGCAATCTGTATGGCATATGGGACGGATTTTTGTCTAGTTACTTCAGTGAGTTTTTGCTAGCCATATTTGTTGGATGGCTGGGATCTTGATATTTTGTGAAATGTGTGTATAGACATTCTTATAGATATTTTGAGTTCATCGCTGCAATGGCACAGCTAAATGTTGTTTGATTAATTTCATGTCTTTGAAATATGATATCAAGACCTCTGTGGCCATAAATCCATAATGCAATCACTGAGGTTGGTTTTTCATATTGTCTTGGCTACTTTATTTTATCAGCATTGAATTTATTTCATTTATTTCTGAGGACATAATAATTTGATCAAGTATGGTATTTATCAGTCATGTGATGTTTACATCTAGGACTTCAACTTACTCTTATTTTTAGATTTATTGTCGAGTTGGAAAATTGGTTGAGTTTCATGAATTGGAAGGCAACTCTTAGAACTGTCCTTTGCCTTAGTAAAATGAACATTTGTCTTGAGCGAAATCGGACTAAGATAAGGATGCACAGTCGTAAAACTTCTATATTTGAATTATTTATATGAATATAACAATGTTATTTCTAAGCACGCCAGTGACGCTACATCACATATAGCTGCTACCACTATGTTTTACTAATATTCATTTCTTGTCCAGCAGTTCTCCTGGCAAATATTTTGAATGCAGATAATCAGTTCTTATAAATTAAGTCCTTTTTTTTGGCTTCACACTATCATGTCTTATGCAAGCTCATTATCCAACTCGAAATGAAATCCCTTTTCCTGCATCTATGCGGTGGTGAGTAAGCTAGTCTCATTAACCATACAAAAATGATATATTACTCGGGCAGATTCAAAAAAGTGTTACTTAGTCTGTAAGTTCTATAAGTTCATGGCATTATGATCTTATTAATTTGCATATCCTTTCATGTACTCTAGGAGCCAGGGGAGATAGAAGATGATGAGTAAATTGTGTTCTTTTTGAAGTGTTTTAGTTTTATTCTATTTAGGAATTTGAACAAGTTATCCTAAGATTTTGATAGCCCGTTAATTCACTTCCTTTGTTTTCTCAAGTGTGTGATTGAACTTTAGGACATATTATCCATTCTAATTTATTCAGTAGCATGTAAAAAAATGATCATGTTTGATTTTTTGAAAATTTGAAACCATTAAAGGAACGAAAAACGCTTCCTAGCTATATATTACCGATGTCGGTAGTATAGTCTTTGCTCTATAGTCATTCTTAATTATTAATGTAAGAGTACTAGATTTCAGTCTATGCATCTCCAAAATGCTATGAAATGGTAGAGTATTTGTGATTACAAAAAACGAAACAAAGGAATATGAATCCTTGTGTGCTTGTCTTTTGTAGTCCTTGCATAATTAAGTGCTGTTTTTTTAATTAATCAAGATATAAGTGTATTTGTGTGCTTGTCTGTTGAATACTGGAAATTCTAGGTTCTTGGACAAAGCATGTATCAAAGTTCAGGATGGAGATCATAAGAAGGAAAGTCCATGGAGACTATGCAGTGAAAACCAAGTCGAGCAAGTGTGACTAATCCTCTGTATGATCCCTATTTTTGTTTGTATAAAATTATTTGTAAACAAAGTTCAGGGTCTGTGGATCTCACCGAGAAACCTATATGTTCTTTTGAAAGTTACCTTGATGATGTTTTGGACCTCTCGTGGTCCAAATCGCAGGTCAGCTCCACACTCACTGCCTAACTAATGATTTTTACAACTTTGATACTTGATTTTCGATCGATTTTTTGTTGGATTTGCAAAGAATCGCTTTCCTTGTCGATGGACAAAACTGTAAGGTCATGGGACATGGAAACGAAAACTTGTTTGAGGTTGTTCGCGCACAATGACTATGGTAAGCTGCCTAACTAAAACTAAAGGTCCTAGTTTTTCAGTACTTTCTAGATGGTACAATAATTGACATAAAACATAACCAAATTTACATTTGAAAAGGATGAACATATATGCTTGTATACATGTATGTACATAGTAATTGTTTTGTACTTGAAGAAAGATAGCAAGATAGCTAGAAAGTTCAAAGAAACAGTATATGCCCTACTTATACATATATTAAAAACCAAGTCAAGAAGATACTGGTTGACATGGTGGTCTACTCTGTACTGAAAGGATAATTTCCTTGCAAGGCATTTTGTCAGTTTAATTAGATAAATTGACTCATGAGAGAAAAAAAATACATATTAGCAAGAAAAGACAATGCTATGATTTTTCATTATGGTTTTTTCATATAGGATGAAACTGGAGTTCACAAAAATCTGTTACAAGAAAAACGCTCATAAAGCGAGATCGAACCTCCGGTTTACACAACCGTGAGATCAAGCCCTGGCCATCTCCCGCCATTTCAACTGTTGCGCTTGAAGATTTGAAGTTCAATGGGGCACCAACAAAGACAAAGAAACAAGCAGAGAAAAATGCAGCCATGGCTACTTGGGCAGCTCTAAAACAAAGTAATCACACTTCATTTTGATTTTCTTAACCTTTCTCCATATGGGTTTTCATTGGTTTCTGATTCCAATCATGTTTTTTTTAACCTTTCTCCATATGGGTATTCATTGGTATTCATTGGTTTCTAATTTTTTTGAAAAAACTAAGGACGGGGCTTGTCGGTGGTTATGTTATTCTGTCTTTTTCGGGTATTTAGTTATGTTCTATTTTTTATTTTTTTGGATGAAAGTTATGTTGCTCTGTTTGTGGATTTTTTTTGGCACTAAGATGAATATGAATCTATGATTGAGTTTTTTTTTTGGCCTCTATAAATTAGTTTTCCATTCTAACTTTAATTTAGCATTAACACTATGATTTCTTTTTTCTTGTTTTACTGCCTTAAAACTGTGAAAGAAACTGAAGCTTGAAGACATGGTTTGAACTTACTATGTAGTTTATTTTGTTTGATTGAACTCACTACTGCCTTAAAACGCGAGAGATGTTTGAGGTACTCAAAGAACCTAATATTCAGTCGGAATGGCTTATAGCATCAAAGCTTCTTCCAACCCTTAGTTTTTTGCATGTATTTTCACCTTAGTCTTCACAGTAGTGTTTTTCTATTTAGTTTTTCTCCCTCTTTTACTTTTTTTTTGGATAAGGCATACATGTGAATATGAAATTTTTTCATAGATGGAGCTGGTCATGTCTTGTTCTGTTAAATTTGAAAACAAGATATTTTTTTTCTACTGTTATGGTTCTTAAATTATTTTTTTTGGATAAGGCATACATGTTGAACCCTTAAAAAATAATGTATTAACTAAATTCTACAACTATTGCTATTATTATTGTCATTGTCTTCTAGAGTTAAGTAGCTTATAAGCTCTCATACTTTGATGCTGAACAGGTAACTGGCATGAAATCAGATCTTTCTCAAATTGGAGTTAACCTCGAAATGATCCAGAACATGGTATTTTGATTGGTAAGTTAAATATTATGCAAAATTACCTCTTTTTCTTATGACGGCATGTAATGCGAAATATGTTATTCTATTCCTTTCCTTCTATATGCATTTACTAGTGTATTGTCAGTTATTTATTTAGCTACTGTTAGCCACTTCTATATTCTAGCTCACACAAGCTGCAGGTGACTTGCAAATTAATTGCAAACTCTTCCATCAAGGCCTTTATAGATACATACATTATACATACCCAAAAACTCAACTTATATCTTTTGCTCGGTTGGCTCTTTAAATCCTTACAAATATTATTTTGATAATTTCGCTAGTTTGCGCTCTTTATGTTCTATCTGAGATAAATTAACTTTTGAAAGGTTGCTAATGCTTTTGTCATAACATCTCTGCCTAGGTTATTTAATTTGTTGTTCTTAATTTCGGGTCTTTTCTTTTTCTTCAAGTCTTTCAGGACTTCATCTCCCATTCAACATGACAAATTGCAATGTGCGTTTTACTTGTTATGATCAAGAGACCCTTTTTTTTTTCGGTGGTGAGCTATTTAAATTTCTAATATCTAAATCAATTTGTATTTGTGGAGAGCCGAGCTAATAGATATCCTCTTATGTTTCAATCATCAGATTTGTGACTCATTCCCTGCAACATGTCAAGATCACTCTATCAAATCCAGGCAATGTAAGTTACCTTAATTTGACATCTAATCCCTTTGCAGCATAGAGCAAAAAATAAAAGTTTAGATAAAATGATACAAAAAATAAAACGGGGTGCGGCGGAGGCTTTATTTAGGACAAAGAGGTAATCAAGTATTTGAATTATGCGTGTTTGATTGTGATTTTGGTACGAATGCGAGGAATTTGGGAATTCGTTTGTTGAACAGGCTGCGATGAATGAAGCTCACTGTGCGGAGGAGAATCGTTTGGAACTGATTTGTTTGAAGCGACATGACTATTTTGGCTTATCGTAACTGTGAGTAAAATCAGTCACAAGTATGCAATTTATAATGTGAATCATCTAAATTTTTTTAGGTGTTGTTTATAACTTCTTTATGTCATCAGATTCCTGGATTGATTTACATTATATTACATATGATAATTTGAACTTTTGTTTAGAAATCTCAATAATGTCTCGCCAAAATTAGCTTTAAATCATTGATGGAACCTTTCTATCATTTTTAGTGTCTGTTTCTTTTCTTCTCTAAGTTTTCTCTCTTCAACTATATTATTTCAATTGCCTTTGTTGCTACTTTGTTTCTAGTTCTGTCATCTTCTTTAGCAAAGTCGTCCTTTATGTTCTTATATTGATTTAGGTAGAATACTGTTCATCATTATTAACTGTTTGATTGCTTATGAGTTATGAGGGTCTCTTATGATTAATTCTTTATATCATGCTTTGATGAGATGCATGTGCATTCATTTCAAAGTATATCCGAAGGACTTCAACAATTGCGTAGCCAAAGTGTTTCATTCTAGTATTTTTCTATACATAATGTAATGTTCCCGTATCCTTGAACTCTTGCAGAGAAGGCCAAGGTCTCCTTCAGTGGCACAAACTCTTCCATTCCATGACCATTGTAAGCAATCCTCCCTGAAACCTGTTTTATTTTTGAAAAATCCATTTCGGTTAACAAATCAAAATCACAAAATTTATTCTTATCATGTGTAGATGAGAAATATTTTTGCTTACCTTGAGACCCTTGTCAAGCTTTCCAGCTAAAGCTAATAGCAAAACGTTCTCTTTTTGTTTGGCAAAATGTGGAGTGAATTCAATAGGCCCTGTTGTGAACAGATAGCAAAGTTAACTATCACCAAAATGAAGTTCATTCTTTTAACTTTCTTGTACAAGTATTTTTAATTGTTCAGTACCTCTGCCATGTTAACTGAAAAATTGAGAATTGTTGGTAATGCTCATTGAAATTGTTTCCAGGCGAAACTCCAGTGACCTGTTATGCAAATGTCCTCAACCCAGGTTCTTGTATAGACTTTTCATTTCACACTTCAAAATAAGTGTAAACAATTTCAACGGGAATTCACAGCGGCGTGGACAGCAACACGGGTTAAGGTGCTTGTGAAGTTTATAGTAGGGGATCTTGAGTTGACTCATAACGGCCCGGGCGTAAAGGAGTTTCATACATGGTGGTGGATTGAAGAAATATGTCCCCTTACTCGAGGAAGTTATTGTCATTCAAGGCGCTGGTCATTTTTCAATGGTCATATCTATGCAACAGCCCCTTAACACATTGTTAAATAAAGTATGCTTCTTGGACTGGTTTTTCTAGAGATTTTACTTTCATGGAATTGTATATTTGTATATTTTCAATTGAAAATGGAAATTGAAATTAATTCTGGGCATTCATCCATTATTTTTTTTTTTTAAAATGACATTTGATAGGTGTTTGAAACCCCTATGTAAGCCTTTAACGATAATATAGAGGTTTCAAACCCCTATGAAATCACTACAATCGATAGGGGTTTGAAACCCCTATGTAAGCTTTTGAAATAGCCAAGATTTGATAGAGGTTTGAAACCCCTATGTAACCTTTGAAGATACGATAACGCCTTAAAAGATAACACTTTTCATAGAGGTCAAAAACCTCTATGAAAAGTAGAATTTGTTCTAGTGCCAGTGGCCAAGGTCTAGCATTTTTATTGAGACGAGAAATGTCGAATCTCGTGGGATGCAATTTTTTCTAATTAGATTTTTGTTTTCGATAGGAACGAAACTTTATTTATTATAGCCCAATTGCAACGAATTGTGTTAGATACAATGGCGAGAAACAATGTGTTTCTCATAAACAAAGTCAAAAAAACCTTACCAATGTAGTAAGGGAAAAATGCTTTTGTTCCCTTCTAAACCTCAACTCCCCCCGTCGCTTACGATTCATTGATGGAAACATTGTATCGATGTGGCGCCACAATCATACCGAATCAACTAGGTTGAACCCGTGTTCCTGTTGCCTGGGATGTACGAAAGTGTAAAAAAAAAATACAATGCTTTTATACCTCGAACTACATAAATCTCCAACTATCCTTCATGTATCCCACACTAGAGGCTTACACTCCCCTTGCTTCCTCAGAATAATCTTGCCCATTTCCCATTACGATAAGACCATGTGACATGTTTGAAATCCATGTCGCCCAACAAATTGGACGCCACAACCCTTTTGATAGAATCCCATACT
Organism: Stephania yunnanensis; assembly: GCA_039657365.1. Classification (NCBI taxonomy): domain Eukaryota; kingdom Viridiplantae; phylum Streptophyta; class Magnoliopsida; order Ranunculales; family Menispermaceae; genus Stephania; species Stephania yunnanensis. The sequence continues at coordinate 48,517,216 of CM077585.1, read as the reverse complement.
TTTGTCCAATCTCTGTTATGCCTTTCAAATAGCCTCATATTCCTCTCAGTCCAAATTCACCATAATGCAGCTTGAGCAGTGGTGTGCCATAGTCATCGTCTGCGTGCCCATGTTCTATGTATTTGAATTGCCAAAGTTTGTTGCACTGTATCATGGTTAGGCCACCCCATTCCTAGTTTCGTTGCCATAGAAAGCCAAATCTGTTTAGAGAATGTACACTGCAAAAACATGTGATCAATGGACTCTCTGTTTCATCGACATAAAATGCATCGATGAGGATATGTATAAGTCTTGTTGGTGCTTCTGAAGTACTTCTGCTGCACTTACCTTTCCCAACCAAATTAGCCATGTAAGGAACTTGTATTTCAGTGGGAATGCAGCGTGCCAAATCAGGTTATAGGTCTCATGGTTATTGTGACTCTACTGGGCATCTGGCATTATTGACGGATTTAATTGAGAAATATTTTGTGTTATCCCATTTCCATATACATTTATCTAACAGTTGGGTTCCCATTCGTACGTCCATCATTGTTGCATGGAGCTAATATCCAATTCGACTTTCTCCATCACATTTAAACATCGATGTCGGTGTAGCCCAAGCTCCCACTGTATAGCTCCGTGTTAATCTCCCATTGGTCCCACCAACTCGGATGCAAAGGCTGTAAGTTTCCTTGTAAGGTTGTAAATCAAAGGGAAATCCTCACAGAAAGCATTATCGCCTTTCCAACGGTCATGCCAAAAATGTATGCATCGACCATTTCCCACCTTATATCGTACCCCATCTATGAACAACTGTGTGCATGCTGCAATTGCTTTCCATGGTGATCTTCTGGTAGGTTTAAATCTTGTCCCCATGTCCTAACCATTATCATCTCGACCATAAATACTAATAATGACTTGCACCCACAACGCTTCTCTATCTTCTTGAAACCTCCATATCCACTTCATCAACCTGGCTTTGTTCTTTTCCATTAAGCTAGTTACACCCAGGCATCCTGTAACAACCAAAAAATTTAACTAGTGCCACGTGTAATTTCAGGTCATATGTGGGACCTACTTATTGTGATACGTATGTGCAAACCTTGGAGAATCGACACCGAGGTATGCTATTTTTGTTTGATGTTTGTATTATCTATTATACTTGATTGAACAATTTGAACAAACGAATTTCAGAAATGTACGAATAAGGTACACGCAGGCATATCAGTGTCGAGACAAGCGGAGACGTACCTTGAGTTGTGTGTTGAAGCATGACTGAGGTAGCGGCTTATGGGGTAAGTTTTATGTGAGCTAAGTGTGGTTTCATACTAGCTTTAATGTGGCTATGTTAATGTGAAATTAATCGGGCCCAAATTATTGAAATAAATCAATTGCCACATGATGTGCATCGTGATATGTATCAACTAATCTATAAGTCAAATGAGTAAACTATTGGAGTCACTTAAGAATGACTTGAAAAATTATTGAATGAAGATGGACCACTAGACAATCCTCGAGATACGTGTTCACACATGATCAAGGGCCAAGGTTCAATCATATCCATATATATATAACCAAAATTAAAAACTTATCATCTAAGTTTCTTATCTCATTGTTGACAATGAAGAAGAGAAAGTGCACTGCTGGAGTAATCAAGGAGAAGATCAACAAGCTTAGGTTGGAGAAATCAGTAGGTTGGTGAAGGAGATCGAGCTAGGAGTTCATGTAAGAGGTAATATCTTCACTCCATTAACATATCATGGTTAAGTTGATGAAATCATGGAAATTGATGTTGTGGTTGTTGTTTCACATTGGGTTTGATATTAGGGACCTCTTGTAGTATGTATGATGGTCTCTAAGGCGTTAACAAGGCCTATATGTAGAGGAAACCCAGAACTCGAAGTGTAAATTTTAGGTTCTGCTGCACATAGCGCCCTAGGTGGATAATCTAGCATGCTAATATTTATTAGTGTGTTAGATATCAAAGGTAGCGCACTAATGTTCATATTAACACGCTAATGTCAGGAACTAGCGCGCTTGATGTTTAAGGTAGAGCGCTCAAGTTGAAAATTAGCACGCTAATATCAGAATTAGCGCGCTAATTACCCTGACACTATAAAAATCTACAATTTTTAAAAGTTCCCTGAACACTCTAAATCGATGTAATATCCTAAGTAAAGTTCCCAACACACTTAAAATCCTATAATATGATATTAGGAATTTACGGGGATTCAAAAACATGTTTAGGAGTGTTGAGAGGCCGGATAGGCTAGGAACAAACATTGTGGATTTGAGGTAAGTAAACCAGCTAGGAAATGCATAGTTATTTCATTTTAAGCCATTGAATATTGTTGTTCATTGCTTTGTTATCTATCATTGGAATCCCATTATAATTGAGTTGTCCGAGGGCATGTGAGTCAACAGTGATCCTTGGAAGGAGTGGCTGGCTGAGGTAACATATCAGAGTCATGACATCGGGATGCATGCACTGGTTACTAATTTTTGCAGGGTGTGAGTTCTAAGCATGGTTGTTCCAGGAAGTCTCACTATTTTTTGGGTTTAGGGCTTATGAGTGTACCGAGTCCTATAACCCGAGTCTTGATGTTTTGCCTAGACTCAACGGCGTATTGGTTGGGACTACTTGCGCCTCTCTGTTTGCATTCCTGGATGCTCATTTATCGATTGGTTTTGCTTGATTTACAGTCATTTATTTATTCATGCATTCTTATATCTTTCTTTCTATCTGCATGAATATAGACTGATTTATTTATTTTGAAATGTTGTTTAGTATCCTACTGATGTTACTTACTTGGACTTGTTATTCTCGTGTTTAATTAAGTGCAGATCCACAATCGAGTAAGGGAAATGGGCCAGTACTAGGAGATCTATTGTGAGTACTTTATAGCGACATTCTCTCTCACAGTTTTTTAGGTTTTGTATTACTTATGTATATTATTTTTGTCACATGGGATATATGAGTTTTGTGAGATATTTTGGGACATGGAGTATATGCGGGGTTTTCCACGCTTTAGGTTGTTCTGACTGATTTGTATAGAGTTGTTTAGATTTGTTTAAATTGAAATAGCTTCCGCATAAACTTTGATAACTTACAAATTTGAATAACTCTTTCAAAATGTAAAATTATGTTGCCTTGTAATGATAAATGATTATGAAGGCTAACTAGACTTGTGTTGACGTCATGAGGTTTAGCTCGGGGTCTACGTAAGACTAGGCTGGGCGAGGCCCAGTTTAGGTTATGAAATTGGGCTGTCATAGCTGGTATCATAACCAGGTGTTTACGCCTAACTTAAGAATAAACCACAACAAACATAAGACACGAATCCATAATAGAGTTAAGACAAGGTTGGAACTTAGGGTGAAACCCTATGATTTTGACTTAAGTCTTAGTTGAGAAGTGAGGAGAGTTCGGGAATTAAAATTGGATTATTTGAGCTATTTGATGTGTTGTATATTATTACTATCGATAGTTATATCATGATCGAGAAATTGCATTCTTTGCAGAATGCGATGGCCAATCAGCCTGATATCAGTGATACCGGCCCGAGTGACGTTCATGAGAGGTTAGATGAGATGTCCCAACTGGTCACCTCACATGGCCAGCAACTGTTGGAAATTCTTCAACTTTTGAGAGCACAGACTACAACATCGCCTTTTACATCTGCGGCTGTAGAACCAAGTACTCAGGGCGGGAGTGCGTCAATAGTACAAACCGCTGTTACGACTCTTACAACGCCGACCATACCTGCGTCTGGTAAGGGGTATAGGTTCGGGTTGAGAGAGTACAATTTACTCCTTATATACCTATGGATGATACGTCGAGCACGCCCACTGATGGGAGCACTCGAGCGATGGTTGGGGCGAGGCAGTCTCGCGTGTTTCAAAGACACCACCCGAAGAAGTTTCACGGGGGTACAGATCTCGAAGCAACAGAGAAATTTATGCGGAGTCGTGACAAGATCCACGATGTCTTAGCCACACCAGATCATATAAGGTCGAGCATCTCATTAACTTCGTTATTCGAGAGGCTGATTTTTGGTGGCATAGCATGGTGGCTACGAAAGGGAAGCCCAATGATTGGGCTGAATTCAAAGAGAGATTCAATCAGAAGTATTTTGCTCCTTCGGTCAGGAACATGAAGAGGACTGAGTTTCAGAACATCCGACGGGTTCCTTACGAGACATCGATGTAGTATATGGGCCAATCCTTGTGGTTGATTGACTATGTTAGGGGCATAGCTGATACAGACGCTGACCAGGCCTACTACTTCATGAATGGCCTGTTGGGTGAGATCGGGTCTATGGTAGTGACTACTGATCCATGAACTTTACAAGAGGCGTATGATAGGAGTTTGGCAAGTTTCTGAGCACGTGCACTGGTACAGTAGTCGCAGCTCCACCACCAACATACTCAGATGTCAGACTGGGAGGCGATAGGAGGAGGAAGAGACCTAGATAATGGAGGTCGAGGGATCGAGCTCAGAGTGTGGGATATGTTGCATATCCACCTATTGTGCGTGTTGCGCCAATACTATCTGCTCCAGTACGGAGTTATACTAGCATACCACAATATCCTACACAATCAGGTCCTCAATGACAACAATATAAGAGGGGTGAAGGTAGAGGCATCGACAAAGGTAGTGGTCAGGGGCAAAAGTATGGACGGGGACAAAATATGCCATCTGGATCTGGATCAGGATCTCAACGTACATGTTAGGAGTGTGGACAACCAGGTCATTTCGCTAGTTCGTGTACGACTGAATAGAGGGCAATAGTAGTAGAGCCAGGAGCAGGTTCATGCTATTGTCGCCCTAGATCCAGCAACTACCCATAACCTGATTGACAGGTTCTATAATATCTTTTATTTCCGGTCGCATGGTAGGTGAGTTGGGTTTGAAACCCATTAAATTAGAGAGACTCTTAATCCTTAGCATAGCTGCCGGGGATAAAATATACACAAACTTGTTTTGTGTTGATTGTTCGATAGAGATATAGGGTCGTGTATTATCAGCAGATCTAAGAGTGTTAGAATTCCTAGAGTTTGATGCATTGTTGGTCATGGATTTGTTGAGTGATCATCATCCACAGATCCATTGCTTCAGCAAGAGAGTTACGTTTTAAATTCTCGAATATCTCGAGTTCATTTTTCAGGGGACTTTGACTAGTTTACCTATTACTAGAGGCAAGGTAACTTCTAGCGCAGAGGTCGAGACATTCGCTAGTGCTTTGAGTACGATGGAGAGGGTCGATACTAGGTTGGAGGAGGTACCTATTGTATGCGAGTTCCCATATGTTTTTTCTACAAAGTTACCAGGATTACCGCTTCCTAAGAAGATTGACTTCGTCATTGATTTGGTTTCGGGAACCAAACCTATATCTATTCCGTCGTACCGGATGGCTTCGAATAAGTTAGAGGAATTGAGTAGATAGCTTGATGAGTTGTTGGAGTTAGGGCTTATCCACCCGAGTATGTCACCTTGGGGCGCGCTAGTCTTGTTTGTTAAGAAGAAAGATAACAGCCTGCTATTATGCATTTATTACAAACAGTTGAACATGGTAATAGTAAAGAATAAATATCCACTTCCTTGCATTGACAATTTGTTCGACCAACTGAAGGGAGCACAGTGGTTCTTGAAGATTGATTTGAGATCTGGGTACCATCACCGAGGATTAGAGCAAAAGATAGGGAGAAGACTATTTTTTTCACAAGATACGGGCATTACCAGTTTATAGTCATGCCTTTTGGTTTGACTAACGCCCCAACAATGTTCATGGATATCATGCATTGAGTCGCTGAGAGAGTATTTGAATAGGTTTGTCATTGTGTTTATCGACGACATCCTTATCTACTCCAAGACCCGTGAGGATCACAAGGAGCACCTCGATACCATTTTGCAGACTGTATGCAAAATTCGGTAAGTGTGAGTTTTGGCTTACAGAGATCAGATTTCTTGGGCACATCGTTGGAGCCAACGGAGTGTCAGTGGACCCTGCTAAGGTCAAAGTTGCTATAGATTGGCCTACACCACGGTCAATGATAGATGTCCGTAGTTTCTTGGGGTTAGCAGGCTATTATAGGTGCTTTGTTTAAGACTTCTCAAAGATTGCAGCACCTATGACGCAATTGAAAAATAAAGATACGAGCTTTCAGTGGAACGATAGTTATGAACAAACCTTCAAGACTTTGAAGGAAAGATTGACTACCGTACCAGTTTTAACACTACCTAAGTCAGGGAAGGGTTTTAAGATGAACACCGATGCTTCCAAGGTCGATTTAGGTTGTGTTTTGATGCAAAATGGTAGAGTGATTACTTATGCATCCCGACAGCTGAAGGTTCACGAGAAGAACTACCCTACATATGACTTGGAGTTAGCGGTAGTGGTATCCGCATTGAAGATTTGGTGTCATTATCTATACAGAGAGAAGTTTATGTTGTTTACTAACCACAAGAGTTTGAAGTAGCTTTTCACTTAGAAAGAGTTGAACATGTGACAGAGGCTTTGGCTTGAGTTCCTCAAAAACTATGATTTCTCATTGGAGTACCATCCGGGAAAGGCCAATGTTATTGCAGACACATTGAGCCGTAGAGAGGAAAATTCAGAGATTGTTACCTGCCACATGACATACAAGTATGGTTTACTCGAAGTGGTTGAGTCGATGTATCATGTTGATATTCCGACCGGTCTAGAGTGTTGATTTGTGAGCAGCTAATAATTTAAATAATGTCGATTCAGAGTATGCTTGACGGCTAACAAGCAGATGAGCAGTACCTAAGGTTCTTGGAATTTGCTCAGAATGATCATTTAGATTAGAGTCAGTCGACAGACTCATGCCTGAGATTTAGAGGTCAATTGTAGATTTCATTAGTGGTTGAGTTACGTGATGTGATACTTAATGAGGCACACCAATCACGTTTTACGATTCGTTCGGGTCGGACCAAGATGTATGCTGATGTGTGTCGTCTTTTCTGGTGGTCTGGGATGAAGACCGATGTTTCTGATTACTTTCAAGCATGTGAGGTATGCCAGTGAGTTAAGGCTGAGCATTGGAGGCCCGATGGGTTATTACAACCACTTCTCATTCCTCGATGGAAGTGGGAGCACATTGCCATGGATTTTGTCAGTGGGCTACCTCGATCTCAGTGCGGATATGATAGTATATGGGTGATTGTGGACATGTTAACGAAGTTTGCGCACTTCTTACCGATCTCTACCACATATCGAGTGGATAAGTTGGCGAGTTTGTGCGAGCGGGAGATTGTTTGACTATATGGCGTTCCATTATCAATTGTGTCTGCTAGAGGGCCACAATTTACATCTTAGATTTGGCAGAGCATGCAGGCACAATTCGACATGTGGTTGGACCTCAGTACCGTCTACCATCCACAGTCTGATGGGTAGTCGAAAAGACTAATTCAGATTCTCAAGGATATGTTGAGGATGTGTGTGCTAGAGTACCGAGGATCATGGGAAGAGTATCTTCATTTATGTGAGTTTGCCTACAATAACAATAACAGTTATCTGGCCAATATTAGTATGACACCGTTTGAGGCACTCTACGGTAGACCGTGCAGATCTCCATCTTGTTAGGCGGAGCCTGAGGATGTGGCAGTTATTGGGCCTGAGATTGTAGTGGATCACATAGAGAAGATATGACTGATCAGATTGAGGCTAAAGGGTGCACAGGATAGGCATAAAAAATATTATGATACGTATCATGGCAAGTTAGAATATGAGGTCGGGAACTATATGTACTTGAAAGTTTTACTAATAAAGGATCACAAGAGGTTTGGGATTTGAGGAAAGCTTGCGCCAAGGCTCATTGGTCCGTTCAGAGTGAAGAAATGAATAGGCAAGGTTGTGTACGAGTTAGAGTTGCCACCTCAGTTGTCTGGGATCCACCCTGTATTTCATAATTCTATGCTTCGACTGGATAGGTCGAGAGAGGGCAGATGTCCGATAGTGGACTTAAGCTAGATATACATAAGGGAGGACATTACTTATGACGAACAACCTATTCAGATTCTAGACCGTAAGGTGAAGATTCTTAGAAACAAAGATATTCCATCACTCCTTGTCAAATGTCAACATCACAGAGATGAAGAGCTGACGTGGGAGCTCGAATCATACATGCACGAGTATTTTCCCTAAGTCTTCTGAGTTTCAGTAAGTTTTCCATGGTGATTTGTTTCAATTTCGAAGAAGAAATTCTAATTAGTTGAGAAGACTGTAACAACCCTAAAATTTAACTAGTGCCATGTTCAGGGTCGTATGTGGTACCTACTTGTCATGATACGTATGTCCAAACCTTAGAGGGTCGACACCGATGTATGTTATTTTTGTTTGATGTTTGTATTATCTATTATACATGATTGAACAATCTGAACAAATGAATTTCGGAAATGTATGGATAAGTTACACGCGAGTATGTCGGTGTCGAGATGAGCAGAGACGTACCTTGAGTTACGTGTTGATGCGGGACCGAGGTAGCGGCTTATGGGGTAAGTTTTATGTGAGCTAAGTGTGGTTTTATACTAGCTTTAATTTGGCTATGTTAATGTGAGATTAATTGGGCCCAAAGTATTGAAACAAATCAATTACCACATGATGCGCATCGCGATACATATCAACTAATCTACAAGTCAAAAGAGTAAACTATTGGAGTCATTTAAGAGTGATTTGGGAAATTATTGAATGAAGGTGGACCACTAAACAAGCCTCGAGATATGTGTGCACACATGATCAAGGGTCAAGGTTCAATCATATCCATATATATAAAATCAAAATTAAAAACTTATCATCTAATTCTCTTATCTCATCGTTGACAAGGAAGAAGAGAAGAGAGGGTGCATTGCTGAAGTAACCAAAAAGAAGATCAGCAAGCTTAGGTTGGAAAAATCAGTGGGTTGGTGAAAGAGATCAAGCTAGGAGTTCACGTAAGATGTAATATCTTCACTCCATTAATATAGCTTGGTTAAGTTGATGAAATCATGGAAATTGATGTTTTGGTTGTTGTTTCACGTTGGGTTTGATGTTAGGGACCTCTTGCAGTGTGTATGAGGGTCACTAAGGCGTTAATAAGGCGTATGTATAGTGGAAACCCATAATTCAAAGTGTAGAATTATGGGTTCTGCTGCACAAAGCACTCTAGGTAGATAATCTAGCACGCTAGATATCAGAGGTAGCGCGCTAATGTTAAAATTAGCGTGCTAATGTCAAGAACTAGCGCACTAGCGTGCTAAAGTTGGAAATTAGCACGTTAATATTAGAATTAGCGCGCTAATTATCCTGGCAGTACAAAAATCTGCAATTTTCAAAAGTTCCTTAAACACTCTGAATCGGTGTAATATCCCAAGTAAAGTTTCCAACACACTTAAAATCCTATAATATGATATCATGAATGTAAAAAAGAGTTACAGGGATTCAACAACACGTTTAGGAGTGTTGAGAGGTCGGATAGGCTAGGAATCAGCTTTATGGATTTGAGGTAAGTAAACCACCTAGGAAATGCACATTTATTTCATTTTAAGCTATTGAATATTGTTGTTCATTGCTTTGTTATCTATCCTTGAAATTACATTCTAATTGAGTTGTTCGAGGGCAAGTGAGTCAACGGTGATCCTTGGAAGGAGTGGCTGACTCAGGTAACATATCAGAGTCATGACCTCGGGATGCACTACACTGGTTACTGGTTTTGATGGGGTGTGAGTTCTTAGCATGGTTGTTCCAGGTAGTCTCACTATCTCGTGGGTTTAGGGCTTGTGAGTGTACCAAGTCCTAGAACCTGAGTCTTGTTGTTTTGCTAAGACTCAACGACCTATTAGTCGGGACTACTTACACCTCTTTGTTTGCATTCCTGGATGCTTATGTATCGATTACTTTTACTTGATTTATAGTATTTTATTTATTCGTACGTTCTTATATCTTTCTTTCTGTTTGCATGAATATATACTTATTTATTTATTTTGAAATGTTGTTTAGTATCCGACTGGCGTTACTTACTCGGACTCGTTATTCTCGTGTTTAACTGGGTGAATATCCGCAATCGAGTAAGGGAAAGGGGCCAGTACTAGGAGATCTATTGTGAGGACATTGGAGCGGCCTTTTCTCTCACATTTTTGTTGGTTTTGTATTACTTATGTATATTATTTTGTCACATGGGATATATGGGTTTTGTGAGATATTTTAGGACATGGAGTATATGTGGGGTCTTCCATACTCTAACTTGTCCTGACTGATTTGTGTCGAGTTGTTTAGATTTGTTTAAGTTGAGATAGTTTCCGTATAAACTTTGATAACTTACAAATTTGAATAACTCTTTCAAAATGTAAAATCTCCTTGCCTTGTAATGATAAATGGTTAGGAAGGTTGACTAAGCTTGCGTTGACTTCACGAGGTTTGACTCAGGGTCCACATAAGACTAGGCCGGACGGGGCCCAACTTAGATTGTGGAACTAGAGTTGTCACACCATTTCATTTTTGACTTTGTCACTTGATCCCATGCTATTAAAGAATATGAGGAATTCGAACCCATTTTTCGTCATAGGAAGTTTTGCTTTAGTTTCTCCCCGTGACTTGCCACTCATTTTGGCATTCGATAAAGAGACATAAAGAATGACGACGAGGCTTCTAACACCGAGAGGATCATAGTTAGTCTTCTTCCCTTCGATAAGGATCCCTTGTTCCATCCATCGAGTCTCTTGGTCATTTTCCAGATAACTGGAGCCCAAAAAGTAGTCGACATTGGATAACCATCCAACGGCATGCCGAGGTACTTGAATGGCCATTCTCCCACCTCACATCTGATGTACCGAGTTATTGAGGCGAGTACATTATCATTTAAATTAATTCCCACTAATAGTGATTTGTTAAGGTTCAACTCTAGTCCCGATATAGCGCAGAAAGTGTTCACTACTCTCATTATGTTCATCACGGTTTCTCTATCACCCTCTACAAAGAATAAAGTATCATCCGCAAATTGAAGATGTGATATGTGTACTACTTCCCGACCCACTTTTAATCCTCTAACCATATGGTGTTGCTAGGCTATATCTAACATCCTCCCTAGTACATCCACTATGAGCAAGAATAGAAATGGAGACATAAGATCACCTTAATTATTGCAGTCCTCGTTGTGCTTTAAACTTCCCCTAAGCCTTCCATTGATCATGACAGAGAAATTGGCTGATGACACACATCCTCGTATCCATTTTCTCCACCAGGCCCCAAAATCCTTCATTTTGAACACAAAGTCTATAAAGTCCCAATCAACATAGTCATAGGCCTTGGCGAATTCGAGCTTGATGACTATCCCTTTCTTACCTTTCTTTTTATGTACTCCACAACTTCGCTAGCTATAAGGGCTGAGTCAAGCATTTGACGCCCCAGAATAAATGTATTTTGTTCTTTAGCAATTATGTATCCCATGACATCTCTCAACCGTATTGCAAGAACTTTGGATAGTATCTTGTATAAGGATGATATCAAGCTAATAGATCGAAAGTTCGATAGATGTCCCGAATTTGAACCTTTAAGAATCAAACAAATGTAGGTGTTATTCACCAATGTATTGACCACCCCTTTCCTATGGAGTTCCTTCAAGACTCATATTATTTCCTCCTTTAGAGTTCTCCAACATTCCTTATAAATTGCCATCGTGTACCCTTCAGGGCCCGAGGCCTTGTCTCCCTCGCAGCTACTTACCGCATTCCATACTTCTTCCTAAATAAATTGTCTTTGAAGGCCGGTTACCATAGTTTGATCAATTGGGCCCCACTCCACACCTTGAACTATCCATCTATCCCTCATAGGGCTAGTGTATAGCTTCTTAAAAAAGTCTATGATAGCATTTTCCACCACCTCAAGGTTTTTTGTGAATTCTCCCAAAGTAGTTAAGATCCTATCTACTACAATCGTTCCTTTCCTTGTGCTTAACATTCTATGAAGGAGTTGAGTGTTGGCGTCCCCATTTTGGCCCATTTAATTTTCAACTTCTGATGAGCAAGTCGACTTTCCATCAGGAGCACATGATCTAGCTCTTGTTTCATCTTTGCCCTGACTTCTCTTTTTTCTAAACTTTAGCTTGCCTGTCCCTTTTCATTGTCTAGGGAGGATTTCTTTTATATTAAGTCATTTCTATGTGTTTGCAAGTGGCCAAATTCACATTTGTTCCAAGCAGTGATATTTTTCTGATAAGAAATTAAGAAACAACTTGTCCTATTGAAGTCACTACAAAAAAACAGCAAATCAGAAACGGAAATTTCCGTCTCTGATTTGTTAAAATTCCGTCTCTAATTGCAGTCAGAAACGGAACAGAGACGGAATCAATTCCGTCTCTAAAAACTTCGTCGCTGATTCAATCGAAACGAATTCGATTCCGTTTCGATTTAGAGAGGATCGAAACGGAATTTAAATTCTAATTCCGTTTCGATTAGAGACGGAATAAATTCCGTTTCGATTATTTCGTCTCTCGATCCGTTGCTAATCGAGACGGATCGAGACGAAATTTGATCCGTTTCGATTTATGTATTTTAGAGACGGAAATAGCAACGGAATCCAAAGATTCCGTTGCTATTTCCGTCTCTATTTTCATTTTTGTTTAGTATATAGGTCTCAATCCAAGCACATTTAACCCGCCAATATATAATAAAAATCATCGCCGCACCCTCCAACAACTCCTTGGGGGTGCTAACATCCCCCCAAAAAACAAAATTTGACATTCATACATCGACAATATATATCAACAAATATTCAATTGAAAGAACAAAAATGTAAAAATCAAAAATTGAAAAAGATATATATCCAAAAAAATTGTATAGTATTACAAATGCTCCAAATTTCTAAGTATTCACAAAACCACCAATCCTATTGTTCAACAACCACAAAAAAAAAAAAAACTTACAATCCTATAAATATGCACAAAAAGAATTATCAATCGAAAAGTCTTGAGATGTTCTTCAACACCACCTCGCACACCAAGGGACATTTGAAACAACTTAATAATTGAATAGTTGAACTTAAATTTTTCAGGGACATAAGCATCATAGGAGATAGAGCTAAGGTAGAAGAGCAATGACTCACATCGAACTTATAGTGACGATCCCCGCACTCGACCATCAAAGTCTACAAACAAGCAAAAAGATTAACATTAATTCATTTGAGATTTAAGAATCCACAAACGATGATAAACACTTGCATATATCTTTAATTTAAGTAAATTAAATTCTTACCAATCCAAGTAGGAGGAAGATAGCAATGTTTGTCATTTTCGCTTTTATCTTCATTTTCTAAAAACATATAAGAAAACAAAAATATGCTACCTCATAGATAGACCAAAAAACTCATAAGACTATTTTCAATCAATCCACTTTCACAAGCTACAAAATTTATCATAAGCTCACTCATCTCATTTCAAACCGAGCTTTTTTAACTTTCAAGAACCAAACAATAAACCTGTTTAATCCATTTCATAAAGATCGATTTACATTGGCTTTCACCTATTGCAACCCACCCCTTATTTTCCAAGCGTGACGGTGACTCCTTTACCTTTATCTAGAGCACACAATATTCTACATAGGTTGAGTTTGACAATATCAACTTGATGAGGAACTAGGATACCTTTTAAGTTGTGAAGTATGAACTTAATGAGTATCAAACTATTGATCACACCAAAAAAAATGATATGGACTTGTTATTGCCTAAATTTAAAGAAGACATATCCTTATTCAAACAACAATGCAAATTATAGATCATATTCAAGTAAAATTTATGCATTAAACCACTTAATCGAATATTTCAACGAAAAGAGTCAATTAAGTGCAAGAATAGAATATGAAAAATCGTAATAGTAAGAATAAATTAATTATTATCAAATCCACCTTGTTGAGGCAAGGTGGCAATGCCGAGGCAAAACAAGTTAAATACTAAAATATGCATGTACATACTAGTTCCATTTTATGTGAAATGTTACTTATCATTAAACAACTCCAATACATCATAGTAAAGTTTTTAGCACTTACCTATATCTTGGTACAACACTTGTGTTCCGATTTGGAGTGCATCTATGGAGTGCATGTTCCATTAAATAAGAAGTCATAGATCTTATTAGAGATTTATGAGATTGAGAGATACAAAGTTCATCTAGTGGCTAGATTTTAATTACTAAACTTAAAAATGGCTTTTATTCTCTAAAGGCATTAAGAGAAGAAAGAAATTACAACAAGATTTGTTCTGAGATTTTGTGATTTGGAGCTAGAAGAACTTGTGAACGAAGAGAAGGAACTGAAGTATCAAGTGATTCAAAGCCTAGGTAGCAAGCTTTCTTTCATTTCATACTCAAATATGGGTGTCTATGCTTCATGTATGTGCTGAAATCTTAGGGCTTTTGTTTCTTACTCTTTGGGAAGACTTTGGTCTAATTATAATTGTTACAAAGCTCTTAAAGGACCCAATTGATGGTGTCAAGAACTGGTCAAGAAACATAAGCTAGCTTGTACGATATGAGTGGTACGACAACTGACATTCGAGAGCGTAACACAACTTAGAAATGAAAGGAAAGACATTGGGAGAGTGGTAGCCTCTGGGAAATAGAGTTTTGAAAAATTGTAGTGTTGCAAGCTATAACTAACCATAATTGGTTATGCTTATTGAAAGGGTACAAAAGAGCGAGGAAACTTCTTTGACATCGAGATATTTAGTAGTGTTGGATATGAGTTATCAAGGACTTTAATGGACTGATTGAAGTGGAATCTCAAAAGGGCATTCTTAATCACTTTCGAGAAAATTCATATCACCGATGCTTCTCTTCTTTAACAACAGATGCAGATACATTCATAACTAATAGAGATTGCCATAATAAAACCAGGACTATATACGCAACCTTAAAACGCCGAAATCCTAATAGAAACCCAACATGATCACATTGTTTCAACAATTCTTGAACACCACATTTTGCAACACAAGAAAGAACAATTCACAATACAAGAATCCGATCCTTAAAGCTATCAAACTTTGTGTGCATTGACAAAAAAGAACCCTCCGAAAACCCATCAAGAATTCTCTCCAAATTCCACAACCCAACATCAAACAATCCACATTGGACATAGATTAGGCTTCCCAAAATCCCCAATACTCCAAACACCAAACCCATTCAAGAATCGAACTTAATACTCCAATGACCAATTCAAGAACCGAAATCAATCAATTAAGAGACTTTTCGAATCTAATGAACAAATAAAATGCTCAAAGAAAGATTACCTTGTCATCAGCGAAAAAACACAACAGATTACCTTGTCATCGGGCGAAAAAAAATTCAACCCCACAACCCCTACCAAGAACCGGGAAGCTTCGGTGAGCGGTGAGAGAGGTCGAGAGAGAGAGAGAACGAACGAGAGATCGGCCTATGCACGCGAGAGATCGAGGGCGGTGATGGGAGCGGTGAGCAACACATCGAGCAGAGGGCGAGAGCGGTGGATCGGTCGGTGAGCGGAGAGATAGCAGAGAGCGGGGATCGGAGAGAGAGCGGAGAGGAGCGACATCGATGAGCGGTGAGCGGGGTGAGCGGGGAGCGGGAGCGGGCGCGGTGGCAGACCGGCGAGAGAGAAGCGAGAGAGCGTGCGTTTAGGGTTGAGCGAGAGAGAAGCGAGAGATCGTTAGGGTCGAGCGAGAGAGAAGGCGAGAGAAAGCGTTAGGGTTGAGAGAGAGAGAGAGTGTGTGTGTGTGTGTTGAGTCTTGGGTCCCTATTTTTGAATCATCGAGATCGAATACGCACGAATCTCGAGATTAATGGACGGTTGTAAAAAATAAAATTTTTGGTGGGAATGTTGGCGCCATTTTTTAGAGACGGAATTAAATTCCGTCTCTAATTCCGTCTCTAATTCCGTCTCTGATCCGTCTCAATTCCGTCTCCGAATGCCTCCGTCTCAATTCCGTCGCTAACTTTTTTTTTTAGAAACGGAACTTAATTCCGTTTCTAATTCCGTTTCTGATTTAGAAACGGAATTTATTTCCGTTTCTAATTCCGTTTCTGATTTGCTGTTTTTTTGTAGTGAGTTTGAATCCATGACTTCTTACTTCCAAACCCAATATCAAACCATTGAGCCACTCAATTGATTAATTTATGGGATGCAAAATAAATTAATACTAAATCTTAGTTAATATTTAATTTAAGTCCATGCTCTTGTTAGAATAATCCAACATTTACTATGAATATCTTGATAATTATACAGGCCTACCGGCTCATTAGACTCACTTAGATTCAATGAGTTTCATGTGACACGCCTAGTTTATATGAATCTATTATGCCCAGTTAGATTCGTTTGTCGTCCATTAAACATCAGTGAACTTAAAACTGCTTTATTAACTTATGATTGAGACAAAATTACTTCTCAACAAGGTTGCTTTGGTGAACTTGAAAAAAAAAAAAGCAGTATGGGGAGCCAGAGAATCAAGTGTGATGCACACACCAATGAATATGAAACTACATTTTGATCCACACATATCCTTTTCGTCAAAAAAAAAAGTAATGAAATGATTGATAAATGATTTAATTGTTAGTGCTGCATATATGTACGTATAATTATATGAGTAATAACTCATACCTATGAAGTGGGCAACTCAATGGTTTAATATGTGGTACTATTGTAAGAAAGTGTGAGTTCAAGTCTCGTTGAGGGCAAACAATGTCGGTTTTTTTATAAAAAAAATAAATTATAACTCACGTCATGCATGAAATACAAACTCTTTGATTTGTGCCCTCTAAAAAAATTAAAAAAAGTGCTAGAATGACAACGCCACGTCACATCGTAAGACGCATTGACTTACAAGAGTCGTCCATGCACTTCTCGAGATGTGGGTATACATAGATCTTAACGCATAACACATACGCAGGTCGATGTTGTACGAACGACTCTTGTAAATCAATGTATCTTTTGATGTGACATATCATTGTTATTTTCATTCTAGTATTTTTCAAAAATTTAATTGATTGATTTGGCAGTTGACTTATTTATGGTCAATTTTATTTGGTCAAAATTTATTTATGGTCAATTCATTTGTCTATTAAGTGTTCATGCAAGTACAAAAAACCAGTGGTGATCACAATTATTGTTCCAAAACCGGAGGCGATTGTTGTACAATTAATTGGGTAGTAATGAATGAGTAATTGAGGTCAGTGTGGTGGTGGGGCTTACAGTGGGGAGTTCTAATGCGATGTGCTTAATTTGTCCGCCAAGCTAGCAGCATATTGACGTAGAGGAATCCAAAGGCGAAGGCTTCCAAAATATTGGGGACCCACACTTGCATGCCCAAGTGGATCGATTGACTTTGACGTGGCATCCACATAATACCCCGATTACAAGTCCAACATGGCATGACTTCGCCAATTATGCAAGGCCGATTACAAGTCCAACATGGCATGACTTCGCCAATTATGCAAGGAAAGAACTTTCTCCATCAACAAAAGCCTCCATTTTATTTGGTTCTTTTGAAGCAAGTAGGGATGTAAATGGGGTAGAAAATATTTGCTGGAAATCGAGATTTCGAATCGAGAATTCAAAGGGCATCTCCAATTCGGTACTAGTACCCACAGTGTCATGTTAATGCTAGCATTAACAATTCAAAAATATGGTTTTTTTTTTTCTTTTAAAAATATAAACCCACTTTTGAATCAAAAACGGTTAGAAACACTAGGATTACTCTTTTAGTGAATGTTGCTATTTCACATTACATTTCTAGAGAATGGAATAAACCTATAACCTTAAGGACGTATGAGTGAACAAGTAGTAGACGCGTTGATACTATGTGGTATTTGTATGCCTCTCGATATCGATATAGGTTAGCGCACGGCCTCAACTTCGATTCCCACACAACTAAATGCTCTGCCACCGGTGGTCTCTTTTTGCAATCTTAGGGTCTTAAAATTTTAATTTAAGTGCAAGAGAAGGGATGAAAGTGTTCAAACACACATCAAACTGATTTTCAAATCAAATACACAAAACTATGTCGATTAAGCACAAGAAAGAGTTTATATCAAGGATTTCCTTACAACTAAGAGGATGACAAAAGAGATCACTTTGCAGAGACTCTTATATTCCTTTGAAAGCCTCAAAGGTGCTGGATTTGAGAACTTAAGAACACCACAAAGATCTCCTATTGCTCCTTCTAAAAAATCAAATTTCTTCTCTTTGTAGATCTTGAATTTTGAAATGTGTTTCTTCTCCCTTATGTTACAACCAAGTTTGTGGTGGTTTTATAGTGATAGGAATTCCAATATGACCGTTATAGCCGTGCTAGAATCCAGAAATCGAAAATTCAAATGTAAAGCTTGATTTCCAAAAGTCAAAAATATCTCGCAATGTAAGCTAATTAGCGCGCTAATATCTTGAATTAGCGCGCTAATCTCAGGACCTCAAAATAATTATTTTATCCTTTGTGTTAGCGACCATTTAAACTCGTCCAGGACCTAACCAACCCTTATAATACATGTTATACATGTTTATTATGAGTCATTTACAACAATCCTTTTGATAATGCCCAAGCTTCTTACATAAACAACATAACTCAATCAATTCCTTCTCTTTAGATTGCGATGACTCATTAATGACTTACTAACTTTGTCAATTTATTCTCTACTCATGAGTTTAATGTGCGAACCTCGTTCTTTCACTTAGCTATCAATTTCTTCTAGATGGTGTAGATCGCATTTCCGATTTACAATATTCTCCAATTTGTGAGATTTCTTATCATCTTAATCATTATTATTTCATTACTTGAATAGACAACCTATTTCGACAAGGGTTACGTTCGACTAGGAATGTCGTCTACAAACAGAGACCGGATGTACAACCTACGGCTCGACAACGGTTATGTTCGAATTGAATTCAGCGAAGGTTAAAGAATTCATATCATTTGCAAAACAACATTGTCCTACATACCAAAGTGAACGGAATATTAGATGTCCGTGCAATTTTAAGAAATGTCGACTTGTTCCGCACTGACGTCGAAACGGTTGAGCACCACCTATGTAGGTATGGATTTGTCCGAGGATATCACAAATTGGTACGAACATGGTGAGAACGGAGATGAAGGGCCGTAAAATTTTCACGAAATGGATTGCCATATTGATGATGTCGATGTTCGAGGCTACGATCCGACACCTTACCGCGAGATGCTACACAACGTAAGCGGTCCAAGTTTCAATTGGAATGTCGTGGAAGAATCACCAAACCCCTTAAGCACGCCAACTATATGACATGATTGATGCAAGTAGGAACAATTGTGGCCTCAAGTTGCGAAACCATGACAACGTTGTCCGCAATGGCAAGATTACTTGCGATCAAGTCTGGAACATCATATATCTGAACGAGGGTATAATGAAATCATTAAACTCATGAAGGATTGTTTGCCAAATGACAACTCAATGGTGAGAATTTTTATGCCACTAAAAGACTAATGCGAGGTCTAGGTCTACCTGTTGAGAAAATAGATTGTTGTGAGGACCAATGTATGATTTATTGGGGAGTGGACTCTGAGTTGACGTCATGTAAATTTTGTGGGAAATCACGATACGTTGCACATCGACGAGGTCGTGGTCGGAACACAAAAACCGCCCTTGCAAAAGAATGTACTACTTCCCTTGGGCTCTGAGTTTGCAACGATTGTATGCGAGTCAACTGCAAAAACATATGCGATGGCATGGAGATCATTCATCGCCCAAGATGTTATGCAACACTGCTCGATTCGATTGCTTGGAGACATTTTAATGACGTCAATAAAGACTTTGCCGCCGAGGTTCTCGAATGTTCGTTTAGGATTGTGCAATCGATGGTTTTCAAGTATTTGGGATTTCCGGAAATCGTACTCTTCGTGGCCCGTGATTTTGACTCCTTACAACCTTCCACCGTCGATGTGCATGAAATCTGAGTTTATGTTCTTAATCTTATCGTTCCCTGGACCGACCAGACCCCAAAGCGTAAAATCGACGTGTTCCTTCACCGCTTGAGAAAGAGTTGCAAGATTTATGGAACAATGGGGTGGTTACATACGACGCGTTCCACCAAGACAAATTTTGTCATGCGAGTTGCCCTTTTATGGACTCGTTAGTGATTTCCCCAAGCATATAGCATGTTGTCCTATTGGAGCACACACGGTAGAATACGCTTGTCCATATTGTATGGAGGATACAAATGCATTTCAATTGCGAAATGGAGGTAAGACATCGTGGTTCGATTGTCATCGTCGTTTCTTGGAGAAGTCATCACCATTAAGGAAAGACAAAAAAATTTCATTAGAGGCAAAATGGTCATAATCGATGATCCGCCATTTGCGGTCCTGGTGAAGAAATTTTGCGAAATTGAATCGCTTGGCTTGATGAAGGTGACAAATCTCGCGTTGAATCTGTGAATGGGCGGATAGCTAAGAATTCGGATGGAGGAAGAAAAGCATATTCTCGGGACTTGTCGTATTGGAAGACAAACTTGATCCGCCACAACTTAGATTTCATGCACATCGAAAAAAATGTTTTTGACAACATATTCAACACTATTATGCGTGTACTATTCAAGAAGTAAGGACAATGCAAAATCGAGGCAAGATATTCGTGAATATTGTCACCGACCTTCTCTACACATTGATTCGGCGACAAATACTTACGTCCTGGGTGCTATGCTCTTGATACATCAAGAAGACAAAAATTGTGCGAGTGGGTTGAAAAGTTGCGTTTTCCTCGATGGTTACGCATCGAATCTTGGTCGATGTGTAGATCCAAAGAAACTGCGAATGTTCGGCATGAAGAGCCATGATTGTCATATATTCATGCAACGGTTGATACCAATTGCATTCGTAGAACTTCTCCCAAACCCGGTTTGGGTTGCGATTAGCGAATTAAGCCTATTTTTCCGGCCCCATCAAGAAATGTGTCAAGATTCAAGATATGGAGGTCTTAGAGTCCGAAATACCAAAAATCATTTGCAAGTTGGAAAAAAATTTCCTCCAAGCTTATTTGACTCTATGGAACACCTACCAATCCACTTGGCCTACGAGGCCCGTCCGTCGGTCCCGTTCAATTTCGATGGATGTATCCATTTGAGAGGTACTATCTTGAGCCCTTGATATTATTTTCCCATTCAATAGGTTTTATATCAACATTTCCTATAACATTCATATAGGTACCTTAAAAACTACTAAAATTAAGACATTTTTTTTTTTTTTACTTTAATGGGAGTCTAACTCACAATTACCTTTCCAAATCTTAATTGCCCTTTTGACAAATACCTCATCCATCTTACTTGAGATCCTTTAATTTGACAAAAATAAAAGATTCTTAAAATATACACGTGACTCGTTTGATTTAAAATTTAGTGTAATTAATTAAAGATATCCTAATCAAATAGTGGGGATGGAGATGGGGAGAAAATGAATTTCCCACGCAGAAATAAGGATAGGGATGAGGAGGGGTTATACCCATACATATAGAGATTATCATGAGTATTGATTCTAGTGAAGAATTTTCATGGAGATCATCCCTATGACTCTTGCGTTCGAGGCCTGAGTATGAAGACGCTTCGAAATTCTTCAGTTAGGCCATCACCACCTACTGGTCCTACGAACTCGAGTTCGAGATTAGTCGAAGCAAATCCTTGAAAACCCGAAGCCGAAACAATGCAATACAATACATTAAAATAAGTATGCATGTACATATCTCGAAAAAATTGCATGGATTTCAAACAACTACATGACTTAATAAAGTTGTATTTGTATTAAAGCTTTCCTTTATTTTCATATATTAATTGATTAGAAAAAAGAAAAAGAACGAAAAAGAAGGAGAAAGCCTTAGCAAATTATACTACTACCATATTCACTGTAAAACCCATGAAAATCACTCTTCACTAGTGAAACCCCGGTGAGTCCTCCCATTGTTGTCTGAAGTAGCCCGTAATCTTCTCGTATGGGAAACATCATCTTTCTCAAGTGGATAAGCAGATGGAAAGGTAGATGGATATAGATAGAACAGAGGAGAGTGTAGAGGGAGAATGAGCAGAGGTCATTCGAAAGGACAAAAAAGGGCAAACAACATAGCTTAACGTCACGCCGCAAAACTTCAAAGAACTTTCGCACTCCTTCCACGCTGAGAAAAAGTTCTTCAAATTTTTGAGAATACAGGTGTGAGCGTATCCGAAATCACAGCCCAACGGGAGTTTTAAGTGCACTTCACCGAGGAGGAGACCTTTTGGCTCGCGCGTGTCTGCACTCTGGTAGTGTGGGAAGATGAGGGAGTGCAAATGAAGGTTACACTAAAAAATAGGACAACATTAATGGTTGATCTCATTAACAACAAAAATGGTCGGGCGTAAAAAATGTAGAAGCAAAACCCGTAAAAGGGGCGATCCTTCATCTTCTTAGAAGGGGGAAACGAGCGGTGCTGGGATAAGTGGCTCGCCACGATATGTGGACATCAACATGAAACGGGCCCAAGTCTTTGGGTCACCTAGCAAGCTTGCCTTCATCCCTCAACAACATCAAATTGAGGCAAACCTGAAGGTCCCACATCTGCACAATCACCAATCCAGCCTACTAACGTAACATCGTAGAGGTTATCGAAGGATGGGACGACGACTCAAATAGTTAGGGAATTTAAGGATTGGGATGTTGCACTGGTGGTGTTTTGCTTATCCCCTGAGTGAAACTGGCAAATGATTGCTCATCACCTCGAGACGACATAGCTTTTCTCTTCTGTTTCAATTATAACGACAAAGAACAAGTGGCGACCGAAATAAAAAAAGTAAAAAATAGCATGATTGGTGAGGTGGTCAAATGGCGCCCAGACCTACAATGGAAGAACCCATAATTTGGTGCACACGACTATCGAATTGCCATAGACGGCTTATCGTTCAATCTATGGAATGAACGGGTGTTCCAGATAATTGGGGATACATACAAAGGGCATAGAGAGATTTCGGGGTACACCTTGACCAAATGGAGGTGCGACAAGGATATCTTGAAAATCTGGGGGTTTAAAGAAATTATTTTTCCTATCTTAGATTGAGTTTCCCTATTAGAATGATTTCACCTCCCTTTGGGTCACAAAATGGGAATTTCTTGATGACCACCTATTGGAGTCGGGCAGTGCACTCGCTTTAGTGAGCGTTGTAGGAAGAAACAAGAAACAATAGGCACGTGAATCGCCATGAGCGAATATAGAATCTTAAGCGGATATTCCAAAAAAGTGTACGAATGATAGGGATACCAACATACATATTGCGTGTTATAGGGATCCTGATGCAGGAAAAATCGATTGCCAATTATATTTGCTTAATGGACTGAATCAAAAGCAAACCGGTCCTCGTGCATCCAACACTTCATGCATTCTTAGAACGTATGGAGAAAAACGATTGGACCGGGCTCAACATAAGAAAAAGGGTACGGGCTGAATGTTCCAGCCTATAATCTCCATTTTTCTTGTAAAGCATGGGCCTAAGCAGGAACTTAGAAACTCAAACTCATCCTTTTTCATCGTCTAAAAGGCGGATTCCCTAACCAATAATGCCCAACTACATTCGGTATAGGTGGAAAGAAATGCCGGTCGGGGAATGCAATTGCCACTCAAAGGGACGAATTTATGGAAGAGAGGTCCACTTTAAATTACTAACACAAACAACACGGGGTCATAAAGAGGCGATTCGGTTGGCCCCCATTACCAATTACCAAATTGCAATGAGGTGATTTGGAACGGGCTGACACACGATACTAAGAATCGACCTAACCAAATGAGTGACCTCCACATAGTCATTCAACCCTATGCTACTGCTGCTTGAAGGCAAGGAAACATTCCTTACCTTAAGGTAGGGCTGATCAGATCTTCTGCGGTGGCAGAACATGCGCCCAATCAGGAAGAGTACTCAGAGGTCTCGAAGATGAAGAAGATGTTGGTGTTAGGCCTATAGAAGAAAATTTAAAAGAAAAAAATACAAGTTCAAAAGGGCGATGAGCTGTTACATTTCAAAGAGGAACTTCTCTCCCAGAGCGGTGATTCTGCAAGGTCTGTAGGGGACATAAAGGAAAGTGACTCCGATGAGATAATTGAAGAAATGGTTGAGGAAAGGATTTTATACATCTAAACGAAGGCTCCATTTATAAGGCAAAGAACTACCATATAGGTGGTCGAAATAGAAGCAGAAGTTATCCGCCTCTTGATAGACGACAACGCTGAATTGGGTCTCTCATTAATTGGGCTTACTGCTGAGGCGAACCTAATGGAGAATGTAGACTCATTCCTTTCGCAATATTTAGAACTCAAGATATTGTACATTGGGGGTAGGATGTGGACCAAGAAGAGGATGAAAGGACTAGCGATGAATTAATAGCTCCAGCATATTTCTTTACTCAGTGCAGCCTCCAAATTACTAACCACCCTAGAGAACAAGGGGAACCTAGCATTGCAAGGGTGAGGACAAAGAGTAATGGAAGCTCGAATATGGGATGGACTACAGAAAGATTGATAGGAAGGGAACATGTGCATCTTTATAAGGTTTGTTATAGGGGACGTGCGGGGCCTAGGGGATGTAAAGAAAGGGGGATTGATTAAAGAGGAGGTTTGGATACAAAATCTTGATTTTTTGATATTGCAGGAAACCAAACGGGAGTCGTTTGATCGTAACGATGTTACTAAGGTGTGGAGCGGCATATTTAAGGAATGGGTGACTTTAGATTCGTTAGGGGTGAGCAGTGGGATTCTGATGATTTAGGACATACGTAGAGTACATGTAGTTTCTAGTCTAATCGGTCAGTTCTCGGTGTCAGTTCAGGCAAAGGAGTGATAAGTGTACAATTAGACATTATAATATATAGTGTTTAGGGTGGTTTTGAACTATAAATCTCTATTTAGTGGTGAAAATCTCTTATTAAGACTCAAATGACGAATTGGTGCGAATGTTAGAAGAATTGGTCAAGGCGATCAAAGGAAAAAAAAATAGAATTTTAGGCTGTGGCTCAAGTTGTATATCTAAGTCGTAGCATGGAATCCAAGATTCGCATACTCATGTTCACATTTTCAATAGAAAACGTGATCTAGGCCGCCACTTAAGTTGTATATCGAGGCCGTGGCTCAGGTTGTATGAATTCAACCCACTGCCCGACTCACGGCCTAACCACGACATGACACGCGGCCTAGAACTAGAAACCCAATTTTTAGTTCAGATTTTCAGGAATTTCATTTTGGGAAGAGTTTTTTGAGGTTTTATATAAATAGAAACTCAGGATCTCATTGATTCCAACTTTTGTTTACAAAAGAACTTAAAGATTTTGAGGTTTTTCATCACCATGTCCAGTTAATCTTCATCAATCTAGACTAGAGATTAATAAAACAACTCTTTTGGCATCAAACCTATGTGAGATCTAATTTAACTGCTTTTCTTTAGTACTTTATTCTCTTTGGTATTGCTTAATTAATTAAGATTAAATTTTAATTTAAACCTTGATTTATTTGGTAGTGAGTCGTACGCATCCAAACTTATGTAAGAGGAGCACACAAGTGGCAATTGACCATACTGATTGATTCGTCCCTTTTGGGATTGGTCAAGTACCTTAGGGATCAAGGCTAAACGAGAAGCACTAGCAATCCGGTTGTTTAAGTGTAGTGCCTTCATGAAGCCCAATGCAATTAACACATTAAACCCAATTTGCGTGTTCAGGGTCGTGTGTTTGGTTAGAGAAGTAATCATTGTCGTACCTTCACTATCGAGAATAGGAAGTGCGAGGAACTCCAAATGTTATCGGGTCTATAGCTACTCTAGAATACCTTTGAATTACACACTTTATATAGATCGAAGACCATAGTGTTGAATGTGCCAATTAAGGAGGTTTGATATATCGAGGGTCTAGGTCATTTTTCTTTATTGATTTCTTTACAAAGTATTTCCAATTCCATGTCTTTTTAAATAAGTTTGAGATACCGAGGGTCTAGGTTACTTTTATTGATTGATTTCTTTACAAAGTATTTCCAATTCCATTTCTTTTTAAATTGCCTCAATATTTGCTCTCAAATCCCCGTTTTCCCTTTCTTTTAGAACCTCAGAAATGTTATCAATCTTTGTGGGATCGACCCTGTGCCCCATCTACAAAATAGTTGGTTTATGAATTATATTTTTCTGACTCGTTCAACGCGCTTCAAATTTTGGCACTGTTGATGGGGATTTTTCTTTAGTATTTTTTATTTTTATTTTTTTTTCTATCTAGTCCTTTATTCTTAACATGTATGCAGGTAACTCTGTGATGGTTTCCTACTTCCATAATTATGGTCGACTTGAAGACTCATATTATTACAATGTGAATGTGGTAGGTTCATCACATAATGGACATCAATTTTCTAACAAACATTCTTTTGTGCAACAGGTCGAGGTTTATGAAATTTGTGCGGATTACTCGCATTTCATATATGCTTGTCCGTACTATAAAAAATATGAGAAACAACACTATTCTAGATATGCATCGTCACAACCCGCCTTCTTTGAGCTAATGCCAAGTCTACAGATTCCTTAACATGAAGATAAGTCTATACAAGACATAATGAATGACTTAATCTTCAGCTAATAACTATCTTTTCAACAAGTTGATCAACAGTTTCATGAAGAGAACCAACAATTTCAACAAAGCACCTCCTTGGAAGATATTATAAAGCAATTAATAATTGTTCAACAACACCTACATGACAAATTTTGGCAATTTCAGCATGTAAATCCAAGGTTGCAAAATTCAAAAACTCAACTTAGTCAAATGAATACTACACTTCAGAATTTGCTTTACGAGAAATAGTTAAGGATTATTGGAACGAAATAGTGAAAGAACTTGAAGTCTTTCAAACTAAGACAAACATTATCATTGCACAAGATAATGATGAGGAAAATGAGATAAAAATTGAAGTCACATCAGAAAAATTAGAGGAGCCGCAAAAACAGAGCAAGGAAGACCAACATCTGGTGTTGGTAAAATCACCCACCCTCTCATACATATTTATTGAATCGTACAAAGGGTGGAAGTAAAGGAGCGTTCGCAAGTTTTCTACATTGCCCACACCTTTGTGTTGGAAGATGCGACAGAGTCTTTTATGTTAGAGGTCCTGAATGAGCTCCCAAGTTTGAAGGAGGGTGTGCATGTTTTATTGCCCAAAGCTATAAATGGGCCATTTGTTTTTGATATCTCTAAAGGAGAGGGCGTCGCATGGTAAATCACACTAAGTTTAGTCAAAACCTTAAAAGAAAAGTGCTTGTTAGGAGGCAGCCCAACTTTTTTTTTTACTTCTAGTATTTATTTCAGTTTTAGTTTAGTTTTTAGTTTTTTTATGTTCAATAAACCTTAACTTCCGGTTCTTCGATTTTTGCAGGTGTTATGAATGTTTGATGAACACTAGAGGCACCGGAGCACCTCAAATTTCATCTGGTTAGCTTTGGATTACATTTTTGTTTTGAAATAATTTGAGATTTTTTAGGGAATTAACATGTTATTATAGTTTTATGAGTTTTGAGAATTGGTTGGGACATAACCCAACTTAAATCACTGCATTAGTGGCGAGTCTTTGTGTAGACCCAAAATCATAGATTTCATTCTACCATTTATTGATTTCACCCTTAAATGAAAGACTTTGGGCTCACAAGATTTGGTTGAAATCATCTGAGTTAACTCATTTTCTTCTTAGTTCTTGCTCTTATTATGATTTTTTTTTTTTTTTCCTTAGTCACCTAGATATGAGAGGTTTTTTCTTATTTTATGAGGCTATTTGCAAGATTAGGTTCAACTTTATACTTAGCAGTACTTGAGCATGTTATTTCCCACTTACTCACTTTTATGTTCACTCTATCTATATTTCACTTTCTCTTTCACCTACTTTCTATTCTTTGTTCTTACTCCCCACTTGTACCAAACCTTGGGGATAAGTTTTTGGAATAAGTTTGGAAGTGTTTTCAGGTATTGAGGACCATTTTTGGTTGGTATGTTAGTAATTGTGCAAGAGGACAGGTATAACAATTATATTCTTCTTGTTACGTATTTTATGTCATTGACTATTATGGTATGATTGTGTATCTTCCATTATTCTTTCCTCTTTTCTATAGCCTTTCCATCTATTTCCATTATTTTTGTTCATGCACCATCTTATTATAACACGCTATATAGTATTTTCTTTATGTCCATGGTAATTCTTTGTGACTACCTATGTGTTGATGCATATTTTAGTTCACGGTTAGTGTGATGGCCTCACATCCTAAGGCACCCTTGGGACTCGCCATGTCGCATCACACATCACCAGGCCCTGCTACGTCATGGCTTGTTTTCCTATGACGCCTCGTTACCTAACTGGTTGCTTATACTTTACCAGCTAACACTAATTTTGCTAATTAATCTCTATATAAATATTAATGATTCAATTTGCCAGTTAATCAATTTATCAAGTTATATGACAATTTTATAATGGAAGTCTTTAAATAAGTATGTTATGCATCATTTAACAATCCTAAGTAGTGGAAAACCCGGCAAAAAAGATACCATGTATATATATATCAAAGGCAAAGTAATTATAGCAAAAGATCTATATATGTGTATTCAATGTTCTACGGTCTCTAAAACCCAACGAAAAGCAAATACATACATACTATAATCAAACACGAGCTGGCGTTGGTATCTCACAATTAGTTGCCTAATACCTCTTTGCCATTGCCCTTGCTCGTCGAATGATCTATCCACTAAATAAAATCCCAAGAGAAGTCCATACAATATTCATGAAATAAAATTGATAAACTACGAGACATGCGAATATGACCTCTGGCAACAGTAATTCATACTCCCATGAATGTAGGTGGTATACGATAAGCAAAAATAGTAGCTTTTAGTAAACAACACATACTAAATAATAGGCTAAAAATAAAGCATTAATAAATAAACACCCATATAATCACGAGAAAATCCATACGTAAACCAGCTAGTAATCGATAAAATAGGAGAGGAACCACGTATATACTTATAGGCTTGCGGTAACTAAACCCCAACTACAGTTAATGGATGAACCTCTCCAGATGCTATCTCAATTCTAAAGAACATCTTACATCTTTCCCGACGGTCATAAATATATTCTATTGTCATTGACATGAGCATTAAACACAAGTAACACGTGCAAGTGATTTAGCCACAACCAAGATATGCACAAATTGAGATAGGAGTAAAAAACCCATGTGTGCCCCCAACAATCACACGTGTAACCTGATATCGATAAAAACAAAACCATAAATTATGTGAGGCATTCCAATGGGTTCACACACTTCAATCCGCGCTTTGACTTCCTTGGACACTCGAATCCAACCTGACTAGCTCTTCGATGCCCAAGCTATAGTTTTCTAAGTCCCTGAATTCCAATTTTATGAGTTTAGTATGTTTATAGGTGTTTAGGTATATATGAAGTCAAAAATCCAAAAAACAACCCTTAAAATTCAATTTTCTAATGTCATTAGCGCGCTAAAGGGTCTACCTAGTGAGCTAGGTGTGATTAGCGCACCAGGGAATCAGTCTAGTGTGTTACTATTCTTCATTTTGAAAACCAGTTAGGCACCCATACTAGATTGCAAGCTAGCCACTCTGGTTAGCACATTATCTGCTCTAGGTGACGGAATTCTCAATTCGAGGATTTTGTCCCCAACACCCCAATTAGCTCCATTAACCTTACAAATTCATTCTCCACTTACTGGGAACTCCAAAACATCATTCACAACCATAGAAACAACAATAATTGGATCAACATCATCAAATTCATGCATTTACTAGTTTTTCTCAAAATTTATCAAAATCCAATTCCCATCAAAATTAGTTGATGATCTCTATTGAAATATTCATTATACTTGTAATTCATAAAAAACCAGTGACCAAATCCTCAATTATCAAATTTTCATCAAAACATCAAATTTTAGCTCATTTGAATGTGTAGGAGGTGAAGAAGATGGTTACCTTGTGTTTGATCTCCAATCTTGTACTCTCAATTGTTGACTTCTAGCCTTTAAATCCTTTCTTCTTCTCTAATTCTCCAGAATTGAAAGTGGTTTGGTTTGCATGTGTTGATCAACTCATTCTTATATATTAATGTGAAATTAAATGATAGCCATTGATCTTAATGTGTTTACGTATTTATAGACTCGTCTCATGACCTACAACTTAACCCTTATTCCGCCAACTATCCACTAACTCCCTCCTAGTGACACCAATTTGCAACTCCATTGGTTCCTGGATGTGTCAATACGTATCTCTAGATCAATTTTACAGTTCTAAATTAATTTAAACAAACTATAAGCCTTATTTATTTGACCTAACTACATTAGCTTAAGCCCATTATAATACATGTGATTGGTGTTCTTACAACCTCTTATGGACACTTTAATGGTCCCACTAATCCCTTGACTACCCAGCACCCGGTGCCCCGCGCTTCGATATGCATTTTGAAGTAACTCCCCGTCACGCCAACTCGCCCGATAAAAACATACATACATGCGATGCATTCCAATAACAATGATTTTAAAACACCACATATAAACAACCATCATTCATAAATAACTTATTCCTTTGGTTCTCATGTCCGAGTCAATCGAGTTATCCATGTAACGCCCGAATTACGACCTTTAATCCTCGAGATTAATGCTAATCCTACTTTAATTAATTTGGGTCGTTACAATTAAGACCATCTAGTTGAGTTTAGAGTCACCCAAAACCTTGTTGAGTGCCTTTGGTTGTGAATGAGTTACTTAAGCCACTTATGAGACTTGAACTTTGTTGAAAATTAGGAGAAACACTCAATCTAGATTATTATTCGGCATTGTTGAAATTACATGTTTAGGAAGCTAGTATGAGGTTGAGACTTTGTGCTAGATAAAAGAGCAGGTGGTCATAATTGTGCAAGTGGAAAAAGTCATTATTCTAGGGTGCTAGAACTAGGGTGTAACGTGTTCGAGGCAAAATCCCATGATTGAAACACTTTTGGAGGGAAGAAGTAGGTCATCTTTGGATTTAAACCCTTAGCCTTAAGTTTACCTATCATTTTACCATTAGTTAGCCCATTTGAGTCAAATTTAACCTTACTTTCTTGAATACATATCATTAAACCCCTAGCCATTAGCCTTACATACTTTTACCTAGTTGGAAAGTTTGGTCAACCATAGCGAAAGTGAGAAAGAGCCAAATGTGGAGAGAAATGTCCAAAACCCCAAGTCTGGGGGTATTTTTAATGAAATAAATTTCCACCGACTTCATAGAAAAAATATGAATTAGGCTTTGAATTCAATGAAAAACTCATCATTTCGAGACAAAGAACTCAAAAAAGTACCAAATAGAAGAAGCAGTGGTTGAAAAAAAATGGAGGAATACAAATTGAGAGTGTTATGTTTATCTATGTAAACTCCTTGTGTGCGTTAGTCTCAGTGCTTATAGTGAGGTTGATTTGATCTTTTCCAACATTTGTATTTTTCTTATATCCCTTCTTTGGCACACTATTCCGATTACAACCAAATTTAAAGACCTATTGACCCTAACTGTACTAAATCTACATTAGTAGAGAGCATGGTTGAGTTTCTCACCTATAGTACCCTCTCGAGTATTGAACTACTAATTTTCTTTCAGAAATTGTAAACTTGCGTGCTTGAGTACATATGCCCAAAAAAAACTTGAGTCGTAGATGGAATTTGTCTTGACGAGTCTAGTTCTTTGAAGTGTGATTTCTATTGATGTTTTGGACTCTATTTCTAGATAAATCTTAACTTCGAACCTTTTTTAGGGAATGGTTGATTCAGTGCATTGGAACCAAAGGAAACTCCGCTAAACTTGGAATCGTGTATAAGGTAGGTTAGTTGCTATTTAGCTAATGAAGTTATTAGGAGTCTAGTTTGTTTAGTAGGAGGGTGTGTTGTCATGCATTCCTTTGCTCAAGATATGCAAAGTCTAAGTTTGGGGGTGTTTGATATGTGTACAATTATACATTATAATATATAGTGTTTAGTGTGATTTTGTACCATAAATCTCTATTTAGTGGTGACAATATCTCATTTGCATGATTTATAGGTTTTAAGACTCGAAATGAAGAATTGGTGCGAATATTAGAAGAATTGGTCAAGGTAATCCAAAGGAAGAAGAAAACAAAATTCTATGTCATGGCTCAAGTTGAATATCCTGGTTGTGGCATGGAATCCAAGCTTCATGGCCTCGTTTTCACGATTTTCAACAGAAAACAATGATCTAGGCCGCCACTCAAGTTGTATACCTAGGTCATGGCTTAGGTTGTATCAATTCAGCCCACAACCTAACTCACGGCTTGACCCATGGCCTAGAATTGGAAGCCCAATTTTTAGTCCTACTTTTTAGGAATTCCGTTTTAGGAAGAGATTGTTTTTGTTTTTATATAAATAGATACTAAAGATTTCCTTGATCTCAACCTTTGTTTACGAAAGAACTTGAAGATTTTTGAGGTTTTCCACCACCATGTCCAAATAATCTCCATCAATCTAGGTCGGAGATGGATCAACAACTTTTTTGGCATCAAACATGTGTTAAATCTAATTCAATTTAATTCAATTACTTTTCTTTGGTATTTTATTCTCTTTGGTGTTGCTTGATTAATTAGGGTTAAACTTTGATTTATACCTTGATTTATTTGCTAGTGAGTCTTATGTATCCGTACTTATGCAAAAAGACCACACAAGTGGCAATTGATCATACCGATTAATTTGACCATTTTGAGACTGGTGAAGTACCTTAGGGATCTAGGTTAAATCGGAAGCACTAGAAATCCAGTTGTTTGTGTAGTGTCTTCACAAAGCCCAATGCAATTAACGCATTAACCCTATTCGCATGAGTCCAGATTTATGTGTTTGGTTAGGAAAGTAGTCATTATTGTATCTTGACTACCAAGAATTAGAAGTGCGAGGAATCGCGTATGTTACCGGGTTTATAGCTACTTTAGAATACCTTTGAAATGCATGCTTTATATATAGATCGACGACCATAGGGTTCAATGTGCCAATTGAGGAAGTTTGAGGTACCGAAGGTCTAAGTTACTCTTCTTGATTGATTTCTTTACAAAGTATTTCCAATCCCATGTCAAGCTAGGGTCAAGAGGATTTCTAGGAAGAGTTGGGCACATTTTTCGGCATGTGTGGGCCAAATTGGTGCATTGCAGGGGACTTTAACGTCCCTCAGTTTCTCCTAGAGAAATCGAACGCTTCATGGATTACGACTAGCATTCAGAGATTCAATAACATCATCAATGAAATGGAGCTTATTAATCTCTCTTTGTTACATGGAGAGTTTACGTGGTCCAATTTTTGTGCCAACCCGATCTGCATGACACTAGACCATTTTATGTTTCTCTGTGAATGGGGGAGAGATATTCCTCAGTGGGAGACAAACTTTGGGTAATCGTGTTATATCTATAACGACTTGTTACCTTAAGTAGGTGATTAGCGTTAACTCAATTTTTAATTAACCCGAGTTAGGCTCGTGGTTAAGCCCAACTTGCCTCGAATAGTGTGTGCGTGGATTGCGTGATTGTATTGTATTTATATGGTGTGTATTAGTATTTATGGAAATGATTAGGATTAATTAGTTTATAATTGGAAAATTATGGGATGCCTAATACAGTGTGTGGGTCAAGGGTGACGCACTTGGGTCGTAGGGTTGCTTGCATGCTCGAGTGTACTCTTTGGCATGAACATCAAGATTATAAACGAATGAATATATATTGGAAATAAATAAATAATAAATTGTCGGGCATAAAGGAATGCATGAGACATGAAAGTAGTGTGCACACCCGAGTGTACTCGTTAGGCGCACGACAAAATGATAAACAAGTGAATAAAAGTGTATATATTGTATGTATAAATATATATTGAAAATAATTAATAATTGATGTGCGCCTAATGATATGCGGGTTCGAGGGTGACACGCGTGGGGCGTACAATAGTGTGCATGCCTGAGGGTGATCGTTAGTGCGTGCGGTGAATTTATGGGTGCAAAAACACATAGTTGAATATGTATAGGTTATATACATAAATATGTATAAACGAACCTTAAAGTTTAAATCAAATAAAATGATACATTAGATTCACCTCGAGATATGTGTTACGATTGAGTCGAGGAAATCAATGTATTTGATATCAAGCAAGTCAGTCAGAAGGTGTTGATTTCATTAATAGCCAAAAAGATCGACCTTAAGATATACAACACATATCTTGAGAAAGATTATAATATAAAATGAAAATGACAATCATTATATCTACCTCGAGATTCATGCAATGCGAGTCTCGAGGAAGTTTAATATTTATCCCTAAGATCATTGTCTCATACGTTGTTTGAAACAGAGAAAGAAAAGAAAATCAAAAAGAGGGAGAGAAGAAAAAAATCGAGAGACAAAGGAGAGGGGACTTGGACCGAGGTGATTGGATATATGGAGGTGAGTTGTTGTGTTATTACATGTTGTCATTGTTGTGTTGTTGTTATCGTTGTTGTTGGTACGTTGAAGATGGAATGGAGGCTCGTACGAATTGCTATGCAGTTCGTCTGAGGAAGAAGATGACACGGGGTCGTCTTCTCTCCTTATGAGTGCCCTGTGGTTAGGTTTTAAAAAAAAATTGAATTTAATGGAGTTGCAGAGAAACAGGGGCTTAATGAGGAAGAAAGGTTTGGGTCCCTAAATCGAGCCAAACTTGGTTTGGCCCAGTTCAAGCCCAAACCCATTCCAAATAAAAAAAAAAAAAAAAAAATTGTTGGGAAAAGAGAAAAATCAAGAAAAATAATGAAAATCTTCGAAAAATAATATTTTGACCAAATAAATAGAAATTGATGGATTTCTATGAAAAATAAAATATTTGATATTTATGCTAGACTTTATATCGGGGTTTTTATCTCGTAAAGCATAAAATAGTCAAAATAAATGAAAAAAATGAAAAATATGTCTTAATAAAGGTATAAACCTATGGTATTGGACTTAAATTGACATCAAATAATTGTTTTTAGGTGCTTGATCGACGGGGGAAAGATGTATGGATCTCGGGAATCGTATAAGTCGATATAAAGTTAAGAAAGTTCGACACACATAAGTGCGACTTGTATTCTTATCAATTATGCATCATAAACTAGTATATTTAGTTTATATAACATTACGGACTGGAAATGGGGCAATGTAACGTGACTTGACTATAATTATTTTTAAATATGAAAATCCCCAGAAATGTCGATAAGGCAGACCGAGACTGAGGGATGTGAAGGTTAGCCAGGAAATACATTCTACATTTTGTCCTAATAAAAGGAAAATGTCAGTTTGGAAATGGATTGCCCTTACATCCTCAGTATGGCAGAGTTTCATTTTTGTTGTTCATTTTCCATTTGGGGTTAGTAACTCAGTCAAGCTTGAATAAACCAAAAAAATTTCTTGTCGGCCAACATGCAGATTCTGTGGTTGTATTCCCCGAGTAACTCAGATTATGACTTTGTAACTAAAGTCGATTTATAAGTCATGAGTATGGTTGCAGTTAACTTTTGAACTTGCATTCCGTTATCTATTGTTTATATCATTTTCAATACCTGAATAAATAAGTTTTGGATTCATATTGCTATTTATTGAATCATTGATATTAGATGATAGTTGATTGGCTTACGAGCATCACTTACTTATCAAGTTAATTGGAACTCTCATTCCCCAAATAATATTTCAAGTTAACACGTGTGTTTTGACTCAGGAACGGAGAAGATTAGGAGTTTATATTCTTCTCTACAGTGAATTGTTTCCCTATTATTTATATATTGTATTAAATTACTATTTTGTTATAAACAGGGTAGGGATATGGTTTTACAATCAAGGTTTATGTCGATTCTTGTATATTGTTTGTATTATCGAAAAAGTTTTAATTCCGCAACGGTTTCAAATATTTATTCGATATGCAATATACTGCATTATGATTATCGGTTATGAAGGATAACTATAATTTTACTAAAATCGAGTACGATTGTTGTACCGTGGCTTAATTAGGGTTTCATGTAGGGCATTGCCCTAATCGGGACAAGGGATGTTACAACATCTGATCACTTGCACGTGATTTTTGATATTGGCTTGATCTAGTGGGGCCCGACCCCATTTCGCTTGAGAATGTGTGGCCAGACCATATTTCATTTCACGAGTCCTTAGAGGACCTAGTTTCATACTAATGCGCATGTTACGGAGAGTCTATCAAGAACTTAGAGCTTGAAATAATGAGGTATTTGGTATAGCCTAACATTGGAAGAATACGATCCTCACAACAATTACCAATCTCAATGGGATGGTAGGCAATTTGTAGTAGATATACAAAGGATTACGGAGCGAAAAAAACAAAGTTGGATTTTGCACTACTCTTACTGATAGAGAATTAGATATAGAGTCAGAAGTTGAGGGTCAAATGGGCGAAAGAAGGAGATGTCAATACCAAATTTTTCCATCGCATCTTGGGGGCTCGTTTGAGTAAAAACATCATCAACATATTGCAAGTACAGGGCAGCGAATTCGCTGAGGATACGGACCGCATTAGGAGAGAAATCATCAAGTTCTACAAAAAACTCTACACCAGCAAGATGAACCTTAGGTGGGAGATCAACAACCTCGACTAGGGTCTTATCTCCACATAGGCAAAGATTCATCTGGAAAGGGCTTTCTCGAAGGAGGAAGTATTGGAGGTAGTCAATTCATAAAACATGGATAAGGCTCCAAAATCGGATGGATTTACCTTCGCGTTCATTAAAGGTCTTGGGGCCTCATTAAAGGGGATATCATGAAGTTCTTCAAAGATTTCCTTACAAATGAGATCATTAGCAAGAATACAAATATGACATTCATATGTTTCATTTCGAAATAGTCCCAAGCGGGACAAATTGAGGACTTTCAGCCAATTAACTTGATCAAATCCATGTAGAAGCCTTTGGCTAAGGTCCCAACACTTCACTTGAGGGAGTTCTCCTTCATTTAATGTAAAGGAGAAGAATGCCTTCGTGCCGGAGGGATAAATTTTGGACTCGATTCTTGTTGTTAATGAGGTGATAGAATACACAAGAAAGAAGAAGTTATAGGGCTTTGTTATGAAGTTGGACCACGCAAAAGCATATGATCGAGT
This sequence comes from Stephania yunnanensis, assembly GCA_039657365.1. Classification (NCBI taxonomy): domain Eukaryota; kingdom Viridiplantae; phylum Streptophyta; class Magnoliopsida; order Ranunculales; family Menispermaceae; genus Stephania; species Stephania yunnanensis. The sequence continues at coordinate 48,480,069 of CM077585.1, read as the reverse complement.
CTATTGGGTCTTTTTGGACTATATGTTGAGCATTAAAGGTTTCAAGGAGAGATGGAGGAAATGGATGAAAGGATGCGTATCCTCAGCCAGTTACACAATCCTTATTAATGGTGCCCGAAAGGGAATTTCATGGCTAACGTGATCTATGACAGGGAGACCCCCTATCCCCCTTCATTTTCATCATTGTCGTTGATGTGTTGGCAGGATGGTTGATATGGCTAAATGCAATGGGATGATCCAAGGTTTTATGGTAGGGCATAAGCCTAAACACATCGCGCATCTTCATTATGCAAATGATTTCTTATTCTTCATCCAAAATTCTAATAGAGCAGCAACAGACACAATGCATTTGGTTCATTCTTTTTGTAAGATTTCGGTACCAAAATTGAACATGAACAAATGTAGCCTATTGGGGACCAATTTAAGCGATGATGTTATGGGATAAGTGGTAGGGGAAACTAATTGTCAATGGGATCGTGAACATTGAAATACCTGGATATGCCACTTGGAGGATCTCCACTGCTAGTAATTTTCCAAGAACCAGTTTTTAAGAAAATCTCGTGCAGATTGGATGGTTGGAAAATGAGCTTTCTTTTGAGATTTGGCAAATTCACCCTAATCGCATCCGTGCTTGACTCAGTCTCGACGTACTTTATGTCACTATTTCGCCTTTCGATTGGGGTAGACAATAGAGCTCAAAAAATAATGCTGGACTTTCTATAGAAAAAGGATGAATGGGGAGTTTTCTAAGGGGCTAGTGGCATAAAAACAGGTTACTCTCCCAAAGAAATTAGGTGGCCTCGGTATCGACAACCTAGTCACCCATAACAAAGCTTTAGCGTGCAAGTGGTTGTGGCGATTTTAAAAAGAACATTTGACTTTCTAGACAAATATCATTAGAAGTATATACTGGGCTGAAAACGAATAGGTGGGATTCAGACTTTACATTTTGGCCATCATATCGTGCACCATGTCCTTTCATTGAAAGTTGCATAGATGATTTCATGAAGGGCGTTGCCTTTCACTTAGGCAATGGGAAGAAAACTCATTTTGGGACAACGTTTGGAATGCATGAAGCTTCGCCGATGATTTCCTAACCCTGCTTTCATTATCGCGACAACATAATGCGTGTCTAAAAGATGTCACGGTTCTTAATGGAAATGGCAAGTGGAGTCATACTTGGCACGATAATTCTCAATCAAGATTGCATATTGCAGAAATCACGGAGTTCGCAACACTTACACACCGCCTACGTGAAACAGTCTTAACTCCACATGTTGCGGATGAGCATTCATAGGGATGAGAAGTATCTAAAACCTTCTCTGTTAAATCTGTATCTATGGTTTATGTCTTGAATCCTCACCCAGAATTCCCATGTTTCAATGAAGGTCACGATTTTTGCATGGATGGCTTGCTTAGGAAAACTAAATACAATTGATGTCCTCCAACAAAGGCGTCCCAACCATACTGTAATCCTTTCCAGGTGTTGTCTCTACTACTCTAATTTTGAAAACCTTAATCATATTCAGGTGTTTTGCCATTTCTCTTACAGGTTATGCAAACTAATGCTTAGGGAATTGGGAATCGCATGATAAAGGGCTCAATCATTAGTGACATAGATGGGTCAAGTAGTTACGATTACGCATGGTGAAAGAGAAGTGTGTTGTGCGGATCGAGATCCCTTGCACTAACTTGGGCAATATGGAGTTAACAGAACTCGCGCATCTTCAACAAGAAAGATAACATATTGAGGCAGTGTGGGAGTCAACAAAAAATGCATGGCAAGGATTATGTACGGGCACAAAGATTTTAAGGGTTGGTCTGGTATCAATTTAATGATTATTAGTCTTTACTTCTATGAGTTCCATTAGGGGAGGTATATTCGGTTGAGGGAGGGGGCAACTAGGCATTGCTCTTTTGTGATTGAGTAGTGCGCTCAACCTAGATACCACATATGAGGAACTATTCTAACCATAAGGACTTTTAAATGAGACTAAGATTAGTGTTTTTTGGCCACAGATGGAGTAGTTAATTCCAAGTCATTTTGTTTTGTGATTCATCCCCTAGCAAGGGCGTTTCATATTTGGTGGGGGGCCTGTGATTCTTTATTCAACCATGAACATGCGTATCGATTGATTTCCATTATCGAGGCTGATGGTGTCTATGACTTTATCTTGTGTATTTTAATAAGTCCTTATTTTGGCTTTCTGGATGGCTGAACCATTTTTTGTTGCCTTGCCCTAGGAAAGATTCACATCAAGTGTTGGTTCTTTGGTTTTTGGTAGAGGTGGTAATGGTTCTATGTGGCGGTCTCTCTGGTGATAGAAGATAAGGCTATGGCAGATGATGGAGTTTTTTATTTTCTCTTTTCTCGTTGGAGGATTGCAACATCTGGCTGCTTGGGCTTTTAATGAAATCTTTGACATATGTTGTAATGATAGAATCAAAAGGGTTAGAAAAGGGGCTGGTGTACCTTATGTTTTTTTTTTGCTTTTTGTTCATTTTGTAAAGCTTACACTTGGTACTCTATTCTTTTGTATTTTTGTGTATATTTATGTCAATATAATAAAAGAGTATTGCCTCCATTTCATCAAAAATAAAGTTTGTTATATTTGCTATATAGTATTTCCATTTTGAATGACCATGATGAAGTAGCTGGGCTAGCTAAGGTCTAACATTCTGATCCACCAGAATGGACAAAGTTTGAGTCTCGTGAAAGTAAAAATCCAAGATAAATGTTAGAAATTTAATTATATTATCATTCCAAGTCCATCATAGGTATATATCTAGAGACATAGTTTTGCATGCATGCATATTGAGCCCATTAGGCTCACTTAGGCTCTTGGGGTTAGTTGTGACCTGCCAGGTTATACAAGTTTCATATGACTAGTAAAGGATGAACATTGAAATGCAATAAGATTAAAACTGTTTCTCGTGAGCTATCAATTTCCATAATTTTTTCTTGTTCTCATCCATCTTTATTCCATAATTAATTATATTTAAATATTCATTTTCAATTTTTTTAAGGTTTTTTTAAAAAGGGTTTAAGATAATTCTTATATATATAAAAGGAATTTTAGGTATCTCTAGTGATATGGTAGAGGCATTACTTACCAAAAAGACAAGGTTTGAGGCCATGAGCTCGAGACCTACTTGGGTATAAAATAAAAAGAATAAAGTTATTTAAGGTAATTAATTAATCATGAAGAGTGAGCAAAATGTCTAGAGGTTGTTTTAATACCTCGGTGTCCAAATTATTCTATTTCGACTATTTCATCAGATAGACAAATATAAGATACATACTTTAAAAAATTAAAACATTTAAACATGCGACTTCGAGGCCTTATTAGATTGTGTTGGGGAAGTGAGATAACTTGTAGGGAATTTTCATCTAACTTTGTTTGGTTGACTTTATAAACTCAATTTTCCTACATGTTATCTCCTAACTTACACCCATAAAGGGAAAATAGTTCCTTCCCCAAGGGGATTATCTCTTAGAAGCATGTGGACACAACTATCCCTCATTAATTACATCTCTATTACCCACATCATTTTTTCTCATTTGAAAGGTATTTATGTCAATTTGTATGTTTATTGTTTTTAAAATTTGTAACTTTCGGCAAGTTCAAAGTCGAACCAAACGAGGCCTAAGAATGACCAATCAATAATTAATTAATAAGTTTCAATCACTTCTCTAGACAACAATTAGAGATGTCGATGGGTAGGTATGGGGCGGTTGCATCATACTCATAACCGCCAATCTATAAGCGTCCTACCCATACCTTACCTTTTTACCCTATTTTTTGATGGGGCATGTATTGGTATTATATGTTTAGGTAGTAGGGTACCGATGGGTATCCATACCCTTATTAATTAATATAATATAGAAAATCTAAAATTTAAAATGAGTAAAATAACATATTCAAGCATAAAATATTAATAAAATCTACACACTATATTATTTCTATAATTATTATATATATATATATATATAAAATGTACGTTGTCTCTAATAATTATTCTAAAACTTAAAATATTAAAGTCCTCACTTAAGCCATTCGAAAACTTTAAGAATATACATTCAATCTTCGACAATAGACATCCTAATAGTAAAATCAAGTTAATGAAATATATATATATATATATATATATATATATATATATATATATATGTATATATATTAGGGCTGTCAATTTGGGTCATGCACGACACGACACGACACGTAATAAACATGTCGTGGGTTTGGCTTAAGTGGGCCTGGGTCATAAACATGTTAACACGTTTATACACGGTTAATAAACGAGTCATTAACATGTCAACCTGCTCAACTCATTTATGACTCGCTTAACACGGCTAAAGAATAATTTATAAATAATAAATATTGTATAATAAATAGATTGATACAAAATTAACCTATTTGAATGCATGTTAATAGCATGATTTATTTATTTTATTTATAGACATCTTTTATCATATTTTATTTTATATTTGAGAGGAAATATTTATTTTACTTTTAATATATTATTTATGTTTTAGATTTTATTAATAATTATTTATTAAGAAAAAAAAACTTTTCGCCAAAGTACAATTTAGATATTTTTTTAGATGATTCTTATAATTTTGTTTATGTTATTATTACGAGTCATTTTTGCTTTATTTTTAAGAGTAATAAAGACTTGAATGAAAAAGTAAAGTAAAACTAACGACTATATACAACCACATTATATTTTATTGGTTATTTAGTATGTTTTTTTGAATTTAATCATTTAGATATATTTTTAAAAAATAGTAACTTAATTATAAAAGTTTAAATAAAATAAAATTTTTAAATACAATATTTAATAAGTGGGTGACACGATTACACGACATGTTTAACACACGACCCACTTAGACACGAAAACGATTAACACGATTAATAAACATGTCATGTAATGGGTTTGCATTATGTGGGACACGACACGTTTACGACACGACGATACGAATTGCCACCCCTAATATATATATATATATATATATATAATGGGTATATGGGCCTGGGTGGGTAATTGGTAAATGAGGTGGGTAGTTTTAATACCCTTACCCTACCCATAACCACGTGGACATCTCATCCATAAACTCATACCCTTACCCAATGTATATTAGGTACCCTTGAGTTCCCATACCCATGGGTTTAATTGTCATCCCTAAAGATAATGTTTTTTTAATAATAAATCTACTTGGACTCACGAGTCTAGACTCATAGGGGTGTTTTTAGATTTTTCACAAATATTTAAGGGGTATCAAATGAGTTTTACAAGTGATTGTGATTGCTTCATTAATTACTTAAGGATGACTTTGAAATTAAAAAAAAAACTTTTTAGTTCGGACTCATAGGGGTGTTTTTTAAATAGCCAACTTGACTCTAATAAAAGTCGAATCCACGACCTTACCTTAGAAAGCGATGCATAGCTCATCCATTGATTTCACTGGTGATGTTTTGGCAATAATATAGTTGGCACAGCCGTGTGCACCCCACATTTTACTTTGTGCAAACCACGTTTAGATTTGGGCACCCCCAAAAAAAGTTTCTTTCCCAAAATGCCCATGCTGTGTGCATCCCACAAAATTCGAATTCTTTAAAGAAGAGTTGGTTTTCCTTGTGAAGAGGAAGAAGAGAACCTTAAGTCAGTAATCGAATCGGCTAGGTGAAGCATCCACTCGGTCTATATTTGCTCTTCGCTCTCCCCTCTTCCCCTCGATCTTCGTTCCAAGCAGTGGTGGAGTTGGTTTTGTTCTAGGCTATGGTGGAGGTGTTTTTGTTCTTGTTGGTTTGTGTCATAGTGAAGCTAGGTCCAATACGGTTCGCTTAAGGTACAATTTTGTTTGGTTTTTGTTGAAATTTGTATTCATATGTGTTTGTTGGGGTGTATGGTTGATTCTCAATTAGGTTATTGATTTGATTTGCAAAACTAGGTTGAATACGATTGTTTCGTTGTGTGTTTATTATGGAAATCTTTTTTTATCTTCGATTTTCCTTGTCGTCTATATGTGTGTAACTATTTTTGATAGAACTTGTTGGATGATTTATTTATATTTGATGATTTTCAGTAGCTTGGTAACACAAGACCGAATTAATTTGCACTGTTCGATTTCCCGTAATCGAGCAATGTTGGTTTAGTTGATTTTGGGTGACCGAACTATACATGTGGTATAAGATTTGTTTTGCTCGGTTTGGAATGATCGAATTGTGTTTTTTGCACTCAGTCTATTATAACCGAACAACACAGTTTATTATATAAATTGATCGTTCGATTGTAGTTGACCGAACAACACTGGTTATTTTGTAAAATAGATTATCTTGGGTTCTTCACTCGGTCTTATGTTACCGAGTGAAAGTTGTTTGTTCGGTTACCTTTAACCGAGCTATAAATTTTAGCTCAGTCATATCAAGTCGAACAGGCGAATTTAGCTAGGTCAGTATCAATCGAACATTGTGTTTTTTAAGGAATTTTATACAATGATTGAGTATTAATGCTTGGGTAATGTAAGTGTTACTATAATTGGTATGGCACGTACAAAGACGACAGAGGTGCCCAAGAAAGTGAACAAGAGAAAGAGAACACTGGTAACATGGGTGAGCAAGTATGGAGGAAAGCTCAAATGACTTCTTACAAGAAAGAAAAGGAGTTGCGAAGGGGTGCGGGGGAAAGTCAAACCGGTTGTGAGTTAAAAGAAGGAGTATGTAAAGATGAATCACATATTCGTCAGGCCAACAATTAGTAATTCGTATGAGCTAAGCAAATGCAGTAGAACCATCTTCTTCTGATGCAACTAAATCAGCTAGGGGAGAAGAAGGAGAAGGTGATGAGAACAAAAATCTTGACAGAGAAGATGGAGAAGGTGGAGATGGAGATGAACATGGAAGTGGAAGTAAAGGAACAAGTGGAAGCGGAAGTGGCAGTGGCAGTGGTAGTGGGAGTGGAAGTGGAAGTGAAGATGGTTCCTAAAGAAGATGAGGAATGAAGTGCAAGTGAGGGAAATAATGAAGGAGGTGAAGGCGAATAGGGACAAGGTTCTGAAGAAGAAGTGGTGTAAGTGAGTCCCAGTGCTAAGGCATATGGTAAAGCTAAGTCAGGACCATCTGAGAAAGAGGTGGCCGACGACATGTCTAAACCCTTCCTGGTCGGCCAATTAATCAAATGTTATTGACGAGCTTCAACAATCACGTCAATGCCACCATATGGAATAAAAAAATATATTTATGAGACTTTGTCACTAAACAGTTTATTTACTACATTGCGTTCAACTATATTTTTGATTGTATGTTCTCAATTAGGTTCAAATCAATTGTTCCGTCACCAATGACAGAACAAGTTGAGAACACTCGGTCAATAAGGACCAAATTTTGATCAATTTTTTTGTCGTTTTAGGAGCACCCATTACTTAGATATTTGAATCACGAACTCCAGTTGTCATAGTGGAATTTAGACAAGTGTCACCCTAACCCCAACCGACTAAGGAGTATTGTTGAACGTCTGGGTTGAGTGCACTATCCAATTGCTCCTATAAGCAGGTACACAAGAAACTTATATCTGATTTTATGGAGAGGTGGCAGCCGAGAGACCAACACATTTCACCCCCCGTTTGGTGAAATGTCGATCACACTCGAGGACGTGTGGATGTTGTTGAATATTCCCGTGATGGGGAAAATTGTTAAGTGTCATACCATTTCTTGGTCTAAAGCGGTGGAGTTGGTGAGTTTGACTCTCGACATGTCGGAGAAGGAAAACGACCAACAACTGAATAAGGACTTGAAAGTTAACAAAGCCTGGCTGAAAGGAAAATGGGACGTAAACCAATGCCATCTTTAAAAGGGAAACAAAAGAAGATGGTAATGCCCAAGGTTCAGTGCACAGCCAGAGCGTACCTATGGTACTTGCTAGGATGCGCATTTTTGTTGATAAGACCTTGATGTTGGTCCCTGTTAACCTTCTTAAGCTCATGGAGAACTTGGATAAGGTTTCATACATATGCTTTGGGGGCCGCAACTTTAGCTTACTTGTATCAGCAACTTGGATGGGCGACTTGGGTCAAAGTATGCCAGATCACGGGGTATATGATGTTGCTTGAGGTTTGTTTAGTATATTTTTTTAAATCCTTTAGATTTGGAAACTTCAATTTAACTAACTTTATTTTTCAAAATGCTTTGCAGGGTTGGGTATACGAGCATTTCGGTATGCACCTTCATGAAGCACAATAGAACCACAGGTATGTGAACGCCCTACTGCGTGTATCTAGGTGGGATGTGAAGGTAGAGCAAGGCCTTAATGCTGAACATGGCCAAAGGATACACCGAGCCCTAGATGAATGTCATTCGAACATGGTTTATGTTGTCTCCCTCACGTGTGATTTACTTTCATATAATATCAAAATCACTTTTTTTGGGTTGCACAGTGATTTGTTCTGTTCGGTTGGTCGGCACTGAGTGAACACAACTAGCTCGGTTAGGCCTGACCAAAGGAATTGGTTTAGTTTGACGGCCACTGACCGAGCAGATATAGTTTTCTAGTGCTTTCTGATATTGATAGCTAATTTGTTTTGTAGGTTACGTGGGACCCATACTCGACTATATGTTTAAATGTGGATGTTGCTGAGTCAGCCTTCTACAAAGGAACAATCAAATATTTCGGGATAGTTAAGTCATACAACCTGATAGATTCTTGCGGCAAATAGGTCACGTGCAAGGAATCCTTAAGAAACCTTACACTCCTATTCGAGCCCAGAGAGGGAAGGTGGCCCAAAGTTACATCGTCAAGTACAGTTTCCAACCCAAGAATTTGGAGTATTAGCAAGATCACTTTTTAGCGGCGAGATCGAGAGGACCACGTGCAACAGTTCAATGGGATACAACTGATGATTACACAGCCTGGTTCAATGACATCTCCCACCCATTCATCGAAAATCAAAGAGGAGCACAGTCGGCAACGAAGAAGTCGACATCTATGATGTGAGTTGTTCATTTGTTGTTAGACGTTAAGTACGGCCGAGCTTATAAATCTCACAATGCAAAACTTTTAGCCATGGTATGAATCTTGTTCCATTGTTTTTGTAGCTCGTTCGACAGGCTGTCGATGTCATAAAGGCTTAGAAGGACTTGTCGCCTCGTGAATCCGATGAGGCAGCTGTGGTGAAGATGGCAGATGAGGCGTTGAAGCTCCTAAAAATGTTTGGTTCTCCTACTCCCTCCTAACCCAATAGCACACTAGCTGAAGGTGTTTCTTCTTCCAAAGAGAAGCTAACGACATCGGCTCCATCACCTTCGCAACAAAAAGGAAAAAAGGCTAGGAAATGAGATTTGTTGAACATTTTTAAACAACTTCACTATACATGACTTATTTTTTATTTTGTTCTAACTGCAGTGATCGATTAAACTTTTTTAAAAAATCTCACTGTCCATGACTAATTTTTTATTTTGTTCGAACTGCAGTGATCGATTACATATTTTTAAGCAATTTCACTGTACATGACTAATTTTTTTATTTTGTTCAGACTACAGTGACCAATTAAACATTTTTCCATCAGTTATCGTGTACTGAGCCAATTAATGGAACACGGTTGGTAGGTACCGACTGAAAGTGTTGTTTAAATATACACGCTTTGCTCGGCCTCTGGTATCCGAGCTTTTGTTGTTTACCATATTGGGTCAACCGAACAGAAAGGAAAAAAGTATATGAAATGTGACCGATTAAACATTTTAAAACAATTTCACTGTATATGACTAATTTTTTATTTTGTTTGGACTGCAGTGACCAATTAAACATATTCCCATCTGTTATCGTGTACCTAGCCAATAAATGGAACACGGTTGGTAGGTACTGACTGAAAATGTTGCTTAAATATACACGGTTTGCTCGGTCTCTGGTATCGAGCTTTGATTGTTTACCCATATTGGGTCGACTGAACAAAAGGGAAAGAAGTCTAGGAAATATGATCGATTAAACATTTTTAAAAAAATTCACTGTATATGACTAATTTTTTATTTTGTTCGAACTGCAGTGACCGATTAAGTATTTTCCCGTCGGTTATCGTGTACCGAGCCAATAAATGGAACATGGTTGGTAGGTACCGACTGAAAATGTTGCTTAAATATACACGGTTTTCTCGACCTCTAGTATTCGAGCTTTGGTTATTTACCCATATTGGCTCGACCAAACAGAATAAAATGTAAATGGAATAAATAAATTGAACATAATAACAAATATGTATTTCATTGCTTGAACTGCAATACACCAACTATTGACATTTACAATTATACGTCATGCATCAGATATACAAAAAATGAGCTTTCCCGATACGACGGGTTGCATCTTCTTTACATGATTATAAAGTCTCTTCCATACATGATTATACAACCTATAATATGATATACAAAAAACCAACGCTATTTGGGAAAAAGGTAATCTCAAGGTGTACCTAAGTCGACGGTAATAGGAGGCCCGTCTGGGGAATGCACACGTGAGGGTTGGTCTTCCCAATTCATATTCTCGGCCCATGGTAATGCTGCTTGTAGTATATTTTTAGCCCACCCCGGGTACAATTGAAGAAAATGAGCATTTGGCTTGAACAATACCTGTACGAATTAACAAAAAATCAGTAAACAAATAAACTCAGATACTAGTATGGAAAGGAATAAAGTTAATCACTTTATCCTCATAAAATGATTTCCATTGACATGTGTAATCCCAATGACAACTCGGTGAGCCATATTCCGTTGTGGTGCATCCCTAAGTGAAAAAATGCCATACTACTTGATGATGATAGATACACTACTATGATATTGTATGTTGTAGCAATCACGAAACCCATTTCAGGCATACACATCCACTTTTCCAAAGGAGCATCCTTGGTCTCATCATACCATTGGACGGATAGGAAAATTTCATCAAAGTGATCGCTCATGAAGATTGAGCGCCAAAGATCTTTGTGGTCATGAAGCTCCCAGGTAAAGATTATTCCGGATTTGTATCCATGTACCATTTTCATTACGTCCCAAACCTGCTGCGACAACGCAATAACCACAATTGTCATCTCCCCTAACATCATCAACCCTCTCAATATAATAAAGATATCCTTCAAGGGTGACACCAAGATAAGTCTCATTAGTAACATTTGGCATACAGTTACGAGTTCTATGTTCCTTTGTAGGCACTTGCAGTGTAGGCTTAAGCGGTATGAAATTAGGCTGGAGGACATACTCGTAGTGGGATGGATTTCTCTTAGTGGATGCATCATTCTCGTCAGCCGTAATCAACTTTTTCTTCTTGGCTTATTGTGATGCATTTCGTGCTTGTTTTGATGTCTTTCCCTTGTTTTAATTTTCTCATTTGGCACCATCAATGACGAAGATGAGGGACAACTAATCTCACGCAGTTGTTGCACAATCCTCATTCTCGAGTCTTCATTATCCACGCTTGCAAACCTCTCGATGACCCTTTGAATTTCCTCATTAAAATTGTACTCCATTCGATTCACGGCTTGCTTAGGACTCATGCTCAACTTTTGCTAATGTAGGTGAACATCTTTAAGTAGAATTGGCGAACCCTCTAATTGATGACTTGAAACTTCATTGGCACATTGAAGACCATAGGTCATGCACAAAACACAACTACATCTTATTGGATCAGTATCAATATTTTCGGCGCAGTCGACCTCAGTGCGAATTTTATCTAACACATATTGCAAAAAAGTCTCGCAACATACGATACAATGGATGACCAAACCCGTGTTGCACGACATTCAGACTTGTCTCAAAAGACGTCTTAATAACATTATGTTGCCCTTCAACCAAACTATTAGTAGCTCGCCACAAGTCCTCAAAACCCCTAGAGAGTATTCAAGACGTTTTTAAGGGCATTATGTGCACTTTCAACTCTCTCGGTCGTAAAATGTCCAAGGTGCATTGTACGGTCTGTCATGCTTTAACAAACTATTCTTTGTATTCCCTAACCCATGTGTCCATCAAGTAATCAAGCAATCCTTGTAGGCAAGCATAATCGGCAGCCAAATTAGACATCCTCATGTTAAACAAGTCTTCAGAAGTGGCGTTCATCAAAGCATTCCATCGAGTCAGGAAAAGGTTGAAGTCTCCGCTTCGTTTAAAATATTTTTTTACCTTCACTGCCATGCCCTTATTAATGTGCCAAGTACATAGAAGATGAGTTGACATGGGAAATACCATCTCAATTGCCGCTATCAATTCCAACTCTCTATTGGTAAGTATCACATGTGGTTTCGACTATCCATCCATAAGGTCATTAACGTTCTTCAACGCCCAAATTTAGTTGTCTTTGATCTTCTCTAATAACATAAATGCAAAACCAACGGCAAACGATAACCCAATCGATTTCACACCAACGATCTCTAGCAAAGGCATCTGATATCTATTGGTCTTGTACGTGTAATCTAATAGCATCACTTACTGGGAAACATCTTGGTAACTCAATAGAGTCCGGATGAGCCCAAAACAAGTGTCCCTCCAGTGTCCTATACCACGAGATATAAGCTTTTATGTCAAGCAAATGCATGAGTTGTTGCATTTTTTATCTCCCACCAGCCTCATCAAACCTAATTTTTTTCCTTGCATTGTATATCGTACGCATAGTTGATAAATTTGTCACTTTCATGTTCTCTGCCCTCTTCTTTATTATGTCCAAAATCTCTCGAGACTTCACATTTCCATCTATCATTTGTACTGCCACCTCACATTCTTCCGGTTGTAATCGACTTGCGTATGAGCGACCCTCCATATGAGAGCCTATGTCGTGGTTATGACACCTACAAACCACTGTCACATACCATAACCGATCTTCGTGTTCCTTGATATTTATTGCAAATGGACAACCACATTTTTTGGTCCCACATTTGAGCCTTTTATCCTCTTCAAAACCTCCCCTTGTTCATCACACACAATTATTTCCTTCACAATGTTCACATCTCTACTAGCTTTCAATTTTCCAACTCTTTGGACATCAGACTATAACTACCCGACCTCCCGTACCCCATCTTCACCCTTCCACGACGATGATCATCACCCCCTAATTCAGACCATTTCGTAATAATAATGAATCCTTTATCATATCCCTGACTTTGAATCCATCTAACTGACTCAAACATATTTCAAAATTTCATGTCTGTTGTGAAGTTGTCGGTGTAGTCAAAATAGGTAGTATAATCCAAATCTCCCTATAAAATAGTAAATCACTATATTAAATTATATGCTCAAACAAGGAAAACAACAAATTTCCAAAAACTTCACAATTTACGTCGATCGGTCACATCCGATCGAATAAAGTCCTTCTGTTCGGTTGTACATGAAAAAAGACTAATACGCTCGGTTTGTATAGACCGAGTATTATCTTTTTGATCGGTTGACACTTACCGAACCAACCTTTCCAAACTCTTCCATTATCGTTCGGCAAGTACCTGACCGAACAGACGGCCTTTTCTCGGCCCTGCGTGGCCGAACAAAAGGCGAAAATTGTGTTTCAAAATTTCAGAAAAACGGTTAATCGCTCAACAATTACCTCTCCTCCATGTTTGAAATCCGGTTTTCCTTCACGTCCACCCTCCATTACTTATGGTAAATTGCCAGCACCAACGCAAACAAAAAAATCTCTATCAAAATACAAAACTTTGTTCAAACACTATCAACTCCATTACAAAAATGACCTAAAACACCATATACCAACTTCAACTATGACGAGGAAGATTTACAATGCTATGATATCTCAACGTTTACTTCGCCGATGTCCTCGCCGATTGTCGAGGGGATCGTCGAAGTCAATGTTTGATCAATGTGGGGTGTACAACGATGGCGAGAAAATGGCAGGAAAGGTATTGTAAGAATGACGAGGGGTAAGGAAGTTATTTCATTTAGGGTATATTGTAAATATAATAAAAAAAAATTCAATGGTTTGCACATAATAAAATGTGGTTTGTAGGGCGGTAATAAGTTGGAGGTGTTTGGTGGTTAGCGCGAAGGAAGAAGAGAGAAAGTGATGGTGGCGTTGGAACCCTTGCTCGCTCCTCCCTCCCTACTGACTGCTACAGTACCACGTGCATCATTCATCAAGTCCCGATGTTTGTAAATAACAATTCATGAATTGGCTTCAAGAAAAGAAAAAATAAAAATAAAATTCATGAATTGTATATTGATATATTGTCAATGTTACCCCACGCTTCTTTAAATTGGAACCCTCGTCGTTTCTGTCACCCCTGCACATGCTACCAAACCCACCATCTTTAAGACCAAAACGTCCTTTCCAATCCTTTTTTTTTCCCACGTTTATAATTTACTAAGTTTTTTTTTATTTAATAAGTAATTAGTTGAAGTTTTAGTTTTCTTGTTTTTGAAATCAAAAGTTTTAGTTATTTTTTCTTGGTAATTAGAAGTTTAATTTTTCTTCTCTCATAAATTTTCTTTTTAATTAAAGTTTTAGTGGTGTAATTTTTAATAAAAAATCTAATGATGTATGTGTATTGTTGCATTTGATTAATGATTATTAGAGAACGATTATTAATTGTCATCGTATTTCAGACACTTTTAAAGTCAAATTCATGATAAATATTTTTAAAACAAACAAAATTATGAAATTAAAATATCTTTACTAGTATTAGTAAGCGATCATGATAAAACGCAAAAAACGAATAGTTTAATCAGTACTCTTTGCATAAACAAAATAATTGATTAAGTTCATTAATTTGTCAAACCTCAACTGTATCAAATTATTAATTGAACACCATATATAAATATTTATTTCGGTCAGGTTGTCACTTTTATTAATAAACTATATGCAACCATACATAAATGTTGATGTCGATTTTGTTTAATTAACTTATCTTAATTGTTTTCTTAATTTGTTTTTTGAACTTAATTATCTTGTTTTCTTTGACTATATGCAAAATCACATCAGAGTATATAATTAGTTTATTCTAGGCTTTCTAGCTAACTTATAAAAGATTATAGGCCTATTTGATTATTATAATTGAGTAAAATTAGCTTTAAAATATATTAATATGATTATAAGTTTTGGATACTCGTGGATTACTCTCACCAATAAGACTAGGCCACTTATATTAAATACTATATATATATATATATATACACATTTGCATATTAATTATTACTTACGCATCAACTAAATTAAATACTATATTCGTGCATGCGATACATGACATACACATGTGACTTTTTTTTTTCCTTTTAATTACTATTTTTCTCAAAAGCGTTGTAATAAAATAAATACTTTGAAAGTGAAAAAGAAATATAAAAGCAACAAATTAAATTAACTCATATGAGTGTGACTTAGTTATAAGAGCGAGTACGAATTATGTGAATTAAGTACACCATCTCGATTTTAATTCTTCACAATAATCAAACATTGGACTACTGATAGTCTATTTCTATAATTTCATACATTGTGTAACTAGTTAGACAAATATTTGAATACTTATGGTTGATTTAAAAGACATTCATATTAAATTTAAAAACGAGATTTACATTCATTATATATTATACACAATCCATGGGAAAGTGATTTTTAATTTATGGCTGCCGCTTCATTATTAGAAGCTAGAAACCATTAAAATTATTATACAGCGCGCGGACACCTGATGTGTATTGACGTCAAACATAGAAAACATTGGATAAACTATTTTCTTTAAAAACAATTATGTTTATATTTATAATACTAATCAATGGAAAATGCTAGAATGATACCTTAAATGACACTTTAAGTGACACCCCTATGACGTGGCGTGCATGTCTCACGTAAAAATGTGACGTGGCGTGCCAGTCCACATTTATAAGAGTTGTCATGCGCGCTTCGAGATACAAACCACGAGCGTTATGCACCAAGAATCATTTTGCACACATTCATTTTTACGTAAGACCCGTTTGTCACGTCATATGGATATCACTTAGTGTGTCATTTAGGGTGTCATTCTAGCAGTTTCCTTAATGAAAAATGCTAATGAAAAATATCGGTCCGATAACCGCAAGCACAAATCCATGCACCCACAAGCGTAAATGAAGATGCGGAGTTGAGGATTCGACTTGTGCCAATGTTGAATCTAATCGCAACACGAAAGGGCTATTCATCAATCTCAGATCTAATTTGGTTTATTTTATTTGATGAATAAAAAGGAGAGCGATATCATTAATTGGAGCCACCGCTAATCAAAAAAGAAGATCGGCAAGAGCTCAAAAACTAAAATCACAAAATAGCTAAATAATTAAGAAAAAGAAAACTTTTTAAGGTTTTATTGGAGGAGACAAGTTCTTATTCATTATTTTCCTCATTAATCATAACTTTCTGTTTTATATTTATTAAAATTTGTTTAAGTTTTAATTTTAAAATATTAATTTTTAGTTTTATAAGTATTAATTTAATTTACAATTATCAAATCCGTATAACTTGATGATCGAATTTGGCTCGTATTTAATAAATTGAATCGGATCAATAAAATAATTAAATTGAATCATGAATTTAGCCTGATTGAACTGAATTCTGTGTCGAGTGGTGGTGTCAGAAAACCATGTTTGAGAGCACCTTAATCAAGTCATTTTGAACACAAGAATAAATCTTAGCTCAGACGACCTTTTGATGTAGAGAATCTGAAATTCTCGCTATTAAAAAGTATTTTTTGCTCCCATTACCTCTGTATTCTAATTATAATATTACATCTTGACGAAAATCTTTAAAAAAGGTTAATGAGAAGGAAAAGGCTATCTTGATAATGATGATATCTATAGCTTAGTTGAAAGATTGCTTTTATTTATATAAAATATACATATAAGTTAGTTCGATGTTCCACTAATTAATTAAATATATGCCGTAATTAAATTAATCAAAATGAAAAGAACGAATTATTCTATATGGCAATCTCACGGCTCTCCAAAACCTAATTTTCTTTCTTTGGTTTTCCCTTTTGTGTTTCAATTTTTTGGACCTTTGTTGATCTATGCTTTGGATCGGCAGTGATTTAATAATTTTCTTATTTCATATTTATCAAATAATTTTAAGATCTACTTAGATTTGATAATTAAGATGATTAGTTTCATCTTTGTTGTGATCGCAAGATTCACTATTGACAATAATTACTTCTTCATATCGTCATCCTTCTCAAATACTGTGTATGGATTTGCATTTATGGAGTTGATACTTGTCTGTAGGTTATTTTTCATAGGTAGTTATTTTCTTCCCACATTTGAAGGTTTAGATTGTCTTCCCTCATTGAAAGTTTTGCATTTACTGCACTTATTGAAAGTTTCTTTTTTTCATAATGGTTCGAGTAATGTATATTTATAATGTTGTGTTTCATACTTTTGTCGAGTGAACAATCTCTAATTACCCGACAATTTGTTACAATCACGGCTCTTGAAATGTCAACTTGATATTCTTTTAAAAAATTAGATACACTACAAGAAAAATGATATTTAGAAATGGAATTAGCAACGGAATTAAGTTCCTTTGCTAAGAAAAAGTAGTTAGAGACGGAATTGAGACGAACTAATTCAGAGACGGAATAGAGAGAGATCGAGACGGAAATAGAGACGGAATTAAATTCCATCTCTAAATAATGGCGCCAACATTCCCACCAAAACTTTCTTTTTTTATAATCGTTCATCAAATCACGGGATTCGAGGTGCTTCGATCTAGGCCCCCATCCCCCCCCCCAAAAAAAAATCGATCGTCCAACAAATAAAAAAACACTCGTCTCTCTCAACTCTCTTTCGTCTCTCTCCTTGCGCTCTGGTCTCTCTCTCTCACCGCCTTTAATCGGCTCTCTGCTCTCTCTCCAATCACCGCTCTCTGGTCTCACCGATCACCGTTCTCTCATCGGTCATCTCCGCTCGCCGCTCTCTACTCTCTCTCTCTCTCTCTCTCTCTCTCTCTCTCTCTCTCTCTCTCTCTCTCTCTCTCTCTCTCTCTCGCTCTCTGATCGCTCTGTGCTCACCGCTCTCTGCTCATCGAGGACGTTCTCTCCCTCTCTCACCGCTCTCGGACCGATGTTTCCCAGCTCTCTCTCTCTCTCACCGAAATCTCTCTCCCAAACCCTAAATCTCTGCCGTCACCGCGATTGCGGCTGCGACGAGGCCGTCGGCTCTGCCGTCGCCGGCTGCCGGAGATTTGAGCCTCCGAAGCCCTAAGCCGTCGCCGACCTATGCCCCACCCTAAGCCGTCGCCGAACTAGTCAAGGTAACACCCTAAGCTGTTAGTCTTTATTTTTGTTTTTTATTTTTGAATGGGTGTTACATAACTGTAGTGACTTCCAATAAACCTTATAGTGTTTCTTACGGTTCGAATCCATTCTTTGATGGTCATGCATTCCCCAAGTTCAATTTGCGGAAGAGTGGAGTACACAGTGATCATGTTCAGAAGGGGCTCCTGGATCCATTTTGTTTTATTCCGAATGGGAAAGGGAAATGCCAGGTAACTAATGTTGGTTTGTTTTTCGGCGATGATAGGTTATACTTCTTGTTCATTCTAAAACTCTTAATTACATTTTTACTTCTCAAGTTTATCTACGAAGCCTGTGGAATTCTATCACTTGTTGTTTTATGGACTAAAATATATTTTGAGCTTTAATCTCAATGGGTAAATACAGAAACAATTGCGGGATATTTAAACTATGCATTCTCTAATTCAGAAGCCTTGTTTCTAATATTTCTTTTCATACGAGTAAGTGTTAAATATAAAAACTTCTAAGGTTGCACCACAAAATTGCTAATCAAACCATGGGTGATGATATGAATAGGATGGCTACACAATGGAAGTAATCAAAAGTGCGAAGAGTACGTGTTCTTGTTGCTTCAAAAGCAAAACCAAATCGCAATTTCGAGAGCAATTTTGGATAGGAAGTTTTTTGTGAGCTTCTTAAATGTAAGTTCTCCCAAATGTGTTTTCTTCCGTAATTCATCATTATCTTTTTTTGTACTCTATAATTGTTATAGTTTACACCAGAACTTCATTGCATAGTAACTAGTACTGTGGAGAAAGTTTGGAAATATCCTTAAGGTGTAATTTCTCCCAAATGTGTTATAACAGAATGTTTCTTGCGATTCTAAAGTATCTTTTGGGGGCAAACTTTACTTTTAGACTAGCTTCACTTGAAGAACTACTAGTAAAAGTTTGGAAATATCCTCAAGGTGTAATTTCTTTTTCACCTACTAGTTGCTTTTGAGGTGAAAAAAGAGCCAAATGACTTAAGTTACATAATGAAAATATAACTCCTGAACCAAGGAGTAGGTAAGGTGATAATCTAATAACATATTCATTGGATAATCTTTTTCGTGTTATTCGTTCTCCTAAATCACATTATTATTCTTTTATCTTGTTGTAGAGTGTATTTGTTGTTGGCGGGCACATCAGTCATGGTAACAGCGACAAAGGGAATGTTTTCACAGTTCCTTCGAACAAATATGCAGAATTCAACATGTTTCTTGACCATCCATGGTCCCATTGGAGATGCTCTAATAGTCATTACTATGAACTTTAACTTGTGCATCCGCTCTTCCAACATCTATATTTTTTATGGTGGCTCAAACGACATGTTGGTATTGATCAAACAGTGGAAACTTCGAGGACTTTGCATCGGTATGCTCTTGCCAAGTTAAAACTTTATTTTTAGTGCATCAAACATTGTGCTTTGTCCAGGATTTATCATTTTCCTTGCTATCTTTTGGCTTCTGCAAGAGAAGACAAAGATCCGTATTTTGCGATACATCATTATGTTTATTGGTATAACTTTGTTATGCCTTGTTCTTTGGTTTTAGAACATTTCTGAAAAACAATATGACAACAGTTCTTTTTTATGTTTTGGCGAATTTCAGGTGTCATGAACAAATGTTTTCGCTTTATGGTATGTTCTTTAGCTTGGCAAAAGATCTCTTTTTTTCTTTTGATTTACTGTTTAATGGAAGTTGACAAACTTACTAACTTTTCAAAAGCTCACACTTTCCCCCACATGGAGAGAGAACTAATAAAACACCAACAACTCTCTCTCTCTCTCTCTATCGAAATGGTGAATTGGGAGCTCAAGAACTGCTGCAATGGAGACCAGAAGACCTTTCTCATCACAAGCTTGGTATCTACACAGCTTGTGATCTTTGCTGTAAGTACTTCATCTTTACTCATCTATTTTAAATACCCTAAATTTTTCTCCAATTTTGTTGCTTCTCAGACCCCCTATAGTTGTTGTTCTTGATGATTACAAGGTTGATTTGTTCAAATTACATTTTGGGTTTTTTAGGGTTTCAAAGACTTGGTACAAAACTTTGGTTGTGAAATTGGTTCATGGAGGAAATATGTGCTGTAGGGTTGCTTGTGATTAGGTTGGAAAGATCCAATGTTTGTATAATGTTGATTTTGATTGATTCGCATTTGGATTTTGGACTGAATGTGGTAATGGTCCTGATTTTCCAAGGCGTATCTCTGGTAGGGTAGGGCGTCTCTCATGTAGAATTGTCAGAAGTAATTACGGACACCGCCACGGTAACAAAAAAGAAAAGAAAAGAAAGGACATTACTGAAGAGCGGGTACAAGTTTCGAATAATCCGCAACCCGGGTACCCGTTCACTGATGTAAACATAGCATAATGTTAAAGGACTTGTAACTTTGTCAATTTTCCTTTCTATGGAATCTGGCCCTAATTGGTTTATGGCTCATTATGCATGAAAATTTCCATACATCAGTTCTCCTTTGCAAAGAAGAATAGAATTTGGGTAGTTATAACTGAGGCGCTTAAGCATTGTGAAAATGGCTAGTCTTGTTTTGGGAGTTCTAGGTGACCATTGCCTAGCCATTTTGGCAGTCTGCTTAGTTCTCATGTGATTGAAGGTTTTCCATATAAAATAGTTTCAGTGGCATATGGGGTGATTGTACTTCCTTTTTTTTAATATGTTTCAACTTTCACGTAACCAGGATCTATGTAGCCAACCCGAAATTGCATCATCAACTGTATTCAATTGAGCTGAAGGGAAATGTCAGATCCATGTAGACGACCCTTAATTATTAGGTACTGAGGATATGTTGTTTTTTTAAAAAAATAAAAATAAAACCTTACATGATCGGAGTGGGATTATAGGTTATCGTGTATTTAAAGATTTTTATTGTTGAATCTGGATCTTATTCTTTATGATGAATTTGTTTGTAATCTTCGTATTTTTCGACGTTTGTCTGTTTTGCTCTTGTCAAAATGAGGTATGTATTATAAGATCTGCATATAAGTTGAAAATTTTGTCCAGAAACATGTTTGGTTGCTGAATCGTCTTCTTCTCCTTAAATAGTTTGCTTGGCGTTGATTATACTTTTCTTAGAAATCTCGTTTTACCTACTTTGTTGCTTTGGTGTGTATAGTTATGGAGGACAATCCTGCTCACACCGTTCAAGCTCATCACAGTATTTCTTCATGAAGCAATTCATGCTATTGCTTGTGTACTAACATGTGGTCAAGTAAAAAGATTTTTTCTTTATCTAAATTTCGTATTTATTATGTTTTTGCATGCTTAAATTGGTTATGTTTTTCCTATTTCTTATAAATTTTTACTTGCGGTTTAGCACTTACATCCATGATGTAGGATTCTTTAATTGGGTTTTGGAAGCGAGGTTTTCCTATGGAATTTTCTTCGCGGTTCTTTCTAACAAAGTATCTTCACACTTGCTTAACACCTCGGTTACCCAAACAACTTCTTTTTTCTTCCAAAAAAATCTTACGGAGGTCTCGGTGTTGTTGTCATTGACACGCACCACAGTTATTACCACCTCAAACGTTATTCAAATTTCTTCTTCTTCTAGTATCCATAGTTTAGCTAGATTTTTTTTCTATCATTTTAAGCAGTCTATATTGTCCTAGGGAATAATGGGTACATTAGGCTTCATGTTTGACTTCCGTTGAGTTGCATGCTACCTATTTTCCTTATGAATGATGCTCTTTTGACCCACTTGGGCACGCTACTTTAGCATGCCTTTGATTGTCAATTTTCACATCGATGTGCCCACAAAACTCGATGTGCATATAAGGGACTCCCAATGAGTGCGAGCCAAATTCCCAAAGTGGGTCAAAATAGCAGGACTCTTTCCTTATTACTAAGTTCCTTGAGTTTAAGTCTCCCTATTATGCATAATCTGGATGAAGGGATTAGGCATTCAAATTATCGGCGAAGGAATGCAATAGTTGTTTACTATAATGAAATATTGAATGACCTTGATGTAGTTCGCATGAAGATGTACGGATATGAAGAATTGTTTTGCTCTGTGAGACTTCTGACCTTTCTATCTGCATTTTCACACTTTAAAATTCTTGCACACATAAATAGAAACTCTTAACCAGACTAGAAAATTAGAATGTGCACTAAATAAAACTAAATAAAAATAGAAACTATTGTGTAGACTAAAGCTAAGATTTGCTTTTTAGGCTCCTTCCAAAATTATAGTAAACGTTTATTGCTGCTCATAAACTGCCTATACCATCTTGGATTTAGTTTTTGATTACCAACTTCACTGATCTTTAAGCCAAGCCATGGAAGATAATTTGAAGATCTCCCAAGGCAATTTGGAGCTCTCATGCAAAAGCTATAGTAAAGGCTTAGGTGCATAATCTCCAATAGCATCTTGCAAATGTCTTGCTTTCCAAAATTATTGAATCAAATGATCTTAAATGCGGCAAGTGGTGCTTTTCTCACCATTGGGAACTTCAATCTTATGTCGCATCTTTTTATTTTTATTCAACATTCTTTTTATGAATGGGGTTATCTTATATGAACTGCTTGTCCAGGTTTTCTATTTCCAGAACTTTATCCTATGCCCAATTTCCTCATCGCTTCTCGCCACCGGCAAACATTGACTGGAGAAGTTTTGGTTTGAATGTCAAAAGCAGTGCCATTGACGAAGATGGAGATGCAGTACTGGAATGGGAGAACTTGCCACCATTAGTGCATATATCTCATTGTAAAGCTGCCCCCTTTTTGATATATGGTTGTGTTCCCCCTCTTTTGCTATCCCTTTTAAGTTAACTGAGTAGTTATGTACATGATCTATTTACTTATCTATAATGTTGAATTTCATGTAAATGTGCTGTCCTAGCACTATTTTTATAGACTGTATAAGGCCTTTTTGTGCATATTTAGAGGATTGAAAGTTTTTTTTGGTGGTTGTTAAACAATAGGATTGGTGGTTTTTGTGCATACTTAGAAATTTGGAACATTTATTAAACTTGACAAGCTTTCGTGGATATATAAATCTTTTCAATGTCTAATTGCACATTTTTTCTCTCATTTGAATATTTGTTGTTGATATATATTGTCAATGTATGTATGTCAAATTCTATTTTTTTTTGATGTTAGCACCCCCAAGGAGTTGTTGGAGGGGGTGTAGGCGATGGAATAGGTCCTATGGTTGTATTTTCAGGTTTAGAGGTTATGGAGAACCAATTGAATTAAGCTTAGGTTTGAAAACTAAACAAAACGGAATTGAGACGGATTAGAAATGGAATTCATAGATTTCGTTGCTATTTCGTCTCTAATTTTCGAGGAATAGATGCATGAATCAGCAACGGATCAGAGACGAAATTATTGTATTCCGTCTCTGATCCGTTATTAATCAGAGACGGATTAGAGACTGAATGCAAAATTCCGTCTCTGATCCTTTGCTAATCAGAGACGGATCAGATACGGAATGCATTTACAATTGTACCCTTTAGAAGAATTTTCATTTTTGTTCCGTCTCTGTTCCGTTTCTAAATTTCGTCTCTAATCAGCAACGAAACACATTTCCGTTGCTGATTGAATCAGCGACGACGATTTTAGAGACGGAATAGATTCCGTCTCTGTTCCGTTGCAGAATTGAATTAGAGACGGAATTTATGCAAATCAGAGACAAAAATTTTCGTTTCTGATCTGCTATTTTTTTGTAATGATATAGTGAATCAATTTGTTAAAGTGTTGATTAGTTATATGTCTCGTCTTATTCTATTGAATATATTGAGAGTTAATGAGGATTAATAAAATTTCTCTCTCTACCTCTTAAGGGCAAAACGGAAAAGAAATTAATTGGAATAAAGTAAAATAAAAAAATGTGATTCCACGCACAATATATAAGACTTTCAAAACTGGTTGGTTTGGGACATCTAATCAAGTTGACTAGCAAATGAGATTGAGACCAGCGTGTGACACTAGCTAGCTAGTAGTCTGTTTGTAAAACAACTCCTGCAGCACTGTATTATATATAACACAATAAACAATACATGAACCACACTCATACACCATTTTTTTTTTTCTTTATCTTCCCATATTCCAAGGCTTTTGTCTTCCTAATTGCTCTCCTTTTGCTTCCTCTACTCTTCACCACTATTCCGTCATTTCTCCTCCTCTCCATCCATCCAATATTCATCACTTCAACAAACCCTAATTCACTCTTGCTTTTTCATCTCTATCACTTGGTTTCTAGTAGTACTATTATATATATACCTCAAGTTGAATGTGATCAATCTGAGAGTTCTTCTCGGTAAGTTATTATATATAATCGATTTACAGTATTGCTAGTGTTTCATCATGAATTCTTTGGTCTGTCTTTGATGGATCCATAACTGTGACATATCTAAATCTATGTTGTCTTGTTTATTACAGGTATATATTTATATATACATACATGATTCATCAGTACTGCTCTTGTGATTGAGGTTTTTTTTTTTTTATGATCAGGGTTCTGGGTATGATTGGATCTCCTATTGAAAAAGAGATATCTACTTCCATCAAAGGTTAAACAAGTAAGAATTCTTCATTTCCACACATATGGGTATCCTTGAAAACTTTTTTAGAACAATAATATTACTTGAACACAAGAGCTTGATAATTGGTCAACTGTATAAACTAATTAAGGGTTTGCCAATAATTTGATGCAGAACTACTTGCTCATCATCATCAATTAAAGTTTTTGATTTCGATCTACTTGGAATAGATCGAACTAGTCACAAACGAAATTAAGCTGGCAAGCAAGTGGTGGGAGAGAATGAACGTCGTGACGGCGGGCTTGGATCCAAGCCCTAATTCTCATCGCTACGTCCATCAACTATTCAGACCAGAACTGCACCTCCAAATGCATAGCCAAGACCCTCATCAACACCATGTTTTGGACTCATCATCCAAAGATGAGTCTCCTAATAAGAAGGACCTCCAGTTGGATCATTCTAACGCCAACGAGGAGGCCACAACCAGCCCCGGCAGTGGCGCTACGGGAGCCACCAACATGCGACGCCCCCGCGGCCGTCCTCCGGGTTCCAAGAACAAGCCTAAGCCGCCGATAATTGTCACGCGGGACAGCCCCAATGCTCTCAGATCGCATGTGCTTGAAGTCTCTAATGGCGCCGACATAGTTGAGTCCTTGTCTAATTATGCAAGGACGAGAGGGAGAGGAGTTTGTGTGCTTAGCGGCGGAGGGACCGTTCTCAACGTGACACTGCGCCAGCCAGGGACTCCTCCGGGGAGTGTGGTGACGCTTCACGGCCGGTTTGAGATACTGTCGTTGACGGGCACGGTGCTTCCGCCGCCTGCTCCGCCGAGCGCAGGCGGCTTGACTATATTCCTGGCTGGAGGACAGGGGCAGGTGGTGGGAGGGAGCGTTGTGGCGCCTTTGATGGCTTCGGGGCCGGTGATGTTGATGGCGGCATCCTTTGCTAATGCAGTGTTTGATCAGTTGCCGTTGGAGGAGGCTGAGGAGTCGCCGGTGCAGGTTCACCCTTCAGCGTCACAGTCATCGGGTGTTACGGGAAGCGGAAGCGGTGGAGGGGGCGGCGGCGGGGGTGGTGGTCAGCTAGGTGAGGGTGGAGGTGGAGGAAGCAACTCTGGTGGTGGTGGTGGTGGTGGAGTGCCATTTTATAACATGGGGAATTATCAATTTCCAAGTGAAGGCTTTGGATGGGGTTCCACTGGTGGAAGTGGTGGTGGTGGTAATGGTGCAAGGCCCTCCTTTTGATGATGAAATGGAATTTGCGTTTGTATCTATCTGCAGATTCTTTAACTTGTTGATCGAGTAGATATCTAGCTAGCTAGTTATATATTGCTGGAAACATGCACTTGCTAGCTACATGCAATGTGTTGTTCATAAACTTGATGAGAATTAAAGTTATCGATGGGACGATTGATGATCGATGATGGATTTAATATTACAAGCATTCATAAAATTCTCTCCCATCATGGATGAAGATCTGGGATCGATTTCATGTAAGAATCATTTCTTATTAATTTCTTGCTTTCTTCATTATATATTTGTTGATCTAGCTAGCTTGTTAAATCTTCCATGTCGTAGCTCATCACTTTGAGTTAAATTAAAAAATCTTCTATGTAGCTAGAATCTAGATGTGGTTTTGTTTTAGTTTTTCATGATCGATCTATATATTTACTAGTTCTTCTAATTATTCGTAGATCGATTCTTTTTTTTTTTTTTTTTTTTTGGATATAGAAATTAATAGACTTATATATATTAGCCCTCAAAGCCTAGTCCAAGTCATTGAACCTTCGTTTCAATTTGGAGAACTCTAAACCTTAAGGAAGCGCTCAACCACTCATAGGGGATTTGATTAATATTACATTTGGGCATTGATGAATTAATCCATCAATGTTGATATACAAACATGCATGTATATGCTAACCAATTATTAAATGAGTAGCTTATTAATTGGTCTAGTATGTGGTTATGGGTATAATATTAATAGGTTAGGGGTACTTTTGAGCCCCAACAAGAATTAACAAGTTAAGTTTCTTTCTAATTAAAAATAAATAAATAATTGACAAACATGTATATATATATATATATTGATTGTACAGTTTATATATAGTATATGTTCTTGTTTAATAATTTGGTTTCCCAAAATAAGAATACAATAAAATCTAGTAGCTATGCATGACCAATTTAATTAGGTTGAATATCTTTGGTGGTCTCCGATGGAGCTGAATCGCTGATGATGATTCCCAAAAACAGAAGACTTGATTTGGTGTTCGTGGGGGTTCTGTGTGTCGACAGTATGCATATATATTGATTTGCTGCTTATACAACAGAGAGGAAGAAAGTTAGCTATATAGGTCACAGTGAGAAACCTTAAAAGCTTTTTCTTTTTAGTAATTGATTATTATATTAATTTTGTTAGTGTTGCATCGTAGTTTGAAGAGAGAGAGAGAGTGAGAGAGAGAGAGAGAGAGAGAGAGAGCAGAAAAGGAATCTGCAACATTCCCAACTTCCAATTTCTTGACCAAGCTAGCGTTATTTTTTTAAGAAAGCAGTAGTGCTCTTTATTTGTCAGTTATTACTAAGCACATGAACACCCGTTATAACATTGACTCTAGTAGATGCACTTAATCGACTCTGCAATATTCACCGCCTTATACCCTTTTTTGTGTCTTATTCTATTTGGTTAATTAAAGATTATCATATCATATATAATGAAATAACGTACATTGAGCCCTGCAAGATTCACCACCACCTCTTTTTTGTTTCTTTTATTTGGTATAGATATAAAGATTATCATATAATTAAATTAGGGTTTTGAACGTACATGCAATGAAATCTGAAATTCATGAGTAGGTGATGCAGTCCAAGAAATCCAATGCCTGAACCTTTTTTTTTTTTTTTTTTTTTTTTTTTTTTTTTTTTTTTTTTTTTTTTTTTTTTTTTTAAGTAAGGCTAGCTGCACTTTCTTAGATAAATTTCCTCCAGTGGCAGTTTCTTATTTTTTGCAGGGTTTCAAAGATATGCATTATTAAAAATCGGGTATTCGGCCATGCAAGATGTCATTTTTAGGCATAATTATATCATTTGCGCCTCTTTTATGTTTTTATTTTTATTTTTTAGTAAGTTTTGTAATTGTCGTGACTTTGGCTAGGGATTTCGGTTTTTGATGACGCTTATGGCTTTTTTCTTATTTTATTTTATTGTCTAGTTTCTATTTTAAGGATTTTTTTTAGAACTTTTTAGTATTTCGTTATTTTTTTTTATTGAAATAGAGAATTTCAAGTTTTTTTAAGTTCTTGACCAAAATTGTGTTATTTGTGGAGTCAATTTTTATATAGAAGATCTTCGCTGCGTTAGTGAATTATTTATTGATGCTGGATTTCAATTTTCACTTGATATTGATTCATGATTAAGAGAATGAGCTTGATCAAGAGATTAATTAAAAGGAATACTGTACAAGAGAAATAAAACAGTTTTGAAAAAAAAAACACTTAAGAATTAGCAATATACAATGACTTAAAGTTAAATATATGTATATTTGGTAAATTAATGTTGCAGAGCAATGAAGATAAATTTCGTGCGAGTCGACACGATGAGTTGACATGCACACCAAACTCAAGAAACGCAGATGTGGATTTCAAAAGTAATTTATATAGAAGATCTTCGCTGCGTTAGTGAATTATTTATTGATGCAGGATTTCAATTTTCACTTGATATTGATTCATGATTAAGAGAATGAGCTTGATCAAGAGATTAATTAAAAGGAAGACTGTACAAGAGAAATAAAATAGTTTTGAAAAAAGACCTTAAGAATTAGCAATATATAATGACTTAAAGTTAAATATATGTATATTTGGTAAATTAATGTTGCAGAGCAATGAAGATAAATTTTGTGCGAGTCGGCACGATGAGTTGACATGCACACCAAACTCAACAAACTCAAGAAACGCATATGTGGATTTAAAAAGTTGAATTTGATCAGAACAATATTAATATTTAATTAGGTAGTTGGATTTGGATATGTTTTATTTAGAAGTATAGTTTAATAAAAACTCTGGAAGAACCAACTACAATATTTTTGAGGCTTCAAGGACATGGATTTATTGGAAATGACATGATAATCAATACACACAACTTCGTTGTGATAACGACGTTTTTTGACCAAATTATTTTGTTTAGGCCTCTGAAATTGCGAATTAATTATTTTTGAAAAGTCTTAGTTTGACAATAACTTTAAGTAGGAGTTTCCGCTTTTGATGTCGTTTGTCACATTGGGTTTTTTATTTCGTCTAATTTATAGTTTATTTTAAGACTTTTACTATTTTTGGTAAAATTATGGTTTTGCTATATAAATCACTCTTTTGGCTATAATTCGTTGAATTTTGATGAATTAAAGAAATTCCAAAGTCTGGTTCAAGTTCTTGCCCTAGAATGCAAGCTTATTCGTGGATCTCAAACGTTCGATTTGAAAGAACCTCACTGCGTTAATATGTATAAAAGCCTTCATCACACGTGATTTGAGATAATCAAGTTGTTGTCGAAGAAGAACCTACAACATGTTGAAGATATTTATCAAAGAGACAACCAGGTCTAGAATGAGCAATAATTTACCCAGTTGTTTGAGTCACAAGAATGTATGCAAATGAAGCTAGATTAACTGGTTGTTATTTTGGGAGCGTTGTTGAGGGTTTGAGTTAAAATGACCCTAATCGGAACTATTGAAGAGAACCTACTATTTTTGAAGTATTAGAAAAAGATTCCTCTTATGGCGGGGAAGATGAGTATGTTGAAAAAGATTGTTGATTAGAAGAATGCATTGATTAACTCGAATGCAATGACGGTCACATCGACATCAATAACCCCTTTATTTTTTATGACGATGATGACATCATTATTGAAGAAAAATTAGTATTTCGAAGTGAAAATCGAATACTTGAGGTTACACGGGACATCAATACCACAAGTGTCAATGGTGGTGTTGTGTGATAAGGTGCTAATGAAGATACGATGTTGTCGGGATAAAATTGAAGGAGTTATTCCTTGCATATATATATGTTCTACTAGTTGTTGATGATTTTGTTGAGGTTGAAGTCGAGCAAGAATTGTTTGTTTCTAAAGATTTTATAAAAGTTTGTCACATCGATCCGTGAAAAGATAAAAATCGTGGCCGAATTTTTGTCAACGGGAGGGGGATTATGATGCAGAGTAATGAAGATAAATTCTGTGTGGGTCGGCACAATGAGTTGACATGCATACAAAACTCAACAAACTCAAGAAACGTGGATGTTGATTTAGAAAGTTAAGTTTAATTAGAACTATATTTGTATTTAATTAGGAAGTTGGATTTAATTAGAATATGTTTTATTTAGAAGCACAGTTAAATAGAAATTTTTAGAAGGCCCAACCAAGGAATTTTGGGGCTTCGAGGACATTTAATGAAAATAACGTGGCGATCAATATTATAGCTTTGTTGTGAAAATGGGGTTTTATGGCTAAATTCTTTCGTTTAGGCCTCTGAAATTGTGAATTAACTATTTTAAAAGTTTTTGTTTGACTATAACTTTAAGTAGGAGTTTTCATTTTTGATGCCATTTGTGGCATTGGATTTTGCTATATAACGCACCCTTTGGCATGTAATTCGTTAGATTTTGATAAATTAAATAAATTTTAAACTTTGCTACTTTAAGTTGCCCCTAGAGTGCTTGTTCGTGGAAACATTTGATTAGGAAGATTTCACCGCGTTAATTAACTTTGCAAGCTTTTGTAAATTACTGTCGGATAGTTTACTGTCAATATTTTATTAGGCAAGTTTTGAGAACATCGGAGCAATTATGTTTCTTTAATTAGTTTGTGATTATCATTATCATTGTTTTGTATGTGCGTGCCCATCTTATTTTCATTTGTTTTCAAACAGTAGATGTTAAGTTTTTGCACATGCATTCCAACAAAAAAAGGTATATATATTCACGCATGAATTATAAGGCTAATACGTGCATATAAATAATTAATAAGTGCTATCTGATCATATATCCCTAGAACAAATTCTACTTTTCATAGAGGTTTTTGACCTCTATGAAAAGTGTTATCTTTTAAGGTATTATCGTATCTTCAAAGCTTACATAGGGGTTTCAAACCTCTATCAAATCTTGTCTATTTCATAGGGGTTTCAAACCTCTATAATATCTTCAAAGGCTTACATATGGGTTTCAAACCTCTATCAATTGTAGTGATTTCATAGGGGTTTGAAACCTCTATATTATCATCAAATGCTTACATAGGGGTTTCAAACCCCTATCAAATGTAATCTAAAAAAAATAATAGCTGAAAATGCCCAAAATTAATTTCCATTTCCATTTTCAAATTGAAAATATACAAATCTACATTCCACTCACAATATTATTATTCCATCAAGAAATTCGCAGTGTTCTACAACCAATCAACAAAACAACAAATCGATAGCCACACATTTCACGAAACCAATCAACAAAACTCAATTTTTCATTGTCAAACAATGTGTTAGCAAAGAGAAGTATCTCTAAAAAGTCACCCTGCTTGTTTGAAACTTCACCATTGCCAATTCTCTCATCCACAATTGCTTTGACAGTGGAAGCAATTCTTATTGTAGCCTTTGATTTGCAGAGTTGGGATTGACCTTCCCTCAATTGAAGTCTGGTTTCAACGCATGAACATCAATGCGAAAACCTGAGCATTACCAACAATTCTCAATTTTTCAGTTAACATGGCAAAGGTACTGAACAATTAAAAATACTTGTACAGATTTGAGTGGCATCATTGGAAGAAACAACTATAAGTAGCAATCATGGTAAATGTTGTCAAAGTAAAATTGCAAACTGTAACCTTTAAAAAAAAAAAAAAAAAACTCAAAGCTGTACATAACACTATCATGAGACTCACCTCACTATGTTGGCATATTTAAGTAGAGATATGTGCTAGCTAGTAATTGAATGAATTCCAAAGCAAAGTAAACTTACATTTAAATTTGTTAATGATACATGCAGCATCATTGGAAGGTCAAGAAGCTAGTGTAATGACAGATTACTCAGTGTTTATAAATGACAAAAGTTTCATTGGGAGGTCAAGGCATTTTACCTTCACAAGATCCAACATCATCAAACAATAGGCCATGTTATTAGTTACCGATGTATAATATCTCATATAGTCAGAGCTACTAAAATGATTTGCTAAGAACAAATCTGTAGGGGTCCTGCAGCATTAGGAGTTGTGTTGTCCAAATAGTAACTACTATATAAAGATTCAAAATTACATTACTGCTACCCAAGATGATGTAGTACATGAAACGATGCGACTCTAGACATAGAAGATACAATATGTAATTTCGGGTCCGAGAGCAAGCACTCATTGAGCCAAGGCCACACAAACTAATTAAAACTAGAGATGGCTCGGCAAAAAATCACATTGAATTTCTAACTGTCCACATTGCCTTGGAAACAGTTGAGCTATTCGTAGTTAGTTAAGTACTCAAAATGCAATTCAATATTTTAATCACTTCATCTGCAGATTCGTTGTTGCCAATCTAAACAAGACTCAAACATCTGCTAAGGCTACCTATATGACATTCCAGACTTAACAACATGCTAAGGCAACTCTGCAATGCGTCGGTGCTGAAGACTCAGTTCTGTCTTCCTTTAATTCACTTTCAATATCATAAAAAATGTGTCACAAAAAACAACAACTATCTAGTCCAGATTCATTTGATAAAAACAAAACCCCCCAAAATCTAAGATCATAGTAACTAACCATGGTAAATGTTTTGCACAGTACTGATCCGCCATAAGCCATAATGCACACATTGTGCCCATCAAGTGCAGATCTAAGAATTGGTTCAACCTCCATGAATACATCTTCTACAAATTTTTTTGAACATATGTATAAGTACATATCTCTTAGAATAAAGCCAGATAATATGACAAAAGATTAAACAAGACATAACTGAATTTCTAGATATTCTTCTAGGCAACCTCACCTTGGCTTGCATTTTGAGGGAACACTTTATCAAAACCAAATTCTTTCTTGCTCCCACCAAAACTAACAGCCAATTTCTCTGATCTTACACAAATAGGCTTTTGATTTCTTCTCTTATCAGTGATTAAAAATGGTCGAACGCGACAAAAAACCCGAATGCTGCCTAAAAAACTGAAAATCATTAATAGCCAAAAATCTGAAAAATGAAGAAACCCCAGATTCAAAAACATGATTTAAGACTTCCTACACAAATTTAACAAAAAAAATTTATAATACCAATCATTGAAAAACAGTAAATTTTACCTTATAAGTGTAAGATTATTTGTTCAAGCCCTTTTTGTTGTTGCTCAGGAACCACTTTGAAATCAGTGAAGCTAACTAGGGTGCTTGAAGGGGATTCAGGGGAAGCCATTGGAAGCCCATCAAATGAATATGGACTAGACACCATTGCTACTTCAGTTAATGCATTAAATCAACTAAGAAAATGACCGAGATTCCTCTCAAAATCTATCAAAAAATGAGTTTCAAAGAAAACCCACAAAAAGTTGTCATTAAATCAACTAAACCATAAGAACTAGAACTCTAATGAATCAACAAACAAAAGGGGTTGAGTGTTCATGGGTGCTCTTCAAATTCATCAACTCGAATGACCCCCCACCTTCATCATCTGAATCAGACTGAGCGTCACCCTCATCAGGGTCAGCACCAAAATCAGACTCTTTATTCCTGATGTTAAGCCACTTCCGCATTACAATTCTTGGCCAGAAAACCTGTGACAACATCACAAAACACAAATAAAAAAAGATCTACCAAATTAGAGCAACTGTGAACTGTAGATCTAGACGATAGCATTGGCGGCACTTGCAATTCTTGGCCACAAGTCGGCACATTCCTTTCCAATTGGTCCAGTGATAGCCGATCCTGATATAAACAAGTAAAACCTGTAAGGATGCAATCTCAAGGGACTCGTGTCGAAAATTCAATAACTGAAACATGGGCTGAAGATTTCATATAAAAAAGAATAATAAGACTATCCAAACTAGGTAGCAAACAAATATCAGTGCCATCTCTGCACCAAAAAGACTAAGGAGACGGTTAGGCCACTTTACTTGAAGCTGTCCCTAGTACTTTAAGAAAATATACAATATACTCCCATAGTTAAATATTGACAAATGAATTTCAAATTTATAATCCAATACATAAATTTACCAACAAAAACAATAAGCTTATACTAAACACAGTTTAGGAGTTCCTTAGAAAAAAAATGACAATCAAGACTTCATATACAACAAACAACAACAACATAGCCTCAATCCCAAATTAACAACAATCAAATAAATACTACAAGTCTACAACCTGGAATGAAAAAGAAAAAGACATATTAAAGCCCATCCACTTATGCAATTTAGTCACAAATCTAAAGCTATACACTAATCATTATCTAGGCAACACCTTAATACCACTAACGAAGGAAACTTTTAATATGATCATTTTATCAATAAGACTACATTATATCGAGCTAACTGGAAGTTACTATCAAGTCCATGTAGCTAGCCCCAACTAATTTGAAAGTCATGATAAATTGATGCACTTGCTAATCAATAAGACACAAAACCTACAAATTAATCTCAATTTGGTACAACTCATAAATGTCCACCAAAATTTAAAGCGCATACTGCCCAAAAATTTAGAAGGCATCAATAATTTCAAGAAACAACCAAAGACAGCAGATACTTTTGACAAAGAAAAAAGTAAGCATATACAAAATTTTGACATATCCGGTAAAGGTGTTAAAACGGATGTAAAAGAATGATATGGTGAAAACTTAGATTAAACTTAACTTCAAGGTGTAGATAAAAAAAACACACAGAATAGCAAGCAAGCATATCCGGGGGAGCTTGTTCTCCCAACATATTATACCCTTTCAACCCACAATAATGTCCATCGATCATCTTGTCAATCACTGACTCATACAATTTTGACATCGAAATGCTTATTGTAAGTCAGGCTTACTGCAGATAGCCTGAAAGGGCAGAACTTAGGCATGTTACAAGCATCAACCATATGTTAGAGACACACGCATGTATGTATAGAGAAGTGAGAGCAAAGCAGAATGTATTTAAAGAAACACAAAAGTAACAAAGATTAGTCTCATACAAAGCACTTAAAACTAGACAAAATAAGCTCATTTTTTATATACGAGCAAAAGTAATAGAAAAGAAGATATTGAAACAAATATGAAACATTGAAACTCATCAAATTTCTAGCACCATCTATACGCTCTTCCCATCATCTGCAAGCACAAAAAATTAAATTCAGAGACACAAGATGAGTAAAAAAATAAAACTAAATGGTTGAAATGTACTTTCCTCAAGTGTTAGGTATGAAGACATGTTGTTTGGGCCATGGAATCCATTCCCCTAAAGCTTGCTCTATTGTCCTCATATTAGCTTGAGTCCTCCATATCAAAGCATTGTGGTCAATGGTTGTTTGCACCCACACCATGTAAGATCCAACCCCAATAGGAGCACCCTCCACAACATGTAGCGGGTCATCATTGCAATCACTCATTCTGCCATTATATGGGTACCAACAACCCAATCGATCAACTTGCACTTCATTCCACACTTATTCGAAGAGTTCCCGTTTTGTGGCTTCAATAAAAAATTATGAAGTTTCATTATCCGTAACATTTTCATTCAATATATTAATATCTTTTTTACCTGGCATGTACAAGTGTGCCCGTCTCCCCCTTGTTGACCCTATCATAAAAATAACCAACACAATTTAAGAATGAATATTGTTCACGATATGAATAAGTACACATATGTGTATAGTGAAAATATCAATTTGTACCCGTTTATATTGATTCTAAACATAAGAAGATAAATCTTCATATTTCTCTCTCAAACCCATAAGTTCTTTGATGATAGTGTTATTCTGAGTTGTTGCACCTACACCAAGAGGAGTTACTTCAAAACCAAGACCTCTCACTCGACCTTGGTGTTCAGTACCAAAAACTTGTGAGATAGGGTCATTGTTAATTGATTGAGCAGTAGATTCCGAGCATTAACTTTGATTACATGCTTTGATTTTATCCTTCAAAACAAACAACTACTATTTGCATCAAATGGAAGAAAAACTTAATAATATAAAATATCAAAGATCTATTAGTTAATTCACTACAATTTCGGCAATTTCGCCATCGTGTGGTTTTCCGTTTTTATCTGAATGCCCTCTAATCCACACTTCAGCTCTGGAAACACTAGCACCGTCTTTTTCTTCAATCTATAAGCATAAAAATAATAAATAATACAAGATTAAAATATAGGTATAAGTAATAGAATAAATGAATAAAACTTGCCATCTCATATTAATCATATATGTACATCTAGCAAAACTCATATTTCATCTTAGTTACTTCAACCGATCGAGCTAGGGAGTACATATTAATACTCATATAAGTGTAAAATGAAATTATATGTACATTTGAATGGAGAAGAGCTCAAATTAATTAATAAGTACATTTTCTTATATAAATAGATAAGATTATACAACCTAATAATTTGGTGAAAGGTCTTGTTACCATCAATAACTTTTTTAGAGCAATAATTAATGATTTCATTTCATAAAACAGAAGATATATCATTTGTATACATTAGGCTCAAAGTATCTTATGAATACGAGTCTTCAAATAATTCACATATATAATTAATCATTTTAGTCATATA
This sequence comes from Stephania yunnanensis, assembly GCA_039657365.1. Lineage (NCBI taxonomy): Eukaryota > Viridiplantae > Streptophyta > Magnoliopsida > Ranunculales > Menispermaceae > Stephania > Stephania yunnanensis. Next base: position 48,443,572 of record CM077585.1, on the reverse strand, counting down.
TGCATGGACATCTCAATTGAATAACATTTCTAGTTAAATTTTTGGACAATATCTTATCCTTGTGAAGTGATTCAATTTCTTCAAACATGGCTCACTCCCATAAAATTTATTTTGTTAAGAAAAAACATAAAATTTATTTTTCATAATAGAGAATGAACGGATCTAAAAATTCGTGTAGTAGAGAGAACAACATGAGAAATTATAAAATTCGTTTAAAAAACACAATGTTACTGTTTACATAACTGAGATAAAGTAACTAAGAAGTGTCAAAGGTGCCATAAGCTACTCTTAATCTAGATTTTCTAAATATTATTAAACCAAAAACTATGAGTACAACATTAATGGCTCTATTAATAGAAACAAAGCTAGGATCATTAGAATAGGGTTCTTACATATGTTTAGTCCTTGTTAAGAGAGGAACTAACCAAGTATTATTTTACATCTTTCATTGAATAGGATACAAAACCTCACATTAGTTCATAAACCAAGCAAAGAAGACATTAATAAAAAGAGTAAAATTTAAAGAAGTATTGACCTTGATTTCTAGAAATAAAAAAGAATGAATTGAAAAACAAAATATAATGTAAACATAAATTTTTTGGTAAAGAAAGAGCAGCTGGAGACAAGTATAACTCTTGAATCAATTTACATCAGCCACATATATATCAGATTTGAACCGACCTCAAGTAATTCCTTCCCATATCACACTGGCTTTTCCGTTCAAGATTTCTTAGATTCACCAGACAAAGTGCTTAGTTATTAACTTCAATAAATGTAACAATCATCATTTAGGAAGATTAATATTCATTCTTGAACCTATAAATTATATCTATCAACTGTAACTTTTAAGATTGTTGTGTGTTCAAGCAAACCCAAATGACAGGCCAACCATGTGCACAGTAATATTAATGTTTGTTAAGTTGCAATCATTTGGATTGATGAACTCGGTTACTCCAAAAGCTTTTCCTGTGTCAAATTGAATTCATAAAGCACTCACTCTCCTACATATTAATGCAATATTCTTATATTCTTCTTTGAAATCTATCAGATGTTATCCTACGAAAATGCACAGAATGAAGAGTATATATAAATGCAGTGGGAAGGTAATAAGTAAGGGGGGCACTACATATGTCCCTGCAACAACTCCACAGCCGAGCAAACATATTTTCTCCAAAGGTGCAACAGGTTTGATTTTCACAGCACAACCAGAGTGCACTACTGTGTATTCACTGAAACTTGAAACTGCACAATATGTATATATACATACCCAGATGCTTCATGGACAAATAATAACAATAATTATCTAGATAACAATTCAAATTTGGCACCATTAATCAAATTAAATAAACTTAATTAATTAATCAAATAATAACAACAATTACCAAGTCTCAATATTACTATTTATCAATAAAGACATAAGTTTTAGCCATTAATATTGATCAATAAAAATAGAAGTTTGAGTCAGATCAACCACATAAACTTCAATTTGTTGTAGGCACCTATCATTGTAGTTCAATAATCAATCACATTTCAATCTATAGAGCAAAAAATTTGCTTAGACTTTCGATCTAGAGCAAATCAATCCCCAAAACCAATTGAACATAGAACCTATGAAATCAACTACATTCATCGCTAATTCAAGTCACAAAACCATTAAAAACAAAATTCAGTTAACCTAATCAATATAGAGACTTAGAGAGATCAGAAATCGAAACCATTTGCCACAACCAATTCAACACGTAACCATAGAACCATAGAAACAATCTCAACTAACCTAATCAACACAGCGAGACTGTAATTCAGTCTAGATGACAAAATTAAACAATAGAACCAAAGATTCATAGCTTCATCAAATCGAATCGTTAGGGTTTGAGAGTGAGTTGGCGTCGAGGCTTGCGTCCACCACAGTTTCCTCTTGAGAGTGAGTTGGTGTTAAGGCTTTCCTCCCCTACAAGTTCCTCCCCCTATAGTGACGTTAGACATAAGTCTAACTTCCATCCATAAGATGTTGGGGCATATGCCCTAAGTCAATCCATTAATTGTCTTTATAAATACTTTTAGTTAATAAAATAGAGGATTTCATTTGCTGTTTATTATAATTAATTTGCATGTTTACATTATAATAAAATCCATGAGTATTTACAGAAATATCCTAAATGTCCCTAGTCGATCATTATACTGGGAACTATAATGAATTAAGACTAGTGTGAGTCCTGATTGATGATCATATGATGATTATACGTATAGGGATACGAATCAAGATCACGAGTACTTGTTAGGGAATAAAGTACTGGACCGACCCGCTATGAGAACATCACATATGGATTAAGTCGTAGTTGTTTCTCATGATAGGTATATTATTCAGTCCTCTGACTTGAGATTACCAGAGACTTCAACATTAGGAACATAGTGATTTGACACTATCAAACGTTGTCTTTAACCGAACAATTATAAAGGTTGTGATTGGATACTGTGTGAGCAATGTGATGAAGTTATGTAATCGAGATAGAATTTGTCCCTCTCATATAAAGAGAGATATCTAGTGGGTCCCTCGATGTGTTAGACTGTTGAAAGGCCTAGTCTAAGTGAATCGATATTGATCAATGCCATTTGGATGTTTTCAGTTTACCTAGAGATCGAGACTAGTACGATTGAACATGTTGGATGACAATTCCATGCCTTATGTTTGATCAAAAGGATATCCTGTGACAAAAGGATGTTATATACACTATTGATTAGGTTGTATCGATTTGATATTCGTACAACTTGGGTAGTCATAATGTCTTGCTAGAGGCCGCTTATGACTTGTATACCAAAATGTGTTTTGGTACACTACGAACGTAGTATGAGCCTATTGGGTCGCACATTAAGAATGGTTTTGCGAGATTTTAAGATGGTTCAGAAAAATGAATTTTATATGATAAAATTCATGACAGAAACGTCCTTGTGGTGTATTACACTTATACTTCTTTAAGTAAGGGTATATGTGTAATTTACTTAACCGTCTATATGCAAGGGTTGTATAAATAGACGCTTTAAGTTAGAATACACGTACGAAAGATTAAAAGGTCGAAACTCTATTTCGTTTTAGAAACGACTTAGGGTTTTTGGTATGCTCTGGATCGTTTTGGAGAGAAACAAAAGGTTTGGTATTCTCTTGAAGCTAGCACTTCAAATCTCGGTCGCCGTTCGTGTGTGGACTACTGGTATAGGGCGTTCGTCGTTGGCAGCGCCTTAGAGATTGATCAACCTTCATAAAGGTATATTGTGACTGAGGTATGATTAAGTTTTTCATGGTTTAAATTTTTTTTAATGGAATTAGATTCGGATCCTGTTGGGGTTTTTGTCAAAATTGTTTTGTAATCTCCGCTGCGCATGAACCCCAAAACCCAACAAGATACGGGAGTTCGGGGAGGTCGAAGAGCGGTTTGAGGTTTGTAAAACCCAATTGAAGAACTTTGAGTATTTGATTCTGTTTTTAATACCATTGTATCTTTTCCTACTATTTATACTATTACATTCTATTACTTGGACTTAGGTTGACTTTACTCTCCAGATTATCGTTGTGTGTTTATGATGTGCTAGATTGTAGAATGTATGACTCGGCCCTCAGTGGATGGCAACTCGAGCTTGCCCTTGGTGCACATGTCGGTGACTCAGCGAAATTGACCAGCAGCGCAGCGAACCAGATGTTGGGCAAGTAGGGTGCGTACAATGGTGGGACCTAGTGACTCGAAATACAGTCTATTCCATTTGTAGTGAACACACACATTTGTTTAACTTATATGTTAATTATTCATGTGGTGAGCCAATTACAATTGTCTGGATTTTACATTCCACATGTTTATTTAACATTATTTCTTACACTTCCTTACTTTATTATGCGAATGCTCAAAGGGGTTCCATGGGATTTTACTTACTGGACTTGTCATTTGTCTTTTTGTGAAGATAGAGTGCAAATCCTAGTACTAGCAGAGGCAAGGGGATCCTAGGTAACTAAAATTGATTGCCCGCTATCGATGACCTACTAGTACATGCTTATTTTGATATTTTGTATTATTTTGGTTATTGTAAAACTGAGTGACCTTGTACTTGTATATATAAAATGATATGGTATTGTCGCCTATATACAAAGTATTTTCCAAGTTCTCCATAGTAGGACATGCTCTTATGAATAATGTTTATCATGCTAATTTATTATACTTTACTTACATCAAATTAAGGCTTCCCCTGACTTATTATTAACTTGTAAAATACAAACCACTAGCATGGCTATGAATCGAATAAACTAAAAATAGTTGAACTTAAAGAACTTTAATTACCTCAAGAAATAACTCAAGAAAATATGAAACTATTAACTAACTACTTGGATAACACACACATGGACACGATATTCGAGACATGAGGTGGATGGGCAAGTGCCAAATATGTGTAGCTAGGCCCACGAGGCGAGGAGTGCGTGACACGATGACACCTCGGGGCCAGCGACCACCATAGTTGCTATCAGAGAGATAGAGCGAGTTCTAGGAAATTGAAAAACTTAAATAAAAGAGCATAAAACTTAAATAAATAAACTTTAGATGTGGAAACTTGATGATGGTGCCTTAAAACTTTAATTGCGAAGTGATGTGAGGCGGGTTATGTTAGAGTTTATATAAGAGTTATATTTTGTTATATATAATATATGTATATACTAAAGCTATCTGGAGCACGCTTCTCAATGTAGATCATGGACATACAATCAACTACGCCTGATGAGACTAGACAAACTAGCGATGCAATTAGGGATCCCCCTGGTATAGAGCGTATGGAGGATCGACTCTCGGCCCAAGACACTCAGATGGCTGAGGCACTACGATTACTATAGAAATAGACCGTTTCATTGATGATACTTGTTACGGAAATCATAACACCCCGAGACCCAATATTAGTTACACATCCATGGGGACAGCCATCGCCATGGTTGTTCCCTAGACATAAGTTGGGAGATTAGTTGTGGAGACACATGCATACAAAGCTATAACTGTTATTGTTCCACTGGAGATGCTGACTCCTATGCATCTGCCTTTGACTACTGGAGCAGTTGATGATTATTACCGCTACTGCTACTTCATCAAGATCTGTTTTGGCCCTAGAGGCTAAGATGTTGAGAGAGTTCTCGAAATCCTAGTTAGGCTCTTTTACGGAGGTGGTGACCCCTGAGGCGGTAGGGAAGTTGATAGTGTCCCATAATCATTTCTATAAGATGATGAAGAACGATGAGAGCGTTCGGGCGTGTCTTTTTAGAGCATGTTCGAGAGGCCACGCAGTAGTTTGGTGGACTACATATTAAGACACCCACCTAGAGTCGACGACATGGGCTGAGTTTAGAGAGTTGTTCTATGATCAGTACATACACATGAAGGCGAGGTTGTGACTGAAGGAAAAGTTTTTAACCCTGAAACATGGTAATCGGATATTGATTCAGTATATGGAACGATTCTAGTACGTATTGTAATTTTTTATGGATGTAGGGGAACAAAGCAACCATAGATATACTACTTCACTCTAGAAGTTAATGATAGAATTGTTGCGGTAGTGGTATCATATGGGGCATCTGCTCTACAAGACATATTTGACCGAGCTTTGGCACACGAGACCTCCTTGATGCAGAGAGATGACATACGCTTGACACGGACTGTGGTATAGACTGGGCAGAGTTCTCGGCCAGATCGGATGCGCAAGAGACAGAGAGGTCATCTAGACAGAGGTCGGAGGGATGATAGACGAGATAGGGACTAATGGGATGATCACCAGGACAATCAGTTCCAAAATGAGGAGAGATATCCAATTCATGCCATCGCGCCAGCAACCATCGATAAGCATAGGTCGCAACTACAGATGTACTGGCAGGGTCGAAATTAGGAATGACATGACGGGGTCAAAGAGATCGGGGTTAGGGTTTGAGATCTAGAGACCACCAGGCTAACATGAAAGATAGATGCAAATAGCATAGGCGTGGTCAACAAGGACATTTGAGGGTAGACTACGAAGCATCACCTTCATCACGAAGAGAGCCAGATCAAGCCAGAGAGGGCCCAAACAATAGTGTTGCTGGATGGTGGAGCGACCAGACAGCTCATCGAGGGTTATTATTGGGCGGACAGTTAGAAAATTAGGGTTAGTTGCACAAAAAATAGACACACACCTTGTTCTCAGTACTACCATTAGGGATAAGATATACCATAACTGGATATGTAAAGATGTGATGATAGAGGTTGAGGGACATCAATTACCAGCAAATCTTTAAGTGTTAGAGTACCTAGAGTTTAATGCTCTTCTCGAGATGGATTGGTTGTCACCCTACCATGAACATATAGAAGTTTTTGGTAAGAGAGTGGAGTTTTGCATTCCTGGGATACCAGAGTTCTTACTAGTTAGATCTACGACCGACTTACCTATCATTAGGGGTTGATTAGCTACGACATAGCGATAGAGGCATTTGCAACATAGTTGAGCCGGAAGTTAGGATCAAGGTTGGGATTTAGGATGTTCCAGTAGTTAAAGATTTCGTCGATATATTTTTAGATGATCTACTAGGATTGCCACCGCCATAGGTGATTAAGTTTATCATTGAGCTGATATTACAAACTCAACCAATCGTCGGTAGACCGTACAGGATTTCACAATCGAAGCAGTAGGAGGTCATGCAACATTTGGATGATTTATTAGAGAAGGGTTTCATCCACCCTTGTATGTCACCTTGGGGAGCTCTAGTGTTGTTTGTAAAGAATAAGAATGGTTCGATGAGGATGTGCATCAACTACAAGAAGCTGAATTAGGTGATGATTAGGAACCATTACCCACTTCTTAGGATAGACTGTTCGACTAGTTGGAAAGTGCCAGATTGGAGAGGACATCCAGACGATCACTTTTAGCAGGAGATATGGATTGTTTGAGTTCACAGTCATGTCATTTGGACTGACTAACACCCCAGCAATCTTCATGGATTTGATGGATATGGTCTTGAGATCATATTTAGACTTATTTGTTATAGTCTTCATCATTGGCATTTTGATTTATAGCGGGACTCGTGAGAATCACGATAGACATCTCAGAGTAGTTTTGACAACATTGAGAGAGCACATATTATACGCCATGTTCAGTATGTGTGACTTCTGGCTTAGTTCAATGATATTTTTTGGATATGTCATAAGCGATCAATGTATCTCGTGGATTTAGATAAGATTTGGGCTATTATTAACTAGAGGACGCCTAAGTCTATTTTTGATATTCAGAGTCTTTTAGGACCAGCAGGATACTACTGGCACTAACGATGGGTCTAACCAAGAAAGATATAATATTTGATTAGTTAGAGGAGTGTAAGCAAGCTTTCATGAGTTGAAAATGAGGTTGACTTCAGCACTAGTGTTGACATTGCCAGTGTCGGGCAAGACTCTATCACTTTATACAAATTTGTTAAGCATTGGTTTTGAATGGGTGTTGATGTATGAGGGTAGACCAGTTACATATGTTTTTAGACAGTTGAGAATCCATGAAGGAAACTATCCAGTGCACGATTTGGAGCTTGCAGCAGTCATTTTGCACTGAAGGCCTGAAGGCGTTATCTCTACGGAGAGAGGTTCATGTTGTATATAGATCAACAGAGTCTACATTACATTTTCACCCAGAGAGATTTCAATATCCGTAAGAGGAGATGGCTTGAGCTACTGAAGGATTATGACTTCGCTATTGAGTATCATTATAGGAAAGCGAACGTCATAGCTGACTCATTGAGTAGGAGAGGGATTGATAGTCAGACCGTTTTGCGATGTATGACACATGAGCATGACTTTTTTCAGGCGGCATCAGTTATGTGCATGATAGAGGTATCTACTACGGTTGAGAAACACATTTGTTATTAGGTGAGAGTCCCTATCCTATCAATTGAGCAAGTTGCCGAGCGTTAGAGAGCTGATAGGCTTTATGAGCGGTTTAGTGGTTAGCCTCGGGATCCGGAGTGCACTGATTACGCAAAGACGATGGATCACTATTTGAGACATTGATGGAGGTTGTGGATACCAGTGGATAAGGAGATACGGGATGGATTCTGGAGGATACACATCGATTTCGCTATACAATTCATCTTGGTTAGACCAAGATGTATCATAACTTGAGGCGATTAGTCTGATGCCTAGGGATGACGTGGGAGCATATGTCAAGAGCTGTGATATTTGCCAACAGGTGAAGGCTAAGCATAAGAGACTTGGTAGATTACTACAACCGCTACCCATTCCACAGTGGAAATGGAAGCACGTCACTTTATTTTTCATCATTGGACTACCGCAGACATCAAGGAATCAAGATGCAGTTCGGGTTGTGATTGACAGGCTGATGAAATTGGCTCACTTCATTTCGATGTCGATGAGATACACGTTCCCACAATTGAGCATATTATTTGAGCGGGAGATTATTATATTGCATGGGTGACAGTTTGTACTGTATTAGACGAAGATCCCAAGTTAACTTCGAGACTCTGAGAGGCTATGTATGAGCAGTTTAGCACCAGGTTACAATTTAGTACGACTTGCTATCCTCAGATCGACGAACGGTTAGAGCGACTGATATAGATTCTGGAGGATATGTTCAGGGCTTGCATATTGCAGTTTGGGGATTCGTGGGAGGATTATATAACTTTGTGTGTGTTTGCATATAATAACGGCTACCAGGCAAGCATCGGGATGCCACCATTTTAGGCATTGTGTGGGAGGCCCTGTAGGTCATCCTGCATATTGTTAAGCAGAGCCAGAAGATACAATGATCATTGGGCCTGGATAGTTGTTCACGTAAAGAAGATCAGACAAATTCGTCAAAGATTGCGAGCCGCACTGGACATATATAAGTAATACGCGGATTGATGCTATAAGAAAAGTGACATGTTATATATAAAGGTTTTCCTTTATAATGGTTAGCAAAGATTTGGGATTAAGAGGAGACTGGCGTCGAGGTTTATTAGACCATTCAAAGTCGCATCACGAGTTGGCAGTGTCGCGTATGGCTTAGACTTACCTACTGAGTTAGCAGGGGTTCATCCAACATTTCGCATTTCTATGTTGAGACTGACTAGGTCACGACCAAGGCCGATGATTGACTTGGGACAGATTGAGGTTAAGCTTGACACGACTTACGAGGAGTGGTCGATAGCGATACTTGACCGTAGGGTTAAAGTTCTCAAGAACAAAGAGTTCTCAAAAGTTATAGTTTATTGGTAGTATCATGGGGCAAAGGGACTCACTTGTGAGCTCGTGTCGACTATGCGGGAGCATTAACCTCAGCTATTTCATGGTATGACGTTTAGTTTAATATTTAAATTTCGAGATGAAATCTCCTTTAGTTGGGAAGAATTTTAAATGCATGTTTTATTAACGTCGTTATTTATTTCGTAATCTCAGACATGGACGCCAGCTCGGATCCACGTAGATGTCGCAGGTAGGTTATGACACACGTCGACCTAGATACATTAGTAAATTGTATGCTGAATTGCTTATTTGCAATGCATTTTATAAATTTATTTACTAATACATCGCATGTGTGTTGTTGTACGGTTATATCGTGTAAGATTGTGTGACAGGTAGTCGCCTCGAAACGCATGTCAACGCATGTATCAGAAAGGAAATTTACGAATACATTAGAAAACTTGACAAATTCATTACAAGATTACTAAGTGATCAAATAAAATAGGTAATGTAACCATAGGCTAAGTCGATTAAGTTTGAAAAATAGGCCATGGAGTGCCTCGAAATACGTGTCGAGATGCGAGGCACCGAGTACCGGGTAGCCAAGGGTTGGTGAGACCATAGATTTACTAATAAAAGGTCTAAGTATACCAACCATGATTAAATAAGTATGGCTAAGTTAACTAAATTAAATAATTGAATCAATCCTATAGTTAGTAATGTATTTCCTAAGCCAAGGATGAGCATAGAGATGAGCTTAGTGAGTGAATCTAGGCTAGTAGTAAGCTATTGGAGTCATTAAGCTATGCTTTACAGCATGAAGGACTACAAGATAATCCTCGGTATACTCATAACACAATTGATCATGACCAAACATATAAATAACTAGTTAATGGAATTTTTTCATCTTACTAACACCGAGTTCTTGCAATCTGAGAGAAAACCAAAGAAAAAAGGAAATTCAAGGCTGGAATTGAACCATTTAGAGGTCAATTTGAGGATCATACTTGAGGTAATCTCCTTCTTCATCTTCTACTCTATCAAATGAACCAAATTTTATGTATTTTTGGCGAAATTCGAGTGAGAGTTAGATCCCTAGTTTTTGATGAAAACTTAATGAATTATATGTTTAATAATCATTTCTATTGAGAATTTACAACTGGTTTTGCATGAATTGGGGTTTTGATAAAGTTGGAAAAAACTAATGAATCCATGGTAACTAAATGATTTTGATTAAATTGATGTTTTGAGATTGTTTCGAATGATGTTTTGAAGTCATTAATGTGTGGAGAGTATGTAAACATGGTTAGGACAGCTAATTGGGATGGAAAAGACAAAATTCTCAACTTGAGAAATGTGTCACAAAGGGCAATTGGCATGCTAACTAGGTTGATTAGCGCGCTAATCATTATGAGCTCTCAACTACTTTTCAAAATGAAGAACAGTAGCGTGCTAGATTGATTCCCTAACGACTCCACCTAGTGCGCTAGAAAGACCCATTAGCGCGCTAATGACAGTTGAAACTTGAACATTAAGGGTTGTTTTGATGATTTCCAATTTAATACACATCTAAACACTTGTAAAGACCCTAAACTCATAAAATTGAGCTTTAGGGACTTAGTGGACCATAGCTCGGTGTCAAGGAGCTCGTCGGGTCGGATACGAGAGTCCGGGAGGTCGAGAGTTGTTTGAGGTTTGTAAAACGCAATTGAAGAACTTTGAGTATTGATTCTATTTTTAAATCCATTTTATCTTATCCTGCTATTTCTACTATTCCATTATGTTACTTAGATGTGGGTTAATTTACTCCCCCGGATTCTATGTTATGTGTTCATGATGTGCTAGATTATAGCACGTGTGACCCCCTCGGTGAATTACAACCTGAGCTTGCCCTTGGTGCACATGTCGGAGACTCAGCGGATGTAACCAGCACCGCAAGGAACCAGGTGTTGAGCCAGTTGGGTGTGTCCACTGGTGGGAACCTGGTGACCCTAAGTACAATCTAGTCCATTTTGAGCAAACACACACATTGTTTAGCTTCTATGTTGTCTATTCATGCGATGAGCCAATTACAGTTGCCTGTCTTTTACATTCCACATGTTTATTTAATAGTATTTCTTGCACTTCCTTACTTTATTATGCGAATGCTCAGAGGGGCTCCTTGAGATTTTACTTACTGGACTCGTCATTTTATTTTTGTAATGATCGAGTGCAGATCCTAGTACTAGTAGGGGCAAAGGGATCATAGGCGACTACATCTGATTCCCTGTCATCGAAGATCTACTAGTACGTGCTTACTTTGATATTTTGTATTATTTTAGGTATTGGAAGACTGAGTGACCTTGTACATGTATATATACACTGTTTTGGTTTTGTCGCCTATATACAGAGCATTTTTCGGTTTTCCACAGTAGGACATGCTTTTATGAATAATGTTTATCGTGCAAGTTTATTATACTTGCATCAAATTAAGGCTTCCTCACGACTTATTATTAACTTGTAAAATACAAACCTCTAGCATGGTTATAACTTAAGGAACTTTAATTACTTAAGGAAATAACTACAGAAAATATGAAACTATTAACTAACTACATGGATAACACATACATGGACACGATAATCGAGACATGAGGTGGACAAGCAGATACCGAACACGTGTAGTTGGGCCCACCAGGCGAGGAGTGCACGACATTAATACACCACCGGACAGCCTCAGGGCAAAGGCTACTAAAGATATGGCCCAACCAAGTTGGTTGGGCCAATCAGGCCCAATCTCTATATATTTGGGGGGGGTGGGCGGAATGCGCGTGTGTTCTTTTCTTCCCCCACCCCAAGTTGCTAAGCCTGGGTGTAGATTGATCCACACCTAACAGGCCAGATGGGTCAATCTAGACCTTGCTTCCCAGCAAGGCAGTTGGGTCAGGAATGACTCAATTGCCTCATATATACATATGACAAAATAATAATAATAAATATTAAAATAATAATAAAATAAATTAAATTAAATTTTGAAATATAAATGTATAGGGGGATTCCTCAAAGTATTTTGAATATGTATTTCTAAAGTTTTCGAAAATCTTTGGAAATTAGTTTTATTAACAAAATTCAAGTTAATTTGTATAGTGATGACTTGTTGACTCCCTAATCCTTTTCTTAATGTACCTAATTGATATTTCAAACTCCATTTGCACCATCTAACGATAACTGTAGAGGTGAATAATGCTACCAAGTCCTGCAGGTCATGCCCTTCCAATTCTTACCTACTGAACTCAATGTCGGATCAATATGTACCTACAACATTTAAATTGTTTGCTTCACCATGATTAGTGTGAACATCACTAGCAATTTGCATTACGCAGGCTGTTAAGTCATAGTTTGGCGATGATGGTAGTCACGCCATGCAAAGTTTCCACAACCATTGTTACTAGTCGAAAAGGTCGATTTTTGTAAGGACCTTCCTAGTTAACGTGCTTCTTTAATATAAAATCAATTCTACTGACACGTGTCAAATGTGGATAATAATTTTCATATTTTTCTATTATTTGTAGTAGTAGTAAATGAAATATCGTCTCTATATGGATTTTGTAAATCTCTTCAGAACTAAGGCTACCCTAAAGTCTTATTGGATTTAATTTACATTAATTTAACTCATCTAATTAAAATGAGAATTAAACACTATCTAAAAATGAAACAATCAATTAATCAAAGTAATTAAACTATAAGCAATTTAAATTCGATAAACTAATCTAATGCAATTCAAACAAACAATTGAGAAATTATTATAAATTAAATATCTAAACAATATATATTAGACAATGATATGTAAACTGTCATATCTGGACATTTTCATTAAAGCATAGTCATAATCAAATCACATATATATAATGATATTAAATCATTAAACTCTAATCACAATAAGTTGATAAATTTTAGCAAACTATCAACTTTCCTATATTCAATGGAAATAAGTTGTAACGGTCCAAGTTAATTAAACTAAGATTAATGTTAATCTCGATTATTAATAATCATAAATCAGGCGTTACGTGGATAGCTTAATTGACTCGGATACGAGAAGCGAGAGAATATGTTATTTATGGACGATGGTTGTTTATATGTGATGTTTAAAATTATTATTATTATTGTATTGCGTAGCATGTGTGTATGTTGTTATCAGGCGAGTTAGTGTTATTGGGAATTACCTTGGGAAACATGTTGACGGGGGAATCGGGTAGGAGTGACTCGAGGATGCTAGATTAGACTATGAACCAAAGTGTAATGTCTAATTAAACCATAGCCTAAGTTATTTAATTAAATACAATGAAATACAGAGCACCAAGTGAGTTAATCAAGTACAGTGAAATATAGAGCACCTCGAGATACGTGTCGAGGCGCGGGGCATTGAGTGCCAGGTACTTGAGGATTGATGGGCTAAAAACACCAATTATATGTATTATAATGGGCCTTAGCTAATTTAATTAGATCAAATAAATAAGGCCTATAGTTTGGATGAATTAATCTAGATCCATAAGATTGTCCTAGAGATACGTATTAGCACATCTAGAAATCAATGAAGTTTTAAATTAGTGTTACTTGGAAGAAGTTAGTGGAGAGTTACAAGGAAAAATGTCAAGTTGTATGTCATTAGTTGAGTCTCGAGATGCGTTAAAACATTAAGATCAATGACTCAAACAATCTTACCTTAATATATAAGGATAACTTGATCAACAAATGCAATCAAACCATTTTTTAGTTTTGGGAATTAGAGAGAAGAAAATGTGATTTGGGCCTTAAATTCAGCAATTGAGAGTTCAAGTTAGAGATCAAACACAAGGCAATCATCTTCTTCACTTCATACTGATATGCGTTGAAAGCGTCAATAAAATATAATTCTTAAACCAACTATTTGCAGAGTAGTGGCAAAGAGTCGATCCCACAGAGATTGGTAATCTTTATAAGGTAAAAAACTACAAAAAAGGAAATTGGGAGTTTAAGAAAGTGATTTAATTAACTAATTTAAATGCTATGAAAAATAAATAAACGATGAAAATAGCTTTGAAAAAAATTAATAAAAATACCTAGGTCAAGACATACAAGTTTGGTTCGATAATTGGATTTGGTATTTGATTTATGGAAAATGTGCAAATCAAATGTATCATAGTGTAGCTATAGACCCGGTAATGTATGCGATTCCTCGCACTTCCTAATCTCGATAGCCAAGGTACGACAATTAACTATTTCCCTAACCAAACATAAAACCTTTTACTCGAAACGTATTGGGTTTAACACGATGTCCGCAATGGATTTTGTGAAGGCACTACACCTAGAAAACTGAATCACTAGTATGTTTGATTTAGCCTAGATCCCTAAGGTATTTGACCGGTCCCAAAAGAGGCAAATCAATTGGTAGAGTCAATTCTCGCTAGTGTGATCTTATTACATAAAGACGGATGCTTACGACTTACTGGCAATTAAATCAGAGTTTAAATATGAACTTATTTCTAATTGTTCAACCAATACCAAAAGAAATAAAATATCAATGAAAAGCAATGAAATTAAAGTAAATAAATCTCACAAATCCACAAATGAGCACAGTCGAACCTCCCTCGCAGTCTTACCTAGGCCATGAAATTAGTATCTCATGGTTTGAAGAGCATAAAACAAAAATAAAGAAAATAGAAATGGAGAGGGAGAGGTTAGAAGAAGAATAAAAGAATGTGAGAAAAATAGAAGTCAACTGTGAGAGAGAGTCCTCCAATTTGATCCTCTCAAGTCCTATATATATATATATGTTCCTATTTCTATATATGTATATATAATATACCTTATGTTTATATATTAAAATATTTCCTATCAAAATCAAAAATAGATTCTTAACTCCTAACTTCTCTCCTTAAATCGTGCAAACAAAGCAACGTGCGATATGTATGTCTAGCTGTTGATTTTCATCATCTCACCACGACACACTTCTCGAGGTCGATCCCATGGACATTTCATGCATTCACATCAACCCCCATACACCATGCTACACTGGATAGCCACTTCATTAATTGATCAAGGCATCAATCACGCTACCTCCATTCCATGTTCGCCACGTCATCACCCTCGTTCCTCAAGTGTGGGCCCCACCAAATTCACCTCGGGATGTGCGCTAATGCGATTTTTTATGCATAATGGATCTAGGCATATGAATACTCGATTTTGCATAGTTTTTTGCCCCGGATTCAACCTCACACTCCAATAAACTTGAAAATAATAAATGAGGACAATTAGACTAATATTTTGGAGACATAACAATAAAAATATATAAATAACCTATATATAATTACTTAATTGACAAATTATCACATACACATGAAAATAAGCTCAATTTGGAGTGTTTAATGTTAATTTGATAATTGAGGATTAAATCATATTTTTGATGAGTTCTTGATGAATCACGAGTATAATGAATACTTTAATGGAGATTAACAACTGATTTTGATAGAAATCGAGTTTTGGTGAAAATTGGAAAAAACTAGTTAATGCATGAATTTGATGATTTTGGTCCAATTATTGTGGTTTCTATTATTGTAAATGATGTTTTAGAGTTTCCATTAAGTGGGGAATGAGTTTACGGGGTTTGGTTAGCTGATTGGGGTATTGGGGACAAAATTCTCGAATTGAGAATTTTGTCACCTAGCACGAGATAGCTCACTCACCCGACTGGCTAGCGAGCTATCCAGTCTAGGTGTTCAACTATTTTTCAAAATGAAAAACAATAGCGTGCTAGGTAGATTCCCAATCGCATTAATTGCATCTAGAGTGCTAAGTAGACCCATTCACATGCTAATGATAGTTGAAAACTTAATTTAAGGGTTGTTTTTTGGATTTTGACTTAATACATATTTAAACACTTGTAACCAACTTAAACTCATAAAATTGGACTTTAGGGACTTAATGAACTATAGCTCGAGTATCGGGGAGCTAGTCGAGTCGGATTTGGGAGTCTCGGGGAAGTTAGAGTTGGATTGAGGTGTGTAAACTCATTGGAATGCCTTACGGAACTCATGGCATGTATTATCGATATTGGGTTACATGTGTGACTTCTAGTGGGCACACATGGACTTTCTACTCCTATTTGTGTTTGCGTATATATTGGTTGTAGCTAAATCACTTGTTACTTGTGTTTAGTGGTCATGTTGACAGATGTGGAATATATTTACTACTGTTAGGAGGGAAGTAAGGTGTTCCCTTGACTTGAAATAATGTCTGGAGGGGTTCATCTCTTAACTGTAGTTATGGTTTAGTCATTGTAAGCCTGTAAATATATACGTGGTTCCCGTTATATTTTATAGATTACTTGCTAGTTTAAGTCAGGGTTTTCTCGTGATTATACGGTTGTTTACTTATTAATGCTTTATCTCCGAGCATGTTTATTTAGTATGTGTTGTTTATTAAATGCTATTATTTTTATTTGTCGTATGCTGCCTACATTCATGGGAGTATGATTATTGTTGCCGAAATTCATATTCGCATGTCTTGTAGTTTATCATTTTTATTTCATGAATATTGTGTGGAATTCTCTTGGGGTTTTACTCACTGGACTCGTCACTGTATTTATTGGGTAACCTTGTCCAGATCCTTCAATGGGCAAGCGAAAAGGTAAGGAGGTATTAGGTGACTACCTCTGAGATAGTGACGCCAGCTTGTGTGTGAGTACAATATGTATGCATTTACTTTTCATTGGTTTTGGGGACTGTAGAACACTAAATACATGTATCTGGATCTTTTGTTGTACATATTTTTCCTTTGATATATATATACATGATATCTTTTTGATGGGTTTTTCACTACTTAAGATTGTTAAATATTGTATAAATTATTCGCTCAAAGACTTCCGTTGTTAAATTGTAATACAACTTGATAAATTGATTAACCGGCTAATTAAATCATTAATACTTATATAGAGATTAATTAGCGAAACTAATGTTAGCTGGAAAAGTGTAAGCAACCAAATTAAGTTGTAAGGCGTCATAGGTAAGTGGGCCATGACGTGGCAGGGCTTGATGACGTGTGATGGGACATAGCGAGTCTCACGACTACCTCGGGATTTGAGGCTACCACGGTTTGGTATCAGAACAAGGTCGATGGAGCCTAAGGGAGGAAGCGTAGTTTGTTCTTTAACCTGATACCAATGCCATAGTTGATATTAGAGTGAGATTTGATGGAACCTTTGAAATAGTTTAAACAAATCGAATAAAACTTAACAAACAAATCTTAGATATGGAAACTTGAAGATCATAACTTAAAAACGTAGTTATGAAGCAAAAATGAGACGAATAGTGGTAGGATTTATATATGTGTTATGTTTTATATTGTATCTATTATATACACGTATACGAAAGGTGATCCCAACGCATGTTTTTTGATTCAGATCACGATGGATGGCAAGCTGAATCCACGTACTACGATGTTAGTTAGACGCGCGACTAGACAAGAGACGAGGGTTTGAATTCGGTATTAGCCGCGTTATTCACAGCTCGTGATAAGCAGTTTAAGCTATCGATGAATATGATGCGCGCATATACAACTACGATTACATCACCCATCACATCCCGAGTACAGAGCATGACTGATGTAGTGGTACAAAAGACTTTCGTAGGGGTTACTGTACCAATAGTAGCATATATTGAGATGTCGACTAGTATGCCGGCACAAACATATGTATTTGAGACTTTATGACATCAGAGGTCAAGTTGATGAGGGAGTTCATCAGATTCGACCTCGGATATTTTCATGGAGGTGGAGACGCAAAGGCAGCCGAGAAATGGTTAATTGCACATCGAGGCTACACAAGCTACAGTGGACTCAAGAGAGCATACATGCCAGGATATCGAGTCTAATGTTAAGAGGTGTGGCTGTTGTGTAGTGGACATCGTACACAGACACACATCCATATCTAACCACATGGGTCGAGTCTTGATAGATTTTCTACAATCAGTATATTCCGGTCAAGATCCAACTGAGGATGAGATATGAGTTTTTGGCTTTGAGATAAGGTAACCATTCAGTGTTACAATACATGGATATATGCCAGTACTTAATACAGTTTGCCACGGACATCGTAGACACTAAGAGATTACATATTTATTACTTTGTCCAAGGTTTGATTGAGGACATATCCAAAGCCATTGTTTCCTCCAGAACCCAGACACTAAAGGGGATGTATGATAGAGCACTTACCCTTGAGACACATCTGATACAGAGGGCGACATGCATTCATCCACTGATTTAGAGTGTTGGACTAGATAGAGTTCTCGATAGGAGAGACAGAGAGATTAGGTTGGTAAAGAGGACAAATAGTACGGTCGAGGTCGTAGAGATGATTATCAGACAACCAGAGCTTATGTTATACCCGCCCTACCAGGGCCACCGTAGAGACACATTTAGGACGAGGGAAGTAGGGATCGGAGATCACATGGTCAGGGGTCATGGGTCAGGGAGTCAGCTGGAAATACAAGGATAAAGTTTCACATGTTGGTGATGTGGGTAGAAAGTTATGTCAGGAAAGATTGTCCACGGAGATCAGCGACTCCAACAGTAGTGACATCGGTGCAGACTCGAGATCCGGTGCATGTGATGACTGAGCCAGGTCGAGAGACATCCCAACAGCTGGTTCAGGGTACGTGATTTGCAATTCAGAATAATTATAATTAAGGTTCATGCATGCAAGGTAGATTATGGTATGGCATGGGATTTTCATAGTATGTCATGGTTAGTTAGGACTATTATTATATTGTTATATATGTTAGGAGAGATTTACGGTTACCTGGTGTTAGGTAACTGAGTTAGGGAAACTTGGGTATGGAATCGAGCCGAGAGTAGGTTGTAGAGGTGTTAGAAAGAATGAATGATCATGCTCACCTCGGTGGCATGCGTTTATGTCTCGGTGAAACACTATGTCCCTTCTAATGGGTACAAGAGTAGTAGGTGCTCAAGGGACCGTATAATGGTACTATCAAAGTGTGAGATGTGGTCACACAGGTAGAGATTAGATGCACCAGAGCTTCCTCTAGATCTAAATTTTGGGGACGAAATTTCTCTTAGTTGGGAAAATTATAACAACCCAAGATAATTAAACTAGGATTAGCATTAATCTCGAGGATCAACGGTCGTAAATCAGACATTACATAGATAACTCAGTAGACTCAGACATGATAATCGAGAGAATATGTTATATATGGATGATGGATGTTTATATGCGATGTTTAAAATCATTATTATTGTATTATATTTCATGTATGTATATTGTTATCGGATGAGTTGATGTGACTAGGAGTTACCTTAGGAAGAGTGTTGATGCGAGAATCGGGTAGGAGTGACCCAGTGATGTTAGACTAGACTACAAACCTGAGTGTAATGTCTAATTAAACCATAGCCTAAGTTAGTTAATTAAATACAGTGAAATATAAAGCACCTCAAGATACGTGTTGAGGCATAGGGCATCAAGTGTTGAGTAGTCGAGGATTAGTAGGACCACTAATGGATCAATAAAAGTTTCTAAGAACGCTAATCATATGTATTATAATAGGCCTAAGCAAATTTATTTCGATCAAATAAATAAGGCCTATAGCTTGGATAAAGTAATATGGATCGAAAAGCCATAAGACTATCTAAAAGATATGTGTTAGCACATCTAGAAACCAATAGAGTTTCTAATTGGTGTTACTTGGAAGAAGTTAGAGGAGAGTTACGGGGAAAAATGGAAAGTTATATGCCATTAGTTGAGTCTCGGGATATGTAAATACATTAAGATCAATGCATATCAATCAATCCTACCTTAATATATAAGGATGACTTAATCAATATGCGATCAAACCATTTTTAGTTCTGAGAATCAGAGAGAAAAAAGGTGTTTTAAAGCTAAAACTCAACAATTAAGAGTTCAAGTTTAGATCAAACACAAGCTAATCATCTTCTTCAACTTATACACATGAAAATAAGCTCAATTTGGAGTGTGTGATGTTAATTTGATAATTGAGGATTATATCACTAATTTTTTATAAACTCTTGATGAATCACAAGTATAATGAAAATTATCAACTGATTTTAATGGAAATTGAGTTTTGGCGACAATTGGAAAAAACTAGTGAATGCATGAATTTAATGATTTTGATCCAATTATTGTGGTTTTTGTTGTTGTAAATGATGTTTTGAATTCCCATCAAGTGGAGAATGAGTTTAAAGCGCTTGGTTAGCTAATTGGGGGGTTGGAGATAGAATTCGCAAATCAAGAATTCCGTCACCCAACGCAGATAATGCACTAACAAGACTAGCTAGCGCGCTAGAAAGATTCCCTAGCACGCTAACTACATCTAGCGTTCTAGGTAGACCCATTAGCACACTAATGATAAATGGAAACTGAATTTAGTGGCTATTTTGAAATTTTCACTTAATACATATTTAAACACTTATAACTAACTTAAACTCTTAAAATTAGACTTCAAGGACTTAGGGAGCCGCAACTCAGGTATCGGGGGCTAGTCGGGTCAAATTCAGGAGTTTGGGGAAGTCGAAGCATGGATTGAGGTACGCAAAACCATTGAAATGCCTCACAGAATTCATGGCATGTTTTATCGATATTGGGTTGCATGTGTAACTACTGGTGGGCACACATAGGTTTTGTACTCCTATTTCAGTTTGCGTATATATTGGTTGTTGCTAAATCGCTTGCACATGTTACTTGTGTTTAGTGCTCGCGTCGACGCCAATATAATATATTTACGACCGTTGGGAAGGATGTAAGGTGTTCCATTGACTTGAAATAGCGTATGCAGAGGTTCATCTGTTTACCGCAATTAGGGTTTAGTTACTGTAAGCCTATAAGTATGTACATGGTTCATGTCCTATTTTATCAATTACTGGCTGGTTTAGGTCAGGGTTTTCTCGTGATTATACGGTTGTTTACTTATTAATGTTTTATCTCCGAGCATGTTTATTTAATATGTAGTGTTTATTTAGTGCTACTATTTTTGTTTGTCGTATGCCACCTTTATTTATGGGAGTATGATAACTGTTGCTAGAAGTCATATTCGCATGGCTCATAGTTTATCACTTTTATTTCATGAATATTGTGTAGACTTCTCTTGAGACTTTACTCACTGGACTCGTCACTGTATTTGTTGGGCGATCGAGAGCAGATCCTTTAATGAGTAAGGGCAAGGACAAGGAATTATTGGGCGATTACCTCTGAGATAGTAACACCAGCTCATGTATGATTATAATATGTATATATTTACTTTTCGTTGAGTTTCGGGGACTATAGAACACCAAATACATGTATATGGACCTTTTATAGTACTTATTTTGCCTTATATATATATATATAAACGATATCTTTTTGTCGGGTTTTTCACTATTTATGATTGTTAAATGTTGCATAATTTATTCACTTAAAGACTTCTGCTATAAAAATTGTAATATAACTTGATAAATTGAGTAGCTGGCTAATCAAATCATTAATACTTATATAGAGATTAATTGGCAAAACTAGTGTTAGCTGGAAAAACGTAAGCAACCACTTAGGTCGCTGGGCGTCATAGGTAAGCGGGTCATGACATGGCAGGGTTTGGTGACGTTTGATGCGATAAGGCAAGTCTCATAGCTACCTTGGGATTTGGTGTGGCCACATAAGCCATATCCTTACCTTTGTAACTCTACTTATTGGATAAAACACAATAAACTAGAAATTATGATAGCATTTACACTCAATAAAATTCATATATAATCCACACTAAATAAAAATCAAAATTATGCTAGTCATTAAATAACCTATAACACAATCACCTAGAGCATTTACTCGGGTAATCTTGCCCTATAAATTAATCCTAGTTACTACTATAATTGTTGTCAATAATAATTGACATAGATTTAGATACTCTATACTAAGAAATGTAATGTCCATTATGCACTCATTAGAAAGAATCATTAGTTGTAATATGCAAATACAACTTATTAAAATTGTGATTGACATGTGTAATCGGTTTAAAGCATTAAACATATAAGTTCTGCATTATGACTAAATTGATGAACACTTTACAATCATGTCCAGAGTATTGTTTAGAATAATAAAAATATTCACACATATTAATAATAAACATTGCAACAAACAAATAATTGAAAAGCATTAATGTAAAATCCCTTTATTAAATAAGTATTGAATCTCCCGAGAGTCTCCAAAAGCAATGAATAATGAAATAAACTAAAATCTAATTAAAAAGACTTTAAAACTAATAATGACTAATTGAGAGCTTGTATTTCGAAGTTCTAAGGTCTTATTTATAGCTTTTCTAAGTGTACAAATCATAGATGAACTCAAATTCCTTATTCTTATCTAAAAAATTGTCATCGACCTCAGCGAGTTGTCTGCGACTCCTATTTTGTTCACAAATCATTGAGAAAATCATTGACAATATTTCTTTGTGCTCCACCGATTCATCCATCGATTCCTTTGTAAATCTTAATTCACTGGCTAATCACTAGCTCTTTCTCGTTATTGATTTCGATAGCGATTCTTATGTATTCTCATGTCACTAAAAATCGATAAACCTTCTCCAGTTGACTTTTTTTTTACTCTTCTTCCAATGTTTCTTCCATTTCTTCATTTTTCCTAATTAAATCCTGAAATTACGAAAATAAGAGAATAACTAGTGTAATATCATCATTTTCATATAAAATCTTCCTAAATTACACTATAAAATATGCCTAATTATTAACATGTCAAATACCTCAAACTCGGCACTTTATTGTCCCGAGCAAAGGAATACTCTCAATCATATTCTCTTTTCATTCTTTATATCATGTTTTCAATCTAATTCATTTTAACCTTAAATAATAAAAGTTTTTAAATAGAAGTGATCTTCAAATAGAAACATATTACCCTTCAAGTAAATGGAAGTTATGATAGAATAAAATGATTAAAGAAAATTCATCCCTTAATAATAACTCAACCACCCAATGCAATACCCCTTAAAACTTAAAGTTCAATCAATACTAAGGCCAGCACATAATATGGATTTTCTCAATATCTACTAACAAGCACTAAGTAGGGATCTCAAAGGGGCAGGGCGGGGATGGGGAGTGGGTATCAGTCCCAATCCCTATGCAGGGATGGATCTCGTCCCCATCCCCATCCCCGTTTAATGCCCATGGGGATGAGGAATCTCGAGGGGATTTATTATTCTCCATTTAGTTCCCCGCGGGGAATCAATGCTCAAATCCCCGTGAGAACCCTTATGGGAAAAATTGTCATATCACTTATAAAACATTGTACTTACAAATAAACTAACAAAAAAAAATTAAGGACTGAAATACATACGTCACAATTCATCCAAGTTCCAACCAAAACAAATAAAATATTAACAAGAAACATATAGTATAAAAGTTTATGTGCGTATAGTGCAATACATACACCAAGGTTAATCAATGGCTACTGCAGTGTATTCATCATACGGGAACTTGTAGAATTACCGTATAGTATATATCTTTTTAGGAAACATATATACTATATGTTTTGGATTAATTATCATATGTTTATATTTTTATAAAATATACCGCAATATATTTCTTGGTGTGCATTTAAATATATATTTGTATTTTTTATAATAATATATAAACCCTTACACAATGTATGTACACCTACATGTTACATCATATTTTATGTGTGTATATACAAAACACAAGATATATTTATTCATAAAAAATGGGGATTCCCACGAACGTACCCCATTGGGGATCCCCATGGGATACCCAATGGAGAATCCTTACGGGGGTATTTTTTTCCCATCCCCATCCCCATCCATGTGCGCGGAAGCAATTATTTTCCCAATCCTAGTCCCCGTACCCATTCAAATTCCCCATTCCCATCCCCGTCTCAGAAACCCCCATTCCTCGTAGGGATTCCTTACCCCATTGACACCCCTAACATCAAACTTACGATGACTAGTATAAAATCTCAAAACACAAAAATCACTAGACTAATCTTAATTTTAGAAAATATTAATAGCACCACAATCGAAATCAATAAAAATCTTGCCAAGATACCAATCAATATATCTTTGAAAACGTGTTAGATTAAGAAATACTTCACTCAACCCTAGCTTCAAGCACTTGAGCTAAACTTTTTCTTTGAAGATTTTAAGAACATCCGGTTTTTTCATCTATCATTTTTTCTACTTCATCCTAATTATTTTTATTATTCTCATTAGACTTTGCAGTTCCTGCTCTATTTCCTTTGGACATTCTCACGTTTTCCCCATTATAGATTCCTTGCTCTATTTCTTATGGAATTTATTGGACTCTTTGTATAATTGTAACTTTTGTTATCACTTCTCACTATCCAGTAAAGTCGAAAAATTATTCTTTCTAACTTATAGAATTCATCGGTTTCTAACTCATTTCTTTTTTCAATTGTGGCATAATAACTTTCTATATATATACCATAAAAATACTTAATCAATAGTCATCGTATCACAAGATTCTTAGAAATCTATTTCATTCGTCTTCCACTATTATTTTAATCTTCTACCCATTCTTATGACTAAAACAAGATAATCTAGTGCATACATCAACTAGTAAAGTTAATCAAAAGGGTATAAAAATTAATTCCTTCTATCATAGAATTCACTTGGGTAATAAAAATATCACTTCCATTCAAAAATCTATTATATATTTTTTCATTCTTTTCCTAACTAAAAATAAAGAAAATGAAATTCATACTTACTTGAATTTGAAAGAAATTTCAAAAAACATTTATCAACTCACTTGAATATCAAATCAAAAGTTTAAAATTTGTATCAATTCTAAACTTATCTTCTACCTTTCATTTCTTTCTTTGTTATCTTTGTTATGCTTCACCTAAAATACCTCCAAACTCATTCCAAACTTTGTCCTTAAGACTGAAAAATTAAGTCGAGTTTTCAACAAAACAAATATACCTCATGAAGCATAAACGAATTGATATGTGTAATAAAAATTTAATGAAATAGACAAATATGTAATTCTATAAACTTCAAATGAATGGAATGCAAAAAGAACATATTTCATTCATAAGCAAAAACTAAAGCAAGAGCAATACAATTAATTATTCATTCATTCATTTCTTACAAATGAAAATAAACTACATAAGGCGGTGTCTTAAAGTAAATTCATTGTTACTTCATCATCTTCATCCATTCCTATAGATGATAATGTTGTGAAGTCCTCTCGTTTGCCACAATCTTTTCTTCATTTCAAATGATTTTTTTTTGGCTACATATAAGTGAAGAAAATATAATTCAAGAAAATCCTCTCGTCCTAGGCTATGACAAAGATGGTGTCGAACTTGTATCAACATTTGGCACATTTACTCAAGCCATTAATCTTGCATCTTTTCTTGCGTCCTTTTTTACCTTCCTTTAACCTTTCTTTGCTGCCCTGCCTTCTCTCTTCTCTCACATTTACCGTATAAAACTATTCTCTTTCATCTTTTGAGTCATTTTATCCTACCACTTTCTTCATTCTTTGTATTCCCACTTCATTTATTTTTTTCTCGAGCAATATATCGAACTCAGTATCGAAATCCACCCCTGCTTACCTACACAATTGAATGATCAAAATTGGGAACGGTAGTCTCATGTTCTTTATAGTCTTCATTGCAAACTTCATAGAATCATTTATAATTTTCCTAACATCGATATAATCATTCTTCATCACTATATGGTAAAGTAAAGCAGATCTAAGGTTTTTCATTTCAAAATATTGCTTACTATTCCTACCCCGTCCTTTAACTCATCCCACCATAGAAATACTCAACTATGATGAAATTGAAAAATTGAAATCCTATATTTGAAAATTTCAAACTATTAAGGTAGGAAAAAAATTTGTGAAAAGATTTTACCATTGAGTCTCGAAAGAGTAGAAAATAGTGTTTCTAAAATAATTTCATCGACATATTCCTATCATATTTATGGATATATTAGAGAAATTCATAAAAAAAAACCCAAACTTATTTGAGAACCCATATTCAAATTGAGAATTTGTATCTAAACCTATTTTTTAAAAATAATTGTGCAATAAAAACTCATCAACCACATTCGTTTAAAATATCATCAAAAATCGATTTTTTCAAAACATCGAAACCAAAATAGTGCTAGAGTATCGATTTATTACATTCTTGAGATTGAATCTCCTAAATAATATGCTTTATAAGCTCCTTAGACTCCCTCTCCAAGCTTCAATTTGAACAACACCCACCTAAGCCCTAATTTGGTTGTATGAACTTGATTTCGAAACTTCTAGGGTTGAAATGCTTCTTAACAAGGTAGGATACATTTACATAAGCTATAATTCAATCTTTGAAAGGTTGAATCTAGATAAAAACCGATTAACAATCCAATGAGTGTAAGGGTTTGAGTGTGAATTAGTTTACTAATTTTCCAATATATCAAATATTTTACTAATTTTCAATGCATATTCATCGTAGTTAATGTATAATTGATAAGTAACCAACAAGAAATATTCTAAAATGAAATTTTGATTTGTAACTGGGAAACATTATACTACTAACTAACTATTTTCTTTACTGAATACTATTAAAGACAAATATAGTTCAACTGAAAGACAACTCGATCATCCCCCTTTCAATTGGAAATATACCAAAAGAAAGTTAAAAGGTGAAAGAAAATAAATATTCTAACTATCATAATACTAAAACAAAAAGTAAAGATAGAGTATGGGCTGGCTCCCATGGAGCGATTTTGTTTATAGATATTGGCTCGATTTGATAGATAAGATCACTCGTCGTTCGACTTGATAGACGTCCTAGATCTTGAAACTTCAGTTGCTCATCAAAAAACTCTTTTTTCTACTGGTTGCTTCTCTGCTTGATGTTGCGTTTCAGGTTATGGCTCTTCAGGTTGTTGCTTCTTTGATTTCTTCTTCTTATTAGGTGGCTTTGTATACATCCAGAGTTTAGTTGTTTCATCTTCAACGGTTTCACTTATGTTGATGTAAACATTGAACTTCTTTTCATTACGTTCCGAACTTTATTTCTCAAGCACTAGATTGATGATCTCGGTATCATGTTTAACAAAATTTTCATAATAAGGTTTTAACCTATGAATATTTACTTTAAATATTTTTCCTATTTCGAAGATTTTTATTTCTACTATGACATGAGGTAATAAATTCATAATCATAAAAGACTTATCCATCTTGAATGATGTGGCGACCCCGCAACCCCAGCCACCTGATGAGTTGCTACGCAGGTCCCGAAGCCCTACTGATGCCTATCGTCAAGTCAACACTCCCTAATGTGTTTGCTATTCATTGTATTCTTTATTATTTGCCAATTATTTGATACACACATTAAGTTACAAATATGGCTTGTGTTTTTTACAGTTGCAAGTAGGTAACCAATAAGTTTATATCAGACGTCTTAAAGTAGATAAACATAAATTTTCATTAACTTTAAGTTTTATAGAGCAATAGTCCTACTGTGGAAAACCTAGAATAGAGTACACTGTATATAAGTCGACAAAAGTAAATATGTACAAGTACAAATGTTTCGTAAGTCTCCTATAAACCTAAAATATATAACAAAGTATGTAAATACAAACACCTACGAGTAGCGTGCCGAACAGTGGGTTAGCTTAGAGATAGTCACTAAAAATCCCTTTACCCTTACTCGTAGAAGGATCCGCACTCAGCCATCACAATAAAAAAGATGATGAGTTCATTGAGTAAAATCTCAGAAAAACTCACTGAGCACACATATGAAAAATTAAAGGAAATCCAATAAATACTATTAAATAAACATTCTAAATGTAAATAGGCAACTATGAATGGATCATCGCATGCGTAAATAACAATAAAACACAAATGTGTATGTGCCTGTTCCGGTCAGACTAGACCATAATTCAGATTTCCTCCCTAGGATCCCTTTAGTGGGCCCACCCTCTATTCCTTCACCTGGTTCGCTCGGTGGCCAATGTAGACACACGATGCATCAACACATATACCAACAAAGTAGCTCTAGGGTAGTCATTCACCGAGGACCCTTGATACACATGTTATGATACCATATGCTCAAAACAACAATTTAGACATAGATAACTGAAGTGAATAAGAAATGAAACATGAATATATTGAACTAGATAGAGTAAAACAATAATGAAGTTAGATAAATACTCTAAGTGACATTCCATTGGGTTTTACAAATCTCATACACGCGCTGCAACTTCCCCGGACTCTCGAATCCGACCTCACCTAGCTCTTCGATACTCGGACTACATTCTCTTAGTCCTGAAATCAATTAAGTGTATTTATTTTGTATTCACATTGGTTGAATATGTTTTAAATTGATCTTCCCAAATCAACCCCTAGAGACTAAATAAAGTCTCAATTTCGGTCATATGTTGCAATGCATTTTTAGGGATGAAATTGTCCAAATCAAAAAACTTCTCTAGTAAGAAGTTTTTGGTCTCTATCTTAGCTTTCCTAAAAGGTTTGGTTTGATAAATCTCAATTTAAAACAAAAAAAAAGATATCGCAATTCTATCGAAAATGGCTTAAATTGGGACTTAATCCGACCAGCAGATTTAGAAAGTTTGTTTCTCTCAATTTATTATTTCAAAAAATCATGATTTTTGATTGCAAGGTAGCTAACATACCCAATAACAACATACTAAAAGATCAACACATTTGGGTAAGTAATTAGGGAGCTATACCTTTTAAATGTTTAGTTTCAAAAATCAAGAAAACACTTTTAGACATGAAAACATTCTAATTACAAAATTTTCGGTAGGACAAAGTTATTCCGCTTTGAGTTAGCTATCAAATGCCACCATATTGGGTCCATTTCAATATAAAATGAGGAAGTTATGACTAAATTACATAGGCAGGTTCATAATACAATATGGAGAATATCTATTTTGGTCTTATAACTTCAAGATTTCATATCTTTTTCATTTCAAAACCAAATTAAGAACTTTATAATATATGGACTATCAGCTTGATGTGGAATCCAAATATATAAACCAATTTCAAATACTTAAACATCTACCCTCTAAAATTGACCAAAATTCAAAACTAATTTTAATCTTGAAATAGAGATATGTGTACCTAGGGTTGATGACACTTTGATTTGAGCTCCAACTCTCTTTGATCTCTCTGAATTTTTAGCCAAGACCCTCCTCAATTCCTCTAATTTTTCAGGTTAAATGTATAGATTAAGCTCCTCCACTAAGTATAGGCCTTATATACTTATATTAGTAAGTGAATTAATTAGCCAAATCTTTGATTTAATATTAGTTAATTACTAGGTCATGTGTCCTCCTTCAATGCCACTTGTCCCTAAATGAAAACACTTGTCCCACATGAAAGCCAATCATCTTGCCTTGTTATATGTATTTTAGAATCATCACCTAGGCATGTAATTACATATGGATAATGTATTTAGTCATATATTTCACATATTTGTGATCCCACTAACCCATGACTACCCGACACCCAGTGCCCCGTGTCTCGACATGCATCTTGAGGCACGTCAGTCCTTAATGAACCTAATTATTTTCACTTAGCCTAAAGTTTGATTCTCCATTTTATGTCATATTCACCTTGATTTTTAGTCATTTTGTTTAAGTTATTATTATGAAAACTAATGTACCCCTACTACACCTATCCGATACCCGCATCGACCCATTTTACGAAGTGTTCTCGTCACACAATTTCACACGGTATGGCATTATAAATATACGCATGCAATGAGTTATGAAATAATAATTACTACACAATCATGCAATTAACATACACAAATAACAATTTATGCCCAGTCAGGAGTGTTCTAGCCTATCCAAGGCATCCACATGGGCCTGAGATGGCATCCGAGTATGAAAATAACCTAAATAATTGTGTCAATAAATATTGGGCCGTTACAAATGGATTTTTCTTGTAAATAATTTAAGTCTTAAACAAAAAAGTAGAACTTTATCTCCTACTGGAAAATTTTTAGGAATTAAGTTCTTATCATGAAATACTTTGGTTTTATCTTTATAAATTGATATATTTTCGTAAGCGTCATTCCTAAATTCTCTTAATTCTTAAAGACTCGACTTACATTAGTTTCCTACTTCATTATAACTCATGTTACATGCTTTTATTGCCCAATGGGCTTTATGTTCTAGTTTTACTAGTAAAAGACATATTTTTCCAAATGCTAACCTATAAGGTGTCATACCTATAGGCGTCTTAAATGTCATTCGATATGCACATAATGTGTCTTCTACTATAAGACTCCAATCCTTACGTGTTAGACTAACTATTTTTTTTTCAATTTTAACTTAATTGTTTCAGCTTGTCCACTAGTTTGTGGTGATATGTAGTAGATGTCCTATGTGTTACATTGTGCTTAGCAAGTATATTACCAACTAATCGATCACAAAAATATGAACCTCTATCATTAATAAGTGCTCTAAAACTGTAAAAAAAATTATTTAAGAAAATTAACCACTATTTTTGAATCATTAGTTTTAGTAGCTTTTGTTTCTACCCACTTATGAACATAATCTACAGCAAGTAAAATATAAACATAACCATTCGATAATGGAAAAAGTCCCATGAAATCTATATCTTATATATTAAACATTTCACAAAAAAGAATGGGAAGTAAAGGCATTTGATTTCTATGTCCTAAGTCTCCAGTTCGTTGGAAGTTTGGACAAGATTTTGTATAAAGAAATCAATCATGAAATACAAAGGGCCAAAAGAATCCGGAATCTAAAACTCTACGAGCAATTTTACGTAGACCAAAATGTCCACCACCTGCATAAGTATCACAATGAGATATAATTGATTGTACTTCTAACTGTAGGATACATCTCTTAATTATTTGGACGATACAAAATTTTCATGAATAAGGATTATCCCATAGGTAATGTTTAGAATAATTTTTAATTTTATTCTCTTGAGCTCTCATCAAATAAGGTGATAACCTATTGGTGGTAAGATAATTAATTATATTAGCATACCATGGGCCATCAGTCTTTATATTATATAAATATTCATTTGGAAACTCATCCCTTAATGGTATATGTGTTCTTCACATTCTAACTTACTTAAATGATATACTACTAGATTTTTGGCTTTTCTTATCTTTAATAGTAAGGTCGAGTTCTTGTAGAAGTAATATCCATCTTATTAGTCTTGGTTTAGACTCTTATTTTGTCATTAAGTATCGCAATACTACATAATCTAAATAAACTATCACTTGTGTTCCTAATAAATAAGGTCTAGATTTTTTTAAGGCAAACACTACTGCTAAAAGTTCATTTTCAGTGGTGGTATAATTCTAGTGGACTATAGCATAATATACAACATGAGAGTTTTTTCCTATTTTTTGACCTAAAACTGCTCCAACTACATAGTTACTTGCATCACACATTATTTCAAAAGGTAGCGACCAATCTAGTGATTTAATCACTGGTGTGGTTGTTAAAGAGTTCTTTAATTTATTAAATGTTATCTTGCAATTATCGATAAAATCAAAAGGAACGCCTTTTTGTAAAAATTTGCATGAAGGTTGTGTTATTTTAGAAAATTCTTTCACAAATCTTCTATA
The DNA here is from genome assembly GCA_039657365.1 of Stephania yunnanensis. Lineage (NCBI taxonomy): Eukaryota > Viridiplantae > Streptophyta > Magnoliopsida > Ranunculales > Menispermaceae > Stephania > Stephania yunnanensis. The sequence goes on along the minus strand of CM077585.1, from coordinate 48,411,724 downwards.
AAATTCGGCATGGCCGAGAAATGAACGATTTCTCTCACCGTAGTGGGGTAAGGTAACATTTTGATTACTTGAGCTTTGGTTGGATCTACCTCTATTCCTTTATGTGACACTATATGTCCTAATATAAGTCCTTGATCTACCATGAAATGACATTTTTCATAATTTAATACTAAGTTCTTTTCTATATATCTCTTAAGCACTTTAGTTAAATTAACTAAATATTTATCAAAAGAATTATCATAAATAGTAAAATCATCCATGAAGACTTCAAAAAAGTTTTCCACATAATCAGAGAAAATATTAACCATACACCTTTGTAAAGTTGCATGTCCATTACATAAACCAAAAGACATACCTTTATAAGAAAATGTACCAAATAGGCAAGTAAAAGTTATTTTTCCTTATCTTCTAGGGCTACAGGTATTTGATGAAATCCTAAATAACCATTTAGACATAAGTAACGGATTTTTCTAGCTAATATTTCTAACATCTTATCTATAAACGGGAGTGGATAATGGTCATTCCTAGTTCAAGCATTCAACTTCTTATAATATATACACACCCTCCAACCTTTTAAATTCTAATTGGTATTAACTATCCATGCTCATTTGTTATTACTACAATTCCTATCTTTTTAGGAACTACTTGGACTAGGCTTACCTAATTTCTATCATTAATTGGAAATATCATTCCTACATCTAATAATTTTCATATTTTAGCTTTTAATACGTCCATCATAGGTGGTTTTAATCTACTTTGAGCTTGTCATAAGCTTTTGTGTGAGTTTCTAGATTTATCCTATGCATACGCGTAGTTGGAATTATTCCTTTAATATCAACTATGGTTTGTCCTATTGCTCCTTTAAATTCTTTGAGTACATTTATTAATTTATCTTCTTCTAAACTTTTTGGTTTATTAGAGATTATCAATGGTAACTTATTATAGTCCCCTAGATAAACACATTTCAAATGATCTAGTAAAGTACTTAGATCTAATTCCGGGGCTTTAACTGTAGAAGGTGAAATCTTTGAATGAGATCTATATAAATTTAGGTAATAAGTAAGTATTCGTGGATCATTATATGATTCCAAAGTACTTATTATCTCTTTTGTCTCCTTGTCTCTATCATCATCTTCTTTTAAATATTCTATTACCAGTTCCAATTTATATGTTTTATATTTTTTAAAAGACTTCTCTATTAATGGGTCTATCATATCTACTATACATATGGAAGATATATCCATTGGGTATTTCATGGCATCATATATATTAAAATTCACTATATCATCATCTATTTACATTGTTAATGTTTCATTTGAAACGTCAATCTTTGCTTTTGCTGTTTTCAAAAATATTCTTCCTAAATTAAAGAAGTTCTATTAGAGAAATTATCTTCTTTCATATCTAAAACATAAAAATCTATTAGGATGACTAAATCATTAGCTCTTACCAGTATGTCTTCTAGTAATTCTACCAGTTTAACATTGGATCTATCAGATAATTGTATCACTATACTAGTTTCTTCTAAATGTACATCCATTATTCGCAAATAAATAGATAATGGCATAACATTTAAGGAGGCTCCTAAATCACATAATACTTTAGAAATTCCTATATTTTCAATCATACATGGAACGAAAAATATTACCGGGTCGAGAATATTTAGGAGGTAATTTCTTTTGAATTAGCGCTGACACACGTTCTCCTAGACTCACCTTTTCATTAGCCTTGATCTTATTAGTGCATTTTGAATTACTTCAAACAGAGGTATATTAAATACTACTTTTACTAATGTATCATAGATTTGTTTTTCTTCCTGCAATTTCTTGGCAATTCTATTATCTTCCAAACGATGAGGGAATGGTGGTTTTATATTAATTGGTATATCTTTATTAGGCTCATCACCCTTTTTGTTGGGAATCCTATTATTTGTTACTTCAATTGCTTTCTCTAATTTTGCCTCTATTATTTTTCTAGAAACTAATTAGTCTAACATTTTAGGTTCATCCATCCGCTTACCACTTCTTAATGTTATGGCTGGTGCTTTTTTGTATAAAGTAGGATAAGGTTGAGATGGTAATTTCTCTTGATTTACAATTCACTCATTTATGTTGCCATCTGACTCAGTTGGTTTTTCAACTTGGTCACATCATTTTGTAATGTTTGAATTATTTGATGTTTTTCTCTTTCTGAATTATTCGATGTTTTATACCTTTGATAACCTTGATTATTAATATGATTACTTACATTTTGCTATGAGTAATTTGTATAACTATCAACGTTATAAGTGAGATCAACAAATCCATCATATTGGTTCATTATAACATTAGCTTCTTATATTTTTGGTTTGCTGTCTCAAAGGGCATTCCTTATTAGAATGACTTAATTCATTACAGAAAACGCAAGGTCTTACCTTGCTTGATTTATCTTTTGGACTTTTGCACATAATAAGGTGGTTTTACTTTTTTATTCACTAAATAAGGAGGGTTACTATGAAATTACGAAAGTAATGTATGTCTCATTTTGAAAAGGAGCCATTGATGATGAGGTGGCGTGGTGGTTCGATGAGGTGGAAGAACTTGTATGAATAACTCCTTTTCAAAAGGAGCCATTCATACAAAATACAAAAGTGTATGAATTACTCCTTGTCAAAATGAGTTATTTGTTCAACTCAAAAATGAGAACCCATGCAAACAACATGTGTGTATCGAGGTGGATACCCCATGCAACTTACCGACACGCACGTGTCTCAAGATGGATAACCCGCATCACGCACGTACTTCTAGGTAGACAACCCATGTAAACGACATGCACGTATCTTGACATGGACAACCCATGCAAGCATCACACATGTATCTCGAGAAGGAGAACTCATGCAAAAGTAATGCACGTATGTCGAGATGAGTGACTCATGCACCCTCGTAAAATTCATGCAAACGTCACGTACATACCTCAAGGTGTGCAACTCATGCAACCCCGTGCAATCCATGCAAATGTCACGTACGTATCTCTAGGTGGACAAATCCTACAACCTTGTCCAGTCCATGCAAACCATGCAAAGGTCATGTATGTATTTCGAGGTGGACAACCTATGCAACCTTCTGTAATCCAAGTAAACCATGTAAACGTAACGCACGTGTCTCAAGGTGGCCAACTCATGCAAATGACATATACGTATCTCAAAGTGAACAATCGATGCAACATCACACACGTATCTTGAGGGAAAACCCCATGCATATCCATTATAAACCATGCAAAACTACATTACTTCTTTATCGAGAATCTAAAATTAAAACAATAAGGAAGTTTTGAAAAATAAGTTCATTCCATGAAAAAGCTTGTATACAACTTCATTCACCTAAGATATAAATTAAAAAAATCACCACAACATCAAAAAACTCATCATACAGATCTATCGACGGTTACGTTGACGTTGTTGCTCCGTGATACAAATCAGACGTAACCTATTTCGAGTTAGACGTCGTGTTTGTACATCCGGTTGAGGTTGTTGAGGTTGCTAACTCGCATTGGATTTTGTTAAGTCAATTGATGTTCTTCCTCTGGTTTACTCGACTCACTTCTGTAACTAATGCTTCCAAAAATAGGAGGTTAAACTGTTCTAAATTATTAACTTCATGTATGTGGTTGGCCAAAAGGAACATGAGGCAGCGTCATGCTTAATAGGTTCATGAATGAGCTATCTCCACTTTATGAGATATTGTAATTATAACATGGTAGAGTAAATGGACTCGGCATGTATTGAGGCAATGAATGATACATTGGATCTCTAGGTATTCCAATGCCCACATATGAAGACGACAGCTCGAGTGCATAAGGATCAAAATGGTAAGGAGGAAGATTCATGATCAGCAGCCTAGGTATAAACATTTGAGGTTTTGTTGCATTGGGGACAATGTAAGAATGTACCCATGAGAAGAATGACGTGGTGGGGATGAACGTTGGCTACTCTCACTAACAGTATTTGTTTTTCTCGCTCTCGAACGATATGAACGTGGTGGAGGAGAACATCTGCTACTCTCAGCAGCAGTCTCTATCCGACGAGATGGATGTAGTGGATAAGGACGTATGGTGCTATGACCCACAGTATCTGTTTGTATTGTTCTTCTTGTCACCTCTCTATTTGATTTGCCCTAATCATCATTTCCATCTTTTTATTCATTCTCCTCATTTATGGCTTGTTCGGCATCAATTCCATCATTTTATAGAGTAGACCTTTTCTTTTCATCTTCATTTAAAACTTTGATGCCTTCATCAAGCGCAACAAGACCTCGCTCATACCCATCCTCAATGAACACTCGCCGTAGTCGATGCACCAAGTTACACTTATATAAGAAGCATGAGTTTAATACACGCAATTTAAGGTGTAACTCGTAAGGAAAACAAAATAATAGTGTCAAGGTTATCGAATAGTCACGTAAAGCCCCCTCGTGTCCAATGAATAGTTAAGTGACTGATTGATACGATGTCATGTAGTCTTATTGATCGTGTCCTTCTTCTTGTTCTGCTGTAACTATGCTGTCACCACGATTTTCCCACATTTGTATAAAGTTTGCATGAAAAGCCACCCAATTTTCTTGAGTGCATCCTTGCAATTCGATGCAGTGTAATCACGTGTCGTAATCACAGTTTGGTGGCATGAACTTTATAATTTTGAATTGTCTCATAACCCTTTCTAGTCAATGCCACTCGACTATATGGAAACAAATTAGATGACATTTCGATAGCTAACTACCGTGATCGTCAGTACAGTATTCGAGAAGAGACCTGATGACTTCATCATAAGGTTGCCACACCACTTCATCCTCATTTTGCGAGTCGAGTGCATCTCGGTAAGCTGATAAAACGTGTGTCGCACTCCGCGTAACCGAAAATGCATCGATCCATATGTATAGAAAACAATAAATTAGTAAAATGAAAATGGAGTTAATTTTATAGAACTTACGAAAGAACATTTGTATTACCAGTGTCCTAATGGAACGTCAATAAGCATGTGTTCTTCATCCACTATTCGAGGTTGAACTTTAGCAACACCCCGGCGCCTTGGTGCTATGAATGGAAATTTATCCCATGCCCACAATTGTATAAGAATTGATGCGTCAGCAACCATATGTGCACCCACGCGAGATTCGCGACACAACTCCCTATACAAATAAGCCAAACAGGCACTCCACCAGCTATACTATACGGTTGTTTGAAAATCCTCGAGCAACGGTAGAAACATAAAATGTACATATCAATTTGACTCATCGGTAAATAGACAACCACCAATAAGTTGTAGTATGTACGATCGAACATAACGTCGCACCAATTTCTCATCGTTGTCATCGTGTATAGCCGGTACATTACATTCAAGCCATTTGTTCTTAAGTTTATTTCCATGAAGGTCATCTCTAATAGGAATTCCGCCAAGTAGCCTCTCACACACCTCAACATAGTCTATATCGATGGTTCATGTCACAAGTATACCTTCGATAGGTAAGCCGAGCTATACCTACACGTCCTGGAGTGTAATAGTGCACTCGCCATATTGTATGTGAAATGTATGTCTCTGGGCGCCATGTCTCAACGAATGCAGTAATCAAAGCCCAATTAAGGTTGAAAATGATACGCGTGAAATCCCGTAAAACCCACTGAACGTAGATATTAGATCATTCGAGAATGATACTGCACCATTAGATCAACGACAGCATGTCTTCGATGTACGTGCAATGTTTCGTACACCTTATAATTAAAATATTTTAGTCGATATATATGTATATTATACGTTTAAGCATGAAAATTGGACGTATCCATCTTAAAAAGTTAACCTAACCCCTCCAACCTTGCAATGATCTATGTGTAGATTGGAGATGTAACAGTGAAGGATCTGATAGACCTGGATCTAATGGTGTACAAACTACGATTTGGGGATTTAAAAAATTTAGTCATGTTGTTCAAAAATTCGCCACAATTCATTATTATAGGTTCAAACAACAACAAATACCTGAACATTTCATGACGAAAAACTCAGGATACTTGAAAAAGCTCGATATAATCAAATTACCAACTTAAGCCAATTACAAAAAAAGATACAAAATGGACTATTGGTTTTGATTGGAAGGTTGAGCTCTGGCTGGACAATTTTTTTTGTTATGTCCATCTGCACAACAAATGTCGCGTTGGTTCTTCCTAGTAGGAACTCGATCACAGTCTTTATTAGGACATGTTGTTCTTCTATGTCCTTCTTGATGACATATGCCATATTGCGAAGCTCTTGAAACATTAGGAATATCCATCTCATTTTGCCTTTCGCGTTCCCTTGGTCTCCCTTGGCCACGTCTGCACCTTAAGTCTGGTATGATCTTCATTGCAAAAGTCGACCAATATTTATCGTCCGAAATGGCTTTGAAATTAGAGGAGTAACATTGCGCGTACACATCTATCTTGTAGTATGGCTCAATAAATTGCGAGTAGCTTACTCGAATAAAGGCACATGAAGCTAACACGTGTGAGCAAGGGAAACCAAACAATTGTCATTTATTGCAACTCTACACCCAGTCCTTTAGGATGATGACTTGGGTATTGTTGCCTTTATGCATGCGATATCCATGTCGTCCAGTCAGCACTTCAAACTCACCTATGTCACGATTTAACAAATTGACTTGATGACTTCTTGCAGATTGTTCATAATGTGTGAGTTTATCCGTGACATATTTTATGTAGGATAGGCCATTTGAGATTGCTTCATTGATTTTCTATTTATATCGATCATGGTATGTCACCAATCTGTAGTAAATTAATTGATTCATCGTTGTTATTGGCAAGAATTGAACCCCTTCAATACACCGTTAAAACATTCTACAATTGAAAAATAAATTCGTGTAAGTAATATTACTTCAGTGATAACTAAATCATTGAATGCGAAATAGAACTTGCATTTCATACATACCAACACCATTAGAAGTCATCCATCTGTACCACATGCCTTCGTCATGCGATTGAGTCCATAGTACTTTGGGGACGACATTGACATATTACACACATTGAGGAGTTCGTGATTATAAGTATGCCAAACGCTCCATTATTCACACATTAAATTTTTATTTTTGATGTTGAGCAGCTGCTCGAGAAAGGAGTTTTTTCAAAGGTTCATTTTTAAATTGAGTGTTGAAATTATTAACCAAGTGTCGCATGCAATAATGATGGTATCCTTTTGGGGGATAAAGACCATTGGTTGGTGTGTTGACCGCCTCTAGAATGCCGGGTGATGATCATAACAAATACCGTATTTATCTATCATGTGTTTGTGCAACATCCTCAAAATCCATCCCCAAGAATCTGTAGATTCGATTTCTACAATAGCAAGTGCAACCGGTAGTATGTATCTATTACCATTAACAGAAATGGCAATCATTAGCTTACCACTATATTTTCCATATAAGAAAGTCACGTCAATCTAAAGAAGAGGCATGCAAAACTTGAAAGCTTATATTGATGCTTCGAATACGAAAGACACACGACGAAATTGATGATACTCGGTCCTTATCTCATCGGCAGCCCATTGTCTATGTGACCACTCGATTGTTGTCCCCGGACTCTTATTCTTCACAACTGCCAACCATCTTGGCAATTTAGCATATGACTTATCCCAATCTCCAAATGCATTTATAGCTGCCTTCTTTTTAGCATCCCACATTTGCTTGTAGTTTACTTAGTGTCCATATTTTTTCTTAATTATTTATATTAATTCCTTGATAGTTATTGCTTGATCTATCTGGACAATGCTTTTGATCTCTCGCGCAAGCATGTCGGCATCGAGTTGGGCATGACCGCTTTCTACATCGAGATTTCTATAGTTATGTGGCACGTCTAATTATGTGATTTTCCATAATTGTGTTTTCTTTCACAAACAAGCACGAAGACGCCATATGCACCCGTCTTTCGCACTTCTGCACTTAATCGCCCACAGAGTTGTAGTCGATTCTATTACATGATATTGACAATGTCTGTTTACATGCGACATTTTGATGGCATGTTGTAAGTCTTTTTTGTTGTCAAAGCACATCCCTATTTCCAACTCAAAATTAGTCATGTCCCACCTAGTCTTTTGATATGAATGTTGGGTCACGGTGGAGTTAGCCACCTCCCAGTCGATTTCATTATACATCAACAATGGTAGGTGAACTTCGTCATCTTCGCTTCCTCCATGAAATTATTTTCATCGATAGCAAACTGCTCATCATCTTGCATGTTTTCTTCCCCTTGAGCTTCATACCTTTGGTCATCCGTAACAACATTTAAGTTTTCTTAATCGATAGATGATGCAGAATCCTCGAGGGGACGGTTCATCATCACCTTGTGGTGATTTCACATGAAATCTTTCCATTATCGATCTAGTGTCTGACGTGCTGACACCTTCATCTACTAGTTGCGTATGAACGGTATGATTTTGAAAAGAGTAGATTGTTTCAAATTTTCAATAAATATCTATCGTTACAATTAAAGGTAGATTGGCCAGTGTCACACGCATCAAGTCAAAGTGTGTCACGTCTTCCAGCAATACGGGGACAAAATACTATGAACCCTCGGGAGGATTATCACTTGATGATAAGTCATCCTTACTATAGTTTCCGTATATGAGATATTGAATTTGTTATACATGTGATCCATCAATTGTTGTCTACTCGTCCCAAACTTAAGCATCAACATTGTCGATGAAGGTGATTTGTACCCAATGTCATTCCTAGCATTTACAATTTCACTGTTCGCGTAAAAAGAAATGAGATGTTTCTATGTTCTATAACCTACATAATTTATTGAACAATGATGATGCAAAAAGATTGCATATATATCAAATGCCAAAGTTAATCAAATTGGGGATTTAAAGCGCAATCAAACTTTCTAATGTAGAAGACCGCCTTAATTGAGCAATTACAAAGCATACTCATTCGTCTGCATGAAGTACCAATTAATAACTCATATTTGCATCCTAAATGAGGTACATCTAAGTTTTACATATTTGCAATGTATGTCTCATGTTTAGCTCCATATATATACAAATCAAAGACCAAATCTATCACTAAATGAGGTTCATCGAGCAAGTAGTAAGCTTTTAACTTTCTACATTGTGAAGTTTTTTTTAATTAAGGCATATGTTAAATTTTTTACCTAGCTGTCAAGATTTTCCAACATTTCCACTAATGAAAAGAAAGATTAATATTCTTTTTCTTTTCTTAGGAATGTTTGAATAACCTGCTCTCTAATATTAGTCATTACCTAAAAATAAACAAGCAAATAGTGTCTTATAAGTAAATATCATTTAGATGATTGTGTTAAGTGGAGTTGAGAAAAATGGTGATGTGATCAAAGATGTACATTTATGTGATGAACTCCATAGGTGGAAGTAACCACCTAATCACATTCATGCATGCTTAACAAAATCCTAAACTCGAGGTTATGTTATAATTTGCTAACAATTAGTAAAAGGATTATAATTTTCTAAAACAAAATCTCAAAGAACTAGTTTCACGGGCAACACTATTGCTCAGGAAGCTAGTCTTTTATTTGGTCGGAATAAGTGGTGTGATGTACCATTATTTCTCTTTAGTGTATCGAAAATGATTTGAAATAAGATTTGCTCATTTGTCCTAAACAAGATTAAAAAGAAAACATAGATATTATGTTATCCAAGTTAAAGAAGTCCATAACTTGGAAACATTTTCAACATTCTAGAAAAACTACTTTGACTAATCTAAATCGACTTTTTGGAGAACACTCATTAAAGAGTTGATTTCCATGAGGGCTCTTAATGTGACGTTCATATTTAAAGCTTGACCGATTGAGACACTTTTATTAAGAGTCTCTCACTCCTAACAACTCAATTCAACGTTGCTACCTTAGTTCTTTACGAATGAAAATGATTGACTACAAATAATTGTTACATTTTGTTGTTAAGATCTTAAATTATTAATCAAGATGTATGCGTATAGAATTTACTTCTCTCCCCTTTGGTTTCTCACTTAATCTACGAACGTGTTTAAGCATATATTTGACTACTATTGTTGTAAAAATAGGGAAATACTAGAGTAGTACACTTATCATATCTACATTTAACACCTAATTCATGTAGTCCTTTCAAGTTATATTGACTTGACTCATATGATTAGTTAATAATGCTTGCTATCTGATTAGTTTCTTATAAGAGTTTCAACTTTGGTGGCCTGAAAATTGATTAGTATGGATTATACTTGAATAAATAAATTATTGTACTTACTAATTTCCTAACAGTAAAATACCAAGTCAAACATAATAAAACTTAAATAAATAAATCTTTGTGCTTACGAATTTCCCCTTTTTTCTTGATCTTCAATTTGATATTCCCTAAAAAAATTAAATTAGCTTTTATTTAAATAAATATTACTAACTACAATGTTATTCTTTAAAAATAAGATAAAATAATCTGAACCTTTTTAAGTTTTAACAACAACTTCAACTACAAAAACCTAACAAAAAATCCCAAAAAACCCAACTCTCTCACAACTCAACCGACCCAACTCACCTAACTCTATCACTACCCAACCCACAACTCACCCAACTCTATCACTACCCAACCCATAACTCACCCAACTCTATCACTACCTAACCCAACTCTATTACCACCCAACCAAATTAAACAATTAAATCTATCATTATTTGAGAAAAATTGACCTACCCACAACCCAACCTAACCCCTCTCTCTCGACCAAAACACCAAGACTCTCTCTCTCTCTCTCTCTCTCTCTCTCTCTCTCTCTCTCTCTCCTCCCCCTCTCGCATCTCGAAACCTTCTCTCTCTCTCTGCTCTCCCTTACCCCCTTTGTTCTCTCGAGATCCTATCTCACGTGGTCTACAACTCGACTTCTTCCTCTCCAAGGACGGTGATAGTCTATCTTCTCTCTCGATATCTCACGAACACCTCCACCTCTTCCCGAGTCTCACATCCGCAACTCTCTAACCTAAACCCTTCTCTCCCTCTCTTTCTCTCTTTTCGCTGCTTTGCTCTCTCTTTTCATGAATGTCTCATAGCCTCACTCTCTTTGCTTCTAAAAACCCACCAACACCCCACCAACAACCACCCCATTTAATCCTTTGACCACCTACCTATACACCTAAACCATTATCCATATTCTCGAGAACATAGGGAATATATTCCCTTCGTTCTTGAAGAAGAGGACGATCCATGACGATGGGATGTTATGGACTAGAATACATGAATGGCACTTTCAGAGAATGTGCCATTCATTTATTTTCAACACCACATTGCAATGTGAGTTTTCCCCTACTAATAATTTTCAAATGGCGTTTTACCTTACTTATGGAATTAAAAAAATCTAACTTATTTTACTCATTTAAACTAATTTTGTATTGCATATGTAATTTTTCTCTATCTTTTAATAATAATTCAACCATGGTTTTTAGCTCATCTATCTTATCATTTGATGTCTTATATCTCCCTCTATTCATTTCACTCAAATTTTCCTTAATTAATTCACTTTTCCCACAATATTGCTTAGATTGTCTAACAATTTTTATAGCTTCTCTTGCTAAAGTTAGCGTTGTATCGATCAAACACCCTCCACGTACTGTGTCTAAGAATCTTCGCTCTAAGCGATTTAATCCTTCATAAAAATATTGCATTAAATTTTTTGTAAATCCATGCATTGGACATAATGAAATCAATCTTTGATACTTATCCCAAAATCCATCAAAAGTCTCTCTAATTTCCATCCTAACATTACTATTTTTTGTTTATATAAACTAATTTCTCTTGCTAGGACATATTGATCAAGAAAGACTTGTAGCATCTCTGACCAATTGGTTATGGAATTTTAAGGGAGGTAAAATAACCAATCTAAAGCATGACCTTTTAATGCACAAGGAAAAGCTTTCAATTTGACATAATCTATTTATATATCCTTAAGTTTCAACGTGTTTACTTTATGTGCAAACTCCCTAAAAAACTTTTGAGTACCTTTATTATCTTCACCATAGAAACATAGTAATGAATTTATGAATTTGAATTTCATCTAAATTTTTCTGTTGTAAAAGTTATGCACATAGGTTCATAAGCCACGACATTCCTATGAGATTACGTAAAAGTTAGTTCTTCCTCTTCTTCAGCCATATTGTATGACATTCAACAAGAAGGTTCCCAAGAAATCATTTTAAAAATACTTAATAGCGGCAAAACAATTTGGCACGTGTGAGCGTGCACAATAATTCTCCATATTTTCCTATTATTTTTAGTAGTGGTAAATAGGATATCGTCTCCATAAGGACTTTGCAAATCTCTTCTGAACTAAGGCTAGTCTAAAGTTTTATCGATTTAATTTACTTTAATTTAACTAATTTAATTAAAATGAAAATCAAACACTATCAATCTAAAAATAAAATAATTAATTAATTAAATGAATTAAACTATAAGTAATTAATTTCAAAAAACTAATCTAATGCTATTCAAACAAACAATCGAGAAATCAATATAAATTAAATATCTAAACAATACATCTAAGACAATGATATGTAAACCTTCATATCTGGACATTTTCATTAAAGCATAGTCATAATCAAATCATCTATACTATTATAATAGCAATCCTAAAACGGTTAACCGTGAAGCCTTTTTGGCTAAAAGTTCCAACAATGACCCATGTGAATTGATAGAAATAATTAAAATTAAGGATAAATTTGTAATTTAATTGATAAGTCCAAATTAATATGCGAGTTTTTTTTCTCTCTCCTCCACGTTTCTCTCTTCCACTCATTACACCTTCTCTCTCCTCACTGTTCTCTTTCCCTTCTCTCTCCTCACTAGTTCTCTTTCCCATGAACTAAAAGTAGACAGTTTCCTTTTCCTACAAAAGTGGTGAATTTTAGTTTCCATACCTGTAAACCAGTTACACATCTATTTTTTCAAGTAATTATTTACACTTCACATGTAGAGTATACGTGCTCACCAACTAAGATTATCTACTATTCCAACACAATACTTTAAGAAAAACATCTAATATCTCCCTCACGTGCAACGCACGTGCTCATCGACTAGTATATATAATGATACTAAATCATTAAACTCTAATTACGATAGGTTGATAGTCTTTAGCAAACTATCGACTTTCCTATATTCAATGGAAATAAGCCATATCCTTACCCTTGTAACTTTACCTATTGGATAAAATGCAATAAACTAGAAATCACGATAGCATTAACACTCAATAAAAGTCATACCTAATCCAAACTAAATAAAAATCATAATTATGTTATTCATTAAATAACCTAGAACACGGTCACCTTGTAACGACATGTTATCTTAAGCTGGTGATTATTGTTAATCCAAATCCTAACTAACTAGAGTTTGACTCATGGTTAAGTTTGACATACCTTGACTAACGTGAGCATGGGTTTATGTGATGATTTGTGTTTTTTAGAATTTTTATTGAATTTATAAGTTGTAGTATAAAAAGAGAATTAATATAAAAACCTATAATTGGATAGTAAATAATTAAACAATAAATAGTTGATACACCAAGTGTGACGAGGGGTCATGAAATGGATGTGCATACTCGTAGGTATGTTCGGTGAATTTATTAGCGAGAAAATACATAAAGGGTATATATTTATATATAATTGATATATAAATACATATATATATAACTATAAGTTTAGTTTGAATACATGGATCGTTAGATCTCATCCATATGAGTGTAAGTGTTGATGTTGCTAAGTTGTATGTCATTTTAAGATGTGTCACTTTAACACATCTATCTCTTGATCAGCCTCAAGATAGTGTGATGTGTATCTCAAGGAAAATTCTTATATATAAATCCATAAGCTTCAAGTTTATCGTCATTATTCATTGATCAATCCTGAGAGTGAGAGAGGAGAGAAGTTGAGGGTTTTAGGGTTCTAATGAGTTAATTAGGAGAAGACCCTCAACGAAATTGAAGTGACCAAACCACTGTTAGATCAGATATCATCATCTTTGTAAGTTACGTTTTGAGTTTCAAGTTGAATTCATTAGTAGGTGATTATTTCTCTGTGAATTGTTGTTGTTATTGATTGGAAAGTGGTTTATATCTCATTAGAAGTTCTCCCAGATCTATTAGGGGAGTGTTTGATGTTGTTTGGTGGTTTGGTGGATTCGCTTATTTATCAATGTTGTCTAGATATGTTAGTATATGTAGTTCATATAGTTTATGGACTAAATAAGGGACTATGTACACAGTAATGTTTTTTACTAAACTTAAAATAGTGTCTAATGCAATCCACGAGAGTAACTCCTGGAACTGAGAATAGGTTACATAAGATGAGGGGTTGATCTTCCTGGCCTATACATAACTCCTACTCAGTTAGATAGGTTGCGTGGGTTACATATTCACTGGAAGGTGTGTCGATGAGTAATCGAACCTATTTTTACAAATAAAAATGGGAATCACAGTGTAATATTCATTAACGATTTGACCTGCATCATTTATTTATTGGATTATATATTTTTCATAATCCCGTTAGTTATCATTGGTGAATATTGTTATTGCATATTGTTTTTTATTATTATATGGAATGTTGATGGCTTTGTGAATCCTTACTTACTAAGCAAGATGGAGCGCTCACTTCAATTAATATTTCAGGAATAGCGACGAGCGCTATGACTATGGGATAGAGAAAGTTTAAGTGTCATGATCTTCTCTTCGATGTTATGAATCTTCCTTTGTCTTATATAGTTATATTGAATTATAGTTTTCTAATATCACAAAGGATGAGAAGTTTTATATAACCGAGGTTTATTCCGGTTAGATTTGGTTTTGTATATCATTTTTAATATCGAGAAAAGTTTTATTTTTGGCTGCGTTTCATATTTTTTACGATGATATTTAATATGCAATCATGTTTATTAAGAGATATAAGGAAAGGTTGTTGGCTCTAGTTAAGTCAAGCGGGATTATTGAGGCTTAATTAGGGTTTTAGGCCGAGTATCACCTTAATCGGGTTAGGGGATTCTACATAGCTTGAACATCTACTCGGGTAATTTTGCCTTATAGCTTAATCCTAGTTACTAATTCTATAATTGTTGTCAATAATCATAAAAATAGATTTAGATACTTTATACTAAGAAACATATTAGTTACTATGCACTTAATACAAATAATCATTAGTTGTAATATTAAAATACAATTTATTAAAATCATGATTGACATGTGTAATTGGTTTAATACATTAAGCACATAAGTTTCACATTTAGACTAAATTGATGGACGATTTACAATCATGTCTAAAGTATTGTTTAAAATAATAAGTTGCTCACACATATTAATAATAAACATCAGAATAGACAAATAATTCAAAGTCGTTGATGTAAAACACCTTTATTAAATATGTCTTAAATCTTCAAAGAGTCTCTAAACGCAATGAACAATGAACTAAACTAAAACCTAATTGAAAAGACTTTAAAACTGATAATGACTAATTGAGAGCTTGTATTTCGAAGCCTTAGGGTCTTATTTATAGTTTTCATAAGTGGACAAATCATAGATAAACTCAAATTCCATGTTCTTATCTAAAAAACTTGTCACCAACCTTAGCAATCTGTCAATGAATCTTATTTTGTTCACAAATCGCTGAGAAAATCACTGGGAATATCCATCTCTCGCTTCATTGATTCATCCAGCAACTCATTTGTAAATCTCAAGTCGGCGACTAATCACCGGCTTTTCTCTATTGCCAATTTCGGTAGTGATTCATGTGTATTCTTATATCTCTAAGAAATCACTAGACTTTTTCTCCAGTTGAATGTTTTGTTCTTCTTCTCTTTCTTCGATTTCTTCATTTTTTCTAATTAAATCCTAAAATTAAAAAAATAAGAGAATACCTGGTGTAACATCATTATTTTCATCCAAAATCAACCTAAATTACACAATAAAACATGTATAACTACTTACTTGTTTTCTACAATTCGAGCAATGCTCTCTCGGCTTGCAATTTTCATCGAAGTGGTTGTTGCTGCTAGAATTTCATCATCGTCTATCGTTCATTAATGTCACACCTCAACCAGAGCTTCTCAGTTTAGACTTATTAAGAAAGCATCTATAATGATGATTCATGTAAGTTTAGTGGACACATCATCAATTGAAAGAGCTAATTCCAAAGCTACTAATATGTTATTATGAGCTCATATTTGAACTGAACCGGAGATGATTCAGTGAGTGATCAGTTATCAAAAACCTAATTAGGACTATATAGCGCGTCGCAGATTAGCGATTAGTGTGGATCATCATGATTAGTTAATTTCTGGTGATGGTGTGTTACAGTTTAAGGATAGATTATGGGTTCCAGCTTAGGATTAGTTGAGGCAAGAGTTGTTATAGGAATATCATAGATCTCTTTACTCTTTTCATTGAGGTAACACTAAAGTGTTGATGGGGCATGTGCCCTATGTCAATCCATTAACTGTCTTTATGAATACTTTTAGTTAATAAAATAGAGGATTTCATTTGCTGTTTATTATAATTAATTTGCATGTTTACATTATAATAAGATCCATGGGTATTTACAGAAATATCCTAAATGTCCCTAGTCGATCATTATACTGGGAACTATAATGAATTAAAACTAGTGTGAGTCTTTATTGATGATCATATGATGATTATACGTATATGGATACAAATCAAGATCACGAGTACTTGTTATGGAACAAAGTACTGGATCGACCCGCTATGAGAACATCACATGGATTAAGTCGTTGTTGTTTCTCATGATAGGTATATATTCCAGTCCTCTGACTTGAGATTACCAGAGACTTCAACATTAGGAACACAGTGATTTGACACAATCAAACGTTGTCTTTAACCGAACGATTATAAAGGTTGTGATTGGTTACTGTGTGAGCAATATGATGAAGTTGTGTAATCAAGATAGAATTTGTCCCTCTCATGTAAAGAAAGATATCCAGTGGATCCCTCGATGTGTTAGACTGTTAAAAGGTCTAATTTAAGTGAATTTATATTGATCAATGTCACTTGGATGTTTTTAGTCTACCTAAAGATCGAGACTAGTATGATTGAACATGTTGGATGACAATTCCATGCCTTATGTTTTATCAAAAGGATATCGTGTGACAAAAGGATGTTATATACACTATTGATTAAGTTGTATCGATTTGATATTCTTACAACTTGGGTAGTCATAATGCCTTGCTAGAGACTACTTATGACTTGTATACCAAAATGTGTTTTGGTACACTGCCAACGTTGTATGAGCCTATTGGGTCGCACACTAAGAATGGTTTTGCGAGATTTTAAGATGATTCAGAAAAATGAATTTTATGTGATAAAATTCATGATAGAAATGTCCTTGTGGTGTATTACACTTATACTTCTTTAAGTAAGGGTATATGTGTAATTTACTTAACCGTCTATATACAAGGGTTGTATAAATAGACATTTTAAGTTAGAACACACACACGAAAGATTAATAGGCCGAAACTCTATTTTCGTTTTAGAAACGACTTAGGGTTTTTGGTATGCTCTGGATCGTTTTGGAGAGAAAAATAAAAGGTTTGGTATTCTCTCGAAGCTAGCACTTTGAATCTCGGTCGCCATTCATGTGTGGACTACTGGTAGAGGGCGTTCGTCTTGGCAATGCCTTGGAGATCGATTAACCTTCAGAAAGGTACATTGCGACTGAGGTATGATTAAGTTTTCATGGTTTAAACATTTTTAATGGAATTAGATTCGGATCCTGTTGGGGTTTTTGTCAAAATTGTTTTGTAATCTCTGCCGCGTATGAACCCCAAAACCCAACAGTGATATCATAGCCTTCGAGTTCGATTCCATTAAATTCATTGCATGTTTTCTTCTGATATATACATGATATATGATTGAAAGCATGTTAATAGTTTATGTATATGTGATATACATAAGTTTTCTTTGAGATTTATTATCATGTTTTGTATATATGATACAAATATTCGTGATTTAATTAAAATCAGTTTCACACATGCTAGTAACCATGTTAGGTTAATTCAAATAATTTCAATGAATTGAATTTCATGTTCTCGTGATCCATGACACCATTAGGTATAATCTTTATTTTTCGTTATTGATGCATGGATGAAATCTTTGTAATTCAGTATGCATATTTAGGTTACTTTGTCTTACGTTTCTTGAATTGTATAAGGCTGAATATTAATTCGAAACTAATAAGATTAGGTTCGATTGGGATAGTAGTTCATGATTCAATGACATATTTGTGATTATCCGGATGAGGACCGAAATTGCAAATAATTAATTTTTGAAATTGTTTATTTATCTCGTTATATATATTTTGTTATGAACTTTCTATTTGATAAAGATAGATAACAAATTAGATTAGGAGATATAATCAAAATCGGTTTCGTTATCCCTATTGGATAGGACATAAATATCAAGAATTTTGTTATTAGTGACATGCTAGGATTCAAATATCTAAAGTCCCAATTGGATTAGGATAAGATGATTAGTTGGATGTGGGCCCGGGTTAATTAAAAATATTTTAATTGACTTAATTTTGGATAAATTAAGGGGTAAATTTAGTATAGTAAAATCGGGGAAAAATATGATTTTCTATAGCGAATTTCAATTTTCGGAATTGAATTTTAAAAAAAAAAAAAAAAAAAAACGGGGCATTCGCTTAATTACCCCGATCCACCGTCTAACTAGATCTAACTAATCCTAGCGCACGGAAATTCTTTTATTGGTAAATAGTATAAAAATTTCCAAATTGTTTAGTGATTGAACAAATCAATAGAATATATGATATTTCATTATTTACATAAAAATCACTAAAACTGAATAAAATCCCTCTATTAAATTTTAAGTCTCATGTCATCCATTTTAAACACTTGTCAAAGGCCTCAATCACACTAATATAGTTTCAGCCATAGCTGGGTGTATTGTGTTATCTTGGTAAGACAAGTTGGGTAAGAGTTACCTAAATGTTTAAAATGGTCCGACTTAATAAAGCCATCAAAATAGTTTTGAGCTTTAGGCAAATAATGAGATAAAAACATGCTACGACATAAGATGTCCCGTATCTCATAAAAGGATCTAAAAATTACATAAGATGTAATTGGTAACTGTTACCTACCTAAATAATCTAGTTCTGTGTTTCATGCCATAGCTGTCATAGAATTAGGTGAAATATGGATTTTAGTCCCTTAAATAAACAGTATGTTTTAGGAGGGTTGTTAATTTAGTGGGAGTCTATTCCTCTATGCTAAAATAAACTTTGCATAATCTTTATTGTAGATCAATGGCCTCTTCAAGTAACAATAATCCCCTATCCTCGCGATCCATCCTTGAGAAGGATAAGCTATCTCGGGACTAACTTTCTTGACTAGTTCGAAACTTGAGAATTGTTCTTAAGCATGAACCCAAGTTGTATGTCCCGGATGCTCCAATCCCCGAGGACCCACCAGCCAATGCTACGAAAGTTTGTGAAGGATGCGCATAGTAAGCATGTCAACGATTCTACGATGTTGCATGTATTATGTCTTGGCAACTATGGTTCCCGAACCTCGAAGGACATGGAACTAATGGAAGCCTACGACATGGCTATAATGTTGAAGGAAATGTTCCAACAAAGAAGCTAGGCAAGAAAGGTTCGAGACAGTCAAAAACCTACATTCTTGCAAGATGAGTGAGGGTGCGTCAGTTAGTCCTCATGTTCTGAAGATGAAGGGCTATGTTGACCGGCTTGATAGACTCGAATTCCCCATAAGCCAAGAGTTGGCTACGGATTTGATCTTGAATTCATTACCAGAGAGTTACTCGCAATTTGTGATGAACTACAATATGAATAATATGGAGAAATTAATTTCAGAGTTGCATTTGATGCTCAAAACTGCTGAACAAAATATCAAGAAACCCTTTAGTAATGTGTTGATGGTCCAAAAGGGAAAGGGAATGAAGAAGAAAGGCAAAGGCAAGGCTAGAGTTGCCAAGGCTGTTGCTGCACCTGTCGCAAAGCCTGTGGAACAAGTCAAGCCCCACTGTTCCTGCTTCAAAACACCCAAAAGAAAAAGAAGGAAATTGTCATTTCTGTCATGCACTGGACATTGGTTCGAAATTGCAAACTCTATCTGGAAGATCTAAGGAAGAAAAAGGGTAGTGCGACTACCACTACAGGTATTTATGTTATTGAAATTAATTTATCTACTAGTGATTCCTGGGTATTAGATACCGGATGTGAATCTCACATTTGTATAAATGTGCAGGGACTCACAAAGAAGTAGAAAGTTAAAGAAAGGAGAAGTCATCCTCCGCGTAGGGAATGGAGCAAGAGTTGCTGCCCTGGCTGTTGGATCATATGACTTAGTTTTATCTAGTGGACTTATTTTAACTTTAAATAATTGTTATTTTGCATTTGAGCGAAACATCATTTATGTTTCATGTTTGGATATGGATGGTTTTGATTTTATTATTGCTAATAATAGATGTTCCATTTCTCGTAAAGGCATGATGCCAATGTATTGGTATATTCTAAGCATGAAAAGGTCCACCGATACTCCAATCTTTAACATAAATACAAAGAGATTCAAGTCAAATGATTTGAATCAAACCTATCTTTGGCATTGTCGTCTCGGGCACATAAATGAGAAACGCATAACGAAACTCCATAAAGATGGACTTCTAGATTCATTTGATTTATAAACATATGAAACGTGCGTATCTTGTTTACTTGGGCAAGATGACTAAAAGTCCCTTTATCGGACACGGTGAAAGGGCAAGTGATTTATTGGGTCTAATACATACCGATGTATGCGGTCCTATAAACACAATGGCCAAAGGAGGTTATCGATTTTCATTACATTTACGATGATTTCAGGAGATATGGTTATGTATATCTTATGAAACATAAAGCTAATCATATGAGATGTTTCGAATGTTTCAAAATGAAGTGCGAATCAACTTGGTAAAACTATCAAAACACTTCGATCAGATCGAGGTGGTGAGTATTTAAGCCAAGAATTTGATGATCATCTTAGAAATTGTGGGATTATCTCCCAATTGACTCCACCAAAGAACTCCACAATGGAATGGAGTTTCGAAAGAGAAATCGAACCTTATTAGATATGGTTCGATCTATGATGAGTCATGCAAATCTTCATTATCCTTTTGGGGTTATGCATTACAAACGCATCTTTCACTCTAAATCGATTCCTTCTAAAGCGGTTGATAAAACACCATATGAGATATGGTACGGGAAGAGACCTAGTTTTTCTTTTCTTAAGATTTGGGGTTGTGAGGCTTACGTAAAGCGACAAGTCTCAGAAAAACTAGCACCTAAATCTAACAAGTGTTTATTTGTGGGGTATCCTAAGGAAATAAAAGGATATTACTTTTATAATCCCGCTGAGAACAAAGTGTTTGTTGCTCGGTATGGTGCCTTTATGGAAAAACAGTTTATTTCAAAAGACACTAGTGGGAGAGAAATAAATCTTGAAGAAGTTCAAGAATCACAGGTAAACACTGAACACTTACTTGGAAGTTCAACAACGTTCGAACCAGCTGAACCTCTACAAGTGACATAAGGCCCACGTAAATCTAGTAGGGTAAGACATGAGCCGAGAGAGATTTGGATTTCTCATTACCGATAGTCGTGATGTGTTGCTTATAGACCAAAATGAGCCCACCACTTATCGGGAGGCTATGTCTGGACAAGACTCGGATAAATGGCTAAGTGCCATGAACTCGAGATGCAATCCATGTATGATAACCAAGTTTGGAACTTGGTTGATTTACCTGAAGGTGGTAAGACCATTAGATGTAAATGGGTTTTCAAGAAGAAAACGACATGGATGGCAAAGTGCATACTTTTAAAGCAAGACTTGTAGCAAAAGGTTTCAGCAGACTCAAAGTGTTAATTATGATGAAACTTTTTTGCCGGTAGCCATGCTTAAATCTATAAGAATTTTAATTGCCATTGCTTTGCATATTATGACTATGAAATATGGCAAATGGATGTAAAAACAAAGATTTTCTTAATGGAAAGCCGCATTGAGGACGTGTATATGACACAACTCGAAGGTTTTGTACATCCTAAGAATTCTAGGAAGGTATGCAAGCTTCAAAGATCCATTTATGGATTAAAGCAAGCTTCTCGGAGTTGGAATCTTCGTTTTGATGAAGCAATCAAGGATTTTGGTTTTATTAAGAACGAAGATGAGCCTTGTGTATACAAGAAGGTCAGTGGGAGTGTAGTTGTGTTTTTAGTACTGTATGTTGATGATATATTACTCATTGGAAATGACATCTCAACATTGCAGAATGTCAAGTCTTGGTTAGGGAAGTGTTTCTCAATGAAAGACTTAGGAGATGCACCTATATCCTAGGGATAAAGATCTATAGGGATAGATCTAAGAGGCTAATCGGTCTAAGTCGAGTGCTTACATAGATAAGGTGCTTGAATAGGTTCGGTTTGCAAGACTCTAAAAGAGGATTGTTGCCAATGTCTCATGGGATAAGTCTCAAAGAAGACTCAATGTCCTAAGAAAAATGATGAGCGAGACCGTATGAATAAGATTCCATATGCATCGGCTATTGGATCTATCATGTATGCCATGTTATGCACTCGACCGATGTATCATATGCTTTGAGCACTACAAGCGAGATATCGCCGATCGAGATCCTGGTGAGAGTCACTTTGGATAGCGAGAAAGAACATCCTCAAGTACTTAAGAAGGACTAAGGAAGTGTTCTTGGTCTATGGAGGTTTTGAAAATGATCTAGTTGTAAATGGTTACACGATGCAAGTTTTCAAACCGATATAGATGATTTTAGATCGCATCTGGATATGTGTTTACTTTGAATGGGGGTGCGATAAAGCTGAAAAGTTCGAAGCAAGTGATCGTGCGATTCTACAACAGAAAATGAGTATATTGCAAATGTCCGATGCAAAGAAAGGAGGCGGTTTGGATCAAAAAGTTCATTTCGAACTAGGTGTGGTTCCAAGTATTGCTAACCCCGTTTATTTGTATTGTGACAATAACGGGGCAATAGCACGAGCCAAGGAACCTAGATCACACCACAGATCCAAACATATATTCAGGCGTTTTCATCTCATCGAGAAATTATTGAGAGGGAGACGTAAAGATTTGCAGAGTACCTACTGAAGACAACGTTGCGGATCCATTGACAAAAGCTCTTCCACAAGCAAAACATGATGGTCATGTTAGATCATTAGGCATTAGATGCATGTATGATTGGCCCTAGTGCAAGTGGGAGATGATGGGGCATGTGCCCTAGGTCGATCCATTAACTGTCTATATGAATACTTTTAGTTAATAAAATAGAGGATTTCATTTGCTGTTTATTATAATTAATTTGCATGTTTACATTATAATAAAATAGCGGAGATTACAAAATAATTTTGACAAAAACCCCAACAAGTGTGTCATGATATAAGGCGTATTTATTAGTGGCCTAGGATGAAGAATAATATTACTGAGTTTGTGAAGAGATGTGAGTTGTGTTAGAAATTTAAGGCCGAGCATAGCAAACTTGGAAGGTTATTGCATTCTCTGCTTATTCTTAAATGAAAATGGGAACATATATTGATGGATTCTACTTTCGGTCTACTTCTGATTTAGTGTAAGCATGGTATGCTACGCATTGTGGTTGATAGGTTGACAAATTCTGCACATTTCTTGCCAGTTTCCATGCGAGATTCTTATGACCATTTATGTGAGGTTTTACGATTATATGGAGCTCAAGTGTTGATTATTTTTGTTAGTGGTCCGAGGTTCACGTTCAAAGTATGGAGTGAAGTGCAGAGACATATGAGAACTATTCTTAACTTCAGTACGATATACCATTCACAGATTGAGCAGTTGATTTTGGTGCTAAAGGATATACTTCGAACATGTGTCTTGGAGTTTAGTGGTAACTGAAAGAGATACATTCCTCTGTATGAGTTATTTTATAATAATAGCTTTTAGGCTAACTTTGAAATGGCTCTTTCTAAAGTTCTGTATGGTTGGACTTGTCATTCACCTGTGTATTGGGCAGTGGTTGGAGATACAATTTTTAGGGTCGGAGTTGATTCAGGACTATACAGAGAGAATTCAGCAGATTCACCAGTGTTTGACTAAGGTACAACTAAGACATAAGAGATATGTCGATAAACATCATAGGTTTGTGGAGTTTTCAAAGGACGATCTCATTCTGTTGAAAGTCTCATTTATGAAAGGATTGTACAGGTTTAGATTGCAAGGTAAGCTAGCTCCAAGGTGCATTAGGTTGTTCAGAGTGTAGGAAAACATTAGTCATAATGCTTACATTTTAAAGTTACCTCTTTAGTTAGCATGAGTTCATAATGCCTTCCACGTGTCTATGCTTCGCAAAACGGAGACTCGGTTCACTCCATGGATTGATTAGAATAAATCTGATCTCTGGGAAAACTTATCTAATGATGAGCACCAGATACTTGATCATAATATTTAGAAGCTAGAATCAAAGAGATTCCTTTAGTTAAGGTGAAATGACAATGTCACGGAGATGAGCAACTAACCAGGGAGTGGGATTATTATATGAAAGTGCAGTTTCCATTTCTCTTCGAAACTATAGGTAATTTTACGTTTACTTTAATTTCAAAGATGAAATTGCTTTAAATTGTGAAGATTGTAACGACACATTACCTTAAGCTAGTGATAGTTTTTATCCAAATCATAATTAACCCAAGTTGGACTCGTAGTTAAGTCTCGTGTACCTCAATTAGCATGTGTTTAGGTTTGTGTGATGATTTGTGTTTGTTTGGAATGTTAATTGAATTTATAGGTTGTAGTATAACAAGAGAGTTTATATACAAACCTATAATCGAAAAATAAATAATTAAAAATAAATAGTCGGTACATCAAGTGTGACAAGGGGGTCGTGACATAATTGTGCATACTCGAGAATACACGTAAGCATGTCCAGTGAATTTATCATGAAGGATATATATGATGGGGCATGTGCCCTAGGTCAATCCATTAACTGTCTTTATGAATACTTTTAGTTAATAAAAATAGAGGATTTCATTTGCTGTTTATTATAATTAATTTGCATGTTTACATTATAATAAGATCCATGGGTATTTACATAAATATCCTAAATGTCCCTAGTCGATCATTATACTGGGAACTATAATGAATTAAGACTAGTGTGAGTCTTGATTGATGATCATATGATGATTATACGTATAGGGATACGAATCAAGATCACGAGTACTTGTTTGGGAACAAAGTAATCTTTGGGCGACCCGCTATGAGAACATAACATGGATTAAGTCATAGTTGTTTCTCATGATAGGTATATATTCCGAGTCCTCGACTTGAGATTACCAGAGACTTCAACATTAGGAACACAAGTGATTACACAATCAAACGTTGTCTTTAACCTGGACGATTATAAAGGTTGTGATTGGTTACTATGTGAGCAATGTGATGAAGTTGTGTAATCGAGATAGAATTTGTCCCTCTCATATAAAGAGAGATATCTAGTGGATCCCTCGATGTGTTAGATCGCTTGTTAAAAGGCCTAGTCTAAGTGAATTGATATTGATCAATGTCACTTGGATGTTTTCATCTACCTAGAGATCGAGACTAGTACGATTGAACATGTTGGATGACAATTCCATGCCTTATGTTTGATCAAAAGGATATCGTGTGACAAAAGGATGTTATATACATTATTGATTAGGTTGTATCGATTTGATATTCGTACGACTTGGGTAGTCATAATGTCTTGCTAGAGGCCACTTATGACTTGTATACCAAAATGTGTTTTGGTACACGCCAACGCGTTGTATGAGCCTATTGGGTCGCACACTAAGAATGGTTTTGCGAGATTTTAAGACGATTCAGAAAAACGAATTTTATGTGATAAAATTCATGACATAAACGTCCTTGTGGTGTATTACACTTATACTTCTTTAAGTAAGGGTATATGTGTAATTTACTTAAACGTCTATATACAAGAGTTGTATAAATAGACGCTTTAAGTTAGAATACACTAACAAAGGATCAAAAGGCCAAAACTCCTTTTTCGTTTAAGAAACGACTTAGGGTTTTTGGTATGCTCTGATCGTTTTGGAGAGATTCAAAAGGTTTGACATTCTCTCGACGCTAGCACTTCAATCTCGGCCGTCCGTTCGTGTGTGGACTGCGATAGAGGCGTTAAATGGTCATTGCGCGCCTTAGAGATCGATCAACCTTCCTAGCGAAAGGTATATTGCGATTGAGGTATGATTAAGTTTTTCATGGTTTAAACGTTTTTAATGGAATTAGATTCGGATCCTGTTGGGGTTTTTGTCAAAATTGTTTTGTAATCTCCACTGCGTATGAACCCCAAAACCCAACAGTGGTATCAGAGCCTTCGAGTTTGATTCCGTTAAATTCATTGCATGTTTTCTTCGGATATATACATGATATATGATCGAAAGCATGTTGATAGTTGATGTATATGTGATATACATAAGTTTTCTTTGAGATTTATTATCACGTTTGTGTATATGATACACATATTTGTGATTTAATTGAAATCATTAGGTATAATCGTTATTCTTTGTGCATTGATGCATGGATGAAATCTCTCGTAATTCAATATGCATATTTAGGTTACATTGTTTTACGTTTCTTGAATTGTATAAGGTTGAATATTAATTCAAACTAATATGATTAGATTCGATTGGGATAGTAGTTCATGATTCAATGACATATTTGTGATTATCTAGATGAGGACCGAAATTGCAAATAACTAATTTTCGAAATTATTTATTTATAATTAATTAATTTTCGAAATTAATTATTTATGTTAATAAGATTAGTCCTAATTAGATTAGGATAAGATAAGTCCTAATTGGATTAGGATAAGATTAGTCCTAATTGGATTAGGATAAGATGATTAGTTAGATGTGGGCTAGGGTTAATTAAAAATGTTTTAATTGACTTAATTTTGGATAAATTAAGGGGTAAATTTAGTATAGTAAAATCGGCGAAAAATATGATTTTCTATAGCGAATTTCAATTTTCGGAATTGAGATCCGTCTTCTAAAAAAAAAAAAAAAAAAAAAACGAAGGGCGCCCCTTTCCCCGTCCATTCCATGGAATCAATGGAACCACCGTAAGGTTCATTGACTGGCCACGGGGACCGCTAATCTAACTAATCCTAGCGCAAGGAAATTCTTTTATTGGTGAATAATATAGAAATTTCCAAATTGTTTAGTGATTGAACAAATCAATAGAATATATGATATTTTATTGTTTACATAAAATTCACTAAAACAGAATAAAATCCCTCTATTAAATTTTAAGTCTCATGTCATCCATTTTTAAACACTTGTCAAGGCCTCGATCACACTAATACGGTTTCGGCCATAGGCAGGTGTATTGTGTTATCTTGGTGAGACAAGTTGGGTAAGAAGTTACCTAAATGTTTAAAATGGTCCGACTTAATAAAGCCATCAAAATAGTTTTGAGCTTTAGGCAAATGATGAGATAAAACATGCTAAGACATAAGATGTCCCGTATCTCATAAAAGGATCTAAAAATTACATAAGATGTAATTGGTAAGCTCACATTACCTACCTAAATAATCTAGTTCTCGTGTTTCATGCCATAGTTTGTCATAGAATTAGGTGAAATATGGATTTTAGTCCCCTAAATAAACGATGCGTTTTAGGAGGGTTGTTAATTTAGTGGGAGTCTATTCCTCTATACTAAAATAAACTTTGCATAATCTTTATTGTAGATCAATGGCCTCTTCAAGTAACAATAATCCCCTGTCCGCTTTGCGATCCATCCTTGAGAAGGATAAACTATCTGGGACTAACTTTCTTGACTGGTTCGAAACTTGAGAATTGTTCTTAAGCATGAACGCAAGTTGTATGTCCCGGATGCTCCAATCCCCGAGGACCCACCAGCCAATGCTACGAAAAAGTGTGAAGGATGCGCATAGTAAGCATGTCAACGATTCTACGATGTTGCATGTATTATGCTTGCTTAACTATGGTTCCCGAACTTCGAAGGACATGGAACTAATGGAAGCCTACGACATGGCTATATAACGCTGAAGGAAATGTTCCAACGGAAGCTAGGCAAGAAAGGTTCGAGACAGTCAAAAACCTACATTCTTGCAAGATGACCGAGGGGTGCGTCGAGTTAGTCCTCATGTTCGAAGATGAAGGGCTATGTTGACCAGCTTGATAGACTCTGGATTCCCCATAAGCCAAGAGTTGGCTACGGATTTGATCTTGAATTCATTACCAGAGAGTTACTCACAATTTGTGATGAACTACAATATGAATAATATGGAGAAATCAATTTCGAGTTGCATTTGATGCTCAAAACTGGCCAGAACAAAATATCAAGAAACCTACAGTAATGTGTTGATGGTCCAAAAGGGAATGGGAATGAAGAAAGGCAAAGGCAAGGCTAAAGTTGCCAAGGTACATTCTTTGCACTGTCGCAAAAGCTTTGTGGAACAAGTCAAGCCCCACTTTGTTCTACTTCAAAACACCCAAAAGAAAAGGAAGGAAATTGTCATTTACGTCATGCACTGGACATTGGTTCGAAATTGCAAACTCTATCTGGAAGATCTAAGGAAGAAAAAGGGTAGTGCGACTACCACTACAGGTATTTATGTTATTGAAATTAATTTATCTACTAGTGATTCCTGGGTATTAGATACTGGGATGTGGATCTCACATTTGTATAAATGTGCGGGACTCACCTGAGAGTAGAAAGTTGAAGAAAGGAGAAGTCATCCTCCGCGTAGGGAATGGAGCAAGAGTTCTTTGCCTGGTACATTGGATCATATGACTTAGTTTTATCTAGTGGACTTATTTTAACTTTAAATAATTGTTATTTTGTGCTCATTTTTGAGCGTAAAACATCATTTCGTTTTCATGTTTGGATATGGATGGTTTTGATTTTATTATTGCTAATAATAGATGTTCCATTTTTCGTAAAGGCATATTTTATGCAAATGCTGATTTGTATGATGGTCTTTATATTCTAAGCATGAAAAAGTCCACTTGATACTCCGAGTCTTTAACATAAATACAAAGAGGTTCAAGTCAAATGATTTGAATCAAACCTATCTTTGGCATTGTCGTCTCGGGCACATAAATGAGAAACGCATAACGAAGCTCCATAAAGATGGACTTCTAGATTCATTTGATTTAGAAACATATGAAACGTGCGTATCTTGTTTACTAGGCAAGATGACTAAAAGTCCCTTTACTTGGACACAAAGTGAAAGGGCAAGTGATTTATTGGGTCTAATACATACTTGATGTATGCGGTCCTATAAACACAATGGCTAGAGGAGGTTATCGATGATTTCATTACATTTATCGATGATTTCAATGAGATATGGTTATGTATATCTTATGAAACATAAAGTTTGAATCATTTGAGATGTTTCGAACGTTTCAAAATGAAGTGCGGAATCAACTTGGTAAAACTATCAAAACACTTCGATCAGATCGAGGTGGTGAGTATTTAAGCCAAGAATTTGATGATCATCTTAGAAATTGTGGGATTGTCTCCCAATTGACTCCACCGAAAGAACTCCACAATGGAATGGAGTTTACGAAAGGAGAAATCGAACCTTATTAGATATGATTCTCGTGACACAAGGCCCACGTAAATCTAGTAGTACCTCAATTAGCATGTGTTTAGGTTCAGGTTTGTGTGATTCGTGTTTGTTTGGAATGTTTATTGAATTTATAGGTTGTAGTATAACAAGAGAGTTTATTATATACAAACCTATAATCGAAAAATAAATAATTAAAAATAAATAGCAGGTACATCAAGTGTGACAAGGGGGTCGTGAAATAAATGTGCATACCAGAGAATACACGTAAGCATGTCCAGTGAATTTATCACGAAGGATATATATTTATATATGATTGATATGTATAAAACTATAAGTTTAGTTTGAATTATATGGATCGTTAGATCGCCTTGATATGAACGTAAGTGTTGATGTTGTTAAGTTGTGTGTCACTTTAAGATATGTCGCTTTAACACGGTCGATTGAGGTATGATTAAGTTTTTCATGGTTTAAACCTATAAGTTTAGTTTAGCCTCAAGATAGCATGATGCATATCTCGAGAAAATCCATATATATAAATCCAAAAGCTTCAAGTTTATCCTCATTATTCACTGATCAATTGAGAGAGTGGGAGAGGAGAGTAGCTGAGGGTTTTGGGTTTTGGGAGTTGATCAGGAGAGGACCCTTAACTAAACCGAAATGATCAAGCCATTGTTAGATAAGAGATCATCATCTTGGTGAGTTAAATTTTAAGTTTCAAGTTGAATTCATTGGTAGGTGATGATTTCTCTGTGAATTGTTGTTATTGATTGGAAAGTGGTTTATACCTCATTAGAGGTTCTCCCTGATGTATTAAGGGAATGTTCGATGTTGTTTGGTGGTTTAGTGGATTGAATAGGTTACTGCCCTGTTCACTGTTGAGACAATGTAGGGCGGAGCGTACACTACCTAGCAGAGGAGCGACCACCCTTCATCAATTGGGATAAACCCAGTTCGTGGAGCCCGCCCACCAAGTGAAAGGGCACGCTCTAACCCTAGAAAACAACAATTATGTTGAGTTTTAGTTTGAGTCTCATGAGGCTTAGGGACTAACTTAGTGGTTCTAAACATAAAGTATTAAGTCTAAATTAACCATAAATGGTTTGTGTTAGGTGTTGGATCACCGGGAAAGCGTGAGTGACCTAAAAAATTAGGAAGTTTGGAAACGGAAACATGAACTGAGGTAAGTATGGATTCGCTTATTATCAATGTTGTTAGTATATGTTAGTATATGTAGTTCATATAGTTTATGGATTGAATGAGGGACTATGTACACTGTGGTATTTTTATTAATAAAAAAATAGTGTCTAATTTTATCCACGAGAGTAACTCCTAGTACTTAGACCAAGTTATATAGGATGTTGGGTTGATCTCTCGCTTATATGTAACTCCTCAAATAGATAGGTTGTGTTGGATACATATTCACTACAAGGTTTGGGATAGAACCATTGGACATTAATGATTGGCTACATAGCACATCGGCCTATAGGTTGGTCTAGCAATCGCATTAATGGTGGTGGTGGGTAAACAACCCTAGTTTTACAAATAAAAATGGGAATCCCACTGCAATAATCATTGATGGTTTGACCTACATCCGTTATTTACTAGATTATATGCTTTTAATAATTCTGTTAGTTATCATTGGTGCATATTGTTATTGTATATTATTCTTGATTATTATATGGAATGTTGATGGCTTTGTGAATCCTTACTTACTAAGCAAGTTGGAGCAGTCACCCTAATTAATATTTCAGGAATACCAACGACCGCTACAACTATGGAATAGAGAAGTTTTATGTGTCTTGTTCTTATCTTCGATGTAATGAATCATCCCTTATCTTATATATTTATATTGAATTACAATTTTGAAATATCACAAAGGATGCGAGGTTTTGTATAACCGAGGTTTATTCTGGTTGGATTTGATTTTGTATATCGTATTTAATATCAAGAAAAGTTTTAATTTTCGTTGTGTTTAATATTAGTTTACGTCAATATTCGATATACAATCATGTTTATCAGGAGATCAAAGGAGACGATGTTGGCTCTAGTTAAGTCTAATGGGATTATTAGGACTTAATTAGAGTTTTAGGCCGAGTATCACCGCAATAGGGTTAGGGGATGCTACACACCTAGAACATCTCTCGGGTAATTTTTCCTATAGTTTAATCCTAGTTACTACTTATATAATTGTTGTCAATAATCATAGACATAGATTTAGATACTCTATTAAGAAACATATTGGCCACTATGCACTCAATACAAAGAATCATTAGTTGTAATATGCAAATACAACTTATTAAAACCGTGATTGACATGTGTGATTGGTTTAATGCATTAAGCACATAAATTTTGCATTATGACTAAATTGATGAACGGTTTATGTCTAGAATATTGTTTAGAATAATAAACTACTCACACAAATTAATAATAAACATGGCTATAAATAAATAATTGAAAGATATTAATGTAAAATACCTTTATTAAGTCTCGAGTCTCTAAAGAGTATCCAAAAGCAATGAACAATGAACTAAACTAAAACCTAATTGAAAAGACTTTAAAACTAATAATGACTAATTGAGAGCTTTTATTTCGAAGCTCTAAGGTCTTATTTATAATTTGTTAAGTTTACAAATCATATATAAACTCAAATTCCTTATTCTTATCTAAAAAACTTGTCACCGACCTCAGCGATTTGTTAGTGAATCCTATTTTGTTCACAAATCACTGAGAAAGTCATTATAAATATCTATTTATGCTCCATTGATTTATCCAGTGATTCCTTTATAAATATCAATTCACTGGCTAATCGCTTCCTCTTCTCTACTTCCGATTTTGGTGGTGATTCATGTGTATTCGCATATCACTGGAAATTGTTGGACCTTTTCTTCAGTTGATCATTTTACTCAGTAAATCCTAAAATTACAAAAACAAGATAATACCTAGTGTAATATCATCATTTTCATCTTAAATCATCTTAAATCACGCTATAAAACATGTCTAATTATTGACTTGTCATCTACACTTCAAGCAACACTCCCTCGCCAAGAAATTTTCATTGAAGTGGTTTTTCCAGCCATAATTTCATCACCGTCCATCTTTCATTATTGTCACACCTCTATTAAATGTGTATAACATGTTTATGTGATAAAGAAATACCCTAAATTCAAACACACATTACAATCAAACACAACAAATTTTAGAATCCAGCCAAAGCCATTTTAGCTAACTGAAAAATACCATAAATTATAACACAAATTAATTTCCTTTGTACCCTAAACCTTAACATTTATAGCAATCAAACACAACAATTTTCAATTTCAACCTAATACCTAAATAACCAAACCCTAAATTCTTTTAAAACACCTCAAACAAGCAACCCTAAATTCTAATAAAGAAATACCATCAACGGACCCTTAATCTTTAATCTAAAATTAGTCTAGTCAACCTCCAAATCTACCAATTCAAGCAAAAAAATTTAAAAAAAAATGTAATTTGCGGACATACTCACAAATTGAGACAAACAAGAGAATGCCACTTCACCCTCTCCTTTACGAAACCATCTCTACCTCCCTCTCAATCATTCCATCTCACGAACCTTCTTCCATCTACCCCCTTGTCAATCCCTCTACCTCTCCCAAACCCTAATTGTAACGACCTAAGAACTCAATATACCTACATCGAGATATTTTGGTAATTTTACAATTTTATTTGTGTTTGGTGTGATTAATGCGTGTATTATAAATATTATTAGAAACCGAATAAAATTTAGGGATATTAAATCGAAATGAAAAATAGTAAGTTGGATGAGCCTTAGGGAGCACAAATCTCGAGGCATATCAAATGGTAGAGAGTTATGCTCCATCTTAGTATAAAAGCTTAAGTTATAAACCTAGCCATGTTTGAGTCAAAACATAAAATAAAAATAAGGGAGTATATGAACGTTCAACGCAGTGATTTGGGTTGGATTTGGTGATCAACACAAGCTTAGCTAAGCATTGCACTCCCTCCTTCCTTGTAAGCTCTATTTTACTCTTTAATTGTGAAAATCTCTATTTTGATAAAAATCAAAGTTGACAATCGATTTCAATAAGGAAAATTGTGATGGTTCGAGCCTTAAAACAGTGCATCGCCCGACCTAAACTTGTTATTAAGCCCTAATCCAAGTCACGTAAGACTTAACAATGTATTAGTCTACCTTTTGTCATATTCTCCTTGTAACTCGTGTTATGGATAAGTGTTTCTTGTTTCTTGTTATGAGTTAATTAAAAACTTTTTATACATTTTAATAATTTAACATTTGTCTTTAAAATATTGCGAAAGTAATCATTAAACACCTATATGTGGAAACCAAAAATAGATTACATATATAACAAGTCGTTACCTAAAGCTCGGTGATTAGTATTAACCCAAATCTTAATTAACCCAAGTTAAGCTCGTAGTTAGGTTCGACTTACCTCGACTAGCGTGTGCGTAAGTTTGTATGATATTTCGTGTAACGTGTGATGTGTGTTAATGAATTTGTAGGTATTTAGAAATTTTCATAAGCATATAATGGAAAATAAACAATTAATTAATAAATTGTCGGTACACTAAGTGCCACGAGAGAGTTGTGAAATGAATATGCACACCTAAGAATACTTGTAGGCATGTCTGGTGAATTTATTGGTGATAAAATACAAGAGATACATATATATAACTAAGGTCTGATTTGATTTTATATGAATCATTGGATCGCCTCGAGATGACCAAAAGTGAAAGATTATGTTAAGATGTGTGTGACTTTAGGCTGATTCACTTTAATATAATATTTACTTGATCAGCCTTGAGATAGCGTGATGCATATCTCAAGAAAAATCTATATACATAATTAAAAAAACATTTCATACTTTTCAATGTTTGATCGAGTGATAGGGAGGAAAAGCAACTGAGGGTTTGATCAATCAAAGAATTAATTTAGGAGAGATTGTCCAATGGATTGGATAGGATCAAACCACTGTAAATCTAGTGATCATCACAGTTGGTAAGATTTAGTTTTCTTTTTAAGTTGAGTTCTTTAGTAGGTGATGAATTCCAGTGGATTGGATAGGATCGAACCACTGTAAATGTAGTGATCATCACAATTGGTAAGATTTAGTTTGCTTTTTAAGTTGAGTTCTTTAGTAGGTGATGAATTATGCGTTAGTTGTTTTTGTTATTATTGATTGGAAATGAGTTACGACCATATTAGAGGCTCTCCCTGCTATTTTGGGAAGGTGTTGAATGTTGTTGTTAATGTTTGGTGATTAAATAGGGATTGCTGCCATATTCTCTGTCAAGACAGTCGAGGGTGGTGCGCACTCTCTATAGTAGGGAAACGCTCTCCCTTCATAAAATATGATGAACCCTGGTGGAGCACGCCCCACTAATTGAGGGAGCGCGCTCCTACCCTAAAAAACAACAATGTTGTTGATCTCCACTTGGAATTTTTTGAGGTTCCAAGGATTTGTTTAATGTTTCTATATATAGGGTGTTAGACCTATATCGACCATAAATGGTTTGTGATAGGTTCTTGAACACAGGAGAAGGTCGAGTAAATGGGACTCGTTTTCTTATCAAGTATACATCGTAAATTAGTATATTTAATTCATATAGTATTATGGACTAGGATTAGGGCAACGTACTATAATTTGGCGGTTTTATATACGAGAATTCTCGGAAATGATCGATAAGGTGGACCTGGATTGAGGATTGAAAAGGTATGCCGTGAAATGCATTCCGCCCTTTATCCTAATGAATGGGAAGGTTTGTCTGAATGGATTTCACCTTATCCTTAGTTAGCAAGAGATTTACCTTAGTCATCATTGTACAGTTGGAATTGGTAACTTTGTCAAGCTGAAATAAACCAGCAAAACCCCTTGTCGACCACCATGTGGATTTTGTGGTTATATTATCAAGTGACTAGAGAATACAACTCCGTAATTAAATTCAAATTAGAAATCATGAGTAAGGTTGAATGTTAATGTAATGTCCTAAATTTGTAATAGTGGATTTGGTCCATAATTAAGGATCACTGACCTATGACATGGCTCAAAAGTGGGTACATGAACCCAACACTCGGCACGAAGACTGAGTAATGTATTATTTATGGTATGATGAATGCTTAGTGCATTGTATATGTGTAGACATAGTAAGTCACTCCTACTTGTGTATAGAGGTCGAGATGTGAGCGGGGACGACCCTCGAGATGTGTGCCAGCATAGGATTGGAGTATAGAGTGATATGGTACTTTTAGATTAAGTTAATGTGGCTTAGTTAATTAATTGATATGTCTATGATTGATTTACATTAATTAAAGCCTAAATTAGAAAAGATAAAACATTAGTCATTGATATTCCTCAAGATACATATAGACACATCACGAGACCAATTAAGTTGCAATTGGTGTTATCGAGAATGAATTAGTGGAGAGTAAGTGGATTTGAAACAATATGCAAACCATAAGATCAACTTCGAGATACGTGTGTACATTAAGATCAATGGACACAAATAAACCTTATAAACATTTATATACAAATGAAAGGTTATCTCATGCAAATCATTTCAAATCATTTACTTAGAGAAGAATAAAGGAGTTCTAGAGGGAAAGATAAGAGAAGAGGATCAGTGGATTTATAGTGAAGTCTAAGAGAATTGTAGGTGTAAGGTCAAGCTATGGGTGTTCTACAATTTTGTAAGTTTAGTTACACATTTAACTTAGTATAAATTGATGAATTTAATGGTATAATTGAAGTGTTGGCTGAGGTTGTTGCCATGGTGGATACGTTGGGTCCCTAGTGGAGGGTAATAGGGATCCAAGGCAATGGAGATGGCCAATTGGAGGAAGAAACCCAGAAATTCAAAGTGTAGAGTTTTTGGGATTTCTTGCGTCTAGCGCGCTACTTGTGTGAAGCACGCTAATGAGTAGTGGATAGCGTGCTAGATAAACTACCCAGCGCACTAGGTGCTCTAGACAGCATACTGACTGTAATTAATAAAGTTAATTTAAAAGCTTAACACCCTTACTAAGGGTCTAAACACATTATAAAACATGTCTAATGATACCAGGAGCCTAAGGAAAAGTCTCAAAAGTTCGGGTATGTTTTTTGAGGTGTCAAGAGATCTTATTAGCATAGGAGCTTGGCATGGTTTGTAAGTAAACTAATTGAGATATTTCTCTTTATCTCATTTCTTATTATTGCTTTGTGTTTATAGTAGTTAGATTTGATACACTTGTTGTATTCTTGGTGCCATGATTGGTATGCATTATCTCATTATATATTTATGGTTAAATTAGAACATGTGTGTTTAGGTTAGCTGAGGTGATTTGGGGTATGCATTGCAAATGGGGTATGAGACTCGGGGATTTTGATATACTGACTAGTTAGTGTCACATACCTACTATATAAGATTGATGAAATGACTAAGCGGTGATCGATTAGGGTAATATGAAGTATTATGTAGGTCAACTTATTACATGGGTCGATAAGCCGTGTTTCACTACTAATAAATGTACACATATATATAAGCTATTACCTAAAGGGTAATATCTAGGCCAATGTGTGAAATGATTAAGCGGTGACCAATTAGGGCAATACCAAAGTACTATGTGTGTTGACTTATTACATGGGGTCGATATGCCTTGTTTCACAACCAATAAGGAGGATACATATTTGTCCCGCTAAATAAGTGACTACCCAAGGCCTACGTGATCGATACGGTAATAACCGAGTTATGTGTTAGATAGACAATTTAATATATGTGATTCATTTGAATAGTCTATTGATGCAACATTGTTTTGTAATGTATTTGTGTGTCAGTGATTATTGCGATGTAATGAATGTATGGATAGTGAGATGTTATCTTGTTGTATTTGGCCGCTCAGCCAACCCCACGGTGGCTGTGATTGAGGAGCGGCAGTAAGTTGCCCCCTCTCTTGTGCTTGCTCTTATAGGGCCTCATAGTGGAGGCCCCACCGCCACCGCCGCCACCTTTCTCTAGCGGTGGCCACGACTCACCGCCGTCCTCTTCAGTAACGGTGATGCTACTCCACCTCCCCTCCATTTTGTGTATATTTTTCACCAAGATTTCAAACAAAGAAAATTTAGATTAGAGATTACCTATTTTTTAGATCTGTGTAGTTATTGTCTCCTCCTCTACTTTCTCTTCAAATCTGGGGTTTTGAACACAAAAATGGGGTTTAGGTTTTAAAATCAATTTATATTAGGGCTACATTGATTTAGGGTTTATGAATTTACTAATTTGCCCCTAGGGCATGTTTATTTGGTATTTGGGTCGTCATAACATCGTCAATTTTAAAGAACTTTCGTCCTCGAAAGTAGAAATAAACTTCATACCTCATGGTTCGAAGAGAAATGAAAGTTTTCCATCATATAGTCCTCATGCTCCCAAGTCAACTCCTGTTCTCCGTGGAATTGCCATTGAACTTGCGCCAACGAGATTTCTTTCTTCTGTAGCTTATGCACATTCCTATCCACAATTTGAATAGGTTGCTCGTCGTAGGACACGTCTTCCTTCAAATCAACTTGCCCCCAATCGATCATCGGTGCATGTTTATTATTCACCTTCCTCAACATAGAAACATGGAAGACACATGGACTCTAGCTAGCTGTGGTGGTAACTCGAGACAATATGCTACCGAGCATATTTGTCTCTTGATCTCGAATGGTCAGATGAACCTAGGAGACAACTTTCACTTCAATTTGAATCAATAATGCCCTTTCATTGGTGACACTTTTAATAGCACAAACTCTCT
Organism: Stephania yunnanensis; assembly: GCA_039657365.1. NCBI lineage: Eukaryota > Viridiplantae > Streptophyta > Magnoliopsida > Ranunculales > Menispermaceae > Stephania > Stephania yunnanensis. Next base: position 48,373,282 of record CM077585.1, on the reverse strand, counting down.
TTCATTGAATATAACCTCTCGATGGTCCTGGTTAGCATACTTCTTCTAGCGGCTTTGGGCGGTCTCCAATCGTTGCCTAATCAGCTTCATCCTCTCGGTTTGGTCATGCACAAGTTTTGAGCCGATTAAAATGACATCTCCGACCTCGGTCTAACAAACTGGGGATCTACATGGTCTCCCATAAAGTGCCTCGAACGGTGCCATGCCAATACTCGCCTCAAAACTGTTGTCGTACGCAAACTCGCACAACGGAATATACTTCTCCCAACTTCCATAGAAATCCAGCACACAAGCTCTGAGCATATCCTCAAGTATATGAATCAATCTCTCGGTCTGCGTATCTACCTGTGGGTGAAAGACCGTACTGAGATTGAGCTGAGTCCCCATCCGGTGCTGAAACCCACTCCAAAACTGAGAGGTAAACCTCAAATCACAATCTAACACAATAGACACCGAGACTCCATGTAATCTGACGATCTCATCTACATGTATGCCCCCAACCTATATGCCGAATACTCTATGGAAATGGGGATGAAGTGGGCTGACTTAGTCAAACGATCCATGACCACCCAAAAGGCATCATGACCCTTCTGAGTCTTCGGTAGCCCTGAGACAAAATCCATAGCTATGTGTTCCCACTTCCTCTATGGAATAGGTAATGGTTGCAACAATCCCCTCAGCTTTCGATCATCTACCTTTACTTGTTAACAAATCTCACAATTTTAAATGTAGGTAGCGATGTCCACTTTCATCCCCGACCACCAATACATCCTCATCATGTCCTGATACATCTTATTACCCTCTTAATGAATGGTGAATCGAGATTTGTGCACCTCTCATAGTAAGTCATCCCTCAATTATATATAAGATGGTATCCAAAATATATCCCAAAATCTCAACGCTCCATCAGTTGAAATTCTCCAATCCACATCATCACTGCTATCTACAAGTGTCATGTATTTCCGTACTTATGAATCGAATCTCTGATAATTAATCACTCTATACACAACTACTGGATTTGCTCTCATCTAAACTCGTGGCTGAAACATACGAGTTGATATATGCGCCATATGTGGGTACTCCCTGAATGTTCATTATGGTTTCTGACTCTGTTACTAGTCGTACATGGCTCCGAGCGTCTGCCACTACATTAGCCTTCCTCGGGTGGTACTCGAGTTTGAAGTCGTAATCTTACAAACGTTCCAACCATCTCCTTTGTCGCATATTTAACTCGCTCTATGTGAATAAGTACTTCAAACTTTTGTGGTCTTAGTAGACAGTAAATTTCTCCTCATACAAGTAGTGCCTCTACAACTTCAAAGCAAACACAACTTCCGCTAACTCTAAGTCGTGCACTGGATCGTTCTTTTCGTGTAATTTCAACTGCCAACGCGTGAATAAGTACTTCAAACTTTCTTGTCCTACATTAATACACCTCCCAAACTAGTCCCTAACGCATCAGTATACACTGAAAACTCTATGGCAACCTCTGGTAGAATCAGAATCGATGCGGTAATTAGACGGTTCTTCAACAGCTGAAAAGCCTCCTCATATGAATCATCTCATTCATAGGCCATGTCTTTCTTACTTAAGTTAGTAAGTGGTGAAGCGATCGACGAGAAACCTTACACAAATCGTCGATAGTACCTGCTAAGCTTAGAAAACTCCAAATCTTGGGTGCATTAGTGGGTTGTGGCCACCTAAGGATCGTCTCGATTTTCGCAGGATCAACTGATATCCATTCCATATTCACCACGTGCCCTAAAAACTTCACCTATGAAACCTAAAACTCGCATTTGCTCAACTTAGCATAGAGTTTGTGTTCCCTCAATGTCTGCAACACTTTCCCGAGGTGCTTCTTGTCAAGGAATGGCTTGAACACATGGTGCATCAAATCCATGAACATTGTCGAGGCATTGGTAATCCCAAATGGCATCACCATGAACTGAAAGTGCCATAGAAGGTGCTAAAAGCTCTCATCGGTATGTCCTCCTCCCGTATCTGGAACTGATGATAGCCCGATCTCAGATCTATCTTAGAGAAAACTTTTGATCCCCTCAACTGCTCAAACAAGTCTTTGATCCTGGGAATTGGGTACTTATTTCGGATAGTCGCCATTTTCAATTACCGGTAGTCAATACACATCCTCAAATTGTTGTCCTTTTTCTTTAAAAATAACATTGTTGCTCTCCACGTCGATACACTCGGTGTAATGAAGCCTTTCTAAGTTAAATCCTCTAATTGAGTCTTCAACTCCTTCAACTCGGTAGTCGCCATATGGTAAGGTGTCTTGAAAATTGGTATCATGCCGGATATGAGGTCAATCATAAAGTCAATCTCCCGATGAGGAGGGACTCCCAGAAGATCTGAAGGAAAAACATCCAAAAAATCTCTAACCACTGGGATCTTCTCAATCAAAACTTTTTGTTCTTCTTCCCCAAAGAAGTCAAGCTCGCGATGGTCTCTATCTCTGCCAAACTTGCGACCCTACTACGTGGGGTGGCATTGGTCGGTGTACAACAACTTAAACTCAAGCAGGGGAATGCCTAGGACTTGGATGACAACAGTTTTATGAAAACAATTTATCTTGGCGTGCTCAAGACACTCTAAGATCCATAGATCAAATGCATCATGTGATCCCTAATTTTAATTTTTCACTCCTCACATGCCATATTAGGATGAATTCATTCAGTAGAAACTATGCTCAGAATCAAGTAAGTGTGTGTTTTAACCAGTGTCAACCCCAAAGCATGAACTACATTCCCCGATATAAGTGAAACGGTGGAGCCAAAATTAAACAAGGCATGCATATCTCGATCATTAATGGAAACCATACCTGCGCCTAGTTAACACGAGGCCTCTCCATCCTGCCCAACTGCATTAACTCTTCCTCGAGATATTTGGGTTGTGCTCCCATCAGATGGCGGTGGGTTAAGGCATTTGCTCTAGATGTTTCCTGGAGTCCCACACTGATAAAAAATTAATTGTGGCCTCTAGTATGTCGAAGGTGGCTGAACAACACTCCCTGATGCGCTCGAATTTGGCTCGATCGGCCCCCCCTTACTTCCACTCTACTGAGACTATCGATGTGGATGTTGTGGCCTGAATGGCACGCTCTACGTAGCCATATGAGTAGGGATAGGTGCATGTACAAAAGTCACAGAAGGAGTGTGTGTCACCCTTGAAGTTGTACCTAAACGTGCATGTCCACCAAAAAACCCTCCAAACTTCGATTTCTTAAAAATGTCATCCTGACTATTCTGGTAGCCTCCAAAGTTACATTTACCATGACCATACTGATTATATCCTACCTAAAACTGCGTGAAACCCCTACGAAGTGATGCCTCACACTCAAGTGTTCGTTGGTGTGCCTGGTGATAAGTCTCAGATCCAGACACCGCTACCATAACACTAATATCCAGCCTCAGTCCATCAATAATTCTTCTCTAACGAATCCTATCTGTCAGGACATACTCGTGTGCAAACTCTAGCAACTCGTTGAACTTCGGTGCATACTCAGCCACTAACATATCACCATGTACAAAGACGAGGAACTCTCGAATTATCGCATCCTTTATTGCTCTCGGAAACCATTCTTCGTAAAATAGATGCTTGAACTGGAGCCAATTCATATTAGTTCTATGTGTCCTCTCTATAGTCATCCACTACTTGTGTGCCTTGTGTTCTAATAGAAACGTCACTAGCGGTATTACGGTCCATTCATCAATATTCAAAGTTTTCATCCTCTTCTCCATATTTAATATCCATGCCTCTACTTCAATGGGATCCTACTCTCCATAAAAGTGTGGCACATCATATTTCATAATTTTTTTCTATATCTTTCCCCTCCGACACGCCTCTGGATCTTCATCCACTACAGGTACAGCCGTTGCAGCTACAGCTATAGCAGAATTAGCCCATTTTTCCATAGGATATTCTTCATGAATAGGCGCCAAGGGAGGATTAGGTCCATACCTCTTAGGTGCTCGCTCTACCGCCCCAGTGTTTCCTTGCTGCATTAATTCCAATATATGTGCCATATTTCTTTCCTGTGATTGTGCCATGTCCACTAACCTTTGGTCTTGAGTAGATCTCAAGTCGTGAATAACCTTCTGACACGTTTTGGCCATAAAAGTCTTGCGTTGCTCCATTTGAGCGCCAATTTCTTTTATCCCTATCCGTTGTTTCCCTTATATTGTATGAGTTTCTGCCTTGATTGCTCATGATGTAGCTATGGAGCAAACAAGAGTGAATTAGTTCTACATACCAAGAGAGTATGTAAAATATTTAAACGCGATAGATATTAAAATACAAGCAAATAACAATATTCAAGTGTTTTATTTGAGTTTATCAATCCCTTCCCATCCTAAGATTGATCATTTATTCTCATTAATTCAACTTAAACTAATGTCCCATACTATTGGTTGGTTCAACTTGGCTTTGACCTTCAAAATACAAAGGCTCTACAAACTTAGGTTCTTTTCTAACCTATTGTTTTCCCTAGGTTCTAATCCATATTCTTTGATACCAATTGAAATGAACCTTACCTAAAATATGGTCGAGTCGCCCAGCCTAGAGCGTTACTCAAGCCTGATATATGAACCAGACCCAAATAACGATCTTGCACGCCTAATTCAACATGCGAAACAACAAACTACCATATAGGACAATAAATGCGAAATTCAAATCAACACTAAAATTCATATTATCGCCAAATCAGCGTGATAGGTATCCAACAGTCTGATCATCTCAATAAGTTTCCAAATCAACCTTAAAACTTCCATAATGATCTGAAAATAGATAAGGAGGATTGAATTGTACCCTAAGTAAAACTACCTAGAGTTACAACTCAATTTTTTGTTCCGAAAATCAATCAAATATATAAAAAAATAATCATGCAAATTCTCACAAAGCAAGGAGACTTCAAGCAATAGCCTTCCCCTTGCTAAGATCGATTGCACTCGTAAATGGACCTGTATTGTAAGTGGGGTGAGCTAAAGAACCAACGGAGCCCAATAAGAGAGTAACTACACTCAAATATTAAACATGCAAGTAATACATATAAATCAAAACAAAACTAGCATGCATTTAATATAAAGTAAGCATATCATAATCATAGAGCAACTTAAACAGATATACGAAATTAAGGATTGTAAAAACATAAGAAATTCAACTTTCTCATGCAAAAGGGTTCCAATATATATAATGTAATAGATATAAATGCAAGTATGTTGTCTCATTTGTCATTACCTCCCCTTGTTTACCAATCATCATAATATAATAAATACGCGTGGGTGACTTGATTCCATCGTGTGTCCACGGCTCCTCAAGAGGCCCGGTGACTTGGTTCCATCGTGCACCCACGACTCCCCAAGAGGCCCTTGCAAAAATAGGTAACTTGGTTCCACTGTATTACTACAGCTCCCCAAGAGGACCTTAAGCATGTAAGGTGACTTGGTTCCACCATATAAGTATGGCTCCCCAAGAGGCCTTACATGAAGTCAACCAAGGTAGGTAACGATCCCATCCTAATTCATTTTGTCAAAATCATGAAACCTATATATACTAATAGCAAGCCACATTTAACATATGAGAAGAGCTCCCCACTTACCTCGACTCGCAGTGATGCCTATACAACCATAATACATCTCAATTACTGAATACTTTAATTTAAGTTAATTATATCTTTCATTAATTTTTCGTTGGGATCCACTAATGTAGGTCTTGCGGGTCCCCCGTCGCCCGATGTGAGGGTTGAGGGGTAGGACCCGATCGGTCTCCCTCGAGGACGTGATAGCGTCCCGGTTGAAAGCATTCACTTGCTTTTATTTTGTTATATATATATTATTTTTTATTTCATTATATATATTTTCTTTTTTGGTTCAGGGGCCAGTTCAGCCTTTGGTCCCGGTCCAGGGGCCGAACTTGCCCCTTGTCATGTGAAGGGAAGCGACGCTCCCCCACCGCCCTTTAATCGAAGGCGCACCAGCGCCCATTGTGGCTATAATGGGGGGCAGCTCCGCCCCTCTCTCGTGTTTCCTCTCATGGGGCCTCCTAGTGGAGGCCCCACCATAGGTGGCGGCGGCGGCGACGAAGATGTCACTGCCGCCTTTCTCCAGCGGTGGTCGCGACTCGCCGTCGTCCTTTGCGGTGGCGGCGACGCTACTCCACCTCCCCTCCATTTTGTGTACACTCAGCACCAAAACTTCAAACAAATAAAACTTAGATTAGAAAGTACCTATTTTTGAGATCTGTGTAGTTGTTGTCTCCTCCTCTACCATCTCTTCAAATCTGGGGTTTTGAACATAAAAAAGGGGGTTAGGGTTTTAAAATCAATTTATATTAGGGCTACATTGATTTAGGGTTTGTGAATTTACTAATTTTCCCTCAGGGCATGTTAATTTGGTATTTGGGTCGTTACATTTGGGTTCTTTATGAGACCTAGACATCATATGTCACAACATGTTATGTCTCATCTATGCCTAAAGCCCAAAATCATTCTGATAGCTTTATTAAATCAAACTAATTTAAAACATCCAGGTAACCATTACCCAGCTCGCCTCACCAAGATAACACAATACACTTTGCGAAGGCGGACCCATATTGATGTGATCGAGGCCTTAACAAATGTTTAAAATGGGTGGCATTAACTTAAAATTCCAAGCGAAAGATTTTTATCAAGTTTTATGATCCATGTAGTCTTTTGATAATGACTACCCAAGTAGCATGAAGATCAATAAATTGATACAACCTAATAGACAGTGAATATCATATCACTTTGTCACGCGATATCTTTTGATTGAACATAAGAAATGGAATGTCACCCTTATAGTTCAATTTACTAGTCTCGATCTCTAAGTAGACTGAAATTGTCAAATGACATTGATCCAATCAATTCACTAGACATGGTCATTTATCAGTCTAACTTATTGAGGGGCCCAATAGATATCTATCTATAAAGGAAATGGACAAATTCCATCTTGATCACACAACATCCACACGATAGTAGAACAATGACCAATTACAATCTTTATAATCATCTGGTTAAGGACAACATTTAATTGTATCAAATCATTATACTCCTAATGTTGGAATCTTTGGTGATCTCAAGTCAAATGACAAAATGATATAACTCTCATGAGAATCACTTATGGAATTGACCATATAGTGTTCTTATAGCGAGTTGGTCCAGCATCTGTTCCCAACAAATACCCATTATCTTGGTATTCGCATACGCATAATCATCACATGATTGTCAATCAAGACTCATACTAGTCTTAATTTATTATTGTTCCCACAATAATAACTGACTAGGGACATTTAGAATAATACAATAATTATCCATGGATACTATTATAAAAGAAACATGCATCTACTTATAATAGTTAAGCAACATTTATAAAATTGGCCTAGGGCACATAACCCAACATTAATAACACTATTTATCATCGTTATATTGGTTACATATGTGTGACCATTTTTTCTAGTTTATATAGTAGGTGTTTTTGTTAAGTTTTCCGCTGATAATTAAGGTAAAGATAACAATCTCTTAATTAAATATGATGATAAGTAATTATGTTGATTGTATGTAACAAGGTGAATGAGATAAAAAGGTTGACTAATACGTTGTTAAGTTATGTCGGGATACGATTAGGGCTTAATGACGGGATTAAGATGAGTGGTACCTTAGATTAAGGGAGGGGTCATCACAATTACCTATCAGATTTGCATTTATTTTATAGCAATTTCAATAGTTGAATAGATATGCTTTGGATTCATATTGTTATCCATTGATTTATTGATATTAGTTGATAATTGTTGTATTTACGAGCATCACTTATTAAGCATGTTGAAACGTTCACTCCCCTTAACATTTTAGGTTCACACAATGGTGCTTCAGCTAAAAGCAAGGAGAAAGCTTAGGAGTTTATTTGTCTTTTTAGTGATGTAACGAACCTTCCTTGTGGATATATATACTATTTGAGTTACATTGTTGTAATATAATAGGGTTGGGGGTTTTTGTAAATGGGTTTTAGTTTTTCTAAACTCTGGGTTTTTGTATATCATTTAGATTATCGAAAAAGTTTTAAACTTTTCGCGGCTTATATTTTGATTGTTATTTCGATATTGATATACAAGTTTAGTTTATCAGGTATGGAAGGAGAGGCTATTGGCTCTAGTTAAGTCTAGCTAGTGTCCCACGACTTAATTAGGGTTTCAGGCTGGGTATCGCTATAATCAGGATATGGAATGCTTCAACATGTATGTATATAAAAATGGTGAGAGAAGTGCAACATCATGCATCAGTCAGGGAGTCTAGTCTCTCAATCCTATACAACACAAAACACAAAAAAACATATAATAAATAAAAAAAAGTAAATCCTACAATAAAAAGTAACAAACAGTCGCTAAGGACTCAAAGGTAGTTGATGATCTTCTCCTTCCCCAGTTTGTTATTAAATGCATCTGCAATTGTCACCAAATATGAAGATTCTAGTGAGCAAGTTATGCGGTCATTCATTCACATTTCCAAATATACAAGAAACGATAACTAAAAGCATACGATTAGCAATGAAAGGAAAGTTGAAAGGAATGTATGCAAACAGGTGCCAAATACACCAAAAAGAATAGACCGAATAGTCATAGAAAAAAGGTTCGGTCAACCATGAGCTTTGTCACATCATCTTATAAATTTGTACGTAAGCTATGTCATATCAACCAGTAAGGAGTGTCGACATCCCCAGGGACTCTAATCCCATGTGCTGCCCTAACTCGTAAAAATTAGGGAACCCTAACGTGTGGACTATCTTACAACCACTATAAGCTATCCTATCTCATGAACCCAAATAAGATCAACATACAACATATGAATATGGTGGTGACCAACACCAGATGATAATACAATAGCATGTTATTTCGTAACACACAAGCTTGGATGTCAAACATTCATGAGCCCAAACAAGATAAGAAAATGAATAGAACTAAATGCCATGAAACAACTTACGATTGTTATTTCAATAACTTATACTAAGTATAGGTAGCACCCACATAAATATCATGGCATTGAGAAGTTCAAGAGCACACAAATCAGTCCAAGTGAATGTATTTCAAAACTAAATTGGAATTGAAATGAAAATGAATGCCCGATAGGTTTACTAACCCTAAGCTACTCCGACCACCACTCGCCTCAAACCGCGCGTTTAATACCTGACACTAGTTCTTTAGGTTCCTAATATAGTTTTATATTAGTTTAAGTACGTTAGATACCTTTTATATTGCACGGTTGTAATGAAATATTGTTATAACCCCTATGGTCACAGACATCCCTTGTGGGCACACACATTTATGGTGGCCACAAAAGTCCCTTGTGGGCATAGACGTGTCTTGTAGGCACATACATCCTTTATAGGCATAAACGTGCCTATTAGAGCATATGCCCTAGGTCAATCTATAAACATTGTTTATCTTATAGTTTTCGTTAATAAGATTGAGGTTTTCATTTGTTGTTTTATTATAAGTGATTACATGTTTACCTTATAGTAAAATCCATGGTATTTGTTGAAATATCTAGATGTCCCTAGTCAATCATTATACTATGAATTATAATGAATTAAGGCTAGTATGGATCTTAAATGATGGTTATGTGTATAGGGATACGAATTGAGATCATGAGTACTTGTTACAGGAACAAGGTATTGGACAGACCCACTATGAGAACATCACATGGAATAAGTCATAGGTGTTACTCATGACAAGTATATCATTAGTCCTTTGACTTGAGATTACCATAGACTACAATATTAGGAGCGTGATAATTTGACACAATCAAATGTTGTCTTTAACTGGACGATTATAAAGATTGTGATTGGTTACCATGTGAATAATATTTGAATGTGTGTAATCAAGATAGAATTTGTCCCTTTTGTATAGAGAGAGATATCAGTGATCCCTCGATATGTTTGACTGTTAAATTTCCAATTCTAAGTGAATTGATATGATCAAAGTCATTTAGATGATTTCAATATACCTGAATATCGAGACTAGTACGATTGAACATTAAGGGTGATTTTTCATGCCTTTTGTTTTATCAAAGGATATTACACGACAAAAAGATATGATATATGTTATTCATTAGGTTGTATCGATTTTAATATTCATGCTACTTGGGTAGTCATAATGTCTTGCTAGAGGCAGCTTATGATTTGTGTATCAAAATAATTTTGGTTCGTTGCCAACGTTGCATGAACCTATTAGGTTACACACAAAGAATGGCTTTGCGAAATTTCAATTGGTCCAGAGTAATGAATTTTATACGATAAAGTTCATGACATAAAAAGCCCTTATAATTTGTTATATGATAACTTACTAACATGAGCATATGTGTAATTTGCTTAAACTGCCTAAATACAATAGTTGTATTACAAATAGGATTTTAAACGAGGGCTTATCGACACATAAAAATAAAGGTTGAAACTCTAAATTGAAATAAGATTTTCATTTTTGCAAATTTCGAGTTCTCTGGATTTTAGGGGAGAAAGAAAAAATTGTTTTCTATCACTCTTGGGGCTAGCACTCTAAATTGTTGTCAACATTCATATGTGGATTTTCAATAGAGGGCGCTCGCATGAATGTCTTGGAGATTGATCAATCAGAGAATAAAATATAGATTAAGGTATGATTTACTTTTGTAGATCAAGTTTAATGGAACTTATTTTTTATCCTATTGGGGTTTTTCAAATTTTGTTTTAGATTTTCCAATGCTTATGAACCCCAAAACCCAACAATGTCTCACGGGCACAGTCAACCTTTTGTGGGAACAGATGTGCCTTGTTGGTACAGACGTGCCTTGTGAGCACAGGCGACCCTTTGTAGGCACAAGCACTATTCATCATCTTCTCCAACAGCCCAAAATATACAAAAATGACCGCAACTTCAACGACAAGTTTCGAGCCTCGATACCCTTGTGCCCTTCATTACGGGTCCTAAACACCCTCCATGTATCAAAAACATATTTTATATCAATAACTTTTAAATTAAACAAATCAATTGTTTCAAAAAAATACTTATTTTATTTTAAAACACCTACAATATTTGATTTATCATAGTTTTTTTCCAAAACAACCCTAAATCCAAAACTTCTTTATAGTGAATTGAGTGAAGTTTCCCAAGGAACCCAAATGTTCAGTTTATTTTGAAAAATAAAGACTCAAAAATTAGAATTTTGGAAAACTCCACTTTGTGAATTTGAAATGCCTAAAAAGATAGACTAAACACAGACTTAAGGCTCTTGTTTGGTTTCCTATACTTGATACTCTAAATTGTAGATGGGATGACTTCAATTTTCCTCTTGTGACCTTATGACCAACAAGCAAAAATTCAAAATTTTCTTTCCTTTTTTTTTTGCACGAATGAAGATCACACTTGCATTTGTATATGTTAATGAATCATTTCATCAATTTTATTTTTCCTTGTTCATCTAAATACAAAATAAATGGACTCCATCCATCCCAACAACTCCACTTACACTCTCATACTAACACAAATTTTGACACGATTCTCATGGTTTTCATTCCAATACGTATTTTGATGTTTATCTATGTTCTATGTTTATTTAAATAGACTAAGGTACTTTGATTTATGTAATTTTCTTACTATAGTCCAAATGACTTAATAAATATAATTTGATTTCATTAATGTGTGTACATCTAAATTTAAGAACTCACCAGTCACTCTCTACTCGACTCTCTATCTCTACGAATATCGAGGCATGTCCCGTTTCGTGTCTCGACATTATAAATAATAAATAAAAATATGAATTAGCAATCTACACATATAGACACACCCATGCACTAGAAAATCACCAAACAAATATAAAATATATCTCGACCACACGCCAAGGCCAGTCGCGCTTATCAGTCAGCAGGTCTAACGTCGCAAGTCAATGATCTTAATTATGGATAAAATAAGGGTTAAAAATTTGGGCCATTACAACTCATCCCAACTAATGGGAATTTCTTCCTCAAAACTAAACTTAAGTCAGAAATCTACCTAACTCAAATAGGTACAAGATTTGTTTTTGCATTTAGGCCTCCCGTTCCCAAGTGGTGGAATCGGTACGAAACTGCCACTTGATGAGCAAAAGTAGGATAGTCATGTTCCTCAGTTGTTATACCTTTTGGCTTAGGATCTAGATTGGTTTCTTCTCATAAATATGTCCTCACTCAAATTGATCGGTCTCAAGTCTGTTGGGGCATGTGCCCTAGGTCAATCCATTAACTGTCTTTATGAATAGTTTTAGTTAATAAAATAGAGGATTTCATTTGCTGTTTATTATAATTAATTTGCATGTTTACATTATAATAAGATCAATGGGTATTTACAGAAATATCCTAAATGTCCATAGTCGATCATTATATTGGGAACTATAATGAATTAAGACTAGTGTTAGTCTTGATTGATGATCATAAGATGATTATACGTATAGGGATACGAATCAAGATCACGAATACTTGTTATGGAACAAAGTACTGGATCGAGCCGCTATGAGGACATCACATGGATTAAGTCGTAGTTGTTTCTCATGATAGGTATATTTTTCAGTCCTCTAACTTGAGATTACCAGAGACTTCAACATTAGGAATATAGTGATTTAACACAATCAAACGTTGTCTTTAACTGGAAGATTATAAAGGTTGTGATTGGGTACTATGTGAGTAATATGATGAAGTTGTGTAATCAAGATAGAATTTGTCCATCTCACATAAAGAGAGATATCCAGTGGATCCCTCGATGTGTTAGACTGTTAAAAGGCCTAGTCAAAGTGAATTGATATTGATCAATATCACTTGGATGTTTTCAGTCTACCTAGAGATCGAGACTAGTACGATTGAACATGTTGGATGACAATTCCATGCCTTATGTTTGATCAAAAGGATATCGTGTGACAAAAGGATGCTAATATACACTATTGATTAGGTTGTATCGATTTGATATTCGTACAACTTAGGTAGTCATAATGTCTTGCTAGAGGCCGCTTATGACTCGTATACCAAAATGTGTTTTGGTACACTGCCAACGTCGTATGAGCCTATTGGGTCGCATACTAAGAATGGTTTTGCGATATTTTAAGATGGTTCAGAAAAATGAATTTTTTATGAAAAACTTCATGACAGAAACGTTCTCGTGGTGTATTACACTTATACTTCTTTAAGTAGGGGTATATGTGTGATTTACTTAACTGTCTATATACAAGGGTTGTATAAATAGACGCTTTAAGATAGAAAACACGTACGAAAGAAAAAAAAGGGCGAAACTCTATTTTCGTTTTAGAAACAACTTAGGGGTTTTGGTATGCTCTGGATCGTTTTGGAGAGAAACAAAAAGATTTGGTATTCTCTCGAAGCTAGCACTTCGAATCTCGGTCGTCGTTCGTGTGTGGACTACTAGTAGAGGGCGTTCGTCGTTGGCAGCGCCTTAAAGATCAATCAACCTTCAGAAAGGTATATTGCAACTGAGGTATGATTAAGTTTTTATGGTTTAAACATTTTTAATGGAATTAGATTCGAATCATGTTGGGGTTTTTGTCAAAATCGTTTTGTAATCTCAGCTGCGCATGAACCCCAAAACCCAACAATGGTATCAGAGCCTTCGAGTTCGATTCCATTAAAAACATTGCATGTTTTCTTCTTATATATACATGATATATGATTGAAAGCATGTTAATAGTTGATGTATATGCTATATACATAAGTTTTCTGTAAGATTTATTATCATGTTTTGTATATATGATACATATATTTGTGATTTAATTGAAATCAGTTTCACACATCCAAGTAACCATGTTAGGTTAATTCAAATAATTTTAATGAATTGAATTTCGTGTTCTGTGATCCATGACACCATTAGGTATAATCTTTATTTTTCTCGTATTGATTCATGGATGAAATCTCTATAATTCAGTTTGCATATTTAGGTTACATTGTTTTATGTTTCTTAAATTGTATAAGTCTGAGTATTAATTTGAAACTAATATGATTAGGTTCGATTGGGATAGTAGTTCATAATTCAATGACATGTTTGTGATTATTTGGATGAGGACCGAAATTGCAAATAATTAATCTTCTAAATTTTTTATTTATCTCTTTATATCTATTTTGTTATAAAATTTATATTTGATAAGAGATAGATAACAAATTAGATTAATAGATATTAGCAAAATCGATTTCGTTATCCCTATTGGATAGGAGATAAATATGGAGAAGTTTGTCATTGGTGATATGCTAGGATTCAAATATCTTAAGTCCTAATTGGATTATGATAAGATGATTAGTTAGATGTGGGCCCGGGTTAATTAAAAATGTTTTAATTGACTTAATTTTGGATAAATTAAGGGGTAAATTTAGGATAATAAAATCAGCAAAAAATATGATTTTTCATAGCGGATTTTAATTTTTGGAATTGAAATTCGCCTTCTAAGAAAAAATGGTGGCGCGCCTTTGTATTCCCCCTCCCCCGATCGGCGCGCTCATCATCGACATTGCCAATGGGACCGCCACTAATCCTAGTGCACGAAAAATCTTTTATCAGTGAACAGTATAAAAATCTCCAAATTGTTTAGTGATTTAGCAAATCAATAAAAATATATGATATTTCATTGTTTACATAAAATCACTAAAACTGAATAAAATCCATCTGATAAATTTTAAGTCTCACGCCATCCATTTTAAACACTTGTCAATGCCTCGATCACACTAATACAGATTTCACCATAACTGTGTGTATTGTGTTATCTTGGTGAGACAAGTTGGATAAAGTTACCTAAATGTTTAAAATGGTCCGACTTAATAAAGCTATCAAAATAGTTTTGATCTTTAGGCACATGATGAGATAAAAATATGATAAGACATAAGATGTCCCGTATCTCATAAAAGTATCTAAAAATTACATAAGATATAATTGGTAACTGTTACCTACCTAAATAATCTAGTTATGTGTCTCATGTCATAGCTGTCATAGAATTAGGTGAAATATGGATTTTAGTCCCCTAAATAAATAGTGTGTTTTAGAAGGGTTGTCAATTTAGTGGGAGTCTATTCCTTTATACTAAAATAAACTTTGCATAATCTTTATTGTAGATCAATGGCCTCTTCAATTAACAATAATCCCCTGTCACTGTGATCCATCCTTGAGAAGGATAAGCTATCTCGGGACTAACTTTCTTGATCGGTTCGAAACTTGAGAATTGTTCTTAAGCATGAACACAAGTTGTATGTCCCGGATGCTCCAATTCCCGAGGACCCACCACCAATGCTACGAAAGTTTGTGAAGGATGCGCATAATAAGCATGTCAACGATTCTACTGATGTTGCATGTATTATTTTGGCAACTATGGTTCCTGAACTTCAGAAGGACATGGAACCAACGGAAGCCTACGACATGGCCGTAAAATGTTCTAACAGCAAGCTAGGCAAGAAAGGTTCGAGACAGTCAAGAACCTACATTCTTGCAAGATGACTGAGGGTGCGTCCGTTGGTCCTCATGTTCTGAAGATGAAGGGCTATGTTGACCAGCTTGATAGACTCTGATTTCCCATAAGCCAAGAGTTAGCTACGGATTTGATCCTGAATTCATTACCGGAGAGTTACTCACAATTTCTGATGAACTACAATATGAATAATATGGAGAAATCAATCTCAGAGTTGCATTCGATGTTAAAAAATGTTGAACAAAATATCAAGAAACCCTCTAGTAATGTGTTGATGGTCCAAAAGGGAAAGGGAATGAAGAAGAAAGGCAAAGGCAAGGCTAAAGTTGCAAGGCAACTTGTGACAGCCCCAGTTTCCCACAAACTAGACCCCGTACGGCCTAAGCCCACGTGGACCCCCGAGCCAGTCTCGCAAGGTCAACGCAGACCTAGTCAGCCTTCCAATCCTTCATTATACGTAAATTCACAATTTTTAAGTTGAGTTATAATTATTTGTCAAGTCTTACAATTTAGCGGAAGCAATTTCTTCAAATTAAATAACTCAACCGTGAATAAAAAGTTAGGCAACCTAATTGTGGAACCCAGTAAATATCAGCAGAGGAGAGTAAATACAAAATATACAAAAATATTCACCTAGCTATGGAGCTTCCCTTTGCTACTCATCTGCAACTTTGCACTCAGTCAAACACGAGATTGACGAGCCCAGGTAAGTAAAATCCAGTATAATCTAAACAGTAATTCAAGGTAAAATAAAGCAGTCTAAAAGTCATGCAGATAAAAAGAAAACTATACAGAACGCATGATCATGAGACTGCAAAACAATGGAAGTACAACGAGAAATGAGTGTCAAAGGAAACAATATACAGAGGTGCCCAAGTAGTCTAAGACCACCGAAGGCGGGTGCCACAGGGTCGGGGTCACGCGAGTCGCGGCAATGCCAAGCAGACTCGGTCATGGGATGCGGCATCACCGTACCTAGAATGTCGCGAATGAGGGATATCAACGGCGCCCCGATAAAACACATCTCATTCCGACCAAATACTGTGACTCGAGGTCATGGTCCCGGTTGCGAGCCGGCGACCACTCCAATCAGAGACACGAGTAAGACTCACTTGGCCCTCGGACACTCATTAGTGAGTGAGAATTCCAAGAAGAGGACATGATTCAACATCAAACAAACATGCAAGCTCAATGAACTATTGTACATTTTCTAACTGGTTTAGTTACCTCAAAATCCGTAATTTTTCCTCAATACGTCCGCTCACGCCTCGATTTGCGCACCCGACACCCGACTCCTACGTCCCTAATGTCCATTTATACCAATTAAAATTTTAGGGTCGCATTACGTGCAAGTATAGTATGTGATTATAGATTTGTCATTTTTATTTTCATAAAAATTAAATTTTTAGCACCCTTTTTCGAATTATACTGGGGTGCCAAACGCCCGAAAAGCCTCGAACTCATTTTTTTTCTAGCTTTCCCAATTTTTCATATTTTTCGAGGATTTTTCAGAATTTTTCCATAATTTTTGTCTATTTTAATCTATTTTTTGTAATTTACAGTTTATATAAAAACGGTTTAATTTAATTTAATAATTAAATATATTATTTTATTGGGGTGGGTCCGGGTTGACCCGACCCTGTCCAGCTGGACCCGGGTCAACCCGAACCGGTCCACGCATCCCGGGTAGGCCCGACCCGATCCACGCGGACCCGGGTCGACCCGGACCACCGGGCCCGAGTCGGCCCGACCCGACCCGCGGGTCATCTTCCTCACCAGAGCACTTCGTGCTCTGGTTCGGTTCCTTTTTTTTCCGCTGGGGTTGGGGTTCCATCCTCAACCCCAGGTAGGCTCACATGCACGGGAGACCACTCCCATGCCTTCCTCGAGCTCGGACGAACTGCCATGGCAGTTCGTCCGAGTTCGCCAGCTACCCGAACCCAACAACGACTCACACATCAACAACAGCAAACGACACAACAACAAGGGGATTTCACTCACCTTGCTCGAACTTGATCTCTCCTCTCTCTCCCGGTCTCTTCTTTCTCTCCTCCTCCTTCGATTTTTCCTTCTCTCCACTAGTTCCTCTCCACCATTATTTTCATCTCACCCTTTTTTTTCTTTCTTTTCACCGAATGGATAAAGGAGGAGTTAAATATTTGGTGTCCTCGAGATTCGTGTAACACGAATCTTGAGGCAAAACTAAAAATATCTACTTTCTTTCTTTCCACCACCTTATTGTTGACCACATTTTATTTTATTATTTTTTTTCGAGTTTGGCAAAATGCGTATCTCGAGGCAAATCCAACGGTTATGGTTTTATTTTGCAAACTATAGGCCATTGCATATTGATTTAATGTGACCACTTTGAAACCACTATAGCCACTTATTAAACAAATCATTAAATTACTTATAATGTAAATTAATTAATCTTACCCCACGAGCTGCTACTCGGCCCACATCGATACGCGACTCGAGGCGGGTTTCCGTTCGTGTTTTGGCTCACTACATTCCCCCCATATATTTTTCTCAACAATTAGCATCAAACTCTTAAATTGCACATTCTCGGTGTCCCCACTCAGGATTCGGACATACGTATTCGACGAGTGGGTCCCACATACAACCTTGACTTGATACGTGGCACAAGTCAAATTTTCGGGTCGTTACACTACTGCTGCACCCGTCGCAAAGCCTGTGGAACAAGTCAAGCCCCGTCTGTTCCTGCTTCAAAACACCCAAAAGAAAAAGAAAGGAAATTGTCATTTCTTTCATGCACTGGACATCGGTTCAGAAATTGCAAACTCTATCTGGAAGATCTAAAGAAGAAAAAGAGTAGTGCGACTACCACTACAGGTATTTATGTTATTGAAATTAATTTATCTACTAGTGATTCCTGGATATTAGATACCGGATGTGGATCTCGCATTTGTATAAATGTGCAGGGACTCACCAGAAGTAGAAAGTTGAAGAAAGGAGAAGTCATCCTCCGCGTAGGGAATGGAGCAAAAGTTGCCGCCTTGGCTGTTGGATCATATGACTAAGTCTTACCTAATGGACTTATTTTGACTTTAAATAATTGTTATTTTGTGCTTGCCTTGAGCAGAAACATCATTTCTATTTCATGTTTGGATATGAAAGGTTTTGATTTTATTATTGAGAATAATAGATGTTCCATTTCTCGTAAAGGAATATTTTATGCAAATGCTGATTTGTGTGATGGTATTTATATTCTAAGCATGAAAAGGTCCACCGATACTCCAGTCTTTAACATAAATACAAAGATATTCAAGTCAAATGATTTGAATCAAACCTATCTTTGGCATTGTCATCTCGGCCACATAAATGAGAAATGCATAACGAAGCTCCATAAAGATGGACTTATAGATTCATTTGATTTAGAAACATATGAAACGTGTGTATCTTGTTTACGAGGCAAGATGACTAAAAGTCCCTTTACTTGACACAGTGAAAGGGCAAGTGATTTATTGAGTCTAATACATATTGATGTATGTGGTCCTATAAACACAATGGCTAGAGGAGGTTATCAGTGCTTCATTACATTAACTGAAGATTTCGGCAGATATAGTTATGTATATCTTATGAGACTTAAAGCTGAATCATTTGAGATGTTTCGAACGTTTCAAAATGAAGTGCAGAATCAACTTGGTAAAACTATCAAAACACTTCGGTCAGATCAGGGTGGTGAATATTTGAGCCAAGAATTTGATGATCATCTTAGAAATTGTGGGATTGTCTCCCAATTGACTCTGCCAGCAACTCCACAATGGAATGGAGTTTCGAAAGGAGAAATCAAACCTTATTAGATATGGTTCGATCTATGATGAGTCATGCGAGATCTTCCATTATCCTTTTGGGGTTATGCATTACAAACTGCAGCTTTCACTCTAAATCGAGTTCCTTCTAAAGCGGTTGATAAAACACCATATGAGATATGGTATGGGAAGATACCTAGTTTATCATTCCTTAAGATTTGGGGTTGTGAGGCTTACGTAAAGCAACAAGTCTCAGAAAAACTAGCACCTAAATCTGACAAGTGTTTATTTATTGGGTATCCTAAGGAAACAAAAGGATATTACTTTAATAATCCCGCTGAGAACAAAGTGTTTGTTGCTCAGTATGGTGCCTTTATGGAAAAATAGTTTATTTCAAAAAACACTAGTGGGAGAGAAATAAGTCTTGAAGAAGTTCAAGAATCACTGATAAACACTGAACCGCTACTAGAAGTTCAACAACGTTCTGAACCAGTTGAACCTCCGCAAGTGACACAAGGCCCACGTAAATCTGGTAGGGTAAGACATGAGCCAAAGAGATTCGAATTTCTCATAATTGGTAGTCGTGATGTGTTGCTTATAGATCAAAATGAGCCCACCACTTATCAGGAGGCTATGTCTAGACCAGACTCAGATAAATGGCTAAGTGCCATGAACTCTGAGATTCAATCCATGTATGATAACCAAGTTTGGAACTTGGTTGATTTACCTAATGGTGGTAAGACCATTTAACGTAAATGGGTTTTCAAGAAGAAAACTAACATGGATGGCAATGTGCATACTTTTAAAGCAAGACTTGTAGCAAAAGGTTTCAGGCAGACTTAAGGTGTTGATTATGATGAAACTTTTTCGCCGGTAGCCATGCTTTAGTCCATAAGAATTTTAATTGTCATTGCTACATATTATGACTATGAGATATGGCAAATGGATGTAAAAATAGCATTTCTTAATGGAAAGCTGCTTGAGGACGTGTATATGACACAACCTGAAGGTTTTGTACATCTTGAGAATTCTAGGAAGGTATGCAAGCTTCAAAGATCCATTTATGGATTAAAGCAAGCTTCTCGAGTTGGAATCTTCGTTTTGATGAAGCAATCAAGGATTTTGGTTTTATTAAGAACTAAGATGAGCCTTGTGTATACAAGAAGGTCGATGGGAGTGCGGTTGTTTTTCCGGGTGCTTGTATGTTGATGATATATTACTCAATTGAAATGACATCCCAACATTGCGAATGTCAAGTCTTGGTTAGGGAAGTGTTTCTCAATGAAAGACTTAGGAGATGCGACCTATATCCTAGGGATAAGAATCTATAGGGATAGATCTAAGAGGCTAATCGGTCTAAGTCAGAGTGCTTACATATACAAGGTGCTGAATAGGTTCAGTTTGCAAGAATCTAAAAGAGGATTATTGCCAATGTCTCATGGCATAAGTCTTAGCAAGAATCAATGTCCTATGACAAATGATGAGTGAGACCGTATGAATAAGATTCCATATGCATCAGCTATTAGATCTATCATGTATGCCAAGCCATGCACTCGACCTGATGTATCAATGCTTTGAGCACTACAAGCAGATATCAGTCAGATCCTGGTGAGAGTCACTGGATAGCAGTAAAGAACATCCTTAAATACTTAAGAATGACTAAGGAAATGTTCTCGGTCTATGGAGGTTTTGAAAATGATCTAGCTGTAAATGGTTACACAGATGCAAGCTTTCAAACTGATATAGATGATTTTATATCGCAATCTGGATATGTGTTTACTTTTAATGGGGGTGCAAGAAGTTTGGAAAAGTTCAAAGCAAGTGACCGTGGCATTCTTCTACAATAGAAGTTTGAGAGTATATTGCAAATCGATGCGGAAAGGAGGCGGTTTGGATCAAAAAGTTCATTTATGAACTAGGTGTGGTTCCAAGTATTGCTAACCTTGTTTGTTTGTATTCTGACAATAATAGGGCAATAGCGCAGGCCAAGGAACCTAGATCACACCATAGATCCAAACATATACTCAGGCGTTTTCATCTCATCAAAGAAATTATTGAGAAGGAGACGTGAAGATTTGCAGAGTACCTACTGAAGACAACGTTGCGGATCCATTGACAAAAGCTCTTCCACAAGCAAAGCATGATGGTCATGTTAGATCATTAGGCATTAGATGCATGTATGATTGGCCCTAGTGCAAGTGGGAGATGTTGGGGCATGTGCCCTAGTTCAATCCATTAACTGTCTTTATGAATACTTTTAGTTAATAAAATAGAGGATTTCATTTGTTGTTTAATATAATTAATTTGCATGTTTACATTATAATAAGATCCATAGGTATTTACAGAAATATCCTAAATGTCCCTTGTCGATCATTATACTGTGAACTATAATGAATTAAGACTAGTGTGAGTCTTGATTGATGATCATATGATGATTATACGTATAGGGATACGAATCAAGATCACGAGTACTTGTTAGGGAACAAAGTACTGGATCGACCCGCTATGAGGGCATCACATGGATTAAGTCATAGTTGTTTCTCATGATATGTATGTTTTTCAGTCCTCCGACTTGAGATTACCAGAGACTTCAACATTAGGAATACAATGATTTGACACAATCAAACGTTGTCTTTAACCTGATGATTATAAAGGTTGTGATTGGTTACTGTGTGAGTAATGTGATGAAGTTATGTAATCAAGATAGAATTTGTCCATCTCATATAAAAAGAGATATCCAGTGGATCCCTCGATGTGTTAGACTATTAAAAGGCCTAGTCAAAGTGAATTGATATTGATCAATGTCACTTGGATGTTTTCGGTCTACCTAGAGATCAAGACTAGTACGATTGAACATGTTGGATGACAAATCCATGCCTTATGTTTGATCAAAAGGATATCGTGTGACAAAAGGATGTTATATACACTAGTGATTAGGTTGTATCGATTTGATATTCGTACAACTCGGGTAGTCATAATGTCATGCTAGAGGCCGCTTATGACTTGTATACCAAAATGTGTTTTGGTACACTGCCAACGTTGTATGAGCCTATTGGGTCGCACACTAAGAATGATTTTGCAAGATTTTAAGATGGTTCAGAAAAATGAATTTTATATGAAAAAATTCATGACAGAAACGTTCTCGTGGTGTATTACACTTATACTTCTTTAAGTAGGGGTATATGTGTAATTTACTTAACCGTCTATATACAAGGGTTGTATAAATAGACGTTTTAAGTTAGAAAAGACGTACGAAAGAAAAAAAAAAGGGCGAAACTTTATTTTCATTTTAGAAACGACTTAGGGGTTTTGGTATGCTCTGGGTCATTTTGGAGAGAAACAAAAAGATTTGGTATTCTATCGAAGCTAGCACTTTGAATCTTGGTCGTCGTTCGTGTGTGGACTACTAGTAAGGGCGTTCGTCATTGGCAGCGCCTTAGAGATCGATCAACCTTTAGAAATGTATATGGCGACTGAGGTATGATTAAGTTTTCATGGTTTAAACATTTTTAATGGAATTAGGTTCGGATCCTATTGGGGTTTTTATCAAAATTGTTTTGTAATCTCCGCTGCGCATGAACCCCAAAACCCAACAAAGTCCACTATCAGTTACCCACCTTCCTTCAACTTAGCTAGTCCAAGCATATAGATATAAAAGACTGGATGAATCCTTGCCATCCACGATGGAAACTAGAGCTCATATTCGACTTTCGCGACCCATTTCTTAGCTTTGAAAGGTTTTATGAATCTTGGTGCAAGCTTGTTTTTCAATCCAAACTTCTGTTGACTATTCCGAGGAGAAACCTTCAAATACACTAAGGCTTCCTCATCGTACATGAGGTTGCCACAATACTTGTCTACGTACTATTCTTCTACCTTACCTGAGTGGCTCGAAGTTGCTGACAAATCCGCCTCACCTTCTCTATGTGGTTAACAACAATCTTAAGCCCCAATGTCTTATGGTCTTCTAGCTCAGCCTAACACGATAAAGAGCAACAAGGTATGTCATATAAAGCCTCAAACGACACCATCTCAATATTAGCCTAATAATTGTTGTTGTATGCAAACTCACACAATAGTAAATAGTCCTCTCAAGATCTGCCAAACTTTAACACACTGGCATGGAGCATACCCTCAGAATCTAAATCAACCACTCAGTTTCTTTATTAATTTAAGGGTGAAAAGCAGTGTTAAACTATAGGCACGTACCATACTACTCCTACGTACTTATGCCATATCTTGGATGTATACATGGTATCTTTGTCTGACTTGATAGTCAACAGTACCTCATGTAGTCTAATAATCTCTCTCTTGAACAATATATTTTACTGGTCAAATGCATAATGAGCTGTGACCGGTAGAAAGTGAGCAAACTTCATCAATCTATCAACAATCACCCAAACGAAATTATGTTTCAACAGTACCCCATGCAGTCTGTAGTAACTTCTAGATCTCCGATGCTCAGCCTTAACCTACTAGCAAATTCCATAGCTCCTGATGAAATCAGATACATTCGCCTTCATCTCCCGCCATGAAAAATGTATCTTCATGTCATGGTACATTTTGGTTCTGCCTAAATAAACATTGAGTCGGGAATGGTGTGAGTTCTAAAGAATATTATCTCTCGGCTCTGCTACTAACGGTATCCACGTTCTACATCTGTATCTCAAACACTGATCCCTTACCTCAGTTTAGTCTGTATAGTTTGCACTTTGTGCTAACTCACTGAATCTCATGTACAACCTATCATTTGACCTTCTGATATTCTCTATGTAGACACAATCTATACTTTCAATTGAGCACTAATCATCGCCTTGGTATCGGTAGAAATCTCTTACCAACCTATTATCACCACTGCATCAAGTAATCCGTACTCGTGCGTCATATAACATTTGACAATTTCAATATCTTTGGATGGTCTCCTACTCAAAGCATCTGCGAATATGTTACCTTTTTCTAGGTGATACTCAAGAGAAAAATCATCGTCTTCCAAAAACCCAAGCCATCTAAGTCATCTCATATTCAACTCTTTATGTATGGAAAGATATTTCAGACTCTTATGATTGGTGTAGAGTGTGAATCTCTCTCCATACAGATGATGTCTCCACACCTTCTGCGCAAACATAACCACTGCCAACTCCAAATCGTCTATGGGATAATTATTTTTATGTACCTTCGTCTGTCTAGAGGCATATGCCACAACTCATATTCCCTACATCTACACACATCCCAAACCTATACGAGAAGCATATGTATTCTTAGTAAATTCCTACCCAATCTTTGGCAACACTAACACAGGTGCGGTGGTCAATAATCTCTTCAAATCAACAAATGCACGCTCACTATGACAACCCTTTTTTAATCTACGGCAATGCCCGGCCTAATCTCTTTATTAAGTCCTAAAATAATCCACATATGAATCAACAATGTATTAGTCAGTTTTTTATCCTATTATTTATATTCAAAATAAGCATTACACAATTCTTTTTATTGTTAATTTCATGGTTAATTTAAAACATTTTCCCATTTTAACATAATCAGCGAAAAACTTAACAAGATCTGCATAAGCGTTATAAAAAACAAATTGTGGAAACCAAGTAAATAAACGATCGCATGAACTCAAACAAAAAATTCATGCATCAGTCAGGAATCTAATCTCTCAGCCTATTATACAAGCCATAACCATTAAAAGATATGTAAATAATAAATGCATAAAGTAATCACCTACTTTTGTCTAAGGCTCAGAGATAGTCGACATTCTTCTCCTTACATGGCCTACTACTCAATAAATCTGAACCCACCGCCATAAAAAAATGGTGAGTACAATATTGTAGAAAGTAACAAAAAGAGACATTTATCGACATTTTCAAACAATATAGAAAGATATCTAAAAGCATATGAAAAGCAAAGAAATGCTTAAATAAAAAAACATGCCAGGAAACAACATAGCTAAACATAGTAAGATTAACACAAATGTTAATAATGAACTAAGTCCAATCAGCTGTGTGTCCAACACACTAAGCTAGATATTACCCTTTTGATCGCATAGATCTCGAGGTAATAGCTTAATTAGTAGTGCACGTAGGTACTATCCTTTTTGGTTATGAAACACAGCATATCGGCCTCATGTAATATGTCAACATACACAGTATTTTGGTATCACCCTAATTGGTCATTGTTTGTTCATTTCATCAACATCATATAATAGGTACATGTCACTAATTAGTTGGAATACCGACATCCCCGAAGTCTCATATCTCGTGTGCCGGATACACCCCAAATCAAATTAAGAAACCTAATAAATGTTCTAATTTGACAACAATCAAGGTTTAACATAAACATTGAATTCAAGGCATGGCAATACTAAATACAAATAAAAAATTGAAATGAAATTGAGAGAAATATCTCGATCAGTTTACTTTCAAGTCACACAAGTTTTCTAGCTTAACCGACCTCTTGCACCCCAAAACGTGTACCCAGACTTCTGAACTTCTCCACTAAGTTCCTAAGGTTAATTAAGGTGCTTTAGGCCTTGTACAAGCTATTAGATTTGGTTTAAGTGGTTATAAGTTCCAATTTTTAAAAGCAGCATCATTAATAATATGTTTATGTCCAAATCTACTTTATTAAAATAGAGATAGTTTTGGTGCAATAACTTGTAAGTTGATTTCAATTACCAAAACGTTAAAATTATGTATTCTACCTCAAAAAAGAAGCTTTTAGAGCTATGTCTTAGCTTTCCAAAACTATAAGGTTTGCGAATTTCGATAAGAATTGAAAGAGATGAAATATTTACCACAATGGCACAAAACAGTTTTAGATATTGACTAGCAACTTTGAAAATTTTATTTCTCCTAAATCATAGCTTTAAAACTCATGATTTTTTATTGAAGCCTACAAACATGTCCTAGAATATCATACTAAAAGATATGCTCAATCTAATAAGAAATGAGGGAGTTATGCTCAAAAGAGCATGATATTAGCAAAATTGTGAACCTAAAAATTTCAAATTCATCATCATAGTTGCAAAAGGTTTTTAAAAATGAAAACATTCGAGTTTTAGAATATTTCAGTAGGTAAAAGATTTTCTCTTTTGAGTTAGCTTTCTAATGCCACCAAAATGAGTCCATTTCAATTTAAAATAAGAAATTTATGACCAAATTACAAAGGTTGGTTCATGACAACAACATGCATAATTTTTAATTTTTGTTTTACAACTTCATCAACTTCAAAAAGTCATAACTTACTGAAAAAAAATTCAAATCCAAAACTTCATTATAGTAGAATTAGTGGAATTTCACAAGGAATCCAAATATGGAATTAAATTCTAAAAACAAAGCATTTGCCTACTAAAATTGCTAAACAACTAGAACTGAATCAAAACTTTTGACAAATTTAATAAAGTAGTTGTGTAGATTAGTTTACCTAGTGGTGTGACTTCCTTGATCTTGATCATCACCTCCCAATTCACTAATTCTCCTCGCCAAGATGTTGGATTCATCTTTCAAAACTTTCCCTCTCTTTCCATGAAATTTGAGATGATAAGGTTAAGATTTTCCACTTACCCATTTTTATAGTGGTGTGGTTAACTTGTGACCTTTGATCTTGTTTAAACAAGCATCCCTAGGAAAGTCTAATGACTCACAACTTGTCCTAAAACCCACTAACTCATCCACACTAACACACATATTAACTTAAGCTAAATAGAGACGGTGACAACTCGCATCTCGAGGCATATCAATACTTCTTGTTTTAATTTCTTAACTTAGGCCACATTTACATATGTTCAATTATAAGCACATTAGATTAGTTATATCAATCATAATTAATTAAATTATGGCCTACCATATTACTTTCTACCTTGGTCCAACGCTAGCACAAATCCCGAGGTGTGTTTTCCCTCGTGTCTCAACATTTATATACAAGTAGAAGTGACTTAATAAGTTTTCACTTATACAATGCATTAACCATCCATTATGCTAAAAATAATATACTACTTGGTCTTGCCGAGTGTTAAAACTATGCACCAGCTCTCGGGCCACGTCTTAGATCGGCTACCCTTAATTACAGAATAAGCCCCTATTAAGATTTGGGGTCGTTACAATCTTCTCAACTAATAGGAATTTCGTCCTCAAAATTTACTTGTTCCCAATTCACAGCTTTAATTTTCTTTTCATTATCTTTAGAAGATTTTCATTCTCATTGTAATTGCCTTAGCCAAAACTTCAAATGATACTAGCCCCAAAACATGCCAATTTCAACTACCATAGGTGAATCCACTAACCACTTCAATCTGGGATCACATATCTCAGTAAGCGAGTCCACACTTAGCAAACTCCTACATATCATCACTATATTCGGCAATTTGGTCATAGTACTCAAGAGCAATTTTGCTAAGTGCAACTTTCTAGGGAGTTTTATATGTTTCTTATTCAAATAACACTACTCTAATTTATCAAATTCTCATTTTGTGAATTATAAACTAAGTCGGATCACCCTCAACAATCCAAGCATCGACTCTCTAGCAAATTAACAATTTCCAATTCATGTGACATGAACTAAGTTGTCTCAACCTCAACCATATCTTAAGCAAACTATAGTAAGTATCTATAATAATCACAATAATTCATCATCATTTCTCTCTCAACTTGTCGCAGGTTTATGAATTTCTTCTATATTTTATTGTCTTATGTTGGGCTGGTGTGACCATATTTGCCCCCCAACTGATCTCTTATCGTACACTACAAGTCAAACGCCATCGAAAATCAGTTTCTACGCATATATAGTATATACACATATACAACATAACACGTACATATACAATCCCCATCTCACTTTCGCTCACTTTCTAACTAATATATTCTAAGCAAATATCGTTTGGCTTCCACATCTAAGGTTTGTCTTATCTTCAAATTTATGCATTGCTTATTGAGAATATTAGCTCCGATACCAACTGTGATGAACCCTTCCTTAATCAAGGGCACCGTCCGCCTAATCTCGTCATTAAATCTTGAACTCAGCTACGTAAGACTTAACAACATATTAATCGGCCTTTTGCCTTATTCTCCCCGTTATTCGTGTTTAGAATAATTATTACACAATTCTTACTATTGTTAACTTCATGGTTAATTTAAGATTTTTTACCATTTAAGCATTATCAGTGAAAGACTTAACAAAATATGCAGAAGCATTATAAAACACATACTATGGAAACGAGGTAAATAAACGATCTCATGAACTCGAACAAAAAATTCATGCGTCAATCAGGAATCTAATCTCTCAACCCATTATACAACCCAAAACTATTCAAAGAGACGTAAATAATAAATACATAAAGTAATCATCTACTCTTATCTAGGGCTCAAATATAGTCAAAAATCTTCTCCTTGCCCAACCTGCTACTCAATAGATATACACTCACTATCATAAAAAGGACAATGAGTACAATAATGTAGAAAGTAACACTAAGATACATTTATCCACATTTCCAAACAATATACAAAGATATCTAAAAGCATATGAAAAGCAAAGAAATGCTAAAATAAAAATATGTCATAAAACATCACAGCTAAACATAGTAAGATTAACACAAACGTTAATAATGAACTAAGTTCAGTTAGTCTTGTGTCCAACACACTAGCCTAGATATTACCTTTTTATTCACATAGATCTCAAGCAATATCTTAATTAATAGTGCACGTATGTACTATCCTTATTAGTTATGAAACACAGTATATCGACCTCATGCAATACATTAGCATAAATAGTACTTCATTATCACCTTAATTGATCACCATCAACCTCGTATTGTAGTATGTGTCATTAACTAGTTGGAACACAGACATCCCCGAGTCTCATACCCCGTATACCGCATACACTACAAATTAAATCAAGAAACTTAACACATGTTCTAATTTGAAAACAATCAAGGTTTAACATAAACACTGAATTCAAGGCATGAAATATTGAATACAAACAAACAATTGGAATGAAATAGAGGTAAATATCTCAATCAATTTACTTACAAGACACGTAAATGTTCTAGATTAATCGGCCTCCCGACACCCCAAAACTTGTACCTAGACTCTGGAACTTCTCCTCTAAGTTTATGAGGTTAATTAGGGTGTTTTAGGACTTGTACAAGCTATTAAAGTTGGATTAAGTAGTTGCAAATTCTAATTTTTTAAATCTGCCCCATTAATAATTTGTTTATGTCCAAATCTACTTTATTAGAATAGAGACAATTTTGGCGCAACAACTTGTGAGTTAATTTCAATTACCAAAATGTTAAGATTATGTATTTTAGTCCAAAGAGAGGTTTTATAGCTATGACTTAGTTTTCCAAAACTATAAAGTTTGCAAATTTTGATAAGAATCGAAGGAGATATGAAAACTTTACCACAATGACTCAAAACAGTTTAAGTTTTGACCAGCAACTTTGAAAAATTCATTTATCCAAAATCGTAGCTTCAAAACTCATAATTTTTTTATCGAAGCCTATAACATATCCTAAAACATTATACTAAAAGATGAGCCTAGTCCAATAAGAAATGAGGGAGTTATGCTCAAAATAGTATGACATTAACAAAACTGTGAACCCAAAAATTTTATTTTCATCATCGAAGTTGCAAATGAGTTTTAGACATGAAAACATTCGAATTTCAAAATATTTTAGAGTGCAAAAGTTGTTCTCCTTTCGTTTATCTTTCAAATCCCACCAGAATGGATCCATTTTGAATTAAAATGAGAAAGTTATGACTAAATTACAGAGGCTAGTTCATAACAACATGCAGAATTTCCAATTTTTGTTTTACAACTTCATGAATTTCAAAAAATCATAACTTAATGAAAATATCCAATTCCGTAACTTCTTTATAGTATAATTAGTGGGATCTCAAAAAGAGTTCAAATACGGAATTAGATTTTAAAAACAAATTCATTTGCCTACTAAAATTGTTGAAAAGCCATAACTAAACCAAAACTTTTGACAAGTTTAATGAAGTAGTTATGTAAATTAGTTTACCTAGTGGTGTGACTTCCTTGATCTTGATCATCACCTCCCAATTCACTAATTTTCGTCACCAATTTGCCGGATTCATCTCTCCATAACACACCTTTCTTTGCATAAAATTTGAGATGATAAAGTTGAAATTTTCACTAACCCATTTTTATAGTAGCGATGTTAACTTGAAACCCTTGATCTTTTCAAATAAGCATCCCTAGGAAAATCTAATAGCACACAACTTGTCTTACAATCCACTAACTCATCCACACTAACCCACATATTAACTAAATTTATGTAGAGATGGTGACAATACGCATCTCGAGACATATCTATGCTTTTCGTTTTCATTTCTTATTTTAGGCCATATTTACATAAATTCAATTATAGGCACTGTGATGGCCCCAGTTTCCCACAAACTAAGCCCCATCCGGCCTAAACCTATGTGGACACCCAAGTTGCCCTTGCAAGGTCAACACAGGCATGGTCAACCTTCCTATCCATCAATATAAGTGAATACATAATTTTAAGTTAAGTAATTAGTATTTTCAAGTTTTACAAGTTAGTGGAAGCAATTAATTACTTAAATTACTCAACATGCAAGAAAAAAAAGTCGGACAACTTATGTATGGACCTTTGTATATAAACAAGCATGAATATCAAGTGACAGGTTTAGAGTGTATGGAAAAGCGATATACAAGTCATAAACATATCTTAACCCCAAATAAGCATCATAAGTGTGCTAAAATGACATATAATTAATTAATACAAAAAGTCAAAAACCTACAAAAGTGAGTAAGGGAGGGACGCTCCGATGTCCTCAAAGTAAATCGCCTAGTATCGTCGCCTTGTCCTTGCTTAACTACGAATCTACACTCGTTCAAACACAAGAATGACGAGTCGAGCAAGTAAAAGTCAGTAGGATTTAAAATGTACTTCAAAGTAAATAAAGGAGTCTAAAAGTCATGCAAATAAAAAGAAAGCTATAAGGAAAGCATGATAATAAGACTATAAAATGAAAGTACAATGAGAAAAGAGTGTCAAAGAAACAAATAGTGAGGCACCAAAGTAGTCTAGCACAATCGAATGCGGGTGCCACAGGGTCGGGGTCATAAAGTCGTGGCAGCGCAAGAAGACTCGGGTCTTAAGACACGGTAGTGCATATTGTACCTAGACCGTCGCGAATTAGGGATATCAACAGTACTCTAACAATAAGATACTCACATGACTCTAGGTCATATGGTCGTTCCAACCAAACAATCCAGTGACTCGAGGTCATGGCCCCAATTGCAAGTTGGCGACCACTCGATCAAAAATACTCTTATGACTCACTTGGCCCTCGAATCCTCATATTAGGGTGGGAATTCCAAGAAAATGGCAAAGTACTCTAACAATAAGATATAAGCTTAAATGAACTACTGCGCATTTCCTAACTAGTTTAACTTACCTCAAAAGCAATAAAATCCTTACTAAAATGTAGCTCCCACACGCCCGTGCTACACTCCCGATACCCAACACTAACGTTCTATGTCTCCAATACCTACTAGAGTTCATTTTGTGTGTTAGAGCCCATTTGTTATGAACTATTTCATTTCATTTACAAAACAACTCATTTTATCATTTTATTATGTTTTAAATGTTTACTTAGACTTAACTTTGTTGTTTTAAGCCTTTCTAAGGATCCCACATTCTTCCCCAGGCTCTAGGCCTCTAACACTTGGTATCACCACAGGTTCAACGCAAGAAAATCTGGATTCATGAGGTTTTCGAGTAGACTTAGTAGGAATTTTCCACCGAAATTTCTTAATTAACTAAAGTATCAATAATCTCGACCATTACTCGATCAAACCAAGTCTCTAAATTATTAAGAAACCTTCAATAAATACTTTCTATCCATTTATAATATCCATTAGCCATTCGACAAGAAAAACCTTGAAGAAACATTTAAACATATATTTTGTGAAACTTGTAGGAAAAGTAATGCAGTATTAATTTTGTGCCTCCTCCCAACCTCAAAAGTTAATCAAAACACCTCCAAATGAAAATCTAATTTTTAAGAGTCGAGTTTGTTATACAAACATCTAAAACCATTAAAGATTTTGCTTCAAAACATTTGTTTGATTGCCCGAAATTGATACCCAAGTTGGTTAAAAAACTGAACTACACACTTTTTTTCTATAAGACTAGCTTGTTTAAAATGCAACCAACTCGACCCCGATTAAGCAATGAAACTTGCATCAAACTTCAATCTGATTTTCATGGACCAAGTTTAACATATAACTATTAAAATTCATCAAAACTTCTTCCCTAAAACCTTCGTTTGATCACCAAGAATCATACTCCAATAGGGCTTAAAAACAAAATCACACCATATGAATATTATAGATTAATTTCCAAAACTCCTTTTAACCCATTAAACCTATTATAAATAGAAATATGAAAAAGTCAGATCAAAATAGGATATAAAAATTATAATTCCCCCAGTTTTTGTAGCAAAATATCAAGTTCTTTTCATTGTGATATTTCATCAAACACTTAAGATGCAACTTCTCGAATATTTTCCTAGCATAATGATCAAATCCTCAAAACCCAAAATTGGTCAATTTCATATGCACAACCTCCCTAGCCTCAACTTGTAAGGATACAACCACCAAAATCCAACAATAAGTGTCAACAATCATCATCATCATCAATCATTATACAACCATGCGTTCAATCATCAAGAACATCATCACTATGAACACCAAAAGATTTGAATAACATTGATTCAATATACGCTCACATTTTATCCAGATCTTAGAAAACAAATTAAGAATCTTCAAAATGGAGTAGAGGCTCATATTTTTAAACAAATAATTCATAGAAATTCAGCCCTTTAATGAATTTTAACACAAAAATACCTAATTAAGACACAAAAACATGTATTCCCAAAAATCTCAGCCATATAGACTTGGCCCTTTCAAAAAGCATTTAAATGTTGAGATTTTGTTTCAAAATGAACTAAAGTAGGAGAGGATTTGGGTCCTAAATTTTCAGAACACAATATCAAGCATGAAACCTCATTTTTAAGCATGTTTTGGTACATGAATTTAGAGAGATTGTAGAGCTTACCTACGGCCTTAATCCCAACTTGACTTTCCTTGAATTTTCAACCGCAAATCTCCTTCTCCAAGCTTAAAATGTTGAATTTTTCTAGCACACATAGTGCATGTTGAGAATTGTCACTAACACCCCTTTTTTATGTTTTTGATTTGATCATGGTGCACACACATTTTTTGAGGAAGTCTCAAGACCCTATTTAAGTTTTCCAAGTCTTTGGTGACTCACATTATGGACACAATCAAGCCTAGATAGACATAACTAGGATCATCTCAAGGATGATTAAGGGTTCTTGATTTTTTTTTGTCTAACCATAGCCCTACTTATGTTTTTTCTACTTAGGTTGATTAAGCACAGTTATATAGTCTCATTAGATCTATTTAATATTACATACCAAAATATATTAACCCCAACTACCCGGTATCAAATGCCCCGAGCCTCGGCGTGCATCTCGAGGTGCACCATAGCTTGTATTGTTAATTTTCTTCAACTTAGACTATGATATTATTTTCATTGTATCACTTAAGAATTATTTGTATCGAATTGAGTCGGTAGAGATTAATCTAGTGTCCCCGTGCATTATCTACCCATTACCAGTAGTCTCATGTATCCTTATGCAAACCTATGACGACCCTTAACTTAATCTAGGGCGTTGTCTAGCTTAATCTCGTCGTTAAGCCTTAATCCTATCCAGGTAGAACTTAACAACATATTAGTCAACTTTCTAATAAGCCTTACAAATTCTCATAACTAAATAGTATTTCGAGTAAATTAATTTTTTTTACAATTTAAAGATTATTCAGCGAAAGTCTTGACAATTTAGCGGAAGCCATTCAAATAGAAACTAAGTATGTGGAAAACCAGGTAACAAATACCACATGCATATATATAACAAAATGGTGATAACTATATATCAACATGTGTCTGGTTAGGTAACTACCTCACAACCCATAGTATACATCCCTAAAAGTGTAAAAAGACATATATAAGTCATACAATAAAACAAAAAACCTATAACAAAGGTAGCAGCTCTCCACTAGCTCAGAGGTAGTCGTCGATCTCCTCCTTGCCCTATATGCTACTCGATGGATCCGCACCTACCGTCATAAAATGGACGGTGAGCACACTAATATAGAAATTAATATCTAAGAGACATTTATCCACATTTTCAAACACAACGAAAAAACATCTCACGATACACACATTCATTACACAATAATAATCATTGATACAAAAACATATTACTAAACAATGTAGCATCAACAAACTATTCAAATAAACCACACATATATTAAATTGTGTACCTAACACATTAGCCCAGTTATTACGCTACTAATCACATAGACTTTAGGTAATCACTTATTTAGTTGGACACATAGGCAATCTCCTTATTGGTTGTGAAACATGGCATATCGACCTCATGTAATAAGTCTACTCACATAATACTTTGGTATTACCTTAATTGGTCGTTGCTTAATCATTTCATACATTGGCCTAGATATTACCCTTTAGGTAATAGCTTATATATCATATTCTTGTTAGTTGTGAAACACGGCTTATCGACCTCATGTAATAGGTCGGCACACATAGTACTTCGTATTACCTTAATTGTTCACTACTTGTTCATTTCATCAACCTTATATGGTAGGTCTGTGACATTAACTAGTCAGCTATATTGATATCCCCAAGTCTCATACGCCGTGTGTTACGTATACCCCAATCCATATCAACTAACCTAAACACACATATTCTAATTTAACTACAATACATAATTAAGTAAACAAACAAATCACGGCACTAAGAATTCAGCAAGCAAAGCAGTTTAGTCAAGCAACAATGAAAGATGAAAATGAGAGAAATATCTCAATCATTTTATTTACCTATACACAGATTTTCTAGCTAATCCAGCCTCTTGATACTTCAAAACATGTACCCAAACCTCCGAGACTTTTCTTTGGGCTCCTGGTACCATTAGACATGTTTTACAGTGTGTTTAGACCATCAGTTAAAGTGTTAAACTTGTTCAAGGTGTTTAAGTTCTAGTTAGGAAATTGCAGATTTTGTGTTGTCAAAGCACCTAGCATGTTAGATAACATGACTAGCGCACTAATGACCCATTTAGCCCTCTACATGTGTATAGTGTACTAGCAAGCACGCTTAGCATACTAATTATAGGAAAATCCAGAATTCTACATTTTAAATTCTGAGTTTTCTCCTTCATATGCCCTCTCCAAAGCCTTGGATCCCTGTTACCCTCCACCAGGGACCCAACACCTCCACCATATCAACAAAAACAGGCCATACTTCAATTATATCACAAATTCATCCATTTTCAATTAGTAAAGGTGTTGATTATCTTACTGAGTTGTGAAGATTTTTGCACTTGATCAAACACCCTCAAATACACTAGAGTTTCATTTCAGTTCTCTAATCTTCTTCTCCAAATCTTTCTCTCTAGCTTTCTTCCTTCTTAAGTTTGAGAATTAGAATGATTCGCATAAGATAACCTTTCATTTATATATATACATTTTGATAAGGTTGATTTATGGCCATTGATCTTAATGTACACAGATATCTCAAGTCTGATCTACACAGATATCTCAAGTCTGATCTAATGGCTCACATCTTATTTCAAATCCACTAAGTCTCCACTAACTTCTTCTTGATGACACCAATTCATACTCAATCTATATCTTGATGTGTTAAATGTATCTCGAGGAACATCAAGTGGTTGTTCTTTTAACTTGCTAACTTAGGTACATTTAATATAAATCAAACTATAGCCATATCTAATTAACTATATAAGCCACATTAAGTTAAATAAACTGACCACATCACTTTTTACCCTGGTCCCAAGCTGGCATGCATCTCGAGGTGTGTTCCAGCTCACGTCTTGACCTCTATACACAAGTAGGAGTGACTTACTATGTCTACACATATACAATACACTAAGCATTCATCATACCACAAATAATACATTACTTATTCTTCGTGCCGAGTGTTAGGTTTGTGTACCACTCTCGAGCCACGTCACGGTCGATGACCATTAATTACAGACCAAATCCATTATTAGAAATTTAGGCCGTCACAGAACCTTACCCGTAAACTCGATGAGATTCAAAGGGAATAAGGCATTGAGCTAAGTTGAACTATGCTTTCGGGTATAAGTAGGTAATACAAGCATCATAAAAAATAAAATATACCTCGTTGTCAACTCCCGAGGTTTGACCGAGTACAGCATGTCATGTCGAGTCCACGTTGGGTCCTGAAATGTAACATTTGGCACGTATTAAAAATGAGGGTCGTTGTAAGTATATTAAATTATTTAAAATTATGAAATTAAATTCATATTACTTTCTACTTCGATCCCATGTAGACACGCATCTCGAGGCATGTCCCCGCTTGCATCTTAATGTCTATATACAAGTAGAAGTTACTTAATAAGTCTTTACATATACAATGCACTAAACATCCATCATGCCAAAAATAATACACTACTCCATCTTCGTGTCGAGTGTTGGAACCGTATAGTCACGAGTCGGCTACCCTTAATTACAAAATAATCTTCTATTAGAGTTTTGGGTCATTACACTTGCATTCCTTAAACCATTTAAATCTAACACTTGTCAACTTAGTGATTGGTGAAGCAGTCTTTGAGAAATCCTTCACAAAAGGCAATAATAACCGGCAAAACCTAGAAAAATTTTTATCTCTATCATTAATGTCGGTGTTGGCCAATCTATAAATACCTAAACCTTGGTTGGATCCACTAACACTCCTCCTAAAAAGGGCAAAGTGAGATCCTTGATAACTATGTCGATTCGAAACTCCCAACTCGATCTCTACTAATAATGACATAGCTCGGTACTGTAAACTCCCTCTTCGGATTTTGCCTCAAAAAGAGTTTGTCTGGACCTTCAAACAAGGGCCTAAATGATTCTTGAAGTTTAGGGCTTCAAAAGCTTCACAAAAAACTTCACCCAATCTCTAAAGCTCAAAAATGTGGTTTTATCTCTCTTATCAAAAGCAAAAGTTACTTTTATAGAGGTGTGCAAAATGATAAGTTTACCCTTCACTATTTGATTGAAAAACAACAATTTCCTTATTTTTCAACTAAGTGAAGGAAGGATTCATCAATCTCGTTGTGTTGCAACATACTTCAAGCTTCAAACTTGGCAATGTCTTTGTAAATATATTAGAACCATTACTATCAGTACGAATATTCTCAATCTCAAGTAAGTTTATACTAAGAATATCTCATATCTAATGATACGTGACATCAATGTGCTTAGTTCTCGAGTGAAATGAAGCATTCTTACTCATATGAATGACATTTTGATTGTCACAAAATAAAACATATCTTTTTTGCTTGAAACCAATTTATTGAATAAACTTCTTCAAATATAACAACTCTTTACATGTTTCGGTTGTTGCAATGAACTCAGCTTTAGCGGTAGAAAATGTAATGCATTTTTGCAATCTGGACTAGCATGATACTGCCCTACCTAAGAAAGTCATTAAGTAACCTGAAATTGACCTTCGAGTATCCTAATCACCGACCATATCTGCATCCGTGTAACCAACCAATACTGGCATCCCACTACCAAAAATGAGTCTCAAAGAAAAAGTCCCTCGTAGATATCTCATAATCCACTTGACTGCGTCTCAATGTTCTCGTCCCATATTAGATAAGAACCTACTGACCACACTAACTGCATACAATATTTTCAATCTCGTACACATCATAGCATACATCAAACTTCCCACTTTTGAGGCATATAGAGTTTTCTCCATATCTTGTTTCTATTCATCGTAGATTGACAATGTCGAGCATTCAACTTAAAGTGACTAGCTAAAGGAGCATTCACTACTTTAGCCTTGTTCATGTTGAACCTCTCAAGAACTTTCAACATTAAAAGCTCTTGTGACATATACAACCTCTTGGAATTTCTGTCTCGCAAAATATGGATATTAAGAATTTGCTTTGTCATATCCAAGTCTTTCATGGAGAATGACTTGCTTAACTACTTCTTCAACTTTGCATTCTCGAGGCATTTCTACCAACAATCAACATATAATCAACACGGATCAACAATACAATAAAATCATCATCAGAGAATCGCTGCATAAAACACATTGATCATAAGTACTTTTATGGTAGCCTTGCTCCCCCATAATTGATTCAAACTTCTTGTACTATTGTCTCGGTGCTTGCTTCAAGCCATAAAGATTTTTCTTCAACTTGCACATATAACTTTCTTTTCCATACATTTTGAAACCCTCTAGTTGTTTCATGTAAATCATTTTACATAAGTCACCATGAAGGAAAGGAGTCTTCACATCCATCTTCTCATCTTCCAAATCTAGTCTTGCTGCCAAACTTAAAACAACTCGAATAGATGACATCTTGCCGGTGAGAAGATCTCATCATAATCGATATCTTTCTTTTGACAAAACCGTTAACAACCAATTTAGCTTTATTCCATGGTTGTGAAGTGTGCTCTTCATGCTTCACTCTATACACCCACCTATTTTTTAAATCTTTTTGCCATTAGGTATTTTAACCAACTCAAAAGTATGGTTATCATGCAATGGTTTCATTTGATCATCCATTGCTTCAACCTATTTATCTTT
The DNA here is from genome assembly GCA_039657365.1 of Stephania yunnanensis. Taxonomy (NCBI): domain Eukaryota; kingdom Viridiplantae; phylum Streptophyta; class Magnoliopsida; order Ranunculales; family Menispermaceae; genus Stephania; species Stephania yunnanensis. The sequence continues at coordinate 48,334,290 of CM077585.1, read as the reverse complement.
ATGTTCATCTTTCATCTTGTATAGCTTCTGCATAACATTCAAGTTCTACCCCATCAGTCGAGAACATAAAAACAATATTAGGTAGCTTAACCAACTCAAAAGTATGGTTATCATGCAATAGTTTGATCTCATCATCCATTGCTTCAACATATTTATCTTTATGTTCATCTTGCATAACTTTTACATAACATTTACGTTCTCCCCCTCAGTCAGTAACATAAACATGTTAGGTGGATATCGAGTAGAAAGTGTCTTCGCTTTCTCAAATTTCTAGGTGGAAAAATAACTAGAGCCTTTGGTACTACTTGTAACTGCTCATGATCATCATCACCTAATTCAACCTCTGGTAAAATATCAACATCACCAATACCATGTTGATCACCATAAACTATATCTAAAATCTATTTCTGAACATGTGGTGGAGAAAATGACCCAAAATCAACCAAATCACCACTAACATTAGGTACTGACTAAGTTTCAAGTGTGTCCTCTATTGGAAATCTACAAGCAATTGGTACCACAATTTGGAGTGTTACCCCCAAAAGATATTGAAAATGTTTTTCTTTCTCTCCCAAAATCCAAAGAACTCAAAAATAGTAAAAACAAAATCTTATTTTATTTTAAGGTTTTAACCTCCATTTATATGTGTAGATATGCTATGTTAAAAAACCTATTCGTAATACAAGTATTGTATTTAGGCAATTCAAGAAAATTACACATACGAACCTATTAATAAGTTATTATATAACAAATCTTAAGGGTTTTTATGTCATGGATTTTATCATATAAAATTCATTATTCTGGACTGATCGAAATTGTGCAAGTTTTTCTTTGTGTGCAACCCATTAGGATAGTGCGACATTGGCAGTGAGCCAAAATCATTTTTGTATACAAGTCATAAGCGGTCTCTAGCAAGGCATTATGACTACCTAAGTAGCATGAATATCAAAATCGATACAACCTAATGAATAACATATATCATTTCCTTTTGTCGTGCGATATCTTTTGATTAAACATAAGGCATGAAAAGTCACCCTTAATGTTCAATCGTACTAGTCTAGATCTTTTAAGTAGATTGAAAACGTCCAAGTGACATTGATCATATCAATTCACTTGGACTAGGCCATTTAACAAACTAACATATTAAGGGATCCACTAATATCTCTCTATACGAGAGGGACAAATTACATCTTGATTACACACATTCACATATTATCCACATGGTAACCAATTACAATCTTTATAATCGTTCGGTTAAAGACAATGTTTGATTGTGTCAAATTATCATGTTCATAATATTGAAGTCTATGGTAATCTCAAGTCAATGGACTAAATGATATAGCTATCATGAGTAACACCAATGACTTAATCTATGTGGTGTTATCATAGCAGGTCGGTCTAGTACCTTGTTCCCTAACAAGAACTCATGATTTCAATTCATATCCCTATACGCATTATCATCATATGACCATCAATCGAGATTTACTCTAGTTTTAATTCATTGTAGTTCCCAGTATAATGAACGACTAAAGACATTTAGGATATTTCAACAAATAGCCATAGATCTTATAATAAGGTAAACAAACAATTACTTATAATAAAACAGCATACAAAAATCTCTATTTTATTAATTTAAACTATAAGATAAACAATGTTTGTAGATTGACTTAGGACACATTCCCCAACAATTATCATTCTCAAGTGTATTGGTTCTATTATCACTGTCACGGAACAAATCTCTAACCCCCATTTTAATTCTTTAATCAATATCACCGACCCATGACGTGGGACCTACACAGTGATACGTGCACCGACCGAGGCACGTGTCCAAGGTATATTGTATTTTTGTATTGATGTATTCCTAGTGTTATGTATTGTGTAGACTTACTAAGTCGATTCGTACAGTTGTAGACGTTGAGACGAGAGCGGGGATGCCCTCGAGTAGCGTACGAGCCAGGGAACCGAGTAGTTACCATTTTGGTAAGTCTTATTTAATACTAATATGAAATAAGGAATTACTTGTAAGCCTATGGTTGTGTTGGTTAATGGAAATAAAAGTAAAGGCCTATAGTTGAGTAAATTAAATGAAAAGCATAAGATTGGTCTAGAGATACACGTTGGCACATCTAGGAACTAGGTGAGTAATGAAATGGTGTCACTTGAGGTTGAGTTAGTGGGAGTTAGTGGGATATATGACAAAGGTGGACCATTAGATATTCCTATGGATAGATAAATCCATGAAGATTAAGGGCTAGGAAGGAACATCACCTTAATATATAATATTAGTGATCAAACAACATGCAAACCAAATCACTCATTCCTTTTTGCTAGAGAAGAAGAAGGAATTGCTGGAGAGGAGTGAATCATCAAGGTGTTGAAGGAATCCATGAGAGTTGGTGAGAAATTCTCAAGCTAGGGTGCTACATCAACTTGGTACACATCTTTTTAATTGAAATTAGAACAAGTTCTGGTTTTAGGCTAAATTCAGATAGTATATGATTGAGTGTTTACAATTAATTTATATATTTGGATTCCTCATTTCAAGTTGATAATCTAGCTATATTGAAGTTCTTAATTTGGTTTTGAAATCATAAAGATATGAATTTTTGAAATTGCAACACCAAAACTAGAGTTCTGCATGTTGTATTAGGAATCAACATAGGTAATTTGGTCATAATCGACCCATTTTAGATCCAAATTGATCCAAACCAATGGCATTTGAAAGCATATTTAAAGAGGAAGACTTTACTTAACTAAAGGTATTTTGGTTCAAATGTTTCTATGTCCAAACATGCTCTACAAGTAGGTGCTGGAATTAAAGAGGAAAATTTTGAAACTAAATATGTTAATGGTATAACTCCCTAACTACTTATCTAAATGAGTTGATCTTTTAGTATGTTGTATTTGGATATATATATATATATATATATATATATATATATATATATATATATTCTGCCTTGTGACCAAAAATCAAATTTTTAGGAACTATAGATTAGGAGAAATAGATTTTTAAATTCCTCTGGTCGGATTAAATTATAATTAGACCTATGTCTAGTAAAATCATGATATCTCCTTCATTTTAAATCATTATTTTGCAAACTAAACTTGTTTGGAAAGCTAAGAAAAAGACCAACAATAACTCTGCTGGGGGAGGATTTTTATATTTTGACCATTTCATGTCTAAAAACCGTTAAAGTGTAGGACTGAAATTGAGACTTAATTTAGTCTTTAGGGACTGATTTAGGAAGATTGATTTAAAGTATATTGAACCAATTGAAATACACAATAAACACCACTAAATTGAGCTTAAACCCACTATATTTGAACTAATGAGAAACCAAACTCAAGAACCTAGGAAAAGGGTACGGGAGAGCGAATACAAGATTTGGAGTATCGGGAGGTCGATAAAGCTATGACTTTACTTTATTGTTGCGAGTATACCCAATGGCAACTTTACTTGGCATTTCATTTCTATAAATTGTTGTCCTTGCATAGTCATTTTGACTATTTTGCCTTTGTATTCTTATATAATGTGCTTTTTGTGTCTATGCTCACTTGATGAGTCTAGTTTGCATGATATCCATTCATTTGACTTGATTCATTGATTCTATCCCATGCTATGTCTATTCTTGTTGTTTTAAATATGAATTGAATGATAAATAGCATGCTATTAGGCTAGTAAATATCTTGTAAATGTTTAAGAGGACTTGTATTACTTATTTGTTTAGGTGTGAAGATGTGCCTATGCCTCGACAATCCATACTTGGTATTTCTTGAGATTTAAAAAGTAGTTTTCACATTTAGGTCCCGTACTCGATCGAGGTGTGCGCGACTCATGGGGTTAGAGTCCCTGGGGATGTCGGCACATTTTACCTAACATTGTATGACACTCGGGGTTAGAGTCCCTGAGGTGGTCTACACATCGTGGTTGGAGTCCTTGGTAACACTTGGGTTAGAGTCCCTTGTGCTATATGATTATTGAGTCGGAGTGACACATTTCACTATCGACCGGACCTAAATCACCACTACTTAGCCTAATGTTAGTATCACTTGTTTAACTCGGTATTTACAAGGATATGGTTTATTTTCCAGTTTTCCCATTTATATGCTTTTAAATACCATTTGAATATTTGGAAATGCAAATTAAACTTGTCATCGGGGATTACTATTTTATTCTTGTACTCACCGTCCTTTTTATGACCGTGGGTGCAGAATCGTCTACCAATAGGCCAGGCAAGAAGAAGATTGGTGATTATCCCTGAGCCATAACGCGTCACTGCATCGATTGTAGGTTTTCTTTTAGTATTTTGATTGTATATGTTATATATGTCTTTAAAATACTATTTGGGTTGTATATTGGGTTAAGCGTTAGTTTCCCCGACTTGACTTAGACTATTTTACTGTTTCACTGCATTTTGAGGACTTTATGTATATGATGTCATTTCCTGATTTTCCACACAGGATTTTATAAATGGCTTCTGCATAATCTACTAATTGATTCCGCATAACCAATAAGACTTCTGCTAAATAATTAATTTAATAAAAAAGTTTTAATTAACTATAAATTTTATAAACTAGTAGGACTAGTGTATTACTTATCCTGAACACGAGAAAAGAGGCGTTTAGATTGTGAAGGCTGACTAATACATAGTTAAGTCCTACGTGAATAGGATTAGGGCTTAATTACGGGATTAAGACAGGCGGTGCCCTAGATTAGGAGAGGGGTCCTCACAGTTGGTATTATTGCCTAGGTTATTAAAACCTTAGGGATAAATAATAAAAACATAAACTCGTATAAAACACAAACCTTAGAAGTGGAAACTAGATGATCCTTCCCTAGGAACTATTTTGTTGGGAATTGAGTGAAGGTGAGATGGGGATTTCTTATATGTACGTGTTAGTTTCTATATGTAATATATATGCGTTATGCCACGTAGTAGCTGATTCGCGTTCGCTATCCACTTGAAGACACCAATAGGGGATTCGCTCGAGGCTGGAGACACCGGAGCTAGCGGCAGTCAGCCTCCCACCGTATCAATTGACAATTTTTAGAGGATGTATGACCAGACGACCACTCAGGAGTGACAGATTATCGATTTCATCGCTTACATGTCAGCGGAGATAACTGCACTGGTTTCGATCGCCCCAATCACCATAACTACTACTACCGCACCCCCGACCACGAGAATTGGCACTACGAGAATTCGGTTTGCATCTAGTAGAGAGATGGAGACTCTAGGTAGCATAGTACGCAGTAGCGGAGAGTCAGGGACCCAGACTAGAGGAGATATCGGTTGTTCAATACTTCCTAGATGTTTTCCCAAAGGATTTACCTGGATTATCTCCATCGCGAGAGCTAGACTTCATCATCGACCTAGTACCGAGTATCATGCTAATTGCGATATCGCCGTACCACATGGCTCAGAGGGAGTTAGAGGAGTTGAGGACTCAACTTAAGGATTTATGGGAGAAAGGGTTTCATCACACCTTCGATGTCACCGTGAGGAGCGCCAGTTCTGTTTGTGAAAATGAAGGATGGCAATTTGAGACTATGCATCAACTACAGGTAGTTGAGGAGAGTGACAATCAAAAACAAGTACCCACTTCCGTGAATAGGTGATTTATTTGATTAGCTGAGAGGAGCATAGTTTTTCTCTAAGATAGACCTGAGATCAGGGAATCATCAGCTTAGGATCAGGGATGAGGATAGGTCCAAGACAGCATTCAGCACTAGATACTGACACTACCAGTTTACGATCATGCCATTCGGGCTTACCAACCCCTGATACACCGAGTACTTAGACCATATCTCGACCGCTTCATGATAGTCTTCATCGATGACATCTTGATATACTCAAGGAACGTGAGGATCATGAGCAGCGCCTCAGAGTGACGTTATAGACATTGAGGGAACACCGACTTTTCGCTAAGCTCGGCGATTGTGAATTATGGCTTGTATAGGTCAAGTTCTTGGGGAACATTATTAGAGCAGCAGGGATTGCATTAGATCCGGTCAAGATTCAAACGATCACGGATTAGCCAGCACCGACATCAGTACCAGAGATCAGGAGCTTTCTAGGGTTAGCAGGATATTACCATAGATTCGTGAAGAATTTCTCGAAGATCGCTTCACCGATGACGAGGCTGACACAGAAGGATGTTGCTTATGAGTGTACTGAGAAGTGTGAGGCTACATTTACTTAATTGAAGAGGTCATTAACTACCACGCTAGTGTTAGTACTACCCGAGGCCGGACAGGGATTTCTAGTGTACACGATGTTTCTCATACGGGTCTAGGTTGTATGTTGATGCAGGGCATCTGCAGTGTCGTGGCATACGCATTGAGACAGTTAAAGATACATGAGAAGAACTACCCCATGCATGATCTAGAGTTGGCAGCGGTTGTATTTGCACTGAAGACTTGGAGACACCTTCTGTATGGAGAGAGATTCACGCTCTTCACTGATCACAAGAGTCTGAAATATCTCTTCACCAGAAAGAGCGAACATGAGACAACACAGATGGTTGGAGTTCTTGAAGGACTACGAATTTTCCTTAGAGTATCACCCAGGAAAAGCGAACGTAGTCGCAGATGCGCTAAGTAGGAGACCGAGTAGAGATGCTGAGGTGGTTAAATGTCACATGATGCATGGGTATGGATTACTCGAAGCAGCGGTGACAACATGTCAGACAGAGGTTCCTACCGATACTCATGTGATGATTTGCGCACATATGAGACTACAAACCGTGTCTACACAGCAAGTGTCAAAGGCTCAGAGGACCTACCGATTGTACTCGAGATTTAGCGAGTTAGCACGAGTGCAGAGTGTACAGATTGGGTAGAGACGACATATCAGTGTCTGAGATATCTGGGGCAGGTTGTGGATACCAAAGGTGCCAGAGCAGAGAGACAAGATCTTTTAGGAGTTGCACCATTTCAGATTCATCGTACATCTAGGCAGGACTAAGATGTACCACGACATGAGGTGACATTTTTGGTGGCCTGGGATGAAGACAGACATGTTTAGATTCATGAGGAACTGTGGTATATGTCACCAAGTGAAGTCCGAGCATTGTAGACCTGGGGGATTACTCCAACTGCTTCCCATTCCTCGATGGAAGTGGGAAAACATCTCTACGGATTTTATCAGAGGACTACCGAGGACCGCGAGGAGACATGACTTAATCTGGGCGATAGTTGACAAACTGACGAAGTCTGCTCATTTCTTGCCTGTGGCATCGCATTACACGTTCGATCAGGTAAACGTGTTGTTCGATAGAGAGATTATCAAGCTGCACGGGGTACCATTGATGGTCATGTAAGAACGAGATGCTACGTATACGTCCAGGATGTGGCGAAGTATGCAAGAGCAATACGGTGCGCGCCTACAGTTCAGTACGGCTTTCCACCCTCAAGCCGACGGGCAGACTAAGAGATTGATTCAAGTCCTCGAGGACATGTTGCGGGCATGCGTGTTGGAGTTTAGCGGATCATGGGTGGAGTACCTACCATTGTGTAAGTTTGCTTATAACAACAGTTATCGAGCTAGCATTGAGATGGCGCCATTTGAGACTTTGTATGGCAGAGCGTGTCGCTCGCCATCGTGTTGGGTTGAGCCAGAGGACCAGGAGATAGTGGGGCCTGAAATTGTTGTTGACCACACGAAAAAGGTCAAACTGATATGTTAGAGACTTAGAGGAGCACATGAGAGACAAAAGAGATATAAAGATAAGTGTTGCGGTGATCTTGCGTATTCCGATGGAGCCTCGTGTATTCCAGGGAGCCTTTGTCTATTTAAAGGTTTTCCCTCGGAAGGGTCTTCAGAGATTTAGGGTGAAAGTCAAGCTTGCACCGAGGTACATCGGAACTTTCATGATTAAGAAACGGGTCAAAAAAGCGGCATATGAGCTTGAATTGCCTCCACGGATGTCGGGGTTCATCCAGTGTTCCACATTTCAATGCTTCGACTAGTCGAGTCGAAGACATGAGTGCGACCGACAGTTGCCTTAAGTCGGATCGACCTGAACGAGGACATCTTTTACGAGGAACAGCCCATTCATATCCTAAATCGAAAGGTACGGCAGTTGAGGAGCAAGTTCATCCCAAAGGTACTCGTCAAGTGGCAGTTCCACGATGACACGAAACTCACTTGGGAACGGAGGACTACATGCGAGATAGATTCCCGTACATGTTCGAGTTAGGTAGAACCGTAACTTAAACTTAATTTCGAAGACGAGATTCCCATTTTGTTGGGAATATTTGTCACGACCCAAATCTTTAACCCCCGTTTTAATTCATTAATCAAGATCACCGACCCTTGACGTGGGACCTACACAGTGGTGTGCATTGACCGAGGCACGTGTCCGAGGTATATTGTATTTTTGTATTAATGTATGGCTAGTGTTATGTATTGTGTAGACTTATTAAGTCGATATGTACAGTTGTAGGCGTGGAGACGAAAGCGAGGATGCGCCTCGAGTAGCGTGCGAGCCGGGGAATCGGGTAGTTAGCGTTTTGGTAAGTCTTATTTAATACTAATATGAAATAAGGAATTACTTGTAAGCCTACGGTTGTGTTGGTTAATGTAAATAAACGTAAAGGCCTATAGTTGAGTAAATTAAATGAAAAGCATAATATTGGTCTAGAGATACACATTAGCACATCTAGGAACTAGGTGAGTAATGAAATGGTGTCACTTGAGGTTGAGTTATTGGGAGTTAGTGGGATATATGACAAAGGTGGACCATTAGATATTCCTATGGATACATAAATCCATAAAGATTAAAGGCTAGGAATGAACATCACCGTAATATATAATATTAGTGATCAAACAACATGCAAACCAAATTACTCATTCATTTTTGCTAGAGAAGAAGAAGGAATTGCTGGAGAGGAGTGAGTCATCAAGGTGTTGAAGGAATCCATGAGAGTTGGCGAGAAATTCTCGAAGCAAGGGTGCTACATCAACTTGGTACACATCTTTTTAATTGAAATTAAAACAAGTTCAGATAGTAGATGATTGAGTGTTTACAATTAACTTATATATTTAGATTCTTCATTTCAAGCTGATAATCCAACTATATTGAAGTTCTTGATTTGGTTTTGAAATCATAAAGATATGAATTTTTTAAGTTGCAACACCAAAACTAGAATTATGCATATTGTATTAGGAATCAACCTGGGTAATTTGGTCATAATCGACCCATTTTAGATCCAAATTGATCTAAACTAATGCATTAGAAAGCTTATTTAAAGAGGATCAACTTTGCTTTAGTGAAGGTATTTTGATTCAAATGTTTCTATGCCCAAACATGCTCTACAAGTAGGTGCTGGAATTAAAAAGGAAAGTTTTGAAACTAAATATGTTAAGGGTATAACTCCCTAACTACTTATCTAAATGAGCTGATCTTTTAGTATGTTGTATTTGGATATATATATTTCTGCCTTGTGACCAAAAGTCACATTTTTAAGAACTATAGATTGGGAGAAATAGATTTTCTAAATCCGATGGTCGGATTAAATTCCAATTAGACCTATGTCTTGTAAAATCATGATATCTCCTTCATTTTAAATCATAATTTTGCAAACTAAACCTTTCTAAAAAGCTAAGAGAGAGACCAACAATAATTGCACTGGTGGAGGATTTTGATATTTTGAGCATTTCATGCCTAAAACCTGCGTTAAAATGTAGGACCAAAATTGAAACTTAATTTAGTCTGTAGGGACTAATTTAGGAAGATTAATTTAAAGTCTATTGAACCAATTTAAATACACAATAAACACCACTAAATTGAGCTTAAACCTACTATATTTGAACTAATGAGATACCAAACTCAGGAACCTAGGAAAAGGGTACGGGAGAGCGAATATAAGATTTGGATATCGGGAGGTCGATAAAGCTATGACTTTACTTTATTGTTGTGATTATACCCAATGGCAACTTTACTTGGTATTTTATTTCTATAAATTTTTGTCCTTACATAGTCATTTTGACTATTTTGCCTTTGTATTCTTATATCATGTGATTTTTGTGTCTATGCTCACTTGATGAGTCTAGTTTGCATGATGTACATTCATTTGACTTGATTCATTGATTCTATCCCATGTTATGTCTATTCTTATTGTTTTAAATGTGAATTGAATGATAAATTGCATGTTATTAGGCTATTAAATATCTTATAAATGTTTAAGAGGACTTGTATTACTTGTTTGTTTAGGTGTGTAGATGTGCATATGCATTGATAATCCATACTTGGTGTTTCTTGAAATTTAAAAAGTAATTTTCGCATTTAGGTCTCGTACTCGATTGAGGTGTACACGAGTCACGGGGTTAGAGTCCCTGGGGATGTCGGCACATGTTACCTGACACTGTATGACACTCAGGGTTAGAGTCTCTGAGGTGGTCTACACACCAGGGTTAGAGTCCCTGGTAACACTTAGGTTAGAGTCCCTTGTGCTATATGATTAGAGTCAGAGTGACACGTTTCACTGACGACCGGACCTAAATCACTAGTACTTAGTCTAGTGTCAGTATCACTTGTTTAACTCTGTTATTTACTCGTATATGGTATATTTTCCAGTTTTCCCATTTATATGCTTTTGAATACCATTTGAATATTTGGAAATGAAAATTAAACTTATCATCGGGGATTACTATTTTATTCTTGTACTCACCGTCCTTTTTATGAAGGTGGGTGCAAAGTCGTCTACCAGCAGGTCGAGCAAGGAGAAGATCGGCGATCATCTCTAAGCCTGCGGCACATCATTGCATCAATTGTAGGTCTTTTTTTGGTATTTTGATTGTATATGTTATATATGTCTTTCTAATACTATTTGGGTTGTATATTGGGTTGAGCGTTAGTCTCCCCAACCTGACTTAGACTATTTTACTATTTCACTGCATTTTAAGGACTTTATATATATGATGTCATTTCATGGTTTTCCACACTTAGGATTTTAAAATGGCTTCTGCATAATCTACTAATTGCTTCCGCATAACCAATAAGACTTCTGCTAAATAATTAGTTTAATAAAAAGTTTTAATTAACTCTAAGTTTTATAAACTAGTAGGACTAGTGTATTACTTATCCTGAACACTAGAAAAGAGGCGTTTAGATTGTAAAGGCCGACTAATACGTAGTTGAGTCCTGTGTGGATAGGATTAGGGCTTAATTATGGGATTAGGCCAGGTGGTGCCCTAAATTAGGAGAGGGTTCGTCACAATCATATACCCTTTCTTGCGTTAAACACAGTGAAGAACACTTCTTTCCCTTAGCTACGACCATAGAAACTCTAAAAACTTCCATTTGCCATCATTGAAGGTGCTACAAAGTCCTTCATCATTAAGCCTACCAACAGAAATAATATTCATACGAGTATCTAGGATATGCTTCATATTTTCTAAGACTAACTTAAAATCATTATTAGTCTTTAGGCATACATCACCCATACTAATGGCTTTAGACAAATCATTGTTCTTCATCCTAACATCATCAAAGTTTTCGGATGTATAAGATGTGAAGAAATATCTTCTTGATGTAGCATGAATTGAGGCACCACTGTCAATAACCCACTTTCAATAACTTAATTAGTTTCATGAGATGCAAGACTAACTACATCCTCATCACACATAACAAAAAACTCATTGATTACAATAGCAACTTTATCTTTCTTACCAGCATCATATATCTTTTTCATTCTCATTCTTGTTGTCACTCTTTAGTTTTCAACGGTACTTCTCAATGTGCCCCTTTAGACTACAATAATGACACTCAACATTCGCAAATTTGTTGGACTTGCTTTATTCCTATATCATATGACCTTATAAATTTGCTTTTGCTTCTCCCTTATTTTATGTAACTAACACATCCATTTTGTCTCTGAAGAAGAGCTTTGAAGTGATTGTTCTCTCAATTCTTCATTCATAATGTCATTCAATGTCGAATCGAAAAAATATAACAACATCAAGCCAAATTAGACAATCTCATTCGAAATGTATCCAAAGAATCTGAAAGTGTGCCAAGAATCCATAAAGCTTGAACCTCGTCATCAAACTTGATGTTCATCTTCGCCAATTGGCTCACTACTCTTTTAAATGCATTCAAATTATCCAAAATTGAAACTCCCTCTTGATATTTTAAGGCCATGAATTTCTTCATCAAAATCATCTTCATGTTCCCCATTTTTCAAGCATACAACTCTTCAAGTTTAGTTCATATGACATATGCATTAGTCTCCTCTTCTATATGACTCGGAACATTATCATTAACCCATTGTCGAATAAGTCCACTCACTTGTCAATGAAAGATAGTCCATTCCTTATCTGATATGCCTTCGGGCTTTTCGATCTCAAACACTGGTTAATAATACTCATTCATATAGAATGTTTCCTCCATCATTTTTCTCCATGCATGGTAATTAGAACCATTCAAGCTAATCATTTTGCTTGGATTGAATACTTGGTCATCCATTGCTAAACATAAGGAACAAGGAACTTCAACCATTATCTGATACCATTTTGTTGGGGTGAACCTATACCAACAATGAATCTACCCCTCTTATGTTGTCAAATCAATACCACAACCAAAATATATGTAATCCAACAAGTAAATAACAATGGAAATGCAAGAATCAAACCACAAAACGCAAGAATTTTATGTGGAAACATTTTTAAAGCGACAAGTAAAATCACTATGAGACTAACACTTATGAAAGCTTTCCACTATGTAAAATGGAAATATAAAAGTCCTCTCAAACACAAGTTAAAATTATGAACATCAACAAAGTATCATGACAACAAGAATATTTTGGTAAGAAACTCCAACATTCGAGAAATGAGAAGAAATCACCTAAAGATGGCAAAGTGAGATCCTTGAGAACTTATCAATTAAGAACTCCCAACTCAATCTCTGCCAATGATGACATAGAGTTTGGCACCGTGAACTCCCCCTTCGAACTTCACCTCAAATGGAGTTAGTTTGGACCTTCAAACAAAGGCTTGAATGATGCTTGAAAGCTAAGGCTTCAAAAGCTTCACAAACAACTTCTCTTAATCTCGCAAACTAAAAAATGTGTTTCTCTTTAATCAAAAGCAAGATTTGCTTTTATAGAGGTGTGCAAAATGACAAGTTTGCCCTTCACTAATGGGTTAAAAAACCCATCACCAATATGTTTCATCTTCACCACACACTGCTTCGGGGGGAAGAGTAGATGTAATTATCTAATGCGTATATATAAAATGTTAAAATTTTGTGCAGTTCCACTCCCCTGTGTCAGCAACATAATTAGCTACACATTTTTTAACATAGCCCCTGGATAGGGTGTACTACCTTGTCCACTAACGGACCATGCACATCACATCACCAGTCTAGCTAGAATAGAATCTTCTTTCCATTACCAAGAGCAACTATTTTCCCCTTCAAAATCGAATTCCAAACTTGGATGTCACAAAGGTGAAACAAATTCTTGTCGTGTTTTAAATATCTATATTTATAGTATTTAATTAATATTATATATATTAAATATATAAAAGAGCCAATCTCCAAATTTCAAGTCATAAGCAAAAATATTATTTTGCCCCTTGCTTTATCTTCCTCTCCATAACTCACCTCGTGTTATCTTCCTCTTCAAGTTGATCAACAACTTTCATTCTCTTCAAATCGATCAACAACTCAAACTCCCCTCCTACATCATCGATCGCGCTATTTATTGTTTCGCTCCTTCGATTCCATCATGTTTTCACCTTTGTTGATCCTCCTTCGACGTTGTTTTTCGTCTTCAGTGAGTTAATCCATCGTGATCTCTATTTTCAACAACTCTCCTTCCTCTTCAAATCGATCAACAACTCAAACTCCCCTCCTACATTATTGCCTTCCAAGTTGATTAGCAATTTTCCTGCATTATCTTTCTTTCCAAATCGTTTCTTCTTTAGCTACAATGTAGACCATAGGAAAAAGTTGACTTGTATGCAATTGGTAAGCATGACTTCTTTAAGTCTCTTCTTTTTCTCTCTAATGTCTATAATATGTTATTTACTTCTCTTAATATGGTTGTGTGGTTTTGATGCCCAATGTAGTTTATTTACAATGCACATGAACTAAACCCTCTAGCACGCTAATTTTATCTTCTAAGAGATTGTACAAGTTACCTTCTTGTTAATGGTTATGACTCCTTATTGTGATCTATCATTTTACATAGGAAAAGCATAGCATCACAGTAGAAGTGCCACAATATGGGGTTATTTGAAACAAATTATGATAAATGCTTGTTAACTTAAGCCAAATAACCAGCAAATGGGGCACGTCTCTTAGGTTTGGGGAAACATGTGAAGAGTAGGGGAATAACCTTATCAATAAGGTCATGAGAAGACACAAAAGTAAAAATCAAAAAAACACGGATAAGTAAATGAAAGTTCATAATTGTTGACTAAATCGATTTACTGTGCACATGTCATTGCATCAAACCCAACCCTACCTTGTCACACTTACATGATACTTTAGTGCAAGTAATGTTGTGAACTATAATGTGCTAATGCAATGAGATATGCATAACATTTGCCCACCAAACCAATAGATTTTAATTAGTTTCTTGCGTTGGTCACTCATTAATCGTTTTATTTTGCAATGAGCGATAATTCAAGTTTAAATTAGCCATTTAGTTTTCTTCAATCACATTTTGGATAAAACTCGATTTTTGGAATCTCCTTTTGTGAGACAATTATACCTTGGTAAAGGAATATATTTAACTTTTGAAAATATCAAACAGATATTGTTGTTGAAAGGAATATATTTAAATTTTGGAAGATTGTTAAATAACAATATCTTGAAGTCCACTTACAAGTTAATAGGTGATATGTTATGCTATAAAATAGTAAAGCAAAGAACAAATACTAAAAAGTTTCACTGGCCTAAACCTTGGCATGCTAAGGGTCACCAAGAGGCTCATCTACAGTTTAAAGTCCAATATTAAATTTTATAAAGAGATTATGGTCGACATCCAATCAACTTATAGGCTAAAATTGATAGTTGACATCCTTATTAAATTTTTAATTTTATCTTGTAAGAGATTGTACAAGTTACTTTCTTGTTAATGCCTACAATTCCTTATTGTGATCTATGTTATTTTGTTATTTTTAGGTCTTTATTGTTAGTGAATTTCATTATTGGTACATGACAATTTAATGATGGTGTCGGTAAGATTTAAAGTTCAAAACAATGCTCACTTTCATAATGTGTAATAATAGTATACTAGTGATTTCAAGTTTCCATTGCTCGGATTTAAGAGAGTTTGGTCTATTTTATTTTTCATTTTCTACTATAATATTTTTCTGGAAATTGTTTACCTATATGTTTTTCTTCTTGTTACCTCCTGATCTTGAAGGTGCATGAATTTGACCTTTAATTTTTCATGTCATGCAAGTTATGCTAGAGAATAAAATTTGGGTAAAGGCATGATCAGGATTTTTTATGGCAGGATTCTCATTTTTTAGATTACATCCAAGAATTCTAGCATTGGTTATTTAGTTTGTATAACATCTGTTGAATTATTTACAGTTCCATTAAAAAATGAGATATCAAAGGACCAAACATGCCTTGTTCCATCCATAAGCACAAGATTATCATCTCTGTTAAGCATGAAAACTCCACTTGAGTTTATTATTATTGAATTTTGTAATTGGTACATGATAATTTATTGATGCCTTGTCTTGTTCACTTTAAATAATTTTCAGTCGTTTGGTGATTTGGTTTTCAAATGATTGCTACTTCTTAGTTCTTAGTTATCATTTGCAATGAAACAGATGGTGCATTAACTCTAGGAACTTAAATGATGTAATGTTGTTGAAATTCCTGCTATATTAATTGAATGTGATGAGCTATTTAGATAAATTAGAACGAACATAAGTAGCTTTTGTTTGATTCTGAATTTTTTTTGAAGTAATCTACCTATTGAGTCTTTGTTGTTATTGTTTTGGGAGTTTAAGAATTTTAAATGTCATTTATTTTGGGTACCATCATTATGTATTGCATTACAAAGTAATACAAGGTCAAGGCAATCAAAGGGCTTTTGGGTTTTGCAGCACATAATTATTTAGAAATTATAGATTTTAGGTTCTATTAATAATATATCAAAGGTAATTATAGGCCATGTGTTTTCACTTTTCGACATCATGTGTGCTTTCATATACATATGATGAGTAGTTTCAGCTTATGTATATGATATATCTAGATTTTGCAATAGATTTTATTATTTTAGAGCCATTGATCGTTTATTATTCAAATTGTATTGTTAAGGGGAACTATTCGTTGTCAATTAAGTTTAACCATTTTACCTTGCATTAGCGAGTTGCCCATTTCGTGAATAAATGTCAAGCCAATCTAGATTTTGGTTACAACTATCCAACTTAAAAATACTGGATAAGAATGAACACCAACTAGAAATTTGCAAAAGTTGAATTAGATTTGTTTTAGTGTTTCTTTTTTATGGAGTTAATTACAATCATTTTCTATATAAATATATATATATATATTCTTTAAGATTTATCATCTTCTTAGAATCCAAACTATCATTAGATTTTAGTTTTTCTCAATATCATCAAAAAATCTCACGTTTCATTAGATTTTAGTTTATCTTAGTTTTAATTAGTACTCTTATGTTTGTTTCATTGGATTGTAGTTTTATCAGTGTCGTCTAAAGATTCATTAAGTGTAACCATTTTACCTTGCATTAGCAAGTTACCATGGTTAAAAACTTAGGAGTTGTCAACAATAGCGAAGACGCTGTAAGGAAAGCAATAAATACCAATCATAGAGAGGTGGATAGTCTAAAACGTAAATTTGCAACAGTGAAAGAAAAAGAAATGAAGCAAGCTCACTAAAGATAACTGAGGAGTGAAAAGAAAAAGTTGAATAATCACGATATCAATTTGAAACTTACAAAATATTGTATGAAATATTGAGTAAGGTAAATGTTATAAAATGAAATGAATGCTTTTAATTAATAATTTAAAAATTAAGTTGCCTCTATTTTTTTAATATGTAGGTCCCCAGGATGCAAAACCACGTTATGTCACTATGGGTTTTGAGCATGTTGTAAATTCAGCAGATGTGTTAACATCTATCAACTCTTATCGAAATTACAGTGCGAAGAGGTATTTTCATGAATCCAATAGATTCTGTTATTCAAACGGTCAAGTAACCTTCATCCCTTATGTTTTCCCTGAAGAAATGTTCGACCTATTCACTTCAACCGCAGAAGAGACACGTAAGTTTTTTATGTACATCCGTACATATAACACCAATTTTGGTTTTACATCTTTTAGTGTAAAGTGAGAAAAAGAGCATGCCAAAAGTAATATGGGTGTATATACATTTAGAATGTAAGGCCAAATTCATTATTTTATAACTAATTTACTTCCTGATAAGGAGCATCCTTCTTTTTTGCAACTGTACTTTTATGATACTAATCATGAAGTGCAAAATCAAATGCATTGCTCAAATAGGATGAAAGAGACAATTTTGGCAAAGTTAATTAGTATGCTTGCAAAAAACCCATATGCAAGTTTTTCCACACTTTAGAAAATAAGGAAGATTTAGAACATCATGTTGTTCAATTAGTTTCAAGTGTTAGTCTTGATCAAAGAGTATTTGATATGCCAACTACTTCTCAAGTTGTTGTTATTAAGATAGATGATAATACATGTGCTTAGCCAACTAAGAAGGATATCTTTGTCTATATTCACTTTGCAAGTAGCCATAGAATCAATTACTACTACGTTATTATAATCCTTTACAATACCCTTTATTATTCTCGTATGACGATGTGGGTTGGCACAATAGAATTCAAAGAAAAATTACAACAGGATCACATATAAATTACAACACATAGCCCATTCTTGATACTCATTTAGTCAATTCTATTAAAGAGTTACTTGACAATGAAAATGAAGTTAATTTTTTTCATTTCATTCATTAAATAAGTTGGTTGGTTTATAACTATTTTTTTCATACTAAAGCAAAATATTTGTTCTATTTTCACAGTATATTATAAACGTAAAAGGAATTGTGTATGTTGCCATGAGTATTATTGTTATAAACTTCAAGTTAGGGACATAAGGAATTCTATTCTATTACATTCTACTTTTGCAGCAGTACGTCATTGATATGTATGTCAAGTTAGAGACATCTAGGTTAGATTTTATTCATCATAGATAAGATGAGATACATTTAGATTTTTGCTAAAGGATTATGGATTCTACTAATATGGGTGAAAGTGTTGGTTAAAATATTTGAACGTAGGATTTTTCTTTCAGCATCTTTTATAGGTGGGCCAAGAGACTTGCGAAAAAAGGTACATGGATGTTATGGCATTGGTTCAACATTTTGGCAAACCCGACATCGTCCTTACTATCACTTGCAATCCTTATTAGCCAAAAATACAACAAGAAACATGACACGCATCTTGTTGCTTGTGTTTCTAAATCAAAGTTGGAGTGCTTAGAAAATGAAATAATGAAAAAGCATGTATTTGGTCCAGTTATGGCATATGTTTATGTCGTTGAGTTTCAAAACTAAGGTTTTCCCCATGCACATTTTCTTATTGTTTTACAACAAGCAGCGAAATTAACAGAACTTGAAACTTTTGATTCATTTGTATATGTTGAGCTTCCCAATGAATCAATTCACCACCACTTGTATACCGCTATTGTAAAACATACGATGCATGGTCCATGCATTAGTTTGAACCCAAATAATGTGTGCATGGACTCATATGGTAAATTCAAGAATAACTTTCCAAAGGCCTTTCGTGATTGTACTTCGCATGGGAAAGGTTTGTATCCCAAATATCGAGACGTAATGATGAGAAAATTGTAGTTGTTAGGAAATGCAGTTTGGACAATCATTGAGTGGTTCTGTTCAATCCTTACTTGTTAAATTTGATTGTCATCTAAATGTTAAGGTTTGCTCTACCATTAAGGTTGTTAAATACATGTACAAGTACATATACAAAGGTCATGATCGCATTGTGATTCAATGCACTGACAATAATGAAAAGGTTGACATTGATGAGATCGAAAGCTTCCAATCAACATGTTGGATAGCAGCACTAGAGGCAATGTGGAACATATATGGCTTTCCTTTGAATGAAATACATCCACCATTCATCATGCTGCAACTACATTTAAAGGGAAAGTAATTGGTTAAGTTTAATAAGAACTATGTGTTGCAAAATGTGGTTGAGAATGGATTGTCATCCTGCTCCATGTTGACGGAATAATTTAACATGAATCAGTGTGATAATTTAGCTCGTACCATCTTATATAGAGGATTTCCTAGGCATTTTGTATGGAATCAACAAGTAAGAAGATGGACACAAAAGTAAAAGCGTCAAGTTATTGGCAGAGTTGTTGTGGCAAATCTAATGGAAGGTGAAAGACCTTCGTTTGCTATTAAATCACATTAAAGATTGCACATCTTTCTAGGAACTCAAAGTTGTCAATAGGGTCCATGCTTCCTCGTATAAAGAGGCAGCTATTTTGCACATGTTACTTGATGCTAATAATAGTTTAGATTCGTGCTTGGAAGAAGCGTTCGCATATCAGATGTTGTTTACTTTGCATTGATTGTTATTGTTATATTGTGATCCTCAAAACCTTCGTCAATTATGGGAGAAATTCATAAGTGAATTATGTCTAGATTCTAAACGTCTACAACTATCCGCAATTAAAACAAACTTAAGAGCTCTGCAGCATATTAACACAATTCTAGAATCAAATGGAACGAATATTACCGGATTTTCTTTAGTTGATTATCCAATTACTTTTGATGATGTTTTTCAATGTACTAGAGAAATAGATAAAGAGTTGGGCTTGGATGTTGATATTAAACACTTAGAAGGCACATTGAAATTAAATCTTGCCCAAAAAATACATATGATTCTATTCTTGATAAAGTGTTTAAAAATGTACCAGCTTTATTTTTTATAGACGTTCCAGGTGGTACAACAAAAACCTTCTTATATAGAGAGCAGTATTGGCAAAGGTTAGATATAAAGGAATAATTACAACGGGGATTGTATCATCAAGTGTTGCCTTCATTGTTACCTGGAAGTCGAATGGCCCATTCGAGGTTTACATTGCTAATAAATCTTGATGGGATCGAGACATGTAACGTTAGCAAACAATAAACATTGGCAAAATTATTATTGAAAACACATTTGGTCATTTGGGATGAAGCACCAATGTCAAATAAATAAAATATTGAAGCATTAGATTCGATGCTTATGGTGTAATCGATAAAGATATACCATTTGGCGGAAAAGTGGTAGTTTTGTCATGATTTTAGACAATTACTTCTTGTAGTTTCTAAAGTTAATAGAAAAGATGTAATGAAGTCGACACTAGCAACATAATATATTTGGCCTTTGTTGGAAAAAATCAAGTTAGTCGAAAATATGAGAGCAAGACTTGATCCAGAGTTTTCAAACTTCATACTTCGAGTTGGTAATGGTATAGAAGATGAACTTCTGGGCAATATGATTTCTATGCCTTCTCATATCACCTTGCCATATGTTGATGAACAAATCTCCTTGAAAAATCTAATTATAGTCGTGTACCTTAATTTGAATAAGTATGTTGAGGAAAAAGATGCAATGTCAAGTCGTGCTATATAACGATAAAGAATGAGTTTATAGATGAAGTTAATTCTTTACTTATTCATCGATTTCATGGTGAAGTTGTTAGGTACTACAGCTTTGATGGAATTCTTAATGAAAACATGAGTTCGGTAAATCTAGAATTCTTAAATAGTTTATCCTTGAGTGGTTTCCCTCCATATGATTTGATGCTAAAGAAGGATTATCGAATTATTCTCCTGCACAACATTAATCCATCTGAGGGATTATGCAAAAAAACGCGGTTGATTTGTCGAAGACTTGAGAAAAACATCATCAATGCAAAGATATATACATGTCATTACAAAGGGAAAAGAGTTTTTCTGCTTAGAATACCTTTCACTCCAAATGAAGATGAAAAAATGCCATTCAAATTCAAAAGGAGACAATTTCCTATTCGATTGTGTTTTGCAATGACTATTAATAAGGT
The DNA here is from genome assembly GCA_039657365.1 of Stephania yunnanensis. NCBI lineage: Eukaryota > Viridiplantae > Streptophyta > Magnoliopsida > Ranunculales > Menispermaceae > Stephania > Stephania yunnanensis. The sequence continues at coordinate 48,313,189 of CM077585.1, read as the reverse complement.
TCAAAGGCAAACACTACACTTCGTTAGAGTTTATCTGAGAGAACCAATTTTTTTTCACTGTCAATTTTTATGTTGCGCTTTCACATGCTACAAATGCAACTTGCATCAAAGTTCTTATTAAACCTTCTAATCATAATAACCAACCAAACACGACAAAGAACATTGTTTACAAAGAGTCGTGTTCTTATTAAACCTTCTAATCATAATAACCAACCAAACACGACAAAGAACATTGTTTACAAAGAGTTGTTATTACTCATGGATGTTTCTCTTGCGGAATCATTTTGATTGAAATGTAAGTTTTTAGCCATTTTATAATTAAAACTTGTTTAATTTTTCTCGTTCTCTTTAGTCATTCCTTAACAAAATTTTATCTTTTAAATATAACAGGCGCAAACTCGTAAAGAAGTTGAAGAATCACTATGAGTAAGTTGTTACTTCGTGTCGTCTGCCACTCATGCTTAAAACAAAAAATTCTTGAAGATGTTGAAAATCGAAAAGGTTGTTTACTTCGTAACACATTACTGTCATGGCATAAGACAGTGGATGGATGCCTTCGAAACTATCTTTATTCCTAACAAGTTCCTACTATGGCTACGGTTACAAAAACATGTGTTGGGAACCGATGGTGATTTGATAAGGTCATCCAATTTATTTTTTGGATTGTATAGGGATGTTCACTGCTATGTCACATATTGTTTAGTTGGTAATAAATACATTTGAATGCAAAAGCATATTCATTTGATAGTGCAGTTTTTTCTATTGACACTATCGTCTTTTTACCATTCTTGCAAGTTATTGTATTTGATTACAACAACAACAACAACAACATAGCCTCAGTCCCAAATTAACTGGGGTCGGCTACATGGATCAAACTTTTCCATTGTGCTCGATTACGTGCAATTGATGGTGAGCTTTACAAACCATTCAAATCCCTCCTAATTAATGCATCCCATGTTAACCTTGGTATGCCCCTACCTCATCGAATTACTACAGTTTCTATTGAGTCAAGTTTTCTAGTTAGGGCATTTGTAGGCCGTCATTGCAAGTGACCAAACCATCGCAACTGCCTTTCCCTAATCTTTGTATCAAATGGTGCTACTCCTACTTGTCTTTGAATTTCTATATTTCTTATTCTATCTTTACCAGTTTTACCACACATCCAACTAAGCATCCTCATTTCTGCTACGTTCACTTTATGTAATCGTTGTTGTTTTACCACCCAACATTCACTTCCATAGATCATAGCTGGCCTAATTGCGGTCCTATAAAATTTTCCTTTTAACTTAGTAGGAACATGTTGATCACAAATCACCCCTGTTGCACTCCGTCTTTTCTTCCATCCAGCTTGAATTCTATGTGTGACATCATTTTCAATGTTACCATCATTTTGTATGATTCATCCTAGGTATTTAAAGTGGTTTACCTTAGGAACTTCTACTTCCCCTAATTTTACCACTCCATCTCGATGTCTAGTGTTTCCAAACTCACAGTGCATGTATTCAGTTTTCATCGTACTCAACTTAAAGCCTTTAGATTTTAATGTATCCCTTCAGAGTTCTAATTTCTTATTCACTCCATCTTTAGTTTCATCCACTAAGACAATATCATCTGCAAATAGATACACCATGGTATGTCATTTTGAATATGTCTAGTTAGTTCATCCATAACTAAAGTAAATAGGTATGGGCTTAAAGTCGATCCTTGATGTAGTCCTATCGTAATGGGAAGTTCTTTTGTAGCTCCTCCAAATGTCTTTATACTTGTTACTACTCCATCATACATATCCTTAATAGTGTATATGTATCTAGCATGCACTCTTTTTCTTTCTAGAACCCACCAAAGAACATCTCTAAGGACCCTATCAAATCCTTTTTCTAAATCTACAAATACCATATGAAGATTTTTTTTTCTTTTCTCTATATTTTTCTAACAATCGTCTTACAAGGAAAATCGCCTCCATAGTTGACCTCCCAGGCATGAAACCAAATTAGTTCTCTGATATTGTTGTTTCTCTCCTTAGCCTATTATCGATTATCCTCTCCCAAGGTTTCATAGTGTGACTCATAAGTTTAATTCCCTCGTAGTTTGAGCAACTTTGAATGTCTCCTTTGTTTTTGAAGATTGGCACAAGCGTGTTTCTTCTCCAATCCATTAGCATCCGTTTTGATTTTCTAATTTTATTGAAACGTTTTGTTAACCAAGTCAATCCAATTTCTCCTAAACATTTCCAAACCTCTATGGGTATTTCATCTGGGCCACATGTTTTCCATATTTTCATTCTTTTCAATGCCACTTTAACTTCTACAATTCTAATATTGCGTGTATAGTTTACAATACAATACAAGTTATTGTATTTGATTATTAGTTATAAAATATCACTAAAGTTGATCACTTATGTAGATCCATTGCTTTCATGATATACAAACTTCTTTTTTCTCATGTATTCATACTCATTCACAGCAGGACTTGTTTACATTCGAAACAATACCCTTCATAACGGCCACAAAGTCAGAAAGACAATTACAAGATACATTTTACCATAAATGGTTTTTGATACTCTTCTTCTTAGAGAGGTTTTTAAACTCTTGAAGGGCTTTTGGAGGCGAATTCCCCTCCGACCCAAATTTACCTCCAGCCTCTAGTGGAGAATTAAGAGACTAAAACTTTCTTCTCACAACAAAATTCCAAGTTAATAATCCAATTGTATTCATTTAGTTACATCTAAAACTATGTAATACTTAAAATCAACATTGTAAAACCCTTGTAATTAAGTGTTAGGCAAATGCTTCTTTCCTTTGATGGTGGTCTTAAAAAATGGTTTGTGGGACTAACTTTTTGAGTGTTAAGAATGGTGGGGAAAAGGGACTAACTTGCAGGATACTTAGGAGTCTTTGTTTTAGGACAAATGGGAAATATTCTATCTTATGGAAAATTAACCATATCGATTACAAGTAAGCCTTGATAAAAATTATGTAAAATGATAAATTGTTTACTTTGTTCCATTTCTTTAATTTGTTGAATTATGTTTTCCCAAAATGTAGTCTTTCTTTCCTTTATAAATGTGTTCATCAAGGTTTTTTTTTTTTGCTTTTTCATGGTTTGGTAATTTAGTGTATTTGAGATTTTTTTCACACTAAGGCCTCTATAGATCAGGGTCATGTCATGCTTAGATTTCAAGTAATATCGAACTATTGGAAATTTGAATTAGAATAAGAGTTAGAGATTTTTATATAAATCATAATTTGTATTCATTTAATGTGTTTCTTGTTGTTATTTTATTATTGTATCATTTTTATTGTTGTGTCCTTTGTTTCTATATTTTTTTACTTTTTTGTTGAAGGAGTTTTTCATTTTGTTGTTAAAAGAAGGATTGCAAAATAATTAGAACAGTAAAAGAAAATTACTTTATTCCAAGTACTCAGGGAATTTGTTAAGAAAATGTTGTGCTTGTAATGAGGATCTTCCCTTTGATGTTTAATTGCATTGCTTTAGCCATCATCACTGAGTCACTAAGGCGGCTATTATCCGTAATCGAATTGAAGAACCAAAGTTGGTGTTGTTGAAAACTAAGGGCAATACATGAGATATGCATTATAGGCATGTTGGGTTAGAAGCAGCAGCAAGAAAGGCCACATATAGAGGGAGTTATGAGAATGTTGTTTCTGGAGAATTGATAAACCCCTCACCAACTATTTTTAGATTACTTCTTATCACCAAGATTGGTATTCACCAGTTCTCGCAGCCCATTTGCTTTAAATCAACTGTGTGTTTCGGCTCCATTTTTGTTATGCATCTAACAAGTTCTAATTGCTAGGATTTAAAACCTGAAAATGCTTGCAATTAGTAGCATATGGATTTTCATTTTATTTATTTATAAAGTAGTTGGATTGTTGAAAATTATTGAAAATGATCTTTTGTACTTCCATACTAGGATGTGGAGTAATATCTTACACTAGGACCTTTGAACTTAAAAAATCAAATGAATTTTAAAAGATTATAGACTTGGAATAAGAAAATATGGCTTGGTGCCAAATGTTTTCTGTTATACGGCTCTAATTGGTGGATTTTTTAAACCGGTATAGATGGTGCAAGCAAGAAACTCCTTGTAGGAGATGTTTTCATATGTTGTTTGATAATTTAAAATATTTATTTTCATTATTTGTTCAACCAATACTGTGGTATGAAAAATGATATGATTTAAACCTTATGGGTTTATGTAGGAAGACTTGATCTGTACCACATATTTGTTGGATTTTTGGGGTTCATATACAGCAGAAAATTCAAAATAATTCTGAAAAACCCCAATAGGATCGAAAATAGGTTCCATTAGACGAGATCTAAAAAGTAAATCATACTTTAATACGCGATTTTCTTCTATGATTGTTCGATCTCCAAGTCGTTCAAGTGCGTCCTCTATTAGAAATCTACATGATTGGTACCACAATTTGGAGTGCTAGTCCCCAAGAGAGATTGAAAACGTTTTTCTTTCTCTCCCAAAATCCAGAGAACTCAAAATTTGTAAAAAAAAAAGTCTTATTTCATTTTAGGGTTTCACCCTATATTTATGTGTGGATAAGTTCTCACTTAAAATCATATTCGTAATACAATTATTGTATTTAGACACTTTAAGCAAATTACACATACGCCCCTATTAATAAGTTATCATATAACATATTGTAAGGGCTTTTATGTCATGAGTTTTATCATATAAAATTCATTACTCTAGACCAATTGAAATTGCATAAAGTCATTCTTTGTGTGCGACCTAATAGGTTCATGCGACGTTGGCAATGAACCAAACTATTTTGGTACACAGTCATAAGCGGTCTCTAGCAAGGCATTATGACTACCAAAGTAGCATGAATATCAAAAATTGATACAACCTAGTGAATAAAATATATCATATCCTTTCGTCATGCGATATCCTTTGACTAAACATAAGGAATGGAAAGTCACCCTTAATGATACTAGTCTCAATCTTTTAGTAAACCGAAAACATCCAAGTGATATTGATCATATCAATTCACATGGACTTGGCCATTATCAGTTTATAATATTGAGGGATCCACTGATATCACTCTCTATACGAGAGTGACATTATATCTTAATTACACACATTTACATATTATTCACATGGTAACCAATCACAATCTTTATAATCATTCGGTTAAATACAACGTTTGATTTTAAAAAAAATTACCATGCTCCTAATATTGAAGTCTATGGTAATCTCAAGTCGAAGAACTAAATGATATACCTATCATGAGTAACACCTATGACTTAATCCATATGGTATTCTCATAGTGGGTCGGTCCATTACCTTGTTTCCTAGCAAGTACTCATGATCTCAATTCGTATCCATATATGCATGATCATCACATGACCATCAATCAAGATTCACCCTAGTCTTAATTCATTCAAGTCCCCAATATAATGATCGACTAGGGACATTTAGAGTATTTCAACAAATATTTGTGGATCTTACTATAAGGTAAACAAACAATCAATTATAATAAAACAGCAAATGAAACACTCAATTTTATTAACTAAAATTATAAGATAAATAATATTTGTAGATTGACCTAGGGCACATGCCCCAATATTTTTCTATAGGTACAGAACACATTCCGGAATCTTATCTAATATTCTCGATAGATTCACTTACAACTAGACAAGATATCCTTGCCAACTCACACATATACATCCAGCTAGGAGAAGATATTCAATTGCCAACTCTCAAGATAATCAAGGCATGATTCCTTTGATTAATGGAGAAAGAAGGAAACAATATATTTGTCACCTCATTTGAGTGAAGAGATACAAGGAAGATCCTACAAGAAATTCATTGTATGATCTCTTTATATATTCATGTAATCACGGCAAAAGTTTATCTCCCATGCTGGAATTTTCGATATCATTGTGAGACAAGGGCTTTCGAGAGATTGTTCTTTTTTTATTTACATACACTAAGTTAAGGGGACTTAGTCGATTCAACGAGGGCGTCTCGGACACCAATGGGACTTGAGTATTATATAGGATCGATTGTAAGGAGAGTGAGTAGTGTAAGAAAGTTTGGTGAGGGATTCACTAGCTAGATGAGGGCTCATTAGTTAGGAATTTTGCATAAATCTGTTCATCACTTTCTCTTAGCGGATTCTACTACACTAGGCGTAGCCCCGCAGACGTAAGAAGGGAGGTCCGAACTGCGATAAAAAAATTTGTGTGTCATTTATTTTTTTTGCTTGCTTTGTTTTTATTATTGTCGATGTTTATGATTGTAGTGGATTTACCATTTCAAGTGGTATCAAAGCGAGCACCTAGGCTCCTTGTTGTGTCATGGAAGGTGAAATCTGGACATAAATCACTAAAATCTGATCAGTCGGAAGAAGTTTCGATAACAAAGCTACCCTTAGTTACGCCTACAAACTACACATACTGGAAAGCAAGGATGGATGGATTTATTCTATTCTTATATGTCAAGGCTTGGAGATCAATAGAAAATGGCTACTTTGTACCTACAATCAATTATGAGCCTCAACCGACAAATCAATGGTTCGAGGATGAAGAATGACTACAGCTCACCAACAACCAAAACACTAAACGCCATTTTTAGTGCAGTAAACCAAGATCACCTAAAGTTTATATCCTCCTACAAGGTTACAAAAGAAACGTGGCAAATTATTTAAAGTATATTTGAAGGTAATAAAGACGTGCGAGACTCAAAGAAAGTCCTTGCATTCTTGTTTGAAGGACTACATATGAGTGATAGTGAGACGATTGCGGAGTACATTGCAAAATTGCGAGGCATCACAAATCAAGCCCAACAACTTGGCAAGAAGTACTCAAATTGAGAAATGGTTGAAAAATCCATTAGACCACTTCCATCAAAATTCAATGTGAAAGTGGTTGTCATCTAAGAAATAAAAGGTTTGAAAAAATTTACAATTCGATGAATTAATGGGTTCTCTAACCACGTAGGAAATGCATCTTAATCAAAATAAAAAACAAAGAGAGATGGCGTTAAAGGTGGCTACCTAATATATGAAGGAATATCAGTTCGAGACAACGAGACTGGCAATACTCACCAAAAGGTATAACAAACTTTTCAAAAGGGTATGGTGGTAGATCGGGAATAAAATATGATGCATCAAGAAATGATTTGATGCAAAATCCAACAATGAAAGAAATATCAAATAAGGACAATGCCAAGAATGTAGCGGATTTTGTCATTACCATTCAGAATCTCTAAACAAAAAATCACTTGACAAAACTTTAAGTGATAATGACTCACATAGTGAAAGTAAGAATGGACATCGAAGCAACTATGTTGCTTTTACTTTTGTTGTACCCACAGTTTTGGTTGTAACCACAACGTCTGTTGTACTTACAACCTTGGTTGTACCCACAATGCTTGTTGTATCCACAAACTCTAATACATCAGATCAAGTAATTTCTATAACTTATGATTCAGATTCAGATTCTACTAATTCAGGTTGATACTACAAATTTGAAAGAAGCATATGCAAAGATCTATGTGAAATGGTCATATGTAATTGACAAAAATATCATAATGTTAAGAAAGATTACAGCCTTGCAATACCAACTTAGTGCTAAAGAAAAGGAGTTATGTGAAGTTAATAAAATCTTTGAAAGATCATAGTCGACTCTCAAGCAATTGAACAAAGAAAAGCACAGCTTTATGACATCCTCAAAATGGGAAATAATTCACATGAACACAAAGACCTTGGCTACATAAGCAAATGATCAACCTCTAAGAAAGGAGAAGCCACTTTCTTCATTAAAAAAAATTGAAGGAACTGCTGCCACTAGAATCAAAGATGTTCAACTACGTTTCAGGCCAACGTGTTTTTATTACGGCATCAAGGGTCATATCTGACCTCGATGCTACAAAATATATCGAGATCTAGCTAGGCAACAAAGAGCCGTCACCATCAACTATGATAGGTCCCGCAATGCAGCTAGGCATGTTATAAAAGATATGTAAAAATGGGTACCCAAAAGGAGCTTGCAATGCAATGTAGCTCACGTAAGCGATGTATGTAGTCTGCCTCAATTTTGATGCAATGGCACAAATGTTCCATTGATTTTGTGCTTATCTTCTTCCATACATTAAGACAACACCATATGGACTATTGTCAGGTATAGTGCTAAATCATAGTTATTTCCTTTTTTTGCAATTTGTTTTGTTTTGTTTTGTTTTATGACATGGAACAAGTTGGATAGATCAACGACAATTGGAGATGTTGAACTTACTTAAAATGCTATGTTTTCTATCCCTACAGAAGACTCTGTACTCACAAACCATTTTGTACCTACAGAAGCTTTTGTTGGAGGTAAAGATGAATTCATAGGGAGTAAGTGTAAGTATGAGAGTTTCTATGTGTCCTTTTATATTGCTTTGATATTGTTAATTCTACAACTCTTTTATATTATCTATATTTCCTATGTGCTTATTATTGATATGGTAGTTAATTATTTTCCTCGTTTCGAGTTTTGATAATTTATGTCCTAAATAGGGAGATAATGCAAGGACGAAGGAGGAGTTCATTCAGTTAATATATGATACCTCTCCTGAGTTACTTTCTTTTACCCTTGTCTTTTATTTTGTCATAAATTAGTTCCACTATAGAGGGAGCTTATTATGACTTATACTATTTCAGTTCAATTTCTTTGTTTCTACAAATTGTTTTAGTTTCTTAAGCATGAATATTTGGTCTACTGTAATTTGAATTCAGCTCATGAATTTTGCCTTGTTGGACTTTGCTATATTGCTAACACATGCCTTAACTTATTTATATTGATCATATTCGCTTTATAAATGCATGTTTTATTTGTTTAAATCTATCATAATCCTTTTTCATTAGGTTGTGACAAATAGATGACAAAGGGGGAGATTGATAAGGTAAAATATTTATTGTCATTATTTGTTCAACCAATATTCTAGTATAAAAAGGATATGATTTAAACCTTGTGAATTTATGCGGGAATACTTAGTCTATACCTATAGAAAGTACATAACACGCTCTAGAATTTTACCTAATATTCTCGACAGATTCACTTACGGCTAGACAAAATATCATTGTCAACCCACACATATACATCCAGCTAGGAGAAGATATTCGATTGCCGACTTGCAAGACAATAAAGGCATGTTTCTTTTGATCAACGGAGAAAGAATGAAACAATATATTTGTTACCTCATTTGATTGAAGACATACAAGGAAGCTTCTACAAGAAACTCATTGTATGATCTCTTTATATATTGATGTAATCACAACATAAAATTTATCTCCCATGCTGGATTTTTTATATCATTGTGAGACAAAGCTTTCAAGAGATTATTCTTTTTTATTTATACACACTAGGTTAAAGGGACTTAGTTGATTCACCGAGGGAATCTTGGGCACCAAAGGGACTTGGGTATTGTGTAGGATTGGTTGTAAGGAGAGTGGGTAGTGTAGCAAAGTTTGGTGAGGGATTTTCACTAGCTAGGTGAGAGGTCACTAGTTATGAACTTTGCATAAATCTATACATCACTTTCTCTTAGTAGATTCTACACTGGGCGTAGCCCCACAGATGTAAGACGGGAGGTCTGAAGTGCGATAACAATTTTGTGTGTTCATTATTTCTTTTTGCTTACTTTGCTGTTGTTGTTTAAGATTGTAGTGAATTGAGCATTTTCACTGTTGATCCAAATAAGATTACATACATAATCATGATTGATGGGTACTGTAAATTGGGTGAGCTTGGGAAGTTTCTAAGCTTCTAGGTGAGATGTTAGATAATGGAATCGCTCTTGACATTGTCACATACAATGCTTTAACTTCTAGGTTCTGTAAGGAAATGAGAGTTAAGGAAGCTTTCAAGATAAATGATTAGATGTCTCGAATAGGCATTGTACCAGATGAAGTTTCATATAGCACATTGGTTGATGAACTTTGTCATTTTGGCTCAACCAGATAAGCCAATTTGATGTTGAAGAGCCTATTCAACAACATCATTTAATGGACAGAGGAGCTTGTATTTTGCAAGTGCTCGTGGGACCTAAAAGGCATGCAATGAACTATGAAAATGCAGTTCTACTAGCAAATGGTCCCTTGGATTTCTTTAGATATCAAACCATGATGAGCGATTGAAATATGCAGAAAGGTCAGTATCTTAATATATGTTATATAAAAGCTTTTCATTCTTCTTCACTTTATGCTTTTTAATTAATATTCTGTGTAAGTTTGTGAATAGAATATGTTTATTGTGTATTCATCTTGTGTACAAGGTAATCTATATATACACGTATAAGGCTTAGAATACAAAAGGAAAGTGTAATCACAAATGAAAACTACTAATTACACGATATACTAATTTCCTTAACTGCTGAATATAATATTGAGTTTTCATAACTGGTAGTTTCCTTAACATACCAGTTTCCTTAACACCCTCCCTCAAACACAAGATGGATTCGTCAAAATCAACTTGAGTTTGTCTACCAAGGCATGAAAGCGACCCGAAAGATGAGCTTTATTAAAGATATTAGTCGTTTGATTGGAGGAGGAAATAGAAGAAAGCTGAAGAGTGCCCCGAACTAGATGTTGACGGACAAAGTGACAATCATTCTCAATATGTTTTGTTCTTAACTTGATTGTTCAAGAAGGAATGAAAGGAGTTGATCCATCAATCACATGAAAAACATCATTGTGTGCAATTTGGATCGCACTTTGATTGTTACAATGCATGATGGTAGCAGAATCATGTGTAACCCTCATATCTTTAAGTAACCATCGAAGCCAAAGTAATTCAAGGTAGCATCAGCGAGAGCCCGATACTCGGATTATGTACTAGAGTGAGATGTTATTGTTTGTTTCTTGCTTCGCCAGGATATTAACGAGTTGGCCAAGAAGAAACAATAACCAGTAGTAGAACGTCGGTCGGTAGGATCACCCGCCCAATCTGCATCGAAGTAACCCGATAATAACAATAGAGAGTTGTCAGAGAAGTGAAGGCCATGAAATAAAGTACCTTTCACATATCGATGGATGTGGAGAACACTAGTGAAGTGAGCAATACGGGGGGCTGACATGAACTGACTGACAACATGAACTGCGTAAGCAATGTCCGACGACTAACAGTAAGATAAATCAAATTCCCCACGAGCCGACGATATAAGGTAGGATCTAAAAGAAGTGTACCATCTGACGGAGTCAACTTGGCATTCATGTCTAATGGGGTGGATGCAATATCAATATCAATAATGGCAGAACGAGAGATCAAATCAGAGGCAAATTTTGCTTGTGAAAGATAATTTCCATCAGAAGTAGAATTGACTTCAAGACCGAGAAAGTAGCTCAAATTACCCAAGTCTTTCATCTCAAAGTGGCTTTTGAGATATTGATGTAAGTCGGGAATCCAAGTTGAGTCGTCCCCGTGATGATCATGTCATCAACATAAAGTAGGAGAAGAACCATGCCTTTGTCAGTTCTTCGGGTAAACAAGGTAGAATTATGAGGACTTTACTGAAAGCCAAATTGTGTAATAATGGAACTGAACTTGGCAAACCAGGCACGGGGAGCCTGTTTAAGCCCATATAATGCGCAACGAAGAACTAACTTGTTTAGGAGAATGAGAATAGCCAGAAGGTGGACACATATAAACCTCTTCTGCGAGATCACCGTTCAGAAAGGCATTTTTAACATCCATTTGAAATAAAGGCCAATGTCGAACAGCTACTACAACAAGTAAACTTCAAACAGAGGTCGGGCGGGCTACATGGGCAAACGTTTCTTCATAGTCGACACCATATTCCTGTGTGTAACCTTTAGTAACCAGACGAGCCTTATATCGCTTAATAGAGTCATCAGAGCGATTTTTTATCTTGTAAATCCATTTGCATCCAATCGGAGTTTTGTCATAGGGTAGCTCTACTAAGTCCTAAGTATGAGTCTTCTCTAGTGCACTTAGTTCTTCTACCATTACTTACTCTTTACAAGGGGTCAAAACTAGCTTCTCGATAGGACGAGGGCTCATGTAAAGAAGAAATAGCAGAAAAATAATGATAATTTTTAGGTAAGGGGGAGGTTCAGATACCCGTACAGACCGGTGAGGTGGGACAGGAGCAGGAACAAGAGTATCATAGGGGACAGATTATTCGATGACGGGTGCAAGAACGGGATCACGATCATTGAGCTCATCTGACGTACCTGCAGCAGGAGATGGGAAAAGCTCGATATATGGGTTAATGAAAAATGGTTGAGAACAGGATAGTGAACTGTCGAATTTGGATAGGGTGGAGAACATGGTATTTTCCCAAAAAGTGACATGTGTGGAGATGCGTAATCTCCTAGAAAGAGGATCCCAACACCTATAGCCCTTATGTTCAATTCCATACCCGAGGAAACAACACAGATGAGCACGCGGTTCAAGTTTGGTATGTTCAGGGGGCTAAGAAGAACGAAACATGCACAACCAAATACCCGAAGATGAGAACAGTCTGGTGGTGTGCCATATAATCATTCAAAAGAAGAGATGTTCTTTAACACTGGTGTAGGAAGTCGATTAATGGTAAAGACACAATTTAAAGCAGCTTCACCCCAAAATTTTTCAGGATAGGATGCAGAGGGAAGTTGGGCTCGAGCAGAATCTAGGATATGTCGATGTTTTCTTTCATCTCGACCATTTTTTTTAGAGGTATACGGGCAGGAACGTTGAACAATGGTACCTTGTTGTTTAAGAAATTGAAGAAGCATACAATCACGGTATTCTAAAGCATTGTCAGTACAAAGAATTTTGATTGTACGTGCAAATTGAGTTTTGATCATATTAGCAAACTCAATATATGTTTGAGATATTTCATATCGATGCTTTAGAAAATATATCCAAGTGAATCTAGAATAATCATCAATGAACAGTACAAAATATCGATAACCATTCACAGTGGAAGTAGTTACAGGACCCCAAACATCAGAATGAACTAACCCAAACGGAGTATTATTGATGGACTCGTTAAGACTGAAGGAAGAAGCAGGTTGTTTTGCTAACTGACAATGCACACAATCAAAATACTCAAATTTAAAAATAATGAATGACCCACTGGAAACAAGAGTACGGAGTTTACTGACTGATGTATGACCAAGACGAAGGTGCCACTGATAGACTGAGGGGGTGGAAACCTGCTGCGAGAAATCTGTTTGATGGCAGGCATGTGAAGTGACGTGAGCTCAAATAATCGTCCTATTTTGATCCCCGTTCCCAGAATCCGACCCGTCTGAATGTCCTATACCTGACAACCAGTGGGAGAAAATAAAATAGTCAAGCCTTTGTCGCATAATTGGCTGACAGAAATTAAGTTCAGAGTGAGGTCGGGAACACAATGGATGTCGGGGAGATTCAAACTATGGTTGGACATTGGGGTGGGCAAACCACAGTTTAGTGGTCAAACCGAGGGTTTACGGTTTGGTCATTTTGCAAACCACCACAAAACCGCAAACCACCAAAATCGCAACCAAACCAAACCGCGGTTTGGTGGTTTGGTGGTTTGGTTTCGCGGTTTTTTTTTGTTACATGTTTTCAAAAAAAATAGTGGTGGGAGGCGGCAGTGAGAGATCACTGGTAGGAGATGGCGATGGCAACTGGTGGGAAGCGGTAGTGACAACGACTAGTATAAGGCAGCAACGGATGGCCTCAACTGGTGGAGGCGAATATGTTTAGGATCTTGATATGGAGATGAGAAAATGAAACGGTTGTTGTTTATATTGGTTAAGGTTAAGTTGTTTATATTGGTTAAGGTTTTAAAATATGAATTAAATAAATTTACTAAATTACCTCGGTTTGGTTTGGTGAACCGCGGTTTTTCATAATTGAAAACCACTACCAAACCATGATTTTGAGGTTTTCAAGTTTTTCAAACCGCCCCCAAACCGCGAGTTTTGAAAACCAGACCAAACCATACGGTTTTTGCAGTTTTTGTGGTTTTGGCGATCTTAGGGAAACCGATGCCCACCCCTATTGGACATGGTTCATGAGTGGGTAGCAGACATGGAGCTACCATTTGTAGTTTGAGTTCTCAAGGAATGCAACGAAGGACTACTGTTAGAAAATAGAGATAGATTTGGTGTCATATGATTACAACACCCAGAATCAAAGAACCATTGGTTACCTAGGTTACAGATATGGCAATGGGTTGGGTAGGTATCACCTGTTTGATGATTGCTTCCAAATCACTCATAGAGAACATCGGAGGGAGGTGACCCATTAGATACAGCAGCAGCAACAGAAGAACCAGTGTTAGAGACAGATGCAGACTTAGGTGTGCCTTTGGGACGAGATCGTTTATTTGGGCAGTTATGCACTATGTGACCGCGTTCATGACAGTATTGGCACTCAATTGTAGGACAATTAACAAACGAATGTCCTGTTTTTCCAGCTTCTTACAAGGGTGGGGGACAGATTTATGCCATGATTGAGTAGTTGCAATGGCCACTTCCGATGAAGGGCCAGAGTTGACCAAGCCAAGTCGAGTTTCCTCAAACAAAATTTCTTTTACAGCTGCGTCAAGAAAGTAGTGGATCGCGATGCAGGAGGTTCGCATGGACTGATTCATATTCATGGCGAAGAGCCATGAGAACTTGGATGAGATGAAGGTGGTCTTTGCTGATTTCGGCATGTTGTAAATGGTTCCAGATTGGTTGAATGAGTGCTAAAAATTCATTGATAAACTAACCAGCTTCTTGTTTCAAACTGTTCAAGGTGGTGAACAATTGATAATATTGTGTCAAACCAGATGTTTTGTATCTAACGACCAAAAAATCCCAAATTTCTTTAGCCGTCTCAAAATTAACAAACTGAATATGAATAGAGGGAGTAGATGTGTTACAGAACCAAGTTATGATCTCATGATTCTTACTGTCCCATTGTCAAGTCGGTCAAGAAACTTGGCTTGTGTCTCCATGGCATCCTTTTCTGGTTTAGGGTTGTCTCCTGTAACGATTCTCCAAAGTTTTCGACCAATTAAAAAGCTTTTAATTCATTGGGACCAAAATGAGTAATTTGTACCATCAAGAATCATGGAGATAGGTTGTGAGACTTCACTTTTCTCCATCGAATAAGAAACTTGTCTGATTGTCGGATGACAGATTTGGTGTGCGGGCGACGGCGACGTGCATTGGCGGCGACGATGGCATGCAACGGCGGCAACGGCAGCAACGACGGTGGTGGCGAATCTGGTGTAAGCGGCAGCGCGGCAGCGGCGATCAAGTCTGAGCGGTGGTAGCGGCGAAACAGGGGCGGCAGCGTAGCAACGGCAGGCGGTGTAGCAGCGGCGAGGACCAGCGATGGCAGTGGCGGCGGCGGAATCAGACGATGGTGGCGGCGGAGACAAGAAGAAGAGGATGAATGGAGCGGCGGAGCAAGCGAGCCTTCAAGACGGTGACACAATGGCCGGCGCGACGCGGACGACCTGCAACAGACGGTGGTCGGCGCGACGTCGGTAGTGATTTGCGACGGCGGACCAGTGTCGTCGAGCGAAATAAATCGAGCGCGGCACTAAATCAGAAATGGCGGAACAACTGAATCAAGTGGCCGCGGAGGCGGAGCAGACGGTGGTGGAGAGAATAAGAAGAGGACGAAGAAGGGCGTGGAGTTGTTGATGCAGGCGGACAGGGGCTTGGCAGTGTTGTGTCTCGCACAACCAAAGGGGTCAGAGTTATGTCTCGTACAACCAGAGAAACCCATAATTAGGTCTCTGATACCATGTAAGTTTGTGAATAGAATATGTTTATTATGTATTCATCTTGTGTACAAGGTAATCTATATATACACGTACAAGGCTTAAAATACAAAAGGAAAGTGCAATCACAAATGGAAACTACTAATTACACGATATACTAATTTCCTTAACTGTTGAATACAATATTGAGTTTCCATAACGGTAGTTTCCTTAACATTTTGTACAAATGGGTTTCAACAGGTGTGACCTCAGTGTTAAGATTTTCCTAGCCATAGAGATCTTGTTTATAAATCTGCCTTTTCTATTTCTATTATAGGCAAGTTTCTGGTTGCTTGATGCTTCTTTTAAGCTACACAAGTTGAGACTAGAGTTATAACTTCTTGTCAAACGAGGTAAGTAATATTCCATCTGCATGACCATGGGTATATACGCATTTTTGGTTAAGGCCAAATTGATAAAATGTTCGGCTCATTTACCACGTTCGGGTCACATTTAAAAATAATCGTATCCTTCGACGCAACCTTGTCTCTGTTATTTAGGTTTGAGAATCATGAACCTTAATCACTTTTTCTCCTTAGCTTTTCTTCCATGCAGAAATCAAACTGCCGACTAATTTGTCCATTACTGTTGAGCACCGCTTTCTTTGAAATCTGAAAATAATTTGTCCAATTATAGAAGCAGTTTACATTGCGTTAAAAGGAAGCAGAAGCTCATTCGACAGACCCCTTACCTTATTGGAAGACAGGCTCTTGCGTCAATTTCTTAATTCTCTTTTTTTCTCCACTCTCTTGATTAGGCACTAAATTTATGCGTTGCTTTAAATTAATTTTGTTGAAGATTAAACCTTTGTCCAAGATAATTACAAGACAAGTAAAAGCAAAAAAGATTGTTGAGGTTATCAGGAAAACTGTGGAAGAACTTATTACTAATAAGTGCAAGGAGATTGTTGAAGTTGAGGGTGAACGTATTAATGAGTAGAAGTATGTCAATGAGAGAGATCCAAGTATTCTAAGTTCTTGCTCCCTGGCAGAGAAGAGGTTTGTATTTTTGTTCTACGCCACTTTTAGAGTCAATGAATTGTATCTAGGTCTATTTTCTTGTAGTTGCAGAATAAATTACCATTTCTTCTTTTTAAAATTTAGGGCCAATGAATTCAAAAAAAAAAAAAAATTAGGGCCAACGTTCTTTGTTCATGTGGAACAAACAAAATTTGAATCGTGTTCATTTTGGAAACACAATACCCTTGGAATTAGATAGATGACTGTTAGAAACTTAGAATGCCAAAAAATTCTTGTTAATAGTTCGTTATAATTTTATCTTTCGACAAGTTCTATTTTAAATTTTATTTAAGTTTTTTAGTTCGAGGAGAAAAAATAAATCTGTAGGTTGGAGGAAATAAAGTGATATCAACCTTATCTATAAAATGATATCAACCAATTGGAAAATTAGATTGGGGGTATTGTGCATTTTGAGAGACTCGTCACTGCAAACCTTGTAATTATATATGCATTGAATGCTATATGCTATCTCTTACTTGGGTTTCTAAAATGCCCAGTTGTGTTGCTTTTGTTTTGAACCAAGGTTGTCACGGGAGAAGAACTTAAACATACCATGACAAAATATGGAGTTGTTGAGGAAGCATCTATCGACGAAATCATAGATGATGTTAATATAGACAAGGTAGAAAATTATAAATTACCTCTACAATTTAATTAGACATGGTTTTTTCGCTTATTAGTACTCCTAACACGTATCTTTATACACATTTTCTATGTAAGATGGTAATATCAATTATAAAGAGTTTGTGCAACGATGACAAGAGGTATAAAAATCCTAAGATAAAAGGAAAGATTAGAGCATGAAGATGTTCATGATAGATAACACATGATCGATATACTTCATATGTATAAAAAAGCAAACACTTCATCGAAACAAATTCTTGAATGTGCCTAACACAAGTGCTCATTTAGATTTTTCTAATTTTCTCAAGAATAGATGCAATTGATTCCTCTCTATATCTCGTTCAGATCCATGTTAAGACACTTTCGACTATGTCTCAAATTGTGCATGCCACTTTCAACTATATTCAATTACATATTGTAATGGAACATAAGTTTTGCAAATACAATTCTGCATTTTTAAATTAGTACGTAGAGTAGTTTTTTTTTTTCAAAGAGTACGTAGAGTAGTTCACTTTTTACTAATTGAATTATATTAAAAAAAAAAGACAAAAAAAAAGTTTAAGTTATAAAATTTGGTATAAAAAAGTTTAGCTCGATCAACATCAATCAATTTCGCCCCGTCATCCAAACCTTCAATCTCAACAACTCCAACAAATACCATATCTTCTCATTGTGGAGTAGTGATATAGGGAGCTATGCATCTGTGCTTCCAATAGCTATTTGCGCTATCCAATCCCAATCCATTAACAACTTCGAAGGGTGGGTGTTTCGTAGGATTGATGTTGCCATTGTGGAGAGTAATTGGTTATGCCAAATCCCACTTCGAAGGGTGGGTGTTTCGGAAATTTGCAAGACACCAAGCCGCACTAATTAGCTCGATCTGATCTCGAAAAGGCGAGAAAGGAAGCCACATATACCAATTTGTGTTTTATTAGTAAATACTTTTAGCAAGTTCTCGAATTCAACCCTTTGTGAATAGAAAAAAAAAAGAGTTGAGATGGCCGACTTCAATAAAGTCAAACAGTGTTCAAGCATGATTGGTCAGTATGATTGGTGCTACATACCACCTGATAAACCAAAAAAAATAATTAAATAATTATTAGTACCATATAATTGATATTACTAATTAAGTATAAACATAGTATTACGTGCAGTTAGTTTAAATAAAAAAAAAGTGTATCATGAAGACAAAAAGAAAAATTTATACATACAGTGCCTACAAAATATTGAGTCACAGTTTAACACGTCCGTTTTTTAACTTCTTTTTGAAGAAATTTCTCTCGACTCTCTACTCTCGACTCTTGAGTTCTTGAATGCCCTAGCATCCGAATTGGAAAACAACTCCAACAACACACTCATCTGGAATTCTCTACTTTGCGTTGTCCCAATTCGACTACTACTGCGATGACCCTCGCATCAGATTCTTCAATCACGACACATTCTGAATTCTCAGTTTGACAACAACTCCAACAGCCATTGATCCTCTTCAACAACAACTACGTTAGCTCTTATACCTCGTATCCCCTCTTCGACAACAATTCCAACTACTCTAATCTCTCTATAAATATGAGATCTATTTCTCGTTGCATCTCTTTCAAAGCACTCTCTATTCTCAATTACAATCACATTCTACTACTATTTTGTCTCATTGAAATTGCTCGATATCCATTGCATGTAATGTAAGAGTTTCAATATGGTCTGAATTAGTTTTGTTCTTTAATTTTTTAAACTCGTTTAGGGGGTTTTTTACATGTTTTGCTTTCATAAATCCCCATTTATGTTTACTTTGATTGGTAAAATGTTTTTTAATCTTGTGTTATTTCAGTAGGTGTTTTTGGCACTGTTATTTGCGATGGGTTTGATTTGAATGCCAAAGCTTTTTTGAATGTATTTTGTTGTTCCATTGCTATTGTTATTCATATTGGGGAGGATTAAGCTTGCAATACTATTTAATTGAAGAACTACCTCAAACAAAGTTGTGCATTCCAAACTCAAAAAATCTCAAAATTTGGTATTTAGGCTATTTCGTTGTTAGTAAGCTATCAATACAAAGCACTACTCAACTGATTTTTTTTTACATGGATAGCTCTTATCTTCATGATGGATTTATCCATGGAAACTATTGATTTTGGACTATTTTGTGTCTTTGGTAATGGTTTTGATTTGAGGGGTGCATGTTGTAGTCTCAGCCTCGTTCATTGTAAGAATTATGATATTTTTAAAAGTTTTCAAATGCTAATTGCTAATTGAACTATTAATTTGCAGTTACCTTTGAAGAATTCTAGAATTAGGTTTCATGAATTGATATCCATTATTTAACATGTTTTTATATATTTTGGAAAAAAATACATCTGTTGTCAGGTCACTTTGCTCATTAAGAATACAAGAAATATTTGTAAAAATATTGGTCTTCCTCTAATGATTTCTATAAGGAGTTTTAAGATTTTTAAATTCATGTCACTTAAAAAAGTAGCTAGCTTGTTGAGATACCATTGTAGTATATCGTAACGTGTTTGGATGAATTGGTGCACCTGTTGCAACATTATTTTTCCATTTACAACATTTGTCCTCAACTCTCTAACTTCGAGTCGTTATCATATCTTTGGGGCCTATGGTAGTTGTTTTAAACCCCTACCAAAGACCTTTTATAGCTCTTACAAATTAACCCTGCCAAAGACATTTTATAAGGGTTTTAAACCCCTATTAAATGATTTGATATTTTGAAAAAAAAAAAAAAAAAAAAAAGGAACCCATTAAATACTATTTAACAAAAGTTTAAAACTCAGATTTTTGGAACAAAAAAATTACGCCTTTAATTATTATATCCATCAATATCTAATACAATTCAAGTTTTGACGACAAAAACATCTAATACACTTTAGGGCCTATGAACTTTGGTGCCCCTAATAGATTTCATAGCTATAAAAAATTTAATGTTTCCCAGCTAACTACTACACCAATGTTGTGAAGGTACAAATTAAAAGCCCTTTCGAGATTGGATGTCAATTTGGATGTATTGTACATTTGAAGAGTAACAGTTGGAATTACTTAATTTATAAATCATGCTTTTTGTTACTTTAATCATGCACTTTTTAAATTTTTTTATTTAAATAGGATAGAGTCAGCTTCATGTAGAAAATAGGTGTACACTTTTTATTCTATTTGTTTCTTAACCTATAGTTAAAGTTTGTACTTTTAAAATTTTGTTCTTTAATTTATGTTTCAAATGATTTTTTTGATTAATGATCATATGAAAAAGTGTGTTTCTAACATCCTATTGAATGCATATATTGTAGGGGTGGGCAACGGTTTTCGAAAAACCCCCAACCGCCGTTCGTCGTCGCTTCTTTGCTGGAGCTCCGCCGCGAGCCCCTTTCGCGTTGCTGGCTCCGCCCGTCTCACCGTCGCCGCCTCGCACCGCTGCCTCGCACCAAAACCGCAAAACCAAACCGATCAAACCGCGCAAACCGCGGTTCGGTTTGGTTGCGGTTTTGGTGGTTCGCGGTTTGGTGGTGGTTTGAAAAATCACCAAACTGTAGACCCTCGGTTTGGTCACGGTTTTGTAGTTTTTACCACCAAATCACGGTTTGCCCACCCCTAATATATTGTGTCTACTGCAATGGCTGCAACACTACAATATGTTTTAAAGATAATTCTTTCAACCATAAATAAACGATTAGCTGAATGTAATGATATCAATCATTTTACATGTTTGCAGTTTGTACATTGCCAATAATATCTCATTAATTCTAACCAACATTTTTTCCTTTCAAATAATTCCTTTTACTTAGTTATTAAATATTCTCAATAATGTCAACATCATTGACTTCAATAAGAGAATCTACACAACAGAAGATAAACTTAAGGTAAGAGCAAAAATAACAAAGAAGTGGTATTCAACGAATCTCAACACAGATGCACTCATATCAATGGATATCTTTTTGCTCGATGAGAATGTGAGTTTCTGTTTCAGTTTTTTTAAATGCAAATATTTCTTCTAAACCATGTCTTTTATTAACAACCATATAACGTTTTTTGGTAGGACAACCATATACGTGTAACCATACCGATCTATTTGGCTCCTGATTTTGAGTACCTCACAGAAGGCAAGTTCTACAACATTTCAAACTTCAAAGTAGAAAGAAAAAATTACACAAGTTTGTAAGCTACGACTACGTGATGCACTTAACAGGGCGACACCTCTATACTAGAACATATGAGCAACATACAAATTTGAAACCACAAATTCGAAATAGTTCAATTCGAAGAATTGACAAAACGGCAAGACAGATTTGTTCAATCATCATACAAAAAAAAAAAATCAATAAATAGCTAAAATACATGAGTTCCTTTTTGTATAACTTTTAATATAACTAATAATTTTGTTCTTTATAGATGTACTATGACGTCTTGTTCGAATAGGCAAGCTTGTAGATCAATAAGTTAAAGGAAAACAAAAAATGGTCAAAAAATTTGTTTTGAGTATTCAAATTAACAGGTATATATTTTTTTGTCAAAATTACTTTTTAGAAAAAAAAAAAAAAACGATTCATTGTGTTTGCAATTTAATCCTACATTTCATCTACATAAACAAACAATTGAATGCAACAGTTTGGGGCCAAAAGCGATCGAAACAAGTAGTAAGTTTATCGATCATTTGGTGATTATAATTACCTCAATAATGTCAAGACTTATAGAGGTAATTGCTGCAAGTTTGTTTATTCAAATACATGTACAAAGTCGCTTAATTTCTACATGTGTTGTAACATTAATGATGAATTTATTTATAATTTTCAATCCACGCAAATATTAAAACTTTCATCAACAGGTGAACCAACACTTTCTCCAACAAATGCTACAAAGATTTACAAGAGTACAGATATTGAAGAATTCGCATCATTCATGAAAGGATATAGAATCAAAGATCGAAAGCTACAGTAAGACATTATTAATTATATTTGAAATAATAGTATATGACTATGTTCACGTTATTAAACTAATTGTTAATTCTTCATGCAAGAATTGTACGTCGTTTGCAAAGTGAAAATCACATCGATCAATTCAAGTGGTTTTTGGCATTATGATACTTGCCATTTGCATTACATTAAATTAGAAAAATCGAGGTCAAAATATTATTGTAGTAGGTGCAAAGAATTTGTTACAACGCCGTATCGAAGGTATGTTAAAAGTATAGTACAAGTGTATGTCAATTTTATAAATTATGTATATATAATGTTAAAAGTATAGTACAAGTGTATGTCAATTTTATAAATTATGTATATATATGTCTCTTTAAAGTTCATCTTTCACACTTATCTTCATTACATTATAACTGTATATTATTACTTTTCAATTTCCTATATAAAATTCTTTGTTGGTGTATTGTATAAATATATCTTGTCAAAACTCTAATTGATGACCATTGCATTTGTTTTTAGGTTCAATGTGCATGTGCGCGCCAAAGACAATTCGGGGTCCACAACTTTTGTTTTATTTGATAGCATAGTGAAAAATATTATAAGTAAAGACAATGGAGAAAGAGTCTTGAATGGAGCATCTTTGGTATGTCTTTTTTAATTTAAAATATAAAACTAATCGAATGCGAATGCCATACTCTATATAATTTATATTTTGTTCATTTTTACGCTCATTTTATAATAATTTATTTTTTCTTTATATTGCCAGACATACGGAGAGAATGCATCCCAATAAAACTTTCTCAAAATATTGTAGGAAGAAGTTTTACTTTTAAACTAAAACTTACTAATTATAATTTGGCCAATGGAAATGAAAAATTTCACCCTTTCAACTATATGTGATGAAGAAAATAGAGATGATTTTCGTCATAACAAGGTATTTCTTTTATTTTACAATAACTTACAAGATTACATTTGGAATCTAATTTAATTTTACACTTTCACGTATTCTTGAAAATGATAGGGGAAGTTGTCAAATGACATTTCGACTCATAAATACGAAGTCGACAATGACCAAGAAGTTAACGTGAAGAGAAAAAGTATTGATATATAATGATTTGGAAATGAATAAGCGTTCAAGAAGATGCTATTGTGTTGAGTAAGATATTTGAATTTACATATTATTAATTAGTTACCAATTATATTTATAAAAAAAAATAATAGATGTATTTCTTATGTAGTGACGACGAGGAGGAACTATTGTCAACATCGTCATGGATATTCTACAAAATACAAAATAGACTTTTTATTTTTAATTTTAACTAGATACTTTTAATTTTTAGCAGTAAGTATGCATTCGATATTTTCGTTGTCATCTTTTGAGTTTATTTAGCATCGTATATTTAGATTTATTATTTTAGATTTTATATTACATAGTTTGTTCAAACTCATACATATTATTTATTTTTAATTTTCTATCCAGTATTTTTATATTTTTGTTAAATCTATATTATTTATTTTTAATTTTCTATCCAGTTGTTTATTAAATTTATACTGTTGTAATTATAATGCGTGGCTCATATCCTATTAGAAGCTATTTTTAATTTTATATTACATAGTTTGTTGAAATTTTATATTTATATTTATATATTTATACGTAATTAACATTATTTAGTTCTTTAATTTGCGTTGCACGATCATGAAAAAAAATTTCAAAATATTAATATTATATTTTTTAATTATTTTTGGAGGTTCGTCACTAATCCCATGTTGGGAACTTGAGAGAGTCAGTTTTTTTATTATTTTTTGAGGTTCCATTTGTTTTATGATTCTCTCCCAGCAATATTACAATTTTAAGAAATAATTTTAACTCTGGTCAAGAAAATTAAAATTTCAAAATATATTTTTTTTTGGTAAATAAAATCTCATCTATTTCACTAATGGTTTCGAACAAAAGAAACAAACTTTCTCGCATTTTTTTGAGAAAATTTTCAAAAATTATTGATATCACCTTTTACAATTTTATTTTTAAATTTCCCCCATCCCTCGATCCCTCTTGTTCCTCCCACCGTAATGACACGTGGTCCAATTAGATATAGCCACGTTACCACTCCCCCTTCCAAATCACGTTTTCGGCGGCACCAAATCGGGACTTGGTGAGTTAACTGTTGTTTAATTTGTTTACTCATGCGCGCTTTGTTGAGTTTTTTTTTGTTGACTCCACATGCACATACAAAATTTGTAACCAAATGAAGGTTGATTAATTTATAGAGCAGTAAAATGGACGTGATAATCGCCACTGTTAATGAGGGGAGGCAATTCACAATAGAGGTGGACTTCTTCGACACAGTGATGGAGATGAAGGAGAAGATCAACAAGTACAAGAACATCCCTGTCAATAGACAGACCCTCATCTATGAAGGCCAGATCATGGAGGACCACCGCGACACCGAGTTCTACAAGATCCTTCAAGGGGCTCACATTCAACTCCTCATCGATCCCCCCGATCCTCGAATGTCAATAGTCGTCGCAACACCATCACAACCAGATACAACAACAACTACTGCTGCTGCTGCTGCTGCTGCTGCTAATGATCATCATCTTCAGTCTCGCCAAAGCCAAAGCAGCATTGTAGTACCAAGCATAGGGCGGACACTCCAGAGTGGTAATAAGGCGGTGCCTGCAGTGCGGGCGGATTTGAACAGTGGAGGGAAGAGGCTGCAAGTGATGGTGTTGTCGGCGTGTGGGACGCATAAGGTGGCGATTGAGGTGAATGGATTGGATAAGGTGGGGGAGTTGAAGGAAGAGCTTCAGAGGTTGAGTCAGAGTGTTCAATTTCCATTGCCGAGGGATGGGTATTTCTTTATACACAGACAGGAAGTGATGGAAGAAGATCAGTCTTTCTACTGGCATGGCGTCAAGCAAGGCGACGCGATAGAGGTTTTTCCGGGGTTTTTAACAGAATTAGAGCAATAGATTCATCGATGGATCGATTGGTTTTGTTTTTATTGTTTGTTTATAGGTTTCTAGTACATACTTTTTATTCATTTAGCAATATGACAGTTAAATTCATGAAAGGTCAATCCAATGCACCATTATTTCTTCAAACAATAGGGTTTTTCTTTTCGTTGTGTAGTTCTGGATATTAGGCTTCCTTTGTAGAAAGTAAGATTAACAGTGTTACAATTTTGTTTCAGCTGCACAGTTGACCAATTTATCAGGTTTTTAAAATTTTAAAATTTGTTTTTTAAAAATTTTAAACTTGTTTTAAAAGTCTTAAATTTCTGTTGAGGCAGTTTCAGAATTGCTATCTAAATATGCCAACTTGTGATTTTGTCAAATTTTGAATGTTACATTTTTAAAAAATTAGCTATCTATGCCAACTAGTGAATTTGTTGGGGTCTGTGCGCATATCGTTGCACACTGGATACTTCAGTGAGAATATAATATTGAAACAGTACAACAACAACAGCAGTTCTTTTAAACAAATAGAATTAATTAACGAGTCAATGTGCTTTTATTGGGTCAATTGATCATGTATGAGTCACTAATGATAAATGAAATTTCTATGTTACTTAAAAAAAAAACATGACATTGATATCGAAAAAGTCGAAAGAAAAAACATATATTATAAAATGATTCTGACCATAAAGGATGAGAAAGGCAGCACAAAGGTTAGCTTGATTAAACTTAAAATTACAAGACTAAACTAAATCTAAGTTAATAGTCTGTAACAGAACAAAAGAGGCAGCTAGAGAAGAAATTAACAAGGAACCCTTGCATTGCAACCAAGGGTTTCAGTCTGTCTCAGTATTTGTATGAGAAAAAAGTAGAGATTGTACAACTACCAGACTAACTAGAAACATATTCCGCCCATTTAGATTGCAGCTCGCCACTGCTAAGATTCAATGCCTAATGTTTCCAAAAAGTAGGGTCTTTCGATGGCATAAATACTCAAGCCTTCCGTTAATCACATCTACCAGAGTTTTTTTTCCTCCTCCCACTGGGTTGGGTTATCTAGTTTGCTTCAGTTCGGCATAGGTAGTAGCAGTAAATTTAATTCCTACAAATCTGACTGCTCAAAAGGCACACGAACAAATAATTGCCCATGCAAGGTGACTACAGCCGAGGTTTGGTGCGGATCAATCCTAGATGGCAAGCTTATGACCTGAAAAAACTATATGAATTAAATGTACACCTAACAATGTATATATAAAAAAATAAAATAAAATAAAATAAAAACTTGCAGAAATAGAGATACTCTGGTAGAAAGATGTGATTAAGCAAAAACTTGCAGAAATAGAGATAAATGACTGCTAGCAAATCATTCACAAATCAAGGGAGTTAATAAATAAGATACTTTGATTTTTAGTCTTCAGCAATTTAGATAAATGGAACATAGAGAATTTTTACAAATATGGAAACGAAAGTCCAGCATATTTTGTTTCTTTCTTTCCACCTACAAAGCTACAACTTATGAAATTGCATGCAGTAATGCATTGGCATTTCTCTGACCAAAACAGGATAAAACTATTAAATTAAGCAATGTATTTATTTCATTCTACAACTCTACTAATACAATTAGCCCTTCAGTCCCCTGATAACTCGATTGAGAGGCTTGAATTGATAAATGTTGCATATGGCATCAGAAAGACTCCTAAACTTTAACATGTTCGTGCTGGAAACAACTTAAATGTGGCAAGCTTGCAATGACATTACGGTTATTTTGGAACTAATGAACAAACCATAAACACTGAGCTCATTGGGATAATAAATGTGCATACCTTTTTAAAGGGTGTAACACCCCATGGATTGTCAGGCTGCTCTGGATCTCCAGATATCACAAGGCGGCCAGCAGGGTCTGATTGGACGCGAACCTGCATTTCACAAAGAACAAGGTGCACCAAAAAACTTCATTAAGTTAGCATCATGACTTTGTCCAAACTATCAAGAATGAACTCTCAACCTTGATGTTGAGGGTTCAAAACTCCTCCCAACCTTCAAGCAGGGTGGATAAGATAGTTCATGGCAGTTCAAAACATTTGGAAAAGGCTGCAAAAACATGGGTCATGGTAACCCGAGGTCAAGGGCATCTCTCCAAAAAAGGAAAATCTAAAGAAAATAAATATGAAGTTTGATGCATTTTTTTTCTTTCACATGCTAGAATAAAAACAAAGTAAGCAAAACATACAAAAAAATGAAAAAGTCTCCAATCAACAAATTTTCTATCTGTATTTTTATCCATCTCAATAATTGAATCTTCTCTTAGATAATCACTAAGAACTATATCCCCTGGCACATAAAAAAAATTCAGGATCATATGCGTTGTAATTATGGGGAATCCCTCGGACTTCGTTTCCTTGTAATGGTGATCCATAAAGATATGAGTCCTTATTATCTGCATAATTCATATATTTATGTGATAAAAGATCATATCTGTAGTTTCTTTTAAATTTTGCTTTTTGACTCGGTAAAAACCAATATGCGCTGTAAGAACATACATAAGTTTAAATGGCCCACATAGATGAACAAGATACATGATGAAGATTCTTCAACAGGTAGATTACAACTGCAGGTACTTATTTGCAATTAGAATAGCATTTCTTAATTCAGACAACAAAGCCTCAATCGCAAGTTAGTTGGGGCGTTTCTCAATTCATGAATAACAATATTTTCTACGAGAAGCACCAGATCATCGATATAATAAAGTTAAAACCATTTTGACATAAATATCAAAGCAACTTCACAAGACAGAAAAATAATCCCTAAGCTAAGGTAAACGATTAATACCTCCTCTCGCAGAAGACCAGGAACTAAAGCATATACTTCAAAGCAATCTTTCTGCGGGAAGAAAAATCAGAAGCATAACGAAAGTTTGATTTGCATAAGAGATAAGAGTACAAGGCATAATTTAACTTCAAAGCATACCGTGCAAACAAGACTTACCGTTTTTCGAACATTAATCTTCACCCAATCTGCAGGAGGTCCAACATCAAGTACCATTGTATCCATTCTGTAAAACACAACAGTTTAGCAACATATAATTTATTGTAATTTTAAAGTAATTCTATTTAAAGATGCTCATTCATTCAAATTTTCCTATTGTAACAACAGGAACGAGATTCTCATACTGATCCCCATTCCCTTTAGATAGTGCAATATCATTAACCGCCAACTCTATCATGTAAGAATCAAAGCATCAAAATATGGAACACTTCATAAACAAAAGAAACAAGCACTGCAAATTCACAAATATATAAAGACTACAGAGTGGTCATTGCTTTCATGGGAGGGAACAAAAAGGTAAAAAGTTACATACAATGCATAGAACTAGAAATACAATCACATGCATAAGGATACATTTCTTATTACAAATAACGAAAGAAAAAGACAAATAGGCACGTGTATTTCCATGAAGCGTCAATGAGTGTGGTCTTTCCGCAGGACGTATCCCATTTAACTGATATATGTGATTATTACAACAACCTTGGAGATTAAAGTCAATATTAACGTGCTTGGTACTGGTGTATGCTTTCACTGAAAGCTTTCTTTGGAATACTAAATGTTTCTTGAGTGGTTAATACTTCATCTTTTTGAAGAATGTTCAACTTTTGAAAAGAAATGAAATTTATAAACAACATTGCCTCAGTCCCAAATTAATTGGGGTCGGCTAGATGGAACAAACTCTTTCATTGTGCTCGATTTAGTGCAAGAAATGGAATTTATAAACATAATTTTAATCCAAATAAATATTGAAATAAACATTGAAAAAGGAAAACAAATGAAAGCATATAAAATAAACAAAGCATAAAGTATTTGTCTTGAGAAACCAAATTAACAACTATATTGAAATGAAGCTCCAGTGACATGCGTATCTTTTTGGTTCCCATTGTAGAAGCACCCTATATATATACAGGGTTTAGGGTTTTTAGTTCCCATGTCATAGTCAATATGCTTCACATAATACCAGTAGGGGGACCGCAAAAAGAGGAAATAACCATGCACAGATTGCAACATCTATGTGCTTCAAAAATAAAACCTTAATTGCTTTAAATTTAATTAAAAAAATCTTTGAAGCTCAAAAGAATCACTTACATGTGTAACTAAATTTCTAACGGACAAAATAGCTTCTAAAGGAACGACAATCAGATTTACGACAAAGTAAAACTAAAACCTCATGTTTCCTAAATGCTATAGCATCAACATCATGATGCATATACCTCAGTCTAAAACTAGTAGGCTAATATCCAGGACTTATCTCGGAAAGACCTGGTATTAGCTTCTTCTCTTGATCTTGATGCATTTGAATGCCCAAACACATATAGAGTTCTCTCAGGAAAAAAAAAAATAAAAAAATAACCATGAGTTTTCCATATTTGGGACGGAGACTTGGTCTTCTTAATTCCAATTCTTTCTTCAGAACGTACCCTTTCCAGGGTATTTTGCATTATTATGCATAGTGTCAGTGTTTATTAATGCATTCTATATACAAGCAGTGAGCAAACTAAGAATTTATTGATCGCTTTTTCTAATAACCAAGGTCTCACTTGGCAACTACGTAACAAATTCTTCACCTAATTAGACTAAAACTCTGATGTATCAACTTGAAAACACGGATTGGAAAGAAAAAGACGACAGCCAGAAGAACACTAATACCAATTTTTCGCCATATATAAAACTCACGAAAACGAAAGAAACCACTATACTTTTAAAGGGATCTTAACTGTGGCTTAGCAACTTTTGTTATTGTGCGTGGAGCTTTGACAGGGCGCTCCAAGCTGGAAGGCTTTTTTCGTTTAAGCAAACCTAAAACAAGAATTGCTAATCTCAGTAACCAGACTCAAAAAGGTAAAATAAAGGAATCCAAATGCTTTAAAGGAGCCATACCAACACTTTTGAGGGGTTTTTCACGCTTCTGCAAAGAAACAGAGCTCTTATCCTACATCGTACATACATATTTCTATTGAAGCAGACTCTAAGAAGGTATAAGAAATGTGAAGTAAATTAGATGCACAAATTTATAGCTTAGAAGCAAACTTTACAGACCTTAATAATCGGGTCACCGACCTCACCATTTCCTAGAAGACGCTGGGAGTGCCACCCCTGCATAGCACGAGCAGCAGCATCTCTTCTTGCCCTACCTGACCCTGCAGATTGACCACCCAACTGAAAAGAAAGAGATAACAAGTTAATGAAAATCAGAAACCATATTATCTATGTGTCCATGTTTGATGGGCAGAGTGGGAGATTCATTACAGATGATCACAAATGAGACTTCCAAGGGAAGACATTAACAATCTCTTAACCAACACACTTTCAAAGGCACATGTTTTTGATAGATCCACAAATGGGGCTGGCTACTTGGAGTTTTAAAAGGGGCATTCATTTCATGTTAGCAATTTCCTAACTGTTTCAGTGAGTTCCAAGTATGAACACATATCAAATTGTATAAATAAAGGTATGCAATCTTAGGAAGAACGTGAAAGTATTTCAAATTTGGGCTCTGCTCTTGTTCGGTAATTTGGGAGAGTTGCAGGATTGCAGCCTCTTGAATGCTGCTAGGCTTTTGTTTTCTTGTTCCTTAGTGAGATTTCATCTCTACTATCAATAATAGTTCTACAAATCAGTATGCTCTTATGTTATCTGTATTGAATTTGAATTTTGGTGCCTGGGTTCTCATCAGTTTTTAAAACTGTTGAGAACATAAAAAGTTTTGTTCTCGTCAGACAAGCCTAATCATCAGTCGTCACATCTTATGATCTATGCTGAACTGGAAGAAAATATAGTGAAATGCCTCTCATTATGAAACAATCCACCGTCCTTTTACATTGTAGATTATGCAACTTCTATGCTTATACTTATCCTCTACTTTCACATAAACTTGACCCATTATGTTCTATGAAATGTTGCCTGCCCAGTCTGCTCCATATCAAAGAATATTCCAAACTTCGCAAAAAGTTTTGTTGTTGCTCTTGTCCTGAAATGAACAAAGCAAAGCATGAGAGGCTACTCTCCTAGTGCACCAAATATGGAATGGTCTACCCTTTTAACTACTTATGGAGTTATCAATCGCCAATGATCCCATTCCAACCTTCAATAATCAGCTATGTCCATCCCATCTCCTTAAGAGCCTCCACCCTCCCCTTGCCACCTAGCGATCATACAACTGAAATTTATAGCCTCACCTGATTCCAATTCATTTTGGCGCAGGATAAACCACATAGAAGAAAGACACATATTTGATTCCATTTTCAAGAGTACATCTTAAGGTGCTCCGGTCTCTTCAAGACAATGAACTAACTAATATGAAGTTCAGAAAATGGAACTGCATATATCTTATTTATGAAATCAACATTAAGCACTTCAAGAAATTGATCTTGATGTACAAATTGAATCTTCGAAAGGTAACGCACAAAATAAACCAAAGATAAATTGGCAAACTAGTTGATATAAATCATATACCGGAGTTTCAGCACTCATTGGCTCTGTAGGGGAAGCAACTGCAAGTTGAAGCTCACCGCCACGCAATTTATGCCTCTCATAATCAAGAAGTGCCTATAAGAATTGCAAAAGCCATGATTGGAATTACACAACAAAAAATAAAAATAAAAAAGAAAAATGGATCTGATGAGAATATAAAGCAGATACTTAATCATTCCAAAAAAATATGTTATTCAAGACTAAGCATGTCAAGTGAAATTGGAGAGCAGTTCTTGGAAGACAATATTTAAACTCATGAAGCAACCATTAAGGCATTGAATGACCCTAAAAGAAAAAGTGGCTCAAATTTTCAATCAAAGTACTCATGGATCCATGAATAAAAAAGAATGAAAGAAGAAAGGCCAAAGCTAAATTTATCACAAAGTTCAGCATTTTACAGATATAAAAAGTTCCAACTGCCAATTGAATTATATGATCTGAGCAGAGCTATGTTTTTTTACCACATGCAACCAAAAGATATGAGCATCACAAATTGATATTTGGTTGAGAATCATAACAGCAAGCATATTTTTTTTAGGCTTGTCCATAATAGACTCCCAGTTTTTTTTGGTTGATCCCACATAACAAGCTTCCGATGGATAGGACCAAGTTCAAATGATGGTAAGTTTTATAAAGATTAAAGAGTAGCACCAAGGCCTTACCCATCTGCTGCAAGTGAAAGATCCAGTTGGGAATATATACATTATATAAATCCCAATTGGATAGATACGGAGCACAAATCAGGACTAAAAAGCCACATGCTTCTAACATAGATCGAATTGAAAACAAGATAGCACTATGTGACGACAAGCCTCAGAACCTCAATTGGTCATTTTATGCACATGCCAATAATAGACTCCCAGTTTTTTTTGGTTGATCCCACATAACAAGCTTCCGATGGATAGGACCAAGTTCAAATGATGGTAAGTTTTATAAAGATTAAAGAGTAGCACCAAGGCCTTACCCATCTGCTGCAAGTGAAAGATCCAGTTGGGAATATATACATTATATAAATCCCAATTGGATAGATACGGAGCACAAATCAGGACTAAAAAGCCACATGCTTCTAACATAGATCAAATTGAAAACAAGATAGCACTATGTGACGACAAGCCTCAGAACCTCAATTGGTCATTTTATGCACATGCCAATAATAGACTCCCAGTTTTTTTTGGTTGATCCCACATAACAAGCTTCCAATGGATAGGACCAAGTTCAAATGATGGTAAGTTTTATAAAGATTAAAGAGTAGCACCAAGGCCTTACCCATCTGCTGCAAGTGAAAGATCCAGTTGGGAATATATACATTATATAAATCCCAATTGGATAGATACGGAGCACAAATCCAGGACTAAAAAGCCACATGCTTCTAACATAGATCAAATTGAAAACAAGATAGCACTATGTGACGACAAGCCTCAGAACCTCAATTGGTCATTTTATGCACATGCCAATAAGGAAAGTTGCCTGAAAATGAGCTTAACACGAATCAAATTGAAAGGGAAATGTGTATAGATATATTTGACTTAAAATTAGAATTCACAATCTCTTCAATGTTCAATTGAGACAGGTCCATGTTCCTAAGTATAGCTCTCTGCTTTCATTTAGAGAATAGTGGGGCACAATAGAACAAGTCAAAACAATATAAGGTGGCTGTTGCATCAAGAGTGTGCATGCAGAAGATAACCCAAGCTGTAAGCTTGAATCTTACTACAAGATTCTGGCTAAATTTTAGTAAACAAAACTCTAACATTCCTAGGCAAAGACCTTTCTCAAAGACGGCATAAAAACTATATAAACTTCCCCCAAATAAATCAAATTTTCAAAGCACCAAATTAAGAATTGGATGTAAACAATTTTTAACAAAAAACCCACTGAAGTTGGGGAAGAATGACATTCTGCAAATTTTGATGCTAATTTGTTAAGAAAATTGATTACATTTACTCTCTTGTAGGAATTGAAACATATTTATAAAATGCAAGAGTAAAAATCAGTTTCACCCATTACGATAACAAAGCGCCTAGAGAGAAAAAAAAAATAAACAAAAAATCCGAACGATCAAAATCGATAAAGTTTAACATTACTTAAGCTTAGGGTAGAGAAAGAGAAAAAACCATGAAACATAAGGAGCAACGTGCTTTTTTACAAAGACGTAAACAAAAAATGGGTGGTAATAGCACTAAGACAATACATAACTATAATGTCAAAACTTTTTTAATAGACAAAAAAAAAACCCTACACCAAATTAATTCCAAATGCTAAGTAGCCAAAGTCATAGGCGATGTTGAGTTTTTTAATCCTTGTTTTTGAGGAAAATAAGAAAAGCTACAAAAAGTAGGGAATTGTACAACCATATTAAATAAACAGAATTATTAACCGTGTTTATTACATCAAGCAAGGTAAGTAGGTAACTAAAAGGTCGTTTATAAAATATAAAAGCTTATAAACCCCAAAAAAGGATATAAAAGCTTAAGCAGTATTATATACACAACTAAGTAAGACAAGGCCCATATACTATAAAATTAATTTAACTTTATTCACTTAAGCCACATCTAAGAAAGCTTTAAAAAATAGTGTATATATTACCTAGCTTAACAAGGAAATCTAGTGCCTCCAGAACAATTATCTTCAAGCACAATCAATTGATTAAAACTACGATCGGTATGCGAGTTATTCAATATGTTTTCCCTTCAGTTCCGAGAATTATCATTTTAAATTAACTGTAAGCATCATGGAGAAAAGTGCAGACAAAGCTATAACAAGGGGATTCAAAAGATTTCCCCGTTGAAAGGGAAAACCTTATCTTTTCAACATCATGGAGAAAAGGGCAGACAAGCGCTACATATCATTCACGCCTTAGTTTATACAAGCCTCGTTTTTGAGATATCATAAACCAAGAAAAACACGAAGAAAGAAAAAGAGCATGCAACGGAGAAGCACTGTACACGTTGAAATGCAAGAAACCATTACAAAAACAATTTATCGATCAACTAGTTTCAGCAACTAGATTTTCCTAAAAAGTTCAGACAAGCAACTTGCACGAAAAAAATAAAATATATACAGTACATAACTTCATCGCCCACTTTTGCAAAGTCCAAATATAGAATGTCAATAGCAATATGCAAAAGTATGCATAAAACTCACCTTCTCATAAAAAATGCGGAAAGACCAAGAAACTGTGGTGCAAGTCCTGCAATGACCATACATAGGGCAAGAAATTATGTCACATGAGAATAAATAAAATTATAAATTTAAGATTATTTAACAGAAAAACCATTCATACACAACAAAAACTGAAGTACAAAGTAAAGAAGGACTACAAAAAATGTCCATACTTGTGTTTACTTGACTTGGGAACAAGTGTAAGGCACAACTGTACAAGTACATGTCTAAAGGTCGAAACTGTTATTTTGTACTTTATAGGGCATGAACACTCAGCTAAAAGTGTATAAGCATTTGGGCAAAGGTACTTCGACACAGTATATGTGTGCACTAATGTGTACAGCCTACCAGCCTAGTTTTTTTTTTTTTTCCTTTTATCCCAACTTATTTTCATGTTCTCTAATTTTATTCTTTGCATCTTCTACTTACTTTCAATTTTTTATTTTAAAAAAATTCTTGTTTTTTCTTCTTTTCCTGATCTTCTATATATTTCGTCTCTTCTTTATATGAAAAGCTTTGGGTGACATGCTTCTGAACACATATTTGCCACACGGTTGTTATAGCCGTTACAGGTCATGAACATCTACAGACTTTACAAAGATGGTTGGGAAAGGAGATTGTCTTCCAGAGTGGCAAGCAAGAGCCAAAATGGAAATCCATAGACAGTGTCAAACCCCCGATGAGCGATGACACTATTTTTACCCACCAAAATAGAAGACAAGCCTTCAATTAGGTTTTGGTTAGGAAAAATGGTGTGCATAACCCTCAACGTAAGTTCCTCTCTTCAATACCTATCTACCTCAAATCAAAATGTCTATTAGTTCTCTTATCCATCCAATACAAATGACTACCTTACACCTGATAATTCACCTTAACGGTACTCAACAAGAAACCTAGAACTTCTTGTCTTCCAACAATTCTTTTATCCTCTTACAATTGCAACAATTGAAGCTTTACTTTACATCTCCCCTAAACTAAATCACAAGGCTTTCTCATTGGACAATGAATTTTCTTTTCTGAAATTTTCAGGCAGCTTCTCTAGCAAATCATTGTGTAAGAAATTGATTGATGGACCTCCATCAATGACAGTTGCATTTGCTGAAGTTATTTGAAATGCATTTAAACGCTAATCTCTCTTTCTCCTCAATGTTGTATATAATGCTAGAAGAGTGCAAAAACAGCACCTCGCATTTTCTTTTACTTGTTCCTCGAAAAGGACCTCAGGAGAGTGAAGAAACCACATTCTGGATTCCCAATACAATGATTGGACTGATCATGAATGGGAGGATCCAATAAACACTAAACATCTTCATGTCATAATTCCTACCATCGCAAATAGACAAGAGTGGAGAAAAGTATGAGAAATGAGAAAACTACCAACAACGAGATTAGTTTCCTCTAGAAACACAGGTAGAAGTCATTGTGAGAGTTCATGAGGAATCCGTTCGTCCTTCCATGTATATATTACAGTTTCATATATGGTAGAGTAATTACACATGTGTTTTAACTTTTGAGTGCATCTTGAGATAAAGGAGTTATCGTTTATTATTACATAGACATGGAGGATCTCTATTTCTCATCTCAGTGTTGAAACTTGTAGCAACACATTAATAGAATGGCCAATATAGCTAGTTCAAATTGAAAATCTTCCAATCGCTAGGAAAATACAAGTTTTTTCAATGAAAAATATAATATTTCAGGTTCTTTTTCTTTTCTTTTTTATCTAATCCTTCTTTTCTGGAATTCAATTTTAATTATTTGGGTCCTTTAAGATATTCTTTTTTTTAGCAATTCCTAATAACTCATTCTTGATACTTGTGATTACATGTTTTTATCATTTATATTATACAATAAATATCAGCATTTTCCAAAAAAGAATAACACAGGTAATGACTAATGATCTTTTTGTAAAATTTTGTTCTCGTCTAATTCTAATCTTAATGATTAAAAAAAAAAAAAAACATAATTTAGATAAGCTGGTTACGCTGGTAAAATACAAGTTTTGAACATTTCGATACCAAGCCCCCCACACAAAATAACACAAACAGCGAGGTTCTTCAGGTGGAACAGATGTTTAAAGCCCCAGACTAAGTTAGGGGCAATGGATAAAAGATTTGATTCGCCTAAAATTTCACTCGCTCAAAATTCATAACTAATTCGAGGTAACGCAAAATCGAAGTATAAAGTCTTTGTAAAATTGTGACAATACGAAAAGTATAAATAGCTTTGTCCGAGTACTAGTAAGATCCAACTTTTGCCAAGGGAAATTAACAAAGCACTTTGTTCATAATTATAATATACATGTTCTTTTTTTCTTTTTTTAAAACAGATGATAGGTTTCTTAATTCAATTTTAATTGTTTTAGTCCTAGATATTATCCTTTCTTTGGGGCATTTCATAACAATTCATTCAACATATATGATATTGATTTCTAGTTTTGCATTGTCCAAAAATCTTTCTATCCTAAGGAGCATTTTCTCAAAAAATAAAAATAAAAATGCTGTGAGTTAGAACCATTTAATTCAGAAATTTATAAATTATGCACATCTTTCTTTAACATTAAAAAATCTAATTAATATAGGGAAGTACAGAAGTTCGGAAAAAAAAATAATGCCATGAATTCTCTTACTGATAATAAAACTAGATGTTTCACTTACAAGCATTCAAGTCTCAAATCTTAATTGATTGCCCCAAATTCAAGTCGTTCGATTTTTCCTTTCAACTGAAAATCTATGATCCTAAATAAGTTTTTAACACTAAGTTGGCTTCTGGTTTGCTAAAAGATGAATGTTAAATCTACTTCGTATGAGAGTTCCAAAACAGCAATTTTCTCCAAGCTACAGCGCCTCAAGCATAGAAAATGAAGAGACGCTAGATCATAGTCTTCCCTTTCTGGTTGTCGAGTGGTTTACGGCTCCAAAATCCAAATCAGAACTCCATTTTCCCAGTTTAGTTTTCATAAACATGTGACTCAAGAAAGGAATTTTGAGCACCCACTCAACACCCTCCTCACTT
The DNA here is from genome assembly GCA_039657365.1 of Stephania yunnanensis. NCBI lineage: Eukaryota > Viridiplantae > Streptophyta > Magnoliopsida > Ranunculales > Menispermaceae > Stephania > Stephania yunnanensis. Next base: position 48,275,195 of record CM077585.1, on the reverse strand, counting down.
TGCAATTATGGTTTTTACCCGCTGGAAGTGATGCCTCTTACAACTTTAGCATTCAGTAATTCTTGTTTAAAAACCCGAAAAAAAAAAAAGGAACTAACGAATAGGCTGCAGGCTTGCAGCAACAACGACAAAGAGAACAAATAAAACTGTAGTGTCTGAACGTAATTCTTACTTTGGGGGTTTGAATGACTCTCCTACTTGCCTCCACAACTTGCAAGTAGTCACCTGAAAATATCAATAAAGAGCATCAAAGATCTGAAGTAGTAAATCAAATGACTTAAATCTTTCCAAATCCCATAATATCTTCAAAGATATTTTGAAGAAACCATTTCAAAAACCAAAGAGATACAAAATCGGAATCTCTTAGAGATTTTCCTGAATTCAACCAATCTGGCAAAACTTCAAGTGTACTCACAGTGAGGACGTAATCAAATCCACAATAATTCAATTTCCTAAAACTTGATGTCTAGAATGCGGGCTTAGAATTGGAGTTGATAGTAGATGATAAACATAAAACATACCCGATCATAACCGCCCAATCTAGTCACGCCTCTCCATAACCTTTCATTTGAATAACAAGAACAGAAAAGCATGAGTACAAGGTTAAACAAAGTAATGAAAACTCGTAAATACTAATGCAGCCAAGTTCTTACTTAAGACAATTTAATCCCTCTCCATAAAACTTTGGAGGTTTGAATTCCATGTTTCTCTCCTTGAAGAAGTTTTCCAGCTCTTTCATAAATGCAGCTTGATCATCTTCACTTCCTGATTCGTCGCCATCCGTCACGTCTTGCTCAAAATAAAATGACTGGCTTGGACCATCAGCAAGAGCATGATATCCTTCCTCGGGGGCATCGTGTTTCAACAATGCTTCCTCCTGAACACCATTTTCATCGTGTTCAGGAATCATCTTCGTCTCCTCGCCATCATCGTCGCCGTCCTTCAATTCTAAACCCCTCTCTTCTTCTTCCTTTAACCCCGACGGAACGTCCTCTCCAGTCGTAGCATCCCCTGGCTGAACCAAAGGCGCCATATCATCTGCATTTTCAGTCATATCTTCATCACCTCTATCAGCTTCCACATTAATGGCATTAGCCGCACCGACACCAGCGCCAGCGCCACTGTCATTGTTGTTCGCCTCACTAACAGGCTCCGTGGAACCTTCTTCAGCCTTCCCGCTCAACTGAGCAGCACCATCAGATTCAAAACCCTTATCTACCTCTCCCGCCTCTGCTACATCTAAAGCCTCACCATTTTCAACTAGGTTTTCATTTTCCACAGCCCTAGGCGAGTCTTCGTCTTCTTCTTCGTCTTCTTCTTCTTCGTCTTCTTCTTCTTCTTCTTCTTCTTCTTCTTCTTCTTCTTCTTCCTCCGCTTCAACTTCCGCTTCAATCAGTCGCTCGTCATCCGAAGAATCCGAAGAAGAACTCCGATCCAACATCACCTCATCATCCTTCCCCTCGCTCATCTCTACTCACAACCAAACCAACCGACCGACCAACCAAACAAAACGACACAAAAATCAACAAAAATCACAAACAAAACCCTAAATCTTCACCATCTAGGGCTCAAAACGAGACTTACCTCTCACTATGTCGACTCCACTGATGAAGCCCGAGCAACAAAACAAGAAGCTCGCTCGCTCGCTCGCCGAGCTGAAGAAGCTTCTTAAATGGCGGCGAAACGCGAAGCCGGAACCCTAGAAACCAGAGTTGGCGCGAACAAGGAAGAAGAAGAGAAGCGATTGTTGTGTTGGGTGGTGTTGTTGTGGTCTTCCTCTCGTGCACTACGAGACGCCGGATGCGCAGTGCGCGCACAGAGGCATTGTATACCGCAGGTGCAGCGTGCGCGTGACAGATTAGAGAGAGATCCTCTCGGCAACAACTGGTTTCCGGCTCTCTGCGGAGTGGCGTGTGTTCAAGTGCGACGGGTGCTGGATTGTTAACGAGTGTCGTGGTGTTGGTTTTGTTCCACGTGTGCGTTGAGGGATGTTATTGTGTGGAGGGAGTTGGTGGCACTAGTGGAGCAGTGGATCGTGGTTTTCGTTGTTTTTGGATTTAATTTGAATTCAAGCATCTATGTACATGGAGATACGTGCCAAGTATACTTATTCACTGGAAGAGCCTGGACGTGCTTTGAAGCCTTGCCAAACTAACCCAAGCACGTTTAAATTAAAACTTTTTAATTATTTTTTTAAGAAATGTTTAAAAATGAATATAAAGTAGTAATTGGTGAAGTGGTATAAGTTGTACCATATTAACTTTTATGATTAACTTGGATGTTTAAGATTCAAACCTTACTCAAAGCACTTTTTCCTAATACTAATATTAAAAACGTGTTTTTTAAAAAGAAAATATTTTAGTAACTCACTTTGGACACTCATTTTAGCTACCTAGTGGATCCAAATAGGTATCCATCCACGTGATACACCTCGAGAAGTATGAGTGCATATCTCAAGGTGTTATGCGCAGACCTTAAGGTATATCGCATGGTTAGATACCCACTTAAGTCCACTAAGTGCTCAAAGTGGGTTATTCTAGCATCTCCCCTTTAAAAATACTTATGGGCGGGTGGGTGGGCTTCAACTTGCACATTCATACCCAAGTCCGTCTCAAATAAAATGGGCTTGGGCGGATACTCGAGCCCATAAACATATCTAGTAGAAAGGAAATAATGTGCGCATTGAGATACGTATCAAAGCGGTGGCTACAATGGGCTAGATGCGTGGTTTGAAGTTGAGGTGTTTGGTGATGTTAGAGTCACTTCTCTAGTCTGCATCATTCTTAAAAATTATGCGTGAATTTACGTTTATAAGGTTGATACTTGTCGCTAAGTTTTATTTCTTAGGTAGTCGAATTCTTTCTCGTGTTGGAATGTTTGAATTGTCTTTCCTTGTTGAAAGTTTTGTGTTAAATTCCCATGTTGAAAATTGAACTTTTCGTTATGCTTCGATTAATGTATTTGTGTGCATGTTCGGACATTTGTCAAGAGAATAATCACTAGAACATTTTTTGCCTTTAATAGAGATTTTAAAACCCTATTAAATAGAGTGTTATTAAATGTCATGTGAAAATGTGTTATGTTTTAATTTTTAATACATGTATTACATAGAGGTTTTTTAAAACTCATATCGATTAGGTGTTATTTAATAACACCCCCTTTAATAGGGGTTTAAAAACCTCTATTAGATACCGAAATTGTTCTAGTGAATGAATCATTACCAAACAGTTTTATTAGTTTTTTTAACTGAACAAAAGGAGATATTATTAAGCGAGAGATTCCTTATTTCATTAATTACGTGAAAATGACAAGATTCTTTTCCCATTTATTGCGCTGTAAGTGAAACCATTCTATGAGGACCACCATTTTTCAAAAGTGGAGAAAAATCACCATTTTCATATCACTATAATAGATTAATGGGTAATTTATCTTAAAAATAATATTGTATATATGAAAAGAAAAATAAAGAAAATAAAATGGCAAAAAAAAGAGCCAATGAACCTGCCAAAATTAATCATCAAAAAATGATATCAAGACAATAAATGTTATCTTGGTGCAATAGTTAAGACCTACTAGTTGTTCATTTTATACCTAGTAATAAAGTTGTAGGCTTATATCATATAACTTAATAAACTATATCTCTGACATAATGAGGCGTATCTCTTGTGAAATAATTAGAGACAATGTTAACATTGTGGCAAAAAAGGGTGTTTGCGATTACACTTGCATACTAGATACACAGATGAAATATACAACACCAACTACTTATACGCGGTGACCAACGTTTCTTGTTATAAAAATATATTGACTAAGGGTTGTTCCGCAAAGGTTGGGATTTCATTTGGCGAGAACGGGGTTTTTCTTAAAAACATAAAATTCAAAGAGCAGTGCTAGATGAACTTTTTGAGTCCGGACTCAAATAAGCATAAAGAGTTAAATAACCTTAGTTCAAATTCATTATCTTCTTATGCACTCCTCCATCCATCACTTAGCGCCACCGCCCCCGTGCCCATCATCGTCGATTGCCAATGCCGGTGTGACCAGCGCATACCAACAGCGTCACCGTCATCATCTACTACCGCTGGCCGCTCTCCTCCTCTCTCTCTCTCGGCCAGCCTCTCCAAAAGTGTTAGAGAGGGTGTCGTAAAAATAGAGAAAATTCATACTATTACGATTCGTTTCAAATGATTAAGTTGGGTGCGAGAGAGAGAGAGAGTATTAAAAGTGGGTGATGGAGGCCAGCCTAACAGTCTCTCACTTTTTTCAACTACACATATACACTATGAAATTGGAAGCCATGTGAGAGGGGAGGCTAGGGGAAATCCCACACAGAACACTCTCCCCATGCTCTTCTCCAAATCCTTTCTCACTAAAATCTTTTTCCATACCAACAATCACCCAACAAAACTAACGACTCGCACCCCCACAACTTCACTATTCTCCCGCATCTCCTCTCACGATTAACAAAAACCCAAAAACCCGAGACACCCACATACATACAAGCCTTCTCAAGAAGAATGGCCATGGCGGGTCTCAATCCCACCACTGAATCGGTCTGTTCTTGCTAAATTGTCTTGTTTTTTTACTTGCCCATTTCGTGATTTGATGTTTTTGGTCTGAATCTTGGCTCAATTTGTTGTTTTCTTATCGTTTTCTAGATTTCATCTTTGTTTTTGCTCCAAATGTTGAGAGAGAGGGGAGTTAACGGCAGTCGGTGGCGGCGGCGGTGGTCGGGGTCGGCAGTAGGTTGTGGTGGTGGAGGAAGTGAATGAGTCTAATGTGTATTGATGTTAAGGGCGAGGGTAATTGAGTCTTTTTATTTAGTTAGATATCTTAAATTATTAATAAAAATTACAAATAGATTTCTTGAAATTAAAATTAAAGAAAACAAGTAAATCGACTGAACGCTAGAGAAATCAATGGTGAGAAAACTTACATCAAAGAATTTACTGTTAAGATTTGACTTTTAAATCATTGATTTCAAAGATTTTTTTTTAAGGGAAATCTTTGATTACAAATATATGTTCATCTTCCTATATGCTACAGTACGAACTCATTAACTATAATTTTATTAATCTTGCCACTTCTTGAAAAATAATAATAATCTTGCAACTAATATATCAAGTTTGTAGGAGTTAAAAAGAGTTAACCAATGAGCAAAGAGGGTGAAAAAAGGTTTGACACTATAATTATAGAAAAAGTAGTCGACGTGCAAAGTTAAGTATCAAAATATTATATAAAAAATATTGAAAAAAACGTGAAAATAATTATTATGTATTCTCTTATGTGAATTCAAAGTCACTCATTTTAAGTCAATTAACAGTTAATAAAAAAAATACTAGCAAACACTGTGCATTTTTTTTAAATCTACACAAAACATAAAATATTTACAATATTACATAGAAATAACCGATTTGAATCTATAACTACTTACTCTTAAATCTAATATCATACAATTGGGCCACCCAACTAATTATGATATCATTATGCCACATGTCACGTTCTGATAGTTTCTCATGCGCCACATGTCGCGTTGTGAGAGCTTCTCACATAACAACAACAACATAGCCTCAGTTCCGAATTAATTGGGGTCAGCTACATGGATCAAACTTTTCAATTGTGTTCAATTAAGGCTCTGTTTGGCAACACTAGCTGATAGCTGGAAAACTCATAGCTGATAACTGAAAACTGATAATCTAGCTGGTAAACTAAACTGTTTAGAAAAAAATAACTGATTGAGTAGCTGATCATAGTTATATAACATAAAAGGACATTATTTCTTAACAATTTTTTTTTTTAAAAAAATATATATATGTGTACTCACATTAGTGATATATTTAATATCATATTACATATATAAACATATTAATTAAAAATTAATATTTGACCAACAACCAGCTTGTTCGAGTGAAAAATGACTCATTCTCTTAAGCAAAGTCTCAAGTGAAAATCTAGGCTGAGATGGGTCGTCCCTCAAATATAGCTCGATAGTGCCTGGACGTGAATTAATCGATATGATTGATGTCGAACACCACTTGAAAGCAAAAATAAAAATAAAAAAATAAAAATTTGTGATATATATATACACACACACCAAAGTTTACACAAAATATTTGACAAAAAAAAAGTTAACACAAAATAAGCCCAAATACATAAAAAGGCCCAACTAGTTTTAATGCAACGCAAAAAAAAAGTATGAAAAAGTTCAATTCGGCACAAATAAAAATGGCGAAAGTGCGACAAAAAATGTAGTCTGACGTTTCGGAAGTAAACGCTACTTCAACTAGCATTTTAAATTTTAGAGTTTCATCTAGCTTATTTTGAAAATAAGCTCTTAACCAAACACAACTTATTTGTCGAAGCAGCTTATAATCTAGCTTATCAGCTAAAAATACATTACTTATTATATTCAAATCACAAGCATGCATTTTATTTGTCATAAAAATAAAGAAATAATAAATATCAACATACGAAATTTATTCGAACATACATTTTAATCAATTTAACAAATTTTATTCACCTAAAAATACATGAAATACAAATTTAATTTCCAAAATTTTATTCCAACATAAAATACAAAATTACAATTTTTTTTAATCAAACTATTACATTTTTTTAATTTAAAATGCATGTATCTACAAAATTTATTCCAAATTTTCATTCTAACATAAAATACTAAAAACCCAGTTTTTTCACAGAAAAATACAAATTTTCGCATAAAATATAAATTTTCAAAAAAAAAATTAGAAATCAATTTAAATAAAAAAACATAAATAAATAAAATAAATAAAAATTTATACATAAATCCCAAATCAAGAACGAGATGGGAGTGTACAGTGGCTGTGACGAGGTGGCAGGGCGGTCGGCGGAGGCGGAGGCGAGGCGGGGCTGACCGAGTCGAGCGAGGCGCAGGATGGGTTCAGGGGTTTAGAGTTCGACTGAGAGGGATAAGCACGGAGAGGGAGAGGGAGAGGGAGAAGGAGAAGGAGAGGGATATGAACAGGCAATGAGGGAGGGACGAGTCGATTAAGGGAGACGATTGAAGTAAAAAGTAAGGGAGATGAATGACCAGAGAGGGAGAGAAAACAAATTTAGTTATGGAAATCGACAAATAGTGACGAGGAATAGCGACGGGGTTCCCGTCGCTATTCCCCACATGACCCTCTTAAACGCGGTCACGTGGAGGCACTATCGCCACTTGGCTGAGCAGAATTGGGCTTGGGCGGGAGTTTTTCCGCCCAAAATAACGACGGGGGGCATTCGTTAACCTCGTCGCTATTTTGGTCAAAGGGTCAGCCACTGCCACCTGCCGTTATTCCCTGTCGCTATTGTAGACCATTTTTGTAGTGGGTCTACCTCTACCTCGTCGAATTTCTAAAGTTTCTATTGAGTCAAGTTTTCTAGTGGGGCATTTGTAGGCCGTCTTTGTAAGTGACCAAACCACTGCATCCACCCTTCCCTAATCTTTGTATCAATTGGTGCTCACATACTTGTCTTTGAATATCTATATTTCTTATTCTATCTTTACGAGTTTTACCACACATCCACCTAAGCATCATCATTTATGCTACGCTCAATTTATGTAATTGTTGTTGCTTTACCGCCCAATATTTACTACCATATAGCATAATTGGCCTAATTGTGGTCATATAAAATTTTCATTTTAACTTATGTAGCGATCCTAAAAACCTACCTTGTGTCACGTGTCATTTCAGAGTCGTACGGGAGACCCACTTGTCGTGATACACATGTCCAAATCTCGGGAGTCGACACCGAGGTATGTTATTTTTGTTTGATGCTTGTATTAATTATTATACCAAAGGTTGAACAAGTTAAATTAATGAAATTTGGTAATGTGCGGGTAAGGTACACACTGGGCATAACGGTGTCGAGATGAGTGGAGGCGTACCTCGAGTCGCGTGTCGACGTGGGACCGAAGTAGCGGCATATGGGGTAAGCTGAATTATTTTGGACTAATGTTGAATTTATGCTGGTTTAATAAGTGGCTAATGTGGTCACATTAAATGTAAACATTAATGTGACTATAGTTAGTAAAAAAATTAAAATGGTCACATGATGTGTCTCGAGACGCGCATTGACAATTCAAGAGGTCGATGGAGTTAACTTATAAGTCATTTGTGCGTGACTTGGTTAATAATCGAGCGAAGATGGTCCCTTAGACATGCCTCGAGATACGTGTACACAAATTGATGTGTGATCATGGTTCAATCTTTATCCAATACATTAAACTCATAAGTTTCACTCACTCACTCACTCACTTACAACGTTTTGGCAAGGAAGGAGGAGAGAAAGAAGAGATTGCTGGGGTGTTGGAGCAAAAAGAAGAGCAACCAATGAAGGTGGAGAAGTAGTGATGATCACACTTGCAAGAACATCAAGCTAGGTACTTCTCCATCTCCATTAACATCATTTGAATAATTTGGTCATTTTCAATTCTTAAATTTGATGTTGTTGTTGTTGATTTTGGGTGAGTTAATGTTAGGTTTAGAGTTTGATTGTACATCTCATTTGTGTGCTTTGAAGTTGAAGAAGAAGAAAAAAAAAAGAAACACAGAGGCATTTACGCCTATGTGCATTTCCTCTATTTCGGCTGAAAGAGAGGAAGAATTAGGGGGCAGCCCTAAAGGCGAGCGATTCGAACCAACGGACCCGAATCGAATAAATCAAGCGTCCGTCCTAGTAAGTGAACCAGGTCGGTTTAGCTGGCCCAGTTCAGGAAAAAGGGAAGGGGGCCCAAAAGGGCCCCAAGTTAAAAAAAAAGGAAAAAATTAAATAAATAACAAAAAAACTCAATAAAAATCAGGAAAATTCATGAAAATCTCGTAAAAATTGGAAAAAATTAGAAAAAGGTTGAGGAAATTGGAAAACACTTGTTGACGTTATCGAAAGTTTTTACACCAATAAATATTTTCTCGAAAAGTGTGCCACCACTAAGATTTCCTTAATTTGAACAATTTGGGAGTTAAAATCTCTCAAATAGGCACTAACATAATATACATTTACTCATATGATTATCAGGGGCATAGTTTACTAGTGTTGGGTATTGGGTACTGTAACGGCCCGCTTTAATTAATCCTGATTAAGCGGCTAATTACAAATTAATATCATAAGCTCAGACCTACGTGGACGTCATGGGAAAAGTCTATGACAAGCCTAATCGGGAAATACGTTACTTTTGTGTGGCGAATATTTAATTATCTTACTATTGTTATTAGTTCGCGTCGCGTTAATTAAGAATTTCGCTTAGTCGCGTTGTGCGCGTGTAGTGACGAGAGTGTGCGACGTCGCAGTATGCGCGTAACGCGGGTGTACGGGGCAGTATGGGATTTAACTGTCACATCACATCACACATCACATCAAAAGTCGCATCAACTATTCATCATCATTGCTTTTTGGTCCTTTCTCACCAAATAACAAAAAGAATAAAAAAATTAAAAATAAAAATGTGTTTTGTTTAAAAACGGACAGAGATGAAGAGATGGGGAAAGAGAAGGAAGAGAAGAGAGAAAGAGAAGGAAGGGAGAACGAGAGAGGGTGAGTGATCGCAGAGAGAGGAAGCTCCGGCGAGGAGCTTGGCGGGGCAATGACGACGGCGAGCTCGGCGGGACAGCAGTGGCGAGCTCGGCGGGACAGCGGTGGTGAGCTCGGCGGTGGCGAGTTCGACCCTATTAATCAAGAATTTAAGAGACTGTAGTCGGGTATCGAGCGTATCTCGAGGCGTGTGCGGGAGGTTCGAAAGCGTTCGAGGTAAGTAAACCCACGAGAAAGTTAGTTTAGAATTTACTTATTTTCCTTGTAAATTATTTATTTCGCATTACTTTTCGCCAGTTCAGTTTGCATTGTTACTCTATTCCCGCGTGTGTTTGTGTATGGTCGACGGGACGGTGATCTCAAGAGATGTGTTGGACGGGGTCTACCGTTCAACAGATTCCTCTCATTTGAGGCGTTGGGCGGAAGTCTAACTTCCGATCAACATGTTTCCTCTTTCGACCGTGAAGAGGGGGTGTTGATTTCTTCACCTTCGGGCCTTCTCGGTTTAGTTTTTGTCCCATGTTCGACAAATATATACACCACACTTGCGTTCCGTATTGTTGATTATCTCACGACTTATATTCATGCTTTATATTTCGGTTCATTTACTTTATATGCATGAATTGTAGCCGTTTTCTTGGAATTCTTGTGAATACTAACTGAATTTCTCTGGGATTTACTTATCCTGGGATTTGTCATTGTTTTTGGTGACAAATCGCAGATCTGCGACGAGCCGCGGCAAAGGAGTTTTAGGCGACTACGTCTAAGTAGGGAGAGGCCGCCACTTTTTGCATAGGTAGTTGTATGTATCTATTAACTACTTTATGACATTTTGGGATGACTTGTATACCCGATACATGTATATGCTCACCGTTGTACTTTTGTCGCTTTTGATATACATGGTATCTATTACCGGGATTCCACACTATAGGGTTAATTATACAAATGCAAACTTTTCCTTCACACGGCGTTTGCATGTTTTTTTTTTAAAGGCTTCCGCTTGATATTTAATAACTTAATAAGTTGTGAATAACTTAACTTAGTCAATTTGATGAGAATATCCATAAAACATCTTCATAAATATTAAGTTAAGGCAAATAAGGTATGTATAAAGGTGTAGGTCGCAGGCAGTCAAAGTTAAGTGTGCGGTGACGTGGCATGCTTGGTGATGAGTCCGGCGACGTGGCGGTGCCCGGTTTGTCTCGGAATTTGGGGCCGTCACAGGTACGGATTTGGAAGTGTGTCAGAGCCGATTTGAGTGCGTATTAGTTTGGATACATGTAAGTAAACCAGTTAGGAAATTTTACAATTATTTCTTGAGCTTTAATTTGTTGTTATTGCTCTGTTCATCATTTCTTTTGAAATTTTCAGTGGTTGAGTGGTCCATTGGCAAGTGAGTCATGGTAATTATTTATCTGTGATAATGAGCTCTTATATGGACGTCGTTGATATCTCCCAATTGAATGTACATTGGTGGCACTTAGCCGCGTCTGTGGATATCTCATAGTCGCAAGGGCTGGGGCTGATAGGCTGTGTCTCGTCCCGAACCCGGTGAATTGGGCTTTTGCCGCGACTCAATGACGTTTTGGTTAGGACTCCTTGCTATTCGAATTTCGTATTCCCTCACTTATCGATTGATTTATTTGCAGTATTTTATTCATGTGTTCCCTGTTCTTTTCTTTCTATTTGCATGAATTAGATTGATTTAGTTATTTCGATATGTTGTATATATGTCCTGTTTGGCGTTACTTACCTAGACTCGTCATTCTTGTGTTTGACAGAGTGCAGATCCATAATCTAGCAAAGGGAAGGCTCAACAACTATGAGATATTATTTGAGGATACCAGAGCAGTTCCTACCACTTGTCTGACATATGTGATTCTTTTGTATTACTAGATATATTTATTTTAAAACACTGGGAGTTGGATTTTTGAGAGATTTTGGGCATATATATCTTGTGTTTACTCTCCTATGAATGTTCATTGATGATGATATATATTCGAGATTTCCACACTCTAGGTTGTCTTAACTTGTGTCTTTGAGGTTTTTCAGTTAGTTTGAGGTTTAATTGCTTCCGTTATAACTATGATAACTCACTAATTGATTAACTCAACTTTAATTGCTTGATAAATGGTAAATGATAAAGGAATGTTGACTAGGCGTGCGTGACTCAGTGAGACGAGCTCGGGGGTCCACGTAAGTCTAGGCCGGGTGGGGTCCAGTTTAGGATTTTGAAACTCGGGCCGTCACAGCTGGTATCAGAGCCGAAGTTTTAAATACTCGACTCTTGATTTAAATCATAATCCATTGAGACACAAACCAGCGGAAGTTAGGAATGGTTGAACTTATAGTGGAACTCTATGATCCTAACCTAAGTCTTAGTTGGGAAGTGAGGAGAGTTTGGGAGATTTTAAAACTAGATTACGAGCTATTTGATTTGTTGTACTATTAACTATCGATAGCTATGTTCTGATCGTGAAAATCGTTTTCTTTTCAGTTAGCATTGATCGATAAGCCCAATACTAGCGATAATGGTACGGGGGATGTACAGAGGAAATTAGATGGCATGTCGCAGATGATTACATCTCACGATCAGCAGCTTTAGGAGATTCTTCAACTACTGAGAGCTTAGGCGACAACATCACCTTCCACATCAGCAGCTCCAGTTACTCAGACCGGGAATGCTCCTACAGTCCATAACCCACCTGCAACGCATCCAATTCAGGCAGGACCTGCAGTGGCCGATGAGGCACATGTTCAGGCTGAGATAGTACCTCCTACACCTGAGACACCGGCTGAGGATACGCCGAGCACGCCAACTGATACGGGTGTTAGGGCTACAGCTGAGACGAGACATGCTCGTGAGTTTTAGAGGCATCATCCAGAGAAGTACCACATGGTAATAACCTCGAGGCTGCAGAGAGGTATATAAGGAGCCACAAGAAGATACATGATGTACTGGCCACACTAGCTCATATGCAGTATATCATCGGCTTCATTGTTCGGCGAGGCCAATGTCTAGTGGCGCACTATGGTGGCGTCGAAGGGGAAGCTCAAGGATTGGGCTGAGTTCAAGGAGATATTTAACGAGAAGTACATTCCTCCTACAACCCGTGACCGGAAAAGACTGAGTTTTAGATCATTCGACAGATGACCAGGGAGTCAGTTATGCAATATATGGACCAGTATTTATGCTTGATGGAGTATGCAGGGAGTGCAACCGACACTGACGCTGACCAGGCTTACTACTTTGTACACGGTTTATTAGACTCTATTGGTTCTGTTGAAGCGAGGCCAACTCTGAGCACATTACAGGAGGCTTATGAGAGGGCTATGACTAGCAAGAGCTTTGGGAGCACACGCACCGGAGTATCGGTTGCATCATCAGCATCATCACAATCAGTGGGAGGTTCTGGAGGTGATCGAAGGAGGAAGATATTTCGACTATTGAGGCAGAGAGATCAAGCTCAGAGAGTGGATTTGTTGCATCTCCGCCTTATGCAGTGCATATTGCGCGAGTGTCAGTGGGTCCGGCGTAGAGCTACACTAAACATCATTATTATCAAAGGACTAATGAGAGAGGCAATGGACAGATACAAGGTCAGAGTTCCAGTCAGGTGCAGGGACAGGGACATAGGCCTAGTCAGACACAGGGACAAGGACAGAGACAACGTGGTTCATCTGGATCAGGATCAGGATCTCAGAGGGGTTATTGGGAGTGTAAACAGTTAGGTCATTTCATCAGTGCGTGTCCACGATTAGGCCGAGGGCAACCACAGCAGAGTCGGGAGCAGGTTCACGTAGTTTCCGTGCTAGATCCGACTGCCTGTCGTAATCTGATTAAGGGTACGGTTTACATTTGCAGTAGATTCATGCATGCTATGTCTGATTCAGGTTCTAATGTTTCTTTTATTTCGGGTTGTATGGTTGATGAGTTAGGTTTGAAACCTACTAGACTAGAGAGAGCCTTGATTCTTAGCACAACTGCTGGGGATAAGATCTACCTGAACTTGTTGTGTGTTGATTGTTCGGTTAAGATAGAGGGTCATATCATGTCAGTGAACCTGAGACTGTTAGAACTCCTCATGTTTGATGCATTGCAGGGCATGGATTGGTTGGGTGTTTATCATGCACAGATCCATTGTTTCAGTAAGAAAGTTACATTTCATCTTTTAGGGCATCCAGAGTTTAGTTTCCATGGGACTTCGACTAGTTTGCCTATTACCAGAGGTAGAGTCACCACTAGTGTAGATGTCGAGATGTTCACTAGTGTATTGAGTTCGATGGAACGGGTTGTGACTAAGTTGGAAGAGGTACCAGTGGTATGTGAGTTTCCTAACATTTTTTCAGCAGAGCTACCGGGATTACCCCCGCCTAGGGATATTGACTTCATCATTGTTTGGTCATAGGGACCAAACCTATATCTATTTCGCCATACCGAATGGCTCCGAATGAGCTAGATGAGCTGAGATGACAGTTTGATGAGTTGTTGAAATTAGGATTCATCCACCCGAGCATGTCTCATTGGGGCGCGCCAGTCTTGTTTTTAAGAAGAAAGATGGCAGCCTGCGATTATGCATTGATTATAGACAGCTCAACAAGGTAACAATGAAGAACAAATATCCACTTCCTCACATTGATGACTTGTTTGACCAACTGACAGGAGCATATTGGTTCTCAAAGACCGATTTGAGATCTTGGTACCATCGACTGCGGATTAGAGCAGAGGATAAATAGAAGACTGCATTTCGCACTCGATACAGGCATTACCAGTTCACAGTCATGCCTTTTGGGTTGACTAACTGTAACGACCTGAAAATTTGACTTGTGCCACATGTCAAGTCAAGGTCGTATGTGGGACCCACTCGTCGAAATACGTATATCCGAATCCAATTTGGGATGATAATGCTAACTATGCGAGAAATTCGGTGAGCCGAAACACGAATGGGGACGTGCCTCGAGTCGCGTGCCAACGTTGGACCGAAATGATACGTCTCGTGTTGCGTGTAGTGCGAGTATCGAGAGTTTGAAATGAAGCGGGTTGGTGCCTCGGGATGCGCGCTACTTGGTTGTTGAGTTTGCCTCGAGATTTGTGTTGCACGAATCTCGAGGATACTTTTGATTTGGAATTAAAAGAGAAAGATATATATATATATATATAAAGAAGAGGATAAGAATCGGGAGGTGAGGATGGAAATAGAGAGAAGAGAGAAAGAAGAAGATCGGAGAGAGGGATGCCAGCTGGAGCTCCGGCGTGGACGGCGGCGACGCGCGCATGGACATGGACGGCGGCCGCGGATGAGCTGCGAAGAACCGCATGAGCTACGCGGGAAGCTGCAGGCGCGGTGGCGGATGGCGAACCAACGGGTGGCGGCGGCTACGCGGGAAGCTGGCGGCGGTGCAACAACGGGTCGGCGCGGCTCCGGGAGCTGGATGCGGACGCCGGCGGGCTCGTCAGTAGCTAGACGGTGGCGGCGGCATGCTTGCGGTGGCAGCGGCTCGGCTGCGAGGTGAAGAAATGCAGCGAGGCGGTGGCGGATCGGCGACGAGAACGGCGGCCGAGCGAAGCACCAAGACGACGCGACAACGCCGGCAAGCGCGCAGCGGCGCGCGCCGCGAAAGGTCGCGACGCGAGCGACGACGCATTGTCGACAGGTCGGATGCGCGATTTCGACGAAATCGTGACGACGCAATGGAGGTGAGATTTTTTTCGTGTGATGTGAATGAATTGAATAAATTAGGCCTAAAATCTCTAAATGGACACCAGGGACTTGGGAGTCGGGTGTCGGGTGCGCAAATCGAGACGCGAGAGCAAAGTTTTGAGGTTCGCGTTTCTAGAGGTAAGTAAACCGGCTAGGGACTTATACAGTATTTAATTTCTCTCCATTGACTGTTGTTGTTTACTGTTATGAGATAACTTTATTGTTGTTCGCTGCTTTGTGATGATAGCTATCTATGGACTTGTTATTGATTGAGTGGGTCAATTGGCAAGCGAGTCGTGGTTACTGTTTATCTACGATATGAGCTCTTATCCGTACGCCGTCGATATCTCCCAATTGAGTGTACGTTGGGGGCTCTTATCCGAGACGTAGATATCTCATAGTCGCAAGGGGCTAGGGTTGGGAGGCATGGGGCTCGTCCTAAACCCGAGTCTGCTGGGATTTTTCCGCGACTCAACGACTTTTTTGGTCGGGACTCCTTGTTATTTGGCACCACTCATCGATGGATTGTGTTACGGTCTATTATATTCATGTGTTCTTTATTCCTTTCATTCTATTTACATGAATTCGGCTCCTTTGGATATCGTGAACTGTTGTCTTGGATATTGTGAAATGTTGTGTTTATGTCTTACTGGATTTACTTACCTGGGCTCGTCATGCTTATGTTTGACTGAGTGCAGTGCCGCGGACGAGTAGCAGCGGGAAGACTTCATAATTAGGTGAATTTTTGTATATTTTGTATTTACTTTCATCTGATGATATTTACTGGGTTCCACAATTAGGTTGCTTAACTTTTTATATTATGGTTGAGTTATTTAATGTATAGTTGCTTCCGCTAAATTGTAAAACTCGAAAAATACTAATAACTCAACTGTAAAATTGTGAATTTACGTATAATGATGGATTGGAAGCCTGACTAGGCTCTCGTTGACCTTGCGAGACTGGCTCGGGGGTCCATGTGAGCTCAGGCTGGGCGGAGTTCAATTCGTGAAAAATTGGGGCCGTCACAGTTGGTATCAGAGCCGACGTTTTTTAAAGAACTCGACTCTTGAAAAAAAACAAAACCAGCGGAAGTTAGGAACCTTGAACTTAAAGTGAAACTCTGTTATCCCGACTTAAGTCTTCGTTGGGAAGAGATGAGAGTTGAGGATATATGAACTATTTGATGTGTTGTATTATACAACTATCGATATATCTTTACGATATTCACTCTTGTGTATCACGTGAGACACGATGAGTAACTTAATTTATGTGGATAGAAACTAAATGGAATCGGTTAGTGATTGATGTTTCATTGGCCTACTTGATTTCATGTTTGGTCAATCGACAACATTTTCCAGTTGTTTGGAACATTTTTGGAAAAAGTGGAAAATGGTAGAATGTTAACATGTTTCACTTAAACAAGGTTGCGATGATGATTTTGTCTTTGCTTGATAGTAGGCCTTTGAGATGGTGCAGACAACAAGGAAGGAAAAGGTTTAGGAGTTATATTTCCATCTGATAAGAGGTCGTATTGCATTGCCTTCATGCACGGATCGAATGTGACAATATTGGTGATTGTGGCGTATTTGGGAATAGTGGAGCTGCATGGATAAGTATCGTGCCTTGGAAATGCGGGAGTTGTTTAAATTCAATTTAGCTTCGCGGATAGTGGCTTAAAAACTTAGTTAGTTCAATTTGGATAATATAAAACGAATGTAACAATTAATGTAAGGAGTTTTCGAGAAAGTAAAGTTAAAAAAAGAAAGAAATAAGAAACGAAGAGCAGACTCTAAATGAGCAAAGTATTGAGATGACTTGAGAGCTAACGATTATATCATGTACGGACTCCTTTAGCTTTGACGAAAGCATTGGAGTAGTACCGTTGGATCAGAAGCCCAAGTAACTCCACTTTGGTGACACTATGCATTTATAGTCTTAAGGTTGGTGAAGTCGACCACCACCTTTAAGGACTTGTAAATGAAATAAGTATTACGAGTTAAAGTAGAGTCCGCGAGTCGTTTTAAAAGTTAGAGGCCACCTAAGGATTGATGGGGCATGTGCCCTAGGTCAATCCATTAACTGTCTTTATGAATACTTTTAGTTAATAAAATAGAGGATTTCATTTGCTGTTTATTATAATTAATTTGCATGTTTACATTATAATAAGATCCATGGGTATTTACATAAATATCCTAAATGTCCCTAGTCGATCATTATACTGGGAACTATAATGAATTAAGACTAGTGTGAGTCTTGATTGATGATCATATGATGATTATACGTATAGGGATACGAATCAAGATCACGAGTACTTGTTAGGGAACAAAGTACTGGACCGACCCGCTATGAGAACATCACATGGATTAAGTCATAGTTGTTTCTCATGATAGGTATATTTTCAGTCATCAGACTTGAGATCGCCAGAGACTTCAACATTATGAACACAGTAATTTGACACAATCAAACGTTGTCTTTAACCGGACGATTATAAAGGTTGTGATTGGTTACCGTGTGAGCAATGTGATGAAGTTGTGTAATCGAGATAGAATTTGTCCCTCTCATTTAAAGAGAAATGTCTAGTGGATCCCTCGATGTGTTAGACTGTTAAAAGACCTAGTCTAAGTGAATTGATATTGATCAATGTCACTTGGATGTTTTCAGTCTACCTAGAGATCGAGACTAGTACGATTGAACATTTTGAATGACAATTCCATGCCTTATGTTTGATCAAAAGGATATCGTGTGAGAAAAGGATGTTATATACACTATTGATTAGGTTGTATCGATTTGATATTCGTACAATTTGGGTAGTCATAATGTCTTGCTAGAGACTGCTTTTGACTTGTATACCAAAATGTGTTTTGGTACACCGCCAACGTTGTATGAGCCTATTGGGTTGCACACTAAGAATGGTTTTGTGAGATTTGAAGATGATTCAGAAAAATGAATTTTATGTGATAAAATTCATGACAGAAACGGTGACGGCCCCAATTTTCCACGAATTGGGCTTCGCCCGGCCTAAACTCACGTAGACCCCCGAGCCAGTCTCGCAAGGTCAACAAGAGCCTAGTTAGCCTTCCAATCCATCATTATCAGTACAAGTCAAATTTTCGGGTCGTTACAGAAACGTCCTTGTGGTGTATTACACTTATACTTCTTTAAGTAAGGGAATATGTGTAATTTACTTAACCGTCTATATACAAGGGTTGTATAAATATACGCTTTAAGTTAGAACACAGGTACGAAAGAAAAAAGGCCGAAACTCTATTTTCGTTTTAGAAACGACTTAGGGTTTTTGGTATTCTCTGGATCGTTTTGATGAGAAACAAAAAGGTTTGATATTCTCTCGAAGCTAGCACTTCAAATCACAGTCGTCGTTCGTGTGTGGACTGCTGATAGATGGCGTTGGTCGTTGATAGCGCGCTTAGAGATCGATCAACCTTCAGAAATGTATATTGCGATTGAGGTATGATTAAGTTTTTCATGGTTTAACTGTTTTTAATGGAATTAGATTCAGATCCTGTTGGGGTTTTTGTCAAAACTATTTTGTAATCTCCGCTGCGTATGAACCCCAAAATCCAACAGTGGTATCAGAGCCTTCGAGTTCGATTCCATTAAATTCATTGCATGTTTTCTTCTGATATATACATGATATATGATTGAAAACATATTAATAGTTGATGTATATGTGATATACATAAGTTGTCTTTTAGATTTATTATCATGTTTTGTGTATATGATACACATATTCGTGATTTAATTAAAATCAGGTTCGTACATGCTAGTAAGCATGTTAGGTTAATTCTAATATTTTTAATGAATTGAATTTCATGTTCTGTGATCCATGACACCATTAGGTTCGATTGTGATAGTAGTTCATGATTCAATTACGTGTTTGTGATTATTTGGATGAGGACCGAAGGCCAAGGCTGCGACGCGAGCGACGACGCATTGTCGACCGGTCGGACGCGCGATTTCGACGAAATCGCGACGACGCGATAGAGGTGAGATTTATTTCGTGTGATGTGAATGAATTGAATAAATTAGGCATAAATCTCTAAATGGACACCAGGGACTTGGGAGTCGGGTGTCGGGTGCGCAAATCGAGACGCGCGAGCGACGTTTCGAGGTTCGCGTTTCTCGAGGTAAGTAAACCAGCTAGAGACTTATACAGTATTTCATTTCTCTCCATTGACTGTTGTTGTTTTCTGTTAAGAGATAGCTTTATTGTTGTTCACTGATTTGTGATTATAGCTATCTGTGGACTTGTTATTGATTGAGTGGGTTCATTGGCAAGCGAGTCGTGGTTACTGTTTATCCGCGATATGAGCTTTTATCCGTACGCCGTCGATATCTCCCAATTGAGTGTACGTTGGGGGCTCTTATCCGAGACGTAGATATTTCATAGTCGCAAGGGTTAGGGCTGAGAGGCATGGGGCTCGTCCTAAACCCTAGTCTGCTGGGATTTTTCCGCGACTCAACGACTTTTTTGGTCGGGACTCCTTGTTATTTGGCACCACTCATCGATGAATTGTTTACAGTCTGTTATATTCATGCGTTCTTTATTCCTTTCGTTCTATTTGAATGAATTCGATTCCTTTGGATATCGTGAACTGTTGTATTGGATATTGTGAAATGTTGTGTTTATGTCCTACTGAATTTACTTACCTGGGCTCGTCATGCTTATGTTTGACTGAGTGCAGTGCCGCGGACGAGTAGCAGAGGAAGGCTTCATAGTTAGGTGAATTTTTGTATATTTTGTATTTACTTTCCTCTGATGATATTTACTGGGTTCAACAATTAGGTTGCCTAACTTCTTAGTTAGGTGAATTTTTGTATATTTTGTAACGGTCCGAGGTAACCCCGCAACCGTTAGGCAGTGTGGCGCTTACTAGGATAATCCCGCGCGCCTCCACACCATCCATAGTCCCCGTGGTCTTTCGCCCCCCCCCACGGTTCGAACTCGCATTAAGGGGCTATAATGCGAACCGTGAGTACCAACTGAGCTACTTTTAGAAGGAATCTTACGTACAAAATAACAAGGAATATGAATCAACGATAGAAACATCACATGAGTAAATAGCACGAGAAACAAACCGTGTACTCCTCCCGATCACACTAAACTGTACGACAAACCCCAAGATCCTTTAAGTGAGTGCCCCACTTCCTTTCACCTGGTAACGACCCATTCCGCCGACAGGTCCACATAGGCCCGAAACCTACGGACTGGGCGCACAGGATCCTTTCAGTTGAAACACCCACTTCCTTTCACCTGGTTATCCGCGTACAGCCTAGTGTGCCATAAGTACAACACGAATAGCAAAAGTCTCGACCCCCAACCCAAAATTCGTCACGAAAATCAATAACAAGGAATAGGGGGAATATCATCCAACAAGCACGAATAGACAATCAATGATAGAAAAGTAAACCATCAGTGACTTTCAGAAGGAGTCTTACGTACACAAATCAGCGTCGTAATACGTATACATAAATATTAAAATTAACATATACGCATATAAGTTGTAACGGCCCATTTTCGACGTGGACGACAACGTGGATCCACATGGACGTCGCGATAGGCGAGGGCACACGCGGCCTTAGATATGCTAAGTATTTGTGTGTTGGATGCTTATTTGCGATGAAATTTATTGAATTATATCGCATGTGTGTATGTTGCATAAAAATACGTGCGAGATAGTGTGATTTGTATTCGCCTCGATATGCGTGTCGACGCGGGTACCGGGTAGTTGACGGGACCGAACATTAGGTTGGGGAAACTAAACACACGAATTAAATTAAGAAATGGCCAAATTACTAATATGAAATAATATTAGGTGGTTTGTGACGCAGCGGTACGCGTTTATCGTGGTTCGGACTCGAAATCGGGCGTCGAAACACCCGAAAAATGGGTGAGTGTCCCAGTAGTGTCAACATTTGGTGTCAAGACACAAAAGGCAACATCACAATCCTTATCCTTATCCTCACCATCACTTTTTATCTCACACTCACCATCACTTTTTCTCTTACACCCACTACACCGACCAAACATTAAAAAAATATTATCCACCACACCCACCATCACTTCACCCACTCCACCCTCACCACTTTTCCTATAAAAAAAAGGCCGAGAGAGAAGAATGGAAGGAGGAGAGAGATCAAGGAGAGGAAGGAGACCACCGAGAGGAAGCTCGTGGACGGAGGCCTCTCCGGCGGCCGAGCGGCGGCAATCCGCGCGCAAGGAACGCGGCTCGCGGATGCGAGGAGTGGCGATAGCGCCGGGACCGACCGGACGGTAGCGGTGCCGGGGAGAGAAATCGCAGAGAGAGAGAAATGGGTGGCGATCTCCTCAAGGTTGATGTGTTATTGTTGTTGGAAATTGTTGTTGTTGTTGTTGGAAAAGAAAGAAACCGAGAGAAGGAGGTGAGGGAGACGACGCACACACGCGCGTCACTCGCGTGTGCGTCGCTCCCCGGGCTGCCCAGCAGCCAGCCCGCAGGGGGCGGGCCGAGCCCGCAAGGCTCGGCCTCCGCCCGCTGGACCGGGGCGGCCCGGTCCCGGGCGACCTGACAGCCAGGTCGGGTCGGGTCGGACCCGACCCGACCCGATCGGAAAAAAAAAAAAGGAAAAATAATGGAAAAATTATGGAAAAAATATATTATGCTCAAATAAATGGAAATTGAGGATTTCTATAAAAAATAAAATAAAATATTCGGATATTTCCGACGCGACTTTTTGCGGGGATTTACCTCGAAAAGCGCAAAATAAATAATTTTGGCCTTGGAACTGGTTCTAAATTTTCATGATAAATGACATTATTGATACTGGACATAGGGTGATAAATTGACAACCAAAGACCCAGTGGACTTGGACTCGGGGAATTGACTACGAACGTGTTGTGAGGTTTGTAAAACCCAAAGGGAAAACTCTCGAGTATTTATTTTGTTTCGTATTTACATTCATAGTATTCCTTGTCCTTTTTACTTACATTCATATCTTGTCATCTTTTGGACGGTTGGTTAGTTTTTCCCACTAGATTTTCCGTTGTGTCTATGCATTCTAGACCATAGCATGTGTATCAGGAGTGTTCGGTGAATAGCGACCCGACGGAACTGCTACATATGTCGGTGCGTCGTAGGTCTACGCCGGCCACCGAGAGGGATTGGGTGATAGCTAGTTGGGTGCGCCCACTAGTGGGATCTTGGAAGGAAATCCCGAAGTATGGTTTAGTCTGACTGGAACAGTCACACATATTTGCACTTTATTGTTATTTATGCATGCGATACCCTACTTTACAGTTGCCTGTTTATATTCCGCATGTTTATTTAACAGTATTTATTGAATTCCATTTATGTATATGAATGCTCGGAGGAGTTCCTTGGGATTTTACCGATTGGACTCGTCATCCAATTTCTTCGTGATGATTGAGTGCGAGATCCTAGTACAAGTAAGGGCAAGGGGATCTTAGGCGACTATTTCTGATTGTCTACCTTGAGGACTACTTGTATGTGTGATATTTGAATGTCTTTTGGAAATCTTTTGGGAACTTGTAATACAATTTGGTTACTTGGAAATATTCAGGGGTTTTTCCACAATAGGTTTCCTTTAAAATTTGTTTAATATTTTTAATGTTACGTACAACTTCCGCTGCTTATATCATATATAGAATGTACACACACGTACATACGAATTACGAGTTAAGAATGGACGGGCAGGTGGCGTACACGTGTAATAGAGCCAGCTGGCGAAGGGTACATGGAGACACGTCACCCCGGGGCGGCGAGGGCCGTCACATTTGGTATCAAAGCAATGGTTGACTCCTTGGAGGAAGCGTAGATATCAGAACAAGAGTTTCGAGGAACCTCGGGAAATAAAGTTAAAGAGCATAAAACTTAAACAACAAATTTAGATGTGGAAAACCCGAAGTTAGTGCCTCAAAACTTTAGTTGGGAAGTGATGTGAGGCGGGTAGCGTTAGAGCTTATATACATGTTATATTCTTGTTTTAATATATATTATACGTATATATACCTCGTGAGTGATTTGGAGCGCATTCTCGATGCAGATCATGGACGGACAGTCTGGTACGCCAGTGGAGACTGGACAGACTAATGATGCGGTTAGGGATGTCTCAATTACGACGAGTGTGGAGGATAGACTCTCGGCACAAGAGACACAGATAACCGAGATATTACGGATATTACGAGAGCAGACTGTAGTACTGGCGGCACTTACTTCAGCTAGAGAGCCAGTAGCAGTGACCATATACCGGAGAGGACCGCTGTTGTTCCCGCGGTACCCCAAACGCTAGTTCAGGGGGTAGCGGAAGAGGCGCCTACAGAAACAGCTACCGCAGTCGTTGTTCCTTTGGAGACGTCGACTCTTACGCCTCCACCCACGACGATGGACCAGGTTACTGCCAGCCCCACAGCTGATACTCCTACTACCTCGACATTCGTCCTGGCACCTGAGGCGAAACTATTGAGAGAATTTTTGAAGTTTCAACCTGGATTCTTTTATGGAGGCGGTGACCCCGAGGCTCGCAGGGAGATGGATTGTATCTCATCGCCATGCGTTTCCATAAGTTCCGAGAGAACGATGAAACCGTACATGCACGACTTTCGGGGCTGTTTGAGAGGGCATGCGGCGGTTTGGTGGACAACATATACGGATACTCATCCGAACCAACAACATGGGCCGAGTTTAGGGAGTTGTTCTACGATCGCACATACCTATGGAGGTTAGGTTGAGGTGAGGAAGAGTTCCTATCTTCGAGACAAGGTAGTCGGACCGTGATGCGGTATATGGAGAGGTTCCGACATCTCGCTTCGCTCTTCTGAGATGTCGCCGGGACGAGAGCGCTTACGATTTATTACTTCACCGAGGGGGTTGATGATAGGATCGCGTCGCGCTTGTCTCGACCGGAGCCACAACACCGGGAGATCTTTGACAGGGCATTGGCGCATGAGACATACTTCTCGCAGAGAGAGGCGACCGACGTGTGACGGTAAGGAGGTACAGTCGGGCGAGTTCTCGCCTAGTCGAGGCGAAGAGACCAATGGAGCATACAAATAGAGACGGAGAGATGATAGACGGGAGAGGGGGTCGTCGGGGCGATTTTCGGCGCCGGTTCGATATGAGGATCCACAACCGGTTTATGCTATCACCTCAAAGACCACGGATCGACGAAGGCGCAACCACGGGAGTCTCGTCGTGGTCGCGAGCGAGAGGGGGACATGACATGGGTCGGGTAGACCAAGGTCATGGTCCGAGATCTGGAGACCGACAGATGGGTAGACCGGAGAGTCGAAGATGCTACCAGTGTGGGCAGATGGGACACGTAAGAGCTGATTGTCGGACACCACCATTTCCACAGCGAGGGTCAGACCAGGCCAGAGATAGAGTGCATGCGTTAGCACAACCAGATAACGGGGCGGTTAGGCAACCCATTGAAGGTACATTATTTATATTTAGTCGCCACATGCATGCTATATCGTTTCTTGCTGGATGTATTGTTAGATTGTTAGGATCAGTTACAAAGACACTAGAGTCACATCTTGTCCTTAGTATGACTGCTAGGGATAAAATATACCCTAAATGACGAATGTCGACGACGCGATTGAGGTGAGATGTATGTCACCTAATTTTATATTATTATAGGCATACGAGTGCGTTTTGAGGTACGTAATATTCCTTTTGCTATTTCCCCTATTCCTTGATTTTCGCGACGCATTTGGGTTAGGGAACGAGACTTTTCGATATTCGTATTGTACTTATGGCACACTAAGCTGTACGCGGGTAATCAGGTGAAAGGATGTGGGTGTTTACAATGAACGGATCCCGTGCGTCCCGGTAGGCACTCGGTGGGCTCGAGGCGGTGGCCGGTGTAGGCTTAGGCGTACGTACAGTGGAAGGAACTGAAGGGATACTGTGCGACTCAGGTGGACACTCACTGGGCTCGAGGGCGGGCTGGGTGTGGGCTTGGGCCGTACCAGGAAAAGGGAAGTGGGGCACTCACTGAAAGGATCCTGGGGGTTTGTCGTACAGTTTAGTGTGACCAGGAGGAGTACACGGTTTGTTGCTCTCATGTTATTTACTCATGTGATGATTTAGCACTGTTGACCGGTTTAGTTCGTATGATTAATTGATGCTCGGTGTACTTTGTTGGAATCTTTCGCTTTACCTTGAAGAACTGGGGAAATTGTGGATACCTGCGAATCCGGAGATACGGGACGAGAACTTGGTAGATGCACGCCGATCTCGGTATACAAGTAGAGCTCGAGTCGATGATGAATACCCTCAGCTATCCTCTGGTTACAGTTAAATTTCGGGACGAAATTTTATTTAGTTGGGAAGAATTGTAACGGCCCATTTTCGACGTGGACGACAACGTGGATCCACATGGACGTCGCGATAGGCGAGGGCACACGCGGCCTTAGATATGCTAAGTATTTGTGTGTTGGATGCTTATTTGCGATGAAATTTATTGAATTATATCGCATGTGTGTATGTTGCATAAAAATACGTGCGAGATAGTGTGATTTGTATTCGCCTCGATATGCGTGTCGACGCGAGTACCGGGTAGTTGACGGGACCGAACATTAGGTTGGGGAAACTAAACACACGAATTAAATTAAGAAATGGCCAAATTACTAATATGAAATAATATTAGGTGGTTTGTGACGCAGCGGTACGCGTTTATCGTGGTTCGGACTCGAAATCGGGCGTCGAAACACCCGAAAAATGGGTGAGTGTCCCAGCCGTGTCAACATTTGGTGTCAAGACACAAAAGGCAACATCACAATCCTTATCCTTATCCTCACCATCACTTTTTATCTCACACTCACCATCACTTTTTCTCTTACACCCACTACACCGACCAAACATTAAAAAAATATTATCCACCACACCCACCATCACTTCACCCACTCCACCCTCACCACTTTTCCTATAAAAAAAAGGTAGCCGAGAGAAGAATGGAAGGAGGAGAGAGATCAAGGAGAGGAAGGAGACCACCGAGAGGAAGCTCGTGGACGGAGGCCTCTCCAGCAGCGAGCGGCGGCAACGGCGCAAGGAACGCGGCTCGCGGATGCGAGGAGTGGCAGTAGCGCTGGACCGACCAGACGGTAGCGGTGCCGGGGGAGAGAAATCGCAGAGAGAGAGAAATGGGTGGCGATCTCCTCAAGGTTGATGTGTTATTGTTGTTGGAAATTGTTGTTGTTGTTGTTGGAAAAGAAAGAAACCAGAGAGAGCAACTGGAGAACCAGTTGAGATGGAGAAGACGCACACGCACGCCTGCGCGTGTGCGTCGCTCCAGCGGGCCGGGCCCGCTGGACCGCGGCCGGGCCGGTCCAGGGCGGGTCGGGCCCGACCCGTTCAACTCCCGGACCGCCGGATGGGTCGGGTCGGACCCGGTCTGGGTCGACCCGGCCCAGAACAGTAAAATATTAAATAACCCGACCCAGAACAGTCGGAAAAAAAAAAGGAAAAAAATAATGGAAAAATTATGGAAAAAATATATTATGCTCAAATAAATGGAAATTGAGGATTTCTATAAAAAATAAAATAAAATATTCGGATATTTCGACGCGACTTTTTGCGGGGATTTACCTCGAAAAGCGCAAAATAAATAATTTTGGCCTTGGGCCGGTTCTAAATTTTCATGATAAATGACATTATTGATACTTGGACATAGGGTGATAAATTGACAACCAAAGACCCAAAGTGGACTTGGACTCGGGGAATTGACTACGAACGTGTTGTGAGGTTTGTAAAACCCAAAGGGAAAACTCTCGAGTATTTATTTTGTTTCGTATTTACATTCATTTAGTATTCCTTGTCCTTTTTACTTACATTCATATCTTGTCATCTTTTGGACGGTTGGTTAGTTTTTCCCACTAGATTTTTTGTGTCTATGCATTCTAGACCATAGCATGTGTATCGTGAGTGTTCGGTGAATAGCGACCCGACGGAATCTTACTACATATGTCGGTGCGTCGTAGGTCTACGCCGCCACCGAGAGGGATTGGGTGATAGCTAGTTGGGTGCGCCCACTAGTGGGATCTTGGAAGGAAATCCCGAAGTATGGTTTAGTCCGACCGAACAGTGCACACATATTTGCACTTTATTGTTATTTATGCATGCGATGCCCTACTTTACGAGTTGCTGTTTATATTCCGCATGTTTATTTAACGATTTATTGAATTCCATTTATGTATATGAATGCTCGGAGGAGTTCCTTGGGATTTTACTTGTGGACTCGTCATCCAATTTCTTCGTGATGATTGAGTGCGATCCTAGTACAAGTAAGGGCAAGGGATCTTAGGCGACTATTTCATCTGTCTACCTTGAGGACTACTTGTATGTGTGATATTTGAATGTCTTTTGGAAATCTTTTGGGAACTTGTAATACAATTTGGTTACTTGGAAATATTCAGGGGTTTTTCCACAATAGGTTTCCTTTAAAATTTGTTTAATATTTTTAATGTTACGTACAACTTCCGCTGCTTATATCATATATAGAATGTACACACACGTACATACGAATTACGAGTTAAGAATGGACGGGCAGGTGGCGTACACGTGTAATAGAGCCAGCTGGCGAAGGGTACATGGAGACACGTCACCCCGGGGCGGCGAGGGCCGTCACATAAGTCCTAGTACTACCTTCTAACTTTGTTTCCCAACTAAAGTTCTAAGGCAAGTACATCGGGTTTCCACATCTAAAATTTATTTAAGTCTTATGCTCTTTAAATTTATTTCCCGAGGTTCCTCGAAACTCTCGCTTTGATACCACTGTGGCGTGGTATCAGTTTAAAGACACCTACACTTCCTCCAACGGACTCGACCATGCTCTGATACCATTTGTAGCGGCCCCAAATCCCGAGGTCGCCATGTGGGGAGGCGCTGGCCGAGCGGTCCCTTCCGATCCTTGACCCACTGGGTCCCACGCGCCACCGACGCCATTTCCACAACACGTCTCCTCGATACGCGTGTTAACATGACTTCTCGATGTGCGTGTTAACACGACTCCTCGATATGCGTGTTAACTCCATTCGTTAAGCAATTTAGTTCGATAGTTTAATCATTAGAACAACAGCGGAAGTCTTAATTTAAAAACAAATAAAATAATTAAATTTATTATCGTATTAAACATTATTTTAAGAGCAACTCCTAATGTGGAAAACCCAGGGAAAGTCTCTTTAAACAAGAATATATACAAGTACAACCTCTATTTAGTCTCTCATTTCCCAAAAGTAAGCAAAATATCAAAATTTGCACGTACTAGTAGGTCCTTGACAGCAGGCAGTCAGAAAAAGTCGTCCAAAATCTCCTTGCCCCTACTAGCAGGGTATGGACTCGACCATCATCAAAAAGTATGGATGGAGAGTACAATTAGTAAGATTCCAACAAAGTACACCGAGCATTTATGAGAAATATTGACCATATCAATAAACATGTCAATTAATCATGCGAACTAAACATGCAACTGTGCTAAGATCATCACATGAATAAATAACATGAGAAACAAACCGCATACTCCTCCCGGTCACACTAAACTGTACGACAAACCCCAGGATCCTTTCAGTGAGTGCCCCACTTCCATTCACTTGGTAACGGCCCAGCCCGCCGACAGGTACCAGCAGCCCCGAAATCTACGAACTGGGGCGCACATGATCCTTTAAGTTGAAACACCCACTTCCTTTCACCCGGTTACCCGCGTACGGCCTAGTGTGCCATAAGTACAACACGAATAGCAAAAATTATCGATCTCCACCCCAAATGTGTCACGAAAATCAATAACAGCTCGAATAGGGGCATAACATCCAATAATCACGAATATGAACTCAATGATAGAAAAGTAAACCCTCGATGACTTTTAGAAGGAATCTTACGTACACAATAACAAGGAATAGGAATCAACGATAGAAACATCACATGAGTAAATAGCATGAGAAACAAACCGTGTACTCCTCCCGATCACACTAAACTGTACGACAAACCCCCAAGATCCTTTCAGTTAGTGCCCCACTTCCTTTCACCTGGTAACGGCCCAATCCGCCGACAGGTCCACATATGCCCGAAACCTACGGACTGGGGCGCACAGGATCCTTTCAGTTGAAACACCCACTTCTTTTCACCTGGTTACCCGCGTACAGCCTAGTGTGCTATAAGTACAACACGAATAGCAAAAGTCTCGACCCCAACCCAAAATGCGTCACGAAAATCAATAACAAGGAATAGGGGGAATAGCATCCAACAAGCACGAATAGGCAATCAATGATAGAAAAGTAAATCCTCAGTGACTTTCAGAAGGAATCTTACGTACACAATAACAAGGAATAGAATCAACGATAGAAACATCACATGAGTAAATAGCATGAGAAACAAACCGTGTACTCCTCCCGATCACACTAAACTGTACAACAAACCCCCAGGATCCTTTCAGTGAGTGCCCCGCTTCCTCTCACCCGGTAACGGCCCAGCCCGCGACAGGTACCCGCAGGCCCCGAAACCTACAGATTGGGGCGCACATGATCCTTTCAGTTGAAACACCCACTTCCTTTCACCTGGTTACCCGCGTACAGCCTAGTGTGCCATAAGTACAACACGAATAGCAAAAGTCTCGACCCCAACCCAAAATGCGTCACGAAAATAATAACAAGGAATAGGGGGAATAACATCCAACAAGCACGAATAGGCAGTCAATGATAGAAAAGTAAACCCTCAGTGACTTTCAGAAGGAATCTTACGTACCTCAAAAACGCACTCGCATGCATCTCGATATGCGCACCCGACACCTGACTATAGCATCCTATGTCCCTGGTGTAAATTCGTACGTTTAGCAAGTAAATCATGCATATCACATTTAAAATTAGGTGAAATGCATCTCACCTCAATCGCGTCGTCGACATTCGTCGAATCACGCCTCCGATCGGTCCGACAACGTCGTCGCGTCGTTCACCGCGTCTTTGCCGCTGCCAAGCCGATGTCGCTGCCGCGCCGCCACCACATCACCATGCCCGCCCGGGACCACTGTCGCGCCGCTGCTGCCCTCTGGCGCTGCGCTGCTGCTGCCCTTGTTGGCGCGCTGCTTGCTGCTGCTCGCGGCGCTGCAGTTACCGCCACGTGCGCTTCCCGCCGTCGGCCGTGCTTTCGTTCCACCGCCGGCCACCGCTCGTGCGCGCGCCGGCCCGCCAGCGACTCAGCGCACCAGCTTTCGCTTCGGACGATACTGTTCGCCACCATCTTCCGCGACCTGCGCACAGACGACTCATCTCTCGCGCGATCGGCGGCCGCTGCTGGCCGATACGCGACCTCCCCGCCTCCACGCTCCTCTCTCTCCGTCGTCCTCGCCCGCTGGCCGTTCGCCGCCCGCTGCCGTCGTGGCTCGATCTCGCCGTCCGTCGTCTCCGCCCACCGCGAGCCGCCGTCCCTTCCTTTCTTCTTCGCTCCTGACCTCACAATCTCTCTTTTCTTCTCCTTCTCACTGGTTTTTCTCTCTCTCTCTCTCTCTTACTTTTTCTTTCTTTTCTCTCTCTTCATTTTTCTCATATATATATATAAATATATATTAATATATATATAGATATATATTTTCTTTTTGATTTCAAATCAAAAGAGTTATCGAGATTCGTGTTGCACGAATATCGAGGCAACCTCAATAATTTCACCTCTTTGTCCGCCACCTTTATGCTTGACCAAAATATGTCTCAAATCTCGCAAATTTACGTATTTCAAGACACATCCAAAAATATTTTTTTTTTTTTTATGTTTTCCTTAAAAATCCGAGAAGTGCGCGTCTCGATGCACTACCCGCCTCGTTTCCAAAATTTTGATACTCGAGCTACACGCATCACGAGACGTATCCAATGTACACATTAAACCATATAACGCGACTATCTCGGTCCCACGTTGGCACGCGACTCGAGACGCGTCCCCGTTCGTGTTTCGGTTCACCGAATTCTCCGCGTATACATTTTTCAACAATTTGCATCGCCACTCGCGATTCGGACATGTACATTTCGACAATGGGTCCCACGTACGACCCTAAAATGACACGGGCACGAGTTGAATTTTTGGGCCGTTACAGGGGCCGTCACACTAACACCCCAACGATGTTCATGGATCTCATGCATCGAGTGTTGAGGGAGTATTTGGATAAGTTCGTCATTGTGTTCATCGACGACATCCTTATCTGCTCTAAGACCCGTGAAGATCATGAGGAGCACCTCAGGATAATTTTGCAGACTTTGATGGCTCACAAACTGTATGCAAAATTCAATAAGTGCGAGTTTTGGCTTACAGAGGTCGAATTTCTTGGACATATCGTCGGAGCCAGCGGAGTGTCAGTGGACCCCGCTAAGGTCAGAGCTGTAATAGATATTGGCCTACACCGCGGACGGTGACAGAGATCCGCAATTTCTTTAGGTTGGCAAGCTATTGCCGACGTTTTGTTCAAGATTTCTCAAAAATTGCAACACCAATGATGCAATTGACAAATAAATATAGAAATTTTTAGTACAATGATAGTTGTGAACAAGCCTTCAAGATTATGAAGGAAAGATTGACTACCGCACCAGTTCCGGTATTACCTGAGTCAGGAAAGGGTTTTGAGGTGAACACTAATGCTTCTAAGGTCGGTCTAGGCTATGTATTGATGCAGCTTGAATTCTATGTGTGACATCATTCTCAATATTACCATCATTTTGTATGATTGATCCTAGGTATCTAAAGTGGTTAACCTTAGGAACTTCTACTTCCCCTAATTTTACCACTCCATCATCTTGATGTTGAGTGTTCCTAAACTCATTCAGTTTTCGTCATACTCAACTTAAAGCCTTTAGATTCTAATGTATTAATTCAAAATTCTAGCTTCTCATAAAAATAATTCCCAAAAAAAAACCCAAAAATTCAATTTGTATAACAATTAAAAACACAACCTAAAAAATATGTATAACTTAATTTCTTTTTAAATAATCTAATATATCGTGTAAGTAGTATATATTATCTAATAAATAAAAAATTTCAAAAAAAAGAGTTAAAAACCAAAAATCTTATTTGTATAACAATTAAAAACATAACCTAAAAAATAAATAAAAAATTCAAAAAATTAAAATTTTAAAACCAAAAATCTTATTTGTGTAACAATTAAAAACATAACCTAAAAATAGCAAAAAACATAAAAATTAGAAAAATAAATTTTAAAAACCAAAAAACATAACCTAAAAATAGCAAAAAAAATGAAAATTAGAAAATTTAAATTTAAAAACCAAAAATCCTCTTTGTATAACAATTAAAAACGTAACCTTAAAATAGCAAAAAATAATTACAAATTACGAATTACAAAAAAAAACTTAAAAACCAAAAAATAATATTTGTATAACAATTTAAAACATAACTTAAAATATATATACTAGTTTCATGAACATGCTACGCACGACTAAGCCCGCTCGCTTCGCTCACGGGATTTTAATTAAAAAAATAAATAATGTTAATTTAATATGCAACTAAATATAAAATTTAAATTTAAATAATATGTATTAGTTTGAACAAACTATGTAATATAAAATTCAAACATACATAATTTGAATACGTAATAAGTAGAAATGATATTCAATAAGCATCGTTTAGCTCCACAAAAAATAGAAAGAAAAAAGGATCTATAGGAACGAAATATCGAAGTAAAAGATGTGACAAAACTGACTTCACAATTGTGGACACATATACTATAAACATTCGTAAACATTACATGACATATACTGACCACCATCACCGTGGTAGAACTACTACATATATACAATGCGAAAAATTAGAACGTACTGTATTCTATAACACTATATACATGACATGAACTGCTCATCTATATACTATCTTCTTTTGAAAAAAAAATAGAACTATACATCAATATTTTGCTCGTAATTATTAATAAAAATGTATGTTTAACAATTTATAATGAATGGGAAATCCGATATATATATATGATCATATAAGTATAAATTGAAATTTATACATACCTGCCTATATAGTGAAGAATCCCCATGTGATTTGTTCAATTCAACTAAATAATGAGATGGGTGGATCAATGTGATCTGATGACCAAAAAACAATGAAAGGATCAATTAGTGACAATAACAACTGCATGTATATATCCACTTATTATAGGTTAATTAAAATAAAAATGGGGCCTTAAACATGTTTAAATTCAATGAATTTCATATTCATATCAGTACTGAAATTTTTAGCCGAATCAATCTCTTTAGACTCATGTTTAGTTGCACCATCCTCGTCATTATCAACTGCTAAATCATGTAACAAATCAATTGTATATGGTGCTAATTAATGATCAATTAAGTTGTTAATTAGTTCAAAGAAATTAAATTAAACTTTTTATACATGATTCCCATATTGATCTTTCCATTATTTATTTTTTCTACAGCGAGTCCTATTTCCATGACTATATCCTCTATCTTCTTAAGTATAATTCCTAGACTATGATTCGATATAAAATCCATCTTCCTCTCGAAAAAATCATGTGAATTAATTAGCTCAATTTTATATTCCTCTTGAAATCATTGATTGGAGCACAACTTGGATCCATCTCTTCTTGATTTACTTGCTTCAAAATAAGTTCAACTTCATTAATTAGCTACCTAGCCTTTCATATATACATGTTACAAAGAGCGATGATATCAATTAAGTTCATATATATATATATATATGTACATGAATGTACCACATTGTCTTTAATTCAAAAATCATCTTCTAGCTCTTCATTGTCATGATTAGTCGAAGGGATATAGTATTGGTTGAACCAACCATCTTCTTTGATTTCGACAATTGTAATGCGAGTAGCGGGATTGGGGTCGAGAATTCTCATGATCAAGTTCCGAGCACCAGGGGAGAGCCAACTGGAAATATTATTCTTTCCCTTGGCTGCCTGAATTACATATATATACTTTCATTAATTATATATGTGCATTGAAATTATGATTTCAAATACTTAAAATGTATTAGCTTGCTAGTCATTAGATCGAACAATTTATTCGCGCGAATACCTCACCTTCTGATAGAGCACCTCAAGATTCTGATCGTCAAAAGGAAGTGAGGATGTTAGTAGCGCATACAAGATTGCACCACACGACCATACATCGGATACTGCTCTATCATACCCCCCATTCAACGTAACCTGCAATACATACACACACACACACACACACATATATATATATATCGATCATCAATGCGTCGATGGGATGAAAAGAATTAAGATGCGCATTGAAGAAAATGTAATATTTGGAGTGATTAATGTAAATAAGAAATCATCAAATCATAAATCCTCAACTTCAAAGAGTTCCGTGAAACGAAAAACATAAGGGTAGCGTTGTCCCTCTGCTCAGAATTTTAAATGAAACATAAACCATGATGTATTTTCCTACATTGCAAATTCTAATTTTCATTCGTTTATGCTGCAAAGAAACGACGACTCCTTGTAAGGAAAAATGATATCGAATAGAGAAATGTCGTGTGAATGATATTCAACTTTTTATCTACTCATGGATATCAATGTAAAAAATAAGTTGATTCATGCGAAAAGACCAAGACGAATGACATCCTAACACATGAACTATTGCAAGCAGTCCCACTATTCAAAGGCAGATTGAGGTTTGCTAAATGTCTAGCTTATTAGACATTTGTAACCTCATCAGAAATAAAATATTAATATTAAGGGAATATTTCAGATCTTAACCTAGATGTTAAATGATAATCTTCCAATATGAGGATGCGACCATGGAAATAGATTCCTTTTCACTATACATTTCAGTCGACATGTCTGTTTTAATCTAAAAGAGTTGAGATGGACTTGTCTAAAGTTTAATGAAAAACTACATTATATTTGGTCATGACTTTGTTATTTAGAAATTAGAGAACCAAACACTTAATTCATAATGCATAATAAAATAATTACCCCTTAAAAACAACGGTTGCCTAATTCAACAAAGGGCCATAAGTAACATAACTGTGTCTAGTAATCCAGCCACAATCAGTCGTGCACCTGAAGTCACGAATTAAAGAATATGGAAGCTCTTAATGAATATTCACTCAGATCCCCAAAAGGAAAATCTTAGGAACTTTCAATTGGGTAAACATGTGAAAGTCAAAAACCTATGTCATGATTATGGCATGCCATTATATATCAGTTGGCTAGTAGTTGAATGCGTACTTGAACGTTGTAGCAGTGTATATCATGTACCTACCAGTATGTCGAACACCCTGATGGTAGGCACACTCTTTTAAGTGTGTTGATTGAAGTTCAAGCAATGCGCCAGATTTGTGTGTTTCGGAGTTCAGTTTTCTAGTGGCGAAGCTTTTCAATGGATGATTATTTATGCTAAATGTTTTGCCTTTTATGTAGTCTGATTTCTCTCAATTTCGCATATCTTCTCGAGCTAATGAAGGTGATGGCAATTGTTTACTTTATGATTGAGTTTCTACAAATCTTTGAGCATCTATGCTTGGAGGGTAGGATCATATTGCAAATAGTTTTATTAAAATTATATTTTTTTTTAGTTTTTCATAACAAATAGCTTGCATTGCCATGCTTAACTCTTTTGAAGAATTGAATTTTTTTGTTTGAAATTTGTTTTTCTTGAAGTTCGGTAACAAATTTTTGAAAAACTTGGGAATTGAAACATAGCAGCTAACTGGCATGCTAAAATATGTCTTGCAAGCATTTCAACAAACAACTAGTTTTCAAGATCTTAAACCCCAATTTAGTTTCGAAAATCAAAACTTTAAGACCCCACTTCCCAAAATCAATCAAACACATAGAAACCATGAATCAAATTGAACATTGAATCAAGGGTTCTTTAAAAAATTATGAATCAAATCAAACATTGAAACCAAAACACACATAGAGAGAACACACATCACCGATGAATAAATTCAAACAATTGAATCCCACATACATTCTCCAAAGATTTATCTTTCTATGGAACGCGAGCAAGTGATCGATCAAAGAACAATTGAGTCTGGAACACGAGCGAGGAGTGATCGATCGAAGAATAATTGAATCTGGAACAGGAACGAAAAAACATGTATCAGATTGATGAGATAAAAAACGTGTATTGTATTGGAGTGATCGAGCTAGTGTATTGTATTAAGGAGTTCGAGCTTGATTTGGAGATAAAAATGAAAGATCGGGAAACGCAACATAAGTATGGGCGAAAATGTAATTTTACTTACGACTCAAAAACTTGTGATTGGTGCTTATATATATATTGTTGTGAATTGAGTTGGAACTTACTAAGAACTAGAGAAGGAAAATAGAAGACTAAGAACTTCTACTACTCCAAAGGAGAAGAGAAGAAATGAGATAGTTGGAATGAGAAGTTTTCATTCAACTTGGTGTGTGAATTACAATAGGGTTGGCACTCTTTATATAGGTCATTTGGTGATGACTAATTGTACTTATACAATGTGTACAAGTTATACATACACCACAAGTCATAGAACACATCACAAACAACATAGACAATACATAGAATAGTTGGTGTACATTGGAGAGGATTACAAGTTACATGATAATACATGGATAAGTGAGTATACATTAGTGTTGAATACAAGTTATGTAGAGTGTACAAGTTACATTCAATGTAGAAGTCATGCTTGATGTTACAATTCAATGTGAGAGTCATGCTTGATAATGTAATCATTCATAAGCTTGGTTAAATGGTCATCTAATTTATAACACTCCCCATTGGATGACACTTGCTGAGAGAATATGTCTCGTTAAAACCTGTACTAGAAAAATCCTGTGGGAAAAAATCTAGTATATGAAAAAGAATACAATGTTCTCGTCAATTTTGATTTGTAGTATAATATTATTGATTGCCTCATTAAAAACCTTGCTAGGAAAACCCAGTAGGACAAAACCAAAGTTAAGGAAAATAGTGCAACACATTGATACACTTTGAGAGAATATATATACCTCATTAAAACCTTTACTAAAAAAATCATATGGGAAAAAAATTTAGTATAGGAAAAAGAGTACATTGCTTTCATAATTTTTTTTATATGAAATATAATAATGTTAGGATTGCCTCTTTAAAAACCTTGCTAGGCAAATCTAGTGGGATCAAATCAATAGCGAAAGGAAAATAGTGCAATACACTAATCAACCTTGATAAAAAGTTTTAATATTGTTAGAATTATCTCATTAAAAACCTTTGCAAAGAAAACTCAGTGGGATAAAATCATAGCAAAGGGAAAAAGAGTGCAATACACTAACCAATAACTCATTTTGATTCTCCCCCTCATGCTCACATGGGTGAGACATTTTGTGTATTTTATTGCACATGGAGATCATTTTCTATATGAACCATTTAATGTTGAAGTATATGACTGTCACTCTTTTGTATATAGTATTTGCATCAAGTAATTGATTCATAACTTTGTTACTACTGAATGATCCTTTGAACTTCAAGTTCATATTAATTTATACATATATCATAATACAACAAATTTAATGCAATTTGATGTGTTTCAAGTAATTTCACGTCATTCCTTTTGAATTAGCTTATATCTCCCCATAATGGTGAGAAAACTGATTCATCAAAGTGACAATTAGCAAAACTTGCTATAAATAATTTTCCTATTAGGGATTCAAGGCATCTTATAATATGATTAATAGAGAGTAAATCAATATACGTCTCCTATTGATTTGCATTGAGATAATCTCCAGATGAAAAAAAAATCCAGTTCGATAAAGGATGTCCGTGCGAATTTATGATATTTTCGCATTATTGATGATTATGGACAATCAAATAGATCTTTCCACATTATGAATGTCATTTGATTTATGACGACATTCGTTTTAATGTGTCTTATATATTCCAGAAGTTAAAGCCAAGAATATTATACTCAAATTAAATTATATAGATAATTTTTCTATTATTCTGAGTAGACTTCTTCTGAACAAGACATTAACAATAAAATTGTTGTATTAGATATTGCCTGAACATTAGCCTCCGCTAAGTTCGAATTCGAGAAATATTCACTTTTATATTATAATTTACATGCATGTAGCACGATACATAAGACATAAACTCATCGCCCATATTTATGTCACGATTTAAACACATCTCAATGTGCCTGTTTTATCGAGCCATTTTCAATGATAAGATTCATAATATTTTGCCTTTGATTTTGAAGGCATGGTAAAGGTCACAAAAATATTCGGGTATATATATGACAATATTTAGGCAAAATAACCTTTTATATATAACCAAAAAAATGTCACAATTATGAGCGCTAATTGTCAAAAATTATTTTTCCTTTGTAGTGGTGCACCACTTTTGTTCCAATTTTTGGTGGAATTGTCAATACGGCATTTACCTGATATTTTCACTTTTTCCACGTCCTTAAATTTATTATTGCGATCATGATCATTATATGCAACATATGCTTCTTAATTTGAAGCTGAACTAATTGGACGGGAGCGATATTATAATTATAATATCTCATTATTTTATTCAGCTACCATGAGAAAAGAAATCAATCCTTAATATTTATTGGATTGACGTGTGCACTCGATTTTTGTTGCGGTAATAAATCGAGACGGGCCACGTGACCTTATTTTTATTGTCTTATCAGTCATATTTCCACATAACCTCAACATAAAGGTAGTTAAAATTGTAGAATTATAATTAATATTTGACTGATTAAATTTTGTAGCATGAGACACAAATTACTCATTTTGAGCTTTTGGAGAATTACCCTTTTGGTATGTATATATGTAACTCCATAAGGTGAAAAGATATATAAAGCGAAATATTCACTTTTCAAATCTCTAAAGAGAAATTGGCGAATGATTATGTATAACACACAGTTTTGCATATATGCTTTATTCACAAATTGTAGTACCTAATTGTCATGACAAGTAATTCTTGTCGGTAATATAATAAGGCAACAAGTTCAACTATGGTTGAATAATATTTTGAAAATAAATTTAATATAAAATAGTTTTTCCCTTTTTATGTAAAAACATAACATATGATTAAATACATGTTTACAACTTGATTCATTAATAAACAAAACATACTATTCGTATGAGTTCGTGGGACGACCTCTAGGTTGGGTGGCGAGACATAGTCTACTTAATACCATACCTCCTCTAACGGGATAACCTGTCTCCCTTTCAATGTTTAACTTTACCGGGGACAAGGCTTACCCACTATCCACTCAAACTTATATCATTATTTGTATTATAAAATCAAGACAAGAACAATAACTAATCTTTTATAGTTTTAAGAGAAAAACTACATGTCACATATTGACTTTTGATTTCTGATGTAGAAGATCGTACAAGACGCAACTACAGAGCATACTTTCGTAGTCGGTGACGTTACAATGCATAATGTATGAATAAAATACATTTACATAATTAAATATGCATGTAACAAAAAGAAATTAACCATGACAACATGGAAATAAGTTGAACTTATTTAAATTAATAAAAATTGTACCTTCTTAGCTTTATATCTTTGAAAAGCTTCTTGATCTTCAATACCTCCTCTTGCAAAGCAACTTCGTGCTGATAACGTGTTGTGAATTGAGTTGGAACTTGCAAAGAACTAGAGAAGGAAAATAGAAGACTAAGAACTTTTACTACTACAAAGGAGAATAGAAGAAATGAGATAATTGAAATGAGAAGTTTTCATTCAACTTGATGTGTGAATTACAATGGGTCGACACTTTTTATATAGGTCATTTGGTGATGATGATAATTGTACTTATACAATGTGTACAAGTTATACATACACCACAAGTCATAGAACTAGGGCTGGCAATTTGGGTCATGAAACGATTAACGCGACACGACACGACACGTAATAAACATGTCGTGGGTTTGGCTTAAGTGGGTCTGGGTCATAAACATGTTAACACGTTTATACACGGTTAATAAACGAGTCATTAACATGTCAACCTGCTCAACTCGTTTATGACTCGCTTAACACGGCTAAAAAAAAATGTATAAATAATAAATATTGTATAATAAATAGATTGATACAAAATTCACCTATTTGAATGCATGTTAATAGCATGATTTATTTATTTTATTTATAGACATCTTTTATCATATTTTATTTTATATTTGAGAGGAAATATTCGTTTTACTTTTAATATATTATTTATGTTTTAGATTTTATTAATAATTATTTATTAAGAAAAAAAAACTTTTCGCCAAAGTAAAATTTAGATATTTTTTTAGATGATTCTTATAATTTTGTTTATGTTATTATTACGAGTCATTTTTGCTTTATTTTTAAGAGTAATAAAGACTTGAATGAAAAAGTAAAGTAAAATTAACGACTATATACAACCACATTATATTTTATTGATTATTTAGTATGTTTTTTCGAATTTAATCATTTAGATATATTTTTAAAAAATAGTAACTTAATTATAAAAGTTTAAATAAAATAAAATTTTTAAATACAATATTTAATAAGTAGGTGACACGATTACACGACATGTTTAACACACGACCCACTTAGACACGAAAACGATTAACACGATTAATAAACATGTCATGTAATGGGTTTGCATTATATGGGACACGACACATTTACGACACGACACGTTTACGACTCGCCGATACGAATTGCCACCCCTACATAGAACACATCACAAGCAACATAGACAATACATGGAATAATTGATGTACATTGGAAAGGATTACAAGTTACATGACAATACATGATAAGTGATTATATATTGGAGTTGAATACAAGTTATGTAGAGTGTACAAGTTACATTCAATGTAGAAGTCATGCTTGATGTTACAATTCAATGTGAGAGTCATGCTTGACGATGTGATCATTCATAAGTTTGGTTAAAGGGTCATCCAATTTACAACATATATATATATATATATATATATATCATTTTTAAATATAAACTATTATTTTGACCACAATATAAGGGAAACTCTTGCCTAATCTCGCTTCGGACGATTGAGATCCGCCCGATCCGAATGTTTCCATCTTACCGCACGAGACATTCAAAATCGAAGGCTCTTAGAAGACGTTAATTTCGCTACAGTGACGTTTTCGGATATAGAATCATTGCTCCCCATCTCTCTCTCACCCCCATCTCCACCTCCTCGTCGATTCCCAAAACGAAACCCTAGAATCAATCCTTCCGATCAATTTTCGAGCAAATCGTCGAATTCCTCCAATTCTTGATTCCCTTTTCGAAATCTCCTTTGTTAGAGCTTCAGAAGAACCTCCTTTTCGCAATTCCAACCTCGCAGAAACCCTAGAAGTCTCGATTTGCAGAAGAACTGTGGGGGCTAATTTGCTAAGTTTTGTTCTCGGTGGTTTCGATGGATTAATGGTTAGTTCTTAACTTTTTGATTTGAATTTCATGTTATGGATTAGGTTTACTGTTTGAATTCAAGAATTTAGAGTTGGTGTGAACGGGGTGATCATGGAGTTTGAGCCATTGAACATTGAAAATGCTGTGATTGAATTCGATATGGGGTTGGGAGATGATGGAGTGGATATCGAGCATCCGGTTGAGGACGACGACGACGATATGATGGATAGTAGTTCTATTAGTAGGGAATTGTACATCCCAGAGGGAGAGACCAATCTAGAGCCATTTGAGGGGATGGAATTCGAATCCGAAGAG
Source organism: Stephania yunnanensis (assembly GCA_039657365.1). NCBI lineage: Eukaryota > Viridiplantae > Streptophyta > Magnoliopsida > Ranunculales > Menispermaceae > Stephania > Stephania yunnanensis. The sequence continues at coordinate 48,233,248 of CM077585.1, read as the reverse complement.
GCCGCCAAGGCGTTTTATAATTCGTATGCTCGGCGTGTTGGGTTTAGTACTCGAGTGAGCAAGTCTCGGCATTCTAGAAAGGATGGGGCGATAATACAGAGGTCGTTTGTGTGTGCGAAAGAGGGGTTTCGGGTGGAGAGAGATAGGGCTGGAAATGAAGGGAAGGTTAAACGACCACGTGCGGTGACTAGGGTAGGTTGTAAGGCAATGTTGGCTGTGAAGATACAAGATTCGGGGCAATGGGTGGTGTCTGGATTTGTTAAAGAGCATAATCATGAATTGGTTCCGCCAGATAAGGTGCATTGCCTTCGGTCGCATAGGCATGTGTCGGGGAGTGCAAAGTCATTCATTGATACTTTGCAAAGAGCAGGGATTGGGCCGAGTGGGATTATGTCTGCTTTGATTAAGGAATATGGTGGGATTAGTAATGTCGGGTTTACTGAAAGAGACTGTCGGAATTATATGAGAAGTAGTAGGCAGAAGACACTTGGAGGTGATATTCAGACATTTTTGGACTATTTGAAGCAAATGCATACCGAGAACCCTGCGTTCTTCTATGCAGTGCAAGGTGGTGAGGATCAGTCTATGAGCAATATTTTCTGGGCTGACCAAAAGGGTAGGATGAATTACTCTTTCTTTGGTGACACGGTTACTTTTGACACCATTTACCGATCAAATCGATATAGATTACCTTTTGCTCCCTTCACGGGTGTTAACCATCACGGTCAGCCAGTTTTGTTTGGATGTGCCTTGCTTTTTAATGAATCCGAAGAATCATTTATTTGGCTATTTAGGACATGGCTTACTGCAATGTCAGGTCATCACCCTGTTTCAATTACCACTGATTTTGATCGTGTGATCAGGTCAGCCATTGCGGATGTATTTCCACACACGCGTCATCGTTTCTGTAAGTGGCACATCTTTAAAGAGGCACAAGAGAAATTGTCACATATTTATCTCGAGCATCCAAATTTTGAGGCAGAGTTCCATAAGTGCGTGAACTTGACAGAGTCGATTGAGGAGTTTGAATCTTGTTGGCCATCTCTCATTGACAATTATGGTCTGAGGGATGACGAATGGCTTCAAACTATATATGCCGTTCGCTGGCAGTGGGTCCCTGTTTATCTGAGAGACACATTCTTTGCTGAGATGTCTATAACACAACGGAGTGATAGTATGAACTCATATTTTGATGGGTATGTGAATGCTGCTACTACCCTACAACTCTTTGTTAAGCAATATGAGAAAGCTCTAGAGAGTAGGTACGAGAAAGAAGTGAAAGCAGATTATGAAACTATCAACAGCACCCCAGCTTTGAAGACCCCATCCCCCATGGAGAAACAAGCAGCTGATCTTTACAGTAGAAAATTATTTTTGAAATTTCAAGAGGAGTTAGTTGATACACTTACTTATATGGCATCTAAGACAAAGGATGATGGGCCAATAACCATATATAGCGTGGCTAAATTTGGGGAAGATCTTAAGTCCTACAGTGTTAGGATCAACATGCTCGAAATGAAAGCTAGTTGTACTTGCAAAATGTTTGAGTTCTCAGGAATTCTTTGTAGACATGTATTGACTGTGTTTAGAGTGACTAATGTTCTTACTCTACCTTCACATTATATTTTGAAACGGTGGACCAGAAACTCCAAGAGTGGGGTTGTGTTGGAAGAACGCCCTAGTGATCTGTTGAATAGCTGTCGAGAGTCTCATAATGTTCGGTATAATACCTTGCGCCATGAGGCCCTAAAATATGTAGAAGAAGGGGCAAAAACTGTGGATATTTACAATGTGGCGATTGATTGTCTGCAAGATGCTGCAAAAAGAGTTTCTTTGGCAAAAAATAATGGTGGTAGACTTCCTTTACTCAATGGAAGTGCGATGGAAGGCACTATTACTGGTGGAAGTCATGAATGGGGATCGGGTCAACCTCTATCCGTGGTTAGTCCTTTTCATATTTCATTTTTAAAAATGACCTTTTCACTGTCTACACACTGTGTTAGCCTGTGCTGTGTAAGTTCTACTTCCAACTTCCACTTGTTACTCAAGGCAACCTTTTGCATTATCTCTCTATCTCTGTGTATGCAATATTGTGCATGAATCTATCTTTATGTTTGTGTGTCTATACGTGGGAGCACATGTGCAAACGTCTAATCATGCTATACTATCACATCCTCTTTTTAATTGACAATCACGTACATCTAGTGGAGTGAAGCTAATGAATGAAGGTCTTATTTTGATCCATGATACTGAATTTTGTGATTGCTACTTCTTGCAGGATGAAAAAGACAAGAAAATAGAGGAAATGTCTCGTGAACTTTGCAGAGCTAATCGTAAGAGTGAAGTGTATCGAGCTAATTTACTTACAGTGTTGAAGGACATCGAGGAACAGAAACTACAATTGTCAGTTAAGGTTCAAAATATAAAGCTTGGAATGAAGGATTAGATGGCGAATCGTTGCTCAGTCATGTTCTGTTCGGGTAATCTGGATAATCTGTTGTCGTTTCTTCAATTTCACTTTCAATAGCTATATATTGTGGGTGGGGAGATATAAGTTCTGCTGCATTCTGTGCACAGTTGTGGTGATTAACCTATGTTCCATTTAGTTTGTAGTGATGGTTTCAATCTAGCCTTTCTTGGGAGGGGTTAGCTGTAATTTGCAAAAAGAAGCATCATTTCTAAGTTGACCCATTGTTTCCAATTCTTGGTATGCGAATAGCAGAGGCCTATACATATCTCATTTGCAATGGCAGTCCAATCCATTGATTCTAATTTTCTTTAGCAAATTTTTTCTTTTGGAAATAGAGGATATTTTGTCTTCATTTTTTAAATTTTCTGCATTTTTTAAAAGGTGTGACTATTAGCCCCCCTCTACGCTGTATCAACCCTCCTATTATTTCTATAGTATAAGTAGCCCCCAATAAATTTAAAAATATACTAATTGCCCTCTTCAACTAATAGTAAACTTCCCAATATACCCTCATGCTAACCCCCACTCAAACCCTAAGTTATTTGTTGCCCCTTCACACCTATACTAACTGCCCCCCTCCATGCTCGATCCTACCTCATCTTTGTCAATGAATTCAAGCAAGGCCAATTATACACTTCGAATTTAACTTCACATATATTCTCAAATCAACTTGAAGAGTATGGTATACAAGCACCCATGAAATCCCCCTTTTGTCTATCTTTGCTTCAACTGACAAAATCAGTCCACTTGTTTACAAGTTTTAATTTTTTTCATGTCATCATACTCTTCAGTGACTAAACTAAAAAGGTTTTCTCGAAATTTCCAATTTTGTCGATTGAAGTAAAGAACACATTAAACCAGAAACACAGTTTTCTCATTCAATCAGTGTGAAAATTACATCACAGACTCATTTATATAGTGTGAGCTCTGTTTTGTTTTATGATACAATGCTACTGCAATGTTTTACTAACCAGCACTCTTGACTAAGCAGCCTAACCAACAATTTAGCTGATTCATCATTCCCCCTCACTTTTAGAATACTCTCAAATACATTTTCCCAGCTCTTCTCATTTCGTACACTAACTAGTAACACCTCTGTTACAACCAGAATCACAACTCGAATTAATCAACATTCTTCACACACAAAAGTAAATTAACCTCACAAAATCCTTAATTGCCCAAGCTATAATAAATAACGAAATTGATAAGAGAGAACAACAAATTAAAAAGATTGAAGAAAAGACAGGGAAGTAGCGAGGATGGTGTGGCAGTGACCCATAGAACATGCCGCTGCCCTGTATGGCAGTTGCGTAGAACATATGCCGCTGCCACCTATGACAGCGATCACAAGTATATGCCGCTGCCGTAGGTGGTAGCGGCATATGTTCTATGCCACTGCCATACAGGGCAGCAGCAGTGGCCTATACTTCTGGCCGCTAGCCGATGCCCTGTTAGACAAATTGTATTTTACAAAAGTGTGAATCAAATTTAGGATGCCATGTTGTTGGTAGTGGGTTGTTGAGTGTAGGGAGAAGGAGATGGGAGGGGGTGTAGAGAGTGAATAGTAGAGGAGAAGGAGATGAGGAAGAATGTAGAGAGTGAATAATAGAAAAGAGAAGAGATGGAAGGGCTATAGAGAATAGACAATAGAAGAGGAGAAGATATGTATTTAATTTAGGGTGGGGTGGGGTGAGTGGGAGAAGGGAATGTGTTTAGGGATTTAAGTGAGAAGGGTTGTAGGGATTGGATTGTAGAAAAGGTGAAGAAATGGTTTTAGGATTTAAATCGAATATAAGGGCTTATGTGTAATTTTAAGTAGGAGTATTTCAGTCTAAATGGGTTGATATAGGTTAGAGGGGGGCTAATGGTCACACCCGTTTAAAATTATGTTCCTTATCCTTGACTTTGCTCTTGAGTGATTAATGAGAGCATCATGATCAGTTGTTGACTAACTTTTATAATTTAAGTTATATCATTAGTGGGGTGTAATTTAAGACTATTTAATTTCGTAACACTTGCTTAGTGGAACAAACCTATTACTTCAGGTGTCTAGGCCTAGGCCATTAATTATATTGTTGTTCGGCAGGTGTTGGTTCATCAACTAATTAGTTTGAGTCTTTGTTGTGTGGCTTGCAAATAGAATAACCTCAATATAGAACAAAGCTTCAGGCCCTTGGTTCAAAGTTATTTGCGGTTGGCTACATGATCAAACTCTTCCACTACGTAAATAGAGAACATTTTAATATAAATGTAAACTTGTTGAAATCTTTAGGTCTGAAAACATCACGGTCGGCACTCCTCTTACCACCCATCAACCCAGGGGAGGATTCCTTTAGTTTATCACTCTAAAAGTATGGGATATGCATCATTCTTTATTTTGTTTTGTATATAATTTGAATTTGGTTAAGCCGAACTTTGTTTATGTTGTAACAACCCTTATTGATAAGTTCACCCATATATTTTTTTAAAAGTTGATATACTCATCCTAAAAAATAATGCAATCTTCCTAAGTTATTAGTGTGAGGCGTGAGCGAGGGAGACATTAGGTGTGGGTAATTTAAAAAACCTCCAAATTCAATTTTTTTCTTAAAAAATAGGTGGGTTGAACTTATAGTAGGGGTTGTTACAACATAAATAGGGTTTGGTTTAACCAAACTCATAATTTTTGTGTAGAGGGACGTGTGTTAAAATGTGAATATATTAGTATGCAACTTTTTATTGAAAGGTCTCTAAATAAATTACATAATTTTTAGGGATAAATATTTTCCTTTTCATTTAGGCATTGAACATGCGCTTACTAGGCCTCACCTCACTTAGGCAGTTAGCCAGCCTTGGACTATTTCACTGCCTTGACACTGCCAGTATTAGGTTCATATTAGAAACCTATGAGGACTTTGTCTCTGATTTGAATTTGGTATGCTACAATTAATCTTCTTAATTGACAATTTAAATTTATTTATTTATTTATTTATTTCTATGCCGTTGATCATATGAGTGTTTGCTTTATCTATTACTATTTGGTATGAACTAGTGGAGCTGATTTTCTAGTTTTCCTGTACTGAATTGAATCTACCTGGTCCATTGAATTTGTTTATTGATTTGCAGTGTCGGCCCTCAATAGGGGCGTCTAGTGCGGAGGCACCAGGCCCCTCTTTTTAGTAAGGCCCCTCTTTTTAGTAGGGCCCCATTTTTTTAAAAAACTCTTATATATAGTATATCTATATTAATATATATTATATGTGGATGGATTGCGTTTAAAATCTAAATTTTGATCGGGAAAATCAATAGTACGTATCTACTATCTAATCCTAACTTTTAGGAATGTATGCATACACGTTTGCAAGTTGTTTTTTATTATTATTTCTTGCTTTTAAAATCTAAAGGCCTGTTCGGTTCATAGGACATGCGCTTACTAGGCCTCACCTCACTTAGGCAGTTAGCCAGCCTTGGACTATTTCACTGCCTTGACACTGCCAGTATTAGGTTCATATTAGAAACCTATGAGGACTTTGTCTCTGATTTGAATTTGGTATGCTACAATTAATCTTCTTAATTGACAATTTAAATTTATTTATTTATTTCTATGCCGTTGATCATATGAGTGTTTGCTTTATCTATTACTATTTGGTATGAACTAGTGGAGCTGATTTTCTAGTTTTCCTGTACTGAATTGAATCTACCTGGTCCATTGAATTTGTTTATTTGATTTGCAGTGCCGGCCCTCAATAGGGGCGTCTAGTGCGGAGGCACCAGGCCCCTCTTTTTAGTAGGGCCCCATTTTTTAAAAAAACTCTTATAGATAGTATATCTATATTAATATATATTATATGTGGATGAATTGCGTTTAAAATCTAAATTTTGATCGAGAAAATCAATAGTACGTATCTACTATCTAATCCTAACTTTTAGGAATGTATGCATACACGTTTGCAAGTTGTTTTTTATTATTATTTCTTGCTTTTAAAATCTAAAGGCCTCTTCGGTTCATAGGATAGGATGTGATAAGTGGTGGTACTAAATAATACTGGTGTTCGGTTCGAGTATTAAATTGTTCATAGGATTATTTTAACCCACATGAGTGGGACAATTTAAAATCATGAAATCATTGGTATTATTTTATCCCTATCTTGGTGACTTCCAAATGACCAAAGTACCATAATCAAAAACACCCAAAACACACAACAAATCCTCTTCTTCTCGACCCTAGACTCACCGACCCCAAAAACCCTAGAAAAAATCCTCCTCGAGGGAGTTTCGACAGTTTGACATTATTCCGCATTTGACATTATTTAGGTATATAAATGAAGAGACAATGCAGTGGTGTTATAATAATCATCGAATTGTGGCTAACATATGACAATAATGGAAAGAGACAATGCAGTGGTGTTATAATAATTGCATCAAGACTCAAAGAGAAACAACAAAAGTGAAGGAAGGAATAGGCCCGACGGGTTGATTATAACTTGCATCAAACACTGCCAAATTATCGAAAAAGGGCATTCCATCATGTCCAAACAACTCTCCCACCAACGAATTATGGCAAACATTTAAATACTGAACTGATTAGAACTAAGATCAACATACTCTACATTCTGCATTTCCATCAAAACACTACTGATATCGTTGGAGAATTTATTAAACCGCAAGTCAAGATACTTCAACAACTTAAGCATTTGCAAACCAGCCGGAATCTTGCCTCCTAAACTATTAAAGGGGACATTTAAATAAGCTAAGTTCTTCAATTTCATCAATTCAGACGGTATCGACCTATGAAATGAATTGTGCGAAAGGTCCCAAAAACCGTAGAGACCCAATGGAACTCACATCTGAATCAACAGTTCCCTCAAACAGGTTGTTGGAAATGGAGTTTTGCAGTTTTTGAAGACTAATAATGTCAAATTATCGAAAAAATCCTCCTCGAGGGAGTTCAATGGTGTTATAATTGTATTTTAGGTATATAAATGAAGCACGGCGAAATCTGTCTCGAGGGAGTTTCGGTTTTAGGGTTTGAACGAATGTGGTTTGTAGATATAAAATGACACTTTAGTAACTTCACCTATTGAAATCATGTGTAATCCCACCCTCTATGCTCCCAACCGAAAAAGTCCCTCTATTGGGACTACTACCCAAACCCATGTTATAATCCCAGTGTAAAATAATCCAATGATCATGAGATTATTTTGCATGTGAACCAAACGAGCCATAAATGTTTTTAAATTAGTTGCAATTTTTTTTCCTAAACAACGGAACTAAAAAAGGCAATTATTACTTCTAAACAAAAGAAATACGAAACGACACGAACGAAAGAAATGCATCACACTCGATTCTCTTCGTGTATTCACACTCTTGGCTGGACTGTCTATTCTTCAATCAATATTTTTTGCGAAGAGCGTTGGTTCATTCTTTAACCAATCTTTTTGTGAAGCACGCGACACGCCATATTTAAAGATTTGATAAATCCATTTTCAAAGTCATCTCCAAATTTGGGTGTTTCTCAAGTCGACACTATCTAAACTTGAGGATTTTTGCTTTTCTTTCCATCTAGTTAGATTAGCATTATTCTAGTTTATTATATAACTAATTTTTTTCTTATCAGTGCATCACATTTTTTCTTTAACTTGTTTTGATCTTGTGTGTTTTAGAGATTTTTTCTTTATTAGTGCATCTTGGAAATCATTTAGATGTTGATTCAAATAATTTGGTTTCTGAATTGAAAGTGTTACAAGCAACTTTACCAAAACAAAAAAAGGAGAGCTATTGAAATTCTTGAGTTTGTAAAGTGTTTGAGTTGTTATCCTAATTTTTCAATTGCTTATAGCATTATGTTGACTATACCTGTGACTGTGGCATCTGCAGAAAGAAGTTTTTCCAAATTAAAAATTTTAAAGTCTTATTTGCGGTCAAGTATGTCACAAGAAAGATTAAATGGATTAGCTATTTTATGTGTTGAACATGATTTTTTAGAAAAAATAGATTATGAAAATATAATTGATGAATTTGCTTCTCATTCTGCTAGAAGAAGTCATTTTAAATGATTACTCATTTTCTATCGTGTTTTTGTTTATATATTGATTTTTTAAAGAAATATATTGTTTATTTATATACAAACTTAAAAAAAAAATTGTTTTAAAAAAACCTTCGTTTTCTTTTTTTCGACTTCAAAACCTCTATTTTTATTTTTTTTTTAAACTTTTTTAATTCCACCAACGAAAAATATTTTCATAGCCAGTCTCAAGCCCGGAAAAGGAAAAGGGGAAATGTTACTTAAAATTATTTTAAAGACTTTATTTATTCATACGAAAAAAATTAATTTATACTATATATGTGTAACAAAAAAATTAGGGGCCCCGAATTTAAGTTTCGCCCAGGGCCCCCAAAAACTTAGAAACGGCCCTGCTGATTTGGTTGATTTATAGCTTCTTTGGTTTCTCTTGGTCCTTGCAATGTGCTGTTGTAGAATGAGGGGGTATGAAGGATAATAGAAGCCATTAGGAAATATATTGATGAAAACCCATTAAGATCAAGAAAATAGTATATTATCATTTTGTTAATTAAGTAGCATTTCCTACATGTACAAAAAAGTGAATCAAGATAGTCGGCTAGATATCGTAGTATACTTTGAATCTTTGTTCCGAGAGATGGCAAAATATGTTAGACATCTCATCAAGTCCTATGTTGCATATCACGACTTTTTTATCTGGCCAACAATTTCTTTCTTTTTTAAGCTTTGGTCATACTTCGATGAATGTTAGATGGGTTGATAAAAGATTCAGACCTAGTAGTATTTCATTATGTTGCAGAAAGATAATGATAGGGTATTTCGATGACTAATTTTTTCAGTTTAATGGAAAGGTTTGTCACAGATTTGTTGGGGATTTATTAGAAGGCTTTTTTTTTTTTTAAATAAAATTAATGGAAGGGATGTATTAGAAATTTAGAACTACAAAGTGTTAGGGACACTCTTAGGTATATTATTTCAATGCTTCTTTTTTTTTTTTTTTTTCAAAGTTCTTCAGTGCAAGTAACATGGATATGAATCTTGAAGAGTGGTACATAACATGATCTATATATTTACTTACAGGGCTTGTATATCACTTTAATGTTTAAGTAGTAGGTAGAATTGTGCTAGCTAGAAGGCGGTATCCGCCAGATATATTACTTAAATTCTCATCCAAATACATCTTTTTATTGGCCCATTGTACTGTTCTCTGCTAGTGAGGTACAGATCTATTTTTAAGTTCCTTGATTCAAATTTATTTATGTCTAGAAATGATCTCGAAACGAATATGCGTAGATATGCTCAATATGTTACACAAACATCAATTTTGTGGAGCATTTTCTGCAACAAGTACTGGAAGAAACTTGTCAGATTGAACTATTTTCATGTTATTTCTTCTTTATTTTGTGGTGGAGCTTTAATAGGAAGTTTGAAATGTTACACTCACCGGCTCATCAAATAATTTTCAATTGCACGTCGGCAGCACCAACTCTTGCTTTGTGCCTTCGGAAGAGCTCTTGGAGGGCTTGAACGTATAGACTGTGAGCTTCTTTGATCTGTATAGTAAATTAAACTATTTGTTAATCACCATTTGTTTTCTTGATGAGCAGATGTGAACAGCAATTCCTTGGTTAATACTTTATTAGATTGATCCAACTGCTGCTTTGGTTTGGTAGCCTTTTATACACAATCTCAGCACTACTCTTTTGAGGGTTATTTTATTTTATTTTATTTTTTTAAATCTTGATTTCGGTAGCTCCTCAAAAAAGAGAAAGAAAAACTGAGTGGTATATGACATGCTGTGTATTTATCTTTAGATGTCGGCAGACGTTATGGAATTATTGTTGTCATTAATTGCAACAAAATCAAGCGTGATGGAAGCAGTTTTAGGAAATCCTGTGTTTCTTTTTTAACTACTCATTTTGTCTTTTTTAGTCTCTACAGCAGGAATTAGTAGAACACAGTTGAGTTTGAATGTGATTGCTGTATGCCTGTAGCTACTGTTGTACTCTAACATATATTAATGAATGCCTTGTGCCTTGATGAAAAAAAAAAAAAAAAAAGTATGTCGTGAAAGCGTTTCATCTATCTTTTGGGTCATTGAGCAAAACATGAACACATATTAACAATTAGCATCTGCTACTGGCATCGAACGCGTAATTCTAATGTTAACAATAGTGCATTCTCTTCTCTCTTTTTTTTTTTTTTTTTTTTTGTCAAATTAAAAGTGCATTCTCTAATCAATTGAAGAACGTGCACTCTGTGCAACGACTTATCTTTTTTTTCTTTTTGACAAAACGCACCAACTTGTTGCTCAAATTCATCAAGTAATTTTTTTTGTGAACATTAATTAGAAATGTTACAATCATGGCCATAAGCCATATTAGCATATTATAATTTCCAAGGATTTCAATTATTCCCAACATATTCACATAAACACCACAATTAACCTTAATCTACAGGATCAGAATGCAGTGGAAATTTTACTAAAATTAATCAAAGAATTCTCAATTGCACATCAGCAGCACCAGCCCTTGCTTTATGCCTTTCAAAGAGCTCTTTGAGCGCTTGAACGTATTGGCTGTGAACTTCATTGATCTGCACAAAAATTAGAGTCCAGTAAATATAGTGCTGATCGTCTTCCATTTCTTCTCTCGACAAGCAAAATCGAAGAACAACGCCTCATTAAGTGAGACTCGATCCCATTATACAAGACTTGATTTATAAGGCATTGAATAATTTGAATGTGATGGAAATGAAACTAGAAACAAATAAATTCAACAATGTGAACAATTTGGAAGCACTAGTACCTCTTCCATTGTAGCTTGTGGATTTCTTTTGAATTCAATTGGTTTGCCTACCACAACATGCATGGGACGCCGGAAAGGTAAAGGTGATCTACAAATGAAAAGGAAATGTCAGATGAAATGGTACTACAAAATTTCAGCTTGAGACTGCAAAACCAAATCTTGTATTTTTACATATACGTTGTTTTCATCAGAACTCATTCGCTCCCATTAGGTCCCGCGAGGCTGATTCGTTTATACATTATATCAACTTTGTGCATGGTAGGGATTAAACATGACAAATGAAAACAAAGATAGATGAAAAAGTGAACTACATGGAAAGTTGGAAATCTTTGAACCGTTCTGTAAAGTTTTTTATCTTTTGTTTGAAGAAATAAATGACTAATAGATTTGGGGTTTCACTACGAAAGGCCTTAGTATAAATTGGGGGACAAGGAAACGTAAATGCTTCATACATTAAGCTCATAAGACATGCATATAAAATATACCGAAAATTATCCTACCATTTATGTGGAACAAGCAAACAAAAGAGCAGCAGAATGCATAAATCGAAGAGGTTTAGTTGCATACCCAAACACCCCCCAAAAAACAATTGGGGTAAATTTAATTGCCCTGGAAAAACGAAGGTACAGTTCACCACTAGGTTTCCACCACTGATAAATATTACTCTGCGCTTCGGAAAAGAGGCAAAAGCAACAAAGAGAGTTATGTGTCACATTTCAAGATACAAAATTAGGGATCAAGATTAAACAGTTCGACATGAAAAGCAACATCCGATCACTAGAAATTTCGCTTCAAATGCTATACTCAATAACAATCATTAAGAAATAAAGTACAACTAGACTAACAGAAAAGCAAATATAAATAAGCCAAGGAAAACTGCCGGTCCAATTGTATCAATGGTAGATCATCATCATATTTTCTACAAGTTCTTCTCAGTTTCAGTTTTCTTCGCTTCTTGTCATTGACCAATTTTTCTGGCCAAATGAATGTGAAGTATTAAATTTATTTGTTTTGCGACAGCAACACCTAAGGCAGAGAGCTGATAGTATAGACAGGACTGCATACACATACACATACATGCCATAGAGAGAATGCATATTGTTAGACCCTAAAGCGACTGTGTTTGGGCCGGTCTGTCTTTGTTGGCGTAAGATTGTCAAGTTAGAGTTAGATTGTGAGTCTAGTATTTAGGGTGATATGAAGAAGGAAGCCCTATGACTCAGAAAGATATCGAGTGTAAATACAACTTTGAGTTCAGGTATTCAGGTATGAAGCAGAATCCCAGCTGAAGAAAGTAACGAAGTTGTCTGCAGTGACAGAGGTATAATTGTAATCGAAGTAGGAGTCCATATACAAGTTGGACACTGTGACAATCCAAGAGACATAGTTAATCTACAGGGGTTTTTCAAAAACTAAGGTGGGAATAGTTTTTTAAGGTACGTCTCTTTTTGAAAATGAGTCATTGGTGATGATGTGGCTCCATGTGACGATGTGTGTTGATGAGGTGGAGTGAATGACTCATTTTGAAAATGAGTCATCTATACAAAATGAATGACACTTTTTGAAAATGAGTAATCTATACAAAATACACAACCTCTATTTTACTCATCAAAATGACTACTTTGTTCAACTCGAAGCGGTGAACTCATGCAAACGTCATGTACGTATCGAGATGGACAAGCCGCATCACATACGTATCTCGAGATGGACAACCCGCATCACACACGTATATCGAGGTAGACAACTGATGTAAATGACACGCACGTATATGGACGTGGACAACTCATGCAAACGCCACACATGTATCTCGCGGTGGAGAAGTCATGCAAACGACGCGCGTATGTCGAGGTGGCCGACCCATACAACCTCGTGCAATTCATGCAAACGTGACACACGTATCGTAAGGTGTGCAACTCATGCAACCTCGTACAATCTATGCAAATGTCGTGCACGTATCTCGAAGTGCACAACTCATACAACCTCGTCCAATCAGTGCAAATCGTGCAAAGGTCATGCACATATTTTGAGGTGGGCAACCCATGTAATCTTGTGCAATCGAAGTAAACCATGTAAACGTCACACACGTATCTCGAGGTGGACAATTTATGTAAATGTCACTCACGTGTCTCGAGGTGGACAACCCATGCAAAGACATACACGTATCTCGAGGTGGACAAATCCATGCAAACGTTACGCACGTGTCTCGAAGTGGACAACCCATGCAAACAACACGCACGTATCTCGAGGTGGATAACCCATGCAAACAACACGCACGTATCTCGAGGTGGACAAATCCATGCAAACGTCACGCATGTGTCTCGAGGTGGACAACCCATGCAAACGACGCGCACGTATCTGGCGGTGGACAACCCATGCAAACAACACGCACGTATCTCGTAGTGGACAATCCCACATTATTTTGGCATCCACATGGCGCCCACGTGGAACACTCCACGTGGCGCCCGTTTCAGAAAACATGAATGACCCATTTCCAAAATGCGTCATTCATGTTAGGGAACATCCACGTGGGCGCCACGTGGATTGTTCCACAATACGCGAATGACGCATTTTGAAAATGCGCCATTCGTGCATTTTGAGCGGACTAATTTTTCCGAGTGAAGGACTGAAGAACTTTATGGAGACAACAAGTCAATGTTCAAGACGAACTAGAAGGCTTAGATGTTGATCGTTGGTAGAATCAACAATAACAATCCAGGAGACCGAGAAGGTTTTCCGAGTTGTAATTAGCTTAGGATTGAATTGATAAACTAGGGGGCAGTAGAATAAGTCTATAAATACTCATGTACGCCATTGTGTGGGCATCGTTTATAGCTCAAGTTTTGTGAGAGTGAGTCCATTAAAGTGGTTGTAACACTTTGATCTATTTTGGATTGTTTACTAAGCGAGGTAGGGAAGGCCCCGCTAAATTTTTTTTTTTTTTTTGTGTGTGCTGCATAATCCCGTTAGCTCCTACTAGTATCCAAAACTTTACACATAATCGACTATGAAGCCTATACCTGACCGAAGCAAAAGACTGGTACCAATGGCCGACCCATCTCTATTGCAAGGCGAACGAAGCCTTTTCTTTGCTTGACAAAAGCAACCTACAAAATAAGGCAGGGGAAAGCAAAAAATTATACGTCATAAAAAACATCTTTGACTAGCAAACCCTTTTTTATCTATATGATGTGATCGCAATCGATAAGGGAAATGAATTTGAAAAGCAAACCAAAGCAGATGCATGTAAATTTGGTTTATGAGAGGTCAAACGTAAAAATTTTAAAAAATATCATTTAAGTGTAGAAACCAGTGAAAAACCATTTATTATGTGACACAAACCCATCATGTAACAACAGATATAATGAGCAAAATTATATCTATCACCAAATGGAAAGTTAATTCATTCCTGGACCTTCATTAAATTCTACCCTAGCTACTCCAAATCTTTCCACAAGAAATGAGAAGGTAAATCAATTTATTGAGTTTTTACCAAGCTCTCTCCATTCCTCCCTTCTACATCTCTGTGTGTGGTTTGGCCATTTTGATGATTAATGTGTGTGGGTGGGCAGGCAAATGATATGAAGAAGTTGTGGAGGATTAGTTGAAAGCACAATTCGTAACTGTTCGGCCCGTCCGCGCATGCTTGCATGGGACTGCGGGGTCTCCGCTAATAATGATACTATCCACGATTTAACCACCTTCAACACTAGGTGTGGATAGGTATGCAGGGGGGGGGGGGGATCCCCATTCCCCGCAAGGATCCGCCCCGATGGGGTGGGGATTCCCTGCCAACTAGCACCCACGTGGCCGGAGACGGAAGAAATTTCATCCCCCACTCCTCCTTCTTTATCAGCGAGTCCGTCGATCTTATTAGTACTGATATTTTCCTCACCTTAGCCACCTTTAACTCGCACATCTACGGTTTTATTCCAAAAGGCCTCGGTACTATTTGTGAAGATACATACTTAAATACTTCTTTATGAAATCACACTTAACCAATGTGGGACTAACAACAGAAAATTTTACACTTTCAGTAACACTGTAACAGAAACACGTGAGTCAAAATACTATGATCGTAATAAAAATAAGTATCAAACATTAGATGTTGGTATTGCATGTAGCCTTGAAAAAAATGTAATGAAACAACTTTGACAATGTCAAGGTCAAAATCTGCAATGACAAAGAAAATCCAAGAGATAAACAGACCTCAGATCCTTGCTCCATATAAAATGCCTCCTGTACCCCTCCCGGAACTATAACACAACTATATCCAGCAGCCAAGAGAGAAGTAAAATTTTTTCTGGTCGCAGGTGTAATCCCCAACCACGTCCATATCTGCCTTATGAATGGTGTATAGAAAACCTGATGGATGCTTCTTAAAAGTAAGGTCAATGGGTACATGGGAACACACCTAGCATTTAGAAAAACAATCGAAGAACAACTTACAGCACTACTTGCAAGTGCTTTGATCTTAGGCAAAGGCATGAAGCCCGTAAATTCAGCAAGAGCAACAACGCCTATCGGTAAAACAGAATGTGGCTCATAGGCAAAAACTGCATGAAGAATAATCAACATGACTAACTGTGCAACAAAAGCTAAATAATATTAACAAAATTGCCAGTGAAATCAATATATAAAGATGCGGGACAGATCCAATTACACTCGGTACTCTTGTAAACATAATAGCTAGTTATAAAACTCTGGTTCAAGGCATCAAAGGAACAAGGTGTACTTGAAGGAGAGTGACATGTAAGGCCTGAGGCATAAGGTTGATGAACAAGGTGTACTTAAAGGAGAGTGACTTGTAAGGTATGAGGCACAAGGTACAAAGGAGCACACCTGACTACAACAATGGTCGTACGCATTGTATTTAAAGTGTCCAAACCACTGCAACCGTCCTTCCCTAATCTTTGTGTCAATTGGTGCTACTACTTTTATTTGAATTTATGTATTTCTTATTCCATCTTTATGAGTTTTACCACAGATAAGAATCTTTATTTCCGCTACATTCATTTTATATACTTGTTGTTTTTCTTCACCGACTTTAAATTGGTTATAGCTCCTCTTTACATTTCTTTCTTTTGTTTCCCTCTCCAGGGGCTCAACCACTTGTTGTGATATCTTGATTGCATTTGCACGTACCATAGACTACAAACTTAAAGACTTTCGACCAACATAACATTTATCACTTTACAACTTCTCTCATACCACAAAAAAAATCTCAACTACACAACAATACTTACATTCCTTACACTTGATGTTCTAGGGCTTAACAGTCAACAATCCTTACCAGAAATGTGTTAGAAAGCCCCCACTAGAATTGATGCAGT
The DNA here is from genome assembly GCA_039657365.1 of Stephania yunnanensis. Taxonomy (NCBI): domain Eukaryota; kingdom Viridiplantae; phylum Streptophyta; class Magnoliopsida; order Ranunculales; family Menispermaceae; genus Stephania; species Stephania yunnanensis. The sequence continues at coordinate 48,216,640 of CM077585.1, read as the reverse complement.
GGCAAAGTCGCAAAAACGTGCTTGATGATCAATATGTCATGGAATCGAATCATTTCATCCAACTCTAAATATGTTGGTTTCTCCAAAATCATGGGGTTGGAGTGCCCAATTAACTCTCGTGGGAATAGTTGAGCCTAAATAGAGTGGGCTCAAAAAAGATTTGGACACCCACGATTACCAGCAAAAAAAAAAAAAAAACTCCCCCATCCAAAAACAAAAATCATTTAGGCTAAAGCACACTAATTGAGGTGACGTCAATTATGACTTTACTTCCCAATTTGCCCCTTGAAACAAAAAGAGAGTGTTTTAATGATAAGTTTACTATCCAAATTTGCCGCTTGACATCCATGTTGTTTGGGTCGAAGAATTGAATTTCTTTAATGGCGATTAAATGTTTCAAGTTCCAAAGAGGGGTGAAATGGGTATACAGGGTGTCAAAATATGAAAACTTATTATACTTTTGAAAAAGTGACTTTGCCCAGAATGACCTATATTATTGGATAGAGGGAGTATTTGTTAAACAAAATCTATCGCCACATGGATTCTTAGACATCCTCACCTTTCTTTTCCATTTAGCTAGGGTTGCAAGTGGCGCGGAGAATCCCTGTTCCCCACGGGGCTCCGCCCCAGTGGGGTGAGGATTCATTGCTTTTAACCCCCGTGGGGGTGGGTTGTGGGGCAAGGCAAGGACAATCGTCCTCGCCCCACAAGGTTTCCCCACCCCATGCCCTACAGGATTCACTGCCTACCACCCCATTCCAGACAAGAAATTCCATATATTTTTATATTTTTTACTTAAAAATTATGTAGTATGGAATCAAACTCGAGGCCACCAACCATAAAACCCAATTTTTACTATTTAACCAATTCTACAATTGTGTCATAAAGATTTATGAAATTATATTTAGAACATCACTACACTATATTTGTCATACCGTTTTAAAAATCGTATATATTTAATCCAGTATGATACTCCCTCCGTTCCATAATATCTACATTTTTTAATTGTGTACAAGAATTAAGGTAATGATTGACTCGCCGTTAAGATTTCTTAACAAGACTAAATGATCCTCTCATAAATAACTTCATTTATTATGGATATTGCGTAAAAAAGTGATTAATGACTTCATTAACTAAATATAACGAAGTTCAAATTTTCACAAAATTAGTGGAATGTGGGGATCCTTGCAGGGTGAGGCATGGAGGGCCAAAGTTCTCATCGTAGGGAATTTGCAAGGATAAATCCCTACCTTGCTAGCTACGGGGACAGGACCCTGCCCCGTCCTACTCCACTTGCAACCCATCCTATAGAATGAACCAAATTTAATAAACTTTGAATTAAGATTTTATGCCCCTTCCATGGCAATGTGTGCTTCCAGTTTCCAGGAAACCCAATGCAAGCCAATCTACACTGCAATAATTCGACCGTTGGATTAATTGAATGCTAGAAAGTTCCTCTCCGACCTCAACCTAAATATATTGCCACCGACCACTGTCTGTGATTGTTGGCCCACATGATTAATTTGGTAGACCCACTCATCACCAACCATCAAACCCAAATTAATGCACCAACCACAACACCACCACTACTTATTGATTACTAAACAAATTATAAACCAATTAAAACCACAAATACACCATACAGATATGATCATCACACCGAGGCAATCACATTACTTGGCGTCCGGGACCACAAAATCAACAGCATAAAAAATACAATAAAGAAAGTTCTGTCATGTCAAGTCGGGTCGGGTCGGGCGACTTACCGTATGCCTGGTTAGGGTCGAATGCATCGACGTCCTCCACGTGGAGATTAACTGGAAAGTACCCACATGCGTGCTTGCAAATGTACCTGCATGTTCCACATATTTACAAAACAGCCATTAGTATTACCAAACAATATTTAGTCACTCGATCACATTCGACGAGCATCTCGATGCAATCGACCGGTCAATAGAGGAATTGGCAGCTTAAAATAATATTTGGGACAAACCTCGCTAATTTTCGGCCTGCTTTGCTGTGGTCGTCAAGGGGAATGACCATAAATAGGATGAGCATACCAAAGACCCTGAATCAATTCAAAACCATAAAATTCTCAACAACGGCACAAAATGATCAGCTAAAAAAAAAAAAAAATGAAAAAAATCAACCCAATGTATAAGGCTCTTTGTATAGAAAAATTATAGAAATGGCTAAGCTAGGACGCCGCCACGCCGCCCTTCGTCGAGTATATGCGAGATTGAAATCCTAACTTTAATATATTATTGAGAATCGTATATGGACTCACGCGAAGGCGAGGGGGGAAGGAAGAACAAAGCAAGCGAGCAAGACCAAGAAGACATTAAAATGAATCCCACCCAACCATATGAAAAGAGCCACGATCGTGTGGAGCACCGACGACGGCTCCTTCCCCCTGAACACCGTCGGATCCTTATCCTTCCCAAACACCTCCGCCTCTCCACCGTTGGATCCAGCACAAGATTCGTGATGATCCATCATAATCACAAAATCACGAGGGGATAATAGAGAGAGAGGTTTGGGAGGGGGGATTTAAGAGGGATTTTGGGGGAGAGGGAGACACCAGTTTCGAGGGAGTTTCGAGGGGTAGGGTGTCTGGAAGTGTGGCCAGTTTTTAAGGGGCCCATGTCTGATGGGGACTGCCACGTGGAATGATCTTACGGCAGCACTCGCACGTGTCTGCATTTAAAGGCGTCGATGTGGTAGCTCACGAGATTGTGACGCTGCAGGGGAGCCGTGACAGGGTGTAACACTACTCTGTACTCTCCCTATGCTATGCCATGGGTTTTGCGAAGCCAAGTTTCTCAGTTTCTTAAGAATGAATTAATAAAAAGAGTAAAAATAATGTGTGGTAATTGTTTTGAAGTATGGACGACCATCTATGCGCATCACCATATGATGCAGTTATGTAACTTGTATTTTTTATTAATGATATTCTTATTTGTCCTTGTATTGTCATGTTACTTATAATTATTTTCAATGTACATCAACTCTTTTATGTATTGTCAAATTACTTTTAATGTGTTGTATGACATGTAGTGTATGTATTACTTATTCATATTGTCTAAGTACATTTATCATCATCACCAAAGGGCCTATATGCCAACCTCATTGACAAAACAAACCAAGTTGAATGAAGAACTTCTCATTCCAACTCTATCATTTATTCTCTTCTTCTTTGTAGTAGTAGAAGTTCTTAGTCTTCTATTTTCCTTATCTAGTTTCTAACAAGTCTCAACTCAATTTACAACACGTTGTCAACACGAGCTTGCTCTAGCACAAAGGAGATCTTGAAGTTCAAGAAGGCTTGCTAAGGAGACAAAACTAGGAATGTATAATTTTTGTTAATTTAAATAAGTTCCATGTTATCATAGTTGCTTTCTTTTTATTACATGCATCACTTATATATGCATACTTTATTCATACACTATATATGCATTATAACGTTATCGACTACAAAAATATACTTTGTAGTTGCGTCTTGTACGATCTTTTATTTCAGAAATCAAAAGTCAATATGTGACATAACTAATTTTCTCGCTATATTACAAACTATTAGTTATGCTATATTCTTGATTTTTATATTACAAATAGTGCTACGAGTTTAGGTTGATAGTGGGTAAGCTTTGTCCCCAATAAAACTAAACATTGAAAGAGAGACATGTTATCCCTTTCGAGGAGGCATGATTTCAAGTAGATTTCTCGCCACCCAACCTGGAGGTTGTCCAACAACTCATACAAGTAGTACATTTTGCGTATTAATGATCAAGTTGTGAACACATATTTAATCATATAGTATTTATTTCATATAAAATAGAAAAACTATTTACCCAATTTCTTTATATATTTTCAAACTATTACAAACTTTCAAAAACTTAAATTTGTTGCCCTCGATATCATTGCCAGTATTTGCCATGACAACTGGATGCTGAGATACATCTCCAAGCTAAAGACTTGAGAGAAACTATTATAGAAGGAAATGGAACATCAATGCAAGACCGTGTGAAAACACTAATATTCTTTCACCATCATCTCTATGAAGGTCTGAGAAGTGAATATCTCACTATAAAAGATGCTTTCACCTCGTGCTTAAACTTGAAAGAGCGATATGATCACCAAAAGACGGTGATAATTCCAAAAGCTCAAAACAACTGGCTGAATCTTAGGCTATAAGATTTCAAAACAGTCAGTGAGTATAACTCCACCATGTTTAATATAACCTCTCGTTTGAGGCTATATGAATAAAATATATCCGATGAGGCAATGATGGAAAAACATTAAGTACTTTTCATCCACCGAATCAGTTATTGCAACAATAATATCGAACGTATCAATTTAGAAATTATTCAAAATTAATTTCTTGTCTTATGGTGGGGGAACAAAATAATGAGCTTTTATTGAATAATCACAACTCTCGTCCAACTAGTTTTGCTTCAATTAATGAAGCAAATGCTGCATCATAAAATGACCATAAAAACAGTGTAGGAAAGAAAAACCATGTACGTGGAAAGGGGAAATGATCAATTGACAAATATCGTGGCAAGTTGTATCATAAATTTCGTGGTGATAAGTTCCAAAACAAATGACACCGAAATGACGCCACTCAGAAAAAATACTGCTAAAAATGGGCATACTCGTAATCGTGACCAACCATGTCAGAAGTATTGTCTAAAAGGCTATTGAGCTAATGTAAGTTGTACGCCTAAGTATTTTATTGATCTTTATCAAGCTTCCTTGAAGGAGCAAGACAAAACTGTTGAGATGAATTTCACTGTTGGAAATGGCTCGTCGGACATTAATTATATGGACGTCCCAAGTTTTCATGATGATCCAAATACTAGTCTTGATTTTTTAATGATCATATGTAATGCTTTTCAATTTCTATAATTATATGCACTAGTTTTTTTTGTTATGCTTTTTAATTCATATGTACTAGTTTCTTATTATGAATAAAATGTCTTTTTTTTTTCTAAATTCATCAAACATTATTTATCTAGATGGATCATCAAGTCACGTGTTCAAATCATGAACCAAATATGAGCGATATTTGTCTTACTGATTGTGCTACAACGCACACAATCCTTAAAAAGTGAGAATATTTCTCCAACTTGAACTTAACTGAGGCTAATGCTCAAACGATATCTGACATATCTAATTTGAAAAATAGCTCTGGAAGAACAGCAAATATTATGTCACATAGGGTATAACAATTCATGTTGATAATGTCTTATACTCTGAAAAATCTAAAAGGAATTTACTTAGCTTTAAAGATATTCAACAAAATGGATATCATATTGAAACCATGAATGAAAATAATAGATAATTCCTCTATATTACATTGGTTTCAAATGAGAAAAAAAAGTATGGGAGAAATTCCTTGTTTTATCATCTGGATTATATTTCACTCATGTAAGGTATGTCGAAACGAATGTCGTCATAAATAGAAAAATCAATGATCCAAAGATTTTCATTTTATAGCATGACCGACTTGGTTATCCAGATCATTAATGGTGTGAAGAATAATTGATAATTCGCATGGATATCCTTTAACGAGTCATAAAATACTTTCAGCTAGTGATTATAATTGTGCTAGTTGTTCTCAAGGTAAATTAATAGTTAAACCATCCCCAAGTAAAATTGTTGTGGAATCCCCATTTTTCTTAAAACGCATTAAGGGAGACATATGCGAACCTATTCATCATCACTGTGGATCATTTAGATATTTCATGGTTTTGATAGATGCGCTAACTAGGTGGTTACATGTTTGTTTGCTTTCAACCTGTAATGTTGCATTTTCTCGACTTTTAGCCCAAATCATTAAGTTAAAAGCACAATTCTCTGATAACCCATTTAAGACCATTTATCTTGATAATGCTGGATAATTTCAATCTCAAGCATTTAGAGATTATTGCATCTCTATAGAAATTACCATTAAACATTTTGTTCCACATGTGCATACTCAAAATGATTCGGCAGAATCTTTGATCAAACGCATTCAATTAATTGCTAGGCCTTTAATCGTGAGAACTAAGTTACCAATTTCTGTTTGGCTACATGTAGTTCTTCATGCATCATCTATTATTCTTTATAGGCCTACTGCATACCATGAACATTCCCCCATGCAACTAATTTTAGATCAACAACCAAATATATCTCATTTGAGAATTTTTGGTTATGCAGTATATGTTCCCATACCACCTCCTAATAGAACTAAGATGAGTCTACAATGCAAACTTGAGATTTATGTGGAGCTTTAACTCGTCGTCCATTATAAGATACCTTGAGCCCATAACATGAGATTTATTTATTGCACATTTTGCTGATTGTCACTTTGATGAAACAATTTTCTCACAATTAGAGAGAGATAAGAAGCCAATTCAAAACGAATGACGCAAAATTGCTTAGAATGCATCAACTTTATCACATTATGATCCACGCACAAATTAGTGTGAACTTGAAGTTAAAAAAGATCATTCATTTGTAATAATTTGCAAATCGATTACATGATGCATTTACTAACACAAAAGGAGTGATAAAATCACATATTCCAGTTGTAAATGCTCCTGCAAAAATCGACGTTTTTGTACAACAAAATGCACAAGAACCAACGAAACACTTAAAATGGGGAAAACCAGTTGGTTCAAAAGATACAATTTCTCGAAAGAAGAAAATGGGGGTAAAAATAAATGCAAATCAAAATACTCCTAATAAAGCACAAAAGTCTTTTTATAAGGATTTGTCAGAACAAATTGATTCTGACAAGGAACAACTACCTTTAAGAAAGGAGAGAAAAAATGAAAATAATGTGACCTCAATAAATTATTTAAACTCTAGTAAGTTTTGTGATTGAAATAATATTGTTCCTGATGATATATTTGCTTTCAATATGTCCTTTGAAATATGTGAAAATGATAATGATCTAAAACCACGATTAGTGGACGAATGTTAAAAAAGACTTGATTGTCAAAAATGACAATAAGCTATCTAAGCAGAGCTAGACTCATTGAAGAAACGAGAGGTTCTTAAACTGATTGTTCAAATGCCAGATGACGTGAAACCTGTTGGATATAAATGAGTATTTGTACGAAAGAGAAATGAAAAATGAGATTACAAGGTACAAAACAATGCTTATAGCTCAAGGTTTCTCGCAAAGACCTGATATTGATTATGAGGAAACATACTCTCCTGTTATAGATGAAATCACATTTTGGTTCTTGAAGCCTTGCAATTTCTAAAGGGCTCGATATGCAGGTTATGGATGTCGTAATATCATATCTGTACGGATCTTTAGACATTGAATTATTTATAAGAATGTGACGGCCCAAATTTCGAGGCAAACCGGGCACCGCCCCGTCGCTAGACACGTCACCAAGCATGCCACGTCACCGCATACTTACTTTTGACTGCCTGCGACCTACACCTTCATACATACCTTATTCGCCTTAACTTAGTATTTATGGAAGATTTTATGGATATTCTCATCAAATTGACTAGGCTAAGTTATTTATGATTTATTAAATTATTAAATATCAAGCGGAAGCCCTTTAAAAACATGCAAACGCCGTATGAAAGAAAAGTTTGCATTTGTATAATTAACCCTATAGTGTGGAAACCCGACAATAGATATCATGTATATCGAGAGCAACAAAGGTACTAAAGATGAGCATATACATGTATCAAGTATACAAGTCTTCCCCAAAAAGTTCATAAAATAGTAAATAAATATGTGCAACACCTACGCAAATGACAGGCTATCCTAACTCAGTCGTAGATGCCTGAGATGCCATTGCCTCAGCTCGTCACAAGAACTGTGATTTGTCACCAAAAAGAATGACAAATCCCAAGTGAGTAAATCCCAGAGAACGTTAGCTAATAATAACGAATTCCAATGAAACAGCTACAGTCCATGCAATTTAAATAAAGGACAAGAATAAAATAATCACATGAAAATAAGTCGTTAAGAAGTCAAATTTGGACACGAGTGTAGCGTGACAGAGAACCCTGGTCGACATCCGGGAATCTTCGTAGCTAATCCGAGAGGAACCATTGACGACCGCCTCGTCAAACATTTCACGGTCGAATGAGAGGAACCATTGAACGGAAAACCCCGTCCAAACATCTCTCGAGAGGAACCATTGACGTAGACTTAGGTTTTCGTCAAACATCTCTCAACCTACGGGTTTCGCGGAGAATAGTCACCGCGTAGCCGTATCATTGCCAATTACTCGAACATCGCGGGGTAGCTAGCCCTGGGGTGTGAGTCCGTGCCATGCCGACCCCGTGGACAAACACACATACACACGTGGGAGTGGATGAACAGTAAATGAACAGCAATGGAAAACACAATGGAATAATTTAGAATGCAAAATAAAGCAAGTGCATAAATTGAATTTTAACTAATTTTCTCGTGGGATTACTTACCTCAAGGCCTTCGAAATGATCTGCACTCGCCTCGCGATACGTACCCGACACCCGACTATGGTAGCCTAAGTCCCTGGTGTCAAATTATACAATTTTTCTCATTTTAGAGCTTCATTAAATGAATTATAATGTGATACCAAAATTTGAGATAATAACTTTTATTCCAAAAAGTTTAATATTTTGCACACTTTCCGAACCATACCGAGGGACCGATTGTTCCGTCAACGCGCCACCGCGCGCTGCTGCTGCGGCCGCCATCAAGCGCTGCATGGGCGTCGCGCATCACATGCACACATGCTGCGCGCGCTTATCATCTTCAAGCGCGCCGCCGCTATCGCTTTTCGCCATGCCGCCACCTAGCCGACGCTGCCGCTAGCACGGCCGACGTGTTGTTGCAGACTATTTGGCTGCTGCTGCTGACGCGACGCCAGCCTTCGCCACCGCCCCCAATCTTCCACCGCCGCCGCTCTTCTCTTTTCCTTTCTTCTCGCCGTCCACGACCTTGGTCTCGCCGCGAGCCGCCGCCGTCGTCGCTCGTCGTGCCGCTCCCGCAGCTCGTTCACGATCGCAACCTCGACTGTTGCTGCTGCTGCTTGCCGCCGCCGTCCGCCGCATCGCTGCTTTGGTTTAGCGCTTGCGCTCTCGCTTCTCTTGCCGTTCACGTCGCGCGCCGCACGAGCCGCTTGTCCGTGGCCGTTCCGCTCTTTCGCGACCGGCCGCCGCTGCGCCTCGCTGCGCTCTCTTTCTCTCACTCGCCATCGCTGGATCCTCTTCTTCGCTGGCTGCTGGTGGTCCACGTCCGGCTCGCCTCGCCGGAGCCGTCACCGCCGCCCACCTCTCTTGCTACCTCTCTCCCTCTCCTCTCTTTTCTCTCTTTCTCTTTCTCTCTCCCTTCTCTATCTCTACCCGATTTTAAAAGAAGAATTTTATTTTATTTTATTTTATTTTTGAGGAAAAGACAAAATAACATGATGAGGGATGGGCTTGATGTGATGTGTGACATGATGGAGTGAGTGATGTGACCAATCAGTCCCCTACAACCCCGTGCACCCGCGTTACGCGCACTGCACGACGTGCACACTCACGTCACTACATGCGCACAACGCGACCAATCGAAACTTTCGATTAACGCGACGCGAGTTATTAAATAATAATAAAGTAATTAAACACTTGCCACACAAAAATAACATATTTCACCCATTAGGCATGTCGTATCATTTTTCGCGACGTGAGTCTGAGCTTATATTCTTAATTTGTAATTAGCCAGTTAATCATGATCGATTAAAACGAGTCGTTACAATCTTCCCAACTAAAAGGAATTTCGTCCCGAAATTCAAATTTAATCAAATCTCTACCTTGGAACAAGTGGAGTATCGCCTTTGCACGTAGACTCTCTCTCCGCGATGAGGCCCTTCAAGGAAGAAACCTTCAAGTAAACCAAATCATCCACTTCATAACTCAACCCGTCGCGGTATTTGTTCGCGTACTCCTTTTGTATGTCCTGAGCAGCCTGTAACCTCTAATGAATCAACAAAATCTTCTTCGCGTGATCTAAAACAATCTCAGACCTAACTGAAGCTACATTCTTGGGCTCTACCCAGCAAGCAGGAGATCTGCATGGTTTCCCGTATAGTGCGACTCGAATGGTGGCATCTCAATACTAGCCTGATAGCTATTGTTGTAGGTAAACTCACCAAGTGACAAAAACTCCTCCCATGACCCCTCCAAATTGTAGCACATGCTCTGAGCATGTCCTCAAGGATTTGAATAAGTCTTTCAAACTTCCCGTCAGTCTGCGAATGAAATGCCGCGACGAACCGCAATCTGGTACCATACTGCTCCTGCATGGCCTGCCAAGGTTGCGAAGTAAGTCGATTGTCTCTGTCTGACAATATAGATACTGGCGCTCCATGCAGTCTGATGGTTGCTCGCCCGAAGAACATGCTCAGCTGTGGAAAACTTCATTTCATGAAGATTGGGATAAAATGCGATGATTCCGTCAGTCGATCCACGACTACCCAAATGACATCGTACTTACACAAAGTCGCCGACAACCCACTCACGAAGTCCGTAGTGATGTGTTACCATTTCCACTGTGGGATAGGCAGTGGCTGCAATAGTCCTCCAGGTTTCCTGTGCTCAGCCTTAACCTGCTGACACACCTCACAACTCTTCACATACTGGCAGACATCTGCCTCCATCTCTGACCACCAAAATAATTATCACATATCACAATACATTTTGGTCCTGCTGGGATGCACTGTGTACCTGGATCTGCGAGCCTCCTGAAAAATAATCCTAACATGTTACCCTGCCACTGTTAGAACCCACAATCTGCCTGGGTGTAACAAACACTCATCAACGAACTCACGCCAATCCGGGTAACCTAGACTCTGTGTCATATCCCTGAGCCTCTGATACATCACATCAACTCTTTAACATTCCAAGACGCGCGGAATAGATATTGTCGGTCTTCGCATCTGCTGCAAGTATGTGCCTCTGCGGTATTTGGAACCTCTGACAGACTTATGGTTGTTGCGAACTCCAGGTTGTGCGTTGGACAGCTCCTCGCATGAGTCCCCAACTAACGTGATAAATGAGCTATTACTTGTCTCCATGCATCCGTACGCATACTAGTCCGGTGCCACAAGCATCATAAGAATAGTCAAGTCTTTGGCCGGTTCAAGCAACATCAACAACGGTGCAGAAGTCAACTTGTTTTTCGACTCGGTGAAGGCCGCTTCGCATTCACTGGACTAATGGGAGATCACAACCTTCTTGGTCAATCTAGTCATCGACGCTGCAATTTTGGAGTAGTCCCGTACAAAGCGTCGTTAACTTTATGCGAATCCTAAAAGCTTCTGATGTATGTCACACACTCTGGTGTAGGCCAGTCGATGATAGCATGAATCTTACTCGGTCCACTGAAGTACTTCTATCGCGGATCACGTGTCCCAAGGGCTTCACCTCCGTAAGCAAAAACTCGCACTCACTAGACTTGGCGTACAACCTGCGGTCCCTCAATCTCTAGTCGGAGTCCTCGAATAAAATAATGGATCTGAAGTCGCTCGGCTCCAGCTACATCCATCGCAAGGTACGCAGGTGTGTGAATCTCTCCATCTTTTGCGCCACCGTCCGGCCACCATGCCTCAGCGTCAAGAAATCATCTCTCGATCTCAGTTGAATCTCGATCGGCATATACAAATCATCGAAGAATTTCTTGAGCTTAACCCAAGTGCTCGGCTCTCTGTGGGCGGCTGTGTGGGCGATTTACCATACCGCAGCATCTCCCCTAAGCATGAATCCGAAAATTCTATGTCGTATGCTGTTGTGAATCCTAAAAAAAAAACCGTGACGTTTCTTGTGTGAACGGATCCACTTCCCCGCCACCTCTAGGTCTCTGCCTCTATGATAGTAGCCTGACTGAACACGAACAAACTTCTTGATCAACTTCATCTCAGCCGATAAGAATGTCTCGAATGTGATCTTCAAGGGTTGAATCAGCGTCGATGCCACAGTTGGCGTAGTCAATTGTGCAGTGACTGCTGGCAGTATCTCGGTAGCAGTGGTCGTGAGCGAGGTCGTCGAAATAGTCGGATGCGACAACTGTCTGCTCTACGATAGTGGTGGCGGCAAGTGTGGCAGGGGCCAGTATTATCGCTGCCTGCGCTCGAAGCAACCGAAGAATCTCGTCGAGCTGTAAACTATGAAGTACGACCGTGTCGTGCAAGGTCTGATTCGAATCGGCAAGTGTCGAGCCGCTCGTCTGGCCTCCATCGTCCGTATGAAGAACTGGTCGTCCATCTATGTCGAATTTGCAAATCGCGAACGTCCGTATCAGCCTCGTATACGCATATATACGCATATATACTATTACACATCAAAATATATAACGTATAAGCCTTGGCACTTCCCGTCCCATGTTCGCTTCCCAACTAAAGTTCTAAGTTAGGATCTTCGGGTTTCCACATCTAATGTTTGTTGTTAAGTTTTATTCGGTTATATTAAAGTTTCCCCTGGGTTCGCCTGAACCTAGGCTCTGATACCAACTGTGACGTTGGTATCACAATGTCTTCAGCCACGAGATTCTTAAAACTTTCCCCTAGGTTCGCCTGAACCTAAGCTTTGATACTAACTGTGGCGGCCCCAAATTTCGAGGCAAACCGGGTACCGCCCCGTCGCCAGACACGTCACCAAGCATGCCACGTCACTGCATACTTACTTTTGACTGCCTGCGACCTACACCTTCATACGTACCTTATTCGCGTTAACTTAGTATTTATGGAAAATTTTATGGATATTCTCATCAAATTGACTAAGTTAAGTTATTTACGATTTATTAAATTATTAAATATCAAGCGAAAGCCTTTTAAAAACATGCAAACGCCGAATGAAAGAAAAGTTTGCATTTGTATAATTAACCCTATAGTGTGGAAACCCTGCAATAAATATCATGTATATCGAGAGCAACAAAGGTACTAAAGATGAGCATATACATGTATCAGGTATACAAGTCTTCCCCAAAAAGTTCATAAAATAGTAAATAAATATGTGCAACACCTACGCAAATGACAGGCTATCCTAACTCAGTCGTAGATGCCTGAGATGCCCTTGCCTCAGCTCGTCGCAAGATCTGCGATTTGTCACCAAAAAGAATGACAAATCCCAGGTGAGTAAATCCCAGAGAACGTTAGCTAATATTCACGAATTCCAATGAAACGACTACAATCCATGAAATTTAAATAAAGGACAAGAATAAAATAATCACATGAAAATAAGTCGTTAAGAAGTCAAATTTGGACACGAGTGTAGCGTGACAGAGAACCCTGGTCGACATCCGGGAATCTTCGTAGCTAAACCAAGAGGAACCATTGACGATCGCCTCGTCAAACATCTCACGGTCGAATGAGAGGAACCATTGAACGGAAGACCCCGTCCAAACATCTCTCGAGAGGAACCATTGACGTAGACTTAGGTCTTCATCAAACATCTCTCAACCTACGGGTTTCGCGGAGAATAGTCACCGCGTAGCCCTATCATGGCCAATTACTCGAACAACGAGGGGTAGCTAGCCCCGGGTCCGTGCCATGCCGACCCCGTCGACAAACACACATACACACGTAGGAGTGGATGAATAGTAAATGAACAGCAATGGAAAACATAATGGAATAATTTAGAATGCAAAATAAAGCAAGTGCATAAATTGAATTTTAACTAATTTTCTCGTGGGATTACTTACCTCAAGGCCTTCGAAATGACCCGCACTCGCCTCGAGATACGTACCAAACACCCGACTATGGTAGCCTAAGTCCCTGGTATCCAATTATACAGTTTTTCTCATTTTAGAGTTTCATTAAATGAATTATAATGTGATACCAAAATTTGAGATAATAACTTTTATTCCAAAAAGTTTAATATTTTGAACACTTTCCAATCCATACCGAGAGATCGATTGTTCCGTCAACGCGCCACCGCGCCGCTGCCGACGCCGCCACTGCGCCGCTGCCGGCACAGCCGACGCGCCGCCGGCGTTGCTGCTGACGCCACGCCGGCTTCTCCGCTGCCCCCAATTTTCCACCGCCGCCGCTGCTCTCTCTCTTCCTTTCTTCTCGCCGTCCGCGACCTTGGTCCTCACCGCGAACCGCTGCCCGTCGTCTGTCGTGCCGCTCCCGCAGCTCGTTCGCAAATGCAACCTCGACCTGCTGCCGCTGCTGGCCGCCGCTGTCCGCTCCATCGCTGCCGGTTTAGCGCCACTGCTCACCTCTCCTTGCCTGGCCGTTCACGTCGCTGCACGAGCCGCTATCCGTGGCCGTTCCGCTCTTCCGCGATCGGCTGCTGCGGCCCCTGCTGGCGCCTCTCCTCACCACGACTGTTGGATCCCTCTCCGCCGGCGCTGCTGGTCCACGTCCGGCTCGCCTCTCCGGAGCCGTCACCGCCGCCCCCTTCTCTTGCTACCTCTCTCTCTCCTCTCTTTCCTCTATTTCTCTTTCTTTCTCCCTTCTCTCTCTCTACCCGATTTTAAAAGAAGAATTTTATTTTATTTTATTTTATTTTATTTTTGAGGAAAAGACAAAATAGCATGATGAGGGATGGGCTTGATGTGATGTGTGACATGATGGAGTGAGTGATGTGAGCACTCACTCCCCTACAACCCTGTGCAACTGCGTTACGCGCACTCCACGATGTGCACACTCTCGTCACTACACGTGCACAACGCGACCAATCGAAACTTTCGATTAACGCGGCGCGAGTTATTAAATAATAATAAAGTAATTAAACACTTGCCACACAAAAATAACATATTTCACCCATTAGGCGTGTCGTATCATTTTTCGCGTCGTCCATGTGAGTCTGAGCTTATATTCCTAATTTGTAATTAGCCAGTTAATCGGGATCGATTAAAACGGGTCGTTACAGAGAATCCCTGAAGGATTTGAAATATTTGGAGAAATAAAATCAAAACCACATAACATGCGTTTTATAAAATTACAAATGTCTTTGTACAGATTGAAACAATCCAGACAAATGTAGTACAAACGCTTTAGTGATTATTTACTTAAATAAGGATATGTAAATAATCTACTTTGCTTTTGTGTCTTTGATGAGTCATTATTTATGTAATTATATATAGGTTATTTACATATTTTTTATCATTAAGTCTCCAAAATATTTTCTAATTATATTTATTTGTTATTTTTAGGGTTAACGGAGTGCGCAGTTGAATCTAAGGTGAAAAACTAAGCAAAGGTGTGTATTTATATGTAGTGTGAACAATTACTGTTGGATTAGCCTCGAGACAAGTTGATTTGGTGATAAGGAGTAACTGAGTGACGCACTATAGTGATACACTTTATCACACAGTGCTCTAGAGGCGTGGAGACCATCCTCGAGATTCGCGTTGCACTGTCTCCCAAGAATTCGCAAGAATTTATGCGTCCTCTTCTCTCCTCTGTCCGCCACGTGTCAGCACCCAACTGGTCCAGTTCGCTAACTTTCACAACCATCTTTCTCCTCCAATAGGAGCCCACCTTGTCATCAGCAGTCAACAACTAGCCCAATCCAGGAACGCCACATGTCTCATTTTTGCACATTACGCGTCCAGTAGTAACTCCATCTCCTCGTCTCTTCTGCCGTAGATGCTCCTTAGAATCCGAGCCCGTGCTCTCTCCCACGTCTTCATGCGACTTTCGTGCATTTTCTCCCCCATGCGGTAGCTGACACGTGGCGATCTTCCAGCAACTAGCATGTTCCACATCAGCTATGTCGCCCAATCATCTCACGCCATATCAGGGAAGAAACAGCTTTACCTAATCGGAGCACGCTACGTGTCCGAGACCCAGCATAACGCCCAACAGCCGTCTGATTGTCCTTGACGTACGTGTCATTCTATACCCCACGACATGCAGTTTCTCTCTCCTCGAGAGGCCAATTTTAGTAGTTTTCTATACTAAGACTTTATGGTATTCTAGGAAGTGTCGACTTTTCACTTTTCGGGAGGTCTCTCTCATTATGCTATCACTTAACTTCTTTCTCTATTCTTTTTTGTGTTCTTCCATGAGAAACTAAACTTATGTCTTAGGCAAGACCAAGGAGGCAAGACTGCGAAGGAGGTTTGATTGCACTTGTTCATGGATTTATGAGATTTATATATTTTAATTTCATTGCTTTCATTGTTGTTTTATTTTCTTTAGTATTGTTTGAATAATTAGAGTTAAGTTCATATTTAAACTCTATTTAATTGCCAGTGAGTCGTAAGCATCCGTCCTTATGCAATAAGATGACACTAGTGGCAATTGATCATACCAAATGATTGATCACTTTTAGGATCGGTTGAATACCTTAGGAATTTAGGCTAAATCGGACACACTAGCGATTCGGTTGTGTAAGTGTAGTTCCTTCACGAAGCCCATTGCAGTCAACGCATTAAATCCAATTCGCTCGAGTCTAGGGTCATGTATTTGACTAGATAAATAGTCATTGTCGTACTTTAGCTATCGAGATTAGGAAGTGCGAGGAATTGCGTATGTTACTGGGTCTATAGCTACACTAAGATACTTTTGATTTGCATATTTTACATAAATTGATGATCAAATCCAATCTTTTATCGAACCAAACTTGTATGTCTTAACCTAGGTGCTTTTTATTAATTGTTTTCAAATTATTTTCATTGATTTATTTATTTTATTGATATTTAGATTAGTTACATTATTTATTCTCTCTAAAAAACCCCGATTTCCCTTTTTGTTAATTTTCATCTTAGAAAGAATACCAATCCATGTGGGATCGACCCTTTGCCACTATCTACAAAATAGTTAGTTTAGGTAATTTATTTTATTGACGCGTTCGACATGTGTTTGTTTGACTAGAGAAATAGTCACTGTAGTACTTTGGCTATCGAGATTAGGAAGTGTGAGGAACCGTATACATTACCGGGTCTATAACTACACTAGGATACTTTTGATTTGCATATTTTACATAAATTGATGACCAAATCCAATCTTTTATCGAACCTAAATTTTATGTCTTCACCTATATGTTTTTTATTAATTGTTTTCAAATTATTTCATTGCTTTATTTATTTTATTGATATTTAGATTAGTTATATTATTTATTCTCTCTAAAACCCCCAAATTTCCTTTGCCACTATCTACTAAATAGTTGGTTTAGGTAATTTATTTTATTAGCGCGTTCAGCGCGCGTCGGTCTTCATTAAAAGATCATCAACAGTATTTGTGATTATTGTTGTATATGTTGATGATTTAACTATAGTGGGAAACCACGACGACATAGTTAGAACATCTGAATATTTAAAAAAGGAATTCGAGATGAAAGAACTTGGAAAACAAAACTTTTTCTTGGTTTGCAAATTGTGCATTTTTCAAATGGAGTACTTGTCCATCAATCAAATTATATTTAAAAAATATTAAAAAGACTTTATATGGACAAGGCACATCCATTGAGCTCTCCAATGGTTGTCAAATCACTTAAAGCGGATAAAGGTCCATTTTGACCTCATGAAAGTGATGAAGAACTACTTTGTCCGGAGGTACCATATTTAAGTGCGATTGGTGCACTTTCTATCTTGCGAATTGCATAAGACATGACATTGCTTTTGCTGTCAACCTACTTGCAAGATACAACTTTTCACATACTCGAAGACATTGGAATGGTGTTAAACACATTTTTTGTTATCATCGAGGAACAAGTGACATGGGTATGTTTTACTTGATAAGAGTAAAAAATGAATCTTTAAGGTGATGCTGGGGTATTTGTCTGATCCCAACTAGGCTTGTTCTCAAACAGGGTATGTATTCACCTGTGGTATTACTATTGTATCATGAAAGTTAGTAAAACAAACTATGGTTGCTACTTCTTCCAATCATTCTGAAGTACTTGCAATTCATGAAGCAAGTCGTGAATGTGTATGGTTGAGAAACATGATTGGACATATTCAAGAATAATGTGGATTGCCTTCAATAAAAGATTCTCCAACCATATTATATGAAGATAATGTAGGATGTAGAACGAAATTAAGTGAATGATTTATAAAAGGGGATGGAACAAAACATATTTTACTAAAATTATTTTATACACATGAACTCCAGAAGAATGGCGAAATCGATGTCAATCAAATCCAATCGAGTAATAATCTTGCTGATTTTTCACTTGACCAATGGAATAGAAGGTGGAGCAACGACTAGACGATTGCTAGTCCTCATGTCAACAGGGCGAGCGTCGACAACCAACTTTACGTGGTGACGAGCGACATTTAAATGGCGTTTGGCATGAACTGTGATGTGAGTTTTAGTAGTCTTGTTGGTATAACTGACGACCGACTTAAGAAGGTTGTAACAACCCATTTTCCAAATGGACCATCACGGGGGCCGACGCGGGCCCAAAACCTGGCCTACCAGCGTTAGCTATGTCCCACATGCCAACTATCCACCATGTAATCATTATTAACCTCAAATGACATCAATTTACTGTTTAAATTGTTACTGAACTCAAGTCATATATTAAAATCATTTTAAACCCAACTAAATCACAACATAAGTCCTTAGCATGAAAAAATAAATATAACAATAAAGTCATGCAACTAACTCTGATTCCTAGTGTGGAAAACCCGTAAATCGTAATATATAAAAAATGTTCCTATATGTGACAAAATGTCACAATATAGAGTCATAGTGTTCAAAAAAATCCCAAAATAAAACAAAATAAGTATATATATAAACGTACAAGCCGGGCTATATGTCTATATATTCCAGTAGCTTGCTCTTGCCCCGGCTTGTACTAGGATCTGCACTCAAGCCACACAAAAAGACATATGACGAGTCCAGAGTAAGTATTCCTAAGGAAATTAAGTGAGCAATACGAAAAGTATGTATTGGAATTGAAACAAAACTATTAAATAAATATGCAAAAATAAAATACAGTCAACTGTGCTCATCGCATGCAAATGTAATAGTAAAAGCTCAAAGTGTGTGTTCCTAGCCTCTAGGGTCAGACTAGCGCCATACTTCGGACTCCCAATATCAAGATCCGCTAGGTGGTCGGCGTGAAACCTACGATGTACCCACACGCGCCTGTTACTTTCTCGGGTAGCCTTATTCACTAAGATGGCACACGTGCTATGACCTAGTGGACATACACACAGAAATGGCACGGAGGGAGACCCTCAACGTCCGTCCATTATACACATACCAGGAATAAAGAATTAAAAGAAAAAAAATGAATCCAAAAAATAAAAGTAAATACTACTCAAGTAATTTCAGTTGGGATACTACACACCTTACACCGCACTCCGTGTATTGTCATTAACCCCCGGTCCAGCTCCGCTTAGTATCGGATATCCCAAATTACCGCCTGTATTGACCTATATCCATGTATAAGTAATATGGAGTCATTTGTACGTGTTTTAAGTCAAATAACACAAATTATGTCCAAACAGGGGTCTATTAGCGCGTTAGGTCTAGGAGTTAGCGCGTTAGATGCCCAGATAGTTATACGTTCGTTACCCAGAAGAACATTAGCGCGCTAATTTTATGGCCTAGCGCGCTAATCGCGCTCTGGGCACACGAAAATAATCATTTACTTAGCTCCAGGGGCACACAAGCCTAACTGCAGGTCCCACGAGCGTCTAAGCGGTCCGCCACGTCTTCTAACACGTCATTATTAATGACGAATTATATTCAGGCCATTACAAAGGTGGTAAGCCACCTTTATGGGATTGTCACCATCTGTTTGGAGGTTGTTGTCCCTTTTAGTAGGATTGTTGCCTCATTTGTGGAGATGTTGTTCCGTGCTTCAGTCAATTATATTATCTGTTATCTTCTCTGCAATAGGTTATTATACCTTTTTTGGGCAATATGAACATCAATGCAACTAGTTTGAAAAAAAAAACTATTCTCAAAATATTATTGGCAATATGATAGGCATTTGATCGACACAAAACACACGCATGTATTTTAAAACCCCATGTGTGTGTTTTTTTAAGAATTTTATGGTAGGGGCCTATGAAGTCAGGACCACTAGTATCTGAAGCAAAAAATGGCACCGACTACTCTATACTTAGTGGTGCACGACCGCTGAGTGACGGTAATTTTAAAATTCTCCTAGTCGCGTCGCATACGCGCGTGCAAGCTCGTTGATTTCCGCTTGCACCGATTATGTCTCCAACTTAACCAACTTTAACTCTTGGTGTATGGTTTTAACTTAAAAGGCATTGAACTAGTTGATGGGAGATAATCAATTGTATATTTCTTTATTGAAGTACTCTTTAATCGATGTGGAACTTATTTCACTCCACACATCTTCAACACTATCTTGGATCGAAATTCACATGATCCAAAGGGTTTTTTTTCATCAGGTCCCACTTGAATCGTCGCTATGATATCATGTTAAACCCTCCTGGTGTATTGGACATGCATGCACCAGCACGTGGATCTTCGACAACACCGATAATGTCCCCGACTTAACTACCTTCAACTTTTAAGTTTGAGGTTTTAATTCAAAATGCCTTGGTTTCAATTAAGGGGGATCATGTAGGCCTCATCGTCATTAAAACGACTGACCAACCTAGATTATCTTAATTCTCTGATAATTTAGTGAGCCTAATCCATTCTTTTAACTTTGACCTCAAAATAATAATTATTTCAATCCTTTATAAGGCTCCAAAACTAAATTATATTCTCAATGAAACTCGGTTCATGAGCTATCAATTGGGCAAATTAAGAAATCATATGGATCATTTTCCGTATTTTGTAAAAATTTCAGCAGCACCTTCCTTAAAAATGGTATGTCGGAAAAACTTTCACTTAATAGACAACAAAATTGGGAAGTGGCCTAAAAGGACTTATAGCTCCCCGTGGTTCACAATATATATCAAATTCATCAAATTTAAAAACTAACTTAAAGTCTATGTTAACTTAATCACAACTTTACTATCCCAAATAGACTAAAATTGAAACATAAACCTCTCGATGTATTTTAAACTAGTTTATGAGACTCTCATAACCATTCAATGAAATTTCACGTCCCAAACTCACCCCTAAAATCTCAAAACAATGTATTTAAACATTTTAAAACAAGAATTTACTTTAAATTTTTTTAAAAAATCACCACAATATTCGAGTCTTGTTCGTTCGTCCTTTATCTTCGTATAAAACTTGACACAATAAAAAACAACTCGAAGATGTTAGGTAAGTAAATTCCTACATTGATATGTACTTATGCAATTGTTAGTCTGATATATGGAGACATGCAATTGCATTTCTCAATAAACAATAAGATATATGCGTCAACATGACAGGCAATCCACTATGTTGTTGTCTTTTAACTATAATCATATGTAGACTTCCAAAAATAGTACAAAGACAATATTAAGAGATCATGAAATGCAAAGATAACTTGCCGGTGTTAGACTTTGTTAGTCTCACTAGACGGTGTAGAGGTGGGATTGAAACCTAATTTTAAGCAAATCAGACTCCGGAACAAGCTCATTTCCCTTGCTCTCTTTGTGTATTTATAACCAAGAATGATGAAATGCAATGCAGATTATGATATAATTACAGGTACAAAGATATTCAATCAATAGTAAAGATCACTGTAGGGTTTACTTACCATCAAACCAAATCAAAGTTGGTTGTGAAACCTCACACAACACTCCCAGGCTTTCACGTACTTTGAACCTATTCGCCGAGCTTCATTCCAAGTGATTTCAGGATCTTTAAAGTTACCTAAAACCATTGAGAAATCCGGATAAGTTTCCTATTCGAATTTCGTAAGTTTTCGACCAATTTTCGAGTTGCTTTGGTATTCTTAAGTCCTAAAAACTCAAAACCACTCCAAGTCAACTCTTCGGATGTCCAAATTCCAATTTCAACTCCAAATTATGGTTTAACATTGAAAATTAATCTTGACTAGGCTTTAAAGCAATTTTTTAAATTTCGGGCTTTATCGATGTCGTAACACACATTATGAAGAAAAACCCGACATAAATCCTCAAGAAAATCACAAAATTCTCATTTTTCATTTCTATTTATTTGTCCAAAATATAATTTTTATGACTTTTTTTCTATTTTTCTAGATTTTTCTCAAATTTTCAGCTTTTCTTTCTTTTTATTTATTTTTTTAGGAGGGTTCGACCCCTGAACCGGCCTGATTCGGTCTGGTCTGGTATGGAGATCAAACCCCATCTTTTTCCTTATTTCTCTTTGTTGTGAATCAAATTCAACAATCCATTTATTTATTTATTTATTTATTTAAGGTTGGGTTAACCCAACCCTTAGGCATGATTGGGCAGGGGAGACAACTCCCCTGTCACCATCATCCTTAGACAACCCAAGCTTCTCAGTTCCTCATTCTTTATTCACAATGACAACATCAAACAGTACAACAAACAACAACACAACGTCAACAAAAACCCACACTCAACAATGCAACGTAACAATCATACCTTCATAAATTTTCACTTGGTTTTAATCTCCTTTCCCTCTTTGTCACCTTCGGTCTCGATTCCCTTGTCTTTCCTAGTTTCGAATCTCTATCTGTCAATTTCAATCTCTCCATCGAAATATGAAATTGAGGAGGCAATTTTGTTTTGTATCTTGGGAATAAATATGAGTTTTCATCGAGATCCGTATGTTGGGGCATATGCCCTAGGTCAATCTACAAATATTATTTATCTTATAATTTTAGTTAATAAAATTGAGGTTTTCATTTGTTATTTTATTATAAGTGATTACATGTTTACCTTAGAGTAAGATCCATAGGTATTTGTTGAAATCTCCTAAATGTCCATAGTCGGTTATTATACTGGGAACTATAATGAATTAAGACTAGTGTGAATCTTGATTGATGGTCATGTGATTGTCATGCGTATATGGATACGAATCGAGATCATAAGTACTTTTTAGGGAACAAGGTATTAGACCGACATGTTACGAGAACACCACATGAATTAAGTCATAGGTGTTACTCATGATATGTATATCATTTAGTCATTCGACTTGAGATTACCATAGCATGGTAATTTGACACGATCAAACGTTGTCTTTAACTGGACAATTATAAAGATTGTGATTGGTTACCATGTGAATAGTAAGTGAAGGTGCGTAATCAAGATAAAATTTTTCCATTTCATATAGAGAGAGATATCAATGGATCATTCGATATGTTAGACTGTTAAATGACCAAGTCCAAGTGAATTGATATGATCAATGTCATTTGGATGTTTTCAATCTACCTGAAGATTGAGACTAGTATGATTGAAAATTAAGGGTGACTTTCCATGCCTTATGTTTTATCAAAGGATATCGCACGACAAAAAATATGGTATATGTTATTCATTAGATTGTATCAATTTTGGTATTCATGCTACTTCGATAGTTATAATGCCTTGTTAGAGACCGCTTATGACTTGTGTACCAAAATCGTTTTGGTTCACTACCAACGTCGCATGAACCTATTGGGTCGCACATAAAGAATGACTTTCCGCAATTTCAATTGGTCTAGAGTAATGAATTTTATATGATAAAACTCATGTCATAAATGCCTTTACAATTTGTTATATGATAACTTGTTAATAGGGGCGTACGTATAATTTGCTTGAACTGTCTAAATACAATAATTGTATTACGAAATGGGTTTAAATGAGAGCTTATCTACACATATAAATAGAAGTGAAAATCTTAAAACGAAACGATATTTTCATTTTTGCAAATCTTGAGTTCTTTGGATTTTGGGAAAGAAAGAAAAAACGTTTTCTATCTCTCTTGGGGTTAGCACTCCAAATTGTTGTTACTGTTCGTGTGTGGATTCTCGATAGAGGACGCGCGCTTGAACATCTTGGAGATTGATTAATCAGAGAAGGAAATCACAGATTAAGGTATGGTTTACTTTTATAGATCAAGTTTAATAGAACTTATTTTCGATCCTGTTAGGGTTTCTCAAAAATTTGTTTTGAATTTTTTACACGCGTATGAACACTAAAACCCAATGTCGTATCACATGAATCTCGAGGCAGATTTGATGGTTTCTTTATATTTTGATCTTCCTCGAGATACATGCTACATATCTCGAGGTCGATCTTTATAGCTATTAACCAACTAATCTTCTCCTAACCGACTTATATAAGATCAATTATATTGATCTTCTCGAAATACGTATCGCAAATCTCGAGGTAGATGAAATGGTTTTATAATTAACCGTACACTACTTGATTTTCCTTGAGATGTGATGACACGTATTTCAAAGCATGGATATTCTTTTCAAAACCAACTTTCAACACCATTTACATCCTCGATGCTCACTCTACGCGTATCTCGAGGCGAATCCATTGTTTTAAACAACTCAAATTAAACTATAGGTTTCTTTTATATATATAAACTATACATGTACTCCTATGCATTTTCGCAGCTATAAATTTGCCACACGAGCCAACGACCACCCTCAGGTGTGCACACTATTATACATTCCACGCTTATCACCCTCGACCTTGCGTGTCACTAGGCGCCCACCAATTTATTAATTATTCTATTTAATTTCACAATTCTCTTTTATTCCCTGGTTCAAATTAAATTCTGAAAAATACTCCAATTTTACCAAAATTTGAGAAAATCCCCAATGCGCTCTAAAACTCGCAGACACCGCTTATGCATTTCAATTTGATCGTATTTCATGTTGAATAGAGTTATTATACATCAATTAGTCATGTGATACACAAAAATAATATTTAAATTTATGATCTTAAGTCCATAATGTGTGAGTCCCACCTCGAATATTTAAATCCCAGATTAAATTCGAAAATACGTAATTAGCATCATAATCAAGTTTATGAAATTCTAAGACTTCACAGATAATCACTTATATACTTCATTATGAAGTCTCATTTAATCGATATGAGACTAACTTTCGGTCCACACATCTCAACACTTCACCTTAGACTGAAAGTCATGATCCAAGTAGCTTTTTCTCTCAGGTCTCATTCGAACCATGAGCCCCACTACAAAAAATGACTCAAATAGCGATGAGAAATAGCGACGGATTTGCAACGAGGTCTTTCGTTGACCTATTGACCAATTTAGCGATGGGGTTAGCGATGACCCCATCATCGCTAATTGTTGGGCGAAAAAAATCTAGCCTAAACACTCTCTCTTGCACCCAACAACAAACCTTAATCCCTCCCACTTATAAACCCTCACCTCTCCAACCTCACTCCACCGTCCCTCTCTCCAACCTCACTCTCCACGGCCTTCTCTCCTGCCTCTCTCTCCACTGCCCTATCTCTAGCCACTCTCTATCTCTCTTTCCATCGCCTTCTCTCTCTCCGGCCGCCCCCTCACTCTAGCCGCTCTCTCTCCACCGCTTACTCCCTCTGACCCATCCTCACTCTAGCCGCTCTCTGTACCATTTCCTCTCTCCGATCGCCTCCTCTATCCGGTCGCCCTCTCTAGCCGCCCTTCGCTCTTCAGCCGATCTTCTTGCTGCAGATGATGCCTCATCTCACCGCATCATTCATTGTCGATATCCACCACCGCAGGTCGACAATTTCTTTTAGCTTATCTGGATGTTAGATTTTTATGTTTTTTTTTGTAAATCTTGTATTTGTTGCTTTGATTTTTTTTAAGTTTTTGATTTTTGTTTGTTGTAGTCATTGTTGTTGCTATGTTTTTATTATTGTACACATTTTTGTTCTTGAATAAAATTATTTAATTTTTTAGTTTGTTGTGGTTTTGGTTTATTTCGTATGATTTGTTCTTAATTTGCTTTTTAAATCACTTTTTATTATAAAAATAATGTTACTATTTTTTAAAAACAATTTTTTTATCAATCGGTCTGAAAATATCGACGAGATTAACGAAGGGGTCATGTTGCCAAACCTTATACGCCATTGCTAAAAAAATTAGTGACGATCTAGTTAGCGACGGGGTTTCCCGTCGCTAATCCAATCGCTAACATGAGATAGTGACGGGAAACACCGAATTAGTGACAGGTGTCCTCGTCGCTAATCTGATATCCTTTTATAGTGCCCTGATGCTATGTAAAATTCGCTCGGCTGCGCCGCACACGCATGCACGAGCCCATTGATCTCCACCAGCAACGATACCATCCAGAACTTAACCACTTTTAACTCATAGGTGTGGGGTTTTAAATCAAAAGGTCTCGTTACTAGTTGATGAGAGATAATCAATTATATACTTATTTATGAAGTACTTTTTAATTGATAGGGGACTAATATCGTTCTACACATCTTCAACCCTCCACCTTGGATCAAAATTCACATGATCCAAGGGACTTTTTTCGACAGGTTCCACTTGAATCGTCGCTTTGATACTACGTACACTTCTTTCGGTTGCACCGCACACATGTACACGAGCCCATGGATCTTCGCTAGCACCGATAGTGTCATGGCCCAAATTTCTAATCCTAGTTTAATCCCTTAATCAGGATTATCGACCCGTGACGTGGGACCCACATCTAGGATACGTGCACTGACCTATACATGTGGTCGAGGTACATTTTAGTTTTGGATGTGGTGTATTCCTAGTGTAATGTATATGTATAGACTTATTAAGTCGCTTATACTTATATAGAAACGTCGAGACTTGAGCAGGAACGCACATCGAGATGCATTCCGATATGGGATTGGGGTAGAGAGTGATATGGTAAGTCTTAACTTAACTTAATGAGACTTAAATGTATAAGTTAATATGCCTATAATTCAATTCACATTGATGTAACCTAGGTTGAAAAGATTAAATAATAGCTATTGATGTTCCTCGAGATATGTGTGGATACAATCACAAGGAAAATTGGTTTATGATGTGTGTCAACAAAAGTGATTTAGTGGATGGATAATGGAGTTAGGACATGATTTGAGCCATATGATTAGCCTAGAGATGGGTGGATACATGAAGATCAAGGGCCTCAATTTAACTTCATCACCGTGTGTGTGTGTGTGTGTGTGTGTGTGTGTGTGTGTGTGTGTGTGTGTGTGTGTGTGTGTGTGTGTGTGTGTGTGTGTGTGTGTGTGTATGTGTAGAATTGCCATGCAAATCATTTGGTTTGATCAAGAGAAGGAAGAGAAGAGATTCTGAATCTTGGTTGCTGGATTTCCAGGAAAATCAAAGCAATTGAGCTCAAATTCATCAACAAATGAGTTAACTCAACTAATGGAATCAAGCAACAATAGGTAACTAAATCTCATTCACTTATGTTGTCAATTTATGATGAATTGGTCTTAATGATAGGGATTTCGTTTCAAACAAGTTTGGAAACGTGTTTCACTAGTTTTATGAGCCAATTGAAGCATCAAATGAGTCCTTGAATCTTGATTTTCGAATTTGAAGTTGTTGATAAAAAGTTGGATTTTTCTTGATAAAACTGATTTTCTCAAATTCTGATTTGAAGATGTGTTTGGTTTTAAAAACCAATAGCATTTCCGAATTCCTCATTTTGAGCTGATAAACCAGCTATTAAAAATTCTCAAATTGGATTTAAAATAAAAAAAATATATGAATTTTTGAAGTTTATGTGTTCTTGAGTTTTTTTTTTAAATGCATGCTTAAATAGGTAAATTTGATTATAATTGTTGAAGTTTCTGGTGTTTTTGTTGTTGTGGAGGATGTATTAGGTCCCTAATGAAGAAGAACATGGATCCAAGGCGATGGACATGACCATTTGAAGGAGAAAACCCATAGATTTGAGTGCAAAATTTATGATTTTCCTGGGCATAGCGCGCTAAGTGCGCTCGCTAGCGGGGTACCTGTGTGTAACGTGCTAAGGAGTAAGAATAACATATTAGGGGTCTCTAGCATGCTAGGCCTTCTGGGCAACCCTTTTTTTTGCACTTCCTTAATTCAAACTCAAACACCTTAAACAAACCTAACTCTCAAGGCCCAAATTTCTAATCCCAGTTTAATTTCTTTAATTAGGATAATTGATCCGTAACGTGAGACTCGCATTGAGATACGCGCACTGATCAAAACGATGTGATCGATGTATATGTTAGATTTGTTGTGATGTATGCCTAGTGTATTTTATATGAGTAGGCTATTAAGTCACTCTTATTTATATTTAGATGTCGAGATGAGAGCGGGGACACGCATCGAGATGCGTGCTGGCGAGAGATCAGGAGTAAAGAGTGATGTGGTAAGCTAACTTGAGTTAATATAACTTAAATGGTTAAATTTGATATGACTATAGTTGAATTTATATGAAATGGTTAAATTTGCTATATATAGTTATGAAATGGATTGACATTTGTGCATGTAGATGATCACATTGTCATGCATGACTCTTATACTTTATGTAACTTGCACTCCTCTCCAATGTATACCAACTCTTCCATGCATTGTCAAATTACTTGTAATGTGTTGTATGACATGAGATGTATATGTTACTTGTAAACATTGTCTAAGCACATTTATCATCATTACCAATGGGCCTATATAAAGGGTGTCATCCACATTTATCTACATTCTTTATCTCTAACTCTCTTCTCTCTTGTCTTTTCTTCTCTACTTATTTTAGTAGTTCTTAGTTTATGTCTTCCATGTTTAAGTTTGTAGCAAGTCCAACTTAGTTTACAACACGTTATTGGCACGAAGTTGCAATATAAAAGGAGGTCTTAAAGATCAAGAAGTTTTTTAAGGAAACAAAGCTAATAAGGTATAATTTTTGTTAATTTAAATAAGTTCAATTTATTTTCATGTTATCACGGTTAATTCTTTTTTGTACATGCATTATTTATGTACATGTACTTTATTCATACACTATTCATTGTAATGTCATCGACTGAGAAAGTATGCTTTGTAGTTGCATCTTAGAAGATCTTCTACACAAGAAATCAAAAGTAAGTGTGACATAAATAGTTCTTTCTTTCTTTATACTATAAACGATTAGTTGTGCTCTATTCTTGATTTTATAATGCAAATAGTACTCTGAATTTGGGTTGATAGTGAGTAAGCATTGTCCCCAGTAAAGCTAAACATTGAAAGGAAGACGAATTATCCCATTCGAGGAGGTTTGATATTGAGTAAACTTTGTTTCACCACCCAAACTGGAGGTTGTCCCACCAACTCATACGAATAATACATTTTGTTTATTAATGAATCAAGTTGTGAATATATATTTAATCCTATGTTCTATTTTTTACATAAAAAATGAGAAAAACTATTTTACATTACATTTATTTTCAAAATATTATTCAACTATAGTTGAATTTCTTATCTCGTTATATTACTGACAAGAATTACTTGTCATGACAATTGTATACTACAATTTATGAATAAAACATTTATACAAGATTGTGTGTTATACACAATCATTCGCTGATATTTTTTAGAGATATGAAAAGTGAATATTTTACTTTATATATATCTTTTTACCTAATGGAGTTATTATATATATAAATACAAAAAAGGTACTACTCAAAAAAGCTCAAAATGAGCGGTTGAGTCTGAAGCTACAAAACTTAATCAGTCAAATATTAATTGTAATTTCGTAATTTTAATTACCTCTATGTTGAGGCTCTGTGGAACTATGACTGACGAGACAATACTAAGAAGGTCACGTGGCCCGCCTCAATTTAATACTACAACAACTATCGAGTGCGCAAGGATTGATTCTTGTCTCATAGTAGCTGAGTAAAATAATAAGACATTATAAATATAATATCACTCCCTTCTAATTAGTTCAACTTCAAATTAAAAAGCGTATGTTGTGTATGATGAACATGGTCGCAATAACAAATTTATGGACGTGAAAAAAGTGAAAAGACCAGGTAAATGTCGTATTGACAATTTCACCTAAAGTTGGAATAAAAGTAGTGCACCACTAGAAATGAAAAATAATTATTGACAATGAGCGCTCATAATTGTGATATTTTTCGTCACACATGAACGACTATTTTCCCAAAATATTATCATATATATACTCGAATATTTTTGTGACCTTTACTATGCTTTCAAAATCAAAGGCGAAATTATGAATTTTATCATTGAAAATGACTCGATAAAATTGATACATCGAGATGTATTCAAATCACGAGCTAAATATAGGAGATAAATTTATGTCTTGAGTATTGTGCTACATACATATACATTATGTTATAATATAAAAGAGAATATTTCTCTAATTTGAAATTAGTGGAGGCTAACATTCATATAATATCTTATACAACAATTATAATGTTAATACCTTGTTCAAAAGAAGTTTACTCAGAATAATAGAGAATTTCTCTATATGATTATGATTTAATCTAAGAATAAAATTTATCAGCTTTAAATTCTGGAATATATATAAGGCACATTAAAATGAATGCCGTCATAAATTAAATGATCTAATGACATTCATAATGTGGAATGATCTTTTTGATCGTTCAGAATCATCAACAATGCGAAAATATTCTAAATTCGCATGGACATCATTTATGGAACCACATTTTTATCAGCTAGTGATTATCTCAAGGCAAATCAATAGGAGACTTATATTGATTTAACTCTCCATTAATCATATTATAAGATGTCATAAGTCCCTAACAAAGAACTTATTTAAGCAATTTTTGCTAATTGTCACTTTGATGAAGCAATTTTCCCACCATTAAGGGGAAATATAAGCCAATTCAAAAGGAATGACGTGAAATTGCATGAAACGCATTAAATTGCATTGAATTTGTTGTATTATGATTGATGTATAAATTAATATAAACTTTAAGTTCAAAGGATCATTCATTAGCAACAAGTTATGAATCAATTACTTGATGCGAGTACTATATATAAAAGAGTGGCAAAATCGTATATTCCAGCATTAAAAGTTCACGATAAAATGACGCCCATGTGCAACTAAATGCACAAGAACCAACAGAATGCATAAAGTGTAAAAGACAAGTTGGTTTAAAGGATACAAACACTTAAAAAATAAGGTACGAGTAAAAATAAATAAAATACTCATGATATAAGAATTTTTTGGAATGATTCAATGTATCCTTTATATTTATGTCTTCATTATAATATCATCATATGTTAATGATTTAAATATTATGAGAAATTACAATGACATCGTTATATCATTTGAATCCCTGAAAAAGGAATTCAAGATGGAAGATCTTGAAAAAAATAAGATTTAGCCTTGATTTGAAAATCAAATATTTTTTCAAGTAAAATAGTTGTCCATTGATTAATTTATTTTACTTAAAAAATTTGGGTTTGCAAAGGTTTGTTGAAAAACAATAAGATGCTTCACTTATGTCAAGATGAGGGGGAGAATAAAAACGAGTTATATTGATTAGTATATTGCACTATTTTCCCTTTAGCTATAGTTTATCCCACTGGGTTTTCCTAGAAAGGTTTTTAATGAGGCAATCATAACAATTTCACACTCCATTTAAAAATTTATGAGAGTAATGTACTCTTTTTCCTGTACTAGATTTTTTCCACGGGGCTTTTCTAGTAGAGGTTTTAATGAGGCAAACATATATTCTCTCAAAGTGTATCAATGTGTTGCACTCTTTTCCTCAGTTATGGTTTTATCTCATTGAGTTTTACTAGCAAGGTTTTTAATGAAGCAAACAACAATATTATACTATAAAACAAGATTGACGAGACACATTCTCTCAACAAGTGTCATCTAATGGGGAATGTTATGAAATGGATGAACACTTGTGAATATAGATGATCACATAGTCAAACAAGACTCTCACATTGAATTGTAACATCAAGCATGGCTCTCACATTTCATATAACTTGTACTCCTATCAAATGTACACCAACTCTTCCATGCATTGTCAAATTACTTGTAATATGTTGTATGACATATCATTTATATGCTACTTGTAAACATTGTTTAAGTACATTTATCATCATTATCAGAGGGCCTATATAAATGGTGTCGACCTCATTGGAGAAACATACCAATGTTGGAATGAAAATCTCTACATTTCTCAAATGTAGCTCTATTCTCTCTTGTCTCTTCTTATCTACTTGTTCTAGTAGTTCTCAATTTATGCCTTCGATGCTTAAAGGCTCTAAAATGTCCGACTTAGTTTACAACATATATTGATATATATATATATATATATATTACCCAACTACCTTCTACCTTGCTAGGCAGTAGGGTCTGGATTGACCCAACCGCTTTGTTAGGCCTTGATCAATTCATGTCCAGGTTTGGCAACCCAGGGGTGGGGTGGGGGGAGGGAGAAGATGCGTACGCGCATTCTTGCACGTGCATTCCTGTCATCCCCTAAATGTTTTGGGGGTTAGGCCTGATCGGGAAAATCAAATTGGTTGGGCGAGATCGACCCAACATAAGGGTCTGGCCTAGGTTCAACCCCTGGCCCGAGTAGGGAACACACAACTTCTGCGCTCATTTCCTTCTCTTCTTTCCGTGAACCGCACAAATAGTGCAGTTCGCCCCCTTTTTATTTATTTTATTATCTTTTCTTTTATTCCATCAAATATCAAATCTCCAAAGAAACCTTTTTTGATCAACAAGAAAACTTTGTTTACATAACTCGTATACATTTAGATTGCACACATTACCCGTGTTTCAATTTAGATCTATATTTTATTTTTGAAATAAACCTTATAACATAAGTAAGTCGATAGAAAACCCGATTAAATCCCAAAATCAGTTGATCTAACGAAAATAAAACACAAAAGAAGGTTACCTAATGCAAGGAACTTCAAAGATCCTCGTCCTTCTCTCAACTTCACGTTTTCTCCCTTTCCCGATCACTTGTACGTTTGATTTGAGTGCACTTTTTCTCTCCCACTTTGTTAAAAAGTGATAGATAAATCAAGGATTATTCATATTTTAGATTTATTAAGGATTTTCAATTATCTTTTTTCCTTACTCATCAAATTAAGATGGTCAACTAGTAACCCTAGCCATCGTCTCTTTCTCTTAAGCATTTTTACTAAACGCGTGTTCTTTTGTAGGCCCATATTAAGGTGAGTTAAACTAGGGATTACACACCATATACACAAATATGGTATACATTACTAATTTAAAAATTAAGGTCGTGGAAACCTCCTTAACTTAAGAAACTTCGTTCATGAAATTTAAAAGTAAATCGTATCTCGATTTATAACAAGTTGAGAAACCCTAGAATCCTAAGGCTTATGGGAAGATCTTGTATGTCAATCTTGACCATACAACTCTGAAAAATAAGGTTAGGTATATCTTTTCACTCATGGCGGTGCTCAAGACAGGTAGCGTGTTATCATTGACCAGCCTTAACCCTAACTCGTCTATCTTACCGCCTGCTATGAAATGAAATGGTGGGTCATAAGTTTATCAAGGCAACATATCAAAAATGCAAATGGTACCTGCAATAAGCTAAATGTGGAGTTTGGACCTGGCTCAGCTGCAATCCTGATCTGTCCCCTGATAGGCTAAGCCACACAATCGAGTGACATTGTGTAACGGCCCGAGGTAACCCCGCAACCGTTAGGCAGTGTGGCGCTTACTAGGATAATCCCGCGCACCTCCACACCATCCGCAGCACCCGCGGTCTTTCGCCCCCCCAAGGATTCGAACCCGCATATAGGGGATCATATGCGAACCTTGAGTACCATCTGGGCTACTTTTTTTTGTAACGGCCCGAGGTAACCCCGCAACCGTTAGGCAGTGTGGCGCTTACTAGGATAATCCCGCACACCTCCACACCATCCGCAGCACCCGCGGTCTTTCGCCCCCCCAAGGATTCGAACCCGCATATAGGGGCTCATATGCGGACCTTGAGTACCATCTGGGCTAGTGGTTGCGGGGTAACCTCGGGCCGTTACACCTTTTTTCTTGTAACGGCCCGAGGTAACCCTGCAACCGTTAGGCAAATGGAGGTGGCGCTTACTAGGATAATACTAGCCCGGATGGTACTCAAGGTCCCATTGTAACCCCTATATGCGAGGTAACCCCGCAACCGTTAGGCGGTGTGGCGCTTACTAGGATAATACTAGCGGATGGTGCCTCCAAGGTCCGCATATGAGCCCCTATATGCGGGTTCGAACCCGCATATAGGGGCTCATATGCGGACCTTGAGTACCATGCGGGTTCGAATCCTTGGGGGGGGCGAAAGACCGCGGGTGCTGCGGATGGTGTGGAGGTGCGCGGGATTATCCTAGTAAGCGCCACACTGCCTAACGGTTGCGGGGTTACCTCGGGCCGTTACACATTGCTGGGGCTCACAAACTTTGGCTCTTATAATGACCTTGCTTCAAAACAAGTAATATGTGCTTTGAACCCCAGCTGCCCCTGTAGAGGCGACTCTCATGTGCTCCTCAACCACTGACCCGACTGGGTGTTTCTTTGATCACCTGACCTTTGTAGTGCATTAAGAGACTTCACAGAACCACCCATATATGCTATAAATGCTACAGAGGCTATCACAACTGTGCATGACACTACTGGATGATGTAATGTTCCATCGAATGCTGCAAAACCTTGATAGATGTCAGTCTTATGCTTTTTGTCTTGTGGCCTCTTAAAGAAATCACCATTACTATTGGTTTGACCCTGGTATTGCGTCGGTTGTAGTGTAAAAACAACGTTAATCTTTCCTTCCTTAATCATAGTAGCATCACAATAAAATGCAGGGCTAATAACCTTTCATATGTCTCATGCACAATTGTTGCCACTTTTTCTCAGATCTCTAGCCTAAGACCACTCATAAAACATTTGATTTTATCCTTCTCAGACATCACCATTTTCAGAGCAAAATCTTTTGGTTCAATGAACTTTGACTCGTAATTTCAATTGTTGGAGTAGTGTTCCACCACTTATCAACTGGTTCT
This sequence comes from Stephania yunnanensis, assembly GCA_039657365.1. Classification (NCBI taxonomy): domain Eukaryota; kingdom Viridiplantae; phylum Streptophyta; class Magnoliopsida; order Ranunculales; family Menispermaceae; genus Stephania; species Stephania yunnanensis. The sequence goes on along the minus strand of CM077585.1, from coordinate 48,181,904 downwards.
CTAACGCAATTGTCGGGGTTATGGTCACCATTGCCATTGGAACCACATGAAGTACTTGTTGCATCCCCTAACCCGATTAGGGCAATGTTTAGCCTAAAACCATAATTAAGTCATGATAATCCCGCTAGACTTAACTAGAGCCATCAACCTTTCCTTCCATCTCTTGATACATACAATTGTACATCAAATATCGATGTAAAACAAATATTAAACGCAGCAGAAATCAAAACTTTTTCGATAATTAAATTTGATATACAAAATAAATCCAAATTGGAATAAATCTTGATTATACAAAACCTCCCATCCTTTGTGATATTATAAAACTGCAATTCAATACAATTATATTATACAATGGAAGATTCATTACATTGAAGAGAAGGCCAAGACTCCTAAATCTTCTCTATCCCATAGTTGTAACGCTCATCGGTATTGCTGAAATATTAATTAAGGTGAGCGCTCCAACTTGCTCAGTAAGTAAAGACTCACAAAGCCATCAACATTGCATATAATAATCAATAACATTATCCAATAATAATATGTAATAATTTTAAATAGAGGGATTATTAAAAAACATATATCTCAATAAATAACATATGCAAGTTCATCTGTCAATGACTATTACACTGTGATTCCCATTTTATTTATAAAACTAGGGCCGATTACCCACTGACACCATTAATGCGATTGCTAGAACAACACATTGGTCGATGTGCTATCTAGCCAATTCATTAATGTCCAATGGTTCTATCTAAAACCATATAGTGAATATGTAATCTAAGCAACCTATTTAACTGAGTAGGAAGTTACATATAAGCCGGGATATCAACCTCGCATTCTACACAACATGGTATCAGTTCCAGGAACATACTCTCGTGAATCACATTAAATATCGTTTTCATTTATTAAAAACATTACAGTGTACATAGTCCCACATTTTAGTCCATAAACTATATGAATAACATATATACTAAAATATCCAGACCATATTCATAAATAAGCAAATCTATACTTATCTTGGTACAGGTTTTCGTTTCCGAACTTTCTAAGTTTCCGGGTCACTTATGCTTTCTCTATGTTCCAACACCTATCATAAACCATTTGTGATCAATATAGGTCAATACCTTATGTTTAGAAACCCTTAAGTTACTCCCCAAAGCTTTAGAAAATCCTAAGTAAATTACAACATAATTGCTATTTTTGGAGGTGGGAGCGCGCTCCCTCAATTTGTGGGGCGCGCTCTAATGGGGCATGTGCCCTAGGTCAATCCATTAACTGTCTTTATGAATACTTTTAGTTAATAAAATAGAGGATTTCATTTGCTGTTTATTATAATTAATTTGCATGTTTACATTATAATAAGATCCATGGGTATTTACATAAATATCCTAAATGTCCCTAGTCGATCATTATACTGGGAACTATAATGAATTAAGACTAGTGTGAGTCTTGATTGATGATCATATGATGATTATATGTATAGGGATACGAATCAAGATCACAAGTACTTGTTAGGGAACAAAGTACTGGACCGACCCGCTATGAGAACATCACATGGATTAAGTCATAGTTGTTTCTCATGATAGGTATATTTTACAGTCCTCTGACTTGAGATTGCCAGAGACTTCAACATTAGGAACACAATAATTTGACACAATCAAACGTTGTCTTTAACCGGACGATTATAAAGGTTGTGATTGGTTACTGTGTGAGCAATGTGATGAAGTTGTATAATCGAGATAGAATTTGTCCCTCTCATATAAAGAGAGATATCTAGTGGATCCCTCGATGTGTTAGACTGTTAAAAGGCCTAGTCTAAGTGAATTGATATTGATCAATGTCACTTGGATGTTTTTAGTCTACCTAGAGATCGAGACTAGTATGATTGAACATGTTGGATGACAATTCCATGCCTTATGTTTGATCAAAAGGATATCGTGTGACAAAAGGATGTTATATACACTATTGATTAGGTTGTATCGATTTGATATTCGTACAACTTGGGTAGTCATAATGTCTTGCTAGAGACTGCTTATGACTTGTATACCAAAATGTGTTTTGTTGTATGATCCTATAGGGTCGCACACTAAGAATGGTTTTGCGAGATTTTAAGATGATTCAGAAAAATGAATTTTATGTGATAAAATTCATGAAAGAAACGTCCTTGTAGTGTATTACACCGATACTTCTTTAAGTAAGGGTATATGTGTAATTTACTTAATCGTCTATATACAAGGGTTGTATAAATATACGCTTTAAGTTAGAACACAGGTACGAAAGAAAAAAAAGCCGAAACTCTATTTTCGTTTTAGAAACGACTTAGGGTTTTAGGTATGCTCTGGATCGTTTTGGAGAGAAACAAAAAGGTTTGGTATTCTCTCGAAGCTAGCACTTCAAATCACGGCCGCCGTTCGTGTGATCATTGATAGAGGGCGTTCGTCGTTGCTGCGCCTTAGAGATCGATCAACCTTCAGAAAGGTATATTGCGATTGAGGTATGATTAAGTTTTTCATGGTTTAAATGTTTTTAATGGAATTAGATTCGGATCCTGTTGGGGTTTTTGTCAAAACTGTTTTGTAATCTCCGCTGCGTATGAACCCCAAAACCCAACAGTGGTATCAGAGCCTTCGAGTTTGATTCCATTAAATTCATTGCATGTTTTCTTCTGATATTTACATGATATATGATTGAAAGCATGTTAATAGTTGATGTATATGTGATATACATAAGTTTCATGTGAGATTTCTTATCATGTTTTGTGTATATGATACATATATTCGTGATTTAATTAAAATCAGTTTCTTACATGCTAGTAACCATGTTAGGTTAATTCAAATAATTTCAATGAATTGAATTTCGTGTTCTGTGATCCATGACACCATTAGGTATAATCTTTATTTTTCGTGTATTGATGCATGGATGAAATCTCTCAGTAATTCAAGATGCATATTTAAGTTACATTGTCTTACGTTTCTTGAATTGTATAAGGCTGAATATTAATTCGAACTAATATGATTAGGTTCGATTGGGATAGCAGGTTCATGATTCAATGACATATTTGTGATTATCTGGATGAGGACCGAAATTGCAAATAATTAATTTTCGAAATTGTTTATTTATCTCGTTATATCTATTTTGTTATGAACTTTCTATTTGATAAAGATAGATAACAAATTAGATTAGGAGATATAATCAAAATCGGTTTCGTTATCCCTATTGGATAGGAGATAAATATCAAGAATTTTGTTATTGGCCGCTGACCGGCCAGCGGGACCGCTGTCTAACTAATCCTAGCGCACGAAAATTCTTTTATTAGTGAATAGTATAAAAATTTCCAAATTGTTTAGTGATTGAACAAATCAATAAAATATATGATATTTCATTGTTTAGATAAAAATCACTTAAATTGAATAAAATCCCTCTATTAAATTTTAAGTCTCATGTCATCCATTTTAAACACTTGTCAAATGCCTCGATCACACTAATATAGTTTCAGCCATAACTGGGTGTATTGTGTTATCTTGGTGAGACAAGTTGGGTAAGAGTTACCTAAATGTTTAAAATGGTACGACTTAATAAAGCCATCAAAATAGTTTTGAGCTTTAGGCAAATGACGAGATAAAAACATGCTAAGACATAAGATATCCCGTATCTCATAAAAGGATCTAAAAATTACATAAGATGTAATTGGTAACTGTTACCTACCTAAATAATCTAGTTCTGTGTTTCATGCCATAATTGTTATAGAATTAGGTGAAATATGGATTTTAGTCCCCTAAATAAACAATATGTTTTAGGAGGGTTGTTAATTTAGTGGGAGTCTATTCCTCTATACTAAAATAAACTTTGCATAATCTTTATTGTAGATCAATGGCCTCTTCAAGTAACAATAATCCCCTGTCACTGCGATCCATCCTTGAGAAGGATAAGCTATCTGGGACTAACTTTCTTGATCGGTTCAAACTTCGAATTGTTCTTAAGCATGAACGCAAGTTGTATGTCCTGGATGCTCCAATCCCCGAGACCCACTAGCCATTGCTAGGAAAGTCATGTGAAGGATGCGCATAGTAAGCATGTCAACGATTCTACGATGTTGCATGTATTATGCCGGCAACTATGGTTCCCGAACTTCGAAGGACATGGAACTAATGGAAGCCTACGACATGGCTATAACGCTAAAGGAAATGTTCCAACAACAAGCTAGGCAAGAAAGGTTCGAGACAGTCAAAAACCTACATTCTTGCAAGATGACTGAGGGTGCGTCAGTTAGTCCTCATGTTCTGAAGATGAAAGGCTATGTTGACCAGCTTGATGGACTCGGATTCCCCATAAGCCAGAGTTGGCTACGGATTTGATCTTGAATTCATTACCGAGAGAGTTACTCACAATTTGTGATGAACTACAATATGAATAATATGGAGAAATCAATTTCAGAGTTGCATTCGATGCTCAAAACTGCTGAACAAAATATCAAGAAACCCTCTAGTAATGTGTTGATGCTCCAAAAGGGAAAGGGAATGAAGAAGAAAGGCAAAGGCAAGGCTAGAGTTACCAAGGCATTCTTTTCGCACTGTCGCAAAGCCTTTGGGGAACAAGTCAAGCCCCAGCCTGTTCCTGCTTCAAAACACCCAAAAGAAAAAGAAGGAAATTGTCATTTCTGTCATGCACTTGGACATTGGTTCAGAAATTGCGAACTCTATCTGGAAGATCTAAGGAAGAAAAAGGGTAGTGCGACTACCACTACAGGTATTTATGTTATTGAAATTAATTTATCTACTAGTGATTCCTGGGTATTAGATACCGGATGTGGATCTCACATTTGTATAAATGTGCAGGGACTCACCTGAAGTAGAAAGTTGAAGAAATGACGCGTAGGGAATGGAGCAAGAGTTGCTGCCCCCTGGCTGTTGGATCATATGACTTAGTTTTATCTAGTGGACTTATTTTAACTTTAAATAATTGTTATTTTGTGCCTGCCTTGACAAGAAACATCGTTTCTGTTTCATGTTTGGATATGGATGGTTTTGATTTTATTATTGCAAATAATAGATGTTCCATTTCTCATAAAGGCATATTTTATGCAAATGCTGATTTGTATGATGGTCTTTATATTCTAAGCATGAAAAAGTCCACTGATACTCCAGTCTTTAACATAAATACAAAGAGATTCAAGTTAAATGATTTGAATCAAACCTATCTTTGGCATTGTCGTCTCGGGCACATAAATGAGAAACGCATAACGAAGCTCCATAAAGATGAACTTCTAGATTCATTTGATTTAGAAACATATGAAACGTGCGTATCTTGTTTACTGGGCAAGATGACTAAAAGTCCCTTTACTGGATACAGTGAAAGGGCAAGTGATTTATTTGGTCTAATACATACTGATGTATGCGGTCCTATAAACATAATGGCTAGAGGAGGTTATCAGTACTTCATTACATTTACTTGATGATTTCAAATGAGATATGGTTATGTATATCTTATGAAACATAAAGCTGAATCATTTGAGATGTTTCGAACGTTTTAAAATGAAGTGCATAATCAACTTGGTAAAACTATCAAAACACTTCGATCAGATCGAGGTGGTGAGTATTTAAGCCAAGAATTTGATGATCATCTTAGAAATTGTGGGATTGTCTCCCAATTGACTCCACCAACAACTCCACAATGGAATGGAGTTTCTGAAAGGAGAAATCGAACCTTATTAGATATGGTTCGATCTATGAGGAGTCATGCAGATCTTCCATTATCCTTGTGGGGTTATGCATTACAAACTGCAGCTTTCACTCTAAATCGAGTTCCTTCTAAAATGGTTGATAAAATGACATATAAGATAAGGTACGGGAAGAGACCTAGTTTGTATTTTCTTAAGATTTGGGGATGTGAGGCTTACGTAAAGCGACAAGTCTCAGAAAAATTAGCACCTAAATCTGACAAGTGTTTATTTGTGGGGTATCCTAAGGAAACAAAAGGATATTACTTTTATAATCCCGCTGAGAACAAAGTGTTTGTTGCTCGGTATGGTGCCTTTATGGAAAAACAGTTTATTTCAAAAGACACTAGTGGGAGAGAAATAAATCTTGAAGAAGTACAAGAATCACGGGTAAACACTGAACCGCTACTGGAAGTTCAACAACGTTCCGAACCAGTCGAACCTCCACAAGTGACACAAGGCCCACGTAAATCTAGTAGGGTAAGGCATGAGCCAGAGAGATTCGGATTTCTCATTACTGATAGTAGTGATGTGTTGCTTATAGACCAAAATGAGCCTACCACTTATCAGGAGGCTATGTCTGGACCAGACTCGGATAAATGGCTAAGTGCCATGAACTCTGAGATGCAATCCATGTATGATAACCAAGTTTGGAACTTGGTTAATTTACCCGAAAGGTGGTAAGACCATTGGATGTAAATGGGTTTTCAAGAAGAAAACGACATGGATGGCAAAGTTCATACTTTTAAAGCAAGACTTGTAGCAAAAGGTTTCAGCAGACTTAAGGTGTTGATTATGATGAAACTTTTTCGCCGATAGCCATGCTTAAATCCATAAGAATTTTAATTGCCATTGCTTTGCTTATTATGACTATGAAATATGGAAAATGGATGTAAAAACAACATTTCTTAATGGAAAACTGCTTGAGGACGTGTATATGACACAACCTGAAGGTTTTGTACATCCTGAGAATTCTAGGAAGGTATGCAAGCTTCAAAGATCCATTTATGGATTAAAGCAAGCTTCTCAGAGTTGGAATCTTCGTTTTGATGAAACAATCAAGGATTTTGGTTTTATTAAGAACGAAGATGAGCCTCGTGTATACAAGAAGGTCAGTGGGAGTGTAGTTATTTTTCCGATATCTTGTATGTTGATGATATATTACTCATTGGAAATGACATCCCAACATTGCGAGAATGTCAAGTCTTGGTTAGGGAAGTGTTTCTCAATGAAAGACTTAGGAGATGCAGCCTATATCCTAGGGATAAAGATCTATAGGGATAGATCTAAGAGGCTAATCGGTCCTAAGTCGAGTGCTTACATGACAAGGTCTTGAATAGGTTCGGTTTGCAAGACTCTAAAAGAGGATTGTTGCCAATGTCTCATGGCATAAGACTCAGCAAGACTTAATGTCCTAAGACAAATGATGAGCGAGACCATATGAATAAGATTCCATATGCATCAGCTATTGGATCTATCATGTATGCCATGTTATGCACTCGACTCGATGTATCATATGCTTTGAGCACTATAAGCGAGATATCGATCGAGATCCAGGTGAGAGTCACTGGATAGCAAGAAAGAACATCCTTAAGTACTTAAGAAGGACTAAGGAAGTGTTCTTGGTCTATGGAGGTTTTGAAAATGATCAGGTTGAAAATGGTTACATAGATGCAAGTTTTCAAACTGATATAGATGATTTTAGATCGCAGTCTGGATATGTGTTTACTTTGAATGGGGTGCGGTAAGGGTGGAAAAGTTCGAAGCAAGAGACTGTGGCATATTTTACAACGAAGCTAAGTATATTGCGGCGTCCGATGCAAGAAATGAGGTAGTTTGGATAAAAAGTTCATTTCGAACTAGGTGTGGTTCCAGTATTGCTAACCCTGTTTGTTTGTATTGTGACAATAACGAGGCAATAGCACAGCCTAGGAACCTAGATCACACCACGAGATCCAAACATATGCTCGAGCGTTTTCATTTCATCAGAGAAATTATTGATAAGGGAGACGTAAAGATTTGCGAGTACCTCGAAGACAACGTTGCGGATCCATTGACAAAAGCTCTTCCACAAGCAAAACATGATAGTCATGTTAGATCATTAGGCATTAAATGCATGTATGATTGGCCCTAGTGCAAGTGGGAGATGATGGGGCATGTGCCCTAGGTCAATCCATTAACTGTCTTTATGAATACTTTTAGTTAATAAAATAGAGGATTTCATTTGCTTTGTTTATTATAATTAATTTGCATGTTTACATTATAATAAGATCCATGGGTATTTACATAAATATCCTAAATGTCCCTAATCGATCATTATACTGGGAACTATAATGAATTAAGACTAGTGTGAGTCTTGATTGATGATCATATAATGATTATATGTATAGGGATACGAATCAAGATCACGAGTACTTGTTAGGGAACAAAGTACTTTGGACCGACCCGCTATGAGAGAACATCACATGGATTAAGTCATAGTTGTTTCTCATGATAGGTATATTTTACAGTCCTCGACTTGAGATTGCCGAGACTTCAACATTAGGAACACAATAATTTGACACAATCAAACGTTGTCTTTAACCGACGACGATTATAAAGGTTGTGATTGGTTACTTGTGTGAGCAATGTGATGAAGTTGTGTAATCGAGATAGAATTTGTCCCTCTCATATAAAGAGAGATATCTAGTGGATCCTCGATGTGTTAGACTGTTAAAAGGCCTAGTCTAAGTGAATTGATATTGATCAATGTCACTTGGATGTTTTCAGTCTACCTAGAGATCGAGACTAGTACGATTGAACATGTTGGATGACAATTCCATGCCTTATGTTTGATCAAAAGGATATCGTGTGACAAAAGGATGTTATATACATTATTGATTAGGTTGTATCGATTTGATATTCGTACAACTTGGGTAGTCATAATGTCTTGCTAGAGACTGCTTATGACTCGTATACCAAAATGTGTTTTGGTACACTGCCAACGTTGTATGAGCCTATTGGGTCACACACAAAGAATGGTTTTGCGAGATTTTAAGATGATTCAAAAAAATGAATTTTATGTGATAAAATTCATGACAGAAATGTCCTTGTGGTGTATTACACTTATACTTCTTTAAGTAAGGGTATATGTGTAATTTACTTAATCGTCTATATACAAGGGTTGTATAAATAGACGCTTTAAGTTAGAACACATGTACGAAAGAAAAAAGGCCGAAACTTTATTTTCATTTTAGAAACGACTTAGGGTTTTAGGTATGCTCTGGATCATTTTGGAGAGAAACAAAAAGGTTTGGTATTCTCTCGAAGCTAGCACTTCAAATCACGGCCGTCGTTCGTGCGTGGACTGATGATATAGGGCGTTTGTTGTTGGCAGCGCCTTAGAGATCGATCAACCTTCAGAAATGTATATTGCGCTTGAGGTATGATTAAGTTTTTCATGGTTTAAACGTTTTTAATGGAATTAGATTCGGATCCTGTTAGGGTTTTGTCAAAACTGTTTTGTAATCTCCGCTCCCCAAAACCCAACACGCTCCTCCAACTGGGTTCGTCCCAATTGATGAAGGGAGCACCGTCCTCTGCTATATGGAGTGCATTCCACCCTGCACTGTCTCGATAGTGAACAGGCCAGCAGCCACTCTTCCATTACCAAATGATCACTATAATCTTAAACACTATCCCAAAACATTAAAGAAGACCTCTAGTAAGGTATTACAGTGATCAACACCAATACTTCACATAGAAATCATCACCAATTATCAAATTGAGCTTGAAACTTAAAAACCAACTTACCAAGATGATGATCTCTGATCTAACTCATGGATTCACCTCATCCATATCAAACCCTCAGCTGTTTTGTTCCTTTCACTCTCTTGATTGATAGATTACAATAGTGAGGATAAACTTGATGATTATGAGATTTTATATATGAATTTTTCTCGAGATACACATCACGCTCGTATCTCGAGGCTAATTAAGTGATTGACGTGTTAAAATGAAATTCCCTAAGTGATACACATTTTGACACCATTAAGACGATCTTCCAGATGCGATCTAACGATTCATATAATTCAAACCAAACTTATAGTTTTAATATATATATATATATATACCAAATATATATAAATACATATACTTTGTGTATTTTCTTGCCAATAAATTCACCGGACATGCCTACGAGTGTTCTAAGGTGTGCACATTCATTTCACGACCTTTTCGTCGCACTTAGTGTACTGGCAATTTATTGTTTATTTATTTATTTGTATATCAATTTTCTTTTTATACTACAACCTATAAATTCAATAAGCATTCCAAACAAACACAAATCATCACACAAACCCATGCACACGTTTATCGAGGTACGTTGAACTTAACCACGAGCTTAGTTCAGGTTAATTAGGATTCTAGATTAGCACTAATCACCAGCTTAAGGTAACAGGTTGTTACAGTCTCCCTAATTTAAAGCAATTTCATCCTCAAAATTGAAGTAAATGTAAAATTACCAGTAGTTTCGTAGAGAAATGAAAATTGTTTCTTCATATATGACTCCCGCTCCCAGGTTAATTCCTCGTCTCTATGAAATTGCCATTTCACATTAACCAAAGGAATCTCTTTGGTTCTCAGCTTTTGAATCACGATCAAGTATCTAAATCGACTTCTCATCGTAAGATAAGTCTTCAAAGAGCAAATTCATTGAACTAAGTCTCAGTTTTGTGAAGTATAGACATGTGGAAGTGGAAGACATTATGAATTCTAGTTAACTGAGAAGGCAACTCTAACCTGTAAGCAACAGGATCAGTCCTTTCCTGTACTTTTAACGACCCAATATAGCTTGAAGCTAGCTTACCTTACAATCCAAACCTATATAATCCTTTCATAGGTGAGACTTTCAACTAGACAAGACCATCCCTTGAAACATTCAACAACCTATAATGTTCATTGGTGTATCTCTTCTGTCTTAGCTGTGCCATAGTCAAACACTATCGAATATATAAAATTCTCTCAGTGTAGTTATGAATCAACCCATACAAAGAAATATATTTATTTCAGTTAACACTAAACTCCAAGACACATGCTAGAAATATATCCTCTAGCACAAAAAAAACCGCTCAAGTTGCTTATTAGTCTGCGGATGCTGTGACGGCCCCAATTTCCCACAAATTGGGCTCTGCCCGGCCTAAGCCTACGTGGACCCCCGAACCAGTCTCGCAAGGTCAACGCAGGCCTAGTCAGCCTTCCAATCCATCATTATCGGTACGTTCAACATTTACAGTTGAGTTATTAATATTTTTCGAGTTTTACAATTTTAGCGGAATCAACTAATAAATTAAATAACTCAACAAAAAGATAAGGGAGTTAGGCAACCTAATTGTGGAACCCAGTAAATATTATCCGAGGAGAGTAAATACAAAATATACAAAAATCACCTAGCTATGAAGCCTTCCCTTCGCTACTCGTCCGCGGCGCTGCACTCAGTCAAACATAAGAATGACGAGCCCAGATAAGTAAATCCAGTAGGACATATACACAACATTTCGGTCCTACGTCGGCACGCGACTCGAGGCGCGTCCTCGTTTATGTTTCGGCTCACTGAATTCCTCGTATAGTTCGCATTATCATCTTAAATTGGATTCGGATATACGTATTTCGACGAGTGGGTCCCACATACGACCTTGACTTGACACGTGGCACAAGTCGAATTTTCAGGCCGTTACAGATGGTATACCATACTAAGGTTAAGAACAATTCTCGACTGTTTCTACAATTCACTCCACAGTCTAGAAGATCTCTAACCTAAGTAACTGACACTGTATCTCTATGAAATCTCAACATCTTACATACGTACACCTTGCATAACCGTTCAATAATATCTCGCATGAAAACTAGCAAAAAATGTGCAGACTTTATCAACCTGTCAACTACAACCCATATTGCATCGTGTTTACACTGACTCAGAGATAGACTAGAAATAAAATCTATCGATACATGTTCCTATTTCCACTCGGGAATAGGCAGTGAATATAATAACATTCTAGGTTTCCTATGTTCAACCTTAACTTGGTAACATATCTCACATCTTTTTACGAACTCAACAATATTAATTTTCATCCTTGGCCACTGATAGATATGCCTTATGTAAGGATACATTACCTAAATGAATAGAGTAAAGAGATCAATGATATTCTCAAAGCAACTCCCACCTCAATTGATCCTTAGCTAGAAACCACAATCTATCCCTGAACCGTAATATACCGTTATCAGAAATTGACAAATTAGGATGATCCACACTAGCCGCTAATCTCTGACGCACTTTATAATCTTGATCAGCTTTCAGATAACTAATAACCCACTAAATCATTTTCGGTTCATCCGAATTTGAGCTCAGAAGAATAGATTAGTACCTTAAAAACTAGCTCTCTTAGTTGAGAATGTGTCAGCTAAACTTACTTGAATTATCATATTATATACTTCCTCAAAAAGTCTAAACGGAGAAGCTCTAGCACTAACCGCATTTTTATGCCTGTTATTCTCCTGCTCAAGGCATACGCAACCCCATATGCCATGCCCGGGTGATACTCTAGAGTGAAGTCATAGTTCTTGAGAAACTTAAACCATATATACTCCCTCATATATCTTTTCATTTATCTGAGTTGTAATTGTATACTGACAGTCTGTTAATACTCTTCTGTATAGTTCAAAATTACTCAGGCTCCAATGAACTTTTATCTTTACTTCTCATCTCACACCAATTGATGATGAATTTAAGCATACAAAATTTTAAGGGAAGCACCCCATGTTTATAGCATGATAATATTAATATTAGAGAACTCACGCAACAAACTATTTCTTCCAGTTACTATCATTTTCCAAGTCACAAGCTCAGAATTATATTATCTGGAATTAAGATTAGCTTCAGATATATTGTGTTAAGATTGAGAAAGGTCATTCGCAACTATAATAAATCTCTTCCCTACTAGGATGCAAACTTTCAGTTCCTCATCGAAATAATAGTCGTGGTTCTCCATAACTCTCGACTCTTCTAGACACATATATCTTGCTTACTCTTCCACAAGAATCAAAATACAATACTGATAAAAAATTTACAGACTCTATCAATCCTACAATACAACATCAACAACCTTTAATTGTCCTCACAACTTAGGTTAATTCATCATAAATCTCTAAGCATGAATTTTCATTCATATAGGGTAAGAATAATATAACCTTCCAGGTTAATAACACTTATCTTCCACTTGCTGATATGTGAGATATTTCTTTATAAAATCGACACCGTCAATTTTCTTTCCAGGTCACCAACAATTCATTCTTATCATAATGATTTTGGATTTCTTCTGAATGAATCTTTTTAAAGAAATCTATGAGATTTTCATAGTATTCTTGCCTTATTTTTTGATTCGAGTTCAAGAACTTTCTTTACATGCTTAGTTTTTTATATGAGATTATCCATATAAAATACCAATAACTAGTAGTCAACCATTGACCTACTAGATAATCTCAATCACTTTCTCAATAATCCGTTACTTAATTAATCATCATTAGCTCAACTCTAATATGAGCTCCAAAGAACAGACTTGTAGTTACCAATCCAGACAACTCAGCTGATGATGTGTCTGCATAGGACTTCAATTGTTCATCATTACACATCTCACTCAAGAGATATTACTGAGCAACTTTTATTGTAACTACATCTTCTGTATTTTTCCTATTCAAGGCATTATCATCACAATCACCTTAATGAGTGATATTTAAGTGTGAGTTCCTAGAATTTAGAAAATTTAAGGTATCAATCTCACCTTCTATTTCTATCACTCTGACAATTCCACTTTTCAAACTTCTACAGTTTGAGAATTCACTACTTATACCAATCCACTGGTCTTTATACTTCTAGATTGTCTTTTAATGATTGTTCGAAGATTCTCAATAATCTTTAAGAATGATTAAAACTACAATTACCAAATTAATTATCTTAAGATTATCAATCTCCAATAGTTCTTCTCACAAATCTTGAACTATATATATAGACAGAAGTATAAGCTACAATTTTTCTTTATTGTGTCGACACACATTCTTACCTGAATAACAAGTCTTAGGATGTACCTCTAACTTTTCTACAGTTCATGTATGATTAAATAAACATCGTAGTCAAATTATACTTTAACATACATCCAAGGCATCCTTGTATCTAATTTTAGCTTACACAACTTTCATACTTGAATTAACTAAATAAATTACATAACGATTCTAGAGACCCCTTGATCAATCATTTGTAATATTCAATTATTTCAAAATTATTTTTCTCTTTTACCTTTGTGTTGAATATACGACAATCTCATATTGTCTCACTCCCAGTCAAATTTCTTGATTTGTTATTAATATTCAACACTCATACGAGTAATTTACCTTTGAGACTTAGTAGTGACACTTGCAAAATCTGATCTAAACTAATTTACCGTCACAATTTACAATTCTTTGTACGGTAATACTTGTACACCTTCTAAGTCTAAAAATTTTCAAGTTATTAATGATAATATAATAACAATTTGATTAAAATTGGGTTTCAAAACTTGACACGCTTCATTCATAAACATAGCATGAGTTCTAGTAAGTTCTAATGGTTTTTACCATCTATTTAAACTGATCCAGCAACTGCTTGAAATCATTTTTAAATGTCTTAACTTTGATCATACCATTGTGACAACCATATCTCAACTAAGTCTTGAGAACAACTGATTTCACCTTATAATTAGAATAAGTTGTCAATCCTGGATAATAAATATTCATTTTTACTATTGTACATTATTCTTTGGATTCTTCAAGTCCTTAGATTCATTAATAATTCATTCTCCCACTTTAGACTATATCAGTCTAAAACATCAAACTAGCATATCTTACCAACTCACTGCTTTGTTTTGGATTAAACATTTTTCAATTTCAAACTCTCAATTTCACCTTTCATTACCCGAAAATTTGCTTGTCATTCCAATATGAATTCACACCATATCTAGAATTTCTTCTTCATAATAACTTACGAAGTATAATTACATTAGTGGTTTCCTAACTTCAAATAAGCTTTTATCAATAACCACTAATTTATTTACTGAATAACTTCCATTAATTCTCTACTAGTCTCAATACTAGTATTAAATCATATCTTGAAGTGTCTTACCATCTTTGAGTTCAACCCAAAGTTATTTGGTATTCCATTATTTCATAAATTCTATTATCCTAATACACGTCTCAAGGTTTAGATCCAATAGATGTTTATTCACTGACTATTATTTTTTTTCTAATAATATCAATGAGAACAAAGACCACTGAAGACAGTTACGTGAAGAACGAGTTTAATTTTTTTTATCTTTGTAAATTTTCATTATGTCTTTCCTTTTTCAAACTCCTCAAGATTAAGGTTCTCTTGAACTTTTACATTTAATATTTTCTAATATTATGAGAAATTGATGGACTTTAACCATCTTATCATTATTCAGGAAAGACTTAACTCTTATATCTACCATATAGATATAATAAAGCAGAATAAATAAAATATTTCAGTATTTTATCTTTTGTTTACCCTCAAAATCATGATAAAGTCGTCTATTACGTCCTAAGCTTCTTCGTAACTCGAGACAACTCTTGGAGTTAATAAACTTAGCGTATGCTTCTAAGATATATCAGAGTCAATTACCTTAAACTTCGATACCAAACTATATTCGAGTTATCACTTGTTTTTAAGTAATAAGGTTATTCTCTGAAGTAATCTCTGATACCAAGCTGTATCAGTGTTAATAACCTTAGGGTTTAGAGTAGGCTCTTACCAATCTCTGATACTAAATTATATCAGAATTATTAAATGTAACAAAGTCCTTAAACTCAGTCTCCGATACCAAGTTGTATCAGAGTTACCACTTAATTTGAAAGTGATAATAAACCTTAGGCTCTGATACAAAGCTGTTGCATCCCATAACCTGATTAGGGCGATACTCAGCTTAAAACCATAATTAAGTCTCGATAATCCCACTAGACTTAACTAGAGCCGGCATCCTTTCTTTCTATCTCCTGATACATATAATTGTATATCAAATATCAATGTAAAACAAATATTAAACATAGAAGAAAATAAATTTTTTTGAAATTTAAATACGATATAAAAAATAAATTCAAACTAGAATAAATCTAGGTTATACAAAACCTCCCACCCTTTGTGATATTACAAAATTGTAATTCAATACAAATATATTAGATAAGGGAGTATTCATTACATTAAAGAGAAGATCAAGACTCCCAAATCTTCTCTATCTAATAGTTGTAGGGCTCGATGGTATTCCTTAAGTATTAATTAGGGTGAGCGCTCTAACTTGCTCAGTAAGTAAGGATTCATAAAGCCATCAACACTCCATATAATAATCAATAACTTTATGTAATAACAATATGCACTAATGTTAATTAACGAGATTATAAAAAACATATATTTCAATAAATAGTAGATGCAAGTTTGTCTATTAATAACTATTACACTGTGATTCTCATTTTATTTATAAAACTTGGGTCAATTACCCACTAACACCATTAATGCGATTGTTAGACCGACACATTGGCAAATGTACTGTTTAGCCAATCAATTAATGTCTAATGGTTCTATCTGAAACCCTCTAGTAAATATGTAATCCACGCAACCTATCTAATTGAGTAGGAAGTTACATATAGGCTGAGAGATCAACCCTGCATCCTATATAACCTGGTCTCACTTCCATAAACTTACTATTGTGAATCACATTAAAAACTATTTTTCATTTATTAAAAACATCAAAGTGTATATAGTCCCCCATTTCAGTGCATAAACTATATGAATAACATATACTAAAATATCCATGCAATATTAATAAATAAGAAAATCCATACTTACCTCGATTCAGATTTATGTTTCCAAACTCCTTAAATTTTTGGGTCACTCACGCTTTCCCTGTATTCCAACACCATCACAAACCATTTTTTTTATCAATATGGGTATAATAACCTATGTTTAGAACCAATAAGTCAGTCCCCAAGACCTTAGAAAACTCTAAGTAAATTACATTAGAATTATTGTTTTCTGAGGTGGGAGCGTGTTCCCTCAATTGGTAAATCGTGCTCCACCAATTGGGTTCGTCCCAATTGATGAAGGGAGCGCGCTCCTCTGCCACATGGAACCTGCTCCACTCTATACTTTCTCGACAATGAACAGGGCAGCAACCGCTGTTCCATTACCAAATCATCACAACAACCTCAAACGCTCTCCCCAAAACATTAGAAAGGACCTCTAGTGAGGTATAAACCCATTTACAATGATCAACAACAACAATTGTAACAACTTGTTACCTAAAGTAGGTAATTAGCATTAATTCAAATTTTAATTAACCTGAGTTAGGCATGTGGTTAAGCTCGACTTGTCTCGATTAGCGTGTATACAAATTTGCGCGATGTTTGGTGTTTGTATGATGTGTATTAATGTTTATTGAAATTAATTGGATTAATTTGCCTATAACTGAATAATTGAAAAATTATGAGATGCCTAATACAGTGTGTGGGTCAAGGGCGACACACACAAGTCATGGGGTAGCGTGCACGCTCGAGTGTACTCGTTAGCGTGCATGACGTAATCATTGGCATGTTAATATAGGCTTATATACATTTATGTATAAATTGTATGTATAAATATATATATTGAAAATAAAAAAATAATTAATAATTGGTGGGCGCCTAGTGACGTGCGAGGTCGAGGGTGACACACGTGGAACATATAATAGTGTGCATGCCCGATAGTGGTCGTTAGCATGCACATCGAATTTATAGGCGCGAAAATACGAACGTATATATATATATATATATATATATAGTTATATATAAATATATAAATGAATTCTAAAGTTTAGATCAAATAAATTTACACATTAAATTTGCCTCGAGATACGTGTAATGTGGATTTCGAAGAAGTGAATGGGTTGTACGTTGGTTAGTTTGAAGAGAATTATCTACGCCTCGAGATGCATGAGACAACATTACAACGATAATCAAGTGGACCATACATAAGTATGTATATCAAAATAACGACCAAATATTCACCTTGAGATACGTGACAGGTATAACTCAATTGATATTGATTATAAGTATGGCAGTTAGGATGTGATCAAGGTTTTCTTGTTTTGGTTAATAGCCACAAGATCAGCCTTGAGATATGTAATATGTATCTCGAGAAAAAGACCAAAATAATTAAAGAAACATTAGATTTGCCTTAAGATTCATGCAACATGAATCTCGAGGAAATCTAACATATATATATATATATATATATATATATATATATTTAAAAACCCACATAAGCTTTGCCCATTTATCGAATTCAAACAAGAAGGAAAGAGATAGAGAAGGGAAACAGAGAGACGAAGACATGGAGATCATGGTGAGTTGTGTGGTTCATTGTTGTAGTTGATGTTGTAAATTGTTGTTGTAGTTGTAGTTGATGTTATTGGCATTGTTATTGATGAGTTGGGTTGTCGTTGGTAGGAAATGGATTGAGAGGTTTGTCCGAGCAGGGAGACGATGTAGGGAGTCATCTCCCATGGCAAATCAATACTGAGGTTGGGCAAAGCCTAACCCAGATTTAGAAAAATAAGAAATCGAACTAGGGACAAACGTCCCTGGTTTCGATTTGAAGAGGGAGATGCACAAGCACGGTCGTGCGTGTGCACTCCCTTGCTTGGATTGGGCCAGGGGCCTAGGCTAGGCTCAACCCATAGAGCGAGCAAGGCCCAGTACGCCGACAAGTGGGTCAGACCTGGTCGACCGACCCTACAAAAAAATATATTAAAAAAGAGAAAAATGCTGGAAAATAGGAAGAAAATTCCAAAACAAATTGAGGAAAAACCTCAAAAAATAATATTTTGATAATATAAATAGAGATTAATGAGTTTCTATGAAAAATGAAGAACTCGAGATTCGTGCGATACTTTATACCTGGGTTTTTACCTTAAAAAATGTGGAATGGTCGGATTGACCTAAAAAGTGACAAATTGAGTTAAGATTAGATTAGGACTAGTTTAGGGGTTCTCATTAATGAGCAATTGAACTAAATTGATGACAATCAATCTATTTTAGGTTCTTGGTGGAAGGGAAAAGGTTTATAGATCTCGGGAGTCATGTAAATCGGTAAACAATTAGGAAAGCTCGACACATGTAATTGGGACTCTTCCTCTTATCAATTATGCATAATAAAGTAATTATATTTAGTGCACTTAGTTTATGGATTGGGGAAATGAGGTAATGAAGCGTGACTTGAATGTGTTACTAAACTATTTTATGAGAAATTATCCAAAAAGAGGTATGATGGACGAATCAGACTGGAGTGACGATGAAGGTGATTGGCTAGTTACCAACACCTTCCCTTCAACAACTTTAAGGTACTCGATTATTGCTTTCCTACTATTTTGTATCGAAAAGTGAACTCAGAGAGGGGTGCAATGGGGGAATCCGACTGAGGTTGACAACCAAGGTATTGGGAGGCCAATTAATACCCTTCCCTCAGATTCTTGATGCCAACTGATTGCTACTTTCCATTTAAGAATGGGTAGCTACTTTATATTTCTATACACCTCAAAATTATAGACATGTGATTATGTGGGTCGTAATCTTGGGTGATAGAAATCAATAACTCTTATTTTGTTTGCATAAGAAATAAAAAACATAAGGTATGAGTACAGTTGCAATTGACCATTGAACTTGCATTTTGTTATGTATTGTTTATATCTATTACAATGCCTGAATATATATGATTTGGTTTCATATTGATATTCATTAATTCCTTGATAGTAGTTGATAATCGATCGATTTACGAACATCACTTACTGATCAAGTTGGAGCTCTCATTCCCCTATTAACATTTCAGGTTAATGACGTGGGCTTTGACTCGTGAACTGAGAAGATTAGGAGTTTATAGTCTTCTCTATGGTGAATTGATTTTCCCTACTGCTTATGTACTCTATTGAATTGCTATTTTGTCATGAATAGGGTTGGAATATGGTTTTACGATCGAGGTTTATGTCAATTTTAGGTATATCTTATGTTTTATCGAAAAAGTTTTAATTCCATTGCTTTTTTAGTTATCTACTCGATATAAGATATATTTTAAATTGTGATTATCAGGTATGAAGAACGGCGGTACTGTTATTTTAATTAAGTCTGACTGGTGTACTGAGGCTTAATTAGGGTTTCAGGTTGGGTATCGCCCTAATTGGGATAAGGGATGCTACAACAAATCATATAGAAATCATCACCAATTATCAAATTAAGTTTGAAGCTCAAAAACCAACTTACCAAGATGATGATCTCTTATCCAACCTTGGTTTGATCGCCTTAACTTCAACCGAAACCACTCATGGATTGATCCCCTCCTACTCTCTTGATTGATCGATTGCAACAGTGAGGATAAACTTGATGGTTTTAGATTTTTATATATGGATTTTTCTCAAGTTACGCATCACGCTATCTCGAGGCTGATCAAGTGATTGATGTGTTAAAATGATACTCTCTAAAGTGACACGTATTTTGACACCATGAACACTCACGTTCATTTCGAGGCGATCCAATGATCTGTATAATTCATACTAAACTTATAGTTTTAATATATATATATATATATATATATATATATATATATTTATATGTCAAATATATATAAATATATATACTTTTTGTATTTTCTTGCCAATAAGTTCACCGGACATGACTACGAGTGTTCTCGGGTGTGCACATTCATTTCCCCCCTCATCGCACTTGGTGTATCGTCAATTTATTGTTTATTTATTTATTTATTTTCTAATTATAGGCTTGTGTATAAATTTTATTTTTATACTACAATCTATAAATTCAATAAGCATTCCAAACAAACACGAATCATCACACAAACCCACGCACACACTAATCAAGGTATACTGAACTTAACTACAAGCCTAACGCAAGTTAATTGGGATTTTGGATTAACACTAATCAACGACTTAAGGTAACTGGTCATTACAGTATTGATACAATTGGAGGTGCTTTTTGTTGGTTGATTAAGTTATCTTCAACCTCTGCCCGACTGACTGGTGCCACATTTACTATGTCAGCATTGTATTGGGCGACATGCGCTTGCAATATCTCCAGTACTTGATTGAGGTTTTCCCCCATATCAACGATCCTGGTTTCAAGTAATTCCCTTCTCTTTCTCCCTATTTCTCTATCTCCTGAGCCAACATATTAAATAGCTCATCTCGATTCCCTTCGTCTGCCATTTCAAGTTGTACATGAAACAAATTTTAGAGAGAGTGATTAACTGGGTTACTGGGTTTCTATATCTATTCGATATAATATATAACTCAACAAATAATATATAATAAGGTTTTAAGCTAAAGCCCTTCCCCAATCTTATGTTATTGATTAATTTTATATTCTACCCGTATACTCTAAAAAATAGGCTCTGGTATCTTACATTTTTCTTAATTTATGTTCTTTCTTATGCTAGAGTATCGAAGTTGTTGATATTTTAAACTTTTCTTAACTTAATGATTTTCCCTCTGCATTAAACCTACGTTCTAGTACTAATGTTATTGGTATCTTAGTTATATATATATATATATATATATATTCTAATCGTTCTAATACCGCGTTGTCGAGACCCATTTTCTAGATGAATCCCGATCGACCTAGCTCGATCCCTAACTCACTAACCGACTTAGTCACTGAGTTAGGAATCGGACTAGTGAGCCTTCTTTCAAAACTAAGTAATTATAATTTATCAAAAAAAACGAGTCATGATTGCGGTGGAAAATTATTAAATAAAACTTAATCAAACTTTCGACATAAAGGCCAATAATGACATTCAAAAGTCAGCAACTGGAGTAATATCTCTCTATTTCAATTTATTTAAATCTCTATCCCATGAAAATATATAATAATAGAAAAGCAAGTCTTGACAGGTTCAAGACTTTTCATTATACCAATCAAAGACACAATAAGCTCCTCTAGACCGCTGAAACATTTCTTTGTCTACTACAGACGAGGAACCTGTAGAGGAAGAACTAGTTGGGTCAGCACAAAGGGGATATGGATCTCAGTAAGTTTAGGTAAGTTACCAGTATTATAATTACACCATTACTATAATGCAAACTTAAATACTAATGCATGACCAGAAAAATATTTAACATGAAGAAAGAGATAATCAAGAAACATAATATCAAGATAAATAATTCAAGCAATCCAAAATGTGCAAATGCAAGGCATGTATGAGTTACTGCAATTAAATTTCCCAACCAAAACTAAAGTTCGTGAAGGTTGATCCTACCATGGCCTAGCAGTGTCAACATTCCATTTTCAACACTATGAAAGTTCCATTCTAACATCAAGTCCACATATCGTCTACCTGGACTTAACTACTCAAATTTATCGAGAACAGTGGATCTTATTCTTATTCTCAATTTATTGATTGAACCTGGATAGCCTTTTCGTTCACAAATTTGGCCGACTACCCTATTTTGTTCTTCCTAGCTTAGCCCGAATGTCCTGAGCATTCTGCTCTAACTAGTAGTTTTATGGTGCAAGGACTTCTAGCGAGCTTCACTAAGTTAAAAAATATCATGCCTTATAATGCACCCCAATTTACCCAATGACCTAGCTCTACATGATTTACCTAAACCTATAAATAATATAAGGTAAACAATTATAATAAAAATAACTTAATCCCAACTTACCTAGTACGCTAATTCCCAAATTCTAGGTTGGCACTCACGAGCGTATTTTTAACTTCAATCTACCTAAATAGGTTAAATGTTTATTAACTATACAAATTAACTTGAGTTTTTTAATAAAACTAATTTCGAAAATCTTTCGAAACCTGTAGAAATACATATTCAAAACACTTTGAAGAATCCCCTATACATTTATATTTGAAAATCTACTATTTTAATTTATTTTATTACTATTTTAATATATTTATTATTATTATTTTGTTATATATATACATATATATGAGGCAGTTGGGTCGGTCTCAACCTAACTGCCTTGCTAGGAAATTTGGTATGGATAAACCTAGTTGCCCTGTTGGGCTTGAATCAATCTAGGTTCAGGTTTGGCGACACAGGGGTGGGGGGGAAGGAGCGTACGTGCATTCCTGTACGTGCGTTCCTACCCTCCCACAAATGTTTTGGGGGTTGGGCTTAATCGACCCAATCAAACTGGTTAGGCCGAATCGCCCAACATAAGGGTCGAACTTGGGATTAATCCCAGGCCTGAGTGGGGAGCGCACAATTTCAACACTCCCCTCCCTCTCTTCTTTCCACGAATTGCACAAACAACGCAGTTCTCCCCTGTTGGCCCCTCTTCATTAAAACGATTGACCAGCATAGATTACCTTAATCCTTTGATAATCTAGCCAGCCTAATCCATTTTTTCAACTTTGAACTCAAAATAATAATTATTTCAATCATTTCTAAGGCTTTAAAACTGTATTTATATCTTCAATAAAACTCAATTCATGATTTGTTCAATTTGAGCAAATTAAAAGATCATATCCATATTTAATAAAAATCTCGGCATAACCTCCCTTAAAAGTGGCCTGTCGAAAAATTCACCTAATAGACAGTAAAATTTGGGAGAGGCCTAAAAGGACTCATAACTCCCACAGTTCACAATATGTATCAAATTCAAATTAATAAACTAACTTAAAGTCTCCGATAATTTAATTTCAACTTTACAATCTAAAATAGACCTAAATTGAATATATACCTTCTCAACTTATTTAAATTTCTTACTTATGAGACTCGCATAACCATTCAAAGTAACTTCATGTCCTACGCTCACCCTAAGAGTCCCAAAACAATATGTATCAACTGTTAACAACAAGAATTAAACTTTTAAAACTTAAAACATATCACCAAAAGTCTCCGAGTTTTGTTCGTTCTTCCTTGTCTTCACATAGAACCTGACATCATCAAAAACAACTTGAAGATGTCAAGTAAGTAAATTCCTACATGATATGTACTCCTCCAATTGTTAGTTTGATACATGGAGACAAGTAATTACATTTCCAAATAAATAATAAGATATATGCATCAATATGACATGCAATCCACTATGTCGCTGCCTCCTAACTATAATCAGACGTCGACTTACAAAAATAGTGGAGAGACAGTATTAAAAGATCATGAAATGCAAAGATAACTTGTCGGCGTTAAACTTCACTAGTCTCGCTAGATGGCTTAAAGGCATGACTGAAACCTAGTTTCAATCAAACCAGACTTCGAAACAAGCTTTTCCCCCTTACTCACTCTATGTATGCATGACCAAGAATGATAAAATGCAATGCAGACTATAATAGAATTACAAGTACAAAATATTTAATTAATAAGTAAAGATCACTATAAGGTTTACATACTACCAAGCTAACTTTAAGCTTAATCTTCATGGTTCCAGGAGCGTTGGATTCTTTAAAGATGGTTCCAATTGCTTCCCTGCATACCTAATTATATTATGAGTTTATCTTCATGTGAAACAAAATAACGAAACCCAATGGAAACTACGGCCAAAATACACTTGAAAATAGTTTCCAAAAATATTAATTTATCTAATTATTTCAATTGGCTTTCAACTAGCCAACTTACGGTAACTTTTTAACCTTGAAAACCTTAATATTTGTCACGATGACCTGAAAGAAACTTATAGTACTCATGTCCCACTTTCCATAGACTCCAAGAATTCTCAAATTCGATCATTGATTGAGAGTTTATGAATTTTCAATATGACATGTCAACTTGACAAACTTTATTTATTTTGAACTGAAAAACGTCTCCAAATCAATACTTTTATAATTAAATCTTCAAAACTCGACAGCAAACACCACGAAAACATTCAATACCAATATCAACATATTTCCACAACCTGTGGAGCCAAGTCTGATAAAAACCAATAATCAATTCATCCAGAAACCCAATGTAAATCAATGTCAACTATAAAACATCTCCAAAATAGTTATCAACTGAATCACATTATTTTAATTCATCAAAACCCTAACCCACGCCATTGAGATTTATTCCAAATTGGCGCAAATCAATCCAATATACCAATTCACAACAATCTCTACCATTTTCTATCAAAATTCCATAAAAGAAATCGAGAAATCGCGAGAATTCAAATTGAATTGAGGAAAATGCCTAACATTGAGTATTTACTAAATTACGGGCCGAATACCTCATTTAATCTGCAGAAACTTAGCTTGAACTGACCGTCTCCCGATTCTTTATAGGTTTACGGAAAGAAACTGGACGAGAATCGAACGTTAAAAGCTCATAGAGTGAAAACCCGAGTGAGAAGGTTTAGAGACGAACAACAATTCGTTATGTTCAAAAATGAAATGAAACTTTCATTTCATTTGGTCTTATATATATGTAAAACCTCAGCTGCTTGTCAGCAATGTAATCTTTTTATTTAGTAATTTCTAAAATTCTTATTTCGATTTTTTTTTTCACTTCCGGCGCTCATTTTCGATCCGATTTTTCACCAAATTGAACCAAACTCTTGACAAAATAGTTCATCTTCATAAAATGTCCATAACACTTATTTTGATCACTCCAAAACCCCAAAAATTTTAACTTTGTCAATGACATAATAAATCTTACAAGCCAATTTTCTTGCCATACTTAGCAAACGTGCACCGATTTAGGCCCAATCTCAACCTCGACCACCACCAAATGATACGAAACTCGAGACAAGGTCTTGCACCAACTTCGTTCTCACCTTACACTGCCACTGATCCTAACTTACACGTAACCGGACAAAATCCCAAGTGATATTTGACACTTGATTTACTAATTTTCAAACAACTAATCAATTTTATCTCGCTTGTGCCTTTCAAACACGCGCACTGACAACCCCAATTATGAGAAATTAAGGATTCACCTCAACACACTCCGACGTCGCGGAAAAATACCATATATTACATCCACTAGGCATGCAACATGCAAAAATAAAATGTCTCATGATCTCTGGTCCGTAATATGTAGGTCCCACCTTGGATATTAAAATCCTAAATTAAATCTGAAAGTACTTAATTAGTGTCCTAAAAAAGTTTTTTAAATTCTCGGATGTCACAGCCCCCTCCCCTTTTATTTATTTTATTTTTTCTTTTCTTTTCTTTTATTCGATCAAACATCGAATCTCCAAAGGAACCTTTTCTGATCAACAAGAAAACTTTATTTATGCAACTCAAATACGTTTAGATTGCCCACTATACTCGTGTTTCAATTTAGATCTATATTTTGTTTTCGAAATAAACCCTGTGACATAAGTAAACTGATAGAAAACTCGATCAAATCCCAAAATCAGTTGATTTAACAAATTAAAACACAAAAGAAGGTTACCTAACATGAAGAACTCTAAAGATCGCCTTCCTCGTCCCTCGCTTTGTTTTGTGTTTTCTCCTTTTCCCGTTCACTTGTACGTTTGATTTGTGTGCACTCTTTTCTTTCCCACTTTGTTAAAAAGTGATACACATAGATCCTAAAATTACTCTTATTTAAGATCAATCAAGGATTATTCCTATTTTAAAACAATTAAAGATTTTCAATTATCCTTCTTTCCTTACTTGTCATATTAAGATGGTCAACTAGTAAACCTAGTCGTCGTCTCCTCTTTTAGGTGCTTTTATTAAGTGTATGTTCTCTTGTGGGCCCACATTAAGGTGAGTTAAAGTAAGGTTTACACACCATGCACACAAAAATAGGGTAGACGTTACTAATTTAAAAATTAAGTTCATCACAGGGTCACTAGATTCTCGGAGATGTCATCGGGATCTCACCACTAACTTGTGTAGCAAACAAGGTATGAGACCTAGGGTTGTTGACAAGTATACATCACATGTGAGAGGCACTTATGAGTATTTATATATGAGATGGGCATTTGTAACGATGTGAAGGCATTCATGATATTGTTTATATCCTGGAATAAGGTTAATGTGATGTAACTCATGGTCGACTGACCTTAGATCATTACTACTTAGCCGAGTGTCAGTTTCATATTAGTTAACTAAAGTATCTTATAATATGATTTTGTTTCGCCATAGTTGCTATTGTTATGCTTTCAGATACTTGTTGTATATTTGAAAATGTAAACAAATGTCTCTCATTGTTAATTTCTATTTTTCTGTACTCACCGTCCTTTTTATGGCAGAAGGTGCATATCCCTCGTGCAGGAGACCGGGCAAGGAGAAGATCGACGACTACCTCTGAGACAATGAAGTGCTGCTACATCTAATTTTGTAGGTTTTTGTTTTATTGTATGACTTATGAATATGTCTTTTATACACTTTTGGAGATGTATACTATGGGTTGTAAGATAGCTACCCGACCAGACACATATTGATATATAGTCATCGTCATTTTTTATATATATACATGCGATCTTTGTTACCTGGTTTTCCACATACTTAGGTTTTGTATGAATGGCTTCCGCTAATTTTTCAAGACTTCTATTGAATAATCTTTAAATTTTATAAATTTTAATTTACTTTGAAATACTATTAAGTTTAAGAATGATGTAAGGTTCATTAGAAAAATAACTAATGTGGTGAGTGTATTAGAAAGGCTGAATAATACATTGTTAAGTCTTACGTAGTGGAGGTTAAGGACTTAATGATGGGATTAGGCCGGGCGGTGCCCTCATTTGAGAAGAGGTCATCACACTAACACTCTAACTAAAGGTCTGAACATACTCTAAAACATGTGTAATCATACCAGGGGCTTAGGGAAGAGTGTTGGGGGTTCAGATAAGTGTTTTGAGGTGTCGGGAGTTCGATTAATCTAGAAAGTTTGTGTGAGTTGTAAGTAACTTGGTTGAGATATTTCTCTTCATTTCATTTCCTATTTGTGCATTTTATTTACGGTCATTTGGACTGATGAATCTATTGTATTCTTGATGCCATGCCTTTGTTTGTCTTATCTCATTACATGAGTTTGTTATCGTGGCATTATTTGGGGTTTGAATGGTATTCATTGACTCTAAATCATATGTTATGTCATTCTTGGTTGTTGAGGGACTTAATTAAGTAAAATAGCATGGTATTAGGCAGATGATTTGTGGTATTGTAAATATGTTTCCTTTGTACTTTACTTAAGCAATTCCATTCTTGGATTCCTAAACAATGTCATTTATTGATTTATGAAAGTAGTTCTTGTATCTTGGACCATTATATGATAAGGGCGGGTGACACTCGGGCTCATTGAATTCTACACTACAAAACTGGCTAAAATAGCGAGGGAGAAATCCCTTGCTATTCCCTTACTTTTTGTCGCTAAGTTGATTTGCGAAGGGTTTTGCGAGGAATCGACCATCGCTAATTTGTTCCTCGCTAATCGAGATTTACGACGGCTGTCAGAGCGTGTAATTAAATGGTGAGGGATTAGCGAGGGAAAACCCGTCGCTATTCGGCGTGTAAGAATACACACTATGACCGCTAAACAGCGAGGGATTGTCACCCGTTGCTATTTCCCTCATTAATTGATAAGAAAGTATTTTTAAAAAGTTTTGAAATTAAAACTATTTTGACAAAAATATAATAGATGCATTAAATTTATGTTTTAGTAAAAAAATCAATTTTACTGTTATTCAGCAAATATTACTGTTTTAAAAATTAAAGAATAGTTTTTTTTTGTAAACACCAAACACACTTCAAAAGTTTTTAATAACATTTAAAAAACTAATTTTTTTGAAAATTAAACTAATTTAAGAAATTAAATATGTTTTTTTTTCAAAAAATGTTTTTATATTGAAACAATTTTTTAAGCTATAACATGCATTAAAAATAATTTTTTTGTCTACAAAAAAAACAACTGTTTTTTCATTAAAAAATAATTTTTAACAAATAGAATAAAAAACTCAAACACGAAAAGAAACCAGACACAATCTTAATCAAATTTAAAAATAATTAAAAATTCCAAAATCACTTTGTTCCTTCTCTAATAGCGGCGGTGGTGGCATTGGTGAGTGGTGCCCGGCAGCGGTGACCACAACTGAAACCCCGAACACATGACATTAACAACAAAAAACTCAATAATAATTATTTATAAAACAAGAAAAAACCAAACATAACACAAAAATAAAACGAAAAAACTCTAAGTAACGAATAACCTTTGTGTGAGACCAAAGAGAGCGGAGGGGTGGGGGCGGTGCATGCGGTGAAGTGATGCACGCCGATTGGGAGGCGACAAATGGAGGCGCGGGGAAAGTATAGACATGTGTTAAGGACAGGATGGAAGGGGAGAGGAGTAAGGGATGAGAGGGGAATATAGGAAAGGAGATGAGCAGGGGAGAGGAGGGGAGGGGAGGGGGAGGGGGGGGGAGAGAGGGAGTGCATGAGGTGAAGGAGAGCAAGGGAGGGGAAGGGAGGCGGGACAACTGGTTTGGAGAAAATGAAATGATAGAATGGGTGGGGAAGGATTGAGGTGCACGTGTCGAGGCCTGAAGAGAGATATAGGTTGCCTCATTCTCTCCCCCAAATGAGCGAAGATTTAGTGACGAAGCTCATTAAATAGCTATTTCCCTCGCTAAATCCCTCGTCAATTATGAGCACCCCAAAACTTAGTAAGGGAATTTAAGCCATTGCTATAATCCATCGCACATCCCTCATAAACCCTCATAAAATCTCTCGCGAATTGGTCTATCGGTCAAAATTGGACTCCACCGTAAAGCCATTGCTAATCCCTCGCAAATTAATGTGGCCACAACCTCTCATTATTTTTAGTTGCTATTTTGGCCATTTTTGTAGTGCCAAGGTTGTCGGCATCTCACCATTAGCTTGTGCGACACATAGGATATGGGACCCGATGTAGTTAACAAGTATATATGTGTGTATGATGAGCATTTGTGAGAATGTTTACACCTTAAATAGTGAAGCAAGGCTGATGTGACGTAACTCACGACTGACCGGCATTAAATTATTACTTTTTAGCTTAGTGTCAGTTTCATTTTGTTTAACCAAATTATCTTATAACATTATCCTTATTCAACTTTAGTTGCTATTATTATGCTTTCAGATACTTGTATATTTGGAAATGTGGATAAATGTCTCTCAGTTTTACTTTCTACATTTATGTACTCAACGTCATTTTTATGACGGTGGCCGCAGATCCATCGAGTAGCAAGCCGGGCTAGGAGAAGATCGACGACTACCTATGAGCTATTGGAGTGCTGCTACCTCATATTTTGTAGGTTTTTTGAGATTTTGTTGTATGACTTGCTTGTGTCTTTTATATACTTTTGAGTTGTATATTTGGGTTGAGTGATAGTTCCACGACCAGACACTTGTTATCATATTGTTGTCTACGTTTCATTATATATACATGTGATCGTCGTTTCATAATTTCCACATATTTAGGAATTATTTTATTTGTTTCCTGTAAGTTGTTAAGACTTCCACTGAATAATCTACAAGTTGAAAAGTTTTAATTAACTCTGAAATGTTAAATAGTATAATAATGGTGTAATGCTTATTTTGAAAATAACTAATGAGAACGTAAGATTAAGAAGGCTAACTAATACGTTGTTAAGTTCTACGTGGTCGAGATTAGGGTTTAGTGACAGGATTAGGCTGAAAGGTGCCCTAGTTTAAGGAAGGGGTCGTCACATATATTGTCCCCAAGTTAACCACTGTCGACTCTTAGGGGTGAGGTTTTAACTCAAAAGGCCTCGATGCAATTAAAAGAGAGTTAGTCACTTATATACTTCATTACGAAGTTTCACTTAATCGTTATGGAGCTATAATTTCGGTCCACACATCTCCAATACTCCACTTTTGATTGAAATTCATGATCCAAAGTGTCTTCTATCGTATCAACAGGTCTCGATCGAACCGTCTGCTCTGAGATACCATGTAAAATTCTTGTTGAGAAAAAGCATTTGGATCATGTGACTTTCGATCTAAGGCAAAGTGTTGAAGACGTGTCGATTTAAATTAGTCCCACATTGATTAAAGAGTACTTCATAAAGAAGTGTATAATTGATTATCTCCCATGAACTAGTACCGCTGCCTTTTATGTTAAAACCTCACTTATATGAGTTGAATGTGGTTAAGTTGAGGACAATACTGGTGCTGATGGAGATCAACAGGCTCGCGTATGAGTGTGCGGCGCGATCTAAATTTTTTTTACATAGTATCAGAGCCGACGATTCGGTTGGGACCTGTCGAGAAAAAATTCCTTGGATGGATTTCAGTCGAAGGTGGAGTGTTGAGATGTGTGGACCAAAATAATAGTCCTACGTCGATTAAATGAAACTTCATGAAGAATTATATAAGTAATGATCTCCCTTAACTAGCACCGAAGCTTTTTGAGTTAAAACCTCACATCAATGAGTTGAAAAGTGGTTAAGTTTGGGATAGTATCAGTGCTAACGGAGATCTATATGCCCGTGAAGTTGTGTCGTAGGCAAGTCACTTGCGGATGTTATGCCCTCGAGTGAGAAAATTAATAGGTAAAGCCCTGTCCCAAAGATTTGTCATTTTAAATAGACTATGTATCTAAGGACGAAGGCTCGAATTCTAAACGCTGAGTTGTATTTGACGTCCAACGGCATGTCCCGTGCGATGCAACCAATGTCGTAGTTTTTGCTGGCGCGACGTGCTACTTAATCAAGTGAAACAACTAACAACCGACTTTAATTATTTCTTTTTTTAACACTACACCTTCTTTAATTTCTAGGTATATGTTCAGCTATGAATATAAATCTAACTAGAGAAGCTTTAATGGCGTCATGTTCTTCATTTAGTTGCGGTTATATCATCCAACCAAAAACCTAATCTCCTACTGTACTACTAAAACCATTAAGACATTGGAATGGTTTTCCTTCCTTAATGTGTTGTATTGGGAGACTTCGAGAATAAGTTAGGAAAAAAACTGAGAATTTACTCCACTGACTTAGCATGCGCTAATTAATCTCTTTACAATGGTTAAAGTGATTAAGTTAATTTTCTCCTGTAAAAATTTGAGTTAGTTGGGAGCGCGTAAGTACTAATTAGGCTTTGCATTATGGTAATTGTTACGGGGCTATTAAGTGAGGGGTTTACCCTAAAGAAGTTTTTTTCTCGCTTAACCTAACCCGTGGTGCCTAAGGACCGTCTTAGTTCAGCACACCAACGAATACGTGATTGAACAACAACAATAGCACACATGAAGTTTATTACTTAGTTCAATGAGATTACAACTCTAGAATCCCATGCATGCTCTCCAAAGCTTACATGCCTTGGCTTTATAGCAAAACAACCAAGTTAGTTACATAACTACTGAGGACACATGTCCTATGCACATTACACGAGACTAAGTAAACCACCACACCAATGTAGTGCTCAAAACAGCCACCTAACTGCTTCCTTCTTTTGTTGCCACCTGGTTCCATAACCGACTTAACCCCCTAGTAAATAGGCACATGTTCAAAGTGCCTGGAAGTTGCTTGGACGTGCCTTGGCCATGCTATGAGTCATGACCAAGGTAGTTACATAACCGCTTGTAACTACAATTGACTTGGTCCGTCCAAGCCTATAGTTCGCTTTGCTCGAGGGACAGGGTCTGATTGGTGGTGCTTAGTTGCGCGCCTATAGGCACCTTGGGTGCTAGCCGGGGCTCGGTCTGATCCGAGTCCCACCGGCTCGAGGTGGCCAGAACCATGGTCCGTCCATTTGTCTTACCTTGGCATGCTTACCCAAGGCATGCTCTAAGGTCTTCCTTGCTCCCTTGCCTATGCCACCCCTAGGAGAGTCACCCCTCCTTATAGTAAATGTTAAGTCGTTCCCCGAACTCCAATAGGAAACATCAAGAAATGAGACCAATCGTACTTTAACTTGGTCGACGCCCAAGTCAAGCTTTGTCAACTCTTGCCAAAGTATGTCTTGCCCGCGCCAAGGCGCGACCTTGCTCATGCCAAGGCGCGACCTTGCTCGTGTCAAAACTTGTCATGGAATGCCCTTCCTGTGCCAAAGCGCAGCCTTTTCCCGTGCTAAGGCACTACCATGCTCCTGCCTAGGAACGCGCCAAGGCATACCGTGCTCTCTGCCAAGGTCCGCAACCGTGCTCGTGTCAAGGCCCGTGCCAAAGCGCCACTGTGCTCCCGCCAAAGAATGCACCAAGGAACGTGCGAAAGCCTAGCCATGCTCATGTCAAGGCCCATGCCAAAGCGCCACAGTGCTCCCACCAAGGAACATGTTAAGGCGCCACTGTACTCCCCGCCTAGGCGCCCGCCAAGGCACCACCTTGTCCACGCCCAAACACGGTGCCTCGTCCATGCCGCATACCCATGCGCGAGCCTCTACGCGCTATACTGCGAACCATCCATGGTGCACCATCCAGCAACTAACTCCCATGAAACCTTCCGAGTCCACCAAAACTAAGATATTGCTAGGTTTTCCAGCTGCCTAGCTAGCTTACTCGGGTTATGCTATTGAGGGGATAACAAACATCTCGCCGCCGAAATGTTCGATGCCCTCATCGAACACCCCAACTCTACTTGTCCACCAGACTGTTGCCCACTAAAGCAACATTTCTCCACTTTATCCAGTACTTGTAGTGCCACCAACCTTGGTGTAATGGCTTTGCCCCCGCCTCACATTGCTAGGATAAAGCAAGACCCATTTTCATCCTTGATCAGCAAGCCATGAAGTGATGGAATCACAGCGACTTTCCCAGCCATCAAGAAATCATTTCCTACAATTATCTCAAAATCATCCAACGGAGCAGCGATCAAATTTACCTTGCCCTCCCAAGTGTCAATTTGAATGCCTACGTCCAAGGCTATGCCCATAGCCTTCTTTAGTTCTGAATTAACTGCCTTCACCATGCTTGCACTATCGACAAGTTGTAAACCAAGCATTCGAGCTAGGTTCTCTGCAACAAACGAATGTGTGGCTCCTGGGTCAATCAGCACCTTCACTGTTTGGTTATTGAGCCGAGCCTCCACAAACATCAGCCCCACTGATCCCACCTCCTTTTGCACCTGCACCGTGTTAAGCAATTGCAGTGGATTCATTCGTACCTCCGGTTCATCTACAACAATCACGTTCAACTTCTTTTTCTTTGGGAAATCCCTTGCTCGTGAGGACCGCCACATCTAAAATAGCCCCTTTTCGACATCGATGCTTTGACACTAGCATCAATTTTGTAAGAAGGTTCTTCATCCTTCTTGGACCCACTAGCACGATCCTTCTCCTTATACTTCTTTTCTTTTGATTCAAAAGAAGCACCACTAGTCTTGTAATCTACAAGGGTATCCGCCACCGCAATTGCACTCGACAAGTCTTTCACACCTTGCCTTCGCAGCTCTGACTGTGCCCATCCTTGCAATCTTGCAGTGAAGTTGAACAAATTGTCCTCCTCGAACGTATTTTTAATGTCAAGCGGTAAAGAAGAGAATTCTTTCACATATTCTCTAACCGTCCCTTTCTGCTTCAATTGGCGCAAGGCTTCCCGCACTTGTCATGCTACATTTGTGGGTAGGAATTGATCCTTCAATTCTCGTTTTAGCACCTCCCACTCCATAATCCTTGGTCGACCAGCAGCTGCATCATTATCAACTTTAGTTTGCCACCAAAGTTTTGCATCACCTTCTAAATACATAGAAGTCATGATGACCTTTTATTCTTCTTCTGTCTGGACAGTAGTAAAGTATTGCTCCATGTCCCAAAGAAAGTTTTCAAGCTCCTTCGCGCTCTGCTTGCCTGAATGTTTCTTTGGCTCCAGCACCTTAGGTCTCACTTTCGCCGCGCTAGAAACCTCCGAGGTTTTTCCCACGACTCACTTAAGTAGACTCACCTCCACGACCATCTTCTCTAATGTCTCGGTGGTGAGTCCACCCAATGCACGAACATCAGCAACCAACTCCTCGAATTTGGATTACCAAAGCTTCTTATGACTTTATCCTAGCCACCAAGGAAGCCACCAGCATCTCCAGCCCTTCAATGGGATGTGCCGTCATTGAAGACTAAGCTGCCACCATCGGAACACTCATCATTGCCAACATGTATTCTAAGTGAGCTACCCTCTCACTCAGATCACTTGCTGCTCAAGTCGCATCGTCTCCGATACGAGGCTCTGATACCAGTTGTCACGCTTTCGAGAGACTCTGATACCAGTTGTCATTGGGGTATTAAGTGAGGGGTTTACCCTAAGGAAATTTTTTTCTCGCTTAACCCAACCAGTGGTTCTTAAGGACTGCCTTAGTTCAGCGCACCAATGAAAACGTGATTGAACGGAAACAATGGCACAAAGGAAGTTTATTACTTAGTTCAATGAGATTACGACTTTAGCATCCCATGCATGCTCTCCCAAGCTTACATGCTTTGGCTTTATAGAAAAACAACCAAGTTAGTTACATAACTACCAAGGACACATGTCCTATGTACATTACATGATACTAAGTAAATCACCACACCAATGCAGTGCTCGAAAAAGCCACCTAACTGCTTCTTTCCTTTGTTGCCACCTAGTTCCATAACCGTCTTGACCCCCTAGTCAGTAGGCAAATGCTCAAAGTGCATGGAAGTTGCTTGGATGTGCCTTGGTCATGCTATGAGCCATGACCAAGGTAGTTACATAACCGCCTGTAGCTGCGCGCCTAGGCACCCTGGGTGCTAGTCGGGGCTCAATCCGATCCGAGTCCCACCGGCTCGGGGTGGTTGACACCATGGTCCATCCATGTGCCTTGGCATGCCTGCCCAAGGCAAGCTCTAAGGTCTTCCTTGCTCCATTACCCATGCCACCCCTAGGAGAGTCACCCCTCCTTATAATAGATGTAAGTCATTCCCCGAACTCCAATAGGAAACATCAAGAAATGAGACCAATCGTACTTTGACCTGGTCAACGCCCAATTCAAGCTTTGTCAACGCTTGCCAAGGTATGCCTTGCCAGTGCCTAAGCGCGACCTTGCTCATGCCAAGGCGCGGCCTTGCTCGTACCAAAGGAACTTGCCAAGAAGCGACCTTGCTTGTGCCAAAGGAACCTGCCAAGGCATGCCATGCATGTGCCAAGGCGCGACCTTTGCCCGTGTTAAGGCACCATAATGCTCCCGCCTAGGAATGCGCCAAGGCACATCGTGCTTTGGTGCAATTGTGCTCGTGCCAAGGCCCATGCCAAAACGCCACTGTGATCCCGCCAAGGAACGTGCCAAGGCCCAACCATGCTCGTGCTAAAGCCCATGCCAAGGCGCCACTGCGCTCCTTCCAAGGAATGCACCAAAGCCCAACCGTGCTCGTGCCAAGGTGCCATTGTGCTCCCGCCAAGGAGTGTGCCAAGGAAGGTGCCAAGGCGCCACTGTGCTCCTCGCCTAGGCGTCATGCCTAGGTATGCGCTAAGGCGTGACCTTGTTCATGCCCATACACGCTGCCTCTTCCATGTCGCATACGATTTACCCATGCGCATGCGCGAGCCTTCGTGCGCTATATTGTGAACCATCTGTGGTGCACCATCTAGCAACTAACTCCCATGAAACCTTTTGAGTCCACCAAAACCCGAATATTGCTAGGTTTTACCACTGCCTAGCCAGCTTACTCGAGTCACGCTATTGAGGGGCTAATAGTAATCTAGTACCTAGATATTTTGTTCCAGAATCTCAATATACATATCTTCATTTGACAAAAAGAAAAAGAAAAAATACGTATCATTAAAAAAAGCGTCGCGATGGGCACCCCGCCAATTTGCAAAGGCACTGTTATAAATATGTGGATCATTCACATTGGACATGTAACATCAAATATGTATTTACTTGCACTCCATTATGTAGCTTGTTTCACTATGTGTACTCTTTTATGTATCTTGTACACTATGTATTTTTTGTAAGGCTTAAGATTTTGGTGTAACTTGTACACATTGTATTGCTTCTAATCTTTGTTCAAGGTACATATAGTCATCATGATCAAAAGCCTATAAAAGGGGCTCATTCTCTTGTAAACACACACCAATGTATGAATGAAATCTCTACATTTTCATATCTGGCTCTCTTCTCTCTTGCCTCCTCTTATCTAATTATTTTAGTAGTTCTTAGTTTATGTCTTCCATGTTTAAGTCTCTAGCAAGTTCAACTTAGTTTATAACACGTTATCAGCACGAGTTTGCTCTAGCATAAAGGAGATCTTGAAGTTCAAGAAGGCTTGCTAAGAAAACAAAGCTAGGAATGTATAACTTTTGTTAATTTAAATAAGTTCAATTTCATTTTCATGTTATCAAGGTTACTTTCTTTTATTACATGCATCACTTATATATGTATACTTTATTCATACACTATGCATTATAACGTCACCGGTTGCAGAAGTATGCTATGTAGTTTCGTCTTGTACGATCTTCTACATCAGAAACCAAAGGTCAATATGTGGCATAACTAGTTTTCTCGCTATATTACAAATGATTAGTTATACTCTATCATTGATTTTATAATACAAATAGTACTATGAATTTGAGTTG
The DNA here is from genome assembly GCA_039657365.1 of Stephania yunnanensis. Classification (NCBI taxonomy): domain Eukaryota; kingdom Viridiplantae; phylum Streptophyta; class Magnoliopsida; order Ranunculales; family Menispermaceae; genus Stephania; species Stephania yunnanensis. The sequence continues at coordinate 48,144,680 of CM077585.1, read as the reverse complement.
ATATTGGGTAAGCCCTGTCCCCAGTAAAGCTAAACATTGAAAGGGAGATGCGTTATCCCGTTCGATAAGGCATGGTATTAAGTAGACTTTGTCTCACCACCCAACCTAGAGGTTGTTCCACCAACTCATACAAATAGTACATTTTGTTTATTAATGAATCAAGTTGTGAACATAAATTTGATCATATGTTATGTTTTTTACATAAAAAAGAGCAAATTATCTTATATTACATTTACTTTCAAAATATTAGTCAACCACGGTTGAATTTGTTGCCTAATTATATTACCGACAAGAATTACTTGTTATGACAATCAAATACAACAATTTGTGAATAAAGCATATATTCAAAACCGTATGTTATACACAATCATTTGCCAATTTCTCTTTAGAGATATGAAAAGTTAATATTTCACTTTATGTATCTTTTCACCTTATGGAGTTATATACATATACCAAAAGGGTAATACTCCAAAAGTTTAAAATGAGCGGTTAGGTCTCAAGCTACAAAATTTAATCAGTCAAATATTAATTATAATTTCGCAATTTTAATTACCACTATATTGAGGCTTTGTGGAAATATGGCTGATGAGACAATAAAAATATCACGTGACCCGCCTCAATTTATTCCTGCAACAAATATCGAGTGCGCATGTCATTCCAATAAATATTAAGGATCGATTTCTTGTCTCACGGTAGCTAAGTAAAATAATGAGATAAAATATAATATCGCTCTCGTACAATTGGTTCGGCTTCAAATTAAGAAGCATATGTTGCATATTATGATCATGATTGCAATAACAGATTTATGGATGTGGAAAAGATGAAAAGATCTGGTAAAGATCGTATTGACAATTCCATTAAATGTATGAATAAAAATGGTGCACCACTAGAAATGACAAATAATTATTGACAATGAGCGCTCATCATTGTGATATTTTTCATCACATATGAAAGGCTAGTTTGCCAAAAGATTGTCATATATATACGTGAATATTTTTATGACCTTTACCATGCCTTAAAAATCAAAGGCAAAATTATGAATTTTATCATTGAAAATGATTCGATAAAATAGGCACATTGAGATGTGTTCAAATCATGAGCTAAATATGGGCGATGAGATTATTTCTTGTGCATTATGCTACATGCATATATATTACAATATAAAAGAGACTATTTCTTGAATTTGAACTTAACGTTCAGGAAATATCTGGCATAATTGTTAATGCCTTGTTCAGAAGAAGTTTACTCGAGTAATAAAGAATTTCTCTATATAATTATGATTTAATCGAGTATAAAATTCTCGGCTTTAACTTCTAGAATAAATAAGGCACATTAAAACAAATGTCGTCATTAATCAAATGACATTCATAATGTGGAAAGATATATGTGATTGTCCAAAATAATCAATAATTTGAAAATATCGTAAATTCGCTCGGACATCCTTTATCGAACTGGATTTTTTTATCAATTGGAAATTATCTCAAGGTAAATCAATAGGAGACTTATATTGGTTTAACTCTCCATCAATCATATTATAAGATGCATTGGGTCCCTGACACTGAATTTATTTATAGCAAGTTTTGCTAATTGTCACTTTGATGAAGCAATTACTTCAAACACATTAAATTGCATCAAATATGTTGTATTATATATGATCCATGTATAAATTAATATGAACTTGAAGTTCAAATGATCATTCATTAGTAACAAGTTATGAATCAATTACTTGGTGCAAGTACTATATATTAAAAAGTGACAATCGTATGTTTCAGTATTAAAAGTTCATGATAAAATGATGTCCATGTGCAACTAAATGTACAAGAACCAACAAAATGCTTAAGGCGTAAAAAACAAGATGCTTCAAATGACACAAACCGTTGAAAAATAAGGTAGGAGTAAAAATAAATAAATTATTGATGATATAAAGATTCTTTGGTAAGGATTCAATGTATCTTTTGGGTTTATGCCTTCATTATAATATCATTGTATAATGATGATTTAAATATTATGAGAAATCACGGCGACATCGTTATATCATTCAAATCCATGAAAAATGAATTCAAGATGAAAGATTTTGGGAAAAATAAGATTTATCCTTGATTTGGAAATCAAATATTTTTCAAGTAAAATAGTTGTCCATCATATAATTTATTTTACTCAAAAAAGAAAATTCGGGTTTGCAAAGATTTGTTGCAAAATAATAAGATGTTTCCCTTATGTCAAAATGAGGGGAAGAATCAAAAGAGTTATTGATTAATGCATTGCACTCTTTTTCCCTTAGCTATGGTTTATCCTATTGGGTTTTCCTAGCAAGGTTTTTAATGAGGCAATCCTAACATTATTATACTCCATATAAAAAGAAAAAATTATGAAAGCAAGTAACATACTCTTTTTCCTATACTAGATTTTTTCCCATATGGTTTTTCTAATAAAGGTTTTAATGAGGCATATATATTCTCTCAAAGTGTATCAATGTGTTGCACTCTTTTTCTTAGCTATGATTTTATCCTACTGGGCTTTCATAACAAGGTTTTTAATGAAACAATCAACAATATTATACTACACAGCAAGATAGACGAGAACGTTGTACTCTTTTTCCTATACTATATTTTTCCCATATGGTTTTTCTAGTAGAGGTTTTGATGAGGCATATTCTCTCGGCAGATGTCATCCAAGTGGAGCGTTGTTAATGTGGATGATTATTCACATTGGACATGTAACATCAAATATGTATTTACTTGCACTCCATTATGTAGCTTGGTTCACTATGTGTACTCTTTTATGTATCTTGTATACTATGTATTTCTTATAAAGCTTCAGATTTTGGTGTAACTTGTACACATTGTATTGCTTCTAATCTTTGCACCCACCAACATATCAATGAAATATCTATATTTTCATCTCTAGCTCTCTTCTCTCTTGTCTCCTATTCTCTACTTATTTTAGTAGTTCTTAGTTTATGTCTTTCACGCTTAAGTCTCTAGCAAATTCAACTTAGTTTACAACGGATACCCATTTTTTGTGGTTTTTCTCTCCTCTAGATTTTACTTTGATCTATATGACAACTTTGCCCCTTCATTAATACGCATCGAACGCATCAATAAAATAAAGTTTCTTAAACCAACTATTTTGTATAATAGTGGTAAAGGGTCGGTCCCACATAGATTGATAGTCTTTTTTAGGTCAAAAATAACAAAAAGGGAAAATCATGGGTTTAAAATAAATAATTTAATAATTTAACTAACTAATCTAACTAAACTAAATAAATAAAATAATTAAAATAACTTTGAAAACAATTAATGAACACCTAAGTAACACTTAGGTCTACAGTTCCACAAATCAGAATCAGGATTCAATGACAATCATGGTCTTCAATCTTTCCCAAAAAGTCATTAATTTATATTCTCCTAGATTAGCTATAGAAAATCGACATCCGCCAAAAATTCCTCGTTCCCCTAATCTCGATAGCCACGACATCCGTCACTAACTATTTCCCTAATTAATGCATAACCCTAGACATCTGCCAATCGGGTTTAACACACTAACCGTAGTAATATGGATTTGTAGGAACAGTAATCCTAAATAACAAGATCGCATCCGTTTTCAGATCGCATTCACTTCCGATTTAACCTAGATTCAATTGTTGCACACTTAAGAACTGGAAGATTTTTACAGCAAACAGGTGAGTGTTTGCACTTTATTGGTCCAAATGTATAATTACACAGATACTAATGGTCCAAATAACTATATGTTGTCCCCCTAATAGCATGCATCGGACCCTAGATCTAAATCATATTCATTAAAATCAACAATAATGAAATACGAGAATTAAATCAAATTAAATAATAAAATAAAAGATCTCACATAATTTGCCATGAATCCATAATCTCGACTTGTTTCCCGCCGACCTAGGCAATCGTTGAGAGAAGTCGATGCTAAAAATATAATAGTCGGTGTTCTATAATAATACCTTAGTTTTTAATATATAAAACTACTAAAAATTGGTCCTGAGAGGTGAGAGTGACTAATTTTGAGGGTTGAGGAGGTGACTCATGCGCCGAGGAGCATCTGGTGGTTGCTGGGCATTTTCTACATGGCTTCAGTGCGCTCCTGCGCCCCAACCTAATAGTAAGGGGCTAGAACAAGCAAACTCAATCTCATCTAGTTCCATCAAGGCCTATCACTATAAGCGTACGTGATAAATATGGGCGAGCTAGACATGTGGCAGCGTCTGGTTGGTAGAGTTGTTGGAGACCGCTGACGTGACAGACTCTCATTGGTTGAAACCGCTCTTGTGACGTGCTTGAGCGTAGAGGATGAGTGACAGAACAACATGTGTCAAGCAAGAAGGCGGTGAATAATTACACGAAATCAACCAAGAATCTGGGAAACCGCACTGATGCGTGTTTCGAGGAAGAACTTACGGCTGATGTTGGTTTGTACATTGTGGACCAGTTGAACTATGACGCGTGGCGCTGATTGATGAAATGGCAAAACCTGATTGGAACCACGTGGTAGGTGGAAAAGAGTTAGGCCAATAGAAAAGCGACACGTGGCATGTTGCTGGAAACACATGGAATGTTTGGCGAGCTAGGCCAACGGACGGCTGACATGTGGCAAGTTTAGGCGAGTTGAACCAATAATATGTTGCCACGTGTTAATTGGTCGGTTGTCTTCTTTTCTACCCACCGATCGACATGTAACTCGAGGCAAATTGTCCAGCGTTCGATCACTGCAAGTAAATACTCCATTTTGAGTATTTTTTTACAATGAATTCAACCGTCCACTCTATTTCACCTTAAAACAACCAAAAAAATAATTAAATATATATTTTAAAGACTTTACATAATTAAATATACTAAATTAAACTAATAAAAACATATATTAACCAACTTATCATTCATATAAACCCTCCACAACACAACACACTGTTGAACGAATTTTGGGGAACCCCACTTTTTTGTCTCTCATCTCTAACCTAAACCTAATTTTTTGGCATGCATGTATCGATTATTGCGTTTTTGCACCATCTAATAGCGAGGTAGCATTCGATTACAACCATATAAAGGTTCAAATCAATTGTTTTTATGTTGAAAATAGTGTCATTGATGATTTAGCTTTTCATTGTAGGGTTTGGCATATTCGACCCTTTCGAAGTTGTTTTTATAGTAAAATGGATGAATGTATAACAATGGTGCAAGAGGAGGTACAAGAAGAGGTATTTGTTGTTGTTTTGTGTTTTTTTTTCATTTTTTTCATGTGTCTATTTGGTCACGATTGTTTCGGCCTCGCAGGACTGTGACTTACAACTAAGTCACGGTATGTGAGAACCGAGAATAATCAGGACGTCTCGGTCAGGTGTGACCGAGACATGTTGCAATGTCTCGATCATTTTTTTCCGAGACTCTTCTGTATGTCTCGATTTTCAGTGACCGAAACTTAGCGTTAAGTCGTGGACCTATAATACCGATAATATGGTTTTTAGGTTTTTTGTGACTCTGATATGTATTGGTGTTAAGTCCTTAAGGTTCAATGTTTGCGTTGTAGGTAATGTCGGTTTCGACATTATTTCTAGACTACAAGGGTGTTTTCACTCCATGTAGGCCATTCCCATCTAGAGAATCAACCATTTCATGGCTTCAAATGATGGGTCGTGCGAACAAGTTTATGTTAGTAAAGAAGCACTCTGATGTCGGAGGGATTAAGCGCAGGGGAAGGGTCAAACTTGCATGCGAGAGGTTCAGTACATTTAGGGGAATGTCACGAAGACTAGGGAAAGCCAAAGCTGCAAAACTTACTTTGAAACCAAGAACCAAAGAGGAAAAGGAAAATATAAGGACTCAAACTGGTACGAAGAAATGTGGGTGCCCTTTCTTTATTAACATCAAGGGAAATGTGGATTCTTTGCGATACTTCAATGTCATATGTAGGAGGCACAGTCACGACCCCGCCAAAAACTTGGACGACCACTCATTTGCTGGAAGATTGGATACGGGTGAGTAGGTGGTTATGGTGCAAATGACAAAGGGGAACGTTAAGCCAAGAGATATCCTCAACACGTTGAAGCAAAGGGATGTAAATAATGTTTCAACTAGTGCACAATATACAATGCACGATAAAAATATCGAATCGAAGATGCGGTTGGGAGGACTCAAATGCAACAACTATTGCACGAGAATAAGTGGATGTCGTGCCATAGGAAGCAACCTGATACGAATGTCGTCACTGACTTATTTTGTTCACATCTTGATTCAATCAAGTTGCTATGGTGTTTCCCATCAGTTCTTCTAATGGATTGCACATACAAAACTAATAAGTATCGGATGTCGTTATTGGAGATAGTTGCCATCACTTCGACGCATTTGACATTCTCGGTTGGGTTTTCTTTCATATCATCAGAGACTAATGCAAATTATGTTTGGGCACTTGAGAACTTGAGATCCATATTAGATGAGTGGGCTAAACTTGACGTGATTGTTACGGATCAAGAGTTAGGCCTTATTAGTGCTATCAAAGAAGTATTTCCAACATATTCTCACATTTTTTGCTTTTGACACATCAATAAAGTAGTATTGGCCAAGACTAAGAAGAAGTTTGGAGATAACGAAGGCTTCACTCATTTCATGGATAGGTGGATGAACGTGTTGTTTGCTAAGTTGGAGGCATCATTTGAACTTAGGATGAATGACTTATGTTGTGAGTTTGGAATTGTAAAGGATCTTATTAATTATTTAGATAACATATGGGTGAAGATCTACAAGGAAAAATTTGTACCAGCATGGATAGATCGAATTATGCACTTTGGGGAAACAACGACATAGAGGGTTGAGTCATTCCACTTTGAAGCTACATCTTGGCAACGGTTAGGCAAATTTTGAGACTTTGTGGAGTGTGGTTAATGGTCTATTAGGATCTAACATAACAACAGTAAGACATCATTTGAGCTCCGTTTGAATGTGGTACAACATAAATATGTTGATGGTTTGTATCGCCGATTATGTGGATATGTCTCTCAAAAGCCGCTTAAGTTAATTAGAGATAAATCGGAACGTGGAGAGGATGTGGGACATGACTCTACTCATTGTGGTTGTGAGATACGTACTATGCATGGTCTTCCTTAGGCACACAAGATAAAATTCCATAAACTTACTGGTTCAAATATCCCACTCGAGGACATTCATGTATACTAGCAAAAGTTGAGTATGGTTCCAAAGAATCATGTCGATCGGGCCAGGTACAATGTGAACCATGAGATTCAAAGAGTGTTGGAAAAGTTTCACGCTTGCACTGATGAGGACGATCGCATTATGATTATTCAGTAGCTAAGAAAGATTAGTCAGCCTTTTTCCACACCCGGAATTGTCCCACCTACAAAAATAAAGACAAAGGAAGGACATCGGAGTCTACAGCTGAAAGTTTGGTGAACAAAGGAAAAAATAAATGATCAAAGAGGAAACACGATGAAAAAATACTTCGACGACAAGATTGCTAAACGGGTTTGAGTATGTAATATCGATAGAAGAGGCATCTAGTTCGAGGAAGAAGAAAAATAAAGTGGGGCCTAAAACACGTCAGACCCGTCGAGAGACCCAAGCTGTATATAGGTTAGTTATTCTCATTGCATACAACTGGATTAGTTGTCATACGTTGAGATAACTATTAATGTGACGGGTGATGGTAATTGTGGATATCGGTGTGTGCCTTCGGGCTTGGACTCCTCGATGTCGATGGTTGGAGGTTAGTACGTAGAAGGATGTTTGATGAGATAACGGGGTATGAAACTTCTTAGCAAGTAGTGCTTGGAACGAAATACGAGAAGGTGAAAAATGATGTCCATTGTCTGGATAATCGAGTGCGAAACTCGTAGGAACCAAGGAAGATACTCTGATATTGCCATGAACTCAAATTAAGCCTTCTCACCTCGAACTTTAGGGGCCAACAGATGGTTACGCCACCTCTCCCAAAGCTCCGTTTGAAACCCGTACTTAACGGAGTACTTGAGTGCAGACGGGCCTCGGGATGCCTCGAAAGGGCGATACAGAGGGGCTGGTAAACTTTGCACATGACCGAGCTGTCTCAGGAACCTTTTCGGATGGTATGGCTCAGGAAACTTTGAACCATACCACCCGACCTGTATTCAACGTACGAGTCCCACGTCACCTACACAAGTAAACATGTATAAGTAACACGTAAGGTAACACGGGAGTATGTGAAAGAAAGTAGAGAAGGATACGCACCTCATTTAGCCTCAATTTGTCCAATGTACTCCTAATCGACGTCAACTTGTCCTGAAGGATCGTCTCGTATTTCTGGATCCATCGCGAAATACAAGGGTTGCACTTGGTCTATGTACTTGGCGTTTGATATAGCAAACTTGCGCTTAAAGTGCTCGTAAACCCATCCTTGACAAAAAAAAAACATTAGTATCGATAAACAATAAGTAATAAAACAAAATGTATAAGCAGTTGAATTAACAATAATTACCTCAAGCAAAGTGATGTATCTGAAAATCTGTGACACTTCAAATCTGGTGGCCAACCTAAGCTCGACGGTACAAGTACGCCAATGCAACAGTGCCCCATGCGTAGTTGCCAACATCGTTTAAATTCTCCAGCAGCTTGAGCAATGTAATAGAGACCCGTGATCCACTCTTGTCGATAAAGAGAGTGCACGACAAGAGGTACAACAAGAATGCTCGTATGGTGCATTGCACGGGATGGTAATGAAACGGCTTCAACTTCCCGGTCGGGGACCACCGAGTCTTCAACCAAGCCTTTCGGATAGTGAAGCCCCTCGTGATGTTGACCTCCTCTTCCGCCTCCTCAATTGTAACATCAAACAACTTTGAAACTAGCTCAATAGCTTCATTGCGAGATTCCTCGGTATATCTTGAGAAGTTATCAATTGCAACGACCTTTCCGGTCACCAGAATCTTTAGTAAGATGTTGACGTCCTCCAAAGTGATAGACATTTCACCGAATGGCATGTGAAATGTATTTGTCTCCGGCTGCCACCGCTCGACAAAAATAAAAATCAATTCTTTGTCGCCCTTTTGGTACGAGCAGTCAATGAACATAGCCAACCCGAACCAGTGGATAATCCTCTGAAAACCCTCGGTATCGGGGTGACATGATTGCAAATCCCACTCTTGGATTCGAGCCCCGTGGTTGATGCATTCAGGTGTGGGCGATGCTGCAAAACAAATGAAAGTATCATCATTTCAAAGTAAAAAAAAAAATTATAACATAATATCTTGAACATTCATCTTGTTTATTCATCTTTGTTTCATTTTTTTTATCCGTCAAAAACAAAAGTTTATAACATAATATGCTTTGTTCAAACTTTATATTATCTAATATACTTCAGAAAATCATAGATTTTTCAGACATTTAGACACATGGATCACAAATTTCAGCAATGAGACTATTTCTTACATAAGCACCAATCACTATTATAATTTCTCAACTTAAAACTTACGATCTACGTACCACATTGTCCCAAATCATAAGCTTTAGAAAAATTTCTGTAATTACTTTAAGAACATCATCGAAGCTAATTACATTCTAATTAAGAAATCGAAGAGCACTTGAAACGTAGTAATTGAAAGTATATAGCCTCCTAATAAATCATTGAAAGAGCACAACAATAAGATTCCAACAAAAAGAACAACACACAATTAACAAGCGACGCATCCTCTTATCTACTCAAATAAGTAAACGAAAACCAAAAAAACTCACACATCTCACAAATGTTGATGAATGACAAGCACAAAGTACTGACATTAGCATCAAAGTCCTTCACTAGAATGATATTCCTCATCTCTTAACTAATATGGGAAATGTTAATGTTTGCAAGCACACTATGAATGCTATTGTTGAGTGCTACAATTCAAACTAGTACTACTAAACATGCAACAATCAATATTAGAATTTCTCAACTTAAAACTCACGATCTACGTACCACATTGTCCTAAATCGCAACCGCAATGTGATGTTTGAAACTCAATAATAGACTCCGGTCTATTGGCCCACTAGGTAAAGGAGCAGGCGGGATTTCTTCTTGCTCTTCTTCATTTATAATTGGTCGAGTGCTACGCCCACCTCGACTCCCTGGCCCACCTCGGCCGCCTCAAGTGACTTGTGTGGCTCGTGTCCCTCGGTTGCCTCCACCACTACTACTACCACCCACTTGATCTTGACAAAGTAAACATAAAATCACAATTGTCAGAAAATAAATCGACAAATATATAACCAAGTAAACACTAAATAACTTATGCAACAATTGCAGATAACTTAAAATAAACCTTATTCTTTTTCTTCATTCCCAAGTGAGTCCTCAGAAGACTCGGACGCTTCACCCTGACTTCCACCGCGAGCAATCATCAAATCCTTTTCGGATGGTCGGCGACGTGTGAACCCTCATCCTGCAGAACACCCTTCTGAGCACGTGTACTTGTCGTTGGTGTATTAACCTTCGTTTCTATCTTTTGTTTCTCATTCCGGTAAGATGCAGTCTGGGGTCGCTGACCACCACGACCACAGGCTAACGGCTTACTATCGGTCTCATCTCTGGTCACAACCGCCTTAGAACGAGCCATATATGAAGGGAAAATGAAAAAAAAAACTCAATTTCGAACTATTAGGAATGAAACATTGTGTGAAAAGTATGTCTCGGTTGAACAGGTCCGAGAACAGATATTATGTCTCGGCACCATGTCAACGAGACATACATAAAACTCTCGGTAGCCTGCTAACGAAACAACACATATAGGTCTCAGTTAAATAACACTAGGACAAATATAATTAAGATTCCACATTAAGTATCGGTAAGATATAACCGAGACTATGTCGAATTGTCTCGTTTACTAATAACATAGACAATAATGTCTAGTCTCAGTGTATATCAACCGAGACTAATGCTATACATTTTTAACCAACTTATGGGACATTCTCGGACACTAATGGTCGAGAATTTGGTGGTCGTGAATGTCCCATACTTTAATGCCATGTGTGACCGAAAATCACGAGTTTCCGAATTCGAAACTCGTAAATGAAGAACACACAATACAAAGACATGAAATCAACCAACCGGACCCATTTGTTACCAAATCGACTAAGAACATACCTTCTGTCATTCAAATTGACTCTCGCAATATCGAATCGAAACACCCGAACCCTAAGTCTGTCGAATCCTCCCAAAAAACGAAGCCCAAACCAAAGACCTAGACGAAACTTAACGAGAGAGTGAAAAGCAGGGAGGCTAGGTGAACAGAGACTGAGGACAATGAGGGTTTTGGTAAGTTGGTGGGGTGCCTATCTTCAAGGATCAAAGGAAGGGGATAATGGGGCTCCTTGATCGTTGGGTTTGAAGGAGTTGGGTGGGGTGCTCATTTTAGGTAGGGGTATTTCTGAGATTTCACCTCATTTTTTAGGTGCCTTAAGTAAAGCCTTTGGTGCCCTTAATAACGGTGTGTCTTTACAAATTGGTGGGGTGCCCATAGTGGTGCTAAAAAAACAACCTAACTTTCAGTACACTTATACTCCCTCCGATTATTTATATAAGTCGTTTAAGGTAAAGACACAAGAATTAAGGCAGCTTTAATTACAAGTATAATTTACTTATATGTCATTTGACATTAAATGAATCGAATAATCATAAATTTTTGAATTGAATAAGGATAAAATGGATAAAAATGCAATGAGTACACTCTTGAATTTCAAAAACGACTTACAATTTTGAACAATAAGTTTTTGCTAAAACGACTTATATAAATGATTGGATGGAGTAACAAAAAAGATAATTTTCACCTCATTATCACATTAAACAAAGGAAAGCGATTGGATGATATTTTCTTTTATATGGAGTACAATGATTGATTGTTCCCAACCCGCTAACCCCAAGTCGTGAGCAATCAATTTATTACATAGAGTAGATATTACATCATATTATAGCAATCAAAACCAAGACTTCCATGCCAGCAAGCTGGACTCATCTTTTCGTTTTTAGTAGCTCTAAGTGTTCGTGCACCAAAATTTCATTAGCAACACCCCCAAATTCGTTTGCTCTAGGACGAGGCACTATTACGTGTAATAAACTATAGGACTAGTAACACCTGCAACTAAACTAGACAGCTCAAAAACCACCCACACAACATGCGTGTGCAACCTCACCATTATGGCGTCCTGCCAAAAAACAAAAACAAAAAAAAAAAAAAAAAAAAACCTAACCATTATGGCTATAATCAGTTTTTGAAGTCATTCAGATGCACATCAAGATAGTGCATGCACATATCGATGAACGATGGCATACTTATCAATGACGAACAATGGCATACTTATCGATGCACAAGTTGATGCAAGATCAAACAACTTCCATCAAGAGTTAAGCAATTGAATGTATCTTTCTGTAATTTTTCTTTGAAGCTCGAACTAAAGAACCAAAGTTATTTGTTAGTACCACAACCAAACTTGCTAATATAGCTCAAATTTCATTTGAATGACAAACTAAATTCCTAATACTATGTACAAGAATGCACATGCCTGAACTTTCCCTAACACCTGAACTGACATAATTGTAATCTTCTCTGCGCACTTGCATTCTCCCTCTCATCTAAAGCCAAGTAGCTGGAGTACTCACCAACAAAGCCAAAGGTCGAAGTAGCGCGAGCCTATAAATACGACAACTATGATACATTATGCAATGCAGAAGGGGGCAAACTAATTAGGGAATATGACACATTCTGCAACTATCAGGCCTATAAGATTCAAGGAATCCTAAGGAGGTTGGTTCTACTGCAAGGTTTATATATGAATGGTTTTACTCTTTCAAGCTAACCCTCACGCTTTGGGCTTTGATTGAGAGCTTTAGCTTCTGCTCCTCCATATCTTTTAGAAGTGAAAAAAGCTTTGCTCGATACACTTCACAACGTTGATTTGCGCTTTGTACTTCGTTCAACAGTTCGAGGATTTTCTTATCTTTCTCACCCTGCACAAAGGGCAAACAAAGGAGGGTTTATCATATTGCAATCATCAATGAAATCAATATAAAGTGAAAGACCAGATTGGAACTCCCATACATAAATCAACTAATAGGCTAACTAAACTGCATCAAAAGAAATTCAGACAATGCAGTTTTTAATTTTATTTTATTTTTTTTAAAGAAGACAACACAGCTAAATAAATTGGAAAAAAAAATAAAAAAACGAGCACAATTGCCCACGCGCAGAAGACAAAAGTAGTGGACGATTTTTTGACTATGGGCTAATTCATAATTCTCTAGAATTCGCATTTTTGAACGCCACGATTCAACAATATTTTCTGATGAGCACGGAACTTCCCCCAGTCCAGATTCTTTTTGCCATTTGATGGTACAGGAAAAACCTAAAAGTTAAATCAACATTTCCAACTATTTGGTCAATATATTACTTTATGGATGATTGGACTTGCCCTACTTCAAAAAAACGAAAAAGAAAAAACTATCAAAAAAGGCAAAAAAACAACCATCTACAGATCAATGTTTTCCATTTATATTCTCTTCCTTTTCTCCAAAGATGGAGGCAGAAAGGTAGGAAAGGGGAGTGAAAGAGATATGAGAAGCAGATCAGTCTACCTGAACTGGCATCAAATATTAACCAAATTAGACTACATACCGAAAAAGCTGTATAGAGGCTTGTGGACTTTATCGAAGCCAAAAATTACTGTTGAATCAGACCAATCCTTTTATTATTCTATCTCTCATTTTCAGAATTGATCTTTCAAATTTTTCATTAGACAAGAACAGTTGCTACACCCGAACTACCTGGCAAAAGCAGCTAATGTTGGGCCCAATTTTGCTTATGCTGCCCTGACCAGCAAAATCAATACCACTACACTAATAAATCACATGGCATAATATATAGGGTGTTTCTACAATGGGTACTTAAAATAGTATCCACGGCATGAGAACTTTAATGGTAGCCGTTGGATCTGATCAATGGTTCAAAAAAACTTTTGTTGTGTGCTTCGTTAGAGAATGATAACATGCTGTTTAGGTAACCACATAATTAGTGGACACTTAACCCAATAAACAATACTTCCCGCCAACCAAGAAAGCAAATTTAGTATTAATTAGACAAGCTTCACATAAGCTGATGTCAGACCTAAGTCCCTCTTCTTCTCTTGTTTTCCCAAAATGAAAACACAGAACCACAATCTTTTTGGTAGACTTCTCTTTTTTTCTCTTCCAATGAAAAAAAACCTCCAGAGATTTATTTTAGATGATGCGGGCAAGTATGACATTTTTGAGGGGGATCTAACCGATGCGTATATATGGTATTTTAGAAAAGGGCTTCCCTTTTTCACAAACTTCAATCGAAGTCCAATAATCCTCTCAAAAAAATTGAGCCTGTTGGTCTTCATCTATCAGCCCAAAAAGAAATATTGTGGGAAAAAAAAAAAAAAGAGAAAAGCAAGCATCAACTTGTTGAGATAAAGAAATATATGACAGAGTTGCCCACATAGCTCATGCATGCAAAGTATAACATGTGAATGGAGATGTCGAACAAGATGTTAGCTGAAGTCGAAGGAGGATTAAAGCATGAGAGCAAAGTTGCAGTTATCGATTGAAAAAGATTGAACAAGACTTTAGTGGAGCCTTATTTATAGTTGCCTACTCTAACACTCTCTGCATGGTACCTATCAAAAACGTATACAACATATATTTTAGTCTTTTCTTTCATACATATTGGCAACTCCTCAACAGCGGGGCAAAAAGTGACAATTATACAGAGTCAAAAACAAACAAACATAAAATCCCTAGATTCCCTACTCAAACATCTTAAAGGTGAATTAAAATCTAAAGCAACAAAACAAAGGTGTCTAGTAAGGAAATCTAGCACTTATCATTTGAGAAAAAACACGACTCCAAATAGAAATGAAATGGCAAAATAAAAGTTAAAAATCATGCAACTCAGTCAAGTTCTGGAAATAAAGTCATACTGTTCTTGCTTCATGCTAGAGAAGTTGCTGAGATAAGTTACTTGATATCATATTCAGCCTCTTAAACAGCTCTAAAATAGCAAAGACCGATGAGTTCACAGACTTTCTCGGATATATTGATAGATATGTGGTTAAGTTTTTCTAAACACCCCGCTTCCTAGTGCAATCTACCATGACAATCATGAATAGACTGAATTGAGGTTATAAATTCGAAATCAACTTCACTACCAATGCAACCTTATTCTCACTAGTCACTGAGAATTTTCAGTGGTAATAGAAAATCTACAGCTCATGTGACTGCTGACTTCACTGTATCCTCCCTTTTCTAGGGTCTCTCAACCATGCTAGAGCTTCAAATGACAATACATATATTCAGCAATTTCCTTGGCCATATGCAACGTCAACTTTCTTATTTGTTAAAAGATATCGAAACAACGTTCTACCGGGTGAATAAAGAAAGAGGCTTTTTGAACACCACACGTAGCTCATTGTTTTGATATTAACAACAACAATGCATGGGATTGAGGCTACGTTGTTGTTGTGTATATCAAAACAATGATGCGCTATATGTGGTGTTCAAAGAAGCCTCTTTCTTTCTTTACTCACCCGGTAGAACATTGGTCATCACATACCTTCAACTTTTCAACAACCATAATGACATTTTCTACTTGAGTATTTCTTTTTGAAAATCTACTTAAGAATTTCAATGAAATACAACAACTTAGCCTCAATCCCGAAATTAGTTGGGGTCGGCTATCTGGATCAAACTCTTCCATTGCCCTCTATTTAGTGCAATTAATGGTGTGCTTTCCAAATCATTAAGATCCCTCCTAATTAATGCGCCCCAAGTTAGCTTTGGTCTACCCTATCCCGTCAAATTTCTTTAATTTCTACTGAGTCGAGTTTTATAGTGGGGACATTTGTAGGTCCATCTTTGGAGATGTCCAAACCACGAAAACTGCCATTCCCTAATCTTTGTGCCAAATTTCAATGAAATACAATATATCAAATTCTTTTATTTATTTTTAAAGATAATTAGAGTTTAGGGTTTAGGTTTGATCTATGTAGCCGACCCCAATTAATTTGGGAGCTGGGACTGAGGCTATGTTGTTGTTGTATTTTTTGAGATATTGGAGTCATCAGATGCATCAATGAATTTTGGGAAGAAAAAAAAGCCAAAAGGAAATTGGCTGAAAAACTTACATCGAAGTAGTTATTTCATTTGTCAATTTGCAAAGTCACAATTTATTTCTTCGTGAACTTTTAAATTTAACTTATCTACTTCAAAAGCGTTAAAAGGCTATTTTAATATATATAATTTCGTCTGACTGCTTGGTAAAGCAAAAACAATTACATAAAATGAATGTAGCAGAAATGAGGATGTTTAGGTGGATGTGTGGTAAAACTCGTAAAGATAGAATAAGAAATATAGATATTCAAAGACAAGTAGGAGTAGCACCAATTGATACAAAGATAAGAGAAAGGCAGTTGCGGTGGTTTGGTTACCTGCAAAGACGGCCTACAAACGCCCCACTAGAAAACTTGATTCAATAGAAACTGTAGAAATTTGATGAGGTAGGGGTAGACCGAAATTAACATAGGATGCATTAATTTGGAGGGATTTGAATGGTCCTGAAAGCTCACCATCAATTGCAGTTAATCGAACACAATGAAAAAGTTTGATCCAAGTACCCAACCCCAATTAAGTTAGGACTGAGGCTATGTCGTTGTTGTTTGACTGCTTGGTGCATTTGGATTGTGTTCATCAAGTTATTTGAGGATATATTATAGGACGTGGAACATCTTAACTTCGAGGGTATTCCATACTGTATAAAACATGGAATGCAATGGGAAAACTCTCAACTTACAGTGTTTGATATAATATAACCTCAGGTTTGTAAATCATGTTGCCACATTCAATAAAGGCAATGCAATTTTCTTGACAATAGAAAATAGAATTTTTTTTCTATAAGAATAGTCATCGAAAATAGATTTTCGTTATAATAAAATACCAAAAGAATGTAACCCAATTCCATCAATAATAGGTGATACTTCTTTTGTGGAAAATCAATAAAATAAAATAAAGCAAGGGTAGCTAACTATCCATGGGCAAGAGATGACAAATGTTCCAAGCTTCCTAACGTTAAAAAAGAAAAAAAAAAAAAAAAAAAAACTAATAACCATCTTTTTTGGCCTTGTCCAGTTTCACAAAGGCAAGTAGGCTATGTTGGAAACATCATTAGTATCCTTCAACTGAAAGTATAGGTTGGTCCAAGGGGATCTTTTGACAGTTAAATTTAAATAGTGAAATCCTTTCGTATCTCTAAAAAGGAGGAGAATTAAACTTAAATAGTGATTTGAGATGTCACATTTACCAAAGAATAGAGGAGCCATAATACGAAAGAGGAAAAAAAAGTGAATTCGCAAATTGCCAACGACTCAAGATGGCAATCATGCTACAGCTTGAACATTCTAAGTGTGCATAAAGAAAGATTATGTGTGTTGACTGGTAATAGTACTGAGGCACTCATAATTATGGCAGTAGATAATAGAAACAAATAATTTCAAAAGACGGCAATAAAATAAAACAGAAACAAATATAACAACTCACTTCGGAACTCAATTGGTCGCTTTCACTGGACTGAACATCTGAAGCACTTCCATTTGCCATATCTCCAGCCCACTTAATTACAGGGCCTTGAGTTTTTGCAGCAGCAACTTTCTTCCCGGCCTCCCTTAAAGCATCCATTGCAACATTGTACAAAGGTAAAGATCTTGAACCTTCCTCCACAAATTTAATGGCTTCCTGACGAAGATTATTAAAACGGACAGCTGAAGAATCTCCAGAGTTTCCAGGCAAATCAATAGCTCGTTCGTCCACTGAAATCCCACTCTTAGCATTTCTTGTCCACCGTTTTAAGGCATAATGAGATGGAAGTGTAAGTACATTTGTCACTCTAAAGACTGCTAATATGTGCCTACAGATAATGCCCGAGAACTCAAACATTTGGCAACTACAGCTTGCTATTGTTTCAAAAATATGAAATAAGACAGTGTAAGATTTGTGGTCTTCACCGAATTTTACCACCCTGTAAGTGGCAACCGTCCCGGTATCATCAAGTTTAGTTGCTGTTATTGCCAGAGTCTCAACTAATTCCTCCTGGAACTTCATAAAAATTTTCCTTGTAAAAAGGCTTGCTGCCTGTTTTTCCATAGGTGACGGTGTCTTCAAAACAGGTGTTGTATTCATTGTATCGTAATCAGCCTTCACTTCCTTTTCATGCCTACTTGCTACAGCTTTCTCATACTGTTTTATAAGAACCTGCATAGCAGTGGACGCATTCACGTATCCATCAAAGAATGAGTTTATAGTGTCACTCCCTTGAGTCACAGTCGTCTCTCCAAAGAATGTGTCCCTTAAATACAATGGAACCCACTGCTGGCGTACACTATACATAGACTGAAGCCATTCATTACCTACAAGATCGTATCTCTTTAAAAGTGATTCCCAAGAGTAGTCAAACTCACTAGCTGTCTCACTCATGTTGACACACTTGCGAAAGTCTGCTTCAAAAGTTGGGCGTGATTGATGCACGTGAGCTAACTTCTCTTCAGCTTCTCTGAATATGCTCCACTTGCAAAAACGGTGACGAACCTTGGGGAACGCATGAGCCACAGCTGCCCTAATTATCCTATCCTGGTCAGTTGTGATTGAAACAGGATGCTTTCCAGACATGGCAGTGAGCCAAGTCTGAAACAGCCAAATATAGGAGGCTTCTGACTCGTTAAGAATCAAAGCACATCCAAATAACACAGGTTGTCCATGGTGGTTCAACCCAGTAAAAGGAGCAAATGGAACCCTATATCTGTTACTCCTATACGTCGTATCAATTGTTACTGTATCTCCAAAATAGTTGTAATTCATCCTAGAATCTGCATCAGCCCAAAAAACATTTCTTTTCGAGTTCTCATTTTCCCCTTCAACTGCATAAAAGAAAGAAGAATTCTCTGCCCGCATTCGTTTCAATTCATCCACAACTTGCTGAACTCCACTCACGCGAGTCCTCTGTCGACTACCACTCATATAATTCCGACAATCCACTGTTGTAAAACCAACATTGTTAATCCCCCCAGATTCCCTTATCAACACAGACATCACACCACTAGGCCCAATACCCGCCGCTTTCAGAGTATCAATCAGGCTCCTCGCCGGACCCGATACATGCCTATGCGACCGGAGACGGTGAACTTTATCAGGCGGAACCAATTCATGATTATGTTCCTTAATCAGCCTCGAAACCACCCATCTACCAGAATCTTGTTTCTTCACCATGACCATCGCCTTACAACCTACCCTTGTATCAGCCCTTTGCCTCTTATTACTAATGCACCTCTCCCTATCCCTCGCCTGCCGAAACCCTTGCCGGGAACACACAACTTGACGGCAAATTATCGCGCCGTCACGCCTAGACCTATGGTAAACACTCACGCGGGTACTAAACCCTACTCTTCTAGCATACGAATTGTAAAAAATCCGAGCCGCCTCTTCGGACTCGAATTCCATACCCTCATAGGGTTCATGATTCTGATCCGACCCAGAGAGCAAAAGGTCCCGCCTTTCCCCCGAATCGTAACCGAACTCTTCTTCGTCGTCGTTGTAGTCTTCGCCTTCGATTTCCGCTCCGGCGGCCTCTTCTTCCTCGTCGCCGGAGCCGACATCGAAATCAATTCCCTCGTTTTCTACACTCAGAGGCGCTAATTCCATTACAGTTCCCAATTCTAGGGCTCAGAAGTCCCGAAAGTTTTAGGTATAATTATCAAATGAAATTGTCCACATATATAGTGAAGTGATGATGAAATCATGCAACATATGAATGAATGAGGAAGAAGAAGAAGAAGAAGAAGAAGAAGAAGAAGAAGAAGAAGAAGAAGAAGAAGAAGAAACTGACCAGTGAAAATTGAGTGTTTGTTGATCTTGACTTCCGGGTCTAGGGTTTTGGTGGAGATTTTGAGGTAAAGAAATTAAGTTAAAAGGTCAAGCAGAGAGAGAGAGATTTGGTGATTTGTAGGTTTTGGTTGTTGAGGGATTATAGTTTGGAAAATGATTGGTTAATTCCATGTGGGAAATGTTAGGATTAATCCCATGCCCACCAATTACAAAAAAATAATATTGCTTATAAGGTAGTAGTAGGGAGAACTCTATTTTGCCTGAGGACACTGCTCCACCTTGAATTGAGTCTATTGTATTTATATAAAAATAAAATAAAAAATGAAACACATTAAATGGACAAGCACTTGATAGTGTGGATTAATTTGTATGGTCCTACTATTTTAACTCACTTTTGATATACACTTGTTAGTTTCAATTAATTTCTAGAGTCAACGGAAGTCTATTAGATGCCTATCGAGTTTCATGTGCACACATATTTACACACATTAAGAGTTTTTAAGATGCACATCAAGTTTCGTGCACATATTGAGAATGCACATCAAGTTTTGTGTGCATCCATGTGCGCATTGATGCAAAGATCAACCGTGCATGTCATATTGATGTGTCAAAAATGGGTGAAAATTGCATTGATCTAAGTTGTGCGTTTACATCTTAGTGTTTACGGACAAAGGCATGCCTATTCATTTTTTGGATAATGCTAAAGTGACCTACTACCGACACTCACTAAGAGTACCCGTCTTGATTTTATTTTTTTTTATAGATAGTGTGTGTCTATTTAACGTGTTCAAAAGTAGGTAACCCTATTTAGTATTTTACATTTTGGAGGTGGAAGAAGAAGAATTTGGGTTTGGGTGTGGGAGTGGCATGCGTTGGGGAGAGATGGGTCGGTCGACCCGTTTCGTTTCTTGTACAATGTGTAAAAAGAATACTTTTTCTTGAAAATACAAAATTATTGTTTAATCACTTACTGAAAAGAATGAAGAACGTGTTAACATTGTTCTCGTTCAACTTGACATTGGTACACGCTTTTTGAAGAACTTGGAACTTTTGCACAATTTTAGCAATCAAATGCTACTAATGGCAACAACAACAATAGTTTAGTATAAGCCTTTAAACTCGAGTAGCTCAATAACATCAGAACAAATCCCTTCAATATATGAAGAATAATTGTCCCTGCATACCTCTAGAACAAGATCTAATGGTTAGTGTGTTTTTGCTAAATCTTCTTTATTTACAACAACAGAGGTCTCTATCCCAAATTAATAATTTGTTGTTGGTTATCTAAGGTAAACTTTTCACTACTCTCAGTTTATTACACTTGAATTCTTGATTATATGTTTTCAAAATCTTCAAAATTCTTCTTAATTAATGCATCTCATATCCTAAATGTTCTTTAAACCGCTGAATTTTTTTAATATACATTGTACCCTATTAAACCTATTCATAGGCTCGAGGGCCCGCTAAGTCCAAACCTGCCCCACGAACATGTCTACTCAATGTGTCTAGTTTTTTTAGGATAGACATTTATAGGTTGTCTTAGCAGGTATTCAAACTACTGCCACCTTCCTTACTTGTTGAATCAATTGGTGTTAATACTTTGTTTATCTCCATTTTTTTATACTGTTTTTATGATTTTGACCACATATCCATCTAAACATTGTCGTTTCCACTGCACTTTATATGTATGACCTTCACTCTCATAAAATCATAACCGACCTAATTACGGTCTATAAAATTTATGCTACAGAAATTTGAAAAAGATTTTAAAGAAATAATATGTGACGGCCCTCGCCGCCCCGGGGTGATGTGTCTCTGTGTACTCCTTGCCAGCTGGCCTAACTACACGTGTACGGCACCTGCCCGTCCTTTCTCTATCTCGAAATGTATCCACTTGTGTATGTACATTGTATAAATAACATATTCGGCGAAGACGTACGTAAATGCAATAATTATTAAGAAACAATTTAACAAAACCTAGTGTGGAAAAACCCCGAAAAGTAATGTGTTAACAACTATACCATATAAAACTAAGCATGTACAAGGTCATGTCACTCTCCAATTCCCAAAAGAATCAAATGATCAAAATAATCACAAGTACAAGTAATCCTCAGAGGCAGGCAGACAGAGGTAGTCGCCTAAGATCCCATTGCCGTTACTTGTACTCGATTTTCACTCAATCATCACGGAAGAAAATGGATGACGAGTCCAGTCAGTAAAATCTCAAGGAACTCCTCAGACCATTCATATAAATAAGTGGAAGTCAATAAATACCGTTAAATAAACATGCGGAATGTAAACATACAACTATAAGTAGGGCATCGCATGCATAGATAACAATAAAGTGCAAATGTGTATACGTTCCAGTCAGACTAAACCATATTTCGGGATTCCCTTCCAGGATCTCACTAGTGGGCACACCCAACTAGCTATCACCTGATCCCTCTCGTGGCCGGCGTAGACCTACGATGCATCAACACATGTAGCAGTTCAATAACTTGGGTCGTTATCCACCGAGAACTTCTGATACACATGCTATGGTCTAGAATGCATAGACACACAACGGAAAATCTCGATGGGAGTAACTCAACCAACCGTGCAAACAACGACGAGATATAGATATAAGAAAAATCACAAGGAAATACTGGAATTGAATGGAATTACAAAGCAAAATAAATACTCATGAGTTTTTTCATTGGGTTTTATAAACCTAACAATGCATTCCACTACCCCGTAATCAATCCCAGGGTCCAAGTCCACTGAGTCCTTGGTCGCCAATTGATCACCATGTCAACCTATGTCCATTTATTAATAACTTAAGTTAGCATGACAATTTACCACAAATTTCTAAAATTTTTAGTCTAAATTGCCCATTTCGCGCTTTTCGAGGCAAAACCCCACAAAAAGTCGCGTCCGACATTCCCACATATGTTCTTTTCATAGAACTTTATCAATTTCTATTTATTTTATCAAATATAACTTTTTCCAATTTTTTCAAAATTTTTCCAAATTTTTCCAAATTTTTCTTTCATTTTTCTTCTTTTTTTTCTCTCTTTTTTTGGGTTTAGGTCGGCTCGACCCAACCGGGTCGGACCCGACCCTAGGCCAGAACCGGTCCAGGCTCGGCCCATGGGTAGGTACGCACGCGCGCTCAAGTGTGCACCTTCCCCTTCATCCCGATCGAACCAGCTACTAGTTCGATCCAATTTTTTTTCTCCTCGATGTGGGTTGGGGTTGCTCTCCACCCCAACCCCGGAGGAATCGATGGCAGTGTTGGGTTTTGGGGTTCATACGCAGCGGAGATTACAAAACAATTTTGACAAAAACCCCAACAGGATCCGAATCTAATTCCATTAAAAACGTTTAAACCATGAAAAACTTAATCATACCTCAATCGCAATTCGAAGGTTGATCGATCTCTAAGGCGCCGCCAACGACGAACGCCTCTACTAGTAGTCCACACACGAACGGCGACCGAGATTCAAAGTGCTAGCTTCGAGAGAATACCAAATCTTTTTGTTTCTCTCCAAAACGATCCAGAGCATACCAAAAACCCTAAGTCGTTTCTCAAACGAAAAAGGAGTTTTGGCCTTTTGATCTTTTGTTAGTGTATTCTAACCTAAAGCGTCTATTTATACAACTCTTGTATATAGACGGTTAAGTAAATTACACATATACCCCTACTTAAAGAAGTATAAGTGTAATACACCACAAGGACGTTTAGTCATGAATTTTATCATATAAAATTCATTTTTCTCAACCATCTTAAAATCTCGCAAAACCATTCTTAGTGTGCGACCAATAGGCTCATACAACGTTGGCGAGTGTACCAAAACACATTTTGGTATACAAGTCATAAGCGACCTCTAGCAAGACATTATGACTACCCAAGTCGTACGAATATCAAATCGATACAACCTAATCAATAATGTATATAACATCCTTTTGTCACACGATATCCTTTTGATCAAACATAAGGCATGGAATTGTCATCCAACATGTTCAATCGTACTAGTCTCGATCTCTAGGTAGATCGAAACATCCAAGTGACATTGATCAATATCAATTCACTTAGACTAGGCCTTTTAACAGATCTAACACATCGAGGGATCCACTTTGGATATCTCTCTTTATATGAGAGGACAAATTCTATCTCGATTACACAACTTCATCACATTGCTCACACAAGAAACCAATCACAACCTTTATAATCATCCCAAGTTAAAGACAACGGTTGATAGTGTCAAATCACCGTGTTCCTAATGTTGAAGTCTCTGTAATCTCAAGTCGAGGACTGAATATATACTTATCATGAGAAACAACTATGACTTAATCCATGTGATGTTCTCATAGCGGTCGGTCCAAGACTTTGTTCCCTAACAAGTACTCGTGATCTTGATTCGTATCCCTATACGTATAATCATCATATGATCATCAATCAAGACTCACACTAGTCTTAATTCATTATAGTTCCCAAGATAATGATCGACTAGGGACATTTAGGATATTTATGTAAATACCCATGGATCTTATTATAATGTAAACATGCAAATTAATTATAATAAACAAGAAATGAAATCCTCTATTTTATTAACTAAAAGTATTCATAAAGACAGCTTAATGGATTGACCTAGGGCACATGCCCCATCATCTCCCACTTGCACTAGGGCCAATCATACATGCATCTAATGCCTAATGATCTAACATGACCTTCATGTTTTGCTTGTGGAAGAGTTTTGTCAATGGATCCACAACGTTGTCTTTAGTAGGTACTCTGCAAATCTTTACGTCTCTCATCTCAATAATTTCTCTAATGAGATGAAAACGCTTGAGTATATGTTTGGATCTATGGTGTGATCTAGGTTCCTTGGCCTGTGCTATTGCCCCGTTATTGTCACAATACAAACAAACAGGGTTAGCAATACTTGGAACTACACCTAGTTCGAAATGAACTTTTTATCCAAATCGCCTCCTTTCTTTGCATCGGACGCCGCAATATACTCACTTTCATTGTAGAATCGCCACGCTCTCTTGCTTCGAACTTTTCTAGCTTATCGCACCCCATTCAAAGTAAACACATATCCAGATCGCGATCTAAAATCATCTATATCGGTTTGAAAACTCGCATCTGTATAACCATTTACAACTAGATCATTTTCAAAACCTCCATAGACCAAGAACACTTCCTTAGTTCTTCTTAAGTACTTAAGGATGTTCTTTCTCGCTATCCAAGTGACTCTCACCGGATCTGATCGATATCTGCTTGTAGTGCTCAAAGCATATGATACATCGGTCGAGTGCATAACATGGCATACATGATAGATCCAATAGTGATGCATATGGAATCTTATTCATACGGTCTCGCTCATCATTTGTCTTAGGACATTGAGTCTTCTTGAGACTTATCCCATGAGACATTGGCAACAATCCTCTTTTAGAGTCTTGCAAAGTTGAACCTATTCAACACCTTGTCTATGTAAGCACTCGACTTAGACCGATTAGCCTTTTAGATCTATCCCTATAGATCTTTATCCCTAGGATATAGGTGCATCTCCTAAGTCTTTCATTGAGAAACACGTCCATAACCAAGACTTGACATTCTCGCAATGTTGGGATGTCATTTCCAATGAGTAATATATCATCAACATACAAGATACTGAAAAAAACAACTACACTCCCACTGACCTTCTTGTATACACAAGGCTCATCTTCGTTCTTAATAAAACCAAAATCCTTGATTGCTTCATCAAAATGAAGATTCCAACTTCGAGAAGCTTGCTTTAATCCATAAATGGATCTTTGAAGCTTGCATACCTTCCTAGAATTCTCAGGATGTATAAAACCTTCAGGTTGTGTCATATACACGTCCTCAAGCAGCTTTCCATTAAGAAATGTCTTGTTTTTACATCCATTTGCCATATTTCATAGTCATAATATGCAAAGAATGGCAATTAAAATTCTTATGGATTTAAGCATGGCGATCGGCGAAAAAGTTTCATCATAATCAACACTTTGAGTCTACTCGAAACCTTTTGCTACTAGTCTTGCTTTAAAAGTATGCACTTTGCCATCCATGTCGCTTTTCTTCTTGAAAACTCATTTACATCCAATGGTCTTACCACCTTCAGTAAATCAACCAAGTTCCAAACTTCGTTATCATACATGGATTGCATCTCAGAGTTCATGGCACTTAGCCATTTATCTGAGTCTGGTCCAGACATAGCCTCCTGATAAGTGGTGGGCTCATTTTGGTCTATAAGCAACACATCACGACTATCATTAATGAGAAATTCGAATCTCTCTCGGCTCATGTCTTACCCTACTAGATTTACGTGGGCCTTGTGTCACTTGTGGAGGTTCAACTGGTTCTGAACGTTGTTGAACTTCCAATAGCGGTTCAGTGTTTACTTGTGATTCTTGAACTTCTTCAAGATTTATTTCTCTCCCACTAGTGTCTTTTGAAATAAAATTGTTTTTCCATAAAGGCACCATACCGAGCAACAAACAATTTGTTCTCAGCGGGATTATAAAAGTAATATCCTTTTGTTTCCTTAGGATACCCCACAAATAAACACTTGTCAGATTTAGGTGCTAGTTTTTCGAGACTTGTCGCTTTACGTAAGCCTCACAACCTCAAATCTTAAGAAAAGACAAACTAGGTCTCTTCCCGTACCATATCTCATATGGTGTTTTATCAACTGCTTTAGAAGGAACTCGATTTAGAGTGAAAGCTGCAGTTTGTAATGCATAACCCCAAAAGGATAATGGAAGATCTGCATGACTCATCATAGATCGAACCATATCTAATAAGGTTCGATTTCTCCTTTCAGAAACTCCATTCCATTGTGGAGTTGCTGGTGGAGTCTATTGAGAGACAATCCCACAATTTCTAAGATGATCGTCAAATTCTTGGCTCAAATATTCACCACCTCGATCTGATCGAAGTGTTTTGATAGTTTTACCAAGTTAATTATGCACTTCATTTTGAAACGTTCGAAACATTTCAAATGATTCAGCTTTATGTTTCATAAGATATACATAACCATATCTCTTTGAAATCATCGAGAAATGTAATGAAGTATCGATAACCTCCTCTAGCAATTGTGTTTATAGGACCGCATACATCGCATGTATTAGACCTAATAAATCACTTGCCCTTTCACCGTGTCCAAAGAAAGGGACTTTTAGTCATCTTGCCTAGTAAACAAGATACGCACGATTCATATGTTTCTAAATCAAATGAATCAAGAAGCCCATCTTTATGGAGATTCGTTATGCATTTCTCGTTTATGTGTCCGAGACGACAATGTCAAAGATAGGTTTGATTACAGAAATGACAATCTTCTTCCTTTTCTTTTGGGTGTTTTGAAGCGAGGAATAGGTCAGGGCTTGACTTGTTCCATAGGCTTTGCGACAGTGCATCAACGACCTTGGCAACTCTAGCCTTGCCTTTGCCTTTCTTCTTCATTCCCTTTCCTTTTGGACCATTAACACATTACTAGAGGGTTTCTTGATATTTTGTTCGGCAGCTTTTGAACATCAAATACAACTCGAAATTGATTTCTCCATATTATTCATATTGTAGTTTATCACAAATTGTGAGTAACTCTCTCGGTAATGAATTCGAATCAAATCCGTTGCCAACTCTTGCTTATGGGAAATCCTAGTCTATCATGCTTTGGTCAACATAGCCCTTCATCTTCAAAACATGAGGACTAAGTAACGCACCCTCAATCATCTTGCAAGAATGTAGGTTCTTGATTGTCTCGAACCTTTCTTGCCTAGCTTGTTTGTTGGAACATTTTCGTCGGCGTTATAGCCATGTAGTAGGCTTCCATTAGTTCCATGTCCTTCAAGTTCAGAACCATAGTTGCCAAAGATAATACATGCAACATCGTAGAATCGTTGATATGCTTATTATGCGCATCCTTCACAGCTTTCGTAGCATTGGGTGGGTGGGTCCTCGTGGATTGGAGCATCTAGGACATACAACTTGCGTTCATGCTTGAGAACGATTCTCAAGTTTCGAACCGATCAAGAAAGTTAGTCTCGATAGCTTATCCTTCTCAAGGATAGATCGCGATGACAGGGGATTATTGTTACTTGAAGAGGCCATCGATCTACAATAAAGATTATGCAAAGTTTATTTTAGTATAGAGGAATAGACTCCCACTAAATTAACAACCCTCCTAAAACGTCTCGTTTATTTAGGGGACTAAAATCCATATTTCACCTAATTTTATGACAAATATGGCATGAAACACAGAACTAGATTATTTAGGTAGGTAATGAGCTACCAATTACATCTTATGTAATTTTTAGATCCTTTTATGAGATATGAGACATCTTATGTCTTAGCATGTTTTTATCTCATCATTTGCCTAAAGCTCAAAACTATTTTGATGGCTTTATTAAGTCGGACCATTTTAAACATTAAGGCAACTCTTACCCAACTTGTCTCACCAAGATAACACAATACACCCAGCTATGGCTGAAACTGTATTAGTGTGATCGAGGCCTTGACAAGTGTTTAAAAAATGGATGACATGAGACTTAAAATTTAATAGAGGGATTTTATTCTGTTTTAGTGATTTTTATGTAAACAATAAAATATCATATATTCTATTGATTTGTTCAATCACTAAACAATTTGGAAATTTCTATATTATTCACCAATAAAAGAATTTCCTTGCGCTAGGATTAGTTAGACATGTCCCATCCATTGGCCGTCAATAAGCGAAATACTGAAGCGCCGCCCTGCTTTTTTTTATTATTATTTTAGAAGACGAATCTCAATTCCGAAAATTGAAATTCGCTATAGAAAATCATATTTTTCGCTGATTTTACTATACTAAATTTACCCCTTAATTTATCCAAATTAAGTCAATTAAAACATTTTTAATTAACCCGGGCCCACATCTAACTAATCATCTTATCCTAATCCAATTAGGACTAATCTTATCCTAATCCTATTAGGACTAATCTTATCCTAATCCTATTAGGACTAATCTTATCCTAATCCAATTAGGACTTGTCTTATCCTAATCCAATTAGGACTAATCTTATCCTAATCCTATTAGGACTAATCTTATCCTAATCCAATTAGGATTTGAGATATTTGAATCCTAATATATCACCAATAACAAGATTCTTGAAATTTATCTCATATTCTAATTTGTTATCTATCTTTATAAAATAGAAACTTCATAACAAAATAGATATAACAAGATAAATAAATAATTTCGAAAATTAATTATTTTTAAATAAATAATTTCGAAAATTAATTATTTTTAAATAAATAATTTCGAAAATTAATTATTTATAAATAAATAATTTCGAAAATTAATTATTTGCAATTTCGGTCTTCATCCAAACAATCACAAACATGTAATTGAATCATGAACTACTATCCCAATCGAACCTAATGGTATCATGGATCATAGAACACGAAACTAATTTCAATTAAATCACGAATATATGTATCATATACACAAAACATGATAATAAATCTCAAAGAAAACTTATGTATATCACATATACATCAACTATCAACATGCTTTCGATCATATATCATGTATACATCAGAAGAAAACATGCAATGAATTTAATGGAATCGAACTCGATGGCTCGATACCACTTGTTGGTTTTGGGGTTCATACGCAATGGAGATTACAAAACAATTTTGACAAAAACCCCAACAGATCCGAATCTAATTCCATTAAAAACGTTTAAACCATGAAAAACTTAATCATACCTCAATCGCAATATACCTTTCGAAGGTTGATCGATCTCTAAGGCGCGCCAACGACGAACGCCTCTACTAGTAGTCCACACACGAACGGCGACCGAGATTCAAAGTGCTAGCTTCGAGAGAATACCAAATCTTTTTGTTTCTCTCCAAAACGATCCAGAGCATACCAAAAACCCTAAGTCGTTTCTCAAACGAAAAAGGAGTTTTGGCCTTTTGATCTTTTGTTAGTGTATTCTAACCTAAAGCGTCTATTTATACAACTCGTGTATATAGACGGTTAAGTAAATTACACATATACCCCTACTTAAAGAAGTATAAGTGTAATACACCACAAGGACGTTTCCGTCATGAATTTTATCATATAAAATTCATTTTTCTGAACCATCTTAAAATCTCGCAAAACCATTCTTAGTGTGCGACCCAATAGGCTCATACAACGTTGGCAGTGTACCAAAACACATTTTGGTATACAAGTCATAAGCGGCCTCTAGCAAGACATTATGACTACCCAAGTCGTACGAATATCAAATCGATACAACCTAATCAATAATGTATATAACATCCTTTTGTCACACGATATCCTTTTGATCAAACATAAGGCATGGAATTGTCATCCAACATGTTCAATCGTACTAGTCTCGATCTCCAGTAGACTCGAAAACATCCAAGTCCATGGATCTTATTATAATGTAAACATGCAAATTAATTATAATAAACAAAGACCTCTATTTTATTAACCATAAAGACAGTTAATGGATTGACCTAGGGCACATGCCCCATCAGGCAGGGGAGACACCCCTTCCATCTCCACCTTGGCCCGGTTCGGCCTCCATGGTCGAACCCCACTCTCGGCCACCCCACCGAACCCAACAAAATCACACAAACAACGATGACTCACCTCGACCGTGACGTCTCCACCTTCTCTTCTCTCATTCCCGCGTGTTGCTTCTTCCCCTCCTCCTCTCCTTTTCTTCCTTCTTCTTCCTCTCGGTCTCTTGATCGGTTGTGTGTGTGTGTGTGTGTGTGTGTGTGTGTGTGGGGGGTATAGGTGTAGGTGAGTGGACAAGTGTTGTTTGAATGGACAAATGTTGTTGAGTTAGGTGTCTTGACACCTAAATGTGACACAGCTAAGACACTCGCCCGTGCTTTCGGGTGTTTCGACGTCCTATTTCGCGTCCGAACCATGATATACGTGTACCGCCACATCGCTAGCCACCCAATATTTATTCCATATTATTTACTTAACAAATTTTTATTTAATTTGTGTGTTTTCATTTCCCCGACCTAATATTTGGTCCCGTCGACTACTTTGTACATGCGTCGACACACGCATATCGAGGCAAATACAGTTCACACACCCTCACACGTATTATTTTGCAACATACACAGATGCGATGTATTTGAATAAATTACACCGCAAATAAGCAACCAACACACCATAAACTTCCATACCTAAGTCTTCGTGTGTCTTAGCCTACCGCGATGTCCACGTAGATCCGAGCTGGCGTCCACGTCTGTAAATTTAATATACATTAATAAAATGGGACGTTACGGTTCTTCCCAACTAAATAAAATTTCGTCCCGAAATTTAATTGTAACTAAAGTCTCATACTAGAGAATAGTTGAGGGTATCGCGTCCTCATCGTCGACTCGAGCTCCCAGTGAGTCCATCCGTCTTATGATGCTACCAACAAACTAGGACCTTTGCGAGTTTCTTGTTCCGAAAAATTTGTACTCGACGGTCAACGATCTCTATCGGTCTCTCCTCATAAGTCACGTTAGGTTGTATCTCCACCTGTCCCAACTGAATCATCGGTCTCGGCCCTGACCTAGCGAGTCTTAACATGGAAATGTGAATTGTCGGATGAACCCCAGCTAACTCAACATGTAACTCCAACCGATATGCAACAGGGCCTACTCTCTGTGCAATCCGGTATGGCCCAATGTATCTCGGCGCTAGTTTCCTCTTAATGTCAAGTCTCTATTGGCCTTTCCAAGAGAAACCTTCAAATACACTATATCGCCATCGTCATAGCTCAGATCATCGCAATACATATTCGTGACTTCTTATGTCTATCATGTGTAGCTCGCAGTTTCTGACGAATTTGTCGAATTTTCTCTGTGTGATCAACAACTATCTCAGGCCCTATCGTCACTGTATCTTCCGGCTTTGCCCAACAAGCAGGTGATCTACAGGGTTTCCTATACAATGCCTCGAATGGTGGCATGCTAATGATCGTCTGATAGTTGCTATTATATGCAAACTCACATAGAGGTAGATAATCCTCCCACGAACCCCCAAACTGTAATATGCATGCCCTGAGCATATCCTCTAAAATCGGATTAGCCGCTCTGACTGTCCATCAGTTTGAGGATGATAAGATGTACTAAAGGTGCCAAATTGTTCCTGCATTTCCTCCCATAGTTTCGAGGTCAATCCGGAATCTCTGTTTGACACAATGGAAACTGGCACCCCATGAAGTCTAATAATCTCCCGCTCAAACAATATGATCAGTTGGGGAAACGTGTATTTCATTGAGTTTGGAATGAAGTGAGCCGACTTCGTCAGTCTATCAATCATTACCCAAACTGCATGTGACGCCTCGATTTTTGCGGTAGCCCACTAACGAAATCCACAATGACATGTTCTCATTTACACTTTGGGATTGGTAACGACTGTAATAATCCATCGGGTCGTTTGTGCTCAACCTTCACTTGCTGGCAAATGTGACAACTCCTAACGTATGCCCCTACGTCAACCTTTATCCCTAGCCGCCAGAATAATCGCTTCAAATCATGGTACGTCTTGGTCCGACTAGGATGAACTATGTAACGAGACTGGTGTGCCTCCTCTAGAATCCCGTTCCGTATCTCCTGATCTGTTGGTATCCACAATCTCCTCGATATCTCAAACACCAATCTGTGGTTTCGGCAATCAAGTGCATTCTGAATTTCGTGACGGACCACCGACCAGCTCATAGAGCCCGTCGGCCCTCTGACACTCGGGCAACCCTTTCAATCGATAAGGTCGGTGTCCTCAACTGACAACAAATGTGTTGTTCCGCTGTAATCGATAACTCGACCATGCACATAACTGATGTTGCATGTAATAAGTCATGCTCATGTGTCATCTGCTGCAGAACGGTCAGACTGTCGAGTCCACTCCTACTCAATGCATCTGCTACGACGTCAATTGTGAATTCGTAGTCCTTCGGCAACTCCAGCCATCTCCGTTGGCGCATATTCAGCTCCCTTTGAGTGAAAATGTACCGTAAACTCTGGTGATCTTTATACAACATGAATCGCATTCCATAGAGATAGTCCCTCCAAGCTTTTAGTGCAAAGACGACCGCTGCAAGCTCCAGGTCGTGCACTGGATAATTCCCCTCGTGGGGTCTCAATCGTCTAAAATGATAGGCAACTGGTCTACCATCCTGCATCAACACACATCCAAGACCAATACCCGACGCATCTGTATATATTGTCAAGGTCTTGTCCGGCTTCGGCAATGTCAATATTGGTGCAGATGTCAACCTCCGCTTCAATTCACAAAAAGCCTACTCATACTCCTCTGACCAGTGAAATTTGACGTCTTTCTTAGTCGGTCTCGTCATCGGCGCCGCGATCGAGGAAAATCATTCACAAATCGTCGGTAGTATCCGGCCACTCCAAGGAAACTCCGTATATCAGCCATAGACTCGAGCGTCTTCCAATCAATGATCGCCCTAATCTTTTCTGAATCCACTGAGATACCATGTTCACTGATGACATGGCCTAAAATCTCACCGCATTTAGCCAAAAGTCACACTTGCTAAACTTGGTGTATAGTTGGTGCTCCCTGAGTGTCGTCAAAACTGCCTTGAGATGTCCCTCGTAATCCTCACGAGTCCTGTTATCGATCAAGATATCGTCGATGAATACGATGACGAATCTATCCAAATATGGCATCATAACCCTGTGCATTAGATCCATGAAAATTGCTGGAGCGTTCGTCAGCCCAAACTACATAACTGTGAACTCGAATAACTTGTATCTCGTGTTGAAAGCAGTTTTCTGGATATCCTCTTCTCGAATCCTCAACTGGTGATAACCTGAGCGAAGGTTAATCTTCGAGAAGAATTTGGCACCTGTTAGGTAATCAAACAGATCATCAATCCTAGGAAGTGGGCAATGGTTCCTCACAGTTACCTGATTCAACTTCCTATAGTCGATGCACATCCTCATCGTACCATCTTTCTTCTTCACAAACAGTATTGGAGCTCCCCAAAGTGACATACTAGGGTGAATTAACCCTTCTCCAACAGCTCATCCAACTATCATCTCACCTCCTCCTGCTCCGCTGGTGCCATCCGGTATGGTCGACTGGCAATCGGTTGCGTCGCTGGTGTCAACTCGATTATGAACTCAACAGCTCGTGGCAGTGGCAATCCGGGTAGATCATCTGGAAACACATCGACAAAATCTCGAACCACCAGAACGTCTTCAATCCGGACCTCCGTTCGAACCTCTAGCTCGATTATCGCCACAAACGCCTCCATCTCCCGCGTTGTAGCTAGTAGGCCTCTCGTGATGGGTAAGTCGGTTGCCAATCTAACTAATACGAACTCTGGTATTCTAGAAATATGAAACTCTATCCACTTGCCATAACAATCTATCCGTGCATGATAGGATACTAACCAATCCATCCCGAGCTGTGTGTCAAACTCTAAGTACTCCAATACTCGAAGATCCGCTGGTAGCTAATGTCCATCCACCTCTATCATCACGTCTCGACATATTCGGTTAGGGTATATTTATCCCCAGCAGCCGTACTTAGGACAATATGTGGCTCTAGTGTCTGTGTAACTAACCCTAACAATTCAACAATACATCCAAGCAAGAAACGATAAAGTACTACCAGAATCAAACATAGCATGCATGTGACGACCAAATATAAGTAATGTACCTTTAATAAGCTGCCTAGTCGCCCCGCTATCTGGCCGTGCTAACGTTTGCGCTTTATCTCTGGCCTGGTCTGACCCTCGTCGTGGCGATGGTGGTGTCCGACAGTCATCCCTCAAGGGTCCCCTCCGCCCACACCGATGAAATCTATACGGCTCTCCAGTCTACCCGTTTGTCCGTCTCCAGATCTCGTACCATGACCTCGGTCCACCCGACCCCTGCCATGCCCCCTAATCTCGACCTTGACTGTACTCCTTTGGCTGTGACTTATATCGATCCACTGATGCTGATGCGATGGCATGAACCGACTGTGGCTCCTCGTAGGGGAACTGATGTTGGGTTTTGGGGTTTATCGCGGAGATTACAAAACAATTTTGATAAAAACCCCAACAGGATCCGAATCTAATTTCATTAAAAACGTTTAAACCATGAAAACTTAATCATACCTCAGTCGCAATATACCATTCTGAAGGTTGATCGATCTCTAAGGCACTGCCAACGACAAACGCCCTCTACCAGTAGTCCACACACGAACGGCGGCCGAGATTCGAAGTGCTATCTTTAAGAGAATACCAAATCTTTTGTTTCTCTTCAAAACGATCCAGAGCATACCAAAAATCCTAAGTCGTTTTCTTAAACAAAAATAGAGTTTCAGCATTTTAATCTTTCGTTTGTGTTTTCTAACTTAAAGCGTCTATTTATACAACTCTTGTATATAGACGGTTAAGTAAATTACACATATACCCCTACTTAAAGAAGTATAAGTGTAATACACCACGAGAACGTTTCTGTCATGAATCTTTTCATATAAAATTCATTTTTCTGAACCATCTTAAAATTTCGCAAAACCATTCTTAGTGTGCGACTCAATAGGCTCATACAACGTTGGCAATGTACCAAAACACATTTTGGTATACAAGTCATAAGCGGCCTATATCAAAACATTATGACTACCCAAGTTATATGAATATCAAATCGATACAACCTAATCAATTGTGTATATAACATCATTTGTCACACGATATCCTTTTGATCAAACATAAAGCATGGAATTGTCATCCAACATGTTCAATCATACTAGTCTCGATCTCTAGGTAGACCGAAAATATCCAAGTGACTTTGATCAATATCAATTCACTTAGACTAGGCCTTTTAACAGTCTAACACATCGAAGGATCCACTGGATATCTCTCTTTATATGAAAGGGATAAATTCTATCTTGATTACACAACTTCATCACATTGCTCACACGGTAACCAATCACAACCTTTATAATCGTCCGGTTAAAGACAACGTTTGATTGTGTCAAATCACTGTATTCCTAATGTTGAAGTCTTCGGTAATCTCAAGTCAGAGGACCGAAAAATATACCTATCATGAGAAACAACTATGACTTAATTCATGTGATGTCCTCATAGCGGGTCGATCAAGTACTTTGTTCCCTAACAAGTACTTGTGATCTTGACTCGTATCCCTATACGTATAATCATCATATGATCATCAATCAAGACTCACACTAGTCTTAATTCATTATAGTTCACAGTATAATGATCGACTATGAACATTTAGGATATTTCAGTAAATACTCATGGATCTTATTATAATGTAAACATGCAAATTAATTATAATAAACGGCAAATGAAATCCTCTATTTTATTAACTAAATGTATTCATAAAGACAGTCAATTGATTGACCTAGGGCACTGTCACGACCCAATAATTAATACACGTTTAATTCGTTAATTAGACACAATGGCCCGTGACGTGGGACCCGCAGTGCGATACGTGTCACTACCGAGGCACGGTGGCCGAGGTAAATGTTATATTGGTTGTGTTGTTTGCCAAGTGTATTGTATATGTGTAGACTACTAAGTCATTTACGGGTATGCAGATACCGAGACGAGCGGGGACGCGCCTCGAGTCGCGCGCCGATGTGGGCCGAGGTAGCGGCTCGTGGGGTAAGTGTAGTGAATTTCATTTTATAAAAAAAAATGAAAAATGTGTAGAAGTGGTGGTGGTGAGGCCACATCACCTCACTTATACACCACATATATATATATATATATACACATATCACTTTGATTTCAAAAACAAAAAACAAAAAAACAAAAAAAAAAAAAAAAAAAAAAAAACAAAACAACAACAAAAACAGCAACAGAGGAGACGAAAGGAAGAAGAAGAAAGGAAGGAGGTAGGAGAAAAGATAGACCGAAAGAGAGAGAGAGCTCGAGGAACTCACAGTGAGGTGAGTTGTTGATTTGTGGATGTTGTTGTGTGTCGGCTGTTGTAGTTGTTGTTATCGGCGGGGCGGCCACGGAGGTCGAACCTCCATGGCGACCAAGTGAAATGGGTGAAATGGCAAAGGATCTCCCTTGCCATCAAAACCCATTGGGGTTGGAGTTGGGAGCCAACCCCAACGCCTCACAAAGAAGAAAAAAAAAAATTTGCAGAGCCTCTGCCGTCTTCGCGAGGAAGAAGATGGGACGGGTCGGTCGGACCGACCCCGACCCGATGGAGATCGGGTCAGACCGACCCGGGTCCAGCTGGATCGGGTCGGGTCGACCCGATCCGATTGGACCGGTCGGGTTTGACCCGGACCCACCCATTTATATATATATTATATATACTAGTCAATGGGCACACGCTATGCGCGTGAGACGTAAACAATAAATGTATCAAGAAACATTTGTGAAAGTTAATATTAAAATATTATCTTAATGATTTGTATCAAGAAACAATAAAATATATTTTTAATATATGTTATACATGACAAAGATGTTAGTGGCAGTGAAACCTTTATATATTCTTGGATGTATGATTATAGAAGCTTCTCCATTGTGACTTTTATGAAAGTCTATCAATGATTCGAGGGGGTATTCACATATGATGTTGCTATTAAGCACAAAAAATGGACCACCATCCATCAGCTTCTATTTGGCAAAAGTTAAAAACCCTGCACTGCCCAGGGCTTCAGTCTCGCACAGGCATGTTATATGATTTTGGAGTTTCGTCTCAAAGTCATTCAAAACAGTGGTCATCACCTATAGAAGAATGGCATATATATTTGAATATTACTAATCTTTTTTAACTTCCTCTAGCTGCAGAATAAGACGAATATGCCTTTTGTATTACATCGTTCCTTGTTGATGACAACAAACACTTCAGCCACTCCAGTTGCTTTGAGAGCTTTAATCTAGATGCAAAAAATATATTAAAAAAAAAGATTAGCACTCACCCAACTATTAATGAAAATCACAACATACACGAATCCATGTTTTACCAAAAATTGCAAGCAAGATGCACGTCAAGGAATGGTCTAAACCTGATAAAGAATTGCAGGTTTATTAGCAAAATCAACCAGCAGCTTTGGTACACTCAATGGCAATGGCTTCCACCGCCTCCCCAAACTTCAAAGATTAATAAGTGCCTTCATGGTGACACTCCTGGGGAACATCATTACAATAAGGAAAAAAGAGTTTGACTAATAATTGATCAAGCTATCAAATAGATGAAATAAGGTTTAACCAAAACTTCAAGCAAGTCCAACAAAATTTACCTACACAATGAGAAACCAAAAACATTGAAGAATTCTTTGGAAAGATGAAAGGCTCCTTTTGAGTTACAATATATTACATAATGGTACAACTTTAGATTTTTTCTTTCATTTTTGGAACTCATTTGTAATTGTACCAACTTTATTAACAATATTTTTGATTCTTGGATGGTTTTTCTGTTGAAGATAAAGCATATTGAAGAACATGGGGAAAAAGAAGAATAAAGCAATAACAAAACTTCCAAAAAAGAAGCTTGTCAAAAAGATTAGATATATAACGTAAATAACTACACCACTGCACAGGCCAAGTTTGATTAATCGGTCCCAATCCAAATAACTGAGCGAATATCGCACAAGTTGCAAGTATCTCCTTAAACTAACCAACTATTTAACTCATGTTCATCAACTTCATCTTACAATTCAATCCATTCTTTCAGTTTGATTTTACATGTTCAAAATGGTACCATTCCGATTTCGGATTTTGACATTTATCTGTTCAAGTACTAATATTTGTATCACTAACAGCCTTGAACATTGAAACCCATATATTTTCATGCGATGCATGTCAATCATTCGGATAACTCAATAAATGTATCTCATTTAACACATTTATATATATATATATATATATTTAAATCATTAATTAAATTAAACCATTTTTAATATATAATAAATTCTTGAAAATAGATAAAAATATGTAAAAATTCAGAAAAATTACGAAAAAATAGGAAAAAATATATTTGTGACCCAAATCAATAAAACTTCAATATTCCTATAAAAAGTGAAGAATTCGGGAGTCGATCGAGGCATTATATCGGGATTTTACCTCGAAAAATGTGAAATCGATAAATTAGTCTCGAACTCAATTTTGACCGATGTCGATCAATTTAGGGATGTTAAATCATTAAATTAGAATTTAAATTGATACATTTTCAATTGTTATGATCCTAAATGAGCTATTACGTGGTTTGGGTGCGTACATCGACGCGACGGAAGCCGGATAGCTTAGGAATTGTTGTGTGTATGTAAGTAAACTGATTTAAGACATTTATTTACATTTCATTCCATTTATTTATTTCTTCTCAGTTATTCGAACTGAATTACCTTTGAAATCCATATGCTATGACTTGTTCAGTTGCTCATTTTACGATGTTCATAGCATACTCTGTTTTGTATATCATTGATTCCACTTCCTATATTTTGTCATGTTGATTGTTGTGTGTGGAAGTCATTGATATAGCATGCTATTAGGATAGTTTGTTTATTTTGACTCAAGTCCTTTGTGCATTAGTATGCTACTACATCTCTTGGATTCCAATGTTGTGTCATTTTTTAATATGAAAGTGGTTCTTGTGGTTAGGGTCATTCGATGATAGAAATTCAGCTTTCATACGAGGGTCACTAGACTTGTCGAGATGTTATGGAATTTCTCCACTACCTTGCATGACACACGAGGTCACGTGCCTCGAACGGGGTAACCGGACCTCGGGGGTTGTTGGCGCAAGAATAACTTGGGTGAACATGACGAGTTTTAAAACTCGGGTATGTTAGCAAGTATACATTCCGGTGATGACTAATTCACTTGGAATAGGAAAGGCGTATCGTACGTACGACCTTTTGAATTTATGATATAGAGCTCAATTTGAAATGAAATGATATAGAGCAGAGCTCAAATTGTAGTGGACGGGCTGATGTGATGAAGATCGCGGCCGACCGACCCTAATCCATTACTACTTGACCTTGAGTCAGTTTCATATTTGATTAACTCAAGTATATCTTTGCATGACGTTTCTTTCAGCATAGTTTCTATTTAAATTATGCAATTTGATACTTATGTACTCCTTAAATAAATTCATGTACTCACCGTCTAGTTTGTGACGGTGGGTGCATATCAACCGAGTAGCAGACCAGGCAAAGAGAAGATTGGTGACTACTCTCTGAGTCGGCGGAGGACTGCTACGATCTACTTTTGTACGTTTTGTATGCTTTTGTATAACTTTTTTTATGTACATGCTCATTTGCCTTTCGGGTTAAGTGATAGGATTATAGAACTGGACACATGTTATATATATCACCATTTTTGTTTATATATGCATGTGATCACTATTTCCCGATTTTTCCACAATAGGTTAGGCTTTAGGATTTCATTTTCACTAGTAACTGAATAAGACTTCCGCTGAATAATGGGTTAGATAAAAAAAATTTAGTAACTCTGATTTACAAACAACCATAGGTTAGTCATTAGAACAATTAAGTTAACCGTAGGTGGTATCATAAATGGTAGGTAAGTAGGTGTTTAACTAAGGCTGACTAATTCCTTGTTAGGTTCTATAGGGGAGATTAGGGCTTAATTAAGGATTAGGCCGGACGGTGCCCTTATTTGTAGTTGGGGCCGTCACAGGCACATGCCTCAACAACTGACTGCCTTGAAAATCATCCCGGTTTCCCCTCTCCCGTCTATCATCTCTTCGGTCTCTATCTGGACGCTTCATCTGTCTCTTCCTCCTCGAGTCGACCCGACTCTCCCTACCTCCTGTCGATCGCGCGTATGCCGACCCTTTGCGATATATGTCTCATGAACCAATGCCTTGTCAAAGATTTCCCGCAAAGTCGTTGCTCCGGTCGAGACAATTGTTGACACAATCCTGTCATCAACCCTTCTGGTGAAATAATAGATCTGCAAGCGCTCTGTCCCGATAACATCTAAAGAGAACTGCAGCAAATGTCGAACCTCTCCATATATTGCATCAAAGTCCAACTACCCTATCTCAATGCTTTGAGCTCCTCCTTCAGCCTCAACCTAACTTCCATAAGTATGTACTGATCGTACAATAGCTCCCTAAACTCAGCCCATGTCGTCGGTTCTGGATGAGTATATGTATATGTCGTCCACTAGGCTACCGCATGCCCTCTCAAACAGGCTCCCGAAAGTCGTGCATGTACTGTCTCATCGTTCCTCGTTAGCTTATGGAAACGTTGATGAGACATTATCCATCTCCCTGCAGCCTCGGGATCACCACTGCCGTAAAAGAATCCAGGCTGGAACTTTAAAAACTTCTTTCAATAACTTCGCTCTAGGTGCTAAGACGAATGTCGATGTCGAAGGAGTATCAACAGCGGAAGTAACCTGGTCTATTGTCATGTGTGGAGGCTTAAGAGTCGACGTCTCCAAAAGAATAACGATTATGCTAGTTATTTCGTGGATCCCTCTGTCGCTACCCCCTGAATTGGTGTCTGATGTACCTTTGAACAACAGTTGTCTCTGTCGGTACAATCACGGCTACTGGCTCTCTAACTGAAATGAGTGTCGCCAGTACCGCGATCTGCTCGTGTAATAGCCGTAATACCTCGGCCATCTGTGTCTCCTCGTCCTAATCGGAACATCCCTAATCGCATCGTTAGTCTGTCCAGTCTCAAACGGCGCACCAAACTGTCCGTCCATAATCTGCATCGAGAATGCGCTCCGAATTAGTCTCGAGGTATATACATATATCATATAATAAAATGAAAATATAACATGTATATAAGTTCTAACTCTACCCGCCTCGCATCACTTCCCAACTAAAGTTCTAAGGCAATCACTTCGGTTTTCACTTCTAAATTCATTGATTAAGTTTTATTGTCTTAGGACTTCTTTTTTGCTATGATACCAACTGTGGCGGCGCTCGCTGCCCCGAGGTGACGTGTTTTTATGTACTCCTTGCCAGCTGGCCTAACTACACGTGTACGGCACCTGCCCGTCCTTTCTCTGTCTCGAAATGTATCCATTTGTGCGTGTACAGTGTATAAATAATATATTCAACGGAAGACGTACGTAAATGCAAGAATTATTAAGAAACAATTTAACAAAACCTAGTTTGGAAAAACCCTGAAAAGTATTGTGTTAACAACTTTATAAAACTAAGCATGTACAAGGTCATGTCACTCCCCAATTCCCAAAAGAATCAAAAGATCAAAATAATCACACGTACAATTAATCCTCAGATGTAGGTAGTCGAGGGTACTCTTCTCCTTTACTTGTACATTCAATCATCAAAGAAAATGGATGAGTTCATATAAATAAATGGAAGTTAATAAATACTGTTAAATAAACATGCATAATGTAAACAGACAAATGTAAGTAGGGCATCGCATGCATATATAACAATAAAGTGTAAATGTGTGTGCTTGTTCCAGTCAGACTAAACCATACTTCGGGATTCCCTTCCAAGATCTCATTAGTGGACGCACCCAACTAGCTATCACATGATCCCTCTCCGTGGCCGGCGTAGACCTACGACTCACCGACACATGTAGCAATTCAATAGCTCGGGTCGTTATCCACCGAGAACTCCTGATACACATGATATGGTCTAGAATGCATAGACACACAACGAAAAATTCGGTGGGAGTAACTCAACCAACCGTGCAAACAACGACAAGATATAGATATAGGAGAAATCACAAGGAAATATTGGAATTGAATGGAATTACAAAGCAAAATAAATACTCAAGAGTTTTTTCAATGGGTTTTACAAACCTCACAACGTGCTCCACTACCCCGTAATCAATCCCCGGGTCCAAGTCCACTAAAACTTAGTCGCCAATTGATCATCGTGTCAACTTATGTCCATTTATTAATAACTTAACTTAGCATGACAATTTACCACAAATTTCTAAAAATTTTAGGCTAAATTGCCCATTTCGCGCTTTTCGAGGCAAACCCCACAAAAAGTCGTCCGACATTCCCACTTATGTTCTTTTCACAGAACTTTATCAATTTCTATTTATTTTATCGAAATATAATTTTTCTCAATTTTTTCGGATTTTTTCCAAATTCTTCTTTCATTTTTCTTCCCTTTTTTCTCTTTTTTTTTGTTTAGGTTTGGGTCGGGTCGGACCCGACCCTGGGCCAGAACCGGTCCAGGCTCGACCCATGGGTGGGTGCGCACGCGCGCGCGAGTGTGCACCTTCCCCTTCCTCCCGATCGAACCAGCTACTAGTTCGATCCAAAAAAAAAAATTTCTCCTCGATGGCAGGGGAGACACCCCTGCCACCTCCACCTTGGCCGGTTCGGCCTCCATGGCCGAACCCCACTCTCGGCGACCCCACCGAACCCACCAAAATTACACAAACAACGATTACTCACCTCGACCGTGACGTCTCCACCTTCTCTTCTCTCATTCCCGCGCGTTGCTTCTTCCCCTCCTCCTATCCTTTTCTTCCTTCTTCTTCCTCTCGGTCTCCTAATCGGTTGTGTGTGTGTGTGTGTGTGTGTGTGTGTGTGTGTGTGTGTGTGTGTGTGTGTGTGTGTGGTATGTGTGTGTGTGTGTGTGTGTGTGTGTGTGTGTGTGCATGGGGTGTGTGTGTGGGGTATAGGTGTAGGTGAGTGGACAAGTGTTGTTTGAATGGACAAATGTTGTTTGAATGGACAAATGTTGTTGAGTTAGGTGTCTTGACACCTAAATGTGACACAGCTAAGACACTCGCCCGTGCTTTCAGGCGTTTCGACGTCCGATTTCGCGTCTGAACCATGATATACGTATACCGCCACGTCACTAGCCACCCAATATCTATTCCATATTATTTACTTAACAAATTTTTATTTAATTTGTGTGTTTTTGTTTCCCCGACCTAATATTTGGTCCCGTCGACTACCCGATACCCGCGTCGACACGTATATCGAGGCGAATACAGCTCACACAATCTCGTTGTGTGTTAGTTTCTCCGTCCTAATATTTGGTCTCGTCAACTACTCGGTACCTGCGCCGACACGCATATCGAGGCAAATACGGTTCACACACCCTCACACGTATTATTTTGGAACATACACAGATGCGATGTATTTGAATAAATTACACCGCAAATAAGCAACCAACACACCATAAACTTTCATACCTAAGTCACCATGTGTCCTAGCATACCGCGGCGTCCGTGTAGATCCGAGCTGGCATCCACGTCTGT
Source organism: Stephania yunnanensis (assembly GCA_039657365.1). Lineage (NCBI taxonomy): Eukaryota > Viridiplantae > Streptophyta > Magnoliopsida > Ranunculales > Menispermaceae > Stephania > Stephania yunnanensis. The sequence continues at coordinate 48,100,569 of CM077585.1, read as the reverse complement.
AAATTTAATAGTCATTAATAAAATGGGTCGTTACATAATATATGACGACAAACATTTGAGATCAGCTACATGCATTAAACACTTTTTGATCAATCAATTTTATTCCTTTAATAATCAAGCTGATAGCTGATAATTAATAATCTAATAATTGATAGCTGATAATCTAATTGAACAATTATAATTATTTGAAAGACTAGCTGATCGAGTAGCTGATAAATGAAAAATGACATAAAAGGATATATATATATATATAAATAAATTATATGTAAAAAAATGTTAAAAATGAATAATATATCCTATGACATAAATAAATTATATTAATATTTATGTACTATTACATAAAATAAATAAATTATGTATAAATATTATATCAATGAGACAACAATGTCTTCACGTAGGTGTGCAACAATTTAATTCCAAACTCCTTTATAAAGTTTGTAACAAAAAAAAATAAAAATAAACTTGATGAAGTGGCGTGTATTAATTAACGCATCCATCACCAATGGCAACACGGATCCATCACCAATGGTAATACGAATTTAGACCATCGATTGGTGTCACATTATAGATGTGGAGAAAATATTTATCCTATGTGGCACTCGATAGACATTCAATTCAATAGTAACATGGATTTATACCATGGATTGGTGCCACATCATGGATGTGGAGTGGATGTCTATCATATATGACACTAGATAGACATTCACCTCTTAAAATATTCTCCAATGGTAATATGGATTTAGACCATAGATTGATGAGGTGACACTTTTATTTTTAATTTTTATAATATTAATAAAGGCTTGAAAAAAATAAAAACTTTAAAAGAATTAATAATGCTGACGTGGCAGTCTACCACAACTGTTTAGAAGTAGACATTGTAGTAGATACTCTCCACTTTGATTTCGTGTCACATACGATGGACATTATGAATCCATAGTCCCATTGGATAATATATTTTGGGTTGAATGTGGATTGTATCTTGGATTGATCTATTTCTACCTCAATCCATGGTCCCATTAATTGGAGATGCTCTAACCTCTTAAAATAATCTTCAATGATAATGTGGATTTAGACTATAAATTGATGAGTTGAAACTTTTATTTTAGTTTTTCATAATATTAATAAAGGCTTGAAAAAATAAAAACTTTAAAAGAATTAATAATGTTGATGCGGCAGCCTACCACAACTTCTAGAAGCGGGCATTATAGTAGACACCCTCCACTTTGATTTCATGCCACATAGGATGGACATTATGAATTCATAATCCCATTGGAGAACATTTTTTTGGTTGGATGTAGATTGTATCTTAGGTGATCCATTTCTACCCCAATTCATGGTGATCCATTTCTACCACAATTCGGACTCATTCGAGTACTATGGAAGGATGGAGGATGGATGGCAATCGTGTCAGACCAAAATCGTGTCAGTAAAGGTAAAAGTGGAACAAAAATGATAAATGACGGTTAGTCCAGCTTTGTTTGGCATGTCAAAATTAACTTATAAGCTAATTGATGACTTTAAGCTAATTTTAATTTATGTTTGATTAATTAGCTTAATAGAAAATAAACTAGCTGATCATCTAAAATCGTAAATGTTTAAGTTTTAAGACGACAGATTAACTTTCATCTGTCAATTTTGCCCTTATATATTTCGTTGAAATAGAAGTGCATCATTCCGTTAGACTTATCCAATTTTTTAAAAACGAATCTATCCAACTCGTAAAATCATAAAATATGATGATAAACATTCCACTATCACCTAATCACGTGTGGCATGTATTGCTATACATGTGCGCTTTTTAAAAAGTGAGGTGGATTTAGTTTGTATTTAATAAAATAGTGAGGTTTACTTTTAAATTCTAAAAGTAAGGTATAACTCCTTTTTAAAATGAACTATTGATGATAAGGTGGCATGCATGGTGGTGAGGTGGTGGTGAGGTGGTGGTGAAAGACATTTGTATGGATAACTCATTTTCAAAATGAACTATCTATACAAAATTATACACTCTATGAATGACTCCTTTTGAAAATGAGCTATCTACAAAACTTTTCGCCCTATGAACGACACGTGCATATGGAGATGGACGACCCGCGTCACTCGAGGTAGACAACCAATGTAAACAACACGCACGCATATCGACGCGGACAACCCATGCAAACGTCACCCATGTACGTTGAGGTGGAAATTTCATGCAAATGTCAGGCACGTCTGTCAAGGTGGGCGACCCATGCAACTTTGTGCAACTCATGCGAACGTCACGCACGTGTCTCGAGGTAGTAAAGCAAATGCAAACATCACACACGTATCTCCTGGTTGACAATACATGAAAACATGCACGTATGTCGAGGTGGGCAAACCATGCATCTTTGTGCAAATCATTCAAACGTCACACAAATATCTCGAGGTGTGGACAACTAATGCAACCTCGTGCAATCCATGCAAACCATCCGAAGTGAAGCACGTATTTCAAGGTAGACAACTCATGCAACCTGGTGCAGTTCATGCAAATCATCCAAACGTCATGCACGTAACTCGAGGTTGGAAACTAATGCAAACATCATGCATGTATCTCGAGGTGAACAATCCATGCAAACGTCATGCACGTATCTCGAGGGGACAACCCATGCATATCCACTACAGACCATAGACCTCATGCAAACGTCATGCACGTATTTCGAGGCGCTATTTGTGTACCCCAAGTCAACGTGGCAAGTACACACAAATAGCGCATTCAAAAATACGCTATTTGTGTGTTCTTGCCACATCGAAATTTACGTGAGATGTCCACGTAAGCCACAAAATTTGCTCTAACTAATAGCGCATTTTCAAAAGGCGATATACCCTATTTTTTGAATAAAAAAAACCACTTATTTTCCTCATTTAAACTAAAATATGTTGTACTTTTGTAATTTTTTCTCACCTTTCACCTCGATAAATTGACACATAAATATTATGCAAGGAACAATTGGATATTTTGATATAGACAAATATAAATTATATGCAATAATGTTTATATGTAATTTATTTTAAAAAAGAATTTATAATACATAATATGTTATATACGTATATTCATAAACTATATGTTAATATAACATAACGTTTTATGTCATTTTGATCAATTAAATTATTAAGTGTCGGTTACAAAATTTTCAGCTTTAACTATCAACAGCTCTTAATGCCAAACAGAGCCCAACACTAGCGCTTAAAAACTTCATGTCTCATCTAGTTGATTTAAGAAATCATCTACTTATCAAACGCAACGTATTTTACAAACTAGTTTATAATTCAACTTACATGATAACTGGCAAGCTAGTTTATGTAAACCAAATAAAGCCTCATTTTCTTATAAGCATGTAAAGGGAAAATGCTGGGTACCCCAACACGAAGCACAAAGAAAAAAAGGATGACTGGACAATTGCGTGTTCAACCTGAACGTCCATGTTGGGAGCCAAAGCATTTTCCTACGTAGAAACAGAGTTCAAAATCCATCTAAACACCACCACCAACTCAATCACTTGATACAATCTAATTTCAATCTCACTTATCAAGTGGTGTTGAGTGCCCCCTCTATCATAGGTGGATGTTTGTACCAAAAACTGTACTTTTTTGGAGCCAAAACTAGATGTGTTTACATGCCTAGAAGAAATCCTTCTCATTAGATGGCAAATAACAAGGACTTTGTCGACTGAATAACTTCTTAGATATCAATGAAATGGAACAGATTACATGGCCTACTAGTAAGCGAACGCACGGTTAATACTCGAAATAAGATGTCAAAATTCTTACTGCAATATGTTTTGTTTTCATCCAATACCTGCAACAAGTGACAAACAGAGTTAATGGTAAGGTTAAACTCTGTTACTTCCGGAGATTCATTATTAATTCTGTTCAAGTAGAAAGGTAATTACAAAATCCTCTACAAGTCTCAAGCCAGAGTGGATAACAAAAAATTTGTCACGAAAACGACAATAAACCACTCAAAAACTAGTTTTGCTAAACAGGGCATCCACATAAGATTCAGATAACTTAAGCAGTAGGTGCAGCAGATGAGACTCATAAGCTTTGGCTTCATGTACCAGGTTCAGCAATTCCAGAAAAAATCTCCAGTAAAAGATGCCAAGTGCAAGTTACATTGGTACTGAGCCACCAGGAGAGGTCATGAGCGTTAGAACGTCGGTAACGGAGGCCATGGAACTCAATGCTGCCTTCAGAACGTCTTGGGAGCATCCGGGTTTCACTATGCTCCTTACCTGCAGAAGAGAGGAGAAAATTGAAACAACAATATTAAATAAAATCATACATTTCAAATGGCAATAATAAGCTTTCTTCAAATCGCAATGGAAGTAGCGCTACAAGTTTTTTTTTTTGGTCAACGTCTCCAAAAATTGGGATTCTGTAAACAGTAATCGATAATGCTGAAGGTCAATATATAACAAAGAAAAATGCAGTCAAATATTTGTGATCTATGCCTGTGCTATTTGAACCCTTTATTTTTGGATAAAAGGCCCATGCTGACATGATCTTTCATGGTAAGGATATAATCACATTGTAAAGATGCAGGCACATAACATCAATGAAATCTTAATTTTTCGCATTAGTTGAATGAGCAAGAACAAGGAGAGCATATCTCCCACATCCATTACGTAAGCCGTGTAGAGAATACACTAATCGCTAGAGCAGCTAGAGCCGCACAAGATGCGTTTAATTTTTTTAAAGAGGTAACAAATATATGGTAATAGTTTCATAGATTAAAAATGTACCAGCAAGGTAAATACATTCATTAACAAATTTAGGCCAGCAAAATCAAGTTCATGGAACAGCGAAGTGCAATGGATGATTATAAAGAATTGATATCACGACCAAAAAAAAATTAGAGGAGAATAAAGTAGATGAAATCACCTTTTCAAGGTATTCCTGCAGCTTCTTGATCCGGCCCATGTAATCTTGGTCTTCAACACTTAAAGTCACGGCCTTGTTATCAGCCCCAGGACCATCAAATTGGAGGGGACCCGGGTTTCTGTAAATATCATCCATCAAAAACTTCAAAGCATTCTTGCTAAGCAACCTGCAAACAGAACGACCTTCTATTTCAGTGGACAACAAGCACAAAGACCAAACAATTTTTAGTCACGTGAATAAAAGTCTAAAACTATACCTCAAACATAATTTTTTCTGCGCTTCCTCAGTAAAGGAAGTCAGTATATGGAAACTTGTAAGATTATACTATTGATATATTTTTTCAAGACCATATGTCAAAATTAAAGAGAAACATATGAAGCAATGAACAGTAATGAATACGGTGGAAGATTACGTAGTAAATTGAGAAGCAAACTATAGCACAATTAGCCTACAGAATAAGAAAGGACAAATGGAAAAAGCATATTGGGGTTGAACCTTTGGTTTGAGGATTTGCAGAACGTGGGTAAGTATTAAGGTACATACTACGAAGAAGCCATTATGCAAATATAGTCATGAAAAAAAATGGCCCTTGAAACTGAAATGTCAACCAAGCAGGCATACAATATTGATAGAAAACTACAAAAAGCTGGAGCCAAGGGCGAGACCAATATCTCAAGCTCCCCCAGGCTAGACTAAGGGGACATACGCACGCACGTGCCCACCCACCCACACTTTAAATAAGTGACAAGTTTGTACATGGATGGCTGAAAGAAGGTCAAGTTTGTACATGGATGATGATGGAGAATCTCAAGGAGGAAAGCTGTCGAAATTTATTATGGACCTAGATGAAACTCATGTTGGAAAAAAAAAAAAAAAAAGTTTGTACATGAATGGCTGAAAGAAGGTCAAGTTTGAGCCTCAAGGATAGACTCCAAAAAGATGGTGAGAAAATTCGTTCTAATTGGATATGCAACACATCCACTTTAAATTAGTGACAAAAACACCCGAGGTACTTGGAGTTTTGCGTTAAGAAAGAGTTTTTTGCTTGGTTAGAACTGTTTCCAAAAATATCCAGCTAAAATAGGACTACAGATTATTTACACCAGCTGCTGCCTCTTGATACCTGTTTATTTGCTTTTAGATAATAAATAATATAATTAAAGTGGAAAATTGACAAACATTCAGGAGGGGAAACTAGATACATAGTTGCATGTTATTTTTAATAACTAAGCAACATGATGAACAAGAGACAATTAGTAGATGTTAGAACTTTGAAGAGACACTTGAGAATGGGAATTTGAATAAACTAAAGTGATTGAGACTAGCATATGACGTGACAGCATTATCACATGACTTGCATAGAAGGTTAAAAAATAACGAAGAATTCTTGAATCCTGTAAACCACCTTCCCAAAAACATACTTAGTTACTCGAACTACTGGATGAAGCATATCCGGTAGATATGCAAACACTAGTAAACATGTAAAAAGTAGTTATTTGTGGAGCATTTTTCATGTTAAGAGATCGCCTTGCTTAGGAAACTTGTATAATATGTAAGGTAGTGGTACACATTTAGGAAAAAAGTGTAATTATTCTAAGTATTGGATATAGGGAGATCTCTCTAATTAAGAAAGTGGGTCGCTTGGTTTTCAAGTCGAGAAAATGTACATATATGTGTGAACAAATGTGAACAATGACATTGTGACAGAGAATTGACTTGAAACCAAGCCACCAACTTTCCTAATAAAAAAAATATCCCTACATTCAATACTTAGAATAATTACATTTCTTTCCTAAAAGTGTGTCGCTACCTTACATATTATACACGTGTCCTAAGCAAGGAGATCCCTTAACATGGAAAATACAATTCCACAAATAACTACTTTACATATTTAGTGGTGCTTGCGTATCTACTAGATATGCTTCATCCAATATGAACATCTCCAAACCCCTAGGGGATGCGAGCAAAAAATACTAATCTTAACACATCAAGAAACTCCAAAGAGACTGAACCCTCTGGATGAGATGAAAATCACTCTCCTACTACCTCAGGTGGATACATGACTATTATTAGGGGTGGGCAGCGGTTTTCGAAAAATCGTCCAAACCGTGTGGTTTGATTTGGTTTGGTTTTTAAAACTTGTGGTTTGGGTGCGGTTTGAAAAATGTAAAAACCGCAGAATCGTTGTTTGGTAGCGGTTTTCATTTTGGAAAAATCGCGGTTTCACCAAACCGAGGGTATTTTAGTAATTTTCCTCAATTTACTTAAAACCCTAACAATATAAATTTATAACAACGTACTCCACACTTTTCCTCTCAACTATTCTATCTCCCTCTCTCTCTCAAGACCACTACTTCTCTCTCTCAACCGTTCATCTCTCTCTCTCTCGAGACCACTGCATGTCCACCTCCACCCACCGCCACCAATCTTCGCCGCCTCCTCTCACCGCCACGAGTCGTCGCCGCCTCATACCGTCGCGCCCACTAGTCTCCCCTTTTAGTTGTGCCTCCCACCGCCGCCGCCTCTTAGTTGTGCCTCCCACCCACCACCAATCTTCGCCGCCTCCTCTCAATGCCACCAGTCACCGCCCCTCTCAGTTGTGCCTCCCACCGCCAATGGCACCCTCCCACCAATCCCGCCTCTCCCACCGCCGCGCCTCGCACCAGTTGTGCCTCCTACCGCTGTCTCCCGCCACCAGTGGCCTCCTCCTACCGCGCGTCCCACCATGAGTGGCTGCCTCCCCCACCAATCGCGCCTCCCATCGCCACCTCCCGACCACTATTTTTTAAAAAAAATATACCCTAAAACCACGAAACCAAACCGACCAACCCGCGGTTTGCATAGTCGGTTTGGGTGCGATTTTAAAGGTTCACGGTTTGGTGATGGTTTGTAAAATGACCAAACCGTGAACCCCGGTTTGGTCGCGGGTTTGGTGGTTTTCACCACCAAACCGCAATTTGCCCACCCCTAACTATTATTCCCATTCCTTAACATTGCATAGGTGATTGTGTTGTGTCATAGTAATATGTAGGGCTACAGTTACCAACCAAGTGGGTGGCCCAATGATTTGGTATATGGTATTGTTTCGAGAGGAGGGGGGGTTGAGTCCTATTGGGGGCAAGGAAAGTTGATTTCTTTCTTATAAAAATATGTGAGGGTACAGTTAAACTGTAACAGTTAATAGTTTTTTTTCTAAAAAGAAAAAGAAAAACATATAATTTTACATCTTCAAATAGTATTTCAAGATTAAAATATAGAGGCTTTGTTGCTTTTGTTGTTGTAGATGGTATTTCAAGATCTAATATTTTCTTAATCCGACAAATCACATATACTATCTGAGAAAAAAAAAAGCATACATTGTAAAAAAATTTCTTTTAGTACGGCCTTGTAAACAAAATACTGATACACCAAGTATATAGTGACTTACTCATATGCTTTGCCTTTCAAATCAATAGTAGCTGGATGGATGGCAGGTTTCCCAATTGAGGAAGCACCAGGCCCATGAGAAAATCTTTTAACAGTCATCATTGCCTGAGATAGACCAATTATATGGTAAATTTACCATTAAATGTACAATGAAAAAGACAACCTAAAGTAAAACAAAGTTTCACCGAGAGCAACCATACAAAACAGGAGAAAAACATTTTCATTCATACAAACTAATGTAGCACGGAAATCATATTATCAACCAAGAAATATATAAATGCTAACTAATTTTTCATTCTTACAAACTAATATAACACATAAATCCTATTATCAACCAAGAAATATACAAATGCCAGCTAAGTTTTCATGCATACAGAAAATCCTATTATCAACCAAGAAATATATAAATGCCAACAAAACTAGCCCTCCAACAATCGAGTTCTAATAGAAGAAATCAACCATATCACGGCTATTAAAAAGGACAAAAAAAAAAGATACATACCGTAATAGGAGCTGCACCACAACGCCACTTATTTAAAGGATTCTTTAAGTTTGTAACGGTTGCCATGTAACCATTCAACCTAGCTGCTAGAATGTGATAGGAAATGTGCCCAAGCACCTGATAATCATGGGTATTTGTAATTAACGGATACATAACACGGAAATAACAATAAATGTGAAATAGGTAAAACAAAATAAATATAACTTACATAGGCATAGTCACAATCGAACTTTGATGGTAAAGATCCTCGAGCCTGATAACCAAAGAAGTGGCAGATGGCATTGAATTTCTTCCCCTTGTATGTGCCAGCTTTCTGTCAAAAGACAAAAGAAGTAAATAAGCACACTATATGCCAAAGATTCAAGTACCATAGACATTTATAGAATTAGAGCAAAACTCTATAAGCATCTGGTCTTGTTCAGTTCTTCTATAATCCATTAAAGTAAAATAGACATATGAGACAAGATAGGGAGAAGAAAGAAAGATATCAATGTAAATAGGGTACAGCTGAACAGAAAACAATAGTCCATGTTATGCAAGTAACTACATTCTCCCTAAAAGGGTATTTCACTTTCACATCAGACCCATCTAAAGGGAAGGAGATAAAGAGAAGAAGGTGAACAAGTCATTGAAGATGATGCTCCGTGTAAAATTCTAGTTGGTTACCCAGAACAAACCAATTAACAGCTAACTCATTTCCTCCAAGATGGAATATAGCTGCACTTGCACGATCATCCAACAGAACTATATGTATTATATACATGAATACATATTTATCATGTATATTGAACTCTAATGCATATGTAATAATAAATCCTTAAAATGTGTTACAAGAATGTTGAAGAATGATGTGCGGGCACATATTATAAAAGAAAAATAGGGTCAGATAAGTAGAGGATAGAATTGAAACTAAATCGAAAAAGCTATGATATAATTGATACAACTTGTAAAGGTTAAGGATATTTTTTTTATCATTAGGCCTAAAGGATATAACCAGTTGAGAATCCTGATATAACTTGGATGCATGTAAGAAATTAACAATAACGTTGAAGGCATTACTAAATTATATGAATATGTTTCTAAAGATACCCTAAACCCTAGATTCAAAGAATTTATCAAAAGATAACACATGCTACTACCATGGGAACCATAAAAATACTAATGTCATGGGAACATCATTTTAATCCAACACATTAATCTATAAGTCATAAATGAACAAAACACTAAATGCACAACACATTATCTGGGGTTCCCATGACATGAGTACATATTTGGCTCCATTGTGTGTGAAACAGAAGCTTCTTGCTCTTGTACATATATAATTAATGCACATTAATTTGCAACATAATAATTAATTACCTTTAATTACTTTCAATCTCAAATAATAAATGACAAAGTGACCATATGACTACCTAATTTGACTAGCTAGTGGAAATAAACTGAAAAACGTTAAATTAAACTTTTTTTAAGAAAATGTTAAATTAAACTTACATTAACGTCAAACTTTATTTTCTTGTACCAAGTTAATTTATAAGCAAAGTGAATAAAATATAAAAAATTCAAAATTTGGTACAACTCCTTGATCCTTCCTATAAATATATGTTATAGTTTTGTAAACTTCTTTCAATTAACTAATCTTTTTTGACATTGAACATAAAATCACAACTCGTCGTAAATAACTGGATGAATACATTATTCCAAATTTTGAAAAAGTTGAAATTATTAAGATTTTAATGCTATATTGAATGATGATCAAATTTAACTGCTACTCAATAAATTTGAAAGTATAACAACTACTTGCATGCACGTATTAATTAAATTGAGTTAATTGTAGAAAAAATTTATCATCAAATAACACTATTTTAATGCACCCAACAGGTGTGGCGAAGTAGTAATGGCATAAGGTTGAGGCACTGACTGAGGAAGAGGTCTAGTATTCGAGTCATGGTATCCTAATCATTTCCAGTTGTACCTCGAGCCATAAAGTTAGTGCACCTGATTAGCCCCAATGGGATTAGTCAAATTGAATGTTTGGATACACATATACCTACAAAAACACTATTTTAACAATGAAAATGCTACAATCAAGGCACCCAAAAGTCGCACCGAGTGAGGTGGCTTGCAAGCCTGCGTCCTTAGGAGTCGTTCGTGCGTGCCTTCGAATACAGTGATACACAGCCCACGTTTATGCACTGAGAATTATATGCACACACCCCAAAGTCACACACTTTTCATGCGGGGCCCACGCGCCACATCACCTGGTGTGACTTTGGGGTGTCAATTCTTCATAAATGCAACATTTTTAAAGATAGCACATTCTTCAAAGAATAAAAAAATAAAAAATAGTGTACGATCTTTTTTTTTGATATTAGCAGGAGTCGAACCCACAAGTCCACAACCTCCCTAACCTTGCCTTTTGGCAAGTGATGCCCCGTCACTCTCACTGGGGATGCTTTGGCAAAAAGAATGAATAATTTTTTTTTTTTGAAAAAAAGTGTAAAATCTTAATCACTAAGACAACAATAATTTTTTAAAAATATTATTTCATAATTAAAAATAAAATAAATCTTTACAAAAATAAAATAAAACAAATAATATTATTTTGTTAAAATGGTATACAATGATATAGTGCATATAAGCATTACATATATTATTACGTATTTTATTTTTTATATCTTATAGTTTTTTTATGCAATCAAATACACATTCTTAAATATTTTGGCAGAATGTTAAATCTTTAAAAAAAAAAAAAACAATTTATTAAGCTATTTTAAACATTCAATTTGGCATGCCACATGGCATTCCTTGACTAGTTTTTTTTTTATCTTGAAAAAAGTTCAAACTTACATTAAATGTATTATAATTTTCAAAGCACAATATATGAATAGTACATTTTATTTCCTTCGCTCATAATTAGAAGGCGTTTTAGAACTTTTCGTTTCAAACAATATAAGACGTTCTACAATTCCAATGCAGCTTTTACCAATTTTACCCTTCAGCATTTAATACTAATTTGGTTAAATGGTGAGCGTTTCTTCTCCCTCTTTCGTGTGGCTTTTTTTTATCTTCTCCCTTGCAAGAGTTTTCAATCTTCTCCATCACCCTTGTTTAGATTTCTCTTTGCTTGTTTGGAAGCGATCATGATGATCTTGGTGGTTCATGGCGGCGTGTGATGCTGAAATCGAAGCGCCCATGTTGTCGTGGCTGATGTGATGGCTTTTGAACTTGATTTGTGGGTGGGCATAGTGATTTCGACCTTTCAGCTCAGTTTTGTCGCCTTAGTTTAAACCTTGATTAGATGTTTCCTGCCCCACCTATTTTCAATTTGATTTGGGAGTTTGATTTTGTGCATCGTCCATTACTCCTTCAAGATTTGGGTTACGGAGTTTGTTTCTCAGGTGACCGTGAGAATACTCGCTTAGATTAATAGGTGGTATTGAAGCTTTCTTAGAAATATTGATCTGCTTCCCTTTTGTTTTAGGAGATAATGTTTGCAGGTGTTGCTAGAGTTTTTAATAGCTTAATTAAAGCACTCTTCCTTTTTGTGTCAAGGGTAATATAGTAATCTAAACATGTAATTAATGCACTCCTTAAAAACAGTGTTTTGCTCAAAATGTCTTATAATCTTGACAGGAGGGAGTAATAACTAATGTGTTACTTGCTATAGCAGGTTACACTAGAGCTCCATGCCATGGGACATTTTTTAGGTCCCATGGTAGAAGCACCATATGTATGTGTGTATATATATATATATATATATTAAAATATGTTGTTCATATATCGTATCTTGAAAACTACAGTGCATTTAATATAAGTTTGAAAGTTTTTCAAGATTAATAATAATAATAATCAAGAAATATCATGTGGCATGCTAAAATGAATGATTAAAATAGCTTAATACAAAATTCAACATTCTGTTTGAGTTAAGAATGTGTATTTGATTGCATGAAAAATTATAAGCTGTAATAAATAAAATGCGAATAATATATGTAACGCTTACATACATTATATTAATGTATACCATTTAATATTTTTTTATTTTATTTTTAATTATGCAATGACATTTTTTAAAAATATAGCTTCTTTTTTAAAAACACAAAAAATATAGCTTATTAATTATGATTACATTGCACATATTTTTTATTCATTATTTTTTTGAAGAATGCACTATTTTTTGCTATTATTTGAAGATATTCTATTTTTTTTAAAAATCACGACATTTTTTATTTGTTAAAGTAGTGTTTTTTTTTAGAAATATGGGTATCCTAACCTTCGGTTTAACTAACCCCATTAAGGCTAGTCTGGCACACCAACCACGTAGCCCGAGTGAGAACTCAAGGAAATGGTACGTGATGATACCATGATTAGAGCACTAGACCTAAGCCTTAGTCAACGCCTCAGCAAGGAATGCAAATAGCGCAGGGAATCCCCATTCCTCTCAGGGATCCACCCCGAATTCCTATTGTCCTTCTCCATATTTATTATTTATATTATTAAACAAAAATACTTTAGTATATCTCATTTATAAATATATCTATATCAAAACTATTTGACTTGACTTTTTCTTTAACATTAATGGGAGTCAAACTCATGACCTCCCAAAATCATGTCTTTCAACAAGTGATGCCTCATCCATCTTATCAGAAATATTGCTTAGGTCGACTTGACTTAATTAGAAGCTAAATCCATCATCGATTCATCATACAATTAAAATTTTGGTTTCAATTCAAATATTTACGTTCAATTTAAAAGTTAATTTGGGTTAATGTCATTTTATGTTTCAATATTATGTAAATAAAATAATTGGTAGAAAAATCACAAGAGAGCAAGATATATAAGGAGTTTACTAAAGTATAATTTTAATGTAAATTTTTTGACATTTTTTTATCCCATTTCCTAATAAATTCATAATTTATATTTAATAAAAAAAAAAATTCATGATTTATTTCACGAAATTGTACATTTTATGTCAATAGTAAATCGAAAAGCAATTTTCTCTTTCTTTAATCAATTACTAGTTGTTAATTGTAAAAATAAATAACAAGAGAAAATAAAAATAAGAAAGAGTTTTGGATTATAAATAGAGTTTGACGTGACAAAGTTGTAAAATAGAGAGAAAAAGAGAGTGTTATAGTTGGAGATGGTTTGATAAATAATAACTATACAACTCAACTACAACATAAGAGTCAAATACTTCATGAATATATGACACAAACAGCTATAATAAAAAGGATGAAGTGGCAGAACAAACACAATAAGAAACTTACCAATCGCTTGTTCATCTCTGCCTCCACTAAATGAGCCAAAAGTTTTTCAGTCTCAATCTAGAGAAGAACAATGATGTTATTCAATAGGATCGTGCTTCTTTTCCGACAGGAAAAAAAAAGGAGGGAAAAAATCAAAATTGCATACCTGGGATAACTGTGCAGAGTTATCTGACTCCGGGCGAAGAAGCAACTGCATCACATAATACCATCTATCCCTCAAATTATCTTTGTTGTGGAACAAACTTTTAAGGCAAGTTAAATCTTTTAACCGATTAAATCGAAAATCAAAATTTGGACCTGTGTTTTGATAAAAGGAGGCAAGAATTCGAATAAGGCTGATGCCCAAGGTGAAAGTTGTGATGAGATGTTGTCACCAGAAACTCCTTCCCTGTATAAACCATGGATTTCCTAGAGGACATAATTACATCACCGCAACATTAATATACGAATTATTGCTCAAAAGGAACGAAAGAGAACTCCTTGAAAACTGTTATTAACAATTATCAAAGAACTTCAAATGAAAATTTAAACTATTCAGCATATTTCAAAACCACGTAGACTACCTGTAACAGAGCATATATTTCAGGAATGCTCTCAATGAGCCCCTCAGGAAGAAGGATCACCCCATGGTACTTGTCTGTTAGACAAAATATAGCAACAAATTTAGGATAATAGCATCACTATGAATAATATGCATAATATGAATGTTAAACATCCTGCACCAAAAAGAAATTTAAAATAATAATAACAATAACAATAACAATAATTATAATAATGTTACTACAGTAAACCCTAAACTCATGAGTTACATGTGCATATTAATGGTTTTTCTGCATTATACATATTCAAAAAATTGTGACAAAATATCAATTATACATTGTTGATGTTATAATAAAACATGTTACAAATCATCACATAATACTCACATTTTATGCACCGAAAAAGATTATTCACGTGTGTTATAAGTGAATAATTGTTTTCAAAAAACAAAATGGAACAACTATATCCTTTTAGTGTCCATGGTAATATTCATTATTTTTTCATACAAACCAACAACTTAAACTCCAACATGAGTCGAATCCCCAACCTTGTCTTTGGCAAGTGATGTCTCATCCATCTCACTAGAGATGCTTTGGATGAAATATTCATTATGAATCTAGTGACGGTTCATTATTTTCAATTTAACTCTCTTTTACTTCGTTGACCTTGTCTTGATTCTATTTCTTTGACCACCTCTTACATTATGCGTTTAGCCTTGGTCATCGCCTAGGCCTTGGTCACCGCCTAGGTATTTGTTGTCAAGGCCAACCCCAATCCCACCTCCTTCGTTGAACGCGACACCCACCTTCTTCGGCTCTAGCGAGCGCGGCACCCACTTCTCGCTTCTCCTTGTTGCCGGGGTTGCCCTCCCTCCTCTCCATAAAACAGTCGTAGAAGGCATGCGACCGTTCAAGGGAGGTTCTCACTCCCCTGTGGACAATTGCCTGCCACCCGCAATTGTTTGCAACGCCGCGACAGTCGCGATTTTTTATTTTTTATTTTTTAGGAAAATTGTTGACGCGCACAACCTTGAGATGCTTGGATTTTTTTTAATGGGTTCCTTGAAATGCTTGTTTTCTATAACTTGTTCTATATTGATTGCAAAAGTGTGTTATGCAAATGTCAAATCGTAGAATATGGCGTCAAGTGATGATGTCGACTTTGATGATTGTTCAATGGATCAAAGTCAATTTGTACGATCTTAATGACATTGGATGGAAGTATGCACACTTAAAAGGCTTGAACAATAAATCCAAGATGACTTGTGTTTTTTGCGAAAAAGAGATCAATCAAGAGATTCATCGAATGAAGTTGCATTTGTCTCAAATCAGTGGGAATGTGGAGCCGTGTAAGAAGGTGATCACGCTTGTTAGAGATGAGGTTAAAGAATTTATATCCAAATCCAAATATGCAAAGGCTAAGAACGAGGAATGACACTAGTGTTGATTCATCCTTGTCAATCCATCAACAAGAGTGTAACATGGAGGATGATGAGGAAGCCGACGTGGTAGTATTGTCAAATGCTAGTGGAAGTGGAGCACCTAGGCCTCCTAGATGGAAGGGACCTATGGATAAGTACTTGTCTCCTAATCCAGCTAAGCGATACCATATTAAAAAAAAAAAAAAAAAAAAACAACAACCATTGAAAACAAGTTCAAGAAAGAAATGAGGAGGGAAAAAAGTTGTATAATACATTGCTTGGTGGATTTATCAAGCGGGAATTCCACTCAAGCTACCATGAACTATGAGTCCCTCTGCTTAAAGAAGTAAAGTATATTGATGACCTTTTAGAGTCCTAGTCGGAGTTTGGTGTTAGCATTATGTTTGATGGCTGGACAGACAAAAGAAATAGATCATTGATCAATTTCTTAGTCAATAGCTCATCTTGTACTATTTTCTTAAAATATGTGGATTCATTATCTCATGCGACGACGACAGCACAAAAACGTTCAAATTATTAGGTGGAATGGCAGAGGAAGTGGGCGGAAAAAATGTAATGCAAGTGATTAATGACAATGCATCCATTTATGTAGCGACAAGCAAGATGCTAACGTGAAAGTGGCCTCACTTGCAGTGGCCTCTGTGTTCAGCCCAATGCATTGATTTGATGTAGAAGATATTGGTGGACTCCCCAAGGTCAAGGCATTGATTAAGAAGGCCATAATGCTTAGTGGTTCTATTTACAATCATGGTTTTGTCCTAAACATGACGAGGAAGCATACTCACAATGCTGACATAGTTCGCCCCTCGGTTACAAGATTTGCAACGTCGTTTCTCACCTTGCAAAGTCTTTACCAGAAAGAAAAAAAAAAAAAAGCATTGAGGAAACTTTTCATTAGAGACGGATAGTTATCTTCTAAATAACCTAGGGATACTAAGGGAGCTCAAGCAGAAAATTTAATACATTCAAAATCATTTTGGGATGGAATTATTTATGCATTGAAAATATCAGCTCCTTCGGTTCGTGTTTTAAGACTCGTCAACGCTGAGAAAGACCTGCTATCGACTACATTTATGAGGCAATAAATAGGGCAAAAGAAGCCATTAAAATTACTTTGGAAGAGAATGAGAGAGTGTAAGTTATTGGATTGAATTGAAGCATTTAGTTTCATCCTATTAAGTGAATTACTTAATAACCTAGCCATAATGTGTATTTTGCATATTGCAACAATAGGTATTTGACAATTTGAGAAATCATCGATACTAGATGGGACAAGCAACTCCATCAGCCACTCCATGCCATTGGCTACTTTCTAAATTCGCAATTTTTTTAAGGTAAAGAATGATGAGGAGGCAATGAAAGGGATGAAAGCTATCATAAAAAGATTTTCCACGAGAACAGACCATAAGGACCTTTTTTGCAATAAATTAACTATTTATATGCAAGCCAATGCCGATTTTGGCTAGCCTAATGCTATTAGGCAAAGAACTAAACTAGCACTGGGTTAAGTAAGTTTTCAATTAGTTGTGTTATTCATTAGTTTCGGTTTTTTTAGTTTAGTTCAAACTTTAAATTACTTGCAAGTTAAGACTTCTTTTAAAATCATTTACGTAGTTAAATGGTGGCGTCTTTATGGAAGTTCAACTCCTACACTCAAACAATTGGCAATCAAAGTCCTTAGCTTGGCATGTAGCGCAAGTGGGTGTGAAAGAAATTGGAGCGTGTTTGAGCATGTGAGTTACACTCAAATTATTGCTTTAGTATAGGCTGTTGAAGCCTTGAAGGTGTATATACCATATAGTTATAAAGAGATTAATTTAATATAACTCGTCTTCTTTCTTAACTTTCAGATTCACACAAAGAAAAGGAAAAGATTGGAACGAAAGAGGTTGAATGATCTGGTGTACATTAGCTACAATCAAAGGTTGGTTGAAGGTTCAATAAGAGGGAGAAATTGAACCCACTTACATTATCAGATATTGATGGTTGTTGTGAGTGGCTCAATGGAAAAATGCAAGAGATAGAGTTGGTTCATAATAATCACAATTTAACATGGGAGCAAGTTGAGAGAGCTATTGGTGCAGATGAAGCAAGATACCTCACTAGATCGCATATGCCGATGGATGAGGTTGGTATTCAAGTGGAACAAGAGCCATTACCCAATATTGATTCTGAACCTGATGAAGATGAGATAGATGAAGAAGTGTGCAACCAAGAACTAGCTGACAAAGACGTTTCAGGCAATGATGTGGATGATATTGACGATGCGGTTCTCTTACAAAAAGTTCAACTTCAATCAGATGAGGATGATTATTAAACTATGATTCAATCAACTTGAGCTTGCTATGCTCTTGTAGATTTAAGCATTTATGGTTGTAGTTGTAGGCTAGAAGCCTTAATGAATTGTGTTTTGGTTTGGATGTTTGTTTGTTTGTTTCTTTTTTTAGTTTGATTGTGTGAGTGGTTGATGATCACGATGGTTAGATGCTTGATTCAATCAACTCGGGCTCGCAATACTCTTCATCTTTTTGTGGACTTAAGCATTTATGCTTGTAGGCTAGGTTACCTGGACTCGAATACGGTATCGAGTACAAGCACTTATCTAAGTGTCAAGTTTGGCTTTTTTTCAATTAGAGGATATGGGGACTCCGCTAAAAGTACCCAAAAATTTAGACATGTGTACTTGGATACAGCAAGAAAAAATCATTAAAGCAAATGCATTAATCAAATACCAATTAGTCTAATTGTGTGACACTAATAAGATATCGTGAGTTGCACCTTGTACAGCATACAAGTCACTACTCCAAATGAAACAAAAGAAATCATGACTGACATGACTCTTGCCACATCTTCCTCCATTCTTTATTTTACTACTTGGAGAAGAAGTCATTGACAATGACAGCTCTTGACTGCTCTTGTCTCATCTTTCTCCATTCTTTTATTCTATTACTTGGAGAAGAAGTCATTGACAAGCATCTCTCTTTGCAATTTTTTCAAGCAAACGACAGTTCACCAATCCATCGCTTGCGGGCTTGCAACTGTAGTGAACTGAGAATGCCATCAACTATTTTTTCACTCAGTTCAGCCCCATCCATCATCGCCCTTCAACTTCGCTTTGATCATCCATAGATCTACTTCTTTCTTCTATTTCTCATGCATTGTGTCACTCGAAAAACCAGCCATGCCTTTCCTTGAATTTTGAAGATGTTTCAATATCTGTCTCTCTCTTGTTCTTCTTTGAAATATTGTCCACAATAACATTTCAAAGACTACTGCAAGAATGGTAACCAAACTTTATTTAAGTAGATAACTAGTAGTGTGCCTTTGGAGGTAAATACACTTCTTCTCATCTCCTAGATATGTTTGATCTCTCCTCTCTTTGTTTCATGTTTATGGAAATTTCTATCCTTGTTTGCAAAGGAGCATGTCCAACTTCAAGTTGGAAGAGCCGACACATATCTTGTGTCCATGTCCGCGTCCACTCATCTCGACACGAGTATTTTGACTTAAACAGTGGAGTCCGTGTAAGACAAGACAGCTTGTAGCATTAATGCCTATAGTTTGGATGGTTGTCTTTTTTTTTTAGTTTGATTGTGGGAGTGGATGATCATGATGGTTAGATACTTGAATTGTTGCATATTATAAGTTTGTATATTTGACTAATACTTGATTTGTTGCATATTTGGTTATTTACTAAAATCCCCTTTTGGGGAGAAGGGTGGATTGTTAGTATGGACGATTAAGAAGATATACTTGGAGGACATGTATGGTTAGGTTCCATGTGTATACTTGGCGGAATCTAGCATATCTTAACCAAACCTTTTGCATGGGCTCGTCGAGCACTTTTATGGTCGGGGGAGGCTTACATGTCTTATAGTTTAGGTGCTTTATCTGTTTTTGGTTTCATCGCTTGTTGCATTGTCCGGTTCAATAATATATTAGTCATATTTATTCTTGAAAATATTAATTAGTCATTCATTTTAGAAAAAAAAATTATTTATTTATTTTAAAAAAAATTGAAATTATTTTTTCATAATGTGTGGAAAAGTGTGGAGGTGAAAATATCGTGGTGGGAATGTATTGGTGAGAAAATATGTCCCTTAAGGTTGAAGGGTCTCTAAATAAATTAAATTATGTCTTAGGAAGGTCTATGTAAATATTTTGACGTCCATCTAGGCCCCACCTTAACTAGGCGGGAATAAACTACCTTACACCGCCTCGCCGCCTTAAAACCATTGTTTATTACTCATTAAAATATTATTATTTTATTAGTTCATATTTCTTGATTCAATTCGAAGTCCAATGCACAAACTTTAAATTTTTGTTTCAGAATTTGTGATTTGGTTTTCTAAACTTTAAGATTTCAAACATTTTACATGTATTAATTTACTCTAAAAGAAAGTTTAACAAGATTGAGGGAGTGAATGTTGGGTTGTAAAGAGACGACTAATGCATTAAATGAGTGTAGCGGAGACGATGATGCTTAGGTAGTTCTGGGTAAAACTGCTAAAGATAGAATAAGAAATATTGAGATTCCAAGAAAAGCAAAGCAGTGCTAGTAGATGGAAAATAGAGAAGGGTGGTATCCATTAAGGTTGTGCACGGGTCGGGTTCAAGCAAGCCCGCCCCTAAAATCCTATCCTGACCCGACTGTCAGCCACGCTTGCATGTCGCCTAAAAATTGCCCAACTTCAAAAATAAGCATTGAGTACCACCCGTGCCCAATGTCCAGTCGGACATGGCGGGTCAGAGAAACAATAAGGGGAGAAGAAAGAAATCCTAAATTTTCCACCATTAATGGCTTCTAATAGAACCTCTTTTCTTCAAAATAAGAACTCTTTATTTGAAACCAGGAAACAACCTCTTTATTTCATGAGATCCCTCCCAAAAACAAAAAGATCATTGATTTTATTATGAACCTTTTGCACGCCATGATGATGGCATCATGCCGTCGAGCATCAACATCGCCAACAGCATAAGAGAGGGCCGCCAAGGAGGAGCGTTGTGAGAAGAAATGAGGAAGGTGAGGTGTCGTGGGGGTTGGCGAAATGATGGCCGAATAGATGGGTCGAAAAGAAAAAGGTTGTGGGATTAGGGATTAGGGTTGTTTTTTTTTGTTTTTTACAATATGCAGGTCGAGTTGGGTTCCCAAAAACTATTGAACGTTCTTTACCTGCACAAAGATAGGGCCATCGGGCTAAAGCCCGACTATTACCCGCATGGGGCCTTGGCGGCCAATCGGTCAATAGGTAATATGCACACCTCTAGTTTCCATGGTTCAGACACGCCCAAATATGGCCTACAATGCCTCAGTAAGAGAACTTGACAAAACAGATGTTGAAGGCGACTATATAAAGATGGACCTAAGGCTAAGCTTGAAAAAAAAAATGATATACCTAAGATAGCTTGGGATCTATTACTTAGGAAGGATTTGAAGTATTATTAAAGTACTAGATCAGTTGCTTTAAATTGAGCTGAGTGGAGGCATTGGATCCATGTACTCGACCCCAACCAATACAAAACCGAGGCTTGGTTGTTATTCTTGTTCTATTAAATGTATTTAAGGCATTCAATTGTAATTGTTTTTCAAATTTTATATTTAGAAAACATAGGTCACCAAGACGAAGTCATTTTTACTTAAACACTGCATTTAGACTTAAAAAAATCATTAACAACTTAATTAAAATGTGATGTGCACTGGATTGATCTTTGTAGACTTATTAAAGTGATATAACTATATGCATGTGCCTGGATGCTTATTATGCATTAGTAATTATATCAAATAAAACCCAAAACACAAGAGAAGCTCAATTTGAGTTATACACATAAGAGGTACAAATAGAATAGCTGATCTTCATCAAAAAATAGAATAGCTGATCATCTTGCAAAAAAGTGCCATTGGATCGTGCTCCACATCAATTTGGGGAGACTTACAACCCATACAAATGTTTGTTATTTTTCTTGGAACACCTAGGCGATTGTAAGTGTAACATTGTTATGTGATATTAATGTTATTCTGCATTGTCCTTGCGATAAAAAAAGGCCAAAAAAACAACAGAAACAATGCCTCAGTCCCAAATAGTTTAGGTTGGCAACATAAATCAAACCCTTCCACTTGACTCTATTATCCTAACGGTAAGCATTAAAGGTTTAGTCTCTACAAGCACCAAATCATCAAAAGTAGTAAATGGCTCGATAGTCTAATATTATGTTGACTCGGATCAATGTGTGAAAGCTACAAGTATTTCATGCTTTCGTGCATATAATATTTGTTAATTACAACTAGAAAAATACTGTTAGAGAAAGTATGGTATCATGTGCATTCTGATTCCAATGTGACAACAACAACCAGTTAAGTTCCATACCTTGTTCTGCCCTAGCTTGAACTGCATCACAAATTTGTTTTGTTATATCAAAAAGAGTAAGCTTCGAAGCCGCCACCTCTTCAGCAAGGATCACCTTCAAGATACCAAGAGAGAACAAAAAAAGTGGCACGAAAAACTTAAACTAATGGTTTTACCCTAATAACAATACCATATACGCAATAGCATCTGAAGACGAGGTCTAACCATATTTGGATGTGACTGGAGCGTACATTCCAATGCAACATGTGATGCTTTTCGGCCCATAAGTCGGATAAAATAATAGTACTGAACAATGGAGAAGATGAAACTCTTGGTGTGAAAGATCCACATGAATGAACTCAAAAGAGAAAATGCAAATCAACATATCACATAGGCAGTAAACATATCACATAGGCAGTAACACGTTAAAGCACAACTTCAAGATTAAGATAGGAGGAAAACTCAAGTGGAGATTGAAAAAAGAAGTTGCTAGCAAATTTGCAATATTAGAAGGACCACCCCACAGGAAGGAAACCCAATATCGAAAAGGACAATGAAAATTGACCTACTAAATGACAATGAGACCATACGCTTATTTACAAACCACGCACTGCACATTGGAATATGTGCACGAGCAGCTGAAAATATATTACATGGCTACCAAACAAGTGTGTGACCTTAATGTGTGTGTCAAGATATAATGTATGTGACAGAGTTAATTTAACAACCTTTAACATCACTCCAAAATTCACACACATTTTCTTTTTCTTAAGGGAGAGACAAATCAAATTAACCGATAGTATGGAAATCTCATTATATAAATAAGGCAATTACCTTCTCCGCAGAGAGAGCATCTGTGCAAACATTGCTGATGAGCTGAGAATTGACCTGAAGACAAGGTTTAAGAAAGCAAGATTCAGCTTCATTGAGAAAAGAATCATTTTAACCAAGAAAAAAATTAGTATCGAAGTCCGACAATAAATTTGCTCACAAAGAGTATAGCACAAACCCAAAACAGCAATTATCAGGAAGATTGAGAAGATTTCAAATGAAAGGATTCCATAATTTTTAAGAAACGATGCAAGCAGCATCAGAATTCAACTTTCTACCACCAATAGATGCCGAATGAGGTTCAGAATCAAAGTGCAATCAGAATTGATCATGATTCACATTGGTTAATCTCATGCTTCACAAGACCGATGTAAATCGAGTATATTTATATTATTCAAAATGCACATAGTTCAAAAGTGACATTGTCGGATCGTCTCCAAGTATTCAAAAATTCAAACTGATTCACATGCAGTCAACGAGAGAGACAATTGAGATGAGATAAAATCATGAGTCTAATGGCATGTGAATTTAAAATTTACTACTTGAATGTTTTAATTAGCTTTCAATCTTTTTACTTAAGTATAGAGGTTAAAATAGTTAAGGATTTTTAACACCACGAACTCTCTAGAAGTGAAACAAAGCATAAGAAAAAGAAGTGAAAAAAGATCTATTTCAGATTTAAAATTGGATCTTGCTCAATATAAGCCTGTTGACAACGCTCACAACATTTCTTCATGATAGAACTGTTTACAACCATTCCAACATTTGTTACTAGATGGAGCATTAAATTTATAAAAGCAAATTCAGTTATCAAAAATCAAAGTTGGAAAACCAAAGTTGGCCCAACATAACTTCCAATCAGTTTCATCAATAAGATTGCCAACAAAAGTACACACTGTCGATTATGATGCATAAGCAACACAACAAATTCCTGCATTTTGGTATCACACATATTCAAAGGATTGGAAGTTGATTCAGGAACGAACTTAACTATATGAGGTGGAGCAGTGGTTTTAGATGTCATATCAAAAAATTTAAAAGGGGGGAAATGAAGATATTACAAGTGACACTTGAAAAGTAAAATTAGGAAGGTCTAATCTAACAAGCCTCAGAGCTGAAACATCTCATTTCAAGACAAGGACAACAAATAGGTGACGTTGAGAACTTGTACAAATATATGCACAGACATTAAAAAGAAAAATCCATGTTGTTTAAAAAAAGTAAAGTGGGATTAGAACGATAAGGAAAGAGGGCTGCAAACATACACTTAATAGACTAAGAAGATATATAGAAAAAGCCTGGATCACATTTGATGCATCAAAACCTATCAAACAATGAGAATATGCAAGAACTATGGAGGAACAGTTTTCAGAAATCAGAATATATTAAGGAATGCAAGGAGATTAACAGGATCAAATAGACCAAGGGCATAGACAACAATTGATACAATGCACTATCCTATAAGGAATAAGCATTGCAGCGTTAAACAACTAAAAAGTGGAAGCATTTAGACAAAAAGAAAATAAAGAAGGCATATTTCTCGCTGCTATCGCTATATGAACCTAACCGCATATGCTAAATGAAATGATAAATTAGTTTACCCTAGTCAACCAGAATGTTAAGTAAAATAATTATAATTAGAAATGGAGATGATTTTTGAAAACTCAAGAGGTTTTCAAGTTACTTAATCTCATCAAGTTGCTTAATCTCATACATACCAGCTCGGAAAAAGATAATGAGGAAATATTTACCACAAAAAATAGCATTATTGATGTTAAAAGTTACTTGGGGAGTTTTGATCATGAGAACAAGAAACACTAGCTGCACTACTAAGATTCAAGGAAAGTTTTACAAAACGCCCACATCCACATAACAAAACACATTTTATACGCACTTTAGCAGATTTGTTTTTAAGATAATAAATAGGTTAGTAATAAATAGATGCAGTAAAGATGATTATATTAAAATGAACTTACAAATGAAAATCAAGGGGAAAAAACTCATTTAAAAGAGCAAGGTACTGAAGGTAGTAGCAACTAGCAAGTAACAAACTGAGGCTGCTTAACTAATATGGTTAGAAGTTAGAACAACAAACACAACAACAACATAGCCTCAATTCCAAATTAAATATAAATAGAACAATGTGAAAAAAAACAAAGAAAATAAAGAAAGAACTACTGATAGAAAAATATACAGAGACCAAAAGATGAAGTCGACCTAGGTTGCAATGATGAGGAATTTATGGCATCAAGAAAATTAAAGCTAAACCGAAAATATGAAAAGAGCATAACAACATTAGAAGAATACCACTTGCATATCAAGTGTATAATTAGAATGATAATACCTTGCAGATAGTGTCAAAACCAACATTAGTTTCAACAAACTGGTTTTTGAGATCTCCATTCAATGTAACAGGAACTCCAACCACCTGAGAAAAACAAGAATTTAATCTATAGGAGTAGAAGAAAAAAATTATCTAACGGAACATAACTAATACAATTGGGATAAAGCATACTTTAAGGTACAAGAACTCCCAAAAAGAAGGCCTAGTTTTGTTCATACTCAATTATAGAAAATAAGCATGTTTTTGATACCTTTGTCTGGCACTTTGCTTCAGCAAATGTCTCAGCAAGTTGAGCAGCATCAGTGTTCGATGTAACACCTACAAATAAAAAAGAAAAAAAAAGAAAAGAAAAAAAAAAAACAAGTCAAGTATCACGAATTACGATATATTCTTATTCGTAAGAAACACAGTAGATATACCTCCAATTATGACAAGACCGTCCAACTTAAGGGCTTTGCATGTGTTTAATGCAGCATTAACTTGCTCAGTTGATCTTATCTGATCTTTAGTTCGGCCCAATAGATCATATCCACCTTCACAAGCAAATATCAGAAGTATGTATATTGGTCATATGCACCATTATTGAAAAGATAACAAGAAAGAATGGACATCATTAAAATAATTTAAAACTCTATTAACCCAAGTACAACATAAGACTGAGCACTTCACTTGACATTAACACTAATAGTAGAATAAGAAACAAGGAAAAAAGAAAAGACAATGCCAAATAGGTAAAGTAAAAATTATCATTAAGATGAACTTTTGTAAAGCTTTTACTGAAATCTGATGGCTACCTTGATTTTTGTAGGTAGAAAGAATGTCATCAGTAATTTCCAGTGTCTTTTGTGCAAAAAGACCATCAGTTCCACCTACCATCCCAGAAAAAGAAAAAGGAAGAAAGATAATAATCAGTTTCAATAAACTAGCTCGCAGATTGAAATTACTAACATTGGTAGCCAATAAATTAGTTCAGGATCACATCTTGAAACTACTAGTAATTGCAGTACAAGTTTGTGGTAGGTTCTCTTTAAAGTTTAATGAGATTGATTCCCACTGTGAAGCTTTCAGCAGCTTAATAATTTCAAAATGACAGGATCATTATATGCATGATCCAGCCTAGTTTATAGGTCATCAAACCATTCAAAGAAACCACATGCTCATGGGAGTGTGTGCATTCATGCATGTATGCATTTAATTTTGCGTTTGAGCACTAATCTAATCAAGAAGACAAGAAAAGAAAGATAAAGATAAAAAGAAATTTTTTGATAAGAAATAAAGATAAGGGCATTGAGCAGTGAAATTAAGTGATGGTCATGCTTTCGTAACATGAAAGATAGAAATAATTAAAAAGCTAGGAGACAAAGTTCAAATTATAAGCAGACTCCTACATAACATCAAAATAGACAGCTAAAAATGGGGCAAGGATAGAAAAGCATGCATAGGTGCAATTGCAAATATGAAATCAAATGTGACATTGTCATATATAAGCATGCATAATGCATCCTTACCAAAATACTAAAGAGCATATCCCAAAGTAGTTTAACAAAATACTTTGAATGAAATGGCCCCTGTTTAACACATCGAGTTCTAGAACCAGAGAGTCGGACACTGTGAACAGACGATTGCTTGAATAACCAACCGAGTAGATTCGGGGCACGAAGAGAAATTAACAGCAAGAAACAAAGAGAGAACAAAAGATTAACAACAAGAGATTATTTATAAATAATTTACATATAAGGGAACGCTGCAACTAGGAATGTCAGTGATGCAAGTGCCTGAAATTCAGTCAAAGAAATAGTGATATATAACATAAAGTTAATACATATGAAATGCTATTCTTCTACACTGAGTCAAAAAAAAGTGTTCATCTTTAAAACCCACACATACCTAAAAATAAGAGAAAATAAAAGAATAAAAATATAGCCCAATTCCCAAACATTGCAAACTATAAAATAAGTTTGCTACAGGCTAAACATTAGAAACCAAATCTGAAGCAGACAATGAGTGACATACCAAGAAATCCAAGCAAGACGTTGTCAGGTTGTGAATTTTAAGAGCATTGTACAGTCCCCAAATGACATTATGCCCGCCTGGTGATTGTCTGCCACAAAAGACCACCCCAACCCTGCCATAAAGCACAAACAATTTAAAAAACCATCACTTCCTGAGAAAGATAATATGCAGCTATTTCCATAGAGCCTGATGTGAGATTTCTTGAAATATGTGCATATTTTTGCAAACAAACATAATATAAACAAAAACTATATAAAGTCGCTACTAACTCAACGGACTTCCAAAGTACTTTTAAAAGTTGAGTTGTTATTGATGTGAAATTTTAATGAAGGACAAAAAAATAACAGTAGTTGCAAATCAAAAGTTTTCCAGTTTCCTTTTTTTTTTTTCAAAATGACTTAAAAGCCAAAGCCAAATTATAGCATATATTTATACAAGTTTCATAACTTTGAATCGCAAGGACAATGCAAAGCACACTTTAAATTTTTAGAAATTGATGACCAAAAGTTCATGAGATCAAATCCAAAAAGTTGATTTGTTGAGCACTCGACTAACTCTTATGGGAATGGTTGAACTTAAGTAAGTAGGGGCACAAAAAAAAAAATCTGACACCCATGAACCCACATTATCCAATAAAATAAAATTATAAAGCTTGTTTACCACCATGATGCAAAGTCCTGACCCCATACCCACATGCCAAAGAGATCACACAATCTTCACAATTCTTTTTTTTTCCCAATTGTGAAACATAAACAAGAAAAAGAGTCAAAGACAAGCATATTTAGAAGGATAGTGATATGGTGACATACTTTTGATGCATACATTTGCAAATTGCAACACAGTTGTTAGAGTCCTATGAACAGAAATTGAGATGTGAACCCATGCATTTGATGCACAATCAGAAGGTGACTGCTAGCTATGTAGCAAATTACATATCAAAGGTATGTCACCCAAAAGTTTTCTTATTAAAAAACCCACATAATCGTGAACAAAGCGTTAAGAATTAATAAAAGAAAGACTAGTTAACAAGCAGTTGGTGTCATGGAACTTGTCTGGTAAAAGGTCAGTCAAAAGTATTTATTCGTTTTCAAAGATTAGTCTGAAAAGTGCACGAATGCAACAACAGAACCAAACCTGATGACCGGGTGTTCTGTTATTATCTGAGCATCTGGGACCTTAGCCGTGGCCCTGAGAAAGTGAGCTAGAGGTTGGCCATACGTATGAGGAAAGGAACGGCTAATTGTGTGAGCCCCCAAAGGATCTGCAGCAGCAGTTCCATCACCAAGTTCAACCCTGACAGTTGTTCCCTGTCATGACAGAAATATGTTGCTAAACTCAGTAAAGAAATTAAAACTTGCAATGCCATAACTCTCATGCAACTTAAGGAAGTGGGAACTGTGAACATAGCGCCCACCGGCAATGTGTCAACTTTTTTTTGTGCTTGTCTCAAATTGGCCGGTGAATTCCGACAAACACAACTAATGTATCACGAGTATAACTGAATAGAGGATCGAACTTATTCCCAAACATCAATACTAATTGCACTGCTAAAATACAATAACTGGACAATAATTGTAAAAGGTGAATAATATCCATAGATTTCAAATCGGCAAAAGATTGAAAGATGAAGACCATAACAAAAGTCTAACATAACTAAATCTTTTCCAAGTGGATTCCTCGATAGAACAAACACGACAAATGCTCGTGATCAGATATGAAACAAAGAAGGAAATTACACATTTTTTACGAAAATTAAAAAGAAAATTAAAGCATAATTACTCAATTCAATTTAAAACTACGATTACAATCCAATTCCATTAGATCAAATTATAGAACATCCGAACAACGAAATCGCCCTTGGTCCAAGTGTCGCTGCATTTTGGCAAAAAATGAATCATTTCAATAGCCGTAATGATCTCAAGCAAAGCATAAAGAAACAATCAAGTAATAAAGCTAGGTCAAAGGAGTTCGATCATTTCCACAATTCAACACTACTGGAACACCGACAACCAAAACAGCATAACAATCTCTAGAAGCTTCCATCACACAAAACAGATCCACAAGCACAAAACCTACACCGCGCGATTCGCACACTCGACAACGCATTTCGAAGCGATTGGAGTCGTCCGATCACGATTCCACGAAGAGTCAACACAAGTCCACTGATAGTCAAAGAGATCACACAACAGAAGATCCAAACAACGAACAATCGAACAAAGAATTGAAGCAGAGACAAAGAAGAACATATAGTCATAGAGAGAGAGAGAGAGAGAGAGTACTTGGAGACAGGGAGGGAGCTCCGGTTGGTAGTTGGCGCGGAGTTTCTGCAGATCTGAGAGTTCTCTAGGGACGCCGAAATCGGAATCCATTTCTGAGTTTGGTTTGGCTGTTGTTGTTGTTGTTGTTGTTGTTGTTACGCTTTGCTTTGCTTTGCTTTGAGGGCGTCGGGGGTTACTATATAGTTAGGTGGAACAAGTGACGAGTGGCAATACCACCAACCAAACACACAACCCGCAGCAGCGGTACGGTGTATTTCGGAGATACCACGGAAGGAAAAAGCTTCGATAACGGACTTAGGGCACCAGATTGGGCATCGATTTACTCAGGCACCGCATAATGTACCTTGCGATGCGTGCGCGTACATCTTAAGGTGTACTGTGCGGCAACTAAGTAGTTCAGTGTAGAAAATGTGTTACTCTAGCTTCCAAAGGTAATTGGAGGTCTTTGGGAATGAAGTTAACAAAATTTGTGGCTTGGATATGCGATGGCATATACCACCAGTTATCAAGAAAAGGGTAAAAACATGTGCTTGAAATTATTTTCTCCATGTTTCAAAAACAAAATTATTTTCGTTAGAGAAAACTCAATTTTCTCACCTTAATAGATGGGACAATATACAAGGTTTGAAAGGAAAATTGTCAACTATGAGAAAATGTTTTACCGAACTTTTAGATTTTTTTTTTTATTGCGTATTGCTTGACTTTAAGTTTTTTTACTAATTATAAGTGGGTTGTGTAAGCACTTGTTAGAAAGACATTGATAAATATTTTCACATAATATTACTAAACTCAATTCCGAGTTATAGTTAGAATGCTTTGACAAAAATACTCATTAAGGACAAATTATATCAATCATGAAACACCCCGTTAAAATAAAATTTTAAAGCTCTTTGCTTTTTATTTTGATTGTTTTTAGTCTTAAAATAATTATAAAAAAAACTTGGGAGAAGGAGAAATCATTAAAAAAATTGATCTAATATTTTTTTTTCTTTTTTGACAAAAAAATATAATTTAACTCCTTTCTCGTAAAACTTTTCATTATTTTATAGTTTATATTGTGAATCTTACAATTATCAGTTTATTTATAATAATTAGAATTTTTTATATATTTCTTTTGTTTGACACAAGTTTTATTTTATGTGGTCCACCTAAGCAGTCCTGCTTAGCTGGGTTTAGGCAGGCCTAAATCAAATATTGCCTTCGGTAACTCATTTTTTAGGCTAACAACTCCTTATACATAAAAAATATATATATTTTTATAAGTTTCATGAGGGTGCAACTTGAGCTAACAAATGCAAATTAAATTAAGTTTTAGCCCTCAAATGGTCACATTTTAGTGTTGTTGAGCGAGGTCAAGTATATATTGTTATTTTTTACAATTCAAGCTAGACCCACATTGAACCGCACGTGTGTCGTCAAATGAGTATCTAAGCATATGAATAAGGTTTAGGTTAAAGGTCAACCACGTGATAACATTTTTTGGTTGTTTAATCTCTTTCTACTAAATGTATTGAGTCATTAATGGTAATGAAGTTTTTTTTTTATAACGTTTTTTTTTTTTAAATCAAACCTGCATACCCCTGCTATAAACATGCAATTAATTTAGTATTATTTTGTTTTTGATAAAATTCAGTATTATTATTTTGAATAACCCTAATGTCATGAGATCAAGATTGTGATAATAGTTCCTATAAAAAAACAGATGGTAACAATAGGAACACAGCATGGGTAGGACGTCAAATGCGAAACAACCGGCCGAGTTCCTTAAGTTTAGTCCCTGTTACCTATTATGGTAAGGATTATATCGAAAAAACTAGCCCACCGGGTTTACTAGACATGCACTACATTCAACAACATCTAACGTAATTCTCCCAATAAAGATTAAAAAAAAAAAACATTACTCGCAAATAGCAAATGTATAGACTATAGTTTTTGCCAATCCCACATCAGATGGATACATTAAGTTTACATTTGTTCAGCTTGTTACTCGATCATTTCATTCTAAATAATTCGCTTGTGCATTTTTGTTTCATGAGAAATTAACTTATTATTCTTAAACTTTCACATGCGTAGACTTGAATCCTCCGCATGCCCCAGAAACCTTACAAACCGCACATGCAAAATCCTTGAGCTACCATGCTTTGGTTGGCGAATCTTTGAGATCACAACTTCAAACTTGTAAGTTTTTTAACAACATTTCTTTTGAATTTGAGGAATGCCTCGTTGGACTAGTCTAAGGATAATAAGTGAAGAAAGTAAACTTTCTTCTTAAGGAAAAGAGAGGTCAAAAATTTCTCTTTTTTTTATTTGTAGAAAAAGTAACTTCGCATGATCAGTAAGATGATAATTAATCTAACGTTTTAATAGACGTATTTGCTACACAAAAATGGGGTAAATTTACTTATGATGTATATCGCATGATTCCACAAATTGTACACCACACCATTGTGCAACAAATTTATGTACCAAAAAAAATGTTAAGAATCATTTTCCTTCACATAATATCAAAATAAAATAATCCAAGCTCAAGCATGTTTAATGAGATGATGAAACATCAGTTATCAAAAAGCAAGATTCTAGGAGATCGTGAATTCGACTCCCCTTGAAGCCGAATATATATATACTAGTTTTCGGACGTGCTACGCATGATTCCCCCTCTCGCTTTGCTCGCAAAAATTAATTTCTAAAAATTTATTAATAAAATTTGAAATTGTAATTAAAATTTAAAAATTAGAAATAAAAGTACCTTTTTTTAGTTTATCAACATTCTCTAATATGTTTGAGATAAGATGTCAATGAAAAAATAAGCTAGTCATGCTAGGACATTACTTCCTAAAAAAAAAAAGAAACAAGGAAAAAAAAAACAAGTAGTTTGACTCATCAATTTATGAACATTTGCTTGTGAAGATTCCGTAAAATTGTACATAAAGTTCAATCTTTACCTCAAACTCTATAGATAGAAAAAATAACTTTGAAATTATGAAAGTAAATAATTGAATTAGTTGGGATTAAATCTTTATACACTTTTTTTTTCACATGATTAATCAGAATTTTTTTATTCAAATTCATTATGGGTTTTGGGTTTATTCCCTCCCCAACACCTTCTTCAAACCACCTTATTCTTCAATCCCCACCTTCTTTTTTTCCTTCTCGGACTCTCTCTTCTTCATTGTTTCATATATATATATATATATATATATAAACGAACCTTCTTCTCTCTTCATCACACAATCAACAACCAACCACAACAACCCCTCCCAATTCCAATTTCGAATTCATAGACAAAACCAATCCCACAGTCACTAAAATAAAAAAATTGAAATATTATCTCACCTTCAACAGTTCTTCAACAACGCCACCAACACTCACGACTCTCATTGGGAGAGAGAGAGATGATGAAGAACAATGAGAGTTTGGGTGAGAATGATGAAGACGATGACCAGTGGTATGCACCCCCTTAAAACGTATCAAATTGTAGCATGCAATTCAAGCTTTCAACAAATACAATGTTTATATAAACCAATTTGCCCCAGAAACAAGTGCAGGCTCCAATTTAGAAGTCTCCCTCAATTTATCAACCTCTCCATCTTCGTGTATTTAATTGATGAGAATGCGTTTGTGTATTGAATTGATGAGGATGAGTTCGTCCAAAGCACGAGCGAGTGACCAATTGAAAACTGAGAGAGAGAAAATCGCGTATTGGATTGATGAGAAGGAGTTTGGGATTGATTTGGAGATAATGAAAAAATAAACGTGTGGTGGATTGATAGGGAGTTAGAGTTTGATTTGGAGACCAAAGAAAATGTTGATTTGGAGATAAAAAAAAAGAAAAGAAATATGAGCAAATAAATAAATTTCATTACCAGTCAAAAATTATTTGTCCCACAAACAAGTGCACGCTCCAATTTAGAAGTCTTCCTCAATTTATCAACCTCTCCATCTCCATGTATTGGATTGATGAGAAGGAGTTTGTGTATTGGATTGATGAGAAGGAGTTCGTCCAGAGCACGAGCGAGTGACCGATTGAAGACTGAGAGAAAGAGAAAACCGTGTATTTGATTGATGAGAAGGAGTTTGTGTATTGGATTGATGAGGAAGAGTTCGTCCAGAGCACGAGCGAGTGACTGATTGAAGACTGAGAGAAAGAGAAAACCGTGTATTAGATTGATGAGAAGGAGTTTGTATATTGGATTGATGAGGAGGAGTTCGTCAAGAGCACGAGCGAGTGACCGATTGAAGACCGAGAGAAAGAGAAAACCGTGTATTGGATTAACGAGAAGGAGTTCGAGATTGATTTAAAGATAAAAGAAAAAAAAAGTGTGGTGGATTGATAATGAGTTAGAGTTTGATTTGGAGATAAAAGAAAATGTTAATTTAAAGATGAAAAAAAAAAAAAAAAATAAGTAAATTTTATTATCACTTCAAAATTTGTGATTCGTACTTTTATTTATACGATAAATATAGCTCATGTGTCAAATCCCTACAAGCGCGACAGAGAGAGTCGTAACATGTGACATTGACCCGTACGACTTCACAACGAAAGTGTTGTCATAAGAATCTGGGAACGAGGGTATTAACGTAATTACAAATACTTAACCCAATTGTAGTTGTACTGGAACTCTCCAATCGCGTAGAAAACAAAGCCCAAACAAACTCGTCTTCATCCGCTCATCAATCCCTCTCAATCAAACTCGTCTTCATCTCTCAAATGGCTTCATTCGCGATCTCAAATCTCCCATTCTCCACGACTCGTCGACATCCAAAAACCCTAACACCATCGCCATCGAGATCGATCCAGTTGCGGATCTCGAGGCCGTGCGTGGCGGCGAAGGCGATGGCGATGAGAGGAGGAGGAGGGGTGGCGAAGTTCAAGGGGACGCAGAGGAGGGAGAGGCTTCTGACGGAGATGATCGAGAAGAAGGTTCTGGAAGCCACGGAGGTCTGCGAGGGGAACAAAGACTCCGACGAGTGCAAGGTCGCTTGGGACGAGGTCGAGGAGGTTAGCCAGGCCATGGCCGATCTCCGCCGTCGGATGGAGAACCAGGACCCGCTCGAGTCCTTCTGCAGCGAGAATCCCGAGACCGACGAGTGCCGGATCTACGAGGACTGAGACTGACTCATCATTGGTAATACTGTACGTAGTATTGTCTTTGCTTAGTATTTGTTTCTGTAAATTTGAAGTCATCTTACATTAAGTGTGTTTATTGAGTTAATTAATGTTCAGTGATTAGTGGTAATTAAGATGGTAGTTAAAGCGTAATTGAGCATGTAGAGTTGTTGGGATAAGAAGATCACATGGACTTTGTGATTGGATATCTCACCTACCTCCAACACTTATCGAACACTTATCGAACAATGCACCACTGGGACACTCGGGTCTGGTGCGCCTAACTAGGTGTGGATCAATTTAGCAGAATCCTTTGAAAACTGTTGGTGCATTATGGTTTAGGGGTGTAAATGGGGTTGGGGAACCTGCGACAGACCCTTTTACATTCCTCTATGCTGGTTGATTGATTTCAGGTTAGATTTGCTACCGTGCTTTGTGAAGTTAGCGAAGTTAGACACGCAGCGCAACAATTGATACAATATTTTATGGAACCAAAGTCTGCGACATTGGACAATTTCTGCTAACATAAAAATGCAACTAATGGTGACAACGTAATGTATAAGCTCTAAAATAACCTTATTTAAATAGGGGGTCTTATTGGATTGGAGGAATGATGAGATCTAGAAAACCTTCTCTTTTTAGCACTCCTAAAACTAAAGAAAGAATACTATTAGGCCACAAAAGTAACTACACCACCACCACCACCAACAACAACAACAACAACGTAGCCTCAGTCCCACCTTAATTGGGGTCGGCTATATGGATCGAACTTTTCCATTGTGCTCGATTAAGTGCAATTGATGGTGAGCTTTCCAGACCATTCAAATCTCTCCTAATCAATGCATCACATGTTAATTTTGGTCTACCTCTACCTCGTCGAATTTCAACCGTTTCTATTGAGTATGTGTTTGATCCATTTTATGAAAAGCGACAAAAGTTTTACACTGGCTGTCAACCTATCGCAACCCTCCTCCATTTTTCAAGAATGAAAAATGGCTTGCTCTCCCACTTTTCGGGTATTGAGTTCCCTCCCTCCCATTTTTGAAGAATGAGCGTTAGAGTCCTCCTCCTTTATCCAGACTTAGGACCGGCTATGTAACGCACATAGTGTTCAACATAGGTGGAGTTCACAAAAAATAACCAAAGAAAGAAAAAAATAGTATTTCATTTATAGAAGAATGAAGAGCATGGGATGAATTTAGAGATGGATAGGGAGTGTGAGATACGAAATGCGAGGAGAAACTGAGAAAGAAAATATATTATTGGTTGTTAATGATGCTAGATTTGCTTCAAAACCAATGTCGAGTACTGCTATGAAAACCACAAATTTCTTCAAAAGTTATGTTCCTTGTGTTGTACTTATTTTCTTTTCATAGGGTTCGATGAAGTTCTTGATAGGCAAGATCAAGTAAAATTAATGCTCTATTGATTGATGCATTTCACTATCAAGGAGCTTCTTTGACCCTTTTGCGAAAAGGAAAGAAACTAAGGCATTGTTTGGTTTGTTTTTGCCAATTTACAATGCGAGTGAAGTTAACTTGGAGGGAAGTTGGGCAACCAAACAAGATTAGTTTCAACTCCCCTCCAAGTTATCTCATAGGAGTTAACTCCACCTCTAACCAGACAAGGCCTAAATAGATGGAACTTGGTACTTTTGGTCATCTTCAATTTTTGTTGTTGTGTCTAACTGTCTATCAGTGGCTTTAAAGCAAATCTTTCATCTTCAACAATCACTCCCAATTTTTCCTTCAACATCTCATACTTCGTATCTTTTGCTTGTTTAGCTCATTTATCCTTGTTTCTAACCAGACAAGGCCTAAATAGATGGAACTTGGTACTTTTGGTCATCTTCAATTTTTTGTTGTTGTTGTTGTGTCTAACTGTCTATCAGTGGCTTTAAAACAAATCTTTCATCTTCAACAATCACTCCCAATTTTTCCTTCAACATCTCATACTTCGTATCTTTTGCTTGTTCAGCTCATCTATCCTTGTTTCAATCCGCTTCATTTGTTTTGACAGATAGCATATCGGCTTATAGCGTTCTCTTTGTGGTTTTTCTTTTTTAAACTAATATTTTATCATGTTTTTGGAGAATTAGATTTTCTATATCTTATTGTTATATTCTCTACTTATATTTCCTTCCTTTTTATCTAACTTTGTTACCTTGGAACTTGCAAATGACTTAGTGCGAAGTAGTCATATATATAATATATAATGAACTTCTAATTTAATTAGCATACAAAGTGGGACTTCTCTATTTATTGCAAAAAGAATCTTTGAAATTGAAATTTTCCTTTTTCTCTTGATTGAAAGTCTCAACATTAACCCTTCATACTAGTTTTCTTCTTTTTCTTTGATCTTCTCCTTCATATTTCGATCTGGATCATAAGCTTCAAGTTTTACCTCAAGTTGGATCGACAAACTTGTAACCAATACATGGACTCATCATCCGTAGATGAAAAAACTAATAGAACAATAGAACAAATAACTTGCAAAAAAAAAAGATTCAATGTTGGAGGATTGATGAGATCTAGTAGACCTTAGACGCTTAAACTTGGGGAACATTATTAGATCACAAAAGAAGAACCAAGGAAAGAACAAACTTGTGTTATTTAAAGAAGAAAAAATGAAGCATAAGGGATAGGCCGTAGAGATGCTTAGAGGTAGCAGGTGATACAAAGTGTGAGAAGGAAAAGATAGTTGTGATTGCTCTAGATGCTTGACTTGCTTCAAAACCTTGGTAAATATCGTAGTGAAAACCAAAGATTTCTAGAAAGACTGAGTCTCATGAAGCTCTAAATAGGTGCGGTCTACTAAAGTATTGCATTACGAATTGATGCAATCCACCATTGGGGAGCTTCTTGACCCTTTTGAGAAAAAGAAAATACAATAAACAGATGTAACTTGGTACTTATTGGTAATCTTCAAATTTCGCTGTGTGTGTGATTGTGTCTATTTTTTCTTCTAAAATCACACTTTGTACCTTCTACTTCCACGTCTATCCTTGTCTCTATCCCCTTCATTTGCTTTGACAAATATCGTTATTTTTTAATTTGCTCTTCTTAACCTAATAGTTCATCAAGTTTTTGGAGAATTAAATTGGATTTTTAATATCCCGAAGGTTATATTCTCCATTTGATTATTTTTCCTCCTTTCTCATCTCACTTTCTTTCTTAGCATAGATGGTAACTGTCAGTCCTCTCGATAATGTGACCTGAGTAAGCTGGCTAGGCAGCGGGAAAAACCTAGCAATATCCGGTTTTGGTGGACTTGGAAGATTTCATGGGAGTTAGTTGTTGGATGGTGCACCACGGATGGTTCGCAGTATAGCATGCGGAGGCTCACGCATGCGAATGAGGAAATCGTATGCGGCATATACGAGGCAGCGTGTATGGGCGTGAACAAGGCCGCGCCTTGGCACGGCAAGGTATACCTTGACAAGGGTTGACAAATCTTGACTTGGGCGTTGACCCGGTCAAAGTATGCTTGGTCTCATTTCTTGATGCTTCCTATTGGAGCTGAGGAAACGACTTAACATCTACTATAAGGGGAGGTGTGTTCTCTCCTAGAGGTGGCATGGGCAAGGAAACAAGGAAGACCCTCGAGCATGTCTTGGGCAACCATGCCAAGGCAAGACCCATGGACGGACCATGGTGCCGGCCACCCCGAGCCGGTGGGACTCGACGGATCGAGTTCCGGCTAGCACCCAGGGTGCCTAGGCGCGCAGCTAGGCACCACAAATCAGACCCCGTCCCTTGAGCAAGGCGAATTATAGGCTTGGACGGACCAAGTCAAGTGCAGTTAGAGACGGTTATGTAATTACTTTGGTCATGGCTCATGGCATGACCAAGGCACGTCCCAGCAACTTCCAGGCACTATGAGCATGTGCCTATTGACCAGGTGGTCAAGACGGTTATGGAACCAATGGCAGCAAAGGAAAGAAGCAGTTAGGTGGCTATTTCGAGCACTACATGGGTGTGGTGGTTTACTTAGTCTCGAGTAATGTACATAGGACAGGTGTCCTTGACAGTTATGTAACCAACTTGGTTGTTTTGCTATAAAGCCAAGGCATGAGAGCTTGAGAAAAACACGAGTTCATGCATGAGAGGCATGAAATGTATGAGATGCTAGAGTTGTAATCTCATTGAACTAAGTAGTAAACTTCCTTTGTGTCATTGTTGCTGTTCAAATCACGTTTTCGTTGGTTTACTGAACTAAGGCGGTCCTTAGGCACCACGGTTTGGGTTGGGTGAGAAAAAACTTTCCTTAGGGTAAACCCCTCACTTAACGGCTCTGGGACAGGAACTTCTACTTTTGCTTGTAAAGCAATTCTGATATTGGAGACACTGTATGGAAACAAGTTTTTTACATCTGTTCCATACATACATAACTGCACTTTACCCTAAAAAACAATGCTTAGTACAAGCAGAGCAGTATTTCACAAGTTGATACCCAACACAAGGATGGAAACTAGTCATGATCATGATGACCAAAGGACTTGAGCAGCCCATAAGTGATTCCCATGGAAACCCACCCTCCAAACAAAACCATCACCGCAGAGATCTTCACTTTTGACCCACCAAGATAAGCCCCAAATCCACCAAACACAGCCAGAGCCAATGTTGCCTCCATAACCATCTCATAGATACTCATCTTGTTGTTTTGACAACCATACCAGACACCAATGGAACAAATGACCCGCATAAGAACACCACAGCCAAAGCCAGTGCAGCTCGAAATGGATAGGGAAGCACTAGTAAATTTCTCAATCTCTCCACCTCTAAGTGTTCCCTCTGATATCACTCTCATCACAGGTGATCTTGCAGGTGAACATATCACTGTTATCAACACAAAGTGATGATGATTATCTTCTAGGAGTACTATTATTGATCTGGGCTCTTGATTCTTCAAATTTTGTACTTGATTTGTATTCTCATGAGAATTTTTGGTCATGAGACTAATCTTTTCAATGTCTCTTTGAGTTGAAACAGAAACAAACTCTCCTACAGCCATGCTATGGCGCCAGCAAGGCCAGAGAGGATCATGGACCATTGATCCTCCCTTGCGGCACCCACGCCAATCATTAACAATGTTATTATGGTCGCCTTTCATAAACACAGAGAGCTTGAGCTCTCCATGGTGTGGCGTGTGGTCTTCCATGTTGAGGCACACGGTCATGAAGAGGAGTATATAAAGTATTGGTATGAAGACTGTTTGAGAGAATTTCGGAAGATCTTGGAGGAGTGATAATAGAATGAAGGCATAGATTTTACCGTGAAGCAGATAAAATATATAATGTTAATGTAGGACGTTGAAGCCTATGAGAAGGAAAATACTAACTTCAGAGGACCTAAAGCAGCTGCCGCGACACATTTGAACACGATAACATGGATTGCTTCCTTTAATTTATAAAGTTGGTGATTTATTTGATTTGAATATATGTTGCAAATTATAAAGTTAGATGAACATGTGCAAAATTTGCCTTAATCAAGGCGCAATGTAAGAGTTTTTTTTTTTTTTTTTTTTTTTTAAGGTAATGGAAGAGTTTGGTCCACGTAATCTACCTACACTTATTTGGGATTGAGACGCTATGTTGTTGTTGTTGTTGTTGTTGTTGTAATCTTATTCTTCTTCGCCCTGGCTAATTCCAACAAAGTCTTAAATACTATTTTTAATGTGTTTTGGGGCAAATATCATAATATATTCAACGAACATTTAAAGTTTTTTTAATTTATCCCATCGTTTTAGTTTTTTGAAATAAGTACTCCCTCTAGTAAAAAAATATAAATAGTTTATGGTAAAAACACAAGAATTAAGGCAGTCTTACTACCTTATATTGCTCGAGAGTCAATTTTTTTTTTGGTTTGTCATCTTAATCTACCATAAATAAATAAGATTTTTCGTAAATCGATCATATATTTTTTTTCGGGCCCAAAAAATCACTTCGTGGCAACATTGAAGTCTTAACGGAATCGTACTAAACGGGGACTAGCTCGCATTTCTTGTTCCAGTCCGATAACGAGGACGTTGCCTTGCCCTTATCCTACCAATTGGTACACGCAAGAAATAGGCCAATTCAGTAGTTTTTTGTTCAATTTCTCATGGTCATTCATGGATTGAAGACTTGAATGGGTCGGGGGACAGGTAGGTTTCAACTAACTCGGCTAGCTCTACAACTACCGAACAACACAAAAAGATTTTCTACGACGAGACCAAGAATACTGGCACCCGTAAGTGAACTAGCGACAAGAGCTTAGCGCCTTAAGACACTTGGCCCCAATCCGCTCTCGCTCGCCTTAGTAACGGGGTCTCGATTGATTTCCCTCTACAATTTTGCTCGACGTGCTTTAGGCTCTATCAATTAAACGGGGGCATGAATGCAAGATGCCAACAGAATGTTTGGCCGCTCCTTGCTCTAAAAATGAAGAAAGACTTGTCGAAAATGGAAATCGTCGGTTGAGTTGACCCGACCAAAGAAAGGCATGCAGATTCCATTGAAGATGGGAGTGAGGTACAACAAGGCCATTTTTGTCCACCGCCCTTCTCATTACGAGTGTAATTTACATAACGTCATTTGACACATTAAATGAATTGGAGAATTATAAATTTTTAAATTATATAAAAGTAAAAAGGGTAAACAAGCGATAATTATACTCTTAAATTTTGAAAATGACTTACAATTTTGAATAAAAAGTTTTTGCAAAAAAACTTATATTATTTACCAAAGGGAG
The DNA here is from genome assembly GCA_039657365.1 of Stephania yunnanensis. Classification (NCBI taxonomy): domain Eukaryota; kingdom Viridiplantae; phylum Streptophyta; class Magnoliopsida; order Ranunculales; family Menispermaceae; genus Stephania; species Stephania yunnanensis. The sequence continues at coordinate 48,058,845 of CM077585.1, read as the reverse complement.
TACCCCTCTGATTTTTTATACAAATCGTTTAAGATTTTTACACATGAATTAAGAAGCCATAAATATATTTAGATCTTTACTAAAATACCCTTATTAATGTTTTTTTGTTTTCTTGGAACTCGTTTAAGAGAAAATTGAAGTTCGATGGGTGTTTTTTTTTTTTTCAATTTTTTTGTTCTATCCGATTTCGATAAATAGATCAAACTTGTTTTGTGGTTTTTTTTTTTGCCTCCGTTGCTTATTCGATCAATATTTGAAGGTGAAAGTAGGAGAAGAAGTATAATAAGTACAAAACAACGACACTTCAACCATCAGAGAGTTCCTGTGAGTCAGAGAGTTCCTGTGAGTCCATAGAGCATTGTATCACCCATCTTCAAATAATCCGGGCGGCTCTTCCGATTTCGCGTTAAAGGGCATGACCATTCCAAGTTCATCTTTGCAGTTTCGAGAGAGAGTAAAGGGTAAAATAAGTACAATAAGCATAAAATATTACAAATTGGCTAAAACGCCATATACATAAAAAAAAAAAAAACGAAAGTAGTATTTTAACAAATTATGCTACGTTTACAATTTTTAAAAGTAAATCCTAACATTTTAGCATTTTACTAATGGGAAGCGATATGTTTACATTTCCGATCCCACGCTCATGTTGTGCCCCTTTTTCAGCTATAAGGCCCATGCACAAGTACATTTTTGAGCCGTCATATAAGTTTGTGTGCTCCTAAAAAATGTCACTAAATTATTTTTTTTATTAATTTATAAATGTTACTAAATCATTTTCCTTTACTAATTTATCTTAAAAAAGTGTAACCAATAAAAGTCATTACATGCTGAATTGAAAAAAATTCTTCTATTTCGAATTTATTCATAAAATATAATTTATAATATTTATAAAAATTGAAACTGTAAGATAAATTTGTAATAAACATTACCCGATAAGATATGTTATTCACCTATAGATTTTTGTCCATTAATTAAGTTTTCTAGTAGATTCAAAACTTTTTTTAAATTTTTTGTTTTCTTTTGGGCTACATTCAATTGGTTGATAAGTTCAGCGCAAGCTCGAGAAAGTTGTAGAGTTCGGTATCACCAAACTAATCCTCCATATGCACTTCACCACCAAAACATAGCGTCCAATTTTGATGATGTTAGTTCGGCAGAGCAAACAAAAGACTATACCATTTTCAACAAATAATCGTTCAAACATATAGTCGTCGAACCACTACCCCGACCTTGTCTCGCCATTTCAAGTTCTGGTAGTCCAAACAGTCTCAAAAGTCAATCGATTTCTAAAACCCTAATTCGATTAAAATAGGCCAAATCATCAGAAAACCAAACCAAAAAAGAAGAAGAAGCGAGAATGAAAAACAACAATCAAGCGTTCAGAATGAGTAGGAGGATTATTTTCCGATCATGAAATAAATCGGTCTTTCAAAGTTCATCATCACCACGCTTGACCGATCGATTCAATCAAAAACGAAAACGAAAAACTGAACCTTTCGCATCTATGAAAGACCATCAGAAAGATTGGATCTTGGCTTCGACATTGACACGGATCGTGTCTCCGATGACCGTCGTGAGATCTCATAATCCAATTTCATCACCTGGTTTCGCACAATCGCGCGATTCAGTAGAATGGCAGAAACTACGTTACGTTGATACAACGAATCAAAAACCCTAATTACATCTCAAACAGAGCCAATTTAGGGTTTCTCGACAACCCATCGTTGTTTGTAAGCCCTTTCTTTAAAAACCCAACTTATCAAGTGGTTTTATAGCGTCATAAAAGTCTCGCTGTAACTTTCCCCTGCTCGGACGAATATGCCCTTAGGGTTTCTCGACAAGATTGGGCCTATAAGCTTGTTATATGAGGTCTGTTAGATGGATCTTTGGCCCGTTGCATTTGTTTTGTAAGAACACATATATTGAGTTCGAGTTTAGTGAATGAAAAACTAAGTTGGGAGGGCCGCCTCTTATATGGGCTCGACAATACCATACATTAGTTGGTGCGGTAAGCGCCGAACACCATACGAGAAACACAAAAAAAGGCCAAACATATGTTTTGGTCATTGAACTTTGAGTCTTTTATATTTTTAGTCCCCGAACTTTCATTAGTGTACATTTGGTCTCGAAACTTTCATTATTGTACATTTGGTTCCTAAAATTTTGAGTTTTTTTATGCTTTTGATCCCTGAACTTTGAATTTTTTTATGTTTTTGGGGGGAAATTAAATTTTCTTTCGACTTTTGTTGGTCGATGTGAGTCGTTCGGTTCAATAATATAAACCACTTTACTCTTCTTGACTAGTCACGCGACATTCTTATTACTCACATCGTCAAAATTTAACACTTTAAATTGTGAAATGACTAATTTAGATCTTTATAAAAGTTTAAGGACCAAATGTGCGATAATGAAAGTTGAGAAACCAAAAATATAAAATATCAAATAATGGATTTTGCCAAAAAAAAAAAAAAACATGTCGTAATCTTCTCGTTGATGGGCTTGGGGCTTAGAGCCAAGCCTGATTGACATGTTGGTTCCACTTAGGGGTGGTATTTCGTGTTGTCGTGCCTAAATGTGTCATGTCGTAAATGAGTCATAACTCATATAAAGTAAACTCAAACCCGATCCATTTATTAAACGTATTAAACATGTTTGTATCTAAATGAGTCATGTTAAACATGTCGAGTCATCGTGTCACCATTTATTAAATATTTCAGTTACATTTTTTAATTTGTTTACAACTTTTTAAAATCTATCTACATGAATAAATTTAAATGAATATAATAAATATAAATTTTATTAAATAGCTAATAAAATATAATAGAGTTGTAGTCTTAAATTTTACTTTACTTTTTTTTTTTCAATTAAGTCTTAAGCCTTAAACATGAAGAGAAAATAACTCATAAAAATAACACATAAAAATTATAAGAATCCTCCAAAAGAAATATATGAATGGTATTTTCATGAAAAACTTTATCATTTTTTTCCTTCATAAATAATTATTAATAAAATGTAAAACACAAATAACTTTAAAGTAAAATTAAAATATGTTTTTCCTGTAAAAATAAAAACTTAAATTGAAAAAGTGATTTTATAATATTTGTGTGCTAAAATTTTAAAATCTTTACTCCTTTAAACTATAAAATCAAGAGTGTATTTAATAAGCGGGATAAAAGCTTGTAAACGGGTTAGCGTGTGTATTTAATAAGTGGGATAAAAGCTTGTAAACGGGTTAGTGTGTCAACCAGTGACGCGACTCGTTTATTCTGTGTCATAAATGGGTCGGCCTGTTTTCGATCCGAACCTATATAAGCTTAACCCTAAACTACTAATTTTTCGTGTTAAGTGACGTGTTATCGTGTCATGAGCCATTTTACCACCCCTAGTACTTTCACTAGGTTCGCTTAGGCCTTTTTTTTTGTTACTCACATAGGCTCTTTGGGTTCATTGTGACTCCCCTAAATTTTATGGGTATATAATTACCAATTAGATTTATCCATTAAACGTAAGTAAAATTGTATCTAGTAAGCTTGTAGCCTTGTAATAAAGTATTTGAGCTTCAAAAGAAAGTACAGATCGATCAGTGCTTCGCGGTTTACTAATTCGTCGAACCGCATTGCATCTAATTTGCAACAATGGATTGTATTCAAAATTCTACGTTAGAGGCCTCAAAAAAATAAAAATAAAAAATCTACTTTAGATAAATATCGTTAACTTTAGTTTTGTCTATAAAACAAAGAAATGCTGTGAACATTTCCTTTTCTTCTTTTCTTTCTTCTTTCTTCTTCTTTGGGGAAGAAGCAACTGAAGGGACATATTAGTCCAATTGAGAAATATTAACTGTTAAGAAGGATTCAATTGGAAAAACAAAAGTTCAAAGTCTCAATTAAAGGAAAATAAAAAGTCTGACAAAGAAAAAGGAAAATAAAAATTCAAGTACTGTCGTAAACTAACTTAAGATAAAGCTATGAAAGTAAACATAAAGAATTAGAAAGATAGCAAGAGAAGAGATGGAAAAAAATAGAAGAACTTTCATCTCGATACTGTGTATCTCATTACATGAGTGTGACCCCTTTATATAGGCCTTTGGTAAAATCAAAGGGCACAAGTTACATTTCTATACAATTACATGAATAAATAACATTAAGGCTAAGTAATTACAAGGATTAAAGTGAGTGTTACATCATGTGAATAGTTGGAATAATAAGAGGTGGAATATGTAGAGTTGTCAATCCATATTATTTACAACACTCCCATTTGGATGACAATTTGCTAAGAGAAAATATTTCGATAAAACCTCTACTAAGAAAAACTATGTGGAAAAAAATCCAGCATAGAAAAAGAATATATCGTTCTCATCAATATTGATACAGAGTATGATATTGATAGGATTGTCTCATTAAAAAGACCTTGCTAAGAAAATCCAGTGGAATAAAATCATAGCTAAGGAAAAAAAGAGTACAATACACTAATCAATTGTGATAATAGAGTATTAATATTGTTAGAATCGCCTCGTTAGAAACCTTGCATGGAAAACTCAGTGGGGTAAAACCATAGCTAAGGGAAAAAGTATGCAATGCACTAATCAGTAACTCCTTTTGATTCTCCTTTCATGTTAACATGAGTGAGATATCTTATATTGTTTTGCAACAAATCTTTGCAAAATTTAATACTACCCTTTAGAGTAAAACAAACTCATGCCACTTATGATTAACTCGAAGGTCACGAAAAGTGTATATAATACTATTTCAATTTCTCAAAGTAGGTGAAAAGCTACATCTTAAAAATGCAATATCTAGTCTTTTATACCTCAAGCGTTTTGTTAGTGTATGCATCTTGTTGCACATGAACATCATTTCCTCTAGAACCTTTAATGCTGGAACATATGATTTTGTCACTCTTTTATATTAGTAATTGCATCAAATAATTGATTCATAACTTGTTGCTAATGAATGACAGTTTGAATTTTCAAGTTCATATTAATTTATACATGGATCATAATGCAACAAATTTGATGCGTTTCATGCAATTTCACATCATTCATTTTGAATTTGCTTTATATCTCCCCCTAATGGTGGGTAAATTGCTTCATCATAGTGACATCAAAAAATTTTCCAATAAAAAAAATCCCTTATTAGGGATTCAAGACATCTTATAAGATAATAAATTGTGAGTTTAATCAAAATAAATCTCTCATTGTTTTGCCTTGTTATACCATATATTGTCTGAACATTAACCTTAAGTAAGTTCAAGTTTGAGAAATATTCTCTTTTATATCAAGCATAAATTTATCACCTTTATTTAGCTCATGATTTGAACACATATCAATGTGTCAATTTTAATGAGCCGTAAAATTTATAATTTCGCCTTTGATTGACATGATAGATTTCATCGAAATATTTGGCCGTCTAAGAAAATATATGATCAGTATGACCTAATGACTTTTCATATTTGACATTGCTTGTTACGATTTTGGGCATGCTCATTTGTCAATAATTTTACCTATTTATATTTCATGTGGTACACCATTTTTATTCCACTTTTGATGGAATTACTAATACGACCTTTACTAGATCCATTTCCATTTCCGCGTCCATAATTTTATCATTGCAACCATTGTCATTTTATAACACAACATATGCTTTATGAAGCTAGACCAATTGGTTGAGAGTGATATTATATGTATAATATCTCATTATTTTACTCATCTATCATGAGACAAGAAACCAATTCATAATATTCATATTGAATTGATATACGCGCTTGATATTTTGTTGCAATAATATATTGAGGCGTACCACGTAAATATTTTTTTATATTATTGCCTCATCAATCACTTTTCAGCATAGCCTCAACCAAGATGTAATTAAAATTATGAAATTATAATTCATATTCGACCGATATAAGTATTGTAGCTTGAGACTCAACCATTTATTTAGAAATTTTTGGAGCATCACCAATTTTGGTTTTATTCATAGCTCCATAAGGTGAAAGGATAATAATAAAGTGATATAGTCACTTTTCAAATCTCTATAGAGATATTGGTGAATGAATATTAACGCTATGCGCACAACCTTGCATAGATGCTTTATTCATAATTTTAACATCTAGTTTGCCTTAACAAATAATTTTGTCAATAATATTATGACAACAAATTCAATCAAGTATAATATTTTTGAAAATAGAGATAATGTAAATAGTTTTCTTTTTTTTATGTAAAATATATAATATATGATTAAATAAATGTCCAAAACTTGATTATTTTATACACAAAATATACTACTCATACGAGTTGGTGGGATAACTTTCAGGTTGGATGGCGAGATGAAAGTTTACTTACAACCATGCCTCATCGAACGAGATAACTCGTCCCCCTTTAAATGTTTGGGGACAAAATTCACCCACTATCAACTCAAACTTATAGTAGTATTTGTATTATAAAAAACAAGAATAGAGGATAATTAATCATTAGTAATTTTTATGAGAAAAATTATCACTTATTGATTTTTTTATTTTTGGTGTAGAAGATTGTACAAAGACGCAATTACAGAGCATATGTAATCGGCGAGACATATATACCGTGCATAAATAATATATACTTGATATTTTATAAAATATATATGAGCGATCGACTTTTTATATCACTTTCATTTGTTCAATTACCTAATGCAAATTAATAGTTATAAACAATAGAAATAAATACATAATGCAATAGTTATAATTTTGAAATCTAGTTTATTCCAAAAGAGAGACAATTGATGTCATGTGTCTACTGTGACGACCCCAACTACTAAACATGGCACTGTTCAGCCTAATCCGAAAAATCAAGTTTTAATCAAATCGCATAAGCCTTAATTACGTATTAGTCGGTCTTTCGTCTATATATTACTATGAATCCATGTATTGATCTATATTACCATGTTCATGTAGTTTAAAGGTCATGTGGAAGCTATCGTGAGTCAAAAGTCTTAAGTGTGCAAAATCAAGAAAGGACAACATTCATATGCACGTATATATAGAACACTATTCACTCAGCCCAACGTACAACCCAAAATGACATAATAATAATAATATAACAAAAGTCGAGACATACAAAATGAGTGAGGAGAGTCGCCGAACTGCTCAGAAGAAGTCGCCGATCTTCTCCTTCCTCGGTATGCTGCTGCTCGACGAACCTACACCCACCGTCACAAACTAGACGGTGAGTATAATGATATTTAAGTATTAACCGGAGAATTCTATGCCACATTTCCAAAATAAACGAATGGTATTTAAAAGCATAAAGTAGCGAAATAAATTGTTGAAACAAGTAATGCAAGTAAATACCACAGTGAAAGATGTAGAAACAAACACAGGCTAAGTCGAGATGATCTACGTCCGGTCGGCGGTGAGACCTATCACCTACCCTTTCCCACTACTATATGGAGCTGCGCTCAACATATCTCACATAAATAGCGGAGCTACGCTTTACGCTTTACAACATCAATCTCATGCTTGCTGACCACCCCGAGTCTCATTCCTCGTGTGCTGCGCAAATGTAGTGGTGAGTGCCGGAACCCTGGTAGACCCATGTCCCCGTGAACCGCACATCTCTCGTGCAATGAACACTAGATAATCCATACTTTAATTTCAAAGAAAAATAATTTCAAAATTCTAGGATACCAAGATAAGTTGGGCTACAAAGCCCAAATAAAATCGAATACAAGTCTACTTAAATCCACATTATTTCATTAGCATGTTTTTTTATCAATTTTGTTCAAGAATGACATCAAATGTATGAATCAGAGGTAACGAAACAATTCACAAGGCATCATGTCACAATATTCAACCATGAATAGATACAAGAACAACATGATGTGCGAGTTCAAGTAGTAATGTCTACCAATAGACCAATAAATTAATAAAGGTGAATGAAATGAAATATAAAACTCTTATAGTTGTACTTACAATTCACACGCTTGTCCTAGCCTATCCGACCTTTTGGCACTCCGAAATGCGTTTCCAAACTCCCGAGATCTCTGCTTAGTCCACCTGGAGTTGTTTGATAGGTGTTAGGGTGTGTTTGGACCCATTTATAGTGTTTAGATCATTTTTGAACTTGACTGATTTTTAGTACTGGCTAGGAAATTCACGCGCTAATTTTACACAGTAGCGCGCTAATTGCCACATTAGTGCGTTACCTCGGCTGTCTAGCGCGCTAATCAGTATTAGCGCGCTAACTTTTGATATTAGCGCGCTAACTTTTGATATTAGCGCGTTAATTCTAACATTAGCGCGCTATATTTTCAACCTAACGTGTTATGTGCAACAAAACCTAGAATTCTGCACTTCGAATTCCAATTTTTTGCCACACATAGGCCATGTTTTCGACTTAGGGACCCTCATACATGTTACATGAGGTCCCTAACATCCATCCCAACACACAACAACAACAACATCAAATTCATACGAATTGACCAAGTACATGGAGCGGAGAAGTTACATAACTAGAAGTACACATACTTCTCCACCAAAGCTCCACTGATTTGCACACTTCTCCTCCTCCAAATTCACACCAACAACCTCTTTTTTCTTTCTCTCCTACATGCACAACGATTTGATGAAGATAAGAAACCAAAACAATTGACTTATATATACATTTGATTACAGTGATATGTTTGAATGATGGCCATTGATCATTGTGTGCACACGTGTCTCAAGGCTCATCTCTTGGTCCACCTTGTCCCACTTGTCCCTCAAGTCACCATGGAGTGACACAACAATTGGACACCTTGCCTTATGATGGGTAAACGCGTGTCTCGATGCACATCCTATGCCTTATGATTTATTTTCCTAACTATAGGCCATTTACTCATTTAGTTTCCATGTGGCCACATTGCAACCACTTATTACCCAATAAATTCACATTTAATGTAAATAAAGTAACCTTATGTAACGACCCGAAAATTTGACTTGTGCTACGTGCCAAGTCAAGGTCGTATGTGGGACCCACTCGTCGAATACGTATGTCCGAATCTTGAATGGAGACACCGAGAATGTTCAATTTAAGATTTTAATGCTAATTGTTGAGAAATGTTTACGCGGAGAATTCGGGGAGCCGAAACACGAACGGGGACGCGTCTCGAATCGCGTGCCAACTTGACATCGATATAGTGGCTCTATGTGGTTTTAAAATATATATTGGATATGCCTCGTGATGCGTGTAGCGCGAGTATCGAGATTTATGAAATGAGGCGGGTTGGTGTCTCGAGATGCACACTGCTTAATTTATAAGGAGAGCATTAAAATAATAATAATAATAAAAAATATGTTTGATGTGCCTCGACTTTCGCACTGCACGGATCTCGAGGACACAAGTTTACTTAATGAGGAAGAAATTAAAAAATATATATATGTGGATAAGGTGGTTTGATCCACACATTTAAAAAAAAAAGTGAAAGAAAACAGTGGAATAGGAAAATCGAAGGAGAAGGAGAGAAGAAGAAGATACCGGGAGAGTCCGGGGGAGAGATAGAGATCTAGCTCAAGCAAGGTGAGTGGATTTCCTTGTTGTTGTGTTGTTTGTTGTTGTTGATGTGTGGGTTGTTGTTGGGTTCGGGTGGCTGGCGAACTCGACGAACTGCCATGGCAGTTCGTCGAGCTCGAGGAAGGCAGGGGAGTGGTCTCCCCAGCGTACGAACCCCACCTGGAGTTGGGGATGAAAACCCAACCCTAGCGCTGAAGAAATAAAAAAAAAATCGAACCAGTGGTGGGGAAGAAAACCCCATGCGGGTCAGGTCGGGTCGGGTCGGACCGACCCTGACCCGAGTGGGCCGGGCCAAGTCAAACCGACCCGAGTCCTCGTGGACTGGGTCGGGCCGACCTGGGTCTAGCTGGACCGGGTCGGGTCAACCCGGACCCACCCCGATAAAATAATATATTTAATTATTAATTTAAATTAAACTGATTTTTTTTATAAACAATAAATTACAGAAAATAGATTAAAATATATAAAAATTATGGAAAAATCATCGAAAAATATGAAAAATAGGGAAAGCTAGAAAAAAATGAGTTTGAGGCTTTTTGGGTGTTTGGCACCCCGGTATAATTCGAAAAGGGGTGCTAAAAACTTAATTTTTATGAAAATAAAAATGGCAAATCTATAATCACATAGTATACTTGCACGTAATGCGACCCTAAAACTTTAATTGGTATAAATGGACGCCAGGGACATGGGAGTCGGGTGTCGGGTGCGCAAATCGAGGCGTGAGCGGGACGTCTTGAGGACGAATTACAAATTTCGAGGTAAGTAAACCAGTTAGAAAATGTACAGTAGTTAATTCAACTTGCATTTTTGTTTGATGTTGAACAATGTCCCTTTCTTGGAATTCCCACTCGCTTATGAGTGTCCGAGAGCTAAGTGAGTCGTACTCGTGTCTCTGATTGGAGTGGTTGCCGGCTCGCAATCGGGGCCATGACCTCGAGTCACAATATTTGGTCGGAATGAGATGTGTTTTATCCGGGGCGCCGTTGATATCCCTCATTCGCGACATTTTAGGTACGGCGATGCCGCATCCGATGACCGAGTCTGCTTGGCGTTGCCGCGACTCTGCGACCCCGACCCTGTGGCACCCGCATTTAGTGGTCTTAGACTACTTGGGCACCTCTCTATATTGTTTCCTTTGACACTCATTCTCGTTGTACTTTCATTGTTTTACAGTCTCATGATCATGCATTTCGTACAATTTTATTTTTATCTGCATGACTTTTAGACTATTTCATTTTATCTTGAATTACTGTTTAGATTATACTAGATTTTACTTACCTGGGCTCGTCAATCTCGTGTTTGACTGAGTGCAGAGCCGCAGACGAGTAGTAGAGGGAAAGCTCCATAGCTAGATGAAATCTTTGTATATCTTGTACTACTATCCTCTGATGATAACATCTTTACTGGGTTCCACAATTAGGTTGTCCAACTTCCTATATTATTGTTGAGTTATTTCATTTAGTATTGCTTCCGCTACATTGTAAAACTAGACAAATAATTATAACTCAACTTAAAACTTGTGAATTTAAGTATAATGAAGGATTGGAAGGCTGACTAGGCCTGTGTTGACCTTGCGAGACTGGTTCGAGGGTTCACGTGGGTTTAGACCGGGCGGGGCTCAATTTGTGGGAAATTGGGGCCGTCACAGTTGGTATCAGAGCCTAAATTTTTACATTTAGCTCTTAATTAACCCACAACCAGCATAAGACATAAACCAGCGGAAGTTAGGAACTCTGAACTTAGAGTGGAACCCTATAATCCTGACTGAAGTCTTCGTCGGGAAGTGAGGAGAGTTGGAGAAACTAAAACTTGAACTATATGTGATATTTGATGTGTTGTATCATATTATTATCGATAGATATACGATATTCACTCTTGTGTATCACGCGAGACGCGATGAGTAAAATTGAAAAAGATTGACGATAAATTTATCGGATTCAGGGAAATTGATAATAGTTATGATTAATTTTTGGATAGAATTAGAGCGAGTAGATACCAAAGTGTGAGAAAAAATGGCAACAAAATGTAAAACTAGAATTTAGTTAGTTCAATTGATAAATTGAGTAAAATGAGATAATTAGGACTTTTAAGGTCTTCAATTCGCAACTTTGGTATTACAAAGGGTATGGTTTCCAATTGAAACTTAAAATGCCATTTAGGACTCAAAAAAACTTGTGAATTGGTTTTCAAGCCATTTAGAGGAATTTTGATCTTATTTAGGACTCAAAAGAGTTCATTAAATTCATTTTAAGTTGTTTAGTTATTACTGAAATTGAAGATTTCCTATAGTAGAGAGACTTGAAATGAAAGTTTGAGTCTCTAAATGATGTAGAATTGATAATATGGAGACAATTGAGTAACTTTGAGTCTACTTGGGACTTGAAATCAATGTTTAGGAACTTAGAGAGCTTCTGGAGTTTTAAAATGCTAGAACACCGATTGGATTTGCGAGAAAGGGAAGGAAAAAGGACGAAGAGCAGACTCTAAGGGAGCAGAGTGTTGAGATGACTTGAGAGCTAACGATTACATCATGTACGAACTCCTTAACTTTGACGAAAGCTTTGGAGTAGTAGTGTTGAATCAGAAGCCTAAGTAACTCCACTTTAGTGACACTAAACATTTATAGTCTCAGGGTTGGTGAAGTCGACCACCACCTTAAGAGACTTGTAAATGAATAAAGTGTTACGAGTTGAGGTAGAGTCTGCAAATCGTTCTAAAAGTTAGTGTCCACCTAAGTATAAACCCTACGAGATTGTATTTCTCAAGAATGCTCACATGCTAAAATTTGTTCAGATGCGTTAGTAAACGTACTGAAAGGAAATTTTTGTGCAAGTAGTGCATGTTGTAAAAAAAAAGGTGCGTTTAAAGTTGCTAAGAAAAGAGTAATACTTGATCCTATATGATATATTTGTTGTGATGTAATATATATACGATATCGAGGATTCGTAACTATGGAAAATGCGACGACGTTTCAGATCGGATCCAGAAGTGATTGTGGGGATGCAAGTTCGCAGTTTGTGAGTACCGAGGCGCTGCATACGACACGTGCAACAACTGCAGGAGATTCTTCGACTGCTAAGGGCAAGTGCTACACCATCGCTGTCTACGTCGGCAGCTTCATGCTGAGCGTGTTTTCATAGTTCACAACCCACCTGAAACATCTCCGGTTCAAGCAGGGCCTATAGTGGTCGAGGAGGCACATGTTTAGGTTGATCTCCTACTTCGTACATTTGAGACACTACTTAAGGATATGTTGAGCGCGCCGACTGATATGAGTGTCAGGGCTACAGCTGAGGCGAGGCAGACTCGCACGTTTCAGATACATTTTTTCAGAGAAGTTGTACGGGGGCACTAACCTCGAGGCGACAGATATATAGCCACGTGGAGATACATAATGTACTGGTCATACTAGCGCAAATGCAGCCGAGTATATCATCAAATCCACTGGTCGGCGAGGTCGATGTCTGGTGTCGTACGACGGAGGTGTCGATGGGGAACAATCCGTAACCTGAAGAAGACTGAGCGTCAGACCATTCGAAAGAGGACCGGGGAGTCGGTTGCGGTATATGGATCGATATATACGCGTGATGAAGTATGGCGGTGGTACAACTGACACAAACATTGACCAAGCTTATTAAGTCATACACGGTTTCATAGAATTTATTGGTTCTGTTGGGTGACGACGGCTCCGAGCACAATACATGAGGCTTAAGTGAGGGCTATGGCTGGCGAGAGCTTTGGGAGCACACGCATCGGAGTACTAGTCGCATTATCAGCATCGTTACATTCAGGGCGAGGGTTTAGAGACGATCAGAGGAACACGAGGGTTAGACGATTGTGGCAAAGAGATCAACCTCAGAGCGTATTGCGTTTTCGCCATTTGTGGCGTATACGTCGCCAAAGTTAGTTGGTCCAGAGTAGAGTTATGATAGTGCACTATAGTAGCCAGCACCGTCAGATCCTCAACAACAGTACCATCAGAGGGCTGATGGCAGAGGCAGTGGCCAGAGACAAAGTTAGAGTTCCAGTCAAGTGCAGAGACAGGGACAAAGGTCTAGTTAAGCACATGGACAGGGACGTGTTCCATATGGATCGAGATTTCAACGTACTTGTTTGGGAGTGTGGACAACCATGTCACTTCACCAGTACGTGTTCACAACAACGGGCATGCACAACAGAGCTAGGAGCAGATTCATGCTGTTGTCGCGTAAGGTCCGACTACTACCCATCGTAATCGGATAGAGAGTATGAGTTGGGTTGGGACCCACTCGATCAGAGAGACGGATAGATAGGCAGAGAGCTTGATTTACATTCTCGCGGACATACTGCATATATAAATACGTTATAGACGGTGGATCATAGGACTTATGTTTCGTTGTATTCCAATATATGTTGCGAGGAGGTTGGCCTGACATATATTGATGAGATGAGGCAGATGATGTGTTCTTTGCTTGGAGGTCACGGAGGAGCCCGGCTTGTCGCGGAGGAGCCCAGCCCTACAGAGTAAGATGGGGGTATGGCCTTGGGCGAGTATGGCCTTGGGCGAGTATGGCCTTGGGCGGGTATGGCCTTGGACGGGTATGGCCTTGGGTCTTCGGTCATAACACACTATCGAAGTACGTAAATTTCGAGGACGAAATTCTAATTCGTTGGGAAGACTGTAACGGCCCGAAAATCTGACTTGTGCCACGTGCCAAGTCAAGGTCGTATGTGGGACCCACTCGTCGAATACGTATGCCCGAATCTTGAATGGAGACACTGAGAATGTTAAATTTAAGATTTTAATGCTAATTGTTGAGAAATGTATACGCGGAGAATTCAGGGAGCCGAAACATGAACGAGGACGCGCCTCGAGTCGCATGCCAACGTGGGACCGAAATAGTGGCTCTACGTGATTTTAAAGTGTACATTAGATACGCCTCGTGATGCGTGTAGCGAGAGTATCAAGATTTGTGAAATGAGGCAGGTTGGTGCATCGAGATGCGCACTGCTCAATTTATAAGGAGAACAATAAAATAATAATAATAATAATAAAATATGTTTGATGTGCCTCGAGTTTCGCGTTGCACGGATCTCGAGGATACAAGTTTACTTAATGAGGAAGAAATTAAAAAAAATAATATATATATATATATATGGAAAAGAAAACAATGGAAGAGGAAAATCGAAAGAGAAGGAGAGAAGAAGAAGAGACCGGGAGAGTCCGGGGGAGAGAGAGAGATCTAGCTCGAGCAAGGTGAGTGGATTTCCTTGTTGTTGTGTTGTTTGCTGTTGTTGATGTATGGGTTGTTGTTGGGTTCAGGTGGCTGGCGAACTCGGACGAACTGCCATAACAATTCGTCCGAGCTCGAGGAAGGCAGGGGAATGGTCTCCCCGCGTACGAACCCCACCTGGGGTTGGGGATGGAAGCCCAACCCCAGCGCTAAAGAAATAAAAAAAAATCGAACCGGAGTACGAAGTGCTCTGGTGGGGAAGAAGACCCCCTGCGGGTCGGGTCGGACCGACCCGGGCCGGGGTCAAATCGACCTGAGTCCGCGTGGACCGGGTCGGTTCAACCCGGACCCACCCCAATAAAATTATATATTTAATTATTAAATTAAATTAAACTGATTTTTTTATAAACCGTAAATTACAGAAAATAGATTAAAATATATAAAAATTATGAAAAAATTCTGAAGAATCCTCGAAAAATATGAAAAATAGGGAAAGCTAGAAAAAAAATGAGTTCGAGGCTTTTCGAGCGTTTGACACCTCAGTATAATTCGAAAAAGGGTGCTAAAAACTTAATTTTTATGAAAATAAAAATGACATATCTATAATCACATACTATACTTGCACGTAATGCGACCCTAAAATTTTAATTGGTATAAATGGACACCAGGGATGTGAGAGTCGGGTGTCGGGTGCGCAAATCGAGGCGTGAGCGGGACGTCTTGAGGACGAATTACAAATTTTGAGGTAAGTAAACCAGTTAGAAAATGTACAGTAGTTAATTCAACTTGCATTTTTGTTTGATGTTGAACAATGTCCATTTCTTGGAATTCCCACTCACTTATGAGTGTCCGAGGGCCAAGTGAGTCGTATTCGTGTCTCTGATTGGAGTGGTTGTCGGCTCGCAACGGGGCCATGACCTCGAGTCACAGTATTTGGTCGGAATGAGATGTGTTTTATCCGGGGCGCCGTTGATATCCCTCATTCGCGACATTTTAGGTACTGCGATGCCGCATCCGATGACCGAGTCTGCTTGGCGTTGCCGCGACTCTACGACTCCGACCCTGTGGCACCCGCATTCGGTGGTCTTAGACTACTTGGACACCTCTCTATATTGTTTCCTTTGACACTCATTCTCGTTGTACTTTCATTGTTTTACGATCTCATGATCATGCATTTCGTACAATTTTATTTTTATCTGCATGACTTTTAGACTATTTCATTTTATCTTGAATTACTGTTTAGATTATACTAGATTTTACTTACATGGGCTCGTCAATCTCGTGTTTGACTGAGTGAGGAGCCGCGGACGAGTAGCAGAGGGAAAGCTCCATAGCTAGGTGAAATTTTTGTATATCTTGTACTACTCTCCTCTGATGATAACATCTTTATTGGGTTCCACAATTAGGTTGTCCAACTTCCTATATTATTGTTGAGTTATTTCATTTAGTATTGCTTCCGCTACATTGTAAAACTAGACAAATATTTATAACTCAACTTAAAACTTGTGAATTTAAGTATAATGAAGGATTGGAAGGCCGACTAGGCCTGCGTTGACCTTGCGAGACTGGTTCGAGGGTCCACGTGGGCTTAGGCCGGGCGGGGCCCAATTTGTGAG
This sequence comes from Stephania yunnanensis, assembly GCA_039657365.1. NCBI lineage: Eukaryota > Viridiplantae > Streptophyta > Magnoliopsida > Ranunculales > Menispermaceae > Stephania > Stephania yunnanensis. The sequence goes on along the minus strand of CM077585.1, from coordinate 48,042,487 downwards.
AAATTGGGGCCGTCACACCTTACCCTAATATGCCGCTACCTCGGTCCCATGTTGACACGCGACTCGAGGTACGTCCCCGCTCGTCTCGATACCTACATACCCGTAGAAAATTAACTTAATAGTCTACACAAATACAATACACTAGGTATACATCACAACACAAATAAAGTATACATTGGCCCTTGCCTCGGTAAACATATATATCAGGGTGTGGGTCCCACAGTACGGGTCGTTGAGCCTGTGTAAAGACATAAACACAGTTATAAATTTTTTTTGGGCCGTTACAATTCTTCCAACCTAATGAAAATTTCGTCCTCGAAATTTAAAAGTCATACCAACATGTATACCTTACTCGAAAAGGTATGAAAATCTATATCGCATGTAGTCCTTTCGTTCCCTAGTGAGTTATGTATCATCGTGAAATTGATACTTGATGAGTACTTTTGGGATCGACTTGTTCCTCAACTATTGTACCATTCGATCTAGGATCTGAACAGGCTGTTCCACGTATGACATATCCTCAGTCAAGTCTATCTGGCTTAAATCTACAGTCGGATGATCACTTGCTCTCGACTCAGCTAATCGAAGCATGAATGTATGAAAAAATAGATGTACTTCTGACATCTGTGGAGGTAGTTCAAGCTCATACGCAACCTTTCCGACCCATTTTTTAATTCGAAAGGTCCTATAAGTCTCGGTGCAAGTTTACCTTTCACTACAAACCTCTGAAGACCCTTCCGAGAGGAAACCTTTAAATAGACAAAAGCTCCCTCGGTGTTCGTGAGATCACTGCGATATCAGTCCACATACTTCTTCTGTCGATCCTGGGCTCCCTTGAGTCTCTAACGAATTAGTTGTACCTTCTCTGTGTGATTGACAATAATCTCAGGCCCCACGGTCTCTCGGTCCTCTAGCTCAGCCCAACACGATGGTGAGCGACACGGTCTACATACAAAGCCTCAAAAGACGCCATTTCAATACTGGCCTAATAACTGTTGTTATATGCAAACTCACATAACGATAGGTACTCCTCCCATGATCCTTCAAACTCCAAGATGCACGCCCGTAACATATCCTCGAGAATCTGTATCAATCTCTCGGTCTGCCCGTTAGTCTGAGGATGAAAAGCCGTACTAAACTATAGGCGCGTACCATACTGTTCCTGCATACTCCGTCACATCCTTAACGTATACATAACATTTATGTTTGACGTAATAGTCACTGGTACCCCATGCAGCCTAATAATCTCTTGTTCAAACAATATATTCAACTGATCAAATGTATAATGTGTAGCCACTGGTAGAAAATGAGCAGACTTTGTTAGTCTATCAACAATAACCCAGATGGAATCATGTTTCCAGGCGGTTTTTGGCAATCCTTTCACAAAATCCATAGCAATGTCTTCCCACTTCCACCGTGGGATAGGAAGAGGCTGTAACAATCCTCCAGGTCTGCAATGTTCAGCCTTTACTTGTTGACATATCCCACAGTTCCTAATAAATGTTGGCACATCCACTTTCATCCCAGGCTACTAAAACTGCCTCTTCATGTTATGGTACATCTTGGTCCTGCCTTGATGAATAGTGATTCGGGAACGACGTGACTCCTAAATAATCTCATCTCTCAGCTCTGGTACTGACTGTATCCATAATTTGCCCCTGAAGGGCAAACACCGGTCATACATCACCGTCCAATCGACACAATCTGCACTCTACGCTAACTCACTAAACTTGGAGTACAACCGTCAGTCCTCTGACCCTCTGCCTCTCTCTGTGTAGATACGGTATGTACTCTCATCTGCAAGCAAATCTCAACTCGAGTTTCAGTAGGAACCTCCGCATCTCCAAAAAGTATCCTACTCAGTGCATCCGCGACTACATTCGCTTTTCCCGGATGATATTTCAAGGAAAAGTCGTAATCTTTCAGAAATTCTAACCATCTGTGGTGCCGCATATTCAGATCATTCTGCGTGAAGAGATACTTCAAACTCTTATGATCAGTAAAAAGTGTAAACATCTCTCCATACAGATAATGTCTCTATATCTTCAATGCAAACACTACTGCTGCCAGCTCTAAGTCATGCGTCGGATAATTCTTTTCATGTACCTTCAACTGCATGGATGCATATGCTACTGTACCAATACCCTGTATCAGCACACATCCCAGACCTCTATGAGAAGCATCAGTATAGACGGAGAATCCTTGTCCAACCTCTGGTAACTAATACTGGCGCAATAGTCAATAACCTCTTTAACTGAGCGAATGCCTCCTCATATTTTTCAGACCAATGAAATCTCACGTCTTTCTGAGTCAATTTAGTAATCGGTGAAACGATTTTCGAAAAATCCTTCACGAATCGGCGATAATACCTCGCTAAACCCAGAAAACTTCTGATCTCAGTCACTAAAGTCGGTGCTGGCCAATAGATAATCACCTGAATCTTGGCTAGATCTACTAATATACTTGTTGCTCCGACAACATGCCTAAAAATTTTGACCTCTGATAGCCGGAATTTACATTTACTGAATTTGGCATATAGTCTATGATCCCTCAAAGTCTGCAACGTCTTTCTGAGGTGCTGTTCATGATCCTCATTCATTTTTGAGTATATCAATATATCATCGATGAAGACTACCACAAATCAGTCAAGAAACGGTCTAAAGACTCGATGCATCAGATCCGTAAACACTGCTAGAGCATTGGTAAGCCCAAACGACAAGACTGTGAACTGAAAATGTCCATATCTCGTGCTGAAAGCTGTAATGTACCTATCCTCCTCCCTGATCCTAAGCCGATGATACCCTGATCGCAAGTCTATCTTGGAGAAAAACTGTGTTCCTCTCAGCTGATCAAATAAATCATCTATCACCGGGAGTGAATATTTGTTCTTAATTGTGACTTCGTTAAATTGTTGATAGTCGATACAAAGTCTCAACGTACCATCCTTTTTCTTCACACCAGTAGCCTCTTTTTTCTTTCTCTCCTCCTTGCACAACGATTTGATGAAGATAAGAAACCAAAACAATTGACTTATATACACATTCGACTATAGCGATATGTTTGAATGGTGGTCATTGATCATTGTGTGCACACGTGTCTCGAGGCACATCTCTTGGTCCACCTTGTCCCACTTGTCCCTCAAGTCACCATGGAGTGATACAACAATTGGACACCTTGCCTCATGATGGGTAAACAAGTGTCTTGATGCACATCCTATGCCTCATGATTTATTTTCCTAACTATAGGCCATTTACTCATTTAGTTTCCATGTGGCCACATTGCAACCACTCATTACCCAATAAATTCACATTTAATGTAAATAAAGTAACCTTACCCCAATGCCGCTACCTCGGTCCCACATCGACACGCGGCTCGAGGTACATCCTTACTCGTCTTGATACCTACATACACATAGAAAATGAACTTAATAGTTTACACAAATACAATACACTAGGCATACATCACAACATAAATAAAGTATACCTCGGCCCTTGCCTCGGTAACGGACATATCACGGTGTGGGTCCCACAGTACGGGTCATTGAGCCTGTGTAAAGACATAAACACAGTTAGAAATTTTTTTTTTTGGGTCGTTACACCTACTCACTTGGAGAACGTGAGAAATATAACAAATGTTCTTATGCATTCCCAAATGCATTCAACAATTTATTTCAATTGATGTCGTAGTTGGTTCAAATATATTGTACAATTATCAATGGTATAGATCATATCACTTTTTTTTTTGTTAGAAATAGATCATATCACTTTGCATACAGATAAAGCTTATAAAAAAAAACTCTCTCATATAGGTCTTTTAATGAAAATAATTTCATTGACCAAGAAATTGGTTTGCTAAAATAGTAGCTTGTGATGAGCAATGATCAAAGTCCATAAACTCCTAATTAATTTTTTTTAGTTTCGATTCGAAATCTTAAAAAGAAATTAGAAAACTTGTTTGATAATTAAAATATATTTTAACCAAGATTTTCAATAGACATGACCGATGTTTGAAGAAAATAAAGAAGAAATTTTATTTGGAATGAAGAATTTATGCCGGAGTATCATATCTTAGTAATTCTATTGACTTTGTGACTAATAGTGCACATAATAAAAAAAAAAATGCTTTAACCATATTAAGATAGAAATAAAATCAAATAATTTGATGAATTAACACAAATTAGACCTTTGTCCTCACATGAAGCAACTCAATTCATGAAAATATCTATATATAGGACAGAGAACTCAAAACAGAGAATCACTACTCTTTATATAAGAAAATTTCGTCCTATTAATTTGGCTTTCTTTATATATAAAAGTGCCAATGACAGTCATAATAAAATATAAATTGATTGAAATGAATCAAGTTCATAAAAAAAATTATATAAACCTTTCTAGTTTTACTCGTTTGAAAGTAATTTGATCTTCGAAGTCTCCATCATGTAAAGCATACTCGTGCTGATAACGTCTTGTAAACTAACTAGAGATAAAGCTAGGAAAGTAAACATAAAGAATTAGAAAGATAGCAAGAGAAGAAATATGAGAGAAATAAAAAAACTTTCATCCAAACATAGTGTATCTCATTACATAGGTGTGACCCGTTTATATAGGTCATTGGTAAGATCAAATGACACAAGTTACATTTCTATACAATTACATGAATAAATAACATTAAGGCTAAGTAATTACAAAGATTAAAACGAGTGTTACATCATGTGAATAGTTGAAATAATAAGAGGTGAAATATGTAGAGTTGTCAATCTATATTATTTATAACAAGTATCAACTTTTAACAAATAAACGTTCGCATACTTGATTAAGAATTCTCGATAAGTTTAGGGGCCATTTACGTCGTTTTGCATTCAGCTTCCCATCCCAAAAAAATATGATTTTGAATCAAATGCATACATACTGGAACAACTTTCTGAGAAGCATATTTTCGAGGATTAACTTTCAAAAAATAAACTTCTTGAAATTTTATCTTCTAAGTGGACGTCATTTTATGTAACTTTACATTTCAAGTATGTTTCAAGCAACGCTACCATAGAACGTTGGAAGAATTGATGTAGATTGTAGAATATATAGGTCCCATACCCATGGTAGAGACTAGAGGAGCATAATTTTTTTTTGATTAATAGGAGGAGCATATATTAAACTAACGGTTACCTTTTTCTTTTTTAGCCTAAAATGCACATTCATCATTCTTAACTTAAGAGGGTAAGCCAATCTATTATAATGAGTGAAATATAATAAATACTAAATTGCATATACTAGGGGTGGTAAAAATTCAGGTTCGGACGGGTGACAACCTTTACTATAAAGAAGTATATTTATTGTCAAGTCCCGGCTCGATTTTAAATTCTGACAAAACTAACTTATCTATACCCGTTTTACTTAAAATTCAGATTATCTGATTGTTCAGATTTGTCGCAATCTTGAAAACAAGCTTCTTATTTTAAAAGTCCATTCAAATGTTAAAATATGCATATATTATAAACTCATATAATGTAATTTGAAAAAGTAACTTCAAAATATCAACAAATATTGCAAACTGTTGTAAATTTGATGACCCTTTAACCAAGCTTATGAATGATCACATTATCAAACATGACTCTCACATTGAATTGTAACATCAAGCATGACTTCTACATTGAATGTAACTTGTACACTCTACATAACTTGTATTCAACTTCAATGTATAATCACTTATCCATTTATTGTCATGTAACTTGTAATCCTCTCCAATGTACATCAATTCTTCCATGTATTGTCTATGTTGCTTGTGATGTGTTGTATGACTTGTGGTGTATGTATAACTTGTACACATTGTATAAGTACAATTATCATCATCACCAAATGACCAATATAAAGGGTGTCAACCCCATTGTAATTCACACACCAAGTTGAATGAAAACTTCTCATTTCAATTATCTTATTTCTTCTCTTCTCCTTTGTAGTAGTAGTAGAAGTTGTTAGTCTTCTATTTTCATTCTCTAGTTCTTAGCAAGTTCCAATTCAATTTACAACACGTTATCAGCACGAGCTTGCTCTAGCATTAACGAGATCTTGAAGTTCAAGAAGGCTTGTTAAGGAGACAAAGCTAGGAAGGTATAACTTTTGTTATTTAAATAAGTTCAATTTATTTATATATTATCATGGTTGCTTCCTTTTATTACATGCCTCACTTCTATATGCATACTTTATTCATATACTATACATTATAATGTCGCCGATTGCGAGAGTATGCTCTGTAGTTGCGTCTTGTACGATCTTCTACATCAGAAATCAAAAGTCAATGTGTGACATATAGTTTTTCTCTTAAAACTAAAAACGATTAGTTATTGTTCTATTCTTGATTTTATAATACAAATAATGCTATAAGTTTGAGTTGATAGTGGGTAAGCCTTGTCCCCGGTAAAGCTAAATATTGAAAGGAATACGGGTTATCCCGTTCGAAGAGGTATGGTATTAAGTAGACTATGTCTCGCCACCTAACCTGGAGGTTGTCCCACCAACTCATACGAATAGTACATTTTGTTTATTAATGAATCAAGTCGTGAACATATATTTAATTATATGTTATATTTTTACATAAAAAAGGGAAAACTATTTTATATTAAATTTATTTTCAAAATATTATTCAACCATAGTTGAACTTGTTGCCTTATTATATTACCGACAAGAATTACTTGTCATGACAATTAGATACTACAATTTGTGAATAAAGCATACATGCAAAACTGTGTGTTATACATAATCATTCGCCAATTTCTCTTTAGAGATTTGAAAAGTGAATATTTCACTTTATATATCTTTTCACCTTATGGAGTTATATATATACATACCAAAAGGGTAATGCTCCAAAAGCTCAAAATGAGCGGTTGTGTCTCATGCTACAAAATTTAATCAGTCAAATATTAATTATAATTCCACAATTTTAATTACCTCTATGTTGAGGCTATGTGGAAATATGACTGATGAAACAATAAAAATAAGGTCACGTGGCCCGCCTCGATTTATTGCTGCAACAAATATCGAGTGCGCACATCAATCCAATAAATATTAAGGATTGATTTCTTGTCTCATGGTAGCTGAGTAAAATAATGACATATTATAAATATAATATCGATCCCGTCCAATTAGTTCAACTTCAAATTAAGAAGCATATGTTGCATATAATGATCATGATCACAATAATAAATTTATGGACGTTGAAAATGTGAAAATATCAGGTAAATGTCGTATTGACAATTCCACCAAAAGTTGGAACAAAAGTGGTGCACCACTACAAATGACAAATAATTATTGACAAAGAGCGCTCATAATTGTGACATTTTTTTGGTCATATATGAAATGCTATTTTGCCTAAATATTGTCATATATATACCCGAATATTTTTATGACCTTTACCATGCCTTCGAAATCAAAGGCAAAATATTATGAATTTTATCATTGAAAATGACTCGATAAAACAAGCACATCGAGATGTGTTTAAATCGTGACCTAAATATGGGCGATGAGTTTATGTCTTATGTTTTTTGCTACATGCAAGTACATTATAATATAAAAGTGAGTATTTTTTGAATTCGAACTTAGAGGAGGCTAATGTTCAGACAATATCTAATATAACAATTTTATTGTTAATGTCTTATTCAGAAGAAGTTTACTCAGAATAATAAAAAAATTATCTATATGATTTAATCTGAGTATAATGTTATCGGCTTTAACTTCTGGAATATATAAGACACATTAAAATGAATGTCGTCATAAATTAAATGACATTCATAATGTGGAAAGATCTATTTGATTATCCATAATCATCAATAATGTGAAAATATCATAAATTCGCACGGACATCCTTTATCGAACTTAATGTTTTTCAGTTGAAGATTATCTTAAGGCAAATCAATAGGAGACGTATATTGATTTACTCTCGATTAATCATATTATAAGATGTCTTGAGTCCCTAATAGGGAAATTATTTATAGCAAGTTTTGCTAATTGTCACTTTGATGAAGCAATTTTCCCACCATTAGGCGGAGATATAAGCCAATTCAAAATGAATGACGTGAAATTGCTTGAAAGTTGAAACACATCAAATTGCATTAAATTTATTGTATTATGATCAATGTATAAATTAATATGAACTCGAAGTTCAAAGGATCATTCATTAATGAATCAATTACTTGATGCAAGTACTATATACAACAAAGTGACAATCATATGCTTCAACATTAAATGGTTCATATAGAAAACGATGTCCATGTGCAACAAAATGCACAAAATGTCTCACCCATGTGAACATGAGGGGGAGAATCAAAATGAGTTATTGGTTAGTGTATTGCACTCTTTTTCCCTTTGCTATGATTTTATCCCACTGGGTTTTCTTTGCAAAGGTTTTTTTATGAGGCAATTCTAACAATATTAAAACTCTGTATCTGGATTGATTAGTGTATTGCACTCTTTTCCTTTCGCTATGGTTTTATCCCACTGGGTTTTCCTAACAAGTTTTTTAAGAGGCAATCATAACATTATTATACTCCGTATAAAAAATATATGAGAGCAATGTACTCTTTTCCTATACTAGATTTTTTTTCCCACAGGGTTTTTCTAGTAAAGGTTTTAATGAGGCATATATATTCTTACAAAGTGTATCAATGTGTTGCACTATTTTCCTTAGCTTTGGTTTTGTCCCACTGGGTTTTTCTAGCAAGGTTTTTAATGAGGCAATCAATAATATTATACTACAAATCAAGATTGACAAGAACATTGTACTCTTTTTCCTATACTAGATTTTTTTCCCACTGGGTTTTTCTAGTACAGGTTTTAACGAGGCATATTCTCTCGGCAAGTGTCATCCAAGGGGGAGTGTTGTAAATTGGATGACCCTTTAATCAAACTTATGAATGATCACATTGTCAAACATGACTTTCACATTGAATTGTAACATCAAGCATGACTTCTACATTGAATGTAACTTGTACACTCTACATAACTTGTATTCAACTCCAATGTATAATCATTTATCTATTTATTGTCATGTAACTTGTAATCCTCTCCAATGTACATCAACTCTTCCATGTATTGTCTATGTTGCTTGTGATGTGTTATATGACTTGTGGTGTATGTATAACTTGTACACATTATATAAGTACAATTATCATCATCACCAAATGACCTATATAAAGGGTGCCAACCCCATTGTAATTCACACACCAAGTTGAATGAAAACTTCTCATTCCCACTATCTTATTTCTTCTCTTCTCCTTTGTAGTAGTAGTAGAAGTTGTTAGTCTTCTATTTTCATTCTCTAGTTCTTAGCAAGTTCCAATTCAATTTACAACACAAACTATAAATCTTTATACCATTACTGCAAATAATTTATGTAATTAATCTTTTAATGTAAAAAAAACAAATGTTCAAATATAAAAAAGCTAAAACTTAATTCAAAATCAAAGATATCTTTAGTACATTAATTTTTATGTGTATTAGAATAAATTGATGCTTGGTAATCTATTTTTATAAGTACTATGTGTCTAATATACCTTTTTATCAAAGATATTTTAACTCTATTTCAAACGTAAATTGGGTTCGGGTTGGGTTTGAATTGTCCAGACCCGATTCAATTTTAAATTCGAACAAGAGGTCTCTGTTCAGACCCAACCCATATTTGTTAAGATATTGTCCTAACCCTTTTTTATTTCGGGCAGAGGATAAAACCGAGTTGGCAAATACAAACACTAAATTGTCACTCCTATTGCATGCTGAAGCTCGAAACCACCTTAATAAAAATAAGGAAAACTACTTCACAAAAGAGGAGAACTACCTAGGGGAACAACTAACTCAATTTGGCGAAACATTCGCATGAGGAGACAAAACTTAAATTAAACATAAACTAAACAAAACATTCGCCTGAGGAGTTCCACTATTCACCCAACTCGATAACAACGTTCCTTATTTTATTTTTTATTTTTAAAAATTATCAATAATTGTTTCATTTTCAAAAAAATATGAATGCTTTTTTCTCTTAATCTTTTACTGATTAAATAATTTATAAAAACAAATACAAATAAATAGCAAAAAATAAAAATAAAAATAAGAAATAAAGTTTCGGAGTAGAAATAAAGTTTATGGTTGGAAAAAAAATAAAGTTTAATGTGTCAGAACTGTAAAATAGAGGAAAAAAATAGAGTATTGTGGTTGGAGATGATCTAACAGAGAAGAATTATATAAAGATAAACAACTACCACTTATTTTGAAAGAAAGGTCGAAACTATAATAAGTTACATTACGTCTATACTTTCTCAAATTGCATCCTATACACTACATCAGATCAGCACAAATAACTTGCTCTTAAAAATGGTTTCGTCACGCAATCTCTCACCAGCCCATGATCAGGTGCATCCAATCAGCACTTTAGAGATATCAGCCACTATACTAAAACCAATATGATTGGGAAAACGTATTCATTTTTCATACATGCATTGACATGTGAAATGAAAATGAAACACCATCACCCATAACGAGAAGCAAAACGTAGTAATGACTTTGGAAGCTCTGCTGGATTTAAGCAGATAATTGGGTGCTCTGAAAGCAAAGCAACCACACTAAGAAGAACCAATCTTCACGTTTTATATTCCTTTTTTATCATATTTCACAACTTTTGCATCACTAATGAGCACATCAACTTCATGGGCTGAGTCCAATCACTGACCTGATTCAACAAATCTGTCCTACATAGAATTACTCATTTTTGTCCTTCTAGTTGGCCATGCCAAAAAATGTTCATCTTTTGTCTTTCTAGAACTTAAAAAAAATGATATTATCTACCACCAAACTGTTGGTCTTCGTGCAATATGGGACTTGGTTTCCTCTCAGTGAGTCTCGATTTCAAGTCACATGAATAAAAAAAATTAAAAATAAAAATTGGGAGCGCTACCCCATATAGAACTTGCAGTACCTAAGCGTGAATTAATTGGTGCGGTTGACGTTAGATACTACGTGATAACGAGATTATCAAGACTGAGAAGTCTTGAGATATCAAAGTAGGCCGAGTTCACTGGGTGTGATTCAAATCGGCTCAGTGAGTCAGTTCCACATGTGACCCTGATCTGAAGAATCATGTGATCAGGCTTGCCTATTTTTCTTATTTAAACTCTCTTTAGACATTTATCTATATTTCTATCTATCTATCTCACTTACTCGCAAATCATACATGCTCTCTATCTCCCTCTCTTATGTTCTGAACTCAGTTAGTCATGTCAGAGATGACCACTTTAAATTTCATGAACATGTTGTCTCTGATACTGCTTTGTGCATTTGCGTCAGAGATGAGATTTTGTGTGTCTTCAAAGGTGGGACAACTTTTCTCAACACTTTTCTTTCCTGGGTTGTGAGTGATTTTTCAACACCATCTATGTTTCTCTAAGAATTCTTGTGAAAATGGTGAATGTGGCAGGTGTATGTTGTTTACATGGGCAGCACAAGCAACGAAGACCCAGAACAGATTCAGAAACAGCATCACCAAATGCTTCAAGTCATTAATGGAGGATGGTTAGAAACTGAGAATTCATCCATTATCACAGTAACCTTAATGTCTGGTGTTTCGAGTTTTTCGTTTCTTATGCATTGTGAACTGGGTCTTTCTTTTTTTATAGCATTGAAGATGCACAAGCATCCCATGTTTATAGTTATAAACATGGTTTCAAAGGATTTGCAGCAAAGTTGACAGCAAAGCAAGCAGAAGATATGACCAGTAGGCTTGTTTTCTAAATGGAAATTTGGTTTTTTGTTGATGTGCTTTTGAACTACCTAATAAGCAACAGCATTCAATGTTGCAGGGATGCCAGGGGTGGTTTCAGTGTTTCCGAATTCGAAAAGAATGCTGCATACTACTCATTCTTGGGACTACATGGGTTTTTTGGCGAACGAATTAATGCCGATTCCAGGGTACTCAGCAAAGAACCTAGAAAATGTCATAATCGGAGTCATCGATACAGGTATGTTGCTTCTTCTGCAGAGATGGGATTTGTAAGGAAATTGAGACTTGCAGAGTTATCTTCAATAGTAGGAGAAGAAAGTGATCATGAGACATACTTTTGATACATACATTTGTTATACAAAATCCTTTCGATACTCAATAATGTGCGCAGACACATCTCAATGCGCAAACCCAAGGAATCCGAAGATGGTGTAGCAATATACACATCAAAATTATACTACTAGATTTTTTCCAATGGAGAAAGCTATGTTATGCCCTCCCTCACTAGTTAATTGTTGGAAGGACAAAATGGTTTCTGTGATGATGTATGCAGCTCTCCTAACGATTTAATAATGACTGCATCTACATGTAGGTCCATAAGAAAAACAAAGTTACGCAACTTCAGCTTTCTCATATGAAATAAACATAGCAACTTTAGCTCACATGTTTAAGTATTTCTTATTACAAACCAGTAACACACATAAGACACACAAGACACAACACACACGAGTCGAGCAATCCGCGGAACCCACAGTGACCCATTGGCTAACACAATCACAAAACTGGTTCCAATAGTTTGCGGGGCTTCACAGATTTATGATGACTTTGACACCAGTTTATGAGACTTTGCATGTTTAAATAATTTTGATCAACTAGTTTATTAGTCTCTAAAGATTTTTTTTTTTTTTTTTTTTACAATAATCTTTAAGGATTTAAATTAGTAGCAAAGCAGACTTGTAACAGTTATACTTTATTTTGTTTTAGAAGTCGAACACTAGAAAACCAGAATATAAAAACCAATCATCAAATTGTAGAAGAGGTCGTCGACTGACATGCACAGATAAAATCTTGCCACTGAGAAATCTCACTGTGAATGTCCAGGAATATGGCCAGAGTCCCCAAGTTTCAGAGACCATGGTATGTCTCCAGTACTTTCTACATGGAAAGGAAAATGTGAAGTTGGAGAAGCATTCAACATCTCAACTTGCAACAGGTTTTAGTCTTCCCTCACATTTGTGAAGAAACATCACTACCTTAGCAAGCATTTAACATTTCATGTGCCTATATTGTTCTCTTATTTTTCAGGAAGTTGATCGGAGCTCGGTATTACCTAGGTGGCTATGAAGCCGAAGGACACTCTACAAGAAACCCGAAGCAATACAGATCAGCAAGAGACAGCCTTGGCCATGGAAGTCACACAGCTTCCACGGCCGCAGGCCGCTTTGTGCCAAATGTTAATTTCAAGAAACTAGGGAACGGAAATGCGAGGGGAGGCGCATCCCTGGCTAGGATAGCAGTATATAAGACATGTTGGGAAAGTGGCTGCTTTGATGTGGATTTATTAGCAGCATTTGATGATGCAATCAGAGATGGTGTTCATGTCCTGTCAGTATCACTAGGTCCTGAAGCTCCTCAAGCAGATTACTTCAAGGATGCCGTATCTATAGGGTCATTCCATGCTGTTAAACATGGAATTACAGTAGTTTCTTCTGCAGGAAATGAAGGGTTTCAAGGTTCAGGTTATGCAACAAACCTGGCACCATGGATTATCACTGTCGGCGCTAGTTCGACAGATAGGGATTTCACTTCCAATGTTGTACTAGGAGATGGCACTAAGTTAACGGTAACTCGCTTTGTCTATTTGGTTGTTTAGAGGTGTTCTAGGAGAAAACCTAATATCCTGAGAAGTTTGCAATCTACTTGGCAGGGCGAAAGCCTAGTAACCTTCGGGATGAATGCCTCAGCAGTGATCATATCAGCTGCAGATGCCAATGCTGGATACTTCACTCCCTACCAGTCCAGGTAAAACATAACATGGCCACTACAAGGGTACTGCTTGGTGCAAACATTTGACAGAGACTAACTGTTTTTTTTTTTTTTTTTTTTTTTTTTTTTTTTCATCCCTACAGTTATTGCCTCGAAAGCTCATTGAATAAGACCAAAACTAGAGGTAAAATTCTAGTTTGTCGGCACACTGGGGACCCTTACGAGTCAAAGCTCGAAAAGAGCATTGTAGTGAAAAAGGTTGGAGGTCTAGGTATGGTTCTCATAGATGATGCAGACAATGGTTTGGCAGTACCCTTTGCAATCCCAGCTGCTATTGTTGGAAACCAGAAAGGGGAAAGAATTATCACCTACATCAATCACACAGGGTAAGTTTTCAATAGAACAAGGCTAGCTTGAATCTTGTGACCACCACATTTGATACTAGTTTTTTGCAAAAAAATCCAGGAAACCAACTGCACAGATTATGTCTGCTACAACTGTAGTAGGATATGAACCTTCTCCAAGAGTGGCGGCATTTTCTTCGCGAGGCCCCAATTTTCTAAACCCAGAAATTTTGAAGGTAATGACTATCATCTCTTTTCAGTTTACCAAAGGATTATGACAACAAATCTAGCTTTCTAAATTAATCTGTTTCTACAGCCTGATGTTACAGCACCTGGGTTGAATATACTCGCCGCATGGTCTCCAGCGGCTGCTCAAAAATTGAAGTTCAACATTATCTCTGGAACTTCCATGGCTTGTCCTCATGTAACAGGAATGGTAGCCTTAATCAAAGCACTGCATCCCTCATGGTCACCTGCTGCAATCAAATCCGCTATCATGACAACAGGTAAGATTACCAAGTCCTAAAAGTGACTTGAATGTGGAACTTGCAGCTCCCAAATTCTTCTTAGTCCTATCTTTCAGGTCGGCACCCGAACAAAATTGAGTTACTATGCCTAAACTAGTTTAAGTAGTCATAAAATCTCTGTACTCTAATTTTACCAACTCTTCCCTGTCTTGACCTTTCTAGTATGACAATCAACGTGATTTAAGACATCCAGAATATTACTTAGAGTTGTTTCTTCTTTCCCTCTTTTCCTTTTCTTGCCCTTGTTTCTTCTGAGATGAAACTGAACAATGTTGTAGAGAATCAGTAAAAACAAATACAATCAATACATATATTCCATCATAAAACATGTGTTACTGAAGTAGAGCTGCAGTATTACCACTTAATTGCCACCCTCCCAAACCCACCCTATGCTACCTATTACTTAATGTCAGTCCAACTTCTAACCCAATCTGTGCTATGGAGTAACCTGCCTACTATCACATAAGACCACCAATTGTTGTTTCTTTCATATCAGGATTCAAGAATACAATGACATTAAAATTTTCAACTTCTTAGTAGGCCTACTTATTAGTTATAGATGGGATTTCATTTTAACTTGACCAAGGTGCGCATTATTTGCTCTTTCAGGTTATTTGCATTATAGGCAGTTCATGAGAATTTTAGATTGATTTAGAACAAGTAAACATTGATCATTATGTGTTTGCTATGAAAGTTTTGAAAGTCTTTTATCTCCTTTCCAAGTCTGAAAATGTAAAATTACAATATGCAGCGACAACCTTCAATAAGAATGGGAAGCCAATCACAGTTGATCCAGATGGAAGAATAGGGAATCCATTTGACTATGGCTCAGGTTTTGTGAACCCCTCCAGCGCACTTACTCCTGGGCTGCTATATGATGCAAAACCTGTTGACTACAGAACTTTCCTATGTTCGATTGGGTATGACGAAGAATTACTTCATCTCGTCACAGGCGACAACAGTACATGCAAAAATGTTTTCTCTACAGCATCAGATTTGAACTATCCATCAATTTCAGTAACCAATCTTAGAGACAGCCATTCGATCGTTCGAACTGTAACAAATGTTGGGGAACCAATCAGTACTTATAGAGCAGTTGTGTCATCTCCTAGAGGAATTAATATCACAGTCACACCAAAGCTTCTAAACTTCAACAGCAAAAGGAAAAAGATCAATTTCACTGTGAACTTTAAGTTGACTGCTCCATCAACAGGCTATCTATTTGGTTCCTTGACATGGAGAACAGACAAGATCAGCGTAACCAGTCCATTGGTTGTCAGAGTTGGATCTTCTAACTCTGGATTATTGAGATGAATAAGCCTGAACATATAGTATATACAGCTCTTGATGGAGACAATTTCCAAAAGCTTTACACTCTTCATAGAGCAAGCAAAAGTACCTTGGAGGGGCCAACAGCCAATGATAGATCAAAGCCATGTCAAGAACTTCAAGACTAATACAGACTATGCAATCTTGATGATCTTGGGATTTGAGGACATCTGGTCCTTAGCTTAGAATGGATTAACTCTAATTATTTTTCATATACAGTGACAAAAAAATTCAGATAAAATAAAAATTCAAACGGTGCTTCATGTAAAGTAGTTTGTAACTTTGTTTTACAAAGATTGCCATGGAAGGGAATTCAACCTGTGGTTCACATTGCAACTTTCAGCACTACTAAGCATGGACTCAAAGAACATTTATAAAACATCATATTTCATATACTTAGTACAACCATTATGGTTGATATTCCCACTATAATGTTTGGTAGATTTGTGGAACAAACTTTTCCTGTTGATCATCCCGCAGTAGTAGTGGTGGAAAATTTTCCAGTCTAATGAAGCTAAATTTTCAAATTTATTTGCCAACACTTTATCTATCTCTTAAAGTTCAAGTTCATAGAGCTTCTCCAATGGGACATAATCAAACACACATTCTCAGCTTCACTACCCCTCCTAGATTATTTTCTCATTTGGTGAAAATGGTCAAGAAATGATGCATATAAAATTTGATGCAACCAATTTTTGCATGAGACAATTTCTCCAAGTGCAAGCGTATGCACATTATAACTTTGGGTCCAAGTCTTAGAATCCCGGTCCATGATTGTAATATAACACCTTAAAGAAATAAAAGAAGTTAACAAACATTAATGGTGGAATAATCTAGGTTTAGGGTTTTCAAAAATATAAGAAACGGGCGTTTTGTGTACATTAACACTTCATTTTGGCATCAATTCATGGTCCTTTAGCGTCCCTTAGAGTTCCTAAGATGCTCACCATGTATAGAAAATGGATTTAGAAAAGAAAAAGAAGACACTCTTTAGATGAAGAACATAAGAGGTTGAACTTACCAAAAAAAACTTCAAGATTTTTGAGTGGATGACTCGAGGCTTGATCTCCTATTCAAATTGTGTTCAATTCTTCTCTAGAATTCTTTAGAATTTCAGAACTTTATGAGTGTAGCGTGATTTCAAGAAACAACAACAACAACAACAACAACAACAACAACATAGCCTCAGTCCCAAATTAACTGGGGTCGGCTACATGGATCAAACTTTTCCATTGTGCTCGATTAAGTGCAATTGATGGTGAACTTTGTAAACCATTCAAATCCCTCCTAATTAATGCATCCCATGTTAACTTTGGTCTGCCCCTACCTCGTCGAATTTCTACAGTTTCTATTGAGTCAAGTTTTCTAGTTGGGGCATTTGTAGGCCGTCGTTGCAGGTGACCAAACCATCGCAACCGCCCTTCCCTCATCTTTGTATCAAATGGTGCTACTCCAACTTGTCTTTGAATTTCTATATTTCTTATTCTATCTTGATGAGTTTTACCACATATCCACCTACGCATCCTCATTTCTGGTACGTTCATTTTATGTAATTGTTGTTGCTTTACCGCCCAACATTCACTTCCATAGAGCATAGCTGGCCTAATTGCGGTCCTATAAAATTTTCCTTTTAACTTAGTAGAAACATTTTGATTACAAATCACCCCTATTGCACTCTGCCATTTCTTCCATCCAGCTTGAATTCTATGTGTGACATCATTCTCAATGTTACCATCATTTTGTATGATTGATCCTAGGTATCTAAAGTGGTTTACCTTAGGAACTTCTACTTCCCCTAATTTTACCACTCCATCATCTCGATGTCTAGTGTTTCTAAACTCACAGTGCATGTATTCGGTTTTCGTCCTACTCAACTTAAAGCCTTTAGATTCTAATGTATCCCTCCAGAGTTCTAATTTCCTATTCACTCTATCTTTAGTTTCATCCACTAAGACAATATCATCTGCAAATAGCATACACCATGGTGCAAATAGCATACACCATGGTTGTAAATAGCATACACCATGGTAGCATGATTTCAAGATAAGGGCGTTTAAATGTATAAGTGCACAAGAGAGGGAAGACGAGATTTTTATTAATAGTAAAGAGATAGATTAAATTAAGAGTCGAATAAGTAAGACAAAATAGGATAAGACTATTTAAATTCTTTAAGAACGATTTTATCTAACAACATAACTTGCTATGCAACCAAAGCATCTCTGGTGCGAGGATGAGGCACTACTTGCCAAAAGGCGGCTCCCGCTAAAGTAAAAAAAAAAATTGCTATGCAAGAAAGATCCGTTGGCTTTCATGAGAATATTTTAGATTTAGTTTTAACTTTCGATATTATAATCTCCTAAAAAAATGGAGCAACTTTTTCAGAGTTTATTTATTTATTTATTTATTTATTTATTATCAACTTAAACATTAAACTCAACTTAAACATTAAATTTTGAGCCTAACTCTAACCTAAAGCTTAATAGAGTGCTTTTAAGCCTAAAGGAGCGAATTTATTTATTAACAAGTTGATACTATGATATACACAAATAACCCACAAACTGAATTTTGAGCAATTGAAATCATACCAACAGCAATATGCGAACGTAACAAGTGAAAGCAACACCCCAAAATGCCAAAATAGACAAAATCTTAAGATCTAACACAACTCACACGGTTTTAACAGTCCAATCATCCAAGATTTCGATCACAATTTGAGATGCCAGAAATTAATTAAGCAGTGAACACTGAAATAATGTTCCAAAGAACTTGGGGCAATGATTTATAAGTATAAATGTGAACTTTATCTATAAAGCAGTATAGTTTAATTGAGAGTTACAGAAGCTTACTAGTTCGACAAAAAACAACTCATGGTCGCAGTAGTTGGAGCTCTGAAGGATCAACTAGACCTTCTAACACAACAAGCTCATCCAGAAGTGCAAGTTTCTCGTTTTCCAGGACCTTAACATCATCTTCTATCCCTTCTAGTGCCCTCCCAACTGTGCAGCTTTCTTCCTCCAATAATAAGTATTTACGCCTTAAGACCCTGTAGTCATTTCCATTGGTTGAAGACTCTGGCAAAGAATCTGAGGTTGATCTTTCTGGATGTTGGAAAGATGGAGAAACTTCCTGCTTCAGGTTTCTTTTCTTAGTTTTTTGAGTCTTCTTAAAAGATGAAGGCACTGAATCCTGCAGCCCTTTGATATTTTCTCCCTGTAACTGAAAAACAGGAGCAGCTTGTGTAGCCTTCTTCTTACTACGTGGTTTAGGAACTGTTACTTCATCATAGCGCAGTTTCCTTGGATCTTGCATTATGTGATGATTCAGAAATAACCCTGCATTAACAATGAAAATCATTTCGAGCTTAGAAGGAGCTTAATACTAGAGATACCCATGAAACTTAGAAGTAAACTACAACATGCTTCTTCAGTTGCATTCAGAGAAAAACAAAAACAAAACAAAACAAAAAAAGGATACTACTCAAAATGCGAAAAGCTATCTAAAATAACACAAAAACTTCTAAGGTTTGGATATGCTCCTGTTCGTTTTTAACTACAAGTCTATTTCATATTTAATATGTATGTTATCAATGGTCATTTTGTCAATCTTCCTAACATGTGTATCATCGTCTTCCTCTTTCTTTATTACTACATTTTCAATTTGGGATACCCCATATTAATACAATCACTTGAATGCAAGTATCTTAAATTTTATAACTTAAACAATGTCAGTGTTGACTTTCAAATGTTGTTACACTTGTGTTATATGTTATAAGCAATAGTTTCTCTCAAATCCCAGATCATGCATTGACCACATAATATTTTAAAAGCACTATATTACAGAACCTAACAAATTTATTTCTCTAATTTTCAAGATATCATCATCCTTTGTCTTTAAGAGAATATATGCCAATTGCCAAAGTTTTCATTCCTTGACTACCTATCTCCAGTTATACTCCTATATTTGTCAAAATTAGAATAATCAATATCAATAAAAGAATCAAAATCAGTTAGGTTCAGCAGCGGAATGTCTTCTCATTAGAAATAGAAGTTTATCCAATTGTTCAAATATCACCCATTAATTTAACACATAAGCACATAATGAAGACAATGGTCAAGAGCAATCAAGGAACATTCGATTTTAGAACTGTAGACGCTCTCTTGCCAAGGATGCAGGGAGTTTAGACCGAAAACCCACATCATGAATGAAGTCTCATGTGGCATCCAACTTTATCTAACTGAAACCATTTTTCACGATTGCTCGTAATGAAAGGGAAATCACCTAATAGGGTAGCTAAGTTGAGTTAGTTGGCTAAATCATAGAGATCTTGCTCATAACATTGGGAATTCAATGTCCTCTTTCTCGAAGAGATTAGATGCGATTTCAGCCTACCGAAGTCCGATACGCTCCAGGATTAAAACAAAGAAAAGGGTCAGCCAACAATGGAGAAAATAAAAAGATTTTGAGATGCACACACATTGACACAATCCAGAAATTCTCTATCCACCTTGGAAACCTAACTTCCTATCCATTATCAAAAAAACTCAAACTAAAGCAAAGCGAACCTCAACCGATGCATCGTCGACAAACTAGGTCAAAATAATCCACCAAACACACAATCTAAGATTTTGATACATAGCAATCAAAACACAGTTCGCCAAAGCAACCCAACAAAAGAACAAATTCATCTCTTTTAGTAATGAAAACACCAGAATTGATAAACTAGGGCTCGGAATCATACAAATTGAAGATTAAACAAGAGATTGGGAGAGATTGGAGGGTTGATTTACCGAGAGTGTTGGGTTGACGCTGACGACAAGGAAAGAATTCTTCAGAGGTTCCGCTGTTGATCACTCGATCGATCGACCTTCGATTTTCTTTCGAACAGAGGGAAATTAGGATTTGTGGTGAGCTTGGGTAAGTAGGAGAAATAACGGAGGCAGCACGCGGAGTCAAGTCGGCACACGTGTAGGTTGGCAATTTGGCTTAAGTGAGTTCTAAACATGTTAACACGTTTATACACGGTTAATAAATGAGTCATTAATATGTCAATCTGCTTAACTCGTTTAACTTCGTTTATGATTCAAAAATGTATAAATAATAAATATAGTATAATAAATAGATTGGTACAAAAAATTCACTCATTTGAATCATGTTAATAGCATGATTTATTTATTTTATTTATAGACATCTTTTATCGTATTTTATTTTATATTTAAGAGGAAATATTCATTTTACTTTTAATATATTATTTTATTAAGAAACAATAAAACTTTTCACCAAAGTAAAATTTGAATATTTTTTTAGATGATTCTTATAATTTTGTTTATGTTATTATTACGAGCCATTTTTGCTTTATTATTAAGAATAATAAAGACTTGAATGAAAAAATAAAGTAACAGGGGTGTATTCAATTGAGATTTTTATAGACTTTTAGTTACTTTTATTGACTAAAAAAGTTTAGGGGTATTCAATTAAAACTTTTAGAGAGTCTCTAAAAGTTTGGTGTATTCAATGTGAACTTTTAGAGACTTTTAAAAAGTCTCTAAAAGTTTTGGGGTATTCAATTTAAACTTTTAGAGAGTCTCTAAAAGTAAGGGGTATTCAATTTGTTTAGAAATTTGGTAGATTTGTGGGTTTGGATGACTTTTGGAGACTTTTCATCTAACTCTATATATGTTGAAAGTCTTCTCCATCTCTTTGCCTCCACGAGAAACTTTTGGAGACTTTCTTTTTTCTTCTTCGTGACCTCTCTCTCTCATCGCGAAATCTCTCTCCCTCTCTTTTTCTCTCTCGGTCGTATGCGCTCCTCCATTCAACCGATGCCTTGCTTCTCCATCGCTGCCTCGTTTGAGAGCAACAACTGATGAAGAGATTAAATTCTTAGGGTTTCGATTTGGGCTCAAAATTGTTCAAACTCTCTCATTCGCTGCGTAATCCTTGCTTTGATGCGATTGCTATGACTGCGAGTTTAGCTGTTGCGAGAAGAATTCACTTCAAATTTCTTCCCACAACGCTCGCTTCATTCAAATTCTTTTCATCATCTTCATCATTGCTTGTGAACTACTATGATGACTGACTACGCTACTGCCCACATCAAAACCTTCGATTACGATTCCTTCTTCGCTTCCCTACTCGACAAATCGACCCACAACACTCATCTCCATCAAATCCATGCTCAGATAATTGTATCTGGTTTGAAAGAAAGCAACTTTCTTGCTACCAAATTCGTTCATGTAAGTTCAAATTTAGGGGAATTCGGTTATGCCCGTAAAGTGTTTGATGAAATTCCTGAACCAAATGTGTTGCTTTGGAACTCGATAATTCGATGTTACTCGAAGCACAATATGTTCGGTGAGTGTTTAAGATTGTAATCATTATGAAGCCATCGATATGTTCAGTGCAATGAGACGGGTAGGAGTAAAACCAAACGATGTCACTTTTATTGGTCTCCTCTTGGCATGTAATCATGCTGGACTTGTACAGGAGGGTTGGGAATACTTCCACAGCATCGGGGTCATGGGATTGAACCCGGACACCAATTATGCTATTGTAGTTGATCTTCTTGGTCGTCTTTGGTTATTTGAATGAGGCGTATGAATTCATCTCAAGCATGCCCATTGAAGCTGGTGTAACAGTATGGGTGCACTCTTAAGTGCTTGCAAGATTTATCGCAATGTGGCATTGGGAGAATATGCGGCGGAGCGTGTTTTTCGTTAGAACCATTCAATGCAGGACACTATGTTTAGCTTGCTAATCTATATGCTTCAGCGGCATGTGGAGCCATGTAAGGAAGGTCAGGATTTTGATGAGAGAAAAAGGGTGATCAAGGACTTGGGTTACGATTTGATTGAGATCAATGGTAAACTACAAGCCTTCCGTGTCGGAGACAAGTCACATCCTAGATCTAGAGAGATCTTTGAGGAGGCTGGAGAATCTAGAGAGAAGGTTGAAGGAGGCTGGTTTTGTCCCGACGACAGTTACTGTGTTGCATGATTTGAACAGGTGAGGATAAAGAGGAGAGTCTTTGCAATCACAAAGTGAGAGACTAGCAATTGCTTTTGGCCTTATCAAGGCACACCGCCAGGGAACAACTCTTAGAATAACCAAGAATCTTCGTGCATGTGTGAATTGCCATTCAGCGGCAAAGCTTATATCTAAGATTGTAGGGAGAAATTGACAGAGAACGAGAGAAGGGATTGAGTGAGAGAGATTCAACAAGACAATGAGGAGAGAAGAAGGAAGAACGAAGCAAAGGTTGAAGATGGTGAAAAGTGGGGCACATACCCCTGTTCGATTTCAAGATTTACATGGATGTTTATCAAAAGTCATCCAAATAAAAGTTTATCAAAGTCTATTAAAGTCCTTACAAAAGTCCATTAAAGTTATTAAAAGTCATTAAAAATAAAGTCTATCGAAGTCTACCAAAGTTTTTAAAAGTTTACAAAAATCTACAAGTCTCTAAAAGTCTCTAAAAGTCATCCACTTATAAAAGTAACTAAAAGTCTCTAAAAATCTCAATTGAATCCACCCCCCTAAAACTAATGACTATATACAATCACATTATATTTTACTAGTCAATGGGCACGCGCTATGCGCGGGATTTTGAAAAAGAAAGTGGTTTTCAATAAAATAAACATATGGAGAAAGAAAATGTGAATAGAGGTTTTCAATAAAATAAACATATGGAGGAAGAAAACGTGAATAGAGTGGAGAAAGAGAATTGTGGAGGGGAGAGAGAGAAACGTGGAGGGGAAAGAGAGAGTGGGGAAACGTGGAGGGGAAAGAGAGTAAAAAGGTGGAGGAGAGAGAAAAAAAAATCATCCTAATTGAGTTTTCATCCGCACATTTAAAATCAAAACTGCTTATTAATTTGTAGTTATCAATTAAATTACTATTTTATCCCGAATTTAAATATTTGTATCAAAACACTTAGGTGTTGGAAGTTTTAGCCAAAAAGCTTCACGGTTAACCGTTTTGGGATTGTTATTATAATAGTAATAGATTGGTTATTTTAGTATATTAATTACAATTTAATCATTTAGATATATTTTAAAAAGTAGTAACCAAATTATAAAAGTTTAAATAAAATAAAAATTTTAAATACAATATTTAATAAATGAGTGACACGAATACACGACATGTTTAACACGACCCACTTAGACACGAAAAAGATTAACATAATTAATAAACATGTCATGTAATGAGTTTGCATTATATGAGTCATGACCTATTTATGATACGACGCGTTTACGACTCACCGACACGAATTGCCACCCTTAGCACACGAACTCCCTTTCAGGTTCCAATTGGGTTTTTGAAAAGGAAAATGCTTAGTTATCGAAAATATCCCAACATATACAAAACGTATCAATTATAATTTAATTTTTGAAATTTATTAATTATATCATAACCTTTTTGCTATCTATTCTATTTTCAATTAATTAAGGACATTTTTTTTATAATATATTGCCCACAAACCATTTTCTTCAACTTTCTTACTACGCCTTTCAACGATTTATACATACATATGCATTAGAACTTAATATTCATGATAAATATTCATACATACAACACACATAGTTGCGTATACATATGCATACTCAATCACATACATAATCTAACTATCTAAGTACATATTTTTTTTGTCAAATTAAACAACTATGAGCAACATTTTAATTAGTTTTAAATGACATTTTATATGTATATAAACATGACTTTCAACTTATTATTGGTGATCTACGAATAACAAAATTTGAGTTAAAGTATTAATGTCATTGATTAAATTTGATTAAATTTGACTTAGAGTATTAATATGTCATTGATTTATAAATTATTATTTTTGTGAGTCCTCATAAATTTAATTAATACATGAAGCTTAAAAAATTTCGATGTAATCGAGGAATTAGTCGAGTTTACCATCAATTCAGATTCAGCGGTGGCAGCTCGAATACCTTCCGCTAAAAAAAATAATTTTATATTTGAAAACTTTAATTTTAAAATAATTATTTTGCATTGCAACAAAATTTAGACAACTGAACAACATAATTTTAAAATGAATAATTTAGTCTTGTCCCAATTTAAATTCGATATCGAATGTATGTATCAAAACTATGTTAATCAATAGTCCTTAGAAAGAAAACTATGTTAACTAAATATATATATATCTATCATATATATAAAAGCACGAATCACAAATTTTTGAGTGGTAATGAAATTTACCTATTTGCCCATACTTTTTTTTTTATCTCCAAATCAACATTTTCTTTTGTATCCAAATCAAACTCTAACTCCTTATCAATCCACTACACGTTTTTTTTTTTCTTTATCTCCAAATCAAATGAACTCATTCTCAACTCACTTTTTTTGAGGAAGTAATGTCCTAATCCATTCACATCTTATCTCAATCACAAGTGAGAATATTGATAAACTAAAAAATGTACTTATATTTCTAATTTTTAAATTTTAATTACAATTTCAATTTTATATCATCATATATATAAAAGCACAAATCATAAATTTTTTGAAATTTACTTATCATCATCCAACTATATCACATTTTCTCCCAATTATATATGCAACGTATTCATCTAGAGTTCTCCCATGACATATAACATATCTATCATATATATAAAAGATCAAAGTGGTATGAAATTTACCTATTTGCACATACTTTTTTTTTATCTCCAAATCAACATTTTCTTTTGTATCCAAATCAAACTCTAACTCCTTATCAATAGTACACTTTTTTTTTTTCTTTATCCTTAATCATGTTTTTTTTTTTTTTTGAGGAAGTAATGTCCTAGCATGACTAGCTTGTTTTTTTCATTCACTTCTTATCTTAATCACATTAAAGAATATTGATAAGCTAAAAAATGTACATGTATTTTTAATTTTTAAATTTAAATTTAAATTTTGTTAATAATTTTTTAGAAATTAATTCCCGCCAGCGAAGCGAGCGGGTCAATCGTGCGTAGCACGTCTTGAAACTAGTATATATAAAAGCACGAATCACAAATTTTTGAGTGGTAATGAAATTTACCTATTTGCCCATACTTTTTTTTTTTTAATCTCCAAATCAACATTTTCTTTTGTATCCAAATCAAACTCTAACTCCTTATCAATCATCTACACGTTTTTTTTTTTCTTTATCTCAAAATTAATCATGAACTCATTCTCATCAATCCAATACACTTTTATTGAGGAAGTAATGTCCTAGCATGATTAGCTTATTTTTTCATTCACATCTTATTTCAATCACATTAGAGAAAATATTGATAAGCTAAAAAAGATATATTTCTAATTTTTAAATTTTAATTACAATTTTAATTTTGTTAATAAATTCTTAGAAATTAATTCCCTCGAGCGAAGCGAGGGGAGGAATCGTGCGTAGCACGTCTTGAAACTAGTATATATATATATATATATATATGTTAATCACTTTTCTTTCTTAGCATGATATAGAAATCACTTTAAGCGTATCAAAAAGTGTCACTCTGGACACTCCAAATGAAATGTACATTTAATTATTTGGCATACATGTGTCATCAAAGATTCATGTACAAATCTACGGATGCCGTACCAATAAATCTTGGATATCCAAAACGTTCACCCAATCATTTTCTTTTGGCTTAATGATAAAAAATATCAAACCTTTTAAAAGTTGGTTCAATTATATCCTAATCTTTAAAATTTATCAATTATATTTTAGTCTTTAAAATCTACTATCAATTGTATCTTTAATTAATTTGGGGCACTTTTAATTTATTCAAAATCAACTAAACCTTTTAACTTTCTTTTCATGATCACTAGTGATTTAAGGTTGAGTTATTAGCTTGTATACGTTTTTTTGGCATTAGCAAACTTCATCAATGCTAAGCAACTCAAATTGGAGAAGTTGGGACATCCTAATGGTGTAGAACCAATAAATATGATCTCATGCATGTATGACGACAAATGAGCTGAAATATACATGTATCATGTGTGCATTCAACTCATTAACCAATTTTGCAAAGTAATATAATATAAATACACAAAAGAGACCTATATATAGGTAGCAAAAGTAAAAGTCGATTATGAGGAAAGTTTAGAGGAAGTCATCAAGCCTCGGCTCTTTACTCTCGCTTGACTGCAGATCCGCACTTAAGTCACCAACACGAGAATGACGAGTCCAATAAATAAAAGCGGTAGGATATAAATAATATTTCTAGAACATTTAAATAAAGCAGTTTATAAATCATGCAATTAGTGAAGAAAGATGTGAAGGAAAGTAAGTGCATGAAAATAAAACCGGAAAATGAGATCAATGAGAATGAGTGTCAAACGAGTCAAAGGAAAGGCGCTCTAAGTATTCCGGACCATCGAGTGCGGGTGCCACAGGGTCGAGGTCAAAAGTCGCGATAACGACAAACAAACTCGGGTCCTAATAAGCGACAACACATCCTTAACATAAACCATCGTGGATGAGGGATATCAATAGTATCCCTGCTAAAAAAACATCTCATTCTGACAAATCCAATGAATCGGGGCAGTGACACCGCTTGCAAGCCGGTAACCATGACCTGGAGATACTTTTTTGTCTCACTTGGACCTCAAACACTCAAACAAAAGTGGAAGTCCAAACAAAGGGGTATAATCGAAACAAGAATGCACTAATAGATAATGAATTATTGTACATTTCATATATGGTTTTACTTACCTCGGATCGACGCGAATACGCGCTCTTACGACTCCGACACTCTTCCCAAACCAATCTCAGATACCCACGCTAGTAAGCTAAGTCCCTTGTATCCATTTGGATCATTTCTAAGCATGTTAGAGTCCTTATAACTTAGTCTTGATTTAGTATATTCATTTCATCCCTATATCCATTCATAGTAATCTTTATTATCTCGATTCATTAAAAATGACCCGAAAATGACGCTTAAAAGCTCGAAAAAGAACATCGCAAGGACCTAAGTCTCGATTTTAGTTTAACTGAACATAATCCAGTGATACAAACTAATTTATAACTTAATTAGATGGTTTGAAATCAAGTTTTCAAAATTCATACATGGACTTGTTTGACATAATATAATTTCCAAACCAAAACACGTCTAAAAAATGGTGCTAATCAACCCGGAATGACACAAAAATCGGTGGGCAATGAAATGACATAAAGAAAACTTCATCAGAAGAAATTGAGATAAATTTGATGATTGGAAGGCTTCGGAAAGTCTAAAACCAAAATCAGCTAAAAAGGTTACGAAAGTGGTATCCCCACAAATAAACTTTAATTTTCAGCCTATTCTTGCTAATATAAATGACTTTATTTTTTAAATATAATGATCCTAAGTTGTTGTTCTCTCTCTTATCTTTCAACGGTATGCAGAGCGTCAAAATTCGATTTAAAATGAGAAAGTTATGGTCGTTTTACGAAAACATGTCGAGCTGTCCTTTCTGTAGCATCAGTAGCGTGCTATCCAAGCGCTATTATTGTCCTGCAAATTGCATTTCAGTAGTCGAAATTTGGGATTTTTGACCTTAAATCTCACCTAGGTCATTTCCAGCACCAAACACTCATTTAATGGAATAACAACAACAACAACTCACCTAGGTCATCTCCATCACCAAAAACTCCTTTAATGGAATAACAACAACAACAACAACAACAACAACAACAACAATAACAACAACATCACCACCACAAATTCATCAATTATATCAATATTCATCATCCAAATCATCAATTTGAAGTTCATGAACATAAACACCATTAATAAGCTTGAAACTTTGAAATTTGTTTGAAAATCCAATTACTTTTGAAATCTAACCCTTAAATGCATCAATTAAGACCCATAACAACATTTAATTTCATTACACACATACACTTGATCTCAAATTCCCAATTTTAGATGGATAGAATTAAGGATTTGTTACGTAGGGCTTGATCTTTAATAGACTAGTCTAACTTGTGATTTTAGCTCCAAATCTCTCTTTCCTTTATATTATAAACTCAGAATATCTTGCCCTTGTAGTTGCTCTCAAATCCTCCCTTGCATGTGTGTCTCCATTCTTTGGTATTGCTAGAGTGATTTAAGGGACAAACAAGCTAAGTGTCTCTTTATATACTATTATCCATTAAGTCTTGCATATAAGATAATTTTCTCATCTCACTATGTCCCTTGATTCTATGATCATCTAAGGTTAAAATGGGTAGCTTATGAATATCCTTTATACCCACTAAAGTTGTGTGTGCATACATTGTATTATAATTATATTCTTACATTGTACTTATACAAGCTTTATACCCATATCCTACATGTGTTATATTATTTATTGGACTATCTATCTTAGAAATCTTAGCTTGTCCGAATTGTTTAGATATAGAGAGCTATTATTTGTTTATCATGTTCTACCTAATCCCTTTTATTCACATGTATACTTATATGTGGTATGTATACATCCTTATATGTGTTATGTATACATCCTA
Source organism: Stephania yunnanensis (assembly GCA_039657365.1). Lineage (NCBI taxonomy): Eukaryota > Viridiplantae > Streptophyta > Magnoliopsida > Ranunculales > Menispermaceae > Stephania > Stephania yunnanensis. Next base: position 48,013,076 of record CM077585.1, on the reverse strand, counting down.
GACAACATATCTAGTTGTTTATAAACCTTAGGAAATCCTATATGTTTCTACCAACTTGCTTATGTGTATACACATAAAAATTCATTTAACCCCATATAGCTAAGTTAGGAAGTTTTTCTAAGTCTTTCCATCTCTTCGACTCGTCCCATACACTTGGTGCGTTGCTTTCGTAATTCGTGACAATACCTCACTACAATTCTAGCAAAAACGAGTCGAATACTATTAAATTGCTCATTAAGTTATAATAACTTAATACAAGCATCACGCAAAAATAATATACCTCAGTGTCGACTCCCGAGAGTTGACCGAGCTCGGCACATCATTGCAAGGCTACGTCAGGTCCTTATAATGGCACGTTGGAGGAGCTTGAGTTTTAAGGTTATTACAGTGTGTTAGACAACGAAACGTACCACTTGACCAACATCCTCTGAGGCTTCAAATATAAAATTATCATAAAAATTAAGTTTGTCTAGCATAATTAATACAATTTTAAAAATTGGTATTTAAACTTCATCCAATTAATTACTCAATATATATCGTTGTCATGTTATCTTATCTAATCTAAATATTTGATATTTAAGTTAACAAAATTATATTTAATGGCCAATTTTTATTCAAGTTATCCAAATGTAAGTACAAATAAGTGTGATTCTCCTCCAATAGGTTGGGTGAAGGGTTAATACAAATGGGGCACGACGTAGAATGGGTGAAGCCACTAGTAGTTGTTCCTCATGATGCAAGTGATTGGTTTAGTGGGATCCTACTCTAATTTGAGACTATGCTCCATATTTAGGGCTTATTAGGTTGAGGGAAGTTGGAGGAAGCGATCTAACTTATAAGGAAGTTCGACACTTTTGGTTTGCTTTTTGTATAAACTTTCATGAAAAAATTGACCCCTAACTTCCCCACATGTGGGAAGATAACTCCCTTGGTGTGGCAGCCTCAGAGGCAGCCTTAGGCACCGCCACGTCGCATCACACGTCATCATGCCTCACCACGTAGTGGCCTGCTTGTCTATGACCCTACGACTTAACTAGTTGCTTACACATTTTCCAATAGTCTCTAACCTAGTCAATTATTTCTCAATTTATGATTAGTAAGTTTATTTAACCAGTTTGTTAATTTATGAAGTTACAATAAGTTTTACAACGGAAGTCTTTAAATAAATGAGTATTTTAAGCATATTTAACGATCCTAAATAGTAAAAAACTCGACAAAAAGATACCATGAATACGACAAAGGGAATAAGTTCAACAAGAATTCATATACATGTATCAGCTGGTCTACAAGTCTCCAAAACCCAACAAAACATAAATATATACATACTGTAATCAACATGAGCTGACGTCACTATCTTAGAGGTAATCACCCAATACCTCATTGCCCATGCTCATCGAAGGAACTGCACCCATTCATCCAACAAATACAATGTCGAGTCTAGTGAGTAAGATCCCAAGAGAAATCCACACAATATTCATGAAATAAAACTTGATAAACTAGGAGACATGCGAATTTAACCTTTGGTAATGGTAAGTCATACTCCTATGAAAGTAGGCGACATATGACAATAAAAAATAGTAGCGATTAACAAAACAACACATACTAAATAATCGGGCTCAGAAATAAAGCATTAATAAATAAAAAAAATTGAATAATCATGAGAAAACCCCAACCTAAACCAGTAGGTAATCGATAAAACATGACAGGAACCACGTATATACTCACAGGCTTACAGTGATTAAACCCTAACTATGATTAACGAATGAACCCCTTCTAAAGCTATTTCAAGTTAAGGGAATACTTTAAATCCCTCCCGATGGTCGTAGATATATTCTACTATCGTCGACACGAGCACTAACACAAGTAACCCGTGCAAGTTATTTAGCCATAGCCAATATATATATGCAATCAAATTTAGAATGAAAACTCATGCGTGCCTACCAACAGTCACACATGTATAACGATATTGATAAAGCACTTCATGAATTCTATGAAGCTTTCCAATGGGTTTACGCACCTCAATATGCGCTTTGACTTCCCTGAACTCCCGAATTTGACCCGCTTAACTTATCGGCACCCAAACAATGGTTCCCTTAATCACTAAATTCAATTAAGTTTGTTTATTATTGTAACGGCTGTTTAGTTAACACCATTATTTATTTCGTAATTTCAGACGTGGATGCTAGCTCAGATCCGCGTGAGCACCACAGATGGGCTAGGTGATAAGTCGGTATTTATAGATTTATAGTAGTTTATTTTAGTATATTTAATGTGAAAAGTCTCTAAAATATGTATATTTAATTATATTTTGGTCGTTTTCAGGTGAAACAAAGTGCGCGGTTGAATTCGTGGCGAAAATACTCAAAATGGAGTATTTACATGCATTGATCGACGCCATACTATTTGCCTCGAGTTACGTGTTGTGTAGAGGGTAGAATAAAGGATCAATAAACCAATTAACACATTGTAGCATACTATTGGTCTAGCTCGCCTCAACATGCCACATGCCATCTATCTGTTGGCCCAGGTTGCCAAACATTCCATGCGTTTCCAGCAGTCAGCCACGTGTCGCCTACGCATTGGCCTAACTCGTATCCTACTACCACGCGGATCCAATCAGGTTTTGCCATCTAATCAGGCGTTGCCACATCACCATCATAATTACACAACGTCACAACCATTTCTTCTCCTCGCTTCAGCCTCCATTAGTTCTTCCTTGGGATTCGTGCCCATGCGGTCTCCCAATTTTTTGCCAATTTCGTGCGATTTTCTTCCCATAACGTGCATCCGACACGTGTCATGCTCTCACTCGTTCACCACGTCATGTAGCAGCTCTTTAATCAACCAGAACGCGCCACATCACCGCACGATAGGAAAACAGACCAATCAGCATGCAACACGTCGACGAAATGTGATTTCAAGCCCAAAACAGCCATGGGATGTGCCTTGGCGCACGTGTTAATAAATATTCCACAAAATCAGTTTCTCTCACCTTTCATGATCAATTTTTAGTAGTTTTATATATTAGGAACCTAAGGTATTATTATAGAGCACCGATTATTATTATTTTGTTATCGACTTTCTTGGACGACAATGTTCTGCTAATCAACTCCTTGCCTAGGTCGGAGGGGAAACAAGTCGAGATTATATATTCATGGCATATTATGTGAGATCTTTTATTTTATTATTTAATTTAGTTTAAATTCTCCTATTTCATTATTGTTGCTTTTAAGGATTATAATTTAGATCTAGGGTATGTATACAGCCGATGCATGCTTTTAGGGGGACAACCTATAATTATTTAGACCATTAGTATCTGTGTAATTGTGCTTTAAGACCAATAAAGTGACGAACACTTACCCGTTTTTCGTAAAACCCTTTCGGTTATTGAGTGTTCAACAACTGAATCTAGGTTAAATCGAGAGCGGATGTGATTCAGTTATTTAGGATTAATATTCCCACAGATCCATATTACTATGATTAGTGTGTTAAACCTGATCGGCGGATGTTTAGGGTTATACATTGATTATGGAAGTAGTTCGTGGCGGACATCAAGACTATCGAGATTAGGGGAACGAAGAATTTCTGGCAGATGTCGATTTTCTATAGCTAATCTAGGAGAATATAAATTAATGACTTTTTAGAAAAAATTGAAAACCATGATTGCTATTGAATCCTGATTCTGATTCGTGAACTATAGACCTAGGTGTTTTCTTGAAACTACTTGAAAGTTATTTTTATTATTTTATTTATTTAGTTTAGTTAGTTAAATTATTAAATTATTTATTTAAAATCCCCAATTTTCCATTTTTGTTATTTTTGACATAAGAAATACTATAAATCTCTATGGGATCGACCATTTGCCACTATTATATAAAAAAATAGTATGTTTATAACACTTTATTTTATCGACGCGTTTGCGCGCGTCAATTTTTGGCGCTATTGCCGAGGATTGATATTTTTCTTTCTTTGGTTTTTTATTTTTATTTTTATTTTGCCTATCTAGTCCCTTGCTTTTAACATGTATGTAGACAACCCCGCAATGGACTCCTCCTACCCCCATAATTATGGTTGATTCAAAGACTCACATTATTATAATGTGAATGGGGTATGTATGTCACATAATGGATATCAATTTTCTAACTTGCATTCTTTTGTGCAACAGGTCGAGGTTTGCAAAATTTGTGGAGACTATTCTCATTCCCACATGACTGTCCCTATTATCCACAATATGAGAATTATCATTATTCTAGCTATGCATCGCCACAACTCGACTTCTTTGGGCTCATGTCAAACCCACAAATTCCTCAGCATGAAGGAAATTGTTAGTTTCATCAAAGCACCTCCTTGGAAGATATGATGAAGCAACTGATAGATAATCAATAACAGTTTCAACGACTTTTTGAAGAGCTTTGACGAATTGATTTTGAGATTCCGGCTTGAAGGACTTGGAAAATCAATTTTCAATATAATGTTTGGCTTCATAATATGACTAACAAGGAAGAGTTGTGTAGTACACAATCAATTTTTAACCCAGAGGAGGATGTAAGTGTTGATACGTTGAAAAATTTGAGGTGAATGAGGTTACACAAATGAAGGACTACTTGAGAGAAACAACAGAAGGACATGAAGTCTTTCAAATTGAGCCATAAATTGTCATTGCACTAAATGAGGGGGAGAATGAGATGAAAATTGATGTCATTTCAGACAAGTCGGAGAAGCCACAAATAGAGAGTGAGGAAGACCAACCTCTGATGTTGATGCAACCACCCACCCTCTTATGCACATTTGACACACCTTATAAGGGGGTGGAAGTAAAGGAGCATTCGCAGATCTTCTACATTACCGCCACCTTTGTGTTGGACGATCCTGATGCGACAGATTCTTTCGTATTGGAAGTCCCGAATGAGCTCCTAAATCTGAAAGAGGGCGTGCATGCTTCATTGCCCAATACGCCATTCGTTGTTGACATCTCTAAAGGAGAGGGCATCACGCGATCAATCACGTCAAGTCTAGCAAAATACTTAAAAGAAAGGCGACTTATTGGGAGGGAGTCCAACTTCATTTTTTATTTCTTGCATTTATTTCAATTTTATTTTAGTTTTATTTTAATAACACTCTAATTTGGTCTCTTTATTTTTACAGGTGATATGTTATGTTTGACGTTCATTGGAGGATTGAAGCACCCCTAAGTTTTTTTTGTTTGACTTTGGATTACATTTTTTTAGCATAATTTGAGCATTTTTTTAGGAACTAACATGTTTATAGAATTTTAGGTGTTTTTAGACTTAGTTGGGACATATCCAACATAAGTTGCCACATTAGTGGCAAGTTTTTAAGTAGACTCAAAATCTTAGACTTCATTCCATCATCTTGTTGATTTCATCCTTAGTTGAAAGACTTCAAGCTCGCAAGATTTGATAAGAATCTTTTCAGTTAACTCCTATGTTTACTAGTTCTTGCTCTTGTTATGATTGTTTTTTTATAGTTTCCTTAGTCACGTTCACATGAGGGATTTTGTGCATTCACTGGTTTTTAAAGACTTTTTGTCATGCATGCATTTGTATCATCTTCTTATCCATGTTCTTCTTCACCACTTTCTTTTTCTTTTTGTTATATGGATGCCTTGGGTTGTTTTGAACCTTGAGGAAAATGTTCAGAATAAGTTTGGGGGTATTTTAGGAATTGTGAATTGATTTGGATGGATTCTTTGCGAAAGATACCGCATGCGAGATCATTTATTTTTATGCGGTTATATGCGATTAATGGATGGTAATGGTGTTGTTTTATATCATTTCTTCCATTTCTTCCATTTCTTTTCCTTTCATATTTCTTTCTCATTTCATTAGGATATAATATACTTTTATGCATGTATTTAGGATAGTTTTTATTTTTATTTTTATTGCATATAGAGTCACTCGAGACTTTGTCTCATGCATTTGGTTGTGGATGAGTACATTATATTGCCTTTTTGACTTGAAACTTAGGAAAAACTAGGAGAAACACTCAATCGAGTTCGTAGCTCAACATTTTTAGGATTTCATGATTATGGACTTAGTCGATGGTTGGATTTTGTGCTAGATAACGAAAATGAGCAGACGATCATACTTATGCAAGTGGTAATATTTTAACTCATATTGGGGGATTTACTTGATTATAGTGGAAGTGAGAAGGGCTAATAGAAGTTTTCTTAATACAAAGAGCCCCACAGGTTTCCACAAGAAATGGAGCAGGGAAACTTCTATGGAAAAAAGTTAGAAAATATGTCCATAGGAAATGGAGCAGGGACAGTATTTATTGAAAAAAAGAAGAAAAAACTAGAGAATATAAAACTTAAATAAAGACGGGAGTTATGAAAATTCCTCAAATAAAAGATTTAGTTCGAGTGCTTTCACTAAATTAAGTAAGATTTAAAACTTGCGTGTTTGAATGTATAAACCAAGAAAACTCGTAAGTAGTTGATGACCTTTGTTTTGACCGAATCTATGTCTTGAAAGTATGATCTTAATTGTGTTTGGGTTGCGAGTCTTGACATATCTTAACTCCGAAATTTCTTGAGTGGCTTATTAACTTAGTGACTATGTGAACTAGAGGAATTCCATGAATCTTGAATCAAGTATAGGATTAGTTGAGTCGGTGCATATCTATATTAGGAGTCTAGTTTAGTTTATATTGCCATCTACACCTTTACTCGGGGACTTGCAAAGTCTTAATTTTGAGGGTATTCGATAAGTTAGTATTTATAGATTTTTAGTAGTTTATTTTAGTATATTTAATGTGAAAAGTCTCTAATATATATATATATATATAAATATATTTAATTATATTTATTGGTCGTTTTCAAGTGAAACGGAGTACGCGGCTGAATTCGTGACAAAAAATACTCAAAATGAAGTATTTACATGCATTGATCGGACGTGGACTATTTACCTAGAGCTACGTGCTGCGCGGTGGGTAGAATAGAGGATCAACAGAGACCAATTAACATGTGGCAGCATACTATTGGTCCAGCTCGCCTCAACTTGTCACATGTCAGCCGTCTATTGGCCCAACTCGCCAAACATTCCATGTGTTTCCAGCAGTCAGCCACGTGTCACCTACACATTGACCCAGGTTGTTTCCTGCTGCCACACGACTCTAATCAGGTTCTGCCATCTAATCAGACGTTGCCACATCACCATCATAATTACGGAACGTCCCAACCATTTCTTCTCTTCGCTTCAGCCTTCATCAGTTCTTCCTTGGGATTCGTGCCTGTGCGGTCTCCTAGTTTTTCATCGATTCTATGCGAGTTTCTTCCCCTAACGCGCAACCGACATGTGTCGCACTCTCACTCGTCCACCACGACATGTAGCAGGTCTTCAACCAACCAAAACGCACCACGTTAGCGCATGGTAGGAAAACAGACCAATCGACATGCAACACGTGGACAAAACGTGATTTCAAGCCCAAAACAACCATGGGATGTGCTTCGGCGCACGTGTCAATAAAGACTCCACAAAATTAATTTCTTTTTCCTCCCGGGACCAATTTTTAGTAGTTTTATATATTAGGAGCCTAAGGTATTATTAGAGAGCACTAACTATTATTGTTTTGTTATCGACTTTCTTGGACGACCATGTTCAGCTAATCAACTCCTTGCCTAGGTCAGAGGGGAAACAAGTCGGGATTATGGATTCATGGCATATTATGTGAGATCTTTTATTTTGTTATTTAATTTAGTTTAAATTCTCCTATTTCATTGTTGTTACTTTTAAGGATTATGGTTTAGATCTAGGTACGTATACAACCGATGCATGTTTTTAGGGGGACAAAATTAATTTCTTAATTTTTTTAGAGACGGAAATAAAGCAACTAATCCAAAGATTCCGTTGCTATTTCCGTCTCTAATTTTCATTTTTGTTTAGTTTTTAAAGTCTTACATATATAGGTCTCAATCCAAGCCTTCCGGGACCAATTTTTAGTAGTTTTATATATTAGGACGATTCGAGTAAAACAAGTATGCGGTGAAGCAAAAACAAGAAAAATCTCATAAACTTAGTTATCCAATATAAATTGAATGCGATCGACTAATCACAACTAAAAAGATTCAAATCAACTCATTAGCTCTCTTCCGTCTCAACTTAGCTTCAAGTCTCACCCAAAATGATGATTACTAACTACATTCAATAAAGTTGGATTGAACATATTTCAAGGTATTATTAGAGAGACACTAACTATTATTGTTTTGTTATCGACTTTCTTGGACGACCATGTTCAGCTAATCAACTCCTTGCCTAGGTCAGAGGGGAAACAAGTCGGGATTATGGATTCATGGCATATTATGTGAGAACTTTGATTTTATTATTTAATTTGGTTTAAATTCTCATATTTCATTGTTGTTACTTTTAAGGATTATGGTTTAGATCTAGGTATGTATACAACCGATGCATGTTTTTAGGGGGACAACGTATAGTTATTTGGACCATTAGTATTTGTATAATTGTGCTTTTGGACCAATAAATGACGAACACTCATCCGTTTGCCGTAAAACCCTTTCGATTTTGAGTGTGCAACAATTGAATCTAGGTTAAATCGGGAGTGGATGCAATTTAGTTATTTAGGATTAGTGTTCCTACATATCCATATTACTGCAGTTAGTATGTTAAACCTGATTGGCGAATGTCTAGGGTTATACATTGATTAGGGAAGTAGTTAGTGTCAAATGTCCTAACTATCGAGATTAGGGGAACGAAGAATTTCTGGCGGATGTCGATTTTCTATAACTAATCTAAGAGAATACAAATTAATGACTTTTTGGGAAAGATTGAAGACCATGATTGCCATTAAATCCTAATTCTGATTTATGGAACTGTAGACCTATGTGTTTTCTTGAAACTATTTGAAAGTTATTTTTATTATTTTATTTATTTAGTTTAGTTAGTTTAGTTAGTTATATTACTAAATTATTTATTTAAAACCACCAATTTTCTCTTTTTGTTATTTTTGACATAAGAAAGACTATCAATCTATGTGGGATCCACCTTTTGCCACTATTCTACAAAATAGTTGGTTGAGGACACTTTATTTTATTGACGTGTTCGGCGTGCGTCACTAGGACATACGTCGACCTAGGTACACTAGTAAATTGTGTATTGTATTGTTTATTTGCGATGCATTTTATAAATTTATTACTAGTACATCGCATGTGTGAATGTTTGATGGTTATATCGTGTGAGATTGTATAACGGGTAGTCTCCTAGAAATGCATGTCAGCGCGTGTATCGAGAGGTTAATTACGAGTACACTAGAAAAATCAACAAATTCATGATAAGATGACTAAACAATCAAATAAAATGAGTAATGTAACCATAGGCTAAGTCAATTTAGTTAGAACAATAGGCTATGACATGCATCGAAATTTTGTCGAGACACGAGGCATCGAGTACCGAGTAGCCGAAGGTTAGTGGAACTATAAGTTAGTTGATTTTGGTAAATGAAAGCACTAACTATATGGTTTAATGAGGCTAAATGTAATGCAATTTAATTTAAATAGTAATAAGCCTATAGTTTGATTTAAATAATATGGACCCTAGATGGGCATTATGATGATCCTAGTGAATGAATCTATGATAGTGAGTGTGTTATTAGAGTCATTAAGTGGCGTGTGACATCGTGAATAGAAACCATAAGATAATCCTTGAGATACACATAGTACACTTGATCAAGACAAGCATATATAAACCAAGTGAGTGGGAGTTTCATCTCCACTAACTCATAAGCGGATGAAAACCAGAGATTTACCAGAGAAAGAAGGGAGAATTAGAGCTGAATTGAAGCTTTTGGAGAGCAAATCAAGTGATTAAACTAAGGTAATCATCTTCTTCATCTATCACACTTTCTAATGAACCAATGTTGTGTGTTTTGGTGTAATTTGAAATTGAGGGTTAGATCCCTAATTTTTGATGAAAACTTGATGAATTATATGTATGATAACCATTTCCAATGAGAATTTACAACTAATTTTTATGAATTGGGGTTTTGATGAATTTGGGAAAAACTAGTGAATTCATGGGATTTAAGGATTTTGATCTATTTGATGTTGCTTATTCAGTTTAAATGATATTTTGAGGTCAGTATTGAGTAGATAGTGTGTGTATTAGCTTAGGTTAGCTAATTGGGATGGGAATGACATAATTCTCGACTTGAGAAATTCTGTCACAAAGGGCAATTAGCGCTCTAACTAGGCTGGTTTGCACGCTAATCATTCTAGGCTCTCAACTGTTTTTCAAAATGTAGAATAGTAGCACGCTAGATTGATTCCATAACGCGTTAACTCCACTTTGTGCGCTAGGTAGACCCATTATCGCGCTAATGACATATGAAACCTAAATATTAAGGGTTATTTTGATGATTTCCAACTTAATACATTTCTAAATATTTATAAACAATTTAAGATTATAAAATTATACTTCAGGGACTTAGTGGACCGTAACTTGGTGTCAGGGAACTTGTCGGTTCGGATGCGTGATTCTGGGGAGGTCGGAGAGTAGTTTAAGGTTTGTGAAACCTAATTGAAGAACTTTGAGTATTTAATTCTATTTTTGATTCCATTTTTATCATTTCTTTGTTTCTATTAGTCAATTATGTTACTTGGATGTGGGTTGAGTTTAATTCCCCAAATTCTCTATTATGTGTTCATGATGTGCTAGATTGTAGCACGTGTGACCCAACCCTCGATGAATGAAAACCCCGAGCTTACCCTTTATGCATATGTCGGTGACTCAGCTGATTTGTCCAGCACTGCAAGAGACCAGCATAGGGCCAGTTGGGTGCATCTACTCGTGGGATTCTGGTGACCCGAAGTACAGTATAGTCCATCTGGAGCGAACACACACACTTGTATAGCTTATATGTTAATTATTCATGCGATGAGCCAATTATAGTTACCTGTCTTTACATTCCGCATGTTTACTTAACAATATTTCTTGCAATTCCTTATTTTATCATGCGAATGCTCAGAGGGTTAATTATGATTTTACTTACTGGACTCATCATCTGTCTTTTTGTGATGATTGAGTCTAAATCCTAATACTAGTAGGGGCAAGGGGATCCTAGGTGACTACATCTAATTGTCTATCATCGATGGCCTATTAACACGTGTTTATTTTGATATTTTGTATTATTTTGGGTATTAGGGGACTGGAGCGACATTGTACATGTATATATACACTGTTATGGTACTATCGCCTATATATGAATTACTTTTTGGGTTTTCCATAGTATGACATGCTCTTATGAATAATGTTTGTCAGGCTAATTTAATATATTATTTGCATCAATTAAGACTTTCGCTGACTTAATGTTAACTTGTAAAATGTAAACTACTAGCATGGTTAAGACTCGAATAAACTAAAAATAGTTGAACTTAATGAACTTTAAATACTAAAGGAAATAACTCAAAAAATATGAAACTATTAACTAACTATATGGATGGACACGTTAATCGAGACATCAGGTAGACGAGTAGGTGCTAGACACGTGTAGCTGGGACCACCGGCGAGGAGCGCACGATACGATGACACCTCGAGGTAGCCTCGAGCCTGGGGCCGCCACAGTTGGTATCAAAGCGAGAGTTCTAGGAACTTGGGAATTTAAACTTAAAGGGAATAAAATTTAAATAAATAAACTTTAGATGTGGAAACCCGATGATATTGCATTAGAACTTTAGTTAGGATGTGATGTGAAGCGGGTATAATTAGAGGTTATATACGTGTTATATTTTTTATATATATGATGTACGTATATACCGAGGCTGATCCGGAGCACGCTTCTCGATGCAGATCATGGACGGACATTCGACTATGCCTCATGAGACTAGACAGACTAGCGATGCAGCTAAGGATCCCCTAGTACAACAAGCATGGAGGATCGACTCTCGGCCCATGAGACACATATGGCCGAGGTACTATGCTTACTACGGGATTAGATTGCTGCACTGACGACACTTGCTATAACAGTCACAACACCCCGAGACCTAGTAGAAGTTATGATACCAATGGAGATAACCGTCGCCTCGGTTGTTCTCCAAAAATAGGTTAAGAGCGTAGCTACAATGGACACACAGGTAAAGAGAACTATTGTGACATCCGAGAATATTATAACTTAATTAGGTGGCCATTAAGTATTTTTCGATTTAATTTGGGATTTAAGTATCTGAGGTGGGACCCACATGTTACTGATCAAAATTCATAATTTTATTATTATTTTTATGTGTTGTGTGCTTATTTGATGTATTATACATTATTTCGATGTGAAATAAGATCAAGTTGAGTGTCTACGCGGTGTCTATGAGTTTTGGAGTGCGTTGGAGGATTTTCTCCAACTTTGATAATTTTGAGATATTATCTTAAGATACGTGTTGAAATGAGTGTCGAGATAGTTCAAACGTTTACCTAAACTATCGTTTCGAATTTTGTGAAAATACATAGGTGTATATATATTTATATATAATATAGTTTATATATATAAATATATAAATCAATCCAATAATTTCAAATAAATAAAAATATAAATTGGAGAGATACGAATATCATGAGTGTTGAGAAAGAGAAATGGTTGAATGTTGCGGTTGATGAGATGGTTTGTCCACGCCTCGAGATACGCATCGTTCAATCACAAGGTAAATCAAGAGTGTTTGGTTATATATATAAAACCATTCGATCTATCTCGAGATACGTATCATGTATCTCGAGGAGATCAAAATAATTGATTTCACAGTGAGTCAGCTAGAGATGGTGCTTATCTAGTTGATGACCACTTAACGACCTCGAGATACACAACACGCATATCGAGAAAGATCAATATATTAAATGAGTGAATTAATGGATTTGCCTCGAGATTCGAATGATGCAAATCTAAAGGAAATTCTAATATATATTTCCAAGTCAACATGACGGCTCATCAATTTGTTTTGAGCCAAAGATTGACCTCGATACGTGTATAATGTATATCGAGGAAGACCAAATTCACATTATATAAAAGAATCATTAGATTTTCTTGAGATTCGTGTGATGAAAATTTCAAGGAAATCTTATATGTATATTTTCAAGACAAACATAATCTTCATTTGTTTCTTTTAGTTCGACAATGAAACCGAAATTGAGAGGAAAATAAATGGTGATTAAGGGAGACCGAGAGGGAGAGACGAGGAGAGCTTGAGGCCGCTAGGGAGGAGATCAAACGAATGGAATGTAAATGTGTGTGTTATTAGTTGTTGTTGGGTGTGTCGTTGATGCGCCATTGTTGGTTTCGTTGAGGTTGTTGTTGAGGAGCTGTGGCTGTGATTGGACGTGGAGGAGATAACGGGGTTGGGGTTGGGGTTGAGGTTGGGATTGGGAGCCAAACCCCAATCGATTAAAAAAGGGACGAAACATGAATTTTTATTTCATCCTTGTTATTAAGAAGAAGATGGGGGATTTAACCCCCAGATCAAACCGAGTCCGGTTCGATTTAATCGGACCGGTCCAGTTTAGAGGTTAAACCCCCATTTAAAAAAGAAAGAAAAGTGTTTTTAAATAGAAAAAATAATAAATAAAACTAATCCCTAAAACTTAGGAAAAAAATAATAAAAGTAGGATTGTTGGACAAATTGGTGAAAATTGCTGAGTTTTATGAAAAACGAGAATTTTGGGATTTTCTCGATAAGTTATATTGGGGTTTTTTCTCGTAATGTGTGCTACGATACTAAAAAATATTCAAAATATTAAAAATTATTTTAAAGCCTAGTCAAAGGTAATTTTTGATTTCGAATCACAATTTGGAGTCGAAATTGGTATCTAGACATTCGATGAGTTAATTTAGAGGGATTTCGAGTTTTCGAGTCTAGTAGGACCGATAAATATATTAAAAATTTTTAAAAAAATTATATTTAAGCCTGAAAAACATAATTATTGATGTTAAACAATAATGTTGAGTCAAAAATTAAATTCAGGCATCGATAATTTTTTTTTAAGTAATTTAGGGGTTTTGGGTCGCGATTTGGTCAATTAAATGATAAATAAATGGAAAAAAATGGTGAAGTTGTTGCGGAAGCTTACAAGATGGATTAATAAATTGTAGGACTACAATTGGAGCCCCGTAGTTTATCAACTCGGAGCGTAAGGGAATTACGATATCACGTTTTTAAGGTTAAACAAATCCTATAGTAACTTTTACATTGTATGTTTATAATTTCGTATAAATTGCGTTAATTCTTGATATTGCATTTTTGTTGTACATGCATACGCGGTTTGGGAGGATAAGGTGTTACGAGTTTTCTTATAGTGTAGACTATACCGTAGGTTATAGAACACTATATTATGCTTGAGGGGTTGGAGTCACTGATATTTTGCATCACGTGGTTATCATGAGATCACGTTGAACCAGATCATACTCCTATAATCTAGTGAAACGTGACTCGTTTGATTATACTCCCCGAGCATGAGTCTTTATTATTGTTTACTTGTCACTTTCGAAGAACATTATCTGATTGTGGTCGGATAACAAAAACGGATGGATTTATGGTTGTATTTAAATTCTTTGATTATATTTCTTGTTTAATCTCTTGGATTATTATGCATTTGATTATTACAGGTGTACTGGATAGTGTGTGATTTACTTATCTGACATTATCAAATTTTATAATTGGATAATGATAGGTTTTAGTGGCAACGAGAGAAAGGGAAAGCTTTTCAACTTTATGTGACTTGCTTAGTTCTTTTCTCTCTATATTTACTACTTTTGAATATATTACATTGTACACATGGGTTTATGGGTTCGAGTGTGATTAGGAACTCCTTTGAAATGGTTGGAATGATTTTTGGACGAATTGAGATAACTTTTGAATTAAGGTAATAATAGTTTAAGGATTTTGAAAATCCGAGATAGGTTAGAATGAATAAATAATTTAGTTGATGTAATATATATTGTTATGGGTGGATTATGAGTCCTTCGGCATTTCCACCAAAGTTGAGTAGATTTTGTTAAAGATTTCTGAAGACCGAGGTTTTTGGTGTACACTTAAAAATAGAGGAGATGTTGTCAAAAAACTTTACGAAATCTTAAGGATTATCTAATTAATTTTTACCAAATTTTGAGGATAATGTGATCAATTTAAATGAAACTTTGAGGATTATCAAATTCATTTAAACGTGCTTTAAGGTTTAAGATTCAGTTTAGAATCATTTGTGATTGATAAGACTTTATAATTGATAATTACAATATTTTAATCTTAATTGTTTATCGATAAAGAGGCTGAGGCTGCTAGATTATCAAAAGATTAAGGTAATCTAGGCCGTCAGATGCCCTAAATAAGTTGGGTCTGACAATGTTGGTATTAGAGCCTAGGTTTCTAATGGAATCTTATTGATTGAGGATAAGTGAGTATTTAGTTGGGAAGTAACGTGATGAAATGAGGTTAAAAAGTTTAAAACTTTTTGAATTATGTAATATTTATGTTATATGTGTGTATTATCTCTAGATATGCGATAGGAAGTTTATTCTCCATGTCCGTTCGATACTTAACTCATAAGATACGACGAGTAAGATTATAAATGAATAATTAAAGAGAGAATAGAATTGTGAAAGGAAGCTGAGCATAAATGGATATGAAATAGACTCGTGAAGTCCGAATTCACAAAGGTGTTGCGAGTAGTTCGGTCCTGATATAACTGATGAAAGTATCAATTATGAAACAAATATGAAATTGGTTAGAAGAGAAGCCCAAATGATTCATGTACATAAATATTAAACATGAGTTTTTTGAAAATTGAAAGTATTGAATAATTACAATTCTTAAACGCTTAGGAAAACATTAAAATATACTTAAATCAAGTCTCAAACGATTGAGAATCATTTGAAAAATGTAATATGAAATTGAAACTTTTGGGAAACACAAGATATGAATTATCTTGAGTTTTAGAATAAGGTTAGTATCGGTTGCACAGTTAACTCAGGTAGACTTATTCTATAAATATTGGTTTGATAATAATCAAGTAATACTTGCTCTCGAACAAGTCTCAAAAAAAAGAAAAAGGAGACATGTGGTTATCGAAATGTGAAAATGAAAAGTGATTAGACAAATTGAGTCTTGACTTGGAAATCATAATGATATTGTGATTGGATCAGTCAAATTGTCTAAGTCGATTTCTAGGAAAATAAAATACTTTGAAGTGAAATATTTACTCCTTTTTCGAAACAAAACGACAAGTGAAATTGGAATAGAACCATATTTTAAAACAATCAATCGACTTATATATAAAAGTAATGAAAATCTTGATTTTTTATTACTCAACTTACTTATCTATAAGTAACATTGAGTATAATGGTTCTATGAATCAAATAAAGTACTGATAAATGAATGGAAATATACGAGTTATAAATAATCTTTGTCAACACCGAATTAGGTGTTGTTATGAAACAAAGATCAGTGAAATTCTAACTTAAAAATAAAAATGTAGTGATACAATTAATGTGTTAGAAGTTAAGTTGTTGGGAAAGTGGTATAATAATAACTTAGATTAGCTATTAAACATCAACACAAGTAATTGTGTTTTGAGGTTCAAAGTACCTAATAATCATTTCTAATCAAATTAAATAATGATGTTTATCACTACAACTTAAATATAACCAATAAAGAGATAGATGTATTGATTGAGAATCAGTAAGTGATTTATATAGGACGTCGGTATGAACTATTATATTGCGAGAATCTTCTATTTGTAGGACTTAAATAATTGAAATAACATCATTTACAAATTTGATTTAGTCGTTAAGTTAGTTGGAGTTTGAAAATTTAAATCCTTCTATTTCTTCAGTTGAATAATAAAGGAAAGATGAATTCATCAAAAATAATTTGATGAACAGAAGACACAAAGTTATCTTACACAGTCTCTTGAAAGGTACCAAATTTCTTTTTGAGAAAAGAAGAGTTAGGATATTTAAGACTAATGAAAATAATGTAAGGCAATATAAAAATAGTTTACTGTTTGAGTTGCAAAAATTTCTCTATTTCGAATTAAGATTAACTAAGGAAGACTTCAATTTATTAAATGATAATAAGAAGTCACATCATCCCTAGCTATATTTTCGAAAAGAGAAAATATATAAATTGCTTTTCTAAGTCAAGATTAAGGAGCTATAAATGGCTTGGTTTTTGAGTAAAAGTCATAGTAAGTTTGTAAAGGGATGAAGAGCAAGATCAATGTGAGAATAGTTAAGATCGACAAAAAACTGAATGAAATATACTCAATGTATAAAATAAAATGAGATGTTGAGATGACTTGTGATTATTGAAAGTGACACGGACGAACTCCTTAGTCAAGGTAAGGCACTGCAGTAGTTGTGCATGACTAAAAGTCTAAGTATCTCCGTTTCATAATCACGATTCATTCACAGCGTAGAAGATTGATATGAAAGATCTACCCATCTTTGAATAATCAAGTGAATTAGTGACAGTCAGTATAAAAGAGTTTATGAAGTTTTGTCGAAGTCAATTGGAGGCTGAAGTATAGACAACTAAATGGTTAATATATTCTCACATTAGTATGAAAATGAAAATTTCAAGTTAACTAGTCTCGATCAAATTAGAATATCAAACTATAAGTTTGATAGAACTTAATATCTTCACAAGGATCTTACGAGGAGTCAAACTTTGAATGCTGAAGTCTTGAACCAAACTAATGTAAAACTAATATCAGAAATATATATTGTATATTAGTTCAATTGTAATGCTACACCACTTGATTAGTTAGTGATGTGTACTAGTTGTTGTAAATTGGAGATAATGTAAGATGTTTGTATGTTGGTGAAGATATAAATGAAATAAAAAGAAATGCATGATTTATAGCTTAGTTAGTAAGCTTTATCTCCGTTAGGTTAAAAATATTGAATAGAGTATCGTGTATTTAACTTGATATATTTGAAGAATTAAATATTCTTTAATTTTAATTGAGTAGAAATGAAAAAGAGATAACATATTTATAAACTTGTATGGAATACAAGTTAAAAGTTATACTATGAGTGTATAATCATTGAATATATTGATATCTTTGTTTAGAAACATATGGACTACTCAAGTCATGAGTTTATGAGAGGTTTTAGTTAAGTGAAATAAATGAGGTACTTGACGAACTTATCATTAGAGAATGATTTGATAAAGTTAGAAAAGTCGATAAATTTCTAACTAGTCAAAGAAAAAATTAAGTGAATTTGCTGATGAGTTGGAATTGATAATTACTTTCTAGTCCACAATATAAATAATATTGTGAGTAGACATTTAGAAAATGAGTGAGAGTTGCACGATGTGTCAGGTTTTTATTTTTGACTGGATCGGGGATTTGAGATCTCTTGTTATGGGATGACAGATGTTTATGAGATCTATAGTCATGAGATGACTGGTATGATTTCAGGTTTCTGGTGAGAAACATTGGAATAGTGATGAATCGGATAGACACGCAAATCTACTTAGTATCTAATGATGTGTTAAATATTATTTGCATCAATATGTAATTTTAGATTGATGATAGTCTAAGAGTTAGTTGTTTGATAATTGAAATAAAAGGGATGGTTAGTGATGAGTAGGTAAATTGAGATGTGTACCAGAGTTTAGATGGATATGGAAAGAATTATCAAAGATTTGTGAAATAGTATTCAGATTAAAATGAGAATTGTGTTATGAAAAATGAGATAGGCTAGATCTTGCTATGTATTGATACTTGAATGAGATTTAAGATATGAGATGGGAAATGAAATAAGGTTATCAGATATTTCACAAAATTAATTGGTTAACTCTTCATAAATTCACAAATTTCTAAGATTGGCAAAGTAAAGGAGATAACTTTTAATTAAACAAAAAATGTTGGAAAATGAAAAGTTAAAATAGTTATGATCTTTAGCACCGAGTTGTTGAATATAACAAAAATGATTGAGTCCACTTAACGGTTCACTTTGTAAATGACTTTATAGGTTTGGATTAAAAGAGTTATATATATAAGATCATTTTCTCATATCACTTTTGGTTTAGTAACCTCTAAGTTTAAATTTCGAGGACAAAATTTTTAATTAGTTGATAAGATTGTGACATCCGAGAATTTTATAAACTTGATTAGGTGGCTGATTAAATGTTTTCGGATTTAATTTGAGATTTAGATATCTAAGGTGGGACCCAAGTGTTACGGATATGAAGATCATAAATTTTAATATTATTTTTATGTGTTGTGTGCCTATTTGATGTATTATACATTATTTCGATGTGATATAAGGTTAAGTGGAGTATATACGTGGTGTCATGAGTATGCGTTTGAGAATTTCTCTCAATTTTTTGTAATTTTGGATTATTATCTCGAGATACGTGTTGAAATGAATGCAAAGATAGTTCAAACGTTTACCTAAACTATAATTTCGAATTTAGTGAAAATACATAGGTGTATATATATTTATATATAATATAGTTTATATATAAATATATAAATCAATCATATAGTTTGAATTAAATAAAAATATAAATTGAATGCGCCTCAAGATACACATAGCGTGAGTGTCGAGGAAGAGAAATGGTAGGACGTTGCGATTGGTGAGATGATTTGTCCACACCCTGAGATGTGCGAAGTCTAATCTCAATGTAAATCAATAGTGTTTGGTTATATATATAAAACCATTCGATATTCCTCAAGATACGTGATACATATATCAAGGAGATCAAAATAATTAATTTCACAGTGAGTCGGCAAGAGGTGGTGCTTATCTAGTTGATAACCACTTGATTGACCTCATGATACACAACATGTATCTCAAGGAAAGATCAATATATAAAATGAGTGAATTATTAGATTTGCCTCGAGATTCGTGCAATACAAATCTCGAAGAAATCTTAATATATACCTTAAAGTCAACACACCGCCTCATTAATTGTTTTGAGCCAAAAATTGACCTCGAAATATGTACTACTTATCTCGAGGAAGTCCAAATTTATATTATAAAAACCCATTAGATTAATATATATGTTTTCAAGACAAACATAATCATATCCTCTGTTTCTCTTTAGTTCGACAATGAAACCAAAATTGAGAGGAAAATAAATGGTGATTGAGGGAAATCGAGAAGAAGAGAGGAGGAGAGCTTGAGACCGCGAGGGAGGAGATCAAGCGAATCGAAGGTAAGTGTATGTGTTGTTCATTGTTGTTGGGTGTGTAGTTAATGTGCCATTGTTGGCGTCGTTGAGGTTGTTGTTGAGGAACGGTGGATGTGATGATGTTGTTGTCGTGATTGGACGTGGAGGAGACGATGGGATTGGGGTTGGGGTCCAAACCAATCGATTAAAAAAAACGTCTATGTGATTAAGAAAAAGATGGGGGGAGAATTAACCCCCAGACCGAAAACCCCTCCAGCATTTAAAAAAGAAAAAGAAGTGGGCTTTTTAAAATAGAAAAAATAATAAATAAAATAAATCCTTGAAAATTAGAAAAACATTATAAAAATAGGATTGTTGGACAAATTGGTGAAAATTGATGAATTTTATAAAAAATGAGAATTTTGGGATTTTCTCATAAGTTATATCAAGGGTTTGATCCTCGTAATGCATGCCGCGATAATTGAAAATATTCAAAATTTAAAAAATTATTTTAAAGCCTTGTCAAAGGTGATTTTTGATTTCGAATCACAATTTGGAGTCGAAATTGAGATATGGACATCCGACGATTGATTTAGAGGGATTTCAAGTTTTTTGGTTCAATTAAGACTGATAAATATATAAAAAAAAATGAAAAAAATTATATTTAAGCTTGAACAACGTAATTTTTGATGTCGAACGATAATGTTGAGTCAAAAATTAAATTCGAGTATCGAATAATTTATCTTAGAAGTAATTTAGGGGTTTCGGGATGCATTTGAGTCAATTAAATGGCAAATGATCGGAAAAAATGGTGAAGTTATTGTGGAGGCTTACATGACGTATTAATGAATTGTAAGACTAGGATTGGAGACTTGTTTGGACTAGTTTACCGACTCGGAACGCAAGAGAGTTGTGATATTGCGTTTTTAAGGTTAACTAAATCCATTAGTAACTTTTAGATTATATGACTATAATTTTGTATAAATTTCATTAACTCTTGATATTGCATTTTTGTTGTACATGGATTCAAGGTTTGGGATGATAAGGCGTTACGAGTCTCCTTATACTGTAGACTATAATGTGGTTATAAAATACTATATTATACTTGAGGTGCTAGAGTTACTGATACTTTGCATCATGTCACGCATACACTAATCGAGGCATGTTGGACTTAACCCTGAGCTTAACTCGGGTTAATTAATTAGGATTTGAGTTAACACCAATCACCAACTTAAAGTAACGGGTCATTAAAGTACCTACATTTGCATTTCAGTCTATATTGTATTTTGCATTTTGATTGGTAATACATTCATGACATATGATAGATTTGCCTACTTCGGTCTCGAATGGACTTAAGACAAGGCATTTTTGCCGGTTGAGTGTAACTCTTCTATAAGCAATGTCGACTCCAGAGCATGCATTGAGCTTCTAGTACCTTTTTCGTACTATACTTAAAATGCATGTCCGAGTATAATTAGGAAACGAAATGTTTGAACTTGTGAAATTGAGTTAGAGTTAGATTTTTTTATTCTTTTTTATCACAACCCAAATTTATGATCTTAGTTTATTATGTAATCAGGACCACTGATCCGTGATGGGTATTTATACTAGATCAAGAGTTATTAATTAACCTCACCACTATATAAAGTAAATTAGTGGGATTTGCATTCAAGTAACCCATTTTTCATTTCATGAAAAAAAGAAGTACGAGATTTGGAGAAAAGAAAATATGAGCTGAACTTGCTAGTTTTTTGGAATTTCAAAGAAATTAGAGGTTCAAAGCATCGATCTCATCTAATTGGGAGAAGAATCAATTTCTAGAATTGATCCATAAAGCCTATGTATACATCATTATCTTTCAAGCTTGAAATCAGTTATGATTTATAGATATTTTCATACCTCAATTACTATATTTCAAAATCTAATTTCATATTTGGATTCCTTGTGAAATTTCATTAATTCTATTATAAAGAAGTTATGGATTTAGATTTGTTTTCATTAAGTTATGAATTTTTGAAGTTTATAAGTTGTAAAACAAAATTGGAAATTATGCATGTTGTTATTATGAACCAGATCTAGAATTTGGTTATAACTTCCTGATTTTAAATTGAAATGGACCCATTTTGGTGGCATTTGAACGCTGACTCAAAGGGGAACAACTTTTGTCTACTAAAATATTTTGTAATTCAAATGTTTTCATGTCTAAAAATCCTCTACATCTTTGATAATGAATATGAAATTTCTGGGTTCATATTTTTGCTAATGTCCTATTTTTTGGAGCATAAATCCCTCATTTCTTATTGATTGAGCTCATTTGTTAGTATGATGTTCTAAGTTATATTAATAGGCTTCAGTAAATAAATCATGATTTTCTAAGCTATGATTTAGGAGAAATGAATTTTCCAAAGTTGCTAGTCGAGATCCAAAACTATTTTGAGCCATAGTCATAAAATTCTCATCTCCTTCGATTCTTATTGAGATTGCGCAAACCTTATAGTTTTGAAAGCTAAGAAATTGCTCTAAAAACTTCTATTTGGGCTACGATACATAGTTTTAACATTTTGATAATTGAAATCAACTCACAAGTTGTTGTACCAAAATGTCTCTATTTCATAAAGTAGATTTAGACAAAATAAATTATTAATGGGGCTGATTTTAAGAATTATAATTTACAACTACTTAAATCAACTCTAATAGCTTGTACAAATTTTAAAGCACCATAATTAACCTTATATACTTAAAAGAGAGTTTCGGGAGTTCAGGTACACGTTTTGTTGTATGAGAGCCCGGTTAAACAAGGAAATTTGCGTGACTGGTAAGTTAACTGATCGAGATATTTCTCTACATTTTATTTCCCGTTAAGTTTCTTGTTTGCAGTCCTTTAGACTGCTATACTTATTGCGCTTTTAAGCTATTATTTTTATGTCTTGTTACATTATATGAGTGTTGTTTATCATCGCATTATTGGTGTTGAATTGTATTATTTGGCTCATATTTTTGTGCGATGTCATTTTTTGGTGTTGTGAATATTAGTCATGGTAAAATAGCATGCTATATTAGGTAGATGAATTATGGTATTATGAATCCATTTCCTTTGTGTTTTATTTAAGCAAATCAAGCCTTGGAATTCTAGCCGAGTCTTTTCTTAATTAATGAAAGTAGTTCTTGTATTTAGGACCTTTATATGATAGAGATAAGTGACATACGAGGTCATTGGATTCTGGGGATATCGACACTCACCATTAACTTGTGCGACACAAGGGGTATGGGAACCGAGATAGTCGAAAAGTATATGTATTTGTAATGGGCATTTGTAAGAATGCTCACACCCCTAGATAGTGGAACAAGCTTAATGTGATGTAAATCATGGCCGATCGGGCCTAAATCATTACTACTTAGCCAAATGTTAGTCTCACTTTGTTTAACTGAAGTGTCTTATAACATATTCATTTTTCAGCATTCTATAATATTATGATTTTAGATACTTTATTTTATGTTTGGAGATGTAGATACATGTCTCGCAGTTTTTCTTTCTATAACATATTCCTTAGGTTGGGTAAGGTTAAGATTGGCGACTACCTCTAAGCCATTGGAGTGATGCTACTTCAAATTTTGTAGGTTTTTTATATTTGGTTATATGAGTTACTTATATCTTTTTATGTACTTTTGGGTTATATATTTGGGTTGAGCGAAAGTTCCCCGACCAGACACATGTTTATTATACTGTTCTTGTCATTTTATCATCTATATACATGTGATCGTCTTTTCTTGGTTTCCATTCATTTATGAATTATTTTATTACCTTCCGATAAATCGTTAATTCTTTAACTAAATAATTTATAAGTTGTAAAATTTTTATTAACCCTGAAATAATAACTATAATGATAATTTTGTAATGCTTATTTTGAAAATGAGTAACGAGGAGGCTAATTAATACGTTATTAAGCTTTACGTGGTTAAGATTGGAGCTTAATCACAAGATTAGGTCGGGTGATGCCTTAGATTAGGGAAGGGGTCGTCTATTTTTGACAATTATTGAATTGTTATGGATATTATGGAGACTTGATTCCTTTTAGGCTTTCTTCCACTGTTGTTTATCAGGTTTTGGTTTTTCGGTAGCTCTACTTTTAGGGGAAACTCTACCAGATTTTTTGTAAAATATGAGAATCTTAATAGAATGATTTTATAAATTGCTTCATATTTGGAGATTAAGAACTTAAACACGTATCTTGAGGACTTTAGATAATTGAGATCGTTAATGGTTTATCAAGGTGATTAAGTTAATTAGATAATTGCAGAGACTTAATGAAATGGGTCTTGGGCATCATTTGATGGGTGTATTGAAAGATTGTTCTAGTGCTTGATAACTGGGCATGTATGGGTATTATTGGCTATTACAAATATTTAATTGATGAACTTTGAGTGATCAAGGAAGGACTTCGGTTGGTGAGACAACTTAATGTCGACAAGCTTGTGGTTGAATGAAATTCTATGGTAACTCTGACTTTGCAGATATTGGATGACCCATACCTTCACATTATGGCAGTTCATCTTTCTAAATATAGAGAAAAATCATGGATAGTCCAATTTCAACACATGTTCAGAGAAGCAAATCAAGTTGTTGATGCATTGAAAAACTTGACAACTAGTATGGATGATTATTTGTATACTTTCACAGGGCCCCATTTTTGTATTGGGCATCTTGTATTAGTTGATGCGATGGGAGTTCCTTTTGAGTGACGAGAATAACCGATTCCAAATCCTATGTAAACAAAAAAAAAAACCTCTAAGGCAAACCTAGCCTGCGAGCACCCAACGAGCACAACGTTCTTACAAAGCAAACCAATGAGGTATTGATGACTTTGCCACGACTTGTTTCATTGTATAATCTCTGAGCATTTATGCCTCCACCTATTAAAAAATGTGATTCTATCTATTTATCAATGTCTTGTTAGAGATGCGCTATCTAAGTGCATCTCCAATGGTATGTTGATTGAATGTCAATGTGTGCCACCTAGGACTAAATTAACATTGAGATAAATAAAGGTCTCCAATGAGAATATGTATTTAGAATGTCATTCTAATGTGGCATAAAAATTTACTTTGTGGGGAATGATATTTTTAATCAATGTTTTGATGGTTCGCGAATCAAAGTATTCCGAGGGGGTGAATGATACTACTATAATATTGATTCCAAAGTGTGATAAGCTATCTAAGATAAAAGACTTCATACCTATCTCTCTTTGTAACGTGCTCAACAAATTAAAGGCTAAGGTTTTAACCAATAGATTAAAAGTCTTATTGCATATATTATTTCTGAAGAACAATAAGCTTTTGTACCCAATAGACTGATTGTAGATAATGTTTTGGTGGCGTTCATGCGTTTACATGTAATGAAGTGTAATAAGAAAGGAAAGTTTGGGCAAGCGACCTTGAAGACTGATATTAACCAGGCTTACGATTGAGTTGATTGGTCTTTTCTTCGAGTTATACTGTTGAAACTGGGTTCTCTATGCAATGGGTAGATATGGTGATATTCTTGGTCACGACTGTGGAGTTTAAGGTGAATTTGAATGGGGAGTTGATTGGCCCAATCTCTCCGAGTAGTGGGCTATGTCAGGGATGTCCATTATCATCGTATCCCTTTATTCTTTGTTCGGAGGGTCTCTCTGCTCTATTAAAGCAAGCAGAATTGGATGGCAATTTACATGGGTGTAAGGTGATTTGAGATACTTTGTCAATATCACATTTATTATTCGATAATGACAGTTTCTTATTTTTTTCGAGTAACAATTGAGGAGACTCACTACATGCGTTGTTTGTTGAATTCTTTTAGTGAAGCTTTGGGGCAAGCTATAAATCTCCAAAAACCAAGTATGTTTTTCTCATAAAATGTAGAAGAGATATGTAAAGCTTTTGTTAGGAATACCATTGGGGTCCACAATGATTTGCAAGATAACAAGTACTTGGTGCTACCGTCACTTATAGGCCGTAAGAAATGTGAGTCTTTTTTTAAAGAAATATTGTGGAAGCGTAACATCTCGTGGAGACAGATTTTTCTTGAATGCGGGGAAAAAAGTTTTATTGAAATCAGTGGTACATGCACTACCGACGTATTTTACGAGTACCTTTCTTATTCCAATCTCTATTTGTGATTTTCTATAAAAGATGATGAATTCTTTTTGGTGGGATCGAAAAATAAGGGGAATAAAGGGGATGAATTAGATATGTTGGAGTCATTTATTCGTTAGGAAGGAGGAGGGGGTTTGGGTTTTAAGGATCTTCACAATTTTAATCTTGCCATGTTGGCCAAACAAGGGTGGCTCATTTTGCATCATCCAAATACACTTGTTGCTCGAATTTTCAAAGCTAAATATTTTCCGAATGGAATTTTTCTAAAGGCCAAATTGGATCATAACCATAGTTTTACTTGGAAGGGCATCATGGCATCTAAATATGTGATAGAGAGATGATGTAGATGGAAAGTGGGTGATGGGGGCTCTATTAAATTGTAAAAGGATCCATGGCTATTAGGGGAGGAAAGTAGCTTGCTTACCACAAAATAATTAAGTGCATAGAGGATAGTGTGGTATAACACTTTATGATACCAGGTACAAAGGTATGAGATCACGAACTATTTGAGGAAACATTTAATAGTAGAGATGTGGGGGATTGTGATATCCGATTGTGATAATGACTGCTTGATTTGAAAATATTCTAAGGATGGGGTCTTAAAGTTAACTCGGGCTACAAAATTGCTTGCGATATGGATCATGTTGAAAGGTTGAGTATATCTTAGGGAGATTGGATGAGACTTTGGAATCTTGAAATCCACCTAAAGTGAAGCATTTCCTTTGGCGTTTGTTGATTCGATGTCTTCCTTATCGATCTCGGCTAGTAAAGAGAATACTCCAGATAAATGACTTATGCGTTTATTGCTTGAATCATCATGAGTCAAAGCAACATTTATGGCTCGATTGTGAGAAAGTTTTTAAAGGTTGGCTAGAGTTTAACCACCAAAAACCAGTGAGCATGGACATTTCTGAATGATTTTTCAATTTATGTAAGTCACGATAGGTTGAGAGGATGCATAAAACATGTGTTTTTTTGTGGTCTATTTGGGATTATAGAAATAATGTGTCATGGAACAAAAATGTTTGTCCTCTCTATGTTCTTTGGAGTTGTAATTGGGAATGGTTCCAAATGTAGCGAGATATGTATACGAAGGGAAACATACAATTGGATTAGGCCCTTGTTGAGGATCGGAGGAGTTCATGGATGCCCCCTCCCCATTGATGGTTAAAGTGCAACACATATGCTGCTATCCATGAGGACGAAGGTCGTGTTGGGTTGAGTGCAATGTTGAGAGACTATGCTTGGTAGTTTCATCAAAGGGCGAACAAAGGTCTTCAAGAGCCATTGTGAGCCGACAAAAAAATGACATTGTCAATTTAAGATGTGAACTATAAATATTCAAATGAACATCCACATAGGATTTTGTTTCTTTTTTAGATTTTTATATGCACATTTTAATTGACAAAATTATAAAAAAATGTCACCTCATTAATTGATGTTCAATCTACATCTACCATTGAAAATTTGTTTTAGAGTCTAATGTGTATTTGAATCACATGATATGACATTCTCTTCACGTTGATGATGTGATAAAAATTCATGTTCACAATCTACATTTACCCTATTATAGATGCTCTAATGTATCCCAATATGAAGTTAGAGTTGGATCGGGCAAAAGGTGTCGTGTTCGTACCTTTTCATGTTTTTTTTTTGGCCCGGACTTTCTTCGGATTCATGGAACTTGCATGGAGGTCCCTTTTTATTTGATTCCAGACAAGACCCGGCAGTGGGACCGTGGGAACGAGGCAGTGGGACCGCTAATAAACATGACCGTGAATGAGTGAAAATTATTAATTCGATGAAGATAAAATAAAGAACAAAATTTCTCCTTTGAGCATCAAAGCTGGAATAGCTCAGTTGGCTAGAGCGTGTGGCTGTTAACCACAAGGTCGGAGGTTCGAGCCCTCCTTCTAGCGTTTTTTTTTTCTTTTTCTTTTCTCCATTAAAACAAGCTTTAAATAATCTTTAATTAGCTAAATTAGCTACATAAATCAAACTCACACTTTCATGATCCGCTTAGTTTAATATCCTATATGTATGTCTTTCAAAATCTTTTAAATAATTTCTAATTAATATTTTTGAAATTATTTTAAGTCGATTTGTATACCGTCAAATTTCTTCAATTTATAAGTTGTTGAATTTTTTAACTAGAAAAATTGTAGAACGTCTTAAGTTGTTTCTAAGCCACCATAATCGATTGGGTGCTACTCCTATATACTAATGGTTAGGGATCCATACTTTTGTTACAACTTTTGGATACAATAATAACGGTTTATTAGATGATGCATTAAGATGTGTGCTCGCACATTTCAATGGATCTTGTCGATATTATACTCAAAGATTGTTACAAAAGTATGTAATTGTAACATTTCTCTTTCTTTAAATCTTTATGCTCTTTTTGTTCCACAATATGAGTCGCATTTTGGCTTGTGCACAAGAAATAAAGTGATGATTTCCTAAAAAAGGTGATGAGTGATTCACCACTAAGATTTTATTAAAAAAAATAATAAATGACCCTCCCATAAATGACTTTATTTATTATGGGTATTGTGTAAGAAAACGTGACTAATGGTGTCATTAACTAAATAATAAATCTTGGTGGACTTATAAATTTGGATTCATAAGGAATTTTTTTCAAGTTTTACAAATATTTGTGTTTTTAGAGGAAGCCCTCTAATAAAGAAACTAAAAAGACAAAAATAAAACTCAAATTCCCCTAATTTATAGAGTATTTGAATAATAAGGTAAACTTTGAAGGATGATTTTGAAAAATAAATAAATTTGAGTTCGTACTCAAGAGTCCAAATAGCAGTACGTTTAACTAAATAAAATGGTGTTAGAATTGGAAATAAAACATTCAGGGTGTGTTTGATAGCAAAGAGAATTTTCAATGAGAAAAAAATATTTACTTAGGCAAATTTTCTGTAGAAAATTTTTTTAAAAGAATTTTCTCATTGCTGTTTGATTGCACGTGAGAATTTTTTTTTTCAATTTTCTGCTGTTTGATAACTAATGTAAATTTTTTTTTGCAGTATCACAAATTCATACTAAAATTAAATCAAGTGGACAATTAATCAAGGTTACGCACCGAAATTGAATCGGCAACAACTATCTTCACAACTATTAATGAACTCAAAAAAAAAATCATTCAATAATTAATTGATAAGTAACATAAATGAAAGAAAATAAACAATGTACTAAAATTTATTAAAAAAAAAACTTATGGTTTAACTTCTAAAAGTAATCTAAAATTTCCTCTGCAAATATAAAATCACCCAATCTTTCTTCAAGTCTTCATCCAAGTGAAAAAATAAATTCGCATCCTTAACTTCGCCTCCCAATAAAAGCATGGCACGCATTACGTCTTCTCGACTTAGTTCAGGAATGTTATGAAGCTCTTTCTGAAGACGTGCACAGTCTGTAAGCGCAAATGCATCCGATAGTCTGTTGGCAGCTGTTGTTAGTCCTTGCTCGGTAGCATCAATGTTACTACTCTTTTTCCTTTTAGTTCTCTGACCATTTGATCCCGTACGAGTTGCACTAGATGACGATTGATTGACCTCATTTTTTTCTTCTTTAGTTGGGAGTGACTTCTCTGCATTGCCTACAAAAAATAATAACATTACTTATAAGACATGGATTATTTCTACTAGAATTTCATAAATTGGGTATGATAGTAACCATAATTCAAGAGCAGAACAGTTGAGTTTCTTATATTGCATTTCTTTCAAATATAAAATAATTGTTTACATCAAACTCACCAAAAGAATTGATCATTCAAAGTCAATGAAAAAGAATGTACAAAAAAAAATCGTAAAATTAAATAATCAATTACATATTCTACAAAATTTACTCACACATTTCTTCAAAAGAAGGTAATTCTATGTTTGCCTCGTTACCAGTAATTGCATTCCCTCCGGTAGCTTGATCATCTCCAAATATGACACATAGCTCGTCGTAGTACGGCACACACTTCCTGCGATATGATTCCTTTTCTGGATGTTTTTGTTACATATAAACATACACACCAACACACAAAGAAATATAGTTAGTTATTATACATCACTAATACAATTGTATATTCCAACAAAACCTAAAATGTACCTGAAGATATTCTTTCCATGTCAAAACATCTGCTTTGACAAGCTGTGTATCTGGATCCCATCCAAACCCACTTTGAGATATTACCTCCCTTGCAGAGAAGTAATTGGCTTTCAATGTTTTGATTCTAGCCTTCACATTAGCTGGGTGTACTTGTTGTTTTAATTGCTTTAGCAACTCTAGGCAAACTCGAGTATACACCTCAGGTTTCCATGAATTACCTGAAGCATTGCCAAATTCGTACTCTTCCAAAATAATTTCAATCATGATCTTATCCATGCGGTCATTCCATCTCACTTGCCCCTTTGACACTACTTTCACGCTCCCAATTGATTCTTCCATCTCTGTTTTACATGATACTACAGTTGTATATATTTTTAACGAAAAAATGAAAAAACTATATATTTAACATAAGACTACATATGACAATGCACTAATTAAGGAAAATTTCAAAGAAATCAAATTTAAAGTGATAAAAAATTCATACAAACTAGGTACCAATTCATATGCTAAACATTATGGAACATTTCATCTAAAACTAGTCAGTAAGCTTGTCTAGGTTAGTTGTACTCATTCCACATTAACTCGGCCAATGCATCTCGTTTAGCTGTCCAAATTGGAGATTGATGTATGGAAATATTATCTTCTTGTAGGCTATCATCATCTTCTTCATCTTCATAAATATCTTCATCATCTTCACATAGATCTTCGAGATCTTCTTCTCTCGAAAAATTGTGTATCGCACAACATGCTAAAATGACATTTGATTGAGTTTTAACGTCATAAAATGGTTCGTGCCGCAAAAATGCAAATCGTTTCTTTAGAAGCCTAATTGTTCTTTCTACTACGTTACGCAAGGACGAATGTCGAAAGTTGAACAACTCTCTTCCATTTCTAGGTGTACGACCAACTTGATCTTTTAAGTTATACTTTGTACCGCGATAAGGTGCTAAAAATCCAGGAACATTAGGGAACCCAACATCAACCAAATAATATTTTCCTACATTAAAATGATATCATAGTAGTTGTAATTAGTTAAAATAATCACAAAAAATAACAATAGTACTTATACAAATGTTACACAAAATGTTTCTAACCTGGTGGTATAGTTAGTCTATCCACTCGATTTGGCCTAACAGCATCTCTTAATATACGACCATCGTGAGCCGAGCCCTCCCAACCGGCAAGTACATATGTAAATCTCATATCGAATGTACATGCCACTAAGACATTTTGGGAAGTAAAACCTTTTCTATTACGGTACTTTCGCTGCTCTTCAATCGGTATCGTGCATGAGAAATGAGTTCCATCTAATGCTCCTACCGCATCCTAATATTTAATATTTATTTAGTTTATATCCACAAATTTTTATAATGTATTATTATGCTATTTACAGGACAAACTTTAAAAATATCTTAAATAAATCCATTACCTCAAAATAGTGATACCAAACACTTGGGTTTGATTCTTTGTCTTGCGGAGAATTATTTATATTTGCAGGCTTGACTACGCCTTTGTACATACTGATTAGAGCTCTTGTAACAACGTGGAAGTAGCGGCTAAGCTGTCTCACGGAACGAATAAATTCAAAATTTGTTCGTCTATTTCGATTATCGTGTCCAACTATCAGCAAAAACATAGCTACTTGTTCTTTTACTTTTACACTGCGCCCGTCAACTAGCCCATGCGTGCGAAGAATTCAAAGCTCTTTGAATGGACCTCGTTTCAATCGTAATTGTTCCTTACAGTTTTTGTCAGATTCTTTGTAAAAACGCTTTAATATTAGTTTCCTTTCTTCATTTCTATTAACTCGAGGTTGTATGTTAAACGAGGTACGACGTTGTACGTAATCGAGCAATAACATCATCATCATTATAGCTGCTGTTTTTTTTTTCTCTCTTCTTCAGTAGGCATCTAAGTAAATGCATGTAAACGTAATGAATGAGTGAATGATAGTAAATCAATTTTTATAAAACAAATACATACTTAAAAGTTGATAAAAATTGTAAAACTTAAACAACAAGAAAGTATACAAACTACTCAACAACAACAATAAAAACAACAACAACAACAACAACAACAACAACAACAACAACAACAACAACAACAACAACAACAACAAAAAGAACATAAAAAAACCCTGGATTTTTTCAATCGTATACAAACTACTCAACAACAATAAAATTCGCATAGAAGATCTCTATGAGCAAACACTGATACTCATCAACAAAATATCACATAAAATGGTAATTAAGGATATGTGGTACTTACAAAATTTTTTATTCTTTTAAAAAAACACGAAGTTTCAAACAAAACAATCAAAATTCAATTTTTTAATTTTGAAGTCTTAACACGCCATCCCAACAAATAATTGAGATTGAGATGGATGACAGAATTTGTTTTCCGCATCAGAAAGCAAGAGCTTCACAATGTCAACTCATTAAGGTTTTTTTTGCCAAAAAAAATAAGGATTTTTTCAAAAAAAAAAGTATTCTTCCATTGAGTGTAAGTTTTAAGTTCGAAATTCAATTTAAAGTGTTTCAAAGGCATGGAGGAATAACAAAAGACAACCATCAGCGTAACTGTTAACTAAAGATTTCTTTACACTTCTTATTGGTGAATTTTATGAGAATATACAAGACACCATTCTATCTACCGTGTTGTTTACAAATTGCAAATAATATCGTGTTATTTAATTAGTCTCGATCACATATTACAATTGACAGCTAAATTAGAGATATGGATAGAGGTTTTGGGTCCAAACGGTTCAGAATGAATAGGATGAAGACCGAACACGTAAACTATAACTTTAGTGGAAACCAAGAGAAGTAGAGAAGTGTAAGTAAAGATTAAAAACAAAAAAAGTCGAGACATGTAAACTTCTCTGTCCTTGGATTTAATCATATACAACGGGAGGAAGAAACCAGAGATGACATTATCCATAAAATTGAAGTAGGAAGGGCTAAGTTGAATAATACATTCACAGTTCCTCTCCCCATCCTTTCTTTTTTTATCCCTCTCACACAATTAGAACCATTTCTCTCAACTCCATACCACATAAAAACAAGTCCTTAACTTGATTTACAGTCCCAAAAATCAAAACTTTTAATTCTCCATTGAAGCTTACCTCAAACCGCCCCACAGTCCCTTCAATTCGATTCCCCATTCAATCCGATCACAGAGAGATAAGAGAGGGAAGAATAAATCAGAGATAAGAGGAGATAGGGATAACTAGTGAAGATGATGAACATGGGAGAAGATGATGAACAGGGGAGAAGAAGATGAGCTCATATTCAAACGGCTTTAACTCAATCAAGATAACGAAATCGGCTTCTCGAACCAACCATTCCCGCACGTCAAGAATCAAATCAAGCGGTGAAATATAACCATTAGAGACTAAAACCATACCTTGATGGCGCACCGATCACGCCCCGCGATGAAAACCTCGCCCGATCACGCCCTGCGATGAAAACCTCGCCGTACCGCCGCCTCCTTTCGTCGATGCGATGAAAACCTCGCCGCACCGCCGCTTCCTTTCGTCGAGCGTCTCCGCCGCGCTTCCGTTCGTCGGCCGCCGCTCCTTCTCTACCCAACTCTTTGCGTCCTTTCCTTCGACGCTGGTTTCTTTCACTAGTTTTTTATGAAAAATGAATGGAGAGGAGTATGTTGGTGGAAGAGTTATTGTAGAAGAAGGAGTCCGAAGAAGGAGTCCAAGTTTCGGTCAAAAATAGATTCGTTAGATACCAAAAATCTCGAATTTCCATCCCAAAATAAGAGAAAATAAATGAGGAAAATTAGGAGGGTGAATTTTTTTTCTCTATGCGGTTACAAGTGTATCAAACACAAAAAAAAAACGGTTATACTAAAAAATAAAACAAATTTCCATGATTTTTTTCAATTTCTTTGCTATCAAACACACCCTCAATGCTTCATTGATTTTCTAATGTGACAAGTATTGTGGAATTAAAAAAAGTCCTAAAAATGTGACGCATATTATGAAATGGAGGGAGTATTTTTTTATTCAATCTTTACGAGTTTTACAACACATCTACGTAAGCATTGGTATTTCCATTACACTTCTTTTTATGTGCATGTTATTGCTTTACTGCCCAACATACTTCCATGCAAAAATAAGTATTGATCTAATATCTTACATATAAATTTTCCTTTTTAGCTTAACAAAGATATTTCACTCACAAGAACGAGACAAATATCATTATTGGAGCCACATCCTCCAAAAACTCTAAAAAGCTCTTTTTGTGATTTTAGTTTTTAAGCCACCATCGATCTTCTCTTTTGATCAACGGTGGCTCCAATGATATTGCTTTTCGTTCGCAAACAAAACATATCTTATTAAATCCGAGATCAATAATAGTTTCTTCTGTGGTATAGTTATCAAATTCAACATTAACACAAGTCGAATCTTCAACTCTACAACTTCATTTACACTTGCATGTGGATTTGCGCCTGCGGCTATTGGATCGATACCTTTCACTGGTATTTTCTTTAAAATAAGTAGTTTTACTTCTCTCATTAAAGTCTTAAATCTTATTCCCTAGTTGGAAGTTGGATTTTCTTCCCCTGTTGAAGTTTAACTTCGAGGGAGTTTAGGGTTCATAGACAAGTGAATGGGGTCGTTCATGTAACGATGTGACTTTCTCATTCATATGCTAACCAAATGTATGAAATCAACCTCTTGATGATGTAGTTATGATTGTACTCAATGATTTCAGTGTTAATGAAATGTGAATACAACATCATTTTATCAAAATAATATATTTATATATATAATTTTTTTTAGCTTTTGTGGTTCACTAAATTATAAATAGAAAAAACAAAAACAAGTGGTAAGTACAATTAGTTGCTTTAACGAGTTAAAATGTAGGGAAAAAAATAGAAAAAGGCCTTCAATGAACAGTTGTAAATGTTCAAATGAAGATTTAAAATTGTTCATAAAAAACTATTAAAGATCGATCCTACCTATTAATGTTGTCGAAAAGAATGTCGAACAGAAAGAATTTTTTTTTTTTTTTTTTTTTTTTTTTGGTATACTAAAAGAAAATTTTGTTTATATATATATATATATATATATATATTATATAGTTTTTTTTTTTTTTTTTGAGGAATATATGTTATTGAATATTAATTGAATACTGAGAGTTGATTGTTGTGGCAAAATAAAAAGAATATTCGAAATATGAATTGAATATGTAGATGAACATTTTTTTACAAAATGTTCGTGATTATAAATATATAATTCACTTGTACAATATTAAGCATCACAAACAGCGCTACCTTCTCAAAAAGCTATAGTAAATATAATCCATATATACTTCGATTTATCTAGTCTTTGCTTGTTGCCTTAGATTTATTTTTATTTATTTTGGTAATAACATGATACATTAATCAAGAATACAACATATGTGCATCGTGCCCGAATAAGAGGCATACGCTACTCGGAGCGTTACGAAGTAAACAGTCTAACTCATTAGACAGAGCTTCTCTAGCTAACACATCTGCACACACATTTAGGGGTGGGCAAACCGTGGTTTGGTGCTGAAAACCACCAAACTACGATCAAACCGAGGGTCTATGGTTTGGTGATTTTTCAAACCACCACCAAACCACGAACCACCAAAACCGCAACCAAACCGAATCGCGGTTTGCGCGGTTTGGTCGGTTTGGTTTCGCGGTTTTCATGCGGCGGTGGATGCAGCAGCGGTTCGCGCGGTGGGAGGCGACGACGATGGCGATGGATTCGGCGGTGGCGGTGAGACGGGGAGTGAGGAGGCTGAAGGGCGGCGGTGCGGCGACAGTGAGACGGGCACTCCGTGACGGGCCGACGGCGGTGAGAGTGCTCGAGAGGAGAGATGAGCCGGCGGGAGTGAGAGGAGAAAGGAGACGGGAGTGAGAGAAGAGAGGAGACGGCGGTGAGAGGAGAGAGAAGCCGGCGGGAGTGAGATGAGAGAGGAGACGGGAGTGACGGGAGCGAGAGGAGAGACGAGCGGCGGGAATGAGAGGAGAGAGGTGACGGGAGTGAATGAGAGGATTTTTTTTTGGGTTATGTTTTAGCCTTTTAAGTTTTTGGTGGTTATTTACTAAAATACCATCGGTTTGGTGAAACCGCGGTTTTTCCAAATTAATAACCGCGACCGAACCGCGATTCTGCTGTTTTTACATTTTCTAAACTGCACCCAAACTGCAAGTTTTAAAAACCAGACCAAACCATGCGGTTTGGGCGGTTTTTCAAAAATCGCCACCCATCTCTATACACATTACATTCGGGCTTTTTAAAAAACATGGGGTGAATTTAGTTTGTATTTCACAAAATAGTGAAGTTTACTTTTAAATTCCAAAAGTAAGGTATAACTCCTTTTGAAAAGGAGGTATTGATGATGAGGTGGCATGTATGGTGGTTAGGTGGAAGGCATTTGTATGGATAGCCCTATGAACGACACGCGCATATGGAGATGGACGACCCGCGTCACTCTCATATCTCGAGGTAGACAACCAATGTAAACAATATGCACACATATCGATGTGGATAACCCATGCAAACGTCACCCATGTATGCTGAGGTGGAGATTTCATGCAAATGTCAGGCACGTCTGTCGAGGTGGGCGACCCATGCAACCTCGTGCAACTCATTCAAACGTCACGCACGTATCTCGAGGTGGTAAAGCCAATGCAAACGTCACACACATATCTCCTGGTTGACAACATATGGAAACGCCACGTACGTATGTCGAGGTGGGCGAGCCATGCATATTTGTGCAAACCATTCAAACGTCACACACATATCTCGAGGTGTGGACAACTCATGCAACCTCGTGCAATCCATGTAAACCATGCGAATGTGAAGCACGTATTTCGAGGTAGACAACCCATGCAACCTGCTGCAGTCCATGCAAACTATTCAAACGTCATGCATGTAACTCGAGGTGAATAACTAATGCAAACGCCAGACACGTATCTCAAGGTGGATAATCCATGCAAACATCATGCATGTATCTCGAGGGGACAACCTCGTGCATATCTACTACAAAACCATGCACCACATGCAAACGTCACGCACGTATCGCGAGGTGGACAACACGTGCAACCTATAGTAAGCATGCAACTCATCCTTTAAACTTTTGTGTTACTTCTATCTCGTGATGATAAGTAGAAATACGAAGAATAAAATAATTATAGGGCAAAACCACGTTTTTTTTTGTCGAGAGCTTAAAATTAAAACAACAATTATCTGTTAAAAAATAAGTTCATTCCATGAGAAGGTTGTATACATCAACTTCGTTCACCCAAGATATAAGATGAAAAAGACAACCACGACATTATTAAAACTCATCATACATGTCTATTACGATGGTTACGTTGACGTTGTTGCTCGGTGATGCAAACCGAACGTACTCTATGTCTAGTTGGACGATGTGTTTGTACATCCGGTTGAGGTTGGTGAGGTTGCTGATCTTGCATTGAATGACGTCGAGTCGATTGATGTTCTTCCTCTGGTGCTTCACTCGACTCACCTCTGCTAATAATGCTCCAAAAAATAAGAGGTTGAACCATCCCAAAATAGCGGCTTCCTGTATGCGGTTGGGCGAAAGGAACATGAGGCGGCGACGTGGTTAACAGGTTCATGAATGTGTCATCTCCATTATATGACATATTGTAATTATAACATGGTGGAGTATATTGACTCGGCATGTATTGAGACAATGACGGATATAAATGATGTTTAGGCATTCCATGGTCCACATATGAAGACGATGGCCCGGGTGCATAATGATCAAAATGGTAAGGAGGAAGATTTATGATCGACGGCCTGGGTACAAATACTTGAGGTTCTGGTTGCATTGTGGACGATGTAGGAATGTACCAATGAGAAGAATGACTTGGTGGGGATAAGCGTTGGCTACTCTCGTCAACAGTCTCTGTTCTACTAGCTCTCGGACGAGATGAACGTGTTGGAGGAGAACGCATGCTACTTTCTGTAGCAATCTCAGTCTGACTAGATGGACATGGTGGACGAGGACATCTGGTGCTTTCCCTACGTTCTTCTTCTTCTCACCTCTCTATTTGATTTGCCCTGATCATCTTCTTCATTTTCCTCTTCATTCTCCTTATTTATGTCCTGTTCGACATTAATTCCGTCATTCCATAGAGTATACCTTTGCCTTTCATATTCGTCTAAAATTTTAATCCCTTCATCAAACGCGGCAAGACCTTGCTCGTACCCATCCTCAATAAACACTCGCCTAAGTCAATGCACCAAGTTACACTGATATAAAAACATGAGTTCAGCACGCAATATAAGATATTAGTTGTTCGAGAGAAAACAAGAGTTTCAAGTTTACCGAATAGTCACGTAAAGCCTCGTCGTGTTTAATGAATCTTCTAGTGACTAAGGGATACCATGTCATGCAGTCTTGATGATCGTGCCCTTCATCTTGTGCCGTTGTGACTATGTTGTGGCCACGATTTTCCCACATATATATAAAGCTTATGTGAAAAGTCACCCAATTTTCTTGATTGCATCCACACAATTCGATGCGGTGCAGTCGGGTGTTGTAAGCACAATTTGGTGGCACCACTTGTATCATTCCGAATTGTCGCATAACCTTTTCTAGTCGATGCCACTCGACTATGTGGAAACAAATTAGGGAAGAGACCCGATGACTACAGCATAAGGTTGTCATACTACATCATCCTCATTCTGCAAGTCGAGTGCATTACGGTAAGCTGATAAGACGTGCTTCGCACTATGAGTAATCGAAAATGCATCGAGCCATATGTATACAAAACGATAAATTATGAAAAATGAAGATGGAGTAAATGTTAAAAAATTATGAAGTAATATTTGTATTACCTGTGTCCCAATGGAACGTCCATAAGCATGAGTTCTCCATCTACTGTTCGTGGTCGAACTCTAGAAACACCAAGGCGCTGTGGTGCTATGAATGGAAATTTGTCCCATGCCCACAACTATACAAGAACTGACACGCCTACAACCTCATGTACACCTGCGCGAGATACGCGACACAACTCCGTGTACAAATAAGCCAAACATGCACTCCCCCAACTATACTATCCAGCTATTTGGAAATCATCAAGCAATGGTAGAAACATCAAATGTACAAATCGGTTGGACTTGTCAACGATAGACAACCACCGATAAGTTGCAGTATGTACGATTGAACATAACGTTGCACCGATTCCTCATCGCTGTCATCATCTATAACTGGTACGTTACGTTCAAGCCATTCAACTTTAAGTTTACAACCAATAATGTTATCTCCAATAGGAGTTCGACCAAGTAGCCTCTCGCACACATCAACATAGTCTATATCGGTCGTTCCCGTCACAGGCATACCTTTGATAGGTAAGCCGAGCTGTACTTACACGTCCTGGAGTGTAATTGTGCACTCCCCACAATGCATGTTAAATGTATGTGTCTCAGGGCTCTATCTCTCAATGAATGCGGTAATCAAAGCCTAATCATGGCTGAAAAATGCTACACGGAAAATCTCACAGAACCAACTAGAACAAAGATATGAGATCATCCTCGAATGATACTGCACATTTCGATCAACGACACCACGTCTCGACTTACGCGCAATGTTTCGTACACCTTATAATTGATCATATATTAATCTATATGTATATATATTATACGTTTATGCAAGAACATTTGACGTATACATGTTAAAAAATTTACCTCACCCTTCTAGGTTTGCGATGATTTGTGCGTAGATTGGAGTTGCAAAAGTGAAGGATCTGATAGACTTGGATCCATTGTTGTACAACTACAAATGAATGATTTGAAAAAAAAATTAATCGTGTTGTTTAGAAACCAAACAATAACTCTTTCATATATGTTCAAACAGTAACGAATGCTCATTTGTTTCCAATATAATTAAATTACCAACTTAAGCCATGACAAACAATATACAAAATCGACTATCGATTTTCATTGGAAGGTTGGGTCTGCTCGAATTTTTTTTTGTTATGTACCTCTGAAAAACAAATACAACACCGGTTCTTCCTAGTAGGGACTCGTTTACGGTCTTTATTAGGACATGTTGTTCTCATATGTCCTTCTTGATGACATATGCCACATCGCAAGTGTGACGACCCCTACTTCTAAACAGGGCACCGCCCGGCCTAATCCCGTACTCAAGCCTTAATCCACATGATCTAAGACTTAAGTACGTATTAGTCAGCCTATCGTCCCTGTAATTCTCCAAATCTCCACGTATTGTTATATTATCACATTGACAGGTCATTCAAATGTTAAGCGGAAACATTGTATTAAACATGAACATTAATTCTCCAAAACAATTCATAAGTGTGGAAACCAAGAAAAACTACAGCATTTCATGCATGTATAGATATGACACTATTCACTCAACTCACTGTACAACCCAAAATGACATATTAATCATTATACAACAAAAGTCGAGACATACAAAATGATTGAGGAGAGTCACCAAATTTCTCACAGGACGTCGTCGATCTTCTCCTTCCCGGGTCTGCTACTGTTCGATAGACCTACACCCATCATCACAAACTAGACGGTGAGTATAGTGATATTTAAATACTAACTGGAGAATTTCATGTCACATCTAAAAAAGAAACGAATGGTATTTAAAAGCATAAATGAGCGAAATAAATTGCTGAAATAAGTAATGCAAGTAAATACCATAGTTAAAGATGTAGAGACAGACACGGGCTAAGTCGAGATGATCTATGTCCGGTCGGCGGTGAGACCTATCACCTACATTTTTCCACTACGATATGGAGTTGTGCTCTACGCTTTAGAACATCAATCTCATGCTTGTCGGCCACCCCGAGCCCTATAACTCGTGTGCCGTGCAAGTGTAGTGGTGAGTGCCGGAACCCTGGTAGACCCATATCCCCGTGAACGGCGCATCTCTCGTGCAATGGATACTAGATAATCCCTACTTTCGTTTCAAAAATAAATAATTCCAAAATTCTAGAATTCCAAGACAAGTTAGGCCGCAAAGCCCAAAGGAAATCGAATACAAGGCTATTTAAATTCAAAGTAGTTAATTAGCATGCTTTTCATCAATTGTATTCAAGAACGACATCAAGTGTAGGAATTATAGGCAATGAAATAATTCGCAAGGCATCGTGTCGCAATATTCATCCATGAATAGATACAAGAACAACATGATTTGGGATGACAAGTAGTAATGTCTACCAATAGACCAATTAAGCAATAAGAGAATGAAATGAAATATAAAATTCTCACAGTTGTACTTACAAGTCACATGTTTGTCCTAGTCTAGCCGATTCCTCGACGAATCGAAGTGCGTGCCCAAACGCCTGAGTTCCCCTGTAATTCCCTAACATTCAATAATGTCTCGCTTAGGGCAAATCGAAGTCGAGACAATTCAAAACACTTTTCTTATTTATTTTCGGCCATTCGGCTCAATTCGTGTTTTTCGAGGCAAAACCCCCGTATAACGTCTCGACCGACTTCCGAATTCTTCACTTTTTATGAAAATATCAAATTTCTATTGATTTGGGTTACAAATATATTTTTTCCTATTTTATAGATTCTTCATGAATTTTCCCCATATTTTCTCTATTTTTTTGCTTTATTTATTAAAAAAATAGTTTAATTAATTTAACTAATTAAATATATATTTATTTTATTTTATTTTTTAGTGGGTCCGGGTCGACCCGACTCGACCCGATCCAGCCGGATCCGGGTCGGTATGACCCGTTCCAGCCGGGTCAGGGTCCGGCCCGGCCCGGGTCGGCCCGACCCAGCTCATTCTTCTTCCTCGCGAAGAAACAGAGCCGACTCTGTTTCTGATTTTTTTCCTTTTTTTTTTCTTCGCTGGTTGGGTTTCCATCCTCAACTCCAGGTGGAGTTCGCATGCAGGGGAGAGTACTCCCCTGCCTTCCTCGAGCTCGGACGAACTACCACGGCAATTCGTCACCTCGAACCAACTCAACGACAATACAACCGACAGCAACAACAACACGAAATCAACAACAACAAACTCAATCAACTTACCTTGCGTTTCTCTCTCTCGGTCTCTTTCTCTCTCGGTTTCTTTCTCTCTCTTTCCCACTCTCTCTTCCTTCTTCTTTCTCTCATTCCTTTCAATTTTCTTCCTCTCTCTCTGGTTTACTGTTTTTATTTTTGTTTTTTTTCAACCGACTTTGGATAAGGTGGAAGTTAAATATTTGATATCCTCAAACCAATAAATATCTACTTTTTCCACTGCCTTTGACCAAATATTCCTTAAGTCTCGTGAAATGCGTATCTCGAAGCAAATCCAATGCATCTTGATTTATTTTGCAAACCATAAGCCATTGCATATTGATTTAATGTGACCACATTATAACTACTATAGCCACTTATTAAACAAATCATTAAATTACATTTAATGTAAATTAATTAATTTTACCCCACGAGCTGCTACATCGGGCCCACGTCGGCACGCGACTCGAGGCTCGTCCCCGCTCGTCTCGGTACCTGCATACCCATAAATGACTTAGTAGTCTACACATATACAGTACACTAGACATACAACACACAAATATAACAATTACCTCGGCCACCGTGCCTCGATAGTTACACGTATCTCGCTGTGGGTCCCACGTCACGGGTCATTTTGTCCTGATTAATGAAGTAAACGTGTATTATTTATTTGGATCGTGGCAGCAAGGGCCTCGATACATTAGGAAGATCTATCTCGTTTTGTCTTTGCATTCCCTTTGGTCTCCCTCGACCACATCTACACATTGGGTCGGGTATGATTTTCGTCCCAAAAGTCTGCCAATATTTCTCATATGGGATAACTTTGAAATCATAGGAGTAATACTGTGAGTACACATCTATCCTATAGTATGACTCAATAAATTGCTCGTAGCTCACTCGAATAAAGGCACATGCAGCTAATACGTGTGAGCAAGGGAAACCAAATGATTGTCATTTATTGCAACTTCACACCCTGTCCTTTAGGATGACGACTTGGGTATTGTTGCCTTTATGCATGCGATCTCCATGTCTTCCAGTCAGCACTTCAAACTCACCAATGTCACGATTGATCAAAGTGACTTGATGCCTCCTTGTAGATTATTAATAAGATGTGAGTTTATCCATGACATATTTTGTGTAGGATAGGCCGTTAGAGATTGCTTCATCAATTTCTTGTTTACGCCGATTATGGTATGTCACCAATCTATAGTAAATCATACGAGTCATCGTTGTTATTGGCAAGAATCGAGCCCCTTCAATACACCATTAAAACACTTTACAAATGATGATAAAATTCATGTAAGTAATATTACTTCAGTGATAACTATATAATTGAGTGCAAAACATAACTTGCATTTCATACATACCAACACCATTAGAATTCATCCATCCGTATTGCATGCCTCTGTCATGTGATTGAGTCTATAGTTCTTTGGGGATGACATTGACATAGTGCAGACATTGAGGAGTTCGTGATGATAAGTATGCAAAACGCTCCATGCACGCATTAAACTTTCGTTCTTGATGTTGAGCATCTGCTCGAGCAAGGAGTTTTTCAAGGGGTCATTTTTGAATTGGGTATTGAAATTACTAAGCAAGTGTCGCAGTCAATAAAGG
Source organism: Stephania yunnanensis (assembly GCA_039657365.1). Lineage (NCBI taxonomy): Eukaryota > Viridiplantae > Streptophyta > Magnoliopsida > Ranunculales > Menispermaceae > Stephania > Stephania yunnanensis. Next base: position 47,969,076 of record CM077585.1, on the reverse strand, counting down.
TGGTATCCTTTTGGGGGGCAAAAACCGTTGCTCGGGGTGTTAACCGCCTCCAAAATGCCAGGGTGACAATAAGAAATAATGCAAACTCCATCTGTATCCGTCATGTGTTTGCACAACATCATCAAAAATCACCCCCCACGAATTAGTTAATTTGGTTTCTGCAACAACAAATGCAACCGGTAGTATGTATCCATTACCATCAACAGATATCGCAATCATTAGCTTCCCAATATATTTGTCATATAAGAAAGTTGCATCAATTTGAAGCAGATGCCTGCAAAACTTGAAAGCTTGTATCGATGCTTCAAATGAAAAAACACACGACGAAATTGTGGACACACAATTCTTATCTCATAAGCAACACATTGTCTACGTGACCACTCGATTCTTGTCCCCGGACTCTTATTCTTCACAGCCGCCAACCATTTTGGTAATAAAGCATATGACTCATCCCAATCTCCAAATGCACATGTATTTGCCTTCCTTTTGTCATCTCACATTCGCTTGTAGTTTACTTTGTATTCGTATTTTCCCTTAATTATTTGTATTAACGCCTTGATAGTTATTTCTTGATCGCTCTGAACGACGCTTTGCATCTCTCGCACAAGCATGTTGATGTCAAGTTGGGCATGACCGCATTTTACGTCGGGATTAATACAGTTGTGCGACACGTCTAATTGTGTGATCTCCCATAATTGTGTTTTCTTTCGCAAACAAGCACGAAGACGCCACATACCCGTCTTGCGCACTTCTGCACTTAATCGCTCACATAGTTGTAGTCGATTCTATTACATGGTATTGACAATGTCTATTAACATGTCACACTTTGACGACATGTTGTAAGTCTTTTCGTTGTTAAAGCACTTCCCTATTCCCAAATCGAAATTAGACATGTCCCCCTAGTCTGTTGATGAGAATGTTGGGTCACAGTAGAGTTAGCTACCTCCTAATCGATTTCATTATACACCGGTAATGGTTGGTGAACTTCATCATCACTTGCTTCCTCCAACAAAATCTCTTCATCGATAGCAAACTGTTCATCATCTTGCACATTTTCCGCATCTGAAGGTTCATATCTTAGATCATCCGTGAAAACATTGGCGTTATCCAAATCGACAGCTGCTGCAGCATCCTCGTTGGGACGTATGTACTCATCTGTTTTATTATTGGAGTCATCGTTAACTTCATTATCACTAGAAGCATTAATGTATTCATGTAATGGGCTAACAAATTCATCTTGCGCGACCTCACCTTGTGGTGATTGCGTATGCAGTCTTTCCATCATCAATGTTGTGTCTGATATGCCGACATTTTCATCGCGGACTTGCGAATGAACCGTATGATTTTGAAACGAGTCGATTGACTCAAATGTAAAATAGATATCTACCGTTATAGTTATTGGTAAATTGGCAATTGTCGCCCACATCAAGTCGAAGTGCGTCGTATCGTGCAACAACACATGGGCGAAATAATGCGAACCTTCGGGGATGATTATCACGTGGCGATAAGTCATCTTAACTAGAGTCTCTGTAGATGATACATTGAACGCATTACACACGTCATCCATCAATTGAAGGCTACTCTTCCCAAACTCAACCATCAACACTACAGATGGGGTGCATTGTACGCGATGCCATTTAAACCATTTACAATTTCACCTTACGCATAGAATAGAAATGTGATGTTCCTATGTTCCATGACCTACATAATTTATTTGATATTGATGTAAAAGTATTTCACACAGGATTACAAATATATTTAGTGAAAATGTTGATTACTAATGGAAGTTAAAGCACAATCGAACTTTTTGATGTAGAAGATCGTCGTAATAGCGCAACTACAAAGCATACTCATTTGTTTGCAAAATTGATCTAGTAATAACTCATACTTAAATGCCAAACGATCAAACCTACCGAACTAGTTCATAAGGAGCACGGTTTTCATCAAAACATTATCAAACCAGGAATTTTATTCAAATGGGGGGATTTAAACACCAAAGGAGCTTTCTGATGTAGAAGATCGCCTTAATAGCGCAACTACAGAGCATACTCATTCATATATGTTCGAGTTATTTAATGTTTTTTTTAATTAGCAATGGCCAGTTTTATTAATCAAATGGTGCTATTAGTAGCATTCCTACAGTCATTGTCCAATAATATGGATAAATTAGATGGAGGGTCTACATGAATCACGGTTCCTTCCTTTATAACTAAACCTTTTTTAGCCATTGAATCGGCACACATGTTGTTGGTCCTTGGCGTCCAGAGGACTTTGACCTCCCATCTTCTATGCGATATTCCTCGAATTTGATCGATGATATGTGGATGATTAGTCCGAGAGGTGGTGCTCGTAATGAGTGTCAGCGCTTCCATTGAGTCGACCTCGAGGATGAGACGATCAATATTTATTTGCCAAGCTATTCGTAGCCCTATGAGAATACTCCCACTTCTGCATCTATTGGTGAGCAGGTGCCCAAGAAGGCATGGAAACCCCGAACCCAATGACATTCATCATCTCTCAAGACTCCTCCAGCTGCCGCATCCCCGTCCCTTCCTCGAACTGCACCATCCTTGTTCGGTTTGTACCACCCATGGTCATGTTTTTGCCGGCCTGACCTAACTCCGATTCCTTAGATATCTTCGTTGTGAGGTTATTTATCAACAAGAACTCCCCCGCAGTGTAGAGGATAACTTTCATATGGTCTACACTTTGAAATTCACCTTCCTTAAACACCCACTCATTGCGCCACTTCCAGATTAACCATAACGAAGTTCCAAATATCAATTGCCAGTTTAGTTGGTTAAAGTTACATCTGGATGTACTTGTTAAATTGGTCTTCAACCATGCAATGAACTCCAAGGATTGAAATTCTTCTTGTTCTTCTTTGTGGAGGAGGTGAATCCAAATGCCTTTTGCAAATAGGCAATCTCGAAAGATATGCTATACTGTCTCACTATCCAAGCCACACCGCGGGCAAACATCATCTGTCACGATCCCTCTCTTGCAGCATAACACTTTTGTGGCTAATTTCTGATGTTTTAGCAACCAAAGGAAGCTTCGAATACGTTGAGGCCCCTTCCATCTCCATATATGTTCCCAATCATCATTAGATGTACCATGCTCCCGATCAGTGATCATCGCATAACTCTTCCCCACTGAGAATTTCCCAGACTTAGAAAATAGCCACCCCAGCCGATCTGGCCTTGTCACTCGATGGAGGTTGAATAGCTCGAACTGCCTTGACCACTTCGTGAGGCAGAATATCGCGTAATTTCTTATAGTCCCACCCACCCGACGGTAGAGTAAAATGATTGACTGTAGCCTCCTCTTCGGTGGAAGTCCTGCTTGTTGTTGCATATGGCGATAAGATACCCATAGGCTCGACCCATTTATCTTTCCAAAATCGTGTTGTAGAACCATCCCCAATTGACCAAGTAAGCCCCTGCCCAACGTATCTCCATACGAAAATTATTGCTCTCCAGGTAGGCGACATGAGTCCTTGTCTCCTCGGATCGAAGGACGCCCACCCTTGTTTCACATACTTGCATGTTAAACACTCTAGCCCAAAGTGCACTCGACTTTGACATAAGCAACCAACCCAATTTAGTTAACAAGGCTTCATTCATTGCTTTGGTCCTTTTTAACCTTAGACCCCCTAGTGCTTTCTCTTTACATATGGTATCCCACTTTAACGGTGTAACTTTCTTTTTTTCTTGAGGTACTTCCCCATACAAAATTCCTTGCTATTTGGTCGATCTCTTCACAACCGAAGCAAGGATTCTGGCTGTCATGCATTTGATATATGGGAATGGCTTGCAGGCAGGATTGAGCTAGTGTTACTCTTCCAGCTAGTGACAATTGCTGAGCTTTCCACCCTAACAGCTTTGCTCGCATTCTGCATATAATATCTCCATAAGTTTGCTTGGACACTCTGGCGTGTAGTAGGGGAGATCCCAAGTACCTGCCCAGGTCATCAGTGACGGTGAAATTCAACCCTGCACTAATGGAACTTTTCAACTCATTAGGGGTATTCGCGAAGAAATAGATTCTTGTCTTCGCATTGTTCACTATTTGGCGAAGCTGCTTCAAACGTATTTAATATACCTTGAATAACAACCATTTGATCATTCGAAGCTTCGGCAAACAAGAAAAGGTCATCCGCAAAAAATAAATGACTAAAAATCAGACTTCCACGGCTCAGCTGGATTCCTTTCCATGTGTTCTTGTTGATTGCGTCTTGTATACCCTGAGCAAGTCTCTCCATACAGAGCACAAAAAGGTAAGGTGAAAGAGAGTCCCCTTGTCGGACTCCCCTTGATGGAATGAAACTGTCAGATACACACCCATTCCAGATGAGTTTCATTGATGAAGAACTTATGCAGTACATTATGCGGTCTACGATGTCTTGTGGGAAATATGCATTACTAATGTATCCTTGATGAATGACCACTTAAGTCGATCATAAGCTTTTTCAAGGTCGACTTTAATGGCCATCCATCCCGTCTTTCCTTGTTTATGTTTCATAGAGTGAATCACCTCCTGAGCAATGATAATGTTATCGGTTATCCGTCGACCAGGTATAAAGCTACTTTGTGTATCCGAGATCAAATCTGGCATTAGGCTTTGTATTCGATAGGCAAGTAGTTTAGTGATGGCCTTATATGCTACATTACACAGACTTATAGGTCTAAACTGGGTAATGTTTTCGGGTTGCTTCACTTTATGAATAAGCACTAGCAAGGTGTCATTTAAAGATGTAATACCCCGTGACGAAGGAAATTCCTCACCAGCTCAACGACCGAACTCCCTACCAGATCCCATTGTGATTGGAAAAAGAAGCGGGTTGAGGCCATCTGGCCCCGGGGCTTTGTAAGATCCCATGTCAAGATAACTCGCTTCACCTCTTCTACAGACGTTTCTCCATAGAGTTATTTAATGTTTTAAGCACACATACCATTAAATAAACATATCAACCATTTTTAAAAACAAAATACCTATGTCACTACATATCCTGAAAATTATAACAAAACCAAATAAATAATTATGGAAATATTAAATTTGTAAACTTACTATTTTCCTCATTTTTTTGTCTTCAATTTAATAATCCCGCGAAAAAAAATTTTGTTCATTATTTTATTTAAATGGACTAAAATATCTCGACATCAATAAAAATTTGTTCAACTTGTGTGTATATTTAAGGACACAATAACACGGTTTAACATCATAGTTTAACAAAATTATAAGGCTAAACTAAACTAACCTAACTAAAGTAACAACCTAAACTATACTAACTTAAACTAAGCTAACAACAAAACTAAACTAAATTAACCAAACAAAACTAACCAAAAACCAAACTAAACCTTTAAACAAATAAAAAGTCTTAAACTAAACTAAACTAACCTAACCTAACCTAATTAACCGCCTAAACTAAACTAACAAAAGTAATTAAACTAACTAAACTAACTACCTAAAACTAAATTAACTAAACTAAACTAAACTAACTAACTAACCTAAACTAGCCTAAATACCTAAACTAAACTAACTAAACTAACTATCTAAACTAAACTAACTAAACTAACATAAACTAAACTAAACTAACTACCTAAACTAAATTAACTAAACTAAGCTAAACTAACCTAATCTAACCTAACTACCTAAACTTAACTAACTAAACTAACTACCTAACTTAACTAACTAAACTACATAAACTAAACTAACTAACCTAAACTAACCTAAATACCTACACTAAACTAACTAAACTAACTAAACTAACTACCTAAAGTCGATTAACTAAACTAAACTAAACGAAACGAAACTAAACTAAATTAACCTAACCTAACCTAATTAAACTAAACTAACTACCTAAATTAAACTAACTAAACTAACTACCTAAACTAAACTAACCAAACTACCTAAACTAACAATCTAAACTAAACTAACCAAACTACCTAAACTAAACTAACCTAACAACCTCGACTAAACTAAACAAATTAAAATTCATAAACTAACTAAACTAACAACAAAACAAAACAAATAAGGCCCAAAACAAAACTAACCAAATACCGTCAAGCCGCCCTTCCTTCTCATTCTCCTTCTCTCGCTGCGGCTCGTCAACTCCCTCTCATCCTTCTCCGCCGCTAGTCTTCAACAACCTCTCCTTCTCCCTCAACCCGTCACCTCCTCTCTCTCTGCCAACTCCCGCCGTCTCCCATCCTCTCCCATCTCTGCCTCAACTCGCCATTTGCCCCCTCCCCTCCTTAAATACCCGATGTCCCCCCTCCAACACTCCCGTGACCTACCCTACCACCCTAAACCCTAGCCCCTGCAACCTCCTACCCAAAACAAGGACGTATATTCTCTGCGTCCCTGTTTCAGGAAGAAGAACAGAGGCACACAGATAACGCCTTTTTGAGAAAGCGTTATCCGTGTACCCCGAGCCAACGTGACAAGTAACATCAAAAGACGTTATTAGTTCGGGCCATGTCCACGTGGACATCCCACGTGGATGTTTACACAAATAACGCCTTCTCAAAAGGCGCTATTCGTGTAAACACAGTCCACGTGGTCATACTAACACGAATAGCGCAAAAAAAACGCTATTCGTGTAATTTTTGAATAAAAAAAGTACACTTATTTTTCTTATCAGATGTCCTACGTGGACTAGACACATGAATAGCGCCTTTTAAAAATGTGCTATTCATGTGTCCACGTCAGCGAAAAAAACTTCCTCAACTAATATCACATTTTCAAAAGGCGATATAGCCTACTTTTTGAATAAAAAAAAGTACACTTATTTTCTTTATTTGAACTAAAATATGCCGTACTTCTGTAATTTTTTCTCATGACATTCCCTAAACACGTGAAACAGAACTGGCTTGTTAGAGAAGTTTGACAAATATCTTGAGCAAGAGAATCAGTAGGCTGAGATGGAGAGTAGTCACGAATAAGAGTCACCAACTCTAAAGAATCAGTTTCAATTTGGATGTTCCGGGAGCCCCTCTCAATTGACAGATGCAAACCCAATTTCACTTCCCATAGCTCTGCATGTAACGGAGAGCAGATATCCAGAAATTTCTGAAATCCAATTCTAAGAATCCCTAACCAAACCCGCCGCTGCTGCTCTACCAGAAGTCTGATCTACAGCACCGTCACAATTCAATTTCAGTGTATCCGATTCTGGAGGTCGCCATTGACAAGATGCCCTTTCCTTAAGGTGTAATTCCAGATGTCCTGAACAACCTCGAAGCTCGAAGAATCTCATCCGTTCTTGCTCTAATACAGTGAACAGCATTCAATGGATACCTTCTTTGGAACCAAAAAGAGAATCATTCCTCCACAACCATAAGGACCAGCAAGTAACCCCAAATAGGGTTCGCCAACCTTTATCTTTGTGAGTCAGGTTAGTATCAACCCACTTATCATCCAATGATGTAGTATTCCAATCAATTAAATCTCGCCCTCTAGTGAGTTGCTCCCAAATCCCTCTTGCGTTTTGACACCCTCTAATCAAATGTGAAACTGATTCAGGCTCAAAACCACAAATACTACACGTCGCCGATGACGAGATACCACTTCGAAAACATTCTGTTCCTGTGAGTAGTTTGTTATGCTGTACTAGCCATAAAAACGATCGAATACGTTGAATCTGAGACCAACTTTTCTGCTTATTGTGTTGATGATTCCCTGTAATAAATTTATAAGCGTCCTTGACAGAAAACTTCCCATTCTTGTTAGACTGCTAACTTAATCTGTCTGCATCACGAGAAGGAACTGGGGGCAGGAATGGTTCCCCAAGGTATCGGTCCCGTAATATGTCTTTTGCAGTATTCGGCCTTCATCACTTGAACCCATATACTGTCATCTTTTGTGTGGAATTCCCAACAAAGCTTCATAATAAAAGCTGAGTTGTTAGCCTCTGTACTCCTCAAACCAAGACCCCCAAGGTATCCCAATTTATCAGATGTACCTTTCTCGTGTCCTCCGTAGAACCCCAAACAAAACTCTTGACCAATTTGTCCAATTTATTACATATAGTGGTTTGCATCTGAAACATAGGTATGGACTGTAAGCAGGACTTAGCTAGAGTAATCCTACCTGCCAAAGATAGATTCTTAATCTTCCTGCCTGATAATTTATTTCTAACACTATTCGTAATATCAGCATATAATTCCTTACGCAGTCTACCATGTATAATTGGAGACCCCAAATACTTTCCTAAATTCTGAGTTATTCCATAACCAAATTCCCTACTAATCAGATGCTGCAAATTTTGTCCAACGTTCTTCGAAAAGAAAATTTTTGTTTTCTTCTCATTCACCTTCTGTCCAGAACTGATTCCAAAGCAATGTAGGATATTCTTAATCAGCGTCACTTGTTCTAAACTAGCTTCAGCAAATAAAAACATGTCATCAGCGAAGAAAACATGAGAGATGGTAGGAGACTCCTTCCCCAATTTAATACCCTGCCATAACTTCTTCTCAATAGATTTTTGTATTCCATGAGATAGTTGTTCCATACATAACACAAACAAATAAGGTGACAATGAATCCCCATGTCGTATTCCTCTTGAAAGGATAAATTTAGGTGTTTGACTCCCATTCCATAAAATCCTCATAGTAGCGGTAGTCACACGTCATAATTCTCTCTATCAACTGCGATGGTATACCAATGGACCTAAGAGTATCATCAATAAAATCCCACTGTAACCGATCATAAGCTTTCTCAAGATTAACCTTTATTGCCATCCACCATTCTTCCCGGTCTTTCTTCTCATAGAATGAATAACTTCTTGTACTAAAATAGTATTATCTGCAATCTTCCTCCCAGGAACAAAGCTAGACTGAGTTTGAAACACTAAATAGTTCAGAGCTGGCTTAATTCTATTAGCTATGACTTTAGTTATGGATTTGTAAACCACATCACATAAACTAATAGGCCTAAGATCAGAAAAACTTGAAGGAACCTTAGTCTTTGGTATGAGAACCACTAAGGTATCATTAAGTTCATCAGGCATAACTCCGTCGTCAAAAAATTCTTCACGCAATTAATCACTGCATCCCCCACAACCGCCCATTGAGATTGAAAGAAAATTGGACTCCATCCATCAGGCCCTGGTGATTTATAAGCTCCCATACCAAATATAGCTTCCCTAATCTCTTCTGAACTAATCTCCTTCCTCAAAAGTATGCCCCAAGGCAAGGAGTGATATTCTGTGCTATCATCAGTATATATACCCTGATAAAAGTGGACCGCCATTGCTTGAAGAGTTTGTTGATCAGTAATCCAATTACCCTCACAATCTTTTAAGCATTCAATCCTATTTCTCATCCTTCTAATAAGAGTACTTAAATGGAAGAATCTAGTATTTCTATCACCACACTGATCCAATTTACCCTTGATTTTTAGTACCAAAGAACCTCCTCCTGTAACAACACATCTTCCATCTGTTTCTGCAACTTGTTCCTTGTATCAAAAATCCTCGGATCAGAGTGTTTTTCCAGCCTTCTATCCAAAGCATCAAGTCTATAAGACAGTCTTCTTTTCCTTAGGAATATATTCCCAAAAACCTCGGAATTCCAACTCAAAAGATTAGTCTTCATTTTCTTGAATCCAACTATGAAATCAGAGCAAGAGGGCCAATTATCCTTAATAAATTTAGGAAAATCATCATGGGTAGTCCAACAAGCTTGAAATCTAAAAGGTCTTTGAGAACAAACACTATTAGATTGATAGGTCGATGATATGATTTGAACCTTGTAAGATGAAATAATGAGCTATCCGAAAACTGAATACGCCACTCCTCATTACAAACAGCTCTATCTAGTCTCTCCTAAATGTGACCTCCACACCATGTAAATTTTGGTCCTTTAAATCCCATATCCAACAATTTTTGATAAGGCAATACTTTATTGAATACCCTAAATTTGGACTGACTAGCTGGTGCACCACCTCTTTTCTCTTCTGATGTAAGGTAAACATTAAAATCTCCCATACCAACCCAAGATATATGATGATCAGGAATAATAAGACTAGACAATTTCGCTCATAATTCCTGCCGAACCTTATAAACAGGAGATGCATCAACGACTGAAAAGATACACCCTTTAAATTGTTTCAATGCCCGTTCCACATGAATCATCTGACTACTAATTTCAAGGATAGATATGAATATGTATGGCATCCCACAGTAGCCAAATGCCTCCAGAAAAACCCACAGCATCAACTTTATAATAGTTAGCAAATCCTAAACTTCGAATTACGTGGTCTGCTTTATTCCTACTAATTAGAGGCTCAATGATAACAAAAATATCAGGTCTGTGTACCCTGACGATCTCCTTAGCAGAAGACTTAAACTTAGGACTAAGAGCCCCTTGACAGTTCCATGTTATAAAAGACATTCATAACAATAATAAATTACGAAAAAATAAGAATCGAGGAGAGAAAACCTCCATCATCAGACAGATTGTTGATGCTGCTCCCCAATCATTTGAGGTGATTGAGAGAGTACTTCATTATTGTCTTCTATCATCGATCCTTGGATATGAGAATTCCCAGTCTTTACAACTGAAGTCGATTCCCCATTATCATGAGCCCAATTTGTTCCTCCAACTTGACTCATTTCAACATCGACCTCGCTATGAGATGGTAAGAAAATAAGTTGTGGTGAGTTGGAACCTTTATTATTGGTAATGGAGTTGCTTATGCCATTCATGTTTGACACCTTATTAGTAATATCTCTTAACGGTCGATTCTTCACCCCATTATTTTTGGGCTTAGTGACCGTTTGAGTAGGAGTATGTGTAGTAGATTGGGCCAAATTGGAAGCTTCCTGGACCTTACTTTTACTCTTCCATGTTTGTTAACATGTCCATTAGGCCCCACAATATCCCTATTAGGAGATGAAAAAATGATGCCTATCGTTTGTTAACATGTCCATTAGGCCCCACAATATCCCTCTTAGGAGATGAAAAAATGATGCCTTGTTTACTAGTGCTCTGTTTGGTAAACACAAACTAGCTGATCAGCTAATTTATTTGTTAAGTTATGTTTGGTTTGTAGCTTATTTTAAAAATAATCTAGATGATAAGCTCCCAATTGAAACGCTACTTTTAGTAGCGTTTGAACCGAAAATCCATCGTTTTGATTTTTTCTCCCCATTATACCCTTATTTTTCGATATTAATAAATTAATGCCCTTACAAATTAGTAAAAACAAAATTAATAAACGAACCCCGTGAATATTATACCCGATTATACTCATATACGAGTTTACAAAGGCGAAACCAGCATTTTAAACTCTTCTAGGCTAGAACAACAGTTATATAATACATTATTAAAACTTATTGAATTTAAAATTAACATATAGCTTAATATTGTTAATAAGAAAATAGTGATTAATAATTAACTAAATATTATAAAACAAAGAATTTCACTAAAATTAAAAATCATTACACATTGATTTCTTAATTATAGATAATCTTGTTAGATATTTATTACATATTATATAAGTTTTAACAACGTCGAGTATAAAAATATTTTTAGATGTTATAAAAATATTTTTAAATGTAGTGTTCGAGTGGTGGGCTATCCTACATATTTTTAATTTTGTTTTTACTAATCTACTATTTTTTTAAGTTATAGAGATACTTCTATAGAAATGAAGAATATTCGCAATAATATTGCTTCTCAGTTATGGATGATGCGTTAGGTATATGTATAGTTATCCTAGTCGTTTATTGTATTTTATTTACATGTGTTTATTTTTTACGAATTCTTATAAATTAATATAAAGCTATTTTCATGTAAGCATTTATGAACACACATAGTTTAGTTTTCTAAATAATATAAATTATTTTATGGTATTAATTTATATTTTGTAAATAAAATAAATTAATTATATAATTATATAATTAATATACTTAATTGTGTCCTTTATTGTCAATTTGCATTTATCAGCTAATCAATCAGCTATTATTCCAAACTGTTTTTACTTGATCAGCTAGATTATCAGCTTTCCGCTACTAGCTAGTAAATTATCAGCTATCAGCTAGATTATCATCCATCAGCTAGATTATCAGCTAGCCTTGCCAAACAGAGCCTAGGAGTTTTTGCTTGATTAACACATATGAGGAGTATATTTATCAAGCTAACAAACCCACAAAAATATTTCCCAATCTAACTCACTTACTGCCACGTCACTGCCAACTCAATTTTTTTTTGTCAAATTCAAAACATGACTGAAGATCACGTTTTGAATAATTAAAAAAAAAAAAGACAAGCAAGTCGTGACTTGCAGTCTCGATTTTCCATTTGTTCCCTGTTCTAATTTTTTGCCTTTTTTTAATGCTTTTGGTAGTTAAGTTATAAGAGAATGAAAATGATGTTGACAAAACTATCATATTAAACATCATCTATCAAACTAGTAGAATATGTAACATCTATGTGTTTTTAATTTTTTTTATTAAAAAAGTAAATCTTATATATCTGTTGAGTTCCGATACGTGTCCACGTTAGCTTAAACAAAAGCTTTCAAACTTGTGCACTAGTATATTCATATTATTTATTTTTCTCGCAATACAAACTAGTCCGAAATTTGAAGTTACAATAGGTTTATGACCTTGATTTTGTACAATAAAAACTTTGAAACTCGAGTAATTTGCAAAATTAATAAAATTGACGTTAGTCATGCAGGAAATTTCATTTGCTATAAATGAAGAACTTGGAAGTCAATCAAATACTACAATAATCATTAAGTTTATGAACGAGATACTATATTGCTCTTTCACATTGATCATTATCACATTAGTAATACCATAATGAACTACAAAGCATTTATGTAAACAAAAAGATGTCTTGTGATAGTAAAAAAAGTCCTAGTTTGACCCCAAATAATGACTTTCCAGTCTCACAACGTGTTCTCTTTGTGACTCGCACGTTACGATTTAAAGCTAACGTCACATTCAAAGCGCCCACATCAGGACGCAACGAATTTTGAGCATCTTTTGATTGAATTTCATCTATATCATGCCTTCCACCATCATGAGTACTTGTAATCTCAGATAAATTCATCATTATTAGACTTGCATTAAAATGACGTGAAAATGTAGGTATGCTATCAAATTGAAAGGCTTCCATATTCTCGAATGCCATGTTGGGAGGTACTGATGGAGTATGTGGAGTCTCTAAGTCGTTGAGAGATACTGATGGAGTATATAGAGTCTTGAACTCGTTGAGAGGTATAGATAGAATATACATTGGAGTGTCATGCCTCGAACTTGTATCTTCATGATAAGATTGATGAGATGCTTCAAAAGAAGTGGGTATATTATGGATGCGATAATCCGCATGTATTGCAGTCAAAGTCGATGCAGCTACATCTCGAATACGTACAATAGACACATAATCACCCAATGTCAACTGATGAATTGATATCATTCCTTGTGCCTACATATACATTATTTATGAAGTTGTATGCGAAAATAAATTCAAAACAACTATTTAAAAGACTTCATGATTGAATAATAAAATTTGTACTTACCAATGCCTCAACAATAGCTCCACGATGAGACATGAATCGTCGTGTAGTGCGACGATACCATTGCATATATAGGTCGTAAAATTCCAATGGCTCTTCCAATAATTCATCATTCACAACATTAGAAGCACGTTCATTCCATATGCAGACATAAACACTATGTTATGCACTCTAATCTTTATTTATTTTCCTCTCAAGTCAATCTTATGTAGCTCTATGCTTGTGCTATTTGAAAGTGGTATCCTTTGTTTTAAACCGAATTGTCGCATGACTCTATCAAGATTATACATTTCAACAATACAAAAGAAAAGTAAAGGTGTCATCGTTCACCAAATAGCACGACCACTGCTACAATACGCAGGCAAGTCCCTTATCACTGTCTCAGGATACAGTTCTCAAATTACCTGAAGTCATGGAAAACAACTTGAAATCAATAAAACTCACATTTCACCATTTTACAAAAGGATATTTGAAATAATTGATTAAGTGTATTTCTTACTTCATCGGGGGTTTGCATGTCAATCATTTCTCTATTTTTTTTAGCACGTGCATTGATGTTCCGGTAGTTTCTAAGGCATGTCTTCGCCTATAAAAATGTGAAAAACAACACAATGCATGGATGAAATTATATGTAGATAGATAAACTCGAAGTTTTTGACTATGTTAAAAAACTCTAATTACCTATGACCAAATGGAAGAGGCGGAAATAAATCTTCATTTGGTATGATGTCGTTTCGAAGAACATTTCTCATTATTGGTGCAAGAAAAGGCAACCCGTTTTATGCCCATAGTTGCAATAATATTACGGGTCCTGCAATCTTTGCTCCATCAATGTCAGCAGCAAGACACAATTTTCTATATAGGTGAGCCACAGTTGCACTACCCCAACTGTATTTTTCTATCGCCTCAAAATCCTCCAAGAATTGTAAATACGTTATGTGAATAAGATTGTTAGACTTGTCTGCAAATAAAGTTCCTCCAAGAAGTTGTAAGATGTACGCTCTTGCATAGTATTACACTTCCACATCACCATCATTATTTGGAAGGTTTGGAAAACATCTTGAAAGTTGGCGAATTTGGATCCGACCTCCAGTTTTGTTGTTTTTAGGAAATGGGAAGCCTAGTTGTGTCAAACATAAGGCATCATAATCTTGTTCTACACGACCAGTGATTGGTAATCCATCGACAGGTAACCTTAAAATTATTTGTACATCTTGTAGGGTAATATTCATCTTGCCAACTGGAAAATGAAACGTGTGAGTTTTTGGCATCCATCTCTCTACAAGTGTAGTAATGAGATGCCAATCAATTGCTATGAAACATATTCGTGCCGTTTCATAAAACTCAGCTTCCTCAAGATACCCAACTATTCGTTCATCAAGTGGAACCAATCGATGTAATGCTGTTGAATTACGCCTGATAGTCAATATACCAGGGATCCTATACAAATACGAGAATTAAGTTACATTAGTTCAAATTTAGCTACAAAGCACTAAAAATATGCAAACGGCAAAAAGAAGTAGTACCAGTTCATTCCAAACGCGAGTAGATCTATGTAGAGCCTGCATAGTCAATATTGAATCGTCTATAGGTCCAGGATCCATATCGCGCTTGAACCCCAAATCATTAGCAATGTTGTCATTAATACACAAAACCAATGATTAAACAATAAAACATTTCATTTAAGAAACAATTAAATTAAAACAAAGTGTGAATAATATAAAAACATGGTTTAATTGAAACAAAGTACATGCACCACATAGTCATAAGAAGTGAACTAATATAAGGAAAATATGAGTGAATGCGAAAGATAAGAGTTGACACGCCTTTCACTATGAACATCATAACTGAATTTGTCCTTGATAATTTGATGAAGAACTAGAACAAAGATAGACGGACATCTTCTCACCACATTTTCAATTTCACGGCATATAACGGTGGAGTCCAAATAAGCATGATCCTTGGTCAGTTTTACATAGATACATGTATGCGATCCTGCATATTTACTTATCTCAAACATTCCATGTGCTTTTCTTTTTGAACACCGCATTCTCCAATCACATCCATCTAAATGTTTCTTACAACGGATAACCCACACATTGGGTGTTGAATGTGTTACCACAAATTGCCTATGTCCTTTAATGCTATACAATTTCACGGCATGTTGGATATCTACTTTAGAAAGGAACCGCATGCCTACATGAAATTCTGATGTCTCATTCCATAAATAGTTACATAACCAACTAGGACACCTGTCCTGATTACATTGATCCATAGACTAAGTAAAACCCCACTTCCTTTGTGGCCAAGGCAGTTACCCAACCGCCTTGTTCCCCTCCTGCCACCTGGTTCCATAACCGGCTCCAATGCTTGGTCAATTAGCACATGCTCTATGTATTCGGGACATTCTTGGACGTGCCCTGGTCATGCCAGTGGCCATGACCAAGGCAATTACTTAACCGCTTGGAACCGCCTTGACTCGGTCCATCCACGTCTCAAGGGTCTTGATCCACGTTTCTCATAGGGACAGGGACTGCTCGGTGGTGCCTGGCTGTGCCCAGGCACCTCAGGTGCTAGCCGGGGCTCGGTCGAGTCCCACCGACTCGGGATGGACGGACCATGCATGGGGTCCGAGGGTCTTGCCTTGGCATAGTGCCCAAGGCATGCTCGAGGGTCCTCCTTCCTTCTTTGCCCATGTCGCCCCTGTGAAAGAACACACATCTCCCTATAGTAGATGTTAAGTCGTTTCCTCAACTCCAATAGGAAACATCCCAAAATGAGACCAATCGTACTTTGACTTGGTCAACGCCCAGTCAAGATTTGTCAACTCTTGCCAAGGCGCAGCCTTGCCCGTGCCAAGGCGCGGCCTTACTCGTGCCCAAGGAACCTGCCTAGGTTCGACCTTGCATGTGCCAAGGTGCGACCTAACTCGTATCCAAGGAATCTGCCTAGGTTCGGCCTTGCTCGAGCCAAGGCGCGACCTAACTCGTGTCCAAAGAATCTGCCTAGGTTCGGCCTTGCTCGTGCCAATGCGTAACCTCGTCTGCGCCCAGGCCCCGTGCCTAGGCGCGCGCCAAGGTGCGACCTCCTTCATGCCTGTGCGTTGTTTCGCATGTTCTCCCGCGACCAAACCTTATGGAACCATCCGAGCCCTCCAGGACTCGGTCATTTACTAGGTTTCTTGTTGCTCAGCCCACCTACTCGGGTCACATTATTGAGGGGCTAACAGTTACCATGTACACAAGAAAGATACATAATAAACATATTCTATTCAGAAATTATCAACAGGGATTGGATAAAATGCAGACTAATTTGCCTCAGGATATCTTAGCCACCATCGCGACAATGAAACCCCCACAACCGGATGATGGACCGGATGAACTGTTATGGACCAACTCCAAACGCGGTGACTTCTCTATCGCATTGGCGTATGAACAACTGGAAAACTACGGTAGAGGATCAGACAACCAACTATGGAAAATCATATGGGGATGGAATGGCCCCGAGATAATTAGATTCTTTTATGGCTAACGGCTAACCAACGACTACTAACAAACAATGAGAGCTTTAAATGACATTTAACTGGCATTGCTCTATGCCCATTTTGCAGGAAAGCCCCCGAGACACATTTTCACGTCCTTAGAGACTGCGAGAAAGCCAACACTATATGGATTCGACTCATAACAGCGAGACATTAGAGGGAATTCTTCGAGGCGGACCTCAAGACTTGGCTATCAGCGAGCCTGGCCAATCGGCCAACCAACGGACCCCCTTTTATTTGGCGTGGGTTGCTAGTACCTGTGGATCAGAAGGAACAAACGCATTTTTAACCAACACTACATCAAACCACGGGACAACGTGGGAGAAATCATCAAGCAGGGACAAAGTTTCGCTGCTGCACTCGAATCGATCAGTAGTTTCCTACCACCAAAAGTAGAGAAACCGGTACAATGCACTCTCTCTGCACATAACTCTGTCAAGTTGAATGTCGACGGATCATTTATATCTTCTCAAAAACGGGCGACTGCTGGAGGGTTGATCAGAGACAATAATGGCGATTGGGTGGGGGGCTTTGTTCATAACATTATAGTTGGGCAACTGTTATGGCGGAACTATGACTAAGGACTGTTGCTATGCCAAGCAAAAGGATATAGTGTGTTAGAGGTCGAGCTAGACAGTCAATGCGCCTTGAATATGCTAAGAGCACGGTCAAACCAGATCTTTTCCAAATTCCGACTCGTCCGTGACATCAAAAATCTCATCAATCGGGATTGGTCATCGACCCCCTCTCATACATACCGAGAAGGTAATAAAGCAGCCGACTCGAACCTCGCCAGAAACTTTCCAGTGGGAGTAACGGAATTATCTACCCCACCCAACATATTGAAAACCAATTCTTTTAGAAGATGTATGCGGGGTCTTGTTCCCCGTTCTTGCTTATTGTAACCATCTTAGGCGGATATGCTCCGTTTATCACAAAAAAAAAGAAAAAAAAAAAAGTAATAATTCGATTCTCTCTTGTTTCTATATTTACTTCATTATGTTGTCAGTTTAATTATAAATGCATGTAAGGCAGATGTAGTGTTGGTTTTCCATTAGACATGGAAATAGTCAATTGATTTTCTTGCATGAAGAATCTCAAAAAATTGAAGGGACCACAGGATATACAAAAGTTGCAACAACTGGTTCACATGATCACGCTAAAAAAAAATCGTAAGAGCTATATAGATTAAAATAACAATATATAAGTCATTATTTATAAAGAATTCTGAGATTTGTCAATAATAGACAACAAGCAAAAAAATCCAAGTATGAAAAATTCAATAATAGAATAACAATATATAAGTCATCTTCTTGGTAATGTTTAATGAACTCTTCCAAACCATATATATTGCATGAAAAGTTGGTAGAAATGACTGACATTCTAAATGTGGATGGCTTAACTAGAATGAAAATCCAAGTATGAAACCTCAACCCTTAATCCGCGTGCTTAATCTACTAATACGAGATAACACGCAGTACTTAGGGAAATTAAAAAAGAGGCAAGTATGAAACCACCTCCTAATATTCTACATCGATCAATAGTAAATATATGTTGCTTATGACTATAAAATTGTATTGCTTTGATAATTTAAGCTAGAATAATTAATAAGATTAAAAAATTAATATTTATATGATCTTTAATTGGCATTGAATTGCCAAAGGGCTGAATGGATGAGGCATCACTAGCCAAAAGACAAGATTTGATGATGTCGTGGGTTCGACTCCTATTGAAGCCTGTCACTACCATCGTTGAAGGCAAGGTTTGGGGGCAAGACATCACTTGCCAAAAAAAAAAAAATTTGGAGATCGTGGTAGGATCGAGGGGTGATGGGGGTGATGATGTGGTTTGAATGTTGGGAGCAAAGGTATTTCAGAGATTTCGAACAATAAGTAATTTAAATTCGGGTATGCTTGAGTAATGAGGTAAGATCAGCAAAAGGGCGAGGTCGATCTGTTTAGCAGCTCCCAAAAAAAATTAGGAGGGCTTTTTTTAGAACTAATCTAGAGGGCCTTAGTTTGTCGATCATTTAATTTTGCAATTGGCTTAAACATCATTAGAAGTTGGAGTTGCCTTCACTAACTGATTAGTTCCCTAATCCCTTTATCCAAAAAAAAAAAACTGATTAATTCCCTAATCGACCTATACTGATCATTTTGTCCATGCCTTTTTTTGTTATTCATGTGTCCCGGATTAGCTTAGTTTTTGAAGGTCTTGAACCCACTCCTAATAGCTTGCCTGATTAAAATTGTGTATTGTTACCCCTAATCGAAGATCATATTGGTTATTACTAATGGTTGGTTGGCACAATCAAAAGTAAGTTGTTGTCTTTAATTAGTGAGTTGAGTTCGAGCCTTAAAAATGGAAACATCAATATTGGGAGCTCCCCCTATCTACATAGTGTGTAACTTGAAGTAATTAGATAGTCCGAATCGAGTAGTTTAAACCAATAAAAAAAATGGGAAGTGATTGGTTGACACACATGAGGCACACACCTATGCAGGGCACACCTGTGGCACTGCTTTTTCAGGTGTGGGCCTCAAAAAAAAGGAGATAAAGGTGTTGCGCCTCCTTTGTGTCAACCATGCATTTTCCGAAAAAGATCATGTTGATTCTAATACTGTTATCAAACTTAAACACATCAAAAGACAAAATCTCATGACACGTCATAAGGTAAAAGTAAGTAATATTTCCAAAACTTATGATTACAAGTTTGAGCAATAAAAACAAAGAGCATTTCCAATGGGGATATGGATTGAGAGAGAATGTTTGATATGTAGGACATAATAGACATTAAAAAAAAAAAAAAACATTCTCTAATGCAAATGTCCATTCCGGATAAAGAGGTGACGTGGCTAACAAAAAAAATACACAATGTCTACTTTGAATGTAGATTTGTAGAGGGTGCAATTGACAGCCATGTCAGATCCTAACTTTTTTATTTGTTTTTTATTATATTTTATTTTCACCTTTTAAGTAAGAAAATTTTTAAAAAATAAAAATAAATGTCACATCATTAACTAATGGGCAATTCACATCTACTATCGGAAATTGATTAGAAAAAGCCAATATTTATTTAAGCCACATGTAATTGACACCCTCTCCGCGTTAATGACGTAACAAGAATCTATATCCACAATCCACATTTACCATTGGAGATGCTCTAAAGCGAATGCTTAACCACCTCAGTCGATAAAAGGGAAATTGTGTAAATTGCATTTAAAATTATCCGATACCGGATTTTTAGCAGTATCTCATACTTTTTGTAACCTTCGTCTCCAAATTAACTCATGCTATGAAATCAATTCAAACCAAGAAAAAAGGCTACATACAATGATTCCAGTTTTCTGATTGATTGATGAATGACATCCAAATCTTGGTATTTATGTGATGTTAGTTGGTGAACGCTTTTATAATAAACAGTCAAAGACAGAAGAAAAGAAAAGACAGTTCTAATGTGTTTGTTTAGATGGGTTTACGTAGTTTATTCGTAACTCATTTTTTTGGTAAGTTACTCTGATACATTCAATATATATTACATTATTTTGCAGTTATTACAACCAAACTTCAATCCACCACGGCATGTTTGACACTTTTGCCTCAGGATACAACTTTGATTGTCCGTGTTTTGAGATCTTCTCAGTAGCGCCTCTCGAACCCGCACTTGTGTGACAACCATATATAACAAATGCGACAACGTAAACAAACTATTCATAAAAATCACATTGAACTAACCCGCAAAAAGCCCATTTCATATCCAACCCTTTACATGATGTTAATAATACATTTTCCTTTGTGGTCTACACTACTCGACATCTAGAGCCCAACAAACTTCAATAATCCAAACTCAAGTATGAACTTTAATGGGTCGATTAATTCAGGCAAGACCATTGATAAATGAATAATGATAATACAACATTTACTACTTGATTTGATTGCAATATATAAATGGTAATGGTCAAAATCAAAGAAAAAAGGGGTAGATTTCACACTAAAAAAAAACTACTTCGTAAAAATCACTTTGAACTAACTACAAAAAATTCATTTCATGTCCAACTTTTACGATATATTAATAATACATTATTTTTGTGGTCTATGCAATACATATTTGAAGCAACTTCGATTAATCCAAGCTTCAGTCTGAACCCTAATGAGCTCGATTAATCCAGGTAGGACCACTATAAATGATAATACAACATTTAGCACTTGATTTGATTGCAATATAAAAATGGTAACGGGGAAAACCGAACCCGAGATAAAAGAGGGATGAACTTGACACCAAAATAACAGTAGATCTTTCCGAAAAATAAAAAATAAAAAATCAAAGGTAGATCTCTCCTAGTCCTAGGTGGGTCACCCATGAAAAATTCCCAATTTTTGATCCCAAACGCAGTACAGATGAGATCATGTGAAGATGGGTTTGGTTGGATTACAGGTTAGCCCAACGTGAGCGACCAATTACTACATATTTCTCTCTCTCTCTCTGTGGAGCATTTCTGCGAAGCAACAACGGAAGCCAAGCAAGAACATCGTGACCAAAAAAGCTAAGAAGAAAAAAAGATGGGTGAGTTGTGTTGTGGTTGTGCTCTTCACCAATCAAATAATTCTAAGTGAGTGTGGAGTCCTCGATTCCTCTGTTCACTGATTGTGTCTCGTCCACTAGATCTTCTCACGCCATCAACACAACCACACAACGCCAACAACACTCCCTGCTTTGTTTGTGCTTTCCCCTTGTAGACTTGTAGTTGTTGTTGTACCTCCTCTGTTTCTCTTTTTCTTTTCTTTTTTTCTTTTTTTGTAGATCTGGTGTGATTTCTGTGAATTACTCATGATTCGCTGAATCTCTGAGCGTGAGATTTGAAGGGTAGTGATATTTTTGGATTTCAGACGTGGGTTCTGGGAAAGATTTGATATGAAGGGATTTTGTGGGGTGTTTGAGAGGTTTTTTGGTTGATTTTTGGGGGGGATCGAGACAGAGAGATCTGAAATCGAGCGGAAAAGATGAGTAAAGGGTGTGGGATCCGCTGAGGAGGTGAGTTAATCGTGTTTCTTTGATAGGTCGCGTGTTATTCGATCCTTTAGGGTTTGATTTGATTTGATTTTCTTGGCGTGTTCACGAGAAACTCGAATGTGAAATTGTTCGGTTGAGTGGAGTTACTTTGAAGAAACTCAAATCCATAGTTTTCCCTTTCATTTGCTCGATCTGGTGAACCAGATTTCTCTCTTCAGAGCTTGATTTTGTTGGAGTTTCATCTCTGTTTGTGAAGTTTTTTTTGGGGGGGATTTGAGCTGCTCTGGTGATGGAGGAAGTGGGGGCGCAAGTCGCTCACCCGCTTTTCGTCCACCAAGCAATTCCTGGTCGGTTCTGCGAATTGCCTCCACTGGCGAAAAAGCGCGATCTCTCTTCATGGCAAGCGCATGGGTTTCATCATCATCATCTACAACATCAAGTTCAACATCAGCAGCAGCAGCAGCACCAGAGGCTGCAAACCCCAGTTGGGAATTGGGATTCCAGGGCTTGGAATTGGGACAGTGCGCGATTCGTCGCGAAACCTTTGGAATCCGAGGGGCTTCGTTTAGGATCTGTGTCTGGAGTTGGAACAGAAGAGTCAATTCAGAAACGAAGAGGGGAAGAAGGGCTTTTGAAGACTCAAACTATGCAGAACTCTGTGGGTGGTGGTGGTGGTGGTGTTAGTGAAGATGGTGAGAATCTGAAGTTGAAGCTTGGTGGGGGGCTGGCGTTTGCCGCCTCCGAAGAGCCCGCCGCTAGGCCGAACAAGCGGGTTCGATCTGGATCGCCGGGCAGTGCTAACTACCCAATGTGTCAAGTTGATGATTGCAAGGCTGATCTTTCAAATGCCAAGGACTATCACAGGAGGCACAAAGTGTGTGAGCTGCACAGCAAGACTACTAAAGCTCTTGTGGGGAAGCAGATGCAAAGGTTTTGTCAACAGTGCAGCAGGTATGCACTTGTAGTAATCTTAAATAAAGCTTCATTTGGATCTGTAGGATTTAATTTGGTTGCTCCAGAGAGTTTATCGCTAGAAGATCACTAACAAGATCTTCTTTTTTTTATGGTTATCAATGTTGGTTTGATTGTTTCTTTTGCTTGTTATTATTTGCTTCTGTGGTGTTAAAATTCTTCGAAATTATGGGTTATAGCTCTGTTATGTTTATATTCAAGTGGAAATCTTATTGGCAGATTTCACCCTCTATCCGAATTCGATGAAGGGAAAAGAAGCTGTAGGCGAAGACTTGCCGGGCATAATCGAAGGAGGAGGAAGACTCAACAAGAAGATGCTTCATCACATGTACAAGCGGCGAATGTGGATAACACTAACAATGGAAATTTGGACATTGTTAATCTATTGACTATATTAACTCGTTTACAATGTAAGCAATTTTGTTCTTGTCTAATTTGTGATTATGATTATGCACAAGATATTGTTTTGAAATATTTGAGACCTCAACAGCTGGGAATGATACTGAAAAAATGACTAGCAATGGCACATCGGCACCTGGGAAAGACTGGCTTGTTCAGATTCTTAAGAAGATTAATCCAGCGCCTGTTGCAGTGAATCCTGCGATGGCATTGCCTGTAACAAGGGGCTTTGATCTGAATGTTTCACAAGAAGCATCGCCTGAACTACCTGACAAAGTGAATGGAGATTTGTTGGCCCCGTCAACCACGGACTTGCTTGCTGCTCTTTCATCTGCTGTAGGATCACCTTCTCCTGATAACCTTGCGAATCTGTCACGAAGCAGCCACAGCAGCAATGATGATAAAGGGAAGTTGAATTGCTTGGATATGGTTGCTACTTCCAATTTACTGAAAAAGCCTCCTTCAGGGTTTCATTCCGTCGGAGGAGAGAGAAGTTGCACAAGTTTCCACTCACCCCCAGAAGTTTCTGATTGTCAGATTCAAGAGGTTCAACCTAGTCTGCCTTTGCAGTTGTTTACTTCTTCCTCGGAAGATGGTTGCCCATCGAAGCTGGGTTCAGCAGTGAAATATGTCTCCTCTGACAGCAGTAATCCTATGGAAGATAGGTCTCCTTCGAGTTCGCCTCCGGTTATGAAGAAGCTATTTCCTATGCAATCAACATCAGAAGTCACTAAGCATGAGAGTGCATCGATCAGTGGAGGTGGTGAGGATAATGGTACTGTTGAGATTAGTACAACGCATTGCTGGGGTACACCGTTAGAACTCTTCAAAGGGTCGACTGGAAGAGCTGGAAATAATTCTGTTCAAAATTTACCATACCAAGCAGGCTATACATATTCTTCTGGTTCAGATCATTCACCTTCATCTTCAAATTCAGATCCGCAGGTAATTATTTGTCATTTCTCCTTATTACTTCTCTGCTATACTATCCATTTGTGTCACTTGATTCTTGAGGTAAAAACATGTTTGCGTTGGCTATCAACAGGATCGAACCGGGCGCATCATTTTCAAACTGTTTGATAAGGATCCAAGTAAATTCCCTGCATCGCTGAGGAACCAAGTAATGCTATAATTCCTGCTTCTGTTTACTGCTGTTACTCCTTTACTATTACATCTTGATGCCTAATGGGTGCGTTGCATATCTTTCTCACAGATTTTAGATTGGCTTGCACATTGCCCATCAGAAATGGAGAGCTACATCAGGCCTGGTTGTGTGGTTCTATCGATCTATATTTCAATGTCTTCTACGGCTTGGGAACGAGTGAGTAAAATGGTGCTTTTAACAAAACTTGAACTTTTTTTCTATTGTGTCTTTTGGTAACTAACGGTGCATGTTGTCTCTACAGCTCCAAGAGATCTTATTCAGCGTGTGAGTTCTCTTATACAAGATCCAGATACAGATTTTTGGAGAAGTGGAAGGTTCTTAGTTCAGACGGATACACGACTAGCATCACATAAAGATGGTTGGTATTGATTTTTGGATTCCATTTTGTCTTGCTATTTTATTTTTCTTTTAGTCTCGGAATTCATTACTTCAAAACTTGCAATTACCATAAATGTGGAACTACACCAGAAATCACAAGCATGAAGAAGGAAACAAATTTAATCAGTTGACGAAATCGAAACCTGTGTTTCTTTTTCATTTGACTTCAATTTAACACTTTGTATTTTTTAATCTTCATAGGAAAGATCAGACTGTCCAAATCGTGGAGAACATGGAGTTCCCCCGAGTTAGTCTCTGTGACGCCTCTTGCAATTGTTGGTGGGCAGAATACCTCTCTTTCATTGAAAGGGAGAAATTTGAATGTGCCAGGAACGAAGTAAGTGGAATTCTCTTTGTTCATGAAGTGTTGTTTTTTAGGCTTGTGCTTATTTATTATTGTTGCTTGTGTTAATTTAAATTTCACTTCCTACAGAATTCATTGCACACATATGGGTGGATACTTGTCAAAGGAGGTTGTAGGTTCAGCAGGCACTGTATACGATGAAGCGAGCTTGGAATGCTTTAGTTTTCCTGGTGGAATGCCTAATGTTCTAGGGCGCTGCTTTATAGAGGTGGCACTTTAATCTGATACATTCATTTACTTTTCCTGATCGAATATGCAAATTCAACAGGTCCGTAATGGTTGTGCAGGTGGAGAATGGTTTCAAGGGGAACAACTTCCCTATTATAATTGCTGATGATGCCGTCTGCAAAGAGTTGAGACAGCTTGAGCCTGAGTTGGAGGAAGATACTGGAATGAGTGATGCAAACTCAGAAGACCAGACTCAAGATCTTGGGCAACCACAGACAAGGGAGGATGTATTGAACTATTTGAATGAACTCGGATGGCTCTTCCAAAGGAAAAACAGTGTTATCAGCCTTGACAACCCCGATTTCTCTCATTCCCGGGCCAAGTTTCTCTTGACATTTTCTGTTGAGAGGGATTGGTGTGCTTTGGTTAAAACAATTGTAGACATACTTGTGGAGATATACTCGAGAAATGATGACGGGCTGTCTAAGGAGGTGTTCGACGCTCTTTTAGAGATCAACTTATTGAACAGGGCTGTCAAAAGAAAATGTACAAGCATGGTGAACATGCTTGTTCATTATTCTCTCAGCAACACTTCTGACGGCTCTAAGAATTATCTTTTCCCTCCAAATCAAGCAGGTCCTGGCTTCATTACCCCTCTGCATTTGGCTGCGTGTACTCACAATTCCGAGGCGGTGGTTGATGCTTTGACAAATGACCCCCAACAAGTGAGTATAATTTTGTAGTTGAACTTATTTACTTATTTAAGCTCCTTTTTAAACTAGTAGAACACACCTATGGCCATCATTTTATATCATCTTAGTCAATAAGGTTTGGTGAGATTGTAGTTATTTGAATAAATTGCTTTATACATGAATGGATTTATTTTCTTTACTAAATTTTTTTCCTGTCCATGTGCTGTGTAGATTGGATTGAAGTGTTGGACTACATTAATGGATGCAAACGGGCAATCGCCACATGCTTATGCTTCTATGAGGAACAATCACTCCTACAATAGGCTGGTGTTTCAAAAGATAGATGACAGAAAACATGGACATTTGACAATAACAGTTGGGATGGAACTTCTTTAGATCAGTCGTGGATAACAGAGGAGCAAGCTGCCACAAGATCAAGAATACACTCTCATCGGGAAGGTCAGCAATCTTGTGCCAAGTGTGCAGCAATAGCAATTAGATGTCGCACGAAGATGCCGGGCTCACAAGGTCTGCTTCATCGGCCCTACGTCCGTTCCATGCTTGCCATTGCTGCTGTATGTGTTTGTGTATGCCTGTTCCTTAGAGGAGCCCCAGACATTGGTTCCGTTGCTCCTTTCAAGTGGGAAAATCTGAACTTCGGCCCAAGTTAAGCAACGCTGGCAGATTGAAAGAAGAATGGAATTCAGCAAAATACTCATACATTAAAGACCAAAAAAGGAGCAACTGATGCCCAGCGTAACATTCTAGTGTTCTTTCATCTTCTAGGACAGCATGCTGTGGAGCTGACTCAAATCATACCCCCATGGCATCTCTGCTATCGAAAATCTGGTGACCCTTGTAAAGGAAAATTGGATTCAAGCATTTCACTTTGATTGGATGCCAAGTAGACGCGAAACGGTTCGCAAAAGACACGGGAAAAAGAGCGATGAAAGTGGTCATTGGTGAATTTCAGTTCAAGAAAGTGAGCAAAGTGAAAGCTTGGTGAGTTGGTATATATTTTTCTATTTACTTCGCATGTTTTGCTTTCATTTTAAGAAAATCTGGGTTTTGTTCAGTTGTAAAATTAGAAAGATAGGACTGCATAAATTTTACAAAGTATATAGAATATGAAATGCATAGGGAGGTAAGTTAGTGTAACATTAATATTATTTATTTGCTTTAAGGTTTCAACAACATAATAAATCCTCAGACGTTGATCATCTGTTACAATTATATCTCTCGTGAATTAAATGTTGTGTTTGATGAGCATCTGCACTAGTGAATCTTCAAGTGCACTGCATCAGGAATTGGTGCGAAGTAGAGAAGCCAATCACAATTATCAGGTACTGTAATATGTGGGTCTGGAATCAAGATTTGGAGAATCAAAGTCTAATGGGAATTGTGTTGAAAGCCACCAGATGAGTGTGGAAGTTGACAATTGTTGAATGAGCAGTCTTAGTCTCGTGTGTGCAAGTGAGGGGGCAAAAGCAAGTGCGCTTAATTTGTACAAGTGGGGATGGCCTCAATACAGTGTTTGGCGTACATCTCGGTTGTCTTCAATGGGAAAGTTTACAGTACAATGTCGTTACTTTGAGCTGGATGCCACCCACCATCTTCAATGACTAGTAGTATCTCTCCTCTTCACGTGGAGAGGAAAGAAGAAAAAAAGTTAGTACATTCTATATATATATATATATATATATATAGGGAAAGTGGTTAGGTGGAGTGGAGTTGTAAAAACTCTATGTTCCTTGATAAATTTTGGGTAGGATAACAGTTTATATATGTCACCAGACTTGGCACTAATATTTGATGGGAAGAACTATCATTATTTATAAATTAAACTAATTAACAACAATAACAACAACAGCAACATAACATAGTCTCATTACCAAAATCAGTTGGGGTTGGCTGAATGGGTCAAACACTTCTATTGTGTGTTTGATTTAGTGCAATAGATGGTATGTTTTCAAATCATTTAGATTCATCCTAATTAATAGGTTTCAAGTTAGTTTCGGTTTACTTTTATCTTGTCGAATTTTTTAATTTTTATTGAGACGAGTTTTTTAGTGGGACATTTGTATGCTGACTTTGGAGGTGTACAAACCATCGCAAACTCACTTCTCTAATCTTTGTGTCAATTAGACCTACTCTTATTTTTTAAAAATTTATGTATTTTTATTATAACTTTACAAGTTTTATCATGCATTCACCTAAGCATCATCATTTTTGATGCGTTCATTTTATGTATTTATTACTTTGTCACTCCCAATATTCACTTTCATAAAACATTGTTGGCCTAATTGCAAGTCGTATCAAATCTTTCTTTTAACTTGGTAGAAATATTTCCAATCACGTATCACACTTGTTGCATTCCTTCATTTCTCCATACAGCTTGATTTTTACATGCATGTGACATCATTTTTAATATTATCATCATTTTTAATATTATCATCATTTTGTATAAAATTTAAATTAATTGATGATTTTTTTTTTATTTTTGATATTATAGTGTCCAGTGTGGTACTCATGATTATTTCGAACATGTGACTTTTAAAAGTCTAACTTTTAGAAGATCTAGTAGTTTTGGATGATGAAATCTGACATTATGACCTTTGAACAAGTGGAAGATAATCCATTTCGAAAGCAAAACGATGCCAAAATGACTGGAAAGAAAAATGTGAATCAAAGTGAGCTAGGAATTGCTAAAACCAAGACAAGAAGATTTTTTTTCGTTAGTTTTACATAGTAAGTAGATATAGATAACTGCAAGTAAACAAAAAATTATATGCAATTTAGACAACTGCAAATATATAAGAAAAAGTTAACAAAGATATCCTAATCTTATAAAAAAACAAAATTTATCCTATGTGATATTGTCTCACATGATAGTAATGAAAAACTTAATAGGTTCCATAGGCAAGAGTTGGTATAAATTAATTAATTTGATTGTGTAGTGTTTTTGTTAATATTTATAGTTTTTTGTTTTTCTTAATATTGAAGTGCTCAAGAGAAACGCTAGGAAATAAAGTTACTTTTCGAAAAGTTAGAATCTTGTGACCTCTATAAAGCCAGTACTCCATTCAATTATTTTTATAAGTCATTTTTAAAATTTAAAAGTATATTTATTGCTTTTACCAATTTTACTCTTATACAATCCAAACATTTATTGCAATTAGAATTCTTCATTTCCTTAACTCATTTTATGTCAAAGGACATATATGTAAATTACACTCATAATTAATGTTGCCCAATTTATGTGTTTTAGTCAAAATAACTTATAATATTGGCCTTGTTTGGTTAGAGATGAAGTTAACTCCGTGGAGATTACTTGCAGAGGAGTTGAAACTAATCTAGTTTGGTTGTCCAACTTCCCTGCAAATTATCTTCCAACTCGCACTAAGGGCGAGAGATATCTCCCTCAAATTCCCTCTAGATGAGTTATCTTTTAAGAATTCGTTGACACAATTACCTCTCATTAACTACATTTTTATTACCTACATGGGGCCAGATCTATTTCTTTTGTTTAAAGGGTATTTTACGTCAATTCATATATTTTATTGTTTAAAATTTTGCAACTTCTTGCAAGTTTAAAGTTGAATCAAACATGAAAATATGATCTTTCACTAACTCCGCTCACACTGTAAGTTGGCAAAAATGAACCAAACGAGACCATTGACTAGAGGGAGTATGCTTTAAAAATTGCAGCAAGACAATTGTTGGTTATAAGATACCATAGATTTTTGGTTGTCAAATGTTATTAATTGATCTCTTCACCTCATTATTACTATTGTTAATTTTTTTATTTTAGACTAAGACATATCCTTTTACTATTTATCTTAAGAAAATGATCGGTTGACCCACTTTCAGCATCGAGATAGGCACACCCACTAGGTGAGTGTTGTTCGATGCAAGTGTGATGCGAATCGTGCGGCGTTCACCTAGTAGGTGCGTTTATCTCAGTGCTCAAAATAACTTGACCCGGCACTGGTTTATTGGTAAAGAAAGTTTGATAACAAAAATTAGAATTTCAAAATATGGAAAAACAAGTTTGATATATATAAATATAACACGAGGAGCTGTGTACCTTCATGCCAGTTATAAAGAATGCTATTTATTGTTATAAAAAAAAAAACAAAAATGATGATAGGATAGTCTCGCCACCTTCACATGACCAAGTCGAAAGGACCGCCACTAGTAGGACTTTCCACTTGTACTTGCATAGCGTGGTTGTTACGGAATCACCACTTTCGTTAATCAGTTATAATCATTGGTTTCTGTCATGTACTCATGTCAAGATAATTAACCACATGTATGAAATCAATTTATGGCTTGTTTCGAGCCCATGTGCTTATTGCTGCTTATTGCTTATGAATGCCAACATAATTGCTTAATTATCAATACTCGATCAATCTCCTCGTGTGGACAAGTACTTAATTTATCACGTTTAGTAGTTTTTGAGTTTAATTTGCTTTCATAAAAAGGTATTTTCTACTGAATAAGGAGAGTTGATTCATTGGCAAGTTTTTTTTTTAGGACGGTAAGTTGTTTTTCTTGTGAGAGTTGATTGGTAAGTTGTATTTTTTGTATGTGACCCCGAACTGAGGATTTTTAATTAAGTCTTGAAATTCTATTGTACCCTAATTGAGCCTTAAAACTTTTTATTTCTCCTAATCGCTCCCTTGAGTTTTTTATTTTTCTCAATTGTGCCATTTTCTCTTTTAGAAAGGTAACAATTTTCTCAAGGACACGACTATGTGCACCCCACAAGACTCTAAGAGCAAACCAACATACCTCAAATTAGTTAGAGCCTTTATGGCATGCACCCCATGAGATTAATTAGTGATGGGACTAACACATGGGTTTAGACTTAGTCTCATTTGTGTAATTAAATGAGGTTGTACAAATTTACCAAAATACCCTTAGATTGGCCCCCTCAACATACCTCAAATTAGTTAGAGCCCTTAGTGTTTTGCTTTAACTAATTTGTATTAAAATGGTAGGTATGTTGGTTTTAACAACACGCAACAATCTTTTAAAAAAAAATTTGTGGGATGCAGGTAGAAGAAAAACAAAATGAAGGGAGGCGAGGTAGGGGCAAGGAAGAAGATGAAAGGGGTAAAGTGGTAATCTCCTCTTTCACTTACAATGGATTAGCTAATCCCACCAAAAATGGTGGTATTGTTTAATCCACTCCCATGCCTCTTAACTAATCCGTTTTCTCAATTGAACCCCCTTTAAAAACAGTTCGACCTCCATTTTTTTTGGTGGTCATTCGACCTCCACTTTCAAACCACATCCATGGGCACAAAACATCCAGCTTGAGAGCATTTTGCTTTAACTGACTTTGAATCCTGTAAAATGCTTTGAAAGTGGGAGGTTTAGTTGAGTTTGAAGGTGGAGAAACAACTTACTTAAATGACAAATTGCATCAATTTAGAAAGATTTATCTTACCTAAGAGAAAGGATAACTTAATTAGGCGAAAAGTAAAAGTTCAAAAATTGATTTTTAACAAATAAAGTGATAGAATTTCAATAAAAAAAAAACTCTCAATAAGTTGTTTGCTTATTTATGGTTTTGTTTGGTAAGCACAAACTAACTTATCAGCTAGCTGATAAACTAGTTTATTTGTTAAGCTATGTTTGGTTTGTAGTTTATTTTAAAAATAATCTAGATGATAAGCTCCCAATTGAAACGCTACTCTTAGTAGCGTTTGAACCGAAAATCCGTTGTTTGGATTTTATCTCGCGATTATATCCTTATTTTTACGGTATTAATAAATTAATGCACTTGCAAATTAGTGGAAACAAAATACGTAAATATTTAAACAAACCCCACGAATATTAGTACCTGCAATTATACCCTGGTAGAGTTGGTAGAGGCCAAACCAACATTTCAAGCTCTTCTAGGCTAGACGAACAATTATATAATACTTTATTAAAACTTATTGAATTTAAAATTAACATATCGTTTAATATTGTTAATGAAAAAAATAGTAACTAAATATTATAAAACAAATAATTTCACTAAAATTAAAAATCATTACATATTAATTTCTTAATTATAGATAATCTTGTTAGATATTTATTACATATTAAATAAGTTTTAACAACGTCGAGTATAAAAAAAAATTTAGATGTTATAAAAATATTTTTTAATGTAGTGTTCGAGTGGGCTATCCTACATATTTTTAATTTTTTTTTTTACTAATCTACTATTTTTTTAAGTTATAGAGAGACTTCTCTAGAAATAAAGAATATTCGCAATAACATTGCTTCTCAATTATGGATGATGCATTAGGTATATGTATAGTTATCCAAGTCGTTTATTGTATTTTATTTACATGTGTTTATTTTTTACGAATTCTTATAAATTAATATAGAGTTATTTTCATGTAAGCATTTATGGACACACTTAATTTAGTTTTCTAAATAATATAAATTATTTTATGGTATTAATTTGTATTTTGTAAATAAAATACATAGTTATTTACAACAATTAATTATATGATTATATAATTAATATACTTAATTATGTCATATGTCATTTATTGTCATTTTGCATTTATCAGCTAATCAATCAACTATCATTCCAACCAATTTTTAGTTGATCAGCTAGATTATCGACTTTTCATTTGCCAAATAGTAGATTATCATTATCAATTAGTTTATCGCCTATTAGCTTTAGATTATCATTAGCAATTTCAAAATAGAGCCATCGTATTTAACTTTACAAAAAACAAAAAGCTCAACCAAACATATCTATCAAATCTACTTGAACTCATGAGTTTAGACTCATATGAGGTTTTTAAAATTTTTATAAATATTTAAGGGGTATCAATTTTTTTTTACAAATTATTGTATTTGATTCATTAATTGCTTGAGGATGATTTTGAAAAAAAAAAAAAAAAAAAAAAAAAAAAAAAAAACTTTTTGGGTGCTGGTCGGGTGGGTCGATGGGTGGGTAAGTGGGTCACCATAATAAATTAAAGAAAAAAATAGGTATGGTGGTCCGTGAACCACGCTCCATCCGGTACATGAAACGGAAAACTGAGGTAAGTGGGGGCACGTGGCGACTCCTACGTCGACGGTGGCGGTGGGTATACCGTATCGGTACGAGCGTGGGGACAGCGAGTGGAATGCACAGCGTCGGCGAGAAGGCGCACGTTAGCAGGGGCGTCGTTATGTAAAAAGATCGTATTGTTGAGATTTGTTTTGTAGATGGGACACCGCGGAGAAAGTACAGCGAAATAGCTGTCATAAAGGACGATCACGACGGGCCGATGAAGCTGCTCTTCATCGAACTCGGTCATCAATCACCCATAATTTATCGTCCTTTTTTTTTAAGGAGAAAATTTTATTTATGGAGCATGCAAGTGTGCAACAGCACTGATACTTAGCGTTTACAAGCACTCATCATTTGGCCTCTATACACTTTGGGAACTTTGAGATACGTGCACAACTCGGAGGAGCTCTCTACCCGTTGATGTTTTATTTACATGACTCAAATTTGAGTTACTAGCTAAGAACAACAACTTGATTTCAATTATGCCATCAAATCATGTGTATACCTCTTACAAGTTATGATATACTTTGTTCGATCATAAATGTAGCTCATTTTAGCTCACTTTCTTTGTTAAAAAATGTAAGGCCTTTTTTTTTTTTTTTTTTTTTTGCCAATTAACAATGTGAGCGGAGTGCAAAATAATATTTTTATGTTTGGTTCAATTTTAAACTTTTAGAGAAGGTACAATTTTTTAAACAATAAAGGTAAAACCAATCTTTTGGTCCCTGAATTTTGAAGGTTTTACACATTTGGTCACTCAACTTTGAAAACAACACAATTGGTCCCTCAACTTTTCGTATAGTATAAGTTAAGTCCTTTTGTTAGTCCAATTATTGTTATTGATGACGTGGTGAAAGTCAATCGCCACATGGCGCCACGTGGCAATCCTTGTCATCTGAAGAGTTGGTTCAATGAACCAACCGATTCCCGCCCAAACCCTTGCATTTTCTCTCATCTTTCTTTGCACCTTGTTTCCTCTCTTTGCGTTGTCTCTCCTCTCTTTCTCTCTTTCTCTATGCGTTCTCTTTCTCCTATGTGCACATCTTTCCCCTCTCCCTCCCGCTTCGCTCACGCCCTCTGCCTCGTTAGCGCTCACGCCTTCGCTCGCGGTCGCGATCAAGCCCTCATGGCTTCGCTCACGCCCTCACTCGCGATCGCGCGCACGCCCTCGCGCCTCGCTCACGCCCTCTGCCTCGCGACCGCCCTCTGCCTCGCGACCGTGAGCACTATTTGTTCTTATATGTTTTCTTCCATTGCCCTGCTTCAATTCTTTCTCCATTGTTCACTTGACATCTCCTCCTGAACTTAGCATACTACATTATTTCCATTGAAGTATGACTTTTTCTCAATATTTTATTGTCCTTGATTTTATCATATATCATATATAATCGAGTAAGTTGCTACTTCATTGTTGTGCACCTTTTATTTTGATCGGTACTTTGCATTCGTTGCTTGATTATTTCTTCGTTTTTGCTCCTCTTATGCCTAAAAGAAGTGGCAGCTGGTGATTTGTAATTTTGCTAGTTCTAATTAAACGTTTCATCTCACCTACAATTTTTTCTCCTTTTCTTTGGTTTCATTTAAGTATAAAGATATTTCAAGAAATTCGTGATTAGATGTAGGTTTTGGTGTGGTGATTCACTTAAGTACATAAGCGCATTTTAGTTTCATTTCATGGACGTGTGCCTTTCATTGAAAATAAGATTTACTACAATGAGTCTCAGTTTGAATCAAGTCTGAAGATCATATTTATTCTATAAATTGGTGGCGAGTTTTTAGTTGACGTGTTTAATGTATCAGGTGCTTTTTGTTTCACCTGATAGGTTCTTAAATTTACATGATCGATGTATTAGAGCCATGATTAATGTAATAAGCCTATGTGAATATATTAGTTAATACCAAAACATTTTAATATATCCACTAATCATAACATGTGCTACAATCTAATATATTGTTTCTCATTCGTGCCCCGAAGCTCAGGAATCTCAGTTGTAGTGCTTACATTGAAACTCAGTTTGGATTTGAATTGATTCCTCATCTGGGTTTTGCTGACATTGATTTGGAATTTGGAAATGTAAGAGATGGATTTAGGCGATTGAGTGGTTTTGATCTACCTCGAGAGATGAAGCTAGAGCATATTCAAAATTGTGAAAGAAACTGTGATCCTAACACAACGAGGATTTTCCAAATTAAATTGCTCGAAAAAAAAGTGACAACAACGCTTGTAATTTTATGTTTAGCACAAATTATACATTTGTTAATATATTGTTGCATTTTTTATAACTTTTAACGAATGATTGTGTTTTGGTTTTTTTTTTTTTTTTTTGGTGATTGCAATGTGGACAGGGTTTAAGAAATAGCTGAAAAGTTGAGGTTTTTCATCACTACAAAAAAACAGCAGATCAGAAACGGAAATTTTCGTCTCTGATTTGCATAAATTCCGTATCTAATCCAAATCTGCAACGGAACAGAGAATGAATTTATTCTGTCTCTAAAATCGTCGACACTGATTCAATCAACAACGGAAATGTGTTTCCGTTTCTGATTAGAGACGGAAATTAGAAACGGAACAGCGACGGAACATAAATGGAAATTTCTCTAAATGGTACAATTGTAATTGCATTCCGTCTCTGATCCGTTGTTAATCAGAGACGGAACAGATACAAAATTAATGCATTCCGTTTTCTGATCCGTCTCTAATCAGAGACGGATCAGAGACGAAATTATTATATTCCGTCTCTGATCAGTTGCTAATCAGAGACGGAACAGAGACGAAATGCATTAATTCCATCTCTGATCTGTTGCTAATCAGAGACGGAATCAAAACTCTGATTAGCAATGAATCAGAGACGGAATACAATAATTCCGTCTATGATCCGTTGCTGATTTATGTAAAATTAGAGACGGAATAGCAACGAAATATTTGAAGGGGGTTGCTAATCCGTCTCAATTCCGCTTTGTTTAGTTTTTCAACCTAATCTTAATTCGATTGGTTCTCCATAACATCTAAACCTGAAAATACAACCATAGGACCAGCTCCATCGCCTGCACCCCCTCCAACAACTCATTGGGGGTGCTAACATCCCCCAAAAAAGCAGAATTTGACATACATACACAAATCAACAATATATATCAACAACAAATATTCAAATGAGAAAAAACATAAAATTCGATATTAAAAAAGATTTATATATTCACGAAACGTAGTCAAATATAATAAATGTTTAATATACCTAAGTATCCATAAAAAGCACAATTCTCATTGTTTTACAACAACCATAAAAATACCTAAGTATCATAAAGTTGCTCATTCCTCGTTGTGATAGCACCTGGGATGTGCTAGCATCAGGATCTACGTATCTTCTCTTCTTTCTCCATAACGACCTGAGACTATAGACACATCCTTTGGGACAGTCACCCGCCACCTTGAAGTACACTGCCTCATCATCCAGCTGCTGGTCCGGTGTAGTCTGGGTCAGCTCCTGACGTCTCCTTTGGTGCTTAGCCTGCATGGATCAACAATATTTTGTTAACAATATAATAGTAGCATTAAGGTGAGAAGGCAACGAAATATTCAAATTATGTTACCATAACGGATGATAAAGTGTGAAAGTTAAATAATTTACTCAAAAATGCTAATTAGTGTCATCAATCCTGTTCAATTGTTTGGGTTTCTACTACCATTACAATAACTTTGCCCGTCTACATTTTGATTAAGATAAGAATGTTTTTGAGTATAACATTTTTCCTCATCAACTGATCATTGTGTTGGGGAATTCCCCATCGTAGAATGCAATTTACATGGAGATCTAAACTATATGAATTTTCCCAAACCTGGGCAGTTACATAAGACCAGGAAGCACAACTAATAATGGACTTCAATAAACAGATTTGGTCACTACCAAACCCCTCATGCTCTTCCTAGCAACGAATTCCCAAAATGTAAATTGAGAAGATAGCAAGACATTCAGAATGTGCAAAAGCTCCTTACTACACAGTGAAGTTTGATGAAAGGGAGCATGTTATTGACACTCCATTTGCATAAGACATAAACCTAATGGAGGTAGGTACTAGATCAGACAACAAACTAATGATTTTTTTTCAAGTATTTTCATGTTCCAAACATTTCAAATGTTTCGGCATGAATGTCTACACAAAAAACCTCATATAAGTTCCGCAACATTATTCACAATTAAGTTAATTGTAATGCAAAAACAGATACATATTAGCCACTCCAAAACCAAAATGATCCCAAGTAACAAATTGCACAATTCCTGAATAGAAATCAAGTCACAAGGTTACGAGAATCTCGAACCACCTCACCACATCAGCAACCCATAGAACTATAGAATCAAACCGAAAATATATTAGCCTCTGCTGATGTAATTGCATCTCCAACTAAACCGAGCAAATTTGAACAACCAACCAACAAGATTTCTGAACCCATGAGATCCATTGACCCCAACAGCTCCTTCACTGCAGTTAAGCTAAAAATCCATCAAATAAAGTCACAACTCGTCAATCAACAAAAGAAACTGTGATAACGATAAAACCAAACTTGTAATTTATTAAAAATAAAAACTAGACACCAATGACGAAGCTCTATCCTACTCTGCTAAGAATATACAACAAACCCTAATCAAGCAAGATCAATATGTTACAACTCTGAAACCAGTGTGATCCAAATAACCAAATACACAAATCTCATAACAGAAATCAAACACGAATACCAAATACACAAATCCCACAAAATCACATGGATTTGATATATTAAGGATCATATATAGGTCAAAGGAAAATATGGCCAATGTGACGGCCCCAAATCCCGAGGTCGCCACGTGGGGAGGCGCTGCCCCAACGGTCTCGTCTGATCCTTGACCCACTGGGTCCCACGCGCCACTGACGCCATTTCCTACAACACGACTGCTCGATATGCGTGTTAACTCCATTCGTTAAGCAATTTAGTTCAACAGTTTAATCATTAAAACAACATCTGAAGTCTTAAATTTAAAACAAGTAAAACAATTAAATTCATTTTCATATAAAACATTATTTATAAGAGCAACTCCTATTGTGAAAAACCCGGGGAAAGTACTCTGTATATATGCGACAATATTAAACAGTAATATACAACAAGTATAATGTCTATTTAGTCACCCATTTCCCAAAAGTAAAGCAAAATAGCAAAATTCGCACATACTTGTAAGTCCTTGACCGCGGGCAGTCAGATAAAGTCGCCCAAAATGTCATTGCCTCTACTAGCAGGGTCTGCACTCAACCATCACAAAAAGCTAGATGGAGAGTACAGTTAGTAAGAATCCAACAAAGTACACCGAACATTTATAGGAGCATAAACAGATATCAATAACCATGTCAATTAATCATGTGGAAACTAAACAGACAACTGTACTAAGATCATCACATGAATAAATAACACGAGAGAAACAAACCGTGTACTCCTCCCAGTCACACTAAACTGTACGTCGAACCCCCACTTCCTTTCACCTGATAACCCGCGTATAACCTAGTGTGCCATAAGTACAACACGAATATCAAAAGTCTCAACCCCAACCCAAATGCGTCACAGAAATCAATAACAAGGAATAGGGGGAATAACATCCAATAATCATGAATATGAAATCAATGATAGAAAAGTAAACCCTCAGTGACTTTTAGATGGAATCTTACGTACCTTAAAAACGCATTCGCTCGCATCTCGATATGCGCACCCGACACCTAACTATAGCATCCTAAGTCCCTGGTGTCCATTCGTACATTTAACTACTAAATCATGCAAATCACAATTTAAAATTAGGTGACATACACCTCACCTCAATCGCGTCGTCGACATTCGTCGATTCACGCCTCCGATCGGTCCGACAACGCCATCGCGTCGTTCACCGCGCCGTTCCCGCTGCCGAGCCGACGTCGCTGCTGCTCCGACGCCGCCGTCGTCACTGCGCCACTACCGTCGTCACCGTCGCGCCGCATCCGGCCGCTCGCCGGCGCTGCCAGCTCTGCCGCCGGTTGCCGCCTGCTCTGCCAGCTCCGCCGCTCCCTGCGCGCCGCTGGCCGCCGCTGTGCAGCCACTGCCGTGCGCCTGCTGCCCATCATCCGCCTGCCATGCGCTGCCGTCCAGCTCGCCTGCAGCTGTCCCCGGCGCTCGCAGGCCGAGCCGCTCCACGCGCCGCTGCTGCTGGCCGTCGTCTCACAATCCGGCCACTGCCGATCGCCACTCCCGACCGCCGTTGTTGGACGCCGCTGCTGATGTGCCCACGCCGCCTCGTCACGCCTCCTCGTCGCGTCGCACAGCTCCGCCATCGGCCACCACTGCCGCGACCCCTGCCGCTGCGTCGCGCCGCCTCTCTCCGTCGTCCCTCGCCGGCTCTCCCTCTCTCCGCTCCTCACGATCTCTCTCTCTTTTCCCTCTTCTTCAATCTCTCTGGTTTTTCTCTCTCTCTCTCTCTCTCTCTTACTTTTCTTATCTTTTCTCTCTCTTCTTTTATATATATACATTTTCTTTTTGATTTCAAAATCAAAAGTGTCTTCGAGATTCGTGCAACACGAAACTCGAGATAAACTCAATAATTTCACCTTTTTATCCACTGCCTCTATGCTTGACCAAAATTGTCTCCGCAAATTTGCGTATCTCGAGACACATCTCAAAACATATTTATTTTTATGATTTCCTTAAAAAATCGAGCAGCGCGCATCTCGAGGCACCAACTCGCCTCATTTCCAAAATTTTGATACTCGCGCTACATGCATCACAAGGCATATCCAATGTACACATTAAAACCACATAAAGCGACTATCTCGGTCCCACGTTGACACGTAATTCGAGGTGCGTCCCCGTTCGTGTTTCGGCTCACTGAATTCTCCGCGTATACATTTTTTTCAACAATTAGCATCTCCACTCAAGATTTGAACATACGTATCTCGGCAAGTGAGTCCCACATACGACCCTAAAATGACACGTGGCACGAGTCAAATTTTCGGGCCGTTACAGCCAATGGCCTAATAAGAGAAGGATGTCCCAACCATGAGCAACAATACCAGTGAGAAAATACCAAATGACATTTTCACATGTCCATCTTAGACACAGCCATATGAATGGATATTATAATGATTTCATTTTCTACTAAACAAGACATATACATTGTATTTAGATAGAAAAAAGGTAAGAGAAAAACAGAAATGCATTTAGCTTTATTCTAACATAAAATGAGCTATTTATACTTATTAAATGAAGAAAAGTTTACTACCTGGTAATTAGCTTTGAAGCGCCCAAGCAAACGGCAATACTCAGGGTAATTATCATGATCAACAAGGCATGAATTCCAGAAATATGTTAATAAAATTAGAAGCAAAAATAAATATTGCATCAACTAAAGCAGTTCTTTTAAGCAAATGACTCTTCTTCATACTTTAATGATGTAAATCGCTTTTTCTGATCTTTCGTCAGTAATAATCATAGTTTCAAAAAGAGCTTTGTGCATTTCACTATTGTCCGATTGACTCCAACTCCCAAAAAGATAAGAAAGTAAATGCTTAAGCTTCTCATTTAAAAATTTTTGATGGCTCACTTCACTTGGATATAATGTGGATCAATAACGTTGAGAAATCAAGTCAAAACTTTTAGATAGGCAACTATATCTTTCACTTTTTTTTTTTTCAAAATTGACCTCAGTTTCCATATGTTTCAATATATCAACACTGGAATCAATGCAAGTAAGATCAATAACAACCAAGGTAAAAATCGATCTCATTCAGAAACCAACCAAATAAAAATCTTGAGATTTCTTTATTTTTTTTTTTCTAAAAAAAAGACGATTGTGTTGATGTTTTCTCATCTATGCTCACTTTCTCTGACAGGAATAAAATCATCATAAAATTTCACTATATTCATCTAAGAGAATATCAACCTCTAACAACTCTTTATGACTAGCAACTCTACCGTTGGTGGCCCAATGTATAATCAAAGTGTGCTCCTGAAGAAGGCACTTAAATCTAAAAAAATAAAGCATTTCAATTGACATTTCAATTATGTAAGTAACTACAATAATTAGAATTGTACAATTAAATTGCTTCTTTAATGGAGAAAAATGTGCATAATCACTGGCTCACTGCGAGACACCATACAATGCAGGATTTCCAATTGATCGCTTGGCGTTGTGATGTATGTCCAGAACAATAAAAAGTTAAACTTCATCTGGTGCCTAAGAATTAAAGAAGCTGACAGAGATAAAGTTGGCACCATAAATCTAACACCCATGGAGCAACAAAAAGGATAATCATGAAATAATGATATAGCAAATACAAAAAGACACCAAACCTTGGCCAATTTGCAAAATTTCTTTAGTTCCTGTCATTAGATGAGCTAGAAACTTTGAACGCTGAACATCATTTGCGAACAGAGAACGCCTTACAGAAGCTAATCGTACCGAGCACTCCAAAGCCTTCAATAACAAAGATAAGAAATCATAGATACCTTTATACCATAAGAAAAAATTGCATGACACGAACGGAGGCAGAAGCCCTTCTTAAGACAATGAAAGTACTGAAATTGCATGACATGAACTTGACCTATTGATATAAATTTCATATTGAATAGCAGAAAGAAACTCTTTTTGTTTTATAAGAAACATAATATATTATTGATGAAGGTAGGACATAAAAAAACAAGACATCCTCTTAACAAAGAGC
Organism: Stephania yunnanensis; assembly: GCA_039657365.1. Taxonomy (NCBI): domain Eukaryota; kingdom Viridiplantae; phylum Streptophyta; class Magnoliopsida; order Ranunculales; family Menispermaceae; genus Stephania; species Stephania yunnanensis. The sequence goes on along the minus strand of CM077585.1, from coordinate 47,927,081 downwards.
CAACAAACAACACCAACAATAACCACCATAAGAACACAAACCCTAAAAACTAAAACCCTACACCATATATATAAAAAGGTAAAAACTTGTACAAATCCAATTAGGGAAAACTGTGTCACTCACAAGTAGCATTGCAACAACTAAAACATGGAAAAATGAACATAACTACAAAACCCAGATCACGACAGAGAAATGCAGTTCACATTTCATTGTTACTCGGTAGAACAAGCATAACTACAAAACAACTAAGCATGTAAGAGAAGAACAGAACAAAAACTTCTAAACCAAACAAAATACACAATATTAACTTAATAGATCAAGTGAAGAATACCAACAAATGCACATGAAAGCTAAACCAGCATGAAAATGTGAGCAAATACAACAAATCAAAACCCAGAAACTAAAAACCAAAAAACCCCCACAAAAATGTCAGCACTAGAAGCTCTAATCAAGGTGGGGTGACGGCTTAGGGTGTTACAATTTTTATTTTTGATTGTTACATTGACGAGTTCGGCGACGGCTTAGGGTGGGGCGTAGGTCAGCGACGGCTTAGGGCTTCGAAGGCTCCAATCTCCGGCAGCCGACGACGGCAGATCCGACGGCCTCGTCGCAGCCACAATCGCAGCGACGAGCAGAGAGCGGTGAGCAGAGCGGTAAGCACAGAACGACCAGAGAGCAGAAAGCAATGAAAGAGAGAAAGCGATGAGCGAAGATAACCGATGAGAGATCGGTCACCGGTGAGAGCAGAGAGCAGTGAGCGGTGACCAGAGAGAGAACGGAGAGTTGTGAGCTAGAGCAATGAGCAAGAGACGAAGAGACCGAGAGAGAGAGAGAGAGAGAGAGAGTTGAGAGCAAGAGACGGAGACAATCGACTTGTTGGGGGTTGGGGATTTGGGGGCGGTGGCCGAGGAGAGACGGAGAGACCAGAGTGACTTGGTTGAGCAAGAGACGGAGATACAAGAGAGAGAGAGAGTTGAGAGCAAGAGGCCGAGACGAGAGACTTGTTGGGTGTTGGGGATTTAGGGGGCGGTGGATCGGAGAGAGACGGAGAGACCAGAGAGACTAGAGTGACCGGTTGAGCATGAGACGGAGAGGCGAGAGAGAGAGTTGAGAGCAAGAGATTGAGACGAGAGACTTGTTGGGGGTTGAGGATTTGGGGGGCGGTGACCAGAGAGAGACGGAGAGACCAGAGAGACCATAGTAACTGGTTGAGCAAGAGACGGAGAGACCAGAGAGAGAGTAGAAAGCAGAGACCGAGACGAGACGATCGACTTGTGGGATTTGGGGATTTTGGGGGGTGGAGGGGCCTTGATCGAAAGCACGCACAAATATCGAGATTTGATGAACAGTTATAAGAAAAGAAAGTTTTGGTAGGAATGTTGGCGCCATTTTTTAGAGACGGAATTTAATTCCGTCTCTATTTCCGTCTCTGATCCGTCTCTGAATTAGTCCGTCTCAATTCCGTCTCTAACTACTTTTTTTTAGCAACGAAACTTAATTCCGTTGCTAATTCTGTTTCTAAATATCATTTTCCTTGTAGTGCATATCTTATGGGGGTCAGTTTAGAGGTGATCAATATATTAATGGGAAGAGAAAACTCATTAATTCCCATTTTGATGTTGACTAAATGGAATCATAATGAAGATGTTCAAGTGCCAAAAAAAATAAAGAACAACTCCACATTCTGGCTGTAAGGGATTTGGAGTATGTTACTCCAAGAACGAAGCCGTTACATGACAGGTTAATGCTAACTCCAATCTTGTGTAGTTCAATGTTTCATTTATAGTGGCAAAATTTTATGTGTTATGTATATCCTATTTATTTTTGTCAAAATAGTGGTTAATTTTTGTTACATGCTGAGAGATAGTTTTTACTTGGTTGCAGACTTTTGGCAAGAGACCAAGATATTTGTATGGAAGAGTATGAAAGCAATTCAACAGTGTGCCCCCAACTGAAACTTCTACACCCACTAGAGCACCGACGCAAAGTTTAAACACTTACTCCAAAACAAAGATCTTTAGGATCTTCACAATGTTCAAGTGTTAACTCAAAGATCTTTGACATTTTTGTTAGTTTTTTAATATTATTTTGAAGATACTACTTGTAAGTGAAGGTGGGGAAGACATTGATGGGGAATTTTTGTTATACTACTTGTAAGTAAGGTAGGGAAGAGAATGATGTAAAATATTTTTTATAATTGTGATTATCAAATTTCATTTATAGCATATCGATTTGTGTGCGCATAAACAAGAATTTGAATGTCAAGATCGATATAATTAGTACAATTAGTACAATTAATACAAAATATTGTCTTTTTTGTGCATCCAATTGCAATTAGTACAATTAGTACAATTAATACACCATCCAATTGCAATTAGTACAATTAGTTTTAATACAAAATATTGTCTTTTCGGTGCCTCATGTTCTTGATACAACTTCGCAACTTTTGACCACAATAAATTAGTCTCTGCTAGAAGCTTTACGACCTCATCTACATCAACCTGGTTAGCTCTTTCCACAAAGGACGGAGCAAGGAAATCCAAAAGAGAAAAAGGGTTAGGTTTCGAACCTGAAGCAAAATACAAGAACATTCATATAGCAAGAACAATTGCAATAAACAAGAGAAGAAATATTTATTTCATAAACATTAATGATGAACCTCTATAGTAGACTGTGATCCATCTGAATTTGATGCTCAAATTTACTTTGTGAATAATCACGCTTACAACTACTTTATCTTCAATGCTACATTTTACAGGAGTATACCATTGAACAAAAAAAATGCTACATTACATATATGATACTTTAATGTAATAGAAAATAAACATAGAGAGTTGGCTTGAATAGCGGTCTCAAGTCCGAATAAAGAAGGAAGGCTCTCAAGCCTATATTTAAAATAATGTGGTACCTGGCTGGCCATAAATATAGAGACAATTAAATAACTATCAAGATTCCATACTTGGAAAGTAAATGTTGAAACAATGGAAGCATAAAGAACAACCAAATAGAGGCAAACCTGAAATTTACAATAAATGATGAAGCTCTGAACTTTAGAAAAATGAGGAGAATTCATCAATGTTAAAAGATCTTTCATTCTACAATGTTAAAGCAACTAGTTGTGAAGATAAGCAACCAGCTTTGAAATCACTACTTTTCTTAAGGATTAGAAACTCCATGAAATGATAAAGAAATAAACTTGCCTATTTCCACTCAAAGTCACAGAAAGCTGCAAATTATCCTTTATTTGAGTTGTCTGAATGAGATTTTGTAGCGGAATATCTAGAGTGCACATAATCGCATGCAAAGTTCTGGATGTTGTCGTAGCATTCATTGCAAGGAAACATTCAACTTTAAGCTTGGATTGTAGTAATGATGCTCTGAGCCTCAAATATGAAGGCCGAAAGTTATGTGACCTGTATAAGATGAAATATCGACATGCACAAGCTAGCCTATCAACTATTTGAAGGAGATTGAATAGGGAGGGGGGGAGGGAAAAATTTCATCATTGCATAATGATTCCCAAATTATAATAGAGAAAAATAAAAGAAAAGAAATGGCTCACCACTCCGAGAGCAATGAACTTCATCCACCACCACCACTAGAGATATAAGTGGTGTAGTCTCAATGATCGAGATAAAATATGCATTTAAGAACCTCTCGGGTGAAACAAAAAGCACCTGATACATTAAACACGTCAACTAAAAACTCACCACCAATTTATAGAATAAATATGATCTTTAGACTTGATTCAAATTAAGACTCGTTGTAGTAAATCTTATTTTCAATGAAAGGCACACGTCCATGAAATGAAACTAAAATGCGAGTATGTACTTAAGTGAATTGCCACACCAAAACCTACATCCAATCACGAATTTCTTGAAATATCTTTGTACTTAAATGAAACCAAAGAAAAGGAGAAAAAATTGTAGATGAGATGAAACGATTAATTAGAACTAGCAAAATTACGAATCACCAGCTGCCACTTCTTATAGGTATAAAAGGAGCAGAAACGAAGAAATAATCAAGCAGCGAATGCAAAGTACCGATCAAAATAAAAGGTGCACAACAATGAAGTAGTAACTTACTCAGTTATATATGATATATGATAAAACCAAGGACAATAAAATGTTGAGAAAAAGTCGTACTTCAATGGAAATAATGTGGTATGCTAAGTTCAGGAGGAGATATCAAGTGAATAATGGAGAAAGAACCGAAGCAGGGCAATGGAAGAAAACATACAAGAACAAATTGTGCTCACGGTCGCGAGGCAGAGGGATCACTCGCTCACGGCGCGCGAGGAGAGCGAGGCGAGAGCGCGAGCGTGAGGGCTTGAGCCGCGAACGGTAGGCGTGAGCGAGACGTGAGCGCGAATGAGGCAGAGGGCGTGAGAGAGGCAGGAGGGAGAGCGGAAGAGATGTGCACAGAGGAGAAGAGAGAGCGCACATAGAGAAAGAGAGAAAAAGAGAGATAACGCAAAGAGAGAGAGACAAACGCAGGGAAAGAGGAGAGAAATTGCAAGGGTTTGGGCCGATTTTTTATTGAATCGGTTGGTTCATTGAACCAACTCTTCAGATGACAAGGATTGCCACGTGGCGCCATGTGGCGATTGACTTTCGCCACATCATCAATAACAATGATTGGACTAACAAAAGGACTTAATTTACACTATACGAAAAGTTGAGGGACCAAATGTGTTGTTTTCAAAGTTGAGGGACCAAAAGTGTAAAACCTTCAAAGTTCAGGGACCAAAAGATTGGTTTTGCTAACGATAAAAGACATGAGTTAACATAAACACCTTTTAAACAAAAGAGATTGATGGGAGTAATAAAAGTTAATTAATGAGAGGTAATTGTGTTAATAAAATCCTGGAAGAGTTCCCTTAAAAGGGGTGGGAGAGATATCTTTCACCCTTGGGTGTGAGTTGAGATAACTTGGAGGGAAGTTAGACAATCGAAAAAATTAGTTCTAACTTTCTTTTGATTTATCTCCCGCATTTTAATTTCACTTCTAACCAAACAAGCCCTAAGTCATTTTTCCATTCCAAACATATTTTACTTGTTTTGCCCTTATTAATGAACCTTTGAAAGTTAGATTAATTTTTGTCTATTAATGTGTCGAGTTGGATTTCTCTCGTTTAACTTAAAAGGACATTAATAAAGGTAAGGGTAACATAGTAGTATTACCTTACAATTAAATCACCCATTAATTTTTGTGCTTTTAACTTATTACAATTTAGAGGAGTATATCAAACTATTTAGGCCTAATGTTAAAAAAATATCTTAACATTTACAAATTGTATCAATTATATCATAACTTTTAAGATTTATTAATTATATCTCAACCTTTTGAATGAATATCAATTCTATCCTCAATTAAATATTGGGCACTTTTTCTTTGAAATCAATTTAATCGATTCTAACTTTTTTTTTATGGTCATCCAAATTATCAAAATCTTTTAAGCTTCGTATATAAATTAAATATATGAAGACTTACTAAAATAACAATTAATAAATCAATGATACATTAATATTTTAATTCAAGTTTAATTATTCATAGATCATAATGGTAAGTTAAAAATTATGTGTATATACATATGAAAATGACATGCAATTTATATTAGAAGGTTATTACTCGTAATTGTTGTGTTCGACAAAAGTAATATATATATATATATATATATATATATATATATATATATATATATATATATATATATATATATATATATATATATATATTGTTGGGGCATGTGCCATAGGTCGATCCATTAATCGTCTTTATGAATACTTTTAGTTTATAAAATAGAGGATTTCATTTGCTGTTTATTATAATTAATTTGCATGTTTACATTATAATAAGATCCATGGGTATTTACAGAAATATCCTAAATGCTCCTAGTCGATCATTATACTGGGAACTATAATGAATTAAGACTAGTGTGAGTCTTGATTGAAGATCATATGATGATTATATGTATAGGGATACGAATCAAGATCACGAGTACTTGTTAGGGAACAAAGTACTGGATCGACCCGCTATGAGGACATCACATGGATTAAGTCATAGTTGTTTCTCATGATATGTATATTTTTCAGTCCTCTGACTTGAGATTACCAGAGACTTCAACATTAAGAATACAGTGATTTGACACAATCAAACGTTGTCTTTAACCGGACGATTATAAAGGTTGTGATTGGTTACTGTGTGAGCAATGTGATGAAGTTGTGTAATCAAGATATAATTTGTCCCTTTCATATAAAGAGAGATATCCAGTGGATCCCTCGATGTGTTAGACTGTTAAATGGCCTAGTCTAAGTGAATTGATATTGATCAATGTCACTTTGATGTTTTCAGTCTACCTAGAGATCGAGACTAGTACGATTGAACATGTTGGATGACAATTCCATGCCTTATGTTTGATCAAAAGGATATCGTGTGACAAAAGGATGTTATATACACTATTGATTAGGTTGTATCGAATTGATATTCGTACAACTTGGGTAGTCATAATGTCTTGCTAGAGGCCGCTTATGACTTGTATACCAAAATGTGTTTTGGTACACTGTCAACGTTGTATGAGCCTATTGGGTCGCACACTAAGAATGATTTTGTGAGATTTTAAGATGGTTCAGAAAAATGAATTTTATATGATAGAATTCATGACGAAAACATCCTTGTGGTGTATTATACTTATACTTCTTTAAGTAGGGGTATATGTGTAATTTACTTAACCGTCTATATACGAGGGTTGTATAAATAGACGCTTTAAGTTACAATACACGTACGAAAGATAAAAAGGCCGAAACTCTATTTTCGTTTAACAAACGACTTAGGGTTTTTGGTATGCTCTAGATCGTTTTGGAGAGAAACAAAAAGATTTGGTATTCTCTCGAAGCTAGCACTTCGAATCTCGGTCGCCGTTCGTGTGTGGACTACTGGTAGAGGGCGTTCGTCGTTGGCAGCGCCTTAGAGATCGATAAACCTTCGTAAAGGTATATTGCGATATGATTAAGTTTTTCATGGTTTAAACGTTTATTGGATTCGATCCCTATTTTTGTCAAAATTGTTTTGTAATCTCCATTGTAAAACAAAACCCAACATATATAATAAATTGATGACCCTTGTATTTGTAACATCAACACATGTGTGATTTGTACATCTCCATGTTGTTTGTATCTCCTCACTTTGTACACTCATAATTGATTATGGCATATGTTGTTTAAGTAACTTGTAACACTTTCATATTGGACATGGACATGTTAGGTCAATGTATTGTCCACTTTGTGTACACTATATATATGATTGTAACTTACACACTTTAGATTACTTGTAAGTTATGTTCAAGTATACGTATTCATGATTATTAAGAGTCTATATAAAGGGGTGTCTCTACTTGTAAAGTACATACTAATGTTGGAATGAAAATCTCTACATTTCTCAAGCTAGCTCTCTTCTCTCTTGCCTCCTCTTCTCTACTTGTTCTAGTGGTTCTTAGTATATCTTCCATGCTTAAGTATCTAGTAAGTTCAACTTAGTTTACGATATATATATATATATATATATATATATATATTTGTGTGTATGTGTATCTTCTTATATATAATGACAACACCCTTATGATCTTCTTGAAGCAAAAAATAGCTTTATTGACAAAAGTACACATCAATGTTAACATTTGATTGGATGAAAAATCTTTGAAAAAATAAAATTAGTGGTGTTTAAGTAAATTTGACTTAACTAACATAAAGGCGGGGATTTAAAAGTGACACTAGAGAGAGAGGGAGAGAGAGAGAGAGAACCGTGTAGTGGTTATCTTTTTTTTGTTGGATATGGGTAGTTATAATTTGTAAAGGTCATGATATTTGTTGAATCAAGTGGCTCAAACTTGTAATTTAAGTCCAACTCCAATTAGTATCCTACATGAATTCATGCATACACAATGATTATACATGGAATTAATTAATAATTGGATGCAAACTACGTTAACGTGTTGTATTCCAATTAGGAGTTAATATTTTGTGTTGGTTTTATGTATACATGCATGTAACACCTATAAATTAGTGAATACAGTTAAGTGAAAGGACATAGTGTTAGGGTGTTGAGTGTATGGGCTTTGTCAAGTGGGTACGTAACACATAATGTTGATGTATTTGTTGAGAGCCGAGTGTGTGTCGTAGCGTATGGGTCTGCAAGCGGGTACACAACACTGTGAGATTGAATCTTGTTGGGTTTATATATGAAGATTAGATAAAGGAGGTTTTTCTTATGTGTATTAAACTATGGATAGTGAATTACCTTGTTTTTTGTTTGTGGTTTTTCCCTGATTTTGAAGTTTTTCTTGTAAATTCTTGTGATTATATTTTTTTTTTGATTTGTTTATCTTTGGGTGTATACGTGTGATTGCGATTTTGGGTATTCCCGCCACAACAATATTTTTAATCATTAGGCCAACTATTGATAAATTATTTTGAGGGCCGCTAAGGGCACCCCACAATTTCATGAAGGCGCCCTGTTAATGAGGGCACAAACCAATTTACTCGGGGCACCCAAAAATTGGACCCAAAATTTCCAAAATACCCTTCGTTCAAAACTCTCGCACCCCACCACCCCCCCACCACCACCAGCGAACTCATCGTGGAAGAACCAATTCGTTGAGGATCGGCCATTGCGAGGGTTCCCGGAAATCGTGTATTCCGTCCGTCTCCGTGTGTTCCTCCTTCATTGTAGGAAGTTTTTCCAGTGTGTAGGCTCGGGTTGTTAGGCGATTTCTTCTTCGAATTAGGGCTCGGTTGAAGTTCGTCGTACACACACATTTGGCGCGAAATCGATTGTTTGAAGGTACGTTTATAGTCCAATTAAGTTACATTTGGTAGAGTAGTTGTAATGTGTGTGTGACGGTATGTTCAATGGTTCCATTATTGAAAATTCGCGGTTCTCGGCCACACAGGCCAGAGAGTGTGTTTACTATCTCGGCCAAGCATGGCCGAGACAGAAGGTAAATTTTGGGCAACTCGTCGTCTCGGCCAGGAAGGCCGGAAGAGTTCACAGAGTCTCGGTTACGAATGGCCGAGATTACTTGTGTTATCTCGACCGAGACATGACGAGAGCAACAATTAGTGGTAGGTAATGTTGTGTCGGTGGTGTACAACTGAGAATGTACTCCATCTCTCGGTTGTACAATGCCGAGAGGTTTAGAGTCGCCTCGGTCGGCACAGGACGAGAGTAAAGTGAATTGAATTGGTTAAGCCATGTCGGTGGTGTACAACCGAGAACGTTCAATTGCTCTCGGTTGTACACTGCCGAGATATTTGACCCTTTTTGGTCAGGAGTGACCAAAAATATGCGTTATTTCATGAACCTGCTTGACCGAGACATCAGAAATGGATGAATTTGAACCTTTTTTTTAGTAATTTTTTTTTAGGTTCTGTTCCATGCGCTTATATGTTGTACTGTTTTCAGGTATGGCTCGTTCGAAGGCACCGGTGATTAGGGAGGAGGCTGGTGTTGAGGTGTCGAGGCCTAACCGGGGGCGAGGCAGCCGGAGACCCCCGACAGCATCTTACCGAAAAGAGAAAGAGAAGGGGAATGAAGATGTTAAGGGAAAGGCTAAGGTAGATGGAAATCGTGCAAGGTTAGAATTGCACGATGAGGGTTCGAACATTGACGCTTGGCGACCTAAGGATCTTGTTGTTGCCCGAGGGGAAGAGGAGGGTCATGCATCAGAGTCTAGTAGCAGTGACTCATCAGCGACGGGGAACACGACAGAAACCGATCGTAATGTACACGAGAGTAGTAGTGGTGGAGCTGGCCGTAATGAAGGAGAGCCATAAGTGTCTGTTGAAGTGCGTGCTCCTTTCCCCGGTGGTCCTATAGACGGGGCGTTGTTGAAGAGCTTTAAGGATCATGTCATATTAGCGATTTGGAGCACTGGGGTAATTAAAATTTCATTGAACGGAGTAATTTAAAACTCATGGTTTTCACTAATATGACGAGATGTATTTTTTTGTTACAGGAGCGTCCCGTTCTTAAGTGTATCAATCACGGAGCTCAGATACAAGAATGAGATTTACAATAGTGCCCCCCTGACACGGAGGGACTTCAGAGGATTATTCAGCGTTCTGGGTTGAGTACGCTGATAGACTATTCATACCGTAAGGCCAACAAGGAGGTTATCTCCGCATTTGTGGAGCGGTGGCAGCCGGAGACGAACACATTTCACTTACGTTTTGGTGAAATGTCTATCTCTTTATAGGATGTGAGCTTCCTCTTAAAGATTCCTGTGACGGGCAAAGTCGTGGCAGTGGAGAACTTTGCGAGGTACACAGAGGAATCTCGCTCGAACGCTATTAAGATGGTCTCGAACCTACTTGGGGTTAGCGTCGATGAGGCTGAGGAAGAGGTGAATATCAGAAAGGGGGCTCACAGTGCGCAAATGTTGGTTGAAGAGTCGATGGTGCCGCAAAGCTTGTTCGAGACCCACAAATTATCCTCTTGTGGAATGCACAGCCCGAGCGTACCTGTTGTACCTTTTGTCTTGCACCCTATTTGTCGATAAGAGTGGGTCTCGGGTGTCTATCGCGCTGCTGAAGCTTCTTGAAGACTTGGACGACGTGGGAAAATACGCATGGGGTGCGGCTGCGTTGGCCTACTTGTATCGACATTTGGGGTCTGCCACGAGAGTGCAAGTGTCTCAGATTGCTGGCTACCTCACATTGCTTGAGGTTTGTTATAAAATAGACTTACTTTCTTTTTGGTATAATAATTACGCCAACTTGCATTTTTGGACTAACTAACGTTGTATGTATTTGCAGGGATGGGTGTACGACCATTTCAAACTTGGTCTCGCCACACCCAATGCGAAAATACATGGACTACGTGCAACCTCGTGTCTGCTGATGGATTCAAAAGTACGAGACCGTGGCGAATGTTGACAAGCTCGGGTCCATTAGGAGAACCTTGGATAGGTTGCGCCCAAGTGAGGCGAGATGGTTATCCAAACCATATGATGAATGATGTTTTCGTTTGCTTGGTTACTAACAATGATTGTTGCATTTTGATTAGGTCACTTGGGACCCATATGTTAATTACATGGATAATGAGTTGTGCACGCGATGACCTTTTATAGTGGGACGATTAAGTATATGGATGTGGTGGAGCCCTACCATCCGGAGAGGATTCTGAGACAGTTTGGCCACGTGCAATCTATACCAGATCCTCTGTATCGTCCATTAGAAGCACATCGAGGCCCATCTGCGAACAAATACTCGGTCAAGTATGCGTTCCATCAAGACTATTAGGAGCGATGGAGGAACCATTTGTTGTCTCCCGAGGTTCGTGGTGACAAGGCAGAGTTCGAGTTTTTGGCTACACCGGACTACCTACCTTGGTTCGTCAAAGTGTCTCATCCCGTGATCACCAATCCGAGCCATGAGGACCAGGACATGGTCGCCACAACCATCGCAGACAACGAGCTACTGGAGGTATTGAAATCGTTATATGTATTATGCATGCCCACATGCCATTTGTTTTCATCCCGATATGTTTTACATTAACACTAACCCGATTATTTTCATCAGCGTAATAGGCGTGCGTTGGACGCGGCATTGCGATGAATGGACCTCCCGCCGGAGTTGTGTACGCTTGAGTCTGCGAGGACAATGGCGAATGATATCGTCGATTTCCTTTCGGGGAGGAGTATAGGTCCCACCACCACGACTACCACTACGGCGACCGCAACCGGCACAACCGCCACATCCGCCCCTACCGAAGCAGCCCAGAGGCACTCCCAACATGGTAGCACTTCTACACACTCTACCCCGGCCAATGCTCCGCCCGCCATGGTCGATGGTCGCCTTCCGAAGAGAATGCCTGGGAAGGAGTATCAAAGAAAGAATTTGAAGAAACCAAAGCAATGAGTAATGAGTGTTTGAGGAACATAGAAATTTATTTTATTGTTTGGCCTACTTTGATGAATGTTTGATGAATGTTTTATGACAGTTTTATGACAGGTTGATACGATTAAGTACATGGATGAATGTTTTATGACAGTTTGGTAGAGTAGTTGTATGTTTGATGAGTGTCTTATGACAGTTTGGATAATTTGATTAATGTTCGTGGTGACAGTGTGGACATTGTTTTACATTACTTGTTGTTCTACATTTGTTATACTTGTATCTTGGTCAATTTTGGTTTAGAATACATGATTTTTTTTTTATTCAAAGGGTGTCTCGGTCAGGCAGGTCCGACACTTATTTTGAATTGTCGGTTCCGACCAACCGACACAAACGCTGGATTCTCGGTGTGGCCTGGCCGAGAATGTCCGTCGATCCTGTATTTTCCAATGTGTCGGTCACTAACGGACGAAACTTTTTTGATATTATCGGTGAGTCGTAACCGACAATATGCTAGTGGGTTCGGGCACTGGTCGACGAGCTATTCCTGTGCATTTGTTGAACATGGCGACCAAATGCTCTCGGTGCGATGGTAACGAGATGGGTGACAAACTCGCGGTTACTCATGGCCGAGAATCCCTGAGTATGGTCGCGCATAGGTCGACGAGAGGCATAAATTTCGGCATTGCGCGGCCGATGCGTCACGTTAGTTCTCGGTGGAGTAAGGCCGAGACTATACATAGGGTGTATCGGTCATTCAGGGCCGACAGGTCACTTTCCACCGAAACCTAACTCATTATAGATCCTCCGTAATATTCAAACTAACTTTATAAGAATCAAAATGTACAACAATTTGCACCGAAACTTAACTCATTGTATATCAATATAACATTCAAACTAACTTTCTAATAATCAAAATGTACAACCATCAAGATTGCTAGGTACAAGTTTTACAATACGGTGTACCTAAATCTACAACGGATATGGTGCCTTCATCAACAGTTGCAAGGGGCGCGATATCTCGAAATACGAATCTATCTCGCCAACCTTTGGCGCAGTCCTCAACATACCGGTCCCACGATGGATATAAGGATGACAACGGTGCATTCACACGCAACTTCTCATGTCAGAGTGAACAATATAACATAGAAGATATTGTCACAAACCCGATCAGGGGGGAAACATAACAATTCAAAACAATTCATAGAACTTACTCTAACCCAATGGATATTCCTGTCATTTATCATGGCAATGATAAGTCTGTTGTGCAACGACAACGGTGGAGAACTACGTAGAGGTAGAAATGTCGAGGCACTCCCATGCGAGAGGTTTACAAGAATGACAATGAATGCAGTGGATATTAACAATCCCATATCTGGAAGTGTCAACCATTCTTTCGAAGATGCACCAACTTGATTATCTGGACAATGCACGCAATCTTGACAGTCTCGTAACTCGTGCCAAGCACTTCCCGCCAAAGGTCTTCATAGCCGATAATCTCATCATACATCATTCTACGAACAATCCTCCAACCGTCTACATCGGCAAGTCCAAGCCCAGAGGCAACACACCGATATCCACAATTTCCATCGGCAACCACATTAATAGTGCCCTCAACATGTGACAACCAATCCGGTTCTATGCAATGAGCATAAGCCATGTTAGATGCATTTTGCGTGCGTCGACTGACACGACGCATTTTAGGAACAACTTTGATTTTCTTCTCCCTCGAAGTAGAGGCCTCTTCTGTGGAAAGCACGTACTCAAATCCGCTTGGCAATCTAGTCGTGGATGAATCTTCATTATAGTGTTTTCTCTTCGATCCTGCCTTGCCTCTGATTGAAGACCCCGGTATCCTTCCCTTTGTCTTTATTTTCGCAGGCGGCACAACACCCGGTGTAGACGAAGGTCGACTAATCTCCCTGAGCTGCTGAATAATCCTGAGTCGATCGTCCTCATCAGTGCAAGCATGAAACTTCTGCAACACCCGTTCAATCTCATCGTGCACGTTGTATCCAGACCGATCCACAGGATTCTCAGGTATCATACTCAACTTTCGCCAGTAAACATGAATGTCCTCGAGAGCGATGGGCGACCCAGCAAATATATGATGGTTTAGCTCATGTGCACAAGGAATGCCATGCGTGGAACGTCTCGCAACCACAACGAGTGGAGTCGTGACCTACATCCTCTCCCCGTGTCAATTCATCTCTAATTAGCTTAAGCGCCCGTTGAGAGACATAACCACGCAATCGTCGATATAACTCATCAATGTACTCATGTTGTACCACATTCAAACTTAGCTCAAACGATGCCTTGATGTTGTTGTGTTGGATTCTAAGGAGGCCATCAACCACATTCCATAAAGTCTCAAAATTGGTCTGACTGTTGCCAAGGTGTAGCTTCAGAATGGAATGCGCAGACTCCACCCTCTGCGTTGTTGTTTCCGCAAAATGCATAATTCTATTTGTCCAGGAGGGGACAAATTTCTCCTTGTAGTTCTTTACCCATGTGTTGTCCAAGTACTCGGTAAGACCCTTGACATTCCCAAACTCACAACGCAGGTCATTCATCCTAACTTCGAATAAGGCCTCCGAGTTGGCATACATCACGCTCGTCCACCTATCCATGAAACGCGCAAAACCATCGTTCTCCCCAAACATCTTCTTAGTCTTGGCCAATACTACTTTGTTGATGTGCCAAGAGCAAAGGAGGTGAGACGATGATGGAAATACTTCTTCAATGGCACTAATAAGGGCTAAGTCCCTATCGGTAACAAACACGTCAGGTTTATACCACCCATCCAATATGGATCTCAAGTTCTCAAGTGCCCAAACATAATTCGCATGACTCTCTGATGATATGAATACAAACCCAACGGAGAACGTCAAATGTGTAGAAGTGATGCCAACAATCTCCAACAAAGGCATTCGATACCTATTTGTCTTGTACGTGCAATCCATCAAAATTACCGATGAGAAACTCCTTAGCAACTTTATTGAGTCGGGATGTGACCTAAATAAATCGGTGACAACATTCGTATCGGGATGCTTCCTATGACATGACATCCACTTATTCTTCTCCAAGATGTGCAACATTTGTTGCATTTGAGTCCTCCCACCCGCATCCTCATTTCGGACTTTTTGTCTTGCATTATATATTGTCCTCATTGTCGATACGTTTCTAACATCTCTTTGCTTCAACGTATTTAGGATGTCTCTTGGCTTCACATTCCCCTTTGTCATTTGCACCACAACCTCCTGCTCCCCTTATCCAATCTTCCGGCAAATGAATGGCCGTCCAAGTTTTTTGCGGGGTCGTGATTGTGCCTCCCACATATGACAGTGACATACCACAAGGAGTCAGCATTTTCCTTTACGTTAATAAGGAAAGGGCATCCACATTTCTTTGTACCAGTTGGAGTCCTCGCCTTTTCCTCTTCTTCATCATTTCTTGCTTTCAAAGAAATTTTGGCCGTTTTCCCCTTCCCTACTCTCTGAGACATTCCCCTATATGTTCCAGACCTCTCACACGCAAGTTTCACCCTTCCCTTGCGCTTAATGCCCCCAGCATCAGAGTGCTTTGTCACTAGCGCAAACACGTTCTCACGGCCTATCATTTGAAGCCATGAAATAGCCGCTTCTCTAGAGGGGAATGACCTACAAGGTGTAAACGTGTCCGTGTAGTCTGGAAATAAGGTAGAAACCGGCATTACCTGCAATACAAACAGTGTAACATTATAATTAACCAAAATGTACAGCACGATCACCAAAAAACCCCAAAAAATAGGTTCTCGGTTGTATAGGTCCGATACTTTAATCAGCGTCTCGCTCACGTACGACCGAGAGTTACTCAGTAGTCTTGGTCGTCCCATACCGTGAACTACGTACGCATCTCGGTCCTCTATGACCAAGACGTTGCTATACATCTCGGTCCTGCGAGGCTGAATCAATCGCGCACATCGACAGAAACTTTGAATAACCGCATAAAAACACATTAAATTTGAAAAATTACCTCAAGTTCAACCTCCTCTTGCACCGTAGCAGTACAATCTTCCATTATATAGTGCAAACAAGTTCGGATTTGTCAAAATTACCAAACCCTACGTTGACAAACAAATCATCATTTTCACAGTTTTACTCAAATTAACAGTTCCAACAAAGCATCATATGGTTGTCAAACATTGTTACCTCGCTGTCGGATGATGTCAAGCCGCAAGAATCGATAAACGCTCGCAAACGCAATGTCGCTTTATGGTTCAATCTTGGTGGTGGGGTGCCCCGTTTCTTTCTCAAAATGGTTTGTGGGGTTTGAATCAATACGTATACAGGGGCAAAATGGTCTTTTCCGTTTTCGCTGGAATTTTTACAAATAACTTGGGTGCCTTCCTTAAACGGTGGGATGCCCTTAGCGGCCCTCATTATTTTTTGGGAATCATTTGTCTAGAATCTTGTGGCCCAAGCCCATTATTAAATATTGCCCAATTAATCTTCCGAGAACACGGTCTGACTTGGCCCAATTAATCACTTGTGGCCCAATCCCATTAATCCAATCCCCATTTCCCAATTAGAGCGTCCTATATGGCCAGTCCTTGAAGTCCTTAATTTTTCGGTAGGGTTTGCACCCAACACCACGTGGAAAACCAAAGAAGTCCTTAATTTGTTCTTGCACGCATAAAATTTCTCTCTAGTTACTGAGAATAGAAACACTAACAAAGGGAGATCCTCTCTCTATACAATGCGCGACTTGAGGTGAATTCAGAGTAGTTAGATAGTCCAGATATTGAGTAGTATAGACCAAAAAAAAAAAAAAAAAAAACTCCTCTTTAGGCACTCATTGATCGATTGTGGACGTGCCAATTGGAGATCTAATTCTGTGAGGTGACTCTCAGAGAGTGCCCATACATTCCATTTAAAAATCTATAGATAAGACTTGGCGGTTGACAGTTATATAACATAACGGTTACCCATGTTCAAATCATCCCCAATATTATTTTTGGCGCCAATTCTTCTAATCTTCTTCTCCTTAATTAAGTGCCTCACAATCTCCAAATACAGTAGACTTATTAAGCAATGGAAGATCGCGAAGCGAACCCGTCGAGATCGCTTCCGCTCTTCCTCGTCTTCCTCGTCTTCCTCTTCTTCGCACCCTCGAAAACCAACTCCATTCCCTCCACGAATTGCGACGAAGCATGCGGACAGACCGAAATCCCATTCCCTTTCAGCATCGGCCATGGCTGTGCTCTCTCCCCGGCCTTCCAACTCTCCTGCAACACCACCTCGCATTCGATCCAAGCACCATTCCTCCCAGACACACAACTTCAAGTCCTAAGCATTTCGAATGGCCAATTGCGCATAAACTCCACTCCTTACATTGCCCAAGACTGCTTGGACTCGTCCCACCATGTCGCCCAAATCTCTCTACCCGAAACAGGACCCTTTACGATATCCGACTTCTCAAATGTGTTCACCGCGATCGGTTGCGACACAGTGGCTGTGATCACCGACGACAAGTCCTTCACGAGTGGGTGCGTCTCCCTTTGTGGTTCTCAAAGCAGTGTCACCAATGGTTCCTGTTCCGGGATAGGGTGTTGCGAGTCCGCCATTCCTAAGGGGAAGACGCATCTCGGGTTGGGGACTAATAGCATTAACGGGTATAAGAATGTGTCGGATTTCGATAAGTGTAGTTACGCCTTTGTCGTCGAAAAAAGGGGGTTTAGTTTTGTGGAGAGGGATTTGAGGGATTTTGTGGAGAGGGCAGAGATTGCAATGAATTTGGATTGGAGCGTTGGCGATGAAAGTTGTTCTACCATTGATTTTAATGTTTGCGGGGAGAATAGCTTCTGTGTCGATTCGGTTCGAGGGCGTGGATATTTGTGCAATTGCTCGGATGGGTACCATGGGAACCCTTATTTGAATGGATCCAAAGGTTGCCAAGGTAGAACCATTCCTCTGAAATTGCCTTTCTTTAATTATTGTTATCACTCTTTCAATAAATGTATGCATTGCAGTTCTTCATAAATCAAAATGTACATGGTGATTCTGAAATTGAAAATGTTTTGATTATAGATGTCGATGAGTGCGTAGATATTAAAAATAGTCCTTGTGTGCGAGCCGCTCGATGTCTGAACAAAGTTCCTGGATTTAGTTGCATCTGTCCATTTGGTAGTACTGGAGATGGAAGACTTCATGGCTCTGGATGCAAGAAAATTTATCAAGTTATCGAAGCAGTTCTTGGTATGAAAGATAAACAGATCAAGCCCTTAAAGATATCATCAATTAGCTTATTTAAGTTGAAGGAAATGAGTAGTTATTGAACTAATCAAATTTTCTTTATATGATGTTCTTATGTCTCTCTGTAGGGACTGGCTTGGGTTTAGGCATTTTGCTATTATGCGGGTTATGGTTCTATTGCGCACTCAAGAAACGAACAATGATGAAGCTCAAGGAGCAATACTTTCGGCAGAATGGCGGTTTAATGTTGAAGCAGCAAATCTCCAGTCGTGAAGGAAGGACCGATTATCCTAAAATCTTCTCCTTGGAAGAGGTCAAACAAGCAACTCAGAACTACAACGAAAGTCGAATTATAGGGAGAGGTGGTTTCGGGACAGTTTACAAGGGCATTGTGAAAGACGGGATTGTCGTTGCTATCAAGAGATCCAAAGTGATGAATCAAAACCAGATTGATCAGTTCATAAACGAGATCATAATCTTAATGCAAATCAATCATCGCAATGTGGTTAAACTCTTAGGATGCTGCTTGGAGAGTGAAGTGCCAATGCTAGTATATGAATTCATTTCTAATGGCACCCTTCATCAACATATTCATGAGAATACCACTGGAGCTCGAATACCATGGCAGGATCGTCTAAGAATTGCGGTAGAAACTGCAGAAGCGCTTTCATATCTTCATTCCGCAGCATCAATGCCTATTTATCACAGAGATGTGAAGTCCTCTAACATACTCCTCGATGACAATTATACTGCCAAAGTTGCGGACTTTGGTCTCTCGCGGTTGGTTCCCTTGGATCAAACACAAGTACCAACATTAGTACAAGGCACTTTTGGCTACTTGGATCCAGAGTACTTCCATACAAGCCAACTAACAGAAAAGAGTGATGTGTACAGTTTCGGAGTTGTTCTTGTAGAGCTTTTAACTGGACAAAAGCCGGTTTCCTTAGAGCGATCTCAAGAGGAGAGCAATCTCGCTATGTACTTTTTATCCTCGCTGAGTAGTAAAGATCTTGCAGAATTTCTTGACAAGAATGTGCTGAGTGAGGCCAATATCGATGAGCTTCAAGCAGTTGCGGAATTGGCGAGGAGGTGTCTCCTATTGAGAAGTGATAAGAGGCCAACAATGAAGGAAGTGGCTCAAGAACTTGCTTTAATTGCTAGCTGTGGGAAACAAAGTCAGGTGAGAGGTGATGGAAGAAATCAAACATTAGAAATTTTAGAAAGACAAACCCCTTTTCCAGTGGACTTGATGGCAACAATTGATTCAGCCAATGAGATGGACATGTCACTTGACTTTGATGATGAATGATACAATAGAATTTCTCAGAATCGATATATTTCAAGTTGTTGAATTTGTTAATTTCATTAGCTTTGCTTGATGGACATGTACAACTCATTCTCATCTAAATGGTTGAGCCTATAGCACGTAAACCTTGAGGATTACTTTTCCTTTTGCAAGTAGAAGGTTTTTTAAGGGTGGATTCTCTTAGAAATATTTGGAAACAACCGCACATGATCCGATCGAGAAATATAGAAACTTCAACATATTCTCCATTAAAGTTTCAGACATCTTTCTTGGATGTCATTATATGAATGCTCCATACCTAGAACATCAATAATTAAAACGGTCTTGGCCGGTTTATCTAGTTCAAGATTACAATGTGACTTTGGATCGACAAGGCTGGTCCTAACGAGGAAATATCTTCACTAAATAAATCTCAAGATCTGCATTGGAATAGGCTAAAGCTTGTCCTTCCTAAAAGCATAAACTTTGTTGAGCTCTTAATCAGGCTACCAAAATCCAAGTCTATAGGCTTAAGATAAAGTTGATTAAATTAATGACCTTTAATGCTGAAAAGGTAGGACTTATTCTTTCTTTAGTATGCTTTTATTGTTTAGGCTCCCTAACTAATCTCTAGGGGGAATAAGATTCCCTTTCCAATGAACTTCACTTCCAACAAAGGTCTCACTTGGAAAATTGTATCCGAGTTGCTTATAGTAGAAGTGTAGCGAAGTCGCAAAAGTGCTCGAAGACTCTTCGATACTCTTCTGTTACTGTTGAAGCTCAATCATCAGGGGGTGAACCCTGCACAAATAAGCACATTTTGCTATTAGGGAGAGCAGTAACTGCTAAATTTACTTTTCAAATGCTATCGCTGTTAATGCCGAAAGCGCTCACATATATCCCTTCAATCCTTAACATGCATAAGATTGAATTCCAAATGATAGTTGAATGGCTTGACTGTAAAAAACTATGAAAATTTATGATCAAACAAAAAGATCATATATATGAAGCAATATTGGTAATAGAGAAAGATCAAATTGTATGGCTTTAGCTTTATTCATGAAAAGTTTTCTATTGCCTACTGTATATAATTATATTTCTGTTCTTTAGTTTACTTCGTTTTGTGTTTTTTTTTTTTTTTTTTTTTTTTTTTTTTTTTTTTTTTGACAAAGTGTAGTTTAACAAAGTTTTCTCTAGAACCCCAGGTCCCCAGTTGCCTTAAACATGAGTTTTATCTTAAATGCATCTGTTTTCAAGGCTATGCCAAATCTTAAACTTCGACTGAAGAACAAGAAGGATAGACGTAAAATAATGCGTCTATATAACGTGCCAAACTATGCCACTTTGCGTTTATTCCTTTAGTGGAAAAATCTTTGAATTGCAAGTGGTGGTAATAAACTAATATGACATCCTTCTTTCGTCATTTCTTTTTTCAAGCCAGTTATAGTTAAAAATAAAAAATGTTAAAAGCCCTTCAGAGTTTCGAACATATTTCTTGTCGATATTCGCAAGTATTTGTATCTTGTAACAGAACTTGAAACTTTGGCTTTCACTTAATTGTCCACAAAACTGAATTGAAGATCATAACACTATACATTCTTCTCCAATGTAACAGCATGTGTACCATCTAAAAAGGGACAATTTATTTATGCATCAAGCGAAATCGATAATATAATGCAGTCAGTTCTTTAATTAACGATCGTTGACTCTCAAGTTTTTCGGTTAGATGCATTGGATGCTGCTTATAAGATGAAACAAATGAAAGGACCTTAGCCAAAATTTGTGTTCATTATATATCATAGGGTACTCTTGGTTTTAAGGGAGGAAAAACAATTGTTCTGTTTCTTTGTAGCTGGCCAATCATCAGTTGTGCCATTTTTCTTCCTAGTTAAAAGGGGGAAAGCTTAAAATCAAAGAAACTTGTACAAATGCAATGAAAGTGAAAATCAATAGTGAGAATAAAAAAAGCAAACCATTTAAACTTTGAACATGATTCTAGACTCTTTAAAAAAAAGCAGTTAGGGGTTTCAAAGTCTCAACTAAAAAGTTAGAAGCAGATATGGGACAATTAACAAAGCGAAACCAGTTTGTATAAGCATGCATTAAGAATGACGACATCTTTGAAGAACCGCCAACAGTAGGACTAGAATCTTTATTCTCAAGGCATTGATCTCCCATTATTAGTATTGGCTTAGCCACAACTTTCATATAATTCAAGTTGTATGATTGAGATCATGGCATGTGTCAAAGGCTCAAAGCGCCATGCTCCCCTCGAGGTTGCCAGGTAGAATATTTTTCCTACAATTATTGCGTTGTCGAATCTGAAATAGAGTAATCAAATTAAAACAAGACACTGTTGTTGAATTCCTGATGACATTCAACTAGGCCAAATACAAGTACTCATGCCATCTTTGGTATTAGATTCTTCCTAATACAACATTAAACCTCAATGCATCTTCGTTATGGCTTCCACGTACACGCTTGAAGTTATTCTCTGCTTGTGATAATTAAGCATAAAAGATGCTTAAGAGAATATTAGGGCGCCTTTAGGAATTCAAAGCGAAAAAGAAATTGCTTTCGATTCCAAATCCAACTAGCATATAAACAATTTCATCTTCCTCATCTTAAAATGCCAAAGATAGATCAATTAGCAAACAAATCCAGACCTCGACCAATATCATCATGAGAATTGACAAAGAGATCTATCACCCTGCACACACCAGCCACAAGCTTAGGCTTGATTACACTGAAAAGCCGTTTAACTGCGATGGATGCAAGGAGGCTGGCATTGGATTTTTATACAAATGCGAAAAATGCGACTTCACACTCCACAAAGTATGTGCTGTGGCCTCTCCTGTGATCTCCCACCCCTTCTATAGGAAATGTGAGTTCAAATTCTTCCAATGCCCTCCGGGAAAGGTTACTAGGTACTGCGACGCATGTGGAGACGATATTCTAGGATTCGTTTATCATTGTGATTCATGTGGTTTCGATCTTCACCCATGTTGCGCTAACCTTCCGCACGTCTTGGACGATGGTGAGCATAATCTCTACTTATATGACAAGCTTAAAACACCTTGTCAACACTGTGGAGGTAAGGGAAATGGATGGTCTTATAGGTCAGAGCACAAGAACTGCAGCCTTCATGTGTCTTGTGTGAAAAGGATGCTTGTTGAGAGCTGGGAAGCTATAGACTTGAAGGTGGACAAGAACAAAGTAAGGGAGTTGCATTCAATTCCCAAACTCAAAGCCCCTCCCCCTAATCATTTCAAGGGAAGAGAAGCAAAGGTTAAGAAGGTCTCGCAGGTTGCGGGCGGTGCCCTTCGCATTATAGTCTCGGCGCTTCTTGGGGATCCGACGGCCATAATTGCAGCTGTCGTTGGGGGGCTCCTTCCCAAGTAAGATCAAGATTTGGTTCATATTTATGTGTACACAAGTTGATGGTTAGAATACATGTATGTATTTATGTATGATGTACGTTGTCTGTATTTCAGTTTCATCTGTAGCCATGTGCAAGCAAAACATGTTGCAATATAGTAAATAAATGTTGGGAAAATATCTGAACTCTTATTTACCATTTTCATTATTAATAATTGGCTTCATGTTTGGTTCTAGCTAGTCCAAAAGAAGCAAAGTGTTATCTGACCTAAGTACTTGGTGCATGTATTGTTAAAGCCATTTTTTGGTTGTATTGCAGAGATCAGTCTCTTCAACTATAAGGAACATATTCCACTCTACAGACTACACCAATCTATGATTCTAGGCATGTTCAAGTTAAGTTCTTAACAAATACTTTATTAGTGTTTTGCTTGCTACAGGTTATGCTCCTAATGTAAGAAGCCAAGTTACTGTTTTTGATGGTCAACTAATTATATGTAAGCGGCAGATCAGTCAAATAACTCAAAATCGTCTTTTTTTAATGAATAAAAACTTTAGCTAAACTACCAACTAATTGGATAGCTCACTAATTTTGTATGGAGTTACTTGTGTAAGAGCTTGTAGGTTTGAGTCTCAATAGAGACAAATATTGGTTTCCTTCTTAAAAAAAAAATTATAACTAAACGAATTAAAAGGTTAAGAGTAAATCCTTTATTTTGTCGAAAGGCGTAAATGAATTGATATATTTCTATTAACATATATACATGAAACACAATTTGTAATACATAGATGTGGGCAATTACCAAAGATGCCGGCTATGTGCACCCCACAAAACTCTATGGGCAAGCCTTAGGATGAGTTCTCATCGATTGTTAATGGCACCATCCAAACAAATTTAGTTCTCTTAAATGCCCTTGTATGTTTGGAAGGCACCCCACAACACATAAATTAAAAAACCAAAATTTGGACGAGAGGGAGAATGAGTACGAGCCCTAGATTCTTGATTCCAGTCGATTCGTGGATGGGAAGAGGCAGTGGAGCACGAGCATGAGCCCTGCAAGTCGGTTTCATGGACGAGAGCACGAGCATGGAGGTTGTTTGTGCGGTAGTGGTGGTTCCGATTTGGGTCTTCATCAAAATAGTGTTTGTAAGGTGAGATTTTTTGTGTATCGAATGTTATTTAAGAAATTTGCGATTTGTATGCGCTTGTCGTTGTTTGGAGTGGAAGTATAAGGGCGTTTCGTCTCATTCTAAGGCTCGCCTCTAGTTTAGGTCACACAGGACCGAGCAGAATGTATTTGCTCTGTTATAGGTTACTGAACAAAGAAAACTTATTTGGGTTTAGGGTACCACCGTGTTATACATCACTTAATGAATTTTGGTTATTATGTATGCATTTGTTGTTGTTTGTGGTCAAACTTGATTGTTCGTTTCGTGCTCAAGATTTGGTCGACTTTGGTTTGGTCACACAATATCAAATGGGATAGTTTTATTCGGTTGTAGGTAACCAAACAACGTAATGTTAGTTCGGTCATATCCCACCAACTAGTTTATGTACTTTGCATTATAGATATGTAATAAGATTTGTTCAGTCATTCCCAACCGAAGGTAGCTGTTTAGCTCGGTCAGTAACTATCGAACTGAACTATGTAGCTCACCACTAACGACTGAACAGTACCAGGTTGCTCGGTCAGTACCCACAAAACATACCTTTTTTATCTAGAAATTGTTATGTGATTCTATATTGTTTAACCAATTATTGGCTATTGATTTGGGGTTATATTTGTGTAATTTTCTTATAGGTATGGTACGTACTAAGACATCTAGCAGTGGAGAGGATAATTGTGTCAAGACGGGCAACCGTCCTGGCCGGAGAGCTCATACGACTTCTTATAGAAAATCGAAGGAGTTGGGACGGAAAGTTGATGACTATGACGAGGGATTCACAACACAGGCTCGGATATACGAGGGAGGGAACTATTAGTTCACGAGATCCTTGTTCCTCGGGTGGAATTTCTTCATCGGAGTTAAGCGGAAAAGACAGGTAACAAGTTGTTGAGGAAGAAGATTCCATCGAAGAAGAAAATGAAGAAGAGAATCAAGAAGAAGATGAAGAGGAAGGTGAGGGTGAAAGAAAGAAGAAGAAGAAGAAGAAGAAGAAGAAGAAGAAGATGATGATGATGATGATGATGATGATGATGATGATGAGGAGGAGGAGGAGGAGGAGGAGGAGGAGGAGGATGATGTACTTGAGCAAGTGGTCAGAGAAAAGGCTAAAGGCAAGGGCTATAGTAGTAAGGCCAAGGCAGCAACATCAGACAATAAAACAGTCCAAAAGCTAGCTGATGACTCTTCAACACCTTTTCCTGGTGGGCCAACAAATCGGACTACATTGAAGAGTTTCAACTATCACGTTGCCACAACCATATAGAACAATGAGGTCTTTTAGTTTTTCAATTATAATACGAATGAATTTGGTTATGAATTATTTCAATAATTCCATTAGTTTCTAATCATATATTTCTTGATATTTCAGGAGCGACCCTTGCTTAGATGCATCAATCAAGGCGCTCAATTGGCAAGTTGGGATTTGTGTAGTAGTCACCAAGACGCAATCGGGCTTCATAGGATTATTCAGGCGTTTAGGCCGAGTCCACTTACCCAATGCTTATACGGGAAGGCATACAAGATGATCATATATGCTTTGTGGAGAGATAGCAGCCGGAGACCAACACATTTCACCTCCCCTTTGGTGAAATGCCGATCACACTAGAGGACGTCAACAAGGTGTTGCATATTGTCGTGACGGGAATGATTGTTGACTATGACGCTCTTTCCACTGCTGAGACAATCGAGTTGGTGTTTAGGGCTCTTGATGTACTAGAGGCTGACGTAGAGAAACAACAAAATAAGGATTTGAAAGTGAACAAATCATGGCTGAAGAGGCGATATGGGTGAGAAACTAAAGCCGTTGAAGAAAAAACAAGGAGAAGACAAAATTGTTTCCCCCGGCTGAGTGCACAACCTGAGCCTACTTGTAGTACACACTGGGATGCACCCTAGTTGTTGACAAGTCGGGAACAAAATTTTCGGTATACCTTCTACAGCTGCGAGAGGATTTGGACCAGATCAGGACATATGCATGGACTGCTACAGCTCTAGCCTACTTATACCAACAATTTGGGGCGGCAACTCGGGTGGATGTTTGTCAAATTACGTAATATCTGACGTTGCTTGAAGTATGTTTTATATTTTCCGATTTTTGAAGTTGCATAGAGTTTTGTATCTTTTTATATCTAATGAATTATTTTTGTTATTCCTTTGCAGGGATATGTGTACGACCATTTCGATCTTCATGAAACGCATAAGAACACAGGGTACATTGACACCCTCTTACTTGTTAGTAGGTGGGTCATAAAGAAAGAGTAAGGGCTTAATATAGACCATTTTCTAAGCCTCCGCAGAACACTTGACAATGCCTGACCTAATGAGGTGTGTGCGCTATCTTGAATTGTTTAAAACTTTTGTGACTTTTTTAACTTCTAAATGATTCATTTATGTCTTGTTTTGCAAGGTTATGTGGAACCCTTACCCAAGTATCCGGATGGACGAGGATATTGCAGAGCTCACTTTCTACATGGGAACCATCAAGTAAATGGGGATTGTTGAGCCATATCACCTCGATAGGTTCTTGCGACAGGTCGGTCATGTGCAACACATCCCCTTGTT
The DNA here is from genome assembly GCA_039657365.1 of Stephania yunnanensis. Classification (NCBI taxonomy): domain Eukaryota; kingdom Viridiplantae; phylum Streptophyta; class Magnoliopsida; order Ranunculales; family Menispermaceae; genus Stephania; species Stephania yunnanensis. Next base: position 47,900,565 of record CM077585.1, on the reverse strand, counting down.
TCCAAATAATCCTACACGAGTACAACGAGGAAAGGTGGCGGCTATTGACGCGGTCAAGTAAAATTTTTAGGCCGAGATCTAGGAGAGGTGGCCAGATCACATACTGTCCACTAGATCAAGTGGACATCGTGCGTGTGACGGCCCCAATTCCACAATCCTAAACTGGGCCCGCTCGGCCTAGACTTACATGAACCCTCGAGCCCATCTCGCTGAGTCACGCAAGCCTAGTCAGTCTTCCTTTATCATTTACCATTTATCAAGTAATTAAAGTTGAGTTAATCAATTAGTGAGTAATCATAGTTATAGCAGAAGCAATTAAACCTCAAACTAACTGAAAAACCTCAAAGACATCAGTTAAGACAACCAGAGTGTTGAAACCCTGAATATGTATATCATCATCAACGAACATTCAGAGGAGAGTAAATACAAGGTATATATGCCCAAAATCTCTCAAAAATCCAACTCTCAGTGTTTTAAAACAAATATATCTAATAATACAAAAGAATCACCTATGTCAGACAAGTAGTAGGAACTGCTCCGATATCCTCAAATAATATCTCCTAGTTGTGGAGCCTTCCCCTTACTGGACTATAGATATGCACTCCGTCAAACGCAAGAATGACGAGCCCAGGTAAGTAACGCCAAACATGACATATATACAACATTTCGAAATAAATAAATCAGTCTAATTCATGCAGATAGAAAGAAAAGAATAGGGATCACATGAATATAAAAGACTGCAAATAGATCAATCGATAAGTGAGGGTCTAGAATACGAAAACTGAATAGTAAGGAATCCTGACCAAAAGCTCATTGAGTCGCGGCAAAAATTTACTGACTCTGGTTTAGGACGAGACACAACCTACCAGCCCTAACCTTTGCGACTATGAGATATCTATAGACCCGGATAAATGCCTCAAACGTACAATCAATTGGGAGATATCAACGGCGCCCAGATAATAGCTCATATCACAAATAAATAATAATCACGACTCACTTGCCAATAGACCACTCAACTAATATAAATTCCAAAAGAAATGATGAACAAAGCAATAACAACAAATTTAAACCTTAAGAAACAACTGTAAAACTTCCTAGTTGGTTTACTTACCTGTATCCAAGCTATTACGCACTCAAATTGGCTCTGACACGCCTCCAAATCCGTACCCAATACCCGACACTAGTAAACCATATGGGCAAATTCATATTGTGTTAGAGCCTATTTGAGAAATTTTAGATTTCTTTTTACTCCTAAAATTGTTCAAATTAGAAAAATCATAGTGGTTGCACACTTTTCGAGAAAATATTTGTTGGTGTAAAAACTTTCGACAATGTTAACAAGTGTTTTTCCAATTTCCTCAACCTTTTCTAATTTTTTCTTGAGTTTTCCCGATTCTTATTGGATTTTATGTTATTTTATTATTATTTTATTATCTTTTGAGTTTGGGGCCCTTTGGCCTCATTTTCATGAACCGGGCCGGCTGAACCGGCTTAGTTCAATTGTTTGGGCGGGCTCAGCTTGCCCAGCCCTCTGGGCCTGAGGAGGCCCAACCCAAAACTCCCCTCTCTTTCGATCACGAAAGAGAGGGGGCATGAACAGAGGCGTGAAACGCCTCTGTTTCACCTCCCTTCGATTTTTTTTCTTCTTCAACCTCAAGACTCTCTAATTGCCTTGCCAAATGCGATATAAACTCAAATCCTAAACCCAACATGTAACCACCCAAAATCAACAACAACAACATCCAACTCATTAAAATCACCAAATTTTTCAAATGATGTTAATGGTCATATAGAGGTACCTAGCTTGATGTTCTTGCAAGTGTGATCATCACTACTTTTCCACCCTCACTGGTTGCTCTTCTCTTTGGTCCAACACCCCAGCAATCTCTCTTCTTTCTCTCCTCCTTCCTTGCCCAAAACGTTGTGAGTGAGTGAAAATGTTGAGTTTTATGTATTGGATAAAGATTGAACCATAACCACACATCCATTTGTGCACACGTATCTCGAGGCATGTCTAAGGGGCCACCTTCACCCAATTATTAATCAAGTCATGCACAAATGACTCACAAGTTAACTCCATTGGTCTCTTAATTTGTCAATGCGCGACTCGAGATACATCATGTGGCCATTTTAATTTTTGACTAACTATAGGCACATTAGTGTTTACATTTAATGTGACCATATTAACCATCAACATAAATTCAACATTAGTCTAAAATAATTTTGCTTACCCTATATGCCGCTACTTCGATCCTACGTCGACATGCGACTCGAGGTACGCCTTTGCTCGTCTCGACACCGTTATGCCCCGTGTGTACCTTACCCACACATTACCAAATTTCATTAATTTAACTTGTTCAACCTTTGGTAAAATAATTATTACAAACATCAAATAAAAATAACATACCTCGGTGTCGACTCTCGAGATTCGGACATGTGTATCATGACAAGTGGGTCCTACATACGACCCTGAAATGCCACTTGACACGAGTTAGATTGTTAGAGTCGTTACAGTGCGACTGTGCCATGGTCGGCGATGGAGGATTACATCGGGTGGTTGAATGACATATCGCACCCAAGCATTCAAAATCACTCGGGAAACACTGTTGGTAACGACCAAGAAGATGCCATCTACGATATGAGTTCTTTATATACTTGTGTTTTCTTATAAATCAGAATTTAGCATCGTAATAATAACTTGAGGCTGATTCGTGTTCTACTATTTGTGTAGCGAGTATGAAAGGCTATGAATGTCATGACGGCATGGAAGGCGTTACCCCGGATGAATGAGATAGGGCATCCGTAGTGAATATGGTAGACGAGGTGCTAAAACACCTTACGATCATTGGTGTTCCTGCTCCATTGGACACCATCATATCCGGTGGCACCCATTCCCAACGTCCAAGCAAATCGGTAGAAAATGGTTTGTCAAAGCATAAGGGAAAGGGGCCGGTAACATCACAACGCCCGGGCAAGAAAACCAAGAATCTAAATGTATTGACTTTGAAATTGGATTTTGTTTGATGATAGATTACTTTGGTTTAATTTCGATGAAATTGTTTATTGAGTTGTGAACAATTGGTGAAATTATGTATTTTTGTGAATTGAATTTGATATGATATGGTATAACTGGATCAACGAATTTGGTTGAGTGTGCTATGTTTATTAACTTGGAGTTGATCAAATTTGGGCTTTTAATTTGGAAAACTAGGTCATTCGTTCTTGGTAGACTAATTGAACATTGATCGTTCATTCCTGTATGACCGAGCAGTTTTACATACACTTGGCAATACACAACCTACCAAAGATGTAACTGTTATAAAGAAATCATTCGGTCGTACTAACCGAACAAGAAGCTCATGTTTGGCTATGTCAAACCGAACAATTTGTGTTCACTCGGTAATACATGACCAATTGAAATGTGTACTACTAATATATAAGTTTAAGTCGACCATACACAACCTATTGACATTTAATGTTCAGTAATTAACAACTGAAAGGATTGAGATCGTTCAGTCCTGTATGCCCAACCAACATATATTTGTATTTATTGAGTTCGTGTGACGACCCTTTCTCAAATTAGGGCACCGTCTGGCCTAATCATGTCATTAAGCCCTAACCTCCGCCAAATAAGACTTAGCAACGTATTAGTCACCAATACATGCATGCCATTAGCTATTTTTCTAATAAACATTACGCCATTCTCATACTTAATAATAATTCAGAATTAATTAAAAGTTTATACAATTTAAAGATTATTTAGCAGAAGTCTTGACAAATTAGCGGAAGCCATTCATATAAAACCAAAGTATGTAGAAAATAAGGTAACAAAGATCACATGCATATATATACCAAAATGGGCAATAACTAAATGTATCAACACATATCTGGTTGGGTAACTATCTTACAACTCATACTATACATCCCCAAAAGTGTATAAAAGATATATATACGTCATACAATAAAACCAAAAAACTACAATATCAAAGGTATCTAAAAGCATAAAAATAACAACTATACTGAAAATAATCATGCTATAAGATATTTTAGTTAACCATTATAAAACTGACACTTTGCTAAGTAGTAATGATCTAGGATCGATCGACCGTGAGTTACATCACATCGGCCTATTTCCACTATATAGGGTCTAAATAATTTTATATATGCCTCCACATCCTCATAAATGCATATCACGTAAATAAATACTCACAAGTTCCCCTTACATGTGATGCATACTTGCCAACAACCTCGGGTCCATACTCCATGTGCTGTACAAGCTAGTGGTGAGATCCCAACAACCCCAAAAATCTAGTGACCCTTGTGCCGCGCATATCTCTATTATATAATGGTCCTAGATACCATAAATACTTTTATATATTCAAGGAATGACATAATTTAGGAATCCAACAATGTAATTCAATAACTAATGTACAAAGAAAATTGATTCGCAATACCATAAATCATCTACCTAATAGCATGCATGTTATTTCATTTGACTAATTGCTTCAATAATTAAGTATGACATAACACATGATTTAGAGTCAATGAAATCATTTAGTCAACAACCAATGCCATGATCAACATACCAATGAAATGAGATGAAACTACGGGTCATGACATATAGAGTACAAAAAGATAATTCAGTCCAAATGCTTGACGATAAACAACAAAACTGGAATGAAATGTAAATAAATATCTCAATCAGTTTACTTACAATCCACGCAAATTTTCTAGCTAGTCCGACCTCCCGACACCTCAAAACACGTACTCGAATCATTGAGACTCTTCCATAAGCTCATGGTATCATTTGATATGTCTTAGAGTGTGTTTAAACCTTAATTAAAGTGTTAGACCTTGTTTAAAATGTTTAAGTTTAAGTTAGGAAATGTAAGAATTTGTACTGTCAGAGCACTTAACACATTGGGTAAGATGTTTAGCGTGCTAGTGACCTCATTAGTGCGCTACCCATATCTATTATTGTGCTACACACATGTAGAGCCTACCTAACACGTTGAGCGCTATGTGCAAGAAAACCCAAAATTCTACACTTTGAATTTTGAGTTTTCTCTCCACATGACCAACTCCAAAGTCTTTGGATCCCTGTTCTCCTCCACCAGAGGCCCAAAACATCCACCACAACATCAAGAACAACTCACACTTCATAATTTCATCAAATTCAATAATTAAACACAAAGTTAATGGTGTAAGTAGAATTACCTAGTAGGATACCACCTTTAGCTTGATCTTCCACCAAAATTTCCTTTACAACAACTTGTTGATCTTCTTCTCCAAACCTTCCTCTCTTGATTACTTTTTTCGTAAGGTTTGTTATGAGATCATTTGCATGAGATAACTCATTTAGTCTTATATATATTAGATAAGATTGATTAATAACCATTGATCTTAATATTTACACGCATATAGAGATAAATCTAATGGTTCACATCTTTATTCATTTTCCACTAACTCTCTACTAACTCACTCTTACTAACATCAATTGAAACTAAATTGGTCTTGTGATGTGTCTACACGTATCTTGAGAAACATCAAATGCCTATTGTTTTATTTTTTTAACTTAGGCTTCATTAACGTAAATCAAACAATAGCAACAACAAATTAGTTAAATAAGCCATACTAAACTCAAACTAAACTTACCACATTACTCACTACCTTGGTCTCATGTCGGCACACATCTCGAGGTGCGTCTTTGCTCACGTCTCGACATCTATATACAAGTAGGAGTCACTTAGTAGTCAACACATATATAATATATTAGGAATACATCACAACAAATCTAACACATATACCTCGGCTACATCACATCGGTCAGTGCACGTATCTCAATGCGGTCCCACGTCATGGGTCAATAATCCTGATTAAGGAATTAAACTAGAATTAAGAATTTGGGTCGTGACAGTTCGTTTGATAAGACATGACCGATTAGTCTTGTTTGGCTCGGTTATGCATGGTTGAATAGACAAAGTTAACTCGGTTGTTAATGTCCGACCTATGTGGATCGATACAAGTTACTGACTAAATTAATGACTGGTGATAGAAAACACAACATCATTAATAGTATTCCACTTACCTATTTAAGGAGGTCACAAGTAAGTTGTTTAATGGTGTACAAAAAATATCATCCAACTATATGTAATATAATGGTGTATGAAAAATGACCATTACAATGAGATTACGACTATTGTTGTGTAATTAATATGCAAAAAAAAAACTGTCTACTTACAAAGGGGCCTTCACACACTTCTAGTAACTATATATGTACAACCATGGTGCGTCCAAGTCAACGGTAATAGGAGTTCCATCTTGAGAATTAACAGGTGTTGTTGGGACTTTTCAATTCGAGTTCTCACCCAATGATAACATCTTCGGTTATATATTTTTTCTCCACCCTAGATACAATTGAGAAAAATGGGCATCCGCCTTGAATAACACCTGTAAAAGATATATGAACAGGCGAACCAAGATTAGTGATTAAACAAATATAAATATTAATTCAAATAATTTATGACTTTACCTTCATAAAATGGTTGTTATCAACGTGTGTTATCCCAATTACAACCTTTTCACTCAACGAATCTGGTGGTGCATCCAAAATGGAAGGAATTGTTGGAATTTTTGGGGTTCATACGCAACGAAAATTACAAAACAATTTTGACAAAAACCCCTACATGATCCGAATCTAATTCCATTAAAAATGTTTAAACCATGAAAACTTAATCATACATCGGTTGCAATATACCTTTCTGAAGGTTGATCGATCTCTAAGGCGCTGCCAATGACGAACGCCCTCTACTAGCAGTCTACACATGAACGGCGACCGAGATTCGAAGTGCTAGCTTCGAGAGAATACCAAACCTTTTTTTTTTGTTTCTCTCCAAAACGATCCAGAGCATACCAGAAAACCCTAATTCGTTTCTGAAACGAAAATATAGTTTTGGCCCTTAATCTTTCATACTTGTGTTCTAACTTGAAGCGTCTATTTATACAACCCTTGTATATAGACGGTTAAGTAAATTACACATATACCCATACTTAAAGAAGTATAAGTGTAATACACCACAAGGACGTTTCTGTCATGAATTTTATCATATAAAACTTATTTTTTTGAACCATCTTAAAATCTCGCAGAACCATTCTTAGTGTGCGACCCAATAGGCTCATACAACGTTGGTAGTGTACCAAAACACATTTCGGTATACAAGTCATAAGCGGCCTCTAGCAAGACATTATGACTACCCAAGTTGTACGAATATCAAATCGATACAACCTATTAATAGTGTATATAACATCCTTTTGTCATACGATATCTTTTTGATCAAACATAAGACATGGAATTGTCATCCAACATGTTCAATCGTACTAGTCTCGATCTCTAGGTAGACTGAAAACATCCAAGTGACATTGATCAATATCAATTCACTTAGACTAGGCCTTTTAAAAGTCTAACACATCAAGGGATCCACTGGATATCTCTCTTTATATGAGAGGGATAAATTCTATCTCAATTACACAACTTCATCACATTGCTCACACAGTAACCAATCACAACCTTTATAATCGTCCGGTTAAAGACAACGTTTGATTGTGTCAAATCACTGTGTTCCTAATGTTGAAGTCTCTGGTAATCTCAAGTCAGAGGACTGAAAAACATACCTATCATGAGAAACAACTATGACTTAATCCATGTGATGTTCTCATAGCGGGTCGGTCTAGTACTTTGTTCCCTAACAAGTACTCGTGATCTTGATTCGTATCCCTATACGTATAATCATCATATGATCATCAATCAAGACTCACACTAGTCTTAATTCATTATAGTTCCCAGTATAATGATCGACTAGGGACATTTATGATATTTTTGTAAATACCCATAGATCTTATTATAATGTAAACATGCAAATTAATTATAATAAACAACAAATGAAATCCTCTATTTTATTAACTAAAAGTATTCATAAAGACAGTTAATTGATTGACCGAGGGCACATGCCCCAATAGGAATGGCATACTATATAAGGATGATAGAGACACTAGTTAGACACGATAACATGTAGCAATCACGAGACCCAATTTGGGCGTACACATCTACTTGTCAAATGGAGCATCCTTAGTATCATCGTAGTGTTGTACGGATAGTAAAATGGTCTCATAGTGATCCCCACTGAGAATTGTGTGCCAAAGATTTTGGTGGCCATGAAGCTCCCAATACATATGATTCCATATTTATTTCCATGCATCGTATTCGTTATGTCCAAGACCGACTGCAATGACACGGTATCTACAATTACCATCTCCTTTGACATCACTAACCTCTCAATGTGATGAAATTGGTCTTCAAGTGTTACACCGTAATAATCATCCCTATACACACCATGTATTAATGTACGTGTTCTATGAACCTTGTATGGCACTTGATGAGTAACCTTTTTTCGTATCATCTCTGGATGAAGGACATGCTCAAAACGAGATGGATTTCTCTTCGTGGACGCCTCTTCCTTCTCGACCTTATTTGCATTCCTCTTCTTTCCCTTCCTTAGTTGTAATGGCTTTCCCCTTATCTTAAATTTCTCCCCCGGGACAACTAAGGACACAGATTAGAGATAACTAATCTTTCAAAGTTGTTACCCAATCCTCATAAGCATATCTTCAGTTTCGACACTTTGAAACCTCTCAATCACCCTTTGGATTTTCGCTTTAAAATTGTACTTTGTCCGATTCACTGCTTACTCAGGATTCATGCTCAACTTTAGCCATTAGATGTGGATATCATCAAGAGGGATTAATGAACCTACCAATTGATGAATTGCAAGTTCATGGGTACAAGGAAGTTTAAATGTCTTGCGCGAAATACAACAACATTTCGTTGGATCAGTACTAACATTTTCCAGCGATTCTAACTCTTTCTGGATTCTATCCAAAGCCGCTTATGAAATGAAACCTCGCAATATATGGTACAAGGTATCACCAAACCCATGTTGCACTACATTTAAACTCGCCTCAAAAGGTGCCTCGATCTTTGTATATTGGCCAACAACCATACTATGAATTACCAGCGACAAATCTTTGAACGTGCCTTGCGAATGTCCAAGATGCTTTTTCATGGCACTATGTTCAATTTCAACTCTGCCGGTTGTAGTCTGTCCAAGATGCTATGATTGGTCTGTCCATGTCCTAAAAAGTGTTCTTTGAAATCCCTAACCTATGTATCCATCAAATAATCAAACAATCCATGTAGACAAGCATAATCGGAGGCCAAACTCGATATCTTTATGTTAAACACACCTTCAGAAGTGGCACTTATTAAAGCATTTCACCTATTTTAGAAAATGTTGAAGTATTCGTTCCGTGCAAAAAACTTCTTCGTATTTGCAGCCACACCTCGATTAATGCGTCAAGTACAAAGTAGGTGAATCGACGTTGGAAATACCAACTCAATTGCTTTCATCAATCCTAACTTCATATCAGTTACAATCACATTTGATTTAGCCTCCCCATCCATGTGGTTATTAAGATTCTCCAACGCTCGAACGTAGTTGTCTTTCCTTTCTCTTGGCATAAATGCAAACTCGACAGTGAGCGTGAACTCGGTTAACATCACACCGATGATCTCAAACAATGACAGGCGATACCTGTTTGTATTGTACGTGCAATCCATAATCAAAACCAAAAAGAAACATCGTAGTAAATTGATGGAGTCTGAATGAGCCCAAAACAAGTCTATCATAATGTCCATTTCTGCGTGCTTCCTATGTCACGAAAGATAACCATGTGTGTCCAACAAATGCATGAGTTTTTGCATTTGTAATCTCCTTCCAGCCTCGACCAACCTTTGTTTTTGCCTTGCGTTGTATATCGCACGCAAGGTTGATGAATATCTCCATCCCTTTTCTTTAATGTGTCCAAAATCTCTTGGGGCTTTATATTTTCTTGCATCATCTGTACGACCACTACGTGCTCTTTCGGAACTAATCGGCCAACGTATGAATGTCCCTCCTTATAACAACTAATTTTGTGGTTATTCCGCCATACACCACTATCACGTGGCATAAACGGTCTTTATATTCCTTTATGTTTATGGCAAGTGGATAACCACATCTTTTGGTGCCAAATTTTCTCTTAATGTCCTCTTCAAAACCTCCCCTTTGTCATTTATCACAATGTTTTTCTTAACAATTATCTCTGATTTATTAGCTTTCATTTTCCTAACTCTTTGTGCACCACCCTTATAAGTACCAAACTTCTAGCACACCATGTTGACCCTTCCCCGACGAGGACCATCACGCCTGCATTGAGATTCTTCATGATAATTTTTTTTATTAGATCCCAGACTTTGAACCCATTTGACTGACTCATCCCTACTTAAAAATGGGGCATTGGGGATGAAGTCATTAGTATAGTCCGCAAAGTTAGAAGAAGACAACATTCCTTGCAAAGTGGTAAATCACATCATCACAACTGGCCTTCAATCAATACCTAAAAAAAACAAAGAAATTATGCCTTTCTGTTCGATTACATATCACCCAGTGACACCCATTTGGTCAGTCGGTATAGATCGAAAAGTAAGCATCTACTCGATCCTGTGTGACCGAGTCATATGGCGGGCAACATGAAAAATAAAATATACAAAAATTTTCTAAAACGAAGGAAAAATGAAGATATATGTCTCCATCTTGAACATTCGCACCCACTGGATATTCAATCTTCATTTTGTAAGGTCAAGAGATATAATACAACAACAATGCACTATAACACAAAAGAATGTGTACAACTTTAAAACAAACCAACAACAAATTCAAACCATCAACTTTCATAAAAAAACATGAAGAAATCGACTCTTATAATGGTGGTGACCTCCGAAATGCAACTTCACGTCACTGATGGTTGCCGGAGGTCGAAGGGGATTGTCGGAGACGAAGGTTGGTTCTTGTGGGACGCACAAATGTGAGACAGATGGAGGGCATGTGAGTCATTTTGGGAGTTGAGAGGGGTGCAAATAGGAGTAAATCTAGAAAGGGTGTGCAAAAATTTTAGTGGTTTACCCTTAGCTTTTGGTGGGGTGCACATAGCCAGTGTCATTACCAAAATAATTAGAAAAGTGATCAAGTCAAGAAAAAAGAGTGATGCATTTTTATTTTTTGATTGAAGGGGCTTTAAAATTGCCAAGAAGCTACAAAGGCTTCACAAAACACACATTCTTGGCTAGCTTGTGATATCCTCGATCTGAATTCACAAAAAAAAAAAAAAAAAAAAAAAAACTTGCAATATCCTCTAGCATAATGGGTTGCAAATCAAGAGGCATGCCTATTAGGCATTGAATACATCGATTACCTACAAAAGCATGCGATCCAGTCCTCCATGATACATATTTAGAAACAAAAAATCTGTTTGGACTCTTTGAGTCCGGACCCAAAGATTTTTTTTTAACAATTTAAGATATCTACCTAAGTAAAAGACCTAATTACCCTCTACCCTCAAATACTAATAATAAATTTAAATTAAGGGTCTTTATGTCTTTTTGATTGTTTGAGTCCGGACTTTTTGAGTCCATCTAGCACTACCCGTTAACAAAAAATCTAGTTCGACTCTTTGAGTTCGGACCCAAAAAATTAGAAATGATAATATGATTTAAACTCTGTGATGGTACTAATTGATGGCATCCTTCGAAAAGACAAATTGAGCAATAATTGTTCAAACAGATATTGGGCTTGTCCTAATTGTATCAGGCTTTGAGCCTTGTGCCGTCCCAAGCCCGCAACCTTACTAAGGTAGTATTTCCGAAAGACAAATAGGGCCATAATTGTTCCATCATTGTTTAACAACTTGACTTAAAGGGGTAGCATCTTTCTTTGACATCAACTAGGCATCATTTGTCAAAAAAACATAAGATTTGTAATAAAATTTTGAGTTTGATTCTTTGAAGTTAAAAAAAAAAATCTCTAGTGCTATAAACGAGACATTTTTCAAGTTGAAAGAAGTTATGGCTACTCATGTTAGACCCAAGTTTTTGGTATCCTATAAACAAACCACTTGGCTTACTATGTTCATTTCTCGTTAATTACATCAGTAAAAATCGAGTTTTTCTTTTTCTTTATTTTTTTTATTTCTCGTATAATGTTTGACACCAACTACACTTGTTAATCCACATTTAAGTACAAACCAACCCACTCTGGGCGATCTTGACCCTCCCAACCCAAATTTAAATATCAAAAAATCTATTTGGGCTCTTTGAGTCCGGACCCAAAGATTTTTTTGTTAACAATTTAAGATATCTACTTAAATAAAAGACATAATTACCTCTACCAACCCAATAATGAATTTAAATTAAGTTTAGCAACTTTTAGGTTGTTTGTTGAGTCACTTTTTCGATGTACAAAATGTCACAAACCGACCTTTTCTATCAGCATAAAAGTTATGATAAAATTCAATAATGTTTGAGGTCAACATTTTTGTGTGCATCCTAATATATATAATCACGGGTTCAGACAATTGTAGCAGAAGATCATTATATAATATTGCCAATTATATCTTTTAGCCAATCCTCGTCTACCACGCCAACTCATTTTAGAAATCACTTTTTTCTTATATTGCATTTGGCAGACGTTGTCCCCGCTCTCGGCATTTCCAATCATGTTTTCCAACTAATTTGTAACCTACTTTTGACACTAAATTTGGGTATTTACTATCTAGTGAATCTAAGTGGATATCCTTTCATGCGATAACCCTTGAAGAGTGCGAATACATATCTTGAGATGTCACACGCACACCTCAAAATGTATTACACTGCAGACACTCATTTGAGCCCACTAAGTCTCCAAGGAGGGTTACTTTAGCATCTCCCCAAATAATATGTCCACGAACATCTCATTCATCGTAGAAGTATGTAAAAACAATGTGTCTTACCAAAAATAAAAAAAAATTAATGTCCACGATCTCCAACTATATATTGCCAAATAAATTGTATAAGTTTAAATAATATTAATTAAGCATTTTGGTGAATTCTTTATTCCAACTTAAACTTCTAGTCGCATTTCCTTTCTTAAATGTGGACTAGCATTCAACAGTTTACTAGGCATTTAAACGAGATTCGAAACTTTAAACCCTAAAAATTACGAGTACTATGATCATATTGGACTTTAATTTAACATATTTTGATTCAAGAATTCATTAGAATACATATGAGAGTACTAATTGTCTTCATAAATTTTCGATGTGTTTTTCTGACAATCGACTATCTCGGATCTTAGAAGGAAAAAAATTCAAAGAAATTGCAATGTAATCAATGCACGATATAAATATGCATGGGTGTCGGCGAAACTAATATAAACAGCTTTGTAATTAATTTATCCATATTATTAACGTACGTAGTTCGTTTTAATAAATGTTATGGTAGAATCTAAAATCAGAATAATTTATCTTCGCATCCACTATACTATGAGGGAAATTCTCTCCAACCCAGCTGTATTGACCATCATGCATCATGGGCCATGGCGTGACACACGTACATTTATGCATTTATGTTGTCTCCTTCAATACATTTATAATAATATATCATATACATGGTCCAAACTATATTAATTTATGTACCAAAACTATATATATCTCATTTAATAAGTGTTTTCGCTGTCTTCTCTTATCATGTTTCTTTCTGTTACATACATATGCTCTGCAATTTACATATATACTCCCTTCGTTCCACAGGTCACAATTTTACGTGTATATAAGAATTAAAGTGATGATTGATTTATTATTAAAATTTTATAATAAGAGAATATTATCTTCTCATAAATGATTTTATTTATTATTGTATATGTATTGTGTAAAAAAAGTGAACGATGATGTCATTAACTAATATATCAGTGGGTTAGAATTAGAAATATAACATTCAATGCTTCTTTAATTTCTTAATGTGACACATATTATGGAACAAAAAAAACTCCTAAAATGTGACACACTATATAGACTCCCTCCGTTCCACAACATTTGTCACAATTGAGCTTGTGTACAAGAATTAAAATGATGATTAATTCACCATTAAAATCTTATAACAAAATTAAATTACCCTTCCATTAATAACTTCATTTATCATATGTACTATGTAAAAAAAGTGATTGATAGTGTCATTAACTAATTAATAGAAGGATAGTGCTATTTGGATCATGAGTCCAGATCCAAAAGTTTTTTTATATTTCAAAGTCATCTTTAAGCAATTAATGAAGCAAATACAAACACTTGATAAATTCCTTTGATACTCTTTAAATATTTGTAAAAAATTTATAAACCCATATATGAGTCTAGACTCATGAGTCCAAGTAGATTAATTTATCGTTAATGGAATGAGGTTAGAATTGGAAATGAAACATTTAATATTTCATTGATTTCTTAATGCGATACATATTGTAAAACAAAAAGTGCCAAAAATATGATATATTATGGAACATAAAGAGTACATGCTAGTGTTTTGGGGTTTTGTAGAATTGTATAGATATGTAGTTCATATACATTTTACTATAAGAATTAATTAATTACTTAATTAATTAATGGTCTTTCAGCTTTGGGAACATAAAGTGAAAGTGAAAGATTTGGTCCTAACACAGTTGAGTCGGTGGGGTTGAAGTGTTGTTACCGCTTGAATTCAACTTAGTTTATTCAAACGAGCTGCCATAGTAGGAGTGTCGCTGGAATAGTATTGTACAAGTTTGAAGGTAATAACGATGGGCCAACACTCTTAACCGAACATGGGAACTGGAGATGACGAGGGCGGAATTCGTATTTTTCTGTAGAGAGGAAGAACATCACAGTCAAGAGAATAAGAAGGAGAAATGTGATCATCTTGGAGTACACCCACAATGAATGTTGATTATAAAGTGGAAATGGAGGAAAGCTTTCTTCCTTGGTGTATTAGAAGTGTAAAAACCTTTATGGAGCATCTGGTAAGTGATGAACGAAAGCTGAGGCGAGAAAGGGACACCACGATGGTGATGTAAGTGATGTGCAACTCGAGGGGGAGAGCACTAAAGATAACCAAAATGCATTTCGGAGGATGGTAGTCAGTGCTCATCCTCGAGGGTAGAGCTATGTATGCTTGGAATCGTTCAGTGGCGCTCTTTCGCTATTCGACAGGGATCGATGAACTCATGGAAATAAAGGTCAGGGACAAATTCCACACCGAACGACGATAAGGGTTACCAGAGATGTGATAAGGGCGACTAACAAAGAGACCTCAAATATGGAGGGGACTTCAAACCAACTGAGTGCAAGGGCTAATAGAACATAAATTGACAGAGGGAGTAATCAAATGAAAGGGTTTGATCTCAATCAGACCATCCAAATGATGGGTAATATCCATTTACCGGTAGTTGAATGCCAGAATGCTATGTTTATTTTCAAAAAGGCTCGGTGCATGCCATGTGAAGAGGTGGCAAAGGCTCTGTCCACAGACATTGGGAGAAAAGTGACATTGAATCCTGTGGGATCAGATATAATAGTTATGGTTTGTGTAAACGAGGAAGGAAGGGATCACATCCATAAGGAGGGATATGAGATGGGGAATAATCTAATTTATAAAATTCACCTATGGAACCTGAATTTCCATTGGATGGACCAACGATGGGGAGGACTGCACTATTGGATCAAAGTGGAATGTCTCCCACGAAACATGTGGAGCCCGTATGCATTCAAAATGATTGGGGAACAACTCGGAGGATTCGAGGAGGCGGAGGCAGGAACCTTACATCGATAGAGGTTAGAGGGGGCAATCCAAAAGGTTAGGGGTAACAAATACGATTTCTTTCCTGAAATGATTACAGTCCTTTGCTAGGGGCGATTGATGACCCTGCAGATTCAAAAAATCGATGAAGGGAGATAAAATTAATTCACCGGGGAGAGCATTGGGGAACCGCCAACGAACTAAGCCAATGAGCATACGCACGCATGCGTACATATCGCCGATACGGGAGGAAGGGTGAGGTCCTGTCACATGGAAAAGGGGAACAGTAAGAACGACGAGTTGACATCTCCGTACAAAGAGCAGTTAGGCAATGCTCACTTTTCCTTTTCCATTTGTCCGAAATTTAATTCAAAGTAGAGGAGAGAGTCGTTGGTGATGGCGAACAACCAATCAAACAAGGGCAACATGATCGGCCTACTAGAAATACCCCTTGCTGGCTCTGCAAATACTCTGCCACCAGAAATACAAAATGAGCAGGGAGGATCCCTAGAGATCAGGGAGGTGGTGAGCATGAAAGGCAAGGAAATTTTGATTTCAAATACCCCAAGTAACGACGTGGCACAATGGGAACCTGGAAAACCATCATTCTGGGCGATAAACATGGGCCTAGGCGTGAAGGTACATGGGCCTTGCGACGAGGAAGAGGCCCAGAAATTAAGTCAAACTAATGATCCATTGGCAAGTTGGGATACTGGCTTTATGGAGGAACTCTTTGCAGTAGTGGGCTGCATTACGGATCGGGGAACGAGAGTACATCACTTGCCAAGTCTGCGACCTTAGGCCTCCAGGGCGCAGATTCGAGTCGTAGGAGGCGAAAGATTATGCTCATATTATGTATCGACCCCGGGTCCCGATGTCCTGTGTGGTGCTGGGCGTGTGAGGCGCGACTCGTGCATAATATGGGGGGGGGACATAAAGGATGTATATGTGGGAGGTCCTGTGTGGTGTCCACATATACATCCACCTTGGAGGACCCACCCCCGGTGTAGGGGTATGGCCTTCACAATGGGGCTTGTACACCGAAGTAGGTTGTGGCGGGGGAATTTAATGTTACTAGATTTGCGAGGGAGAAAACTAGCAGGAATGTAGTAACCACTAGTATGAGGAAGTTTGATGAACTAATTAGGGACATGGAACTTGTTGATGCTCCTCTAATCAGCGGGAAGTTTACAAGGTCTAACATAAGGGAGAATCCGACATGTGCACGACTAGATCCGATCTTGGTAACCAAAGAGAGGGACAAACAATTTCAACATGGAAGGCAGTCTCTTAGGGGGAAAGAACTACCTTGGATCACTACCCCGTGATTCTTGAGACATGCATTGTACGATGTGGACCACCCCATTCCAGTTCGAAAACATTTTGCTCGAGGATAGGGGTTTCAAGGAGAAACTCAAACTGTGGTGGTAGAATAGTTGGACATATGGAGGCATTGGATACTCTTTTATGATGAGATGGCAAATGGTAAAGGAGAATATTCGACTATGGAATGCAAATGACTTTGGGAAACTCCAAAACCGCTGGAATGATTTAGCTCGAAGTATTAATAATTTAGACAGGGAAGAGAATGGCCCGGGCTGGAATAATGAGAAGTGGGAAGCAAAATGAAAACTAAAGCAAGAATTTGAACATGCCTTGATACTTGAAGGGAAGATGACGCATCAAAAACTAAAAACCAAATGGGAAAAGGAGGGGATCCAAATACTAGATTTTTCCACCAAATGTTGAGTACGAGGAAAAGGAGAAATGTTATTGATTGCATTCGAGATACTTCGAGGTAACTTTACCGAAGACCCACTGTTAGTAGAAAGTTATTGTGGATTTTTTCAAAAATTTATACTTTTGCAACAAGGAAAGCTATTGGGAAGTTGATGGAATCGATTGGTGCCCAATTGACCACCATATGGCGAGCTCATTGGAAAGGGAATTTACAGAGGAGGTATGGAAAACTATTTGCAGGAGGTTAAGAAGGCACTTGGGCCGAATGGATATACAATGGCGATCTACAAAGAATGCTGGGATACCGTGGAAGAGGATGTTATGGCTGTCAAGGAAGAATTCTTTAGGAACAGAGTAGTGAGTGCCATTATGAATCATACACACATTTGCTTAATTTCGAAGGGAAATATTTCAGAACATGTGTCAGATTATCGACCTATAAGTCTAATTACATCCATGTATAAGATAATTTCAAAGGTGTTGGCATTAAGGCTCCAAGAAGTGCTCAATTGTACAATAGCCAAAGAACAAAATGCGTTTGTGTTAGGGCGTTAAATGCTCGACTCGGTTCTTATGGCAAGCGAAGTGGTCGAATACATGAAGAAAAAACCACAAAGGCTTTGTCCTCAAACTTGATTTTGCAAAGGCATATGGTTGTGTGGATTAGAAGTTTCTTGACCATGTCTTGGAGAAGAAAAGATTTGGCACTAGATGAAGGCGGTGGATTAGGGGGTGTATTTCATCGGCAAATTTTCTATCATGATCATTGGCCGTCCTAGAAGGAAGTTTTTGCACAGTAGGGCTTAAAACAGGGGGACCCACTATCTCGATTTTTTTATTTTGGTGGCAGATGTGCTAGGCAGAATGATTGACGAAGTAAAATCGTATGGTAGGGTTAAGGGTTAATGATTGGCAGGGAGGAAATGCATGTGTCCCAGCTATAGTTTGCGGATGACTCCTTGCTGTTTGTAGATGGGAGCAAAGAGGTTGCAAAAAATATGATGAAAGTTATAAATTCTTTTTATGGTATTTCGAGACTTCAACTTAATTTTCAAAAATCATCACTTATGGGCATAAATGTTGACGCCAGCAAAGTATGAGTCACAACTAGGGAGGTTGGATGTGTGGTTAGGGTTTGGCCTGTTAAATACTTGGGTATGCTGTTGGGAAGGTGTCCATGTAGGAAGGCTTTTTGTGAACCAGTTATCAAGAAGATCACTAAAATGCTCGAGGGATGGAAGGGGGGTTGTATGTCGAAAGGAGGTCGGCTGACAATGGTTCTATCGATCTTGGAAACTTTGCCCGCTTTTTCATGTCACTTTATCATATGGCGGAGGGCGTTGTCGAGATCAGGGAGAAGTTGATGAGACAATTTTTATGGAAGAAAATGGGGTCGGATGCATCGTATAGTCTTATTGCATGGGATGAAGTTGTGAAATCCAAGAAACAAGGAGGACTTGGTGTGCACAAACTAAGAAAGAGGAACAAGGCTCTATTGGCAAAATGGCTATGGCGCTTTCAACAAGTGAAATACGCGTTTTGGGCCCAAGTCATCAGAAGTATTTATGGTTGGAATGTGAACAATTGGGATCCAGAGTATAGGTTTAATCCTTCCTATCAGGCACCTTGAAAGGCAATTGCATCATGTCATGGGTTTTTTATGGAAGGTGTGACATTAAAAGTGGGGAATAGGAGACAATCTTAATTTTGGGTGGATGGGTGGAAAGGAATTAATGCTTTCAATGTGGAATTCCCCTTACTATTTAATCTCGCTCAGAACCCGCGGGCGTTTATATCAGAGGTTGAGGAGTCGGCGACAAACTCCAATCAAAGTATGCAATGGGACTTTAATCTTTGACGAAACAGGAGACTCAACATGAGCGAGAGAGCCGAAATGGATAGATTGGTACAATGCCTGGCAAACATTTGGCTGAATAGGAACAAGTTGATAGGAGATTGTGGAAACGTGACAAGTCAGAGGCCTATACGGTGAGATCGGTCATGGAAAACTTGATGCCAAGAGGCGGGACTATGAATATGGAGACCCACAGCTTGATATGAAAGGGAAATGCACCTATGAAATTCAAGTTCCTTTCTTGGTTGGTGTAGAGGGACAAAGTGAGTGTGGTGGAGGTGCTCTAAAGGCGAAGGTGTGATTTAACTATATCACCTCGCTAATGTATCCTATGTAAGAAACATGGTGAGTATGCTAACCATGTTTTTCTAACCTGTGAATTCGCAAGATATTTGTGGAGCAATTTTGCGGGTGAGCTCGGTATGTTTTGGATTCACCCGCGAACGATTGAGGAATGTCTTGTGTTGCGCATTAATGGCGGGGCATCAAATAAAAGAAGAAGAATTTGGCAAGCGGGGTCGCAGGCGATAATATGGTGGATTTGGGCGGAACGTAATCGTAGGGTGTTTGAGGAGCAGGTTTGTGCACCACGGGAAATCTGGGAATTTATATAAAGGGCAATTGCATCTTTTTAGTAGGTTCAAAATAGTTTAGAGGCTTATATTGAGGTGAGTTAAATAGAGGTTGGGTGAGATACTTCGAGGTGGGATATATGTGGAGCGGGTAGAGATAAGATAAGGGAACGAAAAGTGGCGCAGTGAAATGTACATGTAGTTTGGGGGTAGTAGCGTTGTATTTTATCTTTCCACTTGTGTCAGCCACGTGATCACGGGTTCAACCTAGTTGCTTCGGTGAGACTGTGACACTACGTAGGGTCGTGTTTCATCTACAACACGACTTTAATGTGGAGGATAAGGTAGTTCTTACTAAGAATGACGTGTTTTTCTCCTACCACACTGGTATGATTTTTTTTTTACTTTGTTTATGGGAAACACATTGTTTCTCGCATTTTGTAAGCACCCAAATCTTGTACAAATTAGGCTATAATAAATAAAAGTCTCGTTCCTATAAAAAAAATAATAGGAGTGCTGCTGCAAGCTTTGTTAGCTCGATGCTGCTAATATTCATGAGCATTGCAAAGTGGTTCCAATTATATATATGGCCGATGGACCTAAAGCCGTCCATTCCTAGCTTTCCTAGTTAAGTCTCAACTCCAAGCTCCAAAATGCTTGCGCGGAAAGCTAGTTGGCAGTGAGCTTGTTATATAATAATGTGTTATATAATATGTGATATTAGTTAATTTCCATTCATGTGGGGGATTGTTGGAATAATGGCACACAATTAGTAACTATGTATCTAATATATAAATGATTAATTGAGTAGGTGTAATGTGTCAATATGCATGTGGTCAATATACATGTGTAATGTGTATTCATATATACTATACATATTATAAATAGATGAGAAAACATGTTTATCTATTTTTTTTAAAAAATTGCTTACATTGTGTTTTAGATAAACACAATTATCAATATATCTATCTATATATATAGAAGTGGGAGGAGAGAAAAGGAGAGAAAAAGTTCAGAAGCAACATCTTCTCACCATTCTAATTTTCTAATTTTCTAATTTTTTATTATTTATTCATTTCTGTTATCGATTGTCTCAAGATATATAATTATTTATTATGTGTGCATTTATTAATAATTAATAATGGTTATATTATCAACGAATAGATTAATATAATTAGTACATTCTACTCGAAACTATGTGCAAATACATGGAATGGAGTGTGGTAAAAGTTTTTAAAAATTATGGACAGATACATAGGAATTGAGTGTAGTGCAAGCTCTATTCCCCCTATAAATTTCGCCTCCCATCCATTCTTCTACTTTAATTCTCCCGCATCTAGTTTGAAGAATTTTTGGGGAGTGCATGTCCATCATCTGAATTTTTGTTTGGGTCTCCAAGTGCACATATTTGTAGGGTTTTTGTGTTTGAATGGTTGCACAAGTATCATGGGTTGGCTTATGTAAAGGGTCGAGCACGCATATTTTTATTTTTTACTTTTTATATATAATTTTTGTTTGACATAAGGGTCAACTTCGACATCCATTATTTTGTAACTTTCTTATTTTTTTTACTCATTTTCATACATATAAATGATGAAGGTCTTCACAGATATATGCGCGTAGTGTAGGAAAACAACTAGTTAGAATATATACATGTATGTAGTGAAACGCCACTTGGCAACTCCTCATGATACTTGGAGGCAACAAATACGTTTTTTAAGAAATCCATGAATGCATGAATGTATGTGTCCTTGAATAGTTGAATGCATGGGTATACATGCATGTCTTAATTGATGGGACGTGATGGTTGATTAATTTGGAGATTAACTCCAAAAAGGTTGGAGTTTGGATTTATGTAACAAAAAATCTGTTTGGACTCTTTGAGTCTGGACTCAAAGAATTTTTTTATTAATAATTTAAAATATCTATTTAAGTAAAAGACCTAATTACCTTCTAACCTCAAACATCAATAATGAATTTGAATTAAGGGTCTTTATATCTTTTTGATTGTTTGAGTCCGAACTTTTTGAGTCCATCTAGCACTAATCATCTTTAGCTACTTACATATGTGATAAAGTCATATTGATATATATGAGAAATAAAAGGAAACGTTTCAATACAAAGAGGTGTAGACGTGAATATATTGAATGAATAATTCAAACACCTTTTTAAAATGAACCGTGGTGTCTTACTAAAAGAATCGAATTGATGTATTACATATTATAAATATTCCAAAACATAATAGGATAAACACACAAAAATTTTGATTCCGATTTTCTTAAGGAAAGTTCATATTTTCTCTCCGGTCATTAAATTCATTGTTTTAACAGTGAGTGAGTACAATAGTTTGATCCAGTTGTTCTTACAGTCTAAAGTGTTGTAGTCGTAGGATCACGATTCATGAGCATTGCAAAGTGGTTCCAGTTATATATATGGCCGATGGGCCTAAGGCCGTCCCTTCCTAGCTTTCCTAGTTAAGTCTCAACTCCAAGCTCCAAAATGCTTGCGGGGAAAGCTAATTGATAGTGAGCTTTCTATTTTTAAGCTTCGGCCTTTCCCCTTGATGAAAGCAAAAGGGTTACATGATCGGCGGACGAACGCCATTGAGATGGTAGCCTTTAATGTGAAGTGGTACGAGATTAACAGCCGTGTAAATAGCATTCTTTGTAATAAACAGTTGGGGAGTGGCATAGAGGACATAAAGTACCCCAAATGTACGTAATTTTGAGTTCAATATATCTCGTTGTGGAGCCTTGCTCCAATTTCCTCAAAAAACTATAGTAAATTTAATTTGTCGCAAACCAACAAGTTGGTAGCTCACTAATTTAATATGGGTAGGAACATCTATCCCTATGCCCGATTTTCTTTAACAATTAAAATCTCGTTCCCTAATTTTTTTCTTAATAAAGAATTTATAACTTCTCCAAAAGATTAGTTGAACTCATAACGCCCTAAAATTTTTCCTTTAATAAGTGATGTTTAATCAATCTCATAATAGATGCTTTGATTTCGTTCCCTAAATTTCTATTTTGCTCCACCATTATCAAGTTCTACAAAATTAATTTCTAATAAAGTATTTTCTCCAGTAAAAATAAATAAGTTTTTCTAGCAAAAACTTTTTGATCAAAATTACTCCATCCGTTTCTTTATAAGTGACTTTTTAGCCATTTTAAAATATTTTAAAATATTTGTTATTTGATAGTTTTAATACACATTAATTACTTAATTAACTTTTATACCATTTATATAAAAAACATAATAATTACACATTAATAACTAGTGTATGTAGAAGTGGTGGTATTAAAAGTGATAAATGGTGATTTAGTAATTTAATTGTCACTTTCTCCTCAATCAAGATAATTAAGTGACTTTCTTAAAAACTGTAAACAACCTTAAAACGACACTTAAAAAGAAGGGTAATGCTAGATGGACTCAAAAAGACCGGACTCAAACAACCAAAAAGACATAAAGACCCTAATTAAAATTCATTATTAATGTTATTTTCTTTTACTTAGGTAGATATTTTAAATTGTTAACAAAAAATCTTTGTATTTATTTTTGTATTTTTATTTTCTTCGAGAATGTATTTATTATTTTTTCTACCAATTATACCCTTATACAATTCAAATATTTATGGCTAGTCAACATCCCATGCTTCGTATGTGGGCAAAAAAAAAAAAATCAAAATATTATATAAAACCGAATTAAACGTATATTATTATATAAATAAAAAACAGGAAAAAAACAAAAATAAAAAACATCTACATAAAATATGTTGATTGTAATAAAAAATTACCTACAAATAACAAAATATAAATTATGATATCATCATGTCATGTGTCAATCCGTGAGAGCTTCTCATATGCCACATGTCGCATTGTGAAACTTTCTCACAGAAATAATTCATTTATATATATTGAAGATTCTTCAATTCTTTAATTTATTTAATATCAAAAAGTGTATATATTAATTACACTTATAATTAAATGATGTTTTAATTATTGTGCTCTTATCTTAAACAATTTATATATTTGTGATCGGACGGATTACATGAAACTCTATTTCTCTCAATCTCTATCGGGGACCCAACTAACAAAGTTGGTGTGTTCGAATCTATAGCTTTCTAGACTTCTAGTGGTCTCAAATTCCCCTTTTGTAGTGATGGCTTTGTTAATACTTTGATCTTGTGGTCCAGATGCTGTCTACTAATTGACCAACACAGATCACGCCACCCCCCTCGCAGTCCTCAATTATTTGGTTTCACATTTCCAATACATCCACATAATATATTGAAACTCATATTTTTCAAAAAAAATACAATGAAAACTATAATTGTGATGTAGAGCATTTGATTCTCCAGTGTCGGTGATATATGAATAAGTTTTTTTTTTTTTTTACTCCTTAATTACAAGAAGTACTGTTTTAATATTGCTCGAGTTACAGAACATGAACCAACTATGATAAGTATGATGTTTTGCATTGGCTTGTTAATATTACACTAGATATAAGTACTTCTACCAGATACGGCTACGAATGCTGTATAAAATAATGATTGAACTTTGAACAGCAAAGTCATGGGTATCAATTGCACTGATGCCCATCACCACACGCAATTCAAAGGTGTCTGCTTTTACACCGCCGACTGCTACGCTGTGTGACCACCGCACCCTCCAATCCCAAATAATAAAATCATATCCACAATTCTTACTAGTGAAAGATGAATCACTAGTGTTAACATTAAATACTTTTAACCTTGACTAGGTAAGTTTTTTATGTTAAAAAATATTTTGTCGCGATAAAAATTAATTTGATAGAATTCTAACTAATAGTAAATACTTATAAATGACATAAAAAAAGTAAATATGAATAAACATTCTCTATATTTCAGGTAAAAAAACTACTAGGATGACTAGTTTTGATACACAATTGTCAGTTGTTTCGACAAATTTGAAACACGTCCACACATCTAATGCATAATACAAGGACTCTAAGAAAATTTTCAATTATTAGAGTAAATCATTAATATGTGTAATCAAGTGGTGGTGACTATTTCGAGGTTTATCTGTGGTTGTAAAGTGTTGTATTGGGACTATAAAAGTGAATGAAATATCTCCTGTTTAGTTTGACTGTTCAGGTCATGAACAGAGAAAGTGAGATGTTGAGCTTCATTTTCTTTCGTTTAGGATTGTCAAGACTTCATGCATGAGTTCTTACATAGTATCAGAGCCTAACAGCATCTGCCATAGAGGTTAGATATGAAACTCTTGCGAGCGGATTGTGTTTTCCGTGATACAAGTGTGAAAGTTGAAGATTGGTTCTTGAAAGTTCGAAACAAAGGTATTGTAGGTTCAAGATCATCATCCTCAAAGATGTCTGGTTCAGATATGATGAAGTTACAAGGTAATTCATGAAGATTTGGCGAATCTGAGGGTGAATATAGTGATTCTTAGTGAAGATCTGACAAACAGAGGTTAGATATAGTAGTTCTCGATTCTGATCTGTGAAGTTTGATAAGTTTCTTTGAAGATTTGAAGAAAAGAAGGTTGGATATGTTAGATTTGAAGAGTTGCGAACATATCTTCTAGTAGATTTGAAGATTCTGAAGTTGTTCTTCGCAGCTTTGGAAGTGAAAAGTTCAGATCTGGAAGTTCTTGGTTTGGATCTGGTAGTTGTTGAGAGTTAGTTGTGACGGCCTCGGTTCCACAATCCTAAACTGGGCCCCGCCCAGCCTAGACTTACGTGGACCCCCGAGCCCGTCTCGCCGAGTCACGCAAGCCTAATCAACCTTCCTTTACTATTTACCATATATTAAGCAATTAAAGTTGAGTTAATCAATTGGTGAGTTATCGTAGTTATAGCGGAAGCAATTAAATCTCAAACTAAATGAAAAACCTCAAGACACACAAGTTAAAAAACCTAGAGTGTGGAAACCCCGAATGTGCATATCATCATCAATGAACAGTCAGAGGACAGTAAACACATGATATATATGTCCAAGATCTCTAAAAAAATGAACTCCCAGTCTTTCAAAAAAAGTATATATAATAATACAAAAGAATCACCTATGTCAGACAAGTGGTAAAAACTGCTCGGTATCCTCAAATGATATCTCCTATCTATGGAGCCTTCCCCTTGCTGGATTGTGGATCTGCACTCCGTCAAACACAAGAATGACGAGCCCAGGTAAGTAACGCCAAGCAGGACATATATACAGTATTTCGAAATAAATAAATAAGTATAATTCATGCAAATAGAAAGAAGGGACAAATAACGCATGAATATAAAGACTATGAATAAATCAATCGATAAGTGAGGGTCCATAATTCCAAAACCGAATAGCAAGGAGTCTCGACCAAAATGTCGTTGAGTCGCGACAAAAATCCAACAGACTCGGGTTCAGAACGAGACACAACCTACTAGCCCTAACCCTTGCGACTACGAGATACCAACAGACCTGGATAAGTGCCCCTAACGTACACTCAATTGGGAGATATCAACGATGTCCTGATAAGAGCTCATATCACAGATAAATAGTAACTATGACTCACTTGCCAATGGACCACTCGACCAATGAAAATTTCAAAAGAAATGATGAACAAAGCAATAACAACAAATTAAAGCTCATGAAATAACTGTAAAATTATTCATTGGTTTACTTACCTGTATCCAAGCTAATACACACTCAAATCGGCTTCGACACGCCCCAAATCCGTACCTAATACCCTGCACTAGTAAACTATGCGTCTGATAATCATATGGACAATTTACATTGTGTTAGAGCCTATTTAAGAAATTTTTAGGTTTTTAAATCCCAAAATTGCTCAAAAACTCCCGACAACTTCAAAACCAAGTTTTTGTAATTTCCTTAACATTTTCTATTTTTCCAATATTTCCTAAATTTTCTTGATTTTTTCTTAATTCTTATTTGATTTTTTTGTTATTCTTTTTATTTATTTTTATCTATTTTATGTAATTTATTTTATTAAAAATTAGTTTAATTTAATTTAATTTTTAAATTATTATTTTATTATTGGGGTGAGCTTGGACTTGACCCGGTCCAGCTAGACTCGAGTCCACCCAACCAAGTCCAATCGAACCTGGATCGACCCATGTCTAGTCGGCCCGACCCAACCCACCTATTCCCTCCCCTCCATTGTTGAACGAACAAATAGCATTTGCACTCTGTTCGTTCAACAGAACACACATTCTTTTTCTCTTTTTCTCAATCAATCAACCACATAACCAACACCCCATATACATTATTTGCACATTACAATGAAAATCCAACATTTAATCCCTCAAAATCAACAATAACTATGTCAAATTCAAAAATTCTTCAAATGACCAAGCTATATGTTATTGGAGTGGGAGAGGTTACATAGTTTGATAATCTCCTTTTTCCTTACCAAAGCTTCAATGGACACACTTCTCTTCTTCTCCAATACACTCTAGTAGCCCATTCTCTCATTCTCCAAATTGTTGAGATCAAAAACTTAAGTGATAAGCTTGGTTGACTCAAATATATATTTATGATTGGAGTTGATTATACATTAGCCACACATCAACTTGCATGTACGTATCCCAAAGCTTAACTTGTGGTCCACCTTCACACACTTGACCCACAAGTCATGTTTAAGTGACTCAAGTTGACTCCATTGACCTCATGATGGGTGAATACGTGTCTCGATGCAAATCTAGTGCTTCCTTGTTTTATTTTCACTAACTATAGTTACATTAATATTTATTTTAATGTGACCACATTAGCCACTAATAAACTAACATAAACTCACATTTAACTCAATTTAATTAAGCTTACCCCATAAGTCGATACCTTGGTCTCAAGATGATACGCAACTCGAGCTACGCCTGTGGCGGTCCTAGTTCCACAACCCAAATTAGGCCCCGCCTGGCCTAGACGTACATGAATCCCGAGTCAATCCTCGCGACGTCAACGCAAGCCTAGTTAGCCTTCATAACCATATTTTATTATGTATCGTGAGTTATTCAAATTTGTAAGTTATCAAAGTTTATGCGGAAGCGATTTCAACTTAAACAAATCTAAGCAACTCTACATAAATAAGTCAGGACAACCTAGAGTGTGGAAAACCCCACATATACTCCATGTCTTAAAATATCTCACATAACCCATGTATCCCATGTGATAAAAATAATATACATAAGTAATACAAAACCTACAAAAATGTGAGAGAAGGCCGCTCCAAAGTCCTCACGATAGATCTCATAGTATTGGCCCCTTTCCCTTACTCGATTGCGGATCCGCACTCAGTTAAACACAAGAATAACGAGTCTAGGTAAGTAATTCCAGTAAGATACTAACCAACATTTCGAAAATATAATGACGCATTAATAAATAAAAAACTGTAAATAAATTTAAAGCAATTGATACATGAGTGTCCAAAGATGCAAACGGAGAGGCGCAAGTAGTCCCGACCAGTAGGTCGTTGAGTCTTGGCAAAACATCAAGACTCGAGCTCTAGGACGTGGTACACTCACAAGCCCTAAACCCACGAGATAGTGAGACTTTCTGGAACAACCACACTAAGACCTCACACCCCGTCAAAATCAGTAACCAGTGCAGTGCATCTCGAGGTCATGATGCTGGTATGTTTCCTCGGCCCGTTACTCCTTCTAAGGACCACGTTGACTCACTTACCCTCGGACAACTCAATTAGAATGGAATTTCAAGGATATATAACAAAGAAAGGAACAAAAATATTCAAATAGATTTAAATGAAATAATTATGCATTTCCAAGCTAGTTTACTTACCTCAATCCACATGCTTATTACTAGCCTATCCAGCATCTCGAAACACTACAAAACGCGTTCTCAAACTGTCGTATCACTTCCTTAAATTCTTTATATCATTTAGTATCAATTCAAGTCTAATATCTTTGGTTTAGAACTCTTAAACCATACAAATATTGCGACCAAAGTGCGCTCGAGAGTTATTTCTAAAATAATACTTAATAATAATTTCAAAGTATTATCACCTAGCCCACTAGAGTTACGATTTTAACTCCGAAAACCTCATAATTTCTCATGATAACTAAGAAGGAACTTGTAGTACTTATGACATACTTTCCATAGTTTCTAATAATACTCAAATCGGATCATAAATGGAGAAGTTACGAATTTTCTAATATAGCATGCCAACTTGACAAACTTTATTTATTTTCAACTAGAAAGTGTCTCCAAATACTCTAAACTCGATAATAAATGCCACAAAACCACTTAATACCAACACCAAAATATTTCCACGGCTAGTGGAGTCAAATTGTATAATTAAGTCATCAGGAAACCTAATATAAAACAATATCGACTATAAAAAGATCTCCAAAAAAAGTTATCATTTGAATTGCATTAATTCAAATCATCAAAACCCTAACCCACGTCAGTGAAATTTATCCCAGATTGACGCAAATCAATCTAATACACTAATTAACGACAATTCATACCAATTTTTATCGAATCCCCGCGAAAGAAGTTGAAAATCACGAGAATTCAAATTGAATTGAGAAAAAATGCCCAGCATTAAGAATTTACCAAATTACGGGTTGAATAATTCATTTTTGCCGCGAAACTTAGCTCGAATTGACCGTCTTTCGGTCCTCTACAATTTTACGGAAAGAAATCGGGCAAAAATCGGATGTCGAGAGCTCCGCGAGTGAAAACCCAATGGGTTTAGGGAACGTTGGAATGAACGTTCTGTCAATTGAAACCAAATGAGTTTTTTTTCATTTCCTATAGACATACATATATATATATATATATATATATATATAATTCCCGAAAGTCCTATTTTGATGTGTTTTGACTTCCAGTGCTCGTTTTCAATCCCGTTATTCACCAAATTGAACCATACTTTTGACAAAATAGCCCATTTTGATAAAATATTAAAATACTGGTTTTGGTCATGCCAAAACCCAAAAATCTTAACTTTTTCCATGACATACCTAACTATAACAAACTAATTCTCTTGCCATATTTAACCAAGCTTACATCAAATTAAACTCAATATTAACCTCGACTACTGCCAACTAACACGAAACTCGAGGTAAGATCTTACCTCCACATTTATGAAATTAATTATTTTAAATTGTTCAATCTTTTTATATGATAAATAATATAAGCATCACACAAAAATATCATATCTCGGTGTTTATACCCAAGATTTGGACATACGAATCACGACAAGTTGATCCAACATACGACCCTAATATGGCACGTGGTGCGAGTTAGATTTTTAGGGTCGTTATAGTCTTCCCAACTAATTAGAATTTCGTCCTCGAAATTGAAGCAATTCACAAAAGAAGAATTTAAGGCCCAGGTCATACCCGACCAAAGCCATACCCTATTATGGGCTTGGCTCATCCGAGACGAGCTGGGCTCCTCGAGACCTCCAGGTAGTGTGAGACTCAACTACCACACCATCTATGTCTTCCCCCAATATATGCCACAGGCAACATACTCGAAACATATATTGGGATAGTGTTTCGCCTCTCTAGACAAGAATACGTGCTCCGGGGGTTTAAGTACGCATGTTTGGCGAGTCTGTACCATTGACCTGGTCCACCGTCTTTAACATACACATCCTTCGTATATTCGCGAGAATGTAAATTAGTCTCTTTGACTGTCCGTTAGTCTCTCTAGTCTAATGGGTTTCAAACTCAACTAATCGACCAAACGATCGAAAATAAAAGATATCGTAGCACCAAAATCTAACATAGCGTACATAAAACGACTGCAAATATAAAACATACCCTCTATTAGGTTACGGGTAGAAGTTGGATTTAGCGCGGCAACAGCATGAACCTGCTCCCGGCTCTACTGTGGTTGCCCTTTACCCAATCGTGGACACATACTGGAGAAGTGACCTGACTGTCCACACTCCCAACAAGTACGCTGAGATCCCGATCCAGATGGAACACTCTGTCCTCGTCCATACCTCTGCCCCTGACCATTGCCTCTACCCCTACCATTACCACTACCACCGCCCTTAGTCCTTTGATACTGCTGTCATTGAGAACCTGACGGTGCCGACAGCTGTGGTGTGCTGATATAACTCTATATTGGAGCAAATGGTATTGGCGCAATACGCGTTGCAGGAGGTGGAGATGCAACAAATCCCACACTTTGAGCTCAATCTCTCAACCTCCACTATCTAGGTCTCTTCCTCATCCCGTCAACTTCAGGTCTGACATCTGTCTGTGTTGGTAGTGAAGTTGCGACTACTGTACTAGTGTGCGTGCTCGGAAAAGCCTTACTAGCCAAACTCCTTTCATATGCCTCCCGTATAGTTCCTGGAGCAGTAGTCACCACCATAGACCCAACCTCAGCCAATAGGCCATTCATGAAGTAGTAGGCCTGATCAGCGTCCGTATCTGCTATGCCTCTAGCATAGTGCATTAATTGCAAATATTGGCCCATATACTGCATCACTATCTCGTCGGCGGCCTGTCGGATATTCTGAAACTCGGTCCTCTTTATATTTCTGACCGAGGGAGGGAAATACTTTTGATTGAACCTCTAATTGAACTCAGCTAATCCTTGGGCTTCCCCTTCATAGCCACCATGCTACGCCACCATACATCATCCTCCCCGAATAATGAAGTTGATGAGATGCTCAACATTATATGCTCTGGTGTTGCCAAGACGTCATGAATCTTCTCGTGACTCCTCATAAACTTCTCTTCTGCTTCGAGATCCGTACCACCGTGAAACTTCTCCGGGTGATGCCTCTAGAACTCGCGAGACTGCCTCGACTCAGCCGTCGCTTGAGTACTCGCATCATGGGCATACTCGACGTACCATCTGCGGTGTATCAGGTGTAGGTGGTACTCTCTCAACCTGAACCTGAACTCCCTCATCAGTCATAGGTTTAGTCGATGTTGTAGGAGTCGTAATAATGACATGCATTGTCGTTCCATTCCTGACTGAGTAACTAGTGTTGTAGATGTAGAAGGTGATGGTGCAACCTGTGCCCTCAATAGTCGAAAAATCTTTTGAAGTTGTTGGCCATGTAAGGTGACCAACTGGGACATCTTATCTAACCTCCCATGAACGTCACCCGAACCGGTATCGCTAATCTCGGGCTAATCGACCATCGCAATAAAAAATGTGATTCTTGATCAGAACATATCTATTAATACTAGTAATATACAATACATCAAATAACTCATATAATCCAATTTTAACTTTCCCCAACTCTTCTCACTTCCCAACTAAGACTTAAGTCAGGATCATAGGGTTCCACTATAAGTTCCAACTCATCCTAACTGTATTATTGATTTGTGTATTTTGTGGGTTGTTCTTGAGTTAAGCATAAAGACTTAGGCTTTGATACCAACTGTGAGGGCCCCTGTTCCACAACCCAAACTGGGCCCCGCCCGGCCTAGACTTACGTGGACCCCGAGTCAATCCTCACAACGTCAACGCAAGCCTAGTCAGCCTTCCTAACCATATTTCATTATGTATCATGAGTTATTCAAATTTGTAAGTTATCAAAGTTTATGCGGAAGTGATTTCAACTTAAACAAATCTAAACAACTCTACATAAATCAGTCAGAACAACATAGAATGTGGAAAACCCTACATATACCCCATGTCTTAAAATATCTCACAAAACCCATATATCCCATGTGACAAAAATAATATACATAAGTAATACAAAACCTACAAAAATGTAAGAGAAGGCCGCTCCAAAGTCCTCACAATAGATCTCCTAATACTGGCCCATTTCCCTTACTCAATTGCGGATCTGCACTCAGTTAAACACAAGAATAACGAGTCTAGGTAAGTAATGCCAGTAGGATACTAAATAACATTTCAAAAGATATAAGGACGCATGATAAATAAAAGACTGTAAATTAATTTAAAGCAATCGATACATAAGTGTCCAAAGATGCAAACAAAGAGGCGCAAATAGTCTCGACCAGTAGGCCGTTGAGTCTTGGCAAAACATCAAGACTTGGGTCCTAGGACGTGGTACACTCAAAAGCCCTAAACCCACGAGATAGCAAGACTTCTGGAACAACCACGCTAAGACCTTACACCCCGTCAAAATTAGTAACCAGTGCAGTGCATCTCGTGGTCATGATGCTAATATGACCTCGGCCCGCCACTCCTTCCAAGGACCACCGTTGACTCCCTTGCCCTCGAACAACTCAATTAGAATGAGATTTCAAGGATATATAACAAAGCAAGGAACAAAAATATTCAAATAGATTAAAATAAAATAACTGTGCATTTCCTAGCTGGTTTACTTACCTCAATCCACACGCTTATTCCTAGCCTATCCGACCTTTCGACACTCCAAAATGCATTCTTAAACTGCCGTGTCTCTTCCTTAGATTCTTGATATCATTTAGTATCAATTCAAGTCTAATATCCTTGGTTTAGAACTCTTAAACCATACAAATATTGCGACTAAAGTAGGCTCGAGAGTTATTTCTAAAAATAAAACTTAATAATAATTTCAAAATATTATCAACTAGCTCACTAGAGTTATGGTTTTAACTCTGAAAACCTTATAATTATTCATAATAATAAAAAAAACAACTTGTAGTAATCATGACATACTTTCCATAGACTCCAAGAATATGCAAATCGAATCACAAATGGAGAAGTTGCGAATTTTCTAATATTGCATGTCAACTTGACAAACTTTATTTATCTTCATTAGAGAATGTATCCAAATCCTCAAAACTCAATAATAAATGCCACGAAATCACTCGATACCAACACCAAAATATTTCCACGGCATGTGGATTCAAATTGTATAATTAAGTCATCCATAAACCTAATATAAATCAATATCAACTATAAAAACATGTCCAAAATAGTTATCAACTGAATTGCATTAATTAAAATCATCAAAACCCTAACCCACGTCATGAGATTTATCCCAAATTGACGCAAATCAATCTAATACACCAATTAACGACAATTAATACCAATATTTATCGAAACCCCGGGAAAGAAATTGAACAATCGTGAGAATTCAAATTGAATTGAGGAAAAATGCCCGACATTAAGAATCTACAAATTACGGGAATACCTCGTTTCTGCCGCATAAACTTAACTTGAATTGATCATCTTACGATCCTCTACGATTATACGGAAAGAAACTAGACGAAAATCGATGTCGAGAGCTCCTCGAGCGAAAACCCAATTGAGGGGTTTAGGGAACGTTCGAATGAACGTTCTGTCAATTCAAATCAAATGAGTTTTTTTTTTTTTTTTCTTTTTTTTTCATTTCTTGGTTTATATATATTTTTATATATAAATATATATATTTATTAATTCCCGAAAGTCCTATTTTGATGTGTTTTGACTTCCGGTGCTCGTTTTCGATCCCATTTTTCACCGAATTGAACCGAACTCTCTACGAAATAGTCCATCTTCATAAAAAGTCTAAAATACTGGTTTTGGTCATGCCAAAACCCCAAAAATCTTAACTCTATCCATGACATACCCAACTTTCACAAACCAATTCTCTTGGCATATTTAACCAACCTTACACCAAATTAAACCCAATCTCAACTTCGACTATTACCAACTAATATGAAACTCGAGGTAACATCTTACCTCTATATTTTTAAAATTAATTATTTGAAATTGTTCAATCTTTTGTATAATAAATAATACGATCATCACATAAAAATAACATACCTCGGTGTCTACACTCGAGATTTGGACTTACGGATCACGACAAGTAGATCCCACATACGACCCTAACATAGCACGTGGCGTGAGTTAGATTTTAGATCGTTACAGCCTCCACTTGTCTTGACACCGTAATGCCCCGTGTGTTCCTTACTCGCACATTACCAAATTTAACTAATCTAACTTGTTCAATCTTTTGTATAATAAATAATACAAGCATCAAACAAAAATAGCATACCTCGGTGTCGACTCCCGAAACTTGGACATGTGTATAACGAAAAGTGGGTCTCAAGTACAACCTTGAAATGACATGTGACAAGAGTTAGATTTTTAGGGTCATTACAGGCTTCCCAACTAATTAGAATTTTGTCCTCGAAATTGAAACAAATTATAAAGGAAGAACTTACTAAAACTCAAAAGAGTAGAGAAAGTACTCACAAATGTTTGATTTGAGCTCCCATTAGCTCCTCATTTTCGTGATGCTGACATTTGGCTAAGACTGATGAGATCTCTTTGTTCCTTAAAACCTTCACCTTATGATCCATAATCTGAATAGGCTGTTTGTTATAAGTAATGTCCTCCCTCAAGTCCATCTGGCTCAATCCACTATCGGTCGTCTGCCCTCTCTCGACCTATCCAGTCGAAGCATAGAAACATGAAATACAGGGTGGATCCCGGACAACTAAGGTGGCAACTCCAACTCATGCGCGACCTTGCCTATTTGCTTCTTTACTCTGAACGGACCAACGAACCTTGGCGCAAGCTTTCTTTTAATCCCAAACCTCTTGTGACCCTTTATCGGAGAAACTTTCAAATACACATAGTTTCGACATCATATGCTAACTCGCAGTGATATATATCATAATATTTTTTCTGCCTCTCGTGCGCACCTTTCATTCTCAATCTAATCAATCATATGATCTTTGTGTGATCCACAACAATCTCAAGCTCAATCACTGCCACATCCTCGGGCTCCGCCCAGTAAGATGGAGATCTACACGATCTACCGTAGAGTGCCTTAAACGGTGCCATACCAATACTGGCCTGATAACTATTATTATAGGCGAACTCACACAAATGAAGATACTCTTCCCATGATCCACCGTACTCTAACACACACATCCTCGGCATATTCTCGAGAATCTTAATCAATTTCTCTGACCGTCCATCAGTCTGCAGATGATAAGATGTACTGAGATCCAAATGCGTACCAAACTGTGCCTGCATGTTCTGCCAAATCCGAGATATAAATTGTGACCCTCTGTCAGACACAATCGTTAATGGTAAGCCATGTAATCGCACGATCTCTTGTTCGTACAAACTCACTAACCTATCCACCCGACGTGTGGTAGAGATTAGTAAAAAGTGCGCAGACTTCGTCAATCTGTCCTACTATCACGTGGATACTGTCATGCCCGCGCTGAGATTGAGATAGCCACTAAAGAAATCCATGGCAATATACTCCCACTTCCACCAAAGGATGGGAAGTGGCCGTAATAACCCACCGATTGTCCGATGCTTAGCGTTAACTCGTTGCCATACCTCACACACTCTAATGTAATCAAAAACACTGATCTTCCTCCTCGACCACTAGAAAAGTCGATGCGCATCATCGTACATCTTAGTACGACCCTGATGAACCATAAAACGTGAGTGTTGAGCCTCATTAAGTATCTCATTACGTAACTCAGCCTTTATGGAATCCACAGTTGACCTCTAAATCTCAGGCACGAGTCTGTCAACTAACTCTAATTTGAATGATTTGAAACTCCATCAAACTCCAAGAATCTCTAGTAATGCTCATCTATCTGCTCGACCCTCAAGTACCCTCTGAATTGATACTATCTTAGTCCTTATATGCCCATAAATCAACACTTTGGTACCAATCGGAATATCAACAGAATACATCAACTCGACCGCCTC
Organism: Stephania yunnanensis; assembly: GCA_039657365.1. Classification (NCBI taxonomy): domain Eukaryota; kingdom Viridiplantae; phylum Streptophyta; class Magnoliopsida; order Ranunculales; family Menispermaceae; genus Stephania; species Stephania yunnanensis. The sequence goes on along the minus strand of CM077585.1, from coordinate 47,864,065 downwards.
GAGTAAACCATACTCGTGTTTCATATGGCAAGTAATAATCTCCGAGTCTTCCCCTCTGCGACTTAATGCATCTACAACAACATTGGCCTTCACGAGTGATACTCCAAAGAGAAATCATAATGCTTGAGGAACTCAAGTCAACACCTCCGTTCATATTCAGATCCTTCTGAGTAAACATGTGCTTCAAACTCTTACGGTTAGTGAATAACATGAATCTATTACCATAGAGATAATGGCGCCAAATCTTCAGTGCAAAAACCACTGCCGCTAGCTCCAAGTCATGTGTAGGGTAGTTATTGTTGTGAATCTTCAGTGTCGGGACGTGCGGCAATCACTCTACCGTCATGCATCAATACATAACCTAAACCGACCTTAGAAACATTAGTGTTTACCTCAAAACCCTTTCCTGACTTAGGTAATACTAGAACTGGTGCGGTAGTCAATTTTCCCTTCAAGGTCCTGAAGGCTTGTTCACAACTATCATTCCACTAAAAATTTATATCTTTCATCGTCAATTGCATCATTGGTGTCGGAATCTTTGAGAAATCTTGAACAAAACGTCAGTAATAGCTTGCCAACCCCAAGAAGCTGCAGATCTGTGTCACCGTCCACGATGTAGACCAATCTATTACAGCTCTGACCTTAGTGTGATCCACCGACACTCCTCTGGTTCCGACGATGTGTCTAACAAATCCGGCCTTGTAAGCCAAAATTCATACTTGTTAAACTTTACATACAGTCAGTGAGCCTCAAAGTTTGCAAAATCATCTTAGGTGCTCCCCGTGATCCTCACGAGTTTTAAAGTAGATAAAGATGTTGTCGATGAACATAATGACGAACCTATCCAAATATTGTCTCAACACTAGTTGCATCAGGTCCATAAACATCATTGGGGCATTAATCAACCTAAAATACATGATTGTGAACTAGTAATGTCCATATGGAGTGCATAATGCAGTCTTCTCCCTATCCTCTGGCTTAATACTCAACTGATGGTACCCATATCTCAAATCAATCTTTGAGAACCATTGTCCTCTTGTCAGCTGGTCGAACAAATCATCAATGCGAGAAAGTGAACACTTTTCTTCACTGTCACCTTGTTGAGCTGTTTGTAATCAATGCATAATCTCAGGCTGCATTCTTTCTTCTTAACAAACAAGACTGGCACCCCAATTAAGGAGACATACTCGGGTGGATGAATCCTAACTCCAACAATTTATCAAGCTATCCTCTCAGATCCTCTAACCCCCACGGAGCCATCTAATACGGCGGAATAGATATAGGTTTGGTTCATGGGATTAAGTCAATGATAAAGTCAATCTCCCTAAGCGGTGGTAATCCCGGTAGCTCTGCTGGGAAAATGTTAGGAAACTCGCATACCACTATACCTCCTCCAACCTAATCACAACCCATTCCGTCGTACTCAATACACTAGTGAACAACTCGACATCTACACTAGTGTCAACTCTATCTCTGGTAATAGGCAAACTAGTCAAAGTCCCTTGAAAACTAAATTTGGGATGCCTTAAAATATGAAATGTGACTCTTTATTGAAACAATGGATATGTGCGTGATAAGCACCCAACCAATCCATTCCCGGTAATACATCAAACTCGAGGAACTCTAACAGTCTCAGGTCCACTGGCATAATATGACCTTCTATCTCCACCGAACAATCAACACACAACAAGTTCGCGTAGATCTTGTCCCCAGTAGCTATGTGCTAAGGATCAAGTGTCTCTCTAGTTTAGTACGTTTCAAACCCAACTCATCAACCATACGATCTAAAATAAAAGAAATAGGAGAAACAAAATCAAACAAATCATGCATGACTCTACTACAAATATAAACCATACCCTCAATTAGATTACGGTTGGCAGTCGGTCTGGTACAACAACTACATGAACCTGCTCCCGACTCACTCTGCTGCGGCTCCCCTCAGCCTAATCGTGGATAAGCACTGATGAAATGACCTAACTATCCACACTCCCAACAACCCCTTTGATATCCTTATCCAGAGGAACCACGCTATCCCTATCCTTGTCCCTATGTCTGACTAGACCTCTGTCCCTGTCTATGCACCTGACTGGAACTCTGCCTCTGCTATCAGTCCTCTGATAATACTAATGCGAGGACCTTAGGTGTTGGCTGCAGTGGTGCACTAGCGTAGCTCGGCCCTGGACCCACTAACACCGGCGCAATATGAGTTGCATAAGGCGAATATGCAATAGATCCTACTCTCTAAGCTCGATCTCTCTGCCTCAATAATCTAAATCTCTTCATCCTCCGATCACCTCTAAAACCTCCCACTGATTGTGATGATGCCGATGATGCAATCGGTACTGGTCGCATGTGCTCCCAAAGCTGTCGCTAGCCATAACTTTCTCATAGGCCTCCGATAATGTGCTCGGAGCCATTGTCACAACAATAGAACCAATATAGTCTAGTAGACCATGCACAAAGTAGTAAGCCTGGTCGGCGTTAGTGTCGTCTGCACTCCCAGAATACTACATTAAGCATAGATACCAGTCCATATACTACGTAACTAACTCTCTGGTCCTCTGTTCAATGGTCAGAAACTCAGTCCTATTTCGGTTATAGACTATAGGAGGTATGTACTTTTCGTTAAACCTCTCCTTGAACTCAGCCCAATCCTTGGGCTTCCCCTTCGACGCCACCATAGTGCGCCACCAAACATCAGCCTCGCCTAATAATGAAGCTGATGATATACTCGTCTGCATATGTGCTGGTGTGGCCAGTACATCATGTATTTTCTCGTAGCTCCTCATATACCTCTCTGCAGCCTCGAGGTTAGTACCCGAGAGAACTTCTCCGGATGATGCCTCTAAGACTCGCGAGCCTGCTTCGCCTCAACTGTAGCCATAACACCCGATCGGTCAACGTGTTCGGCGTATCCTCTACCAGTGCCTCATCAGCCACTATAGGTCTTGCATGAACTGGAAGTGCTGCAGGTAGGTCATGGACTGTAGGAGCACTCCCGACCTTAATAACTAGAGCTGCTGACGTGGAAGGTGATGTTATCGCCTAAGCTCTCAATAGTCGAAGAATCTCCTGAAGCTGCTGATCGTGAGATGTAATCATCTGTGACATGCCATCTAATCTCCTCTATGCGTCTCCCCGCGACTATCACTTGTATCGGGCTGATCGGCCATCGTTAATTGAAAAAAAAAATGATTTTCACGATCAGAACATAGCTAGCGATAGTTAATAGTACAACAAATCAAATAGCTTGTAGTCCAGGTTTTAAATTTCCCTAACTCTCCTCACTTCCCAACTAAGACTTAAGGTAAAATCATAGGGTTCCACTTCTAAGTTCAATCTTTCCTAACTTCCGCCGGTTTGTGTGTTAATGGGTTGTGATTTAAATCAAGAGTCTAGTATTTAAAACTTCGGCTCTGATACCAACTTTGACGACCCCAATTCCACAATCCTAAATTGGGTCTTGCCCGGCCTAGACTTACGTAGACTCCCGAGCCAGTCTCGCTGAGTCACACAAGCCTAGTCAGCCTTCCTTTACCATTTACCATATATTAAGCAATTAAAGTTGAGTTAATCAATTAGTGAGTTATCATAGCTATAGCGGAAGCAATTAAACCTCAAAGACACACAAGTTAAGAGAATAGTCAGAGGAGAGTAAACACAAGATATAAATGTCCAAGATATCTCAAAAACTTAACTCCCAGTCTTTCAAAAAAAGGATATCTAATAATACAAAAGAATTACCTATGTCAGACATGTGGTAAGAACTATTTCGGTATTCTCAAATGATATCTCCAATCCGTGGAGCCTTCCCCTTGTTGGACTGTGGATCCGCACTCCGTCAAACACAAGAATGACGAGCCCAGGTAAGTAACGCTAAGCAGGACATATATACAATATTTGAAAATAAATAAATCAATATAATTCATGCAAATAGAAAGAAAAGAATAGAGAACGTATGAATATAAAAGTCTGTAAATAAATCAATCGATAAGTGAGGGTCTGGAATATGAAAACCGAATAGTAAGGTGTCATGACTAAAAGGTTGTTGAGTCGCGACAAAAGCCCAGCAGACTCGGGTTCAAGACTAAACACAGCCTACCAGCCCTAACCCTTGCGACTATGAGATATCTACATACCCGGATAAGTGCCCTCAACGTACACTTAGTTGGGAGATATCAATGGCGTCCATATAAGATCTCATATAACATATAAATATTAACCATGACCCACTTGCCAATAGACCACCCAACCAATGGATATTTCAAAAGAAATGATGAATAAAGCAATAACAACAAATTAAAGCTCCTAAAATAATTATAAAATTCCTCATTGGTTTACTTATCTGTATCCAAGCTAATACGCACTCAAATCGACTCCGACATGCCTCTAAATCCGTACCCAATACCATACACTAGTAAACTATGCCACTGGTAATCATATGGACAATTTACATTTTGTTTGAGCTTATTTAGAAATTTTTAGATTTTTAAATCCCAAGATTGTTCAAAAACTCCCGACAACTTCAAAACTAATTTTTCTATAATTTCCTCAACATCTTTCATTTTTTCCAATTTTTCCTGGATTTTCTTGAATTTCTCCTAATTTTTATTTGATTTTATGTTATTCTTTTTATTTATTTTTATCTACTTTATGTAATGTATTTTATTAAAAATCAGTTTAATTTAATTTGGTTTTTAAATTATTATTTTTTATTGGGGTAGGCTTAGACTTGACCTGGTCCAGCCGGACTCGGGTCCACCTGACCCGGGACCCGACCCGATCCAATCGGATCCGGGTTGACCCGGGCCAGATCAGCCCAACCCGACCCACCTACCCCCTCCCCTCCATTGTTGAACGAACAAAGAGCTTTTGCTCTCAGTTCGTTCAACAAACACACATTTTTTTCTCTTTCTCTCAATCAATCAACCACATAATCCACATCCTATATACATTATTTGCGCATACAATGAAAATTTAACATTTAATCCCTCAAAATAAACAACAATTACATCAAACTCAAAAATTCTTGAAATGACCAAGCTATATGTTAATAGAATAGGAGAGGTTACCTAGTTTGATAATCTCATTCTTCCTCACCAAAGCTTCAATGGACACACTTCTTTTCTTCTCCAATACACTCCAGCAGCTTCTCTCCTTCTCCAAATTGTTGAGATCAAAAACTTAAGTGATAGGCTTGGTTGACTCAAATATATATCTATGATTGGAGTTGATTATACATTAGCCATACATCAACTTGCATGTACGTATCCCGAAGCTTAACTTGCGGTCCACCTTCACACACTTGACCACAAGTCATGCTTAAGTGACTCATAAGTTGACTCCATTAATCTCATGATGGGTGAATACGTGTCTCGATGTACATCTAGTGCTTCCTTGTTTCATTTTCACTAACTATAGTCACATTAATATTTATTTTAATGTGACTACATTAGCTACTTTTTAAACCAACATAAATTCACATCTAACTCAATTTAATTAAGCTTACCCCATAAGTTGATACCTCGATATCACGTCAACACATAACTCGAGGTACGCATCCGCTCATCTCGACACCGTTATGCCCCGCGTGTACCTTACCTGCACATTACCAAATTTAATTAATTTAATTTTTTCAATCTTTTGTATAATAAATAATACAAGCATCAAACGAAAATAGCATACCTCGGTGTCGACTCCCAAGATTTGGACATTTGTATCACGACAAGTGAGTCCCACGTACGACCCTTAAATGACACGAGGCACAAGTTATATTTTTAGGGTCGTAACATTAGTTTTACAAATCTAACGTGAAAACGTTCAAATCTAACCGTTCATGACAACGATAAGAATCATGGAAGGTAGATTAGAAGGAATGGAGCGAGTATCTCCTTCGGCTTCGATGTCCAATGGTAGTCCTGGTTCTAGTGTGTCACCATTCACATCATTTGACAACTCACTAAGTTAGTTTATGACAGTGAAACTGGATTCAAATTACCTACTCTGGAAGTCCATTATTGTCTTAGCAATTCAAGGTTTTGATCTTAATGACTATTTATTTGGTACATTGCCTCATCCAGACATAGTTTTAGTAGATAAGTCTCTTAATCCTGAATACAAGATTTGGTTTAGTAGTGATAGATTTCTTCTTGATGGCTCTTCAATGCTATGACATTAGATCTGGCAACAGAGATTGTTGGTAATAATCCAAAAGAAATTGCAAATGAATTGTGGTTAGCTATTGAAGCTCATTGTGGATCTATGAATCGTGTTCAGACTCAAACACTCAAGAAGACACTACATACTACACGAAAAAATTCTTCTAAGATGAGCAAATATATTTTAAAAATGAAAGGTATATCTGATAAGCTTGTTATTGCTAGAGCTCTTACTAGTACCGATGATCTACTTTCTTGTGTTCTTATAGGATTAGATCGAGATTATTTGCTTATCATTACATTCTTGCAAAGTTGAGTGGATTTACAGTGGTAAGAATTTCATGCTTCTTTGTTGGGTTTTGAACATACACTAGAGCGGTATGATCTCACAAAAGGAATTAATTCGTTAAGTGTTCATGATGATGTGCCTTCTGCTAACTCAGCTGAAATGAAGAACAGTAGTACCAAATCTAGTTTCTCAAAAATTTCATCTCTAAATCATCAGTCTCATAACTCAAGTACTATACATTAAGGATCTCGTGGAGGACATTCTGCTAATCGAGGTCGTGGTGGCCGTATAATGTTGAAGGAATTTATTATTTCCGAACAATAATAGTAAACCAACTTTTCAGATTTGTGAGAAGTTTTGTAAAGGCCTGAAATTAATTTACCATTATTAATGACGTGCTTGCAGACGTTGCTGACAGCTTAGACGCTCACAGTACCCACAGTTAGGCTTGTGCGCGCCTGGAGCTAGGTAAATAGTTATTTTGTATGATGAATTGTTTAATTTGCGATATTTATATTGAAAAAGAGTAAATGACATTGCAATGTGTGTGATTATATTACATTTGATATGCGAGATTATGTGTTAAGTATTTGCCTCGATATGCGTGTCGACGCAGGTACCGGATAGTTTAAAAGACTAAATACTAGCTCGAGGAAAATAATACACACATAAATGAATAAAATGGGTAAAATAATTAATTTGTAATGTATATTTGGTGGTTAAAGACATGGTGGTACGCGTAGGTCGTGGTTCGGGACACGAAATCGGGCGTCAAAACACCCGAAACACCATTTTTCGAGTTAAATACAAGGTGAGTGTGCCATTGGTGTCAATTTCTAAATCATGGGAGGTTGGGAATGGAGCAAATAAGGTGCGTTGGATTTCCATGAGATGTATAAGTGAGGAAAGATCATAATTTGACTATAAAAGTCAAATTGACTTTCATTTTCCACTACCTTTTCTCTCTCTTATCTTCACATCCAAAATTGGAGACAAGAAAACCAAGGTTTTGAGTGATTTGACTTGGTGATTTGAGGAGCTTGGAGTAGGGAAAACATCAAAAGCAAGATGAGAATCACAAATACCTCGACTTTCCCTATTTTTTTATCTCGATTATAAAGGTGTTGGTGAATCCTTTAGGGATTGTTTAGAGGTTGTTGAGTTGTCGTATTAATGGGTTTGAAGTGCTATTAGGTTGAGTGGTTGGTGTTGTGGTCGTTGTTGTTGTTGTTGTGGAGGGGTTCAAAACCTAGGATTTTCAGAAGACTTACTGTCGACGTCATCTAGCGTGGTAGATGACAATTAGCGCACTAGACAAACAAATAACGCGCTAATGTTCTTCAAGATGGAGAATGTATAACTATCTGGGAATCTAGCGCGTTAGTCCCCAGACCAAGCGCGGTAGATCCCGCAGTTTTGAAATTATTTTTGCTAAGTGACTTAAAACACATCCAATTGACTAAAAATCAATTATAAATGGACATAGGTCATTTCGGGCGGTAATTTGGGATATCTGGGACTAGGTGGAGATGGGCCGGGGGTTATTGATGGGAAATGGAGTGCGGTTTGAGGTGTGTAGTATCCCAACTAAAATTTCTTGAGTAGTACTTTATTTTGCTTTTGAATTCATATTCTGTCTTTCGTTACTCTATTCTTGGTGTATTATAAGACGTTAAGGCTTTCCATCCGTGCCATTTATGTGTGTACCTCCACTAGAGCATATCATGTGTGCCATGTCGGTGAATAGATCGACCCGAGAATCGTGTCGGGCACGTGTGGGTGCGACGTAGGTTCCACACTACCACCTAGTTGATCCAGATCCTGGCCTTGCTTGAGTGCAACTCGTTGGCAGTAGTTTGTTGGGAGTCCAAAGTATGGCGCTAGTCTAACCCTGGGCTCTAGGAACACACATTTTGAGTGTTCACTATTACTTATGCATGCGATGAGCCCAGTTGTCTATTTTTATTTCTGCATATTTATTTAATAGTTTTGTTTAAATTCCAGTATTTACTTTTCATATTGTTTACTTAATTTCCTTGGGAATACTCACTATGGACTCATCATCTGCTTTTTGTGATGGCTTAAGTGCAGATCCTAGTACTAGCCGTGGCAAGGGCAAGCTACCTGAATATTTATGACTCAGAGACATTGAGCCAGACTTTCATGTTTGTATTACATATATTATTTGATTTTATTTTGGGATTTGGGAATGTGAAATATCTCAGGACTCTATATTATTGATATTTTGATACATTGAGGTACATTATTGATCTATGATGGTATATGGATTTTCCACTTTAGGTATCGGAGTCAAATGCATGACTATAATGTTCCATATTTTAGATTGGCATGATAAAAGACTTCTGCTGTGATTTAATGATCTTAGCAGATGACTTGAGTTCGGTAACAATTTCAATAGTAAATTGTTGTTTATTGAGGTTAATAATGATTAAATGGTGGATGAGATGGCATGTGGGACACATCTGGCACTGGTAGGCCAAGTTGTCGGCCAGCATTGGCCCCCGTGGCGGTCCATTTGGAAAATGGGTTGTTACAAGTTTGGTCATTTTGTTGCATTTTGTTACTATCGTGCTAACATGAAATATATGGGTACAAATATCGGTGGTCATTAACAACAATCAATGAGGTTTACTGGTGGTTCTCTAGTGCAGAATCAGTCTGAGGCATCTTTCTATATTATATCAGAGAGTAGTCATGATACTTCTTGGTATATGGACAGTGGCGCTACCTCTCATATTGCCGGTGATTCTTCTCAATTGACGAATACATCTCATTACTCGGGTAACTAGTCTTTAATGGTTGGTAATGGTCAGTTCTTATGCATTGCTAGCACTGGTTCTACTGTTATTCCATCTTCTAGTCCTAGTTTATCATTTAAAAATACTTTATGCGTGCCTAATATTAAGAAAAAAATGATTAGTGTCTCTCTGTTGACTAAGGACAATAATGTATTGATCGAATTTTTTCCTTATGTTTGTTTTGTGAAGGATATTAGAACCAATGAAGTCTTACTTCATGGTACACTTTAAAATGGTATTTATCGCATTTCTACACCTTCTCAATCTTCTACTCCTTCTCATCTGCATTTGTTATCTCTAATAAAGGTTTCCCACTTTGTGGCACTCCAGACTTGGTCATCCTGCTTTTAAGATTCTTTAGCATGTGTTACATAATAATATTCATATACATTGTAATCCTGATGTGAACTTTTGTTCTGCCTGTTTCGTGGGCAAGATACATGCCCTTCCATTTAAGTCTTCTATAAAAATTTCAACTCACGTTTTGGATTTAATACACACAGATTTATGGGGGTATGCACCTCTTACGTCTCCCAATGGCTTTAACTATTACATTCATTTTATTAATGATTGTACTAGATTTACTTGGATTTATCCTTTAAAATTGAAATCCGATGCCCTGAATGCCTTTAAACATTTCAAATTCATGGTTGAAAATCAGTTTCAAACCGGTATCAAGAAAGTTTAGTATGATTGGGGTGGTGAGTACTGGTCATTTCAATCCCTCATTAACTTGTGTGGAATCATTTTTCAACACCCTTGTCCTCACACACATGCACAAAATGGTTGTGTTGATCGTAAACATCATCATATTGTTGAATTAAGTCCGACTTTACTTGCTCATGGGAAGTTACCTTTAAGATTTTGGTGGGAAGCTTGTGATACTGTTGTTTTTTGATTAATAGACTTCCAAGCAAAGTCTTAAATGGTTTATCTCCTTATGAAAAGTTGCTTGGTGTTCTTCCTGACTTTAGACTTTTGAGAGTGTTTTGGTGTTGTTGTTTTCCTTACCTTTGACCTTATAATCATTGTAAATATCGGTTTTGATCAGAGAAATGTTCTTTCGAGGGTATAGTTCAAAACATAAAGGATATAAATGTTTAAATGCCAATGGGAGAGTGTTTATAACAAGGAATGTGATTTTTAATGAACATGAGTTTCCATATTATGAATTGCATCCGTTTTTGCATACTTATGTTCCTCTTAAGAAGATTGAGTATTCATTTGCTTTTCCATTGTCTATTTTACCTCATTCTTTACCTTGTTTAGTTCTCATTGCTTCATCTTCTACTCCTCCTATTTCTACTCCTCCTACTGTTTATTCTTCTTCTACATCTTCTGTACCAGTACTATCCGTTCCTAATATCAGTGCACCATAAAATAATCATTCTATGATAACTGGGGCTAAGGATGGTATAAACTTGAGAACGTGTTTTTAGCTAGTGTTGTAGATAGCACTCCAGATATTCCCATGTTAGCTGAAATGGCTCTCAAAGATCCTAAGTTGAATGAGGCTATGGATCGAGAATATCAAGCTTTGCAAAGAACTGACACTTGGTCTCTTCTTTCATCTTTTCCTAATCAGAATGTTGTGGGGGAATAAATGGATCTTTTCCATAAAGAAAAATTCAGATGGGTCTATTAATTGATATAAGGCTAAATTAGTGGCTGAAGGGTTTAAACAAGTACTAGTATCAATTTTGATGAGACCTACAGTCCTATTATCAAGGCATCATCCATTTGAGTTATTTTGTCTTTTGATGTTCAATTTGGGTGTTGATATAAATAATGTTTTTTTGAATGGGGAGTTAGTTGAGAAGGTATTTACTAATCGACCTATAGGCTTTGTTGATTCTGCCAACCCTTCTGCTATGTGTAAACTACATAAAGCCTTGTATGACCTTCGTCAGGCACCTCGGGCATGGATTCATCAGCTGAAATCCACCTTGGTTTCTTGGGGGTTCGTTAATTCAAAAGCTGATAACTCCTTATTCATTTGTCGTTCTGGCCAACACATGTTATATGTATTAGTATATGTGGATGATATCATTGTGACTGGATTTGATTCTACTACCATTCAATTTTTTATTTCTCGATTTATTGGGCAGTTTGCTCTCGAAGATATTCGGGAGCTTAGCCTATTTCAGGGCATGAAGGGTCGTTGTTATGAGAAAGGGCTTTATTTGACCCAAACTACTTATATTCAGTAGTTGTTATTAAAATGGGGTATAGTAAATGTAAAACCCATTTATACACCCTTATCAGTTGGGAAACAATTATATAATGATGGGAGTACTTCTTTTTCTGATCTGACTCTTTATAGAAGTTTACTTGGGGGGCTTCAATATTTGGTTCACACACGTTCTGATATTGCATTTATATCAATCATCTTAGTCAATTTCAGAAACTTCCTATTGTGCTTCACTAGCAGGCTCTTAAAAGAGTTTTACGTTACTTGAAGGGTACTCCTGTGATGGGTCTGTGGTTTAAACCTGGATATTCATTGTTCAATTAGTTATTCAGACGCTAACTGGGCAGCGTCTCCGGATGACAGGAAGTTTGTAGCAGGCTTTGCTGTTTTTTAAGTTCTAACTTTATTACATGGCAGTCCAAAAAGTAATAAGTGGTGGCAATATCTTCCACTGAATCAGAGTATTGGGCACTCGTACATGTTGTTGCTAAGGTCTCTTGGCCTCAATCACTGCTGCCTGAACTTCAAATTCTTATCTCAGCTCCTCCTACCTTATGGTGTGACAACATGAGTGCTGCAAAATTAGCAAGGAATCTAGTTTGTCACTCCCAAACGAAACATATTGAGATTGACATTCATTCTATCCGAGATAATTTTCTATCAAGGCAACTTGTATGTAACGACCCATTTTTCAAATAGACCTCCATGGGGACCAATGTGGGCCCAAAATGTGGCCTACCAGCGCGGATGTGTCCCACATGCCATCACATCCACATTTAATCATTATTAACTTCAATGAACAACAATTTACTATTTAAATTGTTAATGAACTAAAATCATTTGCTTATCATATCATTTTAATCCCAAATAAACCACAACAGAAGCCTTTTATCATGACAATTCAAATATAAACATTATAGTCATGCATTTAACTCCGATACCTAGTGTGAAAAACCATATCATCGTAGACCAATAATGTGCCTCAATGTATCAAAATATCAAAAGTATAGACTCCCGAGGTATCTTGCAATCCCAAATCCCAAAATCCAACAACAAAACAAACAAAATATATACAACAACAACGTAGCCTCAGAAATTAATGGGGTTGGCTACATGGATCAAACTTTTCCATTGTGCTCGATTAAGTGCAATTGATGGTGAGCTTTGCAAACCATTCAAATCTCTCTTATAGAGTTTCTATTGAGTCGAGTTTTCTAGTTGGGGCATTTGTAGGCCGTCTTTGCAGTGACCAAACCATCGCAACCGCCTTCCCTAATCTTTGTATCAATTGGTGCTACTCCTACTTGTCTTTGAAATTCTATATTTCTTATTCTATCTTTACGAGTTTTACCACACATCCACCTAAGCATCCTCGGTTCTGCTACATTCACTTTATGTAATTGTTGTTGCTTTCTATCGCCCAACATTCACTTCCATAGAGCATAGCCGGCCTAATTGCGGTCCTATAAAATTTTCCTTTTAACTTAGTAGGAACATGTCGATCACAAATCACCCCCGTTGCACTCCGCCATTTCTTCCATCCAGAATTTGGATTCTATGTGTGACATCATTTTCAATGTTACCATCATTTTGTATGATTGAACCTAGGTATCTAAAGTGGTTTACCCTAAGAACTTCTACTTCCCCTAATTTTACCACTCCGTCATCTCGATGTCTAGTGTTTCCAAACTCACAGTGCATGTATTCAGTTTTCGTCCTACTCAACTTAAAGCCTTTAGATTCTAATGTATTTCTCCAGAGTTCTAAAATACAACAAGTATTCCTGAAGTTAGCATTTGCCTCTAATTGTATGAGGATCTGCACTCAAGCCATCACAAAAGGCAGATGAATAGTCCAGAGTGAGTATTCCCAAGGAAATTAAGTGAGCAATACGGAAAGTATATATTGGGATTTAAACAAAAACTATTAAATAAACATGCGAAAATAAATACAGGTAATTGTGATCATCGCATGCATAGGTAATAGTGAAAGCTCAAAATGTGTTCCTAGAGTCTAGGCAGACTAGCGCCATACTTCGGACTCCCAACAGACTACTACTGGCGAGTAGCACTCAAGCAAGGCCAATATCTAAATTCGCTAGGTGTTCGGCGTGGAACCTACGACGCACCCACACGTGCCTCGACATGACTCTCAGGTCGACCTATTCACCGAGATCCCTGACACACGTGTTATGGCTTAGTGGACATACACACAGAAATGGCACGAGAGAGGGAGCCTCAACATCCAACCATTAAATCACACCAAGAATAGAGTATTGAAAGACATAATATAAATTCAAAAGAAAAAAAAATACTGCTCAAGAAATTTCAGTTGGGATACTACACACCTCAAATCGCATTCCTTGTCCCGTAAATAATCGTTGGTTCGGCTCCACTAAATCCCATATATCTAAATTATTGCTCGAAATGACCTATTTCCATTTATAATTGATTTTTAGTCAATTAGATGTGTTTTATGTCACTTAGCAAAAATAATGTCAAAACTGCAAGATCTAACGCATTAGGTCTGGGAATTAGCGCACTTGATTCCCAGGCAGTTATACGTTCTCCATCAGAAAGAACATTAGCGCGCTAGATGACGTCATTAGCGCGCTACTCGCATTCTGGACAACAAACTTGCTAAAGATTCTGGGTTTCCAATAACCCCACCAACATCAACAACAACCACAACACCAACCGCCGGACTTCATAGCACTTAAAACCTACCTAAACAACAACTCAATAACCATTAAACAATCCATATTGGATTCACACCAACACCTCAATAATTGAGATCAAAAGATTATCATGATAAAAGACTTCCGCTATCGTTTATTTGGGATTAAAATGATATGATAAGCAGATGATTTGATATCATTAATAATTTAAAATAGTAAATTGTGTTCATTGAGGTTAATAATGATTAAATGTGGATGCGATGACATGTGGGACACAGTTGATGTTGGTATGCCAAGTTGTGGGCCCGCATTGGCCCTCGTGGCGGTCCATTGAGAAAATGGGCCGTTACATTGCAGTTCACCATGTTCTTTATGTTGATCAAGTTGCTAATGTGTTCACCAAGGCATTCACGGCTTCTTGGTTCTCTTATCTTCGGGACAAACTTGGGATCATGATTCTCCCCTTTCGTTTGAGGGGGATATTAGAGCAAATCATTAATATGTGTAATCAAGTGGTGTTGAGTATTTTGAGGTTTATCTATGGTTGTAAAGTGTTGTATTGGGACTATATAAGTGAATGAAATATCTCATGTTCAGTTTGACTGTTTCAGTCGTGAACAGAGAGAATGAGATGTTGAGCTTCATTTTCCTTCGTTTAGGGTTATCAAGACTTCATGCTTGAGTGCTTACATCAATCAACACTAAAATGGCGTTGGTGAAACTACAGTGATAGAGGGATAACGTTGGGTAAACAGTGTCACTGGTTACACTCTATAACAATGTTGACCTTTTTTTATTCTTTTTTTATTTTTTGTATTCTTTAAATTAGGTCCTCTTTATAATTATCGCACCAATTTGGTGACTAATGTAAAAGATACAGTTAATGGGTGAAGATATGAATAATATTAATGTTACTATTTACATCAAAATAGACGTAAATAATATTAGAGTTACTTAATTTTAAAGTTCACAATTGGAAATGCCCAAATAACAGTGTCAAAAGGTTGTTTTTAAAGCTTGCATGCCATCCATTAATTTTCTTTTAATTAAATGATTAACTTACTAATGTTTCTAAGATTAAAAAAAAAGTCCAGTGCATAACCACGCAATTGCACTAATTATAAATCTTTATAATGTGAGCCATGTGATATTAATGGATGTGTTCATAATTTCATCACCGAACAGTCAAGAATCAGAATGAATAGGACATCTCGATGAGTAACGTCTGTAACATAGAGAGCTAGGTTAGTATGTGGGTGGCTAACAGCCAATGTACAGTGAGCATCCAATGCTGGGCCACAAAGCAAAAACAAACACACACACTTTCTTGTAGCAACCACCAACCCTTATTGACTCGGGCCCACTCCAAATCGGCTCGAAACTGCCAGCCAAGCTGTTTGTGGGCCCAAACCGCATGTGTGACGACCGGTAGTTTCACCATTTCGACTATATTTGACATCTAGAAGACGTCTAAGTACAACTTTGCATTACAAATTACAATACAATAAGGGAAATGATTTGTCTTTGCATCTCAAAATGTATACAATGCGTTTTATACATAAAATTGTGCTTATATGCATACGAGCTGCACATAGACGACGCACAAAGCTGATATAACTTCATATTCATGAATGTAGTACTTCCCATACACTAAAGGGCAGCATTAGAGTGACCTAAAATGAACACTATACACATCCATTTGTATATATAAGTACAAACATTATTGCACAAATTAATGAACACCAACCATTGTGTGTGATATATTGTGGGTGTTCAAAATGGTCGGTGGCAGGATCAAAAAATTTAATTAGGTGGGCGAATCTCACTTAGACTTATATTATTCATACTACATTTATAGTATATAGAAAGTGTATCGAGCGTAAGGAGGCGGAAGAGATGAGTCAAGGGGCAAGAGAAGTGGTCGGAGGTAGGGTATTACAAGAGGTTTTGAAGCTGAGGGGGCGACCGCCCACCCAGCCCCCCTCTAGTTCCGCCTCTGAAAATGACCACCCAATTATTTTCTTACAATAAAAGGTAAATGTTTTTGGATTTTAAGAAATTAAGATAATAATATGCATGCAACCTTTCAATTATTCGATCCTGCCTTCACTGTCTGATTATTATGTTAAAAAAGAGCCGTTGGCCATAGGTTTAACGAAGATGGTGACAAGAATGCATTAAAGTGTTGAAGGCGACGAGGTTTTAAAAGGACGTTAGATTAGTTAACTGTAGCTTTTCTGGCTTATTTTGGACCTATATAACATTACAGCCATTACATTGTTCATACTGTTCTGTTCAATTTATCCAATATTGGCACCTCGATCTTCTTTTTGGTCAAACCTCTTGATTCAGTTGCTAATTAATTGACTATGTAATTTTTAAAAATGAGACATTTTATTTCATTCAAATACACTAATTAATTTTCCAGACTAGACGAGGCTAGACCACGGAGTTATGAAGTTGAGGCATTCAACTGAGCCTTGTTGAAGTAGTTGTACGAATGAAGACTATTTTATATGTATGCATGTCATGCACGAAATACATTTTGGAGTTTTTTTTAAAAAAAAAATTAAAGAATTATATACTATCTAAGAAATCCATCATTGAGCGAGAGAAAATGATTAAAATGTAAAATTTTATTTTTTTAAACAAATTTTACAAAAAATCTAGCTAAAAGAGTGTAGTAGCTAGTAAAATCGAAAATTTGTCAAACCACAATTTTTTCGTGCTAAAGCAGCTTAACCATATGCATCATAATATTCACACTTTTAGTTACCTGTTAAACAAAAATAAGTTATATATATATATATATATATATATATATATATATATATATATATTGGTGTCACTCTCATATCTTCTTTTGTCCTCCCACTTATATATTATTGAATTCTGATAGAATATGACAGCCTGGTTGGGATGTAAAGGGTTGTCGTTTAAGGATATAGGTCATAAGCTTCCATAATTAATTGGTGGCTTTTGATTTTATTTTATTTTATCTTTAAGATTCTTATTTATGCCTCGTTGGTTCGTTTTTCTCAAAATATAGTGTGAGCGAGAGTTAACTCACAGTGAAAAGATTATATTTTCATGTTTGGTTTAACTTTAAACTTGCAGGGAAGTTGTAAAATTTTAAACAATAAAAGATATGAATTAACATAAATATCCTTCAAACAAAAGAAATAGATGTGGCCCATGTGGGTAATAAAATGCAATTAATGAGGGGTAATTGTATCCACAAACTCTTTGGAGATAACTTCCCTAAGAGAGATGAGGGGGATGTCTCTCACCCTTGAGTTTGAGTTAGGAGATAACTTGGAGAGAAATTAGGCAACCAAACAAGATTAGTTCTAACTTTCCTCCAAATTATCTTGCGAGAGTTAACTTCACCTCTAACCAAACGAGGTCTTATATATAGTTGGGTTTTTTCCTTTCCCATATATTATACAACTAACAATAATTTCATAATTATAATACATTTGGCTTCAAAAAAAACTATCATACATTTAATTTCAAGTAGCCCTCACACACGTAGAAGACGCCTTTTTCTAAAAAAATAAAAGAAAATATCGCATTAGTAATATATAGATGGAAAACAAATTCAGATAACAAATTACTATTTTCGATAACATGCATGACCGTAATTTTGGCTAACTAATACTTTTCAAAAACTTAATTACTTAATAATATGTTTAAGAAATGCCTATCTTTTTTTATATTGAATATTTTTATCAGTCTATATTTTATTTTAGTCCAAGAACATCATAAATTGTGGAGAAATAATTTAGATCTATTATGAATCTTAATAGCTATTGTTGGGGCATGTGCCCTAAGTCAATCTATAAATATTGTTTATTTTATAATTTTAGTTAATAAAATAGAAGTTTTCATTTGTTGTTTTATTATAAGCGATTGCATTTTACCTTATAGTAAAATCCATAGGTATTTATTGAAAAATCATAAATGTCCGTAGTCGGTCATTATATTGGAATTATAATGAATTAATACTAGTGTGAATCTTGATTTATGGTCATGTGATGATCATGCGTGTTATGACGAATCACTGCGGAATACCCAAGATCGCAGTCACGCGAGTACACCCAAAGATAAATAATCACAGAGAAAATAGCGAACATACGAATTGACGTGGAAAACTCCAAAATCCAGATAAAAATCACGGGCAAGAAACAAGACAATTCACAATTAATAGTTTAATACACATAGGAAAAACCTTCCCCATTTAAACCCTAGATAGAAACCCTAACAAGATTTGATCTCACAATGTCACGTACCAGCTCGCACACCCATACACTACGACATAATTCTCGACTCTTAATTAGCACCTCCCGCAACACTATTTTCCCAACCGCACACTCAACGCATATATATACATGCGTACATGCATGGTAGAATTGAATAACTCAAACTGCAACTGCATCTCACATAATCAAAGTTGTTTTCTAATACAACTTTCACCACTTTTCAAAACTCATTAACTATGGGTTCACCATGTGAACATGTTGAACACTAATTTGAGTAAAACTCAAATTTCATAGTACTACTACTCCAACAAGGAGTTTGAGCCATTGCACGACAATGCATATAGGGACACGAATGGAGATAATGAGTACTTATTAAGGAACAAGGTACTGGACCGACCCATTTTGAGAACACTACATGGATTATGTTATAGGTGTTACTCATGATAGGTATATTATTGAGTTCGTAGACTTAAGATTACCATAAACTTAAATATTATGAGCATGATAATTTGACATAATCAAACATTGTCTTTAACAGAACGATTATAAAGATTGTGATTGATTACCAAGTGAATAATATGTGAAGGTGTTTAACTAAAATAGAATTTGTCCATCTCATATAAAGAGATATCAATAGATCCATAAATATGATAGACTGATAATGGTCAAGTCCATGTTAATTGATACGATCAACGTCATTTAGATATTTTCAGTTTACCTAAAGATCAAGACTAGTACGATTGAACATTGAGGGTGGCTGTAACGACCCATTTTCCAAATGGACCGTCGTGGGGGCCAATGCGGACCCATAACCTTGCCTACTAGTTCCAGTTGTGCCCCACATGCCATCTCATCCACCATTTGATCATTATTAACCTCAATAAACAACAATTTACTGTTTAAATGCTTACTGAACTCAAGTCATCTACTGAGATCATTTTAAAGCATAATAAATCACAGCGGAAGTTTTTATCATAACAATCAAAATATAAAAGATTATAGTCATGCATTTAACTCTGATACTGTCACGACCTAAATAATTAATGCACGTTTAATTCGTTAATCAGGACAAAATGACCCGTGACGTGGGACTCGCAGCGCGATACGTGTGACTACCCAGGCACGGTGGTCGAGGTAAATGTTATATTTATGTATTGTATGCCTAGTGTATTGTATATGTGTGGACTATTAAGTCATTTATGGGTATGCAGATACCGAGATGAGCGGGGATGCTCTTTGAGTTGCGTGCCAACGTGGGCCGAGGTAGCAGCTCGTGGGAGTGCAACTAGTTAAAGTTTATTGCATTAAAAACGAAAAAAATGATACGAGATGTTAACCACATCCAATATATGTATATATATAAATAGGCCGAAGTAAAGAAAAGATATACATCACTAGATATACATCTAGATACACACGCATCTTTAGGAAGTGTGTCACAGATGGAGTCACTTGAGAATGACACAAGGGACAATTGTGGTCTTCAACACCACTAGTTGTGCCTCGAGATACGTATGTGGATTAAGATGAGCGGCTCATATTCAAGCCACCCAATATAAATTGGTCAAAGGAAACCAAAATTCAACCTTATCCCATTGTTTTTCATCTCCCAAAAAAATGCAGTAAGGAGAGGAGGAAGAAGAAAGAGAAGAGAGAGAGAGATTGGGAGATAGAGAGACCGACAGATCGAGGATGAGAACGCAAGGTGAGTTGTGTTGTCGTTGTTGTTGTGTCATCGGTTGTTGTTGTTGCAGTGGCTATGGAGGTCCGGCCTCCATGGCCGAGTGAAGTGTGGGGAAGACGGCATGGGTGTCTCCCTTGCTATCAAAACCAGTTAGGGTTGGGAGCCAGCCCCAACGCCTCAAGAACAAAAGAAAAAGTGCTCTGGTGAGGAAGAAGATGGGGGGTAGCCGGGTCGAGCTACCCCATGTGCGTCGGGTCGGGCCGACCCTGACCCGAGGAGGACCGGGTCAGATCGACCCGAGTCTGCTTGGACTGGGTCGGGTCGGGTCGACGCGAGTCCGGCTGGAATGGGTCGAGTTAACCCAAACCCACCCCAATAAAATAATAAAAAATATATATTTAATTATTTAATTAAATTAAATTAAACCGCTTTTTAATAAATTCCAGAAAATAGAGAAAAGCATGGAAAAAATTCAGGGAAATTCCGGAAAAATTAGGAGAAGTTCTGAAAAATTATATTTTGACAAAATAAATAGAAATTGATAAATTTCTATGAAAAATAAAATATTTGAAATTTCGGACGCGACTTTTACTCGGGTTTTACCTAAAAAAAGTGAAATTGGTAAATTGGTCTCGAAGTCGATTTTGACCGATTTCGATCAATTTAAGACTTTTAAATAATTAAACTTGAACCTAAAGTGATAAATTGTTAAATGTTAGGACCGTAAATGAGCTATTACAGGGTTTGGGTGTGTACATTGACGACACGAGAAGCCGGATAGCTTAGGACTTATGTTGTATGTAAGTAAACTGATTGAGACATTTATTTACATTTCATTTCATTCCATTTATTTATTTATTCTCAGTTATTTGAACTGAATTGCCTTTGACATCCATATGCTATGACTTGTTCAGTTCTCATTTGATGATGTTGCTTATAGTATACTCTGTTGTGTATATCATTGATTCCAATTCCTCTATTTTGTCATGTCGATTGTTATGTATGAAAGTCAGTGATATAGCATGTTATTAGGTTAGTTTGTTTTGTTTTGACTCTAATCTTTGTGCATTAGTATGCAGTTACATTTCTTGGATTCTATTACTGATTCATTATTGAAAATGAAAGTGGTTCTTGTGGTTAAGGTCATTTGATGATAGAAATCCAGCTTTCATACGAGGGTCACTAGACTTTTCGGATGTTAGGAAACTTCTCCACTACCTTGCATGACACATGGGGCAACGTGCCTCGAACGGGGTAACCGTACATCGGGGTTTGTTTGCACAAGAATAACTTGGGTGAGCATGAGGAGTTTTAAAACTTGGGTATGCTAGCAAGTATACATTTCGGTGGCGACTAATTCACTTGGAGTAGAAAATGCGTAATCGTAAGTACGAACTTTTGAAATTATGGTATAGAGCTCGATTTGTAATGAAATGAAATAGAGATGAGCTCAAATTGTAGTGGACAGACTGATGTAATAAAGATCACGGTAATCCATTATTACTTAGCCTTGAGTCAATTTGATGTTTGGTTAACGCAAATATCTCTTTGCATGATGTTTCTTTCAGCATAGTTGCTATTTAAATTATGTCATTTGATACTTGTTGCCTGTTTGGGAATGTGGATCAACGTCTCTCAGTATTACATAAATAATTTCATGTACTCAGTGTCTAGTTTGTGACGGTAGGTGCAGATCAGTCGAGTAACAGACCAGGCAAATAGAAGGTTGGTGACTACCTCTGAGCGAGTGAAGGACTGCTACATCATATTTTTATACGTTTTGCATTCTTTTGTATTACATTTTCTATATACATGATATTGTTACTTTTGGGTTGAGTGATAGGAACATATGACTAGACACATGTTATATATATCACCATTTTTTATATATGCATATGATCTCTATTTCTTGGTTTTTCCACAATAGGTTAGGCCTTAGGACTTAATGTCCACTAAATAAGACTTCTGCTGAATAACTTGTTAGGTTGAAAATTTTTAACATAACTTTGATTTATAGACAACCATAGGTTAGTTAGTATAACTAGGTGATATCATAATTGGTAGGTGTTTAGGTGTTTCAATAAGGCTGACTAGTTCCTTGTTAGGTCTTATAGGGGAGATTAGAGCTTAATTGAGGGATTAGGCCGGGCGGGGCCCTTATTTGGAGAAGGGGACGTCACAGATACCTAGTGTGGAAAACTCATATTCATAGACTAATAGTGTGCCTTAATGTATCAAAATATCAAAAGTATAGAGTCATTAGGTATCTCACAAGCCCAAATCCCAAAATAAAACAAAATATATATAATTAAAATGTACAAGCCTAGCTCAATATCTCTGAATCACAAGTATTCTGGAAGTTTTCCATTGCCTCTACTTGTACGAGGATTTGCACTTAAGCCATTACAAAAGCCAGATGACAAGTCCAGAGCGAGTATTTTCAAGAAAGTTAAGTGAGCAATACGAAAATTAAATATTGAAATTTAAACAAAACTATTAAATAAATATGTGGAAATAAATATATGCAATGGTGCTCATCGCATGTATAAGTAATAGTGAAAGCTCAAAGTGTGTTCCTAGAGCCTAGGGTTAGACTAACACCATACTTCGGACTCCCAACATACTATTACCGACGAGTAACACTCAAGCAAGGCCAATATCTGGATTTGTTAGGTAGTCGGCGTGGCACCTACGACGCACCCACACGTGCCCCAACGTGAGTCTCAGATCGACCTATTCACCGAAATCCCTGGCACACATGCTATGGCCTAGTGGATGTGCACACAGAAATTGCACGGATGGAAATCCTCAACGTCCGTCCATTAAATCACACCAAGAATAGAGTATCGAAAGACATAATATGAATTGAAAAGCAAAAAAAGCGATGCTCAAGAAATTTTAGTTGGAATACTACACACCTCAAACTGCACTCCGTGTCCCGTCAATAACACCCGATCTGGCTCCCCCTAATTCCAGATATCCAAATTATTGCCCGAAATGACCTATTCCTATTTATAATTGACTTTTTAGTCAATTGGATGTGTTTTATGTCACTTAGCAAAAATGATGTCAAAACTGCAAGATCTAGCGCATTGGGTTTAGGAATTAGCGTGCTAGATTCCCATGCAGTTATACGTTCTCCGTTAGAAGAACATTAGCGTGCTAATCACGTTATGGATAGCAGACTTGCTAAAAATTTTGGGTTTCCAACAACCCCGCCAACATCAACAACAAGCACAACACCAACCACTGAACTTCATAGCACTTAAAACCTATCAAAATAACAACTCAATAACCACTAAACTATCCATGTTGGATTCACACTAACATCTCAAAAACTGAGATCAAAAGATAAACAAAGTTGAGGTGTTTGTGATTCTTACCTTTTTAATGATTTCCTCTACTCCAAGCTCCTCAAATCACTAAGTTTGGATCTATAAACCCTTGTTTCTTCTCTTCAATTCTCATATGTGAAGATAAGGGGAGAGAATAGGTAGTGAAATGAAAGTCACATTGACTTTTTATAGTTGAAATGTGATCTCTCCTCACATGTGCATCTCCATGCAATGTAATGAACTCCATTTGCTCTATTTCCCACCTCTAATGACTCAAAAAATGGCACTAATGGCATACTCACCCTTGTATTTAACCCAAAAAGTGACATTTCGGTCCAATGCTCGATTTCGCATCCCGAACCGCGACCATGTCCCTAACCACCAAATATACACTACATATTAATTATTTAACCCATTTTATTTATTTTATGTGTGTATTATTTCTCCGGCCTAGTATTTAGTCTTTTAGACTACCCAGTACCCGCATCGACATGCGTATGGAGGCGAATACTTAACATACGATCTCACAAACCAAATGTAATATAACCATACACATTGCAATTTCATTTAATCTATTTCAATATAAACATCGCAAATTAAACAAATTAATACACAAAATAACAATTTACTTAGCTCCAGGCGCTCACTAACCTAGCTGTGAGTCCCACGAGCGTCTGAGCTGTCAGCCACGTCTGCAACCACGTCATTAATAATGGTGAATTAATTTCAGGTCGTTATAGCGACTTTCCATGTCTTATGTTTAATCAAAGTATATCGCATTACAAAAAGGATATGATATATATATATATATATATATATATATATTTATTCATTAGGTTGTATCGATTTTTGATATTCATGTTACTTGGGTAGTCATAATACCTTGCTAGAGAATGCTTATAACTTGTGCACCAAAATGGTTTTGGTTCACTGCCAACGTCGCATGAACTAATTGGGTTGCACACAAAGAATGACTTTGCGCAATTTCAATTGGTCCAGAGTAATGAATTTTTATCTGATAAAATTCATGACATATATAATGGCCCTTACAATTTGTTATATGATAACCTATTAATTGGTGCGTATATATAATTTGCTTAAACTGCCAAAATACAATAGTTGTATTATGAATAGGATTTTAAGTGAAGACTTATCTATACATATAAATAGAGTTGAAACTCTAAAAAAACAAAAATTATTTTTGCTATTTTCGAGTTCTCTAAATATTGGGAGAGAAAGAAAAATGTTATCTATCTATCTTAGGGCTAGCACTCCAAATTATGGTAACCATTCGCGTATGGATTTCCGATAGAAGACGAACGCTTGAACGTCTTGGAGATCGAACAATCAGAAAAGGACATCATGAATTGAGGTATGGTTTTACTTTTGTAGATCTAGTTAATGGAACTTGTTTTTGACCCTGTTGGGATTTTTCAAAATTGTTTTGGATTTTTTGTTGCATATGAACCCCTAAAACCCAACAACTATGCGGTCTACTATGTTGGTAGGTCTCTATATCGATTAAACGCTAATAATTAAGCTTATACTGTTTATCGTGAGCTTGTAATTATAACAAAAATGTCTCTTAATTAAAGGGGCAATGGTTAATGTTGCTTCTCTAGTTGAGCTTGTAATAGGAAATAATGTACTTGTTTAAGAAATATATTAATTAATTAACGTGATTATGACTTTAAATGATAAGTTTAAAAAAATTGCAATAGAAAATAACGCACATGTTTAAGAAATATATTAATTAATTAACATGATTATGACTTTAAATGATAAGTTTAAAAAATATATAATTCAGAAGTTTTTTTATTTTTTTTATGATCGTGGGTGTTTGAACCGCCTCGGACCCTCTCGATTAATTATAGCACAACTAATCTCATAAGGGCTACCATTAACCAAAATATCGAAGAAAAATAGTGCAGTTGTTGCGAATTGTACGCTCATAAGTACTGTAGAGTTTTATTCTAAATTAAAGGTCTCGGTACTAATTGAGATAGGGGATATCCAGTCTTATGTACTTTATGGAGTCTTAATTGATATGAGACTAACTTTGAATTAATCTACATCTCCAACATTGGTCTTCAAGTACCCTCTACCTTATGGCACTAGTTAACTGGACATCGACATCATGTATAACTGATAAAAGAAACTTTATGGCCAATCCCCAAAAGATAGGCAAAACCAATTTTTTGTCTCTAAACTTCATTTTTTTCGGGTCTCTGAACTTTCACAACTACACATTTAATCTCTCACCTTTAAAAAGAGTGCATATTTGATCCTTTGGTTAATGAGACCATTAAATATGCTAACATGGATAACAGAACTAGCCACATGGAATATTTTTTGTTGATCCTCTACCGAACCTTTTTTTTGTAAACCGTGAAGCGAACTCTAGAGTGAAAAAATGGAAGGTTTAATGAGGTTCAAAGTTCTCTTGTTGCTGTAATGGCGCTCGTCTTCATCTTAAAGTTAGACAATTGACATTAACAATAAAAGTAGATCTCATGCTCAAATGGTGTTAAAACTTCTTGCATCAGATTAATTTCATCACAAAGCCGAAAGAATTAGCAAATTTCAAGCATGTTATATCATAAATTCAAGAACGAAAGTTAATGAAATCTCTACATCTCATATTACTAAACTATATATGTAGTAGATGCATATAAGCCAAATCCAATGAATTCATTAATTCGTCTTAACATCACAATCCACTAAGAAGTACTAAATCACACATGAATAATGAAACAACAAAATTAAATCTCTACTACGAAATGCAAGAAATCATCATAAACACATATGACCTACATAACTTCAAATTCTTATCCTGTACGACCCCTTCCTTAAACTAGGGTACCGCCCGACCTAATTTCGACATTAAGCCCTAATCTTGACAATGTAGGACTTGACAACGTATTAGTCAACCTTTTCAATCTTATCTCCCATTAGTTACTTTAACAATAAGAATTACACCCTTGTTACGTTGATTTTAGAGTTAATTAAGATTTTATAACTTAACCTTATACGTTATTCGGCGGAAGTCTTCGTAAGCCATTAATATAAATCCTATGTATGTGCGAAAACCAGGTAACAACGATCACATGTACATGGAGGATAAAACGACGATAACAATATAACAAATATATGTCTAGTTAGGGAACTATCGCTCAACCCAAAAGCAAATAAAAGACAGATACGTTATGTAATAAAATCTCAAAAACCTATAAAATCTAAAGTAGCAGCACTCTATTGGCTTAGAGGTAGTCGCTGATCTTCTCTTTCCTGGCCTGATACTCAATGAGTTTGCACCTACCATCATAAAAATGACAGTGAGTACATGAATATAGAAAGTAACATTTATAGACATTTATCTACATTTTCAAAAATACAATAAGTATCTGAAATCATAACAATAGCAAGTATGTTGAAAAAGAGATCATGTTATAAGACACTTCAGTTAAATAACATGAAACTAACACTCGGCTAGGCAGTAATCATGTAGGCCAAAATGACTATGAACTACATCACATGAACCTTATTCCACTATTTAATGTGTAGATATACTCACAAATGCCTATTACACATACATACACATATATATGTACTTGTTTGTAATGACTTGTTACTTTAAGCTGATGATTAATACTAATCTAAATCTAATTAACCTGAGTTAGGCTTGTGGTTAAAATTTGACGTACCTCGATTAGCGTGTGCATGCGTTTGCATGATGTAAGGTGTTTGTTTGAATTGTTAAGATCAATTTATATAAAGGTTGTGGTATAATAAGGAAATTATACATAAACCTATGAAACGGAAAAATACATAATAAACAATGATTTACCGAGACATCCAATTGTGACGAGGTGGTCGTGGGATGAGTGTGCACGCTCAAGGACACTTGTAGGCACGTTTCGTGCGTTTATTGGTGAATAATACACGAGATCTATACATATATTTATATGTTTTCAAATATATGAATATATATTGGAAAATAAAATAATATTAGAGTTTTAGGGATTTTTTTATCGTCTTGAACAAAGCGTAAGTGTTTGATGTGTCAAATTTGGTGTCACTTTAAAGAGTGTCATTTTAACGCATCAACCATGTGATCAGTCTCGAGATAGCGCGACACGTATTTCACAAGAAATTCATATATAAAAACAAAAAACTCATCGTTATCTCGACAAAAGGATCGAGAGAATTCGCGAGGGAGGGTTTGGCTTCGATTTCAGATCAAAGGGGATCGTTCTAGGACTCGAATTCAACAAAATTGAGGAGCTTAATGAAACGGATCAAAAGCTAGTGCTCATCACTTTTGTGAGTTTTGTTTTTGAGTTTGTTGAAGTTAACTCTTATGGTGATGATCAATTATCCATGAATTGGTGTTTTTGATGATTGGAAATGGTTGATAACCTCATTGATGTCATCCCTGACTATTTAGGAGTGTTTTGGAGATTTTGGAGCGTTTTGTGAGGATTTTGGAGTGAAGTAGTAGCTACTGCCTGCGCTTTGGTTTGACAACACAGGGTGGAACATCGTCCACCTCACATAGGAGTGTGCTCCCTCTATCGATGAAGATGAAATCAGCTGCTGGAGTGCGCTCCACCAAATGAGGAAGCGCGCTCCCACCCCTAAAAACAACAAGTTTGCTGTATTTGACATATAATTTTTGGAGGACTTAAAGGATTGGTCTGGAGGTTCTCAATATAGTATATTGGACTTAAATTGAGTATAAATGATTGGTGATAGGTTGAGGAACACCAAAGAAGTGTGTGATGACCGAAAAGTTAGGAGTTTGGGTAACTGAGACTTAAACCCGAGGTAAGTATGGATATTATTTATAAATATTGTCTGGCTATTTAGTATATATATTTCATATTTGTTGGAATGGAATGGGGGATTATGTAAACAGTGATGGTTTTCACTAAACGGAAAACGGTATGTAATGTGACCATGCTATAACTTATGTTTTTAAGAATAGGTTTATAAGAGATGGGTTCCCTTCCCAGCTTATATATAACTCATGCTTAATTTGATAGGTTGCATGGATTACATACACACTAGGGGTTTGGGATATAATCCTTGGGCATTAGTTGATGGGCTAGAGAGCATATCGACCAATATATTGGTCTAGTAATCGCATTAAAGGCACCGATAGGTAATCGACCCTAGTTTTATAAATAAAATGGGGATCATAGTGTAATAGTCCATAATAACTTGCTTTATATCCATTTATATATTGAATTTATATGCTTTCCATATTCTTGTTAGATATCATTGGTGCATGTTGTTATTGCATTATATTTTTGTATATTTTATAAAATGTTGATGGCTATGTGAATCCCTACTTACTGAGTAAGTTGGAGCGCTCACCCCAATTAACATTGCAAGATAATCGATGAGTTCTACGACTACGAGATAGAGAAGATATATGAGTCTTGATCTTCTATTTGATGTGATGACTCTCTCTAGTCTTATATATTTGTATTGAATTATAGTTTTATAATATCACAAGGGATGGTGATTTATATAACTGAGGTTTATTACTGTTTGTTTTAATACTATATATCGTGGTTTGAATTATCAAAAAAAGTTTTAAATTTCCACTGTGTTTATTAATTTTTTTATTTCGATATTCGATATATATATATATATATATATATATATAGTGTGCTTATCTGGTGAAGGTGGTAATGCTATTGTTCTAATTAAGTCTGGTAAGGGTAATCAGGGCTTAATTAGGGTTTCAAGCCAGGTATCACCCTAATTAGGTTAGGGGATGCTATAGCTTGGTATCAGAGCTAAGGTCAGGCAAAGTTAGAGCCTACTTCATAGCCTAAAGTTATTAGCTCTGATACAGCTTGGTATTAGAGCAACATGCTCGAGGTTATCAAAGCTCGGTTTACAACTTTGGTTTATAGATAAGGTTTTAAGAGCTTTGTTACATTGGATAACTCTGATACAGTTAGGTGTCAAAGTTTAAGGTTTATCACTTTTAGGGATAAAGTGGTAATAATGATACAGTTTGCTATCATTAAGTCTCTGACCTTAAATTTACTTTTAAATGGTAATTCGAAGTAAATGTTAGTCTACTTTAAAGTTTAAGGTGTTTCAGAATGTTTAATAACATAACCTAATTTTATTAGACTTTGAGATTTGTCTCGAGCTATGAATAATCTTAGGGTGTGATAAACTCTTTTTATTGCGATTTTAGGGGGTAACTAAAATATAAAAGACTAGATATGTTATTTGTTATGTACATTATATTTACGTAGTAGATATGAGAGTATGTTTTTCCTAAACGATAATAAGATGGTTAAATTCCATCTATTTCTCATGATATGGGAAGGTGTTGGAGGTAAGAGCTCGGAGAGTCTAACCTCAGGGAGACAAAAAGGAAAAATATAAGAAAAGTTACAAAGATGAAATAAAAACTCTTCTCCAAGTAACATCTTCAATAGTCTTTATTCTCACTGATATTATTAGATAAATAATAATTAGTGAAGAAATATCTATTGGATCAAGATCATGAAATGTGTATTAGGAGAATGAGAATTTCGCAACAATAAGAACATTGAATAGTTTTTTAGGGTAGACTTAAAGGTGGTTGACTATTTTGAGAAAAGATTTCATACTAGTATTGAGACTAGTTGAATAAGTAATAGAAGTTATTTAGTGCATAAATTAATGATTAATGATCAAAGCCTAATGGAGGTTAGGAAATCACTAATGCAGTTATACTTCATAAGTTGTTATAAAGTAGATGTTCCAGTTATGGTGTGAATTCATATTAGAGTAACAAATGGTTTGTCAAATAATAAAAGACGGTTTAATTCAAAATATAGCAGCGAGTTGGTAAGATATCCTAGTTCGATCTATTAGACTGGTATAGTCTAAATTGAGAAAATGAATGGTCAATAAATCTAAGGATTTTAGGAATCCAAAGAATAACATAGTAGTGGGAATGAGTATTCATTGCCCAAGATTGACCAATCATTCTAAAAATAAAGTGAAATCAGTTGTTCTCAAGAGTTAGTTGAGATCTGATTGTCACAATAAAATGATCACAGTTAAAAATATATTTATAAAATGAGTTCAGGAGTTGCTGGATCGTTTTAAGTGGATGGTGGAAACCACTAGAACTTACTACAACTCATGCTATGTTCATAAATTAAGGGTGTCAAGTATGAAAAACTCTATCATATTGAAGTTGTTATTTGTGTTCTCAATAATAACAAGGAATCTTTTGAAGACTTAGAGAATGCATGAGCAATTACCGAATAGAATTGTAAATTAGTAACGGTAAATTAGTTCATACAAGATTTTGCAAGTGCTAGTGCTAAGTTTCAGAGATTAATTAACTATATGAGTGTTGAATATTAGCAACAAATCGGTGATTGTGATTGAGACAATATGAGATTGTCTTATATTCAACACAAAGGTAAAAAGAGAAAATAAGCTTGAAATAATTGAATATTACAAACTATTGATCCATGAATTTGTAATATCATTGTGTAATTTATTTAGTTAACTCAAATATGAGAATTGTTATAACTTGAAAGCAAATACAAGATGCCTTAGAAGAAAGTGGAAGTATAGTTTGATTATCATATTTGCTTGACGATACCTAAATTATGAAAGAAGTTAGATGTTCAACCTAAGACTTCTGATTTAGGTAAGAATGTGTGATGACACAAGAAAGCAAAATTATAGTTATTATTTCTACATATACAGTTCTAGATGTGTGAGGAGAACTATTAGAGATTGCTAATCTCGAGATAGCTAATTTGGTAATGGTACCAAATACAATGAGGCATCACTTATAAATTAAGAAGAAAGGTTGTTGAGAGTCTTTTAATCATTATTTGAGATTAATGAGAATCTTAGAGGAATCATTAAAAGACAACGTGAAAATATAACACAAGTGGACTAGTGTAAGATTAAGTAGTAAGTTTCAAACTATGGAAGGTTGAAAAGTGGAAAATATCATAGTGATAGAAATAGAGGTAAGACAGATACCTTGAAATTTCTTAAGTGTTAAGAATTCACTATGAAACATCATTCATCAAGGTGATTGTGTAGACAATGCTTTGAAAAAAAATGACAGAGGTTATAGTTATGATAAAAGTTGTTCAGTATTATCTCTTAAGTGAGATGTTTACTGATGCCAAAGGAAATCTTACGCAGGCAAATCATCAGCTAAGTTGGTTAAATAGATAATTAGAAGTTTGTTCTTTAGAGCTCATATTGGAGCTGAGATTATTGATTGAGTGATGAATTATGGGAGAAGTTGATTAAGATTATCAAGTAAGTCAAAGGTGACTACTTATTATTGATGTTGGAAGGGATAATCTCAGATCAAAATATTAATCATGTAAGGAAAGTTCTTAGAACTTGAAACAAAAAATGAGGCAGAAGGAAGCTAAATAATATTAACCTGGAGGGTTATATTACTCTTGTTTTATATGAATAGCAACTCATGCTCATAAATTCATGATGAATTAACTTAATTTGTGGTGACAGCTAAAGGTTATTGATGTAAAGTAGTCAAGAATATCGAAAATACAACATTTTTAAACTTTCTACTTGTAAACCATCGTTGATGAGTATAATGTGTAAGTGTTTCTATAAACACATTATTTTCATAAACTGAGAAATTCTTGGAATTGACACTATTTTCTTCTAATTTTGTCAATCTATCTTTAAGAGTCTTTATTTCGGTTTTAATTGATTTATTTCTTGTTGTAAAGAGTTAATTGTGGATTCTGTTGGTAAAACTTATTTTTTGTTGACAACATTTAAAACATCTTGCATAGTATGATAAGTACTATATAAATCTATTTGTTTTTGAAAATCGATTTTAGACTTTGGTCTCTGGGATGTTGTTCCCTTATTGTTAGCTTTGTTCAAAATCACTGTATAATATTTATATTTTAAAGTAGGTTCTACTATTTGTTCTCCTATTTCTAAAATCAATTCTTCATGGAAGTTAATACATTTGTTTCATTGTCTATTTCAAAGGTAGTAGTACAAGTATTTTGTATATTATCTAGACATTGACGGGTTTCCGAATAACTAACTTCTTCTTGGATTTCTTTAATTTCTTCTTATAATTTTTTAAATGAGATTTGTTTGCGTAATGGCCTAGCTTTCCACATTTTTAATATTTATTTGTTTTATTTTTATTTTCATTGTTCTTATTATATTTCATTTTGTATTTTCGTCATTTATTAGTCCCATAGTAAGCGTCATGATTTTCATTATTAGAAAATCGGTGAAGCCGTCTTTGATTTCTAGAATTCCTAAAGGATGTTCTTACTTTGGCGTCATGTCCAATTTGATAACAAAAATTGCCTAAATCTTTATTTTTCAATTTATTTTCTTTATCTAATTGCTTCTTTAGTTTTATATCATTACATATGGTTAATCCAGTCATTTGAATTGTATGAATTAGATCTTTATAGGTGAAATTGTTATAATTTATAGTTTCGCCACCTCTTTGTCGTAATAATATTTTAACCTTTTCTGCAAACGATGGTGGTAATCTTGCTATCAATCGTTCTTTCCCAAATAATGCCTCTGTTGTGGTTAATGTATATATTTTGGATAAGAAGGTATCTTTATACCATTGAAAATCGATTAATGTTCTTAATCTTAGACTTTATAAGTGTTCTCTAGTTTTTTCATCTATAGTAGATAACGTTCCTAAAAAAATGTCATATTATGTTTGTACTTAAACAGAAAACACCATTTGGTTATTCTTGTCCTTGCGCATTTAAAATTGGATTGTTATTATCATCTCATTGGACTAAATTTATAATTTTTAATCATTATTCAACAAATAATGCATAATTCCACCAGCTATGTAATTGACCAGTAAAACCAGTGGCTATTGCACCAGTTATATTATTTTTTTGATGATTTTGTATCTTACATATTTTAGCATAAACTAACATATGTTGAACAACTTTGATTATTCAATATTCAGATAATTCATCTATATTCCATTCATAAACAACATTTCCTCCAAATTTAACTCGCTTGGATTGGTTTTCTTCAAATAAAAAATCAACTGGAGATGGTCGAGAATAATAGTGCTTAGCCTTTTTAACATTATAAGTTGGATGTCATTTCGGACGATGAATACGAAGAATATCTAAATCAAATAATTGGTCAGATTCATTTATAGTTGTGTCAATTGGGTTTAGCTCAAAAAAATCACCTGATTGTTCTGACTGAGATTCAGAGATAGTAGATTAATTTTCTAAATTAGCTATTATTGGAGATTTATCCTTTTTTGTCTATTTTTATGGAATCTAACTGTAATGTATCTAATTTAGATACTATTGTTTGTATTAATTCATTAAAATACTTTGATTTTATACCAGGTAAAGATCTTAATGTATCTTTGATCATAGGTTTTTTCAAAATAAGTTCATTGCTTGGTTGTTTACTTGTAGATGCTTCATTCATAGAATGTTTTGATAAGGTCGATAGATAAACATTATTAAAGTTATTTTGTTCGATAATATGATTTGAATCTTTTCGTGTGAAATGGTTTTTCTTCATCAAAACTTCCTTTTAGTGGAATTGTTTTAATATTTTCTATTATTTTAATAAGAGCTAACGGGGATAAGTTTGAATATATTTTTCTCCTTTAAATCCTTTTCATATTGAGTTAATTTTATTTATTATTTAAGACATGATTGGGCTAAATAATCAAAAAATTGAATACTATATTTGAACCATATTTTTGGATAATCAGTAAAATCATTTATGGTAACATTATCTTCTGTAGAGTTGAAATCCCAAAGGTTGATGCTCTTGCCGGTTGTGCTTCATATATATAATCATTATTCATTGTTGGTGTTGTAGAGCAAGATTTTTGAGAGACAAAATTTATTTCTATTAACTCATCATCATGAGTTATGATGGTATGTACTTAATCATTTGTATTATCTAGGAGGTTTTCTTATTTATTTTTATCTTGAATTATCCATGTCTTTGGCATATTAATATTTTTCCAATTTAATTATTTTCTAGTAATAACTTTATTTTGTATATTTGTTAAAAATAAAGTAGAAGTCCATTTTTGCAAATTAGTGTATGCAAAAGCGAGAATTATTGTATGCATTAATTTATAGTAAATTCTATAAACAACGACAACATTTGAACATACTCATTTCATTTTGAATCCATGAGTATAAAGACTTAGTGTTGATGTTCCATAGGCGAATTGATCGTGGAGACTTAATGTGAAGTTGGGAAAATAATGGAAGAAAATTGGACATTCGGTCAAGCTTCTTCAATTATTCCTAAAAGGGAATCATTGAATTCTAGATGTCTTTTATCCCTTACAGATGCTAAAATGGATGTGTTAAGTCCTAATGTAGTTAATGGTTTGATTGCTACTTGAATTAATCCTATACGTAAATATTTATATTTTTCCTTATATAATCTACTTTTCTCAGGAGAAATTAAGAGTATTTCTTGTCCTTCTTCATCTATTGATTTGGTATCTTCTTCAAGTTTAACTATAAAATATTGATTTTTTAAAAAAAAAAAGAACTTTAAGTATAATTTTTTTTTGGATCGATAATAGGCATATCCCAATTTTGAAGAGATTGTTGGATATCATTATAAGAAATTTCACTAATATTTCTTAAATCTATTTTTACTGTATTTTCTCAAGCTTCAATTTATGGTCTTGTAGGGTTTCAAAAGAGGATGATGATTCAAACTTTAAAGTTGGATTTTTAAATGAAAGAGCACCTTTCATTTTCTTAATTAATTCGCTCATGTTTTGTTCCTAGGGCTTAAGTGGCAAGTTGGTCAACAATTTACTGCTAGACTTACTTTCTCCTTTATGTTAGACTTACAACGCGACTAGGAAAGTCTAAACTTAATTTCCTAAGAGTGAATAAGAGATGAACTAATTTAAAAATGAAAGAAAGACTTTCAAATCAAAATAACAAACTTAAAGTCTTAATTCAAAATCTTTTTGAAGTCATTTTGACAAATATAAAATATAAACTTACTATTGGATGTGATTAAGGAACTGAGTGATTACTTGAAGAAGACGAAGGAATAAGGCTCTGATACCAAAGGAAGTCTTACGCAGGTAGATCATAAGCTAAGTTGGCTAAATCGATAACTAGAAGTTTGTTGTTTGGAGTTGAGCTAATGATTGATTGAATGATGAATTATGGGAGAAATTGATTGAGATTATCAAGTAGGTCAAGGGCGACTACTACTTTTGATGTTAGAAGGGATAATCTTAGATCAAGATATTGAGCATGCAAGAAAAGTTCTTAGAACTTGAAACAAAAAACGAGGAAGAAAGAAGCTTAAATAATATTAACCTGGAGGGTTATATTATTCTTGTTTTATATGAATAACAATTCATGCTCATAAATTCATGATGGATTAATCTAAGTTGTAGTGACAACTGAATGTTATTTATGTTATAATTGTAAAACTGATAGAGTTCAAAACTTTCTTGCTAGTATTATGGTTTAAAATTATCGTGGAAAAGTAAATGAGATATATGTGTGTAGAAAAATTGAGAGTTATGAAGAACCCGATTATTATTTCGATAAGGAACCGAAAGTATGCTTCTCAAGGGGGAAGATATGTATAATAGTTGGGAAAGAATTTCTCAATCTTAACACAATATATCTGCGACTGGTCTTAGTTTTCAGTGAATGTAAATCTTCGAGCTAGTGACTCAGAAAATATTAGTCACTGGAAGAAATATTTACAGTGTGAGTTCTCTGGTGTTGGTTTTAGCAGGATATATATGATATTTAGGTATTTACCTTAAAAATTTATATGCTTTGCTTCGTCGTTAATTGGTAGGATGAGAAATAATGATGCAAATTAGTTTGAGCTTGAGTAATTTAGAACTGCACATAAAGGTATTATCATATTGTCAATATACAATTGCAACTCAAGTATATGGAGAAAATGTAGCTATTGCTAGAGTTTCTCAGTTTAGACTTCATGAGGAAATGACTGTGATAATGAATTGTGTAGGTTTAGCTGATACATCATTAACTAAGAGAACTAATTTTAGAGCTACTAATTTGATCTTTTAAGTTCAAATTCAAAATGAATTAGAAATATTTCAATGGTGATTAGTTGTCAGAAAGCTAATCAGTATTATATAGAGTGTTGGAGGTTAACAGCTAGTGTAGATTATCCTGATTGGTCGATTTTTGATAATGATGCGCTATGATTTAGGGATAGATTATGAATTCCTGTTCAGGATCAGGTGAGGCAGGAAGTGTTACTAAGATTTCATATATCTCTTTATGATATTTATCTAGATAACAATAAAAAATAGAAATATCATGAAATGAGGCGCCTTTATTTAATTTTGATCTGAGATGAAGACTGATGTTGTTAAGTTTGTAAAGAAATATGAGAAATTTCAGTAATTTAGGGCTGAGCACAGGAAACCTTGAGGGTTTTTGGCATTCGCTTCCAAATTCTGAGTGGAAATGGGAACATAAATAGGTGGATTTTCTTTCTAGTTTCTCTCTGAGTTAACGTAAGTACAATATGTTATAGATTGTAGTTAATAGGTTGATGGAGTCTGCACATTTCTTGTCAGTTTCTATACAAAATCTTCTTGACTAATTATGTAAATTACACGTACATGAGGCGTTAAATTTCAGGGTGCTCCATTGTCGACTATTTCGGATAGAGATCCAAGATTTACGTCCAGACAGTGGAGTGAATTACTGTGACAATTGGGGAGCTGTTCTTAACCTCGGTATGATATACTACTGGCAAACTGATGGGTGGCTTGAGTAATTGATATTTGGTGCTTGAGGATATATTTCAAGCTTGTGTCTTGAAGTTTGGTGGTAACTAGAAGAGATACATTTCTCTGTGTGAGTTCTTTTGTAATAATAGTTGTCAAGCTAACATTAGAATGCTCATTTGAAGCTATATATGGTCAACCAGGACATTCACTAAAATGTCTGGATAGGGGTTGAGATGTAAGTTTGTTGGAGCCAAAATTGATTCAGAACTAAATAAAAGGAATATAGTAGATTCACCAGTATTTAACTACAAGATAGTT
The DNA here is from genome assembly GCA_039657365.1 of Stephania yunnanensis. NCBI lineage: Eukaryota > Viridiplantae > Streptophyta > Magnoliopsida > Ranunculales > Menispermaceae > Stephania > Stephania yunnanensis. The sequence continues at coordinate 47,826,555 of CM077585.1, read as the reverse complement.
AAGACAGTAGAGACATGTCGATAAACATAATAAGTCTTTTTTCAAAGGACGAATATTTTCTGTTGAAAATTTCACATATGAAAGGAGTTGTATAGATTTGGATTGCGAGGTAAGCTAGCTTTAAGGTGTATTGAGTCGTTCAAAATATAGGAAAGGATTAATCTTAGTACTTATAGGTTCAAGTTGCCATCTCAGCTAATCGAAGTTGATAATGCCTTCCACATGTTAATGTTGTATAAAATGAAGACTCGGTTCACTCTAATGATTGATTGAAATGAGTTTGATCTTTAGGAAGTCTTATCTTACAATGAGCAATCAAGTGGGTTACTTGATTGAAAGATTTAAAAATTTGAGAACCAAAGAGATTCCTTTAGTTAAAGTAAAATGGTGATTTCACAAAGATGAAAAATTAACCTAGGAACAGGAATTCTATAAAAATAAAACAGTTTCCATCTCTCTTCGAAACTATAGGTAATTTCATATTTACTTTAATTTCAAGGATGAAATTCCTTTAAATTGGGGAAACTTTAGCGACATGTTACCTTAAGCTGGTGATTAGTACTAATTCAAATCCTAATTAACCTGAGTTAGGCTTGTGGTTATGTCCCGTGTACCTTGATTAGTGTGTGCGTGCTTTTGCATGATGCATGGTGTTTGTTTGAATTGTTGAATCAATTTATATATAGGTTGTGGTATAATAAGAAAATTATACACAAGCCTATAAAATAGAAAAACACAAAATAAACAATAATTTACCGAGACACTAGTGTGACGAGGGGGTTGTGGCATGAATGTGCACGTTCAAGGAAACTTGTAGGCACGTCTAGTGAGTTTATTGGTAAATAACACACGAGATATATATTTATATGTTTTTAAATATATAAATATATATTGGAAAATAAAAGAATATTTGAATTTTAAGGATTGTTTGATCGTCTCAAACAAAGCGTAAGTGTTTGATGTGTAAAAATTGATGTCACTTTAAGGAGTGTCACTTTAACGCATCAACCACGTAATCAGTCTCAAGATAGCGCGACATGTATCCCGAGAAAAATCTATATACAAAAAAACTCATCATTATCTCGACAGAAGGATCGAGAGAATTCGCGAGGGAGGGCTCGACATCGATTTTGGATCGAAGGGGATCATTTGAGGGTTGAATTCAACGAAATTGAGCTGCTTAAATGGATTAAAAGCTAGTGATCATCACTTTGATAAGTTTTGTTTTTGAGTTTGTTGAAGTTAAATTTCATGGTAATGATCAATTATCTGTGAATTGGTGTTTTTATTGATTGGAAATGGTTGATAACCTCATTAGAGGTCCTCCCTAACCATTTGGGAATGTTTTGGAGGTTGTTGAAGCATTTTGTGAGGATTTTGGAGTGAAACAGTGGCTATTGCCCTGCGCTCTGGTTCGACAACACAAGGTGGAGTGCGTTTCACCTTATAGAGGAGCGCACACCCTTCATTGATGAAGATGAACCCAGCTGCTGGATCGCACTCCACCAAATAAGGAAACGTGCTCTTATCCCTGAAAACAACAAGTTTGTTGTATTTTACATATAATTTATCTGGGACTTAGGGACTGGTCTAAGGGTTCTTAATATAGTACATTGGACTTAAATCGAGTATAAATGATTGGTAAAAGGTTGAGGAACACCAAGGAAGTATGTGATGACCGAAAAGTTAAGAGTTTGGGTAACGGAGACTTAAAACCGAAGTATGTACGGATTCGATTATTTATCAATATTGTCTGACTATTTAGTATATATAGGTCATATAGTTGTTGGAATGGAATGGATGATTATGTACACTGTGATGGTTTTCACTAAACGAAAAATAGTGTGTAATGTGACCACGTTATAACTCCTAATTTTAAGAATAGGTTTATAGGAGATGGGTTCCCTTCCCGGCCTATATATAACTCCTGCTCAGTTCGATAGGTTGCATTGATTACATACACACTAAGGGGTTTGGGAAAAAACCATTAGGTATTAGTGGATGAGCTAGATAGCATATCAGCCAATATATTGGTCTAGCAATCGCATTAAAGGCGTTGGTGGGTAATCGACCCTAGTTTTATAAATAAAATGGGGATCACAGTGTAATAGTCCATGATAACTTGCTTTGCATCAATTTAGATATTGAATTTATATGCTTTCTATATTCTTGTTATATATCATTGATGCATGTTGTTATTGCATAACATTCTTGACTATTATATGGAATGTTGATGGCTATGTGAATCTCTACTTACTGAGCAAGTTAGAACGCTCATCCCAATTAACATTAAAAGATAACCGACGAGAGCTATGACTACAAGATAAGAGATATAGAAGTCTTGATCTTTTCTTTGATGTGATGACTCTCTCTAGTCCTATATATTTGTATTGAGTCACAGTTTTATAATATCATAAAGGATGAGTGATTTGTTTAACCGAGGTTTATTCTGGTTTGTTTTAATACTGTATATTGTGGGTTGAATGATCAAAAAAGGTTTTAAATTTCTATTGTGTTTATTAATTATTTTATTTTGATATTCAATATACAGTAGTACTTATCAAGTGAATGTGGTAAGGCTGCTGGCTCTAGTTAAGTCTGGTAATAGTAATTTATGCTTAATTTTCCCTAATTAGGTTAGGGGATGCTACATTGTTGACAACCCCGGGTCCCATACCCCGTGTGCCACACAAACTAGTGGTGAGATGTCGACAACCCTAAAATCTTGTGACCTTATGTGGCTCCCATCTTTTTCATATAATGATCATATATACAAGAACTACTTTCACAAGTCAAGAATTAACAAAGTTTAGGATTTCAAGAATTGAATCGTTTAAGTAAAGCACATTGGAAACATATTCTATATTGACTATATCTAGCTTTATACTCTTATGCCATGAACTTGTTTGTTATTCCTCACTTGATGAGATTGGTTTCTATGATATTTTGATAACTTGAATTCTTTTGAATCCATTCATGTGATATATGTCATTTCTTGTTGTTTTACAGTAAAGTGGTATAAATAGTACGCTATTAAGGATTTTTGAGTTTATGAATGCCTTTATGGACTTGTACTCTCTGGAAGAATTTGTACTTTGTAGCATAGCCAAATCTTTGGATTCCTTAATGAGTCATTTTCTTGAAGTTATAAAGTAGTTATAGAATTTAGAGTTCATTGCACTATGAGTAGATCAACACAAGGGGTTAGAGTCCCTGAGGATGTTGGCACTCGCCACTATGATGAGGCACACGGGATTGGAGTCCCTAATGATACCAGGGTTAGAGTCCCTAATGCCACTGGGTTAGAGTCCCTAGTGAGGTAGATTTTGTGAAACATGTACATTCTTTAGTGGTTAATGGCTTCACCGACGTAGGTTACAGCTGACCGAATCTAAATCATAACTATTTAGCCTTGTGTCAGTTTCACTTGCGTAACTGTGGTATTTCTTAGCATATTGTTGGTATTTGTCTTTCTTTTATTTAACTTATGCTTTTAAATATCATTTAGTGTAAGTTGGAATTGTGAATGAATTTGTCAACGGGGATTACTATTACTTTTTGTACTCACCGTCCTTTTTATGACGGTGGGTGCAGAGTCATTGATAAGCAAGCCGGGCAAGGAGAAGATTAACGACTACTTTTGATCCAGTGGCATACCTATGTATCGACATTTTTGTAGGTTTTGGTATTCTATTATATACTTGTTTTTAACATGTTTTGAGGTTGTATATTGGGATGAGTGTTTAGCTTCGTAGCTCATGATAGCCATCACATTGTTTATATTCACCAATTTGTTATATATGCATGTGATCATAGTTTCCTGGTTTTCACACCTTTAGGGTTTATAATAATTGCTTCCGCACAATATATTAAGTCTTTTGCTAAATTTTATAATTGTGAATAAGTTTTAATTAACTTTGATTTTAAAATGTAAAATAATATGTGTTTTACTTATTCTGAACATGAGTTGGAGTAGATTTGAACGGAAACACTGACTAAAACTTGATTAAGTTCTATGGGCTTAGGATTTGGGCTTAATTATTAGATTAGGCCGAGCGGTGCTCTAGGTTAGGGAAAGGGTTGTCACATCCCTCCTCGAACTAGTAGCCGCTGATTAGCTTCGGGATACGCATCAGTGTGTTGTCCTATAAATTCACCGAGTTTCTGTGCGTATCTTTTTTTCTCATCAGCAGCCATTCGATGTCATCAGGATCCATGTTGTTGATGTCTCCCAGATTGACGGCTGAGGCGTGTGTCCTTTCCACCCTTGTGCAGCTGTCACGTGCCTTCATCTCCAGTAGCCAACATGTCATTCTAGCAGTTGTCTCCTCCAATCAGCTTACGTCACGTTGTCCATCCACTGCAGCTCGTCCAATGTGCGTTTGACACGTGTATTGACCCCCTGAATTGAATCCAAAACAACCACTAGTTCGTCCTCGGTGCACGTGTCATTATACAACCCACCAATTTCGTTTTCTTTCACCTCTAGAGATCCATTTTAGTAGCTTTAAATAAATATGACTTAGGTTTTTAATAGGGGTCGACTTATATTTTTTCTCACTCTCTCTCTCTCTTTCTCTTGACTTCTATTATATTATTTTGTATTCTTTAAATCATGAGAGATTAATCTCATAGCTTAGGTAAAATTACGTGGGAGGTTCGATCGTTCTTATATATGAATTTGTGAGATTTGTAAGCATTCGTCTTTAGACCACACTAGTGGCAATTGACTATATTAATTGGTTTGTCTCTTTTGGGAATAGTTAAATACCTTACGAATCTAGGCTAAATCAGACACACTAGTGATTCGATTGTCTAGGTGTAGTGTCTTCACAAAACTCATTGCGGTCATCGTTTTAAACATAATGCGCTTGATATAGGGAAGTAGTCATTGTCCTACCTTGGCTACCGAGAATAGGAAGTCTGAGGAACCATGTACGTTACCAAGTCTATAACTACTTAGGATACTTTTGATTTGCATACTTTACATAGATTGATGACCAAATCCAATATTTTTATCAAATCGAACTTGTATGTCTTGACTTAGGCATTTTTCATTAATTGGTTTTAAAATAATTTCCATTACTTTATTTATTTTATTGTTATTTAGATTAGTTAATTTGTTCTTTCTCTCGAAACCCCTATTTTTCTCTTTTCTTTTCTTTTTGACGTTAGAAAGATATCAATCTCTGTGGGATCGACCCTTTACCACTATCTACAAAATAGTTGGTTTATGAATTATATTTTACTGACGCATTCGACGCACGTCAATATGTGTTGATGTGAAAATGGACTAGATCGGATTGGGTCCGTGGTTTGTTAAATGCAGAATCTGTAATCCGATCTAGTCCAGCTAGATTAATGATTTTTCAGTCCAATTCACTCCAACGAATCGAGAAATTGATTGAATTAGTGACATTTGGTCTGGATCTGCGGATTAGTGCAATCCGCATGCACCCCTATCTCATCAAACCCTTGATTTTTTCTCTCTAGCGGTTTGCTTCTTGTCAAGGCTTGGGCCACTCTCCTGTGCATCCAGCACCTTGAGTCACATGTAGTGCGACTTTATAGCCACATCATTTGTGTCCCCCATATCTTTACCAATATGGGCACAGTTTTTTGCTTCCCACAACTCGAACCCGCGCCCTGGAGGCTTAAGGCCATAGATTTAGCGAGTTGTGTACCATTGAGCAAACGCCATATTGGTAAAGATATGGGGGGACACAGATGGTGTAGCAATAAAGTCATACTGCCTGTGACTTAAGGTGTTGGGTGCATAGTAGAGTGGCCCAGGCCTTAACAGTTCGTGAATGAACCAACGATTTAACGAAAAACCCCTACGTGTTTGGTTCTGTTAGCCATGTTAGCATGTTTAAAGGTCTCATTAACGGAAGGACCAAGTGTGCACTCTTTGAAAAGTTCAAGACCCAAATGTGTAGTAATAAAAGTTTATGTACGAAAAGCATACAACAACAACATAGCCTCAGTCCCAAATTAACTGGGGTCGGCTTATGTACGAAAAGCATAAAAAACTGAAAATTCAGAGACCAAAAGATGAGTTTTGCCCATAAGATACGATAGATTAGAATGTTACATTGAACGGACATTGTTTTGATAGTTGAATTAGTATCATATTTATCTTGTCACAAGCGATTCGCATCACAATTATTGCAAACAATCCTAATCAATTCATATATTAAGAGTTCAATAGCAACAAGCATGTGCTAATCAAGTACAAGACTTCTATCCTTGTCAATATAAATATTTCTAACAAAAATTTCCTTATCAAATTTATAAGTCGTTTTCGAAATTCGAGTGTATTTTTTTTTTTTTAACAATTATACCTTTATACAATTCAAATATTTATGACTCTTCAATTTTTCAATTCATTTAATGTCAAAGGTCATATATATAAATTACATTTGTAATTATGATTGTTTTAATTCTTGTGCTCTTACCTTAAATGATATATATTTGTGAAGGAAGGGAGTAAAAAATAGTGAATGATTTTGTGAAATTAGTTGAACATAAATGACAAGTTGACAACCACAATAGAGTAACTCTAACGACCAAGGTCTTGCATTTCTATCTAGAGAATCGAATCAATGTTCAAGTATCGTGGAATATACAATATATGTTCATCCTTTAGTCCAAGTCATTATGAATCTTGATAGAATAATTCATGTCCATTAAATGTACGTAGTTATGCAAACTTTTGAACTCTATAGGCTATATGGTTTTAGGCAAGTAATTGATCCTCCAGGGCACTCCTTATTAGCTTGTATTTTTTTTTTAAAAAAAAAAAATAGACTACGAAGATCGATCTCTTGATTTTTTTTTTCTTTAATATTCTTATACCAAACCATGCATCTACATTTTTAGTAAGAAAGCAACTTATTTATAGCACCCTCAACTCTAACATAAATTAAACCCCAACCTTAATTTTAGCAAGTGATGCATTACCATGATCTCAAGCGAAGCAACCAAACCATTTGTTTACCTAGCGACACTCCTATAAGGTGGCTTGTGGGTTCTACATGAAAATGGGTGTTATGCACTTAATTCTTGTTGCATAAAATGTGGGGTGTGTATAACGAGGCATGCACGGATGACTCCAAAAATGTGGACCCGCACGCCATGTCATATAAGTGTCACTTGAGGTGTCAATCGGTGTGTCATTGTAGCATTTTGTAACAAAATTAAGCACATCAAAGATCTAAACAAAGTTCAATGGAAAATGCTACAATGACACCCTAAAGTCACTGTGTCTTTGGGAGTCGACATACATGTCTCGAGATACACGCTCACATGTTATGCATCAAGTACTATTAGCACACACTGATTTTGATGTGAGCCCATGTTATTGCGGCATCTTCAAATAATATATCAATAACAATAAATCTACTAAGACTAATGAGTCCGGACTCACTTGAAAATTTTTAAAATTTTTGTAAATATTTAAGAGGTATAATAAAAATTTTATAAGTGATTATGATTATTTTATTAATTGCTCGATAATGTATTTAAAATTAAAGAAAAATTTGAGTTCCGTAGTCCAAATAGCACGACACATAATATATTTGGCAGGGACGGGAACAAAAATGAAATGTTCGTGAAACGCAATTAAGCCACCAGAAGAAGCCTTACTTAGTACGTACCCACACCACACCACACTCATCATCATCAGCTCAGTAGTCAGGACTGCACTCCCTGTGTGTCTGTGTGTGTGTCTCTCTCTAGGCGCCACCCAGAATGAGGAAGGACGCCCCTCCGGCGCCCTCTCCCTCCCCCGCCAACCCCCTCAAACTCTCCTCCTCCTTCGAAACCAAACCCATCGTCGCCGCCGCCCTCGCCCTCTCCCTCCTCATCCTCATCTGGCACCTCCAACCCCTCCACCTCAACCACCTCTCCACCACCACCACTACCACCACCACCACCCCTCTCTGCTCCTCCGCCCCCGCTCGCTGGAAAAGAAGCTCTCCGACTCCCCCTCCTCCTCTCCGCCGCCACCCCCACTCCCAAACCAGTACCCGCTCCAGACCCCAACAAGCGCCTCTTCAAATCCTACGGCAATGCCGCCTCCCTCTTCGTCCAAATGGGCGCCTACCGCGGCGGCCCCTCCACTTTCGCCATAATCGGCCTCGCCTCCAAACCCCTCCACGTCTTCTCCCGCCCCTGGTACAAATGCGAGTGGCTCTCCACCAATGCCTCCTCCACCAAATCCAAGGCCTACAAGATGCTCCCCGACTGGGGCTACGGCCGCCTCTACACTGTCGTCGTCGTCAACTGCACCTTCCCCAACAACCCCAACTCCGCCAACTCCGGCGGTAAGCTCATCCTCTACGCCTACTACACCCAATCCCCTAAACGCTACGAAAAATTCGTAGCCCTTGAAGAACCCCCTGGTTCATACAATGAACAACACTTCAAAACACCCTATAAATACGACTACTTGTACTGCGGATCCTCGCTGTACGGAAACCTCAGCGCGGCGAGGATCCGCGAGTGGATTGCCTACCACGCGTGGTTCTTCGGCCCCAATTCCCATTTCGTGTTCCACGACGCCGGCGGAGTCGGGACCGATGTGAGGAAGGTGCTCGATCCGTGGGTGAAATTGGGGCGAGCCACGATCCAGGATATTAGAGATCAGGAGCAGTTCGATGGGTACTATTACAATCAGTTCTTGGTGGTGAACGATTGCTTGCATCGGTACCGACACGCCGCGAATTGGACTTTCTATTTTGATGTTGATGAGTACATTTACTTGCCTGATGGGAACACTTTGGAATCTGTTTTGAGCGAGTTCTCTGATTACACACAATTCACTATTGAACAGAACCCCATGTCTGCAAAGCTCTGTTTGAACGATTCATTGCAAAAATACACAAGGTGGGTAGGCGTGATTCTGGCAATCTTGATCGATTTGATGACAATTCGATCGATCTAACTTTGTGGGTGTGTTGAATTTTGCATTGCAGGCAATGGGGGTTTGAGAAATTGGTTTTCAGGGATTCGAGGACGGGGCTTCGGCGGGATCGGAAGTACGCGATACAGGCGAAGAACGCGTTCTCAACTGGAGTGCACATGTCGGAAAACGTGGTGGGGAAAACGTTGCACCAGACCGAAACGAAAATCCGTTACTATCACTACCACAATTCGATATCGGTGATGGGGGAGCCGTGTCGGGAGTTCGTACCGGTATCGGCGAAAGACAAGGTTACGTTACACGATAAGTTACCGTTTGTGTACGACGATAAGATGAAGCGACTCGCCGATACGATAAAGCGGTTCGAGGCCGAGATGATTGGGACCCGACTCGCTTGAGTGAGACACACAAAAGTCCCGTATTGGGAATCGCGCGATAGGGTCTTGGTCTGGACACGTGTCGTGCGCTCGAGTGTCGGTGCGATGTGTTGTCAGGTGAGCCGTTGGTCTCGAGAGTGACTTTGATTACTCACTCGATTTTCGTTACTGTAAAGTTTGTGTTCTCGCGTTTGTATCCTTAAAAAAAGAAAAAAAAAATTATTCTTTCGATTTCGATTTTATTATTGATAATCGCGATTTTCATGTAAAGCAGTGCCTAATCGGGTCTTTTAAAAGTGTTTTATTTACGAGGTTTTGATATTGTAGTTCGGGAGCTTGTATATCAGTTACTGCATGTTGTGTGGAGGTGGTGGTAGTGGGTGGGGTGGACACGTGTTGGTTATCGGAGTGGTATTAGAAGGTGAGGTGGACTTTAATTATGGGACCCCTTGTTGTTGTTATAGATGTGTGTGGGGCATGTACAGGTTAATGATTAAGGCAAGGTGTCATGAAGAGACAATAGCTTTTTACTTTTTGAGATTATGTTTTGCAATAATGTTACGGTCATTTCATTTTTCTAATTAATGTGTTTCGTTAAGATGGTTGATTTATCGTTTTTTGAGAGTTTTTGATAGGTGGAAGGTCAGTTTTGTCCCTTGTAAAGAAAAGATGAAGATAAGATAGGTGCATTGGAAATTCTATTTACAAAAAAGGTAATAAGAGATGGACTCCGGACTCAAACAAAAAAAAGATATAAAGACTCTTAATTAAAATTTATTATTAGTGTTTGGGGTAGAAGGTAATTAGGTCTTTTACTTAAGTAGATATCTTAAATTGTTAACAAAAAATTTTTTGAGTCCGGACTCAAAAAGTCCAAACAGATTTTTTGTTACAAAAAATCTATTTGGGGCATTTCTTTTCCAATTAAACAAAATTTGAGAGTGATTGGGACACTAAAGAAACAACTATAACCACCTTATATTAAGATGCTAAAACATGATATATTGACGATATATGTACTTTATTTGACCCTATAATTGGAAAAACAGTATAAAATAATTTTTTTATCCCTCGTGGTAGTACACTATGGTGTTGTTAGGGTTAATGAGTATCAATGCTGTTAGATAACTGAATATCCAACCTATAGTTTGGTAATTGTGGATGTCCAATTTTTTTTTTTTTGGAATGTCTCCTTAATTAGGCTTTACAAATCTTACTGGAGTAGTTATGGGCTCCAAACGCTTCTTTCTAATCACCACATCAACTCTATTGGGTCTGTCCAACTGTATTGGACGTAGCCAGTACTGTAAATTCCTAATTAAGCTGAGTATTAAACTTTGTACCATTTACTGTGAACTCTAACCATATTTGTCTAAACTACTTGGTATCCCAAGCTCAATGGGCCTCGACTATTATGGGCTCAAGTTTGGTAGAATCACTAGGTGGCAGCAAAGCCCTATGATAATGTAAGACAGTTAGCTCAATTCGTTCGACGGTTGAGCTGCTTATGATCATGACTCGGTTTTGAGTTTGCACGAATGCAGTCACTGTTCTTGGGGAGCTCCAAAACCCTTTTACAGGCTCACAACGAGGAGAGCGCGGATTCGTCGGGCTCGCCCAGATACCGCGTGGCTTAGACCCCCCAAAAAAAAAAAAAAAAAACCTCTATGATATGGATCAAGATCTAATTTTTTTTTTTTTTTTTTTTTTGATAATGGAGCCGAATTTCATTACTCAGAAAGATGAATTACATCTGATGCTATGGGATCACCAATATCTGTTGGAACTTCTTGCCACACAAATGGATTTTTGAATGTTTTGTTTTATTATTTTATTAATGTAAGCGGTGTGTGCGTGAGTCACGGGGAGTTCTATCATCTATGAGTGTGTTATGTTAGTAGTTAGAGATTACGTTATTAGATCTTTTAAGAGTTTGAATAGGAGTTAAACGGTAGTTTTTTTTTTTTTTTTTTTGCAAGTCTTGTTATTTATCTTTAATTGTGATTGGATTATATGTGAATCATAGGATATACTGAAGTTAAGAGTTTTAGTTGGAGTAAAATTAGATTACTTTTCAAGTCTATTTAAAGACTTTAAAACGTCATGTATAGGTTGGTGATTATTTAGTAAATGAAAATTTGTGTTTTGAGATAGAGCATCTCTTGATGTGTTTTGTTTCTTTAACTTTGTGTTCGATCACACGTTAGAAATGAGGGTTTTTTTTTGTTACTGAGTATTTGAGGAATCAACAGTAAAAAAAAAATTATTTTGTTAGTGTCATAATCATATCGACAGCTTAGATTTGTCATTATAGTTGTTACGATTGACGTTATTAGTAAATGAGTCCTCCAAATCCAACACATGATACATGTGCTTGAAATCAGATCTGAAATAGTTGAAGATTTGGATAATGATGTGCGGTTGCAACCAGTGGATCGAAGCGGTTGCGACATGATTTCTGGATCAGGCAGTTAAAGATATGATCTTATCTCAACTGGTTGATGGTTAATTGAAGATTATGAAGAGGATGAAGTTGCGATTTAGATAAATCATTACCGTGTTTTATCATGCAAGGGCATGGTTATTTAGAGATGGAGATTATGCAGATCTTACATTTGTAGTTAAGATTGTGTAATCTACATTGGTCTATATATATGTCAAAGTTGATAGAGTATGTATCCCTGTTGACTTTGTATTGTGAACATGTTGTTCACTTCTATCAAGATGTAATCCTAAGGGGATTTGGGTGTTCCAGTAAGGGGAAGCCTCACAGTGCAAGTGGGAGACTTGTATTCCATCGAGGGGAGCTTAATACACCGAGTGAAAGCTTGAGTTTTCTAGTGAGGGGGAGCCTCACCGTGCAAGTAATGGTAGATTTGCGTAAAGTTCATTGTGAAGGTGAAGAGTAGTATTGCAAGCATGGTGAGGGATCGCTGGTTCGGATGTTGCATAAATCTGTGACTTTTTTTCATCTTAGTGGATTTTACATCTGGGCGTGGCCCCGCAGACGTAGGTCTTGAACTGAATTGCGATAACATATCTGGTGTCCTGGTTTGTGATATCAGAGAGGGCACTGCGAAGGCTTTGTTTACAAAGACAAGTGAGATCCGTACTAACCAAAATGTCTCAGGGAAATCAATCAGACCAGCTTGAGGGTGTCTCAAATACGAGGCCACAACAGCTCAACAATATAAATTACATGTATTGGAAAACACGCATGAAAGGATGCATTTTTTCTATTGATGTTAAAAACTGGAAAATGATTCATAATACATATTCACCACATCTTGAATGGAGAGAAGCTGAAAAGGAGCTTCATGAATGCAAAGCCAAGTTGGGGCATGCCAAGCCAAGGAGAGAGATAGTAGGACTTTGCATTTGTCATGTGTAATGGCAATTGGTTTATTTCTTTTGAATAAAGTTTTTTAATTTTATATAAAAAATAAAAAAGGGCGAGAGTACCATTGCCTTATTTATTGCTTTAGAGCTGTTATGCGTAATGAATTTTTATTTATTTGTTTATAATTTATTTGTTATTATCTTAACAAATAAATGTTAAGTTGGTGAGTGATTTAAGGAGATAGATATCATCGTTAGTACTCATGACTAGAGAATTTGTTCTCTCTTGTCGTCAATTGCAACACGGTAATCTAGCAGTTGCAACTCATAATGTGGAAGCCGATCCATCTAAGGCTCGGAAAACAAAGAAGAAAAAGACCTGAACCATTGCCACAACCATACCCTGTGTGCCAGATTCTTATACTCTGATATCTAATTCTAATCTTCATGAAAGTGACTCTATGGACTGGAGGGACTAACAAGATTATGAGTTCATGCTTGCTGTTTGAGTCTTGCCAAGCAACCTGTCTGAAAGGCTATTTCGTTTTCTGCAAGCTATTGCTTCTCTACGACGTTAGGTGGTTTGGTATGTATCTTTTAGCTCTAAGGCATTGTCATTATGATATCACAAAGGGGGAGAGTATTTAACTGAGGGAGATTTGTTTATTTTCACTTTCTTGAGTTTATTGGACTGAAGATACTTATGCTAGTATTTATTGTGTAACATCTGGGATTTCATCGAAAACTATTTGAAAATGTTGACAGTGTGGTTCAACCAGTTGGGTGAAGCGATTGTAACTGCCATGGAAGCTGTTGTTACATATGTGTATCAACAATATCTCTATCTTTTCACTTTCGTGAATCTTTGGAATAACACCACTGAACATTATTGAATACTTGTGTGACTTTTTATGATGGACCAAAATGTGAGCTGATTCATTATTATTATTTTAGCTCCTTAACTCATTTTACTGATTGTGACAACATAATGAAAAAAGAGGAGATTGTTAGTGTTGTGGTCATATCGATAGCTTAGATTTTTCATTATAGTTGTTACGATTGACATTATCAGTAAATGAGTCATACAAATCTAACACATGATACTGTGCTTAAAATCATATCCGAAATAGTTGGAGATTTGGATAATGATGTGCCGTTGCAACCGGTGGATCGAAATGGTTGCAACAGGATTTCTGGATCAAGCAGTTAAAGATTTGATCTTATCTCAATTGGCTGATGATTAATTGAAGATTATGAAGAGGATGAAGTTACGATTTAGAGAAATCATTACCACATTTTTATCATGCAATGGCGTGGCTATTTAGAGATGGAGATTAGGTAAATCTTACGGTTGTAGTTAAGATTATGTAATCTACATTGGTCTATATATTTGTCAAAGTTAATAGAGTCTGAATCCCTGTTAACTTTGTATTGTGAATGTGTTGTTCCCTTTTATCAAGATGTAACCCGAAGGGGACTTGGGTGTTCCAGTGAGGGGAGTCTCACATTGCAAGTGGGAGACTTGTATTCCATCGAGGGGAACTCGCGCAGCGAGTGAAAGCTTGGGTATTCCAGTGAAGGGGAGCTTCGCCATGCAAGTGACGGGAGATTTACGTAAAGTCTATTGTGAAGGTGAAGAGTAGTGTTGCAAGCCTAGTGAGGGATCACTGGTTCGGGTGTTGAGTAAATTTGTAACTCTTTTATCTTAGTGGATTTTACATCTGGGTGTGGCCCCACAGACGTAGGTCTTAGACTGAACTGTGATAACATATCTGGTGTCTTGGTTTAATTTGTTTTCTTGCATACTTTATTTTAACTTTTTGTATTACTTTTTGTTTCTTTGTTACAGCCGGCATTGTGTTTGATTGTAACCGCATTCGATTATTTCATATCTTGTTTCATGCAGCGAGCGATTCTCAGAATCCTTGCTACATCACTATGTCTTAAAAGATTTTAATGTGACTTCAAATTTAAGATTCAAATTCGAAACACATAATTAGTTAAGATTGACATAACCTTTCACCTTTGCTAATCAGACCATTTTTGTATCTACGTACTAAGCTTTTCAATAAGTTCTGCTTTCCGTAATTTTTTTTAATTTTTTGGTTTCCCATGTGGTATCGCCCCAATCTCATCGACTAATCCACGATGGTTAAAAAGTTGTTTAATAAGTTGTAGTCACAATTTTAGTTGAATGGGCTGGCAAATATGTTGTGGTCATCATTAAAATAGTTAGGACTTGGCAGTCCATAACCATTATTTGTTAGCTCCCATCCATCCAGTTCACACGGTCGGCCCACTCGGCCCTTGTTAGGCTCTTTTTTTTTCTTGGGATAAGAGACTGTTAGTTGATAAGCACATATCTCAATAAGTTTAGTATTGAGGGCAACTTTCTTTTTTTGACTTATTGTGAGAATCGAATTCACGATATCTCCAAACCTTGCCATTTTATAAATATAGTTATATATTGTTGGTTAACAGCATAAATCAGATTATGGGTAATCCCACATACAAGTTTTTTGCTCATGTAGAACACTTTTAACTAGAGCATCAGCTCTCGCATTCATCAATCTAGAGACATGATATAAATTACATGTTTCCTTGTCCTTGACCAGGGTTCGTATGTCATGGATAAAAGGATCTAAATCACTAAACATAGAGGATGGCGAGTTTAAAGCTTCAACCACTGATTTCACGTTTGAGTATACCTTTAAATCTGAATAGACATTATAGCAGTTGGTAAGAGCCATACGAATGGCTTTACACTCAGCCATCTCTATAGAGAAAGTCATACCCACAAAAGAAGACCCTCCCTTGATGATACGATGTGAAAACGAGATGAGGAGTCATCCAATTCCGGTGTCTCCTGTTGGATTATCCCTTGCCATATCATTAAATAATGCAAATGATGCAGAAAAGGCAAAAACTGAGGAAGCAAAAGGAGAATTAGTATTATTTTTAGAGGATTGCTGAACTGGGTTTAAACCTGATTCATACTCATCCACTCAAGAGGAGGCATTTCTTATAACATGAGTCAAGTTTTCATCAATACTTCTGAAGATCGATCCATTTCTGCTCTTCCAAATATGCCATACTCCAAAAGCACACCATTGCAAAACTATATCCCCCTCGATCATGCCTTTGCACTTTTCAAATAGAATTTCCCAAAATTCTCGAGCTGAGGCTGGGTTTAATTCAACGCCGAATTCCCCATGGGCCCCAAACCATATAGTCTTTGCATGATCACACAAAAATAGAGAATGCAGAGGTGATTCATCAGACTTTCCACACATATGACATAGAGGGCTTTGAAGTACTTTTTTCTTCCACAGTGCCTGTTTGGTGGGAAAGAAGTTCAAAATACTTTTCCAAAGAAATAATAGTATTTGGTTGGAGCTTTGATTTTCCATAATTGTTTCCAAAAAGAACAATGTGGCATTTCCTTGTCTCCCCCTCAACTAGCCCACCTCATAAGCCTTCTAAATCTAGTTTTACAGCAAGATTATATGCGGATTTGACTGAAAACAAGAATAGGTTTTCATCCATAGTACTGTGCTTGAATAGGGCTCATCCCAATAGCGAAGTGCACAGAGGTGTTGTACCAGAACTTGGCTTAAGTGTAAAAAGTGAAACCAACGCCCTTCTCCTACGAAGCACCTCAGATAAGTTTCAAGACACCTATTTAGTAACTATGTTTTTCTGTATGTCTAGGGGTGGTAGGAACTACTGAATTTGATTGTTCTCCCCAGTTGAGAGAAAAGTCCTTCACAAAATTTAATTGTGAAAACTGTCTCTTTCACTAACAATGGAATGAGGAATACCATGTAATCTGAAAATCTTCAGTGTAAGTAGATGCCAAATCTACAGCAGTGAAGTTTGTCGGAAGGCTAATAAAATGGGCGAATTTAGTTAATTGGTCAACAATTACCCAGATTACCGTTTTGTAATGTGAATTTGGTAGTCCTGTTATGAAATCTATTGATATGTCGTCCCAAACTTAAGTAGGGATTGGTAGACATTAGAGGGTTCCATAAGGTTTAAAAGTGGTGTATTTATTTTGTAAGATTATTGTACATATGCTAATGTAGGCTTTGACGTCCTATGGGAGCTTTCGCCAATAGAACAAGGTACAGAGACGAGTGTGGTCACATGGATGCCGAAATGGCCAGCCAGTGGTGAGTTGTGGTACTCGGCTAGAAGAGATGGTCGCAAGCCAAATTCCAAAGGCATAAAAATGTGCCCTTTATAATGAAATATATCCCATTTAAGAGAGAAAAAAAAGTGCATTGATGTGTTAGTAAGAAAGTTGTTGATCAACTTCTGTCCTGCATGGTTAGATTTGTAGAAATCCTCGAGGGTGTCTAGGAAGGGTACGACAATGGTGGATAGGGCTAGGCACATCGGGGTGAAGACATGGGGGCACCTGGAAAGAGCATCTGCAACTACGTTTTATTTCCCCAGGGTGTAGAGATTTTCATAGTTGAAACCAAGGAGCTTGGTTAACCATTTCTACTATTCTAAAGTCTGGAGACATTGGGTAAGTAAGTTTTTTATGCTCTTTTGATCAGTAAAGATCTTAAATTTACTGCCCAAGAGGTATTGCATCCATTTCTTCACCAATTCAGTAATAGCGAACATTTCCCTCGTAGGTGGATGTTGTTTACATGCGATGGTATAACTACTTACTAAAAAAAGGCTAGTGGTAAATGGTTTTAGGAAAGAACGGCCCCGACTGATGTACCTGATGCATCAATGGTAACTTCGAAAGGTTGGAAAAAATTGGGTGATTGTAGGAGAGGTAGGGATACCATAACTGATTTGAGTTGTTTAAAGGCGTGTAAGGTTGTATCAGGCTACATAAATGTATCTTGCTTCAATAATACCTAGTGAGACCTAAAAATCAATGAGATTTCGTGAAGGTGCGTGACTGTGGCCAATTCTAGATAGCATGTAGATTGGAAGGGTCCGCCGTTACGCCCTCGGCCGAAATGATATGGCCTATTCAACTTTAGGAACCCCAAAAAAGGAATTTAAGAAATTTTTCGTAAAATTGATTGTCACGTAGTAACATGAGGACATATCGTAGATGCTTTAGGTGGGATACCCAATTCGGGCTGTAGACGAGTATGTCACCAAAGAATACTAAAACAAACTTATGTAAGTGTAGATGAAATAGATCATTCATTGCTAATTGGAATGTCGATGGGGGCATTGGTGCGCCCAAAGTGCATAGCTAAAAATTCAAAGTGACCATCGGTAATCCGAAAGACTGTTTTAAATGAATCTTCCTTAGCCAACCGAATCTGAAAGTAATCAGATCGCAAATCCAATTTGTTAAACATCATAGCTTCGTGTAACTCATCAAACAGTTCATCAATGGTAGGAGTAAAGAAATGATCCTCAATAGTCAGGGCGTTAAGGGCGCAGTAATCCAAGCAGAAACGCCAAGTGCTATCTTTTTTTACCAATAAAACTGGAGATGAAAATGGTTTATGGCTAGGTTTAATGAAACCATCTTTCAATAAGTTGGTGATGAAATGTAAGACATTGCTTCTTTCTAGTGGTGAAGGTAATAGTAGGGTTGGCAATTATCAAGCCTATTATTAGGAAGTAGGTGAATATGATGGTCATGGGGACGAGGGGTAGGGTCGATGGTAGTTGGGAAACTGTCAAATAGGATTGTAATAGGTCGGACAGGTCAATGGGAGTGGTTGAGGTGTCTAGGACTAGTGTGTTGCGATTTGTTGGTTTGGTATTATAGTGAAAGCATGAAAAAAAAGCTATGGAGTTCGTATTAGATAGGCAGCATAGCTGGAAAAATGTAGAGGGTAAGGATAGGATGTGGTTGCCTCATAGTGTTATCGAGGTACAATTGTAGACAAATCGGATATAAGGTACTGTGTAATATGAAGTGAACTCCCCTAATGGTTAGCCAATCAAATCCCAAGACCAAGTCCGCACAATTCATAGGCATCATGTAGCATGGAACAAAGAAATTGTATGACTGTATAGTGACAGGAACTTGATGGCATACCTCAGTACATTGTATGGTCTCATTGTTGCCCACCATTACAGAAAATGGAGAAATTGGTAAAGTTGGTAGGTATAGGAATGTGGCGAGTCGTTGTTGAATGATGCTATGAGAACTAGCAAAATCCATCAAAATCGAGAGAGAGGTGCCATGGACTGAACCTGGAAGTCTGAGTATGCATAAGTTGAGGGAGCCATGTAGGGGAGTGATTGAGAGCTGGAAATGTATAGTCGCCAGCTCAGTAACTTGTGAGATGGGTATGGAGTGTTAGGTGGTTCCATAGGTTGGAGTGTCCGGTCCGACTTATCCAATAGGAGGAGAAATTGTATGGATTTGCACTTGTGTCCATAAACAAACTCCTCTTTGCAATTAAAGCAAAGTCCTTTGGATATGTGTTCCTGTAATTCGATTGGGGACAATCAGTGAATCAAAAGGGTGGGGGGTTACAGATGGGGCAGTTAGTAGAGGAATAGGCTTAGGTTGGTGAACAAACCCTTTTCCTGAATACCGGTAGGGTTTGGAGTTCCACAACTTATCATTATGGAGTTTTGCCAAGCCAATAGCATCAGTAATATTTTAAGGTTTATGGATAGCGAATCCTGTTAAAGCTTCTTCTTCAAGCCTGAGATAAAATATGAGAGACCACCCATGACTCAATTGCTTAATTTAATGTATTTCAATAGATAGTCTTCTAGGGTACCCGTTTGCTTGTGCATGAAGAGTGCCACTTGATGGTTCTCGTAGAGGACCAAATCGGAGTTCGAAAGCCCTTGTAAACATATCCCATGTGCCCAATTGATTTTTTTCGACATCCACTTGAAGTATCTTAGAGCGTCCCCTTACATAAAAAAGGCAACCATCAGAACTCGCTGGTCCGCATGGACCTGATAAAACTCGAATTATTTTTTGACTGTGAAAATCTAGTCGAATGGGTTCGAGTCATCAATGTTGGGGTTAATCAACAAGAAAGTAACCCCTTTAACTCGAGAGACAGATGAATAAAATCCACCAAGCCACGAACAATGCACCAAATCAATCACACCACAAAGAACACAAGATTTAACGTGGAAAACCCTCCAAGTCAGAGGGAAAAAACCACGGGCCAAACTCCGAATAAATCCACTATATGAATAAAGAGTACAAGATATCTCAATCACTTGAGATTCACTAACAATGGAGTAATACAAAAATACCTCTTCCAAAAACTTAGATGATCACACTAAGAATGAAGAAAAACTACTCCAATTGTATCAAACCTCTTTGTACCTCTTTTCTTGAACACCAAGAAATCACCAAAGACTTCGCCGCGAGTCTTTAGATTCAAGATCTTGATGTACCCTTTCTTGATCACCAAGAAACCACCAAAGACTTCACCGCGAGTCTTTAGATTCAAGATCTTGATGTACCTTCAATGTAGAGAGAAGAAAACTAGAGAGATTGCACACTTCAACTCGAGTGCACACACCAATCGGTCACCAAGTCTCACTCTCAAAGTCGACTTTCCAATGCTTATATATCTCTCTACCAAAATCCTATTCCAACTCCAATTCTCTTTCCTATTTTCTCTCTCCAAGATTCCTATTCCAACTCCAATTCGTTGCATGTGTTGGACTTTCTATTTTTGTGTGTGTGTGGCCCACACAAAAACCAACAATCTCCCCCTCCAACACATGGGGAGATCTCAATCATATTTGATGCTCAATAACAACTCAGCCCCACCAACTTGGTGCAGGACTGATGCTTCTCACGAGTCACCACCTTCGTCAACATATCAGTTAGATTCTTGTCAGCGAGAATCTGAACTTTCTGGAAGCTCTCCGGCTCCCCCTCTTCGGTAATCGTAACATAATTAGAACCGGGGTACCTAGTAGAAGGAAGCAACCCTCTCTCAGACCTTCTAAGTGAAGGTTCAACTAAAGCCGTTGGTGGAGGAGTTTGCTCCCCGCTCAAAGATCATCAACCGGTTCTCGCACATCAACCCCATGTTCTTCAAATGAGTCTCCCTCATATGTGGCATCGTAATGGAAGAAGACTCCAATCCGTAAACATCATCATCATCAACTATGATTTTCTTTGATGTCTTCAAATCTGCTATGGTCTCATATTCATGAAAGGCCACATCCCCGGACCCGACAATCTTTTTCTTCTCTCGGATCCCATAACCTATAACCAAACTCGCATCTCCAAATCCCAAGAGGATACACTAACAGCTTCTATCATCAAGTTTCTGTCTCTCGCTCCTTAGGCACATGCATAAATGCCTTGCATCCAAACACCTTCAAGTGAGAGTAAGTAACATCTTTCCTGCACCAAACTCTCTCTCGGAACATCAAACTCCAATGGTGTCAAGGAGAGCGATTCATCAAGTAGCAAGCGATCGAGAGCCTCACCCCAAAACGACTTGGGCAACTTAGCCATTTTTAACATACATCCGACTTTATCAAGGATGGTTCTGTTTGTTCTTTCAAAAAACACCATTATGTTGAGGAGTACCCTAACAGCCTTTTCATGTCCGATTCCATGTTCTCGAGCAATAATTCTCGAACTCCTTTGAAGTGTATTCTCCCCGTTATCACTACGAAGGCACTTCAAAGATACGCCTTTTTCTCGTTCCACCATCATATGAAACTTCTTGAGGTACTCAAGAACCTGACATTTTGTTCTCAACACAAACACCCAAACCTTCCGTGAAGCATCATCAATAAAAGTAACAAAGTATCTGCCACCTCCCATAGTTTCCACATCAATGGGACCACAAACATCATAGTATACTAACTCAAGTAAATTTCTTTTTCTTTCAGATGATGAAGAAAAAGAAACTCTATGTTGCTTACCGAATAAGCAATCATCACAAGGGTTCAAATATTTACCTTTGGCAAAGGGAATGTGAGACTTCTTTGCCAACACCGCAACCCTTTCTCACTCAAGTGACCTAGCCGCCTATGCCACAGATCCGGTGAAGAATCATCTTCAATTGCGTTCAGTCACCTCCGACGGTCTTTCAATTGAGTCTTGTAAAGTGTATAGCTCAATTTTCCTCTAGCAACAACAATTGAGCCTTTGGTGAGTTTCCACTCCTTGCCCCCAAAGATGTTGTAGTAACCATCTAGGTCCAAAGCATGAGTAGAAAACAAATTCAGACGTAGATCCGGAACATGTCGCACATCTTTCAGAATTACCGTGCAACCCATATTTGTCTGCACAAAGACATCTCCAATGCCAACTATATCTCGCAAAACCGTTGTTCCCCATCTTTGCCTTGCCGAAATTCCCCGCTCGATAAACGAGAAAAATCCTTCCTGGAGTAGCATGGAAGGATGCTTCATGGAATCAACAACCCATTCACTATCTGTATTAGTGACATGACCTTGATCCTCAACTAAAGAAAGCACAACCAAGTCTTCAATTGCATCTGATATAGCAGCCGTAATATTCCGATCATTCGCTTTATTTCGATTTTTCTCATCATTCTGTTCTCTTTTCCACACTCTACAATTTTTCTTTATGTGTCCTTCCTTGCCACAATGATAACAAGAGAATTTTCCTTTTCCTCGAGACTTGCCTCTAGATTTACTCCGCCTCTCTCTGACCTCTACAGGCGACTTCGCCTCTATGTTCTCGTAAAGAGTAACAAGAGCTTGTGAAGTTTCAATGCCTTTATCCTTTCTCCTAGTCTCCTCGTCAAAGAGACTATCCCGCACTATGGATGAAGACAAAACACCGCCCGGAGCAGTAATTACTTAGAGACACCACCAAGGTTTCCCAACTTTCTTTGCAACGAGCTCAAGAGTAAAAGTGATTGTAACTCATCCTCAAGCACAATCTTCATAGCACTTAATTGATTGATCAATGCTTCAAAATCATTCAAGTGCTCTATCATCGACCGCCCATCTTTGTACTTCATATTAACAAGCCTTCTAATTAGAGAAGCCTTGTTCGAGCCCCCTTCCTCTCACACATATTCTCGCAATTTTCTCCACAACTCCCGTGCATCAACCTCTTTGCTTGACATGGTGATAAATATTGAGATCGATCCACTTTCGAATTGTCCCAAAGCTTTTTCTGCAACTTCCTCCAATTAACATCGATATTTTCTCGGCTTGTTTTGTCCAAATTCAATTGGATCAAATAAATCCTTGCAATAAAGATGATCTTCCATCATCGGTTGCCAAATTGAATAATTCGTAGCCGTCAACTTGACCATATTGCTTGATTTATCATCATCATCCACCATCTTGATTTCCACAAAGATTCTCGGAACACGAACCAACCGCGGCTCTGATACCACTTATTGGGGTTAATCAACAAGAAAGTAACCCCTTTAACTCGAGAGACAGATGAATAAAATCCACCAAGCCACGAACAATGCACCAAATCAATCACACCACAAAGAACACAAGATTTAACGTGGAAAACCCTCCAAGTCAGAGGGAAAAAAAACCAAGAAATCACCAAAGACTTCACCGCGAGTCTTTAGATTCAAGATCTTGATGTACCCTTTCTTGATCACCAAGAAACCACCAAAGACTTCACCGCGAGTCTTTAGATTCAAGATCTTGATGTACCTTCAATGTAGAGAGAAGAAAACTAGAGAGATTGCACACTTCAACTCGAGTGCACACACCAATCGGTCACCAAGTCTCACTCTCAAAGTCGACTTTCCAATGCTTATATATCTCTCTACCAAAATCCTATTCCAACTCCAATTCTCTTTCCTATTTTCTCTCTCCAAGATTCCTATTCCAACTCCAATTCGTTGCATGTGTTGGACTTTCTATTTTTGTGTGTGTGTGGCCCACACAAAAACCAACAATCAAAAGGTAGGAGGGTGACTTTCGGTGGTTTAATGGGAATTGGTTGGTGTTGCTGCTGCTGGATGAGAATAAAGGGTTGGTGTTTTAGGGGAACAACTGATAAGGACGAGCCAAAAAAACAAGACATTCTAACTTGGTATGGAGAGGCAGTCGCGGTGGTCGGAGGTGTTCTGGTATGTTGGGTACCTGATGGTGTGTGCAGGCCGGCCTGGTTAGATGTTTGGTAGTGATGTTGACTAGGTTGGGGAAGGGGATGGTTGATCAGCATTAGCACGGATTTTAGCGACTATAGTGTTAAATGCCACAATTTGTTTTTTGTGTTTCGCATTCATTGACTCAATCATCGTCATCATCTGATCACGAAACACGTAAATGTGTAATCTGGTGTTGTTGGGGCTAGTTGGCCAGATTGAGGTTGGTTTGATGGGGGTCACCCCATTGTTCAAGAATGAAAGCACCAATGATAAAGATGATAAACCCTAAATCGTGGCACACAGCAAGGAAGGAAATAAAAAGGTAAATTGATGTATTTCTTCTTAGCTTGCCTTTTGGTTACATGGTTTAAATAGGAAACAAACCTTAAACGTTAGGCTTTGATCAGATAAAACAACAAAAATAAAAGGATTATGAGCTCACTAGGTGGGTAGTTACTACATGTTATAATCCTTAAACCAAAATGGTTTATGGATAACTCGACTGGGCTTAAAGTTAGAGGTTGGGTCGTGATCAACGAGTATAGTGAAAGATACAGGCCCAGGGATAATATCAAACACTCCGTGAAGGTATACATCCATTCGTGTATCGATGTGTATTGGTACAAATGTTGATGCACGAATGGATATGGACACCATCACCGGATCACCCTAAAATCTTCCTAATTTACAAGCCTTGTTTTTTTAACTAGTTAGTGAGGGATTATTCCTGTAACGTCCCGTTTCATTAAAGTCATTATTTATTTCATAATCTCAGACATGGATGACAACTCGGATCCATGTGGACGTCGCGGGTAGGCTAGGACACACGTAGACTAGGTACACTAGTAAATTGTGTGTTGTATTGTTTAAATTGCAATGCACTTTATGAGTTTACTTGTAAATACATCGCATGTGTGTATGTTAAATAGCGATATTGTGCGAGGTTGTGTGACGGGTAGTCTCCTCGAAGTGCGTGTTAACGCGGATATCGAGAGGTGAAGTACGAGTGCATTAGAGAAACTAAAAAAACTCACGTAAATATGACTACGTAATTCAATTGAAATGAGTAATGTAGCCATAGGCTAAGTAAATTAAATTTAAACAATAGGTTATGACGTGTCTCGAAATGCATGTTGAGACGAGGGGCACCGGATATTGGGTAGCCGAAAGATAGTGGGACCATAAGTTAGTTAGTTAGTTTGTGATAATTAAACACTAACTATATCGTTTAATAAGGCTTAATATAAAGTACATAAATCAAATAAATGATAAGCCTATAGTTTAAATTAAATAATGTGGACCATTGATGGACATCTAGATGATCATTGTGAGTAATTCTAGGAAATGAATGTATTAATGGAGTCATCAGGTGGTATGGGACAGCATGTTTATGAACCATAAGATAATCCTCGAGATACGTATGCACACATGATATTTGTAACGGCCAGAAAATTTGACTTGAGCCACGTATCAAGTCAAGGTCGTATGTGAGACCCACTCGTCGAAATACGTATGTCCGAATCCAATTTGAGATGAAAACGCTAATTATGCGAGGAATTCGGTGAGCCGAAACACGAAGTGGGACGCGCCTCGAGTCGCGTGCCGACGTGGGACCCAAATAGTGGATCTAAGTGGTTTTAAAATGTACATTGGATATGTCTCGTGATGCGCGTAAAGCGAATATCGAGATTTTGAAATGAGGCGGATTGGTGCATCGAGAGGCGCGCTACGCGGTTGTTGAGTTGTCTCGAGATTCGTGTTGCACGAATCTCGAGGACACCTTTTGATTTGAAATGAAAAGAAAAAGAGAAATATATATATATATATATATATATATATACTAGTTTTAAGACGTGCTACGCACGATTCCCCCGCTCGCTTCGCTCGCGGGAATTAATTTCTAAGAATTTATTAACAAAATTTAAAATTGTAATTAAAATTTAAAAATTAGAAATACAAGTACATTTTTTAGCTTATCAATATTCTCTACTGTGATTGAGATAAGATGTGAATGAAAAAATAAGCTAATCATGCTAGGACATTACTTCCTAAAAAAAAGTGTATTGGATTGATGAGAATGAGTTCATGATTGATTTGGAGATAAAGGAAAAAAAAACGTGTAGTGGATTGATAAGAAGTTAGAGTTTGATTTGAATACAAAAGAAAAGGTTGATTTGGAGATAAAAAAAGTATGGGCAAATAGGTAAATTTCATTACCACTCAAAAATTTGTGATTCGTGCTTTTATATATATGATATATATATATATATATATATATATATATATATATATTATTTAATTATGAGCCACCAAAGCATCGCTGGTGAGTTGGATGGGGCATCACTTGTCAAAATGCAAAGTTTAGAGAGGTCGTAGATTCAACTCTCGCTAGAGTAAAAAAAAAAAAAAAACAAATTAATGTAACCTCTTGACCCAAAAAATAAAAAAAGGAAGACATGTACGCACACAATAAATCATTGCATTATATATAAAATCAAAATACAAAACTTTAATTAAGAAAATGATGCCACAATCAACACTTGTTTACAACAAATCTTTTTGTATTATGTTTTAGAACACAATATGTAGGGGTGTCAATTCATATCAGCGAGTCGTAAACGTGTCGTGTCTCATATAATGCAAACCTATTACATGACATGTTTATTAATCGTGTTAATCGTTTTCGTGTCTAAGTGGGTCGTGTGTTAAACATGTCGTGTAATCATGTCACCCACTTATTAAATGTTATATTTAAAAATTTTATTTTATTTAAACTTTTATAATTAAGTTACTATTTTTTTAAAATATATCTAAATGATTAAATTCGAACAAACATACTAAATAACCAATAAAATATAATGTGGTTGTATATAGTCGTTAGTTTTACTTTACTTTTTCATTCAAGTCTTTATTACTCTTAAAAATAAAGCAAAAATGACTCGTAATAATAACATAAACAAAATTATAAGAATCATCTAAAAAAATATATAAATTTTAATTTGGCGAAAAGTTTTATTTTTTCTTAATAAATAATTATTAATAAAATCTAAAACATAA
Source organism: Stephania yunnanensis (assembly GCA_039657365.1). NCBI lineage: Eukaryota > Viridiplantae > Streptophyta > Magnoliopsida > Ranunculales > Menispermaceae > Stephania > Stephania yunnanensis. The sequence goes on along the minus strand of CM077585.1, from coordinate 47,799,817 downwards.
ATAATATATTAAAAGTAAAATGAATATTTCCTCTCAAATATAAAATAAAATATGATAAAAGATGTCTATAAATAAAATAAATAAATCATGCTATTAACATGCATTCAAATAAGTGAATTTTGTATCAATCTATTTATTATACAATATTTATTATTTATACATTATTCTTTAGTCGTGTTAAACGAGTCATAAACGAGTTGAGCAGGTTGACATGTTAATGACCCAGACCCACTTAACACAATAGGACTCCTAACACTGTGTTTCTTCGCATCATCTGTCCACTAAACTTGTCTCAAACTTCAATGTTTTTTGTTCAACACTCATTGTAAATCTCTTGTGGTGACTTCACAACTGCATTGTATGTCACATTTAAGCCTCCAACATTCTTGAGGAAGTTAAGGTAATCAGTTGTTCAAGTCATAGACAAGTCCTGGATCCATAGCTCTATTTGGTCTCACATGTCCTGCACCATAGTCCTGTTGGACATTGATTATATATTAAATAAGTTTTAAAAACGTTGAATATAAGAATATATTTAGATGTTATAAAAATATTTTAAATTAATATTTAACTTCATATTATTAATGAAAAAAATAGTTATTAACAATTAACTAAATATTATAAAACAAAAAACTTCAATAAATTATAAATCATTACACATTAATTTCTTAGTTATAAATAGTCTTGTTGGACATTGATTACATATTAGATAAGTTTTAAAAATGTAAAATATAAGAATAGATTTAAATGTTATAAAAATATTTTTTAATGTAGTGTTAAACGAGTGGGCTAGCTTACATATTTTCAATTTTTTTTCTTTTTTCATATTTTTTAATGTAGTTGAAAACAAGGTGCCCTGTGTTAATTAGTCTCACCAGATGTCATCAATCGCAAAGGAAGTGCCGGTTGCGGGGATGATGTTCACTCCAGGGGCGGTGATATCGGGCTGCCATCGGATTCAAACAAATTGAAGATGAGCGTTAAATGGCAACATTAATTGTACTAAGAACAATTAATATATAGGTGCTTCATTGACAAACCTTAAGGATCACTGGCTGGCGTGATAGCGTTTGGTCCTCTAGATGAAAATGAAGCAATGACAGGCGCAGGTTTGATTCCTAATTCTGTTCTCGAACGTTTCATATAAGCAGGAGAAAAAAAAGGAGTAAAAGGAAAAGATAAGGAACGCACAAAAAAAAAATGTGTAGGGGAGGGACAAAAAAGTAAATTTGATTACGACTCAAAAATTTGTGATTCGTGCTTTTATATATACTAGTTTCAAGACGTGCTACGCACGATTTCCCCTGCTCGCTTCGCTCGCGGAAATTAATTTCTAAGAATTTATTAACAAAATTTAAAATTGTAATTAAAATTTAAAAATTAGAAATACAAGTACTTTTTTTAGCTTATCAATATTCTCTAACGTGATTGAGATAATATGTGAATGAAAAAACAAGCTAATCGTGGTAGTACGTTACTTTCTCAAAAAAAGTGTATTGGATTGATGAGAATGACTTCATAATTAATTTGGATATAAAGAAAAAAAAAAACGTATAGTGGATTGATAAGGAGTTAGAGTTTGATTTGAATACAAAAGAAAATGTTGATTTGGAAATTAAAAAAAAAAAAAAAAAAAAAAATTAAATAAAAAAACTCTTTTGTATGGGCAAATAGGTAAATTTTATTACCACTCAAAAATTTGTGATTCGTGCTTTTATATATATGATAGATATATATATTTATATATATATATATATATATATATATATATATATATATATATATATATATATATATATATATAAAAGTAACCAAAAAACTTATTATCTTTTACATGGAGCAGGTCAAGAAAATCAGACCTTATTTCTTATATTTTTTAATAAAATATATAATAAATATGTCTGGGTAGCAAATACCGAGGACATCAAACATGTGCTGTGCTTTATATAAAATGAGTTTGGGTAATATACTTTTGTTACCCATGCACATCCCAAACTCGGATAAATTGGATTAGGTTATCTTAAACTGGTCAAATGTAGGCGCTTTTAGTGTCATTGTGTCGCTTCCTTAAAAATAAAACTTGTGTTACAAATCACTAGTGAGACTCTTAATTAATAACAAAAAATCTGTTTGGACTTTTTGAGTCCGGACCCAAAGATTTTTTTGCTAACCATTTAAGATATCTACCTAAGTAAATGACCTAATTACTCTCTATCACAAACACTAATAATGAATTTAAATTAAGGGTCTTTATGTCTTTTTGGTTGTTTGAGTCCAGACTTTTTGAGTCCATCTAGCACTACCAATTAATAATTGGTCTACTATGTATGTCTCGTTAGATTTGTCCATATATTAAATGTTAGTATGCTTGTAATTACTCATTGTGAGCTTGGAATTGAGAGAGAGAAAGATGTCACTTACGGGGTCAAGATTGCTCCTTGTGAGCTTCTAATCACATGTTTGGGCTTCAAAAAAGGCTCTTAATTAATTGAAAAAATAGTCAAAACAATGAAATAACAAAAGCAAAAAATATAATTTTTTTTAAAAATTTTTGTAAAGTCGCGGTGAAACTTAATAGCTATTTTTTCCAGTTAAATAGTTATTTTTGTGGTACTATTAAAGAATAGTGTGTGTCGGTATTGTGTTACAAATACAATTCCTAATTAATAGGAATAAAGATATGGCTTAAAACCAAGAGATACAAATATATGTTACATATGTAGAATCGTAGATATGTAGATATGCTTTATATTTGCTAATAAATAGGCGCATGACAAAACACGAACAAACCAAAAAGAAAACATTATGAAGCTAAAAAATAGGAATGCCAAAAGAGTGGAAAATAAGAACCTAAAAACACCATAATAAGTAGATGAAAAAACGAAAAATAGCCAAAAAAAACCCTAAAAAATAGACAAAAAATGAAAAAAAAAGATATACTTTTCTTTGAAAAATTAAAATAGAAACGCTTAAATTTTGTTAATAAATTCTTTGAAATTAAAAAATAGGCAAAAAAGAGATAGGAGAAGATGAAAAATAGGAAGTGAGGGAGAGCCGTGAGAGAATAGGAGTGGAATAGAAATCACGGAAGGACATCGAAGTGATCGGTGAGAGAGAGACATGAGAAAAGAGGAAATAGTAAAACGGAAAGATAAGAGACGTAGGAGAAAAAAAAAGGAGTAAAAGGAAAAGATAAGGAACGCACAAAAAAAAAATGTGTGGGCAAGGGACAAAAAAGTAAATTTGATTACGACTCAAAAATTTGTGATTCGTGCTTTTATATATATGATAGATATATGATAGATATGATAGATATATATATAAAGTGGAAAAAAAAAGATACGATTGAAAGATCAGAGGGATCAGAAGGAAAGAAAAGTGACCGGGAGAGTGATGGCGGAGGACGCCGGCGCGGAGGGACGGCATCGGCGACGGCGGCCCCCGGCGCGGCGAGATCGGCCGGCTCATCGGTGCAGCGACTATGAGGAGGCCGTGGGAGGTGAACGATGGCGGAGATCGCGCAGGGTCGCGGCTGGTGCAGAGAGCGCTGCAGGCTCGGTGGCGGATGGCGGACCAGCAGGTGGCGGCGGCTACGCTAGAAGCTGGCGGTGGTGCAGCAACGGGTTTGCGCGGCTCCGGGAGTTGGACGCGTACGCCGGCGAGCTTGTCCGTAGCTGGACGACGGCGGCGGCGGCGGCAGGCTTGCGGACCGGCGGATCGGCAGCGCTCTGCGAGTGGTGGCGAGAGCACGGCAGCGACGTGTGGCGGATTGGCGGCGAGAACGGCGGCCAGCGGAGATCGGCAGCGACGAGACGCGATTCCGGCGAGGGACGGCGGCCAGCGGGCGGCGGCACCGGCGAGGCAGGGCAGCGACGCGGTGAACGGCGTGGTGACGCGTTATCGACCAGTCGGATGCGCGATTTCGACGAAATCGCGACGACGCGCTGGAGGTGAGATTTATTTCACCAAATTTCAGTTTGATGTGAATAATTTGAAATAAAATAAGCCATCAAATGTTTAAATGGACACCAGGGACTAGGAGTCGGGTGTCGGTGCGCAAATCGAGACGCGAGTGAGACGTCTTGATTTTGAGGTTCGCGATTTCTCGAGGTAAGTAAACCAGCTAGGGACCTATATAGTATTTCATGTTTATCCATTGATTGTTGCTGTTAAATGGTTTGTGGTAACCTTTATTGTTGTACACTGTCATCGTTGGATTCGAGACTGGTGAGATAAAAGTACTATGCCCATATGTGTAGTTCGCAAAGCGTGCTCGCACACACATATGGGGGAAATATATAAGGTGTATATGGATTCGCAGTCGCAGAGCTTGCTCGCCTGGGGTGCATATACATCTAAGATGTATATGAGATGTATATTGTTGTTCACCGCAAATCTATGCCCATATGTGTAGTTCGCCGAGCGTGCTCGCACGCACGTATGGGGGGGAACATAGAAGATGTATATGGATTCGCAGTCGCTGAGCTTGCTCGCCTGGTGTCCATATACATCTACCTTTGGGGTTCCAGGGTTGCTTGCCTTGCCGATCCGCAGCCGATCAGAGCTTGCTTGCTCGCTGGGTGGGGGGGGAGGGGCTCTGGGCCTTCACTTCTTGTTGTTTGTGGCCTCACTCATTGATGATTGTTTACAGTCTTGTATATTCACGCGTTCTTGATTTTTTTCATTCTATTTGCATGAATTCGATTGTTTTAGATTTTGTGAAATGTTGTGTATATGTCCTACTGGATTTACTTACCTGAGCTCGTCATTTTTATTTTGACTGAGTGCAGAGCCGCAGACGCGTAGCAGAGGGAAGACTTCATAGCTAGGTGAAATTTTGTATATTTTGTATTTACTCTCCTCTGATGATATTGACTGGGTTCCACAATTAGGTTGCCTAACTCCCTGATATTTTTGTTGAGTTATTGAATATATTAGTTGCTTCCGCTATAAAATTGTAAATCTCGAAAAATATTAATAACTCAACTGTAAAATGTTGAATTTGTGAAAAATAATGGATTGGAAGGCCGACTAGGTCCGCGTTGACCTTGCGAGACTGGCTCGAGGGTCCACGTGGGCTTAGGCCGGGCGGGGCCCAATTCGTGGAAAATTGGGGTCGTCACAATATTAAACAAACTTATACATATAGGAAGTTAGTTGAATTTTTCATCACACCACTCAATTTCCTCATGCAATCCGAGAAAACCAGAGAAGAATAGGGGATTCAAGCTAGAATTCGATCACTTTGGAGATCAAAACTGAGCATCAAACTAAGGTAATCATCTTCCTCATCTTATACACTCTTCAATGAACCCATTATCGTGTGGTTTTGTTAAAATTCGAGTTGGAGGGTTAGATCCCTGATTTTTTATGGAAACTTAATGAATGATGGGTTTAATGATCATTTTTATTGAGGATTGATTACTGGTTTTGTATGAATTGGGTTTTTTGTTGAATTTGGGAAAAACTAATGAATGTTTGGATTTGATGATTTTAACTTAATTGTTGTTCTGAGGTGAGTTTAACTGGTGTTTTAGAGTGACTTTGGTATGGAGATGATGTAAACTAAGTTAGGGTAGCTAATTGAGAGGGGAAGAACAGAATTCTCGACTTGAGAATTCTGTCGCAGAGGGCAATTAGCGCGCTAAATGAGTTGGTTAACGCGTTAATCGTTCTGGGTGTCCAACTATTTTTCAAAATGAAGAACAATAGCGCGCTAGACAGATACCTTAGCGCTAACTTCACCTAACGCGCTAGGTAGACCTATTAGCGCGTTAATGACAGATAAAACATGAATTTAAGTTTGTTTTGGTGATTTTCGGCTTAATACTTGTCTAAACACTTGTAAACAATCTAAACTTATAAAATTGGGCTTCAATGACTTATTGGACAGTAGCTCGGTGTCGGGGAGCTTGTCAGGTCGGATACGGAAGTCCAGGGAGGTTAAAGAGCAGTTTGAGGTTTGTAAAACTCCACTGAAAAACTCTGAGTATTTTATTTTGTTTTAATTTTATTCCTATCATTTCCTTGCTGATTTTAATATTCCATTATGTCACTTGGACGTAGGTTGAGGTTACTCTTCCGAATTTCCTGGTTGTGTGTCATGACGCACTGGACTATAGCAAGTGTGATCCGACCCTCAGTGAACAACAACCTGAGCTTGCCCTTGGAGAACGTGTTGGTGACTCAACAAATTTAGCCAACACTGCGAGGGAGCAAGTATCGGGTCAATTAGGCGCGACCACTAGTGGAAACTTGGTGACCTGAAGTACAGTCTAGTCCATTTGGAGCGGGCACACACATTTGCTAGCTTAGCCGCTATCTATTCATGCGATGAGCCATTTACAGTTGTCTGTCTTTACATTCCGCATGTTTATTTGACAATACTTCTTACATTTCCTTACTTTATTTATGCGAATGCTCAGAGGGGTTCCTTGAGATTTTATTTATGGTGCTCGTCATCTATCTTTTTGTGATGATTGAGTGCATATCTTAGTACTAGTAGTGGCGAGGGGATCCTAAGCGACTACATCTGATTGTCCACCGTCGAGGACTTACTAGTACTTGTTTATTTTGTTATTTTGTATTAATTTGGGTATTGGGGGACTTGAGATGACACGGTACATGTATATATATTTTGTTTATGGTACTATCGCTTATATACAAGGTACTCTCCCGGGTTTTCCACAGTAGGATTTGCTCTTATAAATAATGTTTACCATGCTAGTTACTTATTCTCATTGTATCGATTAAGACTTCTGCTGATATATATGTTAACTTGTAAGATACAACCCACTAGTATGGCTAGGCATTAAAATAAACTTTTAAATACTAAAAGATAATAATTTAAGAGAATATTGATAATCCACTAACTAATTTGATAAAACACACGTGGACACGAATTCTGAGACAAGAGATGGCGGACAAGTGTCGGACACGTGTAGTTGGGCCCACCGGGCAAGGAGTACACAGAGACACGTCACCTCTAGGCGGCAGGGCCGCCACAATTCCCAACATCTTCAATAGTCCTTTCTTACAAGGAAATGGTTTAGGAAAATGTTTGAATGACCCTTTTTAAGCACCGAGATGGCCACATGGATTGATCATGTGTGCACCACTTGATGCATGTGCAATATGTATCTCGATGTGCATCGAGCAGCGCCTGCGGTGCTTCTATCGCATGTATAATTTTTTTAGTGGGCCTTTATTGATTTTTTTATTTTTTTATTTTATTTTTTGCAGTGACCTTCATTGATTTTCACGAACACGTATATTTTATTTTTATTTATTATTTATTTATTTTTTGGTGAAAGCTAGCGGGCTATGACGAGAATCTTTATTGCATTAGTATATATGCACATGTGTTACGGTAAGCAAAAATGAAAAATGTTTGGCCAACATCACCATGGCACATCAGAATGCTGACAGCCGTGCGATGCATACAAAACGCGAAGTGCATGGCACGGCTGTAAAAACATCATGTACGTTCTTATGTGAGATGGACTATATGCGTATAGCACTGCCCAAACAAAAATTAAACCACTGCTCTCCCGGTCCTTTTTTTTTTTTTTTTTTGGATAAGATGCTCTCACCCGTCATCAAGAGCTTTTCTCAATGTTTTCTTTTTGGCTTTGTAGGATTAGGTGAGGGACTTCTATTAAATATGAGAGCAGGTAATTAATCAAACAGTGTTTAATTAAATTGTCTTCTTCACTGGATGTTTGCTTTTTCATTTTTAATGAATTGATTTGGAAGTGAGTGGCTGTTTGAATTTGATTTGAACAACATCATGATCAAGGTTTTACAAAAGATAGTGTAAATTAAAAAAAAAAAACTACTTTAACGTTTAGTTCAATTAAATCAATTAGTATCAAATGATAAAATCCTACCGTTGAAAATTAATAGTTAATTAATTAATATAACAGAAAAAAATCAACCCGCATATTTAAGTAGTCTTTCTATATATTTTGACCCACTTTTAACACTCCAATTTAACATGTACTCGGGGGAAGTTCATTATATATATATATATATATAGTTTAGATAAATTGTCAAGCGAAGTTCTTTCTATATACTTACATGAAATTATGCATACACATATGCGCACGTCAATATGAAAATCAATAATCACAATCTAGTGCGTGTGAAATTAGCTTGTGAAAAGCGGGTCAAAATAGCATTTTTCATTTTTACAATATATAGTTAATCATGCTGTTATCTACAATAGTTAATTGCGTCTTTATCTGCCAATTTTTTTTTTGACAATTTGTTGAACTATTTCATAATGGTGAATTAAATGCTTTTGTAACCACTTTCAACATTCACTTTGAACACTTAGTAAGCTCGAAAGGATATCATTTTATGTGATGAACCTCGAGGAGTGTGAATATACATCTCGGGTGTATTGCACGCCTTGAGGTGTATCATATAGCTTAACACTTACTTGGGCTCACTAAGTGACCAAAGTGAATGTTTAGAGCAGATTAGTCTAACATTTTCCTTTTTTTCTTTTTTCCTTTTTTTTGTGGTGAAACTCTTGCTCATTCTTTTGTTCCTATTAAAATCACATTCATAAATTATTAATAGGGCCGCTAAGGACACCCCACCAATTCATGAAGGCGCCCTCTTCTTGAGGGCACAAATCAAATTATCAAGGGCAACCAAAAATTAGGCCCGAAATCCTGAAAATACCCATCGTGCAAAACAGAGGAACCCCACCACCCTACCATCGTCCTCTTGCTTGACTTATCATACTTCTCGTCGACGAACCAGCTAGCAATCCCGAATCTCAGTTGTCTTCGTTCCTCTCCGTCTCTCTCCGCTGTTGTATGACATTTTTCGAGTTTGAAGGCTCCGAGTTTTGGACGATTTCGTCTCCACATTAGGGTTCGGTTCAAGTTTTTCGTTCACACACTCAAGTCGTGAAATCGATCGTTTGAAGGTACGTTGATAGTCTAATTAAGTTGCATTTGGTAGAGTAGTTGTTATGTTTGTGTGGCGGTGCATTCAATGGTGCATTTATTGGAAAGTCGTGGTTCTCGTCCATACAGGTCAGAGATTTTGTTTACAGTCTCGACCAAGCATGGCCGAGACTGAGGGGAAACTTTTGGGAACTCATGGTTCTCGGCCAGACAGGCCAGTATAGTTTACACAGTCTCGACAACGAATGGCCGAGAGTTATATTGTTATCTCGGTCACCTCTTCACGAGAGCAACCATTAGTGTATAGTTTATGTTCAGTCGGTGATGTACAATCAAAAGTGTAAGATAGATCTCGGTTGTCCATGACCGAGACTTTTATTGTCGTCTCGGTCACCACATCACGAGAGTAAGTCGAAGTGTATAATTTACGTCCTATCGGTGATGTACAATCGAGAACGTAGCATTTCTCTCGGTTGTCCATTACTGAGACTTTAATTCCTTTCTCGGTGGATGTTGACCGAGACGTTTGCATAACTCTCAGTCCTGCGAGGCCGAATCAATCACGCCCGTGAAAAAACATCTAAAAATTTGAAAAACGCTATGTTGACAAACCAAATCATCAATTTCACAGTTTTTGATCTAAAAAATAGTTCCTTCAAAGCTTCATATGGTTGTCAAACATTGTTACTTCGCTGTCGGATGATGTCAAGATGCAAGAATCGATACACGCTCGGCAAACACAATTGTGGCTTTAGGTTTCACTTGTGATCCAAGGTGGTGGGGTGCCCCAGTTTTGCATTGAAAATGATTTGTGGGGTTTGAGTGAGTATATATGAAAGGACAAAATAGACATTTACATTTTAGATGGGAAAATGAGAAAAAATATGAGTGCTTTCATGAATTGATGGGGTGCCCATAGTGGGCATCATTATTAATTGCTTTTTTGCGGGGACCCTTCTTCCACTCACACATCCCCATCTCGCGTCACATATTGTCCCCCTTAATATCCCTCAACTTTTTACACATACTCTTAATTTGATCACTTATCTACACCCTCCATTTATCTATCTCATCTCATCTCATCTCCTCTCATTCCCCTCGCCGGCCGGACAACCATGAGGAAGGACTCCTTCGCCGCGACGGCACTCCCCTACAACCACACCCCCGGAACCATCAAATTCTTCTCATGCTTTGATCCCAAGTCCCTCATCACCACCCTTCTAGCTCTCATCCTCCTAATGATCATCCTCAACCTCCAACCCTACCTACTCTCCTTCACTCCCCACCGCTCCTCCCTAAGTACTCCACCCTCCACCTCCACCTCCACCTCCTCATCCAAACACACCTCCGACGACCCTCTCAAGCGCCGTTTCGAGTCCTACGGCAACGCCGCCTCCCTCTTCGTCAAAATTGGCGCCTACCGCGGCGGCCCCTCCACCTTCGCCATCATAGGCCTAGCCTCCAAACCTCTCCACATCTACGGCCACCCTTGGTTCAAATGCCAATGGCTCTCCAACTCCAACCGCTCCACCTCCGTTGAGTCCTACAAGATGCTCCCCGACTGGGGCTACGGCCGCATCTACACCGTCGTTGTCGTCAATTGCAGCTTCCCCACCAACCCCAACCATGACAACACCGGAGGGAAGCTCTTCGTCCATGCCTACTACTCCAACTCAACTCAACACTACGAGAAATTCGTAGCTCTAGAAGAAAAGCCTAACACATACAACGAGTCTCTATACGGTCCACCGTATAAGTACGAGTATTTATATTGTGGGTCCTCTTTGTACGGGACCTTGAGCGCGGCAAGGGTGAGAGAGTGGATGGCGTACCACGCGTGGTTCTTCGGGCCCAACTCACATTTTGTGTTCCATGATGCGGGCGGGGTGGGGCCGGAGGTGAGGGAGGTGCTCGAGCCGTGGGTGCAGTCCGGGAGGGCCACGGTTCAGGACATTAGGGACCAGGACCGGTTCGATGGGTACTATTATAATCAATTTTTGGTGGTGAACGATTGCTTGCATAGGTATAGACATGCTGCGAATTGGACATTTTTCTTTGATGTGGATGAGTACATTTACTTGCCTGATGGGAACACTTTGGAGGGCGTTTTGGGGGAATTTTCGGAGTACACGCAGTTCACCATTGAGCAGAACCCCATGTCGGCTAAGCTATGCTTAAATGATTCGTCTCAGGATTACAAAACGTACGTGAGTAGGTGTTTAATTATTATTTTTATTTTTTTTACAATAAATCTATCGAGATTAAGAGTCTGGACTCATAAGGGTTTTTAAAATTTTTACAAATATTTAAAAATTATCCAAAAATTTTTCTTCATTTATTACTTGAGGGTGATTTTACAAAAAAACCATTTTTAATATTAGAATATTTATGAGTCAATATAGCACCTATCAACATGAAAATTGAAGTGGTTTTTGTGCTGTTAGATATGCTTTGAATTACACAAATGTGTAATTTGAGGTACATTTGACAAGTACGCATTAGGGGCTCTCAATTATATGGGATTGATGTTCTAATTGATGACAGTATATTAGTCGATAGAAAAATAAATCGATACATTAAAATCAATTTTCGGCGTCAATTACACGCCTGTCATCACTTTTGTGGTGTTATGTGTTTGACAAAATATATAAGGAATAAGAGAATAAGCTAGCTTGTGTGAGGTCAATCTCACAATTGACTGTACTGTAGCTTTTTTTTTTTGAGGAAAAAAAAATTATATTCATATTTTTAGGTACATCATCCACAAAAAAGACCTTTTTGCTTGTTGTCAAATGTTTCCCGAATCATGTAAAACAGGTGAATCGAGGTACATCTGACAATAAACAAGTACCTTGCCTGTATTTGATATTCTAATCATAACATTTTTTTGTCAACAAAAAAAAAACCAATAACATTTTTTTTCAACCAAAAAAGTCCGGGCATTTTTTTTGTCAAAATTATAACATATCTTTGATTTTTTTCATGGTTCTTTGAAAAAATCGTTACAAATGGCCCAATTGCATGTTAGGCCAACCACCTATATAGATACTCTCTCCGGTCACAAATATAAGTCGTTTAAAATAATTTTAATTACAAATGTAATTTACATGTACGCCTTTTGACATTAAATGAGTTGAAGAATTGAATAATTATAAATATTTGAATGTATAAATGTATAATTGGTAACAAAAACAATAAATGAACTCTCAAATTCTAAGAACGACTTATAATTTTGATCAAGAAATTTTTGCTAGAAAGACTTCAATTCTTGACCGAAGAAAGTAAAAAATTTTGGTTCACATTTTTTGGAAGATCAATCAAATAGGTCCCGTATCAATTGACCTTAGCTATGCATAAAATAAATCCAACTATTTCACATTTGGAATAAAAAAAACAAGGAGAATACTCGTGTAAATTTGGTCGTGCACTAATTTGATGTTTCTTGGGATGCTCACGCACGCTAGCTACTCGACGAAAATGAAAGAACATTCAGAGTGTGCGTTCCTTATCCCGAAGTTTCATTAACATTTTTCAAAAATAATAAATCTACTTGGACTCATTAGTCCGGACTCATAAGGAGGTTTTTATAATTTTTGTAAATATTTAAGGGGTATCAAAATTTTTTACAAGTGATTATAGTTGCTTCATTAATTGTTGAAGGATGTATTTGAAATTAAAAAAAATTTTGAGTCCGGACTCACGAGCACTACCCTTTCAAAAATTAATATTGATCTATTGTATTCTCAGTTCCTTCATAATAAAAATGGTTTTTTTTATACAGGCAATGGGGATTCGAGAAGCTATTATTCAGGGAAACGAGGTATGGAATTTGGAGGGACCGCAAGTACGCAATACAAGCTAAAAATGCGTATGCTACGGGAGTGCACATGTCAGAAAACGTTATCGGAAAAACGTTACACCAGACCGAGACAAGGATCCGATACTATCATTACCACGACTCCATATCCGTTGAGGGCGAGGTGTGTCGGGCATTCGTACCGGTTTCGGGCATGGAGGGCGTAACGTTCCACGATAAGTTACCGTTTGTGTACGACGATAAGATGAAGAAGTTGGGGGAAACTGTGAAACGGTTCGAGGAGGAGGCTACAGGGAAGGTAACGCCGGGCGTGACACAAAAGTTGAATTGAATTTGATCCGATTTGATTATTTCGAATTGATTTATAATTGTTTATAATCGTTGATGTCAATATGATAGTGATGATGGATAAGAATGATATTTCGCAAGAAAATAATTCATGGAATCATCAATGGCCTATATAGATTTTTTTATTTTTATTTTTATTTTATTTTTATGAGCGGGGTCGATGAGGTCTCAATGTATCTAAAGCTTTACTCTGATTAATTTTGAACTCGAGAAAAGGTTGGGATATTATTAAGTGGGTTAATTTCTCTAACGGTTACTCAACTTTATTAATTATAACATTTTGGTAACGAAAGTTACTTTTGTAATACAAATAATACAAAAACACCAAATCTTTCTAAAATTTTGCAACGGTGGTCGCCCAAGTTTTTATCAGTCTTTTTCTGGTAAATTCACCTACGTGGCAATGATGTGGCCCCACACTGGCAATTAAGGATAAAAAATAACCCTCACTCCAAATTAGTCAACTTGTTTAATTTTGTTAAAAAAATCGAGAAATCCTTAATCTAAAAAAATAAATCCGGAAATATACACCTAAAAAATCTTAAAATTTATATATTTTCGATCTCTAGAAATTAAACCTTCTAAAAAATAGTTTCATTTCTACAGTGTGAATATTTTACATTTGGTGTTTTGAAATTAATTAATCATTTTGTTAATAATTGATATTTGTTTGCATTGGATTGCAATTTTTTTTAAACGTTGTAGGTGACGTGTTGCTGCAAATTAATTTGGAAGATTTGTTGTTCCAACTGAAAAAGGTTCATCTATATTTGTTAATTATTAATTTTCATACTCTTTTAAAAATTTTATGTTGTTGCAACAAAAAACTGCAAAGATAGATCACCTTCGTAGAAAAGAAAATTAATGTTTAGGTTGATGTAGAGATAGTTCAGCATCAAAGCTAAAATATCATCTTTTTTTTCTTGAGTTCTTTAATTTTCTTTCAGGGTGAATAATGTTTTGAGATTGTAGAGATTATGAAATAAAAAAATTAGTTGCCCAATTTAGAGTAAGGGGTATTTTTGACGCCACATTAATGCCACGTTGACAAGTTTGCTAGAAAATTATCAGAAAAAAACTTGGGCAACCATCATTGTAAGGTTTTTAAAAAGTTTATGATTTTTGTGTTACAAAGATAACTTTGTGATCAAAATGTTATAATTCATAAAGTTAGATGACCGTGAGAGAAATTAACCCTTATTACATGTGACAATTTGTACTTGGCTATAGTTATGATAATTTCAATTAGTTTAATTGATTGTCACGTCACCCAATCGTAAAAAATAAATAAAAAAATAAAACGCCACCAAATGATACAAAAATTGCTTATTAAATGTCGCGTCAATGATAAACAAGAGCATAGTTTAAAAACTTCTCCATATCTATAGCTCAAAATTGAAAGTTATGATAAGTTAGGTGGGATCATGGGATGTGTGCTATCCTACCACTACAACAGTTTGCTCATTTAGTGACAAGTTTTTTAGCCACAAATAAAATTTTGTTGCTTAATATGGTCTATTGTGGCAAAATTTGTAGTCATCACTATAAAGTTAGATTAGCAACAACATGTTAGCAATGAGTTTAATCACTACAAAAAAAGTACTTGACTATCGACGGGCAAATTCGTGGCAATGCGGTACGTCCTATCGCCAAACCACGTTAGCGACGGAATAAACGACGGGTTTCCCCGTCGCTAATTTCTCCGTCGCTATTTTGATTTGGCGACAGGTATCAAAAATATCGACGGGGTCCAATCGCTAAACGCGTTGCCAAACCACATCGCTATTTATTGACAAGTGTAACTGGTCAGCGCATTTGAGTGTCGCGTCACTTAAATTAGCGATCGAGACTCGCTACTAAAGTCGTTGCTATTGGCTGACACGTGTTTAGATTGAATGCTACATCACTCAATTTAGCGATGGGACCCCATCCCTAAACTCGTCGCTAATTTAATTTTTTTTTAAAAAAACTCTTTTTTATTTTATGTTTTCGAAAATTGATTGTAATAATTTTTAGTATTTAATTATAAAATAAAATTTTTATTTGAAAACATTATAAAAAAATTTAATTATAAAATAGTTTTTTTAATTACAAATAACAATTTTTATTTTTTATTCGATGAAAAAAATTTATTCCAAAAATTTATTTTTTAATAAATAAATATATATAGAAAAGAATTAATTAAATAATTGAAATAAAAAAAATAAATGAAAAAAATAAAATAAAAAAAGTTTACAAGTATGAAAATACAAAAAGATAAAAGGAATGTGTGCCATTTACCATTTATTTACAAAATATGTAAAAAAAGTTTAAAGTCTAAATGAAGTGCATACATAAGAGGGCTTAATTGTCGAGATCGTGGTTGGTTTTTAAGTCATCATCGGCTTCCATTGAAGGTGTGGATGAAATTTCAAGTGTGTTCATTAGAGCTTGTTCTATGCGACTTAATTGTCCCAACATGTAACTAGTCACGATGTAGGGTTTTATCTTCGATCACCCTTAAAAAACTTATGTGTATCTCCTTAATGCCCTCCTCAGCAGCTCAATAGGCTCATTAGTAGCAGACGTAGGCCAAGAAGATCCTGCTCCAGCATGTCTGCGCGATAGTGTCCACCTTAGTCCATATCTGTAGCCTTTGTCGTCATGCTCCATGACATATAATTATAGATAAGTCTCATCAATTGGTGTATCACGACCCTCTAACTGTGTGAGCTCGAGGAGATAGTTGCATTTAATCGTCTGTATCAAGAATATAAACATTCACAAGTCATATATATATATATATATATATATATATATAAATATATATAAGTCATTGATACATATAATTAATTTTTTTTTTTAAAAACAGTTACTATAAAACTAGTTTCTTACGACAATTGTCTCTGCTCTTTGATCTAGGAAAGTAATGCCATCATGACCCTCAGTGTAGAAGTACAAGCATAACTCCAAAACAGTTGGGGGTCGACCTAATTTCTCCTACTATAAAACATATTTAACTAGGATTAAGTTTAAGAATTATATATATATATATGAAACCACGTGTATTGGGTCCCCCCGTCTCCGTTCTGCGGTTCTTGCTTGCTCTAAATTCTTTTTGAATTCGGGGGTGGACCATTTCTTCTTGTAGTGCTCAAAGATCTTAGTGGATACGTGGCCCTACTTTTTATCACTAGAACACATTTTACTAATGAAGTCAGTGTACCGAGTGGCGATTTGCCTATCGTAGACCTTTCTAATAGCTCCGTCATCCGACGGATCTAAATCGAAATAAAGCTATGTACAAAAATATTGAAATTTAAATAGTTCTGAAATAATAGAAAGTTTAGTCTATATATCCTACTTAAAAGAACATACTTGATTGAAAGATCTTTTTTACCTTCCATTAACTCTAGTACATGTTTCGTGTATGCTCAGGAACAAACTCTTAGGCATAGCCATCCTTGTGTAAGGAGTACTTATAGGCCCAAGTCATTTCTCTTGTCGCTCGGTCAGATGGGTTCAACTCGCGTCCACTAAATTTAAAAAATAAGTTAGATCAAAATTATGGTATATTAACGAAACATAGGTATGTGTAATTATATTACGTATGCTTACTATTTATCATCTTTGACAACTAAGAATATTCAGCCCCCACCTTGGTTAGTAATGTTGCCTCTTGGGGCCTTAGCTGTCTTAACGCCTCATCGTCCACCGGGGCAGTACTAAAAAAAGGGTGACTCGAACGCTCGGCTGGAGAACTCGACAACAGTAATGCATGCTCGACCTGATGACTCGTAGAGGAGAGGCATGCAAATCGGATTGACATAACAATGGGCCCATACGGTGGTCATGGTGGGGGCGATGCTGATGTGAGGGAGATGCTGATCCCCCGATCAAAATATAGGCACAAAACATGGCCTCATAGTAACATGCCCAACAATGGGCGTAGTGGTTAGCAACGCCAAAATAGGAGAGCACATTTGAATAGAGGCGAGATCATCGACAAATATAGAGGGTAAAGACATAAAAACTAGGAGGGGATGTGGTGGGTGTACATAAAATAGGGGGTGTCTGATGGAAGAAGTAGGCCTACTGAGAGAGCCAATATGGGTATTAATGAATGAAGGGGGCCTGTTGGGGGTGCTGCTATTGAGAGTGCTTGTGACGTCCTAAAACACAAAACCTGCCTTATGAGCAAATTAGTAATTGTGTGAACCCTAAACTGCTTCAACTGTGACGACCCAAAAACCCAAAAGACCTACGCTATGGACAATTAAGAGATTTTATTAACCTTACTATATAAATCAATTTGAAACCATGACCCCTTTTTGATTAAAAAAAATTAACAACAACAACAACATAGCCTCAGTTCCAAATTAACTGGGGTCGGCTACATGGATCAAACTTTTCAATTGTGCTCGATTAAGTGCAATTGATGGTGAGCTTTGCAAACCATTCAAATCCCTTTTAATTAATGCATCCCATGTTAACTTTGGTCTGCCCCTACCTCGTCGAATTTTGTTGCTAGAATTCTAACTTAAGGAGAATCCTAAATCAAGGTACATACATCTCACTCATCCTCTTAATCTTGTTTTAAATGACTAATAAACTTGAATTCAACAAAATAATGGTGAAAATCACCTTGTTTAGTGATTTGCGAAACCAACAAGGCGACTGAAGCGACCGACGATGACCTCACAGTCGCTGCCACTGGCGACTTTATTGTTGCCTCCTCCGGGAGAGGGGCACCACCAGGCTACCCCCACCAGCACAGTAGGAGAGGAAGGGAAGGGGTGGTATCATGACCACCCCCATCCTTATGGTCCTCCAAGTAGTTGGGCGGCTGGCAGGGCGCGCGTTGCTGCTTACGCAAATTACCCAAGCTAGTAGGCGCCAATCGGTGCCTCGTCGGACCGGTGATCAGGGACACACCAGGGGCCTATTGGCTTATGGTTCTCAAACCAGGAGCCAACTACCCCTGATTTGGTTAACACCATTAAAATATATATAAATAAAAATAATATATATACATATATTAATATACGTGTATAATAAAGTACAATATAATAAAGTACAAAAATATGTATTATAAATAAACAAAAATAATCACTTTCAAATGGGGCACTACCCAATTTCTGAGGGAGACTAATTGGGTCCCTGTTGGGGCATGTTCCCTAGGTCAATCCATTAACTGTCTTTATGAATACTTTTAGTTAATAAAATAGAGGATTTCATTTGTTGTTTATTATAATTAATTTGCACGTTTACATTATAATAAGATCCATGGGTATTTACAGAAATATCATAAATGTCCCTAGTCGATCATTATACTGAGAACTATAATGAATTAAGACTAGTGTGAGTCTTGATTGATGATCATATGATGATTATACGTATAGGTATACGAATCAAGATCACAAATACTTGTTAGGGAACAAAGTACTGGACCGACCCGCTTTGAGAACATCACATGGATTAAGTCATAGTTGTTTCTCATGATAGGTATATTTTCCAGTCTTCTGACTTGAGATTACCAGAGACTTCAACATTAGGAACATAGTGATTTGACACTATCAAACGTTGTCTTTAACCGGACGATTATAAAGGTTGTGAGTGCTTACTGCGTGAGCAATGTGATGAAGTTGTGCAATCCAGATAGAATTTGTCCCTCTCATATAAAGAGATATCTGGTGGATCCCTCGATGTGTTAGACTGTTAAAAGGCCTAATCTAAGTGAATTGATATTGATCAATATCACTTGGATGTTTTCAGTCTACCTAGAGATCGAGACTAGTACGATTGAACATGTTGGATGACAATTCCATGCCTTATGTTTGATCAAAAGGATATCATGTGACAAAAGGATGTTATATACACTATTGATTAGGTTGTATCGATTTGATATTCATACAACTTGGGTAGTAATAATGTCTTGCTAGAGGTCGCTTATGACTTGTATACCAAAATGTGTTTTGGTACACTGCCAACGTTGTATGAGCCTATTGGGTCGCACACTAAGAATGGTTTTGTGAGATTTTAAGATGGTTAAGAAACAAAAATGAATTTTATATGATAAAATTCATGACGGAAACGTCCTTGTGGTGTATTACACTTATACTTCTTTAAGTAGGGGTATATGTGTAATTTACTTAACCGTCTATATACAAGGGTTGTATAAATAGATGCTTTAAGTTAGAATACACGTGCGAAAGATTAAAAGGCCGAAACTCTATTTTCGTTTTAGAAACGACTTAGGGTTTTTTGGTATGCTCTGGATCGTTTTGGAGAGAAACAAAAGGTTTGGTATTCTCTCGAAGCTAGCACTTCGAATTTCGACCGCCGTTCGTGTGTGGACTACTAGTAGA
The DNA here is from genome assembly GCA_039657365.1 of Stephania yunnanensis. Lineage (NCBI taxonomy): Eukaryota > Viridiplantae > Streptophyta > Magnoliopsida > Ranunculales > Menispermaceae > Stephania > Stephania yunnanensis. Next base: position 47,780,384 of record CM077585.1, on the reverse strand, counting down.
GGGCGTTCGTCGTTGGCAGCGCATTAGAGATCGATCGACTTTCAGAAAGGTATATTGCGACTGAGGTACGATTAAGTTTTTCATGGTTTAAACGTTTTTAATGTAATTAGATTCAGATTCCGTTGGGGACCTGGTGAACCTACACTAGTGGATCCCAAAGATTGATAAATGAAAGATTTAATTAGTTTAAATTTAAAACATTTATTGATGATGAGTATTATGGTGGTATAGTGTCGTGCGAAGGTTTACATCGAGCCCCGAGGGTACTAGGAGTTGTTTAGAAATCTCTCCGAGTCAAGGTAAGTGGGGAGCTTGCTCAATTATCAAATATGACTTGATATTAGTTATGTCACTAGGACATGTTTTCAACTAGAGACTTGGGGAATGGGTTACATCATGCTATTGGATTGGATCTACGTATTTATGGAATGTGGGTGCATTTATTTTCCCCTCTTATGATATTCATTGCTCCAGGATGTTTGTGGAATTCCTACCGAAGGCATTATTAGCAAGTATTATCTAATGCCCCAAGATGTTTGTGGTGCCACCGATGGCTTTATTATTTATTGTCCAAGGATGTTTGTAGAGTTTGCCACTGAGGGTTTACTTGTCTAATTGAATTCGTAAGTGCATCACTTTGGGATATGAGTTGAAGTTGCCTTCTCTTGTACTTTTGTGAAGATGGACATGCATTGGTGACGGCTTGGATGAACTTACTATTGGTTTGATGGGACTAACGAGAGGGCACATAAGGCTTGCGTGTCATCTTGTGGTTGCCATCACTTCGAGGGTAAGTAAATCAATTACTGTATTCTAGCCAATAACTAGTATGCATTGAATGAGACCACGACTTTATATTATTACTAATTTCTATGGTATCTCATTTTCTTGAACCTCATGCATGATAATCAGTTTTGATTCTAATATGCTTTATCAATCATGTTGACGTGGTTTATTAATGCTTTATGAATCCATGCGAAGCCTTATTTTAAATGCTTTATTTAATTCTATTCATGCTAGCCTTGCATGCTTATTAAGTATTACTTGCGTATTTAATGGTTGAGTGGGTTTTCCGCATTACTGAGCTCTATTGATTCTTTTATCTTACCCCACTTACATCTCAGGACCATACACATTTGCGTTAGATTGAGATAAGGGTGAGGCGATAGCTTGAAGCCTCCTCTTTTGATGTGAGCCTTATAATGATAGTATCCATTTATTTGATTTTGAAATTTTTGATCTTCGGTTGTATATAAATAAGTCTTCCGGGTAGAATGAACCTTACTCTTATTTAGTTTAAACGACTTGATAGTATTCGAATGACTTCAGTTGTAAGGATTTGAAAGCATAATGATAGTTTGATAATATGTCATATAGATTTTTTCTTATTTAATTATGCAAGTATTTATCCATATGCACTAGTTTGATATTTCGCAGGTTGTTTTAGGTGTGCCAGACCGCTTAGTCATGCCTGATTCGATTATTGGGCTTTGGAGGCGGTTTGGGCTGCGCGACCCGACCTTAGTTCGAGGGAGGGTCGTCGCATCAACTCTAATATAAAACAAAATAAAAACCCTAACCATCCCAAATTGATCTACAATCCCTAAATAAAAAAAGGGAGAATTAAATGATGGAGATGATGGTAATGGAACACTCGTAGATCTGGGGAAGGTAATCTCTCTTTCTCTCTCTCTCTCTTCTTTCTCTCATTTCCTTCTATTTTGTTTCTCAATTTCTTGTGTAAATAGTAACTAGGAGGGGGAGAGACGGTGTTGCAGGCAAGGGAGGTGGCGTGCCAGCATCAAGCTTAGGTGGGGCAGGGATGTTGCCATGGCATCCCTCCCCCACGGACTTAATGGGAAAGGTGGCACTAGCCACCCTCCCCTCGGTAGGGAGGGCGCTGGGCTCCTGCCTACCGCCACTAAAGGCGTCATGCCCCTGACATGACCCCAAGGGCCAGATTAGTCCTTGGACTATTTTGAGGGCCAGTCGCCCCTAGGGGCAATCGATCAAAGGTCGATTTTGGCCCCTGGTAAACCAAATATTTATATATATATATATAATAAACAAAAAAATAAAATTTAGATATTATATATATGTTATATGTATAAAGACAAATAAAAATAATATGCTTTCATATAAGGCGCACACTCAAGCCCCAAGGGAAACTTGGGCCGGGCCCCCACCCCTCGACTCTCTCATTGACAATAGGGGGACCTACGGGACCATACTAGTAGGCCCCACTTCGAAGGAATTGAATAAATAATTAATTTTGAATTTTGAATCGTCGAATAATGTGATTGTTATTTAAATTTTCTAGATTCACATAGTGGTTCACATCGAGCCTCGAGTGTGCAAGGTCGATCGATAGGGTTTAGTTCGGCGAATCGAGGTAAGTGGGGAGCTTCGCTCATGCATTAAATATAACTTGAATATTAGACAAATAGAAATATCACATTCATATCAAAAGACTTGGGTTGGGGTTGCATTTAATTAATGGTACAAATATGCTAATCTAAGAAATGTATGTGATATATGAACACTTGTGTTATTTGAGCAAAAGCGGTGATGTGGCAGTTTGCTCATCAAAAGAAAGTGGTTTGCGCCATGAATAGCGATGGTGTAGTAGTGTGCCCACCAAAAAAGAGGGTCCACACCATGAATTGCAGTGGTGTGGCTATGATCCCATCAAAAAGAGAGTGGTCTGCACTACGAAATATCAAGTTCATAAGTGGTTACAATCGATGATGGCTTGGAAACACTTACTGTTGGTTTGATGGAACTAGATGGAGGTCATAACGACCATTGTGATCACCAATGATTTACATCACCTCGAGGGTGAGTGTTTCATTCACCGAATTCATACCATTAGCTAGAATGCATTAAATGGAACAATGACTTATATGTATTATTTATTTCTAATGGTAAATCTCTTATTGGACCCCATTGCATGAATAAGTGGAATTTATTTACGAATTTGTGAATTCTCTTTCATGATGTGGTTTGAAAAGAATGCTCATTTCCTTGCTTATTGAATTTTGAATCTACTTTTAAGTTATATCGGATATGAAACTTCTTCTTCATTTTGAAAAACAACAGAGAGCTCAAAATGATTAGCGCACTAACCAACTTAGTTAGCGCGCTAATTGCCCTATGTGACATAATTCTCAAGTCGAGAATTCTATCATTCCCATCCCAATTAGCTAACTTAACCTAGTTTACACACTCTACACACAATGGTGACTTCAAAATATCAATTAAACCAATCTCAGGACATCGATTAGATCAAAATAATTCAATCTCATACATTTACTAGTTTTTCCCAAATCTACCAAAAACCCGATTTATTCAAAACTAGTGATGATTCCTAATTAGAAATGGCCACAAAACATAAAATTCATCAATACACATAAGAAATCAGTGACCCAAACCCCTAAATTCAAATTACACAACAACACTCAAATTTAAGCTCATTAGAAAGTGTAGATGATGGAGAAGAATGTTACCTTAGTTTTGATCACTTGGTTTGCTCTCCAATTGCTAGATTTCAACTCCTAATCACCTCTCCTTCTCTGGCTTCTTCTCAGAATTTGCATGTAAATTGAGTTGGTGGAGATAAGATTCCTACTCACTTGATATATATATATATATATGTTTGGTTAGGATCAAGTGTGCTATGCATATCTCAAGAATTATCTTGTGGTCTCTATTCATGCTGTCACCACAACTTAATGACTTCAATAGCCCACTTACTATCCTAGATTCACTCAATAGGATCATCTTGATGCCCTTTACAAGCCCACTTTATTTAAATCAAACTATAAGCTTATTACTATTTAATTAAATTTACATTACATTAAGCCTCATTAAACCATATGGTTAGTGTTTATATTTATCAAAATTAACCAACTTATGGTCCCACTAACCTTCGACTATCCGATGCCTCGCGTCCCGACACACATTCCAAGGCACGCCATAACCTATTGTCATAATTTATCTGACCTAGCCTATGGTTAGATTACCCATTTTATTTGATTACTTCGTTATCTTATCATGAATTTGTCGAGTTTTATAGTGTACACATGATTCGCTTCTCGATACCCGCATTGACAAGCATTCCGAGGTGACTACTCGTTACACAACCTCGCACGGTATAACCATTCAACATACATACAAGCAATGTATTAGCAAATAAGTTCATAAAATGCATTGCAAATAAGCACTACTACACATAATTAATTGGTGTACTTAGGTCGATTTGTGTCCTAGCCTACCCGCGGTATCCAAGTGGAGCTGAACTGGCGTCCAAGTCTGAGTTTATGGAACAAATAATGGCGTTAATAAAACAAGTCATTACAAACATCGACAAAAGTATGTAGACAGTAATATTAAGATATTATTCTCAAAGGAATACTACGTCTACTCATTTGTAGCCTTCACATATAGGTCGCAACGACATGATGAGTTATTCATTCATATATGAGTAATCGAGATGGTGTGCTAGTGTTCACTTATCGTGGATAGTTATCCTTGTTCCTATTACTTGTTAGCGGTATGGATTTATTGCCAGATAGACAAAGATGTTTTACGACACAGATAGGCACTAGATCACCTCTCAGTATGGTTATCTCTACTTGCTCGATGGACGACTTTGGTGCACATGCGACTTTGGTGGTGATTACAAAGAAATACCAAAAAATATGTGCGGATGGAAGGACTTAGTAGGTAGCTAAGTGGTAATTACTCTATTGGGACATATATGACATAGACTTTGTGGATTTCAACATGTGGGACAGAATTTGTAAGTACCATTATCCTGATTAAGGAATCGTTCCGCCTGAAACCCTAATTAAGCCTCGGTAACCCAGCCAGACTTAATTAGAGCCAGTAGCCTCACCATCTACACTTGATAAAAGCGATTATATATCGAATATCGACAATTAAATAAATAATAAATGCAGGGAAAATTAAATGTTTTTCGCGATATTAAAAACGATTTACAAAACCAATTTAAACCAGAATAAACATCGGTTATACAAAACCTCGCACCCCTTGTGATATTACAAAATTGTAATTCAATACAATATAAAAACAAGGGAAGAATCATTACATCGATATATATATATAGATTGAATGCGCTAGTTCATGCAAAACATTTCATTTCTAAACTTAGAGAAGAAGTAAAGTGCTGGAGAGGAAGATTGGAGAAGAAGATCATCAAGTTAGTGAAGGATTTCTAGTGGAATTGAAGAAGTCGATCTAGTTGGTGGTGTACGATAACTAGGTAATTCTACTTACACCATTAATTTAGCATGATTATGATGAATTGATTTTAATGATAGGGATTTTGTTTCAAATGAGTTAAGAAATATTATTCACTGATTTTATGACTTCATCGAAGTATCAAATGGGTTCTTGAACTTTGAATTTCAAATTTGAAATTTATTAGTTAAAAATAATGATTTTAGTCATGAAACTGATTTTTACCAAATTCTGATATGAAAAAGTTTTTAGTTTTAGAAACCAATAGAATTTTCAAATTCATCGCAAAAAATCATTAAATTTGCTATCAAGAAAATCTGAATTTCGATTTAAATTGACAAAATTATGGTATTTTGAAGTTGTAGGTGTTTTGATGAATTTGTTTTATGAAAAATTATGATTTTGGGTTTAAACACCTAAGTCTATAAATTTTAAGTTGATTGGTGATGATCAAGCTTGATTTAGGTGTATTAGAGGTATATGAATTATTAGAATGAAAGGTTGAACTCTTGGTAAGAAACATAGGTTTGACGCCGTGGCGACGCCATTAGTGTTTAGTGCACGACGCCACCACAACGTCAAGACCTAAAAAGTAGTGAAGTTTTTAATAAAAGTTTGAGGTTTTTCTAATTGGTTTAATCTATCTTTGTTAATTTGTATAAGTCCAAAAATACCCTAATTAACCTTAGGAAACTAGGGAGCAATCTCGAGAGGTTATTAGTGAGAGATGGGGTTTTGAGAGGCCGGATTAGCCTAAGAACTTCGCATGGTTTGTAAGGAAAGTGATTGAGATACTTATTTTCATTTCTTTTCCATTATGCTTCTTATTTACAATCATTTGGACTTATGAGCCTATTGTACTCTTGATGACATGGTTTTGTTGTTTCATCTCATTTCATGAGGCTGCTATCATGGCATTGGTTTATGTTTAAGTAGTATTTATTGACTCTTATTCACGTGCTATGTCGTTCTTGGTTGTTAAGTATATAAATCAAGTAGAATAGCATGCTATTAGGGAGGAGATCTACAATATTGCGAATCTATTACTTTTGTGCATTAGTTATGCATTCACATTGTTGAATTTCCTAAGTTGTGTCCTTTCTTAGTTAAGAAAGTAGTTCTTGTATATATGACCATTATTTATAGAGATGGTCGCAGCACACGGGGTCACTAGATTATGGGGATGTCGGGATCTTACCACTAGCTTGAGCGGCACACGTGTCTGCAAGTATATACATGTATGAAAAATGGGCAATCATGAGCATATCTACGCCTCACATAGTGGAACAGAGTTGATGTGATGTAATTTCATAGTCAACCGACCCTAGATCATTACTGCTTCGCCGAATGTTAATTTCATAATGTTTAACTAAAATATCTTATAGCACGATTCTTGTTCAACTTTTTTTTGCTATTGTTATGCTTTCAGATACTTGTTGTATATTAGGAAATGTGGATAAACGTCTCTCGGTATTACTTTCTACTTTACTGTAGTTGTTGGGTTTTGGGGTTCATACGCAGCGGAGATTACAAAACAATTTTGACAAAAACCCCAACAGGATCCGAATCTAATTCCATTAAAAACGTTTAAACCATGAAAAACTTAATCATACCTCAATCGCAATATACCTTTCGGAAGGTTGATCGATCTCTAAGGCGCCGCTACGACGAACGCCTCTCTATCGCAGAAATCCACACACGAACGGCGGCGAGATTCGAAGTGCTAGCATCGAGAGAATGCCAAACCTTTTGAATCTCTCCAAAACGATCCAGAGCATACCAAAAACCCTAAGTCGTTTCTTAAACGAAAAAGGAGTTTTGGCCTTTTGATCTTTCGTTAGTGTATTCTAACTTAAAGCGTCTATTTATACAACTCTTGTATATAGACGTTTAAGTAAATTACACATATACCCTTACTTAAAGAAGTATAAGTGTAATACACCACAAGGACGTTTACGTCCATGAATTTTATCACATAAAATTCGTTTTTCTGAATCGTCTTAAAATCTCGCAAAACCATTCTTAGTGTGCGACCCAATAGGCTCATACAACGTTGGCAGTGTACCAAAACACATTTTGATATACAAGTCATAAGCGGCCTCTAGCAAGACATTATGACTACCCAAGTCGTACGAATATCAAATCGATACAACCTAATCAATAATGTATATAACATCCTTTTGTCACACGATATCCTTTTGATCAAACATAAGGCATGGAATTGTCATCCAACATGTTCAATCGTACTAGTCTCGATCTCTAGGTAGATCGAAAACATCCAAGTGACATTGATCAATATCAATTCACTTAGACTAGGCCTTTTAACAGTCTAACACATCGAGGGATCCACTAGATATCTCTCTTTATATGAGAGGGACAAATTCTATCTCGATTACACAACTTCATCACATTGCTCACACAAGAACCAATCACAACCTTTATAATCGTCCTAAGGTTAAAGACAACGTTTGATTGTGTCAAATCACTTGTGTTCCTAATGTTGAAGTCATTGGTAATCTCAAGTCAGAGGACTGGAATATATACCTATCATGAGAAACAACTATGACTTAATCCATGTTATGTTCTCATAGCGGGTCGGTCCAGTACTTTGTTCCCTAACAAGTACTTGTGATCTTGATTCGTATCCCTATACGTATAATCATCATATGATCATCAATCAAGACTCACACTAGTCTTAATTCATTATAGTTCCCAGTATAATGATCGACTAGGGACATTTAGGATATTTATGTAAATACCCATGAATCTTATTATAATGTAAACATGCAAATTAATTATAATAAACAACAAATGAAATCCTCTATTTTTTATTAACTAAAAGTATTCATAAAGACAGTTAATGGATTAACCTAGGGCACATGCCCCATCATCTCCCACTTGCACTAGGGCCAATCATACATGCATCTAATGCATAATGATCTAACATGACCATCATGTTTTGCTTGTGGAAGAGCTTTTGTCAATGGATCCGCAACGTTGTCTTCGATGGTACTCTGCAAATCTTTACGTCTCCCCTCTCAATTAATTTCTCTCGATGAGATGAAAACGCTGAGTATATGTTTGGATCTGTGTGGTGTGATCTAGGTTCCTTGGCTGTGCTATTGCCCCGTTATTGTCACAATACAAACAAACAGGGTTAGCAATACTCGGAACCACACCTAGTTCGAAATGAACTTTTTGATCCAAATCGCCTCCTTTCTTTGCATCGGACGCCGCAATATACTCGAAACACATTTTAGAATCTCCACAGCTCTTGCTTCGAACTTTTCCACTTATTATCGCACCCCCATTCAAAGTAAACACATATCCAGATGCGATCTAAAATCATCTATATCGGTTTGAAAACTCGCATCTGTGTAACCATTTACAACTAGATCATTTTCAAAACCTCCATAGACCAAGAACACTTCCTTAGTCCTTCTTAAGTACTTAAGGATGTTCTTTATCGCTATCCAAAGTGACTCTCGCTTTGGATCCGATGATATCTTGCTTGTAGTGCTCAAAGCATATGATACATCGAGTCGAGTGCATAACATGGCATACATGATAGATCCAATAGCGATGCATATGGAATCTTATTCATACGGTCTCGCTCATCATTTGTCTTAGGACATTGAGTCTTCTTTGAGACTTATCCCATGAGACATTGGCAACAATCCTCTTTTAGAGTCTTGCAAACCGAACCTATTCAACACCTTGTCTATGTAAGCACTCGACTTAGGCCGATTAGCCTTTTAGATCTATCCCTATAGATCTTTATCCCTAGGATATAGGCCGCATCTCCTAAGTCTTTCATTGAGAAACACTTCCCTAACCAAGACTTGACATTCTCGCAATGTTGGGATGTCATTTCCAATGAGTAATATATCATCAACATACGGTACCCGAAAAATAACTACACTCCCATCGACCTTCTTGTATACACAAGGCTCATCTTCATTCTTAATAAAACCAAAATCCTTGATTGCTTCATCAAAACGAAGATTCCAACTCCGAGAAGCTTGCTTTAATCCATAAATGGATCTTTGAAGCTTGCATACCTTCCTAGAATTCTCGGGATGTACAAAACCTTCAGGTTGTGTCATATACACGTCCTCAAGCACTTTCCATTAAGAAATGCTATTTTTACATCCATTTGCCATATTTCATAGTCATAATATGCAAAGAATGGCAATTAAAACTCTTATGGATTTAAGCATGGCTATCGGCGAAAATGTTTCATCATAATCAACACCTTGAGTCTGCTGAAACCTTTTGCTACAAGTCTTGCTTTAAAAGTATGCACTTTGCCATCCATGTCGGTTTTCTTCTTGAAAACCCATTTACATCCAATGGTCTTACCACCTTCAGGTAAATCAACCAAGTTCCAAACTTGGTTATCATACATGGATTGCATCTCGAGTTCATGGCACTTAGCCATTTATCCGAGTCTGGTCCGGACATAGCCTCCGATAAGTGGTGGGCTCATTTTGGTCTATAAGCAACACATCACAACTATCGGTAATGAGAAATCCGAATCTCTCTCGGCTCATGTCTTACCCTACTAGATTTACGTGGGCCTTGTGTCACTTGTGGAGGTTCAACTGGTTCGAACGTTGTTGAACTTCCAAAGAGCGGTTTAGTGTTTACCCGTGATTCTTGAACTTCTTCAAGATTTATTTCTTTCCCACTAGTGTCTTTTGAAATAAACTGTTTTTCCATAAAGGCACCATACCGAGCAACAAACACTTTGTTCTCGGCGGGATTATAAAAGTAATATCCTTTTGTTTCCTTAGGATACCCCACAAATAAACACTTGTCGATTTAGGTGCTAGTTTTTACGAGACTTGTCGCTTTACGTAAGCCTCACAACCCCAAATCTTAAGAAAAGACAAACTAGGTCTCTTCCCGTACCATATCTCATATGGTGTTTTATCAACCGCTTTAGAAGGAACTCGATTTAGAGTGAAAGTTTACAGCTTGTAATGCATAACCCCAAAAGGATAATGGAAGATCTCGCATGACTCATCATAGATCGAACCATATCTAATAAGGTTCGATTTCTCCTTTCGAAACTCCATTCCATTGTGGAGTTGTTGGTGGAGTCAATTGGGAGACAATCCCACAATTTCTAAGATGATCATCAAATTCTTGGCTTAAATATTCACCACCTCGATCCGATCGAAGTGTTTTGATAGTTTTACCAAGTTGATTACGCACTTCATTTTGAAACGTTCGAAACATCTCAAATGATTCATTTATGTTTCATAAGATATACATAACCATATCTCTTGAAATCATCATTAAATGTAATGAAGTATCGATAACCTTATCTAGCCATTGTGTTTATAGGACCGCATACATCGGTATGTATTAGACCCAATAAATCACTTGCCCTTTCACTGTATCCAGTAAAGGGACTTTCAGTCATCTTGCCTAGTAAACAAGATACGCACGTTTCATATGTTTCTAAATCAAATGAATCAAGAAGCCCATCTTTATGGAGCTTCGTTATGCGTTTCTCATTTATGTGCTCGAGATGACAATGCCAAAGATAGGTTTGATTACAGAAATGACAATTTTCTTCCTTTTTCTTTTGGGTGTTTTGAAGCAGGAACAAGCGGGGGCTTGACTTGTTTCATGGGCTTTGCGCATGTGCGGCAACAGCCTTGGCAACTCTAGCCTTGTCTTTGCTTTTCTTCTTCATTCCCTTTCCCTTTTAGACCATCAACATATTGCTAGAGGGTTTCTTGATATTTTCGTTCAGCAGTCTCGAGCATCAAATGCAACTCTGAAATTGATTTCTCCATATTATTCATATTGTAGTTCATCACAAATTGTGAGTAACTCTCTGGTAATGAATTCAAGGTCAAATCCGTAGCCAACTCTTGGCTTATGGGGAATCCGAGTCTATCAAGCTGGTCAACATAGCCCTTCATCTTCAGAACATGAGGACTAACTGACGCACCCTCAGTCATCTTGCAAGAATGTAGGTTTTTGACTGTCTCGAACCTTTCTTGCCTAGCTTGCTTGTTGGAACATTTCCTTCAGCGTTATAGCCATGTCGTAGGCTTCCATTAGTTCCATGTCCTTCGAAGTTCAGGGAACCATAGTTGCTTGCATAATACATGCAACATCGGTAGAATCGTTGACATGCTTACTATGCGCATCCTTCACAACTTTCGTAGCATTGGGTGGTGGGTCCTCGGGGATTGGAGCATCCAGGGACATACAACTTGCGTTCATGCTTAAGAACAATTCTCAAGTTTCGAACCGATCAAGAAAGTTAGTCCCAGATAGTTTATCCTTCTCAAGGATGGATCGCGATGACAGGGGATTATTGTTACTTGAAGAGGCCATTGATCTACAATAAAGATTATGCAAAGTTTATTTTAGTATAGAGGAATTGACTCCCACTAAATTAACAACCCTCCTAAAATGTACTTGTTTATTTAGGGGACTAAAATCCATATTTCACCTAATTCTATGACAAACTATGGCATGAAACACGAGAACTAGATTATTTAGGTAGGTAACGAGTTACCAATTACATCTTATGTAATTTTTAGATCCTTTTATGAGATACGGGACATCTTATGTCTTAGCATGTTTTATCTCATCATTTGCCTAAAGCTCAAAACTATTTTGATGGCTTTATTAAGTCGGACCATTTTAAACATTTAGGTAACTCTTACCCAACTTGTCTCACCAAGATAACACAATACACCCACTATGGTATGAAACTGTATTAGTGTGATCGAGGCCTTGACAAGTGTTTAAAAATGGATGACATGAGACTTAAAATTTAATAGAGGGATTTTATTCTGTTTTAGTGATTTTTATGTAAACAATAAAATATCATATATTCTATTGATTTGTTCAATCACTAAACAATTTGGAAATTTCTATATTATTCACTAATAAAAGAATTTCCGTGCGCTAGGATTAGTTAGACGGCGGTCCATCTGCCCGTCAATGTCAATGAAGTGAGAATATTGTGGGGCAGCGCCCCCATTTTTTTTTATTTTTTTATTTTAGAAGACGAATCTCAATTCTGAAAATTGAAATTCGCTATAGAAAATCATATTTTTCGCTGATTTTACTATACTAAATTTACCCCTTAATTTATCCAAATTAAGTCAATTAAAACATTTTTAATTAACCCTGACCCACATCTAACTAATCATCTTATCCTAATCCAATTAGGACTTATCTTATCCTAATCCAATTAGGACTAATCTTATCCTAATCCAATTAGGACTTATCTTATCCTAATCCAATTAGGACTTATCTTATCCTAATCCAATTAGGACTAATCTTATCCTAATCCAATTAGGACTTATCTTATCCTAATCCAATTAGGACTAATCTTATCCAAATCCAATTAGGACTTATCTTATCCTAATCCAATTAGGACTAATCTTATCATAATCCAATTAGGACTTATCTTATCCTAATCCAATTAGGACTTATCTTGATAATCACAAATATGTCATTGAATCATGAACTACTATCCCAATCGAATCTAATCATATTAGTTTCGAATTAATATTCAACCTTATACAATTCAAGAAACGTAAAACAATGTAACCTAAATATGCATATTGAATTATAGAGATTTCATCCATGCATCAATGCACAAAGAATAACGATTATACCTAATGATTTCAATTAAATCACAAATATGTGTATCATATACACAAACGTGATAATAAATCTCAAAGAAAACTTATGTATATCACATATACATCAATTATCAACATGCTTTCGATCATATATCATGTATATATCAGAAGAAAACATGCAATGAATTTAATGGAATCGAACTCGATGGCTCGATACCACTTGTTGGGTTTTGGGGTTCATACGCGCGGAGATTACAAAACAATTTTGACAAAAACCCCAACAGATCCGAATCTAATTCCATTAAAAACGTTTAAACCATGAAAAACTTAATCATACCTCAATCGCAATATACCTTTCGGAAGGTTGATCGATCTCTAAGGCGCCGCCAACGAACGAACGCCTCTCTATCGCTAGATCCACACACGAACGGCGGTAGAGATTCGAAGTGCTAGCGTCGAGAGAATGCCAAACCTTTTGAATCTCTCCAAAACGATCCAGAGCATACCAAAAACCCTAAGTCGTTTCTTAAACGAAAAAGGAGTTTTGGCCTTTTGATCTTTCGTTAGTGTATTCTAACTTAAAGCATCTATTTATACAACTCTTGTATATAGACGTTTAAGTAAATTACACATATACCCTTACTTAAAGAAGTATAAGTGTAATACACCACAAGGACGTTTCTGTCATGAATTTTATCACATAAAATTCGTTTTTCTGAATCGTCTTAAAATCTCGTAAAACCATTCTTAGTGTGCGACCCAATAGGCTCATACAACGTTGGCAGTGTACCAAAACACATTTTGGTATACAAGTCATAAGCGGCCTCTAGCAAGACATTATGACTACCCAAGTCGTACGAATATCAAATCGATACAACCTAATCAATAATGTATATAACATCCTTTTGTCACACGATATCCTTTTGATCAAACATAAGGCATGGAATTGTCATCCAACATGTTCAATCGTACTAGTCTCGATCTCTAGGTAGATCGAAAACATCCAAGTGACATTGATCAATATCAATTCACTTAGACTAGGCCTTTTAACAGATCTAACACATCGAGGGATCCACTAGATATCTCTCTTTATATGAGAGGGACAAATTCTATCTCGATTACACAACTTCATCACATTGCTCACACAAGTAACCAATCACAACCTTTATAATCGTCCTGTTAAAGACAACGTTTGATTGTGTCAAATCACCGTGTTCCTAATGTTGAAGTCTCTGGTAATCTCAAGTCGAGGACTGGAATATATACCTATCATGAGAAACAACTATGACTTAATCCATGTTATGTTCTCATAGCGGGTCGGTCCAGTACTTTGTTCCCTAACAAGTACTTGTGATCTTGATTCGTATCCCTATACGTATAATCATCATATGATCATCAATCAAGACTCACACTAGTCTTAATTCATTATAGTTCCCAGTATAATGATCGACTAGGGACATTTAGGATATTTATGTAAATACCCATGGATCTTATTATAATGTAAACATGCAAATTAATTATAATAAACAACAAATGAAATCCTCTATTTTTTATTAACTAAAAGTATTCATAAAGACAGTTAATGGATTGACCTAGGGCACATGCCCCATCAGTAGTCACCGTCCTTTTTATGACGGTGGGTGAAGATATTTCGAGTAGCAGGTAAAGGAAGGAGAAAATCGACAATTAGTTTTAATATGTCAGAAGATAGTTTTTTACTACTTTTGTGGGTGATCACTTTGTGTATCTATTACTTATGTCATTTTGTATAACTTTGGATTGTATATTGAGCTCAAAGACTAGGCTTTCCTACTGTATCTTGAATTACTTAAGTCGATTTTATATGATCATTTGTTTACCTGGTTTCTATAGTACGTGTTTTATAAATGCTTATGCTATTTTTACTAAGTCTTTCGCTGAAAGTTAAGGTAATGATAGCAAGGTGAAAATGTTGACTAGTACGTTGTTAAGTCCTACATGGCATGAATTAGGGCTTAAGAACGGGATTAGGTGCAGTACCAGGTTTGAGGAGATGGGTCGTCACACCCCCTCCCACCAGATCTGGACTTAACCTTCTTGAAACCGACGCCTTCTTGGCTTTCGCCTTCAACATATAAACCATGGGGAGGAGCTACAAGGTTTGATTGAATGGGAGGAACTGGAACCTCATGAAGCAACTTAGTTTCCTTTCTCTCCTCACACACGACAGCCTAGACCACTCAATAGTCAAATTGTCCTGCAATCTCCTGTCTCACGGCTTGCTCGAGATCTTACCGCTTCACTTCACGCGCCCACGCGTCATCAATGCAGCGCGTCGACGGGTCTCAAAGATCGATATTGAAGGCAAGATTGTCCTCGAATACCGCATAGATGATATGATCTCTATAATGGGCCACACAACCCATTCCCCTATTGCCAACCTAAGGCACAAGAAAAACATTTGAAAGCCCAACTGAACTAGAGTCTATTTCATGTAGGCCTAACTCATGTTCACCAGCCTTTTTGATTTCACATGTTTGTAATGTTCGGTCGGCCCAGTCACCGTACGGTTACGATTATTTAAACTTTTGTATGTTTCTTTAATGGCATGTTCGTTTCACATTTTAGTGAATCCTAACACATGTGATTAATTTGTGATGAGACTAACATATGGGTTTAGATAGTTTAGTCCTATTTGTGTATCTTGTTTGGTTGGGAGTTTTAAGGTTGGGATTAAATGAGGTTGTACATGTACATTTACCAAAATACACTTGCATAAATAACACATCCTCACCTCATTTTCACACATTTCTCATCTCCTCCACTGCTTGAACGTCTCCTGGCCTCTGCTGCTTGAACGAATCCACGCCTCCAAGCTCTCACCTCACCTGCGTCAATGTATCGGCTCCCCTGGTGAAGAAGATGCCTCCTCACCTGGCCGATGGTACGCCTCCTTCTCACCTCTCCTCACCTGGTTCGTTGACGCATCCTCACCTTGTTCATTCACGGGTTCATCCCTTTCTTCCTTCCTTCCATCGTGAGGTCGGAGTCCGCTACGGCTATGATCTGCTACACGCATTCACAGTGAAGGTGGCTACATCCGAGGTAAATTTTACTTGATCATTGATGAGAGTTGTTAACCTACAAGAACACGGCATTAGGGTTTGGGTTGTTGTTGGTGAGCTACTGCTGCGTCCTTGTTACAGTTAAGGTTAAATTTCAAATGAAGAATTTCTGACCTTCTGTAGATCAAGAGAAATGTGTGTAGATGCATTTATTATTCTTTCTAAATGACAGGAAAGAATAAGTTAACGATGCATAGGAAAATTTCTTAAGCGATACTTCATAGTATGCTTCAAGTCATGATAGAATTGAACTGGAAAGTGAAAAACTGAAACACAGCAGAAGAATAGTATGCACAGTCTTCAGATCATTTACAAATTTTTCCTGAACATTTAAGTTCAGCAGATATTTGATTACACATGATTGTAGTAACTAGCCCAGCCCCACACAAGAAACTCTTTTAACTAACATTATGTGGTGAACAATTAAATATTTCTAACATTGGTTCTAGTTTGGTTAAATTGAACACTATTGCTGCGGATCTTTTTCATATTAATCATGTTCTTCATGTGCCTAAAATTGCAACTCCCAATTCTTTCTTTGTTAAGGACAAGGTATTGAAGAGGGTCTTGCTCAAAGGGATCCTTATCTCTACTGCTGATCTTTGGTTAGTTACAGTTAGGAACAATTAAATATTTCTAACATTGGTTCTAGTTTGGTTATATCGAAAACTATTGCTGCCGATCTTTTTCATCTTAATCATGTTCTTCATGTGCCTAAAATTGCAAAATATCTTACTAGTGTGTCTAAATTTACTCGTGCTAATATGAGTTCACTCCCAATTCTTTCTTTGTTAAGGACAAGGCATTGAAGAGGGTCCTGCTCAAAGGGGTCTCTCTACTACTTGTGTCCAACATCTCTTCCAAGTCCTGGTCATTTTCTTTCTATTTTGATTACTTCTTGTAATAATGCATTGTCTGTTCATACTACTGCAAATACACATTATATTTGACATGCTCGTCTTGGTCATCCTTCTGTTTATATTTTGAAAAATATTTTACAATTTTTGAACTCTGTTTTACTAAAAATGTGTTTGTGTTTTTGCTATTCTTGCAAAGTAGCTAAAATGGGAAAATTGCCTTACATGTCTTGTCATATTACTGCTACGCTCATCTGGGGCTTGTATATTCTGATCTTTGGGGACTCGTTCCTTGGAAGATACCGAACAGTCTTGTACTCCTCATTTCTCTATGTGCTGGTTTGTCTCCTCACTCATCCTTTGAATTTCTTGATATATATATGTTCATATTCATGTTAAATTCTTGAAGAAATCAATCACCAAATCGAGCCTTTTCAATCCAAATTTCCCAAATGAGACGCACAGAAGATTTGGCTTGGCATGACTTGAAAGTCGAACACTATTTTAGACTTCCTTGAATCTCACATTTTAATGACTCAAGAAGCTATTTGAAGAACCGACTCTTTAACTAGTTCAATTTACTTTGGATGGAGTGACAGGGTCTTGGCTTGTTAACTGTGTCGGTTATACTTGCTTCTTCAAGAACAGACATTAAAGCTAAAGTTTGATGCCTTTGTTGTTTTTTAACATTTTCATAAACAAGCTGAATTATAACTTTGTTGTTGGTCAATGATTTTAGCCATACTAATCCTACCACCGAGAAAAATTAGCAACACACGAATTCAACTTTCACATGTTGGTTTTATCATTATTTGCTTTGTATGCAGTAAAATAGTCATGATGTCAAATACAAGTACTGAACCTCTTCTTTGCTTATAGTAAAAATGGATCAACCTGGCTCACTAGAATCACGCATTCATAGTGGAGGGTCATTTCAACCCCTGAGAAAATTATTGAATACAAGGGGCAGACCTTCCAAGCTCCTTCAACAATGTGCAGGTGCGCCAACGAAGAAAAAGGGGCAGGGCAAAGGAAGGTGTTCGCGTGAAGATTCGCATGAAGACTCAGCTGACAATTCCAAAACATCTAGACGTAAGTGGAGCCATGCAGAGGATGTTGCCCTCGTAAATGCCATGATTGAGATGGTGGCCTGTGGCGTGTACAAATGTGACAATGGCTTCAACCCCGGATATTTGACAAAAGTTGAGGAGGCATTGAAAACAACATGCCTGAACTCGGGGATCAAGACTCGACCACATATTGAGTCTAGACTAAAATCGTTGAAGAAAGATTGGTTCATAGTGAATGATATGATATGCGACATTCAGCATGGTACAAACGGATTCAGCTTTGACTCGACTTCCAACATGGTCACCGCTCCCGAGGATGTATGGGAAGATTACCCGAGGGTATGCAATTGTCTTTCAAGTTTGAAATTTTTATGAATGCATCCTAATGTGTTATTTCATCCAAATGTCATGACTAATCTAGTATTATTGGTTGTAGAACTACCCTGAAGCAAGACCTTGGCGTCTAAAGTCATTCCCGCATTACGAAAATTGTTGTATCATTTTTGGGAATGATAGGGCCACGGCGAGGAAGCACGTGCACCAGAGGATGCTTTTGAGGATGTCAACGATGTCCATGACTCCAGCAGTACTAGTGAGCCATTAACGGTGCCCACTGAAGAGTTTGATGCTACTCCCACATCATCGAGAACGCGGACTACTACGGCTGATAGACGTGGGAATGAAGCAAAGAAGAAGAGAAATGTGAGCAATGAAGTTTACATTGGTGACCAAATGGCGGCGGCGGCACAAATCGTTGCGAACGAAATCTCCAAGGTGACTAGTGCCATTCGTGTTGAACACGACTTGCGTGACTCTTTTATTAATGCTATGGCCGAAGTCCACGAATTGACAGACGTTGAGAGAGCAATTTATGGCAGCAAGATTATGGGTCGCGTGGAGCTTATGGCTGCATTCATGACTTTGCAACCGGAGTCCAGACTTCCTTGGCTACATGCGATGTTTAATTGACTTATGACATAGTCATGTTATTTTTTGGTGGACATTTTTTGGATGGAAACAATGTTGTACACTTGTCTTTTTTTGGATGAAAACAATGTTGATTGGTGGTTTTTTTTCGACATAGTACTTGTTGACAGTTTATGTAATCCAGCTGCAGTAACAATGTCTGGCTTCCTTTTTGACAGTTTATGTATTGGTACCAACTTATATATTTGTACTGTAATTTTACCTGATATGTAACATGAAGTTCATCTCTTTAAATTGTGAAAAAGCAAGCTAGTTATGCATCAAACATTGACATATTAGTTTAGAATCATTAGATCGATAATGGCCAATTCTGCAATGCCTCTGAGCTTATGGCTACAAATTCCATATGAGGAACTTACAGGTATCATAAAACTCAAGTCATCGCATAATGCAGTGAAAAGTTGTGAAAGATACAAACAGATATTGAAATATGGAGGGGTTCAGGTGCCTTACATGCAACCAAAATGTGCCAAACTCCACACATTGAGTCTACTACATGGATTAATGTTTTCTTGTTCATACAAGATCATCGAATACAAAATACATCTAGTCAGACCACCAAGGATCCATAACAGCTTCATAACCCGAGCCAACTCTTTGGTAAAGGGTTCGGTCTCGAGGGCACAAGTCAATACGGGGTTCCTCGTCAATAGATGGTGATCGTGGTAGAGGTACTCCTTTCGCCTCGTACAACTCTTAAATCCACATTCGCGGTGGTAGCGGTGGTAGGGGGATCTCATCTAGTTATGTTAGAGCTCCCTCTAATGTAAGTTGATCATGAACCTCCCTTTCAATTGTCGCAGCGTGGTTGTACCTGTCAAAACCGACTATTGCTTCCTCTTTCATGTCAAAGTGAGCATAGTAGAACCCGTCGAAGTTTATCCCTTGTTTGTAGCACTCGTACCACGTTCCATATACACCAGGGTCCCAACCACGAAACACAGTGTACCATTTCCACATGCTTGTCATGTCCTGCATAAAACATGTTGTTTCTCATCACAAGCAGCACTGAAATTATAAATAACATATGGCACATAGCAATGATGTCAAATAGAAGTACTGAACAATGATCATAAAAATTGTAGCAGTTCACATTTAAATATTCTCGGCACATAAGTGGTATCCCACAAAAAAAAACTCATCGACTTCAACTGTGTTCGACATTAATCATCTCCTCTCAATGGTAAGAATCCCACATATCTATGGCAAGGTTGTTGCAAAATGCAGTCCACGCATCGGTTTGTCCCACTTGGCTGATGACTTCGGGCGGTTCATTCGACGCGTCGTCTTCAGCCCCCAACTCTTGCCCCTCAACCACCACAGTATCCAACAAGTCATCTGGTACCTCCATTGTTAGGAAATTGTGAAGAACGACACATGCAATGATAATAAGTGTAGTCATTTTCACATCGTAGAAAGAAGGACTACGTAACACGGCCCAACGTTGTTTCAACGCTCCAAAGCAAGTCTCAATAATGTTTCTTGCCTTTGCGTGACGTATATTGAAAACTTCTTCGGGTGTTAGTGCTTGACGTTTTCCACTTGCCCACTCAGATAAGTGGTATCGTTGACCACGAAAAGGTGCCAAAAACCCTTGACAATTAGAGTACCCTGCGTCGACCAAATAGTAGTTGTCATTAGGAACTTTCAAACCATTACGACGTGATAAAGCATCCCTCAAAATTCTCCCATCGGCGGCCGACCCTTCCCAACCCGGTAGGATGTATGTAATTAGCTTAGATGGTGTACAAGTGCACATGACGTTCATCGTTGGGAAGCCTTTCCTACACCTAAATCGAGCCTTTTGATTGTTACGAACGATGATTGGTATGCATCCCGTCAATAGCACCGAGGCATCCCTACATTGACAAAACAAATGAATTACATAAGTCATATAACGAAGGAGAATTTCTATGTCTATAGTGAAGTGAACGAGGAAGTTTGCCATAATTTGTACCTGAAAGTAACTCCATCTCAAATCATTTTCTTTGGGACCAATTGGGATAGGGTGCTTCAAAAGCATACGTTACAATCGTATGGGCGTGCGAATAGTTCTCCTGAAGACCTTACTTACAGTGTCTCCCGACCTTTGGAACCATGTTGAAATGACCCTATTACGTATGTTGTGCCCTAGTATGTGGAGGGTCATGGCCAAGTGCTCATCAACAAGCACACAACGCTTATCCCTCAATTTTCCATGTTCGTACAACATATCTTTCAATTTTCCAAATGGCTTCCTTCTCATCCGAAGCATTTTGTAGCAAGTTTCATCGGACTTGTAGACGAGGTTATGGATTATTTGTCGATGCTTGTCATACCCTAGTTCGTATGTTCGTTCGACACGACGCCTACGACTTGCCAAAACTCTAAACTTTTGTACGAGGAGTTCAATGAATTGAAGACAAATGTGGATGTGGGTCATTACCAAATCCCTTGCACGAGGTTGACCGCTTGAAGAATTTGAATCCATTGGTGGGAAATCTATTTGAAACCCGATATTATAAAATAATTGGTGAATATCTTCCAAAATAAAATGAAGGCATAATTGCACAACAAAAGCCACCAACAAAATCCATCAAATTCGACCAAACATGCATTTATTTGTTAGGCTTCCTTAACAACAACATATACGTATTAATAAATTTGACACCTTCATAGGATATAATGATCTTTATTGATGTGAGATCTGTGAATGTTCATGTAAGTATACAATACATTTTTAGATTATTTTAGTTTCTATACCATATTAAATTGGTTATTCAATTTCTTTTTTCCAAATGATCCTTGAAATGTAATGCATTAAACCTACATGAGATTGAGACTTAACTAAGAACTGCAGTGATGGACTATTAAACCAACATGTTTGATCTTTAAAATGGTTTCAAATGAACCTATTGCCACTACGAAAGGCTCAGCTAGTGATGTCCGTGTTCTTACCCATCTTCTTTTATCAAGTTATAGCCTCGTTTGATCGAAAAACTTGATGAAAATTAATTAAAGAGCGTGACAGCATTTCAATCCTATTTCCATCATAAAAATGAGTCCTAATGAAACCAATAAGCTTACCAAACTGATCAGAAACCAAACCCTATAGTTGTCCTACTATACTCATCATTTTCATCACTTTTCATCATGTTATGGAATCATTTTAAGGCTTGTACATAAACAAATGCATGACAGTATTAATAGACAATAAAATTAGTTGATCTCTAACCATGAATAGGTTCAAATGATCCTCAAAATATAAGTGCGTATTATATGGTAAAATAATGTCCTAAGCTAGATTCCCATTTTTGAGATCAAATTGATTAACATTGTGAAATTGAGTTGCACATTTTTGGGTTTGTCAAAGTGATAGTCGAGTGTCAAACTAGATGCATTAATTGACATATGTGAATGGGTTATGAAGATTTTAATGTGGAATTTGAATCCTCTATTGTAGGTGCTTTGGTTTTACATTTTTGGTATTACTTTAATTTTCATTTGAAGTAATTCAAAGTCCTTAAAAGCTCATTGGAATTTTAGAATAAAACTCCAAAGAAAACTATAAAGTATTGCAGTTTGCACCGAGTGAAGTTGTACATCAGTTTGCTACAAGGTTGCTGTCAAAGGACAACAATCCCTTTCCCCAATTAACTCATTCCAACCACATAAAAACGTCTAAAACTTAATAAATTTGGGTATAACACCTTCCCAAGACATCTGATAATTATAAACATTAATCAAACCCCATATTCAAGTCATAGTTTCTTCTCATTTTAAGTCAAAACATGCATTAAACCTACATGACATTGAGACTTAACTTAGAATAGTAGTGATGAACTATTAAACCAACGAGTTTGATTTTTACAATGGTTTCAAATGAAGTTGAAAAAACATTCGTGTTAAGTTTTAGACTCGCCAAATGAATTTAATTTCATGATTTTCGTTCATTGTGAATAAAAATCTTATTGGGATATTGGCTTCTTTATTTGCCTTGTAAACCTTCTAAAAGTGAATTCAATATGAGATATGTAAGTGAGGTTGTTTAATCTATTTACGATGATTGTAATGAATCAAGTTTTTTTGAGGAGGAAGTCGAGTGTCAAACTTGATGCATCAATTGCCATATTTAAATGGGTTATGATGATTTAATGTTGAATTTGAATCCTCTATTGAAGGTGTTTTGGTTTTCAATTTTTGTTCTTATTATGTCTCAGTTTGATTGAAATTACATTTTCCCATAGTCTCATTTATCATTGATCTAATGTCAATTGTATGCCAGGTAAATATGCATTACACCTACATGAGATTGAGACTTAACTTAGAACATCAGTGGTGGACTATTAAACCAACATTGATCTTAAATGGTTTCAAAAGAATCCATTACCACCACCAAAGAGTGTGACATCGGTCCCCATTTCCACATTAAAAATGAGTTTTAATGAACCCAATAAGCTTACCAAACTGATCAGAACCCACACACTATAATGTACATGCACAAATTCATCACTTTCATCAATTTTCATCAATTTTCATCAATTTCCATTGTCTTACCATACTCATCACTTTCATCAATTTTCATTGTCTTACCAAACTGATCAGAACCCAATAAGCTGACCAAAATCGGTCCCCATTTCCATTGTCTTACCATACTCATCACTTTCATCAATTTTCCTCATGTTATGAAATCATTTTAAGGCTTGTACATACACAAATTCATGACATTAGTAATGTACATGCACAAATTCATGAGAAACCAATCGAAATGCATGACAGAACTGAAGAAGAATACCAGTGAACGAATCTTACCTTCTCGCGTTTCTCGCTGTTCGATTTCGGTTGATGGTCGATCATCTTCTTCTTCGCGACAGTGGTGGTGACGAGTTAAGGTTCCTCCTCTGCAGTTGCTCCTCTCCTTCTCGCACACACCTGTGCCTTGCGGTTCGCGACGGCGCCGGCTTCCTCCTCCTCACTTCCTCTTCTCCTTCTCCAGCGACGAATAGATCGAGGCTGCTGGATTTCTTCAGGCGTCGCTGCAACGCGCGTTGGTGGAAACGAAGTGAAATGTGTGATTCGACGAAGAGAACGAAGAGAATGTGTGATTCGGTGAAGATGGAGAATTGTGTGATTCGGTGAAGCTGCTGTCTTACTGTGAGGGGTAAAGTGGTAATCTCCACTAACCACCCACTATGGATTACCTAATCCCACAAAAAATGGTGGTATTGCTTAATCCCCTCCCATGCCCATTAACTAATCCTGTGGCCTAGTTAATCCTCCAAGAGAACACCGGATTAACTAGTCCAGTGTGGCTAATCCGACCTAAGACGGTGAAGCGAACATGCCATAAGAGTTGAACAAGAATCAGTAAACTTTATCTTCCTTATTTTCCTTCCTTTTTAGGTGTCTAAGATTTAGGATTAAACCTTCACCAACCTGCAGTAGTTCTTGAGAATTACTATTCGCCAGTGTATGAAAGCGTATATATTTGAAAAGACCCGTTTCTCTTCTCAACCCAACTCTGCCCACTTGATTTCAGGTAAGATTATATACATGTCTATTAACCTAGCTATAATTTACAATTTGATAAATATATGTGTATGATTTGATCTCTGATCACTTTTTTTGTTGAAGTGACTGTTTTATTGATGATTATATGTGTATACAACAACCATATTGGGTAAATAAATTTTATTTTCTTTAGTTGTGTTAGCTTGAAAATTAATTGGCAAACTATAGTCATTTCTGAGTCGTAAGATGCAGCTTGAATCACGTAAAATCACTTGTCGACAATAATTTTTTTTCTTTTCACGATGATGCCAACTTTTGAAAACGTTCCTTTGTTTTTGTTTATCTTTCCTTTATTTTAGATTCTTTTTCTTTTTCCCTTATCTATTTTTTTAATAAAAAATAAACCAACTTATCTTGCCTCACCCTATTGAACTCTAGTTGGAAACCTCTTACTGCCAACTAGAGATGCAAGCGGGGAGGGAAATCCCTACGGGAAACGGGGATCCCCAACAACATGAATGAAGATGGGGAATTTAAATGGGGATGGAAGCGGGGATGGGGATAAAATTTTATACCCACATGGGTATGGGTATGAGGATGGAGTGAAAAATATATTCGCGGGAATCTTCGGGGAGAATCTCCATTAGTAATATCTGTGGGAATCTTCGTGGGGATCTCCGCAGGTATCCCTATTGAGGATCCCCATGGAGATTCTCGCGGAGATCCTCGTATTTATCAAATACATCCATATGCATTGTATAATCAATTTTATATAAATTACAAGGCTTTCACCTAAAACACTAGTGATAAACAAACTCTAATGTAATTTATAATTTTAACTTATTTGGTTAATTATATGTTTTGTTTTGAATTATTTGCAACTATATTTATATGTTATAATTTATTTGGTTGGAATTCTCGATAATTATGATCCTATGTATGTGTACTATACTTAGTATAAATCTTTTTGAAAAATAATTAAGTTGGAAAAATATTTCCCCGCAGCCATTCTTCGCAAAATCTCCGCAAAAACTCTCACAGGGATTTTCAGTGGGGAATGAAATGGGGAAAGACTTTCCCCATATAGATTCCCCATCTTTGCGGAGATTAGGCAGGGATGGGGATGAAAGTTCATCCCCACATGGAGATGGGTATAGGATGGGGATGGAGATGGGGTGCCCAACCCCTACTCTCCCCATTTACATCTCTACTGCCAACCTCTTACATCAACAACCACGTAGTAAATCATTTGTGTAAACTGTAATTTTTATCAAATTAAAAAGAAGTGGGCCACCGCGACTAAACCTCACCCTCCAATGTTTAACATAAAAGATATTGAGTTCATGTTTGGGAGCCAATTCACAGTCTAAGTTTTTAGCATATATTGTAGGCCCAAAGTACCCAATATGATCCAAGATAGGAAGAGGGAGTGTAAAGTCTATGGACTTCATAGTTTAACAATGCTAGATAAAATAGGACTTAGTTTTGACAAACTGGATAGTAATGTGGAATACCATACCCCAAGAATCGTTCAATTTACGCGCTCACATGGGTGGTGTAGTGGTAAAGAAAAAAACAATTTAACTCTAAATGAAATTGATGTCATGAGTTCGATTCTTGGTAGCAACATTATATTTCTTTGGTTTCTTCCGGGTTATGAGGTTAGGGTGCCTAACTAACCAGCTTCTATGAGATTAGTCGAACCAAAGTAATTTAGAAGGTGCTTAAAAATAGTTCGTTCATCTATGGTTATTAAAAACAATCGTTCATTTTACTAATAATTAAGATTAGAGGTTATAATGTCTCGCATTGAATAATTAGTGTGTTAAAATTGTAATACTTATTAGCATTAGTGCTTTCTAATTTAGTAGTTTCAAATTTGATTAGGGTTTGTGGGTCTTTAAATAAAGTCTCCCCCATAATTGTAAATAGCGAGTTGTATGAGTAATATATAGAAGTTGATTGCGTCTCTAAACCTATTGTTAAAAATAGAATCGCTTTGATTTATTTCTATTTGTTGTAAAACTAAGGCTAAGGAAAGGAAATTATAAGCAATGAACTAAAACTTGAACAAGATAGTAGATGAGAGAAATGAGAAATCTTTCATTAAACTTGGTGCACCAATTACATTGAGAAGACCCCTTTATATAGTCGTTTTGGTCATAATGAGATGAAGACAAAAATACACAAGTTACACTTACAATAATGACCTACAAGTAAATAGGTGTCAAAAGTGGGTATATGAAGGGTCATCTGCTTTCTCATGACATTTACAACACTCCCCTTTAGATGACACTTGTTGAAAGAATATGTCTCGTTAAAACCTCTACTAAAAAAAACCAAGTGGAAAAAAATCTAGCAAAGGAAAAAGAGTACATCGTTCTCATCAATATTCAATTAGAGTATGATATTGATATGATTGCCTCATTAAAAACCTTGTTAGGAAAACTCAGTAGGATAAAACCATAGCTAAGGGAAAAAGAGCGCAATACACTAATCTATTGCTTGCAATATCCTTGAGTCGATGCAAGTCAATACCATATGTAAGACTTTTAAATATTGTAGTTGGCAAAGCTTTTATGAATAAATCAGTAAGATTATCACACGACCAAATTTGCTCGATATCGACTTCACCACTTTTTTGAAGCTCACGTGTATAAAAGAATTTTAGTGAAATATGTTTTCTTATGTCCCCTTTTATATATCCTTCACTTAATTGCGTGATACATGTTGAATTATCTTCATATAATATGGTTGGAGAATCTTTAACTGAAGATAATCCAGCTGATTCTTGAATATATTGAATCATGTTTCTCAACCATATACATTCACAACTTGCTTCAAGAATTGCAAGTATTTTTGAATTATTAGAAGAAATAGCAACCACAGTTTGCTTCACTGACTTCCATGATATAGCAGTATCACCACAAGTGAATACATAAACCGTTTGAGAGTGAGCCTTAAGAGGATTAGATAAATAGCCAGCATAAGCGTATCCTTGCAAATTCATTTTTACTCCTCTTGAGTAAAACAAACTCTTGTCACTTGTTCCCCGAAGATAACGAAAAATGTGCTTGACATCATTCCAATGTCTTCGAGTAGGTGAAGAGCTATATCTTGCAAGTAAATTAACAGAGAAGACGATAACTGGTCTTGTACAATTTGCAAGATACATAAGTGCACCAATTGCACTTAAATATGGTACCTCTTGACCAAATAGCTCTTCATCACTTTCATGAGGTCAAAATTGATCCTTATCCACTTCAAGTGATCTAACAACCATTGGGGAGCTCAATGGGTGTGCTTTGTCCATATAAAATCTTTTCATGATTTTGTCAATATAATTCGATTGATGTACAAGTATTCCACTTGAAAAATGCTCGATTTGTAAACCGAGACAAAATTTGTTTTCCAAGTTCTTTCATCTCGAATTCATTTTTCAAGTATTCAGATGTTCTCACTATGTCGCCATGATTTCCCACAATATCCAAATCATCAACATATACATCAATAATTACAAATCCCGATGATGATTTTTTAATAAAGACATATGGACAAAGTAAATTACTTACACATCATTCTTTAAGTAAATAGTTACTGAGGTGTTTGTACAACATTCAACCAGATTGTTTTAATCATTACAAAGACCTTTGCAATTTTATAGATTGCATATTATGAGGTTTTAATTCGGGCACTTCAAACCCTCAGGAATTTTCATATATATATATATATATATCTCACTGTCTAAGGATCCGTACAGATATGCTGTAATAACATCCATAAGATGCATATCGAGCCCTTTAGAAACCGCAAGACTTATTAAAAATCAAAATGTAATTGCATCTATAACAGGAAAATATATATCCTCATAATCAATGTCCGGTCTTGTGAAAAAATTTGAGCTCCAAGTCTTGGTTTATATCTTGTAATCTCATTCTTTTCATTTCTCTTTTGTGCAAATACTCATTTATATCCAACAGGCTTAACGCCATCAGGCGTTTGGACAATTGGTCCAAAAACTTCTCGTTTTCTTAATGAGTTTAACTCTGTTTAGATAGTCTCTTCCCACTTTGGCCAATCAAGACTTTTTCAACATTCATCCACAGTTCATGGTTCTAGATCATCATTTTCAAAAATCTTAAAAGATACATTGAAAGCAAATATATCATCTGGAACAACTTTATTTCGATCCTAAATCTTACCAAAATTCAAATAATTCATTGATCTCTCATTATTCTCCTCATTTTCAATAAGTAATTGTTCATCGTCAAATTCAACTTGTTCTAACAAATCTTTATTAAAGGATTCTTGAGCTTTCTCTGGAGTATTATGAATTTCATTTATTTTTACTCATGTTTTCCTCTTTCGAGGAACTATTGGTCTTTCATGCTTTAAGCGTTTTGTTGGTTCTTGTGTACTTTATTGCACACTAACATTAATTCTTGCTGGAGCATTTACTACTGGAATATGAGATTTTGTCACTCGTTTTATATGAGTAAACGCATCTGGTAATTGATTTGCAATTTGTTGCAAATGAATAATCTTTTGAACTTCAAGTTCACACCGATTTGTGCGTGGATCATAATGTAATAAACTTGATGCATTCTAAGCAATTTCATGCCATTCATTTTGAATTGGCTTCTTATCACCCACTAATGATAGGAAAATTGTTTCATCAAAGTGACAATCTACAAAACGTGCTATAAATAAATCCCCAGTTATGGGCTTAAGGTATCTGATAATTGATGATGAGTTAAAACCAACATAAATACCAAGTTTTCATTGTGGACCCATTTTAGTTCTATTTGGAGGTGGTATGGGAACATACACTGCACATCCAAAAATCCTAAAGTGTGAGGTATTTGGTTGTTGACCTAAAATGAGTTGTATTAGGGAATTCTCATTGTATGTTGTAGGTCTAAAACGAATGGTAGATGCTGCATGAAGAATTACATGTCCCCAAATTGAAGTTGGTAGCTTAGCTATCATAATTAAAGGTCTAGCAATTAATTGAATGCATTTGATCAGAGATTCTGCTAAACCATTCTAAGTATGCATGTGAGGAACAACATACTTGAGGGTAATTCCTATACACATACAATAATCTGTGAATGCTTGGGATTTAAATTTGCCACCATTATCAAGATGAATAGTCTTAATCGGGTTATCAGGAAATTGAGCTACTAACTTTATAACTTGAGCTAAAAGTCTAGCAAATGCAACGTTTCTAGTCGAAAGTAAACAAACATGTGACCACCTAGTTGATGCATCTATCAAAACCATGAAATATCTGAATGGTCCACAATGAGGATGAATAGGTCCACAAATGTCTCCCTGAATGCGTTCTAAGAAAACTGGAGATTCCTCAACGACTTTACTTGGTGATGATTTTCACTATTAGTTTTCCTTGAGAACAGCTAACATAGTTATAATCACCAGCTGAAAATATCTTGACTCCTCAAAGTATGTCCATGCGAGTTATTAATAATTCTTCGCATCATGGATGATCCTGGATGACCAAGTCGATCACGTCATAAAAGAAATGTCTTTTGATCATTGATCTTTATATTCATGACGACATTCGTTTCAATTTGTCTTATATGTGCGAAATATAATCCAAAGGGTGAAGTTGGGGATTTTTTCAGAAACTTCTTTTTCCCATTCAAAACCAATGTAATGTAGAGAATTTATCTATTCTTTTCATTCATAGTTTCGATATGATATCCATTTTGTGGAATATATTTGAAACTAAGTAAATTCATTCTGGATTTTTCTGAGTATAATACATTAACAACATGAATTGTTGTACCCTAGGCAACATAATATTTGCTCGTTAAGAGCCATTAATCAAGTTAGTAATGCCATATATCGTTTGAACATTAGCCTAAGCTAAAGTCAAGTTAGAGAAATATTCTCTTTTTGTAAGAATCATGTGCGTTGTAGCACAATCAACAAGACAAATATCACTAGTATTTGGATTTGAATACGTCACTTGTTGATCCATCTTCCAAGCTTTATGTTCTATAAAAATCTTCTCGATTTTCTCAGACGTCTTCTACCCGAGCAAATAAGTGCTCATAACGTGTTGTAAAACTAACTAAGGCTAAGGCAAGGAAAGTATAAGCAATGAACTAAAACTTGAACAAGATAGTAGATGAGAGAAATGAGAAATCTTTCATTCAACTTGGTGCTCCAATTACATTAAGAAGACCAATTTATATAGCCTTTTTGGTCATAATGAGATGAAGACCAAGAGGCACAAGTTACACTTACAATAATGACTTACAAGTAAATATGTGTAAAAGGTGGGGATAGGAAGGGTCATCCACTTTCTCATGACATTTACAACACTATTTTATTTATTGGCATTATTCAGACACTTCTATGATTCTTTTTATTACTATATTGAAATTAGAAAGTTTGGGTTTTGGAAACTTATTAGATTTCATGAATAGCAATTCCATCAATGTGGTTGGCTAGCTTATTACTTTTTTAGGGAAGTACTATTAGACAGTATTGGGTACAAATCCGCTACAAATCTTTCATATGTGGTTAAGGATGCAGGAGGGGGGATCTCCCCGATAGGGTAGAGATTCCTCATCAACCAGCCGGCCCCCACGAAGTCGGGGACGGGGAAATTTCATCCCCACCGTTGGGGCGGGGCGGGGTGGGGGCAGTATTATCTCTTCCCACCATGGAGAACCCCTATGAAGATTCCCCACTCCACCCAGTGGGGAATCCTGAATATCCTATATTGGAATTGCATCAAAGTCATTAAATCTTATATTTCCCTTTTTGTATGGTGAATGCTTCGCATAAAATTTGAAAACCGACTTATAGTTGCAAAGAAAATGTTTTTGTTGATTTTAATTTCATATCTATAATGTATTTTATCTCTTTTTTTAGACATTATGTAAAAATCTCCTAGTGGGGAATCCCTATAGGGATGGAGATCCTCGTTGGGTGGAGAATGAGGGTCAAAATTTTTCTAGTGCGAGGAATCTCTGCCCTGCCATAAGTAGGGATGGGGATTGTATTCTTCGCCCCAAACTCGCCTCACTTGCATCCCTATGTGTGGTAGGGATGAACATGGAATTTGTGAATCCGCGAATTCAAATTGATCTAATTCAATTAATCTAATCGGTTCATACTTTGATAGTTCACCAAATTGGACTAGATAATCCACATGGATTGGACCAGATTTTTGGATTGCGTACCTTAATCCCGAATCCGATCTGCAATTCAGTTAAATTAAATTTTATCTACATTAATTAACATTATATATATGAACTTTAAATTTTTGAACTATATTGAGATGTTGTTATTTTTTATTAGTGAATGAATTAGGACTTGGATCAGTTAAAAAGGAAAATCACTAGGTCAATGTCATTTTTTGTTGGTGAATTACTAGTGAGTACAAAACATGAGAATACCTTATACAATACAAAGCGCAAAACCTATAAGTAAGTAAGAGGAGAAGCCGTTCTAAGAGTAGTTAGAGAACACCAATCATCAGCTCCTTGCCCATGCTCGTCTGTGGATTTGCAATTGTTCCTGAAGGAGAGCATTTCAGTGAGTAAAACCAATAGATTTCCAATTGCAATTCAAGAATTTAAATAGAAAAGTCTAAATATCATACGGGAAAGTAAAGAACGGATAAGTAAATAAAAATGCATGATAAATGGACTATAAAGCAATAATAATGATAAAGAATGCCTATGAAAGAACGGATAAGTAAATAAAAATGCATGATAAATGGACTATAAAGCAATAACAATGATAAAGAATGCCTATGAGTCAAGGGAAGCGTCCGAGTGGTCAAAATCCATCGAGAGTGAGTATCACTACTCGACTTCCTAGAACTGCGACTCTCTAAGTCGATAGGTTCAGTTCGGTATAGAGTGGGGGAATCATCGGTGGTCCGAATACCTCATCTACGTCTACTACCTATGATCTGGTACTAAGGGTGTGGTCACTTTTGTCCATCTTTAGCACCAAACTCAATAATACCTTCCTAACACTCTTAAGCCTTAGACACTCGACAATGTCGAATAAAGTCCAATATGAAAGGATCACATAAAGTTAAACAAGGATATAAAAAATGAATTAGAATTGAACCCTATTTGGTTCACTTATCTTAAAAATGGACAAAAACCTAAGCAAATGCGGCTCCCACACGCTTCAAAACTTGTAACCTGACACTAATTCCTTATGCCTTTTATGTCAATATATATTGAATTTAGTGTATTAATGTCCTTAGGTTAGAGTCTAGACTCCTAATCTCAAAAAATCCCATTGTGAAAATTCAACAAAATTGTTCATTTGTCAATTTAAGAAAATAAATCTAATTAAATAAAAATCATTCCTACATAAGTATCAATTACTTATATGGCATTTTCTACTTTTTATATCTTATTAGATATGTCAAGGGAATACCCAATCAAAATGTGCTCTAAGTTAATGTCTTATCTTAACTCATTAATTAAAGTTATAACATTTTTGTAAAGGAATTAAACTCTAAGTCAACTCGATCATTAAGAAATTAATTAAGTACTATTAGTCTATATTAACTATAATGTACTTAATGAGTCCTCTATATATAATCAAGTTTCATTACTAGTTAAAATGATTTTATTGTTACCTAGTGCGAATAATTTGAATTAATTAAACCATGGGGTATCCATACTCCCCCTATATATTTAGTTAGGTTTATAGTATCAAACTAGTTGTACTAATTTGTAGTCAATTTCTTCATGTACTACTTAATTACTATTTCTCTTAGACTAGTTTATATACACAATCATAAATGTCTAAATGGATAGAATGCTAAGGACATTGAAAGCTTAAGAAATTAGGGAGCATAAGAGAGAAGGTAGTAAACTTCCATGCATAAACTAACTATTGATTTTCAAATATTAACAACCAATCTTGATGAGCTCAAAAGACTTTTTAAGAAAAATAAGAATAGGATGGAGTAACAATGGAGATAATTGAGAGTATGAGTATGAAATTGTAGAACTTTCCTTACTGCATGATCAAGGATTGAGTCCCTTAGTATGCTCAAGCTTTTCCTTGATCTAGCCTTATTAATGGTAGTTTCCTTCTTTGTCTTCTTTTCTTTTTTTATGAAGATTAGAAACTAACTATAAGTTTAGAGAATTAGAGGTACTCTAGTCATATAGAGGAACTTTTTGTAAATATTTAATGATTTAGATTTTGCATATAAATTATTTTTCCCCATAAATATGCATATTTAATTAATTCATAAGTTTGCCATTTTTATTATATATGGACACTTGTGGTTCATGAGCATCAATTTGAAATATTCGTAGGATACACTACAAGAATATAATGGATTAGCAACAACGAATAACGACAAATTAAATTTGTTGCTAAATATCAACAAATCAACAACAGATGTGCATCAAATATGTCGTTTGACCCAGTTGACCATAAAACAACTATTCAACGACATATTTGTGACAAACTGTTGGTTGTCACAGATCTGTTGCTGAATTTCATTTGTTATCGCTAATATGTTGCTAATTCAGCGACAAATTAACGATGAACCTCAAGATCTGCATAAGAACACTTGGCGTTTGACCAATGGAAAAAAAAAACTCTACGACAGATTGCTACATCAGCAATAGACCTTTAGCAAACTGAAAATTAATGAAAAAGAAGAATTTGTATCATCTTCCCTATTTCATAAATGCTCCCACCCTTTTTCCCAAACCCATGACTACATTCGAGCCCTCTGGTCCATCTTGTCCTACCTTCATCTCCAAACCCATCATACCTCAAAAATCTACCTATTCTTCCTCATCAATTAACACGTCCCGAACACCTACTGTTTCATGCCTCTCTTCTACTCCTCCCCCACAACACCAATCCTTAACATATCCTCACCCATCTTAATACCACTATTTCCAAAACCTTAACCCCATTCTACCCCCTCGCTAGCCAACTGAATGACCCCAACCACCACTACATCCTCTGCAAGGACGAGGGTGTAAAGCTCGAGACAAGCCATGAAGTATTAGGTGATCTCCACCTTTGACAAGATAGGGATACGAAATGACCTCCTCAATGAATTCTATGCTTATGAATTCGAGAAGCCCTCCACCATCTAGCAGAGAGCCATCCTCCCCATCTTCTAGGGTCACGACGTCATCGCCCAAGCCCAATCCAACACCGAAAAGACTTCTATGTCGCCCTCACCATCTGCTAGATGGCCGACACCTCCTCTTGAGAGTCAGTATTCCTTTAGTGTTCTCACCTTCTGGTTTGTTGCCTTGACATCTCCTCCTTCTTCTCTTTCCATTCGATTAAGTTGCCATTTTTCAATTTGTTCAGTATGGTATGTTAAGATTTTTTGTGTGAAATTTTGGGGGTTTTGGATTTTATGTGTTCTTTGTTTCTCCCTTTTTGTTTGGTTTGATTTTGTGGAGTTTGGATTTTTTGTTGTAAATGTGCATGCATTTGATATTTGTTTTTTTATGCAAATACCTTTTGGAGTTGATTTTCTTGGAAGATTCACAAGGTATGTTCAAAGGGTTTCGATAGATATATTTTTTTGGATGGTTTGTCATGAATTCCAAAATCGTTGTAGGTTAATTCAACTTTCAAATTTTCTTGTACTTGAATTTACTCATCTTCTAATGCTCAGTTGTACTCTTAATGTGTTGGTTCTATTTGTTATATATATATATATATATATATATATATATATATATATATATATATATATATGAGAAAATGTAATTGTGAAGGTTGTCCTAGTTTTATTCATTTTAATTTATTGTTTTCTTCTTTTCATATTATCTCAGACTTCAGTGCATATTTCAGTTGCAGCCATGAGTTACCAGTATGTTGATGTTAAGTTAATTCTTTCATAAGAACTTTGGTTGTTGCCATTAGTTTTGTTTTTAGCCATCATTTCAATTTCTTATATGTTTTTAAGTTGTTGTCTTATTTGGTTAGCATTCATGTGCTTTTTATATCTTTACTTGATTCCATCTAATTAATCACCTATGTTCTCTTCATGATTTTGCATTTTGTCAATTTTGCAAATGATGAAGAAATGTTCATTGCCTTTTCATAATATATTTATGAGAACCAGAACTAAGTCTATGTTATGTGATTAGAGAAGTTTTAAAGTTCTCCTTTTGAGTTTTGTGAGGACGTGTTACACCATATCCTAATTAAATATTATAGTTGTAGATCTAGAGTTCAATATTGATTACAACATATCCTAAATACTATAGTTGTAGATCTAGAGTTCAATATTGATTAGGACTTGCATTTCTATTCTAGTTAATTTTTTGTTTGCTATTTTCTTTGGATTGGTTAGAAATAGTTATGAACATGGGATTAGTAATCTTCTAGAACTATAGCTGAGTGTTAAATATAATACTTCAAATATAACATCTGAAATGCTAATAAGAAAATCGTTAATTGATTCTAAATTTTTGTGGAGATTGATAAACTTTAGTTGAGAACTAGCAAAAATAATACTATTGGTTCAGCTATGGAATTGAAACTTTTTACTGCTTTGATTGTTTTTTTATTAATTCCATTATTTAAAGTTTTAGATTTTTTCTCCAAAACTTAAATGTATTCAAAACTTCATGTTGGTTTTTGCTAGCATGAAAACATTCACTCAATCCTAGCCCTCCTTTAGTGTAACTTAGAGAAAAGAAAAACTAAGGCTAACAGACTCACTAATTCAAATCATCATCAAATACTTAACATATAAAACATTACTAGTACTAATACTACTATTACTACATATTTCATAGCAATCTAACAAAATATATAAGACAAACCAGTGTAGACAAAATATGACCAATTAACTCCCACCGCTACAAGTGGAAATTCTAGTAGGATTATCGTAAGCATAAAAGTGAGCCTTTTGACAAGCGATTTTTAAATTCTTAGAGTAAGTAGTTGGCTTGCAAGATTTAGGACTCCCATAAACCATTTTATTAACTTCATTATTTAAAGTTTTAATTTTTTTCATTAAATGTTTTTTTACTCATACTCGAAATTGCTTATAAATGTTGGTTTTCTGCATCTTATGATTTGTTTTATGCTTCATCTAAGGATTTCAAACTTAAGTATTATTGATCCAAATTAAACTCTTCAGGTCAGTGAAGCCTAAGGTAGCCGGTTGAGAGATATATTACAACTTATTCACCTTGGCCTCATTGTACTAGGTAAGCTCAAGATATATGACTGTTTTATTATGTTTATCTCTTTCTCTAATGTATCCTCGGACTTCGGAAAGAAACCGAGAAAAAACAATCCATTTATTTTAGGATAATGAAGATTTTCTTCTACATATATGTAATGAGATTTCACTTCTATCACGAAGCTAACACATGTTAACACCTACTTGTAAGGATTTTTAATGTAGCATTCCCTATCCCGATTAGGGCGATACTCGGCATGAAACCCTAATTAAGCCTTGATAACCCAGCCAGACTTAACTAGAGCCAACAACCTCTCCCTCAGTACCTGATAAACTCAACCTATATATTAAT
This sequence comes from Stephania yunnanensis, assembly GCA_039657365.1. Taxonomy (NCBI): domain Eukaryota; kingdom Viridiplantae; phylum Streptophyta; class Magnoliopsida; order Ranunculales; family Menispermaceae; genus Stephania; species Stephania yunnanensis. The sequence continues at coordinate 47,743,444 of CM077585.1, read as the reverse complement.
ATTGAATAAACAAATCAAAGTATACGCAACGGAAAATTTAAAACTTTTTTTGATATATAACAATATACGGTAATACAGAGTTTACCAAAACTTAAAACCTTGATTATAAACCTCTCAACCATAAACCTTCTCCTTTCCCTTAGTTCAAGCTTCGGGTTGCAAACTTGAAATATTAAATTCCGGCGAGCGCTCCAACTTGCTCAGTAAATAAGGATTCTCATTAATCATCAACATTCCATATAGTAATCAAGAAAATTATGCAATTAAAATATGCACCAATGTTAACTAACATGAATATGTAAAACATATAAATCAATACATAATGGATGCAAAACAAGTTATCATGGACTATTACACTATGATCCCCATTTTATTTATAAAACTAACGGTCGATTACCCATTGACACCATTAATGCTAGTGCTAGACCAACACATTGGCTGATGTGTTGTCTAGTCAATTCATTAATGACCAATGGTTCTATTCGAGACCCTCTAGTGAATATTTAACCTACGCAACCTATCTAATTGAGTTGGAGCTACATATACACCAGGAGATCAACCTAAGTCCTATACAACATGGTCTCAGCCCTCTGGAGTTACTCTCGTGGATGACATTAGACACTGTTTTTCACTTAATTTAAAACATCATAATGTACATATTGCCCCATTTCAATCCATAAACTACATCAGCTATATAGATACTAAAATAATCAGACAACATTGATAAACAAGCGAATCCATACTTACCTCGGTCTAGGTTCCGTCCAAACTCCTAACGTTTCGGGTCACTAACTCTTTCCCGGGGATCCAACACCTATCATAGACCATTTGTAATCAATTTAGGTTAAATACACTCTAATTAGAGCCCCTAGTCCACTCTCTAAGTTCTCTAGAAATCCTCACCAAATTCTAGTATTGTTGTTATTTTCTGGGGTGGGAGTGCTCCCTCAGTGGATGGGGTGCGCTCCAACAATTGTGTTCATCACGGTTGATGAAGGGAGCGCGCTCCTCCGCTAGGCCATGTGCTGTCTTGACAGAACATAGGGTAGCAGCCTATGTTCCATCCACAAATCACTCAAACAACAATATAAACTCCTAAATTCATCAGGGAGGACCTCTAGTGAGGTTACAAACCATATTCAATCACCAAACAATATAATTCACAGAGATTCTATCATCACCATCGAATTAAACTTTAACTAACACAAGAACAAACTATACCAAAGTGAAGATCTCTGAATTCTGAGTCGTTTAAGCTCCTCAATCTAAATAGATTCAGCTCCCTAAATACTCTCACTCAATCCGAAATAAAGCCTAAACCCTCTCTAACTCGTTTGATTAATCGAGTGAAGTTTAAATATATGAATTTTCCTCGAGATATGCATCGTGTGATCTCGAGACCGATCAAGTAGTTGTTGTGTTAAAGTGACACTCTTTACAGTGAAACCAACTTTAACACAATAAACACTTAATCCCCACTCGAGAAGATCGAATGATCAATATAATTCAACTAATCTTTTATTTCTTGATATATATATATATATATGTATATATCTAATATATATCCAATAAATTCACTGGACATGCCTACGAGTATACTCTATACTCGGGCGTGCATATTCATTTCATAACCCCATCATCGCACTTGGTGTACCAGTAATTCATTATTTATAATGTATTTTTTCAATTATAGGCTTTTATATGGTCCTTTATTATACTACAACCTATATATAAATTCATTTAACAATTCAAACAAACACAATTCAGCATGCAAACACACGCACACGCTAATCGAGGTACGTTGGACTTAACCACGAGCCTAACTTGGGTTAAATAGGCCTAAATTAATTAAACTAGGATTAGCGTTAATCTAGGGGGATTAACGATCATAATTCGGGCGTTACGTGGACAACTTGGTTGGTTCGGACATAAGAACCGAGGAAATATGTTATTTATGGATGGTGGTTATGTATATGTGATGTTTAAAATTATTATTATTATATTGCACAACATGTGTGTACGTTGCTATCGGGCGAGTTAGTGTGACGGGTGTTCGCCTCAAAATGCGTGTCAACATGGGTAGTGAGTAGGTGAACTACGAGTACTCTAGGAAACTCAACTAATTCATGATATGATAACTAGTTAATCAACTAAAATGGGTAATGTAACCATATGCTAAATTGATTAAATTAAAAAAATAGGTTATGGAGTGTCTCGAAATGCGTGTTAAGACGCGGGGCACCAGGTACCGGGTAGTCAAAGGTTAGTGAGACCATAAGTTAGTTAATTTTGATAAATAAAACACTAACCATATGTATTATGATGGGCCTAAGCTAATGTGATCAAATCAAAATAAATCAAGGCCTATAGTTTAGTTAATTAATAGGAAACCATATGATTTACTTAGAGATGTTCATGGACACACTTAGGAACTAGGTGAGTGTTAAATTGGTGTCACTAGGAGACCATTAGTGGAGTGTAAGTGGGCTAAGTGGCAAGAGATGGGTCATTAGATAAACCACGGGGTACGTCAACACATTAAGAGTAAGGGCTAGAAATCAATCCCACTTGATATATATTATTGGATTGTTCAACACATGCAACCAGACATACTTCAAATCTAGGATTCAGATAGAAAGAAAGGGGATTTAAGAGCCGAAACTTAACATTTTGGAGGTCAATTTGAGGATTCAAACCAATGTAATGATCTTCTTTATCCAAACTACATGAAAATGAGCTAAATATTGAATGTTTTTGTGTAATTCAAGTTTGCAGAGTTGTTGACTGATATTTGATGTTAGCTTGATGAATTACATGTTTTATGGTCATGTAAATGGAGGATTTACTACTGCTTTGTAATCAAATTAGTGTTTTGAAGAATATGGGAACAATTAGTGGAAATCATAGATTTGAGGAGTTAGATATAATTGATGCTCTGAGGTTGATGTAAATGGTGTTTTGAAGTCATTTTAATGTGGAGAACGGTTAAAATAGGTCTAGATAGCTAATCGAGGAATTTAAGATAGAATTCTCGAGTTGAGAATTCTGTCATAGAAAGTTATTAACGCGCTAACTAGATCGATTAGTGTGCTAATGATTCTGAGCACTTAACTATTTTTCAAAATGAAGAATAATATAGCACTAGACAGATCCCCTAGCGCGCTAACTCTACCTAGCCCATTAGCGCACTAATGCCTGACATAAACTAAATTTAAAGGGCTGTTTTTGGGTTTTTGACTTAAATACATACCCAAACACCTATAATCATACTAAATATGTAAATTTGGACTAAAATTTGACTTCAAAGACTTGGGGACCGTAGCTTGGTGTCAGGCGCTTGTCAGGTCGAATACGGGAGTTTAGGGAAGTCGAAGCGCAAATTGAGGTAAGTAAACCCATTGGAATGCCTAACATAATTTATGGTTTGTTTTACCGATGTCAGATTTCATGTGTGAATGTTGGTGGGCACACATGAGTTTTCACTCCTATTTCGATTTGCGTATATATTGGTTGTGGCTAAATTGCTTGCTCGAGTTATTTGTGATAGTATTCGTGTCAATGGTAGTAGAATATACCTACGACTATCAGGAGGGATTAGGGTGTTCCTGATGTGTAACAGCGTCGCGAATTGACCATGCCATTTACTGAAGTTAGGATTTTTTCATTGTAAGCCTTTAAGTACATACATGGTTCCTATTCGATATATCGATTAATCACTGGTTTGGGTCAGGGTTCTCTCGTGATTATATAGTTGTTTATTTAATCTTGTTTTATTTCCAAGCATCTTTAATTGGTATATGCTAGTTATTTATTTCATGATACTGATTTTGCTTGTTGGGTGATACCTACATTCATGGGAATACGACGTATTGTTAACATGTGTTATATTCGCATGGCTCGTAGATTATTAATTTTATTTCATGAATATTATGTGGATTTCTTTTGGGATTTTACTCACTGGACTTGTCATTGTATTTGTTTGGTGACTGAGTGCAGATCCTTCGATGAGCAAAGACAAGAGCAAGGAGGTACTGGGCAACAACCTCTTAGATTGTGGAGCTAGCTCGTGTGTGATATCAATATGTATTTATTTTACTTTTGTTGGGTTTTGGGGACCATAGAACACTGATTACATGTATATTGAAATTTTTTTATAATTATCTCGTCTTAATATATACATGGTATCTTTTGCCCGGTTTTCCACTACTTAGAATTGTTAAATATTGCATAAGTTACTCATTAAAATATTTCCACTATAAAATTATAATATAACTTGATAAGTTGAGTAACTAGCTAACTAAATTATTAATATTTATGTAAAGATTAAATTAACGTGACTAGGTTTAGTTGGAAATGTGTAAGCAATCAAGTGGGTCGCGAGGCGTCAAGGATAAGCGAGTCGTGACGTGGTAAGGCTTGGTGACGTGGAATATGACGTGGCAGGTCCCAAAGCGGCCTGGAATTTAGGGTCGCCATAGTCTGCCACTGTTTGAGGCTCTATATGGGAGGCCCTATAGATCACATGCGTGTTGGGCAAAGCCGAAAGATATATTGACCGTTGGGCTTGAGATAGTTATTAATCACGCATAGAAGATCAGATAGATTCATCAAAGATTACGAGCCGCACAGGATAGGAAAAATAAATACGCAGATCAATATCCCGAGGGTCTGAGCAATGAAGAGGGCGACATGTTATATTTGAAGGTTTCCCCTTGGAAGGGTCAGCAGAGGTTTTGTATTAAGGGGAAACTAGCAGCGAGATTTGTTGGGTCATTCAAGATCACAGATAGAGTGGGCAGTGTCGCATATTGCCCAGAGTTACCTGCTGAGTTCATTGGGTTTCATCTGACATTCACATTTTGATGTTTAAACTAGCTAGGTCAAGGTCGAGACCGACTATTGATTTGAGGCAGATTGAGGTTCAGCCTGGTGTGACTTACGAGGAGAGGCCTATAGAGATCGTTAACCACAGAGTTCAAATTCTCTAAAATAGAGAGCTCTTTAAGGTCCTAGTTCGTTCGCAGCATCACATGACGAAATGACTTACTTGGGAGCTCGAGTCGACGATGCGAGAACGATACCCTCAGTTATTTCACGGTACGACATTCCGTTATGTTAAATTTTGGGACAATTTTATTTAGTTGGGAAGAACTGTAAAGGCCCATTTTATTAACCCTACTACTTCTTTTGTAATTTCAAACATAGACGCAAGTTCATCGTGGGTAGGCTAGGACATACGTCGACCTAGGTACACTAGTAAATTGTGTGTTGTATTATTTAATTGCGATGCATTTTATAAAAAATTATTTGTTAATACATTTCATGTATGTATGTTGAATAGTTATATCGTGCGAGGTTGTGTGACAGGTAGTCGCCTCGAAATGCATGTCAACACGGATATCGAGAGGTTAAGTACGAGTACACTAGGGAACTCGTCTAATTCATATTAATATGACTAAGTAATTTAATTGAAATCGGTAATGTAACCATAGGCTAATCGAGTTAAAATTTAAACAATAGGGTATGACGCGCCTTGAAATGCATGTCAAGACGCGGGGAACCAGATATCGGGTAGCCGAAGGTTAGTGGGACCATGAGTTGGTTAATTTTGATAAATAAAATAGTAACCATATGGTTTGATAAGGCTTAATATATGGTGAGTTATTAAATAAATTATAAACCTATAGTTGAACTACATAATGAGGACCTTAATATGGAAATCAAGATGATCATATTAAGTAATTTTAGGAGAGTAGTGTGTTAAAGGAGTCATCAGGTAGTGTAGGACAGCATGAAATGAGACCACAAGATAATCCTCGAGATACGTACGCACACTTGATCGAGACTAAAACTATATATAACAAGTGAGTGGGATTTTCATCTCCATTAAGTGGAATTTCCATGTAAAACCAGTATAAACCAGGGAAGAAGAAGGACTTCAAGCTAGGAATTCAATACATTGGAGACCAATTAAAGAGTTCAAACCAAGGTAGTCATCATCTTCATATTTTATGTTATTATGGTGGTGTAGTATCACACGAAGGTCCACATCGAGCGACGAGCGTACCAAGAGTTGTTATAGATGTCGCCGCGAGTCGAGGTAAGTGGGGAGCTTGCTCAATTATCAAATATGGCTTGATATTAGTTATGTTAGGACATGTTTTTAACTGGAGACTTGGGGAATGGGTCGCATCATGCTATTGGCTTGGATATATGTATCTATGGAATGCAAGTGCATTTATTTTCCCCTCTTATGATATTCATTGCCCCAGGATGTTTGTGGTGCCACCGAGGGCTTTACTATTTATTGCCCCACGATGTTTGTGGAGTTTGCCATATAGGGCTTACTTGTCTAATTGAGTTCATATGTGTATCACTTAGGGATAGGAGTTAGAGTTGCCTTCTCTAGTACTTTTGTGAAGAGGGACATGCATCAGTGACGGCTTGGATGAACTTACTATCGGTGTGATGAGACTAACGAGAGGACACATAAGGCATGTGTGTCATCTAGTTGTTGCCATCACTTCGAGGGTAGGTGAGTTGGTCACCGGATTCTGGCCAATAACTAGTATGCATTGAACGAGACCACGACTTTGTATTATTACATATTTCTATGGTATCTCTCTTTCGTGAGCCCCATGCATGATGATGATTTTTGACTTTAATATGCTTTATCAATATTGCTAACTTGGTTTATTAATGCTTTATAAATCCATGTAAAGCCTAGCTTTAAATGTTTTATTCAATTTCAATTCATGCTAACCTTGCATGTTTATTTAGTATTACTTGCGTATTTGTTGGTTGAGCGGGTTTTTCGCATTACTGAGCTCTGTTGGTTCTTTTAGCTTACCCCACTTACATCTCAGGATTTTCCACATCGGCGCTAGATCGAGACAATGAAAGGCGATAGTTTTGGAGCCTCCTCTTTTGATGTGAGCCTTGTAATGATATTATTTATTTATTAGATTTTGGAATTATTGAACTTAGGTTACATTTAAATAGGTCTTCTGGTTAGAATGAACCTTACTTTCCTTTAATTTAAACTAAGTATTATTCGAATGTCTTAAATTGTTGTAAGGACAAGAAAACCCAACGATAGTATCATAGTATGTCATATGGATTATTTTTATTTAATTCCACAATTATTTATCCATATACACTAGATCGATATTTTGCAGGTTTTTTTAGGCATGCCAGACCACTCGCTCAGACTCGAATCGATTATTGGACCTGAGTTGCTGTTTGGGCTGAGCGACCCGACCCTAGGTCGGGGTAGTGTCGTCGCAGATTGTATCATAGAATAGGTATTAGAAGCTAGGGAAAAATGTTAGGTTAGTGGAACCTGAGTTTTTAGAACCTTTAAAATTTAAAGGTCAAGTTTAAGTCAAAGGAATCGATGGTATGAGACATTGGTTCAATGTCAACTTAACATACATAAATGATAAATCCTAGGATGGGATAGGATAAAAGAAATCAGACAAGAGATTTATTATGTTGATTATTTATTGCCTTGTATATTTGAATATATCGTTAGATATATAGATAATTGTGTTCCCTTTTAGTCTAATTGTCTCTTATGGTATCCGAGAATGGATAAGGAACTTGAGTTCCACGAGACAGTGGAGAGAATGACAATGAAAGACGTAAGGAAATCAAAGTGAACTCCTTGGGAGAGAACCCGCATGCGTTTCAAGTGATATTTTCAATGACTAATGTGAGAAAGAATAAGCTTTGATTGGGAATGACATAGTGTGATGCGCTTATATTTAATAGTAGTGTAGCAAATAAAATACCTAAACATGAATCATGGGACTTGGAAGCACAATGAAACGACATGCCACATAAGTAAAAGGGAGTAGTGACGTGGTTATACTTCAAAGAAATAACTTTGACACTTGAGACTCTATTTGAATAGTTAAAATTCATAATGCCTTGTTTATAAAGGAAGGTCATCAATCCTAGTAAGGATAAAAATAAGTTTTGGTCTTAAACAACAAAATTAAGTTAGTTTGGCTAGGAAGCTAAACTTGAAAACTTAATTAGAGATAGGAAAGACACATGTCCTCTTAAACGTCTAACTCTTAATTAAATATGTGAATTAATGGTCTATGATTTGACTAGTTGGTCATTACTATGATTGGCATTCATTGTTACATGCGATTTATTTTCCTCGAAAAATGCGTCTTCGACTATAATGGACAATAATTTTTATTGTGCTTTGAGTTGATGTTTATCAATTTTCAAGGAAGAAATCTATTTGTTTTACATGATTTCAAAGCGTAACCAAGTGTAAAAGAAAACGAATTATCTTTCTTGGTGTTTTAAGAATGAAGTGAATAGACTCTTATGTATTTCAAAGATTTCTTGTCGTAACTTCACTTCAATTTTTACAAAATGAGTTTTACTATGATTTGACAAGCATGGTTGAGATTTTTGAATAATTGGTCTTATGAGAGTTTAAACCCAATTCAAGTTGAAAGAATTTTAATGAATTTGAAAGTTTTGACTTAATAAAAACGCAAAGTATAGGTTTGGGTCTAAGTTATTATCTTATGGTCGAAATAGAAAAACATTTGTTTGGTTATGATGTACTTTTAAGTCGCATTGACCAAATTGATTTGAAAAGATATTTACAGCCACTCAAAACCCGATGATGGATTTAGGTTTTTCCTATGAAAATGAGTTTAACTAAAATTTTGAAATAAAGTTTTTGATAAAAACGCAAGACTTTGAAAAAATCCCTATTTAAAGTTTATTTCTTTATAAAAGAATCACACTTTCCTCGAATTTTAATCAATCATATACAAACGAAAGTTAAATTTAAACCTACTACCAATGAGGTGAATATCAAAATTGAGGATCCCAAGTCGAGGGATGTATTTGACATGATTGTCATGAGTGAGGATCATGTTACCAAGTAAAGATTCGTAAAGGTTGAAATGACTCAAGACATCAGTTTAAAATAAAATAAATCAAAGGTAATCGACTCAAAGATAAATTGTTCTTATTTCACTAGAAGTGAGTTGACTCATAAAATTGGGGATACCAAAACTTGATAGATCATTTTCGAAATGAATGTGAGGTATGTGCTGACAAGACCATAATTGAGAAAAGTAAGAAATGCCTTAAAACTAAATGTTTTATGTGACACAAAATTTGTATAGTTTGAAGGGTGTACATCAATGTTAATGATGTTATGATAAATCCAATAATAGGAGAATCATTAAAATTGGGGGTACCTAGCTAAAAGAATATCATTGGTATGATTGTCCGGTAATGGATACATGAACTAACGACTATCGAGGCAAAGTGGAACCTAACATGATTGTAAAGGTAGTTGAATGAAATAATGTCAAGGAATAAATAATGTAACTAATGTTACCTAACCTAAGTTGATGAAAAGTGGATTCTTAAAAATTGAGGATCATAAGATACGATCGACCTGTGGGGAGACAAATAAGTGAATATGTGGTTTAAAAATATCATGAGTCCAAGAGAGAAAACATTAACTACGATAACAAGATTGTAAAAGTTTAAAACCATAATCGATTATGTTGGTGAAGTAAACTCGAGCATTTCTTCATATGAAAGTAAGATTTGTGAATGCGTATAATTTGGAAGTCGGGGTATCCTTTGGTTTAAAGTTTTAAATGGCATGATGTGCAAGTTGCAATCATCTAAGTACTAAGTACATAATCATGTACATTTGTTTTGAAGTATCCGAAGAATAAATAAAAAAGTACGACAATAGTAACGCAAGCGAGTAATAAATTGAAACCTTTATGGTAAATTATGAACTTAAAATAATTGGATCGTAGTGAGTTACGAGTACTTAATGACAAGACCCGAGACTTGGGTTATATATTCTCAAGAGAGGATATAAGAGCTAAACTACCATTGATTTCTCAATGAGAGAAGTTCTAAATAAATGATAAAAGCTAAGAGTTAGCTCGGGATGACAATAAGAGACGATTGTGCAATAAAATGTGAACCTTCACTATGTCAAAAGAATTTAAAATGTCCACCCAGGATTGTGAGAGTTGATTGGTATGAAGATGTGATGCGACAAGTTTCCAAAAATTCGAGTGATTATGATAGGAGACTTTGGTATGGAACTAAAATTACGATATAATAAAACACATACAAATGAGTATTGAAAGTTGCTTAGGGATAGCAACGTTGATGATTATTCCGCAGCTTATCAAGGGTAGAAGCTTGGTGTGTAAATAAACGATTAAATGTGACGGAGAAGTTACGAGGTGGACTGTTGGCCAAGAGTTTACTTGAATTATGAACCCAGAAAAAAATTAACATTGATAAATAAGTAATAACAATGATGTTAAGGTATAATTCCAAAAAGGAATACTATGATTGCTCATTTGTAGCCTCCATGGATAAGTTGTGAGGACATGATGAGTCGTTTATTGATATGTGTAACCGAGATGGTGTGCTATTGTTCATATTATAGCAAACAACTATCCTTGTTCCTACTTCCAATTGGTGGTATGGGTTTGTTGCCAGATAGGCAGAGATAGGCAGAGATATTTTTTATACGGATAGGTACTAGATCACATCTCAGTATGGTTATCTCAACTTGTTGGTTTGACGACTTCGATACATGTTGCGACTTCAGTGGAGATTTTAATGGAATACCCATAAATGTGTGAACATATAAGAACTTGGTAGGTAACTAAGGTATAATGACTCCATTGGGACTTATATGAGATAGACCTTATGAATTTCGGACTATCGAACGAAAATAATACTCTTGACAAGTTAGAGTAAAAAGTAAGATTTAATTTCATGCAAGGTACAAGTAAATTTCGCATGTGCGGATTTGCATCCGTAAAAAAAAGTTGTAAAAGAAATCGTTAGGAATATATGTGTTGGGCTACGAATGTGCTTTACTTTTATATTCGAGGATGAAAGTTCTTTAAAATTGGGGATATTGTAACGACCCAAAAATTCAAAAGACCTGCCCTATGAGTAATTAAGTAATTTTATAAACCCTACACAAATTAACCCTACTATATAAATCAATTTAAAACCCTAGCTCCTTTTTTATTTTAAAAAAAATTACTACGGAAAGAGAAAAAGGAAATTGGGGTGTTGGGAGTCTAACTATGGAAGTACCCTAAATCGAGGTACATACATCTCACTCATCCTCTTAATCTTGTTTAAACGAATATTAAGCTTAAATTCGACAAAACAATGGAGGAAAACCACATTGTTTAGTGATTTATGGAACCGACAAGGTGACTAAAGCGACCGGCGGCGCCCTCATCATCGCCGCCACCTGCGACTTCGTTGTCGCCACCACCGGTAGGGTGGGGGGCACCACTAGGCTGCCCCCACCAACACAGTAGCAGAGGAAAGGAAGGGGTGGTATCCTGACCACCCCACCCTCATGATCATCCAAGCTGTGGCCTGGCTTGGGGCTACTGGTCGGCACTGGGCACCACCACCGGTGGTTAGGGATGGGGATTTCCCCCTGTCGACCTTACAAACCAAGGGCATGTTGGCCCTTGGTTCTCAAACTAGGAGCCAACGACCCTTGATTTAGTCAACTGGTGTTGACAGGTCAACACCATTAAAAATATATATAAATAAAAATAAAATATATCTATCTATAAATATATTAATATATAAGTGTATATTAAAGTACAAAAATATGTATTATAAATAAACAAAAATAATCACTTTCAAATGAGGCACTGCCCAATTTCTGAGGGCGACCGATCAGGTTCCACCCCTCGACCCTTATATCGGGCGACGGGGGACCCACGGGACCCACACTAGTGGATCCCCAAGATCGATAAATGAAAGATTAAACTAGCGTTATGGTGGTATAGTGTCGCGCGAAGGTTCACATCGAGCCCTGAGCGTACCTTGAGTTGTTATAGACGTCGCTGTGATCGAGGTAAGTCGAGAGCTTGCTCAATTATCAAATATGGCTTGATATTAGTTATGTTAGGACATGTTTTTAACTAGAGACTTGGGTAATAGGTTGCATCATGCTATTGGCTTGGGTCTACATATTTATGGAATGCGAGTGCATTTATTTTTCGCTCTTATGATATTCATTGCCCCAGGATGTTTGTGGAGTTCCCACTGAGGGCATTATTTGCAAGTGTTATCTAACGCCCCAGGATAATTGTGGTGCCATCGAGGGCCTTACTATTTATTGCCCCAGGATGTTTGTAGAGTTTTTCACCGAGGGCTTTTCTTGTCTAATTGAATTCATATGTGTATCACTTAGGGACAAGAGTTAGAGTTGCATTCTCTTGTACTTTTGTGAAGAGGGACATGCATCGGTGACAGCTTGGATGAACTTACTATTGGTTTGATGAGACTAACGAGAGGACACATAAGGCCTGTATGCTACCTAGTGGTTGCCATCACTTCGAGGGTAGGTGAATCGGTCACCAGATTCTGGCCAATAACTAGTATGCATTAAATGAAACCACGACTTTATATTATTACTAATTTTTATGGTATCTCTCTTTCGTGAACCCCTTGCATGATGATGAGTTTTGACTGTAATATGCTTTATCAATGTTATTAACGTTTTTATTAATGCCTTATAAATCCAGGCAAAGCCTTGTTTTAAATGCTTTATTCAATTTCAATTCATGCTAGCCTTGCATGTATATTAAGTATTACTTGCGTATTTGATGGTCGAACGAGTTTTCCTCATTACTGAGCTCTGTTGGTTCTTTTAGCTCACCCCACTTACATCTCAGGATTTTCCACATCAGTGCTAAATCGAGACATGAGAGAGACAATAGTTTGAAGCCTCCTCTTTAGAAGTGGGCCTTGTAATGATATTATTTATTTATTGGATTTTGGAATTACTAAACTTGGGTTACATTTAAATAGGTCTTATGGGTAGATTGAACCTTACTTTCCTTTAGTTTAAACTACTTAGTATTATTCGAATGTCTTAAATTGTTGTAATGACAAGAAAACCCAACGATAGTTTCATAGTATGTCATATGGATTTTTTATTTAATTCCACAATTATTTGTCCATATGCACTAGTTTGATATTCCGCTGGTTGTTTTAGATGTGCCAGATCGCTCACTCATACTCGAATCGGTTATTGGGCCTAAGTGGTGGCTTGACCGAGCGACCCAACCCTAAGTCAGGGTCAAGTCATTTCAGTCATTGTCGATATAGCAACCATTGCCGAAGTTTCCTGTACTACTGCATGCGTCAGTACAGTATGGATAGTCAATAGAACTATCAGAGCAACTATCGTCTCAATCATGCTCTGTACTCTAGCGGCGGTGAGTAATGCAATTGTTGTTGTCTGTGCATGCAACATATCGATCAATAGCTCAAACTATCTATCATGAGCAGCTAATTATGCGGCTACTGCCGGAACCGAACCCTCATCTCTGGTCATATTACTCGTTTGACAAACATTTGTTATAGGTGGAGTCAACTTGTCATCCATCGAGATCTGCATTGAAAAGTGTGCCCCAAATCACCTTACTTATACAATAAAAAATTGAACACATATATAAACATATCACTACCTATATCCATTTTGCTTCCCAACTAGGATTCTAAGTCAGGATCTTCGGATTTTCACATCTAAGGTTTGTTTGTTTAAGTTTTATTCTCTTTCATGTAAACTACTCCCGAAGCTTCCTCGAACCTCGCACTGACACCAAAATGTGACGGCCCAAATACCAGGCCGCCTTACTACTCGCCACATCATATCCCACTTTTCCAAGCCCTGCCACGTCTTGGCCCTCTTATCCATGACGCCTCGACCTAAGTGGTTGCTCATTCTTTTTCAGCTAACCTTAACCTAACTAATTAATCTTCGTGTAATTATTATTAATTTAGTTAGCTTGTTAATAAATTTATGAAGTTATAATACCATTTTATAGTGGAAGTCTTTAAACTCAGTGGACGAAAGCCTGTCAACCATTTGCATCAGATATGTCTAATAGGTAAGCGTTTTTATCATACATCTCATTAGTGTCTGAGCTTTAGAGGAAACAATGATGTTGGTTATGTCCTCAATCAACCCTCGGACGAAGTAATAATCTGTAGTCTTTCGGTGCCTACGATGTCCATCGCAAACTATATCAAGTACCGGTATCGATCCATGTAATGTAACACTGACAGGTTGCCCTGTCACAAAGCCAGAAACTCCTCTTTCAGCCTTAACCTTAACTCCATGGGTATATATTGATTATGAAAAAACTCTCTAAACTCTGCCCATGTCGCTAGATCTGGGTGAGTATCTGTATACGCTATCCACCACACAACAACATCCCCTCTCCGCATATGCCCTGATATCCTGGCATGTATGCTCTTTCGAATTCATAGTAGTTTATGTAACCTTTGATGCGCAATCAGCCACTTCTCGTCTGCCTTTGGGTCTTCGCCTCCATGAAAGTATCCAAGATCAAATTTGATGAACTCTTTCATCAACTTGACATCTGTTGTCATTGAAGTCTCAAACATGTCGATCTGTGTCGGCATAGTAGTATGCGTCTCGATATGTGCCAGTGTCGGTGTAGCATCCACTACCGGAGTTTCCTGTACCACTGCATGTGTCGATACAGTCTGGATAGTCGATGGAACTGTCGGAGCAATTGTAGTCTCAATCATGCTCTGTACTCTAGCGGCAGTGAGTTATGCAATCGTTGTTGTCTGTGCGCACATCATATCAATCAATAGCTCAAACTATCGATTGTGAGCTGCTAACCGTGCGTCTATTGTCGGATCCAAACCCTCATCTCTAGTCTGATCACTCGTCAGACCAACATTTGTAATAGGTGAAGTCAGTTGGTCATCCATCGGGATTTACATCGAAAAGGTTCGCCATATCACCTTCTGTATACGTGTATATAATATATATACATTCAAAAATATAACACGTATATAAACCCTATCAGTACCCATCTCAAGTTTGCTTCCTAACTAGGATTCTAAGTGAGGATCTTCGGGTTTCTACATCTAAGGTTTGTTTGTTTAAGTTTTATTCACTTTTACTTAAACTATTCCCGAGGCTTCCTCAAACTTCGCTCTGATACCAAAATGTGATGGCCTCAAATTTCAGGCCGCCTTGCTACCCGCCATGTGGCATCCCACATCACTAAGCCCTACCGCAAATTGGCTCTCTCATTCTTGACGCCTTGCGACCTAACTGGTTGCTTACACTTTTTTAGCTAGCCTTAACCTAACTAATTAATCTTTAAATAATTATTATTGATTTAGTTAGCTTTTTAATAAATTTATGAAGTTATAATACCATTTTACAGCGGAAGTCTTCAATTGAGTAAGTCATGCAAATTTAACAATCCTAAGTAGTGGAAAATCTCGTAAAAGATACCATGTATATATTTAAGGAGAGATAAGCAAAAGATTCATATACATGTAATCAGTGTTGTACAGTCCCCAAAACCCGACAAAAATATAAATACGTACATACTATAGTCATACACGACTGGCTTCACAATTTCATAGGTAGTCGCCCAGTACTTCTTTGCCCTTACCCTTACTCGTCGAAGGATCTACACTTGGACACCTAACAAATACAGTGATGATTCCGGTGAGTATAATCCCAAGAGAAGTCCACACAACATTCATGAGATAAAGCTGATAATCTATGATGCGAATGTAACACCTGGCAACAGTATGTCATATTCCCATGAATGTAGGCGGCATAGGACAAGCAAAATCAGTAGCACGAAAAAAAATAAACAACACACACCAATTAAACTTGCTTGGAAATAAAGAAAGATTAAATAAACAACCGTATAATCACGAGAAAACCCTGACCTAAACCAGCCAGTAATCAATAAAATCGAATAAGAACCACATATATACTTACAGGCTTACACTAACTAAATCCCAACTTCAGTAAATAACATGGTCCCTTCCTGATGCTATTACACATCAGGACCACCTTAATCCCTCTCGACGGTCACCAGTATATCATACTACCGTTGACACGAGAAGTATCACAAGTAACCCGTGCAAGCGACTTAGCCACAACCAATATATACGCAAATCGAAATAGGATTGAAACCTTATATGTGCCTGCCAACAATCACACATGTAATTTGACATCTGTAAAACAAGTCATGGATTCAGTAAGCATTCCAATAGATTTACGTACCTCAATCCGCGCTCGGACTTTTTCGGATTCTCGATATCTGTCCCGACTAGCTCCCCGATACTTAAGCTACGGTCTCCTAAGTCCCTAAAGTCCAATATTACATATTTAGTATGATTATAGGTGTTTGGGTACGTATTTAAGTCTAAAATCCCAAAATAGTCCCTTAAATTCAATTTTTATTTGTCATTAGCGCGCTAATGGGTCTACCTAGTGCGCTAGGTGAAGTTAGCGCACTAGGGGATCTATCTAGCGCGCTTCTGTTCTTCATTTTTAAAAACAATTAAGTGCTCAGACTAATTAGTGCACTAGCCAATCTACTTAGCGCGCTAATTGCCATCTGTAACAAAATTCTCAACTCGAGAATTCTGTCCCAAACTCCCCTATTAGCTACTTAAACCCTACAATTGTATTCTCCACACCAAAGTGACTTCAAAACATCATTTAAATCAACTAAACATCATCAATTAGATCAAAATCATCAATTCCATGAAATTATTAGCTTATCCCAAATTCACTTAAAGCTCTAATTTCATCAAAATTAGTTGCAATTCTTCACTTGAAATGCTAATAACAATTGTAATTCATCAATATTTCATCAACATCAGTAGCCTAGTCCTCCATCGTCAATTTACATCAATTTCCCATTAAAATAACAAATTTAGCTAAGTTACTAACGTAGAATTGTTACCTAATTGATGTACCACTTAGCTTAATCAATTACTCACCAATCTTTCATGAATTCCCCCTCTCTCCAGCAATCCCTTCTTCTCCAACAAGTTTAGAAATGAAAATGGTTTCATTTGCATGTTGTTTGATCAACCCATCTTATATATTAAAGTAGAATTTGTTTCTGGTCATTGATCTCCATGCATTTACGTATCCCGATGTTTATCTAATGGCACATCTCTTGCCACTTAGCCCACTTACACTCCACTAATTGTCTCCTAGTGACACTAATTTAACACTCACGTGGTTCCTAGATGTGTCAATGGGTATCTCAAGGACAATCCTATAGTTTCCAATTAATTAACCAAACTATAGGTCTTGATTTATTTTATCTAATTACATTAACTTAGGCCTATTATAATACATGTGATTAGTGTTTTTAGAACCTCCTTGGACATATTAGTTGTTCCATTAATCCATCGACTACCCGGCACTCGATTCCCTGCATTTCGACACGAATTTCGAGGTACGACATAGCTTATTATTTTAATTTAATCAACTTAGCATATGGTTACATTGCCCATTTTAATTGTTTAAGTAGTCAACTTAATGTAAATTAGTCAAGTTTCCTACCCGTAGTTCGCCTACCCGATACCTGCGTTGGCATGCCTTTTGAAGCAAACACCCATTACACGAACTCGCCCGATAGCAACGTATACACATGCGGTGCACTTATATAGAGACGCGTGCACGCACACATCTATGTGAAAATCAAGGCGAACACCCGTCAAAATTAATTTCCTCAAAAAAAAAAAATCAACAATAACGAAGGTTTTTCTTATACATTATAATTTAATTGTTTGTTAGTGTCCCTTTGATGTCGTAGTGAGACGGGTGCACTCACACATCTATGTGAAAATCATGGGCATAAACAAGTTGGTATTGTTTGTGCTTGTCTTTTCATAGTCGCATTAGCATTTTCCCTCTGTTGGTTGTAAGCTTGTAGTAATAAACATTTCCATTTTTAAAAATAGAAAACAATCCAATATACTCACTCTATTTTGCAATATCTGTCACAAGTTAACTCGTGCACAAGAATTATGGTGATGATAAATTTACTATTAAAATTTTATAATGAGACTAAATTACCCTCTCATAACTAACTTGATTTATTATATGTATTGTCTAAAAAATAGTGACTAATCGTATCATTAACTAATTAAACTGGGGATAGAATTGAAAATGTAGTGTTTAATAATTAATGCTTCATTGCTTTCTTAATATAACGCATGCTATGAAAAAAAAAAAAAAAAAAAAGGTAGTGGTAAACGGAGTCTGGACTCTCAAATTTTAATTATTTGTAAATTCTCATTCTCCTTCTACTTTCACCTACATCATACACCATGTAATATAGTCTTAAATGCAAATTAAAGAAGAGAAGCATAAGTAAAGACATTGAAGTGGCTGCTTACTCCAACTCTTTTACTTGCACAATCTCCTATGTTGCCTCGCCCTCACCTTTATATCATCAAACGTGAACTTTGATTTATTATTATTATTATTATTATTATTATTATTATTATTATTATTATTATTATTATTATTATTATCAATAAGTCTACTTGGACTTATGAGTCCGGACTCATAGGGTGATTTTTAAAAATTTTGTAAATATTTAAGGGGTATAATAGGAATTTTATATGTGATTATGGTTGTTTCATTAATTGCTCCACTAGAACAAATTCTACTTTTCATAGAGGTTTTCGACCTCTATGAAAAGTGTTATCTTTTAAGGTGTTATCTTATCTTCCAAGCTTACATAGGGGTTTCAAACCTCTATCAAATCTTGACTATTTCATAAAGAAACCTCTATCAAATCTTGACTATTTCATGGGGGTTTCAAACCTCTATAATATCTTCAAATGCTTACATAGGGGTTTCAAACCCCTATCAATTGTAGTGATTTCATAGGGGCTTGAAACCTCTATATTATAGGCTTACATAGGGGTTTCAAACCCCTATCAAATGTAATTTTTTAAAAAATAATAGCTGAAAATGACCAAAATTAATTTTCATTTCCATTTTCAATTGAAAATATACAAATCTACATTCCACTCATAATATTATTATTCCATTCAATCAATAATGTAAAGTTTGAACAAATATTCTTGTCATTCCAAAATAAAAAATCTTTTGATTCATCTTCGCGTCTTAGTAGAACATTACTTGCTTTAAGGTCTCTATGAACAATTCTTAATCTGGAGTCTTGATGAAAATATAAAACTCCTCTAGCAATCCCAAGAATTATGTCACGACGCATCGCCCAATCCAATGATATGCTTCTCTTTGATCTGCGTATAAATTTTGCTCAAGTTACTAAGTACATAATATATAGTTTGTACATGAAAACAAAACCAACTGTAATAGTTGCACATGAAGACAACGGCAATGACAACAGTAGCAACAACAAAGAGAAAGAAGATATATATTTATCACTGTTGAAATAGATAAAAAATCAATAAAGGAAACTCACAGTCACTGCTCAAAATCAATAACAGCTGCATGTTAGATGTCAAAATTGAAGAGTGAACATCACCAATGTGCAACATTGAGAGGATCGCTCGACTCAAAATCGACTCTTCCGGTGCACCCTCCACGTGATCCTTAATTGCCACGACCTATTGATGATCTCCATCCCAGCCTTCTAAGCTTAGCTGAGAAAAAGTTGCGAAAACTTCAAAAACTTTTTTAAAGATTGAAACCGTTGGCCTGTTATTAGCATTTGTTACTCTAATATTGATTGATACCTAGCGTTCTTGTCCTAATGTTAATAGGAATAATGGGCAGTATCTTCAAAAATAAAAAATACCACCAGTTTTTTCATAGTAGTGCTTCATGTTTTGCCCCCACAATGTTGTGTAAAGTCCAACATACCAACCGTGTGGATTCACTCAAACCACAAAACTAGCCAAATCTAAACCATTGTGATGATTGACTGTGCCATTGTTGTGGTCCAGAAAATGACTGTTGGTTGTCTTAAGGGAAACTTTTAAAATGCTTTCAAGGATAATTCCATGTGGAGTTAGAAAGCTTGGTTGGACGGCCATAGATGCCATGAATTGACTAATGAAGGCTAGTTTAAAATGTGAAATGTCTCACTAAGGACGAATTCAAACAGCTGTATTGGAATCCATCACTAGTGAGACATCGATGTGAAATTTGTGTTGTTACCCGTCTCTATGTTGGCATTATTTTAACTCTGACTAAGGATGTTGGAGTGACATTTTTCCAAAGAGTGTTTTTTCTGGATCAGATTTTGAGAGGTTCGAGATGCAAAGGCTAACACAAAAAAGGCATCTCCACAGGCATAGTGAGACAGTAAAACACATTTTTGCCGGTTCAAATAGTTCCTTGTCTTAATTTGCAAGGTTCTCAAATATGTTAAGGCACAAATAGAAAAACTATTAAACATCCTAAATTAATTGGGGTCGACTATAGGGATCAAACTCTTCCTTTGCACAAAAATATAAACTATGAAGTATGCAAAAAAATAAAATAAAATAAAATAAAATAAAAGATGCAAGGGAGTTTGTTGCTTACTTGGGGATTTTGATGCTCGTCTCCAGCACTGCATTTTATTGTATAAATTCATAATTAGAGGGTAAGATTCAATGTAGAAAAGCACAAAAGAATTGAAAATAGATCGAGATGTTAAGAAAGGGATATTAATCCACAAACCGAGTTGCTACGAGAATTTTTACCATAGGCGAAGACAGCTTACACCCCATTCATTGTGCGTTATCCCTAGTCCCTTCATGAAAATTCAGAAAAGAAACAGTTATGCAAAACATTTCTAGCTACAAAAACTAACAGAGCAAACTGCATTGCGAAAACAACAACTTTGCATGCGATCTTGACTAAGAATCCACTATAAAATTGAAACTGATACATAGAGATGTCTCTGGGGATTTTGAGAGCTATTAGAAAGGAAAGAATGCTATTGCTTTACGTTTTTCTGATCTCCCTTTCAGCTGTTAGAACATTGTTCAAACAAATTACCAATACGCCTTATGAAGTAGAATTCACACTTTGCCATCAAGATTGTACATTGAATTAAAGTGGAAAAGCACTTGAAAAATAATCAATGACTAAGAGCACATATAATAAAAATCTGATTAATTTAGTTTTAGCTCATACAACAACAACAACATAACATAGCCTTAGTCCCAAATTAATTAAAGTGGAAAAACACTTGAAAAATAATCAAAGACTAAGAGCACATATAATAAAAATCTGATTAATTAAACATAGGCATAAAACCTGTGTTGAAGGATTGGAGGAGTTACCTAAATAAACTCCTTTTTGATGTAGGTTATCAACCTCTTTTGCTTGTTGGTATGCTAACTCTTCAGTGCAAGTGACGACTACGGCTTTTAGAGTAGGATCATACCTAATATATAGTCCCAATATGCATCAATTAAAGGAAGCCAAGAATTGAGAGAAACACAAAATATAGAAAGAATTTGTTGAAGCGCACTTGTTTAGTCTTTTATTTGGTAGGAGACTGGTAGCCTACAGTCTCCTACCGATGTGTGATTAGAAGCTTGACAGTGCAAAATAAGTTGTGATCCCAACTCAGACCCCACACCGTGCATCACACCTAACACTCCAAAGAAGTACCTTGTTTAAATAATTGGACCAGCTAGGTTCCCTGGGTTAGAGTTTCTTCAAATATTTAAATATATTTTGCTCAGGAACGGTTGACTCATGGCAGGTTAATATTTGAAAAGTTCACTTAAAATGAAAATTTCTAACCTAAAAAAATGAAAATTTCAACAAGTAATCGTTGAATTTCAAATCTGCGATGAAATGTGTCTTACTTAAAGAAACACACTATAACTTCATCATATAACCAAATGGATGAGACAGCCCGACCCAAATTTGAAGCTAAAACTAGTCATAAGAAAATGTACCAGGTACAAATGACATCCAAATGCTATGAAACAAGGCACAAATAAGGCTTTTAAACAGTTTGTAAACTCACTGTCAACACCACATATTTGAAAGTTATAACACAATCAATATACTGAGGCATATATCTTTTAGGGGTAGTAATCCAGATGCATAAAGCACCATGTCGCATAAAACCTGACATGATAGAACCAAAAGAAAAGGCTGCAGTTTGCCTAGTATAATACAAGGAAAAATTGCTTAAGCAGTAGTAGACAAAGCATATCTAAGAACCCATATCAATCAAGGTTGGAAACATTCAATTTTAATTGATAGTTGAAAGGAAAGTTGATTTATAGAAATACATTAAAATATGGAACATCACATTAGATTTTTAAAGTATCTAGACTTTAAAGTAGTCTATGTTAATCAATGTAAAAACTAAAACGTTTTAAGAAAAAGAAATTACAGCCAAAATAAGAAAAGGGATTACTTCCATTATGATTAGGGTGGACTTTACTCCAATGGCACTAAAAAATCCAATGGATCCAAGAACAGCAAGCATGATTAGGATAACTCCTGAGAAGCCATGGCTATCTACACTTGGCATTTCTTACTTTACTGCAAGAAGATGAAGGCGAAATTGGCATTCTACGCTTGGTTATATGACAGAAATAACAATCGATTCACTAACAACAGTAGATAAAATTTATTTAAAATTGAAACAGAATAAGCAAACTAGATCAGGACAATTCCGGCTATATGCACAATACATATATCACTTGACATAAATTAGAAATGCAAAAGGAAAGAGTGAAGATAGTGTACGGCCATATGCCGAATCGTGGCATTATAACCACCGAAGAATGCATCAACTAAAGGAGAAATGCGGTCCTCGAATATTCTATAGGAAGAAGAGCTTGTGCCACTATAAACATGATCAAAAGTGAAGGCATGTGACCCAATTTGAACCTGTAATTGCATATAAACCACTCATTCAGACATGAAATAGAAGCAAATTTATACTTTCACTCAATTATTACTCTAATATAGAATTGACTTCAAATTTTCAACTCTTTTTTTCCCTCCAAATTGTCACAGACTTTAATTTTTTTTTTTTTATCTCAATTAGCCATCCATGAATAGGAGTATACATATGATTAACACACAAAGTAGCTAGTGAATATTTGGTAACAGAAAGCGCAAAACATGCGATAGTTGCATATATTAAATTAAGTAGTAAAATAAGTCAAAATGAAAATTTTAATTTCTTCCATCATTTCTAGTTAACTTTATTTAATTGATTCTCATGAAGAAACATAGTGAAATCTTAAGAGGATCATACGACGATGATCGATCAAGGAATCTTTGTGACCGACACACAATTAAAATAATAAAAAAAACCAACAAGTCTCCATAAACTGAAGAGAAAGCACAATAATAATTAATTAATAGCTAGGGTGTTGTAATGTTGAAGTAGTTGCCTAAATTAATTAAAAGAAGTGGAAAACTAACCTCATCTGCATCTTGGTGATGATGGGGAGGAGGAATTGTCTCGGAGGCCATGAGCAGACATCGACCACGGTCATAGGAGGCTACGCATAGGCGGAAGAAGAGGAGGTTGGAATGAATGGATGAAAATTAAGAAGTAGAAGAAAAAAGAAAGAAATAAAAAGAAAAGAAAAGAGGAAAGGGTGGTATCCGCAAACTTAAATGAGCTGGTTTGATAGGAAAATGAACAAATATCTTGCGATCAAGGCTTTGGATGGAATGATTGACAGATTGTTCAAATCAAATACCAAAAGGCAAAAAAGAAAGGCGGATCAAATCAAAGAGAAAGAGCACTAGCGATGAGCAGTTACTACTTATTACGGGTGCGTCCTTGCCTCCTTCTATAACGTCGCCGCATAACTTAGCTCCCAAAGCAGTGTACTTATCAAGGTTCTTCAAAAAATCCCTAACTTCCCGTAATTCCAATTTGGTCTGATCAGTACAAGTTACTAAATAATGACTAATTGAAGCCATAACAGATAAGATGCATCACCTTTCCTTGAAATAAAACAAAACAAAAAATATCTTTCAATGATATGAGAAATAGCAAGGTTCATTGCTTGAAAGATAAAAGAAGGGCAATACTGATTTCCTTTGAAGAACAAAGCTATACAACTTGTATTTGAACTATGCATCTAAAATAAGAGTTATGCATAAAAGGTAGCATTTAACATTGTCACTGTTTGTACAAAAGATAAGCTAGATAACTGTTGGGACAATTATTGAGCAAGAGTTGCTCAGAAGTTTGATCTTTTCATTAGATGAATTTGGAGAGGTCCGTGGATCCTATTTTTCCAAATCGTTTCCATGAATTTGGAGATTCAATTCCTTACAATCAATAACTCAATTTGATCCAAAAACACAAAAAGATATAACAAAAACTTTAAAAAGAGTAACATTTTCCAACTTTCTCAAGTTCCATCAGCGATCTCTCTGCGAGATCCTTCGATTCTTCTCATCCACCAAATAAATCGGAATATTTCGCAAAATCTGGAAAAGAATGTATTCAACCACTATTGAGCTACTCATTGAACATCTATTTGTCAACAAAATCATACAAAATCAACGAAATCAATATTACTTGTTCAAATTTTTGCACAACTAATCGAATTTTTGCGAGAGGATCCACTAAACAATCGATGCGATTAGGAGAGCGACCAGAGGAGCGAAGACCACAGTTCGAATCGACAATGCGCGCCTTTTCGCAACTTCATTGCTTCTCCTCTCCGTCAAAGGACATAACTAATCCCACTCTCAATGCCCCATCCTCACCAATCTCTGCATTCATCAACACCGAAACCAATTCAAATCAATCCAAAATCAATTCCCGTACATTACACACCAATTGATCGATATATACCAACAATCGCATCTCGATTTGCAAACGAATCATCAAATTGAAAACCAAACAAAACCTACGATAAAGACAACGGTTTTGACGAAATTGATAACCGAAGCGACGATCCGAGTAAGTGGAATGAGAATTTTGAGAGTGGATTAGAAAACGACACTACAAAAAAACAACAAATCAGAAACGGAATTAGAAAGGGAAATAATTTCCGTTGCAAATCAGAAACGGAATTAGAAAGGGAAATAAGTTCCGTTGCTAAAAAAAAAGTTAGAGACGGAATTGAGACGGATTAAATTAGAGACGGAATTGAGACGGATCAGAGACGGAAATAGAGACGGAAATAGAGACGGAATTAAATTCCGTCTCTAAAAAATGGCGCCAACATTCCCACCAAGAATCTCGTTTCTTTTGACCGTTCATCAAATCTCGAGATTTGATAAGTAGCCCCTCCACCCCCAACCCATCCGCCCCCCCCCCCCCAAAAAAAAAAAACCCAAATCCCACGGTTCTCGGTCTCCCCAAAACCCCCAAATCCCTTCTCGTCTCGCTCTCTGCTCTCCGGCTCGAGACCTGCGGAGTGTGGCGCGCGTGGCTCGGCGACTCCGGCCTACGCGGCCTTCCCCGCCCTCGCAATCGTCTTGGGATCGTTCATGGGGACCGACGACTCCAAATCTAGGGCTCGGTTCTCGCTTCGGCTTAGGGTTCGAGCTCGCTCTTCGACAAGGCCGGTGTCTCTCTCTTTCTCCGATCTTCTTCGTCTTCGTCTCCCGCGGCTTCGTCTGTTGATTCTCGCTCGCTTCGAACCTCAATTCCGAATGTACGAGTTTTCTCGGTTTTTAGGGTTTTTTTTTTTTTTTTTTTGGTGTGTTTTGGTTGGTTTTGGGGGTTTTTTGATTGTGAGTTTGTGAGGTGTTTTGGCTTTGCAGATTTGCGGTTACATGGCGATGATGTGTATTTCTCTTTGAAGGATTTCGATTTTGGGGTGATTTGGGGGGCTCGAAGCTCAAGCTCGGCGCAAAGATTCGCATTCAAAGGTTCGGTTTTTGGGTTGTTTTGATCTTCTTAGGGAATTCGGTGTTACTTTTAGGTAAATGAGATTTGTTTCATTTGTTTGCTAAAAATGTGAGATTTGAATGATTTGAGAGGTTGTCCGCGTGGAGTTCGTCTTGTTTTCTTCGATCTTTCTTTGTTGACTTGTTGGATTGTTAGGCTATGATATCCCAATGCTATAGTGCTTTTGCTCACACCTTTGTCTAGCTAGATCTATTTGGAGGCGATTTCTTGCTAATATCACAATTTGGATCCCTGTTTTTAGTGCTATAGATCGCCGGTCCTTTGTGGTTTTCCGATCGCCGCTCATAGTCTATTATTTGTGGAAATGTTGATTTGTCATGAAAAGTAATCGAGGAATGTGTTCCCGATGTGAGTGTGACTTGTCAAGCGAAGGAGAAGGCTGTGATTTAGAAGTTGTAAATATAAGGATCCTTGCAAGATGTTTAATGAATGTGTTCCCTACGGTCTATTGCACACTTTTTTTGTGATGTCTACGAATGACTTAGTTGTATTTGCTAATGAATTTTCTTTCCCCATGATGCGGGTAAACCGATTTACTGCTTCTTTCCTTCGTTTTTTGTTTTTTCCCGATAGGGGTACTTTGCTTTCTTTGTTCGGTTGGCCATTCTTGCTTCTTCTATTAAAAGCCAAAAGTTGGTAAGATAATTGTTGCTATCTATCCTAGTTGAATGTTTTAATATGGTATTGATTTGAGATGGGGACATTATATGAACTTAATTAGGACTTCTACACCTAATCCCTTCTATTTTGCAAAAAGGTTGCATAATTTGCACTAGTGTCACTCAAGAGGCGTGAGAGCGCTTTTGGCCGGTCCAACCATGTGCTTCACAAACTTATTTCTCTTTTTGCCGTGCAACTTTAGTTCATTTTAAACAGATTAGTTGCCTTACCCAAAAAGAAAAGGTTTATAGCTGTCCATTATTGTGATCTTCAATGCTCAATAAATGTCATTTATGCTTACTGGCATTGACTATTACGAGACCAAATTGATAGATTTTAGTTAGGAAAATGATCGGTTGAAGGACTTTTGGCTTTGACTTGGGTGCAGTTCGATGCGAGCGCGACTTGCATCTCGAGGTGTATCGTGCGGTCTTCACCCGATAGGTTCACCTAAGTGTGTGACCTAACCCCCTGATTTGAGTTAGCTAGAATGAGAGAAGTTATGTTTAAATCACATTACATACTGTTTTGTTTTTTATGTCTTTGTTTTTTTGTTTTTTGTTTTGTTTTCTTTTTTTTTTTTTTTTTGTATTATATGTTTTCTCAATTGCATTAATTTGAGCAGAGTGGAAAAGTTTGATTCATGCAGCCGACCTCAATATGCTATCTTATGCTTCTTTATAGTTCATATATTGGCTCAAACTTTGCAAGCCTGTAATTAGGCACTTGCTTCTTGTGGGTCGTCAGGTGTGCCTTAAATCATGAATGCATTTTTGCGTGATTCGGAGCACACCTCATTATTCAATAGGGTAAGCGCGTTTGATTACGGTTCTTTTAAGAACACGCATCTCGAAAATGTGTATTATCACTTTAGCTTCTCGCTTCTTTATTCGAAAGTCTTTGGGATTCTCTTCATATTTGCATGATGAGCTTTTAGCTTAATTAATTATAGTTTGAGCTGTTCTTGTTGGATTTGGTCCACCATTGATCTGTCAGTCTCATATATTACGAAAATTGACATTACAGATCCCACAAAGTACAGTACAAACCATTGGGACCTCAAAAGATTCAATCACAACCGTCAATTGGGCGATGGAGCAGCAGATCTGGGAGCCATTATTATGAAACTGAGTCATACAAGTTGGCCACCTTAGGTTTGTACCTATTTCTTTTCCTTGGCTTGTAAAAGTTGTCCTAGTCTCCTAGTTAATGCGGAAAGGTAACACGTCTATAATTATTTTGTTTTTATTGCGTACTTGGAAATCACATCGTTTCCTTTCATTGATTGTACAATTTATTTTGCTTTTACCTATCACCAAAGGGGCATATCCTGTTGAATCTTTTTATGCATGTGGAATCAATACTTGTGTATAGATCAATTCAAATCAAAATAAAATTTGATCGAACTTATTACACTTGTATAAATATAGAGTTAGCATGTATACTGCATTTTAGATATACTGCATACTTGTGCGCACTCAAGGAGGAACATTTTTTTTTTGTCAAAGGAGGAACATTTATGTAGAAACAATTTAGATTCATAAATAAGTAAATTTAGTTTTTAATAGTATTATTAATTTTTAATGTGAGAATGACATGAAAACTACTATGGACCATGACTCTACATTAATTTTTTTTTCAAGCAGATTGTCAGCCATGATACAAACTTGGTACTAAGATGTCGAAGAATGTATGCTCATGCTCATGATTATCATATTAATTCCATTTCAAACAACAGGTCTGTTTGTCACTCTATTTTCTATATCACTTGTCACTCATCCCATCCCATTCGTTTCTTCTATACATGTTGCAAAATGAGTAATTTGAAAAGCATGGATAAGAAACATTGCTAATATGGAGAAGTCATCTTTTAACTATTAACTTGCATTTTTTTTAACTTTCTTTTGACGTACATGAAGCTGAAATAATGTTGCATGCCTGTATAGTTTAAGCTCCAAGTAATATTAATATGAAAAAATGATTGAAATCTCATTTTAATTTGATATTTTATTGAAACATTATATTGATTTAATATTTATGGAAATATTATCCATCTTTGCAATAAATCTTGAGGAATTCGAAATTTCAAAAGTGCGAATCTTGTGGAATATATAGGTTCCTCTCATAAACAAGGAATGATTTAGTTCTTTCGTGAAATCAATTAAGTGACAAAAAACACTTTTGTATTTTCATCATGTTTTACCTATACTTACTCTTATCCAGCTGTCATTCTTGTTTTCTGATTTACGTATTTTCAAACAATCCACAGTGATGGGGAGACATTTATATCTGCAGACGACTTGCGAATAAATCTGTGGAATCTATAAATCAGTAACCAAAGTTTCAACATTGTTGATGTGAAGCCTGTAAACATGGAAGACCTCACCGGCATCATAACTAGGTTTCAAAGTACCATTACGTAGTTAGATGTCTATCTCGGAAAAATTTAACCTCAAATAAGGTTGTGCTTTCGGTAAGAAATAAGTAATTTGAACCTCTTTTGTCCATTACCTTTTCTATTCTTTCCGCTTGTGAAGATCGCGCCAATGAATAAATAGAACATACGAGACGGAATATCAAGAAAAGAGCTTCTCATACGCTATCTTCTACAAATTATTAAATTCTATTGTTGTTGTTGTCGTTGTTATTGTCTTTTTATTTTGTGTTGTTTGTTTTTAAGAATTCCATCTTCATTTTGTTTTTGCACTTCTGTATTTTATTTTTGAATGAATACAGTTTCATGTTTCTCCTCTTCATATTCTATCATATATCTATTTGAAAGTCTTTTTATTTTGCCATATTTTTCTTTCAAATCCTTTGGAAAACCTCCTACGCGCTGAAGGGCCTTCTTAATCATCTTTATTGAAATCATTGTTATTAGTCGAAATATATGAAGATGACTTTATGAAATGTTTGTTACTTCTTGGATTTCACCATTTGTTCACCTAAATGCTAGCCTTTGCTTTGTTATTACTTAATTATATAATCGAATCATGCTGTTTTGGTTTTTTTTTGTTTTTTTTTTTTGTTTTTTCTTTTTTTTTTTTTTTTTTTGCTTGTTTTTTTCTAATCTATGGGACAATTCAAGAATAGATCTTTAACTTGGAATTTTGCTTGCCAATCGTAACTGCTGGATGACATTTTAGTCTTCTATAACGACAAAGCCTTTGCCTTGTTCATTTAGCACGTACAATTTTCTCATTTGTCTTGTTTCCTCCTTTATGTTGGCATTTAGGTTGTCTTTGAGTTCAATGTGCAAGTCGCTCAAAAGGCATTGTCTACATTGATGAAGTTGATAAGATAACAAAGGTCTTATACTTGATTCATGTACTATTTTCAGACTCTTCATGATAATAACCTTATATATCCTCAATTGTTTGTGCATGCAGAGAGCTTGAACATTAGTAGAGATGTATCTGGAGAGGGTGTTATGCAGTTTGATTTGCGCTGCG
Source organism: Stephania yunnanensis (assembly GCA_039657365.1). NCBI lineage: Eukaryota > Viridiplantae > Streptophyta > Magnoliopsida > Ranunculales > Menispermaceae > Stephania > Stephania yunnanensis. Next base: position 47,713,596 of record CM077585.1, on the reverse strand, counting down.
AGGTAGACTTCTCATCTCTGCTCGATCAAGTTATGGGGTAATTATTGTCTAAAACTTTGTTCCTTTTTCTTACCAAAGCAACTGCTATGTCCTTGTGAAGTACTTGCAATAACTGCAGAGATAAACTTAGAGCTGTTGTTAAATCGAAAAAAAATACTTATCCCAAGTACGCAAGATAAGCTTTTCTCAAACCAAACATTATGCTCTTGCATTTGTTTTTATTGATTTGTTGGTGTCTGTCAACTATCCCTGTCGGCGGATGATAATCCTTTCATCCCTCATAGAGATGATGCTATTACTTGTCCTCTGCATGATTTGTAGTGTAAATTTGTAATGACTCATAACTTGGTTTCTCTCTCAATTGGACACTGCTCTTCCATTTGTGATGATATCTAGTTTCGATGCTTTATCAACATGGATTTATTGCTTGGACAACATGGGCTAGCTGTGACAATCATGGCTTATATATATATATATATATATATATATATAATATTATTCTCGCACATCTGCATTAAGCATGTGCCATACTGTGCAACTTGAAGACCAGGCGATTGACTAATTGTAAGAAAAATTCAGTTTAGAAGATTGTGTTACTTGGATTAAATTAGATTACATGTTGAAGTTTATGCATGCATATTCTTATGTAAATGGAGATAGTTTTTTTGCAGTTTTGTATTTTTTATCATGAGTTTGATCTATTTTGCAATATTTGCAGAGCGTGACCTTATCAATAGGTGACTGGTTCTTCGATCGAGTGGGAGTTAGTGCCATTGATTGCCCATATCCCTGTGACAATACCTGCCATAATCTGGTTTCCAAGTGAGATATGAGGAAATAAAAACATATGTTGTAACTTTATAGTTGTTTATATGACTTTTAGATTGATAATTCTTTTTGTGCATATTTAGAGGATTGTAAGTTTTTTTTTGTGGTTGTTGAACAATAGGATTGGTGGTTTTTGTAAATACTTAGAAATTTGGAGCATTTGTTATACTAGACAATGTTTCGTGGATATATAAAGCTTTTTCAAATTTTGAATTTTACATTTTTTTTTCTCTCATTTGAATATTTGTTGATATATTTTGTCGATGTATGAATGTCAAGTTTTGCTTTTTTGGGGGATGTTAGCACCCCCAAGGAGTTGTTGGAGGGCGTGCAGGCGATGGAGTAGGTTCTATGGTTGTAATTTCAAGTTATAGGTTGGAGAACCAATTGGATTATATTTATGTTTGTAAATTAAACAAAAAGGAAAATTAGAGACGGATTAGCAACGAATTCGACATTCCGTTGCTATTCCGTCTCTAATTTTTCAGGAATATATCATTAATCAGCAACGGAATCAGAGACGGAATTCTTTATTTCCGTCTCTGATCCGTTGCTAATCAGAGACGGATCGAGACGCGAATGCAAAAATTTCGTCTCGATTCCGTTTCGATTAGCAACGAATCGAGACGAATTCATGAATTTATTATTTCGTCTCGATTCCGTTTCGATTAGAAACAATCGAGACGGAATCCAATTACAAATGTACAATTTTGAAAAAAATTCCATTTCTGTTCCGTCTCTGTTCCGTTTCTAATTTCCGTCTCTAAATCCGTCTCTAATAAGAAATGGAATTTATTACGTCTCTAATCCGTTTCTGATTAGAAACGGAATCAAATTCCGTTTCTGATTGAATTAGCAACGACGATTTCAGAGACGTAATTTATTCCGTTTCTGTTCCGTTTCTGATTTAAATTAGAGACGGAATTTAGGCAAATCAGAGATGGAAAGTTCCGTTTCTGATTTGCTATTTTTTTGTAGTGCGAGTACATGAGAAACTAGGGTTTGGAGGATCTGATGAGGAGAGAAAGTCTTTGTAGTTGAAGTTGAAACTCGATTCGTGATTCCTAGGGTTCTTCAGTTGACGAGGAGAGTATAGATGAGAAAATGAGTATTGATGGGTCTTGGCATTTGGATTTCGACGATGATGGGTTGTGATTTGTGCTCCAAGTGTTTTAAGAGATGACTTGTGAGAGTTGTGTTGTTTTGATTACCTAATAGATAGGGGTTCCTTAAAACCTCTATTAATTAACTGTTATAAAAAGCAATACATAGGGGTTATTGAAAACCTCTATGAATTAGGTGTTATAAAATGCTTAATTTGTTCTAGTGCTCAAGGATGTATTTGAAATTAAAAAAAAATTTGAGTCCGGACTCACGAGTCCAAATAGCATTACCCATTATTATTATTATTATTTTATGTGGTGCGAATGAAGGCGGAAAGACTAATAGCATAGACAAGTACCTCACTTGGTCATCTCTGTACTCGCGCAATAATTAATTATGATGTTCGACTTATATTCGCTCATTGAAGATCAACATTAATGATATTGGTTGCATATTTTTCGAGTTTGGGCTGCACATACTTGAACACGCCCATCAAGAAATGTCTTGGAGAAGCTAAGGGTGCAGCCTCAAGAGGCGATAATACTTCTACACTACATACCATGCCCCTGGCAAAACCTACATTCGTTTGGGTCCTCTCCAGTCACGCCTTAGACAAACCTTGACAAGCCTTTTAGCATAACTTGGGCAAGACCTAGCCATGCCTTGGGCCCTCCTCATGTATACCTTAATCAAGGCCAGAGCACGATATGCTTAAAGTTTAATGTGTAAGGTTAAGAGTTTAAGATACGTTTTATAAGAGGCGAGCCCGCTCATTTCACAATTAATTATGATTAAAAATCATGAATATTAATACTACTATTATTAATTATTATTAATTATTATTACTATTATGGTTAAAAAATTAATATTAATACTACTATTATTAATTATTATTACAATTATGATTAAAAATCATGAATATTAATTGTAAAAATATATTATTATTATTATTATTATTATTATTATTATTATTGTTACTACTATTATACATTTTATATAATACCAGAGTGAATGTAAACATAATAATGTGAAACTTTATAATTACGTTTATACATTTTATAATGTGAAACTTAATAGATAATTATTGTTATTATTAAAATATTAAAATAAAATATATTTAATAGTATTAAATCGATTTTTATTTTAATATCAAATACTATTAAGAATAAGATTAATAAATAATGTGTAAGGTATATTACAGACGCACATCGAGACCGTTTTAAAGATAAGTGGTCGAGCTCTCAAAGTGTGTCGTCGAAGCTGTGGCAGAAAAGATAAAACTGGACCAGGATATGGATTTAGGTTAATGGACGAGGAATATCTTTTTTTGGGTGACAATTATTATTATTATTGTATTTTTAATAATTTTATGTTATTTTTAGCGAGCATATCGAGACAGTCTTGATATGGGCTTGCATGCATCTCGAGGAGAGACCCACCATCTAGATTCGCTTTGATCTCGAGACAAATCTAATCTCATCTTCGCATATGCATGGATCTCGAGACAGCATCAGACCATCTCTTGATCGACACGAATCCCGAGTATATAAGTGGGGTAAATTTATAGTAACGAAAAATCTGTTTGGACTCTTTGAGTCCGGACTCAAAGATTTTTTTGTTAACAATTTAAGATATCTACCTAAGTAAAAGACTTAATTACCCTCTACCCCCAAACACTAATAATGAATTTTAATTAAGGGTCTTTATGTCTTTTTTATTGTTTGAGTCCGGACTTTTTGAGTCCATCTAGCATTACCCAAATTAGGTAACCAATTTGCAGTAAGAAACCGCTCAAATGAATTTTAAGCATTTAATGATAAAAAAATCGTTTTAATTTATGGAATTTTATGTACGCACGGACCACGGATCTCCATATACATATGGATCTCGAGACATCTCAATCAGTGTGTGAGAAGTTGTAGAGTATACGTCGAAAATTCCTATAGGGCTCATCTCCTCACAATACCAAAGCTTGCCTGGTGAGTTGGAGCAAGGTTTGCACACCTAAGTTAAATGGGGGACTGGGAATCCGAGGGATGACCACATCAAACAGGGCGTTCATGACGAAGTTGGTATGGGGAGTGCTCTCTAACAATGACAGCTTATGGGCAAAGATAGTAAGAGGCAAGTATAATCTACATGACAAAATACATAACGACGCAAAGTCACCCTTGTCGAGGTCCAATGCTTGGTAGGGTATGCTTAAGGTATGGGACAAAGCAATGGAGTGTTGCTCGAAAGGCCATTTGCAACGGTGACAGTACTTACTTTTGGAAGGAAAGATGGCTACCCCTTCAGGTCCCGCTGGAGGCCCTCGCAACTACAAAGCTCACCCTTTCAGAGATTACTCTCAGGGTAAGTGACCACGTGACTACGGCTGGCCAGTAGGATTAGAGCGGCTTTCAACATCTACTCCCTGCAGAGGTCTTCAATGTTATTGTGGCTACCAAACCGCCGCGTCCAAGTGATGGACCAGATACTCTTTTGTGAACCCATCGACCAACGGCCAATTCTCAATTACCTCAGCTTATCTCCACCTGGCAGGACAAAGAGAATACCCGGATTGGGAGTTATAGAACACAATATAGGGGTGGAAAGGGCCAGATAAGATCAAAATTTTCCTTTGGCTTACTGCAAATAGTCAACTTTTGACAAACAGGGAGAGAGCGATTAGACATATGACTGATGACGATACTTCTTCATTATGCCATGAGGATGCCGAAACGCTGTTACATGCTTTGAGAGACTGCGAGGAAGCGTGAATGATGTGGATCTTGATCATACCTCACGAGTATTGACAAGATTTTTTCTCATCAAAGCTTCGGACCTGGCTGATCTCTAACCTCACAAACCATTCTTGCGAGATCAAAGGAATAACATAGACAATTTGCTATGGACATCTGGTACTTGTGAAACACTCACAATAAGAAGCTCTTCGACGAACATTTCACTAATCCACAAAACCAAGTCCTAGTCCTTATGAAGTTGGTGAAGGAATTTGCAGCATTTTTAGAGTCGGTGAGGAGCTTCCTGCCCCCGAGAGAGGAGTGCTTGATCAGTTGGTCGTTCCCGAAGGTAGGGAATGTCAAGTTAAATACGGATGTGTCGTTTGTGGCATCTCAAAGTTGGGCATCAGCAGGAGGTCTCATTTACGAATCGAACAGAGATTGGGTAGAAGGATTTGCTTTCAATTTGGGTACAGGGTCAATAGTCGTAGCTGAGTTGTAGGGGTCTATCAAGAACTCCAAATGTGCAGGGAGAGTGGCCATCGTAAGATGGAAGTAGAAATGAACAGTAAATGTGTCACAGCCCGAATTTTTAATTCTAGTTTAATCTCTTATTTAGGATTAAATGATTTGTGACGTGAGACTCGCATCGAGATACGTCTTTTGACCGAGGTATATGTTATATTTGTAATGATATATGTCTAGTGTTTTGTATATGTGTAGACTACTAAGTCATTCCTACTTATGAATAGGTGTTAATACGTACGTGTATGGGAACACGCCTCTAGTTGAGTGATGGGGTGGGAGCAAGTGCTATGGTAAGTTGGCGTAAGATTATATATAGCTTTTATAGTGATTTATACATGGCTATGGTTGATTATACACTTAATGAAGCTAAGTTAATAAGTTAAAACAATAGCCACTTGATTTTCATCGCGACACGTATTGACTCACCTCAACACCAATAGAGTTACATATTGGTGTCACATAACATGAGTTAGTGGGACATGTGTTAATAGGTGTATCATTAGATGAGTTTTGAGACACATGTGTACAATGAGATCAATGGTTATTAATCAACAATATCCATTTACTATATAAAGCTAGTAATCAACTTATAGAACCAAATCAACTTCATTTCATTTGTTTAGTTGAGAAGCAAAGCTTACCGGAAGAGGAAGAAGACTAGGAGAAATCAGTTTGATTTGGTGAAGAAGATTGAGTAGGTGGAGTGTTCATCAAACTAGGTACGTATCTCTCTATTTAATTGAAACCAATTCTGGTTTTTGGTCAAATTCAAAGGGTAGATGATTAAGATTTTGCAATTGGTTTATATATTTAGATTCCTCATTTCATGCTGATAATCCAACTATATTAAAGTTCTTAATTTAGTTTTGAAATCATAAAGATATAAGTTTTTGAGATTGTAAGACCAAAACTGAATTTTTGCATGATGTATTAAGGATTAATTTATGTAATTAAGTCATAACTTGCTCATTTTAGATCTAAATCTACTCAAACTGATGGCATTTGAAAGGTTACTCAAAGGGGAACAACTTTGCTTAACTAGATATGTTGTAATTCTAATATTTTCACGTCCAAAAGTGCTCTATAAATAGGTGCTGAAATGCAGTAAAAAAAATTTGAAACTAAAATTATTAGAGGCATAATTCCCTACCTACTTATCCACATGAGCTAATGTTTTAATACGTTGTTATTGGGTATGGCTGCTACCTTGTGACTAAAATTCACATTTTTTGGGACCATAGATTGGGAGAAATATATTTTCTAAGTCCCTTAGTCGGATTAGGTTTCAATTAGAGCTATGTTTAGTAGAAATATGATATTTTTTTTTTTAAAATCGGAATTTTGAAAACTGAGCCTTTTTGGAAAGCTAAAATAGAGACCAACAATCTTTATACTGATGGAAAATTTTGATATTTGGACGGTTTCATGCCTAAAATCGCACTGCAATATAAGACGAAAATTTCAATATTGTTTAATCTTAAATGGTTGTTTTAGGTTAAGGTTACTAAACCTAATGGACCTGACTTAAACCCAACTTATTTGGATTAGTTTGATATCAGGAAACTAGGGAAGTGTTCTGGGGATTCAAATACGAGTTTCGAGGTATTGGGAGATCGGAATAGCTTAGAAAATTGCATGGGTTGTAAGTAAACTGATTGAGATATTTATTTACATTTCATTCCTATTCATATGTTCATTTCCAGTCATTTGGACTGATTTTCCTTTGTACTGCATATGTCATGACTTGTTGTTATTTCTCATTACATGAGGCTATTTCCATAGCATAATATGTTGATTAGATGATGTCATTGACTCCAAATCATGTGCCATGTCATTTTGATTGTTAATACGTGAGGTCAGTGAAATAGCATGCTAGTTATTACATAGTGTTAAGAATCTATGTCCTTTGTACATTAGTATGCAATGGTTTTGTTGGATTTTATTATTGTATTGTTTTCGAATATGAGAGTAGTACTTGTATCTAGTACCACTTTATGATAGAATGACGCGCGCCGAACGCGTCAATAAAATTAAAATACCTAAACCAACTATTTTGTAAAATAGTGGCAAATGGTCGATCCCACAGGGATTGGTAATCTTTCTAAGGTCAAAATAAACGAAAAGGGAAGTCGAGGGTTTTAAAGAATGAATAAATTATATAATGTTTAAAATAAATAAACAAAACAATGAAAATAATTTGAAAACAATTAATAAAAACACCTAGGTCAAGACATACAAGTTCGGTTCGATAAAAGATTGGATTTGGTCTTCGATTTATGTAAAATATGCAAATCAAAATATCCTAGTGTAGCTATAGAACCGGTAACGTACGCGGTTCCTAGCACTTCCTAATCTCGATAGCCTAGGTACGACGGTGACTATTTCTCTAGTCAAACATATAACCCTATACTCAAGCGTGTTGGGTATAACACGATGACCGCAATAGGTTTCGTGAATGCACTACACCTAGACAACCGAACCACTCGTGTCTCCAATTTAGCCTAGATTTCTAAGGTATTCAACCAGTCCCAAAAGAAACTAATCAATTGGTAGGGTCAATTGCCACTAGTGTGGTCTTATTGCACAAGTACAGATGCTTACGACACACTGGCGAGTAAATCAAGACTTAAACAAGTGTTTAACTTCAATTGTTCAAATAATACCAAAGAAAATAAATTAATAATGAAAAGATTGAAATTAAAATATATAAATCTCACAAATCCATTGATACGCACAGTCGAACCTCCCTCGCAGTCTTGCCTAGGCTAGAGGTTTTAGCCTCGCATAGTTGAAGAACACAAAGAGCAAAGAAAAATAAAAAATAGAATGGGGGAGAAAAGGAGGTCCGTTCGGCAAAAGAGTCCGCCTAAAAAAATATCGGAGTTCCGTCTAAAAAAATATAGGAGTCGATCTTTCTTCTTCTTTTTTTTTTTCTTGTGCGTCTGACCGTTTCTCTTTATCCCTATCTTTTCTTTCCTTTATGCATATCTCTCTCATATATTATATTATAATATTATAATATTTATACAATATTCCTATTAAAACCAAAAAATTCCTAACTTATATCCTTAAATCACGCAAGCACCACTGGACACATGTATGCCTAGCTGTCCGCCACATCGTCTCTTTCGTGTCTCACGTGTGGGCCCCACTAAATTCGTCTCGAGATACGTGCTAGCGTGACTTTCGGTGTAAAATGGATCCAGGCATATGAATACTCGATTTTGCATAGTTTTTCGCCCCAAATTCAACCGCGCGCTCCAATAACCTTGAAAATAATAAATAAACGCAATTAGACTACTATTTTGGAGACTTGAAAATAAAAATATATATATAACCTATATATAATATGACATAATTAACGACTCAACATAGAAATTCGGCGGACATACGAGGTCACTAGACTTTATAGGGTGATCGAAATTGCTCCATTATCTTGCGCTGCACATGAGGTATGTGACTTGAAGTTGTTGGCAAGCATAACTTGGGTGACTTCACAAGTTATAAACTCGGGGTTGTTGGCAAGCATATATCCCAGATGACTGGCATTTGGGATAATTATAAAGGTGTACAGTGCAATTACTACTTTCACACAGATGTAGAATATAGTTCCATCCATATATAGTGGAATAGGCATTGGGATAGGACTCCTGGCCGACTGGCCCTAGATTAGTAATACTTAGCCTAGCGTCAATTTCATTTTTTTTTTTAAATAAGGTATCTCTTTGCATGATTTCCTTTCAACATAGTTGTTATTATTATGCATTTTGATAATTGTTGCATATTTAGGAATGTGAACAAATGTCTCTCAGTGTTACTTTCTACTTTCCTGTATTCATCATCCTTTTTATGACGGTGGGTGTAGATCCATCGAGTAGCAAGCCAGTTTAAAAGAAGATATGTGATTACCTTTGAGCCGGTAGAGTACTGCTACATCAGATTTTATAGGCTTTGATTTTTATGTATTTCTTTTATATGTATGTCATATACTTTTGGGGTTATATATTATAGGTTGAGTGAGTAGTACCTTGACCAGACACGTGATGTTATATATCATCATTTCATTATATATGCATGGGATCTTTATTTCTTGGTTTTTCCACAATTGTTAGGTCTCATGTTATGAGCTTTCGCTAATTAGTTGAGACTTCGGCTGAATAGACTTTTAAGTTAGTAAAATTTTAATTAACTCTGATTTATGAATTGACATAGGATAGGTTTGGTAAGTAATAAGGTTTTTGAAAGGCTAACTAATTCCTTGTTAAGTCATATATGGTGAGATTAGGGCTTAATGATGAGATTAGGCTGGATGCTGCCTTGATTTGAGAAGGTTTCATCACAGAATGCGTCTTTCATATGATCACTAGTGTGGTTTCGCATGGGCTGGAACACTTCAGATTAGTCCGTGATATCAAAGAACACATGCACCGAAACTGGGTAGTGAACTTTAGCCATGTATTTAGATAGGGCAACAGGGTAGCAAATGGCCTAGCGAATCTAGCCAATGAACTCCCATTGGGCTTAACAAATCTATTAACCCCGTCGTACGAAATTAGGAAGCATGTACTAGACGATCAATAGGGCATTGCCCTACCCAGGTCGTGCCCTATGTAACCTTTTGGGTCTCTACCCTATTGATTGATATATACAAGAACAAGGTGGAATAGCATCAAAAAATTGTGACAGAAAGAATTTGTTGCTAAACAGCAACAAATCAACAACAGTTGTGCATCTGACACTCTGTTTGACTCAGTTGATCTAAAAGCAACTATTCAGTGACGGATTTGTGATAAAACATTGTGATAGATTATATGTCGTCACATATATGTCGCTGATTTTTCTCACAATACATTTCCCGCCAATATGATGAACATAAAGATACGAGTAAATGTGGCTGTGATAGATCTGCTACACATCAGCGACAGACATGATTTTGTCACTGATTTGTAGCAAAGTCAAAAATAAAAAACCAAAACCCATACATGTAAATGTGGTTGTGACAGATCTGCTACAAATCAGCGACAGAAATATTCTGTCACCGATCTGTCATAAAGTGTAAAATAATTAAAAATGTGGTTGTGACAGATCTGCTACAGATCTGCTACAGATCAGCGACAAACATGATTATGTCGCTGATCTGTAGGAAAGTAAAAAATAAAAAACTAAAACCCATACGTGTAAATTTGGTTGCGACTAATCTGTCACTGAGTGTAAAATAATTAAAAAGCAAAACCCATCTTCCTCGTCCATTCTCTGCCTAAACCGCCCCCGCCAAACCCCTTTCACGGCCACTCTCATCATCATCGCCATCACTATCGCCACCACCTCATTGTCGTCATCCCGATCTATTTCATCGCCACTCTTATCATCGTCGTCCTCCGCGCCTCTTTCCTTCCTCTGCATCGACCGCTGCTCACACGCCAACGCTATCGGCCCGAGCGTCGCTCCGGTGGATTAGCGCGAATGGCATAGCAAACTTGTAGAGTGCCTCTATTTCATTACCGTTATGGCTCCCCTCCTCCCCAACTCCCATTACAAAAAAACAACAGACCAGAAACGGAAATTTTCGTCTCTTATTTGCATAAATTATGTCTCTAATTGAAATGTGCAACGGAACAGAGACGGAATGAATTCCGTCTCTAAAATCGTCGACGTTGATTCAATCACAAACGAAAATGTGATTCCGTTTCTGATTAGAGACGAAATAAATTTCGTTTCTGATTAAAGATGGATTAGAGATGGAAATTAGAAACGGAATAGAAACGGAACAGAAATGGAAATTTTTCAAAATGGTACAATTGTAATTGCATTCCGTCTCTGATCCGTTTCTTATTAGCAACGGATCAGAGACGGAATGCATTATTTCCGTCTCTGATCCGTTGCTGATTCATGCATCTATTCCTCAAAAATTAGAGACGAAATAGCAACGGAATCTCTGAATTTTGTTGCTAATCCGTCTCTAATTTTCCTTTTTGTTTAGTTTTCAAACATAAACTCAATCCAATTGGTTCTCCAACCTATAACTTGAAAATACAACCATAGGACCTACTCCATCGCCTGCACCCCCTCCAACAACTCCTTGGGGTGCTAACATCCCCCAAAAAAACAAAATTTGACATTCATACATCGACAATATATATCAACAAATATTCAAATGAGAGGAAAAAAATGTAAAATTCAAAATTCGAAAAAGATTTATATATCCACGAAAAATTGTCTAGTATAATAAATGCTCCAAATTTCTAAGTATTCACAAAAACCACCAATCCTATTGTTCAACAACCACAAAAAAACTCACAAATCCTCTAAATATGCACAAAAAGAATTATCAATCTAAAAGTCATGTAAACAACTATAAAAGTTACATGATATGCTTTAAATTCCTCATCTCTCACTTGAAAACCAGATTGCAATCAGGTATTGTCACAAGGATATGGGCAATCAATGGCACTAACTCCCACTCGATCGAAGAACCAGTCACCTACTGATAGGGCTACGCTCTGCAAATATTGCAAAATAGATCAAACTCATGATAAAAAAAATGAAACTGCAAAAAAACTATCTCCATTTACTGTGCAAAAGAAAACATTATATTTTACTATAATTTTCGACGGTACATGGCTACTTGTGTGTCCAACTAACACAATTTATTACAAGGGAGAATCTGAGAACCTACCTATCTACATGAACAAAAAGCTTTGGTAAAGCACCATTACGAAAACGTTTTAAGTGTTAAAGCACGACAACATGCCAGCAAAATAAAAACTCGAATCATTTCATTAAAAATGTTTAATAATCACAAAACTACATAAGGTGAAAACAAAGGGAATACAAAAAGTACAAAGATCCACAATATTGAGCAACACTTAGAAGAGAACATAATACGTTGAGAATTTACAGTATTATAGAGCAAATAATGAAAACAAAGCACTTGTGTCTATAGGTCTAGCAAAAATTAGAAGAGAACATAATAAGTCAAATAAGGCCACAACAGAAGAATAAAGAACATGCACTTACAGAGGAAAGTAATATAGCTGAAACATCAAAAAAAGTGAATTGGAAGCTTTGTGTAAAAACGAACAAAATATAAATAAGGATTTGTAAGGACACTATGAAGCTAAGCTTAGTTGTAATGGCAAGGTAGATTATTTACTTCATTCCAAGGTCCAAGTAACGTAGCGAATACAAAAGCACCATAACGCAGCTGTTGGCAAAGTGGCGTTCACGCGTGCATTGTTTGTATTTAAATAGAAAACCAGAGGTATAAGCTAAAATTAACAATGTAATTCATTGTAGGACGGCAATAAGGAAAATAGTACCATCATAAATAGTCCATGCCCTTGGAAATAAAGCATGATATGTAGAATGCTGACCACTCAAGTTCCATCCCCACGATGATATCCCATGATCATCAGGTTTCCTTAAAGAAGTAACAATAATGTTATGCAATGAACCAATAATAATCGTGAAATCAGCTTTTAAAATGAGAATCTGTGGCCATGAATTGGACAACACTTACTCGTCGCTCAAAAAAAAGAGACAGCACAGTACATAGGAATATTATAGCAGAAAAATCAATAGCTACTCCCACGTGTGACTAAATCATACCTAATGATTTAAGTTACAAGCCTATAGGCCGAGAATTGATAAATGAGCAAAAAATGTAGAGTTAAAAACCATCAGCAAGGTATTTACTTCATACCAAAATCAACCAAATATTAAGCATTGCAATTGCATTATTAAATTTCGCCTTAACAGGCTACAGTCCAATAAAACAAAAACTATGAATAAAACACATCAATTAGTGAAACAATCATATAGCAATCTCCTAAACGACCTAGGACCAACAAAAAAATTGCCACTGAGAGCTTCAGAGTAGTTCAATATCACTCCAAATTTACAAGACCAAGTCCGCATGTAATATGGACAAGACTTTTCATCCTGAGAAAGCGAACAAGAATGTGAAAAGAAGCATAACTATTGAGAAGCTAAATTAGGTATCCGATAACAAACAGCAACAATAAACTAATTTGTAAACAGAACATTGAATCCCTGAATAACAATACAGTAGCAGAAAACTAAGCTGTAAACAAAACATTGAGTCCTTGTATCGGGGATCATCGATTCAATAAAATTATCAAAAACAAAAGTATAGTAAGTAAGACTAAATACCTGACGCATTGGCAGACCTAACATGTTCAGAGATATCTGTGTAGCTAGAAAACTTGTGACGAGGATGATGGAATTTACATGCAGCGCCAAATTTGCACACTCCTGTCTTCAAGAAGTACTGCCACAAATGGATGAAAAAGCAAAGAGAGAACAGTTGTGAGAATTATGGGTTCTTAAAGAATAAAATAACCAAATGCATGAGCAATTCATGAATTCCAAAATAATTTCAACTGTGATAACACATGCAGAGGATATCCTCATTTAACCTTTCCTTTTCTTTTTCCTTTCAGCTCGTTTTTTTCAAACAAAGGGTTCAAGTACTCCAGGAAATGATCCCAACACACTAAAAAAATCACGATTAGCATAAATTTTCCTAAGAGGGAAACTGTACTTGAAAACTGCGAGCCAACACACAAACAAGAAGTCTATGTCCACTAGCAACTTTGGCATGAATTTGCCAAAAAGGAAAGCCATACTTGAAGACCAGGAACAAGAAGTTGAAAATTTGAAATGAATATTTTCTATGTTCTAATCCAAATGTGGTGCTCATATTGAATATTTTCTATGTTCTAATCTAAAACTATGAATAAAACACATCAATTAGTGAAACAATCATATAGCAATCTCCTAAACAACCTAGGACCAACGAAATAATTGACACTGAGAGATTAAGAGTAGTTCAATATCACTCCAACAAGAGATTCATAACTAATTGATAATATAAATGGTAGCCTCAAAATAGTTGCCTCTTTGGAACACAACACATTATTTGTAGTTATATCCCAATACTTCATAAAGTCAAGCACTTCACAAGCGAGAGAACATTTTTAACATCAAGTTTCGAAACTAGTTTCAATCTGATTGCTCTCTACAAATGGCAATAGCCGGTACACTGTGTTCTTAGCATTGTAAGATCAAAAACATCACAGACAGGCCCAATTGGCAGACCTTTCGATTGTTTTTTTTTCTTTTTTATGCAAACCTATCATTAGCAATCATGATAAAGATCTCCTCCTCCATGCATGCTCTGGTGGGGAAGCACTATCAAAGTCCAACTACACAACTCATTAAAAAAAAATCAGTGATCACAATAAACAGATGAACATATATTACCCAAGTTTTACAAAGACAAATAAACCAAGATTCTATCACAGTTTAGTGAATTTAAAGCCATACACACATGTGGAAGCAATAAAACTACTCTTCCATCTATGATGCTAATTTATCCATCTATTGAAACAAACCCCTAGTGATTTATGATGAATTGATCATTTTAGAATGTCATTTATTTAGTCCTCAGGCACAATTTGTTTAGCCTCATGGAAAATGGACTCATGGTTTTTGGAATCTTATGCTCACCTAAATCATACTTCTATAGCTATCTACCACTGCATATAAGAATATGCAGTTGTTGTCATTATGCTTTACATGTAGATACCACATCATGAAGATCAAAAGCAGGAACTATTGAACAAATAATACATTTTCTTTCCTTCTTTCTATCATGATTCATGAAGCTAAGTTGCTTTTAGATGCTACTTTTCTCAAATAATTAATGTTTTTCTCTACTATAATTGATAGGAGAACAAATGAGATATTCATTTCACATTGTAACATTATGGATTCACTAGTGTTTGTATTTTTATTTACCAGAAATGACTCTTTACTATGCTTTTCTCTGCGATAATTGATATGTCCTCCTTAAGCACCTAGATCTTTATTGCTAATTTACTAGTGATTGTGGTAGCTTCAGTCAATTTACATGAGAATGTTTTACTTTAATCAATTGACAGTAAATGGAGACATAGTTAAAGAAGATTATTATGTCGACTAAAGGTTTTCAATGTTGAATATTTGGTGGATTCCTTCTAAATTTTGTACTAAACTTTATCTATATCATGTATAGCTAGGAGCATGCGTGATTAGACTCGACAAATTATGGTTTCAGTTTCTTCTTTTCCTGTTGTCCTTTTACTGGTTTGCTGCACATTTATCCTTCCCCATACATAGTTTTAAGAAATTCAGCTACGTACTTACCGATTTAATTTAGTTCGGTCTATTACAAGTATTTAGAAATGCATGCCACATAGACCAATCAATGGTATCATCTCATCAATCTATAAAAGACTGCACTCAAAAATTCACAAACCTAAAGCACCAATTAGCCACAGCACAATGGCTAAATATATGCTACATTGCTACATACAGTTTTCGGTAAATGCTAGAGATTCACCGATTGAAAACTGAAAATATACAACAATAGAGAATAAAAGTATTTCAAAGAAGAATGTAAACAAAGCTTTAAGGTTTAAGGAAATAGCAGAACCTTGCACGGAGCACAGCTTAGGAAGCCAAGAAATGTGGAATGCTTTGAAGCTCGGTACATGAATAAAGGGGGTTGGAAACAACTTTCTTAATACCTAGCTCGGTATATGACTGATACCAAACAGAGTATGATAATTGGTCGTAACAATATAAGCAACAAGGAGTTCAAAAAAATAAATAAATCATAAGTTACAAGAGGCATACAAATACCACATAGTATTAAAGCGCCTACTACTTGTTCACTCGTACCTCCTTAAGGTTATAGGTTTATTCAATTCTCTATAAATTTTATGTGAAATAGCAACCTTAACTAAAAGAGTAATCCTAGTGTTTTGAATCCTAACTAGTAGTAGAAATTATATAATTATAGGTACTATTCATCTATACCTACTCTATTGGTAGTTTTCTCTACACACATGCATATACACACAAGTGAATCAAATATAGTGGGCAAAACATGAAAAAATGTGGCCAAAGACAAGGCACCCATCAACAATCCCACCATAGATCTTTATGAGCTGCGAAAATAACAGTAGCAAAAGCCAAGAGATAGGGAACCCAACCAAAACAATCAACATGTCAAGCATAAAAATAAAACATATAGCATCCAAATTTAAAATTACCCATTGAAGAAAATTAACAAGATGAAATTAACACAACTTTAGAAACCCAACTTTTTGTCTCATTACCTTCACAAACACGTTACACTAGAAAAAACAAGATGAAGAGAAGTGGTTATCTATAGTATATCTAATGGCAATCCTCCCTAGGATTGTATTAAATAAAACTTTGCAATATTGCCTATATTGACCTTACTTTGTTTTTTCATATTGGTTTTAAAATTAAATGGTAGTTAGAGTATGAGGATGTTTTAGGTAGACAAATGATATTTAAATATTACTTTCCTTAATCTTCTCAACTTCTTTATTTGATAACTACACTTTACGTTTCTCTCTCCCCTCCATCCATGTTTCCTCTCGTTGTAACCGCTATGGATTTAGATTAACTGAAAACCACTTTCTTCTTTAAAAACACAACCCCTCCTCTCTTTTTTAAAAAAATGCAACGTGATCTATCATACGTGTGATCTTGCATTAGATGCATTTCAAGGTTGGAGGTTTGAAGTGCAAAGGTGAAGAATAAAGATTTAGAAGCAACTTTGGAATCGTAGTGGTTTTGCAAAAACTAATTGCGTATGTAAGAATTGCTTTCATATTTCTTTTTCTTAGTTTTTGGTTCTTTTTCTTAAGTAGCAAAAAGAGATATTACTTTTTTCCAACAATCAGATAATTACTAGGTGTCATATGTGTGATGTACAAGGTTAATTCCTTTCCTTTGATCCAGTGCTTTATCTGATCATTAAATCCGTTCATTTTTTTTTAACTTCGTTTAGATAATTATGCTTAAATTATTTATTATGGTCATTTTTTAAGTATCTACCAATGAAATGCAACATCCATTGTCAATCTCAATCTCGAATTATGAGTTAAATATTTTTATGCCTTTCACATTTTCCTTATAAAAAATATTTGAACCTTACATGCGAAGCACGTGCCCGTTTACTAGTAGTAATTAATATGCATTCACCCAAAAAAAAAGTAATAATATGTTATTAATGTGGTAGGATTAGACATGTAGTAAAAAAAAAATATGTAGTATTATAAATGTTAGAAACGTGCCTCAACAATGCTAATGAGTTCTCATCTAATAACTACTCCCACTGGTTCACTTTATGTGATGTTTTTGTTGTAGTATGCAGGTAGAAATCTCATTAAGCATCAATGACTTGATACATGAATAAACATAGAATCAATTGCCCAAATGAAAGTGCATTGATTCACTAACTTATTTGTTAAAGAAAGTATGTAAATGTTATGAATTAGGTTGTGAAGGCCACAAGGAACAAGTTGAAAGTAATTACACATATCAAATTGTCGAAATTAAGAAACATACGTATGCCTAATCACAAAGAATTTCCAACATGTTTAATTTCTCTGATCCATCACTATAAAGAAAGAGTTGACACATAAAATAAAAGTACCTTACAAGTAATCAATAAATGATTATGAATTTCATTTTAGGACCTCTGGAATACGCATGCAAGAACTTCAATACACAGACATGTTAATTGGGCCCCTCATCAAGGAGGGATTTGGATTTAACTTATAGGTTTCTCAATCGAGATTCTTTTGGCAACATTGTAATCGAATTGTTACTTACCAAAACAACTTATGTATAATAAAGAAGCATAAAAACAACTAAATACATGAAATAATAAAATCTCACGCCCGAGTAAAAATTACAAATCATTGTAAAAGCAAACAAAACATCTCATTGCCAATTAACCAAAAAGCAATGTTTTGAGAGGAAAGAGGGAGAACTCACAAATGAAACACAGCGAGGCGCGGACTGAATGAGAGCACAATGAGATAACAGAGAGGTCAAAGAGGGGACTGAATGAGAGAACGATGTGAGAGCCGAGAGGAGCTGAGGCGCGGACTGAAAAAGAGCATGACCGGAGCAGATCAACGCGATGACGACTAGAGCAGGCCAGCGCTACCAGGGAGCAAAGGAGTGCGAGGACGACTTGTTCGGGGTTGGGGATTTGGGGGGCGGTGACCGGAGAGAGACGGAGAGACCAGAGAGACCAGAGACACCGGAGTGACTGGTTGAGCAAGAGACGGAGATACCAGAGAGAGAGTTAGAGCAAGAGACCGAGACGAGAGATTTGTTGGGGGTTAGGGATTTGGGGGGCGGTGATCGGAGAGAGACGGAGAGACCAAAGCGACGGGTTGAGCAAGAGACGGAGAGACGAGAGTTGAGAGCAGAGACGACACTGAAATGAGACGATCGGAGAGACGAGAGTATAGAGGAGAGACTGAGACAAGACGCGACGACGAAGGGATTTTGGGTTTTTGGTCGACGACGAACTTGACGAGACGATCAGAGAGACGAGAGTATAGAGGAGAGACGACAAAGGGATTTGGGGTTTTTGGTTGACGAGACGCTATGGGATTTGGGGATTTTGGTGGGGGGCGGAGGGGGCACTCATCAAATCTCGAGATTTGATGCACAAATCTCGAGATTTGATGAACGGTTATAAGAAAATAAAGTTTTGGTGGGAATGTTGGCGCCGTTTTTTAGAGACGGAATTTACTTCCGTCTCTATTTCAGTCTCTATTTCCGTCTCTGATTCGTCTCAATTCCGTCTCTGAATTTGTCCGTCTCAATTCCGTCTCTAACTACTTTTTTTAGCAACGGAACTTAATTCCGTTGCTAATTCTGTTTCTAAATTTCATTTTCCTTGTAGTGTTTGCTGCCTCTCTCCTTCCTGTTCATACACTGCTCGATCACACACCACTCGACTCTGCCAACGGCTCGAGCATCGCTCCGGTGGACTGGCACGAATGGCATAGCAAACTGGCTAAAAGCCTTTATGGCATTTCCACTACCGCTCTCCTCATCCGCGACTCCGCTGTTGCTCTCCTCATCCGCAACTCAGCCGCCTCTCTCCTTCCCCTTCATACACTGCTCGCACACCGACATCGTCGTCGGCCCGAGCTTCTCCCCGGTGGACTAGCACGAAGGCATAACAGAATCATGGAGTGCCCCGCGACCAGGAAGTTAATGCAGTGGACCTTCGAATCACAGTCCCAGCCTCGCTCGATCTGATTCTAGTACATCCTCCCAAGAGCACTCGTGGTTTGTGCCTTTTCTTATACTTCTTTGCTATTTTGGAATCTGTTGAATCATTATGCGTTTTCTTTTACTACTATAATTAGGAAATTTAAGTTTTGCCTTCAATATTTCAACGAAGCCGTACCTAGGTTAGGCTTCCAGCCACTACAAGAATATGGTGGAATAGTATCCAAAAATAGCGACAACTAGAATCTGTTGCTAAACAGCAACAAATCAACAATTCAACAATCTATTATTAACCAGCAACAAATCAACAACCTAAGTTTATGGTCATATGTTAATGTGGTTAATTTGGTTACCAATATTGTCAGAGTCAAATATAACTCCCAACTTAAAATTAGTATTTTCAGGTTTGTTTTATGATTATAGAAGATGCAAAATATGAATCGAATCAAAACAACCTCGAAAAACTCAATTAGAACGAATTGAATTTGCATTTAGCTAGTTTTCAATTTTCACTTAGCTTTTCATATGGCAATTAGCAAATACTATTGTTAAATTTAGTTCATAGTATGTTCGTTGATTAATAATATAGTAAATTAATAAATCTATACATAGTCTAACTTATTTTTTGGTTGTGCATTTCCAACGAAAAATGATATCTTATTGAGTTATAACTAATATATTCTTATATTGTTTATTAATTATGATTCTCATTTAATTGGTACGTAGCTATATTTGAAATCTTCAGACATATATATGTTAGGAATTGATGAACACTTAGATTTATTTTTAAAATGAAGAAGATTACATAGTTGTTGTACATAGCATGTTTGGAGCGAAAGCACACCTGAAGAAGCGGTAACATATGTCCCTTTGCACATTTAAACTCCATAAGAAAATTTGGCAAATATGTTCTTTGATACGGTTAGAAAGTTGGAAAAGAGATTAAAAATGCATACATTGTAATATTATTTAAGAAATCTGCAAAAGCTAGACCTAAACCATACTAGAACACAACCATGATGATAATGCACCCCAAAACTTTACAACATGCAGTCCTAACCATGACATTATGCAAGGAGGAGACTAGAAAGGTCGTCGGCTAAGATAGGCAATGGCTAGTGAGTGAGTGAGTGAGTGGTACAAATTTAATGTGTTGCTATATAGATATTCAATCATTATTGTGCGAAGATTTGATTATTTAGACACTCTATTCGTTAACGGTTGAAGATACTTTCTTGTTCTCCTTAAATGAAAGATGATTTTTACTTACTATCTCTTTGCTGCTTTTCTTTGTGATATTGTTTCAATTTTGAGGAGTCTTTGCATCCTTTCTTTTTTAAATTGGTTGCTTATTCTCATGTGACTATATATAAACTTTGAAGTGATTTAGTACAGTGTCATATATATAGAGAGACAAGCGGCATTTATGGATTAATAAATGCATACATTGTTTAACTTAATGTTTGGTTGTGCATTTCAACGAAAAATGATGTCTTATTGAGTTATTATTCATTCTTATATTGTTTATTAATTGTGATTGTCATTTATTTTGTACTTACTAGGTACGTAGCTATATTTGAAATCTCAAGATTATATACAATCCAAGTTAATGAATATTAATTTGGATTATTTTTTAAAAATAAAGAAAACTATGAGAATTTATATACTTCCTTTTTAAGAATTGATAAGATTTATCAGTTGATCGGCTGGAAAACTAAGGATCGAGATGTCTACTAATCGAGAATATAGTCGTATTGAAAATGGGTTTACTCGACAAGAGTTCATTAAAGTCGTATTGAAAATGGATGTACGGATAGTTTCCAACCATTCGACCAATCTGGAAAACAATAATCATCATGGCCTGTAATTCTCGCTCCTTACAACCTACCTCAATGTGCATGAAGAGGGAGTTCATGTTCTTAACGGTAATCGTACCGAGCCCGACTAATCCTACAAATCAAATTGACTTCTTCCTGCAACCTTTGATAAAAGAGTTGCAAGATTTGTGACATGAATGAGTACTTACCTACGACATTTCCATCAAAACGAACTTCCAACTCTGAGCTGCACTTATATGGATTGTTACCGACTTCCCTGCTTATGGTATGTTGTCTGGCTGGAGCACACATAGAAATAGAGCTTGTCCTTATTGTATGGATGATACGATGCATTCCAATTAAAGCACGGTGGAAAAACTTCTTGGTTTGATTGCCATCATCGCTTCCTACCGCGTGGCTCCACTATAAGAAGTGATAAGAATGGTTTCAGGTGCGATACAACTTGTCGAAAAGGACCACCAGCAATAAAATAAGGGGAACAAATTTTGGCCGAAATTGAAGCTTTGGGACTGATGAAAGTAACTGAAATCAAATCCGTTCATGTGAACAATAAGATTGTCAGTATTCAGGGTGGAGGAAACGAAGCATATTCTGGGACTTACCTTATTGGAAGACGAATCTCATTAGGCACAACTTGGATGTCATGGACATCGAAAAAAATATGTTCGACAACATTTTTAATACAATTATGAGTGTTCCTAGGAAGAGTAAGGACAATGTCAAGTCGAGACTAGATTTAAAAAATATTTGCAATCGACCTTTCCTCGAATATGACCCTACGTCCAACTCATATTCTAAAGCATCTTATATACTCGATAAACGTAAGAAAGAAGTCTTGCGTGATTGGATACGACGGTTACGCTTTCCTGATGGATATGCTTTAAATATTAGTCGACGTGTGGATGCCAACAGAATGAGGATGTTTGGGATGAAAAGTCATGATTGTCATGTGTTCATGCAAGATTGATTCCTATTGGCTTTCGTGAACTACTAGTGGATAAAGTGTGGATTGCAGTTAGCGAGTTAAGTTTATTTTTTCGAGAATTGACTGCTAGGAACCTTAATATGGCGCAAATCGAGTTGTTTCACTTTAACATTCCTTAAATATTTTGTAAGTTGGAGCAAATCTTCCCACCTAGTTTTTTTGACTCAATGGAGCATCTTCCCATACACTTAGCACACGAGGCCCATATCGTCGAACCAGTACAGTTTCGGTGGATGTATCCATTCGAAAGGTAATTTTTGTAATCAATAAATATTTATTGTAATGAATAACTAATATCTTAGGTTATATTGGTTATTGCTACCTAATATAACAGACATACCGTCCCAATATTTTCTCTCATTATATAGGTATCTTAAGCATTTGAAGAACAATGTTAAAAACAAGGCGAAAGTTGAAGGGTCGATATGTAATGCTTACTTAGTTGAGGATTCAACTTCTTTTTGTTCCTTCTACTTCGAGGATCATATCAGTACTACGTACGAACGAATCCAACGAAATGATGATGGTGGAGTAGGTCCAAGTGTTGCTAACAATGGTCCATTCTCAATTTTCATTCATCCGGGACGACCCTCAGGCAAAGCAAGGAAACGGTATCTCGCGTCAGAGGAGTATGTTACAACTCATCAATATGTGTTACTAAATTTCCTGGAAGTAGTTCCGTTTATAAGGTATTACAATTCAAGGTGATTTTTCCTCTGACATTTTTCTGTGCAGTGTCTAATCTCGTATCATTTTTTGTAGCATATTCAAGTCTATCGTTCATTTGCAAGAACCAAACATTACCGATCAAGCTATTGAGATCAAACTTGAGCAGCAATTTGCAGCGTGGTTCTTGCAATATGTATGTAATAGTCTATATACACCTAATTCAAATCAGTTTAGATGTTGAACATCTCATTATGTAACATGCAAGATTTTAATATTGTAATATTACATATTAGGCTGAACAAAACAAAGTGACAGATACGATTCGTCAAATTTCACAAGGTCCAATGCGTTCATGTACGAGTTATCCTGCATACTTTGTTAATGGATATAAGTTTGACACGTTGTCATACGGTACGAACAAGACAACACAAAATAGTGGTGTATGCGTCAAAGGCGGGAACGATACTAACTATTACGGTGTACTCCGAGACGTAATTCGAATTGATTACCATGATGGGTCACGCCGAACAATGTTGTTTAAACGTGATTGGTTTGATCCTACTCAAAATGGTACATGACTTCATTGTAAATTGGGTTTGGTAGAAGTTCATAAAAATCATCGGTTCAATAGGTACGAGCCTTTCATATTGGCAATGCAAGCACATCAAGCATATTATCTTCCTTACTCTTCTATTTGGAGAAGGGAACGAATTGATTGGTTAGCTATATGCAAGCTTCAACCGAAGTTCGTAAATGAAACCAATGTCATTAGTTCAGAAATGGCTATCTTGGATAATGCATTTCAAGCCGGTCAAAATGAGAATATGTTCATTGTGGAAGTAGATGTAGATCCATTAGCGTAGACATCCGTTGATCCGACAAGTAGAATTGTGTCTGACAATGATGAATTTAAGACGAATGCAGACGATGAAGAAGATGAGTTCACATCGTCATAAGCTAGTGGTAGTGAAAATGAGTTAGAGTGATTGGTGTGAGTATTTAGTGCAATCTATCAATTTGCTTGAAATATGATGTTTATGTTAAATTTCATATATCTCTATAAATGTTATATGTATCAATCAACTGAATTATTTGTTTATGCGATAGATATAGATGCCATTATATATGGCGAGAAGTAGGGGGCATGGTAATATGGACGATGAGGACATGGAGGACATCAATAGACCTACGAAGGAGACTTGCACCATTGGACGAGGATCATTGTCACACCATGCTACACATTCCCATCCGGATGGTCGGTACTCATTACATTCGACTCATTGATACTTACCACATCACACCACTCCATCACACTCGAGTTATGCCTACTTACGTCACGGCACTGAACCGTTGCCATATCACACTTGTATGTCACATGTAATACGTCCATACCCAACTTATGCCTTCGGACCGTCGTCATCACATTATACCTCCTCATCGCCTCCCGGTCATCCATATCCATATCAACATGACACGCTATCACCGGCAGGAACTGTATACACACCTCAACATGGTGCTAGTCTCTCAGCACCACATCACGACAAACCATCTCCTCCAGTTCATGTACTCCCAGCTCAGCATGGTATCATTTCCTCTTCGTCACACCACTCCACACCATCACCTCCAGGATATGTATACCCACATGAGCATGGTATCATGCCCTCTTCCTCACATCACGCCACACCATCACCTTCAGCTCATCCCGCTCATTCTCTTGGAATAGGCGACGAGCACACTTCGACATCTCGTAGACCCCCAGCACCACATAGGACTTCATCCGCGAGGTCATCCACGAACAGGTTGCACTCATCGATACCACCTGCAATTGAGGAGATCCTAGACTTTCTCGAACCGCCGACAGCCCCTACAGAAGGCGAAAACCCTCTTATTCATCACATTGCTAAGCATGGCTTGTATGTTAATCTCCACAATATATACTTAATCTATAAAAATATTATTTTCCTAGACTAACTTAAATGTTGAAATGGTAGGTTACACCCTTCTTTCGTGGCGGCAGGGAAGATGAGTTTAGTCTTTAAGAGTGAATATTTGAAAAAATGATGGAAATGGGAATATGTTTCACAATCCTAACGAGATATATACAAGCTTAGGTGGAAGGTCAGTAACTTCACATCAACCATCGAGGTGAGTTTATTTAAACTAGTTTCTGATCAGCACCGAAATAAGAATGTGTCCATTACTTGTTCATTTGTAGGTGTTCTTCACTTGGGACTTGCAAATGTCATTTGCGATATATGAAGCGTGGTGTCGGAAGGCAGCCATCCGGTACACGGGCAATATATATTTGATCGCGAAGAAGAGAATAACACCTATTTACTTGACATATGAGGTGTTTGAGCATTACAAAAGAAAACGAGCAACAGATGAAGCATTCAAGAAGAAGTCCGAGCAGATGAGCACGAATAGAAAGTCCGAGGTGGGAGGGCCGAGCACTAGTATTTCGTTGCATAGCACTAGAAGTATATCTGCGAGATAGCATGGTGATACGTTGGTACCTATACATACATGAATAGTTTCGTATGTAGATGGGCGCAAATAAAAAACTATTCATCCTGAAACTCGCTTGTAGGAGAAGAAACTTAAACGTCATCCCACACGCAATGAGATGTTTCGACACCTCCACACCTATGGCCATGACGGCCAAACTTTCGTCGATCAGAGATCCGCGAAGAATGATGTAAGTAATATGAATTGCATATAAATAGTTTTCGAGACAACACATTTAGCACATCAATTTTAAAAAAATAGTAGAGTTAACTATTAGTTTATTAATTTAATGTAGGTTGAACTCACTCGGAGATTGGAGGAGTTGTCTACCCAGTCCTCTAACACATCGATTGACGAGGATGCGGTTTATCTTGAGGTGGTGCCAGAAGTCAAAGGACGTGTCTATGGATTAGGGTCACAAGGTTATCATCACAGCATATCTGCAGAGGAAGCAAACTCATCTCAAGGACCAACGTATGGACCTCATGAGTTGGAAGAGCTCCAGCGGGACAACCAGAGGTTGCAATAAACATTGCTAAATGAGTGAATGGAATGACAAGAACAAATGTAGAGGGATAAGATGGAACGCCAAGAAGAAAATCGAGAGATGCAAGATTGTTTAGCATGTACAGAGGCATTGTTGATGCAACACCTTGGTATTACTAGGCCCCACGTGCCTCCGACAACGTGATCTCCACTATCACCAGTTATAGAACGTTCTGGTCCTCAGAGTGACGACCAGCCTGGACATTTGACAACTGACGGAGCACTGCCGAGTCCACCGACATTTTCTCAGTCTGCGCACCTGGATGACCACCAACCTGGACATTGGACCGATCCATATAAAGAGATGCATGAGGATAGACATCATCTTTTGGATGATTATGATGAGTTTATGTCGCAACTTATGTCGCCTCCGCGACCACCGCCAAGACAATAGTGATTGGATGTTCTAACTTTTTTTTTATGGTGAGTTTTTAATTACGAATTAATGTATATCTTCACATTTTTTTCCTTCTAATGTAGTCGATGTGATTCTTTATTTGCAGGTATATGCAGTGGTGGCATGTGATATTGGTGTTGCTTACAGAGAAGGGGATGACAAGGCTTTTTTTATTTTTGCTGGGTAAGATATAATTACTTTACAACTCCCATGTTGAGTTTTACGTTTATTTTTCTGCATCTAATGTTTTAGAGAATGGGAGTTGATTGAAAGAGTATTTTGGTTTTAGAGAGACCAAGTGATTGTATTAAATAATAATGCCACTATATGTTTTTTTCATGCAAGATTTTTTATAGGTAAAGTTTTTGTTAGAGTCAACATTTGTTGGTGTCATAAGTTTTTACTAGCTAGTTTAACTTATGAATCTAATCAAGAAACCTTAAATAATAATTCATTACAAAAAGTGGAGACATTTCTTAAAATAGTACTATACTTTGTGAATAAGTGGTGTTGCAATTAAACTTAATCTAAGAAATCTTATGGTTCAATTCATGATATTAGATTGCAAACAGCACAAATTTGATGTAAACTAGTGCAAGTTAAAAGTGATTCTGCCATTGAAAGTGAAGAGTGAAAAAAACTCAAATACTGGTCTTACTATACAAGGAACAGGGGAACCAAAGCACATGTGCTTATCAATAATCTTTCATGAAACAAAGTTGTCCCAGTGTGCAAAACTGCATGAGCACGTTTTTACTTCAATTCACATTTAGATGTCTCACTGTCCTCGTATGTTCCAATATTGAAAACATTGGATTCTCAATGAATGCACCTTTTGTGTTATAATGAGTTTTGCTAAAAGCCACACTAGAACTTATATTTGATTGAAAGAGTGCTCTATCTTATACTTGGCTTCCTTTTTTCTTTTCCTTGACTTCTCTTTTTAATTTTACAACTCTCTTTGATTCCATCCGAAAGACTTTGCTTTATAGTTTACTTATTACATTGATCAAAGCTAGATTTGGGACAAATCCGACTATATTTAACCTTAACCTAGCCTTTTAAGTTGAGATTCAACTATACTTTTTAAATAAGTGGCCTACATCTCAAGTTGCTTAAGAAGAGTATTTATAGTTTTCAATTTCATTAAAATTGGATGTGAAGTTATTTTAATTTGTGTTGGAATATTTTGGTTGCATGTCGAATATTGTTCATGTTCCTTTTAATTTTTAGGATTTTGATGGCATACGCTCGCTAGCTAAAGAATTTGTATAGTGCCTATCTATGTATCGGTGAAAGAATGCTATATGAGTGTTTCGTCCACATTGTATGTATGTAAATTTGTGTAGCTAGCTTGTGTAGTTGTTTGTAAATTGTTGAATAATGTTCATTTACCACTTTATAGTATAGTACTAATTATTAAATGTTAATCTCATTCTTTCGTAGACATTGTTTACCAAATTTTGATAATATACGTACATCTTTCCAGTTTTTGTAATATTAGTAGCTTTTAATTTGGTTTTGCATATTTTACTACAGGTTTCCCTTTTACTATTTAATGTTTATAATTTTTTTTTGAAAAAATTATCATTCGACAATTAGCGACAGCTCAGTGCTGTCGCTAATTTGTCACAAGGCATCTTTGCTGACCGTGCACCAGTCAATAACAGAAAGCGTCTGTCGCTGAATAGCAACAGAGTTGTGACCCACGTAAAAATTATTTGAATTTATGAAAGGCTAGTGGTATTTGGACTCGTGAGTCCAAACTCAAAATTTTTTTAATTTGAAATACATCATTGAGCAATTAATGAAGCAACCATAATCACTTGTAAAATTCCTTTGATACCTCTTAAATATTTACAAAAATTTTAAAAACCCTTTCTATGAGTCCTAACTCGTGAGTCCAAGTAGATTTATTGTTTATGAAATTTGTAGTAAGATGACCAATGTACCTTTTCCCATTTAATGCCCATGTAAATTCGTTTGAGTTGTCTTGAAATTTGTAGTTAAATGACTAATTTGCACTTCCCCATTTAATGTAACTCCTTCCTTATTTAAAATTGGGTAATGTTATTTGGACTCGTGAGTCCGAACTCAAAACTTTTTTTAATTTCAAATACATCCTTGAGCAATTAATGAAACAATCATAATCACTTGTAAAACTCATATTATACCCCTTAAATATTTACAAAAATTTTAAAAACCACCATATGAGTCCGGACTCATGAGTCCAAATAAACTTATTGTTTAAAATTAGTTTGAAACCCTCAAGAAAGTTCCAAATTATTTCCAAATCCTTAAGGTCTCGCCTCAAAGAGGCCAAAGAGATTCAATAAGTCTACTTGGACTCATGAGTTCGGACTCATATGGTGGTTTTTAAAATTTTTGTTAATATTTTAGGGGTATAATAAGAATTTTACAAGTGATTATGGTTGTTTCATTAATTACTCAATGATGTATTTGAAATTAAAAAAAGTTTTGAGTCCGGACTCACGAGTCCAAATAGCATTACCCAAAGAGATTTTTTTTTTTTTAAATGCCCAAAATGATAATATAATCCACCAATCGACGTGCCTAATTAATGGTCCATGCTCTACACATCTCATCTTCATCCCATTTATTGCAAAAACATTATTATATTACTAGTAATTAACAAATGCAGCAAATCTCATGAAAATCGTGCGCGTCGATTCAATCTGCTGTTTGTATCCCGTCGCACCCCTCTTAATCAACAACCAATCCCTATCATCCCGCCACGTTACCTATCTTTTCAAAAACAAATTTCTAATTCCAACGCTCCTCCCATTCTTAAACCACACTCGGGACCACCGGAGCAGTAGCTGTACTGCCTTTTTGTATCTGCCTTGACTCACGAAACCCTCGTTTTCACTTCTTTGGTTAGTAGTTTCTTCCTCTCCACCTCTCCTCTTCATTTCTTCGAATCTAGCTCAGTTGAGAAACTGCGAGCCCGACAAAACATTCTCGTCTCTGATTTCGGTGAGTTTGATTTGATTTCACATTTTTACATAATACCCATTTCAGATCTCTCACAACTTTCTTAACACAATGTGGGTTGTACCGTGTATTGCAGGTTTTGCTCTGAAAGTCACGCGTTCAGGCTGAGAATACCCAAGTTTAGTATGGTGAAACAGGTGATAAGGAAGAGAAACCCTAATCTTTTTTTTCTTTTTTGGTTGTTGCGAGTATATTGATGTGTTATATATGATGATATGGGTTTGACTTGATTTTTGGGTTTGTCTTTTTCAGATTGATCCAATGGGGCATATAGAAAATGAAGATCTGGTCCCGATGTGGGTGAAACCAATGCTGAAATCAAGGTATTTCACTACTTGTCTCCTCCATGCTCATTCCAACAAAAGCGAATGCAACTTCTTTTGTATTGACTGTCATGACAACAATGCCCTCTGTTCTTATTGCTTGAAACACCACCAGCACCATCGCATTCTTCAAGTATGTACATGAATGTTACATTTTGTTCTGATTTACTCCAATCGGAATTGCAATGTGAGTCACCCATTTACCCATCTTGGTTTTTGTGCAGATTCGGAGATCTTCGTATCACGATGTTATACGGGTGAGCGAGATTCAGAGATACATCGACGTATCTGGAGTGCAGAACTATGTTATCAACAGCGCTAAAATTGTATTTCTGAATGAGAGACCGCAACACAGAGTTGGAAGAGGATTTGGGAGTACTAACAATTCTTGCCAGATTTGCTGCAGAGCTCTTCTCGAACCATTCAAATTCTGCTCCTTGGGATGTAAGGTACGTTTGTTCACCCCAATAAAACCCATTTATTCAAATCTCGAAATCAGTTTCTTTTTTGAGTTTGATTTGACGAAAATGCCAATGTGTCAGGTGGAAGGCATGAGTCGCGAGGGAGGTGACGCGCACGTGACGCTCATGCTCCCATGGGAGTTCAACCAGCAGACAACGCTGTCGCAGTTTAAATACTCATCTTCTTCTACATCGTCATCTTCATCGTCTACGAGTCTCAAGAAGATACAGATAGGGTTCAAATCGGACGGATGTGGAGGGGAGTTGAAAGATGACGATTTTACCCCTGTGACTCCACCCATCATTAATTACAGGAAGGGCAAGCCCAGGAAAGGCATTCCTCATCGAGCTCCGTTTTGAAACCGGTATCAACAAGGGCTTAATTGGAAAGAAAGAAATATTATTTTTGTTGTGTGGGTTGTGTACATATATGGTAGTGTTGTGGTCGGTAGTTGTTGAATATGTGATTTATTATGATGAATGAATGAACCAATTAATAATTAATGATTTTCGTTTTGTTTACTGATTCACTTAATGTGTTATAGTAACAAACACTTAATGTGCCTCGTCATGGCAAGCTGTCGGTCTGCTCTCTCTTTGAACGAATTCAAATTTTCATGTTACTTTCGGTTTTGGACTTGTTGGGAATTCATTCATAATTTTTTGGTGGGAAGTACAAAAATGTGAAGTGCATTTTGGTGTGTGAAGTTAGTGAAGAGGGGGCGGCGGAGTGGTGTGGGGGACACCTGAGTGGGTCGGTGGTTTTGTTTCAGAAGGATGGCAGTTTGTGTTTGTTGTGGTGACAGGGTGGTATTGTGTTGGCGGTAAAATTGGATCAATGTTTTTATTGCTATTTGATTTTCAATTTGAATTATAGTTTGTTCTCAAAATGAAAAATGCAAAAATGGTAACCACTTTGAGCACCGATCTAACTGAAAATTGTACATTCTACCTCGATGCACACATGTCGATGTGTATTACACGGCATAGGTTGGTGCTCTAACTTTGTTACTTTAGCAGGTCCGTCTCAATAAAAGAAGGAACAACTTTTGTTCGTCCATTAAAGATGTGTTTAACAAAAAAAAAAAAAAAAAGATACGTGAGTTTGGCTAAATTAGTCACATGTGGTTTTTGTATAGAGTCGTATTCTACATGGTGAGCGAATTCTCTTATTAGATTTTTTAGAGCGGCGCTATGTGCATTTCAATTATTTATGAGGGCACCTTAAAAGTGTATCAATTTACATGCATTTTGAGGTGCCCTCATAAACAATTGAGGTGCACATAACCACTACAAAAAAATGGTTAATTAAAAACGGAATTAGCAACGGAACTAAATTCCGTTGCTACGAATAAATGGTTAGAGACGGAATTGAAGCAGAATCATTCAGAGACGGTATAGAGAGAGATCAGAGACCGAAATAGAGATAGAATTAAATTTCGTCTCAAAATAATGGCGCTAACATTCCCACCAAAAAGTTTAATTTTTTGTAACCGTTCGTTACGTCTCGAGATTTGTGCATGCTTCGATGCGAAGAATTGAAAAATGGGGACGGATGTAGAGAACCCCCCCTTTCTCTCTCAACCATTCTCACCTCCAACAACCCCTTCTCTCCCTCCTCAAATCTCTCTCTTAAAACCTCACCTGCCTCCCCCCCAGATTCACCGTCAACTCTCTCTCTCTCTCTCTCTCTCTCTCTCTCTCTCTCTCTCTCTCTCTCTCGACGATTCACTCAGTAAACTCTTTGTCTCTCTTTCCCCGAAATATGTTTCAAACCGATCGATTCATCAAACTCTTTGTCTCTCTTTCCCCGAAATATGTCTCTCAAACCCTTAAATCGTTACACCGTCTGCCGGAGGTTGGGGCCTCTACCGTCGCTGCGAGTTATCGTCTCTTCTACCGGAGGTGGTGCCGTCTACCGTCGCTGCCTCCGAAGCCATTGCCGACTGTCGTCGCTTCCTCTGAAACCATCGACGTCGCCCGCGCTTCTCGTCGCCGCCTGCACTGTCAGCCCCGCCGTTGTTCGTCGTTGATGTGTTGGAAACCATCGCCGTCTACCTTCGCTCTCTACCGCCGCTGGCTGTGTAGCCCCTGCCGCTGTTCGTCGCTGACGTGGAAACCATCATCTCGCTTTCGCCTCTCTGCTAGCTGTGGTTGTCAGCCCATTGCGGTTCGGCGCTTTCTTCATCGCTACCTCGGAAACCACCGTCGCTGCTTGTGCAACCCTCGCTACTGTTCGCCGCTGTTCGTCGCTGCAAGGTGAGGTAATCTCTCCATTGATATACCCTTTTCGATCAGTTTCGCAAATAATAGAACCAAAATTAGAACACATATTTTGGCTAAACTATAAGATGATCAACGTTTGATTCCCAGTTAGTGTCAAATGAAGAATATGATCACAAGTTATAACAAAAATATAACCATTGATCTGTGAATTAATTGAATCCAAAGACAAACAAATGTACAATTAGATAAATACTTGTATTTTTACCACAATCAACAATTCAATAATGAAAGAAATAAAAGTTATAATTTTTACTTGCAGACTCCTCATTTAGCAATGATCCGAAAATAAGATTGACAAATTTAACTAATGATTCTTACAAATTAAAATCAATTTTTCCAATTTGAAGTTAAAGCATAAACCTTCATGGCCTGTTTGGTTCACATATTAGTGAATCCAAATTCATGGGATTAATTAGTGATGGGACTAACACATGGGTTTAGATAGTTTAGTCCCATTTGTGTATCTTGTTTGGTTGGGAGTGTTAAGGTTGGGATTAAATGAAGTTGTCCACGTACATTTACTAAAGTACCCTTTAGTAAAAAACACCAAAACCCCCATTTCACTCATTTATCATCTCTTTGCCCCTGAAAATCAAATAAAATAAAATAAAAAAGAGAAGGGCTGGACTTGGCGTCTTCGCCGGAGAGAGGCCGAGGCCGCACTGCCAACCAAACAAGGACTGGACTTGGCGGTGGTGGAGATGGAGGTATGATTTGCGGTGGTGGAGATGGAGTTGCCCGAAATCCTCCAAGGATCGGACTTGGCGTCTTCGCCGGAGAGAGCCGAGGCCGCATCGCCACGTTGATTCTCTCCATTGCCACGAGAGAGAGAGAGAGAGAGAGAGAGAGAGAGAGAGAGAGAGAGAGAGAGAGAGAGATTTACAGAGATGATGGGCGGAAGCGAGAGAGGAGAATGGGATAAGGGGCGAGCAGAAGAGAAGGGCGAGAGGCGCGAAGAAGATGAAGAAGACAGGGACAAAGTCGATTTTAACAAAACAGTGCCTACTTTTGTTTGGTGTTTGTGTTAATGGGAGGGGTAAAGTGGTAATCTCCTCCACCACCCACTAAGGATTAGTTAATCCCACCAAAAATGGTGGTATTATTTAATCCACTACCATGCCTCTAAACTAGTCCGCTGGACTAGTTAATCCTCCAAGCAAACAGCGGATTAACTAGTCCAGTGTAGCTAATCCGGGCTAATACCACGAACCAAACAGGCCATCAATGCCTTAAAGAAGTGGATTTTGAATCATGAAATGAACAATAAAGATACTATATGTTTCTTTACAAATAAATAAGACTACATATTTTATATAGTCTTTTAAAGATGATAGCAATTTTATTCCAATAGTTCTTTAGATCGTGGATGAGATCTTGGATTCAAACTAAAATATTTAACTTTATATTCCTTATCATTGTCACCATTGAAGCTTTATTAACAACATTGCCATTTCTTTGCTTCAATATTAAAATGAATAAAAAAGTACATATGTAATACATATAATAAGTAGTAGAAAGAAGAAAATAAAATGTTAGGTTTACAAGGAAAAGAAACCAAATATAATTTTTGATACCCTTGTCCCCCTTTGTCAATCAGGTTAGGAGAAAACAATTGAATAAAATCAATATATAAAAAAAAGGAAATGATGATAAGTTCTTTACAATTGTAAGCCTACTTTTGGTGTACACATTAGTTTTGGAGTCATTAAGAATGATTTTAAATGTATAGTCATTTTGTAATGAAGATTGATTCATTTTAAGCAAACACTTGCATAAGTTTTTGTAATTAGATCCCTTAAGAATTCTAAATACACTTATATTTTGAAACATAGGAGGATAACATGTTAAGAAACAACTGAACATTTGGTTAAACTTTATCATTGTAATATCTGGTAAACCATTCAATATCCTCAACTAAACCTCATTCT
Organism: Stephania yunnanensis; assembly: GCA_039657365.1. Classification (NCBI taxonomy): domain Eukaryota; kingdom Viridiplantae; phylum Streptophyta; class Magnoliopsida; order Ranunculales; family Menispermaceae; genus Stephania; species Stephania yunnanensis. The sequence continues at coordinate 47,679,312 of CM077585.1, read as the reverse complement.
AAAATCATGGTCAGCGCAACAAGCCCTTAAAAAAATGAGCCTAGCTTTTATATTAGTTATTATTATAAATTTATACAATTAAACTTGACAATCAACATAAGCACTTTAACCACAAATAACAAACCACTGCCTTTTGGTTGAACTACAATGCAGTTGTCAAAAATAAATAGATTACCCTGAGTACATTTAGTATATGTCTATGTGAATACTAAGTCTTTGCATTGCATAATGTTTAAGTTCATCAAAATCTCAAGTACACTCTAAGGCCTAGTTGCCATTTTCTACAAATTCAGGTTCAATTAGCCTACAGAGACAACTGCTCTTGTTTGTACCCATTCACACATCACTTTATAAATTCAACAAAAAAGAGATTTGAGGAGAAAGTCAACAACTTGCTGAAGGAAATATTTTTAGGCTTTGGTTAGAAAATCATAAGTTTTAAAGCTAAGATTTAGAATTGAAAACCACTTGACCAACCTAAAAAAAAGTTAAAATTAAATTTGTCAGCGTCACCTTCGCCTTCCATACCGTCCGCATCGCCTGTACCATCGACATTGTCATCTAGAACCATACCAAATCGCCCATTGCAATCATCATCAGCAACATCGAGACATGACACTCATGTACCGACGATGCCTGCGCCTCTAGCCACCGCATCACCAGCAGCATCCCCATCTTATGACGGCAGAGCGGGCTTGCAGGTTACAGGCCCTCCACGGGCACCTCAGAGAATAGGGATCGAGCCCCCTCGCGTGCATAGGATCCCGATCACACTGATTGTGAATAATACGTAAGTTTGTATTTGATTGATATATGTATTTCTAATTGTCGATGTAAAGTATTAAATAATTTTTGACGATGTTATGCATTTTCATGAAACACAGGGAATTGCATCCTTCTCATTCTTGTGCCCGGCAGATGACAAAAGTTTTCAAGTGATGGATGATTCCATAAGGGTATTGTTAGAAGTAGTCGGTACCGAATCATCATAAAGACCATTACTGGCGCCAATGGCAGGTACGCAGGAATAATAAATGTCTTAGGATTTATACTAGTTTTTCAATGTCTCGTAACCATTGCACTTGCCATTTTATAGGCATGTTTTAGATGGGATGACACGATTCACGAGGATCTCATTCGTGCGGCGTACGACACGCATGCAGGCACAACGTACACCTAATTTGATGCACTAGTTAAAGAAGAACCGTGTGCAACCAAACTTTGTTACGAATGAGGCGTGAAGGAGATACTTAGAGTACTGGGAGAGCGAGGACTTTCTTGCTAGATCTAGGTAAGCGTATATAAATAGGAACACTGAGGTCGAAAAATCTGTGACTAGACCCTCGAAGCACGGTGGTGGCTCGGTGTCTTTTGTGACTACCAATGAAAGATTGGTAAGTGTTTTTTACACTCTTGTTTATTTTTTTCATTTCTACACATGTTCACTATGCCTGTATTTGCTTTTAATCTAGTTTTTTTATATATTTCTTACACATTGATGCTAGTTTAACTGAATTGCATTGTACATATTTCATTGAGTTCAGTTCATTTCACTTCTATGCAATTGATCTGTGATTGGCGAATATAAGGGCGCCGACCTACTAGTAATTGACATTTTTTAAATCAGTTATAACTTTTGTATGCAGACTAATACATCCGAGACGCCACCTACAGTGCATGAATTGTATTTGCATCTCCACACTGTAAATCACGACGGGTGACATTCATCGATACTAGATTGGAGCGGTTCTATGTAAGTATAGAAATACGAGTGAAATAGTAGTAAGTTTACTCTAAAAATATATAATTTAATCTATTTATTGTTGATCCATGCAGGCTAAGCTCCAGCGGAGACGTCAAGAGCTAACCCAGGCTACACCGGACCAGCATGTGGATGATGAGGCAATGTACTACAATGTGGTGGGTGAGTGTCCCAAAGGACGTTTCTACGGTCTCGGGTTGTTAAGGAGAAAGAAGAGAAGATATACAGATCCTGGCGCTAGCACATCCCAGCTCCGGAGATGGCGTCATGTTCAGAGTTCGATAGTGTTGCCGAGCAACTACGACAAGTTGTGGCATTTATGCAGAGACAATTTGGGATGACCATAGACGGAGCAGGCCTATCTCAGCCACGGCCATAACCACCACCACCACCACCACGACATCATGAGCAGCAGCAGCCACCGCAAATAGATCCCGCTGATCCACCACAACAACAAGACAATGTTGATCGAGATATGTAAGATTGGCTTACGAGAGATGAGCAGCTTGGTGATACTTATGTCTTTTTCTTGTTGTTTTTGTTACTTTTGAGATGATAATTTTGTTTTTGTACATATCTTTTACAGTCGTTTATAAAACTTTTAGATTGATAGTTCTTTTTGTGCATATTTAGAAGATTGGAAGTTTTTTGTGGTTGATGTTGAACATAGGATTGGTGATTTTTGTGAATACTTACATTTTTTTAACATTTATTATACTTGACAAGCTTTCGTGGATATATAAATCTTTTTCAATGTCGAATTGTACTTTTTTTCCCTCATTTCAATCTTTGGTGTTGATATATATTGTTGATATATGTATGACAAATTCTGGTTTTTTTGGGAATGTTAGCACCCCCAAGGAGTTGTTGGAGGGGGTGCAAGCGATGGAATAGGTGTGATGCTTGTATTTTTGGGTTTACAGGTTATGGAGAACCAATTGGATTGTCTTTAGCAGTGAGAATAATAAGAAGCTTACAAACGGAATTGAGACGGATTAACAACGGAATTCAGAGATTCCTTTGCTATTCCATCTCTAATAGCCAAGGAAATAGTCACGCGAAACTGGGTATTATTAAATTTATGCACGAAATAGAGACGGACCGGAAACAAAATTTAAGAATTCCGTGTCTAATCCGATGCTGATCAGCAACGAATTAGAAACGGAATGTGATTGCAATCGTCTCCTAGGAATAAGTTCCATTTATGTTCCGTTGTTGATTCGTGTCTAAATTCTTCTCAAATCCGTCTCTATTCAGTCTCTAATCAGCTATGGAATCCATTTCCGTTGCTGAGCAAATTAGCGTGCGTCGAACGTTTTAGAGACGGAAATAATTCCGTCTCTGATCCGTTGCAGAATATACTCAGAAGCGGAATTCATACTAATCAGCAATGGACATTTTTCTGTCTTTGATCAACTGTTTTTTTGTAGTGAGGGGTGCTCATTTTTTAAGATGGGAAATTTATACTAAAATGACAAGGTAAATCAGTATCTCAGATCTGAACTTTTTCTTGTTCTCGGTATCAATCTTATCCTCAATAATATTTTTGATATCTCATAACTTCCCGCCAAAATAAGCAAAAAATAATATGACTTATTTATCTCACTACCTCTCTCCAATCTTAATTTAAGGACACTAAGGTTCTCAAATTAATCAATGCTATTTAAAATCATATATATACATATATAAAATAATTATTTTTGTGAGAAGGTCTTGCGGCGTAACACGCGGCTTTTGAAAATCTCTACTAACATGACACGTGACATGATGATGTTATAATTAAGATTTATAACAAAAATAAAAATAAAAAACACAAGCCATTGATCTTTCTCATACTTAAGAGAATGGTAAGATGGTAAAACACAAAATAACATTTTGACTGTGATACTGTGATGTCATTAACTACTATTTTATTTTTTTGCTATTTTTTAGGTTATGTTTTAAATTGTCATACAAATAGGATTATTTGGTTTTTAATTTTTTTTGTAATTTGTAATTTTCTTTTTTTGTAATTTTTAGGTTATGTTCTTAATTGTTATACAAATATGATTTTTTTGGTTTTAGAATTTTAATTTTCTAATTTTCCTTTTTTTGCTATTTTTTAGGTTATATTTTTAATTGTTATATAGGGTTTTTGGTTTTAAAATCTTAATTTTCTAATTTCTTTTTTTGCTATTTTCTAGGTTATGTTTTCAATTGCTATAAAAATAGGATTTTTGGTTTTTAAATTTTAATTTTCTAATTTTCATTTTTTGGCTATTTTTTAAGTTATGTTTTTAATTGTTATACAAACATGATTTTTTATTTTAAAATTCTAATTTTCTAATTCTCTTTTTTTTTTGCAATATTTTAGGTTAAGTTTTTAATTGTTATACAAATAAAATTTTTGGTTTTTAATTTTTTTTTTTCAGAATTTTCTATTTATTAGATGCTAAATACTACATACATATATATTAGATTATTTAGAAAGAAACCAAACTATATAATATTTTTTAGGTTATGCTTTTAATTATTATACAAATAAGATTTTAATTTTTTTTTCGGAATTGTTTCTGTGAGAAGCTCTCACGATATGTGGCGTGTGAGAAGCTCTCGCAACGTGACATGTGACATGATGATATCATAATTAATTGGGTGACCCAATGGTATGATATTAGATTTAGGAGTAAGTGGTCATAGGTTGAAACCCAGCTATTTCTATGTAATATTGTAAATATTTAATGTTTGTGTAGATTTAAAAATATGCAGAGTTTGTGCAAGTATTTATTTTTTTATTAATTGTTGAGGGACTTAAAATATGCGACTTTGAGTTCATATTAGAGATTACGTAATAATTATTTTTATATTTTTAAAAAAAAATTTAAAAATAATTTTGATACTTAATCTTGCTTGCGCGCGAAACACTAAATGTCGACTATTTTACAATATTACAATACGCAAGGACGTACAAAAAAATCTCATTGATTTATTTGATTTCGTCAAGTCTTTTAGGCTAAAGTATTAATACTATTTTGATTTATTTGATTTAGTTGCTACCTCTTTCTCCCATAATTGTATCTTTTCTTTGAATTATGCAGTTAGATGCCTAATTTTTTTTTGCAATCATGACGTTGGAAGCCACCACCACATTGACTACTTTGGAGGAGGTTTATTGGACACCTCAATAGTGGAACAAAGGACCAATTGCATGCATGGCATATGTGAGAAATCCGCGTAAGGTACTAAAATCTCCTTAAATTATAACTTAATAGACTGATCAACCCCTTAAATAACCTCTTGAATTCATTGAAACCCTTCAAGTGAAAAAACAGTAGAACTAAATACCCCTTTACTCGTTTAGACTGAAATTGTAAAAATACCCGTTAACTTAATAACAAAATTCGAAAATAGTACACGAGTAATTCACATGTGTTGGACTTTATATTGTTTAATCTAAGTTCAACTACTAACTCATAAGATATAGTCTATAAATAATTTGTCTATCAATCAAAATGTTAATTCCTCCATGTATATGACGCTAACACATCAGGGACAATTATTGTAATTTAAACAAAATCTACAGCTAGATGATAGTCAAGAATTAAACTCAACTTTCCAATGGCTTAAAAAACTTCCAAGTCTCCAAACTTTGCAAAGTAGTTCACAATTACAACACACTCAAAAAATAAGTTTAAGAAAATCTTAAAATCGAAAAATAAATTACACAAATTAAAAAGAGATAAGAGAAGAGATATAATTAATGATGGTTGATTTTTTTAATAAATAAAAAAACTAATCTCACATTATAAATCCGCTCAACGCATTAACTTTAACATGTGTTTTTAATTACAATTTTCGTTTAAAGAGGTATTTAGTTCTACTTTTTTCACTTAAAGTTTCAATGGCCAAGAGGTTACTTAAGGGGTTGATCAAGCTATTAGACTATAGTTTAAGGGTTTTAATACCTTACGCCATGAGAAATCTCACATTTCTTAAATATGTATTAATTATAAGAATAAATCTACTTGGATTCATGAGTCCGGACTCATAGAGAGATTTTTATAATTTTTGTAAATATTTAAGGGGTATCAAATAAATTTTTACAAGTGTGGTTACTTCATTAATTGCTTGATGATGTATTTGAAATAAAAAAAAGTTGAGTCCGGACTTATTAGTCCAAATAGCACTACCCTAATTACAAAGACAAACGAGTCTTAATTATAACTTATGAATTAAGGCTCGAGAATCGATGAAAATTAAATTGTACAATAATTTTATACTCCCTCTGGTCATTTATATAAGTCGTTCTAGTAAAATCCTTTTGTTCAAAATTGTAAGTCGTTTTTGGATTTCGAGAGTGAATTTATTGCATTTTTACTTATTTTACTCTTATACAAATTAAATATTTATGATTTTTTAATTTTTCAATTCATTTAATGTCAAATGATATATATGTAAATTATACTCATAATTAAGTCTAACTTAATTTTTGTGTCCTTACCATAAACGACTTATATAAATGACCGAATAGAGTAATTGTTTAGTGATTTTTTAGTGCCTATTACTCTTTCCTGATCATAATCAGATTTGTTTGAGAGAATTGGTCAATTTTTACAATAGGTGTCGTTTGAAAAAACCAACCCTTATGGCTACAAGAAAAGGAATGGTAATAAATACACATTAATCAATTTAAAAACCCAATAAATCCCCTTCCAACGATTGAAAATGGTGGGAGCCAATGCTCGGATTCTCGAACTTGGACAACACAAAATTAAACCAGGCGAGAGAAAATAAAACTTTGGCCCAATTGCATGTGTATAAAAGCAGTATTTCGTTATTAATTGATCCCATCAATTGCATGTGCACAGAAGTTAAAAAAAAAAAATAAATAAAAATAATATGGAGGTGGGATAAAACTTCACTGCTAAAGAGTGTTTTAGTCCTTACCTATCATATTCTCTTCAATCAACACACATTAGGGGGACTCCTTATAAATTTTAATTATGATAAAACGACACATAAAAAGATCCGAAAGGAACATTTGGTAATTTTATGTGAGATTTTTTTAATCGAATTGGACAATTGGAAGTTTTAGCGTGTTTGTAACAATGGTGTCTTGTGTGAATCGGAAGTTTAAGGTTATTAACTGATATTTGACATTAATTGGATCGATTTCTTGAAGAAAAATAAGTTTTTTGGTGTGTTGTTTGAAAACTGAAATTTGGGAGTAAAACTTGATTTATTTGTGTTTGATGCAAGAAACTCGTGGGTATTGGTTCCAATCTAATGTTGAACCCTCCATTCAAGGTTTGAGGGGTAAAAGAAAAAGAAAACATGATTGAAAAATCGATGAAAAAAAAGACGTATATTTTCTGCTTGCACTTTGAGGAAGGAGGAGAAAGGCCTGGGCCGAGCTCTCCTGGCCCAGCCCATACGCCACGGGCCGAAACCAGGCCAACCGGGCCGAACCGGCTCGGGCCTATAAACCCAATAAAACAAATATTTTTAAAATACAAAAAATCATTGAAAAAAAACAAGACGCAAATCAGGAAAATTAATGAGAAATTGAAAAAAATCAGTGAAAATTGAAAAAAAAAATTAAAAAAAAAGAACAAAATAGGAAATTGGGTTTGCAAGTATTCGGAGGATTTTACACAAAAAATCTGTCTTATAAAGTATGCTACGAAAACCCGAAAGATGCAAAAAATAAAAAATGGAAAAATGGTAGGAAATCGATTTGGAGTAGTAAGGTATAACTAATGGTTTGGAGTACTAAGATATAACTAAAATGTAAGAAACACTATGAGGAATACAAATTAATACTTCTGAAAAAACTTAATTTTCTCTATCGATTATCAACTTAAATAAATCTCTCAAATTATTTTGAAAATGATTCCATATTGAATATTAAATTATCATCATAATTTATAGAGCTTCGCATGGTCATATAAAAGCATAGTTTCAAATTAACTTATGTTATTCAAATCGAAGTTCAGAAACATGTCACATGTTGTGACGAATCAAAGCGAAATACTCAAAGTCTCAGTCCCACGATTAAGATCCAAAGACAAGAAATCAGTGAGAAAATAATAACATATGAAAGTTACGTGAAAAACCTCAAAATTAGATAAAAAAAATTACGAGCAAGAAACAAGACATTCAACTATCAATGATTTAGTACACAAATGAAAACTCTGCTCTATCTAAACCTCAGATATAAACCCCAACAAAATTCAATCTCACAGTGTCGCGTACCCGCTCGCATGCTTATACGCTACCGACACACACTCGGCTCTCACAAACCCCTTAACATTATGTGTTCCTACATTTTATATACAAAACATTTGTTTGGACTCTTTGAGCCCAGACTTTAATAGTTTTTACTAATAATTTAATTTACCTAACTAAATAAAAAGACACTCTAACACCAATAACACATTTACCTCTTTCACCACCTCCACTTCCACCGACTGCCGTCGACGGTCGACCACCGACGACTGCCAACCGTCGGTCGCCGCCGCCGACCGCCGACCACTGCCGACCACCGCAAAATAAAAATAAATCAGCTACTGTTCGTTCCTCCCATGGGCCCTTCCCCAACAAAATATTTACGCAACAAAATAAAAGAGATATTGTCTCTTTAGTCACGCATTGACTCACCCTTCCCCAACTTCGATCCATATCTCAAATACCACACCCTTGTTGTCTATTTCAGATTCAAAATTTCTCTTTCTCTCATGGAGGACACCCTTCCTCCGCTTCTCTCTCGGCCAGATCTGGTCGAGAGAGAGGAGGAGGTTGGCCATGCCAACGAGAGAGATAGAAAGAAAAGGCCAGAGAACGGCCACCGGCGAGGCTGGATGATAACGGCGGCTGCCGGTGACAAGTTGTCACGACGACGTCGACAGCGACTGTGGTCACGGCAGCGGAAGGGTGGATGGTAGATCGAAAAAGTAAAGGATTTATATAAAGGGTATTTAAGTCTTTCTTGTTATTTGAGTCCGGACTAATCGAGTCCACCTAACACTACCCTTTTATATATATGGAAGATTCTACAATGGAGCCCAAATATATATTTATCCATTTCGTGGGAACCCCTCAAAATATGTTGTGGATTAAATGTTTTATGCATTTATGACTCATAGATTAATGTGTTGGATTATAATCCAATGGTCGTAAATGTAGTTCCATGACATGGATATTTTTGTGGTTCTTATATATATTCTAGTTTTCCTGATGTGCAATATATACTAGTTTTCATGTCATGCTTAGCACATGCTGCCTAAATCTTGAATTAAAAATAAAAATAAAATGCAATTTAAAAATTCAACATAATTCATTAAATACAGAGTTTCAAATAAATAATTTATTATTGTAAAAATATAAAACTAATTAAATTTGAGACGGCGCCATCAAATATTTAACAATATTTTTTTGATTAAGAGTACTTAAGAAAATTAGGAACATTTTAATTCATCTTTTAACCTTAAACATTTTAACAAAACAAGTAGTTGATGACAGTTTCGATGACATTCTTATTTGATTTTTTTAATTGCATAATTCGACAAATTTTACGATAGATTGTCTTTTTTTTTTTTCATTGTCTATCAAGACATTACACTTTTTTCATATAAAAGACCATAAAAATCTTTTCAAGAAAAATTCACACTTCTATATATTTATGTATTTGAATATGATTAATGTTTCACGAGTCCAAATATAGGGCAACCAGGGAAACCCACAACCCAAATAAATTATAAGACTATTTCATGTAAGCTCCATACTAAGAAAACCTTAGAGAAAGAACTATATGTTTATAACATTGACATCAAAAACCTTAAACATCAGCTTCTAATTCACTTTTCTTCAATCATTTTTTGCCTCAAAAACTTTATAAGCAACAATCACCACAAAACTTGCTCACCTTCAACATCAAAATGCTAGATTACAAGCATGAATGGACGGTAAATGATGTTTTTTTGCACTCTGGAAGTTAACCCCTTTTCATCTTACTCTATAAGTAAATTTGTCAACAACAACAACAACAACAACAACAACAACAACAATGACGGCATAGCCTTACTCACAAATTAGTTAGGGTCGGCTACATAGGTCAAAGTCTTTTATCGCTCTCAATTTATTGCGATGTATAAGCCAAGACAACGTAAAAAGAAAAATAGAACATTTGGTGACTTTATCCTTAGTCTTGATGAAGTTTGCAAGTATCAAAGAGACAAAGATGATAAAATTTACTACCATTCCATTCAATGAAATAATTAAAAATTCTTTTGAGACTATCCAACAAAATAATTTACTTTATTCTAGACCTCTCTTCTTCTTCATCCTCGTCATTCTTTTCTGTATCATCATCTCTAATGCCACAAATGAACAACCTCTTCAATAAACCCTGATACAACATGGCATGTGAGTCTGATTCATAGTGATTATTTATCAAAGAATGACTTTGGTTATCAAAAAATTGGCTGAGTCATACACTCTACATATTGAATAGCGAAAATCATGTAGGCACAACATACTTGGAGATATTACCGATTTTTATTATTGCAGAACCAACTTACAATTGTAGTGTACAACATCATAACCAAAAAAATACAATTAGCAAAAACAAAATCGAGAGACTCTCAAAATATATCCAAACTTAGGAAAAAAGCTTATATCCCATTCAGATCGACATCGACCATTTCCAACATTTGAAAAGCATAATCGGAGCTTTATAGAACAATAAATAATAAGGTGATAACATGAAAAACCAATAAAGCTCCAAAAAATGCTTACTAATGTGAATCCTGATATTTAAGAAAACTTAGAAGTGTGATTGGAGCACCATATCAAAGATAAGATGATTGATTTCATTTATAGCTAAGGCACAACAGATTAATACAGTGAGGAAGTCCAACAATTTCTAGAAAAAGCTACAAATGCCAATTATAGTAATTTTTATGTACTCGGAATTACATTTTGTTTCTTTGGATTACCAGCCAAACCGTGAAACTTCTACTGACTAAACAAAATAAGAACATTAAAAACAATTATGCACTATATTTACTTACATAATAGGAAGAATCATGAATATATTAAATACAAAAGTGTGAAAACAAGAAAGTAATGAAATTTCAGTTACAATTGGAGCTACCCTTTATTAATTGCAATACAATCATACTGCCATATATCACTGTTGGCTAATCCCTAACTATAACTGAACTGAAATGTAATCAAATCAAGAAGAAAGGAGATACTCTAACTTATGAATATGGCATCCAGCAACACTAAAAGATAAGTAACCAAAAATTTAGAAAAGAAACTGTAGAAACGTACCTAGATTTATAATGTATTAGAGATGAGGATGTTCACATATGATCAAGGGTCATATACAAATCACTCTAATATATATAAATGAGTTAATGGAAACTAAAACTTATCATTTCAAATTACATGCAAGGAAAGAAGGAGAGTTATAGAGAAGAAAATCATCAATTGCTTTGAAAATTCAGAGATTTAGGAGTGATGATCAAGTTAAGGAAGCTCCACATTTAGGTAAACCAATCTATATCACCACATTGTGAAATTCAAACAAAAAATTGTAAGTTTTGGCTCTGTTCTGATTTTTCCGTAATTTCAGTGGGCAAATGACTTTGTTTTTAAAATCTAACTCCTTATTTGAATTCCTTATGAAACTCCGCTAAATTTACTATAAAGAAGTTATGGATTTGGATTTGTTTTCATTAAGTTATAAATTTTTGAATTTCATAAAGCGGTGATGTAGATTGCTTTACCTAGATGTGAAGCTTCCTTAACTTGATCATCACCTCCTAAATCTCTGAATTTTTACAGCAATTGTTAAGTCTTCTTCTCAAGAACACTCATTTTCCCCTTCCATGTAATTTGAGATGATAAGGTTGAGTTTCCATTAACTCATTTATATGTATTAGAGTGATTTGTTTGTAACCCTTGATCATATGTGAACTCCCTCATCTCTAGGAAAATCTAATGGCCTATAGCCTGGTCCTACAATCCACTAATTCAATCAAGCTAACACACACCAAAACTTAAGTTATCTAATGATGGTGCTAACACACATTTCGAGGCACATTTGTATGATCTCAACTATAAGGACATTAAATTAGTTATTTTTAATCACACTTAACTAATTTAGGACTTAGCATATCACTCTCTATTTCGGTCCTACGTTGACACGCATCTCAAGGTGCATATCTACTCACGTCTTGACGTATATATATAAATAGAAGTGACTTAATAAGTCCACACACATACCATGCACTAAGCATCTATCATAGCAAAAATAATATATTACTCGATCTTCGACTGAGCGTTGGGACCTTGTACTCGCTTTCAGGCCACATCATAGATCGGTGATCCTTAATTATGGACCAAATCCATTATTAGTATTTTGGGTCATTACAATCTTCTCAATTAAGAGGAATCTCGTCCTCGAAATTTACTTTATCTCAATTCTCATTTTAATTATCTTTTCACTCTCATTATACTTACCTTAGCAAAAATCTCAAATGATTCTAGCCCCAAAGCCTGCTTTTCACAACTACCATAGATGGATTCATTGACCACTTCAACCTGGGTTCACATATCTCAATAGGCAAGTCCACACTTAGCAGCTACCTATACATTATCACTATATATGACACTTTGGTCATAGTACTCAAGAGCAAATTTCGCTAAGCGTAACTTTCTAGGAAGTTTTAGGTGTTTCTTATTAAGATAACATTACTCCTACTTATCAAGTTTCTAACTTGTAAATCACAGACTAAGTCGGATCACCCTCGACAATCCAAGCATCAACTCTCCCGCAGGTCAACAATCTTAATTCATGTAACATGAACTAATTTCGCTCAATCTCAACAATGTCTTCAACAAACTATTGTAAGAATCCATAGCAATCTCGGTAACCCATCATTGTTTCTCTCTCAATTCGTCGCAGGTTCGTAACTCTTCATTATTCTATCATTTTATATTGAGGCTGGTGTAGTCAAGTGTGCTTGTACCATAGTAAGGTTTAATCAACTGCTAACCCTGAGCAATGACTATGTCAGTCTCTCGTTGTATTTGTCTACAGTAAAAATGTGTTCACTACTGCTTGTGCAACCCTAGCTCATCGTACTCCACAAGTCGATCGCCATCGAGAATTAGATTCTACGCATATATCATATATAAAAATATAAAATATAATATGTACATATATTAATCCCCAACTCATCTTCACTCATTTCCCAACTAATAATTTCTAAGCAAAAGATCATTTGGTTTCCACTTATAAGATTTGTGTTTTATTCAAGTCTCGTTTCATACTTATCGTGAACATTGGCTTTAATACCAACTGTAACAATCCCTTCCCTAATCTAGGGCACCGCCAGACTTAATACTTAACAATGTATTAGTCATCCTTTTATTTCATTTACCTCATTATACGTGCTCAGGATAAATATTATTCATTTCTCATTAGTTGTGATTTTCAAATTTAATTAAAACTTTTAAAATATTTTAATATTATCAACAAAAAATTTAATAAAAACACTTATTGTGAAAACTAGGAAACAACGACCACATGTATATAAACAATGGAACGACGATGACGGTGTCATACACATTTGTCTGGTCGGGGAACTATCGCTCAACCGAAATATATATAAACCAAGAGTATGTGAAAGACATAAAGTAATTCATACGATAAAATATCAAAAACCTATAAAACCTAAAGTAGCAGCACGTAAACGAGTCAAAGATAGTCGTCGATTGTCTCATTAACCAATCAGCTACTAGATGATTTGCACCCACCATCATAAAAATGACACCAGTGTAGTAATGTAGAAAGTAACATTGAGAGTCATTTATCAATATTACATCCAAAAACATATATTTACAACACAAAAATACTGAAACAGAAACATGTTACGAAATATCACAAGTAAACAAAGTAAGATCAACACAACCGTTAAGAATGAACTAATTTCAGTTAACCGTGTGTCCAACACATTAGTCTGAACATTAAGCTTTTGATCACATAGACATCATGTAATTGCTTAACTAGCAATGCACGTAGGTATTATCCTTATTAGCTATAAAACACGACATATCAACCTCATATTATAGGTCAACATACATAGCACTTCAAATATTACCCTAATTGGTCACCGCTTGTTCATTTTATTAATCTTATAGAGTAGGTCCGTGTCACTAACTAGTTAGAATACCGAAATCCTCGAGTCCTATACCCCGTGTTCTGCACACACCCTAAATCAAATTAGGAAACCTAAACACATTCTAATTTGACAACAATCAAAGTTTAACATACACACTGAATTCAAGACATGACATACAAAATACAAATATGCAACTAGTCCAAACAACTGTAAACAAGAAGCAACAACAAGAAATGAAATATATTGAAATATCTCAATAAGTTTATTTACAAAGCACTGATAAGTCGGTATTTGTGGGTATTTAAAAGTTTATTTTAGTATATTTAATTATTAAAAGTATTTAAAATATATATTTAATTAAAATTTTTGGTCATTTTTAGGTGAAACGGAGTGCGTGATTGAATTCGTGGCGGAAAAATACTCAAAATGGAGTATTTACTTGCAGTGATCGGATGCCGGACATTTGAATAACAAACCCGTCAGCACAAGCCAGCGCGACCAATGAGGATATGCCACGTCAGCAGACTCCAGTTCCGCGCCAATGAGAGACGCCACGCGTTGCCACATCAGCTACCGCAACCACGTCAAACGCCACCTTATTTTCTTCTCTTGATTCAGATACCGTCGATATGCCTCGGGATTCGTGATTACACAGACTCCCATATTTTCGCCGTATTCGCGCAAATTCTTCTTCTGCGGTTCTTTGTCCACGTGGCACGCTCCTATTCGCCAGACGGGTCACATTGACGAGTTTCAGCTACTCACGTGATGCCACGTGTCGCTGACTCACTCACAAACAACCAAAAGCGCACAGAGCTCGATGAATCAGATGGTGACAAGTAAGCGGCGGTGACAGGAGAGGTCTAATGGTATTTCGACACGTGGCGCGACGTTAAAAATCAGCGAATCACGCAGAGACACGTGGCAGAGTCGGAATTTTGATCTAAAAACACCCCTACGATGCTCATCGGCGCACGAGTCACGTCCCTAACCCCTAAAATTAGTATCGGAGACCAATTTGGAGTATTTTTATATATTAGGAACCTAGGTATTATTAGAAGAAGAATTAATTATTATTTTTTAGAGATCAATTATTAGTTTTTAGTAGTGATTTTTGAAGATGATGTCCGGCTAATCAATTTATTGCCTAAGTTGAAGGGGAAGCAAGTCGAAATTATGGATTCAAAGTATATTATGTGAGATCTTTTATTTTATTATTTATTTAATTTAATTTCTCCTATTTCATTGTTGTTGATTTAATGATTATGATTTAGATCTATGGTATGTATGAGGCCAGTGCATGCGTTTATGTGGACAATCTATTGTTATTTGGAATATTAGTATCAGTGTAATTGTGCGTTTAGATCAATAAAGTAACAAACATTCACCTGTTTGTCGTAAAACCCTTTCGGTGTTTGAATGTACAACAATTGAATCTAGGTTAAATCGGCAGCGGTTGCGATCCGGTTATTTAGGATTAGTATTCTCATAGATCCATATTACCGTGGTTAGTGTGTTAAACCTGATTGGCGGATGTCTAGGGTTATACATTAATTATGGAAGTAGTTAGTGGCAGACGTCCTAACTATTGAAATTAGGGGAATTTGGAATTTTTGGCGGATGTCTATTTTCTATAGCTAATCTAGGAGAATTTAAATTAATAATTTTTTGGGGAAAGATTGAAGACCATGATTGCTATTGAATCTTGATTCTGATTTGTGGAAATGGAGATTTAGGTGTTATTTAGGCATTAATTAGGTGTTAATTGATTATTAATTAATTATTTAATAATTAGTTAGTTGTTTTATTTTATTTAGTTTAGTTAAATAAGTTAGTTAGTTTAATTAATATTTATTTTAAAACCCCCGATTTTCCTTTTTTGTTGTTTTAACCTAAGAAAGACAACCAGTCTCTGTGGGATCGACCATTTGCCACTACTCTATAAAATAGTTGGTTTAGAAAACTTTACTTTATTGACGTGTTCGGCGCGCGTCAATTTTTGGCGCCGTTACCGGGGATTGGTATATTTCTTTCTTTGGTTTATTGTTATTTTTATTTTTATTTTATTTTATTTTTATTTTTTTATTTTGCCTATCTAGTTCCTTGCTCTTAACATGTATCCAGGCAATATCTCGAGTTCCACTGACCAGAAACTTGACCGAATAATATCCATAATGGAACATCTCCTCTCCTCTGGTGAAGTGCAAGTCCACCCCGCGATGGACTCCTCCTACCCCCATAATTATGGTCGATACGAAGACTCACATTATTATAATGTGAATGGGATAGGTATGCCACAAAATATATATCAATATTTTAACATGAATTCTTTTGTTCAACAGGTCGAAGTTTGCGAAATTTGTGGAGACTATTCTCATTCTGCACACAATTGCCCCTATTATCCACAGTATGAGAATTATCACTATGCTAACTATGCATCGCAACAATGCGACTTCTCTGGATTCATGTCACACGCACAGGTTCCTCGACATGAAGGAAATCAACGGTTTCATCAAAGCCTCTCATTGGAAGATATGGTGATGCAAATGATATATCAAATGAGAGAAAGTGTGCAAGACTTTCGACGGTTTGTCATAACATACGATAACTTGATTTTAGTTTCCAAGATCGAAGGACTTGGTAACTGACTTAGATCAATATATTGCTAGTCGTCAAAGAAAAACTGATGAAGCAGAGTTGTGTAGTATACGACCAACTTTTAACCCAGAGGAGTGTTGGGTTTTGGGGTTCATACGCAGCGGAAATTACAAAATAGTTTTGACAAAAACCCCAACAGGATCCGAATCTAATTCCATTAAAAACGTTTAAACCATGAAAAACTTAATCATACCTCAATCGAAATATACCTTTCTGAAGGTTGATCGATCTCTAAGGCGCTGCCAATGACGAACGCCCTCTATCAGCAATCCACACAAGAACGGCGACCGAGATTTGAAGTGCTAGCTTCGAGAGAATACCAAACCTTTTTGTTTCTCTCCAAAACGATCCAGAGCATACCAAAAACCCTAAGTCATTTCTAAAACGAAAATAGAGTTTCAGCCTTTTTTCTTTCGTCCCTGTGTTCTAACTTAAAACGTCTATTTATACAACCCTTGTATATAGACGGTTAAGTAAATTACACATATACCCTTACTTAAAGAAGTATAAGTGTAGTACACCACAAAGACGTTTCTGTCATGAATTTTATCACATAAAATTCATTTTTCTGAATCATCTTAAAATCTCGCAAAACCATTCTTAGTGTGCGACCCAATAGGCCCATACAACGTTGGCGGTGTACCAAAACACATTTTGGTCTACAAGTCATAAGCGGTCTCTAGCAAGACATTATGACTACCCAAGTTGTACGAATATCAAATCGATACAACCTAATCAATAGTGTACATAACATCCTTTTGTCACACGATATCCTTTTAATCAAACATAAGGCATGGAATTGTCATCCAACATGTTCAATCGTACTAGTCTCGATCTCTAGGTAGACTGAAAACATCCAAGTGACATTGATCAATATCAATTCACTTAGACTAGGCCTTTTAACAGTATAACACATCGAGGGATCCACTAGATATCTCTCTTTATATGAGAGGGACAAATTCTATCTCGATTACACAACTTCATCACATTGCTCACACAGTAACCAATCACAACCTTTATAATCGTCTGGTTAAAGACAACGTTTGATTGTGTCAAATTACTGTGTTCTTAATGTTGAAGTCTCTGGCAATCTCAAGTCAGAGGACTGAAAAATATACCTATCATGAGAAACAACTATGACTTAATCCATGTGATGTTCTCATAGCGGGTCGGTCCAATACTTTGTTCCCTAACAAGTACTCGTAATCTTGATTCGTATCCCTATACGTATAATCATCATATAATCATCAATCAAGACTCACACTAGTCTTAATTCATTATAGTTCCCAGTATAATGATCGAGTAGGGACATTTAGGATATTTATGTAAATACCCATGGATCTTATTATAATGTAAACATGCAAATTAATTATAATAAACAACAAATGAAATCCTCTATTTTATTAACTAAAAGTATTCATAAAGATAGTTAATGGATTGACCTAGCGCACATGCCCCATCATCTCTCACTTGCACTAAGGCCAATCATACATGCATCTAATGCCTAATGATCTAACATGACCATCATGTTTTGCTTGTGGAAGAGCTTTTGTCAATGGATCCGTAACGTTGTCTTCAGTAGGTACTCTGCAAATCTTTACGTCTCCCCTCTCAATAATTTCTCTCGATGAGATAAAACGCCTGAGTATATCTTTGGATCTGTGGTGTGATCTAGGTTCTTTGGCTCATGCTATTGCCCCGTTATTGTCACAATACAAACAAACAGGGTTAGCAATACTTGGAACCACACCTAGTTCGAAATGAACTTTTTGATCCAAATCGCGCTCTCCTTTCGCATCGCATCGAACACCGCAATATACTCGGTTTGTTGTAGAGTCTACCACGCCTCTTGCTTTCGAACTTTTCCGCTTCTTTGCACCCCCATTCAAAGTAAACACATATCCAGACTTCGATCTAAAATCATCTATATCGCTTTGAAAACTTGCATCTCGTGTAACCATTTGCAACTAGATCATTTTCAAAACCTCCATAGACCAATAACACTTCCTTAGTTCTTCTTAAGTACTTAAGGATGTTCTTTATCTTGCTATCCAAAGTGACTCTCACTGGATCTGACCGATATCTCGCTTGTAGTGCTCAAAGCATATGATACATCAGTGTCGAGTGCATAACATGGCATACATGATAGATCCAATAGCCGATGCATATGGAATCTTATTCATACGGTCTCGCTCATCATTTATCTTAGGACATTGAGTCTTGCGAGACTTATGCCATGAGGCATTGGCAACAATCCTATTTTAGAGTCTTGCAAATCGAACCTATTCAAGACACCTTGTCTATGTAAGCACTCGACTTAGACCGATTAGCCTCTTAGATCTATCCCTATAAATCTTTATCCCTAGGATATAGGATGCATCTCCTAAGTCTTTCATTGAGAAACACTTCCTAACCAAGACATTGACATTCTCGCAATGTTGGGATGTCATTTCCAATGAGTAATATATCATCAACATACAACCAAAAAAATAACTACACTCCCACCGACCTTCTTGTATACACAAGGCTCATCTTCATTCTTAATAAAACCAAAATCCTTGATTGCTTCATCAAAACGAAGATTCCAACTCCGAGAAGCTTGCTTTAATCCATAAATGGATATTTGAAGCTTGCATACCTTCCTAGAATTCTCGGGATGTACAAAACCTTCGGTTGTGTCATATACACGTCCTCAAGCAAATTTCCATTAAGAAATGTTGTTTTTACATCCATTTTCCATATTTCATAGTCATAATATGCAGCAATGACAATTAAAATTCTTATGGATTTAAGCATGGCTACTCGGCGAAAAAGTTTCATCATAATCAACACCTTGAGTCCGCTCAAACCTTTTGCTACAAGTCTTGCTTTAAAAGTATGCACATTGCCATCCAAGTCGTTTTCTTCTTGAAAACCCATTTACATCCAATGGTCTTACCACCTTCAGTAAATCAACCAAGTTCCAAACTTGGTTATCATACATGGATTGCATCTCGAGTTCTTGGCACTTAGCCATTTATCCGAGTCCGGTCCGACATAGCCTCCCGATAAGTGGTGGGCTCATTTTGGTCTATAAGCAACACATCACGACGATCAGTAATGAGAAATCCGAATCTCTCTTGCTCATGTCTTACCCGACTAGATTTACGTAGGCCTTGTGTCACTTGTGGAGGTTCAATTGGTTCGGAACGTTGTTGAACTTTCAGTAGCGGTTCAATGTTTACCTGCGATTCTTGAACTTCTTCAAGATTTATTTCTCTCCCACTAGTGTCTTTTGAAATAAACTATTTTTCCATAAAGGTACCATACCGAGCAACAAACACTTTGTTCTCAGCGGGATTATAAAAGTAATATCCTTTTGTTTCCTTAGGATACCCTACAAATAAACACTTGTCAGATTTAGATGCTAGTTTTTCTGAGACTTATCGCTTTACGTAAGCCTCACAATCCCAAATCTTAAGAAAATACAAACTAGGTCTCTCCCGTACAATATCTCATATGGTGTTTTATCAACCGCTTTAGAAGGAACTCGATTTAGAGTGAAAGCTGCAGTTTGTAATGCATCCCAAAAGGATAATGGAAGATCTGCATGACTCATCATAGATCGAACCATATCTAATAAGGTTCGATTTCTCCTTTAAGAAACTCCATTCCATTGTGGAGTTGTTGGTGGAGTCAATTGGGAGACAATCCCACAATTTCTAAGATGATCATCAAATTCTTGACTTAAATACTCACCACCTCGATCTGATCAAAGTGTTTTGATAGTTTTACCAAGTTGATTACGCACTTCATTTTGAAACGTTCGAAACATCTCAAATGATTCACTTTATGTTTCATAAGATATACATAACCATATCTCACGAAATCATCGAAATGTAATGAAGTACCGATAACCTCCTCTAGCCATTGTGTTTATAGGACCGCATACATCGATCGTATTAGACCTAATAAATCATTTGCCCTTTCACCGTGTCCAGTAAAGGGACTTTTAGTCATCTTGCCCAGTAAACAAGATACGCACGTTTCATATGTTTCTAAATCATATGAATCTAGAAGTCCATCTTTATGGAGCTTCATTATGCATTTCTCATTTATGTGCCCGAGACGACAATGCCAAAGATATGTTTGATTCAAATCATTTGACTTGAATCTCTTTGTATTTATGTTAAAGACTGGAGTATCAGTGGACTTTTTCATGCTTAGAATATAAAGACCATCATAAGAATCAGCATTTGCATAAAATATGCCTTTATGAGAAATGGAACATCTATTATTTGCAATAATAAAATCAAAACCATCCATATCCAAACATGAAACAAATGATGTTTCTCTCAAGCGAGCACAAAAATAACAATTATTTAAAGTTAAAATAAGTCCACTAGATAAAACTAAGTCATATGATCCAACAAATTGCCGGGCAAAAGAACTCTTGCTCCATTCCTACGCGGAGGATGACTTCTCATTTCTTCAATTTTCTACTTCATGAGTCCTGCACATTTATACAAATGTGAGATCCACATCCGGTATCTAATACCCAGGAATCACTAGTAGATAAATTAATTTCAATAACATAAATACATGTAGTGGTAGTCGCACTACCCTTTTTCTTCCTTAGATCTTCCAGATAGAGTTTGCAATTTCTGAACCAATGTCCAGGTGCATGACAGAAATGACAATTTCCTTCTTTTTCTTTTGGATGTTTTGAAGCAGGAACAGGTTGGGGCTTGACTTGTTCCACAGGTTTTGCGACACGTGCAGCAATAGCCTTGGCAACTCTAGCCTTGCATTTGCCTTTCTTCTTCATTCCCTTTCCCTTTTGGACCATCAACACATTATTAGAGGGTTTCTTGATATTTTGTTCAGCAGTTTTAAGCATCAAATGCAACTCTGAAATTGATTTCTCCATATTATTCATATTGTAGTTCATTACAAATTGTGAGTAACTCTCTGGTAATGAATTCAAGATCAAATCCATAGCCAACTCTTGGCTTATGGTGAATCCGAGTCTATCAAGCTGGTCAACATAGCCCTTCATCTTCAGAACATGAGGACTAACTGACGCACCCTCAGTCATCTTGCAAGAATGTAGGTTTTTAACTGTCTCGAACCTTTCTTGCCTAGCTTGCTGTTGGAACATTTTCTTCACCGTTATAGCCATGTCGTAGGCTTCCATTAGTTCCATGTCCTTCTCGAAGTTCGGAACCATAGTTGCCGGATAATACATGCAACATCGGTAGAATCGTTGACATACTTACTATGCGCATCCTTCATAGCTTTCGTAGCATTGGTGGTGGGTCCTCGGGGAATGGAGCATCCAAGACATACAACTTGCGTTCATGCTTAAAAACAATTCTCAAGTTTCGAACCGGTAAAGAAAGTTAGTCCCAGATAGCTTATCCTTCTCAAGGATGGATCGCAGTGACAGGGATTATTGTTACTTGAAGAGGCCATTGATCTTCAATAAAGATTATGCAAAGTTTATTTTAGTATAGATGAATAGACTCCCACTAAATTAACAACCCTCCTAAAACATACTGTTTATTTAGGGGACTAAAATCCATATTTCACCTAATTCTATGACAGCTATGGCATGAAACACATAACTAGATTATTTAGGTAGGTAACAATTACCATTACATCTTATGTGATTTTTAGATCCTTTTATGAGATACGGAACATCTTATGTCTTAGCATGTTTTTATCTCATCATTTGCCTAAAGCTCAAAACTATTTTGATGGCTTTATTAAGTCGGACCATTTTAAACATTTAGATAACTCTTACCCAACTTATCTCATCAAGATAACACAATACACCTAGCTATGGCCGAAACTATATTAGTGTGATCGAGGCCTTTGACAAGTGTTTAAAATGGATGACATGAGACTTAAAATTTAATAGAGGGATTTTATTCAGTTTTAGTGATTTTTATGTAAACAATGAAATATCATATATTCTATTGATTTGTTCAATCACTAAACAATTTGAAAATTTTTATACTATTCACTAATAAAAGAATTTCCGTGAGCTATGATTAGTTAGACGGCGGTCGGTCCCACTGACACACAGTGCGCGCCCCGTTTTTTTTTTTTTTAAAGACGAATCTCAATTTCAAAAATTGAAATTCGCTATAGAAAATCATATTTTTTCGCTGATTTTACTATACTAAATTTACCCCTTAATTTATCCAAAATTAAGTCAATTAAAATATTTTTAATTAACCCGAGCCCACATCTAACTAATCATCTTATCCTAATCCAATTAGGACTTTAGATATTTGAATCCTAGCATATCACCAATAACAAAATTCTTGATATTTATCTCCTATCATATAGGAATAACGAAATCGATTTTGATTATATCTCCTAATCTAATTTGTTATCTATCTTTATCAAATAGAAAGTTCATAACAAAATAGATATAACGAGATAAATAAACAATTTCGAAAATTAATTATTTGCAATTTCGGTCCTCATCCAGATAATCACAAATATGTCATTGAATCATGAACTACAACCCAATCGAACCTAATCATATTAGTTTCAAATTAATATTCAACCTTATACAATTCAAGAAACGTAAGACAATGTAACCTAAATATGCATACTGAATTACAGAGATTTCATCCATGCATCAATACACGAAAAATAAAGATTATACCTAATGGTGTCATGGATCACAGAACACGAAATTCAATTCATTGAAATTATTTGAATTAACCTAACATGGTTACTAGCATGTAAGAAACTGATTTTAATTAAATCACGAATATATGTATCATATACACAAAACATGATAATAAATCTCACAGGAGACTTATGTATATCACATATACATCAACTATTAACATGCTTTCAATCATATATCATGTATATATCAGAAGAAAACATGCAATGAATTTAATGGAATCAAACTTGAAGGCTTTGATACCACTGTTGGGTTTTTGGGGTTCATACGCAGCGGAAATTACAAAACAGTTTTGACAAAAACCCCAACAGGATCCGAATCTAATTCCATTAAAAACATTTAAACCATGAAAAACTTAATCATACCTCAATCGAAATATACCTTTCTGAAGGTTGATCGATCTCTAAGGCGCTGCCAACGACGAACACCCTCTATCAGCAGTCCACACACGAACGGCGGCCGAGATTTGAAGTGCTAGCTTCGAGAGAATACCAAACCTTTTTGTTTCTCTCCAAAACGATCCAGAGCATACCAAAAACCCTAAGTCATTTCTAAAACGAAAATAGAGTTTCGACCTTTTTTCTTTCGTCCCTGTGTTCTAACTTAAAACGTCTATTTATACAACCATTGTATATAGACGGTTAAGTAAATTACACATATACCCTTACTTAAAGAAGTATAAGTGTAGTACACCACAAGGACGTTTCTGTCATGAATTTCATCACATAAAATTCATTTTTCTGAATCATCTTAAAATCTCGCAAAACCATTCTTAGTGTGCGACCCAATAGGCCCATACAACGTTGGCAGTGTACCAAAACACATTTTGGTCTACAAGTCATAAGCGGTCTCTAGCAAGACATTATGACTACCCAAGTTGTACGAATATCAAATCGATACAACCTAATCAATAGTGTACATAACATCCTTTTGTCACACGATATCCTTTTGATCAAACATAAGGCATGGAATTGTCATCCAACATGTTCAATCGTACTAGTCTCGATCTCTAGGTAGACCGAAAACATCCAAGTGACATTGATCAATATCAATTCACTTAGACTAGGCCTTTTAACAGTATAACACATCGAGGGATCCACTAGATATCTCTCTTTATATGAGAGTGACAAATTCTATCTCGATTACACAACTTCATCACATTGCTCACACAATAACCAATCACAACCTTTATAATCGTCTGGTTAAAGACAACGTTTGATTGTGTCAAATTACTGTGTTCTTAATGTTGAAGTCTCTGGCAATCTCAAGTCAGAGGACTGAAAAATATACCTATCATGAGAAACAACTATGACTTAATCCATGTGATGTTCTCATAGCGGGTCGGTCTAGTACTTTGTTCCCTAACAAGTACTCGTGATCTTGATTCGTATCCCTATACGTATAATCGTCATATAATCATCAATCAAGACTCACATTAGTCTTAATTCATTATAGTTCCCAGTATAATGATCGAGTAGGGACATTTAGGATATTTATGTAAATACCCATGGATCTTATTATAATGTAAACATGCAAATTAATTATAATAAACAACAAATGAAATCCTCTATTTTATTAACTAAAAGTATTCATAAAGATAGTTAATGGATTGACCTAGGGCACATGCCCCATCAAGGAGGATGTGAGTATTGATACGTTGACGAATCTTGAGGTGAAAGAGGATACACAGATGGAAGACTATTTGATAGAAACATCCGAAGAATGTGAAGTCTTTCAAATTGAGCTAGAGATTGTCATTGCATTAAATGAGGGAGAAGATGAGATGAAAATTGATGTCAATTCAGACAAGCCGGAGAAGCCGCAAATAAAGAATGAGGAAGACCAACTTCTGATGTTGGTACAACCACCCACCCTCCCATGCACATTTGGTACACCTTATAAGGGGGTGGTAGTAAGGGAACGTTTGCAGATCTTCTACACCGCTGACACCTTTATGTTGGATGATCTTGATACGATAGATTCTTTCGTGTTGGAAGTCCCGAATGAGCTCCTAAATCTGAAAGAGGGCGTGCATGCTTCATTGCCCAATTACGTAGATGCGCCATTCATTGTTGACATCTCTAAAGGAGAGGGCATTACGTGACCATTCATGTTAAGTCTAGTCAAAGACTTACAAGAAATGCGGCTCGTTGGGAGGCAGCCCAACTTTATTTTTATTTTATTTTATTTATTTCTTGCATTTATTTTAGTTTTAGTTTAGTTATAATTTTTTATTTATTATTTTTAATAACACTCTAATTTGGTTTCTTTATTTTTATAGGTGATGGAGGGTTGGAGCGCTAAGTTTTGTAGATTTGACTTTGGATTCCATTTTTAGTATAACTTGAGCATTATTTTTTAGGACTTAACATGTTTATAGGATTTTAGGTGTTTTGAGACTTGGTTGGGACATATCTAACTTAAGTCGCTACATTAGTGGCAGGTTTTTGCGTAGACCCAAAACCCTAAATTTCATTCTATCATCTTGTTGATTTCACCCTTAGTTGAAAGACTTCGGGCTCGCAAGACTTGATTGAAATCTTTTTAGTTAACTCCTATGTTTACTAATTCTTGCTCTTATTATGATTGTTATTTCGTAGTTTCCTTAGTCACCCACACATGAGAGATTTTGTGCGTTCACTAGTTTTTAGAGACTTTTTGTTATGCATGCATTTGTATCATTTCTTGTCCATGTATTTCTTCACCACTATCTTTTTCTTTTTTTCATATGGATGCCTTGACTTGTTTTAAACCTTGAGGACAATGTTCGAAATAAGTTTGGGGGTGTTTTAAGGATTGTGGATTGTTTTGGATGGATTTTTTACGAAAGACCGCATGTGAGATTGTTTAATTTTTTTATGCGGTTATATGCGGATATTGGATGGTAATGGTGGTGTTTTATATCATTTCTTCTATTTCTTTCATTTCTTGTCTATTCATATTCCTTTCACATTTCATTAGGAATTAATACACTTTCATGTATATATATGCATATAATATATATATATTATTTAGAGTCACCCAAAACTTTGTTCATGCCTTTGGTTGTAGATGAGTAAATTACAGTTGCCTTTTTAACTTGAAACTTCGAGAAAATTAGGAGAAACACCATAATCAAGTTCGTAGCTCAGCATTTTTATGATTTCATGATTAAAGACTTAGATGATGGTTAAACTTAGTGCTAGATAACGAAAATGAGTAAACAGTCAAATTTATGTAAGTTATATTATTTTAACCCACATTGGGGGGTTTGCTTGATTATAGTGAAATTGAGAAGTACTAACAGGAGTATTTTTAGTGTAGAGCGTCCCACAAGTTTCCACAGGAAATGGAGCAGGGAAACTTGTGGTGGAAAAAAGTGAGAAAATCGGTCCATAGGAAATGGAGCAAGGACCGTATTAATTGAAAAAAAAAAAAAAAAGGATTTGGAGAAGAAAAAAATAAAATAAAAATGAAAAAAATGAATAAAGGCGGAAGTTGTGAAACTCCTCAAATAAAAGATTTAGTTCGAGTGCTTTCACTATATTAAGTGAAATTTGAACTTATGTGGTTTAATTGTATAAACCAATAAAACTTGTGATTAGTTGATGGCCTTTGTTTTCACCGAATCTTTTGTCTTGAAAGTGAGATCTTAATTGTGTTTGACTTGCAAGACTTGACATATCATAACTCTGAAATTTTCTGAGTTACTTGTTAATTTGGTGCATTATCATAACTATGTAAACCAAAGGAACTCCATGAATTTGGGTCGGGTATAAGATTAGTTGAGTCAGTGCATTATTATATTAGGAGTCTAGTTTAGTTTGTGTTGTCATTTACACCTTTGCTCGGGACGTGCAAAGTCTTAAGTTTGGGGGTATTTGATAAGTCGGTATTTATAGGTATTTAGTAGTTTATTTTAATATATTTAATTATTAAAAGAATTTAAAATATATATTTAATTATATTTTTTGGTCATTTTAGGTGAAACGGAGTGCGCGGTTGAATTCATGGCGAAAAATACTCAAAATGGAGTATTTACTTGCAGAGATCGGATGTCGGACATAGTTGTTTCTCACAGTCATAGTTGTTTCTCATGATAGGTATTTTTCAATCCTCTGACTTGAGATTACTATAGACTTCAATATTAGGAACATAGTGATTTGACACAATCAAACATTGTCTTTAATCGGTCGATTATAAAGGTTGTGATTGGTTACTGTGTCAGCAATTTGATGATGTTGTGTAATCGAGATAGAATTTGTCCCTCTCATATAAAGAGAGATATCCAGTGGATCCCTCGATGTGTTAGACTGTTAAAAGGCCTATTCTAAGTGAATTGATATTGATTAATGTCATTGATAAGTTAATATTTATAGGTTTCTAGTAGTCTATTTTAGTATTTTTAATTATTAAAAGTATTTAAAATATATATTTAATTATATTTTTTGGTCATTTTTAGGTGAAACGAAGTGCGCGGTTAAATTTGTGGCGGAAAATACTCAAAAATGGAGTATTTACTTGTAGTGATCAGATGCCAGATAGTTTGCCTCGAAATACGTGTTGCGCATGGTGTTGAATAGCAGACAAGATATTTCAGCCAATAAGGTGATGCCACGTCAGCGTGAAAAGCCACTCTGGACCAATCAGATGATGCCACGTGGAAGTTCAAAGCAAACAGCACGTCAATACACTGATTCTAGCCAATAGGGTGTTTCCACGTGTTGCCATGTCAGCAGATCCAGTACCAGGAACCAGTGAGAAACCGCCACGCATTGCCACGTCACTTGCAAGGCATTTCAATGCGTTTCAGAATCCGTCAATTTTCCTTGAGATTCGTGCTTACACAAACTCCCAGATTTTAGCTAGAGTCGCGCGATTTTTCTTCGCTAGCGCACCCACACGTTGCGCTCTCCTATTCGTCCAACGCATCAAATTGACGTGGTTCGGCCAATAAGATGTGGACACGTGGCGCTGACTCACCTCACACGCAACGAACGCGCCAGGAGTTCGGCGTATTACGCTGTGACAACTCAGCGACGATGACAGGCGGTGGCCTATCACAGTGCGACACGTGGCGTGAAAAAAGCGAATCACGCTGAGACACGTGGCAGAATCCGATTTTGATCTAAAAACACCCACGATGCTCCTCGGCGCATGAGTCACGTACATAGCCCCTAAAATTAGTATCCGAGTACAATTTGGAGTATTTTTATATATTAGGAACCTAGGTATTATTAGAGAACAATCATTTAGTATTTTTTAGAGATCAATTATTGGTTTTTAGTAGTGATTTTTGAAGATGATGTCCGGCTAATCAATTTCTTGCCTAAGTTGAAGGGAAAGCAAGTCGGAATTATGGATTCATAGCATATTATGTGAGATCTTTTATTTTATTATTTAATTAATTTAATCTCTCCTATTTCATTATTGTTGATTTAATTATTATGATTTAGATATATGGTATGTATGTGGCTAGTGCATGCTTTTAGGTGGACAATCTTATTGTTATTTGGAATATTAGTATCCGTGTAATTGTGTTTTTAGACCAATAAAGTAACAAACATTCACCCGTTTGCTGTAAAACCCTTTCGGTTCTTGAATGTACAACAATTGAATCTAGGTTAAATCGGTAGTGGTTGCGACTCGGTTATTTAGGATTAGTGTTCCCATAGATCTATATTACTGCGGTTAGTGTGTTAAACCTGATTGGCGAATGTCTAGGGTTATACATTAATTAGGGAAGTAGTTAGTGGCGGACGTCCTGACTATCGAAATTAGGGGAATTAAAATTTTCTGGCGGATGTCGATTTTCCATGGCTAATCTAGGAGAATTAAATTAATAATTTATTTGGGAAAGATTGGGGACCATTGAATGCTATTAAATCTTGATTCTGATTTGTGGAACTGGAGATTTAGGTGATTCTTCATTATTGATATTAATTTTTGCGAACTTTTTATTTTTGTTAGTTTAATTAATTATTTTATTTAATTTTCCGAAAACCCTTATTTCTAGTGAACTTGGAGTAAACTCAATTTATGTGGATTCGATCCCGTATTTACCAGTACTACACCCTTGTGGTTGACAACTCGATTGCGGGTTATATTTGGCAAGCACGACACGTGATCAAATCTTGGCGCCGTTGCCGGAGACTTAGTCTTTACTCTGAGTTTAGGCGTTAGTTAGTTATATTAATTATTTTTAACATTAGTCTAGTTAATTTATTTATTTCGTTAGTTAGATTAGTAATTAATTGTTTTTTTATTAATTTAGTTTAGTTAATTTATTTTTATCAGTTTAGTTAATTTATTTTTATTTACTTTGAGTTTAGGTTTCTTTTTTTCTTTTTATTATTTTATTTATTTATTTATTATAGTTTTATGCTACCACACCTCACTCCGTCAAAATCAGCCAGTTCATTATAACCTTTCGACCCTGAACCAGAGAGAACTTTTCATAGGTGGATTAGAGAGACTCAACTTAGGCAACAGGAAGGACGAAATCCTCTGAACATGGCTGCAAATCGCTAAATCACCATGGGTCGCGCTAATTATGAGCTTCAAGCTCTTTTGGCATAACAACCCCTCTGCATCAACTATCCGGTTAATGCTGGAGACTTTGAGTTGAGGTCTGGGTTCATTCATCTCCTACCATCCTTCCATGGTGGCGAGAATGAAGACCCTATTACTTTCCTGAAGGAGTTTCATACAATCTGCAAGTCAATGAAACCCTCCAGTGTGGACGAGGAAACGGTTAAGCTCAGATCTTTTCGTTCTGCCTTAAAGACAAAGCCAAGGAATGGCTTTTCTACCTTCCGCATGGCTGCATTAATTCCTGGAATGATATGGCAACCGCGTTTTTGAATGAATTTTTCCCTGAGGATAGAGTTGCTCAGCTCATCAAGGAAATTTGCAGCATCAAAATGAGTTCGGGCGAATCATTTGGCATATATTGGGATCGCTATAAGCGATTGATTGCTAGTTGCCCGCCACGTGGCCAATCTGAGAAGGTCATAGCTTGATTCTTCTATGTTGGCATGTCGCCCATCGAACGACGCATGATTGATAATGCGTGTGGGGGTCACATTCGAGACAAAACTCCAGCCCAAATGAAGCAACTGTAGGAAGACATCGCACATCAGTCACGCCTTTATGGTGATCTCGATGCTACTGCTTACCGAATTCTGACTACATGCAACATCTCGAGTTCCACTGACTAGAAAATTGACCAAATAGCCTCTATGATGGAACATTTCCTCTCATCCGGTAAAGCGGAGGCAAAAGCTTGTGGCTTCTGTGCTACCACAAATCATGCAACTGATGAATGTCCTACACTCTTAGATGATGATCAATAGGCCAATGCCATGGGTAATCAGTTCCAAGGGCCATTTAGAGTCCCATTCGGGAATCCCTATAATCATGCCAGGGCTAGGAACAACCCAAACTTCAGTTGCGGGCCTCATAATCAAAATTATTAGACCTTCATCCCCAGAGGTCAACCGTTGCCTGCACCCTCCAATAATTCCTCTTCACTTGAGGATATGATTAAAGCCCTTATGAGCCAACAAAGCCAAGTTATGAATGAACTGAACCAATTTAGGGCCAACACCGAGAAATCCTTCATCGAACTCAAATCGACGGTTCGAACTATTCAAGTTCAAGTGGACCAACATGCACAACAGATTGGACGTCTCGAGAATAAGGGAGATTTGCATTCGCAACCTTACCCGAATCCTAACACGAGTGCTAACGCAGTTACACTCCGTAGTGGTACAGAGCTGGAGGGACCCAAAAGGGACAATAGGTCATCTAATGCCCAAGACCAGGCAAATAGGAAGAACACGAGGTAGTCGTGACCCCATCTACCCCTAAACAGATGGTAACTACTCAAAAGGAAGTACCACCCACATTTAATGTCAAACCTCATTTTCCACAATGACTCATCCTAGATAAGAAAAAGGAGGAAGAGAAAAAATTCTTGAGACCTTTTGGTGAGTGGAAATCAATATTCCATTCCTCGATGCTCTGAAGCAAGTCCCTAGGTACGCAAAGTTTCTTAAGGAACTATGCACTAACAAAGGAAAACTGAAAGGCAACGAAAAGGTTCAAATGAGAGAAACTATCATGACTATCCTACAAAAGAAGTTGCCCCTAAATGCAAGGATCCTGGGATGTTCTCAGTACCTTGTGTTATAGGTGATGTAAGCATTCAGAGAGCTATGTCCGACCTTGGCGCTTCCATTAATGTTATGCCATTATCTATTTATGAGACCTTGCATGCAGGCCCATTGGAGGAGACTGGTATTGTCATTTAGTTAGCAGACCGCTCCATTGTCGGACCTGTCGGTGTTCTCGAGGACGTTCTAGCTCGAGTGAACGAGTTTGTGTTTCCTGCTACTTCTATGTGGTCGATACGAAAGAGGAGCCATTCCCCAATGATTCATCAGTACTCCTTGGACGTTCGTTTTTGAAAACGGCGAAGACGAAGATAGATGTTGATGATGGATCTCTTACCATGGAGTTCGACGGTGAAGTCATCAAGTTTAACATGTACGATGCGATGCAATACCCCAGCGATGTTTCTTCTGTGGTGTGTACCATGGACTATATGGATCCACTCGTTGAGCAGACCTTACTCACGAGTGGTGATGATGAAGTTAAAGTAGTGTTAGAGCATCATCTCGACACTACTCAAATCTACGAGAGTGATCTGACCTTCGATACTGATGTCGAAGATGTTGTTTTCGAGTTGGATTCAATCCACCCTTGCCCCTAAGCGTTCATTATTTGGAATTACCTACTTATGACTCCGGACTTTCTCCCTCATTGGTTAAAGCTCCCACACTTGAATTGAAACCATTACCTGAGCACTAAAAGTACATGTTTTTGGGTGATAATGACACACTCCCTGTGATCATCTCAGCTAAACTTACACATTTGGAGGAAGAGAGGCTCATTCAAGTACTCTTGAAGTTTAAACAGGTTATCGGGTGGACCATAGCGGATATCAAACGTTTGAGCCCTTCTACTTGCATGCATCATATATATATGGAAGAAGGGTCGAAACCTACGAGAGAAGCCCAGAGGAGGCTCAATCCGCTAATGATGGATGTAGTGAAGAAGGAGATACTTAAGCTCCTTGATGCTGGTGTGATTTACCCCATCTCTGATAGCAAGTGGGTAAGCCATTTCCAAGTAGTTCCTAAGAAAATGGGAGTCACCAATTCACATGGTCACCAACCCGTATTCAAAATGGATGGCGAGTTGGTTCCAAAATTAAACCCGTCATTCAAATGGATGGCTCGCTGGGTTCTCATGCATTGACTCTAATTTTCATGAAATTAAACGCTTCCACCAGGAAAGATCTTTCACTTCCCCTTTGGCACCATTCATTGCTCTTCGCAATGCCCCCGTTGGAGTGGTGATATCTTTTCGATTTTGTTGAGCATTTCATTGAGGTATTCATGGATGAATTTACCGTTTACGGTGATTCATTCGACAGTTGTCTCAGCAATCTGACAAAAGTTCTCAGCAGGTGTATCGAGAAGAACTTGGTTCTGAACTATGAAAAATGTCATTTTATGGTGGACTAAGGTCTTATTTTGGAACACATTGTCTCAGCCAGAGGCGTAGAGGTAGAGCAAGCTAAAATTGATGTTATCAAGAAACTTACCTACCCTACGAATGTGCGCCAGATTAGATCTTTCCTTGGACACGCTGGTTTTTACCGTCGTTTCATTAAGGACTTTTCAAAAATCGCACAACCTCTATGGCATCTACTTCAAAATGACATACCTTTTGAGTTTGATAAGGCATGTAAGAGTGCATGTGATGCATTGAAAGACTCACTTACTAGCACACCAGTAATTCAGGCCCCTAATTAGGAGCTTCCATTTGAAATTATGTGTGATGCTAGTGATTATGCAGTGGGTGCAGTCTTATGACAGAGAGTCGGGAAAGCTTAACATGTCATCTACTATGCTTCTCGTACTCTAGACGCTGCTTAGATGAACTACACCATTACCGAGAAGGAGCTCCTTGTTGTTATCTTCGCACTTGAGAAGTTTCGGCTATACCTTTTGGGAACCAAGGTTATCATTTACTCTGATCACGGTGCCTTGAAGTACCTGATGAGTAAAAAGGATGTCAAACCTAGGCTCATTAGATGGATACTCCTACTTCAGAAGTTTGACATCATGATCAAAGATAAAAGTGGTGTAGAGAATCTCGTCGCGGACCATCTCAACAGAATTAAAAATGTTGAGAGTCCTACCCCTCTTATGGATGATTTCCCTGATGAGCACATCTATGTTGTTATGGACGATCTCCCCTGGTACGCTGATTTGGTGAACTATATCACTTCGGGTAAACTATCTCCTCAGCTTTCGAAGGCTCAGAAGAATAAAGTAAAGAGTGATGCTGAGTACTATGTATGGGATGACCCGTACTTATGGAAATCCTGCTCCGACCAGGTTATCAGGCGTTGTGTTCCTCAGATCGAGAGTTATTCCATATTGGCTTTTTTCATACTTACACCTACGGAGGCCACTTCGGTCCCCATCGACAGCTAGGAAAGTTCTTGAGAGTGGGTTTTACTGGCCCACAGTTTTTCATGATTCATACATGTTTACCAAGACTTGTCCTAACTGTCAGAAATCTGGTAATCTTAGTCATTAAGACCAAATGCCACTTAGCCCGATTCATATTTGCGAGATATTTGACGTATGGGGTATAGACTTTATGGAACCGTTTCCAGTGTCATTTGGTAATGTTTACATACTCTTTGCAGTGGACTACGTGTCTAAGTGGGTGGAAGCTAAGGATACGCGCATTAATGACTCCAAAGTGGTATGTGAATTCCTTAAATCGAGGATTTTCACAACATTTGGTACCCCACAAGCCTTGATCAGTGATAGAGGCACGCACTTCTGTAATCGTATGGTTGAAAGTCTTCTGAGGAGGTATAATGTCACTCATCGAACGTTTACAACATATCATCCCCAAACGAGTGGCCAGGCAGAGGTCTTTAATAGAGAAATCAAATCCATCTTAGAAAAGACAATGAATCCTACTCGTAAAGATTGGAGTGCATGTCTTGATGATGCGGTTCGGGGTTACCGAACGGTGTTTAAAACGCCAATTGGGATGTCCCCATATCGCATTGTGTTTGGTAAAGCTTGCCACCTGCCAGTCGAGCTTGAGCATAAATCCTACTGGGCTATGAAACAATTTAATATGAAACTCGATGAAGCAGGAAAAGAGAGAAAACTCACTCTCTTAGAGTTGGAGGAAATCAAGAACGACGCATATGAAAATGCGCGGATTTATAAAGAAAAAACTAAATCGTTCCATGATAGCAATCTCTCTATGAAATCTTTCCGTGTTGGTCAGAAAGTGCTTTTATTTCAGTCACGTCTGAAGATTTTTGCAGGTAAGCTGAGATCGAGGTGGACATGACCATCTATTGTGACTGCGGTGTATGATCACCGAGCAGTGGAGATTCAGAGTATGAAGACTGGTTATGTGTTTAAGATGAACGACCACAGATCAAAGATCTTCTATGAAGACTTCCCGAGTCATGATGTGGAGGTCGCTTCACTGGCAACACCAGTCTATATTGATTGACAAACTCCGACCAAGTCGAGCTAACGACTTTAACCAAAAGCGCTATTGGGAGGCAGCCCAAACTTTGATAAGTACTATTTAGTTTATTTATTTTTATATTTTTTATTATTTTGCATGAATTTGTATCATTTCCTTCTTTTTATTTTTATCATATTCTATCACCATCTTGTTTGTTTTATGTGTGTGAACCTCTTGACTTGTTTTGAACCTTGAGGACAAGGTTCGAAATAAGTTCGGGGATGTTTTAGGGATTTTGGATTGTTTTGGATGGATTTTTTTACCAAAGACCGCTGGTGAGATCGTTTTAATTTCTTTATGCGGATATTGGATGGTAATGGTGGTGTTTTATATCATTTATTCCATTTCTTTCATTTCTTGTCTATTCATATTCCTTTCTCATTTCATTAGGAATTGATACACTTTCATGTATATATTTAGTATGTTTTATATATCTTAGAGTCACCCGAAACTTTGTTCATGCCTTTGGTTGTGGATGAGAAAATTACAGTTGTCTTTTTAACTTGAAACTTAGAGAAAATTAGGAGAAACACTCAATCAAGTTCGTAGCTCAGCATTTTTATGATTTCATGATTAGAGATTTAGATGATGGTTGGACTTAGTGCTAGATAATGAAAATGAGTAAATGGTCAAATTTATGCAAGTTATATTATTTTAACCCACATTGGGGGATTTGCTTGAATATAATGAAAGTGAGATGTACTAACATGAGTATTCTTAGTGTGAGCATGCCACAGGTTTCCACAGGAAATGGAGCAGGGAATCTTGTGGTGGGAAAAATTGAGAAAAGCGGTCCACAGGAAATGGAGAAGGGATCGTACTACTTGAAAAAAGAAGAGGTTGATGAAAAATAATGAAAAATAATGAAAAAAATGAATAATAGCGGAAGTTGTGAAACTCATCAAATAAAAGATTTAGTTCGAGTGCTTTCACTATATTAAGTGAAATTTGAACTTATGTGCTTGAATGTATAAACCAATAAAACTTGTGATTAGTTGATGGCATTTGTTTTCACCGAGTCTATGTTTTGAAAGTGAGATTTTAATTGTGTTTGACTTGCGAGACTTGACATATCATAACTCTGAAATTTTCTGAGTCACTTGTTAATTTGGTGACTATGTAAACCAAAGGAACTCCATGAGTTTGGGTCGGGTATAGGATTAGTTGAGTCAATGCATTATTATATTAGAAATCTAGTTTACACCTTTGCTCGGGACGTGCAAAGTCTTAAGCTTGGGGGTATTTAATAAGTCGGTATTTATAGGTTTCTAGTAGTCTATTTTAGTATATTTAATTATTAAAAGTTTTTAAAATATATATTTAATTATATTTTTTGGTCATTTTTAGGTGAAACGTAGTGCGCGATTGAATTCGTAGTAGAAAAATACTTAAAATGAAGTATTTACTTGCAGTGATCGGATGCCGGACAGTTTGCCCCGAAATACGCGTTGCACAGGGTGTCGAGTAGCAGACATGATATTTCAACCAATAAGGTGATGCCAATTCAACGTGAAAAGCCACTCTGGACCAATCAGATGATGGCACGTGGAAGTTCAAAGCAAACAACACGTCAATACACCGATTCTAGCCAATATGGTGTTGCCACGTGTTGACATGTCAGCAGATCCAGTTCCAGAACCAATGAGAAACCGCCACGCGTTGCCACGTCACCTTGCGCAGCCATATCACCCGCAAGACATTTCATCGCGTTTCAAAATCCGTCGATTTGCCTCGAGATTCGTGCTTACACAAACTCCCGATTTTCACTAGAGTCGCGCGATTCTTCTCCGCCAGCGCACGCACACGTGGCGCTCTCCCATTCTTCCAGCGCGTCAAATTAACGTGGTTCGACCAATCAGACGTGAACACGTGGCGCTGACTCACCTCACAGATAACGAACGCGCTAGAAGTTCGGCATATCAAGCGGCGACAACTCAGCGGCGGTGATAGGCGGTGGCCTGTCACAATGCGACACGTGACGTGAAAAAAAAAGCGAATCACGCTGAGACACATGACATAGTTTGATTTTTTATCTAAAAACACCCCTACGATGCTCCTCGGCACATGAGTCACGTACCTAACCCCTAAAATTAGTATTCGAGTACAATTTGGAGTATTTTTATATATTAGGAACCTAGGTATTATTAGAGAACAATCAATTAGTATTTTTTAGAGATCAATTATTAGTTTTTAGTAGTGATTTTTGAAATGATGTCCGGCTAATCAATTTCTTGCCTAAGTCGAAGGGGAAGCAAGTCGGAATTATGGATTCATAGCATATTATGTGAGATCTTTTATTTTATTATTTAATTAATTTAATTTCTCCTATTTTATTGTTGTTGATTTAATTATTATGATTTAGATCTATGATATGTATGTGGTCAGTGCATCCTTTTAGGTGGACAATCATTGTTATATGGAATATTAGTATCTGTGTAATTGTGCTTTTAGACCAATAAAGTAACAAGCATTCACCCGTTTGCCATAAAACCCTTTCGGTTCTTGAATATACAACAATTGAATCTAGGTTAAATCGGTAGCGGTTGCGACCCGATTATTTAGGATTAGTGTTCCCATAGATCTATATTACTGCGGTTAGTGTGTTAAACCTGATTGGCGGATGTCTAGGGCTATACATTAATTAAAGAAATAGTTAGTGGCGGACGTCCTGACTATCAGAATTAGGGAAATTAAGAATTTATGGCGGATGTCGATTTTCCATGGCTAATCTAGGAGAATTAAATTAATAATTTATTTGGGAAAGATTGAGGACCATTGAATGTTATTGAATCTTGATTCTGATTTGTGGAACTGGAGATTTAGGTGATTTTTCATTATTGATATTAATTTTTGCGAACTTTTTATTTTTGTTAGTTTAATTAATTATTTTATTGGATTTTCTAAAAACCTCTATTTCTAGTTAACTTGGAGTAAACTCAAGTCTTGTGGATTCGATCTCGTATTTACCACTACTACACCCTTATGGTTGGTAGCTCGATTACGAGTTATATTTGGCACGCACGACACGTGATCAGTCACTTGGATGTTTTCAGTCTACCTAGAGATCGAGACTAGTACGATTGAACATGTTGGATGACAATTCCATGCCTTATGTTTGATCAAAAGGATATCGTGTGACAAAAGGATTTTATATACACTATTGATTAGGTTGTATCGATTTGATATTCGTGCAACTTGGGTAGTCATAATGTCTTGCTAGAGACCGCTTATGACTTATATACCAAAATGTGTTTTGGTACACTGTGCACCTATTGGGTCGCACACTAAGAATGGTTTTGCGAGATTTTAAGATGGTTCAGAAAAATACATTTTATATGATAAAATTCATGACAGAAACGTCCTTGTGGCGTATTACACTTATACTTCTTTAAGTAGGGATATATGTGTAATTTACTTAATCGTCTATATACAAGGGTTGTATAAATAGACGTTTTAAGTTAAAACACATGTATGAAAGATTAAGTCTATTTTCGTTTCAGAAACAAATTAGGGTTTTCTGGTACGCTCTGGATCGTTTTGGAGAGAACAAAAAGGTTTGATATTCTCTCGAAGCTAGCATTTCGATTCTCGGTCGTCGTTCGTGTGTGGACTGCTAGTAGAGGACGTTCGTCGTTAGCAGCGCCTTAGAGATTGATCAACCTTCAAAAAGTATATTGCGACTGAGGAATGATTAAGTTTTCATGGTTTAAACATTTTTAATGGAATTAGATTCAGATCCTATTGGGTTTTTTGTCAAAATTATTTTGTAATTTCCTCTGCGTATGAACCCCAAAACTTAACAGTCCTGACTATCGAGATTAGGGGAATTAAGAATTTTTGGTGGATATCGATTTTCCATAACTAATCTTGGAGGACTTAAATTTATAATTTTTTTGGGAAAGATTGATATGTCATTGAATCTTGATTCTAGCTTGAAGAAACGTAGATCTAGGGTTACCTAGGTGCCCATTAATTATTTTCAAATTATTTTTATTACTTTATTTGTTTATTTTTTAATTTATTTAAAACCCCCAATTTCCTTTTTGTTGTGTTTGACCTTATAAGACTACCAATCTCTCTGGAATCGACCATTTGCCACTATTCCACAAAATAGTTGGTTTAGGCACTTTACTTTATTGACGTGTTTGATGCTCATCAATTTTTGGCGATGTTGCCGGGGATTGGTTTTTTTTTCCTTTCTTTGGTGTTTTTATTTTTATTTTTTATTTTTTTTATTTTATTTTATTTTATTTTATTTTATTTTATTTATTTTATTTTTTTTATTTTGTCTATCTAGTCCCTTGTTCTTAACATGTATACAGGCAACCCCGCGATGGCCTCCTCCCCACTCAATTATGGTCGATTCGAAGACTCACATTATTATAATGTCAATGGGGTAGGTATGTCACATAATATACATCAATTTTCTAATATGCATTCTTTTGTGCAAAAGGTCGAGGTTTGCGACATGCGTGAAGATTATTCTCATTTTGCATATGATTGTCTGTATTATCTAAAGAGT
Source organism: Stephania yunnanensis (assembly GCA_039657365.1). Taxonomy (NCBI): domain Eukaryota; kingdom Viridiplantae; phylum Streptophyta; class Magnoliopsida; order Ranunculales; family Menispermaceae; genus Stephania; species Stephania yunnanensis. The sequence goes on along the minus strand of CM077585.1, from coordinate 47,639,887 downwards.
GAGAATTATTAATATTCTAGCTATGCTTCGCCACAACCCGATTTCTTTTGGCTCATGTCAAGTCCACAGATTCCTCAACATGAAGAGAATCAACAGTTTCAAAAAAACATCTCCTTAGAAGATATGATGAAGCCATTGATAGAAGGTTAACAACGACTTAATGAAGAGTTTCAACAATTTAAAGTCGAGTTTCCAGGCTTGTAGAATTTGGAAACTCAACTTATTTAATTCAATGCCAGGCTTCAGAATATGCTTGACGAGGAAAAGTTGTGTAGTACATAACCAATTTTTCACCTATAGGAGAATATGAATGTTGATATGTTGAAGAGTGTTGAGGTGATGAGGTTACACAGGTGGAAGACTATTGGAGTGAAACAGTGGAAGGACTTGAAGACTTTCAAATTGAGCCAGTAATTGTCGTTGCACAAGATGAAGAGGAAAATGAGATGAAAATTATGTCATTTCAGAAAGGCCGAAGGAGCCGCAGAAAGAGAGCAAGGAAGACTAACATCTAGTGTTGGTGAAACCCCCTATCCTCTCGTGCATACAAGTTAAACCTTATAAGGGAGTGGAAGTAAAGGAGCGATCACAGCTTTTTTACACTGTCGACACCTTTGTGTTGGACGATCAAGATGCGATAGAATCTTTTGTGTTGGAAGTCCCGAATTAACACCTTCGTGTTCGCATATTTGGGCGTGCATGCTTCATTGCCTAAATATGTAGATGCGCAATTTGTTGTTGACATATCTAAAGGAGATGTCATCATGTGATAAATCAAGCCTAGTGTTGCCAAAGACTTAAAATAAAGGCACTCGTTAGGAGGTAGCACAGTTTCATTTTTTATTTTTCTTTTATTTCTTGCATTTGTTTTAGTTTTAAGTTTTTTTATGTTTAATAAGACTCTAACTTGGTCTATTGGATTTTCACTGGATGCATTGGAGCACCCCTGAGTCTTGCTAAGTTTGACTTTGGATTACATTTTTTTAGCATAATTTGAGCATCCTTACGGAATTAACATATTATTAGGACTTTAGGTGTTTTGAGACTTGGTTGGGACATATCCAACTTAAGTCGCCGCATTAGTGGCGGGTCTTTGAGTAGACCCAAAATCTTAAACTTCATTCCATCATCTTATTAATTTCACCCTTAGTTGAAAGATTTCAGGCTCGCAAGATTTTGTATGAATTATTTGAGTTAACTTCTATGTTTACTAGTTCTTGCTCTTGTTATGATTGTTCTTTCATAGTTTCTTTAGTTACTTAGACATGAGAGATTTCATGCATTCACTAATTTTTGGAGACTTTTATTATGAAAGCATTTATATCATCTTCTTATTTTTTTTATCTATGTTCTTTTTCACCACTATTTTTTTTCTTGTTGCATGGATTCTTTGACATTTTCTGAACCTTGTGGACAAGGTTCGGAATAAGTTTTTGGGTACTTTGGGATTTTTGGATTGATTTGGATGGATTCCCTTGCGAAAGACCGCCGGTGAGATCTTTTAATTTTTTATTATATGCGATTATACGCGATTGACGGATGGTAATCGTTGTGTTTTATGTCACTTATTTCCTCATTTCTTTCATTTCTTGTCCCTTCATACTTCTCTTTCTCATTTCATTTATAGTTGATACACTTTCATGCATGTATTTAGTATTTTTTTATTTTTATATTGTTTAGAGTCACCTGAAACTTTGTTTCATGCCTTTAGTTGTGGATGAGTACACTATGATTGCCTTTTTGACTTGAAACTTAGGAAAACTAGGAGAAACACTCAATCGAGCCCGTAGCCTGACATTTTTATGATTTCATAATTAGGGACTTAGTATGATGGTTAAGTCTTGTGCTAGATACCAAAATAGGTAGACGATCAAAATTGTGCAAGTGATAATATTTTTAACCCACATTGAGGAACTTGCTTAATCATGATGGAAATGAGAAGAGCTAATAAGAGTTTTCTTAATATAGAGAGTCCCATAAGTTTCCAAAGGAAATGGAGCAGGAAAACTTGTGGTGGAAAAAGTGAGAAAATTGGTTTATAGGAAATGGAGCAGTGGTCGTATTACTTGAAAAGAAAAAAAAATGTGAAGAAGAAAAAATAGAGAATATAAAAAATAAAGGCGAAAGTTTTGAAAACTCCTCAAATAAAAAATTTAGCTCGAGTACTTTAACTAGATCAAGTGAGATTTTAAACTTGTGTGCTTGAATATATAAATCAAGAAAATTCGTGAGTTGTTGATGACCTTTGTCTTGACCGAGTCTATGTCTTTAAAGTATGATCTTAATTGTGTTTGTGTTCCGAGTCTTGACATATCATAACTCCGAAATTTCTTGAATGACTTGTCAACTTGATGACTATGCAAATCAAAGGAACTCCATGAATTTTAAGTCGGGTATAGGATTAGTTAGGTCAATGCATATTTATATTAGGAGTCAAATTTATTTGTGTGTTGTCATTTACTCCTTTGCTCGGGACGTGCAAAGTCTTAAGCTGTGGGGTATTTAATAAGTTGGTATTTATGGAGTTTTAGAAGTCTATTTTAATATATTTAATTTGAAAAGTCCCTACAATATATATTTAATTATATTTATTTATCATTTTCAAGTAAAACAAAGTGCGTGGATGAATTTGAGGGTGAAAAAAACCTAAAATAGAGTATTTACATGCAGTGATCAAATGTCAGAAGATTTGCCTCGAGTTATGTACTGCATTGTTGGTGGAATAGGTGACAGCACGTTCAACTCATCAGCAGGTCCTTGCTCACAACAACTGCTCTCGGATGCGTCTCGGGATTCGTGCCCGTGCACTCTCCCATGCTTTCGTGCGAGTCTTTGTGCGAGCATACTTCCTTCCAGACGCTGCCACACGTCACCAACACGTTACAACAATTTCAAGTTCCTCACAACAATAGTTGTTCGATCTCCTCTAGATCTATGCTTGCACGAAAGCCCACATTTTCGCAAGAGCAATTCCCTCGTCCTCTCAATCGTTAGATGCGCTCCACATGGCGCGTTCCCATTCATTCAGTACGTCACCAGAAGCAAAACCAGCCTATGAACGTGTGACACGTCATCGAGCAAAATAAAAGCAGTCAATTGGTCGCCTACACGTATCCCAGACCATGCAATGAACGCCTAATAGCCTCTATATGCTCCTTTCGGGACCAATTCTTAGCAAAAATCGTGGTCGGTGACTCAAAGAGCTTTTACTAGTCATGAAAAATATCTAATTAAAGAAAAAGACCAACCTTTTCTCATCAAATTAGTTTCTCTCATTTCGACCACCATTTACAATGGGACCAACCTTCTTAGTAGTTTTTTGATATTAAGATGATACTTTATTTCAGGGTATTATTAGGATCGACTTTTTATTATTTTTGATGATGATGATGCGTTTTGCTTGATTAGTTAGGTTCTTGTTTCTCAATTAATTTGTTCATGTTTTGGATCTATTGTTGTTCAATCTAAAACCCTTTTGTTCCGCCAGCGACCCGCGCGCCTCTCCGCCGCGAGCGCATTCGCCGCCGCTAAATAAATCATTCTCCCCGCCTCTCAGACTCCGACCGGGTCGTCCTAGGTTTGGCTCTCTTCCCTCCCTCCCTACCTCCGCCTCCGCCGTACTCTCGGAAATAGGTTGAGATCATTGATTCATGACATAACTTGTGAGTTCTATTATTTTTATTATTTAAGTTAATTTCATTTCTTATATTTCATTGTTGTTGATTTTCATGAATATGGTTTAAATCTAGGGTATGTATATTGCCAGTGCATGCTTTTAGGTGAACGATAGTTAATTGAACCAATTGTATCCGTAATTATACTTTTAGACCAATAAAAGTGACAAACACTCACCCGATTGCCATGAAAAGCTTTCGGTTATTGAGTGTGCAACAACTGAATCTAGGTTAAACCGGGAGCGGACAAGATTCAGTTATCTAGGATTAGTATTCCCACAGATCCTTATTATTGCGGTTAGTGTGTTAAACCTTATTGACGATTGTCTAGGGTAATACATTAATTAGGGAAGTAGTTAGTGGTAGATGTCATAGCTATCGAGATTAAGGTAATTATGAATTTCTAGCGGATGTCGATTTTCCATAGCTAATCTAGGAGGATTTAAATTAATAATTTTTTTGTGAAAGATTGAAGACCATGATATGCCATTGAATCTTGATTCTAGCTTGTGGAACTGTAGATCTAGGTGTTATCTAGATGCCCATTAATCGTTTTCAAAATTATTTTTATTACTTTATTTATTTATTTTTTTAGTTTAGTTAATTAGTTAATTTATTTAAAACCCACAATTTCCTTTTTGTTGTTTTTGACCTTAAAAAAACTACAAATCTCTCTGGGATCGATCATTTGCCACTATTCTACAAAATAGTTGGTTTAGGTACTTTACTTTATTGACTCGTTCGGTGCGTGTGAAGCTCACTCCAATAAGAAGTGAGGGAGTTATGCTCAAAACAACATGACATTAGTAAAACTATGAACCTATAAATTCCAGATTGATCATCAAAGTTGGAGAGGTTTTTTAGACATGAAAACATTCAAATTTCAAAACCTTCAAGCATGTAAAAGTTGTTTCCCTATGAGTTAGCTTTCAAATGCCACTAGAATGAGTCGATTTTGACTTGAAATGAGAAAGTTATGACCAAATTATAAAGACTGGTTCATAACAACGTGCAAAATTTCCAATTTTCATTTTAGAACTTCATTAACATAAAAAATTCATAACTTAATGAAAAAAAATCCAAATCTAAAACTTCTTTATAGTAGAATTAGTGTAATTTCACAAGGAGTCCAAATCTAGAATTAAATTTTGAAAACAAAGTCATTTGTCCACTAAAATTGCTGAAAAAAAAAGAACATAACCAAAACTTGAAATTTTTTTTTTTTTTGAATTTCACGAAGTGGTAATGTAGATTGGTTTACTTAGATGTGGAGCTTCCTTAACTTGATCATCACCTCCTAAATTATTGAGTCTTCTGCTCCAAAACTCATCTCTCTTTGCATGTAATTTGAGATGAAAGACTGAGTTTCCACTAACTCATATATATATATATATATATTTTGAGTAATCTGTTCATGACCCTTGATTCTATGTGAATATATATATATATATATATATATATATATATATATATATATATATATATATATATATATATATATATATATATATATTGGAGTAATATGTTTATGACCCTTGATTCTATGTGAATACCCTTATCTCTAGGACAATCTAATGGCATATAGCCTAGTCTTATGATCCACTAATTCAATCAAGCTGTTAAGTTACCTAGTGATGATGCCAACATGCTCTCTAGGCACATCAATGCTCCTTTTTATTTTTCTAACTTAAGTCACATTTGTATAATTTAAACTATAGGCACATTAAACTAGTTATTTTTAATCACATTTAACTAATTTATGACTTACCATATCACTATCTATCATGGTTTCATGTCATCTTGAGGTGCATCCATGTTCATGTCTCGACGTATATATACAAGTAGAAGCAACTTAATAAGTCTACACGCATACCATGCACTAAACATCCATCATACCAATAATAATATATTACTCGATTTTTGAGCCATGCGTTGGGACCGTGTACCCGCTCTCGAGTCACATCACATGTCAATGACCCTTAATTATTACGGACCAAATCCAATATTAGTATTTTGGGCCGTTAACTAAATTAGTAATTACCCGTAGAGAATTGAACAAAACGAGATCGAATTAGCATCACTAGAACAATTTCGGTATTTAATAGAGGTTTTAAAATCCCTATTAAAGGGGGGTGTTATTAAATAACACCTAATTGATATGAGTTCTAAAAAACCTCTATGTAATACATGTATTAAAAATTGAAATATAACACATTTTCATATACATTTAATAACACTCTATTTAAAAAAAACCACTATTAAAAAACCAAAAAGGTTCTAGTGCATGTAAGAGGATTCACTGGTGACGAGTCCTCCAATTTCTCATTGCTGCTATTGTACAATGCACTAGTTTATAGAAGATCTTACATTGAGATAGGCAGAGCTAACAAAGCTTGTAGAGATTGAGAGTAAAATCGGAAAGATAGGGGGAGTAAGATTAACAAAATTAAGGGTAGATTAGATAGCTTAAAAGATATTATGTGGAGCGATTTGAGTTATTGGTGATGAAGAAAACGGAAAAGAAAGGGAAGAAGATGGAAGGAGAAATCGGAGGTTCAACGTAAACTTGAGAATGAAGAAGGAGAGAGCAAGACTTGGAGTTGCACGAGAAGGCCATGAGACAAGATCGGGCGGAAAAAGATGAAGTTTGAGATCAAGAGAGAAGAACAAATTTGTTGGAGAAGAATTGGAGTGGGAGAGGGAGTGATAGTTGTACAAAGGGGAAAATACAATTCCGTTGATAATCGGATGGTTCATCGAAGTGTCAATCTAGGGCCATCTAACGCACTACAACCCTCAACATCCTCTCATAAGCGTAAATACAAAAATGTTATAACTGTAATTTTACCTATGGTCTTTCAAGTACAAATTTGCTCTTTCATATATTGTGTATATATATATACTAGTTTCAAGACGTGTTTCGCGCATGATTTCCCCGCTCGATTCGCTCGTGGGAATCAATTTCTAAGAATTTATTAAAAAAATCTAAAATTGTAATTAAAATTTAAAAATTAGAAATACAAGTACCCTTTTTAGCTTATCAATATTCTCTACTGTGATTGAGATAAGATGTGAATGAAAAAACGAGCTAATCATGCTAGGACATTACTTCCTCAAAAAAGTGTATTGGATTGATGAGAATGAGTTTATGATTGATTTGGAGATAAAGAAAAAAAAACGTGTAATGAATTGATAAAGAGTTAGAGTTTGATTTGGATACAAAATAAAATGTTGATTTAGAGATAAAAAACGAAGCGAGAATCAATTTCTAAGAATTTATTAAAAAAATCTAAAATTCACTAGAACAAATTCTACTTTTCATAGAGGTTTTTGACCTCTATGAAAAGTGTTATCTTTTAAGGTGTTATCTTATCTTCCAAGCTTACATAGAAGTTTCAAACCTCTATCAAATCTTGACTATTTCATAGGGGTTTCAAACCTCTATAATATCTTCAAAGGCTTACATAAGGGTTTCAAACCCCTATCAATTGTAGTGATTTCATAGAGGTTTGAAACCTCTATATTATCGTCAAAGGCTTACATAGGGATTTCAAACCCCTATCAAATGTAATTTTAAAAAAAATAATAGCTGAAAATGCCCAGAATTAATTTCCATTTCCATTTTCAATTGAAAATATACAAATCTACATTCCATTCACAATATTATTATTCCATTCAATCAATAATGTAAAGTTTGAACAAATATTCTTGCCATTTTAAAATCATAAATCTTTTGATTCATCTCCGCGTCTAGCATAACATTACTTGCTTTAAGGTCTCTATGAACAATTCTTAATCTGGAGTCTTGATGAAGATATAAAACTCCTCTAGCAATCCCAAGAATTATGTCACGACGCATCGCCCAATCCAATGATGTGCTTCTACTTTGATCTGCGTATAAATTTTGCTCAAGTTACTAAGTACATAATATATAGTTTGTAGCAAACATTGAAAAGTAAATAATATTCATGGAAGCATATACCGAAGAGAAGAAAGTCCAAGCTTTTATTAGGCATGTATTCATTCATAGACCAGCATTTTTTCTTCTTCTTCAATGCAACAGCCAAGAATTTGGACAAGATTCCTATGCTGAAGTTTTGCAATCAGTATAACTTCATTTTTGAAATATAAAGAAAACTATACAATAAACTTTCAAAAACAAAAAAATTAAAAAATTGCCATTACAAATGCAGAGAGAGTCAGAGATAGATGTACAGCTAAGATACAAGCAGACAAGCAGAATCAATAAACCAAAACTACAAAACAAAAGGCTAAGGTTTGAAAATTCAAACAAAGATTACTAAAAGAAGATTAAAATCAGCTAAAAATCTAAAAAGGGGAAGAACGAAATCATCTAAAAATCAAACAGGACACCAAAAAAGGATCATAAACTCTTACAAACCTAAGAAATCATACACACCCATCACTGAAAATCAATCAAAAAAGCCATATTTGAATCAAATATGCAAAAAGAACAAACCTTTATTAACAACATATTACACTCTTTAAAGTTACAAAAACAAAATACATTTGAACTTTAATGAACAAAAGAAGAGGATTCACTCACCTAGAGAAGCAGAGGAGCCACGATCATTTCAAAACCTTCAAAACCCAAAATGGGTATTCGATTTCCAGCAAAACCTCTCACTCAGAAGCCCTGATTGGCCACCATCAAAACAACCTCAGAGATCCCACCACAAAAGAAAAAAACGCGTCAAGCAACATAAGGTAGAAGATTACCATTGCCTGAGTGAAAATGAGCTAACTGTTGCGCAGTAGAAGCAATTCTTCCAAGCGCTGCATTCATCTAAACAATAGACAGCAACTTCAGAGAACTAGAAATGCTCAAAATGCAAAGCCTATGTCCTTCAAAATTAGAATCGTGAGAATAGCATATCAACACAATAAAAATAAAAAAACAGCTCAATAACTTAATCTCCCTCAAATATTCTTGCAATCGAGTCATTTTTATGCTCTTATAACCACAGCTGCTATCATAAAAGTTAAACATTCTTTTGCAAATACAACATGTCTAGAGTAAAATTAGAATCATGAGAATAGCACGTCAAAAAAAAAAAAAAATTAAAAACAATTCAATAACTTAAATTCTTATTAAAGATATCCTCCATTCGACGTTTTCTTCCAAAACAATGTTCAATTATCATTCAGACTTTACTTCTAAACTAAAAACATATTCTTGTTGCTAAAATAAAAACTCAAAGTATCTGCACTTCTTACATTTATGTTCTAACATTTATGAGCACAAACCTCTAACTAAAGAATTGATTTATGCCACCTCAATTGTAGTTATATTTTTCAAGGAAGTCGCACGGTGTAGGTACACTGACGTACGCCCATATTTAAAAATTCTGCAATATATTAAAAGGCATAAACGACCAAAATTCATCATTACTGATGAAGTAGGCAGCATAGATATAATTTGCTTTACAAAATAGTTCAAAAGTACCTCGGCAGTTGAATTATCATATCTCTTCATGCTAACTAACTTAGTGAAGCAAAACGGGGCTATAATGCATTCAGTAAAGACTATGCATGCAAGTGATTGATTTGATATGGTAACAAACAGATGCAAGTACAGGTCGACATGACTAAGAAAACATGAAAAAGAGTCCAACAACAAATATGTGCAGAAAAAGTGTCAAAATTAGAGCAGTACTCGTACAAGACCACCCCAAAGAAAGCTACTAGGGGGAACAAGCACATTTAATACCTTGATAACAGAATCAACAAATAAATAAATAAAAACCTGAATTGACCTCCCCCAGAAAACAAAATAAAAAGCATATTTTTATCTACCTACTCGAAGCGAGCTCTTACATGACGGCTAAAAATGTATGAAGCTGGTAGAATAACAATGAATCGATTATAACCCGTAAAAATCTTGCCTGCCTGATGTACATGGTTTCATGACTTCATATGAAATAACCTTAGGAAGTTTATCAGAGGGGTTATATATGACTGCCTCTATTTTATTTTGTTTGACCACTAATAGAACTTTTAGAAGCTCAAGTTCCATAATTAGTAATTAACAACAGTACTGATAAAAAAAAATCTCAACTCAACAAGAGAAAGATTAGAAAATAGTCCTTGGTCACAATTGAACCTCATCCAGGAAGTACATATAACTATTATCAGAGCAAGCCTGCAAATTGAGCAGTCTGCAACACTTCTATCTTCACTAAAAACATGCAACAGAGTAACACAAACGAGCATGGGAAAAGATAGCAGCTTACTTCTCTTCAAGCAGCTTTGGAAGTATTGTATCCTTGTAGAACTTGATAGGAGACCATGCCTTGACTTTGAAGTTATAAACATTGCTAATGGGATTCACTGCAAGGGAAGCAAAGATAAATGCAAGTCAGAAACTATTCAAGAGATGACGAAACTCGATACTAATTGAAATAGTGTTTGGTAATCTGAAATAGGGAAGACTCAAGCAAGCACCAAATGACAAGTAGCAATATATAACAAAAATAGTGTTGGGTAATCCTCTTCTTATGCGCACTACAACTAAACTATGAAATTGTAGGTTCAAAAATGAGGCATCAATGATTGAAATGGAATATCATCCCCCTAGAAAAATCATGTACTTGAAGTTAAAGTGCAATGGTTGAATCTTAAAAAAAAGAATGAAAGGCTCACTCACCTCTACATCAAATGAATCTACTAATGCCTTGATTATCCGCATAAAGTTTATTCTGCATAAGTCATGGTCACATTACAAAGCTTACATTTCACTATGAAACCCGAAAAAACACAGCTTGGAGTAATCTTATTATCATACCAACTGGAATTATACCATTATAACATGTCTTATGTTGCATTATAGCTCTAGTAGTAACATAGCTTGCTTAGCTCCTTTGATGAGTAAAACTTTGGAAACCCAAACTTTCGATAAAGTGGTCTATTTGATTAATTTTTTTCCATTCACTGGAAAAATCTTACTTTTCTCTCGAAATGAATTCCAACGATTTTCAAGGCCTTATGGTGAACCAGAAATTGTTGGACTCAAGTTTTAATATTTTTTTCTCTAAGGACTATTTTGTAATTTGGAGATTTCTAGTGTTGTATGATATTTTCAATGGCGCTGGGAATCTCTGTCCTTATAATTTCTAATGAATTTTAAAATAAATTTTAGTGTGTGTCATTCCATGTGAATATGTATGCAATCATGCGAATGCAACAAGAAGAAAATCATAAAACTTCAACAAGAAGGATATGATCATGCATGCCTTTATAAAGAAAAAATAGATTACTGACCTAGTCGCTTTGGCTAAATGATTGTGCCTTGCAATCACATTGTCGAGCCCTTCCTCGAAAAATAGATTACCTCTCAGTCTCGAATGAAGTAGATGCCCTCGCTAGTCTCTCCATCTCTAACCACGTACTCATTTGGATCTACACAAAACAACCACAATTGCATATCACACACAATCACTTTGCCATCAAAATTCTACATTGAATTAAAGTGGAAAAGCACTTGAGAAATCTCACTTTAATGAAAAACACAAACATATCACACACAATAAGGCATGTAAATCTAACACAAAAACATATCATTCATAATCCACGATTGGATGAGGTTCATGTACTTGATTAAATTACATGTAGTTGCTTCACTATACTAATAAGGTAAGGAAGAAGTAGTGTTTCTATTTTGTTTGTTATATCTCTAGATTCTGATACATACACATACAAATTTAAACAAACTTATAATTGGAGAAACAAGTATACATGTAGTTTAGGAAGTAGTGTTTCTATTTTGTTTGGTCTCAGTGTGCATAATTGAGTACAACTAACCTGTTTAGGAAATATATTATCAATTCATAGAAGAAAATCATGTATGATCAGTTGATAAAACTTTAATTTCTTTCAGAAGTTGATTTATTTAGCGTTTTAGAGTTGTATAACTACTAACTAGCTCATTAACAAAATCCCTAAATCCCAATTGAAATCTACAAATTGTCTCAAAAGCAGACACAATCGGTCGCATTTCAAACAATCAACTACAAAATTTCATGAAACCCTAACAAAAAACCATGGCATACACTCCAAATGATCTCAATTTTCAATCAAACAGAAAACAAACCATAAAAAATACAGTCAAGCAAGAATAAACTCACAGATTATGAAAACCAGAGCGAAACACAAATCGCTCCTTCGAATCCCCAAACAACAACACCAACAAGATGAGATCTTCCAAGAGTAGTGTCCGCTAAAATCATCATTAGAAGAAGAAAGCTTCTACTGACTATTCATAGTTTTCCAAGATCTGAAACAAACGATTCTAACCTAGATTACGCATCAAAGACAATGTGAAAACATGGATCTAACAATTGCTTATGCAGAACACAGAAATTGCACTCCAATTCATCAACTTTTCCACACAACATGCATTGCATTCAAAGAAACTCGAATCAATCAACCCAAGACAACACGACACAATCCTTACCGACGAGCAGAGTCCTCGAGAGCGTCCAATTCTGCGCTCGACCGACGATCGAGAATGGAAGCCAGTGCGTGGGAATGAAGGAGTGGAGAAGCGAGACCGTCGCGATTCCTCCGATAGTCGACACGTCTTCCGCGCTGAAACCCTCCATTGTCGTCGCACGAATTGCAGCACCTCGCTCACTCAACTGTCTAACAATGGAGAAGCATTTTGTGTTCTCTAAGCATTTTACTCAACTGGTCTCCATCGACATATAGAGTGATTTAGGGTTGGAGATAGAAAGAGTTTTTTATTGAGAGGGTTTCGACGAGCGAGAAGGGTTGGAGATCGAGAGATTGAAACATAGATATATACGAGTCGATTGCGAGGGATGTGTCGATGAGATGTTGAGTTTTAATAGCCTATACATAGAGGTTTCTAAAAACCCCTATGAATTAATCGTTATAAAAAGTAATACATAGGGATTATTGAAAACCTCTATGAATTAAGTGCTATAAAATGTCTATTTTGTTATAGTGATTGTAATTAAAATTTAAAAATTAAAAATACAAGTACCTTTTTTAGCTTATCAATATTTTCTATCGTGATTGAGATAAGATGTAAATGAAAAAACAAGCTAATCAGCTTTTATATATATGATAGATATATAGCCTATGCCTATCATAATGCCACTACACCACTACAACACGACCTACAACACGTAACCGTGTTCGATTACAACATGCATGTATCATGTTAATCAACATAAGTTACATAATCAATGCACACGTATACATTACCTTTTCAAATGTATCTCCAAATTTAATTTGATACCAAATCAAATTACTTAATCGGATTAACATCAAAATCCTATCATATCATGCACGTCAACACTGACATGAGTTTGAGCCACACATGGGTTTCAACACCATATTTCTAAGATAGATTTGCTACATAAGAAATGATAGTTCCATGCTGAAATGATCTACTAAGTACAATGCCTACAGGTTTTTTTAAGGAATGAAGGCGATACTGCTTTATTTATATAAAATATGTACAAAAATAAATAATTTACAAGTTTTGTGCTGTACAAGTTGAAACATAATGGGTGTATATGAACCCTTTTCCCTATCCCCACCAAAAATAGCCCCACACAATGCCAAGACACTAGCTGCTCCCTATAGCTGATACACCACCCAAAACTTCACCTCACGATGATGGCTGGGACGAAACCATCATTCTTCCATACAACATAGCAAACCACTTTTTAATCTCTTGAACCACTTGTAATGGACTGACAACCAGAGTTCTACCACTTAACAATTCTCCTCCCAACAAGAAACAACACCCAAAAAATAGTTGTGTCCCATTTTGAGACGCCAGTAAGTGTGCACCGGACCCGATTTTTTATTCCAAGACTAACACCTAATCAGACTTACAGGATCCTCATCATAAATCCAACAAATAACAAAGGCAGACCAAAGAACACTGTAATGCCAAGTGTACCACGAAGACCCTAAGATTGTCATTAAACACCATTGACTCAATCAGAGGTCAGAAATAACAGCCATATATGCCCATCTTTGCATTCAGAAAAACCACAAAAAGGATTGAGGTGGGCACTCTTCTCTTGTCACGACGAGAGCATGCCCTGTTACCCCAAAACTCTAGAACCCAACTCTTGAGACATACTATAGTGAGGGCTGAAGAGAGATAGCCAAGTGATCGAACTATAGAAATGCACTGCCACTCACCTTCACAAAAGAAGAGACTAACAATCATTCAGTTGAGACCATGACTGTATTCTAAAATCTTTATGCCCATAAGTTACTGTTGCCAAGCACCTCTTTGATGAATCACATACCTCTTCCCCCGTGGTGTCTTTCTCGTTGAAAATCTTGCAATCTCATTTCGGCCATAATGCCCATAATGCCAAAGCCCAATATATATAGAAAAATCTGGTTGTTTATATGCGTCATCGTGCCCAGCTGCTCCATTCACGAGACTTAAGATAGAGGCCTCTGCTATGTAAGGCCTACTTCGCCTAGCTTTTTGAAGTGTGTTGAATACGCCAAAATATAATTATGAAGAGATTATCAAATACCACAAGAACTGCAGCAGTGGCAACCACGGGATCGATCCACCAAAATCAAGGGTTTTTAACTTCGGTTAGAAAATAATAAAGGAATTCAAGGGTTTGTGAAAATGGTTTTTCAAGAAGCTCACTAAAAACAAGAATTTAAAAATATTTTTGTAAGGAAAACAATTAAAGAAGCAACATAGACTTTCGATTTTTCAAACTTCCTCAATTGGCATATTACAAACTAGATGATTGTCGATCCATGTAAAGATATGCAATTCAAAAGTATCCTAGAGTAGCTATAGAACCAAACACGCACCCGGTTCCTCATTCTCCTCTTATTCGATATCCAAAATGTAAGCACCCGAACCGTGAACCGGCGGTTTGACTGCTGAATCGTCTCCTGAGGTGTCTGGTCACACCATCGACCCCAAAAGACGTTTCAGACCCGCTTGTCCATTCATTTTACAATTAAGTTAAATTCAAGTGTGTGCGAAATTCGGTGAATATATAATAAAATACTGGAAAGTAAATGAGATGGGGAAAATAATTGTCATATCATTAGTACTGTAAATCCAAGTCAATGAACATGTCCAAAGGTATCTCATAATCCATACATGAACAAAAATGTAAGTTCGGTATATAAAACAAAATATATATAAAAAAGAGATCATTCCTACAATGAAAATTAGGGTTTGAAGTCGTTGTCTCAATAGTGCGCTTTGCTCTTCCCTCGATCACTGGAGGATGGATCTGGGTTCCAAAAGTCCCTAGTAAGTGAACAACAAGGTTTTATGAAAGTTATAGCATAATGTAATTCGATAAGGAATAATTTAAGTAAATTGCAGGAATTAAACATGATTCAAAACTTTCTAGTATGAAATGACGGTTCCCATGAACCCCATATGCATGGAATTAGCCTGAATCCCGTCGACTTGACGACGTTCAGCATCGATGATCGGGGGAGGTCCCGTCATGCGACTTCGTGAACCTGAGCGACACCGACGTACGTTAATCCCGTCGTAGAAAAGCCAGAGGGCATAAAACATCGTCCAAATGTAATACTGGCTTGAGAGTATAAGATCATCGTATAGTCATCCCTCGAAGCTATCCGACTAGCCGAAGAGGAGACTCTTCACCATCGAAGGTGCCCCATCTAATACTCGAAGACGACTCTTAATGGTCAAAATATCAAGGAGCATGGCCATAAATAATTATGATGCTGTGCACATCTAACTATACAATTTATAGTATGATGCGTAATAAAGTTTATAAATTCCTAGTGTTTACAAACCTCGCGTATGGCATGTCAAAGCTTGACTGCGTGTCTGGAACCTTATTGTGCGTGCTAATGTCCTCGCTAAGTTGTCGTTGATCCCTAGCAACATACACCGGTGTTAGTGCGTAAATCGAGGTCCAAAAACCCCGTGACCCGGTACACGTATCCTGAGAAAACCCCCCAAATTTTATTAGATATTGAAGTTTTATTGTCACGGTGTCGCGCATTTACGCCACCACTCGCCTTAAAGTACTCGCTTCTCTCGATTCCTAGTATCGTTTGTATTAGTTTAGGTGTGTTAAGCTTATTTGAATGCTTGTGTGTAATTATAGCATAGCTAACTACTTTTATTGAGGTAGCTTCAAGCTATCTTTAAGTCTACTCAATTATAACATTTAGTATGTTCTAAATAATAACATTCAACATGCTTTGAAATACTAACATTTGAAATTTGAGCAAACTCAAACTAAGTCAAACAGTCTTTATTCGAATAAGCAAGCTAAGAAATCCATAAAAGTTTAATTTTTTTTATTGAGCAATCTTAAAACTTGTAACAATCTTAATGTCATCGTGCACATTATAAATTTATCCTCTTTTAAGTATGCTCAAAACTACGTAAAATTTTTACAACTCTAAAGCTTTCGATTCTTTAGACTAAGAATAGTCAAATCATCTCAAATTCGATCCATTTGTCTTAAAAACAACTTCATTGATTTATCATCATGCAATTATTTATACTCAAATTTCATATAATAAATACCCACTTACCATTAAATAAAGTTACCATTCATTTTTTTCTTAACATAACACCACTTATCAATCATAAAATCTCAATAACGATCTCATCAAGGGATTTTCACTAATTAAGGATTGATTTACTATTATGAACCCAAAAGTATTGAAACTCATAAATAAAAACAACTTGAAACATAATTTTTGTGGAGATTTGGTAAAGAAAACACACCAAGAGCTTTAATGGAGTTGTCTCCTTTCGTTCTATGAGCTCCACTAGGTTAGATTCACACTCTCTAGCTCAGCATTCTTCTTCGAAAACTCCAACAACAATTACAAGATTTTTTCTACATCTTCTTTGATCTCCAAATTTTCTCATAAGCTCTCCAATGGTGTTGGAGTTTGTTTTGCATGTTGAACAAGAATTCATGAAACTTACATAGTCATTGACTTTAAACCTCACCCCACTCACAAATCCTTAGGTAAATCAAATGCTCACATTAAAGCCATCATATTCCACTAGTCAAAAATCAAATTGCCACTTGTCCCTTTTTGCATGACATATAACATGCGCCTTATTTTCTATTGGTCCACCTACACATGCCATAAGACATTTCCCATTTTGTCCTTGACCTTTTAAATTAATTACATGCAAGTCTGATTCCATAAATTTAAAAGTTGCCCTTGAATTTCATTATATTTACATTTAAGTCATAGACATATTAATCAAATTAAATACACCTCTTAGTCCAAATTAAATTAAGTTAATAGTAGATCATCATACTAGCTAAAGTTATATATTTCCCTCTCAACGTGTATCCCGAGGCGAAACCTCCGCCTCGCCTTGCCTTGTGTTATGTGTATATTTATATTTATTTAATCATTTATTAAATATTACACTTATAGAAAAAAATTATTTTATTACTTATGGTACACTACCATTAAGCATGACCATGTCACCCGATCGAATCGGGTTCGGGCCTACAATCTGGCGGATCAGGCTGAGTCCGATTTGGTCGATGACGGGATATCACAGTCTTCCCAATTAAGGGGATTTCGTCCTCGAAATTTAAATTATACTTGAATCAAATGACTCGAGAAAGGGTTCTCGCATGTAGGTCTCGCGCTCCCACGTAAACTCCTAATCGCCGTGGAACTACCAATTAACCTTCTTAAGAGGAATCTCTCTATATCTCAAGTTCTGCACCTTCTAGTCAAAAATCTCAATCGGCTGCTCCTCGTAAGTTGTGTCTAGTCTGACCACTAATATTTCCCAATCCACTATATCTTGTGTCCTACCCTCACATTTTCTCAATATAGAAACGTGAAACATTGGGTGTACCTCCGATATCTACAGCCGCAGTGCTAAATGATAGAAAACCTTCCCAAGTATCTCTATGATCTCAAATGGTCTTGTATAATGCGGTGTGAGTTTTCCCTTGAATCCAAATATATGGTGTCTCTTCATAGGCCACACCTTTAGGTATGCAAAGTCCATCTTCTCGAACTTAACTCCCCGACGTTTTAGATTTGCGCATTTCTCTTGCCGATCCTGTGCTGTCCGTAATCTCTAACAAATCAACCTCATTTTCTCTGTGTGATCACGTACCACCTTAAGACCAACTGCCATTGTATCAACTACCTTTGCCCAACTTAGTGGTGTCCTGCACGATCTACCGTATAAAGTCTCAAACGATGCCATCCCGATGCTCGAATGATAAGGATTATTGTAAGAAAACTCGCACAGGTGCAAATACTCCTCCCAACGATCCCCGAACTCGAGTACATAAGCCCATAACATGTCTTCCATGACCTAGATCAACTGCTATAACTGTCCGTTTGTTTGCAGGTGATATGCCGTATTGAGGTGAATCTAAGTGCCTAGTTGATCTTGCACACCCTGCCATAACCCTGATTTATACCGTGGATCCCTATAAACACTATGCTCACTAGCGCCCCATGTAACCTGACTATCTCTTGCTCGTAAATCTGGCTCAAACTAGTGAACGAGTCGGAGAGTCGAAAGAATAAGAAGTCAATTACCTTCATCAATTTGTCGACAATATCCCATACTGTATCGTGGCTCCTCGGAGTAGTCGATAATCCTGTCACCACGTCCATTGTATTGTGCTCCCACTCCCACAGAGGAATATGTAATGGCTGGAGTAGTCCTTGGGGTCTCCCATATTCAACATTAACCTAGTAATATATCTCACATCTCCCCATATATCTTGCTATATCTGCATTCATGCCCGACCACCAATACAATTGTCGTACGTCTTGGTATATTTCGATCACACTTGAGTGAATGCTACAACACGATTGGTGCGACATCCGGAGAATATCCTCTCTTAACTGTGGTACTACTTGAATCTATACTCTACCCCGAGATCTCAAACTCTGATCCGCTGCTACTGTCCATCTCTAAAACTCGGATTGTCGGCAAAACCGCGGCACCAGTCGTAGCTCAAATATGCCATCTGTCTGTCAACAATCGCCTAGACAAGCATTAGTTTGCGGCCCCAACTTTGTACAAATCCTCGTGCCTGCCGAAATATCCGAAATACACATCACAAGTGTGGCCTCTAACGACTTGAACTCTGGTCAAATCCGCAATGCTAACTGCCTCCGACTTAAGGCATCTGCAATAATATTTGCCTTTCCAGGGTAGTACTCGATCGTGAAGTTGTAGTCCTTCAACAACTCGAGCCACCTCTGTTGTCTCATATTCAACTCAGTCTAAGTGAAAAATACTTGAGACTCTAGTGATCCATGAACAACATAAACTTCTCACCATAGAGATAGTGTCACCATAACTTTAGTGCAAAGACCACTGCTGCCAATTCGAGGTCATGGATGGGGTAGTTCTTCTTGTGCACATTTAGCTAGTAAGAGGCATAGGCCACTACGTTGCCCTCCTGCATTAACACTGTTCCCAGTCCCGTCCCTGATGCATTTTTGTAGACTGTCAACTCCTTGCCATCCTTTGGTAATACTAACACTAGTGTCATAGTCAATCTTTCCTTCAACTCTCTAAGGCATCCTCACCCTGCTCGGTCCAATCAAACCTAACGTCCTTCCTGGTCAAAGCAGTCATATGCCCGAATGAACCTCCTGTAGTAGCCCGCCAATCCAAGAAAAGTTCGGACCTCTATCATGTAGTATGCGCACGTCAGTCAACAGTCGCTCTGACCTTCTTAAAATCTATCGAAATCATGTATGCCCTAACTACGTGCCTCTAAAAACTCACACTTACTAAACTTTGGGTATAGTCGGTGTTCATGCAAAGTTTGCAAGGTAATTACCATGTGACGCTTGTGGTCCCCAGCTATCCGCGAGTAGATGACTATGTCATCAATGAACACTATCACGAACTGATCTAAGTAGTCTCTGAATACTAGATGCATCAAGTCCATAAATGTAGTTGGTGCATTTGTGACCCCGAACAACATCACCGTAAACTGGGAAGACCTGTATCTCGAGCAAAAAGTGGTATTCTCAATGTCCTCGTCCCTAACACAAAACTGATGGTAGCCTGATCTCAAGTCGATCTTCGAGAAGTGTTAGGCACCATGCTACTGGTAGGACAAGTCATCTTTCCAAGGTAGCAAGTACTTGTTCTAGATTGTAACCTTGTTAAGTTCCCTTTAATCAATGCAAAGCCTCAACGATACGTTCTTGTTCTTAATGAATAAAACTAGCACGCCTACGGTGAAATACTCGGTTGTATAAATTCGAAGTTGGATAACTCCTCAAATTGTTTCTTCAACTCAATCAACTTAATCTCGCCATCCTGTAGGGAGCCTTTGAAATTGGTTTCGTTCCCTCATTCACTTAAATAATGAAGTCGATCTCGCGGTGTGGAGGTAAGGTGAGGAGATCGTCTAGAAATATGTCGAAAAAGTCTCGTTTGACCGGGATGTCCTCAATCATCTTTTCGGATTTCGAAGCTTTATAAAGTCTCGCGTGATCCTTGATCTCTCTGTGCATTGTGACTCGACCTCTGGTACTACTCTTAGCTATCGACGTGCCTCAAACTCGAACTCCGGAAGCCTCGAAATACGGAAGGTCATTACCTTCCAGTGGCAGTCCACGTGAGTGTGGTATGTTGCCAACCAGTCTATACCTAAGAGTGTGAAAAACTTAAGGAACTTGAGTACCCGAGGTCAATAAGTAAATTATAAAACTCAACATTCACCATACACCTCTTGCAGACAAGGTTAGGTTAAACTTTATCTCTTGCGGCTGTACTAAGTATGATATGCCTAACCGCTTTCACTAGTGATAACCTTAACGTGTCTACCATGCTTCTAGTAAGAGAAACTCCTCTATCTTCCTACTCCTCATTACCGGAGTAAAGAATTTCCTAAAAAATAGTCGTCTAAAAGTCGTCCAATCCTCAATCGAGCCCTTCTCTTGCATAAACATCCTGCCACCACTCTTCAACAACTCCTTCTAAGTGCATGGTTGATAACTCAATGCAACAATCCTTATCTGTACAGATCAAACGGTGAATGTTTTCCTATTTACGAACCTACTTCTCTGCCTTTTTCCCATCTCTATTTCCGTAGAACTTTGAGTCTTACATCTGTCGAAGCTCTTCTGAAAAGGATTAAGCCCGATTGCCTTACTCTCAATCATAGCCGACTGTACTGCTATAGGCTCTGCTAGTGTAGGTAGAAGAAGTACAACTACTAAGGGCTCGATTTAGACCCGTTTGTGTCATTACCACTGATGGCACCATCAAAACTTATGTTGGTGTTTACAATGTAATCTCTAGTCATGCCACCATCTTGTCTACAAGACGTGCTACCACCGCATTCAATCTTCTTATATCGGCTGAGTAGGCCAATCTCTAACGCTCAAGAGTCTTAGATCATTACTCGAAGGCCTTTAAGGACATATGCGGAAATTCGAACACTTTACACATATCATATATGATATCATCAGTGATAGTAGAAGAGGGAGAAGGCACTGTCTCTCGAGGAGTCGATGAATCTTGCCCACTCGAATCCATAATGCAGAATATATCATAATTGCACATAGATAATGATCCGAGTGTCACTGCATTATATTTTCTCGTATGTATAATATACATTCAAAATACATCAATATAGTCAATCGACTATCATTCCCCAGTTCTACCCAACTTAGTCTTTGACTCGTGTTTCCTACTTTTCTAAGTTCTTGAATCAAATTATTTGAGTTATCTACTTTTCCTTTGAGTCCTAGGCTTTTCAGTAACCTAGGCTTTGATACCAAAATTTTCAGCACTCATACTATGAATCGATGGTTTAACTAGCCCGTATCGTCTCCTGAGGCATCTGGTCATACCATCGACCCCAAAAGACATTTCAGACCCGCTTGTCCATTTTTTTACAAGTAAGTTAAATTCAAGTGTCTGCAGAATTTGGTGAACATATAATAAAATACTTAAAACTAAACAGGAACCTAAGTGGGGAAAACACTTGTCATGTCATTAATACCATAATTCCAAGTCGAGGAACATGTCCAAAGGTATCCCATAATCGATACATGAACAAAAACGTAAATTCGGTATATAAAACAAAATATATACATGAAAGAGATCACTCATACAATGAATATTAGGGCAGTCTGAAGTCGTTATCTCACTGGTGTGCATTGCCCTTTTCTCGATCGTTGGAGGATGGATTTAGGTTCTGAAGGCCCCCAGTAAGTGAATAACAAGGTTTTATAAATGTAACAACATAATCTAATTCAACAATGAATAATATAAGTAAATTGCATGAATTAAACATGATTTAGTCTTTTTCTAGTATGAACATGCGATTTCCACGAACTCCACATGCATGGACCTAGCCTAAATCCTATGACGACGTTCAACATCGATGATCAAGGGAAGTCCCATCATGTGACTTCGTGAACCCGAGCGACACCGATGTACCCTAACCCAGTTATAGGAGAGGCTGGAGGGCAGAAAACATCCTCTAACTACCGTTCTGGTTGGATGGTAGAAGATCACTGTATATTCATCGATCAAAGACACTCAACTAACCAGAGGGGGAGACTCTTCTCCATCGAAAGTGCCTCATCTAATACTCGTAGACAACTCCTAATGGTCCAAATGTCTAAATGTATGACCACAGATAATGATGATGCACTGCACATCTAACTATGCAATTTATAGTATGATGCGTAATAAAGTTTATAAATTTTCAGAGTTCACAAACCTTGTTTGTGGAGTGCCAATGCCCGACCACACGTTTCGTACCTCATGGTGCGTGTTGGTGTCCTGCCGAGTCGTCGTCAAGCCCTAGCCACATACGCCGGTGTTAGTACATAAATTTTGGTCCCAAAACCCCCATGACCTTATGCACGTATCCCGAGAAAATCTTCAAAAATTAATTAAATATTTAAGTTTTATTGTCACGGCATCATGCATTTTGGCCACCACTTGCCTCAAAGCGCGCATCCGATACCCGACACTAGTTCTCTCAGTTCTTGGTATCATTTTGTATTAGTTTAGGTTGGTTAGGATCTTATTTTAATGTTTGTGAGTAATTATAATTTAGCTAACTACTTTTATTGAGGTTGCTTCAAGATATCTTTGAGTCTGCTCAATTATAACATTTAGTATGCTCTAAAGAATAACATTCAACATGCTTTAAAATAGTTACATTTGAACTTTGAGTAAAGTCAAATTAAGTCAAACAGTCTTAATCTTAAGAAGCAAGCTCTAAAATGCATAATAATTTTATTTCTATTGAGCAACCTCAAAACTTATAATAGTCTTAATATCATCGAGCACATTAGAGATTTATATTCTTTTGAGTGTGGTCAAAACCGCACGAAATGAATTTTATGCAACTCTAAAGCTTTCGATTCTTGAGTTTAAGAATACTCAAATCACCTCAAATTCGGTCCATTTGGCTTAAAAATAACTTCATTGAGTTTAAACATCATCATGTAATCTTTTACACTCAAATTTCATGCAATAAATAGTCAATTACCATTAAGTAAAGTTACTATTCATCTTCTTCTTTACATAACACAACTTATAAATCATAAAAATCTCCACAACAATCTCATCAAGGGATTTTCATTAATTAAAGGTTGATCTACTCTTATAAATCCACATGTACCAAAACTCATTGATAAAAACAACTTGGAACATAATTTTTGTAGAGATTTGATGAAGAAAACATATCAAGAGCTTTAATGGAATTGTCTCTTTTCGTTCTATGAGCTCCATCAAGTTAGATTCACACTTTAGTATTAGCCTTTTTGGATCTTCAAAAATTTCAACAACAAATGCAAGACTTTTTCTACATCTTCTTTGATCTCCAAATTTTCTCACGAGCTCTCTGATGGTTTTGGAGTTTATTTTGCATTTTGAACAAGAAGTCATGAAACTTATATAGTCCTTAAATTTAAACCTCACACCACTCACAAATCTTTAGGTTAATCAAAGGCTCACATTTAAGCTATCACATTCCATTAGTCAAAATCAAACTACCACTTGTCCCTTTATGCATAACACATAGCATGCACCTTATTTTTTATTGGTTCACCTACACATGTCATAAGATATTTTCCATTTTTTCCATGGCCTTTTAAATTAATTACGTGCAATTCTAATTCCACAAATTTAAAAGTTTCTATTGAATTTCACTATATTTACAATCAAACCATATGCATATTAATCAAATTAAATACACCACTTAGGCCAAATTAAGTCAAGTCAATAGTAGATCATGATACTAAGTTATGTATTTTTCAACCAATGCATATCCCAAAGCGAAACCCACGCCTCGCCTTGCCTTATGTCACATGTGTGTTTATATTTACTTAATTAGTTTTTAAATATTACATGCACATTACAAATATTATTTTATTACTTATCTTACACTACAGCCAAACACGACTGTGTTACCATGTAGAATCAGGTTCGGGCCTCCAATCCGGTCAGATAAGGCTAAGTCCAATCAGGTCGGTGATGGATTGCCACACTAAACCTCCTACAAAAATCATAATGCCAAGTCTGGTCCCACGCACCCTTACCGTCGAATACCACGAGTTAACCACACAAGCGAATGACATTCATGTCAAGGAAAATATACTCGGGAAAATCTTCTGCAAAACATCGTGCACCGTTGCAAGTGTCTAAATAGAAATATATTATTTTTGTTGTGAATTGAATTGAGACTTGCTAAGAACTAGTGAAGGAAATAGAAGACTAAGAACTTCTACTACTACAAACTACTACTACAAAGGAGAAGAGAAGAAATGAGATAGTTGGAATGATAAGTTTTCATTCAACTTGGTGTGTTCTTACAATGAGGTTAGCACCCTTTATATAGGCCATTTGGTGATGATGATAAATATACCTTTACAATATGGGACAATTAAGATATACACCCGATGTCATACAACAAATTACAAGTAATCAATGTGGGACAATTAACACATACACCCCATGTCATACAACACATTACAAGTAATTTGACAATACATGGAAGAGTTGGTGTACATTGGAAATGACAATACATTAACAAGTGGAGGTACTATTAAGTGAGAAATACAAGTTACATGACTACACAATATGTTGGTGTGCATGCATGGTCATCCACACTTCATAACACTCTCCTTTGGATGACACTTGCTTAGAGATTGTGCCTCGTTAAAACTTTTACTAAGAAAAACCCTGTGGAAAAAAATATAGTAAAAGAAAAGAGTACACTATCCTCATAAATATCAAGATGGGTATAATATTGTTAAGATTGCCTCATTAAAAACCTTGCTAGGAAAACTCCAGGTGGGATAAAACCATAGCTAAAGAAAAGAGTGCAACACATTGATACACTTTGAGAGAGTATATATATGCATCATTAAAACCTCTACTAGAAAAACCATGTGGGAAAAATCTAGTATAGAAAAAAGAGTACATTATTTGCTTTCATAATTTCTTTTATATGGAGTATAATAATGTTAGGATTGCCTCATTAAAAACCTTGCTAGGAAAACCCAGTAGGATAAAACCATAGCTAAGGAAAAAGAGTGCAATACACTAACCAATAGCTCATTTTGATTCTCCCCCTCATGTTCACATGGGCAAAGCGGATTTTACATATCCTTCTTTCAGTAAATAATCACTAAGGCGTTTGTACCACATTCATCCAGATTGTTTCAATCCGTACAAAGACCTTTGTAATTTTATAGAATGCATGTTATGAGGTTTTGACTTTATTTCTTCGGATATTACAAATCCTTCAGGATTTTCATATATATATATATATATATATATATATATATATATATATCTCACTGTCTAGGGATCCGTACAGATATGCTGTGCGACGACATCCATTAAATACATATCAAGTCCTTCAGAAACTACAAGGCTTATCAAGAACCGAAATGTGATTGCATCTATAACAAGAGAAGATGTTTCCTCATAATCGATGCCAGGTCTTTGTGAGAAACCTTGAGCTACAAGTCTTGCTTTGTACCTTGTAACTTCATTTTTTTGTTTCACTTTCGTACAAATACCCATTTATATCCAACATGTTTTACGCCATCTGGTGTTTGAACATTTGGTCCAAAAACATCTCATTTCCTTTACGAGTTTAGCTCTACTTGGATAGCCTCTTGCCATGGTCTTTTTTGACATTCGTCCACTGATCGTGGTTCTGTATCATCATTATTTTAACATATTTCAAAGGACACATTCAAAGCAAATATATCATCAGGAACAATTTTTTTTCGATCCCAAATCTTACCAGAGTTTATATTAATTTATTGAGATCTCATTATTTTCATCTTTTTCCTCCTTTTCTCAGGAGTATTTTGATTTGTATTTATTTTTAGTCCCATTTTCCTCTTTCGAGGAATTATATCATTTGAACCAACTGATCTTCCATGCTTTAAGTGTTTCGTTGGTTTTTGTGCATTTTGTTGCACATATACATCAATTCTTGCAAGAGCATTTACAACAGGAATATGTGATTTTGTCACTTGTTTTGCATCTGTAAATGCATCAGGTAATTAATTTGCGATTTATTGCAAATGAATGATCTTTTGTACTTCAATTTCACACTGATTTGTGTGTGGATCATAATGTAATAAAGTTGATGCATTCCAAGCAATTTCACGCCATTCCTTTTGAATTGGCTTCTTATCTCTCCATAATGGTGGGAAAATTGTTTTATCAAAGTGACAATTACCAAAACGTGCAGTAAATAAATCCCCTATTAAGGGCTCAAGGTATCTTATAATGGACGATAAGTTAAATCCAACATAAATCCCAAGTTTTCGTTTTGGTCCCATCTTAGTTCTATTGGGAGGTGGTATAGGAACATACACTGCACAACAAAAATTCTCAAGTGTGAAATATTTGGTTGTTGACCTAAAATGAGTTGCATGGGGGAATGTTCATGGTATGCAGTAGGCCTATAACGAATGATAGATGCTGCATGAAGGACTGTATGTCCCCAAACTGAAGTTGATAACTTAGTTCTCATGATTAAAGATCTGGACAATTAATTGAATGTGTTTGATCAGAGATTCTGCCAAACCATTTTGGGTATGCACGTGTGGAACAGAATGTTCAATGGTAATTCCTATAGACATGCAATAATTTTTAAATGCTTGAGATTAAAATTCTCCGACATTATCAAGACGGATGGTATTGATTGGGTTGTTAGGGAATTATGCTCTTAACTTAATGATTTATGCTAAAAGTCTAGCAAATGCAACATTGCGGGTCGAAAGCAAACAAACATGTGACCACCTAGTTGATGCATCTATCAAAACCATGAAATATCTAAATGGTCCACAGTGAGTATGAATATGACCATATATGTCTCCCTGAATGCGTTCTAAGAAAATTGGGGATTCCACAACAATTTTACTTAGGGATGGTTTAACTATCAATTTACCTTGAGAACAACTAGCACAATTACAATCATCAGCTGAAAATATTTTGTGACTCCTTAAAGGATGTCCATGCAAATTATTAATTATTCTTCGCATAATTGATGATCCTGGATGACCAAGCCGGTCATGCCATAAAATGAATGTCTTTGGATCATTAAATTTCTTACTTAAGATGACATTCGTTTCGACATGCCTTATATGAGTAAAATATAATCCGGAGGATAAAGTTGGAAATTCTTCTAACACTTTTTTCCCATTTGAAACCAATGTGACATAGAGAAATTCTTTATTATTTTCGTTCACGGTTTCAATGTGATATCCATTTTGTCGAATATCTTTAAAGCTGAGTAAATTTCTTCTGAATTTTTCAGAGTATAAGGCATTGTCAACATGAATTATTGTTCCCCATAAAACATAATATTTGCTCTTCTAGAGCCATTAATCAAAATGGAGATGTCATATATTGTTTGAACATTAATCTCGGCTAAGTTCAAACTAGAGAAATATTCTCTGTTTTTGATGATTGTGTGCGTTGTATCACAATCAACAAGACATATATAGCTCTTATTTGATTCATGATTTGAATACATGATTTGTTGATCCATCAGGACAAAAAATGTTTGGCAAATTAGAAAATAGTCATATTTCATTGATAAAATTCATAATATTTTGTCTTTGATTTTGAAGGCATGGTAAAGGTCACAAAAATATTCGGTATATATATGACAATATTTAGGCAAAATAGCCTTTCATATATGACCAAAAGAAATGTCACAATTATGAGCGCTCATTGTCAATAATTATTTTCCCTTTGTAGTGGTGCACCACTTTTGTTCCACCTTTTGGTGGAATTGTCAATACGACCTTTACCTAATATTTTCACCTTTTCCACGTCCATAAATTTATTATTGCGATCATGATCATTATATGCAACGTATGCTTCTTAATTTGAAGCTGAACTAATTAGACGGGAGCGATAATATATTTATAATATCTCGTTATTTTACTCAACTACCATGAGACAAGAAATCAATCCTTAATATTTATTGGATTGATGTGCGCACTCGATATTTGTTGCAGTAATAAATCGAGGAGGGCCATGTCACCTTATTTTTATTGTCTTATCAGTCATATTTCCACGTAGCCTCAACATAGAGGTAATTAAAATTGTGGAATTATAATTAATATTTGACTGATTAAATTTTGTAGCTTGAGACTCAACAGCTCATTTCGAGCTTTTGGAGTATTACCTTTTTTGGTATTTATATATTTATAACTCCACAACGTGAAAAGATATATGAAATATTCACTTTTCAAATCTCTAAAGAGATATTGACAAATGATGACAAATGATTGTGTACAACATACAGCCTTGCATAGATGCAAGCTTTATTCATAATTTGTAATATCTAATTATCATGACAAGAATTATAATAAGGTAACAAATTCAACTATGGTTGATTTATATTTTGAAAGTAAATATAATATAAAATAATTTTCTCTTTTCTTTTAAGTAAAAAAAAACATAACATATGATTAAGTATATGTTCACAACTTGATTCATTAATAATCAAATGTACTATTTGTATGAGTTGGTGGGACAACCTCCAGGTTGGGTGGCGAGACAAAGTCTGCTTAATGCCATGCCTCCTTGAACGGGATAACTTGTCTCTCTTTCAATGTTTAGCTTTACTGGGGACAAGGCTTACGCACTATCAACTCAAACTTATAGCATTATTTGTATTATAAAATCAAGAATAGAACGATAACTAATCGTTTGTAGTTTTAAGTGAAAACTAGTTATGTCACATATTGACTTTTGATTTCTGATGTAGAAGATAGTACAAGACGCAACTACAGAGCATACTTTCACAATTGGTGACGTTATAATGTATAGTATATGAATAAAGTATGCATATAGAACTGATGCATGTAATAAAAGGAAGCAACTATGATAATACATAAATAAAATGAACTTATTTAAATAACAAAAGTTATACCTTCATAGCTTTGTCTCCTTAACAAGCCTTCTTGAACTTCAAGATTTCTTTAATGCTGGAGCAAGCTCGTGCTGATAACATGTTGTGAATTGAATTGAGACTTGCTAAGAACTAGAGAAGGAAATAGAAGACTAAGAACTTCTACTACTACAAACTACTACTACAAGGAGAAAAGAAGAAATGAGATAGTTGGAATGAGAAGTTTTCATTCAACTTAGTGTGTTCTTACAATGAGGTTAGCACCCTTTATATAAGCCATTTGGTGATGATGATACATGTACCTTTACAATGTGGGACAATTAACATATACATCTCATGTCATACAACATATTACAAGTAATAAATGTGGGACAATTAACACATACACTTCATGTCATACAACACATTACAAATAATTTGACAATACATGGAAGAGTTGGTGTACATTGGAAATGATAATACATTGACAAGTGGAGGTACTATTAAGTGAGAAATACAAATTACATGACTACATAATATGTTGGTGTGCATGCATGGTCATCTACACTTCACAACAATTTTTTAATTTCCCAATGTGAAAGAAACGCCTTTCAAGAATTATGCCCTACAATCCCGGATGACGCGCCATAGAGCTTTGTATATTACTAATGTTACCTGTTTATTTATGAATATAAATTAATCCATAAAATAAAATACGTATTTACTTACAATGCCATGACAATTAACGTAACTTAAAGCTAGTAAATGAAAACCAATGTTTTATTTACAAAAAATGGTTTATATTATGAGGGTCGGTCTTGTCATTTTGTAGGCGTGTGGCGAAACTTAAAAATGAGGCCTTATATATATTAAAGGTTAATTTGAAGTGAGCTAGCATGCATTGAACTTAAATCAAATATATATATATATATATCCCTATATATATATATATATCCCTTCACCTCTCTCCGGATTTGGGACCGACAATGAAATTGTAACATTTATCATTAGTGGAGTTAAAAGGGGGTTAGTTACAAGGCAAAATTGATTAAAATACCCTTAATCTTTCACAACTTTTATTTTTTTCCTAATCTATTTGAATTTGTTATTACAAGTTAGTTTTTTCTAGATTATCTCATTTATGTTTTAATAAGTTAACTTCTAATTCAATGAGGTGGCACCTAAATAATTAATTTAAATAATAAAAAATTTGAAAAGTTAGGATTTAATATAAAAAGTTGTGAAAGGTCAGATACTTTAACTAATTTCACCTTGTAACTAAAAGAAGACAAAATGATAAAAAAACAACATATAATAACATATAAATAAAATTAAGGTTAATAACGAAAAAAAAGACATGTACTAACAAAAAAAGAAGTTATAGCATCAACATAAATATCAAACAAGTAAATTCAAGGCTAATTACTCTATTATTGTAAAATTGCTCTTCCTGCATTTTGTAAAGAAAACTTTTTTATAATCTCTTGATAATCAATATCTGATAATAAATCTTCCTCTATCGATATCAAAGCTAATCCATTCAACCTCTCTTGTAAAATTGTTGACCTCAAATATGATTTTATTAATTTTAATTTTGAAAAACTTCTTTCAGCGGAAGCAACAGTAATAGGTATAGTTAATAACACTCTATATGCAATTAGCACATTTGAGTAACAATTTATTTTACTAATGTAATTAAGTATATCAAGGGCGATATTATTTTCTTTTGACATAGTTGCTGATAAGACTCTTAATTATAAAAATCAACCATTTCAATCAAAATCACAATTATTATTATTATAGATTAAGTTATTTTGAAGATTAATACATGATTGTCTAAAATTTTCTTAGTCTAATGATTAAACTTCTTGAAATCAAATAAAAAACCAAAATTACTTTCATACAATTAAAATTGTTCAAATCTATTTTTAAGTGAAGGTAAAGCTTGATCTAATAAATATAAAAAAATATTTAGTCCTAAATTATTCTTTTGATGATTCCTCGATATCAACATTATTGTTGCCATCAAAATATTTTTTTCTTTCAATTCGACGTTTTATGTAAATAATTGGTTCAATCTCCATCTCACTCGCAAGTGTTTTAGCTGAAGCCATGGTTGATACGAATCCGTTTCCCTATGCCCTTCAAAAAATGAAATCAAACCTTTTAATTGTTCAATTGCAACATCTATATGCATATCTCTAGATTGTAAGACTTTGCTAACTAAATTAATTGCATGTAATATATTATACCAATAAATAATCATTCCTAATAGAAACTCAAAATTCTCAAGCTCATGTGATAAACTTTTTGCTTCACTTTTCGTTATTGGGGCACCACAAGTACGGGCTAATTTTTTTAAAGCTTTTCTTAATTGTGGAGATTGGAATGCAATTGCTCTAACGCTTTCAAATTGACTTTCCCATCATGTTTGTGACAATGGTTTCAATGCAAAATTAGGCAAATTATCAAGTAAGATGTTCCATCTTTTTGTAGAGCTACCAAATATGTTATTGATTTCTAACAATCTTTTTTGCACTCTTTGATTTTTTTTCCTTTCGTATTCTTGTCCTCTAATATCATATACATCTAAATCAAGTGTTTTTAAAATAAACAACAATTTATTGAAAATCCCTAAACCCGTTTTGTCATCTATTTGTACTAATTCTATAAAGTATTCTTATATTGTTATGAGACTTTTTAGCGAATTAAGATACCTTATAACTAGATTCATTTGTTCTTTGTGGCTTTCATCTCGAGTGCAATCAAGGATTATTGAATAATATTGTTCTTGTTTAATTGTTTGAATAATTATATTTTGTACTTCGCATGATAATGCAATTGTTAATTCATTTTGAATACTATGACTTAAATAATGGGATTGAATTTCATTAGTTTGAATATGTCTAAGATGTTCTGGCATAGTTGGATAAAAAATCACAATCATTTCAATCAATTTTAAAAAGTTTCCATTATTATTTTTATAAATCCTCTCATTTGTTCCGTGAAAAGGTAGAGAACTTTGGGCAAGAAGTTTAATGGTTGTGATTATTTTTAACATTACCTTCTTCCAATGTTCTTTCTCTCTTTTAATTTGTTCTTGAATATTTTTATCTATTGTTTGATTTTTCTTGAATCTATTTTGCAAGTCAATCCAATAAATCATATTATGAATATGTTCTTTAGTAGTTTCATGAGCTTTAAGTATATCACTAATATGTTTCCAATCTCTCAAGCCATGTTTTGGTAATTGAGTTCTACTATTTTTATCATTTGTTTTAAACATTTTACAACAAAAGCAAAGTACTTTGTCCAATTCTTTGGAACACACTAGCCATTTTCTACCATGCTCTTCTCCATTTGGTAAAATTCAATTATAATCTTTAAAGAAAAATGTCTAGCATATTGATCACAAGGAAATTTCATGCTAATATCTCTTAGAGGTCCACTTTCAGTTAATAAATCTCTAGAACTTCTATCAAGATTATCCATATCTTGGGATCATGAATGTTAAAAGTATTTGATGTACTAGTCCTGTCAAGGCCCAAAATTTTAATCCCAGTTTTTTCTATAATCAGGATCACCGATTCGTGACGTAAGACCTGCATTGAAATATGTGCACTAACCTAGGCACATGGCCAATGTATATTTTACATTTGTATTATGTATTCCTAGTATTGTGTATGTATCTAGATTACTAAATCACCTTTATTTACTATCTATAGGTGTCGAGACGCAATCGAAGCACGTTTGATGATGCATGCAGGCGTGGAACCAGGTAGATTGACATGGTGAATCCAAACTTTAGTCTTTCAAATTGATGTAACAAGTACATGCATTACTTAGTCTATCTGCTACTAAATGAAATTGAAAAATCTAAGTCAATTATGATGCAAAGTACATGAACTAAGTGAAAATAATCATGTGTATACATAGCAAATAAACTATAGTTACTATAGTACCAAGCCATAGGCTTAGGTTATGCCCAGAGACACACATTATGAGTTGATTAAAAAATAATGTAATTTATACTCTTGTGACATTAACAAGTAATTAAATCTCATATGGTTCATGATATAAATATGATGAAAATAATGGCATATGTTAAGCATTTGAACATAGGTTGCATTACATAGAAGATCTAAGGGCAAAATGGTTTGAGTGGCACTTGTCACAATGAGAATAATGATGAATGACTTTGATTAGAAGATAATAAAGCTAGATTTGCTTAGTTAATAAAGTTTTAATGTCTCCTACATACATGTGAATGAGACTAAGACTTAATCATATTCATTGTTCTACTTGAACAACATGAAAATGTTTTTGGGGAAAGCTCATGAATTGCTAGAAATGGTGTTACAATGGTGAAAATAGAGACTTTAAAGCATAATTTGAGTACTTGAGGAAGAGACCAATGAAGCTTTGGTGGTGTTGAGTTTAATTTGGTGGAATTGAAAGCTAGGGTTAGTATTTAATTCATGTTCATCAACCTTGATGTTCATTTCTAGTTTCCATGATTTATGCTTGATATTCATTTGACCATTCTAGATCTAGTTATTCATCTTTCTTTGTCAAAAGTAAGGGTTTCTTCTAGAGCCAATTTAATAGGTATCAATAACACATTATTTAATAGATCAAAATGCTGGCTTCCTAACTTTTTGATCCTTATTATTTAGGAATTAAGGAAATTATTAGGAATAAGTCATATTAGAAGTTTGAGGGTGTTAGAGAAATTGATTTAGTGTTTGATCCATTGAGTATTGAGAATTAATAGAGAAGAAAGGGGTTGCATCCAAAAATATATAAATGGTTTACATGCATGCTGTAAATATGACCTTATTTAATGTATTTGTCACTATTAATTTGTGTACAATCTAGGAGCATATTTATAAGTCAATAAATATAATAATTATAAAATACTTGTAATATTAGATACCAAATTGGAGACACTATGAGAATTATAACTAAAAAATTAATAAAAAGTAGTGGAAGAGAATACTACTAAATTATAAATAAATGTAGGTATAATTTAGTTAATGAGATAAGTGAGGTATATGTATGTATAGTACATATATTTAATTGAATGAAATTTTATATCTTAAAGAATTTCACTAAGGATATATATATATATATATATATATATATATATATATATATATTTATGAACAACTATTTCCTATTTTTAAGTTTGGGGCTAAATTCAATTTAAAAATTCTAATCCTACTTAATGTCCTAAACACTCTCTAAAACATATGTAATTATACTAAGAACCTACTGGATAGTTTCAGGAATTTAGGTACGCGTTTTGTGGTGTCGAGAGGTCGGTTTGATCTAAAATTTTGCATTCTTTTATAAGTAAATTGATTAGACACTTCTTTATATTTCATCGTTATTAATTCATTAATTTGTTGGATTGTAGTCTATTTGACTATTGTGCTCTAGTATTCTCAATGTTATGAATATATTCTCTCATTTGTTGAGTTATTTATCTATGGCATTGTATCCTTAGGTTACTTCATTGATTCTATATATGTGTCATAGGTTCTTCACTATTGAAGTCATCATTATCACAAATCCTATTAGTAGTGTCTTTATTATTATTATTATTATTATTATTATTATTATTATTATTATTATTATTATTATTATTATTATTATTATTATTACATCCAATATTGATAATTTCGTTAATAGAATTTCTAGCAACATTATCTTTTTCATGTCCAATATCAACAAGCTCACTATCAATTTTGTTTGAGTTATCGACTATATCATCATTTTTACATTCAACATCTACATTTTTAAGCATACTATTTGAGTTATCAACTTGTTCATTTTTCTTATTTAACTTTTTTATCTAAGCCTCCTTTAATGATTTTATTAATTCTTCTTGTTTTCTTTTTTCTTGATTTTATCATGACCAGAAGGATATTTTCTAGGTAACATGTTTCCTAATCCTACATAAATAATAAATATAAATTTAGAGAAAGTAAATATCAAACCTGATTTTAAGACTCCTTAATGAAAGTGATATTGAGGTATATATATTGAGAAAGAAAATCTAAATCTGAGAAAAATGTAGTACATTGATTTAGTATTTCTTCAATACGAGATCAAATTTATTTACCCTTAAAAAAACCAAAGTAATCAAAGCTTATAGTATACTTTTAATCCACAATTATGGAAGTGTCCAACTCAAATTTTTTCACATTCTACACTATAATACGCTTGTTGAAATAGAAAACCATTAGAAAGAATTGAAATATGGAAAAAGAGATGTAGTGTATTGAATAAACAAGGAGGGAGTGAAAGATAGAGATGTTAATTATTGATTAAGAGAGATCAAGTGGAATCCTTTTAAATTTGTAATGAGAATCTAAGAGAGAAGAAAAAGATTTTTGCAGAAGAGTTGGGAAGATGGAAGAAGAATCGTTGATTTTTAACTTTTTTTAATTGATGTGAATAGTGATTGATGGGGCGGGGACACGTGCCGATCCAACATTGGAAAGTGAAATTCAAATTTCTATTTACAAGCCGCCATCACCATGACACCATGCCTAGCTTATAGCACAAGGTTTCTTTTTTCTTCACCTAAAAACTAAAAAGAAAATGTGAAATTACAAAAAATACCCTCGACTTTTTACTAATTGGGGGCCTTTTAATATTTCGGGGCCTAGGGCAATAGCCCACTAGACCCTATAAGAATTAGGCATGTATATTATACTATATTGTTGTAAGTAAAGTGATCCAAAAAAAAAAAAAATCGTATTAATAGACATCAACACTCACTTACGAATTATTAGTTGTGCTTCCAAAGTAGAAGTCATACATAAAAAATTGAGCTCGACTATACGCACCCCACCTTTTCATAAGGGCACCCAAATTTTGAGTTCACCCTAAATTCAAATTTCAATTTACAAGGGCACCCCGACATTTTTACTATAATGACCCTAAATTTCTAACTCGTGCCACGTGTCACCGCAGGACTCTGATGGGGACTTATGATGATGTGGCGTATATATTTTGTCAACTCTCGTGAGTTGACACCGATGTATTTTATATTTTCTAGATGCACATATTACTTATCTATACCAAAGATATACAAATTCAAACCATTCTATCTTGATATACGGTGTCGAGACGCGATCGGGGACATGCCTCGTTATATGTATCGGTGTGGGACTGAGATAGAGTCTGATATAAGGTGAGTCATTAGTTTAATTGTATACATACATTAATGTAGCTAATATATCTATTTATATAAGCCTATATCATTTATAAAATGAATCAAAAATATAAAGTCTAAAGTTTTGAAATAAATCCTACACACATAGATGAGCCTTGAAATTTGTGCCACAACCAATCTCATTAGGATCATGTGTGAGAATATTGTGTTAGCTAGGATGAATTAGTAGAGAGGTAGAACCTAATCACTAAAAGAACATGGTGGAATAACACCAAATAATTGTGACAGACAGAATCTGTTGCTAAATAGCAACAAATCAGAAACAATTATGCATCAGATAGTCCGTTTGACTTGGTTGACCCACAAGCAACAATTCAGTGACATATTTGTGACAAAACATTGTGACAGATTATATGTTGTCACATATCTGTTGTTGGTTTCTCCCGCCATACATTTCCCGCCAGGTTGTGACATATCTGCTACAAATCAGCGATAAAAATGATTTTGTCGCTGATCTATAGCAACAAAAAAGGTAAGATCGAAAACCCATCTTCCTCGTCCCTTCTCTGCGCAAACCACTCGAAACCCTCTTCACTACCGTCGCACCATTTTCGCCACCACCGTCATCATCGTCGGCCACTGTCATCGTCATCGTCATCGTCGACCGTGACTCCTTCACCTTTCTCTTTCCTCCGCATTGCATGCCGACGCCCTCGACACCACGAGTCACTCCGCCACTGTGCGCTCTCCTCTTCCGCCGCCGCTGCTCGCCTTTCTCCGCTACCTCTCTCCTCCCGCGACTCCGCCAGCTGCTCGCACTCCATCGTCATCGGCTTGAGCGTCGCTTCGCCCCTACTCTCCTAATCCGCCGCCACCGCTTGCCTCCTCTGCTGCCATTGCCCCCCTTTTCTGCTGCCGCTAACCCTTTTTCGCCACCACTGCTCGCCCCTCGCTTCCTCCATCGCCACTGCTCGCCTCATCCTTGACTCTGCCGCGGGTCTCCTCATCCGCGACTAGCACACCGACACTACCGTCGGCCGAGCTTCACCCCGATGGACTAGCACGAAAGCATAGCAGACTCGTGGATTGCCTCGCGACCAGGCAGTGGACCTTTAAATCATAGTCCCAACTCGCGTAATCCCGATTCCAGTACATCATCGCCGAGCACTCGCGGTTTGCGCTTTCTTAAACTTATATTTTGGAATTTGTTGAATCGTTATGTTTGTTTTCATTTTACTATTGAAATTAGGAAATCTGAGTTTTGCCTTTAATATTTGAATGAAATCATACCTAGGTTATGCTTAGCATTAAAAAATAGTGACAACCTGCTAAATAGCAATAAATCAACAACTTAACAATATGTTGCTAAACAACAACAAATCAACAACTCAACTATCTGTTGATTAACAACAACAAATTAACAACTCAACAATCTATCGCTAAACAACAACAAATCAACAATTAGAATGAATAGAATTTGCATTTAGGTAGTTTTAATTTTCACTTAGCTTACATATGACAATTATCAATTACTATTGTTAAATTTAGTTCATATATAGTATGTTCATTGAATAATAATACAGTAAATTAATAAATTTGTACATTGTTTAAATTATTGTTTGGCAGTGCATTTCCAATGAAAAATGATTTCTTATTGAGTTATAACTAATATATTCTTATAATGTTTATTAATTGTGATTGTCATTTAGTTGGTACGTAGTTATATTTGAAATCTCAAGACTGTATATATATTAGGAATTGAAGAATATTTGGATTTATTTGTAAAATAAAGAAAAGTATATTAATTTATATACTTCATTAGTAAGAATTGATAAGAAATGTCGAGACTATATTGAATTTTTGAAAAAAAAAACTTCGGCAATTCATAGTGAGGAAAAAAGTATATAGTTCTTGTACATAGCACGTTTGTAGGGAAAGCACACCTGAAGAAGCTTAAACGTATGTTGTCCCTTTGCACTTTTAAATTCTATATTGTTTATTAATTGTGATTTTCATTTACTTGATACTTACTAGGTACGTAGCTATATTTGAAATCTCAAGATTATATATAATCCAATTTAATGAATATTAATTTGGATTATATTCTAAAAATATATAAAATTTTAAGAATTTATATATTTTTTTTAAGAGTTGATAAGATTTATCCATTTAACGGCTGAAAAACTTAAGATCGAGATGTCTACTAATCGAGAATGGATGTATAGTCGCATTGAAAATGGGTTTACTCAACGAGAGTTCATTAACGGCGTGAACGAGTTCATAGCATACGTAGGACATTCGCCACTTAGGGGAAAATTCGGTGTCCATGCAACCATATGAAGTGTCATAATCGTTCATACTATGAGTTAACACCGTAGAAACTCATATACTTCATCGGGGATTCGTTTCGGGATATAAATGTTGGTCGAACACGGGGAAGAAGATTATATGCACACTCAAAATGTACATATGACGAACCTAGCAATACAATGAGATATGATGGCCACGAAGGGACACAAATAGCTAACTATTGTACATCGTATCATGAGATGGTGCATGACTTGGCGGTTCCGAGTTTCAATTGGTGTCATGCGGAACAACGTCCAAATCCTAGAACAAAAAATTTGTATGATATATTAGACGCAGCAAGTCAGCCGCTATGGCTAGGGTGCGAGAACATGATGAAATTGTCGGCAGTTGCGATGACTCCTAAAAATCAAATCAGAACATCATATCTCTGAAAAGGCGTTCGGTGAAATTCTTCAATTTTGTAAAGATGCGATGTCGAGTAACAATGGTTTAGTCGATAGCTTTTACAACACGAAACAACTAATGTAAGGGATATGGCTACCAGTCTAGAAATTGATTGTTGCGAGTCCATGTGCATGATTTACTGGGGTGAGGATTCAGAGTTGATGACGGGTAAGTTTTGTGGTGAATCAAGCTATGAACAAATTAAATGTGAAGGATGGAGTGGTGTGCCGCGGGCTCAGAAAAAATGTATTACTTCCTCCTAGCACCTCGATTGCAGCGTTTATTAGCGTTTGAAGCGATTACGAGGCACATGCATTGGCATAGGAAACACGTTTAAGATGACATCGTCATTCAACATTGTTCCGATTCTATTGCATGGAAGCATTTCAATGATGTGAACATCGAATTCAGTGCCGAAATTCGAAATGTTCGTTTAAGGTTATGTACGGATGGTTTCTAACCATTCGGCCAATCAGGAAAATAATACTTATCGTGGCCTGTAATTCTCACTCCTTACAACCTCAATGTGCATCATTACAACCTCAATGTGCATGAAGAAGGAGTTTATATTCTTAACGGTCATCGTATCGGGCCTGACTAATCCTACAAATCAAATTGACGTTTTTCTACAACCTTTGATAAATGAGTTGCAATATTTGTGGCATGATGGAGTACTTACCTACGACATTTCCACCAAAACCAACTTCCAACTCTAAGCTGCACTTATGTGGACTGTCATCAACTTCCCTACTTATGGTATGTTGTCTGGCTGGAGCACACATGGAAAAAGAGCTTGTCTTTATTGTATGGATGACATGGATGCATTCCAATTAAAGCATAAAGGAAAAACTTCTTGGTTTGATTGCCATCGTTGCTTCCTACTACGTGGCTCCACTTTAAGAAATGATAAGAACAACTTCAGACGCGATACAACTTGTCGAAAAGG
Source organism: Stephania yunnanensis (assembly GCA_039657365.1). Classification (NCBI taxonomy): domain Eukaryota; kingdom Viridiplantae; phylum Streptophyta; class Magnoliopsida; order Ranunculales; family Menispermaceae; genus Stephania; species Stephania yunnanensis. The sequence goes on along the minus strand of CM077585.1, from coordinate 47,599,912 downwards.
TCCACCGACAATAAAATATGGGGAACAAATTATGGCTGAAATTGAAGCTTTGGGACTGATGAAAGTAACCGAAATTGAATCCATTCATGTGAATAATAAGATTGCCAAGTATTCAGGGTGGAGGAAACAAAGCATATTCTGGGACTTACCTTATGGGAAGATGAATATCATTAGGCATAACTTGGATGTCATGCATATTGAAAAAAATGTGTTCGACAATGTTTTTAATACAATTATGAATGTTCCTGGGAAGAGTAAGGAAATGCCAAGTCGAGACTAGATTTAAAAGATATTTGCAATCGACCTTTCCTCGAATATGACCCTGCGTCCAACTCATATCCCAGAGCGTCTTATACACTCGATAAATGTAAGAAAGAAGTCTTGTGTGATTGGGTACGACAGTTGTGCTTTCCTAATGGATATGCTTCAAATCTTAGTCGATGTATGGACGCCAACAAATTGAGGATGTTTGGGCTGAAAACTCATGATTGTCATGTGTTTGTGCAAATATTGATTCCTATTGCCTTTCGTGAACTATTAGAGGATAAAGTGTGGATTGCTATTAGCGAGTTAAGTTTATTTTTTCAAGACTTGACAGTTAGGAACCTTAATATGGCACAAATCGAGCAGTTGCACTCTAACATTTCCAAAATATTATCCAAGTTGGAGCAAATCTTCCCATCTAGTTTTTTTTAATCAATGGAGCATCTTCCCATACACTTAGCATACGAGGCCCATATCGCCAGACCAGTACAGTCTCGGTGGATGTATCCATTCGAAAGGTAATTTTTGTAATCAATAAACACTTTATTGTATTAAATAACTAATATCTTATTTTAGATTGATTATTGCTACCTAATTTGAAAGACATACCGTCCCAATGTTTCCTCTCATCATATATAGGTATCTCAAGCATTTAAAGAACAATGTTAGAAATAAGGCGAAAGTTGAAGGGTCGATATGTAATGCTTACTTAGTTGAGGAGTCAATTTCTTTTTGTTCTTTCTACTTTGAGGATCATATAAGTATTGCCCACGAACGAATCCAATGAAATGATGCTGACGGAGTAGGTCCGAGTGTTGCTAACAATGGTGCATTCTCAATTTTCATTCATCCGGGATGACCATTGGGCAAAGCAAGGAAGCGATACCTCACGTCAGATGAGTATGTTGCAGCTCATGAATATGTGTTACTAAATTGCCCTGAAGTAGTTCCATTTATAAGGTATTACAATTCATGGTGATTTTTCCTCTGACATTTTTTCTATCCAGTGTCTAATCTCATATCATTTTTTGTAGCATATTCAAGTCTATCGTTCGTTTGCAAAACCAAACATCACCTATTAAGCTATTGAGATCAAACTTGAGCAACAATTTGCAGCGTGGTTCTTGCAATATGTACGTAATAGTCTTTATACACCTAATTCAAATCAATTTAGATGTTGAACATCTCATTATGTAACGTGCAAGATTTTAATATTGTAATATTACATCTTAGGCTGAACAAAACGATGTGCCAGATGCGATTCGTCAAATTTCACAAGGACCAATGCGTTCATGTACGGGTTATCCTGCATACCTCGTTAATGGATATAAGTTTGACACGTTGTCATACTACGAACTAGACATTACAAAACAGTGGTGTATGCGCCAAAAGCGTAGGAACGATACTGATTATTACTGTGTACTCCAAGATGTAATTCAAATTGATTGCCATAATGGGTCGCTTAGAACAATGTTGTTTAAATGTGATTGGTTTGATCCTACTCAAAATGGTACACGAGTTCTTCGTGAATTGGGTTTGGTAGAAGTTCATAAAAACCGTCGGTTCAATAAGTACGAGCCTTTCATATTGGCAATGCAAGCACATGTGCTTATCAATAATCTTTCATGAAACAAAGTTGGCTCGGTATGCAAGACTGCATGAGCACCTTTTTACTTCAATTTACATTTAGATGTCTCACTGTCCTCGTATGTTCCAATATTGAAAAGATTGGATTCTCAATTAATGCACCTTTTGTGTTAGAATGAGTTTTGCTAAAAGCGACACTTGGCCTTATATTTGATTGAAAGAGTGCTCTATCTTGTACTTGGCTTCCTTTTTTCTTTTCCTTGTCTTCTCTTTTTAATCTTACAACTCGCTTTAATTCTTTTCAAATAATTTTGCTTTATAGTTTACTTATTGCATTGATCAAAGGTAGATTAGGGACAAATCCGACTATATTAAACCTTAACCTACACTACAAAAAAACAGCAAATCAGAAACGAAATTAGAAACGGAAATAAGTTCCGTTTCTAAATCAGAAACGGAATTAGAAACGGAATAAGTTCCGTTTCTAAATTTAACAGTTAGCGACGGAATTGACACGGAAAAAATCAGAGACGGATTTGAGACGGATCAGAGACGGAATTAGAGACGGAATTAGAGACGGAATTAAATTCCGTCTCTTGAAATTTGGCGCCACCATTCCCGCCAAATTCTTCATTTCTTATGACCGTTCATCATTCCTCGAGATTTGTATTTTCTTGGATCATGGCACCCTCTCCTCTTTCCCGCACCCCACCCCCTCCCAACAAAACAAATAGAAATCCCTAAATCATTCTCACGAAAAAATTCCAAAAACCTAAATCTGTCTCTCCGTCTCGTCCAAATTCATTCGATCGTCTCGTCCCCAAACGTCCATCCCGTTCGATCGTCTCGTCTCTCCGTCTGGTCGTGCTAGCTAGTCTCTCTCGCTTGTCTCTCGTCTGTCCGTCTGTCTCGTCGCGGTGGTCTCCGTTTCTCCGTCTGGTCGTGCTACCTGGTCTCTCTGTTGTCTCTGGTCTCGCCGTCTCTCTGTTCTCTCCGTCTCGTCGCGCCGGTCTCCGTCATCGCCGATATCTCTCGCTCTCTCTGGTCTCTGATTCCGGTTAGCAAGGCATTTGTAGTTTTGGAGTCTTACTACATTCGATATAATCTATTTGTTTTTTATTGTTCTTTATAATGCGAGTAACACTCATGATCAAGAGCTCTTCACTTTCATAGAGATCATTCACCTTGTGACGGTTTTGAGGAAGTCTTGAATCGCTACAATGTTTTCGCTCAACTTTTGCGTCTGTCAGTTGGCATTCTAGTCCCCTTGTTTATCTAATTTAAAAAATTTATGGAAAACCAAGGGTGACATGAGAATTATTTAAGTTTCCGCTATGGTTCATTTGATAGTTCGATCTTCTAGTAAAGATCGGAGTTGAAGGCAAGAAGCTTTTTTATCTTGAAAGATTTTCCAATTTAAATTAAGCATGCATACTTCATAAATTTCCATCTATCAATAAATATTCGGGGTGTCCGGTGTTCCTACGTACCTTATCTCATGGCATCCAGGAATATTAAAGTCGTAATACTTGTTAGCATTGCAAATATTATGCTCATGAATGAAATATGTTATAGATTTTCACTTGAACTGAAGCTATATCTCATAGGCAAGGCGATCATATATATGCCTTGATGTTCAAACATAGGAAATGAACATAATGTGGTGACCATTGTGTATACTAGGTTTTCTTAGCGGCTCAACTATACTAGTCTAATAAATGGATTTAAAAAAAAAAAATTATTTTCTTGAAAGGTCTTAGCTATTATGGTCATGGAATCCTTTTTATTTTTGTAAATTGCCTTGGCAATTGGCCGTGTTATAGTACTACCTTATTGTTTATGAACTGTGAAGGAACAAACTCTTGATCGGTGACATATTTAAAGAGTTCGGTTCTTTTAATTGTTATTACTTTATGAGGTTTTATTTTAACTGTTTGAGTGATTTGATTTGTTCCTTGGTTGATTGTGCGGTGAATGAGTGCACATCGTTCGATTCTTTTTGAATTTCGATCTTGAATCTCCGTCTCTTTCATTGCTCTCTCTCTCGGGTCGCTCTTACCGCTTACCGCTCCGCTCTCCGCTCGTCAAGGTAACACAAAAAAAAAATTTAACACCCGAATTCTCTTCACATTGTATCTGCTCACATTTTCCCCCGGATTGGCTTTCATGTGCATTAGTTGGTGTTCTTCACTTGATCTATTAAGTTAATGTTGTGTCTTTTGTTTGGTTTAGAAGTTTTTGTTCGCTTTCTTCTCTTACATGCATAGTTTTTGTGGTTATGCTTGTTCTATTTTTAGGTTTATTAATATGTACTATTTCATTTCAACCTTTTAATTGAGCAATTCAAGATTTATATTGATTCCGTATTTGGTTGTTATTCCATGTTTATTTTATCGGTAAAGCATGTCATCCGTATTTGGTTGTTATTCCATGTTTATTTTATCGGTAAAGCATGTCATGATCAACATTATAATACATTAGAATCATGTACTTGAGGTAATTACTTTGTCGTTTGATGTTATAGTTGTTAGTAATTTCATATTCATGCACTTGCTATGGATGATTGATTAGTTAGGTGTTGTTGGTTACGATTGAATAGTACCTATAATTACTTAATTTCTACTACTAGTTAGGGTTAGAAACACTAGGATTACTCTTTTAGTGAATGTTGCTATTTCACATTACATTTCTAGAGAATGGAATAAACCTATAACCTTAAGGAGGTATGAGTGAACAAGTAGTAGACGCGTTGATACTATGTGGTATTTGTATGCCTCGATATCGATATAGGTTAGGCGCACGGCCTCAACTTCGATTCCCCACACAACTAAATGTCGGCCACTCGGTGGTCTCTTTTTGCAATCCTAAGGCATGTGGGACGAGTAAGACAAAGTGTTTGGATACCACGCTTACTCAAAAATATTTTTTGAGAGAAAATGCTTAGTGTCAAATAAATGACCAAAATCATTTATGGCAAGCATAATATCATCAACATATAATATCAAAAATATGAACTTACTCCCACTAACATTAAGATATATACATTGATCAATGATGTTTTCCTTAGAAACAAAACATGTTATTGTATCGAAGAAACTTAAGATACCACTTTGTCGAGAAGTTTGCTTAAGTCCATATATTGATTTCTTATGTTTACATACAATATGTTCAAGACCAACAATCTTAAATTCTTCAGCAAACCGATGTAAACTTCTTCATCGAAACTCTCATTTAGGAAAGTTGTCTCGTACATCAATTTGCTACAACTCTAAGTCAATATGAGCTACTAATGCCATAATTATTCTAAAAAGTATTTCTTAGAAACTGGAGATAAAGTTTCGTATAATCAATACCATATTTCGAGTAAAATATTTGGCTATAAGTCTAGCTTTATATCTCTCAATATTACCACTAGAGTCACGTTTATTCCGCAATTCAACGAGATCCGTAACTTCATTTTGAGCCATCGAGTTCAACCCATCTTTCATAGCATCGATCCATTTGTCGAATCAACGTGATTTAGGATTTTTTAGTAAGATATTGGATCATTAGTAATTATTATATCATAATCATTTTCTTGCATATATACCTCAAAATCATTTAGAATAGCTGATTTTTTCGATCTTTCACACCTTCTTAATGCTATTTCTTTTAGTTTGCCTACAACTGTCTTATTGGTGTGAATTATATCAGAGGAATTGCCATTGTTCTTATAAGTAATGGGCATAAGGATGTGATCCCTTACTTCTCAAATATTTACATTTTATGGCGTAATACTCTCATTGACTTCACCATTCTCAATAAAATCAGTATTTCTAGTTTCTACAATTTTTGTACTATGATTAGGACGATAGATTCTTGTTTTCCTTTATGGTTTGGATCATAAGAAATCCTTACAGCATCTTAGAAATATGGATAGTAGCACCCGAGTCAATCCACCAAGTGTTTAAAGAAACTTCAAAGAAGATTTAATTCGAACATACAAAAGTAGTAGGCTTATCTTTCTTTTTGAATCATGTCTTTCATTTACAACAATCCTTTTGATAATGCCCAAGCTTCTTACATAAACAACATAACTCAATCAATTCCTTCTCTTTAGATTGTGATGACTCATTAATGACTTCCTAACTTTGTCAATTTATTCTCTATTCATGAGTTTAATGTGCGAACCTCGTTCTTTCACTTAGCTATCAATTTCTTGTAGATGGTGTAGATCGCTATTCCGATTTACAATATTCTCCAATTAGTGAGATTTCTTATCATCTTAATCATTATTATTTCATTACTTGAATAGACAACCGGCTCGACAAGGGTTACGTTCGACTAGGAATGTCGTCTACAAACAGAGATCGGATGTACAACCGGCTCGACAACGGTTACGTTCGAATTGAATTCGCGGCGAAGGTTAAAGAATTCATATCATTTGCAAAACAACATTGTCCTACATACCAAAGTGAAAGGAAGATTAGATGTCCGTGCAATTTTAAGAAATGTCGACTTGTACCGTACCTGGACGTCGAAACGGTTGAGCACCACATATGTAGGTATGGATTTGTCCTGGGATATCACAGTTGGTACGAACATGGTGAGAACGGAGATGAAGGGCCGCAAAATTTTCACGAAATGGATTGCCATATTGATGATGCTGATGTGGGAGGATACGATCCGACACCTTACCGCGAGATGCTACACAACGTGGCAGTCCAAGTTTCAATTGGAATGCCGTGGAAGAATCACCAAACCCCCAAGCACGCCAACTATATGACATGATTGATGCAAGTAGGGAACAATTGTGGCCTGGTTGCGAAACCATGACAACGTTGTCCGCAATGGCAAGATTACTTGCGATCAAGTCTGAACATCATATATCTGAACGAGGGTATAATGAAATCATTAAACTCATGAAGGATTGTTTGCCAAATGACAACTCAATGGTTGAGAATTTTTATGCCACTAAAAGACTAATGCGAGGTCTAGGTCTACCTGTTGAGAAAATAGATTGTTGTGAGGACCAATGTATGATTTATTGGGGAGTGGACTCTGAGTTGACGTCATGTAAATTTTGTGGGAAATCACGATACGTTGCACATCGACGAGGTCGTGGTCGGAACACAAAAAACCGCCCTTGCAAAAGAATGTACTACTTCCCTTTGGGCCCTCGGTTGCAACGATTGTATGCGTCTGAGTCAACCGCAAAACATATGCGATGGCATGGAGATCATTCATCGCCCGAAGATGTTATGCAACACTGTTCTGATTCGATTGCTTGGAGACATTTTAATGACGTCAATAAAGACTTTGCCGCCGAGGTTCGGAATGTTCGTTTAGGATTGTGCACTGATGGTTTTCAAGTATTTGGGATTTCCGGGAAATCGTACTCTTCGTGGCCCGTGATTTTGACTCCTTACAACCTTCCACCGTCGATGTGCATGAAATCGAGTTTATGTTCTTAACGGTTATCGTTCCCGGACCGACCAGCCCAAAGCGAAAAATCGACGTGTTCCTTCACCCGCTTTGAAAGAGTTGCAAGATTTATGGAACAATGGGGTGGTTACATACGACGTTTCCACCAAGACAAATTTTGTCATGCGAGTTGCCCTTTTATGGACTGTTAGTGATTTCCCCGCATATAGCATGTTGTCCGGTTGGAGCACACACGGTAAGTACGCTTGTCCATATTGTATGGAGGATACAAATGCATTTCAATTGCGAAATGGTGGTAAGACATCGTGGTTCGACTGTCATCGTCGTTTCTTGGAGAAGTCATCACCATTAAGGAAAGACAAAAAAAATTTCATTAGAGGCAAAATGGTCATAAATGATGATCCGCCCGCTTTGCGGTCTGGTGAAGAAATTTTGGCAGAAATTGAATCGTTTGGCTTGATGAAGGTGACGAAATCGGCGCCGAATCGTGAATGGGCGGATAGCTAAGAATTCGGGATGGAGGAAGAAAAGCATATTCTGGGACTTGCCGTATTGGAAGACAAACTTGATCCGCCACAACTTAGATGTCATGCACATCGAAAAAAATGTTTTTGACAACATATTCAACACTATTATGTGTGTACCGGGCAAGAGTAAGGACAATGCAAAATCGAGGCAAGATATTCGTGAATATTGTCACCGACCTTCTCTACACATTGATTCGGCGACAAATACTTACGTCCTTGGGTGCTATGCTCTTGATACATCAAGAAGACAAAAATTGTGCGAGTGGGTTGAAAAGTTGCGTTTTCTGATGGTTACGCATCGAATCTTGGTCGATGTGTAGATCCAAAGAAATGCGAATGTTCGGCATGAAGAGCCATGATTGTCATATATTCATGCAACGGTTGATACCAATTGCATTCGAGAACTTCTCCCAAACCCGGTTTGGGTTGCAATTAGCGAATTAAGCCTATTTTTCCTGGTCCCTAATCAAGCGAAATGTGTCAATATCCAAGATATGGAGGTCTTAGAGTCTCGAAATACCAAAAATCATTTGCAAGTTGGAAAAAATTTTCCTCCAAGCTTATTTGACTCTATGGAACACCTACCAATCCACTTGGCCTACGAGGCCCGTCCGGCCTGGTCCCCGTACAATTTCGATGGATGTATCCATTTGAGAGGTACTATCTTGAGCCCTTGATATTATTTTCCCATTCAATAGGTTTTATATCAACATTTCCTATAACATTCATATAGGTACCTTAAACATTTGAAGAACAATGTGCGAAACAAAGCGAAGGTTGAGGGCTCCATGTGTAATGCTTATTTGGTCGAAGAGGTCACATCCTTTTGTTCTTACTACTTCGAAGATCACGTCTTTACGTTGCATGACAAAGTGCCACGTAACGACGATGGCGATCTCGGGCCCACACCGAACTTCGTTGGCAATTTCTCAATTTTCACTTATCCCGGTCGACCCCCATGGGCAAGTCGAAGGAGCGGTACTTAACGAGCGGGAGTATAATGCCGCTCATTCGTACATACTTGCTCAATTGTCCAGAGATCGCTCCTTACGTTCGCATGTCCATCACTTTCTTTCAATAATGCAAGACATTCATTGTTCATATTTTAGTAAGACATCCGACTTACACGTTCGTTTCTTCTAGGATATTCGTCGATGAAATCACTCAAGCAATGGGGAGTCGCAAGTTGATAGTAGTCTAGAGCACAACTTCCCCATTTGGTTTCAAACATATGTAAGGTCATTACTTTTGTACGTTATAGATTCAAATGTTTCTCCCATAACTAATGTGTCATATTGCATCTCTAATTTTGACGAATAGGCTCGAATTCTATAGTTGACGAGACGCTCGTTGATCTTTCTGTTGGTCCTAGTCGATCATGTACTGTCTACCCTGGTTACCTTGTTAATGGGTATAAGTTCCACTCCGCAACATATGACGTTAATAGATCGACGCAGAGCAGCGGTGTTTTGGTGAAGGGTTCAAACTACGCTGATGTTTCCCATAACTATTATGGAGTACTTGCAAGAGGTTGTGGAGATTGAGTATACTACCTCAAACGTGTGGTCTTGTTTAAGTGCGAATGGTATGACCCTACACCGAATCATGGTGTGAGGACTCACCCAACACTTCAATTGGTAGAGGTTCATCGAAGTCGACGATATAACAACTACGAGCCATTTGTACTAGCAATGCAAGCCACTCAAGTCTACTACCTTTCGTACCCTTCTATGCGGAACGATCGACAAGAATGGCTAGCGGTTTGTTGCTTCACGACCAAAATTCGGCGACGAGGAAACTAGCAAAGACGATAATGACCAGGGCTCGGCAGAGATTGCTTTCCAAGATGGGATGCCCACCACGTGTGTAGTCGATGATGCGAGACGCCGATATCAACAATCTGGATGTTCCGACTGGGACTCGATTCATTGTTGAAGCGGGTCCAAGCGATGAAGTTTATAGTGGAGATGAATCAGAAGAAGAATCCTCACCTTCTACTCATGAGAGTGAATATGAAACGGATGATAGCGAATAAAGTATGTATATGATATGTCAACGACCAATAATGTAGTTACTTTTATTTGCATGGATCCCGTGTTATTAAGTCCAATAATTTAGACCGAATTTCTACTTTTTGTATGCCCTTCTTTTCTCGATGTTTTACTCGTGAATATTGTTAGGTATCATGGCGGACGTGGTCGTAGGGGATGTCGAGGTTTGCCATTAGGAGGCCATCGTCCGGCGGAATAGGTGCGGCACCGACATCGCGGCGAAATACCAACCGGCCTCGTGGTCGGGCCACGGAGGGGTCCATAGAGGTCGTGGCGGTCGAGGTCGTGGTTCGATACCCGCATTATCGATTCCGACTTCTCGGTCTCTCGAGCACGATACGGCCGCGTCACCTTCCCCTTCCATACCGTCGGGGTCGTCTATACCATCATCGTCGTCATCAAGGACTATGCCTAATATACGCCCCCACACCTTCTCCGACATCAATGACTCCTTTACCCACGAGGCTCGCACCCCCACCACAAAGATCACCGCGAAGATCCCGACAAGAAGACGTAAGAGCGGGTTTGGAGGTGACAGCCCTCCGCGCCACCTCGGAGACAGGGATGGAGCCCCCTCGCGTGCAGGGGATCCCTATCACGCTGATTGCCAATGATACGTAAGTTTGTGTTTGACTTTTATATGTCATTTTCAATATGGATGTCAAATATTGAAGAAGTAGTTAAGGTGATATCCATGTTCATGAAACACAGGGAGTTGCATCCTTCGCACTTTTGTGCACGGAGGATGACAAAAGTTTTTAAACGATGGATGATTCCTGAAGGGTATTGTTGGAAGTCGGTACCGCCTCATCATAAAGACCAATACTGGCGCCAATGGAAGGTAAACAAGACTACCATATGCCTTATGATTTATAATATTTTCTCAAACAAGTGCTAACAATAGCAATCGCCAATTTGTAGATATTTTTTAGATGGGATGATGCGCTTCCCGAGGATCTCGTGCGAGCGGCGTACGACAGGCTTGCAGGCACAAGGTACACCGCGTTGATGCACAAGTTGAAGAAGAATCGGGTGCAGCTAGTTTTATGTTACGAGATGAGGCATGGAGGAGATACTTGCGATCGGGAGAGCGAGGACTTCCAGGCTAGGTCTAGGCAAGCGACGGAGAATAGGAACACTGAGGTCGAAGGCCCTGGGACTGGACCCTCGAAGCACGGTGGTGGTTCCGTGTCATTTGTGACTACCCAAGAAAGATTGGTAAGTTTTTTGTAACATCTAGGATATTTTGTACATTTATACACTTGTTCACTATGCTTGGTCCTGCACGCAGGCTGATTCATCCGAGACGCCACCGACTGTGAATGACTTGTATTTGCATCTCCACACCGTTAATCACGACAGGATGACATTCATCGATACTAGATCAGAGCGGTTCTATGTAAGTATAGAAATGATATGTAAAATATTATTAAGTCTTTCACTTACCCCATATCATGTATTTTGTTTGTTGTGCATATATGCAGGATAGGCTCCAGAGCAGACGTCAGGAGGTGACCCAGGCTACACCGGAGCAATCGGTGGATGATGAGGCGGTGTACCTCAATGTGGCGGGTGAGTCTTCCAAAGGACGTGTCTACGGACTCGGGTCCGTAGGGAGAAAGAAGAGGAGATACGGAGCTCTTGGTGCTAGCACGTCGCAGACGCCGGATGCGGTGCCGCGGGCGGAGTTCGATGTCGTTGCGGAGCAACTACGAAAGGTTATGGAGTTCATGCATCAGCGTCTTGGGATGGACGCGGACGAAATAGGCCTAGCTCTGCAACAACCACCACCACCGCCACCACCACCGCCACCTCATGACCAGCAACAACCGCCGCAAATAGATCCGGTCGATCCACCCCAACAAGGGGACAATGTGGGCGTGAGACGTAAGCGTGGCTCTCGAGAGATGAGCAGTTTGGTGATACATAGGTACTTCACTTGTTGTTTGTGTAAATTCTTAGATTAAACGTTTTATAGTGTAGACAACTTTAGAAATTCTTCGAATTACTTTATGATTCACACTTCTTTTTGTGCATTTTTAGGTCGATGTTCCATATTTTATCGTGGATTTTAATATTTTTCCTTTTGCTCCCCCAAATTTTTTTTTTGTTTTTAAGTAAAATATATTATAAGTACCGAATGTTTGCATAATCCATGGGAGAAGAAAACATGTGTTGTGTTGTGTGCAAATCTTATGCGTTGCGGGTTCTCTCGAGTGCTATGATGAAGAAAGTGGTAGAATCGACGGGGAGCGACATCTTCATGCAATAGCAAATGAATTTGGGAAGTCGATAAAGGCTCGTTTTTCGGTCATCTGTTTTTACGCACATGTAGGCTCTTCTTCTTCTATTATGGCATGTCCGTAGAAGAAGAATAGCCTACATGTTCTCAACACGATGACCGGAAAACGACCCTTTATCGATTTCCCAAATTCATTTGCTATGGCATGAAGATGTTGCTCCCTGTCGATTCTACCACTTTCTTCATCATAGCACTCGAGAGAACTCCGCAACGCATAAGATTTGCACACAACAACAAAAGATGTTTTCTTCTCCCATGGATTAATTCTCGCAAACATTCGGTACTTATAGTATATTTTACTTAAACTAAGGTTAAAAAATTTATTTTGGGAGGATAATGTATTAAAAATAAAATCCATGATAACTTATGCATGAACCGGGCGTCCAAGCCAACTAAGATATACGAGAGGATAAATGGACAATGAATGTACTGCGGTGGATGGTGGTTTGTTGAAGCTCGATGTAGTGGAGGGTACGATGATGAAGTTCCTTATTTTTTTTTTTTTTTTTTGCGCTTTCGGATAGGCGGGTTTTAGTTTTTCCTATCGTTCTCGAGGGTTTGGGTTCATTGCTTTTGACGATGAGCATGTTGTAGACGATTTGTTTCATTTGCATGTTAAACTCATTCTTTTTTTGGTGGTGGTGATTTTGGTCCTTATAGGACTCCGGTCTCGGAGGTAGGCTTGGTGGGTATAGTGGAGGCAGTGAGCTTGGTGGGGGTTATGGAGGCTTTGGCGGCAGTGGCTTAGGTGCTTATCGAGGTGAATCTTCTCTTGGCTATTCTATTTTAGCGACTGAATCACTTCCTTTCAATAGTTTGTCGTGTAGACTTTTTAAGTTACTTGATTTACATATTGCTGGTGGTTTAGTTTGTTTCAAACTTTAGTTTATTATAGTCGGTATTTATAGATGATTTGAGGGAAAAGATGGCAGATATAGATAATCATGTGGGTGAAGAGACAGGACCAAAAGAATGTGATGATTGATGGCACTGATTGTTCTCTTTATCTAATCAATACATGGTTTCTTAGAGTTCCAAGTGCATTACTTAGAGAAGGCAGTGTCTTTTCATGGTCAAACCTCCAGAAGAAAAGTTTAAACTAGTTGCATTATTTGAAGAAATTAGGTGGTATACGATTAGTCCTAAGATAGCTTGGATGCATTGACTAGAAAAAGATTTTTAAGGATTTTGAAAGAACACTATCAAGCACAATGAATCAAGCTATTTCGTTGTTGTCGAGTTTGATCCATGCGACCCACCCATCTTTGAAGTTGTAATTATGCGATTCGTCTTATAGCACCTTATAATGAATAATATTGATTGTTTAAAGACTCTTATAAATGTTGTTCTTGTTGCATAGGCATCGCCTAGGTAATTTGCCTAGGATCGAATGATGCCTTGCCATTCTTTTTTTTTCTTGAGGCAACAACGGTGTTCAAGTTTCAACTCGATTTTGTTTCGGTTCATGTGTGGAAGTCTTAAGAACTATAAGCATGAGTCATTGACGGAGATAGTGTAATGTTAGTGTACAATGTAGTGTCTTTGTGAGTATGTTTGTCTTGTGTAAATGAGAGTTAGTTAGGATCAGTTGGAGTGAATGTTCTAGACTCTAAGTTCAATGAGACGGTACATTAATCGAGGTACATCACTGATTGTTATCATCTATAAATATAGCATTCTCTGTCTCTCACATCATTGAGAGAAGATGAGTAAAGTTTGATACATTTCTTGAATGCTAAGAAGAACTAATAAAATAGAATAGACAAGCACAATAGAAGTAATTGAAACTTAAATTTTTTTCTTATAGGACGTCTGTTGATTTGGTATCTTGTGCCAACCACCCGTACTAATTTGGGCCAACCTACTATCGATTAAACTTGCAATCTCTAGTTAACAACCACTAGGTTCCATTCTATCAAAAACTAGGAGCACATAGATACACTCCAAGATATTGGAGAGCCTAGAATTTGGACCAACCTATTACCTTACTTTTTATTTTAAAAGAAAGAAACTAACTTTTCTTGCCTCTATGGGACTCAAACTTTCACCCTCTTCCATCTTAATCTATCTATTCTACGCGCATATATACTTGCATATATAGATATATATTTGTTAACAAGGCTGCATCGTTTCCTATAAATGAATTTTATCACTTAAGAAGAAGCACATCAGTTTCTGCTTGGATTAGTACTTATGGAATGAATCTTTTCTCTAACAGGAACTGGAACATCAAGTGAGTTTGATACGTGATGTCTCAAAAAAACTCTTTTCTGAGATGGGCACCTCCATAGGATACAAAATTGGCACCATGATTGAGATCCCTAGAGCAACACTTGTTGCGGACGAGGTATGTAGGGAAATATGTTCTCATAAGTCATCAAGAAGATGTTAAGCTCAAGTTTCTATTAATTATTAAAGGTCATCAATTTGCATTATTATTTTATTACCATGTAATTTTGTATGCCCTTCCTTTTTTTTTAGATTGCGGAACAAGTGGAGTTCTTCTCATTTGGGACCAACGACCTCACACAAATGACATTCGGATACAGTAGAGATGATGTTGGAAAGTTTCTTCCTATATACCTATCCAAAGGAATTCTGCAACATGATCCCTTCGAGGTTAGTATGCTCAATAATTTTTTTGCCATATATTCCACTTCATGTTCGTTTCTATATTTGATCCTAACGAAGCTCATGACAAGAGTCAGTTCCCATTTACACAAAATCTAAATTTATGCTCAATGGAGAGAGAAAAGATATGTGTAATCTCTTGTCTAAGGCAGTTTCTTTTTTACTTTCCTCGATAGGGTGCGTAAATTAAACATGAATTTGGTTTATGAAATTAAGCTCTTGTTTGCGGTTTCGAATTTGGTGGCTACTGTTGTCATTATAGGCTATACATATAGTCGGTTCAGAGAAGAAATAGGACAGTTGGCCTCAGATGTGTCAAACAAACCAGTTCAAGTTGTTACATGTCTTTCCAAGTATCACAAATAGCCTCCTACGATAGTGAGTGATTCTTCTCTTGTCATTTCATATATATATAGAATGGCTAAAACACTAATTTTAAGTGACATTACCAGCAAACCAAGCTGGTTTTTTTTTTTTTTTTTTTTTTGAGTAGGAACACATGGCTAAAGCACTAATTTTAACACTCTTATTTGCTTTTGGTGTTCTTTGGTGAAATGGTTGGATGGTGGAAGTGATCTCGTGAGCTTTTGGTGTTCTTTGGTGATGAAATGTTTCTTTCGGATGTGCTTTAATGAGGTTGAATGATTGTGAGGTTTTGTCCAAAATGTTTAGTCTAACTTGAAATCTCTTGTGATTCTTTTTTAGTAGTTTGTCTACTTAAGAACTCTATATATCAAATGCTTGTTGACATGTTAATCTTTTGCAATGGTAGGTAAAGTGATTTAGTAAGCTAATTAATCAAACTTGTCATCCATGAAGAGAAGGAAATCTAATCTGGTTTTCTTTTGTGTTTAAATTATAGACAATCAACATCTTCAATCGAACTTAATGGCGTAAGAGGATCGTGTACCGCAGCCTTCCTCTTCCTTTAACCAAAAAGCAGAAGTTAAAGCGAAGCGCTTCCTACAAAGCGCCTCAAGTATCACAAGAAGATCACAAATAGCTTCCTACAAGAACACCACAAAGTCACAACAACAACATAACTTCATTCCTATCTCGGTTTTGCTTGCTTCTGTGGTGAGCTTTTCTTTTTAAGCTTTCTTATTCTATTTGTGAGTTTTTTTTTTTCTTCACCGCAAGAGAGGACATCACTGGTTTTTTTTTTTTTTTTTTTTTTGGGAGTAGGAACACATGGCCGATTTGTTTTGGAGCACGCAAAGAGTTGTTGGTGGATGAGATGATGACTTCCTATCAAGATTGATGGGAAAATAGAGAGGCTGGGAAAATAGAGAGGTTGGTGGATGAGATGATGACTTCTTATAGATACATTGTTCTCTTTTTTCTTTTCTTCTCTCGCATTTATTGAATCCCAAATTTTGTTTGTTTTTTTTTTTTAGGAACACATGGCTGGTCACCTTTGAGCACATAGCGCTTTTAGAAGGGATGAGAGGATGAGTTTAGGATCATACTTACATGATAGGTTTGTGCTTAACTTTCAGTTTTTAAATTCTTAGCATTCTTGCACTTCACCATTATCATATACACGTTGAAATGCAAGCATTTCAAACCTTGATAAATAATCCAACTCAACTTACATGATAGGTCAATCTTATAGATACATTGTTCGCCATCTCCTATGCGTAGGAAAATAGCAACATTGACACCAAACTTCAGTCCTTGACTGCATTTGCTTGATGTTCATGTTTTTTTTTGGAAGCATTCTTATTCAACATTGTATGGTTTTTTTCTTTTCTTCACTACTTTTCTTGAATCCCAGCTGGTTTTTTTTTTTTTTTTTTTTTTTGAGTAGGAACACATGGCTTGTCACCTTTGGAGCACACAACTGTTTTAGATGGGGTGAGAGGATGAGTTCTAGAATCATACTTACATGATAGGTTTGTGCTTAACTTTTAGTTTTTCCCTTTTAGCATTCTTGCACTTCACCATTACTTATCATATGCATGTTGAAATGCAAGCCTTTCAAAGCTTGATAAATAATCCAACTCAACTTACATGATAGGTGCATCTTATAGATACATTGTTCGCCATCTCCGATGCGTAGGAAAATAGCAACATTGACCCCCAAACTCACAACAACAACAAAACTTCAGTCCTTGACTGCATTTGCTTGATGTTCATGTATTTTTTGGAAGCTTTCTTATTCCTCATTGTATGGTTTATTTCTTTTCTTCACTGCATTTCTTGAATGTCACTGGAATTTTTTTTTTAAAGTAGGAACACATGGCTTGGTTTGTTTTCGAGCACACATCATTTTTAGATGGGATGAAATTCGAGTTTAGGATCAAATTTGAACTGTGAATGTTGCATTGATGGGAGTTTGGGGGTCAATGTTGCTATTTTCCTACGCATTGATGGGAGTTTGGGGATCAAATTTGAGTTTAGTTTTTTCCTTTTAGCATTCTTGCACTTCACCATTATCCTCTTTCATGTTCCTTATTACCTCTAGTACTCCTCTCTACCTACATATGTGCATAATTGACAAAAGACCAAAGCAAACTCAATCGTAAAGAAATTATAAATTAGGTTCGGAGCCGACTTGTTATGTATGATTATTAGTAATTTCTATGTTTCTTCAAATCCACCATTTTTCTCATTCGCTTCCAATGTACATCCTTAGTACAATAATCTCTCCTTTGCCTACTTCTTTCAGGTGCATACTCACTGGTTGTTGCCCTCATATGGAGATTCAGAAATGCTTCAAAGCTGCGTTTTAGTTATTAGATGAAGTCCTATTTGTGTATACTTCCAAATTTTGGACCTTTTGTGAGTGTTCTTTTTTTTTTTTTGCTTGTTCAACGATAGGATTGGTGGTTTTTGTGTATACTTCCAAATTTTGGAGCTTTTGTAATACATGACAACTTTCCGTGGATATATAATTTTTTTGGCTAGTTTTGAGTTTCACATTTTTTCTTTCTCTTTTGAATTTTTGTTGATATATATTGTCGATGTATGGATGCGCAATTTGGCTTCTTTGGGGGATGTTAGCACCCCCAAGGAGTTGTTGGAGGGGGTGCAGGCGATGGAGTATGTCATATCGGGTTGTATTTTGATTTTTTAGGTTGGAGAATCAATTGGATTATGTATTTGTGCCATATTTAAACAAAACAGAAAATTAGAGACGGATTAGCAACGGAATTCAAATTTTCCGTTGCTATTCCGTCTCTAATTTTCCAGAAATATTTCTATCAATCACAAACGGATCAGAGACGGAAATAAGAATTCGTCTCTGATTCCGTCGCTAATTAGCAACGGAATCAGAGACGGAATCAGAAACGGAATAATCCGTCTCTGATTCCGTTTCTAATTAGAGACGGAATCAGAGACGGACTATTTGCATTCCGTCTCTGATTCCGTCTCTGATTCCATTGCTGATTAGAAACGGAATCAGAGACGGAATTCATAAATTTATTAATTCCGTCTCGATTCGTTAATCAAGACAACGAATCGAGACGAATGCAATTACAAATGAACCATTTCGAAATAAATTCCATTTCTGTTCCGTCTCTGTTCCGTTTCTAATTTCCGTCTCTAAATCCGTCTCTAATCAGAAACGGATATTTTCCGTCTCTATTCCGTCTCTAATCGAAACGGAATCCGTTTTCCGTTTCGATCGTATCGACGACGACGTTTTGAGAGAGACGGAACGCTTCGTCTCTTCGTTTTCCAATCGATTCCAATCGAGAGAATTCCGTTTACGATTTTTGTTTTTGTAGTGCTAGCAAGTTGAGATTCCAATATACTTTTTAAATAAATTACATTATCTCAAGTTTTTTTTTATGTATATATATAAGTAGATTAGGATGTATCCAAAAAAGGATAGGAAAATTAGATCCACATGGAGCATAAACGAATATTAAATAGGACTTTGTTCATGCACTTGAACGAGAAATCAAATAAGGTATATTCTCAAATTAAGTAGTTTATCTAATCCTATATGGTCCATTTCATTTTTCTCGGTGAGATGGACACCCCATGTTGCTCAACTAGGTCTCTATATGGAATATGTGTCTCCATCTTTTTTAGGGTCGTAACGCACATTTTAATTTATGGATTGGAAATCCTTAACTTGTTGTGTGTGTTTTTGGAGTGGTTGTGTTGGTCATGTTATACATCGAGATTAAAAGACTGTGAAAGATAGTGTGTATTCAGAGACAACACTGTACAAATAATTTGTTCATGTCATAGGACAATAGCCCAATACCCCTTATTCAATTTCATTTTAATTGGATGTGATGTTATTTTCATTTTGTTAGAATATTTTGGTTGCATGTCGAATATTGTTCAAGTTCCTTTTAATTTTCAGGATTTGGATGGGATACGCTCTGCTAGCTAAAGAATTTGTATAGTGCCTATCTTGTATCGGTGAAAGAATATATATAGTGTTTTGTAAACATTGTATATATATATATATATACGTAAATTTGTGTAGTCAGCTTGTGTAGTTGTTTGTATTTTATTGAATAATGTTCATCTATTACTATATAGTATAGTACTAGTTAATTATGAAATGTTAATCTCATCCTTTTGTAGACATTGTTTGTCAAATTTTGATAATATACATACATCTTTCCAATTTTGGTATTATTAGTAGCTTTCAATTTGTTCTTGTAGATTTTACTGCGGCTTTTCATTTTACCATTTACTGTGTACTAATATTTTTTGAAAATTACCATTTGAAAATTAGCGACAGCTCACTAATTTGTCACAATGCTTAGCGATAAAAGCTGTCTGTTGTTGAATAGATACAGAATCACGACATACATCGTCTTTGATGACCGGGAAAATCGTCTATCGCTGAACAGCAACAGATCAGCGACAACATGCGTTTTTGCTGACTAGGCAAATCAGGGATAGACCGTGTCTGTTGCAAAATAGCAACATATTTGCATCAAACACGACTGTGCTGACTGGACTTCGATTAGCGACATACTTGTTTCTAATGTGGTTCAGCGACAGTCATTTGTCACAAATCTATTGTTGAACAGCAACAGAACACCAAATCTGTCGCTGAGTTGCACCAACAATAAAAAGTTTAGCAACATGTACTATTTATCGCTGATTTGTTGTAGGGTGGCTTAGCAACAGAACCATACCAATTCAACATCATATTAGTTTGTTGTTGTATTGATTTTTTTTGTAGTGAATAAGGACCATTAAATGCACCTAAAGATGTAGAAAACACATCAAGAGGAACTATGAACTATAAAAGACACATTTAGTGTTTCTTTCTTCATTTGCATGCTTTGAAACAAATGAAACTTAAAGTTGATAAAGTTGAATATTGGTTGAAATTACTCAATTAATGCTACAAAGTGAAGGAGATTCATCAACCAAGTGATAAACAAGAGCTAGAAATCCACGACAACTTTAGGTAATGTTTTGAACTCATCATGCATTCAAAATTCATAGGATTTGAGCATGAATCAAAGGGCTTTGGGCATACTCCAATTCAAAGTGTTGTTTATTTTGTTTATAATCAAATTTAAGCATTGATTTGGATCTTAATTCCAACATTTTCAAATTTGAGGGTTTTGGCCAAAATTGTAAGCATGAAATTAATTTTGCTAAATTCAGGATTATAAATGTACATGTTTTCAAAATCAAACCTTATATTCAAACTCCTCATGAGATTATAATAAGTTTACTATAAAGAAGTTCAAAAATTTAGTTTGTTTTGATAAAGTCATGAAATTACAAAGTTCATGATGTTCTTGAGGTTTTATGACAAAATGCATATCTAATTTCAATGGTATGATGTATATTATTGATTAAATTATACAACCATGCTGTTTTTGTAATGATTGTACCCCATTGTAAGAGTCTTGGATGATGGAGATGGCCCCAAATCGTAACCTGCGGAAATGTAGTCTGCAGCGCAGTGAGTGCACTATCTAGGCTTGATAACATGCTACTATTTCTTCAGATGGGACAACACTACATGTTTTCGTAAATCGATTATAACTTTCTTTTTTAAGTCAGATTCTGATGCTCCAAATACCATTGGAAAGTTAAGACAGAGATAAACAACTTACAATCATTAGTTTTTCAAAATTAAGTCATATAATTTATCAAAAATGGCTTGAAAGTTCGAGTTCATCTATGGGGATAGCTCTTTTGTAATTTTTTTGAGCTGGTTTTTTTATTTTTGACTTTTTGAAGCTTCCCACTCATCCAATTTAGCTTAATTTTTTTTAGATTAAGGGTTCTTTATGTTATTTCATTGCTTGTCAATTTTTGTGTCATTTCGAGTTGACTAGCACCATTTTCGAGACGTGTATTGAGAATTCTATTATGTCAAAACAAGTTCATATATAGACTAAATTTCAAAACTTGACTTCAAACCATCTAATTAAGTTATAAATCTGTTTGTATCACTAGATTATACTTAATTACACTGGAATTAAGACTCGGGTCCTTTCAGTGTTCTTTTCTGGGCATTTCGGCATTGATTTTGGGTCATTTTAGAGGAATCAAGTTAATAACAAGTTGCTACTAATGAATATGGGATTGAAATGAAAAACACTAAACCAAGAACATGTTAAATGGACTCTAACACACCAAAACCAACTAAAATTAAGGTAAGGGACCTAGGGAGCTAGAGTCGAACATCAAGAGGTTAGTTCGAGGTCATGTTGGAGTCACGAGAGAGCGTATTAGCGTGGATTCAAGGTAATTAAACTAGCTAGAAAATGCATCATAATTCATCGAGCTTTACATGTTATTATTATTGCACAATTATCTTTCCTTGAATTCTTACTCTGATATGACTGTTTGAATGCCAAGTAAGTCAAATAAGGTATCTCTTATAGAGTGGTTGTCGGCTAGCTATCAGAGTCATGACCTCAATTCACTGGATTGTTTGGTCGAGATGAGATGTGTTTTATTCAAGGCAATATTGATATCCTTCATTCGCGATGGTCTAGGTACAACAGTCACTGCTACGTTCTAGGACCCGAGTCTGCTTGGCTTTACCGCTAATTTATGACCCCGACCCTGTGGCAACCATACTTGGTGGTCTTGGACTACTTGGGCACCTCTCTAATTTCTTCTTTCGACACCCATTCTTCATTGTACTTTCATTATTCAATCTTAATATCATGCATTCTTTATAGATTTCTTTCCATCCACATGAATTTTAGATTATTTTATTTATTTTGAAGTATTATTTAGATCCTACTGGCTTTTACTTACTGGACTCGTCATTCTTGTGTTTGAACGAGTGAAGATCCACAATCGAGCAAGGTAAGACTCTGATATTAGGCGATCTACTCTGAGGACATCAGAGCGGCCCTCTCTTACTTACTTTTCTAGGTTTTTGACTTTTTATATTACTTATATATGTCGTTATATCCCACTTAGGATTCTTATTTTAGGTTGAGAGATACTTATGACTTGAATATCGCTTTTGCATACATTTAACGCTCGTCACTTTATATACAGGTTTGCTTATATACAGTGTTCCATATATAGGTTGTTCGACTTTTTATTTTCTTACATGTTGAGTTATTTAAGTTATTAATTGCTTTCACTAACTTGTAAAACTTGCAAAATACTAATTAGTCAACTTAAAATCATGAATTCACTTATATTGATAGATAGGAAAGTCGACTAGGCTTACGTCGACCTTGCGAAGCCGACTTAGGGTCCATATAGGCTTAGGCCGGGCAGGGCTCAATTTGTGGGGAACCGGGACCATCACATTTACTAAAATACCTCTTAATCCAAATTGAAGCACCCAACTCCAAAACCTTGATCGAGATATCTATTTTAGGTTTAGCGATATGTGGTCAAGACTTATCTTCTAGGTTTTGTGTTGTCCAACCGAACCTCTTTCGTGGAATTTGATTGAAAACTATCGATCTAAAGGTTTGGTGGGTACCGACTGACACTTCAATTACGGGTTTGGTAGGCTTTGACCGACTCTCCAACTAGAGGTTTGTTGGGCTCTAACTGACTCTTAAACTAGAGATTTGGACCTATGATGCCGAGCCACTTGATGATGCATTACAAATCACAAAAAGGATGTGTGGAGGGATGATGATGGGGTGTACAAAATTAGAGAAAAAATGGTGGGGTGCATTAATCATAGTAATGGGCACAAAGGTCATTTTGCAGTAGAATTGATCTTTTTTAAGTTTGATTTTTTGTTAGGGTGCCTTAAGTAAATTATGGGGTGCATATAGCCAGGGCTAAAAAATTTAGCAACAAATTTTACAAATTTTACGTTCAACCCTTAAGATTTGTAAGCAAACATAAACTTTCATTTACGCTATAAAATTCATCACTAAGAGTTCCATTATTGAAAGTCAAGTTTCTTGTAGTATGTAATTGAAAATTGCTCCCAATGACCTTTGAGATAGATGCATTATTGTTGGATCTCAAATGGGGGCAGCCCCTTCTTAAACTAATTTTTTTCCATTCACGGGACTTAAACTCGAGATCTTGCTTAAGGGGATTGTTAAGATGTGTGGATAAAAATAATAGTCCCACATCGATTAAATGAAATTTCATGATGAAGTTTTTAAGTGATTATCGCCCCCTTTACTATTACCGAGGCCTTTTGAGTTGAAACACCGCATCTAAAAGTCAATAATGGTTAAGGTAGGGAGAGTTTGATGATAGGGGATATCAACGGTCTCATGCACGCATGTTCAGCGTAATCGAAAGAAAATTAACATGGTATAAAAGTCAAAAGTTCGATTAGGACTTGTCGAGAAAAACCCATTGGTTGAATTTTGTTACATGGTGTACTATTGAGATATATGGACCGAAATAATAGTTCCACATCGATTAAATGAAATTTCATAATGAAGTATATAACCGATGATATCCCTTCATTTGTACCGAGGCCTTTTGATAATCTCCCTTATTCGACCAATCTGATGGACAACCAATGATCTTGAAGCACTTATCTCGAGTGTGGTTGTCTTTATTGCAATGATTACAATGAAACTTGATGTTGGATCTAGTATAAGTATTCTATTTAGATGCATCTGTTGATTTAGTGAGCTGGGTATTGAAGGTAATATACTGCAAGAAAAATGGTCTTTAATGAACAAAAACCTTTTTCCCATCACTAAATCGTTTTAAGGACTGGTAAAATCCCATCACTGATGGTCACTAAAGCCTCCGAGACTAAAAGTATTTAATGATCAAATATGTTTCTCGTCACCAAATATGTTTAGTGACTGGATCATGCCCATCATAATTAATTTTTATAATGACAATAATTATTGTCACTATAAGAACTTTCCCATCACTAAATCACAAAATCAAATACAAACAGGCTTCTCATTGTAATTACATTTCCGGTCACTAAATGATTTTTTGTGACAAACTTGCTTTTTATACAATTTTCAAAAACTCCCACCAAAGTGAAGTTTTTGTGATTGAAGTGTCATTAAGACCTCCATTTGTACCCGAAATCTTTACTTATAAGTACATGTAGCTTTTTGTATAAAGGAAAATTGATGAACTTAAAAAAAAAAACTTTCTTTCCAAACAAGAAAGCATTATATTAAATAAAAATTATTTGTATCCCCACAGAAAAGATCGTAATGCAATTTAATTTTTTTTACATCATATAAACATATGGCACATGGCCTTATGTAATCAATCCAAAAACACATATTCTACTAAATACGCACAATGATCAAATACATAGTCTTTATCATTGTCTCGTGGTAGTTTAAACGTTGTCTTGTGATCCTCTCCACTTTTTTACTATTCAAATTAGCAAGTTTAACAGTAGCAACATATTTGCTACCCACCTACAAAACATACAAAAATCAACATATTGGAATAGAATAATTTGGCATATATGGGATCACAATTAGCTAGAACAAACAATAAAAACATGCAACCAGAATCATGAAAAAATTGTGAAAGATATGATACTTAATAAAATAGTATACATTAAAGATAAATAAAAAATACAAGCAAGTACAAAAGAGTACATTTGAAAAAAAAACACTCTAGATTCATAACCACTCAATTGATCATAATAACAACTAAAAGGAATAACACCCTTGTTAAATAAAGCTAGCAATGAGATCAATTATCTCAATAAAGTGAAGAGTTAATTATATTTTGTAAGTCGGCAACAATACATAATGATATTTCAAGACACGCTACGAATAGAACTATTTAAACAATTTGTTTCTTTTAAATAAGCATGTATAACTTGCAATCCAACTATCTCAAAAAATAAGTTTTGTATATCAAATTTTACAATTAAATAGCTTCATTCAAGTCCTATATATCCTGACTTATTAGAATATTGAGAGTTAAAGAAATATTTACATTGACTTGATTGGGAGATTCATATCAAGTATAAAATAAAAAGCAAAAGATAATGTTAAGACAAGGCATTCATTGAAATTGGTCTTAGAAAGGTTTCATTTCAATCATAGCATGACTTCTCACTGTTTGAAAGACAATGTCGCATATAAAATCATGTAACATATGTCTTTGCAGTGCAAATGAGATATATACTAAGAGTATGTTTTGAATAATGAGTTGATTTAAAATTTATTAGAACTAATTAATATGACATTTACACAGTTCTAGTGCTACATTTTCTCTACCATTGTAACTGATAATCAAGTTGGACCCATATAGTTGAATAAGAATTGAAACACATAATTAACTATAAAGATTTGAAGAGTTAATCAATTACTTACCTTTGAACCTTGGTGGTCGAGGCATCTCTATCCAACTGATTTAATTAGCATCAAAGTCATATTATTTAAAACTTCATTTCCATTATATTAATTAAAGCACCAAACAATCTTGGTAGTCAAGGCATCAGATTCCTATCGCTTAATAATACAATATTTACAGAATGATGTTAAGCTTCACCCCTCAACAAATAAGAAAATCACAAAAATAGAAAATCAACCAGTGAACATCTTAATTGAAACAAATAGTCCAAGCAAGCAATCAGAGAGTTAAAATTTACAAAGATTCATAAAAAAGTAAAAAATAAATAAAATAGAGCACCACCTCCAGATCTGCAAACAACCAAAGAGTCTAACATTAACTCACTTGAGATTTAAGAATTCAAATAATAATTAACATTACATATACGGATTTTAAGTAAATTAAATTCTCAATCCAATAGGAGGAAGATAGCAATGTTGAAATTGTCACTTCTATCTTCACTTTCTAAAAAAAAAATATTGGAGAACAAATATAATCTATGCAAAAAATACAAACACAAAAAATAACCAAAAAAATATTTATTTATCATGAGATAGTTCTAATCGATATAAAGATTGCGAGGATATATGAAACGGAAAAAGTTTCACGAAACAGTCCACCTATTCAAATATGCTAATTAAACTATTAAAAATAATATATCGACTAAATATTATTTTTCTAAATGAGATCTCGTGTTATTCTCTTTGCAATCTTGTTCAAAACAACATGCAAAATACAAAAGCCTAATAAAGATTGTTTGACAAGTAACTTTTTGTACACAAAACATTTAATGTAGAAAAAGTTCAATAATATAAGAGTAGTAAAAATTTTACCTAAATCAAGCGGAAGAGGAATAATCCATCAATAACTGCTAATTGATGTTAAGCATCAACCTATAACAAATAACAATCACAAAATTTTAGCATTAGCGAATGAATTGCAAATACTACAACTAATTGTACAAACATGATACCTGGTTAGGCTCTTCATTAGAAATTGAAGGAGCAACAAATGATGATGGTTGCCTCCTTTCATTCTCTATATCATCCAACCTATTAATAATATTTTTAATAGTTTTATGAAGCTTACAATTCAATTCATATTTCTCAAGAAGGTTAGCCTCATTCTCTTTAATATAAGAAGAATTAGATTCCTCTAAATGCTTTCTCTTGATTCCACCCGCATAACCAAATACATGGCCATGACGTTGTGGTTCAAAACCTTTATTAATGATCTCAAGATCTGTAAGTGATGGATTAATTGTATAGTCTAATGAATTTAATCCTATTTAATAACATAGACAAATTTCTTGTATAATAAAGATCAAATAATTAACAATTAGGTTTATGAAACTAAGTTATCTATCAATCTTAATTACTCATTTATCTTTTGTCGCTTGATCAACCAAGTGTCCGCCTTTATGTCTAGTAAGAAAGAACATTTCATCTTGAGTAGGTAGACGTCCATCTTTTTCTTCTTGAAAGGCTCGTTCAAAATACAAAAATATCTAGCATACCAACTACAACATACAAAACAAGTTAAGCTTATTAAAATACTTTTTGACCTTTTAATTCTCTATGAGGTTTACTTTCGATGTGATGAGGCATTTTAATTGCTTTAATCCTATTGACGAAGTTCCGATCACTTGCTTCCTATAAAAAACAAACTTCATATACCATGAAATCATAAATAAATGTGAAAAAGGCTTAATTAAAAATAATCATACCTTAAATTTTGTTGTTTAATGCTTGTTGTTTACGAGTCATTCTCAATCATGAGGACCCATGTCTTCATAAACATTTCATAATGCCTCCTCTTTACTTTTACATAGTCTCACATAATCCACATTCAATTTTGAATGCCACTTTTCCTATAAAGATCACGTATGCTTTATGGTGGTGTCTTTGTACAATTCTATGTCAGAATTATAGAAACACTCTTAAAATAACTAATGCTCAATATACCAATATTATCTTAAACAATCATAAGTTTAATAAATAAATGAATAATGAAAACATAGCAATAAAGAGTTAGTCATATACTTGAGGAATTAGTTTCATCTAGTACACCCAAAAATTAAAGAAAGAATTTATTTAAGAACACAATGCAAAGTCTTGTAGAGACAAATCACATATCAAAACTCAATTTTAATATAGAGATTCAAAATAAAGGAGGAGAGAAGTTGCCATAAAGAGTGTTTCCTAACAACGATCGACCAAAAGAACAATTTCAATCAATCTACTATATGCAACCTCATAAGCAGATTAAACACCTCATAAGAACAATTTCAATCAATCTACTTTCACAAGGTACAAACTTTATAAGCTCACTCATCTCATTCCAAACCGAGATTTTTTAACTTTCAAGAACCAAACAATTAACAAGTTTGATCCATTTCATAAAGAACGATTTACGTTGGTTGTCAACCTATTGCAACTCTTCCTCATTTTTTGGGTGTGATGGTGACACCTTCACCTTCATATAAAGCATACAATATTCTACATAGGTTAAGTTTAACTAATCAACAATAAAAACCCACTTCATAAACCCAACAATTCAATTAAAAACCATACTCCCAAAACCAAATAAAGCCAAAGCACACCCAAAACCCTTAATTTTCTGAAACCAAACATAAACCAACCATAAAAATCCAATCTATAACCCTAGAACACTTTTTATAATATATATACTAGTTTAGTAGACATGCTTCGCATGAATGTATCTGCTTGTTGTGCTTGCGGGAATTAATTCAAAACAAAAACATATTTTTATTTAATGTCATTGTATAACTAAGCCATGTTATAAGAACCAAAAATTAATAGTAAAGCAACAAAGAAGAACATTAAGATAAGATGTAGTTAAGAACAAATAACAAACTTATTCCTCAAAGCAGTGCACACATTGCATTATTCCATTGCAAAGCATTAATTTCTTTGATTATACAATCACAAAAACAAAAATTGAAGAAACCCACCACAACTTTTAATTCAAACAACCACACATAACACAAACCACACCATAGACTGTTAGATTGGTTATCTTTTAGATTGTAACATGTAATTGTTTTAGAAATATCTAGAAACCTTTAATTTTGAATTTGCTCTTCTTGACATTATCGGACTTCATGAGGAAGTTGCATACTTTTTTCTATGAATTTTGAATTTGCACAATTAGGGAAGCACTCTACAATAACAAGAAACTTAAAAACCTTGAGATACTTATTTGGAGATATGTCTCTCAAGTACTTATCAATCAATATTTCAATTCTTTTTACTCTCTTCATTGGCACAACATCACTGCTAACAAACACTCTAATCAATTTCAAAACCATATTAACATCATGAACACCATTACCTCTATTCCAATGTTGCATTATCAAGCATCCCACCAATCAACTACAACTTTTACTCAAACCCAAATCTAAAACAATCCTCAATACCCAAAATATCCTTCTACATGAAAATTTAGTTTTGTCTAGACTTAGACAAAGACTCATATCCAACACATTTTTATTTGTGTGTTTTTAGGTAGTAAAGTATGAACTTAGTCGGTATCAAATTGTTGTGGGTAGTAATTTGACAACAAAGATCCATAAAAATGATATGAGATTGCTATTGCCTAGATTTAAATTTGGCATATCCTTTATCCAAACAAAAATGCAAAATATAGATCATATTCAAATAAAATTTATACACTAAACAAACTAATCGAATATTTCAATCAAAAAATGAACAAATCAAATACCAATTTTAAATATGTTTTTCATGGATTCTTAAAATAGTATTTACTAAATTTATTAAGAAAAGATTAAAATTGATCTTTAGTTAAAGGGGTAGTTGACAAATCAAATATCAATTTTAAATACTTTTCATGGATTCTAAAAGTAGTATCTTATGAATTTATTAAGAGACTAAAAGTAGCTGAAAAGAAGTACATATGCAAGTCATGTATTAAATATATATGTCCACAGATTTTGGAAACCTCTTGAATTTGTGGTACTAACCAGTGTCTTACAGTGCTTGGACAAGGAGTTTATTTATATCCATATATGCTCATAATACAGTTAGAAATGCTTCGAGAGAGATCTTAAGAAGAGAATATTAGAGTGAAAAATTGAGCATGACAAATTAACCTAGCTAGGAGCTTCTCATTTCATCATAATAATAATCAATTTTTATAACCTCTTTAAAATGAGATTTTCATCAGAAATGCTAAGTGTAACTCTTGGACATTTTATCAAACGTCTCTGAAGCATTTTATGAAAGATTCAACATAAACTTATCTTAATGAATCAAATCGATGTTTTGTTAGTAATTTGATATCTAACGACTTTCGAGTTTTTTATCAACCCTCAAAACAGACCCATATCAATGCAGTCACACCAAATAATAAACCATCTACCAAATAAACAATCCAATCCAATCAAACAACAAGTATTAAGCTTATTAAATAACCTGCTTGATACCAAGTTGTAATTAAAGATAGCCTATTGTAATGACCCGAAAATTCTAATTCGTGCCACGTATCAATTTTAGGATAGTGACATGGACCCGACCTGATGTGGTGAGCATGGTCAATCCTCGGGAGTCGACACTAAGATATGTTATTTATGTGTGGTGTATGTAATACATATTTTATACTCAAAAAGTGTCAAGTTTCAATAAATTATTGGTTTGGTTGCGTCGAGATGCATGAAAAACTTCTCGAGATGCATGCGATATGGGTATGGGGCTATTTAGAACGGAATAGATTAGATGTACAAATTACCAATTTATATAATGAGATACTTAGCTAAGTAATTAACAAACTTGACCAAGTAGAATAAAACGATAATAAGCTAAACATGGACCCGTCGTACCTCGATGATGCATGCCGAGGCGCAGGGCACCAGGTGCCGAGTAGTTGGGAACTAGTATGAGATTATACACAATAATAAGTCATTAATAAACTACCCAATTGAGTTAAGGTGCCTAAGCTTGAAATTACATAATCCTATAGTTCATAATGATTTATTGTAGCATTCGATCATTCTTGAAATGATCCCAAGAAGTGTCATACTAGGAAAAATGAGTTACTAATGGTGTCAATTAAGTGTAGGGATGAAGTAAATAAGGGCCTTTGGATGTTATAGAGATTAGGAAGTGAATGATGAAGAAATTAGATAATATGAAAGTGGGACTTAACTCATTTGAGCTCACATGCAAATCAAGAAATAACAAAATCCAGCCCTATTGAGAAGGTGAAACATGGTGATTCTTAGAAATCAAGAGAAGATTATAGAGAAATCAGAGTCCTAGCAAGGAGGAGAAGAAACCAAACCTAGGTAACAGTTATTCTTATTTTTTCATGCTAAAATTAAGTGTTTTATTTGATTCATAGTGATCTGAATTTTTAGGGGTTTACCCCCATCTATTAGTGAGATATTGATCTAGAATATAGTGGTTTCAAGCACTTGGAAGACCTAAGTAATTGTATTAAGAAATTATCAAGAAACTTAATGATTTTTTGTCTCAATTTGGAGTTTTTAGTATTAAATCATGCATGGACTGAATTTGCTAGCAAATGGAGGTATTATGCTTATGTTTTTACTTCTATATGAGTATTACAAGTTGGTTTGTAGTGTTGGAAAGAATTGGAATGAATTCATCTTTTATGTTCTCGATGTTCTTGATGATAATGATGATGGAAAGAGTTTAAATTATTGATGGGTTGATTCCTTGTATTCTAGATGTCCAATGATTGAAACTTTACACCTATTTAGGTATTTTAAATGGACTTGTTAATTATGGAGAGATCTTGCGTGGATTAAATCAATGTTAAGTTCATGATGTTGCATCTCATGTGTTTGATAAAATGGCAACTAAAAGAAAGGAATAATTTTTGGTAGATTTTTGGCAAACTTTTAAGACCTTTTCAGATGGTCTACACTAGTCTAAAAGTCACCAAAAATTGCAAAGAGCATCCACATACTACAAATTTGATTTTCAAGATTTTCAAGCTATTTCGATGAGTTTTGAATAATTTTCGAAAATGGTTTTGAATTAAGAAAAAATTAATTTTCTTATTTAGCTAAATTTTATTTGAGCACATTTCGTGCATCAAATGATGCCGGAATTGGACCAAGATCTTCAAAATATGTTATTATATAATTATGAATGTGCACACCAATTTCATGATTTTTCGGCGTGTCTAACTCAAATTTCAAGTCGCATTTCAACTAAAAATCTCATACTTGCAAATAAGGACTTGAAATTTCACTTAAAGTTGCAAATTAAGTTATAGGACTTATAAAAGAGATTTTGTTACTTGAAAAACTTGGTTTCAAATGTTTAGACTTAACGGAACCAACCTCGAGAGAATTTGGAAATTTTTTTATTTTTAAGCCATTTTTCAAGTTGTAGGAAAACTAACTTTCAAGTAATTATTTTAAAGTCCCTCAGGGGTTGTTTTGCAAACTAATGCTTTAAGTTAATTTGAAATTGCTTCTAATAATCCTAAATGGTTCAATAAAACTCAAAAACAAATAAAGTGTCTTGAACAATATTAAACAAGTCCAGACACTTTTGGCTGAGTGAAGTTCCTAATTAGGACTTGAAATGAATAAAATGAGGCATTAGATCCTAAATTAACTTGGAATTATTTGTAGATCTCTAAATGAGATTGTTTAGCACCAATATGTCGAGTTATATTGCTTACATAATAAGAACCCTTAATAGTAATATACCAATAATACAAAAGCGTAAAAATTACAAATGTGCAAGTTAGATTACAACTAAACTACATTAGCGATAATGATCTAAATGCAAATTAATGACTCTAACATGTATATAACCAATTAAAATGGACAACATGTACTTAACTAGCTAGAGTCGGGCTTCAGGGAGTTGATTGGGATGCATGTTAGAGACGCGAGAGCATGTGTTAGTGTTGATCAGAGGTAAGTAAACCAGCTAGAGGATAAATTCTAATTCTTATCATATTCTTTGATTTATTTCTTGTTATTCCATTTACTTGGACACTATTCTATATCAGGGAGTGTCTCGAGCTTGAGTGTTTCAAGAAGATATTCCTGGGTTTGGTGCTAGATGGACAAACGTGACCTCACCCCGAATATAGGATCGTAGGTAGTAGACGTGGGCGAGGAATTTAGGGCACCATTGATGCCCCCATGTTACAACGAACCGAGCCTGTCGACTTGGAGAGTCGTGGCTCTAGGAAGTCTAGTAGTGGCACCCGCTCTTGATGGATTTAGACCACTAATACGCCTTTCTTTGTCTCCTAGACAATATGTATTGCAGTTATTACTTTCTAGTCCATTTATCATGCACTTTCATTTACTTTTCTGTCTTTTATATTCCCGCAAGATAATTAGACTTATTTATTTAAATTCATAAATCGCGATTGAAACTCAACTGACTTTACTCACTAGAATTGTCTTCTTTGCTGACGATTGTAGATCCATAGGCGAGTAAGGGTAAGGGGCCTATGATTGGTGACTTCCTCTAAGGACTCTCAGTGTAGCTTCTCCTTTTACTTAGGAATAGGTTTTTACGCTTTTGTGTTATTTCTATATATATATATATATATATATATATATGTTTATATTGCTTTAATAACACTTGGGGATTTCCTTGGGATTTGAGCGACACCGATACATGTATATTCATGATTTCCCTAGTACTATCACCATATATATGCATGTTATTTATACACTATAGGGTTCCACACCATTCGCATGTTCGACTCTATATTTTTGAATTGTTTATATTTTCTTAATTTTTGCTTTCGCTATCAAACTATTGAACTTGTAAATTACAAAAAGGCAAATCAATAATAAAGTTAGGAACATAATGGAACTTAAAGTGGAACCTTATGATCTTGAATTAGAGTCTTAGTCTGGAAGTGAGGAGAGTTGGGGAGGACTAAGACTTGATTCTATATGTGATATGTGTTATATTTTACTATACTATATCTATAGCTATATGTTGATCAGAGACATACTTCTTTTTAAAGATGGAGATAATAGATGAACCTAGGCCAAGTGATGACAGTGGGTTCGCAGGTCCTCGAGTCGTGATCATAGAGGAGCTACAGACCTTGACTTATAGGGTCACATCCCAGGATCAGCGATTAGAGGAGATCCTGAGGATACTCAGATCACGAACCGTGGCTACAACATCACTGTCTTCATCGTTGGTGCCCACTATTTGGGAGGTGAGTGTGCCTACGGTACAAGCCTCTATATCAGTTACTACCATTATAGCAACACCGGTGATGATTTCCCTAGCAACAGTACATGTAGAGATAGTACCCATTACACCTCATACTTCGGTAGAGGCAGTGACATCCACACTTACGAAGACGAGCACGAGAGCGACGCCTAAGGCCAGACAGTTACGTGAGTTTCAAAGGCACCGTTCTGTAGAGTTTATAGACGTATTGACTTAGAGATGGTGGAGGGATCATGAAGAGTATTAAGAAGATACATGGCATCTTGGCTACCGATGAAGGTATGAGAGCTTCCATCTTTTATGCACTATTATTTGGGGTGGCAGATGACTAGTTGACTAGCTTGGTACTGACTATTGGAGTACCCAAGGATTGAGGCGGAGTTTAAGAGTTAGTTTAACCCGAAGTATTTTCCTCCTACAGTACTGAGAGAGAAGAGGAATGAGTTCATGACGTTGAGACATCTTCCCGACAAGTCCGTTATCCAGTAGACGGTACTTGCAATAACTGATGTATGGTGGAGGTGTGGAAAACACAAATGCAGATGAGGCTTATTACTTCATGAAGTGTTTGTTACCTAAGGTAGGATGTTATGTGGTCGCGTGATTGAGCTAGGGACATTGCAGAGATCCTATAAGAGGAGTATGGTCAGAGAGACCTATTTACGTGCACATCCATGGGAAGCTATAGTCACTCGAGCAAAGGCATGTTCAAAGCGTCGCTTTGGGTCAAATAGGAAGAGGAAAAAACCCTGAGATTAGGGTTTCGGGGATAGTAGGGCTCAAGTGTTATGTTAGTTGCACTACCACCATAACCTGCTCAGACATCACATGTTTCACCCATACAAACATCGAGCTATGCTACTCGACCACCTCAGGTGACACAACCAGCACCATAACCATAGAGGCAGTACATTGAGAGTAAAGATAGAGGTGGAGGTAGTAGATAGGAGTAGCACATCGATTCTGTAAGGCACCACTATCAAAATCCGGCTAAGCACAAACACTGTGGTTTGGACAAGGATAAGGACATCAAGTTCCAGGACTATGCAAGGCATGTTTCAAGTGCAGTCAGACAGGCCATTTTAAGGACAAGTGTCCACAGTGAGCAGAGCACATCAGACCAAAGAGAGAAAGTCAATGTCATTGCAGAACCAGATCCATGAGCTTCTCGTAACTTGATTGAGGGTATGGTTTTATTTGTTGTACATTGATGCATACTATGATTGATTTTAGTTCAAGTGTCTCATTCATGCATACTTATTAGACCCATGATCTTGTGCACTACTGCTGGGGACAAGGTATACCTTAATATGATTTGCGAGGGATGCGTAGTGGAAATAAAGGGGCTCCAACTACCAGTAGACTTATGAGTGATAGAGTTCTAAGAGTTTGATGTCTTACTAGGTATGGATTGGCTAGCCGTGTACCACACACATTAGGATTGTTTTAACAATTTGGTTACTATTTAGTTTTCAAATGGGACAGAGTTCGATTTTAAAGGCATTTCGAGTCGACTACAAATCACTAGAGGAGGAGTAGCTATGAGCCAAAAGATTGAGACGCTTGCTAGTGTTATGAGTATGGTTAAAAGACCTGAGGTTACGATTGAGTATGTATGTATAGTATATGAGTTCACTACTATTTTTCTAGAGGAACTACCATGATTACCACCGCCTATAAAGATAGAATTCATCATTGACTTGGTCTTGAGGACTAAACTTATATCGAGATCGCCATATACGATGGCTCCTAAGGGCTAGAGGAGCTGAGAACCCAACTTGATGAGTTGTTACAATTGGAATTCATTCACCCAAGCATGTCACCGTGAGGCGCACCATCTTGTTTATGAAAAATAACGGTAGCTTGAGATTGTCTATTAATTACAGATAGCTAAATTGAGTTACGGTGAAGAGTAAGTACCCACTCCCCACGCATTAATAACCTATTTGATCAATTGAAATGATTAAAGTTGTTCTCGAAGATTAACATATGATGAGGTTATCACCAACTTAACATTAGGGATGAAGATAGGGAGAATATAACATTTAGCATTAGATATGGGCATTACTAATTCAAAGTTATGCCATTTGGGTTGACGAATGCCTTTGCCATATTTATGGATCTCATGCACCAACTACTGAGGGTTTACCTAGATAGATTTGTCATTGTGTTCATAAATGATATTTTCATCTATTCCATGACTTGTGAGGACTATGAGGGACATCTTCGAGCAGTGTTGCACACTTTGAGGGAGCATAGGTTGTATGCCAAATTCAGTAAGTGTGAATTTTGGCTTACAAAGATTAGAATTTTAGGTCATGTTATAGGAGCTAACAAAGTGTCATTGGACCCTGCTAATGTTAGATCCATGATAGATTAGCCTACACCATATTCGGTTATATTCATCTCGCAGTTTTCTGGAGTTAGCAGGGTATTACCGACGATTTATGTAGGACATATCCAAGATTGCGGCACTGATGACCAAACTGATGAAAAAATATGTAGGTTCGATTGGGATGAAAAATGTGAAGTAGCCTTCAGTGTGTTGAAGCGGAGGTTGAAGACTATGCCAATATTAGTGTTGTCAGAGTCTAGGAAAGGCTTGGTAGTGAATACAGTTGCATCGAATGTTGGTTTGGGCTGTGTGCTGACACAAGAGGGTAAAGTCATCGTTTATTCATCACGCTAGCTCAAGACTCATGAGAAAAACTACCCGACGCATGACTTAAAATTGGTAACAATGGTCTTTACGTTGAAAATTTGGCGGCATTATCTCTTTGGAGAGAGGTTCACATTGTACATTGACCACAAGAGTTTGAAATATCTATTCTCCTAGAAAGAATTGAATATGAGACAAAGACATTGGTTGGAGTTCTTGAAGGATTATGACTTCTCGTTAGAGTACCACCTAGGAAGGCCAACGTTGTTGCGGATGCCTTAAGTAGGAGAGGTCTAATGCAGAGGTTGCCACTTGTCACATGATACATGAGTTTGCATTGCTCGAGGCGGCTGATATGATGTGATCGGTAGAGGTTTTGCCTATCACTGAGGCATTGATATATGGACATATAAGTAATCATATCATCTTTATTAAGAATGTATTAGAGGGTCAGTAGGTAGATGAATTATCGATGGTTTAGTGGTACGACTTAAAGTTCAAATCATCTAGATTGGAGTTAGTCAACAGACTCGTACTTGAGATTTAGAGGGTGGCTGTAGATTCCATCAGTGGCTGAGATTCGCAAGTGATAATTCAGGAAGCTTACTACTCATGTTTCACTATTCATCCAGGTAGGACCAAGATGTACACAGGCATGAGATGTCTATTCTGGTGGTCAGGTATGAAAGTCGATGTATTAAAATATATTAGAGCGTGTAAGATATGTCAGTGGGTTAAAGCCGAGCATCCGAGACATAGAGGATTGCTACAGCCACTACCCATTCCAAAGTGGGAATTGGAGCATATTGATATTGATTTTGTCAGTTAGTTACCTCGAACTCCGCATGGACAAGATATTATCTGGGTGATTGTGGACACGTTGAATAAATCTATACACTTTCTACCGATATCTACTACATATTGAATGGATAGGTTGGCTATTTTATACGAGTGAGATATTGTTTGACTTTACGAAGTCCTATTATCGATTCTGTCAGACAGAGGGACATAGCCTACGTTACAGGTTTAACAAAGTGTGCAAGCAAGATTTGGTACACGATCGGACATGAGCACCACCTACCACCCATAAACAGATGGATAGTCGGAGTGACTGATCCAAGTCGCGAGGACATGTTAAGGATGTGTGTGTTAGAGTATGGTGGTTCTTGGGAGGAATATCTTCATTTATGTGAATTCTCTTTTAATAACAATTATTATGGCACTATTGGGATGACACCATTTGGGGCACTCTACGGTAGGCCATGCATATCTCCATCATATTAGGTAGAGCTTGATGATGTGGCAGCTATTGGGCTTAAGATTGTAATGGACTACACAGAGAAGATTCGATAGATTAAAATACATTTGAAGGTTGCTCAAGAGAGATAGAAGAAGTACTATAATAAGTATTATGACGGGTTAGAGTATGACTAGGGGGCTTACGTTTATTTGAAGTTCATGCCTCTAAAGGGTCACAAAAGATTTGGAATCAAAGGAAAGCTCGTGCCAAGGTTCATTGGTCCATTCCGAGTGAAAAAGAGAATAGACAAGGTCGCTTATGAGTTGGAGCTACCGCCTCAATTAGCAGGGATCCACCCGATTTTTCATATATTGATGCTCCTAGATAGATCGAGAGGGGGTAGACGACTGATAGTTGATCTGAGCCAGATAGACTTGAGAGAGGACATAACTTACGAGTAGGAGCCTTTTCA
Source organism: Stephania yunnanensis (assembly GCA_039657365.1). NCBI lineage: Eukaryota > Viridiplantae > Streptophyta > Magnoliopsida > Ranunculales > Menispermaceae > Stephania > Stephania yunnanensis. The sequence continues at coordinate 47,561,802 of CM077585.1, read as the reverse complement.
AATTTTGGGTCGTCAAGTGAAGAGATTGAGGAACAATGGCATCCCGTTAGTCCTTATCAAGTGGCAGCATTAAGGGGACGAAGAGCTAGAGATAGGAATTAGAGTCCTATATGCGCGAGCATTTCAAATATCTATTCTAGATTCCAGTAAGTCTTAACTTAAATTTATTCAATTTTGAGGACAAAGTTCTAATTAGTTTGGAAGTCTGTAACGACCCGAAAATTTTAACTCGTGCCTCGTATCAATCTCAAGGGACAATGACATGGACCTAACTTGAAGTTGCAAGCGTCGTCAATCCTCGGGAGTCCACACCGTGGTATGTTATTTATGTGTAGTGTATGTAATACTTATTTTATTCTAAAAAAGGTTAAATTTCGGTAAATTATAGGTCTATTTTTGTTGAAATGTGTGAAAGGGCTCCTAAAGATGCGTGTGACGTGGGTACGGGGCTATTTAGAACGGAATAGATAAGATGTACAAATTACCAATTTATATAATGAGATCCTAAGCTAAGTAATTAACAAACTTGACCAAGTCTGATAAAATGTCAATTGGAAGAATATGGACCCGTCGTGCCTCGAGTTTCGTGCTGAGGTGTGGAGGACCGGATGCCGAGTAGTCGAGAACTACTAAGAGATCAATACACAATGACAAGTCATTAATAGACTACCCAATTGAGTTAATGTGCCTAAGCTTATCTAAATAAAACTAAGAAATTACATAAGCCTATAGTTAGAAATGATTTATTGCGGCATTTGATCATTCTTGAGATGATCCTAGGAAGTGTCATACTAGGAAAGATGAGTTAATAAGGGTGTCAATTAAGTGTAGGGCTGAAGTAAATAAAGGAATTTTGATGTTATTGAGTAAAGGAAGTGATTGATGATGAAATTAGATAGTATGAAAGTGAGACTTGACTCATTTGAGCTCGCATGCAAATCAAGAAACAAAAAATCCAGCCCTATTGAGAAGGTGAAACATGGTGATTATTATAAATCAATGGAAGATTATAGAGAAATCAAGAGTCTTAGCAAGGAGGATAAGAAATCAAACCTAGGTAACCCTTATTCTTCATTTTTCATACTAAAATTGAGTATTTTCTTTGATTCATAGTAAGCTAAATTTTTAGGGGTTTTACTCCTCATTTATTAGTGAGATATTAATTTCGAATATAGTGGTTTCAAGTTCTTGCAAGACTTAAGTAATGGTGTTAAAAATTATCAAGAAATTAGTGTTGAATCATGCATGGACTAAATTTTCGAATAAATTAAGGTATTATGCTTAGGTTTTTACTTCTATATGAGTATCACAAGTTGGTTTGTAGTGTTGGAAAGAATTGGAATGAATTCATCTTTTATGTTCTCGGTGTTCTTGATGATAATGATGATGGAAATAGTTTAAATCATTGATGGATTGATTCCTTATATTCTAGATGTCTAATGATTGAGATTTTACTCCTATTTTGGTATTTTAAATAGATTTGTTAATTATGGAGAAAACTTGTGTGGACTAAATCAACGTTAAGTTCAAGAGGTTGCATCTTAACTGTTTGATAAAATGCCAACTAAAAGAAAAGGAAAATTTTGGATAGATTTTTGGCAAAGTTTTAAGACCTTTTTCGATGGTGAATACTAGTCTAAAAGTCACCAAAGTTAGCAAAGAAAATCAACAAACTACAAATTTGATTCTAAAAAATTTTCAAGCTATTTAGATGAGTTTTGAATAGTTTTCAAAAATGATTTTGAAATAGGAAAAATGAGATTTCCTAATTTAGCTGAATTTTATTTGAGCATATTCCAGAATCAAACGATGTCGGGATCGGACAAAGATTCTCAGAATATGTTATTATATCATTATGAACATGTACACCAATTTTCGTGATTTTTTGGCCTGTCTAACTTTTTTTTAAGTCGCATTTCAACTAAAAACCTCATACTTGCAAATAAGGACTTGAAATTTCACTTGGAGTTGCAAATTTAGTTTTTAGACTTATAAATGAGATTTTACTACTTGAAAACCATGATTTCAAGTGTTTGGAATTCACATAACCAACCCCGATAATTTAGAAGATTCTATTTATTTTTAAGCCATTTTTCAAGTTGTAGGAAAACTAACTTTCAAATAATTATTTTAAAGTCCTAAGGGGCTGTTTGCAAAATAATGCTTTAAACTAACTTGAAATTGTTTCTAATGATCCTAAGTGGTTCAATAACACTCAAAATAGTTAATAAACTTTGTTGAACAATATTAAACATGTCCGGACACTTTTGGCCGAGTTTAGTGCCCAATGAGGACTTGAAATGAATAAAAGGAGGCATTAGACCCTAAATTGACTTGGAATTATTTATAGGTCTCTCAATTAGATTTTTAGCACCGATATGCCGAGTTATATTGCTCATTCAATAAGAACCCTTAATAGCTAAATATCAAGAACACAAAAGTATACATATTCCAAATGTGCAAGTTAGATTACAATTAAACTAAACTTAGCAACAATGATGTTAAATGCAACTTAATGACCAATCAAAAAATGGACATCAGGTATTTAGCTAGCTAGATATGGGCATCGAGGAGTTGATTGAGATGCCTGTCAGAGCTGCGAGAGCGCTTGTTAGCGTTGATTAGAGGTAAGTAAAACAGCTAAAGGATAAATTCCATATCTTATCATATTCTTGGATTTATTACTTGTTATTCCATTTACTTGGACTCTATTATATATCGTTAGGTGTCTAAGGCTTGAGTGTGTCAAGAAGGTACTCTTAGGTTTGGTGCTAGATCGATAAACGTGATCTTACCCCGAGTACTGGATCGTAGGTAGTAGACGTGGGTGAGGTATTTAGGGCACCGTTGATGCCCCCGAGCTACACTAAACTAAGCCTGTCGACTCGGAGATTCGTAGTTCTAGAAAATCGAGTAGTGGCACTCGCTCTTGATGGATGTAGACCACTTATACGCCTTCCCTTGACTCCTAGACACTACGTATTGCAGTTATTACTTTCTAGTCCTGTGACGGCCCCAATTTCCAAAGCAAATCGGGTACAGCCACGTCGTCAGACACGTCACCAAGCATGCCACGTCACCGCACACTTACCTTTGACTGTCTGCGACCTACACCTTAATACATACTTTATTCGTCTTAACTTAGTACTTATAGAAATTTATGAAAATTATACCAAGTTGACTAAGTTAAGTTGTTTATGATTTATCAAATTATCATAATTTAAACTTAAAAGCGGAAGACTTTAAATCATGCAAATACAGTAGAAATAAAAGCTTGCATTTCATAATTAGCCCTATAGTGTGGAAACCCAGCATTAGATACCATATATAGCAACAAAAGTACATTAGTGAGCAAATACATATATCAAACATACAAGTCTTTCCTAAACGTTCATAAAACAATAAATAGTCACACACAAACGCCTACATAAAAAATGGCCGACAAGCACTCCTATTCAAATAAAATCACTTAAAACGCCCTTGCCTCGGCTTATCGTTGGATCTGCGATTTGTCACCCAAAAATAATAACAAATCCCAGGTAAGTAAAATCCCAGAGAACGTTAGCCAATATTCACGAATTCCAATAAAACGGCTACAATTCATGCAATTTAAATAAAAGACAGGAATAAAATAATCGCATGAAAATAAGTCGTTAAGAAGTCAAATTTGGACACGAGTGTAGCATGACAGAGAAACTCTGGTCGACATCCGGGAATCGTTGTAGCTAAACCGAGAGGAACCATTGACGACAACCTCGCCAAACATCTCACGGTCGAATGAGAGGAACCAATGAATGAGAGAAACTTCATCCATACATCTCTCGAGAGGAACCCATGACGTAGACTTAGATCTTCGCCAAACATCTCTCAACCTATGGGTTTCGCGGAAAAATAATCACCACGTTACCCTATCATGGCCAATTACTCGAACAATGTGGGGGTAGCTAACCCCGGGGTGTGAGTCCGTGCCATGCCGATCCCGTCAACAAACACACATACACACGTGGGAATAGATGATCAGTAATTGAACAATAATATAAGCATAATGAAATAATTAAAATGCGGAATAAGGTAAGTGCCAATAAATTGAATAATAACTAATTTTCTCATGGGTTTACTTACATCAACAAAGTCGCAAAAATGCCTTCAAAATGTCCCGCACTCGCCTCGAGATACGTACCCAACACCCGAATATGGTAGCTTAAGTCCCTGGTGTCCAATTATATAAGTCTTATTATTTTAGAGTCTCATTAAATAATTTTATAGTGTGAGACCAATATTTGTAGAATTTTTAGTCCAAAAAGTTCATTTCGGTATACTTTTCTCGTTATACCGAGGTGTCCATGTCCCAAATGTCCTCAAAACTGCCCTTTTTATTTTTTCCCATTTTATTATATTTTTTCTGATTTTTTTTTTTCATAATTTTGTAGCTATTTTCCATATTTTTTCTGTTATTTATTTATTTTTATTTATTTTTTTTTTTATTTGGGTTGGGCCGCCCGGGTCGTGCCGGCCCGGCCCGACCCAGGCCAGGGCTGCCCGGCCCAACCCGGGCCAGGCAGCCCGGCCCATAGGGCCTGGCAGCCCATGGTGGAGATCGTCTCTGCCTTGGCAGAGACGATCTCCCCGCCTCATTATATATATATATATATATTTTTTATATATATATATATAACAACAACAACAAACAACACGCCAACATCAACAACAATTTCCTCACTTTGATCAAAGAAGGCCGCCGCCGACGCCTTGCGATAGCTCCTCCGGCTCTCCTCCACCTCTTTCTCTCTTTTCTCTCTTTTTTCTTTCTTTCTCCTCCTTCTTTCTCTCTTTCTCTCCAACCATTTCCTCTCTATTTATACACAAATATATTATTTTTTTTTATTTATTTATTTATTATTATTTTTTTATACCCCACTCTTTCTCTTTCCATATATATATATATATATATATATATATCAATCAATCCCACTCTTTCCAACTCTTTATTCCCTCTTTCCAACTCACTCTTCTCTTTTCGTTCCATTATATATATCATATATATATTTTAATTTATTATATTTTATTTGAAAAGAAATGATGATGATTTAATGTAACCACTAGATCTCATATTACCCCGTACACCCGCGTTACGCGCACATGCACAACACGATCAAGCAAAATTCCTAATTAACGCGGCGCGAATTAAAAATAATTAAACACTAGTCACACAAAATAACATAATTAAACTTTTTCTGTGACGTCCACGTGGGTCTGAGCTTTAGGCCAAATCTTGTAACTTGTCAGTTAATCGAGATTAATTAGGCGGGCCGTTACAATATTCCCAACTAAAAGAAATTTCGTCCCGAAATTCAGTTTGATAAAGATTAACTTTGAAACAAGTGGGGATATCGTTCTCGTACAGTAGATTCTCTTTCCCAGGTGAGACCCTCGTTTTTATGGTACTGCCATCGAACAAGTACAAGTGGTATTTCTTTCCTTCGGAGAGTTTGTACCTTTCGATCGACTATCTCAATGGGGTGCTCCTCGTATGTCACGTCCGGTCTGACCTCGATCTTAGTCATATCAACCATCGGTCTCGGTCCTGATTTAGCCAACCGTAACATCGAAATATGAAAAACATTATGAACGCCTGCCAATCGACTTGGCAATTGCAACTGATAAGCGACTTTTCCAACTCGTTTCTCAATCTGAAACGGCCCAATAAATCTTGGTGCTAATTTCCCTTTGATCCCAAATCTTTGATGACCCTTCAATGGAGAAACCTTTAAGTAGACCCAATCATTCACTTCGTAGCTCAGCCCATCGCGATACTTGTCTGCATACTTCTTCTGTCTGTGTTAGGCAACCAAGCAATCGTTGACGAATCAGTCTCACCTTTTCTGTATGGTCTACAACAATCTCAGGCCCCACAGCTGCTGCATCCTCGGGTTCTGCCCAACAAGCCGGTGATCTACACGGTCTACCGTACAGAGCTTCAAATGGTGGCATACCAATACTGGCCTGAAAACTATTATTGTAAGCAAATTCACAAAGTGGTAAGTACTCCTCCCAAGACCCACCAAATTGCAACACACATGCCCTAAGCATATCGTCGAGTATTTGTATTAATCTTTCTGACTGCCCGTCGGTCTGAGGATGAAATGCGGTGCTAAACTGTAGTTTAGTACCAAACTGTTCCTGCATAGTTTGCCACAATGATGATGTAAGACGACTGTCTCGATCTGAAACAATCGAAATTGGTACTCCGTGCAGTCGTACAATCTCTTTTTCGAATAATATACTCAACTGTGAGAAATTATACTTCATAGAAATTTGTAGGAAATGGGCTGACTTCGTCAACCTGTCCACGATCACCCATATGGCATCATGTTTCCGCGAAGTCTGCGGTAGTCCACAAACGAAATCCATCGTAATGTGTTCCCATTTCCATTGAGGAATTGGCAGAGGTTGCAATAACCCTCCAGGCTTCTGTGCTCAGCCTTAACCTGCTGGCACGCCTCACAACCCCTAACATAGGCGCCGACGTCCGCCTTCATCCCTGGCCACCAAAATAATCGTCGCATATCATGATACATTTTGGTCCTTCCAGGATGCACTGTATACCGGGACCTGTGAGCCTCCTGGAGTATCCCTCGCGTACCTCTGCCACTGCTGGAATCCATAACCTCCCTCGGTGCCGCAAACACTGATCCACAGACTCGCTCCAATCTGGATGATCGGGACTGCGTGCCATCTCGCTGTATCTCGAGTACATCTCGTCAGCCCTCTGACACTCCAACACTCGCGGAACCGAAACAGACGGTACACCAGTCTGTCCACAAATTTGTGTGTCCGTTGTAGCAGGAACCTCTGTCAAACTCAGTGTTGCCGCCGCCTCGAGTAAACCATACTCGTGCATCATATGGCAAACGACTGTCTCAGCATCTGCTCCTCTCCTGCTCAATGCGTCTGCTACGACATTTGCCTTCCCAGACTGATATTCGATGGAGAAGTCGTAGTCCTTCAACAACTCCAACCAACGTCGTTGTCTCATGTTTAGATCTTTCTGAGTGAATAAGTACGTCAAACTCTTATGATCTGTATATAATGTGAACCTCTCGCCGTAGAGGTAGTGTCTCCATACTTTCAGTGCAAATACAACTGCTGCAAGCTCCAAGTCGTGCACTGGATAATTTCTCTCGTGGATCCTCAACTGTCGGGATAGGTAAGCGATTACGCTGTTTTCCCTGCATCAACACACACCCTAACCCTGTGCCGCAAGCATCAGTATGAACTGTCAATCTCTTACCCGCTCTGGCAACACTAGTATTGGTGCAGTAGTCAGTCTCATCTTTAATTGCGTAAACGCGTCCTCACATTCCCTTGACCAGTTGAAAGGTACATCCTTCTTTGTCAATTGAGTCATCGGCGCAGCGATCTTCGAGAAGTCCTTCACAAATCGTCGATAGTATCCTGCCAACCCTAGGAAGCTCCTAATATCTCTTTCTTGTCTTAGGTGTCGGCCAATCTATAATAGCATGGATCTTACTCGGATCCACCGATATACCTCTATTACTAATCACGTGCCCTAAAAATTTGACTTCCGACAGCCAAAACTCACACTTACTGAACTTAGCGTACAGTTTGTGGTCTCTTAGTGTCATCAGAATCTGCCTGAGATGTTGCCCGTGATCTTCGCGAGTCTTGCTGTAGATCAATATGTCGTCAATGAAGACTATGACGAATTTATCCAAGTATGGCTTTAGTACTCTATGCATTAAGTCCATGAACATGGCCGGTGCATTCGTTAGCCCGAACGGCATCACCGTGAACTCAAACAAACCGTATCTAGTGCTGAATGCGGTTTTAGGTATGTCTTCATCTCGAATCCTAAGTTGATGATAACCCGATCGTAAGTCAATTTTTGAGAAGACACGGGCTCCAGCCAACTGGTCAAACAAATCGTCGATCCTTGGTAAAGGGTAGCGATTTCGTACTGTCACCTGGTTCAACTTCCTATAGTCAATGCACATTCTTAAACTATTATCCTTCTTCTTAACGAACAAGACCGGTGCTCCCCATGGTGATGTGCTCGGATGTATAAACCCCTTCTTCTCTAGGTCTTCTAATTGAGTTTTCAACTCCTCCTGCTCTTTTCGTGACATCCGGTACGGTCTGCTAGCTATCGGCTGTGTGCCTGACACTAACTCAATAACGAACTCAATCTCCCTGCGTGGGGGTAATCCTGGTAGATCCTCCGGAAAAACATCGGGGAACTCACTGACAACTAGAACATCCTCAAGTCTAGCCTCTGGGGTTTCTGTGGATTCTACTATCCCTGCAAATTCTTCCATCTCTACGGTAGTAGCTAATCTACCCCTAGTGGTCGATAGTATACTCGCATCACTTTTAAGAGTGAACTCTGGTACGTTGGGGATATGAAAAGTCACTATCTTACGAAAACAATCGACCCGAGCGTGATATGACGCTAGCCAGTCCATGCCCAAAAGTGCATCGAACTCTAAAAATTCTAAAACACGTAGGTCAATAGGGAGTTGGTGTCCGGAGATCTCTATCGTGCAACCCTCACAAATTATGTTAGGGTACACCTTCTCCCCAGTTGCTGTGCTGAGGATCAGGAGTGTACTAACCGTAATCGGTATTAATCCTAACTCATCAACCATACGCCCAGAAATAAATGATACCGTGGAGCCAGAATCAATAAGTGTATGCATAAAACGATTACAAATCAAAATCATACCCTCGACGAGCTGTTTGGTGGCCTCGCGGCTTCGGGCTGTGCTACCGCGTGTACCCGCTCCCTGGCCTGACTTGGCGGAGCTGCACTCGGTGCTACTGAAGCCATCGGACATTCTTTCTTAATATGTCCAGGTTGGTTGCATTTGAAGCAAGTGAGATGCGCATGTGCTGATTTCTGACCCTGACCACTGTATGGCCTCTGGCCCTGTATCTGACCATACTGTCCACGGTTCCTGCCTCCCTGATCTTGGGTAGGTCCATATCCTTGCCGCGGTGCATAACCACCTGACAATTGTGTTGGCTGTGCAGGTACTATCGCATGAGAAGTGACCGCCTGGTGATCATGTCTGGGCCTCTGTACCCTCATATCCCTATAATCAATAATCCTTTTTCCTTTCCTGTCATACCTGGTGCCTTGGTGAGACGACCCTGATGCTAACTGTGGCATGGGCATCGCAGCGCGAAAGATAAGATATGTTTCATGGGATAAGGCCCTTTCATAGATTTCCTGCAGTGTATGAGCTCCGCTTGATACTACTGCACTCGCAATCTCATCTCTAAGCCCAACTCCAAAGTAATGCACCTGATCGCGAGCTGTAGAGGCCAAATCTCCAGCGAACTGTAATAGGTAGCGAAACCTTTCCATATACTGGACCACTGTTCGATTACCCTGCCTAAGACACAAAAACTCTTGTCTCAACCGTAACTGTATCTCTCTTGGTATGTATTGGTCATAAAAGGCCTGCCTGAACCCATCCCAAGTGATCGGCTCTCCATGAGTCTCGGTATGAGCGGTCCACCAAACTCCACCTCTCCTCGGAGCATGTAACCCAGATATCCTAGCGCGAATACTATCGTGAATCTTTAGAAGATTATGTAATTTCTCATGTGCAAGAAGCCATCTTGCAGCTGCCTCCGGGTCTCCGCCCCCAGTGAAATATCCCGTCTGGAATCTTACAAACTCTTTTGTCAGCTTAGCCTCAGCTGACAGGGAAGCCTCGAATGTGTTTTCCGGTAGCGTTTGTGTAAATGTCACTGCATGTGTAGACACTGGTGTAGTAGCCTCCGTATGAGTTTCTAAAACTGTAGTCGGTGTGGGAACCTTTGCCATAACAGTAGTGATTGGTGTACCCTGAATAATCGGCGCGGCTGCTGGCTCGGTAGCACTCGGTGTGATGGCGGCTGTAAGCGTCGTGATAGCCGTTGTCTGAGCACGGAGTAAGGACATCAACTGCTCCAACTGCCGATCGTGTGCCGCGATCCGATCAAGTACACTTTGATCGGTCGCGATAGGCGTAGTGCCACTTGACTGTCCACCATCGTCCGAAGGTGGAGTCGGCTGTCCGTCCATGTCGTATCTGTAATAGCGAAGGTCCGTATCAACCTCGTGTACGCATACATACGCATATATACTATTACAAATCAAATATATAACGTATAAGCCTTGGCACTACCCGTTCCATATTCGATTCCCAACTAAAGTTCTAAACTAGGATCTTCGGGTTTCCACATCTAATGTTAGTTTGTTAAGTTTTATTCAGCTTTATTAAACTTTCCCCTAAGTTCGCTTGAACCTAGGCTCTGATACCAACTGTGACGGCCCCAATTTCCAAAGCAAATCGGGTACCGCCACGTCGTCAGACACGTCACCAAGCATGCCACGTCACCGCACACTTACCTTTGACTGTCTGCGACCTACACCTTAATACATACTTTATTCGTCTTAACTTAGTACTTATAGAAATTTATGAAAATTATACCAAGTTGACTAAGTTAAGTTGTTTATGATTTATCAAATTATCATAATTTAAACTTAAAAGCGGAAGACTTTAAATCATGCAAATACAGTAGAAATAAAAGCTTGCATTTCATAATTAGCCCTATAGTGTGGAAACCCAGCATTAGATACCATATATAGCAACAAAAGTACATTAGTGAGCAAATACATATATCAAACATACAAGTCTTTCCCAAACGTTCATAAAACAGTAAATAGTCACACACAAACGCCTACATAAAAAATAGCCGACAAGCACTCCTATTCAAATAAAATCACTTAAAACGCCCTTGCCTCGGCTTGTCGTTGGATCTGCGATTTGTCACCCAAAAATAATAACAAATCCCAGGTAAGTAAAATCCCAGAGAACGTTAGCCAATATTCACGAATTCCAATAAAACGGCTACAATTCATGCAATTTAAATAAAAGACAGGAATAAAATAATCGCATGAAAATAAGTCGTTAAGAAGTCAAATTTGGACACGAGTGTAGCATGACAGAGAAACTCTGGTCGACATCCGGGAATCGTCGTAGCTAAACCGAGAGGAACCATTGACGACAACCTCGCCAAACATCTCATGGTCGAATGAGAGGAACCAATGAATGAGAGAAACTTCATCCATACATCTCTCGAGAGGAACCCATGACGTAGACTTAGATCTTCGCCAAACATCTCTCAACCTATGGGTTTCGCGGAAAAATAATCACCACGTTACCCTATCATGGCCAATTACTCGAACAGCGCGGGGTAGCTAACCCCGGGGTGTGAGTCCGTGCCATGCCGATCCCGTCAACAAACACACATACACACGTGGGAATAGATGAACAGTAATTGAACAATAATATAAGCACAATGAAATAATTAAAATGCGGAATAAGGTAAGTGCCAATAAATTGAATAATAACTAATTTTCTCATGGGTTTACTTACATCAACAAAGTCGCAAAAATGCCTTCAAAATGTCCCGCACTCGCCTCGAGATACGTACCCAACACCCGAATATGGTAGCTTAAGTCCCTGGTGTCCAATTATATAAGTCTTATTATTTTAGAGTCTCATTAAATAATTTTATAGTGTGAGACCAATATTTGTAGAATTTTTAGTCCAAAAAGTTCATTTCGGTATACTTTTCTCGTTATACCGAGGTGTCCATGTCCCAAATGTCCTCAAAACTGCCCTTTTATATTTTTCCCATTTTATTATATTTTTTCTGATTTTTTTCAGAATTTTGTAGCTATTTTCCATATTTTTCTGGTTATTTATTTATTTATTTTTATTTTTTTTTTATTTTTAATTTGGGTTGGGCCGCCCGGGTCGTGCCGGCCCGGCCCGACCCAGGCCAGGGCTGCCCGGCCCAACCCGGGCCAGGCAGCCCGGCCCATAGGGCCTGGCAGCCCATGGTGGAGATCGTCTCTGCCCTGGCAGAGACGATCTCCCCCTGCCTCATTATATATATATATATATATATTTTTTTTTTTTTTTTTTTTTTTTTTTCAACAACAACAACAAACAACACACCAACATCAACAACAATTTCCTCACTTTGATCAAAGAGGCCGCCGCCGACGCCATGCCGATAGCTCCTCCGGCTCTCCTCCACCTCTTTCTTTCTCTCTTTCTCTTTTTCTCTTTCTTTCTCCTCCCTTCTTTCTCTTTCTCTCCAACCATTTCCTCTCTATTTATACACAAATATATTATTTTTTTATTTATTTATTTATTTATTATTATTTTTTTTATACCCCACTCTTTCTCTTTCCATATATATATATATATATATATATATATATATCAATCAATCCCACTCTTTCCAACTCTTTATTCCCTCTTTCCAACTCACTCTTCTCTTTTCGTTCCATTATATATATCATATATATATTTTAATTTATTATATTTTATTTGAAAAGAAATGATGATGATTTGATGTAACCACTAGATCTCATATTACCCCGTACACCCGCGTTACGCGCACATGCACAACACGATCAAGCAAAATTCCTAATTAACGCGGCGCGAATTAAAAATAATTAAACACTAGTCACACAAAATAACATAATTAAACTTTTTCTGTGACGTCCACGTGGGTCTGAGCTTAGGGCCAAATCTTGTAACTTGTCAGTTAATCGAGATTAATTAGGGTGGGCCGTTACAAGTCCATTTATCATGCACTTTCATTTATTTTTATATCTTTTAAATTCTAGCACGATACTTATAGTTATTTATTTAAATTCATGAATTGCGATTGAAACTCTACTGGATTTACTCATTTGAATTATCTCCTTCGGTGATAATTGTAAATCCACAGGTGAGCAAGGGTAAGGGGCCAGTGATTTGTAACTTTCTAGGATTCTCAGAGTGGCTTCTCCTTTTGCTTTCTTGTAGGTTTTTATGCTTTTTTATTGTAGCTATATATAGATATGTATATGTTTTTTTATAACACTTGGGGATCTCTTTAGGATTTGAGCAACATCGATACATGTATATTCATGATTTCCCTCTTACTATCACCATATATATGCATGTTATCTATAGACTACAGGGTTCCACTATTAGGATGTCCGACTCTATATCTTTAAATTGTTTATATTTGTTTAAGTTTTGTTTCCATTATTAAACTAATGAACTTATGAATTACAAAGACTCAGTTTTAAATCTCCAAATAACTTATAATAATGAAAAGAGAGGCTGACTAGGCCTACATTGACCTTGCGAGGGCTGACTCGGGGGTTTACGTAGGCTTAACTCAGGCAAGCCTAGTTTGTCGACATTGAGGCCTTCAGTGTTGGTATCAGAGCGTCGGGTTAGATAAGAGTTGTGTGTCAACTCTTGACCAACCCAAAATTGACGTAAGAGAGAAATCAATAACAGAGTAAGGACCCGAATGGAACTTAGAGTGGAATACTATGATCCTGACTTAGAGTCTTAGTTAGGAAGTGAGGAGAGTTGGGGAGAATTGAAACTTAATTCTATATGTGATTTTTATTGTAAAGTGTTATAGTATATCGGTAGCTATATGTTGATTAGAGACACGCTTCCTTTTATAGATCGAGATGGCAAATCAGCCTGGGCCAAGTGATGATAATGGGGCCACTAGTCCTCGATTCACGAGCATAGAGGAGCTACGGACCTTGACTCATAGTGTCATATCCCAAGATTAGCGATTAGATGAGGTCCAAAAAGTATTCACATCACAGACCATGGCTACACTATCACCCTTTTCATCGTTAGTGCCCACTGCTAAGGAGGCATGTGTGCTTCTACACGGTACAGGCCACTTCATAAGTTACCACCATTGCACCACCATCGGTTATGAATGCCTTACCACCATATATGTAGAGATAGTACCTACTACACCTCCTACTCTGATAGAGACAATGACATCCATATCGACGAAGATAAGCATGAGACTAATGCTTAAGGACAGACTTTTATGTGAGTTTCAAAGACATCGTCCAATAGTGTTTTATGGAGGTACTAACTTAGAGATGGCGGAGAGGTTCATGAACAGTCGTGAGAGATACATGGCATCCTGGCTACTGAGGAGCGCATGAGAGCTTCCATCTCTTTTGCATTACTGTTTGGGGAGGCAATTCACTGGTGGACCAATTTGGTAGCGACAAGGGTAGTGCCTAAGGATTTGGCAGAGTTTAAAAGGTAGTTTAACTTGAATTATTTTGTTTCTACAGTACTGAGAAAGAAGAGGAATGAGTTCATGACGTTGAGATAACTTCCCGATGAGTCCGTTAAGTAGTATATATAACATTACTTGCAGTTACCAACGTATGTTGGAGGTATGGCAGACACAGATGCGGATCAAGCTTATTACTTCGTGTAGAGTATGTTACGTGAGATCGGAGGTTATGTGGTCATGACTGAGCTGAGGAAACTGTAGAGAGCCTACGAGAAGGGTCTGGCCAAAGGGACGTATTTACATGCACATCCACGGGAAGTTATAGTTGCTTGAGCAGAGGCACATTCAGAGCGCCGATTTGGGTCAAATCGGAAGAGAAAAAAACATGGACATCAAAGTCTCAAGGATAGTAAGGCTCAGAGTGTTGTGTCAGTTGCATTGCCACTACAACTTGGTCAAATAACACATGCTTCACCTACACCAACACCGAGCTATGCTACTCGATCACCTCAGGTGACGCGACCAGCTCCACAGCCAAAGAGGAAGTAAATTGAAAGTAGAGATAGAGGCTGAGGTAGTGGATAGGCTCAGTCACATCGATTCGGTCAAGCACTGCCATCAGATCTGGCCATACACAAATGGAGATGAGGTCTGGATAGAGACATGGACATTAGGTTCCAGTAGGGCCAGGACCATGCAGGGCATGTTTTGAGTGTGGTCAGATGGGCCACTTTGAGCACAAATGTCCACAGCTGACCAGAGCACAACAGACTAGAAAGAGCCCATGTCATTGCAGAACCAGATCTAGGAGCTTCCCGTAACTTGGTTAAGGGTATAATTTCCATTTGTTATACATTGATGCATACTGTGATTGATTTTGGCTCGATTATCTCATTCATTTCTGGGTGCATGGTTGTCAGGTTGAGATCAACTAGACTTAGTAGACCTTTGATCCTAGCATTGTTGTTGGGGATAAGATATACCGTAATATGATTTGTGAGGGATGCGTAATGGAGATAGAGGGACACCAGCTAACAGTGGACTTATGAGTGATAGAGTTCCCGGAGTTTGATGTTTAACTTAGTATGGATTGGCTAGCCACGTACCATGCACAATTAAACTATTTCAGTAAATTTACTACTATTCAAAGTCTAAATGGGACAGAGTTTAGTTTTGAAGGCATTTCAAGTTGACTACCGATCACTAGAGGTAGAGTAGCAACCAGTCGGGAGATTGAAACACTTGCTAGTGTTATGAGTATGGTAAAGAGACTCGAGGTTAAGACTGAGGATGTACCGATAGTATGTGAGTTCACCATATGTTTCCAGTGGAACTACCAGGATTACCATCGCCTAGAGAGATAGACTTCATCATTGACTTGGTCCCGGGACCAAATCCATATCAAGATCGCCATATAGGATGGCTTCTAAGGAGTTAGAGGAGTTGAGAACCAAACTTAATGAGTTGTTATAGTTGGGATTCATTAACCCATGCATGTCACCATGGGGCTCGCCCATCTTACTTGTGAAGAAAAAAGACGGTAACTTGAGATTGTGTATTGATTACCGACAATTGAATCAAGTTACAATGAAGAATAAGTACCCACTCCCACGCATTGATGACCTATTTGATCAATTGAAGGGATCAAAATGGTTCTCAAAGATTTAACCTATGATCAGGTTCTCACTAGCTTATGATTAGGGATGAAGATTGGGGAAGACGACATTTAGCATGAGATATGGGCATTACCAGTTCATAGTCATATCGTTTAGGTTGATGAACACCCCTTCCATGTTTATGGATCTCATGCATCGAGTACTGAGGGCATGCCTAGATAGAATTGCAATTATGTTCGTAGATGATATTCTCATCTATTCTAAGACTCATGAGGACCATGAAGGACATCTTCGAGCAATGTTGCACACTTTGAGGAAACATAGGTTGAATGCCAAATTCAGTAAGTGTGAATTTTGGCTTCTAGAGGTTAAGTTTTTAGGTCATGTTCTAAGAGCTAGCAAAGTGTCAGTGGACCTTACTAAGGTTAGATCTGTGATAGATTGGCCTAAACCATCTTTGATTACAAACATCCGTAGTTTTTTTGAGTTACCAGGGTATTAACGACGATTTGTACAGGACTACTCCTAGATTACGGCACTGATGACCAGATAGATGAAGAAAAACGTCAGGTTCGAGTAGGATGACAAATGTGAAGTATCCTATAGTGCATTAAAGCAGAGGTTGAAGACTACACCAGTATTAGTATTGCCAAAGTCTAGGAAAGGTTAGGTAGTGTATGCAGGTGCATCAAAGGTTGTTTTGGGTTGTGTGCTGATGCGAGAGGGTAAATTCATCGCTTGTTCATCACGCCAGCTTAAGATTCATGAGAAAAGCTACCCTATACATTACTTAGGATTGAAGTGGTGGTCTTTATGGCTGAAGATTTGGCTTTCACTTTGTACATGGCCCACAAGAGTTTGAAATACCTATTCTCCCAAAAAGAATTGAATATGAGATGGAGAAGTTGGTTAGAGTTCCTAAAGGATTATGATTTCTCGTTAGAGTACCACCCAGAGAAATCTATTGTTATTGCGAATGCCTTGAGCAATAGAGGATCTGACGCATAGGTTGTGACTTGTTACATGATATGTAAGTTTGCGTTGCTCGAGGCGGCTAATATGATGTGTTCGGTAGAGGTTTTGGCTACCATCGAGGCATTGATATGTAGACAAATGAGGACTCATATCATCTCTATCAAGATTATATTTTAGGAGCAGGCAGATGAGCATTATCAACGGTTCTATCGTATTGCTTAGAGTTCATATCATTCAGATTTGAGTAAATAGACATACTCATGCCTTAGATTCAGAGGGCGACTATGGATTCCATCAATGGCTGAGATTCGCATAGAGATATTTCATGTGGCTCACCGCTTACGTTTCACTGTTCATCCATGCAATACCAAGATGTACGCAGACATGCGACATCTGTTCTAGTGGTCGGGTATGAAAGTCGATGTATCATAGTATATTATAGCGTATGAGATGTACCAATGGGTTAAAGCTGAGCATCTTGGAGATTGCTACAACCCCTACACATTCCATAGTGGAAATAAGAGCATATTGATATGGATTTTGTCAATGGTTTACCTCGATCTCCATGTGAACATGATAGCATCTGGGTGGTGGATAGGTTGGCTAAGTCTGTGCAGTTTCTATTAATATCTACTACACATCAAGTGGATAGGTTGGCCAATTGGTACGAGCGAGAAATTAATCGACTTCATGAGGTTCTATTATCGATTGTGCATATACATAGTTTACGTCAGAGATTTTGCAGAGTATACAAGCAAAATTTGGTACGTGATTGCACATGAGCATCGCCTACCACCCTAAGATGGATGGACAGTCAAAACAATTGATCCAAGTGCTCGAGGACATTTTGAGGATGTGTGTGTTAGAGTATGGTGGTTCTTTGGAGGAATATATTCATATGTGTAAGTTATCCTATAATAATATTTATTAGGTTTGTATTGAGATGGCACCATTTGGGGCACTCTATGATATGTTGTGTAGGACGGTATGTTGTGTAGATCTCCATCGTATTGGGCAGAACCTGAGGATATGGCAGCTATTGGGCCTTAGAAGGGGTAGACGACTGAAAGTAGATATGAGTCAAATAGACTTGAGATATGACATCACTTTGAAGGTGCAGTCTATTTAGATTTTGGACCGCCAGGTGAAGAGACTGAGGAATAAGGACATCTCGTCAGTCTTAATTAAGTGGCAGCATCACGGGGACAAAGAGCTAACATGGGAATTAGAGTCGTATATGCGCAAGCATTTACCATACCTATTCTACATTCTAGTAAGTCTTATCTTAAATTTATTCAATTTCGAGGATGAAACTCTAATTAGTTGGGAATACTGTAACGATCCAAAAATTTTAACTCGTGCCACCTATCAATTTAAGGACAGTAACATGGACCCCGACCTAACGTGGCGAGCATGGTCAATCCTCGAGAGTCGACACCAAGGTATGTTATTTATGTGTACGCATGTAATACCTATTTTATACTCAAAAAGTTTCAAGTTTCAGTAAATTATTGGTCTAGTTGTGTCGAAATGCGTGAAAGGACTCTTCCAATGCATGCGACGAGGGTAAAGACTATTTAGAATGGAATATCTTAGATGTGCAAATTACTGATTTATATAATGAGATATTAAGCTAAGTAATTAACAAACTTGACCAAGTCGAGTAAAACATCAATAAGTCGAATATGGACCTATTGTGCCTCGAGATGCTTGTTGAGGTGCGAGGCACCTAGTGCCGAGTAGTTGGGAACTAGTATGAGATCAACACACAATGATAATTCATTAATAGACTACCCAATTGAGTTAATGTGCCTAAACTTATCTAAATAAAACTAATAAATTACGTAAGCCTATAGTTGGGAATCATTTATTGTGGCATTTGATCATTCTTGAGATGATCCAAGGAAGTTTCATACTAGAAAAGATGAGTTAATAATGGTGTCAATTAAGTGTAGGGCTAAAGTAAATAAAGGCCTTTGAATGTTATAAAGATTAGGAAGTGATTGATGATGAAATTAGATAGTATAAAAGTTGGACTTAGCTTATTTGAGCTCACGTGCAAATCAAGAAACAAAAAAATCAAGCCCTATTAAGAAGGTGAAACTTGGTGATTCTTGGAAATCAAGGGGAAATTGTAGAGAAATCAAGAGTCCTAGCAATGAGGAGAATAAATCAAATCTAGGAAACCCTTATTCTTCATTTTTCATGCTAAAATTGAGTGTTTTCTTTGATTCATAGTGAGCTGAATTTTTAAGGGTTTTACTCCCCATCTATTAGTGAGATATTAATCTAGAATATAGTGGTTTCAAGCTCTTGGAAGACCAAAGTAATGGTGTTAAAAAATTATCAAGAAACTTAATGTTTTTATGTCTTAATTTGGGTTTTTAAGTTGAATCATGCATGGACTGAATTTGTTAGTAAATGGAGGTATTAAGCTTGGGTTTTTACTTCCATATGAGTATCACAAGTTGTTTTGTAGTGTTGGAAAGAGTTTTAATGAATTCATGTTTCATTTTCTTGTTGTTCTTGATGATGATCGATGATGATGATGATGATGGAATGAGTTTAAATCATTGAGGGGTTGATTCCTTGTATTCCAGATGTCTAATGATTGATATTTTACTCCTATTTGGGTATTTTAATTGGATTTGTTATTTATGGAGAGAACATTTGTGGATTAAATCAATGTTAAGCTCAAGATGTTGCATCTCAAGTGTTTGATAAAATGTCAACTAGAAGAAAGAGACAATTTTGGGTAGATTTTTGGCTTACCTTTAGGACATAATTTTTGACTTATTTTTAGGACCTTTTCGATAGTCTACACTAATCTAAAAGTTACCGAGATTTTCAAAGAATATCAACATACAATAAATTTGATTCTCTAAAATTCCAAGCAATTTCGATGAGTTTTGAATAATTTTTGAAAATGGTTTTGAAATAGGAAAAAAATAATTTCCTATTTTAGCTAAAAAAATTTTGAGGACATTTCGGGCATCAAACGATGTCGAAAACGGACCAAAATTTTCAAATATGTTATTATGTCATTGTGAAGGTGTACACAGTTTTTTGTGTTTTTTCAGCGTGTCTAACTCAGTTTTCAAGTCGCATTTCAACTAGAAATCTCATACTTGCAAATAAGGACTTGAAATTTCACTTGGAGTTGCAAATTGAGTTTTTGGACTTATAAATGAGATTTACTACTTGAAAACCTTGATTTCAAGTGTTTGGAATTCACCTAACCAACCTCAAGAATCTAGGAAATTCTATTTATCTTTAAGCCATTTTTCAAGTTGTAGGAAAACTAACTTTAACTCCACCTACGTTGTACACTATGTGCGCTACATAGCCGGTCCCAAGTCCGGATAAAGGAGGAGGGTTGCGATAGGTTGACAACCAGCGTAAAACTTTTGTCACTTTTCATGAAATGGATCAAACATATATAAACGTTGGGGCGTTCCCACCTAGCGACGCGCTGCATCGGAGCCCGGTGTAGTGAGAAATGAGCAAGGGTGTGTTTCACATCGCCGCCTGGGTGTGAAGAAAAATGAGCAAGGGTTCCCACACATAGGACGTGTGTGGGTAAAGAAGCTAGTCCCTTCACATCGTCGCCCGGATGTGAAGAAAAATGAGCAAGGGTTCCCACACAAAGGACGGGTGTGGGTAAAGAAGCTAGTTCAAAACAAAAACAAAAACAAAAACGAAAACATAGATACGAACACTAGATCTCTTAGACAAAATAGAAATAGAAAAGAAAAACAAATACAAAGGGGAGAAAAAATTCGTTTAGGAACATGGAACATAGGAACACTTACGGGGAAGTCAATAGAACTAGTAGATACCATGATTAGAAGGAGAGTCAATATTGCTTGCCTCCAAGAGACAAAATGGGTAGGAGAAAAGAGTAGAGAAATAGGAAGAACAGGGTTTAAATTATGGTACACTGGTATAGATAGAAAATGTAATGGAGTAGGAATTGTGGTGGATAATGATTATAAGGATAAGGTCGTAGAGGTTAAAAGAATGGGGGATAGATTGATTCTAGTTAAATTAATTATTAGAGACGAAAAGCTGAACATACTTAGCGCATATGCACCACAAGTAGGATTAAGCGAGAGCATCAAACTCAAGTTTTTGGATGATATGGATGGATTTATGCAAAGTATACCATTAGATGAAAAGGTTTTTATTGGAGGAGATTTAAATGGGCATGTCGGGGTAAGTAACGATGGGTTTGAGAGAGTTCATGGAGGTTTTGGTTACGGTAATAGAAATGAAGAAGGAGAATCAATTTTAGAATTTGCTTCAAATATGATCTTATCTTAGCAAATACTAGTTTTAGGAAGAGGGAGTCGCATATAATTACTTTTAGTAGTGGTCATAACAAGAGTCAAATAGATTTTCTTTTAACAAGAAAAATAGATAGAAAACTATGTAGAGACTGCAAAGTAATACCTGGTGAAGCACTTACTACCCAACATAAGTTAGTAGTACTTGATATTAAGCTAACACAACGGAAAAATATGAATAAAAGAGTTAGCGACCCTAGAATAAAGTGGTGGAACCTAAAACATAGTAAACAAGTAGAGTTTAGAGAAAAACTACTAAAGGAAAATGTTTGGAATCTTGACTTAGATGCTAATACAATGTGGCTAGAAATGAGTAGTTGCATAAGGAGGGTGGGATCAAACATATTAGGTATATCTAAGGGCTTGGGACCTCCAAAGAAGGAAACATGGTGGTGGAACGAGGATGTCCAACGAGCAATTAAGACTAAAAGAGATATGTATAGGAAAATACATAAGTGTCAAGATGAAGATGCGTACAATCAATATAGAGAAGCTAGAAAACAAGCTAAAAAAGTAGTTAGTCAAGCTAAAACAAATTTCATGGAAGATTTATATACAAAGTTAGGTAATAGAGATGGCGAAAAATATATATATAGGCTAGCCAAATTAAGAGATAAAAAGAAACAAGACCTAAGTCATGTAAGATGTATTAAGGACGAAAATCAAAATGTTTTAACGCGCGAGGAGGATATTAAGGAGAGATGGAGAAGTTACTTCGATAGTTTATTTAATGATGGCCAAGTTGATGCTATAATAGATGAAAACCCACACCAAGAAAGAAATGTAAACTATACACGCAATATTAGAATTGTAGAAGTTAAGGAGGCATTGAAAAGAATGAAAATAGGGAAAGCATGTGGCCCAGATGAAATACCCATAGAGGTTTGGAAATGCTTAGGAGAAATCAGATTGACTTGGTTGACAAACTTTTCAATAAAATTTTAAAATCAAAACGGATGCCAATGGATTGGAGAAGAAGCACGCTTGTGCCAATCTTCAAAAACAAAGGAGACATTCAAAGTTGCTCAAACTACCGGGAATTAAACTCATGAGTCACACTATGAAACTGTGGGAGAGGATAATTGACAATAGGCTAAGGAGAGAAACAACAATATCAGAGAACCAATTTGGCTTCATGCCTGGGAGGTCAACTATGGAGGCGATTTTCCTTGTAAGACGATTGTTAGAAAAATATAGAGAAAAGAAAAAAGATCTTCATATGGTATTCGTAGATTTAGAAAAAGCATATGATAGGGTCCCTAGAGATGTTCTTTGGTGGGTTCTACAAAGAAAAAGAGTGCACGCTAGATACATAGACACTATTAAAGATATTTACGATGGAGTAGTAACGAGTATAAAGACTTTTGGAGGAGCTACAAAAGAATTTCCCATTACGATAGGACTACATCAAGGATCGGCTTTAAGCTCATATCTATTTACTTTAGTTATGGATGAATTAACTAGACATATTCAAGAGGATATACCATGGTGTATGCTATTTGCAGATGATATTGTCTTAGTGGATGAAACTAAAGATGGAGTGAATAGGAAATTAGAACTCTGGAGAAATGCTTGCACTGTAAGTTTGGAAACACTAGACATCGAGATGACGGAGTGGTAAAATTAGGGGAAGTAGAAGTTCCTAGGGTAAACCACTTTAGATACCTAGGTTCAATCATACAAAATGATGGTAACATTGAAAATGATGTCACACATAGAATCCAAGCTGGATGGAAGAAATGGCGGAGTGCGACGGGGGTGATTTGTGATCGACATGTTCCTACTAAGTTAAAAGGAAAATTTTATAGGACCGCAATTAGGCCAGCTATGCTCTATGGAAGTGAATGTTGGGCGGTAAAACAACAACAATTACATAAAGTGAATGTAGCAGAAATGAGGATGCTTAGGTGGATGTGTGGTAAAACTCATAAAGATAGAATAAGAAATATAGAAATTCAAAGACAAGTAGGAGTAGCATCAATTGATACAAAGATTAGGGAAGGGCGGTTGCGATGGTTTGGTCACCTGCAAAGACGGCCTACAAATGCCCCAACTAGAAAACTTGACTCAATAGAAACTGTAGAAATTCGACGAGGTAGGGGTAGACCAAAGTTAACATGGGATGCATTAATTAAGAGAGATTTGAATGGTTTGCAAAGCTCACCATCAATTGCACTTAATCGAGCACAATGGAAAAGTTTGATCCATGTAGCCGACCCCATTTAATTTGGGACTGAGGCTATGTTGTTGTTGTTGTTGTTGTAGGAAAACTAACTTTCAAATAATTATTTTAAAGTCCTAAGGGGCTGTTTTGCAAAATAATGCTTTAAACTAACTTGAAATTGTTTCTAATGATCCTAAATGGTTCAATAACACTCAAAAATAATTAATAAATTGTGTTGAGCAATATTAAACAAGTCTGGACACTTTTGGTGAGTTTAGTGCCCAATGAGGACTTGAAATGAATAAAAGGTGAGATTAGACCCTAAATTGACTTGGAATTATTTATAGGTCTCTAAATTAGATTTTTTAGCACCGATATATCGAGTTATATTGCTCATTCAATAAGAACCCCTAATAGCAAAAACATCAAGAACACAAAAGTGTAAAAACTAAAAAATGTGCAAGTTAGATCACAATTAAACTACATTAGCAAAAATGATGCTAAATGCAACTTAATGACTCTAACATGTATATAACCATTCAAAATGGACACCAAGTACTTAGCTAGCTAGAGTCGGATGTCGAGGAGTTGATTGAGATGCGTGTCGGAGTCGCGAGAGTGCATGTCAGCGTTGATTAGAGGTAAGTAAACTAGACAGATGATAAATTCCAATTCTTATCATATTCTTGAGTTTATTTTTGTTATTCCATTTACTTGGATTCTATTCTCTATCGTTGAGTGTTTAAGGCTTGAGTGTGTTAGGAAGGTACTTTTGGGCTTGGGGCTAGATGGACAAACGTGACCTCACCCCGAGTATTGGATCATTGGTAGTAGACGTAGGTGAGGTATTTGGAGCACCGTTCATCTTATCGACTTGGAGAGTCGCAGTTCTAGGAAGTCGAGTAGCGGCACCTGTTCTCGATAGTTGTAGACCACTTATTCATCTTCCCTTGACTCCTAGACACTATGTATCGCAGTTATTACTTTCTAGTCCATTTATCATGATTTTTCATTTACTTTTCTGTCTTTTAAACTCTTGCATGATACATAGAATTATTTATTTAAATTCTTGAAATGTGATTAAAACTCTACTGGCATTACTAATTGGGACCGTCTCTTTCAGTGACAATTGCATATTTACAGGCAAGCAAAGGCAAGTGGCCGAAAATTGGTGACTTCCACTGAGGATTCTCATAACAACTTCTCCTTTTACTTACTTGTAGGTTTTAGTGATTATGTGCTATGGCAATATATGTATATATATGTATGCATGTATATGTTGTTTCGATAACACTTGGGGATCTTTTTGGGATTTGAGTGACACCGATACATGTATATTCATGATTTCCCTCTTACTGTCACCATATAATATATGCATGTTATATATACCAAATAGCTTATAATAATGGAGAGAGAGGCCGCTAGGCCTGCGTTGACCTCGCGAGGGCCAACTCGGGGGTCCACATAGGCTTAGGCCGAGCGGCCCAGTTTGTGGGGACTGGGGGCGTTACACTTACATACATCTTTAGTAATCTATATTGATTACATGCAATCTAAATCTCATTAAAGAGATTTATACAAAGTAGTATACAATTGATTGTCGAGAGCAATTAAAGTAGTCTATAAGAAAAAACAAATTGGGAATCAAAGTAGTTAAAAAGTACAAAAAAGTAGTCCGAGTTTAGGAATTAGCAGTAGTCTACTATCAAGATATTTCTACTATTTTGTGTCATTATGTTGGTGCTCTAAAGATTTTCATTAAATCCAATAGAAAATCATATAAAAAGAAATATGATAAAGAAGACTGAGGAGTAGGTATAGACATAGCATATCTAAGAATTCACTATGTCCTCTCTTTTTTACTACCAAAAAAGTTTGAGCCTTACCATAGCTCTACCAGAAAAAATAATTATCAACCCTTTTATAGAGTTGGTCGATTGACAAATAACCAAATCTCACAAAGAAATGCTTTGAAATCTATCTCAAATATAGAATCCCTATAGATAAGTTCCTTGAAAAAAAAGTATACTCAAGATCTTTAAGTTCACTTCAACAGAACAACAACAACAACAACAACAACAACAACAACAACAACAACAAAAACAACAAAAACATAGCCTCAATGTCAAGTTAATTGGGGTTAGCTACATGGATCAAACTCTTCCATCGTGCTTGATTCATTGCAATTGATGGTGAGCTTTCCAAACTATTCAAATCCCTTATAATTAATGCGTCCAAAGTTAAATTTAGTCTACCCCTACTTCATCGAGTTTTTTAGTTTTTATTGAGTCAAATTTTTTAGTGGGGGCATTTGCTGGTCCTTTTTGTAGCTGACTAAACCACCACAACCTCCCTTCCTCAATCTTTCAGTCAACTACATGTGACCAAATAAGAAATGCAATATCGACTAAGCATCAAACATGGTTTATCTTATTTGGCCCTAATGAGATGCTCCAATGTACATGATAGTCACACAACAAAGTTAAATAGATACATGGAGTACATTACACTTAAGCTCCAAGTTCAAGAAATCAAAAGAAGAATTAAGAAAAAGGTTGGAGCGCCACAGTCAAGATTTCCCCAATAAGCTCACTTTAGATATCATCACAGATTCACAAGCAATAAATTGTTCTAGAGAGGATGCATTATTGTCAGTGGAAGAAAGTATTATATTCATCCGGGTATGGATTTGAGGCTTTTTAAAGAACTTATGAAAGTGAAACCCAAGTTGGGACTGCCACCAAAATCTCACAATTTATTAACTCCCAATATTGCATAGCTCAGATAATGTTCAAACTAGTATCATATTATACTACCCAATTCAAATGGATTGCTAAATATCAGTGAAGTGTATATACAATTTAATAAGCAAAGTTTTTTTTGAGTTTCTTGTGTAATATGTAGGCACATGATATCCATAGTTAAGAATATAACCAAAATGCCTACAATCCAATGCAGAAAGCCAAAAATAGGCACTATAAATCGCTCTCATGGATCATCACCACCCTCCACACCTTCGGAGATTAACGAGACTTTGATACAATGAACTCCCCGACTAAACAAGACTTAAGCTTCCATTCAATAGAAAATAATGGAAACCAAATGTCCCAACTTTCAAACAATCAAAACAAAATCTGATGCTCTCTTCGTCCACATTTGAAAATTTTTCAAATGAAAGCAATAATGGTGTAAATTTTGCTCTACCTTGTAGAGCATGTTATCTCTATATTTATGTTACGTGTCAATGATTTACAACCCGTCGATGGGAATATATGTGTCACGATCTCGACTTAAAGCTACTGGACTATGATAGTGATGGATAACAAATAATTGTGACAATGTGCACTGTAATACACATATGACTATATGACTATGTGACATGTATTATTTAATGAACATTCCTAACATCCCCCTTAAACTTGGGGAGGTTGAGACCACACCAAGTTTGGACCTCATCGACTGATGCTTTGAGGAAGAAAGTCCTTTGGTTAGACAATCGACAAGTTGATCATCGGAAGGAACATATCATATATCCAATTTTTATTAAAGGACTTGATCACGAATGAAGTGAAGGTCAATATTAATGTGTTTCATGCGGGCATGAAACATTGGATTAACAGCAAGGGCATTTACACTTTGATTGTTACACCAAAGGATTGGGCGAGATGAAGGATAGAAATGAATTTATTGCAGTAGTGATTCAAACTCCATAATTTCGACAGTTGTGCGAGCAATGGAGTGATACTCGGATTCAATACTAGAGAATGAGAAAATGCTTTGCTTCTTGACATCCAAGAGATAAGGGAAGAGTCGAAAAGGATGCAGTAACCCCAATAGATTTTCGATCTTTGGGGGATGATGCCCAATCAGCGTCAAAAAAACAACTAAGGAAATTTGAGAGCTGGGTTTGATATGAAATCCCAAGTCACTCGACTCAGCAAGGTATCACAATACCTATTTCAAGGCTTGTCAATGAACTTCATGAGGTGCTTGTTGGAATTGACTAAAAGCGATTGACATCAAAAGAGACGTTTGGGCATGTATGAGTTAGATATTGCAGACCGCTAACCAAGCTGCGATATAGTGTTTGATTAAGAAATTGAGGACTTGAGTCTAAGTGGTCCAATTTGGTGGAAGAAGTCGAAACAGTTTTAAGGTTTGACAAACTAGCGCTGTCAATGAGATATTGAATATAATGTTGTTGTGACAAGTAAAACCCCGTGTAATCATAACGAAACTCGATTCCCAAAAAGTAATGGACGTCCCCCTAGCCTTTCAAGGCAAATTAAAAGCTAAGGGATTTGATAACTAAGGTGATCATGTTGTTTGAGTTACCTATGATGAGAATGTCATCAACATATGTTAAGATATAAGTTAGTATGGTACCCTTTTTATGTATGAAGAGGGAACAATTAGCCTGAGAATTTTTAAAGCCCCGAGATTTCAGAGCATGTTTGAGCCTATCAAACCAAGCTCTCGGAGCTTTGTGAAGTCCATATAACACCTTATAAAGACACCACACATGTGTTGGGACTTCCTTGGATATGAAACCAGCCGATTAGGAGATAAAAACCTATTCGGATAAGAGTCCATGTAGAAAGGCATTTTTGATGTCTAATTGTCACACATGCCACTTATAGGATGCGATAAGTGAGAGTATAATATGAAATGTTAAGGCTTGATCACAGGGTTGTAGGTCTCGTGAGAATCAAGTCGTGATTCTTGATTGAAGCCCTTTGCCACTAAGCGAGTTTTGTGGTTGTGGATCGAACCATCAGAGTTGTGTTTCACTTTGAAAATCCACTTGGTGCCAATAAATTTTTGAGCATTGGTAGATGGGACCAAAGACCAAGTCTTGTTGGTAAATAGAGCGTTAAACTCATCTGTCTTTACATCTAGCCATACAGAGTATTGTAAAGCTTCAGAGACAGTTTCGGGGGTTATACCATATCTAAAAGTAGAGGAGTAACTAGATATAGCTACTGAGAATATCTTCTTCATAGATATATCATCCTTAGCCCGGGTGAGCGTCAGGTATGTATTAATAGGGATTATAGTGGTAACACAACAGGGGAATGCACTGTATTGGGTGATGAGATAGAGGGAGAGGAAACCGTAGGTAATGTTGGTGTGGTGGAAGTGGGTATTGCTGAGAGTGGTGGTGTATGTGAAGGTGGGGGAGTGATGGGAAGTGGGATTGTGATGGTTGTATGTGGTGGGTCAGAGATAAGTGGAGTAAGTAGAGTAGTTGGGAAAATAGTTGAGTAGGGGAAATCATATTCATCAAAGAGTAAATGCCTATTGATGTAAAATCAATTTAAAAGACTGAGTCATTAATTATGTAATATTATATATAGGTTATTTATATATTTTTAGTGTCAAGTCTCTAAAATACTAGTCTAATTGCGTTTATTTATTATTTTCAGGGTTATTGGAGTGCGCGGTTAAATACGGGGCGAAAAACTACACAAAATTGAGTATTATATGCCTGGATATATTTTACACTAAAAATCGCGCTTGCGCATCTCGAGACAAATTTAGTGGGCACACATGTGAGGAAGAATTCGAGAAATGCATGATGAGATGCTTATAATGGGTTATGTTGATGTGTGGAGCATGCATATGGAAGTTTGCTATGTTTATTGTTGTAGAGACACCTGTCACAAGAAAATACAATGGAGAATGGTGGGCCGTTTGATGCATATTGGAACAGTAATATGAGCAGCAAGCAAAGTGGCGGTGTTCCATTGGTGCAGCTTGTCACTGCAGTTTTCTCAACCAATCACAGCCGCCATGTCACGCTTCCGCAGCAGCTTCATCCAACCCGTGATTGACACGTGGCAAAGCATGAAATTAAGCTCACAACAACCGCAAGATGTGCCTCGGCATACGTGATAAGAAATATACCAAAGAGAACCGATTTTTAGTAGTTTTGGAAATTAGAATCTTAGGTTATTATTGAGAACGCACAGGGACGCTCTCTAGCGATTCTTCTTCTCTTCGGGCCGAACTCCTTCTCTCCCATTCTTTTCTATTTTATTTTTTTTTTGTTCTTTGTGTTCTTTGATGCGAGGCTAAAACCTCTAACCTTTAGGCAAGATGCTGTGAGGAGGTTCGACTACGCATATCAATGGATTTGTGAGATTTATTTATTTTAATTTCAATCTTTTCATTATTATTTTATTTTCTTTGGTATTGTTTTAACAATCGAGGTTAAACACTAGTTTAAATCTTGATTTATTTGTCGATGAGTCGTAAGCGCCCGTGTTGTGCAATAAGACCACACTAGTGGCATTCGATCATACCGATTGATTCGACCCTTTTGGGACCGGTTGAATACCTTAGGGATCTAGGCTAAATCGGACACACTAGTGATCCGATTGTCTAGGTGTAGTGCCTTCACAAAGCCCATTGCGTCAACGCATTAAACCCAATTCACTTGAATTGTGGTTATGTGTTTGATTAGAGAAGTAGTCATCGTCGTACCTTGGCTATCGAGATTTGGAAGAGCGAGGAACCGCGTACGTTATCGGGTCTATAGCTACACTAGATATTTTGATTTGCATATTTTACATAAATCGACGACCAAATCCAATCTTTTATCGAACTAAACTTGTATGTCTTGACCTAGGTGTTTTTATTAATTGTTTTCAATTTATTTCCATTGTTTTATTTACTTTGTTTATTTTTAGATTAGTTAATTAATTATTCATTCTCTCTAAAACCCCGATTTCCCTTTTTGTTATTTTTTAAACCTTAGAAAGAATACAATCTCTGTGGGATCGACCTTTGCCACTATTCTACAAAATAGTTGGTTTAGGTAAATTTTTAAATTTATTGACGCGTTCGGCGCGCGTCAATTTTTGGCGCCGTTGCGGGGATTGGTTTTTTCTTGTTTTTATTTTTTATTTTTTATTTTTATTTTTTTTGGTTTTTTTATTATTTTGTATCGTCACTTGTTTCTAACATTTTTGCGGGTAATTCCATAATGGCCTCCTACCCCATAATTATGGTCGATTCGAAGACTCGTATTATCATGCTGTGAATGGGGTAGGTATGTCACATAATGGACATCAATTTTCTAACTCGCAATCTTTTGTGCAACAGGTCAGGGTTTGTGGAAATCGTGGGGAGTACTTTCATCCCACGTATGCTTGTCCTTATTCGAAGTATAAGAATCATCATGGTTCCACTTATGCATCACCACAACCCAACTTCTATATGTCTAAGCGAAGTCCACAGATTCCTCAACATGAAAAGAGGCCTATACGAGACATGATGAATGACTTGATCTTCAGAGAACCAACTTTTCAACAAAGTCATCAACATGAACGGAGAACCATTGCAGACATTGAGAGAAATACGATCTTCGATTGGCTTTTTCAAAGCACTACTCAGCAGCCCTTGCAGGAGGATATGCAGTATATGAAATCAAAGTTTCAAATTTCGTAAACTCAAGTTACCACTATACTTGAGCATTTGATGGATGAGGAAGAGTTGCCTCCGCAACCAGTTTTTGACTCAGATGAGACTGTGAATGTTGATACATCTAAAAGTGTTGAGTTTGATGAGTTCTCGATTGTGGACGAGCATTCGAGCGAACCAGACGAAACACTAGACGTTTCTTCACATGAGCCGGACATGTCCATTGCACAAATGATGATGATGACGTCGCGAGAAAGAAATTGAAGTCATTTCGAGAGGCCTGAGGAGCCCCGAAAAGAACAACAAGGAAGACCAACCTCTGGTGTTGGTGAAACCACCCACCCTCCCATGCATATTTGTTAGACCTTGCAAGGGGTGGAAGTAAAGGAGCGTTCGCGGATTTTCTACACAAATGACACCTTTGTGTTGGATGACCATGACTCGACCAGATTCTTTTGTGTTAGAGGTCCCGAATGAGCTCCGAACTCTGAAAGAGGGCATGCATGCTGAATTGCCCAAAGCTATATATGCACCATTCATTGTTGATATCTCAAAAGGAGAGGGCATCACGTGATGAATCACGATATGTCTAGCCAAAGACTTAAAAGAAAGGCGCTCGTTGGGAGGCAGCCCAGCTTTGTTTTTATTTTTATTGCATTTATTTTAGTTTTAATTTAGTTTTAGTTTTTTTATGTTTAATAAAGCCCTAACTTGGTCTCTTGGATTTTTACAGGTGTAATGAATGTTTGATGACCACTGATGGCACTAGACCACCCCACGAGTTTTGCTAGGTTTGACTATAGATTACATTCTTTTTGGAGTAATTTGATCATATTCTTTTTTAGGAATTAACATATTATTAGAGTTTTAGGTGTTTTGAGACTTGGTTGGGACATATCCAACTTAAGTCGCCACATTAGTGGCGGGTCTTTAAGTAGACCCAAAACCCTAAACCTCATTCCATCATCTTGTTGACTTCACCCGTAGTTGAAAGACTCGGGCTCGCAAGATTTGATAGGAATCATTTGAATTAACTTCCATACTTATTAGTTCTTGCTCTTATTATGATAATTTTATTTCATAGTTTCCTTAGTCACCTAGACATGAGAGATTTGAGCACTCACTAGTTTTTGGAGACTTTTGTTATGCGTGCACTTGTATCATCTTCTTATTTTATCCATATTCTTTTTCACCACTATTTTTGTCTTTTTGTTATATGGATTCTTTGACTTGTTTTGAACATTGAGGACAAGGTTCGGAATAAGTTTGGGGGTACTTTAGGATTTGTGGATTGAGTTGGATGGACTTATTTGCGAAAGACTGCAGGTGAGATCGTTTAAATTTTTTTTCAATTATATGCGGTTATATGTGGTTGACGGATGATATTGGTGGTGTTTGATATCTCTTATTCATTCATTTCTTCCCTTTCTTTTCGATATCTCTTATTCATTCATTTCTTCCATTTCTTTTCCCTCCATATCTCATTTTCTCACTTCGTTAGGAGTTGATACACTTTCATGCATGTATTTAGTATAGTTTTTATTATTATATTGTTTAGAGTCACCCGAAACTTTGTTTCATGCCTTTAGTTGTGGATGAGTACATTATGGTTGCCTTTTTGACTTGAAACTTAGGAAAAAGTAGGGGAAATATTCACTCGAGTCCGTAACTTAGCATTTTTATGATTTCATGATTAGGGACTTAGTATGATGGTTAAGCATTGTGCTAGATACCAAAATGGGTAGACGGTTGAAATTGTGCAAGTGATGAGACTTTAACCCACATTGGGGAATTTGCTTAATTATAGTGAAAGTGAGAAGGGCTAACATGAGTTTTCTTAATATAGAGAGTCCCACAAGTTTCCACAGGAAATGGAGCAGGGAAACTTGTGGTGGGAAAAAGTGAGAAAGTGGTCCACATGAAATGGAGCAGGGACCGTATTATTTGAAAAAAAAAAAAAAAAAATTGGAGAAGAAAAAAAAATAGAGAGTAAACATATAAAATGGATAAAGGCGGAAGTGTATGGAAACTCCTCAAATAAAAAGATTTAGCTCGAGTGCTTATAGCTAGATTAAGTAAAATTGTAAACTTGCGTGCTTGAATGTGTAGACCAAGAAAACCCGCGAGTAGTTGATGGCATTTGTCTTGACGACTCTTTGTCTTTAAAGTGTGATCTTAATTGTGTTTGAGTTGCGGTTCTTGACATATCTTAACTCCGAAATTTCATGAGTGGCTTGTTAACTTGGCAACTATGTAAACCAAATGAACTCCATGAATTCTGAATCGGGTATAGGATTAGTTGAGTTTGTACATATCTATATTATGAGTCTAGTTTATTTGCGTGTTTGTCATTTACACCTTTGCTCGGGACGTGCAAAGTCCTAAGTTTGGGGTATTTGATGAGTCATTAATTATGTAATATTATATATAGGTTATTTATATATTTTTAGTGTCAAGTCTCCAAAATACTAGCCTAATTGCATTTATTTATTATTTTTAGGGTTATTATAGTACGCGATTAAATACGGGGCGAAAAACTATACAAAATCGAGTATTCATATGCCTCGATATATTTTACACTGTGCATCTCGAGACAAATTTAGTGGGCACACATGTGAGGAAGAATTCGAGAAATGCATGATGAGATGCTTATAATGGGTTATGTTGATGTGTGGAGCATGCATATGGAAGTTTGCTATGTTTATTGTTGTAGAGACACCTGTCACAAGAAAATACAATGGAGAATGGTGGGCCGTTGGATGCATATTGGAACAGTAATATGAGCAGCAAGCAAAGTGGCGGTGTTCCATTGGTGCAGCTTGTCACCGCAGTTTTCTCAACCAATCACAGCCGCCATGTCGCGCTTCCGCAGCAGCTTCATCCAACCCGCGATTGACACGTGGCAAAGCATGAAATTAAGCTCACAACAATCGCTAGATGTGCCTCGGCATACGTGATGAGAAATATACCAAAGAGAACCGATTTTTAGTAGTTTTGGAAATTAGAATCTTAGGTTATTATTGAGAACGCACAGGTTCGCTCTCTCTGGTTTCGATCTTCTCCTCTGGAGAAGCAGAACGCAAAGGGTCGATCCCACAGGGACTGGTAATCTTTCTAAGGTCAAAAATAACAAAAAAAGAAATTGGGGTTTAAGAGAGAATGAATTAATTAACTAATCTAAATATAAACAAAATAAACAAAACAGTGAAAATAATTTGAAAACAAATAATAAAAATATCTAGATCAAGACATACAAGTTCGATTCGGTAGAAGATTGGATTTGGTCGCCGATTTATGTAAAGTATGCAAATCAAAAAATCCTAGTGTAGCTATAGACCAGGTGACGAGTCTTGATGGAACGAGAAAATTGTTTTTTAACAAGAGTCTAAAATTGAATGAATGTGGAGAGTGCCTCAGAACTTTTTTGAGGGGATATACCCAAGTAAACCAGCTATGATCATCATGAAAATGAATACAATATCTATAGCCTTGAGATGAAAGATGTTAGGTTTTGGGGTCATGCGCAGCGGAGATTACAAAACGGTTTTGATAAAAACCACAACAGGATCCGAATCTAATTCCATTAAAAACGTTTAAACCATGAAAAACTTAATCATACCTCAGTCACAATATACCTTTCTGAAGGTTTATCGATTTCTAAGGCGCTGCCAACGACGAACGCCCTCTACCGGTAGTCCACACACGAACGGCGGCCGAGATTCGAAGTGCTAGCTTCAAGAGAATACCAAACCTTTCGTTTCTCTCCAAAACGATCCAGAGCATACAAAAAACCCTAAGTCGTTTCTAAACGAAAAAGGAGTTTCGGCCTTTTGATCTTTCGTACCTGTGTTCTAACTTAAAGCGTCTATTTATACAACCCTTGTATATAGATGTTTAAGTAAATTACACATATACCCCTACTTAAAGAAGTGTAAGTGTAATACACCACAAGGACGTTTCCGTCATGAATTTTATCATATAAAATTCATTTTTCCGAACCATCTTAAAATCTCGCAAAACCATTCTTAGTGTGCGACCCAATAGGCTCATACGACGTTGGCAGTGTACCAAAACACATTTTGGTATACAAGTCATAAGCAGCCTCTAGCAAGACATTATGACTACCCAAGTTGTACGAATATCAAATAGATACAACCTAATCAATAGTGTATATAACATCCTTTTGTCACAAGATATCCTTTTGATCAAACATAAGGCATGGAATTATCATCCAACATGTTCAATCGTACTAGTCTCGATCTCTAGGTAGACTGAAAACATCCAAGTGACATTGATCAATATCGATTCACTTAGACTAGGCCTTTTAACATCCTAACACATCGAGGATCCACTAGATATCTCTCTTTATATGAGAGGGACAAATTCTATCTCGATTACACAACTTCATCACATTGCTCACATAGTAACCAATCACAACCTTTATAATCGTCTGGTTAAAGACAACGTTTGATAGTGTCAAATCACTATGTTCCTAATGTTGAAGTCTCTGGCAATCTCAAGTCAGAGGACTGAAAAATATACCTATCATGAGAAACAACTACGACTTAATCCATGTGACATTCTCATAGCGGGTCGGTCCAGTACTTTATTCCCTAACAAGTACTCGTGATCTTGATTCGTATCCCTATATGTATAATCATCATATGATCATCAATCAAGACTCACACTAGTCTTAATTCATTATAGTTCCCGGTATAATGACAGACTAGGGACATTTAGGATATTTATGTAAATACCCATGGATCTTATTATAATGTAAACATGCAAATTAATTATAATAAACAGCAAATGAAATCCTCTATTTTATTAACTAAAAGTATTCATAAAGACAGTTAATGGATTGACCTAGGGCACAAGCCCCAACATATCCCACTTGCACTAGGGCCAATCATACATGCATCTAACATGACCATCATGTTTTGCTCGTGGAAGAGCTTTTGTCAATGGATCCGTAACGTTGTCTTCAGTAGGTACTATGCAAATCTTTACGTCTCCCCTCTCAATAATTTCTCTGATGAGATGAAAACGCCTGAGTATATGTTTGGATATGTAGTGTGATCTAGGTTCCTTGGCCTGTGCTATTGCCCCGTTATTGTCACAATACAAACAAACAGGGTTAGCAATACTTGGAACCACACCTAGTTCATAAATGAACTTTTTGATCAAAACTGCCTCCTTTGTTGCATCGGACGCTGCAATATACTTAGCTTCTGTTGTAGAATCTGTCAAAGTCTCTTGCTTCGAACTTTTCCCGCTATCGCACCCCCATTCAAAGTAAACACATATCCAGATCATGCGATCTAAAATCATCTATATCAGTTTGAAAACTTGCATCTGTGTAACCATTTACAACTAGATCATTTTCAAAACCTTCATAGACCAAGAACATTTCCTTAGTCTTTCTTAAGTATTTAAGAATGTTCTTTACTGCTATCTAGTGACTCTCACCAGGATCTGACTGATATCTGCTTGTAGTACTCAAAGCATATGATACATCAGGTAATCAGGTCGAGTGCATAGCATGGCATACATGATAGATCCAATAGCTGATGCATATGGAATCTTATTCATACGATCTCGCTCATCATTTGTCCTAAGACATTGATTCTTGCTGAGACTTATGCCATGAGACATTGGCAACAATCCTCTTTTAGAGTCTTGCAAAGTGAACCTATTCGGCACCTTGTCCATGTAAGCACTCTGACTTAGACCGATTAGCCTCTTAGATCTATCCCTATAGATCTTTATCCCTAGGATATAGCCGCATCTCCTAAGTCTTTCATTGAGAAACACTTCCCTAACCAAGACTTGACATTCGCAATGTTGGGATGTCATTTCCAATGAGTAATATATCATCAACATACAAGACTGGAAAAACAACTACACTCCCACCGACCTTCTTGTATACACAAGGCTCATCTTCGTTCTTAATAAAACCAAAATCCTTGATTGCTTCATCAAAACGAAGATTCCAACTCCGAGAAGCTTGCTTTAATCGATAAATGGATCTTTGAAGCTTGCATACCTTCCTAGAATTCTCAGGATGTACAAAACCTTCAGGTTGCGTCATATACACGTCCTCGAGCAACTTTCCATTAAGAAATGTTGTTTTACATCCATTTGCCATATTTCATAGTCATAATATGCAAAGCAATGGAAATTAAAATTCTTATGGATTTAAGCATGTCTCTCGGCGAAAAAGTTTCATCATAATCAACACCTTGAGTCCGCTCGAAACCTTTTGCTACAAGTCTTGCTTTAAAAGTATGCACATTGCCATCCATGTCAGCTTTTTTTCTTGAAAACCCATTTACATCCAATGGTCTTACCACCTTCAGTAAATCAACCAAGTTTCAAACTTGGTTATCATACATGGATTGCATCTCGAGTTCATGGCACTTAGCCATTTATCCGAGTCCGATCCGTACATAGCCTCCTGATAAGTGGTGGGCTCATTTTGATCCATAAGCAACACATCACGACTATCAGTAATGAGAAACCTGAATCTATATGGCTCATGTCTTACCCTACCAGATTTACGTGGGTCTTGTGTCACTTGCGGAGGTTCAACTGGTTCAGAACGTTGTTGAACTTCCAGTAGCGGTTCAGCGTTTATCTGTGATTCTTGAACTTCTTCAAGATTTATTTCTCTCCCACTAGTGTCTTTTGAAATAAACTGTTTTTACATAAATGCACCATACCGAGCAACAAACACTTTGTTCTCAGCGGGATTATAAAAGTAATATCTTTTTGTTTCCTTGGGATACCCCACAAATAAACACTTATCATATTTAGGTGCTAGTTTTTCAGAGACTTGTTGCTTTACGTAAGCCTCACAACCCCAAATCTTAAGAAAAGACAAACTAGGTCTCTTCCTGTACCATATCTCATATGGTGTTTTATCAACCGCTTTAGAAGGAACTCGATTTAGAGTGAAAGCTGCAGTTTGTAATGTATAACCCCAAAAGAATAATGGAAGATATGCATGAATCATCATAGATCGAACCATATCTAATAAGGTTCAATTTCTCCTTTCAGAAACTCCATTCCACTGTGGAGTTGCTGGTGGAGTCAATTGGGAGACAATCCCACAATTTCTAAGATGATCATCAAATTTTTGGCTTAAATATTCACCACCTCGATCTGATCGAAGTGTTTTGATAGTTTTACCAAGTTGATTCTGCACTTCATTTTGAAACGTTCGAAACATCTCTAATGATTCAACTTTATGTTTCATAAGATATGCATAACCATATCTCACTTTGAAATCATCGATAAATGTAATGAAGTACTGTTAACCTCCTCTAGCCACTATGTTTATAGGACCGCATACATCAGTATGTATTAGACTCGATAAATCACTTGCCCTTTCACTGTGTCCAGTAAAGGGACTTTTAGTCGTCTTGCCTAGTAAACAAGATACGCACGTTTCATATGTTTCTTAATCAAATGAATCAAGAAGCCCATCTTTGATGGAGCTTCGTTATGCGTTTCTCGTTTATGTGTCCGAGACGACAATGCCAAAGATAGGTTTGATTACAGAAAAAACAATTTTCTTCCTTTTCTTTTGGGTGTTTTGAAGCGAGAACAGTAGGGGCTTGACTTGTTCCATAGGCTTTGCGACAGGTGCAACAACAGCCTTGGCAACTCTAGCCTTGCCTTTGCCTTTCTTCTTCATTCCCTTTCCCTTTTAGACCATCAACATATTACTAAAGGGTTTCTTGATATTTTGTTCAGCAGTTTTGAGCATCAAATGCAACTCTGAAATTGATTTCTCCATATTATTCATATTGTAGTTCATCACAAATTGTGAGTAACTCTCTGGTAATGAATTCAAGATCAAATCCGTAGCCAACTCTTGGCTTATGGGGAATCCGAGTCTATCAAGCTGGTCAACATAGCCCTTCATCTTCATAACATGAGGACTAACCGACGCACCCTCAGTCATTTTGCAAGAATGTAGGTTTTTGACTGTCTCGAACCTTTCTTGCCTAGCTTGTCGTTGGAACATTTCCTTCAAATGCGTTATAGCCATGTCGTAGGCTTCCATTAGTTCCATGTCCTTCAAGTTCAGAACCATAGTTGCCAAAGATAATACATGCAACATCGGTAGAATCGTTGATATGCTTACTATGCACATCCTTCACAACTTTCGTAGCATTGGTGGTGGGTCCTCGTGGATTGGAGCATCCAGACATACAACTTGCGTTCATGCTTAAGAACAATTCTCAAGTTTCGAACCATCAAGAAAGTTAGTCCCGTATAGCTTATCCTTCTCAAGGATGGATCGCAGCGATGACAGGGGATTATTGTTATTTGAAGAGGCCATTGATCTACAATAAAGATTATGCAAAGTTTATTTTAGTATAGAGGAATAGACTCCCACTAAATTAACAACCCTCATAAAACATACTTGTTTATTTAGGGGACTAAAATCCATATTTCACCTAATTCTATGACAAATATGGCATGAAACACGAAACTAGATTATTTAGGTAGGTAATTGATTACCAATTACATCTTATGTAATTTTAGATCCTTTTATGAGATACGGGACATCTTATGTCTTAGCATGTTTTTATCTCATCATTTGCCTAAAGCTCAAAACTATTTTGATGGCTTTATTAAGTCGGACCATTTTAAACATTTAGGTAACTCTTACCCAACTTGTCTAACCAAGATAACACAATACACCCAGCTATGGCTAAAACTATATTAGTGTGATCGAGGCCTTTGACAAGTGTTTAAAATGGATGACATGAGACTTAAAATTTAATAGAGGGATTGTATTCAGTTTTAGTGATTTTTATGTAAACAATGAAATATCATATATTCTATTGATTTGTTCAATCACTAAACAATTTGGAAATCTTTTATACTATTCACTAATAAAAGAATTTTCGTGTGCTAGGATTAGTTAGTAAGGTCCCATTGCCTGTCAATAAGCGGCATGGTCTCTTATTGGCTTCATTAATGGCGGTGGTTCATTATTGACCGGTCGGCAATGACGGGTAACAGGGCGCAATCTTTTTTTTTTTTTTTTTTTTTAGAAGACGAATCTCAATTCCGAAAATTGAAATTCGCTATAGAAAATCATATTTTTCGCTGATTTTACTATACTAAATTTACCCCTTAATTTATCCAAAATTAAGTCAATTAAAACATTTTTAATTAACCCGGGCCCACATCTAACTAATCATCTTATCCTAATCCAATTAGGACTTTAGATATTTGAATCCTAGCATATCACCAATAACAAAATTTTTGATATTTATCTCCTATCCAATAGGGATAACGAAACCGATTTTGATTATATCTCCTAATATAATTTGTTATCTATCTTTATCAAATAGAAAGTTCATAACAAAATAGATATAACGAGATAAATAAACAATTTCGAAAATTAATTATTTTTGCAATTTCGGTCCTCATCCAGATAATCACAAATATGTCATTGAATCATGAACTACTATCCCAATCGAACCTAATCATATTAGTTTCGAATTAATATTCAGCCTTATACAATTCAAGAAACGTAAGACAATGTAACCTAAATATGCGTATCGAATTACGAGATTTCATCCATGCATCAATACACGAAAAATAAAGATTATACCTAATGGTGTCATGGATCACAGAACACGAAATTCAATTCATTGAAATTATTTGAATTAACCTAACATGGTTACTAGCATGTAAGAAACTGATTTTAATTAAATCGTGAATATATGTATCATATACACAAAACATGATAATAAATCTCACAGAAACTTATGTATATCACATATACATCAACTATTAACATGCTTTCAATCATATATCATGTATATATCGAAGAAAACATGCACCGAATTTAATGGAATCAAACTCGAAGGCTCGATACCACTTTGTTGGGTTTTGGGGTTCATGCTGTAAATGTGAGATTACAAAACATTTTTGATAAAAACCCCAACAGATCCGAATCTAATTCCATTAAAAATGTTTAAACCATGAAAAACTTAATCATACCTCGCCGCAATATACCTTTCTCGAAGGTTGATCGATCTCTAAGGCGCCGCCAACGACGAACGCCGCTCTACCGCAGTCCACACACGAACGGCGGTACGAGATTCGAAGTGCTAGCTTCAAGAGAATACCAAACCTTTTGTTTCTCTCCAAAATGATCCAGAGCATACCAAAAACCCTAAGTCGTTTCTAAACGAAAAAGGAGTTTCAGCCTTTTGATCTTTCGTACCTGTGTTCTAACTTAAAGCGTCTATTTATACAACCCTTGTATATAGACGGTTAAGTAAATTACACATATACCCCTACTTAAAGAAATATAAGTGTAATACACCACAAGGACGTTTCCGTCATGAATTTTATCATATAAAATTCATTTTTCTGAACCATCTTAAAATCTCGCAAAATCATTCTTAGCGTGCGACCCAATAGGCTCATACAACGTTGGCAGTGTACCAAAACACATTTTGGTATACAAGTCATAAGCAGCCTCTAGCAAGACATTATGACTACCCAAGTTGTACGAATATCAAATCGATACAACCTAATCAATAGTGTATATAACATCCTTTTGTCACACGATATTCTTTTGATCAAACGTAAGGCATGGAATTATCATCCAACATGTTCAATCGTACTAGTCTCGATCTCTAGGTAGACCGAAAACATCCAAGTGACATTGATCAATATTAATTCACTTAGACTAGGCCTTTTAACAGTCTAACACATCGAGGGATCCACTAGATATCTCTATTTATATGAGAGGGACAAATTATATCTCGATTACACAACTTCATCACATTGCTCACATAATAACCAATCACAACCTTTATAATCGTCCGGTTAAAGATAATGTTTGATAGTGTCAAATCACTATGTTCCTAATGTTGAAGTCTCTGGCAATCTCAAGTCAGAGGACTGAAAAATATACCTATCATGAGAAACAACTATGACTTAATCCATGTGATGTTCTCATAGCGGG
This sequence comes from Stephania yunnanensis, assembly GCA_039657365.1. Classification (NCBI taxonomy): domain Eukaryota; kingdom Viridiplantae; phylum Streptophyta; class Magnoliopsida; order Ranunculales; family Menispermaceae; genus Stephania; species Stephania yunnanensis. Next base: position 47,520,123 of record CM077585.1, on the reverse strand, counting down.
TCGGTCCAGTACTTTGTTCCCTAACAAGTACTCGTGATCTTGATTCGTATCCCTATATGTATAATCATCATATGATCATCAATCAAGACTCACACTAGTCTTAATTCATTATAGTTCCCAGTATAATGATAGACTAGGGACATTTACGATATTTATGTAAATACCCATGGATCTTATTATAATGTAAACATGCAAATTAATTATAATAAACAGCAAATGAAATCCTCTATTTTATTAACTAAAAGTATTCATAAAGACAGTTAATGGATTGACCTAGGGCACATGCCCCAACAAAAGAGTAGGAGAGAGTCCCCAAATATCATTATGTATAAGATCAAGTACTGAAGTAGCACGGTTTACATTGTCATGAAAGGGCAAAGTATGGGGTTTCCCATATTGATATGAACTACAAACTCCAACATTTTATAGTGACTCTTTGATTACAACTTTGAAGTACTCGACAAACAATAGACTCATTGGGGTGACCAAGATGTGAATGCCATAGATCGAAGGCGGAAGGAGAAGAAGATGTTGTGAGAGCAGAGAGATAAGATGTAGGTTGGGACACTGTTGAGCAAATGAATTGGTATAATCTGTCTTTAAGTATCCCCCAATGAAGAACCCTATGTATGTGAGCATCCTTGATTAAGCATTTTTCAACAAGAAATTCAAGTAACACACAATTATCATTAGCTAGTTGAGAGACTGATATGAGGTTCTTCTTTATAGAAGGAGAGCATAAAGTGTGAAGCATTTTTAATTCATTGAAAATAGGAGAGGAACCAGTGCGAGAGATAGGCAGTTGAGCACCATTACTAACCATAATGCGTTCAGTACCTGAGTATTCGTATCGGTTATTCAGGGCATATGGATCCGATATGATGTGGTAGGTGGCACCGCCATCGAAAAACCAATAGGAATTAGGTATGGCTGGAGGAGCAGCCACACATGCAGAGTTGTGAGTCTGATGTAGTTGTGAGTCATAGATTGGTTACCTTTTCTATTTGTTTGAATATCGGTCCTACAAAATTCGATCTTTGCTCTATTGCGTGCACGACATGGATCCTCAATAGCCTTCTATGTCAAATGACAAGTTGAGTGACCACCGACTTGTTAAGCAACATCTAGGGTGAGAGAGTTGAGTAGCCAACACGTTAGATAGTTGTATTTACTCTCCTAATATTCATGATGTGGATTTGGAGTACCAGAGGTATCTAACATCGGAGCCTAACAAGGTTTGGTCCCAATAGGCAACCGATCATCTTTCCGTTGATAAAAGTGACCATAATGGATTTCCATAAGAGAAAGTTTTCTCTGTCAAGTTTGATGCTCAAACGTTGACTGAATGAATTTTTGAAGGGAAATTGACTGTGAGTCGATGAAGTGGTTACCATGATAAGTGGAAAGACTGAACTATGTTGAGGAGTCATCTCACTTACGGCATTGGCCATGAAGAGTCTTTGATAGCATGAAAGTTTTTCAAATGTAAATAATAATGGTGTGGATTTTGCTCTACCCTGCAGAGCAAGTTATCTTTGTATTTATATTCTGTGTCAATGATTTAAAATCCTTCGATGGGAATATGAATGTCACAATCTCAACATAAAGCTACTGGACTATGGCAGTGATGGATAACAAACAATTATGACAATATGCTCTGTAATACACATATGACAATGTGACTATGTAACATGTATTATTTAATGAGCATTCCTAATACCATTCAATAAATTAACCAACTGAACACAATTCAAAATCAACATTATTCAAAAATAGTCCACCAATGTTTCTTCGTAATAAGTTTTCAATCTATCTAATAAAATAGTGCAACTGAAAAAAAAAAAAAAAAAACATTTGTGCAAAACTCTCTAATTCGACAAAGGGAGGGAAGAAGGCCAAAATTGTGTTTGAATGGAGTTGCCCTCATATAAATAAAAATAGAGAAAAGGGAAGAAGGCCTAACCTCACAAAGAAGTAGAGATCGAACAACACCTTGTTGAATCTCTATATTTAAAACCCTAACAAGCAAGCATCTGGTGAGGGGATGATTAAGGTGATGCTTGAGCGTGAAGAGAACGTCGTCGACAAAGGTTTTAGAAAACAAACCTCCCCTAATATCTTGCCTTCACCAAAACACCTCGAGTAAGTAGATTAAGAGATAGCAGAGAAACAAATCAATGGAGAGGTGACGCGTAGGGAAGTAAGATGATTTATGAAGAAATGAGGCGTGGAGAAGTAAGTAGAGAGATGAGCCAGAGAAGCAAGATGATCGATGGATTGATGAGGCAAAGAAACAAGTAAGATTCATGCTCCCAAAAATCTTGCTAATGACGTCCCCTATCAAAAAGGGCAAAACAAAAATTGTTGGTTTGGTTTCTTAAACTTTATGCACACATGCGTTGTAAAATTAGGAAATAACCTTCTAAAAATAAAAAGAAAATAAAAATAGAGCAAATCAGGGTTTTTCAGTGCTAAAACAATTTTGGTGGGGACGAATTGCTTAATGACAGGAGTTATCCTCATTAGCCTTGAAATATAAATTCCCTCCTTAATTCTCAAGCCTTTTAATGATCAAAAGATATTGTCCTTACTAAATATTGTTTTTAACTACGAGATTTGAACAATATGATCACAAACATTTGGTGATTAAAAACTTTTTTTCTTGTAGTTACAACTTCTATAGTTGGATTTCAAATTGATGCTAACTTTTGTTGTTTTTCTTCACTAATCACATGTGCATACTCTTTAATTAGCAATGCTAGGTAAAGAATCGTACTTAAAATTAGGGGTGGGAAAACCGAGGTTTGGTGGTGAAAACCATCAAACCTCCACCAAACAGGGGTTTACGATTTGGTCATTTTGCAAACCATCACCAAACTGCGAACCCTCAAAACCGCAACCAAACCAACCACGGTTTGGTTGGTTTGGTTATGCAGTTTTGAATTGACACATTTTTAACAAAAAATGAATCGCTACACATTTCAAACATGTTCATCAACAAAACATACAACAAAACACATATCTATAATTGCTATCTACCAAAAATACATTGAAACACACGAACTCAATCAAAATTATGAATCTAAGTTCATTTCCGAAGTTAAAACAACATAAAAAAGTTTCAACTCCATTTCATTCCATTTCAAGTTTGGGGTGATTTTGCGGTTTGGTGATTTGAGGTTTTATATAAATAAAAACTACTACCAAATCATGGAATCATGTTTTTCAAGTTTTCTAACCCACCCCAAAATTGGTAGTTTAAAAAACTAGACCGGACTAGTCGGTTTGGACGGTTTGAGTGGTTTTGCAGAGACTACTACTCACCCTTACTTAAAATATTAGAACAAAAAACATTAAATTTATCACTAAAACTCCTAAGAAATTGATGAACTTTTTTCTCTCGCGTTCAACGAAAAAATTTTCTGCTGATCTACAAGAGCATTTGGGAATGGTAAAATAAGTATGAAGTTCGTCCCATAACCCTTCATCTTAGTGTAATACGCAATCTTAGTGTAATATGCAGCAACATTCATGATGTCTTATTGCGTTAAAGCTTTAACTCATGCATGCGCTGCGCATTGCCTTGTGAAAATCTTTATTCTAAATCCACCGACATCTCGCGTGTTGAATCAACATATGTTATGATATCATGTAACTCATGAATAGAGAGATAAAAAGCCAAAAGAATACTATTGAATTGCACTTCACTTAGGCACGTACATCCGAGGAGTCAATGGTTGGTTTTGAAAGACTCCCATCAATAAAACAAAGCTTGTTTTTAGCACGAAGCTAGCACATTTATCATTGCTTACTTCCAAGTTGGATGATTTTCTCCATTAAGAAGGGATGACACTAATACGGTACCGCCACAGTTGTCGGAAGTTTGAAGATGATATGGAGACGTCAGATTTGAACAAGTAAAAGAAGTCATGATTGCTCTATCACCACTAAGATCATGGATTGATGAAAGTTCATCACCAGCCATGAAGACTAATGGAAGAAAGGATCATTCTCTTATCCCATGTAAATTAATTGAGCATAGGTTTGATTTTACATTGATGATCCTTAAATGGGAGATGTACAAGAGATACATTGCAACAACTACATTGCAAAAATTAAAATTACTACCTAATTTACATAGAGTGATAAGTACATATTAGATATGTATTTACAACAATTATATATATTGATGAGATTCCCATAGTATATGCATGTAGCATGCATTCATAAAAAAACACGTTCTCTCTCAAAAAAGAAAGGAAAACGTTTTTTTTTTTAATAATAATAATAATAACAACAACAACAACACCTTCTCTTAATGATGCAAAACAGCTTCATTTGTTTTATGGCGAAATGCTTCAAGAAATTATTAGGCAGCCGATATATAACGAGAGATGAGATTTTATTTAGGAATAAATAATTAAATAAGACAACGCAAAATCCCATGTGGTTACTATATCTTTTTTCACAAAAATAAATAATTAAATAAAATAATTATTGAGGAGTATAAAGTAAACATATTTGTGTTTTTTTAAGTAAACCTTTTGTGGTCTATGATTGGTGGCTTTTTGTTTTGGTTTTATTTTTATAATGTCTGTTGAGGGGACACTTGGCTGACCAAAAAGAACATTCGTGCATCATTGACGCACTATTAATATTATATTAGTACTTGTTTTCCTGGGCCATTCAATATTGACCCCTAATCCTAGTATATATTTTTTTGTTTACTGATATTTGAATTAGTTCAAATTTAATTTTTTTTTTAATTGTAAAGTCATTCTCAAGTAATTAATGAATCAAACATAATTATTTTTTATATCTTTTAAATATTTATAAAAATTTTAAAAATATTTTTACTAATCCGAACTCATAAGTCTAAATAAATTTATTATATTTTTTTTGTCATGCAAAATACAGTATATGGTTTTGTGGGAGACATACTTATTTGCTGGTCAACGAATTCCAATGCCTTTTCTTCTTGTTTCTCAAATGTATACAAATTAATTAATGATTAACACAAAAAATGCAACCGGCCATGCACGCATTTCTTTCCTTGTCGCAGATGTTCTTACTTGATAACGCGCTATCCAAACTAGAGAAGTTATATACGATAAACCATTGAAAACCAGTAGATACACTTAGAGTTACCTGCACAATATCTCAAGGTGCATGACGCGCGGTTGTCAACTGATCGAGCACTGTGAGAAATGTGTGACTTCCTTTATGACTTTAGAGATGTCAATTCTTGCATTTTTATATATTTTATTATTGGTTGATTCAACACTAAAAACTCAAAATTTGAATGTATTTAATCACCATTTAATCTGATCATGAATTGTGAGCGTCTAAATGATGATGTGGCAAATAATCTATTGAGTTTTGGGTTACATAACGAAAAATTCAAAACAATTTTTGAAAAACCCTAACATAATCGAAAATATGTTCAATTAAGTTAGATCTACAAAAAATAAATCATACTTTAATCTACGATTTCCTTTTTCGATTGTTCAATTTTCAAGACGTTCAAGTGTGCATCCTTCATCAGAAATCTACACACGAATGGTGACCACAATTTGGTGTGCTAGCCCCAAAAGAAACTAGCCCCAAAAGAAATTCAAAATGTTTTACTTTCTCTCTCAAAATCCAGAGAACTCGAAATTTGCAAAAACAAAAAACTTATTTCGTTTTATGGTTTCAACATCTATTTATATATATGTAGATAAGTCATAACTTAAAATCCTACTCGTAATACAACTATTGTATTTAAGCAGTTTAAGCAAATTACACATACGTCCATATTAATAAGTTATCGTATAACAAATTGCAAGGGTTTTTATGTCATTCATTACTCTAGACCAATTGAAATTGTGCAAAGCTCTTCTTTGTGTGTGACCCAATAGGTTCATGTGACTTTGGCAGTGAACCAAAACCAATTTGGTACATAAGTCATAAGCGGTCTCTAGCAAAGCATTATGACTACTCAAGTAGCATGAATATCAAAATCGATACGACCTAATGAATAACATATATCATATCTTTTGTCATGCGATATCCTTTGATTAAACATAAGACATGTAAAGTCACCCTTAATGTTCAATCATACTAGTCTCGATCTTTAATAAACTAAAAACATCCAAGTGACATTGATCATATCAATTCACACAGACTCAGCTATTATCAATCTATTGTATTGAGGAATCCATTGATATCTCTCTTTATACTAGAGTGACAAATTTTATCTCGATTACACGCCTTCACATAGTATTCACATAGTAACAAATCGCAATCTTTATAATCGCCCGATTAAAGACACTTTTTGATTGTGTCAAATTATCATGTTCGTATTATTGAAGTATATAGTAATCTCAAGTCGAATGATTGAATGATATACATATGACTTAATCCATGTGATGCTCTCATAGCGGGTAGGTCCAGTACCACGTTCCAAAACAAGTACTAATGATCTCGATACATGTCCTTATACACATGATCATCGCATGATCATTAATCAAGATTCACATTAGTCTTAATTCATTATAGTTTTCAGTATAATGATTGACTAGGGATATTTTGAATATTTCAACAAATACCCATAGATCTTATTATAAGGCAAACATGCAATCACTTATGATTAAAATAACAAATGAAGACCTCAGCTTTATTAATTAAAATTATAAGGTAAACAATGTTGTTGTTGTTGTTGTTGTTGTATATGGTAAACAATGTTTGTAGATTGACTTAAGACACATACTCCAACAGAATCAAAGTAGAGGATATCTATCTGGTGAAAGGACGGTGCTGGAATGATACCCTCAGGGTGTCCGCAATAAGGCTAATAAAGAGTGTATTAGCCCCATTGTAATATACTCTCCCTATACAAAAGGTATAGATATTTTTTTTAACAAATAATTTTAACATTTGTTTTTAAAAATAAAGTAAATTTTATTTAAAAAAAACGAATTGAGTAAATTTGATGTCTTAGAGCATCTCCAATGGTAAACTGTGGATTGTGGACGTTGATTCTCAATGTGAAGAGGATGTCCAATTTTACGTGGCTCAAATTGACATTGAAGTTCAAAATATATCTCCAATGGTAGATGTGAATTTGTGGTTCAAGGTGTCATTTCTTTATGTAATTTTATTAATTATAAGGTGTAAATAAAATAAGTAAAAATATTTAAAAAACTTTATTATCCAACATGGATGTCAATTTGAATGTCAAAAAGTGACATTCAAAATAACCAATGTTAATTCACGTCATTTTGACATTCAAAATGCACAAAGAGGTTTTTTTTCATTAAAATGTCTATTATTTAGTCATAAGCGGCACAAATTGACATCCAATCAACATTTCCATTGGAGATGCTCTTATCCATGTCAGTGCCAAGTCAGCGGCACTTAACAATTAGTTAAAAATTTGATGGATTGTCAATGAGTAAAGGTTTTGAAAAGTTTTGTGTGACTGTTTTTCTTAAAGGTTTTTTTGACCAAATATCAGAAGATAAAGTTTTGTGAACATTAGTAAAAATTAACGTTTGGAAGTTGTATATTTTCTTTAATAGTTGAAATTTTGATTTTCTTCGAAAGCGAAAGTGCTGCTCATGTATATAATGGCTTGGAGTAATTAAATCATATTTTGATGATTTTCAAAAAAAAAAAAAAAAACCATATGTGATGAGGTAATACGGTTGTACCAAATGATCTCAGGAGCAGTAAACTTTCTAAACTTTGTTCATCAAAAAAATAAAAAAATTTTAAACTTTCAATGGACCACTATATGATCCTATCAAAAATAGAACCCTGGCATATGATTTCTTTCATAATTTTCCCTTTTAGACGCCAAAATCAACTCTAGACTCTTTTTTGAGGAAAGTTGACTTTTCCCTCTTAAATACCAAAATTAAATCTTCCCTCTCTTAACTGGCCGAAATCGTTGCGAGTTTATTTGACTGATTACGACTTAACATAAGCACACAGACAGCAACACAATCAATATTAGTAATTGCTAAAACCATCCGCTAAATTCATCTACGCGCATTCCAAGACACATCTACCGTTACGATACGATTTCCCACTCACGCAAACCACCACGTGTCTTCTTATATTTGCCACGCGTGGCGATAAGATCCCCTACTCCCGTCCACCCGACCATTACGCAACCCCGTATCATAATCACTGTTAGACAGCTCGACAGAAAATTATGTCCGTTTAAACCAAAAAAATTCAAACGAAACGACCACGTGACCGGCGGGCCCCACGAACGGTCAAACATTGCTTTCTCCCCAAGCCATTCACATTGCAATTCACTTTCCCAGAACGGCACGTGACGCGACATGCCGCGTAACCACGTCATCGCTTATGCTCCTGATCCACTCGCGCATCGTCCGACACACCTCGAGATGAGTCAGAATTGTCACACAACACAAGCTGCGACTCAAGTAGTTCTCTATATAAACACGCCTTACCCACGCTTTCTCCCCACATTTCTCTTGTGTACGTCGTCACGTTTGATTAATGGGTTCCTGTTTTTCTTCAGATCAGTACGAGTCGATTGGTTCGATCGAAACAGCGAAAGTGATCTCCGTTTCAGGGAGCCTCAGAGAGTACCCAAACTACATCACAGTTTCACAAGCCTTAGAAGCCGAGCCCACCACCTCGACCGCCTTTTTGTGCAACTCGGACAATCTTTACTACGATGAGTTCGTTCAGCCATTGGATTCCGACGAGTATCTCGAGGTGGGTCAGATTTATTTCGCTCTTCCGAAGGCGAGATTCCAAAAGAGATTGACGGCGTCGGATATGGCCGCGTTGGCTGTCAAAGCCAGCGTTGCTCTAAGTGGGGCCGGATTGAATAATAAGAGTGGTGGTGGTAAGGGCTTGTTTGGGCGGAATAGGAAAATCAAGGTTTTGCCGGTCTTGGAAGTGAAGGAGAGAGTTGGGGGTGAGGAGTTGGAGAAGAGATATGGTGATGAGAAGATGATGGTGATGATGAGGAGTTCTGGGTCAGTGAAGAAATTGAAGAGAAGCGCTTCCAGACGGGTAAAGTTTGTGTATAGGTCGTTCAAAGTGAGGTTGAGCACAATTCATGAAGGCGCTGTTGCGAATTAGGAAAAGCAACAAAAACTGTAGTTGAGAAAAAAAAATTCAATTTTTTTAGATTGTGGGTAGGGCATCCTAAGCAAAGTTTCTCGTACTGATGTCGGACTCGAGGTGGGCTCGACCACGTGAGGCTTCAAACAATTTTTATTTTTTTTAACAAAATTTTATTCTATTGATCGTAATTTATTGACGATTTTTTGTTTTGTATAAAAGAGTATTCTATTACCAAGTTATTATTACTATTATTATTATTTTGGAATTCTGTTTGATGTGTTAATAGGTTGGGCAACTCTTCTACATTTCTCATTTATTCATTTATTATATTTTATTTTTAGCAATTTATTTTTAGTTTGACGTTTTTTGTTTGATATTTATTAATTTATATACTGTCGAAAACGAAACTAATCAAACAATAAAGCTATTATGGTTGCATGAAAGTAATCTCAAGCAAGTAGCAATGGTAGCACTTCCCCTAGTACGGGTGTTGGAAGTATTTTAATGATACTATTTTTTTTTCGGAGGGTCGATTCAATTACCGGATGGACCACATAAAGTTCGGAGCGTGTCTTTTCTACTACTCTATGTGTGGTTGGCACTTTAATGATAAGAGTTGATTAAGGAGAATTGTAAGAGTTCATTATATATTTACCATAACAAAAAATCAATCAATTCTTATTTGTATAATGGTAAGACTTAGATTAAGGAAATTTTTGAGAACTGAGAACTCATTTACCATAAATTAATCAATGCTTAGTTGCTTCCAGCTCTATTGTACAGTACGTTGTTAAAATGAACACTAGTTCACAACTGCATCTTATCGAAAACAACTGACTACTGCATCTTTATTTTTGATCTGCAACTAGCTAGTTGTAACATTAATTGATATTTAACTAAGCTTTATATAGTATGATCCATGGATTTCACTAGATATAATTTATGGGTAGTGCTAAACGGACTCATTGAGTCCGGACTCTAATATATAAAAAGACTTCAATGCCCTTAATTCAAATTTATAACTTTTTCTTCAATCCACTGTTGCGGGCACCGCCCTGCTGCCGTAGCCATTGCGGCCGCTGTCGCCACCGCCGTCGCGACCACCATCGCCGCTATAATCACCGGCCATCGATAAAGTCGTCTTCACCGTCCACCACCGCCGGCGACCATCCTCACGAGGACGAGAAACGTGAGAGAAAAACGAAAGAGAGAGAATAGAGTGATGTATATTGTAGAGAGAGAGAGGGCAGAGAGAGAAGAAAGAAAGAGAGAGAAGAGAGAAGAGAGAAGAGAGAAAGCAATGGCCACGAGAGAGAGGGGGTAGAGAAAGAGAGAGAGAAAGGAAGAGAGGGGCGAGAAACGAGAGAGAGAGAGAAGAAAGAAAGCAAAGAAGAGAGAGAGAGGGCAAGAACGAGAGAAGAAAGAGAGAGAGAGAGACGAGAGAAACGAGAGAGAGAGAGAGGGGGTAGAGAACGAGAGAAGAAAGAGAAGAGAGAGAAACGAGAGAGAGAGAGAGGCAGAGAACTAGAGAAGAAAGAGGAGAGATAAACTAGAGAGAGAGAGAGAGAGATGTATATTGTAGAGAGAGAGAGAGAGAGGTAGAGAGAGAGAGAGAAGAAAGAAAGCTTAGAGGGCAGAGAAAGAGAGAGAAACGAGAGAGAGATAGGTCACCTAGGTTAGGGCGGTCGGCGAGCGGAGAGAGCGATTGTGGTGGTGGAAGTGGGTCAATATGTTAATATGTGTCGGGGTTAAAGATGAGGGTAATTGTGTCTTTTAATTTAGTGGTGTATTTAAATTCTAAGTAAATGACAATTCGAGTCCGGACTCTTAGAGTATATTTTTGATAATTTATATATATATATATATATATATATATATATATATATATATATATATATATAGGTTTATCATCGATTTACATACCTCCCATTTAGTCATTTAAAATCAATCACCCCAAAAATAAAATAAAATAAAATAAAAAATAGTACATACTACCTGTTATATAATGGGGTAACATCTAATATCATAAAGGGGTTAATTTCATACATGGTTATTCAAGTTTATAGTTTGTAACACTTTAGTAACTAAACTTACGTTTGTACCATATAAATCACTTAACTTTATAAATTGTATCATAAAAATCACTTTAATCGTATTTTCGGTAATTAAATTTTTTCGAACAATTCTACCCTTTCTATTGGAAAAAAGGGGAGAGAGTTGGGTTTTTGTGTTGCATGGTGGAGTTGACGGAGGGAAGGGAGGAGATATGGTGGCATGCTTGGACTTGGTGGATGTGCTTATTAAACCCATAGACAAACTTCTCCATGTTTAAGTCCTCTGTTTTTACTCCCCCTTAAATCTCCCAATTAAGTTTGTAAACAAGTGCACCTAAATCAAGTTCACTATCTAATCTACCAATGGCCGCATTGAACGACAACGATTCGAAATCTCTCCATTTAAAATTTTAACCCGATTACAAATCCCAGAAACTTTCAAAATCAAAGTAATTTGGGTTTTCCACGTTAGATTATCTTTTCCTAATTAATCTCTATTAATTATGACTCATATTATGTTGTTACGTACTTTATGTTTTGGGCCCACAACTTGATGGTAGTTTGGGCATAAGTGATTTGAATACGAGGTTTTAATTTTAATTCCCTTCCCTCTCTCTTCAAAATAAACCGATACAATATCCGAAAAATAATTATTGTGATATGATTTGTTTAAACGCAAGAGATGTTATCATCAAAGTAATCTGTCTAACAAAAGAAAGCAGAGATGGGAAAAACATTCTTAAACGTAAAGGTAATGGAATGAGGTATGTATATGTTTTATAATTGATGAAAATGTTACATAGATCATTGTAGACAACATTCCACGCTTGTACATCTCATCAATTGTCCACACATTCACCATAACTTGGTGTTCTTAAAGACATTGAACCCATGCATTTCTACATTTGTTTGACAAAATGGTGGAAATAAATTAACACCTGTAGGTGTAATATGAAAATCTCATTCCCATGTATTTCTACATCTGCTCACCTTTTTGCTTACTTCAATCTTGACACTTCAATCTGCCCGCCCTCGTCGCTTTTATCTTTCGAGCACGCCATCTATCTCCTACATACCTTCCATTTTCTCTCTCAAACACACCACCCATCTCCTCCCTTTCCTCTCGCGAAGTCCAAAACCCAACTCTCTCACTTTCTTTCCAATAAAAAGGGTAGAATTGTCTAGAGAAAATTAACTACCAAAAAAATGACCAAAGTGATTTTTAAGATATAATTTACAAAGATTAGTGATTTATATGATACAAATGTAAGTTTAGTTACCAAAGTGATACACACTATAAACTTGGATGGCCATGTATGAAAATAACCCTATTAATATATTAAGAGGCTAAACGGCCCCACTTATTTTTGAACCTACCCACATAGGTAGAAACTTTCTAGACCTTCCAATTTTTGCCATACGTGAAAAACCAAACTGACCCTCATATATATATATAGGTTCTTTTATCCCTACTTACCTCACTCCTCTTGCTTTCTTAAACCCCATCAACTCCTACATCCTAAACTACAATCAAACAGTGGGGAAACACTTTGATATATGAACAATATAAACAATATAAACAATGTAAACAATATATAATTATATTTTTTCTATGATGTAAGTCATTTTAAAGGAGTGTGCTCCAACTTGCACTTATACTTATCAACTATCTACTAATAGCCGATGAGATAAATGACCCTTTAGCTATTTTAATTTATAAACAATGAGTTAAACCGTATTGCACTAGTAGTCTTTACCTTCTCTATACATAAACACAAGTTACGAAGTCCACACATTGCCTTTGTGAGATCCCATAAAGTGTATTTAAATATAACTGAGATGCCAACTCTAATTGGATAGTGAGTGAGCAAGGCTCCAATTATCTTTTTCATTAAGGGTTGGTACTTATCCACCTTCCTCTTTATACTCGCTAGAGCTCGATAGCCTTCCTCTTTGTGTTGATTGGAGGTTGGCACTTATCCACGTGCCTTCTTCATTATGTTCAACAGAGGTTGGTACACATCCACCTTCCTCATTGTAATCGACAGAGATATGTACTTATCCGTCTATCTTGTTTTATTTTCATTACATAACCCTCTCCATTTCACTTTCGAGATTTAATTTAAGAAACCGTAAATACCATAAGTAACAGTACAATGCCCCAAACCCAGTCCATATACTACATGAACTATTAATACTAATTTACATAACATAATTAGAAATAAACAAGTCCCACTTAACTCGGTTTGAGTTTCCCTATAGTTAATTTATTCGATTAAACTCACACTTGAAGCACCTCAAATTCTTTTTCGTCAATCAATAACCTAAAATAAACCAATTGACATCATTTTAAGTTTATTACAATAAGTTTAGTACTCTTAAATTAGTTCCTAAACTTTTGTCAAAATTCACAAAAAATCTAGCAACATTGATGATTTTTGAATGGGGGAGTGCGTTTCACCTTATGGGTTCATCAATCTTATTGTTTCTCTCCTTAGCCTATTGTCAATTATCCTCTCCCAAAGTTTCATAGTGTGACTCATAAGTTTAATTCCTCTGTAGTTTGAGCAACTTTGAATGTCTCATTTGTTTTTGAAGATTGGCACAAGCATGCTTTTTCTCCAATCCATTGGCATCCATTTTGATTTTAAACTTTTATTGAAAAGTTTTGTTAACCAAGTCAATCCAATTTCTCCTAAGAATTTTCAAACCTCTATGGGTATTTCATCTGGGCCACTTGCTTTTCTTATTTTCATTCTTTTCAATGCCTCTTTAAATTCTACAATTCTAATATTGCGTGTATAGTTTACATTTCTTTCTTGGTGTGAGTTTTCATCTATTATAGTATCAACTTGGCCATCATTAAATAAACTATCGAAGTAACTTCTCCATCTCTCCTTAATATCCTCATCGTGCGTAAAATTATTTTGATTTTCGTCTTTAATACATCTTACTTGACTTAGGTCTTATTTCTTTTTATCTTTAATTTGGCTAGCCTATATATATATATATATATATTTTCCATCTCTATTACCTAACCTTGTATATAGATCTTCCATGAAACTTGTTTTAGCTTGACTAACTACTTTTTGGCTTGTTTTTTAGCTTCTCTATATTGATTGTACACATCTTCATCTTGACACTTAGGTATTTTTCTATACATTTCTCTTTTAGTCTTAATTGCTCATTGGGCATCCTCGTTCCACCACCATGTTTCCTTCTTTGGTGGTCCTAAGCCTTTAGATATACCTAATACGTTTGATCCCACTTTCCTTACGCAACTACTCATTTCTAGCCACATTGTATTAGCATCTAAGTCAAGATTCCAAGCATTTTCTTTTACTAATTTTTCTCTAAACTCTACTTTTTTACTATATTTTAGGTTCCACCACTTTATTTTAGGGCCGCTAACTCTTTTATTCATATTATGTCGCCGTGTTAGCTTAATATCAAATACTACTAACTTATGTTGGGTATTAAGTGCTTCACCAGGTATGACTTTGCAGTCTCTACATATTTTTCTATCTATTTTTCTTGTTAAAAGAAAATCTATTTGACTCTTGTTGTGACCACTACTAAAAATAATTATATGCGACTCCCTCTTCCTAAAACTAGTATTTGCTAAGACAAGATCGTATGCTGAAGCAAATTCTAAGATTGATTCTCTTTCTTCATTTCTATTACCGTAACCAAAACCTTCATGAACTCTCTCAAACCCATCGTTACTTGCTCCGACATGCCCATTTAAATCTCCTTCAATAAAAAACTTTTCATCTAATGGTATACTTTGCATAAATCCATCCATGTCGTCCCAAAACTTAAGTTTGATGCTCTCGCTTAATACTACTTGTGGTGCATAGGCGCTAAGTATGTTAATTTTTTCGTCTTCAATAATTAATTTAACTAGAATCAATCTATCCCCATTCTTTTATCCTCTACAACCTTATCCTTATAATCATTATCCACCTAATTCCTACTCCATTGCGTTTTCTATCTATACCAGTGTACCACAATTTAAATCCCGTGCTTCCTATTTATATACTCTTTTCTCCTACCTATTTGTCTCTTGGAGGCAAACAATATTGACTCTCCTTCTAATCATGTTATCTACTAGTTCTATTGATTTCCCCGTAAGTGTTCCTATGTTCCATGTTCCTAAACAAATTTTTTCTCCCATTTGTATTTGTTTTCCTTTTCTATTTCTATTTTGTCTAAAAGATCTAGTATTCATATCCATGGGATTGATACAACTCATCAAGAGGTCATTAACCAATAAATGCACAAATGAAATCATATTAAGACTCCAGCTGGTTTACTTATAATAACAAAATGTAATTCAAGTTCTTAAGCCCAAGTTCCTCAGTATCCGGTCGCTCCAAGTCAACTACGCAACTTATCTCACATATTTAATCTCCTAATAAAATTTATTACATTTTAAATATTTCGAAAACATAACCAAAAAGCCCAAACATCATTTTGTTTTTCCAAAAAAAAAAAAAAACTAACGACAATACTATTAACTAATTAATAGTGAGTCTAGCCTTTATCACTTAATATTTTGAAACATATAAAACTAGTAAGAATTTTCATTTGAGATTGTGGATGTCCTAATTTCATGTACAAATGGTCCTCCAAAGCCCTTTTCTAAAGATATAACTTGTGCAAGCTTGGAGTTTAATGTAGTTATTGCGATCATAGTCTCACTAATAAGAGCTTTAAATGGCATCCCAAGTTAAAAACGTGCACAAAATTATAAGATCAAGCAACTAAATTAGAAAGGTTTATGTTCAGATTATCTATGAGGTGGTGTGATTGGTGTCTCATAAGAAATTACTCACATAGACACACCTTGGTAATTCTTGCTCAATCCCAACTTAAGATTCATCAAGAACATCAAATAATAAAAGAATATGTTAAAACACAACTTCTAGCTATACTAGTTAATATCTTACCTCCTTGGATGATGCCACATTAAGAGACTTAACTATCTAGCTTCATTTCATGCCTTCCCACCATTAATGTGTCTTCTATTCCTTATTTTTCCACAAAACAAGCTCGAGTTATTGACTAAAGTGAGAGCACGCACATGCCCATGCACACAAACACACATACATACAAAAACTCCCTCAAATGCCTTTTATGTACCATAAACAATAACTATAACGATCTCCTCCACATGTTTTTATTTCTTATTTTTTAAAAATTGTTTTTATCCTCTTAAGCACCACCACCCCATGACACTTGGGTTTTATTTATTTAGCATTTTTTGTAGCAAATGATTAAATTGCCCTCATATTTAGGCCCACCAAGGGTTCACTATATCCTACAACAAATCATAGTCCATTATTTGCATTAGATTTTATAATTAAACCATAATTAACTAGTCTTAGTCTCTTACCTTAATCTTTGGTGATTAACTCAAAATTGAGCCACTGTACATTAGCCTAAGGTTTTCAAGCATTATCGAACTAATATCGCTACTGTGGGCATGTATCATAAGGACTATTAGTGCACTCAGCTTTGACGCCAAGGTTTGACCGAGTGTTCTATGTGGGGACTGGGTCAAGGGTCAAAATTCTACAATTTGCATGTAATTAGGATTTTAAATTTATTGGGTCGTTACAACCTCCTAAATAAAAGAATTTCATCCTAGAAATTTGACTTAACTCGAGTGAATTCTTACTAGAAACACAACACAAGAGGAGGATAGCTAGTCGGTCCCTCCATCACTACTCACGTGAAATCATCCAAACGTGATTAAGTGGACTCGGATGTCTCTATAAACCGTGGGCTCATGGTCATTACAAAATAGTTTACAATAAACCCATCAAACAGTAGACTCACAAAGAAATGCCCCAAACAAATCGATTCATAACCTTGAACCGTGGTTTCACTAAGAACTTTTAACATATTGTTCGACTTCTACTATAAATCGTTGACTTAGTTAAGTCACTTGACTAACAACTTTTTAATATTTTTAATCTGAACTGTGGGCTTCATCAAGTCATTTGATTGGCAGTCTCATACTGCAAACTCATTGGTCGCTTGCCTGATAGTACGAATTGAGGGTTTGACTAGGTCACTTAACTAACAATTCATTAAAGTCGCGGAGGCGAAATCAATTGTAGTCAAAAGCCATCGTACGCGAGCACTTATAATATTCCTGATTTATTGATTATGTTAATGTTGCAACCTTTAAACCAAAGCTTACATGTGGTATTATCGCGCATTGCCACTGGATCTGGCTCCACAACAACAAGAACTCTCTCTCTTCGGTCGTGGCTAAGTAATGCTCTATTATGTAACCTTCAACTGTGGACAACTATCTCTATAATGTCTTAACTATCTGCAATAGTAACACACTCTACTACTACTACTACTACTACTACTACTACTACTACTACTACTACTACTACTACTACTACTACTACTACTACTACTACTACTACTACTACTACTACTACTACTACTACTACTACTACTACTACTACTACTACTACTACTACTACTACTACTACTACTACTACTACTACTACTACTACTACTACTATTATCTCCACTTTTACTCGTAGTGCCTTCCACCAGCTTCTGCTACATCGGAATAGGTATGTTGTGGTCGGTTGAGAGAACTTAACATCAGAATAGGTGGAACTGCTATATTAAGTGTTCGTTGCACTGGTGGTTACACCAACTTTATGCCCTAATTCTCATAGAAATCATGATCCAAATTTTGATTCCTCTTTCTCTTCCTGTCTCGTCCTAATCTCTACCCGAACTATGTCTTGACTTGGAGGACATAAATATCATCGGGGTAATTATGAAGGTATGCCTCTCTAGTGAGACCGTAGTCGTAAGCTTTTTGTAGAGTCTCTGGTTCAATAGTAACAACTGTCCCTTTGACACACGACAATAATCCCTCACAGAAAAAATGAACCCGATCCCTGTTAGTATCTCCTACGCCTCATACAAACTGCAACAAGTGCTGATATCTAACCATGTACTGCATGACTAACTCATCTCGCACCTACTCGATGTTCATGAACTCCATTCTTTTTGAAATCATTACTAACGGAGGATAGTAATTCACATTAAAGTGCTTCTTCAAATTAATCCAAGTCTTGGGCTCTCCAAGTATACCTATTAGATTGGTCCATCACGTGTCGACGTTGCCCTGATGTGCGAATGTTGCTAACTCGAGCTTCTTACTATCATTAATCCTCAGAAGCCTTTGTATCTTCTCATGAATTTTGATGAATATCTCTACCTCAATTAAGTCTGGTTTGCCATGGAATTTATTAGGTTTGAACTTCTCATATTCCTTAGTCAACTTAGCTTATGTTGTCATCTGAAAGTTAACATCTGTCAGGGATGGCACCATTACTTCTAGAAGTACGAAAACCATATATGTAACTAGTGTCGAGTGAACTGTAAAAATTGTGGGAGCGGCCAAAAGTGCAAGCATACTCGTATCCTAAGTCGGTGTCGTTGCAAGCGAGATAATGATGGTAATAATACCATTAATCCTCTAATATTGGTAAAGATCTCATCCAAAAGATGATCTTGAAACTTTTATGTCAAAACTCAAAACTATGCCGCATTGATATAGCGGGGACCTATGGCTTCACTCTAATCATCAGGCTCCTGCTGTGATTGACCATTGCAATTTGCAAATGTAGATTATGAGTCTTGATTAGCTTCCATAGCTACTAGTATTTATATAATACACATCAACAAGTAACATGTATAATTATAGTTTTAACTTTCCCTAACTCACTTCCCGCGGAGCCAACGTAAGCCTAGTTAACTTTTTTTACCATTTCATTTATAGTTTAGTCGCTTGTTCGAGTTGTTATTAAGTTTAACAAGTCTTAATGAATTACAAACAAGAAAATAAAATAATTAAAGCGGCAATAATTTAATCTAACACGACGATGAGACAACCATATGCGTGGAAACCCTGCAAACTAGATCTCATGCATATTAGGTGATGAAAATAAGAGGAAATAACGAATACATGTATCCAAGTGTTTGCTCGACCCATTAACTAGTTTTAAAATAAAGCTATACATGCACATCTATACAAAATATACATATGAGTAGCAAAAATAGAAGTCGTCTCTAGGGAAGTTTAAAGGAAGTCATCAAGTATCGCCTCCTTAGCCTTGCTACTAGAGGGACCTGTAATTGTCACTAAGATAGAGACAATTCCAGTGAGTAAAGCCAGATGAGTCTTTACAGTATCTCAAATGTCAAATAAATTGTAAGTCTAATAATCATCCATGAATTACCATGAAATAATGAATAAAACATGATTTCCAATTTAACAAACATATTAACGAGTAATTGAGTGTCGAGAACACAAAGAAAAGGCATCTAAACACTCTAAGTCCGTAAAGTGCGATAAAGTACCACAACTTGACTTTTAAGATGGTAAGTGGACTTAGCTACGTCACTTGACTACGACAGTTTAGATAAGGTCCATCAACTGTGGCAGACCGCAACCACTTCTACTAGCTTGACTCTCCTAAATCCTAACCTGTGGGCTTAGGTAAGTCCAATAGCCTATGTAGTCACAGTGTAGGGAAAATACCATAAAGCATTTCCACCACGCCCGCAACTACCATGTCGCCTACTTAGACCTTAGGCCACTCATTGTGAAATCCAAAGAATGCATGACCAATGATTTAATAAGGATAGCATAATTCAAATAAATAAGAGAACTCATGTGTAAAGATATCATAAGGACATCAATATAATGTAATGATTTCAATTTACAAAAAAATATCATGAAAGAAAATTCAATTCAATCGATTCCAATGGATACAAATCAACAAGAGGTTATTAACCAATAAATGCACAAATAAAATCATGTTAAGGCCCCAACTAGTTTACTTACAATAATATACTGCAATTCAAGGTCTTAAGCAAAGTTCCTCGATCTTCGGGCGCTCCAAGTTAACTATGCAACTTCTCTCATGTCTTTAATGTCCTAATAAAATCTATTACATTTTAAATATCTCGATAACATAGCCCAAAAGCCCCAAACATCATTTTGTTTTTCAAAAAAATATACTAACGTCAATACTATTAACTAATTAATAGTGACTTTAGCCTTCATCACTTAATAGTTTGAAACATATAAAACAACTAAAAATTGTCATTTGGCATTGTGGATGCCTCGATTTCATGTACAAATGGTCCTTCAAAGCCATTTTCTAAGAGAATGAGGTCAAAAGCCATTCAATGACCTAAATCTTCTTTTCTTCAAGATTTAAAGGCTTAGACAAATACGAGACTCATTTAATGGCGGATGAAGTAGTAGACTAACATTATCTAAAGACATAATGTGCAAGCTTGAGTTTAATATAGTTATATTGCGATCATTATCCACTTGTTTAATGTGACAACTCGTTTCCCCAAATGGGGCACTGCCCGGCCTAATCGCATCATTAGGCCATAATCCATGTCACATAGGACTTAACAACGTATTAGTAAGCCTTTTTGTCTCATTTCTCCTCGTTATACATGTTCGAGATAATTATTATTCACTTCTAGTTGGTCTTGATTTTCAGAATTAATTGAAACTTTATATCATTTTAATATTATATGCGAAAGACTTAATAAAATTAATAAAAACATTATAAAAACACATATTCTAGAAACCCAGTAAATAGACGATCACTTGATATTAAACTAAGTAATACATGTTTCAGTCGAAATCTATTCTATCATCCCTATATACATCCCAAGATTATACAAAAGGCATAGGTAATAAATACACAAAATGATCACCTTCAAAATAGCAAAACTACATGCCGAAGGCTCAGAGGTGGTCGTCGATCTTCTCTTTCCCTGATGTGCTACTCGAAAGATATGCGTCCACCACCATAAAAAGGACAGTGAGTACAGTAATGTAGAAAATAAATCTCGAGACTATTTATCACATTTCCAATATAATAGAAGATACCTGAAAGCATATAAATATAGAAGAAATGATGAAAATAGGAACATGTTAGGATATACCACAGTTAAAACAAATGAAACTAATAAATGGAGAAGTGGTAATGGTCTAGGTCTGAAGTCTCGACATCCTTGGAGAATCTAACCTCGTGTGCCGCGTAAACTCTTATATCAGGTAAAATATCAACTGTATAGAGTCCCGACATCCCTAAGGAATCTAACCTCGTGTGCCGCACAAACTCACAAATTAGGAATGACACCAACTGCATGAAGTCTCGACATCCATAGGGAGTGTAACCCCATGTGCCTCGAATATTCATAAATCAGGGACACTAGATCCAAGAAACACGTTGATAATGATAAGAATGACTTAAAATTATAGTTTCCAACATGACACAAGCTTATCAAAAGCACACAAGAATATGAGTACAACCAATATCTAAACTACACTAATAGCATGCTATTTCTACATTTATCAATATGTATAATATCAAGGAATAACATAGTACAAGGAAAATAGATAATGAGCCTATGAATATCATTCAACACCAATAAAGCCATAATAACAACAATCATACAATTAGAGAAAACATGCAAGTCATGGCATCGAGATTACAACAATTATATTAGTCCAAAAGACTGAAAAAGAGAAGTATGAAAAGGAAATGAAAAGGAGAGAATTGCCTTAACAAGTTTACTTACACATCACACGTAGTCCTATGCTAATTCAGTTTCCCGACACCCCCGTAACTTGCCAATAACCTCTCGATACTCTCTCTAAGTTCCTGAGGTTAAATAGGGTGTTTTAGAATAGGCCCAAGCTATTAAAGTTGGATTAAGTTGATTAGACATACCTCTGAAATTTTATTTAGAAATTTACTATTTTCCATGGTTTGGAGTTATGGTGGTGCCGTGTGTACAGATGCATGGCGCCACAATGGCACCGTGTCATTTGTCCCTCTTTTTCCCTTAACTTGACACTGTTGCTTGGCGCCATGCTGTATACAGGCATGATGCCACCATGACATCAAGCTTGGTATACACATTATGATGTCTATATTTGAATTCCAATGATTAAAACCCCATATACACTTCCATATGAAAAAACTAAACTTGAATTCATTCCCAATTACCTAGAATTCAAAACCTTTTTTGTTTTGAAAGGAAAAACTTGCAATTTTAACAAATTAACAAAGTTAAACTATAAATTGGTTTACCTAGTTGTATAAAACCCTTCAACTTGATCAAACACCTCCCTATTCACACAATTTCCTCAACATAATGTTGCATCATCTTATTGGGTTTTGGGGTTCATACACAGCGGAATATTCAAAACAAAATTTGAAAAACCCCAATAGGATAAAAAATAAGGTCCATTAAACTAGATATACTAAATTAAACCATACCTTAATCAGTAATTTCCTTCTCTGATCATTCGATCCCCAAGAGTTCAAGTGCGTATCCTCTATCAAAATTCCACACACGAACGATGACTACAATTTGGGGTGCTAGCCCCAAAAGAGACATAAAACATTTTTTCTTTTCTTTTCCAAAATCTAGAGAATTTGAAAATAGCAAAACGAAAATCTAAAATCATTTTAAGGTTTAACCATTTATTTATATGTGTAGATAAGCTCCCAGTTAAAATTATATTCATAATACAACTATTATATTTAGGCGGTTTAAGATCAACAGGCTAGCAAGGGCAAGGGGTCGACAATTGGTGACTTCCTCTGAGGATTCTCAGAGAAGCTTCTCCTTTTACTTATAGGTTTTTGTGCTTTTGTATTGTGGCTATATATATGTATATATATATATGTATGCATGTATATGTTGTTTTAATAACACTTGGGGATCTCTTTGGGACTTGAGTGACACTGATACATGTATATTCATGATTTCCCTCTTACTGTCACCATATATATATGCATGTTATCTATACCAAATCTTATAATAATGGAGAGAGAGGCCGCTAGGCCTGCGTTGACCTTGCGAGGGCCGACTCGGGGGTCCATATAGGCTTAGGCCGAGCGGCCCAATTTGTGGGGACTGGGGGCGTTACACTTACATACATATTTAGTAATCTATATTGATAACATGCAATCTAAATCTAATTAAAGAGCTTTATACAAAGTAGTATAAAATTGATTGTTGAGAGCAATTAAAGTAGTCCATAAGAAAAAAAAAAGTTTGGGAATCAAAGTAGTTAAAAAGTAAAAAAAAAGTAGTTCGAGTTTGGGAATTAGCGGTAGTCTACTATCAAGATATTTCTACTATTTTGTGTCATTATGTTGATGGTCTAAAGACTTTCATCAAATCCAATAGAAAATCATATAAAAAACAAATATGCTAAGAAGACTGAGAAGTAAGTATAGACAGAGCATATCTAAGAATTCACTATGTCCTCTTTGTTTTACTACCGAAAGAGTTTAAGCCTTATCATAGCTATACCAGTAAAAATAATTTTCAACCCTTTTTATAGAGTTGGTCGATTGACAAATAACCAAATTTCACAAAGAAAAGCTATGAAATCTATCTCAAATATAAAATCCCTATAGATAAGTTCCTTGAAAAAAATATACTCAAGATCTTTAAATTCACTTCAACAACAACAACAACAACATCAACAACAACAACAACAACATAACAACAACAACAACAACAACAACAACAACAACAACAACAACAACAACAGTTTCAATGTCAAATTAACTGGGTCGGCTACATAGATCAAACTCTTACATTATGCTTGATTTAGTGCAATTGATGGTGAGCTTTCCAAACTATTCAAATCCCTCATAATTAATGTGTCCAAAATCAACTTCGGTCAAGCCTTACCTCGTCGAATTTCTTCAATTTTTATTGAGTCAAGTTTTTTAGTGGGGGCATTTGCAGGCCGTTTTGTAGCTAACCAAACCACCGCAACCTCCCTTCCTCAATCTTTATGTTAATTGCATGTGGCCAAATAAAAATGCAATATAAACTAAGCATCAAACATGGTTTATCTTATTTAGCCCTAATGAGATGTTCCAATGTACATGGTAGTCACACAACAAAGTTAAAGAGATATAAGGAGTACATTACACTTGAGCTCCAAGTTCAAGAAATCAAAAGAAGAATTAAGAAAAAAGTTGGAGAGCCACAATCAAGATCTCCCGATAAGCTTGCTTTAGATATCATCATAGACTCACAAACAATAAATTGTTCTAAAGATGATGAACCATTGTTAGTGGAAGAATGTATTACATCCATCCGGGTGTGATTTTAGGCTTTTTAAAGAACTTGTGAAAGTGAAACCCAAGTTGGGTCTGCCACCAAAATCTCACAATTTATTAACTCCCACTATTGCATAGCTCGGATAATGTTCAAACTAGTTTCATATTGTACTACCTAATTCCAATGGGTTGCTAAAGATTAGTGACGTTTATATGCAATTTAATAAGCAAAGTTTTTTCCGCATTTTCTTGTGTAATATTTGGGCACATGATATCCATAGTCAATAATATAACCAAAATGCGTACAATCCAACGCAAAATGCAAAAAATAGGCGTATCAATTGCTTTCATGTATCATCACCACCCTCCACACCTTTAGAGATTAATAAGACTTTGATAAAATGAACTCCCCGACTAAAAAGACTCAAGCTTCCACACAATAGAAAATAATGGAAACCAAATGTCCAAACTTTCAAACAATCAAAACAAAATTTGATGCTCTCTTCGTCTCCGTTTGAAAGTTTTCAAATGAAAATAATAATGGTGTGAATTTTGCTCGTGCCTTGCAGAGCAAGTTATCTCTGTATTTATGTTTCGTGTCAATGATTTACAACCTTTCGACGTGAATATACATGTCACAGTCTCGAAATAATGCTACTAGACTATGATAGTAATGGATAACAAATAATTGTGACAATGTGCTCTGTAACACATATGTGCTATATGACTATGCGACATGTATTATTTAATGAGCATTCCTTACATCCCCCTTAAACTTGGGGAGG
Source organism: Stephania yunnanensis (assembly GCA_039657365.1). Lineage (NCBI taxonomy): Eukaryota > Viridiplantae > Streptophyta > Magnoliopsida > Ranunculales > Menispermaceae > Stephania > Stephania yunnanensis. The sequence continues at coordinate 47,495,016 of CM077585.1, read as the reverse complement.
TTGAGATCACACCAAATTTGTACCTTATTAACTGATGCTTCGAGGAAGAAAGTCCTTTGGTTAGACAATCGACGAGTTGATCATTGGAAAGAACATATTGTACATCCAATTTTTGTTGAAGGACTCGATCACGAATGAAGTGAAGATCAATCTTAATGTGTTTCATGTGGGCATGAAACATTGGATTAACGACATGTGCATTCACACTTTGATTGTTACACCAAAGGATTGGGCGAGATGAAGGATATAAATGAATTTCTTGCGCAGTAGTGATTCCAACCACATAATTTCAGCAGTTGTGTGAGCAACGGAGTGATACTCGGATTTAGTACTGGAACGAGAGACAACGCTTTATTTCTTGGACATCCAAGAGATAAGGGAAGAGCTGAAAAGGATGCAATAACCCCCAATAGATTTTGATCTTCAGGGGATGATGTGCAATCAACGTCGAAAAAAAAACTAAGGAAAGTCGAGAGCTAGGTTTGATATGAAGTCCCAAGTCACTCGACCCAGCAAGGTATTACAATACCCATTTCAAGGCTTGCTAATGAACTTCACGAGGTGCTTGTTGGAATTGACTAAAGGTGATTGATCACAAAAAGACGTCTGAGCAAGTATGAGTTAGATATTATAGACCGCCAACAAAGCTATGATATAATGTTTGATTAGAAAAGAGAGGACTTGAGTCCAAGTGGTCCAATTTGGTGAAACAACAGGGGGTCAAAAAAGTTTTAAGGTTTGAGAAACCAACACTCTCGATGAGATCTTCATATAATGCTTTTGTGAAAAGTAAAACCCCATGTAATCACGATGAACCTCGATCCCTAAAAATTAATGGAGGTCCCCTAAGTTTTTCAAGGCAAATTGAGAGCTAAGGGATTTGATAATTGAGGTGATCATGCTAATTGAGTTACCTGTGATGAGAATGTCATCAACATATATTAAGATATAAGTTAGTATGGTACTCTTTTTATGTATGAAGAGGGAATAATAAGCCTGAGAATTTTTGAAGCCCCAAGATTTTAGAGCATGTTTCAGCCTATCAAACCAAGCTCTCGGAGCTTGGCGAAGTCCATATAGTGCCTTATGAAGGCACCACACATGTGTGGGGACTTCCTTGGATATGAAACCAGTCGGTTAGGAGATGAAAACCTATTCGGATAAAAGTCCATGTAGAAAGGCATTTTTCATGTCTAATTGTCGCACATGCCACTTATAGGATGGGGAAAGTGAGATAATAACATAAATTGTTGAGGCTTGATCAACTTCTGGTTCTTAATTGAAGCCCTTTGCAACTAAGAGAGCTTTATGGTTGTGGATCGAACCATCAAAGTTGTATTTCACATTGAAAATCCACTTAGTGCCAATAAGTTTATGAGCATTGGTAGATGGGACCAAAGACCAAGTCTTATTGGTAAATAGAGCGTTGAACTCATCCCTCATCACATTTTTCCATACAGAGTATTTTAAAGCTTTAAAGACAGTCTTGGGATTATACCATATCCAGAAGTAGAGGGGGAACTAGACGTAGCGGTCGAGAATACCTTCTTTATGGATATACCATTTTTAGCCTGAGTGAGCATTGGGTGTGTATTAATAAGGATTTATGGTGGAAACTTAATAGGGGAATGCACTGTACTAGGTGATGAGAACCGTAAGTAATGTTGGTGTGGTGGAAGTGGGTATTGGTGAGAGTGGTGGTGTATGTGAAGGTGAGAGAGTGATGGGAAATGGCATTGTGATGGTTGTATGTGGTGGGTCAGAGATAGGTGGAGTAGGTAGAGTAGTTGGGAGAAGAGTTTAGTAGGGGAAATCATATTCATCAAAGAGTAAATGCCTATTGATGTAAAATCGATTTAAAGGACTTAAGCAAATGTACCCTTTGCGAGACGGGTTGTATCCAAGGAATAAGCATTTGGTGGAGCGAAATTGAAACTTGTTGATATTGTAGGGTCGCGAGGTATGGGTAGCACGCACAACTAAACACGCGAAGTATAGAATAATCACGGGGTTTGTTATGCAAGACCTGATAAAGACTCAAACCATGTAGATTTGGAGTAGGGAGTTAATTTATGGTGAAAACAACCATAACTGTTGTATCCAACCAAAAGGCACGGGGGAGCTTTGCATGGGCAAGGAACGTAAGACACATGTCAATAATGTGGCGATGTTTGCTTTCCGCCGTTCCATGTTACTGATGTGTATGTGGGCATGGATGTTAAAAAGGATCCCATAAGTGTTCGGATAACTCAAAAATTTTCAATATCCCTCCCCCCAATCTGTGTGAAGAGCCTTGATGGAATGAGATAATTGTTTCACAACAAGAGTCCAAAATTGAATGAATGTGGAGAGTTCCTTAGACTTTTATTTGAGGGATATACCCAAGTAAATCGGTTTTGATCATCAATAAAGCGAATACAATATCTATATCCTTGAGATGAAGAAGTACGAGAGGGTCCCTAAAGATCATTATGTATAAGATCAAGTATTGAAGTAACACGGTTTACATTGTCATGAAAGGGTAAAGCATGGGCTTTCCTATATTGAAAAGAACTACAAACTCCAATATTTTTGATAGGGACTCTTTGATTACAAATTTGAAGTACTTGATGAACTATAAAATCATTAGGGTGATCGAGATGTGAATGTCATAGATCGAAGGTGGAAGGAGAAGAGGATGTGATGAGAGCAGATAAATAAGATGTATACTGGGATGCGGCCGTGAGGAAATGAACTGGTATAGTCCATCTTTAAGTATCCCCCGATGAAGAACCTTGTGTATGTGAGCATCCTTGATTAAGCATTTGTCAACATGAAATTCAAGGAATACACAATTATCATTAGCTAGTTGAGAGACTTATATGAGGTTCTTCTTTATAGAAAGAGAACATAAAGTGTGAAGCATTTTTAAGTCATGAAGAATAGGAGAGGAACTAGTGCAAGAGATAGGTAGTTAAGCACCATTACTAACCATAATGCTTTCGGTACCTGACTATTCAGATTAGTTAGTCGGGGCATGTGGATCTGATATGATGTGGTGGGTGGCACCACTATTGAAAAACCACGATAAATTAAGTATAACTGGAGGTGCAGCTACACATGCAGAGTTATGAGTCTAGTGAGATTGTTATGTAGATTGATTTGGAGTAGACCCCATGTAGGAGTTATCGCTTTGATGATAACAAATCGCAGTCGTGTGACTAACCTTACCACAGATTTGGTAAGTAGGGCGATTGTTGTTAAAGGTTTGACCACCATTGCGACCAATTCTATTGCAGTAGCCACCCCTGAACTGTCTCAGATTTTTTGTGTTGCTTGGAGATCCGAAAATACTAGCCAAGGAGTGTCTAGATTTGTTTTCGACAACATGAATGGTAGGCCCTTAAGAGCCATATCCAACAGAAAGAGACTCCATGGCTTGTTTGTTTTGCAGTTGCAAAAGTTTGGTTTCAAAGTTAAGAAGGGAAGCTTGTGTTTTATACTAAGATAGGTCTACTTTCTCTTGAAGGAGGGTAGTGATTAGGAGGTATTGCCCATCCAAGCCGGCAAGAACACACGAAATCTGGTCACTAGTGGGTAGGAAGACTCAGCCGCCAAGAGGCTATCGACAAACCTTTTCATAATGCCCAAATAATCAGTCATGGATTGGTTACCTTTTCTAGTTGTTTGAATATTGGTCCTGTAGAATTTGATATTTTCTCTGTTGTGTGCACCACGTAGATCCTCAATCGCCTTCCATGTCAAATGACAAGTTGAGTGACCAGTGACTTGTTGAGCATCATCTAGGGTGAGAGAGTTGAGTAGCCAACACGTTAGATAGTTGTCTTTGCTATCCCAATCTTCATGCTCTGGATTTAAAGTACTGAGGTATCCTATATCGGAGCCGGATAAGGTTTGGTCCCATATAGGCGGTTATCTTGACCCCCTTGACAAAAGTGACTATAATGGATTTCATAAGAGAAAGTTTTCTCCGTCAAGTTTGATGCTCAAATCTTGACTGAATGAATTCTCGAAGGGAAATTGACTGTGACTCGATGGAGTGGTTACCATGATAGGCGGAGAGACTGAGCTCTATTGAGGAGTTGTCTCACTCACGATGTTGGCCATGGAGAATCTCTGATACCATGAAAATTTTTAAAATGAAAACAATAATGGTGTGAATTTTGCTCTACCTTGTAGAGCAAGTTATCTTTGTATTTATGTTCTATATCAATGATTTAAAACCCTTGAATGGGAATACACATGTCACAATCTCGACATAAAACTACTGGACTATGACAGTGATGGATAACAAACAATTGTGACAATGTGCTCTGTAATACACATGTGACAATGTGACATGTATTATTTAATGAGCATTCCTTACACCATTCAATAAATTAACCAACTGGACACAATTCAAAATCAACATTATGCAAAAATAGTCCACCAATGTTTCTTCATAATGAGCTTTCAATCTATCTAATAAAATAGTGCAACTGAACAAAACATTTGTGCAAAACTCTCTAATTCGACAAAGGGAGGGAAGAAGGCCAAAATGGTGTTCGAATGGAGTTGCCCTCATAAAAAATAAAAAAACAGAGTGAAGGGAAGAAAACCTAACCTTACAAAGAAGTAGAGATCAAACAACACCTTGTTCAATCTCTATTTTTAAAACTCTAATAAGTGAGCATCTAGTGAGGAGATGGTTGTGGATATGCTTGAGTGCGAAGAGAACGCCGTCAACAAAGGTTTTAGAAAGCAAGCCTCCCATAACCTCTTGCCTTCACCAAAACTCCTCAAAGCAAGTAGATTAAGAGATGGCAGATAAGCAAATCAATGAAGAGGTGACGTGTAGGGAAGCAAGACGATTTATGAAGAGATGAGGTGCAGAGAAGCAAGTAGAGAGAAGAGCCAGAGAAGCAAGATGATCGATGGATTGCCGAGGCAGAGAAACAAGTAAGATTCACGCTCCTAAAAATCTTGCTAATGACGTCCCCAATCAAAAAGGGAAAAACTAAAAGTGTTGGTTTGGTTTCTTAAATTCTATGCACACACGTGTTGTAAAATTAGGAAATAATCTTCTAAAAATTAAAAAGAAAATAAAAACCAAAGCAAATCAAGGTTTCTCAGTGCCAAAACAATTTTGGTAGGTGACAAATTACATAATGACGGGAGTTATCCTCATTAGCCTTGAAATATAAATCCCCTCCTTAATTCTCAAGCCTTTAAATGATCAAAAGATATTCCCCTTACTAAATAATGCTTTTAACCATGAGATTCGATTAGTATGATCACTAACTTTTGGTGATTAAAAACTCTTTTTCTTCTAGTGACAACTTCTATAGTTTGATTTCAAATTGATGCTAACTTTTGTTGTTTTTCTTCCCTAATCACCTGTGCATACTCTTTAATTAGCAATGATTGGTAAAGAATCAATACTTAAAATTAGGGGTGGGCAAACCACGGTTTGGCGGTGAAAACCATCAAACCTCCACCAAACAGGGGTTTATGGTTTGGTCATTTTGTAAACCACTACAAAACTGCGAACCTCAAAATCGCAAGCAAACCAACCGTGGTTTGGGTTGTTTGGTTATACAATTTTCTATTGACACATTTTTAACATAAAAGAATTTCCTACACATTTCATACATGTTCATCAACAAAACATACAACAAAACACATATCTATAATTGCTATTCACCAAAAACACATTGAAACACACGAACTCAATAAAAATTATGAACCCAAGTAGCATGAATATTAAAATCGATACAACCTAATAAATAAAATACATCATATCATTTTTTCATATGATATCCTTTGATTAAACATAAGACATGGAATGCCACCCTTAATGTTCAATCGTACTAGTCTCGAACTTTAGGTAAATTGAAAGACATCTAAGTGACATTGATCATATCAATTCACGTGGACTTGGCCATTATCAGCTTATCATTTCGAGGGACCTACTAAAATCTCTCTCTATACGAGTGTGACAAATTCTATCTTGATTACATACCTTTACATATTATTCTCATGGTAACCAATCACAATAATTATAATCGTCTAGTTAAAGACAACGTTTGATTGTGTCAAATTACCATGCTCATAATATTGAAGTCTATGGTAATCTCAACGCGAATGACTAAATGATATACCTATCATGAGTAACACCTATGACTTAATCCATGTGGTGTTCATATAGCGGGTCCGTCTAGTACTTTATTCCCAAACAAGTACTCATGATCTTGATTCGTATCCCTATACGCATGATCATCATATGACCATTAACAAGATTCAAACTAGATTTAATTCATTATAGTTTTCAGTATAATTACGAATAGGGACATTTATGATATTTCAACAAATACCAATGGGTCTTATTATATGGTAAACATGCAATCACTTATAATAAAAATAGCAAATAAAAACCTATATTTTATTAACTAAAATTGTAAGATAAACAATGTTTCTAGATTAACATATGGCACATGCCCCAACACATCTCTCGAGATCTCGTACTTCCTCTTTGCATGCATGAAATGAAAAAAAGGGTTGTTTGCAAGCAAATCCTACTAACGTACCTTTATATAATGGTGAGGTTAATAATAGCCCTTGACGTAGTGTAAACACCCATCACTAGAACAATCTAATGACTTACACTTGCCCCACAATACACTAACTTAGTCATGTTAATTCACATTCATGTACTAAGTTACATAGTGATTGTGGCAACACGCATCTCGAGGCATATCAACGCTTAGTGTTTTCTTTTCTTAACTTAGGCCTCATTTACATAAATCCAACTATAGGCACATTATATTAGTTATATTAATCATATTGAACTAAATTATGACTTATGACATCACTATCTACCTCTGGTCTGAGACTGACACTTATCTCGAGGCGTGTCTCCACCTACACGATTGGTTACCTTAAGCTTGTGATTACTGTTAACTCAAATCCTAATTAACATGAGTGAGGCTCGTGCATAAGTCTGGTGTACCTCGATTAGGGTGTACTTGGGGTTTATGTGATGATTTGTGTTTATATGATATGTTTGGTGAATTTATATGTTGTAGTATAAAAAGAAAGTTTACATGCAAGCCTATAATCGAAAAATAAACAATTAAATAATAAATAGTCGGTACACCAAGCGGGACGAGAGGGTCATGAAATGAATTTGCACACACAAAAACACTTGTAAGCATGTTCGATGAATCTATCGGTGAGAAAATTCATAAAGTATATATAATTATGTATAATTGAAATATAAATATATAATTAAAACTATATGTTTGATTTGAATTATATGGATCATTGGATTATCTCGAAATGAGTGTAAGTGTCGATGGTGTTAAGATTTGTGTCACGGGAGGTGTTACTTTAACATATCATTCACTTGATCAACCTCGAGATAGCGCAATGGCATATCTTGAGAAAATACATATATTTAAATCAAAAAATTTAAACTAAGCTTCATAGATCATTCGATCAATAGAGAGATAAGCAACTAAGGGTTCGATTTTAAGGAATCGATCAGAGAGATTGTTTAAAGTGATTCATGGAGATCAAACCATTGTAATATAGGAATTCATCACAGAGGTAAGTTGAGTTTTTAGTTTCAATTTTAATTCAATAGTAGGTGATGATTTCTCTGTGAATTATTGTTGTTAGTGATTGGAAATGGGTTTATACCTCACTAGGTTCTCCATGATGTGTTTGGAAGTGTTTGAGGTTGTTTTGGATGATTTAGTAATAGAATAGTGGTTGTTGCCCTATTCACTATCGAGATAGTGCATGGTGGAGCGCGCTCCCTTCATCAATTGGGATGAAACCAGTTGGTGGAGTGCACCCCACCAAGTGAGGAAGCGTGATCCCATCCCATAAAACAACAACTCTGATGTATTTTGCTTAGGATTTCTAGAGGTATTGGGGGACTGAATTAGGGGTTCTGAATATAGGTTATTATGCCTATATTAACTACAAATGGTTTATGATAGGTTTTGGAACATCGGGAAAGCTTGTGTGACCTAAAAAGTTAGGAAATATGGAAATGGAGACCTAAATCGATGTATGTATGGACTCGCTTATTTATCAATGTTGCATGGATATGTTAGTATATGTAGTTCGTATAGTTTATGGACTGAATGGGGACTATGTACACTGTGATGTGTTTATTAAATGAAAAATGGTGTTTAATGTAATCAGCGAGAGTAAATCTGGAAAAATTGAGATTAGGTTATATAGGATATAGGTTTAATTCTTTGGCATATATGTTAAATCCTAGTTTGATAAATAGGTTGCGTGGATTATATATGTACTAGAGGGTTTAGGATAGAACTACTAAACATTAATGGATTGGCTAGACAACACATCGGTCAACGCGTTGGTCTACCAATCGCATTAATGGTTTCAGTGGGTAATGAACCTTAGATTTAAAATGAAATAGAAATCACAATGTAATAGTCATTAACAGTTTAACTTGCATCCGTTATTTATTGGAATATATGTTTTTCATAATGCCTGTGTAGTTATCTTGGGTTCATATTGTTATTGCATATTACTCTTAATTATTATATGGAATGTTGATGGCTTTTTGAATCCTTACTTACTAAGCAAGTTAGAGCGTTCACCCTAACTTTAACATTTCAGGTTCTTAGCCTAGCTCTTCGATGAAGGGAAAAGAGAAGACTTAAGAGTCTTAATAGCTTCCTACGATGTAATGAGATTTTTTGTATATATATATATATACATGTTTGACTTACTATGTGGTTTATGAACAGGGTTGGGAGGTTTTATATTCGAGTTTTGGGTTTTGATATAATCTGTATTTATGTATATCATTTTAATTATTGAAAAAGTCTTAATTTCTCGCTGATTATTTTTTGAATTCTTAATTTGATATCGATATATATGTTGAGTTTATCAGGTACATAAAGAGAGGCTGTTGGCTCTAGTTAAGTCTAGGTGCGTTAACGGGGCTTAATTAGGGTTTCGGTCAAGTATCGCCCTAATCGGGATAAGGGATGCTACAAATTTATATCAAAGACTAAGGTTTATCATTTTCAAATTAATTGGTGACTCTGATACAATTTGGTATCATAGATGAGGATTTAAACTCATTTTCACTTTCAATTTTTTTTTCGAAATAAGTGATAGCATATCCTCACAACCGGATCCTAACTTTACTAATTATGAGAATTGTCTCGAGTTATGAATAAGCTTAGGGTATGTTAAACGATTTTTATCGAGGTTTTGGGAGGAAAATAAAAGTGAAAAAATTATTATATGTTATTGGCTAAAATTATTGTTATCTATTGCATATATATTACTTCATTGTCTTCTTTATATGTTACCATGATGGTCTTATCTTTCCTTTGATTTTAGAATCTAATAGCAGATCAAAGAGAGGGTTCACACAGATTAGGACCCTAAGGTAAAAGGGAAACTGAGGGATCAATGAAAATTTAAAATGGAGCAGCAAATGATGGAACTTATATATGGAGTCTCAGGCAAAACTTATAGAAATGCTGATGGCTCAAATGAGACCACCAGTATAGCGAAATGAGACATAACTTGCAACCTGTCTCGAGGCTAGCAAAGTTGAGGGAAGAGCTGAGATGGTAGAAACTTTTACTTAAATGATTTTAGCACATGTTAAGGTGTCGGAGATAGCTACCACGGTGCATGTTGATTCTGAGAAGGCTACATTTCTCAAAACCCACATGGAATTTATGAAATATGACATTATGAGGTTCAACGACACTATAGAGGAAGGGGTAACTAAAACTTGGATATTGGAGATGGAGCAAAGATTTGTTTATGTGGATGTTGAGGATCGATTCAAGGTTAAACTGATTACTTTCTTGTTGATTGATTCTGCTTGAAAGTGGTGAAATTCCCTAGAGAGAAGGAAGACTATCACCACTTGACCATAGTTTAGGATAATATTTTACAGGTAGTATATCCAAAAACTAGTCAGGAACAAAAAAGATTGAGTTTATTCAGCTGAAATAGGGAGCCAAATCTGAATAGGAATACGAGCGAGAGTTCACTAATTTAAATGAATTGGCTCCCAAAATGGTGGAGTCAAAGGAGAGTAAAATAGATTTGTTTCTCAGTGGGCTGAATTATGAGATTTGTATTATGGTTTCCTCTCATCGCCGCACTAGTTATGCATTTATATTTGAGAGTGCTATAGAGGTGGAAACAACCTTATCACCAAAACCTTCCGGAATAGTATCTACGCCACCAATAGTACCACAGCTCCCTAGGGAGTCAAAGGACCCATAAACTTGCTAATTTTCATCCATCGAAGAGGCATAGGAGTGCAGCTAGAGTAACTATACATATATGGTCTATAGGGACAACATTTATTAGTGCACCAATTCAACCAGTTTCTCAGGCTTCAGTAGCCAAATCACCTTTGCTACCACCTTAGTCTGGAGGTAAGAGTAAGAGTAGGGCACAATCATTACAAAAACTAAGTCGATCTGGGTAGGTTCTACAGGTTAGTGGTTTTTCTCATAGAGCTTCTATGATATGTTATCGGTGTGTATAGACAAGGCCTATTAAAATATAGTTTTCTATACTATCGGTCGCATCGGCAGGTAATACAACACAGTCGGCACGAGGACAGACTCATATAGTGGCTGAGGCAGATCTAGAGGCTAATAAGAGGCTTGTGGAAGGTATTTTAAACATTTGTTGTTTAGATAAGCATGTATTGATTGATGCTGGTTCTATAGTGTTAGGGCCAGTCTCATTAAGTCCTGAACTAGCCTAATTCCCCTAATTAGGCATTTAATCCATTCAATTAACTTCAACCTTAAAATGATTTTTAATATAATCCTTGATAATGCTCCAAAGCTAAATTTATATCCTTACTCAAACTTAATTCATGATTTGTTTAACTAGAGCAAATTGGAGAATCACACGGATTATTATCTATGTTTTTGTAAAAATCTCATCAACATCTCCCCTAAAAATTATATGCTAGAAAATTCACATAATAGACAACAAAATAATGAGAAGCCTAGAAGGTCCCATAACTCCCTACAATTCACAATATGTATCAAATTGAAATTTCTAAATTATCTTAGAGTCTCCGATGCCTTATTTACAACTGTACAAACCCAATATAAATTGAAACTAAATCATAAACCTCTTTAATTACTTCAAACTAATTTAAGAGACTCACATAACCGATTTGAGAATGTTTCACACCCTACATTCGCCCCACAACCAAAAAAAAATATAACATAACTACATCAAGAACTAGACTTTTAAAAATGAAAACATTCCCCAAGGTTCTTTGAGTCTTGTCCATTCTTTCTTGTATTCACCAAGAATCTGACATCATCAAAAATAACTCAAAGATGTCAGGTAAGTAAACTCCTACACTACTCTATACTATTGCAAATGTTATTCCTAAATACATAGAGACATGTAATTGTATTCCCAAATAAAAAGAAATATAAATAACAACGTGAATCCTTTTGTTCCTTTTTCCAAATTATACTCGGATGTCGACTTTCAAATATAGTACATAAACAATACTTGGAGTTCATGAGATGCAAAGGCAATGTGTCGAAGTGGATTTCCAAGCAAAACGTGTCAACTCAGTCATACACATCTACAACTAAACTTAGGGAAATATATGCTAAGTATGACTACTACTAGCTTAGGGAAATAGCCAACCACGCTCCGACACATCCATTTCCATCAATGCATGTTTGCTAAAAAACTTGCGTGCCTTGCGTCTTATGTGTTCCAGTCTATTTGGTCAGGAAACCCAGTCTTAAGTCGCGCTCGTGAGCCGTATCACTAACTAGCCATTGTTCGGAATGACATGAATAGATGACTAAGAATGAGGCGAAACACAATGCAGACTAAACAAAAATACATGTAACAAAGATAAAACTTCATAAATAGTAAAGACCATTATAGGGTTTATTTACAGTGTAACCAACTTGAAATTGATAGTGAAGCCTCAATAACAGGTTCCCCGAGTTTCACGTACATCCATATATCATATTAAGTAATGAATTTCGCATTTTAATGTTAAACCTCTATTTTAGTACTTCAAAGTCGTATTTTAACTTACAATGGGCTTAAAATCTTCTAATAACTTTTATTGACTATTTGAAGTCTCTGAAAGCACTATTATACCTATTTCCATGTCATTGAACTTCTAAATAGGTTTTAACCATTTATTTATTAGATCTCAAATAGAATCTTAACCGCCTATTTCACTTGAAAACAACTTACAATGCCTATAAAATCCAAATCAAGATTTATAACTCAATTACAAAATAAATGGCTTTGCCTATCCCAAACTTTGATTAAAACCTTTAAAGAGTCCCAATTAGACTTATTTAGTGTCAAGGCCTTGACCATTCAACCATGCACCCGACACCTTTAGTCAAATGCTGTGTGACTTTACCCCCAAACGATCTGTGTCCCCTCCATATACTCGCTTTACCACGCGATATATGGGCAAAGTCTTTTGCCTCCCACATTTCAATATCGAGTCCTGTAGGCTTAAGACCTCAGTTTATCAAAACGTGTACCATTGAGATGGTCCAGCTCAATGGTACCAACTCACTAAATTTATGGCCTTAAGCATCCAAGGCGCAGGTTCGAGTTGTGGGAGGCAAAAGACTATGCCCATATATCGCGTGGTAAAGCGGGTATATAGAGGGGACACATATAGTTTAGCGGTAAAGTTACACTTCATGTGACTCAAGGTGCTGGGTGCACGGTTGAGTGGCCCTGACCTTGACATCTTGATGACCAACTCTTTGCAATCCACCTCATTGAATCACAATTCATTGCATTTAACAAACCAATTTGATTCATTAGATCATCAAACCATAATTACTAAACTAAACACACATCACAACATCAATACAACAATGTAATTCATCAACAAAACTCAATTTAGTTGCTAATCCACTAACTTAATTCACTTGGTCACTCAATATGTTCAAAACTAATTTCCCCAAGCTATTACAAGCTATAACTTATGAATTTATCAATTTAATAACAACCTCTTTCAAATCTTTCAAAACTAACACTAGTCTAGCCTAAAGCATACTTGACCAATCATTAAGTCTGGTATACCCAGCCCAACCATAATAGGTAGTGCCCTAACCATGCCAGGACACTATTGTGAAGTTGTTGATGCAACAAGAACAATGACATAATAGTCCTAATACAAACCATAACATCATTGCATAGTCTTTTCCCTATATAATCCTCAATTTCCTTAATTATTTTTACTAATTGAATCTAATAACAACGACACAAACATAGTCATACAATAGTTTATATTCACCCTCAATCTCTTAAATCTTTCCCCCTTTCAACTAACTCAATAATAACATCAACAATAGTAGTTCTGTTGCAACCCATCATCATCTTCACAACCCTTCCAATCATCACCCTCATCTAACTCCCCTAACTGCCCTCCCAACACAAATAACAATACAACAATAATAACTATATGTCTTTTCCATCTCCTTTGATTTCCCCAACTTAAGCTTATTAACTTATAGAACAATTTAATTTACAGTTTAATTTACAATTTAATTTTCAAATTGGTCATCAATCAAATCCATTGAATTTCTAGGAATGAAATTGAACAAACACAAAAAATTTAAAACCAAATGCTTACCTCGACAGTGCTGTCGGTGTAACAACCCGCTTTAATTAATCCGACTAAAGAGCAAATTACCTATTAGGACCTTAAGCTCAGACCTATGTGGGCGTCGTAGATAAGTCTAAGACGCCTAAAGGTAAATTTTTATTTAGTGTGGCGCGCGTTAATTTATTTTATTATTATTTAATATTGACGTTGTACTAGTATTAGAATTTCAATTGGTTCCGTAGTGCATGTTAGTGTCGGGCGTAGTAGGATTGATAGCCTAATTAGACATTTGAAATTAATTATTTTAATGGCTATGAGATGATCGAAACTAAGCATTCATATTAATGTACCCAAAGTAATTAACTTAGAGCCTAAGAAAAATAAAAATGAGAGTCTAAGCTAAGTTGTATTTTAATTAAATCCTAAGAGACACCTAGGGATGTCTTCATCTATGAAATCCTAGGAAAATCAATGCTTTAGAAATTAAGGGGAGTTGGCTCATTCTAAGCCACACAGATTAGGTGGGCTGATATATATATATATACCCAAACAATTACACTCACTCTCTCTCCATCGATTTACTAGTGCCTCATCAAGAGTGGGAGAAGGTGGAGAAGGGAGGTGGGGTGATTGGTGGCATTGGTGTTGATTAAGTGCATTACGCAAGGCTTTAGTTGAGTTCTTTACTAATACAACCCATATATTCTTGATATATATACCTTGCTAGATGCATATGGCAGTGGATTGTTGGAGATTTCATGGTTAAATCTTGTTGTTGTTGTTGTTGTTGTTGTTGTTGTCATTGTTGAATTTATTTGGGGAATAAATGAAAAGTTGGTAGATGTTGATGTTGTAGTGTTGTTGTCGTCGTCGAAAAAAAAGAAGAAAAATGAAAAAAAAAATGATGATAAGGGTGTCTCTAGAGATGGGGGTGTTGGGTTGAGCCAACTCGGGCTCGACCCGGTTGGGCTGGACCGACCCGGGTTTGACCCATTAGGTCGGACCAGACCCAAAAAATGAAAATAAATTACAAAAAGTTACACAAAATGGATAAAAAATAGTTGAAAATACAAAAAATCTCATTAAAAAATAAAAAAATATGAAAAATTAGAAAAAGCTAGGAAAAAGATTTTCGAGGCTTGTTTGGGCGTTTGACACCCTGTATAACCCGAAAAATGTGTCAAAACTAAAATTCTTGTAATGAAATTTCAAAGTTTTGGTCCCGCATTATAAACTCACTTAATCTAGCTCTAAAATAATTAAAATGGTATAATTGGACATCAGGGACCTATTAGACCATATTCGGTTGTTGTGTGCGCAGTAAAAGGCGCGAGTGGGTTTTTTCGGAGCGATTTATGAGCGTCGAGGTAAGTAAACCCACGAGAAAGTCAGCTTAGAACTTATTTATTTCCTTCGTAAATTTATTTATTTCACATTACTTTTCACCAGTTCAGCTTGCATGTTTACTCTATTCATGTGTGTGTATGTCTGCGTATTATCGAATGGATGGTATGACCTATTTTCGGCTCTCTCGTCGATGTCGATCTGAATGTTGTTACGGTGTTGGTCATACCTTAGATTGTGCAAGAGATTCCTCTCTGGAGTTGATGATCTCGAGAGTGGGTTGACGTGAGGCTTGCCCCCGTCATAGAGTTCCTCTCATTTAAGGCGTTGGGAGGAAGTCTATCTTTCGACCAACAGAGTTTCTCATATCGATCGTGAAGATGAGGCATAGATTTCTTCGCCTCCAGGGATTTCTTAGTTTAATATTTGCGTCTCAGGGATCGACAGCTATACACCACATTCACGTTCCATATTCTTGATTATCTTAGCGACTTATAATCATGTTTTGCATTCTTGTTCATTTACTTTATATGCATGAATTATAGTCATTTTCTTGAACTTCTTGTGAATAATAACTTAATTTCTCTAAGATTTACTCACTAGAACTTTTTATTATTTTTGTGGCAAGTTGCAAATCATACAATAAGCCGGGAGAAGGCGGTGCTTGGCGACTACCTCTGATCTCAAGCGCCTCCACTAGCTTTACTCGTAGGTGTTTGTTGATATATATTGTTTTTGGGATCATTTTGGTGACTCGTTACATGATACATATATATCGACACTTGTTATACTTTTTGTCGCCTTTATTGATATACATGGTATCCTTTTGCCGGGTTTCCACCCCATAGGTTGATAATTAATGCAAAACTTATTTATGTTAATTATTTGCATATTATTAAGACTTAGAACAACAACAATATTATTAAGGCTCCGTTATTAAAAATTAACCTAAAAGGAATCCAAATAAACAAACTAAATTGTAAAACTTTTTAACTTAGTATATTTCGACAAAATAATCTTTTAAAACAATGAAATTGACTAAGTTGGATTACAAGATGGATAGTTTACGGGCTATATGGACAGGTGTGCAAGTGACGTGGCATGGCTTGGTGTTTTGTTTGGCGACGTGGTGGTGCCTGGTTTGCCTTAAAATTTGGGTTTGTCACAACCAGCTCATCGTACCCTTCTTATTCCTCGTCACTACCTCGCATGTCCGAGACAAAGAGAGACCGTGAGCAAGAGATGGTTGGAGAGAGGGAGCATTATGTAAGAGAAGATATGAGAGGTCAAGAAGTGAGGGATGAAGGAAAGGATGTGCTCGACCACGAAGGGGAACATATGAGAAACAATCGAAGAATGATGGATTGACATGTGGAAGGGGTGGAAAGAAATGAGGAATTGAAACCTCATTTCGATTCACACCTTAATATTTAGTTTAGATTGATCAAATGGCCAAAATGTCTCTAAGACTATCCCTTTTCTTAATAAAACCCTTTGCTCTTTTAGGTAATTTCACCATTTATTTTTTTATTTTAGTCTTTCATGTTTATATCTTATTTTTAAGTTCAATTTAAACCTCGAAAAACACCCCAACACGCTTCGCAACGAATAGATTATTATACATTCACTTGGTGCACGACATATAAATTTTTTATTTACTTATGATCTCCAGTCCAAAATATATAGGTCCCACCTTGGATACTTAAACTCCCATTAAAACTCGTAAATCACTTAATTATTCACTAATCAAATTTATGAAATTCTCGAATTTCACAATTCTTTCAGAATAATTAAAAATTTTTTCCTCGAAATTTAAATTTACAGGTTACTAGAACTTAAAGAGAAATGAGAATATAATCCTTCTCATACAACTATTTTAATCCAAACCAGTAAAATCACTTGCATAGTGAAACCCTTAAGTAGACCCAATCACATTTATCGTATACAACTTGGTGGTAGAGATCATGAACATTTTAACTTTTCATTTCTAAATCCTTGGTTTAATGAAAAGTTATATATGTTAACTTGCCAATCTTTCCATCTTGTGAATTTCTTATGAGTTAATTAATCAACTTAAAGGAAAATCCAATAGCCTTAACTCACTTCATATTCCATGCTTTGAATCTCATTCAAGCATCAATCGATAACAAGATCTGACATATCTTGTTAATAAAAAGCCATTTTCATCCTTATCTAAATACAATTCCATAAACCATTGACAATTCTTTCTTATCCACCAGACTCTGGTGTACACATATAAAACTTGATTTCTCATCACTGATTTTTTTAATTAGAATCGTCAGCCGATCAATTCTTTAACTATCATCAGTCTATGATTTCATATTGATGGAAATAATATTTGAGCACAACATTAGATACTAAGTAGAGTTGCGTGTCTATCTAATCCATCATTATTCCAGCGTTCCTCAACAAAACTTGGAATGACACAAGTCATCCCATGAATATAAATCCTTAATTACATTTGTCATCCCGTGACAAGAGATCTCAAAATATAATCCGATTAGATAATAAAACTTGAAACATCTTGCAACTCTCACTTATTCTTTAAATGTCTACTCATAATATCATTTAGGTTGTAGACTAGAAAGCAATTACCAATTCTATCTTTTCAGCCAATTCACCTAACTTCTCTTTTAGTAAGAAAATTAAGACCTTCTTTAACTTCATCAAATCATTTTCTATCCATGAGTTCTCCAAGAACCTTAATCCATTCATTAACTACCAATCACTTCTAGATTAGCTCGATCACTACTTCGGCTATTCACTATTTCTCCAACTATCGAGATTTCGCATCCCAATCATTACTGTTCACGAGACTTCTTTCATTACTTGAATAGAGATAATTATCCTTAACTAGAGTAGACATAAGTTTCTAAAAAGAGATATCGACATATTTCATATTCATACTCTAACATTTTAACTCTTAACTTGTATTGCATACAAATTATAAATATGATATCTCTCTTTATCCCTACTCGATACATATCTTTGGCTCTACTCAATTACAATGAAAAAAATACTCAATTCTTCACATATATTGAATTATATACACTTTACTCTATTAAATATTTTCAACCAATAGGGATAATACTGACTAACTGAGCTGGAAGTTACGCATATCTTTTCCTTTCATTTATGTCTTCATCGTCATTCAGGTATCTTATATCAACTCCAATTTAAAAAATAATCGGTGCTTCAAAGCTTTCCACTGACTAATCACTTGGTGTAATACTAATATACAATGTACTTACTAATATCAATTGTATATTACTTTGGTTCAAAAATTTCAACATTTGGAGTTTGATTCCTAGTAAGTCCCTTGTGAAAATACAATAGGCTTTACAAACTTGTAATTTAACATCCTAAGTGTTATCGAGACTCATCAACTTGAAATTTTCATTTTCATGCGTATGTGAGAACTTATTGACCATTTTGCTACTTATACTTAATCTTCCAATTGACTTCCATGAAACTTCATAGACACTTTTATACTAACCTCACTGATTCATTTGATTATTCAAAGATAGGTAGGCACCAAATAAGTCTTCTACGCTCGGAATGAATCGTGATTATGATACATACTCTATTTAATTTCATTTTTGTCAATCTTAGCTATTCTTACATTAATTCCACTTATTCATTAATCTCACTTATTGGCTCTTTTTCAAACTAATCATGACTTTGGATCAACACCTATACCACTTACATCTCCTTTATCTTGACTACCAAAGACAATTCCTCTCATCTTTTCTCTTTTCGAATTTATAGATATGTGAATTCTTATGATCATAAGGTCAATTGAAGTTTTCTGATCAAATTTCGTGCGTTCCAAATATAACCCGAAATCGAGTTACAAACTACAAGGGTGTAGTAGCGGTAAATACGGGGTCAAATCTACAGAACTTGAGTTTTACTCCAAGTTAACTAAAGATGGGGGGTTTTCAGAAAGTTCAAGGAAATAATTAACTAAACTAGCACAAATAAAAAGTTCGCAAAAATAATATCAATGAGAAGAAATCACTTAAGTCTACGGTTCCACAAGCACGAATCATGATTCAATGACATTTAATAGTCCTCAATCATTCCAAAAAGTTATTAATTCAATTTCTCCTAGATTAGCTATGGAAAATCGACGTCCGCCTGAAACTCATAATTCCCCTAATCTCGATAGCTAGGACATCACCCTCAAACTACTTCCTTAATCAATGTATAACCATAGACATCCGTGAATCAGGTTTAACACAGTAACCATAGTAATTTGGGTCTGTGGGAACACTAATCATAAATAACTGGATCACATCCGCTTCTAGTTTAACCTAGATTCAACAGTTGCACACTTAAGAACCGAAATGGTTTTATGACAAACGGGTGAGTGTTTGTCACTTTATTGGTCCAAAAGCACAATTACAGGGATATTAATGGTCCAAATAACTATAGGTTGTCCACCTAAAAGAATGCACTAGCCACATACATACCCTAGATCTAAACCCTATACTTTAAAATCAACAACAATGAAATAGGAGAAATTAAATCAAATTAAATAAAAATCATAGATCTCACATAGTATATGCCACGAATCATGAATCCCACTTGTTTCCCCTTCGACCTAGGCAAAGATTGGTCTAGCCGAACATCATTTTACAATCTCAAAGTATGAAAAGTTGTGTGTAGCGACTCCAATGTTGACTCCTTGCATGAATACCCTAGTTCCTAATATGAAAAACCACTAAAAATTACTCTCTGGAGGTGAAAGAAACTAATTTTGGGGGTTGGTCTCGTAACACGTGCTCTGAGAGAATCTGGGGACTATTTTGAGGGTGAAATTGGGTTCCTACACATGGCAGCGCCTAATTCGTCCATTTTGCAAAATCGCCACGTGGCAGTTGAGGATTGGCTAGAGAAGAGTTGGTGATGAGGTCTGGCCTACCGCATGATGACACGTGGAAGGAAGGGGACGCTGTTTGGTTCGCTCGAGCGAACCAACTGCATGAGACGAACTCAAGACGGATCAACAGCTGCTGGAACAAGAGGAATGGTAACATACTGGATGATGTGGCATGATGCATGAGGTGACAGCACATGATTGTAGCCGTGTGGCAGGGGGATGCTGTGGACGAGTAATATTTTGACACATGGTTGTGCTCTGGAAACAGTTTGAATTGCTTAGTGAGCTAGACCAACAATATGTTGCCACTTGTTGATTAGTCTGCTGTTTACCAATTCTACCCACGCGCAATGCTTAACTTGAGCAAACTATCGGTGTCCGATCAATGCATGTAAAAACTCAATTTTCAATATTTTTCAACCACGAATTCAACTGCATACTACGATTTCACGTGAAAATGATCAATAAATATAATTTAATATATATTTTGGAAACTTTTCACATTAAATATACTAAAATAGGCTACTAAAAGCATATAAAAATCAACTTATCAAATACCCCAAACTTAAGACTTTGCACGTCCCAAGCAAAAGTGTTAATGACAAGACAAACTAAATTATACTATGCCTATAACTATACTTACACCCGATTCAAGATTCATGTAGTCCCTTTGATTTACATAGCCACCAAATTAACATGTAACCCAAAAAATTTTAGAGTTATGATATGTCAAGACTTGCAACTCAAACACAATTAAGATTACACTTTAAAAACATAGATCGGTCAAGAAAAAAGCCATCAACTACTCACAAGTTTTCTTGGCCTATACATTTATGCACGCAAGTTTAAAATTTCACTTAATCAAGTGAAAGCACTCGAGCTAAATCTTTTATTTGAGGAGTTTTACAACTTCCACCTTTACTCATCTTATCTTCTCTATTTTTCCTTAATTTTTCTTTCAAGTAGTACGATCCCTGCTACATTTCCTGTGGACCGCTTTTTTTACTTTTTTCCACCACAAGATTCCCTACTCCATTTCCTTTGGAAACTTGTGGGACTTTCTATTTTTTTAAGAAAAACTCCTGTTAGCCCTTCTCACTTTCACTATAATCAAACAAATCCCACAATGTGGGTCAAAATATCAACACTTGCATAAGTATGATTGTCTACTCCCTTTCGTTATCTAGCACAAAGTCCAACCATCAACTAAGTCCCTAATCATGAAATCATAAAAATGTGGAGCTACGAACTCGATTGAGTGTTTCTACTAGTTTTCTTTAAGTTTCAAGTAAAAAACGCAAGTGTTATTTACTCATCCATGACCAAAGGCATGATTATGTCTCAGTGACTTTAAACTACTAAAAAAATGAAAAATATACTAAATACATATATGCATGAAAGTGTATTAAATCCTAATGAAATGAGAAAGAAATATGAATGGACAAGAAATGAATGAAATGGAAGAAATGATATAAAACACCACCATTACCATCTGATATCTGAATATAACCGCATATAAAAAAAGTATCTCACCCGCGGTCTTTCGCAAAAAAACCCATCCAAAACAATCCAAAAACCCTTAAAACACCCCCAAACTTATTCTGAATCTTGTCCTCAAGGTTCAAAACAAATCTGGAGGTCCACGCATAGAAAGCAAACAAGATGGTGAATGTACATGATAGATATAAGATGAAGGAAATGATACAAATTCATGCAAAATGATAAAAAAATATGAGAATAAATAAACCAAACGATACTTATCAAATTTTGGGCTGCCTCCCAGTAGCTCTTTTGGTTAAAGTCGTTGGCTCGACTTGGTCTAAGTATGTCAATTAGTATAGACCGGCTTTGCAAGTGAGACGACCTCCACATTATGGCTCGGGAAGTCTTCATAGAAGATTTTCAATCTATGGTCGTTCACCTTAAACGAATTACCAGTCTTCAAACTCTGAATCTCCACTACTTCGTGATCATACACCGCAGTCACAACATATGGTCCTGTCTACCTCGATCTCAGCTTACCTGCAAAAATCTTAAGATGTGACTGAAACAAAAACACTTTCCGACCAACATGAAAAGATTTCCAAGAGAGATTTCTATCATGGAACGTTTTTTTTTTTTTTTTTTTTTACAAATCCGCGCATTTTCATATGCGTCATTCCTGATTTCCTCTAATTTTTGGAGGTGAGGTTTTTTTTTTTTTTTTTTTCTAATTTCGTCAAGCTTCATATTAAGTTGTTTCACATCCTAGTAGAATTTATGCTCGAGCTCGACTAGCAGGTGGCAAGCTTTACCAAACACAAGGCGATATGGAGACATCCCAATTGGCGTTTTAAGCCTAAACCGCATCATCAAGATGTGAACTCCAATCTTTACGAGTAGGATTCACCATTTTTTCCAAGATGGGTTTAAACTCCTTATTAGAGACCTCTGCCTGGCCACTCGTTTGGGGATGGTACGTCGTAGACATTCGATGAGTGATATTGTACCTCCTTAGAAGACTTTCAACAATACAGTTGTAGAAGTGAGTGCTTCTATCACTAATTAGTGACATTGTGCCACTTTAGAGTCGTTAGTGCGTGTAGTCGTAGCTTCAACCCACTTAGACACGTAATCTACTGCCAATAGTATGTAAACATTACCAAATGATAGTGGAAATGGTCCCATGAAGTCTATACCTCATACGTTAAATATCTCACAAATATAAATCGGGGTAAAAGGCATTTGGTCGCGATGACCAAGGTTACCGATTTTCTCACTGTTAGGACAAGACTTGGTAAACATGTATGAATTATGGAAAATAGTGGGCCAATAAAATCCATTCTCAAGAACTTTCCTAGTTGTCCAACACGGACCAAAGTGGCCATCGCAGGCTAAGTATGGCAAAAAGTCAAGATGGAGTGAGTCTCAGTCTAAGGAACATAACGCCTGATAACCTGGTCGGATCATAATTTCCATAAGTACGGGTCACCCATACATAGTACTTAGCATCGCTCCTTACTTTATTCTTCCGAGTCTTCGAAAGGTGAGGAGATAGCTTGCCTGAGGTGATATAATTCACCAAATCGGCGTACCAGGGGAGATATTCCATAACGACATAGAAGTACTAGTCAGGGAAATCATCCATAAGAGGGCAGGACTTTCACCATTTTCAATTTTGCTGAGATGGTCTGTGAATAGATTCTCTACACCACTTTTATCTTTGATTGTGATGTAAAACTCCTATAGTAGGAGTATCCATCTAATAAGCCTAGGTTTGGCATCCTTTTTACTGATCAGGTACTTTAAGGCATTATGATCAAAGTAAATGATAACCTCGATTCCCAAAAGATAAGGCCGAAACTTCTCAAGTGCGAAAATAACATCAATGAGCTCCTTCTCAGTAGTGGTGTAGTTCATCTGAGCCATGTCTAGAGTACGAGATGCATAGTAAATGACATGTGAAGCTCTCCCAACTCTCTTTCCTAAAACTGCACCCACTGCATAATTACTAGCATGACAGATAATTGTAAATGGATGCTCCCATTTAGGGTCCTGAATCTCTGGTGTGCTAGTAAGTGAGTTTTTAGTGCATCAAATGCACTCTTACATGCCTTATCAAACTCAAAAGGTACGACTTTTTGAAGTAGATGGCATAGGGGTTGTGCAATCATTGAAAAGTCCTTGATAAAACGACGGTAAAAATCAGTATGTCTAACAAAAAATTTACTCTCCCATACGTTCGTAGGGTAGGGAAGTTTCTTGATAACATCATTCTAATTTGGTCTTCCTCTACACCCCTGGCTGAGACAATGTGTCCCAAAATAAGACCTTGGTCCACCATAAAATGACACTTTTCATAGTTTAGAACCAGGTTCTTCTCGATACACCTGCTGAGTACTTTTGTCGGATTGATGAGACAACTATAAAATGAATCACCGTAAATAGTAAAGTCATCCATGAAGACCTCAAAGAAATACTCAACAAAATCAAAGAATATACTTACGATGCACCTTTGAAAGGTGGCAGGTGCATTGCATTACCCAAAAAGCATGTGCTAATAGGCAAAAATGCCAAACGAACAAGTGAAGGTTGTATTTTCTTGGTCTTCAGGCGCTACTAGTATCTGATGAAAATCAAAATAACCATCAAGAAAACATTAACGAGAATGACCGGCTAGTCTCTCCAACATCTGATCAATGAATGGAAGAGGGAAGTGATCCTTCCTGGTGAAAGCGTTTAACTTCTTGTAGTCAATGCATACCCGCCACCCATTTTGAATGCGGGTTGGAACCAATTCACCATCTGAATTAGTGACTACCGTGACTCCCATTTTCTTAGGGACCACTTGGATTGGGCTTACCCATTTACTATCAAATATGGAGTAAATCATGCCAGCATCAAGAAGCTTCGGTATCTCCTTTTTCACGATATCCATCATAAGCGGATTCCTTTTTGGGTTTCTCTCGTGGTTTTAACCCATATTCCATATATATATATATATGCATGCAAGTGGAAAGGCTCAAACCTTTGATATCCGATATGATCCATCCAATTGTCTGTTTAAACTCCCGGAGTACTCGAATGAGGCTCTCTTCCTCCAAATGTATAATGATCACAGAAAATGTGTAATTATCACTTAAAAACATATACTTTAGGTGCTCAGGTAATGGCTTCAGCTCAAGTGTGGGAGCTTTAACCAAGGAGTGAGAAAGTTCAGAGTCAGAAGTAGGCAACTCCAAATAATAGACACTTGGGGGTGGGGTTGGAATGAATCCAACTCTAAAACAACATCCTCGATATCAGTATCGAGGGTCGGAACATTCTTTTGGATATGAGTAGTGTCGAGATCATTTTCTAACACTACTTTAAATTCGTCATCCCTACTAGTGAGCAAGGTCTCCTCAACGAATGGATCAACACAGTCCATGGTACACACCATATACGACACATCACTGGGGTATCGCATTGCGTCATAGATGTTAAACTTGATGAGCTCACCATAAAACTACATTGTAAGATATCCATAATCAATATCTATATTTTTCTTCGTCATTTTCAAAAATGGACGTCCACGGAGTACTGACGAAACATTGGGGAACGATTCCTCCTTTTCGTATCTACCATGTAAAAGTCAGCAGGAAACACAAACTCGTTCACTCAAACTAGAACGTCCTCGAGAACTCAAACGGCTCTGACAACTGAATGATCTGCCAACTGAATGACAATACCGGTCTCCTCTAATGGTTGCATGCTATGCTCATAAATAGACAATGACATGACATTAATGGAAGCACCAAGGTTGCAAGTAGCCCTCTGAATGCTTACATCACCTATAATACAAGATACTGAGAGCATCCCAAGATCCTTGCATTTAGGGGGAAACTTCTTCTGTAGGATAGCCGTAACGGTTCCTCCCATTTGAACTTTTTCGTTGCCTTTCAATTTTCCTTCGTTAGTGCATAGTTCCTTAAGAAAACTTGCATACTTAGGGACTTGCTTCGGAGCGTCAAGGAGTGGAATATTGATTTCCACTCGCAGAAAGGCCTCGAGAATTTCTTTCTTTTCCTCTTTTTATTATCTAGGATGAGTCATTTTAGAAAATGAGGTTTGACCTTGAATGTGGGCGGTGCTTCCTTTTGAGTATTTACAATCGGTTTAGTGACAAACAGAGTCACTACTAACTCGTGCTCTTCCTCATTTACCTGATCTTTGCTTAGATGACCCATTGATCCTTTTGGGTCCTTCCAGCTCTTTACCACTTCGGAGTGTAACTGCGTTAGCACTCGTATTAGGATTAAGGTACGGTTGCGAATGCAACTTTCCCTTATCCACGAGTCGTTCATTTTGTTTGTCACTTGGTCCACTTGAACTTGAAGAGTTCGGACCGCTTGATTTGGTTTCGTTGATGGATTTCTCAATGGTAGCCTTGAATTATGCCATTTCACTCATAAATTGACTTTGTTAACCCATAAAGGCTTTCAACATATCCTCAAGTGAAGAGGAATTATTGGAGGGTGTAGGTAACGGTTGACCTCTCTGGACGAAGGTCTGATAGTTCATGATATTGAGGCCCGTAACTGAAGTTCGGGTTGTTCCTTGCCATTACGTGATTTTATGTATTCCCAAATGGGACTCTAGATGATCCCTTGAACTAATTACCCATGGCATTGACTTGTATATATTCAAAGAGAGTAGGACATTCATCACTTGCATGATTTGTGGTAGTACATAAGCCATAAGCTTTGACTTGCGCTTTGCTAGAGGAGAGGAGACACTCCATCATTGAGGTTAGTTGGTCAATTTTCTTGTTAGTGGAACTTAAGACACTCCTTGCGGTTAAACTTCGGTAAGTAGTAGCATCAAGATCACCATAAAGACGTGATGCAGTGCGATGTACTCATACAACTGCTTCATTTGGGCTGGAGTTTTGTCTCGAATGTGCCCCCTACATGCATTATCAATCATGCATCATTTTATGGGCGTCATGCCAACATAGAAGAATCGAGCTATGGCCTTCTCAGACTTGGCCTTGCTGCGGGCAACTAGCTATCTATTGCTCATAGTGATCCCAATATGCACCAAATGATTTGCCGACCTCATTTTGATGCTGCATATATTACTGATGAGCTGAGAAACTCTATCCTCAGGGAAGTATTCATTCAAAAACGCGATCGTCATCTCATTCCAAGAGTTAATGCAGTCAGGCGGAAGGTAGAAAAATCATTCCTTGGCTTTGTCTTTAAGGCAAAATGGAAAAGATCGGAGCTTAACCGTGTCCTCATCCGCATTGGAGGATTTCATTGACTTGCATTTAGACTGAAACACCTTCAGAAAAGTTACGGGATCTTCATTCTCGCCACCATGAAAGGATGGTAGGAGGTGAATGAACCCAGACCTCAACTCAAAGTCTCTAGCATTATCCGGATAGTTAATGTAAATGGGTTGTTGAAAAGAGCTTGAAACTCATGATTGGCGTGACCCATGGTGATTTAGCAATTTCAACCATATTCAGAGGATTTTGGCCTTCATGTTGCTTAAGTTAGGTCTCTCTAATCCACCTATGAAATGTTATATCAGGTTCATGATCGAAAGGTAACAATGAACTAGCTGATTTTGATTGAGTAAGGTGTGGTAGCATAAAATTAAGAAAAAGAAAAGAAATGAAACCTAAACTCAGAGTAAGGACTAAGTCCTTGACAACGACACCAAAATTTGATCATGTGTCGTGCGTGCCAAATATAACCCGCAATCGAGTTACCAACCACAAGGGTATAGTAGTGGTAAATACGGGGTCGAATCCACTTGACTTGACTTTTACTCCAAGTTAATTAAAAATGGGGGGTTTTCAAAAACTTCAAGGAAATAATTAACTAAACTAGCACAAATAAAAAACTCACAAAAATAATATCAATGAGAAGAAATCACCTATGTCTATGATTCCACAAGCACGAATCATGATTCAATGGCATTTAATGGTCATTAATCATTCCAAAAAGTTATTAATTCAATTTCTCCTAGATTAGATATGGAAAATTGACGTCCGTAAGAAATTCCTAGTTCCCCTAATCTCGATAGCTAGGACGTCACCCTCTATCTACTTCCCTAATCAATGTATAACCCTAGACATCTGCGAATCGGGTTTAACACAGTAATTGTAGTAATTTGGGTCTGTGGGAACACTAATCCTAAATAAACGTATCGCATTCGCTTCTGGTTTAACCTATATTCAACATGTTGCACACTCAAGAACCAAAAAGGTTTAACGACAAACATGTGAGTGTTCATCACTTTATTGGTCCAAAAATTCAATTACACGGATACTAATGGTCCAAATAACTATAGGTTGTCCACTAAAAAACATGCATTGGCCACATACATACCCTACATCTAAACCATATACTTTAAAATCAACAACAATGAAGTAGGAGAAATTAAATCAAATTAAATAAAAATCATAGATCTCACGTAGTATATGCCATGAATCATGAATCCCACTTGTTTCCTTTTCGACCTAGGTGAAGATTGGTCTAGCCGGACATCATCTTTACAATCTCCAAATATGAAAAGCTGTGTGTGGCAACTCCAATGTCGACTCCCCGTATGAATACCTTAGTTCCTAATATGAAAAACCACTAAAAATTTCTCTCTGGATGTGAGAGAAACTAATTTTAGGGGTTAGTCTCGTAACACGTGCATCGAGGATCATCTAGGGATTGTTTTTGGTGTGAGATGGGGTTCCCGACACATGGCAGCACCTAATTCGTCCATTTTACTAAAAATTGCCACATGGTAGTCAAGGATTATCTAGAAATGAGTTGGTGACGAGGTCTAGCCTACCGCATGGCGACACGTGGCAGAGGGGTGTTCGGTTCGCTCGAGCAAACCAGCTGCATGAGAGGAACTCAATTTGCATATATCGAGGACGGATCACCAACTGCTAGAACAAGAGGAATGGTGACATAATGGATGATGTGGCGTGATGCATGAGGTGGCAGTACACGATTGCAGTCAGGTGGCAGCAGTGACGCTGTGGACGAGTAGTATTTTAACACTGGCTGTGCTTTGGAAAGAGTTTGAATTGCTTGGTGAGCTGGACCAACAATATGTTGCCACTTGTTAATTAGTTTGTTGTTCACCAATTCTACCTACCGTGCAATGCGTAACTCGAGGAAACTGTCTGGTGTTCGATCAATGAATGTAAATACTCCATTTTGAGTATCTTTCACCCACGAATTTAACCACGTACTCCGTTGCACCTAAAAACGATCAATAAATATAATTAAATATATATTTTGGAAACTTTTCACATTAAATATACTAAAATAACCTATTAAAAGCATAAAAAACCAACTTATCATCTTCCTTAGCTATTCTTTATTCGAAACAAAGAAATCTTGTAATTCAAATAGTTTCATTATTTGTTATTCCTTTAATGTGTTATCATTTGTCTCAGAGTTGCCAAATTTTATTTTTCTCAAAAAGAAATTTAATACTTTTCAAGAGACTATGTAAGATATCAAAATATCTAACTAATCATCAATTTACTTTTTTGATGATTTCAATTATCTGCCATTGTTCAACTGAAGAGATAGAAAAACTCGAATTTCCTGTACCTTAAACAACTTAACGATTAATTAAAATCTTAAAGGATACTATTTTAATCCTTTAATTCATATTAATGGAAATCCTTGCAATATATGAGTTCATGCTAACATCTTATACAAATCAATTACTGATTCTCAATCAGTACAACTAGCTCTTCATTTGTTATTTTAAGTCGTAGTGATAGATATCAAACTTTCAATTGATTAGAAGTGACTACTGGGTACTTTTAAATCGCATAATAGAATCACTTGTGTTAGTTTTTAATAGCTAATCCTAGCTATTTTATACTGTTTTCCCAATATAAACTTTTAACACATTGATCTTATCACTACACATTTCATTTTCAAGTTAAAAATTTCGTCCATTTTTTATTCGTAACAACACCTATTTCAATGCTAACAAAGATTTTTCTTAACTCGTGTATTTGCATTCATTTTATCAGTATTTTGTTTGATTCATAGAACCACTATACTCAACATCACTTATAAATAAGTAAATTGATTAACAAATAATCAAAGACATTCAATACTTCTTTTTAGAATTCATTTAATTGTTTTAAATCATGGTTTTATTCCTAATTTCATTTTGTGTTTTGTTTCGGAAGGGAGAAAATACTTTGCTTTAACATATTTTACTTCGTAGAAACTGACTTAGACAACTTAACTGGACTTATCATAATTCCGTTGTGATTTTCAAGTCAAGCTTCAATTTGTCTAATCGATTTCTAATTTCAAAACCATGCACGTGTCTCCTTTTTCCTTGTTGAGATTTTTCTAAAGCAACTCTCAATTGGTTATAAATTAATCCAATAATTTATAGAATAAGTCTTCCCGAGTTACTAATTCAACTGGTTTTAATCTCATTCTAAAACTCAAGATATTACATACATTGTGCTTCCTTCAAGTCTCAACTTCTTTTTTCATGTTTTACCAAACGATTCTCAATCGTTTGTGACTTAATTTAAATTTGTGCTAACATTTTCTTGAGTGTTTTATATTTGTAATAGTTCGTTACTTTCAATTTTTATAGGAGTTAATATTCAGTACTTATGTACCTGAGTCATTTAGAATTTTTATATTAACCAATTTCACATTGGTTTTATAACTGCTAACTTTTCTCAGTTATAATAGTACCAGACTACTTACAACACCTTTGTGTATTCGAACATCACAAGTTTATTTCGTATCCATTTACATTCAGTTTCATTTCACAAGTCTATTCTCTTTTTAGTTTCTGTTCTTAGTCTCACTCGTTATTTCTTAAGAGTAAAGTATCAAACAAACCAATGCGAATGAACTTCTTATCGCATATCTAGTGATTATATAATAATATACAACAAACATATCACAATAACAAAGTATCCTTAGCTCACAGTCACTTCCCAAATAATCGCGACCTCATTACTGAGCCTTGTTCCTTAAGACAATCACTTAAGTTCATGTAAGTTAATGTAATCCAACAGCCTTAACCCAAACTTTTCAATCGACTCAATCCTAAACCCAACGTCATTATTGTTTCTTATATTTTCGTGATTGAGCTTAACAATAACTCCGATAACCAAGTTTTTCAGGGTCCGTCTCACTAAGTCTTGACTTGGCCTAATTCCCCTAATTAGGCATCTAATCTATTCGATTAACTTTAACTCGAAATAATTTTTAATACAATGCTTGATAATGATCCGAAACTAAATTTATATTCTCAATCAAACTCAATTCAGGATTTGTTTAATTGGAGAAAATTGGAAAATCATACGGATTATTATCAGTATTTTTGTAAAATTTTGGCAGCACATCTCTTAAAAATGATATGCCGAAAATTTCACCTAATAAACAGTAGAATAGGGAGAAGCCCAGAAGGACTCACAACTCCCCACGGTTCACAATATATATCAAATTGAATTTTCTAAACCATCTTAGAGTCTCCGATGCCTTATTTACAACTTTACGAACCCAAAATAAACTGACACTAAATCATAAACTTCTCTACTTATTTCAAACTAATTTAGGAGACTCACATAACCAATTTGAGAGTGTTTCACGCCCTCCACTCACCCCGGAACCCAAAACAATATATATAACAAAACTGCAACGAGAACTAAACTTTTAAAAACGAAAACATTCCCTAAGGTTCTTCGAGTCTCATATGTTCTTTCTTGTCTTCACCAAAAATCTGACATCATCAAAATCAACTCGAAGATGTCATGTAAGTAAACTCTTACACTGCTTTGTACTCTTATAAATGTTAGTCTTGATACATGGAAACCAAATAACAAGAAATATAAATATCAACGTGAATCCCTCTGTTCCTGTTTCCTAACTATACTTGGACGTCGCCTTCCAAATATAGTACTGAAACAATACTAGAAGTACATGAGATGTAAAGGCAATGTGTCGAAATGGATTTTCGAGCTAAATGTGTCAACTCAGTCATCCGCATCTACTACTAAACTTAGGGAAATAGATGCTAAGTACGGCTACTACTAGCTTAGAGAAATAATCGACCACACTCCAACACATCCTTTTCCATCAATGCATGCTCGCCGAAAAACTTGCGTGCCTTGGGTCTTCCGTGATCCAGTCTATCTAGTCAGGAAACCTAGCCCCGAGTCGTGCTCGTGAGTTGTAGTACTAAAAAGCCATCACCCGGAATGACATGAATACATGACCGAGAATGTTGCAAAATGCAATGCAGACTAAACACAAATATAGGTACAAAGATAAAATTTCATAAATAGTCCACTTTAGGGTTTACTTAGAGTCCAACCAACTTGAGATTGATAGCGAAGCCACACTCAGTAGATTCCCCGGCTTTCACGTACTTCCATATGTCCTATTAAGTAAAGAATTTCTCATTTTAGATTTTAGAACTTCAAAGTCATATTTCAACTTACAATGGACTTAAAAGCTTCTAACAACCTTTATGGACCATTTGAAGTCTCTGAAAGCACTATCACATCTCTTTTCAATGTCTTTGAACTTCTAAACAGGTTTTAAACAATTTATTAGATTTCAAATATAATCTTAACCACCTATTTCTCTTGAAAATAACTTACAATGCCCATAAAACCCAAATCGGGATTTATAACTCAATTACAAAATGATAGGCTTTGCTTATTCCAAACTTTGACTAAAACCTTCAAAAAATCCCAATCTGACTCATTTAGATCACCAACTCTTTGCGATCCACCTCATTGCATCACAATTCATTGCATTTAACAAACCAATTTGATTCATTGTATCATCAAACCATAATTACTAAACTAAACACGCATCACAACGTCAATAGAACAATGTAATTCATCAACGAAACTCAATTTAGTTGCTAATCCACCAACTTAATTCACTTGGTCACTCAATATGTTTAAAACTAATTTCCCGAAGCTATTACATAGCTATAACTTATGAATTTAACAATTTAATAACAAGCTCTTTCAAATCTATCAAAACAAACACTAGTCTAGCTTAAAGCATACTCGACCAATCATTAGGTCTGGTATACCCAGCCCAACCTTGCTAGGTAGTGCCCTGGCCACGCCAGGACACTGTCGTGAAGCTGCTGATGCAGCAAGAACAACAACACAATAGTCCCAATACAAACCACAACATCACTGCATAGTCTTTCCCCTTAATCATCCTTAATTTCCCCAATTATTTTTACCAATTGAATCCAAGTCAAGTGACACACACATACTTGTACAATAGTTTATATTCACCCTCAATCTCCTAAATTTTTTCCCCCTCTCAACTAACTCAACAACGACATCAATAACAGCAGTTCTGCTGCAACCCATCGTCATCTTCACAACCCCTCCGATCATCACCCTTATCTAATTCCCCTTACTGCCCTTCGGACACAAATAACAATAGAACAGTAGCAACTGTATGTTGTTCCATCTCCCTCGATTTCCACCAACTGAAACTCATCAACTCACGGAACAATTTAACTTCCAAATTAGTCATCACTCAAATCTATTGAATTTCCATGAATGAAACTGAACAAACATAAAACATTTAAAACTAGATGCTTTCCTCGATAGTGCCAGTTCATCGTACCCTTCTTCTTCCTCGTCACTAACTCACATGTCCGAGACAAAGAGAGACTCTGAGTGAGAGATGGCTGGAGAGAGAGCGTTCTGTGAGAGAAGAGCAGAGAATTCGAGAAGTGAGGGAGGAAGGAGAGGATGTGCTCGGCCACGAAAGGAAACAAAGGAGAAACAATCGAAGAATGGCGGATTGACATGGGGAAGGGGAGGAATGAAATGAGGAATCGGAACCTCATTTCGATTCCCACCATTATATTTAGTTTAGGTTGGTCAAATGACCAAAATGCCACAACACCTATCCCCTTTCTCAATAAAACCCCCTACCCTTATAGGTAACTTCACCACTTTATTTTGTTTTATTTTAGTTTTTCATGTTTATCTCTTATTTTTAATAAACCTCAAAAATACCCCCAAACGCGCTTGACACTCGTGGACACCACGTCTACACATCCACTTGACCTTATTTCGCGACAAATAGATTATAATACATTCACTTGGCATACGATACACAAAATTATTATTTTACTTGTGTCTCCAGTTCAAAGTACGTGGGTCTCACCTCGAATACTTAAACTCCAATTAAAACTTCGTAAATCACTTAATTACTTACTAATCAAATTTATGAAATTCTTGGATTTCACATATAGTTTTCTTTATTGCTGGAGCAATGGTAGATGAGTTGAAATTGAAACCTCTTAAAGCTAGTACGTTGTTGATTTTGTGCACAACTGTGAGGGAGAAGGTTTATCCTAATTTGATCTGCGAGGGATATGTAGTCAAAATTGGGGAGAATGAACTCCCAATTAATCTGAGGGTAATATAGTTCCTGGAGTATGATGCACTACTATGGATGGATGGGTTATCAGCATACCATGCCGGTATTGACTGTTTTCGTAAGAGGGTAATCTTGCAGATCCCTAACCTTACTGAAATCATAGTCTATAAAGGCTATAATCTTTCACAACTTGCAACTTGTGGAAGGAAAACTACTCGTTGAGATTTACAGGTTATCGCAAGGGTTGTCACATTTGAAGATCCTGGTCAGGAACTTAAGGTTAGAGAGATACCATCAGTTTATGAATTTCTTGAAGTTTTTCCAACTGACTTGCCTGGACTTCCATCGCCACGTGTCATTAACTTCATCATTTATCTTATTCATAGTGCTAAACCTATATCTATTTCTCCGTATCGTATAACCTTAAAGGAATTACGTGAGTTGCTGACTCAGCTTCAGGAGTTGTTACAAAAATGATTTATCTATCCTAGTTTGTCACTGAGAGGAGAACCGATTCTTTTCGTAAGGAAGGACATAACCCTACGTGTGGGCATGAATTATAAACAGTTTAATCAGGTGACTATCAGGAACAAATACCAATTACCGTAGATCATTGACTTGTTTGATCAACAGAAGGGTGCCAGATATTTCTCGAAGATTGATTTGAGGTCTGGTTATCATTAATTAAGGATCGAGGATGAGGATATCTCAAATACGACTTTCAGTACACACTATGGGCACTTCGATTTCATAGTGATACCGTTTTGACTCACTAATGCTCCTGCTATGTTCGTTGACTTTATGCATAGGGTGTTTAAACCATATCTTGACTAGTTTATCATTGTGTTTATTGATGATATTTTAATATACTTGAAGACTCATGAAGAACATTCACACCACCTTAAAGTTACATTGCAGACTCTAAAGGATAATCGACTGTATGCCAGGTTTAGTAAGTGCAGATTTTGGTCTTCAAAGGTCAGATTTCTTAGACATGTAGTTAATGCAGAGGGTATATCTGTTGATCTAACGATGCTTAAGGCAATCCAGGATTGGCCTACTTATACTATAGTGTTAGAGTTTCAGAGTTTTTTGGGGTTAGCAGGTTATTGCAAACGATTTGTTGATGGTTTCTTTCGTATTACTTTGACAATGACTAGGCTAACACATAAATAAATTGAATTTGTTTGGCCTAATGTGTGCAAGGCTGCCTTCAAAGATTTGAAGAGTAGTTTGATTACGACACCTATTCTTACATTATCTAAATCAGAGAAAGAGTTAGTGATTTACAATAAAGCTTTTCATTAAAGGCTGGGATGTGTGCTGATACTGGAAGGCACAGTTGTAGCTTATGCTTGAAGGTAACTCAAGATTCATGAAAGAAATTACCGGTTCATAATCTTAAGTTAGCTGCAATTATGTTTGTTTTGAATATTGGAGGCATACAGTGAAAAATTTATAGTATTTCCAGATCATAAGAGTTTGAAATACTTGTTTACTCATAATGAATTGAATATGAGGCATTGTAGATGGTTTAAATTCCTCAAGGATTATGATT
This sequence comes from Stephania yunnanensis, assembly GCA_039657365.1. Taxonomy (NCBI): domain Eukaryota; kingdom Viridiplantae; phylum Streptophyta; class Magnoliopsida; order Ranunculales; family Menispermaceae; genus Stephania; species Stephania yunnanensis. The sequence goes on along the minus strand of CM077585.1, from coordinate 47,459,668 downwards.
TCACTCTGGAGTACCATCCACGCAAGGCAAATGTGGTTGCTGAGGCCTTGAGTAGGAGAAGAAAAAGCAGAGAGAATGTAGGTACCGCCAGAGCTTCTCGATTTAAACTTATTTAGGAAGCGTCTGCAATGATGATTCATGAAAATCCAATTGGCACAATATCAACTAAGAGAGCTAGTTCAAAAGCTCCTAATATGTTCTTTTGTGCTTAGATTCAGGCTGAACCAGAGATGATTTAATGGGAAATTGTTTGTGAAAAAACTGATCATGATTTTGTATCGGGCCAGTGACACGTGTCGAACGTGCACAATAATTTCTCTTATTTTACTATTAACTTATAGTAGTGGTAAATGAGATATCGTCTCCATAGGGATTTTTCAAATCTCTTAAGAATTTAAGCTACCCTAAAGGTTTATCAGATTTAACTTATTTTAATTTAATCACTTGGGAAAATAAACACTAACCAATATGCTAATAAACTAAACAATTAATCAAAATAACCAAACTTTCAACAACAACAACAACAACAACAACAACAACAACAACAACAACAACAACAACATAGCCTCAGTCCCAAATTAATGGGTCGGCTACATGGATCAAACTTTTCCATTGTGCTCGATTAAGTGCAATTGATGGCGAGCTTTGCAAACCATTCAAATCCCTTTTAATTAATGTATCCCATGTTAACTTTGGTGCCTTTACCTCGTCGAATTTCTACGGTTTCTATTGAGTCAAGTTTTCTAGTTGGGGCATTTGTAGGCCGTCTTTGCGAGTGACCAAACCATCGCAACCGCCTTCCCCGATCTTTGTATCGATTGGTGCTACTCCTACTTGTCTTTGAATTTCTATATTTCTTATTCTATCTTTATGAGTTTTACCACACATCCACCTAAGCATCCTCATTTACTCGCTACGTTCACTTTATGTAATTGTTGTTGCTTTACCGCCCAACATTCACTTCCATAGAGCATAGCTGGCCTAATTGCGGTCCTATAAAATTTTCCCTTTAACTTAGTAGGAACATGTCGATCACAAATCACCCCTGTTGCACTCCGCCATTTCTTCATCCAGCTTGAATTCTATGTGTGACATCATTTTCAATGTTACCATCATTTTGTATGATTGATCCTAGGTATCTAAAGTGGTTTACCTTAGGAACTTCTACTTCCCCTAATTTTACCACTCCGTCATCTTGATGTCTAGTGTTTCCAAACTCACACTGCATGTATTCAGTTTTCGTCCTACTCAACTTCAAGCCTTTAGATTCTAATGTATTCCTCAAGAGTTCTAATTTCCTATTCACTCCATCTTTAGTTTCATCCACTAAGACAATATCATCTGCAAATAGCATACACCATGGTATATCCTCTTGAATATGTCTAGTTAGTTCATCCATAACTAAAGTAAATAGATATGGGCTTAAAGCCGATCCTTGATGTAGTCCTATCGTAATGAGAAATTCTTTTGTAGCTCCTCCAAATGTCTTTATACTCGTTACTACTCCATCATACATATCCTTAATAGTGTCTATGTATCTAGCATGCACTCTTTTTCTTTCTAGAACCCACCAAAGAACATCTCTAGGGATCCTATCATATGCTTTTTCTAAATCTACGAATACCATATGAAAATCTTTTTTCTTTTCTCTATATTTTTCTAACAATCGTCTTACAAGGAAAATCGCCTCCATAGTTGACCTCTCGGGCATGAAACCAAATTGGTTCTCTGATATTGTTGTTTCTCTCCTTAGCCTATTGTCAATTATTCTCTCCCACAGTTTTATAGTGTGACTCATAAGTTTAATTCCCCGGTAGTTTGATCAACTTTGAATGTCTCCTTTGTTTTTTAAGATTGACACAAGCGTGCTTCTTCTCCAATCCATTGGCATCCGTTTTGATTTTAAAATTTATTGAAAAGTTTTGTTAACCAAGTAAATCCGATTTCTCCTAAGCATTTCCAAACCCCTATGGGTATTTCATCTGGGCCACATGCTTTCCCTATTTTCATTCTTTTCAATGCCTCTTTAACTTCTACAATTCTAATATTGCATGTATAGTTTACATTTCTTTCTTGGTGTGGGTTTTCATCTATTATAGTATCAACTTGGCCATCAATAAATAAACTATCGAAGTAACTTCTCCATCTCTCCTTAATATCCTCCTCGCGCGTTAAAACATTTTGATTTTTGTCCTTAATACATCTTACACGACTTAGGTCTTGTTTCTTTTTATCTCTTAATTTGGCTAGCCGATATATATATATTTTACGCTATCTCTATTACCTAACCTTGTATATAGATCTTCCATGATATTTGTTTTAGCTTGACTAACTACTTTTTTAGCTTGTTTTCTAGCTTCTCTATATTGATTGTACGCATCTTCATCTTAACACTTAAGTATTTTCCTATACATCTCTCTTTTAGTCTTAATTGCTCGTTGGACATCCTTGTTCTACCACCATGTTTCCTTCTTTGGAGGTCCCAAGACCTTAGATATACCTAATATGTTTGATCCCACCCTCCTTATGCAACTACTCATTTCTAGCCACATTGTATTAGCATCTAAGTCAAGATTCCAAACATTTTCCTTTAGTAGTTTTTCTCTAAACTTTACTTATTTACTATGTTTTAGGTTCCACCACTTTATTATGGGGTCACTAACTCGTTTATTCGTATTATTCCGTTGTGTTAGCTTAATATCAAGTACTACTAACTTATGTTGGGTAATAAGTGCTTCACCAGGTATTACTTTGCAGTCTCTACATAGTTTTCTATCTATTTTTCTTGTTAAAAGAAAATCTATTTGACTCTTGTTATGACCACTACTAAAAGTAATTATATGCGACTCCCTCTTCCTAAAACTAGTATTTGCTAAGATAAGATCATATGCTGAAGCAAATTCTAAAATTGATTCTCCTTCTTCATTTCTATTACCGTAACCAAAACCTCCATGAACTCTCTCAAACCCATCGTTACTTACCCCGACATGCCCATTTAAATCTCCTCCAATAAAAACCTTTTCATCTAATGGTATACTTTGCATAAATCCATCCATATCATCCAAAAACTTGAGTTTGATGCTCTCGCTTAATCCTACTTGTGGTGCATATGCGCTAAGTATGTTCAGCTTTTCGTCTCTAATAATTAATTTAACTAGAATCAATCTATCCCCCATTCTTTTAACCTCTACGACCTTATCCTTATAATCATTATCCACCACAATTCCTACTCCATTGCATTTTCTATCTATACCAGTGTACCACAATTTAAACCCTGTACTTCCTATTTCTCTACTCTTTTCTCCTACCCATTTTGTCTCTTGGAGGCAAGCAATATTGACTCTCCTTCTAATCATGGTATCTACTAGTTCTACTTGACTTCCCGTATGTGTTCCTATGTTCCATGTTCCTAAACGAATTTTTTCTCCCCTTTGTATTTGTTTTTCTTTTCTATTTCTATTTTGTCTAAAAGATCTAGTGTTCGTATCTATGATTGTGTTTTTGTTTTTGTTTTTGTTTTTGTTTTTGTTTTGAACTAGCTTCTTTACCCACACCCGTCCTTTGTGTGGGAAACCTTGCTCATTTTTCTTCACATCCGGGCGACGATGTGAAGGGACTAGCTTCTTTACCCACACACGTCCTATGTGTGGGAACCCTTGCTCATTTTTCTTCACACCAAGGCGGCGATGTGAAACACAAATAAAATACCAAACAATCATCTCAACAAATAAAATAACCAAACTTTAAACAAATTAAATAAACTAACTTAATATAACTCAAACTAATAATTCAAATAATTGATAAATCAACGCAAATAAAATACCTAACAATCATCTCAACAAATCCCCCATAAACATGATAATATACTCGAATTGTTTTCAAACTCTAAAACATAACATCACTTCATAATATAGATATAATTATTTTATATAAGTCTTAAAATCATTAAATCCTAATTCATAATAGGTTGATAGCCTTTAGTCAGCCAATGATTTTACTAAATTCAATGGAAATGCCACATTCTTATCATTGCAAGTCTACCCATTGGAAAAAACGCAACACTATAGAAATACGATAACATTAAGTTCAATGAAAATCATGCCTAATCTAGGCCAATATTACCGAAGCCACATAATAAACAATTTAGAACATAATCACCTAAGACATCGACTTGGGAAATGCCCTATAGATTAATCCTAGTTACTAATTTTATAATTGTTGTCAATAACTATAAACATAGATTTAAATACTATATATTAGGGAACACATTGGCCATTATGCACTTAACATAGAAAATTACTAGTTGTAATATGCAAAAATAACTTGTTTTATCCGTGATTGACGTGTATGAATCGATTTAAAATATTAAGTACGTGATTCCATAATTATAACTACATAACAATCCAAAGTATATTACATGTTTAAGGTTTGTTTAGATTGATAGACTACTCATACATGCTGGAAATAAATAATACTAATATATAATTAAAAGACATAATTAAATAAATAAATACCTATAAATCAGTGCTCCAATGTTGCTTCACATATAGAACTTAATTTAAGAGAAAAAAGAAGTAAAGAGTAGTTAAAAAGTAATTGGAGAGACTTATTTTTAAGCTCTCTAGTCCTATATATAATTCCCTTATGAATACATATCCTAGATAAACACAAATTCCTTACATTAATCTAAAAAAACAGTCACTGATCTCAACGATTTGTCAGCGATTCCTTACTTATATACAAATAGCTGAGTAAATCACTGAGTTTAGTTCTCAGTGCTCCACCGACTCAGCTAGCGATTTATAGTTCATTCTCCAACTCGTTGTGGATTCGCTGGCCTTCTTCTGCTATTAATTTATATGGTGATTACTAGTGTTATTTCAAATCACTGGCTATTCGCTAGTGTATTTTTCCAGTTGACTGTTTTGCTTTTCTTTCTATTTTCTTGCATTTCTTCATTTTCCTATTTAAAACTTGAAATCGCAAAAATAAAAGAATACCTAGTGTATTATCATCATTTATGCCAAAAATTAATATAAATTACACTATAAAATGTGTTTAATTATTGATTTGTCGAATAGCCCCAAAGTCAGCACTTTGCTGTCTCGAGCAAAGTAATACTTTTAATCATATTCTCCTTTCATTCTTATATATTGATCTCAATCTAATTCATCGTAACTCAAATAATAGAAATTCTAAAATAAAAGTGATTTTCAAAAGGAAATATATTACCATAAATAAACGAAAGTTATGATGGAATAGAATGACTTAGTCAAATCAAAATATCCCTTAATGATAATCCAACTACTTAATGTAACATTTTTTAGAACTTAAAGGTCATTACCAAGGCCAGTACATAACATAGGTTTTCTCAATCTCTATTGACAAGCATCAAGTTATGATAACTAGAGTAGAATCTCAAAACACAAAAACTACTAGATTAATCTCAATTTTAGAAAATACTTTATAATAGTACCACAATCAAAATGAATAAGGTTTTTGCCAAGATACCAATGAATATGTCATTTAAAACATGTTAGACTAAGAAATACTTCATTCGACTCGAGTTAAATCTTTTCTTTTGAAGAGTTTAAGAACATCAATCTTTTTCATCTCTCATCATTTTTTTCTACTCTATTCCAATTGTTTATTTTTTGCATATTTCTTTTACATTTGCTTTAACTTTTAAGTCACTGCTTCATTTCCTTTGGACATTCTCACATTTTTCCCATTATAGATTCCATGCTCCATTTCCTTTGGAAGCTATAAGACTCTCTATATTTTAATTTTATAAACTCTTTTTTAACACTTATCACTGTCCACTAAAATTGAAGAAAACATTTTTCTTTTTAACTTATAAAAATTCATCTGTTTCTAACCCATTTCCTCTTTCAATTGTGGCATAATAGCTTTCTATATTTATACTTATACACACACATATTGTAAAGACAATCAACCAATAGTCTTTGTATTATAAGATTCTTAGAAATCTATCTTGTTCATGATGCGCTATTGTTTCAAATTTTTACCCATTATCATGACTAACACAAGGCATTCAATTTAGTGTTCACATGAAGTAGCAAAGTTAATCAAAAAGGGTATAAAATTAATTTCTTTTATGATAAAATCCACTTGGGTAATAAAGTATCACTTCAATTCAAGGTTTATTATATATTCATTTTCATTTCCTAACTAAAAATCAAGAAAAATGAAATTCATACTACTTGATTTCAGAAGAAGTTAGAAAAATTTTCATCAACTTACTTGAATATCGAATTAAACGTAATTACAAGCTTTTCTTCTACTTTTCTTTCCTTTCGTTGCCATCAATGTCGTACTTCACCTAAAATATCTCCAAACTCATTCTAAACCTTTTCCTAAAGGTTTTAAAATTAAGTTAAGTTTTCAACATAACAAACATACCACTTGAAGCATAAATCATTCGATATGTGTAGTTTAAATGTAAATAAATATGCAAGTATAGAAGTCAACAGTCTCAAATGAATGGAATGCAGAATGGAACATAAAACTTTACTAAAAAAACTTCATTAAGAGAAATACATTATATTTTCAATCGTTCAATTTATAGAAGAGAAAAATATTATGCACGACGATGTCCAGAAGTGAGTTCAATATCAGCTTCATCATCTTCAACCATATCACTACAAAAAAACGTCTGATTAAAAATGAAAATTTTCGTTGTTGATTAGCATAAATTAAGTCTATAATTCAATTCTGCAACGTAACAGAGACGGAATCTATTTGTTTCTAAAATTTTTGATGCTAATTTAGTCAGCAACGAAAATGTGTTTCCGCTGCTGATTAAAGACGAATTAGAAATTGATTTGAGATGGATTTAGAAATGGAACAGAGATTGAACAGAAATGGACATTCTTCCAAAGTGAATGGTTTTACTTGCATTCCATTGCTGATCCGTTGCAAATTAGCAACAGATCAGAAATGGAATGCATGTAGTCCATTTTTGATCCGTCTATATTCCCTGTTAAATTGAGTATTACCCAGTTTTTCCTAGCTATTTCTTCGCAACTTAGAGACAGAATAGCAATGAAAACTTTGAATTCCGATGCTAATCTGTCTCAATTCCATTTCTATGCCTAATTGTTTTTTCTACTAACAAGAACCCAATTGGTTCTCTAAAACCTCTAAACCTGAAAACTTGTATAAATCCTAAGACAATTATTTGTCCTGCATACCTGCCATTGGCGCCAGTAGTGGTCCTTATAATGATCTGGTATCAACTTCCAACAATACCTTTCTGGAATCATCCATTTCTTGAAAGATTTTGTCATCCTCCGTGCACAAGAATGAGAAGGATGCAATTCCCTATGTTTCGTTAAAATGCATAACATCTTAAAAAAAATATTTAATAGTTTACATGGATAATTAGAAATACGTTAATTAATCAAATACAAACTTATGTATTATTCACAATTCGTGTGATCGAGATCCTATGCACGCGAGGGCAGTCGACCCTTGTCCTCTGAGGTGCTCGCAGAGCGCTCGTAACTTGCAAGCCTACTCGGCCCTCATAGGATGGGGATGCTACTGATGATGCAGTGGCTGGAAGCGCAGGCATCGTCAATATAGGAGTGTCATGTCTCGATGTCACCGATGGTGACTGTAATAGGCGATTTGGTATGGTTCTAGACAACGATGTCGATGGTACAGGCGATGCGGGCAGTATGGAAGGCGAATGTGACGCTGACTGTAACTCATGATTGAGTGAACGAGAAGCCAAAACCGATATGATAGGAACCGACCCACGACCTCGACCACCACGACCTCCTCGACCCCCTCGTGTGGCTGGTCCTTGAGGTCAAGTCGAATTGAGCATCATTATACTCCAGCTCTGTTAAGTACCGCTCTTTTAACTTGTAGACGATATTCCTATTGTAATTGTGCAATTAAATTAGTCAACTAGTTTAATAATTTTCGACGGTACAAGTATTTTTGTGTGTCCAACTTACACAATTTAGTAGAATAGGGAATCTGAGAACCTCACTAACTACATGAACAAAAAGTTTTGTTTGTATGCATTGAATAAATGTGGTTTGACACAAATAACATTAAACAAAACAAACCTTACAATTGTTGGTTTCTAACTTCTTGTCTGTTTGTGGCTTGAATTTAATACTCCTAATCTCAAGAAAAATGTGACTAACTTCATGTATGTTTGTGGCTTCAATTCCATTTGTTGATTTCTATTTTCTTAATATCTAGCTCTTCTTAGGACTGATACTAAACAGAGTAGTGTACTTGGTCGTAAGAATAAAAGCAGCAAGGAGTTCAAGAGATCATAACTCATAAGTCATATGCGACAGACAAAGACCACATAGGATCAAAGCTTCCAGTAATTCATTTTCAACAAACACCCAATGTCAATGAAAGCATTAACAATATGTGAAAGATAGAGCATAAATCTCGAAAACAAACAAAGGAAGAAAAAAATAACTTGTGCTTGAAACTTGATGCTACATTGCAACTTGAAACTGCAAGGGTGACACAAAAGAAATTGTTCATTGTAAAGCCTTAAAAACTTGATTTCACATTATTTCACCTTATTTGTCAACGCGTCCAACATCCCATACTAGTTGAAGAATTATTAATAAATCAAACAATGGAATAGTATCGAAAGAATCTAGAGAAAGATAGAAAAAATGTCATTTCACAATCTAATTTCAACAAATCAAGCAATGGACCTAAATGATTTGAAAATCAAGCCATCAGTTAGCATGGATCAACTAGTTTAATTATAAGATCAAACAGCGGCAGCTACCATAAATTTCACAATTTACACAATTTGAAACAATTCTCTCCTACACACATCTACGAGCCCTAAAAAACATTCAAATTGGTTATAGCTTAAATTACACTATTCACATTATTCTAAGTGTTCTTTTCAACTATTGTTACCATGAATTGATGGTATTTGTTGTATTTTACATTAATTCAATACCAAAATTGAAAAGAAAAGAAAAGCATACAAACACACATAATGGTAATAATACAATAGTAGCATTAAATTAGTTTTCTTAAAAGGGGTACCTTAAGCTTAACTGCTCATTTTCATGATTTCAAGAACTCTACTTTCGAGATACATCTTCCTGCATAGAAAATAAAATGTATAAGCAATCACTTGCAAAGTGGATTAGTAGGTATGTAGAATGCAAGGACACTCTCTCAGGGTGTGGAATTATAACTTTCATGTTTCCTACATTCCATACTTGCTAGGGCTTGATTATGTATCTAGCTAATACAATCAGCTTATATTATTTGTTGATTTTACCAACAAGTGGACAACTTAATTATCAGTTTGGTATGAAGTTTATCGCTTGCACTAGATGATGAGTAAACAACCAAGTCACCAACAAAAACAGAGCTTGGAATCAAGAACAACAACAACTACATAAGGGATTAACGAGTAAGCAACCAAGTCACCAGTACCCACAATGTCCTTATCCATGTTAATGCATGTCATGAAGTAACTAGATTAAAGACTATGATACTTAGTTTAACTTATAGATATTCTAAATTAATGCTCTTAATTGCTTTATGTCCTTTGTTTACATTCGACTATCATTGACAAGCTAGTATTGACCATGTCGATTTGTTTTTATTCTTAACCACATATGTAGTTATCTTAATGAAGATTATTACCTATTTTGAAAGAGTAACCTCTCATGGAGGGAGGAAATATTGAAGAATAGAATGATAGTATTCCGAGTGAACTTTTTAGCAATGAACATTGAATTAATGATAGTATTCTAAGTGAACTTTTTGGCGATGAAGATCATTTAAAATTGAGCTCTTGTTTTTCAAAACACTATAGTTTGGGTGGGGAAATGGGGTTGATTATTGTTTAGTTATTTCTATAAGCCTCATAACTTCTTTAAGTATATATGCAACTATTTATACTTAGCATCTATGACTTGATTAGCAGAAGTGTTGCATAAATAATAGAATATGTCAATGAACATTAAAGGAACTGGAAATGGAACATCAATAGTATTTTTAGATAGTACTAATGATAATCAGAGAAGTAGCTAATTAGGCTTTACTTCTTACATGGTGGCAATGGAAATTGGATTTCAGCTTGGTGAAAGCAAATCCAACAAATTCAAAAACATCGAGATACATGCAAGTATAATTAACAAAGATTGCAGATAACTAATGTTTTGTTAATGGAAATGGCAACTTAATATTAATTCCAAATCTCTCATCAAGTCACTAATTCCAATTGAAATCAAATTGTTATAGTTGTCATTGAATTATTGTATCAAATAAATAATCTCATACTGAATATTAGTTGGATTGAGTTTCGTGTATTAGTTTGTTGGATAGAGTTTATAAGTTTATGAATAATTCTCATAAGCTTTAATTCAACCGTCAACATCAATCGTTAATGACCTTTGAGTAATCCCTCGTTTCATCCACCACAACAAACCCTAAAAACTAAATCAAGTACAACAAAGAAAATAACCCAAACATGATCACAGTGGTCGTCTGATGAGGGACTAAGAAGAGAGATACGAGCAGACGACAACGACGGATAGAGCAGGAGATGGCGAGGCACTGAGGTGAGGGACAGAGCAAACGACAACGATGCACAGAGGTGAGGGATAGAGCAGACGACGACGAGGTACAGAGCAGACAATGGCAAGGGATAGTGCAGACGATGGTGAGGCACTGAGCAGACGAGGAGGAGGATAGAGGCGATGGGCAAAGAAGACGACGAAGAGGGGCAAAGCAGACGACGGTGAGGGACAGAGCAGGCGACGACGATAGATATAGCAGATGGTGGCGACGGACAGAGCACACTGGGAGAGGGCTTCTATGGTAGCGACAGCAGAAGGCACGAACTCTGGTAGAGAGCAACTCAAACACCAAACACCATTTCCAAAACCAAATCCAAACCCCCATTTCCAAATCTCTTCAAACAACACCAAATCTCCCAAACTATATCTCTAATCTCCAACCAACAAAGTCATGATTGCCCTCGACGGTGAAGAGATCAGATTTAGAGAGCGCCGGTGAACAATGGCTTCCAAGGTGAATATTGAGCAGAGATTTAGGGCTCAGGAGAGAGTGAGTTCGAGGAGAGAGAGTTAAGGAGTTGCAGAGCCGATGAAGGGATGAGTTGCTGAGCCGTCTCTATTCGAGGAGAGAGAGCTCATTCGAGGAGAGAGAGGCTTTGAAACACATAAATCTTTCATCGATTGATGCACGAATCTCGAGACATGATGGGCGGTTATAAATTACTAAATTTTCGGTAGGAAAGTTGGTGCCACGTTTTTAGAAACAAATTTTAATTCCGTCTCTATTTCGTCTTTATTTTCATCTGTAATTTGTCTCTATTCCATCTCTGACTATTTTCCTCTCAATTTTGTCTCTAACCATTTCTAATTAGCAACATAATTAAATTTCGTTGCTATTTCCGTTTCTAATTTACATTTTTTTTATACTGTATCTATGAAGGTTGAGAAACATAGCTATCATCTGGGTAGTAAGTCCCAGTTGGAAGTTGGAATTGTAGAGATGGGATGTCAATGCTTCTTCTTGAATCATGCAAATGACTACCATGTCTTCTCTCAGACATAGAATTTTAGCGTTGTAGAGTGATTTTATTTGCCGCTATCATTTATTCATTGCGATGAATCTTTGTTTGGCTACACATTAATGAAGAAAATATAGTTTAAAAGAACCCTCTTCTACTAAGCTATGATGAGGATGGTCTCGAACTCGTACGAATATTCGATATGTTTACTCCAGCCATTAAACTTGTCGCTCTTTGCATTTCTTCTCTTGTCTTCCTTCTATTTTTAATGGTGCTTCACTTTCTTGCTTCCCTAGCATTTATTTCATCGAATGATTCTTGTTCATCCTCCAAGTCATTATATCCTACCAACTTCTTCATTCATTGTACTCCCATTTCACTTGTGGTCCTATCGGGTAATACATCAAATTCAGTATTGAAACTCACACCGGCTTTCCTACACAATTCAGTGATCGAAATTGGGAATGGTAATCCTTCATTATTCATAGTCTGCATAGTAAACTTCGTAAAATCGTGTATAATTCTTCCAACATCGATATAACCCTTTTTCATTACTATATGGTACAATAAAGCATCTATGGGATTATTCATTTAGAAGTGTTGCTTAGTTGAGTAAAAACACACGTCTATAATATAACTCCAACTCTTCGTAATCTTCCTTAAATAGGTGGTTTCAATAAATCTCAGCTGGCATTCGCTATTAGGCGCAAGTCCCTTCCCTGGAGGTATCTCTAATGCATCCTAGATTATTCGAAAGGGGTAGAATTCCTTATCATCATACTTGACATTCGGGTAATCATCCTCCATTTTATGTCTATTTTATAGAAGATCAAAAAATCTATTTAACCTCGCAGGTGAAATATCAATTTTTTCCCTTTAACAACCAATTTGTCCCATTCCCTACTAACACGTGCGTTAGCATAAAGTTAACGTGCAATTTCTTGACATCTCCTTTCTTCTTTTCTCGTATAGTGTCGTAGAAGTCTATCCCATCCCCTATCTCTGATGATGCTCATAATTTAATCCTCATACTTGCCCACCTTTTGAATGTTGAACCCTCTCTTAGGAATGATGACTCTTTTTTTATCACTGTAATACCTTATCTGAGCTCTTTGTCCTATAAACAAAGAAGGGTCGTAAGGCACCAAGTGAATTCGATCTTGGTTCTCAAAATATTATTCATCATCAGACGACAATGGAGATTGCTATCTAAGTTCAGCCCTTGCAGGTCTAGGTTCTCTAATGCTAATCCTGGTAGGTATTATATTCTTTATGTGGCAAACATACTTCTATTTTTGTTCTGGTTGCACTATAACTTTTCCTTTATCTTGTTTCCTACCTTTGCCTCTTCCTCTACCTCGTCCCGCTATAGGATAATTCATGTATGATGAAATAGCTAAATTGAAATCTTGTTGAAATTCCATAATAACAAGGTATGGAAAATAATATATGTAAATGTTTTAGTGTAAAATCCAAAAGAGTTGAAATTGATTCGTATAAAATATTCGTATCGACATATCCCTTTTATAAGTATGTATATATTGGAAAAATCCTTAGAAACTGTCAAACTCATTTAAAAAACCATATTCGAATTGAAAAGGTGCATAAAACCATTTCCAAAAATATTTTTCAATAAAAACCCAAAAATTACGTAAGTTTAAAATTTTATCAAAAATTGATTATTGCTCGAGGTATCGAAATCAAAAAGGTTGTAGAGTATTGATTCATTACCTTATTGAGAGTGATTTTCTCTAGTAAAATGCTCTACTAGCTCCTTTAGTTCCCCTCTCCATGCTCTAATTTTGGAAAAAAAAACAATTACCAAGCCCTAGGTTGGGTGTATGAAATTGGATTTGAAATTTATAGGGTTGAAGTGCTTTTAATCAAGGTGGGATGCACTTAGGAGGCTTTAATTCAATTTTTGAAAGATTGAGTCTAGGTAAAAATCTATATATCAAACGAATGGATGCAAGGTTTTTAGGTGTGAATGAGTTTATTGCTTGTGATTTGAAGTTCCATTTTTAAAAACACGGAGTCATGCTCAACGAATCGGGGTATAATTGAAATCACTTACAAATTGCTTATGAAATTGGTGACAATAAGTCTAAGCAGTTTCGTGATTAGTTCACCGAATGCTAGTATAACACCGAAATCATTGACAAATCGCTCAGGTGAGTCATTTACTGTGTTTTTTCAATATATTCTATATTTGATTAATTATCTCACATAGTAATCAAAATTAGGGTAGAATGATTTGTATTCAATAAGAGGCATTGAAATGGATTTGAAGAAAATCTATCTATTCTAATTAGGCATTGCATACGCATAATGAAGATGAAGGAAGTGAGTTGAAAAGCGTAGTTGTTCATTACTTAGGTGAAGTTGTGAACTAAGATCTTGTTAATGTAAGAGTTTAAAAGTAATTTACATTGTTTTGTTAGAAGAGAGTAGTTTAGTTTTAAAACAATTAAAAATGGATTTCCTTAGCAATAGATTAAATCTGACTAAGTATACTAAGTGCAATACACCTTTCCCTGAGGAGGATATCCATAATCGACATAAGTTGATCACATTATTACTTCAATCGACCCGTTATACATGCGACCATGATCAAGTTTTTTGCGCCGTTGCCGGGGAAAGGAAGTCACACATTAGTTTAGTTTAGTTTACACAATTGTTAAGAACTATAATTTTCTTTAATTTTTTATTTTAGTTTAAACATGATTGAACCTATTGCACTTGATATATTTTCTTTTGTCTTTGGTGTTTTAGGGATGTAAAGAATGTATGACTATCATGAATCAAACAATGAAATCCTAGAGAAGTCTCTAGGTTGGTTTATTAGAGTGAAGCTGTTTGAGACAATACCACATACCAAAAATGCATGACTATCATAAATCAAACACTGAAATCCTAGAGAAATCTCTAGGTTGGTTTATTAAAGTTAAGCTCTTTGAGACAATATCACATACCAAGCACAACCAATCGCGAGTGATTGGGCATGGACGTGATATTATCAACCATATTATAATTCGTATGGATTTGCAAGATTTACGAGAAGTCAAAGGCATTGCAAGTACATGCTAGAGAAGGAGTCATGACATAATAATCAAAGTCTTGACAACCTCCACTTTCAAAATGTCTATTAACCATCATGGAGTTCTTAGGGCGACTGGAGACCACGACAAGATCAAGAGATGGATAAATAATCATCTCTTATATCTTTAGAGCAAATGATAAGAAAAATGGCTGAGCAGACAAAGAATGATCTCAACAAGTAAGAGGAAAGAGTAGAGATTTATGCATAATCATTTAAGGAAGAAGAAGATGATCAAGCTTTCTTGAATTTGTAAGAGAATTTAGAAGAAATTGCAACATTGATAAATTCAAAACAAGAGATTATGGTTGAGTCTAACAAGAACCAAGTTGAGGATATGTTACTAAGCAAAGAAACATGTCATGAAGCATACAAAGAAGTAGAGAAGCCAAGTCAAGAGGATTGCAACATTATTGATATACTGCAGAGCAATATGATTCACTTGACCATGTTAGAGAGGTGATTCATATCAAGGATATTATGCAACATGATAGTAGTGTTGATCTAGAGAAATTTGAAATAATAATGTGTAGCAAAAGCAAGTAAAACTTGAGATCACATAATACAGAGTTTGTGCAAGGGACAATCAATCTTGTAGTATCACCATCGTTGTTTCAACAATAATTGCAAGAGCAATTGAATGGTGAGAAAATGGGGACTTATGCAATGATATATGAGAAGATTTTAACAATCCTTTTAGTTGAATTATATAAAGATTACGAAGGATAGGGTAGCATGCTAGAAAAAGTTAAAGCATATTAGTAACTTCGCAAGGATACATCATTGAAGTAACTTTAGTGCATCACAGTGGTAATGATGTTAAATTAAGCATTACTAGGAGGCAGCCTATAGGTTTTTTCTAAATTCAGTTTTTCAATTTCACTTAGTTATTTATTTAGTTAGTTTAGTTAGAACAATCTAAACATTTTAGTTTTCTAACTTTAAAAAGTTTTGTGCTACATATGTATGAAAGTCCATTTGTCGGGTGACATTTCATCAGAATGAAAAAGTCTCGACTAACTCGCTAAAGAGCGTAAAAGAGGGAAAAAGTTAAAGTGGTAGAGGTTAGGTACATGGTCAAATCATGGATAAGTTTTTATGGAAATTTTATACATACAGGTTATTTGGCGCTGTCATGACGCCTTGTGCAGCAATACACAAAGTCTAGAGAGCACCAATAGGGAGTTAACGAAAAATATGCAAAATTACAGAGACAAATTGGCCAATGTTGTGTGTGTACAAACACGACGCCATGAGTACATAGGGACGACGCCAACAGGGGCTTAAGTTGTGATCATAATATGCTCACAGCAGTCTCGACGTCGTGGTGGCGTAATCATGGCACCGTGCCCTATAAAGGACGGCGCCGATGTCAAGACAAGGGTTTCCAATTCCTTTTAACCCATATTTTTCACACTTAAACCTATTTCATATGCCACCAACAAAGCATACATCCCTATAGAACCCAAGTTAGAACAAATTTAAGTGAGAAAAAATGTTCTTAGTTATTAAGAGTGAAAAAGAGAGTGCATTGTGGATTTGCACAAGGAGGAGAGATAGGCATTGATTTGGGGTTTTGTTTCAAGAGAGCACTAGAGTTTTAGTTTATGGGCAAAGTGAGAGGGCTTGAATCAATAGAGGCTTGGAGAAGTAACCTACATCGAAAAATAGTTCGCCATTTAGGTAAATTTACAATTTCATTAGTTATTATTTGAAAATTTTCAAAACTCTTGATGAAATTGCATAAATTGTGGATAAGAGGTTGTTGGATAAGAATTTTAAGTTATGTGAATGCTGAGCATCATTGTAGATTATAGTGAACTAGTCTATGTGTTTTGCATTATTAGGCATGTGAATGATCCTTGTGAATGAAAATTGTGATTTTAGGTGATCTAAAGACCCGTATTGTGAATTGTCGAGTTGTGTGGATTTTTAAAAATGCTAAGAACAAGGAGACAAACAAGTCAAGTTAGTGAAGTAAGAGCAAATAATTATGAGGCATCATCCTCAAGAGATCCGAATGAGATTGAACCTTTAAGTCTAAGTACTACATTGGTGGCGAGGCTGAGCATAGATAATTCATTTTTGAGATAGGAACAAATTAGCCAGCTAAGTATGACAAGGCACTAAACAAGTTCATCAGACACCAAGGTTGGGAGCGATTCACTTAAGACTATAGAGATAATAATGAGGAATGAATGAAATTATGTATGAATTTTACGCCAATGCAAAGTTTACCAAGAAGGATGACCCAGTGAAGGTGAAAGGGGTATTTGTCCCCATTAATGAATGTTCTATTAATAATATCTATGGGTTATAACATATGAGTATGATTGAAGCACCGATAGGTGTCGAGCATGCACAATAATTTCTTGTATTTTACTATTAACTTGTAGTAGTGGTCAATGAGATATCATCTCCATAGAGATTTTGCAAATCTAAAAGGAAAGTATTTTTTCTTGTTTTTATTAATTTAGTTAATCTAATTAAATGGAAGTTAAAATATTGAATAACTAAAAACTATGATTACTAAGTTATATAACCAAACTAACCAATTCAAACAATTCAAATGCAAACTAACTTTAACAATATTCAAATTCAATTCGATATGAATAAACAAACATCTAAACGAACCCCCACTAAATAATATAATATATTTGAATTGCTTTCAAACACTAGAATATAATATCACTTAATTTTATAATTATAATCATAATCATAATATACGTAGAATCTTATAATCATTAAATCCTACGTCATAATAGGTTGATGGCCTTTAGCCAACCACTGATTTTCCTAAATTCAATGGAAATGCCACACTCTTATCAATGTGAATCTATGCTTTGGATAAAACGCAACACCGTATAAATATAATAGCATTACACTCTGTGAAAATCATGCCTAATCTATGCCAATATTACCAAAGCCGCATAATAAACAATTTAGAACACAATCACTTAGAACATCCACTCGAGAAATGCCATATAGACTAATCCTAGCTACTACTTCTACAATTGTTGTGAATAACTATGGACATATAATCAAAATCATAATACTGCATAACACATTTGCAACTATGCATGTAATACTAATCTCCTTTAGTTGTAATACGCAAAAACAACTTGTGAAATCCGTGATTGACGTGTATGAATAGATTTAAAGCATTAAGTTCATGATTCCATGCTGGAAATAGACAATGCATAAATATATTACATGTCTAGGGTTTGTTTAGATTGATAAACTACCCACTCATGCTAGAAATAGACAATTCATAAATATAATTAAAAGACATAGTGAATAAATTAACAACATAATATAAATCAAAGCTATAATGTATCTTCATATATAGAAAATAAAACTAATATAGAGTAAGAGGAAAGCAAAAAAAAGGAGTTATTTCAAAACTCTCTGGCCTTTTTTATAGTATCCCTACGTATACATATCTTAGATAAACTAAAATTCTTCATATTAATCTTAAAAAACATGTAACCAAACTCAGTGATTTGTCGGTGATCCTAACTTGTACTAATCGCGGAGCAACTCACTAAGCTTAACTCTCAGTACTCCACCGACTCAGCTGATAATTTATAGTTAATTCTCCAATTCGCCGTGGATTCGCTGGCCTTCTTCTGCTGCCAATTTAGATGATGATTGTTAGTGTTATTTCAAATCACTGGCTAACTGGTGGTGTAGTTTTTCAGTTGACTATTTTACTCTTCTTTATCTTTTATTCCATTACTTTATTTTCCTATTTAAAACTTAAAATCATAAAAACAAGAGAATACCCAATGTAATATCATTATTTATTTATAAAATCAACCTAAATTACACTATAAAATTGTCTAATTATCACTACAAAAAAACAGCAAATCAGAAACGGAATTAGAAACGGAAATAAGATCCGTTTCTAAATCAGAAACGGAATTAGAAACGGAATAAGTTCCGTTTCTAAATTAAAAAGTTAGCGATGGAATTGAGACGGAAACAATTAGAGACGGATTTGAGACGGATCAGAGACGGAATTAGAGACGGAATTAGAGACGGAATTAATTCCGTCTCTAAAAAATGGCGCCAACATTCCCACCAAAATTTGCATTTATTACAACCGTCTGTTACGTCTCGAGATTCGTGCGTGTCTCGATCTCGATAATTCAAAAATGGGGACCAAAACTCTATCTCTCCCTAAAATCTCTCTCCCACCGCTCTCTCTCTCTCTCTCTCTCTCTCTCAACGAAACCTCTCTCCCTCACCGCTCTCTCTCACCGTCACCGCCGCTTTCTCTCACCGTCACCGCCGCTCTCTCTCACCGTCACCGCCGCTCTCTCTCACCGTCACCGCTTCTCTCTCTCTCTCACCGTCATAGCTCTCTGCTCTCTCTTTCACCGTCACCGCTCTCTCTCTCTCTCTCACCGTCGCCGCTCTCTGCTTTGCTCTCTCTCGTCTCGCTCTCTCTCTCTCATTCTCTCACCCTCTCTCTCGCCGCTCTCTGCTAGGGTTTGTTGCTATAAAATGTGGTGCTAACTAGCAATCAGCGATGCCACAAGTCTTCTTCTCTTCTCTCGCTTCGCTAGGGTTTTGTTGCGGCGATTTGCGATTTGCAGGAATCTCCTTCTCTCGTGACGCCGAGGTGAGATTCTATCTTCTCTTCTCCTTTCGAGCTTGGATTCAATTCGTTTGTGATGATGTTCTTTGCTTTCCGATGTTGAGCATCGTGGTTGATCTTGTTCTGATTTTAGATTTGAATCGTTTGTTACTTATATTTAGTTTGAGATAGCGTTGAATGAGTTGTTGTTGTTGTTGTTGAAGTTTTTTGTTTTAAATTAATAATCAATCTAGTTGGTGTGTAGAACATATACACCAAATGTTTGATAAAATGACTCAAATAAGGTTTACTTGTTCATTTCGAGTTTTGAGCATGGTTTGATCAGTTTGAACTAATATACATTTTAACTTACAAAAATTGTTTCTCAAATTAGGTTTTTACTAAACTTCATGAATTAACTCCAACTTAGACTATTGAAGTGAAGATTCAAAATTTCAATGGCTAGACTTCATTCTAAATTTGCTTTGATGATTGGAAATACTTTATTTGAGTGAGGTAGAGATTGTGGACGTAATTAGGAAGAAAAGCTTGAATTAAAATAGTATATTAAATGAATGCATTCCAATTGTTTAATATAATGGTTGAAAGGAAACTTGTCTTTTTTTTCAAATTCAAGAGTAGAAATTTACATGGATAAAAGAGTAATTAGATTGATATGCATCATATGTAATTATTTTTAAGAATATAATAACTGACACTTGGCTAGTTGAAGTAAACTACTTATAAATTGATCTTGGAAGAGGTTTGGACTTCCATAAAATTAAGTAGTAATGGTTTGGTAGAGTTGAACCATTTAAAATCACTTGTTTGAGCCTAACCAAACTTAGAAAAGGTTTAGGTATAAATGCATATTAGAATAACTTATAAATTCATTTTTACTAGCACATGGAAGTAGGCTTGCATATTTAAAAGAACTATTTAATATTAATGCTAGCCTTGGGTAATTAACTATTCTAATTGGAAACTATATTTGTAGTTACATGAATCCAACAAAACCCAACGCCTTTGAATATACTTTCATATACACCACATGTTTGGACAAATGTATTGTTTAGGTTTAAATTACTAGAACAATGGTTCTATTAGCTTAGGATTTTGAGATTTATATTTATTAAGTTAAGAGCGAAACTCATATAAGATCATTTTAGTGGGTTAAGTCCCTAATATAATGAGTTAAATCTATAAAAGAGCTAGTGGATGAATTAGTTCCTTTAAGTTACGTACTAAACCTCAACTAAGCAACGATCCTTAAAACAATTGTGTCATACATTGTTTGATTGTAGATACGCGTGGATGGTTCAACTAGACTATTCGAATCATCGATTTGACGTAAAAAATTATGCAATTGTATTGTAAGTAAACTAGTAAGAAATTCAATATTATTTCTTTTTCCTTTCCTTGCATATTTTAATGGAAATGATACCTATTGTTGGACTCTACTTCCCTACCGAGTGACCTAGGGTCTAAAGTGGTAGAATTGAGTCGTTTACTCGTAGGTTAAGCATTCAAGTCGTGCTTGTGGCTCCTAGACGAGACTGAATCCTCTTGGTGAGCATTCGCCATGTGTCGTGGCTCCTCACAGCAGTTCCTACAGATAGTGAGTGATTCTTCTATTGTCATTTCAAATATATATATAATGGCTATAACACAGAGGATAAAGTGACATTACCAGCAAACCAGCTTGGTTTGTTTTTTTTTTTTTTTTTTGAGCGATATCACAGCTTCCTATCTCAGTTTGCTTGGCCACACTCTAAGCTTTTCTTTTAAAGCTTTCTTATTCTATTTGTGAGTTTTTATGCTATTTCTTCACTGCAAGAGATTTCCATCAGCTGGTTTTTTTTTTTTTTTGGGAGTAGGAACACATGGCTGATTTGTTTTGGAGCACGCAAAGCGGTGTAACTTCATTCCTATCTCGGTTTGCTTGGTTGCTTGGTGAGCTTTTCATTTTTACTAGCACTTATAAAATTTGTGAGTTTTTTTCTTTTTCTTCACCGCAAGAGAGGACATCACTGGTTTTTTTTTTTTTTTTTTTTTGGGAGTAGCTTAACATGGTGATTTGTTTTGGAGCACGCAGCGAGTGTTGGTGGAGGAGATGATGACTTCCTATCAAGATTTATGGTTAAATAGAGAGGCTGGGAAAATAGAGAGGTTGGTGGATGAGATTATGACTTCTTATAGATACATTGTTCTCTTTTTTTCTTTTCTTCTCTTCCTTTTGATAATCCCAAATTGGTTTGTTTTTTTTTTTTTGAGTAGGAACACATGGCTTGTCACCTTTGGAGCACACAACAGCTTTTAGATGGGGTGAGAGGATGAGTTCTAGAATCATACTTACATGATAGGTTTGTGCTTAACTTTTACTTTTTCCCTTTTACCATTCTTGCACTTCACCATTACTTATCATATGCATGTTGAAATGCAAGCCTTTCAAAGCTTGATAAATAATCCAACTCAACTTACATGATAGGTGCATCTTATATGGTTGATGTTCATGTATTTTTTGGAAGATTTCTTATTCCTCATTGTATGGTTTATTTCTTTTCTTCACTTGCATTTCTTGAATGTCACTGGAATTTTTATTTAAAAGTAGGAACACATGGCATGGTTTGTTCTCGAGCACTATTTCATTTTTAGATTGGATGAAATTCGAGTTTAGGATCAAATTTGAACTCGTGAATGTTGCATTGATGGGAGTTTGGGGGTCAATGTTGCTATTTTCCTACGCATTGAATGGGACTTTGGGGATCAAATTTGAGTTTTCTTTTTTCCTTTAAGCATTCTTGCACTTCACCATTATCCTCTTTCATGTTCCTTATTACATCAATGCAAACACGAATGAAAGCGAAAAAGTTTTTTTTTAAGGTTTTTTAGCTATTTGACATTTTACATCAATTCATTACTTATTCGAGTTTAAATAAAGTGTGATTCAGATTGATTGTCTTTTACATGTTTTGCAATTTAGGTTGATTTGGGTTGGATCAAATAATGAAATTATAGGAGCCACCATTTTGATTAGAATTCTAATAATTTGGCGGTAATGGTTATTAATCTTTTTGCTTGTTTGTAGACTTTGATGGTCGAGCGCAGGGATCGTCACTATAAGTTCGATGTGAGTCATTGCTCTTCTACCTTAGCTCTATCTCCTATGATGCTTATGTCCCTGAAAAATTTAAGTTCAACTATTCAATTATTAAGTTGTTTCAAATGTCCCTTGGTCAATGCGGTGGTGTTGAAGAACATCTCAAGACTTTTCGATTGATAATTCTTTTTGTACATGTTTGGGATTGTAAGGTTTTTTTTTTTTTTTTTTGTGGTTGTTGAACAATAGGATTGGTGGTTTTGTGAATACTTAGAAATTTGGAGCATTTGTAATACTATACAATTTTTTTTGGATATATATCTTTTCAATTTTTGATTTTTACATTTTTGTTCTCTCAATTGAATATTTGTTGATATATATTGTCGATGTATGAATGTCAATTTATTATATATTGGCAGGTTAAATGTGTTTGGATTGAGACCTATATATGTAAGACTTTAAAAACTAAACAAAAATGAAAATTAGAGACGGAAATAGCAACGAGAATCTTTGGATTCCGTTGCTATTTCCGTCTCTAATTTTTTTTTTTTTTTTTAGATATGAATCAGAAACGGATAAAATTCCGTCTCTGATCCGTCTCTGATTAGCAACGGATCAGAGACGGAAATAATCAGAAACGGAATTTATTCCGTCTCTAATCAGAAACGGAATTAGAGACGGAATAAATTCCGTTTCTAATCAGAAACGGAATTTATTCCATTTCTGATCCGTCTCTAAATCAGAAACGGAATCCATTTTCCGTTTCTGATCCAATCAGCGACGACGTTTTCAGAGACGGAACGCATTCCGTCTCTGTTCCGTTTCTGAATCAAATCAGAGACGGAATTTTTGCAAATCAGAAACGGAAAATTCCGTTTCTGATTTGCTTTTTTTTTGTAGTGTATTGACTCGTCAAATACCCTCAAACTCAGCACTTTGCTTTCTCGTGCAAAAGAATACTATCAATCATATCCTCTTTTCATTCTCATATACTGATTTCAAATTAATTCATCTTAACTTTAAATAATATAGATTTTAAAATAGAAGTAATATTCGAATGAAAACATATTACCCATAAATAAATGAATGTTATAATAGAATATAATGATTTAGATAAAAGAAAACATCCATTGATGGATAACTTAACCGCTTAATGTAACACTTTTTAGAACTTAATGTTATAGCGCGCTAAGGTCAGTACATAATATAGGTTTTCTCAATCTCCACTGACAAACATCAAGCTTCTGATAACTGATATAGAATCTCAAAACATAAAAACCAATAGATTAATTTCAATTTTAGAAAATACTTTATAATAGTACCACTATCGAAATTAATAGGGGTTTTGTCAAGATGCCAATGTATATATAGTTTAAAATGTTTTAGATTAAGAATTACTTCACTCAATTCTAGCTTCAAGTACTCGAGTAAAATCTTTTCATTGAAGAGGTTAAGAACATCCGTCTTTTTCATCTCTCATTTTTTGTACTTTATTTTAATTATTTTTTATTATATTTCTTTTGCTTTTGTTTTCGAGTCTCCGCTCCATTTCCTTTGGGTATTCTCACATTTTTCCCATAGTAGATTCCCTGCTCCATTTCCTTTGGAATTTATAGGACTTCTATATGTTTATTATTATAAACTCTTGCTAACATTTCCCACTATCCACTAAAGTTAAGGAAAGTATTCTTTCTAACCTATAAAAACTCATTAGTTTCCAACCCATTTCTTATTTCAATTGTGGTGTAATAAATTTATATATATACTATAAAAATACTTAATCAATAGCTTTTGTATCACATGATTCTTAGAAATGTATCTTATTCATCTTACACTATTATTTCGATCTTCTACATATAATCATGACTAACACAAAACATTCAATTTAGTGTTTACATTAAGTAGTAAAGTTAATAAAAAAGGGTATAAAAAATTAATTCCATCTATAATAAGATTCATCTGGGTATTAAAAATATCACTTCAATAAAAAATCTATTATATATTCGTTATCGTTCTTAATAAAATAAAATGAAAGGAAAATCATTCTTACTTGAATTTGGATGAAATTTGAAAAATTTCGTCGACTAAAAAATCTCGTCAACCTAGTTGAATATTAGATTAAAAGTAATTCTAAACTTTTCTTCTACCTTTCTTTCCTTTCATTGCAATCAACAATGTCATACTTTATCTAAAATACCCCTAAACTCATTCTAAAGTCCAATTTTCAACATAACAAACATACCACGTAAAGTACAAAAGGGTTGATAAAATCGTAAATTTGAAAATCAAGAAATTAATTAGAATAAGATAGAGTGCATAAAAATTTAATGTATAATCATCACCATTATATATCAAGTGTATTAAGTATCATTCATAAGCGTTGAATAAAACTTAACTCGTAATATACCACCATAAAGAAAAAGTATATAACCACTAAAGAAATTACATAGAGGGTCTCACACAGTATTACTCAGAGACAGTGAAAATAAAATGGAAGAAAGGAATCCTTGTCGGCGCGAAAATCCCGTCGTCATCATCTTCCTTTGGATCAATCTTTTGGGGCTGGTAGCTCACAACGGGGTTGTAGAGGTGGTACTTCCAACCAGGCAATGTTGAACATCGATATTAATGCAAAGTTGTAATCTCATATGTGTAGATGGCATATTAACCCCTGGGCCTCCTTGACGTCTATTTCTCCTGGACATCGTACGCTCCATTTCATGGATGCTCCTTGTTAAGGCTCTCTGGTTCTCGAACACAAGTTCTTGATTACAGAGAGTGGTCATCTGTTCCTCCTTGTATAATTTATCATAATCCATAGTAGGTTGCTCCATGTTCGAAACATTTTTTACTTCTGACATCTCCTCCAAGATTCTCCTCGTGTCATATTTAATTTTCGTTCTCTGCTCGATTTCTCTTCTGGCTATCTTAACCCTTTCTCTCTCATCCTCTGCGTCTTCATAACCATTCACTCTTCCATATCTCTCTATAAGTTCTTCAGTGATGCTTTTCTTTGGTAAAACATCCATATCAAGGCCTAACAAGTTCACTTGGTTCATCCTATAAAGGCCTACCAACTTTCAAGTATATTAATTCCACGGCAATGTGGTAAAGTAACGCGGCTTTATAGTTCACTATTTCGTTGTATCGCAAGCTCGATTTTAAGCTGGTGTTAATGAAATAACATCAAACTTTAGTGGGATTCCTAAAAAATTTGGTGGTTATGTGCTTGGGGTACTCCTCTGTATCAAAAATAAATCCATATTCATGGATTGCCTCTAAACCTCCCTTTATTGTCTCGTCAGGGTAGTGGTATTTAATGCCATACTCAGGTTTGGGGTGCTCTTTATTTTATTTCTGGTGACAATCCAATAATCTAAAATATCAATTTATTTATGCAGCGGAATAGTCCACTGCCTTCCCTCGAACTCGGGACTCGGTCTTACTCTCACTTCCATATACGTTGGTAGAAAAATCTCTCACCAAGATATCACGCCCTCATTCACCAGGAACATCCTCTATGTAACAACCTGTTATCTTTAGCTGGTGATTAGCACTAACCCATGTAGTAATTAATCAGAGTTAGGCTCAGGGTTAAGATCGACATACCTCGATTAGCGTGTGTGTTCGTTTGCATGACGTTTGGTGTTTATTTGGATTGTGAAATTAAAATTTAAATATGTTCTGTATATTAAAGGGATATATACAAACCTATAATGGACAAAATACACGATAAGCCATGGAATATTGGTACATAGTTAGCGACGAGGGAGTCATGGAATGAATGTGCACGCTTGTTGCTACACGTAGGCGTGTTATGTGGATTTATAGGTGAAAAAATGCATAAGTTATATATATAAATATATACTAAAATTTAAAACAAAATGAAATTATATCGATTGTTTGATCTTCTCGAATGAAGCGTAAGTTTAGGATGTTTCAAAATTCGTGTCACTATAGCATGTGTCACTTTAGCACATCAACAACTTGATCAATCTCAAAATGATGCAATGCATATCTCGAGGAAGTCTATATATATAAATAAAACATTTGATGATTATCAACTAATTCATTTCATTAGAACATAAACGAGGGTTAGGAAATTCGATTTTGATCGAGACTAGTTGTTCGAGGTGTAGAATCAAGCACAATTGAGGAGCTTAATTGATCGAATAGCTCACGAGCATCGTATAAGTATAACTTTTTTAGTGTATATCAAAGTTGGAATAAATGGTGATGCTAGGAATAGTGGTTATTTAAGCTGTTTGTTGATCTATTATGATTACTCATCTCACTAAAGGTTATTCTCGATCTATTTTGGATGAATTGTGACTAGTTGTGATGATTTAGAGGTGTTTTAGAGAAATTGGAATGACAGAACAGTGCTGCTATTACAGGTCTGGCGCGCATAGCGCGCTATGCGTACTGGAAGGATGAACTGATAGGTAGCGTGCTATCCATATCAAGTAGCACGCTACCCACACCCATGTCAGTGCAAAATTGATTATAAGTAGGGTGTTTTGTCAAGTTGTTTAGGGGCTATTCAAGGGGTTTTAATAGATTATAATATACATATATTAACTAAGAATGGTCTATGATAGGTGTTGATTAACTGAGAAAGAGTTATAGACCTAGATAGTTTGGAAATCGGAACCAAGTTAAGTACGGGTTCGCTTATTTATTAACATTACATGGCTATTTAGTACATATAGCTCATATAGTTGATAGAATGGAATGGGGGACTAGTTATAATGTGATTATTTTCAATAAATGGAAAATAGTGTGTGATGTGACCATGCTATAACTTTTGGTTTTGAGAATATGTTTATAGGAGATGGGTTCCCTTCCTGGCATATATATAACTCCTGCTCAATTCAATAGGTCGTATGGATTACATGCACATAAGAGGGTTTTAGATAGAACCACTGAGCATTAATGAATGGGCTAGACAACATATCGGCTAATATGTTGGTCTAGTAGTCATATTAATGACTCAGTGGGTAATCGACCCTAGTTTTATAAAATAAATGGGAATCACAATATAATAGTCCAAATTACTTGCTTTGCATCTGATTATGTATTGAATCTATATACTTTTCATGTTCTTGTTAGATATCTTTGGTGCATGTTGCTATTGCATGATATCCATACTTACTATATGGAATGTTGATGATTAGCATGAATCCTTACTTACTGAGCAAGTTGGAGCGCTCACCCAAATTATCATTTTAGCTTCTCAACGCAGCGCTTCGACTAAAGGAAAAGAGAAAATTTAGGAGTCTCATGTCTTCTCCCCGATGTAATGATTCTTTATATATATATATATAACTCTGTTTGGCATATTTTAATGTATATAAATAGGGTTGGGGTGATTTATAAATAGTTTCAGGTTTTAGTAAACTTTGTATTTCCGTATATTTGTATATATCAAAAAAGTTATAAATATTTTCGCTGCATAATACTTTGATATATTAATTTGATATGATTATACAGGTTGAGTTTATCAGGTATAGATGGAGAGGCTGCTGGCTCTAGTTAAGTTTTACAGGGTTAGCGAGCTTAATTAGGTTTTCAGGTTGGGCACTGTCCCTAATCGAGATATGGGATGTCACAACTTGGTATTAGAGCCTTAGTTTTATCAATTTTAGAAGTAAAATAGTACTAATTGATACAATATGGTATCATGAGTTAGGCTATGATTCTATTTCATTTTAGAATATTATTAAAAGTGAATGATAGCATATTATGTCGTACTGAAACCTAAGTTTGTTAACTTTGAGATTTGTCTTGAGTTACGAATAAGCTTAGGGTTTTGATAAACAATTTTTATCATGTTTTGGGGGGAAACGAAAATGAAAACCGTATTATAAGTTATTTGCTGCACATATTGATATATATTATATAGATATGATTTCCTTGAATTGTTTAACTGTTACGTGATGATCTTAACTCTCATTTGACTATAAAATTTAATAGCTGATCAAGGAGAAGGATCACAAGGGTCAGACTCTTAGGGTAACAGGGAGACATAAGATTAATGGAAATGTAGTATGGAGCAGCAAATGAAATAATTGATGGAGTCTCAGGAAAAGTTAGTGGGGATACTGATCGCTCAAATGGGACTACCAGTACAATGACCTGAGGCATAGCCAGCAACCAGTCCCGAGGTTAGCAGAGCTGGGGGAGGAGCTGAGAAAGTAGTAACTCCAATTCAGCCAGTAGTTCCATAGGTTTAGGTACCAGAGAAAGCTATTAAGGTGCCAAAGGATTCTGAGAAGGCCACATTCCTCAAAACTCGTAAGGAGTTCATGAAATATGATATCATAAGATTCGATGGCGCAATGAAAGAAGGGGTGGCTAAGACCTAGATATTAGAAATGGAGAAATGCTTTGTTTCTATTAATGTTGAGGATTGGTTTAAGGTTAAACTGGTTACCTTTTTGCTGATAGATTCTATGAGAAAGTGGGTGAATTCCTTAAAGAGTGAAGGGAAGACTGTCACTACAAGGCTGTAGTTTAGGACAATATTCTACAGGCGCTATTTCCCTAAGTCATTTAGAAACTGGAAGAAGACTAAATTCATTCAATTGAAGCAGGGAGAGATGTCTATTAGGGAGTATGAACGGAGATTCACTGAGCTGAGTGAATTTGCTCCAGAAATGGTAAAGCTTGAGGAAAATAAGATTGAATTGTTTCTCGGTGGGCTGAACTATGAGATTAAGATTATTGTTTCTTCTCTAGTTATGCTTTTATATTCGAGAGTGCTATCTAAGTAGAAGGAGCTATTTTAGCCAAACCAGCAAGAACAATTACTACACCACCACCAGTACCACAATCTCTTGGAAGTCAGAGAGTTCATAAATTTAGTTATTTTCGGGCAAGAAAGAAGTATAAGAGAGTAAGAGGCATAAATACACCATCAGGTTATATGGGAATGACCTTTTTCGGTGCATCGATTGCACCAGTCTTTTAGGATTCAGTAGCCAAACCACTTTTACTGCCTACATAGTCTAGAGGTAGAGGCAAGGGAAAGGCTCAATCTTCACAAAGACTGAGTGGATCGAAACAAGTGTCACAGGCCAGTAGTTTACCGCAAAGGGCACCTATTATATGGTGTAAGCGTGGGTAGACAAGGCATATTGCGAGGGAGTGTTCCATGCCACCGACTACATTAGTAGGCAGTACTACACCACCTACATAAAGAACGACTCATGCAATGGCGGAGGTAGATCCAAAGGTTAGGCTTATGGAAGGTATATTAAGTATTTATAGTCAAGATTTGCATACTTTAATTGTTGTTGGTTGTACAGTTTTATTTATTGCTAGAACAATGGTTGACGAATTGAAATTGAAACCTATTAGAGCCGAAACATTTTTGATTTTGAGTACAACAGTGAGTGAGAAGGCTTATCCTAACCTGATATGTGAGAGATGTGTACTAAAAATTAGGGAGAATGAGCTTCCAATTGATCTGAGGGTAATGGAGTTCCTGGAATTTGATGCATTACTAGGGATAGATTGGTTATCAGCTTACCATGCTAGTATTGACTATTTCAATAAGACAATGATATTTCATATTCCTAACCTTTCTGAAATTATAGTCTATAAAGGCTATAATCATTCGCGATTAGCAACTCGTGGAAAGGAAGCTACTATTAGAGATTTCAAAGTTATGACGGGAGTTATTACCTTTGTAGAGCCTGGACAGGAGCTTAAGATTAATAAGATACCCGTGGTTTGTGAATTCCCAGAAGTCTTTCCATTTGAACTGCCTGGATTACCACCACTACGTGTCATTGACTTCATCATTGAACTTATTCCTGGTAGTAAACCTATATCTATTCCTCCATATTGTATGATGCCTAAAGAATTGCGTGAGTTATAGACTCAGTTTGAGGAGTTGCTTCAGAAAGAGTTTATTCATCCTAGCATGTCACTGTGGGGAGCACCTGTTCTTTTTGTGAAGAAAAAGGACGAAACCCTATGAATGTGCATCAATTATAGATAATTGAACCGGGTGACTATTATGAACAAATATCTATTGCTAGGATTGATGATTTGTTTGGTCATTTGAAGGGTGCCAGATATTTCTCGAAGATTGATTTGAGGTTTAGTTATCATCAAATGAGGATCAGGGATGAGAATATCTCGAAGACTGAGACATCATTAAGTACTCACTATAGGCACTTTGAGTTTACAATGATGTCGTTTGGGCTGACTAATGCTCTTGCTATGTTCATGGATCTGATGCATAGGGTGTTTAAACCCTATCTTGACCAGTTTATTATCACGTTTATCGATGATATTTTGATCTATTCTAAGACTGAGGAAGAGCATTCGCACCACCTCAGAGTTAAATTGCAGACTTTGAAGGATAATCGGCTATATGCGAAGTTTAGTAAGTGAGAATTCTGGTCTTTAGAGGTCATATTTCTAGGACACGTGGTTAATGTTGAGAGTATATTTGTTGATTCAGTAAAGGTTGAGGCAATCAAAGATTGACCTACTCCTACCACAGTGTCAGAGGTTCGTAGTTTTCTTGGGTTAGCCGGTTATTAGAAATGGTTTGTTGAGTGATTCTCTTGTATTGCTCTGCTAATAACCTAGCAAACATAGAAAGATGTAAAGTTTCTTGGTCAATTGATTGAAACGGTGTTTTCAATGAGTTGAAAGATATATTAACTATGACACCTGTTCTTAAATTACTTGAAATAGGGAAGGAATTTGTGATTTATACTGATGCTTTTCATTTAGGATAGGGCTGTGTGCTGATGTAGGAAGGCAGGGTTGTAGCTTATGCTTTAAGGTAACTTAAGGTTCATGAAAGAAATTATCCAGTTCAAGATCTTGAGATAGCTGCAGTAGTTTTTGCCTTGAAGATCTAAAGGCACTATTTGTACAGAGAGAGGTTTATAATATTTTCAGATTATAAGAGTCTGAAATATAACTCCACCTATGTTGTACACTATGTGCACTACATAGCCGGTCCCAAGTCCGGATAGAGGATGATGACTCTAACGCCCATTTTTGCATATCGAAAAGTGGGTAAGGGAGGTCCCGAACTCACTTTTCATACCCGAAAAGTGGGGGAGGGAGGCCCCAAGCTCATTTTTCATTCTTGGGAAATGGAGGAGGTTTGCGATAGGTTGACGGCCGGCGTAAGACTTTTGTCACTTTTCATGAATTGTTGTTGTTGTTTTAAGAGTCTACTTAGAGTGAATTGAATATGAGATAGACTAGATGGCTCGAGTTTCTCAAAGATTATGGTTTCACTCTAGAGTACCACTTATGCAAAGCAAATGTGGTTGCTGATGCCTTGAGTAGGAGAAAAATAGGCAGAGAAAACATAGCTATTGTTAGTGCTTCTTAGTTAAAACTTCTTGAGGAAACATCGATAATGATGATTCGTGAAATCCTAGCTTGTACATCATCAACCAGGAAAGCTAGTTCTAGTGCTACTAATTTGTTCTTTTGTGCTCAGATTCGAGCTGAACCGAAGATGATTCAATGGGTGGTTGATAGTCAGAAAGCTGATCAGGAATACATAGTATATTGGGGGTTAACAACTTATATAGATAATCCTGATTAGTTAGTTTTTGATGACAGGGCATCGCGATTCAGGGATAGATTATATATTCCAGATCAGGATCAGTTGAGGCAGGAATTGCTACGGGAATCTCATTGATCTCTTTACTCTATTCATCCAGGTAACACTAAGATGTATCGTGATATGAGATGTGTTTATTGGTGGCTGGGAATGAAGACTAACATTGCTGAGTTCATAAAAAGATGTGAGATATGTCAACAAGTTAAGACTGAACATAGGAAACCTAAAAGGCTATTGCATTTGCTGCCATTCCCGAGTGGAAACGAGAACATATATCGATGGATTTTATTTCTGGTCTACCTCTGAGTTAGTGCAAACATGATACATTTTGGGTTAAAGTTGACAGATCGATGAAATCTGCGCATTTCTTACCAATTTCTATGCGATATCTTCTTGACCTTTTATGTGAGGTGTACGTACGTGAGGTGTTGAGATTTCACTGGTTCTAATGTTGATTTCTTCGGATAAGGATCCAAGATTCATATCTAGGTTGTGGAGTGAATTACAAAGACAGCTGAGAACTATGCTTAACCTCAGTACGACATACCATGCTTAGACTCATAGACAGACCGAGCGGTTGATATTGGTGCTTGAGGATATGCTTCGAGCTTGTGTCTTGGAGTTTGGGGGTAACTGGGAGAAATATATTTCTCTGTGTGAGTTCTCTTATAATAATAGTTATCGGGCTAGTATCAGAATGACGCCATTTGAGGCACTTTATGGTCGGCCTTATCGATCACCAGCGTATTGGGCAGAGGTTGGAGATACAATTTTATTAGTGCTAAAGCTGATTCAGAACTACACAAAGAGGATACAGTAGATTGCTAGCGTCTGACCACATCACAACTCAAACAGAAGAGATACACCGACAAACATCATAGGTTTTTGGAGTTTTCAAAAGATGATTTTATATAGATTTCGGTTGTAGGGTAACCTAACTCCAAGGTATATTGGGTCATTCAAAGTACAAGAAAGGATTGGTCCTGTAGCTTACAGGTTAGAGTTACCTCCTCAACTTGCCGGAGTTCATAATATCTTTCATGTATCTATGTTACATAAGACGGAGACTCAATTTATTCCAAGAATTGATTAGAATGATTTTGATCTTTGTGAAGAATTATCTTACGATGAGCAACCTATTCGGATATTTGATCGTAAGACTCTCATGCTGAGAACCAAAGAGATTTCTTTGGTTAAAGTGGAATGACAATTTCAAGGAGATGAGGAACTAACCTGAGAGCGTGAATCTGACATGAAGGAGTAGTTTCTATTCCTCTTCGAGACTATAAGTAACTTAAAGTTTACTTTAATTTCAAGGATGAAATTGCTTTAAATTAGGGAGACCGTAATGACCTATTACTTTAAGCTAGTGATTAGTACGAACCCGGATAGTAACTAATCTGAGTTACGTTCAGGGTTAAGATCCGCGTACCTCGATTAGCGTGTGCGTGCGTTTGCATGACGTTTGGTGTTCGTTTGAATTATGAAATTAAAACATAAATAGGTTGTGTATATGAACAGGATATATACAAACCAATAATGGACAAAATACACGATAAGCCATGAAATATGTACACTGTGAGCGACGAGTGAGTCGTGGCATGAATGTGCACACTTGAGGCTACACGTAGGCGTGTCCGAAGAATTTATTGGCGAAGGAATACATAAGTTATATATATTTATATATAAGTATATGTATAAATATATATTGAAATTAAAAAGAAAATGAAATTATATATATTATTTGATCTATTATGATTACTCATCTCACTAGAGGTTATTCTTGATCTATTTTGGATTAATTGTGACTGGTTGTGATGATTTGGAATTGTTTTTAGAGAAATTGGAATGGCAGAACAGTGCTGCTATTTCAGGTCGGGTGCGCATAGCACGCTAGGCTTGGCCCATAGTGCGTTATGCGTATTGGGAGGATGAATGGACATGCAAGTAGCACGCTATCCATGTCAGGTAGCGCACTATCCATACCCAGATCAATGTAAAACTGATGGTAACTAGGGTGTTTTGTCAAGTTGTTTAGGTGTTATTCAAGGGGTCTTAATAGATGATAATATACATATAGTAACAAAGAATGGTCTATGATAGGTGTGGATTAACCGAAAATAGTTATAGACCCGAAAAGCTAGAAAATCATATGGGAACTTAGACCATGGTAAGTACGGATTCAATTATTTATTAATATTGCCAGACAATTTAATTTATATAGGTCATATAGTTGATAGAATGAAATGGGGGACTAGTTATACTGTGATTGTTTTCGATAAATGGAAAACGGTGTGTAATGTTACCATGCTATAACTCCTGGTTTTAAGAATAGGTTTATAGGAGAGGGGTTTCCTTCTTAGCCTATATATAACTCTTGTTCAATTCAATAGGTTGTATGGATTACATGCACATCAGAGGGTTTGGGATAGAACCACTAGGTATTAATGGATGTGCTAGAGAACATATTAGACAATATGTTAGTTTAGCAATCGTATTAATAACGTTAGTAGGTAATCAACCCTAGTTTTATAAAATAAATGAGAATCACAGTGTAATAATCCAAATTACTTGCTTTGCATCTAATTATGTAGTGAATCTATATGTTTTTCATATTCTTGTTAGATATCTTTGCTGCATGTTGCTATTGCATGATATCCTTGTTTACAATATGTAATGTTGATGATTAGCGTGAATCCTTACTTACTGAGCAAGTTGGAGCGCTCAACCAAATTATCATTTTAGGTTCTCAACCCAGCGCATCGGCTAAAGGAAAAAGAAGATTTATGAGTCTCGTGTCTTCTATCTGATGTAATGATTCTCTTTTATACAACTCTGTATGACATTTTTTGATGTATATAAACAGGGTGTGGTTGATTTATTATTTTGATATGAATATGCAAGTTGACTTTATCATGTGTGGACAGAGAGGCTGCTGGCTCTAGTTAAGTCTTATAGGGTTAGTGGGCTTAATTAGGGTTTCATGATTGATCACATGTCATGCACGCCAAATATAACCCACAATGGAGTTACCAACCCACAAGGGTGTAGTAGTTGTAAATACGGGGTCGAATCCACATGACTTGAGTTCTACTCCAAGTGAACTAAAAATGGGGGATTTTTAGAAAGTTCGAGGAAATAATTAACTAAACAAGCACAAATAAAAAATTTGCAAAAATAATATCGATGAGAAGAAATCACCTAAGTCTACGGTTCTACAAGCACGAATCATGATTGAATGGCATTTAACGGTCCTCAATCATACAAAAAGTTATTAATTCAATTTCTTTAGATTAGTTATGGAATATCGACGTCCGCCAGAAATTCCTAGTTCCCCTAATCTCGATAGTTAGGACATCCGCCAATAACTACTTCCCTAATCAATGTATAACCCTTGACATCCGCCAATCGGGATTAACACACTAATTGCAGTAATTTGGGTATGTGGGAACACTAATCCTAAATAACTGGATTGCATCCACTTCCGACTTAATGTAGATTCAATTGTTGCAAACTCAAGAATCAAAAGCGTTTTGCGGCAAACGGGTGAGTGTTCATCACTTTATTGGTCCAAAAGTGCAAATACACGGATACTATCTATCCAAATAATTACAGGTTATCCACCTAAAAACTTGCACTGTCCACATACATACCCTAGATCTAAACCATATACTTTAAAATCAATAACAATGAAATAGGAGAAATTAAATCAAATTAAATGAAAATCATAGATCTTACATAGTATGTGCCATGAATCATGAATCCAACTTGTTTCCCCTTCGATCTAAGTGAAGATTGGTCTTACCGGACATCATCTTTACAATCTCCAAGTATGAAAAGTTGTGTGTGGTAACTCGAATGTTGACCCCCATATGAATACCCTAGTTCCTAATATGAAAAACCACTAAAAATTGATCTCTTGAGGTAAGAGAAAGTATTTTTGGGGGTTGGTCTCGTAACACATGCGCTAAGGATCATATAGCGACTATTTTTGGGGTGAAATTGGGTTCCTGACACATGGTAGTGCCTAATTCGTCCATTTTTCTGAAAATCGCCACATGCCACTCAAGGATTGGCTAGAGACGAGTTGGTGACTAGGTTTGGCCTACTGCGTGACGACACGTGGCATGAGGGGGACGTTGTTTGGTTCGCTCGAGTGAACCAGTTGCATGAAATGAATTCAATTTGCGTATCTTGAGGACATATCAATAACTGCTGGAACAAGAGGAATGGTGACATACATGATGATGTGGCGTGATGCATCAGGTGGCAACACGCGATTGAAGGCTCGTGGTAGTAGGAGACATTGCGGGCGAGTAATATTTTGACACGTAGCTGTGCTATGGAAATAGTTGGAATTGCTTGGCGAGCTGGACCAACAATATGCTGCCAGTTGTTAATTTGTCTGTTGTTTAGCAATTCTACCCTTCGTACAATGCGTAACTCGAGGCAAACTGTCTGGTTTCCAATCAATGCATGTAAATACTCCATTTTGAGTATTTTTCTGCCACGAATTCAACTGCACACTTTGTTTCACCTGAAATAGATTAATAAATATAATTAAATATATATTTTGGAAACTTTTCAAATTAAATATACTAAAATAGCCTACTAAAAGCGTATAAAAACTAACTTATCGAATACTCCCAAACTTAAGACTTTGCACGTCCTGAGCAAATGTGTAAATGACAAGACATACTAAACTAACCTATGCCTATACCTATACCTACACCCGATTCAAAATGCATGGAGTCCATTTGATTTACATTGCCACCAAATTAACAAGTAACTCAGAAAATTTCAGAGTTATGATATTTCAAGACTCGTAACTCAAACACAATTAAGATTACACTTTAAAAACATAGGTTCGGTCAAGAAAAAGGCCATCAACTACTCACAAATTTTCTTGTTCTATACATTCATATACACAAGTTTAAAATCTCACTTAATCAAGTGAAAGCGCTCGAGTCAAATCTTTTATTTGATGAGTTTTACAACTTCCACCTTTATTCATCTTATATTCTCTTGTTTTTCATCGATTTTTCTTTCAAGGAGTACGATCCTTACTACATTTCCTGTAGACAACTTTTCTCACTTTTTCCACCACAAGATTCCATGCCCCATTTCCATTGGAAACTTGTGGGACTCTTTATTTTTTTATGAAACACTCATGTTAGCCATTCTCACTTTCACTATAATCAAGCAAATCCCACAATGTGGATACAAATATCAACAATTTCATAATTCTGATCGTCTACTCATTTCGTTATCTAGCACAAAGTCTAACCGTTAACTAAGTCCCTAATCATGAAATCATAAAAATGCTGAGCTAAAAATTCGTTTGAGTGTTTCTCCTAGTTTTCTCTAAGTTTTAACTCAAAATGGCAACTGTAATTTACTCATCCACAACCAAAGGCAAAAACAACGTCTCGGGTGACTTTGAACAACTAAAAAAAAAACGAAAAATATGCTAAATACATATATGCATGAAAATGTATAAAATCATAATGAAATGAGAATGAAATATGAACGGATAAGAAATGAAAGAAATAGAAGAAAGGATATCAAACACCACCATTACCATCCGATATTCGCATATAATCGCATATAAAAATAAACAATCTCACTTGTTGTCTTTCGCAAAAGAATCCGTCCAAAACAATCCACAATCCCCAAAACACTTTTGAACTTATTCCGAACCTTGTCCTCATGGTTCAAAACAGTTCTAGAGGTCCACAGTTAAAAAACAAACGAGATGGTGAAAGAACATGATAGATAGAAGATGAAGGAAATCATACAAATTCATGCAAAATGATAAAAAAATTTGAAAATAAATAAACCAAATGATACTTATCAAAGTTTGGGCTGCCTCCCAGTAGGGCTTTTGGTTAAAGTCGTTGGCTCGATTTGGTCTGAGTCTGTCAATCAGTATAAACTAGTATTGCAAGTGAGACGACCTCCACATTATGGCTTGGTAAGTCTTCATAGAAGATTTGAAATTTGTGGCCGCTCACCTTAAACGCATTACTTGTCTCCAAACTCTAAATCACCACTGCTCCGTGATCATACACTGCAGTCACAATATATGGTCCTGTCAACCTCAATCTCAGCTTGCCTGTAAAAATCTTGAGACGTGACTGAAATAAAAGTACTTTCTGACCAACATGAAAAATTTTCGAGGGAGATTGCTAGCAATGAACGCTTTTATTTTTTCTTTATAAATCCATGCATTTTCATATGCGTTCCTGATTTCCTCCAATTCTTGGAGAGTAAGCTTTCTTTCTTTTTCTTCTTTATCGAGCTTCATATTAAGTTGTTTCACAGCCCAGTAGGATTTATGCTTGAGCTTGACTGGCATGTGGCAAGCTTTACAAACACAAGGCGATATGGGGACATCCCAATTGGCCTTTTAAACGTCGTTCAGTAAGCCAAAACTGCATCATCAAGACGTGAACTCCAATTTTTACGAGTAGGATTCACCATCTTTTCCAAGATTGATTTGATCTACCTATTAAAGACGTCTGCTTGGCCACTCGTTTGGGGATGATATGCTGTTGACGTTTGATGAGTGATGTTATACCTTATCAAAAGACTTTCAACCATACGGTTGTAGAAGTGAGTGCCTCTATCATAGATCAAGGCACATGGGGTACCAAATTGTGTGAAATTCCTCGATTTAAGGAATTCACATACCACTTTAGAGTTGTTAGTCCATGTAGCCTTAGCTTCAACCCACGTATACATATAATCCACTGCCAATAGTATGTAAACATTACCAAATGGCATTGGAAACTATCCTATGAAGTCTATACCCCATATGTCAAATATCTTAGAAATATGAATCAGGGTAAGTAGCATTTGGTCTCGATGAAAAGTTACTGATTTTTTGATAGTTCAGACAAGTCTTAGTAAACATGTATGAATCATAGAAAATAGTGGACCAGTAAAATCCACTCTCAAGAACTTTCGTACCTGTTTGACGGGGACCGAAGTACCCACCGCATGCGTAAGTATGACAAAAAGCTATGATGGAGTGACTCTCAGTCTGAGGAACACAATGCCTGATAACCTGGTCGGAGCAGAATCTCCATAAATACGGGTTGTCCTATACATAGTACTTAGCATCACTCCTAACTTTATTCTTCCGAGCTTTTGAATGGTGATGAGTAGCTCGCCCGAGGTGATATAATTAACCAAATCGGCATACCAGGGGAGATATTCCATAACGGCATAGATATACTCATCAGGGAAATCATCCATAAGAGGGGTAGGACTTTCACCATTCTCGATTCTGTTGAGATGGCCTGTGAATATATTATCTACACCACTTTTATCTTTGATTGTGATGTCAAACTCCTATAGTAAGAGTATCCATCTAATGAGTCCAGATTTGGCATCTTTTTAACTCATCAGGTACTTCAAGGTAGTATGATCAAAGTAAATGATAACCTTGGTTCCCAAAAGATAAAACCCAAACTTCTCAAGTGCGAAGATAACGGCAAGGAGCTCCTTCTCAGTAGTGGTTGAGTTCATCTACGCCGCATCTCGAGTACGAGAAGCATATTAAATGACATGTGAAGCTCTCTGGACTCTCTGTCCTAAGACTGCACCCACCGCATAATTACTAACATCACATACAATTTTAAATGGAAGCTCCCATTTAGGGGCCTGAATCACTAGTGTGATAGTAAGTGAGTCTTTTAGTGCATCAAATGCACTTTTACATGCCTTATCAAACTGAAAGGTACATCCTTTTAGAGTTGATGGCATAGGGGTTGTGCAATCTTTGAAAAGTCCTTGATAAAACGACAGTAAAAATTGGCATGTCTAAGGAAATATCTAATCTCCCGCATGTTCGTAAGGTAGGGAAGTTTCTTGATAAAATTAATTGTAGCTTGGACTTCCTTTACGCCCCTGGCTGAGACAATGCGTCCCAAAATAAGACCTTAGTCCACCATAAAATGACACTTTTTATAGTTCATAACCAGGTTCTTCTCGATACACCTGTTGAGTACCTTTGTCAAATTGATGAGGCAACTATCAAATGAATCACCACAAACAGTAAAGTCATCCCTGAAGACCTAAATGAAACGATCAACAAAATCCATGCACCTCTGAAAGGTGGCAGGTGCAATGCATAACCTAAAGGGCATTCGCCAATAGGCAAAAGTGCCAAACGGACAAGGGAAGGTGGTCTTTTCAAGCGCAACTGTTATCTGATAAAAATTGGAATAACCATTAAGACGACAATAATGAGAACGACCGGCTAGTCTCTCTAGCATCTGATCAATGAATGGAAGAGGAAGTGATCCTTTTTAGTGGAAACGTTTAACTTCTTGTAGTCAATGCATACCCCTATCCATTATGAATGCGCTGAACTAACTAACAATGTGAATTGGTGACTACCGTGACTCCCATTTTCTTAGGGACCACCCAGATAGGGCTTACCTATTTACTATCAAAGATGGGTAAATCATGCCAACATAAAGGAACTTTAGTATCTCATTCTTCACGACATCCATCATAAATAGATTGAGCATCCTCTGGGCTTCTCTCGTAGGCTTTGACCCCTCTTCCATATATATTTTCTGCATGCAAGTGTAAGGGCTCAAACTTTTGATATCTGCTATGGTCCACCCAATAGCCTGTTTAAACTCCCGAAGTACTCAAAGGAGCCTCTCTTCCTCAAAATGTGTAAGACTGGCCGAGATAATCACAAGGAGTGTGTCATTCTTACCCAATAGCATATACTTTAGGTGCTCAGGTAATGGCTTCAGCTCAAGTGTGGGAGCTTTAACTTAGGAAGGAGAAAGTTCAGAGTTAGAAGTAGACAACTCCAAATATTTGGGGGCAGGGTTGGAATGAATCCAACTCTAAAACAACATCCTCGACATCAGAATTATGGGTTAGAACACTCTAGTGGATATGAGTAGTGTCGAGATGATTCTCTAACACTGCTTTAACTTCATCATCGCCACTCATGAGCAAGGTCTTCTTAAAGAAGGGATCCACACAGTCCATGGTATACACCACAGACGGCACATCATTGGAGTATCACATTGCATCATAGATGTTAAACATGTTGACATCACCATCAAACTCCATGATAAGATATCCATCATCAACATCTTTCTTCGTCTTCGCCATTTTCAAAAATGGACGTCCAAGGAGTACTGATGAAGCATTGGGGAATGGCTCCTCCTTCGTATCTACCACATAGAAGTCATCAGGAAATAAAAACTCATTCACTTGGACTAGAATGTCCTCGAGAACGCCTGCGGGTCTGATAACTAAACGGTCTGCTAATTGAATGACAATACTAGTCTCCTCTAATGGGCCTATATGTAATGTCTCATAAACAGATAATGGAATGGCATTAATGGAAGTCCTAAGGTTGCACATAGCCATCTAACTGCTTACATCACCTATAACACAAGGCATTGAGAACATCCTAGGGTCCTTGAATTTGGGAGGCAACTTTTTGTGTAGGATAGCCGTGACGGTTTCTCCCATTTGGACTTTTTCATTGCCTTTGAGTTTCCTTTTGTTAGTGCATAATTCCTTAAGAAACTTTGCGTACCTAGGGACATTCTTCAGAGCGTCGAGGAGTGGAATATTGATTTCCACTTGCCAAAAGGTCTCGAGAATTTCTTTCTATTCGTTATTTTTCTTATCTAAGATGAGTCGTTGTGGAAAATGAGGTTTGACCTTGAATGTGGGTGGTCCTTCCTTTTGATTAGTTCCCATCTATTTAGGGATAGACGGAGTCACTATTAACTTATGTTTTTCCTCATTTGCCTGATATTTGGCTTTAAATGACCCATTGTTCCTTTTAGGTCCCTCAAGCTCTTTACCACTTCGAAGTGTAACAACGTTAGTACTCGCGTTAGGATTCAGGTAAGGTTACGAAGGCAACATTCCCTTATCCTCGAGATGTCCATTTTGCTTTGTCACTTGGTCCATTTGAACCTGAAGAGTTCGGACCGCTGATTTGGTTTCGTTGATGGATTTCTCATTGGTAGCCTTGAATTGGGCCATTTCACTCATAAATTGGCTTTGTTGCCCCATAAAGTCTTTCAACATATCCTCAAGTGAAGAAAAATTATTAGAGGGTGTAAACAACGGTTGACCTCTCAGGACGAAGGTCTAATTGTTCTGATTTTAAGGCCCGTAACAAAATTTTAGGTTATTCCTTGCTGTCGCGTGATTGTATGTATTCTCAAATAGGACTCTAGATGGTCCCTGTAACTGATTACCCAAGGCATTGGCCTGTTGATTGTCCTTAAAAAGAGTAGGACATTCATCAGTTGCATGATTTATAGCAGTATAGAAGCCATAAGCTTTGACTCGCACTTTGCCAGATGAGTGGAGACGCTCCATCATGGAGGTTAATTGGTCCATTTTTTGGTCAGTGGAACTTTGAGACACTCCCTACAGTCAGACTTCGGTAAGTAGTAGCATTAAGATAACTATAAAGGCATGACCGCTGTACGATGTCCTCACACAGTTGCTTCATTTGGGCTGGAGTTTTGTCTCGAATGTGACTCCCACATGCATTATCAATCATGCGTCGTTCTATGGGCGTCATGCCAACGTAGAAGAATCGAGCTATGGCCTTATTAGACTGGCCATGCCGCGGGCAACTAGCAATCAATCACTTATAGCGATCCCAATATGCACCAAATGATTCGCTAGACCTCATTTTGATGCTGTGTATATCCTTGATGAACTGAGCAACTCTATCCTCATAGAAGTTTTCATTTAAAAACGCGCTCGTCATTTCAGTCCAGGAGTAAATGGAGCCAGGCGAAAGGTAAAAAAGTCAATCATTGGCTTTGTCTTCAAGGCAAAACGGAAAAGATCGAAGCTTAACCATGTCCTCGTCCGCATTAGAGGGTTTCATTTACTTGCAGTTAGTCGGAAACTTCTTTAGAAAAGTTATGGGATCTTCATTCTTGCCACCATGAAAGGATGATAGGAGGTGAATGAACCCATACCTCAACTTGAAGTCTTCGGCATTATCCGAATAGTTGATGCATAGGGGTTGTTGTGCCAAAAGAACTTGAAGCTCCTAATTGGCGTGACCCATGGTGACTTAGCAATTTGCAACCATATTCAGAGGATTTTGGCCTTCTTTTTGCCTAAGTTGGGTCTCTCTAACCCACCTATGAAATGTTCACTCCGGTTTAGGATCGAAAGCCGACAATGAGCCATCCGATTTAGACCGGGTGAGGTGTGGTAGCATAATACTAAGAAAAAGAAAAGAAATGAAACCTAAACTCAAAGTAAGGACTAAGTCCCTGACAACGACGCCAAAATTTGATCATGTGTCATGCGTGCCAAATATTTGTTGTAATGGAGTTACTAATCACAAGGGCGTA
This sequence comes from Stephania yunnanensis, assembly GCA_039657365.1. NCBI lineage: Eukaryota > Viridiplantae > Streptophyta > Magnoliopsida > Ranunculales > Menispermaceae > Stephania > Stephania yunnanensis. The sequence continues at coordinate 47,416,326 of CM077585.1, read as the reverse complement.
GTAGTGGTAAGTACGGGGTCGAATCCACTGGACTTGAGTTTTACTCCAAGTTAACTAAAAATGAGGGGGATTTAAGAAATTTCAAGGAAATAATTAACTAAACTAGCACAAACAAAACATTCACAAAAATAATATCAATGAGAAGAAATCAGCTAAGTCTACGGTTCCACAATCACGAATCATGATTCAATGGCATTTAATGGTCCTCAATCATTCCGAAAAGTTATTAATTCAATTTCTTTTAGATTAGCTAAGGAAACTCTACGTCCGCCAGAAACTCTTAGTTCCCCTAATCTCGATAACTAGGGCATCCGCCACTAACTACTTCCCTAATCAGTGTATAACCCTAGACATTCGCCAATCTGGTTTAACACACTAACCACGGTAATTTACGTATGTGGGAACACTAATATTAAATAGTCGGACCGCATTCAATTCAAATTTAATCTTTATTTAATTGTTGCACACTCAAGAATCGAAAGGGTTTTACAGCAAATGAGTGAGTGTTTGTCACTTTATTGGTCTAAAAGTAGAATTACACGGATACTATCGGTCCAAATAACTATAGGTTGTCCACCTAAAAGCATGCACTGGTCACATATATACCCTAGATCTAAACCCTACACTTTAAAATCAACAACAATGAAATAGGAGAAATTAAATCAAACTAAATAAAAATCATAGATCTCACATAGTATATGTCATGAATCATGAATCCCACTTGTTTAGCCTTCGACCTTGGCGAAGATTGGTCTAGCTGAACATCATTATTACATTCTCCAAGTATGAAAAGTTGTGTGTGGTAGCTCTAATGTCGACTCCTCGTATGAATACCCTAGTTTCTAATATGAAAAACCACTAAAAATTGCTATCTAGAGGTGAGAGAAACTAATTTTGGGGGTTGGTGTCATAACTCGTGTGTCGAGGAGCATCTAGGGACTATTTAGGGGTGAAATTGGGTTCCTAACACATGGCAGCGCCTAATTCGTCTATTTTACTAAAAATCACCACATGGCAGCCGAGGATTGGCAAGAGACGAGTTGGTGACGAGGTCTGGCCTACCACATGACCATAGGTGGCAAGAGGGGGACGCTGTTTGGTTCGCTCGAGCGAACCAGCAACATGAGATGAACTCAATTTGCGTATCTACAGGATGAATCAACTGATGCTGGAACTAGGGGAATGGTGACATACTGGATGATGTAGCATGATGTATGAAGTGGCAGCATGCGATTGGAGCCGTGTGGCAGCAGATGACGTTGTGGACGAGTAATATTTTTACACGTGGTTGTGCTCTTGAAACAGTTTGAATTGCTTGGCGAGCTGGACCAAGAATATGCTGCCACTTGTTAATTAGTATGCCGTTCACTAATTCTACCCACTGCACAATGCGTAACTCGAGGCAAACTATCCGGCGTCCGATCAATGCATCTAAATACTCCATTTGCGTATTTTTCCGTCACGAATTCAACTGCACACTTCGTTTCACTCGAAATAGACTAATAAATATAATTAAATATATATTATGGAAACTTTTCAAATTAAATATACTAAAATAGCCTACTAAAAGCATATAAAAACCAACTTATGAAGGTCGGGCATTGTCCTTAATCAGGTTAGGGGATATCACATTCTAGGTCTAGGTGGTTGTAATCTCTAGTCAATTGTCCCTAGTTCCTGACCTCAATGATATCTAGGATCCTAGGCCTATACTTTAATTTTTTCTTGACAAGTCATAAATTATGCGCATTATTTAGTGTATTTTAGTATGTTTTATGAGGTAAAGTCTCATGAATATAATTTTAATAGCATATATTTGTCTATTTCAGGTTTTTAAGGAGTACAATTGAAATCGATGGTTGGCTAAAGGCTATCGACTTATTATTGTCTTGTTTGAACTCATCTTTTATGATCAACAACTAATTGACTGCAACATAGTTAGTAAATAGCTTTGGTTTAGGTTTTCATTATTCGCATTGATTCCTTAATTATAATCATTGTGTTTATTTAATTATTTATTGCTTTCTAAATAATAATGTTAATTATTAATTATTGAATGTAACAATTTTTAAACTAAAGAAAGTTACACAATCCCTGTGGAGACGATCCCGCTTACCGTTACTACAAATTCAAAGTATAATAAATAGGTGGGTATTATTTTTTCATGCTCGACACATGTCAGTTCTTCACATTAAATCCCTTCTCTGGGATCATTTTTCTATCGTTAATTATACCATTCCTAAATTTTTCATAGGCTTTCTAATTGACAAAATTTTCTTTCTTTAGTTTATAGCTTCTATCCCTATCAGTATCTCTTGTACAACTTCCTATATGTCATCATCTTCCACATAATCATCCTTAGTGTTGAAACTAAATGAAGAACGTGGAGTACGTTCTCTTTGTGGTCTAATCCTAGTTGCGTTGAAAGATATTGGTGTGGGTTGGATTTGGAAAACTTTAGATTTCGTTTTTGATTACTTTATTAATTTTCTTTTCCTTTTCTCCTCTCGTGAATTTCTACCCTTATCTCCTCTAGCCATTTAGAATTGTGTAAGTAAAACAATGAACCTGTAAAATCATTTAAAACCAAATTTGTCGAAAAAGTGTTCGATGAAATTCAACTTATCTATTGAAAGTAAGAAATCGGCGAAAAAATCTTTTTGAAATTGAGAGTTTGAAAGTTGATAAAACATCATTGAGAAAAATTGAACTTTGTATGTAATCCAAATCAATTGATAAATATTGACAAAAAACCCCGTACTCATTTGAAACTTAGTTTCAAATTACTTTGCGTATAGAGTTTGATCCACTCACCTTATATGAAAAATTGTTCGAAAATACAATAGTGAAAAACAAATTATCACTTCACTACCATACTAGCATTGGAATAGAAATCATTAGATATTAAAACCATATATAGAGTAAACATTTTGAAATTCAGTTCCCATTTAAAATCGATGAAAAGCAAAAATCTTAATTTGTAAGAGATTGGGGTTTCATGGATTACCTTCTTGAAAGTGATTCTTTCAAGTATGAAACTCTGAATTTTTCTCTATGACACTATTCAGAGCTCTAATTCCAACCTTTCTTGCTCAAGCCCTAGGCAGCTCTACACTCTAAAAACTCATCAAGTTTTAGGTTGAATGTGTGAGGAGTAAGAAAGGACTAATTTAAATATACAAAAATTAAGCATTGGAAAGTTGAATCTAGTCGAAAATTGATCTTTTGATCGAAATGTTGCAATGGTTTGTGAGTGCGAAGGGTTTAAATGTGGCTATTTGGGGTTTCCATTTTTAAAACCTCGGATTCGTTCTCAGAATTATAGTTTAAGTGGATTCCTTGAAGAATCATTAATAAAATCGGCGAAAATGAGCCTCAGTGACTCAGCGATTTTTCCAACAATTTTCGATTTTAAGCTTTATTCGGTGAGAAATCGCTGACTCGAATTTACACTATAAACTATGCATATTGCTGCCGATTTTCTAAGCGATTTCCAGTACAAACTGAATTTGTTAAGAAATCGTCAGCTTAATTTTACTGTTTATCTAATTAAATCAACTTTCCTATTTAATTATCACATATATATTCAATAAAAGTAGAAATATTTAAAACTCTAAGAATTTAGCTATGATATGTATTAAATAACCTATTTCATTATCATAAATAACAAATTAATATAAAACTAATGCATGAAACAATATAATATGAAAATAAATTGGCTCGATCAGCCCCTACATGAAACTATTATGGAACTGAATTCCTAATATACCCCCATGATGAAAGTTAAAAATTGATAGTATACAAAAACAACTAACTCATTTCTAATATTAAAATTGAAAATAAAGATAGAATAGAGCTGTTTCCCATAAAGCACTTTTGTTTACTGTCGTTGGCTCGACTGAACCGAGTAGTTTGAGATTGGTTCTATGAACTTAAGTGTAGGATTATCCACTCCTGTGCCATTCCAAAAAGTGATTGCTTGACCATGCAATCGAAAGGTAATTGTCTTGTTAAGAGTATCTATGACACCTTGTGAAGTGGCTAAGAAAGGTCGCACTAAGATTAATGGAGGAACTTCGTTGATGAAGTGTGGCATATCCTGAAAGTCTATAGGAATAATATACTTAACAATTTGAACTGGTACATCGGTAACCATACCCATTGGTTTTATTGAATAGTCGTTTGGTGGAGTAACTTTTTTAGAAGCAAGAACATCCCATTCCAAATGAGCGTAAAGGAAAAAATGAATTGGCGTGTATTTTGCTCTAGAACCCGTATCACATATAGCTTTAAAGTACCAAGCTTATTTGACCTTTATATTTAAATATATCTCTTGGATTATCGAGCTTGGCTGTTGGTGGATTGTTCTTTTTCTTTTTCTTATTTTTCGTAGATTTAAACTCCCCCATGTTTTTATTCTCAACATTGTTTGGTGGCTTAACCCTCCATTTTTGGGTTGTTGTATTTTGATTAGAAGTATCTTCACCTTGCTTGTTCGTGGTCTTAGCATTTTCATCTTCCATTGTTACTATATTAATAGCATACATTTTAGCTTCATGAAGATCTAATTCTAAAGATTCATTATCCTTAGTTTATTAATCATCAAATTCATCAGAGTTTCCATAAATATCTTCATCATTGAATTAAAAATCAACAAATTTGTTTTCAAACTCCATAGACACTATTCCTTCAAAGATATCTAGCTTTATTTTAGTTGTCTTAAGAAATGGTCATCCTAAAAATATAGATAGGGAATTAGTTGTTATTGAGTCTCCCATTTCCATGACATAAAAATCAGCGAGAAATATTAAGCCATTTACTTAAACTAATACATATTCAACTAAACCATATGGTTTCAATAATATCAGCTAAAGTAAGATTAATAGGTGTATTAGTTAATGAAACTATTTTCAATGACTCATATAACTTGAGTGACAAAATGTTTATTGATGCTCCAAGATCAGACATAACAAAATCTATTAAATGAGTACCTATTGTGATAGGAATTCCAAAAATCCTTGGGTCCTGACATTTCTCAGGTGTTTTCTTTTTAATTAAAGTAGACACTTTTTGTACTAAATTCTCCTTAGATTCTTCTAAAAGTTTATCCTTTGATTCAGATAATTCTTTCAAAACCTCATTATAATTAGAAAATTGCATAAATGATTCCATCAACGGTTTATTAATTCCCATTTTCCTAACTGATTCAAAATATCTTTATTGATATCTTCCACACAGGCATCAGCTAATCGTTCTGGAAAAATAGAATATAAACACATATCTTGATTCAAATTAAACGAAATCTTATCATTTTTATCCTTATCAATTAATTTATACTTTTGTAAATATTTCTCATATGCTTCAACTTTGGCAAAATACCGTAGCTACAACATTTCAAGAAAAGGTGTATATTTCAATTGTTTGGCTATATATTCTCTAGTAAGAATGACACTAGCCATCATTTCTTCTTCTTCAATAGTCTTATGAACTTTATTTTTATTACTCTGTTTAGGTGTCTTACCAATTATAGTTGTGGCTTTCTTATCACTGAATATAGCATTCACTTGTGCTTGATTAATAGAAGCAATATTAACTTGACTAGGTACTTTAGCTTGACTACTCTGTTGAGTAGTTAACCTATATATTTATAAATTCATTTGACTTAACTAGTTTTTTAGTTCATTAATAGTAGTATCAGTCTTAATTTGATTTTGAGAAATCTGTATAAAGTCTTGACGACTTTGACTCCTAAAGTTATGCAGCATTTGCTTCAAATTTGGAATCATAGAGTTTGTTTTGTTTAGGCTGCTGATTAGGTGCAGGTTGTATCTGAGCTATTAGATTATAAGTGTTATAATTCTGATTTGATGACCATAACTAAGATCTCGATTCGGTGTTCTAGAATAATAAGTATTATTATTATATTGATTTCTTGGGGGACTAGAAAATTGATTCATCTTTTTATTAACCTCTTCAGTATTTTCTTCATGTAAAGTAGAACATGCATCCGTAGGATGTGTAACCTCATTACAGAATACAGAAGCCTTAACTTGATTAGATCTATCATTAACATACAACTTAACCATCTTAGATAATTCATAAGTTTTATCATCGATTGCATTCTTTTTCTTACTATCCACTTCATAGAGTCTTTTTATTGAGGACTCGATCTTTTCACCATATTGCTTAGATTGTTTTGCTAATTTATTAATTGCTTCTTTCATTAGAATAGGCATTTTCTTAAATAAAGATCCACCACATACCGTGCCAAGTAGTCTTTGTTCAAAGTGATCGAGTTCTTCATAATATTCTAATAAATCTCTTTTAGTATATTCATGTTGTGGACAAGAAGAAATTAGTCTTTGGCATCTATCCTAAAACTCATTAAAGTCTTCATCATCCATTATCTTCGCAACTGTGATTTGTTTTCAATAGGAACTGATTTTTCTAGCAAGCATGTATTCATCTAATAAAACTTCTAAAATCTAAGTCCATGTAGTTATCAAATGTTGTGGGAGATAGAACAACTAGTCTTACGCTTGATCTTTAATGCGAAAGGAAAAGCCTTAAGTTTGACTTGTTCTAAAATACATTCTTTCGGTTTCATCTCATTAACTTTACGTTAATACTCTCTTCTACATTTTTGTGGGTCTTCATTGTCTTTACCATTGAAAATCGGTAAGGGACCAATAAATCCAGATCTAAGTTCAAAATTAGGAAATCCATCGGGGTATGCTATGCACGTAGGCGCATATGCTGTAACATTTTGATTTGCTTGTCTAAAAGTGAGTTCTCTATTATTATTGATAACTATATTATCATTTTTATGTTAATGACATTATCATTAACATCATTATTGTTGTCTTCCATCTTATTAACTAAATTTTCCCTAAATATTTGTTTTCTTAAACTTTGAGTAAAAATTATATCTATTTTAGGGACAAATGGATGTAAAGATCCTGTTGAATTAACAAGATGAAGTTTACTGATCATACGCTTCTAGAATCATTATAAATTATCTAAAAATCCTCGACAATCGTGCCAAAAAAATTGACATGTGTCGAGCGTGCATAATAACTTTTCGTATTGTTTTATTAACTTGTAGTAGTGGTAAATGAGATATCATCTCCACAGGGATTTTGCAAATCTTAAAGGAAAGTATTTTTTCTTGTTTTTTATTAATTTATTTAATCTAATTAAACAAGAATTAAAATATTAAATAACTAAAAACTATGATTACTAACTTAAATAATCAAACTAACTAAACTAATCCAAATATTCAAATGCAAACTAACTTAAAAAAATTTCAAATCCAATTCAATATAAATAAACAAACATCTAAACGAACCCCCACTAAACAATATAATATAGTTGGATTGCTTTCAAATACTAGAACATAATATCTCTTCACTCTATAGTTATAATCATATTATATATGAAATCTTAGAATCATTAAGTCCTACTTCATAATAGGTTGATAGCATTTAGCCAGCCATCGATTTTCCTAAATTTGATGAAAATGCCATATTATTATCATTGAAAATTTATCCATTGGATAAAACATAACATAGTAGAAATACAATAGCATTACACTAGTGAAAATCATTCCTAATCTAAGCCAATATTACAGAAGCCACATAATAAACAACATAGAACATAATCGCGTAGAACATCCATTCGGGAAATGCTCTATAGATTAATTTAGTTAGTACTTCTATAATTGTTTCAAGAACTACAAACATAGAATCAAGATCATAATGCCACATAACACATTTGCAGCTATGCATGCAATACTAATCTCCTTTAGTTGTAATACACAAAAACAACTTGTTAAATCTGTGATTTACGTATATGAATAGATTTAAAGCATTAACTTCATGATTCCATAATTATAACTACATAACAATCCAAAATATATTACATGTCTAGGATTTGTTTAGATTGATAGACTACTCACTCATGCCGGAAATAGGCAATGCATAAATATAATTAAAAGAAATAATAAACAAATAAATACCCTAATGACTGTTTTGCTCTTCTTTAAGTTTTCTTCCATTTTTTCATTTTCCTATTTAAAACCTAAAATCACAAAAACAAGAGAATACTTAGTGTAATATCATCATTTATGTATCAAAGCAACCTAAATTACACAATAAAATGTGCCTATTTATTGACTTGTTAAGCACCACAGAGTTTCCTGAAAGATTTATATGAGAAACTGTATAACCTATACCCTTTTAAAGCTACAGAGAGAGTATCTGTTGTCTTTGGACAACATGGGTGGGTAATGAGTGCTGAGAATGTGCTGAAACACATTAAAAAGGGGAGCGTGAAGAAAGTTTATAGAATGTGGCAACACTTTCTAGTTGCTTCATTGTACCCGACCACTCAGTTGGGCGAGATCAACAAGCCAAAGACGACTTGTTTGTATGAGATTACAAAGTACAAGGATATTAATGTAGGGGACATCATCTACAAAAACTTAAAGGAATCTATCATGTCAGAGAGAGACAACAAATTGTTATTTTCAATTTTGATCACCCAGATGTGCTTAAAGGATGGAGTGCAATTGATTCAATAAGAAAAATTTAGATATTGAGGCCTAACCAATAATAGACGAGGAGTTTATGCTCACATTGAAATCGCCGATTAGTTACCAAGACTCTGAGTATGAGAGAAATAGAGCCGAATGGGACAAACTTGAAGTTGTTGGCCAAGGAGTAAAAGGATCATATAACGGCAACAACAGTAGCATAATTAGCCTAAGAGTTGCAGAATGAATGATATGGAGAGGAGGAGGATCACCACTAAGGATTTACTGAGGGCTATGAGTTTATATACCTACTTATAGGAAAGCATGACTTTGATGGTTATGAGGGTTTTCCACCACTTACTCCACCACACGCAACAATACCACCACCAGAGAACTTGACTCCATAGTAGTAGAGGTTGTGGATCGCTAGATAATGAGACAATACAGAGGGGACAAGGCCCAGTATCGTGAAGCTTTGATGAGATATGAATAAGACCGATTGAATGGACAATATAATATCATGTTTTTTTGCAGATCATCAAGGAAACATAGCTAGATATGAGAAGAGCAGACGAATGAGACCTATTAATAGGTCTATTAGCCTCTTAGCAACATCGAACTACATGTTTGATCAAGACATAATGCAGATCAAAAGGGTGGAACACCTTTCGAAACCATCTTTTGCTGGAGCTGATGATGCTGCTAATGATGATGATGATGCATAGTCCCAGAGTCAGAGTTTTAGGATTTCATTAGACCTTAGGAAGATGAGCGATACATTTATACTGATCATTTTTAAACTTGGGATATTTTATACCTTTATTAATTATTTAAATTTTATGTTTAAGCATTAATATATCTCGTGTTATTAATATGTTTGTGTTTAGTGTTTTTAATATTTCGGGCTTATTTTAAAACCTTAAGAACAAGGTTTGATTTAAGTTTGGAAGCATTAACATTACACCATAAGAAGTGGTAAAAAATGATGAAATAAGGATAAACACAATAGGTATTCTCATAAATTGTATTGTCGAAGCAATTAAAGCAAAAAGCATGGTAGTATATGACGCGCATCGAACGCATCAGTAAAATAAAGTTTTCTTAAACCAACTATTTTGTAGAATAGTGGCAATGGGTCGATCCCACAGAGATTGTTGGTCTTTCTATGGTTAAAAACAACGAAAAGGAAAAATCGGGGGGGGGGGGGGTTAAATAAATAATTTAATTAACTAATCTAAAATAAACTAAATAAATAAAATAATTAAAATAACTTTGAAAACAATTAATGAACACCTAAGTAACACCTAGGTCTATAGTTCCATAAATCTGGATCAAGACTTAATGGCAATCATGATCTTTAATCTTTCCCAAAAAGTTATTAATTAAAATTCTTTTAGATTAGCTATAGAAAATCGACATTCGCCAGAAATTCCTCGTTCCCCTAATCTCAATAGCCAGGATGTCAGCCACTAACTACTTCTTTAATTAATGTGTAACCCTTGACATCTGCCAATCATGTTTAACATACTAACTATAGTAATATGGGTATGTGGGAACACTAATCCTAAACAATCGAATTGCATCTGCTTTCGATTTAACCTAGATTCAATTATTACACACTCAAGAACCAAAAGGATTTTACGGTAAACAGGTGAGTGTTCGTCACTTTATTGGTTAAAAAGTACAATTACGCGGATACTAATGGTTTAAATAACTATAGGTCGTCCCCTTAAAAGCATGCACTAGCCACATACATACCCTAGATCCAAACCATATACTTTAAAAGCAACAACAATGAAATAGGAGAATTAAATCAAATTAAAATAATAAAATAAAAGATCTTACATAATACGCCATGAATCCATAATCCCTACTTATTTCCCAGCCGACCTAGGCAATCATCGAGAGAAATTGATGCTAAAAATATAATAGTATGCGTTCTCTAATAATACCCTAGGTTACTAATATATAAAACTACTAAAAATTGCTCCTGTGAGGTGAAAGAAACTAATTTTGTGGAATCTTTATTGACACATGCGCTAAGGAGCATCGTATGGCTGTTTTTGGGCTTAAAATCACGTTCTGTCCATGTGTCCATGCCTAGTTGGTTTGTCTGCTATCGTGCACTGATGTGGCGTCATCTGATTGGCTAAGAGAACTGTTGATGTGTTGTTATATGGTGAGGGAGCGAAACGTGACGAGCAAAGAGGCGATGAGAATCGCGCGAACTAGCCCAAAATTATGGGAGACTGCACAGGCACGAATCCAGAGTAAATTGAAGAGCTGATGAACGAGGATAATAAATGATTTGTGACGTGGTGATGGAGAGATGCCACGTAATAGCTTCCTATTAGAGGAGAACTGCTGGAATGACGCTGTGGTGCATGAGAAAACTCTTAAAATGACATACTTATCCAATGGCAAAGTGACATGTGGCGGCCACTACCGCTGTCTCCTATTTTACCCGTTGTGGAGAACGTAACTCGAGGCAAATAGTTTGGCGTCAGATCAATGCATGTAAATACTCTATTTTGAGTATTTTGTCACCACGAATTCAACATCACACTTTGTTTTACCTGAAAATGACCAATAAATATAGTTAAATATATATTTTAGAGACTTTTCACATTAAATATAATAAAATAAACTACTAAAATTATATAAATATCGACTTATCAGTGTATTTTTTTTCTATTTTTATACGTTAAAATAGTATAGATTAAGTTATGCATATTAATATGTAATGAATAAGTAATTCATTTGCAAAGTTCATGCCTTTAATCGAGGACTAGAAAGAATACAAGTGTCTTGTGGATATAAAACTCAATAGAGTGTATCCATTTTTGATAAAAAAAAGACATGCAGCAAACAACAGTATGATTTCCTGATTAGAAACATATAGTTACGAAAGACCATGAACTTGAAACAAAATCAAGAAGAATACTAGAATACTTATCGTGGAAAAAAGTTAGATCTCTAATGATTCTTTAATAAGTATGAATCTTACTTGAATAAAAAGTAAATAAAGACTTAGTACTAAGAAGGGAAGAGATATGCACCATGTTTAGTGAAAAATTTGGAGTTAAGACTTGCTTGATGAAGTGAAAGTGAGAAATGCTAACAATACTTTCAAATAAAAATTAAAGAGTCCCATAATTTCTATAAGAAAAAAAACTGAGAATTTGATGGTTGGAAAATAAAAGAAAAAATGGAATCCATAGGAAAAGGAGCAGGAACCATGCACCAAAAATATATGAGGAGAAGGAAAAGAGAGATAAAAATAAAGAAAAAAATGCTTGTTAGATTAAAACTCTTCGAATAAAATATTTAGCTTAAGTACAAGTAGCTTAATTGAGTTAAGTTTTTTTTTCCAACTATATTGAGTGATATAAGCCCTAGAAGTGCCAAAATCTATAAAACAAGTATGATATATGCTTATTCGTGAATGCTTGAGCTTAATGAAAAAGCATGAGATTGTACACTTGCTATTTGAGTATCGAGGTGAAATAAACTTGTAAGTAGTGATGTTTTTTATTGTGAACTACTTTGGTGTTTCGAAAGTGAATTGTATGTGTTGTTAAAGCTACATGTTTTTGAAAGTATAAGTTTTTGCAAGGAAAAAGTCTTGAGTGGATTATTAACTTTAACTTATTTGAATTAAAAGATACTCCATAAATGATGTGAAATGAATATGAAATTAAGTAGTAGTAGTAGTAGTAGTAGTAGTAGTAGTAGTAGTAGTAGTAGTAGTAGTAGTACTAGTAAGAATACTTAGTAATATACACTTTTGCTTGGGATGTGTGAAATCTTAAGTTTGGGGGTATTTGATAAGTGATTATATAGACTTAAATATAGCACTAAACCAGTTGTATATTTAGTATAAATATCCCGAAATGAGCTCTAATTAATGATATTTATGTATTTTCTGGTATACGAGGTATATTTGAGACAATTAAGTGATTTCATAAAGAAATGAGGATAAAATGCACAAAAGTAGGGTTAACACCGTGCAAACATGCTTGACGCTGTGGGAGAAGGCTAAACTGATGGGCAAGGCATGAGAAGAAAAAGTGGATAGCGATGATGGCATTACGGCGACGTCGTGGGTCATAAAGGACAACGTAGTCTACATTGGGTGCCAAGTTTGCCGAGTGAGGAAAATGCATACAAAGTGTTTGAAGTTGTAGTGGCGTCGTGGCTTTATACACACAACGCTAGATAAATTATGGACAACATCGAGATATAAAAGAAAATAGAAAGTTAGAGTTCTAATTAGTGTGGAATTGTCTATTAGGGTTTCTAATTATTTTATAAAGTGTCTTTAAGAGTATATATAAGTATTAGAATGTAGTAAACATATACATCCCAATAGATTGTTACTAATTATCATAGTCTTAGATAGTTTTACTTTATTCTTAAGTATTAAAAAGAATTGTGTAAGAGAGGACATTGAAGATTCATGATTGGTTGTTTAGTATTGTTTTCTTTGATTTAATTGAAGTTATTTATTTAAACTCTAATTTCGATGAATACCATTATGCGCATGTTTATTTCAATAATGCGTGAGTAGTTCATTAATTTTAGGGATCAACTGATCCTATAGTATGAATGCTATACTAAAGTAGTTTTGAATGGATTATAAAGTTAAAAAGTACAACGATTAGAATTTATTTTGATTCTAGGCATAATGCTACAAACATCTTTATCACGTGTTTGTTGATTATGTATTTTATGAGTTATCATGGCCACAAGAGCTTTTAACCCAAATATGGACGATAAAATAGTAGAAAAATATATAACATCGATAGATAATTATTTATTAGGGAGGCAAGAATAGTAAACTTAATTGGTTATGAATATAAAGATTTGGAATTTAAAGCAATGTGGAACTTACGTTATTCACACCGATAGGTAGAGTTCTAGTTTGTGCATTAGTATCTTTTTCGTCACGATAGTAGGTTAAGTGATTTGAAGGAAATCTACCTATTCTAATTCAGCATTGCGTACACATAATGAAGATAAAGGAAGTGAGTTGAAAAACATATTTATTCATTACCTAAGTGAAATTGTGAACTAAGATCTTCTTAATATAAGAGTTTAAAAGTAATATACATTGTTTTGTTAGAATATAGTAGTTTAGTTTAAAATCAATTAAAAAGAGGTTTCTTTAGTAATAGAGTAAATCTGACTAAATATACTAAGTGTTAGACACATATCCCTAAGGACGATATCCATAAACAACGTAAGTTGATCACATTATTACTACAATCGAGCTGTTATACTAGCTGCCATGATCACACACCTTGGTAATTCTTGCTCAATCCCGACTTCGATTCATCAAAAACATCTAAATACAACTTCTAGCTAAACTAGTTAATAGCTTGTTTTTTTCGATGATTCCACATTAAGAGTCTTGAAGATCTAGCTTCATGTCATGCATTCCCACCATTAATGCGTCCTCTATTCTCTCATTTTCTATAAAACAAGCTTGAGTTATTAACTAAAGTAAAAGCCCACACACTCACACTCCCTCAAATGCATTTTATGTACAACCAAACAACAACTATAAATGATCTCCTCCACTTGTTTTTATTTTTTATTTTTTTTAAATTGTTTTTATCCTCTTAAGCACCACTACCTCATGACAATTGGATTTTATTTATTTAGCCTTTTTTCACAAATGATTAAATTGTCCTCATTTTTAGCCCACCAAGGTTCATTATATCATTCAACAAATTATAGTCCATTATTTACATTAAACTTTATAAATAAAGCATAATTAACTAGCCTTAGTCTCTTACCTTAGTTTTGGTCATTAACTTAAAATTGAGCCACTGTACATTAACCTAAGGTTTTCAAGTATCGTATACATAATCTTGCTTTTGTGCATGTGTATCATAAGGTCTGTCAATGCACTCAGGTTTGACGCCTAAGGTTTGACCGAGTGTTCCACGTGGGGACAGGGGGTCAAGACTCTGCAATTAGCTTATAGTTAGGATTTTCAATTTATCGGGTCTTTACGCTAACCATGTAAGTTTTTAATCATATGATAATCTTTGTGTATGTTTACATAAAGATCACACAATCAAATTGCAAGAATAAAATAAGGATTACCTCCAGCTATTGCTATTTTTTCCAAAACTTGATCTTCCAACTCTTCTCCTCCTTTACTAGATGGTGTTCCAAAGTAAAATCTTAAAGAGAATGAGTTGGGGACCAAACTTATGATTGTTTTGATAAGCTAAAAGGTAACCGCCCATCAATAGTTACAAAACTAACACTCGACACTTGTCAAGTTATAAGATATGTGGAACCCACGCGGATCACTTAAGATATGTATTACATAATAATTACATTCTCCCTCTTGATCCGCATATAATTTCATGAAAAATTAAGAAATGAAATGCATGAATCAGAACGATAGTTCCTTTGTTAACGAGTAATATCTTAAATGAATCTTAATGCATTAAATATCTTAACATCCATTATTATAACTTACTAAATAAACCTCTTGTTTATTATTGATATAAAATTAATGATATTTCTCAAGAAATCAAATAAAATATAAATATATACACAATACTTAAGTAAGCAAATATCCAAATAGAGCTTCAATAAACATCATTCTTATAATGAGAATCACATGATGGATGTAACGGCTCGTTACCTTAAGCTGGATGATTAATGTTAATCGAAATCCTAATTAACCATATCAGGCTTGTGGTTAAGTCTGACTTACCTTGATTAATGTATGTGTAGGTTTATGTGATGATTTGTGTTTGTATGGTACGTTTAGATGAATTTATATGTTGTAGGATTAATAAGAAATTAATACAAGCCTATAATCCAAAATTAAATAATTAAATAATAAATTACTGATACACCAAGTGCAACGAGGGCATGAAAAGAATGTGCACACCTAAAAATACTCGTAGGCATGTCTAGTGAAGTTTTTAGCAAGAAAATACATGAAATGTATTTGTTTATATATAATTGATATATAAGTATATAATTAAAACTATAAGTTTGGTTTAAATTATATAGATCGTTGGATCGCCTCGAGATGCACAAGAAGTGATGGTGTTAAGATTTGTGTCACTTTAAGATGACACATCATTCACTTGATCAGCCTCGAGATACACCATGGATATATCAAAGAAAATCCATATATATAAATCAAAAGCTTAAGTTATCTTCATTGATCAGTAGAGGGAGAGAGATCAAGCAACTGAGGGTTTGCACAGTTGAAGGATATGATTTGGAGAGATTTCCTAATGGATAAAAAGTGATTAAACCACTATAGATCAAAGATTATCACTATGGTAAGTTGGTTTGAGCTTTTGAAGTTCAACTCAATGGTAGATTATGACTTCTCCATGAGTTGTTGTTGATGATGATTGGAAAGTGGTTTATACCTTACTAGATTTCCTCCATGATGTGTTGGGTGAGTGGTTTATACCTTACTAGAGTTCCTCCATGATTGGAAAGTGGTTTATTCACTATTGAGACATTGCAGGGTGGAGCGTGCTCCCTTCATAAAGTGTGATGAACCCATTTGGTGGAGCACGCCTTACCAAGTAAGGGAGCGCGCTCCCACCTTAGAAAATAGCAACTATGTTGTGTTTTCCTTAGAATTTCATGAGCCTTAAGGAATACATTAAGGGTTATAAATATAGTTTTTAGACCTATGTTAACCACAAATGGTTTGTGAACATCGAGAAAGCTTGAGTGACCCGAAAAGTTAGGAAATTTGAAAATGAAACTATAAATTGAGGTAAGTACGGGTTTGATTATTTTTCAATGTTGCTTGGATAAATTAGTACATGTTGTTCATATAGTTTATGGATTGAATGGGGGACTATGTACACTATGATGTGTTTGTTAAAAAGTAAAACAATGTTTAATGTCATCAACAAGAGTAATCCTTCAATTGAGAACATGCTATATAGGAAATGCGTTTGATTCCAGTCTATATGTTAAATCATACTCTGATAAATAGGTTGCATGGATTACACAATCACTAGAGGGTTTATGATAGAACCATTGAATATAGATGGATTGGCTAGACATCACACATAGTAATCACATTAATGGTGTCAGTGGGTAATCGACCCTAGATTTACAAGTGAAATGAGAATCACAGTTTAATAGTCATTGATGATTTGACTTGCATCCGTTATTTATTAGATTATATGCTTTTCATAATCCTATTAGTTATATTTGGTGCATATTGTTATTGCCTATTGCTCTCAATTATTATATGAATGTTGATGGTTTTGTGAATCCTTACTTAGTAAGCAAGTTGGAGCGCTCATCTCCAAAATTTAACATTTCAAGGTTCTCAGCCTAGCGATTCAGCGAAGGAAAATAGATGATTTATGAGTCTTATTATATTCTCTACGATTTAATGAACCTCCTTGTATATATACACAGTTTGAGTTACTTTGTTGTAAATAAACAGGGTTGGGAGGTTTTATAATTGAGTTATGGATTTTGATAAACTCTTTATTTATGTATATCATTTTAATTATTGAGAAAGTTTTAAATTTTCACTGCATATATTTTGGATTCTTAATTCGGTATTGATATATAGATTGAGTTTATCAGGTACGGAAGGAGAGGCTTGTGGCTATATTTATGTCTAGCTAGGTTACCGGGGCTTAATTAGGATTTCAAGCCAAATATCACCCTAATTAGGATAGGGGATGCTACAACTAGGTATTAGAGCATGAGTTTAAGGGCTTTGTTACATTTAATAACTATGATACAACTTGGTATCAGAGACTTGTTAGAACATTATTTTCACTTTTGACTTCTTTTAGAGATAAGTGATAGCTTTGATACAATTTAGTATAAGAGTATTGTTAAAAGGATAATTTTAAAACTTGGATACAATTTGGTATCGAAGCTTAAGAGTATTGTCTTTGATATACCTTAATATCAAAACCTAAGTTTACTAACTTTGAGAATTGTCACGAGTTATGAATAAGCTTAGGGGTGTGATAAAAAATTTTCATCAAGGTTTTTTAGGGAAAATGAAAATATTATTATATGTTATTTGTTGCACTTATTGTTATCTATTATATAAATATGATTTCATTGCATTCTATGAATATTAACTTATGGTCTTATCTCTCCTTTGATTTCAGAATATAATGGTAGATCAGGGAAAGGGTTTGCAGAGGCCTGGACCTCATGGTAACTAGGAAATAGATGATCAATGAAAATCTAGAATGAAGTAGCAAATAAGGGAACTTATGGAATCTCAAGCAATGCTTATGGAAATGTTGATGGCTTAAATGAAACCACTAGTACAATGACCTGAGGCACAACCTTAACAAGTCTCGAGGTTAGCAGAGGTGAGACAATAACAAATTTTACTTAACCACTTCTAGTACATGTTTAAGTGCCAAGGATAACTTTCGTGGTGCTATTTGATTCTAAGAAGGTTGCATTTCTTAAAATCCACAAAGAATTTATGGAATATGACATCATGGGGTTTAACTACACTATGGAGGAAGGGGTAGTTGAAACTTGGATATTGAAAATGGAGCAACTATTTGTTGTTGTGGATGTTAAGGACCAATTTAAGGTTAAATTGGTCACTTTCTTGTAGATTCAATATGTTTGAAAATGGTGGAATTCCCTAGAGAGAGGGGAAGACTATAATTACTTAGCCACAATTTATGATTGTATTTTACATGCAATACTTCTCAAAATTGGTCATGAATAGGAAAAGACTAAATTTATATAGTTAAAATAGGGAGCCATGTCAGTATGGAAATACTAGCAGAGGTTTACTAAGTTGAGCGAGTTCGCTCTTGAGATGGTGGAGTTAGAGGAGAATAAAATAGATATGTTTCTTGGTGGGCTAGTTATGAGATTCATGTTGTAGTTTGTGAAATCACACCCAAGAAGGGGGAATTGGGAATATTGAGAGGTTCTTGCTTTTTTAAAACCTTTAAATGATCAATAATGCGTTATACACACAATCAACAAGTATAATGCAATGCAATGGTGAAGGAGGTAGAATAGATAGAAAAAACACACAAGATTTATAGTGGTTTGATCCAACCTATTTACATCCATTACCTAACCTCCCCAGTTAGGATTTTCAATCCCTACTTATATTAATTATAAGTGTTATAACCTAAGCGCATAAGCCTTGAATGCCTAATCAAGAATTAGGATTTCCTACCTAGCCTTTACTAGGGTTTATGCTAGCCTCAACTAGGTCTTCCTTGACTTAGACCCCACTAAGTCTTACAATCAGCCACTTACAAGGAAATAGATGAATACAATGAATAATGACTTTACAAAGTAAAATGACAATAAGACTAATTACTTACAAGCCACCTAGAGCCTAATAACTCTAATGCATACAAGTATGAATATGAATGAGATATAGAAATATGCTATTGATTTTTGCACCAACCTCAAACACGAAGCCAATTAAACCAATTCGATGAAAAAAATACTGTTTCAAATCTAATGAACACAACAAATGATTTTTCCACACCAATCATAATGAAATATGTAGTTTAAGCATAAAAGAGCTTAGAAATCAAGCTTTCCTACAACCCCAAAAGAGAGTGATTAAAATCAGTTATGGGAAAGTGGTTGTAAGCCTTAAAACACCTCAGTGGTGCTAACTTTGAGGATGGTTTAGTGTACTCGAAAGATTCCAAGTGGTCAAGTAAAAAAATCAAGTCAATTTGATCTTAAAACTTGGACACAAGTGAGTTTATGAGCATGAGAGGATAATGGAATGTTCTAAGTGGTTTGTTAATGGTTTCCAAGCCTATTGAATAGTTTATGGCCATCTTAATCCAAGGGCTTAAAATCAATAATTGATTCAAATTAAGGCAAAAAGTGTAAGCTTTTTTAAAAAAATGTTAGGAAAATGGTTAGTACGCTTGGTGACATCATTAGCGCGCTATAAACTAAATTATTATTGGTTTTAAGTTAGCTACTCCGTAACACACCTATGACTCCACTAAACCTTTAGGATTACTTTGAACATGTTTAATATGAGTCATTGGACCCTTTTGGACAGCCCAAATGCTTTCACAAATCCCGAAAATCAGAAATCCCATTTCATTAAACATTTAGTGACTTTTCTGCAAATATTTGGTTACCATTCAAATTAAAGTTGGTGCATTTAAAACCAATCACAATAGTTTTTCCAAATGTAATGCATCTTTAAAAACATGTTTTCATAATGTAAAAACTATTTCAAGTTGTAAAGTTTATGTAATAATCGAAACTTGAAGCTTTGAAAAAAGGTGGAAAATGTTATATGCATGAATCTAATGCATTTGCTTGCGTAATTGGACTTACATACCTCACATAATTTGTACAATTGATAATATGAGCTTTTCGGTCCTTGTATCCTTGTATAAGCCAAATCTTGAGCTTAGCCAGCTTCATTTGGCTTGAACTTATAAAGAATCATTTTTCCTTTTGAAATTGTGATTCCAAGCCAAGTTTGGTATTCCAAAAACACTTAAAAACTTGTTAGAATTCTTTCACTTTATTTTTACTAACAAAAACGTGAGTGGAGTATAAGTGACTAACCACGTAGTCTAAAAATCTCATTTTTTAATGATAACAAACAATGTGAACTTGACAAACAAAATATATACAAATATCAAGTGAATATCAAGTCATATCAAGTTCATAATCTCAAGTTTAAACCATGATTTATCCCTCTTTTAATAACATTAAAAAGTGGGAATGAAGCTCCCCCTGACGACATGCATCAATAAAAATAAAAGCAAGGATAATGAAAGCAATCCATCAATAGGTAAAATAATACGAAGAGGAACAATATAACTAAGAGATATGCAAAAAAACATCCATTTCATTAACTGCTAAAAAGAATTATAAGTAACACAGTGTGGCACATGCATGAAACCAAAATTACATAAATAAACATATATGGATGTACAATGAAAATGAAACTTACATAGATAAGCTTAATGTTCCCCCTATTAAGTCTAATCCTAGCCTTTCCTCCTTATGAGACGAAGTCCGACTTGTAGAGCCTGAAGCGCGATCTTTTCTCGTTGGCCTAGCTGGTAGTAGGTGTCCTTCAATGCGACGAAGACGATCACCCTAATGATCAAGGTGGGAGTAGATAGCCGTGAAATTTTGGGTCATGTACTCATGCATATGGCCCATGTGAGTAGAGATGTACGTCAATGAAGGGGACAATCAGTGGAGGAGCGGTGCCAAAGTACGATGAGTAGGGTAGAGGTTGTTGCGGAGTTGATGGAACTTGAAGTTACTCCAAAACTTCATTATTGCCGCCATTTTCGTATGAGTATAGAAAATTGTTGTTTAAGTAGTCACGCTCGCCAAAGTCCACCGGAGGATCGATCTCATATGGGGACTCATTGCCTTCGTAATGCTCACCATCAAAAATGCTCTCACGAATCTAATGTCACTCAATGCGAATGTAGCAATTTTTCATGGTCTTTAAAGTAGGCATGCCAACGATGTCAATGGCAGTAAGTGGGTGACCCCCTAGATGAAGATGCACCAGTTTTGTCTCAATAAAGGTCGTAATGATGTAAGCGTAAGGAAGATGGTGACCTGAGCCTGAAGTGGAAGTCATATAAGTGAACATGACTTGCGTCAAGCTTATGGGTATCTCTCGCATGAGAGCCCCTTGGACATAAAGGTTAAGAAGAGTAATGTATATCTTATTGTTGCATGAGGCACTAGTTTAAAGTCATTGTCAGTGACTCCAGACAAATACACGATGATCTATTTATTTGACAGTGTGAAGGAATAGAGGACCCCAAGCCATTTGAATACGACCATTCACAAATCTTTCATCGAGATTAGTGGTATGGAGTTGAAGGGGAAGGTCGATAAGCTCACCAAAACTCTGACAGGTGATCTCGAACGAAGCAACCGCCAACTATCGATCAAATAACATAGTCGTTGGTAGTGGCAAGGTTCGAGTAGAAGATGCGAACTAAATGAGTGTTGTAGGTGTCCTTATACCGACAAAAGGACATATACATAAGGCTTACAAGCACCTCATGCATCGGGAGGTGTGCCTTGTTGAAGAATTGGAAATCAACAACTGTAAGTTATAAGACTTTGGCCTCTGTTAGCCTTGCGCTAACCGCCACAAGGACAAATTTTAAGGCTGAAGCACCATCGTGCTTGGACTTCGAACAATCCTCATTGTGCAGAGGATAGGCCGGGACAGTGGCCAACGTGTAATTAATCTGATGACTAGAGGATCTAGTATTGTGATAGGTAGGATTGGAGGTGATCATGGATGGAGCGGAAGACTCATAATCACTATCGGATGATGGAGCGACGACACGACGAGTAGGGGGACAACAAGAAGATGACCGATGGGCAATACGAGATTATTTACGGAGGGTAGCCATGGATATAATGACAAAAATAAATTCTATGGCACAAAAAGGGACTTGAGTGACTTCATGGGGTGAAAACCTTGAATGATGAATAAAAGGAATGAAAATGAACAAAAGAGGAAGGAGAGTTACCTGGAGGACCATAGAAACATAAATGAGGTCGAATAAGGATGATGGAAATTTAGTTGGAGATAATGGAGACAAAAAAAATGAGTGTTTCAACCTATTTAATGATTTTTTAACATTCTGGCCCGATACATATTAATGCGCTAGGTAGGGTGATCAACAAGCTAATGAGGAATGAGTAGCGTGCTAATAGGAGGACCTAGCGCATTACCAGGTTTGACCTAGCGCACAAATCATACAGACCTATCGTGCTACCTAAATGGACCTAGCGCTAATTGCTTTCTTGAATTTTTTCGTAAAAAAATATATTTTTGAAGGACAACTCAAATTCATCCCATATTCGTGGACACCTCACTAAAAACTTATAAAATGGTTTGAATGATCTAAATCATACATAGAAGGTAGGATTCTCAAATCATGCCTAATTCTTGCCGGATCTTTGAAGATAAGTCTCTAAGCAATGGCTTAGTGGAAATATCAGCTAGTTGGTCCTCGGTGGACACGTGAATCAGTTTGACATCCCCCTTATGCATATGATCACAAAAGAAATGTTGCCTAATCTCAATATGTTTAGTATGGAAGTATAACACCCGATTTTTCAATATGTTGATTACACTTATATTATCACAATAGATTTTAGTACAACCAACTTGAATTTGATAATCCTTAATTTGTTGTTTCATGTATAATACTTGAGCACAACAACTCGCGGCAGCCACATATTCGGCTTCGACGATGGACAAAGCAACAAAGTTTTGCTTTTTGGTAAACCATGATATTGACAAATTTCCTAGCAAGTGTCAAACAAACCTTATGTGATTTTCCTATCTAATTGATTCCTTACATAGTTGGAATCAACAAAGCTTCTAAGTTCAAGACTTTTGGCTTTGTTGAATCACAATCCCAAGTATTGTTTGCCACTTAAATATCAAAATATACATTTGACACATTTAAATTGTGATTCCTTAGGCTTGGATTGCAATCTAGCACATAAACACATACTAAATATAATATCGGGTCTACTAGTGGTCAAGTAAAGAAGACTTCCTATCATGCCACGATATAGCTTTGGAAATGTTGGCTTTCCTAATTGGTTTTTGTCCATTTTGATGATGGAACTGTTGGGAGTGTCGCATGCTTTCAAATTGTCAAATTTGAATTTATTTAGCATGTCCCTCACATACTTCACTTGATTGATGAGACTCTCATGCTTAGATTGATAAGTTTGCAACCCAAGAAGTATGTTAGTTCACCCATCATTCTCATTTCAAATTTATTGGTCATGAAAGATGAAAAATCATCAAATAAATGTGTATTAGATGAACGAAAGATGATATTATCAACGTAAATTTTAACAAGAAGCATATCACTCTTTTTGATCAAAATGAAAAAGGTGAGATCTAATGTTCCTTTATTTCCTTTCTTGTACCATTTTTCAATAAAAAATGCATTTCATCCATCATACCAAGCTCTAGGAGCTTGTCTCAATCCTTATAACTAAGGCATTTTGAGGATGATAAACATGGCTTGGAAAAGCATGGTCTTTG
The DNA here is from genome assembly GCA_039657365.1 of Stephania yunnanensis. Taxonomy (NCBI): domain Eukaryota; kingdom Viridiplantae; phylum Streptophyta; class Magnoliopsida; order Ranunculales; family Menispermaceae; genus Stephania; species Stephania yunnanensis. Next base: position 47,392,720 of record CM077585.1, on the reverse strand, counting down.
AAACCTGATGGTTGTTTTCATATATCTCTTCATTGATGAAACCATTCAAAAAGGCACTTTTAACGTCTATTTGGTATAGTAAGAACCCATTGTAGCAAGCATAAGTGAGCAACATTCGAACTTCTTCTAGTCTTGCTACTAGTGTAAAGGCTTCTACATAATCAATTTCTTATTCTTGATTACAGCCTTGTGCAACCAACCTAGCCCTGTTTCTCACTTTCTTACCATTTTCATTCTTTTTATTTCTAAATACTCATTTAATGCCTATAATGGTATGGTCCTCGGGTTTAGGCAATAGTATCTATACTTTGTTTCTTACAAAATGTCTTATTTGCATGGTCATGATCCAAAATTCATCACTTAAGGCATCATCTTAGAATGGTTGGTCAATTTGTGATACAAATGCACTATTCCCCTCATCACAGTTTAGTGAAGATCTAGTGATTATGCCTTTGTTTGGATCACCTAGGATTTGTTGAGATGGATGTTCTAAAAGAAGTATTGAGTTCTTTGGTACACTAGGTTCAATTTTCTTTCTCACTCATTCTTTTTTACCATTGGATTCTTGAGCTTGAATAATACCATCATCATCATCATCATCATCATCATCATCATCATCATCATCATCATCATCATCATCATCATCATCATCAGTCTCATTTTCTCTTAGGTGTGCAACAATTGCCTTTAATAATCTATCTCATTAAACTTAAAATGGATTAACTCTTCTATGGTCTTAGTTGATCTATTGAACACTCTATATGCCTTACTATGCATGGAATTTCCTAAAAAAGTGCATACATTTGACTTTGGGTCAAACTTGTCCAAATGATCCTTATCATTTAAGACATATATAGTGCAACCAAACAACTTAAAGTAATTAATGTAGCCTTTCGACCTTTCCATAGGTCATAAAGAGTCTTTTTCACTTGCTTTTGGACATTCACCCAATTCAAAAGATAGCATGCCGTGTTAATAGCTTCGGCCAAAAAGTGCTTAGCTGTGTTGTACTCATTCAACATAGTCCTACACATTTCTTGAAAAGTTCTATTTTTCCTTTCAGCCACTCAATTTTGTTGTGGTGTTCTAGGAGAGAATAGTTGGTGTGTATATCCTTGTTTAACACTAAGCTCATCTAAATTCCTATTGAAAAACTCACTAACCCTATCACTTCAAATGATAGTAATTTTATGATCCTTCTCATTTTCAACACTTACATAAAATCGGACAAACACTTCAAAGATCTCATGCTTATGTTCAAAAAAGTGTACCCATGTACTTCTAGTGAAATCATCAACAATCATAAAGCAATATGATTTACCTCTAGACTTTGTGCTTGGGTAGGTCCGAACAAATCTATGTGGATTAGTTCTAAGGCCCAAGTTACATCACTAGCTACTTTTGTCTTGAATGACGATTTCACTTGTTTGCCAAGAATAAAAGGTTTACATTCATTATCTTTCTTGTATGTGCATTTAGGAAGACCTTTAACTATATCATGCTTGGTTAATTTTGACAAATTCTCTATACTAGAATATCATAGTCTACACCACAACCACACATCACATTCATTTTGACACTCAATGCATCATATTCCCATTATCATGCCATTCTTATCTTTATGCAGAACTCAATGAATTAACTTGTATATCCGGTCATGTCCCTTGAAGCACTCACTATCTAAGTACCATGGGGTGCTTTTCCTTGCATCTTAACTTTGTGCCATGAGACAAAGTATATATAGCTTTCACATTTTTTGACTTTCAGTAGGAGCTTGATTAAGATGAATTATTCTATGTTGCGTTGAAGCTCTTCTTGCATTTCCTCTTATCCATAACTTTCTTGGACTTGCAATCAGCTTTGATGTGGCCTAGTTTGCCACACTTGAAACAAATTGTCTCACTCGATTTTCCTCATTTGCTTCCATTCTTGAATTACTACTTGTACTTGTCATGCTTGTACATTTCCTTGTTAAACGTTTCTTCAAAGCATGGCTACTTCCTACTCATGAACATTTTCATCACTAGATTTCTCATCCTCAATAATCCTAATTGATGGAGTCGGTGGGCTATTTGCTTTCAAAGAAAACTACTTCTTTGATTTCTTAATATCACCAACAAGTGCTTCCAATCTTGCTTAGTCCTTTAGTTCAAACTCATGGACCGTCAACTCTCCACATAATGCAACGAAACTGTAATCTCTAAGATCTTGTGCCGATTGATCATAGTTCTTTCCAAGATTCTTAATCTCATTCAAGAGTTTAGTGAAACAAGTGATAGTGGTAGCTATGTCTTCATCGGAGCCAACTCGGAAGGTTTCATATTGTGCTCACCGTCGGAATCCACAATTTGGTTTCTTCACTTGAATTATACCCTTATAGTGAACTTTAAGCTTCTCCTAAACTTCCTTGGCCGTTTGACTTGCACTAACAAGGTTGAACTCATTCTCGCTTATTGTACAAAACAAATGTTTTATAGCTTGATCATTTAAGAGCTCAATCCTTGTCTCCTTGGCGATGTAGTCTTTTGTAGCATGTCTGGTGGAGTATATCATTTTGGTTTGAATCCCATAAATGCCCACTTTGTGCTCTTATTTAGAACTTCATCCTCACTTTCTAATAAGCATAGTTTGTTCCCTCAAAGTACGGAGGCCTACACGATGATTTACCTTCCCTAATGCGAACTAAATCTAAATTTTTCTTTCTTGCAAGAAAACACTAAAAGATATGTTAGTAACACTTTGAGCATTAACTAGTCTCTCTGATACAAATTGAAATCACACCTAATAAGGGTGAATTAGGTGTAATGAGAGGTGATCGCCTTTTTAAGCCTTTCAATGAACAATGATGCTTTATGCACACTCAATCAACAAGTATAAATGTAATGCAATAGTGAAAGAATAGAAGCCTAGAATGCCTAATCACAAATTAAGACTTCCCACCTAGCCTTAACCAAGGTTTATAGTGGTTTGATCCTATCGATCTACATCCGCTATCTAACCTCCTCAGTTAAGATTTTAAACCCCACTTATACTAATGATAAATGTTACAACCTAAGCGTATAAGCCTATAATGCCTAATCACAAATTAAGACTTTCCACCTAGCCTCAACTAAGGTTTATGCCTAGCCTCAACTAGGTTTGCCTTGACTTAGATCCCACTAATTTTTTAATTAGCCAATTTTAAAGAAATAGTTGAATACAATGAAAATCAGGCTTTACAAAGTAAAGCATAATAAGTTTAATTACTCACAAGCTACCTTGAGCCTAACAACTATAATGCATGTCAGTATGAATATGAATGAGATAGAAATATGCTACTGATTTTTGCACCAGTCTCAAACACGAAACCAATTAAACCAATTCGATGAGAATAAAGACGATTGCAAATCCAATGAGCAAGTAGTTTGATAAAAATCATGTTCAAAGGCCTAACTCTTGATCAAGTTAGTCTTAGTAGGTTTATAAAATAAACTTTAAGTGCAAAACCCAAGACAAATGTATTCAAGAATAGAACAAATGATTTCCTTACACCAATCACAATAAAAGATGTAGTTTAAGCATAAAAAACTAAGAAATCAAACTTTCTTACAATCCTAAATAAGTGTCATGAAAGTTAGTTCTTGAGAAGTGGTTGCAAGCTTTAGAACACCTCAGTGATGCTAGCTTCGAGAATGAGTCCGTAGCATCAAAAAATCAAAAGTGGCCAAACACAAAAATCAAGTCAATTTGATGTGAAAGCTTGGACATAGGTGAGTTTTCAAGTTTGAGGGGATAATGGGATGTTCTAAGTGATTTGTTAGTGGTTTCCAATCCTATTTAACAATTTACGACCGTTATCTTGATCCTAAGGGCCCAAAATCAATAATTGATTCAAATTACAACAAAATGTGTAAGCTTTTAAAAAAAGCTATCAGGAAACTGGAACGTGCTTGGTGTCATCATTAGTGCGCTAATGAATCCCATTAGCATATAAACCAATAGGGTCCAGAGAAAAATAATTTATGGTTTCAAGTTAGCAACTTCCTAACACACCTACAACTCGACTAAACATTTGGGAATACTTTCAACATATTTTCATGAACTTGTAAAGACTCATTTTCCTTTTGAACCTGTGATTCCTAGCCAAGTTCTTTATATTCTGAAAACATTTCAAAAACTTGTTAGAATCCTTTTACTTTGTTTGTTGCTATCAAAATCCCGAGTGGAGTAGTCTAACAATTTCCTCTCATCCTCGTACTAGCTATGCATTTATATTTGAGAGTGCGATGGAGGTGGAAGCATCCATCTTATCTAAACCCTCTGGAGTAGTATTTATGCCACCCCCATTACCACAATTCCCTTAGAGTTAAATAACTTGGGAATTTTTTTATTTTTGTCCATCGAAGAGGTAGAGGAGTGCAGCTAGAGAAACTACACAAACAGGGTCCATAGGGAGGACATTTATTAGTGCATCAGTTCCACCTATTTGTCACACTTCAGTAGCTACACCACCTTTGCCACCACCTCAGTGTAGAGGTAAGGGCAAGAGTAAGGCATAATCATCACATAAACCGAGTGGATTTGGGCAAGATTGCTTTATGGCATATTTAGAAAGATTGTTATCAATGTGGGGCAAACATGGCATATTCAAGAGAATGCTTTATGCCACTAGCCACATCGGTAGGCCATCATATCCAACACGAGGACATACTCATGTAGTGGCTAATAAGAGGCTTGTGGAAGCTATTTAAAACATTTGTGGTTGAGATATGCATGTATTGATTGATGCCGGTTCTAAAGTTTCTTTATTAAAGGTGCAATGATAGATGAGTTGAAATTGTGACACATGTCGGGCATGCTCAATATTTTTCTTTATTTTACTATTATTTGTAATAGTGGTAAGTGATATATCGTCTCCACAAAGATTATGCAAACTTCAAAGGAAAGTATCGAGATTTTAAGATGGTTCGTAAAAAATGAATTTTATATGATAAAATTCATGACGTATATGATTGAAAGCATGTTAATAGTTGATGTATATGTGATATACATAAGTTTTCTCAGAGATTTATTATCATGTTTTATGTATATGATACATATATTCGTGATTTAATTGAAATTAGTTTCGTTTTCCACATTATGGACTGAATAGTATAATTTTCGAAATTATTTATTTATCTTGTTATATCTATTTTGTTATGAAGTTTCTATTTTATAAAGATAGATAACAAATTAGAATATGAGATAAATATCAAGAATCTTGTTATTGGTGATATAATAGGATTAGGATAAGATTAGTCCTAATTGGATTAGGATAAGATAAGTCCTAATTGGATTAGGATAAGATAAGTGTTGGATTTGGATAAGATTAGTCCTAATTGGATTAGGATAAGATTAGTCCTAATAGGATTAGGATAAGATTAGTCCTAATTGGATTAGGATAAGATAAGTCCTAATTGGATTAGGATAAGATTAGTCCTAATTGGATTAGGATAAGATGATTAGTTAGATGTGGGCCCGGGTTAATTAAAATGTTTTAATTGACTTAATTTGGATAAATTAAGGGGTAAATTTAGTATAGTAAAATCAGCGAAAAATATGATTTTCTATAGCGAATTTCAATGTTCGGAATTGAGATTCGTCTTCTAAAAAAAAAAAAAAAAAAACGTGGCGCATATTATTTCATGAATCCATCATTGACCAATGGGAACACCGTCTAACTAATCCTAGCGCAAGGAAATTCTTTTATTGGTGAATAATATAGAAATTTTCAAATTGTTTAGTGATTGAACAAATCAATAGAATATATGATATTTCATTGTTTACATAAAAATCACTAAAACTGAGTAAAATCCCTCCATTAAATTTTAAGTCTCGTGCCATCCATTTTAAACACTTGTCAAGGCCTCGATCACACTAATATAGTTTCAGCCATAGTTGGGTGTATTGTGTTATCTTGGTGAGACAAGTTGGGTAAGAGTTACCTAAATGTTTAAAATGGTCCGACTTAATAAAGCCATCAAAATAGTTTTGAGCTTTAGGCAAATGATGAGATAAAACATGCTAAGACATAAGATGTCCCGTATCTCATAAAATGATCTAAAAATTACATAAGATGTAATTGGTAACTCATTACCTACCTAAATAATCTAGTTCTGTGTTTCATGCCATACTGTCATAGAATTAGGTGAAATATGGATTTTAGTCCCCTAAATAAACAAGACGTTTTACGAGGGTTGTTAATTTAGTGGGAGTCTATTCCTCTATACTAAAATAAACTTTGCATAATCTTTATTGTAGATCAATGGCCTCTTCAAGTAATAATAATCCCCTGTCATCGCGATCCATCCTTGAGAAGGATAAACTATCTGGGACTAACTTTCTCGATCGGTTCGAAACTTGAGAATTGTTCTTAAGCATGAACGCAAGACGTATGTCCCGGATGCTCCAATCCCCGAGGACCCACCACCAATGCTACGAAAGTCATGTGAAGGATGCGCATAGTAAGCATGTCAACGATTCTACGATGTTGCATGTATTATGTCGGCAACTATGGTTCCCTAACTTCGAAGGACATGGAACTAATGGAAGCCTACGACATGGCCGTAACGCCAAGAAGGAAATGTTCCAACAACAAGCTAGGCAAGAAAGGTTCGAGACAATAAAAACCTACATTGTTGCAAGCACGAGGGTGCTGTCATTAGCCCTCATGTTCTGAAGATGGAAGAGCCATGTCAAATTGACAGACTCTGGACATAAGCCAAGAGTTGGCTACTTGATTTGATCCTAAATTCATTACTGTAAAGTTACTCACAATTTGCGATGAACTATAATGGTAAATAATATGGAGAAATCAATTTCGCAGCTGCATTTGATGCTCGAAAACCGCTGAACAAAATATCAAGAAACCCTCTAGTAATGTGTTGATGGTCCAAAAGGGAAAGGGAATGAAGAAGAAAGGCAAAGACAAGGCTAGAGTTGCCAAGGTCGTTGCCGCCGCATGCGCAAAGCCCATGAAAGTCAAGCCCCACTGTTCTCTCGCTCTTCAAAACACCCAAAAGAAAAGAAAGAAAATTGTCATTTCTATAATCAAACTCATTGTCGTTTCAGCATTACAAGAACGCATGTTTAAGCTCCATAAAGATGGGCTTCTTGATTCATTTGATTTAGAAACATATGAAACGTATGTACCTTGTTTACTAGGCAAGATGATCGAAAGTCCTCATCGGATAATAATGAGTGGCAAGTGATTTATCATCTAATACATACCGATGTATGCGGTCCTATAAACACAATGGCCAGATAAGGTTATCGCATTCTCTCATTACATTTAATGATGATTTCAAATAGATATGGTTATGTATATCTTATTAAACATAAAGCAGAAAGATTTTTGTTGTTTCTCAACGTTTCAAAATGAAGTGAAGAATCAACTCGTAAACTATCAAAAACACTTCGATCGATCGATAAGGGTAGAATATTTAAGCCAAGAATTTGATGATATCTTAGAAATTTCATCTGACTCCACTAAAGAACTCCACAATGGAATGTAGGTTTAAAGTTGAGAAATCGAACCTTATTGATATGGTTCGACTCTATGACGAGTCATGCATCTTCCATTATCCCTTAATTTAGTTAATCTAATTAAATGGGAATTAAAATAACAAACAATTAAATCTATAACTACTAACTTAATTCAAACAATTCAACACAAACTAAATTAAACAATACTTAAATTCAATATAAATATAAATATCTTAAGAAACATCTACACAAACCTCCACTAAACAATGTAATATACTTAGATTGCTTTCAAACACTAGAACATAACATCACTTCATAATAAAGTTATAATAATAACATATAAAATCTTGGAATCATTAAATTTTATTTCATAATAGGTTGATAGTCTTTAGCCAACCAACGATTTTTCTAAATTCAATGAAAAAGCCACATTCTTATTATTGTAACTCATTGCATAAAATGCAACACCACATAGATATGATAGCATTTAACACTCAATCAAAATCATACTTTTTCTAGGCCAATAAAAATCAAAATATACTAATTAATAAACAACTTAGAATTCAAGAACATAAAACATCCAATAGGGAAAAGCCCTATATATTAATCTTAGTTACTACTTCTTTAATTGTATTCAATAATTATAGATATAGATTCAGAATCAAAATATCACAATGCCAATTTGCAACTATAAATGCAATATTAATGTTCATTAGTTGTAACACGCAAAAATAACTTGTTAAATTTGTGATTGATGTATATGAATAGATTCAAAGCATTAAATACATGACTCCTTAATTATAACTACATAGCACCTAAAGTATATACATGTCTAAGGTTTTTTTAAATTGATAAACTACTCACACATGCTAGAAATAAACAATGCAAATATATGCTTAAAAGACATAATGAATAAATAAATAAATACCTCTTAAATAAATCAAAGCTCTAATATAGCTTCAAACATCATCTAAAACTAATAAAAGACATTAATTTGTAAAATCGATTGAAGAGAGTAGTTGGAGAGCTATTTCAAAACTCTTTTGTCTTATTTATAGTCTCACTAAGTATAAATATCTTAGAAAAACTCAAATTCTTCATATTAATCTTAAAAACCTGTAACCAACCTTATCTATTTGTTAGTGATTCCTAAATTATACACAAATCCCTGGGTAATCACTGGTATTTGGCTCTCTGTGCTCCATCGATTTAGCTAGCAATTTCTAGTGTATTCTTCAATTCCTTGAGGATTTGCAGGTACTTTTTTGATGCTCATTTGGATGGCGATCCCTAATGTAAATGCAAATCACTTGATTATCATGGGACTTCTTCCCATTTAATTGTTTTACTCTTCTTCCTCTTTTTTTCTTCTATTTCTTCATTTTCTAATTAAATCATGAAATCACAAAACACGAGAATATCTAGTGTAATATCATCATTTATATCTAAAAGATCTAAATCGCATTATAAAACATGTCTAATTATTGACTTATTAAATACCTCTAAACTTAGCACTTTGTTGTCCCGAGTAGAGGAATACTCTAAATCATATTCTCTTTTCATTCTTTGTAAATCGATTTCAATCTAATTCGTCTTAAATTTAAATAATATAAATTCTAAATAGAAGTGATTTTCAAATTGAAACATATTACCCACAATTAAATGAAAGTTATGATAAAATAAAATGATTTAGAGAAAATGAAACATCCCTTAATGATAACTCAACCACCTAATGCAACATCTTTTAGAACATAATGTTCACTACCAAGATTAGTACATGATATATGTTTTCTAAATCTCTACTAAGAAGCATTAAGCTTACGATGAATAGTATAGAATCTCAAAACATAAAAACCACTCGATTAATCTTAATTTTAGAAAATACTTTATAATAGCACCATAATTAAAAGCAATAGGAATTTCACCAAGATATCAATAAATATATTGTTTAAACATGTTAGATTAAGAAATATTTCATTCAACTCTAGTTTCAAGCACTTGAGCTAAATCTTTTTTTTTAAAGAGTTTCGGAACATCCATATTTTTCATTTCCCATTATTTTCCACTACATCCTAATTATTTTTTTATCATATATTTCTTTTGCTTTTGCTTTTAATCCTTGTTGCATTTCCTATTTACATTCTCACATTTTTTCCACTATAGATTCTCTGCTTCATTTCCTATGGAATAATACTCTATATATATTTGTAAACTCTTGTTAACACTTCTCACTATCCACTAAAGTAGAAGAAAACATTTTTTCTAACTTAATTGAATTTCATCGATTTCTAACCCATTTCTTCTTTCAATCGTGGTATAATAACTTTATATATATATGTATATTCTATAAAATACTTAATCAATAATTTTTTATCACATTATTCTTAGAAATATGTGTTGTTTATCTTGCACTATTATTTCGATCATTTATCCATTTTCATGACTAACATAATGCATTCAATTTTGTGTATACATCAAGTTGTAAAGTGTCAAATCCCAAAACTTTAAACCATTCATTATGGCTAATCAAGGATTAACAGGGATTAATCATGGTTTTGACTTCGAGTTGAGATTTAAAGACAGTTGAAATTGAGATTTTTAATTAATTTTCTTTTTGTGTGATGAGTGCTAAGTGTTGTGTAGTAAATATTATGTCAATTTGTGAAATAGAAAGTTAATTAAATAAACTCAATATTTATGAGGTTTTTATCTCAAGATACATGTTGAAATGGGTTTCAAGAGAGTTAAAATGTTGACCCGAACTATCATTTTGAATTTTGCAAAAAATAATTTGTTCAAGTTTAAAATTAGAATTTCAACATTTAAACTTATTTAGCGAGCTGACGTGGGTCCCACACCTCGATTCACTAGTGAGATATATTATTCGAGAGTTTTGGAGTGCAATGAAAAATTCTCCAATATTTTGGCAGAAATGGGGTATTTTTCTAGTTTAAATGCGGACTCAAAATAGAAAGATAAATTTGAAAATAATAGAAAAAGTCCAAATTACCAAAAAATTTATTGACTTATTATAGGGGAGGATAAATATAAAAGGAAATGGTATGTTGGCTACCCTTTTACATTAAAATGAAATAAATTAGGATGTGTGTGTTATTTTATATTTTATTCATGCCTTCCTCGTCCCCCTCTCGTTCACCCTCTTCATTATTTTTATCGTCCTCACTGATTCTCTTTTCTCTCTCCCTTTTCACTATTTTTTTAGTCGATTAAAGAGGGATGCTTGACCGCTGTTGTGTTGTTGGGGACATTGAGGTGAGATTCATGGTTTAAATTTAGTTTTTTTTTATTATGTGGACTGTGTTAGTGTGATAAGGACTATGCGTGATTGAATTCAAAGTAAATTCATTGTGTGTTGTTATTATTGGTTGTAAAGGATTAAGGGAGGTGACCAAATAAAAAAATAGTGAAAGAAAAAGAAAAATTCAAAGGCATTGAGGGGAGAAAGGAATTATGAGGGAGGAGGAAGAATGTAAGGGTTGAAGATGACGATGGGGGTGAGATCCCAAACCCCAGTTGTGAACATTAGAAATATATATAAAAAATGCAAAGAAAAAAGCTATGTATGCAAGAATATGATGAGGTTTGACTCCCCAGATCGGACCAAACTAAGTTTGGTTCAACTGAGTCGAACCGGTTTGGTTTGGGGTCAAACCCCTCATTAAAAAAATGATAAAAATAAGTTTTGAAATTTAGAAAAAAAATAAAATGCTGGAAATTAGGGAAATTATGAAAAATGAGATTTTTGGAAAAAATTGTGGAAATTGAGGTTTTATGAAAATTGAGGATTTTAAGATTTTCTTTAGGATTTATACTGCGGGAATTTTTCTCGTAATGCGTGTTACGACACCAAAAATACCCAAAATTGTAAAAGTTATTTTAAAGACTAGTCGAGGTTAATTTTTAATTTCAAACCATAACATGGAGTCAAAATTAGGATTCGGACATCGAAGGATAAGATTTAGAGAGATTTCGGGGTTTTTGAATTATAGCAAGACAAATAAATATATAATAAATTGAAAAAAATTATTTAAACATAGATAGTGTAATTTTTTTATGTCGAACAATAATTTTGAGTCAAAAATGAAATTCAAATATCGAAGAATTTGTTTAAGAAGTATTTTAGGGATTTCGGTATGCGATTAAGTCAATTAAGCTGCAACTAATTGGAAAAAATTATAAAACTGTTATGGAAACTTTCTAGACTTACAAATTAATTGTAGGATCACAATTGGAACCCCGTATGGACTATTTTACATACATGGAGTGCAATAAGTGGCGGTATCATGTTTGTAAGGTTAAATAAATCTTATAGTAACCTTTACATTATATGATTATTTCTCGAATATAATGTAATGCACTGATTTATTGCTACATATTTATTGGTTATGCATTCATAGAAACGAGAGGAATGAGGTTCTTGAGGGTCCCATTGTGTTCATTGGCTATACATGTGGAAGTATGAACACCGTGGTGCTTTATGGCTTGAGTCACTAATCGATTTTAGACAGATTGTTTATGAGGGATTGTGATGCTAGCCTAGAACATACTCCATGGAGAGTCGAGGCGTGGCTTCTCGAGGGACTTCTTCTCAAACTCTTGATTCTTTATTATCGTTAACCCACCACTTTTAGAAGACGTTATCTGATTGTAGTCGGTAAGTAGAAATAGGATGGATTGCATATTTGTATATTTATGATTTCTTGTGATACTATTTTGTTTAATCTCTTAGAATATAATGTATATGATTAATACAGGTGTACTAGGTAGTGTAAGATTTACTTATCTAACATTATCGAGTTTTTATAATTAGTTAATGATAGGTGCGAGCGACGACAACGGAAAGAGAAAGCTGTCAAATTTTCTGTGATTTGATATGTTCCTTTCTCTCTATGTATGTATTGTTTTTTAATATAATATATTGTATAAATAGTTTTCAAGGTTTCATGTGTAGTAAGAATATCCTTTAGAATAGTTATAACAACTTTAGGACGGATTAGGAAGATGGTGAAGTTAAGGCAATGTTGGTTTAAGGCTTTTGATACTTTAAATCATGTTAGAATGAATATATAATTTTTTAATACAATGAATATTGTTATTAGTGAATTGTAAGTCCTTCGACATTGACACTATGCTGAAAAGGTTTTGTTGAAGATTTTTAAAGGTTAATTTTTCTAGTGTTGGCTTAGAAATAAAGGAGATGCTATCAAAAAAACTTTACGCAATTTTAAGGCTTATTTAATTAATCTAATTCAAATTTGAGGTTTAAGATTTACTTTAGAATCATGTATAGTTGATAAAGTATTAAATTTGATGATTATGATGAGTTGAATAAATAATTATTATTGGGATTAAGGCAACTAGAGTTTTAGGGATTAAGGTAATCTAGGCTGGTCAGATAGCGCTAATTATATGGGGTCTGACAAATATTGGTGTCATAGCCTAATATTCAAAAGAATCTTATTATTTGAGGTTGAGTGAGTAATTAGTTAGGAAGTAACGCGATGAACCTGGGTTAAAAAGTTCAAAATTTTTATGATTTGTGTTATGTGTGTTTTATATTATTAAGACATTGATGGATATAGTTGTGTTGAACCACTTTTCTTAAAAATTTTATTGCAAAATATTATGAGTGGATAGCAAGAGCGGAGTAAGGGATTTGGTGAGGGTAATAGGGATCCAAAACGTGTCTGGATTCAAATATGTTTTAAAATTTGGGCGAGATGTCGAGTTGTTGAATATCTTACAAGCACAAATGGTGGCCCAAACACCAAAGGTTCATGTTGCTTAGGAAGTTCCTACAATTGCCTAGTTGTTTCAGGAGGAGTAGGTAACCTCTGCAGCTCGTCTCGGAGTTGAACCAGTTATTGTAGTTATGGTTTAGGCTGATCCAACCATAGTTAGAGAAATGTCATGTGAAGAAAGGCAGATGAAAGAGTTTATGAAGTACGACCTCATAATGACCCTAATAAATCTAATCCAAATTAATTGCCTAATAGGACCGTGATGTGGCAACTAAACCTATGTGGCGACTTTGTCAGAACTCAGACATCAACACCAAGGTAATATTTTAAGAGTTTAGGAAGTACGACCCTGTAACTACGGATTTGGATTGTTTGGAGTGGAAGACAAAGTCCAATTCTATTTGAGGATCGTAATTAATCCAAGTAAGTTAACACTTAGATTTTATTTAATTTTGGTGTTTTATAGGTTTAATGCATGATAGTCATGGATATTTATTGTTTATTATTTGATATTATTGGAATTTATTCTAGTTTGGTTGAAAAAAAAAACTAAAGAAGTTGATAGGATCAGTTTGGTTGAATTTGTTGATTTGGTTGGAAAAGAAGAAATAAAGAAATAAAACAAAAAAAGAAAAAAAAGGTGGCATTCGGCCACCCCCTCTATCTTTCGTGAAAATGAAAGGGAGAGGTGGGGGGATCGCACGCACAGGGCCAAGCTTAAGCCCCGCCCAGTGGGGCCGGCCGAGCTTGAGCCCGCCTAACAAGGGGTGAATCGGGTCGAGTTAAACCGAATGTAGTTCAGGGGGCCCAAACCCCAATTTTAATTAAAAATGTATTTTTATACATTTAATTTATAAAAAAATAATAGAAAATTATTAAAAAAATAGAAAAACTCAAGAAAAATAGAGAAAAATTAGAAAAAATAAGAAAAATGAGAAAAATATTAAAATAGTAGATTTTTGAGATTTTTTAGGGATTTTTACATCAAAATCCTCCTCGAAAAACATGCTAACCCTGTAACTCCCATATTTAGAATTATTTTGGAATTTAAAAATTCAAGTCATATCAATTAAACTCAAACATATCTAATTTATAGTAAATTGATACCGGAAGCCTATGGGACTAGTATCAGGCATCATATACGCATTTTGAGGCGTGTTGAAGTCCTGATTTTGCTTGGCATTTTTCTTATGGAGGTAAGTAAACAAGTAAGAAAGTCAATATTAATTCTTTTCATTTCCTTGCTACATTTGATGGAATTATTGCTATTATTGGACTTTAATTTCCTACCGAGTGACCTAGGGTCTAAGTGGTCTGGTCTAGTTGTGTCCACTCACGGGTTAAGCATTCGATTAGCTCTCGTGGCTCCCCGACGAGCCTAAATTATTTGAGTGAGCATCCGCCATGTGTTGTGGCTCCTCTCAAGTATTTGAGTTCCATTGTGGTTTAGCATCCAATTAAGTTCGTGGCTTCCCTTTGGAATGTTTTCTCGGGTTGCGGCTCAAACTAGCCGGCAGTTAAGAATGGATTAAGTGCATTCGATATGGCTTTGACCCACCGCACCGGTGTTAGATACTTACACATTTTAAGTTGCTTTAAGGCCACGTTTAGTGTGTTTGGACCACTTACTCCTTATCATTTACTTTTAGATCACTTGGTCCCTTTTGTTGATCACTATAGTCTATCTATCATGCATTTTATTGACTCTTTCTCAGCACTTTATTTTTCCTTCCAGCATGATTTATGGACTCATTTATTTTTTCATCTAAATTACTGTTGAGCTTCTTCTAAATTCACTCACTAAATTGTCTCCGCTTTTAGTGACAATAATAGGTTCCTCTAGTAGGAAAGGCATGGAGCCTGTGATCGGTGACTTCCTTTGAGCTTTTCTCAGAGTTAGTTCCTTTCAGTTACTACAGTAGGTTTATTTTGATATTTTGGATTGTACTTATGATATATAATTATGTTTTTAGTCACCTTGGGGTTTTTTGAGGTTCGAGTTTGATAAATGTATATGACACTTCTTCACACTGTTCATCACCATATATATACATAACATCTAACTAGGCATGTCTCAAGTAGTGTTGACTTATTTAAGTTACTTTAAATATTTTTAAATTATGCTTCATAAATGTTAGTACTTGTTAAAATAAATAATAAACTTATTAAGCAACTAATGATTAAATAACTTGGATAAGAGGCTGACTTAGCCTGCGTTAATTCTGCGGGAGTTGACAGGGGGTCCATGTAGGTTTAGACTAGGTAGGGCCCACTATTTGGTGAATGTGGTCGTCACAATTGGTATAAGAATGTAGGTTTTTACCTTTAACTTTATCTAATCCACAACTCAACTAAAATACAAATTTAAAGTTAGGACACAACTGAATTTAGAGTGGAAATCCTATGATCTTGACTCAAAGTATTAGTTGGGAAGTGAGGAGAGTTGGGGAAACTAAGTTTGGATTATACATGTTAGTTGATTGATATGTGATATATACTAAAAGTTTAGAAAACTTATACATGTTAGTTGATTGATATGTGATATATACTATTAAAGGTTGTTAAAAAATTTTGATTGGAAACCATTACCATCGACACCTACAATAGCTTCCATCCTGGACGTAAGTGCGCCTACACCTCAGGTGACTTTGTCACGATCTACGATGCATGCAACACCCATTACTACTGTAGTACCCATAGAACTCGAGATAGCAACGCCTGGGTTAGCCCCTTTTTCCTACTTAAGTGATTCATGCACATGGTGGACTAACCTGGTAGCCACCTAGGGAGAGCAGCAAACATGGAAGGACTTCGAGAGGTTGTTCAACCAAAAGTTCTTTCCGCCCTTAGTGATGATCGCCAAAAGGTCTGAATTCATGCATAGCCGACATAAGTCGGGAGAATTTGTGATTCAGTATATGGAGAGATTCCAACAGGTGTACTGTTTGTCGATGGTGTTTTTGGTAGTGATAAGGACTAGGTCCATTTCTTCTATGAAGGGTTGTTTCATGCCATTAGGGGCACACTGGTTACGACCGAGCCGACTAACCTTGATAGGGCTTACGAACACAACTTGAATGGAGAGGTTTCTCTTATCACACTCTCTAATGATGGTGCCCTACGACCTACAAAGACACAAATTGCTAAGAGTTTAAGGCGAAGATTTGAGCAAGGTCATAATAGAGACAGGAAGAGAAAGAGGAACCATCAGAGGCTCTTGAGGAGGGAGCATAATATAGGTTATGTTGGACTGCATCCAGTTTATAAAGCTGCACCTCATGGGATATAAAGTTACATTGGCAGATCTCTATAGGCACCACACGCTTCTCTACCATAGTAGTAGTTTGGGGCTACCAATGATAAGAATGGAGGCAAGTGTAGTGGCCAAGGGATAAAGGTCGGACAAGAGGTCGGGAAGCGAGAAGGACCAAGACTAAGTTTTCAGCGCAAATATGGCATATTAAGATTAATTATCCACAACTAGTTGGCGTGCAGCAGAGTTCACAGTAGCAACGACCTTTGGGATAACACATTCGCAAGGATCGACAGATTAAGTTTTCGGGTATAATTTATATTTGTCATCACATGATGCATACTTTGATTGATTTTGGTTCAACCATGTCTTTTATTTCTAAATGGATGGTAGATGAGTTAGGGTTGAGACCCAATGGGCTTATCACCTACTTGATCCTCAGTACACGGCTGTTGGAGATAAGATTTTTAGAGTTTGACATGTTATTAGGGATGGATTGGCAGGTAGCATATCATGCACAATTGGATTATTCAGTAAGATAGTCACATTTGAGATTCTTGAGTAGTCAGAGTTTAGTTTCCACAATGTTTCGACTCAGCTTCAGAGTACCAAGGTAGAGTGGCTAAGAGCAAGGAAAAGGAGACATTCGCCAGTATTCTAAGTACAATAGAGAAATCGGTGGTGACTATTAAGGAGGTACCCGTTGTGTACGAGTTCTCAGATGTATTCCCTAAGTATTTACCCGAATTACAACCCCACGAAAATCAAATTTATTATAGACCTAGTCCCAGGGACGAAGCCGATTTCAATACCTCCATACAGAATGGCACCGAATGAGTTAGAGGAGTTGAGGGCCCAACTTGAGGAATTGATGAAATTTTGGAGTTATTCATCCTAGCATATCTCAATAGGGTGATCCAGTACTATATGTGAAGAAGAAAATGGAAGTTTGAGACTTTGCATCGATTATAGACAATTGAATCATGTTACGATTAAGAACAAGTATCTACTTCCCCGAATAAATGACTTATTTGATCAGTTAAGAGGGGTAGTGTGGTTTTTCAAGATTGACTTGAGGTCAGGGTACCGCCAGCTCAGGACCAAGGATGAGGACAGAGAGAAGTGTTCCATTTAGTACACGTTATGGTTATTATGAGTTTGAAGTAATGACATTTGGGCTAAGGAATGCACCAACAATGTTCATGGACTTGATGCACCACATATTGAAACAATATTTGGACTAGTTCATGATTGTCTTCTTAGATGATATTTTGATTTACTTCAGGACTCGTGAGGATCACGAAGGTCATCTCAGGAAAGTCTTACAAACATTAAGAGAACACAGACTTTGTGCTACGGTTAGTAAGTGTAAGTTCTGGTTGTTAGATGTTAGATTTTGGGACATGCAGTTGGAGTTAATGGAGTATTCGTGGATCCATTGAAGGTCCAAGCAGTAATGGATTGGCATACCCCACAATTAGTGGCATATATTCGTAGCTTTCTGGGTTTAGCAGGGTATTAACGAAGATTTGTGCACAACTTCTCTAAGATCGTGGCATCGATGATGAGGTTGACTTATAAGGATGTCAAGTTTGAGTGGGACGAGTGTCAAGTTTGAGTCGGACGAGAAATATTATCAGGCTTTCATGACTCTGAATGAGATATTGACGACAACTTCAGTGTTAGTACAGTCAAAGGTAGGAAAAGGCATGATTGTGAATATCGATGCGTCACAGGTCGATGGTTTTATGCATCTCGACAGCTAAAAATACATGAGAAAACTTACATGACTTACATTTTGCGATATAGGTACTTGCTCTGAAGATTTGGCGGCACTACCTTTATGGCGAAAGATTTGCTTTATTCACTAATTATAAGAGTTTAAAGTATCTCTTTACGCAGAAGGACCTAAATATGAGATAACACAGATTGCTAGAGTTCTTTAAGTATTACGACTTCTCCTTAGAGTACCATCCGGGGAAAGTGAATATAATAGTGAACACATTGAGCCATAAGAAATTCGATGTAGAGGTGTTATTTGTTAGATGAAATAAGAGTTAGCACTCCTGAAGGCGGCATATATGATGAGTTTAGTTGACATTCCAACTGCTACAGAGGCACACATTTATTGATAGATGAGGACTCAAATTTTCTCTATTCATATGGTTTTAGAGGGTCGGTAGGCTAATGAGTAGTTCCAAAGATTCCATGAGTTAGTAAAGAATTCAAATCATCTAGAGTGGAGTTAGTCGACGGGCTCATGCTTGAGATGTAGAAGAGGACTGTAGATTCCATCAAAGTTATGTACATAAATACTTCAAGAGGCTTACCGCTCACTTTTTACCTTTCATTCGGGCAGGAACAAGATGTATCAATATATGAAACGTTTATTTTGGTGGCTTGAGATGAAGGTGGATGTAGAGGATTACGTTAGGAGTTGCGTGATTTTCCAACAGTTTAAAGCTGAGCATCGGAGGCCTGGAGGACTGTTACAACCACTTCCCATTCCTGAGTGGAAGTAGAAGCATATTGCCATGGATCTAGTCAGCGGTTTACCTCGATCTCCATACAAACATGATAGTATCTGGGTGATTATGGAAAAACTGACCAAGTTTAGACACTTCTTGTCGATTTCTACCAAACACAAGTTCGAGCAGCTGAGCATCCTTTATGAGAGAGAGATTGTTAGACTTCATGAGGTGTTATTATCTACTTTGTTAGATAGAGGATCACAGTTCACATCCATAATGTGGAGGAGCATGTAGGCACAATTTAGCATAAGGTTACAACATAGTATGCTGGGTCATGGGAGGAGTATCTACCTTTGTGTGTTGGAGTATGCTGGGTCATGGGAGGAGTATCTACATTTGTGTGAATTTTCCTATAATAGTACTTACCAGGCTAGCATCGGGATGGCACCGTTTAAGGCACTTTATGACATGACGTATAGATCACCAACATATTAGGCATAGCCTGAGGATATAGTGACAATTGGGCCAGAGACTGTGGAAAATCACATAGAGAAGATATGAATGATACATTAGCGTTTTTGAGGAGTTCGAGAGAGACAAAAGAAATATGATGACAAGTACCAAGATGGGTTAGAGTACTAAGTGGTAAACTTTGTCTACCTAAAAGTCTCACCACTAAAGGGTGACAAACGATTCGAATCAAATGAAAGCTCACACCGAGGTTTATAGGTCCTTTCAGAATCATAGAAAGAATTGGCAAGGTTGCTTATAAGATTGGATTACCACCGTAGTTGGCAGGCGTTCATCTAATGTTTCATATTTTGATGCTAAGATTGGACATGACAATAGGGGGAGATAGACCGGTAGTAGACCTGACTTAGATTGACCTAGCAGAGGATATTACTTATAAGAAGCAGCCTATGCAGATTTTGGACTGCAAAGTATAGAGTTCTTGTCATGTGGCAGCACCACAGAGATAAGGAATTAACGTAGAAATGAGAGTCCTATATGCATGAGAGTTTTCCATTTCTCTTTTGATTTTGGTAAGTAATTTTGTTTTAGATATTTAAATTTCGAGGACAAAATTCTTATTAGTTGGGAAGGCTCTAGCAACTATAATAAATCTAATCCTAATTAATTTCTTAATTGGACCGCGACATGGCGACTTGGTCAGAACTCGGACGTCGACACCTAGTTAATAATTCAATAATTTTATTTATATGTGATGTCTTGAATATTTTATGTTTATCTATGTGCGCACATGCAACTGTATTGACGTTGTCGTCGAATTAATGAGTGAACACAGTTCTCGAGATGTGAACATACACGGGTATTTTGGTAGGTCAATTATATTGATTTAAGTTGTTTTAATGAAACTTATTTGATTGAAATGCCTAAAATAAGTCATAAGGGGCATTTTAGTCATTTCAAAAATTAAATATTTTTTAGAAAATAAATTAGAATCATGATGTGTCAACTTCTTATGGTTTATGAAGAGATAATGAAAAATTTAATAAAAAATAATAAAAAATAATTGATGTGGCTTAATATGAACCACAAGTTTGGGATTAATAAAGACCAAATATTTGGATTGTCATTGTGTGTCTCTAAGTGAGCGTGTGAAAGAACATTAAAGAGAGAGATGGAGATTTATGTTTATCTAAATTATAGGTGTAGAGGTGGTTTGGAGTGAAGGAGAAAGTCCAATTCTATTTGAGGATCTTGATTAATCCAAGAAAGTTAACACTTAAATTTAATTTAATTTTGGTGTTTTATGGGTTTAATACTGATAGTCTTGATGAATTTATTGTTTATAGTTTGATATTATTGGAATTTATTCTAGTTTGGTTGAAGAAAAAAAAGAAAAGAAGTTGATAGGATCAATTTGGTTGAATTTGTTGATTTGGTAGGAGAAAGAAGAAATAAAGGAAAGTAAACAAAAAAAGGAAAAAAAGTGGTGTTCGACCACCACCCTATCTTTTTCATGAAAATGAAAGAGAGAAGGGGGGGGATCGAGCACACAACCTCAAGCCCATACTAGTGCCAGGCCGAGCTTGAGCCCGCCTCATAGGGTTAATCGAGCCTAGTTAAATCGGACCCGATTTAGGGGTCCTAAACCCCTATTTTTAATTAAAAATGTGTTTTTATACATTTTAATTTGTAAAAAAATAAAAAAAATCATAAAAAATAGGAAAAATGAGAAAAATGAGAAAATTTGTAAAATAGTGGGTTTTTGAATTTTCAAGGATTTTTATATCGAAATCCTCCTCGAAAAGCATGCCAATGCTGTAGCTCCCATATTTTGAATTATTTTAGGATTTAAAAATCAAAATCATATCAAATAGTCTAAACCATACCTAATTTATTGTAAATTAAAACTAGGAGCTTAGGTGACTAATATCGGTCATCGAGTACATATTTTAAGGCATGTGGGAGTCGCGATTTTGCTTAGTATTTTACGTATTGAGGTAAGTAAACCAACAAGAAACTCAATATTAATTATTTTCATTTTTTACTTCATTTGATGGAATTATTGCTATTGTTGGATTCTACTTCCCTACCGAGTGACCTAGGGTCTAAGTGGTCTGGTTTAGTTGTGTCCACTCGCCGGTTGAGCGGAGCCGATTAGCTCTCGTGGCTCCTCGACAAGCCTGAATCTTTTGATTGAGCATCCGCCATGTGTCGTGGCTCCTTTCAGTTATTCGAGTTCCATTGTAGTTGAACATCCAGTTAAGTTTGTTGCTCTATTTGGAATGTTTACTCGAGTTACGGCTCAAACGCCTTAAAATTTGTGCGACACATATTTGGTGTGGTCGATGCGGCTTTGACCTACCGCACTAGTATTAGACATTTACACATTTTAAGTTGCTTTGAGCCCACGTTGTAGAGTGTTAGGACCACTAACTCCCTATCCTTTACTTTCGAGTAACTTGGTCCCTACTGTTGATCACTGTAGTCAGTGTATCATGCATTTTATTGACTCTTTCTCAGCACTTTATTTTTTCCTTTCAACATGATTTATGGACTCGTTTATTTTAAAATCTAAATTTTAGTTAAACTTTTTCTGGTTTTACTCATTGGAATTGTCTCCGCCTTAGGTGACAATTAGTGGTCCCTCTAGTAGCGAGAGACAAGGAGCCTGTGATCGGTGATGTCCTCCGAGCTTCCCTTAAAGTTAGCTCCTCTCTATTACTACAGTAGGTTTATTTTGATATTTTGGACTGTACGTATGATATATATATATATATATTTTTGGTTACCTTGGGGTTCATTTTAGGTTTTGAGCATATGATACATGTATATGAAACTTCTTCACACTGTTCGTCACTATATATATACATGAGATCTACTTTTGCAGGATTTCCACACCTAGGCATGTCTCGACTAGTGTTTACTTATTTAAGTTGCTTTAAATATTTTTAAATTTGGTGCATAAATGTTTAGACTTGTTAAACTAAATAATAAACTTATTAAACAACTTATGATTAAATAAATTGATAAGAGGCTGACTAAGCCTGCCTTGACTCTGCGGGAGTTGACCGGGGTCCATGTAGGTTTATACCGAGCGGGGCCCAGTATTTGGGGACTGGGGCCGTCACAATGTAATTATATGTTGAGTTGGACTTAAGGACTATGAAGACTTGGGTTCTCACTCATGAGAAGCTTCATAACATGTTGGGTACTGACGAACATTTGAGATCTTCAATATCTCTCGTACTATTTGTAGGCTGACGTTGAGATTTGGTGGAGATCTTTACATGATGTGCATCCTATATTTGAGATTTGGGCTAAATTTTTTGAGGAGTTCACTAAGCAGTACTTTGATGAGAATTTGATTATGAAAAAGAAACTAGAGTTTGATTATCTAGTTTATGGAGATATGTCATTGGCTCGGTATGATACTCAGTTTAATTATCTTATGAGGATTGATGGGAAGTTGAAAATGATAGAAGAAGAAGATGTCCAAGTATATGTATGGGTTGCAAAAGAGCTTGGTACCATTATATTTGTCACTAAACTGAACATTCTATGAGAGGTTCGAGATAGAGTCAGAGCTTATGTAGCTACACAATCGTTTCAATGCAAATCGTGATAATATTAAGGCATTTTGGAGTATGGATATAGCTCAGGTTTTGAGGGTAAGAAAGATTTCTGGCAAAGTTTGACTATAGTTTCCAAAAGAAAGGAAAGAGTGGAGAACCACCAATCACGCCGATAACACTTGATGTTCTATCATATGTTCATCGTAATCCTTTTTCGAGCACATTTAGTAGACTCTCGGAGTTGACGCATACATGGTCAGGACATACACGATCATATTCCTTATAGCATTCGGATAGAAAAAGTGCACCTCAATCACAGAGGAGTAGAGGTAAGTGTCGAGGATATCAAAGACAGCCTATGAGTCATAGACTAGCATCTAGCCAAGAATCTTCTGTAGTAGTAAACCTACTGTTACATGTTTAGGGTTTGGGAAGCAAGATCACATCAGCCTAGATTTTCATTGGGATTTGAGTGCAATTATGTGTTTTAGATGTAGAAAGAAAGGACATTGCAGAAGGCGTGTCCACAAATTTTGAGAGCATCCTCTAGTGTGTCACAACCTTAATAACAAATTAAGAAACGTGTTCAGGTGGTGGCTAACCAAATATTGATGCAAATTATAAACTTATTGAAGGTATGATTTAAGTTTGTGGTTAACCTATGATGTTTTAATTGATTCTGATCAAAGATTTTGTTTATATCTGCTTGTATAATAATTGAGTTAGGGTTAAAATTGTTGCGTGCCCTTATTCAAATTATCCTCAACATAGTAATTAATGAGGATGCTTAGGTGGATGTGTGGTAAAACTCGTAAAGTTAGAATAAGAAATATAGAAATTCAAAGACAAGTAGGAGTAGCACCAATTGATACAAAGATTAGGGAAGGGCGGTTGCGATGGTTTGGTCATCTGCAAAGACGGCCTACAAATGCCCCAACTAGAAAACTTGACTCAATAGAAACTGTAGAAATTCGAGGAGGTAGGGCCAGACCAAAGTTAACATGGGATGCATTAATTAAAAGGGATTTGAATGGTTTGCAAAGCTCACCATCAATTGCACTTAATCGAGCACAATGGAAAAGTTTGATCCATGTAGCCGACCCCAGTTAATTTGGGACTAAGGCTACGTTGTTGTTGTTGTTGTATAGTAATTAATGATATGGTGTATCCTCACTTTATCTGTAAGAAATTTATTGTTGAGAAATTTTGACACGATATGGCAACAGGTTTATGTATGTTGGAGTTTATAGAGTTTGATGTGTTGTTAGGGTTACGAGATTGGTTAGCGACTTATCATGGATATTTGGATTGTTTTCATAAGACGATGTTTTTTATATTACTAGTTGTAAAATGTTTACTTACACCAAAAACATCATCTGAGTTGCCTCTAGCTAGGGCTAGGGATAGCCACTAATTAAGAAATGAAAAATCTTGCCAAAAATAATAGTACTGAAGTTCAACTCGAGATTAAACTAGAGGAAATTTTAGTTGTTTATGAATTTTGATTATCCATAGATTAAATCTCTGGGTTGGCTAACCATTTTTATAGATCCATGAAAGATTTTTCTAAGATAACTACACCAATCACTAAATTAACTTAGAAAATCTTAGACTCATATTATCGAAAAGGATGTGATAAAGCATTTTGGGAGTGGAAGACGTGATTGACTTATGAGTATGTGCTATTTGAAAAGGTCATTGTTTATGACTTTATCGGAGGTTTCATAAGTCGAATGTAGGTATATGAAGTTTGAATATTTTGTTCTTTTAATGATAATCCAAATTGGGCTGACTCTAAAAATCAGAGTTTGAGATTTAGAGGTAAATTTAAGATTCCATCGGTGCTTGAGGTTCAGGATGAGATATTGAGAAAATCTTATTGGTCGAGAAATAGCATTTATCTTGGCATAACCTAAATGTATCATGATATGAAACGATTATAGTAATGGCCACGGATGAAAGCTTATGTGGGTGACTATGTTAGGAGATGTTAGATTTGCCAACAATTTAAGATCGATAAGTGTAAACTCAATGTGTGCATTACGATGGATTTTGTTACTCATCTACCTACTTCTCGAGGAAACATAATGCAGTATGGATTATTGTTGATGGATTAACGAAGTCTGCTTTTTTGTCTTCCTATGTTACTTTAAGTGCAACACAAATGTTGAGGACGAGCACTTAAAGAACATGGATTTCAATGTAGAATTTATATGGATCTATGATGAAAAAGCGTAAAAAGAAGGCAAATGAAAGTAAGACAAGTACTCTATTTAAAAGTATGAAGCTTACAAACTCGATACTCAAATTGTGAATAATGCGAATGCCTAACTCCTCTGTAGAAGCTAGTACTTATACAAATTTACATACTCTAAAGGACAAGACACATTTTGCCAAAACAAGTTCCTTTTCTAAAAGGAATGGCTTATAATTAAAGATTAAAAGTAATAATAAAACAAAGATAGTCCAACTAATTTGACTTAAACTAAAAGAAAAGAAGATGCATCATCTTTAAAAGATGATTCAAGACATATATGATAAAAAATCGAGTCTTACTAACCCTAGGCATGAAGGATCATCCACAACACTATAACATCTATACAAAAGAAAATAAGACGCATCTACTTTGGAAAAGTAGATTCAAACAAAAACTTTATGAGTTATATGGGACGGTTGTAGGCCTTGATTTGCTGAGGTGACTATTATATGATATCAGGAAGACAACTGTATGATGAGATCACACAACTTCATGACAATAATAGAGGGACAGCTGCTAGTGGAGGAACAACCGTGATTCGATCAATTATTGAGGAGTGGCTGCATTATTGAAGATTCGAACGAAATGAGATTTATCGAAGTATGCAATATGAAGGCAGCAGATGAGCCTGGAGTCATGGCCTGAAATGACACTTGGCATGGGCCTGAAGGCAGGCATAAGCTTAGAGGCATGGGGCGGAAATGATTTTTGGCATGGGCTTGAGTTTTGTTGGATTGTAGATTGTAAACGACATGGGCTAAAGTTAGTGATAAGGGCGTGGGCCTGAATTAGAGTTCAAAATAATCTAGAGCTACAAAGGCAGCATCTCCTTCTGAATTGGTTTTGAATGTGCCGGAATAAAGTTCTTTGATCTGCTTTATCTTGGTATCCATTTTTGCTTCTATTCTTTCTTCCATTTGCTTGAGTTGCTATGATTATGGTAGTAATATATAGAGATAGTTGAGAAGATGCAGATAGTTGTTTTGATGTTTCTAGATCAATAACTCTTGTAAGGTTGGCTTCTTTATAAGTTTTTGGTGTAACAGGGGGCTTTAAAATGAAATCGGTTGGCAAAATTGGCTTTATTATTTCGAGAATTGAAGTAAAGAGCCTTCTTTGATAGAATCTATATCAAATTCATCCCACCATTTGACATGAATTTCTTAGATAAGATAGG
The DNA here is from genome assembly GCA_039657365.1 of Stephania yunnanensis. Taxonomy (NCBI): domain Eukaryota; kingdom Viridiplantae; phylum Streptophyta; class Magnoliopsida; order Ranunculales; family Menispermaceae; genus Stephania; species Stephania yunnanensis. The sequence continues at coordinate 47,366,254 of CM077585.1, read as the reverse complement.
TAGCTTATTTGTTATTTGATTGATTGATTTTATATGTACCATAGTTCCATTTGAGTATCTAGGGAATAGTATGTTTATGGATGAATTGAAACAAGGTTAGTTTTTCTTTTTCATAGATAGTCTTAACCTTTTGAGGCAGGCCAAATTTTGTCCATCATTCAATCATGAACCATGTTAGGAGATGACACTTAAGGATTTTTGAAAGTGATGTACCATGAATGGCCTTCGATAGATCTTTATAGAACAGAATGACTTTTCAAGCTTCTATATAGTCTTTATAGCTTACATGCATGGGACGATGAGACGAGAGGATTGTCTTTAATTGGTAAGAAAATAAAGACTGCTTCACAAGACTCTGTTGAGTTCATTCTTCTATTGTGATGACTTTTTGAATCTTTAATTTTGAATAATCAATTTCATCCGAACCTTACTTTTTGAAATGTTCAATAATAACATATTGAGTTTGCATCAACAGAGCTTCATAAAACTTCATTGAGACTTAAGGGCGATTTAGGATGAAGTGAAAAGAATGGGGCATGATGATCTTAACTTAAGATTCGAATGACTGATCGAGAAAAAAGTTTTCAATGAGGGTAACAAAGTTATGATTACTACAGTAATAAATCGATCTATCATCTGATTTATTATAAAAATTGAACAAATGAGAGAATTTATTGGTATAGGTGGAACTTTGGTAAATAAGAATGGATTTATCCTTATCAGTCATGATCTGTACATAATTAATTTGAGGAGTTACAAGAAGTTCACTAGATAAAAAACTAGGAACATAATTATTTTCTCCCATTTATATATTCTATCTCAAAATCAAAAAAACTTAAAAGATCTTGCCAATAGGCAAATATTTGTTTTAAAACTAAATTTTTAATATCTTTTAAAAAAGTTTCTTTTGCAGCTTTGCAATTGACTCAAATCAAAAACTTTTGATTTAAAATATTGGATTGAAATTTTTTGACACATAAAACTATTGCTAATATTTCCTTTTGACAATTGCATAATTGTTTTGGGTTTCATTCCATAGTTTAGAGGTATGACAAACCAATTGTTCATGTCCTGTAGGGGGTTTTTGCAATAATACACCTCCATAGCCTAGATCAAAGGCATTTGCTTGAATAATCTTTGGGTAAGCAGGGTTAGCTAAATGAAGACATGGGAGTGATTTTACTTTGGACTTGATAACTTGAATTGCCTTAGTGTGTTAAGATGTCCATTGAGATTTTATATTTTTTAAGAAGTTCTTGTAGACTCTTCTATCTTTAACTGCATTTTTATAGAAATTTGTCAAATAGTTCAGGCATCCTAAGAATTGTTGTAATTATTTTTTATTTGAGATTTGATGAGGGAATTTATCAAAAAATTCAATAACTTAATTGATATATGTTATAGTCTGATTCGTAATTTTAAAGCCTAAGAAATTAATTGATGTCCGAAAAAGCTTGATTTTTCTTTGAGGCAAGACTAAGCCATTGGTTATGATTATGTGTTGAAATGTATTTAGATGTTTCCATGTTGGTCTTGTGATTCGGATAAAATAAGGATATCATTAATGTATACAAGAATATATTCGTGGTAAGGATGAAAGATTTCGTTCATTACGTTTTGGAATTCAAAAGGCATTTTTTAATCCAAATGGCATAACATTCCATTGATATTGTCCAAATAGAGTATTAAAGGCAGATTTATATCTATCTTCTTTCTTGATCTGTATTTGCCAAAACTCAGATTTAAGATCGAATTCAAAAAAAAAATGAATTAGTTATTCTTTTGATTAAACAATTTTTATTTGGTAATAGGTATCTAATTATTTTTAATACTTTATTTAAGGGTTTATAATTAATGACTAAGTGAGGTGATCCTCATTCTAATTCAGCTGCATTTTTGACATAAAAACTATATAACTCCAAAGTGATCTAGACTGAGTGATTAACCATTTAGTTAAAAGTTCTTTTATTTCTTATAGCAGATAGTTAATAGTCTTTCATTCATTTGTGATGGATTTGATTTAGTAGGAATACAATCTTCATGAAAATCATCAATATAAGATAATGCAACTTGATTCTTCTTCTGATCCCAAAATGCGGATGGAATTGCAGAGTAACATTTCTTAATTAAATTTTCTTGAAAAGTAAGTAGTTGTGATTGAAAAGAGGGGGTATTAATTATTTGGTCAGTTTTTAAATTTTGACTTTCGATTTTAAAAACCCTATATATGTTTGTTTATGTTCAATTTGATTAATGATTCGATTTAAAAATCTAGTTTTAGGTAATTGAATAAAAGGAAAGTTAATTTATTTATTTTCAAGCATGGTCTTTATTCCTTCAGTGGTAACAGAAAATGGTTGGATTTTTTTGTAAAACTTAGGTTCCTAACAACATATCATGCTGAAGATCTTTGACAACAATGAATGTTGTAGGTATGCAGATAGTACTTCGACATATATGTGCCAGTGAGTATCTTAAGTTTAATAGTGGATTTATATCATTATGCTATGTAGAAATTTGACTATTCATTTTTTCACAATATTAAAGTGGGATTAATCCTTCTCTTATACAATTTAAATATGATCTGGAATCAATTAAGGCATAACTGGTATATTTAAAACTTTTAATTTTTAAATTAATTGGAGTAAATCACCATTGATGAATGTAATGAGTGAGTGTGTTGATAAATACATTATTGTTATAAATTGAGAAATTATCAGAATTGATATTATCATCTTCTAATTTTGTCATTCACTATTTTAGTATATTTATTTCCCCTTTTAATTGATTTATTTCTATTAAAATAGTTTGCATTGTATAAGACATATCATGTAAGTCCATTGGATTGTAAAAAATAAATTTAGATTTTGGTTTTTGAGAGTTTGACTATTCATTGATACTATTATTCAAAATTTCTGTAAAATATTTATATTTTAAGGTAGGATTAGCTATTTGTTAGCCTATTTCTAGAATTAATTCTTCATGGGTTGTTAATAAGCTTATTTCATTATCGGTGTCGGTATTTGAAGTAGAGGTACAAGTGTTTTGAATGTTATCTAAACACTGAAAGGTTTCTAACGAGGTCATGTCCTCATTTTCGCTACGAACATCATTTATTTTCTACTTATGACTATTTAAATGGCATTTATTTGCATAATGACCAGGTTTACCACAGTTATAACATGTATTTGATTTACTTTTATATTTGGTAGGCTTAGTATATTTCTTTTTATATGTGCGACATTTATTTGTTTTATAGCAAGCTTTTTTATTAGAGTTATTAGAAAAAGATAAATTCTATGTCGATTCTTTGACTTCCAATTAGATGTTGGTCCTTTAGCATCATTACCAAATTGATAACAAAATCTCCAAAATCTTTAAGCTTTATTTTGTTCTCTTTATTTAGCTATTTCTTGAATTTCGTATCATTGTAGATGGCTCAACCAGCCATTTGAATAGTTTGAACTAAATCTCCATTAGTAAAACTATTATAGTTTATTGTTCCACCACCATTTTCACGTAAAAAGGATTTTGACCTTTTCTGCAAAAAATGGAGGTAGACCAGCAATGAATCGTTTTTGCCAAAATGAGGAATCGATTGTGGTTAATGTAAATACCTTAGATAAAAAAGTATCTTTATACCATCAAAAATCATTTAAGGTTCGATATCTTAGACTTTTTAATTGGTTCTAGTTTTTTCATCCGTAGTGGATATCGGTTCCTAAAAAATGCCAAATTATATTTATGGTAAGACACATAACATCATTTTGTTATAGTTGTCCTTGAGCATCTAGAACTGGATTATTGTTATTATCGCGTATATTTGAATTTATAATTTCTTGACGTTGTTGATTATTTAAAACATAATTCCACCGGCAGTGTAATTGGCCAGTAAAACCAACTGATATGGCACTAGCTTTGTCACTACAAAAAAATAACAAATCAGAAACATAAATTTTCGTCTCTGATTTGCAAAAATTCCGTCTCTAATTGAAATAAGAAACGGAACAGAGAGGGAATAAATTCCGTCTCTAAAATCGTCGTTGCTGATTCAATCAGAAACAAAAATTTGATTCCGTTTTTTATTAGAGACGGATTAGAGACGGAATAAATTCCGTTTCTGATTAGAGACGGATTTAGAGACGGAAATTAGAAACGGAACAGAGACGGAATAGAAATGAATTTTTTTCGAAATGGTAAATTTGTAATTGCATTCCGCCTCTGATTCCGTTGCTAATCAGAAACGGAATCAGAGACAGAAATAATAAATTCATGAATGCCGTCTTTGATTCCATTTCTGATTAGCAACGGAATCAGAGACGGACTTTTTGCATTCCATCTCTGATCCGTTCCTGATTAGCAACGGAATCAGAGACGGAATTCTTATTTCAGTCTCTGATTCCGTTTCTGATTAGCAACGTAATCAGAGACGAAAATAATGAATTATGTCTCTGATTTCGTTTCTGATTCATGCTTATGTTCCTGGAAAATTAGAGACGGAATAGCAACGGAATGTTTGAATTCCGTTGCTAATCCGTCTCTAATTTTTCTTTTTGTTTAATTTTCAAACATAAACATAATCCAATTGGTTCTCCAACCTATAACTTGAAATTACAACCATAGGACCTACTCCATCGCCTGCACCCCCTCCAACAACTCCTTTGGGGTGCTAACATCCCCCAAAAAAGCAAAATTTGACATTCATACATCGACAATATATATCAACAAATATTCAAATGAGAGAAAAAAATGTAAAAATCAAAATTTGAAAAAGATTTATATATCCACGAAAAATTGTCTAGTATTACAAATGCTCCAAATTTCTAAGTATTCACAAAAACCACCAATCATATTGTTCAACAACCACAATATGCACAAAAAGAATTATCAATCTAAAAGTCATGTAAATAACTATAAAAGTTATATGATATGCTTTAAATTCCTCATCTCTCACTTGGAAACTAGATTATGGCAGGTATTGTCACAGGGATATGGGCAATCAATAGCACTAACTTCCACTCGATCGAATAACCAGCCACCTACTGATAGGGCCACACTCTACAAATATTGCAAAATAGATCAAACTCATGATAAAAATACGAAACTGCAAAAAAACTATCTCCATTTACAGTGCAAAAGAAAACAGTATATTTTACTATAATTGAACACACCATTCTATTATACAAATAAGTCTAATAACACCATATCCAAGAAGAACATAATTTAACAAACAGAACACATGAAATCCAATAAATTTTCTTTCAATTAGTTTTATGTCACCTGTAAAGATCAAATTATTGTTTACCTTAAAAATCAACCAACAATATAATCATGAAATTCCTACAAACCTAAAAACTTGAATAATGAACAATTTTCTCAGCGTATTGGTGGAAGATGATGTCACGTTTGAACTAATGGAAATTCGCTCTAGGAAAAATGAAAAATAAGATAGTATCTCTATTCAATGTTGAATGTTTCAAAGATTGAGTTTTGCAGCAATGAGTTATCAAGGATTCATGGTCATGCTAAAATAAAATGTCCACAAAGCAAAGGATTCAAGGTCATGCTAAAATAAAAATGTCCACAAAGCAAAGACTTCAAGTGCAGAAGTTTCTAATACATATACCGTTCTAGACTCTAGAGATGTAGTCATGGAAACTTTCTATTTGAAATCAGGCATGAGGATGCAAATTTGTTGATATAATAATTTGTGTTCTAATGGAAAAGGGCTTGTTCATGCTAAACATGTCATAAACTAAAAATAAATAAATAAACATAAAATGGGAAATTAGACATAATAATGATGAATATTTAAGAGAATAGGAATGTTTGATGCATGTGAGCCAACATGCTTGTGCCATTTTGTGTCAATCAACCATCAAACTAGCAATTCATATTATCAATGCAAATGCAAGTTAGTGAGATTTCAGCAGCAATGCACTCAAGCAAATATTATCAAGACAAATTAGCATACAAAACCAACGCAACATGAAATGTCCCTATATAGTTCTTACCAATGAAATAAACATGCTTTATCGATAAAATAAACATGAAATACCAACCAAATACAAAATCAATAGAAATCTTGAATTGCTCAAGTAAAATGTTGAAATGATATATTAAATATTAATAAACCTAAAAATAGAACAAGCATAACCACAAAACACCAAGCATGCAAGAGAAGAGCAGAACAAAAACTTCTAAACCAAACAAAATACACAACATTAACTTAATAGATCAAGTGAAGAACACCAACAAATGCACATGAAAGCCAATCCGGAGGAAAATGTGAGAAGATACAATTTCAAGAGAATTCGGGTGTTAAAAATATTTTTTTTGATTGTTACCTTGACGAGCAGAGAGCGGAGCGGTAAGCACGGAGCGATCAGAGAGCAGAGAGCAATGAAAGAGACGGAGATTCAAGATCGAAATTCAAAAAGATTCAGAACGCTGTGCACTCATTCACTGCATAATCAACCACGTAACAAATCAAATCACTCAAGAACAGTTAAAATAAAACCCGCAGAAGCAATCAACAATTAAAAGAACTGAACTCTTTAAATTTGTGACCTGATCAAGAGTTTGTTCCTTTACAGGTCATAGACAATAAGGTAGTTCTACCTTTCCAACATCCGTCATCATAACAACTACCTAACAACTGCATCAACATAACAACAAAAATTTAAAATACCTCCAAGAATAAACAAAAAGCGAATCTTATATAGTGCACTATGAAAAAACATTATTAATTTTCTACTACACATAAAATTACCAAACCATGGCACTAACATGTTTACCTCTTTATTTAGTTACTCATTCATCATGAAAAAGGTCATACAAATCTCTATAGCTAATCATGCACAATTAGTTTATTCCTATACTATATCATTTCCTTTGTGTAATCAAACAAGTTTTACTTTCAGCAACAATTGCTTCCTTGTTTGGATATAAGCACCAAAGCAATACAATCAACCAAATAAAAGAATTACTTCCAAGTATGACAAACTAGAGAATATGTGCACTCTTAATATAGAATAAAAAGTTTTGACCAAATCAGTTGCGAAGAAAAAATAAAACAATTAATAACTTGCAGAGCTGAAAAAATGGTCATTATCAATGATGATATTGTAATATCCACTTCAAGTTTGATAGCTTAGACATCCAAGAGAAGCCACCACTTTTGACTCAATTTGATCCCAAAATTGAAATCAAAGTTATTCGCTTCCACTTGAACTCAGTCACATTTCCGATTTTTCAAGTTAAGATAGTAGTATAATGGAGTGATGTATTCAAACAAGAAAAGAAAAACAATGGAACTCTTAAGGAATCCCAAAAGGCCTTCCAGTATAGCTTCCCACTCATAGCATATTGACACACTGAAGTGAAGTTTCAGGTCGGCCAGATGAGTCGAAAACACTTAATTAAAATAGAGAATATGCAACTCAAATACAATTCTAAATGTCAACTCATTGAGTTTTTTCTAGTAAGGGTCGGCCGAGGGAGTCAAAAGGGCAATGAGATTAGAAATAATACAAAGATCAAGTAACTAAACAAGGAACAAATTCAAGAAAGCAGACATCATATCATGGCCAACCAATGCGAATTAAGTATTCATGAATTTAGAATTCTATATATAATTGTAGGGAAGTAAAAAACTACTGCAAGTGCAAGCTAGTGGAAGTTGACTTCTAATTAGGGGTATAATAAATTTCGTTCAAGTAGCCATCCTAATTTGATGGTTATATCTGTAAAAGGCACCTAATCGCTTTTATAATCATGATCATAGGATCAACGTAATGATGCGCAAAAATAAATTAGACGGTAAGCCCCATCATGCAAAATCAATTAGTTTTTTAGAAAAAAAAATCTTATTGTATAAACCAACAACAATGAATATATATAAAACCAGAAGAGGTGAGGTCAGGGCCTGAACAGATAAACATAAACTTAACACCAAATCTCAAGTTTCATTAACCCGGCCAGCTGTGAAAATCGTACACCAGGCTGATCTATGAATAATGGGATACACCTACAGTGGCGTCAGCCCAACCACACCTGCATGTCCATATTCATTGTTAGCAAAGATAATTGAAGATGATATGATCAATAAGGGCAGGTACGTATAAAAGCAAGCTAATTACTGCATGTATGAACCAAATATAACAAATTCAAATGTCAAAAATATAGAAACCAAGAAAGAGGGAGTTAGGTATCAGGAACTTCTGGCAAAAATGTATGACTCATATCTGAGCTTTGTTTTATAGAAATATAAAAGATTCTTAAAAATGAAAATGAGATCCACTGTTTACATTCATATAGCTGTTGAGAGGTGACACACAAGCATAGTTACACGCTATACGAACTCCATGAATAGCCCTAGAATACTGAACGGATTCAAATTCACTGCACTTATCCAAGGTAGGGTACCAGCCAATCATTCAGTGCATAAAAATCAAGTATATAGATAAAATTGATGAGGTTTTGGAACCATAAGATGACCAAATTTCTAATACTATAGAATGGTCAAGGACTTTTTCTTAGCTTACTTTATGTCTAAATCAAGCTGAGACCCATACTAATTAGGACTGAAGCTTTGTCATTGCTCTTCATGTTGTTGTAGCTTACTTATGCTTAATAATTTATTTTCTAATACATAATGATTTTGTGTCTTTTTTTAGTTGAAGTATATATAACTGACTAAAATATGGTTTTCTCTTTTGAAGAAAGTCTAAATTTCCATAAATATCTTTGGGATATGCAAATCCATAACGTCTTCAAGTAATTCGTAGATTTTCTTTTTTAAGACATAGAGCTTTGTGTAGCTAAAAATACATAAAAATGTGAAACAAATACTTAATACAATCAAGGAACAAAGAATAACAAAGATCGCCCCAATTACAAAAATTACTTTATAATCATGGTAAGAAAATACTTTAGAATTCTTCGAACATCCCCAAATTAATTAGTTTTTATGCATTAAACAATAATTAGACATAAACACAACTTTTATAAAAGCATTTTAAACAATGCAAGACTACAAATCTTGATAATGATAAGTAATGTAAAGGTAGTACAGTGGCACTCGCAATTTAAGTAGAAACATGAGAAACAAACATAATTATAGGTAGAGCTAGTCTTCGTCGAGAATTGTTCTACTTCAACCCTCGTGAGTCGACAAAGAATTACAAGTAATATCAACACTAAAAGCACAACCTCTTCAGTATTCAATCTAAACATTTTATTTAACTAAACAATATATCCCTAAAACAACTCAAGCAAAAGTCAAAAGCCCAAAAATGAAATATATTTTTCACTAGGAACAAAAGCTACTTGGTATACAAAATTAAAAACGAAAGGAAATGTAAAAATAAGACACACTGTGATGGTTCCATTCTCGAGACACAATCCTTGTTCAAACTTTGTGCAACACCCTGAAATTGAAAACAAGGTATTCAAGGAAAAAACAATCAAACACTAAAATAGAAAACTAAATTACTAACGCCAACCTTACTTCTGAAAAGGACTAATGCAACTGCTATAAAAGTTAAAATTAGGAAAATTAATAAAAAAAATTGGTTCTTAGTACTCTAGTTAGTTGTAATCAGGAAAATGCAGCGAACGTGTATAAAATCAAAGTAACTGAGGTACATAAATCATTATACTTTATTAAGTAAACCTATTGGAATTCAAGAGGTTAACATATTTTGCCCCTGAAAACGGAAAGAGATAAACTAGTGGAGATATAATGCAAGACTTACTTGAGAAGATAAATAGGAACCAAAGCAATACCTAAAGCTTCACAGCTTCATGATAGAAGGAGCGCATTGTGCAGTTCCCAGATATGTCCTTCCCATATTTCTTAAGCACATGGTTCATATTCATAGCGTGGTCTTTACCTCGATATTTTACAATATGTTTTTAATCTATAAGCATGAAGCATTGCTACCTGAGAAGTAATCACGTTCGTTCTATGAAACAAGAAGAGAGCTTGTGCAAACAGTCCCGACCACCATCTCGCCTTTGTTGTGCTTGAGGTTAGACTCCCTGCAAAACCACAAAAAGTGTAAAATAAGATAAATAAAACTAATTATTCGAGAGCAAGAAAATAACAAATTAAATGCTTCAATGGACTCACCGGGCAAGTCTGAGCGTGTTCTTGCACTTGACGATGTACTATTTGAGTCCCGCACCTGTTGCATACAACGGGGGAATTCCTATAGGGGCAAATAGCACAATGACTTGTACATTCTACCAATGGCCCTGCCATGTACACCCACTCCTGTGATAGAGGCAATGAACTGCAATTTTTCCTATGGTCTCAGCAAGAGCTTTATTTGATTCCACCAGAGGCTGCAAATTTCTTTCAAAATAAATAAGCAACTCCAACAAAAAAAACCTTGTACAAACACAAAATTAAGGAACGAAATCGAGAGAACCTTCGAGTCTGCTTCAGTCACCAGATATCCATCGTACGGGCAAGCTCGAGTAGTGCTAACGACATAAGTTAGGCATGGCTTGCAGTATAAATGAGTACACTGCGACTGTAATACTTCATTTGGATGAACAAGCAAACGACACACCGGACAGAAATACTCCCCAACAAGTGATCGTATGTTTAAAATACACTCGTTGTCAAAACCCATTTCAATTCACACATAATTCACCACTCGCATTAAAGACCAATCCTTTCATCGCATTAACACCCTCAAATCATAAACCCAAAAAAAAAAAAAAACCCATAACATAAAATCAACTCCACCAACTAAAATCGCAATCAAGCATCAAACTTTACAAATGAATCAAACGAATTAGACATTATTGATGATTTGATAGAGCAAAAATGCAACACATGAGAACCACAAACCCCAACATCAACAAAACCTCTAACAAATTTCAAGGTTCGACATTCAACCTAACATCTATCCAAAAAACCTAATCGCATGAACAATCAAACAACACAGACGATCGGAAACGCTAGAAATTGAAACCCTAAAAAAAGGCACAAACAACTAGCTAGGGCATCGACAGCAATCTCAATAGAAGCATCGATTGAAGATGCTTACCAGAAATTTCATCAACGCGAAGATTCGAGACGAATCGGAAATTGAATCCCTGGACGAAGAGAGGAATTTGAGACGGAGAGAGTGAGAGCAGAGAGCTGCGAGAGTGAGAGAGCAGAGAGTGGTGACGGTGAGAGAGAGAGAGAGAGAGCAGTGACGAGAGAGAGAGGAGAGAGCGGTGACGGTGAGAGAGAGCGGTGAGAGCGGTGACGGTGAGGTTTGTTGAGAGAGAGAGAGCGGTGAGGGAGAGAGTGGTGAGGTGAGAGAGCGAGATTTTAGGGAGAGAGAGAGTTTTGTGTTTGGTCCCCATTTTTGGGTATCTGGATCAAAGCACGCACGAATCTTGAGACGTAATGGACGGTTGTAAAAAAAAAAGTTTAGGTAGGAACGTTGGTGCCATTATTTAGAGACGGAATTAAATTATGTCTCTATTTCCGTCTCTATTTCCGTCTCTGATCTCTCTCTATTCCGTCTCTGAATTATTCCGTCTCAATTCTATCTCTAACCACTTTTTCTTAGCAACGAAACTTAATTCCGTTGCTAATTCCGTTACTAAATATCATTTTTCTTGTAGTGTGTGATTTTCTGGATGACGATGCATTTTACAAGCTTTAGCATAAACTAATTTATGTTGAATTACTTCCAATGTTCTATATTCAGATAAACCATCAATATTCCATTCATAAATAGAATTGCCATCAAATTTAATTCGTTTAGATTTATCTTCTTCTATGATCAAGTCAACTGGTGACGGTCTTGAACAATAGTGCTTAATTTTTTAACATTATAGGTTGGATGCTTCTTTGGTTTATGTATTCGTTGAATTTCTAAATCAAACTGTTCAAAATCATCTTGAGTTATGTCAAGAGGATTTAATCCTATAGACTCACTTAATTGATCGGTTTGAGATGTAATCGAATGATTTTGACATTATCTAAAGTAGCTATCTATGGTGATTTATCTTTTTTATTGTAGAATCGACATGTAGTGTTTCTAGTTTAGCTGGTATTGCATGGAGTAATTCATCTAAGTATTTAGGTTTAATAATTGCTAAGGAGCCCAATGAATCCTCAATCATAGGTTTTGTCAAAATTAATCCATTCATCGATGATTTACTAGTAGTACCTATAGTCTTGGAATGATTTGATAGAGTTGATAGATAAACATTTGTAAAAAAAAATCTATGAGATGATTTAGATCTTTTCTAGATATAGGTTTCTCTTCATCAAAACTTCCTTTTAATAGGATGCTTTAATATTTTCAATTATTTTAATAGGATCTAACGGGGTGAGATTGTACTCATTTTTCACCTTTAGATCCTTCCCATATTGTATTAATCTTATTTATTATTTGAGGACAGGAGTGAGCTAAATAATCAAGAAATTGAATATTTTGTTTCATAGTCCATATATGACCAAAATATTTTCTCTAACAACTTGTTGTGATTTAGAACATATTTTGCAAAAAAATAGGGGATAAACGATGTTTAAGAAATTATTTTTTTAAGAAAGTATAATCTATTTCAGATTCTTCTTCTTGGTCGTCATTAATCATATATATTCGATAATTAGTAAAATCATTTATATTAACAATATCTTCTAAGGGTGTAACTAGATAAGCTACATGTGTCGAAGGCCAGAGGTTGATGCTCTTGCTAGCTATGTAATATTATAATTGCTGGTTATTAGTATTGTAGAACAAGATTTTCGAGAAGCAAAACTTATTTTGACTAACCCATCATTATGAGTTATAATAGTATGGATTTGATCATTTGTATTATCTTAAGGGTTTTCTTTTTATTTTTATCTTGAATTAACCATTTTTTAGGTATATTAATATCTTTCCAATTTAACTATTTTCTCGCAATTATTTTATTTTGTATATTAGTTAAAAATAATGTAGAAGTTCTTTTTGCAAATTTGTGTATGCCACTATAGGAACTATCGTGTGCATTAATTTATAGTAAATTCGATAAAAAAATTGCCACATTTGGACATATTCCTTTCATCTTGAATCCTTGAGTATATAGACTTAATGTTGATGCCGCGTGAGCAAATTGATCATGAAGACTTAATGTGAAATTGGGAAAAGAATTGAAAAAGATTGGTCTTTCAACCGACTTCCTTCAATTATTCCAATGAGAGAGTCATTGAAGTCAAGATGTCTTTTATCCATAATATAGGCTAAAACTGTTGTATTAATCCTTAAAGCGGTTAGCGGCTTGATTGCAACTTGAATGAGTCCTATATGCATATATTTATATTTTTCTTTATATAATCTAATTTTTCTAGGGAGAAATAAGCAATATTTCTTTACCTTCGTCATCTATGGATTTAGTTTCTTGTTATAGTTTCACTATATAATCTTGATTTTTGGAGAAAGATCCTTGTGTATAAATTTGTTTAGGATTGATGATAGACATATCCCAATTTTGAACTGATTGCTCTATGTCATTATATGAAATTTCACTAAAATTTTGTAAATCTATTTTAGACTGTATTCTTTCAGGTTTTAATTTATGGTCAATGGAAGGTGTAGAAGAGGATGTTGAATCAAACTTTACTATAGAATTTTTAAATGAAAGAACACCTTTCATTTTCTTAATTGATTCACTCATGTTCCATTTAAGGGCCTAAAAGGTAAATTGGTCAATGGTTTACTACTAGACTTATAACTCTCATGTTGTAAGACTTACGACGCGGCTAGGAAAGTTTGTACTTAAAAGCTTAAGATTAAACAAGAGATGAAATAATTTAAAAATGAAAGAAAAACTTTCAAAGAAAAATCACAATCGTAAAAGCTTGATTCAAAATCCTGTCATGAAAACTTTATCGTATACTTACAAATATGAGAGATTGAGAATCGTTATTACTGATCGATGATAGAGGAGGTATATGGCACTGCTACCATATTGGTGGAGGGCAACGCCGATGTTGAAGACAACACTTAAATAAAATGGATTTCAATAGTAGAACTTAAATGGATCTAAGATGAAGAAAACGTAGAAAGAAGGTAGATGAAAGTAAGACAAGTACTCTATTTAAAAATATGAAACTTACAAACTCGTTACTCAAACTACAAATACTGTGGATGCCTAACTCCTCTGTCGAAGCTAGTACTTATACAGATTTACAGGCTCTAAAGGACAAGACACATGTGGCCAAAACAAGTTCCTTTCTAAAAGGAATGACTCACAATTAAAGATTAAAAATAACAATAAAACAAAGATAGTCCAACCGATTTGACTTAAAGTAAAAGAAAAGAAGACGCATTATCTTTAAAAGATGATTCAAGACATAGATGATAAAAAATTGGAGTCCATCTAGCCCTAGGCATGAAAGATCATCCACAACACTATAGATATCTGAACAAAAGAAAATAAGACGCATCTACTTTAAGAAAAGTAGATTCAAACAAAAACTTTATAAGCTGTATAGGATAGTTGTAGGCCTTGATTTATTGAAGTGATAACTGTATGATATCCACATAGACAATTGTATGATGGGATCAGACAACTTGATGGAAATAATGGAGGGATAGGTGTTGGTGGATGAACAACTGTGATTCAATCAATTATTGGGGAGTGGCGGCATTATTGAAGATTTAGAAGAAATGAGATTTGTTGAAGTATGTAATATGAAGGCAAACAAATGAGCCTGGAGCCATGAGCCTCAAATGATATTTGGCATGGGACTAAACGCAGGCATAAGCCTGGAGGCATGAGCCGAAATGATGTTTGACATGTGAATGAATTGTTGTTGGATCGAAGATTGTAGACGACATGAACCTGAATTAGTGATAAGGGCATGGGCCTGAATTAGAGTTCAAAGTAATCTAGAGCCGTCGAACTAACATCTCCTTATGGTTTGGTTTTGGATCTGGCGAAATAAAGTTTTTTTATCTACTTTATCTTATTATCCATTTTTGCTTTTATTCTTTCTTCCATTTGCTTGAGTTGCTATAGGATTGTGGAATACAGTGAAGTTTAAAAGCAGTTCAGAAAGGCATGAAAGTAATTATGATCTCTATCACTGGGTTGTGGAATATAGTGAAGTTTTTATGTTTATTTGAAAGTCTTATCTTGCAAGGGTTATTTCAAGTTTGGACTAAAAGGAAAGCTCTCTCCTAGACTTATAGGGCCTTTTGAGATGGTAAAATGAATTGGGAAGGTTGTGTATAAACTTGCATTACCGTCTAAGTTAGCTGGATTTTATGACTTTTTTCAAGGGTCTTTGCTCAGGCAAAAGGAACTTGATTCGTATGACATAATTGAATAGAGTCAATTTGATTTGTAGGGTGATGTCTCATATGAAGAGCAACTTATTTTGATCATAGATAGAAAAGACCAAAAGCTTTGAAATTAAAGAAATTCCATTTCTTTTTGTTAAATGGCATTTCGTGGTGACTTAGAGCTAACATGGGAACAGGAGGCGTACATGAGAGAGCCATTTTTCGGATCTTTTTTAGTCCAGATGAATTTGGTTTTAATTTTAATTTTGAATATGAAAGTTCAATTAGTTGAGAAGATTGTCAAATCCCAAAATTTTTAAACCGGTGATTATGGCTAAGCTTGGATTAATATATTTTAATTATAGTTTTGGCCTGCGAATCGAAACTTAAAAACCATTGAAATTGAGATTTTTAATTAATTTTATTTTTGCGTGATGAGCACTTAGTGTTGTATACTATATATAATGTTAATTTGCGAAATTCAAAGTTAATAAAATAAATCCGATATTTATAGGGTTTTATCTGAAGGATACGTGTCAAAATGGATTCCAAGAGAGTGAAAATGCTGACCCGAACTATCATTTTGAATTTCGAAAAAATAATCGTTTTTAAGTTTAAAATTTGAATTTCAATATTTAAACGATTTAATGAGTTGGCGTGGTCCCACATCTCAATTTGAGTGTGTAGATAGATTATTCAAGAATTAAGGTATTTTTAGGTGTATGAAAATATGAAAATAATAGAAAAAGTCCAAATTACCAAAAATGGTTATTGACTTATTATAGGGGAGGATAAACATAAAGGAGCAATTTGGTATTTTAGCTACCCTTTTATCATCCCCTTTAGTCATGCTTTCATCGTCCCCTTTGTTCATCCTCCTCACTATTTCATTGTCCTAACTATTTCTCTCATATCTCCCTTTTCACTATTCTTTGAGTCGATTAAAATGGGAGGCGTGACTATTGTTGTGTTGTGTGTGACGCTTAGTGAATTTCATGGTTCAAATTAATATTTTTTTTAATTTTGTGGACTTTGCTAGTGTGACAACGACTATATGTGATTGAATTTAAAGTGAATTAGTTGTATGTTGTAGTTGTTGGTTGTGAAGGTCTAAGGGATCTGATCGAATAAATAAAAAAATAGTTAAAGAAAAAGAAACACATAGAGGAGTTAAGGGAGGGAGAGGAACTGTGAGGCAAGGAGGAAGAAGGTAAGGTTTGAAGACAACGATGGGGTGAGATCCCAATCCCCGGTAAGGTTTGATATAAACAAAAGATAAAGTCGATGAGGAAGAAAATGATAGATCCCACAGATCGATCCCAATCCCAATCCGGTTTAGTGAATATTAAAAAAATAAAAATAAGTTTTGCAATTCAAAAAAGAAATAAAATGCTATATATAATAAATTGGAGAAACTATATTTAAGCATTTTAAGATTTTCTCTATAATTTTCGATGCCAAACAATAATTTTTTAAAAATTATTTTAAAGCCTAGTCATAAATGAAAAAATTACGACATTTGAATAAGAATTTATTTTGAAAGTATTTTAAGTGTTTCGAGACTCGATTGTGTCAATTTAACTATAACTAATTGAAAAAATTATATAATTGTTATGGAAACTTACCAGAATTACAAATTAATGGTAGGATCGCAATTGGAACCCCATATGAACTATTTTACTAACATGGAGCGCAAGAAATGATGATATCGTGTTTGTTAGGTTAAGTGAATCTTATAGTAACATATACATTATAAGAGTATTTCTCGAATATAATTGCATGCACTTATTTATTGCTGCATATTTATTGCTCATGCATTCACAAACATGAGAAGAAGGAGGCTCTTGAGGGCCCCATTGTGTTCATTGATTAAATGTATGGTAGGATGAACACTATCGTGCTCTATGGTTGAAGTCACTGATCATCGTAGACATTTGTTTATGAGGGTTTGTGATGCTGGCCAAGATCATACTCCATGGATAGTCGAAGGCTTAGCTTCTTGAGGGACGTCATCTAATTGTGGTTGATTAATAGAAATAGGATGGATTGCATATTTTTATATTTTATGATTCCTTGCAATATTATTGTTCATTTAATCTCTTGAAATACAATGCATTTGATTAACACAACTATAATGGATAGTGTAGGGATTTACTTATCTAACATTATCGAATTTTTATAATTGGTCAATGCCAGGTGCGAGCGAGGACAAATGAAAAAGAAAGTTGTTAGATTCTTAGTGATTTGATTAGTTCTTCTTTCTATGCATGTATTTTTTTCATATAATATATTGTATAAATGGATTTTTAGAAGCTAAAGCAGTGTTGCTTTGGATTTTGATACTTTAAATTAGGTTAGAATGAATATATAATTTTGTTAATGCAATATATATTATTATTGATGGATTGTGAGTCCTTCAAAATTTCCACCAAGCTGAACATGTTTTGTTGAAGATTTTTAAAGGCATAATTTCAAGGAGTAGGCTTAGAAATAGAAGAGATGCTGTCGAAAAATTTCTATGCAATTTTGACGATTATTTAATTAATCTAAGTGAGATTTGAGATTTAAGATTTACTTTATAATCCTTTATGGTTGATAAATATTATATTTGATGATTAAGAGGAGTTGAATAAATATTTTTATTAATTGTGGGGTTAAGGATGCTAGATAATCAAGGGATTAAGGTAATATAAGTCGATCTGATGCCCTAATTAGGTGGGGTATGACATAAAGCTAATAAAAAAACGTATAAAAATGGATTCTTTCTATCATAGGATTCATTAAGGTAATAAAAATATCACTTCCATTCAAAATCATTCATTGTATTCATTTCAGTTATCATGAGATTCATACTTGAATTTGGAAGAAATTTGCAAAATCTTGTCAACTTACTTGAATATCGAATGAAAAGTTTGAGTTTTTTTAATCAATTATAAACTTATCTTTTACCTTTCTTTTCTTTCCTGGCTTTCTTTGCAATCATTGTCATATTTCACTTAAAATACCCATAAATTCATGCCAAACCTTATCCTTAAAGTTCAAGAGATGTCTGGTTGTCAACAAAACAAATATACCATGTGAAGTATAAAGGGATTGATATAATTATAAATTGGAAAATCAAAATAAATTAAATTTAGAATTAGTATAAGAAAGAGTGCATGAAAAGTAGAATAAACATCACCATTGTATAACAAATGTATCAAATTACTAATCACAAAGAATATAGTATAGCACAACCACAAACTTAAAGTATATCACTATTACCGAGTTACATAGAAGATCTCACATAATATCACTCAGAGACAATGAATATAAATAGAATAAGGAAATCAATGTCGTCGTCCGAAAGTCGCATTGTCATCATCCACCACTGGATCAATCCTCTATGACTGGTAACTCGTAGTGGGGTCATAGAAGTGGTAGTCCTGACCTGATAGTGTCGGAACATTAAGACTATTGCTAAGTGGCAGCCTCATCTGTGTAGATGGTACTAGAACCTCTGCGCCTCATTTATTTTTATGTCTTGTAGACATTGTACGCTCCATCCTGTTGATACTCCTTACTAAGGCCCTCTAATTCTCGAATACTAGTTCTTGGTTTCTTAGAGCTGTCATTTGATTGCGCAGAATTGCACCCATGAATGCTAACTCCGCCTATTCCATGTATAGTCCATCATAATATCTAGCAGGCTGCTCACATTCGGATCATGTCTAGCTTCCAACATTTCCTTCAAAATTCTCCTTGTATCATCTCTCGATTTCTTTTCTTTGCTATGTCTCTCTTAAGGCTATACGAGCCTTCTCTCTTTCATCCTTAGTGTATTCATAACCATTTACTTTTCTATATCTCTCTATAACTACATCCGTAATGGTCTTCTTCAATAGAACATCCAAATAAAGCCTTGCCATTTTCATTTCATCCTCTCGACAAAATGTCGTAATTATCAAATAGAAAGGTAGTCCGTCATTTTTCTTTGTGGTGATGACACTTCTAATCGACTCATCGATATTTTTGCCAACATCCAAGTATCCTAATCCCATGACAATGTGGTACAATAGGGTGACCTTATAGATCACTATTTCGTAATACCGCATGTCTCGACTTTTAAGCTAGCGTTGATGAAATAACACAAGCTTTCGTTATTTTCCTAAAAACGTTTGGTGGTTATATGTTTTAGGTACCTTTCCATATAAAAAACATAAATCCATCACCATCGATTGCCTCTTAGCCTCCCCTAATTGTCTCAGCTGGGTAGTTGTACTTAATGGCATATTCCGGCTTTAGGTACTCAACATTTTTTTTTGTGAAATTATGATAAACTAAAATACGGTTTATTCTTATAGTAGAATAATCAATTGTCCTTCCTCGAACTTGTGACCTGGTCTTACTCTTACTTCGATAGGCATTTGCATAAAAATCTCTCACCCAGATATCATATCCCCTTTCTCTCCAGGAACATCTCTAGATCTAAGTGATTGTAGTCCCTAGTCAACAATCTCCATTTCCTTGCCTCAATGATATCTAGGATCCTAGGCCTGTATTTCAATTCGTTCTTCATATTAAATCCCCTCTCCGGGATCAACTTCCTATCCTTCACTAAGTCATTTTAAATTTTTCATAGGCCTTATTATTGACAAAGTTGTCCTTCCTAAGAACATGATTTTTCGCCCCCATCTCTATCTCTCATTCAACCTCATCTACTTCCTTTTATTCTACATAATCATCCTCAGTGTGAAAGCTAAATGATGAAGGTGGAGTAGGTTCTAGTTTTGGTTTAATCCTAGATATGTTAAAAGAGATTGATATGGTTGGATTTGGGAAACTTTATATTTAGTCATTGTTTTCTTACTAACTTCCCATTTCCTTTCTCTTTACTTGAACCACTACCATTTTCACCTTCGGCCATTTAGATAAATGTAAGTAAAAGAATGAACATGTAAAACCATTTAAAACCATAATTGTTGGAAAAGTGCTTGGTGAAATTGAACTTATCTATCTTAAAAGGAGAAATTCATTGAAAAAGTCATTTATAAATTGAGAGTTAGAAATTTATATGAAAGTTATCGATAAAACATAATTGGAAAAACAACCATTCATAATTAATTCAAATCATACGATAGGCATGCATAAAAACCCCCAAACTCATTTGAAAATTGGTCTCAAATTAGTTTGCGCATAAAATTCGATCCGTTCGCCATATATGAAAATAATTTGAAATTTTAATAGCAATAAACAAATCATCATACCACTCCCATACTAGGATTGTAATTGAAAACAATCAATATCAAAACAAGTTTAGAGTAAAATTTTTGAAAGTTAGCTTATAACCTAATGACAATATAAAATCGATGAAAAATCAAAATTTTAATCCATAAAAGGTTAAGGTTTTCATTGATTACCTTATTGAAAGTGATTCTTTCAATATTGGAATACGAAGACTCCTCTAGAACACTCCTCCAAGCTCTAGTTTGAATTGTGGTGGCCCCGCACCTTGAGGCCGCAACTGGGTGTCGTCATGTCGTGCACTACTCGTCCAATGGCCTAGATACTTGTGTCCGAACCCTGCCCGTCCATCTCATGTCTCGATAATCATGTCCACGGTGTATTACTAGTGTAGTTAACGGATTATTCATATAAGTCTTAAGTTATACCTTTAAGTCTTTAAATTCCTTAAGTTCAATTATCTCTAGATTATTCAAGTCCTACTCATGCTACTGATTTGTATTTTATAGTGTTGCAAGTAGATGAACAGTATTTTACAGCAAAAGCCTTAAATTAAACATAAATATGTATTTTCATTACCTTTTAGGTTTTATAGAGCATCAATCCTATTGTGGAAAACTCAGAATAACGCATAGTGAATATTAGGCAACAAAAGTAAATATATACAAGTACACACATCTCACTAGTCTCCCATAAACCCAAAATATAGCAATATACCTTAATAAACACCTACGAGTAGTGTGCACAATAGTGGGCAAGCTCAAAGATAGTCGCTAAGAATCTCCTTACCCTTACTCTTAGAAGGATCTGCACTCAACCATCATAACAAAATAAATGATGAGTCTAGTAAGTAAAATCAACAAAATTCACTAAACATTCATATGATAAAGTAAATGAAATCCAATAAAAAATGTTAAATAAACATGCGAAATGTAAAACGATAACTGTAAATGGATCATCGCATGCGTAAATAACAATAAAGCGCAAACGTGTGTGCATGTTCCTGTTAGACTAGATCATACTTTGAATACCATCTTCAAGGTCCCACCAATGGGCGCCCCCAACAGGCCCATCACCTGGTCCTCTTAGTAGCTGGCATAAACCTATGACGCACCGACAAATCTACCCGAGAAAGTAGTTCGGGTCATTATCCACCGAAACCTCGTGTTATAGTATGATGTGCCCTAAAATCACAACGGAATACCCTGCATGAGTAAACTCAACTAATCATTCAAACAGTGACACAAACATAGATAATTGAAGTATATAAGGAATAGAATCAAGAATACACTAGACAAGATAAAATAAGACAATAATGAAATTAGTAAATACTCAAGCGAAGTTTCTGTTGGTGTTACAAACCTCAACACTCTCTCCGACTTCTCTGGACTCTCGAGTCCTACCCGACTAGCTCCCCTATATTGAGTTATAGTTCCTTTCCCTAAAGTCCAATTTTATAAGTTCAAGTTGGTTACAAGTGTTTAAATGTCTATTAAATTGAAACCCCAATTCAGCCCCAAAACTCTCAATCGAACCATCCTTATCAATAACCATTGATTTATGACCAATTCTTGATATATATATATATATGATGGCTTTATTTTTTGAAAAATAATGCTTTTATGTGGTAATGTTATCTCTTATCTATCCAACGAGAGGTAGAACATCAAAATCCAACTTAAAATGAGGGAGATATGGTCTTTTTATGAAAGTCACTTAAATTGAGGTTGCCCATGGGAGGAGTGCGCTCCCTTCAATAGGGGAGTGCGCTCCACGCTTGAGCAGAACTGCAAAAACACATTTTTGCACCCCCAAACCACAATTCATCCCCAAATGATCTCAAATTGTACTAAAACTTTAAAACTCGATTAATAATCACGAACCATCATAAATATAAACTATTATAGTTTATTTAAATAAAAATTTGCATAAATTGATATAATTAACATGCATTCACTAGTTTTTTTTCTCAATTTCACAATTTTGGCCAAAATCAATTTTAAAACCTAAATTATTGCTCTTATGAATTAAGAATACACTATAAATCATCTTGAAACAATGAGCTAACATAAAATTCATTTTCTTCAAAATCTACAAAATTAAGTTCATTTTCATGGGGAATAGATGAATAAGATGAATGATTACCTAGCGTAGAACTTCCCACTTGATCTTCATTTTCTTAATTTCCAATTTCCAATTGCATTTGAAATCCTGATCTTCTCCAACTTTGCAAATGAATTGGTTTTGGTTTGCATGCGTTGATCAAATCATCTATATATATTAAGGTGAAATAAGTTCCTAGCCATTGATCTATATGTATATATGTATTTCGAGATTCATCTAATGGTCCGCACCTTGCCACATTTCCCAGTTACTCTCTTCAAATGACACAAATTAGCAACTCACTTAGTTCCTACTATGTCAATACATATCTCTAGGACAATCCTATAGTTTCGAATTTATCAACCAAACTATAGGCCATTCTTATTTAATCTAGTCATATTAACTTAAGCTCATTATAATACAAATGGTTAATATTTTTATTTACCAAAATGGTCAAATTTGTGATCCCACTAACCCTCGACTACCCGCCACCTATGCCCCGCGTCTCGACACACATTTTGTTTGATTAATTGGTTATCTTAACTCACCGTAACATATTGTTCTAATTTAATCAAATTAGCATATTGTTACATTACCCATTTTATTTGATTAATTGGTTATCTTAACATAAATTAGTTAGTTTTCCTAGTTTGCCCATAATATGCCTATTTGATACCCACGTTGACACGCATTATGAAATGAATACCCGTCACACTAACTCGCTCGATAGCAACATACACACATGCGATGTTACAATAATATAATGTTTTAAACATCACATATAAACAACCATCATCTACAAATAATATATCCCATCGATTCTTGTGTATGAGTCAACCGAGTTTTTCCCATGTAATGCCTAAATTACGACTATTAATCATCGAGATTAATGTTAATCCAAGTTTAATTGATTTGGGCCATTACATGAACTCCCCTTGCTCCGCCCTAAGTGGCCCTACACTCTTAAAGCTTACCAAATTTTTAGGTTGAATGTGTGAAGATTGAAGTGGGAATCACTTAAATACACTAGAATCGAGCTTAGGAAAGTTGAATCTGGTTGGAAATCGGTCTCCTGATGAAAAGGTTGCAATGATTTGTGGGTGTGCAATGCGTAAATGTGGCGGTTTTGGGTTTCTATTTTTCGAAACTCGAATTCGTTCTTAACAAATCAGGGTTAAAGTAGATTCGCTGAGAAATCACTGACAAAATCGTTGAAAATGAGCTTTAGTGGCTTAGAAATTTATTTAGCAAATTCTTGCTATACTTTCAAATCCGTGACAAATTGCTGACTTAAAGTTTCACTAAAAATTATGCACACTGCTGCCAATTTTCTTGGTGAATTTCCATACAAACTGGAATCGATAGGAAATCGGCAACCTATTTTTATTGTTTTCTACTTTAATTGGTTTTCTCATATATTTATCAAATATATATCCAATAAAAAGGTAGAATTATTTAAATTTATTAGAACTTACCTATAATATGAACTAAATATTAATTACATTACAATAAATTACAAATTAGGATAAAACTAATGCATAAAACTAATATTAAACATAAATAAATTGGCTCGATCAACCCTCTTACATGAAATTATTCTAGAATTAAATTTTAAAAATATTCTCATCATAAGAGTCAAAAGTTGAGAAAATATATATAACAAAACTAACTTATCCTAATACTAAAACTAAAAGTAAAGATAAATTATGGGCTGCCTCCCATAGAGCCTTTTATTTATTGCCATTGGTTCGACTGAACCACACGATTCTAAACTGATTCTATAAATTTAAGTATAGATTATCCTCTTTAGTGCCATTCTAGAAAGTAATTACTTGACAATGCACCCTAAAAGGATTGTATTGTTTAGAGTCTCCATGACAGCTTGCGAAGTGGCTAAGAAAGGTTGTCCTAAGATTAATGGAGGATCTTCATTAATGAGGTGTGGCATAACCAAAAGTCTATAGGAATAATATACTTGTTGATTTGAACTGGCACATTAGTAAACACTCCTATTGGTTTCATTGGATGACCATTTGGTTGAATAATGTTTTCAGAAGTTAGTACATCTAATTCTAGTTGAGTATGAAGAAAGAAATGAATTGACATGTAGTTTGCTCTAAAACCTGCATCACAAACAACTTTAAAATATCAATCCCATTTGACTTTTATGTTTATGTACATATATCTCCTGGATCATCGAGCTTGATAATTGTTGGATTCTTCTTTTTCTTCTTATTCATTCTAGATTTAAATTTCCCTATTTTAAGATTTTTCTCTACATTGTTCAGTTTTTAACCCTCTATTCTTGGGTTATTGTCTTTTGATTTGAAATGTCTTCAACTTGCTTATTCTTGGTCAAAGCATTTTTATCTTCCATTATTAGTGACAAAACAATAATTAGACACACTTTATAGTGTAATTTGGGTAGATTTTAGGCATAAATGATAATATTACATTAGGCATTTTTGTTTTTGATTTCAAGTTTTAAATAGGAAAATGAAGAATGGAAGAAAAGATAAAGAAAAGAAAAATAGTTAATTGAAAAAATACACTAGTAATTAGCAATCGATTTGAAAAACACTAGAATCACCATCTAAATTGGCAGCAAAAGAAGGCTAGTGAATCCACAAGAAATTAGAAAATTATCTATAAATCGCCAGCTAAATAGGTGGAGCACTAAAGCTAAACTTAGTAATTTACTCAATGATTTGTGTATAAGTTAGGAATCGCTAAGGTCAATTACGTGTTTTTTAGATTAGTATGAAGAATTTACGTTTATCTAAGATATGTATATGTAAGGAGACTGCCAAAAAGATTAGAAATAACTCTCCTAATTCTTTTTATCATTCTTTTTGCTCTATATCAATTTTATTGTCTATATTTGAAAATACTTTGGAGCTTTAATTTATATTAAGGTATTTATTTATTCATTATGTCTTTTGATTATATTCATGCATTGTTTATTTATACCATGAGTGAATAGTCTATTGATCTAAATAAACCATAGACAATGTAATATATTTTGGAGTGTTAAATAGTTTTAATTAAGGAATCATGTACTTAATGCTTTAAATCTATTCATCAATCTTGGAATTAACAAGTTGTTTTTCATATTACAACTAAAGAAGACTAGTGTTGCATGCATATTTGCAAATGTGTTATGTGATATTAAGATTCTCGAATCTATGTGTATAATTATTGACAACAATTATAGAAGTAGTAACTAGGATTAATTTATAGGGCATTTCCCGAGTGGATGTTCTAGGTGATTGTGTTGTAAGTTGTTTATTATGCGACTTGGATAATATTGGCTTAGATTAGACATGATTTTTATTGAACTTAATGTTATCATATTTCTATGGTATTGTGTTTTATCCAATGGGTAGATTTACAATGATAAGAATGAGATATTTCCATTGAATTAAGGAAAATTAGTGACTAGCTAAAGGCTATCAACCTATTATGATGTAGGGTTTAATGATTCTAAGATTCCATGTTTTGTGATTATAATTATAGTATTAAGTGATATTATGTTCTAGTGTTTGAAATTAACCCAAATATATATTATATTGTTTAGTGGGGGGTTTATTTGGATGTTTGTTTATTTATATTGAATTGAGTTTGAATAATGTTTAATTCTAGTTTGAATTTGAATTGTTTAGATTAATTTAGTTAGTTTGGTCATTTAAGTTAGTAACCATAATTGTTAGTTATTTAATATTTTAATTCTCGTTTAATTAGATTAACTAAATTAATAAAAACAAGAAAAGAATTACTTTCCTTAGAGATTTCAAAAACTCTATGGAGACGATATCTCATTTATCATTTTTACAAGTTAATAGTAAAATACAAAAAATTATTGTGCAGGCTCGACACGTGTCGATTTTTGGCATTGTTATCGAGGACTTTTAGATAATTTTGAAGGATTCTAGATGTTGTATGGTCCACATATTTCGTCGTGTTAATTTAACATGTTCTTTACATCTGTTTGATCCTGAAATAGATAGAACTTTTAATCGAAGTTTAAGACAACAACTTACGAAAAATTTAGCTAATTGAATGGAAGACAGTAATAATGATATTAATAATGATATTAATAATAATAATAATTAATAATAATAATAATAACAACAACAACAACAACAACAATAATAATAATAATAACAACAACAATAACAACAACAACAACAACAACAACAACAACAACAACATAGCCTCAATCCCAAATTAATTGGGGGTCGGCTACATGATCAAACTTTTCCATTGTGCTCGATTAAGTGCAATTGATGGTGAGGTTTGCAAACCATTCAAATCCCTCTTAATTAATGCATCCCATGTTAACTTTGTCTGCCCCTACCTCGTTGAAATTCTAGACAATGTTAATAATAATAATAATATTAATAAAAATAATAATAATAATAATGATAATAGTGTTATCAATTATAATAGAGAACTCACTTTTAGACAAGCAAAACAAAATGTTATAGCATATGAACCTATATGTATAGCATACCTCGATGCGTTTCCTGAATTTGAACTTAGATCTGGATTTATCACTGTCTTACCTAACTTCGACGGTAAGACAATGAAGACCTACAAGACTTCATAAAGAAGTATCAACATAAAGTCAATGGAATGAAATCGAAAGAATGAACTTAGAATAAGTCAAACTTAAGGCTTTTCCTTTTGCATTGTTTACAAGACTGATTTTTCTATCTTCCACAAAACTCGATAAGTGCATGGACTCAAATGTTAGAAGTTTCCTAGAAAAATATGTGCCTAGAAAAATTAGTTACTATAGAAAGCAAATGATAGTCGCTAAGATGAAAAATTATGAAAACTTAAATGAAATTTTGGATAGATTCAAAATAGTAGTTTTTTCTTTTCCACAACGTGGATATTCTCAATGAGCTTTATTAAAATATTTTTGTGAATGACTCAATTTCTTTGAACAAAAACTAATAGACAAAGTATGCGTTGGGTCTTTATATGAAACACCACCTACTCTAGCAAAATAAGCAATTAATAAAATGGAAAAACAATATAAACAATATGGTGAAAAGGTTGAATTGTCAATAAAGAAACTCTATGAATTGGATAGTAAGAAAAATAATGCAAACAATGATAAAATTGATGAATTATCTAAAATGGTTAAGTTGTTAGTTAACGATAAATCTAATCAAGTCAAGGCTTGCAGATTCTGTAACGAGGTTACACGTCCTACGGATGCATGTCTTACTCTAAAAGATGAAAAATTTAAAATGGTTAATGCAATGATGTATCATTTTTTTGGTCTCCCAAGAAATCATTATAATAATGATACTTATTATCCTAGAAGGTTGAATCCAAATCTTAGTTATGGTCTTCAAAATCAATATTATTACACTTATAGACCAAGAGTTAGAATACAACTTGCACCTAATCAAGGCCTCAACAAAACACTCAATCTATGAACCCAAATTTAGAGCAAATATTGCTTAACTTTATGAGTTTAAGTCATCAAAACTTCACACGGATTTCTAGTTAAGTCAAATGAATTTGCAAATAAATAGGTTAATTACTCAACAGAGTAGTCAAGCTAAAGCACCTACTCAAGCTAATGATGCTACTACTAATCAAGCACAAGTTAATGTTATATTCAGTGATAAGAAAGACAAAACTATAATTGACAAGACACATAAAAAAGTAATAAAAAAAGGTTCATAAGACTATTGAAGAAGATGATGATGATGAACAAATGGTGGCTAATGTTATTCCTACTAGAGAATGGATGGCTAAACAATTGAAATATACAATTTCTTGAAAGGTTATACCCATTGTATTTAGCCAGAGTTGAAGCATATGAAAAATCATTAAAAAAGTTTAAAATAATTGATAAGGATAAAAATTATATGATTCTTGATAATTTGAATAAGGATTTTGTTGGGGCATGTGCCTTAGGTCAACCACAAACATTGTTTATTTGATAATTTTAGTTAATAAAATTGAGGTTTTCGTTTGTTTTTTATTGTAAGGGATTCCATGTTTACCTTATAATAAGATCCATTGGTATTTATTGAAATTTCTAAATATCCCTAATCGGACATTATACTAAGAACTATAATGAATTAAAACTAGCGTGAATCTTGATTAATGGTCAAGTGATGATCATATGTATAGAGATACGAATCGAAATCATGTGTACTTGTCAGGGAACAAAGTACTGAACCGACCCGCTATGAGAACACCACATGGATTAAGTCATAGGTATTTCTCATGATAGGTATATCATTTAGTCCTTCAACTTAAGATTACCATAGACTTTATATTGGGAGCATTGTAATTTGACATTATCAAGCGTTGTCTTTAACTAGACGATTATAAAGATTGTGATTAGTTACCATGTGAATAATATATGAAGATGTCTAATCAATATAGAATTTGTCACTCTTGTATAGAAAGAGACATCAGTGGATCCCTTGATATGATAGATTGATAATGGTTAAATCCATGTGAATATATATGATTAATGTCACTTAAATGCATTTAAATTACCTAAAAATCGAGACTAGCATGATTGAACATTAAAGGTGACATTCCATGCCTTATGTTTAATCAAAGGATATTGCATGACAAAACTATATAATATATGTTATTTATTAGGTTGTATTATTCAATACTTGGGTTCATAATGCCTTGCTAGAGGCCGATGGCTTATTTTGGTTCACTAACAACATATAAATGGTTTTGCGCAAAATTAATGGTTTTATATGAAAAACTCATGACATAAAAGCCCTTATGATTTGTTATATGATAACTTATTAATAGAGGTGTATGTGTTATTTACTTAAACTGCTTAAATATAATAGTTGTATTATGAATAGGGTTCTAAGTGATGGCTTATCTACACATATAAATAAAGGGTGAAACCTTAAAATGAGATAAGATTTTCATTTTTTTCTATTTTTTGAGTTCTCTAATTTTGAGAGAGAAAGAAAAACCGTTTTCAATCTTTATTAGGGCTAGCACTCTAAATTGTGGTCACTATTTGTGTGAGGATTTTTAATAGAGGACGGACACATAAGCGTCTTAGAGATCGAACAATCAGAGTAGGAAATCACGATTAAAGTAAGGTTTACTTTTGTAGATCTATTTTAATGGAACTTAATTATGATCATGTTGTGGTTTTTCAAAATTGTCTTGAATTTTCCTTTATGAATGAACCCCAAAAACTCACAGTTGTATCAAAGCCTTAGGCTCGATTCTATTAAACATTTGCATGTTTTCTTTGATGTATATATGATATATGTGTGAAAACATGATCTTGATTAAAGTATATATGATTTACATATAGGGTTCTATGATAATTGTTATCAAGAATTGATTTTAAAACATGTTATTAATTCATGTATATTGATATATATATATATATGCATGTTTTGATTCAATGATATAATTCCTATTTAGAATATTTTGATTAACATATGTTTTTAATATTAAACGATATGAATATTGTATGTTCATGGTACAAATCATGATTAGGTTAATATGATTATTGTATTGAATACATGATTAATATTTCGAAATTGATTTTGATCATATATCTATTATGGTTATCCTTAGTATATTCATGTTAGATAGGAGATAAACTTGTAACCAGATAAAATTTATAAATCCTATAAGATAGGCGATATATATAACAAATTCTAATTAGATAAGGATTCAAAGTATCTTAGATTCTAATTGGATTATGATAAGATATTAAGTTAAAGTTAGGCCCGAGTTAATAAAAATGTTTTAATTAATATTTTTTGGAATTAAAATAAGGGAAATTTTGGTCAAGGAAATTCATATAATAGTCTATATGAGTATAATTTCAAACTTGTTTAGTGATTGTTTATGTATTTTAATATATGATATTTATCTTGTTTAAATTATGATCACTAAAACAAATAAAAATCCATCTTCTAAGGTTTAAGTCATTTGTCATTCATTCTCAAACACTTATCAAGGCTTCGATCACATCAATATGAGTCTGCCTCCACATAGTATATTGTGTTATTTTGATGATGCATGTTGAGTAACAATTACTCTATTATTTGAAATGGTTAGACTTTATAAAGCTATCAAAATGGATTTGGACTTTAGGCATTAGATCATATAAAACATGCTAAGACCTAAGATGTCATAATATCATAATAACAACTAAAAATTACATATGATGTAATTGGTAACTACCTAAATAGCCTAATTCAAAGTGTTGTTCCTTAGCTATGTTGGAATGAGGTGAAAGATGGATTTTAGTCCCTTAAATTAACATATCATTTTCTAGAGGGTTGTTCATTTAGTGAAAGTCTATTCCTCTATACTAAAATGAACTTTTACATAATCTTTGTTGTAGATTTATGGCCTCTTTAAATGTCACTGCGATCCATCCTTGAGAAGGATAAGTTGTCTGGGATAAACTTTCTTGACTAATTCAGAAACTTGAGAATTGTTCTTAAGCATGAACGCAAGTTGTATGTCTGGATAATCCTATTACTGAGGAGCCACCATCCAATGCTTTAGGGGCCGAGAAGGATACACATACTAAGCATGTCAACAACTCAATTGATGTTGCAAGCATTATGTTGACAACCATGGTTCCTAAACATTAGAAGGACATGAAACACATGAAAGCTTATGACATGGCTACAATGCTGAAAGAAATGTTCCAATAGTAAGCTAGGTAAGAAAGGTTTGAGATAGCCAAAAACCTTCATTCTTGCAAAATGGCTGAGGTGCATCAGTTAGTCCTCATTTTTGAAAAATGATGGCCATATTGACCATCTTGACAGACTTGATTTCTCATAAGCCAAGAGTTGGCTACTAATTTGATCATGAAATCATTGCCCGATAGTTATTCATAATTTGTGATGAACTATAACATGAATAACATAGAGAAGTTTATCTCAATTTTACATTTGATGCTTAAAACTGCTAAGCAAAATGTCATGAAACCCATTGCTAATATGGTAATGGTTCAGAAATGAAAGGTTATGAAGAAGTAGACCAAAGGCAAGGCTAAAGTTTCCTAAGTTGTTGTGACTTTCTTAAAGCCTATGGAACAAGTAAAGCCTAAGGTTTCTTCCACTTCATAGTCCCAAAAGGAAAAGGAAAAAGAAAACAATTGTCATTTCTACCATGCACTTAGGCATTGGTTTATAAATTGCAAACTCGATCTTAAAAATCTAAAGAAAAAAAAAGAGTAATGCAACATAAATTAATGTGGATCTCACATTTATATTAAAGTGCAGGGTCTCACTAAAAATAGAAAACTAAAGAAAGGATAAGTCATCCTTCGAGTTGGAAATGGAGCAAATGTTGTCGCGTTGGCAGTAGGATGATATGAGTTAATTTTACTTAGTGGACTTGTTTTAGTTTAAAATAATTATTATTATGTCCCTGCCTTGAGCAAAAATATCATTTTTGTTTCATGTTTAGATTTGGATGATTTTAATTTCATTATTGTGAATAATAAATGCTCCATTTCTTGTAAAGACATTTTTATGCGAATATTAATTTGTGTTATGGTTTTTATATTCTAAATGTGAAAAGGTCTACAGACACTCCTATTCTTAATGTAAATACAAAGAGGTTCAAGTCAAATGATTTGAGTTTAACCTACATTTAGCATGGTCATCTTGGCCACATAAATGAGAAACGCATTTCTAAACTCCATAAAGATGAACTTTTAGATTCATTTGATTTGAATCATATGAAACATGTGTATCTTTTTATTAGGAAAGATGACAAAGAGTCCTTTTACTAGACAAAGTGAAATGGTAAGTGATTTATAGGGTTTAATGCATCCTAATCTATGCGGTCCTATAAACACAATGGCAAGAGGTGGTTATTAGTACTTCATTAATTTCACTAATGATTTCAGCAGATATGGTTACATGTCTCTCATGAAACACAAAAGTGAATCTTTTAAGATGTTTCAAACATTTAAGAATGAATTACATAATCAACTTAGTAAAATTATTAAAGCACTTCGATCAGATCGAGGTGGTGAATATTTAAGCCAAGAGTTTGATGATCATCTTAGAAACCGTGGGATTGTCTAACATTTAACTCCTCCAGTAACTCCATAATGGAATGTTTTTTCGAGAGGAGAAATCAGAATTTATTATATATGGTTGGATTTATGATGAGTCATGTAGATCTTCCTATTTCTTTTAGGGGTCATGCCTTAGAAACTGCAGCATGTACACTGAATCATGTTCCTTCTAAAGTGATTGATAAATCACCATATGAGATGTAGTGTGGGAAAAGACTAAGTTTGTATTTCTTTAAGATTTGAGGCTTTGAGGTTTTCATAGACGACAAATCTAAAAAATATTATCAACCAAATCTATCAATCGTGTATTTGTTAGTTATCCTAAAGAAAATGGAGGATACTACTTTATAATCTCATTGAGAACAAAGTGTTTATTATTCGAAATTGTGTCTTTATGGAAAAAGAGTTTATTTCAAAAGACAAAAATTGAAATAAAGTAAGTCTTAAAGAAAATCAAGAACCACAAATAAACACTCAACTGCCAGTGGGAGATCAACAAAGTCTTGAACTAGTTAAACATTCATAGGTATTACAAGGTCCAGATAGGTCTGATAAGTTAAGACATCAGCCTGAGAGATTTGGATTTCTTATTACTGATAGTAGTGAGGTGTTGCTTATGGATCAAAATGACCCTACTACTTATTAAGAGGCTATATCTAGCCCTGAGTCAAATAAATGGCTTAGTGTCATGAATTCTGAGATACAATCCATGTATGATAACCAAGTTTAGAGCCTGGTTGATTTACCTGAAGTTAGTAATACCTTTAGATGTAAATGAGTTTTCAAGAAGAAAACTAACATTAATGGCAATGTGCATACTTATAAAGCATGGCTAGTAGCAAAAGGTTTCATGAGCAGACTCAAGGTGTTGATTATGATGAGTCATTTTCTCTTGTAGCCATGCTTAAATTCATTAGAATTCTAATTGCCATAGACGCATATTATGACTATGAGATATGAAAATGGATGTCAAAATAGCTTTTCTAAATAGAAAGTTGCTTGAGGATATGTATATGATATAGACTGAAGGGATTGTACATCCTAAGAATTCTAGGAATTTTGCAAGCTTCAAATATCTATTTATGGATTAAAGCAAGCTTCTCGGAGTTGGAATCTTCATTTTGATGAAGCAATTAAGGAATTTGGTTTCATTAAAAGATGAGCCTTGTGTATACAAGAAGGTCAATGAAAGCGTGGTTGTTTTCCTAGGTATTGTATGTTGATGATATATTACTCATTGAAAATGACATCCCAACCTTGCATAGTATCAAATCTTGGTTAGGGAAGTGTTTCTCAATAAAGAGTTAGGAGATGCAGCCTAAATCCTTGGGATTTCTATCGATATGGATAAATCTAAAAGGCTGATCGGTCAAGTCAGAGTGCTTACATAGAAGAGGTATTGAATAGGTTCAGTATGCAAGACTCTGAAAGAGGATCGTGGCTAATATTTCATGGTATAAGTCTCGGCAAGACTCAATGTCCGAAGATTAATGATAAGCGAGAACACATGAATATGATTCCATATGCATCAACTATTGGATCTATCATGTATGTCATGTTATGCACCCAACCTGATGTATCATATGCTTTGAGCACAATAATAAGATATCAGTCTGATCCCATTGAGAGTCACTAAATAGTATTAAGAACATTCTTAAGTACTTGAGAATGACTAAAAAAATGTTCTTGGTCGAGGAAGTTTGGAAGACGAGCTTGTTGTAAATGATTACAAAGATGCAAGTTTTCAAACTGATACAGATGACTTCAAATTACGGTCTAGATATGTGTTTAATTTGAATAGCAAAGTGAGCTGGAAAAGTTTGAAACAAGAAACTGTGGCAATTCTGCAACAAAAGTTGAGTATATTGCAACGCCCAATGCATCTATGGTGGTAGTTTGAATAAAAAAGTTCATCTCCGAATTTGTACTGGTTTCGAGTATTACTAACCTCGTTTTCTTGTATTGTAACAACAACGGGGCCATAGCATAGGCTATGCAACCAAGATCACTATCAGACTCCACTTAATTAGAGCATTAATCGGCCCAGATTACCTTAATCCCTAAATAATCTAGAAGTCTCAACCTCTCCATCAATAAATAATTAATATTAAGATATTATAATCATCAATTATAAAATATTATCAACCATTAAGGATTCTAAGTGAATCTTAAACCTCTAAGTTTGTTTACATTAATTAGATAGCCACCAAAATTTCGTAAAATGTTTTTGACAACATCTCATTTATTTCTAAGGCTGCTCCGAAAATCCTAGCCTTGAAAAATCGTCAACAAAACCTGCTCAGCCTTGGTGGAAATGTCAAAGGACTCACAATCCACCCATAACAATATACATTGCATCAATTAAATTACATATTCATTTTAACTTGATTTAAGATACCAAAATTCTTAAACTAGCATTACCTTAACTCTAAAAATTATCTCAATTTGTCTTAAAACCGTTCCCATCATTCAAAAGGAGATCCTAATCACACTTGAACCCATAAACCCATTTATACAATATAATATATTCAAATATTGTACATACATAGAGGAAAGCACTAAGCAAGTCACATATAGTTAGAAAGCTTTTCTTTTTCCTTACCGCTGTTAGAACCTATCATTATTCAATTATAAAAATTTGATAATGTCAGATAAGTAAATCCCACACTATCTAGTACAACTGTAATAATCAAATGCATAATAATCAAAGGAATTTAAATGAAGAATAAATCCAAAGAATTTAAATACAATCGTGAATCCATTCCCTTTTTATTATCTCGACCACAATCAGATAACGTTCTCCGAAAGTGTAAGTAAACAATAATAATGACTCATGCGCATCGAACGAGTCTCGTTCTTTCAAAATTTAGGAGTATAATCTAGTTTAATGTGATCTTATGATAACTACTTGATGCAAAGTATCAATGACTCCAGCCCTCAAACATAATATAATGTTTATAACCACGGTATAGTCTACACTATAAGGAGACTCGAATCGCCTTATCCTCCTAACTGTGTATGCATGTACAACAAAAATGTAATATCAAGGATCATTGCAACTTATACAAAATTATAATCATACAATGTAAAAGTTACTATGGGATTTACTTAACCTTACAAATGTGATACCACAACTCCATTGTGCTCTGAGTTGGTAAATTAGTCCACACAAGGCTCCAATCGCGGTTTACAATTCATTAATACGTCCTATAAGCCTACACAACAACTTCACCATTTTTTCAGTTATTTGTAATTTAATTAACCTAATCGCATTACACGAAAGTTACTTTTAAAATAAATTATCCAATGCTCGGATTCATTTTTGACTCAAAATTATTGTTCGGCATTGAAAATTACGTTGTCTAGGCTTAATTAAAATTTTTTCTAATTTTTTATTATTTATCACTCCAACTCGACTAGAAAAACTCGAAATCCCTCCAAATAAACTCTTCGAATGTCTGAATCTCAATTTTGACTTCAAATCGTGATTCAAAATCAAAAAATAACTTAGACTAGGCTTTTAAACAATTTTTAAAATTTTGAATATTTTTAAGGTATCGTAACACGCATTACGAGACAAAACCACAATATAAATAATCAAGAAAATCTCAAATTCTTTATTTTTCATAAAAATCCTTAATCTCACAAATTTTGGACATTTTCGGATGTGTATAATTTTTCTCTAATTTTTAGGGATTTTTTTATTTTTTTATTATTTTATTTTTTTAAACACCTTTTTTTATTTAGGTATGATCCATGAACTCGACTGATACGGTTCGACTAAATTGAACTCGGTTAGGTTTAGCTGAATACGGCTGGGAATCAAACCCCCCTCATCTTCCTCTGTTGTTCCATAAATAGCCATGATATTTTTTTTTAGCTTTAATTTTTTTTTGGGTTTGGGGGTTGGGTTTAGGCAAGGGAGGTATCCCCTATCATCATCTTTCTAGGTTCGTCCAAGCTTGACACCCCAGCTTCCATTAACACACCTCACACAACTTCAATGACACCAACAATAGCAACAACAACTTAACAACTTACCCACCACCATCGTCTCACCACTCACATAATCCCGTTCCCTTTTCTCATTCACTATCTCTCTCTAAATCTCAAATTTTTCCTCTTTGGTTTGAATGCACAAAAAATAAGGAAGAAGCTATTGTTTTGTTTGAATATTATATTAAGATTTACAAATCTAATAGTTCCAAATTATAATATAAATTTGAATTCCTCGAGACACGTATTACTTATCTTGAGGTCAATCTTTGTTTGAAAATAATTGAATAAGGTAGTGTATTGGTTTGAGGATATATATTATGATTTTCTCAAGATTTGCATCGCACGAATCTCAAAGCAAATCTAATGATTCACTTATATATTTATTTTGATATTCCTCGAGATACGTATTACGTATCTCGAGGAAAATCTTGTAGCTATCAACAAGATAATCACAACCACTAACCAACTCAGTATGAAATCAATTATTTTGATTTTCTTGAGATAAGTAATGTGTATCTCGAGGTAGATCGAATGGTTTTACTAAAAAAACCATACACCATTTGATTCTCCTCAAGATTGGACTACATGAATCTCGAGATGTGGACAAATTATCTCTAACCGCACGTTCCACTATTCTCTTCCTCGACACTCACGCCATGCGTATCTCGAGGCAAATTCAATGTATACTTTTTATTTTAATTTAAACTATATGATTTATTGATATATACACACCTATATATTCGCGGTTATAAATTCACCAAGCGATAACGACCAACCTCGGATGTGCAAAATATTGTACATCTCACATTTGTCACCCTCGACCTTTCATATCACCCGGCACCCACCAACTTATTAATTATTTTATTTAATTTCATGATTTCTCCTCAATTTATATCCAAATTAAATTCCAAAAATACCCAAACTTTACCAAAAATTAGAAAATATTCCCAACGCGCTCTGTAACTCACAAGCACTGCTTATACACTCTACTTGACCCTATTTCACATCAAAATAGTATCTAATATATCAAATAGGCATATGACACATAAAATAATATTAAAATTTATGATCTCTAATTCGTAACACGTGGGTACAACACTTAGATGCCTAAATCCCGAATTAAATATGAAAAAATTTAATTAGCTACTTAATCAAGTTTATAAAATTCTTGAATGTTACAATCTTCCCAACTAATAAAAATTTCGTCCTCAAAATTTAAACTTACAAGCTACTGAAATGAAAGAGATATGAGAAAATTTTTCTTCATATATAACTCTTTTAATCCAGATCTATAAAATAATTTTCATGGTGAACCGTTAAGTGGATCCAATCAATTTTGTTGTATTCAACAACTCGGTGGTAGATATCATAATTATTTCAACTTTTCATTTTCTAATATTTTGGTTTAATGAAAAGTTATCACCATTACTTTTCCAATCCTGGCAATTTGTGAATTTTTGAAAAGTCAAACAATCAACTTTGTGGAATATCCGATAACTTTACTTCATTTCTCATCTCATACCTTGAATTCCATTCAAGTATCAATACATATCAAGACCTAGTTTGTCTTGTTTTTCATAACACAATTCCCAATTTAATCTGAATACTATTTCATAAACCGTTGATAATTTTTTCCATATCCACCAAATTTTGGTACACATTCTAGTTTACTTTCTCATCAATAATCATTCTTTATTTCAATTATTAGCCGATTAATTGTTAGACTATCATCAGTCTAAAATTACATATTGATGCAAATAATATTTGAGTACAAAATTAGATATTAAATATAGTTGCATTTCTATTTGATCCATCACCATTCCAGTGTTCCCCTCCAACAACCTGGAATTAATCAAGTCATCTTATGACTATAGAACTCATAAACATCTATCATCCTATGAAAAGAGATCTCCAATTTTCATCCAATGAGAAATAAAAACTTGACACATCGTGCAACTCTCACTCATTCTCTAAATGCCTACTTACAATATTTTTTATATTGTGAACCAAAAATCCATTATCAATTCAAACTCGTCAGCCAATTCAGTTAACTTCTTTTTGATTGGTTAGAAAATTATCTTTTCTAACTTCATCAGATCATTCTCTGATGATGAGTTCATCAAGAACCACATTTCTTTCATTTTATTAAGATCTCCCACAATCTCACGTCTTAATCATTTATTATTCACCAACTTCTCTCATTACCTGAATAAAGACATATATCCTCAACTTGAGTAGGCATACATTTCTAAATAGAGATATCAACATATTCAATGATTATATTCTCATAATGTAACTTTTAACTTGTATTCCATACAATTTTATAAATATGCTATCTTTTTTTATTTCTACTCAATTACGATTGAAGAATATTCGATTTTTCAAACATATCGAGTCAGATACACTGTACTCTCTTCAATATTTCCAACCTAACCGAGTTAAGGCTTACTAACTGAACTGTAAATCACGTATTTCTATCTATGTCATTTATATCTTCACAAACATGCAAGCATCTTATATCATCTCCAATTTACAATAACTAGTGCTTTAAACTTCACCACAAACTAATCAGGTGATGTAGCATAATAATTGAACCAAAGTATAATATATTCACACTGATATTAATTGTATACTACTTAGTTCAAAACTTTCAACATTTGGAGTTTGACTCCTTGTAAGATTCTTGTGAAGATATATTAACTTCCATCAAACTTAT
Organism: Stephania yunnanensis; assembly: GCA_039657365.1. Lineage (NCBI taxonomy): Eukaryota > Viridiplantae > Streptophyta > Magnoliopsida > Ranunculales > Menispermaceae > Stephania > Stephania yunnanensis. The sequence goes on along the minus strand of CM077585.1, from coordinate 47,326,842 downwards.
AGTTGCCTATACTTCAGCCTCCAATTGACTCTGAAAGAAACTTCATCGACTTTTTTTATACCGACTGTCACCAATTCATTCGATTGATGCATCACACCATCTTCTACGCTATGAATGAATTATGATTTTGAAACAGAGTTACTTAGATTTTTCTTTATGCACAACTACTCCAGTGCTTTACCTTGACTAAAAGATTCCGTCCGTGTCACTTCCAACAGTCACAAGTAGTAGAGAAACTAGAGGGGGGCAAGGTTGGCGGTCGGCCCCCCAGCTCAGGGACCCTCCTGTAATAACCCGCCCCGACCATTTCTTTTACCCCTCGACTCCTCTCCCACCCCTCACACTCGACACACTTTCTATAAACTTTAAATGTAGTCTAAATAATATGAGTTTAGGTGAAATTTGCCCCTTATTAAATTTTATGGTTCCGCCACTGTTCACAAGTCATCTCAACATCTCATTTTATTTTATGCATTAGTCTATTCCATTAAGTTTTTCAATCTTAGCTATTCTCACTTTATCTCAATTTTTGTCCTTTATAAAGTTAAAACGACTTTCGCTTAAGAATCAAGACTGCTTACAGCTCCTTAATTTTGATTTAGAAAGATAATTTATATATTTTCTCTTTTTGAAACTATAGCTAGGGACGGTATGACTTCTTATTATCATTTAATGAATCAAAGTATTCCTTAGCTAATCTTAATTTCGAAATAGAGAAACTTTGTGACTAAAATAGTTAAACTATTTGTTATTGCCTTACATTATTTCCATTAGTCTCAAATATCTTGATTTTTCTTCATATAAAATTTGATACTTTTCAAGATACTATGTAAGCTAGCTTTATATCTTATTATTCATCAAATTACTTTTGATGAATTCACCTTATCATTATTATTCAACTGAAGAGATAAAAGAATTTGAGTTTCCTACTATGATTAACTTAATGACTAATCAATTTCTTAAAGGATACTATTTCAATCCTTTAAGTCCTAAAAATAGAAATTCTCGCAATATAGGAGTTCATACTAACTCACTTATTGATACTCAATCAGTACATCTATCTCTTCATTGGTTATATTTTAAATCATAGTGATAGACATCATCACTTAATTTGATTTGAAATGACTATTGGGTACTTTGCATTTCAAAACAAAATCACTTGTGTTGATGTTTAATAGCTAATCTGAGCTATTATCAAACCACTTCGCCAACACCTTAACTTCTACCATATTGATCTTATCACTACATTTTTTTCATTTTCAAGTTAGGATTTTCACTGATCTTTGTTTTGTAACAATACCTAATTCGATGTTAAAAAGATTATTTATAACTCGTGTATTTTCATTCATTTTATCAGTACATTATTCCATTCATAAACCACTATATTGAACGCTACTTATGGATAAGTAACTTGAGTAGTATACAATCAAAGTTTTCATTACTTCTATAGAGAAGTCGTTTGATTGTTTTAAAATATGGTTCTATTTAATTTTCATTTGATGTTTTGTTTTGAAAAGGAGACAATACTTTACTTCAAAGTATTTTTTTTCTTATAAACTAACTTAGACAACTTGACGATCCAATCACAATCTCATTGTGATTTCCAAGTCAAGATTCAATTTGTCTAATCACTTTCCATTTCTTACGTTTTCTTTAACCATGTGTCTCCTTTTTCTTTTCATTTAAGACTCATTCGAATGCAACTATTAGTTGATTATGAATCAAACCAATATTTTATAGAATAGGTCTTCCCGAATTAATCATGCAACCAGTACCAACCTTATTCTAAAACTCAAGATAATCCATATCTTATGTTTCTCATAAGTCCCAATTTCATATTACATTTTCCAAACGATTGTCAATCACTTGAGACTTAATTTAGGTCTATTCTAATGTTTTTCCTCATCATCTTAAAAATTATTATAGTTCAATACTTTCGATTTCCAAGAAATCCATGTTCAATACTTACATATATAAATCATTTGAACTTCCCTTTCAACCAATTTCCTATAGGTCTCATAACTGACACTTTCATCAGCTATATTAGTATCGAGCTACTCATAACACCTTTGTGAATTCGGACTTCACAAGTCTATTTTACATCCATTTATGCTTAGTTTCATTTCACAAGTTTATTCTCTCTTTAATTATCCATTTTTAATCTTACTCATCTTATCTTATGAGTTAAGTATCAAATAGACAAGAAGAATAAACTTATTATCGCGCATTTAGCGATAAAACATACATACATACAACACAAATATAACATAATAATAATTTTTTAAACTTTTTAACCTCATTCCATCGCATTGCTTCCTAACTAATTACTCACTTATCCTCAATCAACAAGACTCCTTTAAAAAAACTAGGCTTTGATACCAACATTATCAAACCACACTTAATTAGAGCATCTGACCGGTCTAGATTATCTTAATTCCTAAATAATCTAGTAGCCTTCACATCTCCATCAATAAATAATTAATATTAAGATCTTATAATAATCAATTATAAAATATTATCAAGTATTAAGGATTCTAAGTGAATATTAACCTCAAAGTTCGTTTACATTAATTAGATAGTCCTCAAAATTTTGTAAAAGTTTTTCGACAACATCTCATTTATTTTGAAGACTACATCGGAAATCCCGGCCTTTAAAAATCTTCAAGAAAACATGCTTAGCTTTTGTGGAAAAAAAAGGACTCAAAACCCACCCATAACAATATATATTGCATCAACTAAACTATATATTCATTTTAACTTGATTTAAAATATCAAAATTCTTAAACTAGCATTACCTTAACTCAAAAATTATCTTAATTTGTCATAAACCGTTCCTATCATTCCAAAAGAGGTCCAAATCACACTCGAAGCCATAAACCTATTTATATAATATAATATATATTCAAAAATAGTACATACAGAGGGAAAAGAACTAAGCAAGTCATATACAGTCGGAAAGCTTTCCTTTCCCTTATCGACGCTAGAACCTATCATTATCTAATTATAAAATTTGATAATGTTAGATAAGTAAATCCTTCACTATCTAGTACACTTGTAATAATCAAATCCATAATAATCCAAGATATTTAAATGAAAAATATAATCCAAAGAATTTAAATACAACTATAAATCCATACCATTTTTATTATCCGAACACAATCTGATAACATACTCTGAAAGTGGTAAGTAAATAATAATGACTCATACGCGAGGAGAATAACCAAACAATTCTCGTTCCTCTATGTGATGGCCCCAATCGCTACAAGTAGGGCCCCGCCCGACACTAGACCTACGTGGACCCCAAGCCAACTCTTGTCATGTCAATGCAAGTTTAGTCGGCCTCTTTCAAATTATTCATCCCTTGGCTACTTATTAAGTTCATTAATTAGTTTAAAAAGTCTTATAATTACTTCGCAGCGAAAAGCAATTTAAAGCAACAAATAAAAGTTAATTAAAGTCAAGACAAGTCCTAGGCATGGAAATCCTACAAAAGGTGCGATATCATGCATATAACTGGTGATAAAGAGTACAATATGCATATACATGTATTGTCAAGTGTATCTCACATCCCAAAGTACCCAAAAACATGAGCAATAGGAACATTGTTTCAAGGGTAGTAACTCGATCAGTTAATGATTTGATTTCGGATTTCAAATGATTAATTTCAGTTTGTAAGGACTGTATGGTTGCTTGATGAGGTTCATTATTAACAACTTTCATTATACCAACAAAGGAATATTTATTAGGATCAATATTTAATTATTGTTTGAATTTATGATGTTTTTTATCAGATGGCTTAGGTTGAGGGTCTGTATCAGAAGCTTTTGGTAAAAGTTATGTGAAATATTTATATTTGAGAGAGGGATCGGTGATCTGTTCACTTATAGCAAAGATGAGTTCTTCATGGGCAGTTAAAACATTTATTTCTGTATCAGAAGAGGAAAATGTATTAAGCATATTCGTAGTGCAGTGACATACATCAGAAGATGAATCAGAATCAGATTGATGAATATGTTGAACTTTACGTTTATAATTTTTGAGATGACATTTATTAGCATAATGACCAGGCTTTTCGCATGTATAACAAACATTTTTCTTTTTGGTTGAAGATGAAGGATTGGATTTAGAACCTTTATGTCGTTTTCCCTTAGGACGGGATTTAGGATGAGAATAATACTGATGTTTAGGAAATTTAGAGTGACGTTTTAGTCTATGTTTCCTAGTATGGGTTGCTAAAGGAGTAATATCTAAATCATGGCCTAAATCATAACAGAAATTGCCATGATCACGTTTCAATGTATTCTTTTCTTTTTGTAATTGGCGCTTAACAAGCATATCATTGCAGATTGAAATTCCACAAGATTGAACATATTGGAGTAAATCTCCATAGGATAGAGCAGTCCAGTTCATAGAACCATCATTTTGATCTTTGATGTATTCTTTACCTTTGGCAGCAAAGAATTGGGGTAAACCTGCAATAAATCTTTCTTTCCAAAAAGAAGTATCATGCTCGGTTAATTGATAAAGTTTGGTGATGAATGTATCTTTATACCATCGATAATCATTTTAGGTTTTACACCTTAAGTTTCGCAATTGATCACTGATTTTCTCATTAAGAGAAGAGAGATGGCCGACAAAATACCAGATAATATTAGCTAGTAAAATGTCAACTCCGTTAGGTTGAATTTTACCTTGATCATCAAGGATTGGATTTCCATCGGAATCACGTATGATAGAGGAGATAATGTTATTGCGATTTTCTAAAGTGAACACATAATGTCACCAACCAAATGATTGGCCAGTGAAACCAGCAGCAATTGCCGTAGAAATTGTTGCTTCGGGATGATTTTGAATGAGGCAGGCCTTGGCATAAATTTGAATTTGCAATAAGACTTTCATAATTTGATATTCGGATAAACCATCTAAGTTCCAATAAAAAATGGCATTTCCATCGGATTTTTTGTGACGCTTAATCTTTTCTTCAAGAATAAGATCAGTTGGAGAAGGTCGGGAATAAAATTGTTTCCGAAGAGGATAGCGATTGGAATATGAATTTTTTTGTCGAACGACTTTATGGATTGAGATATGATCAGAATTTCATTCAGAATCAGATTATGTAAGAGGACTTGAGGAGGAATACTCCATACGTTGGATGGAATTTGAGGTGGAAGGTGCAGACTCAAATAATTGATCCAAGTTGGCAATAACAGGACCTTTATCTTTATCTTTTCGACTGTTTGAATATTTTTTTATTTGGGAAGAATCACTAGGAACTTGTGAATTTAAATTTAGCTGAGCTAATTGAGCAGTTAATTTATCAAGAAATTCTTCTGAATATATAGGAGCAAAAGAGGATAAAGGTAGGGTAGAGGATGTAGTAGGAAAAAATGATATTTTAGTGATAGCTTCTATAGGAGCGGGCGGATGAGAGGGTATTAATGGTTTAACAGATTTAGAGGAAGAGTCAGATAAAGTGGATAAATAAAGATTGGTGTAATTATTTTGTTCAATGAGGTGATTAATATCTTTTTGGGTTGCAAACCTATCATCTTCAAAAGCAGTTTTAAAAGGAGAGGCTTTAATATTTTCTTTTATTTTTAGAGGAGCTAGGGGGGATGAGATTGCACATATATTTAACCAGATGTGCTTTCCTAGACTGTATTAATTTGATGAGAGAGTTGAGGAAATTATTGGGAGAGCCAATAAAAAAATGGGATATTTTGTTGAATTTGTTTGACATAGTCAAAATATTTTTCACGATAAATCGCTTGTCTTTGGAAAGTAATTAATTTACAATATATTGGTTTAAAAGGATGAGTCAAAAACTGATGTTTTAATAAAGCATAATCAAGAATAAATTTTGTATTAGTTTCTTCTTCAATAGAGACAACATTTATATGATATTCAGCAAAATCATTTATACTAACATTATCAGTTTTAGGGGAAGAGGAATAAACAGGATAAGCAATGTCAGTTGCATGTGGAGGTTGAGATAGAGAAGGAGAATCAATATCTGGAACTGTAGGAGGAATTGAGGAAGCATATCGACGAGATTGAGATCGAAAAGAAGTGGTGGTCGATGTTGAAGTAGATGTTCGCGGAGCGAAAATAATATCAATTTTACCATCATCATGAGATATAATTTGATGAATTTCTTGTGAAACTTGTCTTTTTTGACATTCTTCTTTATTAGTATCTTTTATAGTCCATTGATGCGGTATTTAAACATCATTCCAATTTATTAATTGTTTTCGATCAACTCTATTATTTCAAATGTTGGTTAAGAAAAGAGTGGACGTTCCTGTGTGCAAATTCGTATAAGCTACATCAGGAATAATGGTTTGCATTAATTTATAGTAGATGTGATAGACAACCGCAACATTAGAAGTTATGCCTTTCATTTTGAAGCCTTGAGTATATATGCCTAATACTGCTGCTTCATGAGACAAGTCGTCATGTGAACTTATGGTGAAATTTGGAAAGCAATTGAAATGAATTGGTCCTTCAACAAGACTGCCTTCAATCATGCCTAACAAGGAATCATTAAATTCTTCATGGCGCTTATCTCGAACAGAGACTAACGCTGAGGTATTGAGACCTAACGTTATTAAGGGCTTGATGGCGACCTGAATAAGGCTAATATGCAAGTATTTATGAGTTTCTTTATATTTTTGAATTTTTTTCGGAGAGATGAGATAGATTTCTTGTCCTTCTTCATCAATGGATATTGTATCTTCTTCTAACTTTATAATAAAATCTTGTTTTTTGGAAAACGATCATTTATTAAACAGAGGAAGGTTCAATTTCAGGAAGAGTCCAATTACGAAGAGATTGATCTATTTGAGAATAAGAAATCTCATGAATATTTTTAAGATCGAGTTTTGACATGTATTTCGGAGGAGGTTTGCCAGGTGGTTCCGAAAATGATCCAGGTTCAAATTTAATCGGTGTAGGTTTTCGGGATAGGGCTCGAGAAAAAGTTTTAATAAGGTTGCTCATAGGTTTGCTATAAGGTTTACACATACTTGGTCAACGATTTGCTGCTAGACTTACGCTCTCTTCTGCTAGACTTACAACGCGACTAGGAAAGTGTTTTGGAAACCAACAAAGCTAAACAACGAAAAACCATATAAAACTTAAGCAAGAGTTATATCAAGAAAAACTAGAGCGATTAAACAAACGAAGAAGACAATCACAATAATTGGCAAAGCAAACTAAGTATAATTCACAATAGAATATATGAAATAGTATACTTACAGCTTTATGATGATCAATGGCTCTTATACCAAATCGGCGGCCAACTACAAAGTTGTGCCTAAAATGCGGATTGAGAAGGTTGTTGTATCGAGACTCGATAAACAACAAACTAGAAGAAGCTGGATAGTAATAAAAATAGATATCTATATTGAAAACTGAAAGAAACACACACTTGAATACAGAGGCAAACTGTTATAGAAAATAAGACAAGGCAAAACTAGAAGGAAAGCTTACTCACGAACTCGATGATTTGTTTCCCTCACACATTGCTATTTATAGACTAAGCAAAGCATACCGTAGACGCACTACCATGGAAAGGTAGTCCTACAAACGACAAACTAGTAATAATCACTAGAATCTCTTTGCAAAAAGCAAAGGATTTTCTTTATAAAAAAGATAACTATAATAGTTGTACTTAGCTTTATCAGAAGCACTGAATGACAATTGCTGGGGTGACTGTAGCACTTTATGAAAAGATGATGTGATGACTGGAGCACTTTATGAAAAGGCAGAAGGGATAAGATACGAGATAAGATTCTAATCTCCAACCAGGATGGCTAGCAAAAATTGTCAGGAAGCATGAGCTTAATAAAATTATTGGCCTGAGCCTGAAGGCTGGACACGTCCAAGAAGCATGGGCTGGATAAAATTGGATGGCAAGGGCCTGAATCTTAATTGTTGAGATAAATACAGTGGAAACACATAGGTGATGAGCGGAGTATTCTCCATAAGAAATAATGAACGTAATCTGGATACCGATGATAATCTGGATAATGAATGACCACATAACTGGCAGGTTGCCGCAATAAATGCCATAATGCCATAAGCATATTAGCATCCTCATAAGTCCAAAAGCGAGAACTGCAGGGAAAAATATAGAGTTGATAACTGGTATTGGAGATATTTCTCACGAGCTCAACGCCAGTACTGATTAATTCGTGATAGAGATACTCAATCATAGGTTCCTGGATTGTTGGATCACGGAGAGCATGAGCTAACGTCCTCATTATATTTCGAAAGGATCTACAGAGTAATTGGAGAAATTATCTGAATGGGTTTTTGATGAAGCAGAATATTTATCTTCAAACTGCTGAAATCTTTTATCAAAATGTTCTTACATAGTTTGAAAATTTTGTTGAAAACTTTCATGAAATTGCTGCATGATGGCTTGGGCCAAATCAGCAAGATTGGAGGTGCCTGATTCAGCTGGAGCTTTCTGAATTAAAGAAGTTACACTTGCATCTTTATAGGTTTTGGGTAAATGAGGAAATTCCTCAGGCGGTGGACTGATATCAACTGGATGTTCTGCAGGGTGTTTGGATTGGTTGATTGCCGGTTGTTTTGATTTGGAGGGTGCAGAAAGGATAGAGATGTCAATAGAATTAACATCAAATTTATCCCACCATTTGCATTGAATTTCTTGAGAGAGATAGGTAAAGACTTGATGTTGAGCGGTAGTCACTATATGGGTTCCATAATGCCATTTAAGGATTCATGGGATTGAATCTTTATGTAGAAACTGAAAAAGAATTAGGTTTTCAACAGCGAATTTTTTGTATACTTCAAATGGAGAAATTTGCATGTGAGAGCCAAACTTAGTCCACCATTCAGCCATGAACCAATTGGGTAAATTAACCTTTAATGATTTTTTGAAGGTTATATACCGAGAATGACCCGAAGAGGGATCTTTATAGAACAAGATGTTACGCCATGCGTCGATGTAGTCTTTATAATTAACTTAAGCTGGATTTTTGTCTTTGACAAGCGTCATGGATTGATAGATGAATGGGCTCTGTAGAATAGAGAGTTGTTGAGACCATTCGATACTAGACATAACTTTTTGAATTTTAAATTTTGAATAAGCAATCTCATCTGAATCCTGTTTCGTAAAATGTTCTATAACAACGGAGCCTGTTGTAGTCAGAATGGTTTCGTAGAACTTTATGGTGACATTGGGTCGGTTAGGAAGAAAATGAAGAGAAGGGGGCAGAACAAACATAATTTGATCGGTTAAGGATATTTCCAGAAGGCTGGAATCAAGAAGGAAAACCTGATGACGATTACTGAATCGATATTGGGATTCGATGTCAGCGAGATTGGCTAATGGAGAAAATTTATTGGTTGTGGCAGCGGGACGCTTACCTTTATCAGGCATACCGATATGTAGGCAATGAATTTGAGGAGTAGTAAGAAACTCACGAGATAAAAAGTCAGGAAGAGAATTATCAGTTCCTTTAATATATTCAATATCAAAGTCAAAAATACTTATATTGCTTGCCAGCGAGCCAAAATCTGTATGGAAACAAAATTTTTGACATCTTTTAAAAGAATTTCTTTCGCGCCTTTCAAATCATCACGAATTAAAAAATTTTGATTTAAAACATCCGATGGAAATTTTTGAACGAATAAAACGATTGCTAAAACTACTTTTTTGACAGTCGCATAATTGCGTTGGGTATCATTCCAGAGCTTGGATGTAAAACAAACTAATTGTTCAGGATGGGAAGGAGCTTTTTGTAAAAGGATACCACCGTAGCCTAGGTCAGAGGCATCGGTCTGGATGATTTTAGGATAAACAGGATTGGCCAAATGCAGGCATGGTAGTGATTTAATTTTTTGCTTTATATTCTGAATAGCAGAGGTATGACTTGACATCCATACAAATTTTGCATCTTTTTTGAGAAGATCCTGCAAAGGTTTGCGATCTAAAGCAGCATTCTGATAGAAATCAGATAAATAATTGAGACAACCAAGAAATCGTTGCAAATGATTTTTATCAATGAGCTGATCACAAAATTTGTCTGCAAAATTGATGACTTTGCTAACTGGAGTAATGGTTTGATTTGATATTTTGAAACCTAAGAAGGTAACAGTTATTTGGAATAGATGCATTTTCTTTTGAGATAGCACAAGGCCATTTTTGAGTATGAGTGCCTAAAAGGTATAGAGATGTTTCCAATGTTGATCAATTGATTTAGAGAAAATCAAAATATCATCAATGTAACAAGGATAAAGTCATGGTAAGGATTAAAGATATCATTCATTATTTTTTGAAATTTAGAAGGAGCATTTTTTTAGGCCAAAAGGCATTACATTCCATTGGTATTGACCAAATGGAGTGTTAAAAGCAGATTTATAACGATTAGTAGGATGAACCCGAATTTGCCAAAATCCAGATTTAAGATCAAATTTAGAGAATACTACTGTAGAAGTAGTGGTTTTTATTAGATCATATTTATTTGGTAAAGGATATCTCATAGTTTCGAGAACTTTATTCAAAGGTTTATAATTTATGAAAAGACGAGGAGCACCTCGTTCAAGTTCAGGAGCGTTTTCAACATAGAAAGCAATACGGCTCCAAGGGGATTTAGAAAGAGTAATTAATTTTTTATCAAGTAGATCCTTAATTTTATTTTGACAAAGTGTTCTTAATCGAGAATTCATTCGAGAAGGGTTGGCTTTTGTAGGAATATTCGATTCATGAAATTCAGGGATATATGGGAGAGTAACAATATGATGTTTACGATCCCAGAAAGTGGAAGGAATATCAGAACATCATTTTTTACGTAAATTGGTTTGAAAAGTATGTAATTTATGTTGAAATCAAGGATTTTGTATCTATTGATCAGTTTTGAGAAAATTGATTTCAAAACGTAAAAAGTTTATGTGAGTTTGTTTAGAAACAATTTGATGAAATAGATGATTTAAATATTTTTCTTTCGGAGGTTGAATAAAAGAAAATAAAATTTGTTTATTATGAAAAGTGGTAGAAATACCTTTTTAAGAAACTTAAAATGGTTGAACGTGTTGTAAAAATGGGGTGCCAAGTAATATATCATGTTGAAGACATTTAACAATGATGAATGATGTAGGGATACAAATAGATTGATGACGAATATGAGCAATAGGAACTTTATAATTAATGGAGGATTTTGTACCATTTTGCGGTAGAGATTTAGTTGTATTTTCACAATATCGTAACGGGATAAGTCCTTCATGGATGCAATTTAAATCAACACCTAAATCGATTAAAGCAGAACATTTGTATGAAAAATCTTTTATGGCAATGGCTATTGGGGTAAACCAGTGTTGATGAGTATAGCGAGTAATCGCTTCAATGAAAACATTATCGGGATCAAATTCATTTACCGAATTAGTATTTATTGTGTCAAGGGTAGTAACCCGATCAGTTAATAATTTGATTTCTGATCTCAAATGATTAATTTCAGTTTGTAAGGACTGTACGATTGCTTGATGAGGTTTGTTATTAACAACTTTCATTAGACCAACAAAGGAATATTTATTAGGATCAATATTTAATTGTTGTTTGAATTTATGATGTTTTTTATTAGATGGCTCAGGTTGAGGTTCTGTATCAAAAGCTTTTGGTAAAAGTTATGTGAAATATTTATATTTGAGAGAGGGATTGGTGATCTGTTCACCTATAGCAAAGATGAGTTCTTCATGGGCAGTTAAAACATTTATTTCTATATCAGAAGAGGAAGATGTATTAAGCATATTCGTAGTGCAGTGACATACATCAGAAGATGAATCAAAATCAAATTGATGAATCTGTTGAACTTCGAATTTATAATCTTTGAGATGACATTTATTAGCATAATGACCAGGCTTTCCGCATGTATAACAAACATTTTTCTTCTTGGTTGAAGATGAAGGATTGGATTTAGAACCTTTATGTTGTTTTCCCTTAGGACGGGATTTAGGATGAGAATAATACTGATGTTTAGGAGATTTAGAGTGACGTTTTAGTCTATGTTTCCTAGTATGGGTTGCTAAAGGAGTAATATCTAAATCATGGCCTAAATCATAACAGAAATTGCCATGATCACGTTTCAATGTATTCTTTTCTTTTTGTAATTGGCGCTTAACAAGCATATCATTGCGAGATTGAAATTCCACAAGATTGAACATATTGGAGTAAATCTCCATAGGATAGAGCGATCCAGTTCATAGAACCATCATTTTGATCTTTGATGTATTCTTTACCTTTAGCGTGACAAAGAATTGGGGTAAACCTGCAATAAATCTTTTTTTCCAAAAAGAAGTATCATGCTCGGTTAATTGATAAAGTTTGGTGATGAATGTATCTTTATACCATCGATAATCATTTTAGGTTTTACACCTTAAGTTTCGCAATTGATCACTGATTTTCTCATTAAGAGAAGAGAGATGGCCGACAAAATACCAGATAATATTAGCTAGTAAAATGTCAACTCCTTTAGGTTGAATTTTACCTTGATCATCAAGGATTGGATTTCCATCGGAATCACGTATGATAGAGGAGATAATGTTATTGCGATTTTCTAAAGTGAACACATAATGTCACCAACCAAATGATTGGCCAGTGAAACCAGCTGCAATTGCCGTAGAAATTATTGCTTCGGGATGATTTTGAATGAGGCAGGCCTTGGCATAAATTTGAATTTGTAATAAGACTTTCATAATTTGATATTCGGATAAACCATCTATGTTCCAATCATAAACGACATTTCCATCAAATTTTTGATGATGCTTAATCTTTTCTTCAATAATAAGATCAACTGGAGAAGGTCGGGAATAAAATTGTTTCCGAAGAGGATAACGATTGGAATATGAATTTTTTCGTCAAATAACTTTATGGATAGAGATATGATCAGAAATTAGCGGCCAACTACAAAGTTGTACCTAAAATGCGGATTGAGAAGGTTGTTGTATCGAGACTCAATAAACAACAAACTAGAAGAAGCTGGATAGTAATAAGAATAGATATCTATATTGAAAACTGAAAGAAACACGGAAAGAAACACCCACTTGACTACAGAGGCAAATTGTTATAGGACATAAGACAATACAAGACTAGAAAAAATGCTTACTCACTAACTCAATACCTTGCATTCTTCACACACTTCTATTTATAGACCAAGTAACGCACACTAATTATTGTAGACGCACTACCGTGGAAAGGTAGTCCTACAAACGAAAAACTAGTAATAATTTTTACAATCTCTTTATGAAAAGCAAAGGATTTGCTTTAGTAAAAGAGATAACTTTAACAGCTGTACACAGCTTTATTTGGGAGCACTGGATGACACATGACGTGATGACTGTAGCACTTTATGAAAAGGTGGAACGGATAAGATTTGAGATAAGATTCTTATCTCCAATCAGGATGGCTAGCGAAAATTGCCAGGAAGCATGAGCTTAATAAAATGATTGGCCTGAGCCTGAAGGCTGGACACGTCCAGGAAGCATGGGCTGGATAAAATTGGATGGCAAGGGCCTGAATCTTAATTGTTGAGATAAATATAGTGGAAACACATAGGTGATGAGCGGAGTATTCTCCATAAGAAATAATGAAGGTAATCTGGATACCGATGAAAATCGGGATAATGAATGACCACATAAATGGCAGGTTGCTGCAATAAATGCCATAATGCCATAAGCATATTAGCATCCTCATAAGTCCAAAATAGAGAACTGCGGGGAAACATATAGAGTTGATATCTGGTATTGGAGATATTTCTCATGAGCTCAATGCCATTACCGATTAATTCGTGATAGAGATACTCAATCATAGGTTCCTGGATTGCTGGATCACGGAAAGTATGAGCTAACGTCCTCATTATATTTCGAAGGGATCTACAGAGTAATTGGAGAAATTATCTGAATGGGTTCTTGATGAAGCAGAATATTTATCTTCAAATTGCTGAAATCTTTTATCAAAATGTTCTTGCATTATTTGAAAATTTTGTTGAAAACTTTCATGAAATTGCTGCATGATGGCTTGGGACAAATCAACAGGATTGGAGGTGCTTGATTCAGCTGGAGCTTTTTGAATTAAAGAAGTTACACTTGCATCTTTATAGGTTTTGGGTAAAGGAGGAAATTCCTCTGGTGGTGGACTTATATCAACTGGATGTTCTGTAGGGTGTTTGGATTGGTTGATTGTCGGTTGTTTTGATTTGGAAAGTGCAGAAGGGATAGAGATGTCAATAGAATTGACATCGAATTTATCCCACCATTTGCATTAGATCTTTTGAGAGGGATAGGTAAAAACTTAATGTTGAGCGGTAGTCACTGTATGGGTTCCATAGTGCCATTTAAGGATCCATGGGATTGAATGTTTATGCAGAAACTGAAAAAGGGTTAGTTTTTCAGCTGCGAATTTTTTGTATACTTCAAATGGAAAAATTTCCATGTGAGGGCTAAACTTAGTCCACCATTCCGCGATGAACCAATTGGGTAAATTAACCTTTAATGATTTTTTGAAGGTTATATACCAAGAATGACCCGAAGAGGGATCTTTATAGAACAAGATGTTACGTCACGCATTGATGTAGTATTTATAGTTAACTTGAGCTGGATTTTTGTCTTTGACAAGCGTCATGGATTGATAGATGAATGGGCTCTGTAGAATAGAGAGCTGTTGAGACCATTCGATACTTGACATAACCTTTTGAATTTTAAATTTTGAATAAGTAATCTCATCTGAATTCTGTTTTGTAAAATGTTCTATAACAACGGAGCCTGTTGTAGTCAGAATGGTTTCGTAGAACTTTATGGTGACATTGGGTCGGTTAGGAATAAAATGAAGAGAAGGGGGCAGAACAAACATAATTTGATCGGTTAAGGATATTTCCAGAAGGCTGGAATCAAGAAGGAAAACCAGATGACGATTACTGAATCGATATTGGGATTTGATGTCATCGAGATTTAACATCGAATTTATCCCACCATTTGCATTGAATTTCTTGTGAGAGGTAGGTAAAGACTTGATGTTGAGCAGTAGTCACTATATGGGTTCCATAATGCCATTTAAGGATCCATGGGATTGAATGTTTATGCAGAAACTGAAAAAGAATTAGGTTTTCAGCTTCGAATTTTTTGTATACTTTAAATGGAAAAATTTCCATGTGAGGGCCGAACTTAGTCCACCATTCAGCCATGAACCAATTGGGTAAATTAACCTTTAATGATTTTTTGAAGGTTATATACCGAGAATGACCCGAAGAGGGATCTTTATAGAACAAGATGTTACGCCATGCATCAATGTAGTCTTTATAGTTAACTTGAGCTAGATTTTTGTCTTTGACAAGCGTCTTGGATTGATAGATGAAGGGGCTCTGTTGAACTGAGAGCTGTTGAGACCAATCGATACTTGATAGAACCTTTTGAATTTTAAATTATGAATAAGCAATCTCATCTTAATTATGTTTTGTAAAATGTTCTATAACAACGGAGCCCCGTTGTAGTCAAAAGTGCTTCATATAACTTTATGGTGACATTAGGACGGTTAGGAAGAAAATGAAGATTAGGAGGCAAGATATACTTGATTTGATTGTCTAAGGATTTTTCCAGAATGCTGGAATCAAGAAGGAAAACCAGATGTCGATTACTGAAGCGATATTGGGATTTGATGTCAGAGAGATTAGATAATGGAGAAAATTTATTGGTTGTAGCCGGACGCTTACCTTTATCAGGCATACCGATCTCTAGGCAATGAATTCGAGGAGAACTAAGAAACTCACGAGATAAAAAGTCAGGAAGAGAATTATCAGTTCCTTTAATATATTCAATATCAAAATAAAAAATACTTAATATTGCTTACCAGCGAGCAAAAATCTGTTTGGAAATCAAATTTTTGACATCTTTTAAAAGAATTTCTTTCGCGGCTTTACAATCAACACGAATTAAAAATTTTTGATTTAAAACATCCGATTGAAATTTTTGAACGCATAAAATGATTGCTAAAACTTCTTTTTTGACAGTCGCATAATTGCGTTGGGTATCATTCCAGAGCTTGGATGTAAAACAACTAATTGTTCCGGATGGGAATGAGCCTTTTGTAAAAGGATACCACCGTAGCCTAGGTCAGAGGGATCGGTCTGGATGATTTTAGGATAAACGGGATTGGCCAAATGCAGGCATGGTAGTGATTTAATTTTTTTCTTTATATTTTGAATAGCATAGGTATGACTTGACGTCCATTCAAGTTTTGCATCTTTTTTGAGAAGATCCTGCAAAGGTTTGCAATCTAAAGCAACATTCTGATAGAAATCAGATAAATAATTGAGACAACCAAGAAATCGTTGCAATTGATTTTTATCAGTGAGCTGATCACGAAATTTGTCAGCAAAATTGATGACTCTGTTAACTGGAGTAATGGTTTGATTTGATATTTTGAATCCTAAGAAAGTAACAGTTGTTTGGAATAAATGCATTTTCTTTTGAGATAGCACAAGGCCATTTTTGAGTATGAGTGCCTGAAAGGTATAGAGATGTTTCCAATGTTGATCAATTGATTTAAAGAAAACCAAAATATCATCAATGTAAACAAGGATAAAGTCATGGTAAGGATTAAAGATATCATTCATTATTTTTTGAAATTCAAAAGGAGCATTTTTTAGGCCAAAAGGGATGACATTCCATTGGTATTGACCAAATGGAGTGTTAAAAGCAGTTTTATAATGATTAGTAGGATGAACCTGAATTTGCCAAAATTCAGATTTAAGATCAAATTTAGAGAATACTACTATAGAAGTAGTGGCTTTTATTAGATCATATTTATTTGGTAAAGGATATCTGATAGTTTTGAGAAATTTATTCAAAGGTTTATAATTTACGACAAGACGAGGAGCACCTCGTTCAAGTTCAAGAGCATTTTCAACATAGAAATCAGTAGAGCTCCAAGGGGATTTAGAAGGAGTAATTAATTTTTTATCAAGTAGATCCTTAATTTCGTTTTGACAAAGTGTTCTTAATCGAGAATTCATTTGAGAAGGGTTGGCTTTTGTAGGAATATTTGATTCATGAAATCCAGGGATATATGGGAGAGAAACAATATGATGTTTACAATCCCAGAAAGCGGAAGGAGTATCAGAACAACATTTTTTAATGTAAATTGGTTTGAAAAGTCTATAATTTATGTTGAAATGAAGGATTTTGTAAATATTGATCAGTTTTGAAAAAAATGATTTCAGAACGTAAAAAGTTTATGTGAGTTTGTTTAGAATCAATTTGATGAAAGAGATGATTTAAATATTTTTCTTTAGGAGGTTGAATAAAAGAAAATAAAATTTGTTTATTATGAAGAGTGGTAGAAATACCTTTTGAATAAACTAAAAATGGTTGAATGTGTTGTAAAAATGGGGTGCTAAGTAATATATTATGTTGAAGACCTTTAACAATGATGAATGATGTAGGGATACAAATAGATTGATGACAAATATGAGCAATAGGAACTTTATAATTAATGGAGGATTTTGTACCATTTGCAATAGAGATTTTACTTATTGTATTTTCACAATATCGTAACGGGATAAGTCCTTCACGGATGCAATTTGGTATCAGAGCCATTGATCATCATAAAGTTGTAAGTATACTCTTATGGAAGGCTAAAAATAGAAACCAATAAATGATTGTATTACAAAAGAGACCTAGAAACAAGAAAGAGAGTTGATCAACAAAAACGAATGCCGAGGTGGAGTATTATGTACTTCTTTGCAAATACGTTTACAAAGGAGTAGGGGCAAGTGATATGGTATAGCACCGATGTGCCTTGAGCTATGTATAAAATGGTTGATATCCCAACAGTATTATGTACTCTTTTACAAATGAGTAGGGGCAAGTCATATGGTATAGCACCGATATGATTCGAGATACGCATTACTTAGATTCACAAGGAATAAACTTTTGATCTTAATAAATATTACAGCTCATCACTGAGTTAGCCTAGATAAGGCACAAAGGTTGTTAAGTTCAGATACACTTTTAAATCTCGATGAGTCAGCCTAAATAAGGCATAAAGGTTGTTGAGTTGAGATACATTTCTAAATCTCCCTAAGTTAGCCTAGATAAGGCACAAAAGTTGTTGAGTTGAGACACATTTCTCAATCAATAAGGATAGAGGAATTCCTTGGGGAGTTGGGATTTGAGATGCATTCTTATCTCAAATCTGAGATACGTTCTTATTACACACCAATTAATAGGGAAACCAGCTCTCAAGGCATACAAAATTCAAAAAAAAGATGTCTCCCTTTAAGATTTTACTGATTTGAGCATCGGAGTGTTTTCCCCATAGCCTCCACTCTGGGATTTGTTTTGCAGACTTTGACAAATAGTAGTCCCATAACAAGGTCAAAGTGATTTGTGTCTCTGATATTGAGGTTAGAGGTATTGTTTCCACAACATTTAGCATCATTTCAAGGGTGAGGGATTCGATCATCAGGTTCTTGCCAATAGTTAGCATGTATTGAATTGAACAACGACTCATATTCATGTTAGGGCGTGTGCTTTAGGTCAATCTACAAACATTATTTATCTTATAATTTTAATTAATAAAATAGAGGTTTTATTTGTTGTTTTATTATAAGTGATTGCATGTTTACCTTATAGTAAGATCCATGAGTTTTTGTTGAAATATCCTAAATGTCCTTAGTCGGTCATTATACAAGGAGCTATAATGAATTAAAACTAGTGTGAATCTTGATTGATGATCATGCGTATAAGGATACGAATCAAGATCATGAGTATTTATTATGGAATAAGATATTGGACCGACCCCGCTATAAGAACACCACATGGATTAAGTCATAGGTGTTACTCATGATAGGTATATGATTTAGTCCTTTGACTTGAGATTATCATAGACTTTAATATAATGAGCATGATAATTTGACACAATCAAATGTAGTCTTTAATCAAACAATTATAAATATTGTGATTGGTTACCGTGTGAATAATATGTGAAAGAGCATAATCAAGATTGAATTTGTCACTCTATATATAGAGAGATATCAATGGATCCCTCGATAAGATAGACCGATAATGGCCAAGTCCATATGAATTGATATGATCAATATCACATGGATGTTCTCAGTTTACCTTAAAGATCGAGACTAGTACGATTGAACATTAAGGGCGACTTTCCATGTTTTATGTTTAATCCAAGGATATCACACAACAAAAGGATATGATATACATTATTAATTAGGTTGTATCAATGTTGATATTCATGCTACTTGGGTAGTCATAATGCCTTGATAGAGACCGCTTATAAGTTGTGTACCAAAATGATTTTGATTCACTAACAACTTCGCATGAGCCTATTAGGTCGCATACAAAGAATGACTTTGCACAATTTCAATTTGACCATAGTAATGAATTTTATATGATAAAATTCATGACATAAAAGCTCTTACAATTTGTTATATGATAACTTATTAATAGGGGCATATGTGTAATTTGCTTAAACTATGTAAATACAATAGTTGTGTTATAACACTACAAAAAAATAGCAAATCAGAAACGGAAATTTTCGTCTCTGATTTGCATAAATTTCGTCTCTAATTGAAATCAGCAACGGAATAGAAACGGAATATATTCCGTCTCTAAAATAGTCGTCGCTGATTCAATCAGAAACGGAAATGTGATTTCGTTTCGATTTATAGACGGATCGAGACGGAATAAATTCGTTTCTAATCAAAGACGAAATTTATTCCGTCTCTAATTCCGTTTCTGATCCGTTGCTAATCAGAGCAGATCAGAGACGGAATTTGATCCGTTTCTGATTCATGTACCTAATCCTCGAAAATTAGAGACGGAAATAGCAACGGAATCGTTTGATTCCGTTGCTATTTCCGTCTCTAATTTTCATTTTTGTTTAGTTTTTAAAGTCTTATATATATATGTCTCAATCCAAGCACATTTAACCTGCCAATATATAATACAAATCATAGCTAAATAATATATTGATATTGCATAGTTTATATAAACTGAACATATCCTTAAATTATCTTTTCTCAATGTACTGTACACGAAACAAAAAAAAACAATCTAAAAAGTTTCTATATCGTATCTTTCTACAAAAGTAAAAGGAAAAATTGTTCTAAATGAAAAAAAAAAAAAAAACGAAGTGCTCCGAGATTATATAAAGTTGATTGTGCTTCAAATAATACTTGACTTCGTACAAAACACCTGAAAAAAGATCAAAAAGAAAAAAATCACTAAATTATACAAACAATAATAGGAATATAAACAATATTATGGGAGAACTACGTATCATCGCAAGCACAAGTGTATGAGTCAAACACAACATTAATAAAGTAATAAAGAAAAAGAAATTCATCATTATCCAGAAGGAACATGGTGTTAATTAGCAAATTATCTCTCTTTAAATCGTCCGTAGGTCTGCAAAATATAATAACACCAATGGCTAATAGCCAGCAGAAAAAAAAATGAAAATGAATCGTAATAGCTTGAGATAGGACCAACATCAGTGCCAACCTCAAGCCTTGTCCCAATCAATTTATGCCTAATTTGCATGATTGGTCAGTGCAATGCTAAAAGCTTTATTCATCAAAGCAATCACTAATACTATAAACAGGGTTTTAACTCCATTGATGTCAGCATAGATTATCAATTTCATGAAGACAAGAAACATTTAAGCAAGAACACAGTGTACATACTCAACAAAATCCAGATAATTCAGAATTTACTTACATGAGCTGAACCAGATTCTTTATTTAAATATCGTTCTTCGTCAAGAAAACATGATGGGATGTCCTTTTCTGTAAATGATAAGAATTTCAATGTACGTCATACAAAACTATAGAAAATAGCCAACAATTGAAAATCAATAGTTCTTTTCTCTTTTACCTTCCCTTAGGTCGTGTGTATGTTTCAGCGGAGTGGAGGGAATGGAAATGAAATACTATGAAACATCAAATCATGAAAGGGTAAAGGATTTACCTTGCAAAAAGAATCTTGTATCCTCTCCTCCACCAACTTTGAGAACATTTTCTTGCGATCAATTACACACTACAACAAAGTTTTATGTCGATAACAGTGCCACCAGATCTAACCGAGAGGACAAATTTAAGGCCAAGCATGTTACCTGATGCTTCCGAAGCATATCCAGGCCAAAAAGGAACTCCATTTTAGGGGAATCTAAAACTATAAAGGAACAGTGGTAAAATGATTTTCCAATCTATCAAAAGAAGGGGGGGTAGGAAAAAAAAAGTGGTTAGACAAGCATCAAGTATGGATAAAAATGCTAGCTTATGGAAGAATTAAAAGAGGTTTGTGAAACCATGTTACATAAACTTTGTAGCTTAGCTTTGTAGTGTTGGGGGTTAATCCAGACTCGCAATGGCCACACTCTCCAATGATACACAAAGTTAAAAATGGATAACTGATATTGGTATGAGATCTAATAAGGCTGCACATAAAAGAAGATAAAATTGATTGACTTTGATAAGGAAAATGATGCCTTGAAGAATACGATGCGGGGAGAGTTTCGATCATGCGAGGTGCCTTAAAAAATGATCTTTCTATGTTACAGATGATGAGTAAGACACCCTTCCAAGAACCTATCTCTTCATGCAGCAGTATTCAACATCATGTATCAAATCATTCACATGAATCTTTGTTCAAAAAGAGTGCAATAGGTTTAAATAATTTGCTTATATACTGATTTCGGGTAAATTCACTACCTTCAAGTCAAATGCACAAAGAAATGATGAAACAAATATTGCCTCATTGGGCATAATGCAAAGCATTCCCTTGGTGACCCTAAAGGCTTACCTTTATTGCTGCAACATGTATACGACCTAGTATTTACGATTGGCCAACTCCATGAGCAATGCCCTTATATCTTTCATCCAAGAGTCTCAACAATCGAGATGCAATCCAATAATAGAAGACATGGAATCATAAGTTAATTGCCATTTTCAAATACTAGAAACCAAAATTATTGAACTCCATGAAACGAGTGCAAACTCGAACTCTAACTTCTCCACACGTGCACCTTGAAGCCTCTATATCATTGAGTTTCGAGCAAACACAATTCTTGACTCATTACTAGTGTAAACATTTTTAACATAAAGTCTTATTTGAAAGAATTGACATTAATCAAAGACCTAGCTTGAGTTCTTGCTCATAGACATCCAATAAGGTACCTAAGTACACAAGACTATACAAGATAGAAAAGAGCATACCCACAACGCTCAAAGTACATGACTTTTAGATATAATTGTTGATTGTGCCCCACTATCGACAAATGCCTGGAAATAAGAAAAAAATAGAATATTACCACAACTTGAAGCAAAACAAGTTCCCCTACCTACATTGTTGATTGTTCCGTTTTAAGTACGACTCCATGGCATATGCCAAAAATGGGACAATCAAGGCATTCTTACAACATCACATCAACATACACTGAAGCCTCATACTTGGAGAGTATTACTTGTAAGAAAAAATTAGTAAAACGAACAAGTTACATGCAACTAAGTTCTAGTAAATGAGTAGAACTGCACGAATGATGAAAAATGAACTTGATGAACTCATTACACAAAAACAATGATGTAATATAACCTTAAGACCAGTTCATAATAGGAAAAAGGATTATTAGTTTAGGAGCTCAAACATATACGGCCCCTTTTCCGTTTTATAAGCTTCATTGCTTATAAGCTAAAAGCTTCATCCTCCTATCAAAGTCAACTTTTCCTCTTTTCATACTTGATACTTGAGTTTTATAATTGTTGTTAAAAACCCCTACAACTATAAAAATGAGTTGAAGATGTTTTAGTTTCTCATTTGAAAGGCTTCAAACCAGCCCCATGTTATTGCACTCCCTTCTTGCATCAATCTTATTTAGTGGTAGCGGACACTAAGATAAAACATTGGCCGGAGAAGATAAATGGGACCACAAGAAAATGAAATGTAAAATGCTGCATGTAAAATATGCAATTTTCAGCTTACTCTTGGATTCCATATGCAATGCATATGCAATGTAAAATGATGCATGTGTTTGTCCAATACCATTCGTTTCCAAAAAATTATATATGACTTGAGCATCAGCACAATTTTCTGCCTACCATGACAATTAGTCCCAATGAAAATCTTAAAAAGTAAGTAGACAATAAAAAACTGTTGTTGCCTGTAGTATGAAGCATCGGCGCAATTTTTTGCCTGCCATGAAAATTAATAACCAATGTTAGCTAGCTATAATTAAGCATCAAAGCCATAATTAAATATAGATAAAGAAAAAAAGTAGGCTTGGAATGCATGTTCTTGAAAGCAGATGCAACTATGTAACACTGGAATGTAACTACTGAAGGAAAGGATCCATTTCCATTAAATCATGATTTGCATATCTAGTGCAATGTAACATCAATAGTTTCAGTACGACACTGCCAAAGAATGCCAAAAAAAAATCACTCTAAAGGAGTTAGCTAGGAGGTAAAGCGAGCGGGGGGTTAACGTTTACAATATGGCATTTGCATGTCATCTTTGGATATGGTATGGTCCAAAACAGCTCAAAAGTTTACAATATGGCGTTTGAAGTACCTATAAAATCTCTTTAGATATGCAAAAGTGGGTTTATTATATATAAAAAAAGAACTAAACAGACTAATGGAAAAAGGAACCGAACAACAACATCACCGGTATCAACAAATCATAGCACTAAAGATAAACAAAACAATACAATCAAACCAAAAAAGACATTTACTAATGTAATTGCGACTCCTCCCCACAATATCAGAGCAGTGACCGACACCATCAACATGCCCAATCAACTCTTTTAACTTCCAATCTGTGATCCTAATTACTCATTAAAAAGTAGTGATGACATCAATATAAAATTTAAAATCAACCAGTCTCAACAAAATTCATGAAACGATGCAGCCATAAAACAAGCCATTAAAACCATTTGAAGATTCACGATTGAATGAACCAAACGACCCTATGAAAAAAGAGCACGAGAGGCCTAACACCCAGGGAAAACTGCAATTCACCAAAAATCAGAGAGCACCCACTTTAAATCTTCTACAATAATCGAAAAAATGAAAACATTTTATAGCCCAAAAAATAATACAACCAAACCAAAAGACGAGATCTTCGCAAGCAAATTGCAACTCTTAACATATTGGAATTTTGAAACCATAGCACCAACGAAATCCAATATTAACTTTGACCTCTACCAAATATCTTATATATAGAGACCACAAATCCTACTTAAGTGATCAAAATTTGAGACAAGAAAATGGAACGACACAAATTTAACCAACAACAATCTTTAAATCAAGTAACTGTGACACACGGAACAAATTAAGAAGTAAAATATATCTGCAACATGAAGCAATATAACTTGATGACTGGTTAAGGTTAAACATAGATATCTACTAGAAAGTCGTCCTGCGAAACTGGAGATTCATTAAGCCCTAGATCCATATAAAAATTGAAGGATTCACTGAGCTGAGAGAGATATATATAAAAGGAGTAAGAT
Organism: Stephania yunnanensis; assembly: GCA_039657365.1. Taxonomy (NCBI): domain Eukaryota; kingdom Viridiplantae; phylum Streptophyta; class Magnoliopsida; order Ranunculales; family Menispermaceae; genus Stephania; species Stephania yunnanensis. Next base: position 47,302,298 of record CM077585.1, on the reverse strand, counting down.
TTGAGGTCTAAAAACAAAGAAACTCCCTAAGAAACAGAACACGACCATGGTCCATCAGCCCCAGCAGCTCCATCTCCGTAGTTGAAGCTAATAAGGCATATCAAATAAAAGTATAATTAATAGATAAAAAAACAAATACGAGATCAAAACTAATGAAATGATACAGCTATACAACCAACCAAAACCCAGTAATTGAAGATCGAAGATCCACCATTGAAGCCTAAGCAACTGAACAGAAAAAAGAAAGGAGAGGCCTAATGACACCACATTAACCACCTGGGTAACCACAACACCAACAAAATCCCAAATTAACTTCATCATATACGGCTCTACCAAACATCTTCTACAAAGTGATTAGAAGTCCTAATGAAGTGATTAAAAATCTAAGACAAGAAAATGTAACCATCTTTGCTACATGTCTATCAACCAAAGAAAATGTAACAATCTCCGTGACAACATGGACAACAGACCCGACAACCCTCGTCCAAGCAAAGATTTAGGGTTTGGGAGAGAGATTTCGGTGAGAGAGAACGGTGAGATTTGTGAGAGAGCGGTGAGAGGAGAGAAAGCGAGAGCGGTGAGAGAGAGGGTGAGAGAATGAGAGCAGAGAGCTACGAGAGAGAGAGAGCAGAGAGAGCGGCGACGGTGAGAGAGAAGAACGGTGACGGTGAAAGAGAGAGCGAGAGAGAGGTGACAGGTGAGAGAGAGAGAGAGGAGGGCGGTGAACGGTGAGAGAGAGCGGTGGTGACGGTGAGAGAGAGAGGCGGTGAGGGAGAGAGGTTTCGTTGAGTGAGAGAGCGGTGAGGGTGAGGTAGAGAGGTTTCGTGGAGAGAGAGAGAGCGGTGAGGGAGAGAGATTTTAGGGAAAGAGAGTTTTGGTCCCCATTTTTGAATCATCGAGATCGAAGTATGCATGAATCTCGAGACGTAACGGACGGTTGTAATAAATGAAAATTTTGGTGGGAATGTTGGCGCCATTTTTTAGAGATGAAATTAATTCCGTCTTTATTTTCGTCTCTATTTCCGTCTCTGATTTGTCTCAATTCCGTCTCTGAATTAGTCCGTCTCAATTCCGTCTCTAACTATTTTTTTAGCAACGAAACTTATTTCCGTTGCTAATTCCATTTCTAAATTTCATTTTTCTTGTAGTGTAAATAGGATTTTAAGTGAGGGCGTATCTACATATATAAACAAATGGTAGATCCCTAAAAAATGAATAAGATTTTGTTTTACAATTTTTTGAGTTCTCAGGATTTAAGGAGAGAAAGAAAAATCATTTTTCAATCTCTCTTGGGGCTAGCACTCCAAATTATGGTCACCGTTCGTGTATGGATTTCTAATAGAGGACGCGCACTTGAACGACTTGAAAATCGAACAACGAAAAGGAAATCACGGAATAAGGTATGATTTACTTTCGTAGATTTAGTTTAATGGAACTTATTTTCGATCCTGTTGGGGGTTTTCAAAATTTGTTTTTGAATTTTCTGCTGCATATGAACCTCAAAAATCCAACATTGGTATCAAAGCATTAGTCTCGGTTCTATTAAACATTTGTATGTTTTCAATGATGTATATATGATATATGTGTGAAAACATTATCTTGATTATTGTATATATGATATACATATAGATTCTGTGGTAATTGTTATCAATAATTGGTTTTAAAGCATGTTGTTAATTCATGTATACTGATACATCGCATGATATGATTCAATGATAGTATTCATGTTTAGAATATTTCAATTAACATATATTTTATATTGAGCGATGTGAATTTTGTATGTTCACGGTATACTTAATGTTTAGGTTAATATGATTTAGATCTTGAACACATATTTCATTTTGTTCAATAATTATGTAAGTCTCCGTGATTGAGATCATGATTAAGTTAATATAATTAATTTAATATGATTCTGATGTTGAATGCGTGATTAATATCTCGAAATTGATTTTGACTATATATCTCATTGTAGTAATTCGTTTGTATATTCCTATAAGATATGAGATAGACTTGTAATTAGATTAGAATTACAAATCTTATAAGATATGTGAGATATAAAACAAATCCTATTTGGATTAGGATTCAAAGTATCTTAAGTTCTAATTGAATTAGGATCAGACATTAAGTTAATTGTGGGCCTGAGATAATTAAAAACGTTTTAATTAATATTTTCGAAATTAAAATAAGGGCCAGTTTTGGCTGATTGGATTGACAAAAATTACGACATATTTTATGTGACTTTCAATTTTCGCAATTGAAATTTGTCATCCAAAAAATGGGGCGCTGCCCCTGTACTTGGTCCGCTGATTGGTCAGTGGAACCACCGCTCGCTGACCGGCCAGCGGGACCGCCTTTAACTGTTCGTAGTGACCAAAATTCGTACAATAGTCAATATTTGTATGATTTCCAAACTTTTTAGTGATTATTCATGCATTAAAATATATGCTATTTTCTTATTTAATTATGATCACTAAAACAAATAAAAATCACTCTTTCAAATTTTAAGTCAAATGTCATCCATTCTTAAACACTTGTCTAAGCTTCAATCACATCAATATGGATCTACCTTCGCAGAGTGTATTGTGTTATCTTGGTGAGGCAAGTTGAGTAACGGTTACTCTATTGTTTAAAATGGTTAGACTTGATAAAGCTATCAAAACGGTTTTGGGCTTTAGGCACTAGATGAGATAAAACGTGCCAAGCCATAAGATGTCATAATCTCATAAAATAACTAAAAGTTACATATGATGTAATTGATAATTGGTACATACCTAAATAACCTAATTCGCAGTGTCATGCCTTAGCTATCTTGGAATTAGGTGAAACATGGACTTTAGTCCCCCAAATTAACATAATATTTCTAAGGAGGGTTGTTAATTTAGTGGGAGTTTATTCATCTATACTTAAAATGAGCTTTTGTATAATATTTGTTGTAGATTTATGGCCTCTTCAAATCACGTTATTCATTTGTCACTGCGATCCATCCTTAAGAAGGATAAGTTGTCTAGGACAAACTTTCTTGACTGGTTAAGAAACTTGAGAATTATTCTTAAGCATGAACGCAAGTTGTATATCTTGGATGATCCTATTCCTGAGGAACCACTAGCCAATGCTTTAAGAGTCGTGAAGGATGCACATGCTAAGCATGTCAACGACTCAACTGATGTTGTATGCATTATGTTGGAAACCATGGTTCCTGAATTTTAGAAGGACATGGAACACATGAAAGCTTACTACATGGCTACGACGTTGAAGGAAATGTTCCGACAGCAAATTAGGCAAGAAAGGTTCGAGACAGTCAAGAACTTTCATTCTTGCAAAATGGCTAAGGGTGCGTCAATTAGTCCTCATGTTCTAAAAATGAAGGGTTATATTGACCATCTTGACGGACTTGAATTTCCCATAAGCCAAGAGTTGGCTACGAATTTGATCCTGAATTCATTGCCTGATAGTTATTCACAATTTGTGATGAACTATAACGTAGAGAAGTCTATCTCAGAGTTGCATTTGATTCTTAAAACGACTGAGTAGAATGTCAAGAAACCCATTGCTAATGTGTTGATGGTTAAAATATGAAAGGCTTTGAAGAAAAAAGACAAATGTAAAGCTAAAGTTACTAAGGCTGTTGTGACTGTTATAAAGCCTATGGAACAAGTCAAGCCCCATGGTGCTTCTGCTTTACAATCCCATAAGGAAAAAGAAAAAGAATGAAATTGTCATTTTTGTCATGCGCCTGGACATTAGTTCAGAAATTGCAAGCTTTATTTTGAAGATCTAAAGAAAAATAAAAGTAGTACGACTACTGCTTCAGGTATTTATGTTATTGAAGTCAACTTGTCTACTGATGATTCTTAGGTATTGGATACCAGATGTGGATCTCACATTTGTATTAATGTGCAAGGTCTCACCAAAAGTAGAAAGCTGAAGAAAGGAAAAGTCAACCTGCGAGTTGGAAATAGAGCAAAGTTTGTTGCGTTGATTATAGGATGTTATGAGTTAATTTTACCTAGTAAACTTATTTTAGTTTTAAATAATTGTTATTACGTCTCTACCTTTTGAGCAGAAACATCATTTCAGTTTCATGTTTGGATTTGGATGGTTTTAATTTCATTATTGCGAACAATAAATGCTCAATTTCTTGTAAAGACATTTTCTATTCAAATGTTGATTTGTGTGATGGTCTTTATAGTTTATACATGAAAAGGTCCACATATACTATCGTTCATAACGTAAATACAAAGAGATTCAAGTCAAATTATTTGAATCAAACCTACATTTGGCATTGTCGCCTTGACCACATTAATGAAAAATGCATTTCTAAACTCCATAAAGATGGATTTTAGATTCATTTGATTTTGAATCATATGAAACATGTGTATCTTGTTTACTAGGCAAGATGACAAAGAGTCCCTTTACTGTACACAATGAAAAGGCAAGTGATTTATTGGGTCCAATACATATTGATGTATGCGGTCCTATAAACACAATGGCTAGAGGTGGTTATCAGTATTTCATTACATTCACCGATGATTTCATTAGATATGGTTACGTATATCTCATGAAACATAAAGGTGAATCTTTTGAGATTTTTCGAATATTTCAGAAGGAAGTGCAAAATCAACTTAGTAAAACTATTAAAGCACTTCAATCAAATTGAGGTGGTGAGTATTTAAGCCAAGAGTTTGATGATCATCTTAGAAACTGTGAGATTGTCTCACAATTAACTCCCCCAGTAACTCTACAATGGAATGGTGTTTCTGATAGGAGAAATTGGACTTTATTGGATATGGTTCGATCTATGATGAGTCATGCAGATCTTCCTATTTCCTTTTTGGGTTATGCCTTAGAAACTATTACGTTTACACTAAATCGTGTTCCTTCCAAAGTGGTTGATAAAACACTACATGAGGTGTAGTTCGGGAAAAGATCAAGTTTGTTTTTCCTTAAGATTTGGGGCTCTGAAATTTTCGTACGACGACAAATCTCAAAAAAGTTAATAGCCAAATCTACCAAGTGTGTATTTGTTGGTTATCCTAAAGAAACTAAAGGATATTATTTTTATAATCCCGCTGAGAACAAAATGTTTGTTACTCGAATGGTGTCTTTATGGAAAAATAGTTTATTTCAAAACACAACAGTGGGAATAAAGTAAGTCATGAAGAAACTCAAGAACCACAAATAAACACTCAACCGCCAGTGGGAGGTCAACTAAGTCTTGAATTAACTGATCCTCCACAGGTATCATAGGGCTATCGTAGGTCTGATAGGGTAAGACATCAGCCTGAGAGATTTAGATTCTTATTACCAATAGTAATGAGGTATTGCTTATGGATCAAAATGAACCTATTACTTATCAAGAGGCTGTTTCTAGCCCTGTGATAGATAAATGGCTTAGAGCGATGAATTTCGAGATGCAATCCATATATGATAACCAAGTTTGAAACTTGGTTGATTTACCCGAAGGTGGTAAGACCATTGGATGTAAATGAGTTTTCAAGAACAAAACTGACATGGATGGCAATGTGCATACTTATAAAGCATGACTAGTAGAAAAAGGTTTCAAACAGACTCAATGTGCATACTTATAAAGGAAGGCAGTTGCAAATGCATTTAGAGATTGGGTTGAGTCATACGCTAGATTTCCAAGATGGTTGGCGACTGTGAAGAGTAAGACTCTAGAGACAAAAATCGAGTGGTCACATAGACAATGGGCTGCTAATGAGATAAGTACTGCGTCTCCTTAATTTTGTCATGTGTTTTTCGCATTTGAAGCATCAATACAAGCTTTCAAGTTTTGCAGGCCTTTTATTTAGATTAACGTAACTTTCTTATATGGAAAATATAGTGGTAAGCTAATGATTGTCATCTCTGTTGATGGTAATGGACACATACTACCAATTGCATTTGTCGTTGCGAAACCAAATCTAAGGATTCGTAGGGATGGTTTTTGAGGATGTTGTGCAAACACGTGACGGATAGAGGTGGTATTTACCTTATTTTTTATCGTCACCCTGACATTCTAGAGGCGGTAAAAACACCGAACAATAGTTTTTGTCCCCCAAAAGGATACCACTGTTATTGCTTGCGACACTTGGTTAGTAATTTCACATGCAATTCAAATTGAGCCCTTGAAAAAACTCTTTTCTCGAGCAACTGCTCAACATCAAGAATGAAGATTCAATGCGTGCGTGGAACATTTTGCATATTTATCATCACGAACTCCTCAATGTGTGCAATATGTCAATGTCATCCTCAAAGAACTATGGACTCAATCGCATGATGGAGGCATGCAGTACGGATGGATGACTTCTAATGATGTTGGTATGTATTAAATGAAAGTTATGTTTTGCATTCAACAATATAGTTATCGCTGAAGTAATATTACTTACACAAATTTATTTTTCAATTCTAAAGTGTTTTAACGGTGTATTGAGAAGGCTCAATTCTTTCCAATAACATCGATGACTTAGATAATTTACTAAAGATTGGTGACATACCACGATCGACGTAAACAAGAAATCAATGAAGCAATCTCAAATGACCTATCCTATATAAAATATGTCATGGATAAACTCACACATTATGTACAATCTGCAAGGAACATCAAGTCAATTTGATAAATCATGGCATATGTGAGTTTGAAGTGCTGATTGGAAGACATGGAGATCGCATACATAAAGGCAATAATACCTAAGTTGTCATCCTGAAGGACCGGGTGTGTAGTTGCAATAAATGACAATTGTTTGATTTCCCTTGCTCACACGTGTTAGCCGCATGTGCCTTTATTCGAGTGAGCTACTCGCAATTCATTGAGCTATACTACAAGATGGATATGTACGCGTAATGTTATTCCTATAATTTCAAAGCCATCCTAAATGAGAAATATTGGCCGACTTTTGCCACGAAGATCATATCGAACCTAAGGTGCAGACGTGGTCGAGGGAGACTAAAGGGAACGCGAAGGCAAAACGAGATGGATATTCCTAATGTTTCAAGGGCCTTGTGATGTGGCATATGGTCATCAAGAAGGACATAGAAGGACAACATGTCCTAATAAAGACCATGATCGAGTCCCTACTAGGAAGAACCGATGCGATATTTGTCCTGCAGATGGACATAACAAAAAAAGTTGTTCAACCATAGCTCAACCTTCTAATCAAGGCTAATAGCTGATTTTGTATATTGTTTGTCATTGGCTTAAGTTGGTAATTTGATTATATTGAGATTTTTGAAGTGTCCAAAAATTTCACGTCATGAAGTTTTTATGTATTCGTTATTTTTTGAACTTGTGTTAATAAATTACTGTGACTTTCCAACAACATGACTAATTTTTTTAGATCAGTTAATTGTAGTAGGTACATCAATGGATCCAGGTCCATCAGATCCTTCACTTTTACATCTCTAATTTACATACACATCCTCGCGAACCTGGAGGGGTCAGGTAAACTTTTTAGATGTATACATCCAATATTCATGCATAAACGTATAATATATATATTGATTAATACATTTTCAATTATAAGATGTACGAAACATTGCACGTGTGTCAAAGGCGTGGCATCGTTGATCGAACGGTGCAGTACCATTCTCGAATGATCACATATCTTCGTTCTAGTGGGTTCTATTGGATTTCTTGCGTATCATTTTACAGCTTTGATCGGGCTTTGATTACCTCATTCGTTGAGAGATGGCGCCCAGAGACACATACATTTTACATGCAATGTGGTGAATGCACAATTACACTCCATTACGTGCAAGTACAGCCCAACTTATTTATCGAATGTATGCTTGTGATAGGAACCACCGATACAGACTATGTTGAGGTGTGTGAAAGGCTACTTGGTGGAACTCCTATTGGAGTTGATGTTATTGGAAATAAACTTAAAGTCTAATGGCTTGAACGTAACGTATCAGTTATAGATGACGACAACAATGAGGAATCAGTGCAACGTTATGCTCGATCGTACATACTGGACAATATAGTTAGGGGAGTGACTAATATATATACTGCAACTTAAATAAAAGAACTAACTTTATTTTTTATTGATGAAGTCATCGAGTCTCTTCCCGAAAACTGTACTGACGGTCACGGTAGTTAGCTATCGACATGTTCTCAAATTTGTTTCCACATAGTCGAGTGGCATCGACCAGAAAGGGTTATGAGACAATTCAGAATGATACAAGATATGCCATCAAACTGTGGTTTGACACCCGACTGCATCGCATCAAATTGCGAGGACGCACTTAAGAAAATTGGGTGGCTTTTCACGCAAACTTTATACAAATGTGAGAAAAAATCGTGGTGACAGCATAGTCATAGTGGAACAAGAAGAAGGACACGATCAACAAGACTACATGATGTGGTATCAATCAGTTACTAAACGATTCATTAGACATGGCGAGCTTTACGTGACTATTCGATAACCTTAAAACTATTACTTTATTTTCTTCACGAGATAAGTCTTAAATTGCGTATATTAAACTCTTTTTTTTTATATTTGTGTAACTTAGTGTATCGACTGTGGCGAGTGTTCATTGAGGATGAGTACAAGCAAGGTCTTGCTGCGCTTGATGAAGACATCGAAATCTTAGATGAAGATGAAAGGCAAATGTCTACTCTGTGGAATGATGGAATTGATGTCGAATAAGCCATTAATGAGGAGAATGAAGATGAAGATGAAGAAAATGATCAGGGTGAATCAAATAGAGATGTGAAAAGATGAACAAAATAAACATAGACTATGGGTGATAGCACCAAATGTCCTTATCCGCCATGTCCATGTCATCGGACAAAAACTGCTCCTGAGAGTAGCAAACGTTCTCATCCACCACGTTCATTTCGTCCGAGAACGAGAAGAATAGAGGCTGTTGGTGAGAGTAGCCAACGTTCATCCCCACCACGTCATTTCTCTTATAGGTACATACCTACATTGTCCCCAATGCAACCAGAACCTCTAATGTTTGTACCTAGGTCGATGATCATGAATATTTCTCCTTACCATTTTGATTCTTATGCACTCGGGCCGTCGTCATCATATATGAACCATGAAATGCCTAGACATCTAATGTGTCCTTCATTGCCTCAATACATGCCAAGTCCATTTACTCTACCATGTTATAATTACAATATGTCATATAGTGGATATGACCCATTCATGAATCTGTTAAGCATACCGCCGCCTCATGTTCATTTCAGCCAACTACATACGGAAGTCAATATTTTGGAACTGTTCAACCTTCTATTTTTGGAAGCATTAATACCAGAGGTAAATCGAGTGAACCAGAGGAAGAAAATCAATCGACTCAATGAAATTCAATGCAAGATTAGCAACCTCAACAAACTCAACTGGATGTACAAACACAACGTCCAACTCGACATAGAGTACGTCCGATTTGCATTATGGTGCAACAACATCAACGTAACTGTCGATAGACCTGTATGATGAGTTATTTTGATGTCGCGGTGATTTTTTTTTAATTCATATCTTAGGTGAATGAAGTTGTATACAAGCTTTTTCATGGAATAAACTTATTTTTTAAAACTTCCTTATTATTTTAATTTTAAATTCTAGGCAAAGAAATAACGTGGTTTTGACCTAAATTTTTTTTCATCTTCATATCTCTTCTTATGATTACGAGATAAAAGTAAAACAAAACTTTAAAGGATGGGTAGCATGGTTTGTATGGGTTGCACGGGTTGCCCACTTCGAGATATGTGTGTGAAGTTTGCATGGGTTGCATGGTTTATAGTGGATATGCATGGGTTGTCCCCTCGAGATGCGTGCATGACGTTTACATGGATGATCTACCTAGCGATATGTGTGTGTCATTTGCATGGGTTGTCCACCTCGAGACACGTGCGTAACGTTTGCATGATTTACTTGGATTGCACGGAGGTTACATGGGTTGTCAACCTCAAAATACGTATGTGAACTTTGCACGATTTGCATGGATTTGACGAGATTGTATGAGTTGTCTACCTCGAGATACGTCCGTGACGTTTGCATGAATTGCACGAGGTTGCATGAGTTGCACACCTTGAGATACGTGAGTGACGTTTGCATGAGTTCTCCATCTCGAGATACATGCGTGACCCTTGCATGAGTTGTCCACATCGAGATACGTGCGTGTCGTTTACATGGGTTGTCTACCTCAAGATATGTGTGTGACGCGGGTTGTCCACCTCGAGAAACATTCGTGATGCAGGTTTTCCATCTCGAGACACGTACGTTGTAACGACCCATATTAAATTTACAGATGTGGACGCCAGCGGATCAACGTGGACGCCAGCGGATCAACGTGGACGCCGCGGTAGGCTTGGACACACGGGACTTAGGTATGGATATTTATGGTGTGTTGGTTGCTTATTTGCACTCAAGTAGATATGAAACTCGAGACAGAGTAGGACGGGTAGGTGTCGTACACGTGTAGTTGGGCCATCTGGTGAGGAATACAGGGAGACACGTCACCCTGGGGCGGCGAGGGCCGCCGCATGTGTCTCGTTTGCATGGGTTTTCTCCACCTCGTTATGCACGTGTCGTTTGCATGTGTTCTCCACCTCGATACGTGGGTGTGATATTTGAGTTGAACAAGTAAATCCTTTTGAGAATGAGTAATTCATACACTTTAGTATTTTGTATGAATAACTCATTTTCAAAAGGCGTTATTAATACAAGTTTCTTCCACCACACCATACCACACCATACCACACCATACATCTACATCATCATCAATAGCTCTTTTGAAAAGGAGATATACATTACTTTTGTAATTTTAAAGTAACCCTCTCTATTTGATGAATAAAAAAGTAAACCCACCTTACTATGTGAAAAAGTCCTTATTTTTTTACTGACGTGGAGCCCTTTCACGTAGGCCTCAAAAAATAATAAAAAAAAAAAAGGTTGGCCTAAAAAACTCAAAACAATTAAGTTAGCAATTAATTACTGAAGTACCTTAAAATAAAATCTTATGTTTTATATCAGTTAAAGATTGCAGCAAAAAAAAAAAAAATTCATCTCACTCTCTCATGACAAAAAAAAAAAAAAAAAAAAAAAAAAAATCATCACTGAAGACACAAACTAGTCATGAGTCTCTTCAAAGATCTCTTATTCAGCCACGACATGCAATAATCTATCCTCACAAATGCATATTAATTATATAAAATTAGTTAAATGCTCTCATAGCACGGCAACCATGGCGATAGCAACCAGAGCCGCAGCCATGAGTCCGGATGCTAAGGTCCCTTTCGCAGAACCGGAAGTAGGCGGGGCAGGCGACAACGGACTTGGAGCGGGAGCACCCACAGCTGGCAACACATTGATGACGAGTTTCTGGCCTCCTTCAGCGCAGTGCTTGGCGACACCACAGATGTACCACTTCTTTCCTGGCTTGGCCAGAGGAATCACATCTTTTCCACTAGTAAGAGCTTCATTTAATGGTGGGATTTCACAGTTTTTGAATTGGGTACCGTTCACTTTGAACACATTGTGCTTTCCTGCTGGGTAGTTGAACACTGCAACCCCGAGTTGAAACAAACATTTAGTTGTAATTTACTTAATCATAGAAATACAGTATGTAACATAAGAAAACAATTTGTTTCCATGAGAGTAAGCAAGATCACCAATTGTGACAATAATGTAGCAGAGAAACCCCTCTAAAGATCTAAAACATTGACATTAATTTTAAATAAGCTAGCTAGACTGAAACCCCACCTGCAGTGAAGCTATCTCAGATATAGGCTAGCTGACCCCGCATATATGGACTGTGGAGACACATATTTACTAATATTTTAAAAGTAACATCACAGTTGTGTTGATGATCATATTGCTTTGTTATTAGGTTTGTTTCTCGCTACAATCGTAGGAAGTTAATGCATGAAAAACCAAGGTGCATATTGTGCAAGAAATTAAAGGAGTAAAAGTAAATTTTATGGAATTATATAAAACTTAATTAATTGTGTAATTTACTCATTTGTGAAAAATTAAGCTTCGAAATTTCAAATATATTTTTTTGATAATGAAGAAACAACTCCCCCTACTAAAGTTCGAACCATGATCTCTTACTCTCAAATCTCATGCCAAACCATTGGGCCACCTAATTCAATTGAAATTTCAAATATATTAACACCCTCATGGGTTCATATATAAGAATAGAACTTACGAAGTTCATCTCCGACGTGGAATTCCTTCCCGCTCGCCCAAGTAGTGTAGTTAAAACCATTGGTCCAGCCCGTTTCATCTCCAACTATGTACTTAGCGGCAGACGCCAATGCCGGAAAAATGATGGCGGCGAAGGCAATGACCACAAACACTTTGTGAGAAGCCATTGGAATAATTCTCGAGATTCACTTAAAAAGCTATATATGGTATTGTACGTATGTATTGATCCAATGGAGTTCTGGCATGAATGGGAGTCCGAGTGCTCTTTTTATAGTTTGTTTAGACAGTAGATTTGACATAAAAAATCACGATGTGAACCGGCTACAGCCGGCTAGATCGCACATAAAGACTTTGGTTGCTCCGTGTGAAACGCTTCACTAAGACAAATGGCGAAAATAACAAAGGGGCCTTTACAATATGGCCTTCAATTTTTCTTTTGTTTTTCAAACATATCCGATGAACAATGGAAAATGCTAGATAGTAATCCACTTTTAACACCTATATTTGACACTTAATTTGTATTATCCTTTTAGGAAAAAATTTCAAAAGTACAAAAGTTTTTAGTTTGAATGAGAAAAATAAGTGTGTTTTTTTTTTTTTTTTTTTTTTTTTTTTTTGCAAAACTAGGCTATGTCGCCTATACAAAATGGGCTATCAGTTGGGTGAATTTTTCCTGCTGACGTGGACACATGGATAACATATTTTCAAAAGACGCTATCAGTGTGTCCGGTCCACATAGGACGGCCTTACACAGATAGCGCCTTTTGAAAAGGCGCTATCGGTGTGTCCGGTCCACGTAGGACGGCCTTACACTAATATCGCATTTTCAAAAGGCGCTATCAGTGTATAGCTGTTCTACGTGGACAATGTTTACACGAATAGCGCCTTTTGGGAAGGCGCTATTCGTGTAAACGTCCACGTTGGATATCCACGTGAACATGGGCCGAACACATGGGCTATTTGTGTGTACTATTTGCGTGTATACACAAATAACGTATTTCCCGAATGCGCTATTTGTGTGTACTTGCCACGTGGGCTCGGGATACTTGCCATCGGTGTGGTATTTGTCGTTCTGAGGGACATAACAAAAAATATTGTTCGCCTCGCGATACGTGCGTGACGTTTGCATGGGGTCCATGGTCTGTAGTGGATATGCATGGGTTGTCCCATCGAGATACGTGCATGACATTTGCATGGATTGTCCACCTCGAGATACGTGTCGGCGTTTGCATTACTTATCCACCTCGAGTTACGTGCATGACATTTGCATGGATTGTCCACCTCGAGATACATGTCTAACGTTTGCATTACTTATCCACCTCGAGTTACGTGCATGACGTTTGGATGGTTTGCATGGACTGCAGTAGGTTGCATGTGGTGTCTACCTCGAAATATGTGCTTCACATTCGCATGGTTTGCATGGATTGCACGAGGTTGCATGAGTTGTCGACACCTCGAGATATGCGTGCGACGTTTGAATTACACGAATATGCATGGCTCGCCCATCTCGACATACGTGTGTGGCGTTTTCATGTGTTGTTAACCAGGAGATACGTGTGTGACGTTTGCATTGGCTTTACCACCTTGAGACACGTGCGTGACGTTTGCATGAGTTGCACGAGGTTGCATGAGTCGCCCACCTCGACAGACGTGCCTAACATTTGCCTGGAATCTCCACCTCAGGTACATGGTTCGCTACAAGGAAAATGAAATTTAGAAACGGAATTAGTAATGGAATTAAGTTCCGTTGCTAAAAAAAGTAGTTAGAGACGGAATTGGGACGGACGAATTCAGAGACGGAATTGAGACGGATCAGAGACGGAATTAGAGACGGAATTAAATTCCGTCTCTAAAAAATGGCGCCAACATTCCCACCAAAACTTTATTTTCTAATAACCGTTAATCAAATCTCGAGATTTGTGCATCAAATCTCGAGATTTGTGCATGCCCAATCCACCCCCTTCCCCTCCCCCCAAATCCCCAAATCCCACAAGTTCGTCGTCTCGTCTCGGTCTCGGTCTCTGCTCTCAACTCTCGTCTCTTCGATCGTCTCGTCTCGGTCTCGGTCTCTGCTCTCAACTTTCGTCTCTCCATCTCTCGCTCAACCCGTCCCTCTGATTAGCAATGGATCAGAGACGGAATGCAATTACAATTGTACCATTTAGAAAAATTTCCATTTATGTTCCGTCTCTGTTCCGTTTCTAAATTCCGTCTCTAATCCGTCTCTAATCAGCGACGGAAACACATTTTCGTTGCTGATTGAATCAGCGACGACGATTTTAGAGACGGAATAGATTTCGTCTCTGTTCCGTTGCAGAATTGAATTAGAGACGGAATTCATGCAAATCAGAGACGAAAATTTTTGTTTCTGATCTGTTGTTTTTTTTAGTGGTTTGTCCGCGTCGATATGCGTGCGTGTTGCTTACATTGGTTGTCTACCTCGAGATACGCGAGTGTTGCGGGTCGTCCATCTCCATATGCACGTGTCGTTCATAGGGTAAAAATTTTGTATAGATAGCTATCAATACAAATGTTTTTCACCTCACCACCATGCATGCCATCTTTTCAAAAGGAGTTATACCATAATTTTAAAATTTAAAAGTAAAATTTCATATTTTATGAAATAAAAACTATCTCTACCCCACTTTTTGAAAAACCCCTCATTTTAGATACATATGGTGACACCTGCACACACACCTCGATCTAAGATTGAAAAGGAAAATAACAATTAGGTATTAAATACATGTCTCAAATTAAAGTGAGTTATCCCAATTATTTTCCAATGAACTATAGGGCAAAGTGGAAAAAGGAGTTGAAAACACGCACTAGATCGATTTGATGCAGCATTGTCGTTGTTGGTGACGTTTTTTAAAAAATTTGTTGCGTGATGTGTGCACAAATCTTATGTATGACAATAGAATAATCTAAATCATATTGAGTAGCAAATGTTTGTAAGAAAAGGACGAGTTCTCTAGCCAAAGCATCCATATGGTGAGATGGATGAGACATGCATCTAAGGTAAGGTTTAGAGAGTGTATTCCCACATGGGTAAAGCTAAGGTCAAAAGAAAAAAGAAAAGAAAAGAAAAGAAGAAGAAGCATGAACAAACAATAAACCAGACTAGTAAACCAAAAGATCAACTGATCAGTTGATTAACAGTGAAAACAGTCTAGCAAAATCAAACGAAGAAGACAAACATGAACAACATACAATCTGTTATTCATTATCAATCAAGAATACAGAGTGCATGACCTATATACATACAAAGAAGGTGTACATTACACACCCTTGTCATAACCAACTGAACTAAACTAACATGTGCCTATGATACGATATACACCAACATATGATACAATACATTACAGTGCCTATATATTACATAACTCTACATCCCCCCTCAAGATGGAAGTCTATGCCAGTCACATAGACCCATCTTGGACAATAAATCAGAGAACAAAGGAGCTGGTAAATACTTGGTAAACAAATCAGCTAACTGTAATCTAGTAGGAACATATTGTGGAAGAACAAAACCACACTTGAACTGATGACGAACCAGATGACAATCAATCTCCAAATGCTTGGTACGTTCATGGAAAACAGGATTGGCAGAAAGGTGAATGGCAGCTTGATTATCTCACCAAAGAGGTATAGGAAGAGGAGTAGGAATACCTAAGTCCTTAAGGATATAAAAAATCCATAATAATTCACAAAATGTGGAAGACATACTCCTATACTCAGCCTCAGTAGAAGATTTAGAAACAGTAGCTTGTTTCTTAGTTTTCCATGAAATTAAAGAGGAGCCCGTGAATACACAATAACCAGTAAGAGACTTACGTGAAAGAGGACAAGCAGCCAATCGGAATCACAGTAGGCAACAATTGGAAGATCCAACTGAACAGGGAAAAACAAACCCTGAGAAGGAGTACCCTTAAGATACCTTAAAACATGAAGAACACCAGACTAATGTTGTTCAGTAGGAGCTTGAACAAACTGACTCAACTGCTGTGTGGCATAAGTAATGTCAGGACAAGTGAAACCCAAGTAAAGAAAACGACCAATTAGTCTTCTATATTGATCAGCTTCAAGTAACAAAGGTAAATCAACATCATCAAATTTACAGTCACGAGGAAGAGGAGCATCTGTTGGTTTAGCCATGGTAAGACCAGCATCAGTAAGTAAATCAAGAACATACTTGCGTTGATGAACATAGAGTCCTGATGAAGATCGAACCAACTCTAAGCCTAAAAAATAGCATGCTTGGCCGAGATCTTTAATGGTGAACAAGTAGTGCAGGAAGTCCTTGACTTTTTTAATCAACTCAAGAGAGGTACCAGTAATAAGAACATCATCAACATATACTAACAATACCAAAAACTGACCATCAATGTTGTAAGTAAACAAACAAGGATCATGGACAGATTGAATGAAACCAAAAAATTGAAGTTTAGAAGTAAATTCGTGGTTCCGTTGTCTTGAGGCTTGCTTTAAACCATATAAAGGATCGCTGAAGTTTGCAAACTTGAGTAGGAGAAGCCAAAGTGTAACCATCAGGAGGTTTCATATAAACATCTTCATCAAGAGAACCATGTAAGAAGGCATTATTAACATCCAATTAATGTAAAGGCCAATCTCGAGCAGCTGCCAAGGATAAAACAATCCTAACTGTGACATTTTTGGCAACGGGAGAGAAAGAATCAGTGTAATCAACACCTTCAATTTGATGAAAGCCCTTTGCAACCAAACGAGCTTTACATCTATCCAATGATCCATCAGGATTAAGTTTAACCTTGTAAACCCACTTAGAACCAATGGCCTTTTTATCAGGTGGTAGATCAGTGAGACTCCAAGTACCATTTTCCTCCAAAGCTTGTAACTCCTTATTCATTGCTTCGACCCAAACATGATCATGTTGAGCTTGAGCATAACAAGTAGGCTCCTTTATGTTTGAAACGGCAGCCAAAAAACACTTGTAATCAGCAGTAATGTGAGAAGAATGAATGAAAGGAAATGTAGGAGGGGCACCAGCAGAAAGAACAAACTATGTAGGAGTGAAAACAAAGGTATGGACATTGTTCAAAACAAAATCATTCATCCGAAGAGGCTTGTGAACAACACGATGACTCTTGCGAGGAACAATTACAGCATGAGGCATGACAACATCAGTAACATCAGTAGGAGGCACTAATGCATCTGTAACAGGCACAGAGGAAACAGGCAAAGTAACATCAGAAGGTGCTTCATTAGGATGAAAAACCTCAACAGGTAACTCCCTAGAATGAGGCATAGCAGCAGTAGAAGCAGGGACAACTCTCTAGGAATCAGATGTGTCAGTACAAGGAATAGGCAATGGACACTCTGAACTTGAAGAAGCATTGTGAAATGGAAATTGAGTTTCAAAGAAAATCACATCCCTTGAAACAAAACAACCATGTGTTGCCATATTGTATAGTCTGTAAGCCTTTTGTCCATGGGAATATCCTAGAAAGATACATTTAATTGCTCGTGTATCTAACTTGGTTTTACTTGGTGAAACATTGGTAGCAAAGCACAAACAACCAAATGTCTTCAAAGAGAGATAATTTGGTAATCTTCCAAATAAGAGATGATAAGGAGACTTCCATTGCAACAACTGAGAAGGCAGTCGATTAATAAGATAAGTAGCCGTAAGAACTGCATCACCCCAAAATTTATTTGACAAACCAGACCGAAAAACGAGAGCTCTTGTAACTTGTAACAGATGGCGATGCTTTCTTTCAACCACACCATTTTGCTGAGGAGTATAAGGTGTAGATCTTTGATGTAGAATCCCCAAACCAGAGAACAAAGCTTGACATTCTTGATTACAAAATTCAGTACCATTATCAGTCCTAATGGTTTGGACAAATGCTTTAAAATGATTGTGAATAAAAGCTAGAAACTGCTTGATGAGATTGCCTGTCAAGGACTTATATTTCATAAAAAACGTCCATGTAAATCGACTGTAATCATCCACAATTGTTAAGAAAAAATGAGCTCCTTGAATAGAAGATTGCTTATATGGTCCCCAAACATCCATATGCAACAGTTGAAAAGGACAAGAAGTTTGAATAGAACTCAATGGAAAAACAATTCTGCATTGTTTGGACATTTGACAAACATCACAAGGTACATTGTGTCCTCCAGTTGAAGAACTGTTAAGTAACAAATGAAGCTGCTTTGTTACACTAACAGAAGGGTGTCCCAAACGATGATGCCATGAAAAATTGACACTAGCATTATTACAGTAAGCTAATGATAATTCTGTAGGAGATACAAATGAAGCAATGACATCTTTATTGAAAGAACTAGAATCTAGTATGTAGAGACCTCCAATCATCCTTCCCACAACTAGAACTTGAGATTGCTCAATGTTCGGTATAGCACAAAAGGATGGATAAAACTTAACTGTCAGTTTAGTAGAAGAAAGTAACTTACTAACTGACAAAATATTATACTTAAATGAGTTTATATGCAAGCAGGAAGATAGAACTATGTCTGTACCGAGTTGCACATCTCCTATACAGTTAACTTCTTTAGTATGTCCATCAGGCAAACAAACCGAAACAGGTTTAGCTAAAGCAGTGATGTTAACAAGCAAATCATAGTTAATACACATATGATTTGTTGCACCACTATCCACAATCCAAGCATCCGAACTAAAAGAGGAATGAATGCTAGAAAGTCTTTTTTGCGAACTACCTGTAAAGTCAGAAACAGCTGAATTCATATGAGCAGGAACACCTTCAGCTGAAAGAGATTTTCCTTTCATGAAACTTTCAATGCCTTGCTGTATCATTGCAGCGATATTAGTTTGAAAATCTTCGAACTGAAATGTTCATGCATCTGATACATCCAAAGGTGATTCCATCATGTTTACAAAAGATTTAGAACCATTATTCAATTGTTTCTTGTCAAGCTCTTTCTTATACCAATCTGGAACTCCATAAAGCTTGAAACAAGTCTCTTTGGTGTGCCTTTTTGCCTTACAATGATCACAGAACAGTTCATCTTTATTAACAAATTTTTTGTGACTTCCTTTGCCAGTATATTTAGGACCACTAGCTAAACCAGATGGACCAGAATACATCTTGTTAGTTTTCATCATCATGGCTGTATCCATTACAGGTGAATAACTAATATGAACTTCCTTTTGCTTTTCAACTCTAAGAATCATAGAGTAAGCCTTGTTTATATTTGGTAAGGGATCCATCACCAAGATTTGATTACGAACGTGATCATACATATCACCTAAACCCATCAGAAATTGCATCAATCTGTCATTAGATTCCAAAACAGCAATTGCTGCTGAAGCTCCACATTCGCAAGCAGGTAAAGGAACCAAACAACTCAATTCATCCCATAACTTCTTAAGTTTTGTGTAATATTGTGAAACAGAGAGATCTCCTTGACTTATAGAAGAAATATCTCGTTTTAGTTGATATAAGAGAGGTCCATTACATTCTCCAAACCTTTCTTTCAATTCATTCCATAGATCAAAAGAAGAAGTAGTATAGAGAAAGGCTTCAACAATGTCTTTTGAAATAGAATTCAAGATCCAAGAAGTTACCATATAGTCCACTTTGATCCACCGATCCAAATTGGAATCAATTGAATCTGGCTTCATACATCTTCCATCAATGAAACCAATCTTTGTTTTCGCACCCAAAGCAATCAACATAGCTCTGCTCCAAGAAAGATAATTTGAACCAGTAAGAGAGTTAGAAACCAGTACCATACCAGGATGATCAGATCCTTGAAGGAAATAAGGACTCTCTACACCGAGATCTCCTGAATCATTAGCTCTTCCTGCTCCATTTCGAATCGAAGAACTTGAAGAACCATGAACAGACGCCATAATCATACACTCAAGCAATTAAACTCAACACAGATCAAAGAACAGTGAAGACCTGCTCTGATACCATGAACAAACAATAAACCATACTAGTAAACTTATTCATTATCAATCAAGAATACAGAGTACATGACTTGTATACATACAAAGAAGGTGTACATTACACACCCTTGTCATAACCAACTGAACTAAACTAACATGTGCCTATGATACAATATACACCAGCATATGATACAATACATTACAGTGCCTATACGTTACATAACTCTACAAAGCAGAAGAAGAAGAAAAAAAAATAAAAATAAAAATTGAAAAGGGTGGGGCTCTACTGTTGCTTATAAATGAACTAAGTGAAGGCCGACCCATTAAGTGCCTAACTATCTATAGGTTTGATAGAATTAATTAAATGCCTAACCCGGCAACCCAAACTTATATGGTAAAACCCAAACTCAATTACCTTATATGATGATAAAACACAAATCTGATGTGGCCGGAGATGCACGCATCACTTCTGAGTTTCAAAGTTCGTCTGCAACAGATGCAAGAACTCACAAACAATCTTTCAAACGTGAGTGTTGCTCCATAAGCCAATGCCGCAAACGTCAAGAACCCTAAGCAAGCAGAAACGGAAGGACGAGGAAATTATGGTGGTCTAAATGGTGCAAATGGTGGACAAGGTTACAGAGGTCGTGGCCGTGGTCAAGGTCGGCCGAATATCAGGCCGGTGTGCCAGATCTGTGGAAAAACAAGCCATGCCGCAGCTAGTTGCTACTATCGATCTGATTACTCTTATATGGGCTCTATTCACCACCAAGCGACCTCTGGACCTCCAATTCAAGGTGGCGCCACAACAAATTCGACCTCCAGTTCCGAATCCGAATGCTTTCTTTGCTTCTTCAAGCAATTACATTGCCTCTCCAAAATCTGTAAACGATCAAGCGTGGTATGGTGATAGCGGAGCGTCAACCCATGTTACAAATGATCTAATTCAATTGTACAATCAATCTCTTTACGCAGGTAACGATCGACTTACTGTTGGCAATGGCTCAGATCTTCACATTTCACATATAGGTTCTATTAAATCTGAATATTTGTATAACTTACTTCGATTCACTGATACACTTTGTGTTCCTAGTGTCACGAAAAATTTGCTCAGTATTTCGAAGCTTACTAATGATAATCATATTTTTGTTGAATTCCATCCAAATCATTGTTTCATCAAGGATCGTCATACCAAAACGATTTTACTCAAGAGGGAATCGTAAAGATGGTCTCTAGGTCTTCCCCCTATCGAGTCTGTTTGAGTTCTTTTGCCACTAAAACTCTGGATGAAGTTTTGATGGCTACTACATCTTTGAATAATCATTCTTTGTTGCACTCAAGACTGGGTCACCCCTCTGCTCATACTGGGTCTTAAATCTTGAATTTCTGTAATATTTCTGTTCCTTCTCATACTGTTGTTGAATTTTGTGATGCTTGTAAGCTAGGGAAAATTTATGCACTTCCTTATGCTAAATATGTTTCTCATGCATCATCACCATTAGCATTGATACATACTGATATTTGAGTTAATTACCGTCCCCTGTGGAGTCTCGAGAAGGTTACATTTACTACATACATTGTATTGATGATTTTTCCTGATTTACTTGGATTTATCCCATGAAACATAAGAGTGAGGCTCTTAGAATTTTTAAACAGTTCAAATTGCTTGTTGAAAACCAATTTTCTATTAAAATTAAAACTCTCCAGTGTGATTGAGGTGGGGAGTATAAACCTTTTTTGATGTAGAAAGGATCAAAAGAGGAGGAATGAAAGAACAAACCAACAAGAAATAATACACACAAACACCCAATCTAAGGTTTCTCTATTCAATTCTTCAATTTATTTGATAAAAAATCTAACTTGTGTACAGTGTTTACATCTTTTTATACTAAGACATAAAAACACCATAGTACATCAAAATAATAAATCATAATTCCCATAATAAGCCCCATAGTTACTACATCATTCTCCCTTTCTTTAAATGAGCTCGACCTCGAGCGATTGATTGAAGTAGGAACACCATCAAAGAGTGAGAAACAAGGTAGATCGACACAAGTGAAAAATCGAAGAGCACCAACATCATCGAACTTCTTCTTACCCAAAACATCAATCATTAACTTTTTACTTTGAAGAACTAGATGGAGTCTAGAAGCATATATAGTCCACCCTTGAAAACTCCTTGTATGAATTTTATCATACTTATAAGCCATGAAATGCTTTCCCCAAATCCAAGTAGTTGCCGCATGATCAAAGATATAAACCATGACTCAACTTTCCGAGGTTGGCCTATTGTAGCATCATAATCAATCTCACAGTGAAGAGTGAACACTATTACAACTTGTGTTCTATCACTCCATGCAACCGGAAAGACTAAATCGAGGGAATTTACCATAAGACGGCACCCAATGAATACACAACTTTCATGAAAACCCTTAAACCAAGAATCAAAGTCCGGAGATCCACCTGTCGCAGATTCATAGTCAATCACTTTAACAAAACCAAACTGCAGTCCGTGTTTTCTATCTTTACATATGGGAGTGTAGAAAAGAAAGGTAAAATTGAGATCATTGATCACTACAGAACTAGAACCCATAAGCACAGCCAACTCACATGCCTTCTTAGGCATTGCAAATAATATTTTGGGAGTGAAAACCAAGCTCTTGAAAAAGTCCACAAGCGGAGTGATGTCAAACAAATGAAAAATTCTCAATTGGACTTAATGAACCTTTTCAATAAATTGCTTCTTTAGGTTCTCTAGTACACCCACAATAAAGTAGTAGTGATGCACAACAGATTCTGCACTAATCAACTCAGGACATTAGAAACCCCATAAGAATTTGAACTCTTCCATATGAACGCCATCAATAGAACCCATTCTTGCAAACATTGAATTGAAGCACATATAAGCAAAATATTGCATGTAGCAAGCTTTTCTCATGTCATTACCTTGCCCCACTATAAGAGATGATATTAGGAGCACTTCATGAATCTCATAATTGTTCAGTTCATCACATAAGGGGGATAGAAACATGGAGTTGACTAGGTGTATTGTTATTGTGTCGCATCCAATAAGCAATCTTATACTGTCCAAAAGACATCAAGTTCCAAGGACGACTAAAAGCTATATTGGACATTTTATCGAATAAGCTTGGTGCAGTCTCATTGTGGGTAATCTTCTTGTGCATTTCATCTGACATAGCCAAACCAGATTGTCGAGCAAGAGAGAAAGCATTAGGAGCACGACCAATAGTGAGCATTAAGGTACCAAATTCTATTTGCTTGCCCACATATCCACCAAAAATAATTGTAATTTGTCCCTCCACTTCTATATCAGTAAAAGTTAACCAAATATGATACTCACTTACATGGTGAATGAGCATAGGTTCTCTGAGAGTTGACGTTGATGTTGTAATTGCAAGAGGACCTCTAATCTATGTAGCCCACTCACACATTAAAGGGATCAACACTCTTTTAAAAATCTTCAATGATCTGATGTCATGATTGACGAGAATTGATCGAAAGCTTGTGCATAAATTTTCCATCATGAACAACCAACAATCAAAATTGATGAGATTGAACTGTTGAACTTCAATGGAAAGAAGTTTTAAGAGAATAGAAACATGTTTAGTCTGACAGTTAAGAGATCCTTGGTTGGAAAAGAACCAAGTTGCAGATCTAGATCTAGAGGGAGTTTGGAGCGACTAACTTTTTTCATTCCTTCATCGGACCTATGATTGCTCGGCCTATGTGAGGATGGTGCAGAGATGAAGGAGAGTGGGGAGGAGGCAGCAAGTGGAGGAAATGAAGGGGCGGTTCTTCAGGGCATGTTTCGAGTGATGGAACAGGGGCGGTGATTGAAAAAGATGAAGGTTGTGGTTAGTATGCTATGGTTGGTGGTAGGGCAAAGGCGTTGGGGTCATGGATGACTGGTTTTGTAGGATTAGGGTACTCTTTCATTGATAGAACAGAGGCGGGTGGTGATGAAGGGAGTTTGGTAGGTGGAGATGGAGCGATGATAGGTTGCACAGATGAGGTGTCTTGTAGACCAGAGATAGGGCAGGCCACGACGAACATTCGGTGGTAGTGGCACTGAGAAAAACCAATCTCCACGAACAGCGCGACGCTGCGCACAACTGATTCTCTTTGAGCTTCAAGCATTGAAGGCTTTAAGACTAGAAAGAAATTCTCGCCCAAAGTCATCAAGCTTTTGATTCAAACGATGAATAATTGCCATATGGCCTGTCATCGAGATGTGGCGTATTCCTCTTTTGTTAGAACTCATGCTAGTCGACAACCTTGCTTTGATATCATTATGATGTGGAGAAGATCAAATGAGGAAGAATGAAAGGACAAACTAACAAGAAAAACACACACAAACACCTAATCTAATGTTTCTCTATGTAATTCTTTAATTCATTTGATAAAAAGCTAACTTATGTAGAGTCTTCACATCCTTTTATACTAAAGGGGGTGTATTCAATTGAGATTTTTAGAGACTTTTAGTTACTTGTATAAGTGGATGACTTTTAGAGACTTTTAGAGACTTGTAGATTTTTGTAAACTTTTAAAAACTTTGGTAGACTTTGATAGACTTTATTTTTAATGACTTTTAGTAATTTTAATGGACTTTTGTAAGGACTTTAATAGACTTTGATAAACTTATATTTGGATGACTTTTGATAAACATCCATGTAAATCTCGAAATCGAACAGGGGTATGTGCCCCACTTTTCACCATCTTCAACTTTTGCTTCGTTCTTCCTTCGTCTCTCCTCACTGTCTTGTTGAATCTCTCTCTCTCAATCCCTTCTCTCGTTCTCTCTCAATTTCGCCCCTATGATGAATAAAGAAGAAAAGAAGAAGACGAGACTGTTAATTTTGATTTTAGGGACTGTGTATGTGTGGGTGTTTGTGTGATTGAGGGAGAGGGAGAAAGGAAAGAAGTAATCAATAAAGAAAAAAAAATAGAAGAGACCGAGACAGTCGAACCAGAGAGAGAGGAAGAAGATGACTTGACTAGGGGGGAGGTTGGCTATGGTTGTATTCGGCTATGGGGGAGGGAAGAGTTTAAGCTCAACCCCAGCCAAAAAACAAAAAAAATGGGTCGATCGACTTTGATGGACTTCTTGCACATTTTTTAAAGCTTCGGTTAATTTTTAATTGAAAAAATAAACTACTAAGGTTAGTAAAAATATTTATTGTAAAAATAACAAATAAAGTACGAAAGAAAGAACATAGATCTAATGCATATTATTATTTACTACATCAACATCACTCCACATTTCGGTAGCTATAAAATTCCTCTATTGGTTGGCATTCTCCCTTTGTTGTTCTTGAGTTTCAGAAAGTATTTCAAAATCATCATATTCTTCACTATCTGAGGATAATGCATCTTCAATATCTAATTCAATTGGAAATTCATCGGAACGACACTCCTTGCGAAGATAGTTATGTAATCCCGCACAAGCCAACACCAGCTCTGCTTGAATTTTAAATGGAAATGGAGGAGCTGTTTTAAAAATTGTGAACCGTGATTTGAATATGCCAAACAACCTTTCAACCATATTCCTCAAAGATGCATGTCGAAGATTGAATAATTCATTAGCATTTTCAGGATGTCGCCCTTGCCCGGTAAAGTCGGAAAGATGATAACGAACACCTCGAAAAGGAGCTAAAAACTGACGCCGATTCGGAAAACTACAGTCCACCAAAAAATACTTACCTAAAAACATAGTAAAAATAAATAAATTAAATACAAGAATATAAAAAAAAGTACTTTGACATTAATTCACTACAAAAAAATGATATTTAGAAACGAAATTAGCAACGGAATTAAGTTCCGTTGCTAAGAAAAAGTGATTAGAGACGGAATTGAGACGGATAATTCAGAGACAGAATAGAGACGGATCAGAGATGGAAATAAAGACGAAAATAGAGACGGGATTAAATTCCGTCTCAAAATATTGGCGCCAACATTCCCACCAAAACTTTTTTTTTTACAACCGTCCATTATGTCTCGAGATTCGTGCATGCTTTATATCTATGGGACCAACCACAAAACTCTCTTTCTCAACAAACCTCTCTTCCTCACCGCTCTCTCTCTCTCTCTCTCTCAGAAGCTCTCACCACTCTCTCCTCTCTCTCTCTCTCTCTCCGTCACCACTCTCTCTCTCTCTCACCGTTGCCGCTCTTTGCTCTCTCTCTCTCTCGCACCTCTCTGTTCTCTCTCTTACCAATAGCCATGTTGTTTCGCCGTCTCCCTCTCGACCTCCTCCGCCGAGATCCGCGTCTCCGAGATCCGTTCCGACGACCGATCCATCATCCCCTTCGACGAGTTCGGCTTCACCCACAACGACCGCCTCGAACTCCTCGTCTCCCACATCTCCCTCTCAAACCCTAACCTCGACCTCGACCTCTCCTTCATCGGCTTCTTCCTCTCCACCCGCGACTCCTGGATCCACGTCCTCCGTTAGATCCAATACCTCGAGATCACCTGCGCCCTCCGCTCCGACTCCGTCCATCTCGTCTACTCCTTCGAGCGTCTCAAACCCCCAAACCCCAACCCCAACCCCAACAGCTTCGCCAAGATTGGTTCACTTGGAAGCAAGTGTTCTTGCTTGTTGATGTTGTCTGTTGTTGTGCGGTTTTGTTCCCGATTGTTTGGTCGATTAAGAATTTGAGAGAGGCGGCTAGGTCGGATGGGAAGGCGGCGATGAACTTGATGAAGTTGACTCTGTTTAGGCATTACTACATTGTGGTTATATGCTACATTTACTTCACTTGTGTTGTTTATGTGTTGGAGACGATAACGTCGTATCGGTATCTTTGGACTAGTGTTGTGGCCGGGGAATTGGCGACGCTTGGTTTGTATGTGTTTACCGGGTATAAGTCTAGGCCGGAGGCGCATAATCCTTATTTTGTGATTGATGATGAAGAGGAGGAAGCGGCTGTGCACTGTATATATATGGCTGGTTCCTGGTGCTTATGAATTAATGGTATGTATGGAGTCTTTTTTTCAAGTTTTCCATTAATGGCGAAACTAAGAATTTCCAATAGGGTCGGTTTATTTTTGTTAGTTTTTTTTGGACTTAATTTTCCTTTCCTTTCTTCTTTATTTTTTTTTATGAATCTGGTGCTTATGAATTAATGTCATATATATGGTTGTTCTCCTCCACCATGATGGCTGAAACTGAATATGGCATTGTTAACTTTAGTGCCTTAACCAAGCATGATTTTTTCTATGTTTTCTTCTTGTTTATCCTATATATAGATAAAAAAAAAAACGTCATTCTAAGTTAGATTATCAAGTGAAACTCATAGAGTACTCATAAGGGACAAGTTGAGATAATGGATTCTGCAACTGTAGATTACTTTCTTCCTTTGCAAAATATAACTAATGTAGCAGCTAGGTTTATTTGTTGATGTCGTGAAGCTAATGTAGACTTCTGGTTACCTAAAGATAGGGGGAGGTGTGTCTTTTGGTGAGGAGTTTGAGTGTTTAGGTAAGACCATTATTTGAGCTAAGATACAAATTTTAAGACAATCTTTACTTCTATATGCTAAAAACCCTTTTCCTTTATGTATGTGTATATTGATTGGGGTATATAGCCTCAGTCACAAATTAATTGGGATCGGCTACATAGATCAAATTCTTCCATTATGCTTGATTAAGTGCAATTGGTGATGAGCTAATTTGCGAATTCATATATGTAAATCTATTTATTTGAGTTAGGATTCTCTCCCCACTAGTTTCTATTTCTTCCTAGTTCATTTAATCTCTCCAATTTGTTAATCTAGTATTTTAAATTCCACTACTACTAATTTTATTCTCTCCATTTTAGTAATCTGATATCCAAATTCTTACTACAATTAACTTTTGGTTAATGGTATTATAGTAGTAACTGCAACCATAGTTACCTAATTAGCTCATAGTTGATGTTGTTTGGGAGATTGATTCATTGTTACTCATCCGATACGATGCGACATTCTTCACCTGCGATGATTGTTCCGCAATGCTTACGTTTGGATGATCTTCAACTTTCATTTATTCCTTCATCTCAGATTGTGGTGGTTCTAGACTATTTTCCTCTCTGATTTTACCAAACCTTTTCCTTTTTTTTTTGGTTTTCAACAGTTACTTGTGAGTCTCCCATCGCACTATAATCATATATATAAAAATTAGTTTGATTAGGTTTTTCAATGCAAGAAAAATGACAAACAGAGACACCAACAATACTCAGCCAACAGAAATTAAATCATGCAACCATGATACCAGGACCTTAATGCATACATTTGCAGGGATTTTGTCCATAATGCAAAGAGAAACCACACAAAGAAGATAAGGGGAGAAGAGGCGATTTCGAGGGCTCTCATTGTGAATGCATTACGTGGAGAGAGAAGTACGTTCTTTGATTAGTGTAAATTCAGGAGATGCAAAGACAAACCACACAAGCCTCTTCATCTGTAATGTAACTATAAAACAAAGGAGACATAAAAGCACATTTTTTTGTTCTTTAAGAAACAATACATCATAAAGGATTAAAGTAAATACATGCCACTGGTTTGATAACCAATAATGACATTCATTCTTTGATTAGTGTTGAAGTTATAAACATAGTGAAAGAGATCAATGCAACAATGGCACTTGAAAAGAAAACATTCTCATTAAACACAAGCACAGAAGTTGGAGAGAATCAACTCTCAAACAGATTGCAAAAACAATATTGTTTCAGCTCCTTCAACATTTTGAAACATGAATCGAAACACAACTTCCCTTTTTATACTTGATGATCAGAAATTAAGTAAACCACAAACCTATAATTTCACAAACAATTGGAATCTCTACTCTACAAGATAGCCTCAATATCAAATTTATGATTTTGTACCCCTTTTCTCTTAAATGGACCCGATGATTGTTTGAGGTTAGAAGTCGGTGTGGACTTATATAAATCGATGATGTTACCAAAGTGAAATTGAAAACTACATGGATGCTCTCAACACTATGTTTGGCTTGAGATTCGAAACAAAAACCCATGATTTCGATGAATTCTAAAACCTTGATTAAAATAGATTCGAATCCTCTTCGAATTTCAATTACCAAGTGGAGTCCTTGCAAATTTCGTGTGCAAGGCATGGCTATCTATTGCGAGAAGACCTACATCTCCTTCACTTGTACCATCGAGAATACAACACGAACAACGTATGTCTCGTTCTCCAGGGAGAGCATTCTCTTGATTGCCAACTCCATGTCATTGATCCAAGCAATCACCACCACATGACCATTACAAAAAGACTTGATCCACCATTCAAATCATCGATGCCCAATTTCGACATTGCAGGATCATGCAATGGCTTCCTATGTTTATTTGATGATTCACAACTAGTCCCATACACCATATTCATTTACAACCCTTTCACCAATGAATCTAAACAACTACCCCCAACAAATAAAAACTTCTCCAATCAAAGAGTGGTGCTAGGATTCGAACTTCGATCCAATTAGTAAAGAATACAAGGTGATTCGAATAGTCTATTGCATCCCACCAATGGTGAGTTGGTACATCGGGTATGAGACTTCGGAAATTAGCATAAACACCCTTGGCACAGATTCATGGAGGAGTTTGGGCCAAGCGGCTTATCTTGGCTAGATGGGGGTACACCATCAACATATGTGAATGGATCCCTCCATTGGTTGACGCAGTGCCACAAATTTCAACAATATCGGGACATTGTGCGCTTTGATTTGGCGATGAGCGCTTCAAAAAGGTCCCAGTCCTAGTTCTAAAGATTTTGGAGACACTTTACGGTGTAGTGGAGTTAAGAGGATGTCTATGTGCTGTGGTTCATACTAATAACTCTGATACAATCGAGGTGTGGATTATGAAAGATTACAATGTAAAGGAGTAATAAGCAAAAGAGTTTGTGATCCCAGCAAACGTTCCTTTTGGATTGAATGATATAAATCTTTCTTGTAGGACGCTAAAAAAATGGTTTGCTAGAGAATCCACGCGAGTCCTATGCCGTCTGCAAACCGGGGAATTCTTGTTCGAATATGGGAACCAAGCACTTGTACCTTATGATCCACGTCAGGAAGCTTGATATTCATGGGCTTCCAATCACTCGCCAAATCCTCAATCCTCCTCTCGAAGTAGGCTCTTATTTGTATAGATATTTGGGTTTAGGATTAAAGCAAATAAACAGAAGCAACACATTGTGAATGCATTACAAAGAGAACCAGACGTTGGAGAAGCGAGGGAGAGGGAGAGAGAGAGAGACGTTGGATGTTACCTCTCGAAGCAAACGATGGAGACGCGAGGCAGCGATGGAGAAGCGAGGCTGCGATGGAGACGCGAGGCAGTGATGGAGACGCGAGGCAGCGATGGAGAAACGAGGCAGCGTCGAATGGAGGAGCGCAGACGACCAAGGCAGCGTCGAATGGATGAGCGCAGACGACCGAGAGAGAAAAAGAGAGCGAGAGAGATTTCGCGATGAGAGAGAGAGGTCACGAAGAAGAAAAATGAAAGTCTCCAAAAGTTTCTCGTGGAGGCAAAGAGATGGAGAAGACTTTCAACATATATAGGGTTAGGTGAAAAGTCTCCAAAAGTCATCCAAACCCACAAATCTACCAAATTTATAAACAAATTGAATACCCCTTACTTTTAGAGACTCTCTAAAAGTTTAAATTGAATACCCCAAAACTTTTAGAGACTTTTTAAAAGTCTCTAAAAGTTCACATTGAATACACCAAACTTTTAGAGACTCTCTAAAAGTTTTAAATTGAATACCCCTAAACTTTTTTAGTCAATAAAAGTAACTAAAAGTCTCTAAAAATCTCAATTGAATACACCCCGCTAAGACATCTAGTACATTTAGACTAATATACCTATATCATAAAATAAGTCATAATTCTCATAATAAGCCCACATAGTTACTATATCATTCAAATCTTCCTTATAGAATAAGGAATTCATTTTCAATATTCATGTCCACATACTCATCCCCAAAATGGTCGTGCTTAGCGTAAACATCGCCATATTATTGAAACCACCCTTACTGTACTTGCTTAGGCCAAACTTCCATATAATTTTTGGTGGGAAGCATGTTATACCTCTGTGTTTCTAATAAATAAATTACCTATAGATGTATTACATGGATCCACTCCATATTAAACATTGTGGAAGTCTCCACCTAACTATGACATACTTAGATCTTTTGATGTGCTTGCTTCTCATACCTTAGACCTTACAATAATCATAAGTTTTAGTTTTGATCTGAAAACTGTATTTTCATCGGATATCATCCAATTCATAATAGCTAAAAATTTTGAAGTCCTAAAATGAAAATTTATATTAGTAGAAATGAACTTTTTAATGAGACTGGCTTTCCATATACTAGTATGTTTGACATTGCTAATTTTCCAAACAATTCTCCTGATACAACGTTTGATTATGTTTCCTTGCCTTTTATCCTACTCTTCCTTTAGTATCTCCCAGGTCTTCTAGTCATGCAGCTAGTGTCCCTAGTTCTTCTACTTTTTCTCCTCATTCTATTTCAGTCCTTTCTTATAGTACTGCAGTTAGCCATTCTATTGCTACTTATAAGTATTTATTTAGACTTATATATAGGTTTAGTTTAGTAGTATATTAAGTATAAATATCCCTAAATGAACTCTAATTAATGGTGTTGATAAGTTGGTTATTATATATTTTTATTAGTTTAATTTAGTATATTTAATTATGCAAAGTCTCTAAAATATATATTTAATTATATTTTTTGATCATTTTTAGGTGAAATGAAATGCGCGGTTGAATTCGTGACGGAAAATGACTAAAAATGGAGTATTTACATGCACTGACCTGATGCTGGACAGTTTGCCTCGAGTTACGCGTTACGCTGTGGGTAGAATAGGAGATAGTTCTTTCAACCAATCCCGTCTAGCCACGTCAGCAGTCTCAATTTTGTCCTCCAATCAGGAACTGCCACGTTAGCGCTTGTAGGAAAATGAACCAATCAGAAGTCGCCACGTGGCATCTCACAACACACATCACACCACCATATTTTCTCATCGCATAGCTGCTCTTTGATTTCCTCGGGATGCGCGTCAGCACTATTTCCCAGAATTTCGGTTGGTTGTGCGATTTTCTTCTCCGCCTACACACACCACATGTCGCTCGCACACCACGCCTAATAGCGTCATCACAGCTAGTCTCAGCCAATGGGAGAGCGCCACGTCAGTTGTTCTGCAGGAAATGAGCCAATTGCGCTGCGACACATGGATTGAACCTATTTCCAAGCTAAAAACGGCCACCAGATGCTCCTCGACGCACAAGTCACCTCCCAACCCCCAAAAATCACCAATTTTTAGTAGTTTTATATATTAAGAACCTAGGGTATTATTAGAGAACCCCGGCTATTATTGTTTTGTTATCGACTTC
Organism: Stephania yunnanensis; assembly: GCA_039657365.1. Taxonomy (NCBI): domain Eukaryota; kingdom Viridiplantae; phylum Streptophyta; class Magnoliopsida; order Ranunculales; family Menispermaceae; genus Stephania; species Stephania yunnanensis. The sequence continues at coordinate 47,269,795 of CM077585.1, read as the reverse complement.
TCTCGACAATGTTTGGCTAATTAACTCCTTGTATAGGTCGGAAGGGAAATAAGTTGAGATTATGGATTCATGGCATATTATGTGAGATATTTTATTTTATTATTTAACTTAGTTTAAATTCTCCTATTTCATTGTTGTTGCTTTTAAGGATTATGGTTTAGATCTAGGGTATGTATACGACCGATGCATGCTTTTAGGTGGATAATCTACATTTATTTGAACCATTAGTATCCATGTAATTGTGCTTTTGGACCAATACAGTGATAAACACTCACCCGTTTGCCGTTAAACTCTTTCGGTTATTGAGTATGCAATAATTGAATCTAGGTTAAATCGAAAGCGGATGCGATCTGGTTATTTAGGATTACTGTTCCCACAGACCCATGTTACTGCGGTTAGCGTGTTAAATCTGATTGACGGATGTCTAGGGTTATGCATTAATTAGGGAAGTAGTTAGTGGCAGACGTCCTGACTATCGAGATTAGGGAAACGATGAATTTCTGGCGAATGTCAATTTTCTATAGCTAATCTAGGAGAATATAAATTAATGACTTTTTGGAAAAGATTGAAGACCATGATTGCCATTGAATCTCGATCCTGATTTGCGAAAATGTAGACCTAATTGTTACTTAGGTATTTATTAATTGTTTTAAAAATTAGTTTAGTTGTTTTATTTTATTTAGTTTAGTAAGATTAGTTAGTTAAATTAATATCTATTTTAAAACCCCCAATTTTTTTTTGTTGTTTTTAACCTAAGAAAGACTACTAATCTATGTGGGATCGACCATTTGCTACTATTCTACAAAATAGTTGGTTTAGGAACTTTATTGTATTGACGCGTTCAACGCGAGTCAATTTTTGGCGTCGTTGCCGAGGATTGGTATTTTTCTTTCTTCGATTTTTATTTTTATTTTTATTTTGCCTATTTAGTCACTTGCTCTTCACACGCACACAGGCAACCCCGCGATGGACTCTTCCTACCCCCATAATTATGGTCGATTCAAAGACTCACATTATTATAATGCGAATGAGGTACGTATGTCACAGAATGAATATCAATTTTCTAACATGTATATTTTTGTGCAACAGGTCGAGGTTTGAGAAATTTGTGGAAATTATTCTCATTTCGTACATAATTGTCCCTATTATCCACGGTATGAGAACTACCACTATTCTAGCCATGCATCGCCACAACCCGACTTCTTTGGGCTCATGTCAAATCTACAGATTCATCATCATGAAGGAAATCAATAGTTTCAATAAAGCACCTCCTTGGAAGATATGATGAAACAATTGATAGATAATCAACAAAATGTTAACTGGCTTCTTGAAGAGATCCGACAAATTAATTTTGAGATTCCAGGCTTAAAGGACTTGGAAACTCAATTTATTCAATATAATGTCAGGCTTTAGAATATGACTGATGAGGAAGAATTGTGTAGTACACAACCAATTTTTAACCCAGAGGAGGATGTGAGTGTTAATACATTGAAAAACTTGAAAGTGAATGAGGTTACTCGGATGGAAGACTATTTGAGAGAAACATAGGAAGAATGTGAAGTCTTTCAAATTGAGCTAGAAATTATCATTGCACTAAATGAGGGGGAAAACGAGATGAAAACATAATAATCCGTGCGAGATTGTGTGAACTGTATTTGCCTCGATATGCGTGTTGAAGTGGGTACCGGGTAGTTGACGAGACCAAATATTAGTTTGGGGAAACTAAAACACACAAATTAAATTAAAATTGGCCAAATAACTAATATGGAATGGGTATTAGGTGGCTAGTGACGCGACGATACACGTAAGTCACCGTTCGGACGTGAAACCGAGTGTTGAAACGCCCGAAAATGGCATTTTTGTGCTTAAAACACAAGCGAATGTCCCAAAAGTGACACAATTCGGAGTCAATGAGGTGGTAGGTTGGAATAAATGGAGGGTTATAGATGCATAGAGATGCACATGTGAGTGGAGATCCTAAGTGACTATAAGTCAACAAAGCTTATCTCTCCACCATCTTTTCTCTCACTTACACAATTGAAAGGCCGAGAAGAACAAGAAGAAATAGAGAGGAAGAGGAGAAGGAGAAGTCGGGAAGGAGAAAAGAGAGGGTGGAAACATCAGGATCGAGGTGAGTCGTTGTTGATTTTGTTGTGTATTCATTGTTTCCATGGTGGCCAAGGGGTTCGACCATGGAGGCCGACAGGGTCGAGGGTGGAGACAGTAGGGGCGTCTCCCCTACCATCGATTCCACTTGGCATGGGGTGCACACGTGAGCTTGCGTTCGCGCATGCACACCCACCCACCTAGGCCGAGCCCACAATTGGCTAGGCTCGGCCCATGGGCAGAGCCTGGACCAATTCTGGTCCAGGGTCGGGTCCGACCCATTTGGGCCGACCCGACCCAAACCAATATAAAAAAGAAGAAAAGAAAGGAAAAAATTTGGAAAATATTCCAGAAAAATAGAGAAAATTTCAAAAAAATCATATTTCATAAAACAAATAGAAGTTGATGAATTTCTATGAAAAATAAAATATTTGGGAATTTCAGACGCGACTTTTGCTAGGTTTTTGCCTCGAAAAGCGCAAATTGGTCAATTTAGCCTAAAAGTTTAGATCTTCATCGTAAATTGTCATGCTAAATCAGAATTATTGATAAATTGACATAGGTGGACACGGGTGATCAATTTATGACCAAGGACTCAGTGGACTTGGACTCGGGAGTTGATTACGAGTTATTGGATGGCATTATGAGGTTTGTAAAACCCAATTGAAAAACTACGAGTATTAATTTCGCTTTGTATTTCCATTCAGTTATAGTATTCCTTGTGGTTTTTATTACATCTATCTCTTGTCATTGTTTGGATGGTTGGTTTAGTTACTCCCACCGGATTTTCGGTTGTGTGTCTATACATTTTAGACTATTGCATGTGTATCAGGAGTTCTTAGTGGATAACGACTCGAGCTAATGAACTGCTACATGTGTCGGTGCATCGTAGGTCTACGCCGACCACCAAGAGGGAGCAGGTGATAGCTAGTTGGGTGCGTCCACTAGTGGGATCCTGGAAGGGTATTATGAAGTATGGTTTAGTCTGACTGAAATTGGCACATACATTTGTACTTTATTGTTATCTATGCATGCGATGCTCTAATTACAGTTGTTTTTTTTACATTTCACATGTCTATTTAACAATATTTATTGAATTCCACTTGTTTATTTGAATGCTTATAGGAGTTCCTTGGGATCTTACTTACTGGACTCGTCATCCATTTTTTTATGTGATGATTGAGTGCAGATCCAAGTACAAGTAAGGGCAAGGGGATCTAAGGCGACTACCTCCGACTGCTTGTTGTCGTAGACTACATGTACGTGTGTTTGTTTTTGATATTTTGATTTCTTTTGGGAACATGGGAGTTTTATGATATTGTACATGTAGATACCTTATATGGTATAGTCATCTATCTCTATACCAAGTACTTTTCATCGTTTTTCCATTATAGGATTTGTTTATTTGATTATTAATATTTCTCGAATTAAAGGTAAAAAGTACGACGTCCGCTGAAAATGTCACTTATACGCCGTACACACAAGTGGATACAAATTTCGAGACAGAAAAAGGACGGGCAGGTGTCATACACGTGTAGTTGGGCTAGCTAACAAGGAGTACACGGAGAGACGTCACCTCAGGGCGGCAAGGGCCGCCACATAACTACCCATCGTAAAACCTCGCACGATATCATTATTTAACATACAAACATGCGATGTATTTACCAAATAATTAAATAAGCAATCCAACACATAATCAACTAATGTACCTTGGCCGTTCCAGTTTTTCCTAACTAAATAAAATTTTGTCCCGAAATTTAACTGTAACATAAATGTCGTACTAGGAAATTGCCGAGGGTATCGCTCTTTCATCGTCGACCCGAGCTCCCCGGTGAGTTCATCTGTCTTATGATGCTGCCAACGAACTAGGACCTTAGAAAGCTCCCTGTTCCTTTGAATCTGCACTCTGCGGTCAACGATCTCTATCGACCTTTCCTCGTAAGTCACGTCAGGCTGAACCTCAATCTATCCTAACTGAATCATCGACCTCGGCCCTGACCTTGCTAGTCTCAATATCGAAATGCGAAATGTTGGGTGAACCCCAACTAACTCAGTAGGTAACTCTAAACGGTAGGCAACACTGCCTACTCGTTGCGCAATACTGAATAGCTTAATGAATCTCGACGCTAGTTTTCCCTTAATACCAAATTTGTACTGACCTTTCTAAGGGTAAACCTTCAGCTATACCATGTTGCCCTCCTCATAGCTTAGTTCTTCATAATATTGATCTGCGTATTTCTTATGTCTATCTTGTGTAGCCCGTAACCTCTGACGAATCTATCTGATCTTCTCTATGTGATCAATAACTATCTCAGGCTCCACTGTCACTATATCTTCCGGCTCAACTTAACACGCATGTGATCTACAAGGCCTCCCATACAGTGCATCAAATGGTGGCATGCAAATGCTCCCCTGATAGCGGTTATTATATGCGAACTCACACAAAGGCAGATAATCCCCCACAAACCCCCAAACTGCAATATGTAAGCTTTGAGCATATCTTCCAATATCTGGATCAATCGTTGTGACTATTTGTCGGTCTAAGGATGGTAAGCTGTACTAAACTGTAACCTAGTGCTAAACTACTCCTATATAGCCTCCCATAGTCTCAAAGTTAATCTGGGATCTCTGTCTAACATAATGGAAACTGGCACCCCATGTAGTTTAATAACATACCGCTTCAACAATATGCTCAACTAGGGAAATGTGTATCTTATAGAAATCGAAATGAAATGATCCAATTTCGTCAGTGTATCAATGACCACCCAAATCGTATCGTGATGCCTCAAGGTCTGCGGTAGTCTACTGACAAAATTCATGGTAATGTTTTCCTATTCCCAATGTGGAATGGGCAATGGTTGTAACAATTCATCAGGTCTCCTATGCTCAACCTTCACCTATTGGCAAATGTGACAACTCTTGACGTACGCGCCTATGTCAGCCTTCATCCTTGGCCACCAGAATAGTCGCTTCAATTCATGGTACATTTTGGTCCGACCAAGATGAATTGTGTAGCGAGGCCAGTATGCATCCTCTAGAATCCCATCTCGTATCTCTTTATTTGTAGGTATCCACAATCTCCCTCGGTGTCTCAAACACTGATATGTGATTTCTTCCCAATTAGTGCACTCCGGAGCCTGAGCCAGACCGCTTAACTACTCATAAAGCCCATTTGCCCTATCATACTCAGTAATCCTCTCAATCGATAAGGTCAAAACCCTTATCTAACCACAAATGTGTTGTTCAGCAGTAGTAGATACTTCTTTCATGCACATAACTGATATCGCCTATAACAAACCATGTTTGTGTGTCGCAGGTCACAGAATAGTCTGATTATCGATCCTACTCCTACTCAATGCGTCTGCTACGACGTTCGCTTTCCCAGGGTGATACTCAATAGTGAAGTCGTAGGTCCTTCAACAGCTCAGGACATCTCCTATGGCGAATGTTCAGGTCCCTCTAAGTGAAGATGTAGTGTAAACTTTGATGATCTGTATATAATATGAACCTCTCTCTCTATAGAGATAATCTCTCCAAGCCTTCAGTGCAAAGACGACAACTGCTAGCTCCAGGTCACGCACTAGATAATTTCCCTCATGAGGTCTTAACCGCCTGGAAAAATAGGCAACTAGTATACCCTCTTCCATCAATAAGCATTTTGGACCAATGCGTGAGGCATATGTATAAATTGTCAAAGTCTTACCATGCTCTAGCAATGTCCATATTGGTGCGGAAGTCAACCTCATCTATAGCATACAAAAAGCCTGCTCACATTCATCTAACTAATCAAACCTAACATCTTTCTTGGCCAGTCTCGTCATCGGCGTTGCAATCAAAGAAAAATCCTGCACAAATTGCCAGTAATATCCTATTTTTCTGAGAAAACTTTGTATATCGGCAACAAACTCAAGCGTCCTCCTGTCAGTGACAGCTCGAATCTTCTCTGAATCTATAGAGATACCTTGGTCTTTGATGACGTGTCCTAAAAATCTCACCGGACTCAACCAGAAGTCACGGTTACTGAACTTGGCGTACAATCTGTGCTTTCTCAGTGTCATCAAAATAGCCCTAAGATGTCCCTCATGATCCTCATGAGTCATGCTGTAGATAAAAATGTCATCGATGAAGACTATAAAAAATCTGTCTAGATATGGTCTCAAGACCATGTGCATTAAATCCATGAAAATCGTTGGGGCATTAGTCAGCCTAAACATTATGACTGTAAACTGAAATAACCCGTATCTCATGTTGAAAGCAGTATTTCTAGATATCCTCATCTCAAATCCTTAACTGATGATAACCTAAACGAAGGTCAATCTTCGAGAAGAATCTGACACCAACCAACTAATCGAATATATCATATATCCTAAGAAGTGTGTAACGGTTCCTAATTGTCACCTAATTCAACTTCCTATAATCTATGCACATCATCATCGAACCATCCTTCTTCTTTACAAACAACACTGGATCTACCTAAGGTGACATACTAAAGTGAATAAAACCCTTCTCCAATAACTCATCCAACTATCATCTAACCTCCTCCTGCTCCGATGGTGACATCCTATATGTTCTACTAGTGATTTGATATGTCCCTTGTATCAACTCAATGATAAACTCAACAGCTCGTGGTGGTGGCAATCCTGGTAGGTCATCCGAAAATACATAAAAAAACTCTCTAACTACCAATATGTCCTAAATCCTGACCTCTGTCCTAATTTCCATCTCAAATATCGTTGCAAATGCCTCCATCTCTTGTGCTATAGCTAGTCAACCTCTAGTGATTGGCAAATCAATAGCGAATCCAACTAGCGAGAACCTTGGTATCCTAGGAATACAAAACTCAATCCTTTTACCATAAAAATCTATCTGTGTATCATAAGGTAACAACTAATCCATCCCGAGAAGTACGTCAAACTCTAAGTACTCCAATACTCGAAGTTCAACTAGTAACTGATGTCCCTCAACCTCTATCATCACGTCTCTACATATCTGGTTAAGGTGTATCTTGTCCCTAGTGGAAGTATAAAGGATAAGGTGCATATCTGGTGTTTGTGTATCTAACCTTAATACTCCAACAACACATCCAGGAATAAATGATAACGTACTACCAGAGTCAAACATAGCATGCATAGGTCGGTCAAAAATATGTAACGTACCATTGACGAGCTATCTGGTCGCTCTGCCATCCGGCTGCGCTACTGTATAAGCTCTCTCTAGCCTACTCTGGCTCTCGATGTGGTGAAGGTGGTGTCCTACAGTCGACCCTTAAGTGTCTCCTCTGACCATACCTGTGGAATCTGCAGCTATCCTACCATTAATTCTATTCGTCTCTAGATCTCGGTCCCTGACCCAAGTCTCTTTGACCCCTATCATGTTCTTCTTGACCTCGACCCTGACGCTACATTTGCAATTGTGGCCTATGTTGATCTACCGGTACTGATGTGAAAGCATGAACCGGTTGTCTCTCCTCATATTGGAACCGACTGCCCTAATGATCATCCATGTGGCCCATGTATCGTACGTCATCCCTCAGGCCTTTATCCCAATGATCCATTTATCTCTTCGGCTTCTGGTCCGACTAAGAACTCTTTCCTATCTTTACCTCAGTACCAGTCATATGCTTGCCAACTCTCTGCATTAAATATGTCTCATGTGTCGATGCTTTGTCTAAGATATCCTGCAAAGTGGGTGCTCCAACGGGATACTACTTTCGAAGCAATCCTGTCATTAACTCATCTGGTAAAATAGCAGATGTACAGACTCTCTATTCCAGCTACGTCTATCGAAAACTGGAATAGGTATCGAAATCTCTTCATACACTGCATTAATGTGTGGTTACCCTGTCGTAGGGTAAAAAAACTCATCCCTCAGTCTTAGTCTCACCTCTATAGGTACGTACTGATCACAGAACAACTCCTTGAACTCAGCCCATGTCGTCAGCTCTAGATGGGTATCCCGATACGTGGTCCACTATACTGCGGCGTGCCCTCTCAAGCATGCTCCTTACAGTCATGCCTGGACACTCTCATTATTCCTTATTAGCTTATGGAATCACTGATGAGATACAATCCACTTCCCCATAACCTCGGACTCACAATCTCCATAAAAGAAGCCTGGTTTAAACTTTAGAAACTATCACAACATCTTCGTTTCTGGAGCTAAGACAAATCCCAATGTAGTAGTAGTAGTAGTAGTGGTAGTAGTCATCTGATTCATAATCGTGGGTGGAGGCATAGGAGTCAGCATCTCCAAAGGAACAACAATTGCGGTGGCTTCTCTGTTTGTGTATCCGCTACTACTTTCTTAATTAGTGTCTAGGGAGCAACCGTGGCAACGACGGTCCTCGTAGGTACCGTAACTGCTAATGGCTCTCCGGGTGTAGCAACTTCTGAAACACGTCTAGTCAGTACGGCAGTCTGATCTCGTAGCAACCGTAACACCCCAGCCATCTGCGTCTCCTGAGCCAAGAGTCGATCCTCCATACTAGGTGCAACTGGGGAGTCTCTAGTTGTACCACTAGGTCGACCGATCTCCTGATGCGTCATCGATTGTCCGTTTATGATATGCATCGAGAAGCGTGCTCTGAATCAGTCTCGGTGTATATATGTATATCATATATATAATGAGAATATAACACGGATATAAACTCTAGCTCTACCCGCCTCACATCAATTCCCAACTAAATTTCTAAGGTAATAACATAGGGTTTCCATATCTAAGGTTTATTTATTAAGTCTTATGCTCTTTCATTTTAGATTTTCCAAGTTCCTATGACTCGGGCTCTGATACCAACTGTAGCGACCTCTGTAGCCCCGGGGTGACTTGTCTCCATGTACTCCTTACCAGCCGACCCAACTTCACGTGTCTTGCACCCGCTCGTCCTCTTTATGTCTCGCAAATCATGTCCACGTGTGTATTATGATTATCCTTATTTTCTTAACTTATTCTTTGTGGGTATTTAACTATTTCAACTATTACTTAATTTGTAGTTTATTATAATGCTTAACCAAAATATTGGGTTGTTTCTTACAAGTTAACATAAATCAGCAGAAGCCTCAATTGATACAATTAGTATAAGTAATTTTACTCTGTATATAAGCGACAATACTACAAATAAGGTATATATACATGTACGGTGTCATCTCAAGTCTCTCAATACCCAAAATATATAAAATCACAAAAATAAACACGTACGAGTAGGTCCTCGACAGCGGGCAATCAGATGTAGTTGCCATGGATCTGCACTCAATCATCACAAAAAGACAGATGATGAGTCCAGTAAGTAAAATCCCAAGGAACTCCTCTGAGCATTCGTATGATAAAATGAAGGAAATGCAAGAAATACTGTCAAGTAAACATGCAGAATATAAAAATAGACAACTATAAATGGCTCATCACATGAATAGATAATAGACAAGCTAACAAATGTGTGTACTTGCTCTAGATGGACTAGACTGTACTTTGGGTCTCCAAGTTCCCACCAGGGGTCGCGCCCAACTGGCCCGACACTTGGTATTTCGTGGTGCTGGCTAAGCCCGCTAAGTCACAGACCCGTGCACCAAGGGCAAGCTTAGGTCGCCATTCACTAAAAGCCGGGTTACACATGCTACAGTCTAATGCATCATGAACACAGAACAAGGAAATCAGGGGGAGTAGCCTTAACCCACGTCCAAGTAACGGAATAGAGTAATGAATAACAAGGAATGATAGAAACTGAATGTAAAAAAAGAATCAAATACTCAAAGTCTTTTAGTTGGGTTTTACAAACCTCATATCGCTCTCCGACCTCCCTAGACTCCCGTATCCGACCCGACAATCTCCCCAACATCGAATTATGATCCACTAAGTCCCTGAAGTCCGATTTTAATAATTTTAGGTTGGTTATAAGTGTTTAGACATGTATTAAGTTGAAAATCACCAAAACATCCTTTAAATTCATAGTTCATCTGTTAGTAGCACGCTAATAGGTCTAATTAACGCACTAGGTGGAGCTAGTGCGCTAATGGATCTACCTAGCGCGCTATATGAAGTTATTGCGCTATTGACTCTGTCTAGCGTGCTATTGCCAATCATTTTGAAAAAATAGTGGGAATCCCATAACGATTAGCGCGCTAACCAACCAAGTTAGCGCACTAATTGTCCTCTGTGATAGAATTTTCAAGTCGAGTGTTCTGTCCTACCCCTCTCAATTAGCTACTCTAACCTCATTTGCATCCTCTCCATACATTATTAACTCCAAAGCAACAACTAGAACACTCCAGAACATCAAATTAACCTAATTCTCTCCAAATTCATGCATTCACACAATTTCCTAATTTTCCTTAATATCATCAAATCTAGTTAAAACAGTGGCAAATCCTCTATGAATATGATCTAATAACATGTAATTCATCAAATAACCCAAGAATTCATTAACCCAAACCTCATATTTAAATTATACAAAAAAACTCCTAAAAATGGGTTCATTATAAAGTGTGTTAGATGAAAAAGATTGTTACCTTACTTGTTTCCCTTAATTTGGTCTCTAAGGTGATGAACCTCCTGCTTAAATCCATTTCTGTTCACTGAATTTCTCTGGTTTTGCATGTAACATGTGAGTGGTTTGATAGGAATCCCACTAACTTCTATAAATATATGTTTTGTCTTGATCAAGTGTGCGTACGTATCTTGAGGATTATCTTGTGGTTCACAAACATGTTGTCATACACCTTCTGATGACTCCAATAGCACACTCCCTTCCTAAAGTAACTCAAAGTGATGATCTAAATATCCATCTCAAGGTCCATTTTATCCCAAACAACTATAGGCTTATTTATTCTATTAATGTCAAATTAACTTTATCCTTTTTAAAACCATATGGTTAGTATTTTATTTATCGATTTTAACCAACTCATGGTCCCATTTATCTTTGGCTACCAGATACCCGGTGCCCCACATCTCGACACGCATTTCAAGGCGTGCCATATCCTATTGTTCGAATTTAATTTAATAAGCCTATGGTTACATTACACATTTCAATTTGATTTCATAATCATATTTCACGAATTTTTCGAGCTTCTCTAATATACTCGTACTTAGCCTCTCTATACTCTTGTTGACACACACTTTGAGGCAACTACCCATCACACAGCCTCATACGATATTGGTATTCAACATACACATGCGATGTATTTATTAAATAATTTAATAAATTGCATCGCAAATAAACAATCCAACGAATAATCAATTAATGCACCTAGGCCGACTTGTGTCCTAGCCTACCCATAGCGTCCACGTGGATCTGAGCTAGCGTCCATGTCTACAATTATGATATAAATAACAGAGTTAATAAAATGAGTCGTTGCACATCACACGCAAATAAACGTGTAAAATTCTAATGTTCTCGATGATAACTAATTTGATTAGGGAGGTATAGATAATAAACTTAATTGGAGATTAATATAAAGATTTGGAGCATTAAAGCAATGTGGAGCTTACGCTATTCACATCGATAGGTAGAGTTCTAATTTGCACATTAGAATCTTTTCCATCACAACAGTGGGTTAAAGTGGATTCAAAGGAAATCTGTCTATTCTAATTAGGCATTGCGAACAACATAATAAGATGATAAAGTGGTTTAAGAGCATAGTATTTCATTACCTAGGTGAAGTCGTAAAATAAGATAGTTTTAATATAAGAAGTTAAGTAAAGTGCATTGATTTGTTAGATAGATAGATTAGTTTAGTTATAAAACCATTTAAAGGGGTTTCATTAGTAATACATTCATTATAGTTAAGTAAGTGATGAGTGCATACACTTTTCCCAAAGGAAAATATCCATAGTCAATGTAAGTTGAGTAAACTATTACTACAATTGAGCCGTTAGACTTGTGACCGAGGTATTTATTGCACATGTTACATTTTCTGTTCATCTTTTGACTACTAAAGCAAAAAATGACATTTTTAGACTCAAGTGTTAAATGTAAATTCTTAGCATCATATTGAACTTAAAAATGTGAAATAAGCTTTTCAATCATCTTATTGAGTTCAAGCTATGAAGTATAGTTTAATGTTTTACACATCAATCACAAATGGACCATAGTTCTACCAGATAATCAATATAAATTGGTTGGGAATAAGTGGTTTTTTAAACTCATGAAGAATATTGATGGAACTATAAAGAGGTTTAAAGCTAGACTGGTTGCTAATGTTTATACTTAAATACATGGTATTGACTCTTCGATCACTTATAGCCTTATTATCAAGTCTTCAACTATTAGGGTTGTCTTTACATTGGCAGCTTCTTATAACTGAATTGTATGAAAACTTCACATCAATAATGCATTATTGCATGGGTTACTAACGAAGACAATCTACATGCCTCAGCCTGATGGCTTTGAGGATCCATTATACCTTGACTATATATGAAAATTAAATAAGGCAATCTATGGGCTTAAACATTTACCTAGAGTATTGTTCAATCACTGGAAAAGTACTTTATTGTCTCGAAAGCTCTCAAACTCCAAGTCAGATACTTCACCATTTGTGTACAAAGAGGGTGCTTATCTTATTTATGTTTTGATTTATGTAGATGACATATTGATTATTGGCAACTCTTATTCTTTAGTCCATTTATTTATATTCAAGCTAAATGAAGTTTTTTCTTTGAAAGACCTTGGTGATCTCAGCCAATTTCTTGGTATTAAAGTCTCTTATGATAGCTCAGGCTTTTATCCTAACCAAGCCTTTTATTTTCACAAGCTTTCCAAAAAAGTAGGTTTAGAACAACTCAAGCCTACCAATATGTTAGCTATATCTTCCAAGCAGTTGTTTTGTCATGACAGTCTTTTTTTGTTGATGTTACACTTTATAAGATTATGTCACATGGGCTTTTGCTCCTCACTCATACCAGACCATATATATCTTTTATAATAAACAAATTGAGCCAATTTCTACAGGCTCCAACTGTTGCATATTGGAATGCATTGAAGAGGCTACTTAGATATTTTCATGGTACTGCTTATCATGTTTTCCACATAAAGGCTTATACAAAGTTACTCCTTCATGATTTCATAGATGTTGACTGGGCTTCATTTCCAGATGGCAAACAATCTATAGCTAGTTATTGATGATTTAAGAATTCTTTGGTAAGGATTTAATGTATCCTTTTGATTTATATCACATTACAATATCATCAGATGTTGACGATTTAAATATTATGAGAAATCATGACACATCGTTATCTCATTCAAATCCTTGAAAAAAGAATTCAAGATGGAAGATCTTGGGAAAAATAAGATTTAGCCTTGATTTGGAAATCAAGTATTGTTCGAGTAAAATAGTTGTCCATCAGTTAATTTATTTTACTCAAAAGTAAATATGGGTTTGCAAAAGTTTGCTTCACTCATGTCAACATGAGGGGGAGAATAAAAATGAGTTATTGATTAGTATATTGCACTCTTTTCCCCTTAGCTATAGTTTTATCTCATTGGGTTTTCCTAACAAGATTTTTAATGAGGCAATCACAACAATATTATACTCCGTATAAAATTTATGAGAGCAATGTACTCTTATTTCTATACTAGATTTCTTTCCCACGTGATTTTTCTAGCAAGGTTTTAAATGAGGCAAGATTGACGACAACATTTTACTTTTTTTCCCAAACTAGAATTTTTCCTACGGAGTTTTTCTAGTAGAGGTTCTGACAATGAATATTCTCTCAGCAAGTGTCATCCAAGGGGAGTTTTGTAATTGGATGACCCTATCAAGCATGTGTAACATCAACATATGTGTGACTTCCATATCTCCACGTTGCTTGTATCTCCTCACTTTGTACACCCACGATTGATTATGAATGTGTTGCCTAAATAACTTGTAATGCTTTCATATTGTACATGTTATGTCAATGTATTGTCCATTTTGTGTACACTATTTATGTTTGTAACTTACACACTTTGGATTACTTATAAGTTATGTTCAAGTACAATGTATTCATGATTATTAATGGCATATATAAAGGGGTGTCTTCAGTTGTAAAATACACACTAATGTTGAAATGAAAATCTTTACATTTCTCAACTCTAGCTCTCTTCTCTCTTGTCTCCTCTACACTACTTGTTCTTGTATTTCTTAGTTTATACCTTACATGCTTAAGTCTCTGGCAAGTCCAATTACTTAAGTTCTAGTTAGCTTATAACTTAATTTACAACACATATATGGGGTTTCTACATTAGAGTTCAAATATATACCCATGTTATAGGTACTACACATCTCACAGTTGGATTACTATGAGATTTCAATCTAATGGTGATTGATGTAATGTATTCAATGTAAAACACATTAAATGCGTAATAAATATTATGTAATTGGATTCCATTGTAAAAGCATCCATATATATATGTTGTAAATCGAGTTGGAACATGCTAAAAACTAGATGAGGAAATAGAAGACTAAGAACTTTTACTACTATAAACTACTACTACAAAGGAGAAGAGAAGAAATGAGATAGTTGGAATGAGATGTTTTCATTCAACTTAGTATGTTTTTACAATGAGGTTAGCACCCTTTATATAGGTCATTTGGTGATTATGATAAATGTACTTTATACAATCACCCCATGTCATACAATACATTATAAGTAATTTGACAATGTAGTTTGAAGGTTCCCTTATTTCTTAGTAGTCAAAAAAACAACAAGTGGTTGCCAGTTCAAGTGTTAAGCCCAAATACAGGGCTCTTGCATATACAATAGTTGAAGTCTCATGGTTACAGTCTCTACTTCAATAGCTCCATTTTCATCTTTGTGTTGTCCCTATTGTGTGGTCTGATAATATGGGTGTCAGCTCATTGACATCCAATCTAGTGTTTCATGCGAGGAAGAAACACATTGAACTCAACGTTAACTTTATGCAAGACAAAGTGATCAGTATACAACTTGATGGGTGACACGTGTCAAGCATGTATAATAAAGTCTCCACCTCTATTATACTTTTAAATTTGTAGTGGTAAGTGGGATCGTCTCCATAAGGATTGTATAACTTTCTTTAGTCAAAAAGGTTTTTTGTTTTGTCATTAATTACTAATTAACTTAAATATTTAGAAAGCAATAAATAAATAAATAAACACACGGATAATAATTAAAGTAATTCAATGCGAATAAAATTAATCTAAATACGAATATTAATTAAGAGAATCAGTTCGAATAAAAATTACCTAGACCAAACGTAACTACTAACTTAGTTGTTGTCAATTAACCATCAATAATGAAATATAAGTTCAAATGATTCGATAAGTAAGCAATCATTATCAAACCCCCAGTTTTCGTTATATCAATGGAAAAGTCACATTCTAATTTTATTGAATTAATCCTTTGAAAGCCTAAAAAATTAGTTTTAAGCAATAAAACTGAATTAAGTTCCATGATAACTTTGAACTACTAGACCTAATATCTTTGAAAATCCACTTCAGTAGTAAATTTATATCTCAATTCACCTAGAACATCTAAAGGGTAAAAGATCTCTTTAAATAATCCTAGTTACTAGTTTAAATTAGATATATAATAAAAATACCATAATACACATTGACGAATATGCATGCAATTCTAAGCTTCATGATTTCTATCTGCAAATAACAATCTATTAAATCAATGAATTAAAGAATACTAAATCATGTAAGAGCTATTAAAATAAAGATTACAAAAAAGACTTACAAACATTGTAGTAATCCCTTGGTCTATAAACAAACTTAGCTAATAATTATTAGACTAAGTAATCTATAACTTAGACTTCACTCGAGATTTCGATGTCAACATACAATGTAAAGTAGTACTAACAAGTTTGTCAAGTGTGTTCAAGATCAAAGGAAGTACAACTCCTCAAGTTGAAATGGGAATTATATGAAATGAGATAGGAAAACTCAAGAATACATCGGGATAAGGAAATACATTGGAAAGCCTTAAATACCATTTGTAAAACTTATGAAAGGTATATAAGTTCAGTTGCATAAGAAAAATGCAATATATTCATGTATATCATGTTTTCCAAGTTTAAAAGTTTATTCAAGTTTTTGCTTATTAATGGATTAAACCTCATGACTTGAAAATGCTTTTAAATTATGCAAACATGTTTTTCAGCATGCATTGGACATGAAAAAAATTTGTTGTTATTGATTTTGAATGCAGCGATATTAGTTTGGACAATTTTTGAATCATTATTAAAATATTTGTATATAAACCCCTATATGTTTCATGAAAATGGAATTTTTAAGTTTCATGGTTTGTGAAATCATTCAGGTTGTCCAAATGAGTTTAACAACTCATACTAAACATGTCTAATGTGTTTCCAAAGGTTTAATAGAGTCGTAAGTGAGTTAGATAGTTGCTAACCAAAATCTTAATGTAATTACTCTTTGGTCTCTACTGGATAGTGCACTACCTAAGTTAGCGCGCTAATGACCTCAACTAACGTGCCAACTAGTCTCTTGACAACTTTTTAAAGAGCTTACACCTTTTTATTTAATTGAAAAACATGACTGATCTTGGGCCCTTTGATCTAGATAACGACAACAAATAGTCAAAAAGGGTTGGAGACCATTCACGAACCATTTAGAACACACTATTATCCTCTTAAGCTATAAAACTCTTTATTGTCCAAGCTTTTACACCAATTTGACTAGCTTTTCACGCTTAATCACTTAAAGTAAATTGTGGTTACTGAATCAATCTCGAAGTTAATTTCATAGAGGTATTTTAAGGCTTGCACACTCCAAAACTGATTTTGATTGCTCTTGCTTTGGGTCGTAAATAATTGTGCTTAAATTGCATCTTTTGATAAGATTGTTGTGTGAAAATCATTTGTTGTGTTCTTTAACACATTTATCTTGGATTTTTGCTTGAACTTTATTTTCCAAACCTTAGGACTAATTCGAACAAGTTTTTGGTCTCAATCTTGATTTTCATCAAAACTACTTGTTCATTAGCTTTGAAACCACACTCGTTGTAATCGAATTTATTTGATTGGTATCATGACAGAGATTGTTGCAAAGTTAGAGAGACATATTCATTATCTAATCCATATCCATACTTTCATGCATAAGAGTTGTTTGTGTCTAGGAGGCTTATGAGTAATTGGACTTATTGTCGCTTTACTTTATAAAGCCGATTTTCATTGTATTCATCAATCTTAATTATAAGTTGTTGATTGTAAGACTTAGTAGGGGTATATGTGTAATTTACTTAACCATCTAAATACTAGGGTTGTATAAATAGACGCTTTAAGTTAGAACACATGGATGGAGATTTTAGAGTCGAAACTCTATTTTCGTTTAGAAATGAATTAGGGTTTTCTGGTACACTCTGGATCATTTTGGAGAAAACAAAAAGTTTTGGTATTCTCTTGAAGCTAGCACTTCGAATCTCGGCCGCCGTTCGTGTGTGGAATGCTGGTAGAGGGCGTTCGTCATTGGCAGCGGCTTAATTAGAGATCGATCAACTTTCAGAAAGGTATTTTGCGACCGAGGTATGATTAAGTTTTCTTGGTTTAAACATTTTAATGGAATTAGATCCGGATCCTGTTAGGGTTTTTGTCAAAATTGTTTTGTAATCTCCGCTGCATATGAACCCCAAAACCCAACGTTGGTATCAAAGCCTTCGAGTTTGATTCCATTAAAAACATTGCATATTTTCTTCTGATATATACATGATATATGATTGAAAGCATGTTAATAGTTGATGTATATATGATATACAAAGTTTTCTGCGAGATTTATTATCATGTTTTGTGTATATAATATATATTCGTGATTTAATTGAGATCAATTTCGTACATCCTAGTAACCATGTTAGGTTAATTCGAATAATTTTAATGAATTGAATTTCGTGTTCTGCGATCCATGACACCATTAGGTATAATCTTTATTTTTCATGTATTGATGCATGGATGAAATCTCTGTAATTCAGTTTGCATATTTATGTTACATTGTTTTACGTTTCTTAAATTGTACAAGTCCGAATATTAATTCGAAACTAATATGATTAGGTTCGATTGGGATAGTAGTTCACGATTCAATGAAATGTTTGTGATTATTTGGATAGGGACCGAAATTGCAAATAATTAATCTTTGAAATGGTTTATTTATCTCTTTATATCTATTTTGTTATGAAATCTCTATTTGATAATAGATAGATAACAAATTAGATTAATAGATATTAGCAAAATCAATTTCATTATCCCTATTGGATAGGAGATAAATATGGAGAATTTTGTTATTGGTGATATACTAGGATTCAAATATCTTAAGTCCTAATTGGATTATGATAAGATGATTAGTTAGATGTGGGCCCGGGTTAATTTAAAATATTTTAATTGACTTAGTTTTGGATAAATTAAGGGGTTTAGGATGATAAAATCGGCAAAAAATATGTTTTCCTATAGCAAATTTTAATTTTCGGAATTGAAATTCGTCTTCTAAAAAAAAAAAAAAAAAAACGGGGGCGCTGCCCCTTGTACCCCCATCCGCTGATCGGCCAGCGGGACCGCCGTCTAACTAATCCTAGCGCGCGAAAATTCTTTTATTAGTGAACAGTATAAAAATCTCCAAATTGTTTAGTGATTTAACAAATCAATAAAAATATATGATATTTCATTGTTTACATAAAATCACTAAAACTGAATAAAATCCCTCTATTAAATTTTAACTCTCATGCCATCGATTTTAAACACTTTTTAAGGCCTCGATCACACTAATACAGTTTCAGCCATAGCTGGGTGTATTGTGTTATCTTGGTGAGACAAGTTGGATAAGAGTTACCTAAATGTTTAAAATGGTCCGACTTAATAAACCTATCAAAATAGTTTTGAACTTTAGGCACATGATGAGATAAAAACATGATAAGACATAAGATGTCCCGTATCTCATAAAAGTATTTAAAATTAAATAAGATGTAATTGGTAATTGTTACCTACCTAAATAATATAGTTCTGTGTTTCATGCCATAACTGTCATAGAATTAGGCGAAGTATGGATTTTAATCCCCTAAATAAACAGTGTGTTTTAGGAGGGTTGTTAATTTAGTGGGAGTCTATTCCTCTATACCAAAATAAACTTTGAATAATCTTTATTGTAGATCAATGGCCTCTTCAAGTAACAACAATCTCTTGTCACCGTGATCCATATTTGAGAAGGATAAGCTATATGGGACTAACTTTCTTGACTGGTGCAGAAACTTGAGAATTGTTCTTAAACATGAATGCAAGTTGTATGTCATGGATGCTCCAATCCCTGAGGACCCACCAGCCAATGCTATGAAAGCTGTGAAGGATGGGCATAATAAACGTGTCAACGATTCTACTGATGTTGCATGTATTATGCTGGCAACTATGGTTCCCGAACTTCAGAAGGACATGGAACTAATGGAAGCCTACGACATGGCTATAACGCTGAAGGAAATGTTCCAACATCAAGCTAGGCAAGAAAGGTTTGAGACAGTCAAAAACCTACATTCTTGCAAGATGAGTGAGGGTGTGTCGATCAGTCCTCATGTTCTGAAGATGAAAGGCTATGTTGCCCAGCTTGATAGACTCAGATTTCCCATAAGCCAAGAGTTGGCTACGGATTTGATCCTTAATTCATTACCAGAAAGTTACTCACAATTTGTGATGAACTACAATAAGAATAATATGGAGAAATCAATTTTAGAAATAATTGTTATTTTGTGTCTGCCTTGATAGACTCAGATTTCCCATAAGCTAGTAGTCTTACCTAGTGAACTTATTTTAACTTTAAATAATTGTTATTTTGTGCATGCCTTGAGCAGAAACATCATTTTTGTTTCATGCTTGGATATGGATGGTTTTGATTTTATTATTGCGAATAATGGATGTTCCATTTCTCATAAAGGTATATTTTATGCAAATGTTGATTTGTGTGATGGTCTTTATATTCTAAGCATGAAAAGGTCCACTGATACTCCAGTCTTTAACATAAATACAAAGAGATTCAAGTCAAATGATTTGAATCAAACCTATCTTTGGAATTGTCGTCTCGGGCACATAAACGAGAAACGTATAACAAAGCTCCATAAAGATGGACTTCTAGATTCATTTGATTTAGAAACATATGAAAAGTGCGTATCTTGTTTACTAGGCAAGATGAATAAAAGTCCCTTTACTGGACATAGTGAAAGGGCAAGTGATTTATTGGGTCTAATACATACTAATGTATGCGGACCTATAAACACAATGGCTAGAGGAGGTTATCAATACTTCATTACATTTACTGATGATTTCAGCAGATATGGTTATGTATATCTAATGAAACATAAAGTTAAACCATTTGAGATGTTTCGAAAGTTTCAAAATGAAGTGCAGAATGAACTTGGTAAAACTATCAAAACACTTCGGTCAGATCGAGGTGGTGAATATTTGAGCCAAGAATATAATGATCATCTTAGAAATTGTGGGATTGTCTCCCAATTGACTCCACAATGGAATGGAGTTTCTGAAAGGAGAAATCGAACCTTATTAGATATGGTTCAATCTATGATGAGTCATGCGGATCTTCCATTATCCTATTAGGGTTATGCATTACAAACTACAACTTTCACTCTAAATCAAGTTCCTTCTAAAGCGGTTGATAAAACACCATATGAGATATGGTACGAGAAGAGACCTAGTTTACCATTCCTTAAGACTTGGGGTTGTGAGGCTTATGTAAAGCGACAAGTCTCAGAAAAACTAGCACCCAAATCTGACAAGTGTTTATTTGTGGGGTATCCTAAGGAAACGAAATGATATTACTTTTATAATCCCGCTGAGAACAAAGTGTTTGTTGCTCGGTATGGTGCTTTTATAGAAAAATAGTTTATTTCAAAAGACACTAGTGGGAGAGAAATAAATCTTGAAAAAGTTCAAGAATCACAAATAAAACCCTGAACCACTACTGGAAGTTCAACAATGTTATGAACCAGCTGAACCTCCAAAAGTGACACAAGGCCCACGTAAATCTAGTAGGGTAAGACATGAGCCAGAGAGATTCGGGTTTCTCATTACTGATAGTCGTGATGTGTTGCTTATAGATCAAAATGAGCCCACCACTTATCAGGATGCTATGTCTGGATCAGACTCAGGTAAATGGCTAAGTGCCATGAACTCTGAGATGCAATCCATGTATGATAACCAAGTTTGGAACTTGGTTGATTTACCTGAAGGTGGTAAGACCATTGGATGTAAATGGGTTTTCAAGAAGAAAACTGACATGGATGGCAAAGTGCATACATTTGAAGCAAGACTCGTAGCAAAAGGTTTCAGGCAGACTCAAGGTGTTGATTATGATGAAAGTTTTTCACCAGTAGTCATGCTTAAATCCATAAGCATTTTAATTTCCATTGCTGCATATTATGACTATGAGATATGGCAAATGGATGTAAAAACAACATTTCTTAACGGAAAGATGTTTGAGGACGTGCATATGACACAACCTGAAGGTTTTGTACATCTTGAGAATTCTAGGAAGGCATGCAAGCTTCAAAGATCCATTTATGGATTAAAGCAAGCTTCTCGGAGTTGGAATCTTCGTTTTGATGAAGCAATCAAGGATTTTGATTTTATTAAGAATGAAGACGAGCCTTGTGTATACAAGAAGGTCAGTGGGAGAGTAGTTATTTTTCTGGTACTGTATGTTGATGATATATTACTCATTGGAAATGACATCCCAACATTGCAGAATGTCAAGTCTTGGTTAGGGAAGTGTTTCTCAATGAAAGACTTAGGAGATGCAGCTTATTGTTGGGGCATGTGCCCTAGGTCAATCCATTAACTGTCTTTATTAATAATTTTAGTTGATAAAATAGAGGATTTCATTTGCTTTTTATTATAATTAATTTGCATGTCTACAATATAATAAGATCCATGGGTATTTAAAGAAATATCTTAAATGTCCATAGTCGATCGTTGTACTGGGAACTATAATGAATAAAGACTAGTATGAGTCTTGATTGATGATCATATGATGATTATACGTATAGGGATACGAATGAAGATCATAAGTACTTGTTAGGGAACAAAGTACTGGACCGACCCGCTATGAAAACATCACATGGATTAAGTCATAGTTGTTTCTCATGATAGGTATATTTTTCTGTCCTCTAACTTGTGATTACCAGAGACTTCAACATTAGGAACATAGTGATTTGACACAATCAAATGTTGTCTTTAACTGGACAATTATAAAGGTTGTGATTGGTTACTGTGTGAGCAATGTGATGAAGTTGTGTAATAGAGATAGAATTTGCCCCACTCATATAAAGAGAGATATCCAATGGATCCCTCGGTGTGTTAGACTATTAAAGGCCTAGTCTAAGTGAATTGATATCGATCAATGTCACTTGGATGTTTTCAGTCTACCTAGAGATCGAGACTAGTACGATTGAACATGTTGGATGACAATTTCATGCCCCAATATTTGATCAAAAGGATATCGTGTGACAAAATGATGTTATATACACTATTGATTAGGTTGTATCGATTTGATATTCGTACGACTTGGGTAGTCATAATGTCTTGCTAGAGGCCGCTTATGACTCGTATACCAAAATGTGTTTTGTTTCACTGCCAACGTTGTATGAGCCTATTGGGTCGCACACTAAAAATGATTTTGCGAGATTTTAAGATGGTTTAGAAAAATGAATTTTATATGATAAAATTCATGACAGAAACGTCCTCGTGGTGTATTACACTTATACTTCTTTAAGTAGGGGTATATGTGTAATTTACTTAACCGTCTATATATAAGGGTTATATAAATAGACGCTTTAAGTTAAAACACACTGACGAAAGATTAAGGGCCGAAACTCTACTTTCGATTTAGAAATGACTTAGGGTTTCACGGTACGCTCTGGATCGTTTTGGAGAGAAACAAAAGGTTTGGTATTCTCTTGAAGCTAGCATTTCTAATCTCGGCCACCATTCGTGTCTGTACTGCTGATAGAGGGGGTTCGTCGTGGTAGCGCCTTAGAGATCGATCAACCTTTAGAAAGGAATTTTGCGACCAAGGTATGATTAAACATTCTTGGCTTAAACATTTTAATGGAATTAGATTCGAATCCTGTTTGGGTTTTTGTCAAAATTATTTTGTAATCTCCGCTGCGTATGAACCCCAAAATCCAACACTTATATCCTAGGGATAAGGATCTATAGGGATAGATCTAAGAGGCTAGTCGGTCCAAGTCAGAGTGCTTACATAGATAAGGTGCTGAATAGGTTCAGTTTGCAAGACTCTAAAAGAGGATAGTTGTCAATGTCTCGTGACATAAGTCTCAGCATGATTCAATGTCCTAAGACAAATGATGAATGAGACCGTATGAATAAGATTCCATATGCATCGGCTATTGGATCTGTCACGTATGCCATGTTATGCACTCGACCTGATGTATCATATGCTTTGAGCACTACAAGCAGATATCGGTTAGATCCTAGTGAGAGTCGTTGGATAGCAGTAAAGAACATTCTTAAATACTTAAGAAGGACTAAGGAAATGTTCTTGGTCTATGGAGGTTTTGAAAATGATCTAGTTGTAAATGGTTACACAGATGCAAGTTTTCAAACTGATATAGATGATTTTAGATCGCAGTCTGGATATGTGTTTACTTTGAATGGGGGTGAAGTTAGCTAGAAAAGTTCGAAGCAAGAGATGTGTCAGATTCTACAACAGAAACTGAGTATATTGCAGCGTCTGATACATCAAAAGAGGCAGTTTGGATCAAAAAGTTCATTTCCGAACTAGGTGTGGTTCCAAGTATTGCTAACCCTGTTTGTTTGTATTGTGACAATAATGAGGCAATAGTACAGGCCAAGGAACCTAGATCACACCACAGATCCAAACATATACTGGAGCGTTTTCATCTCATCAGAGAAATTATTGAGAGGGGAGACGTGAAGATTTGAAGAGTACCTACTGAAGACAATGTTGCGGATCCATTGACAAAAGCTCTTCCACAAACAAAGCATGAGGGTCATGTTAGATCATTAGGTATTAGATGCATGTATGATTAGCCCTAGTGCAAGACGGAGATGTTGGGGCATGTGCCCTAGGTCAATCCATTAACTGTCTTTACGAATACTTTTAGTTAATAAAATAGAGGATCTCATTTGTTGTTTATTATAATTAATTTGCATGTTTACATTATAATAAGATCCATGGGTATTTACAGAAATATCCTAAATGTCCCTAGTTGATCATTGTACTGGGAAATATAATGAATTAAAACTAGTGTGAGTCTTGATTGATGATCATATGATGATTATACATATAGGGATACGAATCAAGATCACGAGTACTTGTTAGGGAACAAAGTACTGGATCGACCCG
This sequence comes from Stephania yunnanensis, assembly GCA_039657365.1. NCBI lineage: Eukaryota > Viridiplantae > Streptophyta > Magnoliopsida > Ranunculales > Menispermaceae > Stephania > Stephania yunnanensis. The sequence continues at coordinate 47,245,349 of CM077585.1, read as the reverse complement.
CTATGAGAACATCACATGGATTAAGTCATAGTTGTTTCTCATGATAGGTATATTTTCTTCAGTCCTCTGACTTGAGATTACCAGAGACTTCAACATTAGGAACACAGTGATTTGACACAATCAAACATTGTCTTTAATCGGACGATTATAAAGGTTGTGATTGGTTACTATGTGAGCAATATGATGAAGTTGTGTAATCAAGATAGAATTTGTCCCTCCCATATAAAGAGAGATATCCAATGGATCCCTCAATGTGTTAGACTCTTAAAAGGCCTAGTCTAAGTGAATTGATATTGATCAATGTCGCTTGGATGTTTTCAGTCTACCTAGAGATTGAGACTAGTACGATTGAACATATTGGATGACAATTCCATGCCTTATGTTTGATCAAAAGGATATCGTGTGACAAAAGGATGTTGTATACACTATTGATTAGGTTGTATCGATTTGATATTCGTACAACTTGGGTAGTCATAATGTCTTGCTAAAGGCCGCTTATGACTTGTATACCAAAATGCATTTTGGTACACTACCAACGTTGTATGAGCCTATTAGGTCGCACACTAAGAATGGTTTTGCGAGATTTTAAGATGGTTCAGAAAAATGAATTTTATATAATAAAATTCATGACAGAAACATCCTTGTGGTGTATTACACTTATACTTCTATAAGTAGGGGTATATGTGTAATTTACTTAACCGTCTATATACAAGGGTTGTATAAATAGACGCTTTAAGTTAGAACACAAGGATGAAGATTTTAGAGCCGAAACTCTATTTTCGTTTAGAAATGAATTAGGGTTTTCTGGTACGCTCCGGATCGTTTTGGAGAGAAAAAGGTTTGGTATTCTCTTGAAGCTAGCACTTCGAATCTCGGCCGCCGTTCGTGTGTGGACTGCTGGTAGAGGGCGTTCGTCATTGGAAACGCCTTAGAGATCGATCAATCTTCATAAAGGTATTTTGCGACTGTGGTATGATTAAGTTTTCTTGGTTTAAACGTTTTAATGGAATTAAATTCGGATCATGTCGGGGTTTTTGTCAAAATTGTTTTGTAATCTCTGTTGTGTATGAACCCCAAAACCCAACACTTAGATGGATCTAAGTCAATGGAAGACCTAGTTGAGGTTAAGAAAAAGCCTTAGTTGAGGCTAAATGGGATGTCCTAATTTGTAATTAGGCATACTATGCTTATATATTTAAGTTATAACACTTGTTGGTAATATAAGTGGCGTGAAATTCTAACCGGGGAGGTTAGGTAGTGGATGTAGATCGGTTGGACCGAACCACTACAAATCTTGTGTCACATTTCTATCTCCCATATTCCCTTCACCTTTGCATTGCATGTGTACTTATTGATTGTGTGTGCATTAAGCATCATTATTCATTGAAAGGTCTTAAAATGTCGATAACCTCTTAGTACACCCAATTCACCTCTCTTGGGTATACTTTCAATTTGTATCAGAGCAGGTTATTGCTTAAAGTGTTACTAACGTATCTTTAATTCTTGCAAGGATGCAAACACTAGATCCCACTCGCCTTAGGGAAGGTGTTTCATCGAGTAGGACACCATATTTTGATGAAACAAACTATGCTCATTAGAAAGTGAGGATGAAGTTCTACATTAGAGCACAAGGTAAACACCTATGGTATTTTATCAATAATTGCTATATCCCATCAAACAAGCTTGTAAAGGACTACACTTTTGAAGAGACAAGGACTGAGCTATCAAATAATCAAGCCATGAATCACTTGTCTTGTGCACTATGCGAGAGAGAATTCAATTAAGCGAGTACAAGTGAAATGACTAAGGAAGTATAGGAGAAGCTTGAAGTGCACTTTGAGGGCACAATTCAAGTGAAGAAAACGAAGTTAAGGATTCTTGATGAACACTATATAACTTTCCGAGTTGGTTCTGATGAAAACATTGCCCGTCACCATCCGGCCCTGAATTAGTGGTTTGACTGGCCCGAACCGTCATTCGATTCTCCGATTTGGGAAAGAGAATCAAAGTAAGACTCGATTCACGCTTTAATCCATTGTTCAGGTCCCAGTTAATATATGATTTCCTTGCCATTGTTTCGTTCCTCTCCCACATACATCTTGCCACCTCATGTTTATATTGGCCACTTGATAGCCACCGTATAGGCCTCGAGATATGTGCTCTAGGATGATCTAACGATTAATAAAAATCAAACTATTTGCATTTTTTATTAATTTGGTGTGGTCACGTTGTATTTATTCAACCATAGGCTCCCAACTATATCAATTTCTAACCTCAACCACTTAATTAACTTATCCGATTTAGCATATTTTTAACCTTAGTCTAGTCATACTACCCATTACGGCTAACGCACATTTCTAAGTGATTTTAAGGTCACATTATCATCGCATTACATTCATGCATAAGTATTTATATATAATAATACACTCGACGAATATATAACATATATACTTATCCACAGGTGAACACTACGTTGAGCACGACCACTTTACCGCTGTTGAGCCGTTTTGGGTCTATGGTCTGGTTGGACTAGGCTGTGTTTGCTCTAGTCGGTGACATGATGTCACATTGCCACCACAATCACTTGTATCGCTAAGCTCTTGAATGAGATCAAAAACTTTGGAAAAAATTATGATAAAGAGACCTCGGTGTACAAGTTCCTTCAAGGTTTGCCTAAAGAATGGGAGGTAAAGATGTATGCTATACAACCGGCGTAAGATCTTGGAAATTACAATTTTGATACTCTTTGTGGAGAATTAACCGTTCATGAATTTCAACTATAGGATCGAGCAAGATTGGAAACACTTTAATGGTGCCTCTAAAAAAAATTCAAAGAAAGAGATTGCTTTGAAGGCCAATAATCCACCGACAAAATTGAAAGCTCTCATTCTACCTGTTGAGATTATTTGTGATTAGAAGTCTAGTGATGGGAATGATCATGAGGAGGAGGTGATTATGCTTTAAAGAAAGCTCCGCAAAGCTACAAACAATTTTGACAAGTATAAGAGAAAAGTTCAATAGTGGAAACAAAGGAGGCAAATCAAGTGAAGTAGTGTGCTTCAGTTTTGGGAAAACATACCACATCAAAGCTGATTGTCGAACAAAGAGACTTGGGGACAAAAGAAAAGACAAGAAAAGCTTCAAGGCAACATGTGATAACTCATTTTTATCTAGCACCAACTCTGAGTTGAAAATGAGAAGGCTATACTTTTTCTCATGGCACAACGTGAGGTAAACGATTCCAATGCTTTAACTTTAATGATGTTGATGATTTCCCTATCATTGGTGAGCTTAAGAAAAAGTTCAAGAAATATGTCAAATAGAGCAAATAACTCAAAAAGAGCTTGAGCATAGCAATTTATGAGATTAAGTCTCAAAATGAGACCATTAATGACCTCCAAAATGATTTGGATGAGGTCATGAAAAAATGAAATGCCTTAGTGAAAGAAGTAGAGGAGTTGACCACCATGGTGACTAAGTTCACTAATGATAAAAGGCATGTTCGAAATGATGTTGGGAGCACAACAACGTGCACTCAACAAGAGATGCATAGGCTATGGGGCAAATCTAATGAGCTAAAAGAAATTGTTGAATGATACTTATAGATGTTCTAAGTGAAATATATCTCATGATGTTAGAAAATGTGTATTAAATAGAGTCAATGTGGGCAAACTAGCATGGGTAGTTAAGGATGTCTTTGATACTAACTTTCAAGGACTCATAAAAGTCAAGGTACCAAAATCTATTGTCTTTCATGTTATGTAGGATGGGAAGAAAAGCACTTCATGGTATGTGGATAGTGGGAGCTCAGGGCACATGACTGGTGATGCTAGTTAGTTCATAAAGTTAAAATGGCATGATGGTGGAAAGGTCACATTTGGATAAGACAACAAAGGAAAGGTCATTCGCCTTGGTACCATGGATAACAATTCTTTATCTATCTCAAATGTTTACCTTGTTGATAGTTTGGAAATAACTTGCTTAGCATTAGTCAATTATATGACATAGGGTTTCATGTCATGTTTGAATCATCCAAATTCATGGTTAAGGATGAGAAGCAAGAAATCATGTTCATAGCATAGAGATAATAATGTTTATGTCATTAGCTTTGATGAGATGCATATGCAAAATGTTTCATTCTTAACTGATCAAAATAAATGTGATCCATAGTTGTGGCACCGTAAATTATGATATTCTAGCATGGAGAATCTGTCAAGTTGACTAAGCATGAATTAGTTAAGAGCCTTTCGAAGTGCACATACAAGAAAGATAAGGAGTGTGGACCTTATATTCTAGGTAGACAAGTGAAATCGTCATTTGAGACGAAAGTAGAACACAAAGTCTAGGAGGTAAATCATTTTATTTTAAGATTGTTAATGAATTCACTAGATACACATGAGTTCATTTTTTAGCACATAAACATGAAGTGTTTGAAGTATTTGTCAACTTTGTGCATTAATTGAGAATGAAAAAATGATACAAAATCATGATCATAAGAGGTGACAGGGATGATGAATCTATCAACAAATGTCTAGAGGAATTTTGCGCAAGATAAGGGTATTCACATCAACTTTCCTCTCCTAGAACACTACAAAAAATGGAGTAGTTGAGAGAAAAAATGACTCTTCAAAAAATGTGAAGAACCATTTTAAATGAGTATAACATAGTTAAGCATTTTTGGGTCAAAGCCATTAACAAAGCTTGCTCTGTCTTGACTAGGACAAATGTTTGAAAACAAGTGAATAGGAACACTTAGGTTATTTTAAGTTGTTTGGTTGTACTTACATCGTCAAAAATAATAAGGATCATTTGGGCAAATTTGACCCAAAGTTAAATATATGCATTTTTTAAGATATTCCATGCATAGTTTGGCATATAAAGTGTTCAATAGATCATCTAAGATCATAGAAGAGTCTACACATGTTACGTTAGATGAGATATATCCTAAAGTGCAATTGATGCACACTTTGGAGGAAATGAGATTGAATAATAATGATGATATTATTCAAGCTCAAGAATCCAATGATAAGGAACTAGAAGTAAGAAAGGAAACCGAACTTAGCATACCAAAAAACTCAAGAATTCTTTTAGGGCATCCGCCTTAACAAATCCTAGGTGATCCATATAAGGGCATAGCCACTAGGAATTCACTAAATTGAGATGAGGGGCATATTGCATTTATGACACAAATTGAGCCTATTAAGGTAGATGAAGCTTTATGTAATGAATTTTGGATCATGGCTATGCAAGAAGAGTTAAGACACTTCGTAAGGAACAATGTGCGGACCTTACTATAGACCCAATAACCATAATATTATAGGTACTAAGTGGTTTTTCAGGAACAAAAATAATGAGAAGGGAGACATAATGAGAAATAAGGCTCGGTTGTTTACACAAGGCTACAATCAAGATGAAGGTATTGATTATGAAAAAGCCTTTACACTAGTTACAAGACTAGAAACAACTCGAATGTCGCTTGCTTATTCTTGCTAAAATGAGTTTCTATTATACCTAATAGACGTTAGAAGTGCATTCTTGAATGGCTTCATAAATGAAAATGTATATATAGAACAATCACTTGGTTTTGAAGGCAAATAATCCATTACCAAAATTGAAAGATTCAAAGAAAGAGATTGTTTTGAAGGCAAATAATACACCGACAAAATTAAAAGCTCCTATTCTGCCGGTTGCGATTATTGATGATTAGAAGTCTAGTGAAGAGAATAATCTGGAAGAGGAAGTGACTATGCTATCGAGAAAGCTCTACAAAGCTATGTATAAGTACGACAAGTATAAGAGAAAGTTCTTGGGTGGAGGTAAAGGAGGAAAATCAAGAGAAGTAGCGTGCTTCGATTTTGGAAAAAGGGGCCACATTAAAGTCGATTGTCGATCCAAGAAACTTGGGGACAAGATAAAAGACAAGAAGAGCTTCAAGGTAACATGGGATAACTCATTTTTATCTAGCTCTGACTTTGAGTCGATAAATTAGAGGGCTATACTTTGTCTCATGGCAAAAAGTGAGGTAAATGATTCCAATGCTTTAAATTTTAATGATGTTGATGATTTGCCTATCATTGATGAGCTTAAGAAAGAGTTCGAGAAAGATGTCAAAAAGACCAAATAACTCAAATGGAGCTTGAACATAGCAATTGGTGAGATTGAATCTTAAAATGAGACCATTAATGACCTTAAAAATGATTTGGATTGGGTCAAAAAATAATGAAATGCCTTAGTGAAAGAAGTAGAGGAGTTGACCACCATGGTGACTAAGTTCACTAATGATAAAGACATGTTTGAAATGAGAGCACAAAGAAGTGTACTACACAAGAGAGGCATAGACTCTGGAGCAAATCTAATGAGCTATAAGAAATTGTCGAAAGATGCTTATAGATGCTCTAAGTGCAATAGATCTCATGATGTTGAAAAATGTGTATTAAATAGAGTCAATATGGGAAAACTAGCATGGGTAGTTAAAGATGTCTTCGATGCTAACTTTCAAGGACCCAAAAGGCTTGGGTACCAAAATGTAGTGTTTTTCATGTTATGAAGGATGGGAAGAAAAGTGCCCTATGGTACTTGGATGGTGGGTTCTCAAGACACATGACCAGTGATACAAGTTAATTCATAGAGTCAAGATGGCATGATGGTGGAAAAGTCACATTTGTACAAAAAACAAAGGAAAGGTCATTCGCCTTGGCACCATGGATAACAATTCTCTATCTATCTCAAATGTTTACCTTATTGATGGTTTGAAACATAACTTGCTTAGTATTAGCCAATTATATGACATTGGATTTCATGTCATGTTTGAGTCATCCAAATGCATGATTAGGAATGAGAAGCATAAAGTTTTGTTCATAGTATATAGATAAGAATGTTTATGCCATTAACTTTGATGAGATGCATATGCAAAATGTTTCATGCTCAACTGCTTAAAATGAATGTGATGCATGGTTATGGATCCGTATACTAGTTCATTTTAGCATGGAGAATTTGTCAAAGTTGACTTAGCATGAATTAGTGAGAAGTCTTCCTAAGTGCACGTACAAGAAAGATAAGGAGTGTGAATCTTGTAATCTTGGTAAACAAGTGAAATAGTCATTCAAGACGAAAGGAGCTAGTAGCGTAACTAGAACATTTGAACTAATCCACATGGATTTGTTCGGATCCACCCAAACACAAGTCTAAGAGGTGAATCATATTGCTTTGCGATTGTTGATAACTTCACTAGATACCCATGAGTTCACTTTTTAGCACATAAACATGAAGAGTTTGAAGTATTTGTCAAGTTTTTGCATTGGTTGAGAATGAAAAGTATTACGATCATTAGAAATGAAATGGATGGTGAGTTTCTCAACAAATATCCAGAGGAGTTTTGTGCAAGACAAGAATATTCACATCAACTTTCCTCTCTTAGAACACCACAAAAATTGGAGTAGTTGAGAGAAAAATATGACTCTTCAAAAAATGTGAAGAACCATATTAAACGAGTACAACATAACTAAGTATTTTAGGCCAAAACCATCAACATGACTTGATATGTCTTGAATAGGACAAATGTTTGAAAGCAAGTGAACAAGACCTCTTAAGAAATATGGAAAGGTCAAAAACCTAACATTAGTTATTTTAAAGTGTTTGGTTGTACTTGCTACATCTTAAATGATAAGGATCAGTTGGGCAAATTTGATCCAAAGTCAAATTTATGCATTTTTTAGGATATTTCATGCATAGTATGACATATAAAGTGTTTAATAGATCATCTAAGACTATAAAAGAGTTCACACATGTTAGGTTTAATGAGATATATCCTAAAGTGCAATTAATGCACACCTTGGAGCAAATGAGACTGAATAATGATGATGATGATGATGATGATGATGATGATGATGATGATGATGATGATGATGATGATGATGATGATGATATTATTCAAGCCCAAGAATTTAATGCTAAGGAAGTATAAGTGAGAGAGGAAACCAAACTTAGTGTACAAAAGAACTCAAGACTTCTTTTAGGACATTTGTCTCAACAAATCCTAGGTGATCCAAATAAGGGCATAACCACTAGATATCCACTAAACCGAGATGATGGGTATATTGCATTTATGTCACAAATCGAGCCCATTAAGGTAGATGGAGCCTTAGGTGATTGGATCATGGCTACGCAAGATTAGTTAGGACATTTCGTAATGAATAAGGTGTAGACCTTATTATAAACCTAAGAACCATAATATTATAGGTACCAAGTAGGTTTTTGGGAACAAAAAGAATGAGAAGGGTGACATAGTAAGAAACAAGGCTACAATCAAGATGAAGGTATTGATTATGAACAAGCCTTTACACTAGTAACAAGACCAGAATCAATTTGAATATCACTTGCTTATGTTTGCTGAAATGGGTTTCTACTATACCAAATAGACGTTAAAAGGGCATTCTTGAATTGCTTCATAAATGAAATATATAAAGAACAATCCCTGGTTTTTGAACACCATGATTACCCAAGTCATGTTTATTGTTTTCAAAAGGCCTTGAATGGATTTAGACAAACTCATAGAGTATGGTATGATCAACTTAGTGCATTTATTCTTAATAAAGGGTTTGAGAAAGGAATACTAGATCCCACTTTGTACATTTTGATAAAGAGTAATCATTTGCTCCTTGTTCAAATTTATGGAGATGATATCATTTTTGGATCATCAAACACATGTCCATGTGATGAACTCTCATCTTCGATGACAAATGAATTAGAAATGAGAATGATGGGTGAACGAACATCCTTCTTAAGTTTGCAAATTGAGCGATTTAAGCACGAGCTTTTCATTAAGCAAGTAAAGTATATGATGGATATGCTCAAAAAATTCAAATTTGAAAATTAGAAGGCATGTGACATTCCTAGTAGTTCCACTATCAAAATGGACAAAGACTAATTAGGAAAGCCTATAGATCCTAAACTATATGTTGGCATGATAAGAAGTCTACTCTATTTGACTACTAGTAGACCGTATATTATGTTTAGTATATTTTTAGGTGGTAGGTTCCAATCTAAGCCCAAAGAATCATATTTGAAATTAGTTAAGTGCATATTTCGATAATTAAGTGGGGCACATGCTTTGGGACTGTGGTTCAACAAAGCTCAAAGTTTTGTACTTTGGAGCTTTGTTGATTCCAACTATGTGATGAGTCTAATGGATAGGAAAAGTACAATGGGATTTTGTCATTTGCTAGGAAATTCATTAATCTTGTGATTTAGCAAAAAGCAAAATTCTATTATACATAATGCAACAACTTAAGGATTTTCAAACCCAAAATAGTTATGCTGAAACTTATTGTGATAACATAAGTGCAATTAATATATCGAAAAATCCGTTGTTAGACTCTCGTACCAAGCATATTGAAATTAGGCATAACTTTTTTTGTGATCATTTGTAACAATAGGATGTCAAATCGATCCATGTGTTCACTAATGACCAGCTTGCGGACATCTTCATTGAGCCTTTGCCTAGATATCAATTTTCAAAGATTAGGCGAGAATTGGTATTTTAAAGCTATTTGTCATACGGGCTCTAAAGCAAATTACACGCCAAGTCATTTTTTCCTTCACACTCAACTAGAATTGGATATACTTGCTTCCAAAAAAGTTACTTTACAAAATGGTTATTCAGTAAAATCAATAGGTGTGGTTACAAACGTACATGTTCTTAGCCATTTCGCAAGTTGTTATGGATACTACGAACAAGATAAGCACTTTTCGAGTGCTTGGCCGAGCAACCACTTTTTGGAATGGCACAAGATTGGACAAGACGACACTTAAGTTTATAGAACCAGTTTAGAAATACGTGGTTCAGTAGAGCTAACGACAGTAAACGATTGCATGCGCTTTATGGGAGGTAGCCCATGTGACGGCCCCAATTTCCCACAAACTGGGCACCGCCCGGCCTAAGCCCACGTGGACCCCGAGCCAGTCTCGTAAGGTCAACGCAGGCCTAGTCAGCCTTATAATCCTTCATTATCAGTAAATTCAAGAGTTTTAAGTTGAGTTATTAATATTTTGCAAGTTTTACAATTTAGCGGAAGCAATACTACATTAATTAACTTAACAATAAGGTAAAAGAGTTAGGCAACCTAATTGTGGAACCCAGTATAAATGTATCACATCAGAGGAGAGTAAATAAAAGATATACAAAAATATTCACTTAGCTATGGAGCTTTCCCTTTGCTACTCATCTGCAACTCAGCACTCAGTCAAACACGAGATTGACGAGCCCAGGTAAGTAAAATCCAGTAGAATCTAAACAGTAATTCAAGGTAAAATAAAGCAGTCTAAAAGTCATGCAGAAAAAAAGAAAACTATACGGAATGCATGATCATGAGACTGTAAATCATTGGAAGTACAACGAGAAATGAGTGTCAAAGGAAACAATATAGAGAGGTGCCAAAGTAGTCTAAGACCACCGAAAGTGGGTGCCATAGGGTCGGGGTCGCAGAGTCGCGGCAACGCCAAGCAGACTCGGTCATGGGATGCGGCATCGCCGTACCTAGAATGTCGCGAATGAGGGATATCAACGGCACCCCAGATAAAACACATCTCATTCCGACTAAATACTGTGACTCGAGGTCATGGCCCCGGTTGCGAGCCGACAACCACTCCAATCAGAGACACGAGTACGACTCACTTGGCCCTCGGACACTTATAAGTGAGTGAGAATTCCAAGAAAATGACATGATTCAACATCAAACAAACATGCAAGCTCAATGAACTACCGTACATTTTCTAAGTGGTTTACTTACCTCCAAATCCGTAATTCGTCCTCAAGACGTCCCGCTCATGCCTCGATTTGCGCACCCGACACCCGACTCCTACGTCCCTGGTGTCCATTTATACCATTTATGACTAATTTACTAAGTCAGTCAAATAACAATCAATTTACTTAACATACCACTCACCATGGCCTTAAAGAATCATTCGAAGCTATCGCGTCGTCTCGCGTCGTCAAATCACACCCCTCGTCGAGGATCGATTGGTCTGACGACGTGCCACCGCGACGTTCACCGCCCCGTTGCCGCTGCCGCGCGGACGCCGCAGTCGCGTCGCTGCCACCATCATCGCTATCGCGCCACCGTCGTTGCGCCGTCACCGTCGACATCGCCGCTGCTGCCACCGCGGCGTGTGCTGCCTTGCCCATCGCCGGCGCGCTGCGCGCCCCGCCGACTTCTTCTTCCGCACCGTGGAGTCGCTCGCAGCCGCGTCCATCTCCCCCATGAGCGCCGCCGGAGCTACGCCGCTTGGACCGTCCGCGTGCCGCTCGAAGCCGTGCCGCTAATTTCGCCATCTTCCGCCAGTCAAGTGTCGCTCGCTCGTCGCCTTTCACAGTTGCGCATTGCTTCTTGCTGTCGCCGCGCCGCCTTGCCGATCCGCCACTTCTCGCCGGCGCGCCGCTGCTCCTTCCCCGGCAGGTGACCTCTCTCTCTCTCTCTCTCTCTCTCTCTCTCTCTCCTCTCCTTTTTTATCTGAATATATCTTTCTTATTTTGATTTCATATCAAATGTGTCCACGAGATTCATGCAGAACGAAACTCGAGGCACATTAAAACATATTTATTCAAATGTTTTCTTTAAAATTGGGTAGCACGCATCTCGAGGCACCATAAAAATATTCACACTACTACCCACCTCATTTCACAATCTCGACACTCGCACCACACGCATTACGAGGCACATCCAATGTATATATATATATATATTTTGTAACGTGACCACATTTAAACCACTACCTCGGTCCACATCGACACGTGACTAGAGGCGCCCCCGCTCGTGTTTCGGATCCCCAAATTCTCCACGTATACCAACTCGCAAAACCTCAAATTGAACACTCTCGGTGTCTCCACTCAAAACTCAGACATATGTATTCAACGAGTGGGTCCCACATACGACCTTGACTTGACACGTGGCACAAGTCAAATCTTCGGGCTATTACAATCTTCCCAATGAATTAGAATTTCGTCCTCGTAATTTACGCACTTCGATAGTGTGTTATGACTGAAGACCCAAGGCCATACTTACCCAAGGCCATACCCGCCCAAGGCCATACTCGGCCAAGGCCATACTCGGCCAAGGCCATACTCGCTCAAGGCCATACCCCATCTTACTCTGTACGGCGGGGCTCCTGCGTGACAAGCTGGGCTCCTCCGCGACGAGCTGGGCTCCTCCATGACCTCCAAGCAATGAACACCCCATCTGCCTCCTCCCATCAATATATGTCAGGGAAACATCCTCGCAACATATATTGGAATACAAGTGAACATATTAATTTTATGACCCACTGTCACCAACATACTCATATCCATCGTATGTCCGCGAGAATGTAAATCAAGTTCTTTGACTGTCCGTCCGTTCCTCTGATCGAGTGGTTCTCAACCCAACTCATACCCTTTATCAAGGTACGATAGTTAGTAATCAGACCTGGCGTGGCAATAACATGAATCCGTTCCTGGCAGTCCACACGCCCATACAGATACGTTGAAATCCCGATCCAAATGAAGCATGTCCATGTCTGTGCACTTGACTGGAACTCTAACCCTGTCTCCGGCCATTACCTCTGCCATCAACCCTCTAATGGTATTAATGTTGAGGACCTGACTGTGCTGGCTACTGTTGTGCACTAGCGTAATTTTACACTGAATCAACTAACTCTAGCGCAGTATTCGCCGCATACGGTGGAAACGCAACAGACCCTACGCTCTGAGGTTGATCTCTTTGCCATGACCGTCTAACCCTCGTTTTCTTTCGATCGTCTCCAAACCCTCGCACTACTATAACGATGCCGATAATGCGATCGGTACTCCGGCGCGTGCGCTCCCATACTCTTGCCAGCCATAGCCCTCGCTTAAGCCTCATGTACTGTGCTCGGAGTCGTCATCACCCAACATAACCAACAAATTCTAGGAAAACGTGTATGACGTAGTAATCTTGGTCAGTGTCCATGTCGGCCGCACCCTAGCATACTTCATCACACGTATATACCGAACCATGTGCTGGAACTGACTCACCGATCCTCTATCAAATGGTCCGAAACTCAGTCCTCTGCAAGTTACAGACTGTTCCCCATCGGCACCTCCGTAGTACGCCACAAGACATCGACCTTGCCGACCAGTGGAGTTGATGATATAATCGGCTGCATTTGCGCTAGTATGGCCAGCACATCATGTATCTTCATGCAACCATATATGTCGCCTTAACGTACCCTCATGCAACTTCTCCGAAAAAAATGCATCTAAAACGTACGAGTCTGCCTCGCCTCAGCTGTAGCCCTAACACCCGAATCAGTCGACGTGCTAAACATATCCTCAAGTAGTGTCTCAAATGTACGAAGTACGAGCTCAACCTGCGTCTGCGCCTCTTCGGCCACTATAGGCCCCGCCTAAACACCTACTGTAAAAACACACCCAGCCTGAATATTTGGAGCTGTTGCCATAAACGACGACGGTGTAGCTTGTGCCCTTTACAATCAAAAAATCTCCTGCAGTTGTTGGTAATGCGATGTATGCAGCTCATCGCACTCACAAACCGCGAACCTGCGGCCTCACGATCATTCCTAAACCCAATTTGAAACGTCGCCGCATTTTCCATAGCCACGAATCCTCAAATCAAGGTACAGTTACCGATATCGTATATTGTATATTACAACACCACAAATATACCATATAAGATCAAGTTTTACTCTTCTCTTAGCAACTTTAAACGCATTTTTTTCTTTATTTTCTTTTTTTAATAGGTAAATTGCTAGTCTTAGCAACTTTACAAAGTCCCATTACTTTTTTCACTCTATTCAAAGGTGCTCGTTCTTTTCAACATGCACTACTCGCACGAGAATTCCCTTAAGTACGCTTACTAACGCATCTGAACAAATTTTAGCATGTGAGGATTCTTGAGATATACAATCTCGTAGGAATTATACTTAGGTGCTCACTAAATGTTAGAATGATCCGCGGACTCTACCTCAGCTCGTAACACTTAATTTATTTATAAGTCCCTAAAGGTAGTGGTCGACCTCGCCAACCCTGAGACTATAAATGTATAGTGTCACCAAAGTGGAGTTACTAGGGCTTCTGATCCAACAGTACTGCTCCAATGCTTTCGTCAAAGCTAAAGGAGTCTCGTACATGATGTAATCGTTAGCTCTCAAGTCATCTCAACACTCTGCTCCTTTAGAGTCAGCGTAATCCCACTTGTCTCATAAAGTTTTATTTTTGTTTTTATTTTAGACATCCCTCATTTTATCATGTCACTTCGCTATTTTTTTTTTTCTTCTCTTGTCAGGAGTGCAAAACATAATTTTCGGCAAATGATCTTCTAACATGGAAAAAATTGATGTTCAAACTCATCTTGTTCATCTCTCTTCTTAGAGACTTTCTGAGTTACCTCGCCAAAGTGCACAAGTGAAGATGGAGATATAACTCCTAAACACTTTCTTTCTTTATTGTCTGCACAATCTCAACGTCCTAGTAAAGGATTATCAAGCAAAGACGGGATCATCATCGCAGCCTCATTTCAGTGAAACAGGTGTGTCACTTAAAGTATTGTTGTCATTCTAACATTTTAAAACTCCAAAAGCTCTCTAAGTTCCAAAAACATTGATTTCAAGTCTCAAGTAGACTCAAAGTTATTCAATTGTCTCCATATTACAGATTTAAAATCATTTAGAGACTCAAACTTCCATTTCAAGTCTCAATACTATAGGAAATCCTTAATTTCAGTAATAAACTTTTGAGTCCTAAATAAAATCAAAATTCCTTTAAATGGCTTGAAAACCAATTCACAAGTTTGTTTGAGTCCTAAATGGCATTTTAAGTCTCAATTGGAAACCATACCATTTGTAATACCAAAGTTTCGAATTGAAAACTTTAAAAATCCTAATTATCTCATTTTACTCAAAATGAACTGTTTCATTTTCCATTGGCTTCACCAAACCAACAATGTTTTTTATCTCCATTTATCAATTGAACTAATTAAATTCTAGTTTTACATATTCTTGCCATTCTTTTTTTTTTTAAGCCTCAATAGAAAATGGCATAAATGAGTAAAATATAACTATAAAAATTTCTAGAGAATAAATAACATTCACTCATAATAATCTAAGTTCAAGTTTGTCAACCTCCCTTGTAACTCAAATTCTATGAGAACCGTGCTATTTGTCCCTCATTAGCATTAGGCTAAACTTTGAGGAAACAAAAGTTTAGTAAGAAAGCGAAGAGTTGTTAGTACGCACCCAAATTCATTTATAGGGTAGCTAAATGATCGAGCAAGTCTTGAACTCAAGCTTACTCATAATGCCTTTATAATGCACATAACGGTCCACTTAAATCGAATTTGAGGGTGTTCACATTTTTATAACACATGTCTCCCTTAGAATGGACATTTATCTATACTAGAAGACTTCAATGAAACAAGTTAGAATTTCCTGCGGGCATTTCATCGAATACTTAATGTGCAACCCCAATATGTTGATCCATAAACTAGATTCTTATGTTTAAGCCTCACCAATGCTTGCCACATCAAGAACTATAAATTTGAACATTGCAACATTATCTCAAATTATCATTTTCAATTCATTAGACTCCATTGAGTACTTTTAAAATAACTCAAACCCACTAGAGCCACTAAACTTCCTTGACCGCATCATTTCTATTTCTAAAGGATACGAAAACAACATTTCTTTTAAACATTTAATCATTACTATTAAAATTCTTTATTATCAATTTCCCGGAATTCGATAAATTTATCGTCAACCTTTTTCAATTTTACTCATCGCGTCTCACACGATATACAAGAGTGAATATCGTATATCTATCGATAGTAGTATAATACATCACATCAAATAGCTCATATATCCTCAACTCTCCTCACTTCCCAATGAAGACTTAAGTCGGGATCATAGGGTTCCACTTTAAGTTCCAACCGTTCCTAACTTCCGCTGATTTACGTCCCCATTACTTGTGACTTAAATCAAGAGTCGAGTATTTAAAACTTCGGCTCTGATACCAACTGTGACGTTGGTATCACAATGTCTTAAGCCATTAAACTTTCCCCTAGGTTCGCCTGAACCTAAAGCTTTGATACCAACTGTGACGGCCCCAATTTCCCACAAACTAGGCACCGCCCGGCCTAAGCCCACGTGGACCCCCGAGCCAGTCTCGCAAGGTCAACGCAAGCCTAGTCAACCTTCTAATCATTCATTATCAGTAAATCCAAAAGTTTTAAGTTGGGTTATTAATATCTTGCAAGTTTTACAATTTAGCGGAAGCAATACTACATTAATTAACTCAACAATAAGGTAAAAGATTTAGGCAACCTAATTGTGGAACCCAGTATAAATGTATCACATCGGAGGAGAGTAAATAAAAGATATACAAAAATATTCACCTAGTTATGGAACTTTCCCTTTGCTACTCATCTGCAACTCTGCACTCAGTCAAACACGAGATCGACGAGCCCTGGTAAGTAAAATCCAGTATAATCTAAACAGTAAGTCAAGGTAAAATAAAACAGTCTAAAAGTCATGCAGATAAAAGAAAACTATATGGAATGCATGATCATGAGACTGTAAAACAATGAAAGTACAACGAGAAATGAGTGTTAAAGGAAACGATATATAGAGGTGCCCAAGTAGTCTAAGACCACAGAATGCGGGTGCCATAGGGTCGGGGTCGCAGAGTCGCAGCAACGCCAAGCAGACTCTGTCATGGGATGCGGCATCGCCGTACTTAGAATGTCGCGAATGAGGGATTTCAATGGTTCCCTGGATAAAACACATCTTATTCCGACTAAATACTGTGACTCGAGGTCATGGCCCCGGTTGTGAGCCGGTAACCACTCCAATCAGAGACACGAGTATGACTCACTTGCCCCTCGGACACTCATAAGTGAGTGAGAATTCCAAGAAAATGACATGATTCAACATCAAACAAACATGCAAGCTCTATGAACTACTATACATTTTCTAACTGGTTTACTTACCTCGAAATCCGTAATTCGTCCTCAAGATGTCCCGCTCACGCCTCGATTTGCGCACCCATCACCCGACTCCTACGTCCCTAGTGTCCATTTATACCATTTATGACTAATTTACTAAGTCAGTCAAATAACAATCAATTTACTTAACATACCACTCACCATGGCCTTCAAGATTCATTTGAAGCTATCGCGTCGTATCGCGTCGTCAAATCACACCCCTCGTCGAGGATCGATCGGTTTGACGACGTGCAACCGCGACGTTCACTGCCCTTTGCCACTGACGTTCGGACGCCGCAGTCGCGTCGCAGCCACCATCATCGCTGTCGCGCAACCGTCGCTGCGCCGTCACCGTCGATCGCTGCCTGCCACCGCCGGCGTGCGGCGCATTGCGCCACCACCGCCGGCTTCTCTGCCGCCGCCGCCGGCCGCCGCACTCGTGGAAGTCGCCGCCGCCGCCATCTACCGTGAGCAGTCTTTGAGGCTGCGCCCGTTGACCGTCCGCGTGCCGTCCCAATGCTTGTGTCGCTCATCTCGCCATCTCGCCGCTAGTCGAGTGTCGCATTCTTGGCTGCCTCGCCCGCGCATTGCTGCTCTGCGTCGCCGCTGCCGCTCGCCGGTCCGCCACTTCTCATGGCGCGTCGTCGCTTTTTCCCCCGCAAGCAACCTCTCTCTCTCTCTCTCTCTCTCTCTCTCTCTCTTTCTCTCTCTCTCTCTCTCTCTTTCTCTCCTCTCATTTTTTATCTCGAATCTCTCTTTCTCTTTTGATTTCAAATCAAATGTGTCCTCGAGATTCGTGCAGAACGAAACTCAAGGCATATTAAAGCATATTTATTCAATTGTTTTCTTTAAAAATTGGTAGCACGCATCTCGAGGCACCACAAAAATATTTACACTACTACCCGCCTCATTTCACAATCTCGACACTTGCGCCACACGCATTACGAGGCACATCCAATGTATATATATATATATATATATATATATATATATATATATATTGTAACGTTACCACATTTAAACCACTACCTCGGTCCACATCGACACACGACTCGAGGTGCACCCGCTCGTGTTTCGGCTCCCCGAATTCTTTACGTATACAAACTCGTAAAACAGCTCGACAATTAGCATTCAAACCTCAAATTGAACACTCTCGATGTCTCGACTCAAAATTCAGACATACGTATTCGACGAGTGGGTCCCTCATATGACCTTGACTTGACACGTGGCACAAGTCAAATTTTCGGGCCGTTACAGCCCATACTCTATCTCTATTTCCAATATTAGGATTAGTTAGTTATATTTATATTCTCTTAACTTTTGATTCTTATAATAAGGACGTTTTAGGAATTTAATTCTGAAATAGTTTCATGTAAGAGGGGTTGATCGGGCCAATTTATTTTCATATTACATTGTTTTATACATTAGCTTTATGTTAATTAGCTATTTATTGTAATGAAATATATCAGTTAATACATATCATAGTTAAAATAGTAAAATAGACTGGCAATTTCCCAGCGATTCCAGTTTATATTGGAAATCATTGAGAAAATCGGCAGCAGTATGCTGACTTTTCAATTTAATTTGGAGTCAGCAATTTCTCATCGATTCTAGCTTATAAATAAAATATGTTGGACAAATAGCTCAGCCACTAAGGCTCATTTTCAACAATTTTGTTTGTGATTCCTTAGCAAATCCACTTAAATCCTGATTCGCTGAGGACGAATTCGAGTTTTTAAACCCTTCACACTCATAATCCATTACAACTTTTCAATCAAGAGACCAAGTTTTAACTAGATTTAACGTTCCAAAGGTTAATTTTAATGTATTTAAGTGATTCCCATATCAGTCCTCACACATTCAGCTTAGAACTTGATAAGTTTTGAAAGTGTAGAGCCACCTAGGGCTTGAGCAATAGAGTTCAAAGAGGAGCTTGGATGAGTGCTCTAGAGAAGCGTTTTGAGTTCCATACTTGAAAGAATCACTTTCAAGAAGATAATCAACGAAAATCCTAACCTCTTATGGATTTGAAATTTTGTTTTTTTTTTTTATCGATTTTGGATAGTTATTGGGCTATTAGCTTAATTTCAGAATTTTTACCCTAAAAATGGTTTTGATATCGAATGATTTCTATGATAATACTAGTATGAGAGTGATGTGATGATTTATTTATTACTATTGAATTTATGAACAGTTTTCAGTATATGGCGAGTGGATTGGACTTTATATGCAAGTTAATTTGAAACTAAGTTTCAAATTAATTTGGGGGTTTTGTAAATATTTAACAACTAATTTGATTACATTAAAGGTTTTTTCCAACGATGTTTTATCAATAACTTTCATATAAATTTCAAACTCTCAATTTCAAAATGACTTTTTCGATTAGTTTTTCCTACTCGATAGATAAATTGATTTTCACCGAATATTTTGCCAACAAGTTTGGTTTTAAATGGTTTTATAGGTTCATTTTTTACTTATACTTGTCCAAATGGTTGAAGGTGGAAAAGGTAAAGGCTCAAGAGAGGAGAAATGGAAGCGAAAGTTAGAAGAGGCGACAAAAATCAAATAAAAAATTTCTCAAATCTAACTCACATCAATCTCTTTTAACATACCTGAGATTAGGCCATGAAAAGAACATACTCCACCTTCATCATTTAGTTTCAATATTGATGATGATTATATGGATCAGGAGGACATAGAGGAAGTAGAACAAGAAATACCAACGGGGGTGAGAAATTACATTATTTGGAAGGTGAAATTTGTGAATGAGAAAGCTTATGAAAAATTTAGGAATGATATAGTAAAGGATAGGAAGTTGATCTCGGAGACAAGATTTAATGTAAGGAACGAATTGAAGTATAGGCTTAGGATCCTACATATCATTGAGGCCAGGATTTGGGATTATTGACTAGGGACTATAACCACTTAAACTTAGAGGATGTTTCTAGTGAGAGGGATTGTGATATCTTGGTAAGAGAGTGTTACGCCAACGCTTATAGAATTGGGAACAAAATCGAGTCCCGAGTTTGAGGGAGGACCATGGATTATTTTGCTACAAGAATAAATCGGTATTTTGGTTTATCAAATTTTCACTAAAAATAAAATAATGAGTACCCTAAACCCAAATATGATATCCAATACCACTACCCAACAAAAATAATAAGGGGAGGCTGAGAGGCAATCCATGCAGAAGGATTTATTTTTGATACGGAGGGGTATCCCAAATACGTAACTACTAAAATGTTTTAGAAAAACCACTAAAATCTGGTGTTATTTCATCAACACCAGTCTTAGCCGAGCTTGCAGTATTGTGAGATAGTGAACTACAAGGCTGCCCTACTTTACCACATCATCCTGGGATTAGGATACTTGGATGTTGGCAAGATAATTTATGAATCGATTAAGGAATGTCATCACCACTAAGAAGAATGATGGACTACTTTTCCCTTTGATGAATACGACCTTTTGTAAGGAGAATCAGGTGAATGTGGCAGGGTTTGACATTGATGTTTTACCGGAGAAGATCATCAATGATATGGTTATAAAGAGATATGGAAGAGTGAATGGTTATGAAGACACAGAGGATGAGAGAGAAAGGGTTGAGATAGCAAGAAGAGAAACTGAGCAAACAAGGATGATATAACACGAGGAGAATTCTGGAAGAGATATCGGAAGCTAGAAATGAGCCGAACGTGAAGTAGCCTGCTAAGGATTATGACGGACTATACAAGGATGAGTCAGAGTTGGCCTTCATGGTTGTAATTTTGCGCAATCAGATAACCACTCTCTAAAAACAAAAATTGGTGTTTAAGAACCAGAGAGCCTTAGTAAGGAATATCCATAGATGGGGCATATGATCTCCAGGAGAAATAAACTTTGAGGATGTGCAGAGGTCCTGGTATCGTTTACACAGATGAGGTTACCACTTAGCAGTAATATTGATGTTCCAACATTCCCAGGTTAAGAGTACCATCACTACAACCCCTAGTGTGAGTTACCAAACCCAAAGGATTGAGCCAGTGGAGGACGATGACGACGCGAATTCTAGACAATGACATTGATTTTCTTATTTTATTTATTTTCTCTATCTCTGAGTGATATTTTGTGAGCACTTCTATGTAATTCCATTCTGAGTGATATATTTTGTGCTTAATGATGATGCTTTGTGTTTATGGTGGTGATATACTATGGGATGAATTTTATTTAGTATTTTGGTGTGAAATTTGATACGTTTGACAGATAATGGTGAAGTTTATTCATATAAGTTTTATGCACTTTGTCTTATCGTAATCCTATATTGAATTCATTCATTTCTTGATTGTCAAATTTATGATTTTATCAATTCTTTTATACTTCACATGATATGTTTGTTAGGTTGGAAATTGTACTTCATTTTTAAACTTTGAGGACAAAGTTTGAAATGAGTTTAGGGATTTTAGGTGAAGTATGACAAATATAGCAAAAAAGTAAGGAAAATATAAGAAAGGTAGAAGACAAGTTCAAAATTAATAAAAAAATTCAACTTTTGATCCAATATTCAAGTAAGTGGATGAAATTTTTCAAATTTCTTCTGAATTCAAGTAAGTATGAATTTCATTGTACTTTATTCTTAGTTAGAATGATAATGAAAATGAATATATTTTTGAAATGAAGTTATATTTTTACTATCCAAGTAAATTTTATGATAGAATGAATCAATTTTTATGCTTTTTTTAACTTTACTAGTTGATGTATACATTAAATTGAATACCTTGTATTAGTCGTGATAATGGATAGAAGATCAAAACAATAGTGCAAGATGAACAAGACAGATTTCTAAGGATCAAGTGATACAAAAGCTATCGACTAAGTATTTTTATAGTCTATATATATATAGAAAGTTATTCTGCCACAATTGAAAAAAGAAATGGGGTAGAAATCGATAAATTTCTATAAGTTAGAAAGAATACTTCCATCGACTTTAATGGATAAATGTGAGAAGCCTTAAAAAGAGTTTACAAATATATAAAGAGTCTTATATATTCTAAAAGAAATGGAGCCGGGAATCTATAGGGGAAAATGTGAGAATGTCCAAAGGAAATGAGCCTGGGATTCAAAAACAAAAGTAAAAGAAATATAATAAAAATAATAATTAGAATAAAATAGAAAAGAAAATGAGAGATGAAAAAAATGGATGTTCATAAACTCTTTGAAGAAAAGATTTAACTCAAGTACTTGAAGCTTGAATTGAATGAAGAATTTCTTAATTTAACATGTTTTGAATGACATATTCCTTCACATCTTAGCAAAATTCCTATTAATTTTGATTATTATAATATTATAAGTTATTTTCTGAAAATCAAAATTAATCCAGTGGTTTTTGTGTCTTGAGATTCTACACTAGTTATCATAAGCTTGATGCTTGCCAGAAGAAATTGAGAAAACCTATATTATGTATTGGCCATGGTAACGAACTTTAAGTTCTAAAAAGTGTTACATTAGGTGGTTGAATTATTATTAAAGGATGTTTCATTTTGTCTAAATCATTATATTATATATTACTATCATTTACTTGCGAATAATATGTTTTCATTTGGAAATCACTTATGTTTTAAAATTTATATTTAAGATGAATTAGATTGAAGTCAATTTATAAAGAATGAGAAAAGAATATGATTAAGAGCATTCCTTTGCTCGGGACATTAAAGTGTTGAGTTTGTGGGTATTTAACAAGTCAATAATTAGACACATTTTATAGTGTAATTTAGGTTGATTATATATATATATATATATATGATATTACACTAGGTATTCTCTTATTTTTGTGATTTTAGGATTTAAATAGGAAAATGAAGAAATGGAAAAAAAAAAGAAACAAGAGCAAAACAGTCAATTATAAAAGAAGTCCAACGATTAGCCAGAGATTTGCAATTACACTAGGAATCCCCACCTAAATCGCCAGCAGGAAAGTATCAGCGAACCTATAGCAAAGTGGAGAATGAACTGTAACTCATCAACTGAATCGGTAGAGCATTGAGAGCCATTTCTGGTGATTGACTCAGTAATTTGTGTACAACTTAGGAATTGCTGACAAATCACTGAGGTCGGTTATGGGTTATTTAGATTAATATGAAGAATTTGAATTTATCTAGGACATGTATACATAGGGAGACTATAAAAAAAAAAGACCAGAGAGCTTTGAAATAACTCTATCTTCTTTTTATTCTACATTATTTCTATTGCTCATTCTCTATTACTAGTTGATGTTTGAAGATACATCGGAGCCTTGATCTATATTAAGGTATTTATTTATTCATTTTGTCTTTTAATTACATATTTGCATTGTTTATTTTCAACGTGAGTGAGTAGTCTATCAATCAAAATAAACCCTAGACATATATATATACTTTAGATTGCTAGATAGTAATAATTAAAGAATCGTGAACTTAATTCTTTAAATCTATTCAAACACGTCAATTATGGATATAACATGTTTTTTCCTATTACAACTAAAGAAGATTAATACTGCATGCATAGTTGCAAATGTGTTATGTGGTGATTCTGAATCTACGTCTATAGTTACGGACAACAATTATAGAAGTGGTAACCAAGATGAATATATAGAGCTTTTCCCAAGTGGATGTTCTAGGTGATTGTGTTTCTAAGTTATTTATTATGCGACTTCGATTAATATTGGCTTAGATGAGGCATGATTTTCATTGAATGTAATGTTATCCTATTTCTATGATATTGTGTTTTATACAATGGGTAGATTTACAATGACAAGAATGTAGTATTTCCATTGAATTTAAGAAAATTGGTGGTTGGTTAAAAGCTATCAACTTATTATGAAATAGGATTTAATGATTTAAAGATTCCATGTGATATGATTATAACTATAGTATGAAGTGATGTTATGTGCTAGTGTTTGAAAGCAATCCAAGTATATTACATTATTTTGTGGGGGTTTATTTAGATGTATGTTTAAGATATTTGAATTATATTGAATTTGAGTATTGTTTAATTTAGTTTGCATTAAATTGTTTAAATTAAGTTAGTTAATTTGATTAATTAAGTTAGTATTTATAGATTTTAGTTATTTAATATTCTAATTTCTATTTGATTAGATTAAATAAGTTAATAAAAACAAGAAATAAGAACTTTCTTTTGAGATTTGAAAAATCCCTATCGAGACGATATCTCATTTACCACCATTACAAATAATAAGAAAATACGAAAAACTACTATACACGGTCAATACGTGTCAAAATTATAAATTCAATTAGAGTTTGTCATTTTGTTATGTGTATCATTAGTGTTTTGAGATAGAAAACATTATTAATATATATACACAAATATAATATATCATATTGTATGATTGTATAATATGTAGAATTAATATATGGGGATTCCAGTGGATCTCCTTCAATGGAGATACCCACGGGGATCCCTGCAGGGATTACTAATGAAGATTCCTCATGGGGATTTTTACAGATATATTTTTTACCCATCTCTATACCTATACCTGTGCGAGTATGCGATTTTCTCCCTACATCCGCCTCCATTCCCCATTTAAATTCTCCGTTCTCATCCCCGTTGCAGAGATTCTCCATCGCCAAATGGGATTCTCCACCCCGCTTGTATCCCTAGTTGAAATAGGCTACATGGATCAAACTCTTCTCATTACACTCGATTAACTTAGTGCATCTTATTATTTTGTTAAAAAACACATACACACAATATTAATTAGCTAGATGACTGGCATAAAAAAATAGCTAGATAATTCTCTCGAAAAAAAAAGCAAGATAAAGCTTGCTCAATAACTATATAAATGTGCGAAAATACGATAAAATCATAATGAATAGTGCAACATCATTGGATTTTTAATTCATAGATGAAATATATATATATATATATATATATATGTTAATAATAATATATTACAGAAAAATAAATAATTTATATTGTCGCCCCCTAGCCTCCACTCAGCCCGTTTTCTTTATTTCCAGGCTCCATATGGAATAATATTTATTTTCTAGCTAGCCATTTACATCAATAATCATATTGCGAACCATTTGTAAAGTGAAAGGCTATCTTATATACACTTAATCTTGAAAGTGGATGAATTCTTAAAAAATGCAAAGAAAAATTAGAGCTTCAGCCACCGTCTTTCTCTCAACTTATTTAATTGAACGCCACTCGGTAGGCTAAGCTTGGAAGGGCCTAGCTTTGCGTGATTTCTTAAGCCCATGCCCAGGCCCATCCAAACTTGCCCAACCTAAAAATGTTTGATTACTAAATTTTTGTTTTCTTAAAAATTCATATATATATACTAGTTTTAAGACGTGCTACGCACGATTCCCCCGCTCGCTCCGCTCGTGGGAATTAATTTTTAAAAATTTATTAACAAAATTTAAAATCGTAATTAAAATTTAAAAATTAGAAATACAATTACATTTTTTAGCTTATCAATATTCTCTAATGTGATTGAGATAAGATGTGAATGAAAAAACAAGCTAATCATGCTAGTACATTACTTCCTCGAAAAAAGTGTATTGAATTGATGAGAATGAGTTCATGATTGATTTGAAGATAAAGATAAAAAAAACGTATAGTGGATTGATAAGGAGTTCATTATTTCTAAGAATTTATTAACAAAATTTAAAATTGTAATTAAAATTTAAAAATTAGAAATACAAGTACATTTTTTAGTTTATCAATATTTTCTAATGTGATTGATAAGGAATTAATTTCTAAGAATTTATTAACAAAATTTAAAATTGTAATTAAAATTTAAAAATTAAAAATACAAGTTCATTTTTTAGCTTATCAATATTCTCTAATGTGATTGAGATAAGATGTAAATGAAAAAATAAGCTAATAATGCTAGTATATTACTTCCTCAAAAAAAGTGTATTGGATTGATGAAAATGAGTTCATGATTGATTTGAAGATAAAGAAAAAAAAAACGTATAGTGGATTAATAAGGAGTTAGAGTTTGATTTGGATACAAAAGAAAATATTGATTTGGAGATAAAAAAAAAAGAAGTATGGGCAAATAGGTAAATTTCATTACCACTCGAAAAATTTGTGATTAGTGCTTTTATATATATGATAGATATACTAGTGGGAAGTGTTTCTAGCAACTTAACTAATTAAATCAAAAGATTCAGTTAAGATAACTACTCATATCCACAAAAAAACTACTAGGCGATTATCTCTCTCTCTCTCTCTCTCTCTCCCCCTCTCTCTCTATCCCCCTCTCTCTATCTCTCCCCGTTTCTCACTTTCAAATCCCCCACACACACTCTCTCTCCACGAGTATCATTTTTAAATCCCCACTTTTATGTTAGTTAAGTTGAATATACCTAAACACTCTTCCTTTTATTTTTTCAAAAAAAAATTTATCCAATCAAATGTTAACATTGAAAGGTATTGCTTCAAGAAGATCCTAGGGGTATTTTCATTATATATACTAGTCAACGGGCACGTGCGTTGCACGTGAAGCAAATAGAGATGTTCTAATAACACTTGAGAACTTTTCTTTTTCAAAAAAAACCACAATTGAAAAAATTAAAGTTTAATTTTTTTTTTTTGTTGCATGTGTAGGTGTTTCGTGTAGAAGTTTGGAGTAAATGACAAATATCTCAACCAAGCTTATGTGATCATCAAACCTAAATTATATAGGAGAGAAATATAAATTAATCATCAGTTATACGACATGAATTTTTTAAGTAAAACAAAAATAATATCACGGAGCAGAAAAAATCCAAAGAATAGAACTAAGAATATGAGTATGGAACCAAGTACAATGGCCATTACATAGGATTTGATTGGATCCTCAAGTTCTAGCCAAAGAAGTAAATTTTATCCCTAGTATTCGAGCAATCCAACGACTCTTATTAGTGGAATACATTTGCACTGAAATGATTCTCACCTCTTGAAAAATGTCGCTATGTGAAACATCTTCGAAACCCTGCATTTATCAACAAATATATGAGATTTAATAACAAATCATAAAATAATTCCACTCGTTTTAAGTTGCATACAACTATGTAAGGATAGTTCATTGACAAAAGATTGGATTGATTTTTGCAAACTAACAGCCTGCTTGCGCAACTTGGCTTTTCCAAATTATACTGTTTTGAATGAGAATTCCTTTATTTGGGATTGAGGATTTGTTGTTGTTGTATGAGAGTTCCATTCGTACTTAAATAAATGCACAAATCTTTACCTAACACAGAAATGATATTCACAACTGGTAGAAGCAAATGTATAAGAGCTGTATTAATTCCCTATCTTACCAATTTTCTAAACAAACAAAGTGATCCCTCATTCGTGTCTCCAATCTTCACCCTAATGATTGGATCCCAAGGTTTTTGACTCGCAAAAGCCATCATCATCGAAACGACTTCTTTTCCAAGGCCTTTGCCACGGCTAAAGAAAAAAAAATTGATTAAAATTCAATGTTGAACACATAGCAATACCAATTGTGTTTTTCCATTCCCTTGCTAAAACTAAGAGAATAACTACATTCAACCAAAAATATGAAGCATCTCAAAAACAATACTAAATCCAAGAAATGTCAATACAAAAATGGAATAGAGTAGTAGCTACCTTTTCGGTTCAAATTATCATTATCTCAACCTCTGCCATTTGCAAGTCATCCAAGTCGTTCATGTATATATTGACATCGCCAACCATTGCTGCAAAAAACATACAACTATGCCTTCATAGTGGATATAGGCTCGACGCAAGCCATCACATTAATCGTTCAACATGAATAAACATTAACTCCAAAAAGATCCACACAACAATCAGTCCTAAACTATCTGGGTTCTGGCTACATGGATCAAACTCTTTCATTGTGCTCGATTAAGTGCAATTGATGGTGAGCTTTCCAAACCACTCAAATCCATGTGTTTGATCCATTTCATGAAGACTAACATAAGTTTTTACGCTTTGTTGTCAACCTATCGCAACCCTTCTCCATATTCCAAGATTAAAAAATGGGCTTGGGCCTCCCTCCCCCATTTATCGGGTATGAAAAATGGGTTTGGGACTTCCTTTACCCATTTTCCGATATGGGAAATGGGCATCAGAGTCCTCTCCTTTATCCAGACATGGGACCGGCTATGTACCCCACATAGTGTTCTACATAGGTGGAGTTAAAGATCCATAAAACAATCAAAGCACTAAATTAATAGAACGATATGAAAGAAAAATATTAGTGTGTGGAACATATCTATGTCTATCAAATAAAAAGAGGTTTCTATAACCAAATGAAAAAAGAAAAACAAAAACAACAAAAAGAAAACAAATTTATGGATCGCGTTAATGCATCTCAAACTCTTTGAAGGTTCCATATTTAAAGTCTAAATATGTCATCATATAATACACCAGTAAAAGAACACATTCAGAGTACAGAGCCAAACAAACCTGAAGGCGAGCAATTGTTTTCAAGTCTAATGCATACTCTTCAGCCATTTATTCTCTGCTAGTCTTTGCAACAATCTGATATTCGGCGGTGGCATTTTCAACTGCGCAACAATCACAGTGAGAACAGATAAAAGAGATTGAATTCTCAAATTGAAACATAAATGAACACTAACACCAGCCCGATGATACTCCATCGACTCCCTCGACTACAGTCGTCGATTTCTCCCTCACTTCCTCGCTTTCTTATTCGGACAATGCAGCTATCCGAACAGGATCAGTTCTTATTCCCGTCTTGCGATCTGTTTCAGACGCTTTCGACTGCAATCTTGACGATCGCCTTGTACTACAAACTTGAGAAACAATGAGTCCTTGTATCTCATTTTCATCTTATTATTTTGTTTACATTTAAACCATGTTCATCAACTTCATCTTACAATTCAATCCCTACTTTCAGTTTGATTTTACATGTTCAAAATGATACCATTCTGATTTTAGATCTTGACATCTATCTGTTAAAGTACTAATACTTGTATCACAAATAGCCTTGAACATTGAAACCCAAAATATTTTCATGTGATGCATGTCAATCATTCAGATAACTCAATACATAGTTTTCATTTAAGACATAATATTGCCCCAACTAACAGTTAAAGAAAAGAAAGAACGAAATAAAACATAACCAAGTTCAACTACTTCAATGGGCACGCGAGTGAGGCATAAACAATAACACCGCCAGTGATATAGAAGTAAACAGATAAATGGATGAGCTAGGAAAGACATGTGGAGTACAAACTACTGTAAATGCATTACCTCAAGTCATTCATCGTATCATCCACGTTGCAACCAGATGTGGAGTAGCCAAGACCTTACAAAATATAAAAATGAAGACAATGCCAACAGCACCAATCACAATCCTCCAACAATGCACAAAGTTACAAAATCAAGGGCAGTTCAACTATATCGTTTAAGGGCTCTTACCTGACGAAATTTGTGGCTCCAAATCAAGACGCAATCAACTCCATGTAAGATCCCAACCAAGTAGTGATGTCCAAAATGCATCAATAATATTCCTTATATTCCCTGCAAAAATAAGTAACAGTAAAAGGACTAAAAATGACGAAACCTTAAAAGACTTACCTAGGCACTGAGTTCATCTCTTTTGATAAACCGTGAACACCAACTATGAAAACTTCTGAAATATCTCACGGACGACGCCTATGTCAAAATGTTTTTGACGCCGCTGCTACCACATCTTCAAACAAAAACCTCACCACCATGGATATTAGAGTTCATCAAAATATTATAAGGAATATGAATTAAAAATAAATAAATAAAAATTATCGAAAACAATTCCATGTAATTTTTTTCCAAATAACAAAGAATCTAACCTTGTCGTATGTTATATAGAGACATCATTGCTTGTCACGTAATCCATTGAAGCAGAATCGTATTAGACGTAAAGAATTGTAAACAATTATTATATTAAAAATTATTTTCATATATTATATGTTATGATTTTACTTAGCTACGTACAATTGTGGAGGACGTCGCGATAAACCACATTTTTTGTGAATGTACCTATATGTCTATCTATTTTGCCATTTTTAACTAAAATTTTGGTTTGACTTAAAGACACACCTCGAGATAAAGCTACATATAGTTGGCCATGACTAAAAACATGTTCAGGAAGATAAACTCCTACGTTGGGTATAGTTTGTCCTTGGGATTTATTAATTGTCAATGCGAATGCTAGTTTTATTGGAAATTGTTTTCGAATAAGTTTGAAAGGCATTTTTACATTATCTCAAGGTTTTAGTGGGATTCGTGGTATAAAAACTCTAGTTCCTTTAAAAGGTCCGTTAGCTATTTCGGCATCTATAATATTTCTATGAAAAACTCGACAAATCAAACGGGTTCCATTACATAAGCCTATTTGTGGGTCTAGATTTCTAAGTAAAATTACTGGACATCCTATTTTTAGTATTAGTCTATGAGGTGGTAATCCTCCTGGAGAAATAGAATTTAAATATTCTTGTTGATAAAGATGTAAGGTATCGTCCTCTACACTATCAAATGAATAATAAATATATGTTTGACCTAAGAATTTTTGGACAACTAAATTATTAATTTGTTCAACTGATTCATTTGTCGGGGTTAGTATAGCCCTATTGATTATGTATTCTTTGTTATTAGAACTATCGTGTAGTGATGAAAATGTAAAATCTATTAAGTCATGTATTGTTTGATCTCCTCGCCAAGGAATATTTATTTCATCGGGTACTCTAATCATATCTTCTTTAATAGAATTTTCCTCTCCGTTTCCTATTCGCAACAAAAAATCAGCAAACAAACAATCATTTATAGCACGCATATTGTTCATTAATTTTATTTTTATTACGTTTTTCCAAAATGGTGCTCTAATGAGAGAGGCGTTTATGGTTTTAGATCTTGTACCATTTGGGACAACCTGCAATACTTGTCGGAAGTCGCCTCCTAATACTATGTTTTTTCCACCAAAAAAATCATCTATATTAGTAATATCTCGTAGTGTTCTATCCAAAGCCTCTATAGCGTGCCTGTGAGCCATAGTTGCTTCATCCCAAATAATGAGAGAAGCATGTCGTATTAGGTCTGCTAAGTCCGATTGTTTTGATGAAACATGTTGAAGTGGAATCTAATAGAATAGGGATCTTAAATCTTGAATGTGCGATCGACCCCCCTGGCAATGACATGGCAACAATACCTGATGTAGCTGTAGCCAATGCAATTAATCCTTTACTACGTATGTATGCTAAGATTGATTTGTATAAGAAGGTTTTTCCTGTACCCCCAGGTCCGTCTATAAAAACAATTGTATGTGCATGACTATCGATGCTATGGACGACACTATCAAATGCATTTTGTTGTTGACTGTTTAATTTTCTTATTGAATCTAAATCTTCTTTTGATATTTTAATAGATTTTTCTTCAACTATAAATTTGTTAATGTTGGTTATTGATTCAGAAGTAGGTTGGGGTAAATCGTAATCAGTAATATTTTTTTGATGTTGTGAGAGATAATTGGTTAAATCTTTAAGACAACAATTTAGAAAGAAAGATTCATCTAGAGAGTGGTCGTTTTTATTTGCATTTTTGTAATCTTCAATCATATACGTATTGAATTCATCCCATAACTCACGTACCCTAATTGGTTCGCAAAAAACTAAAATAGTAGCGAATAGTCTTCTTAAAGAACGTGGCATATGTACATTTGCGAACTTCTCGCAAGCATTGATTGACACTATCATCATCTTCTAGTAAACCTCTTTTTTTATAGATTGTTTAAATGTTTCAAATGTAAATCCATCAATGTACGCAAATCTTCAAAAGATATAGGTCCCCTAACATGATTGAGTAATAATCTTAAATAGTAGCGTTCTCTATCTAATGGTGAAACAGTGTACATTCTACCAACTACCTTACGAATATTTTGTCTTCTAGTCCACTTGTTTAAGTCTTTGATTCCACCAATATTTTTGTGGAAATTAAGTAATATAAGTATTGCCTTGCATCCGAGTCAATAGCATTTTTCTTAAAAAACTCTGTCAACATAGTTTTTGATCTATCACTATCATTTAATATGTCTTCTATAGACTCATCTACATTAAATTGGACTTGTTGATGATTAGGTAAGTGTATTTGTAGTCCAACTACCGAAGGTGAAATTCCATTCAATTGAAATTTGAATATTCTCCACAAAGCTTCTTGAGCACATATCCACTAGCATTAACAAATTGAGCTATCTCGTCATCTCTACTTGTATGTGTAGATACTCCAAAAGCAACGCGATCTGGACCTTTATAGACATATTTGTACAAATATTTGACGGATTTTATGCTTGAACAAATTTCTACATTTATATGACAGTTATATTTTAAAAGTAAGTAAGAGTTATATGGAACCACCCAACGATTGTCTAAAGTTCTATTACCTATTGTGACTTGTTTTCCATCGTCGCATTGCTATATATAGGGTATGAATCATTACCTTGTGACGTAGATGCAAAGCAAAAGCTTTCGGATATGATTTTGTACATTTATTATTTTTCATACATATTGCGTTAGTGTTTAACGGTCCACATGGGTTATGCATCATATGTTTTGTTACTATAGAATACAACCTAGACTCGGTTAAAGGACATGGAATTTCCGCTCTAACTAAAGAGTCATAATTATCAGGACAATTTAACTTATCACTTTCTTCTAAAATTAGCAACAAATGTGAATGTGGCAATCCCCTCTTTTGAAATTCAATAACATGTACATGAGCTATTACTTTACCTAACACACCTCTAACAAATAAATCATGTTTCAATTCTTCTAGTTTTGATCGAAAAACTCTAGTTGTTACGTCAGGTCTATCTTGAGCCTTTTGTCCAGGTAATAGTTCTCGGGTAATTTCCAACCAATTAGTGTTGCAAGTGATGGTAATAAAAAGGTCGGGTTTTCCATACCTCCTGACGATTGCCATTGCATCTTGGTAGCGGTTATACATATCTCTTGGACTGCCAGTATATGATGAGGGAAGAATTATTCTTCTACCAATATTACCTTCAAAATAATAAAGTAAAAATATTATAAATTTCAGTAACATAATAAACTTATTTGTAATGAATACATAATATATTAAAATCACATTCATATAAACCTGCAGTTGTTTCTCCTGAATTAGTTGCATCTTGTAAACCTTGATATAGTTCGAACGAATGATATGTTGGTTTGTCTTTAGATATCGTAACCGCATTGTTTCTATTTTCACATACATGTCTACCACATATTGTTGTAAAAGACGTCCACTGTAATGAAGTAGTGACATGCGTAATGGGCGAAACTAATATGAAAGAAGTTAGTTTTTGTTGAAACAAATTAATTTTTGTAGGAATAAAAGTAATAGTAAAATGCAGTAATAGTACCTGAAGAACATAGGAGTAGTATTGTCTGCAGCTGATTCTTCTGTGATTTGAGTTACACAATTCCAAATGCCAACCGTGTTGCCCCAAAGGAAATAACAGAGGATATTGTAAGGGATCGTAGTATGCGGCCGTGTCAGCAATGTTACGAAGGCTACCACTTTGAGTTTCTATTATGATATCTCTTTCTCTTAAATCTTCTAAAGAATCATTTCCTATTAGTATTGCCGCAACTTGTGGCGTTGAAGGTAAAGCATGAATATGTCGATTAACCCTTACTTCTTGTATTAGTAGTCTACAGTTCATCACATCCTCACGTCTACCTAATTGACGGAATACTTGAACATAAGGATTGTGTGCATCTAATATTAATTTTAATTTATGTAATAGACTTGGTCGTGTTATGTTTCGCTCTTGATGTCGGTGTTCAATTTCATTTTGAGTGTCATATATATACATTTGTAAGAATCTTGGTCTTGATTCATTTATTGGTAATAAACTGCCTATTCTATGGTAAATAGATCCTTGCGCACGATAAGTAAAGACTCCTTGTCTGCCACTTGCTAAGTTTTCGTCTATATTAACTCCTATAGAAGTGAAGCAAAAAACATGATTATAAGAACGTATGTTTTCTCTAAAATGTTTACCTTCATCAGTTTGATCTATGAATATGTTTATTAATTCTTGTGGATTTTCGGGTGTTGGTAAATTAATTTTTCCATTGGAGCAACACAAATCTAAGGTCTCATGAACAAATAATCTGGCTCCACAATATGAACAAATTCTGGGTTGTTCAAGTATTATAGTTTGGAAGTTGTAATGTGCGGGGAAATTTCTACCACTATTATGCCTATTAGGAAATGGTCTAGCGTTAGAAGAACTTGAACATGGTACTCGACAATTATTAAGCAACGTTAAATTTTGATTGCTTTGCGTAGTAGTAATGGAACCTACATGAAATTAAAATTTGTATACAATTAATAATATTAATAGAAATAGCATAATTTAAAATATAGTAAATGACTGTAACATATAATTACCATCTATTTGGTTGCAAAGTAACCTTGCTTGTTGACGAATACATGATAATCTTAAGGTTCTTGAATGGTTGCCAATGTTACTGGTAGAGGTACCTGTAAAGCAAAAAAATTTAAGTTAATCGAGGAAAATAAAATAATTCATTATATTTGGAAAAAAAATTTAATTTAATTGGTACCTTCCATTTCGGAAGACCTTGACCTAGCAATTTGACGAATGTGCGTCAACCTTGAAGCGGTTGTATTATATTTTGCAAAAGTACTTGTAGATGTACCTATAAAATACATAATAATTAACATGGTGTATTATATTAGTAAGAACATATAAAAGAAGTAGAGAATAAATTAATTAAGAATATAATTGTATGTACCTTCTATGGAATTGTAGCGTTGTAAATATCTTTGATGTCGAACATTTCTTTGTTCAATAGTCTCAGGAGTCTCTTGATTTCGTCGAGCTGCGAGTAGGTGATCTCTAGCTGAGTTTGACATATTTTGACGTCGTTGCCTTTGAGATAAACGACGACGATTCTGTTGTTCATTCATGGTAGCAGCTATATTATTGAATTGTTGATCAATATTATGAAATGGTCTACATGGAGGAATTTTTTAGATTGTAAAAGTATGTATATCTAACAAAATACTTCAATATTTATTACAATTACTTCTAACAAAATACGTTTTATATTTTTTAGATCATAAAATTTTTTTAGATCAATGGTTATTATGTGAACTCTTAATTTAGTGGAGACTTTTTGATGTAAATTTATGTCAACAGTTTACCTATTAATGTACCATAAGATAGCCATAGTATTGATATAAACAAAAATCTAAAAAAAAAATGATAGAGTCTAATGTGTTTATCGATGAAGCCCTTTTGTCACTATGGTTATGGAATTATCACGGTTATATATTCTTGCAATTCGCTAATTGAATTTGTTCAAAAATGATTGCCTATGGTACTATGCTCTAATATTGCTCTATAAATAAAAAATTTGTTTCAATTTTTGTTCAAAAAAGAATTGGTTGATTTTAGATTTTTCAAAACAAATCTAATTTAAAGCTTTTCCACTACTTTAGTTAATAAGGTACCCCCAGTATGTTGAGGTTGTTAAATGTGAATCAAATTTGATTTATGGTCTCACAACCAGTTGTTAGAATTCAAATAATGATGATAAACACCTTCCTATGCCCTCTTTCACACACCAAAGTTTTGACACCTAAACTTCCACCTCATCAATCAATTTTTTTTTATTCCTCAAGATAGCTCACATGCTTGAAGAGCTACCATTACTCTCCTCCCAATGCAATCAAACTTCAACTTACATATCATATCATACCATTTTAAAAAAAATAAAAGACTATTAGTCTTCTCAGACAAATTTGTTTAGTAATTATTCCCCATTGTAGTCATTTTTTAAGGGAAAAAGATAAAAAAATCAGAGGATCTACATTTGCGGAATTGTAGCTGAATGTATAATTTTTGGGACTTGAATCGCTAGGAATCTCAACACCCTTAATTTGATTTATAAAGATATGCTATGCTGCTTCTATTGTGTTAGTTCCAACTGTAAGAGTTGAAATGGAAAATATATTTTTCTTTTAAGGATCAGATATACGTACATCATGCATGGGTGGAGAAGTGATTAGTAGTAGAATTGATGAAATTGAGATAAGAGAGGTAATGGGGTGATGACCCTACATGATCAAATCAAAGGGAAGTATGTGCAAATACATGTCCGCATTGAACACGCACAATATGAATATCAAGCAATATGATGGCCTACATAAAGCATATCGAAAAGGTCATTTTCTTTCCTATACTGGATAGGGAACACAACTCACTAATTAGGTCTCTTAAGATAAATGGGTAGAGCATTAAATTTGCACTGCTAAAGAAGCACAACATAATTTATAAACAAAGATTTCAAGTAGCTGAGCAACCCCCAAAAAAAAGGAAGGTCTATGTTGAACAAAGGTGGAAAATAGTAGTAACAAAGCGAAGCTAGTATACATGCATACAGAAATCCACACTTATGAATGACATGAAAGAGATTAAATTTGGGGTGGCAGCAAAGTTGCTTACATTCAAAGATCCAAAAATGTTAATGAAATTTAAAGCTTACATATCATGACTACAGATATTCATTAATCGTAGTAGGTGGTGCGGTTAATCATAATTAATAATCATAAATCATAGTAATGCTTATAAACCACCCTGAATTAAGAAAACGATTGACAAAACTTGCAAGTAATCTTTATAGATAGGCTTACACTCGCCCCATTTTGAATAGAGCAGGATCAGTTGAGGGCCTAAGCTTGTTGATCAATATTATGAAATGGTCTACATGGAGGAATTTTTTAGATTGTAAAAGTATGTATATCTAACAAAATACTTCAAAATTTATTAAAGAAATGAAGAAGATAATCAATCGAATAGGAAAAAATTAAAATTATACACTTACCTCACCTATTGTAGCGTCGTCAACTCTGAGATTCACCGAACTCTGCGTTGTCACTGTAAGTCCTCTCTATCTCTCTCGATCAATTTAAACTTCTAGGGTAATTGCAAAAAAATAGCATGAAAACTCGATCGGATCCGAGAATTATCCGATTCGAGAAGAAAGAACCGATGAAATCGTTGTTTGTATTGAAATATGTGGTGGAATCCACGCGATTTGATTTGTTTTTGGGTTTTGACAAATTTTTTTTAGATTGATTGGCAAGGCCGAAACTGTTGGAGCAATTGATGCGGAGATCAATCGAAAAAAAAAAGGAATAAGTAGAAGAGGAAAAGATACAATAAGTTACCGTTCCATCAAAAGTGGATATAAAGGATTCAATTAAAAAAACCAGTTTTAGAAACTCTCAAATAAAATCGCTAAATATGTGGGATTCAAAAAAAAAAATCAGTTTTTGACGTTGTTGTAGATTCAATTCGTTTAAATTTTTTTTTTTTGATGAAAAATGACGGGAAAAAATCGGTTATGGTTCAAAAATCGCTAAATATTTTTTTTTATTGTTCGGATAGCTAAATATGTCCTACAATTAGACGAAAAATCGCAACTTACCAACTCAAATTCAAATATCAAAGTTCAAACCCTCCTAAACCCCCAATTCAAAGATTGCATTCTTAAAATAAAAAAAAAAAAAAAAAAAAAACCTAGAATGGACACATCGTCGGAGGAAGAGGTAGAAGAGGTGTGGCCGTTGCGGATCTTGATCGCTTTGAAGACGGCGGCCGCGACGCGACGATGAAGAAGACGGATCTAATGAAGAAGATGAAGAAGAAGAAATCGAAGACGATGCAGTGTGGCCGCCGTTGCGATGTCTTCTTCTGCGCTTAGATCGCGAATCGGGGAAGAGGAATCTGATGATGAAGACGAATCGGCGAATCGGCGAATCGGCGAAGAGGACTCTGGTTTAGTCCCTGTTCTTTCGGCGAATCGGCGAAGACGGCAAACGCGACGCGAAGATGAAGAAGAAGAACTCGCGGATGTGGTCGGCATTGAAGAACTCGCGCGGATGTGGTGGCCGAACTCGCGCGGATGTGGTGGCCATTGAAGAACGCCATTGAAGAACGCCATTGAGAACTCGCGGATGAGAAACCGCAAAGTGAAAATTTTTTTTGGTCTGAAACAGCCGATTAAAGTAATGTAATTATTCACTTACCAAAATATCCTTATATTGATTTGTTTTCATTTAAGGTAATAAGGGTATACTTGGAATTTTTAGCCAAAAAGGCTTCACGGTTAACCGTTTGGGGATTGCTATTATAATAGTATAGATATATATATATATATATATATATATGCACTTAATTAATAGGTCGTGCTTGACTTGGTTGACAAATATGAATTCGGTCATATCCCAAACAAAGAGAAGTCGGTAGGCACCCAAACCCATGAACAAGTTCCTGCCAACGTGCATGCAGGTGTCGTGGGTTCGAACTTGTGCACATTCAAGTTTTTTCTTTTGTTTTTAAATGTATCGTATCGATATTTTAGGTTAGCCACTAAGGTTTCTTATGATGGCGGGATGTCTATTTTTTGTGGTTTGTTATTTCAACCTATCAATCATCTCTTGCCACCTTATTATATTTTAAAATCTTATAAACCCACTCAACAATAATCTTACTATCCCTAAAATACCCTTCTACAAGCACCCAATTTCCATGTGCATCACAATACTAATCCTTTTGCCATTCACCCAAAAACATTTTTGTCGTTGCTTAGCGAGCAAATTCAGTTTATGTTGCTTCAATGGCACTAGTGTGCCTGTGACGGCCCCAGTCGACACAAATTTAGCTTCGATCGATATTAAACTTACGTAGATCTTCGTTCAACCCACCACAGAGTCAACGCATGCTTAGTCAACCTCCTTTTAAAGTTAGTTACTATTCGGTTGCTTATAAGTGTCGTAGATTATATTTTATAAGTCTTATCTTTTACGTGCAAGGGAACAATTATTATTAAAATAATTTAAAGCAACTAAATAACTGATTTAAAGTTAAGACAATCCTAAATGTTGAAATCCTACAAAAGTGATCAGATGCATATATATTGGTGATAAAAAATAGTAAAACATCCATATACATGTATCAGTAAGTGTCTCTCAATTCCATAATCCAAAAGTATATAAAAAAACATTATATAGTTTGTAAGTACATAGAAAATAACAAAATAATCTATAACGTAAAAAACAGGAAGTCGGCTCTGAAGGTAGCTCAGAGGTAATCACCTAGTACAAGCTCATTTCCCTTATTGCTTGAGGGACCTACAATTGTCATAAAAATGGGAGCAATTTCAGTGAGTAAAGCCATATGAGTCTCAACAAGTATTTCATGAATTCTAATAAATAAGCTAGAAGATCTTGCAAAAATGTATATAAAAAGGAAATAAAGTCAGTGCATGATAAACAGACTAAAGAAATAACAATGATGAATGAGAGCCAAAGAAACAAATGGAAGGGTATTTAAACTATTCAAATCCATCAAGCTACAAGCCTAGGACTGCAAACTTGACTTTCTTTAACTGTGGACTAAGTCCGTCAGTTCAAAATGGAGTGTCTTCCACAAGGGTATAAATGGTAGACCCAAACACCACACCTGCGATTACACTTAAAGATCTAGTATACACAGGGTGTTGTCTTTACTGATCTATATAACGCTTTTGATTCAATCATAAATCCTAAAATATAAACATACCTCCTTCACTTGCCATTAAGATTGAGAATGTTTTTCCCCTCTTTGCCTTCTTCCGTTAGACAGAATATCTTGATGGTGAGATCTCTTAAGTTTTAAACAAATCATATCCAAATAACTTTTTTACAATTATTGGGTCCGTTTATTTTGAGGAGAGATGGGAGGGAATTAAAACCCCGTACTCAAAACATTTATGCCCAAACTACCATCAAGTTGTGGGCCCAAGACATGGAGTACGTAACAATATAATAAGGGTCACATATAATATAGATTAATTAGGAAAAGATAATCTAACAATATTCCACCGGACCCATGTTATGACTTGATGATTCAAAATAAAATATAATTGTGCACTTTTATTGAATCTATCAAATCACTTTTTCACTGAATTAAAATGATCAGATCATGGCGAATACAAGTCATTTAATCGACGCGATTCCTTCCATGTATCACAGTTAACTCAACCAGTATAACTTTAATAAGGATCATTCAACCCTCTAACTATAATGTTATCTCACTGAAATATAAAGAAGATAACAAGTATGTAAGCAAAGACAAAGCTTTAATTGAATTCACATGTGTCATGACAATAATATGAGCAATACAATTATATTTGTATGTGTACATACCACAATATTATGTTAACAAGGACTTGTCTATAATGCCCATACGTTCAACATAGACAATAAATTTTTTGGGCGGTAATACTTTAGTTAACGAATTCTCTATCATCAGATCAGTACCAATATGCTCAATTGACGCTCTTTGTTTTTGCACTTCTTCTTTGATAGACAAGTACTTGAAACCCATGTGTTTTGCACCTTTTGAATACTTGTCATTCTTCGAAAAGAAAACTATTGTGGAATTATCACAATATAGCCTTATAGGTCTAGCTATACTATCAATAATAGCAAGTCCTGACACAAAATTCCGCAATCATAATGCATGAATAGTGGCCTCAAAGCATGCCACGAATTCAGCCTCCATAGTGGAAGTAGCAATTACAGTCCATTTTGAACTTTTCTATGAAATTGCCCCTCCAGCCATTAGGAACAAGTAACCAAATGTAGATTTCCTCGAGTCCACACATCCGACGTATTCTGAATATGAATTCCTAATCACTTCGAGATGACTTGACCATTTGTAGATCAACATGTAATCCTTGGTGCCTTGTAAGTACCGAAGTACTTTCTTTGCGACTTTCTAATGATCCATTCTGGGATTACTTTGATATCGACCCAACATTCCAACACCAAATCTGATAGCCGATCGAGTACAATTTTGGGCATACATTAAGCTCCCAACTAATGACGCATAAAGAATACATTGCATTTGCTAACGTTCTAAATCATTATGAGGACATTGCATTAAACTGAACTTGTCCTCTTTCTGAATTGGAACTATTCCTGCGGAGTACTTGTCCATTTGATATCTCTCTAATACTTTATTGATTTATCATTTTGAGACAAACCTAACAATCCTTGTGACTTATCATGGAATATTTCTATTCCTATCATGTAGGATGCCTCACCCATATCTTTCATTTCAAAGTTTATAGAGAGAAATCTATTTATATCACGTAACAAAGCAACATCATTCATAGCAAGACAATATCATCAACATACAGGACCAATATAATAAACTTGCTCCCACTAATCTTCATGTATATAGACCGATCAATAGTGTTTCCTACAAAACCATATGACTAATGATATTATTGAACTTAATATACCATTGTCTGGAAGCTTGTTTCAATCCATATATTGACTTCTTAAATTTACACACCAAGTTCTCTTTTCCTGTGGTCAAGAAACCTTCGGGTTGGTCTATGTAAACTTCCTCTTCTAAGTCTCCATTCAGAAAGTTTGTTTTCACATCCATTAGGTGAAGCTCAAGATCATAATGAGCTACTAAAGACATTATAATTCTTAAAGAGCCATTCTTTAAAATTGGAGAGAAGGTCTCCATATAGTCAATGTCATCCTTTTGATTGTAACCTTAGGCGACAAGTCTGGCTTTATGTCTTTCAATGTTGCCATGTGAGTCTCATTTTGTTTTGAAGACCCATTTGCAACCAACTTGCTTTGCACCTTTAAGCAACTCGACTAATTCCCAGACTTTGTTGTTATCCATTGATTTCAACTCGTCTATCATGGCATTAAACCATTTTTCAGAATCATCACATTTCATGGCTTGTTTGAACAAGACTGGATCTTTGTCAATGCTCAAATCACATTCATGTTCAAGTGAATAAACCACATAGTCATTTGAAACTGCTAGTCTTCTTATCCTTACGAACCTTCGTAATATTATTTCTTGTGGCTCTACTTGATCATTTACAACTTGTACATCATTAGATGGTTCATTAAAAATAAGTTAATTTCCCTCATTTGGAACAATGATTTATTGTCCAGGTTTGTAGTGTAATAGCGATACAACAAGAGGAACAACAATATGAGGAGAAATGCTAGATGTAGGAGTTTTTAATTGAATTTCATGAATATCCGCATTTCGTGATTCTTCACTCCTACTGATTTGGTCATTCTCAATGAATCGAGCATTACCAGACTCAATTATTCTCGTACTATGGTTAGGACAATAAAATATATACCCTTCAGACTTTTCAGGATAACCAATGAAGTAACCACTAATAGTCCTTGCATCAAGTTTCTTTTCATGTGGATTATATATTCGTACTTCTTCTTGACATCCCAAACATGAAGATGTCTCAAACTAGGTTTCCTACTAGTCCAAAGTTCATAAGGAGTCTTAGGAACTTATTTACTAGGAACCCTATTTAGCAGATATGCAGCAGTCTTTAATGCATACATTCACAATGATGAAGGCATAGTGTTGCAACTTAACATACTCCTAACCATATCCGTAAGAGTATGGTTTCGCTTTTTAGCTACACCATTTTGTTGAGGTTACCAGGCACTGTGTATTTTGCACAAATACCTCGACTTTTAAGGAGATTTGCAAATGGACCTTGACATTGTCCACTTTCATCATATTTTCCAAAGTATTTGCTACCTCTATCAGATCTTACCACTTTTTACTTTCTATCTAGCTGCCTTTCTACCTCATTAATGAACACTTCTAAAATGTCCCTAGTTGAGACTTTTCATGCAACAAGCATAGATAACAATTCATGAGTAATCATCAATAAAGGTGATAAAATAATTTTGACCAATCTAATATGGAGCATCAAAAGGACCATAAATATCGGTGTGTATCAACTCAAGAAGCTCAGTGCTTCTTCTGGCTGGATGTTTTGATATATGTTTGGTTTGTTTTCCCGTAATGCAATCCACACTTACATCCCGATCAGCAAAATTCAATTGAGGTAAGATGTTACTTTTCACTAACCTCTTTACTTTTTCTTTGGATATGTGACTTAATCTTTAATGCCAAAGAAAAGCAGAGCATTCATCATGTGCACTACGTTTATTTCCAATAAGATGCTCAACATTAAACAAGGATTCAACAAACAGACTATCAAGATTGAAAGGATATATGTTGTCGATCAAAATACAAGAGCCATAATAGTATTTTTGTTTAAATAAACTAAAACAATTATTTTCAATATTTAAATTAAAGCCTACACAATCCAATCATGACACAAAAATAAGGTTCCTTGAACATTCAGGAATATAAAGACACTTTTCTAAATCCAAGAAGCATCCGGTATTCAGAATTAATCTGTAAGTCCTGATCCCTTCTATCTGTGCCTTCATTCTATTCCCCGTAAATAAGAACTTTTCAATTGCGCTTATGGGATTGATTGAAAGGAATCCCTGCATAATATGTGAAACATGAGTAGTTGCACCAGTATCAAGCCACCAGGTATTATTAGACACTTCAATTAGGTTTGATTCAAAATATATAGAAATGTAATGTATACCTTTTTTTCTCAAACCATCACTTTCGTTTTGGACAATCTTTCTTGAAGTGCCCACTCTTCCTGCAGAAATGACACCTCAGCCCTTTATGGATTACACCCTCATGGACCTTTATTGGGGATTTGTATTCTTTCTATCCTTCCTTCCTGGCATCATTTTTTGTTGCGAGTGTTGGGTTTTGGGGTTCATACGCAGCGGAAATTAAAAAACAATTTTGACAAAAACCCCAACGGGATCCGAATCTAATTCCATTAAAAACGTTTAAACCATGAAAAACTTAATCATACCTCAGTCGCAATATACCTTTCTGAAGGTTGATCGATCTCTAAGGCGCTGCCAACGACAAACGCCCTCAACCAGTAGTCCACACACGAACGACGGCCGAGATTCGAAGTGCTAGCTTCAAGAGATTACCAAATCTTTTTGTTTCTCTCCAAAACGATCCAGAGCATACCAAAAACCCTAAGTCGTTTCTAAAACGAAAATAGAGTTTCGTCCTTTTGATCTTTCGTCCGTGTGTTCTAACTTAAAGCGTCTATTTATACGACCCTTGTATATAGACGGTTAAGTAAATTACACATATACCCCTACTTAAAGAAGTATAAGTGTAATACACCACAAGGACGTTTACGTCATGAATTTAATCATATAAAATTCGTTTTTCTAAACCATATTAAAATCTCGCAAAATCATTCTTAGTGTGC
Organism: Stephania yunnanensis; assembly: GCA_039657365.1. Taxonomy (NCBI): domain Eukaryota; kingdom Viridiplantae; phylum Streptophyta; class Magnoliopsida; order Ranunculales; family Menispermaceae; genus Stephania; species Stephania yunnanensis. The sequence continues at coordinate 47,201,131 of CM077585.1, read as the reverse complement.
GACCCAATAGGCTCATACAACGTTGGCAGTGTACCAAAACACATTTTGGTATACAAGTCATAAGCGGCCTCTAGCAAGACATTATGACTACCCAAGTTGTATGAATATCAAATCGATACAACCTAATCAATAGTGTATATAACATCCTTTTTATCACACAATATCTTTTTGATCAAACATAAGGCATGGAATTGTCGCCCAACATGTTCAATCGTACTAGTCTCGATCTCTAGGTAGACTAAAACATCCAAGTGACATTGATCAATATCAATTCACTTAGACTAGGCCTTTTAACAGTCTAACACATCGAGGGATCCACTGGATATCTCTCTTTATATGAGAGGGACAAATTCTATCTTGATTACACAACTTCATCACATTGCTCACATAGTAACCAATCACAACCTTTATAATCGTCCGGTTAAAGACAACGTTTGATAGTGTCAAATCACTATGTTCCTAATGTTGAAGTCTCGATAATCTCAAGTCGAGGACCGAAAAATATACTTATCATAAGAAACAACTATGACTTAATCCATGTGATGTTCTCATAGCGGGTCGGTCCAAGATTACTTTGTTCCCTAACAAGTACTCGTGATCTTGATTCGTATCCCTATACGTATAATCATCATATGATCATCAATCAAGACTCACACTAGTCTTAATTCATTATAGTTCCCGAAGATAATGATCGACTAGGGACATTTAGGATATTTCGTAAATACCCATGGATCTTATTATAATGTAAACATGCAAATTAATTATAATAAACAGCAAATGAAATCCTCTATTTTATTAACTAAAAGTATTCATAAAGACGGTTAATGGATTGACATAGGGCACATGCCCCAACATCTCCCACTTGCACTAGGGCCACTCATATATGCATCTAATGCCTAATGATCTAACATGACCATCATGTTTTGCTTGTGGAAGAGCTTTTATCAATGGATCCACAACGTTGTCTTCAGTTGGTACTCTGCAAATCTTTACGTCTCCCCTTTCAATAATTTCTCTGATGAGATGAAAACGCCTGAGTATATGTTTGGATATGTGGTGTGATCTAGGTTCCTTGGCCTGTGTTATTGCCCCGTTATTGTCACAAAACAAAAAAACGGGGTTAGCAATACTTGGAACCACACCTAGTTCAGAAATGAACTTTTTGATCCAAACTGTCTCCTTTCTTTGTATCGGACTGCAATATACTCGACTTCACATTTGTAGAATCTGCCACATGATCTCTTGCTTCGAACTTTTCCAGCTTCTTCGCACCCCATTCATAATAAACACATATCCAGATTACGATCTAAAATCATCTATATCAGTTTGAAAACTTGCATCTGTGTAACCATTTACAACTAGATCATTTTCAAAACCTCCATAGACCAAGAACATTTCCTTAGTCCTTCTTAAGTATTTAAGAATGTTCTTTACTGCTATCCGGTGACTCTCACCAGGATCTCACTGATATCTGCTTGTAGTGCTTAAAACATATGACACATCAGGTCGAGTGCATAACATGGCATACATGATAGATCCAATAGCTGATGCATATGGAATCTTATTCATACGGTCTCGCTCATCATTTGTCTTAGGACATTGAGTCTTCTTGAGACTTATGCCATGAGACATTGACAACAATCATCTTTTAGAGTCTTGCAACCGAACCTATTCAAGACATTGTTTATGTAAGCACTCGACTTAGGCCGATTAGCCTCTTAGATCTATCCCTATATATTCTTATCCCTAGGATATAGGTTTGCATCTCCTAAGTCTTTCATTGAGAAACACTTCCCTAACCAAGACTTGACACTCTGCAATGTTGGGATGTCATTTCCAATGAGTAATATATCATCAACATACAATGCTGAAAAAACTACACTCCCACTCGACCTTCTTGTATACACAAGGCTCATTTTCGTTCTTAATAAAACCAAAATCCTTGATTGCTTCATCAAAACGAAGATTCCAACTCCGAGAAGCTTGCTTTAATCCATAAATGGATCTTTGAAGCTTGCATACCTTCCTAGAATTCTCAGGATGTACAAAACCTTCAGGTTGTGTCATATACACGTCCTCAAGCAGCTTTCCATTAAGAAATGTTGTTTTTACGTCCATTTGCCATATCTCATAGTCATAATATGCAGCAATGGCAATTAAAATTCTTATGGATTTAAGTATGGCTACTAGCGAAAAAGTTTCATCATAATCAACACCTTGAGTCTGCCTGAAACCTTTTGCTACAAGTCTTGCTTTAACAGTATGCGCATTGCCATCTATGTCAGTTTTCTTCTTGAAAACCCATTTACATCCAATGGTCTTACCACTTTTAGGTAAATCAACCAAGTTCAAACTTGGTTATCATACATGGATTGCATCTCAGAGTTCATGGCACTTAGCCATTTATCTGAGTCTGGTCCAGACAAAGCCTCCTGATAAGTGGTGGGCTCATTTTGATCCATAAGCAACACATCACGACTATCGGTAATGAGAAATCCGAATCTCTCCGACTCATGTCTTACCCTACAAGATTTACGTGCAACTGGTTCAGAACATTGTTGAACTTCCAGTAGCGGTTCAGAGTTTATCTGTGATTCTTGAACTTCTTCAAGATTTATTTCTTTCCCACTAGTGTCTTTTGAAATAAACTATTTTTCCATAAAGGCACCATACCGAGCAACAAACACTTTGTTCTCAACGGGATTATAAAAGTAATATCCTTTTGTTTTCTTAGGATACCCCACGAATAAACACTTGTCAGATTTAGGTGCTAGTTTTTTAGAGACTTGTCGTTTTACGTAAGCCTCACAACCCCAAATCTTAAGGAAAGACAAACTAGGTCTCTTCTCGTACCATATCTCATATGGTGTTTTATCAACCGCTTTAGAAGGAACTCGATTTAGAGTGAAAGTTGCAGTTTGTAATGCATAACCCCAAAAGGATAATGGAAGATCCGCATGACTCGTCATAGATCGAACCATATCTAATAAGGTTCGATTTCTCCTTTCAGAAACTCCATTCCATTGTGGAGTTGTTGGTGGAGTCAATTGGGTGACAATCCCACAATTTTTAAGATGATCATCAAATTCTTGGCTTAAATATTCACCACCTCGATCTTATCAATGTGTTTTGATAGTTTTACCAAGTTGATTCTGCACTTCATTTTGAAACGTTTGAAACATCTCGAATGATTCAGCTTTATGTTTCATAAGATATATATAACCATATCTGCTGAAATCATCAGTAAATGTAATGAAGTACTGATAACCTCCTCTAGCCATTGTGTTTATAGGACCGCATACATCAGTATGTATTAGACCCAATACATCACTTACCCTTTCACTGTGTCCAGTAAAGGGACTTTTAGTCATCTTGCCTAGTAAACAAGATACGCGTGTTTCATATGTTTCTAAATCAAATGAATCTAGAAGCCCATCTTTATGGAGCTTCGTTATGCGTTTCTCGTTTATGTATCCGAGACGACAATGCCAAAGATAGGTTTGAGTATAGAAATGACAATTTTCTTCCTTTTGTTTTGGGTGTTTTTAAGCAGGAACAGGCTGGGGCTTGACTTCTTCCACAGGCTTTGTGACAGGTGCAGTAGTAGCCTTGACAACTTTAGCCTTGCCTTTGCCTTTCTTCTTCATTCCCTTTCTCTTTTGAACCATCAACACATTACTAGAGGGTTTCTTGATATTTTTGTTCAGCAGTCTTGAGCATCAAATGCAACTCTGAAATTGATTTCTCCATATTATTCATATTGTAATTCATCACAAATTGTGAGTAACTCTCGGGTAATGAATTCAGGATCAAATCCGTTGCCAACTCTTGGCTTATGAGAAATCCGAGTCTATCAAGATGGTCAACATAGCCCTTCATCTTCAGAACATGAGGACTAACTGACGCACCCTCAGTCATCTTGCAAGAATGTAGGTTTTTGACTGTCTCGAACCTTTCTTGCCTAGTTTGTTGTTGGAACTTTTTCTTCAGCGTTAAAGCCATGTCGTAGGCTTCCATTAGTTCCATGTCCTTCTCAAGTTCGGAACCATAGTTTCCAAGATAATACATGCAACATCGGTACAATCGTTGACATGCTTATTATGCGCATCCTTCACGACTTTCGTAGCATTGGGTGGTGGGTCCTCGTGGATTGGAGCATCCAGGACATACAACTTGCGTTCATGCTTAAGAACAATTCTCAAGTTTCGAACCGATCAAGAAAGATAGTCCCGATAGCTTATCCTTCTCAAGGATGGATCGCAGTGACAGGGGATTATTGTTACTTGAAGAGGCCATCGATCTACAATAAAGATTATGCAAAGTTTATTTTAGTATAGAGGAATAGACTCCCACTAAATTAACAACCCTCCTAAAACGTCTTGTTTATTTAGGGGACTAAAATCCATATTTCACCTAATTCTCGTGATGACTATGGCATGAAACACTGAACTAAATTATTTAGGTAGGTAACAGTTACCAATTACATCTTATGTAATTTTTAGATCCTTTTATGAGATATGGGACATCTTATGTCTTAGCATGTTTTTATCTCATCATTTTCCTAAAGCTCAAAACTATTTGGATGGCTTTATTAAGTCGGACCATTTTAAACATTAAGGTAACTCTTACCCAACTTGTCTCACCAAGATAACACAATACACCCAACTATGGCTGAAACTATATTAGTGTGATCGAGGTCTTGACAAGTGTTTAAAATGGATGGCACGAGACTTAAAATTTAATAGAGGGATTTTATTCAGTTTTAGTGATTTTATGTAAACAATGAAATATCATATATTTTATTGATTTGTTCAATCACTAAACAATTTGGAAATTCTTTTTTTAGAAGACGAATCTCAATTCTGAAAATTAAAATTCGCTATAGAAAATCATAATTTTCGCTGATTTTATTATCATAAATTAACCCCTTAATTTATCCGAAAATAAGTCAATTAAAACATTTTAATTAACCCGGGCCCACATCTAACTAATTGTCTTATCCTAATCCAATTAGGATTTAAGATATTTGAATCCTAGTATATCACCAATAACAAGATTCTTGATATTTATCTCTTATTCTAATTTGTTATCTATCTTTATCAAATAGAAACTTCATAACAAAATAGATATAACAAGATAAATAATTAATTTCGAAAATTAATTATTTATTTTGGATTTAAGATATTTGAATCCTAGTATATCACCAATATCAAGATTCTTGATATTTATCTCTTATTCTAATTTGTTATCTATCTTTATTAAATAGAAATTTCATAACAAAATAGATATAACAAGATAAATAAATAATTTCGAAAATTAATTATTTATTTTGGATTTAAGATATTTGAATCCTAGTATATCACCAATAACAAGATTCTTGATATTTATCTCTTATTCTAATTTGTTATCTATCTTTATTAAATAGAAACTTCATAACAAAATAGATATAACAAGATAAATAAGTAATTTCAAAAATTAATTATTTATTTTGGATTTAAGATATTTGAATCTTAGTATATCACCAATAACAAGATTCTTGATATTTATCTCATATTCTAATTTGTTATCTATCTTTATCAAATAGAAACTTCATAACAAAATAGATATAACAAAATAAATAAATAATTTTGAAAATTAATTAATTATAAATAAATAATTTCAAAAATTAATTATTTATAAATAAATAATTTCGAAAATTAATTATTTGCAATTTCGGTCCTCATCCAAATAATCACAAACATGTAATTGAATCATGAACTACTATCCCAATCGAACCTAATGGTGTCATGGATCACAGAACACGAAATTCAATTCATTAAAATTATTTGAATTAACCTAACAAGGTTACTAGCATGTACGAAACTAATTTCAATTAAATCACGAATATATGTATCATATACACAAAACATGATAATAAATCTCACATAAAACTTATGTATGTCACATATACATCAACTATTAACATTCTTTCAATCATATATCATGTATATATGGAAAGAAAACATGCAATGAATTTAACTGAATCGAACTCGATGGCTCTGATACCACTGTTGGATTTTGGGGTTCATACGAAGCGGAAATTACAAAACAATTTTGACAAAAACCCCAACAGGATCCGAATTTAATTCCATTAAAAACGTTTAAACCATGAAAAACTTAATCATACCTCAGTCGCAATATACCTTTCTGAAGGTTGATCGATCTCTAAGGCACTGCCAACGACGAACGCCCTCTACCAGTAGTCCACACACGAACTACGGCCGAGATTCGAAGTGCTAGCTTCAAGAGATTACCAAATCTTTTTGTTTCTCTCCAAAACGATCCAGAGCATACCAAAAACCTTAAGTCGTTTCTAAAACGAAAATAGAGTTTCGGCCTTTTGATCTTTTGTCCATGTGTTCTAACTTAAAGCGTCTATTTATACAACCCTTGTATATATACGGTTAAGTAAATTACACATATACCCCTACTTAAAGAAGAATAAGTGTAATACACTACAAGGACGTTTACGTCATGAATTTTATCATATAAAATTCATTTTTCTAAACCATCTTAAAATCTCCAAAATCATTCTTAGTGTGCGACCCAATAGGCTCATACAATGTTGGCAGTGTACCAAAACACATTTTGGTATACAAGTCATAAGCGGCCTCTAGCAAGACATTATGACTACCCAAGTTGTATGAATATCAAATCGATACAACCTAATCAATAGTGTATATAACATCATTTTATCACACAATATCCTTTTGATCAAACATAAGGCATGGAATTGTCGCCCAACATGTTCAATCGTACTAGTCTCGATCTCTAGGTAGACTAAAACATCCAAGTGACATTGATCAATATCAATTCACTTAGACTAGGCCTTTTAACAGTCTAACACATCGAGGGATCCACTGGATATCTCTCTTATATGAGAGGGACAAATTCTATCTTGATTACACAACTTCATCACATTGCTCACATAGTAACCAATCACAACCTTTATAATCGTCCTAGGTTAAAGACAACGTTTGATAGTGTCAAATCACTATGTTCCTAATGTTGAAGTCTCGATAATCTCAAGTTAGAGGACCTAAAAATATACTTATCATGAGAAACAACTATGACTTAATCCATGTGATGTTCTCATAGCGGGTCGGTCCAAAGACTTTGTTCCCTAACAAGTACTCGTGATCTTGATTCGTATCCCTATACGTATAATCATCATATGATCATCAATCAAGACTCACACTAGTCTTAATTCATTATAGTTCCCGATATAATGATCGATCAGGGACATTTAGGATATTTCTCAAATACCCATGGATCTTATTATAATTTAAACATGCAAATTAATTATAATAAACAGCAAATGAAATCCTCTATTTTATTAACTAAAAGTATTCATAAAGACAGTTAATGGATTGACCTAGGGCACATGCCCCAACAGCGAGCTCCATAATGCATAGTGAAATGAACTGAGTGACCCTTCAATTTCCTTAATCTTCATTCCTCCTATACGAGCATGGCCATGATTTCTTGCAAGTGCCATTTATTTTTTTGGTGTTGTAATTCACCTAGAACCGACCAAATTCAAGAGGAAGGGAACTAATAACGAACAGAACCATAAATGATTCACTCACGTCCATACCCATTGCTTCGAGCTTCGCGGCCAAGTTAGACATACTAGTCACATGATCATGGATGGGCTATGACCACTCAAATTTCTTAGTGGTCAACTCACTCATCAAGCTTCCTATAATGGACTTGTCAACAATGTTCGATTTTGAGTACTCTTTTAGCTGGATCATGAACTCTTTTACGTCGCTTGTCTTGGGCATAGATGGTTTGAAATTTTCTGCAGTCGTCATTCGCACAAAATTCAAACTTAGCCTATTAGACCGCTCTCAAGCCTCGTATAGTGACCTTTCCTCTTCGAAGCTGGTCTCAGTAAAGCCTACATGCTTTTCATCTACAATGATTGCTAGGTCAAGGTCCATTACACCCAATTAGAACTGTATATGTTCAAACCAATCATTGTAGTTGGGCCCATTGAACTTAACCATCATATTACCCAAGACAAACATATTAGAGGACGCTGCAATTATAATAAAATCATTCTCATTAATATTTTGAGTTAAACCTAATAGATTCAGACAAATGATACATTTATTATGTATTTAAGCTCACATTTGGGTAGTACTTTAATACATAATTCATGTTATATCAAATTCTCTCACGTCCGACATTCCCACATATGTTCCTTTCATAGAACTTTATCAATTTCTATTTATTTTATCGAAATATAATTTTTCTCAATTTTCCAGGATTTTTCCAAATTTTCCTTTCATTTTTCTTCTCTTTTTCTCTTTATTTTTTTAACTTTTGTTTGGGTCGGGTAGACCCAACTGGGTAGGACCCGACCCGGCCCAGGACCAGAACACGTCCAGGCTCCGCCCAGCAGGGTGTGCACACGCGCACGCGTGTGCACCATCTTCCCCGATCGAACCACTGGTTCGATTGGGAGATTTTATTTTTCTTCTTCTTCGGTGATGGTGGAATCAATGGCAGGGGAGACACCCCTGCCATCTCCACCTTGGCCCGGTTCGGCCTCCACGGCTGAACCCACTCTTGGCCACCCCACCTCCAACCACCGAACCCACATCAACGACGATGACTCACCTCGATTGTGACGTCTCCACCTTCTCTTCTCTCCTTCCCGGCGCATTTCTTCTTCTCCTCCTCCTCTCTTTTTCTTCTTCTTCCTCTCTCTCAACCCTCGGCTGCGTGTCTCTCTGTGTATGTATGTATGTGTGTGTGTGGTGTAAGTGTAGGTGGGGTGGTGGACACATGTAGGTGAATGGGATAAGTGTTGTTTGGTTTGGACAAGTGTGATGGTGTTAAGTGTCTTGACACCTAAATGTGACATAGCTAAGACACTCGCTTGTGTTTTCGGGCGTTTCGACGCCCGATTTGGTGTCCAAACTGCGATATACACGTACCACCGCGTTGCTAGCCACCCAATATCTATTCCATATTATTTACTTGACAAATTTTTATTTAATTTGTGAGTTTTCGTTTCCCTGACCTAATATTTAGTCATGTCGACTACCCGATACCTGCGTCGACAAGTATATCGCGGCAAATACAGTTCACACACCCTCACACGTATTATTTTGCAACATACACACATGCGATGTATTTGAATAAATTACACTTCAAATAAGCAACCAACACACCACAAACTTCCATACCTAAGTCCCTGTGTGTCCTAGCCTACCGTAGAGTCCACGTAGATCCGAGCTGGCGTCCGCGTCTATAAATTTAATAGACATTAATAAAATGGGTCATTACAGTTCTTCCTAACTAAATTAAATTCCGTCCTAAAATTTAATTGTAACTAAAGTCCCATACTCGAGAATAGTTGAGGTATCGCGTCCTCATTATCGACTTGAGCTCCCAGGTGAGTCCATCCATCTTATGATGCTACCAACAAACTAAGACCTTCGTGAGTTCCCTGTTCTAGATAATCTGTACTCGACGGTCAACAATCTATATCGGTATCTCCTCATAAGTCACGTCAGGTTGTATCTTCACCTGTCCCAACTCAATCGTCGGTCTCGACCTTGACCTAGCGAGTCTCGACATGGAAATGTGAAAGATCGAATGAACCCCAGCTAACTTGGTAGGCAACTCTAATCGATATGCAATAGTGCCTACTCTTTGTGCAATTCGGTGTGGCCCAATATATCTCGGCCCTAGTTTCCGTTTAATGCCAAATCTCTGTTGATCTTTCCAAGGAGAAACCTTCAAATACACCATATCGCCCTCGTCATAGATCAGACCATCGCGATACCTATCCAGGTAATTCTTCTGTCTATCCTGTGCAGCTTACAGTTTCGGATGAATTTGTCGAATTTTCTCTATGTGATCAACAACTATCTCTAGCCCTACTCACTGTATCTTCCGGCTCTGCCCAACAAGCAGGCGATCTACAGGGTCTCCCATACAGTGCCTCAAATGGTGCCATACCAATGCTCACCTGATAGTTGTTATTGTATGCAAACTCACATAAAGGTAGATAATCCTCCCACGAACCCCCAAACTGTAATATGCATGCCCTGAGCATATCCTCCAAAATCTGGATTAGCCGCTCTAACTGTCCATCAGTCCGAGGATGATAAGTTGTGCTAAACTACAACCTGGTGCCAAATTGTTCATGCATTGCCTCCCATAGTTTCGAGGTCAATCTAGCATCTCTATCTGACACAATGGAAACTGGTTCCCCATGAAGTCTAATAATTTCCCGCTCAAACAATTTGCTCGGTTGGGGAAACATGTATTTCATTGAGATGGGAATGAAGTGAGCCGACTTTGTCAGTCTATCAATCACTACCCAAACTACATCGTGACGCCTCGATGTCTGCAGTAGGCCACTAACGAAATCGATAGTAACATTTTTCTATTTCCACTGTGGAATGGGCAACGGCTGTAATAATCCACCGGGTCATTTGTGCTCAGCCTTCACCTGTTGGCAAATGTGACAACTCCTAATATATGCACCTACGTCAGCCTCCATCCCTGGCCACCAGAATAGTCGCTTCAAATCATAGTACATCTTGGTCGGACCAAGATGAACTGTGTAACGAGACTGGTGTGCCTCCTCTAGAATCTCGTTCCGTATCTCCCGATTTGCTAGTATCCACGATCTCCATCGGTATCTCAAACACCAATCTGTTGTTTTTACCCAATCAGTGCATTTTAGATTCCGTGACAGACTACTGACCCGCTCACAGAGCCCATCAGCCCTTCGAAACTTGGCAACCCATTAAATTGATACGGTCGGTGTCCTCAACTGATAACAAATGTGTTATTCCATCGTAGTCGACAACTCGGCCAGGCATATAACCGATGTTGCCTGTAATAAGCCATGTTCATATGTCATCTGCTGCAGAACAGTCTGACTGTCAAGTCCACTCATGTTAAATGCGTCTGCTACAACGTTCGCTTTGCTAGGGTGATATTCAATAGCGAAGTCATAGTCCTTCAGCAACTCTAGCCATCTCCGTTGGCACATATTCAGATCCCTTTGAGTGAAGATGTAACATAACTCTGGAGATCTGTAAACAACACAAATCGCACTTCATAGACATAGTGCCTCCAAGCCTTAAGTGCAAAGACGATCGCTGCAAGTTCCAAGTCATGCACTGGATAATTCCCCTCGTGGGGTATCAACCGTCTGGAAAGATAGGCAATTGGTCTACCATTCTGCATCGACACACATCCAAGACCAATACTCGACACATTTGTATATACTGTCAAGGTCTTGCCTAACTTCGGCAATGTCAATACTGGTGCAGATGTCAACCTCCGTTTCAATTCACAAAAAACCTGCTAACACTCCTCTTACCAGCCAAATCTGACGTCTTTCTTAGTCAGTCTCATCATCGGCGCTGCGATCGAGGAAAATCCTGCACAAATTGCCGATAGTATCCGACCAATAAGAGGAAACTCTGTATATCGGCCACAGACTTAGGCATCATCCAATCAATGATTGCCCTAATCTTTTTTTAATCCACTGAGATACACTGCTCACTGATGACATGACCTAAAAATCTCACCGCACTTAGCCAAAAGTCACACTTGCTAAACTTGGCGTACAGTCGGTGCTCCCTTAGTGTCGTCAAAACTGTCCCGAGATGTCCCTTGTGATCCTCACGAGTCCTGTTATAGATCAAGATATCGTCGATGAATACGATGATGAATCTGTCCAAATACGGCCTCATGACCCTGTGCATCAGATCCATGAAAATCGCTGGAGTGTTCGTCACCTCAAACGGCATGACTGTGAACTCAAATAACCCGTATCTCATGCTGAAAGCAGTTTTCTGGATATCTTCTTCTCGATTCCTCAACTGGTGATAACCTGAACGAAGTTCAATCTTCGAGAAGAATCTGACACCCGTTAGCTGATCAAACAGATCATCGATCCAAGGAAGTGGATAACGATTCCTTATAGTTACTTGATTCAACTTCCTATAGTCGATGCACATCTTCATCGTACCATCCTTCTTCTTAACAAACAGTACTGGAGCTCCCCAAGGTGACATACTAGGGTGAATGAAACCCTTCTCCAACAGCTCATCCAATTGTCGTCCCACCTCCTCCTACTCCATTGGTGCCATCCGGTAAGGTCGACTGGCAATCGGCTGCGTCCCTGGTATCAACTCAATTATGAACTCAACAGCTAGTGGCGGTGGCAATCTGGGTAAATCATCTGGAAATACATCAAAAATCCCGAACCACCGAACCGTCTTCAATCCTAACCTCTGTTCGAACCTCCGACTAAACTATCGACGCAAACGCCTGCATCTCATGTGTTGTAGCTAGTCGGCCTCTCGTGACGGGTAACTCAATTGTCGATCCAACTAATACGAACTCTAGTATTCTAGGAATATGAAACTCTATCCTCTTGCCGTAACAATCTATCCGTGCGTGATATAATGCTAACCAATCCATCCCGAGTAGTGTGTCAAACTCTAAGTACTCCAATACTCGAAGACCCGCTGGTAGGTAATGTCTATCCACCTCTATCATCACGTCTTGACATATTCGGTTACACAGCAGCCGTACTGAGGACAAGGCGTGGCTCTAGTGTCTGTGTAACTAACCCTAACAATCCAACAATATGTCCAGCAAGAAACGATAAAGTACTATCATAGTCAAACATAGCATGCATATAGTGACCAAATATAAGTAATGTACCTTCAATAAGCTGCCTAGTCACCCCGCTATCTGGTTGTGCTAACGTATGCGCTCTATCTCTAGCCTGGACTGACTCTCGTCGTGGCGATGGTGGTGTATGATAGTAAGCCCTCAAGTGTCCCCTCTGCCCATATCGGTGACATCTACGACTCTCCAGTCTACCCATCTGTCTGTCTCCTAATCTCGGACCCTAACCCCGGTCTACCTGACCCCTGTCATGTCCCCTCTGATCTCCACCCTGATGGTACTCCAGTGGTTGTGCCCTCTATCAATCCACTGGTGCTGAGGTGATAGCATGAACTGGTTTTAGCTCTTCATATCAGAATTGACTGCCCTGAAACTTGCCCCATTGGCCCCTATAACGTCTATCATCTATCCAGCCTCTATCCGGGCAATCCATCAATCTCTTCTGCCTCTGATTACACTGAGAACTCTGTCCTGCCTACACCTACCTGTCACTCACGATTCTGCCATTCCTGTGCAGTATGTATGTCTCAAAAGCCAATGCCATGTCAAAGATCTCCTGCAAAGTCGTGACTCTGACCGAGACAACCATCGACGCAATCATGTCATCAGGCCCTTTGGTGAAATAATAGATCTGCAAGTGCTTTGTCCCGACAAAATCTAGAGAGAACTACAGCAAATGTCGAAACCTCTCCATATACTACATCGAAGTCTGATTTCCCAGTCGTAGGGCCAAGAACTCATCCCTCAGTCTCAACCTAACCTCCATCGGTATGTACTGATCATAGAATAGCTCCCTAAACTCAGCCCATATCGTCGGTTCCGGATGAGTATCCGTATATGTCGTCCACTAAACTGTCGCATGTCCTCTCAAACAGGCTCCCAAAAGTCATGCCTGTATTGTCTCCTCGTTCCTCATCAGCTTATGGAAACGCTGATGGGACACTATCCATCTCCCTATAGCATCAGGATCACCGCTGCCGTAAAAGAATCTAGGCTGGAACTTCAAAACTATCTCAATAACTTTGCCTTTGGTGCCATAACGAATGCCAATGTCGAAGGAGTATCAACAGCGGGAGTGGGAGTAACCTGGTGCGTCGTCGTGTGTGGATGTGGAAAAGTCGACGCTTCCAAAGGAACAACTACGGAAGCTGTCTCTGTGGGTGCCTCTGTCGCTTCCCCCTGAACTGGCATCTGGGGTACCACCAGAACAATAACTGTCCCCGCCGGTATGCTCACAACTACTGGCTCTCTAGCTGAAGTGAGTGTCGCTAGTACCGCGGTCTGCTCGCGTAGTAGCCATAATACCTCGGCCATCTGTGCCTCCTGAGCCGAGAGTCTATCCTCCATACTCGCCGTAACTGAGACATCCCTAAGCGCATCGCTAGTCTATCCAGTCTCAACAGGCGTACCAGACTGTCCTTCCATGATCTGCATCGAGAATGCGCTCCGAATTAGTCTTGAGGTATATACGTATATCATATAGTAACATGAAAATATAACATATATATAAGTTCTAACTCTACCCGCCTCGCATCACTTCCTAACTAAAGTTATAAGGCACTAACTTCGGGTTTTCCACATCTAAGTTTGTTGAGTAAGTTTTATTGTCTTAGGTCTTCCTATTTTTCTCTGATACCAACTATGGCGGCCCTCGCCACCCCGGGGTGACGTGTTTCCATGTACTCCTTGCTTGTTGGCCCAACTACACATGTACGGCACCTGCCCGTCCTTACTCTGTCTCAAAATGTATCCACTTATGTGTGTGCAATGTGTAAATAACATATTCAGCGGAAGATGTATTTAAATGCAAAAGTTTTCATGAATCAAATAAACAAAACCTAGTATGGAAAAACCCTGAAAAGTACGAGGTAAACAACTGTACCATAAAAAATTAAGCATGTACAAGGTCATGTCACTCCCCAGCTCCCAAAAGAATCAAAATATCAAAATAATTACACGTACAAGTACTCCTCAAAGGTAGGCAGTCAGAGGTAGTCGCCTAAGGTCTTGCCTTTACTTGTACTCGAATTTGTACTCAGTCATCACAGAAGAAAATGGATGACGAGTCCAGTCAGTAAAATCTCAAGGAACTCCTCTGAGCATTCACATAAACAAGCGGAAGTTAATAAATACTATTAAATAAACATGCGGAATGTAAACATACAATTGTAAGTAGGGCATCGCATGCACAAATAACAATAAAGATCAAATGTGTGTGCCTATTCCAATCAGAGTAAACCATACTTCGGGATTCCCTTTCATGATCCCACTAGTGGGCACACCCAACTAGTTGTCATTGATCCCTCTCAGTAGCCAGCGTAGACCTACGACGCACCGACACGTGTAGCAGTTCAATAGTTCCGTTCGTTATCCATCGAGAACTCCTGATACACATGCTATGGTCTAAAATGCATAAACACACAATGGAAAATTCGGTGGGAGTAACTCAACCAACCATCCAAAAGATGACAAGATATGAATGTAATAATAATCACGAGGAATATCGAAAAACGAATGGAAATACAAAGCAAAATAAATACTCGAGAGTTTTTTCATTGGGTTTTACAAACCTCACAATGCACTCTAATACCTCGTAATCAATCCTCGGATCCAAGTCTACTGAGTCCTTGGTCGCCAATTGATCACCATGTCAACCTATGTCCATTTATTAATAACTTAAGTTAGCATAACAATTTACCAAAAATTCCTAAAATCTTTAAGCTAAAGCCCATTTCGCTCTTTTCGAGGCAAAACCCTGCAAAAGGTCGCGTCTGACATTCCCACTTATGTTCTTTTCATAAAACTTTATCAATTTCTATTTATTTTATCAAAATATAATTTTTCCTAATTTTTTCAAAATTTCCTTTCATTTTTCTTCTCTTTTTCTCTTCTTTTTTTTTTCTTCTTCTTTTTGGTAATGGGTTGGGGTTGCTCTTCACCCCAACCCCGGTGGAATCGAAGGTAGGGGAGACACCCCTGCCATCTCCACCTTGGCCCGACTCGGCCTCCATGGCCGAACCCACTCTCGGCCACCCCACCGCCAACCACCGAACCCACAACGACAACGAGGACTCACCTCGATTGTGACGTCTCCACCTTCTCTTCTCTCCTTCCTTGCGCGTTCCTTCTTCTCCTCCTCCTCTCATTTTCTTCTTCTTCCTCTTTCTCGGCCCTCGGCTGTGTGTCTGTGTGTGTGTGGTGTAGGTGTAGGTGTAGGTGTAGGTGTAGGTGGGGTGGTGGACACATGTAGGTGAATGGGACATGTGTTGTTTGGTTTGGATAAGTGTGATGGTGTTAGGTGTCTTGACACCTAAATGTGACACAGCTAAAACACTCGCCCGTGTTTTCGGGCTTTTCGACGCTCGGTTTCGCGTCCAAACCATGATATACACGTATCGCCGCGTCGCTAGCCACCCAATGTCTATTACATATTATTTACTTGACAAATTTTTATTTAATTTGTGTGTTTTCGTTTACCCCACCTAATATTCGGTCCCATTGACTACTCGATACCTACGCCTATATCGAGGCGAATACAGTTTACACACCCTCAGACATATTATTTTGCAACATACACACATGCGATGTATTTGAATAAATTACACTGCAAATAAGCAACCAACGCACCATAAACTTCCATACCTAAGTCCCCGTGTATCCTAGCCTACCGGGTGTCCATGTAGATCTGAGTTGGCGTCCATGTCTGTAAATTTAATAGACATTAATAAAATGGGTCGTTACATGAAAGATTTTGATATAAATTGATCAACGTAGGTGATCATGAAAAGAAAATTAGAAGATTACGTTGTTTTTGAAAAAAAACGTATTGTAAATTAATTAAGGACAGAATTGGCAGCAAATTATAAAAGTGAGAATGTAATTGATAATTTCAAAAGTCAGGATATAATTTATACAACTTGAAAAGGCTATGATGTTTTTTATCATTAGGATAAAAAATAATAATATAAACTTTATATATTGCTCTGCTTGCTCTTAAGCCCACTAGGGTTTGTAAATTCTTTCGTGTATTAGCCCTTCGACTTGCTCGGAAGATTAATGAAGATGGTGGATTGTGGGGTGTGTGGGTGCGACACGAAGGGTATCATTAATTGTTATTGACTTGTGGGGTATTTCGGTTAAAAATATTTTTAAGATTGAGTGGGTAGAGAGATTGGATGGGTTGATATAGCACCACTCTTTTTTTCGGTATAAATGTTGATCCTTTCTTCCCCCGCTGATTCGAGAGGCTAGCTATTTTGAAAGCATCCAAAAACATTAAGATAGACTAACTAACTCATTTGGTTTTATTAAAGAGATAGTGCTTTCGTTTTTTTCCCTGTTGTTGGCTTCAGTATCTATTGATATCACATACTAATTAGTAGTTCATTGACAATATATATAAGTGAGGGGTTAAGGAGATTTCATAGACCCAACTCATATCATGTTATCCCAAAACACAGCAATCATAGTGTGGGCCCATTATTTAGATTTATCATTATCTTCACTAATATGGGTCACCTTATTATTGTCGATCAATTAATTAGTCTAATAATCTCCCACTCGACCCATATTATGACTTGAAGACTCAACATTAAAACATAAGTGTGCACGACTTATTGAATCTTTCAAGTCACTTTTCAATGAATTAAAATGATGAGATTATGGTGGTCACAAGTCATTTAATTGACATAATTCCTTCCATTCAGCTAAATCAATATAACTTTAATGAGGATATTCTTAATCCTTCAACTTTATTGTTATCTCGTTAAAGCGTAACGTAGATAACAAGTACATAAGCAAAAACAAAACTTTAATTGAATTCACAAGTGTCACAAGAATAATATGAGCAATATAACTATAAATGTAAGTATGCATACTATAATATTGTTCTAACAAAGACTTGTCTATAATGCCCATACGTTCAATATGACCAATAAACGTTTAGCGTGGTAACCCCTTAGTTAACAAATCCACTATCATCAAGTCTATACTAATATGCTCAATCAACAATCTATGTTTTTGCACTCCTTTGATAGACAATTACTTCAAATCCATGTGTTTTGTACACTTTGAATACATGCCATTGTTGCATATTATGACTATGAGATATGGCAAATGGATGTAAAAACAACATTTCTTAACGAAAAGCTGCTTGAGGAAGTGTATATGACATAACCTAAAGGTTTTGTACATCCTGAGAATTCTAGGAAGGTATGCAAGCTTCAAAGATCCATTTATGGATTAAAGCAAGCTTCTCGGAGTTGGAATCTTCGTTTTGATGAAGCAATCAAGGATTTTGGTTTTATTAAGAACGAAGATGAGCCTTGTATATACAAGAAGGTCAGTGGGAGTGTAGTTATTTTTCCGTCTTGTATGTTGATGATATATTACTCATTGGAAATGACATCCCAATATTGCGAATGTCAAGTCTTGGTTAGGGAAGTGTTTCTCAATGAAAGACTTAGGAGATGCAGCCTATATCCTAGGGATAAGGATCTATAGGGATAGATCTAAGAAGCTAATCGGTCTAAGTCAGAGTGCTTACATAGACAAGGTGCTGAATGGTTCGGTTTGCAAGACTCTAAAAGAGGATTGTTGTAAATGTCTTATGGCATAAGTCTCAGCAAGATTCAATGTCCTAAGGTAAATGATGAACGAGACCGTATGAATAAGATTCCATATGCATCAGCTATTGGATCTATCATGTATGCCATGTTATGCGCTCGACCTGTTGTATCATATGCTTTGAGCACTACAAGCAAATATCAGTCAGATCCTGGCGAGAGTCACTGGATAGCAATAAAGAACATTCTTAAATACTTAAAAAGGACTAAGGAAGTGTTCTTGGTCTATGGAGGTTTTGAAAATGATCTAGTTGTAAATGGTTACACAGATGCAAGTTTTCAAAGCGGTATAGATAATTTTAGATCGTAGTCTGGATATGTGTTTACTTTGAATGGGGGTGCGGTAAGCTGGAAAAGTTCGAATCAAAAGACCGTGGCAGATTCTACAACAGAAGCTGAGTATATTGCAGCATCCGATCCAGTAAAGGAGGCAGTTTGGATCAAAAAGTTCATTTCTGAACTAGGTACGGTTCTAAGTATTGATAACCCTGTTTGTTTGTATTGTCACAATAACGGGGAAATAACACAGGCCAAAGAACCTAGATCACACCACAGATCCAAACATATACTCATATATTTTCAACTCATCAGAGAAATTATTGAGAGGGGAGACGTGAAGATATGCAGACTACCTACTCAAAACAACGTTGTGGATCTATTGACAAAAGCTCTTCCACAAGCAAAGCATGATGGTCATGTTAGATCATTAGGCATTAGATGCATGTATGATTGGCCCTAGTGCAAGTGGGAGATGTTGGGGCATGTGTCCTAGGTCGATCCATTAACTGTCTTTATGAATACTTTTAGTTAATAAAATAGAGGATTTCATTTGCTGTTTATTATAATTCATTTGCATGTTTACATTATAATAAGATCCATGGGTATTTACAGAAATATCCTAAATGTCCCAAGTCGATCATTATAATGGGAACTATAATGAATTAAAACTAGTGTGAGTCTTGATTGATGATCATATGATGATTATACGTATAGAGATACGAATCAAGATAACGAGTACTTTTTAGGGAACAAAGTACTGGATCGACCCGCTATGAGAACATCACATGGATTAATTCATAGTTGTTTCTCATGATAGGTGTATTTTTTCAGTCCTCTGACTTGAGATTACCAGAGACTTCAACATTAAGAACGCAGTGAGTCAAACGTTGTTTTTAACCGGACGATTATAAAGGTTGTGATTGGTTACTATGTGAGCAATGTGATGAAGTTGTGTAATCAAGATAGAATTTGTCCCTCTCATATAAAAAGAGATATCCAGTTGATCCCTCGATGTGGTAGACTATTACAAGGCCTAGTCTAAGTGAATTAATATTGATCAATGTCACTTGGATGTTTTCAGTCTACCTAGAGATCAAGACTATTACGATTGAACATGTTGGATGACAATTCCATATCGTATGTTTGATCAAAATGATATCGTGTGACAAAAGGATGTTGTATACACTATTAATTAGGTTGTATCGATTTGATATTCGTACAACTTGGGTAGTCATAATGTCTTGCTAGAGGCCGCTTATGACTTGTCTACTAAAATGTGTTTTGGTACACTGCCAACGTTGTATGAGCCTATTGGGTCACACGCTAAGAATGGTTTTGCGATATTTTAAGATGGTTCAGAAAAATGAATTTTATATGATAAAATTCACGACAGAAACATCCTTGTGGTGTATTACACTTATACTTTTTTAAGTAGGGGTATATGTGTAATTTACTTAACCGTCTATATACAAGGGTTGTATAAATAGACGTTTTAAGTTAGAACATAGGGATGGAAATTTTAGAGCCGAAACTCTATTTTCGTTTAGAAACGAATTAGGGTTTTCTGGTACGCTCTGGATCGTTTTGGAGAGAAACAAAAAGGTTTGGTATTCTCTTGAAGCTAGCACTTCGAATCTTGATCGTCGTTCGTGTGTGGATTGCTGGTATAGGGCGTTCGTCCTTGGCAGTGCCTTAGAGATCGATCAACCTTCATAAAGGTATTTTGCGACCGAGGTATGATTAAGTTTTCTTGGTTTAAACATTTTAATGGAATTAGATTTAGATCCTGTTGTGTTTTTGTCAAAATTGTTTTGTAATCTCTGCAGCGTATGAACTCCAAAACCCAACATAAGAAACCTTTGGGTTGGTCCATGTAAACTTCTTCTTCCAAGTCTCTATTCAGAAAGGTGGTTTTCACATCCATTTAGCGAAGCTCGAGATCATAATGAAACAAAAGCCATTATAATTCTTAAAGATTCCTTCTTTGAAACTGGAGCGAAAGTCTCATTATAGTCAATGTCATCCTTTTAAATATAATCTTCAGTGAAAAGTCTGGTTTTATGTCTTTCAAAGTTATCTTGTGAGTCTCGTTGGTTTTGAATATTCATTTGCAACCAAATTGTTTTGCACCTTTAGGCAACTCAACTAATTCCTAGACCTTGTTGTCATCCATCGATGTCAACTCATCTATCATGACATTAAACCATTTTTCAGAATCATCATATTTCATGGCTTGTTTGAATGAGACTGGATCTTTTATTAATGCTCAAATCATATTCATGTTCAAGTGAATAAACCACAAAGTTATTTGAAACCGTCGGTTTTCTTATCCTTATAGACCTTTCTAATTCTATTTCTTGTGGCTCTAATTGGCCATTTGCAACTTTTTTCTCGATAAACCGTTACTAGAGGTGTATCCTTTAGACTTTTTAGGATACTTAATGAATATATAGTGCACATAATATACCTCTTAGATCTTTTAAACTAAGTTTCCTACAAGTCCAAATTTGAACTAATGAACCTTAATCAAGTATATATGTGGTGGTTTTTACATTTGTCCACTTTCATCGTATTACAACTTTCCAAAGTATTCACCACTTCTTTAGTCGTATTTCACATAAATACTCTTTTATCTTTGAACTATTGTACTTTCATCGTACTTTCCAAAGTATTTTCTACATCATTAATGAACACTTCTAAAATGTTCACTGATTGAGCCTTGTCATGGAACAAGTATGTATAACAATATCGTGAATAGTCATCAGTAATGGTGATGAAATATTTTTGACCACTTCATGATGGAGTGTCGAAAGGACCATAAATACCAATGTGTATCAATTCAAGAAGCTCACTGTTTCTTGTTCCTAGATGTTTTGATATAAGTTTGGTTTGTTTTCCCTTAATGCAATCCACACATACATCCTTAGTCAACAAAACCCAATTGAGGTAAGATATTACTTTTCATTAACCTATTTAGCCTTTCTTTGGATATATGGCATAATCTTTGATGTCAAAGAAAAGCAGAGCACTCGTCACGTGCACTATATTTATTTCCAATAACATACTCAACATTGAATAAAGATTCAACAAACATACTATCAAGATTGAAACTATATAAGTTGTCAATTACAATACCAGAACTACAATAGTATTTGTGTTTAAACAAACTGAGACAATCGTTTCCAATCTTAAAGTTAAGACCAACATAATCTAACTTTGATATAGAAACAAGATTCCTAGAACATTCAAGAATATAAAGGCACTTTTCTAAATCCAAGAAACATATAGTATCCAAAATCAATATGTAAGTCTCAGCCCCTTTTATACGTGACTTCATTATGTTCCCCATAAACAAGAACTTTTCAATTCCACTAATGAATTGGATTGGAATCCCTGTATGGCATGTGAAACATGTGTAGTTGCATTAGTATTAAGCCACCAAGTATTATTGAGCACTTTAATAAAGTTTGATTCAAAATATACATAAATGTAATATATATATATATATATACATTTCTTCTTAAACCATGAGGATAGTTTTTTCTTGAAGTGTCTACTATTCCTGCAGAATTGGCACCTCAACTCTTTATAGATTCGACCCTCATTGACTTTAACTGGGGCATTGTCCTTCTTTTTTTTCCTTCCTTCCGGGTGTAGCTTTGCTTCTAATAGCTCTATTATGTAGAGCGAGATGAACTGAGTGATTATTTATCTTCCTTAATCTCCATTCTTTATGTACCAGCATGGCCTTAACTTCTTGTAAGTTCCATTTTTCTTTAATGGTGTTGTAATTCACCTGGAAGTGACCAAACTCAAGAGGAAACGAGTTAATAATGAATTGAACTAGAAAGATTCACTTACGTCCATTCTTATCGCTTTGAGCTTTACTGCCAAGTTAGACAAACTGGTTATATTATCGTGGATGGGTTGTGACCACTTAAATTTTTTAGTGGTCAACTTGCTCATCTAGCTTCCAACAATGGACTTGTCAGCAATGTCCAATTGTGCATATTCTTTCAGGTTGGTTATGAATTCCTTTGCATCACTTGTCTTGGGCACAGATGGTTTAAATTTTTGGCAATCGTCATGTACATCAAGTTCAAACTTAGCCTATTAGACCACTCCCAAACATCATATAGAGACATTTCCTCTTAGAATTTAGTCTCGGTAATGGCCCTGGGCTTGTTATCTATAATGATTGTTAGGTCTAAGTCCATCACACCCAATTGAAATTAAATCTGCTCAGACCAGTAATTGTAGTTGAGCTCATTGAACTTAACCATCATATTACCTAAGGCAAACATATTAGAAGTCACAACAAATATAACATAAATTATTCACATTAATGCTTTGAGTTAAACCTAACAGATTCAAACATACACTGCAAAAAAATGGTAATTTAGAAACAAAATTAGCAACGGAATCTAATTTTGTTGCTAACAATAAATGGTTTGACGGAATTGTGACGGAATAATTTAGAGACGGAATAATTTAGAGACGGAATAGAGAGAGATTAGAGATGGAAATAGAGACGGAATAAAATCTCGTCTCAAAAAAATGGCGCCAACATTCCCACCAAAAGTTTTGTATTTTATAACCATCGATTACGTATCGAGATTCATGTGTGCTTCGATGCGGATGATTGAAAAATGGGAACGAATGATTAAAACACATAGCTCTCCTCCTCGCACACTCTCTTCCTCGTTGAATCCCCCAATCCCTTCCTTCCCAAACCCTAAATTTTTTTATTCATCGTCAACTCTCTCATTCTCGAGTGATCTCTACACCGTCTACTCTCTCTCGATCACGACATCTCTCTCCCAAACCCTGAAATCTCTGCACCGTCTGATCTCTACACTGTTGTCGACTCCTCTTTTCACCGTCGTCATAGCCTTGGTGGTTAGGGGTTGAGTTTTCATGGTGTCTACCGGAGGTCGTGCCTTCTGTCGTATCTGCCTCTGAAGGCCTTGTCGTCTGCCGTCACTACCGCTGAAGCCCTCATCATTTGTCGTCGCTACATCTGAAGCCCTCTCCACCTACCGTCGTTGCCTTTAAAGCCTTCGTCGTCTACCATCGCTGCCTCTGAGTCCCTCGTCGTCTGTCGTCACTGCCTCTGAAGCCCTCGTCGTCTATCGTCGATGCCTCTGAAGCCCTCGCCGTCCGTCGTCGCTGCCTCTGAAGGCCTCACCGTTATCTGAGCTATTCGTTGCTGTCATCGACTTTGTCCCTCGCCGTCATACATTGGACACCCATGTGAGATAATCCCTCCATTGACGTACCATTTTCAGATTTTTCCCTTATTTCTCTCTAGTTTGTAAGATTTTGATGACTTTTTGTGGTTCAAATGGTGAGAATTTGTTTAAGTTTTAATCGGTATTATGGTTTTCTTATTTTTGGAGATTTCATTAAATGCCTAAGTAAGATAATCCCTCCATTTGAATACTATTTTTTTATTTTTTATTTTACTCTCACTAATTTGTGAGATTTCGATGAGATTGTGTGGTTCAGTTGGTTATAATTTGTTGTTGCTTTTATGGGTACTTAACAGGTTGTAGTGAACATGTTTTATCGGTTTAATATACATCAAGGCTTATGTTAACAAGCTTGTTGGATCCCCGCAATTATAGGAATGTCGTATGAGGATTTATTTTGGAGGTAGTTTGATGTGTAGTGTAAGAGCTCCAAGTGGTTTATGCATGAATTCACGCAATGAGTTCAGTTAGGAATAACGGAGAAATGTAGCGTCGAAACCAGAGAAAACATGGATATTTTGAATAGTGCTACGAAGTTAGGGTTCTCTTTAATTGAAACTTTGAGGGAAAAAATAAGTCAGGGAAAAGGTTTGGTTTATAACTTTATATGACTATGAATTTGTAAGTAATCTTGAAAATTTTAAAGTGGGACTTTTAAGTCTTTTTGACATGATATTGCTCTACGTCATTGTTTTACTTGTTAAGGAGTGAAATGGTAGAAATTAAAAATTATATGTGTAACTACATTTAAGTGTTATGGGAATGCATCTTTGGTCAAGGTTCCGTATGATAAAGACCCATATGAACACCCCTACAATTCTCTCAATTACACTTTTATGTTGTTGCATTAAACATGCCTTGCCCTGAAAATGTCTCATTATTTTCAAAAGAGGCTATATATAAATGTATTATAGTTTTGTAAGTAATTGACAATTGTAAGGTTTTTTATATCTTGTCAATCTTTGGAAAGTGAATTTTAGTGATACCAGCACTTAACGTTTTAGCCTGTGCTGCACGTTGCTAGGATCGACCTATTTGCGCAATCTTGCTTTTCCATTTAGAGATATGGCTGTATTTATAAGTAGTTTCTTTTAAAAGGTATGATATATGGAAGACGTAATGTTTATTTGTTACTATACCCATGGGAGATGGAGTTCAATTCTTCTTGTTTTAATGTTAAAAGCTTTATGTAGATCTCATTGCACTTATTGCAATCTCCAGAATGTTGCTAATGCTTTGATCTTAATTGTCAAGGGACTAAAGAAAAGTCAATAGTGTGTGTGTTGTTTCTGTTTTGTTTCAGTGTTTGTAAGGACTTGTTGTCTTTTTTGTCTTTGTTTGAATTGAACAAAAATTAGGTCTCCCTAAGGAACTTCATGTATTAACTAAGTCGTTGTATTTAATGTTTAATATGAGTTGAGTTTCTTTCTTGTTCCTTATTAGCTCTAGTACTCTCTACCTATATATGTATTTAATTGGCAAATGACCAAAGCAAAGTCAATGTAAAAAAATTAAAAAATAGGTTCCTAGCTTCCTCAATTTCCAAAAAAGATTCTATAAGTAAAAGCTTAGAGGGAGTTATTACTTTTATGTATAGTTATTATTACTTTCTATGTTTCTTCAAATCCACCATTTCTCTCATTTGCTTCCAATCTACTATCGAGTTTAATAATGTCTCCTTCGCCTGCTTTTTTCAGGTGCATTTTGGAATTCCCCTCGAGAAGGCAACTCCGATTCCTTATTCTCCTTCAGTTTCTGTAGATGGGGTGGACGCTCTCCAAAATCCCATCCATTTTCTCTCTTTTAAGGTACTTCCTTATAATTCATCCATCCATTCATTCATTCGAACCTGGAAGATCTTTGTTTGAGGACTTCAATTTGGCGAACTTCGATTAGAGAACTGGTGAGTTCTTGATTTCATTATAATGGCGGATTTTAACGAGACTAGTTCCATTTCACTTGGATTTAGGAGGTTTGGTAGGACATTGAGTTGTTTTGGTTTTGGTTTTGATTTCGATGCAAAAGAGCATTATGGAAGTAGTTGAGCTATACGAAAGCGAGAAATCGTAGTCGAAGCGCATCGTCCTTTGTCTGGATTTCATTCTATTGCTCTAATTGCTTTGGATAGGTAGGATTTTGTGCTATATTTTCTTCGTTATTCACATTCTTTGATCTCTTCATGCTACATTTTTTTATGTATTTCCTACTACATTTGGTTCAATTGTGTGTATATGCGTGTGTATAGATAAAACTACCAAAAGAGTAGGTATAGATGAATAAAACCTTCAATTATATATATATATATATATATATTTCTACTACGAAGTTAGGGTTCTAAAAACTATGATTACTCTTTAAGTTGATATGGCTTTTTCACTTAAAACATCAAAAGATTTGAACCTGTAATGTTAAGGAGGTATGAGTGAACAACTAATGGGTCTCAACATAATGTTTGTTTTGGTTATTCCACTTAAAACGTCCTAAGATTTGAGTGTGTAAGTCTCTAACCTTAGGGAGGTAAGAGAGGACAACTAATAGGTCGCAATTAACAAAACGTACACCAAAGCATTGTTTGTTATATTGTTAGCTTTTTTTTGTTAAATTTTTTTTGTAACATATTATGTTAAGTGTTAGTTTGTTACAAAAATAATATCCTTAATGCTTTGGTATATGTATGTACCTATTGGCCATCATTGGTATATGTATTTGTTGAAAATGAAATACCGGGAGCTTTGATCCTATGTGGTATTTGTATGCCGCATATAACTTATTATTTATGATTTCTTGAACTCCTTGTTACTTTTATTTTTACAACCAAGTATCCTACTTTGTTTGGTATCAGTCCTATACCGAGCTAGGTCTTAAGAAAGTTGAAATCAACAAAAGGAACAGAAGCCACAAACATACATGAAGTTAGACACATTTTTCCTGAGATTAGGAGTATTACATTCAATCCACAAACAAACATGAAGTTGGAACTCAATAAATGTGAAATTTGTTTTGTTTTATGTTATTTGTATCAAAACACATTTATTCAATGCATACAAACAAAGCTTTTTGTTCATCTAGTTAGCGAGGTTCTCGGATTCCCCATTCTAATAAATTGTGTAAATTAGGCACACAAGTAGACCTGTACCGTCGAAAATTATTAAACTAGTTGACTAATTCAATTGCATAATTACAATAGGAATGTCATTTACAAGTCGAGACTGGATGTACAACCGTCTCGACAACGGCTTCGTTTCAATTGAATTTATGGTGAAGGTTAAAGAATTCATAGCATTTGCTAAGCAACATTGTCTTACCTACCAAAGTGAAATGAAGGTTAAATGTCCGTGCAATTATAAGAAATGTCGACTTGTATCGTATCTGGACGTTGAAACGGTTGAATACCATATATGTAGGTATGGATTCGTTCTGAGATATCACTATTGGTACGAACACGGTGAGAATGGAGATGAAGAGCCGTCAAACTTCTACCAATTTGATAACCATATTGATGATGCTGATAAGAGAGGTTTTGATATGACAACTTACCACGAGATGCAACACAACGTGGAAGGTCCAAGTTTTAATTGGAATCATGTGTGAAGAATGACCAAACCCCCAAGCACGCCAACTATATGACATGATTGAGGCTAGTAGCGAACAATTGTGGCCGGGGTGCGAAACCATGACAACATTGTCTGCAATGGCAAGATTATTTGCTATCAAGTCAGAACACCATATCTCTGAACGAGGGTATAATGAAATCATAAAATTCATGAAGGATTGTTTGTCAACCAACAATTCATTGATTGAGAATTTTTATGCCAATAAAAGACTAATGCGAAGTATATGTCTACCAATTGAGAAAATAAATTGTTGTGAGGACCAATGCATCATTTATTGGGGAGTGGACTCTGAATTGACATCATATAAGTCTTGTTGGAAATCACACTACATTGCACAGAAACGAGGTTGTGGACGGAACACCAAAAAATGCTCTTGCAAAAAAAATGTACTACTTCCCTTTATGCCCTCGATTGCAACGATTATATGCGTCTGAGTCAACGGCAAAACATATATGATCGCATGGAGAACATTCCTCGCCAGAAGATGCTTTGCAACACTGTTCTAATTCGATCGCTTTGAGGCATTTTAATGATGTCAACAGAAACTTCACCGCCGAGGTTTGGAATGTTCATTTAGGATTGTGCACGGATAGCTTTTAAGTTTTTAGGATTTCAGGAAAATCGTGTTCTTCATGACCCGTAATTTTGACTCCGTACAATCTTTCACTGTCGATGTGCATGGAATTTGAGTTTATATTCTTAACGGTTATCGTTTCTGGACCGACCCACCCAAAACGAAAAATTGACGTGTTCATTTAGCCGTTTGTGAAAGAGTTGGAAGATTTATGGAACAACGGGGTGATTACTTACGATGTTTCCACAAAGACGAGTTTTCGTATGCGAGAGGCCATTTTACGGACTGTAAGTGATTTCCCTGCATATAGCATGTTGTCCGGTTGCAGCACACACGGTAAGATGGCTTGTCCATATTATATGGAGGATACAAATGTCTTTCAATTGCAAAGTGGTGGAAAGACATCTTTGTTCGACTGTCACCGTTGTTTCTTGTCAAAGACCTCACCATTCAGGAAAGACAAAAAAAATTTCTTAGAAGCAAAATGGTACTAAACGATGAACCGCCCACTTTGCGATATGGTGAAGAACTTTTAGTAGAAATTGAATCGTTAGGCTTGATGTAAGTGATAGAAATCGGAGTTGATTCTGTAAATGGGAGGATAGCTAAGAATTCAGGATGGATAAAAAAAAGCATTTACTGGGACTAGATCCGACACAACTTAGACGTTATGCATATCGAGAAAAATATTTTTGACAACATATTCAACACTATTATGAGTGTATCGGGCAAAAGTAAGGACAATGCGAAAGCGAGACAAGATATTCATGAATATTGTCATCAACCTTCTCTACACATTAATTCGGTGACAAATACGTACATCCTTGGATGCTATGCTCTCGATACATCGAGAAAAGATTGTGCAAGTAGGTTGAAAAGTTGTGTTTTCCTGACGGTTATGCTTCGAATCTTAGACGATATGTGGATCCAAAGAAGTTGCGACTATTTAGTTTGAAGAGTTATGATTGTCATATTTTCATGCAACGCTCGATACCAATTGCATTCAAAGAACTCCTCATAAACCCGGTTTGGGTTGCAATTAGCAAACTGAGCCTTTTTTTTATCCCTGACTGCGAAAGTGTCGGTCACAAAGATATGAAGGTTTTAGAGTCTGAAATACCTAAAATCATTTGCAACCTGGAGAAAATATTCCCTTCAAGCTTCTTCGACTCTATGGAACACCTACCAATCCACTTGGCTTACGAAGCCCGTCTGACCGATCTAGTTCAATTTCGATGAATGTATCCATTTGAGAGGTAATATCTTAAGTTCCTAAAATTGTTTTCCCATTCAATAAAGTTTTAAATCAACATTAACTAAACACCGATATGTACCTAAAACATTAGAAAAATAATGTTCGGAACAAAGCGAAGGTTGAGGGTTCGATGTGTAATGCTTATTTGGTCAAAGAAGTCACATCATTTTGTTCTTACTACTTCGAATATCACGTCATTACATTGCACGAAAAAGTGCAACGAAACGACGATGGTGGTATTGGGCCCACACCGCATTTTGTGGACAATATCTCAATTGTCACTTATCTTGGTCGACCCTTGGGCAAGTCAAAGGAGCGGTACTTGACAGAGCAGGAGTATAATGTCGCTCATTCGTACATACTACTCAATTGTCCAGAGATCACTCCTTACATCCAGTATGTCCTTCACTTTCATTTAATAATGCAATACATTCATTATTCATCTTTTACTAAGACATGATATTTACATGTTTGTTTCTTGTAGGATCTATATCGATGAAATCACTCAAGCAATGGGGGAGTCGGAAGTCAATACTAGTCTAGAGCACAACTTCCCTATTTGGTTTCAATCATATGTAATGTTATTACTATTATAGGTTATCGCTTCGTTGATTTCTTTCATAAGTAATGTGTCTTACATTTCTAAATTTTCATGAATAGGCTCAGAATTCTATTATAGATGAGGCGCTTGTTGATCTTTCGGTTAGTCCTAGTCAATCTTGTAATGTGTACCCTAGTTACCTACTGAATGAGTATAAGTTCCACTCTGCAACATATGACATTAATAGATCGACGCAGAACAACAATGTTTTGGTGAAGGGCTCTAACTACGCCGATGTTTCCCACGACTACTATGGAGTACTAAAAGAGGTTATAGAGATTGAATATACTAGCCTCAAACGCGTGGTGTTGTTTAAGTGTGAATGGTATGACCCTACACCAAGTCATGGTGTGAGGACTCTCCCAACACTTCAAGTGCTAGAGGTTCATCGAAGTCGACAATATAACAACTACGAGCCATTTGTCCTTGCAATGCAAACCCCTCAAGTGTGCTACCTTTCGTACCCTTCTTCAAGGAACGAGCGACAAGAATGGCTAGCAATTTGTTGCTGTCAACCAAAAATCACTGACGAGGAAATGAACAAAGACGATAATGACCAAGGCTCAACAGAGATTGCATTCCAAGATGGCAAACCCACCACATGCATAGTCGATGATGCAATTCAGGATTTCAACAATTTGGATAATCCAAATGGGACCCGCGTCATTATTGAAGCGGGTCCAGGTCAAGAAGACAATGACTTCATTGTGATAGTGGAGATGATTCAAAAGAATCAACGACTTCTAGTTATGAGAGTGAATTTGAAACGAATGACAGTGAGTAATGTATGTCTATGTTATGTCAATGTTTGATCGACGTTACGTGAACTTTCTAAACCTTTCTTTACAATTGTTTAAGATTGGTGTTTTTATAGGTTTCATGGCTCGCAGTGATCACCCCCCC
Source organism: Stephania yunnanensis (assembly GCA_039657365.1). NCBI lineage: Eukaryota > Viridiplantae > Streptophyta > Magnoliopsida > Ranunculales > Menispermaceae > Stephania > Stephania yunnanensis. The sequence continues at coordinate 47,170,312 of CM077585.1, read as the reverse complement.
CCCACTTTAAGGTCGCACATTACCTTAAGGCGGTCGAGGTATACCTTTAAGGGGAACTCATCCAGTCGTAAGAGGTGCATCACAGACCTCTGAAATCGATATACCGACTAGACCTCATGGTCCGGCCATACGAGGGGGTCGAGAAGGTCGTGGGTCAATTCATGTCTTATCGATTCTAACTTCTCGTTCACTCGATCATGAGTTATAGTCAGCATCACCTTTGCCTTCCATACCGTCCGTGTCACCTGTACCATCGACATCGTCGTCTGGAACCATACCAAATCGCCCATTGCAGTCACCATCGGCGACATCGAGATATGACATTCCTGTATCAATGATGCCTACGCCTCCAGCCACTGCATCACTAGCAACATCCCCATCTTATGATAGTAGAGCAGGCTTGCAGGTTACAGGCCCTCCGCGGGCACCTCAGCGGATAGGGACTGAGCCCCCTCACTTGCATAGGATCTCGATTACACTGATTGTGAATAATATGTAAGTTTGTACTTGATTAATTACTGTATTTCTAATTATCGATGCAAACTATTAAATAAGTTTTTAAGATGTTATGCATTTTAATGAAACACGGGGAATCGCATCCTTCTCATTCTGGTGCGCGGAGGATGACAAAAGTTTTCAAGAGATGGGTGATTTCATAAGGGTATTGTTGGAAGTCCGTACCGAATCATCATAAAGACCACTACTGGCGTCAATGGCAGGTACACAAGACTAATAAATGTCTTAGGATTTATACTAGTTTTTCAATGTCTCGTAACAATTTCACTCGCCATTTTATAGGTATATTTTAGATGGGATGACACGATTCACGAGAATCGCATTCGTCCTGCGTGCGACACACATATAGGCACTAGGTACACTACATTGATGCATAAGTTAAAGAAGAATCGTGAACAGCCAAACTTTGTTACAGACGAGGCGTATAGGAGATACTTGGAGTACTAGGAGAGCGATGACTTTCTTGCTAGGTCTAGGCAAGCGTCTATGAATAGAAACACTGAGGTTGAAGTACGTAGGACTGGACCCATGAAGCACGGTGGTGGCTCGGTGTCTTTTGTGACTACCAATGAAAGATTGGTAAGAATTTTTTACACTCTTGTTTATTTTTTTTAATTTTTACTCTTGTTCACTATGCATGTGTTTGCTTTTAATCTTGTTTTTTTTTTAATTTCTTACACATTGATGCTAGTTTAACTCATTTGCCTTGTACATATTTCATTCACTTCAGTTCAGTTTACTTCTATGCAATTGATTTGTGCTTGGCGAATATAAGTGCGCCGACCTACTAGTAATTGACATATTTAACATTATTATAACTTTTGTATGCAAACTAATACATCCGAGACGCCACCTACTGTGAATGAATTGTATTTGCATCTTCACACTGTAAATCACGACGGGGTGACATTCATCGATACTAGATCGGAGCGGTTCTATGTAAGTATAGAAATACGAGTGAAATAATAGTAAGTTTACTTTAAAGCATATCATTTAAGTTGTTTATTGTTGATCCGTGCAGGCTAAGCTCCAAAGGAGACGCCAAGAGCTGGCCCAGGCTACACCAGGCCAGCCGGTGGATGATGAGGCGGTGTACTACAATCTGGCGAGTGAGTATCCTAAAGGACGTGTCTACAGTCTCGGGTTGTTAGTTAGAAAGAAGAGAAGATATGTAGATCCTGGTGCTAGCACATCCCAGTTGTCGGAGATGGTGCCACGCTTAGAGTTCGATAGTGTTGGCGAGCAATTACGACAGGTCGTGGCGTTTATGTAGAGGCAATTCGGGATGACCATGGACGTAGTGGGCCTATCTCAGCCACAACCACCACCACCACCACCTCATGAGCAGCAGCAGCCACTGCAAACAAATCCCGCTAATCCACCACGGTAACAGGATAATGTTGATGGTAATTTTTCTTGTTGTTTGTGTAACGTTTGACGTGGTAATTTTTCTTTTGTAGATATCTTTTACAGTTGTTTATGGAACTTTTAGATTGATAGTTCTTTTTGTGCATATTTAGAGGATTTGAAGTTTTTGTGGTCGATGTTAAACAATAGGATTGGTGGTTTTGTGGATACTTAGGTATTTGGAACATTTATTATACTTGACAAGCTTTCGTGGATATATAAATCTTTTTTGAGGTCGCATCGTCCATTTTTTCCCTCATTTGAATCTTTGTTGTTGATATATATATTGTTGATGTATGTATGTCGAATTCTATTTTTTGGAGGATGTTAGCACCCCCAAGGAGTTATTGGAGGAGACGCGGGCGATGGAGCAGGTCTTGTGGTTGTATTTTCAGGGTTAGAGGTTTCGGACAACCAATTGAATTTTTCTTAGTAGTGAAAAAAAACTAAGCGTACAAACGGAATTGAGAGGGAATAGCAACGGAATTCAGAGATTTCGTTGCTATTCCGTCTCTAATTGTCGAGGAAATAGCCGCGACAAATTGGGTAACACTAAATTTAGACACGGAATGGAGATGGATCCGAAACGGAATTCATGAATTTCGTTGCTGATGTGTTTCTAATTAGCAACAGATCAGACATAAAATTAAAGTATTTCGTTGATGATCCGTTCCTGATTACGAACGGATTGCTTTAATTTCGTATATGATCCGTTGCTAATCAACAACGGATCAGCAATGGAATGCATGAATTATGTTTCTGATCCATCGCTGATTAGCAACAGAATGCAATTAGAATCGTCCCCTTTAGGAGAAATTTCATTTCTGTTCCATTTTTGTTCTGTTTCTAAATTCATCTCAAATCTGTTTCTAATCAGCGACGGAACACATTTTCGTTGCTAACTAAATTAGCATCGACAGTTTTAGAGACGGAATCAATTCCGTTTCTGTTCCATTGTAGAATATAGTTAGAGATGGGATTTATGCTAATCTGCAACAAAAATTTCCGTTTCTGATCAGCTGTTTTTTGTAGTGATACAATACTTGTATTATATATTTAAGTTTACCTTTGGGTGCTATTTAAATACATAAATTCATGATGTATCAAATTCTTAATAAGTATATTTTCATAGACAATCAATCATATTCAGGTTAACAAGTAAGCTATTTTTTGGATAAAACACACACATTTCCAAGTATGAAGATTAATCTCCTAAATTTCATCAATTGTAAACAATGTCCACCTTTGGTTGACCTCCTAGCATTATAATTAATGGTCAAGCCAAGTCATTTTGGTCACTAACAAGCTTTTCATTAAATAAACATATTTAATCAAGCATACTTTAATCTTAATTTCAAAACATTAAATTCTAATATATATTACATGCAAATTGATTAAGGTCCTAACCGTTTCATGCTTCCATTTTCACATCAAGATATACATGCCAATCATATACATATATGCATGACAATAAATGAATCAATTATTAATATGACATACATTAATATGCATATATTAAATAATATATATGTGTGTATATCACTCACTTACTATTAAAATCATGTAATACATTTGTAATAATCTATATATATAAAGGAACTATTTTTGTGAGAAGCTCTCACAACACGACATGTGAAATATGAGAAGACATGTGGTATTATGATGTCATAATTAATATTTTGTAAGAAAAAATAAAAAACAAAAGTTATTGATATTTCTCACACTTAACCGATGAGTAGGATGGTAAAATCTAATTTTTTCAATTTTTTAATAATTTTCTTTTATTGTGTTTTTTTTTGGAGTTTTTTTTTTTATCTTTTTTTAAGGAGTTTATACTTTTCGTTTTAGCTTTTCTAATAATTTTCTTTTTTTTTTTGTCTTTTTTGGGGAGTCTCTAATTGTAACACAAGCATTTAACAAAAAAATTGTAACTTAAGTATCAAAAGTTTTTTTTTTTCTTTTATCCATTACAACATAAATTCAATTAGTATTTATTGTAAAAGATACAATTTTGTCTTTATTTAGGTTATACTCGAAAAATAAAGCAATTTATGCTTAATTTTTTTATTTCTTAAGGTTGTAATTGAAAAAAAAAAATTCTTAAAATGTGACAAATATTTGAGAAGGGAAGGAGAACAGCAAAAGTTTTTTTTTCACTTTTTTTCGTCATCAAAATTATTTTATCCAATTTGTAGATACTTGTTCTTACTCACGCGCTAAGCTCGGGATGCTTACTAGTTATCTAAATAAGGGAGTCACATATATATATGTACTATGCACATATATCACTCACTTTTTTAATAGCATGTAATATATTTATAATTATCTAAATAAGAAAAAAAAATCACATGCTAAGCAGGACGCTACATAGATTTCAAATTTACGTTTTTCCACGTACATCAAATTTAGACTATACTTTACAATTAAACACGCCCGTATATACGTACTAGCATTTCGACAATAACGTCAAATACACAAGAATCAAAATCACATTGAAATTAAAACTCTATTTGGCAAATAATTAGGAATCGAAATTGGAAAAATTAAAATTGGCAAAATACCTTTTATACCCTTTTATACCCGAATTGAAGAATCTGACTTCAAAAAATTATTTTCATTAATGTCGATCGAAATTAAAATAATACTGCTGAAAGTCTTAGATCGACTCGAAGAATCAAAAGTGTTTAACCATTCTCTGATAACAATGTAATCTTTAATGATTTATATAACACTTTGATTCAATAAATAAATAAACACATGCATACATCTTTCCATTGCTATATAAGTTGAGAAAAAGTGTTTTTCCCTCTCCGACCTCTTCTTTTCGTGGATGAATATCATATCAAATAACTAAATTCAATTATTGAATACGTATCTTATGAAGAAAGATGAGAGGGAGATTTGATACACCCGACTCTAATTGTTTTATCCTAAAACACAGCCATCATAGTGTGAGCTATTTTTTAGAGTTTATCATTATCTTTGCTAATATGAGTCACTTATTATTGTTCATCAATTAATTAATCTAACAGTCTCTTCGTCACGCTCTATATAGCTAGCATGCAACTTAGCAATGGAAATTAAAAAGAGTGGGAGGGTTTCTAAATCATTTCTAGATGGCCTAAAAAATCAGTTCTAGAAGCACATTATGTATACTGCGTACAAATTAAAAAATGTAACCATTTTTTTATAAGAAATTAATTAACGACTATATTATTATTGATTCATGTATTCCAATAATAGAACATGCATCCCCTTGAAAACAAATTAAAACGCTTCTAAGAAAAACATATAACTACATCTACATGCAATAAAATTACGCACTCCATTCCATTACTCCTTTTGCTCGTATATATTGTGTTTTTAATTTCTTTTCTTTTTTGTGTATAATTCCTTAATTATTATTTATTAGGTCTACAAGCCATATATAATTAAGTAATTTAGGGCAAATGAACATTTATCTCAACTGTACATACGGTGCATTCCCCTCCTTCCCATAGACCCGATCTTTTACGTTTTAGGGACCCAAATTACACTTTTATGTCCATTCACATTGGTGCATAGGAGCCCAATGATATTTACACTTGTCTCATATATGTTTTTGTCCCTTGATTATCAACATTGTATAAAGGATGATCAATTAATGAAGCAAATACATTTGTCCAAATCTTACGTAGGACCTATATAGTTCCATGTTGCCCTAGCTAGCTACCACTTACATTATAAGATGCGGTGTGGCTTCGTCAAAAAGAGAAAAAAAAAAAAAGCGATAAAAAGGGAACCTTAATAATGTTAATTTGATGGATTTGAGTTCATATGAATCCCATAAAGCTATAGCTATATAGCTAGGTAGCATCCTGCATGTATATCTATATAGTTTCCTAGGATTCTAATAAGGTTCGTGTGATCGAATTGGTCATGTGCCCTTTTGTCGGCTTGTCTTTTTTTTTTTTTTTTTGTCAGAAAGGCTTGTCTCGTTCATATAATGTGATTAGTTCTGTTTTAAGATCGCGATCTTAATTTGGCCACGTACTCGTCATAAAAATGCTTTGGTTATATAATTAATTAAGGTCATTCATGCATTGTTATCTTCGTTTTGATAGTAATCGGATTCGTGCATCTCCTACCTAGCTATACGTTTGTAAAAATCGAGTAGCTAGTCTAGGCATGGATGCTCCTAACATGTAGTGTCGGGGGCACGCACGTAGAAAGATGGACAATAGTGAAGCTCGACTGTGCATATATATATTTCGGAACTTGACTGTGCATATATTTCGGAACGTGCTACGCTCATCATTTGAACACGCTCGCTTCATTCACATGAATTTAATTAATTTAATAATTTATTTTTATATTTTAAAAAATATGTTACTTTAATTGTATTTTGACTTTTTTAACAATTAATTATAATTATTTATATTTAATATCGACAAGACCTTTGATAAAAAGTAAAATAGTACATTTAAGTGAAGATTGAGAAACTTAATCAAAGGTAAATAACATTTGATAGAGACTTAATTAAGGGTAAAATAATAAATTCAAGTGACGATTGAAAGATTGATTATTTATCCTCATTTAGTATTATAATAAATAATATAAAATATATTTATATATACCTAATCCCATGGGTAAATAGTAAAATTAATTAAAAGGGAGGATGATGAGTTTCAGAATCCTACTAATTCTCCAATCCCATGGGTAAGTTTAATTTTGTTACCTCTTTCTCGTTGCCATATGCCCAAGCATAATCGACATGCCTATAACTAGCATGCACAGTAGAATTCAATCAATAAATCAATGTGCCTATAATTAATTAATTAATCACGGCCAACATTTTGGCCTCCGTGATCTTAAAAAAAAATCAGATTATATAACCAAAGCATTTTCATCGTCCTCATCGTACTCGTCTATTTAATAGGTAATTGCCTATTTAAAAGGCAATGGATTAAGTTAAACGTGAATAAAAAAAAATCGACTATTTAATAAATAATTAAAGAGTAAAAAAAATAATTAATTGACCAGAGAATCTTTTGTTATTCGTGCTTTTAATATAATATATATAATATATATATATATATATATATATGTGTGTGTATATAGACTAGTTTCACACGTTCGAATCCGCTTGCTATGATTGCAAAAAATAAATACAAATACTTTTTCATCATAAAAAACATGAATAGGATATACAAATTTAAAATAAATTAGATGTCATATTCATCTAAGAATTGACGAATGCCAAAATACTTATAATTAAATCATCAACAAAGCTTATAATGCTGATACAAACACTTGCAAAAATGATAATGCTGATACAAAAACTTGCAAAAATTGACGAATGCCAAAATACAAAGAAATAAATCATCAACAAAGCTATGATGCTCCTTAATTATTGCCTATTTAGCTTTAAGCTATCACAATCAAATTTGAGTGATAAGCGGCGAGGTAGGAGAATTCCAAATCTCATCAATCTTTCTCAAGTTAAAATATTTAATAAGAATGATTTATAAGCAAACCTCTCGCAGCCCTTTCGTACTGATTGGTAAATTATTTTTATTTTAATGGACGTTCTACGTTCATTTTAAAACTAAAAACTCGACATGCACAAGATGAAAAGTGTTGATTGGTATACATCGATCTTTAGCGGATCTGATCTCCTGATATACGATTGATAGAATCTCATAATTGCGAGGGAAATGAATTGCAAAGAAAAAAAATGTTTGAATAATGAAAATCATAAACTCCTATATTCATCTTCGTCATCATAAAGCTCTCTCTATATATGTTCAACCCTCTTCGCAACATAAATAGTAAGTTAAGTTCGTAAATCACTATCAAACCTCAGTTATTTAATTACATCATGAAGGCAACCAACATACATAACAAAGACTTGTTGCTTCAAAATCAAATCCTGTTAAATGCTTTAGTAAACTATAGCACCCGTAAAATATAGATCCACCCATAACAAAGTCTAAACCATCATCAAATTCCCATATGAACCTTAAATCTTTGATAGCATAATTTGGTATTAGTCCTTATTAGATGGAACCGCGTAAAATATAGATTCGCCCTTAATGAAAGATCATGTATTGAGAGATGTATGGCGAGTGCTTCGCATAAACTTTGAAAACGACTTAGAGTTTCAAAGAAAGGGTTTTTAATAATTTGAATTTTGTATTTATAATGTATTTTGATCTTTTTTCAAATATTACATGAAAAAGTAGTGGGGTGGAGAATTCCAGTGGTGGGGCTGGGCAGAGAAAGCGAGTTAAAGTTTTTCAGTGAGGAATTTCAAGTGGAGATTCCCCGCCCCACAAGAAATGGTCATGGGTATTGCATTCCCAACTCTATACCTGCTCCACTAGCATCCCTAAATGAAACTCATGTATTGTGATCTCAATATCAGACCAATTGATTATTAAAGTCAAGTTCTTATCATATATCTATCAGAAAGAGATTCCAAGCTATAAAATATGTAAACTTGATTAAAAGAATTACATTAGTTTAGAGAATAACTAAATAATACCAAAACAAACAAATTCATTACAGAGTGTCTCTGCTTTAGAAGTGTCATGCATACCACCTATAAGTTAACTTGTGTATTTGGATCTGCAATGACATAGATGAATGTGATTCAATCATGTCTTTCACTTGAAGTAACTAAAATACCACACTACATTTAGTCCAGAAGAAAAAAAATCATGCCGCATTAGTTAAAAAACAAAAATGAATAACTCGACTTAACGTTTGTATTATATCATGAGTTCACCATAAAAAAGAAATAAATGGAAATCTAGCTTTAACCAAGTGATGAGCGAAACCAAAACTATTAAAATCTACTAACAGATACCAGTTTTCAATGGGACAATTTTTTATCAAACATTTTGCGGACTTGAGAGGAGGCTAAACTTGAGCTTTTGATGATGATTTGAATATTCTATCATTTAAATTAATTATAAATAGGAAACACTATGGAGCACAATGAAAGAGTTTGTTTCATGTAGCTGACCCCAACTAAAGTTGGGATTAAGGATTTGTCATTGTTGTTGTATAAAATATCAAAGATCATCGAAGATTAAAAATCTATGTTCATAGCATTCAATATCCTAAAAATAGTGAGTTTGTACTATCGTAGAGAGATGAGTATTCAGATTTTGAAAATTAATACCAATCAAAAAATATTTAAGCAAAGGCTTAAAGTTAAGCCCACAAAGTATCATATTTAAGGTTAGCTCATACATGAGTTCTCTAAGAATTTATTCAAGCATGAGAGATGTGAGATGCATATCTAGGTGCCCTTCAACCAAACATCTCAAAGTAGAATTACATATTAAAAGCCGATTTAGCATATGAAAGACAACAGAAACCAACAACTAAACAACATAGTAGAAGAAATAAAGCATAGCTCTAACTAAACATAATCATAATAGGAACCATGCAACATTTTGAGAGATTTCTCATATGAAAAATAGTGTAGAAAGTGTTGAATAAAACATCTACCACAATAACAAAAGGTAATACCCAATTTGCTTGAAGAAACCAACATCTAAAAATGAGAAGCACCCTTCCCCTTCTTGGCTTTGCCAATCTCAAACTGCTTGCATTTCTTAAAGATGAGGAGAAAAATAATTAACCACATGAAACAAGATAGGTGGACATAATGAAAAAGAGCATTACATGAGAGAGACCTCGATTGAGTGTTGAGAAGCGACCTTATAGTGGTCTTGGCATTGAAGCCTCAACATAATCTTCTTTGAAGTTTCGATATGGAGTGGAAGTTTCAGACGGGAGGAAAATAGAGTCGTGAATCATGAAGAGTCATCTGAACCCGCATTCCTTTCAAACCAACATTTTTAATTTCTTCATTTTAACTTTTCGTGAAAGAATGGCTTAGTTTGACCACCACATCCAAACTCCTTGCAATTGTAACACTCCTTGTTCTTGCAATATGATCTCCTTGTATTCAAAATGTTAACCTATAGAACATTGGTTTGCATTCCGGAGTCAAAGACTCGAAAGAATTTTCAAAGGAAATGTTGCGTTCAAGATGACCAATAAACTTTATGTCCAAGAGTCAATCATTTCACCAACTAATTAAATCAAGACCTAGAAAAAGTTAAAACAAACAATTATAACTATTATTAGAACCCCAAGAACCCAAAGAATCTTACAAATCTTATCCAAACAAGTATTTGCTAGCACTACAAAACCTAAATGTAAGAGCCCTAAATTTGGAAATCAATCTAAAACAACCTAAAACTCCCAACCCGAACAACCAAAATTGTAGCAGAGCCACGCACAGAGGAACAAGTCATCAAAACAACTACCTCCAACAAAACCAGTCAAACATATTTGAGATTAAAAACTAAAAAACCGAATTTCAGGTAAGATCATGAACCAAAGTGGAGAATAAAACTTACTTTGACAGATCGAGTGAGAGGAGAAAGGGACGAGATTTTGGATAGAGATTAGCGAGAGAGGATTAGTGGTCCAAGAGCGGTGCTGTTGATTCCCTGAACCGGCTTTATTTACACCACAAATGGAGAACAAAATTAGACTGCGTTTGAGAAAAACGTAGAGTGCGGTTACCAATTGAGAAACGTACCGATTGATAAGAGTAAAATCAGACTGCAAGTGAGAGAGCATTGAGAAGAGTGACGAAGATCCTCTAAAAAAACGGCGAGCTAGAGCGATCAGAAGAAAGACGAAGGGACCTTGACCGTGAGATGAAGGAGAACGGTAGTGATCAACCCAATCTACGCGCAACACAAGTATTTCAATTAACACATGGTTTTCACATGATCGGCATTGAGGTTAAAACCAACGGTTTAAGACCAGCACTTGTTAACCCGTTTATGACACATTTAATACGACTAACATAGCTATTTATTTGTTTTATATGTATATAAAACAAATAAATAGCGATGTTATTTGTGTTAAATATATAACTTATCAAATAGAACTTTTGACTGCTGGAAATTATATAAATGAACTCTTTTAGTTAAAGTAAAACATTTGAGTAGTTGTGCAAGATCAAAAGTTTAATAAACTTCATATCATTTTTATGATTCATTCATAGTGTAGAAGACTAGTATGTCACTCACATATCTTTGAATATTATAATGAATGGGTGATGGTTTATATAAAAGTGTTTATAACATTTCATTAAAGTCAATTGGAAGCTGAAGTATAAACAAATGAATTGTTTAGAGATTCTTACATGGCTACAAAAATGAGATTTCCTAAATAATGAGTCCAGTTAAGACGCAAGATATCAAAAAATAAGGTTTATAGAACCTGATATGTCCTTATAAGAATCTTATAAAAATAAGTCAAAACTCCGATGATTGAAAGTTTGAACCAGTTAGTTACATACAATTCTAGAGAATACGTCGTATACTGGTTCAAAATTGCAGTGTTGCGTTCAAAATTGCAGTGTTGCATCATGCCCTCAGACGATGATGAAATTGAGAAGCATTAGTTATTTCAAGTTTGGAGTTGATGCAAGATTCTTGTTTTAAATATTAAAGACGTAAGTTAAAATAAAAAAGGTACACATAACTTACAACTCTGTTGAACTCTAAAATCTCTTTAAATTGGAAGTATTTAATAGAGAGTAGTATTTATGGCATAATACGTTTGAAGATTTGATTTTCTTCAATAATAGTTTATTTAAAACCTAGATTTATTCATTGAATAGAGATGGAAATGAGATAACATATTTACAGACTTGTATGAGATACAAGTAAAAGTTATACGGTAAGAGTATAACTAAGAAATATGTTGATATCTCTATTTAGATGTATATCTACTCAAGTAAGAAAGATAAAATGCCTTTATTAATATAATGAGAAAAGTTTAGTGAATGATAAATGATTAAGACATGAGATAGTATGGATCTCAAGTAATGTGAAAGTAATAAGAAAATCAGAGAAATTAGAAGAAAAATTTGAAAGATCTTTTTGGTAGCCGAAGAAAGAAATTAGTTCTTTGTGAAATCGTGAGTGAATATGACTTGGCAATTGTTAGAGAAGTTATTATCTCTATAACTAGTCAAATAAAGAATAATTTTCCATTGATCCAAATTTTAATTACTTCTCAGAAATTTGAGGAAAAAATTAATTTCTTGAAAAGATAAGAGCATTAGGGATGGATCATTGAAAATGTATTCTTATGAGGACATGTTATTATAGCTACCGAGGAAAGATAATTTTGCGGTCTGCTTCATTAAGCCCTAACTTTATCTTAATTAACCTAATTAGGTTGTCGATCCATTTAATCATTTCAAACCTCAAAAACTTGTATCAGATCCTTAAACCATATATGGTTCTTGATTAATTTCCTCAAATGGAGCAAATTAGGGAATCATACCCGTAGATTTTCATATTCTACAAAAAATATTTACCAAGTTTCAGTGACATTTTGTCATCGACTAGCCCAAAATTAGGGTGGTCCGACTGGACCAAAGGCATGAACCGGTTCGACCAGGGTAAAATGGATCGTGCTCGACGTAATGTGCCCCAAAATATATGTTATTCATGCATGGTGTATATAATATATTGTCAAATCCTAAAGTTTTAGAACCGATAATTATGGCTAATCAAGGATTAACATATCCTAATTATGATTTAGGCCTTGAGTCAGGAGCTAAGGATCATGAAATTGAGATTTGCAGGTAATTTCATTATCGAGTGATGTGTGCCTAGTGTTGTGTAGTATATATTATGTTATTTTGTGAAGTTCAAAGTTAATTGATTAAATTCGAAACTCACCGGGTTTTATCTTGAGATACTTATTGAAATGAGTTTTAGGATAATTAAAATGCTAATTCGAGCTTTAGTTTTGAATTTTGTGAAAAATTAAATGTGGTTAAATTTAAAAATTGAAAAATGAATTTAAATGGAATTAAAGAGCGCACATGGGGATTTTGCCTCAGTTTGCGTGCAAATCAATATCGAAGGTAATGTGAAATGAGAATGGAGTAGGTGCAAGACTTTATTTCGTGTTTCATATCAATTGGCGGTGGTCGATATTGAAATTTGACCCGAATTGGTGCAAATTTTATTAAGTATGGCAAGATGATTGATCTGAAATATTTGAGAATGTCATGGAGAAAGTTAAAATTCTTGAGGTTTTTGTGTGACTAAAACTAGTGTTATGGAAGTTTATAGAAGTGGACTATTTTATTAAGAAGCTGAATCAACTTGATGAAAAAATCGGATCGAAAATGAGCACCGAAAGTCAAAACACATCAAAATAAGGATTTCAAGAATTAATAAATAAAAAGAAATTAAGCTGCTGACAAGCAGCTAATGGTTTATATATAAATATATATAACAAAAATCAAAATCAAGACATTTCGATTTCATTTCAACAGAATGTTCAAAATGTTCGTTTCCCTAACTCTCTTAACTCGGGTTTTCACTTTGCAATCTCCAAACGTTTGATTTTCGTCTAGTTTCTCTCTGCAAAATTGCACAGTGTCGCGAGACGGTCGGTTTGAGCTAAATTTCTATAGTGGAAATGAAGTATTCGGTGCACAATTTAGTAAATTCTCAATTTAAGGCATTTTCCATAATTCAATTTGAATTCTTGCAATTTTTCAATTTCTTTCATGGAGTTTTGATAGAAATTAGTATGGATTATTGTTAATTGGTATATTGGATTGATTTGTGTCAATTTGGGATAAATTCCACCGATGTGGGTTCGGACTTTAGAGAATTAAATTGATGTAATTCAGTTGATAACTATTTTTAAAGATGTTTTATAGTTAAAATCGATTTACATTTTTTAGACGAATTGGCTATTTTTTTTCAAATTAACTCTACGAACTGTGGAAATATTTTGAATTCAGTTTGACGTGGTTTCTCAGTTTTTGGTGTCAAATCTTGAGGATTTAATTACAAAAACATTGATTTGGAGAGGTTTCATTAGTTCAAATTAAATAAAGTTTGCTTAATCAACATGCCATATTGGAAAATCCATAACTTCTCCATTTGTGATCAGATTTAATTGTTTTTGGAGTCTACGGAGTTATGAAGTGGCTCTGCAAGTTCCTTTTTTGTTATTATGACAAATATTGAGGTTTTTAAAGTTAAAATGTTACCCAAAGTTTGCTAGTTGAAAGCTAGTTCAAGTTGTTATAAATAATTATTTTTGGAAATAGCTATCAAATATACTTTGGCTATTGTTTACATGGGGTTTCATTATTTGGTTTCACTTGAAGTTTGACGCTTAATGTAATTGGGTACGTAGGGACGCTATTGAAAACATTTTCAAGGTGATTTGATGCTCCGGGAACCCAAAAAATTAAGCTCAAAATAGGCTATTTGTAAGTTAATCTTATAATAACCTTTACATTGTGAGTATTTCTCAAATATATTTGCATGCACTGGTTTATTGCCATATATTTATTGGTCATGCATACACGAACACAAGAGGAAGGAGGTTTTTGAGGGCCATATTGTGTTCACTAGCTATATGTGAGGTAGGGTGAACACTATGGTGCTCAACGACAGGAGTCACTGATCATTATAAACACGTAAGAGATTTTAGGAGGATTTGTGATGCTGACCAAGATCATACTCCGTGGAGAGCCGAGGGCGTGGCTTTCAAGGAAATTTCTCTCAAACTCATGAATCTTTATTACTATTTACCCACCACTTTTGAAGAACATCATTTGATTGCGATCAATTGACAGAAACGGGATGGATTGCATATTTATATATTGATGATTCCGTGTGATATTATTGTTCATTTAAGTTCTTGTAATGTAATGCATTTGATTATTGCAGGTATACTAGATAGTGTGAGATTTACTTATCTAACATTATCAAATTTTTATAATTGAGTAATGACTGGATTGAGCGGTAACAAAGGAAAGGGAAAGTTCTTAAATTTTATGTGACTCGCTCAGTTTCATTCTCTCTCTATATGTAATGTTTTTATCTAATATGTTATGTAAATGGATTTTTGGGTTCGTGTGTGGTTTAGCTCTCCTTTGAAATGGTTGTAATAGTTTTGCGATGGATTAAGATAATTGTGGAGATAAGGTAATGTTGGTTTAAGAATTTTGATATCTTAAACTAGGTTAGAATGAGTATTTATTCTATTGATGCAATATATATTGTTATAGGGGTGGATTGTGAGTCCTTCGGCATTTTCAACAAGCTGAGTAGATTTTGTTGAAAGTTTTTGAAAACCGAGTTTTCTGGTGTAGACTTAGAAATAGAGGAGGCGTTGTCGAAATTTAATAGAATTTTGAAGATTATTTAATCAATCTAAATGAACTTTGAGGTTTCAAATTAACGTTAGAACCCTTTAAGACTAAAATAGTTTATAATTGATGATTACGAGGTCTTAATATTATTTGTTTATTGATGGTAAGATTATGACTGACTAAATTATCAGTGGATTAAGGTAATTTAGGCCAGTCAAATGCCTTAATCAGGTGGGGTCTGACATATAATATAAATATTGAGGCATGTATATAACGCGACGCTAGTGTGAACTTAGGGAACCTCATGATGCCATCGGGCATGATGGGCAGTGCGACGAGACTAAGGCCGAAGAATTTACTAAGCTGGAGAATTTATCATAGTGGGTACGGTAAAGAACTTAATTAAACTGGCCTAATGTTGAATAAATATATTGTGACAACATTCAATTAAATTAAAGTACCTATAGTGTAAATTTTATTATTCATTAATTAATCTAGTGATTTGCGAAAAAGTACATCTCAAAGAATGAGCAAGTGACTCACATGGATGACACACATGCTTAGACACCCCATGATCATCATCGTGCATGAATCTCGAGGCATGTCCATAGGCAAACAAGAAACCTAACATGTGCATGAGATGGAGGAAGTTCATTAGTTGCATAGTGAATGGGATAAGGAAGAAACATGTGTTCCTCTCATCATTCATTAGTCATATCATCTTGACTTTAAAACAACCTATTTAGGAGTTAAGTGGGGACTAATTAGTGACTAATCATACTCCAACTAACTTATATAAAAAAACCAAAATCAAACCCTAACCTCTCCTTTTCCTCACCAAGAGAAATAGAGGAGAAACGAAGGGAATCTGGGAATGAAGGCAATGTTGCGGCACAATCCATACGCATTTACGACTGATATAAGTTAGGTAAACTCCACTCTAGTTTGATATAAATGAGAAATCTATTTTGCACAATGTTATAACTATGGACGTATCTCTCTAGTTTGGAATCCAGAATGAGTGATTTCAATGCCATTTAAAACTTAACTTAAAGGCCTTTAACTTTGTCCTACTGAGATTTTTGAGATTTGAATGTTATCAAGCTCAAAATCTCCCTACAAATTGGAATTATAAACTGAAGGTTCTTAGTTGGCCTAATAGTGGTTTTTTTAGAGATATCGCCCTCATTTAAGTCCAAATAGGGTGATTCCAATGCCATTTGAAATTTAACTTAAAGATCGAAAGACTTTTCCTACTAAATGTTCTTTAAATTCAAATGTTTTTATAGGAAAAAAATGATGTATAATATGGGCAATAAATTGCCCGACGAGAATTTAAAAATATAAATATGCGTCGGTCCAGGGAGCATAACTCCCTAAATTTTACCCAAATCAAGTGTTCTTTAACTATCAGGAAAGCTGGTGACATAGACCAAAAACTTTTGCGTCTAAAGTTTTCAAAGATTCTGATTGCCTGATGGTTTGGAGCAACAATTGGTGACTTCAAATTATTTTCTTGATTTCAATTATATTGCCTTAATGAAATCTCAAGGACTTCAATTATATGTCTTGGAATACGTACTTGGCTCGAATTTTTGGAATCTTCATTGGTCGTGCTTTTCCGAGGTTTTACAAGCACTTCAAGACATTTTAGATTTAATAAAGATTAAAGAATTAATATAGAATCCCGCACAGGACTCGAGACTAAGCAAGCGACAGGGGGGTTGATGCGATAGTTAGGAAGTGTAAAGTCAGTAAGTGAATACAAGATGAATATACACTTTTTATTTCACATTTAGTATTCTTGCATTTTATTGCATTTCATCATATTATACATGTGATCGTGCATATAGTAGACATGGAGACCTTTAGGGGCTGACTCTGACATAAAGTATGATTGGTATATGTGCGAGAAAGTGGAGAGAGTACATGTCTAAGAACTTTCCATGTGGAGTAGTAGACTATAAAATAAACATGACTAGAACCTTTCTAGAGGAGCCAAGAACATGTTATTGCAGATATACCATGTAGGAGCATAGAAGTGACACCCGTTGTCAGAGTTATTATTGCTTGGTTGTGTAACAACCTGTGTTTTTAATTTATTAATTGGTCGCTAATCACGAATTATTAGTAGTCCAACATGTGGTGGCCCTGCCGCCCCGAGGTGACGTGTCTCCATGTACTCCTTGCCTGGTGAGGCCCAACTACACGTGTTCGGCACTCGTCCATCCACCTTTTGTCATAGAATTCATGTCTATGTGTATTTTATCAAATTAGTTAGTACATTATCAGTATTTTCTTAATAATTCTCTTAAAGTATTTAAGATTATATCCTAAAGCCTAACCATACTAGTGGGTTGTATTTTACAAGTTAACATATATCAGCGGAAGACTTAATTAATACAATTAGAATAAGTAACTAGCATGGTAAACATTATTTATAAGAGCAAATCCTACTGCGAAAAACTCATAAATGTACTCTATATATATGCAACAGCACCATAAACAAGGTATATATACATGTACAGTGTCATCTCAAGGTATATATACATGTACAATGTCATCTCAAGTTTCCCAAACCAGACAGATGAAACTCGAGAGAAGAACACACTCTCATTCTTAAGATAAAATGTATGTTGAGAAGAAGTGAAGGGTATGGTAAGCATTTAATGACAAATAAAGATGTCACCTATATGATAGTAAATGTGGCTCGCATTTATGAGAATGAGACATGCTAAATTATCTAAATATATCATGAAACTAGGATTGTGTCCAGGACTAAAATGGACAAAATCGTATAACCAATAATGATAGGGATGGAGTTATGCGAGTATTATTGTCTCGATATAGTGTAAAAGTTAACAGTTCAAGATTATCTATATCCACTACGTCACGAGGTATATCCGATAATATCTCACTAAGAAAAGTTCAAGTCTATATACTACACTTCTCCTGATATAACTTTATTTCACCAATACTCTCTTAAGTGTGTCTGCAATAAAATGGTTTTTAAAATCCATTTATGTGGGGGGTACATATATAGATTTGATGATCAATTTCCATTCATGTGGGGGATTGTTGGAAGAATTAATTATATTATTTAATTGTTTATAATTTGAATAAAAATTATGTGAAAATGTGTGTAATCCTGTTGAGGGACATGTCTTTCCTAATAGACACATGAAAGTCTATATATATTCACTAGATGGATCATTTTTATAAGACTTACAATAGAATTATAAGGTTAAGAAAATGAGTCAAAATCAAGTTTCCTTCTTTTTTCATGGTTTTGAATCAGACATAGTGTTAAATCATTTTATTAATTCGTAGACTAATGATTTGTAGTGCTAAAATCATGAGTATGATCGTCGTATCTTGGTAGACTATCATCATTAGACAGTAAGCACTATAGCAGGGCAAAACAGTCTTCAAGACATTGAATACAACTCAACCTGGATCGAGTGGATTATGTTGTTCTTCTATTATGCATCAAGATTTTTAAAATCCCACCAACATGATACACAAATATAAGGATGATTTCAATATGCATTAGTAAACCATTTAATATAACAGGACAAAAAGGTGTCAAAAGACAAAAAGCGAACTAAACCAAATTTGAATGCATTGTGGTCGTAGGTGAAATTTGAAATTGAAAACATAATATCCTACTTCAATACAAAATGGAAAAGGATTCACGCCTCATAATGGTTTGCAACTATCAGGATCCGTATCACTAAGTACTTACTTAGCCTAATTACTCTAATTAAGCACCTAAATCATAAAATTAATTATATTCCTCAAAATAAAACTCAATACTTCTTTTACTTAATTAAAGCAAGTTAGGAAATCATATGGATTATCCTCCGTATTTTTATAACAATTTTGACAGCATCTTCCCTAAAAATGGCATGTTAAAAAACTTTTACCTAATAGAAACCAGAATTAAGCATGTCAAATCTCGAGCGTTATTAGTGTCGTAACACAAATTACGAGAAAAAACCTCGGTATAAATCCTCAGAAAAATTTCAAATTCTATATTTTCATAAAAATACATAATTTCTATTTATTTGGCTCAAATGTAAATCTTCTTGATTTTTTTCTATTTTTCTTGATTTTTTTTTCCATTTTCCAACCTTTACTTTTTCCTTTTTTAACAAAGTGGGGTTTAACCCCTAAACTGGAATTGGTTCACTCCAGTCTAGGGATCAACCCCTCTTCTTCCACTTAACTTCAATGCTCAACAATCAACAACAAATTGATTTCATTTTTTTTAATTTGTTGATTGGGTTATTGGGGTTGGGTTTACAAGGCTCTTTGGGAGGGGAGACGACCCTCCTTCCTTGATGGGTCGAGCCTCTCGTCCAACTTCCATTAATAGCGTCCCAACAACAAACAACACCAACGATAACAACAATATTAACAACAATCAACGACAACCTACAACAAACCAACATCAATGAACAACACACACATACACACACTCACCTTTTCATCGCCTCTATATCTCAATCTCTCTTTGTCTTTCCTTCTTTCATTCTTGCTGTCAATTTCGAAACAGAGGTGAGGCAAGGCATTGTGTTGTAGGAGATAAATATGAGATTCTCTCGAGATTCGTATCACACGAATCTCGAGACAGATCTAATTATTCGTTTATCTTTTTTATCTTTCTTGAGATATGTATTGCATATCTCTAGGTCAATCTTTTGGTTATTAACAAGATCATCATAACCGACCGACATACAAAGATCAATTATATTGATATCTTCGAGATACGTATCACGTATATCAAGGTAGATCAAATAGTTTTATCACTAACCATAAACCATTTGATTTTCCTTGAGATGTGATGGCACACATCGCGATGCATGGATAACCTCTCTGAAACCAACGTTCAACCATTTCCTTATTCGATGCTCATGCTACGCATATCTCGAGATGAATCAAATGTATACTTTTAAATTTAAATTAAACTATTGGATTGATTATATATATATTTATATATAAATGGTGTGTGTGTTGAAAGTACTAGTTGTTAATTACCTATTTAACTTGAACTATTGCTAAGGAATTCACTTTTTAATTGGTTTTTATACTAACTAAACTATCTAACAAATCAATGTAAACTTTACTTGAACTATTATATTAAGGATATGTTAGTTCACAACTTCACCTAGGTAATTTAATACTATGCTTTGTATTTAAGTGTACATCTCAATATGTCGTGTGCAAGGCTTAATTAGAATAGATTGATTTCCTTCAAATCCACTTCAACCCACTGTTGCGACAGTAAAGATTCTAATGTGCAAACTAGAACTCTAATTATGGGTTTGAATAGCGAAATCTCTACATTGCTTTAAGTCCCAAATCTTCATATTCATAACCAACTAAGTTTATTATCCATACCTCTCTAATCAACAACTGCCACTCGATGTTTTGTATTTTACGGTTGTACCATTCATGTCTGGGTTAAAAGCTTCAATGGTCATGATAACTTCTAAAGCCTAAGTTCATTAGACACATGATCAAGATGTCTAAAGCATTACATTCCGAATCAATACAAATTCTAATCATTGCACTTTTTATTATCCCTTTTTATTCCTATTCAAAACACAATATTCATACCTTAGGATATATTGCTCTCTAAGATAAATAGATAACTCACACTTTATTAAAACACACATATCAAAATTTATAATAGAAATCATTGCAAGTCAGAGATGATATAAATATTAACTTGAATTAATCAACAAAACCAAACTTGAGTTGCAAACATGAAGTCTTCAATTTTTTCTTCATATAAACTCCTTAATACTTAAACTTAATATAAAACCTATGCTAAATTACTCTAATGGTAGCTAATAGTTGGTATGTTGTGAGCTTGCCACATCCTAATACCTATTTATACTCTTTAATAACAATAAGAAACCATACTTTATAATTTAACTCGAATTAAAACTTTAACTTTTTACTTCCTGCGTGTCTGTCACTATCGCTAATTGCCCAGCACCGTGCCTTATAGCCCACTGCGGCGCCACTACATGCGTATTTATTTTCTCTTTGGTGTCTTAATACTGTCATCTGCTCCTCCGACGTCGTCCTTTATGTTATACGACACCGCCACTGTGTTAAACCTCTTGAGTTGGTTTTCTTCACTTTTTCATCTCTCCTACGTTGTGCCTTTCCTTCCCACGTTGTGCCTTGCATCACCATAAGGTCAACACGTGGCCATTGTTAAATCCCAAAATCTTTAATTCAATCATTAAGGCTAATCCGAGATTAACGAGTCCTAATTATTGTTTAGGCCGCGAGTAGGGAGTTGAGGACTAGCGAAATTGAGATTTTTATGTAATTTTATTTTGGTGTGATTTGTGCCTAGTGTTGTACTATATATTATATTAGTTTGTGAAATTCAAGTCGATTGAGTAAATTCTATATTTTCGCGGTATTATCTCCGGATACGCATTGAAATGAGTGCAAAAATAATAAAAATGTTGACTTATACCATTATTCCGAATTTCAAGAAAAAATAATTGTATTAAAGTTTAAAAAATTCAAAAGTGAATTTAAATGGACTTAACAAACTGACATGGGGATTTTTGCTCGATTTGCGTGCATGTCAACACCGAAAGTAGTGTGAAATGAGAATGAAGTTGGTGCAAGACATTATTTTCGAGTTTTGTATTTGTTGACGATGGTCGAAGTTGAGATTGTGTCCAAACTGGTGCAAGTTTGGTTAAGTATGACAAGAGCATTGTTCTAGAAGATTTTACAATGTCATGGGAAAAGTTAAGATTTTTGAGGTTTTAGTGTGACCAAAACTAGTGTTATGGAAGTTTTATGGAATTAAACTATTTTATTGAGAGTTTAGCTCGATTCGATGTAAAATCGAATCGAAAACAAGCACCGAAAGTCAGCACACGTCAAAAGAGGGGTTTAGGGAACAAAAACAACAACAACGACAACAACAACAACAACAACAACAACAACAACAACAACAACAACATAGCCTCAGTCCTAAATTAATTGGGGTCGGGTACATGGACGAGAATTTTTCACTGTGCTCGATTAAGTGCAATTGATGGTAAACTTTCCAAACCATTCAAATCCCTCTTAATTAATGCATCTCATGTTAACTTTGGTATTCCCCTCCCTCGTCGAATTTCTACGATTTCTATTGAGCCCGATTTTCTAGTGAAGGCATTTGTAGATCGTCTTAACAGGTGACCAAACCACTACACCCGCCCTTCCCTAATCTTTGTATCAATTGGTGCTACTCCTACTTGTCTTTGAATTTCTACATTTCTTATTCTGTCTTTGCAAGTTTGGCCACACGTCCACCAAAGCATATTCATTTATGCTACGTTCATTTTATATAATTGTTGTTGCTTTACCGCCCATCACTTTATATGTGTTTGATTCATTTCATGAGAAGTGACAAAAATCTCACGCTGTCTGTCAACTTATTGCAACCCTCCTCCATTTTCCTAGAATGAAAAATGGGCTTAGGGTTCCCTCCCCTACTTTTCAAGTATGAAAATGGATTTAGGACCTCCCTTACTTATTTTTTGGTATGAAAAATGAGCGTCAGAGTCCTCCTCTTTTATTCGAACTTGGGACCGGCTATGTAGTGCACAAAGTGTTCAACATAAGTGGAGTTGATTTTAGGAGTTAGTAAATAAAAAAGAACTTAAGCTGCTTACAAGCAGCTGAGGGTTTTATATATGAAAAAACTAAAACATAAAAATCAAATGATTCATTTACAAAGTTTCAACAGAACATTCATTCCTTAACCCTCTCAACATGAATTTTTGCTCTACGATCTCCATACGTCCAATTTTCGTCTGATTTATTTCCGCAACATTGTAAAGCATCTTAAGACGGTCAGTTTGAACCAAGTTTTCATAGTGGAAATGAAGTATTTGGCTTGCAATTTGGTAAATTCTCAATGCATAGCATTTTTTCGAAATTCAATTTGAATTCTCACGATTTTTTAATTTCTTTCATGGGGTTTTTATAGAGATTGGTAAGGATTGTTGTAATTGGTATATTAGATTGATTTGCGTCAATTTGGGATAAATACCACCGTCGATGATTAGGGTTTTGATGAATTGAGCTGATGTGATTCAGTTGATAATTATTTTAAAGATGTTTTTGTAGTTGATATCGATTTACATTGGGTTTCTAGATGAATAGATTATGAATTTTGGTCCAATTTAACTCTACAAGTTGCGGAAAGGTTTTGGTGTTGGTATCAAGTGGTTTCACGGTGTTTGTTGTCGAGTTTTGAGTATTTAAATTGCGAAAATATTGATTTTGAGAAGTTTTTCAATTCAAAATAAATAAAAGTTGCCTAGTTGATAGGCCATATTAAAAAACTCGTAACTTCTCTGTTCGTGATCTGATTTGAGTGTTCATTGAATCTATTGAAAATAGGACATGAGTACTACAAGTTCCTTTTAGGTCATCGTAAAAAATATTAAGGTTTTCAATGTTAAAAAGTTACTCCGAGTTAGCTAGTTGAAAGCTAGTTGAAGTTATAAATTATTATTTTTTGAAAACAATTATTGAGCATGCTTTGGATTCTATTTTTGTGGGGCTTTACTTTTGGTTTTACTTCCCATAATATAATTAGGTATGTAGGGAAGCTATTGGAACCACTTCGAAAGTGATTCAACGCTTTGGGAACCCTAAATCTTAAGCTCGAAGTTGGCTATTTGTAAGGTTAAGTAAATCCTATTGTAACATTTACATTGACTATAGTTTCGTATAAATTTCATTGATCCTTTATATTGTATTTTTATTGTACATGCATACACGAGGGGAGAGGAGAAGGTCGATTCAAGTCTCTTTATAGTGTTTACTATAACATGGTTATAGGGGAGAACACTATATCATGCTAGATGGGCAAGAGGTCACTGATACTTTGCATCACGTAGTTATCATGAGATCGCGTTGGACCAGATCATACTCCCAGAGTCTAGAGGAACAAGACTCATTTGGTTATCCTTTATGTTCATGAGTCCTTATTACTATTTACTTACCACTTTCGAAGTATATCAACTGGTTGTGGTCAGATAACAAAAATAGGATGGATTCACAATCGTATTTGAATTCCTAGGATTTTATTATTTGTTTAATCTCTTGGATTATTATGCATTTGATTATTACAGTTGTACCACATAATATGGGATTTACTTATCTGACACTATCGAGTTTTTATAATTAGGTAATGACAAGTTTTAGCATCGACAAGGGAAAAGGAAAGCTTTCCGACTGATTGTGACTTGCTCAATTCCTTTCTCTCTTTGTATGTATTATTTTTTAGTATAATGTATAGTATAAATGGGTTACTAGGTTCGTATGTGGTAAATATTTTCCTTGGAATGGTTGTATTAGTTTTGGGATGAATTGGAATACTTACAGGGTGGATTGTGAGTCCTTGGGCATTTCCACCAAGCTGAACAAGTTTTTTTGAAAAATTTTGAAGGTCAAGTTTTCTGGTGTATGCATAAAAAAAGATGAGGTGCTGTTGAAAATATTTTATAAAACTTTTAGGATTATTTAATTATCCAAACAAACTTTAAGGTTTTAGACTTACTTTAGAATTATTTGTAGTTGATTAAGAATTATAATTAAGACGATAGATTTTTAATTATTTATTAATAGTGAGATTAAGGCTACTAGATTATTAGGGGATTAAGATAATCTAGGTCGGTCAGATGCCCTAATTAGGTGGGGGTCTGAAAGCCACGACGCCAAATGTATTTTTGTAGGTTTTTACTCCATTTTTTCTCGTTTTTCCTCAATTCCTTCATTTACACATTAATTCCCTAAAATGCAATAATACCATGATTTCAAGCTTATTTAACAGTATTTATACTAAATATACTACTAAACTAATCCTATATATAATTATAAATAATTACATATCAAATACCTCAAAACTTAGGATTTTGCGAGTCCCAAGCAAAGTAGTATTCTACTAAGTTTCCTAATACTAGTTCTCTTTCAATTTACATTTTTTATGGAGTATCCTTCCATTCACTAAGTTTCAAGTTAACAATCCATTCAAGAGTTTTTCTTTGCAAAAACTTATATTCTTAAGGCATGTAATTTTAACAACACATATAACTTCACTTTCAAAATACCAAAGTAGATCACAACCAGAAACTATCACACTCACAAGTTTGTTTCATCTCCACACTCAAGTAGCAAGCATACAATCTCAAGAATTTACTAATAAGAATAAATCATATTCATTTTTGGTAAACTTTAGTACTTTAAGAGTCTATAGGTCTTTTATATAGTTGGGATCGAAACTTGACTTAATTAGCTACTCTTACTCAAATTAAATCTTTTATTTGAAGAGTTTTAGTTTACTTCCGCCTCCTTTTCTTAATTTTTTCTTTATCTCTCATTACTTCTTCTTCTTTTCATTTTTTTATTTTTTACAATCTCTGCACCTTTTCTTATGGACATTATTCTTCCTCAATTTTTCCAACCATCAAGTTCTTTGTTCTATTTCCTGTAAAACATGTTGGATTTTCCCTTTTTTTTCTTTTATTTTCTAAAACTCTCGTTAGCACTTCTCGCTTTCACTAAATCTAGTAAGTTAACTCCAAATTTTAATATATATAATGCATATTTCTTCCCCTCTTTGTACTAAGTCTTTATTTCTTTTGTATTATCAAGTAAGATTTACACTTATTATAGAACCCTTAGATATCTAACTTTTTTCACAAGAAGTGTTCTGGCTTTTTGCTTTAGTTTCCCTAACTCTAGGTTTCTAATCATGAAATCACACCGTTATTTGCTACATTTCATTATTTTCTTCAAAATTTAAAACATTCTCTGGAGTTTCATATCAATAAGTTACTTGTAATCTACTCATCTACAATTAAAGGCATGAACATGCAAATGAACTACTCATCCTTTACATATTACTATATATAACCTAACCTATACTACTTAGACATTCATATAGTATGAAAAATGAGAAATTTATACACTACCATGCTTTCCTATTTAATTGCTTCAAATTAAGATTTAAACAATCATGCATGTAGTGTTTATCATTATTTCATCATATCTACCACTTCTCATAATGTAATGTAGTGTCAATGCCCTCAAACTTAAAAACCAAACCTTCTTCTCAAGGTTTAAAAGTAAGTCTGAAACATGAAAACACTAAAACATACAAACATATATAATAACACGAGTTATAATAAACTAAAATAAACATAGAATTAAAGCAAGTAAATAATTAACAAAATATCTCAAATGTTAAAAATTAAATGGTATCAAATTCACTCTCAGTTCTCAAGTCTAAAGGATTCCTATTACACTGACTTTAGGACTGCGCATCATCATCGCCATCTACATCATCAGCTCCAGCTTGGGATGGTGTAATTGGGTGCTCCACCCTCCTACTTTGCACCAAATCCTGATCAAACAGGTATGCTGGTATTGTTGAAAAAGCAATTGAC
This sequence comes from Stephania yunnanensis, assembly GCA_039657365.1. Taxonomy (NCBI): domain Eukaryota; kingdom Viridiplantae; phylum Streptophyta; class Magnoliopsida; order Ranunculales; family Menispermaceae; genus Stephania; species Stephania yunnanensis. The sequence continues at coordinate 47,143,684 of CM077585.1, read as the reverse complement.
CTATTAGTAGGTCCCAATTGTCTGTTCCTCTCATATGTATCTATGTCTCTATAATAATCAACAAACAACATCAAATTGTGATGCCCATCTCGTCGATGTTGCTCTCTCCTTTCCATATCCTACTCATATCTCAGCATGGCTTCCTGGTCTTGCGCCCTATCCTTCTGGTACCGTCTCTACATCTCAACTATCCATAGCGTTCGCCGTCGTGGATTCAAATCCTCTAATGGTACAGGTGCATATGGTGGATGAGGTGATCCAAATGGTTAATTGCACATAAGAGGCTGCACAAGTTACGGTGGATTCAGGATATCATATAGGCCAGGATATCGGGGCATATGTTGAAAGGCGATGCTGCCATGTAGTGGACATCATATAAAAACACACATCCATATCCGACCACATGGGCCGAGTTTTGACAGGTCTTCTACGATCAGTTCATTCCTATCGAGATCCGACTAAGGCTGAGAGAGGGGATAGCTCTAAGACAAAGCAACCTTTCGATGTTATAGTACATGAATAGATAGCGATACTTATTACAGTTTGTCACAGATGTCGCTGGCACTGAGAGGCTACAAATATATGACTTCGTTCGAGGGTTAATTGATGACATAGCTAGAGCCATTATTTCCTCCGAAACTCAGACATATAGGAAATGTATGATAGAGCGCTTACCCATGAGACACATCTGATGCAAAAGGGCAACATGCGTTCATTTACAGAGATAGAGAGGTTGACTGAACAGAGTTATGGATAGAAGAGACAGATATATAAAGACGATAGAGAGGATAGACGATACAGTCGAGGTTGTAGAGATGTTGATTGGGCAGGCAAAGCTTATGTTGTACCAGCGCTACCAGCGCCGCTGCAGAGACAGACTCAAGACCAGAAAGGTAAAACTGGAGATCGCATGGTCAGGGTCAAGGTCAGGGTCAGGGGTCAGGGAGTCACCGAGTAGGACCAGGATGGAGGATCACTTGTTGGTTATGAGGGCAAGAGGGTAATGTTAGGATGGACTGTTAATTACCTATTTAACTTGAACTATAGCTAAGGAATTCATTTTTTAATTGGTTTTTATACAAACTAAACTATCTAACAAATCAATGTAAACTTTACTTGAACTCTTATATTAAGGATATCTTAGTTCGCAACTTCACCTAGGTAATTTAATAATATGCTTTGTATTCATGTTTACATCTCAATATGTTATGTGCAATGCCTAATTTGAATAGACAGATTTCCTTCAAATCCATTTCAACCCACTGTCATGACGGAAAAGATTATAATGTACAAACTAGAACTTTACCTGACGGTATGAATAATGCAAACTCCACATTGTTTTAAGTTTCAAATCTTTAGACTCGTAACGAACTAAGTTTATTATCCGTTCCTCCCTAATCAACAACGATCGCTCGATTTTGTGTATTTTACAGTTGTACCGTTCATGTCTGGATTAAAAGCTTCAATGGCCATGATAACTTCTAAAGCTAAGTTCATTAAACACGTGATCAAAATGTCTAAAGCATTACGCTCAGAATCAATACAAATCTTAACCATTGTATTTTTTATTATCACTTTTTGTTCCAATTGGAAGCATAATATTCATATATACCTTAGGATCATGTGATCCTTATTGTAAACAGACTACTCACACTTCATTAAAATACACATATCACAATTCATAATGAAAATCATAGCAAATCAAAGATGAATATAAAATATTACCTTGTATTAATCAACGAAACAAAAATTAAATTGCAAACATGAAGTCTTCAATGTTTTCTTCACGTAAACTCTTCAATACTCAAGCTCAATGTAAAAGCTTTGCTAATTAATTAATCTAATGGTGGCTAATAGTTGGTATGTAGTGAGTTTACCACGTCTTAATACCTATTTATACTCCTTAATAAGAATTAGAAACCCTACTTTACAATTTAACTCGAATTAAAACTCTAACTTTCTATTTCCTACAAGTCTGACGCTGTCATTTACTGTCCGGCACCGTGCCTTATAGCCCACTACGCCGCCACTGCATATGTGTTTCCTTTTTCCATGGTGTCCCGGTGTTGTCACCTGCTCCTCCAGTGCCGTCCCTTATGCTTCACAACGCCACCACTATGCCAGACCTCCAGAGTTGATTTTCTTCACTTTTTCATCTTTCCCACGTCGTGCCTTTCCTTCCCAAGCTATGCCTTATATCTTCACAGAGTCAACACATATAGCCACAACGCCAAATGTATTTTTGTGATACTCTATTTCTTCTCTTTTTTTCCTCAATTCCTTCCTTTACACCTTAAATTCCCTGAAAATGCAATAATACCATGATTTAGAGCTTATTTAAGGATATTTATACTAAATATATGACTAAACTAACCCTATATACATATAAATAATCACATATCAACAAAATGCACATATATATACATACACCTACGTATTTTCGCGGCTATAAATTCTCCACGCGCACCAACGACCATCCTCAAATGTGCACACTATTGTACAGCCCCCCCGGGCGTCACCCTCAACCCCGTGTGTCACTAGGTGCCCACCAATTTATTAATTATTCTATTTAATTTCATGACTATTTTCTATTTTTAAGTTCAAACTAAACCCTGAAAAATACCCCAATTTCCTTAGAAATTGAAAAATATTCCCAAAGCACTCCAAAACTCACGTACACCTCATATATGCTTCTACTTGACCCTATTTCACATCAAAATAGTGTATGATACATCAAATAGGCATGCGACACATAAAAATAATATTAAATTTATTATCTCTTATTTGTAATGCGTGGGTCCCACCTTGGATACCTAAATTCAATTTTAAATCCGAAGACATTTAATTAGTCACCTAATCAAGTTTATGAAATTCTCGTATTTCAAAGGAACGCTCGATTGAAACTCTTAGGATTACTTGAGCCGAAGTAGGAAGAGACAAGAACAATATCACAATCATCAAAAGGAAATAAATTATTTAAAGCAAATCTTGTTCTAATCACATAAAAAAAATTCATCTACTCTACAAACTTTATAAAGTGTATCAATTTAAAAGAACTTACATAGGATTCTTTGGAAGAGTTTCAATTTTGAGTATCCTTTCTTACTTCATATATATACAATATTCGTGCATCTAACATGACAATATACACGTATAACACTAACAACTGAAACTATATAGGCGATTTAGCGCAAGCACGGGCGCAACACAAGCGGAGCAGGTTTAAAACTACCATATATAAATGTATATGTACTCGAAAAAACTCAAATCACACAAATGGAATGTTTGTAATTTGATGTGGTTATCGCTCTTAATCAACCATATAATTATGTGATGGACATTAAATATTCCTCACACAACACGTACCCATCAATCACACATGCACGAACAATATAATATTAAAAATCTTGCTTTATCCCTCTAAGATTTGTGTCCTGCTCCTCACCTAACCTGCACTCTCAATCAAGTTTATGTTTGAACAAATTGCTTACACAAGCTCAATTAATTAGACACCAATTACTAATTAAAACCTCTACATACATACATATCAAAAGTAAATTGACGCGACAACAGCCCCCACACCAGCACCCAAACAAGCTTTTTGAATTTTGTTCTTTCTCTAGTCCTTTAGCATAGCAATAGGCACAAACGTTTGACACATGAGTCTCTGCAGTGACCACATCGACATTAGACTCAACACAACTCCGAGAGACCGGTCGAGGTGCGTATATGCATGAACCGATCGATGAACGTCTCTGTCCCGACCAACTATATGCTGAAAATAAGCAGAACACTGATCAAGATAGAGCAGCATCGCGGAAACGGCCCGGTTCATCGACCTATCGATCGTCTTTAATTTGTCTTGGAATCTCACTTATTTTTAGGGTTCGGTAAGGACCACCGCGCGACGCGAGTGCTCCCTACATCCCATACTCTTCACATGGCATGCTGGACCAGACCTGTTAGCAGCAGCACTAGTGATCGAGATATCAGTGAACACATATATTTGGTCGTTTTGTTTCTCTATGTGACTAGGCCGACCAAGATGTGACCCATCGTTGAGAGACCCAAATTGATGAGCTGTGTTGCGTGGAGGTGCAGTTACAAACACGCAGAGAATTCACATCTCATGTTGTCCCCCCTTTTAACGCAAAGGTGATTTTGGTGGGTCTGCCCTTCACAGAGATTCTTCTAGCTCTATATGTACATATATGTATGCTGTGTACATCTACTATATGTATACATATAGGCACGCATGTGTTGTTTGATCTTTTATAATGACCTTTTTTAAAGCTGCTTGTCTTTATTTTCGGCTTGTTATCGGGCAACATTAAAGACGTACGTAATATTCCAATGGGCTACACACACTGGGTAGTCTATATATATAACTCCGACCATATATATGGGCACTATCGAAAGTTGGTGTTTATTGCGTACTTGGCAATGCACCAATATTATCATGTAGGCGTGCTTGGTACGTGGTACAAATATTGTAATTGAGCATATATTGAACTCCTAACTAGCTATTTCGCGAGATTAGAATGCTAAACTATGATTGAACAAGTAAATGGAGATTAATTTTGACTAATTAATTTTTGTTTGGTGTTACATGCACTACAAAAAAAATACAGGATTAGCGACGGGTATTCATTTTGACTAATTAAGTTTCGTTTGGTGTTACATGCACTACAAAAAAATACAGGATTCCCGTCACTAATCGTGTGTGTCCCGTCGCTAAATCGAAATAGCGACGGGGAAGCCCGTCGCTATTTTAGTATAGTGGCGGGTGTCAAAAATAGCGACGGATTAGCGACGGGGTCCCCTCGCTAAAATCCATCGCTATTTTTTGATCGGTTAACAAAATTTTTTTAAAAAAAAACAATACGATTTTTATTTTTAAAATAAAAACAATATATACAACTTCAAAAAAAACCAAATCAACATAACAAATCCAAAACAACATTTCTCAAAAGAAAAATCGAAAACAACAAACTCTTTAAACTAAAACAAATAAACAAACAAAATAATACAACAAAAAAAATAAAAAACTATATATCCGAAATGTACAAAAAAAAGAAAAATCTAAGAAGAACGGTTGGAGAGAAGCTAGAGGCGAGAGGCCGAAAAGGCGAGAGAGGCGGTTGGAGAGGCGCGAGAAGTCAGAAAAGTCAGAGAGGCCGAAGAGGCGAGAAGTCGTAGAGACCGGAGAGGCTGAAGAGAGGTAAGAGGTGAGAGAGGAGAGGCTGGAGAGGCGAGAGGCTGGAGGCGAGAGGCGAGAGAGGCCCGAGAGAGGCGGCTGCAGAGAGGCGAGATGAGGCGACGATTGGCGAGAGGCAAGAGGATTTGACAACTGGAGGGAAGCAAAGGTGAAGTCTAGAGAGAGGCGAGAGGAGACGGTTGGCGGTGGCTGGAGAGAGAAGAGGCGAGCGAGAATGAGAGGGGCTAGAAAGGGAGAGAGGGGAGAGGTAAGTTTAAAGTGGGAGTTTATATGAGGCTTGGTTTTTATTTTAAAAGAGAGAGATCGAGTGTGTGTGTGGGCCCCACTGATGAAATTGGGAAAATTCTGGCTCAATAATTAGCGACGGGAGACTGTCGCTATATTGGTCAACAGGTCAAAAAGGGCCCCGTCGCTAATCCGTCACTAAATAGCGACGGGCTATTTTCCGTCGCTATGCACTTCATTTTTTGTAATGATATATATATATATATATATATATATTTTACTTTTGTAAGTTTCATATTAGACATAAAATAAATTTTTTATTTGTCTTATTAAATAAAATATTTAAAAATTAATTGTAACATATTACTTGACAGATAAGAGAGAAACTGAGAGCGTGGTAATAATGAAATCATTGCTAGCTCACTACAAGAAAGAACCGATTCAGCAACAAACTAATCTGATGTTGAGTTGGTACGATTCTGTTGCTAGACCACTCTACAACAAATCAACGACAGATACTGGTTGTTGGTAAATTATTTATTGTTGGTGCACCCCAGCGACAAAATAGGTATTATGTTGTTGTTCAGCGATAAATTTGTGACAAACATCTGTCGCTGAACAACAACAAAAACACGTCTGTTGCTGATTAAAGTCCACTCAGCACAAACGAGTCTGACGCAAGTATGTTGTTGTTCAGCAAAAAGGACTTGTGACAAATTAGCGATAGCACTGAGCTGTCGCTAATTTTTGAATAGTAATTTTAAAAAAATTATAAACAGTAAATAGTAAAAAAAAGCTGCAGCAAAATCTGCCAAAACAATTTAAAAACTACTAATATTACAGCAATTGGAAAGATGTATGTATATTATCAAAATTTTACAAAGAATGCCTACAAAAGAATGAGTTTCACATTTCATAATTAGTACTATACTATAGAGTAGTAGATCAATATTATTCAACAATCGACGAACAACTACACAAGCTGGCTACACAAATTTACATACATACAATATGTACAAAACACTCTGATAGCATTCTTTCACCGATACATAGATAGGCACTATACAAATTCTTTAGCTAGCAGAGTGTATCCCATCACTACAAAAAAACAGCAAATCAGAAACGGAAATTTCCGTCTCTGATTTGCAAAAATTACGTCTCTAATTGCAGTCAGAAACGGAACAAAGACGGAATCAATTCTGTCTCTAAAAACGTCGTTGCAAATTCAATTAAAAACGGAAATGCGATTTCGTTTCTGATTTAGAGACGGATCAGAAACGAAATTTATTCCGTCTCTAATTCCATTTCTGATTAGAGACGGAATAAATTTCGTTTCTGATTATTTCCGTCTCTGATCCGTTGCTAATCAGAGACGGATCAGAGACGAAATTTGATCCGTTTCTGATTCATGTATCTAACAAAAACGAAAATTAGAGACGGAAATAGCAGCAGAATCCAAAGATTCCATTGCTATTTTCGTCTCTAATTTTTCTTTTTGTTTAGTTTTTAAAGTCTTATATATAGGTCTCAATCCAAGCACATTTAACCTGCCAATATATAATAAAAATCATAGCTAAATAATATATTGATATTGCACAATTTATATAAACTTAACATATCCTTAACATTATCGTTTCTCAATGTACTGTACACGAAACAACAAAAATAATCTAAAAAGTTTCTATATCGTATCTTTCTACAAAAGTAAAAGCAAAAATTGTTCTAAATGAAAAAAAAATAAAAAATGAAGTGTTCCGAGATTATATAAAGTTGATTGTGCTTCAAATAATACTTGACTTCGTACAAAACACCTGAAAAAAGATCAAAAAGAAAAAAAATCACTAAATTATACAAAAAATAATAGGAATATAAACAATATTATGGGAGAACTACGTATCATCGCAAGCACAAGTGTATGAGCCAAACACAGCATAAATAAAGTAATAAAGAAAAAGAAATTCATCATTATCAAGAAGGAACATGGTGTTATTTAGCAAATTATCTCTCGCTCCAAACTATAACATAGCAATGGTTTGTGATGCTTATATATATAGTCTCGATGTTTCATGATCAATATTTAAGACTGCAACATACACAAGCTATCATGCATGATTACGTTTAAGAATTAAAATTAAAAGAAAAATATTTATGCTCGACAACAAAGAAAATAAAACCTAAATTGCAAATTAATTAATTAGACTCGACTAGTTTATTCTTATAAAAATAAAATAAAATTAAGACTTGTTTACAACTTTTAGAAATCACAACCAAAACCATGGATGTCGATGTATAACTAGAGACCTTGTTTTCACAAGATGTGGTTTAAAACCTCAAATAGAACTAGGAACAATTGGAAACAAGGAACAACTATGAGGGCATATAAGGTCCAACGCATGTAAAAACCATGAGATGAAACGAAGGAAAGAGAACTAAATGGTAAATCCACATTGCTATTCTATCCAATTAATCGGAGTAATGGAACTATGCAAATAGATCAAACCGTTAACTAATATCATATCTCTTACTCTTACCTTGTGAAACTGCCACCTGACGAAGCTCCAATAACAAGCATGATGATTTGGGACTTAGACACTTCATTAGATATTGCAACTGGTACATCATCTCCTTCAATTTGTACAATCTCCGCTTCCACCTTCATGTATCGCATTAGAGTGAGTTAATTTTTTTTCTTTTCTTTTTTTTTCTCTTTCATAATATGCTTTTTTTAATAGGCTTGAAGGTTAACATAGAAAACTTTACATTTTTCTCACTACAAAGTTGCTTGTATGGGAGAAGCATTTTACTGGCTTTCCATTCCATTCCCTTCTTGTATGCAGCCGCTACATCATCCCGTACTGGCGAAATTGGAATATAGTTTTCCACTTGAAGGACAACAATTTCAAATGGCATTAAAAATTAAAGGATTGACATAATGCAGACATGAGCTCAAAACATGGTTTAGAGCACAATATTTAGAGCACAATATTTGGAGAAATTGGAATAAAGTCCGCCACATGAGGAAAACAAAAGACTCAATGAACATTGAGGTAGAACCATATAATATAAGCAAACTAAAATTGGATGTCTAAATGACCTCACAAGGCCTTTCGAAGGTAAATGAAGGACCTACTATGAAGCAAAGAAGGGTTGAAAAAAAAAACCTCAAATACATACAAGTAACAAATTGAGAAATAATAGGACATATACCTAAAGACTGCAAGTTCAGCATATTCAATTAATATAACCTCACATGCATGTGTAGCAAGATCCATAAGAAATTTAGATTCACAACCATATATCCCATAAGATTAATCACCAATTACTTTGTAAGTAAGAAAGCCTACTAGTAGGTTTTCATATTAGAAATCTTATGGGATTTATACAGTATCACTATACATGGAAACTATTTTTTTAGATTTATACATGGAAACTTTTACTGTCTATATTGAAAATCACACAAATCACACAAATCCACAAATTTAGCCAACTCACTAATCACTAATCACACAAATCCAACCCTCAATTTAAGGCATGAATAATTAAATAAAAAATGCATAATAACTACATTTTATCTTTTTGAGATTCAACACAATTCTTAAATCCAGTACAACACCAACTATAATCAAGCGACTGAACAGAAGTTAAAAAAATGCTACATATTTAAGAAGCACTACAAAAAAACAGCAAATCAGAAACGGAATTAGAAACGGAAATAAGTTCCGTTTCTAAATCAGAAACGGAATTAGAAAGGGAAATAAGTTCCGTTGCTAAAAACATAAGTTAGAGACGGAATTAACACGGAATAATTTAGAGACGGAATTGAGACGGATCAGAGACGGAAATAGAGACGGAAATAGAGACGGAATTTAATTCCGTCTCTAAAAAATGGCGCCAACATTCCCACCAAATTTTTCATTTCTTATGACCGTTCATCATTCCTCGAGATTTGTATGTGCTTGGATCATGGCACCCCCTCCTCTTTCCCCCACCCCACCCCCCAACAAAACACCCGAAATCCCTAAATCAGTCTCACGAAAAAACCCCAAATACCTAAATCTGTCTCTCCGTCTCGTCCAAAATCATTCGATCGTCTCGTCCCCAAACGTCCATCCCGTTCGATCGTCTCGTCTCTCCGTCTGGTCGTGCTAGCTGGTCTCTCTGCTGTCTCTGGTCTCGCCGTCTCTCTGGTCTCTCCGTCTCGTCGCGCCGCTGTCTCCGTCATCGCCCTCAACTCTCGCTTCTCTCGGTCTCGATTGCGTTTGTAATGGCATTTGTAGTTTTGGAGTCTTACTACATTCTGATATAATCTCTTTCTTTTTGTTTTTTCTTTATAATGCAGCCAACACTCATGATCAAGAGGTCTTGAGCTTTCATAGAGATCATTCACCTTGTGACGGTTTTGAGGAAGTATCTTGAATCGCTACAAACAAATTGCTCAAAATGTGCGTCGTCGTCAAGTGGCATCCTAGTCCCCTTGTTTATCTATTTTAAAAAATTTATGGAAAACCAAGGGTGACATGAGAATTATTTAAGTTTCCGCTATGGTTCATTTGATAGTTCGATCTTCTAGTAAAGATCGGAGTTGAAGGCAAGAAACTTTTTTATCTTGAAAGATTTTCCAATTTAAATTAAGCGTGCGAGACTTCATAAATTTCCATCTATCAATAAATATTCGGGTGTCCGGTGTTCCTACGTACCTTATCTCGGCATCCGAAATATTAAAGTCCTAATACTTGTTAGCATTGCAAATATTATGCTCATGAATGAAATATGTTATAGTTTTTCACTTGAACTGAAGCTATTTCTCGCTAGGCAAGGCGATCATATATATGCCTTGATGTTCAAACATAGGAAATGAACATAATGTGGTGACCATTGTGTATACTAGGTTTTCTTAGTCAAGCTCACTATACTAGTCTACTAAATAGATAAAAAAAAATTTATTTTCTTGAAATGTCTTAGCTATTCTCGCTCATGGAATCCTTTTTTTTTTTTTTTTAATTGCCTCTTGGCAATGGGCGGTGTTATAGTACTACCTTATTGTCTATGAACTCGTGAAGGAACAAACTCTTGATCGTGGTGACATATTTAAAGAGTTCGCTTCTTTTAATTGTTGATTGCTTCGCAGGTTTTTATTTTAACTGTTCTTGAGTGATTTGATTTGTTACGTGGTTGATTGTGCGGTGAATGAGTGCACATCGTTCGATTCTTTTGATTTTCGATCTTGAATCTCCGTCTCTTTCATTGTTCTCTCTCTCTCTGGTCGCTCTGTGCTTACCGCTCCGCTCTCTCGCTCGTCGTCAAGGTAACAAAAAAAAAAAAAATTTTAACACCCGAATTCTCTTCACATTGTATCTGCTCCCATTTTCCCCACATTGGCTTTCATGTGCATTAGAAGGCCCAAAATGGCTATTAATATTTAATATGTTGCTTTATCTTTTGTAGGTCTAATCTTTTTTCCAGCAATTAGAGATTAAACATTATGATATATAGACATGCATACTTGTTGGTACCATATATTTCTTAATTTCCTTTTATCGATGGGATCCCGTGTTATTAATTCCCATCATTTAGAGTTAATTACTTATTTTTGTATGCCTTTCTTCTATAAAATTTTATTGGTATTTTGTTAGGTTTCATGTCGGGAGGTGATCATCCCCCACGTCGAGGGATACCATTAGGAGGACATCGTCCAGTCGGAAGAGGTGCGGCACCGACCTCTGGATGCGAATTACCGACAGGGCATCATGGTCAGGCCACACGAGGGGGCCATAGAGGTCGTGGCGGTCGAGGTCGTGGGTCGATTCCTGCATTATCGATTCCGACTTCTCGTTCTCTCGAGCACGATCCAGCCTCAGCGTCACCTTCGCCTTCCATACCGTCGGCTTCGTCTTTACCATCATCCTCGTCATCTAGGACTATACCAAATTTGCAGTTCCAGTCACCATCGCCGACATCGAGACATGACACTCCTTTACCTACGAGGCCTGCACCCCAAGCCACCGCATCACCGGCAGCATTCCCACAATACAACGACAGAGCAGGGATGCAGGTGACGGGCCCTCCGCGGGCACCTCAGAGGACCGGGAAGGAGCCCCATCGCGTGCAGCGGATCCCGATCACACTCATTGCCAATGATACGTAAGTTTGTATTTGATTCATATATGTACTTTTAAATATGGATGTCAAATATTAAAGTAGTTAAGATGTTATTACTTTTTCATGAAACACAGAGAATTGCATCCTTCTCATTTTTGTGCACGGAGGATGACCAAAATTTTCAAAAGATGGATGATTCCTGAAGGGTATTGTTGGAAGTCGATGCACTTAATCATCATAAAGACCAATACTGGCGCCAATGGAAGGTAAACATGACTACTAAAAGTCTGGATTTATACTATTTTTTCAGATTCTCGTAACAATTGCAATCGCCATTTTGTAGGTATTTCTTAGATGGGATGACGTGATTCCCGAGGATATCATTCGAGCGGCGTACGACACGCTTGCAGGCACGCGATACACCGCCTTGATACACAAGTTAAGGAAAAACCGTGTGCAGCCGGTTTATGTTACAGATGAGGCGTGGAGTAGATACTTGGAGTACTGGGAGAGCGAGGACTTCCTCGCCAGGTCTAGACAAGCGACAGCGAATAGGAACACTGAGGTCGAAGGACCTGGGACTGGACCCTCGAAGCACGGTGGTGGTTCCGTATCTTTTGCGACTACCCATGAAAGATTGGTAAGTTTTTTTTAACCTATTGGTTATTTTTTACATTTATACACTTGTTCACTATGCTGAATTTATGACTGGTCCTGTACGCAGACCGATTCATCCGAGACGTCACCTACCGTGAATGAATTGTATTTGCATCTCCACACCGCAAATCACGACGGAATGACATTCCTCGATACTAGATCAGAGCGGTTCTATGTAAGTATAGAAATGAAATGTTAAATAGTGTTTAGTTTACTTTAAACCATAACATGTATGTTGTTTGTTGTTGATACTTGCAGGAAAGGCTCCAGAGACGCCACCAAGAGCTGACCCAGGCTACACCGGACCAATCGGTGGATGATGAGGCGGTGTACCTCAATGTGGCGGGTGAGGACCCCAAGGGACGTGTCTACGGTCTCGGGTCTTTAGGGAGGAAGAAGAGGAGATATGCAGATTCTGGAGCTAGCACGTCCCAGATGCCGGATGTGGTGCCGCGTTCAGAGTTCGATGTAGTTGCCGAGCAATTACGGAAGGTTATGGAGTTTATGCATCAGCATCTCGGGATGAGCATGGACGGAGTAGGCCTATCTCAGCAACAACCACCACCACCACCACCACCTCATGACCAGCAACAGCCGCCGCAAATGGATCCCGTCGATCCACCACAACAAGGGGACAATGTTGAGCGAGAGACGCAATAGTGGATTACGAGAGATCAACAGCTTGGTGATACATAGGTATTTTTCTTGTTGTTTGCGTAAATTTTGAGATTATACATTTACTTTTGTAGATAACTTTTGCAATTGTTCGCATGACTTTTTGATTGACACTTCTTTTTGTGCATATTTAGATTGATATTTCTTTATGTTTCATTGGATAGTTGTTCAGAAATGTAAAAATTCCATTTACTTCTTCTTTCTTACCTTACTGCAGATGTTACATTTGCTTGGCGTGGAGATGTTTGTGAAGGTGCATCCTCAAGTTCGGTTTTCAGCTCATGAAAAACCCCTAACGAATACTTGTACATATTTGCATATGTGAGGCCTGAGAGCCAATGCACTTTACAAGTTCATCTGTTGCATGTTGTGTGTACTCCTGGTCATATCTTTATCTTGATTTTTGAAGAAAATTTTCTTATCTTAAAAAGTTGTGATAAGTTGTTAATGACATGAATCGTGTGTTGCCAGACCTTTGTTGCACTTTACATTTTTGCTGATTTTACTGCTTCTCTACTTGAAAAGATGGAGATTGAATGTAATGTGCAATAAGAACTGCGGTATGCGTCTGGAAAAGAAGTTACTAAATCTGATTTTTTGGTTTGAAAACAGATTGTGCCTGTGCATTTAGTGTTGTCAGGAAGGATGCCTCCGAAGCGCAATGGGATGAAGTTGTTGGAATGGCAAAAGTTGCGGCAGCAAGAGGAAGGATCAAGAGTGGCACCAGCTTATGTACTTGCTTACCTCCAGGTTTTTTCAGCTTGTTACCTCTTTTAGCATGTTCTAATTTTCTGAATTGCGTTCTTGGTATTGTGTTTCCTTGTTTTTGTGTCATTTTATATAATTCATAGATTTCTTGCAAATGAGTAATATGTGATTAGAGGAATTGTTGTGGGTATTGATTAATTTATTGAATGAGTGACCAATGTTGTGGGTATTGATTAATTGATTGCATCCTTCTCATTTTTTGGTTATCTTGTTTCGGCTGATCATGATTACAACTTTCTATTGCCGCTAACTAGGACACTTGCTTGCCAGAGGAGGAGGCCCCAAGAACATAACATGACTGCATACATCACGCCGAGGCCAAATCCTTTCACAAACCCACTTTTCTTCCCCGGCTTCAATGCATTGGTCAGTAAGTTTGAGTAGGTATGAACTGCCTTGTCCTCTCCAACAAATGAATATACAGTTTTTACTTAAATACTTTTATTTTCAACCCTTCTCATTTGTTATGTTGGACTAATTGAATTTTTTTTACTGCGCGCGTGGTTGATCTCATCCCTTTTTTTTCCATCACAGCTTGACATTCGAGTAAATAATATAGTTATAAGGGATCAATTTTTGTGGGTGAGTTCAGTTCGACGGTTTCCATAAATAATAGGGCTTGTTGGTAATGTATTCTGATTAGAAATTTTCTCTATATCGGATAGTTTGTTGCATTTTCTTTCATTTCTCACTTAAATACTTTTAACGAATCATCGGACTTTAGGACCTGAACAACTTTGATAGTGATCCAGAAGAGTTTGCAAGAACTCTTTGCAAAGATTTGGACATTCGAGATGCTGAAGTTGCGGTAAGAATTGGTTGTCAACTTTTATTGATTTTATGCTTTTCATTGATGTTAGACTATTAAGTAACAAAACACAATTAGAGTCCTTTCAAATCTCTTAAAATATGCTACGTCGTTTGTGCTAAATGATTTCTTGTAGGTCATTAGGACATTGAAAGAGTGTTCTAGCTACCTACCCGAATACCCCGAATTGGCTCGGATGCATTATCAAGAATTTACATTTTTGTTGATTTTAAGATGACATGTGTAGGCTTTTGATTGTGGTAATTTGTCTTGTGGTTCCCATTGGTGATCAATAAAGCTTCTTTCTTATATACACAATACGACACACAATGGAAGAGGCAAACATATTTATTTTATTTGCGGAAATCATTTGGTTACTTTATTATTCGCTTTCAAACTAGACAAAAAGCTTTATATGCAAAAATCTTCTCTCTTATACCATATATTCGGGTTATCTTTACTCGCTTATGTGATTTGGACTTCTCTAGCATGTCACTTGCGATGCTAGCCAAGTGGGAGCTCCACTTGTTGGGTATTTCTTCGCCTCTACATGAGGTTGAGAGTTCGAGTGTCATTGTTTGTGTTGGAGTTTAAGTTGTTGAGTGAGGTGGTTTAAGCTGGTGTCTTTCCAAAAGGAAACAAAGAAAAAAATAAAGTGCATCACTTACCGACTAGAACTAATCAAGTTGCTTAACTTTTTTTTTTTCTTTTTTTGTACGTGATTTGCGGTTGCAATTAGAGAACAACTTTATGAGGTACTGTTTTTGGTTTTATAGATGAATTATGAAGTGCTAATTTTAACACTCGTTTGTTTAAGCTTTTAACGGTGTTTAGGGTAATAATTCATATCTTTAATCCTCTTTCTTTTGGTACATCATGGAAAGAACGTAAATATTTCCCCCTTCGTATAGCTTGAGAAGATATAATTTTCAGATTGCTTTCCGAAGTGTTGCCTCTGCAAGGGAAACAAGAATAAGCAAGAAGGGACGCCGAGGGGCTGAACATGTTTCCTCTAGGTTGTAATTCTTTTTTTTCCTCTAGGTGGCTGGTTCTTCGATCGAGTGGGAGTTAGAGCCATTGATTGTCTATATCCCTGTGACAATACCTGCCATAATCTAATTTCCAAGTGAGAGATGAGGAATTTAAAGCATATTATGTAACTTTTATAGTTGCTTACATTACTTTTAGATTGATAATTCTATTTGTGCATATTTATAGGATTGTAAGTTTACTTTTTTGTGGTTGTTGAACAATAGAATTGGTGGTTTTTGTGAATACTTAGAAATTTGGAGCTTTTGTAATACAAGACAAATTTTCATGGATATATAAATCTTTTTCAAATTTTGATTTTTACAATTTTTTTTTTCTCTTTTGAATATTTGTTGATATATATTGTCGATGTATGAATGTCAAATTTGGCTTTTTGGTGGGATGTTAGCACCCCCAAGGAGTTGTTGGAGGGGGTGGAGGAGGTCCTATGGTTGTAACTTCAAGTTATAGGTTGGAGAACAAATTGGATTATGCTATTGTTTGAAAATAAAACGAAATGGAAAATTAGAGACGGAATAACAACGGAATTTTTGAATTCCGTTGCTATTCCGTCTCTAATTTTCCAGGAAAATGCATGAATCACAAACGGAATCAGAAACGGAAATAAGAATTCCGTCTCTGATTCCGTTTCTGATTAGAGACGGAATCAGAGACGGAATCAGAAACGGACACTTTCCGTCTCTGATCCGTTGCTGATTAGCAACGGAATCAGAAACGGACTTTCTTGCATTCCGTCTCTAATCCGTCTCTAATTCCGTTTCTGATTAGCAACGGAATCAGATACGGAATTCATAAATTTATTATTTCCGTCTCTGATTCCGTTTCTGATTAGCAACGGAATCAGAGACGGAATGCAATTACAAATTTACCATTTCGAAAAAAATTCCATTTCTGTTCCATCTCTGTTCCGTTTATAATTTCCGTCTCTAAATTCGTCTCTAATCAGAAACGGAATTTATTCCGTCTCTAATCCGTTTCTGATTAGAGACGGAATCAAATTTTCGTTTCTGATTGAATTAGCAACGACGATTTCAGAGACGGAATTTATTCCGTTTCTTTTCCGTTTCTGATTTAAATTAGAGACGGAATTTAGGCAAATCAGAGACGGAAAATTTCGTTTCTGATTTGCTGTTTTTTTGTAGTGAAGCTAAATCACATAGATTAACTAATAACTGTGATTCAAGAAGAAAAGTGGGGAAAAAACACATACAAAAAGAGAAGAAGAACAAGAAAGTTTACACCAACATTAGAGCGTTGTAGAACAAAATCTAGTTAACTTAATTAATTTTCAAAACATCAAACAAGTGTCAAGTCATGCCTACTTACAAATAATTGACTTAGAAAGGTAAAAAAAAAATACATTTCCGAGGCATAAGCACAATGCCACTCTTTGCAATTCTCCACCAGATAGATTCACAACTTCTTGGTCCATTAATTGCTCAATTTGAAGTCCCAAAATACCTGCAAAAGTTCTTCTACAACTTATGCATGGTATATCCAAATGCAATAAGGTGTATTTATCCACATAAATATTTTATGTCTAATATTTAATTCTAAGTCTTATTTCATTTCGATTAGTTACTCGAGTTAATCCTTGTGTCATAAATGTTTAAATAAGAAAATACATAATAAAATTACAACCATTTTCATACGCAAATGAGAAGGCCTATTAGTTTTCTACGCCTTCCTTTCGCAATCCTATCACGACAATTAAAGGTACTTGGAAAGAGAAGTGTGGTGAGCACAAATGTCAATGTCTAAGTAAAACACTAGTCCAAATTACCATCAATCATCCAAGTAATACCTAGTATATTCAGAATTAGATTTTCATATTTCAGATCATCGAACCTATTATCATTTTTTTGGCATTTCAGAATAGCATAACCAAACATAATAAAATAGCAAGAAAAAAAACAACAATGCCTAACATGATAAATTTGAACAAAAATACTGTACGAAAATTCATGATTTCATTAGACTGAAAGGAAGTGGAAACTTGTTCTTTTTATAAATGTATGTTGAACACCTACATAACACATCAAGAGAGACACCGAACATATAACAAAGACTTCAAGATATCGCTTATGATATCTGAATAGTTATACACATCAAGATATCATAAAATAGCAAGGGAGACATACTGGTGGCCATTGGCCCTACTTTACAAGGTACTAATTGAAATTATCCAACGTTATATCAGTTCCACTGGCATTTAAACGATAAGGAGTTTAAAAGGGAACTGCTAAAAAAATCTTAGTGAAGAACTACCATAATGGATCCCAAATTAAACTTCAATCACTACTAAAATGAATCGAAGCATATAAACTAGCATGGGAGGATTGATAATAGTTCAAACCTCACTTACTCACCAAAACAACTTGTGTATAATAAACTTGCAAAAAAACAACTAAATACATGAAACAATAAATTCTCACGCCCGAGTAAAAACCACAGATCATTGTAAAAGCAAACAAAACATGTCACTGCCAATTAACCAAAAACAATGTTTTGAGAGGAAAGAGGGAGAACTCACCAATGAAACACAATGAGAGCGCGGACGAATGAGAGCACAATGAGAGAGCGAGAGAGGTCGAAGAGGGGATCGAATGAGAGCACGATGTGAGAGCGAGAGGAGCGGAGGCGCGTCGAAAATGTGCAAGACTGGCGCTACGACCAGAGGAGGGCAGCGCTACCAGGGAGCAATGGAGTGCGAGGACGACTTGTTGGGGGTTGGGGATTTGGGGGGCGGTGATTGGAGAGATACGGAGAGACCAGAGAGAGACACCACTATAACTGGTTGAGCAAGAGACGGAGAGACCAGAGAGAGAGAGTTGAGAGCGACGGAACAGAGACGAGAAATTTGTCGGGGGTTGGAGATTTGGGGGCCGGTGACCGCAGAGACGGGGAGACCAGAGTCTAGAGGAGAGACGAGAGTATAGAGGAGAGACGACGAAGACAAGGTTTTCTCGCGGTGGGAGTTAGGGCTTTCGTAGTGGGGAGGACGAGGGGGGTGTTGGAGGGGGTAAAGGGGAAATCTCGAGATTTGTTGCACAAATCTCGAGATTCGATGAACGGGTATAACAAAATAAAGTTTTGGTGAGAATGATGGCGCCATTTTTTAGAGACAGAATTTAATTCCGTCTCTAATTCCGTCTCTGATCCGTCTCAATTCCGTCTCTGAATGTTTCCGTCTCAATTCCGTCGCTAACTTTTTTTTTAGAAACGGAACTTAATTTCGTTTCTAATTTCGTTTCTAAATTTCATTTTCCTTGTAGTGCATCCAAATCCTGAAAATTAAAAGGAACATCAACATTATTCGACATGCAATCAAAATATTCCAACACAAATTAAATTAACATCACATCCAATTTTAGTGAAATTGAAGACTATAAATACTATTCTTAAGCAACTTGAGATGTAGGCTACTTATTTAAAAATTAGAGTTAAATCTCAACACATATGCCTTGTTGAACTAATTGGTAAATAATATTTTAGAGTAATGATAAGAAACACATACATAATGTTAACATAGTCTAGGAGGGGGCATTGAGAGAAATCAATTAATAAAGAGAAATATATGGGTTGTGCTCTAGCCAGACAACATACCATAAGGACAAGCTCTATTTCCATGTGTGCTCCGGCCAGACAACATACCATAAACAAGGAAGCACATAAGTGCAGCTCAGAGTTGGAAGTTTGTTTTGGTGAGAATGTCGCAGGTAAGTACTCCTTCATGCCATATATCTTGCAACTATTTTATCAAAGGTTGTAGGAAGACATCAATTTGATTTTTAGGATTAGTTGGGCTCGGCACGATAACCTTTAAGAACATAAACTCCTTCTTCATGCACATTGAGGGGGGTAGGTTGTAAGGAGTGAGAATTACAGGCCACGATGAGTATAATTTCTCGGATCGGCCGAATGGTTGGAAACCATCCGTACGTAACCCGAAACGAACATTATGAATTTCGGTGCTGAATTCGTTGTTCACATCATTGAAATGCTTCCATGCAATAGAATCAGAACAATGTTGCATGACGATGCCATCTGAAACGTGTTCCCCATGCCACCGCATGTGCCTCGCAATTGCTTCAGACGCGAATAAACAGTGCAACCGAGGTGCTAGGGGGAAGTAATACATCTTTTTTCGAGCCCGTAGCACGCCACTCCGTCCTTCACATTTGATTTTTTCATACCTTGATTCACCGTAAAACTTACACGTCGTCAACTTTGAATCCTCGCCCCAGTAAATCATGCACATGAACTCGCAACAATCAATTTGCTGGGCTGGTAGCCCCATCCGTTGCATTAGTCATTTCGTGTTGTAAAAGCTGTCGACTAAACAATTGTTACTCGCCAATGCATCTTTAGAAAATTGAAGAATTTCATCGTATGTCTTTTAGAGATATGATGTTCTTATTTGATTTTTAGGAGGCTCGGGACTGCCAGCAATTTGGTCATGTTCTCGCACCCTGGCCATAACGGCTGACTTGTTACATCTAACATGTCATACAAGTTTTGCGAATAAGGATTTGGAGGTTGTTCCACATGACACCAATTGAAACTCGGACTCGCCAAGTCGTGCACCATCTCATGATATGATATACGATAATTGGATGCATGTGTTCCTTCATGGTCATCATGTCTCATCATATTGCTAGGTTCATCATGTATATTTTGAGTGTACATATATTCTTCTTCCCCGTGTTCCGACCAACAATGATATCTTGGAGCGAATCCCCGACGAAGTATATGAAATTCTACAGTGTCAAAATCATAGTATGAGCGATTACGACACTTCATATGGTTGCATGGACACCGAATCTCCCCCTTAGTGGCGAATGTCCTACAGTGCGTCTTTGTATACGCTATGAACTCGTTCACGCCGTTAATGAACTCTCGTCGAGTATACCCATTTTCGATACGACTATACATCCATTCTCGGTTAATAGACATCTCAATCCTAAGTTTTCCAGGCAAATAGTGGATAACTCTTATCAATTCTTACTAATGAAGTATATAAATTAATATAGTATTCTTTATTTTTAAAATTAATCCAAATATTCATCAATTCTTAATATATATATAGTCTCGAGATTTCAAATATAGCTATGTACCAACTAAATGACAATCACAATTAATA
The DNA here is from genome assembly GCA_039657365.1 of Stephania yunnanensis. Lineage (NCBI taxonomy): Eukaryota > Viridiplantae > Streptophyta > Magnoliopsida > Ranunculales > Menispermaceae > Stephania > Stephania yunnanensis. The sequence continues at coordinate 47,123,041 of CM077585.1, read as the reverse complement.
AACAATATAAGAATTAGTTATAACTCGATAAGATATCATTTTTCGTTGAAATGAACAACCAAACAATAAGTTAAATAATGTAAAGATTTTTTAATTTAAAAGGAAAAAAAAGAATATAACGCGTGAAACTGTGAAGCAATGGGATTAAACTGGTACGATAGCCTCCACATTAAAGGTTTTCTCAAGTAAACATTAGGTTAAGGTAAACTTAATTAATGCTTGATGTTCCCCATAAAATCAAAAGTATATCTGTCAAGACTCTAGAATTCGAAGACATTTTTCTTAAAGAAGAAATTTAAGAAATAGCAATTTAGAGCTACCATAAATTAATTTTCAGTCAGTACATAATAGTTTTTCTTCATCAAAATAACTAAAGTGGCAAAGGAATTTCAATATATAGCTCAAACAAACTCATCACCAACTCATGCAAGATGTTGTTTCATTTTGTATCTGTGAACTGCTGGTAATTTAGTTCTACTAACTTCAATCCATGTCTTCCAGAATTACTTCTTTTGACACAATGATTGCAGTTTACACTAAACAAGAAAATAACAAAAAGTTCTTTTCATTTGCTATGCCTCCTCTTTATTTCTATTCAGCTTTAAATAATCCTTTAACTATTGTCTGCTAAAGCAACTAGCAACCTCATACTTACATAATAAAACCTTTTCCAATGAATCATTCAATCCAACATTTATGGATCAGACCAATATAAGATGCATAAAATAATCTAAAACGTGCTATGGGATTATAGAGAGTGTGAGAAAACAAGTACTCACTCATAACTAAGTACTCTGTAAACTGATAATAAGACCAATAATTTCTTAACACAAGGCTTCCACATGAAGATTCAGTGGCTTAATGAGACCCGAATGTTGGACGCATAACCTAGGTATGTTTTCGTTGAAATATTAAAGGCAAAACTTAGATTTTCTAATTACAGTAGTAGAAGAATAAAACATAAGGAATCAAGGGATTTCAAAATCGCAAAGAAGAATAAGAAAATGCGCAAACCTAGCGAGGGTTTGGTGTTTCAACGAATCATCATCATCAACTATGAAGGAATGCAAGCTGTGCAATGCTTCGGTGAGGATGTACTGGAATCGAATCAAGCGAGCTTGTACTGGGAGTGTGATTCGAAGGTCCATTGCGCGAACTTCCTGGTCGTGAGGCATTCCACAAGTCTGCTATCCCATATGTGTCAGTCCACCGAGGCGAAGCTCGGGCCGACGGTGTCATTGTGCGAGCGGTGTATGAAGGGGAATGAGAGAGGCCGCGGAGTCGCAGAGGAGGAGAGCCACGGCGGTAATGAAATAGAGGCACTCCACGAGTCTGCTATGCCATTCGTGCCAGTCCACCGGGGTGAAGCTCGGGCCGACAGTGTCGGTGCGCGAGCGTTGTATGAAGGGGAAGGAAAGAGGCGGCAGAGTCGCGGGGTGGGGGAGCCACAACGGTAATGAAATAGAGGCACTCCATGAGTCTGTTATGCCATTCGTGCCAGTCCATCGGAGTGAAGCTCGGGCCGACGGTGTTGGTGTGCGAGCAGCGGTGTATGAAAAGGAACGAGAGAGGCGGATGAGTCGCGGAGGAGGAGAGCCACGGCGGTAATGAAATAAATCAGGATGGTGATGGCGATGGTAGTGGCGATAGTGATGGTGATGATATTGGCGATGAAGACGAAGTGGTCGTGAAGAGGGTTTGGGGGTGGTTTACGCAGAGAAGAGACGAGGATGATAGGTTTTTTTTGTTTCATTTTGCTACAGATCAGCGACAGAATCTACGTATATCGCAGATCTGCAGCAGATTTGTCACAACCACATTTACTCGAATCTTTATGTTCATCAAATTAGGCGAGAATGTACGACGAGACAAATAAGCGACATATTTGTGATAACATACAATCGGTCACAATGTTTAGTCACAAATATGTCACTGAATAGTTATTTTTTAGTCAATCGAGTCAAACGAATTGTCTGATGCACAACTATTATTGATTTGTTGTTGTTTAGCAACAGATTCTTTCAGTCACTATTTTTTGATGTTATTCCACCATGTTCTTATAGTGGTTGTACATTGATCTTAAATACTTTCTTCTTCTTTTTTGTTTGGTGAAGAGCTTGAAATCTTTTTAGAGTAGAGTTAGATTGACAAAACTAGGAAATTTTGTTATCGGGGCGAACTTTAGATGGAAGTATAGAGGGTCTCGGGGTTTAGAGGGCGCGATCAAATGAAAAACTAAGCATAAAAAAATTGACTATACGTAGGGGTACTATAGGGGGTTCCGGGGGTTAGGGGAGCAGTCGCCCCTCCCTCTAGATCTGCGCCTTGTTAGATTGAGACATTTTATTATCAGGTAACTAAGTCTTATTCATTTAAATTTTTGGCTAGCTGATAGATAAATATAGATTTTATTATATAGAATCATAGATCGATAATCAATAATGTTATTTATAAAGAACCTTTAAAATTCGCAAGGTTATTAATGACGATCAACCAAAATACCAGATTTCAAACGTAATTCTCGAAAGCAAAATAAAAGACACTTGGAAAATGAGCTTATCCTTCATGTAGTAATTAATATGGTAAAATGCCTAATGATTATGAACCAAAAAAAATCATAAAGAAGTAGCTAGAAGTAGCTAGTTTGTATATGTATATATATAACTTGATTAAACAATTGGTATTTATTGAGAGATCTACGAGAGACAAAATGCAAGCGCATCAAGTGAGATATTTGAGAAAGAGCACAAGTCAAGAGAGAATTGCGAGAGAGACGGGAAATTGAAAACAGAAACATATTAAAATTTGAGTAAGAGATAGGAGAGAAGCAAGAAGAAAGGATGTGAAATTAAAGTAAAAAAACTTGAATCCTTGTTATTTCTAAGCTTTTAGGAAGTGAGAGATATCGATTTCCTAAAAGATGAAAGCTATGATTTATTTATGTATTTATTAATTTTATGGAAATTGAAAGTTAGTGCGAAGAGGACGATTAAATAAGGGTAAAATTGATATATCAAATGACGAAAGAAAATTTTAACATTCGTTTTTATTCTATTACTTATATAAATTTAGATATATATATATATATAATATGGGTGCTTCTACTATGGATATTAAAAAGATACACATGTCATGTGTATTTGATTTGAACCATTAGATTAATACAATCAAGAGAAAGAAAAATGGTTGGAACAATTAAAACATTAATTCTCTACTTTGACTTTCTCGTTCTTATTTCATAAAATGATGTGGGATTACTTTTTTTTATCAAATAGAGAATGTTTCTTTAAAATTACAAAACTAATGTATATCTACTTTTCTTAAGGCATTATTGATGATGATGTAGCGAAGAAGTGGAGAGTGTTGGAGTTCCAGAGGAACTCCACTGTTAGAGTTCCAGAGAAAATCAGAAGCTCAACAAACTCGTTGAAGCTACTGTTGTCATTTTCACATTTATATATCACATCAAAAATACATCTGAGCCGTTCTTTTATTTACATCCTGACCCTTCCTTTATAAATACACTTGGCACACACTTACACCACTTACTCCTTACACTATTACAGATAATCCTCGAGTTACACACCAAACACCATCTCAATGATTGACTCTAACATCTCCCCTTAAACTAAGGGGAAGTGAAATGAGACTTAGTTTGTCCCGCAAGTAGTGAAACTGAGAAAATGGAAATGCCTTAGTAAAAATATCAGCAACTTGATCGATAGAAGAAACATGATGAACATCAAGAAGCCCAAATAACACTTTATCTCTTACATAATGGATGTCCAACTCAATATGCTTCGTGCGAGAATGGTATACTGGATTCTTTGCTAAAACAGCAGCACTCATTTTGTCACACCACACTGTAGGAGGAGCACAAATAGAAATCTCCAATTCAGATAGTAGAGACTGCACCCAACTGATTTCAGCAGCTACCTAAGCAAGAGCTCTATATTCGGACTTAGTACCTGAACGAGCAACCACTTGTTGCTTCTTAGATTGCCAAGCAACCAAGTTAGTACCCAAAAAGACTGCATAACCAACCACAAACTTTTTATCATCCACAGAAGTTGCCCAATCAGCGTTTGAATAGCCAGTGACATACAATGAGGAGCTCGGCTTGAACCATAAACCCAAATCAGCAGTGCCTTTTAGATAGCATAACACCCTTTTAAGAGCTTGCCAATGTACAACAGTTGGAGACTGTTGAAACTGACTTAATTTGTTAATAATGTAAGCAATGCCAGGACGAGTATTAACAAGATATTAGAGACCCCCAAGTAATCTCCTATAAAGAGTCTTATCACTGAAAGAAGCACTACCATCCTTGTACAATTATTTTCCAACAGAAAATGGGGTATCAATGGGCTTTGCATTAGACATGCCCTCTTTCTGTAACAACTGCTGAATATAAGCATTTTAAGTTAAGTACAGTTCTTTGGCAGTCATATGTGCTTCCATACCAAGAAATAAACTGAGTTCTCCATTATCTTTTAAAGCAAACTGACCATTCGGCCTATCAATAAAGGATTGAATGGTAGTATTATTTGAGCCTGTGATTATAATGTCATCCACATACATCAGCACATATAACACAACTTGTTCTTGATTGAATATGAACAAAGAGTTGTCAGCTTTGGAATTGTGGACGCCCCAAGGCAACAATGTAGTTTTTAATTGATCAAACCATGCACGAGGAGCTTGACGAAGGCCATACAATGCTTTATGTAGTTTACAAACAGCAGTAGGTTGAGAAGTATCCATAAATCCCATAGGTTGATTTGTGTATATTTCTTCAACCAAATGACCATTTAAGAAAGCATTATTGATGTCAATTTGTCTCAAATACCAACCAAAATGTACTGCTAAAGATAAAATAACTCTGATGGTGGAAGCCTTAACCACAGGGTTATATGTCTCATCAAAATTGATCTCGGGTACTTGTTTGAACCCTTTGGCCACTACTCTAGCCTTATATAGATTGATAGACCCATCAGAATTCTTTTTCACAGAAAAATCCATTTATTGCCCACTATGTTCTGATTAGGAGAAGAAGGAACAAGAGACCAAGTACCAATTTTCATAAGGGCCTGATATTCTTGATCCATAGCTACCTTCCAATGAGGATGGTTAAGAGCATCAGCCACTGAATAAGGAACATCAGCCTCAGTCTGTGAAGAACTGGTTAAGAACACTTTCTTTAAACTAATTCCATATTTAGCTCCAGTAATCATTGAATGTGTATTTTGTGGAACACCAACATCAAACCCTAACCCCTGATCAGCAGAAGGTGTAGTTGTTGGTGTAGATGAAACATCAGAAGACTCTGATGACTGAGAGGACCCTGATGCAGACTTAGACTGAGAATATACAACCTGATTTGGAACAAGCAAATGAAAACTTGTAACATACTCAGGAGAGGAATTTGTTGTCGTAGAAGCCCCATTGGAGAATGATGAGTTATATGGAAACTTATTTTTATGAAAGACAACATTTCTGATGATAAAAACTCGACCAGATGGACTTAAACATTTTTAGCCCTTATGTTGATTGCTATACCCGAGAAAAACACATTGCTCATATCTAAATTGATATTTGTGGTTATTATATGGTCTTAAGTATGGAAAACAACCACACCCAAACACCCTGAGAAGACTGTAATCTGGGGAAACTTGAAACAATTTTTCATAAGGAGACAACCCACGTAAAGGTTTAGTAGGAAGACGGTTGATAAGAAACACTACTGTAGCACACACGTCCTATCAATATCTCAAAGGTAATTTGTCATGGGCTGACAATGTAAGACTCGTCTCAACTATATGTCGATGTTTACGTTCAGCTCTACCATTTTGTGCATGTATGTGAGGACATGGATGTTGAGAAATTATATCACAAGAGTCAAGAGTAGACTGAAAAAATCGATACTCTCCACCCCAGTCAAATTGAACCTTTTGATAGTAGTACTAAACTGATTTTCAACCATAGACTTAAAATGTATGAAAGCTTTCAATGCATCAGACTTTAGTTTTAAAGGATACAGCCATGTGAATCTCGTAGAATCATCGATAAAATGAATGTAATAGTTGAAACCATTTGAAAAAGTAATTGTTGCGGGACCCCACAAATCAGTCCTGATTAAATCCAAGATATTATTCGACATTGTACTTGATGAATGAAATGGTAATGCATGACTATTTCCCAGTGGACATTACTGACACATATCAGTGATTGAACTGAATGGAAGATGAAGTTTATGATACATAACATGTTGAAGAGTTTTTTGTGTTGGGTGGCCAAGTTTGGAGTGTCATAATTTGTACAAACCTTTATTAGACATAAATAAAGCAACATGAGATGTAGACGACTTTGTAGGTGGACCAAAGATGTGATAGAGACCATTTTGTAGAGTTCCGTGAAGAAGAATCTCATTGGTTTGGATATCTTTCACGAAACAGACTTAAGGACGAAACTCAATCAACACATTGTTGTCTTTCGTTAACTAGGAGACACTTAACAAGTTCTTCTTGATGTTAGGTACACACAGAGTATTGTGAAAAGACAATCTAGAGCTAGAGGATGGAATGCAAGCAGACCCGGTACTAGCAATGTTTAGCAATTGACCATTACCAACCATTAAAGACTGTGTACCTGAATAAGCTGAATTATTCACCATTTGAGAGAATCTCCAATGACTTGTGAAGTTGCACCACTGTCCATGTACCACGATCCATCTTGTCCAGTTTCTGATGCAGTAAATAATGATGAAGGTGTATGAGATGTAGGATTATACGACCTCATTTGTTGCTGTTGAGAATTCCCATTTTGAGTACCCATATATTTCATGTCAGCTCTGTAATAACAGACTGCTGCAGAGTGACCAAGTTTTCCACAAATCTGACAAGTAGGTTTACTGTTACTGCTTGAAAAGCGAAAACCTCCTCTGCCACGAAAAAGACCACTTCCACGACCTCTGGATCCACCACTTCCTCTATTCCCATTACCATTATTGTTCCAGTTTTGGAAATTAGACTTAGAACCACTTCCTTTCACTTCAGCAGCATTCACAGATTGAGTTTCTTGTATCGCCAAAGAATTAAGACCTTGAGTAACATTGTACTGATCCAATGTTTCTTCAAACCCTAACAGGGTGGAATATAATTCTTGCCAATGCAGTTCAGATCTGCCTTGCAAGAATGTTGTGATCGGCAGATAATCTCGATCCAACCCAATAAGAATACTTGAAATCAAGTCATCCATGCTCACAATAGACCCAACAATAGCAAGATTATCTGATATTCCTTTCATCTTCGAAAGATATTCACTCATTTTCATGTTACCTTTATGGGTTATATGAAGTGCCTTCTTGAGTGATTGAATGTGGACTCTATTGTTAGATCCACAGTATGCCTCAATTGCTATCCACAACTCATTTGTCGTTTGCTTGGGTGTATTGCCTATAATCTACATCATCGTATCTGGTGCCATAGCATTTATCAACCAGCCTAACAAAAATCTATCTCGACTAAACCATATTTGTACTCTGGATTAGACGAACCATCAGCCAAGATCTTATTAGGATGAGATAACGCTCCAAACAAGTAATCATCTAGATCGAACCCTTGAGTTGCAGGTATGATAATAGACTTCCTTAGAAGAAAATTGGATCCATCAATTTTTACAGTAACAAATTGACTTAATGAATTCCCAAAAAGAGTGAACGGGGATCCAGAATGCAAACCTGAACTTCCACATGAGATCGTTGCCGACGAAGGAGATCCCCGTTCCAAAACTCTAGATCTCAACGTCATCTCTGCAGATCTACACCAGTTTTAGCTGATCGAGTATCAAAACTTTCCGGATATCTAGATTTCTTGACCAAATCTACTATCTTGAAGCGAGAAACTTCAAGATTCCTCAGATCTGTTGTCGCAAACCACCAATCTTCATAATACTACTTCAAATCTAGTGATTTCTCTCCTAGATCTCTTGATTTCTTGCCTTCAGACCACGATGTAACTACCAGATCTGAAATCTTAAGATCTTCGTCGCTTAACTGCAAGAACTTCACCAGACTTCACACATCCAGTTTCCACAGCCTTGCTCGAACTTTCTCTGGCGTTAGCTTCGTAGCTCTGATACCATGTTGGAGTTCCAGAGGAACTCCATTGTTAGAGTTCTAGAGAAAATCAGATGTCATTTTCGCATTTATATATCATATCAAAAATGCATCTGAGCCATTCTTTTATTTACATCCTGACCCTTCCTTTATAAACACATTCGACACACACTTACACCACTTACTCCTCACACTATCACATATAATCCTCGAGTTACATACCAAACGCCATCTCAATGATTAACTCTAACAGAGAGCAATTGGTGTGTATTTCAACTTTGAAAGAATTACTCCTTTTGAAAAGAAGTTATTCATATAAAATACTAAGAGTATGAATTACTCCTTTTAATTAGGAGTTATTTGTTCAACCTAACAATTTTATGAATTACTCCTTTTGAGAATGAATTACTTGTTCAACTCATGCAAACCATGCAAACATTATGAACATATGTCGAGGTGGACAATCCATACAAACTATGCAACTCATGCAAACGTCATGCACATATCTCGAGGTGGACAACTAATATAAACCAACTGCAAACAATTCAAAAGTCACGCACATATCTCGAGGTAGAAAACTCATGCAAAAGTCATGCACATATCTTGAAATAGACAACTCATACAAACGTCATGCACATATATCGAGGTGAACAACCCATACAAACCCATTGCAAATCATACAAATCTTGCCACGCACATATCTTGAGGTGGACAATTCATGCAACCCATACAAACGTCACGCACATATCTTGAGGTGGACAATTCATGCAACCCATACAAACGTCACGCACATATGTCGAGGTGGATATGGACGACTCGCATACCAATTGCAATTGCAACCCCATGCAAACCTTATGCATCCTATACAAATTGGAAACACTGAGATAGACTTGGAATAAAAATTTAAATCATTTTATTGTTTTAATCTGAAACTCATGCAACCCCATGTTTCTTGGTTATTGACTTAATAATTAAAAAAAGAAAAATTCATTAGCATAACTAGTCGATAGAAAAATGAAGATCTTAAATAAGTTTTTCTTAAACAAAATATTAATGAAGATGAATACCTTGTCAAGCTAAACAGTCTCACCCCACTGCCTATATTTCTTTCGCCGGCCTCGTTCATCAATAAAACTCTACATGGTGCATCTACATATCAAAGACACTTTCTGCACCCTTTAGAGTCTTTTCTTACTTCTATCTCGTGATCATCATAAGGGATATGGAGATGCAAATATATTTTTATGCCAAAACCATGTTATTTTTTGTCTAGAATTTAAAAACTCAAACAATAAGGAACTTTGAAAAATAAGTTCATTCCATGAAAAACAAACTTTACAATTTCATTCACCTAAGATATAAATTTAAAAAAAAATCACCACGACGTCAAAAAAACTCATGCAGGTCTATCGACGGTTACATTGACATTGTTGCTCTGTGATGCAAATCAGATGTACTTTATGTCGAGTCGATTGATCTTTTCCTCTAGTTCACTCGACTCACCTCTGCTTTTAATGATATTAAAGATAGGAAGTTAAACCATTCCAAAATACTAACTTCCTGTATGTGGCTGGCCGAAAAGAACATAAGGTGGTAACATGGTTAACAGGTTCATGAATGAGCCATAAATGCACTCAGCATGTATTAAGGTAGTGAATCATACATTGAATGTCTAGGCATTCCATAGTCCATATATGAAGACGATGGCCCGAAAACATAAGGATCAAAATGGTAATGAGGAAGATTCATGGTCGGTAGCCTGGGTACAAACATATGAGCTTCTAATTGCATTGGAGACAATGTATGAATGTGCCCATGAGAAAAAGGACATGGTGGGGATGAATGTTGGCTACTCTCACCAATAGTCTTGGTCCTTCTCGCTCTCAAACAAGATGGACATGGTAGAGGAGAATGTCTACTACTCTTAGCAACAATCTATGTTCGATGAATTGGACGTAGTGGACGAGGACATCTGATGTTGCTCTCACCCACAATCTATGTCTGTGTTGTTCTTTTTCTCATCCCTTTATTTGATCAGCCTTGATCATCTTCTTCATTTTCTTATTCAAATGTCTCATCATGTATTTCCAGTTTGACTGCATTTCTATCATTCCACATAGTAGACATTGCTCGTACTCATCCTCAATGAACACTTGCCGCAATCGATGCTCTAAGTTACACTGATTTAAAAAAAATTAGGTGTTAATACACGCTATTTAAGATGTTACTTGTAAGGAAAATAAATTAAATAGTTTCAAGCTTACCAAATAGTCATATAGAGCCACGTCGTGTCCAGTGAATCTTCTAATTACTGATCGATACCACGTCATGTAGTCTTCTTGATCGTGTCCTCCTTCTTGTTTCGTAGTGACTATGTTATCACCATGATTTTTCTGTATCTATATAAGTTTTGCAAGAAAAATCACCCAATTTTCTTGAGTATATCCTCGCAATTCGATGCGGTGCAGTTAGGTATCGTAATTACAATTCGGTGACATGACCTGTCTCATTTCGAATTATCTCATTACCCTTTTTGGTGGATGCCACTCGATTATGTGGAAATAAATCAGAGAACACATCGATAGCCAACTCCTGTGAAATTCAGTACAACATTTAGGAAAAGACCTGATAACATCAGCATAAGGTTGTCACACCATAGTATCCTCCTTCTGTGAGTCAATGCATCACGATAAGCTGATAAGACGTGTGTTGCACTCTGAGTAACTGAAAATGCACCTATCCATTTGTATACAGAACGACAAATTAGTTAATAATAAAATGGAATTAATATTATAGAAATTACGAAAAATATTTTTATTACGTATGTCCCAATGGAACGTCAATATGTATGTATTCTCTATCCACTATTCGAGGCCGAACTTTAGAAACACACAAGGGCTTTGGTGCTATAAATGGAAACCTACCCCATGCCCATAGCTTTATAAGAATTGACGCACCTACAACTTCCTACGCACTCAAGCGAGATCCACGATACAATTCCCTGTACAAATAAGTCAAACACGCACTTACCCAACTATATTGTTCGGCTGTTTGAATATTCACGAGCAACGATAGAAACATCAAATGTACAAATTAGTTTGACTTGTCGACAAATAGGCAACCACCGATAAGTTGTAATATGTACGATCAAACATAATGTTGCATTATTTTCTTATTGTCGTTGTCCTGTATTACCGGTACATTATGTTCAAGCCATTTGACTTTAAGTCGATTTCTAATAATGTCATCTCCAATAATAATTCCACCAAGTAGCCTCTCACACAACTCAACATAATCAATATCAGTGGTTCCTGACACATACATACCTTCGATAGGTAAGTCGAGTTATACCTTCACGTTCTATAGTATAATTGTGCACTTGCCATATTTCATGTGGAATGTGTGTGTCTTTGGGCACCATCTCTCAACAAATGCAGTAACCAAAGCCCAAGGAAGACTGAAAAATGATACGCGTGAAATCCCGTAGGACCCACTAGAACATATATATGGGATCATTCGAGAATGATACTTCATTATTCGATCAACTACACCTTGTCTTCGCCACATGTGCATTGTTTCATAAACCTTGTAATTGAAAATATTTTAGTCGATATATATATGTATTATAAGTTTGTGCATAAACATTGGACGTTTACATCTTTAAAAGTTTACCTGACTCCTTGAGGCTTGCGTAGATCTGTTCGTAATTGAAAATGTAAAAATGAAGGATCTGATGGATCTGGATCCATTAGCGTACAAACTACAATTGAGTGATTTAAGAAAATTAGTGGTGTTGTTCAGAAAGACATAACAAATCATTAATATAAGTTAAAATAATAATGTTACCTAAACATTTCTTGACGTAAAATTTACAGATACTTCAAAAATATCAATGTAATCAAAGTAACAACTCACGCCAATTACAAACAAATAAAAAATTGACTATTATTTGGATTGGAAAGTTGAACTCTGGTTGGACAATTTTTTTTGTTATCACCATATGTAGGACAAATACGACATCGATTGTTCCTAGTAAAGACTCGAACATGGTCTCTATTAAGACATGTTGTCCGTATATATCCTTCTTGATGATATATGCCACATCGCAAGGTCCTCGAAACATTAGAAAGATTCATCTTGTTTTACCTTAGCGTTCCCTTAGTTCTCCCATGGCCATGCCTGCACCTTAGATCCAGTAGGATCTTCCTTGCAAAAGTTTACCAATACTTCTCATTTGGGATGGCTTTGAAATTAGAGGAGCAACATTGCGTATACACATCCAACCTGTAGTATGGCTCAATGAATTGCGAGTAGTTCACTCAAACAAGGGCACATGCAGCTAACACGTGTGAGCAAGGAAAACCAAATAATTGCCGTTTATTACAACTATACACCTAGTCCTTCAGGGTGACGACTTAGGTGTTGTTGGCTTTATTTATGCGATATCTATGTCTTCCAGTCAGCACCTCAAACTCACATGTGTCACGATTTATCAAATTGAATTGATGTCTCCTTGCAGATTGTTCATAACATGTGAGTTTATTCGTAACATATTTTGTGTATGAGAGGCTGTTAGAGATTGCTTCATTAATTGATCTCACATCTTCGTTGATCATGGTATGTCACCAATCTGTAGTAAATCATTTAAGTCATCGTTGTTATTGGCAAGAATCGTGCCCCCTTTAATACACCATTAAAACACTCTACAATTGAAAAATAATTTCGTCTAAACAATATTAAGTCAACAATAACTAAATCGTCAAAAAATAAGTGAAACTTACATTTCTTACATACCAACACCATTAGAAGTCATCTATTTGTACCGCATGCCTCCGTCATATGATTTAGTCCATAATTCTTTGGGGATGTCATTCACATATTGCACACATTGAGGATTTTGTAATGATAAGTATGCAAAACGCTCCTTGCATGCATTAAATTTTTGTTCTTGATGTTGAGCAACAGCTCGAGAATAGAGGTTTTTTAAGGGTTCACTTCTGAAATGGGTGTTGAAATTACTTACTAAGTGTCGTAGGCAATAACAGTGATATCCTTTTAGAGGCAAAAGCCATTGGCCGATGTGTTGACCGCCTCTAGAATGGCATGGTGACAATCATAAATAAGGCAAATATCATATTTATTCGTCGCGTGTTTGTGCAACATCTTCAAACATCATCCCCACGAATTTATAGATTCGGTTTCTGCAACGGCAAATGCAACCGGTAGTATGTGTCCATTGTCATCAACAGATATGGCAATCATTAGCTTACCATTATATTTGTCATATAAGAAAGTCACATCAATCTGAAGATGAGGCCTGCAATACTTGAAAGCTTCTATTTATGCTTCAAATGTGAATACACATGATGAAATTGAGGATGCTCTATCCTTATCTCCTCAGCAACCCATTGTTTGTGTGACCACTTAATTTTTGTCCCTGGACTCTTATTCTTCATAGCTGCTAACCATCTTAGCAATCTAGCGTATGACGCGTCTCAATCTCCAAATGCATTTGCAACTACCTTCCTTTTTGCATCCCGATCTCCAATCTAGCTATTTCTTGATCTATCTGGACAATGTTTTGGATCTCTCATGCTAGCATGTTGGTGTCGAGTTAAGATGATCGCGTTATACGTTGGGATTTATACAGTTGTGCGGCTCATCTAATTGTGTTATCTCCCATAAATTTTTTTTTTTTTTTGCAAACAAGTACGAAGACGCCACATGCACCCATCTTGCACATATTTGCACTTGATCGCCCGCAGAGTTATAGTCGCCTCCATCACATGGTATTGATAATGTTTGTTAACATGTCACACTTTGACGGCATGTTGTAAGTGTCAAAGCATATTCCTTCACCCAGTCTGTTATTGAGATTGTTGGGTCACAGTGGAGTTAGCCACCTCCAAATTGATTTCATTATACATCGATAATGGTTAGTGAACTTCATCATCATTTGCTTCTTCCATAAAATTTTCTTCGTCAATAGCAAATTGCTCATCGTCTTGTATGTTTTCCGCACCAGGAGGTTCATACCTCGGGTTATCCGTAACAACATTTAATTTTTCCCAATTCACAAATGGTGCATCATCCTCGTCCGTGTAATTGTCGTCATCATCGTTGGGCTCATCGCGACTAGAGACATTAATATCATCACGTACTGGACTAACAAATCCATCTTGTATGACATCACTTTATGGCGATTGCATATGTAGTCTTTCCATCATCGATCTAGTGTCTGACGTACCGACATCTTCATCTACTAATTGCAAATGAACTGTAGGATTTTGATAAATATTTATCATTTAGATAATGGTAGATTGGTCACTGTTGCCAATATCAAGTCGAAGTGTGTCGCGTCTTGTGACAATAAGTCATGCTAACTAGAGTCTTCGTATATAAGATATTGAACGCGTAGCACACGTGATCCATCATTTGTTGTCTACTCATTCCAAACTTAAGTATCAGCACTGCTGATGGGGTACGTTGTACCCGATGTCATTCATACCATTTATAATTTCACCGTATGCATAAAATAGAAATGAAATATTCTTATGTTCCATGACCTAGATAATTTATTGGACATTGATGATGTAAATGAGTTACATATATATCAAGTGAAAAAATTGACCAAATTAGGGATTTAAAGCGCAATCAAATTTTCAGATGTAGAAGATCGCCTTAATAGCGCAACTACAGGGCATACTCATTCGTCTACATCAAGTATCAATTAATAACTCATATTTGCATCCTAAATAATGAGTACTACTAAATTAATTAAAAAGGAGCATGAATTTCATAAAATTTTTATATCTTCTTGATTTATGTCTCATATTTAGCACCATATATATACAAATCAAAGACAAAATCTATATCTAAATGAGGTTCATCGAGCAAGTACACAAGAATAAATATTTAAATGCAGTAAGTAGCTACTATCTATTCTTCTAA
The DNA here is from genome assembly GCA_039657365.1 of Stephania yunnanensis. Taxonomy (NCBI): domain Eukaryota; kingdom Viridiplantae; phylum Streptophyta; class Magnoliopsida; order Ranunculales; family Menispermaceae; genus Stephania; species Stephania yunnanensis. Next base: position 47,107,974 of record CM077585.1, on the reverse strand, counting down.
AGGAGACCAAACTTAATTATATACGATGGAATCCATTTTTTATAAAGTTTATAACATGATAACTGTATATTAAGATTCATATGGTGTATTTGTTCGATCCACAATTGGCTCTTCCATATATGTAGGTATGTAAAAACTTTTAAATACACACAACTTTTTGGATATTTTTAATAAAAACTCTATTATATACTTATAATCCATTAGGTGTTTGAAAATCATGTGTTAATTGTAAACTACAACATCATGCACCTAAATTATACTTTTAATTTTTACATGAACACTACTACTGAATATCAATATATATATAGCTAACAAGTATTAGGTTTATTTCTAATTCCATTTAATTTAATTAGAGAAAGACATATAAAAAAATATCAAGGTCATGGAATCCAATATACATCTAATAAGAATTAATCAATGGTTGAGGAATCTCGATGACATTAACTAGTTGATCGATCTTTTTATACATATGTACATGTGAAAATACAGTCACAAATTGTTTAAGAATAAGTCTTTATTTAAGGTCATGAAATCCAATATACATTTAACTTTTCCTCATAATTTAGCAAATTTATAATGTAACATGATTACATAAATATCAAACCAAAAAGTTGATCAAATTGGGGATTTGAACCGCAATCGAACTTTCTGATGTAGAGAATCGTCTTAATAGCGCAACTACAGAGCATACTCATTCATCCGCTACAAGTACCAATTAATAACTCATATTTACATTCTAAAAAATGATATAACAAATTAAACATGAAGTCAAATGAAAAATAGAATGAAGATTAACCTTTTGGACAAAAAGAATATTCATGGTGTAACCATTTTATTTGTTATCGCTGTTCATTTATATATATATTTTATCAACGCAATTATTCTCTCTATTTTTTCGAAAAGTATTTTACTACAAAGAATGAGCTGTACAAATTATAATATTTTCTTTTTATTAAAGATTTTTCTTAAGCACAAAAAAAAAAATTAACGCAATTAAACTACACATAATGCACATTGAACACATGCTACTTAATTACTTTTTTCTACAAAAAAATATGTGACTACATAATATGAATTTAATAACAAATCAAATAAGAAATTAAAGAAAAACAAAGCAAATTTTTTACTTATTGTTTCCCCATCTTATGTTCTTCAATTTAATATTGATTCGATTATTGTCTCTTTTTTTGAAATTTAATTAAAAAACAAAAATTGTTAAAACTTAGTTGTTTATGCTACAAAATTTTTAAAAGTCTTATGATTTAATTATTGTGGTGCTCTCCTTTGATCCTCAAGTCATTTTTCCTATAAAAAATATCAAAAGAAACTTAGAAAATGAAAAATTAAAACACATACAAACACACTGTAAAATGGCGAAAACACACTTTGAAAATAACACACAATGTAGATCTTGGAGAAAAATATACACACTTTCGAAAATAAACAGTCACGCCCACACACACTATCTAAATAGGACACACACATACGCACACTTTTTTGGATGAATGAAAATGGACACCCACACACACTGTCGAACATAGATACACACTCATATATACACACACCATCGAACACAGTTGGGTGGGTCTCTTTCTCTTAACACACTTTGGCTCCGTTTGGTAGACACAAACTAGCTTATTAGCTAGATTATAATCTAGCTGATAAGCTAGTTTAATAAATAAGTTATGTTTGGCAACTAGATTATTTTAAAAATAATCTAGCTAATAAGCGAGAATCTTAAACGCTACCTTAAGTAGCGTTTTATTAGAAATACGTCATATATTTTTTTTCTTTTCCAATCATGCCCTCAAGTAGAAATTCACGAAATAAGTGTCTGTTTTTTTGTTTATTTGATTGTACGAGTTTTACTAAAGATATTGATATTTTAGATGGATACGTTTTCTTTTGACAAAAAGATAAATAGGTGTTAAGGTGTTTTTTTTCTTATTCACCGAAAATAAATCGACCAAGAAAAAAAGATAAAAACATACACGTTTTTTTTTAATATGTTACGTGTTATTTACTCCTACCTACATAAATATATATTTGGTTTCTAAGTACGTGTCTTCTGAAAACCTTAAAATATACTAACAAATACTAAATTAAAAAAATAATAAATTAAAATATATAGAGTTATTTATATATAATTGATTTAATTTTTTATAACGATTAACTATATAATTATATAATCAATACACTTAATTGTGTCAAATGTCCTTTGATGACATGTTGCATTTTTCAGCTACTCAATCGGTTATTTTTCCAAACAAGTTTAAGTTGATCAGCGACATTATCAGTTTTCCGCTATCAGCTACTAAATTATCAGCTATCAGCTAGATTATCAGCTATCAGCTAGATTATCAGCTTGTGTTGCCAAACAAAGCCTTTGGAACAGTTGGGTCTCTCTCTTTCTCAAGGAACAAGCACAGTTGGGGGCTATACTCAACACAAAGAGAAACCTTCCCGCACACTTTGAAAAATTGATGTGGGTGTCCTTCAAAGAAACATTCCATATCTTTCACACACACGCGCATAAAAAAGAAGAAGCTAAATACGCACTAAACTCCATCTCGACCCTCCTGCCTCTCACCTTACCTCCATCTTGACCCTCCTGCCTTTCATCTTACCTCTCATATGTAGTGTCTACCCTTGCCTCTCACATCTTGCCTCTCTCAACCCAACTGTCACTTTCTCCAACCTCCTTACCTTCTCTCAATCTTGTATCTCTCCCCTCTATCAAAAACCAATTGCTCTATTTATCTATCTATCTATCTATCTATCTATCTATATATATATATATATATATATATATATATATATATATATATATATATATATATATATATATATATATATATATATATATCTCTTTCTCTCTCTCTCTCTCTCTCTCTCTCTCTCTCTCTCTCTCTCTCTCTCTCTCTCTCTCTCCCTGACTTTCTGAAGTCGAACCTAAATACTTACCTCACTAACTCGCCACCCCGTTAAATAGAAACGTAACACTCACCAACCTCATTGAAAACCTCACCTAGCTACCCTAAACCTGAAACCAGTACCCTCTAGACCTAATTCTCTAGAGTGCAGAGAATATATTCTCTGCGTATTGGACTAGTATGTATGAACTATTTTTTTGTTGCACTAAATAAAACTAGCTTTTTAAAAATATTAAGAAAAAGGAAAAATTGTATTATGACTTACACATATCCAGGTGTTCCTTTTTTTTGCCAAATTAAACCAGTTGCATTTTTTTGATACATAGTAAGTCATGATTAACGAACCTAGTGCTTGTATGACACACTAATTAAATTAGTCACACACCTAGGTGGTGTGTGAAATTACATTTATAAGTAAATAATATTTTCAAACAACCATATTATATCTATGTGAAAACCATAAACAATCATCTTCCATGATAATATTATAAACAAATTATCTAAAAACAAAATTTATTGTTTCTAATTTATTTTTAATTATTATGCATAATACAAATTAAAAGATATTATAATTTATGGAAAGAAAAAATAATTATTTTTTATACTGTTTCAAATTAAGTTCTTATTTAAAAAAAGAAACTTTTATGTTAAACATTCATAGAAATCAATGAATTTTTTAATTCAAAAACTGCATATTTAGTGTATACTATTATTTTATTTAAGAAGCAAATTAAAAGGTACGTGACATTTTTTTGCGAATTTACATAAATTTGTTCTTTTATGATACGCTTTTGAAAACTCATCATGCAACATACAATCGTTCCAATAAATTTATTAGTTATAGAAATAATTTAATTATTTAAATATTTAAATAACCTATTGATAAATAAATTTAATAAGTTAATTTGAAATAATATAAAAATAAATATTTTCTACTGTATTTTGAAATAAAAAAGTATTAAATTGCCATTAATGGCCTTGTTTGCCTTTTTGTGAGAGAGTGAGGGTGTCTTTTTCATTTCCTTTAAGAAATCAAGAAAATAATGATTGCCTTTTTCATTTCCTTTTTGTGAGAGAGAATGTGTGTGTGTCTAGTGTGACTTAAGTATGTCACCATAGCCATTTCCTTTTAGAGAGAGAAAGTCTTTATGTGATTTAGGCCTCGTTTGGTTCGTTTTTGCCAACTTAAAGTGCGAGCAGAGATAACTCCTTCGAGTTCACTCACAGTGTATGTTCATATTTCATTTTTTGTTGGAATTTGAACTTGTAGAAAAGTTGCAAATTTTAAAAAATTGTAAAATGTAGGAATTGACATAGATACCCTTCAAACATGTTTTAAGATAAAAAGGAAAGCATTGTTATTTTCACCAAATGAACTACTATTTACTTATTCAAAATTAAAAAAAAACCCGAATTAAATAAAAAAACATAAAATATTATTTACAAAAAAAAATATTAAATAATTATAAGTATTTTTATATTTATTTGAAATAATTATTGATAATAAATACTATAAAATACAACTAATGATAATTCTTTACAATATTTCACTTGAAAAATAATTTTTTAATGAATGAATGATTTATTTATTCTTTTATTATGGATTAATAACCAGCATTTGAAAGGGTAGATGCATGGGTAAATATAAATTTATGAGGGGTAATTGTGTTCATATAACTCCTAAGAGTTATCTCCTTTAGAGGGGAGATATCTCACACCCTTCTCTGTAAGTTGGGAGATACTTCACATAGAATTGGGCAACCAAACAATATCAGTTCTCAACTCCATGTGAGTTATCTCCTTGGAGATATCTCCACCTCATACCAAACAAGGCCTTAAGTGTGTCGATATTAACATTTTTTTAGAGAGAGAGCCACCTATTTATGAAGAGAGAAGTCAAAAGTGGATACATTAATGTTTCAAATGATTCAACCATTTCTTTCTCTTGATCTTTTGATCCAATGGTTCAAATCAAATACTCATTTCGTGGGTATTTTTTATACCCATGGTAAAGGCACCATATATAATATGGTGTGACTATTAGCCCCCTTCTACCCTATATCAACCCCCTATTAAGTTATACTTGTGTCCGCCGTCATAGGTGGCAGCGGTATATGGTCTATGTCACTACCTTGATTGGCAGTACGTAGTCCATAAACAAAGTTGTTGCTCCACAATCCTTCCTTTTTTTTTCTTCAATCTTCACCTCACTATGAAGTTTCAGTCGTTTAAGAAGATAAATCAAAACATGTCCCCCAGTCTTTTTGATTAACTAACGGCCCGATTGATCACCATTCAATCCTTCAAAGTTAAGTCAATCTCTCGTCTCTCTTGATGTCTTTCAAGGCCTCATTGTCATGTTACATCTATCTTTCTTTTTAACTTGTTGCTCTCTTCTATCAATATTGTTGTTTATTGTAGTTTGAGCAATTGGAGATTCTGTAAAGCTAATTTACTTTTGTATGTTTGGTGATTTTAAGAAAATCCTTGTAAATAAGTGGATTGATTTTTTTAATTAAAGTAAAGATAGACAAAAATGGAATTTCATGGATAGTTGTGGTCTTTTTTTATTTCACTAACATAGATGAATTGAAGTAAGATCGATTATTGGTGGGGGTGGGATGGTGGAGTAATGTGGGGATTACTTTGAGGGTATATTGGGAAGTTTACTATTAGAGAGGGGCACTTAGTATATTTGTTGATTTATTTGGGGTTACTTATACTATAGAAATAATAGGAGGCCTGATATAGGATATATATAGGGTGACATAGAGTGTGACATTTTCTAAAAAAGAAAAAAATAGAATGTGACATATATAACAATATCCATATCAAATATTATAATAGCAGGTTAGATTAATTTTTAAATTATGTAATTAGTTATTATTCCCTATTCATATAAATTGTTGCTATTTTAAGTATTGGTAATAGAAAATGATTAATGATGAAATGATATAGTTATTGTTTCATATATAGTAAATTCAAGTGATGGTTTGAAAGATTGATCATTCATGCTTATTAAGTATAGTACATATGTTCCTAGCCACCTTTTTTTTAACCCTTAAATTCTTCTTCTTGATTCACTTTCGGGATTTTTGATTTTGAATCACCGTCGATCCTCCTCTTCAATCAGTGGTGGTTCCAATTAAATCATTTTTTGCATTTTGTTCATACAATAACCAACAGATCTAATCAGATTTGTAGAGATTGGTTCATTCTTATTGCGGTGCATCTTCATTAGTTTTATTTTATAGTTAGTTTTCTTCCCTAGTTGAAATTCTTTGATATGTCTTCTCTTTGTTGAGAAGTTTTGTTATTCGTTTTGTGGTTCTAGTAATTTTGTGTATTGCCATGAGTTTCAATGTAGCAGAGAGCAGTCCCTGTGTAATGAACCAAATTAATTAAACTAGGATTAACATTAATCTCGGGGATTAATGATCGTAATTTGAGCGTTACATGGATAACTCGGTTGATTTGGACACGAGAATCAAGAAAATATCTTATTTATAAATGATGGTTGTGTATATGTGGTATTTAAAATTATTATTAGTATTGTATTGCATTGCATTGCACGTGTGTATAATGTTATCGATTGAGTTGGTGTAACAGAGAGTTACCTCGAAATGCATGTCGAGGCACTGGGCATCAGGTGTCGAGTAGTCGTGCCAAGTAGTCGAGGGTTAATGAGATCAGAAATTTTTCAATTTTGGTAAATAAGAACACTAAACATATGTATCGTAATGGGCATAAACTAATGTAATTAGATCAATTAAATAAAGGCCTATAGTTGGTTAAATTAAATTGAAAACTATAGGATTGTCCTAGAGATACGTATTGGCACATCTAGTAACTAACAGAGTGGCAAATTGGTGTCACTAGGAGGGAATTAATGGAGAGTAAGTTGGATACATGTCAAATGGTAGGCCATTAGATGAGTCTCGTGATACGTAAACACATGGAGATCAATGGCTAGAAATAAATCTCGCTATAATATGTATAGATGGATTGATGAATACATGCAAACCAAAACCAATTCATTTTCAAATCCGGATTTCAAAGAAAAAAGGAGGAGATTTTGAGGCTGGAATTCAACAAATTTAGGGTTCAAATATGGAGATCAAACACAAGGTAATCATCTTCACCATCTTCTACACATTTAAATGAGCTAAAATTTGGCATTTTGGTGTAAATTTGGTATTTAAGGAATTGGTCACTGATTTTGATGAATTCCTAATGAATTACAAGTATTATTACCATTTCAAGTGAGAATCATAAACTGGTTTTGAAAGAACTTGGGTTTTGGTGAATTTTGAAAAAAAAAAACTAGTGTATGCATGATTTAATGATTTTGATCTAATTGGTGTTGTTTTTTTTGTTTGGATGATGTTTTGTAGTCAGCATGGAGTGCAGAATGGAATTGTAAGTTTGGTTAGCCAATTGGGGTGTGGAGGACATAATTCTTGAATTGAGAATTATGTCACAAAGCGCAGTTAGCGCACTAACCGGTCTGGGTGTTCTGCTATTTTTGAAAACGAAGAACAATAGCGGGCTAGAAAGATCCCTTAGCTCGTTAATCACACCTAGCGCGCTAGGCAGATCCTTTAGCGCGCTAATGACATATGAAAACTGAATTTAAAGGGTTATTTTTGGGATTTCTGACTTAATACATACATAAACACTTATAAACATACTAAATACGTAAAATTGGACTTCAGGGGCTTATAGGACTATAGCTCAAGTATCAGGGAACTAGTCTGGTCAATTCTAAAGTCCGAGGAAGTAGATACGCGGATTGAGGTGCGTAAGCCCATTGAAAAGCTTCACAGGGTTCATGTTTGTTTTATCGATATCGAATTTCATGTGTGACTATTGGTGGGCACACATATATAAGGTTTCACTCTTATTTTGGTTTGCGTATATATTGGTTGTGGCTAAATCGCTTGCACTGATTACTTGTGTTTAGAGCTCGTGACGATGACAGTAGAATATATCTACGAATGTCGGGAGGGATGTAAGATGTTCCCTTAACTTGAAATAGAGTCTAGAGGGGTTCATCCGTTAACCATAGTTGGGATTTATTCACTATAAGCCTGTAAGTATATACGTGGTTCCCGTCATGTTTTTATCGATTACTGACTAGTTTAGGCTAGGGTTTTCTCGTGATTAGATGGTTGCTTATTTATTAATGTTTGTTTTCGAGCTTGTTTATTGAGTATGTGCTATTGATTAGACATTATTATTTTTGTTTGTCGCATGCTGCCTACATTCATGGGAATATGACTTACTGTTACCATAGGTCATATTCGCATTTCTCGTAGTTTACCAGTTTAATTTCATGAATATTATGTAGACTTCTCTTGGGATTTTACTCACTGGACTTGTCACTGTATTTATTAGTTAACTGGGTGCAGATTTTTTAAAGAGCAAGGGCAAGGGCAAGGAGGTACTAGGCGACTACCTCTGAGATAGTGACATCAACTCGTATTTGGTATCGGTATGTGTATATTTATGTTTTCATTGGGTTTTGGGGACTGTAAAACATTGAAAACATGTATATGGATCTTTTGATGTACTTATTTTTTCTTTGATATATACATGGTATATTTTTGTCAGGTTTTCCACTATTTATGATTGTTAAATATTGCAAGAACATACTCATTTAAAGACTTCTGCTATAGAATTGTAATATAACTTGATAAATTGATTAACTGGCTAATTAGATCATTAATACTTATATAGAGATGAATTAGCTAAACTAATGTTAGTTGGAAAAGTGTAAGCAACTAGTTAGGTCGCGGGGCGTCAAAGATAAGCGGGCCATGACATAACAGGGTTTGGTGACCTGAGATGCGACATGGCAGGTCCCAAGGTTGCCTCGGGATTTGGGGCTGTCACACCTGATTGTCAAATTGTTTTACAGCCAAATTAATGAGAGTTTGTTTGAAAAAATAGAATTAGCAAATCAATGTACTTAATTATACATCTGGTTCTAGTCATGTATTGAGCCATAAATGATTTATGAAATTTCTCTTTAAAAAAAGTATAGTATAGTATAGTATAGTATAGTATAGTATAGTATAGTATAGTATAGTATAGTATAGTATAGTATAGTATAGTATAGTATATATGTATATATATTATCATATATGCATCTTCATGATGATATTTTTTGTGAAATCATATGGCGTGTTCGGTTCACATATATACTTAGGGTTTCCTTAGATAATGGGATTAGCTTATACTGTTGATTGTTACTTGGGTTTAAGTATTACTCTGTTTTGCAAGACTTGTTTGGTTGGGAGTGTTAGGGGTTGGATAAATATGGTTGTAATAGGTGAACTTGTAAAAGTGCCCCTCCCTTTATAAATTCCCGAAATCGATGATGGTTCTTAATTTTTTTTTCAGAGGATGATGGCTCTTAGTTTTTTTCGTGGAACATTAAATGACTAGTTTGTGAAATTTGAATTTATAATTTTAGTGGGAGTTGAACATGCATTTGAAGTTAGTGGTGTCGGCTCTGGTCCATGTGGTCTATCTTATTTATGTAAATAGAGACTTGTCAAGTTTATTTTAAGTTTTCTAAATTTTAATTAACTATTGTTTTATTTGCTCGAAGGATGACACCTAACAAGCAATGAATCAAGCTTTTAAAATATTTATTTAATAAATCATACGAGGGTGGTGAAAAATTACTAAATTATGCACTTAACAGGTTGGTATTTGTATTTATTGATTTCTTGTTTTTGACAAAGACTTTGAACAACATGTCCCTCATTTATACAATTGTGATATTATTTATTGGTTACTAGTAAATATAGCCACTCCAATGTTGCGTAAGGTTTCATCGGTTCATCAAACATGTTTGTCGATTTTGTTTGTGTTATTTTATAAGTGATAGGGAAAATCTCTTCATTTGGTAAGTGAGTCCACCTGAAATATAACTGATACCATCAAAACCATGGTTCAGAATAGTCCTAAGGATAGTGGATTGCATACTCCGCTCGACTAGGTAGTCGGCGAACCAAACACCCGGATTAAGCAATCTAATTGCTTAATACAACCTTATAACATAAACTGAACATACCATTATATATATTAAGGCTACATATTAAGTTTCCCATGTGGCATTTTTTAGCCTTCTTGACGAGCCACGTGGCATACCCAAGATGTAGCTCTATTAAAAAGCTCATTAACTTCCTTATTTAATACCGCATTAAACCTCACTAAATGTAAAACTTAAATTACAAATTTAAAATAATAGATTTCAAAACTACTCACCACATCATCAACTCTTCTGCTACATCATCAACTTCAGCTCTAATGGGAATAAAGTTACATTTTGCATTACCATGTGGCACATTAAGCCTAAACTTTGAGTTGGCATGTGACTTCTTATCAAACTTCCTTTTCGCCACATCATCAACTCTTCTGTCAAGTCATCAACTCTAACTCTATTGGGATTAAAATAACATCTACCGTTGCCACGTGACACATTCTTCCAATACTATTCCGCCACGTAGTCAACCTCAAATAATCGTTGTGATTTAAAATATAGCGTAGTATTGTTTAATTGACTCTTATTAATGATATTTAATCTAAGGAAAATAAAGTCTCTATATCAATGCACAATTAGGAGTTCAATATGCATACGCTCCTCACGATCAAAATGTTCCCTATTTCTATATATATATATATATATTTAAAAACATTTCAAATAATTAATCTAAAAAAACGTTCAAATATTTAATCAACAAAATTCGCCTTCAAATTTAAAAGACAAACCAAAATGTCTATCGAATTAACTACTATTTAAATTGCATTCTTAAACTAACCCTTAAATAATTGATTATATAAAAATCATTGCCTAAAATAATCACTTGCTTACCATTTTATATTTTTACAAACCTATAACTCTTGTCTCATTCTACATAGGTTTTTATATTTTTTCTTCAATTGGCTCCTTCTACAATGATCTTTTATATTTTTAATTTTATTTTTCTTGATAAATATATATAGATTATAAATTAATTTATATTCATGATGTAGGTATTATTCTTACACATTTGAGCCCATCAATGACTATATAGTATGTTCATCAATTTTTTTTACTTCACTTTTCTTTCTCGTGTAGGTTATTAGCAAATTTATATTCTTGATACAGGTATATATTATTGTTACATTCAATGATTACATAGTATGTCTTTTGATTTTTTTTTTTTACTTCAAAGTTTCTTTTTCCCATCGAATATTATTCATTTTTGTTCATTTACAAATATTATATATGTAATTCTATCTAATAACAATACTCGGTCTCTTACATACATTAATACTCAGGAATGTCTCGAGCGTTAACATACAATTATATTTTCTAGACAAGCAATGTTCGAGTTTTATTTATTTTATTATTTTGCTTTCTCTTTTAATGGTTGACCTCTCATTTGCTATTAAAAAATATGTTGCTCTTTTTTCTTTACAAAAAAATTATACGACATTCTTCTCATCTTCGAGTCCATCAAAGACTAGTTAGTAAGTCTTTTACTTATATGTTCACTTCTATTTTCTCATCAAAATTATTTTTGTTGAGTTACACATTGATATATATATTTTGAGCTAATACTAATACTCAATCAATCTCTTCCGCGCTTGAAGCCCGGGACGACTATATATATATTAGGGGTGAGTAGTGGTTTCGATAAACCGTCCAAACAGTTCAAACCTCGTGGTCTGGTGCGGTTTTTAAAAAATCACGACTTAGGGGTGGTGTTCATTTATGAAAAACCGCAGTTCACCAAACCGGAAACCACCCCCAAACTTGAAATTGAGTTAAGGCTTTTTAATGTTGTTTTAAATTTAAAAATGAAATTAGACTCATAATTTTTATTGAGTTAATGTGTTTCATTGTGTTTTTGGTGGTCATCTATGGACATCTATATGTTTTGTTGCATGTTTTGTTAATGGACACGTATGGGATGTGTGACATTTTTTATTTTTTATTTTTTAAATATGTTGCAAGAAAATCACAAAACCAAACCAAACCGACCATGGGTAAACCGTGGTCGGCTTGGTTGCGAAAGGTTCGCGGTTTTGTGGTGGTTTGCAAAATGACTAGACCGTGAACCCCTGATTTGGTCGTGGTTTGATGGTTTTCACCATCAAACGACGGTTTGCCCACCCCATATATATATATATGAGAAAGCTATGTGCATTGTTGACAAATGTCAACTCTACATAGATTTGAAATGTTTTGATGTATTAATTAGTTTCCCTAATTGATAGTCTAAGTATTTTCATTAGCCCGATTAATAACAATATCCTAATTAATTGATAGCTTAATTCCATTATTTTCGATTTTTTCATCAATCATATTTTTAATCAAATTACGTACGATTTTAGTTATTATGAGAATTACAATTATATATGCATCTATCATTCTTCATATATTTTCCATCTTTTGGTTTTAAGCAACTTTTATATATATAAAAAATATAGATTCATAATATTTCGGGACGATGTTCGGTTCTTGAACTATGGGTTTTTAATTAATAACACCATTAATTAATAATATGTTAAAAAAACTTCTAATCTAATACATAGACCTTACCACAAGAAGGTACCTCGCTTACTCCGCCCTCTCCCCTAGCAGTCGCTTAAGAAGAAAACCATATCTGGAGACCGACAAACTTCTTTCTGCTTCGGCAAGCTGCCTAATCGTCGGCCCCCCTCCCTCCCTTTCTCTTTCTCTTTTTCTTGTTTCTTCTTAGTAGCGACCTCCACTCCCTATCTCACCTCCCCTTTGTTCTCCTATCCCTGTGAACCACCACCATTATCGTGGATCTGTAAACACCAGCATTGTTTCCCTCCCTTCTTTTGTTTTCCATCGCGCCTTGTTTTTTTTTTTCTTCTCTTTTTTAGGCAGCACTCTGACTTAATGTTGGGATTGTTGTGGCTTCTCGGCAAGGTTGTCGTCGATGGCCACTTTGCCTAGGTCTTGGTCTTGAAGAAGAGGATGACAAGTAGGGGCTTAAGTTTTTGCAACCAGTGAAGTCATCTAATAGGATAAGAGACCATTGGCAGTGAGTCGCTTATGGCTGAGAGCGAATGGTGGTGGTTCTCAATGGCAAGATGACCTACTGATGCAGTTTGTTCCATCCACTCTTCAAATCTTTCACTATTTAGACCAAGATTTTAGTGTTTTGTTAAGTATTTCGGCCTAAGCGCGGCTAGTTGTCCTCGTTGTCGAGGTAGCTGTCTCCATTGTTGAGGTGGTTATCCCTTCTTTAGGGTTGGGGTCGCACTTTAGCATGCATGTTGTTGGAATTTGTTCCGTGCTTCACTGTTGTAAGATCTATTTGTAATATATCACACTAGAACAATTTCGGTATTTAATAGAGGTTTTTAAACCCCTATTAAAGGGGGGTGTTATTAAATAACACCTAATTGATAGGAGTTTTAAAAAACCTCTATGTAATACTTGTATTAAAAATTAAAACATAACACATTTTCACATGACATTTAATAACACTCTATTTAATAAGGGTTTTAAAACCTCTGTTAAAGGTCAAAAATGTTCTAGTGAGATGTTTGTCGGATTGAACTAAGAACACTTCAATACAAATCACTTTGAAAAAAAAAAAAAACACGGACCCTATCTATATTAATGACATTTGCATGGCGATAATTGATATAACCTGAGTACTAGTAAGAAAGTCAAATTATGCATAAACACTAGGTCAATTCCTACAGTACCATATTCAAACGTTTCAAGTTATAGATACTAGCTACTGTCAAGGATCATGCAACTAATTACATTTTAATTAATTTATTTTTTCATCATTAGTCGGTTGACATGGTATATATAGTACGTACGTATAATTAAAGTTAAACTGCAATTTGAACTATAAGTAAAGAATTATATATATATATATATATATTACTATATATATAATAAAAAAGGGACATGGCCATCGTCAAAATTTAGTATGATTAATTTGTTTGTCTAATGATGTAGGAGAGCAATAATTTTTCCAAAATCTTGCCATCCAATATTGGAGACTTGCGTCATTGCTCGCAGGTCACGCGTGCCATCCAATCTCATCAGGCCCTCCCCCGGCCGGCCCCCACCACACACTCGTGGGAACCATTATTGCCTAAGATTCCATCCCTCCCCACACCACCATCTCCTTTGCCCCTCCTTGTTTCCCCTATTTAAACCCCCCTTCATCCCTACTTGTCCCCCCAACTATTCCCCACCCCTTACTATATATACCCACACCACCACATCTCCCCTTCTACAAATTACATTACACCCATCTTATCTAGCAATTACCTAACATACAATTCAATATCACCTACTTAGCCATGAGGATGATAGACCTTGGTAGCCAAAGAGGAGGTCCTATATACATCATAGACACTCCGACCGACATCGACTGCACTCGAGAAGTCCGCTTCCGGCGCTCCTTCCGGTCGCTAGTCGAGTACATGGTGCCATGTTGTGGCTTCCAACACACCTCAGACTCTTCCCCTTCAACAACCTCATCATCACATGATAATAACCATTCCATTCCCACCACCACAACCAATGCCTCAACCGTCACCGGCACCTTCTTCGGCTATCGAAAGGGCCGCGTCAGCTTCTGCCTCCAAGACCACACTCGCAGCTCCCCTATCCTACTCCTCGAATTCGCGGTCCCCACGGCATACCTCGCCAGGGAAATGCAGCATGGACTGCTGAGGATTGCCCTCGAGTGCAACCGCGTGGCTGGCTCTTCCCGCTCCTTGTTCTCGATGCCAGCGTGGTCGATGTATTGTAACGGACGGAAGGTGGGGTTTGCGGTGAAGCGACAGATGACGGCGAGCGACGCGGCTGTGCTGAAATTAATGCAGTCGGTTTCGGTGGGGGCGGGGGTGGTGCCGGTGGAGAGTAAGAGCAGTACTAGTGATCATCATCATCAGGAGGAAGGGGAGATCATGTATTTGAGAGCGAGTTTTGAGCGAGTCATTGGATCGGCTGACTCGGAGTCGTTTCACATGATCAACCCGGTTGGGAGTTCGGGTCAGGAGCTTAGTATATTCTTGTTGAGATCATAAAATTAATTAAGTGCTGTATGTATATGTTAATTTATTAGTGTTGATTGAAAGAGCATCCAAAAGTATGGAAGTCTTCCTTCATGATAGTACCAGCGCGAATATATAGTGATCTAGCTAGCTTGTATAATATTTCCGTTAATTAATTAGATTAATTATAAACCTCTTTAATTTCTCTTCTTCAATTGAATTTTCTTGCAATATCAAGTTCTGAAAATGTTTTTTATTATTAATTCTCATTATCAAAAAGTATATAGGTGCACCAATTCGAAAAGGATCGAATCAACTCTGCTGGGGGTGACTTTAAGAATTTAAATTTTTATCGAACCAATTGTATGCTTTGGTCAAGATCGGAGCTAGAGCTCATAGGTATAATTAATTATAAGGAATAAAGTACTGCATGCGCAGTTGATATATCTACTCCGAGCATGATTAGTTGCTAACACCAGATACAAAGCTGAGAAACCAAAAACATAAAGTTAGGAGGATAAAGTGGACGGTTTTGATTAAGAGAATTTTCATATAAAAACTAGAAAAGTATTATGATCCCATATATCTTGGTCTTTACTGATTAAGTAAGGCCTTAATTTGAGTGTTGAGCCAAAGTACAAGTCATGCATGTAAGCTGTGGAATCCAGCACGGCACGGCTCTCCAGATTAAAAGCGTAAAGTTTTTTTTTTTTTTTTTTTTTTTTTTTTTCTGATGAGCATTTTAATGATGAGATTTGAAAGTGGACATGCACACGAGCAATACGCCGAATATAATATCAAGCGCACCCCTCAAACATAGGCTTTAACAACAAAAAAACATTATTGCCAAGACCATGCAAGATACCGATCATGAGTGTCATTCTTGTAATTCCTGGAGTTGTATTGCTATCCAGCTTCCGTGCATCATGATGATTGTCCAAGAAAATAAGAAAAATAAAAAGTAGCAATCTAACGATCACATTGGTCAGTCGGCGTAATAATAATTTTTTAGTTACAATTTTTGTTTGAAGCCAAACAAAATATTTATTCCAAATTTATGGCTAATACATTAAAGAGAAACGATGGTACCTCACACACTTGTCGATCAGACATAAAACTTGCTTCTCCTACGACAACATGAGCCACTAAATTCTTATTGATCTACAAACAAAAATAACTTGATAGGACCTCAAATACGTAACAACTCATTGCAATTTTCGATTACAAACCAAATTAATTAAGATAAGCATGCTAAAAAAAATATATTTTAGTTAGATACCATTAATTTAACTATTTGTAATCAAACATATTTTAATAACTTTATCTCAAAATAATTTTATATGATGCGTCATTTGTTGCACTTGAAATAATAGAACAGTTTTTAAGGGTAAAAGGTATTTAATTTTTGCAAATAGAACATTTTTCTAAAAAGAAAAGGCACGTAGTTACGTACGGTAGTATTATATCTATTTTTTCTTAGAAAAAAAAAATTAGTGCAAGTAAAAATTAAAGGTGAAATTAATATTGGAGTATTGGAGTGATTGCCATTCCAACAACATAAAGGATGTCTCAACTTTGAAATTCTACTAATGCAGAAAAATACCACTGAAAAACTTAACCTTTTAGTTGGTCGATACGCTCAAGCTTGGAGTATTGGTTATTGAGGTGATGCAAACGAAAAAAATTATTAAGGAAATTGGTATGTTAAGGAAACTACAAGTTATGAAAACTCAATATTCAGCAGTTAAGGAAACTAGTATACCGTGTAATTAGTAGTTTTCATTTGTGATTGCACTTTCCTTTTGTATTCTAAGCCTTGTACGTATATATATAGATTAACTTGTACACAAGATGAACACACAATAAACTTATTCTCTTGAGAAATTATCATGGTATCAGAGCCCTAATTGTGGGTTTCTCTGGTTGTGCAAGACACAACTCCGTCCCCTCTTGTTGTGCGAGACACAACGCTGACTTCTCTGGTTGTGCGAGACACAACACTGCCAAATCATCTTCGTCACCTGCTGGTGTATCCGTCGCTCTCTTTCAACCTGACCTCACCAGCGTCATCATCTTCGCTGCTGCTGCTGGATCACCAGCGTCGCCATCATCCCCGACGAGCCTTCCCGATCTCTAGTTGCGTCCCTGTTCCGACGCTTTGCTGGTCCGCGTCTCTCTCCTTTCGTATCCGTGGCTCTCTTTCTTGATTTGCTGGTCCGACGCTGCATGCCGGATCCGTGCCGTCGCTGCCGTCTCGTCCACCACCGCCGTTGTAACTGGCGCGAACAGATCCAACGCTGCATGCCGGATTCACCACCCCGCCGCTGTCGCCGCACCCACAAAATAGTCGCACCACTGTCCACTATTCGATGGAGAAAAGTGACGTCTTACAACCCATTTCTATAATTCTTGATGGTTTAAACTACACACTTTGGTCCCAACGGATTAAAAGCTTCCTGATCAGTAGAAAACTCTGGCGAATCGTTACAGGAGACGACCCCAAACCGAAAAAGGATACTATGAAAACACAAGCCAAATCTCTTGACCAACTTGAGGACTGAGACAGTAAGAATCATCAGATCATCACCTGGTTATGTAACACATCTACTCCCTCTACCCATATTCAGTTTGTTGATTTTGAGACAGCTAAAGAAATTTGGAATTTTTTAGCTGTTAGATACAAAACGACTGGCTTGGCACAATATTATCAATTGTTCACCAACTTGAATAGTTTGAAACAAGAAGCTGGTCAAGTCCATCAATGAATTTTTGGCACTCATTCAGCCAATCTGTAACCGGTTGCAACAAGCCGAAATTAGCAAAGACCACCTTCATGTCATTCAAGTTCTCATGGCACTTCGTCTTGAATATGAGTCAGTCCGAGCAGCCCTCCTACATCGTGATCCCCTACCTTCTTTTGGTGCATCTGTAAAAGAAATTTTGTTTGAAGAAACTCGACTTATCCTAGTCAATTCCACCCATGCATCAAAGGTGGCCATAGCAACCACTCCATCATAGTCAAAGTCTACCGTTCCTTATTGTAAGAACTGTAAAAGAACAGGCCATTCATTTGTTAACTGTCCTACAGTTGAATGTCGATATTGTCATGAGCGCGGTCACATCCTGCTGAACTGTCCAACCCGACGACCTCGCTCTAAAAGCGCATTCAAGTCTTCATCTACTGCTACAACAAGTCCTTCGGTTGTTGTTGCTGCCTCTAATGGGTCCCACCCTTCCCCGATACTTTCTATGCGTGATTTGGAGGCAATCATCAAACAGGTGATACCTTCTCAACCCACTGCCATATCTGTCACCTCAGGTAACCATTGGTTCTTTGATTCGGGGTGTTGTAATCGCATGACACCAAATTTGTCTCTTCTTTTGAATAGTAGCCCCTCGTATCATTCTTCGAGCATTCAAACTACAAATGGTAGCTCCATGTATGTCACACATTCAGGAACAACATCCAACCCCAGTTTAACTCTCCCTAACACTCACCGTGTTCCTGACCTTACTCTAAATTTGATTTACGTTGGTCAATTATGTGAGTAAGGGTTGACTATTTTGTTTTCTCTTACTGGTTGTTAGGTACAGGACATTCAGACGGGACAGATTCTGGGAATGGGTATCAAAGTAAGACAATTATTTGAGCTCACGTCACTGCACATGCCTGTAGTCAAGAAAATTTCTGCGGCAGTTTCCACTCCCTCGGTCTATCAGTAGCACCTTCGTCTTGGCCATATATCAGCCAGTAAACTCTGTACTCTTGTTTCCAGTGGGTCATTGGGTATTTCTAGATTTGAGTCATTTGATTGTGTGCATTGTCAGTTAGCAAAACAACTTGCTTCTTCCTTCAGTCTTAACGAATCCATCAATAATACTCCGTTTGGGTTAGTTCATTCTGATGTTTGGGGTCCTACACCTACTTGCACTGTGAATGGTTATTGATATTTTGTACTGTTCATTGATGATTATTCCAGATTCACTTAGATATATTTTCTAAAGGATTGATCTGAAATATCTCAAACATATATTAATTTTGCTAATATGATCAAAACTCAATTTGCACGCACAATCAAAATTCTTCGTTTTGACAATGCTTTAGAATATTGTGATTCTATGCTTCTTCAGTTTCTTAAACAACAAGGTACCATTGTTCAACGTTCCTGCCCGTATACCTCTCAATAAAATGGTCGAGCTGAAAGAAAGCATCAACATATTCTAGATTATGTCCGAGCCCAACTTCTCTCTGCATCCTGTCTTGAAAAGTTTTGGGGTGAAGCTGCTTTAGATTATGTTTTTACCATTAATCGACTTCCTACACCAGTGTTAAAGATCATATTTCCTTTTGAACGATTATATGGTACACCACCAGACTATTCTCATCTTCGGGTATTTGGTTATGCATGTTTCGTTCTTCTTAACTCCCCTGAACATACCAAACTTGAACCGCGTGCTCGTCTGTTTTGTTTCCTCGAGTATGGAATTGAACATAAGTGTTATAGTTGTTGGGGTCCTCTTTCTAGGAGATTACGCATCTCCACACATATCACATTTTAGGAAAATACCATGTTCTCTACCTTATCCAAATTCGACAGTCAATATCCTATCCTCAACCATTTTTCACTAACCCCTCTATCGAACTTTTCCCATCTCCTACTACAGGTACGTCAGATGAGCTCAATGATCGTGATCTCGTTCTCGCACCCATCATCTAGGAACTCGTCCTCTTTGATACTCATGTTCCTACTCTGATCCCGCCTAGCCGATCTGAATGGGTATATAAACCTCCCCCTTACTTCAAAGATTATCATTGTTTTCTGCTATTTCTTCTTTACATGAGCCCTCATCCTATCGAGAGGCTTGTTCTGACCCCTTGTGGCAGCAAGCAATGGCAGAAGAATTAAGCGCAGTAGAGAAGACTCATACTTGGTACTTAGTGGAGCTACCCTATGGCAAGACTCCGATTGGATGCAAGTGGGTTTATAAGATAAAAACTCGCTCTGATGGCTTCATTGAGCGGTATAAGGCTAGTCTGGTTGCTAAAGGCTACACACAGGAATATGGTGTTGACTATGAAGAAACGTTTGCCCCTGTAGCCTGCTTGATTTATGTTCGAAGTTTACTTGTTGTAGCTGTTGTTCGACATTGGCCTTTGTTTCAAATGGATGTTAAAAATGTCTTTCTGAACGGTGATCTTGAAGAAGAGGTTTATACGTGTCCACCTCCTGGCTATTCTTATTCTCCGAAACAAGTATGCCTTCTCCGTCACGCATTATATGGGCTTAAATAGGCTCCCCGTGCCTGGTTTGCCAATTCCAGTTTCATTATTACACAATTTGGCTTTCAGTCGAGTTCTCATGATTATGCCTTGTTTACCCGACGAATTGACAAAAGCATGGTTATTCTCCTACTTTATGTTGATGACATGATCATTAATTACCGGGGACGACTCAACTGGGATCTCTGACTTACAGCAATATCTCAAAAGCCACTTTGAGATGAAAGACTTGGATAATTTGAGCTACTTTCTCGGTCTTGAAGTTAATTCTACTTCTAGCAGATATTATCTTTCACAAGCAAAATATGCCTTTGATTTGATCTCTTGTTCTGCCGTTACTAATACTGATATTGCATCCACCCCATTATACACGAATGTTAAGCTGACTCCGTCAGATGGTACACTTCTTTCATATCCTACCTTATATCGTCAGCTTATGGGGAGTTTGGTTTATCTTACTGTCAGTCGTCCGTACATTGCTTATATAGTTCATGCTGCCAGTCAATTTATGTCATCCCCCTGTACTGCTCACTTCACTAATGTTCTCTGCATCCTTCGATACATGAAAGGTACTCTATTTCATGGCCTCCACTTCTCTAACAACTCTCTGTTGGTATTATCAGGTTACTCCGATGCAGATTGGGTGGGTGATCCTACCGACCGGCGTTCCACTACCGATTATTGTTTCTTCTTGGGCAACTCGTTTAATCTCCCGGCGAAGCAAGAAACAAACATTAACATCTTTCTCTAGCACAGAATCTGAGTATCGATCGGGCTCTCGCTGATGCTACCTCTGAATTACTTTGGCTTCGATGGTTACTTGAAGATATGAGGTTACACATGATTCTGCTACCATCCTACATTGTGACAAGCAAAGTGCAATCCAAATTGCACATAATGATGTTTTCATGAGAGAACAAAACATATTGAGAATTATTGTCACTTCGTCCGTCAGCATCTGGTTAGGGGCACTCTTCAGCTTTCTTCTGTTTCCTCCTCCAATCAAACGGCTGATATCTTTACTAAAGCTCATCTTTCGGTTCGCTTTCATGCTTTGGTAGATAAACTCAAGTTGATTTCTACGAATTCATCTTGAATTTGAGGGAGGGTAGAAAACTGGTATGTTAAGGAAACTACAAGTTATGAAAACTCAATATTCAACAGTTAAGGAAACTAGTATACCGTGTAATTAGTAGTTTCCATTTGTGATTGCATTTTCTTTTGTATTCTAAGCCTTGTACATGTATATATAGATTATTTTGTATACAAGATAAACACACAATAAACTTATTCTCTTGAGAAATTATCAAAAAATTAAACGTGAAATAAGCAAAAGCACGTAGTGAGATCGTAGAGGCATTAAGTTAAAAAATAAAAAAAATAAAATAAAAAGGTGACGCGTGTCGCGTGTGAATCGAGGGTAGTTTGGGCAGGAGAAAAAGGTGCATTAGGGCACGTGGTGGGCTATCGTGTTAGGGCGAAACGGGGACCATAGGAAGACAATGGCTTGACCTAACGTCACACTCAACTGGGCCTTTTGGTGGGCCAAAGAGGGGACAAACCACTTTGCCGGGCCTTCTACTTTGGCCTTTTTAGCTAACGAACGAAGTCCTTAGTTGTCTTATCCGATGAGAGAAAAAAAAAAAAAGTTTTTTGTTGATTTGGTTTTAGTGGAAGCTGATTAGGCTTTAATCATCACTGATCATCAATTTGTATTATTAGCTAGAAACAGACCTGTGGTTTATTAACAATTAATTAATTAAATCCCACACGCATCTTGATATAATCAAAAAATTAAGTTACTTTTGAAGAACTCTGATTTCAAATAGCAGATATGTATGAACTTAAGAAGAGTCATGTGATTAATTAAAGATATTTTTTCCTTAATCCAAAAAAATAAAAGATATTTTTTAGGTTCATGAGGTTGAGACAGCAGACTGACTCTTGCATGGTGTGCAAATTAATTTAGGATTATAACTAGAGTTTCTTTCAAAATTGATTGCTTAGGGCACCCGGAAGCCACTAACAAAGGTCTCATTTTTCCTATATCTTAGCTTGATAAGTTTCTAGCTAGGCTAAAAAAGAACTTAATAAGTTTTTGTTAGAATCTTTCACTTCAATGTGCCTACACTTAGCAGAACGATTTGTCTAGGTTTTTGCAAGAGACAAAACACTGTCTATTTCTCTTTAGGAGTGCTTTCTTTTGACTTCAACACAACACAAAGCACTTTCCTTTTATTTATCTTTTAGATGGCTGCCAAATGCTACCGCCAAAACACAAAGTCAAAAGAGTTTTAGAAGGATTTTAATAAAATTTTGGTTACTATTATACGTGAATAACTTTTTTGAAGTTTATTAATTTTCATACCATTAAAGACTTTGATAAGTTTTTTTTATGTAGACTTCATTTTGACAACTTTTATTAATATTTAAGATTTCTAGTGACTTTTTTGTAAACTTCTTAAACATGATTTTGATTGATATTAATATTTTTTTGTGATTTTTATGATAAAACAAATATTTTACACTTTCTTAAAAAATAGATAAATAATTATATTTTTTAAGAACTATTTATTACTAGATTTTAAAAGAGTTTTTGTATATTAAAAAAAAGTATATAGACATATTAATGAATTACTATCAAAGAAATGACATAACAAATAAGTAAATAAATATCAACAAAATAAATAATCTTTTAGCAGCAGAAAAGAACCAAAATTAAAATCAGTGCAAATGTTAGTGTAAAAATTTTGCACTTTATTTTTTTTTTTACTTAAGTTGGAAAAACGATATTTTTTCCCCTTAAGAATGATAGTTTAAATTTTTCAAAATGCTTTTCTTGCATTTTATGAGAACTTATACGCTTATTTTCTCAAAAAATAATAAACTATACTTAATAATAAATAACTATCAAAACCACTTTGTCAAAAAAACTTATAAAAATGTACAATGATGCAAGAATTAAATTTTAATAATGACATCATTTTTATTTTCAATTTCATCGATATATACCTTAGATTATAGTAGGTGAGCAATGAAGTTCATCGAGTTGTAAAGTGATTGGAGAAGTTGATAAAAACAATTGATAAAAAATATCTTTGTGAACAATGAAATCATTATTGAAGAAGGAAACTAATAAAGAAGTCTTTAAAAGTTTTTGGGTTGAGGTGGGGAGAAGTTAAAGACTTTTTTATATGTATTTTTATACAAAAAGTCTATAAAAATCAAGATTTGTAATAAATACACAAAAGTCACCACAAAATTAAATACACCTTACTTTTATACATTCTAAAAATTTAAATTGAATACCCCAGAACTATTATAAACTTTTTAAAAGTCTATAAAAGTCCACGTTGATAAAACCTTATTTTTATAAACTCTTTAAAAGTTTTAATTGAATGCGCTTAAACTTTTTTAGTCATTAAAATTAACCAAAAGTTCATTAAAATCTCAATTGAATACACCCCCTTAGTTTCGGGTAGAATTGTTGTGAAAATTAGCATTTGTTTCTTTTTTTTTGTTACAAAACAAGAAATTAACACATTATTTGATTCCAATGTAATTAGTCAAACCCCCAACGACCCCAATTGAGTTGTTGAATCCCTTTCTAAACTTGCTCTTCGTTCCAACTTTGAACTTATTGAACAATTTCTTCAAAGATCTTGCTTAATAAAATTTTACTCTTTTGCCAAAAAATTAATATTGTTAGGGAAATCTCGATTAATCCTTGCAAATATAGCAACTCGCAAAATCGTCCACGAAGAATCACTCACAAAGAGCTGAAAACCACAAGTAGATATATTTATATGGAATATCATTCGGTGAGGCATGAAAGTAAGCAAACAACCATACTGGAAGAACTCGCTTTCTTTTTCGGTTTAGAGATTAAAAATTTGAACATGTACGCATATGTATATATATTAGTTTCTGGAGCATGCTACACACGCTTAGCACGCGGGAAATTAATTAATCTGATAATGTATTTTTTATATTCCAAAAAGTATATTAATTCATTTTTATTCTGACTTTTTTCGACAATTAATTATAACTATTTGAATTTAATAGGGAGGAGACCCTTAATTAAAGGTAAAATAGTAAATTTAAGTGAATGTTAAAAAATTTAATTAAGGTTAAAATAGTAAATTCATGTGACGTTTGAAATAGTATAATATAGAGTGTATATATATAAATATACCCAAGCCAAAAGAACCATATTTATAACTATTGGATTCTAATCCAACACATAAATCTTTGAGTCATAAATGCACAAAACATTTAACGCAAAACACATTTTGAAAGGTTACAATGACATATGTATATTTTTGGGCTCCATCATAGAATTTCCCTTATATATATAATATATATATATATATATATATATATATATATATATATATATATATATATATATATATATATATATATATATATATATATATAAAGGAAAAGGGGAGGGAGGGGGCTTCTTAAAGTTTTTACATGTCAGACACACCCTAACTAAGGCATCTAACTAGCTTAGATTACCTTAATCCCTTGATAATCGAGAAGCCTTAGTCTCGCTATTAATAAATAATTAAAATTAAGATCTCGAAATCATTAAATATAATTTTTTATCAATCACAAAGGATTATAAAGTAAATCTCAAATCTCAAAGTTCATAAGTTCATTTAGATTGATTAGTTTATCCTTAAAATTTCGTACAAATTATTCGACATCATTTTTTCTATTTTTAAGCCTACACCGAAAAACTCGACCTTCAAGAGTCTTCAACAAAACTTGCTTAGCTTAATGGAAATGTCGAATGACTCACAATCCATTCGTAACAATATATTACAAATAAAATTATTTATTCATTCTTGTTGTAAATTGAGTTGGAACTTGCTAAGAACTAGAGAAGAAAAATAGAAGACTAAGAACTTCTTCTACTACAAATTACTACTACAAAGGAGAAGAGAAGAAATGAGATAGTTGGAATGACAAGTTTTCATTCAACTTAGTGTGTTTTTATAATGAGGTTGGCACCCTTTATATAAGCCATTTGGTGATGATGATAAATGTAATTTATACAATGTGTACAAGTAACACATACACCCCATGTCATACAACACATTACAAGTAATTTGACAATACATGGAAGAGTTGGTGTACATTGAAAATGGTTACAAGTAATATGACAATACATAGACAAGTGGAGGTACTATTAAGTAAAAAATACAAGTTACATGACTACACAATATGTTGGTGTACATGTATGGTCATCTATATTCCACAACACTCCCCCTTGGATGACACTTGCTTAGAGATTGTGCCTCGTTAAAACTTCTACTAAGAAAAACCCTGTGGGAGAAAATATAGTAAAAGAAAAATAGTACACTATTCTCATAAATATTAAGATGGGTATAATATTGTTAAGATTGCCTCATTAAAAATCTTGCTAGGAAAACCCAATAGGATAAAACCATAGCTAAAGGAAAAAAAGTGCAATACACTAATCAATAACTCCCCCTCATGTGAACATGGGTGAAACTTGTTCAGTTTCTTTACTTGCAATGTCTTTAAGTTTACACAAGCCAATACCATATGTAAGCCTTTTAAATATCGTAGTTGGTAAGACTTTTGTGAATAAATCAGCAAGATTATCACTCGATCGGATTTGATTGACATCAATTTCACCATTCTTCTGAAGCTCATGCACGTAAAAGAGTTTTGGTGAAATATGTTTTGTTATGCCCCCTTTTATGAATCTTTCACTTAATTGTGCAATACATGTTACATTATCTTCATTTAATAAGGTTGAAGAATCTTTTATTAAAGGCAGTCCACATGATTCTTGAATATGTTCAATCATGTTTCTCAACCATACACATTCACGACTTGCTTCATGAATTGCAAGTACTTCAGAATAATTAGAAGAAGTAGCAACCATAGTTTGCTTTACTGACTTCCATGATACAACAATATTACTACAGGTGAATACATATCCCGTTTGAGAACGGGCCTTGTAGGGATCAGATAAAAATTCAATATCAGCATAACCTTGGAGATTCAATTTTACCCCTCTCGAGTAAAATAAACTCATGTCACGTGTTCCTAGAAGATATCGAAAAATATGTTTAACATCATTCTAATGTCTTCGAGTTAGTGAAGAGTTGTATCTTGCAAGTAGGTTGACAACAAAAATAATGTCAGGTCTTGTACAATTTGCAAGATACATAAATGCATCAATTTCACTTAAATATGGTACTTCCGGACCAATTAGCTCTTCATCACTTTCATGAGGTCGAAATGGATCTTTATCAACTTCAAGTGATCTGACAACCATTGGATAGCTCAATCGATGTGCCTTGTTCATATAAAATCTTTTTAATATTTTTTCAATATAATTTAGTCGATGGACAAATACTCCACTTGAAAAATGTTCAATTTACAAACCAAGAAAAAGTCTTGTTTTTCCAAGTTCTTTCATCTCGAATTCATTTTTCAAGTATTCAGATGTTCTAATGATGACGTCGTGGTTTTCCACTATATTTAAATCATCAACATATACAACAATAATCACAAATCATGTTGATGATCTTTTAATGAAGACACACGGGCAAAGCGGATTATTTACATATCCTTCTTTCAGTAAATAATCACTAAGACGTTTGTACCACATTCGTCCGGATTGTTTCAATCCGTACTAAGACCTTTGTAATTTTATAAAATGCATGTTATGAAGTTTTAATTTTATTTATTCGGATATTACAAATCCTTCAAGGATTTTTATATATATCTCACTGTTTAGGGATCCGTATAGATATATTGTAACGACATCCATTAAATGCATATCAAGCCCTTAAAAAACTGCAAGGCTTATCAAGAACCGAAATGTGATTGCATCTATAACAGGAGAATATGTTTCCTCATAATCGATGTCAGGTCTTTGTGAGAAACCTTGAGCTACAAGTCTTGTTTTGTACCTTGTAACTTCATTTTTTTCATTTTTCTTTTGTACAAATGCTCATTTATATCCAATAGGTTTTACGCCATCTAGCGTTTGAACAATCGATCCAAAAACCTCTCGTTTCCTTAACAAGTTTAGCTCTGCTTGGATAACCTCTTGCCATTTTTGCCAATCAGGTCTTTTTCGACATTCGTCCACTGATCATGGTTCCGGATCATCATCATTTTCACATATTTCAAAGGACACATTGAAAGCAAATATATCATCACAAACAATTTCATTTCAATCTCAAATCTTACCAGAGTTTAAATAATTTATTGAGATCTCATTATTTTCATCTTTTTCCTCTTTTTCTAGAGGCAGTTGTACCTCGTCAGAATCAACTTTTTTTGACAAATCCTTATCAAATGATTCTTGTGCTTTATCAAGAGTATTTTAATTTGTATTTATTTTTACTCTCATTTTCCTCTTTCGAGAAATTGTATCCTTTGAATCAACTGGTCTTCCACGCTTTAAACGTTTCGTTAGTTCTTGTGCATTTTGTTGCATAGAGACATCAATTCTTGCAGGAGCATTTACAGTTGAAATATGTGATTTTGTCACTTGTTTTGCAACATTAAATGCATTAGGTAATTGATTTGCGATTTATTGCAAATGAATGATCTTTTGAACTTCAAGTTCACACTGATTTGTGTGTGGATCATAATGTGATAAAGTTGATGTATTCCAAGCAATTTCGCGTAATTCCTTTTGAATTGGCTTCTTATCTCTACATAATGGCGGAAAAATTGTTTCATCAAAGTGGGAATCAGCAAAACTCGCTATAAATAATTTTCCTATTAGGGATTCAAGGCATCTTATAATATGATTAATGAAAAGTAAATCAATATACGTCTCCTATTGATTTGCCTTGAGATAATCTCCAGCTGAAAAAAACCCAATTCGATAAAGGATGTTTGTGCGAATTTATGATATTTTTGCATTATTGATGATTATGGATAATCAAATAGATCTTTCCACATTATGAATGTCATTTGATTTATGACGACATTCGTTTTAATGTTTGATTTATGACGACATTCATTTTAATATGTATTATATGTTCCAAAAGTTAAAGCCGAGAATATTATACTCATATTAAATCATATAGATAAATTTTCTATTATTCTGAGTAGACTTTTTCTGAACAAGACATTAACAATAATATTGTTGTATTAGATATTGCCTGAACATTAGCCTCCGCTAAATTTAAATTCAAAAAATATTCACTTTTGTACGTGCATGTAGCACGATACATAAGACATAAACCCATCTTCAAGTCAGATGACTGTAGGCATCGTTTGCTACAGAAGTATCATTCTATCATTGCTATTTTTTTATGTAAAAAAAAATATAACATATGATTAAGTATATATTTACAACTTGATTCATTAACAATCAAATGTATTATTCGTATGAGTCGGTGGGACAACCTCTAGGTTAGGTGGCGAGACAAAGTCTGCTTAATATCATGTCTCCTCGAACGGGATAACTCGTCTCCCTTTGAATGTTTAGTTTTACCGGGGACAAGGCTTACCCACTATCAACTCAAACTTATAGCATTATTTGTATTATAAAATCAAGAATAAAGCAATAACTAATCGTTTATAGTTTTAAGAAAAAAAACTATATTTTACACATTGACTTTTGATTTCTGATGTAGAAGATCGTACAATATGCAACTACATAGCATACTTTCGCAATCGGTGATGTTATAATCCATAGTATTAATAGTATATGAATAAAGTATGCATATATAAGTGATGCATGTAAAAAAGGAAGCAACCATGATCATATAAAAATAAATTGAACTTATTTAAATAACAAAAGCTATACCTTCCTAGCTTTGTCTCCTTAACAAGCCTTCTTGAACTTCAAGATCTCCTTAATGCTAGAGCAAGCTCGTGCTGATAACGTGTTGTAAATTGAGTTTGAACTTGCTAAGAACTAGATAAGGAAAATAGAAGACTAAAAATTTCAACTACTACAAACTAATACTACAAAAAATGAGAAGAGAAGAAATGAAATAGTTGGAATAAGAAGTTTTCATTCCACTTGGTGTGTTTTTACAATGAGGTTGACAACCTTTATATAGGTCATTTGGTGATGATGATAAATGTACTTTATGCAATATGTACAAGTAACACATACACCTCATGTCATACAACACATTACAAGTAATTTGACCATACATGAAAGTGTTGGTGTACATTAGAAATGGTTACAAGTAACGTGACAATACATAGACAAGTGGAGGTATTATTAAGTAAGAAATACAAGTTATATGACTACACAATATGTTGGTGTACATGTATGGTCATTCATATTCCACAACAATTCTAACATATTTCAGGTTTTAAAAATACCGAAAACATTCTTACCTTATGTAGTATCTCATATCTCAATTAGGGCAATACCCGACCTAAAACCTAATTAAGTTCCAATTCACCAGTGGAACTCAATTAAAGTAGCAGTACAATTGTTCGTCCTTCATACCTGATATTCACAATTACAATATATTGTATATCGAATAAATTATTAAAAAACGCAACAAAATTAAGATTTTTTTTATAATACAAACGATATTCTAAAATCGGCATAAACCTCGGTCAAAACCATATCACAACTCTGTTTATTATAAAATATAAATTCAGTATAATACATAAATAGTAAGGAATTCATCGTAGAGAAGAGTATAAACTCATAATCTTCTCCATTCTTGAGTCAAAGTGCGCGTCATTAACCTGAAAATTTAATTGAGGAATGAACGCTCCAACTTGCTCAGTAAGTGATGCTCGTAAACTTATTAATTATCAACTAATATCAATGAATAACAATATCAATTCAAGACATATTCAAGCATTAAAATTATATAACAATAAATAAGGAAATGTAAGTTTACAGGTCAATTATAACTGTACATGTGACTTGTGTTTTCATTTAAAACTGAGTTGCAACTCCCATTACCCTGAATTATAGTCCATAAAACCTCACATATTGGCCGATGTGTGATTGTTGTGGTGTATCAGTCGTAGCGTAGCTACCAACTCAAATAGGAAAGCAACAATCGGGTATCTCAAGGTTTTCTGAAGGGAAAGTGCTGGTAATGATCCAACACTTCCATCGTCACTCCAGTCTGATTCATCGTACCTCTTTCCAAGAATTTAACATGAAAATCGGTTCAATTCACAATACATTGCTTTATTCCCAGTCTAAAATGTTATATTCATTAATTATACTAATTACGTTGCATAATTGATAAAAATACGAGTCTCACTTTCTTGTGCAGAGCTTTCCTAACTTTATACTGATTTACATGATTCCCGAGATCCATACACCTTTCCCCGTCGACCAATAACTTATATTACACTAATTGTCATTAATTTGGGTTCAATATTCATTAATTAAAACCTTTAAATCGATCATAATCGAATCTGTAACCAATTTATCAAATTTTAGGTCAATATGACCATTTCACATTTTTCAAAGTAAAAACTCCGGTATAATTCCATACGAACACCGAATTCTTCATTTTTCACAAAAATTCATCAATTTTTATTTATTTTATCAAAATATTATTTTTCGAGATTTTCCCTCAATTTTTTTTGGGATTTTTCTTCATTTTCTATTTTTTTATAAAGGGTGGTTTGATCCCTAATCTGGCCCGATTCAAGTTCAAGGGATATACCCCCATTTTCTTCTTCCTCCAACAGCTCTATTCATCAACGACAAATTTTATTTTATTTCTTTTTGGGATATACCCCCAGTTCGATTTGGGGTGGGAGACAACCTCCTCGTCTCCCTCATCGGACGAACCGAGCCTCCCGTTCCTCGGTTTCCTCTCTACACCACAACGACACAACAACAACCAACAACTCAACAACGACGACGTCAACACAACATCAAACAACGACACCAACAATCAACTCAACACACATCGCCTTATGACTAACTTATATGAGAAAAAACACAATTTTCTCTAGATTTGTATACATGAATATTGATTATGGTCCAAAAGACAGTAATTAAAAGTGTTTAGGCATATGCCCTAAGTCAATCTACAAATATTATTTATCTTATAATTTTAGTTAATAAGATTGAGGTTTTCATTTGCTTTTTTATTATAAGTGATTGCATGTTTATGTTATAGTAAGATCCATGAGTATTTATTAAAATATCATAAATGACCCTTATCGATCATTACATTGGAAACTATAATAAATTAAGGCTAGTGTGAATCTTGATTGATGGTCATGTGATGATCATACGTATAATTAATTAGTCATTTGTAATGAAATGATGACTTACCCAACAGACTCAATAATAATGGAGAATCTACTAATATGGGGCGTGCCTCGTCCTCTCTCCTGAGGTGCTGCTGAGAGAGTTGGCGGAAGGGTGGCTGCTGAGGAGGCCGCAAGGGAGCTCTACTACGCCTTCGAGGCACTCGAGTGGGCCTTTCATGGCCTCATGGGACGCCAGATGGTGCGAGTGATGCACTGGAAGGTGGAGCAGATATAGTAGGCAATCGACAACGACAATGAAATATCGAAACCTCGATCGAACAACTGTGCACCAGAATCGATAGGTCTCGTCCGACCCTCTCGTACTGATCCTCTATCTCTTGATGAAGTTCGACCCCTTCTGAATGGGCCTCGACCTCTCGATGGTCCTCTACCTCGCATTACGGGAGCTCGCCCTCCACCACCTCCTATTGGAGGCTAACCGTCAAGGTCAGCGTCTATCGAAATCCTCTCCGCAGGTCTGCGTGTCATATATGCTAAAATACATAACGTACAATTGTAAGTAATTTGAGTTAAGATAAGAATTGACGTAAACGTCAAAATACAAGTAAATAAACATACGTCACTAATGTCAAAATACAAGTAAATAAACATACGTCACTCGCTATTGTCTGTTTCAAATTCACTTTCACTATTAGAATTTGACACCTAATTTTCCTCGTCATCGTCACCATCCTCCGGTACATTGATCATATGGGAACTCGTTAGATTAACCACCAATCCAATGTCATTTGTCGGATCAGTGATGACGTACGTTGCTGGTTCGTCTGCTTGGAATGTCATATCTATCGAACGAACAATCTCATCATCAATAACGGTTCCCTCATCGGTGAACTTTGGCTAACAACAAAAAACAGCTAACCAATCTTGTCTTTTATGCTTCATAGAAGGGTATGGAAGATAAAAGACCTGACAGGCTTGCATTGCCAAAATGAAAGGCTCATACTTGTTATACCGAAGTTCGATGAACCTCGACCAACTTGAGTGAAAGGCGAGTCTTTACACCTGCACGCTCAATAAAGTCAAATCATTCACATTTGAACAACATAATGCACTTAAAGTCACTGTGTTCAATCTGGATAACCTCTTATAGTCTTCTGTAGAAATTGTGGGACACATCGGCGTAGTTGGAGCCTTTCACACAAACCCCGCTATTCTGTGTCATTCTATTAGCACCATACGCCATGGTACGGAATTTATATCCATTAACAACATATCTCGAGTATATGACAAAATCTTATATGACCGATTGCAAGATGACAGAGTGTCTCATCTAGGACGTTATGTCGTGTCTGCTTACAAACATACAACAACTATAAGAAAACGTTATGAGATAAAGGAAATCTTTCAAAATAACAAAATTTGACATTATATATGTTTTAAATCACTTAGCGAAATTATGCTCGAGAGATTATAATCAACATCGTCTCTTCCCTGTCTGGCATATGTATTTCGTCGATGAAAATGTTACGTTTCATACTTGAACATTAGAAGAAAAAAGGACCAAATCTATTAAAGTATGAGCATAATGAATTTGACATTTTAAAGTGACTTACGAGATATATATGGCACGACTTCAAGACAATTGAGTAAGATGTAAGCGTGAGTAAAATCGCACTCTTGTTCCGTCAGGAATCTTTCTTTTTCGGTACCAACAATACGTCTTGGGTGACTAAAAAAGGAGAAGTCGCCGATAAAATGAGGATTGGGACCAACACCATCGTCGTCATTGCATTGACCTCAATTGTGCAAGGTGGCAATGTGGTCTTCAAAATAATAAGAACAAAACGAGGTCGTTTCCTCTACCAAATATGCATTGCACATCAATCCTTCGTCCTTGGCTTTGTTCTGCACATTGTTTTTCAAGTGTTTAAAATATCTAAGGAATTCATGTTGATGATAAATAATAGTTGGACTATAGGCAAACGACATGATCGACTAATTTGTAATAAATATGAGTAAATTACCACTTAAACGGGTACATCCAGCGAAATTGTACCTGACCGACAAGCCGACCTTCTTAGGGCAAATGGATTGACAAATGTTCCATTTAGTCGAAGAAACTTAGAGGAAATATTGTATCCACTTTACAAATTATTAGAGGTATTTCAGACTCTAAATGAGTCATATCCTGGATTGTTACACTTTTAGCCGTCAGTGATCGAAAGAATTGACTAAGCTCGCTAATTGCAACCCAAACAACATCTGGAAAAAGTTTCTGGAATGCGATTGGAATCAGTATTTGCATGAAAGCATGACAGTCGTGATTCTTCATCCCAAACAACTTTTGGCCATTTTGGTCTACACAACGCCCGAAATCAAAAGCATATTCGTAGGGAAAAAGCAAAGATCATATTCATGGCAAGTGGATACTTCTTTAACACTTCATCCATACGTAGAGAAAGTTGGTAACAAAATTCACGAATATCTTGTCTTGACTTTACATTATCCTTAGCTTTCTCGGCACACTCATAATAGTGTTAAATATATTGTCGAACAAGTTTTTCTCTATGTACATTACACCTAAGTTTTTTCTTATCAAGTTCATATTCTAATATGACAAGTCGCAGAAGATGCTCCGTTTCCTCCATCCTGAACCTTTAGCAATCTCTACATTTTTCACATCAGCACCAATTTCCGTCACTTTCATTAATAACAAAAACTCGATTTCCATCAAAATTTCTTCACCACATTGTATCAGCGAAGGTTCATCATTTATTACTACTTTGCCTCTCATAAACCCTTTTTGTGTGTTCTAAGTTTAGAGTTTTGAGGTAAAAATTGATAATGATAGTCAAACCATGAAGTTTTCCTACCGTGGCGAAATTGAAATGCTTTTGTATCGTCCATGCAGTATAGACAAGTCATTTTGTCGTGTGTGCTCCAACCTGACAGCATGCTATATGCGGGTAAGTCGCTTACTGTCCACAATAGTGTTACTCACATCTGGAAATTCGATTTCATGAAAACATCGTACATCATTAAATCATTGTGCCATAAATCTTGTAGCTCTCTTAAAAGCGGTTGCAAGAATGCACCTATTTTTGGCTAGGGTTGGTCGGTTCAGGAACGATAACCGCCAAGAACATAATTTTTTCTTTCATGCACATCGACAATGGAAGGTTGTATGAAGTCAAAATTACAGGCCACGAAAAGTAAGACCTCCAATTTAACCCAAACGGTTAAAAACCATACGTGCAGAGCCCCAAACGAACATTTCTAATCTCTGCAGTGAACTCTTTATTGACTTCATTAAAAAGACGCCATGACATCGAATATGAACAATGTTGCATAACATCATTTGGGGACACATATTCCCCGTGCCAACGCATATGCCTACCTGTCGATTCGGAAGCGAACAAACGTTGCAATCGAGGGCTTAAGGGAAAGTAATACAATTTTTTGCAAGGCTGTGTTTTTATGTTCCTACCACGACTGCATCGTTCTGTCATGTAACGATAATGCCCGCAGATTTTGCACGATGTTAGCTCAAAATCCTCTTCCCAATAATTCATATAGTGATTTTCACAACAATCTATTTTCTCGATAAGAAGACCCGATCCTCACATAAGTCGTTTAATTGAGTAGAAACTGTCTACTAATGTGTTGTTGTTAAGCAACGCTTCCATAATGAATTGCATGAACCTATCGTATCAGCGTGGCGCACCAATTTCAGAGAAAGCAATCCAGTCATGGCAGATATTTTCGTCATGTTCTCACAACCCTGCCACAATTGCTCGTTACCAGCATCAATCATGTCGTATACTTGTTGTGCTTAGGGTTGGGCTCATTTTCCATGTGATTCTAGTTAAAATTAGGTCCTATTGCATTATGTTGCATCTCTTATTAAGTCGACATCGATTGCCCATAATCGATGTCGATTCCGTCGTCGTAATTGTTTTCGAAATTATTGAAAGTCGACGTATCCTGACCTTCTTTCTCATCGTGTTTGTACCAACAATAGTATTCGAGATCGAACTCATACCTACATGTAGTACTCAACAGTCTGAACATCAAAGTATGGTAGAAGTTGACATTTATTGCGATTACATGGGCACCTAATCCTACCTTCATTGTGATAAGTGGTACAATTTGCCGTTGCGAACTCTATGAAGTCTTTTATCATTACAACACTCCCTTCGAATAAACTCATAATCGAGGCGATTGTAAATCCACTCTCTATTTACAGTCGGCATTCCCTACAAAAATTTCAGCAAGGTCATTATAGATGTTTTTTTCTTATGTCTCGGATCATGGTTTGGTGATGCTTATATAAGCAAGACTATCAAAAACCACTTATGAAAATAGTAGCACAACTTAAGCATATAAGATGTCATACCATTAGTTTTACATATTCTACAAAAATTTCAAGGGAGTTTCCCGTATATCATAGAACACCAAAAATTTCATAACCTAATAAACATCAACGAGAGAATGCCTAGGTCTCCATCTCCCCAGCATTTCATAATATCATATAAACGTGAATTAAAAAACTAAATTCAAGTCATATATTAACATTTCAAGACATTCAAAAAAATTATTGAAATTACAATTTCTATCCGAAACGAATGCATTAAACAATTACAAAACTTACATGAATTTCACCCATTATATACATGCACAATCAGCAAAAAATGGTAAGTGAACTTAAATCAATGGGAAAGAACCACATGAAAGTGTTTAAGAAACAAAAGTGAGATTGAGTGAAAGAAGGGTACGCCTCAGGGGAGTTTATTGACATATGGGAAAAGTAGAAACAGAATACAACGATGAAGGAGGGAGAAACTCTCTTTACTCCACAAATCGCCCTTGAGAGTTCTCTAACCATACCACAAAGGGTCGTCAATGACTCAATGACTTGAAAAAATACCCTACTAATACTGACTCGTCTCTTTACATACACTTGTCCCTGACTCATTACTGACTCACTATGACTCACTCTTCACACAAGAATCACTCAAACACGCCTATAGGACTCCCCTTTCTACTGTAACCAACTCTACTCACTCATTCAGGCCTACATCAGGCTTGGATCCACTGCTCCTGCGTAACTTCTTCATTTGATACACTTTAGTCACAGGCGGTCAAGCCTGAATCCTAACAATACTCCCCCTGAAGAGCCACCTTGTCCTCAAGGTGGAAAGCTAGAAAGGATCACCATACATGCTTAACCAACTCCCAAGTAGCATCATCCTCAGGTAAACTAGCCCACTCGATCAACACTTCTGACTGGAAAGGTCCCCTCAGTAAGCAAGAACTTCATCAGGCTTGGTCTGCAAAGTAATAGAATTAGGAGGAAACGAAAGTAAGTCAGGAACAACCACTTTGTCCCCAATGACCCTGCGCAACTGCAACATATGGAAAACTGGATGAATGGTGACGAAACTCGGCAAGGCCATCTTATATGCGACCAGTCCCACATTTGATAAGATCTTGAAAGGCCCAAAAAACTTGGGGCTCAGCTTCGTATTAGTTCACCGAGCAACAAAATGGTGACGATATGGTCGTAGCTTAACAAAAACCATGTCGCCAACCTCGAAATGAACTTCTCGGCAATCACTATTTGCTTGCTGCTTCATTCGATTTTGGGCTAACAACAATTGATAACGCAACTCTGTTAAAGCCACATCACGGGCAGACAAAACCTCAACATCAACGCTGGTTGTCGACAAAATAGCTCCCAAATGGATTAGTGGAGGGGGATCACGACCATAAACCACTTTGAAGGGCAAAGAGTGGAATGAGGTATTGTACCAATACTCCACCCAACTTAGCCATTTAGACCACTTGCGAGGACGCTGACTAATAAAGCAACAAGGATAAGTCTCCAGGCAACAGTTAACCACCTCACTTTGCCCATCTGATTGTAGGTGATAAGCTGAATTGCGATTAAGTTGGGTATCTTGCCACCGAAACAACTCACACCAGAATTTGCTAAGGAACATTTTGTGGCGATCGAGAACAATGCAGAAAGGGATGCCATAGAGTCGCACCTTGTGAAGGAAAGAATCAGCTACTGTCTTCGCAAAGTACGGATGTTTTAGCGCCAGAAAATGGCTATACTTGTTGAATCGATCTACTACGACAAAACCAAATTCCATCCAGCTGAAGAAGGTGACCCCTCAATAAATTCATGGACACTTGTTCCCAAATGGTCGTGGGAATAGGGAAAGTGTGGAGCAAACACCCAGGAGCGAGTGTTTCATACTTACTGCGCTGATATACTTTACAGGCATCAACAAACTTCTTGATGTCAGATTTCATCCCGACCTAAAATAGTTCAACCAACACGCATTTGTCTTTAAAAAGCCACAGTGTCCACCAATAAGGCTAGAGTGAAATTCTGATAGAATTTGCTCCTTGAGCGACGTAGAGGCAACCAACAAAACACGATCATCATAATGAAGGCGCCTCTGGAAAAGAGACCGACCCAGCTAGACGTCCCCGCCTTGCTGCAAGGCCTGAAAAATAGGACCCAAATAAGGATCAGCCTGCACCTCCGAGAGTATGAGATATATATACAAAAAAATTATCCAAGGAAACTGAATGGAGCTCGGGAAACGGAAAGCGAGAGAGAGCATCAGCATTAACATTCGCGTAACTGGGTTTATACTGAATTTCAAACTAGAAACCCAACAGTTTGAGCAACCAACGTTGGTATTTCAGGGCAATAACTCGTTGCTCAATGAGATACTTCAAGTCGCACTAGTCGCTGCGGACTACAAACTTTCTACCTAACAAATAATGATGCCACTTCTGAACTGCCAGGACAATGACCATCAATTCACTCTCATAGGCTGAGCGATTGCGGGCACGGCAGAACGAAAATGATAACGTTTGATTGAAAAATGCAATTAGTCTATCCAATTTAGAGAGAACTGCACCCACTCCTACTCCATATGCATACTCAATGATGAAAATTTCATCGAAATTAGGAAGGGCTAATAAGGTGCCTCCAACATGGCTTGCTTGAGGGACTAAACTGTCATTGTGGCCTCCTCAAACCATGAGAACGCCTATTTTCATAACAGCGGCGATCTTGCCATAGAT
The DNA here is from genome assembly GCA_039657365.1 of Stephania yunnanensis. NCBI lineage: Eukaryota > Viridiplantae > Streptophyta > Magnoliopsida > Ranunculales > Menispermaceae > Stephania > Stephania yunnanensis. The sequence continues at coordinate 47,069,364 of CM077585.1, read as the reverse complement.
ACACAAATCTTCAGTAGTAACCTATTAGCCTAAGAAAACCTCGCAACTCCTTTGGATTAATGGGCAACGACCAATCCACCATTGCTTTAACTTTGTCAAGATCCACCATTACGCTACCATCCAAGATCACATGCCCAAGATAATTAAGTTGAGGTTTAGCAAAACAAAATTTCTTAAAATTAATGAAAAGAGAATGGGCTGAGAGGATAGAAAGGACCTTCACCAGATGCTCCAAGTGGTCCTCTATAGAGCGGATATAAACCAAGATATCGTCAAAGAAGACTAGCATAAACTTCCTCAGAAAGTCCTTGAAGATTGAGTTCATTAAAGCTTGGAAAGTGGCCGGAGCATTAGTGAGCAAGAAGGGTATAACCAAAAACTCGCAGTAGCCTTCATGGATATGAAAAGCTGTCTTGTGAACATTTTGAGAACGTACTCGAATCAGGTGGTATCCCGAACGCAAGTCGAGCTTTAGATAAGATGGTAGCTTCGTGTAGTTCATCCAACAACTCGTCAATGTTTGGAACAGGGAAACGATCCGACACCATGACCTTATTCAGTGCACGATAATCTACGCAGAATTGCCGACTGTCGTCTTTTTTTTACCAATAAGACTGGACTAGAAAAAGGGTTGCTGCTAGGTTGAATGAGGCTTGGCTCTAGCATTTCTACCACTAACTTCTCAATCTCAAACTTTTGGATATAGGGATATTGATAGGGTCGCACTCTCACTGGATTAGTACCCTCCCTCAGCACTATGGTGTGGTCACAATTCCGAGGAGGAAGGGTTGTGGGTGTGTGAATAGATGCAAGAAATTGTCCAACGCCCCTTGAACTCGTGGGTCAACACCCTCGGCTACCTCTAACCCTACCATCGCAGAAATGTGACATAACTCAATTAAGAATTACCCCATTGAATCCCCCCAAGAACATCAGATAGATTTGCACAACACGAGAGCCATTTGTAGATTAGGATCGCCCCTCACCAAATACTATTGACCATCCGTATAGTATGTTAACGTGAGATTCGACCAAACCGTGGTCGTTACCCCCAATGAATACAACCATTTCATTCCCAGTAGGACGTCAGAATTAGGCAAAGACATCGAAAGAAATCATCGACCATTGATATGCCTTGGAGCGTGAGGGCCACCCCCTTACACATACCAAAGCGTTGAACTTGGTACCCATCGCCCACCAAAACCCCATACTTGGTTGTTGGTGATATCAACAACTTCAATAAGCTCACCAAAGAGTCTGAGATTGTGTGACGCGCCACTATCAATTAGAATGACCACCTCAACCTCCTGCACGGACCCCTTGACCTTGATGGTGCGCAGCCCGGGGTAGCCTTCTACCACCTGAGTGATAACTCAATGACAGATAAATCCATACATTCTTCGCCTACGGATAACTAATGGGTTTCCTCGGACTCACCAAGTTCATCATCGACCAACATGACTTAGAGCTCTCTAGTCTTGAATCGATGCCCATGGAAATACTTCTTATCGCAGCAGTAGCAAAGCCCCTTACTTCGCCACACTTATACTTCAGCCTCCGTCAACCTTTTAAATTTTGGTGGAAAAGTCTAAGGAGTAGTAGTCGAAGATGTATATGGGCTTAACAAAGAAGTGGATGAGGCTGGAAAACATTTAGTGGAAAATGGGCCTCAACTTAGTTGTACATTGGGCTAGGCTTGTGAAACTGTATGTGTAACTCAACCTTTGGATAGGCTTGGAACTAAAAGAAGGCCAAGAGTTTTGAGCCCAAAATTCTTCGTTTCAATCTACTCAGCACGATCAAACACCGACCTCAACGTCTCCGGTGGATCTACCAATAGCTCTAAGCAAATCCGGTCATGTAAACCATTGATGAAGACCCATCTTATGCCGCTTCGTGAGTATTGTACCCAAATGCAATTGGAGGAGTTCGAAGCGCTCTTGATATGCGGCGATAATGGTTTCTTGCTTCACCGCGAAGAACTACTGACACAACTCCAGTGGATGTGCCCCTTAAACCTGCGAGACAGCTCCGCCTTCAAATCCGCCCCAGGATTCAAACACTCTCTCTTGCTCCTCCGCGCGCAGCCAGATTTGCGCTGCTCCGACTAAATAGATCCGAGCGGCGCGAAGTTTAGATGCCCCCGTCATCTCGTGAAGCATGAAGTAATACTCTACCTAATTGAGCCACACAATCAAATCCTCTATCGCATGTCGGCATTTTGATCTTCCGAACCTCCAACCCGCCGCAGTACGGTGGCGGATCTGAGCTCCATTCTCCGATTTTCCTCTGTCGGAACGCTGGACTAGCAGATCTGACCCTTAAAAGCTTGGATATCCCCGAATATGTGAACCTTGAGATATGCATGTTGGATCCACACCCTGCTAAGGCATTAGCATCCTGGCCTAGGTGAAGAACGCTTCTAACTTCTGTGTAAGTCCCCGAATCTCAGATTTCACATCTGATATTTCAGATCTTACCTCAGATCTATAGTTTCCTACAGTTATGGACATGCCACCGACAAATGTTTCCAACATTGGGGTCTTGTTTAGCTGCTCCGGTAACTTCGACAACTCGAATTCCAACCCCTCCACCCGAGCGTCAATCTTCGGAGGCATGGCTAAAAAATGGCTGCTTTGATACCAATGTTAAGTAACAAAGGTGAGATTGAGTGAAAGAGGGGTACGCCTCTTGGGAGTTCATTGATATATGGGAAAAGTAGAAACAAAATACAACGATGAAGGAGGGAAAAACTCTCTTTACTCCACAAATCGCCCCTGATACTTATCTCTCTTACCATACCACAAAGGGTCACCAATGACTCGATGACTTAAAAAATACCCTACTGATACTGACTCGTCTCTTTACATACACTTGTCCCTGACTCACTATTGACTCACTCTTCACACAAGAATCGCTCCGACACACTTATAGGACTCCCTTTTCAACTGTAACCAACTCTGCTCACTCATTCGGGCCCACCTCAGGCTTGGATCCACTGCTCCCGCGTAACTTCTTCCTTTGATACACCTTAGTCACAAGCGGTCTACCCCAAATCCTAACAGAAAGATTTTGCAGCACTATTGAAGTAAATCCTTAAGCATTTGAAAAGTTTCCCAAATCCCAAAAAATGAAGAAAAGAACCACAACTGAAATACCTTAAAATGCCAAAAGATTCCCCAAATAGAAAACTCAAAATGGAATATTTAATAAACTATAAAATGGGTATATGCAATAATCAAACATACAAGCTTTCCACTAATACAAAACATAAATCTTATTCAAGTACTTAATCAACTGACCTTAACAATGGAAGCAATTGATTCATCAACAATCTTTACCAAATCAAAGCAAACAACTAGGGACATTAAAGCAAAAACCCCTTTTGGTAATCAAAGGAAGCTTCAATAGTCACTACAAAAAAAATAAAAAACTACCTAAAACAAGCAAAACCCAAAATAACATTGCATGAAAAAAAATCTAGAAAAACAAACAACACCCAAGAAAGACTAAACAAAAATAACAATTGAAAGAATTGTAACAAAAATTTAGACATTCCTTTGCAATTATGTTCCTAGAGCACAAATGGCATTGAAGATATCATATCATTAGTGTTGCACATTCAACAAAAAATTTCGGCAAAGTTTCCTTTATAAAACGGACTACCAAAAATATCAAAACCTAATAAACATCAGCGGGAGAATGCCTAGAAGGTCTCACATCTCCCCAACATTTCACAATATCATATAAACATGAATTAAAAGGCTAAATCCAAGTCATATATCAACATTTCAAGATACTCAAAAAATGATTGAAATCACAATTTTTTTTAAAAAAAAAATCACCTACTTGTAAAGCCTAATCCTTCACCACTACCAATCTTAACCTTGGTTACAGTTTTCACTACCAAACCTCAACATCTAGTAATCTAAACAAGACACATTCATTCCTCAAATTATCAATAGACAATCACACAAACCTAGATCCAAACATTCTTAATTACGCATTTAATAAGGAAGAAAGCATCGCAAAACCAAAACCCCAAAAACAAAACATAGTAGTGGTTGAATCAATAGTAGTGGTTGAAGAGAAAGGCTACAAACTTATTGATTATTTCTGATCTATTATTCAAACAAGGTTTTTTTTTTCTTTCTTAGCTACAAATCCAAAATTTCACCGACAACCATAACAACAAGAACAACATAGATGAAAACGAGAGCCCCAACAACAACTCCTCTTCACTGGGGCGTAAAGCGAAGAGATCCTTTAATCTACCAACAACAACATAGATGATCCACCAACACAACCACCACTACCCCCATCAATCTACACAGACCCTTCAATCTCCACACAGAAATTTCGACAAAGTTTCCCTTATAAAATAGACTACCAAAAATTTCATAACCTAATAAACATCAATGGGAGAATGCCTAGAAGATCTCACATCTCTCCAACATTTCATAATATCATATTAACATGAATTAAAAAGCTAAATTCAAGTCATATATTAACATTTCACGATATTATAAAGGGATTGAAATCACAAGTTGTAACCAAAATGAATGCATTGTACAATTACAAAACGTACCTGAATTCCCTTTATTGCCTCAACTTCAACTCTTGCTCATATGCATTGAACCTAGTTCACATGAAATGCAGAAATTCAATTCAAGAAGATGCTAATTGTTTAATGACAATGTCAAGCAATACTAACTTGCATATGAATCATGTGTGAGTAAGTTAGGATTTACATCAAATATATTAGTTCGGATTGTTTATGATGGAGTAGTCTCCCAATCAAAGCAGGTACACATACATGCATAGTAGTTTAATTAATTACTGATTAATTAAGGTATTAACTTGATTGATTTGGTTAATTATATAATGTTAATGTGCAGGTCTTAATAGATGTGGAAAGAGTTGTAGACTTCATTGGATGAATTACTTGAAACCAAATATAAAGAGAGACAACATTTCTTTTGATGAAGAGAATCTCATTATTAAACTTCATAGGCTATTGGGTTGGAGGTTGAGGATCTCATTATGAAAATTTGCTTTTACTTGTACGCTATATATGTTTGTGTTATCATACAGCATTTGCAGATTTCTTTTCTTATAGGCAATTCAAAAACTAAAAATAATTCAATTAGATGTAGAATAGAGAAAAGGACACGGTGGTTGGGCGGCAGTTAAGTGTTTAGAAGGGCAAGAAAATCGACATTTAGTTTTCTATTCCAGTAAATCAGTCGCAGATGAAGTGGACCTTAGTTCAGTAGGTATGAGTCTGCTGCATATGCAGAAAGGATAAAAAGATTCCATTTCTCAAGCCTAGGTAACTGGTATTAAGCATTGATGCCAATGAGAATACACAAGAGAAAATCAAGCCACCACTGAGAAGAATAAACATATATAGATTAAACCAGGAAAGCCTCAACACATTATGCTAAACATAAGTAAATCAAATTGTAGTGTGTACCTTGAAAGCAACAAGGTTATCAATATTATTCATAAGATGAACTAAGCAAGAACTCTCCTTCAGCAGCTCAACTGGAAATAAAGGGTAAATGACAAATACATAGACAAAACAGATTAGCATCATCTTCCAAATGGTTAAACTGTGGAGAAGAATAAGTAAGAAGAAATAAAACAATAAAAAGTACATCATTAAATAGATAAAATGTTAAATGGACTACATTAAATAAAAGTACTACGAGATATTTTTGCATTTAATAACCAAGGGAAGGGACTAAAATCTTATTTAGTCTTTCTACTAATGAAGAGGATCTCATGGAGATGTACCATTTATTCACATTGGAAGCCGAGACAATTTTCCATTAGAGGCATGCCCTACTTTACCTTATTTTATAATTCTTCTCCTCTTAAAATTCATTAAAAACTCACGAAAGCTGCAATTGGTTTCAATAAGAAAAGGAGTCTCGGTCCCCAAAACCTTTTTAGGCCTAAAGTGAGGGAGTTTAGAGCAGCTACTCTCTTTTACCTCTCCTTGGTGCAAAAGAGAATAGCTGATTGTGAAATCAAACAATTGTGAAATCCATTATCTATGACTGCAAACCACGCGACCTCTGATTGTGAAATCCATCATCTACTCACTTTTTACTTGCAATAAGACAACGTTTGTCTCTTTTTTCATATCAATTCCAAGTTTTTTTAAAAAATCCTTGCTCTTATATGTTTGTTGGAGCTAAAATCATTGCAATAAATTAGACATAAGGTTAAGATGGAAACTGCCCTTTATTTGTCATTCGCAGTCACTAATGGAGCTTGAATCAACTACTTGTGAGAATACTGTATCAAATAATTGCAATCTTAGAAGACAAAAGTAAGGATACACAAATACAACAGAAAAAAAAAAAAAAAAAAAAAAAAAAAAAAAAAAAAAAAAAAAAAAAAAAAAAACTTAAGATTTGATGTGCTTCTAAACACTCCAGCATCACAGTTTCGTAATCATGATTCAAGCTGCTTTCTCGATCACAAGTACTAAACATATTCTGTAATCTATCTTAACAAACACACATACATATACATAAGAAACTGTAATCACACACACGTACATACATACATAAGAAACACTAGTTCTTAGTCTAATTGGCGTATGAAACGTAACTTGGAATGTCTTAGAGAGTGAGACTTCTTGATTGTCTCATTGTATTTGAATCTTGATAGGATTAGATTAATACTTAAAAATTTAAAAAACTTAAAGAAATTAATTTGTAAAAAAGGTAAAAGAGATTGATAATGGTGATGATGCTGGAGGAGATGTAATTTCAAATGGGTCTCCTGGTTATCAAAGATTAAGCTCATTAACAACTTAGTTGCTCGTTAAAAACTTCTAGACATGCCACATTCTTCCTTGTCTATGCTCTCACTACTCTCAATTGGCACCAATCAATTAAAGTTGAACTTCTGGTCCAGCAACATAAACGAACTTGAACCAATGCTTATTTGTCCTTCTCTTACCTGTATACATTAAATCTAAAGAAGTAACTAAATCTTCTTTGTGTACTCAGTATCAAATGATCCGCTTTGTATACTTTTTTTTTCTTGTATTCTTTATACACATAACAAACACTCTCTGAGTCTCTTGTGTGGATTGAAATGTATATGAATACAAGAAAATGAAATCAGACCTACTTAATAATTGAGATCAAAGAAACTTAGATCAAGAAAACATGTCCTATCCACCCTAATAAACAACATAAAAAATGAAGAATCCAACACATTAAGGGAGACCATTGAAAGTTGTTCAAACTTCACATGCAAAGATTGATTTGATCCCAAACTTACTGTAATTTATAGATGAACAAGAAAACCCTAGAAACCCAAACTTACTGTGATCGTCTGATTGATGAATGGGAATCCGTTGATGGGGGATTGAGATCAGGGGTGACTTTCATTGTACTGTTGAAGTGGTTTTTGGAGAGAGAGAGAGAGAGAGTTGGCTCACCAGATCTTCTTCCTCTCTACGTTTCGCGTTGCAGAGCACGGCAGATCAAACTAGGGTTTCGATCATCGAAGAGATTACCTTGGAAATTTTGGCAAACCTCGGTGGATTGCGAGCTCGTTGTTCTCTGATGAAGCAATCCACCGCCGAAAGGGACGACGAAGAGGAGTGCAGGCCGTGGCATCGCAGGCTCTCAAAAGGAACGACGAGGAGGAGTGCAGGTCGTGGCGTAGCAGGCTTTCAAAGAGGACGAGGAGGAGGAGTGAAGACGAACAGTGGTCTCTGGGGGTTGAGGACAGTGGTAAAGGAGGCGCTGGTGGGGGTGAGAGGAGAGGAGTTGAAGTTCGTGAGTATCGATACATAAGTGTAGAGGTATTTGTGCCTTTTTTTATCTCAGTTAAGACTTTCCGTAGCAACATATTACAAATTACCAATAGATTAGTAACGGATTTTGCTAATCCGTTCCTAATCCGTGGTAAAAGATAGATTGCAACGGATTTACAATTGATTAGCAATGAATTAGTCAAAATGTGCTGCTAATCTATTGGTAATTTGTGTGTGTGACTAGAAGATTTGGTTGATTGAGTGAGTGTGCACTGTGGAACAACATTAGATTGAAGCGTTATATAAATCTTCTTGAATTTGCCTTCACGAAACGATTGAGTGATTGTATGTTTCGTTGCTAATCAAGGTGGCTACGACAATTAAGTGGGCGATTGGTAGAGCTGGTGGAGTTTTTGGCCAAGGTGGAGATTGGTGGGGTTTTTCATTCAAACTCCATGTCCTAATTTAATTAGGAATCATTTTTTAGTTTGTGTCTAATTAGTAAGTTAATTGTTTGAGTCCATGTAAGATTGATGTTGTTAATTTCAGTCCAATTATGTTTTATATTTGTTGGTTGCGTCCAATTAGGATTTGGATTTGTTTTTAAATAATGTTTTAGTGTTCTAGTTGGATCACAAGTATGGTTTTCGAGTATCTATATAAAGAACCCAAAATTAGTTTGTTATGAACAAGGTTAATGCAAGTTTAAGTTGATTTAATAAAGTTGTTTGTTTGAGTGTTAGTGTGAGATTGTTTCCACTGTGTGTGCGTGAATTCTCAACAAGAGAGAGTTGAGCGCGAAAGTGAGCAGAACATAGAGAAAGAGAATAGAAAGTGAGACAGATCGATGATCACGAGAGGAGTCGAAAATGGTGGGGTTACATCGATCAAACACTAACTTGTTTTCACATTATAAAAGGGCTGAAAAACTTATCCATTCAATGAACTCTAACCCATGCCTTTTTTGTCTTTTTTTTTTTTTCATTTTCTTGACTCATTTAACACATTTTTACCGCAATTAAGCTCTGAAGAAGTAGGGATAATTTCACAAAATTTACTAATAATCTCCCTTTTCGCGATGAAATACATATATTAGACATTCATTACAAAAAATAACAATTACCTAATAATTGCCCTTTTTCACCAACTCGAATCAATACATATCGTAATTAAAATTTACTAATCTTGTAATTAACAGCTAATACAAGTTTATTGGAAATTAGGGATAATTTCACAAAATCTAATAATATTAGTTTGATAGTGTAAAAAGAAAGTCAGACTCATTGTAGATTACATAGTCATAGAAATTAAGCAATAACCTATAAATTGATTTACTTGTTCAATAAATGGCACGAAAGCAACTTTCTTACAGTACAACGTTGGACTTTATTATATTCAGTTATGCAATAACCACTCATTCTCAAAGTAGTTGAGTTCCATACATAAATCGACTTTTTTCAAAATAATAAAAATTTAAGAATGAGTGACGACAAAAAATAGAAAAAGAGCAATATCTTCAAAAATAACCAAACCTAAAGTAAATTTTATAGCTTTAAGTGAAGGCCATAAACCTTAGTTAAAGAAATAATTAAAGATGAAAAAGTGAAGAACTAATGGTAGAGAAATGATAATAAAAACAAAAGTGCAATGAATACAAATTTCACTAAACTTTTTTTACTTTTCCTTCTTATATATTTCAACTAATGACAAAATGAACTTACTTTATTGAATTCCTCTTCTTTTGGGGGTGGGCCAGCTAGGTGTGAAAAAAGTCTTCATGAGGTGGGCTAGTCTTCATAAACTTAGGCCATTTTTGGTTAAGGGTTAGTTAGAGATAACTTACAGCTTTAGGGTGTGAGATATCTCTCCCATACTATCTCTTTATGGAGTTATTTCTCGTGAGTTGTGGACATAATTACCCATAATTAATGACTCATTTATTACCCATCTTTCTTTTGTTCGAAGACTATTTATTTTGATTCATATTTTTATTGTTTAAAAATGTTAAACTTCTCTGCAAGTTTAAAGTTGAACCAAATATGAAAATATTAACTCCAAGGAGATAATTTTCAAACTAACACTGTAAGTTACAAAAATAAACCAAAGGAGGCGTTAATGTTTTTGAAAAGCCAAACTATATAGAGATGGGGTTAAATTAGCAGTAGTTGCATGTGTTAAAGGATCTGGAATATTCACCAAAAAAAAAAAAAAAAGGACCTGGAATGACCATAACCTCAGAATATTCTGGGTTGCACCGGGTTTTCCAACTGATCTTCTATGATCTACCTAACAGACTTAACAGTGATTTAAATGCAGTCATGAATTAGAGCCGCTGCAGGGTAGTGGAGCCCTTCATCTGATTCATACTTGACAAACTCGCTAGCATATAATATGATAGTATGATAAATAGACTCCTCCCTGAAGCACATCAAACACATGGTTTATCGATTAGCATTCCGATTTTATTGACACAACCTCGTAATAATCTCTGTTAAGATTTGATATTAAGATTTAAGATCATTCAATTACAACTGAAAGATATTGTGGTTGTAACTGTCACCTATATAAATAGGTGGTTTGTACTTAAGAAAGATATACTATGTTGTTCCCACACTTGCTTTGATCACGTTGTGTCGATTTTGTCTTGTATTTCTTTTCTTTTGATCGACATCCTTGACTACGTAAGAATCATGCTTTGGTCACCTTGTGTCGATTTTGTCTTGTCGATGTCCACTTTGTTTATCTTAGGTCGTCTATTCGTGCTTGCTTCCATTACCATCTACTATGTTGTTCCCACACTTGCTTGTCCGTCTCTACTCCCTAGTCCTATTCGCCTGTATGCCTGTCTCTATGTCGCTACTTTGCTCATTTGTGCATGTCCACCCATGCATCTTACTTATTGTGCATTGAATCAAGATCTTTTTTTTTAGTCAAAAACAAATTTATTTTTTTTTGCAATTTGTGTGTTGCCGCTGTGATCGCAAGCCTTGCGCTCATCTCTGCCTTGCATTACATGAAATCATGTGATTTCCTCACATGCCTGCCTCATCTACCCATGCGACCATTAAGTCGGTCATCTGCCTGTGTGCCTTATGTTGCTCATCTGTTTGATCTGTGATCAACTGTGAATTGCTCTGCCCGCGTGCTTGTGCACTTCAGATTTGCTCATCAGTCGATCCTCTGTGTGTATGTCGTGGCTTACAACATATATGTGTTTTTGCTTTGTGGGTTGTCGTTGATTAATTTCCTCTACAATGAACCCTAGATATGTTTTGTGCCATTTGTTCACTTGAATTTGTTCTTGTGTTGCCTCGGCACACTCTACTTATTTGTTTAGCAAACTTAAGTTGGTTTTGATAAATCATCTTGAGTTTAAGGGAGGGTGTTAAGATTTGACTTTAAGATTTGAGATCATTCAGTTGTAATCAAAAGATATTGTGGTTGTCACGATTACTTATATAAATAAGTGATTTGCACTCAAGAAAGATACACAATAAAGATTATCTATTTTGAAAATTAACAATCTCGAGAAGTGTTTAGCTTTTGATGGTAACTCGAGCCACAGTTTATTTCAATCACCTTGCACCCTGTTAAAGTCATATATTCTGCCCCCACCGAAAAAAATAGCTTTGAGGATCCATGAGGGCGCCGCCAAAGCTTTTGGTTGTTGAAGTAAACACTTCACTTGCATAGCTAAGTTCAGACTATAAAGGTCTTTCAATCCCATTCCATCACCCTCGGTTCGCACACATAATTTCATTCAATTAATTGTACTACTGCGTTGATTTCCACTAGCTTAATCTTTTACTTCTCACTAAAATGAATTCATCATGCATCATCATCATCTAAAGCTTTTCTCAAATGCATTTTGGTAACTGAAAAGTATCCATACGGTTAAGCCCTGAGCAATAGATTTCTACATGATCTCTGTTTTCCTATATATCCTTGAAAAAGATATATCAATGTAAGGACTTGAGATGATCATCCGTCCCCATCAAGTGGAGTTTTCAAGGATTAAGGTATGAATGAACTGCTTAGGAACTGGAAATATATCTTGGGTATGGCTGACTCAGTAGGCTAGGAATGGAAGGGAATGACGTTAATGGTATGAATGGCATGTACGAAATGAATGTGTTACAAAAGACTTAAGATGATCATCCGTCCCCATCAATGGGTCGGTAACCCGACCTACGTCTGTTGTTGTAAGAATTGAACAATGAAGTACGGGGAAGGGATTCGAGGCATTTTGGAGAGAGGCGATAGTGTATCAAGTGGTATATTTTGGAATTTTTGTACATTTTGGACTGCATCCTTTGTGGCTTGGGAGATTTTGCTTGTTACTTGCAAATCCGGGATCTTTGTTTTTTCTTTCATTTTGGGCTGTACATATTACTTTACTTATAGTGATGAATACAATTTACTCTCAAAAAAAAAAAAAAAAAAGTAAATTATTGCGTATGCGCCCGCACGTGTAGAAGAAGTAGAAAAGAGAGCTAATGAAGTGCACCAGATAGTAGCAGCATCTATTTGGAGTTCTGCATTTTTTAGAAGAACTGCTAGCAGAATGAACGTCATATAAGTCCAATACTAGTCCAAGCTGCCGCGCCAACAAAACATTCCATCAAATTGCATCGAAGTAAATTAGAGACATTAGTCTATTATTAGAAGTTCTACTTATTAGAAAATTTTTCTTTTTTCACTGAAAGAGTGTTTCTTTTTTCTAGTTTTTCAGTATAGCTAGTTTCAAATTTTCTATTGTACCAGAAGTCTAACAAAGACGATCAGTTATGAAATGAGAAGACAGGCTATTACTTGGAAGAAAATGCTTTAAGAAGCAGCAGTCATGCACGGGTCTGAGACTAAGGGAAGCCTTGTATATAAGACAGATTGACTATCCAAAATCCAAATACAAAAGCAATAATTATAGGAACAGGATAGACTTGCATGAGAAACTACGTACTCTAATCTAAGTCTCAACTAATTCATAAAGTTTAAGGCTATTCGTGCAAGCTCTAACTTCAATATTACCTACCTACTTCCTCAATTAATTGCTCAAAAAAAGAAACAATGAATACTCAATCTCCCTCTATTTAATTTGCCTCTAAGCAAACTGATAAATACAAAAAGGAAAATGATTTTTTTAACATTCTTTCGATACATACATTTGCTACACAATGGTGTAGGTTCTCTTGAAATCTATGCGACACACATCCCAATCAAATCTAAACCATTATTTAGCAAATATATGTCTCCTAGTCATAAAAGCCCCGTTCAAGCTCACCAAAAAAAAAAAAGAAAAAAAAAGAAAAAAAAAGCTGTCCAAAGATATGTTTCAAGATTTCTACAATAAGGTCAGTTTGTGCTCCGTACCTAGTATGTAAAAAACTTTTAAGAGATGGAGTAAGATATTTCAATCACACAATTTGAATCAAGAAAGACATTCATAATGCTTGAACAACACAAACAACCATAGAAAAATTAATTCAGGCTTTTACGTCCTCTGGAATCCAATCAAATATCCACATTGTCTTAACTTGTTTTCACCAAATATGAATCTGTACATACATATGTATGTATCTCAGACAAGAGGGAATAAAACTGATTATTGGCAATGAATTCTCTAATTAACTACAAAAGAATAAAAGAATAACAAAAAAGGTTTGGAATATGTTTTAAAGTTGCTTCACTCTCGGCATGACTTTGATCTTTCTCCAACGCAGTCTGCTCTTTATTTTCCGCACAATATCTGACATTGATTTTCTCCAATTCAAACTTTTCTTTAAGTTCGGTGCAATTGATGCCAATTCGTCACTATTACTACTCTTTTTCTCTTCCATCTTTGCAAACGGGTAGCGTCTAAGATACCTTTGTCTTCTAATTAACTGATCATGATAACATGTTGGCGACCATGACTTGGGATGATCAACACTGCAGCGCTCGGATTGGTCGTCGTCGACAACAGTACTCATCACGTTCATCTGAAATCTCAGGAAGTCCTTGTCAGATTCCGGCCATGAATAAAGGCTCTTGAAACTCACTTTAGTTTCAGTGGGACTATAATTACAATTCAACTCCATTGCTCAACTAGTACTTCTCCTTGATTCACGTCTCACAATCTCAATTAAAACTAATTAATTATTTTATTAACTCTCATTGAAACTAATGAAAATCAATTAGACTCCGTAGCATATATATAGAGAAATTTCCATTAAAAAGTCAGTATCCGATACCAACACGAACTTGATAAAAAAAAATGATAATCTAATAATACCAAATATATAAACGCCGTAAGCCACGCATATCTTTAATTTTTACCCGTCAATTAACCTTTAGATACGGGGCTTTGAGTTACAATCCTTATCGGACGGCCATGACGTGCGGGGTTCTTTTTTGTTGGATTTCTATTGAAAGTCGGAAGACTCGGAACCCATTCAGTCCCCGCACGCCTTCTCTCTTTATTTGGGGCTCTAATCTTTGATTCATTGATTGATCAGTATATAATTAATCAGTAATGGCTCCTCTTCCATCGTTGCGGGATTACTCAATTTTGATTGTTATTCGCCCGCTCTTTGCAATAGCAATCACGCTCTCTCTCATTTTTCTGGGTAACTATTATATAAATACAATTGATTTCAGGATTGATGATGAAGTGAACAATTTGTAATTTGGTGGGTGGGTGGATGGGTGTGTTTGTTCAGGTTGGGTGATTGCGTGGAAATTGGTGTTGGCTCATGTTCCTCTGGCACAGGAGATCCGGAAGAGCTTGAGAAAGAAGGAGCCCGTGAAGCCAAAACCTCCCACGGGCAGGCTCTCCAGATTCTACAGAGCTGTCGTCGATTCCTCGTCTGGATGAGTAATTTTCGTTACTTTGTCTCATCTTTGATTGATTGATTGATGATTTTTAACCGAGTTCAGAAATTTTGTGTTGATCTACGGACCCTTTCACTCAAACTCTGTTGATCAGAGCATACTCATTTCATTGAGTAGGATAGTTTGTTACAATAGGTCCTCACACTTATCCGTACCGGGGTGTATTCAATTGAAATTTTTAGTTACTTTTAGTTACTTTTATAAGTAGATGACTTTTATAGACTTGAGACTTGTAGATTTTTGGAGACTTTTTAAAACTTTGATAGACTTTATTTTTAATGACTTTTAGTAACTTTAATGGACTTTTGTAAGGACTTTGATAGACTTTGATAAACTTTTATTTGGATGACTTTTGATAAACATTCATGTAAATCTCGAAATCGAACAGGGGTATGTGCCCCACTTTTCACCATCTTCAACCTTTGCTTCGTTCTTCCTTCGTTTCTCCTCACTGTCTTGCTGAATCTCTCTCTCTCAATCCCTTCTCTCGTTCTCTCTCAATTTTGCCCCTATGATGAATAAAGAAGAAAAGAAGAAGACAAGACTGTTAATTTTGATTTTAGGGACTGTGTATGTGTGGGTGTTTGTGTGATTGAGGGAGAGGAAGAAAGGAAAGAAGTAATCAAGAAAGAAAAAAAAATAGAAGAGACCGAGACAGTCGAACCAGAGAGAGATGAAGAAGATGACTTGACTGGGGGGGAGGTTGGCTATGGTTGTATTCGGCTATAGGGGAGGGAAGAGTTTAAGCTCAACCCCAGCCAAAAAACAAAAAAAAGGGGTCGATTGACTTTGATGGACTTCTTGCACATTTTTTAAAGCTTCGGTTACTTTTTAAATGAAAAAATAAACTACTAAGGTTATTAAAAATATTTATTGTAAAAATAACAAATAAAGTACGAAAGAAAGAACATAGATCTAATGCATATTATTATTTACTACATCAACATCACTCCACATTTCAGTAGCTATAAAATTCCTCCATTGGTTGGCATTCTCCCTTTGTTGTTCTTGAGTTTCAGAAAGTATTTCAAAATCATCATCTTCTTCACTATCTGAGGATAATGCATCTTCAGTATCTAATTCAATTGGAAATTCATCAGAACGACACTCCTTGCGAAGATAGTTATGTAATCCCGCACAAGCCAACACCACTCTCTTGAATTTTAAATGGAAATGGAGGAGCAGTTTTAAAAATTGTGAACCGTGATTTGAATATGCCAAACAACCTTTCAACCACATTCCTCAAAGATGCATGTCGAAGATTGAATAATTCGTTAGCATTTTCAGGATGTCGCCCTTGCCCGGTAAAATCGGAAAGATGATAACGAACACCTCGAAAAGGAGCTAAAAACTGACGCCGATTCAGAAAACCACAGTCCACCAAAAAATATTTACCTAAAAACATACTAAAAATAAATAAATTAAATACAAGAATATAAAAACAAGTACTTTGACATTAATTAGATCATACCTCGTGGTACTTAAATAACAGAATATAAAAAAACAAGTAATTTTGACATTAATTAGATCATACCTTGTGGTACTTTAAGTCCATTTCTCCTAGATAAAGCATCAGTCAATATTCTTGAGTCATGCGCCGATCCTTCCCATCCGCTAAGAACATATATGAACTCCAAATCAAAGTTACATGCAGCCAAGACATTTTGGGAAGTGAAGTCATGACGATTGCGATAGTTGCTACTATCATTTCCAACAATCATTGCTGGAATATGGGTACCATCGATAGCTCCAATACAATCCTAAAAATAAAGAGCAAGAACAATTAATGACCACATCATCATCATCATCATCATCATCATCATCATCAACAACTACAACAAGAACAAAAAATAATTCTATTATAACAACTCTAGCAATAATTAGAACTTACTTTGAAGTAAGGATAAAATCTTGTACTATCTCTTATGATTTGTGAGGTCGAGGATTTAGGCTTCGCCATCATATCTACTGCAATTACGTTCAGAGCCCTTAAAATCTTGTTGAAACTTTGGCTGGTGCTAAAATGCGATCTATTAAAGGTTTTTCGAATCAAACAATATCAAGAATTTTGACCCACATTGAGTAAAAATGTAGCCAACATTTCTTCAATAGTTACAAATCGTGTATCATGTACCAGAGCTTTTTCTCTAATAATTTTGCATAACTTTCGAAACACGTCAGGATACATCCTATAAATTTGTCGAAAGTGTTCTACATCCTCGTTCAATATTGTTTCTATGTATTCAGACCCATTTCTAGTTACAAAGCGCCTGGTTAAGGGTCGTGTAACGGGCTCACAATACATAGAAAGTATAACTTCATGCAATGTTTGTAGAATTGCTTGCATAGAAACCAACAAACATTCAAGTATTTCTGTTAGTTCTTCCACCTCGTTCTCTTCCATTTCCACTTCCTCTGATTCATCATATCTTTGCATGTTTAATGAGACATCATGTAAATAATATCACCTAAAATCAAAAAAGAAAAATTAAACATGTCGAAAAATATAACATTCAACATGTGGAAGTTTAAATCATGGTCGACAAGGACAATATCGAATAATACTAAAAAAATATTATTAACTTCAAACAAAGTATTATTCATCAATCCAACATTATGGCGGAGTCTGAAAAAAAAAACAATCTCTAACTAATAAAATACGAATGTAGTCATTAATAAAATAATATAATAAATTTTAAGTGCATTCCAAAAAAAATTCTAAAATAAATAACTACTTATTTTGTCAACTGAAACACTATCCACTTAGAACGTTCTTCAGAAGACATATCCATGAAATCGATCTTTTTGGCTCTTGTGTTCAACAACTCGAGGACCTTGAAACGAGTACTATCAGTCAAATCTGGGATTTCCTTAATAAGCTTCCAACATCCGTGGTCTCTAGCCGTAAATCTATCAACCTTATTAGCAAAACTAGAAATTGTTTCTGTCGGTTTATTCAAAGAATCCATTTGAAAATTATTATTTCTGCTTGAGTCTAAATTTCCTTATTTCTCAACTCTGTTCCTCTTTCTGGTTACTGAATGAACCTCCAAATTCATTGGCTCAATTGTTGGAGAAGCATTAAAGCTTCCAACTGTTGGAGGTTGATTTAGGTTTTTCTATTGATGCTCGTTTCTTTGTACAAAAGCCTCCGCATCATAGTCGTAAGTAAGATCTTCCAATACATCACCACTAGTTTCCTCTACTTCAAATGTCCTAGCATGAGTATCATCCCCAAGTCCAATCGAGTATCTCCCCGAGGCAGTTGCATTTCCGACAATTATCCTTAAGTCATCATAATCAGCAAACGTGTCCGTCTGATAATGTCTTTGATTAGGATGAGACTGGTCAAATACAAAAAAGAGTTAATACATACTTTGGTACAATATCTTAATGGAATAATTAAAAATCTCACCTTGAAGTATTCCTCCCATACTTCATTGCTTGCCGTGAATTTTTTGGTAACGGGATCCCATCCAAATCCAGAGTTGCAACGCATAAGCTCAACATAGGCTTGATAACGGTCTTTGAACCATTTCCATCGACTTTTGTAATTTAAGAAATTTCTTTCACATCCAAGTGTTGCATTAAGAACATGAAGTATTTTTTTTTCAATGGTTGCTTTAGTAAAAACACCATTACTATCGCGCCATCCACGATTTGCAGATTCAACCAACAATTTAAGCAACTCATTGCTCTCTTCCGCGGTCCATGTAGTATATTTTACCACACCTTTTCCTTTTTTTTTTTGGTTTTCAACAGTTACTTGTGAGTCTCCCATCGCACTATAATCATATATATATAAATTAGTTTGATTAGGTTTTTCAATGCAAGAAAAAGGACAAACAGAGACACCAACAATACTCAGCCAACAGAAATCAAATCATGCAACCATGATACTAGGACCTTAATGCATACATTTGCTGGGATTTTGTGAGGAGCAAAAGGAGTGCTTCCTTGTATATGACCTTAATTCATCTTCCTAAGATATTTGCATCCTTTCCCTCTACTTTTCCACTGCCACCTTAACATCCTTTCATCAATCAAAGATTCAAACCTGATAGGTCTGGTTTCCAAAGTTCCCAACTTCCACTCAAGTAATCAAAACTTTCGCCTTTTTTTTTATCCAAAATACAAAATATGCAAGCATTTAGAGTTAACAACCATGTCAAGATGATAACAATTATCCAGAAAGTAATACACGGACATGTAGCAAAAGTGTCAAAGTTCTGGATTTCATGGATATGTCTAATCATTCAATTGACTCAAATTTCCTAATCATACAATGGTGCTATCTTTACTTCGAATTGACTCAAAGGAAAGAAGAAGATAGCACCAATTGACTCAAAAGAAAGAAGAAGATAGCACCAATTGACTCAAATTTCCTAATACCAAATTATGTTAGACCAATCATATAACCACGCTACAAGTCTAAGCATTAATGACTGACCAATGAGGACATTAACAATCAATGATGTGAAGACATCATCAAAAACAGATAAATATATGAGAGGAAAACATAATCAAAGCAGCTACAAGCATCTTCTTGCCACTATTCGCAACAACAAATTAAGAACAACCACTAATTATAAACTCCAACACTACTCCCTTTTTCTTGTTCTCTTCTCAGTTCCATCAACTTGTTGCATACTACTACTAATCGCTTACTCACAGGATTTACTAAATCAACATACCAACAAAACGTTAAATTCTAACCTAACTCAACACAAGCCTTTTTCACAACAACACGGGGTTGGCCATATGGATAATTTATGTTGTTCTATCTATGCATGGCTACGTCTATAGTTGCATTAATGTCAATCAGATCATTTAATTATTTTCAAGGTCATTTTATACTCCCCACCCTCTTATTTATTTCCTATGGCATTTTCATTTGCTTTTAGTGGGTCACCTAATTACTACAAACAAGTACACCAATCAGACATTTTAAAGTAAGCCAGCAAAAGATGGTTAAAATTTATAAGAATTCTATAGTCAAGTCTCCATTTTCGGCCTGCAATGCATGTTCAATTGTGCTAAAACAAATTGCACCAGGTTCACAGATACCCGAGATAAGCAGTCATCAAAGGAAACACAATAGGTGCGACGAGTAAATACAAATGTTAAATTCCTAAAAAAACAAAAAACAAAAAAAACAAAAAAATGTTGAAGCTCAATAACTGATAACAGTATGAGAAAGTAATATCAAATTCTAATCATAAATATATGCAAAGATATTCAGAAACTTGAGATATTCTAATCATAAACTCTTTCATTTGACTCAAATTTGAGTCAATTGGTGCTATCTTTACTTCAAATTTACAACAAAGATGCAACAATGATTCTCTACAATCATGTTTGGGCGACCCGGCCAGTTTAATTAAACTAGTCTGTAATAATTAACTTGCCCAGTTGTCCAAAGTCTCGTAAACTCTTACACATAGAAACCACATTTGAAGAAGAAATGAAAACCAAATAATGAATTCAAACCAAAGCGAGAGCACTCCCATTAATTAAGAAGCAAATTAAACAATGATTGCTCGCACTCCCATTGTTGCATATTTAATACACGGACATGTCTGCTCATAACAAACACAAGAACCCTCCAACATATTCACACAGACAGAAGAAAATTACACAGATGGAGAAGCGAGAGAGAGGGAGAGAGAGGGAAAGAGAGGGAGAGAGAGAGAGAGACGTTGGATGTTACCTCCGATAGCGTCGAAGCAAACGATGGAGAAGCGAGGAAGCGATGGAGACGACTGAGAGCAGACGACCGAGAGAGAGAAAGAGAGTGAGAGAGATTTCGCGATGAGAGAGAGAGGCGACGAAGAAGAAAAAAAAAGTCCCCGAAAGTTTCTCGTGGAGGCAAAGAGATGGAGAAGACTTTCAACATATATAGGGTTACGTGAAAAGTCTCCAAAAGTCATCCAAACCCACAAATCTACAAAATTTCTAAACAAATTGAATACCCCTTACAATTAGAGAGTTTACAAAAGTTTAAATTGAATACCCCAAAACTTTTAGAGACTTTTTAAAAGTCTCTAAAAGTTCACATCGAATACACCAAACTTTTAGAGACTCTCTAAAAGTTTTAATTGAATACCCCTAAACTTTTTTAGGGAATAAAAGTAACCAAAAGTCTATTAAAATCTCAATTGAATACACCCCTGGTAGTGTCAATGACGATGTACATACTTTTAGATATATTTGGGCATATTTTATATTATCATTAATCAATTATAGGCTAAATCCCTCTTAGCCGTTAACTAGCCTTTATGTAGCCATTGTAAATTTGTATATTTATATTCATGTATTGCAAAGGAATGTATACAACTTTCATTACAATTTCAAATTCTCACATTGCTTTCTTAAGATTATTATGGTATCGGCGATGATCATTCTATTCATTAAGTGAGACCTTCAATCTAAGCAAGTTCAAAAGAAGCTCGTTGTCGCTACTGCAAATAATGCGGCGGTCAACGCTTTCATGACTTCTAACATTTCTTTCACTTCTAACCCTCTAATTCATTTTGCAGGAATGACTTCTAACATTTCTTTTACTTATATCCCTCTAGTTAATTTTGCAGGAATGACTTTTAACATTTATTCACATCATATTACTAATTAGGTTATTGACTCAGGTTGCACAAGTCATATGGCACATGATTTTATTCTTTATATATAAAACCTTATCAAGGTTCACTAATTAAATGACCAAATGGCAATCTTGTTTTCGTATCACATATTGGTGAATGTAAGATCACACCTAACATAACACTTAAAAATATTTTATATGTTCATTCATTTAAATTTAATTTGCTTTCTATTTGTAAGGTTACAAAAGATCTAAATTGTTATGTTCAATTCTTTTCTAACTATTGCACATTTCGGGATCTACTCTCAAAGAAGGTAAAGAATGTCATAGTCTTTATTATCTAGATACAAATGTCGTTCATTTTACTTCTTTTGCGATTTCTCATAATGTAGATTTATGGCATTGACGTCTTGGACATCCAAGTTTTAATATTTTACCAAAGTTTTCTAATTTAGAATAATTCATTTTCAAATAAATGTTCATGCACAATATGCCCTTTGGCCAAGCAATCTCGTTTACCTTTTAGTCATAGTGATAATAAATCTATTGCTTGTTTTAACTTAATTCATGTTATTGTTTAGGGACATATAGTAATTGTTCTATTACCAGTGCACGCTATTTTTTAACTATCGTAGATGATTATTCTTGCACTACATGGGTATATTTAATGTAACAAAAATCACAAGCATTTTATTATCTTCAAAACTTTTTTTTTATTTTGATTAAAAATCAATTTAAAGTTTCTATGAAACAAAAACGTACTGACAATGTTTTATAGTTTTTCAATAAAATATTAATGACTTCTTGCCTCAATCGGTGTTGTTCATCAACATACTTGTGCTTACACGACTCAACAAAATAATGTGGTTTAGCGTAAGCATTGTCACTTGCTTAATGTTGCATGAGCACTTCGTTTTCAAGCAAACTTACCTTTAAAATTTTGGGATGAGTGTATCCTTGCTGCAATTTATTTAATTAATACCAACTTATCTAAAGTCCTCGACGGAAAAACTCCGTATGAATTATTATTTAATAAATTACCTTCATATGCACATTTGCTTATTTTGGTTGTTTATGTTTTGGTTGTAATATTCATATCCAAGATAAATTTGATCAACGTGCCCTTCAAGGAATTTTTATTGGATACCCTTTTGCCAAAAAAGGCTACAAAATATTTGATATTCAAAGTCAAAAGATCTATGTTAATCGTGATGTCATTTTTCAAGAAAGTATATTTCCTTGTCAATCTTTTAATTCATATAATTCTTTTTCCAAAAATAATATATCGTTGCCAATAGATAATGATGAACCACCTATGATAGATGAAGAATTACTTCAAGAACTGTCTCATCCTATTATATCACCTTCTAGGCCTATTGTTACACCCATTGTCTCTCCTAATAATAATGAGCTCAATTTAGATTTAGTGCAAGTTGATAATCCTCCTCTAAGGCGTTCATCACGAGTATAACAACCATCAGTAAAATTGAAGAATTATTGTCGTTATAATGCTCAAACATCTTCATCATCAATTAGTACAACTTTTCCTTTGCAAATTTTTTTATTTTATGATAAATTTTCTTATATACATTATTCTTTTCTTAATTCTTTATCTTCTCTTGTAGAACCCACTAGTTTTTCTTAAGCTAAGAATATTCTTTAATGACAACAATCAATGGAAATCGAACTTCATGCATTAGAAACTACTAACACTTGGTCTCTTGTTTCTTTACCCCTTATCAAAATCCAATTGGTTGTAAGTAAGTTTATAAAATAAAACGTCATGCTGATGGTAGCATTGGATGCTACAAAGCTCGTTTAGTGGCAAAAAGATAAACCCAAACTGAAGGAATTGATTACCATGAAACATTTGCACCTATTGCAAAATTGGTAACTGGGTGAACAATATTAGCTGTAGCATCAATAAAACATTGGCCATTCCATCAATTTGATGTTCAAAACTCATTCTTACTGGGTGATTTATATAAAAATGTCTACGAGCTCTTACCACCTAGTCGTCCTTACAAGGGAGAGCAAAATTTAGTATGCAAATCAAATAAGTCTCTTAATGATTTGAAACAAGCATCTCAAAATTGGCTTGTAAAATTTTCTACTACTTTATCATCTATTGAATTTATTTAATCACATGCTGAACACTCACTTTTTATATTGTGAAATGGTTCTTTATGTACTTTTATTCTAATTCATGTTGATGACATTGTGATTACATGAAATAATCTTGATGCCATTCTTGAAGTCAAAAGATTCATCTTTAGTCAGTTTCGCGTCAAGGATTTAGGCACGCTCAAATATTTCCTTGGAATTGAAGTTGCCTGTTCATCGGAAGGCATCTATTTAAGTCAAAAAAATATGTGCTAGATTTGCTTAATGATTATGGGCTTACTGGTGCCCTCCCGCGTTGCAAATGCTCATATGGAACAATAACTCAAACTTGACAATGAGATCGGTGACCTATTAGCGGATCCCTCCATCTACCGCCAACTAGTTGGTCGACTCATCTACCTCGCTATTACAAGGTCAGACATTACTTTCACTGCGAATATATTCAGCCAATCTATGAATCAACCTCGACAGCCACATCTTGATGCTGCTAATCGTTTGTTGTGTTATTTGAAGAAAACTTCGGGCAAGGTATTCTATTATTATCTAAGAGTTCATTACACCTCATAGCATATAGTGATTCAGATTGGGAAAGTTGTCCAATGACAAGACGTTCAACGATGAGATTTTACATTTTTCTTGGTTCAAGTCCAATTTCTTGGAAAAGTAAAAAGCAATCCGCTTTATGTCATTCTTTCGTTGAAGCTGAATATCGCTCAATGACCATGTCAACTCGTGAAATTGTTTGTTGTATGTATTACTTCAAGATCTTAGTATTTCATTTTCTACTAGAACTATTCTTTATTGTGGCAATCAAGCAACCCGCCATATTTTAGCTAATTCGGTCTTCCATGAGCACACAAAACATATTGAGATAGATTGTCATGTAGTACGTGAAAAGCTTCGATAAGGTTTACTTCAAATTCTTCCCATTTCCTCTCATAATCAAGTTGTCGTCATCTTCACCAAATCATTGCGTAAAGATCAATTTTATAAACTGCGCAAGCTGGGCATTTTAAATTTACTCCCTTCAACTTGAGGGGGAATATTAGATATATTTGGGCATATTTTACTTTCTTTTTTATATTATCACCTCACCTTTTATATTAATCAATTAAAGGTTAAACTCTTCTTAAACGTTAACTAGCCGTTATATAGCCATTGTAAATTTCTATATTTATACTCATTTATTGCAAATGAATGTACACAACTTTCAATACAATTTTGAGTTCTCCTGTTGCTTATACAATTTCGAATTCTCCGATTGCTTTCTAAAGATTATTACATAAATTTGTATTCTACATATTACAATACAATACAATATACTTGTCTAAGACAAACTTCAACGTCCCCTTCCTCAAGATGGAACTTTATGGCAGTCAAATAATCCCATCTTGGACAATAAAGAAATAAAACTAGGACTAGGTAAAGATTTTATAAACATGTCGGCAAGCTGCAACTGAGAAGAAACAAACTTAGGATTGACAAATCCCAATTTAAACTGATCCTTACAAGATGATAATCAATGTTTAAGTGTTTTGTCCTTTCATGAAAGATTGGATTGGATGCAAGATGCAAAACAGCTTGGTTATCACACCATAATGGAATTAGTAAAAAACATGAATTTTGATATCTTATGGCAAGTATGAAATCCACAGTAGTTCATAGGCGGTATCAGATAAACATCAATATTCAGCTTCTAAAAACACTACTACCATATAGAGGATCATTCAGAAGTCTAGGTTAAGTGCACTCCCGGACTGTTCCTACCCCAAGGGCCACAATATCTTGATATCGGCTTTTGTTGAGAGGTGACATCCTGAGACAAACACATTTCACCTTGCTTTTGGTAAAATGTCAATTAATTTGGATGACGAGAGCATGCTCTTGAAGCTTTCGGTGACTTGAAAGGTTATTGTGGTGGAAGATGGCATTGATCACGGGGAATGCCTTAAATTGCTTACAAGTCTGCTAGGAGTGTCCGAGGGTGATGTTGAGGAGGAGCTTGATAAGTCAACAACTCTCACCGTTAGAAAATGTTGGTTGTGCAACCAATGGTGTCAAAAGAAAAAAGTTAAAATCGATTACATGAAAGTGAAGTGCACAACCCGTTCCTACTTACTTTGCATGTTGTTGTGCACACTGTTTGTTGAAAAGACTGGATCGAGGGTATGCATTGCACTTTTAAAACTCCTAGAGAATTTGGACGATATTGGGTCGTATGCATGGGTGCAGCCGCTCTTGCCTACTTATATCATCAGCTCGGTGCAGCGTCATGAGTTAAAGTCTCTCAGATTAAAGGTTACTTAACATTGCTTGAGGTAAAATGATTTGAGACTTATTTATGTGACTAGTCGTGTTATTGTTCTTTACTTAATCCACTATTGTTAACTGATCCAATATTGTTCACCGTAATGTAAAGGTGGATCCATGATCATTTCAATATGGGACTTGCATGGTTAAATGCAAAGTACACGGATACTCTCCCCATGTTTTTAGGTGCATGGCTCCCTAAACAACACCAGGGTTTGGGTGACTATTACATCCATACTATTTGCATAAGCTTGGATACCTTACGACTAAGTACATTGTCAAGTACAACTTCCAACCCGAGATGTGGGAGAGGTGCCACAATCATGTGCTCGCACCTGAAAGTCGAAGATAGAAAGTCATGCTAGATTGGGATTGCAAAGGAGGTTATCTTGATTAGTTCATTGAATGATCATATATTATTTTCGAGAGCCCTATATACCGCGATGACTGCTCGATCGGTGATTCAGTTGTCGATACAATTATGGTGGAGGTAAAATCTATATATTAATTAGAGAAGTTTTTTACTGCAGTCAAATATATAGCGTACTAATTCTTTTATTCAAATGTTTTATTTTTGCCGCGAGTCAGATTAACACTAAATACAACGTTGGCCTAGCTCACTTGCCTAAAAAAGAGCTTTCCGTCGAGTCTACAAAATGAATGTTGAACGATGTCGTGAAGTACTTGTTCCGGAAAGGTTTCGTCACTACTGCAACTACAAGTACTACCACGACATCCGCGAAGACAGGAACAATTAGATCATCCCAACACGACAATATGAGAACAATTAGAACATCCCAACACGTCGGTACTAGTGATGCACGTGGTTCAAAATATGTTCAACATGGCAAGAAAGGAAACAAGAGATTATGTTCATTATTGCAAATTGTGTTGAATTGATGGCTATTTGATACTGTGTCATATAGTTTGGTATTTGATACTGTGTTGTTCTATGGTTTGGTATTTGATACCATATTATTTTATGGATTGGTATTTGATTTGTTGTGTTGTTGCATAAATGGCTATTCGATATTATGTTGTTTTATGGCTTGTTGTTAGTGTTGTTGTATGGTTGGCTCCCTGTGTATGTATCCCTGTGTATGTATGATATGTAGACTCGGCCTTGTGGTACCGAATTTGAAGTGCCTAGCTCGGTACCCTTACACCGAGTTTATGTGTTAATGCTTTGTTTCATTTGAACGAACCAAAAATGCACCCTAACAAAACTCTTAGTGCACCCCAAACCACTATAGTAAACAACCAATTCGGTATCTAGTAACCAATTGAAATGATAAACAGTCGGTTATCGAACACTGAACCAAAGAATTTCACACATTTTATATTTGCTTCGGTATTATGATACCGAGCCTAACGTCTAGGTCTCGACATATAATAACCAAACATAGGGTGCACCCCACCAAATCTATAAGTGCATAATAACCCAAATATTTGGACTTTGTTAATTATGCCCCAACGAAAGGTGAACCCATAAATATTCATAAGTGCACCCTATATTAATTTTTACAACTCTATGGTTCAACCCTGAGGTATTGAGTATGGATCCATTCATTCGACATTGGGGCATCGAGTACAAAAGGTAATGTTTGGCCCTGTGGTACTGAACGTGCATCACAATAGTTTACAATATGAAAATGTAGACAATTAATTCACATATCGAGAAAGAACATACATGACATGAACATTAATAGCAAGTAACCTTGGAATGAGGTTCACACAACATTGTCATGACCATCTACAACACATACATAGCTCACGTTTTCATTCGAAAACCCAAAACTTAAACTTCGAGCATATAACATTGTTCAAGTAAGTAATCGTATGTAATCCAAGTGATATTCACAAACAAAAAACTTCAAAATATTTTCAAAAAATATAATTTGCTACAAATACAGTAGATGATCCTATAGTTCATCCAAGTCAACTACTAATGGTGTCCCTAATTGATCTCCATCCTTTGTTGATGGGGTTTCTAATGTGATGAAGCCCCATTCTCCCCACTGACATGAACCTTTATCTACATGTATGTCCCATAATGCAAAAACTGGAGGTAATGGGCAAGCCGGTTTCAACATTACTTGTTAAATAATGAGCATACATAGCAATGAGAGAATTAATAGTTAGTATAACGAGGAAAATAGAAACAACTAGTGGAATGAATAAATGGCATAGACAATGATGAGATAATTACCCTGATGAAGTGAATGGCATTTAGATCC
This sequence comes from Stephania yunnanensis, assembly GCA_039657365.1. NCBI lineage: Eukaryota > Viridiplantae > Streptophyta > Magnoliopsida > Ranunculales > Menispermaceae > Stephania > Stephania yunnanensis. The sequence goes on along the minus strand of CM077585.1, from coordinate 47,041,439 downwards.
CAACTATAACAGGACTACTAAACTTAGTAGGTGGCTTACTTCCGAGTGGAAGGAATGTCAAACACAAAGTAGCAGATATGAGAACTACCATCACATTCAACGAGGTGGATATAATGAGTCCCATATCAGGAAGTGACATCCAGTTTTCTATTGTTGCCTCATTCTTATCACATTGGGTTGCAACAAATAACTTGGTAAAGTCCTTTTCCTATAATATTAATCCACGAGTCTCGATTCGCCATCAACTCCTCTACCATCCGTTCCTTTACACTCCTCCACCCGTCTTTGCCAGGCAAACCTAAACATTTTGCTACTATCCGAAACCCGCAGTGACCGCCACCATCAACATTAAAGATCCCATTAACATGGGGCTCCCATATTGCTGGGCAATAAGATGATGGTCTGGAAAAAGAGGCAGACGTGCCCTTAAAGAAACTACATGTCCTATGAAATCCTGTTAGATGACTTGTAACTGATGAACAAATCTCGACTGATGGGTGAATCTGAACTTAAGGCACCTTAACTGATGCTATCTCAACTGATGCTGCAGGCGAAGAATTATTCGGTTTAACTAATGCTGCAAAAAATACATCAAAGGTCAGAATAACTTTTTCTTAGCAGAAGCATGCTCCTCATCTGTGAGTACATACTCAAATCCATACGGATCTCTCTTTATGGAAGTATCATAATCCATTTTAGTTTTTTTTTTTTTTGCCTCATTACTTGCCTTCTTTCCTTTTCCTTTTGAGCTTCTTTTTTTCCTTTTCCTTTTGAGCTTCTTTTTTTCCTTTTCCTTTTGCAACAAAATCCCTCCTCTTTGTCTTGACTTTCTCTTGAGGAACGACGACGGGTGTAGATGAGGGAACACTAATCTTCCTAAGATTTTGAATGATCCTAGTGCGTGCATCTTCCTCATTACAACCTTTAAAATAATCTCAACTTGAAAGTCATATTGCGACCGACCAACAACAGCGTCATGAATAAGGTTCAACTTCTACCAATACATGTCGACATCTTCAAGCGAAATTGGTGAGCCAACCAATAAATGAACTCCAATCTCGTGCGTATAAGGATGCCCATGCGTCCTGTATAAGTGATAACTACACATCTTCTCATCAATTTCTACCCTCTCTGCCATTAGGAACTCAACTTTAATTAATTATAAGGTCTTATGCGATGCAAATCCCCTTAAAAATTGGTATATATGATTGTTGAAATCGTGTTAACAATTTTCAAGCTCTACTGAAATAATGCTTTAATGGCTGTGTCTTGGTTGCCAAGCATGCCATGAATAATTTTCCATTAAGTCTCAAAATTAGCTGTTGAGTTCTCTAGATGACGTTTAAAGGGGGAGTGTGCAGATTCAACCCTTCGAGTAGTTTTGATACCGAGGTGCTTAACTTCATCCGTCCGTGCGGAGATAAATCATTCCTTATGAGGGCTCGCCCATGCGTCGTTCAAGTAAGCAAGCAAACCACGCTTACTACCATACTCATTTTGAATTTCCTGCAGTGCAAATCCAAATTGCCCTTCGGATTTGGAGTACATCAATGAATCCCATCTCTTAAAGAAAATACCGAAATCATCATCCCTTGCCTACATCTTCTTGATTTTGGTCAAAACGCTTTTGTTGATGCGCCGAATACACAGAAGATGTCGACTATCTGGAAAGACTTGTTTAAGTGCATTAATTAGCCTCAACTCCCCATCGGTAACAATGACAATTGGAGCCCTCCACCTATCTAACAATCCATTGACAATTTGCAATGCCCAAATTTAGTTCTCATTGCTCTCATTCAATGAAAATCCAAATTGAGCTGAGAATGTAATACTCGTGGACGTAACCCCAACGATTTCAGGAAGCATCACAACATTCGGGAAGCATTAGAAAAGAGGCATGCGATACCTATTTGTATTGTAAGTACAATCTATCAAGAGAACATTCTGGAAGCATCGCAACAATATAATTGATTCCGGATGAGCCCATAACAATTCATTAACCCTCATTCTTTATGTCTTTTCTATGCCATATATGTACTTGTGTTTCTCAATTAAGTGTATGAGCTGTTGCATTTGTGATCTTCCCACCTACTCCAATCATCGTTGCTTTTGCCTCTCATTGTAGATTATGTGAATGGTTGAAGAATTCGATTTGCCTATTTCCTTCAAAGTAGCTAGAATCTCATGGGGCTTCACATCATCCTTAGTAATCTGTTGTAAGACCACTTTCTCATCTAGATTCAGTCTATGTACATATGAGTGACCTTCCAAGTAAATGCCAATGTCATGGTTGTGTTGGCCACACGCAAGATTCACATGACATAATGAATCAGGGAGTTCTTTCACATTAATGGCAAAAGGACAATTAAATTTCTTTGTCCCAATCTTGTATCATAAATTGTTTTCTTCTTCCAACCCCATCATGGCAAAAAGTTTCGACTTTGGTTTCTTTTTCTTTGCATCTCTCTCCACTTGTTCAGCTTTCACTTTGTCTAATTTTCGGGCAAGCCCCTATATAATCCACCCCTCTCACAAGCGAAAAAACTCTTCACCTATGACCACCCCTCCACAGTTAGATCGAGAAAACTCTTTGAAGCCAAATAATGTCTTTTTCCCTCATTTAGAATGGCCCTTCCGGAACAAAATTACTAGAATAGTTAGGATATCCACTAGAAGATGGAAATGACTGCAAAATAATATAAGATTGATTTAGTTCGACCTTGTAAAACATCTAAAAATATGTAAAAAAACAATAATTCGATTGGTACAGGCCGACTGTGACACTGCATAATCAGTATGTAGGTACCGACTTAACCCTAAAGTCTCGGTTACCTCACTTCGAAACTGAATTTTCCTGAATTATAATAAAAAAGTTTTGGTTTGGTGGTCAGGTGTCGAGCAAAATGTATATTACTCGGTAGGTAAGAGCCGAACTTTATGAATAATATTCGATACCTTACCTCCAAACCTGATTTTTTCGAAATTCAAACAACAACTATTATATTTTGGTGGGACATGAACGAAGGTACATACTTTTGTTCGGTACCATTTACACGAACAGATTGTTCCAACTTCGGCCCTATACCACCAAACTACCTTAAAACCAAAACAATGGTTCTTCATCGAGGAAATGGAAAGTAAATGTTAATATTACCTTTCTTTGTGGTACATCATCTTCCTTACTATGTTCCTCGGCCATTTCAATAAAAAATAGACTTCAAAGCATGATGATGCAACCTAAGAAACGAAACAAAAACAAAAACAAACGTTACAAACCCAAAAAAAAAACATCTCAACTGATTCTAACCTAATAAACATGAACAAGTTGACACTTACAACACTCGATTCTATCTTTCGCTTTGAAAAATGGACGTGCTCCTAGAGTTGAACGTCAACGAATACGATTGTGAGTGGGGTGGGGTGCAATCGATCATGAGGGGGTTGTGGACAAGCAACGAAATCAGGTAGTTGTTAGGGGCAAATCAATTATTTTTATCAGGGGCATATATGGTATATAGGTAAAAAAGGGCACTGGGGTGCACTATGTAAACACTGGCGTACGTTTGGCTAAAAAAAGCCATACGTATTTAAACTTTTAAATAACTACTAGGGTTGCAAGTGGCGCATGATGAGGTGAGGATCGAGATTACTGTACCCATCCCCGCGAGGTGCGGGGCAGGGATTTATTCTTGTAAATCCCCTACGGTGTGAACTTTGTCGCCCCACACCCCACCTTGCGGGGATCCTCGCAGGGCGTGGAGTCCCCGCATCAATTTTGTAAAAAATATCTATTTCGATTTTCATTGCTTTGTCATTTTGACACTTACTACTTTCTCAATTTTTTTAAGAAACTATTTTTCTCGAATTGATGGATTAATATGATTTTATTTTTTATATTATTTTGTTGATTGAGTTACGAGTTATCATACTTAATTAAATATATAAGATTTCTAAAACTAGTATGGAAAATATATTTCAATGATATTCTAAATTTAATTTTATATATCTTTATGATATAACATATATATGTATATATTATAGAACTGATTTAATGGTAAAATAGATTTTATTGTTGGAGATCTTAAGTTTCATTCCACATATTACATATGTTTTAAGTAAAAAAATTATATAATTTTTTTTTATAAAAACATAAAAAATGGAGAATTTTAAGCAAGGAAGGTGAGTACAATTTTGGTCCCCTCCTTGCCCCGCGTGGTAGGGTAAGCTTTTGCCCTATGCCTCGCCCTGCAGGGAGCAAAAAATGGGGAATCTCTGCCTCACCGGGGTGGGGCCCACTGAGGAATGAGGATTCAATGTCCCACTTGCAACCCTAATAACTACCTAAGAAAAATGTTTATCTAATTGATATACACGATTTAATCAAACTAGTTTTCTCCTAAAAGACTTGACAAGCAGTTTTGAGTTTTCAATTTTAAAATAGGGAGATAGTGTTTGGTTTGGGTCTCTTTGGTGATTTGCCATTCTGGGAATTGAAGTTTTCTATTCCAACTTCCTTCCACGAGTGCACGTGTGATGGAGTGTTGTGTTAACTTTGAGGGGCGATCGATGTTTGACAATTGCACCATGATCATACCAAAATTCGCTTTTAGGGTATTAGTTTATCCACGATGCAATTTCTTTCTTTTCCATCAAATAACACCATCTCAAAAATGCATAATGAAGCGCACAACACCAAAAAAATATTAAAAAAGCTAGACATACTTTTTTTAGCAAACAAAATGCTAGACATACTTGGTGATGAACACATTCACTTAATGTCACTATCCTATGTAGCTGATAAGTGATTATTTATACATTTATATAGAATTAACTTCGTTATATATTTAGTATGAATATTCTTAAAGGAGCATTAATTCATGATATTATTGCATTTTCATGGGATTAAGGTGTTAAAGAAGGAATTAAAGAAAAAGGGAAAGAAATAGAGTAAAAACTCACAAAAACAAACTTGGCGTCGTGACTATAGGTGTTGACGTTGTGGGCATACAAGGTACAGCGTGTGAAGGAAAGCACGACGTGAGAGAGAAGAAAAAGTGAAGAAAACTAACTCTGGAGGTCCGACGCAGTGGCGGTGCTGTAGAGCATAAGTAACAACTACGGTAAGCAGGTGACATCGCCGATACATGAGGAAACAAAGAAACATGCATGCAGTGTTGCCGCAGTGGCAGTGTAATGGGCCACAAGGCGCGGTGCGGGGTAGTAAATGACAACGTCAGAAGCGCAGGAAATAGAAAGTTAGAGTTTTAATTTGAGTTAAATTGTGAAATGGTGTTTCTAACTGTTATTTAGGAGTATAAATATGTATTATGACATGGTAAACTAAGAACATACCAACTATTAACCACCATTAATGTAATTTAGCATAGGGGTTACATTGAATTTGAGTATTAAGGAGCTTATGTGAAAAACATTGCAAACTTCTGTTTGCAATTCAAATTTGGTTTCATTGATTAAAATTAAGGTAATATTTATATTCATATTTGATTCACAATGATTTCCATTATGAATTATGATATGTTTGTTTCAATGAAGTGCGAGTTGTCTATTTATCTTAGGGATCAATGGATCCTATGGTATGAATACTATGTTTTGAATATGAATACTCTCGCCCCCAAGATCCCCTTAGTAATGTCAAGTCCCCTTGAATGGTTCACCCCAAGATCCCCTTGGTAATTACAAATCAATAAAGAAAAAGAAAACAAAAGTTCAAAAGCATTGCCAGTTACAACTGCAGAACCTAAAAACCACAAGAAAAAGAACATAACATGATTGTTTTCATATACTTGTATTCTTTCTAAAAATCCAACGTTGATTTGAGCGTTATAAATCCCAAAATAGCATGGATGTGTTGATCATCTCTTCACACATTTAGAAAGTTGTCTAAAATCTTCTCAGAGATTAATTAGGATCTAAATTCAAAATAGAAGTTTCGTCATAAACAAACTTCTATTTTCATATCAGTTGTAATTGACATGTTTACAGCTATCCCAGTTGCAAATGTCATGTTTTCAATTTCCTTAGTTGCAACTGTCTTGATTACAACTGTCTCTTTTGCAATAACTTACAGCTTCACATCTAAATCTTGCATTGTGTAAATAATGACAATTAATGTATACACTAATAATTTCTCCCTTTGTCATTATTTGTCACAAACCATATGCAAAATATGGAATCCTGATAGAAACCCATAAGTATCCAAAAAAGAAATAGGTAAAATAATATATCCAAAACATAGTTGTATCTTGACCATTCAGATCATATCCAAACAAAAAAACAATGAAGCACATTGTTCTCAAAGTTAACACTCCCCCTGCATGAAAACTGCCCTTGCTTGCATATTCTCGCCCTTTGTGACACAAAAATGACGAAAAATCCCAGAGAGTTAACGCCCATATAATGGAAAAATGGAATTGTCGATAATGCAGTTGGTCCCAACAATGTAATGAAGTAAAATATCCCGATAAGCGCCAAAGAAAATAAAGTAATCAGCTACACATGCACCGGATGCATAAATTATTAGTAATCTCTTACGAATAATAAAACTTGTTGTCTCAAGAAAGCAACAACAATAAACCCTTTATGAAAGAGAGAAGGCACAGTGGAAGATGTCGTAAGATATCCCACAATAGTAGTAGTAAATAGTAGAAGACTCCCCTTAATCCGTAAACATCTCAACCAGTAGTAGTTTCAGCAGCTTCAGTTGCAACATGACTTAAGAAAAAGCTATAACCATTTGTCCATCAACTTCAGTTGCAACTAGCTTAATAGTAACAACCTCTATTGCAACACCAAATGAGCTTACAAAAAAATCTCTCAAAAAAATAGAGGGGAAAAAAATTAAACTAGTTGGGAGCATTTTTTTCGCTTCAACTAACTAGCGAACACCACAAATGTAAGAAACATTGCACTTTTGATCAAATGCTTTGTCCCACGATATAGAGTTATCACCTCTCACAACATGTGGGACATCGTATTTTGAGTTGCCTTACCAACTCGCTTAAAATTTTGCGGACTATGTGTCATTAGAATTTGAAAGTCGTTTGTACCATCCCTTAACTTGATTAGAGCGATACCCAGTCTTAAACCCTAATTAAGCCCAAATTACCTAACCAAACTTAACTAGAGCCAACAATCTTTCCTCCATCACTTGATAAACACCACTGTATATCGAATATCGATATAAAACAAATAATAAACACAACAAAAATTTAGAATTTTTTCGATAATTAAAATACGATATGCAATACCAAATCAAATTGGAATAAACTTCGGTTATATAAAACCTCTCATCCCTCGTGATATTACAAAATTGTAATTCAATACAAGTATATAAGACAAGAGAAAACTCATTACATCGAAAAGAAGATCAAGACTCTTATATCTTCTCTATCTCATATTTGTAGCGCTTGTCGGCATTCCTGAAAATTTATTTGAGGTGAGTGCTCCAACTTGCTCAGTAAGTAAGGATTCATATAGCCATCAACATTCCATATAATAATCAAGAACATTATGCAATAACAATATGCATCAATGTTAACTAACAAGAATATGAAAAAACATATAACTCAATAGATAATGGATACAAGGCAAACTATCATGGACTATTACATTGCGATCCTCATTTTTATATAAAACAAAGGTCGATTATCTAGTGGAGCCATTAATGCGAATGCTAGACCTACTCAATGTGCATATGTGATGTCTAGCCAATCCATTAATGCCTAATAGTTCTATCCAAAACCATCTACTGAATATGTAACCCATGCAACGTATAAACTGAGTAGGAAGTTACATATAGGCCGGGAAGGTAACCTATCTCCCATATAACCTGGTTTCATTTCCAGTAACTTACTTTCATGAATCACAGTAAACACTATTTTTCGTTTATTGAAAACCATCACAATGTATATAGCCCCTATTAAGTCCATAAACTATATGAACTATATACACTAAAATAGCCAGGTAACATTGATAAATAAGTGAATTCGTACTTATCTCGGTCTAGGTTTCGATTTCAAAATCCTAGCTTTTTTGGGCACTAAAGCTTTTCTGTGGATCCAACACCTATAATAGACTATTTGTAGTCAATATAGGCCCAATACCCCTATAACTAGAACCCATACTCCATTTCCTGAGTTCTCCAAAAATCCTAATCAATCACAACATTATTGATGTTTTCGGGGAGAGAGCGCGCTCCCTCGGTGGGTAGGGCGCACTCCACCATTTGGGTTCGCCCCAATTAATGAAGGGAGCATGCTCCTCTGCTAGGTGGAACGTGCTTCGCCTTGTGCTGTCTCGACAGAACACGGGGCAACATCCACTGTTCTATCACCAAATCACTTAAATAGCAACAACTACACTACCAAATCATCCAGGAGGACGTCTAGTGAGGTAACAAATCACTTCCAATCATCAAACACCATAATTCACAAAGATTTCATCATCGCCATCAAATTAAACTTCAACTAACACGAAAAGAAGTCATACCAAAGTTATGATTTCTGGTTGTTGATCCATTTAAGCTCTTAAATTCATGTTGATTCAGCTCCCTAAATGAACTCTAACCATCGGAATCAAACCTAAATATATATAAATTTTTCTCGAGATACACATCGTGTTATCTCGAGATTAATCTAGCGATTGATGTGTTAAGCGACACAAATTTTGACACATCAAGCACTTATGCTCATCTTGAAGTTGATCAAACAATCCATATATTTCCAACTAAGCTATATAGTTTTAATATATGTATATTTATATATCAATTATATAAATATATATATATATATATATATCTCGTGTATTTTCTTGCCAATAAATTCGCCGGACATGTCTACGAGTGTTTTCAGACGTGCACATTCTTTTTACAACCCCCTTATCGCACTTTGTGTATTTGTAACTTATTGTCTAATTACTTATTTTTTTCAATTATAGGTTTGTATTAATCTCCTAGCAATCCCATAACCTATAAAATTCATTAACAATACAAACAAACGCAAACCATTATGCAATCAAATGCATAGCTAATTGGGGTGCGCCGAACTTGACAACAAGCCTTACTCGGGTTAATTAGGATTTGGATTTGTACTAATCACCAACTTAAGGTAACATATCATTATTGTCTCCCTAATTTAAAGCAATTTCATCCTCAAAATTAAAGTAAACGTAAAGTACTTATAGTTTTAAAAAGAAACAAAAACTACTTCTTTATATAAAAATTTTGTTCCTAGGTTAGTTCCTCATTTCTTTGAAATTTCCATTTTACTTTAACCAAAGGAATCTCTTTAGTTTTCAGCCTCTAAATCTTTCAGTTGAGTATCCAAATCTACTACTCATCATAAGATAAGTTTTCCTGAAGATCTAATTTATTCCAATCAATCATTGGATTGAACTGAGTCTCCGTTTTGCAGAACACTGACACGTGGAAGACATTATGAACTTTGACTAGCTGAGGAGGCAACTCTAACCTGTAAGCAACAGGACCAATCCTTTCTTAAACTCTAAACAACCCAATCCTTGAAGCTAGCTTACCTCGCAATCCAAACCTACACAATCCTTTTATAGGTGAGACTTTCAACAGAACATAATTGTCCTTTGAAAACTCCAACAACCTATGGTGTTTATCGGTGTATATCCTCTATCTTAGCTATGTTGTAGTCAAACGCTGTCAAATCTGCTACATTCTCTCTGCATAGTTCCCTATCTATTCTAGCTCCAACAATCTTGCACCTCAACCTCTGTCACAACACTCATGTGAATGACAAGGTTGACCATACAAATTTTCAAATGAGGATTCCAATAGTAGTTTGACAACTATACTACATCTCTTCCACTTACCACTACACTCCAAGACACAAGCTCAAAATATATCCTCTAGCACCAAAATCAACCACTTATGCTGCTCATAAGTCTGCTTGTAGTTTACCATACTAAGGTTAATAACAGTTCTTGGTTAACGCTGCAATTCACTCTATAGTCTGGACGTGAATCTCATATCTCTTTCCAAAGAAATCAATACTAGAGAACTCACACGGTAAATATTTCTTCTAGTATTTAACTTTTTCCAAGTCACAAGCTTAAAAAATTATATTATTTAAAACTAAAATCAGATACAGATATAATGTGTTAAGACTGAGAAAGGTCCCTCCCAGCTATTATACATCTTTTCCCCTTTGAGAAGCAAACTTTCGGTTCCTTATTGAAGTAATAATCCAGGTTCTCCATAATTTTGAACTCTTTCTACACATCTATATATTTCACTTACTTTTCCACGAGAACTTAAACCACAATACTGGCAAGAAAATTTCGCTCTATCTATCTTACAATTACATCATCAACAATCTCTAGTTGTCATTACAACTTAGGTTAATTCATCAAGAATTTCTTAGGCACGAAATTTTATTCATATATGGTAAGAATAATATAACTCTTCAGGTTAATATCACCCAACTTTCACTTGCTGATATATCAAATACTTTTTTATAAAATTGACACCGTTAATTTTCATTCCAAGTCAGCCACAACTTATTCCTATCATAATGACTTTGGATTTCACATGAATGAGTATTTTTAAAGAAATCAATAAGATTCTCACAATATTCTTGCCTTACTTTTTTATTTAAGTCCCAAAAACTTTCCTTACACGCTCAATATTTTGATTTGAGATTATCCTTACTAAATGTCAATAAATAGTAGTCAACCTTGACCTACTAGATAATCTTAATTAATTTTCTCCCAATAATGCATCACTCACTCAATCGTCATTAGCTCGACTCTAATCTGAGCTCGATTCAGACAACTCAGCTGACGATGTGCCTGTGCAGGACTTCCATTGGCCACCAATAAACATCTCACTCAAGAGATATTAATGAATAACTTTTATCATAACTATTGTCCCTGTCCTTTTTCTTGTTCAAGGCATTGTCAACACAATCACCTTGATGAGTGATGTTTCAGAGTGAATTCCTAACACTTAAAATATTTCAAGGTATCTATCTTACCTTTCGTTTCTATCACTTTGACAATTTCACTTTTCAAACTTTCATAGTTTGAAATTCAATTCTTTATCATTCCACAAATCCACTAGTTTTATATTCACAGGTTGTTTTTAATGATTCCTCTAAGATTCTCATTAATCTCTAAGAATGATTAAAAGACTCTAAAAAACCCTTCTTCTTATTTACAAGTGACGTCTTTCCATATTTTGTACAACTATCAAAATTGTTATATCGAGATTATCAATTTCTAATAGTTCTCTTCATAAATCGTAATTATATATAGCTAAAAGTATAAACTACAATGTTACTTTATTATCTTAAACACATATTCTTACCTAAATCAGAAGTTTTAGGATGAACCTCTAACTTCTTCCCAATTTAGATATCATCAAGCAAACGTAGCAGTCAAACTATACTTTTACTTTCCTTCAGGACATCCTTGTATTTGATTTCAATTCACACCAATCTCATACTTGAGTTAATTGAATGAATTACACAGTGATACTAAAGATCCTTGGATAAATCATTTGTTATATTCAACTATTTCAAGCTTACTTTCCTCTTTCACCTTTGTGTTGAATATATGACAATCTCATATTGACTTAATCACAATCAAATCCCTGATCTGTTGTTAATATTCAACACCCATATAATTTATTAACCTTTGAGACTTAGTATTGGCACTTGCAAAATCTAGTTTGGACCAATTTAGCGTTACCAATTTAAGATTTTATTAATATTGATAACAAAATCCCATTCTTGTTATTATTGATAACACAATAATAACTTAATTGAAATAAGGTTTCCATAATTAACACCCTTTATTTGCAAACATACTATGAGTTCTAGTAAGTTCTAGTGGTTTCCACAATCCACATAAAATGATCCAGCAACTGTCTGAAATTATCTTTTTTAAATATACCCTAAACTCTAATTATATCATTATGACAATTAGATCTCAATTATCTCTTGAGAACCGCTGATTTTACCTTATTATCAAAATGAGTTGTCAATTCTAGGCAACGAATATTCATTCTCACTACTATACGTTATTCTTTGGATTCTTCAAATCCTCAAATTCATTGACTACATATTTTTCCCATTTTAGACTATACCAGTCCAACATATAATATTAGGATAACTTACCAACTGACTTCTAAGTTCTGGATTAAACTATCTTATAGTTTTACTAGTTTAACTTTCAATTTTATCTTTCATTATCCAAGAAATTGCTTATCATTCCAATATGAATCCATACCATATCAGCAATTGTTACTTCATAACAACTTATGAAGTATAAATACATTAGTGATTTCCTAACCTCAATTAAGATTTTATCATTAGCCACTAATTTAATTTATTGAACAACTTTCATTATTTCCTTATTAGTCTCAACACTAGTATTAAATCTTTTCTCAAAGTGGTCCACCATCTTTGAGTTTCCCCCAAAGTCATTCAGTACTTCATTGTTTCAAAATTCTCATTCTCCAACACAAGTCTCAAGGTCTAGATCTAATAGATATTTCTCCATTGACTATTATTTGTCTAATAATATCGATGAGAACAAAAACTATTGACAACAATTAATAGGAGAAGAGTTTAATTTTTTTCTTTGTAAATTTCCCTTTATGTCTTCCTTTTTAATTTTTTCAAGGTTAAGACTCTCTTTCGAGTTCTTACCTTCAAAACCTTCTCATATCATGAGAAATAGATGGACTCTAACCATCATATTATCATTCAAAAAAAACATAACTCTCATGTCTACAATGTAGAAGTATAACACAACAAATAACATATCTCAGTCTTTTATTTTTTTTAGTGACCCCCCAAAAAACACGATAAGAACTATTTATAAAACCCTAAGTTTATTCATAACTCGGGACAATTCTCAGAGTTAGTAAACTTAGGTTCCAGAACTAAGGTGTAGTAGAATCAATAACCTTAAACTTTGATACTAACTATATCTGAATTATCATTTGTTTCCAAGTAATAAAGTTATAATATGAAATAAACTCTAATACCAAAATGTATTAGAATTAATCACCTTAGACTTTGGAGTAAGCTCTAACCAATCTCTTATACCAAACTATATCAGAATTATCAAATGTAACAAAGCCCTTAAACCTAGGCTCTGATACCAAGCTATAGCTTCCCCTAGCCCGATTAGAACGATACCAGAGCTAAAACCCTAATTAAGCCCAGATTACCTAACCATACTTAACTAAAGCCAGCAGCCATTCCTCCTTCACCTGATAAACACCACTATATATCGAATATCAATATAAAACAAATAATAAACACAACTGAAATTTTGGACTTTCTTGATAAATAAAATACGATGTACAATACCAAATCAAACCGGAATAAACCTCGATTATGTAAAACTTTTCATCTCTTGTGATATTACAAAACTGTAATTTATTACAAGTATATAAGACAAGGGAAAACCGATTATATCGAAGAGAAGATCAAGACTCATATATCTTCTCTATCCCATAGTCGTAGCACTTGTTGACATTCCTAAAAAGTTATTTGGGGTGAGCGCTCCAACTTGCTCAGTAAGTAGGGATTCACATAACCATCAACATTCCGTATAATAATCAAGAACATTATAAAATAACAATATGCACCAATGTTAACTAACAAGAATATGGAAAACATATAATCAATAGATAACGGATGCAAGACAAACTATCATAGACTATTGCCATATGATCCCCATTTTATTTATAAAACTAAGGTCGATTACCCACCGTTGTCATTAATGCAAATACTAGACTAACACATTATGCATATGTGATGTCTAGCTAATCCATAAATGCCCAATGATTCTATCTGAAAACCTCTAGTGAATATGTAGCCCATGCTACCTATAAACTGAGTATGAAGTTACATATAGCCTGGGAAGGTAACCCATCTCCTATATAACCTGGTCTTAGTTCCAGGAACTTATTCTTGTAAATCATAATAAACTTTGTTTTTCGTTTGAAAACCATCACAGTGTACATAGCCCCTATTAACTCCATAAACTATATGAACTATATACACTAAAATAGCCAGGTAACATTGATAAATAAGTGAATTCGTATTTATCTCGATCTAGGTTTCGGTTCTAAAATCTTAGCTTTTTCAGGCACTCAAGCTTTCCTATCGATCCAACACCTATAATAGACTATTTGTAGTCAATATAGGTCCAATACCCTATAACTAGAACCCCTAATCCATTTCCTAAGTCCTCCAGAAATCATCATCAATCACAACATTGTTGCTGTTTTCTGGGGTGGAAGCGCATTCCCTTAGTTGGTGGGGCGCACTCCGCCAACTAGGTTCACCCTAATTAATGAAGGGAACGCACTCATGTTCCACCTGTGCTGTCTCGACAGAACACAGGGCAGGAGCCACTGTTCTATCACCAAATCCCTCAAACAACAACAACTACACTCCCAAATCATCCGGGAGGACCTCTAGTGAGGTAACAAGCCATTTCCAATCATCAAACACCATAATTTACAAAGATTTCATCATCACCATCAAGTTAAACTTCAACTAACACAAAAACAAATCATGCCAAAGTGATGATTTTTGGCTTTTAATCCGTTCAAGCTCCTTGTTTCGCGTTGATTCGGGTCCTTGGGTGAATTCCAACCTTCGAAACCTAACCTAAACCCTCACTGTCTCTCTCGAAAGATCGAAATGAAATGAGATAATGATGAAGGTTTTGATTTATATATATGGATTTTTCTTAAGATGTGCATCGCATTATCTTGAGATTAATCTAGTGAATAATGTGTTAAAGTGACACTCTTTAAAGTGACACAAGTTTTGACGCATCAAGCACTTACACTCATCTTGAAGTTGATCAAACAATCCATATATTTCCAACTAAGCTATATAGTTTTAATATATATATATATATATATATATATATATATATATATATTTGTATATCAAATATTATATCTCATGTATTTTCTTGCCAATAAATTCACCGGACATGCCTACGAGTGTTTTCGGGCGTGCACATTCTTTTAACGACCCTCTCATCGCACTTGGTGTATCGGCAACTTATTATTTAATTACTTATTTTTCCAATTATAAGTTTGTATTAATCTCCTAGTAATCCCACAACCTGTAAGATTCATTAACAATCCAAACAAACACAAACCATCATACAATCACACAAGTTAATTGAGGTACGCCGAACTTAACGACTAGCCTTACGCAGGTTTAATTAGGATTTGGATTAGTACTAATCGCCAGCTTAAAGTAACAGGTCGTTACATCATTTGCCTTCTTAGAAACTTGTTTTTGCCTTCTTTCTAATTCACGATACATTCTAAAACATCATTGTCGAATATGGCCTTTGACTCCTCAATAATAGCAAGTAGGATTAAATCTCTTAGGAGGCTTGATAGGTGATACATTGTCTCCTTTCAACAAATGTAGTAGAAGAAGCTTTGAGAGAAGTTGAAACATCTTTGTTGGTGTAGCCAAGTCCTCCATGATCACTTGAACCTTTGCTCATTTGCAAAATATCATCGAGTTTTTTTTTTGCCTTTATTTAACTGATGCAAGGTGGCCTCAATCTCAGCAAGTTTCTTCTTACATGTAGTCATTTCATTGCTCTTTTGTTGTTAACTGTAGTTGCAACTAAGAAACAATCTCTTGAAAAGAAACATTTTCTTCTTTTAAAGATAAATTTTGACTAACAACAATGCTTCATCATCCATTTGTTTAAACGTTTCTTGTATAGAAATATCATCAATATCTCCAATGTTAGAGTCACAATCTGACTTATAGCTCCCTGGTTCATTAAAAACTTCTGAGGTTGCAACACAGTGGGTTGCAACCGTAGGAGCAGTGACAAAGTAAGTTGCAACAACAGAGTGAGTTGCAATTGCAAGAGCAGTGATAAAATGAGTTGCAACTGGATTGATTACTTCAGTATAGTTGCGGAAAAAGCCATTAAAAATTATTTTGACATCCTTCGCTTTTATCATCACTCTTATTGTTACTCCATATGGTGGCAAGTGACTTTCTTGATTTCTTTAAGAAGATTGGACATTCGGTCTGAATATGTCCAAATCCATTTCATTCTCTACACTTGATAAGTTTAGGCTGGATAGAAGTTACTTTTAACTTTGCATCTACCTATGGGAATTAATCTTAGGACTAGACTTGTTTGCTTGAACATTTTTAAGTAGTTTGTCATATTGTTTAGCAAACAACACCATTTCCTCATCTTTATTAGATCCATTTTTAGCCCGGAGATATTGAGTTGCAACCTATAGGGCCATTGTCTTTTGTTTCTTTTGTTTAGACAACTACATTTCATACGTTGTACGTGACCCCATTAATTCTTCAAATTAGAGATTCTTGAGTCCTTTGGTTTCTTGTATTGCCTCAACCTTGACATCGAACTTTGAAGGAAATGAGCGAATAGCTTTTTCAACCATTTTTCCATTTGAATGTTTCTTGCCCAATTGTTGGGCTTGATTAGTTATGTCTTTCAACTTAGCATTGTATTCTGTAATTGTCTCATCCTCTCCCGCGTGTAAAGCTTCAAACTGAGAGGATAACAACATCATCTTTGAGTCTCTTATATCTTCATTCCCTTCAAAGAAACTCTAAAGAATAGTCCAAGCATCTTTGGCAATTTTACATGATGAGATCAATTTGAGATGTTCTTGATTTACTGCACTAAAATAGCATTGAGAGCCTTTGTATGGGCAATTAGAAGTCGTTCCTCTTCCTGTGTCCAAATATCAGTGTTTTTTGGTGAACCATCCAATAATAGGTATGAATATCCTTTCTCAATTGCCATTTATGTTTTTACATCCAAAGACAATATAAGACCTTCCATTCGAGCCTTCCAATATGTGTACTTAAAGTTCGTGAGCAATGGCGGTTCCGTCATGGACACTCCTCTAGTATGATGACATTGAATAGGTTGAACAATTGCAAATCAAGCTAAAAACTAAAGATCACACCTTTCTGAAAAATATAATGCCTAGGTGCCTCGCTCTGATACCACTTGTAAGTTTTGAATTTATAATGACAATCATGCAATGATAAACAAACCACCAAAGTAAAGCTTAATTGTAAAGCAAACAACACAAAAAGATGTTAACGCAGTTCGGTCTAAGACCTACATCTGAGAGGCCACACCCAGATGTAAAGAATTCATTGATGACAAAGAGTTACAGATTTATGCAAGACCCCAACTAGTGATCCCTCACTAGACTTGCTATACATCACAATGAACTCTCACCTTATGATCCCCTTAGTAATGTCAAGTCTCCTTGACTGTTCACCACAAGACCCCCTTGGTGATTACAAATCAATAAAGAAAAAAAAAACAAAAGTTCAAAAGCAATGCCAGTTGCAATTGCCGAACCTAACAACCACAAGAAGAACATAGCATGATTGTTAATATATACTTGTGTTCTTTCTAAAAACCAATGCTGATGTGAGCTTTCTAAATCCCAAAATAGCATGGATGTGTTGATCATCTCTTCACATATTTAGAAAGTTGTCCAAAATCTTCTCATATATTAATTAGGATCTAAATTCAAAATAAAATTTTGTCATAAAGAAAATCTCATTTTCGTATCAGTTGTAACTAAACCTGTTTACAGCTGCCCTAGTTTCAACTGCCATGTTTTCAATTTCCCCAGTTGCAACTATTTTGGTTGCAACTGCCCCTGTTGCAACAATTCACAGCTTCACATCTAAATCTTGCATTATGCAAATAATGACAATTAATGTATACACTAACATGTTTAATTAGAATTATATTAGTATTTAGTTAGGAAGTTGATTTTATTAGGATATGTTTTATTTAGAAGTATAGCTAAATAGAAACTCTTGGAAGGGCCGACTAAGAAGTTTTAGAGTATTAATGACATGGATTCATTTGAAATGGCATGGTAATCAATACTCATAGCTATGCCGTAAAACGACATTTTTTTGTCAAATTCTTTCGTTTAGACCTCCAAAATTGTAAATTTATTATTTTTGAAAACTTTTAGTTTGATTATAACTTTAAGTAGGAGTTTCCATTTTTTTATGTTGATAGCGGCATTGAACTTCTTATTTTGTCTATTTTGTGGTTTAGGGTATTTTAGAATTTTCACTATTTATGGTAAAATTATAGTTTTGCTATATAAAACACTCTTTTGGATGTAATTCGTTGGATTTTGATTAATTAAAGAAATTTCGAACTTTGGTTTAAGTTCTTACCCTAAATTGCTTGTTCGTGGATTTCAAACATTCGATTTGGAAATATCTTCGCTGCGTTACGGACTCGCATAAGTTTTCCTACCCACAACAATCTTCTATATATATATATATAAATTAATCGTTTTTGTGAGAAGCAATCACATATTGACACGTGGCATATGAGAATCACTCACAGATTGATACATGACATGATGATGTCATTGTTTCTATTTTTTATTTTTTTGTTCTTTTTGTCTATTTTATAGGGTATTTTTCGTAATTTTTAGAGTTTTATTTTTGCTATTGGCTATCTTTTATCTATAAACGTGTTTTTGTCACTTAGTTTTTCTATTTTTTCTGTTTTCTTATTTTCAGTTTTTTTTGTAGGTAACGTGTTTGTATCTATCTCAGGTTCTTAACAAAATCAATTTGATTGATGTACAAATAAATCGATCTTATCGGGCTTGCTTCTCTCCATCGATTAAATTGATTAGATAATGCTGTACCAAACACTTCCTGATAATCAAAGCCAGGCCTCTGCTCATATCCTTTGGCCACCAATCTAGATTTGTAACGCTCCATGTCTCCATTGGGTTTCCTTTTTGTCTTGAAAACCCATTTGACATCAATGGCTTTGTGACCTTGAGGAATATCAACAAGCTCCCAAGTGTCATTCTTCTAAATAGCCTCGATTTCGGAATTCATTGCATCAACCCGACATCTATCTCGCACGGCTTCGTTAAAGTTAAAAGGGTCTGAATCTGCAAACATGGCATAATTATTAGATAACGTGTTAGGTTTAGAGACACCGCAATGACACACTTTATTAATCTCTCTAATAAACTCGTTAATTATAATGCGGGGCTTAACTCTAATTTATAGACTTACATAAACATACTCTGTTTCTCCACAATTGCCTTGAACTTCTGAAAGCAACTAAAGGCATCAGATTTATTCTTTAAAGTATATACCCAAATCATCATGCTGCGGTCATCAATAAAAGTCATAAAATATTTGCTTCCTCCCAGTGAAGCAGTCTGCAAAGAACCATAAACATCCGAGTGAACCAACTGTAATAGAGATTTGGCACGACTTGGAGTGTTAGAAGCAAACGTTCGTCTATGTTGCTCTCCCAAAATACACCCCTCACAAAATTGCTCTGGATGTTGAATCACAGGCAATCCTTTCACTAAATTCTTATGAGTCAGCAACTTTAGACTTTTGAAGTTTAGATGACCATATCTTAGATGCCATAACCATGACTCATCAGTAACAATGGATTTAAAACACTGATAAGATCTAGTCTTAATCTCAATCTGAAATAACTTGTTTTTCAAAGGAGACTTGAGAATGATCATACCTTTAGAGTCAAATATAGTGAGATGACAATCTTTGAAATTCACTTTGCACCCCTTCTCTAGCAACTGCCCCAAACTTAGCAAATTGCATGTCAATGTCGGTACATATAACATATCTGAAATATATTGATGATCACCATTCTCTAACTGAATCAGAATTCTTCCTTTTCCCTTAACTGGAAGTTTCCTATCATCGGCAAACTTGACCTCTGTCAACATTGACTCATCCAACTCATCAAAAAATTCTCTATTGCCACACATGTGATTAGAGCATGCACTGTCGAGATACCACATGTTACTCTGAGCATTCTCCTGAACTGATGAAACCATCATTAGTGTCTGATGACACTCCTCATCTTGCTTTGTCTGCTCCTCAGACTCCGACTCTGACTCTGATGATTGCTTTATCCTGCATTGTCTAGCTATATGCCCAAATTTGCGACAGTTGTAACACTGAATCCGATTTCTCTGTTGATCACGACCTTCGTCTTGTTTGCGACCTTTATTTTTATCCCACCACTGCTGATTATTGTTCTGACCTCTGCCATTATTGTTGACGTTATCACGGCCTTTGAATCTATAATTATTCTTTTGCTTCGGGACAACTGTAGTCTTCAATGCCTGCTCAGTAGGCTTGACTTTTTCACTTTTTTCATTGATTCGTTGCTCATGTGCTCGTAATGAACCAATAATTTCTTCAACTGACTTGGTCTCATAATCTCTCCCGGACTCCATAATAGCAGCTACTACATGGTCGAACTTCGTGGTCAAGGTGCGCAAAATCTTCTCGTTCACATCGAGATCGGCGACTTCTCCGCCATTCATCTTTAACTGATTGACGATTGTCTGAACACGATTGGTGTACTTCTCTATATCTTCTGAGTCATCCATCTCAATCAACTCGAATTGTCGCCTCAAAGTTTGCAACCGAACTTTCTTCGCTTTCTGTACACCCTTGTAGGACATCTCTAAAGTGTCCCACGCTTCCTTTGATGTCTTCGCCAGTTGCACTTTCTCAAACGCCACATCATCAAGCGTTTGCAAAATAAAATAAAGTGCGTTCTGATCTTTTTGCGAAGCTCCTTTCGTGTCGAGGTAGCGGTGGCCCCTGGGTCTTCGAACCCATCTTCAACGACTGCGAGCAAGTCTTGAAAACTGAACAAGACTCTCATCTGAGTGCTCCATCTATCAAACTTCTTTCCATCGAACACTGGTAGTGTCGGTTGAACTTGGCCGTTTCCAATTGTTGCCATATCGCCACTATTGCACATTACTGTTCAAATTGCACTCGTGCACTATTTTGAACTAAAAAGATGCAATTGCTATGCGGGTCCCACAATCTTTCCGATGAGGACAAAAATTGCTTTAATGTATGTGGGTGTTGTATAACAAAACAACTTTCAATCTTCTTTTTCAACAGGATCAGCGTGTTCGTTCTTCAACTGCACGCCTATGCAAATCGATTTTCTACACCTCTGCAAATCGATTTTCTTTAGCCCAACGTTTCTACACTGCACGCCTCTGCATTGTTCTTCTCTGTGAACACGCTGCTCAAACTCTTTGTTTCCAAAACAAGAAACGCACACAGTTCGATCTCTCGATAGATCGGAAGCCCAAATTCTATTCTTGAATCTTCAAGAACTCTCACACAACCAAGATTAAAAATCTCGGTCTCTCTCTCACAGATCTCAAGATCTCACTATTGCTGTGATACCATGTTAGGTTTAGAGACACCGCAATGACACACTTTATTAATCTCTCTAATAAACTCGTTAATTACAATGCGGGGCTTAACTCTAATTTATAGACTTACATAAACATACTCCTAATCCAACTAGGAAACCCTAAATAGACTCGTACTCTAACTCGAAGTCCTAATCAAACTCAAACACTAATGTAATTTAGATTACAACTCTAACATAATGTTGTACCGAAAAAACAACTGATTAGATAACGTGATATATTCAAAAGTCACAAACAAGATTAAATATTTTTCCACCAAGCCGCTTCATTGGATTAGCTATTATTTTAACCCACTCAAATTTTGTAATAAGTTTTTTCACTTAACTTTTTTCTCTGAGCAAATTTATTTTCATCTAATGTTTTGATACTCATTTTTGCCCACGCACAAAGCGGATGCAATGCATATGAATATATGTACCCAACTCTAATACTATCTAAATTACTCACGGGTACTTCAAACCACATTTTGTTTTGTAGAGTACTTCAAACCACTAAAATACATGTTTATGAATTACGTTACACATGCAAGCATTCCAAACCATTTAAGTATATGTTTATGAATTACGTTGTTCATGCAAGCATAGTGATGCCTAGAGTTATAGCTTTCAGAAAAAAGAACAACATCTTCAATAGAATTGCAGATAGAAAACATAATAAAAATAGTTAAAAATAGAAATTGAAATCTAAAAAATTAAAAACAAATCTCGAAATAACTGGAAAAAAAAAGATAAACAATTCTGAATAAATAGGTGCACAAGTAATGCGTAAAAAATAAAAATAAATAAAAATAAAATAGTTGGCATCCCGTGATTCACAGGCGTGCAAAATCGAGTATCAACATACTAAATAAAATGAATTTGATGACCAAAATAAAAGAGAGAATAATAAGAAAAAACTTATTATTTGATGTTCGATGTACTTGAAAACCAAGAACATATGCATACTAGATTACAACTCGAGAACATCATCTAATTTCCTCATAAAAAACTTGAAAATCATCTAATCTTCTTGTAAAAATAATTTGTGGCATTATTAATTTATTATTATTTAGGTGTGTGCCACACCTCGTGTTACAATAGGAGTTCATATATATGGATCCAATCAAAGGGACGTTCTTGTTTGATTACAAATAATATTATAATTTTTTAATCTAATTTCAATAATTGGTTAACGCTGGATAGTTGTGTTGCAATTACACTAAAACAAAAACACGTATTTAACTTCTTTAAAAAAGAAGAGAAAAACACTATAACAAAAAAATAAAAACACAAATGCGTATTTTCTTAAGAAAAAATCGAAAAAGTAGTTGATGTGTCAAGGCGTCTAAACTCGGTATGTATTTTAGTTGAATTAGTAATACAATAATTTGTAAAAAAGTATTGGAAAGAAAACAGTAAATAACCCAAAAATCGAAAACACCTAAAAAAACAAAAAAGATAAAATACTTGAAAAAAAAATTAGTAAGTATGCAATGTGTACGCTAGGTATCATTACCATAAAGCTCCTCGCAGAAGATCTTTTTTTGTATATATAAAAGATTATTCAAATGTCCTCCAGAATTTACTTCTCTTAGAGTTTTTGGATGTGTATTTTAGAGCAAGTAATAATTATAAATATTATTTTATGTAAGAAAAATGCATTTTTCTTGGGTATAGTTCCTCACATGAAGGGTACAAATGTACGAATAAACATGGGAGAGTGTTTATCACCAGACATGTATTGTTCAATAAAAAAAGAATTTCCTTATTTTTCTTGGTTTCCTTCTACTGAGTCATCTGCTCAATAATTTATTCGAAAACATGTTGTTCACATACTTGTTTCAAATTCTATTCCTATTCTTTCTACTTAATATGTGCCTACTATGTCTTTTTCTCTTTATTTGACTCCATCTGCATCATCTGATTCTCTAGTTCATGTTCTATGTTCTTCTGATGTTTCTCATAATTTTGCCAATCAGTCGACATCCACACCTAGTATCGAGATACGACTCAACACATCTTCTAGGTCTAGTAATACACAAAATGTTCATCTAATGATAACTATGGCTAAAGACAGTATTAGCAAAAATAAAGTATTCCTTACAGTCACTTCTCAAGAAAATGACATTCCAGCAAGTGACGAGTTGGCTCTCGAGGATTCTAGGTGAAGAGAAGCTATGAACAAGGAATAACATGCCTTAATGAATAATCGCACATGGTCATTAGTTCATGTTACTTCTCATCAAAATGTAGTTGGAAACAAATGGATTTTTTCCATTAAACATAATTCTGATGGCACCATCAGTCAATACAAGGCTATACACAGTGGCTAAAGAGTTTAAACAAGTATCCGATATTGATTTTGATTAGACTTACAGTCCTGTTGTGAGTCTGCCACAATGAGAGTCATTCTTTGTCTAGTTCATTTTGGTTGGTTGTTAAGGCAGCTGGATATCAATAATGCATTTTTGAATGGTCATTTGGTCGAAAAATTGTTCACTAATCAACTAGTTGGGTTTGTAGACTCTTCCAATCCTAATGCAGTGTGGCATTTACATCGTGTTTTATATGGTTGACATCAAGCTCCTCATGCATGGTTTGATCGACTGAAAAATATTTTGTTGTTTTTTTTAAATTTCAAAGCTGATAACTCATTGTTTGTTTGTCGAGATGGGACTATGGTGTTAGATGTATGTTGATGATATTATAGGCCTACTTTTAATGTGTCTATTATATTCAGAATTTCATCTTGAAGTGACATAATTGTTTTGCTTTGAAAAATATTGATGACTTATCTTTGTTTTTGGAATGGAAATAAAAAATGATGCAACTAGTCTCTTCCTTACTCAATATGCCTACATTAAACAACTTTTGCAAAAGAGTTGTATGATTTCATCTAAATCTATCGATACTTCAACCATTGTGGGGAAGTTCTTACATGTAGATACATCACCTTCCTTCAATGATCCTACTTTATATCGCGGTTTGTCGGGAGGACTTCAGTATTTAGTTCATACTAGGCCTGACATTGCTTATATTGTTAATTGATTAATTCAATATCAGTAGTTGAGAAAGTATAAGAGAAAACAAGAATTGAAGAACAAATGAATGAATCACTACTCCGCTCAACTTAGCCATAGAGTTCTCTTACGAGACTTTATATATGCACAAGTACGATTACAAAGTGATCGTTAGATCAGTAACACATGTTATGATCTTATCATACAATGAGTAACTAACTCTCATGAATAACATGTGACTACAAGTTTGTTACAACACACAGTTAGGTGCTTGTCTCACATTCCCCCTCAAACGAGGCGGGACTTCAAGAACAAGGATCTTGTGCTTAAGATAAGTGAATCTGTGATAAGGTAGAGGTTTAGTTAGACAATCAACTATCTGATCTATTGTGGGAACATGGCGTACTTACAGCTGTTTTTGAAGTACTTGATCATGAATAAAGTGAAGATCAATTTCAATGTGTTTAGTCTGAGAATGAAAAATAGGATTCGAGGCTAAAGCACCGGCACCCAAATTGTCGGACTAGATGACAGGAACAGATGAGAGAGTGAATTTAGTTCCTTCAGTAACTATTGAATCTAAATAACTTTAGCAGTACCATGTGCAAGTGCTCGGTACTCAGCTTCAGTACTAGATCTAGCTACCACATATTGTTTCTTAGATTGCCATGAGACTAAACTCCCTCCAAAATAAATGCTATAACCAACAATTGATTTCCTGTCATCAATAAAAGTTGCCTAGTCTACATCAATAAAACCAGTGACAGTAAGCTCTTTGGAAGATCTTATGTGAAGACCTTGAAACAACGAACCCTTCAAGTATCTCAGAACGCACTTCAATGCTTTCCAATGGAGTTCGGTAGGAACTTGTTGAAACTGACTCAATTTATCGACAATGTAAGAGATGTCAAGCCTAGTATGAGTCATGTATTAAAGACCACCTAAAAGACTTCTGTACAGAATGCATCTGAGAAAAGGGAACTGTCATTCTTAAATAGTTGT
This sequence comes from Stephania yunnanensis, assembly GCA_039657365.1. Lineage (NCBI taxonomy): Eukaryota > Viridiplantae > Streptophyta > Magnoliopsida > Ranunculales > Menispermaceae > Stephania > Stephania yunnanensis. The sequence goes on along the minus strand of CM077585.1, from coordinate 47,016,099 downwards.
TTTTGTGTAATTGCAGGAGTATTTGCAGTTTTAAGATTGTCTATGCCAGCCTTGTGAAGAAGGGACTGGAGATAAGCAGATTGTGTAAGATAAAACCATGCGTTATCTCTGAATACTTCAATACCAAGGAATAAATGGAGATCCTTCAGATCCTTCAATGCAAAAATAGTATTGAGTTGCTGAATAAATCTAAATCAACTCCTTAGAGTTGCCGATGATGAAAATGTCATCTACATAGATTAAAATGTAGATGAGGGAGATGCCTTGAGAGTAAATGAATAGAGAGGAATCTGTTTTAGAGTTAACAAACTTCCATGCTTGAAGAGTGGTCTTCAACCTATCAAACCAAGCTCTAGGTGACTGTCTTAAACCATAAATGGCCTTGTCTAGCTTGCATACATAGTCAGGAAACTCAGAGTTGATGAAACCCTCAGGTTGAGGCATATAGAAAGTCTCAATTAAAGTGTTCACGAAAAACATTATTGATATCCAATTGACGCACAACCCAGTCATAAGAAGCTGCAATAGAAAGTAACAGTCAAATGGTAGAAGACTTGATAACAGGACTGTAAGTTGTACTGAAATCAATGCCTGGTACTTAGTATAACCCTTTGCTACCAAACGTGCCTTGAGTCTATTTACAGATCTATCAGTATTTTCTTTACTTTGAACAACCATTTATTACCAGCAAGTGTCTTAGAATCAGATGGAGGGATTAAAAACCAAGTATTGTTGGCCTGCAAAGCTATAAACTCAGCAGTCATATCCTTAAACCAGTCAGGAGAGGCTAAAGCTGCTTTGACATATGTAGGTTCAACAGAGTACTCTTATACAAAGGTAGCCAGTGCCTTTGGTTTATAAATCCCATTCTTTGATCTAGTAACCATAGGGTAAGTAAGGAAAACAGTAGGTGAAACAATAGTTTGTGATACAGATGTAGTAGGTGGTGAAAATTCAGGTATTGTAGGTAGTGAAGAGGTAGGTGTGGGAGTTGTATTTGATAAAGCAAGTGAAGTAGCAATTGATGTAGTAGGTATAGGTAGAGAAAGAGATGTACTAGAGGTTGATGGGAAACAAGCATTTGGACTATTAGATAAAGTAATGACAGAATGAGGTGAGTCAGTAGTTGGCATTGGCACTGAACTTGTAAACAAATAACTGTAAGGATATTCCGACTCATTGAAGAGTACATTTCTACTGATATAGATCCTCCTAGTGGAACTCAAACATCGATAACCTTTATGTGAAGAATTGTACCCCAGAAACTCACATTTCTCGGACCTGAACTAAAATTTGTGATTGTTGAAAGGTCGAAGATAGGGGAAACATGTACACCCAAACACTCGTAGTATAGAGTAATCAAGGAACGTCTTCCATAATAGCTCATAAGGTGACTTATTTTGTAACACAACACTAGGAAGTCTGTTAATAAGAAACACACATGTGTGGCAAGCATGCCACAAATACTTGTAAGGCAAGTGAGCTTGAGCAAAAAGTGTGAGAGACGTTTCAATGATGTGCCTATGTTTTCGTTCAGCTCTTCCATTTTGCTGATGAGTATATGGATAGGGGTGTCTAAATTGAATTCCATGAGAGGATAAATACTGCTTGAAGGGCCTATATTCTCCACCCCAATCAGACTGAACACATTTTATGGTTGTAGAGAAAAGACTTTCCCCCATAATCTTAAACTCGATAAAAATATGTAAAGCATCACTCTTCTATTTTAAAGGATAAATCCATGTGTACCGAGAAAATTCACCTATGAAATGTGTGTAATATGCATATCCATCGACAGATTTTACAGGTGCAGACCCCCAAATATCAGTGTGTATGAGTTCCAGAAGTGTATAGGTATGAATATTAGACCTTGAAAAGGGAAGGGCATGGGTTTTTCCCATCTTACAAGCATCACAAAATGAAAGTACATTCTTAGATGATGTAGAAACATTATTCAGTTTCAATACATGAAGTATTGTTTCAACAGCTGGAGGACCTAATCTAGAGTGCCATAAAGAAGATGTTGAAGGTAAAGAATGATCAACAGCAACCACATTTGCTGAGTTTATTGAAGACGTGAATGGCATCGTTGAGGGGAACATGTAAATTCCATCTTTAAGAGTCCCTCCGAGCAAAGTCACTTTGGATTGTCGATCCTTTACCAAGCAAGAGTAAGCATAAAACTCAACATACACAAGATTATCATGTCTTAATTGAGATATACTGAGTAAATTCTTAGCTATTTATGGAACATAGAATGAATTGGGAAACTTTAACTTAAATGATAGTGCAGGAGAATTAAGAGTTCCAACATGAGTAATTTGTAAGGGAGAGCCATCACCAACAATTAAAGATTTGGTACATGCATGTGTAAATCGATTTATCATCTGATTTGAATTATTTGTCACATAAGAATATGCACAACTGTCAGCATACCATGTCTGATCAACATCAGACTCAGATGGAGCAAAGAAAGCCTAATTTGAGGCAATAGACATGGCTTGATTCGCTTGATTAGGAAGAAATCGTGTCTGGCTATTGAAAGACTGTTGATGAAATGTAGATGTACCATTAAAAGTTGGAGACTTTCCCATATATTACATATTGGATCTGTAATAGCACACAATAGGCGTGTGTCCTGTCTTGCCACAGATTTAGCAGATTGGTCTATTGTTATAGTTACGACCACATCCACGGCCTCGTCCTCCTCGAGTGCCGTTGAAACCACCTCTGAATTCATTTGAACCTCTGGTATCTTGGTTATTTAACCTCTGTGAACTCTTTTCAAAGACAATATTTGCAGTGTGAGATATATTGGCATTTGATGAAAAATTTGCAGTCGTACCATTCAATTGTTGAATCTTTACTTCAAAGATTAGTAAAGAAGCATGAATTTCTTGCCAAGACAATGAAATCTTATCTTGAAGAAGTGTTGTAATAGGCAAATACTCAAAACCCAAACCAACCAACATACAAGAAATCAAGTCCTCTTTGGAAAATTTGTTTCCAGCAGCAGAAAGACTATCAGACATTTCTTTCATATACTTGAGATATTTAGTCATGGATTCGTTACCTTTTCTCGCAGTTTGGATTGCAGTTCTACATTGTTGAATCTTGGCACGATTGTTAACTCCATAAAGATTTGCTATGAGGTACCATGCCTCATATGCTGATGCTATCTTACAATCGATAACTTGTAACATCACATCTTCAGATAGTGAATTCAACGTCCAGCTAAAGAGCATCTGATATGTTATTTTCCAGGCTTCATACTTTGGATCAGCTTCATTTCGACATTTCTTTGTGCCAAGAAGAACTCCATCAAACTTATTCCCCTTGATAGCAGGAAGAATCAAAGCTTTCCAAACATGATAATTGTTCAGATTTAACTTGATCGTCAAGTTTTGGCTCAATGTGTGACAAAATGGAGCCAAGACAGAACTGGTTGACGACGATCGATCATTCGGTACCTCATTAGACACATGACTAGGTTGGGTTGCCATTTGTGGATGAGAAGAAGACTGTCCTTCCTCCATTTTTGTCTACGCAGAATCTTCTATGTGCTCTGATACCATGAGAAAGTATAAGAGAAAACAAGAATGGAAGAACAAATGAATGAATCACTACTCTGCTCAACTTAGCCAGAGAGTTCTCTCATGAGACTTTATATATGCACAAGTAAGATTACAAGGTGATCGTTAGATCAGTGACACATGTCATGATCTTATCATACAATGAGTAACTAACTCTCATGAATAACATGTGACTACAAGTTTATTACAACACACAGTTAGTGTGTTTGTCTCACAGTAGTCTCCAACCACCAATCATTGGCAAGCTCTCAAACGATTACTTCAATACTTGAAGGATACATCAAATTATGGTATTTTGTTTCGACCGAGTTCTTCTCTAATTCTTACATGTTATTTCAAATGGTGATTGGTCCGTTTCTCCTGATGATAGAAGGCCTATGGCAGGGTTTTCTATGTTCTTAGGCTCAAATCTGATCAGTCGGCAGAGTAAAAAGCAATATGTACGTGGTGGTAAGGTCGAGTACATAATCCGAGTATAGAGCACTGGCACATGTTGCGACAGAGGTGGCTTGGGTGCAATCTCTATTTTCTAAGTTATGCATTTCATTATCTTCTTCTCCTATGTTGTGGTGCGACAACTAATCTGCTCAAGCTCTTGTTCGCAATCCTGTCTACCATGCTCGCACTAAATATGTTGAATTAGATGTGCATTATGTTTAGGATCAAATGTTATCTGGTAAGTTAGCTGTTCATTATGTTCCTTCTCGAGATCAGTTAGCAAACTCTGTTACCAAGGCATTGCCTGCACCGCGGTCTGAATATCTTCAAAGCAAACTCATTGTAGCATCCCTACCCCTTCGTTTGAGGGGGAATATAAGACATAATCACTAGAATCATTTGTGTAGTGTGTATGGATGGTCTGTAGTGTTTGTTGTGTTTGTATATGTGGCTTTGGTGAGTGTACACGTGTTCGAGTGTGTTAGTTTTATGAGTATGCCAGGTTAGCAATCCGTGACTACACAATCTAATGGCGATGATACACTCATCCAACGACTCGTAATCTATTTCTACAAGTATAAATAAAATTCACCAAAGAGGGAGCAATCTCTCATATCTCGTTTTTCTCCTCTGTCTTGTCTCTCTAGATATAGGGTTTCCAGCTTCGTAGATACTTTTGATGTAGTTTAGGATGCCTTTTCCAACTCTTTCAATATCGTCCTCACTAGGTCGAATTTGATTGTTTAAAAAAAAACTCAATATTAATTGGTTCTTTTTGTTGTAAATTAAGTTGTAAGCCAACTAGAACTTAAGTTGGGCTTGCTAGAGACTTAAGCATAGAAGACTGTGACGGCCCCAATTTTCCACAAACTGGGCACCGTCCGGCCTAAGCTCACGTGGACCCCCAAGCCAATCTCGCAAGGTCAACGTGAGCCTAGTCAGCCTTCAAACCCATCATTTATCAGTACATTCAATATTTTACAGTTGAGTTATTAATGTTTTTCAAGTTTTACAATTTTATAGCGGAAGCAACTAATACATTAAATAACTCAACAAAAAGATCAGGGAGTTAGGCAACCTAATTGTAGAACCCAGTAAATATCATCAGATGAGAGTAAATACAAAATATAAAAAAATTCACCTAGCTATGAAGCTTTCCCTCTGCTACTCGTCTGCGACTCTGCACTCAGTTAAACATAAGAATGACGAACCCAGGTAAGTAAATCTAGTAGGACATAAACACAACATTTCACAATATCCAAGACAACAGTTCACGATATCAAAAGCAGTCGAATTCATGCAAATAGAATGAAAGGAATAAAGAACGCATGAATATAACAGACTGTAAACAATCCATCGATGAGCGGTGCCAAATAACAAGGAGTCCCGACCAAAAAGTCGTTGAGTCGCGGAAAAATCCCAGCAGACTCGGGTTTAGGACGAGCCTCATGCCTCCCAGCCCTATCCCTTGCGACTATGAGATATCGACGTCCCGGATAAGAGCCCCCAACGTACGCTCAATTTGGAGATATCGACGGCGTACGGATACGAGCTCATATCGCGGATAAACAGTAACCACGACTCGCTTGCCAATAGACCCACTCAATCAATAACAAGTCCACAGATAGCTATCATCACAAAGCAGTGAACAACAATAAAGCTATCTCATAACAGTAAACAACAACAGTCAATGAAGAGAAATGAAATATTGTATAAATCCCTAACTGGTTTACTTACCTCGAGAAATCACGAACCCCAAAACGTCGCTCGCGTCTCGATTTGCGCACCCGACACCTGACTCCTAAGTCCCTCCATCGCATCGTCGCGATTTCGTCGAAATCGCGCATCCGACCGGTCGACATCGCGTCATAGCACCGTCGCTCGCCGCGTCGCGATCGCATGCTGCTGCCGCTGCTGCCGCTGCTGCCGCCGCGCGCGCCATCTTTGGTCGGCCGCCGCGTCCTCGTCGACATCGCGCCGCTAGATCCCCGTAGCCGCGCTGCCGCTGCTATGAAACCCCGTCTCTGCCGAAAATCACGCCGCCGTCGCAATAGCCGTTGCCGCCGCTGCTACACCGCCACCGCCGCCGTCCGTCTCCTCGCATGGCCGCCGTCAGTCCGCGCGCGTCCAAATCCAGCTTACGCGCGCGGCGTCCGTCCAGCGCTTACACGCGTCGCGTGCGAGCCGCCAAGCCGCTGTCCGTCCGTCCGCGCTGCGCGCGGCTGATCCGCCATTGCTGCATCATGCGGCTGCTCCGTCGGTGGAGCCGGTCCGCCGTGGTTGATGGAGCCGACCACCACCGTGCTCGTCCGTGCCGTGAGCCGCTGGTCCACGGCCCCTCTCTCTCTCGGTGGTCTCTCTCACCCCTCTCATCTTCCTCACGATCGTTTTTTGTTTCCTTCTGATTTTATCATCTTTTTTTTTATATATATATATTATATACACATTTTTCTTTTGATTTCAAATCAAAAGTCTCCTCGAGATTCGTGCTACACGAATCTCGAGGCAGATTCAACAATCGAGCAGCGCACGCCTCGAGGCACCAAATCCGCCTTATTTCAAACTCTCGATACTCGCGCTACACGCATCACGAGACGTATCATTTCGGTCAAACGTCGGCACGCGACTCGAGGCGCGTCCCCGTTCGTGTTTCGGCTCACCGAATTCCTCGCATAATTAGCATATCATCTTAAATTGAATTCGGATATATGTATTTCGACGAGTGGGTCCCACATACGACCTTGACTTGACACGTGGCACAAGTCAAATTTTCGGACCGTTACAAAGACATAAACTAAGAACTACTAGAACAAGTAGAGAAGATGGGACAGGAGATAAAAGAGCTAGAGATGAGAAATGTAGAGATTTCCATTCCAACATTGGTGTGTGTATTACAATGGAGTTGGCACCCTTTATATAGGCCATTTGGTGATGATGATAATTGTACTTAATACATACACCACAAGTCATACAACACATCAGAAGCAACATAAACAATACATGGAAGAGTTGGTGTACATTCGAGAGGATTACAAGTTACATGACAATACATGGATAAGTGATTATACATTGGAGTTGAATACAAGTTATGTAGAGTGTACAAGTTACATTCAATGTAGAAGTCATGTTTGATGTTACAATTAAATGTGAGAGTCGTGTTTGACAATGTGATCATTCATAAGCTTGGTTAAAGGGTCATCCAATTTACAACACTTTTTATCTTACAGTCTCTTTTATTTTCTTTTTTTGCTCATTGGGATATCTGTTTCTTTGATTGACATTCTTTCAGAGAAGAAATTGACATCTTATTTTTGCGCAGCCCCCAGAAGATGCCATTTTTGCGCACCCTTTTCTTTTTCTCATTTGGCATTTCGTATTTCATGGTTTTGGTATATGCCTGGCATTTAAATGGAAGGCATCTGGTTTTTCTAAATATTTTATATAGAGTAAGTTATTTGCAGTCTTGCAGTATAATTGATAAGAAAATAGTAGGATGAACTGGTGAACGGTGACGGAACATCCGACATGAATACTTGGTTATGGTATCCATGTGTGCCCGCATATCCCAATGAATGAGTACCTAGTGTCCCATTCCGAAGTCACCATAGCATTCCCGAATCTTTTCAAAGAATTTTTTCATAGCGTTTTGGGACCGAACCTTGTGGCAAATATGAATTTGAAATTTTGTTTAAAATTAAATATGATATGATGGCTTATTTACAGGCTTGCATACCTTCCATTTCATTTTTGCTCAAGTTTTTAAATTGAGGTTTTGAGCATTCGGTCAACTTTAACCGTAATAAAAAAAGAAAGAAAAAAAAATCAACTTTGTATTACTTTTGTTGAGGAATATGGATGACAATACATGTACACCAACATATTGTGTAGTTATGCAACTTGTATTTCTCACTTAATAGTACCTCCACTTGTCTATGTATTGTCATGTTACTTGCAACCATTTCCAATGTAAACCAACTCTTCCATGTATTGTCAAATTACTTGTAATGTGTTGTATGACATGGGGTGTATGTGTTACTTGTACACATTGGATAAAGTACATTTATCATCATCATCAAATGACCTATATAAAGGGTGTCAACCTCATTGTAAAAATACACCAAGTGGAATGAAAACTTCTCATTCCAACTATCTCATTTCTTCTCTTCTTATTTGTAGTAGTAGTTTGTAGTAGTTGAAGTTCTTAGTCTTCTATTTTTCTTCTCTAGTTCTTAGCAAGTTCCAACTCAATTTACAACGCGTTATCAGCATGAGCTTGCTCTAGCATTAAGGAGATCTTGAAGTTCAAGAATGCTTGTTAAGAAGACAAAGCTAGGAGGGTATAACTTTTGTTATTTAAATAAGTTCAATTTATTTATATATTATCATGGTTGCTTCCTTTTATTACATGAATCACTTCTATATGCATATTTTATTCATATACTATACATTATAACGTCACCGATTGCGAAAGTATGCTCTGTAGTTGCGTCTTGTATGACTTTCTACATCAGAAATAAAAAGTCAATATGTGACATAACTAGTTTTCTCTTAAAACTACAAACGATTAGTTATTGTTCTATTCTTGATTTTATAATACAAAAAATGCTATAAGTTTGAGTTGATAGTAGGTAAGCCTTATCCCCGGTAAAGCTAAGCATTGAAAGGGAGACGGATTATCCCGTTCGACGAGGCATAGTATTAAGCAGATTTTGTCTCGCCACCCAACCTGAAGGTTGTCCCACTAACTCATACGAATAGTACATTTGATTATTAATGAATCAATTTGTAAACATATACTTAATCATATGTTATGTTTTTTTTACATAAAAGAAAAGAGAAAATTATTTTATTATATTTACTTTCAAAATATTAATCAATCATAGTTGAATTTGTTACCTTATTATAATTCTTGTCATAATAATTAGATATTACAAATTATGAATAAAGATTGCATCTATGCAAGGTTGTATGTTGTACACAATCATTTGCCCATATCTCTTTAGAAATTTGAAAAGTGAACATTTCATATATCTTTTCACCTTATGGAGTTATAAATATATAAATACCAAAAAATGTAATACTCCAAAAGCTCAAAATGAGCGGTTGCGTCTCAAGCTACAAAATCTAATCAGTCAAATATTAATTCCATAATTTTAATTATCTCTATGTTGAGGCTACGTGGAAATATGATTGATGAGACAATAAAAATAAGGTCACGTGGCCCGCATCGATTTATTGTTGCAACAAATATCGAGTGCACACATCAATCCAATAAATATTAAGGATTGATTTATTGTCTCATGGTAGCTGAGTAAAATAATAAGATATTATAAATATAATATCGCTCCCGTCCAATAGATCAGCTTTAAATTAAGAGGCATATGTTGCATATAATGATCATGATCGCAATAATAAATTTATGGACGTGAAAAATGTGAAAATATCAGGTAAATATCGTATTGACAATTCCAGAAATTGAAACAAAAGTGGTGCACCACTACAAATGGCAAATAATTATTGACAATTAGCGCTTATAATTGTGAAATTTTTTTGGTCATATATGAAAGACTATTTTGCCTAAATATTGTCATATATATACCCGAATATTTTTGTGGCATTTACCTTGCCTTCAAAATCAAAGGCAAAATATTATGAATTTTATTAATGAAATATGACTCTTTTTCTAATTTGCCAAACATTATTTGCCCAGATGGATCAATGAATCACGTGTTCGAATTATGAATCAAATAAGAGCGATATATGTCTTGATGATTGTGCTACAACGCACGCAATCCTTAAAAACAGAGAATATTTCTCTAATTCGAACTTAGCTAAGGCTAATGTTCAAACAATATCTGACATCTCCAATTTGATTAATGACTCTGGAAGAGCAAATATTATGTTGCATGGGGGAACAACAATTCATGTTGACAATGCTTTATACTCTGAAAAATTCAGAAAAAAATTTACTCAGTTTTAAAGATATTAGACAAAATGGATATCACATTGAAACCATAAACGAAAATAATAGAGAATTTCGATATATCACATTGGTTTCAAATGGGAAAAAAGAAGTGTTAGAAGAATTCTCAGCTTTATCCTCTGGAATATATTTTACTATTATAAGGCATGTCGAAACAAATGTCGTCTTAAATAAGAAAATTAATGATTCAAAGACATTCATTTTATGGCATAACCGGCTTGGTCATCCAGGATCATCAATGATTCGAAGAATAATTAATAATTCGCATGGACATCCTTTAAGGAGTCACAAAATATTTTCAGCTAGTGATTATAATTGTGCTAGTTGTTCTGAAGGTAAATTGATAGTTAAACCATCCCCAAGTAAAATTATTGTGGAATCTCCAGTTTTCTTAAAACGCATTCAAGGAGACATATGCGGACTCATTCATCCTCACTGTGGACCATTTATATATTTCATGGTTTTGATAGATGCATTAACTAGGTGGTCACATGTTTGTTTGCTTTCGACCCGCAATGTTGCTGCCTCTAGAAAAAGATGAAAAAGATGAAAATAATGAGATCTCAATAAATTATTTAAACTCTTGTAAGATTTGGGATCGAAATAAAATTGTTCCTAGTGATATATTTGCTTTCAATGTGTCCTTTGAAATATGTGAAAATGATGATGATCCAAATCCACGATCAGTGGACGAATGTCGGAAAAGACCTAATTGGCAAAAATGGCAAGAGGCTATCCAAACAGAGTTAAACTCATTAAGGAAATGAGAGGTTTTTGGACCGATTGTTCAAACACCAGATGACGTAAAACCTGTTGGATATAAATAAGTATTTGTACGAAAGAGAAACGAAAAAAATGAAGTTACAAGGTACAAAACAAGACTTTTAGGTCAAGGTTTCTCACAAATGTCAAACATCGATTATGAGGAAACATATTCTCCTGTTATAGATGCAATTACATTTTGATTCTTGATAAGCCTTGCAGTTTCTGAAGGGCTTGATATGCATTTAATTGATGTCGTTACAGCATATCTGTACGGATCCCTAGACAGTGAGATATATATGAAAATCCCTAAAAGATTTGTAATATTCGAAGAAATAAAATCAAAACCTCATAACATGCATTCTATAAAATTACAAAGGTCTTTGTACGGATTGAAACAATCCGTCCAGACGAATGTGGTACAAACGTCTCAGTGATTATTTACCGAAAGAAGAATATGTAAATAATATGTTTTGCCCATGTGTCTTCATTAAAAGATCATCAACAAGATTTGTGATTATTGCTGTATACGTTGATGATTTAAATATAGTGGAAAACCACGACGACATCGTTAGAACATCCGAATACTTGAAAAAAGAATTCGAGATGAAAGAACTTGAAAAAACAAGACTTCGTCTTGGTTTGCAAATTGAACATTTTTCAAGCGGAGTACTTGTCCATCAATCAAATTATATTGAAAAAAAATATTAAAAAGATTTTATATGGACAAGGCACGTCCATTGAGCTCTCCAATGGTTGTCAGATCACTTGAAGTGGATAAGGATCTATTTCGACCTCATGAAAGTGATGAAGAATTAATTGCCCCGGAGGTACCATATTTAAGTGCAATTGGTGCACTTACGTATCTTGCAAATTGTACAAGACCTGACATTGCCTTTGTTGTCAACCTACTTGCAAGATACAATTCTTCACCAACTCAAAGACATTGGAATAGTGTTAAACATGTTTTTCGATATCTTCGAAGAACAATTGACATGGGTTTATTTTACTCGAGAGGGGTAAAATTGAATCTCCAAGGTTATGCTGATGCTGAATTTTTATCTAACCTCCACAAGACCCGTTCCCAAACGGGATATGTATTCATATGTAGTAATAATGTTGTATCATGAAAGTCAGTAAAGCAAACTATGGTTGCTACTTCTTCCAATCATTTTAAAGTACTTGCAATTCATGAAGCAAATCGTGAATGTGTATGGTTAAGAAACATGATTGAATATATTCAAAAATCATGTGGATTGCTTTCAATAAAAGATTCTCCAATCATATTATATGAAGATAATGTAGCATGTATTGCACAATTAAGTGAATGATTCATAAAAGATGACAGAACAAAACATATTTAATCAAAATTCTTTTATGCGCATGAGCTTCAGAAGAATGGTGAAATTGATGTCAAGCAAATCCGATCGAGTGATAATCTTGCTGATTTATTCACAAAAGCCTTACCAACTACGACATTTAAAAGGCTTACATATGGTATTGACTTGCGTAAACTTAAAGACATTGCAAGTAAAGAAACTGAACAAGTTTCACCCATGTTTACATGAGGGGGAGTTATTGATTAGTGTATTGCACTATTTTTTCTTTAGCTATGATTTTATCCCATTGAGTTTTCCTAGCAAAATTTTTAATGAGGCAATCTTATACTCATCTTAATATTTATGATAATAGTGTACTATTTTTCTTTTACTATATTTTTTCCCACAGGATTTTTCTTCGTAGAAATTTTAACGAGGCACAATCTCTAAGCAAGTGTCATCGAAGGGGGAGTGTTGTGGAATATAGATGACCATACATGTACACCAACATATTATATAGTCATATAACTTGTATTTCTCACTTAATAGTACATCCACTTGTCTATGTATTGTCATGTTACTTGTAACCATTTCCAATGTACACCAACTCTTCCATGTATTGTCAAATTACTTGTAATGTGTTGTATGACATGGGGTGTATGTGTTACTTGTACACATTGCATAAAGTACATTTATCATCACCAAATGACATATATAAAGAGTGTCAACCTCATTGTAAAAACACACCAAGTGAAATTAAAACTTTTCATTCCAACTATCTCATTTATTCTTCTCATTTGTAGTAGTAGTTTGTATTAGTTGAAGTTCTTAGTCTTATATTTTCTTTATCTAATTCTTAGCAAGTTCCAACTCAATTTACAACAACTTTTACTCATTATTTTTGTGTATTACTTTTACTCATTATTTTTGTTAGATTTAGAGACGCCGCAATGACACTTTATTAATCTCTAATAAACTCGTTAATTACAATGTGGGGGTTAACTCTAATTTATAGACTCACATAAGCGTACTCTCAATCCAACTAGGAGACCCTAAATAGACTCATACTGTAACTCGAAATCTTAATAAAACTCAAATACTAATCTAATTTAGATTACAACTCTAACAAGTTTTTTGTCAAAACTTCGACTTGTAAATCAATTAAACACGCATTGACAATTACTATCATTACAGTCCAGAACTACATTTTCTTATACCGGCCATCTCCATAGTTGGATCAGCGACAACTTGATGAGTCACAAAAATGAATTAGAAAATTTGCCTGAAATCAATCAAGTGATGAATCTTCAGCAGAGCCACCCCAATTTGTAATCCTCTCTTTTGCTAATTCAGCCTGCATAATTATGAGCACTTTTTCATGAACTACAGACTGATAAATATAAACAGTAGAAAAGCAAAAACATAGACGAAAAAATAACTAAATGAGTGCATAAACATGTCTGAGCATGTATATTATATGTAAAAAGATACTTGCCTGTTTCTCCCAGTTTGTGCGCAAGGTAATAACGAGAAGGATGAAAGTCTGCACAGCTACGCCGATAATCACACCACTCCAAAGTCCCTTTTGCAGAAGTTCAAATATTATCAAACAAGATATAATAGAAAGGTTAGAAATGCAAAGCGTGCAAATATTGCGATAACCTTACGAAATTCGATAAGTTACATTTGTAAACTATGTATGGCAGATTACCTCCAGTCCTAATTTGAATTTGAAACCAAGAACACAGCCAACTGTGATGCCAATCAAGTAATAACATCCAATATTTATATAAGCAACCATAGTTTGCCAACCAGCTCCAATGGCTACACCTGCAATCAATTAAGCCAGAAATGCGACTTCTGAACAATTCAAACTGTATATTATGTGAAATCTAATGACATTTGCATGTTATCAAGATGTATATATAGAAAGAACTGTGATCATAGAGGAAGATTTTCAAAGATAAAACAAGTATGATATGTCCAATACAGAGTAACAGAGGTTGCCTCTACATAAACATTCAGACAAGGAAGTAGCTAAAATCCCCTTGGACTGAAAATGTGCTTAAAGTTGATGCTACTGGATATATTAAGTAAATACTTTTATAAGCTTTGTCTGAATTTGAAGTGTTTGATTCATGCGGCAAATGCCAATAATTTGGCATTGAGGCTTTGTTGCGGTCTAAATTTGAAAATTGACTTAAAGAAGCATTCACCGAAGCAGAGATGCAAATCCAAGATCGTCCAAGGGGATGCGTGCATTGCAGAGCGTATTAGCATTCTGGACATGATCAAGCTTGTCCATAAACATTTAGATTTGCAAATAATATTAGTGCATACTAAAGCAGTCCAGCATGTAAGATCTAAGCATGGATACAAGTGCAGTTTTTTTTTTTTTATTCATTGTAAGCACCGATCCTTCAAAACATGCATTCAGTGAATATCGTTTACCAACCTGATAGAATGGGTTGTATACTAGAGAGAAGTACTGATGCTGACAGAAAGAAAACAAGTCTGCCAACTTCGGCAATCACACGCTTGTCACTGGTGAAGAGTAATGGAAAACGATTTCTTGCTAGAATAATGATAACCGTACATGTGATCTGTATTATGACGGACATGGATGCCATCACCCAAACTGAGAACTTTGCAGCCCTCGGACGCCCTGCTCCCAGCTCATTTGAAACCCTCACACTGTCACCCAAAAGAAATGGAAAAAAGAAGTATACATGAGAACTAATTATCTATGGTAGGTTTCACATTTTTCTTTTTTCAGGAAGTTCGGAAGAGGTTTTACCTCTTTGATGGGTAAACAAGATCAAACTTTTGTTCCAAAAAAAAAAAAAGATCAATTTTATCAGATGTCTCAGAAGAGACAGGGTAAACGAGATCAATTAAGATCTCATATTTGATACCAAGGATACATCCAAAAGAGATCGGATAGATAAATGAAAATATACCAACGAAACAAAACGAGGCATAAGGATTTAAGATAGCACCTGCTTGCTGCCAAGAAACTAAGTGGAATCATAAATACGAATCCCTCAAGGCTCATGCTGCAGAAAATGGCAAACAGGAAAACATTACTCCATGTAATTGAACCAACACTCAAAAAGTCAAAATAATCAGTAGAAAAGATATTTTCAGAAATTTGGCATATGAAAAAAAAGGACAAATCAGACAAAATAGAAGACTGAAGAGATCTTGAATTAGAGAATAAGTTTCTAATTATGCATCGAGAATAACATTTGAGCTAGCAATCACAATCCATAATTTGTTCAACATATCGATCCCATTAATAAAAGAGATTAACTTGTTTAGAGCATGAAATCAATAATTTAGTTGTCCCTGTTGATTAAATAAATTGAAGGTAGTAATGCTTATCAGAACTTGGCATGTCGGATGTCGCCTAAAGAACTTGGCATCATATGTTCAACAACTCGTTAGTGCCCCTTAATTAGAAATTATAGAAATACTCTACCAAAAAAAGGTCTATCCAAAAAAAAATAGATAAATAACTTGGACAACAATATTCAAAGACATAGCATTGAACACAAAAACACGTTTTTTTCGAAAGCCCAAAAACACAATTTAATATCAAGATAATGAACAGAATCAATAATGAAAATGAACTTGCTTACATTCTTATGTTTTATCATGTTTTAACAAACAAGGAGATACATGCATTCATGCCTGAAAAAACTGTGTACAAAGCATGGAATGCAAGGCACCTAGATGATTCCCCTAATCATTAAAAGGCTAGTACCAAGGAGGTACCTAGGTGAAAAAAATTACTTTATTTATAGGTCCTTGAATGACTGATTTCAATCACTCATACATATCGTACAAAGTGGTTTACATTCCCAAAATAGTAATTATACTTCAAAAGATGACTAAAAACAATTCATGTGAATTTATTTTTACATTCAAATGTTTCGAGATCTAATCACAATAGATCAATCATCATAACTATCACAATCCAAGAAATAAATAAGTCCTTAAATTATCAGCTTCACAATCCAAGGACAAAATTAAAAATGTTTGATCTCAAACTACCCCAATTAATTTGGAACTGAGGTTATGTTGTTGTTGTTGTTGATCTCAAACTAACATTTTAACTACATAAAAAAATCATGAGAGAACCATAAGCACCAACATTAATTGTTTCTTCAAAATTTAATTAAGCTCCTTTAAGTTTTGTCAAAAAAAAAGTGAAAAAAGGAGAAAAAAGAAAAACTACTTTTAAGCTTGTCATCGAACCAAGAGGCATTTTGCGGAATAAGATACTGAGAGGGAGAGAGAAAGTTAGAGCACACCAGATAGTAGCAGCATCTATTTGAAGTTCTGCATTTTTAAGAAGTCCTGCTAACAGAATGAGCACCATATAAGTCCAATACTCCAAGCTGCAACAAAAGAAGAACAATAAAGCCCAAATTAGTTGGGTTCAACTATATAGACCCAATGCTTGCATTGAGTTCATTTAATGCCATCAACTTTGCATCAAAATAAAGATTGTGATGGTTCGTGAATATATAAGAAAAACCATGTGATATTACAAATTTATTTTCAGTCAATTCAGTGATAAGTTTTCAGAGATTCAAAAATTTAGGGATAGACCAAAGATAACATGTGGTGCATTCGTTAGGAAGCATTCAAAGGATTTTGGAAGCAATGTTACATGGACTCGGATACGAGTACATATCTAGAGGTTGGACCTCCTATTCTCTAAATTTAAGGATATGGGGACTTGACCATTCTCTAAATTAAACGATACGGGGACTTGACTACAAGTGTCCAAATATTTGGATGAGTACTTGGACAAGGCAAAAAACAATAATACATACACATGAACTATGTGATCATAAATTTATAACTTCAATATATTCACCTTAATCCATCTGTAAACATATATTTTTTGATAGGACATATGCAAACAAATATTGTTAATTGATTTGAAGTGTCTGTAGTGAGAACAGAACATGGAAATGTTGTGATGAATCACCGCGGAATAACCAAGATCGCAATCACATGAATACACCCAAAGATAAACAAACCACAAAGAAAAGATGAACACAAGAATTTACGTCGAAAACCCCAAAATCAGGGAAAAAAACTACAGGCAAGAAACAGGACAATCCACTATCAATAGTTTCGTACACAAAGGACAAACGTCATCTATCTAAACCTCAAATAGATACTCCGACAAGATTTAATCTCACAGTGTCGCGTACCCGCTCGCAGACCCGTGCGCTCGACACAACTCTCGACTCTCACAACTTTTCAACACTTTGTTAATCCTATGTGCTAATATAGGTGCATACATGTATATTTACATGTGACTGCCCATACTTGAACCACACATCAAAGTAGTGGTCAAATAAAATTCTATGTTGTATTTGGTTGACACATCAACAACATAATTGGACTACAAACATTAAGTGTTTGATTCCAATTAAAAAAGTGACACCAAATTCCAACACAACTTAGAACTCCTAATCCATCTCCAAGTCCAAATTAATAGATTTGAGCCACCGACTCAATAAATCTTCACCTTGGTGAAAACTCACCACCTTACTCTTGCCCCCACCTCCCTCTCGAGCCACTATCCTCAACACCGAGAATGAATCAAGCCCAATCCATCCAACCTGGACTTACCAACAATCGAAACCCACTTCTTCATCAACTTTTGAGGCTCAGACTTTGCTCCATATTTATGTAACAAAACAAACAAGTTCTTTTTCCTCGTGCCTTTCATGACCAACAAAGACTTTCGGAATATTTTCAATACTTCACCTTGCCCGGGGTACCGGTAACCCTCAGAATCTAATTCGAAAAGAGAAATTAGATTTTGAATACAACTCAGCACATGTCGACCATCCCGAAGTGTTATGACGCGTCCATCAAACGACTTCAAGTGAACTTCACCGACTCCCAATATCGTTCACAGAGAGTCGTCAACCATGGACATAACTTTGTCACCCGTACAACTTGCATAATTACCGATCCATGTCTTATATACGCACACATGCCATGCAGCCCCGCTGTCAATTACCAATTCTCCCTTCTTGTCACCAATCTTATTCTTTGCTGGACGCATAGGATAATTACTAGCAGTCTTAAGAACTAATAAATTGTCAGCGTCATCACCTTCAACATCGGAATCCCCCTTTGATGAACCGAAACTTTTTGCTGAACCCACTCATTTTCCTTTCCTATTCACGCAGTCTCTCCTGAGATGCCTTGGTTGACCGCATCTCAACAGACCATTTTCCCATACTTCTTGGAACCCTTCCTGGCAGCTACCAAACCCGAATTTTCAAATGAACCGTTTTTTTCACCTTTCATCAATTTCTCCTCATATATTAACATAACAACGACCTTTGCTAAACTGATGGTTTCCTTCCCATACATCAGTTTTGGTTTCATGTGCTTAAACGAACACGAAAGTGACCAGATGAGTTTGAGCGTCTGATCCTCATCACTGACTTGTTTTCCCAACTCCTCAAGTTCTGAGACAATCTCGTTAAGAGCACTAAGATGATTAGTAATATTTGTACCATCATCCATCTTTAGGTAATGGTACCGCTTAGCAACAACATAGCCTCAGTCCCAAATTAATTGGGGTCAGCTACCTAGATCAAACTTTTCCATTGTGCTCGATTAAGTGCAATTGATAGTGAGCTTTTCAAACCATTCAAATCCATCTTAATTAATGCATCCCATGTTAACTTTGATCTGTCCCTACCTCGTCGAATTTTTACAGTTTCTATTGAGTCAAGTTTTCTAGTTAGGGCATTTGTAGGTCGTCTTTGCGGGTGACCAAACCACCGCAACCGCCCTTCCCTAATCTTTGTATCAATTGGTGCTACTCCTACTTGTCTTTGAATTTCTATATTTCTTATTTTATCTTTATGAGTTTTATCACACATCCACCTAAGCATCATCATTTCTGCTACGTTCATTTTATGTAATTGTTGTTGCTTTACCGCCCAACATTCACTTCCATAGAGCATAGCTGACCTAATTGCGGTCCTATAAAATTTTCCTTATGCATAGTCTCCAGTTTCTCCCAAAGACCTTTCACCGAAAAGATATTCCTCATGTTCGAAAGGACGTTCTTTGCCAAATCAAGTCTTACAATGTTCACCGCCCTCAAACCCAACTCCTCTCAATTCTCATCACTTTCCTTCCCACGACCCTTCAACGCTTGAGTAGCCCAGATTGAATCAATAAGTCTTTGACTTAAATTTGCCACAAGCCAAAATTTATCTTCCCGTCAAACTTCTCTGCATCGAACTTCATTGCACTTGTGTACTTCGACATCTATGAAACTTCACCTTAATAGTGTAACCCCCCCAAATCTGAATCTTGGCACTGATACCAATTTATTGTGACAAATCACCATGGAATACCCAAGATCGCAGTCACACAAATACACCTAAAGATAAACAAACCACAGAGAAAATATGAACACAATAATTTATGTGGAAAACCTCAAAATCAGGGAAAAAACCACGGGCAAGAAACAAGGCAATCCACTATAATAGTTTAGTACAAAAAGGAAAAACCTCCTTGATCTAAACCCAGATAGATATTCTAACAATATTTAATCTCACAGTGTCGTGTACCCATACACTACGACACAATTCTCGGCTCTCACAACTTTACAACACTATGTTAATCCTATGTGCTAATATAGGTGCATACATGTATATTTACATGTGACTGCCCATAATTGAACTGCGCATCAAAGTAGTGTTCAAATAAAATTCTATGTTGTATTTGGTTGACGCATCAACAACATAATTGGACTACAAACATTAAGTGTTTGATTCAAATTAAAAAAGTGACACTAAATCCCAACACAACTTAGGACTCTCCAAGTCCAAATTAATAGATTTGAGCCACCGACTCAACAGGAAACATGTAATTGTGTGTAGTGTAGTATAACAACAACATCCTCAATACCAAATTAGCTAGGGGAGAGTAATGTAGATAACTTGTTTTAAAGGGTCAAAAAGTATAATTTGGTTGGATGTAGAGCCCATAGTGGAGATACAAAGTGAAGAGAACGTCAAGGGTCGAGCTTCACGGGATGCCCCCCTCTCTTTGTAAATATAGTCATATCCAACTTCAGAATGTGAGGATCGACACAGATCTCATGTCCGTGCCCCTGTCTTGTCTTGTAAACATGGGCACTCCACCCTTAATGGACAAGTTCGTCTGACATAAGATTAATGTAGCCAACCTCACCTAATAAGTAGTGTTCAAATAAAATTCTATGTTGTATTTGGTTGACACATCAACAACATAATTGGACTACAAACATCAAGTGTTTGATTCAAATTAAAAAAGTGACACTAAATCCCAACACAACTTAGGACTCTCCAAGTCCAAATTAATAGATTTGAGCCACCGACTCAACAGGAAACATGTAATTGTGTGTTGTGTAGTATAACAACAACATCCTCAATACCAAATTAGCTAGGGGAGAGTAATGTATATAACTTGTTTTAAAGGGTCAAAAAGTATAATTTGGTTGGATGTAGGGCCCATAGTGGAGATACAAAGTGAAGAGAACGTCAAGGGTCGAGCTTCACGGGATGCCCCCCTCTTTGTAAATATAGTCATATCCAACTTCAGAATGTGAGGATCGACACAGATCCCATGTCCGTGCCCCTGTCTTGTCTTGTAAACACGGGCGCTCCAACCTTAATGGACAAGTTCGGCTGACATAAGATTAATGTAGCCAACCTCACCTAATAAGTAGTGTTCAAATAAAATTCTATGTTGTATTTGGTTGACACATCAACAACATAATTAGACTACAAACATTAAGTGTTTGATTCAAATTAAAAAAGTGACACTAAATCCCAACACAACTTAGGACTCTACAAGTTCAAATTAATAGATTTGAGCCACCGACTCAACAGGAAACATGTAATTGTGTGTAGTGTAGTATAACAACAACATCCTCAATACCAAATTAGCTAGGAGAGAGTAATGTATATAACTTGTTTTAAAGGGTCAAAAAGTATAATTTGGTTGGATGTAGGGCCCATAGTGGAGATACAAAATGAAGAGAATATCAAGGGTCGAGCTTCACGGGATGCCCCCCTCTTTGTAAATATAGTCATATCCAACTTCAAAATGTGAGGATCGACACAGATTTCATGTCCGTGCCCCTGTCTTGTCTTGTAAACATGGGCACTCCAACCTTAATGGACAAGTTCAGCTGACATAAGATTAATGTAGCCAACCTCACCTAATAAGGGATTGAGACTTTGTTGTTAATGATGATGAAGGTGTACTTTCAAAATCATTTAAAAATTTCTTAATCAACACATCCCAAGTTATCTAGGTCTACCCATATATAGTTGAAATTCATTAATTTTTATTCTGTCAAGCTTTCTAACTAAGACATTTGCAAGTCGTTTTGAATGTGCCTAACCCACTACAACTGCACTTCCCTATTTTTGTATCGAATGGTGCACTCCTTTTTTTTAATCTCTGTATTTCTTATTTTGTCTTTACAAGTTTAACCTCCTATCCACCTAAGCATCCACAATTGTACTACACTTATTTTATGTGTGTTGCTTATTTGTCACCAAACATTCACTTCTAAAAAGCATAATTAACATAATTGGAGTTTTATAGAAATATTTTTTAGGTTTGAAAGGATGTTTCAATCACATATCGCACACCAAATATATGACTCACTGGTTTGGTATGATGTTACTTGGATAAGAGATCAAGAGTTCAAGCCTCATAATGGGCAAATTGTCGTTTCTTTCTTGTAAAAAAAAAACACATATTACACTTCTGCACTCTTCACTTCTTCCATCCAGCTTGAATACTCATTGTTACGCCATTTTCAATAAGACCACTTTGATTGATCCTAAATATCTAAAAGAGTTCACCGTAAGACCTACTATTTCCCCTAATTTTCCTACTCGATTATCTCAATCTCTACTTCTGAACAAAATTAACTTGAAACTCTATTATTTTTGAACTCACAATACATGACTTCGGTTTTGGTCTTACTCCATTTGAAGACTTTACATTCCAAGTTTCTAACGTATTCCTCCAAAATTTTAATTTTCTATTCACTTTATGCCTTGTTACATCCACTTTTTTGATAGGACCCTTGTTACATCCACTAAAACAATGTCGTCAGCAAATAACATACACTATAATATATCCTCCTAGATATACCTAGTTAGTTCATCCCACTAAACTAAAAAGAAATGACTTTAAGGTAGATCCTTCATGTAGCTTAATTGAAATGGGAAATTCTTTTGTGATTCATATGATTGTTTTTATACTTGTTACCACTTCTTCATACATATATTTAATATGGTCTATTTATCAAGCATGCAACCTTTCTTTTCTAATACCCACCAAACAACATCTTAGAAACCCTATCATATCTTTTTTCTAAGTCTAGAAATATCATTTGGATGTCTTCTCTCAATATGTATCCATTAATCTTCTAATTAGGGAAATCACATCCAAATTGGACCTTCCTAGCGCAAATCCAAATTGATTTTTTGGTATTGTTGTTTCCCTTCTCTAACTATTGTCAATTATCCTCTCTCAAAGTTTAATGCTATGAACCATAACTTTAATTTCTTGATAGTTGGAGCAAATTGTAGTGTATGCTATTCTTGAAAAATAATACAAGTGTTTCTTCTTCTATCCATGGCATTTTTTTTTACTCGAGATTTTGTTAAAACGTTTCGTCTATGTAGCCGACCCCAAGTAATTTGGGGCTTAGGCTATGTTGTTGTCGTCGTTGTTGTTTAGTCAACCAAGTCAATCAAATTTCTCCAAAACATTAACAAAACTCTATAGGGATTTCGTCTGGACTACATGCTTTTTCAATTTTCAATTTTTAATGTCTCCTTAACTTCAATGATCATGATATTTACGTGCATAATTTAAGTTCCTATGTTGACATGGTTATCATTAAATAATTATGAATGTAGATTCTCTATCTTTTTCAATTTCATCATATTGCGTCAAACATTTTGATCTTCATCTTCGATACATCTTACATGACTTAAAATCTTGTTTCTTTCTATCTCTTAATTTGTCTAAATCAATATACATCTTTCTCATTGCGACACTTAACTTTGGGCATGAATCTTCCCTAATTTAACTAAAACTCAAACGTAAAACCAAGGACCCGGCCCTATTTAGACTATACTCTAACAACAAATTGATTCTGATTTGAGTTCAAATATGCACATTGTCTTGATTTGTTTTCAACAAGGAAAAATGATTTTTTGACATTCTTTAGGTACATACATTTGATACACAATAGCGTGGGTTCCCTCGGAATTCACGCCACACACATCCCAATCAAATCAACACCATAGCGTAGCAAATCACTGTCTCCTAAAATGTTAGATTATCATCTTCCATTAATTTAGAACATAAAAAGGCACTCACCATATCATAACGCCGGAAGCGATTGAGATACCAATAAAACGACCGAGATCAGAGAAAGCCAGCCAAGACAAGCCACACCATGCATCTGTGCACCAATAAACAATATACACAATCTGTCCAACCGCAATTATCCAATAAGCCAGATTGAGAATGATAGCAGCCCCGACCAAACCCAATCCAAGCTTAAAAATGAAGACCCAACTCATCACCCCATGAAACGCCACCGCGATCAAAGATATCCAAACCATGGGCATCACCTTGCTC
This sequence comes from Stephania yunnanensis, assembly GCA_039657365.1. Taxonomy (NCBI): domain Eukaryota; kingdom Viridiplantae; phylum Streptophyta; class Magnoliopsida; order Ranunculales; family Menispermaceae; genus Stephania; species Stephania yunnanensis. The sequence goes on along the minus strand of CM077585.1, from coordinate 46,992,286 downwards.
TGCGCTTGCAAGAACTTCTGCGCAGGAAAATTCAATGCATTGGCAAACAGCTCCGGCAACAACCACAACGACAACTTCCCCGCCAAGGCCGCCACCACCTCGCTCTGCCCCAACAACTCCAGAATCGGCGCCGAGAACACGTATACCGGCGTCAACGCCAGAGCCGTCCCGAACAGAATTACCCACGACCTCTGCATGTATATCCCCATCAAATCCAGCCTCCCCGCCCCGTAGGCCTGCCCGCAAAACGTCTCCAGCGCACTCCCCATTCCCATCAAGATGCCGAAGCCCACGCCGCCGATGACCATGGTCTGGATGCCGACGGCGGCGAGCTGGAGAGTGCCGAGGTGGCCGACGAAGGATTGAGTTATGAAGGTGAGAAAGAACTGGAGCAAGGCGGTGAGGATGGTGGGGGCCGCTATGTACCAAATCATCTTGGTCTCGACCCATAACTCTCTCGCGAAGGATGATGGGTTTAGATTTCGATGATTCTGCTTCATGTATGAGAGCAGAGGAGCAGCAGCTGTAGAACCCTCCATCGTGGCGGCCTTGGTCTTCTTCGCTAACCTAGTTGTTGTGGGGTTGATTTCAGCGCATGTGGAGTTTTGGGAGCGATTGTATTACTCTGTGTGTGTGTGCAGATTGAGCACGCATACCTACCCTGATTGGCTTATACTATGGAGAAAATACTAAAATGACAACAAAGTTTATAACTGACTTGCATGTTATTCATTCAAATATATGTGTAAATCAATACGAAATGTGATGTGATAGCACTTCTCGTATTTTCCAGCACGCATTTCAAAATGTCACTCATTTAGATTGCAGTCAAGAGTTGACCCGTCTATGAAGTTTGGACAGAGCCTTCTCTTGCGCCTACAATTTGGTGCGTGTCACTTCCTTTTAGTCGGTGATTCAGCTTTTTCTATTTAAATTACCAGCTTTTGACATCAATTTTTGAGGTTCATGCGGACATACATGTGGATTTGTTTGGGCGTAAATAAATGTGAGGGACGCTAAGGGCACCCCACCGTTTCATGAAGGCACCCAATTAATGTGGCACTAATCAATTTACTTGGGGCACCAAAAAATTAGACCCGAAATATCCAAAATACCCCTCTAACCAATTTACCTGGGGCACCAAAAAACCCCTCCTGCAAAACAGAGGCACCCCACCACCGTCCTCTTGCTTGACTTTCTCCATTTCTCGTCAACGAACCACCTAGCAATCCCGAATCTAAGTTGTATTCGTTCCTCTATGTCTCTCTCTTCTGTTGTAGGACGTTTTTCGAGTTTGAAGACTCTGAGTTTTGGTCCATTTCATATCCAAATTAGGGCTCGGTTCAAATTTTTCGTTCACACATCGATAGTGTTGAAATCGATCGTTTGAATGTGCGTTGGTATTCTAATTAAGTTGCATTTGATAGAGTAGTTGTTATGTTTGTGTGGCGGTGCATTCAATGGTTCATTTATTGGGCGTTTGTGGTTCTTGGCCACACAAAGCCGTAGATTTTGTTTACGCCTCGGCCAAGCATGACCGAGAATGTAGAATAGCTCTCGGTTATCCATAACCGAGACTTTTATTGTCGTCTCTCGTCACCACTTCACGAGAGTAAGTCGAAGTGTATAGTTTATGTCCTGTCGGTGATGTCCAACCGAGAATATAGAATAGCTCTCGGTTGTCCATTACCGAGACTGTTATTCAGTTCTCGGTGGATGGTGACCGAGACGTGTGCATAACTATCGGTCCTGCGAGGCCGAATCAATCGCGTCCGTGAAAAAATATCTGAAAATTTGAGAAACCCTACGTTGACAAAAAACAGTTCCTTCAAACCATCATATGGTTATCAAACATTGTTACATCCCTGTCGGATGATGTCAATCTGCAAGAATCGATAAACGGTAGACAAACGCAATGTCGTTTTAGGTTCAAGCTTGGTGGTGGGGTGCCCCGTTTTTTCTGTCAAAATGGTTTGTAGGGTTTGAATCAATATATATACAGGGGCAAAATGGTTTTTTTCATTTTCGTTGAAATTTTTACAAAAAAGTTGGGTGCCTTCATGAAACAATGGGGTGCCTTTAGCGGTGCTCATAAATGTTGACATTGCTACTCATAATAGGCGCATTGAGTGGTTCTCGCTGCTGCACGATGCATCACACAAGCCGCATCTTATAGAGCGAACCTATTCGGTGTACCTTGTGAAAGACAAAAATAGGTCAAAGATGTTGTAAATTGAATGATCTTTTAACCAAGCTTATAAATGATCACGTTGTAAAGCATGACTTTCACATTGAATTGTAACATCAAGCATGATTTCTATATTGAATGTAACTTATATTCAACTCTAATGTATAATCACTTATCCATGTATTGTCATGTAATTTGTAATCATCTCCAATGTACACCAACTCTTTCATGTATTGTCTATGTTGCTTGCGATGTGTTGTATGACTTGTGGTGTATGTATAACTTGTACACATTGTATAAGTACAATTATCATCATCACCAAATGGTATATATAAAGGGTGTCAACTCCATTGTAATTCACACACCAACAAAACTTCTCATTCTAACTATTTCATTTCTTCTATTCTCCTTTGTAGTAGTAGTTTGTAGTAGTAGAAGTTCTTAGTCTTCTATTTTCCTTCTCTAGTTCTTAGCAAGTTCCAACTCAATTTACAACACGTTATCAGCACGAAGTTGTTCTATAAGAGGAGGTATTGAAGATAAAGAAGCTTTTCAAAGATATAAAGCTAAGAAGGTATAATCTTTATTAATTTAAATAAGTTCAACTTATTTCCATGTTGTCATGGTTAATTTCTTTTTGTTACATGCATATTTAATTATGTAAATGTACTTTATTCATACATTATACATTGTAACGTCACCGACTACGAAAGTATGCTATGTAGTCGCGTCTTGTACGATCTTCTACATCAGAAATGAAAAGTCAACGTGTGACATGTAGTTTTTCTCTTAAAATTACAAACGATTAGTTATTGTTCTATTCTTGATTTTATAATACAAATAATGCTACAAGTTTGAGTTAATAGTGGGTAAGTCTTGTCCCCGGTAAAGCTAAACATTAAAAGGGAGGCGGGTTATCCCGTTCGAAGAGGTATGGTATTAAGCAGACTATGTCTCGCCACCCAACCTGGAGGTTATCCCACCAACTCATACGAATAATATATTTTTTTTATTAATGAATCAAGTTGTGAACATATATTTAATCATAAGTTATGTTTTTACATAAAAATGGGAAAACTATTTTATATTAAATTTATTTTCAAAATATTATTCAACCATAGTTGAACTTGTTGCCTTATTATATTACCGACAATAATTATTTGTCGTGACAATTAGATACTACAATTTATGAATAAAACATATATGCAAAACTTTGTGTTATACATAATCATTCGCCAATTTCTCTTTAGAGATTTGAAAAGTGAATATTTCACTTTATATATCTTTTCACCTTATGAAGTTATATATATACATACCAAAAGGGTAATGCTCCAAAAGCTCAAAATGAGCGGTTGGGTCTCATGCTACAAAATTTAATCAGTCAAATATTAATTATAATTCCACAATTTTAATTACATCTATGTTGAGGCTATGTGGAAATATGACTGATGAGACAATAAAATAAGGTCACGTGACCCGCCTCGATTTATTGCTGCAACAAATATCGAGTGCGCACATCAATTCAATAAAATATTAAGTATTGATTTCTTGTCTCATGGTAGCTAAGTAAAATAATGAGATATTATAAATATAATATCGCTCCCGTCTAATTAGTTCAGCTTCAATTTAAGAAACATATGTTGCATATAATGATCATGATCGCAATAATAAGTTTATGGACGTGGAAAAAGTGAAAATATCAAGTAAAGGTCGCATTGACAATTCCACCAAAAATTGGAACAAAAGTGGTGCATCACTACAAAAGGCAAATAATTATTGACAATGAGCGCTCATAATTGTGACATTTTTTTGGTCATATATGAAAGGCTATTTTGCCTAAATATTGTCATATATATACCCGAATATTTTTGTGACTTTTACCATGCCTTCAAAATCAAAGGCAAAATATTATAAATTTTATCATTGAAAATGGCTCGATAAAACAGGCACATCGAGATTTGTTTAAATCGTGACCTAAATATAGGCGATGAGTTTATGTCTTGTGTATTGTGCTACATGCATGTACATTATAATATAAAAGTGTGTATTTCTCGAATTCGAACTTAGTAGAGGCTAATGTTCAGGCAATATCGGGTACAACAATTTTATTGTTAATGTCTTTTTCAGAAGAAGTATACTTAGAATAATAAAAATTTATCTATATGATTTAATCTAAGTATAATATTCCCGACTTTAACTTCTAGAATATATAAGACATATTAAAACGAATGTCTTCATAAATCAAATGACATTCATAATGTGAAAAGATCTATTTGATTATCCATAATGACAATAATGAGAAAATATCATAAATTCGCACTGACATCCTTTATCGAACTGGATTTTTTTTTCAGCTGGAGATTATCTCAAGGCAAATCAATAGGAGATGTATATTGATTTACTCTCAATTAATCAGATGCCTTGAATCCCTAATAGATAAATTATTTATAGCAAGTTTTGCTAACTATCACTTTGATGAAGGAGTTTTCCCACCATTAGGGGGAGATATAAGCCAATTCAAAAAGAATTGCGTGAAATTGCTTGAAACACATCAAATTGCATTAAGTTTGTTGTATTATGATCCATGTATAAATTAATATGAACTCGAAGTTCAAATGATCATTCAGTAGTAACAAAGTTATGAATCAATTACTTGATGCAAGTACTATATACAAAAGAGTGACAATCATATGCTTCAGCATTAAATGGTTCATATAGAAAACGATGTCCACGTGCAACAAAATGCACAAAATGTCTCACCCATGTGAGCATGAAGGGGAGAATCAAAATGAGTTATTGGTTAGTGTATTAAACTCTTTTTCCCTTTGCTATGGTTTTATCCCACTGGGTTTTCTTTGCAAAGGTTTTTAATGAGGCAATTCTAACAATATTAAAACTCTTTATCAAGGTTGATTAGTGTATTGCACTATTTTCCTTTTGCTATTGGTTTGATCCTACTGGATTTGACTAGCAAGGTTTTTAAAGAGGCAATCCTAATATTATTATACTCCATATAAAAAAATTTACGAGAGCAATGTACTCTTTTTCCTATACTAGATTTTTTTTTCCCACAAGATTTTTCTAGTAAAGGTTTTAATGAGGCATTATATTCTCTCAAAATGTATCAATGTGTTGCACTTTTTCCTTAGCTTTGGTTTTGTCCTATTGGATTTTCCTAGCAAGGTTTTTAATGAATCAATAATATTATACTACAAATCAAGATTGACGAGAACATTGTACTCTTTTTCCTATACTAATTTTTTTCCCGCAGGATTTCTCTAGTACATGTTTTAACGAGGCATATTCTCTCGGCAAGTTTCATCTAAAGAGGAGTGTTGTAAATTGGATAACCCTTTAACCAAGCTTATGAATGATCACATTGTCAAACATGACTCTCACATTGAATTGTAACATCAAGCATGACTTCTACATTGAATGTAACTTGTACACTCTACATAACTTGTATTCAACTCCAATGTATAATCACTTATCCATGTATTGTCATGTAACTTGTAATCCTCTCCAATGTACACCAACTCTTCCATGTATTGTCTATGTTGCTTGTGATTTGTTGTATGACTTGTGGTGTATGTATAACTTGTACACATTGTACAAGTACAATTATCATCATCACCAAATGGCCTATATAAAGGGTGCCAACTCATTGTTATTCACACACCAAGTTGAATGAAAACTTCTCATTCCAACTATCTCATTTCTTCTCTTCTCATTTGTAATAGTAGTTTGTAGTAGTATAGGTTCTTAGTCTTCTATTTTTCTTCTCTAGTTCTTAGCAAGTTCCAACTCAATTTACAACAAAAAAAATCATTTTTTATTTTTAGAAATGTTGGAGTAACGTAGATTGGACACTGAGTTAGTGCACTGACCTGGTGTGGCGCCTACGTAGCGCTAAAGCACGGACCGAACTTTGGTTGTCATCTCAAAAGGAAAAAAAAATTGAGAAAACTTTATGACTGTCCGCCTCTAACTACTGACCGACCGACCACTGATTGACTTGTGACAGCATGTCACTGTAGCTGATTATCCCAAAAGTTTCGAATTTCTCTATCTTTTTTTGAGAAAACCATATCTCTATCTCATTTAGTTCCCTCCTTAGTAACGTCTCGACTCCTAAAACCCTATAACTTTTTTTACTTATTATTTGTATGCTCAGAACTAGTTTTGGATTGATTTTTTGGGGGGTTTTTATGCATAGCAGGAAGACAACAGGTAGGTGTTCAAGGGTCTCCTGCACGTATTTCGATTTTGGATCTTCTTTTTAGGGTGAGGCAGAGGAATTTCGGTACTTTTGAGGTGATAAAGAGGACCTCCATCCCGAACCTGGTGGAAGTAGCTCGGGCACAGCAAGAAGACCTCGTTGGAACTTGGTAAGTCAGTCATCTATTTTGTCCTTGTCTTTTATTGAGTTTCTCTTATGTTTGATTAGTGGGAATGGGGACCATATAGGGCATACGAGAAGCCAGAGCTCAGTTGAATGGAGTGTTGGACGTAAGGCTTGAAGTGGAAGGTAAAGAAGCAAGTGTTCAAGGAAAAAGGGCTGACCAACTGTGTATTAGGTACGAGTTAGCTACACCTTCAACTTTATAGTTGAATCTATTGTATTTTGTGAGTTATAAAGGTTGTTTGGATTGTTTTTTAAATTTCGAAGTTTAGGGTTCAAAAATTTGAAAGGGCACATGGAAAGTAGGGATTAAAACATAGGGTTTGTCATGCAAAAGTTTATTTGGTTCATGTAATTCTCAATGAATTTTGAATACTTGGCTAATGATGGATTAAGGTGCTAATATTTGGAGTTTTATCTTTTGAACTTTTTGACGTTCTGAATACTCAAGAAGCTGATAAGACTTCATTCCCCCGAGTTATTCTTTCTCCTCAAAACTAAGAACTCTACTAGGAAAGTAGAAGACATTAGAATCAAATTAGGATATCAGTGTGCACTAGCTGTAGAACCAATTGGTAGGGCGGAAGGCCTAGCAGTATTTTGCGATAATTCAGCTAATGTGGAAGTGGCACTTTATGGGCAATTCTTCATTGAACTACGCATCCATGACAAGGGAAGGAATTTTGTATGGAGGGTATTGGGAATATATCTTCCTTCTAAGCCTGCTGTTAGATCAAATCAACTGCCTATCCTTGAGAAACATTTGAGTCAAATTAATGAGCCCTACATCCTGATTGGAGATTTCAACTACACCACTCACCATAGTGAGAAAAGTGGTGGAATGCAATGGAGCAGTGCGCAGAATAAGGTATTCATTGAATTCATCACTAGGGCTAACCTCATTGATATGGGGTTTGTTGGACCCAAATTTACATGGTCAAATAGTAGAATGGGCCAAGAACAAGTGACTGAAAAATTGGATAGAGCATTGTGCTTACGTTCATGGTTGCATAGATTCCCTGAAGCCAATATTGTTCACATACCAGCAGGAGGTATGACCACCTTGCATTGCAATTGAACCTCTTTCAGAAAGGTATCAAACCGAAACCAATGTTTCATTATGATCATAGATGGGCCTCTTTTGAAGATTACAAGCAATGCATTGAGGAAGTTTGTGAAGGCACTCGTAACGGGGATCAAAGGAATAAGTTACCTTTGTTGCTGGAAAAAACCAAGCATAAGTTACTCAAATGGAGGGCTAAGCAACCACTTGCGAATTCGGGAAGGATGATCAAGGTACTTAAAGAAGAACTTCACAAAGCTCATTATTCTCCAGCCCTGATTGGAATTTAGTGCGTCTAATTGAGCTAGAATTAGCCCAAACTGTGACATCAGAAGAGGAATATTGGAAAGTGCGGTCTCGAGGAGGGAGGGAATAAAAATACAAATTACTTTCATGCAAAAGTTAAACAGCGAAGAAGGTCGAATAAAATCATCCAATTACATGATGAACAAGGTTTTTGGGTCTCTGACCAAAGTGAGCTCCTTAAGATGGTAGAAGGATACTTTGCATCCATATTCACTACACAAGCTAGATAGCCAGCAGGGGAGATCCTGAATCTTATCCCAAGAAGAATTACTAGAGAAGAAGCAGCCTAACGTAGGCAACCCATAACAGAGGAAGAGATTAGAGATGCAATCTTTTCTGTTCACCCAACGAAGACTCCAGGGTCAGATGGCTTTTCTGCATGCTTCTACCATAAGTTTTGGGACCAAATTAAAGTACCCATCTACCAAACAGTGTATGATTTTTTTTACCACACACCATATCAGCCCAGCCATTAATCAAACACTCATAACTTTGAGACTAAAATGTCCTAGCCCCAATCCATCCATGACCTTCGCCCAATCATTCTATGCAATGTTTCATATAAAATCCTCTCCAAAATCCTAATCAAGAGGCTAAAAAAGGTCATTCATCGGCCCATCAGCGAGAATCAGAGTGCATTCTTAGCAGGTAAACAAATTATAGACAATATTACAATATTCTGATTGCACACGAGGTACTTCACTCTATTAAAAAATGTCATTTTAATAGTAACTTCATGACCATTAAAATTGACATGAGTAAAGCCTATGATAAAGTAGAATGTGAATTTTTGTTAGGCATCATGGAGCGTGTAGGATTTCCTTCCATATGGTGCAATTGGATACATGCTTGTACATCTACTGTTACTTAAAAAATCTTGTTGAATGGGAGTCTTTCTCGACAATCAAGTCATCGCGAGGTCTTCGCGATCCTCTATCCCCATTGTTGTTCTTGATTGTCTCTGAAAGGCTTTCATCCCTTTTGCACAACCACTTACAAAGCAACCAGCTTCTTGGGTTGCGTTTCTCTCCTTCCTCCCCCTATCTCTCATTTGTTTTTTTTTTGCAGATGGCGCTATACTTTTTGGCCAAGCTACTTTCCGGGAAGCAAATGTTCTGAAACAAACCCTCTCCACTTACTGTTATGCATCAGGGCAGCTCCTCAACCAAAGTAAAAGCAAGATCTTTTTTGGCAAGGCGGTCAGTGATAAGATGAGGAACTCTATATGCGCCATCCTTCAATTACAGGAAACAGAAACATTTGGCAAATATCTAGGCTCAGCTGTGGATTTTGGGGCTTCTAAGAAAGTACTTAGTACAGCCATGGAAGATGCTATCCAGGGTAAAATTGCGAGCTTGGCGGAGCAATTACTATCCCATGCAGGAAAATCCATTCTTATCAACTTAGTGGCTCTGGTAGCTCCAATTTGCCAAATGTCATGTTTTAAAACAAACAAGACTTTCTGCAGGCGCATGCAAATCGCGTTATCAAAGTTTTGGTAGCAATCGGATATGAAGGGTGCAGGGAGAAATTGGTGCTCTTGAGATACTCTTGCTCGACCGAAAGAACATGGAGGAATTGGCTTTCGTAACCTTGAGTGCATGAACATTGCTCTACTAGCTACGCAGTTCTGGCGACTGATCACATCCCCCAACTCTCTACTTCACCGTTGTCTCAAAGCAAAATATTTTAGAAATGAAGACCCTCTCCTCATTAGTTGTGGTCGAGGCTCCTCGTGGGGATGGCGAAGTCTCCTTATTGGTAGAGAACTATTGCAAAAAGGATTAACGGCAGTTTAATTTCCATAAGTGGACAACCTAGGCTCCCAAGGCCAACGTCCTTCCGTCCCAGGGTTGTGAAGCAAGGCAATCCAGAGTATGTGGGAGATTTAATTGACCACTCATCATGCAATGGAATTATGCACTAGTCAATGAATTCTTTGACCCAGATGATGTAAAGATCGTTACCTCCATTCCATTAGGTGTGGCATTATACAAAGTCCGGAATCTATACGGTGAAATCAGGGTATAAACTTGCATGGGAATTAGAAAATATGAAGAAACCAGGGAGCTCAACAACGCCTAAATTAACAATGATGGAGCAAAACCAGAGTGGGTGGAAAAGAGTGTGGAAATTACCATGTTCCCCGAAAAACAAGTTTTTCATATGGAAATGTCTTCATGACCTAATCCCAACAAATGTATTTCGTGTGCGGAGGAGAATTGCCACTGAAGCGTTGTGCCCCATGTGCAAGATTGCAGAAGAAACTCTCCCTCATCTTCTTTTTCTATGCCCTCATGCACTCAGATTCTGGGTGGGAAGTCCTTTTGGTTTGGATCCATCTCGAATTCAAGATCAGTACTTCAATGACTTTTGGATATACATTGTCTCGACAATGGAGAAATCGAGGGTGGACGTGAACTTGTGGACATGGCTTGCCATGGGTCTATGACAGCTGTGGAAAAGAAGAAATAAGTTTGTATTCCAAGGCACATATGAGTCCATAGAAGATGTACTCAAACTCACAACAGAGAGATGCCTTGAATGGGGAGAAAATGTCCACTGATGTCCCTGCCTAACAACCGAATTACGACTCTACAGTTGCAAATCTATTTTTTGGTGGAAACATTCTTTGCACTGACGCTGCTCGCGACCCCATTAGCGGAAGAGTAGGTCTTGGCTGGTTCGCTAGATCTAATGAAGGTTTGGTTTTCCTTGTTGGTTGCCATTTTGTCGAGTACTCCCCGAATGCGGATTGGCCCTAGTTATTGGCACTTAGATACGCTATTTCGACTGTTATGGGGAATAATGAACAGTTGACTATCTTCTCGAATTCCTTACCCTGTTCGGTTCACAAATTCAACTATCCTAAGTTCATGAGATTAACTTATACAAAGGATTTAGTCCCAAGTTGGTCACTTGTTGGGTTGGGTGTTTTAACATTGGAATAACATGTCTTTTGTGCTGATGAAATGACCAACTTACCCCTTCTTCTATACACCCAGAACAAAATGATTTTCCCATGTCTCTCATCGAATTGCAAACTCTCAAACCTCCATTACCTTCCTTCTTCTCTCATCCAAGATGTGATGGTTCCCTTTTAAATATAGATGTAAGACCAAATCCTAAACTAAAGTAGCTCAATTGCACATGTGGCAATAGCTAATGAGACTATTGTCATTGATGATCAATAAATTACTGTTTTCAAAAGTGTTCTCATTATCAGTTGTGAAATAATAGGGGCAATGAATCTAAATTAAACACACTCATTGTTGAAAGCCAACTATCTATATATATCTTCTAATGCCATTCCATCCAACTCAGTTCCAACTATCTGCTTATTAAGGTTATCAACATAAGCCATGTGGTGCTTTCCCCAGTGATATTCAAATGTTTCGCAGCTCATATGTGGCTCTAAAGCATTCTGTAAAATCGCAATTTCACAAGAAACAAGATGGACGAATAGGCCGCCAGCCATGGCGAAGAAGAATGATGTAGGAGAAGAAGGATTCGCTCGATCTTTTGTGTGTATTGTTAGGTTTAGTGAGGGGTATTTTTGTCACAAGCACACTTCCACCATCCGGACTAACTAAGGAGCCAAAAATAGATAGTTTAGTTTAGTCACTCATATAAGGTATTAAATAATCCCTTGGATTAGTTAATCCTCCAAGCGAACACCGGATAACCAATCCAGTGTGGCTAATCCGACCTAAGAAGGTGAAGCGAACAGGCCATAAATGCCTTAGAACTAATTGCAGGTGAATCCACCTTGAGCGATCATGAGCTGCTAGCAGAGGATATTCGGGGGAGAACACACCAACTAGGGCACCTAAGCTTTCATCATGTTCCTCGTGATTTTTAATGTGGTGGCATGTGGTGGCGAACTATCTAGCTAGGCGAGCCCTGTCCTCATGTACATCAGCCTTGCGGAAGGATTGTATGCCCATTGAGATTGGGAAACTTGTAATTGAAACATTTGGCTAATATAATTTTATGACAAAAAAAAATGGCATAGCAGCAAAATGAGAGAAAAGTTAAGAATAACATGATTATTTTAGCGTTCCTGTAATGGAAAGAAGAGGGATTCACTGCAGAGGATAGAAGAGGGATTCACTGCAGAGGATGCTCAAATCAAGATATCCAATAAGTTCATCAATGAGGTTCAAGACCAGATATAAAATAGTTCAGTAGTGAAGGAATAATAGATTTTGTAATATATATATACTTAATTCCCTGCAGACCTAAATGGTGATCACAAGATTCACAACCATAGAATATTAGAATGTGTTAAGTTGATCAGAAAAATTTTGGCAGGATTTTTTATTTTTTACTATCTTAAGACATCACTGCAAGGTGTTCAGAGTATTGTAACCAAGGCATCATATTTATATCTTTGTAACTAATGCAGATTAGGAGGATACTGTTATTCAAACAAACGTGATCAATGATGCAACAGTTACGCGAGGACTTTTCCCCAAGGTTTACATATTATTGATCTCGTTCCTACTGAAATAACCTCCTTGTTAATGGAGGATGTAAGGGGTGTTTCTTTCCCTAGAATTTGCAGGAATTAATAAAGAGCAACCAAGGCGTATAGCCTCCCTTTGATGAAAAAAAAATGATGCATCGGTTACAAAGAGAGCCATGGGCCCATAGGACCACAGTTAAATACAAATCAACAAAAAATTACAAGGAGTAAGCCAGAATGTTATCAGCAGAAATAACCAACAAGCTATTTAGCACTTAATTTTACTAATCGAAGAGCAATTATATTCATCTTGGTTACAACTAACAACCAGACAAAATACTAGAAGAGATTTTTTTTTGTGGGAAATGAAAATCAATTAATTGAATCAGGGGTAACTACAAAAGATTAGAATACAAAGAGAAATCAACTAGAGCCACGTGCTTTGTAGAATAAACAAAACCGGAGCAACATAAATTTCATCTACTTGCAACCAAATCTCTACCAGTTTCAACTTCCTCTACCAACACTTTGGAAACCGAGTAACCAAGCTCTCCTTTCATCCCATCAAAATAATGTCGCAAACCTTTGACTTTGCCAAGAGAGAAAGGAACCTAGGGCTATCACATCTGCGGTGAGAACCCCTTGCAGAGAATCCCATTCGGACTTCAGAAAGAAGAACAAAAATGGAGGAAAGCTTCTGAAATTTGGAAAGAGATAGAGTTACCTTTGTTGTATGCGTGGGCAGCGAGATGATGTTTTGAAAGTCTATCTGTTTGGGCTTGTTGGAGGACAAAAGTTAGCCAGGAAGAAAGAAAGAAGAGAGAGAGATGGGGAGCAAAGAGCGAAGAAAATGGAAAGAGAAATTGAGTTTTACTTAAAATTCAAACTGGTTGGGATGGCTTTTTAATGTAACACAAACTTTTCTCAGATTTTGATTGACTTTATTTTTATTTTTATTTTTATTTTATTTTGTTTCGATCAATAAAATTGATTCTGAGTGGTAGGGTCCACATGCTTAGCTGTTATATGACACGTCAGCACGATGCCCCAAGTGGGTTTCCCAACTGTCTTACTCCAGCATTTCCCTTTTTTTAATTGAAGTAAAAAAATTTTTTTTATTAATCATCAAATAACTTCATGAGTTGGTGCTATGTGCACCCACAATTTTGTAAGAGCAAACCACTAAATTTAGGCACTCGTTATTTTAATGGAAAAAATTTTGTAACACTTTAAAAGATAATACTTTTGACACTGCTTAAGTGGAGGTTGATATGGCGATTCCACCTCAGAAATGTCAAAAGTAGTGTCATTGTAATTGACGCCCAAAGTGACGATTGTAAGTTGTCACATCACCAAAAAGGTGGAAAAATATCCACTGTGCTTATTAGATGTTGTTAGCTTTGCAATGATGACAACACACCCATTTAAAACACAAGAAAATCTTTCTGACTCGTCTCTTTATCTTTATTTCCCGCCAATTTCACCCACTTCCATTGCAAGAGAGCAAGTAGCTTGCTCAAAGATTGAGTCCAGATTCATCCACAAAGGATACCGAGAGATTTTCTCTTCAATCATGGCTGCCAATAACACGGAAGGGGAGATGGAGAGCAACGCGTCGCATTACGAGGTACGAAATCCATCTAAACTACTTTGTGGTACTGAAAAATTTACATTCATTGTTCTGTTGAGTTTTGGGGTTCATACACAGCGGAAATTACAACACAATTTTGACAAAAAATCCAAAGGATCCGAATCTAATTCCATTAAAAACGTTTAAACCATGAAAACTTAATCATACCTCGGTCGCAATATACCTTTATGAAGGTTGATTGATCTCTAAGGCGCTGCCAACGACGAACGCCCTCTACTAGCAGTCTACATATGAACGGCGGCCGAGATTTGAAGTGCAAGGTTCGAGAGAATACCAAACCCTTTTTGTTTCTCTCCAAAATGATCCAGAGCGTACCAGAAATCCCTAATTCGCTTCTGAAACAAAAATAGAGTTTCGACCCTTAATCTTTCATACGTGTGTTCTAACTTAAAGCGTTTATTTATACAACTCTTGTATATAGACGGTTAAGTAAATTACACACATACCCCTACTTAAAGAAGTATAAGTGTAATACACTACAAGGACGTTTCTGTCATGAATTTTATCATATAAAATTCATTTTTCTGAACCATCTTAAAATCTTGTAAAACCATTCTTAGTGTGCGACCCAATAGGCTCATACAACGTTGACGATGTACCAAAACACATTTTGGTATACAAGTCATAAGCGGCCTCTGGCAAGACATTACGACTACCCAAGTTGTACGAATATCAAATCGATACAACCTAATCAATAGTGTATATAACATCCTTTTGTCACACGATATCCTTTTGATCAAATATAAGGCATGGAATTGTCATCCAACATGTTCAATCGTACTAGTCTCGATCTCTAGGTAGACTAAAAACATCCAAGTGACAGTGATTAATATCAATACATTTAGACTAAGCCTTTTAACGGTCTAACACATCGAGGGATCCACTGGATATCTCTCTTTATATAAGAGGGCCAAATTCTATCTCGATTACACAACTTCATCGCATTGCTCACACAGTAACCAATCACAACCTTTATAATCGTCAGGTTAAAGACAACGCTTGATTGTGTCAAATCACTGTGTTCCTAATGTTGAAGTCTCTTGTAATCTCAAGTCAGAGGTCTGAAAAATATACCTATCATGAGAAACAACTATGACTTAATCTATGTGATGTTCTCATAGTGGGTCGGTCCAGTACTTTGTTCCCTAACAAGTACTCGTGATCTTGATTCGTATCCTCATTCGTATAATCATCATATGATCATCAATCAAGACTCACACTAGTCTTAATTCATTATAGTTCCCAATATAATAATCGACTAGTGGACATTTATGATATTTGTGTAAATACCCATGGATCTTATTATAATGTAAATTTACAAATTAATTATAATAAACAGCAAATGAAATCATTTATTTTATTAACTAAAAGTATTCATAAAGACAGTTAATGGATTGACCTAAGCACATGCCCCAACATCTCCCACTTGCACTAGGGCCAATCATACATGCATCTAATGCCTAATGATTAACATGACCATCATGTTTTGCTTGTGGAAGAGATTTTGTTAATGGATCCGCAACGTTGTCTTCAGTAGGTACTCTGTAAATCTTCACGTCTCCCCTGTCACGGCCCAAATAATTAATACAGCTTAAATTCGTTAATCAGAACAAAATGACCCATGACGTGGGACTTGCAGCGCGATACGTGTCACTACCGAGGCACGGTGGCCGAGGTAAATGTTATATTTGTGTGTTGTTTGCCCAGTGTAATGTATATGTGTAGACTATTAAGTCATTTACGGGTATGCAGATACCGTGACTAGCGGGAACGCGCCTCGAGTCGCGTGCCGATGTGGGCTCGAGGTAGCAGCTCGTGGGGTAAGTGTAGTGAATTTCATTTTATAAAAAAAAGGAAAATGTATAAGTGAGTGGTAGTCAAGAGGCCACATCACTCCAAATATATATATATATATATAGAGAAAAATTCAACCTTATCTTCTCATTGATTTTCCAAATTCAGTGAAAACACACAGAGAGACCGAGAGACAAAACACAATGAGAAATTTGGAAGAAGAAAGAAAGGAGAGAGACCGGGAGAGAGAGAAGCTCGACCAAGCAAGGTGAGTTGTTCACTTCAGTTGTTATTATGTTGTTGGCTGTTGTTATCGGTTGTCAGTGTCGTGGCCATGGAGGATCGACCTCCATGGCCGACCGAGAGAGGAACGGGAGAGATGGCAAGGGGATCTCCCTTGCCATCAAAACCCATTGGGGTTGGAGTTGGGAGCCAACCCCAACGCCTCACAAGAAAAGAAAAAAAAATCCGCAGAACCAGCGGCTCTGCGAGGAAGAAGAAGAGAGAAAACGGGTCGGGTCGACCCGAACCCATGTGGGTCGGGTCGGACCAACCCTGACCCGATGAAGACCGGGTCAAACCGACCCGAGTCCAGCTGGATCGGGTCGGGTCGGGTCGGGTCGACCCGGATCCGGTTGGATCGGGTCGGGTTTGACCCGGACACACCCATTTATATATTATATATATTTAATTATTTAATTAATTAAATAGTTTTAATATATAAATAAATTCCTGAAAATAGATAAAATTATGAAAAGAATTCAGGAAAATTCCAGAAAAATAGGAAAAAATATATTTGTGACCCAAACCAATAAAACTTCAATATTTCTATAAAAAGTGAAGAATTCGGGAGTTGGTCGAGGTGTTATACCGGGGTTTTACCTCGACAAACGCGAAATTGGCAAATTGGTCTCGAACTCAATTTTGACCGATGTCGACCAATTTAGGGATGTTAAATCATTAATTTGAAATTTAAATTGAAACATTTTCAACTGTTAGGATCCTAGAGGAGCTATTACGGGGTTTGGGTGCGTACATCGACGCGACGGAAGCCGGATAGCTTAGGAATTGTTGTGTGTATGTAAGTAAACTGATTTGAGAAATTTATTTACATTTCATTCCATTTATTTATTTCTTCTCGGTTATTCGAACTGAATTGCCTTTGAAATCCATATGCTATAACTTGTTCAGGTGCTCATTTTATGATGTTCATAGCATATTCTGTTTTGTATATCATTGATTCCAATTCCTATATTTTGTCATGTTGATTGTTGTGTATGGAAGTCAGTGATCTAGCATGCTCTTAGGATAGTTTGTTTATTTTGACTCAAATCCTTTGGGCATTAGTATGCTAATACATCTCTTGGATTCCAATGTTGTGTCATTTGTGAATATGAAAGTGGTTCTTGTGGTTAGGGTCATTTGATGATAGAAATTCAGCTTTCATACGGGGGTCACTAGACTTGCCGGGATGTTAGGGAATTTTTCCACTACCTTGCATGACACACGAGGTAACGTGCCTCGAACGGCGTAATCGTAAGTACGACCTTTTGATATTATGATATAGAGCTCAAACTTGTATTGAAATGCTATAGAGCAGAGCTCAAATTGTAGTGGACAGGCTGATGTGATGAATATCGCGGCCAACCGACACTAATCCATTACTACTTAACCTTGAGTCAATTTCATATTTGATTAACTCAAGTATCTCTTTACACGATGTTTATTTCAGCATAGTTTCTATTTAAATTATGCAATTTGATACTTGTTACCTATCTGGGAATGTGGATCGATGTCTCTCAATATTACTTAAATAAATTCATGTACTCACCGTCTAGTTTGTGACGGTGGGTGCAGATCAGCCGAGTAGCAGACCAGACAAAGAGAAGATTGTTGACTACCTCTGAGCCGGTAGAGGACTGCTACGACATACTTTTGTACGTTTTGTATTCTTTTGTATTACGTTTTTATGTACGTGATATGATTACGGTTGGGTTGAGTGATATGAACTTTTGATTTGACACATGTTATATATATCACCATTTTTGTTTATATTTGCATGTGATATCTATTTCCTGATTTTTCACTATAGGTTAGGTCTTAGGATTTCATTTCCATTAGTAACTAAATAAGACTTCCGCTGAATAATTGGTTAGATAAAAAAAAATTAACTTTGATTTATAGACAACAATAAGTTAGTCACTAGAACAATTAAGTTAATCGTAGGTGGTATCATAAAGGGTAGGTGTGTAGGTGTTTAGCTAAGGCTGACTAATTACTTGTTAGACCATATAGGGGAGATTAGGGCTTAATTAAGGGATTAGGCCGGGCGGTGCCCTTATTTGTAGTTGGGGCCGTCACATCCTTTCAATAATTTCTTTGATGAGATGAAAACGCCTGAGTATATGTTTGGATATGTGGTGTGATCTAGGTTCCTTGGCCTGTGTTATTGCCCCGTTATTGTCACAATACAAACAAATAGGGTTAGCAATACTTAGAACCACACCTAGTTCGGAAATGAACTTTTTGATCCAAATCGCCTCTTTTCTTTGCATCGGACGCCGCAATATACTCGAAACTTCATTTGTAGAATCGCCACGCTTTCTCGCTTCGAACTTTTCCAAACTTCACTTGCACCCCCATTCAAAGTAAACACATATCCAGACTGCGATCTAAAATCACGTATATCAGTTTGAAAACTTGCATATGTGTAACTATTTACAACTAGATCATTTTCAAAACCTCCATTGACCAAGAACAGTTCCTTAGTCCTTATTAAGTATTTAAGAATGCTCTTTACTGCCATCTAGTGACTCTCACCAGGATCTGACCGATATCTGCTTGTAGTGCTCAAAGCATATAATACATCAAGTAGAGTGCATAGTATGGCATATATGATAGATCCAATAGTTGATGCATATGAAATCTTATTCATACGGTCACGCTCATCATTTGTCTTAGGACATTGAATCTTGCTGAGACTTATGCCATAAGACATTGGCAACAATCCTCTTTTAGAGTCTTGCAAACTGAACCTATTCAACACCTTGTCTATGTAAGCACTCTGACTTAGACTGATTAGCCTCTTAGATCTATCCATATAGATCCTTATCCCTAGGATATAGGCTGCATATCCTAACTCTTTCATTGAGAAACATTTCCCTAACCAAGACTTGACATTTTGCAATGTTTGGATGTCATTTTCAATGAGTAATATATCATCAACATACGGTATCAGAAAAATAACTACATTCCCACTGATCTTCTTGTATACACAAGGCTCATCTTCGTTCTTAATAAAACCAAAATCATTGATTGCTTCATCAAAACGAAGACTCCAACTCTGAGAAACTTGCTTTAATCCATAAATGGATCTTTGAAGCTTGATACCTTCCTAGAATTCCCAGGATGTACAAAACCTTCAAGTTGTGTCATATACACGTCCTCAAGTAGCTTTCCATTAAGAAATGTTGTTTTCACATCCATTTGACATATCTCATAGTCATAATATGCAGCAATGACAATTAAAATTCTTATGGATTTAAGCATGGCTACTGGCGAAAAAGTTTCATCATAATCAACAAATTGAGTCTGCCTGAAACTTTTTGCTACAAGTCTTGCTTTAAAAATATGCACTTTGCCATCCATGTCAGTTTTCTTCTTGAAAACCCATTTACATCCAATGTTCTTACAACCTTCAGGTAAATCAACCAAGTTCCAAACTTGGTTATCATACATGGATTGCATCTTAGAGTTCATGACACTTAGCCATTTATCTGAGTCTGGTCCAGACATAGCCTCCTGATAAGTGGTGGGCTCATTTTGATCCATAAGCAACACATCATGACTATCAGTAATGAGAAATCTGAATCTCGCTGGCTCATGTCTTACCCTACCAGATTTACGTGGGCCTTGTATCACTTGCGGAGGTTCAACTGGTTCAAATGTTGTTGAACTTCCAATAGCAGTTTAGTATTTATCTGTGATTCTTGAACTTCTTCAAGATTTATTTCTCTCCCACTAGTGTCTTTTGAAATAAACTATTTTTCCATCAAGGCGCCATACCGAGCAACAAACACTTTGTTCTCGATGGGATTATAAAAGTAATATCCTTTTGTTTCCTTATGATACCCCACAAATAAACACTTGTTAGATTTAGGTGCTAGTTTTTCTGAGACTTGTCGCTTTACGTAAGCCTCATAACCCTAAATCTTAAGGAAAGACAAACTAGGTCTCTTCCCGCACCATATCTCATATGGTGTTTTATCAACCGCTTTTAAAAGGAACTCGATTTAGAATGAAAGCTGCAGTTTATAATGCATAACCCCAAAAGGATAATGGAAGATTTTCACGACTCATCATAGATCGAACCATATCTAATAAGGTTCGATTTCTCCTTTCAGAAACTCCATTCTATTGTGGAATTGCTGGTGGAGTCAATTGGGAAACAATCCCACAATTTCTAAGATGATCATCAAATTCTTGGCTCAAATATTCAACACCTCGATCTGACCGAAATGTTTTGATAGTTTTACCAAATTGATTCCGCACTTCATTTTTAAACGTTCGAAACATCTCAAATGATTCAGCTTTATGTTTCATAAGATATACATAACCATATCTGCTGAAATCATCAGTAAATGCAATGAAGTACTGATAACCTCATCTAGTCATTGTGTTTATAGGACCGCATACATTAGTATGTATTAGACCTAATAAATCACTTACCCTTTCACTGTGTCCAGTAAAGGGACTTTTTAGTCATCTTCCTAATAAACAAGATACGCACGTTTCATATGTTTCTAAATCAAATGAATCTAGAAGTCCATCTTTATGGAGCTTCGTTACGCGTTTCTCATTTATGTGTCCGAGACGACAATGCCAAATATAGGTTTGATTCAAATCATTTGACTTGAATATCTTTGTATTTATGTTAAAGACTGGAGTATCAGTTGACCTTATCATGCTTAGAATATAAAGACCGTCACACAAATCAACATTTGCATAAAATATGCCTTTACGAGAAATAGAACATCTATTATTCCCAATAATAAAATCAAAACCATCCATATTCGAACATGAAACATAAATGATGTTTCTGCTCAAGGCAGACATAAAATAACAATTATTTAAAGTTAAAATAAGTCCACTAGGTAAGAATAAGTCATATGACCCAACAGATAGGGCAACAACTCTTGCTCCATTCCCTACGCGGATGATCACTTCTCATTTCTTCAACTTTCTACTTCTGGTGAGTCCCTGCACATTTATACGAATGTGAGATCCACTCCAATATCTAATACCCATGAATCACTAGTAGACAAATTAATTTCAATAACATAAATACCCGTAGTGGTAGTCACACTACCCTTTTTCTTGTTTAGATCTTCCAAATAGAGTTTGCAATTTCTGAACCAATGTCCAGGTGCATGGCAGAAATGACAATTTCCTTCCTTTTCTTTTGGGAGTTTTGAAGCAGGAACATGCTGGCGCTTGACTTGTTCCTCAGGCTTTTGCGACAGGTGCAACAGCAGCCTTGGCAACTTTAGCTTGCCTTTGCCTTTCTTCTTCATTCCCTTTCCTTTTGGACCATCAACACATTATTAGAGGGTTTTTGATATTTTGTTTCGCATTTTCGAGCATCAAATGCAACTTTGAAATTGATTTCTCCATATTATTCATATCGTAGTTCATCACAAATTGTGAGTAACTCTCGGGTAATGAATTCAGGATCAAATCCATAGCCAACTCTTGGTTTATGAGAAATCCGAGTCTATCAAGTTGGTCAACATAGCCCTTTATTTTCAGAACATGAGGACTAACTGACGCACCCTCAGTCATCTTGCAAAAATGTAGGTTTTTGACTGTCTCGAACCTTTCTTGCTTAGCTTGCTGTTGGAACATTTCTTTTAGCGTTACAACCATGTCGTAGGCTTCAATTAGTTCCATGTCCTTCTGAAGTTCAGGAACCACAATTGCCAGCATATTACATGCAACATCAGTAGAATCGTTGACATGCTTATTATGCGCATCCTTTACAGCTTTCGTAGCATTGGCTGGTGGGTCATCAGGGATTAGAGCATCCAGGACATACAACTTGCGTTCATGCTTGAGAACGATTCTCAAGTTTTTGAACCAGTTAAGAAAGTTAGTCACATATAGCTTATCCTTCTCAAGGATGGATCGCAGTGACAGGGGATTATTGTTACTTGAAGAGGCCATTGATCTACAATAAAGATTATGCAAAATTTATTTTAGTATAGAGGAATAGACTCCCACTAAATTAATAATCCTCCTAAAACATACTATTTATTTAGGGGACTAAAATCCATATTTCATCTAATTCTATGACAGCTATGACATGATACACATAACTAGATTATTTTGGTAGGTAACAGTTACCAATTAGATCTTATGTAATTTTAGATACTTTTATGAGATACGGGACATCTTATGTCTTAGCATGTTTTTTATCTCATCATGTGCCTAAAGCTCAAAACTATTTTGATAGCTTTATTAAGGCGGACCATTTTAAACATTTAGGTAACTCTTACTCAACTTGTCTCACCAAGATAACACAATACACCCAGCTATGGCTAAAACTATATTAGTGTGATCGAGGCCTTGACATGTGTTTAAAATGGATGGCACGGGACTTAAGATTTAATAGAGGGGTTCTATTCAGCTTTAGTGATTTTACGTAAACAATAAAATATCATATATTTTATTGATTTGTTCTATCACTAAACAATTTGAAAATTTTTATATTGTTCACTAAATCATATTTTTCGTTGATTTTATTATCCTAAATTAACCCCTTAATTTATCCGAAATTAAGTCAATTAAAACATTTTAATTAACCCGGACCCATATCAAACTAATCATCTTATCCTAATCCAATTATGAATTAAGATATTTGAATCATAACATATCACTAATAACAAAGCTCTCGATATTTATCTCGTATCCGATAGGGATAACGAAACCGATTTTGCTAATATCTCATAATCTAATTTGTACTTTATCTCTTATCAAATAGAAATTTCAAAACATAATAGATATAACGAGATAAATAAATAATTTTGAAAAATAATTATTTGCAATTTCGGTCCTCATCCAAATAATCACAAATATGTAATTGAATCATGAACTACTATCCCAATCGAACCTAATCATATTAGTTTCGAATTAATATTAAGACTTATGCAATTTAAGAAACTTAAAACAATGTCACCTAAATATGCATACCGAATTACAGAGATTTCATCCATGCATCAATACACGAAAAATGAAGATTATACCTAATGGTGTCATGGATCACAGAACATAAAACTCAATTCATTAAAATTATTCGAATTAACCTAACATGGTTACTAGCATGTACGAAACTGATTTCTATTAAATCACGAATATATGTATCATATACACAAAACATGATAATAAATTTCACAGAGAACTTATGTATATCACATATATATATCAACTATTAACATGTTTCCAATCATATATCATGTATATATCAAAAGAAAACATGCAATGAATTTAATGGAATCAAACTCGAAGGCTCTGATACCACTGTTGAGTTTTGGGGTTCATACGCAGTGGAAATTACAAAACAATTTTGACAAAAACCCCAATAGGATCCGAATCTAATTCCATTAAAAACGCTTAAACCATGAAAACCTAATCATACCTCGGTCGCAATATACCTTTATGAAGGTTGATCGATCTCTAAGGCGTTGCCAATGACAAACGCCCTCTACCAGTAGTCTACACACGAACGGCGGCCGAGATTTGAAGTGCTAGCTTCGAGAGAATACCAAACCCTTTTTGTTTCTCTCCAAAACGATCAGAGCCTACGAGAAAACCCTAATTCATTTCTGAAAGGAAAATAGAGTTTTTGCCCTTAATCTTTCATACGCGTGTTCTAACTTAAAATGTCTATTTATATAACCCTTGTTTAAAGAAGATTAAGTAAATTACACGTTACTTAAAGAAGTATAAGTGTAATACACCACAAGGACGTTTCTTTCATGAATTTTATCATATAAAATTTTATTTTCTAAACCATCTTAAAATCTTGCAAAACCATTCTTAGTGCGCGACCTAATAGGCTCATACAATGTTGACAATGTACCAAAACACATTTTGGTATACAAGTCATAAGCGGCCTCTAGCAAGACATTATGACTACTCAAGTTGTACGAATATCAAATCGATACAACCTAATCAATAGTGTATATAACATCCTTTTGTCACGCGATATCCTTTTGATCAAATATAAGGCATGGAATTGTCATCCAAAATGTTCAATCGTACTAGTATCGATCTCTAGGTAGACCGAAAACATCTAAGTGACATTTATCAATATCAATTCACTTAGACTAGGCCTTTGAACAGTCCAACACATCGAGGGATCCACTGGATATCTCTCTTTATATGAGAGGGACAAATTCTATCTCGATTACACAACTTCATCACATTGCTCACACAGTAACCAATCACAACCTTTGTAATCGTTCGGTTAAAGACAACACTTGATTGTGTCAAATCACCGTGTTCCTAATGTTGAAGTCTCTGATAATCTCAAGTCAGAGGCTGAAAAATATACCTATCATGAGAAACAACTATAACTTAATCTATGTGATGTTCTCATAGCGGCTCGATCCAGTACTTTATTCTCTAACAAGTACTCGTGATCTTGATTCGTGTCCCTATACATATAATCATCATATGATCATCAATCAAGACTCACACTAGTCTTAATTCATTATAGTTCCTAATATAATGATCGACTAGGGACATTTATGATATTTCTGTAAATACCCATGGATCTTATTATAATGTAAACATGCAAATTAATTATAATAAACAACAAATGAAATCGTCTATTTTATTAACTAAAAGTATTCATAAAGAAGTTAATGGATTGACCTAGGGAACATGCCCCAACATGTTCATCTAGTGAAAAAAGGTTTGACTCATCTTGTATTCTAAGTAGAGTATATTATTCATATTTGTTGGAAAAGCTGAGATTCTTCTTGTTTTCTTGGGTAGATTCATATTAAATGTGTTGGGAATCTTTGTGTAGTTAGTGTTTTGATTGTACTTTAGCATGAGTATGTTGGCCTATACTCTTGTCTTCTTTTGGTCTGTTCGATCTTATTGAGAATCGATTTGAAATGAATGTATTGTGAACATGTGCATGTATATTGTGATATATGTATGCTATATTGGTGTCGGTGCGGGTACTGAACAGTACAGACTTCGGACGAAACGACTATTGAAGTGAAATCTACTGACGAAAGTGGAGATGAATGTGTTGTCGAATGTTTGACCCCCAAACTGAATGAAAGCGATGAGGATGTAGTTGAGCTGCCTTGCTCTGTTCCAACCGTTGGCATGACATTCAACTCATGGGAGGCTGCTCAGAAGTACTACAACATACATGTTTTTTCACTTGGGTTCGAGAAAGAGTTACAAGGTACATATCGATGTCCTGGTGGGGAAGTTTGGAAATGCATCTTTGCATGTATTAAGGAAAGGGTAATTGTGCATAAACTTGAGAAGAAAAGAACATCTGCTATGTCCATAAGGACTGAGATGAAGGTGTCGTCGAATGTCTGACCCCCAAACTGAATGAAAGCGATGAGGATGTAGTAGAGCTACTTTGCTCTGCTTTGCTCCAATTGTTGGCATGACTTTCAACTCATAGGAGGCTATTCAGAAGTACTGCAACAAACATGCTTTTTCACTTGGGTTCGGGATGGAGTTGCGAGGTGCGTAATGACGTCGTGGTAGGGAAGTTTAGAAGTGCATCTTTGCATGCAGTAAGGAAGAGGTGACTGTACAAACATGAGAAGAAAACAACACCTGCTATGTCCACAAGGACTTAATGTCAAGCACGCGCAACCGTGCGGCTATTAGAAGACGGTATATGTCATTTCATGTCTGCAAATCTAGAACACAATCACATTACGAGTCTAAGCAAGTCAAGATTCTTTCAGAGTCACAAGTTCATGAGCGAACGAACTAAGAGTAAACTCTTCATTAATGATGAAGCTGACATACAAGTTGCAAAAATAGTTATGTCCATGGCTAAGGAGACTGAAGGAGAGATTAGCGGGCTGGGTTTTAATGAAATAGATGCAAGGAATTATGTAAAATCGGTAAAGAAACTAAGGCTTAGGGAAGGCGATGCAAAGGCATTGCGCTTATACTTCGTTCGCAAGCAAAAACAAAACACCAATTTCTTTCACTTGATGGACATAGATGTTAGGGCATGTGCCTTAGGTCAATCTACAAACATTGTTTATCTTATAATTTTAGTTAATAAATGTGACGACCCCAATTCCCTACGAAATTAGGCCCCGCCTGACTTAAACCCACGTGGACCCCGAGTCAATCCTCACAAAGTCAACGTAGGCCTAGTCAGCCTCAAATAATTATATTCTCATTAAATTTGTATTTTCTAGTAAAATTAAACTTATGACAAGAGTAAATAACGCATATTTCATTAAAAATGAAATAACCTACAGTGTGGACCCCCTGAAAACCATCGTATAAACATGCTTACCCTATATCACTCGACCCATTTTATTCCAATGTCTTCAAAATCAATAATATACACTAAATAAAACAAAAAATGGCAAACACATACAGTCGTGCAAGGAAGGAACCGCTCCATAAAGTCTTTAAAGAAAGTCACCGATCACTAGTCCTTTCCCCTTGCCCGTCTCTGTCCGCTCTGCACCCACCATCACAAAGTAGAAAGTGGGTACAGTAAAATAGATCGTAATAACCAGAAGGATATAAATAGTAAATCATGAATCATGTAAACACAGTCCAAATATCATGCGGGTATTTAAAGACAGAGAAAAAGAAAGAAAATGCAAGATTAACAGACTGACAGATATATTCAATGAAATATGAATGTCTAGGAATCAAAAGATAGAAAAAAGAAAGAAAATGCAAGATTAACAGACTGACATATATATTCAATGAAATATGAATGTCTAGGAATCAAAAGAGGCAACTAAGTGGTCTTAAATCCACAACAATCCACTACTCGGGGAAAAATCACGTTTGGTTGGGTAGCTGCACCCCTACAGGTAGTGTTCACATTAGCCCAACTAGCTATAATCCCAGGAGTACCTTCCCGACACACTTAGACCACAGACACTCAACCAAAGGATAATGAATAGAATCCCAACAAGAAGGTATTTATCAAGTAAAACGATAAGCAAGAAATATGAATTACTATGCATTTCCTCAACTGGTTTACTCACATACATACATACCTCCGACTTACATTAATCTGCCCTTGCAGTACCGACACAATCCTAAAGTGAATACCCGAACTCCCGAGACCGTCCCTTAGGTTCGTGATGTCCTAAACATGTTTTTAGACCAAATTATAGTGTTTTGGAAAGTTTGAGAATTTTTAATTTTTGGTACTGCTAGAGGAATTAGCAAGCTCATTCTTATATTAGAGTGCTAATCCCTACATTAGCGCGCTAAGCTGGATTTCTCACCTAGCACGCTATGTGCAATAGAACCCAGATGTAACGACCCGAAAATTTGACTTATGACACGTGTCAGGTCAAGGTCATATGTGAGACGTCGAATATGTATGTCCGAATCTCGGGTGGAGACACCGAGAATGTCCAATTTAAGATTTTAATGCTAATTGTTGAGAAACGTGTATGCGGGGAATGCGGGGAGTCGAAACACGGATGGGGACGCGCCTCGAGTCGCGTGTCGACGTGGACCGAGGTAGCGGCATAATGTGGCTATAATGATTTTAATGTGGTCACATAAAAAGAAAATAAAAAAATGTATATATATGTATATATGAATAAAATATATATATATATATATATATATATATATATATATATAAGATCAAGAAAGAAAGAGAGTGAAAGAAGAGAGAGAGAGAGAGAGAGAGAGAGAGAGAGAGAGAGATCGTGAAGAGAGAGAACGAAGAGAGAAAAAGAGAGCAAGAGATCGGAGACCAGTGGTAGCGACGGGGCTCAGCTCACGCGGAATCCAATGGCGAACAGATCGCCACCGCGGACGAGCTGCAGCAGCCACGCGAGGCAAGCACGGTGGCGAATGGTGGACCGGCGGCGGCGACGGCTACGGGGAAGCCGCGGCGATGCAGCAATAGGTCATCGCGGGACCGACAGCAGCTGGACGGCAGCGGGAAGCTGGTGGCGGCGACGCGGACGCCGGCGAGGAGCTGGACAACAGAGGCGGCGTCGCAGCTCCCACAGCGGCTCGACAACGCCGGCAGCGGCGGTGGCGCGACGGTGGTGCCGGGCAGCGGCGGGACGACAACGGTGGCACGGCTTCGACGTCAGCGTGGTGAACGACACAGTGGCGTTGTTGGACCGATCGGAGGCGTGACATCGACGAATTTCGACGACGCGATGGAGGTGAGGTGTACTTCACCTAATTTTAGTACGATTTGCATGATTTAAGCAATCTAAATGGTACAAATGGACACCAGGGACTTAGGAGGCAATAGTCGAGTTTCGGGTGCGCAAATCAAGGAGTGAGTGGGACGTCTTGAGGACGAATTACGGATTTCGAGGTAAGTAAAACAAGTTAGAAAATGTACAGTAGTTCGTTGAGCTTGCATTTTTGTTAGATGTTGAACCGTGTCCCTTTCTTGGAATTCCCACCCACTTATGAGTGTCCAAGGGTCAAGTGAGTCCTACGAGTGTCTCTGATTGGAGTGGTCGCCGGCTTGCAACCGGGGCCATGACCTCGAGTCACTTGAGTATTTGGTCAGAATGAGATGTATTTTATCCGGGGCACCGTTGATATCCCTCATTCGCGACGGTTTAGGTACAGCAGGCGACGCCGCGTCTTAGGACCCGAGTCTGCTTAGCGTTGCCGCGACACTATGACCCCGACCCTGTGGCACCTGCACTCGGTGGTCTTGGACTACTTGGGCACCTCTCTATCGTTTCCCGTGACACTAATTCTCGTTGTACTTTCATTTTCACAGTCTCATTATCATGCATTTCATATATTTTTTTTTCTTTCTATCCGCATGACTTTTAGATTGCTTCATTTTTTATGAATTAATGCTTAGATTCTACTGGATTTTACTTACCTGAGCTCGTCAATCTCGTGTTTGATTGAGTGCATAGCTGCAGACGAGTAGCAGAGGGAAAGCTCCATAGCTAGGTGAAATTTTGGTATATCTTGTATTACTCTCCTCTGATGATAACATATTTATTGGGTTCCACAATTAGGTTGTCCAATACTTTTAATAATATTGATGAGTTATTTAATTAATTGCTTCTGCATAAATTTGTAAATCTTCAAAAATATTAATAACTCAACTTAAACTTGTGAAATTGCGTATAATGAGGGATTGGAAGGCTGACTAAGTCTGCGTTGACCTTGCGAGACTGGCTTGAGGGTCCACGTGGGCTTAGGCCGGGCGGGGCCCAATTTGTAGAAAATTGGGGCCGTCACAGTTGGTATCAGAGCCTAGTTTTGAGAATCTTATGGCTTAAGACATTGTGATACCAACGTCATAGTTGGTATCAAAGCGTAAGGTTTTTAAACGACATTATGAGACCAACGTCATAGTTGGTATCAAAGCCTAGGTTTAAAAATCTAGATGGTTTAAGACAATATGATACCATCACAGTTGGTATCAGAGTTAAAGTTTTAAATACTCGACTCTTGATTTAAATCACAAGCAATGGATGCGCAAACCAGCGAAAGTTAGGAGCAGTTGAACTTAGAGTGGAACCCTATGATCCTGACTTAAGTCTTCGTTGGGAAGTGAGGAGAGTTTGGGAAATTAAATTTGAACTACATGTGATATTTGATGTGTTATATTATACTACTATCGATAGATATACGATATTCATTCTTGTGTATCGCGTGAGACGGGATGAGTAAAATTGAAAAAGATTGACGATAAATTTATCGGACTCAGGGAAATTGATAATAAATAATATTAATAGTAATGATTAATTTTTGGATAGAATTAGAGCGAGTAGATACCAAAGTGCGAAAAAAAATGACAACAAAATGTAAAACTAGAATTTAGTTAGTTCAATTGATAAATTGAGATAAATAACATTGTTGGTTTGGTGAAGCCAACGGAAAATGAAACAATTCATTTTGAGTAAAATGAGATAATTAAGGCTTTTAAGGTTTTCAATTCGAAACTTTGGTATTACAAAGGGTATGGTTTCCAATTGAAACTTCAAATGCCATTTAGGACTCAAACAAACTTGTGAATTGGTTTTCAAGCCATTTAAAGGAATTTTGATCTTATTTAGGACTCAAAATAGTTCATTAAATTCATTTCAAGTTGTTTAGTTATTACTGAAATTGAGGATTTTCTATAGTATTGAGACTTGAAATGAAAGTTTGAGTCTCTAAATGATTTTAAATTGGTAAGATGAAGACAATTGAATAACTTTGAGTCTACTCGGGACTTGAAATCAATGTTTAGGAACTTATAGAGCTTTTGGAGTTTTAAAATGCTAGAACACCAATTGGATTTGTGAGAATGGGATTAGAAATGAAAAAATAAGTTTTGAAATAACTTTGTTATTGTATTTAAAAGGTTTTTAGGATTTGGTTGTATAGTTTAATATTTTTTTAAGAACTCGAGAAATTTGAGGGTCTTAGTTGGAATGTAAATGCCAAAGTGGATTTGTAAAGTATGCTAAACTGATTTTGAATATTGAATTGGAGTTCAAATATTAAGAGTTGAATTGTATTAACTTAATAGGAAATAAAAAAATGTTTTTAATGTGCCTCGAGTTCCGCTCCGAATGAACCTCGAGGACACAAAGTTACTTAATAAAGAAAAAAAATAAATGAATAAACGGGACAAAGATTTGTGAGACAAGCAGACTCTAAGGGAGCAGAGTGTTGAGATGACTTGAGAGCTAATGATTACATCATATACGGACTCCTTAGCTTTAACGAAAGCTTTAGAGTAGTAGTGTTGAATCAGAAGCCCAAGTAACTCCACTTTAGTGACACTTTGCATTTATAGTCTCAGGGTTGGTGAAGTCGACTACCACCTTTAGGGATTTGTAAATGAATTAAGTGTTACCGGTAGAGGTAGAGTCTGTGAGTCATTCTCGAGGTTAAAGGCAACCTAAGTATAAATCCTACGAGATTATAAATCTTAAGATTCTCACATATTTAGAATTGATGGAGATATGACAGTAAACGTACTTAAGAGAATTCTCATGCAAGTAGTGCATGTTGAAAAGAACGAACACCTTTGAATAGAGTGAAAAAGTAATGGGACTTTGTAAAGTTGCTAAGATTAGCAATTCACCTATTAAAAAAAGAAAAGAAAAAAAGGTGCGTTTAAAGTTGCTAAAAAAGAGTAACACTTAATTCTATATGGTATATTTGTTGTGTTGTAATATACTATATACGATATCGGTAACTGTACCATGATTCGAGGATTCGTGGCTATGGAAAATACGATTACGTTTCAGACCAGGTCTAGGAATGATCGTGGGGCTGCAGGTGCGCGTTTTGCAAGTGCGGAGGAGCTGCATACTCTGTTAGATAGAATTGTATCGCAAGACCAATAACTGCAGGAGATTATTCGTCTGTTAAGGGCACAAGCTACACCGTCGTCGTTTACGGCAATAGCTCTAGCTAATTAGGCTGGGTGTGTTTTTACGGTAGGTGTTTAGGCAGGGCCTATAGTGGCCGAGAGGCACACGTGCAGGTCGAGCTCGTACTTCGTACATTTGAGACACTACTTGAGGATATGCTAAGCACGCCGACTGATACAAGTGTTAGGGCTACAACTGAGGCGAGGAAGACTCGCATGTTTCAGATGTATTTTTTCCGAAAAGTTGCATGAGGGTACGTTGGGGCGACATATATATGATCACGTGAAGATACATGATGTACTGGCCATACCAGCGCAAATGCGGCTGAGTATATCATCAACTCCATTGGTCGGCGAGGTCGAAGTTTGGTGGTGTACTACGGAGGTGTCGATGGGGAAAATTTCATACGTGAAGAGTACTGAGTTTCAGATCATTGGACAGAGGACCAGGGAGTCAATCGCAGTACATGGACCGGTATATACGCGTGATGAAGTATGCTTAGGGTGCGGCAGACACGGACACTGATAAGGCTTACTACATCATACACGATTTCCTGGATGACAGCTCCGAGCACAGTACATGAGGCTTAAGCGAGGGCTATGGCTGAGAGATTTAGGAGCACACGCGCCGGAGTACCGGTCTCATTATCGACGTCGTTATAGTTAGTGCGAGGGTTCGGAGATGATCATAGGAAAAAGAAAGTGAGACACTCGTGGCTAAGAGATCGAGTTTAGAGCATAGGATCTATTGTGTTTCTGCCATATACAGCGTATACTACACCAATGTTAGTTGGTCCAACATAGAGTTACGCTAGTGCACTATAGTAGCCAGCACCGTCAAATCCTCAGCATAAGTACCATCAGATGGTTGATGGTAAAGGCAATGGCCGTAAACAGTGTCAGAGTTCTAGTCAAGTGTAAAGATAGGGACAGAGGTCTAGTCAGGCTCAAGTACAGGGACAAGGACAACATGTT
The DNA here is from genome assembly GCA_039657365.1 of Stephania yunnanensis. Taxonomy (NCBI): domain Eukaryota; kingdom Viridiplantae; phylum Streptophyta; class Magnoliopsida; order Ranunculales; family Menispermaceae; genus Stephania; species Stephania yunnanensis. The sequence goes on along the minus strand of CM077585.1, from coordinate 46,959,814 downwards.
CCATACGAACCGGGATTTCAACATACTTATGTAGGAGTGTGGACAGCCAGGTCACTTCACCAGTACGTGTTCACGACAATGAGCAGGCACAGCAGAGCTAGGGGCAGGTTCATGTTGTTGTCGCGTAAGGTCTTGACTACTACCATCGTAACCTGATATAGGGTACGAGTTGGGTTGAGACTCACTCGATCAGAGACTAACGGACGGTCAGAGAAATTGATTTACATTCTCGCGGACATACTGTAGATATGAGTATGTTATTGACGGTGGATCATGAGACTAATATGTTCATTTGTTATGTGGCGAGGATGTTGGCCTGACATATATCGATGGGATGAGGCAGATGGTGTGTTCTTTGCTTGGAGGTCTCGGAGGAGCCCAGCTCGTCACGGAGGAGCCCAGCTTGTCGCGGAGGAGCCCAGCTTGTCGCGGAGGAGCCCAGCCCTACACAGTAAGATGGGGTTATGACCTTGGGTCTTCAGTCATAACACACTATTGAAGTGCGTAAATATCGAGGACGAAATTCCAATTCGTTGGGAAGATTGTAACGGCCCGAAAATTTGACTTGTGGCACGTGTCAGGTCAAGGTCGTATGTGGGACCCACTCGTCGAATACGTATGTCCGAGTCTCGGGTGGAGACATCGAGAATGTTCAATTTAAGAATTTAATGCTAATTGTTGAGAAAAATGTATGCGGGGAATGCGGGAGCCGAAACACGAATGGGGACGCGCCTCGAGTCGCGTGTCGACGTCGACCAAGGTAGCGACATAATGCGGCTATAATGATTTTAATGTGGTCACATCAAAAAGAAAATAAAAAAACATATATATATATATATGTATAAATAAGATCAAGAAAGAGGGAGAGTGAAAGAAGAGAGAGAGAGAGATTGTGAAGAGAGAGAGCGAAGAGAGAAAGAGAGAGCAAGAGATTGGAGACCGGCGGTAGCGACGGGGCTCCGGCTCACGCGAGGATCCAAAGAACGACACGACACGGCGCCACGCGGACGAGCTGCAGCAGCCGCGCGTGAGGCAAACACTTGTGGCGGATGGCGGATCGGCGGCTCGGCGACGCGCGCAACGGCGGCGGTGGCGCGACGGTGGTGCCGGCAGCGGCGTGGCGACGGTAGTGCCGGCATCGGCGTGGCGACGATGGTGGCGCGACTTCGACGTCGACGTAGTCAACGAGATGGCGTTGTCGGACGATCGGAGGCGTGACTTCGACGAATTTCGACGACGCTATGGAGGTGAGGTGTACTTCACTTAATTTTAGTGCGATTTGCAAGATTTATGAAATCTAAATGATACAAATGGGCACCGGGGACTTAGGAGGCAATAGTCGAGTTTCAAGTGCGTAAATCGAGGCATGAACGGAATGTCTTGAGGACGAATTATGGATTTCGAGGTAGTAAAACCAGTTTGAAAATGTACAATAGTTCATTGAGCTTGCATTGTTGTTTGATGTTGAACCGTGTCCCTTTCTTGGAATTCCCACCCACTTATGAGTGTCCGAGGGCCAAGTGAGTCTTACGAGTGTCTCTGATTGGAGTGGTCGCCGGCTTGCAACCGGGGCTATGACCTCGAGTCACTTGAGTATTTGGTCAGAATGAGATGTATTTTATCCGGGACCGTTGATATCCCTCATTCGCGACGATCTAGGTACAGCAGGTGACCGCGCGTCTTAGGACACGAGTCTGCTTGGCGTTGCCGCGACACTATGACCCCGACACTGTGGCACCCGCGCTTGGTGGTCTTGGACTACTTGGGCACCTCTCTATCGTTTCCCGTGACACTCATTCTCGTTGTACTTTCATTTTCACAGTCTCATTATCATGCATTTCATATATTTTTTTTTTCTCTATATCCGCATGACTTTTAGATTGTTTCATTTTTTATGAATTACTATTTAGATTCTACTGGATTTTACTTACCTGGGCTCGTCAATCTCGTGTTTGACTGAGTGCAGAGCCGCAGACGAGTAGCAGAGGGAAAGCTCCATAGCTAGGCGAAATTTTGGTATATCTTGTATTACTCTCCTCTGATAAGAACATATTTACTGGGTTCCACAATTAGGTTGTCCAATACTTTTAATAATATTGTTGAGTTATTTAATTAATTGTTTCTGCATAAATTTGTAAATCTTCAAAAATATTAATAACTCAACTTAAACTTGTGAAATTGCGTATAACGAGGGATTGGAAGGCTGACTAAGTCTGCATTGACCTTGCGAGACTGGCTCGAGGGTCCGCGGGGGCTTAGGCCGGGCAGGACCCAATTTGTGGGAAATTGGGGCCGTCATACCAGAATTATGCAGTTCGAAGTAGGGTTTTGCATGACACATAAGCCTCGTTTCTTATTTGGCAACCCTCATACACATTAGTAGGGGTCCCCAACATCAATAAAAATACAAAAACAACAACAACTCGAAATACATGATTTGGATGAATGGACCAAGCTATGTAAATGGAGTACGTAGCTTGATCTTCTTCCTCACTTCAAGTTTTCATGAACTTTCTTCCACCTCTTTATCACTCCAACACCCTCTCTTCTTCCCTTCTTGATTGCCAACGACGAGAATGAAAAATAAGGTGATAATCTTACTTGACCAAAGTGTTTTATATGTTTGAATTTGATTAAACCTTAGCCTTACATCTATGTGCACTTCCACATCTCAAGACTTATCTTGTGGTCCATCCTCTCCCACTTGTCCCTCAAGTCATGTTTGAGTGCCTCCAATCATGGACTCACTTAGTCTCTAGATGGTGCAATACGTGTCTCGATGCACATCATAAAGCATTTGTTTTATTTTAACTAACTATAGGGCCATTTAATATTTATATCAATGTGGCCAATTTAAAGCCACTTAGACCACTTACAAATAATTCATCGTACACTTACCCTATAAGCCACCATCTTGGTCTCACGTGGACACGTAACTCGAGGTACATCCCCGCTTAATGTCTTGGCTCACCGAATGCCCCGCGTATACCTTACCCGCAAAGTCGACACATCAATCAAACATACACTTGGACATTAGTAAGATACATTTGTTATAAATAAATAATACATCCACCACAGAAAAATAAAATTTACCTCTGTGTCAACTCTAGAGGTTTCGATAAGTACGAAAAGTCACAACGGTCCAGTCACCGGTCCTGTACATGACACGTGGCACTTATAATTATGGGTTGTTACAGTCTCCCCACCTTATGAGAACTTTGTCCTCGAAATTGAAACAAAAAGGAAACTTTTCTAGTAAATCTTATCGGAATCAAAATAGATAGGGAAAGTGCTTGCACATATAAGACTCCAATTCCCAGGTCAATTTCCCGTCTCCGTAATGTTGCCATTTGACGAGAACTGAAGGTATTTCCTTGCCCCTCAATACCCTCACCTTTCGATATAAGATCTGAGTCGATTGCTCCTCATATGTAATATCATCTCTCACGTTTGGTTGACTCAAGTCTACCGTCGATCGCCGTCATTCCTTCAACTTTTCAAAAAGAAGCATAAAGATATGAAACACTGGATGAATACCGGCTAGCTAAGGCAGAAAATCCAACTCATAAGCAACCTTACCGATTCTTCGTATAACTCTAAATGGACCAATAAACCTAGGCGCAAACTTTCCTTTGATTCTGAACCATTTGTGATCCTTTAGAGGAAAACTTTCAAATATATAGTCTCCCTCGGCATATTGTAACTCGTTGCGGTACTTATCGTAGTACTTCTTCTGCCTGTCCCTTGCACTCTTCAGTCTTCGACGAATCTGTCGTATCTTCTGAGTGTGATGCACAACAATTTTCGGCCCAACGGTCTCCGCATCCTCAGGTCCTGCCCAACATAATGGCGATCTACATGGTCTACCATATAACACATCAAATGGTGTCATTCCGATACTGGCCTGGAAACTGTTGTTATACGCAAATTCACACAATAGAAAATACTCTTCCTAAGATCCTCCGTATCTCAAAACACACATTCTGAGCATGTCTTCTAACACTTGAATTAGCCTATCGGACTGCTCGTTTATCTGTGGATGGTACGCTGTACTCATGTCAAGTCTAGTGCCAAACTGTGTCTGCATGCTCTACCACAACAACGAAGTAAACTGTTGTCCTCTGTCTGACACTATAGATAATGGTACGCCATGTAATCTGACTATCTCTCACTCATAGAGACTGCTAAATTCATCAATTCTCTGTGTAGTGGAAACTGGTATAAAATGTGCAGATTTCGTCAACCTATCCACAACCACCCATAAACTACCATGTATACGAGGAGATCGAGGTAAACCACTGACAAAATCCATAGCAATGTGCTCCCATTTCCACTGCGGAATGGGAAGTAGCCGCAGCAAACCTCCAGGTTTCCTTTGCTCAGCCTTAACACGCTTGCATATCTTACACGCTCAAATAAACTCCAACACATCGGCTTTCATCCCCGGCCGACATCGCATGTCTGCGTACATTTTGGTCCGACTCAGATTAACGAAAAACCGTGAACGATGAGCTTCTTGAAGTATCTCAATGTGCATCTCAGCCACTGATGGAATCCATAGTCTTCCTCGAAACCTCAAATATGAATCTGTCAACCGACTCCAATGTGGATGATTTGAGCTTTCAACCATATCACTGAATCGTTGATACAACTCGTTAGCCTGTTGTCTATCACGTACAACCTGAATTGAAATTGTCTGCACCCTCATTTAACCACAAATATGTGCCTAGTAGTAGCTAGTATATCATCTGAACTCATCAACTCAGCTGCCCCGAGTAACGCATACTCGTGACTCCGTTAGTGATATGGCACACTACTACGTCAGCATTTGACCCTTTCCTGCTCAAATCATCAACGACATTGGCCTTCCCTGGATGATACTCAAGGGCAAAGTCATAATCCTTCAGGAACTCCAACCAACTCTCTGTCTCAGATTCAATTCTTTCTGAGAAAAAAAGGTGCTTCAAGTTCTTGTGGTCAATGAATAAAGCGAACCGCACGCCAAACATGTAATGTCGCCAAATCTTCAATGCAAACACCACAACGGTCAACTCTAAATCATGCGTCGGATAGTTCTTTTCGCGAACTTTGAGTTGTTGAAATGTATATGCAATCACCTTGCCCTCATGCATCAACACACAACCCAAACCAATCATCGAAGCATTCGTATATATAACCAAATTTTCCCTGACTTAGGCAACGACAACACCGCTACAGTCATTAGCTTCTCTTTCAAAGTAGAAAATGTCTGTTTGCAACTCTCAACCTAGTCAAACTTCACATTCTTCTGAGTCAGTCTCGTCATTGGTGCATCAATTTAGGCAAATCCTGTGTAAAATGGCTATAATAATAAGCCAATCCCAGAAAACTACATATCTCAGTTATTGTAGTCGGTGTAGGCCAATCGATCACTTCTTTATCTTAGCAGGGTCTACAGATATTCCGCTGGCTCCAATTACATGCCCCAAAAATCGAACTTCTTGAAGCCAAAACCAGCATTTAATGAACTTGGCATATAATCGGTGTTTCCTTAAAGTCTACAGAAATGCCTGGAGATGTTCCTCGTGATCCTCACGAGTCTTGGAATAAATGAGAATATCATCTATGAATACAATCATAAATCTATCCAGATAAGCCTTCGGTACTCTATGCATGAGATCCATAAACATAACTGGTGCATTAGTCAAACCAAACAACATGACCGTAAACTGATAATGGTTGTATCTTATACTGAACACAGTCTTCTCCCTGTCTCCAGCTCTAATTCTGAGCTGATGGTAGCCTGCTTGCAAGTCAATTTTGGAAAACCATTGAGCTCGTGTCAGCTGATCAAACAAATCATCGATGCAAGGAAGTAGATACTTATTCTTCACAGTTTCCCGGTTAAGTTACCTATAGTCGATGCATAACCTTAGGCTGCCATTTTTCTTTTTCACAAATAAAATCGGCGCACCCCATAGTGAAATGCTCGGGTGAATGAGCCCTAACTCTAATAACTTGTCCAACTGAGTCCTCGGTTCCTCTAACTCTCGAGGAGCCATTTTATATGGTGGTATAGAAATAGGTTTCACTACAGGGACTAAGTCAATGATGAAGTCAATCTCTCGCGGCGGTGGTAATCTCGATAGATCCTTCAGAAATACATCAATGAACTCGCACACTATCGACACATCTTCAATACAAATCTCCGCTCTCTTAGGAGTACTCAAGACACTCGTAAGCATCTCAGTCTCATTACTGGTGACAATCCTTCCCCCAGTGATAGGAAGTGAAGCAGCTGTTCCCTGAACATGGATCTCCGTCCCATCTGACAGTGGAATCGTTACTGACTTACTGTAGCAATCAATATGAACATGATACGCATCCAGCCAGTCCATACTAAGCAAAACATCAAACTTAGGAAACTCCAAGACTCTTAAGTCCGCAGGTAAATTATAACCCTTTATCTCTACCGAACATTCAACATACAACAAGTTCGGGTACATCTTGTCCCCAACAACTGTGCTAAGGATCAAGGGTCTACTAAGCCTAGTGGGTCTCAACCCTAATACATCTACCATGCGTCCGTAAATAAATGAAATAGTCAAACCATAATTAAACATGGTATGCATTAAAGTACCATAAATCAAAATCATACCCTTAGTGAGATTTCGGGAAGCTCCCTGATCTGCTCCACAGCAACATGAACTCTCTATCGCCGCTGTTGGTGCTACTGTGTCTTCGCTCGACCTAGCTGCGGATATTGACTCTGGAGATGACCTATCTGATCGCATTCGAAGCATGTACGTTGCTCCTTCAGTCCAGAAGCATCCCCTGTGTCTGGCTCTATCCTCGACCATGTGCATGTGACGACCCCAACTACAAATAAGGGCACCGCCTGGCCTAATCCTTTAATTAAGCCGTAATCTCCCCTATAGGATCTAACAAGGAACTAGTCAGCCTTATTTAAACACCTTATTACCTACCAATGATGATACCACCTACAGTTAAGAAACTAGTTCTACTGACTAATGATATACACATTAGAGTATGCTATGAACAACATCACAAAATGAGAACTGAACAAGTCATAGCATATGGATTTCAAAGGCAATTCAGTTCGAATAACTGAGAATAAATAAATAAATGGAATGAAATGTAAATAAATGTCTCAATCAGTTTACTTACATACACACAACAATTCCTAATCCGATTTTTCGTCGCATCGATATATGCACCCAATACCCCGTAATAGCTTCTTTACGGTCCTAACATTTGACAAGTTATCGATTTAGATTCACAATTCATTATTTAAAATTCCTACATAGGTCGAAATCGAATTCAAAACCAATTTGCCAATTTTGCACTTTTCGAGGTAAAAACCCCGTAAAAGTCATGTTCGAGATTTTAAATCTTGTATTTTCATAGAAATTTATCAATTTCTATTTATTTTGTCAAAATATAATTTTTTCGAGGTTTTTTCTAATTTTTTCGAAACTCTCTTGAATTTTTCAGCAATTTATCTATTTTTTGATATTAATATATATTATATATTATATATTATTATTATTTTTGGGTGGGTCCAGGTCAACCCAACCCAGTCCATGCGGACCCGGGTCGATCTGACCCGGTTCTCCTCGGGTCAGGGTCGGACCGACTTGACGCACATGGGTAGCCCGACCCGAGCTACCCATCTTCTTCCTCACCAGAGCACGAAGTGCTCCGGTATTTTTTTTCATTGGGTTGGGCGTTCATCCCCACCCCAAGTCGGGTTTGTGCAGGGGAGACGACTCCCCTGCCGTCCCTTCAGCTCGGATCAACAACACCGAACACAACAACAACCGAAAGCAACCACTCACCTTGGAGCTCGGTCTCTCTCTCCCGGTCTCTCTCCTTATTTTTCCTTTTAGCTTTTCTTCCTCCTCTTCTCTACGTCATTTTTTTTTCTCACTGGTTTGAAGATCAAAGTGAGATAAGGTTAATTGACAATATATATACATAGTATGTATATATTAAGTGATGTGGCCACTTATGGTTCACTAATCACATATCATTTTTCATTTTTTTAAATGCAATAAATTTAACTAGTTATGCTTACCTCACGAGCTGATGCCTCGGGCCCACGTCCGCACGAGACTCGTGGCGCATCCTCGCTCGTTTCGGTATCTACATACCCATAAATGACTTAGTAGTCTACACATATACAATACACTGGGCAAACAACACAACAAATATAACATTTACTTCGGCCACCGTGCCTCGGTAGTGACACGTATCGCGCTGCAAGTCCCACGTCACGAGTCATTTTGTCCCACTTAACGAATTAAATGTGTATTAATTATTGGGTCGTGACAGTGCAGGTCTCTGACTCTGGGTCTGTCCTTGTCCGGACCTTTGTGTCTGTCCACAGCCTCTACCCATATCCCTAATCTCCGAATGCTATCTTTGTGGTTGTTGTATGGATCGGGTAGCCTGTGGTGATCTGCTATCAAAACTCGGCGCTAGTACAGGTGGAACATGAGCAGTCTTAGCAGATCGTACTGGTGCTAAGACAAAACCAACATTCTGGGATGTTATATCTCTAAAACCTTGACTGAACTTCTTCCTCTTCCTATCCCGATCAGATCGACGGTCCAACGGTATTTCCGGTCGAACAAGTGTAGCCTTCTCAGGATGTGTACATAGATAAACCTCCCTGGCTAAACTCATCTCATAAGCCCTCTGCAATGTGTCGGGCTCGGGGGAGACAATGACACCTCCAAACGTGGGTAACAATCCCCTAGTGAAATAGTACACTTGGTCAGCATATGAGTCTACCACGCCTCCAGCGTACGGAAAGAGCTGTAAGTAACTTCCCATGTAGCCCATGACGGACTCATCAACGTATTGTCTCAGTGAGGTGAATTGGTTCCTCTTCTCTTGCAGTACAGTAGGAGGAAAATACTTCAAGTTGAACTGCCTCTTGAAGTCTGCCCAATCTTTTGGTACCCCTCTGGTAGCAACCATCATCGTCCACCAATCGCCATCCTCTCCTAGTAGCATCGATGAAGAAATCAAGGCTTTCATGTGCTCCTCAGTGGCAATGATACTATGTACCTTCTCATGGCTCTTCAGGAACTTCTCAGCAGCTTTCAAGTCCGTACCACCGTATAACTCCGTCGATTTTGCCTATTAAACTCCCGTAATTGTCTAGCCTTTGCAGTCGCCATAATGCTCTTCTCTATTGATGGAACATGCACTAACTCAGTCTATACAGTAGGAACAACTGTAGTCTCTGGTATAGGTGCAATAATCGTAGTAGCCACAGCAGTAGTCGCTACAATTGGTATGTCCATCTCCTGAATAACAAGCAATGTTGATGAAGCTGGTGGTGACGGTGTAGCCGTAGTCGATGCTCTAAGTATCCTCAAAATCTCCTCTAATCTTAGATCCTGGGACACAACTCTCTCTGATAGAGTGTTCAACTCATCGACACTCGCATATCGAGAACCTGTAGCCCCACTGTCATCACTAGGTTCAGCCTGATCTGTCATTGCTATCTGCAATAGAAAGAGAATCCTAGAATCAATGGATACATATCAATATATATATTACACTGCAACAAATTAAGCATATAGGATAAAGTTTTTCCTTTTCCCAACTTTCCTCACTTCCCATCGAAGTTTCTACTTTAGTATCATAGGGTTCCACTCCAAGTTCCAATTATGTCTTATGTTGTTTACCAGTTAAGCTTTAACTGGGCTCTGATACCAACTGTGACAACCCCAGTTCCCCACTAAACTAAGCCCCGCCCGACCCAAACCCACGTAGACCACCGAGTCAATCCTCACAAAGTCAACACAGACCTAGTCAGCCTCAAATAATTACATTCTCATTAAATTTGTGTTTTCCAGTAAAATTAAACTTATGAAAAAGTAAATAACGCAAATCTCATTAAAAATGAAATAACCTACAATGTGGACCCCCTGAAAACCATCATATAAACATGCTTACCCAATATCACTCGATCCCATTCTATCTTAGTGTCTTCAAAATCAATAATATACATTAAATATAACAAAAATGGCAAACACATACAGTCGTGCAAGGAAAAACCGCTCCATAAAGTCTTTAAAGGAAGTCACCGATCACTGGTCCTTTCCCCTTGCCCGTCTCTGTCCGCTCTGCACCCACCGTCACAAACTAGACGAAGAGTACAATAAAATAGAAAGTAATAACCAGAAGGATATAAACAGTAAATCATGAATCAAGAAACACAATTCAAATATCATGCGGTATGTAAAAATAGAAAAAAGAAAGAAAATGCATGATAAACAGACTGACAAATATATACAACGAAATATGAATGTGTAGGAATCAAAAGAGGCAACTAAGTGGTCTTTAAAACACAACAATCTAGTACTCGGAGAAAACTCACATTTGGTTGGGTAGCTGCACCCCTGCAGGTAGTGTTCACGTTAGCCCAACTAGCTATAATCCCAGGAGTACATTCCCGACACACTTAAGCCATTGACACTCAACCAAAGAATAATGAATAGAATCCCAACAAGAAGGCATTTATCAAGTAAAACAATAAGTAAGAAATATGAATTACTATGCATTTCCTCAATTGGTTTACTCACATACATACATACCTTGGACTCTCGTTAATCCGTCCTCGCGGTTCGGACACGCTACCAAAGTGAATACCCGAACTCCAGAGACCGTCCCTTAGGTTCGTAAGGTCCTAAAACATGTTTTTAGACCAAATTATAGTGTTTTGGAGAGTTTGAAAATTTTCAATTTTTGGTACTGCCAAGGGAATTAGCATGCTAATTCTAATATTAGCGTGCTAATTCCTACATTGATGTGCTACCGTGTACATCTAGCGCGCTAACCCAGCTTAGCGAGCTAATTTACATATTAGTGCGCTAACTCTGATATCTAGTGCGCTAGATTTCTCACATAACGCGCTATGTGCAGCAGAAACCAAAATTCTGCAGTTCGAATCCGGGTTTTGCATGACACATAGGCCTTGTTTTTTATTTGGTCCGAATACATGAATTGAATGAATGGACAAAGCTATGTAAATGGAGTACCTAGCTTGATCTTTTTCCTCACTTCAAGTTTTCATGAACTTTCTTCCACCTCTTGATCACTCCAACACCTTCTCTTCTTCCATTCTTGCTTGCCAACGATGAGAATGAAAAATAAGGTGATAAGCTTACTTGACCAAAATGTTTTATATGTTTGAATTTGATTAAACCTTAGCCTTACATCTATGTGCACTTTCACATCTCAAGACTTATCTTGTGGTCCATCCTCTCCCACTTGTCCCTCAAGTCATGTTTGAGTGACTCCAATCATGGACTCACTTGGTCTCTAGATGGTGCAATACGTGTCTCGATGCACATCCTAAAGCATTTGTTTTATTTTAACTAACTATAGGGCCATTTAATATTTATATCAATGTGGCTACTTTAAAGACACTTGGACCACTTACAAATAATTCAACGTACACTTACCCTATAAGCTACCACATCGGTCTCATGTCGACACACAACTCGAGATACATCCCCGCTTAATGTCTTAGCTCACCGAATGCCCTGCGTATACCTTACCCGCAAAGTCGACACATCAATCAAACATACACTTGGACATTAGTAAAACACATTTGTTATAAATAAATAATACATCTACCACAGAAAAATAAAATTTACCTCGGTGTCAACTCCAGAGGTTTCAACAAGTACGACAAGTCACAACGGTCTAGTCACCAGTCCCGAAACATGACACGTATAATTAAGGGCCATTACAATACAATTGAGGGTTTGATTGTTGTTTTATTATAACTAATTGTATGTTCACCTTATAGTAAGATCCATGAGTATTTGTTGAAATATCATAAATGTTCATAGTCGGTCATTATACTGGGAACTATAATGCATTAAGACTAGTGTGAATCTTAATTAATGGTCATGTGATGATCATGCATATATGGATACAAATCGAGATCATGACTACTTGTTAGGGAACAATGCACATACTGGACTGACCCGCTATGAAAACACTACATGGATTATGTCACGGCCCAATAATTAATGCACGTTTAATTCGTTAATTAGGACACCATGACCCGTGACGTGGGACCCGCAGTGCGATACGTGTCATTATCGAGGCATGGTGGACGAGGTAAATGTTATATTTGTTGTGTTGTTTGTCTAGTGTATTGTATATGTGTAGACTACTAAATCATTTACGGGTACGTAGGTACCGAGACGAGCGGTGATGCGCCTCGTGTTGCGTGCCGACGTGGACTCGAGGTAGCAGCTCGTGGGGTAAGATTAACTCTGATTTATAGACAACCATAGGTTAGTCACTAGAACAATTAAGTTAACTGTAGGTGGTATCATAAATGGTAGGCATTTAGGTATTTAAATAAGGCTGACTAGTTCCTGGTTAGGTCCTATAGGGGAGATTAGGGTTTAATTAGGGATTAGGCCGGGCGGTGCCCTTATTTGTAGTTGGGGACGCTACAGTTGGTATCAGAGCCTAGTTGTGATAATCTCATGGCTTAAGACTTTGTGATACCAACGTCATAGTTGGTATCAGAGCCAAGGTTTATAATGTTTGGCTTACTTATGTGGTGTCAGACTATATGATACTAACATAGTTTGTATCAGTGCCATGGTTTGAGAAAACATTGCTCTAAGATTGTAGAATATGGAGTTTCTACAATACGATACCACAACTACAATATGTAGTTAACGGCCAACTTTGTTCAGCTATAAACAACTAAAAGATTTAAAAAAATTGTAGAAGTTAGAAAACTTTAGTTAGCTGTGGAAAACCAGATGATCCTCGCCTAGAAACTATTAGTTGGGAAGTAAGTGAAGTGAGTTGGGGATGTAATATATTTACTACATGTTATTTTTGTTATATGTATATATGCGTTATCCACGTAGTAGCTGATTCGCGTTCGTTCTCCATTTGGGGTCGAAATGACGGATTCACGCGATAGCGATGATATCAGTGCGAGCGGTAGCCAGCTTTCGATACCATCAGCAGTGGGTTTCCAGAGGCTTTCAGATCGAGTAGCTGCTCAGGGTCAGCAATTGACGATTTCATTGCACTGGTGACTTCCCACCTTGCCCTACTAGCACCTCCAGCTCAGACAACAGGTTCTACGACGACTACCGTACCGATCGTAGTGCCGACTATACCTGCGACACCGATGATAGCAATTTCAGCAGTGGAGACAGTGCCGACACCATCATCCACACCTCCATCAGCTAGTTTGACATTGGTAGTTCAGCTGGTGAAAGATTTCATCAGTCTGAAACCGGTATATTTCAACGGTCAGAGAGATTTTGAGAAGATTGAGAAATGAGTCTTGTCGCATGAGAAATTACATAGAGTCTTGCAGATTTATGATAGACTCAGAGCCGAGATCTCGTCGTACACCTTGCAGCGAGATGCCGATGTGTGGTGACGTGCGACGATAGCTGATGAGGAAGAGTTTAAGTCTTGGGATGCTTTCAAGACTAAGTTCTATCAGTAATACTTCCCCCCTGCTGTGATGAAGCGGTTGAGGAAGGAGTTCATGAACTTGAGACAGGGAGCCAACGAGACAGTGATGAGATACCGAGACAGATACGGCTATTTGAGGCAGTTTGCCGGAGATCTTGGGAAGGAGGATGTTTATGATGTATATCATTTTGGCGATGGATTGAGATCCGATATTGGATTTTATGTGATCAGTGCGGGTGCGAAGACACTGGGAGAGATTTTCGAGCGTGCACTTGCTCACAAGACTTATTATACGAGCTGAGTGGCTGACGGGACACCCTTAGGACCTGCGATTACACCTGATCAGATGGCAGAGTATAAGCGGAGGAGACAAAAAGGCAAAGGACCGAGGAGATGGGATAGAGGTGTTCAAGGGCGATTGTGCCTTATGTAGCACCTCCTACACCTTTGCAGACTATTGTGGGTCGACCTCCTGTACCACCACCAGTCAGACCTGCATTGTCAGCTCTACTACGTCTACTTTACCCGCTTTATCAGCACCACCAGCCACACGTCAGCAGCATGGTGGTAGAGGCAGAGGTAGAGGTAGAGGACGAGGACGAGACAGCTCCAAATCGGGGCAAAGACAGGCATCTGCACAGGCCCAAGATCGGACACATGTTCAGTCGAGAGCAGTCACTTGTTATCGATGTGGTCAGGAGGGACATATCAGTCGTGATTTTCTTTAGCCAGCGACAGTGATTCCACCACTGCATCGAGAGGACGTCCATATGATTGCACAACCTGACGCAGAAGATTCACGAAACTTATTGAGGGTATGATTTCCATTCGTGGTCATCAAGCTTATGTTTTGTTTGATTCGGGTTCTACCGTTTCTTTCATTTCTGGTCGCATGGTCATCATGTTAGGGTTGAAACTAGTCAGTGTCGGAGTCCATTTGATTTTGAGTACGGCAGCCGGAGATAGAGTGTACCCTAATTCTCTGGTGGAAAGATGCCCAGTAGAGATCGACGGAGTCGAATTACCTGCAGATTTCAGAGTGCTTGAGTTTTTAGAATTTGATGCGTTGCTAGGGATGGATTGGCTAGCATCATATCATGCTCATATCGCATGTTTTGCAAAAATAGTGATATTTGAGATTCCAGGGCGTATAATGTTCATACATAGTGGTACTACACCGAGAACCGAGAGCACTCGAGGTCGACTTGCGAATAGCGGGGAGATGGAGACTTTGGTACCGTTATATATCGTTGCGAAAGTCATGAACCAAAACTTGAAGAGATGCAGAGTTTTCTGGGGTTAACAGGCTATTACCGAAGGTTCGTGAAGGATTTTTTGAAGATTGCTTCACCAATGACCAAGTAGACCCAGAAAGACGTGAAGTTTCAGTGATCAGAAGAATTCGAGGAGTCATTTGCTCAACTGAAGAACTTGTTGACTATTGCACTAACGCTATATTGTCAGAGGCTGGAAAAGGTTTTGTGGTATACACGATGCTTCTCATATGGGTTTAGGTTGTGTGTTGATGTAAGAGAAAGACACAGTGGCCTATGCATCAAGACAGCTGAAGATACATGAGAAGAACTACCCAACGCATGACTTAGAGTTGGCGACGGTAGTGTTTGCTTTGAAGATATGAAGACGTTATCTATATGGAGAGAAAATTCACTCTATACAGACCATAAGAGTTTGAAATATCTCTTCACACAGATAGAGCTGAATATGAGACAGCGCAGAATGGTTAGAGTTTTTGAAAGACTATGACTTTTTCTCGGAATATCATCCAGGAAAAGCAAATGTCGTTGCTGATGCGCTGAATAGGATTCGACCGGAAATGCTGAGACTGTTCGATGTCATATGACGCACGAGTATGGTTTACTCGAGGTGGCGGTGAGGCTTAGTCAGTCAGATATTGCTAATGACACAGAGGTACCGATTTGTGCTCAAGTGAGACTTCAGACAATGTCGACTCAGAGAGTGTCAAAGGATCAGAAAGCTGACATATTGTATTCGAGATTCAGTGAGTTAGCGCAGAGTTTTGTGTGTCCTGATAGGATTGAAACAACAAATCGGTGTCTCAGATTTCGAGGCAGATTATGGATACCGGCAGTGGCAGAGCTGAGAGACGAGATTCTTCAGGATTCACATCGTTCACGGTTCACTGTTCATCTAGGAAGGACCAAAATGTATCATGATATGAAAAGACATTTTTGGTGGCCTGTGATGAAAGCGGACATATCAGAGTATATCGAATCGTGGGATCTCGCCAAAGGCGGTGAAGGCAGAGCATCGTAGACCTGGAGGATTACTACAGCCACTTCCCATTCCACAATGGAAGTGGGAAGACATAGCTATGGATTTCGTTCGAGGACTGCCGATGACGGTTCATAGACATGATTCCATCGGGGTGATTGTGGACAGATTGACAAAATCTGCCCATTTCATACCAGTTGCAACTCATAACACATTTGACCAGCTGAGTGTATTGTTCGAGAGAGAGTATCAGGCTGCATGGAGTACCTTTGACTATTACGTCAGACGGAGATGCTATGTATACGTCCAGGATGTGGCGGAGTATGCAGGAGCAATATGGTACACGTTTACAGTTTAGCACAGCCTTTCACCCTTAGACTGATGGACAAACTGAGAGATTGATTCAAACTCTCGAAGATATGCTCGGGCGTGTGTACTTGAGTTTGGCGGATCGTGGGAAGAGTATTTACCGTTGTGTGAATTTGCATACAACAACGGTTATCAGGCGAGCATTGAAATGGCGCCATTTGAGGTGTTATATGACATATCGTGTCGCTCACCATCTTGTTGGGCTAAGCCAGAAGACCGAAACTTGTTAGGGCCTGAAATTGTTATCGATCACACAGAAAAGGTAAGACAGATTCGCCAGAAACTTAAGGGAGCCTAGGAAAGGCAAAAGAAGTATGCAGACATGTATCGCAGCGATCTCACGTACGATGAGGGAGCTTTAGTTTATCTAAAGGTTTCTCCTCGTAAGGGTCATCATCGATTTGGTTTGAAAGGCAAATTAGCACCGAGATTCATCGGGCCTTTCAAGATCAAGAAACATGTTGGAAATGTTGCTTATGAGTTAGAGTTGCCTCCACAGATGTCGGGTATTCATCCGATGTTTCATATTTCGATGCTTCGACTAGCTAAGTCAAAAGCAGACGAAAGACCGACTGTGGATTTGCGTCACATTGATTTGAGTGAAGATATCTCATATGAAGAGCAACCCGTTCAAATTTTTGAATGAAAGGTACAAAGAGTTGAGAAACAAGTCTATCCCGAAGATGTTGTGTGAAGTGGCGCTTTATGGAGATTCAGAACTCACTTGGGAACGGAAAGACTATATGCGCGACGGATTTTCGTACCTTTTTTAGTCAGGTATATTTTAAAATTCGTTTAGTTTAAGTTCGAGGACGAACTTCCTATTAGTTGGGAAGTATTGTCACGGCCCAATAATTAATGCACGTTTAATTCGTTAATTAGGACACCATGACCCGTGACGTGGGACCCGCAGTGCGATACGTGTCATTACCGAGGCATGGTGGATGAGGTAAATGTTATATTTGTTGTGTTGTTTGCCTAGTGTACTGTATATGTGTAGACTACTAAATCATTTACGGGTACGTAGGTACCGAGACGAGCGGCGATGCGCCTCGTGTTGCTTGCCGACGTGGACTCGAGGTAGCAGCTCGTGGGGTAAGATTAATTAATTTACATTAAAAGTAATTTAATGGTTTGTTTAATAAGTGGCTAGAATAAATTATATATATATGTAAATATAAAAAGTTGGTTAAATGAAAAAATAAAATAAAATAAAATAATAAATAATAAAAATTTCTAAAATAGGGCCAAACAGTAAGGCGGTGGGGGACAAATGAGATATTTTTGGTTTTGCCTCGAGATTCGTGTTGCACGAATCTCGAGGACATCAAATACTTAACCTACCTTATCCATTCTTGAAACAAAAAAAGAAGAAAAACAATGAACGAGAAAACCGAAGAAGGAAAGAAAGAAGAGCCGGGAAGAAGAAATAGGGACCGGGAGAGAGAGAGACCGGGAGAAAGAAAGAGATCAACCGAACTCGAAGTGAGGTGAGTTGTTGATTTCAGCTTGTTGTTGTGTTATTGGTCATTGTTGTTGTTACTTTCGGCGTGGTGGCCATGGAGGCCGAACCTCCATGGCTGACCGAGTGAAATGGGAGAAATGGCAAGGGAATCTCCCTTGCCATTAAAACCCGTTGGAGGTTGGGGTTAGGAGCCGACCCAACACATCGCAGAAAAAAAAAAAAAATTCGAAACCGAGCACGAGTGCTCTGGTGAGGAAGAAGATGGGATCGGGTCGGGTCGGGTCGGGCCTAGTCGGCCGACCCCCGAACCCGATTGAGGCCGGTCGACCGACCTGGGTCCATCTGGACCAGGTCGGGTCGACCCGGATCCGATTGGACCGGGTCGGGTTAGACCCCACCCATATATATATATATATATATTATATCTAATTATTTAATTAATTAAACTGTTTTAATATATAATAAATTTTGAAAAATAGATAAAAATATGAAAAAATTCAGGAAAAATGGGAAAAAATATATTTTTGACCCACATCAATAAAACTTCAATATTTCTATAAAAAGTGAAAAATTTGGGAGTCGGACGAGGCGTTATATCGGGGTTTTACCTCGAAAATCGTGAAATCGGCAAATGGGTCTCGAACTCAAGTTTGACCGATGTCGACCAATTTATGGATGTTAAATCATTAAATTGGAATTTAAATTGATACATTTTCAACTGTTAGGATCCTAGAGGAGCTATTACGGGGTTTGGGTGCGTACATCGACGCGACGAAAGCCGAATAGCTTAGGAATTGTTGTGTGTATGTAAGTAAACTGATTTGAGACATTTATTTACATTTCATTCCATTTATTTATTTATTTTCAGTTATTCGAACTGAATTACCTTTGAAATCCATATGCTATGACTTGTTCAGTTGCTCATTTTATGATGTTCATAGCATACTCTGTTTTGTATATCATTGATTCTCATTCCTATACTTTGTCATATTGATTGTCGTGTGTGAGTCAATGATATAGCATGCTATTAGGATAGTTTGTATATTTTGACTCAAATCCTTTGTGCAGTGATATGCTATTACATCTCTTGGATTCCAATACCGCGTCGTTTTTGAATATGAAAGTGGTTCTTGTGGTTAGGGTCATTTGATGATAGAAATTCCGCTTTCATACGAGGGTCACTAGACTTGTCGGATGTTAGGAAATTTCTCCACTACCTTGCATGACACACGAGGTAACGTGCCTCGAACGGGGTAACCGGACCTCGGGGTTTGTTGGCGCAAGAATAACTTGGTTGAACATGACGAGTTTTAAAACTCGGGTATGTTAGCAAGTATACATTCCGGTGACGATTAATTCACTTGGAATATAAAAGGCGTAATCGTAAGTACGACCTTTTGAATTATGATATAGAGCTTAATATGAAAGGAAATGCTATAAAGCAGAGCTCAAATTGTAGTGGACAGGCTGATGTGATGAAGATCGCGGCCGACCGACCCTAATCCATTACTACTTAACCTGGAGTCGCTTCATATTTGATTAACTCAAGTATCTCTTTGCATGACGTTTCTTTCAGCATAGTTTCTAGTTAAATTATGCAATTTGATACTTGTTGCTTATTTGGGAATGTGGATCGATGTCTCTCGGTATTACTTAAATATATTCATGCACTCACCGTCTAGTTTGTGACGGTGGTGCAGATCAACCGAGTAGCAGACTATGCAAAGAGAAGATTGGTGACTACCTCTGAGCCCGGGGGAGGACTCTACGACATACTTTTGTACGTGTTGTATGCTTTTGTATAACATTTTTATGTACATGTTAGTTTGCCTTTTGGGTTGAGTGATAGGAATATAGGACTAGACACGTGTTATATATATCACCATTTTCGTTTATATATGCATGTGACATTTATTTCCTGGTTTTTCCACAATAGGTTAGGCCTTAGGATTTCATTTCCACTAGTAATTTAATAAGACTTCCGCTGAATAATTGGTTAGAAAAAAAAAATTAACTCTGATTTATAGACAACCATAGGTTAGTCACTAGAACAATTAAGTTAACTGTAGGTGGTATCATAAATGGTAGGCATTTAGGTATTTAAATAAGGCTGACTAGTTCCTGGTTAGGTCCTATAGGGAGATTATGGCTTAATTAGGGATTAGGCCGGGCGGTGCCCTTATTTGTAGTTGTGGTCGTCACAGATTAAGTCGTAGGTGTTACTCATGATATGTATATTATTTAGTCATTTGACTTGAAATTACCATAGACTTCAATATTAAGAGCATGATAATTTAACACGATCAAACATTTTTTTCAACCAAACGATTATAAAGATTGTGATTGGTTACCATATGAATAATATGTAAAGGTGTGTAATCAAAATAGAATTTGTCACTCTCATATAGAGCGAGATATAAGTGGATCCTTCGATATGATATGATAGACTGATAATGGTCAAGTCCATATGAATTGATATAATCAATGTCGCTTGAATATTTTCAGTTTACCTAAAGATCAAGACTAGTACGATTGAACATTAAAGGTGACTTTTCACGCCTAACATTTAATCAAAGAATATCGCACGACAAAAAGATATGATGTATGTTATTCATTAGGTCGTATCAATTTTGATATTCATGCTACTTGGGTAGTAATAATGCCTTGCTAGAGACCGTTTATGACTTGTGTACCAAAATTATTTTGGTTTACTGCCAACGTCGCATGAACCTATTGAGTCGCACATAAAGAATGGCTTTGCGCAATTTCAATTGGTCCAGAATAATGAATTTTATATAATAAAACTCATGACATAAAAACTCATAAATTTGTTCAATGATAACTTATTAATAAGGGCATATGTGTAATTTGCTTAAATTGCCTAAATACAATAGTTGTATTACAGACAAGATTTTAAGTGAGAGCTTATCTACACATATAAATAGAGGTTTAAACCCTAAAACCTAATAAGATTTTCGTTTTTGCTATTTTCGAGTTCTCTGGATTTTGGAAGAGAAAGAAAAAACATTTTATATTTCTCTTGGGGCTAGCACTCCAAATCGTGCTCATCATTCGTGTGTGAATTTTCGATAGAGGATGAGCGCTTGAATGCCTTGGAGATCGAATAATCAGAGAAGGAAATCACGGATTATGGTATGATTTACTTTTGTAGATCTAGTTTAATGGAATTTATTTTTCGATTATATTGGGATTTTTCAAAATCGTTTTGAATTTTTCGTTGCGTATGAACCATATAACCCAACATAGATAAACATGGTTGGCTCGGAAATGTGTTTTGGGCAAACGCAAGGTGTAGGAGTGCGTACACATATTTCAATGATGTGATCTTTTTTATAGTACGTACTTGACAAACTGTTACGACATGCCTTTTGCCCTACTCGTTAAGTTGAACCACCGCGGGCAAACAATCTTGTTGGGTTGTGCACTTTTGTCAAACGAGTCAGTCAAGATGTACAAATGGCTTTTTACAAGTTGGCTAACTTGTATGAACGGAAAGGCACCATGGGCGGTAATCATTGACCAGTGCTTGTCTATTCGAGCGGCGATCACATACGTGTTCCCAAATGCACTGCATTGCTTGTGTCTATGACACATTATGAAAAAACTACTTGAAAAATTAGGCAATCGCAGTAACCGAGATGCAATCATCGAATCAATGAAGAGAGTCATGTACGACAGTTTGCTCCTTACTGAGTTTGAGCAGAGCTAGAATGAGGCGGTAACGCAATTTAGATTGGAGGGGATTGATTGGTTTCAATCTATGTACGCCATAAAGGCTAAGTAGGCTTCAGTATACGTGAAAAACCATTTTTGGGCTTGCATGTCCACGACGTAACGATCCAAAAAAGTGATGGCGAATTTGATGAAGCGGTTCGATGCGTTGTTGGGGAGGTATGAAGAGCAGCTAAGCCGAAGGAAACGCGGAAGAAACGAAAGCGCACATGGAAACTTGACCATGTCAACCTCGATCCTGACCCTTAGTTTGCCCCCTTTCTATCTCATTAACTATCTCATTTTGGTAAACAATGGTTTGTAATATTTTAGGTGTTGAGCAATGTTCCACCACGTACTTGTGTGTGTTGGTATTTTAGGTGTTGAGCTATGCTCTACCAAGCATATTTAGTGTTGGCCTTTGCTCAATCTTAGAGCAGTGCTCAACACAATCTATGCTTTATTAACTTTATATGGTATGTTATGCTCGGCTAACATTGAATATTTTGTTTAAATACCGGGTGGTGTGTTATGGTATGCTATGCTCGGATAACATTGATAATGTAGGGATCCTTGCTTGCCTATCTCGAGTCTGATCTCCTTATGCACATCATGATGTTGATCAAGTAACGATGGACTAATGCTAGCACAAACTCGTGATTCTTCTCTTTTCTTCTCTAATATTACTTTTGAGGTAGAGCAATACTTCTCGACGATGCTAATTCAGATGATGTTATCAGTTTTTGTTTCCTCTCCGTCTTTTGTTATCTTTTCAATTCAATGAAGCTATAGTAAAGCAATGTATGGAGAGAAAGGTCGTTGTATGAAATCAAACTCTAAATATCAATTGAACAATTCTTTGTTCTTGTGTTTCCAATTTCTTTGTTCAATCCTTCCATATAGCTCTCTGCATTAATTGAATATTTTTCTTTTATATATATATATATATATATATATATTAGGTGGTATGTAATATGCCGCTGTTAATATCATATCATGTTTAGATTCCATCATGTTTATATGCTATAGCCATTATTTCATGCAAATGTGTAGTGTATGTTAGGTGTTTTAAAATTGTCTTCAATTCCCTAGTGGTGAATATGAGTTTAGGGTGTGCTAATAGTAGTAGATACGTGGACCACTAACCATTGAGTTTTTTTAGCATATTCAACTTTGAGTATGCTCACAATAATGTTATCCCTACACAAGCGAATTTAAGCATACTGAAGCAAAATAGTCATAAGATTAAATAGCATAGAACCATTTTAAGTTTTTGAGCATAACTTTCAATATGCCTGCATACTCAAAGGTTGAGTATGCTCACAATAATGTTATCATCGCACAAAATATAATACTGAAGCAAAATAGTCATCAAAATGGCACAGAAAACTTAGGTTTGTACAAGGAGTCATCAAATTAAATAGTTTTGAAGGTAGAAAAAAAAAACACCTGACTTCACTATTATAAAAAGGGCTATCTACTTGAAAAACTTTAAAGAAATTTCCTTCATCATGACGTCTAGGGCTCGACCATTTTTCTTTGTCGTGGCAACTACTTTCTCGAACATTACGT
Organism: Stephania yunnanensis; assembly: GCA_039657365.1. Classification (NCBI taxonomy): domain Eukaryota; kingdom Viridiplantae; phylum Streptophyta; class Magnoliopsida; order Ranunculales; family Menispermaceae; genus Stephania; species Stephania yunnanensis. The sequence goes on along the minus strand of CM077585.1, from coordinate 46,936,935 downwards.
TCATCATCCTTAAAGTAGCGTCATGGCCCGGTAGACTCAATTCTTTATCCTCACTTCCACACAAATCAGAATCAGGCATACAAACATTTTTCGACCTTCTCTTTTTTGATTGCCTTCTCCGCCGCGTCCTGATTCTTAGCCTTGTCCGCTAAAAAAAAAAAAAAAAAAAAAAAGGCACCTCGCAGTTGTGCATTTGTAGATTAATTGGCCCTTATTTAGGGACATCTTCTTCACTCGTTTCAACACCAACTCACCCTAGTTGCATTTCAAACATGGCGTATCATCAGGACAATCCGCAAAGGCATGAGACCAATCCCCGCAAAACAACATGATTTTGTAGTCATTCCCTACAAACCGACAACGCAAACATAAACAACAAATCCGGATCTAAGAAAATGTAGAGTGGAGGTCGTCCTCTTTGCCTCTCCTAGCGTCGTCCTCTTTGCCTTCCTTTTATTCCTTCTATTTCTTCTATTTTCTTCCTTTTTTTTTCTTCCCTCACTCTTAACCTTGCTCGAATGTTTGTAAAGAGAGTCAAAACTTCCTCCATAAGTTTGAAGAAGAGAGTGAGGGTGAGAGTGAGATAGTGATGTGAAATGATGTGGAGTGATGGAGAAAGAAATGACAAAAAGACAAAAAAAATACACAAAATTTAATGCATGAAGTAAACCTTCATTTACAAAACCCTTACAATGATACCATTTCTAACACACCCATCATGTCCCTGCCTTTTTTATAAGTTGTCGCTCCACGTCTCCAGCCACCTTAACAATGTCAAAACTAGCGTCAAAATTAGTGTTATCATACCAGCTCCCTATTTTAATAAGGGCACAGCAATAAAAATGTTGAAGCTTTAAATTACCCTTCTTGGTTGGGAAGGTCACCACATCCACCGGGTCTTCGATTCTTCGTCTAAGGTATTTGATCATGCACGACTAAACCATGCATGATTGATTGACCATGTATAACTGACTAAAATGGATCACATTTCTTTGTATTGAATCGATCATATAAGGTCGAATGAACACATAAATCGATCATGCATGACCGAACCATACATGATTAGTCGGTTATACATGACTGACCTAAAATGGATCACATTTCCAAGTATTGGGTTGGTCACACAAGATCGACTAAACATATATAGTTCGGTCATGCATGGCCGAGCAGTATGAGATTGTTCGACCATGTATGACCAACCTATGACATGTGGTTCGGCCCTGCATTGCCGAACTAGAGGCGAAAACCATGTTCTAAACACGAAAAAACTTCGATCAAAAGAAAAGATTGACGGTGGTTCTAAAACTAAATTACACAAAAAAAGTCAAAGGCGAATGAGAAGAGCTTTTAAGGGTTTTTAAAAGGAGACAAATTTTCTTAGAAACAAAATGAAAAATTGATTTAACAAATCCAATTTATTTATGGCAAGTCTAAAAAATTGATGAGATTCATAACTTATGTTTTATGTCTAAACACGCGAAGGTTTATAATTTCAAATAATTTTAGAAAAGGCAAAATTAGAGCATCTCCAATTGGGATGTAGATTATATGTCAATGTGTGCCACCTATGACTAAATAGACATTGTAGTGAAAAAAACTTCTCCAATGGAATGTGCATTTCAAATGTCAAGATGACGTGAATAGACATTGTCTATTTTTTGAATGTCACTTCTTGACATTCAAATTGACATCCATATTAGATAATAATTTTTTTTAATATTTACTTATTTTATTTACACTTTTATTTTAACATTTTAATTAATAAAATTACAAAAAGAAATGACACCTCATTAATTGAGCCGCAAATTCACTTCTACCATTGGAGACCTATTTTGAAGTTCAATGTCAATTTGAGCTACATGGTATGGACATCCTCTTCACATTGAGAATTCACGCCTACAATCTACATTAACCATTGGAGATGCTCTTATAATGCAGTAACAGAGTCACTGAGGAGTCTGGACGAGTTGTATAATGTTGAGCATAAGGTTTTTTTCTTTTTCTTTTCTTTTTTGGGTTGATACTACCCTACTGTATCAAAATTCAAAGTTTCCTACTTCATTTTGAAATAACTTTTAGTCTTTTAACAAAGGATTTAAAATTAGTAAACACATGCATAACATCATACTTTAGACAAAGAGGATATAACCAATATTTGAATTTATTAATGAGAGTAACAGGAGATGGCCATAAGAATAAACTAAATCTAATAGACCATGACTCACTCATGATGATTGGCCAAACAAATTGCAGAGAGAAATATATGGGGAAGAAGATACAAATTGTTATAAAGACGTGGAAGAGAAAACAGTTTGAAGAATTTTAGAAGATGTTCGAGACAATCGTGCCTGTGTCTCAAAGAAGTTTTTACGCCAAGCAGAGCACAAGGTTGTTTCACTGATAAACCTATTGTTTCAAGGCCACTCGTAGACACCATCCTCATCCAGACCTTGCAGAAGTTGTGACCTCGAGTTGAGGTCCTTGACAAAAAACCGAACGAGAAAAGAATTCAATGGTATTGTTAGATTTGCAAAATTAAAATTTTAAATGGAATGCACGTGACAATGAAAAAACTTTTAAATTATCAGAGATGTGAGTCAACCCGGTGTGTGTAATGTCCTCGCTGCCGTCATAGGCAGACATAGTTGAGATGATCACTAGTAACACAAAAATTGGCAGCATAATCAACAAGCCAATTGATAATGTTGCGGCTTATGAAGGTGTGATTAGCAACAGGTGAAGAACTATTAGACTGCTGAAATTTTCGTTCAAAAGTTGCAATTCAAGAACATCTTAAAGATTGTCTTCATCTTTTCTCAATATTTGTTTTTGTAAAAAACCTTCAACTTGCAATTCAACTGAACATGCTCAATCATTTCCTTAATAAATGATAATTACAAATAATTACGAAACAATATTTTTTAATCCTGGCTACCTACATGGATTAAAGACAATTTATAGTGAATCACAAAAATGAACTAAAAAATCACCTGAAATTAATCAAGTAAGGGATCTTCAGCAGAGCCACCCCAATTTGTAATCCTCTCTTTTGCTAATGCAGCCTGCGCAACATTTCATAGACCCTCGTGAGCTCCTTTTTAAGAACTATATAGGCCGGTAAGTAAATAAATAAAGGGAATGTAATTGAGAACGTATTATATATAAAAGAACAATAAAGTAAATGAGTGCATAAACAGATCTCTCGATGTATTTAAGTAAATAGAAACTCGCCTGTTTCTCCCAGTTGGTGCGCAAGGTGATAACAAGAAGGATGACAGTCTGCACAGCTATGCCGATAATCACTCCACCCCAAAGTCCCTTTTGCAGAAGTTCAAATATTTTCATACAAGATAAAATATAAATGTTACTAGTAATTAAAGTGCAAATTTTGCAAGAACCTTCTGAAATTCGGTAAATGTGAGTTACATTTGTGAATTATGTATTGCAGATTACCTCCAGTCCAAAATTGAATTTGAAACCAAGAACACAGCCAACCGTCATCCCTACTAAGTAATAAGATCCGATATTAATAAAGGCAACCATAGTTTGCCAACCAGCTCCAATAGCTAGGCCTGCAATCAAGCCAGTGAATGATATTTGCATGCTATTATGATGAATATAAGAAAGAACTGCATCATAGAGGAATTCAAAGATGACTATGTCCAATAGAGGCTTACATACACATTCAGACAAGTAGCTTGGTTGTATATATAAGTAAATAAATAAAAACGATAAGTAGCTAATATACCCTTGGATGGAAAATAATTGAGCTTAAATTTGATGCTACCAATTGGACATACTGTTTAACCATTCTCATAAGAATTGTTTGAAAAATGTTTGATTCACGTAGCCAACCCCATTTAATTAAGGACTGAGGTTTTGTTGTTGCTGCCAATTTGAGAATTGACTTGAAGAACCAAATATAGAAGCAGAAATGTTTAACCATTCTTACAAGAATAGTTTAAAAAATGTTTGATTCATGTAGCCAATCCCATTAAATTATGGATTGAGGTTTTGTTGTTGCTAATATGAGAATTGACTTAAAGAACCAAATATGGAAGCAGAGTTGTAAATCAAAGATCATCCAACGGAAACTTGCCATATGGGTAACTAGCATTTTGAACATGCTCAAGGTTGTCCATAAACATCAAGATTATTAGGGAAAAAGTTCTCAGGCAAATTAAAGCAGCAATGCAGCGTAAAGTACAACAGAGTTCAGCATGAAATATCCCAAGTATGGATGCAGTGATGCAAAAGCAGTGTCTTATTTAACCAATGTAAGTACCAATCCTCCAAAACATGCATTCACTGAGATCTCATATACTAACCTGATAGAATGGGTTGTATACTGCTAAGAAGAACTGATGCAGACAGAAAGAATATGAGTCTACTAACTTCAGCAATTACGCGCTTGTCATCGGTGAAGAGAACTGGAAACTGGTTTCTTGCTATAATAAGGACAACTGTGCATGTGATCTGTATTATCACAGATATGGCTACCATCACCCAAACTGAGAACTTTGCAATCCTCGGATGCCCTGCTCCCAACTCATTCGAAACCCTCACACTATCATCCAAAAGAAAATGGAAATCATTTCTTAAAGAAGTTTACATGAGAACTAATTGAATGTAGTAGCTTTCATATATTTCTTTTTCAGGAAGTTCGGAAGAGGTTCTACCTCTTTGCTGAGCAAACAAGATCAGTTAAGATCTCATATTTGAAGCCAAACATGAGATATAAGGATATATATAAGATAATTAGGGATGCAAAAATTAGGAAGGATTTAAGGGATTATGAAAGCTCATCATCATGTGCATGGCGAGGCAAAGTTTGATCTGAGTAGCCGACCACAACTAATTTCATATTGAGGCTTTGTTGTTGTTTATCAGACGCAAAACACATAGTCTCATGAGATTAGGTAGATAAATAAAAATATGACTAATGGTAAGAAACCGAGGTGTAAGGAATGGAAATAATACCTGCTTGCTGCTAAGAAACCAAGTGGAATCATAAATACGCAGGCCTGAAGGTTCATGCTGCAGACCAACGCAAACAGGAAAACAATTATTACTCCTTAATTTAACTGCACCGCGCTTGAAAAAATAAGGAAAGAGACTTTCAGCACATTAGCACATGAAAAAAAAAATGCTAAAACCAGACAAAAAATAGACGACTGAGAGATCTTGAATCAGAGAATAAGCTTCACATTACACATTAACCACGACATTAATTGAACCAGCAATCACCAATCACAATGTATACTTGGTTCAATTAATCAATCCCATTAATAAAAGAGATTAACTTGTTCACAATATGAATCAGTATTTTCTATGCTGAGTAAATAAATTGAAGATTGGAGATACATAAGCTTGTCACCTGAAGAACCATGTCACATGTTCATAAATTCTTTAGCATGAAATTATAGAAATAACTTGCAGAACAATATTCAAAGATATTTCTTCAAGAAAAACAATATTCAAAGATATAAGCATTGAATTCAAAACACATTTGTAAACCTAGACAAAACAGCAAAATCAATAATGAAAATGACCTTGCTTACGTTTAAATGTTTCATCATGTTTGTAACAAACAAAGAGATACACAATCATACCTGAAAGAATTAAGTGCAAAGCAAGGATTGCAATGCACAAAGATTTCCCTAATCGTAACAAGGCATGCCAAAGAGGCACCTAGGTGATAAAAATATATTTATCTATGATTCTATGTCCTTGGGTGACTAATTTCAATCGGTCAATACATATATTTATACAAACTGATTTGCATTCTGGAAACAGTAATCATACTTTCCAAAGACGATTAAAAATAATTCACATAAATTATCTTACATTAAATTTTTTTGACATCAAAGCAAAATAGATCAATCGTCATAAACATCACAATCCTAAAAAGAAGTCTTTAAATCATCATCATCATAATCCAAGGACAAAATAAAAACATTCCATCTCAAACTGACATTCTAACAACAAAAAAGTTCATGAGAGACTGATAAGCACAAACATTGATCTTCTTCAAAGTTAAGTTCAGCTCCTTGAGTTCTCTCAAAAAAAAGAAAGGGAAAAGAAAAGTTATTTTAGGCGGATCTAACCAAGAGGTCGCCTGGCCATTTTGGGACACACAGGCAACAGCATAAAGAGAGAGAACAAAAGTATGAAAGAAAACTAGTGATAGCGCACCAGATCGTAGCAGCATCTATTTGAAGTTCTGCATTTTTAAGAAGTCCTGCTAAAATAATGAGCAACATATAAGTCCAATACTCCAAGCTGCAACAACAAAAACAAAAAACAACAAAGCCTTAGTCCCAAATTAGTTGGATTGGCTTAGTCCAAATTAATAGAGTTCGGCTGCGTGGACCCCAACATTTTCATTCAGCTTGATTTAATGCCATTAAGTTTGCATCAAAGTAAAAGTTATGATAGCTCATGAATGCACGAGGAAAACCATGTAAGAATACAAAATCTTTTACTGTTAATGCAGAGAGAAGTTTTTCTTTTGAGAAACTAGCCAAACTCTAAAGGTTTCATATAAACTATTCATGTCCCCAAAACTCATAGAAGAATACAAACCATACACGTCCCTATTAATTTTCTTTAAGTCGCGAAGGATAGGAGGGAAAAGGCAAGTTCAAACTTTGCAATCAGGGCCTAAATTAAAGCCAAGCATTTAAGCCTATGTTATTAGGACTCTCTTCACTACAACACAGAGTATCTACATCCGACACTTGTGTTTTACAATTCGAAACTCCACAAATGTTTTATCCCTTTTGTAAGATATTGAAATAAAGAAGAAACGAAATCCAAAGATTAAAACGTACATAACAAGGAGAAAGAAATAAATATAAATGTCAGAAAGGGGGCAACAACGATAGATATTAAGTTATAGAGAATGAAGATAAAATTCCAGAAAAGAAAAGGATGAACAATAACTTCTCATTTAGAAATACAGAAAATAGGAAGAAAAGATAAAGAAATAAAAAAGAAAAGAACATAGACTAGGAAACACATACAACTTCTGCATTCTGGCTATTAACACAGATTCAGATAAAAACACTTTTTGACCAACTTCCAATACCCTATACCTAGTGAATAAACAAATCCAATCTCAAGACATACACTGGTGTCCAACACCACTGCCTATAAGTTGGAAAACAAAGTCATTGCTTCTCTCCATAGTCAATGAGGAAATCAAACTCAATCAAAGAACGAGATTGAGGGAGCAATTGAACACCAAATCAAAGATTGGCTCTTTTCCCTATTCAACTGCCAAGATTAATTTTCATTTAATAAAAGAGTTAATGATAAAAATATCCTAACCCTTACAAATTGTATCAATTATATCCTAACCTTTTTTATTTACTATCAATTCTATCCTCAATTAATATGGGTACTTTTTTCTTTCATGATATATGCCCACACATGATTCTCTACAAATTTACACCTTTAAAGATTATTCATACATATGCATTAGAGGCTTAGATTTCAATATTCATGATAAATATTTATGTATATAACACACATATAGTTGCATATACATATGTCTACACATAAATAATCTAAGGATATATTTCTTTTATCAAATTAAACAACTATAAGTAACCTTCTAATTAGTTTTAGATGTCATTTTCATCATATGTATTTACACATGGTTTTCAACTTGTATTGGTGATCTATAAACTAATTAAACTTGAATTAGATTATTAATGTATAAATCATTGATTTATAAATTATTATTTTTGCGAGTCCTCATACACTTAATTTATACATGAAGCTTAAAAGATTTTGATATAAATTGATCAATATGGATAATCATGAAAATAAAGTTAGAAGATTATGTTGATTTCAAAGTAAAATTACCCAAATTAATTGAGGATAAAATTGATAGTAAATTGAAAATGTTAGGATATAATTGATAAATTTCAAAGGTTATGATATAATTGATACAACTTGTAAAGGTTAGGATATTTTTGATCATTTGGCCAAAAAAAGAAAGTTAAATTGGCATAAACAATAGATGAAATGAGCTCTCAATCACGCTATTTCCATCAAAAGAAAAAATCATGGTTTTGATCATTTTCAACACTATTGCTTTCTTCTTTAAGTAATTTGTTAGATTTCTTTCCTAATACAGATATTGATTTTTTGTCTTATATTTTGTAATATAAATACATCATATATTCTTTAAATTATCTTCTAATCTGAGTTTCATTTTTTCTTAAACGTTAGCTTTAAAATTTGTAAACCACATTGTTTATCACTAACTTTGATTAAATTCTGTAAACTTTTGCTCCCATTTAATTCTTAGTTTGCTGCCTAAAAATCTAATTTATTCGGGGGAAGTTTGGAGAATTTCGAACAAATAAGCCCATGATCTTTGAATAAATATCACAAATACATAAAGCTACCAAACATGCATACCTATAGCCCAAAAACCAAACTACCTTTTGAAATGTGACATGCTATTCATAGAGAAGTATGTGGCTCTTTACAATATTTAAGTTCACACGTTAATATATTTTGTTAATTTTCCAAAATTCTACCATGAAGAACCTTCGACCGGTCAAGTGTATATTTGCTTAATAAAAGAAACTTCTCCTTAGGTACTTATTTCATCCCAATGACAAGAGAACCTAAATCGAAGTGTGAAAATACAACTTCAACAAAAAATCAGGTTTCGATAGAATCTTAGTGCAATGGCAAATTAAGATCGAAGCACTAGAAATCTATAATATAATGTCACAAGGAAGATCTAACAAGTTTTCTTAGTCAAAGTCACTTTAAAGAATGAGGATTTTATGAATAAAGAAAAAAAAAATTCTGCCAAAAGCAAATAGTACTGTTAATTGAAATTGAGTGCTTTCATTGAGTGATTGCAAGACGTCTCCTAGGTGGTTTTCAATTCTTCTAAATGATATTTTGGGTTAATTTCACCGATGGTCACTCAAGTTTACAGTTTGTAACACTTTGGTCACTAAACTTTCATTTGTCCCAAATATATCACTAAACTTTACAAAACGTTTCAACAAAGTCACTCCGACCACTCTCCGATCAAAAACCCACCGGCGCTGCTGACGTGGCGCCACGTGGGATTTCATGGGAGGTCACTTAACTAGTTAAGTGATGACATGGCATGCCACATACACACCCACCCACCCCCTCTTAGTTCACCCCGGCTCGTGCTCCAACACCCCCCGGTCGTCTCCCCCCACGCTTCCGCCCCCCCCCCCCCGGTCCCTCCCCCCGCCCCCCCCCCCAGTCGTCTCGCCCACCCCCCCCCAGTCCCCCCCGCCTCGCCCCCCCCCGGTCATCTTCTTCCTCGCGCTCGTTCTCTCTCGCGACACCTCTCTCTCGCGGAGCTTCGATCCTGCGCAACCAATCGGCCTCGACCGGTTTTGATGGGGGCGGGTGGGGGACCGGGGGTGGTGGTGGGGCAGAGGCGGCCGGGGGGGCGAGAGACGACCGCGGGAGGGGGGGGGGGGCGAGACGACCGGGGGGGACCACGGGTGGGGGAGAGACTACCGGGGGGGGGGGGGGGGGGGCGAGACGACCTGGGGGGGGGGGGGGAGAGACGGCCGGGGGGGGGGCGGAAGCTGGGGGGAGAGACGACCGGGGGTGTTGGAGCACAAGCCGGGGTGAACTAAGAGGGGGTGGGTGGATGTGTATGTGGCATGCCATGTCATCACTTAACAAGTTAAGTGACCTCCCATGAAATCCCACGTGGCGCCACGTCAGCAGCGCCGGTGGGTTTTTGATCGGAGAGTGGTCGGAGTGACTTTGTTGAAACGTTTTGTAAAGTTTAGTGATATATTTGGGACAAATGAAAGTTTAGTGACCAAAGTGTTACAAACTGCAAACTTGAGTGACCATTGGTGAAATTAACCCTGATATTTTAGAAGGAAAATGCTTTTGTAACCCACTTTGGGCACTTAGTGGGCTCAAGTGGATGTCCCTCCACGTGAAACACCTCGAGGAGTGTAAATGCACATCTCCAGGTGTTACGCGTACACCTCAAGGTGTATTGCATGGCTGGACACCCACTTGGGCCCATTAGGTGCCCAAAGTGGATGTCCAAAATGGGGTTACTCTAGCATCTAATACAATTAAATTTGATACTATGAGCACCTACCCAACAACGAAATGTTAACACAATTAATATTCATAAGACTAAAGGCTTATTAGTATCCTTGAAGTATATGTGAATATAGATCAAAGTGAGTAGTAGAAAAATAGTGTTACTTAAGGACCCATAAATAAATAACTAATTGATCATTCAAGGGCCACCAAATAAATATTATTTAGCCTCCTAGGTTTCACGCCGTCTAGGCACCTAGGCAGAGAAATTGCCTCAGGATTGTCTTGGCGCCTTGCAATCCTTACTTTAATCGGTATCATTAAAGTGGTAAAAAAAAGGTAAAAGTACTCACCATATCATAACACCGGAAGCGATAGACATAACAACAAAACCACCCAGATCACAGAAAGCCAACCAAGACAACCCACTCCAGGCATCGTTGCACCAATAAACAACATAGACGATCTGCCCAACCGCAATGAACCAAAAAGACAGATTGAGAATAATAGCAGCGCCAACCAAACCTAATCCAAGCTTGTAAATAAACACCCAACTCATCACCCCATGAAACACCACAGCTATCAAAGATATCCAAGTCATGGGCATCACTTTGCTTTGCGCTTGCAAGAACTTCTGGGTAGGAAAATTTAATGCGTACCCATAAAGCTCTGGCAACATCCACAGTGAGAACTTCCCAGCCAAGTCCGCCACAGCTGTATTCTGCCCTAACAGCTTCAAAATCGGTGCTGCCAGCACATACACTGGAGTTAACACCAGAGCCGTACCCATGAGAATCAACCATGATCTCTGCATATAGATCCCCATCATATCTAGTCTCCCTGCCCCATAAGCCTGCCCGCAAAGCGTCTCCAACGCACTCCCCATTCCCATCTGCATTGATTAATCCTCATAACATTGATGACTCATTCATTTCGTTAAACCATAATGATCAATACATTGATAATTTTAATCTGTGCACTGATAACACATGAAACAGTAACAAATATTATGACTCCAAGTGTCAAATGCGCATTGTTTTTATTGATATCAGCATTTAAACAAAACTTGGTGTGTTGGTCAGCAACCCATATACAAAATTGTTAGAACTTGTTTTAAATTCATGTTGATAATGTTTATCTATTTTAGACTTGGTTAATATTTACTACTTAGCTAAGCTTCGTTTTTAAATCCCAAGAAATAGGATCTAGACATGACATGTGTGTGTGTGATGAACGATTGGAAAAATATAGCCTCTTGGGATTTTACGCATTCTTTTCTCTTTTTATTATTTTTGTTTTACATAATTATATAATAGTGGTATCAGGGCTAGGAATCTTCGATGAATTTTAGTCCAAAGTGGAGTGTTAGGAATATGTGGATTGAAATTTAGTCCCACATCGGATAAATGTGACTTCATGATGAAGTATATAAGTGTGGATCTCTCATCATTTAGTACCGAGGTCTTTCGAGTCAAAACCTCACACCTATGAGTTGAAGGTGGTTAAGTTCGAGACAATATCAATATTGATGGAGATCCAACATATACTGCCACCCATTAAATTGTTTAAACCGATCATCGCACAACATAATAGACTACATGTCTAACTTAATTAAGCTACTTCAAATAAACGGACTAAGACTAACAACTATAACCATATTAATTTGAATAATATTCTAACATTCCCCCTTGATTCGGTTTTTTTTTTTTAAAATAAAAATAAAAATATAACACATATAGAACTCCAAACTTTGCAAAACACAAATCCTAAATTTTATGAAGCACATATGATGCACATCTCGTCAACCTTCTTGGAGCACTTCTTTAAACAAAAATGTCATATGACATTCTTCTCAATACGTTCTAAAACAGATTTCCTTCAGTAGGTACCTCCACCATTTTTGCATGTTCTTCTTTTTAAAGCATGCAATTGTTCTGCCCATAGCCAAATTTCTTGCACATGTAGCACCGTGGCTTTCCATTGTGCCAACAATCATTTTCTTCATGGCTTGACTTATTAAAATTTTCAAATTGAAGATTTTTTCCTCTAACCTTTGGAAATGTAATCTTTGCTAGATAAATGCCTTCAGCCACTGTCTCTTTCGTTCTGTTTCTCATCATCTTTCTTAGCTCCTGAACTTGCAAAGCATTAATTAACTCCGACAATGTCATTTGAATTAGGTCTCTCAAGTCTTCATGAAGAGAAGAAATCTTAACCTCAAATCTTTCGAGCAAACTCACAAACACTTTCTCCACAATCGTGCTATCTGGTAGTTCTTCTCCCATCATATGAGTTTTGTTCACCAGATTCATTAGCCAATCCAAGTACTCTTGTATAGTCTTTTTTTTTCTTTCATGGTCGAGATCCGAAAAATCTCTTTTGATATTTAATATTTTTGGTCTTTATGTCCTATCGTTGTCTAGTTGTGGATCATACCTCATGCATCTTCAACACTTCACAAGTCATCATCCTTGTGAAAATCCATTCTAGGATAGCAGCATGAATTGGCGATAGGGCTCCTGGTGCTTTCGCGAGTTCTTCATGCGCCTGGATTTCATTTAGAGTTAGATTGTTCCCCAGCGGAGGTATTTCTCTTTCACCTTCAACCCATTATCGTATACCACAATTTCGTTTAAGGTTGGGGTTGAAGAGATGATGATGAGGTGGAAACTATTTTGAGGATTTTTTTTATTTTTTTTAGAAACCAGTTTCAGACACTCACAACAAGACCTTAAAGATCGTGATACTATGTTAAGTTTCCAAGTGTAGGCTCGGTGATGCAGCAAAAGTCTTCCAAATTAACTACAGTTGCTCATGTGCAGTTCAATCTAGGAAAAAACTTGAGAGCAACGCTAAGAATTTCATTAATCAATTCCCACTATTACATAAACATAGCCATATATAGGCTTTTAATTAATAAAAGAACTTCTAATTCTAAAAAATAAAACGTTGCAAAAAAGCTTCCTAATTGGACGCACTTACTATTTTGATAACTAAATGACCGTCACACAAGCACTTCCTAGTTAGACACAAATTTATAAAAGTAAAACTCATACTATAATTGTCATCTATAAATAGATACCAATGAAAAAAATATATAAGGAAACTTTCTAATTTCATGTTATCTACCCAAATTAAAAAAAAAAAATGAAACAAAATAAACCAAAACTCTATCTCACAGCTTATAATATTTATTAGAAGTACAGTTATAATATTTTTGATTAAAAAAAGAGAAAAAATGCATTGCTTAACAAACTCATCGATCTAAAACTAGAGATATTTGTTAACTCTGATTGTACGTATCTCACCTTTACCATCTTGACCTTCATCACCTGGTCCAACTAATGACAAAGTGTGGAAAGACTATTTTATGTGCAAGCTTAAGCTGGAGAGTGGGTTCTCCAAAATGCAGCCAACGACCTATCTGTCGACTGGCACATTTCCATGGATTATCCCCGTCCCCCTCTCCTAGTTCTTCCTTTTTGCTTCTCTCCCTTGTTGAACCACCTTCTTTTTCTCTCTGTTATTTCCCTCCACTTTTCTCCTTTCCTTTCTTCTCCCATTTTTTTTTTTTTTTTTGGCAGCGAAGGTCTAGAAACTAGTACGAAAGGAGGGAGTGGTAAGATGGCCTTAGGTCTTCTAAATCAAGTTTTGTCCAACATTGATGAACGGTCAGTGCTGGCAAGCAAAGAGTGGAGGCATTCGAAGGTGAGAGGCCGGTGATGGTGGCGCGTTGTTCGGCGGGTGGCGATGGTGTTCAATGATAGAAAGTTTCTTTAGAGCGACACGACTTATTTTCTGGTCATCTTCCCTATATAGCTAGGGCTTTAGGGTTTTTGGTTTGTCTAGTTAAGGTCTTAGTTAGGGTTTAATCTTCAAGTCATAGATCTTGGTAGAATAATACAGGTTATAGATCCTAGTAGCAGGCTCGTCAGGTCCATTAGGCTCACTTAGGTTCTATGGGTTCGCTATATCGAACCACCTAATTTTTGTGACTGATTTAGGTCTGTCCATTAAATGTCAATAAGCTTGAGATTGCTATATGAAATTGCAAAAAAAAAAAAGTCAATACAAGTTGGAGTTCTCACTCCGAACTTATAAGGTATATAGACACTGTTCTCATTTAGTCGTTGTGCATGGGACTTCCCTCATCTCCAACAAAATAAATAACACCCAAATCACACAAATTCCATTAACCCACCACATTGACTCATACACGACTCCATAAGACGATTAAGCAACAAGTCATGAAATGAAGAGGAACACCGAAATCAATAAAATATCCAATAGCCCCACCACAATGATTCATTCATTCTCTCAAGCATATAATTAAGCAATTAACGGATCCATATATATATATATATAGCACATGATCGATCGAGGTGAAGAGAGCGGTACCATGACGCCGTATCCGATGCCGCCGATAACGTTGGTTTGGATGCCAACGGCGGCGAGTTCAATGGTTCCGAGGTGACCCACCAAGCTCTGAGTGATGAAGCCAAGGGAGAATTGGAGCACCGTTGTTAGAATAGTGGGGCCCGCGATGTACCAAATCAACTTCGTCTCCGTCCATACCTCGCTCGCAAAGATCGAAAGCGAAGAAGATAATGATGATGGGTTTAGCTTTCGATTCTCCTCTGCTGCTCCTGCTGATTGCTTGTAAACTAGCAGCAGAGGTGCAGCAGAGTTCTCCATGGTTTTCTTCTATCTTCTTCTTCGCCAAGTATTTTCTGTAACTAACGCTCAAGTCAGTTTTTTTAGTTACTTTGAGGAGCGTACTTGGAAACGCATATTTTCATGTTTGATTAACTTTAAATTTGAAATGAAGTTTTTATAGGAGTATATTCAATTGAGATTTTACATGGGTATATTCAATTGAGATTTTAATAGACTTTTGGTTACTTTTATTTACTAAAAAAAGTTTAAGTGTATTCAATTAAAACTTTTAGAGAGTTTCTAAAAGTAATGAGTATTCAATGTGAACTTTTATAAACTTTTTTAAAGTTTATAAAAGTTTTAGGTATTCAATTTAAACTTTTAGAGAGTTTATAAAAGTAAGGTATATTTAATTTTTTGATGACTTTTGTAGTTTGGTTACAAATCTCGACTTTTATAGACTTTTTGTATAAAAATACACATAAACAAATCTCCAACTTCTCCTCACCTCAACTCATAAACTTTTAGAGACTTATAATTTTCGTTGGTTCCCTCATTCAATAAGTACTTCATTGTTCATAATGTCTTTTCTTATCATTTTTTATCAACTTCTCCAATCACTCAACAACTCGTGAATTTCATTGCTCACTAATTATATTCTAATGTTTATGTTGATGAAAATGAAAATGATGCCGTTATTAACAAGATCTCATTTTTTCATCATTGTACATTTTATAGGATTTTTTTACAAAGAAGTTTTATTTATTTAAGTGTATAATTATAATCTCAAAAAAATTAATATTATTATTTTTGGAGAAAATAATAGTATTTTTTTTTTCAAATGCAAGAAGTGCATTTTAGAAATTTTAAACTATCATTCTTAAAGAAAGGGATATAAGTTTTTTTTACATAAGTCAAAAAAGTGCAAAATTTTTATACACAATGATCTTACTTGGTTCTTTTTTGCCACTAAAAGATTATTCATTTGCATATTTGTTTTGTTGATATTTATTTACTTATTTATTATGTTACTATCTTGATAGTCGTAATTCATTAATATGTCTATATGATTTTTTTATTAAAATATAAAAATACTTTTAAAAAATTAATAATAGTTCTTAAGAAAAAAATATATATAATTATTCGTCTTTTTTATAATAATGTGCAAAATATTTTTTTCAATATTAAAATCACAAAAAATTACTAGTATCAATCAAAATCATGTTTAAGAAGTTTACAAAAGTCACTAAAAATCTTAAATGTTAATAAAAGTCATTAAAAATAAGTTTACTTAAAAGTTTATCAAAGATGTTAAAAATCTACGAAAATCTATAAACTTTAGAAAAGTCATCCACTTATAAAAGTAACAAGAAGTCTATTAAAATGTCAATTGAATACACTCGTGTTAATAAACTTTTGGTTACTTTTAATGACTAAAAAAGTTTAGATGTATTCATTTAAAACTTTTAGAGAGTTTATAAAAGTAAAATGTATTCAATGTGAACTTTTATAGACTTTTAAAAAGTCTACAAAAGTTTTTGGGTATTTAATTTGAACTTTTAGAGAGTTCGTAAAAGTAAGGTGTATTTAAATTTTTGGTGACTTTTGTAGATTGGTTACAAATCTTGGACTTTTGTAGACTTTTTGTATAAAAATACACATAAAGAAGTCTTCAACTT
Organism: Stephania yunnanensis; assembly: GCA_039657365.1. Classification (NCBI taxonomy): domain Eukaryota; kingdom Viridiplantae; phylum Streptophyta; class Magnoliopsida; order Ranunculales; family Menispermaceae; genus Stephania; species Stephania yunnanensis. Next base: position 46,920,514 of record CM077585.1, on the reverse strand, counting down.
CTCCTCACCTCAACCCATAAATTTTTAGAGACTTCTAATTTTTGTTGGTTACATTTTTCAATAAGGACTTTATTGTTCACAAGAGGTCTTTTTCTTATCAATTGTTTTTATCAATTTCTCCAATCACTCCACAACTCTTGGATTTCATTGCTCACCCATTATACTCTAATATCTATGTTGATGAAAATGGATTGATGTCATTATTAACAAAATCTCATTCTCGCATCACTATACATTTTCGATAATTTTTTTTTTGACAAAGAAGTTTCGTTTATTTAGTGTATTATTATAATCTAAAAAAATGTAGTATTATTATTTTTGAAGAAAATAATTGTATACTTTTTATAAAATGCAAGAAGTGCATTTTTTAGAATTAAATTATCATTATTAAGAAAAAATATAATTTTTTTTGCTTAAGTCAAACAAAAAAATAAAGTGCAAAATTTTTGCACTAATATTTTCAATGATATTTTCTCAAAAAAAAAAAAAATATTTCCAATGATCTTACTTGATTCTTTTCTACCACTAAAGGATGATTTATTTACTTATTTATTATGTTGATATTTATTTACTTATTTGTTATGCTACTACATTGAGAGTAATTCATTAATATGTCTATATGTTTTTTTTTAGTAAAATACAAAAATACTTTCAAAAAAATTAGTAATAGTTCTTAAGAAAAAAATATAATTATTTACTTTTTTATAATAAAGTGCAAAATATTCGTTTCATTTTAAAAATTACAATAATCTATTAGTATAATCAAAATCATGTTTAAGAAGTTCATAAAAGTCACTAAAAATTTTAAATGTTGAGAAAAGTCACCATAATGAAATCTACATAAAAGTTTATCAAAGTCTTTAAAAGTTTACCAAAATCTAAAACTTCATAAAAGTCATTCACTTATAAAAGTAACCAAAAGTCTATTAAAATCTCAATTGATTACACCCCTGCTAAATTTTTAAATAATAAAAAATATGAATTAAAATAAATAGCTTATAAACAAGAAAGAGATATGTAATAAATGAGTCATTAATGGGAGATAATTATGTCCACAATTACTAGGAGATAACTCTCCAGAGGGTAATGAGGAGATATCTAACACCATAAAATGTAAGTTGATAAATAACTTACAAAAAAGTTAATAAACCAAACAAGAATAGTTCTCAACTCCTATAAATTATCTAAAGATAACTCTACATCTACTCAAACAAAGCACGTATTTCAAATGTACGTTGGTCAGTCATTTTGTAAGTTTGACTGACTGGTGGCACGTATTTCAAATGTACGTTGGTCAGTCATTTTCATTTTGTAAGTTTGACTGACTGGTGGCACGTATTTCAAATGTACGTTGGTCAGTCATTTTGTAAGTTTGACTGACTGGTGGCTTTGATAGTTGAACTTGCAAGTCAAATGTGTTTATCCATTCGCCTTTTTTTTTTTTTTTTTTTTTTTTCTTCTTATTCTTCTTTTGACAGTTGACTTTTTGCTTTAATAAGTATTTATTATTTCGGGGTGTCACTATATTTATTTATTGATTGATGATGAATTATGCAGTTAAAACTCTCTAACATATCGAATAAAAAAAAAAACTCTCTAACATACAATTAATCATATATTTTTTTTAGAGTTCACAAAAAAAATTGATAATTAAACTCTTATACGGATAAGGTCGCAAGTCAAGTCTAGCATATTTACTGATTTAGAGTAAGCAGGGCTCTCCCTTATATATATATATCACCATTGAAGCTCAAATATATACACATGTCATGAGAACTATATATTTCACCATTGAATTACTATAAAATTTTAATTTATGATGATTAATGTAGTGTATTTGATGGCGCAATAAGAAAGGAAATATGGAGAGCAATTTGGACAGAAAAGAGCAATTTAAGTTTCAATGAACTATAATGTTAAGAGATAAAGTAAAAATTGGAAAGGAAACTGAGACATTAGTAACAATATAAAAAAGAAAAATATAAAGGGCAATTTTGGAATTTTTGAAATTTGAAAGGGCAAATCTGAACTTTCATGTGATGAAAGAATATTTGATCATTGGTGCTTATTATATATATACCTATATATAATGGGAGCAGCTAAAAGAACATCAATTTTTGCTAAACGGACCATGTTTTTCGAATTTTAACTAGTTTCATTTAACCTATAAGAGAAATGACGTTATTGCCCTTGATATATAAGGTTTTTTTTTGCAATGATACCCACCTTTTGAAATCAAACCGTTGTGCACTCCAACTTCACGAAACCGTTTCCAACCTTACTCCATCCAATCTCATTTTTTGTCCAAACAAGGGTGAATCCTCATGAAATCGACAAAGGCATTTTTCTTCTCGTTTTTCGTTATGTAGTAAGTTGTATTGACACTTTCGTGTTTGTTTTAGTTCTCACAGTTTTGCCATTTTCGAATTTTCTAGGACTTTGAGTTTGGGGACCTGTCGTTACTTTGAAGATGGAAAACTCAAAGGAATCGTCAAGACGAAGCGAAGCAAAGCCGAATGAGGTAATTTCTCAAGGTTGTCATTGTAAGTGCTTGAATTCCTAATCCTAGTGTAATTCCTTAATCATGGTTTTAGACATGTGACATGAGACATGAGACTCGCATCGAGATATGTACATTGACCAAAGCGATGTGGCTGAGGTATGTGCTAGATTTGTTATAATGTATGCCTAGTTAATTGTATATGTATAGACTACTAAGTCACTTCTACCATTATTTAGGTAACGAGACGTAAGCGGGGATGCGCCTCGAGATTCATGCTGGTATGAGATCGGGGTAGAGAATGATGTGGTAAGTTAATTTAAACTTAGTGTAGCTTAAATAATAGTATTAATGTGGTTATAGTTGATGTTAGATTAAATGTAACATAAGTTAGCAATTTAAAACAATAGTCATTTGATTATTCTATGGTAACACATCAATAGACTAATTGAGTGTCATTTGGTGTTAGAAGTGAAAATTGTGTCAATATGTAGGCTATTAGATTAGTCTCGAGATACGTATATATAAAGATCAATGGCTATCAATCAACCTTATCTTAATATATAAGATTGAATAGATCAACCCATGCAGTTCATTTCATTTAATTTCAAGGCTTAGGAGTTAAGCAAGGTTGTTGGAGAAGAAGAACCAGAGGAGATCAACAAGAGTTTGTTTTGTGAAATTGGTGGAGTAGATCAAGTTATTGGTGTTCATCAACTAAGTAATTCTACATACACTAGTGAATTAGTTTGATTTGATGAATTGCGATAAAAATGATGTATGATTGATTTTGTGGTGTTAATAAGTGTTTTAGGGTCTCTAGTAGATGAGAAAAGAGAACCCAAAGTGTTGGAGTGGTCTATGTGTGGAGAAAACACATAATTCTAAGTGCAGAATTTTGGGTTTTCCTGCACATAGCGCGTCGTTGAGCTAGTTGGCACGCTACCTGTGTGTAGCGCACTAATAAATCTGACTAGCGCACTAATGAGGTCACTAGCGCGCTAGGTGCTCTGATAACACAAAAACAACAATTTCCTAATTTCGACTTAATTATTCTAAACAATTTTAATACCCTAACTAAAGGTCTGAACACACTCAAAGCATGTTAAATAATATCAAGAACCTAATAAAGTCTCGGGGGGTTCGAGAACGAGTTTTAAGGTGTCGAGAGGCCGAAGTAGCTAAGAAATTGCATGGATTGTAAGTAAATTGGTTGAGATATTTATTTACATTTCATTCCTGTTTTGCTAATTCATTTTTAGTTATTATTAAATCGAGTTATCCTTTGTACTCTACATGCTATAATGTGATGGCCCCTATTTACATTAAATCGAGTTATCCTAATCCCGTACTCAAGCCTTAATCCACATGATCTAAGACTTAAGTACGCATTAGTCAGCCTATCGTCCCTATATTTCTCCACATCCACATATTAATATATTATACAGTTTACAGGTCCTTCACATTTAATGATCATGCAATTGCGAAAGCCTTAATTCTCCAAAAAAATCCCTAAGTGTGGAAACCAAGAAAAAGCTACAGCATCACATGCATGTATAGATATGAAACTATTCACTCAACCCACTGTACAACCCAAAATGACATAAAGAATAATAATATAACAAAAGTCGAGACATACAAATGAGTGAGGAGAGTCGTCGAACTGCTTAGAGGAAGTCGCCGATCTTCTTTTCTCCGGTCTGCTATTGCTCGACAGACCTACACCCACCGTCACAAACTAGACGGTGAGTATAATGATATTTAAGTACTAACTGGAGAATTTCATATCACATTCCCAAAAGAAACGAATGGTATTTAAAAGCATAAATGAGCGAAATAAATTGCTTAAACAAGAAATTCAAGTAAATACCATAGTTAAAGATATAGAGATAGACACAGGTTAAGTCGAGATGATCTACGTCCGGTCGACGGTGAGACCTATCACCTACCTTTTCCCACTACGATATGGAGTTGCGCTCAACATATCTCACATAAATAACGGAGCCGCGCTCTTATGCTTTAGAACATCAATCTCATGCTCGCTGACAACCCTAAGCCCCATAACTCATGTGCCGCACAAGTGTAGTGGTGAGTGTCGGAACCCCAGTAGACCCATGTCCCTGGGAACCGCGCATCTCTCGTGCAATGGACACTAGATAATCCCAACTTTAATTTCAAAGACAAATAATTCCAAAATTCTAGGTTACCAAGAAAAGTTAGGCTACACAGCCCATAGGAAATCGAATACAAGTCTATTTAAATTCAAAGTAGTCCATTAGCATGCTTTTCATCAATTGTATTCAAGAACGACATCAAGTGTAAGAATTAGAGGCAATTAAAGAATTCACAAGGCTTCATGTCACAATATTCATCCATGAATAGATATAAGAACAACATGATGTAAGATGACAAGTAGTAATGTCCACCAATAGACCAATAAATCAATAAAGGTGAATGAAATGGAATATAAAATTCTCACAGTTGTACTTACAAGTCGCACGCTTGTCATAGTCTATATGATCCCTCGACAAATTGAAGTGCGCGCCAAAACGCTTGAGTTCTCCCGTAGTTCCCTAAAATTCAATAATGTCTCACTTAGGCCAAATCGAAGTCTAGACAAATTTCGAAAAAACCTTTTTTATTTATTTTTGGCCATTCGGTCCATTTCACATTTTTCGAGGTAAAACCCACGTATAACGTCTCAACCGACTTTCGAATTCTTCACTTTTTATGGAAATCTCGAATTTTTATTGATTTGGGTCATAAATATATTTTCCCTATTTTTTCTGGAATTTTCCTGAATTTTTTCCATATTTTTCTCTATTTTTGGGATTTATTTATTAAAAATGAGTTTAATTAATTTAACTAATTAAATATATATATTATTGTAGTGGGTCTGGGTCGACCTGATCCGATCCAGCTGGATCCGGGTCGGTATGACACGATCCCGCCAAGTTAGTGTCCGACCCAGCCCACTCAGGCCCGGGTGATTTCTTCTTCTTCCTTGCAAAGAAACAGAGCATCGGCTCTGTTTCTGAATTTTTTTTTTTTAATTTCTTTTTTGCTGGGGTTGGGCTTCCATCCCCAACCCCAGGTGCAGTTCGTATGCAGGGGAGTAGTTCGTATGCAGGGGAGACTACTCCCCTGCCTTCCTCGAGCTCGGACGAACTGCCATGGCAGTTCGTCCGAGTTCGCCACCCGAACACCAACAACAACCGACACAACAACAAGGGAAATTCACTCACCTTTCTCGTTCGGTCTCTTTCTTTCTTTCTCTCTTTCCCGCTTTATCTTTTTTCTTCTTTCTCTCATTCATCTCGGTTTTTCTTTCTCTCTGGTTCATTTTTTTTGTGAAGTGTGGATAAAACCCCACATTATATATATATATATATCTATATATAAGATTAATGCTAGCCACTCATTTTTTCATCATCATTTTTTTAACTCAAATACATTAAACGTACCCTATAAGCCGCTACCTCGGTTGCACGTCGACACGCGATTCGAGGCGCTTCCCCTAGCTCGTCTCGGTATCTACATACCCATAACTGACTTAGTAGTCTACACATGTACAATACACTAGTCAAACAACATAATAAATATAATATTTACCTCGACCACTGTACCTCAGTAGTGACACGTATCTCGTTGCGGGTCCCACGTCACGGGTCATTTTGTCCTAATTAATGACTTAAACGTGTATTAATTATTGGGTCGTGACAATACTTCCCAACTAATAGGAAGTTCTTCCTCGAACTTAGACTAAACGAATATTAAAATTTTACCTGACTCGAAGAGGTACGGAAATCTGTCTCGCATATAGTTTTCTCGTTCCCAAGTGAGTTCTGAATCTCCATGAAATTGCCACTTGATGAACACCTTCGGGATAGACTTGTTTCTTAACTGCTGTACCCTTCGATCAAGAATTTGAACTGGTTGCTCTTCATATGAGATATCTTCACTCAAATCAATCTAACTCAAATCCACTGTCGGCCTCTTGCCTACTCTTAACTTGGCTAGTCGAAACATCAAAATATGAAACACCGGATGAATTCCCGACATTAGTGGAGGTAATTCTAGCTCTTATGCAACCTTTCCAACCCGTTTCTTGATCTTCAAAGGCCGGATGAATCTCGGTGCTAATTTGTCTTTCAAATCAAATCGATGATGACCATTACGAGGAGAAATCTTTAGATACACTAAAGCTCCCTCGTCGTACGTGAGATCGCTGTAATACCTGTCCGTATACTTCTTCTGCCGATCCTGCACTGCCATGAGTCTCTAACGAATCAGTCGTACCTTCTCCATATGATCGACAACTATTTCAGGCCCCACGGTCTCCCGGTCATCTGGCTCAGCCCAACACGATGGCGAGCGACGCGGTCTACCATACAAAGCCTCAAAAGGCATCATCTCAATACTGGCCTGATAACTGTTGTTATATGCAAACTCACATTACGATAGATACTCCTCCTACGATCCGCTAAACTCCAAGACTCATGCCCGTAACATATCCTCGAAAACCTGTATCAATCTCTCAGTCTGCCCATTAGTTTGAGGATGAAAATATATATATATATATATATGGATAATGTGGGTTTTATCCACACTTCACAAAAAAATGAACTAGAGAGAGAAAAACTGAGAGGAAGGAGAGAAAGAAGAAAAAAGAGAGAGCAAGAAGGATAGAAAGAAGAGAGAGGAGGATGAAAGAGAACGAGCTCGAGCAAGGTGAGTGGATTTCCCTTGTTGTTGTGTCGGTTGTTGTTGGTGTTCGGGTGGTGAACTCGGACGAATTGCCATGACAGTTTGTCCGAGCTCGTGGAAGGCAGGGGAGTAGTCTCCTTTGCATGCGAACTCCACCTAGGGTTGGGGATGGAAGCCCAACCCTAGTGAAGAAGAAATTTAAAAAAAAAAAAATTTCAGAAACAGAGCATCGACTCTGTTTCTCCGCGATGAAGAAGAAGAACCAGGGTCGGGCCGACCCAGGCCCGGTGGGCCGGGCTGGGTCGGACCCTGACCCGGCGGGGATCGGCCGACCCAGGCCCGGTGGGCGGGCTGGGTCGGACCCTGACCCGGCGGGATCGGGTCATATCGACCCGGATCTGGCTGGACCGAGTCGGGTCAACCCGGACCGACTACAATAAAAAAATATTTAATTAGTTAAATTAATTAAACTGATTTTTAATAAATAAATCATAGAAAATAGAGGAAAATATGGAGAAAATTCAGGAAAATTCCCAAAAAATAGGGAAAAATATATTTGTGAAACAAATAAATAGAAATTTGAGATTTTCATAAAAAGTGAAGACTTCGGAAGTCGGTCGAGACGTTATAAAGGGGGTTTACCTCGAAAAATGTGAAATGGGTCGAATGACCGAAAATAAATAAAAAAGGTTTCTTCAAAATTTGTCTAGACTTCGATTTGGCATAAGTGAGACATTATTGAATGTTAGGGAACTACGGGGGAACTCAGGCGTTTGGGCATGCACTTCGATTTGTCGAGGAATCAGATAGACTAGAACAAGCGTGTGACTTGTAAGTACAACTATGAGAATTTAATATTCCATTTCATTCACCATTTTTTCATCATAATTTTTTCACATATATAAGATTAATGCTAGCCACTCATTTTTTTCATCATCATTTTTTTTAACTTAAATACATTAAACGTACCTCGTATGCCGCTACCTCGATCCCACGTCGACACGCGATTCGAGGCGCTTTCCTGCTCGTCTCGGTATCTCCATACCCATAACTGACTTAGTAGTCTATACATGTACAGTGCACTAGTCAAACAACACAACAAATATAATATTTACCTCGACCACCGTGCCTCGGTAGTGACACGTATCTCATTGCGGGCTCCACGTCACGAGTCATTTTGTCTTGATTAACGAATTAAATATGCATTAATTATTGGGTCGTGACATATGATTTGTTGTTTCTTCTCATTTTATGAGTTTACCATCGTAACATTTGTTTTTGATTAAATGGTTTCATTGACTCTAAATCATGTGCTATTATGATAGCCCCAAATTCCGAGGCAAACCGGGCACCGCCACGTCGGTGGACACGTCACCAGGCCATGCCACGTCACCTGCACACTTGACTATGACGGCCCGCGAACTAACCATCTTATGCCCCGACTTAGTCAATTTCGATATTTAAAGGATTATTTTGTCGAAATATACTAAGTTGTAAAATTTTATTGCTTAACTTATTAGTTTTGATTTATTCAAGTTATTTAGTAGCGAAAGTCTTAATAATATGCAAATAAATAATGTAAATGAGTTTTGCATTAATTAACAACCTATAGGGTGGAAACGTGGCAAAATGATACAAAATATATCAATAAAGGCGACAAAAAGTATAGTAAGTTTCAATATACTTGTATCATGTAGTAAGTCTCCCAAAATGATCCTAAAATAGTATATATATATATATATATATATACAAATATCTACAAGCGAAGCTAGTAGGGTCGCTTTAAGTCAGAGGTAGTCGTCAAACACCGACTTCCCCCAGCTCATTGTAGGATCTGCAACTTGCCACAAAACAATGACAAGTTCTAGTGAGTAAATCTCAGAGAGATTCATTTAGTATTTACAGAAAATCTAAAGAAAACGAATACGATTCATGAAAATAAAGTAAATAAAAGGAAATGTAAAACATGAATATAAGTCGCTAAGATAATCAATAATATGGAACATGAGTGTGGTGTATAGCTATCGAGCCCTGAGACGTAATACTAAATCTAGAAGGCCCCCACAAAACAATGACAAGTTCTAGTGAGTAAGTCTCAGAGAGATTCATTTAGTATTTACAGAAAATCTAAAGAAAAGAATACAATTCATGAAAATAAAGTAAATAAAAGGAAATGTAAAACATGAATATAAGTCGCTAAGATAATCAATAATATGGAACATGAGTGTGGTGTATAGCTATCGAGCCCTGAGACGTAATACTAAATCTAGAAGGCCCTAAAGGCAAGGTAATCCTCGCTCCATCTTCACGGTCGAAATAAGGAACTCTGTTGGTCAGAAGGTAAACTTTTGCCTAGCGCCTCAATGGAGAGGAACTTTGTAATGGAGGCCAACCTCATGCTAACCCACTTTTAAGATTATGGACTTGCGGAGAGAAATTTCACGCATAGTCTAATGTATAACCAACACCGTACCAACAATTGGATCGTCATCTATGAGAGAGCCGAAAAGGGGTCATACCGTCCATTCGACCATACATAGACACACGCAAGAATATAGTAAACATGCAAACCGAACTGACGAAAAGTAATGGAAATAAATAAATTTACGAAGGAAATAAGTAAGTTATAAGCCGACTTCTGGTGAGTTTACTTACCTCAAGTAATTACGAATATCCCTTCAAAATGTCTCATTGGTGCATCGAGATGCGCGCCCAACACATGACTATAGTCTTCTAAGTCTATGGTGTTCAATTATACCACTTTAGTTATTTTAGAGTCACATTAAGTGATTTTATAATGTGGGACAAAAAATTTGAAATTTTATTTCAAAAATCTTAGTTTCGGCACACGTTCGGGGTTATATCAGGGCGCCAAACTCCCTAAAAGCCTCGAAACTCTTTTTCCTAGATTTTTCTAATTTTCATATCTTTTTGATTTTTTTGGAATTTTTCATAATTTCCTAGCTATTTTTATGTAATTTCTATAATTTATTTTTATTTAAAATTATTTTTATTTAATTTTTAATAAAATCTTAAATCTTTTTAATAGGTTGGGCTCGAACCAGGCCCAATTCGATTGGGCTCGGTTTGGCTTAACCGCCTAGATCAGGTTTAGTCTGACCCGATCCAATCGGACTCGGGTTGATCCGACCCGGTCCATTCGCTGCCTAGCTGGGGTAGCCATGCTCGGTCTGCCTGGCTACCCCCTTCCCTCTTAAATCGTCTCTGGAAGAGACGAAGAAGTTGGTTTTTTTTTTTAAAATTAATAAAACAACAATAACACCAACCACATCATCAATAATAACAACACAACCGCCTAATCACCATTAAAACCTTTCTTTCTCCACAAAAAATTTACAAAATCAACAAACACTCACATCGATTTGAAGATTGTCGCGAGAGGCACCGAGAGAAGAAAGCACCGCGAGAGATTTGAGACCGATTTGAGATAGTAATGGAGAGCTTGGCGATGGAAAGTGGGAAGTGAAAAAGAAAAATGAGGGATAGAAGAAATAGTTCTGGTAGAGAGGAGGAAGAAAATATATTTTCCTTTTTTTATTTAAATGAGAGAGGAGAGAGAAAGTGAGGTATGGATGTGAGTATGGTGATTTAATGGGTGATTTGAATCTAAACCTCTGACTACCCAATACACCTGCGTTAGACACACCCCGTGACATCATACACTCTCGTCACTACAGGCGCACAACGCGACTAGATGTAATTATTAACTAGTGTGACACGAATTATTAAATAATAAAATAAATAAACACGCGCGATACAAAATAAAAAAAATTACCTTGTCAGGCGTGCCCTAGACTTTTCTACGACGTCCACGTCGGTTTGAGCTTAGGGTCACAGTTTGTAATTTGCTAGTTAATCAGGATTAATTAAGGCGAGTCGTTATAATCTTCCCAACTAAAAAGAATTTCTGGACCTAGTTAATCGGGATTATTTAAAGCGAGTCGTTACAATCTTCCCAACTAAAAGGAATTTCGTCATGAAATTCAAATTTAAATTAAATCTTTACCTTGGAACAAATGGGGTATAGCTCCCACATCGTAGACTCTCTTTCTCAGGTGAGACCATTGTTCTTATGATACTGCCATCGAACGAGCACAAATGATATTTCCTTCCTCCTGAAAGTTTATCCCTTGCAATCCACTATTTCAATTAGGTGATCCTCTTATGTCACATCCGATCTGACCTCGATCCTGGTCATATCATGTTGGGGCATGTGCCCTAGGTCAATCCATAAATGTCTTTATGAATACTTTTAGTTAATAAAATAGAGGATTTCATTTGCTGTTTATTATAATTAATTTGCATGTTTACATTATAATAAGATCCATGGGTATTTACAGAAATATCCTAAATGTCCCTAGTCGATCATTATACTGGGAACTATAATGAGTTAAAACTAGTGTGAGTCTTGATTAATGATCATATGATGATTATACGTATATCACGAGTACTTGTTAGGGAACAAAGTACTGGACCGACCTGCTATGAGAACATCACATGGATTAAGTCATAGTTGTTTCTCATGATAGGTATATTTCTCAGTCCTCTGACTTGAGATTACCAGATACTTCAACATTAGGAACACAGTGATTCGACACTATCAAACATTGTCTTTAACCAGACGATTATAAAGGTTGTGATTGGTTACTGTGTGAGCAATGTGATGAAGTTGTATAATCAAGATAGAATTTGCCCCTCTCATAGAAAGAGAGATATCCAGTGGATCCCTCGATGTGTTAGACTGTTAAAAGGCCTAGTCTAAGTGAATTGATATTGATCAATGTCACTTGGATGTTTTCAGTCTACCAAGAGATCGAGACTAGTACGATTGAACATGTTGGATGACAATTCCATGCCTTATGTTTAAACAAAAGGATTTCGTATGACAAAAAGGATGTTATATACACTATTGATTATGTTGTACCGATTTGATATTCGTACAACTTGGGTAGTCATAATGTCTTGCTAGAGGCCGCTTATGACTTGTATACCAAAATATGTTTTGGTACGCTACCAACGTTGTATGAGCCTATTGGAATGGTTCTGCGAGATTTTAAGATGGTTAAAAAAATGAATTTTATATGATAAAATTCATGACGGAAACGTTCTTGTGGTGTATTACACTTATACTTCTTTAAGTAAGGGTATATGTGTAATTTACTTAACCGTCTATATACGAGGGTTGTATAAATAGACGCTTTAAGTTAGAACACACGTACGAAAGATTAAAAGACCGAAACTCTATTTTCGTTTTAGAAACGACTTAGGGTTTTTGGTATGCTCTGGATCGTTTTGAAGAGAAACAAAAGGTTTGGTATTCTCTCGAAGCTAGCACTTCGAATCTCGACCGCCATTCGTGTGTGGACTACTGGTAGAGGGCGTTCGTCGTTGGCAGCGCCTTAAAGATCGATCAACCTTTAGAAAGGTTTATTGCGATTGAGGTATGATTAAGTTTTTCATGGTTTAAACGTTTTTAATGGAATTAGATTCGGATCCTGTTGGGGTTTTTGTCAAAATTGTTTTGTAATCTCCGCTGCGTATGAATCCCAAAACCCAACAGTGGTATCAGAGCCATCGAGTTCGATTCCATTAAACTCATTGCATGTTTTCTTCTGATATATACATGATATATGATTAAAAGCAAGTTAATAGTTGATGTATATGTGATATACATAAGTTGTCTTTGAGATTTATTATCATGTTTTGTGTATATGATACACATATTCGTGATTTAATTAAAATCAGTTTCGGTACATGCTAGTAACCATGTTAGGTTAATTCAAATAATTTTAACGAATTGAATTTCGTGTTCGTGATCCATGACACCATTAGGTTCGATTGTGATAGTAGTTCATGATTCAATTACATGTTTGTGATTATTTGGATGAGGACCGAAATTGCAAATAATTAATTTTTGAAATTATTTATTTATAAATAATTAATTTTCGAAATTATTTATTTATAATTAATTAATTTTCGAAATTATTTATTTATCTTGTTATATCTATTTTGTTATGAAGTTTCTATTTGATAAAGATAGATAACAAATTAGAATATAAGATAAATATCAAGAATCTTGTTATTGGTGATATACTAGAATTCAAATATCTTAAATCCAAAATAAATAAATAATTTTCGAAATTATTTATTTATCTTGTTATATCTATTTTGTTATGAAGTTTCTATTTAATAAAGATAGATAACAAATTAGAATAAGAGATAAATATCAAGAATCTTGTTATTGGTGATATACTAGAATTCAAATATCTTAAATCCAAAATAAATAATTAATTTTCGAAATTAATTATTTATCTTGTTATATCTATTTTGTTATGAAGTTTCTATTTGATAAAGATAGATAACAAATTAGAATAGGAGATAAATATCAAGAATCTTGTTATTGGTGATATACTAGGATTTAAATATCTTAAATCCTAATTGGATTAGGATAAGATGATTAGTTAGATGTGGGCCGGGTTAATTAAAATGTTTTAATTGACTTAATTTCGGATAAATTAAGGGGTTAATTTATGATAATAAAATCAGCGAAAATTATGATTTTCTATTTCGAATTTTAATTTTCGGAATTGAGATTCGTCTTCTAAATTTTTTTTTTCCAAATTGTTTAGTGATTGAACAAATCAATAAAATATATGATATTTCATTGTTTACATAAAATCACTAAAACTGAATAAAATCCCTCTATTAAATTTTAAGTCTCGCGCCATCCATTTTAAACACTTGTCAAGGCCTCGATCACACTAATATAGTTTCAGCCATAGTTGGGTGTATTGTGTTATCTTGGTGAGACAAGTTGGGTAAGAGTTACCTTAATGTTTAAAATGGTCCGACTTAATAAAGCCATCAAAATAGTTTTGAGCTTTAGGCAAATGATGAGATAAAAACATGCTAAGACATAAGATGTCCCATATTTCATAAAAGGATCTAAAAATTACATAAGATGTAATTGGTAACTGTTACCTACCTAAATAATCTAGTTCTGTGTTTCATGCCATAAATGTCACGAATTAGGTGAAATATGGATTTTAGTCCCCTAAATATACAGTACGTTTTAGGAGGGTTGTTAATTTAGTGGGAGTCTATTCCTTTATACTAAAATAAACTTTGCATAATCTTTATTGTAGATCAATGGCCTCTTCAAGTAACAATAATCCCCTGTCACTGCGATCCATCCTAAGCTATCTGGGACTAACTTTCTTGACTGGTTCAAAAACTTGATAATTGTTCTTACGCATGAACGCAAGTTGTATGTCCTGGATGCTTCAATCCCTGAGGACCCACCAGCCAATGCTACGAAAGCTGTGAAGGATGCGCATAATAAGCATGTCAACGATTCTACTGATGTTTCATGTATTATGCTAGCAACTATGGTTCCTGAACTTCTGAAGGACATGGAACTAATGGAAGCCTACGACATGGCCGTAACGCTGAAGGAAATGTTCCAACAGAGAGCTAGGCAAGAAAGGTTCGAGACAGTCAAGAACCTACATTCTTGCAAGATGACTGAGGGTGCGTCAGTTAGTCCTCATGTTCTGAAGATGAAGGGCTATGTTGACCAGCTTGATAGACTCGGATAACCCATAAGCCAAGAGTTGGCTACGGATTTGATCCTGAATTCATTACCAGAAAGTTACTCACAATTTGTGATGAACTACAATATGAATAATATGGAGAAATCAATTTCGAAGTTGCATTTGATGCTTAAAACTGCTGAATAAAATATCAAGAAACCCTTTAGTAATATGTTGATGGTCTAAAAGGGAAAGGGAATGAAGAAGAAAGGCAAAGGCAAGGCTAGAGTTGCCAAGGCTGTTGCTGCACCTGTCGCAAAGCCTATGGAACAAGTCAAGACCCGACCTATTCCTGCTTCAAAACACCCAAAAGAAAAGGAAAAAAATTGTCATTTATGTAATCAAACCTATCTTTGGCATTGTCGTCTCGGACACATAAACGAGAAACGCATAACGAAGCTCCATAAAGATGAGCTTCTAGATTCATTTGATTTAGAAACATATGAAATATACGTATCTTGTTTACTAGGCAAGATGACTAAAAGTCCTTTACTGGACATAGTGAAAGGGCAAGTGATTTATTGGGTCTAATACATACTGATGTATGCGGTCCTATAAACACAATGGCTAGAGGAGGTTATCGATTTTCATTACATTTTTTGATGATTTCAAAGCATATATGGTTATGTATATCTTATGAAACATAAAGCTGAATCATTTGAGATGTTTCGAACATTTCGAAATGAAGTGTAGAATCAACTTGGTAAAACTATCAAAACACTTTGATCAGATCGAGGTGGTGAATATTTACGCCAAGAATTTGATGATCATCTTAAAAATTGTGGGATTGTCTCCCAATTGACTCCACCAGCAACTCCACAATGGAATGGAGTTTCTGAAAGGAGAAATCAAACCTTATTAGATATGGTTCGATCTATGATGAGTCATGCGGATCTTCCATTATCCTTTTGGGGTTATGCATTACAAACTGCAGCTTTCACTCTAAATCGAGTTCCTTCTAAAGCAGTTGATAAAACACATATGAGATATGGGACGGGAAGAGACCTAGTTTGTCTTTCCTTAAGATTTGGGGTTGTGAGGATTACGTAAAACTACAAGTCTCAGAAAAACTAGCACCTAAATCTGACAAGTGTTTATTTGTGGGGTATCCTAAGAAAACAAAAGGATATTACTTTTATAATCCCATTGAGAACAAAGTGTTTGTTGCTCGGTATGGTTCCTTTATGGAAAAATAGTTTATTTCAAAAGACACTAGTGGTAGAGAAATAAATCTTGAAGAAGTTCAAGAATCACAGATAAACACCGAACCGCTTCTGGATGTTCAACAACGTTCTGAACCGGTTGAACCTCCGCAAGTGACACAAGGCCTACGTAAATCTGGTAGGGTAAGAAATGAGCCAGAGAGATTCAGATTTCTCATTACTGATAGTCGTGATGTGTTGCTTATGGATCAAAATGAGCCTACCACTTATCAGGAGGCTATGTCTGGACTAGACTCAGATAAATGGCTAAGTGTCATGAACTCTGAGATGCAATCCATGTATGATAACCAAGTTTGGAACTTGGTTGATTTACCTGAAGGTTGTAAGACCATTGGATGTAAATGGGTTTTCAAGAAGAAAACTGACATGGATGGCAAAGTGCATATTTTTAAAGCAAGACTTGTAGCGAAAGGTTTCAGCGACTCAAGGTGTTGTGCATGATGAAACTTTTTCGCCGCAGCCATGCTTAAATCCATAAGAATTTTAATTGCCATTGCTGCATATTATGACTATGAGATATGGCAAATGGATGTAAAAATAACATTTCTTAATGGAAAGCTGCTTGAGGACGTGTATATGACACAACCTGAAGGTTTTGTACATCCTGAGAATTCTAGGAAGGTATGCAAGCTTCAAAGATCCATTTATGGATTAAAGCAAGCTTCTCGGAGTTGGAATCTTCGTTTTGATGAAGCAATCAAAGATTTTGGTTTTATTAAGAACGAAGATGAGCTTTGTGTATACAAGAAGGTCAGTGGGAGTGTAGTTTTTCTGGTACTGTATGTTGATGATATATTACTCATTGGAAATGACATCCCAACATTGCGGAGTCTCAAGTCTTGGTTAGGGAAGTGTTTCTCAATGAAAGACTTAGGAGATGCAACCTATATCCAAGGGATAAGGATCTATAGGGATAGATCTAAGAGGCTAATCGGTATAAGTCAGAGTGCTTATGTAGACAAGGTGCTGAATAGGTTTAGTTTGCAAGACTCTAAAAGAGGATTGTTGCCAATGTCTCATGGCATAAGTCTCGGCAAGACTCAATGTCCTAAGACAAATGATGAGCGATACCGTATGAATAAGATTCCATATGCATCGGCTATTGGATCTATCATGTATGCCATATTATGCACTCGACCTGATGTGTCATATGCTTTAAGCACTGCAAGCAGATATCAGTCAGATCCTGGCGAGAGTCACTGGATAGCAGTAAAGAACATTCTTAAATACTTAAGAAGGACTAAGGAAATGTTCTTGGTCAAAATGGAGATTTTGAAAATGATCTAGTTGTAAATGGTTACACAGATGCAAGTTTTCAAACATATATATATGATTTTAGATCGTAATCTGGATATGTCTTTATTTTGAATGGGGGTGGAGTAAGCTGGAAAAGTTTGAAGCAAGAGTCTGTGGCAGATTCTACAACAAAAGCTGAGTATATTGCAAATGCGTCCGATGCAACAAAGGAGGCAGTTTGGATAAAAAAGTTCATTTCTGAACTAGGTGTGGTTCCAAGTATTGCTAACTCTGTTTGTTTGTATTGTGACAATAACGGGGCAATAACACAGGCTAAGGAACCTAGATATACTTTTAGTTAATAAAATAGAGGATTTCATTTGATGTTTATTATAATTAATTTGCTTGTTTACATTATAATAAGATCCATGGGTATTTACAGAAATATCATAAATGTCCCTAGTCGATCATTATACTGGGAACTATAATGAGTTAAGACTAGTGTGAGTCTTGATTGATGATCATATGATGATTATACGTATAGGGATACGAATCAAGATCACGA
Source organism: Stephania yunnanensis (assembly GCA_039657365.1). NCBI lineage: Eukaryota > Viridiplantae > Streptophyta > Magnoliopsida > Ranunculales > Menispermaceae > Stephania > Stephania yunnanensis. The sequence goes on along the minus strand of CM077585.1, from coordinate 46,902,670 downwards.
GTACTTGTTAGGGAACAAAGTACTGGACCGACCTGCTATGATAACATCACATGGATTAAGTCATAGTTGTTTATCATGATAGGTATATTTCTCAGTCCTCAGACTTGAGATTACCAGATACTTCAACATTAGGAACACAATGATTTGACACTATCAAATGTTGTCTTTAACCAGACGATTATAAAGGTTGTGATTGGTTACTTTGTGAGTAATGTGATGAAGTTGTATAATCAAGATATAATTTGTCCCTCTCATAGAAAGAGAGATATCCAGTGGATCCCTCGATGTGTTAGACTGTTAAAAGGCCTAGTCTAAGTGAATTGATATTGATCAATGTCACTTGGATGTTTTCAGTCTTCCAAGAGATCGAGACTAGTACGATTGAACATGTTGGATGACAATTCCATGCCTTATGTTTAAACAAAAGGATATCGTATGACAAAAGGATGTTATATACACTATTGATTAGGTTGTATCGATTTGATATTCGTACAACTTGGGTAGTCATAATGTCTTGCTAGAGGCCGCTTATGACTTGTATACCAAAATATGTTTTGGTACACTGCCAACGTTGTATGAGCCTATTGGGTCGCACACTAAGAATGATTATGCGAGATTTTAAGATGGTTAAAAAAATTAATTTTATATGATAAAATTCATGACGGAAACGTCCTTGTGGTGTATTACACTTATACTTCTTTAAGTAGGGGTATATGTGTAATTTACTTAACCGTCTATATAAAAGGGTTGTATAAATAGACGCTTGTCGATTTACGGATTAAAAGCAGTGTTGATCTGTAATTTAATACCATACTGCTCCTAAATGGGGTGCCAAAGCTGCGAAGTAAGCCGACTGTCTCTGTCTGACACTATAGATATTGACACTCTGTGCAGTCTAATAATTTCTTACTCGAAAAACATGCTTAGCCGTAGAAAGCTATATTTTATGGAAATTGGAATAAAATGCACTAATTTTGTCAGTCGATCCATGACTACCCAATTAGCATTGTGCTTGCCCAAGGTCATTGGCAACCCATTAATGAAGTCCATAATGATGTATTCCTATTCCCACTATAGGATTAGTGGCTGCAATAGTCCTCTAAGCCTCATGTGCTCAGCCGTAACCTACTGACACACCTAACAACTCCTTACATACCGGCTAACATCTGCCTTCATCTCTAACCACCAAAATAACCATCGCGTATCATGGTACATTTTGGTTCTACCAAGATGTACTGTATACCTAGATCTGTGAGCCTCCTAAAGAATACCATCGCATAACTCTGCCACTGCCAAAGTCCGCAATCTACCTCGGTGTCTCAAACTCTCATAAAAAGACTCGCGCTAATATGGGAAATCTAGACTCTGTGCCATGTCCCTGAACCTCTGATACATCACATCCACTCTCTAACACTCCAAAACGCACATGATAGATATTGTCGGTACTCTCATTTGTCCATAAATATGTGGGATTTTTTCTTTTATGGAGCGAAGTCGTGACCTCGGGTCACGATTTCACTTGAAAAGAAATCGTGACCCGAGATCACGATTTCTACTAAACATTACACCACCGATCCAAATCAACTCACTCTTCCTTCAACTCCCCCAACGAAGAGCAACTCAACTCTTCCTTCCTTCAACTCCCCGGATGAACAAACTCCACTCTTCCTATCCGTCCACCGAACCCGAGGTCACGACCCCAGTTGGCTCCATTGGTGCGGATCTTCTCTCCATTTTCAACTCCAGATCCGCACCGCAACCCACCCCCAACTCAATCTGTGTATACAACTCGTAAGATCAACATGTTTGGGGATTTTCGTTTGTTTATCCTTCTAGTGTTCATGTAATGTTGGTTGTTATGTTTTTTTTTTTTTTTTTTTTTTCCCATTTGAATTTTATTTTTTTTTGCCAATTAGTTGATGTGATTTATACAACTCGTAAGATCAACATGTTTGGGGATTTCGTTTGTTTAGGCTTCTTGTGTTCATGTAATGTTGATTGTTATGTTGTTTTTTTTTTTTTTTTTTTTGTATCTCGGTTGTTTTTTTCTAGCCGAAACGCGCTTTTTTTTTTTTAATCCGGCTGAATTTTTTGTTTTTTGCCAATTAGTTGATGTGATTTATACAACTCGTCGATCAACATGTTTGGGGATTTTCGTTTGTTTATGCTTCTTGTTCATGTAATGTTGGTTGTTATGTTTTTTTTTTTTTTTTTTTATCCTACTGAATTTTTTTTTTTTTTTTTTTTGCCAATTAGTTGATGTGATTTATACAACTCGTAAGATCAACATGTTTGGGGATTTCGTTTGTTTAGGCTTCTTGTGTTCATGTAATGTTGATTGTTATGTTTTTTTTTTTTTTTTTTTTTTTGTATCCGGTTGTTTTTTTCTAGCCGACGCTTTTTTTTTTTTTTTAATCCTACTGAATTTTTTGTTTTTTGCCAATTAGTTGATGTGATTTATACAACTCGTCGGATCAACATGTTTGGGGATTTTCGTTTGTTTATGCTTCTTGTGTTCATGTAATGTTGGCTGTTATGTTTTTTTTTTTTTTTTTTTATTTTTTTTTTATTCACGATTTCCACTCTCGTGGAAAACGTGACCTCGGGTCCTTTTTTATACTGGAAAACGTGACTCTAAGTCATTTTCCAGCGACCAAAAAAAAAAAAATTTACGTGGTCGAACCTTTGAACAAGATTGGGAAATAGTTTGGTCAATTTTTCTCTCCCAAACGTATTAATCAAGTAAAAACTCCTAAATATGTGCCTTTCTGGAACCTTTGACAAACTATTAACCAAAAACCAAACTCGTGGGTCATCTAGTAAACCACTCTCATTGTTTGGTCCTCTGCTGCTAAGGGCACCTACTACAACATTTGCCTTTTCAAGTCGATACTCGATGGCAAAGTTGTAGTCCTTCAGCAACTCTAACCATCATCATTGTCTTATATTCATATCCTCTTGAGTGAAGAGATACTTCAAACTCTTATGATTTGTGTATAGTGCGAACCTCTCACCGTAAAGGTAGTGTCTCGACACTTTTAGTGCAAATACGACCGCTGCAAGCTCCAGGTCGTGCACTGGATAGTTCCACTCACGGGTCCTCAGCTGAAGCGGTGAATAGGCTATCACTCTGTCTCCCTGCATCAATACGCATCCCAATCCGATGCCACAAGCATCTATGTGAGCTGTCAACTCTCTACCCAGCTCTGGTAACACTTACAACGGCGCAAAGGTCAACTTGTTCTTCAACTCTGTGAAGGCTACCTCGCACTCTCTAGACCAATCGACAACCACATCCTTCTTGGTCAATCTAGTCATAAACGCTGCGATCTTAGAGAAATCTTGTATAAACTGCTGATAATATCCTGCCAATCCCCAAGAAGCTCTTTATGTCTATCACACACTCTGATGTAGGCTGGTCAATGATAACATGAATCTTACTCAAGTCCACTGATATCCCCTATCGCTGATCACATGTCCCAAGAATTTTACCTTTGAAAGCCAAAACTCACACTTACTGAACTTAGCGTACAATCTGTGTTCTCTCAAAATCCTCAACGTCTCTCGGAAATGCATCTTGTGGTCCTCACGAGTCTTGGAATAAATCAAGATCTCATCGATGAAGACTACTACAAATCGATCCAAAAATGGCCTCAGAACTTGGTGCATCAAATCCATAAATACAGTCGATAAGTTTGTCAATGCAAACGACATGACAGTGAACTCAAATAACTCATAACGCATGCTGAACACCGTCTTGGGTATGTCCTCCTCTCTGATCCTCAACTGATTATATCTTGATCTCGGATCAATCTTGGAGAAGAACTATGCTCCATCTAACTGGTCGAATAGGTCGTCGATCTTGGGCAAGGGGTATCTATTCTTGGCTGTCACTTGATTCAACTTTTGGTAGTCTATGCACATTCTCATGCTACAATTCATCTTCCTAAAAAATAAGACTGGTGCTCCCCAGGGTGACATTCTTGGGTGTATGAAACTATTCTTAGATAGTTCCTCTAGCTAAGCCCTCCGCTCCTCGTTCTTTGGCCGTGACATATGGTAAGGTATGCTCGTTATAGGTTGTGTGCTTGACAATAACTCAATCATAAACACTACCTGTCTTGGGCGGGGGTATTCCAGGTCGATCTTTAGGAAAAACATATGGGAACTCACTTACTACTGGGACATCCTCAATCTTGGCCACTGGCCTCTCGTTGGACTCTGTTATCCCTGTGAGGGTCTCCATCTCCTAGGTAGTCGCTAACCCACCTTTAGTGATTAGAACTGATGTCGCAACTCTAGTGAATGTGAACTTGGGAATCCCTAATATCTGGAAAGTGATGATTTTCCTGAAACAATTCAACTGGGCGTGGTATTCTGCCAACCAATCTATGCTAAAGAGTATATTGAACTCTAGGTACTTAATACTAAGAGATCTATAGGTAACTGATGACCACCAACCTCAACTAGACAATCTTTACAAATCCGGTTTGGGTATATTTTATCTCCAGTGGTCGTACTGAGGATAAGGTAGGTTTTAACGCTCTCAAGTGTAAAACCAACTCTCCTACCATCAGTCTTGAAATAAATGATAATGTACCACCTGAATTTATCAATGTATGCATAGGACGACAAAAAAACTAACATACCCTGGACGAGATGTCGAGACACGTTATGGTCTGGTAGACAACCGCGTGCACCTGCTCCCTCGCCTAAACTGGCCTAGCCGCTAATGGTGGCACTGGCTCCTTGGTACATTTACTCTTGTAGTGCCTTTTCTGCTTACATCAGAAACATGTGACATGCTGCCTATGTCTAGAGCTCTGACTGCTATCCACTGGAGTCTGTCCTGATGCATTGGAGTGAGGGACGGTGTCGCTCCAAATAAAAAATGACTCATGGGCCAATGTCCTTTTATAAACATCCTGAAGTGTCCTAGCCCTTGTCGTCACAATTGCACCTCCAATCTCCAGTCGGATTCCTCGAATACAGTAGTGGACCTGAATTCTCTACACTGACTGAAACAAGTATCTGAATCTCTCCATATACTAAATCATCGTCTGGCTACCATGCCTTCGCTCAAGAACTCATATCTCAGTTTTAGCTGAACCTCGATCGGGATATATTGATCATATAAAATCTTCTTGAACTCTGCCTAACTCGGCTCTCCGTGGGCGACTGTGTGGGCAGTCCACCATACTGCAACATCTCCCTAAAGCATAAACTTGGAAATCCTAGCCCGTATGCTTTCGCGAATCCTCAAAATTCTGTGGAGTCTATTATGTGAAAGGAACCACTTCCCAACTACCTTTAGGTTTCCTCCTCTATAGTTGTAGCCTGGCTGAAAATGAACGAATTCCTTAATCAGCTATGCATAAGCTAATAAGGAGGTCTCAAATGTGATCTCATGGGGTGGAATCAGTGTCGCTGCTACGACCGGTGTAGCCATTGATGTAGTGACTACTGGAAGTATCTCGGTAATAATGGTCGTGTCACCTGAACAATTAGGGCGACAACTGTCGGCTCAACAGAAGTGGTGTTGGCAAGTGTGACAGGGGCTACCGTGGCCGCTACTTGCACTTAAACCAATCGAAGGATCTCCTCGAGTTGTAAACTAAGAAGTGCGGCCGTGTCGCGCAAGATCTGATCTGAGTTGGCAGGTGTCGAGCTGCTCGTCTTGGCCCCATCATCCGTATGTAGAATTGGCCGTCCATCCATATCAAATTTGCTAATCGCGAACGTGCCGCAAGTCAACGTCGTACTATGCGTATATAAATATTACAATTAATATATACACTTATAGGTCCTAGCACTACCTGCTGATTTTACTTCATAACTAAAGTTTTAGTTCAGGATCTTCGGGTTCCCAAATCTAATATTTGTTTATTAAGCTTTATTCGGTTATATTAAAGTTTTCCCTAGGTTTTGATACCAACCGTGATGACTCCAAATTCCGAGGCAAACCATCGCCGGACACGTCACCAGGTCATGCTACGTCACTTGCATACTTGTCCATAACAGCCTGCGAACTAACCATCTTATACCCCGACTTAGTCAATTTCGATATTTAAACGATTATTTTGTCAAAATATACAAAGTTGTAAAATTTTATAACTTAACTTATTAGTTTTGATTCATTCATTTTTTTTAGTAGCCGAAGTCTTAATAATATGCAAATAAATAATGCAAACGAGTTTTGCATTAATTAACAACCTATGGGGTGGAAACCTGGCAAAAGTATACCATGTATATCAATAAAGGTGACAAAAAGTATAGTAAGTGTCAATATACATGTATCATGTAGTAAGTCTCCCGAAATGATCCCAAAGATAGTATATATATAAATAGAAACTCCTACTAGTGAAGCTAGTGAGGGCGCTCTAAGTCAGAGGTACTCACCAAGCAACTCCTTCACTTGGCTTGTCGTACGATCTGCAACTTGCCATAAAACAATGGCAAGTTTTAGTGAGTAAATCCTAGAGAAATTCAATTAGTATTCACGGGAAATCCAAGGAAAATGGCTACAATTCATGTAAATAAAATAAATAAAAGAAAATGTAAAGCATGAATATAAGTCGTTGAGATAATCAAGAATATGGGACGCGAGTGTGGTGTATAGTTGTCGAGCCCTGGGACGTAATACTAAATCGAGAAAGCCCTGGAGGCAAGATAGTCTTCTCCCACTCTTCACGGTCGAAATAAGGAACTCTATTGGTCGAAATGCAGACTTCCGCCCAATGCCTCAAAAGAGAGGAACTCTATGATGGAGGCGAGCCTCACGCCAACCCACTATGGAGATCATCGGCTTGCGGAGAAAAATCTCACGCATAGTCAAAGGTATGACCAACACCATAGCAACAATCAGATCATCATATACGAGAGAGCCGAAAATGGGTTATACCGTCCCTTTGACCATACATAGGCACATACGGGAATAGAGTAAACATGCAAACCGAACTGGCAAAAAGTAATGTGAAATAAATAAATTTACGAAGGAAATAGGTAAATTCTAAGCTGATTTTCTTATAGGTTTACTTACTTCAAGCAATTGCACTTATCCCTCCAAAATTTCTCGCTCATGCATCGAGATGCGTACTCGACATCCGTCTATAGTCTCCCAAGTCCTTGGTGTCAAATTATATCACTTTAATTATTTTAAAGTCATATTAAGTGAGTTTGTAATGTAGGGCCAAAAATCTGTAATTTTATTTAAAAAGTTTAGTTTTGGCACACTTTTTGGGTTATATCGGGGTGCCGAACGCCCCGAAAGCCTTGAAACTATTTTTACTACCTTTTTCTTATTTTTCATGTTTATTTGGGACTGAGGCTATGTTGTTGTTGTTGTTTTTCTTATTTTCCATGTTTATCTGATTTTCTCTAGAATTCTCCATAATTTTAGCTATTTTTACCTATTTTTATGTAATTTATGTAATTTATTTTCATTTAAAATCATTTTTATTTAATTTTTATTTAATTTTTAAATTTTTTAATGGGCTGGACCCGAACTAGGCCCAATTCTGATGGGCCCAAACCAGGCCCAGTTTGGATGGGCCCAACCACCTAGACCAGGGCGATCCGACTCGGTCCATCTTGGTTCGGGTTGGCTCGACCCAACCCACCTGGGCTCAGGTCGGTCCGAATCTACCCAGCTTGGGTAGCCAGGCCCAGCCCACTTAGCTACCTCCTCCCCTCCAAAATCGTCTCTTCCATAGACGTTGAGTTTTTATTAATAAAACAATAATAACATCCACATCAACAACAACAAAAATAACACAACCTAATCACCATTAAAGCCTTAATTTCTCTGCCAAAAAATTACAAAATCAACAAACATCCACTTCGATTTGAAGATCTTCGCGAGAGCCACCAAGAGGAGAGAGCACTACAAGAGATGTGAGATCGAGTTGAAAGAGTGATGAAGAGCTTGGTGATGGAGAGTTGTAAGAGAAGAAGAAAATGAGGGAGAGAAGAGAGAGTTCGAGTAGAGAGGAGGAAGAAGAGATATTTTCCTCTTTTTTTGATTTAAATGAGAGAGGAGAGAGAAAGAGAGGTATGAGTGTGAGTATGGTGATTTGATTGGTGATGTGACATCTAAACCCTTGACTACCCCATACACCCGCATTACGTGCACCCTTTTGTCACTATGCGCGCATAACGCGACCAAATGTAATTATTAACTAGTGCGACGTGAATGATTAAATAATAAAATAAATAAACACGGGCCACACAATAACAACAAAATTTACCTCGTTAGGCATACCCTAAACTTTTCTGTGACGTCCACGTGGGTCTAAGCTTAGGGTCATAGTATGTGACTTGCTAGTTAATCAAGATTAATTAAAGCGGGCCATTACAACTATGTCACTCTTAATTGTGGAGATATCTAGTCCAATGAAATAGCATGCTATTAGGTAGGTGTGTGATGATATTGTAATCTATTTTCATTTGTGTATTAGATATCCAATTACATTTGTTGGATTCCTAAACCATGTCATTTATTAAATTATGAAAGTAGTTTTTTTTTTTTTTTTATCTAGGACCATGATATGATAGAGATGTGCATGACATTCGGGGTCACTAGACTTTCAGGGTTGTTGAGATCTCACCACTAGCTTGTGCAACATATGGGGTATGGGACCCGAGGTTGTTAACAAGTATACATCATATATGACTAGAACTTGTGATAGACTTTGAAGGCATAGAGCTCAGGTCTGACCTTCAACAGAGATGTAGAGCTTAACTCCATCCCGAGATAGTGGAATAAAGGCATTTGTGAGAAGGCTCACAACCAACCAACTTTAAATCATTACTACTTAGCCATGTCTCAGTTTCATATTGATTAACTGAAGAGTCTATTAGCATGATCTTATTTTCAACATAGTTGCTATTATTATGCTTTTAGATTCTTGTTGTATATTTGAAAATGCGGATATATGTCTCTAAGTGTTACTTTCTACTTTCTTGTACTCACCGTCCTTTTTATGATCATGGGTGAAGATTCGTCGAGTAGCAGACTAGGCAAGGAGAAGATTGATTATTACCTCCGAGCCGACATAGCACTGCTACGTCTGATTTTGTAGGTTTTTTATTTGTTGTATGACTTATATATATATATATATATATGTTTCTTGGATATTTTTTGGGATGTATACATTGGGTTATGAGATAGTTACTTGACCAAAACACATGTATATATGGTTATCGCTGTTTTATTCTATATATGCATGTGATCGTTGTTTTCTTGGTTTTCCACATATTTAGTAATCATGTTAAATGCTTATGCTAAATTGGTAAGACTTATGCTGAATAAATGTTAAATTGTATAACTTTTGATTAACTCTGATTTATTATTTGACATAAAATAAGAAAATGCTTATTTTAAAAAAAATTAATTTGTAAGTGGAAAAGGTTTATAAAAGCTGACTAATACATTGTTAAATCCTATGTGGTGGAGGTTAGAGTTTAATGACGAGATTAGGCTGGGTGGTGCCCTAATTTGAGAAGGGATCGTCACAGTCATCGATTTACGCGGAGATTTTGAATGCGCTATGTTGCCCATGTTTCTCGGACTCACAAGGTCGAGATGTCTAACATGCATCTCAGCCCTACTACGCCGTAACTAGGTAACTCTACTTGGCCAATATAAATGGATATGATGGTTTAGGTTTCGATTATTGTGATCCGTTATATGGCTATACTTTTTGACTCCATGTTACTAAGATGCATACTGTTAGTCTCAGTCATGTTACATCGAAACGCATCTTGTGGGTCTCGATCATGCTACTTTGCACAGTTTATTAGTGATGAAATTTGATGTTTATGTCATTGTTGTGTGTTTAATTAGTGCTTCTTTTCATTATTGTAAGTCCCTACGCAGGACACGGGGTGTACATCTAGCGAACCCTTCCCGGATTTCACAGCTACCTTTACACCGGTCGAGCCATTCGATAGTAGGGAGAAAATAGTTTTTTAGGCACAGGCTACAACAAAATAGTGTTGATTTGTTGTCATCATACTAAAATCTAGTACATCAATGGGTCAGTGAGCTAGGTTTTCTATTGGGTGCGAGAGGTTCAATTCATTTGATCGTAAGATTTTAAAAGGAAAGAAGAAGAAAATTAGTAGCAACAATGAGGATGGGGCCGAGGACAAGCACAAGGTCGCTGCTTCGAAGAAGTGTGGATGTTAATTCAAGTTGATTGTGAAACAAGAGGTTGATAACAAATGGCTTGTGCAAGTTGTGTGTAGGGTGCACAACCACAAGTTTACAAACAATTTAGTTGTCCATTCATATGACGGGAGGCTTACCGTACCCAAGAGGGTGATTATGCAAGATATGAGTATGACTAGTACCCGAACTTAAGACATTCTACCCAACTTAAGGAGAAAAATTCAAAAAATGTAACTGCCATGAAAACAATCTACAATGAGTGAGCTCAATTAAGAAGGATTGAAGTTGAGGATAAGACAAAGATGTAGATGTTAATGAAGAATGAATGAGGATAGGTACGTTGAGCAAAATGTTCTTGGGAAGGATCAGATGTCATCATAGGCCTGTTCTTTCTCACCCTATTTCACTGCGGCTTCTCCGGTGCTTTCATCGTATCTTGCTTATGAACTTCACATACAAGACTAATAGGCTCAAGTATCCATTACTCAAGATTGTTGGTGTCTCCTCTACTAATACGAATTTCATTTTTGCACATGCAGTCTTAGCTAAGGAGATGATTGTTTGACTACGCATGGGCTTTAAGGCAGTTGAGGTCATTTTTGGATGGGTGGCCACTTCATGTGGTCATATTAAACGATAGAGATAAAGCTCTCATAGGGGCCATCGAGGAAGAATTCTCGGGTTATACACACTTACTTTGTGGTTGGCATGTAAATATGAGTGTGATTGCTAAGATAAGAGAATTATTATCTAAAGAGGAGGACTACAATCGATAGTATGGGATGTGGATAGATGTGGTACACTCTCATACTGAGTCAACACATAGGGGCAGACTTAAGGAACTAGAAGATGAACATGAAAGAATGTCAGGTTATGTTCGGGACACGTGGTTGTGTCAGAAAGAGAAATTTATGGTTGCGAGGATAGACAAGGTCATGCATTTTGGGAATGCCACTACGAATCGTATGGAAGGTGTTCATGCTATTTTAAAGAAGGAGTTGGGGACATCACATCGACATTTTGGTGCGTGCCACTCAAAATTGCTGTGTTCCCACATGATTGCACTACATATATTGAATGGAAGCCCACTTACTCTCGATGAGGTTTGTGGCGGCCCTCGCCTCCCCGTGGTGACGTGTCTCCGTGTACTCCTTGCCAGCTGGCCCAACTACACATGTACGACACCTGCCCGTCCTTACTCTGTCTCGAGATTCGCATCCACTTGTGTGTGTATGGTGTATAAATGACAAATGCAGCGGAAGTTGTACGTAAATGCAAGAAATATTAATCAAGTTAACAAATCCTACCATGGAAAACCTTGAAAAGTACTGTGTAGAAAGGTAGATAATTGCACCATATAAAACTAAGCATGTACGAGGTCATATCACTCCCCGGTTCCCAAAAAAATCAAAATATCAAAATAATCACACGTACAAGTAATCTCAGAGGTAGGCAGTCAGAGATAGTCGTCTAAGATCTCCTTGCCTTTACTTGTACTCAGATCTGCACTCAATCATCACAGAAGAAAATGGATGACAATACCAGTCAGTAAAATCCCAAGGAACTCCTCCGAGCATTCATATAAATAAATGGAATTCAATAAATACTGTTAAATAAACATGCAGAATGTAAACAGACAATCGTAAGTAGGGCATTGCATGCGTAAATAACAATAAAGTGCAAATGTGTGTGTCTATTCCAGTCAAACTAAATCATACTTCGGGATTTCCTTCCAGGATCCCACTAGTGGGCGCACCCAACTAGCTATCACCTGATCCCTCTCGGTGGCCGGCGTAGACCTACGACGCACCGACACATGTAGCAGTTCCCTCGGGTCGTTATCCGCCGAGCACTCCTGATATACATGCTATGATCTAGAATGCATAGACACGTAACAGAACATCCGGTGGGAGTAACTCAACCAGTCGTCCAAAAGATGACAAGATAAGAAGGTAAGTAAAAGCACGAAGAATACTGGAAATGAATGAAAAAACGAAACAAAATAAATACTTGAGAGTTTTCCCTTTGGGTTTTACAAACCTCATAACGCGCTCTCCTACCTTGTAATCAATCCCCGGATCTAAGTCCACTGGGTCCTTGGTCGCCAATTGATCACCCGTGTCAACCTATGTCCATTTTGATGGGGCATGTGCCCTAGGTCAATCCATTAACTGTCTTTATGAATACGTTTAGTTAATAAAAATAGAGGATTTCATTTGCTGTTTATTATAATTAATTTGCATGTTTACATTATAATAAGATCCATGGGTATTTACATAAATATCCTAAATGTCCCTAGTCGATCATTATACTGGGAACTATAATGAATTAAGACTAGTGTGAGTCTTGATTGATGATCATATGATGATTATACGTATAGGGATACGAATCAAGATCACGAGTACTTGTTAGGGAACAAAGTACTGGACCGACCCGCTATGAGAACATAACATGGATTAAGTCATAGTTGTTTCTCATGATAGGTATATATTCCAGTCCTCTGACTTGAGATTACCAGAGACTTCAACATTAGGAACACAGTGATTTGACACAATCAAACGTTGTCTTTAACCGGACGATTATAAAGGTTGTGATTGGTTACTGTGTGAGCAATGTGATGCGGTTGTGTAATCGAGATAGAATTTGTCCCTCTCATATAAAGAGAGATATCTAGTGGATCCCTCGATGTGTTAGACTGTTAAAAAGCCTAGTCTAAGTGAATTGATATTGATCAATGTCACTTGGATGTTTTCGGTCTACCTAGAGATCGAGACTAGTACGATTGAACATGTTGGATGACAATTCCATGCCTTATGTTTGATCGAAAGGATATCGTGTGACAAAAGGATGTTATATACATTATTGATTAGGTTGTATCGATTTGATATTCGTACGACTTGGGTAGTCATAATGTCTTGCTAGAGGCCGCTTATGACTTGTATACCAAAATGTGTTTTGGTACACTGCCAACGTTGTATGAGCCTATTGGGTCGCACACTAAGAATGGTTTTGCGAGATTTTAAGACGATTCGAAAAAATGAATTTTATGTGATAAAATTCATGACAGAAACGTCCTTGTGGTGTATTACACTTATACTTCTTTAAGTAAGGGTATATGTGTAATTTACTTAAACGTCTATATACAAGAGTTGTATAAATAGACGCTTTAAGTTAGAATACACTAACGAAAGATCAAAAGGCCAAAACTCCTTTTTCGTTTAAGAAACGACTTAGGGTTTTTGGTATGCTCTGGATCGTTTTGGAGAGATTCAAAAGGTTTGGCATTCTCTCGACGCTAGCACTTCGAATCTCGGCCGCCGTTCGTGTGTGGACTGCTGATAGAGGGCGTTCGTCGTTGGCAGCGCCTTAGAGATCGATCAACCTTCTGAAAGGTATATTGCGATTGAGGTATGATTAAGTTTTTCATGGTTTAAACGTTTTTAATGGAATTAGATTCGGATCCTGTTGGGGTTTTTGTCAAAATTGTTTTGTAATCTCCGCTGCGTATGAACCCCAAAACCCAACACATTTATCAATAATTTAATTTAGCATGAAATTTTTCAACAAATTTCTTAAATTCCTAGGCCAAATTGCCTATTTCGCACTTTTTGAGGCAAAACCCCACAAAACGTCGCGTCCGAAATATCCAAATATTTTATTTTTCATAGAAATTCATAAATTTATATTTATTTTATGGAAATATATTTTTTCAGAATTTTTCTCAATTTTTTCCTTTTTTTTTAATTGAAATTTGGTTTAGGGTTTGGGATTGGGGTTGGGATTGCTCTCCACCCCAACCCCCGGTGGACTCGATGGCAGGGGATACACCCCTGCCATCACCATCGCTACCCGGTTCGGCCTCCATGGCTGAACCTTTGTCTCGCCACCACCGCCAACCCGAAACCCACAACGAAAACCACTAAAACGCACCTCGATCGCGACGTTTCCTCCCTCTTCTCTCCTTCCCGGCTTCTTCTCCTCCTCTCCTCTTTTTCTTCCTCGCTATCGGCCTCCCTGGTGTGTGTATGGTGTAAGTGGGTAGGTGGGTGGTGGACAAGTGGCGGGAGTGTGTGACAAATGTTGCTTAGGGTTCTATGAGTGTGACACCAAATCGTAACACCGCTACGACACTCGCTCGTGTTTTCGGGCGTTTCAACACCCGGTTTAGCGTCTGAAACGTGATATCCGCACATCGCCGCGTCATTCGTAACCCAATATATATATTCCATATTCATTACGTGACAAAAGTTTTATTTAATTTGTGTGTTTTCGTTTTCCCGACCCAATTGTCGGTCCCGTCGACTATCCGAAACCTGTGTCGACATGTATATCGAGGTGACTATAGTTCACACAATCTCGTTATGTGTTAGTTTCCTCGTCCTAATATTTAGTCTCGTCAACTACCCGTCACCCGTGTCGACACGCATATCGAGGCAAATACTGTTCACACCCTCACACATAATATTTTTCAACATACACACATGCGATGTATTTCAATACATTTCACCGTAAATATGCATCAAACACACAATAACTAGCATACCTAAGTCCCCGTGTATCCTAGCGCACCGCACCGTCCACGTAAATCCGAGCTCGCGTCCACGCCCGTAAATTTAAGAGACATTAATAAAATTGGCCGTTACAGTTCTTCCCAACTAAATAAAATTTTGTCCCGAAATTTAACTGTAAGACATAGCTCAAACCATCGTGACACCTATCCGTGTATTTCTTTTGTCTATCCTGTACAGCTCACAGTTTTTGACGAATTTGTCGAATTTTCTCTGTGTGATCAATAACTATCTCTGGCCCTACGTGTATACCGAGACCGGTGTGCATCTTCCAGAATCCCGTCCCGTATCTCCCGATCCGTAGGTATCCACAATCTCCCTTGGTATCTCAAATATCGATATGTGGTTTCTGCCTAATCAGTGCATTCCGGATTTCGCGACAGACCACTGACCCGCTCACAGAGCCCATCGACCCTCTTACACTCGGCAACCCGTTCAATTGATACGGTCAGTATCCTCATCTGATAACAAATGTGATATTTCGCCATAGTAGACAACTCGGCCACACACTTAATTGATGTTGCCTGTAATAAGCCATGCTCATGTGTCATCCGTTGTAGAACAATCAGACTGTTGAGTCCACTCCTGCTCAATGTGTCTGCTACGACATTCGTTTTGCCAGGGTGATACTCAATAGCGACATCGTAGTCCTTCAACAACTCCAACCATCTCCGCTGACGCATATTCAAATCCCTTTGAGTGAAAATGTATCTTAAACTCTGGTGATATGTATAAAACACGAATCGCACTCCATAAAGATAAGGCCTCAATGCCTTTAGTGCAAAGACGATCGCTGCAAGCTCCTAGTCGTGCACTGGATAATTAAATCGACAAAATCCCGAACCACCGAAACGTTTTCAATCCAAACCTCTGTTCGAATTTTTGGCTCACCTATCGCCGTAAACGCCTCCATCTCCTACGCCGTAGCTAGTCGGCCTCTCATGATGGGTGAGTCAGTTACCGATCCAAATACTACGAACTTCGGCATTCCAAGAATATGAAACTCTATCGTCTTGCCGTAACAATCTATCCGTGCATGATAGGATGCTACCCAATCATCCCGAGCAGTGTGTCAAACTTTAAATACTCTAATACTCGAAGATCCGCTAGTAGTTGATGTCCATCTACCTCTATCATCACGTCTTGACATATTCAGTTAGGGTATATCTTATCCCCAGTATCTGTATTGAGAACAAGATGTGGCTATAGTGTCTGTGTAACTAACCCTAACAATTCAATAATGCGTCTAACATGAAACAATAAAGTACAACCAGAATCAAACATAACATGTATATGGCGACCAAATATAAGTAATGTACCTTCAACGAGTTGCCTAGTCGCCTTACTATATGGATGTGCTAACGCATGTACTCTATCTCTGGCCTGGTCTGATGCTCGTCGTGGCGATGGCGGTGTCCGACAGTCAGCCCTCAAGTGTCCCCTCTGCCCATACTGGTGGAATCTTTGGCTCTCCATTCTACTTATCTGTCTGTCTCCAGATCTCAGACCCTGACCCCGGTCTTCCTGACCCCTATCATGTCCCCTTTGATCTCGACCCTGATGGTACTCCTGTGGCTGTGCCCTCTGTCGATCCACTGGTGCTGAAGTAATAGCATGAACTGGCTATGACTTTTCATATCAGAACTGACTGCCCTGAAACTCATCCCGACAGCCCCTCTCCCGTCTATCATCTCTCCAGTCTCTATCCGGATGATCCATCGGTCTCTTTTGCCTATGACTAGACTGAGAACTCTGCCCTGACTGTACCTCCCTACTAGTCACACGTCGGCCAACCCTCTGCAGTAGGTATGTCTCATGAGCCAATGCCCTGTCAAAGATCTTTTGCGGTGTCGTGGCTCCGGTCGAGACAACTGCTAATGCAATCCTATCATCAACCCCTCTGGTGAAATAATAAATCTGCAAGCGCTTTGTCCCGGCAACATCTAGAGAGAACTGGAGCAAATGTTGGAACCTCTCCATATACTGCATCAAAGTCTGATTCCCCTGTCGCGGGGCCAAGAACTCTTCCCTCAGTCTCAACCTAACCTCCATCGGTATGTAGTGATTGCAAAATAGCTCCCTAAACTCAGCCCATGTCGTAGGTTCCGGATGAGTATCTGTATATGTCGTCCATCAGACTGCCGCATTCCCTCTCAAACAGGATCCCGAAAGTTGTGCCTATACTGTCTCATCGTTCCTCATCAGCTTATGAAAATGACCCATCTCCCTATAGCCTCGGTATCACCGCTTTCGTAAAAGAATCCAGGCTGAAACTTCAGAAACTCTCTCAATAACTTCGCCTCTAGCGCTAGAACAAATGCTGATGTCGAAGGAGTGTCGGCAGCGAGGGTGGCAATAACCTAGTCTGTTGTCGTGTTTGAAGGAGCAAAAGTCGACGTCCCCAAAGGAACAACTGCGGTAGCTGTATCTGTGGGTGCCTCTGACGCTACCCCCTGAACTGGTGTCTGTGGTATCCCCTGAACATCAGCTGTCTCCACCGGTACAATCATAGCTACAGGCTCTCTAGCTGAAGTGAGTGCCGCCGATCCGCCAGCATGCGGTGCCTCGCTCGCGTAATAGCTTGTAATATCTCAGCTATCTGTGTCTCCTGGGCCGAGAGTCTATCCTCCACACTCGCCCTAATCGGGACATCCCTAGTCACATCGCTAGTCTGTATAGTCTCAAACGACACACCAGACTATCCGTCCATAATCAAGATCGAGAACGTGCTCCAGATAAGTCTTGAGGTATATACGTATATCATATAGTAACATGAAAATATATCACATATATAAACTCTAACTCTCCCCTCCTCACATCACTTCCCAACTAAAGTTCTAATGCAATCACTTCAAGTTTCCACATCTAAATTCATTAATTAAGTTTTATTGTCTTATGACTTCTTCTTTACTCTAATACCAATTGTGGCGTTGGTATCACAATATCTTAAGCCAACCTATTTTTGATACCAACTGTGGCGGCCCTCGCCGCCCGGGGTGACGTGTCTCCGTGTACTCCTGGCCAGCCGGCCCAACTACACGTGTACGGCACCTGCCCGTCCTTACTCTGTCTCGAGATTCACATCCACTCGTGTGTGTACGATGTATAAATGACAAATGCAGTGGAAGTTGTACGTAAATGTAAGAAATATTAATCAAGTTAACAAATCCTACTATGGAAGAACCCTGACAAGTACTGTGTATAAAGGTAGATAACTGTACCATATAAAACTAAGCATGTACAAGGTCATATCACTCCCCAGTTCCCAAAAAATCGAAATATCAAAATAATCACACGTACAAGTAATCTCATAGGTATGCAGTCAGAGATAGTTGCCTAAGATCTCCTTGCCTTTACTTGTACTCGGATCTGCATTCAATCATAACGGAAGAAAATGGATGACGAGACTAGTCAGTAAAATCCCAAGGAACTCCTCCGAGCATTCATATAAATAAATGGAATTCAATAAATACTATTAAATAAACATGCAGAATGTAAACAGACAATTGTAAGTAGGGCATCGCATGCGTAAATAACAATAAAGTGCAAATGTGTGTGTCTATTCCGGTCAGACTAAACCATACTTTGGGATTTCCTTCCAGGACCCCACAGTGGGCACACCCAACTAGCTATCACCTGATCCCTCTCGGTGGCCGGCGTAGACCTACGACGCACAGACACATGTAGCAGTTCCCTTGGGTCGTTATCCACCGAGCACTCCTGATACACATGCTATGGTCTAGAATGCATAGACACACGATAGAACATCCGGTGGGGGTAACTCAACCAACCGTCCAAAAGATGACAAGATAAGAAGGTAGGTAAAAGCACGAAGAATACTGGAAATGAATGGAAAGACGAAAGAAAATAAATACTCGAGAGATTTCCCTTTGGGTTTACAAACCTCACAACGCGCTCTCCTACCCGTAATCAATCCCCGGGTCTAAGTCCACTGGTGGTCGCCAATTGATCACCTGTGTCAACCTATGTCCATTTATTAATAATTTAATTTAGCAAGACAATTTTCGACAAAGTTTTAAAATTCTTAGGCCAAACTTCCCTATTTTGCGCTTTTCGAGGCAAAACCCCGCAAAAAGTCCCATCCAAAATATCCAAATATTTTATTTTTTCATAGAAATTCGTAAATTTCTATTTATTTTATGGAAATATATTTTTTTCAGAATTTTTCCCAATTTTTCTTTTTTTTTAATTGAAATTTGGTTTGGGGTTTGGGGTTGGGGTTGCTCTCCACCCCAACCCCCGGTGGACTCGATGGCAGGGGATACACCCCTGCCATCACCATCGCTACCCGGTTCGGCCTCCATGGCCGAATCCCTGTCTCTCCACCACCGCCAACCCGAAACCCATAACAAAAACCACTAAAACGCACCTCGATCGTGAAATTTCCTCCATCTTCTCTCCTTCCCGGCTTCTCCTCCTCCTCTCCTCTTCTTCATCCTCGCTCTCGGCCTCCCTGGTGTGTGTGTGGTGTAAGTGGGTAGGTGGGTGGTGGACAAGTGGCGGGAGTGTGTGATAAATGTTGCTTGGGGTTGTATGAGCGTGATACCAAATCGTGACACCGGCCCAGGGGATGAGATTTCCATGATCAGACGAAGAGGACCGCTACGACGCTCATGTTGTATGGCGTTTCGACGCCCGATTTCGCGGTCGAAACGTGATATCCGCACATCGCCGCGTCATTCATAACCCAATATATATTTCATATTCGTTACGTGACAAAATTCTTATTTAATTTGTGTGTTTTCATTTTTCCGACCCAATAGTCGGTCCCGTCGACTATCCGAAACCTGTGTCAACACGTATATCGAGGTGACTATAGTTCATACAATCTCGTTGTGTGGTAGTTTCCTCGTCCTAATATTTGGTCTCGTCAACTACTCGACACCCGTTTTGACACGCATATCGAGGCAAATCCTGTTCACACCCTCAAACGTAATGCGTCCACATAAATCTGAGCTGGCGTCTACGTTCGTAAATTTGAGATACATTAATAAAATGGGTCGTTAGAAGGTTAATCCGTATTGGAAGAAGTTGAACTTGAGACCGATACGTGTTTTTGATGAATAAGAATATGACTTTGAGTATTAGGCTAAAATTGAAGCAATGGAGTCCAAGTACCGAAACGACGGTCCCAATATAAATGCGAAGACTATCCAAAAGTTGAGGGAAATCACATGCTATGTCTCGACCTTTATTTCCATACCTAAGGAGAAGGTTAAGCCTAGGGTCGCGAGCGTAGTAGTAGTCCTTTGGCCCTAAAGAAGAAGGCCTAAAAATATAAGGAGAAAATCGACAAATCTACAGCGTGGGACCCAAATCAGTTTGAGTTTTATGAGGCTCGAACTAAGTTAGCTAAGGCTTGAGCTAAGTCGGATGAGGCTCAAGGAACACATGAGTCTGGGTCTCAGTTTGTTGCATTTCAAACTAATTCTCCCGAGGCTCGAGAAACGCAAGAATTTGGGTTCGAGGTTGCTTAGACTCCAGCTAAGTCTCCCAAGGCTCGAGGAACTAAAAAGTCTGGGGTTGTTGCTTCCAATTACACCGAGCCAACCAATCTTCTAATAGTGCAAGGGGAAGGAAGAGAGGAACGTGATGAGGTTGGGTTACTTCCGTCTATTTGGCGCACTTAGGCGGTCAACAACCTAATCTAAGGTTTCTACTGGGTTTGTTGATGAGATCCTCGATATCTAGGTACCACATTGGCACAATACAGTGGATGTTGACTCTGACGGACTGCGAGTATTGAGCAATAGGACGTGTTTTAGGGTATGATTCTAGGGAAGGTAGATGTCGGTGAGGAGGGAACTAGTGGAGGAGCTTAATAGTATCATGGATTTCTACATAAATATGTTTCAATTAGAAGCAATATTCAACACATGTAAAAATTCCATTAGTTGTTTTCAGACCCACGCACCACTTTCTTTTTGGTTGGCTTGACCAGATATAGGGTTAATCATCACCAATTGTTACAAAAGGCATTTCGTTTCTTTGTCGAAGAAAGGAAACACTGTTTGTTCCCTACCATTAGCATGACCCTTCTTTTATCTAAGAGATGCATCATTTGGTTGTGCTTGGTTAACACTTCTCATTTTGTTATGGTGAGAGCCCTTACATCTTTTTTTTTCATGGTTTGTGTTGTTAATTGTTCATTTTGAACTTACTTTTACTATTTCTTAATTGTAGTTACGCATGAAGGATAGCGCACCTTTACCACGTGTCGTGAGATAATGAGAAGTATATGCCACTGAAGAAAGTAAGGTTTGGGTCGATGGGTTCAACATTCTGCCTCGACCACAACCAACTCTACCTGCGGCTTGTGTTTTTTGATTGAAACTTGGAACTTGATTGATTGATGGATTAAAACTTGGAACTTTATCGATTAAAACTTGGAACATGCACCACTTTTTGCGTGTGTGTTGCATTTTTTTTTTTTTGGTATACACGGTTATATATGAGTATATATGGATGGTTATGGTATAACAATTATGTTGGCTCTTCTTTTGTTTGAATGATGGACATGTTTAATTAGTCTTTAAATTGCTTGAATCTTGAAACATGTGCTATGTTTATTTGTTGGTGGTTATATATGGGTGGGAATATACCAACTTTTGCAATTTGTCAGTTTTATTTTATTGAAACTAATTGTTGGGGATTCACTTTTTACTTTTTGTTTTCAAATTCTAAATAATGGATTGTATCTATTTTGTGAGACTCATTTCTTATTTTTGTCTCAAAATGTTCATTTGGATGTCCACAAACTGTTATGTGGCCGCGTTGTTGATTTTATGCTTGTAAAATGTATTTTTTTTTGCCTTTGATGAGTGTTTTCGGTCAGACAAGACTGTGACATATTCTTAACTTACTGTAGTGATCATCCAGTTTAGTATTCAGGTTTCGACTAGGAATAATCGTTACTGGAGACGACATGTCGGCCACATACCATTGCACTGCTGCTCATACACCAAAAATTGCTATGCATACCCACATATAAATTTCGGACTTCGTTTATGATGACTCGAATGTGTGGAATCGTAAGTCAAATTAAGAAATGGCAATGGGCAACCGTAAGTGAACACGACGAAGTGGTTACTTACAACTGTTTTCCTATTCGTACCCCACTCCTTTGATACCTCTACCCTACTATTTTCTAAAATCATGCCGTACAGAGTAAGGAAACTGAAACTCTTTACAAGTTATCAGTTAAGGGTCTCCAATAGTTACAAATTTTTTTAACAACTTATAATTGTTTTCGTGTCAGTGCCCAACTCTGTGGTACTTGTACCCTAATGTTTTGTAAAACTAGGTACAACGGATCAATATGATAGAAACAAAATAATAGGTTATGGCGAAGGGTCGCCGTAAACCATAAAAACTTTCGGTTATGTATAGTTGTAGTTCTATCCATACCCCATTATATTGCTACTCGTACCCCTTTATTTTTAAAAACAATATTGTATGGAGCTTGACCACTATAAGCTTAATACAGGTGACGGACACCTACGTATTGGGGCATGTGCCTTAGGTCAATCTATAAACATTGTTTATCTTATAATTTTAGTTAATAAAATAGAGGTTTTCATTTGCTATTTTATTATAAGTGATTTCATGTTTGCCTTATAATAAGATCCATGTGTATTTGTTGAAATATCTTAAATGCCCATAGTTGATCATTATACTGGGAACTATAATGAGTTAAACTAATGTAAATCTTAATTGATGGTCATGTGATGATTATGAGTATAGAGATATGAATTGAGATCATGAGTATTTGTTAGGGAACTAGGTATTGGACTGATCCGCTATGAGAAAACCACATGGATTAAGTCATATGTGTTACTCATGATAGGTATATCATTTAGTCAGTGGAATTGAGATTACCATAGACTTCATTATTAGGAGCATGATAATTTGATACAATAAAACATTGTCTTTAACTGGATGATTATAAAAATTATGACTGGTTACCATGTGAATAATATATGAAGGTGTGTAATCTAGATATAATTTGTTCATCTCGTATAGAGAGAGAGATTCGTGGATCCCTTGATATGTTAGACTATTAAATGACTAAGTCCTTATGAATTAATATGATCAATATCATTTGGATGTTTTCGCTCTACCTAAAGATCGAGACTAGTACGATTGATTCCGTTTGTTTAATCAAAGGATATCGCATGGCAAAAGGATATAATATACATTATTTATTAGATTGTATCGATTTTGATATTCATGCTACTTGGGTAGTCATAATGCTTAGCTAGAGACCACTTATGACTTGTGTACCAAAATAACTTTGGTTCACTACCAACATCGCATGAACCTGTTGGGTTGCACACAAAGAATGACTTTGCGCAATTTTAATTGGTCCAGAGTAATAATTTTATATGATGAAATTCATGACATAAAAGCCCTTACAATTTGTTATATGATAAATTATTAATAGGGGCTTCTGTGTAATTTGCTTGAATTGCCAAAATACAATAGTTGTACAACAAATAAACTTTTTAAGTAAGCTTATCTATACATATAAAATAGAAGTTGAAACCCTAAAACGAAATAAGATTTTCATTTTTACTATTTCCAAGTTCTTTTAATTTTGGATAAGAAATGAAAAATGTTTCCAATCTCTCTTAGGGCTAGCAATCCAAATTGTGGTCACCATTCGTGTGTGGATTTCCAATAGAGGACGTGCGCTTGAATGTATTGGAGATCAAACAATCAGAGAAGGAATTCATGGATTAATGTATGGTTTACTTTATATAACTAGTTTAGTGGAAGTTATTTTTGATCCTATTGGGGTTTTTCAAAAATTATTTTAATTTTTCGCTGTGCATGAACGCTAAAACCCAATGTGCTATCAGGGCCCTTAGGCTTGGTTCTATTAAACATTTTCATGTTTTCTCTTATGTATATATGATGTAAATATAGGTTATGTGATAATTATTATCAAGAATTGATTTTAACACATTGTTAAAAATATATTTGATTCATATGCATGATTTGATTCAATGATATAACTCATGTTTAGAATATTTTGATTAGCATATGTTTTCAATATTGAATGTTGCAAATTTTGTATGTTTATGGTAGAAGTCATGTTTAGGATAATGCGATTTTGGTGTTGAGTACATATTTCATTTTTGTTTAATAATTATGTTTGTCTCCATGATAGAAATTACGATTAGGTTAATATGATTAATTTAATAAGATTTTGGTGTTGAATGCATGATTAATATTTCGTTTCTTGATTCAATTGCTTGTTTTGTATGATTAAGAATCGAAATTAGTTTTAAACATATATCTCATCGTAGTTATCGGTTAGTATATTCCTATTAGATATAAGATAAACTTGTAATCAGATAAGAATTATAAATCCTATAAGATAGTTGAGATATATAACAAATTCATATTAGATATGGACTCAATGCATCTTAAATTCTAATTGTATTAGGATAAGATATTAAGTTAGATCCGGGCCAAAGTAAATTAAAACGTTTTACTTAATATTTTTCAAAATTAAAATAAGGGGCAATATTGGTCAATTGGATTGACTCAAATAATGAGAAATCTTAGGTGGTTTTTAATTTTTGGAACTAAGATTCGCTGTCCAAAAAAATAAAAAAACTGGGGGCGCTGCCCCCTGTACCTTGTATGTTGACCGGTTAGTGGAACCACCGCCCACTGACCAACCTGCGGGACTACTCTTAACTTGTTAAGTAATTGTACATGCGTTGTGATGATCCTAAGTTTTTTACTTAATAAGTATGCCCTAGTAGTGTGTGTAAATTTGTGTTAAAATTTGGTAGATACCCTAAAATTCAAACTAATTATATGCAATTGCCCAAGTGGGACCCCAACTTTAATGAGAGAACGAAATCAAAAGAGAGAGAACGATAAGTTTGACCGAATCTTACATGTATTCTCACAACAAATAAGGAAAGAGAGGACATTGAGAATATTGGAATACTTAATATTAAGAGTGAATCAAGGGTTGTGAATAATCTCTAACAAAGTAAAAGAGAAAAAAACAGAGTGCAAGCAAGTTGAACATACAAACGACCAGAAGGGAGAAAACGAGCCTAGAGAGAGATGAGGAAGGCGATTCTTGGAGTACCTCGCAAGGTAAACTTTCTCTCGCGTTTTATCTTGTTAGATCGATTAATTTGGGATTTATCGAGTTAAGATCTGAGTTTTTTTGCTTTTTTTAAAGAAGAAGATAGATGTGCAGTCCACCATTGAGAAGTTGAAGGAGGAGGGGAGCGCACATAGCGCTCCCCCTTAACCATATGGGTAGGCCGTTCGTGCAGCAGGAAAACAAAAGGGGGAGGGAGCGCAATGACGTGCACTCCCACCCCCCAGTACACTTGGGCTGAGATTATCATTTGCCCAGTTCACGAATTGACAGGGGAGCGCACAGCCAGTTGGGCCAATCTGACCTAGTTGATCAACCCAACTACCCAAACTTTAAATAATAAAATAAAATAATATAATAACATAATTTAAAATAATTAGGATAAATTAATTAAAATGAATTTTGAGTTTTCAAATAGGAAAAAAGAGAACACTTTAATTGTTGTGAATAAACATAAAAATGTTTTTTGAAAAGAATTTCGAAATTAGTTTTCTTTCAAGTTAAATTGTTTAGTTAATCAACAATTAACTTATTTAGGTTGACTAAACTTCAGAGTACGCTCGTGAGTGCTAATTAGAGATTTGTGGAAATTAGAATACCAGGTAAATTAGGATTTAAATTATTGGTTTTATGATTATTTACCTTTCTACTAGACTATGTGATATGAATCTTGTAAGTAGGAAATACGTGTAGATTGGGGTGCATTGTTAGACATTGTATGTAGATAACTTACTGGAGCTTGCTAGGAGTCCTTGCACCAGATACTTTAAGTTTAGGACAGATGGACCGTACAAAAGAGAATAACAAAAGGGGCAGTCGCCCAGAATTAATATTTATTAATTGAGAAGCCTGGCTTGGCCCAGGCTTGCCCATTGCATAGGTCTAATTGCGATCCATCCTTGAAAAGGATAAGTTGTCTAGGACAAACTTTCTTAACTGGTTCATAAACTGGAGAATTGTCCTTAAGCTTGAAGGCAAATTGTATGTCCTAAATGATCCTATTAATGAGGAACCACCAGCTAATGCTTTAAGAGCCGTGAAAGATGCACATACCAAGCATATCAACGACTCAACTGATGTTGCATTGTGTTGGCAACCATGGTTCCTGAACTTCAGAAGGACATGGAACACATGGAAGCTAACGACATGGCTACGATGCTAAAGGAAATGTTCCAAGAACAAGCTAGATGAGAAAAGCTCGAGACAGTCAAGAACCTTCATTCTTGCAAAATGGCTGATGCTGCGTCAGTTAATCCTCATGTTCTAAAAATAAAGGCCTATATTGACCATCTTGACAGACTTGAATTTCTCATAAGCCAAGAGCCGGCTGTGGATTTGATCCTAAATTTATTGTCTGATATTTGTTCACAATTTTGAGACGAATGATGGCATGAATAATATGGAGAAGTCTATCTCTGAGTAGCATTTGATGTTTAAAATTGCTGAGCAGAAGAAACCCGTTACTATTGTGTTGATGGTTCTGAAAGGAAAGGTTCAATGAAGAAGGGTAAAAAAAGGCTAAAGTTGCCAAGGCCATTATGACTGTCACAAAACCTATAGAGCAAGTCAAGCCTAAGGCTGCTTCTACTCACAGTCCCAGAAGGAAAAGGAAAAATAAGGAA
This sequence comes from Stephania yunnanensis, assembly GCA_039657365.1. Classification (NCBI taxonomy): domain Eukaryota; kingdom Viridiplantae; phylum Streptophyta; class Magnoliopsida; order Ranunculales; family Menispermaceae; genus Stephania; species Stephania yunnanensis. The sequence continues at coordinate 46,876,156 of CM077585.1, read as the reverse complement.
ATTGTCATTTCTTTCTTGCACTTGGGCATTGATTTAGAAATTGCAAGCTCTATCTTGAAGATCTAAAGAAAAGAAGAGTATTGCAGTTACTACTTCAGGTATTTATGTTATTGAAGTTAACTTATCTACTAGTGATTTTTATGTATTAGATACTGGATTTGGATATCACATTTGTATTAATGCGCAGGGTTAGATAGCTAAAGAAAGGAGTAGTCATCCTATGAGTTGGAAATGGAGCAAAGTCTTGCGTTAGTTGTAGGATGCTATGAGTTAATCTTACATAGTGGGCTTGTTTTAGTTTTAAATAATTGTTATTATGTCACTGCCTTGAGCAAAAACATCATTTTAGTTTTATGTTTGGATTTGATTAGATTTAATTTCATTATTGCGAATAATAAATGGTCCATTTCTCATAAAGACATTTTCTTTGTGAATGCTAATTTGTGTGATGTTTTTTATACTCTAAACATGAAAAGGCTCACTTATACTCCTATTCTTAGTGTAAATACAAATAGACTCAAGTCTAATGGTTTGAATCAAACCTACCTTTGACATTGTTATCTTGGCTACATACATAAGAAACGTATTTCTAAACTCCATAAAGATGAAATTTTAGATTCATTTGATTTTGAATCATACAAAACATGTGTATCTTGTTTACTAGGCAAGATGATAAATAGTCTTTTACTGGACACAATGAAAGGGCAAGTTGTTATGACTCGAATTCCTAATTCTAGTTTAATTCTTTAAATCAGGATTGTAGACTCGTGACGTGATATTCACATCGAGATACGTGCACTAACAAAGGCGATGTAACCAAGGTATATGTTAGATTTGTTGTGATGTATGCCTAGTGTATTGTATATGCGTAGGCTATTAAGTCACTCCTACTTATATTTAGGTGTCGAAACTTGAGTAGGGACACACCTCAAGATGCGTGCCGACATAGGGCCGGGGTAAAGAGTGATGTGGTAAGTTGATTGAAGCTTAGTGTAGCTTAAATAGTAGTATTAATATGGCTATAGTTGATTTTATATTAAATGTAACTTAAGTTAGTAAGTTAAAGCACTAGTCATTGATAGTTCTCGAGATACGAGTTGGAACATCAAGAGACCAATTGAGTTTTCAATTGTTAATAAGATGGAGTTAGTGGAATTGCGTCAAGATGTAGGCCATTAGATTAGTCTCATGATATGTGTATACATTAAGACCAATGGCTAATAATCAATTTTATCTATATGTATATAAGATTGAATTGATTAACCCAAGGAACCATTTCATTCTCATTTCATAAACTTAGAGGTTAAGCAAGTTAGAGAAGAAGAATCTGAGGATCAACGATATTGGTAGAAGAAATCATTAAGGAAGTTTGGTGATTTGACGGTGTAGAAGATCAAGCTAGGTGTTCATTAACTAGGTAATTCTACTTACATTAGTCATTTAGTTTAGTTTGATGAATTCATGATATAAATAAGAGTGGGTTGTTATTGTGTTGTTGGTAGGTGTCTTGGGTCTCTAGTAGGTTAAAACATGAATTCCATGGTGTTGGAAATGGCCATGTGTGGAGAAGACTCAGAATTCAAAGTGCAAAATCTTGGGTTTTCCTACACATAAAGAGCTATATTTGCTAGCTAGCACACTAATTAGATTGACTAGCGTGCTAATGAGGTAATTAGTGCGCTATATATTCCACCCAGTGCGTCAGGTGCTCTGACAGCACATAATCTGCAATTGCCTAATTATAAATTAAACACTTTAAACAAGTCCAAAACCTTAAACTCATTTTAAAACATATGAATGATACCAAGAGCATAGGGAAGAGTCTCGAGGGCTCAAATACATGTTTTGAGGTGTCGAGAGGCTGGATTAGTTAGGAATTTGTATGGATTGTAAGTAAACTGATCGAGATATTTATTTACATTTCATTCTTATTTTGGCTATTCATTTTCAGTTATTTGAACTGAATTATCCCTTGTACTCTACATGCTAAGACTTGTTGTCTCCTCTCATTTTATGAATTTTGCTATCATGACATTGGTTTTTGATTAAATGGTTTCAATAACTCTAAATCATGTGCTATGTTATTCTTGATTGTTGAGATATCTAGTCAAATGAAATAACATGCTACTCGGTGGGTCTTTGATGGTATTGTAAATCTAATTTTCTTTGTGCATTAAATATGGAATTATATTATTAGATTCCTAAACCAATTCATTTCTTAGGTTATGAAATTAGTTCTTATTTAGGACCATGATATATAGAGATAGCCGAAACACATGGGGTTACTAGATGCTCATGGATGTCGGGATCTAACTACTAGCTTGTGCAGCATACGGGGTAAGGCACTTAGGGTTGTTGGCAAGTATACAATACATGTGAGGGGCACTTATGAGTATTTATATATGGGAAAGGCATTTGCTATGATCCAAAATCATCTAAAAAGAATTGATTATGCTGTAAATAGTGGAAAATGTTTGATGTGATGTGACTCACGGCCGATCGGCTCTAGATCATTACTAATTAGTCGAGTGTTAGTTTCATTTTACCTAACTGAAATATCTTATAACATGATTTCTTTTCACTATAGTTGCCATTGTTTTGCTTTCAGATACTTGTTGTATATTTGGAAATGTGAACAAATGTCTCTTAGTGTTACTTTCCACTTTCATGTACTCACCGTCCTTTTTATGATGTTGGGTGCAGATCCATCGAGTAGTAAACCAAGCAAGGAAAAGATCGGCGATTACCTCTGAGTCAGTGGAGTGTTGCTACATTTGATTTTGTAATTTCTTGATTTTTTGTATGACTTATATATGTCTTTTATACACCATTAGGGATGTATACTATGGGTTGTGAGAGAGTTACCTAACTAGACACGTGTTGATATATAGTTATCGAGATTTGCAATATATGTGCACGTGGTCTTTATTATCTGGTTTTCCACATATTTAAGTTTTACATGAATGACTTCCACTAATTTATCAAGACTTTCGTTGAGTAATCTTTAAATTAAATAAATTTAATTTACTCTAAAATACTATTAAGTTAAGAAATGATGTAAGGTTTACTAGAAAAGTAACTAATATGGTGAGTGTATTAAAAAGGTGACTAATGCATTGTTAAGTCTTACATGGTGGAGGTTAAGGGCTTAATGACAGGATTAGGCAGGACAGTGCCTTATTTTGAGAACGGGTCGTCACACAAGTGATTTGCTAGGCCTAATACATACTGATGTATGCGATCTTATAAACACAATGGCTAGAGATGGTTATCTGTGCTTTATTACTTTTACCAATGGCTTTAGTAGATATGATTACGTGTATGTTATGAAAAATAAAGGTGAATCTTTTTAGATGTTTCAAAAAATTTCAGAATGAAGTGCAAAATCAACATGGTAAAACTATTAAAGCATTTTGATCAAATTGAGGTGGTGAATATTCGAGCCAAAAGTATGATGATCATCGTAGAAACTGTGGGATTGTCTTACAGTTAACTCCTCCAGCAACTCCATAATGGAATGATGTTTCTGAGAGGATAAATTAGAATTTATTGGATATGGTTTGATCTATGATGAGTAATGCATATCTTCCTATTTTTCTTTTAGGGCTATGCTTTGGAAACTACTGCATTTACACTGAATTGTGTTCCTTCTAAAGCGGTTGATAAAACACCATATGAGATGTGGTTTGAGAAAAGACCAAGTTTGTATTTCTTTAAGATTTAGGGTTGTGAGGTTTTAGCACAAAAGTAAATCTTAAAAAAAATTATCAGCCACATCTACCAAGTGTGTATTTGTTGGTTATCCTAAAGAAATTAAAAGATACTAATTTTATAATCTGATCGAGAACAAAGCGTTTGTTGTTCAGAATGACGTCTTTATGGAAAATATTATTTTAAAAGACAACAATGGAAATAAAATAAGTCTTAAATAAATTCAAGAACCACAAATAAACACTCAACAGCCTATGGGAGATCAACAAAGTCTTAAACTAGTTGAACCTCCACAGGTATCTTAACACCCGCATAGGTCTGATAGGGTAAGACATCAGTCTGAGAGGTTTAGATTCCTTATTACTATTATTAGTGAGGTGTTGCTTATGGATCAAAATGATCCTACTACTTATCAAGAGGTTGTGTCGAGCCCCGAGGTAGATAAATGACTTAGTGCCATGAATTCTGAGATGTAATCCAGGTATGATAATAAAGTTTTGAACCAGGTTGATTTACTTGAAGGTGCCAAGACCATTGGATGTAAATGAGTTTTCAAGAAAAAAAAACTGACATGAATGGTAATGTGCATACTTATAAAGCACGGCTAGTAGCAAAATGTTTCAGACAGACTCAATGTGCTGATTATGATGAGACTTTTTCTCCTATAGCCATGCTTAAATCCATTAGAATTCTAATTACCATAACCGCATATTATGTAAAGACATGTTAATTTAAGCTAGAGATAAGCGTTAATCCAAATCATAATTAACTCGAGTTAGGCTCATAGTTAAGTTCGATATACCTCAATTAGCGTGTACATATGATTGCGTGATGGTTTGTATTTGTTTGGATTGTTAATGAATATTATAGGTTGTGGGATTAATAGAAAATTAATACAAGGCTATAATTGGATAATAAGTAAATAAACAATAAATAGTAGGTACATCAAGTGTGACAAGAGGGTGAAATGAATATGAACACCCGAAAACACTCGTAGGCGTGTCCTATAAATTTATTGGCAAGAAAATACATGACGTATATATATATATTTGATATATTAATATATATATTTTGATATATTAATATGTATATATATATATATATATAAAAACTATAAGTTTAGTTTGGATTATATGGACCGTTTGATCAACTTCGAGGTGAGCGGTTTCGATGGTGATAAAATTTGTGTCACTTTATGGAGTGTCATTTTAACACATCAATCAATTGATCAGCCTCGAGATAGCCCAATGCGTATCTCGAGGAAATTCATATATATATATATATATAAATCCAAAACCTCAAGTTTATCCTCATTTATTTCGGTTGATCGAGAGAAAGAGAGGATAACAGTTAAGGGTTGAGGTTTGATCTTTAGGAACTAGTTGAGGGAGTGAATTCAACATGAATTAAGGAGCTTGAACAACTAAGGGGGTCAGAGATCATCTTCTTGGTAAGTTTAGTTTTGAGTTTCAAGTTGAATTCATAATTAGGTGTGATTTCTATATTAATTGTTGTTGTTTATGGTTGGAAATGATTTGTTACCTTACTAGTGGTCCTCCTTGATGATTTGAGAGAGTATTTGTGGCTGTTTTAGAGATTTGGTAATGCAACAATGGATGTTGCCCTATTTACTATCGAGGCAGTGTATGGTGGAGTGCACTTATCGAGTAGAAGAGCTCCTTCCCTTCATCAATTGAGATGAACCCAGTTGGTGGAGTGTGCCCCACCAAGTGAGGAGGTGTGCTCCCACCCCAAAAGGCAACAAAAAAATTAAGTTTTGGTTAGGATTTCTTGAGGTTTTAAGGATTGAGCTAGGGGTTGTAAATATAGGATATTGGACTTAAATTGATCGCAGATGATTTAGGATAGTTGTTAGATCCCCAAGAAAGCTTGAGTGCTCGAAAAGTTAGGAATTTGGAACGAAAACCTAAATTGGGGTACGTACTGACTCGCTTATTTATCAATGTTGCTTGGCCATCATAGTAAATGTAGTTCATGTAGTTTATGAACTGAAATAAGGGACTGTGTACATTGTGATGTTTTTAATTAAACAAAAAATAATATCTAATGGGATTCACGAGAGTAACTCATGAGGACTGAGACAAGGTTTTATAGGATGTGGGGATGATATCTCGGTCTATACGTAACTCCTACTCAATTAGATAAGTTTTGTGGTTTACATATTCACTAGAGGGTTTCAGATAAAACCATTGGCATTAATAGATTGGCTAGATAATACATCAGCCAATCTGTTGGTCTAGTAATCGCATTAATGACGACAGTGGGTAATCAACCATAGTTTTATAAATAAAATGGGAATTACAATGTAATAGTCATTAATGTTTGAGATGCATATGTTATTTATTGAATTATATGCTTTTTATATTCTTATTAGTTAACATTGGTGCATATTGTTATTGCATATTGTTCTTGATTATTATATGGAATGTTGATGGCTTTGTGAATCCCTACTTACTGAGCAAGTTGGTGAACTTACCCCAAATTAACATTACAGGAATACTAATGAGTGCTACAACTAAGAGATATAGAAGATTTAGGAGTCCTGATCTTCTATTCGATATAGCGAGTTTTCCTTTCTCTTATATTTGAATTGAATTACAGTTTTGTATATCACAAGGGATGGGAGGTTTCTAATAACCGAGGTTTATTCCTGTTTGATTTAGTACTATATATCGTATTTAATTATCCAAAAAGTTTTAGATTTTCGCTGCGTTTATTATTATTTTTACATCGATATTCAATATACAGTGGTGTTATCAGGCGTAGAAGGAGAGGCTGCTAGCTCTAGTTATGTCTAGCGCGATTAACGAGGCTTAATTAGGGTTTCAGGCCGAGTATCGTCTAATCGGGATAGGGGATGCTACAACTTGGTATCAGAGCCTATGTTTAAGGGCTTTGTTACATTTTATAACTCTGATATAATTTGATATCGGAGATTGGTAAGAGCCTATTCTAAAGTTTAAGGTTGTAGGTTATGAGATACCTTGGCACCACTACCTCAGTTCATTAACTCTGAGAGTTGTCTTGAGTTATGAATTAGCTAGGATGTAATAAAAGGTTTTTATCATGATTTGGGGGGAGGTAACCAAAAGATAAAAGACTGAGATATGCTTTTTGTTGTGTTATACTAGATCTACGTGGTAGATATAAGAGTTATGTCTTTCCTGAATGATGATAAGATGGTTGAAGTACATCGATTTCTCATGATATGAGGAAGTTTTGAAAGTAAGAGTTCAGAAGAACCTTAACCTCGAGAAAACTGAAAAGGAAAAACATAAGGAAAACTTATAAAGATGAAATTAAACTCTTATTCTATTAATTGTTCTTAAAGGTCTTTATTCTTGTTGATATTATTAGACAAATAATAGTTAGTGTAGAAGTATCTGTTTGATCTAGACCTCGAGACGTGTAATAAGAGAATGGAATTTATGAAATAATGGAATACTAAATGACTTTAAGTGGAACTCAAAGATGGTAGACCATTTTGTGATATAATTTAATACTAGTATTGAAACTTAGTTGAAGAATAATGATTGTTATTCAGTAAATAAATTAGTGGTTATTGATAAAAGCCTACTTGAGGTTAGGAAACCACTAATGTATTTATACTTCATAAGTTCTTATGAAGTATAAATTCCAGTTATGGTGTGAATCCATTGGAATGACAAACAATTTGTTAGGTAATGAAAGGTGAATGTTAAGAATTTAAACTAGTAAAACTGAAAGACAGTTTAATCCAGAGCATAACGGTGAGTTGGTAATATATACTATTTTGATGTTTTAGACCGATATAGTCTAAATTGGGAAAAATGAGTGGTCAATAAAATTGAGGATTTCAGGAATTCAAGGAATAATGTATGTTAATGGGAATGGATATTCATTACCCAGGATTGATAACTAATTTTGACAATGAGGTGAAATCAGTTGTTCACAAGAGTTAGTTGAGATGTAGTTATCATAGTGGTATGATCAGAGTTAAGGATATATTTAAAGATGATCTCAGGTGATTGCTGGATCACTTTAAGTAAATGGAAGAAACCATTAGAACTTACTAGAAATCATGATATGTTCATGAATGAAAGGTGTCGAGTTTTGAAATCCTATTTTCATTAAGTTGTTATTGTGTTATCAGTAATAACATGGAATCTTTGAAGAGTTAGAAGATGGAATCTTTGAGGAGTTTGAAAAGTAAATTGTTAGAGTGATAAAAACGGAAAGTATGATTGATATCTTGAATTTCCTATATGATTAGAGATTTACTTTGAAACATTACTCATTAAGGTGATTATGTTGACAATGCCTTGAATAGGAAAAGACAGGGGCTGTAGTCATGATAAAAACTACTCAGTAATATCTCTTAAGGGAGATGTATACTGGTGACCAATTGAAGTCCTATGTAGGTACATCATTAGCTGAGTTGTCTGGATTGGTAACTACTAGGCTATTCTTTAGAGATAAGATTGGAACTGAGCTAATGGTGATAAATTGAGTGATGTATTATCGGAGAAATTGATTTAGATTATCTAGTAGGTCAAGGGTTACACTTATTTATTGGTATTTTGTATGGATAATCTCAAATCAGAATATTGAACATATAAGGAAAGTTCTTGGAACTCAAATAAAAGTGAGGCAAAAATATTATGAAAATCTAATGGATTTCTTTAAAATATTCACTCAGGTAAAACCCAAAATCATTTGATAAGAATGAGTTGGTGACTTGGAATGAATAATTGATAGTGTCAATTTTATAAAGAAATATGAGATATATTAGCAGGTGAAAGTTAAGTAACATTAATCTAGATGGTTATATTATTCTTGCCATATATGAATGAAATGTCATGCTGAGAGATTTATGATGGATTAACCAAAGTTGTGGTGACAACTGAAGGTTATTGATGTTTTAATTATAGGACTAATACAGTCTAAATTTTGTTTTGCTAATATTGTGGTTTAAATTCTCGTGGAAGAGTAAGTGATGTATATGTGTGTAGAAATAGTTGATAGTTATGGAGAACCGAAATTATTATTTCAGTAAAGAATCAAAAGTATGCTTTCCAGTGGGGAAGAGATGTATTAGAAAGGACCTTTCTCCATCTTAACATAATATATCTGCAACTAATCTTAGTTCCAGAGAATATGATTTCCAAGCTTTTGACTTGGAAGATGTTGGTCACTGGAAGAAATATTTCGTTGTGTGAGTTCCTTAGTATTAATATTGTCACGCTATAAGTGTTGAAGTGCTTACCTTAAAAATTTGTATGCTTCAATTTGTTATCAATCGGTGTGGGACGAGAAGTAATGATACAAGTTAATTAGAGCCTGAGTAATTTGAAACTATACAGAAAGGTATTAACAAACTATCAGTATACAGTTACAACTCAGATATATGGAGAAAATGTAGCTACTGCTAGAGCTTTTTAGTTTAGACTTCTTGAGGAAGTATCTATGATGATGATTCGTGAAAGTCCAGTTGACACATCATCAACTGAGAAAGCTAGTTCCATAGTTATTAATCTGTTCTTTTAAACTCATATTCGGAATGAATCAGAGATGATTCAGGGGGTGATGGGTTGTCAGGAAGCTAATCAGGATTATATAGTGCTTTAGAGGTTAGCGACTAGCGCGGATCATCCTGATAGGTTAGTTTACGATAGTTATATGTTACGACTCAAGGATAAATTATAGATTCTAGCTCAGGATTAGTTGAGGTAGGAGTTGCTACAAGAATCTCATGGATCTCTTTACTCTATTCATCTAAGTGACATAAAAATGTATCGCGATATCGGCGTATCTATTTATGGCTTAAGATGAAGATTGATATTGATGAATTTGTAAAGATATGAGAGATATATTTGGGACTGAGGCTATGTTGTTGTTGTTGTTGTTGTTGTTGTTGTTGTATGTGAGATATCTCAACAAGTTAAGGCTGAGCATAGAAAACCTGGATGGTTATTGCATTCTTTGCCTATTCTTGAGTATAAATGGGAATGTATATCGATGAATTTTATTTTTTGTGTACCTTTGAATCAATGTATGCACGACGCTATATGGGTTGTAGTTAATAGGTTGATGAATTTGCACATTTCTTCCTTGTTTCCATGTGAGATCCTTTTAACCAATTATGTGAGGTGTACCGTACGTAAGGTATTGAGATCTTATAGAGTTCAAATATTGATTACTTCAAATAGAGAATTGAGATTCATGTCCAGATTGTGGAGTGAATTGTAAAGACAGCTATTCTTAACCTCATTATGGTATACTTTTTGTAGACCGATGAGCAGCCTAAGCAGTTGATTTTGGTGCTAGAGGATATGCTTCAAGCTTATGTCTCACAATTTGATGGTAACTGGAAGAAATACATATCTCTGTGTGAGTTGATTCGAAACTATACAGAGAGAATGTTACAAATTCGACAGTGTTTGACTACAACACATCTAAGATAGAAGAAATACGTCAATAAATATAATAGGTTGTTGGAGTTTTTAAAGGATGATCTTATTCCGTTGAAAGTCTCACCTATGAAAAGATTGAACGTATTTGGGTTGCGTGGTAAGCTGGTTTTAAGGTACATCGAGCCATTCAGAGTACAGAAAAAGATTGGTCCTGCTACTTATAGGTTAGAGTTATCTCCTCAGCTAACCAGAGTTCAAAATGGCTTACACGTGTCTATGTTTCGTAAAATAGAGACTCAATTCGCTCCAAGAATTTATTGGAATGAATTTGCTCTTCGAGAATACTTATCTTACGACAAGTAGTCAATTCAGATACTTGATCGTAAGATTCAGAGGCTGATAGCCAAAGAGATTACTTCGGTTAAGGTGAAATGTCAATATCACATAGTTGAGGAACTAATATGTGAGCAAAAATCTTATATGTTGAAATAGCTTCCACTTCACTTCGAAACTACAGGTAATTCTACGTTTACTTTAATTTTGAGGATGAAATTGCTTTAAATAGGGGAGGCTGTAATGTCCCATTACCTTAAGCTAAAGATTTATGTCAGTCCAAATCTTAATTAACCCGAGTTCAGCTTGTGGTTAAGTTCAACATTCCTTGATTAGCGTATACATGTGATTACATGAAGATTTGTGTGTGTTTGGATTGTTAATGAACTTTATAGGTTTTGAAATGAATGTGAACACTAAAAAACACTTGTAGGCATGTCTGGTGAATTTATTGGCAAGAAAATACATGAAGTACACATTTATATATATTTGATATATAAATATATATAAAAACTATAAGCTTGGTTTGAATTATATGGACTGTTTGATCAACCTCGAGATGAGCATAAGTGTTGATGGTGTTAAAACTTGTGTCACTTTAGGGAGTATCATTTTAACACATCAATCACTTGATCAGCCTCGAGATAGTGCGATGCATATCTTGAGGAAAATCCAAAACCTCAAGTTTTTCCTCATTTCATTCGGTTGATCAAGAGAAAGATAGAAGAGCGGCTGAGGGTTTCAGGTTTGATTTTTGGGAACCAGTTGAGGGAGTGAATTTAACATGAATTGAGGAGCTTAAACAACTAAGGGATCAGAGATCATCATCTTGGTAAGTTGAGTTTTAAGTTTCAAGTTGAATTCATAGTTAGGTGATCATTTCTTTGTTAATTATTGATGTTTATGGTTGGAAATGGTTTGTTACCTTACTAGAGGTCCTATCTGATGATTTGTGAGAGTATTTGTGGCTATTTTGGAGATTTGGTAATGCAACAGTGGTAGCTGCCCTGTTCGCTGTCGAGGTAGTGCAGGGTGGAGCGCGCTACATTGAGTAGAGGAGCACGTTTCCCTTCATCAATTGAGACAAATTCAGTTGGTGAAACACACCCCAACAAGTGAGGAAGCGCGCTCCCACCCAGAAAACATAAAATAAACTGAGTTTTTTTTAGGATTCCTTGAGGATTTAGAGAATAAACTATGAGTTCTAAAAATAAGATATTGGACTTAAATTATTCACAAATGGTTTGTGATAGGTGTTCGATCCTCGAGAAAGAATGAGTGCGTGAAAAGTTAGGAATTTGGAATGAAAACCTAAATCGAGGTAAGTACGAATGCGATTATTTATCAATGTTACCTGCCTATAATAGTATATATAGTTCATGTAGTTTGTGGGCTGAAATAAGAGACTATGTACATTGTGATGTTTTTAATTAAATGGAAAACAATGTCTAATGTGACTTATAAGAGTAACTTTTAAGGACTGAAACCAGGTTGTATAGGATGTTGGGATGATCTCTCGATCTCTACATAACTCCTACTGAGTTAGATAGGTTATGTAAGTCACATATTCATTAATTTTGGATAAAACCATTGGGCATTAATGGATTGGCTAGACAACACTTCGACTAATGTGTTGGTCTAGCAATCATATTAATAGCGTCGGTGGCTAATCGACCCTAGTTTTATAAATAAAATGGGAATCACAGTGTAATAGTCATTAATGTTTGAGATGCATCTGTTATTTATTGAATTATATGCTTTCCATATTCTTGTTAGTTAATATTGGTGCATATTGTTATTGCATAATATTCTTGATTATTATATGGAATGTTGATGGCTATGTGAATCTTTACTTACTGAGCAAGTTGGAGCACTTACCCCAAATTAACATTTCAAGAATACCGATGAGCGCTACGACTATAAGATAGAGAATATTTATGAGTCTTGATCTTCTCTTTGATGTAATGAGTTTTCTCGTGTCTTATATATTTGAATTGAATTTTAGTTTTGTAATATCATAAGGGATGTGAGGTTTTATATAACCAATGTTTATTCTGATTTGATTTAGTACAATATATTTTATTTAATTATCAAAAAAGTTTTAAATTTTTGCTGCATTTATTATTTATTCTACATCGATATTCGATATATAGTAGTGTTATCAGGTGTAGAAGGAGAGGCTGCTGGCTTTAGTTAAGTTTAGCGGGATTAATGGGGCTTAATTAGGGTTTCAAGATAAATATCGCTTTAATCGGGATGTGGGATGCTAGATATTTTGACTATGAGATATGTAAATGTATGTCAAAACATCTTTTCTAAATGGAAAGTTACTTGAAGACATGTATATGATACAATTCTAGGAAGGTGTGCGAGCTTCAAAGATCTATTTATAAATTAAAGCAAGCTTTTCGAAATTGGAGTCTTCGTTTTGATGAAGCAGTTAAGGAATTTGGTTTCATTAAAATGAAGATGAGCCTCGTGTATACAAGAATGTCAATTGGAGCGTGGTTGTTTTTCTAATAATGTATGTTGATGATATATTACTAATTGGAAATGACATCCCAACCCTGCAGAATATCAAGTCTTGCTTAGGGAAATGTTTTTCAATGAAGGACTAAAGAGATGCAACCTACATTATTGGGGATACGATCTATAAGGATAGATCTAAAATGTTGATCAGTCCAAGTCAGAGTGCTTATATTGACAAGGTGCTGAATAGGTTTAGTATGCAAGACTCTGAAAGAGGGTCGTTGCCAATGTCTCATGGTATAAGTCTCAGCAAGACTCAATGTCTAAAGACTAATGATAAGCTAGAGCTTGTGAATACGATTGCATAAGCATTAACTATTGGATCTATCATGTATGCCATGTTCTGCACTCGACTTGATGTATCATATGCATTAAATGCATCGAGTAAATATCATTCTGATCCCGCTGAGAGTCATTGGATAGTAGTAAAGAACATTCTCAAGTACTCGAGAAGGATTTAAAAAATGTTCTTGGTCAATGGAAGTTTGGAAGACGATCTTATTGTAAATGGTTACATAGATGCAAGTTTTTAAATTGATATAAATGACTTCAGATCGCAGTCTAGATATGTGTTTATATTGAATGAAGGCGTAGTAAGCTAAAAAAGTTCGAAGCAAGATACTACATCAAATTCTACAACATAACTTGAGTATATTACAATGTTTGATGCATCTAAGGAGACAGTTTGGATCGAAAAGTTCTTATCTAAACTTGGTATGGTTCTGAGTATAGCTAACCCATTTTCTTGTATTGTGACAACAATAGGGCGATATCACAAGCCAAGGAACTAAGATCTCACCATCTATCTAAACGTATACTTATACGATTTCATATCATTCGAGAAATCATCGAGAGGGGAGACATGAAGATTTGTAGAGTTCCTATAGTAGACAATGTTGCTGATCCTTTAACGAAGGCTCTTCTTCAAGCAAAACATGAATTTCATGTTAGGTCATTAGGTATTAGATACATGAATGATTGGCCCTAGTGCTAGTGGAAGATGTTGGGGTATGTGCCCTAAGTCGATTTTTAAATATTGTTAATCTTATAATTTTAGTTAATAATAAAGGTTTTCATTTGCTATTTTATTACAAGTTATTGCATGTTTACCTTATAATAAGATCCATGGCTATTTGTTGAAATATCATAAATGTCCATAGTCAGTCACTATACTGAGAATTTTAAAGTGTTAAGACTAGTGTGAATCTTGATTAATGGTCATGTGATGATCATGCGTATAGGGATACAAATCAAGAGCATTAGTACTTGTTAGGGAATAACTTATTGGACTGACCCTGCTGCGAGAACACTATATAGATTAAGTCATAGGTGTTACTCATGAAAGGTATATCATTTAGTCCTTCGACTTGAGATTACAACAGACTTCAATATTAGGAGTATCGTAATTTGACACAATTAAACGTTGTCTTTAACCAGACGATTATAAAGATCGTGATTGGTTACCATATGAATAATATGTGAAGGTGTGTAGTAGAGATATGATTTGCCCCTCTTGTATAAATAGATATCAGTGGATCCCTTGATATCTTAGACTATTAAATGGCCAAGTCCAATTGAATTGCTATGATCAATGTTACTTGGATGTTTTCAGTCTGCTTAAAGATCGAGACTAGTACGATTAAACATTAAGGGTGACTTTTAATTCCTTATGTTTAATCAAAGGATTCAAATGACAAAAAGATATGATATACGTTATTCATTAGGTTGTATCGATTTTAATATTCATGCTATTTGGGTAGTCAAAATGTCTTGCTAGAGACCGCTTATGACTTGTGTACCAAAATGGTTTTAGTTCACTGCCAATGTCGCATGAACCTATTGGATCGCATATAAAGAATGACTTGGCGCAATTTCAGTTGGTCAAGATTAATGATTTTTATATGAGATAATTCATGAAATAAAACCCTTACAATTTGTTATATGAATTATTCTCTTCCACTTTCTTCTTTCGGTTCGATAAAGTCAGGCACATTCTTTCAGGATAGGCAGCCTCTACTTAGGACATTACAGTATTGCCATCACCAGCCTTGGTACTCCGTGCACCCCTCATAATCTGCCTAATAGTAAAAGACTTCCATACTTTGCTTTTTGATTTTCCCACACCTAAAAATGAAATAAATCATGCTCGATATAGTCCCACTTAAAAAAAACACCTTAAACAATCCTAAGAAAGTTAACAAAAATGTAAATTTCATGACCTTCTTATATACATGACCGATATCATTAGCATGGGTGTCAGTCAAATGATATTGAAAGCTCCTTAAAAGTTGCGGCTAGGGATGAATGAAACCCTATATTAATCTCAGTTAAAAAATTCCAAAAGTAAAGAAAATCACCGAGTTACATTATTTCAAAAGTAAGGACCACAAACGATCGGACATGGTCGTAGAGCATTGAAATAACTTGGCCCTGTGACGCCCTTTGTCTCAAAACACTCCACTAAAACCCATGAAAATCTATACGCAAATCACAATAGCCAAAATTGACAAAAATACAACCAAAAGAAGCGAAATCTCATTATGATTAAAACCCCTGACGTTTAAGTCCTAAAAACTTACCCAATCGATTGAGATGATGCAACAACTCCGGTGAAGGTTCCTTAGTCCTCGACTTCTGTCAATCACATATTTGGTGGGTTTTGGTTGATAAAAACCTTCCTCATGCACCCTCAACCTCTATACAGTGCTCAAATTAACCCAAATAATGAGAAAAAAGAGTATTGATGGATCAGATTTGGAGTTCAAAGGAACGAATGAGAGAGGGTGAAAGTGTTTTATTTCATTGAACGAAAGGCTAATTCTGGAAGTCCTTCAAAAAAATGGGAATTCAAAATTGGGGTATGGAGTAGTAACAGGGTCCGTTTAGCAACAATTGGGGTATGTTTAGCCACTCCCTATATTAAAAGCATGGACACAAAAGACTCCCTGTCACTTGAATTATCTTTTTTACCCTTTAATTACTTATTAATAGTTAATTTCCTTTTTAATAGTTTCTTTCACATTTAGTTTAATCAATTACCTATTAAATAACCCATTACAATAGTTTCTTTCAAGTTTAACTTAATCAATTACCTATTAAATAAGCCTATTCTGATTTTTTTAATTTTTTTAAATTATTATTATTAACTTTTAATTACATGCTATGCAATTCACTAGCCAATTAGTGTACTTAATTTCAGTTAAGGCAATTATATTATATAACAACAAAAATATCATTATGTTTTTATGGAACTTGAGTATTTCGGTTTTTTGTCACTAGCCGCAATTAACCCATCATCGAAATGACCTTATTACCCCTGATATAAAAAGGTTTTTGTTGCAAGCTTACCCCTAATTTTGAATCCATTCCCAACAATGGCTCTCCACCTTCTCGAAACCCTATCGAGAACCTAGTCACTCTCTTTTTGTTCTATGACCAAACAAAGGTCAATCCTTACAAAATCGACCAAGTAAGCATGTTTTCATTCCGTTTATGGTCATATAATAAGTTCTGTTGCCTTGTTTGGTGGTTGTTTCTATGCTTAGGGTTGTTGCCATTTTCGGATTGTGTAAGGCTTTGAGTTTGGGGAGAAATCGAGAGTTGTAAGATGGTTAAGTCCTAAGAATCTCCAAAAAGAAGTGAATAAGAGAAGAACGAGGTAATTTCTCATATTTTTAGTGATTTTAAGTGGAGATTAAGAACATGGTCAATTCCTCATATATGTCAGACTCATAGGGCTAAAATGCACAACATTGTACTCAGCCTATCAAATTGCAAGTACATAACTAGACTCGATCCATGTTATCCTATATGGTACATTAGATTTCGACTAGTGTGAGCCGATACCTATTTTCCCTTTTCGGTACTGTTTGACCAAGAGATAAGTGTTAGGTCTTGGTGATTGTACTCAAAAATCCTTATTATTGATGAAATTTAAGGTTTCTACCAATGTCTCTTGTCTAATTTGTGTTTTTATCCTCCTTATAGGCTCTTATGCATGACATGAACTGTTAATCCAGCAAACCTTTCTCGGACTTCACCAATATCTTTACAACGACCGCGCTATTCAAGAGTAGAGATGATGTGGTTGCATGGGCACAAGCGACGTCAATAAATCTTGAAATTAGACTCTCCCATAGGGCGACGAGCTAGGTTGACCCTATGTTGTAAGAGGTTTAGTCAATTTACTCCTAAGATTGCAAAAGGGAAGAAGAAGGTGGAGACACGAAAAAGGAGTACCAATAATGGGGTTAAGGATAAGGCTAAAGTGATTGCTACGAAGAAGTGCGGGTGTCAGGATGAATGTCAAATATGAGTTTGATAACATATGACACGTGCAAGTGGTATGTAGGGTGCATAACCATACATTTTCAAGAAACTTGATCGGCCACTCATTTGCTGGTAGGCTAACTAAACTTGAGAGGGTGGCACTTCAAAATATGTGCAAGACAAGTGCTCGAACAAAACATATTCTATCCATCATTCAAGAAGTAAATCCAGATAATGTGACTGTGATGAAAACCATCTACAGTGAGAGAGCTCGATTGAGAAGGATTGATGCTTAAGGCAAGACAAAAATGCAGATGTTATTGCAAAACTTGGAGCAACATGGCTATCAAATACTTAATCTTAGTTTCTACAAGATTTATTGATCAAGTACCGAATATGTGGTTACCATATAGGCTTGAGACAAGGAATGTCGAGTTTGATGGAAACCGCAGGTATCAATAGATAGGCGAGGCATTAGGATACAAACCTGATTCGGGCTGGATGCGGATGAGGAGGGAACTAGTGGAGAAGCTTGATAAGAACATGCCTTTCTACATCAATTTGTTCTAGTTAGTTACCCATTTTGAGGTAATTAAAAACTTCATCAACACTTTTGAGAATGAGTTTGCGCTGGTTTCTTCTTATCCAAAACTTGGTTTCCTACCAGAGGTTCGGCCCCTCCTGTATCTGTGCGACGAATAATTTGGTTGTGCTTGGTTAACATTTCTCATTTCATTATAGTGGGTGTTTTTAAATATTTTTCATGTTCTTCCAATGTTAATTGTTCCTTTTTAACTTACATCTTATGTTTTTCACTTGTAGTTAAAGAATGAGGGACGATGCACCTTTACCACCTATCTCAAGGCAATGTGAGGTATACACCGAGCCATAAAGGAGGGAATGGGATGATGGGTTGAACATTCTATCGTGACCAAAACTAACTGGACCTACAGACTAAATTTTTCTTGATTAGGCTGCAACATGCACTCTAATCAAATAAAAGTAAGTATAAGGACATTTTTTGTTACATACGGTTGTACATAGGTGTATATGGATGGGTATAAATCGACTTTTGAGTCTTTTTGGTTTACTTGGAGTTGCACACTAAGTTTTACATTAGGCAGCAACCAACCCTTTTTGGTAGTAGTACGTGGTACGCTTATTTTATATACTCGGCTGTATAATGTATGTTGATTACTGTAGAGCAACGTTATCTCTCTTACATTTATTAAAACTATTTGTTCGGGATTCCTTACTTACTTTTAGTGTACTCAAGTCATGAAATGCTATCTTTTTGGTGTATTCACATCATGAAATTTAATCTTTTTAGGTATTTATCACTCAATTTTTAGTAAATATTAAATTGTGATGGTTTATGATTGCCTTAAATTTGTTTATTTGCCTTTCCATATCATACAAGGTTGTTTGTTGTTGAATTAGTTAGATTAAATTGTTATGTTTTCTTAATTCTAGTTGCTATCGATTTGACAAGTTCGAAATTAACGGTAACAGTTCGGTCTCGATAACCCGAAGTCTCAATAATATATCGGTAGTTTGTTGCCGATACAAAATTTCAAGGTTTGGGGCCATGTCACCATTTTGCTAATCATACACCACAAACCACTAATCGTTCCCCTCAATGAGATATTTAAGTAATTCATATCATGGTTCAAAGAAGCGGCTCCGAGAGACAAATAAACAACACATTTATTCATGGTCGATTATGACCTCGAAGGAAACATATGCAAAATGTCAAATTACTAGTAATACCCCACAAAATGACTCTGCGTACCCCCATTGAAAATGTAATTAAAGCATACCGTAAATTGGAGATGTAATGCTGACAGACATGGCGAACTCTCAATAACGCATGGCCATAATGAACTGTACATTTAACGTACACAACACGCCGAACTACTAGGAATACCATACAATTTTACTATTCATACCCCACTTTGAAAAATATAACTAACTTATAGCAGGGTTCGGAGTTGTAGAGCCAATAGACACGACCAATTATTTGTTGGGTTTTGGGGTTCACACACAACAGAAAACTCAAAATAATTTTTGAAAACCCCAACGGAATCGTAAATATGTTCCACTAAACTAGATATACAAAAGTAAACCATACCTTAATCCATGATTTTTTTCTCTTATTGTTCGACCTCTTAGACGTTCAAGCGTGGGTTTTCTATCAGAATTCCACATACGAACAGTGACCACAATTTAGAGTGCTACCTCCAAGAGAGATAGAAAATATTTTTTTTTCTCTCAAAATCCCAAGAACTCAAAATTTGAAAAAACAAAAATCTTATTTTTTAGGGTTTCAACATCTATTTATATGTGTAAATAAGCCCTCGCTTAAAATCCTATTTATATTACAACTATTATATTTATGCAGTTTAAGTAAATTACACATACGCTCCTATTAATAAGTTATCATATAACAAAATCGTAAGGGCTTTTATGTCATGAGTTCTATTATATAAAATTCATTACTCTGGACCAATTGAAGTTGTGGAAAGCTATTCTTTGTGTCATCCCAATAGGTTCATGTGATGTTGGTAGTGGACCAAAACATACACAAGTCATAAGTGGTCTCTAGCAAGACATTATGACTACCCAAGTAGCATGAATATAAGAATCGGTACAACCTAATGAATAACATGTATCATATCTTTTTGTCATGTGATGTCCTTTGATTAAATATATGACATGGAAAGTTACCCTTAATGTTCAATCATACTAGTCTCGATCTTTAGCTAGGTAGATTGAAAACATCTAAATGGCATTGATCATATCAATTTGCTTGGACTTGTCCATTTAATAGTTTAACATATCGAGGGATCCACTAATATCTTTCTCCATACGAGAGGGATAAACTTTATCTTGATTACACACTTTCACGTAATATTCACATGGTAACTAATCACGATCTTTATAATCATTCAATTAAAGACATCATTAGATTATGTCAAATTACCATGCTTATAATATTGAAGTCTATGGTAATCTCAAGTCGAAACGCTAATGATATACCTATTATGAGTAACATTTATGACTTAATCCATGTGTTTTTCTCAAAGCGGGTTGATTTAGTACCTTGTTCCCATTACAAGTACTCATAATCTCGATTTGTATCCATATACGCATGATAATCACATGACCATCAATTAAGATTCACGTTAGCCTTAATTCATTATAGTTCCCAGTATAATGACCGACTAAGGACATTATGATATTTCAATAAACAACCATGAATCTTACTATAAGGTAAACATGTAATCACTTATAATAAAACAACAAATGAAAACTTCAATTTTATTAACTAAAATTATAAGATAAACAATGTTTGTAGATTGACATATGGCACATGGCCCAACGTTATCAGTCTGACATGGCCATCGTAGAGCACATACTTCACCGACGCGAAAAGAAAAATTGCTAGCCATACCCCATAATTTTACGTGTACCCCACATTGAAAAATATAACTATATTCAAGCAGGGCTCGGATTACTAGAGCCGATAGACCTGACCAACTATCGGTGAAAGATAGCCGTCACATACTACTTGTAGCAGCGGCGAAAGGCTGATTTACTAGGCATATCCTACAATTCTTCAATGCGTACCCCACAATTTTTCATATTGATACCATGCGGAGGAACATGACCGATATTGTACAATAGTATCGTTACTTGTTTATTAAATCCCTTATGAGACTATCAGACATTGGTGACTGAAGCTCTATATGTAACCCACCAAATTTCTGGGCATACTTCAAATACTATTGTCTTACATTATGTATCAGCGTGAAAATATCGACATTAGTGTGTACCCTCAGTGGATACCGGTTGATACTGCTCTATACCTTTCGGATGGCTTGATCTGAGACTATACTATACTTTTTGGTCGTGCATGTCTACTGTGACATCCCGTCACCGACCAAACTAGACTCATCCCGATCTGATTGGATCGGAGGTTCAAAATCGATTCGACCGAGTAACGCACCCGTGTTCGATAATAATGCACCATAAGTAATACAATAATATTTTTGGTGTTCGTATAATATTTAATAAATTATTAAATAATTATAAATACACACGTGACATAAAACAAGGCACGACTTGGGTTTTGCCTCGGATGTACATTGAGTGGGAAATTGATGGCGTATGCTAGTATCATGATCTATTACTAACTTGATTTAATTTGGCTTAAGTGGTTTTTTAAAATTGATTAATATGCCTATGGAACATAATAAAGCGCAACTTACAGCCTATACTTTAAATCAAAACCCATAGCCTATGTAAAATGTAACATATGTGTCACTTAGCATCAAATAAGAAACTATGGTGCATGGACTTTATGTTATACATGAGACTAGTCTCGTGATTCGTAAATACATTAAGATGAAGGGCCAAGATCTAGATTTAGTTTGGAGAAATAATCATGCAATATGTGACACTTGTCACTTGCAAGCAACAATTGTCAATATAAGTAAATTCATGTCTCTAAATTAACAACTAAGCAACTTAATTTGGAGGTTTAATTAAGTACTTAACTTGAACTAATTATGACGCTAATGGTGAAGTGTAGGATCCATTTCGGACCTTTAGATGGGCCACAAAACTCGTATCTCGAGGCAAATCTAAGGGCCATTATTTTAAGTTGATAAAGGTATATAAGGAGCACTTAGTTATTGTTATTGCAAATTAAAACACCCTACAAATTGAGAGGAAGAACATGAATTGCTAGAAATTGGGGGTTCGAAGAGCAATTGAAGTGTAATTAGAGTATTAAAGAGGAGAAATATTAGATCCACAATAATCCTAAGGTAACCCATGCCTTTTCCCTTTTGATTTCACAGATTTTGATGACATAAGCATGAATATTGGCTGATGAGGTTCAATAAAAATGAGGTCATTCATGTGTTTAGATTTGAACTCCAACTTGATGCCTATAAACAAGCGCGATCTCAGAATCAAGAATTCAAACTTTGCACGACTTGAAATTTAATTTTTTGCTTGAATTTGGAGATTTAATTGAGATTTCAAAATTGGGGTTTCATATACTAATATGAATGTTTTAAAACTCAATTTCAACTCATTTTATGCCAAATTTGATAGAAAATTGAGGTGGATCAAATGAATGTTCAAAAAGTAGAATAACTTAAGCTTTAAAGGTTCTTTAATAGTGAAATTTGCTATAAGTTATTAAATTATGGAAATCTTGTTGTAAACGTGTATAAATGAACCCCAAGTAACACCTAAGGGGTTCTCAAAGGGATCCCAAGTCGAAAAAAGATGAATCATCCCCAAAAGAATAAAATAATTATGTTTAAACTTCTCGAATTTGAGCTGTCATTGCGATAAACATAACTCATTCAATTTAACTCCAATTAGAGCGAGCTTTTGATATGTTGTTATTGGGTATGTTAAAAAACTTATGATAAAATCTCATGGTATTTGGAGCTATACACTAGGAGAAACCAAATTTTGTAACCTTGTTGATCGAAATGAAATTCAGATGTGTGCAGTGTTTGGAGAACTTTGATATCCCCCTCATTTTTAATTAGAATTGCACATACCATACCTTTTCGGAAAGACAAGAAGTAGACCAAAATCTTTGTTTACATGTATTTGCTAAATAATAAATTGTTGATCATCAAAACAAGCTATCAAGGCAGTGCATCGTATATCGAAGTATATTGATAAATTCAAAGAATTACATTATTGGGTTAAGAACCTTGGGATATGTGCATAAAAGTAATTAGGTAAATGAAATAAAAAATCTCGAGTCTAACACCAAACTTTCAAATTAGGGCTCGATGAAGACTCCTCGACAGGATTTTCGCCATGTACTATGAGGTACCAGATGCACGGTCGAGTTTTGACATGCCACATGCAAGATTTTGTGAACACTGAGAATTTATCAACTTTATTACGCATCATACTATAAATTGCATAGTTAGATGTGCACCGCATCATAATTATCTTTGGCTATGCAATGGACTATTAGGATCCGTCTCCGAGTATTAGATGGGACACCTTCGTTGGCGAAGAATCTCCCCGTCCAACTAGTCGGGCAACTTCAAAGGATGACTATACAATGATTTTCTACCCTCCAGCTAGTACGACGGTTGAAGGATATTTTCTGCCCTCCGACTTTTACTATAATGGGGTTAAAGTACGTGTCGCTCGGGTTCACGAAGTCACGTGACTAGACCTCCTCCAATAGTCGATGCTGAATGCCGCAGGGCCGATGGCATTCAGGCTAGGTCCATGAATGTGGGGTTCATAGGAACTGCTTGTTTATACTAAAAAAATGATTGAATCATGTTTAATTTACACAATTTACTTATATTATTTCTTATCGAATTATATTATGTTGTTACTTTAATAAAACCTTATTGTTCACTTATTGGGGGCCTTTGGAACGTAGATCCATCCTCCAGTTATCGAGTGAAGGGAAAGATACCAGTGGGACGACGACTCCAAACTGCCCTTATCTTCACTGTTTGAGTGATCTCTTTCGTGTATTTATTTTGTTTTATATACCAAACTTATATTTTTGTTCATGTCTGGATTATGGGATACTTTTGGACATGTTCCTTGAATTTAGATTTCGGTATTAATGATATGACATGTGTTTTCCCCACTTAGGTTCCCGCTTACTTTCCAATATTTTATTGTATGTTCACCAAATCCTGCACACTCAAATTTAATTTAATTATTGGAAAAAGGTACTTAATGAATTTCAATTGTAAAAGGAATGGTTGAGCGAGTCTAAAACATCTTTTGGGGTAGACGGTGTGACCTAACATATCAGGAGATGGTTCGGGCTGATGAGATCGCCAGTTCAAGGTATGAGTGTTGAAAATTTTTGTATCAAAGCCTAGGTTACTGAAAAGCCTAGGACTCAAAGGAAAACTTGAATACTCAAATAATTTGATTCATGAGAACTTAGAAATTCGGGAGTCGAGGACTAAGATGGGAAGAACTATAGTGTGTAATCCTGTATTTCTTAATCCTCAATTTAAGTTAATATGACGAATTAGTGACCTAGGACGAATGGGACCATTCGCGATGATTCAAATAGTTGAAAAATCATAGTAAGGTAAATATTTAAACTTTATTGTTATTGTGTGAATTTGTTGTATTATAGTTATGTAATGTGTAAAGTTTCAAGTTTTAGGCTTAAAAAAGTGTAAGTTTTTGTGTCACTGCACTGACTCGAGGTCTAACCTCAACTTACGTGTTAGTCGGTATGTGTTCAAGTGGAAAAAGTGAGAGGAAATAATGAGTGGAGACTATATTTCAAGTTTCAACTGAATTGGAGTCCATTTAAGGGAAATATGGAAATTGGCATCAATTCAGGATTTTTCCTTGAAACATGTGCACGTCGGTGTTATTCCAGCAAGTTGTAGCATATATAGTGTTGTTCCGAAGGTCGGATTCGATTTAAGTGCAAAAGGAATAAAAATTGATCTTGAAATGCAATATGGTACTTAATACGCCGATGTGAGATCCACGCCCAAGTTGCGTGCGAGTCGGGGTCTGAAGTATTAGGACAAGTCTAAAATGTGGTTAGTTGTATCCACATCGAATTTTGTGTCAATCCGAGGTTCAAGGGTTGAATTCGATGTTAGGTAGATTAAGAAAATGAGGGGTGTCTAAGCAATTAGTAGGGTTTTAAGAATAATTACTTAAATTTTAGGGGGGAGGTGAGGGTTGGTCAAACATGCCCAAACACCACCGCCTCACCTCAACACAATCTCACTAGACTTCCTCCCTCCACTGATTTTCACTTCCCTCACACTCTCCTACCACCCAATAATGACTATTTGCCATTTTTATGAGTTTTAAGCTCAATCGGTGGCGTTTGTGAGGACTCAAAGTGTAAACAACACACTTCACAGTTTTCACAATAGGAAACTGATAAAACCGTGGTGAGTACCCTCATTTACGTCACATTATTAAGCAATTCGGGCATGGTTTGAGGTCAAGAATGGTTTGGTTTCAATGCCAAGGTGTTGGTAATGAAGTATCAAGAGTTAGTGAGGAGTTTGGTTTAGAAAAAATAAAAAAAAGGTTGAAAACTATGACAACAGAAAAATCACTTATGTCATGGCTTTAACAGTCGAGTAAATGCTAAAGCATAGAGCAAAGACAACCCTTGCTGCCTTGCTCAAGCTATGCATAGCAAGGCAAGGCTAGAATTGCCTTGGCATGGCAAGCCGTGCCTGGCCTTGGCATGGCAGGCTATGGCTCAGACGGGGTTTACTTAAGCCGAGACCAAGGTTCGACCTTGAATCAACCAATTTTGGCCAATTCACGAAGATTTTCAGAAAGAAATAATAAAAATAAAAAAAATTAAAATTTTGGGGAAAGTGAGAAAATAATGTCTTTCATAAAAAATTGAAATTTAGAGTTTTAGGGTCTATACACCAGGTATTCGCCTCATAAAATGTGCTACAAAGCCTGGATGGACTTGAAATTAAGTAAATGGATCCAAAGGATATAAAATTCTATTTTTGACACAAAATGATATTGGAAATATAAATTGATTTTAAACAACTAAAAATTGATTTAAAAGGGATTTCTTTGGGTTTTTGCATTGTAAACATGCGAACAAACTTGAAATCATATCAAATTGAGGTTTCGACCTTAGAAATTGTCAAGACACTTATCCTAAAGGAATTCGGGTGTTTTAAAACCAG
Source organism: Stephania yunnanensis (assembly GCA_039657365.1). NCBI lineage: Eukaryota > Viridiplantae > Streptophyta > Magnoliopsida > Ranunculales > Menispermaceae > Stephania > Stephania yunnanensis. The sequence goes on along the minus strand of CM077585.1, from coordinate 46,850,184 downwards.
TTTTGGAGTTAGATTTCGAGAAAAGAATCATACGATGGTTTTTTAGGGTTTTTAGACGTAAAAGTCACTGATTGTGACTTAGATTTGATTTGAAATAGACTTTATCCGTTGTGATAAAATGATAGGTGAATTTAGCAGCCGAAAATCATTGAAAAAGATGCGACTAAAGTGTTTGGATAGGACTTGGTGCTTGTATTATATGTAAATCCTATAGTGATCATTTGATCATATTTATCGTATTAGAATTATGCATATTTCCTAGTATTTTGCATTGCATATAGTTGAGCACGACATCATGCTTCATGGATTATGTAGGTTAGGCGTTCGTGTTTTAAAACTTTGATAGCCAAATCTTCACCGAGTATGTATCTATTGGATCCAGAATGAATTGCCGAAAACTGAAACAACTCCTATGGGTTGAGTTAAAGTGGCTTGTGGATTATCCTCATGCAATATATTAGAAATCACTTCCAATACTGCTATATTTTCATTGGTTTACTGTACACATATCAATGAAGCGTTAATAGGAAAGATGTGGTCACATATTGTTATTTACCTATTGTTTCTCGTTGAAGTGCATTTGTATTTATTATTATCTTGCATTTGGCTATAAAAGTAATATGGACAATGGAGGATTTACTTATCTAAAATCTTTTTACCTTTAATTAGCAATTTCAGGTTTCAGCTCATGCTTAGGGAAGGAGAAACTAGCTTATTATCTCTAAGACTTCAGAGTTTCCTTTCACTTATGTATGTATTTGTTTATATATATTTGAAATGGGTAGTTGAGTGTTAAGAGACCTATTTTGATGTATATACATGCGTTTTGAAGTTGGAAAGGATTGTATTATCATTTTGGTGTAAGATAATAACTTAATACTTGTTTGAGGATAATAGAATTAATATATATTTTGTGGATGTTTCCTTAATATGCATGTCAGTCCTTCTAGGCATTCCTATCTTTGTACAAGTATTTTGGAAGAAATTGGCATTTAGGCCATAGGTCTAGATATAGAGGAGATGCTTCTGATTTTTATTTAGGAAACATACTCAACTTTAAGATTGATTTCTCAAACTGGATCTAGTAAAAATTAGCCAACGAGATTGAATATTTGATGATTAAGTTACTTGTGGTTAATCTTTCATTGTGATGTAAATCTGAAGGATTTTAGGGTGACTAAATTATCAAGGATTAATGATAATCTAGGTCGATCAGTTGTCCTAATGACAAGGGGCTGACATGGGGGAATTGTAGTCGATTGATTATATTGATGTACTATGTTGATTTTGAACGTATATTATATATAATGGAGAAATATAATGCGCTGACACTCAGATCGTTATCTACTCGCAGTTATGATACATTTGTATAATGGATCCGAGTGGGCTAGATTTGTTAGCTCCACGAGAGACGATGCATTCCTCCTCTTCTAATGCATTGATGATATTATACGTGAAATAGGTGACGTGATTGCACGTTAACAGACATCCTTAGAGGCTTTCAGGCACCGCTTTAAGACTCTCGAGTGTTAAAGAGAGTTTGACTCCACCGATAGGAGAGGATTAGCTACGGTGGTTGCACATCTTGTAGACAAATTGGAGGCAAGACTAGAGATTACACCGCAAACCCCAACACGGGTTCTAATGGTGCTAGGAGTGACAGTAACATTGACAAGTCCAATCCTGCCCGTAGTAGTAGTACCTCTTCTACCCATACCAACAAAGACTCCAATAGTACAGCCGGCCTCGACTGAGAGCAATACGGTCAGACTCAGTCATTTTTGGAAGAGCTTCGACAAATGTAAGATTATGAAGTTCTACAAAATAGAGATGGGGAGAAAATAGAGTAGTGGATCCATAATCAAGAGAAAATTCATCGTTCGATCTGTGCAACCGAGGATTGTTGCATCGAGTTATCGACCATACACTTAAAGGGAGTTGTTGACGAGTGGTGACAGGCTGTGTATGCCAAAGAGGGCCCAATCGAGGATTGGGTGACTTTTCGACGACTATTCTTAAGGAACTTATTTACTTCGGGTATGAAGAGTTGAAAGAGAGGAATTTCTGGCACTGAGGCAGGGAGACATGTAGATATATGAGTTTGCCTATCGGTACTCTCAATTATTATCTATAGTAGGAGATCCATCAACACCAGATGACTACTTGCAACAATTTGTTATATGTCTAAGGTGTGAGATTAGCTAGAGCGTGGGTGCATTGGGCGTGATTGTGTTTAAGGATCTCGTAGATCGAGCTATTTATTTTGAGTTGATAGAGGAGTTTTACGATGGGGACATTAGGGCGACGCATCGATCAGAAGGATCCTCAAGTAGAAACTTGAAGAAGAGTTCTAGTGGTCGAGGAGACAGGAGACGAGACTACCTTAAGAGGTCCAACGATGACAGGTCAAGATCAAGCGCTTTAGCTCATACACTTTTAGTTTGGTAGTCATTCGCATCGAGGCAGAGTAGACCACTGATTTTGAAGTTTTACTAGGGACAGAGGCAGTCGGATAGGGGTCATGACAGAGGACGGATACTGACGTAGACTCAGATTCATGCACCAGCACAGTCTAGGGGTTGAGGTTCTCAGGGTTGATCGGACATTACTTGTTGGGGTTGTGGTAAGGCAAGACACTTTTGTAATGAGTGCCCGACACAGGTGTACGTAGTGTTGCCAGAAAGCTAGATTAAGTAAGTGCTTGCTGTGGCGATGCCGGAGAGTCAGGCCATTACAGAGTCGATCACATGTATTATTTCTATTTGTGCATGAAACATGTACAGACTAATAGTCTCAGGGTCCACGATCTCATTCATATTAGGAGGCTTGGTAGACGCATTAGGGTTATCTACAGTAAAGGCTGTTAGGTATCTCATGCTTAGTACAGCCGCATGAGATATAGTTTACCCTAACCTTATCTACAAAAGGTATGTGGTGACAGTTATGTGTTATGATTTATCTATTGACCTTCAGGTACTCGAGTTCCTCGAGTTTGATGCATTCTTAAGCATGGACTGCTTAGCAGAATACCATGCTCAAGTGGACTGCCACCGAAAGTAGTGACCTTTCATATTCTGGGAATTGTAGAGTTCGAGTCTCGAGGCGTATCGACATCCGAGAGTAGTACGGGAGGCCGAGTCGTGACGTACAAAGAGATTGAGGATCACGCGAGACTTCACGGAGCTTCGAAATCTAGGAAAAGGATTGAAGACATCCCAGTCCTACCAGACTTTTCCGATGTGTTTTTGGACAATTTGCTCAGCTTACTTCCACGCCGCGAGATCGACTTCATTATTGAAGCAAAAGAGGGAATGAAGTCAATTTCAAAGGCTCCATACAATATGCATGGCAATATAGGAGTTGACTAAGCTGAAGAAGCAACTCGAGGAGTTATCTAACATCGGGTTTATACAACCGACTATTTTGTCATGGGGCATACGAGTTTTATTTTTCAAGAAGAAGTACGAATCGTTGAGGCTTTGCATTGACTACACAGAACTCAATAAGGTCACTATTCATAACAAGTACTCGCTACCTCGAATTGATGGCTTGTTCAACTAGTTGAGTGGTGCCCGACACTTCTCAAAAATCGACTTGAGATCAAGCTACCATCAGTTGCATGTTAGGGATGAGGACATTAATAACACCGCATTTCGTGTGAGATACGGACATTTCTTTTCATAATGATACCATTCAGGGTCACAAACGTGCCAGCTATGTTTATGGAGTTGATGCACCTAGTTTTTGGAGGCTACCTAGATCAGTTCGTGATAGTGTTCATCGATGACATACTCATCGGTTCATGGACAGTTGAGGACCACGAGTGTCACTTTTGGATTAACTCCATAAACATAGCAGATCCAGAGAAGTTCATATCGATTGTTGAGTGGCCTACGCTTTCTACATCGATAGAGTTTCGAGTTTTCTTAGATTAGTGGGCTACTATAAAACGTTTTTTCAGGATTTTCTTAAGATATTCACACCCATGACTACTTTGACTAGAAAGGACGTCGGGTTTGATTAGACCGAGCGATGTGAGGAAACCTTCAAAAAGCTGAAGGAGAGACCGATAGGACACCAGTGTTAGTATTACCAGAGTATGGCAAGGAGTTGATAGTCTACATAAATGCTTCAGGGATAAATTGGGAGCAGTGTTGATGCAGGATGGCAATATGGTGGCACATGCCTCTCGCTAGCTGAAGGTGCACGAGAAGAACTACCTCGTCCAAGACCTCGAGTTGGCATCGATAGTCTTTGCATTGAAGCTCTAGCAACACTATCTCTACCAAGAGAGATTTATGTTATTCACAAATCACCATAGTCTCAAGTGTTTGTTCACTAAGATTGAGTTGAATATGAGACAAAGAAGGTGGCTCGAGTTGTCAAAGACTACGACTTCATGATCGAGTACAACCTTGGAAAGGCAAACGTTATTATAGATGCCTTGAGCCGGAGACAGTTAGCACCGCATATTCAACCAGAGTTCGGGTTGTTAGATGCCACATTTATGATATGTGTTTTAGAGATTTCGATCGACATAGGATTTATGCATAGTTGGGTTTGTAGTCGATGCCTGCCTAGGCGATTATTAATGGATGTAGGAATATTTGAGCCACAACCGGTACCACAATTTGGTTGACAGTCTGAGTTTTAAAGATTGGACAATGGCAGCATGTCAGAGTTTGAGATTTCAAGGTAGAGTATGGATTCTAGCATAACTAGAGTTGAGAGAGGAAATTCTTCGTGAGTCGGATTGATCACGCTATACTATTCACCCATGTGTCACCAAGATGTAGTAAGACATACGATGATTGTACTAGTGGCCCCGGGCATGAAGGAAGATATAGCCATTTATATCAAGAAATAAAAGATATGTCAGTAGGTTAAGGCTGAATATCAGAGACTCGGAGGACTATTCCAGTCCTTAGCCATTTCTTAGTGAAAGTAGGAGCCCATTGCGATGGACATGGTGACAAGATTACTGACTATCCCGAGAGGCCACGATACAGTTTGGGTTATCGTCAACATATTGATGAAGGCAGCGAGCTACCTACTGATTTGACTCTCCGACTTGTTCACTAGCCTGAGTTGGATTAAAAAGCGGGAGATAGTTAGGTTACATAGGGCGCCAGTGAGCATAGTGTCAGATAAGGATCCCAGGTATACGTTAGGATTATGGCAGGATATGCAAGATCAGCTAGGCACTTGGATTCACTTTAGTACGACTTATCACCCGCAGACAGATGGATAGTTAAAAAGGTCGATCCACTATATATGTTTTCTCAATATCCACTAACAAGCATCAAGCTTACGATAATTAATATAGAATCTCACGATAAAAAATATCTAAATCAATCTCATTTTCAAGTATATTTAAAATGCCACCACAGTAAAGGCCGATAGTAATTTTTAATTACCAATAATTATAATAATCATGTTCATTTGTAGAGTTTTTCCTAAATATCATTCCATTTTTTCCTTATACTATATTCATACGGTTCCCTGTTCCATTTTATTTGGAATCCGTTATTTTTTTTTATAGGAATTCTTCTTCACATTTTTTCCACCACTAGATTCTTTGCTCCATTTCCTTTGGAATATATAGGTCTCTCTATTTTGTTTTTTATTTAAAAGCTCTTGTTAGCTCTTCTCACTTTCACTTTAGTCAAGGAAGTATTTTTTCCAACAACATAAAGTCTTATTGGATAATTTCCTATTTCTTCCTTTTATTGTGGCATAAGTTCTTTTCATTATATATATAAATATAAAATACCCGATCAATAATCTTTATATAACCAGATTCTTAGAAATCTATCTTATTTATCTTGCACTTTTGTTTCGATCTTTTACCCATTATAATGTCTAACACAAAGCAATCAATCCCCTATAAACTCCTCCACTATATAAAAACTCTAGATTAAGTCAAATAGTGTATAACAATTCCTTTCTATAATAAACTTTTTATTTTCATGGGTAATACAAGCTTCCATTTAAATGAAAATTATATTTAATTCATATTTTCCTAACTAAATACAATAATATGAAGAAATATTACATTTGTCTTCAAAAGTTTCAAAATTTCAGTCTACTTTAAATGTTAAATAAATAGACTATACCTCTTGAGTCTTCCATAGTTCACTTCTTTATACTTGACTTCACCTAAATACCCCCAAACTCATTGCAAACCTTATCCTTAAGGTTTAAAAATTAAGTCGGGTTTCCAACATAATAAATATACCTTGTAAAGCATAAACAAATTATATAAGATATAGAAATAATTAAACGAATTATCACAAGAATGAATTTCATAATTAAAGAAAACATGACAAATAAAAAACTCCAAGCATCATTAACAATGTAGCATAAACATAAACAACTTGAGCATAGTATAATTCTAAACAACAACAATAGTAGCTCAATATCAAGTAGCTCAATATCACATCACATTGCATAGATCATCTTATCACATTACAAACCAAGACCTCACACATAATCACTCAAAGATAAATAAAACAGAGAAAAAAGTTGATCAGAACCACCATCAAGAAGTCACATTGTCACCACCATCCCTTGTTCACGTTGTTAAGATTGATAGATCGCTGCATGATTATAGAGCATGTAGTCCATTCCCACCAACATAGTACTTTCTAAAAATAATAATTCATTAGGCAATCTCAGTTGGGTAAATGGTGTTGGAATTTTAGCTCCCTTTGCGTCGCTTTCTCCTAGACATACGTTCACGAACCCATACATGTTCCTTGCAATTTTACGTTGGTTTTGAAACATGAACTCTTGATTTCTCAGAGTTTGCATTTGGTTTCGCAAGATTGATCCCATCATGGCCATCTTCATCTCGTCGGTGTGCATGTCAGTTTAATCTTCAGTAGGTGGCTCTGAACTCTAGTTCATCCTTTCATTATATGCAACAAATTGCATCTCTTCAAAGACTTGCCTATTTTTCTGCCCTTATTCTTCTTCTTCTTTATGTGGTATCTCTTTTCTCTCCCACTCCTCCTTTGAATCAACATAGGCTAGCACTTGTTTTGTGCTCTTTATGTATTCATCAATGATGGTCATATTAGGGTGAACATCCAATGCAATACCTGTTATAGAATTTTTGTCTCGTTTGTAGAATTCATTAATCATTAAGGGAATAGGTAACCTTCATTCTTATTTGTGGTCATGGCATTCCTAATTGAATCGTAGATGATCTCGTAAACATCAATGTAAACTATCTTTTGGATGATGTAGTATAACAATGTCGCCTTATAGTTCATAACCTTGTAATACTGCAAACTCGGTTGTAGGCTCACATTGATGAAATAGTTCCATGCTTTGGTGGGTTTCCTAAAATTTATATTTTAAATGTGCTTTGATACCCATCTTAATCGTGGTATTGCTTCTAATCCATTCCTAATGGTCTTATGGGGAAATTTATGTATGAATCCATACTCAAGTCTTGGGTATTCATTATGTTCTCGTATATGAAAATTCGGTAAACTGTAGTACTGGTTTAATCTTTCAAGTGAATAATCCACTGGTCTTTCTTGGACTATAGCTACAGTCTTATTATCACTCACATGCGTATTTGCAAAAAATTCCGGAATTAAAATCGCACAACACATCTCTATAGAGATCCTCATGTCATTATCAACATTGTAATCCCTAGTTAACAATCCCTAATTCCTTTCCCTTATTATGTTGAGGATCCTAGGTATGTACTTAATTTCATTTTTTACATCGAAGCCCCTATCTGAAATGATTTTTCTATTCTTCCTCTCTCTCTCTCTAACTCATCACTAAAATCTAAAGGTGGAGAAAGTCTTCTTAGTGTTATAACTCTAGGTTTGTATATTGAAATCCCCATAGGTATAATATGTGTAGGTGGAACTTTGAATTTTGTTTTAGGGTTTTCGTCTAATTCTCAATTTCCCCTCTCCTCTCATGAACTTCTACCCTTATCACTTCCGGCTATTTTTGAAATTCAAAAGTCACAAGTCCGAATAACAAATAAAAAATGTGGATTATAAAAATTTTGTCGAAAATAATTTGGTATAATTCAAAATTCTATTTAAAAGGAGAAATTCATTTGGAAAGTTATCTTGAAAATCCATCGAAAACTTGAATAAGATTGGCATCAAAGTTTTAACTCTATTATAAATTTAAAATAGGTTTTCTAAATCTTGCATAACATAAAATAATTGTGTAATAAATTTTAGTTTTTCCGAAAATGAAACAAACCCCCAAACTCATTTGAAACTCAATTTTAAAACAATTGCGAATACGTATCTTTTTAATTGATAAAATACTTAAATTTCAAAAATATTGAATTTGTAAACCAAAGAACATTGTAATCGCAATGTCTAATCTATTGGAATCATTGAAATCATTTATTCATGATAATAAAATGAATTCCAATAAAACGATTTTGAAAAAATTGAAAATTTTGCAAAAATCCTTCAAACCAAAAATTCATCAAAATAAAGAGCTAGGTTTATTGTGATTACCTTCTTGAGAGTGAATCCCTCAAGATACAAAGCTCTTGAACTCTTCTAGATTGGATTTCCAAGCTCCAAGTCGATATCCATCAAACCCTAGTTTGGCACTACTCTCATAAATTTGAGTTTTCTTAGATTGAACAAAACTAGAATGAGGTGAGAAACACTTAAATACACTAAGATTTAGCTTTGGAAGGATGAATCTATGCAAGAAATTGATTGTTTAGATGAAGGGGTGAAACAGTTTGTATTTTTTAGGTGGGTTTATGTTTAGCGATTTGCGATTTTATTTTAAAAACTCTAAATCATGCGCAACGATTCAGGTGTTAAGTGGAATCATTGGGAAATCACTATGTAAATCAGTAGGATTGTGGTTCTGTGACTCACCGATCTGACAAGCGATTTACGTTATATGGTTGAATCACCACTGATTTGCCAAACTCAAACTTTCACTTAAATCTTTGGTTACTGTCACCGATTTTGCCAGCGATTCCTAGTGTTAATCCAAATCGCTGAGGATTAGCTAGGCTTAATTTGTTGTTTTTCTAATTTATTTCATAATGAACATATATACCATTCATAAAAACTAATAAAGGGTAGAATTTACTGAAAATATGAAAGTTTGATTAGGATATGTAACTAACGAATAATTTTATTAATTAATTAAATAAATAAATAAGCAAGAGAATAGTGCAAAGTAGCATAAAGGCCATAGAAATAAAAACAATTAGACTATTTTCCCATTTATTTGAAATTGCCTCAGATTTTAAATTCCAAAAATATTCCCAATACAAGTGTCAAAAAGTGAGAGAATAAAAACATACTATACTAATACTAAACTCATAATAAAACTAAAACATAGAAAAAACATAGAATATGGGATACCTCCTATAGAGCACTTTTGTTTATTGTCTTTGGCTCGACTAAACCATTCTAGAATTAGGGTGGTGTCTAAACTTGAATTTATGATTATCCACTCTAGTGCCTTTCTAGAAATATTGCTTGATCATTAATCGTCAAGGTGATTTTTTTGGTTCAAAATATCCATAACAACTAGAGTAGTGGCTATGAAAGGTCAACCTAAACTTAAAGGAAAATCTCCATTAATAAAGCGTGTCATGACCAAAAAGTTCATAGGTACGATGTGCTTGTCTACTTGAATTGATACATTCATGAACATCCTTATTGATTGAATTGAAATATCATGCGGTAGAAAAACTCGTTCAGAAGCAAGTTCGTCCAACTCCAATTGAGTATGTAGAAAGAAACGTATAGGCATGAGATTTGTATTAGAACCCTACACTGAGCTATGTAATACCAAGCTCATTTGATTTTTATGTGCAAATGTAGACCTCCGGGATCATTAAGCTTTTTAGGGCTTAAATCCGACTTTTTCTTTTTCTTATTCTTCTTGGGTTTAAAATATACCGGCTTGTTAATACTCTTCCTATTCTCTGAGTTATTAAATCTCCATTCTTGAGTTAATTTCTTTACATTTGTAGTGTCTTCAACTTATTCTTTCTTAGGGTATTCTTTTTCGGTTCCATTGTTACCGCATTAACTGCATAAATTTCAGATTTAAGATCATCATAATAGTTTAATTATAGAATATCATTATCGTTAATTTTATTATCAAGTAATTCATCATAGTTACGTTCATTATTAATTTTGAACGTAATAATGTTGTCTTCAAATTCCATAGACACCACTCCTTTAGAGATATCTAACTTAGTTTTATTTGTTTTAAGAAAAGGTCTACCTAATAGTATAAGTAAATGATTAGGTGATATCGAATCTCCAATTTTCATGACATAAAAGTTGGTTGGAAATACTAAGTCGTGTACTCAAACTAAAATGTCTTCTAATAATCCATATAGTTTAATAATTATATTATTTGCTAAAGTAAGATTAATAGGCGTATTAGTCAATGATCTCATTTTTAATGATTCGTAAAGTTTAAGTGGCATTACATTAATTGATGCTACGAGATCACACGTAGCAAGTTCAATAAAAGAAGTTCCTATTGTGACAGGTATACCAAACATTCTTGGGTCGAAACGTTTCGCACGCATTTTCTTATTTATTAAAGTTGACACCATTAGTCATAAGTTTTCTTTAGATTCTTCTAGAAATTTGTCTTTAGACTTAGAAATGTCTTTTTTTTTTAATTTCTTTCTTCCTAGCATTCGCTTATCGCTATGGAACGAGAGAAATAGAATGCGTACCTTCATTCAATTCATAAGTATTATCATCTTCTTTATCTTGGTTAACTAATACAAATTTTTTAAAGATTTTTCATAAGCTTCAACTCTGGCTAAATACCCTGAGTATACTTTTTTAGAAAAAGGTGTATATTTCAATTGTTCAACCATTCATTCCCTAGTAAGTATGACATTGGTTATCATCTATTCTTCTTCTTATTCTTCTATCATTTTTTTGTACTTTCTTTTTCTTTTGACCTCTCTTAGGTATCTTTTTTTGGTGTATGTGTTTCTCTTTCATTATCACAAAATAAAGCATTAAATTGTGTTTGATTAGTAATTTGAGTAGGTCCTTTAGTTTGATTACTTAACTTATTAATTCGTAGATTCATAAGACTTAATTGATTTTTCAATTTATTAATGGATGTATCAGTTTTAACTTGGTTATGAGAGATTTGCGTAAAGTTTTAATAACTTTGGTTCATAAAATTATCTAAAACTTCTTTTAAACTTGGTTGTGTAGGTTAAACCATTTGTTGAGGTTCTTGAAATGGTGTAGGTTGTATTTGTGCTCTTGTCCATAAGTGGTATAATTTCAATTTTGTAGACCATAGCTAAGATTTGAATTTGGTTTTTCAGTGTAATAACTATTGTTATTATATTGATTTATGGAGTACCAGAATATTGGTTCATAACTGCATTAACTTATTCAATATTATCTTCTTGTAAAGTAGGACACACATCCATAGGATGTGTAACTTCAATACAAAATCAACATGGTTTCACTTGATTTCATTTATCTTTTAATAGTAACTTGACAATGCTAGATAATTCATTAACTTTTTCATCAAATGTATTACTTATTTTATTATTAATTTTACAAAGTCTCTTTCTTGGTATGTCAGTCTTTTCACCATATCGCTTAAATTGTTTATCTATTTTATTAATATATTCTTTAGCTAAAGTTGGTGTCACATCTGCGACATCCGATAATTTTATAAACTTGATTAGGCAACTAATTAAGTACCATTCAAATTTAATTTGGGATTTAGGTATTTGAGGTGGGACCCACGCGTCACGGATCGGAGATCATAAATTTAAATATTATTTTTTATGTCGCATGATTAGTGGGTGTATTATACTCCATTAAACGCGAAATATGGTCAAGTTGAAGTATCTACAATGTCCATAAGTTTCGAAGCGCGTTGGAAATTTTCTCCGATTTTGACAAAAATTGGGGTATTTTTTCGGATTTAACTTGACCTAAAAATAAGAGATAATCACGAAATTAAATAGAATAATTAATAAATTGGTGGACGTCTAGTAACTACAGGGTCGTGGGCAAGGCCAGCCCTGACATTTTTAGGGCCTAAGGCGACATGAGAAATGGGGGTCTTTTATATTCTACTTATTTTCTATATAAAATAAAATATCTTATGCTATAGTTAGATTCATATAACTTTATGAACTGTACATTTCTTTCTATACATAGAGTTTTTTTGTTAAGAAAGAGAGTGTGCGTGTATGTGTGTGTCTTTTTTAAGAAAAAATAAAATTAATATATAAAAATTACTACATGTATTCAAAGATAATATGACTAATACTGATAATAGAAAAAACTAACCAAAAAGTTTATTATTTTTTGTATTAGACTTATGTATCAATTAAGTTGCGGGATCGAAAAGTGGAAGTCATAAAAAAGAGATGTTTCTCTTCGCACCTCAGATCTAGAGGAAGGGTAGCTTGTCGAGCTGGCCTATATGTCAAAATAAAAAAGAATAGAAAGATATAAATCAAAAGATTCGAATGCTAATCGATCTTGATTTTCGGTAGACGTTAAATAGTTTTTAATCAAAACATCAATTAACTTCTAGAAAAAAATGTTTGTTTTGTTAATATCTTTTGATTGTGCAAATAATTGAGTTTTTGAGTTTATGTATATTACTAAAAATCTTTTTAATCAAAACAATAGTTGATTTCTAGAAGAAAATAAATGCAATAGATTTTATTAATTTATTACATATAGAGACAGAGAGTAACTGGGTAATGAGATTTAAGAGGAAGGGGGTGTTTCTTGAATAGAGAGATAAATTCATATAAGTGAAGCCCACATAATGAATCGACTTACAATAGCCACATATGGCGAGATTCATCTAAGTTGGGGTGTTCCCCAGATAATGAATGAGGCGATTACGCACACGAAGAGATAAACTTAGAAAACCTATAAATTTACATAAAAAATACTATATTAGCAAATTTTGGGCCTATCCTAGGGTGGGGGCCTGGAATGGTTGCCTGCCCCATCCACCCCAAAATCGGCCCTAATCGAGGGTAACATGCATGGGATGTACAATAGTCTGCACGCCTGAGGGTGTTTGTTAGTGCGCGTGGCGAATTTATAGCAGCGAATATACATGGGTGTCTATATATAGTTTATATATATAAATATATAATAAATGAATCATATAGTTATATTTGAATTGTTTAAAACATTGGATTCGCCTAGATATACGCATAACGTGAGCATCGAGGAAGGAAATGGGTTAAATGTTGGCTGTTGGAGGAATTGTCCATGCCTCGAGATACGTGCAATTACATCTCAAGAAAAATCAATGTGTGTATGCATGTGTCTAATTGGTGTCACGCTAAGAGTGTCACCTTAAATCTTGTCTTTTCGATCATCTTCGAGATTCGTGGATGCAAATTTTGAGAAAAATTACTACTTATCTTATGTGAATAGGTTAGGAAGTGATGTTTTGTTAATAGCTACAAAGATTGACCTCAAGATATGCAACACGTAACTCGAGGAAGTTCGAAAATACATAATGAATCATCATATCTGCATCGAGATTTGTATGATACGAATTTTGAGGAAATTCAATATTTATCACCATTAATATAAAACTGCCTCATTAAGATGTCGATTTCCACAGTGAGATCAAGAGGAATAGTGAGAGAGATCGAACCAATGAGATAGGGATCTCGAGACTGTGGTGGGAAAGTTTTATACCCATGGTGAGATTGTTGTTGTTGTTGTTTATTGTTGTGCATTATTGATGTTCTTGGGTTGTTTAATGTTGTTGTGTCATTGGTTGATGGAGGATAGAGAAAGGAGGCTCGGATGAACTGTCATGGCAGTTCGTCCATGGAAGATAATGGCATGGGAGGGTCTCCCTTGCCCAAACCCAACCTAGGGTTGGGGTTGGTAGCCCACCCCAACGAAAGTAGAATAAAATTGATTTCGTTTGAAACAGAGAACAGAGAAGCGAGGAAAAAGATCGAAGGGAGGTATTTGATCCTTGACCGGACCAAACCGGGTTTATTTCAGCTGAATCGGACATGTCCGGTTCAGGGGTCAAACCCCAATTAAAAAGAAAAAATGAAAATGAAAAAAGATTCCAAAAATAGAAAAAAAAACTATATTTTTAGACAAATTAATAGAAATTGGGAATTTCTATGAAAAATGAAGATTTTGAGATTTTCTTGAGGATTTAAACTGTGGTTTTTTCTCCAATACATGTTACAATACCCAAAAGTATTCAAAAACTTTGGAAAATTGTCTTAAAGCTTAGTCAAGGTTAATTTTTGATGCTGAATCATAATTTGCGGTTGAAATTAGGATTTGGACATCCAAGTAATTGATTTTGAGTGATTTTGAGTTTTTAGCACTTGAGAATACCAAAATAACTCAAAAATTGGCTGAAAACTTAAGAAATTCGAATAGGAAACTCATCCAAATTTCTCAATGGTTTTGGGTAACGTCAAGGATCTTGAAACCACTAGGAATGAACTTTGAGGAATAAATTCAAAGTACGTGAAAGCCGAAGAACATTGTGTAATGCTTCGCAACCAACTTTGAGTTGGTTTGGTGGTAAGTAAACCTTATAGTGATCTTTACTATTTATTGAATATCTTTGTACCTATAATTGCATTATAGTCTGCATTGCATTTCGTCATTCTTGGTCATACATAAATAGAGAGAGTGAGGGGGATAAGTTTGTTTGAGAGTGTGGTTTGCTTGAAACTAGGTTCAATCCTACTTCTATGTTGTCTAGTGAGACTAGTGGACTCTAATGCCAACAAGTTATCCCTGCGTCTCATGATCTCTTAATATTGTCTATGTACTATTTTTGGAAGTCGACATCTGATTATAGTTAGGAGACATCAACAGAGTGGATTGCATAAAATGTTGACACATATATCTTATTGTTTATTTGAAAATGCAATTACATATCTCTATGTATCAAACTAATAATTGTAGGAGTATAGATCGATGTAGGAATTTACTCATGTAACATCTTTGAGTTATTTTTGATGGTGTCAAATTCTAATAAAGACAAGGGATGAACAAACATGACTCAAAGATTGCGGTGATTATTTTTAAAACTTAAAGTAAATTCTTGTTTTAAATTGTTTATATATATATATATATACATTGTTTTGGAATTCTCGGGTGACTGTAGGACGTGAAGTTTTATTGAATGGTTATGGGAGTCTCCTAAACTAGTTTAAAATACATTGAGATGTTTATGTTTCAGTTTTGGTCTATTTGGGATAGTAAAGTTGTGAGTTATGCTATCAAAGACTCTAAGTTAGTTAATAAACTTGAATTTGATATATGTACATATTATGAATTGCAGGGAGTTATGAGTCCTTTTAGGCATCTTCCTAATTATGATGTTTATCAGGTGAAAGTTTTTCGGCAAGCCACTTTTAGGAGATGTGCTACCGAAATTTTTACAAAATATGAATATGATTTCCTAATTTGCTCCTGTAAAATAATTTAAGAATAAAATCATTTAAGGATCTAAATTACAATTTGGGGCATTATCAAAGGGATTAAGGTAATCTAGGCTAGTCGGTCATCTTAATGATGAGGGGCCGACAACATCAAATAATAATCCACCATATACAATATCTAATAGTTTTTTGTGAAATCCGAGAATCTCCTAAACTTGATTAGGCGACTAATAAATGATTTCAAAATTTTATTGAAAATTAAGTATCCAAGGTGGGACCCACACGTTACGGATCGAAGATCATGATTTACAATATTAATTTTGTGTCGTGTGCCTACTTGATGTAATATACTTTATTCGTTGCGAAATAAAGTCAACTTGATGTGTAGACATGGTGTCCGCTGGTATATGTGTCGTAACTATAATAGCTTGCTTATAGTAATAGTGCAATTAACTTACATTGATTACGGATATTATCCTAAGAGAAAGATTTTTGTACTAGTTGTTAATTACCTATTTAACTTTAAACTATTGCTAGGGAATTCACTTTTTAATTAGTTTTATACTAACCTATCTATCAAATCAATTTAGACTTTACTTGAACTCTTACATTAAGAATATCTTAGTTCACATCTTCACCTAGGTTATTTAATATTATGCTTTGTATTCAAATTTACATCTCAATATGTTGTGTGCAATGTCTCATTAGAATAGACAGATTTCATTCAAATCCACTTCAACCCACAGTCATGAAGAAAAATATTCTAATGTGCAAACTAGAACTCCACCTATTGGTGTAAATAACGTAAGCTCCACATAACATTTAGTATTTAAATAATTGTTATTATGTCCCGGCCTTGAGCAAAAACATCATTCAGTTTCATGTTTTGGATTTGGATGGTTTTAATTTTATCATTGCGAACAATAAATGCTCCAATTCTTGCAAAGACGTTTTCAATAAGAATATTGATTTGTGTGATGGTCTTTATATTCTAAACATAAAAGGTCCACATATACTCCTATTTTTAACGTAAATACAAAGAGATTTAAATCAAATTATTTGAATCAAACCTACCTCTATCATGGTCCTCTTACCCACATAAATGAGAAACGCGATTCTAAACTCCATAAAGATAGACTTCTAAATTCATTTGATTTTGAATCATATGAAATATGTGTATCTTGTTTACTAGGTAAAATCATAAAGAGTCCCTTTACTGGACACAATGAAAGAGCAAGTGATTTATTGGGTCTAATACCAACTGATGTATACGGTCGTATAAACATAATAGCTACAGGTGGTTATCAATACTTCATTATTTTCACCGATGATTTCAGCAGATATGGTTCCATGTATCTTATGAAATATAAAGGTGAATCTTTTAAAGTTTTTTGAACATCTCGAAATGAAGTGTGCAAAATCAACTTGGTAAAACTATGAAAATACTTCAATCAAATCGAGGTGGTGAATATTTAAGCCAAAGGTTTGATGATCATCTTAGAAATTATGAGATTGTCTAACAATTAACTCCTCTAGCAACTCCACAATGGAATGGTGTTTCTGAGAGAAAAATTGAACTTTATGGATATGGTTCGATCTATTATGAGTCATGCAGATCTTCTTATTTCTTTTTAGGTTTATGCCTTAAAATTTGGTGCGTTTGTACTAAATTGTATTCCTTCTAAAGTGGATGATAAAACATCATATGAGATATGGTTTTGGGAAAAGACCAAGTTTGTATTTCCTTAAGTTTTTAGGCTATGATTTTTTGTACAACGTCAAATCTCAAATAAAATTATCAACCAAATCTATCAAGTATGTATTTATTGGTTATCTTAAAGAAACAATGTGAATAAAGTAAGTCTTGAAGAAGTTCAGAAACCACAAATAAACACTTAAACGCTAGTGGGAGATCAACAAATTCTTAAACTAGTTGAACCTCCACAGGTATCACAAAGCCCGCGTAGGTCTGATATGGTAAGCCATCAGCCTGAGAGATTTGAATTTCTTATTTCAAAGTGTTTGTTGCTTGGAATGGTGTTTTTAAGAGTTTATTTCAAAAGACAACAATGAGAATAAAGTAAGTCTTGAAGAAGCTCAAAAACCACAAATAAACACTCAAACGCTAGTAGGAGATCAACAAAGTCTGAAACTAGTTGAACCTCCATAGGTATCACAAGGCCCGCATAGGTCTGATAGGGTAAGCCATCAACTTGAGAGATTTGAGTTTTTTTATTACTGATAGTATTAAGGTTTTGCTTATGAATCAAAATGAATCTACTACTTATTAGGAGGCTGTGTCTAGCCTTGAGGCAGATAAATGGCTTAGTGCCATGAATTCTATGATGTAATCCACGTATGATATCCAAGTTTGGAACTTGGTTGATTTACCCGAAGGTGGTAAGACCATTGAATATAAATAGGTTTTCAAAAAGAAAATTGACATGGATGGCAATTCGCATACTTATAAAGCACGGCTAGTAACAAAAGGTTTCAGGCAGACTCAAGGTGTTGATTATGTTGCATACCGAGTGGAGTCCAACTAGCCCTAGGCGTGAAAGATCATCAACAAAACACGAAGCATCTACTTTTATAAAGTAGATTCATAACATAATTCCTTACATAAAAAAAAAGTATACATCAAATACATATTGATGGAGGGACAGCTGTATGACTTGATTTGATTGATTGATGAATTGATGAAGACCTATGTGAATCAAATTGGCTGTATGATGCTATGATGCTTTAACTGTTAGCAGAATAATTGATTTGTCGGTAGAATAATTGATGCTTATCTAGAGGTCGACTGCTAATCTGGTGACTGAATGATAAACAACATGGACACTTATATACTGATGTGATAGAGAATTATTGAGCTGTTTGAGTAATCAAAGAGGTAGGCTCTGATACCAAAATTGATAATTCAGGCCCATGCCTCCAGGCTTATGTTATTATGTAATTCCGTTTTGAAAATTAAATTTAGATTTTGTTTCTGAGAAGTTGTTTCTTTATTGGTAACTTTATTCAAAATTTCGCTAAAATATTTATATTTTAAAGTAGGATATGCTATTTTTTCTCCTATTTCTAAAATTAATTCTTCATGTACAGTTAATACATTTATTTCTTTATCTGAGTTAGAGGTAGAAATACAAGTATTTTGGATATTATCTAAACATTGACAAGTTTCGGAAGAATAAATGTCTTCGTGGCTATCATTTTTTTTCTTATTATAATTTTTTAGATGACATTTATTTGCATAATGACCTGGCTTTCCACAGTTATAACATGTATTTAATTTATTTTCATTTTTGTAATTCTTAGTATATTTCTTTTGTAGTTGCGACGTTTATTAATCTTATAGTAATCGTCCTGATTGTTATTTTCAGAAAATTGATTAAGTTTTCATCGATTTTTAGAATCCCTATTGGATGTTTCAACGTTGGCATCATGGCCAAATTGATAACAAAAACTGCCAAAATCTTTATGTTTCAACTTATTTTCTTTATTTAACTATTTCTTGAATTTTATATCATTACAGATAGCTAAGCTAGTCATTTTAATTGTTTAAATTAAATCACTATAAGTAAAATTG
This sequence comes from Stephania yunnanensis, assembly GCA_039657365.1. Taxonomy (NCBI): domain Eukaryota; kingdom Viridiplantae; phylum Streptophyta; class Magnoliopsida; order Ranunculales; family Menispermaceae; genus Stephania; species Stephania yunnanensis. The sequence goes on along the minus strand of CM077585.1, from coordinate 46,831,153 downwards.
TTATAGTTTATGGTTCCGCCACCTTTTTCATGTAATAATATTTTAACCTTTTCAGCAAAAAATAGTGATAATCCTGCTATAAATCGTTCTTTCCAAAATAAGAAAGTATCTTTATACCATCTAAAATTGTTAATGTTCTACATCTTAAACTTTGTAATTAGTCTCTTATTTCTTCATCTATAGTAGATAATGTTCCTAAAAATGCCAAATTATATTTGTGTTGAGGTATAAATCACCATTTGGTTGTTGTTGTTCTTGCTCATTTAAAATTGGATTGTTGTTATCATCACGTTGAACTGAATTATGATTTCTTATCGTTGTTTGTTAGTTAAGGCATAATTCCACCAGCCATGTAATTGACCAATAAAACCAACTGATATTGCCCCAGTTATGTGATTTTTGGATGATGATGCATTTTACATGCTTTTAAATATACTAACATATGTTGAATAACCTCTATCATTTGATATTCAAATAATACATCTATATTCTGTTCATAAATAAAATATCCGTCAAATTTAATTCTCTTGGATGTATCTTCTTCTAAAACTAAATCAACTGGGGATGGTCTTGAATAATAATGCTTAGCCTTTTTAACATTATAGGTTGGATATCGTCTAGGCTTATGAACACGTTGAGTTTCTAAATCAGATAATTAATTTGTTTCAATAGGATTTAATCCTAAAGACTCATTTAATTGTTCTAATTGTTCTAATTGAGATTCAGATATAGTAGATTGATTTTCTAAATTAGCTATTATTGAAGATTTATCTTTTTGGTTTTTTTTTTCTGAATCTACTTGTAATGTTTCTAATTTGGATGCTATTATTTGTAATAATTCATCAGAATATTTTGGTTTTCTACTAGGTAAAGAACATAATGAATATTTGATCATAAGTTTTTTCAAAATAAGTTCATTGGTTGTTTGTTTACTTGTAGAAGCTTCGGTTTAAGAAGGTTTTGTTAAAGTTGACAAATAAACGTTTGTAAAGTTATTTTGTTTGATAATATGACTTAAGTCTTTTCATGATATAGGTTTCTCTTCATCAAAACTTCCTTTTCATGGTACGACTTTAATATTTTGTGTTATTTTAATGAGAGCTAATGAAGGGTGAGATTGAATATATTTTTCTCCTTTAGATCCTTCCTACATGGTGTTAATTTTATTTATTATTTTACGACATGATTGGGCTAAATAATCAAAAAATTGAATATTTTGTTTGGTTGATCGTATATAAGCAAGATATTTTTCTCTAAAGGATGCTTTTTGAGATTTGAAACATAATTTACAAAAGATGGGAGTTAAAGGATGTTTAAGAAATTGTTCTTTTAAAAAGTTATAATCCATTTCAAAAATTTCTTCCTTGTCAATGGAAACCATATTTATTCGATAATCAGTAAAATCATTTATGGTAATGTTATCTTCTATAGGTGTAACTGGATATGCCACATGAGTGCCAATTCCATATGTTGATGCTCTTGCAAGTTATACTTCATACACATAATCATTAGTTGTTGTTGGTATTATAGAACATGATTTTCGAGAAGCAAAAATTATTTCTACTAACCCCATAATCCAGAGTTATGATTATATAAATTTGATCATTTGTATTATCTAAAGGGTTTTCTTCTTTATTTTTATCTTGGAATAACCATGTTTTGGTAATATTAATATCTTTCCAATTTAATTATTTTCGAGTAATATCTTTATTTTGTATATTTGTTAAGAATACGGTAGAAGTCCCCTTTTGTAGATTAGTATAGGCGACTGCGGGAATTATTGTGTGCATTAATTTATAATATATTCTATAAACAACATCGACAATTGAGCATAGTCCTTTCATTTTTAATGTTTGAGTGTATAGACTTAACGTTGATGCTTCATGGGCAAATTGATCATAGAGACTTAATGCGAAGTTAGGAAAACAATTGAAGAAAATTGGACCTTCGGTTAAACATCCTTCGATTATTCTTGGAAGAGAGTCATTGAATTCTAAATGTCGTTTATCTCTTACTGAGGCTAAAACATATGTATTAAGGCCTAATGTACCTAATGGTTTGATGGCAACTTGAGTTAATCCTATATGTAAATATTTAAATTTTTCCTTATATTGTCTAATTTTTTCTGGAGAAAATTAAGAGTATTTCTTGTCCTTCTTCATCTATGGATTCGATATTTTCTTCAAGATTTATTATAAAATTGTGGTTTTTTGAAAAAAAAACATTGAGTATTGATTTGTTTTGGATCAATAATAGGCATATCCCAATTTTAAAGAGATTGTCCAATCTCGTTATAAGAGATCTCACTAATATTTCTAAATTTTGGACTGCATTTTTTCAAGTTTCAATTTATGGTCATGGGGAGTTTCAGAAAAGGAGGCTGAATCAAACTTTACATTTGGATTTTTAAATGAAAGAGCACCTTTCATTTTATTAATTAATTTACTCATGTTTCTTTCCTAGGGCTGAAGTGGCAACTTGGTCAACAGTTTATAGGTAGACGTACTCTCTTCTTGATGTTTGACTTATAATGCGACAAGGAAAGTCCACACTTACGTGCCTAAGAATGAACAAAAGCTGAACTAATTTAAAGATGAAAGAAAATCTTTCAAAAAATTTTACAAACTTAAAGTCTTAATTCAAAATCATTTTAAAACCCGAATGATACTTAAATAACATATTTAGAATACTTACAATTGGAAGTAATGAAGGAGCTAAATGAGTACTTGATGAAAATGAAGGAACTTGAGGAATATTGGGTGAAGAAGAAGGAATATGGCTCTGATACCAAATTAGAGGTGGGTAACGACGATATTGGTGAGAATTGAATGAACAAGGGTTTCTATGGTAAAAGCTAAAATGATCAATGGTTGCTAAACTCAAAGAAACATGAAATATAAAGCTTAAACTTTTGAAAATAATTTTCGAATGAGGAACTCCTCAGATGAAGTACATATTTATAATCAAAAAATTTTGAATCTTGTGGCCATTAGCTAAGATGTTAAAGGAACTGCTCACAATTAAAGCTACTATACTCATGATGTACAAACAAAAATAAAAATAAAAGACACACTATCATGGGAAGATAATCTAACTGACTGACTGGGACTTTAATAAAAACAAAAAAAGACGTATCATGATTCAAGACAAACTATATATACTAAGTGGAGTCCAACTAGCCCTAAGCGTGAAAGATTCTCCCTAAAACACGACGCATCTATTTTTCTAAAGTAGATTTGCAACATACTTCTTTACAAAAAGAAAGAAAAGTAAAAAACAAATACATATTAATGGAGGGACAACTGTATGACTTGATTTGACTGATTGATGAATTAATGAACACCTGTATTAATTGAATCGGTTGTATGATGCTATGATGCTTTATTGTTGTCAGAATAATTAATTTGTCGGTAGAATAATTAATGCTTATCTGGAGGCTGAATACTAATCTGGTGACTGAATGGTAAACACCATGGACGGCTGTATACTAATGTGATAGAGAAATTATTAAGTTGCATTAGTGATCAAAGAGGCATGCTAATAGGTTTGGAGGCACGGGCTTGAATATGATGTGTGGTATGGGCCTGAGGGCAGACATAAGCCTGGAGGCATGGGCATGAATTATCGATTTTGGCATGGGCCTGATGGTAGTAAGATATGAGCTTGATAATTGATGATGGCATGGGCTTGGATTGGATGAATGTTGGCATGTGTCTATTTTATAGTTCAAAGAAATCAGGAGTTGATGAACTAACTCCTCCTTCTAAATTAGTTCTGGATGTTGGGGAATGAAGTTCTTCAAATCTTTTAATTCTTGCTTCCATTTTTTGAAGCTATTGTAGGATTGTTGTAGCAAGGTTTGGAGATAGATGAACAGAGGAAGATGGTTTTTCAGGAATATCTTCCTTTTGAAGTCTAGCTTCTTTATAGGTTTTAGGACTGGAATGAGGTTTAAAAATGAAATCGACTAGGGATATTGGTATTAGTTTGTCTTGGATTGGTGTAAAAGATTCTTCTTTGATGCAATCTATATCAAGTTTATCCCACCATTTGACATGAATTTCTTGGACTAGATAATGAGAAGTTTAGTTGTTAGGCTGATTGACTTTATATGTATTGTACTTCCATTTGAGGATCCAAGGGAAGGTATGTTTTTGGATAAATTGAAAAATGAAAGTTTTTCTTTTTCGTATAAGGTATTGACTTTAGAAGGTCGGATTTGTTCTATTGGCCAAGGTTTGGCCACCATTCAAGTAGAAACCATGCTGGTAAAGTGATACGTAATGATTTTTTAAATGTTATATACCAGGAATGACCTTCAGCTAGATCTTTGTAGAAGAGAATTACTTTCTAAGCTTCAATATAGTCTTTATAGCTAACATGCATGGGATAATGTGTGGATAAGACTGTCGTTGATTGATGGGAGAATGGTGATTGCTTGACGAGACTCTGTTAAGTCCATTCTTCTATACTAAGTACTTTTAGAATTCTCATATTAGAATAAGCCATTTCATATATGCCAGGCTTCTTAAAGTGTTCAAAAATTACTGACTGAGTTTAATAAAGTAAAGCTTCATAGAACTTCATTGATACTTAAGGTCGGTTTGGAATAAAATGGTAGGAATTAGGCATGATGATTTTAACTTGATTTTCAAGAGATTAGTCAAAAAGTGAATGTTCTAAAAGAATAAAAACATTTTGATTACTGAGATGGTAAAGAGAACGATCATCAGGCTTATTATATTGATTAAAAAGATGATAGAATTTATTAGTATATAAGGATTTTTGGTAAGTAAGAAGGGCAAAGGCAAGGCTAAAGTTGCCAAGGCTGACAGTCACAAGGCCTTTAGAACAAGTGAAGCCTAAGGCTGCTTCTACTTTACAATCCCCGAAGGAAAAGGAAAAAGAAAAAATTGTCATTTCTGTCATGCACTTGGGCATTGGTTCAGGAAATTGCAAGCTCTATCTTGAAGATCTAAAGAGAAAAAAAAGAGTAGTGTGACTATTGCTTCAGGAATTTATATTATTGAAGTTAACTTGTCTACTAGTGATTCCTGGGTATTGGATACTGGATGTGGATCTCACATTTGTATTAATGTGCAGGGTCTCACCAAAAATAGAAAGTAAATAAAGGAGATGTCATTTTATGAGTTGGAAATGGACCAAAGGTTGATGTGTTGGCTACAGGATACTATGAGTTAATTTTACCTAATGGATTTGTTTTAGTTTTAAATAATTATTATTATGTCTCTACCTTGAGCAAAAACATCATTCAGTTTCATGTTTGGATTTCGATGGTTTTAATTTTATTATTGCGAATAATAAATACTCCAATTCGTGTAAAGATGTTTTCAATGAGAATGTTGATTTGTGTGATGGTCTTTATATTCTAAACATAAGAAGGTCCACAGATACTCCTATTTTTAACGTAAATACAAAGAGATTTAAGTCAAATGATTTGAATCATACCTACCTTTATCACGGTCCTCTTGGCCATAAAAATGAGAAACGCAATTCTAAACTCCATAAAGATAGACTTTTAGATTCATTTGGTTTTAAATCATACGAAACATGTGTATCTTGTTTACTAGGCGAGATCATAAAAAGACCCTTTACTGGAACACAATGAAAAGGCAAGTGATTTAATGGGTCTAATACCAACTGATGTATGCGGTTGTATAAACACAATGGCTATAGGTGGTTATCAGTACTTCATTACCATCACCAGTGATTTTAGCAGATATGGTTCCATGTATCTTATGAAATATAAAGATGAATCTTTTGAGATTTTTTGAACATCTCAGAATGAAGTGCAAAATCAACTTGGTAAAATTATTAAAGCATTTTGATCAGATCGAGGTGGTGAATATTTAAGCATAAGTTTGATATCATCTTAGAAACTGCGTAATTGTCTCACAATTAACTCCTCTAGCAACTCCACGATGGAATGGTATTTCTGAGAGAAGAAATTGAACTTTATGGATATGGTTCGATCTATGATGAATCATGCAGATCTTCACATTTCATTTTAGATTTATGCCTTAGAAATTGTTGCATTTACAATAAATTGTATTCCTTCTAAAGCTTATGATAAAACATCATATGAGATGTGGTTTCGGGAAAAGACCAAGTTTGACTTTCCTTAAGTTTCGGGGCTATGATTTTTTGTACGACGCCAAATCTAAAAAAAAATATCAGCCAAATCTATCAAGTGTATATTTATTGGTTATCTTAAAGAAACTAGAGGATAATACTTTTATAATCTCACTAAGAAGAAAGTGTTTGTTGTTCGGAATGGTATCTTTGAGAATTTATTTCAAAAGACAACAGTGGGAATAAAATAAGTCTTAAGAAATTTCAAAAACCACGAATAAACACTTAAACGCCAATGGGAGATCAACAAAGTCTTGAACTAGTTGAACCTCCAAGGTATCATAATGCCCACGTAGGCCTGATAGGGTAAGCTATCAGCCTGAGAGATTTGGGTTTCTTATTACTGATAGTATTAAGGTTTTTCTTATGAATCTAAATGATTTTACTACTTATTAGGAGGCTCTGTCTAGCCTTGGGGCACATAAATGGCTTAGTGCCATGAATTTTGTGATGCAATCCATGCTTGATAACCAAGTTTAGAACTTGGTTAATTTACCCGAAGGTGGTAAGACCATTGAATATAAATGGATTTTTAAGAAGAAAACTGACATGGATGGCAATTTGCATACTTAGAAAGTACGACAAGTAACAAAAGGTTTCATGCAGACTCAAGGTGTTGATTATGATAAGACTTTTTCTCCTGTAGCCATGCTTAAGTCCATTAGATTCCTAATTGTCGTAGCCGCATATTATGACTATAAGATATGGAAAATGTATGTCAAAATAGCTTTTCTAAATGGAAAGTTACTTAAGGATGTGTATATGATACAACCTGAAAGTTTTTTCGTCTTGAGAGTTTTAGGAAGGTGTGCAAGCTTCAAAGATCTATTTATAAATCTTCGTTTTGGTGAAGCAATTAAGGAATTTGGTTTCATTAAAAATGAAGATGAGTCTTATGTATACAAGAAGGTCAATATGAGCATGGTTGTTTTCTTGATACTGTATGTTGATGATATATTACTCATTAGAAATGATATCCTAATCTTTTAGAGTGTCAATTATTGGTTACAAAATTGTTTCTCAATGAAAGACTGCCTCCATCCTTTGGATTAAGATCTATAGGGATAGATTTAAAAAGCTTATCGATCTAAGTTAGAATGCTTATATTGACAAATTATTGAATAGGTTTAGTATGCAAGACTCTAAAAAAGGTCGTTGCCAATGCCTCATGGTATAAGTCTCAGCAAAAATCAATTTTCGAAGGCCAATGACGAGTGAGAGCACACAAATACGATTCCATATGCATCAACTATTGGATCTATCATATGTACTGTAATGACCCGTTACCTTAAGCAGGTGATAATTGTTAATCCGAATCTTAATTAACCTAAGTTAGGCTATTGCTTAAGCTTAACTTGTCTCGATTAGCGTGTACGTATATTTGCATGCCATTTGGTGTTTGTATGGTTTGTATTGTTAATTATGAAAATAATTGAGTTTATTGGCCTATAATTGAATAATTGACAAATTACGAGACATATAATATCGTGTGTGAGTCAAGGGTGACATAGACAAGTCGTGGGGTAACATGCATGTCCGAGTCATAGACATGTTTATATAGGCTTGTGAATATTAATACATAAATATATATTGAAAATAAATAAATAATTAATAATTGATGGGTGCCTAGTGACACACAGGGTCGAAGGTGACACGCGTAGGATGTACAATAGTATGCACACCCGAGGGTGATCGGTAGTGCTCCCAGCGAATTTATAGTCGCGAAAATGCATAGTTGAATATATATTTATATCTATAGGCTATATATAAATATATATAACCTATATATAAATATATATAAATTAAACCTAAAGTTTAAATCAAATAAATTATACATAGAATTCGCCTCGAGATACACATAGCCTGAGCATCCAGAGGTGAATGTGTAGATCATTATGTTTTAGAGAATTTATCCATGCATCGAGATGCGTGTAAATAGATCACAAAGAAAATTATTATGCATGTGTAAAAATTGGTGTCACATTAAGGAATGCGATTTTAATTTCCAGTCCTTTGGATGTGCACGAATCTCAAAAAATTTATATTTCATCTTAAGCAAGCCTATCAAATGTGGTGGGCTGGTAAATAGCCACGAAATTGACCTCAAGATACGTAGCACATATCTCGAGAAAATGTTAAAATATAAATGAAAAGTGTGAACTAATTGATTTGCCTCGAGATTCGCGCAATGTAAATCTCAAAAAAGTTTATATTTATCTCTAAACCCAAACATTGCCTCGCCTCAACTATGTTTTGTTCCCATTATAGAAATCGAAAGTGAGATTGAGAGAGGGACCCAGACAGGAGAGAAGGAGACAAAGAGATCGAAAATAAAGATAAGGTGCGGTTGTTTGGTTCTTTACTGTTAGGTATGAAAGACTACGGTATTATTACTCTGATTGAGTTTGACTGGTGTGTACTGGGGCTTAATTAAGGTTTCCGGCTGGGTATCCCCTAATTGGGATAGGGATGCTACAGTTGGTATTAGAGACTATTCAAAGCTTGTGTCCAGTAATAGCTTTGATATATTTTGGAATGAAAACCTAGGTTTATAGATATTCATTATTCTGATATTTAATAAAATCAATGAACAACTCTGATACAGTTTAGTTTTAAAACCTAAACTCAGGACCTATAATTTGAATAGTGAAGTTAGGTTCACCGACTTGGAGATCGATTCTCAAGTTATGGTTAATCTAGGACTTAATAAATGGTTTTATCGATGTTTTGGGGTTAATAAATATACTTGAGTTATGTCATGTGTTGCGATATATTGTATCTATGCGAGAGATATAACCGTAATGTCTCTCTTATACGTTATCTTGAAGGTCTTATATTCTATTTTTGTCTAGGAATCCAATATATAGATGGTGACGGTTCTTGAGGATACTGGACCTTAAGGATATTACAAGGAAGAAAAATAATGGAAATGTAATAATATGAGAAAATATCGAGAATTGGGGTTTACATTGTAGAAACCTGAATCCTAATGATACAAGAAAATAAACATTAAAAATCTTACAAAGATAAATTAAGTTTTCTCCTATTGAATGGTTTCTAATAGTCTTTATTCTCACTAATATTATTTATTGATGATACTTAGTGAAAAAGGATCGAGTTTTTGAACTCGGCTAAAATAAGATCATCATTATGTTAATGATAATATAAAAGGGTTGAAGACTTAAAAAAGACACAAGCATTATCGCAGAGTTATATAAGCCATGATGATTAATTAGTTTATACCAAAGATTGCAAGTGCAAATACTAAGCTTCAAACGTAAATCACTCGGATATGTGTTGAATGTTAATTATGAGTCAATGAACTTGACTAAAATTGAGACAATTTGAGAATTGTCTTATATTCAACACATAATTAGAAAATGTAATATTATCTTAAAATAATTGAATGATACAAACAACATATATTATGATTTGTAGTATTGTTGTATTGTATATTCGATTAACCTAATAGTGAAATTGAGGTAAGCTATAAATGACACAAGGATGCCTAGAAAGGAAACTGAAATATAGTTTAATTGCAATAATTGCTTGGTTATAATTGAAATATGAAAGAAAATTAAAGTTTTATCATAGTATTTTTATCCTGGTAGTTGTGTGTTGACACTAAGAGGCGGGAGATTATAGTTTATACTATTATATAGTTCAAAGAAGATTGAAAAGAAGTATTGTTAAATAACTATTTTGGTAGTTGTACAAACGATTTAAGGAAACACTTGTAGAATAAAAGTTTGAAATGTATTTCAAACTATGAATGGAATGAATTGCAAAGATAAGTCCTAGAGTTGATACTTAGGATTATAAAATATGGATGTAGATCTCAACTTATTTGTAAATCCATTCAATTAAATAGGTTGTGCAAGTTCATTCATTCATTGTAGGGTTTGAGATTTTGATTTACCTAACTGAAAAAGGTTTGGAAAGTCTTTTAATTATCCCTAAGATTAGAAAATCTTATAGAAAACACTAAAAGAAAGATGAAAATGATGAAAACCAAGCAATCTCATATGAAAATCTTCAAGCTATAAGAGTTTGAAGAGTATAATCGTTAGATTGAATGAAATTAGGGGTGAATTGAGCAACCTAAATTCATGAATATACTGAATTCACTATGAGAAATCACTCATATAAGTAATTGATGTGATCGATACTTTGAATATAGAAAAGTACTGAAAATGTAATTACAATAGGAACTCCTCAATACTATCTCATGAGAGAGATGTGTAATAATGATGATGAAATGAAGTCATGCCCGCACATCATCAACTTAGTTGTTAGAATTGATAATTATAAATATGTTCTTTGAAGCTCAAATTGGAGTTGATCAAGAGTTTGATTAAATGGTTAAGAAGTCTAATTGAAACTATTTAATATACCAAGATTTGACTATAAATGATTACTATTCAGATTAGATTGTCTAATGAAACAGTGTTGGGCGCATTAGATTCAAAATGAAAATCTTAATTTAGAAAGGATTTTAGGCAATAATTATTTTGATGACCTCATAGATCTCTTTATATGATTTACATAGGCAATTCCATATCGTATTAAGGTATATGATGAGAGTATGGATTATTTGTGATGGTGATAAATGTTATTAAGTTTATAAAGAGATATGAGAGTTATTAAGTAAATGAAGACTGATTATTGAGAACCTGAAGGGTTAGGTGAATTCTTGTTTATATGTGATGATAAAAAGAAAACATAACTATAAGTTATGAAATAAGAATAACTAGATTTTGGCATTGACACAATGATATATGAGTTGTGGTTAATAGATTGACCAAAGTCTGTATTTTCTTTCCAGTGTCAATAGTTTATTTGAAATACTTGGAAGTGGGATGTGGTAAGGTAGATTGGGTCTGAATGAAGAAAGGTTAGTCTAGAGACAAACACTGCCCTTTATAAAAAAGGTTAGCCGGGAGAGAAACTCCGCCTTTTATCATTAGCAACCCTGAATCACCCTAAGCATTCACTGTCCATTCATAACTTATATTTTTGAGCATGTGCCTTAGAAATGTATGACAGCTGCAAGAAAATAGATTCTTTTGTGTGAGCTCTCTGGTAATAAAGGTAATAAAGTCGATTACATTGTCATATGATAAAGCTGAATATGTTCAATCTTATTGTACATTGATGTATGAAACTAATATTGGAGATATAGATTTTGTGAAAATGAGATAGTAAGAGCTACACAGAGAGAATATGACAGATTAGGTGATTTATAACTACAACAGGGTTAAAACAATATTGAGGAGATAAGCATCAAAGATTGTTGGAGAGTTAAAAAAATAGTTTCAGGTTGTGCTTTTAAAAGTCTCATCTATGAAAAGGCTATTGATAAGTCGGTATTTATAGGTATTTAATAGTCTATTTTAGTATATTTAATTATTAAAAGTATTTAAAATATATATTTAATTATATTTTTGGTCATTTTTAGGTGAAACGGAGTGCGTGGTTGAATTCGTGGCGGAAAAATACTCAAAATGGAGTATTTACTTGCAGTGATCGGATGCCATACAGTTTGCCTCTAAATACGCATTGCTCGGTGGGTCGAATAGCGGACAGGGTGTTCCAGCCAATCACAGTGTGCCACGTCAGCGATTTTCACGCAGTGGGCCCACGTGTTACGTGTCTGTTGGTCCACAATGTCGCCACGTCTGTAACACTAAGCCACCGCCACCAATCACAGTCCGCCAAGTGTTGCCACGTCATCAGAGTGCCACACCGCCTTCTTTCTCCACGTTTCGGGTTCCATCGATCGGCCTCGTGATGCGAGACAGCACACACTCCCAGATTTTCGCGCGAGTTGCGCGATTCTCTCCGCTCCAACAGTGCGCCACGTGGCGAGCTCTCATTCGTCCAGCGTGTCATTAAAGGTGTCTCAGCCAATCCGGAATGGCCACGTGGAGATGATTCAGCACACACTAAATAGAAAGCGCGGATTTCCATCGAATGGAGCGGCGACAAATCAGCGATGACAGCAGGCGCCGCCTATCACAGTGCGACACGTCAGCGCGACCAGAAAATCAGCCAATAGGCTATTTACACGTGGCAGAGTCGGTTTTTCAAGCCAAAAACATCCATACGATGCTCCTCGACGCACGAGTCACGTACCTAACCCCTAAAATTAGTACGCGAGACCAATTTGGAGTATTTATATATATGAGGAACCTAGGTATTAATATAGATGAATTAATTAGTATAATTTTAGATTAGTTTTTAGTATAGATTTTTGAAGATGATGTCCGGCTAATCAATTTCTTGCCTAAGTCGAAGGGGAAGCAAGTCGGGATCATGGATTCAAAGCATATTATGTGAGATCTTTTATTTAATTAGTTAATTAATTTAATTTATCTTATTTCATTGTTGTTGATTTAATGATTATGATTTAGATCTATAGTGTTTGTGAGGCCAATGCATGCTTTTAGATTGACAATCTATAGTTATTTGGAATATTAGTATCCGTGTAATTGTGCTTTTAGACCAATAAAGTAACAAACATTCACCCGTTTGCCGTAAAACCCTTTCGGTGTTTGAACTTGCAACAATTGAATCTAGGTTAAATTGGGAGCGGACGCGATCCGGTTATCTAGGATTAGTGTTCCCATAGATCCATATTACTGCGGTTAGTGTGTTAAACCTGATTGGCGGATGTCTAGGGTTATACATTAATTAGGAAAGTAGTTAGTGGCAGACGTCCTGGCTATCGAGATTAGGGGAACTAGGAATTTATGGCGGTTGTCGATTTTCTATAGCTAATCTAGGAGAATTAAATTAATAACTTTTTGGAAAAGATTGAAAACCATGATTGCTATTGAATCTTGATTCTGATTTGTGGAACTGGAGATTTAGGTATTATTTAGGCATTAATTAATTATTAGTTAATTGGTTTAAAAGTAGTTAGTTATTTTATTTAATTAGTTTAGTTAGATTAATTAGTTTAATTAATATTTATTTGAAAACCCCATATTTAGTTAACTTAGAGTAACTCAAGTCCTGCGGATTCGACCCCGTATTTACCACTACTACACCCTTGTGGTTGGTAACTCGATTACGGGTTATATTTGGCACGCACGACACGCGTCAGTTATATAGGTTTGGATTAAGGAAAAATAGTTGTTTCATGAAATGAAAAAGATTACTTGGAAACGTGAGTTATAGACGGAAGAGCAAATTCCATTTCTCTTCGAAATTATTGATAACTTGTACGTTTCCTTAAATCTCGAGGACAAGATTATCTTAAATTGGGGAGACTGTAATGACCCGTCACATGCATTGTGAGTTTAGAAACACTAGACATCGAGATGTCGGAGTGGTAAAATTAAGGGAAGTAGAAGTTCCTAAGGTAAACCACTTTAGATGCCTAGGATCAATCATACAAAATGATGATAACATTGATAATGATGTCACACATAGAATTCGAGCTGGATGGAAGAAATGACGGGGTGCAACAGAAGTGATTTATGATCGAAATGTTCCTACTAAGTTAAAAGAAAAAATTTATAGGACCGCAATTAGGTCAGCTACGCTCTATGGAAGTGAATGTTGGGCGGTAAAGCAACAACAATTACATAAAATGAACGTAGCAAATATGAGGATGCTTAGGTGGATGTATGGTAAAACTCGCAAAGATAGAATAAGAAATATAGAAATTCAAAGACAAGTAGGAGTAGCACCAATTAATACAAAGATTAGGGAAGGGCGGTTGCGGTGGTTTGGTCACATGCAAAGACGGCCTACAAATGCCCCAACTAGAAAACTTGACTCAATAGAAACTGTAGAAATTTAACGAGGTAGGGGCAAACCAAAGTTAACATGGGATGCATTAATTAGGAGGGATTTGAATGATTTGAAAAGCTCAGTATCAATTGCACTTAATTGAGCACAATGGAAAAGTGTGATCCATATAGCCGACCCCAGTTAATTTGGGATTGAGGCTATGTTGTTGTTGTTGTTGTTGTTGTTGTTGTTGTTGTTGTTGTTGTTGTTGTTGTTGTTGTTGTTGTTGTTGTTGTTGTTGTTGTTGTTGTTGTAATGACTCGTTACATTAAGTAGGTGATTAGTGTTAATTAAAATTTTAATTAACTCGAGTTAGGCTCGTGGCTAAGCTCAGCTTGCCTCGATTAGCGTTTACGTGGATTGTATGTCGTTTGGTATTTGTATGGTACATATTACTCCCCCATTTCTTTTTAAGTGTCCTTTTAAGGTTGTTCACAAGTTTTTAAAAAAATTTATTAATTATCTTGATTGAGGAGAAAGTGACAATTAAACCATTAAATCACCATTTATCTCTCCTAATTAGTTATTAATGTGTAATTATTAAACTTTTTTCTATGAAGGGTACAAAAATCAATTAACTAATCAATGTGTATTGATCAATTAACAAATATTGTGAAATATTTCAAAATTGTTAAAAGACACTTAAAAAAGAAACGGGGGGAGTATTAATTATGCAAATAATTAAATAATTGACAAATTATAGGATGCATGATACCATGTATGGGTTAAGGGTGACACTAACGAGTTGTAGGGTAGTGTGCATGTTCGAGTGAACTCTTTGGCGTGCACTATGAAGTCATAGGCGTGTTAATATAGGCTTATATATATTATATATTAATTAAATATATTTATATATTAAAATAAATAAATAAATAAATAATAATTGGTGGGCGCCTAGTGACACACGGGGTCAAAGGTGACACACATAGGATGTATAATAGTTTGCATGTCTTAAGGTGATTGTCTGTGCGCGAGGTGAATTTATAGCCCCGAAAATATAAAGGTGGTATATATTTATATATGTATAGGTTATATATAAATGTACATAAATGATTCTTAAAGTTTAAATCGAATAATAGTATACATTGTGTTCGCCTCGAGATACGCATAGCGTAAGCATCGAGAAGTGAATGTGTTGATAATTGTTTTTTAGAGAGTTTATCCATGCCTCAAGATGCATGTAAACATATCACAAAGAAAATCAATGTGTCTGTGTAAAAATTGGTGTCACATTAAGGAATGTGATTTTATTTCCTGTCCTTTATATTGTTCTAAAGATTCGTGTGTATGAATCTCACAAAAACTAGTGTTTCATCTTTAGTAATTCGATCAGAGGTGGTGGATTGGTTAATAACCACGAAATTGACCTCGAGATACGGAATACATATCTTAAGAAAACGTTAAAATATAAATGAAAAGGTGAGAACCAATTTATTTGCATTGAGATTTGTACAATGCGAATAACGAGGAAAGTTTATTTTTATCTCTGAACCCAAACATTGCCCCGCCTCAACTATGTTTCGTTTGTACTGTGGAAATCGAAAGTAAATTTAGAAAAGGGACCGAAACGGGAGAGAAGGTGACAAAGAGATCGAAGATGAAGATAAGGTGAGGTTGTTAGGTTCTTTAGTGTTATTGTTGTTGAGTTATTGTGTTGTTGTTAATGTTGTGTTGTTAAAGTGGAGGTCGTTGTTGATGGTGTGGTTTTTAATGCAGGCTTGGTTTTCAAAGGAAGGGGATGGCATGGGAGCCGTCTCCCCTCCCCAAAAGTGCCCCAACCCTAACAAAAAAAAATTAATTTGAGTTACATGAATAGAGGAAGAAGAAAGGGAGTTTGATCCTCAAACCGTACTAAACCAGGTCGGGTTCAAATGAACCGAACTGGTCTGGTCCAGAGTGAAAGCTACCCAATTAAAAAAAACTAGAAAATAAGAAAAATTCCTGAAAAATAAGAAGAAAACAAAAAATCATATTATGACTAAATAAATAGAAATTGATGAAGTTTTATGAAAAATAAAGAATTTGGAATCCGTGCGAGACTTTATATCATGATTTTTACCTCGAAAAACGTAAAATGGCCATATTGACCAAAAATTTACAAATCGATTCCGAATTTAATTAAGACCAATTTAGGGGCTCTAATTAATGAGTGTTAGACCTAAATTGATGACAATTGGTTTAATTTAGATTCTTGGTCGATAGGGAAAGATATATGGATCTCGAAAGTTGTGTATCTCGGTAAATTATCGAAAAATATTACTATTTTATAATAAAAAATTTGGGATATGATTTTACGACTGAGGTTTATGCCGATTTAAGTATATCATTCGTATTATCAAAAAAGAATTTAATTCCACTACGTTTTCAATTATTTATTCGATATGCGATATATTGTTTTTGTGATTATTAAGTATGAAAGACGGTTGTTCTGTTACTCTAATTGATTCCAACTGGTGTACCAGAGCTTAATTAAGGTTTCAGGTCGGGTCTCGCCCTAATTAGGATAGGGGATGCCACATATGCCATGTTATGCACTTGACCTGATATATCATATGCTTTGAGCGCAATAAGAAAATATAAGTCTGATCCCGGTGAGAGTTATTGGATAGCAGTAAAGAACATTCTTAAGTACTTGAGAATGACTAAATAAGTGTTATTGGTCTATGGAAGTTTGGAAGACAAGTTTGTTGTAAATGGTTACACATATGTAAGTTTTCAAACTGATATATTTGACTTCGGATCACAGTTTGGATATGTGTTTACTTTGAATGGAAGTGCAATTAGCTGAAAAAGTTCGAAGCGAGAAATTGTGGTAGGTACTACAACAAAAACTGAGTATATTGCAACTACGGAGGCAGTTTGGATAAAAAAAAGTCCATATTTGAACTTGGTTGGGTTCCGATTATAGCTAACCTCGTTTGTTTGTATTGTGACCGTAATGGGGCAATAGCACGGGCCAGGGAACCAATATCACACCACCTATCCAAATATATACTTAAACGTTTTTATCTCATTCAAGCAATCATTAAGAGATGAGACGCAAAGATTTGCAGAGTTTCTACAGAAGACAATGTTACAGATCCTTTGACATAGGCTCTTCCACGAGCAAAAAATGATAGTCATGTTAGGTCATTAGGTATTAGATACATGAATGATTGGCCCTAGTACAAGGGGGAGATGTTGGGGCATGTGCCTTAGGTCAATTTACAAACATTGTTTATCTTATAATTTTAGTTAATAAAATAAAGGTTTTCATTTGTTGTTTTATTATATGTTTACCTTATAATAAGAACCATATGTATCTGTTGAAATATCCTAAATATCCTAGTCGGTCATTATACTAGGAACTATAATGAATTAAGATTAGTATGAATTTTGATTGATGGTCATGTGATGATCATGCATATAGGGATAAGAATCGAGATTATGAGTACTTGTTAGGGAACAAAGTACTGGACTGACTCGCTATGAGAACACCACATGAATTGTGTCATAGGTATTACTCACGATAAATATATCATTTAGTCTTTCGACTTAAGATTATCACAGATTTCAATATGAAAAGCATGTTAATTTGACACAATCAAACATTGTCTTAACCGAACGATTATAAAAATCATGATTAGTTACTATGTGAATAATGTGTGAAGGTGTATAATCAAGATATAATTTGTTCGTATTGTATAGAGAGATATCAGTGGATCCCTTTATATGTTAGACTGTTAAATGACCAAGTCAAAGTAAATTGATATGATTAATGTCATTTGGATGTTTTCAGTTTACCTAAAGACCGAGACTAGTATGATTGAACATTAAGGGCGACTTTCCATGCCTTATGTTTAATCAAAGGATATCGCATGACAAAAGGATATGATATATGTTATTTATTAGGTTGTATTGATTTTGATATTCATGCTACTTGAGTAGTCATAATGCCTTACTAGAGACCGCTTATGACTTATGTACCAAAATGGTTTTGGTTCACTGCCAACGTCGCATTGACCTATTAGGACACATATAAAGAATGTCTTTGTGCAATTTCAATTGGTCCAGAGTAATAAATTTATATGATAAAATTCATGACATAAAAGCTGTTACAATTTGTTATATAATAACAAGTTAATAGGAGCATTTATGCAATTTGCTCGAGTTGCCTAAGTACAATAGTTCTATTACGGATAGGTTTTTAAGGGAGCTTATCTACACATATAAATAGAAGTTGAAACCCTAAAAATATATATGTTATTTATTTTTGCTTTTTTTGAGTTCTCTAAATTTTGAGAGAGAAAAAAAAACATTTTCTATCTCTCTTAGGGCGAGCACTTTGAATTGTGGTCACCGTTCGTGTGTGGATTTCTGATAGATGGCGCACACTTGAACGTTTTGGAAATCGAACAATTAGAGAATGAAATCACATATTAATGTATGGTTTACTTTGTAGATCTATTTTAATAGAACTTATTATCCATCCTATTAGGGTTTTTCAAAAAACAATTTGAGTTCTTCGCTGCATATGAACCCCAGAAACCCAACAATGTTGATGGACACAAGAAAATACTAATGAGCTCAATTTTGTTTTTAGATTTTCTCAACGATTCCTCACTTGCACAAATTGGTACGATTCGCGAGGCAAGATTTCGTGAATTTTAGATAACCATGAGCCGTTTGAGTTGGTTTGGGATGTTTACTACTTATAATACTATAAATACTAGCTTAGAGTTACGACATTACTTGCCATTGAGTATGTAGATCAAAATTCTATTGCTCTTGGAGCCATTTTCTATTAATTTTATATTTTATTGCTTTTTGAAAAGATCAAAGATTCAAATATTTTAATTCAAGTGTATTTTCAATTATATCTTTTATTTATATTGTTGCAATGTTATTTAAGATTAAGAGTGAGTAGTTTGTTTGATCTAAACAAAGTCCGAACGTGAACAAGATCCATTTTGGAATGTAGTTATGATGAGATGAATATGTACATAATGCTTTAAACCGATCGTATGCTTTGATTCATTGATTTAATATGTTATTATATATTGATTTTAATCATGATCTTTGTATTGCGTGTATTGTCCAGAATGTGTATTATGATGTATGGTTTCATTATCTATTTAAAGTAGTAACTATGATTGTTTGAAAGGTAAACGCCGTTTAAATATCCTGGGTGAATATAAAATCTAAATCTAGTGTTGAAGTGACTTTTCGAAGATATTAGATTTAGTAGTTCGAAGTTCTCATAAAGTTTAATGCGGTTCTATTGCATGAATTTGATGTCTTAATGTAAATAAAAAGGTTAGCTCAATAGAATTAGAACGTAGTTTTTCCACTGGTTTAAGGGGAACAAATGGATGGCCACAGGCATTTTACTTATGATTAGATTTTAATGATCTAACTTACTTTATAAAGTATGTTCATTACTATATGGATTGGATTTACATGTTTGGAATGCAAAACGGGTTTATGTTTCATTATTCTAAGTATTTGTTAGATATTTATTTATTATTGAATTTAATCAATTTTATTGATTGTAAATTTGGATTGTGTTAGTTAGTTAAATATTATTATGTTATAGTTAGTTATTAGTTAGTTAATTACTATCATTAAATAAAGTAATAATAATAACCCTTAAAAGTCTTTTTTCTTAGAGAAGTTTGATAAATACATGTGGAGACGATTCTCATTTGCCACTACCACAAAATAATTAAAGTATAATATAAAAGAGAAATTATTGTACACACTCGACACGTGTCAATTTATGAAGCGGTTGTTGAGGATTTTAACATAATTTATTATGAGCTTTAGACGGTATATGGTCTATCCAATTCGTCGTTTTAATTCCACAAGATCCTTACATCCATTTTATTCTGAGGTGGATAGGACATTCAATTGTAATTTAAGACACCAACGTAGAGAACGTCAAATTTTCACAATGGAAATCAATAATAAACTTAATGATAATAATGATAATGGAGAACTTACTTTTAGGCAAGCTAATCAAAATATCACTACTTATGAACCAATGTGTATTGCCTATCCTAAGGAGTTTCCAGAATTTGAACTTAGACCTAAATTCATTAGTGCTATACTTAACTTCTATTCTAAGGACAATGAAGACTCACAAAGATTTATAAAGGAAAATCAACACAAAGTCAACGGGATGGAACCTAAAGACTGCACGTAAGAACAAGTCAAACTTAAAGTTTTTCCTTTTATATTGAAAGATCAAGCATAAAATTAGTTGTTTTATCTTCCTCAAGATTCGATAACTATATGGGCTCAAATGTTAAAAGCTTTCACAGATCAATATATGCCTACAAGAAAAATTAGTACTTATAGAAGACAAATCACAGTCGTGAAAATGAAAGACAATGAAAATTTTAATTATTTTTAGGATAGATTCCAAATATTAATTTCATCTTGTCCATAACATAGATACACTTAAAGAGCTTTATTAGAATACTTCTATGAATGACTAAATCATTTTGAATAAAGACTATTAGATACCATATGTGGTGGATCATTATTCGATGTTATACCAACTCTAGCAAAAATAAGCTATAAATAAGATGGTTAAACAATCTAAACAATATGGTAAAAAGATCGTTACTTCAAGAAAGAAAGTTTATGAAGTTAATGATAAAAACAAGCAATAAATTTAACGAAAAATTTGAAGAATTATCCAACATGGTTAAACTACTATGAAACGATAAATCAAATGAAGTTAAACCACGTGGATTTTGTAAAGAAGTTACACATCCTACGGATGTGTGTCATACTTTACAAGAAAACAATGAAAAAGTAAATGCAGTTATGAACCAATATTCTGGTACACCTCGAAACTAATACAATAACAAAAATTATTACACCAGAAAACCAAATTCAAATCTTTGCTACGGTCCATAGAATCAAAACTATACCACTTTTAAACTTAGAGCCCCTATAGCACCTACACCAATGCATCAACCTCAACAAATTATTCAACCTGCACAACCAAATCTAGAACAAATATTACATAACTTTTTGACTCAAAGTCATCAAAACTTTACACAAATTTCTCAAAACTAAATTAAAATCGATACGTCTATTAATGAGCTAAAAAATCAATTAAGTTAAATAACTCTACAAATCAAAACGTTAAGCAATCAAACTAAAGCAACTACTCAACCTACGATCGCTACTAATCAAGCACAAGTTCACGCTTTTTTATGAAAATAAAAAAAATGAATGCGCAACAAAAGACACCAAAGAGAGGTAAAAAAAATAAAGTACCTAAGGCAATAGAACAAGAAAAAGACAAGATGATGGCAAATGTCATTCCCACTAGGGAATGGATGGCCGAGCAATTGAGATATACACCTTTTCTCGAAACGCTATACTCATGTATTTAGCCAAAATGGAAGCTTACCAAAAGTCATTACAAAATTCCGAGTTAATTAAACAAGACAAAGTAAACGATATTTATTAGTCGAATGAAGATATATCTAATTCTATCGCTCCACAACGATTAGCAAATGCTAGGGAAGAATAACCTAAAGAAGACATCTAATCCATTTAAAAATTAGAAATTAATGAAAATTTAAAACAAAAGATTTTATCTTTAAAGAGAATGCTTGAGAAATGTTATGACCCAGAAATGTTTGTCATACCAATCATAATAGGCAATTCTACTCTTGAATTTTTTATATGTGAATTCTGAGCATCTATTAATGCTATGTCACTTAAACTTTACCAATCATTTAAAATAGGATCATTAACCACTATGTCTATTAATCTTACTTTAGCAGACAATATCATCATTAAACCGTATGGATTATTGGAAGACATCCTAATACAAGTACATGATTTAATATTTCTAGCTAATTTTATGCCAAGAAAATAGGAGATTCAACATCACCAAATCCTTTGCCTATACTATTAGGTAGACCATTTCTAAAGACAACTAGGACTAACTTAGATATTTCTGAAGGAACAATATCCATGGAGTTCGAAGATAAGATTGTCAAATTCAAAATTAATAGTGAACATAGCTATGACATTTACGAAGAATATGATGAATTATCTAATAATGAAATAGAAGATAATGGCTTTCTAGACTTAAAATATTATGATAATTTTAATATTGGAATTTATGCAATCACTGCAGTAACAATGAAAATTGATAAAGGGATGCAAAAGAAAGAAACAGTTGAAGACACTACATCAAAAGAAAAAAGTAACTCGAGAATGAAGAGTTAAGCAACCGAAGAATGAAAAAATCCTTAACAAGCTAGAATTTTTTAGATCTAAGTACGATAAGAAAAAGAAAAAGTCAGACTTAACTCTTATAAAGCTTAATGATCATGGAGGCATATGCTTGCACATAAAAATTAAATGTGTTTGGTACTGCAGAGCTCAGTGTGATATAAACTCGAACGTGAATCTCATGCCAATACATTTCTTTCTGCACACTCAATTAGAGTTGAATTCACGTACTTCGGAATAATTCTCTCTAACAAATAGAACTTCAATTCAACCAATACGAGCAGTCACGGATGTGCCAGTTTAACTGGACAACAACACCGTACCCATGGACTTTTTAGTCATGCCACACTTTATCAATGAATATCCTTCTTTAATATTAGGATGACCTTTCTTAGCCACTACTCATATTATTATGGATATTTTAAACAAAACAATTACTATGAATATCAATGTCCTAACAATCACATTCTAGAATGGAACTAGAGTGGAAAACCCTAAATTCAACTTTAGAAATCCAAACTAATTCTAAAATAGTTAAGTCGAGCAACGATGATAACAAAAGCATTATATAAGAGACAGCCCATATCTTATGTTTATTTTATGCTTATTTATATTTACTAGGAATTTAAGTTTACTTTAGTTTAGTTTAGTATTAGTTTGGTTTAGTATATTTTTATTCTCTCATTTTTTAACTCTCGTATTCCAAATATTTTAGGAATTTCAATTCTGAAGTGATTGCAATTGAGGGGGAGTGATCAAGTTGTTTTTGCTTACATGTCCTTATTGCAAGTCGCATTATTTACTTGCTTATATGCTTATTTATTTATTTAATAAAAGTATTTAGTTAGTTGTACGTCCCACTCAAACATTCGAATTTTTAGTTAATTCTACCTTGATATGAATTTTTATGAATGATGAATATGTTAATTATAAGATAAATTGCAAGAAAACAAAAGTAAAACAAGTCTAACGATTCCCCGCGATTTATATTAACACTAGGAATTGTTGGCTAAATAGGAATCACTGGTTAAATTGATAAGTCCTTAAATTTTTCAAGAGCTTAACTATTTTTGATTCATTCAACGAATTTAGTGATTCCACTTAAATATGAATTGTTGGGCACGATTTTTTGTTTTAAAACCATAAACCCTAAATCGCCACACTCTACACTTTTCACACTTGCAAATCATTGCACCTCTCCCCCTAAATATGAATTTCTTGCTTATCCACTCTAAGCTTAATCCCATAGTATTTGTGGCGGCCCCGAATTTCGGGCCGCCTTGGGACCCACCATGTCGCATTCCATGTCACCAAACACTGCCACATCATGGTCCTCTTATCATTGACACCTCGCGACCCAACTGGTTGCTTACATTTTCTCAGCTAACCTTAACCTAACTAATTAATCGTTATATAAATATTAATGATTTAGCTAGCTTGTTAATCAGTTTATGAAATTATAATACCATTTTACAGCGAAAGTCTTAAAATGAGTAAGTTATGCAATATTTAACAATTCTAAATAGTGGAAAACCGAACAAAAGACACCATGTATATATCAAGGTGAGATAAGTATAACAAACGTTGCATATACTTGTAATCAGTGTTCTACAGTCCCCAAAAGCTAACAAAAATATAAATATGTACATATTGTAGTCACACACGAGTTGGCTCCACAATCTCAAACGTAGTCGCCCCGTACCTCTTTGCCCTTGCTTTTGCTCGTTGAAGGATCTGCACTCAGTCACCCAACAAATACAGTGACGAGTTCAATGAGTAAAATCCCAAGAGAAGTCCACATAATATTCATGAAATAAAACTGATAATCTACAAGACATGAAAATATAACACCTAACAACAATACGTTATATTCCCATGAATGTAGGCAGCATACGACAAGCAAAATTAGTAGCATGAAATAAAAAATAACACATACCGACTAAACATGCTAAAAAATAAAGCATTAATAAGTACACAATCGTATGACCACGAGAAGAACCTGACCTAAAACGACCAGTAATCGATAAAATCAAATAAGAACCATGTATATACTTACAGGCTTACAGTGACTTAATCCCAACTTCAGTTACTAGATAACCACTTTAGACACTATTTCAACTCAAGTGAACACCTTAAATCCCTCCCAACGGTCGCAAGTATACCCTACTATCGTCGACACGAGCACTAAACACAAGTAACTCGTGCAAGTGATTTAGCCATAACGAATATATACTCAAATTGAAATAGGAGTAGAAAACCCCACGTGCGCCCGCCAGCAGTCACACATGTAATCCGTTATCAATAAAACTAACCATGAATTCTGTGAGGCATTCCAATGGGTTTAATCAACTGAATACGTGCTCTGACTTCCTCGAACTCTCAAAATTTGACCCGACTAGTTCCCCGATACCTGAGCTATGGTCCCCTAAATCCCTGAAGTCTAATTTTACGTATTTAGTATGATTATAAGTGTTTGGGTATGTATTTAAGTCGAAAATATCCCAAAATAGTCCTTTAAATTCAGTTTTTGTCTATCATTAGCGAGCTAATGGGTTTACCTAACGCTTTAGGTGAAGCTAGCATACTAGGGGATCTATCTAGTGCGCTTTCATTTTGAAAAATAGTTAAGTGCCCAGATGATTAGCGCACTAACCAGCCTAGTTAGCGCGCTAATTACCCTTTGTGACAAAATTCTCAACTCGAGAATTCTATTCCAAACTCCCCAATTAGCTAACTAGACCCTACAACCATACTCTCCACACCAAAGTGACTTTAAATCATCATTTACATCAACCTCAGAAAATCAATTAGATCAAATTAATCAATTCCACGAAATCCATTAGTTTTTTTTCCGAATTCACTTAAGACTCCTATTTCATGCAAAACGAGTCTATGATTATCAATTGGAACACCAATAATACTTATAATTCATTAAGACACCAAAAAATAAGTGACCTAATCCTCCATCATTAATTTGCATCAATTTTCCATTAAAACGCCAAGTTTTAGACTTAATTGAAAGTGTAGAGATGGAGAAGTAGATTACCTAAGTTTAATCCTTTGATTTGTCCTTCAAAGTGGTTGAATTCTCTATCTCCAGCAATCTCCTTCTTCTTCTCCAGCAAGATGTGTAAATGATTTAGTTTGCATGTTGTTTGATCAACTAATGTTATATATTAATGTGTTGTTAATTTCTAGCCATTGATCTCCATGCATTTACGTATCTCGAAGCTCATCTAATGGTCCACACCTTGACATGTATCCCACTAAGTCAATCCAAGTGACACCAATTTGTTAGTCCCATAGTTCCTAGATGTGCCAATTTATATCTCAAAGACAATCCTATGATTTTCAAAGTAATTTCACCAACTATAGGCCTTTATTTATTTGATCTAGTTACTTAGCTTAGGCCCATTATAATACATGTGATTAGTGTTTTTAGAACTTCCTATGAACACATTAATGGTTCCACTAATCCCTCCACTACCCAACACTTGATGCCCCGCATTTCGGCACTTATTTCGAGGTATGCCACAAGCCTATTGTTTTAATTTAATCAAATTAGTCTATGGGTACATTACCCATTTAAAATAAATTATTTAGTAATATTAACATGAATTACTCGAATTTTTTAGTGTACCCGTTGTTTGCCTACTCAATACCCGTGTCGGCATGGCTTTCGAGGCAAACCCCCATCACACGAACTCGCCCGATAGCAACATACACACATGTGGTGCAATATAATAATAATAATTTTAAACACCACATATACACAACCACTATCCATAAATAACATATTTCCTCAGTCTTCGTGTTTGAGTCAACCAATTTGTCCACATAACGCCCGAATTATGATCGTTAATCCCCGAGATTAATGCTAATCTTAATCTAATTAATTTCGGTCGTTACTATATTTAAGTTATTCTCACCTCAACCTAGGCTCATTCAAACCAAAAAACTCAATTTTGGGGGTTTTGAGCCAAACTAAGGTTTTAAGAATTTTTGACATAGAGCTTGAAGGGAATGTCTAAAAGAGTTCAAGAGCTTCAATCTTGAGAGATTCACTCTCTATAAGGTAATTACATCAGCTCTAGTTCTTTAATTTAATAAATTTTTGATTCAGGGATTTTTGCAAATTTTTCATTATATTTTGGCACTGATTTGTTAGAGTTTATTCAATTGTCTTACACAAATAGTTTTTTGGATTCCAATAGACTAGAAATAGTGATCACATCAATCATTGTTTACAAATTCACCAAGTTCGAGATTTTTGCTATATTTGCGTATATTTGCAAATGTTTTACTAAGTCGAGTTTGAAATGAGTTTGGGGGTTTGATTATGGTTTATTTCAATTTAAGTTGCTATGATTTCGAAATAAAAACTTACAAATTTGTCACCTATTTGGTTTACAATATTTACAAAGTTGATTTTCAACTTTACTTTTTAGTTATCATTTCGATGCCAATTTTATTTTACATTTGCAACGAATTTCAAACTAGCATTATAAATAGGTTTCTCCTATTAAAATAAAGTCTTGAGTTTTACCGAATTATTTATGATAACCTTGTTTTTATCATTTACAAGCTTTTTTAGTTTTTGAACTTAGTGATTTTCAAAAATTTAAACAATGCCCGGAGGAGAAAAAGGT
The DNA here is from genome assembly GCA_039657365.1 of Stephania yunnanensis. Taxonomy (NCBI): domain Eukaryota; kingdom Viridiplantae; phylum Streptophyta; class Magnoliopsida; order Ranunculales; family Menispermaceae; genus Stephania; species Stephania yunnanensis. The sequence goes on along the minus strand of CM077585.1, from coordinate 46,804,307 downwards.
TTAAGTTCTTGAGAAGAGAAGAGAAAGGCACAACTAGTATAGAAACCTAAACAAGAATCCAAAGCTCCACCCAAACCAATTAGGCCAATAGAGTTTCAATTAATAACCTCAAAACTAGTGCACCGAGAGAGCCTTCCCTACCCTTAAGTTTTGAATATGATTAGGAAGGAGTGGAAGAGATTGAAGAGACATCCACCATTTCTTTCCATGCTCGTAACCTTATAAATGTCAAAGCCATTGCTAGGATGGAAAGCAATATTAAGAACAGAAAGATCATATCGGAGGCGTTTCAACATAAAAATGAAGTTAAGTACGAACCTAGAGTCTTAAACATAATAATGGAAAGGCACTGGGGATTATTGACTAAGGATTACTGCGCTGATAACAATGCGTGGTCCTCTATGAAAAGAGATGTGCCACACTAGTTAGAGAATTTATACAAACGGGCAGGAGATGAAAATAAAAAAGTAGCTATAGTTTGAGAAAAACCAATGGACTACTCACCAAAAAGAATAAAACAGTATTATGATTTATCGAAAATACATTTGAAGCAAAATAATGAGTACCATAAACCTGAATATATGTATAGATACGGATTTCCCCATAAGACCATTAGAAACGGTTTATAAGCTATTCCGTAGGATGGTTTCTACTTTGATTCAGACGTGTACCCAAAACACATACAAGCCAAAAATATTAAGAAAACAACCAAAGCTTGGAGCTTGTTCTTGAACGCGAGTCTACAGCCTAGTTTACAACACTACGACCTAGTGAACTATATGGCGACTCTCTTATACCAGATAGTCCAAAGGATCGGGTACATTGACATTAGCCGAATAATCTATGTACCAATTAGGAACTTCATGACCACTAAGAAAAATAAAGGAATGCATTTTCCCTTGATGATTACTGAGTTTTGCAAGCAAGAACAAGTTCCGATGAGAGGAGTCAAATTCGATGTGTTTCAGGACAAGACAATCACTGACAATGTCATTGAGAAAAACAAGAAGGTCATAGGATATGTTGACTTAGAGGAGGAAAGTGAGGGAAACAACATACAATAGAGGGAGCCCATAGAGAGAAGAAGAGTACAGGCATACAACCAAAGAAACTTAGAGGAAACCCAAACTACCACGTACCATGAGTAGAAAAACTAGACCATTAAGCCACCTACAGAGGACTTCACTGGCATAGATGCTGAGGATACAGAAATGGCCATGATGCAGACAATCTTGCGTAATTATATGAGAACTTTAAGACATTAAGAGTTCATGTTCCAAAACAAAAGTCTGATTGCCCGAAGCATCAATAGATTAGAGCGACGCAGGACTATGAGGACGCAAGGTAGGGGAGCCAACATCCACATTCCATCACTCCAGCTGAGGATGCCCAACCAGGGAGTCTTTACTGAAGACAACCTTGTGGAAAGAGTAGACTACACCCTATATGATCCTGAGGCGAGCTACCAATCCCAACATCTTGATCATTGGGATGACGGCGATGATGCAACATTTGGACGATGGTTCCAAGATTTTTATTTCTTCTATATGTATTCTTTTCCTTTATGTTATTCTTGTGAGGTTTATGTTTGTAATCTTATGATTTGATTGATGTGGTATATGTTGATACTTTGATACATTTATTTTGGTTTAATTTCACAATTTGATACAAATATACAATGAAATGATTTGATATGATTCTACGCAATTATACTTGGATTTGTTTAAATTAATTGTATTTATTCAATTCAATCTTATGTTAGTTAATTATTTAATTTATTCATTTATGCTTCATGAGATATTTTATTTTTGTTGAAAACCTGAATTAATTTTTAAACCTTGAGGACAAGGCTTGGAATGATTTTGGGGGTATTAGGTGAAGTGAAGTATGAAAATGAGACATATGGAAGAAACAAGAGGTAGAATCTAGTTGAACATTGTGAATTTTTCAAAGTCTTCCACAATACAGGTAGTATTTTCCCATTTCATTTTACTTTATTTATTTAAGAATATGAATATGAATATAATTTGGATTTGAATAGAAATAGAAGTGATATTATTATTACCCATGAAAATAGAAATTTTATAATGGAAAGAAGTATTTATACCCTATGTGACTTAATCTAGATTGGGTAAACACTAAAGGAGTTTAGAGTGGATTGATTACTTTGTTTTAGTCACTCTAATGGGTAGAAGATCGAAACGATAATACAAGATAAACAAAACAGATTTCTAAGAATCTTGTTACACAAAGATTATTGATCAAGTTTATATATATATATATATATATTGTGAAGTATGGATGACCACACATGCACACCACCATATTGTATAGTCATGTAACTTGTATTTCTCACTAATGGTACCCTCACTTATCCATACATTTTCATGTTGTAACCATTTTCAATGTACACCAACTCTCCCATGTATTGTCATATTATTTGTAATGTGTTGTATGACATGAGGGGTATGTATTACTTCTACACATTGTCTAAATACATTTATCATCATCACCGAAAGGCCTATATAAAGGGTGTCAACTTCATTGTAAAAACACATCAAGTTGAATGAAGAACTTCTCATTCCAACTTTATCATTTTTCTCTTCTCATTTATAGTATTAGTTTATATTAGTAGAAGTTCTTAGTCTTCTATTTTCCTTCTCTAGTTTATAGCAAGTCTTAACTAAGTTTACAACACGTTGTCAGAACATGCTTGCTTTAGCACAAATGAGATCTTGAAGTTCAAGAAGGATTGCTAAGGAAACAAAGCTAGGAGGCTAAATTTTTTTTTAATTTAAATAAGTTCAATTTATTTACATGGTTTCATGGTTGCTTTATTTTTATTACATGCATCACTTATATATGCATATTTTATTCATACATTATACATTCTAACGTCACCGACTATAAAATTATGATCAATAGTTGCGTTTTGTATGATCTTTTACATCTGAAATCAAAAGTCAATATTTTACATAACTAGTTTTCTTGTTATACTACAAATGATTAGTTATGCTATATTCTTAATTTTTATATTGCAAATAGTGTTATGAGTTCCTGTTGATAGTGGGTAAGCCACATCACCAGTAAAGCTTAACATTGAAAGGGTAACATATTATCATGTTCAAGGAGTCATGGTTTTAAGTAGATTTTGGCTTGCTACCCAACTTAAAAGTTGTCCCACCAACTCATACTAGTAGTGCATTTTGTGTATTAATAATCAAGTTATGAACATATATTTAATCGTATATTATTTATTTTATATAAAAAAGAAATGTTATTTACCCAGCTTTTAATTTCTATAAATATTTTTAAACTATGGAAAACCTTCAAAAACTTGAGTTTGTTGCCCTCGATATCAATGGCAATAGTTATTTGTCATGGCAATTAGATGCCGAGATACATTTCCAAGCTAAAGACTAGGGAGAAATTATTATAAAACGAAATGAGACATCAATGCAAGACTGTATAAAAGCATTGATATTCCTTCTCCATCATCTCCATAAAGGTCTAAAAAGTGAATATCTTATTATAAAAGATCATCTCACCCTATGGTTAGGCTTGAAAAATTGATATGATCACCAAGAGACGCTTATATTTTTAAAAGCTCAAAATGACTGGCTAAATCCTAGGCTGCAAGATTTCAAAATAATAAGTGAGTATAACTCCACCATATTTAATATTACATCTCATTTGATGTTATGTAGAGAGAATACATCTGATGAGGCAATGATGGAAAAAACATTCAGTACTTTTCATGCCTTGAATCTGTTGTTGCAATAACAATATCGGGCGCGCCAATTTACAAAGTACTAATAATTAACTTCTTGTCTTATGGTTGCTGAACAAAACAATGAACTTCTATTAAAGAACCACAACTCTTGTCCAACTTGTTCCACTTCAATTAATGAAGCAAATGCAGCATCCTATAATGACCATTAAAACGGTCAAGGAAAAAAAAACCATGGACGTAGAAAGGGGAAAAGATCAATTGACAATAATTGTGGCAAGCTCATAATTGTGACCAACCATGTCACACGTGTCGTATAAAAAGCAATTGGGCTCATGTATACCGCACGCCTAAGTATTTCATTTGATCTTTATCAAATCTCCTTGAAAGAGAAATGCAAAACAGTTGAAATGAATTTCATTGTCGAAGATAGCTCATCGGACATTAATTATATGGATGTCCCAAATTTTCATGATAATCCAGATACTAATCTTGATGTATTTAATTATCATATGCAATGATTTTCAATTTCTATGATTCTATGCGCTAGTTTTTTGTGTTATGCTTTTTAATTCCTATGTACTAGTTTCTTATTATAAATAAAATGTCTTTTTTCTAATTTATCAAACATTATTTATCTAGATGGATCATCAAGTTATGTGTTCAAATCATGAACCAAATAAGAGCGATATTTGTTTTGATGATTGTGCTACAACGCACGCAATCCTTAAAAAGAATATTTCTCTAATTTGAACTTATCTGAAGCTAATGTTTAAACAATATCTAGCATCTGTAATTTAATTAATGGCTCTGGAAAGAGCAAATTTATATTGCCTGGGGGTACAATAATTCATGTTCATAATGTTTATATTCCGAAAAATCTAGAAGAAATTTACTTAGCTTTATTGATATTCAACAAAATGGATGTTATATTAAAACCATGAATGAAAATAATAAAAAATTCCCGTATATTACATTGGTTTAAAAAGGGAAAAAAGAAGTATTGGAGAAATTACCAACTTTATCTTATGGATTATATTTCACTCATATAAGACATGTCGAAATGAATGTCATCATAAATAGAAAAATCAAAGATCCAAATACATTCATCTTATGACATTACTGACTTAGTCATCTAAGATCATCAATGATACGAAGAATAATTGATAATTCACATGGACATCCTTTAAGGAGTCAAAAAATACTTTCAGCTGGTGATTATAATTGTGCTAATTGTTCTCTAGATAAATTAATAGTCAAATCATTCCTAAGTAAAATTGTTGTGGAATCCCCAATTTTCTTAGAATGCATTAAGGAGACATATGTGGACCTATTCAATCTCATAGTAGGTCATTTGATATTTCATGATTTTGATAGATGTGTCAATTAGGTGGTCACACGTTTGTTTGTTTTCGACCCGTAATGTTGCGTTTGCTAGACTTTTAACCCAAATATTTAAGTTAAAAGCACAATTCTCTGTTAACTCAATTAAAACCATTCGTTTTGATGATGCTGGAGAATTTCAATCTCAAGCATTTAGAGATTATTGCATTTCTATAGGAATTACCATTAAACATTTTATTATACATGTGCATACTCAAAATAATTTGGCAGAATCTTTGATCAAATGCATTCAATTAATTGCTAGGCTTTAATCATGAGAACTAAGTTATCAACTTTAATTTGGGGATAAGCAGTCCTTCATGCAGCATTTACCATTCATTATAGGCCTACTGCATACCATGAATATTCCCTTATGCAACTCATTTTAGGTCAACAATCAAATATCTCACACTTGAGAATCTTTTGTTGTGCAATGTATGTTCATATACCACCGCCTAATAGAACTAAGATGAGTCCAAAACAAAAACTTAGAATTAATTTTAGATTTAACTCATCGTCAAATATAAGATACTTTAAGCCGCTAACAAAGGATTTTATTACAACACGTTTTGCCGATTGTCACTTGGATGAAGCAATCCCACTATTAAGGGAGATAAGAGGTCAATTCAAAAGAAATGACGCGAAATTGCTTGGAATACATCAACTTTATTGCATTACGATTCACATACAAATCAATGTGAACTCGAAATTCAAAAGATCATTCATTTAAAACAAACTGCAAATCAATTATCTAATGCTTACTGATGCAAAACAAGTGACAAAATCACATATTCCAGCTATAAATGCTCCTGCAAGAATTGATGTCTCTGTGCAATAAAATGCTGCAATAAAATCCACAAGAACCAACGAAATGCTTAAAGCATAGAAGACCAGTTGATTTAAAGGATACATTTTCTTGAAATAGGAAAATGGGAGTAAAAATAAATGTAAATCAAAATACTCATACGAAAGCGCAAGAATCATTTGTTAAAGATTTGTTAGAACAAGTTGATTTTGACGAGGAACAACTACTTCCAAAAAAAGGAAAAGATGAAAATAATAAGATCTCAATAAATTATTTAAACTTTGGTAAGATTTGAGATCAAATTAATAACGTTCCTTATGATATATTTGTTTTCAACGTGTCCTTTGAAATATGTGAAAATGATAATGATCCAGAACCACGATTAGTGAAAAAATGTCGAAAAAGACATGATTGGCAAAAATGGGAAGATGCTATCCAAGCAGAGCTAGACTCTTTGAAGAAACGAGATATTTTTTGATAGATTGTTCAAATGTCAGATGGCATAAAGCATACTGGATATAAATATGTATTGGTATAAAAGAGAAATGAAAAAATTAGATTATAATAAGGTACAAATCAAGACTTGTAGCTCGAAATTTCTCTCAAAGACTTGACATTGATTATGAGGAAACATATTCTCTTATTATAGATGCAATTACATTTTGATTTTTGATAAGTCTTGCAATTTCTGAAGGGCTTGATATGTATCTAATAGATGTCGTTACAACATATATGTACAATTCCCTAAATAGTAAGATATATATATATATATATATATATATATATATATATGAGAATCCTTGAAAGATTTGAAATATTTGAAGAAATAAATCAAAACCTGAAAACATGCATTCTACAAAATTATAAATGTCTTTATACAAATTGAAATAATCCAGACGAATGTGTTATAAACTCCTTAGTGATTATTTACTTAAAGAATGATATATAAATAATCTACTTTGCTTATGTGTCTTCATTAAAAGATCATCAACAAGATTTATGATAATTGATGGATATGTTGAAGATTTGAATATAATGGGAAACCACGATGACATTATTAGAACATCAGAATACTTGACAAATAAATTCGAGGTGAAAGAACTTAAAAAAACAAAATTTTGTCTTGGTTTGCAAATTGAACATTTTCTTAGTGGAGTGCTTGTCTATCGATCAAACTATATTGAAAAACTATTTAAAAGATTTTATATGGACAAGGCACATCCATTGAGCTCTCCAACGGTTGTCAAATCACTTGAAGTTGATAAGGATCCATTTCAACCTCATGAAAATGATGAAGAGCAGCTTGGTCTAGAGGTTCTATATTTAAGTGCAAGTGGTGCGCTTATGTATCTTGCAAATTGTACTAGACCTGACATTGCTTTACTGTCAACCTACTTGCAAGATACAACTCTTAACCAACTCGAAGACATTGGAATTGTGTTAAACTTGTTTTTCGATATCTTTGAGGAACTTGTGACATGGGTTTGTTTTACTCAAGAAGAGTAAAATTGAATTTCCAAGGTTATGTTTATGTTTGATATTTGTCTAGTCCGTACAAAGCTTGTTTTCAAATGGGGTATTTATTCACGTATGGTAACACTATTGTATCATGGAAATCAGTAAAGCAAATTATGGTTGCTACTTCTTTCAATCATTCTTAAGTACTTGCAATTCACGAAGCAAGTCGTGAATGTGTATGGTTGAGAAATATGATTGAACATATTCAAGAATCATATGAATTGCCTTCAATAAAAGATTCTCCAACTACATTTTGTAAAGATAATGTAACATGTATTACACAACTAAGTGAATGATACATAAAAAAGGACAGAACAAAACATATTTCACCAAAATTCTTCTATGCACATGAGCCTTAGAAAAATGGTGAAATCCACGTCAAGCAAATTCAGTTGAGCGATAATCTTGCTAATTTATTCAAAAAAGCATTATCAATTACGACATTTAAGAGGCTTACATATGGTATTAGCTTACTTAAACATAAGGACATTGCAAGTAAAGAAATAGATCAAGTTTCGCTCACGTTTACAAGAGAGGGAGTTATCAATTACTGTATTGCACTTTTTTCCCTTAGCTATGATTTTATTCTACTAAGTTTTTCTAGCAAGGTTTTTAATGAGGCAATCCTAACAATATTATACTCATCTCAAGATTTATGAGGATGGTGTACTCTTTTTTCTTTTACTAGCTTTTTTACCATAAAGTTTTTTCTAGTCAAAGTTTTAACGAGGCACATTCTCTAAGCAATTGTTATCTAAGGGGGAGTGTTGTGAAGTATAGATAACCATGAATGCACACCACCATATTATGTAGTCATGTAACTTGTATTTCTTACTAATGGTACCCTCACTTGTCCATATATTGTCATGTTACTTGTAACCATTTCCAATGTACACCAACTCTTTCATGTATTGTCAAATTACTTGTAATGTGTTACTTGCACACATTTTCTGAGTACATTTATCATTATCACTAAAGAGCCTATATAAATGGTGTCAACCTGATTGTAAAAACACAACTTGAATGAATAATTTCTCATTCCAACTCTAAAATTTCTTCTCTTCTCCTTTGTAGTAGTAGAAGTTCTTAGTCTTATATTTTCCTTCTCTAGTTTCTAGCAAGTTTCAACTTAGTTTACAACACGTTATCAGTACGAGCTTGCTCTAGCATAAAGGAAATCTTGAAGTTCAATAAGGCTTGCTAAGGAGACAAAGCTATGAAGGTATAGATTTTGTTAATTTAAATAAGTTCAATTTATTTATATGTTATTATGTTTGCTTTCTTTTTATTACATGACTTATACATGCATACTTTATTCATTCATTGATTTAATAGGTTATTATCTATTGATTTTAATCATGATCTTTTTATTGCATTCATAGTCTAGAATGTGTATTATGATATATAGTTTCATTATCTATTTAAAGTAGTAAAAAGGATTGTTTGAAAGGCAAATATCATTTATATATCCTAAATGACTTTGAGATCTAAATCTAGTGTTGAAATGACTTTCCGAAGATGTTAGATTTAGTAGCTCAAATTTCTCATAAAGTTTAATGTGGTTCTAATTCGTGAAGTTAATGTCTTTGTGTAAATAAAGGAATTAGCTCAATAGAATTAGAACGTAGCTTTTTCACCGGTATAAGGAGAACAAATAGTTAGCTAAGGGTTGTTTACTTATGATTAGAGTTAAATGATCTATCTTACTTTATAAAGTATGCTTATGACTATAAGGATTAGATTTACATGTTTGGAATGCAAACGGGTTTATGTTTCATTGTTCATGATATTTGTTTAGATATCTATTTATTAGTGAATATATGATTGATTGTGAATTTGGATTGTGTCAGTTAGTTAAGTATTATTATATTATAGTTAGTTATTAGTTAGTTAATTATTACTATTAAATAAAATAAAATAAGAAAAAAATAAAAACCTTTAAAAGTCTTTTTTCCTAGAGCAGTATGATAAATCCTTATGGAGACAATTCCTTCTTGTCATTACTACAAAATAATTAAAGTATAATTTAAAGGGAAAATTATTATACATGCTCGACACATGTCAATCATTATGACAGGAAGAAGAAGAGGACGAGGTAGGAGTAGTGCACGAGAGAAAGGGAAAGGAATTATGATATAAAATCCCAAGAAGAACTATTCGAGCCAACAAATGTCAATTCAATGCACTGGGATTAGTGTTGGAGAATCAAACACTGGGAGGGCTGAGTTGAGAACACCTACCTACCTAGCTCAGATGAGGGTTCTGACTTCCTAGACCCAAACACACAATTCCCCTAAGATCCCATGAGATTCGTCAGTCCCAAAGCACAAAACAAGTGCTTTTGAGATGCAAAAAGAATTATAATACCTGAGAGAGGATTCCAAATTCAAAATGTGCATAAATATGAAGAAAAATATTAAGTATTATATGAGAAAGGTAGTGGGAACACTTTCTTAGGGATTACAAAGCTAACTTAGAAAAGGGATGCTTGAAATTAGTTCTCCAATTCTATGCCAACAGATATGTGAATAGAAATCCTAACGAAGTGGTAGTTTAGGTGAAGAAGATTAGCATTTCACCCAAAGCACTAAACATACACTATAGACTTCCATATGTCGGAGTTAGACGTCAATCCGACTACCCCAACATCATCTACGTCCATAAGAAAACTTACCCATCCACAATAATTAAAGAAGCCTTAGAGGTGATTCCCAGTCGAAGATTTGCTCTCGATGTAGATGGTCATCCAAAGTTCATCAAAACCACCAATTATAGAAAAGTCGCCAAATGTTGGAGCTATATCATAAATGCATGATTATACTCTACTACGCAACATTTTGAAGTGAAAAATCATAAAGCCACCTTACTTTACTACATTATCGTGAAAACAGGGTATATCGACATTAGGTATACAATCCATGATGTAATGGGATAGGCAATGAAAACCATGAAGCGTGATGGCCTACTATATCCAATTTTGATTATCTAGCTATTAATGAGAGCCAATGTTGGCTTCCATGAGATCGAGTTCTATGTACTACCCCAGAGAACCGTCACTAATACTACGGTCAAGAGGATGAGAGCAATCGATGAGTATAATGATTCGAAAGATGAGAGGGAGCTGAAGGAGATAAGAAGATTCAGAGTCAGAAATAGGACTACTAGACAGAGAACTCACAGTAGAACATCATATGAAGCAAGGCAAGCAGCGAGTTTGATGGCTCAATTAAATTTTTCAAAGGCAGAAGGCGGTTCTGCATCTCCAGCAAAAGCAAAAAGGAAAAGATTTTTCAAATCCTTGTCATCAGCCCTTATGCGTAATGAGAAGCAAATTTTAAGGAATCATGATATGCTAGATGAGAATAAGAGAACTTTGGCATGTCACCATTCTATGTCAGAAAGGAGGGTGGTCGAACATTCCCTAATTCCAAGGAGGAACATTGACATTCCCTCGTTGCAGTTGAGATTTCCATCGGGGGTTTGTAACCCCGCTAATAGCTACACTTCACAACCTACTACAGTGAGGAATGACAACGAAGCAAAAAAACTTACGCGAATTTACTTATGCGCAAAGTACCCAGTAATTTTTTTAATATTTGCTTGTATAAGTGGAATGTGAACTTTGTTTGAATTTTTAATGAGAAATGAATGCTTTGCTCCATTACAGCTATCTATTATGTGATATTTGATTGTCTATTTTGAAAAGTAGTTTATTTTATATTTAATTATTTTATGCTTCATGAGGTATATTTGTTTTGTTGAATAACCCGACTTAATTTTTAAACCTTGAGGACATGGTTTGAAATAAGTTTGATGGTATTTAGTTAAAGTATAAAGAAGTCAAGTATAGAAGACTCGAGATGTAGAATTTATATATTCAATGTTCAAAGTTGACTGCAAATTTTTTAGAATTTTCCACAATTTCGCTAATATTTCTTCATTTTACTTTATTTAGTTAGAAATATATGAATTGAATATAATTTGGATTTAAATAGAAGTGATATATTTTTATTACCTATGAAAATAGAGAGTTTTATGATAGAAAAGAATTGTTATACCCTATTTGGCTCAATCGAAATTTTGTATGCACTAAAGGAGTTTAGAGGGGATTGATTGTTTTGTGTTAAACATTATAATGGGTAGAGGATCGAAACAAAAGTGCAAGAAAAACAAGGCATATTTCTAAAAATCATGTTATACATAGATTACTGATCAAGTATTTTATATTTTTTATATATATAATGAAAAGAGTTTATGCCACAATTGAAAGGAAAAATAGGAAATTAGACAATAAACTTTACTTAGTTGGAAAGAATACTTTCTTGACTACCATGAAAGTTTTCTTGACTACCGTGAAAGTGAGAAGAGCTAACAAAAGTAAAATAAAAAATAGAGAATCCACAAATTCCAAAGAAAATGGAGTAGGGAATCATCTAGTGGTGGGATAAATGAGAAAGAATTTCAATAAAAAGAATAACTTATTCCAAAGGAAATTGAGCAGAGAACTGTAGGAATATAAAGATGAAATATCATTATAAGAAGAAAAAAAAATATATATATATATATATATATATATATATATATATATAGAAAAATTGGAAGGATATTTATAAAAAACTCTCTAAATAAAAAATTTAGCTCGAGTGCTTATAGCTAAGTTAAGTGAAGTATCTCTTTTTCCAACATTCCAACAAATGGATATGCAATGATAATTATTGGTGATTAAAAGAATTTCTATCGACTTTGATTGTGGTGATATTATAAATATTGTTTGAAAATGAGATTCATTTAGTTATTTTTGTATCTCGAGATTCTATATTAATTATCGTAAGCTTGATGTTTGTCAATGGGGATTAAGAAAACCTATATAGTGGCTTGACCTTGGTAGTTAATTTAACTTTGAAATCTGATTTGCATTGCATAGCTAGAGGTTGAGTTGTCAAATAAACGGGGTTGTTTGTTGAATTTTTTATTCTATCATGATTTTTATTTTATGAAGGTAATATGTTTTTTATTTAATAATCACTTTTGTTTAAGAATAAGAGTATATAATTATGAAATCAAAATGAAGGAAGAAAATAGAATATGATTGAAAGTATTCATTTGCTTATAATAGCAAAATGTTGAGTTCGTGAATATTTGATAAGTTAATAATTAGACATATTTTGTAGTATATTTAAGGATGATATGAAGTGTAAAAAACTATATTACATAGGGTTTTCTCTTGATTTTGATGTTTCGGGTGATAATTGGGATATTTGAATAAATGAATGAAAAATGGAAGAATATGAAAGATTTACCTGAGCGGAAAGAATACGCAAAGAATCATCAGCAAATCAAGGAAGAACTAAATTCCTGAACGATTTTTCATATGTACTAGGAAACGCTACTCAGATCGATGAAACAATATGGCTACTATTTTAAGGATTTTCTCAGTTATTCTAGTTAAAATAAGAATCTCTAAGGAATGAGTGGTGCCGACTTCACGAATTTTAAATTACAACGAGGATATTGAGTTGGTTTGGGATATGTATTACCTAAGATACTATACATATGAACCCTAAACTACGAAATTGATAGCCTTTTGATAGTTTTAGCACTTTTTACTTTAGTTTGGAGGCCATTCATTATTAATTTTAAAAAAGATTGGAAGATCAAAGCTTTCGATAAAGTATTTTTAATTGTCTTTCAATTATTCAATTACGATGTTATTTATGATTATAAGTGAGTATTTTGTTAATCTAAACAAACTTCGAACATGAACTTGATCCATTTTGCAATGTAGTCATGATAAGATGATTGTGTGCTTAATGCTTATATAGGTTGTTATTTATGGATTGCAATCATGAATCTTGGTGTTATGTGCACAGTGGTCAATGTGCATTTTGATGTTTGGATTCATTATCTAGTTTAAAGTAGTAACTAGGATTGTTTGAAAAGTCTATTACCGTTTAGATTTTCTAAGTGAATTTGAGATTTAATTTTAATATTGAAGTGGCTTTTTCAAGGTGTTAGATTTTGTAGTTCGAAGTTTTCACAAAGTATAATGTCGTTTTATTGCATGAAGTTAATTTCTTTGTGTATTCAAATGGTTAGCTCAATAAGATTAGAACGTTGCTTTTCCACTGATAAAAGGAGAACTAGTGGCTTGCTAAAGGTTGTCTACTTACTTATGAAGTAACATGCTTGAACACAAAACAGATTGATGTTTCATTATTTAGGAGGTTTGTTTATATATTTATTTATTATTATTTTCCATTAAATTTATTTGATTTGAATTTAGTGACTTTGATTTGTGTTAATTAAGTTCGTATAGTTAGTTTAGTTGATTTCTATATTTAAAGATTATTAATTTAAATTTTGGTTTTAATTAAATTAAATTAAAAATGAAAATAATATAGCCCTTCTTCTTGAAGAATTTGAAAAATTCCCGTAGAGATGATCTCACATACCACTACTATAAAATCTAATAGTATAATAAAGATGAAAAATTTATTGTACACACTCGACACGTGTCACTTACTGTTGTTTATCAGGTTTCTGATGTCGGCAACCCATTTTTAGGGGAGACCCTGTCGAAATTTTTATAAAATATGGAAGTCAAATTGCATGATTTCTTATTTTGCTACATTTAAAAGAATGAAAATGGAATCTTGTTTAAGGACTTAAAATGCATCTCAAACTTTTTCATCAATGAAACGGATAAGGAGCCTAATTAAGGTAATCGGGGAAATGATAGGGTTAATGAAATGGACCCAGACACTTATTTTTTCCCTTTTCTACTCATCTTCTTTCGATTTGTTCTCTCAAATCTAAATTTACATCTAATGGAATATTTTATGGTACAAAGCACAGTTGCAATGTCATACTCCTTTGTGCTACAAGATCTTCGGGAACCAGATGTAAAGAGTTGCCAGCGTGAAACTCCCTTAATTGATTCTGTGTAACAATATTTCTCTTTGTGGACACCATGATGGCTTTCCATCTAGCGTCAAATGTTGCGTCAACCACAACTCCAAGATATGGAACACGAATCTCCACGGGAAGTGATATGCCTCATTGAAGGCACCAATAATAGTCTCGAATTCACTGACTACCTTGGATTTCTAGTGAGGTAAGTACGAGGTTCAACCCACAGGGATTAGGATGTTCCTTTTTAGCTTAAACCATATGGGGTTTCTTGAAAACAAAACAAAACTATACTAGAAATTTAACATGTAGATATTAAGCTCAAATACTTAGAAAACCAAATTCGATGACTATAAAAATCTAGAACACAATGTGAATTGAAATTCAAAGGATCAGATTCGTTCGTCCGTTTTAAAAGGTTGTTTTGGTACTAGTTTCCATAGATAGGCATATAGTGACACTCGCTACCTTGTTCTCATCATGTCAATGGAAGAAACGTGCAACACAACCACATACTAATTAGATTGCAAAACCTACCACATATGTCATAGATTTTCAATGAATTAGCAGCATTAAACTTTGTGAGAACACCTACCACGAGTAATCACTAGCATGAACTACTACCATCTAATATCTCAACTACACAAAGGCACATAGATTATCAACAGACAATGCCTCACTTGCCACCTAACGTGATCCCCCTTACTGAGCGGTAGTAAGATCACTGGCAATAGCTTTTGCCTAATCGGAGTGCGTGTCACTTACACCACGAAAAAGGAAAAACCTTGTGAACTTTATAAAACAATGTAATTAAGAATACGAAAACTAGAATTAAACAATATTATAACTAAAAGCACAAAACCTGCCGAATCCTTAAATCTTAGAACTCAATCACATTGGTCTAGAATGTGGAACTTAACCACTCATCGACATAGAAAACAAATAAATAATAACTTACTAATAAAACCTAAGAAAAGTATTCTCCCTTCCTTTGAGAGATCAATCCAAAATGCAAGTCAAGAGAATAGAAGAGAGAGTCTAAAGTAGTTCTAGGGTTTTCTATTTATAGTAAAAGTTTGATAAGAGGTAATCTTATCCCAAATCTCGCAAATCTACAAAATACAAAACTAGCAATCTTCGGATCTGTCCAGCGCCGTATGTGTAAAACCCCAAGGTGCTGCTGATGACTCGTTATTTATGCACTCTTTCATAGGTATTTTGCTATGTAATCAAGTCAAAGTCATGTCTCTACATGTTTACCTTAAAGATTAACATGGTATTTGAATGTTTGTGCAAGAATTAGATAAATCTAGGAAAAAAGTTAAAGTTTGATCAAAATTCGGCAAACTCGACGTTGCCAGGATATATGCACGACGCTATAGAGAAGCCACGACGATAAGCAGGGCGTCAACGTAAAACAACAGAGGATGCCAAGTCCTACAACGTACGACGTCACCCATGGCGCCAAATTCAGATATAGAAGTTTCAGACCAACTTGTTGCCAAAGACTTTATGTATATTGCCACGCTGCCACCGGCGCTGTACCCCATAACCACTGCATCATGGATGGTGCCAACTTTGCATAATATAAATTTTAAGACTTTTTAGAAGGTTTGTATTCCCGAGAGTTGCTATTATTGTACCTAAGCACATATATTAAGGAGGCGCCTATATGAACGAAATTACATTGTATTCAGAGTGATTTAAGAGTAAAGTAAGGTAGAATAGTCATGTCTGGCTTGGTTCTTTAATACCTAGGTCAGGGATGAAGCTCTGTAGCCAGTAGTGATAAGTGATTATTTAGACTTATATATAGCTCTAGTTTAGTAGTATATTTAGTATAAATATCTTGAAATGAGCTCTAATTGATGATATTTATGTATTTTCAGGTATACAAGGTATAAAGGAGATAAAGCAGTTATTTCGTGAGGAAACGAAGATAAAATGCACAAAAGTATGATTGACGTTGTGGCAAGGATGTTTGGCATCGTGGGAGATGACAAGGCAAAGTAGGCAAGGTGTGGAGGAGAAGCAAGGAGAAGAAAAATGGTCAGCAATGCCGGCGCTGTGGGACAAAGGGGACGACGCCAGGATGGAAAGCACAAGGCGCCGAGTCTACTGAGTGAGGAAAAATGCATACAAAAAGGCTGAAGCTTTGGTGGCATCGTGGCTTTACACACACAGTGCATAATCACTTACAGACAACACCGAGACGTAGAAAATGAAAAGTTTAGAGTTCTATTTTGTGTAGAATTGTCTATTAAGGTCTTTAATTATTTTTTAAAGTGTCTTAGAAGTATAAATAGGTATTATAATGTAATAAATATATACACCGCCATAGATTGCATCCAATTATCATAGATTAACATAGTTTACTTTATTTTTGAGTATTAAGAAGAGTTTGGAGGAGAAGACATTGAAGACTCACGTGTTGTTATTCGGTATTGTTTTCTTGAATTAATTAAAGTTATTTTGTTTAATCTTTGGTTGCAATGAATATCATTATTATGTGCATATTTATTTCAATGATGTGTGCGTAGTTCATTAATCTTATGGATCAATGGATCCTATGGTATGAATGTTATGATAAATTAGTATGAATGAATTATAAAATTAAAAAGTGCAATGGCTAGAATTTGTATTGATTCTAGATGTAATGCTACAAACATCCTGATCATGTGTTTGTTGATTGGTTTTATTAGTTCTCATAGCCATTGGAGCTTTTAAGTCGGATATGAACGATACAACTGTAAAATATCTAACATTGATAGATATTATTGATTAGAGAGACGCGATAGTAAATTTAATTGGTTATAAATTTAAAGATTTAGAACATAAAGCAATTTGGAACTTACGTCATTCACACTGATAGGTGGAGTTTTAGTTTGCACATTAAAATTTTTTCCGTCACGACAGTGGGTTGAAGTGGATTTGAAGGAAATATGCCTATTCTAATTGAGCATTGCATACACATAATGAAAATAAAAAGAGTGAGTTAAAAAGCATACTTATTCATTACCTAGATGAAGTTGTGAACTAAGATCTTTTTAACATAAGAGTAAGAGTATTTACATTGTTTTGTTAGAATAGAATAGTATAGTTTAAAAATCAATTAAAAAGGACTTTTTTACACTACAAAAAATAACCTTACGACAACATGCAATGTTTGCCATATTAGACGTAAAACAACACACAACGATAAGTCCTCTATTTAGATGTCGTTAAAAGTATTAGGGTTTTAACAACATTTTTTGTATGTTATCATAATAGGGTTTTAATGTTGTTGAATTTCTTATTTTGATGTACTTTGAGATTTTACGGCATCTACAAAGTGTTATTGTATCAGTCAATGACACGCGAAATGATTGCTATTAAAAGTTTTGGAAGACATTTTGTGCATGTGGTCACAAACATTTTTGAATATTGTTATAATTCTACTTTTGATGGGCACTGAGATTTCACAGCTTCTAAAGAAATTCGTTGTATAAGTTAATGACATACTAAGAGATTGCTATAAAAAACATTTAGAACTTCAACAACACTTTGAGCATGCTGTCACAAGCATTTTTTGATGTTATAATTCTACTTTTGATGATGTGACGGTCCCAATTTCCCATAAATTGAACCCCGCCCGGCCTAAGCCCACGTGGACCCTCGAGTCAGTCTCGTAAGGTCAACGCAGACTTAGTCAGCCTTCCAATCCTTCATTATACGTAAATTCACAATTTTAAGTTGAGTTATTAGTATTTAGCAAGTTTTACAATTTAGCGGAAGCAATTTCTACAAATCAAATAACTCAACAATAATGTAAATGTTAGGCGACCTAATTGTGGAACCCATTAAATATGTTAATCAGAGGAGAGTAATACAAGGTATACAAAAATTTCACCTAGCTATGGAGCCTTCCCCTTGTTGGACCGCGGATCTGCACTCAGTCATACCCAAAAATGACGAACTCAGATAAGTAAAACCAGTATGACATATACAACATTTCAAAATAACCAAAGCAGTCGAATTCATGCAATTTGAAAAAAAAAAAAAAAAAAAAGTAAAGCATGAATATAAAAGACTGTAAATAATCAATCGATGAGTGAGGTCAAATAACAAGGAGTCCCGACCAAAGGTCGTTGAGTCGCGGTACAAGCCCAACAAACTCGAGTTTAGAACGAGACCCCAACCTCCCAGCCCTAACCCTTGCGACTATGAGACATTCACAGACCCGGATCTAGGACGAGACCCCTGCCTCCAAGCCCTAGCCCGTACGACTATGAACCATCCATGGACCCGGATAAGAGCCCCCAACGTACACTCAATTGGGAGATATCAACGGGCGACCATGAAAGACCTCGGGTTTAAGACGAGACCCCTGCCTCCCAGCCCTAACCCTCTCATATCGCAGATAACAGTAACCATGACTCACTTGCCAAATGGACCACTCAACCGACAACAATTTCAAAGATAGCTATCACCAAGCAAAAATCAACAATAATGGAAAGAAATTATCACAAAGCAGTGAACGATAGCCAATGGACCACTCCACGCAATAACACTTTCACATATAATATCCAAGCAATGAATAACAATACCAAAGTAATGAAATTACTGTACAGTTCCTCACTAGTTTACTTACCTCGAGAAATCGCGAACCTCAAAACGTCTCGCTCGCGTCTCGATTTGCGCACCCGACACCCGACTCCTCAGTCCCTGATGTCCATTTAGACATTTTATGGCTAATTTACTAAAATCATTCAAATCACACTGAAATTAGGCGAAGTACACCTCACCTCCATCGCGTCGTCGACATTCGTCGATTCGCACCCCTCGTCGAGGAGCGATCGGTCCAACGCAATCACGTCGTTCACCGCGCCAACGTCGAAACCGCGCCGCCGTCGCGCCGCTGTCGGCACCACCATCGCCGCTGCCGGCGTCGCCGAGCCGCTGCCACCGCAAGCATGTCGCCGTCGCCGTCCAGCTGCTGACGATCCTGCCGGCGATTTGTTGCTGCACCGGCGCGACTTCCGCGTAGCCGCCACCTGTTGGTCCATAATATGCCACCGCGCCTGCCTCACGCGGCTGCTGCAGCTCGTCCACGGCTGGGCATCTGTGGCGCCGCTGCTACTCGCGTGGCCGATCACGCCTTCGCGTCGCCGCCGCTCCTCGTCGGTTGAAGGCTGCTGGTTCGCCGTCCACGCCGATCATCTCTCTCTCTCTCTCTCTCTCTCTCTCTCTCTCTCTCCCCCCCCTCCTTCTCTCTCTCTTCATCCAATTCTTATACAAATCTTTTTTTTTTTTTTATATATATATATATATATTTATTTCTTTTCTATATATATTCATATATATATATATATATATATATATACACATATATATGCATTTTAATTTTTTTTTATTTTCTTTTTGATGTGACCACATTAACATTATTATAGTCACATTACGCTGCTACCTCGGTCCACGTCGGCACGCGACTCGAGGCGCGTTCCCGTTCGTGTTTCGGCTCATCGCATTCCCTGCATATACTTTTCTCAACAATTAGCATTAAAATCTTAAATTGCACATTCTTGGTGTCTCCACTCAGGATTCGGACATATGTATTTGACGAGTGGGTCTCACATACGACCTTGACTCGGCACGTGGCACAAGTCAAGTTTTTCGGGTCGTTACAGATGAACACTGAGATTTTACATCATTGTATAAGTTAACAACATAGAAAGAAATTGTTGTAATTGAAACCACAACTTGCAATTTAATGTTGTATAAATATTGTTTTAACAACATAGAAAGAATGTTGCAAATAAACATTTTATGACTTGCATGAATCCTGCAATCATTAATTTAAAGGACATATGATAAATGTCGTAGTTTTGTTGTGGCATCCGAGAATTTTGTGAACTCGTTTAGGATGCTAATTAAGTATTTTCATATTTAATTTGGATTCAAGTATCCAAGGTGGGACTCATGTATTATGGACCGAAGATCATAAGTCTACAATATTATTTTTGTGTGTCGCATGACTAATGGTTTTATTATACTCTATTCGACGTGATATAGGGTCAAGTTGAAGTGTTTACATGGTGTCCGTGAGTTTTGGAGCGCGTTGAGAATATTTCTCAATTTTTAACGAAATTGGGATATTTTTCGAAATTTAACTTGGGCCTAAATTGAAGAGATAATCATGAAATTAAATAAAATAGTTAATAAATTGGTGGGCGCCTAATGACACGTGGGGTCGAGGGTGACACGCGTAGGATGTACAATAGTGTGCACGCCCGAAAGTAGTCGTAGGCGAGCGTGGCGAATTTATAGCCGCGAAAATACATATGTGTATATATATTTATATATATAATACAGTTTTTATATATAAATGAATCTTATAGTTAAATGTAAATTAAAAAGTATATATTTGATTCGCCTCAAAATACGCATAGCATGAACATCGAGGAAGGAAATAGTTGAACATTGGTTGTTAGAGAGGTAATATATGCCCCGAGATGCGTCTCACCCCATTTCAAGAAAAATCAAGTGGTTTATCGTTATAAAACCATTCGATCTACCTTGAGATACGCAATATTTATCTCGAGGAGATCAATATAAATCGATCCTATCTTAATTAGTTATGAGTTTGTTAATAGTCACAAAGATTGACCTCGAGATACACAACACATATTTCGAGAAAGATCAAAATATAATGTTAAAATGACAACCATCAGATTTGCCTCGAGATTCATATGATGCAAATCTTGATGAAATTTCATATATATCCCAAACCCAACACAACTGCCTCCGCAATTCCATTTTTCGACAGTGAGATCGAAATGGTTGAGTGCAGAGAGGGTTCATAACAGAGGCGAGGTTAAGGGGAATCGAGACCATGGTGAGAACATTGTTGTTAATTGATGTTATGTGTTGTTGTTGTAGGTCGTGGGTCGTGGGTTGTTTTTGATGTTGTAGTGTTGTTGTTGATCTTTGTTGTTTGGTTACTGTTGTTGATGTTGCTATCTTTGTGGTGTGGTGGGAGAAGACGATGGGGTTAGGGTTGGGAACCCAACCCCCAAATCGAAGAAAAATGGTTTATGGATTCATTAAAACAGTGAGCAAGGAAGAATAAGGGGGGGTTTGATCCCCTAGACTCGACCGAACTGGGTGGTTGGACCTGACCAGTCCAATTCAGGGGGTCAAACCACCCTTTCTTGAACAAAAAAAAATATGTGTTGGAGATTTGTAAAAATTCCAAAAAAAAAATGAGAAAATTCAAAAAAATTATATTTTTGGACAAATAAATCAAAATAGTGGATTTCTATGAAAAATGAGGATTTTTAAATTTTCTCGATGATTTATACCGAGGGTTTTCCTTGTAAAGCGTGCTACAATACCCAAAATGCTCGAAATTTGGAAAATCATCTAAAAGCCTAGTCAATAGTGACTTTCGATTCTGAACCAAGATTTATAGTAAAAATTGATATCCGAACACCCAAGGGATTGATTTTAAAGTGATTTCGAATTTTTAGGACTTAAGAATACCAAAATAACTCGAAAATTAGTCGAAAACTTTAGAAATTCGAATAGGGAACTTATCCGAATTTCTCAATGGTTTTAGGTAACGTCGAAGATTACAAAACTACTAGAAATGAAGCTCGGGGAATAGATTCAAAGTATGTGAAAATCGGGGAAACATTGTGTTAGACTTCACAACTAGCTTTGAGTAAGTTTGGTGGTCAGTGAACCCTACGGTGATCTTTACTATTTAAGGAATTTATCTTTGTACCTGTAATTATATCATAGTATGCATTGCATTTTATCATTCTTGGTCATTCATACATAGAGTGAGTGGGGGATATGCTTATTTTGGAGTTTGGTTTGATTGAAACTAGATTTCAGTCATGCCTCTACGGTGTCTAGTGAGACTAGCGGAGTCTAATGCTGACAAGTTATCTCTACATTTCATTGATCTCTTAATACTATCTTTGTACTATTTTTGGAAATCGACATCTAATTATAGTTAGGAGATAATGACAGAGTGAATTGCATGTCTAGTTGACGTATAAAACTTAATGTTTATTTGGAAATGTAATTACACGTCTCGGTGTATTAGACTAATAATTGCAAGAACACAGATCAATGTATGAATTTACTTACCTGACATCTTCGAGTTATTTTTGATGATGTCAGATTCTATATGAAAATAAGAGAAGAATGGACAAGACTCAAAAATTGTGGTAATTGTTTTCAAAAGTGAAAGTACATTCTTATTGTAAATTGTTTATATATATTATTTTGAGATTCTTGGGATGAGTGTAGGACGCGAAGTTTCGTTGAATGATTATTTCAGTCTCCTAATTTAGTTAAAATTAGTTCGAGAGGTTTATGTTTTACTTTTTGGTCTACTTGGAGATAGCAAAGGTATGATTGAGCCATTAAAGACTCTAAGTTACTTCATTATTTTGAACTTGAAATATATATATATATATATATATATATATATATATATATATATATATATATATATTGTGAACTGCAGGGAGTTGTGAGTCCTTCTGGGCATCTCCCCATTCTGTTATCTATTAGTTGAATTTTTCGGCAGACTACTTTTAAAGGAAGTGTTGCCGAAGTTTTTATTAAATATGGATACAATTTCCTATTTTGCTCCAATAAGATGAGTTAAGAACTGAACCAGTTGAGGATCTAAATTGCAATTTGAACCATTATTAATGATTGTAATAATGATTATTTGGAGTTCAAAGTCAAAAGAATGAATTAGGCTGACTAGATTATTTGGGGATTAAAATAACCTAAACCGATCAGTCGTCTTAATGACTAGAGGGCTAACATTTGTACTCGTATTATCCAATAAATTTAAATTTAAACAATTTTTTATTTTGAAAGAACCTGAAATAAAGAATATTGACAGGTGTATCAATTCACAATTCTAAAGAGGAAAATAGAATATCATATTCAAAATGAAGTGCATACAAGAATTAGTGTCATATACAAGTCTATCGTTTTTAAAAAAAAAAAAAGATAGCGAACAAATTCTATCGTACAAATAGTTTGATAACATCTACAAAAAGACTCTACAAAATCTACACTATATATTGACATTGCAAAAGATATATTTCACACGATCTCCTTCAATCCAAAAAACAAAATGTTATAAAGAGATATTGTAACACACATAAGTCATTTATCAAAAGTCTCATCTCCAAATAAAAATAAAAATAAAAATAAGATTTTCACTAATTTCCACTTCTATAATTTAACACACTGAAAAAAAAAAAAAAAACAAACAAAAACAAAGAATATTATTATAATTCATCATATCAATCTCGAATTAAAAGGAACCATTTTTCTTCAAACCTTGAATAACCCCTACATAACCCATACGACAAATCAAAATCATTTTGGGCAGTAAATCCAACTATATTCAATACCTAAAAACATACACATACAAATAAGAACTTTGAAAGAACCAAGAATTACATAGCATGTACAAATTGTACCATAGACGACTTACCGATCAAAATGATTTTTAATTACTTGCTACACACATGGATATGAGGACGATGACACCATGGATTGAACGAAATAGAGGAGAAAAAAGAAATAAAAAAAAAATTCATACCCAATAATGACCAAGTAGACTTTTGCGATCGTCTTTTTCTTCCATTGATAAACAGACATAACCTTTTGATCAGCTGCAACAACCATCATTACATTTAAGTGCATGTCTTGCCGTTCAAGAAATCATCATTAACCAAACCAAGCCATAAATCAAACCAACAAAAAAAACTAGACTTAATTTGCATGGTTGCCAGACTAATAGAAACCACAATATAACTGGGATAAACAACACAATAAATGGTTGAATAGATTACGAAAAATGCTAGAAGCACATGCAACCTAAAAGACAATTAATTAGGCTAACACGAGCTGAAACTAATGAGAACATATAACTTTTTACCTCACTTATAAATTAAATCTTACTGATGCAGAAAGGAGAATATAATTTTGGCAGCCAAGACTAGACAAATGATAAGAGATCCTTGTGAAAAGAAGGGTTTGTTGCTAGTGCCACAAGGGCAACATTCAGCATGGAGTAGTCGCAGAGTCTTCTATACAAGACTTAGTCATGGACCATACCTCTCCCATGCAGAAGCAGATCCACACAGTAATGTGGGGCCCAAGGACGCAGCTATTGCATACTTCCTTTCCAAAATCAAATGATCAAGATACCTTGATCCCACCTGAGCATAATAGAATCTAACATTCTTTAATGGAAAGACAAAAACAACTTATGCATGCATGGAAGTCATACAGATGACCATATCTGGTGGCATAGAAGAAAATGAGTCTGTAGAAAAGAAAGAACTACGAATGAAATCATGAATATGTGTGTGTGTACGTGTGCCTAAGGCATTTGATCTTGAATGCTATTCCTATGGTCATTACTCGAACTTGAAAACTTGACCAGCAACCTAAACAATAAATAGTTTGGAATTAAATAGTTGTGACTCAAAAAAAATAATAATGGTGACTCTCATCAATGAAATACAAATATGCATTGTCACCTAATATGAGACACAACACCTTGGAGATCCAGTAGTTGACGTATAAGGCTCATTATCAAAATTATACTATGCTATATGTATGGGACATAAAAGTGTGGATGTAATAGGGTTGTGGTATAAATAGCTGAAAACCTAATAGAGCAAGGAGCTTTTGTTAAATGAATTAAGGAATTGAATTGAAAAAACTAAGATAGGGTGTTTGAAGGGTTGCATGGCTAATGAAAATTTCCTTTTAGGCTGGGTCTTTAATGAAGAGAAAGTAATCCAGCTGACAAACATTACCGACTATATACATTTGTTCAAAAATAAAAATAAAAATTACCAACTAGTATATAATTGGGGTTGAGGCCTAGCTTGTATAATTGACACTTATGAATTGTTGGTATAACTGGATCATTATATAACACTAGTACTCTTTCACCAATTGAAATGCATATCAGCATGCAAAATTCAATTGTGGCAACCCTTGATTGCTTTTTATTTTTATTTTTTTTATTATTACCTTCACTACAAAAAAAAGCAAATCAGAAACGGAATTTTCCGTTTCTGATTTGCAAAAATTCCGTCTCTGATTGGATTCAAAGCGAACGAGAGAGCGAATGCGTTAAATCTCAACGTCGTCGTCGCCGATTGGATCAAAGCGGAAAATGGATTCCGTTTGATTTAGAACAGATCGAAACGGAATAAATTCGTTTACGATTAAAACGAATTTATTAAAGTCTCTAATTCCGTTTACGATTAGAGACGGAATAAATTCCGTTTCGATTAGAGACGGAATAAATTCCGTTTACGATTATTTAAGTCTCGATCCGTTGCTAATCGAGAGACGGATCGAGACGAATTTAATCCGTTTCGATTTATGTATCTTACAAAAACGAAAATTAGAGACGGAAATAACAACGGAATCCAAAGATTCCGTTGCTATTTCCGTCTCTAATTTTCATTTTTGTTTAGTTTTTAAAGTCTTACATATATAGGTCTCAATCCAAGCACATTTAACACCCAATATATAATAAATTGACATTCATACATCGACAATATATATCAACAAATATTCAATTGAGAGAACAAAAATGTAAAAATCAAAAATTGAAAAAGATATATATCCAAAAAAAATTGTATAGTATTACAAATGCTCCAAATTTCTAAGTATTCACAAAACCACCAATCCTATTGTTCAACAACCACAAAAAAAAAAAAAAAAAAAAAAAAAACTTACAATCCTATAAATATGCACAAAAAGAATTATCAATCGAAAAGTCTTGAGATGTTCTTCAACACCACCGCATTGTTTGAAACAACTTAATAATTGAATAGTTGAACTTAAATTTTTAGGGACATAAGCATCATAGGAGATAGAGCTAAGGTAGAAGAGCAATGACTCACATCGAACTTATAGTGACGATCCCCGCACTCGACCATCAAAGTCTACAAACAAGCAAAAAGTTAACATTAATTCATTTGAGATTTAAGAATCCACAAACGATGATAAACACTTGCATATACTTGATTTAAGTAAATTAAATTCTTACCAATCCAGTAGGAGGAAGATAGCAATGTTTGTCATTTTCACTTTTATCTTCATTTTCTAAAAACATATAAGAAAACAAAAATATGCTACCTCATAGATAGACCAAAAAACTCATAAGACTATTTTCAATCAATCCACTTTCACAAGCTACAAAATTTATCATAAGCTCACTCATCTCATTTCAAATGAGCTTTTTTAACTTTCAAGAACCAAACAATAAACCTGTTTAATCCATTTCATAAAGATCGATTTACATTGGCTTTCACCTATTGCAACCCACCCCTTATTTTTCAAGCGTGACGGTGACTCCTTTACCTTTATCTAGAGCACACAATATTCTACATAGGTTGAGTTTGACAATATCAACTTGATGAGGAACTAGGATACCTTTTAAGTTGTGAAGTATGAACTTAATGAGTATCAAACTATTGATCACACCAAAAAAAATGATATGGACTTGTTATTGCCTAAATTTAAAGAAGACATATCCTTATTCAAACAACAATGCAAATTATAGATCATATTCAAGTAAAATTTATGCATTAAACCACTTAATCGAATATTTCAATCAAAAAATGAATGAACCAAAACCAATTTTAAATATGTTTTTCATGGATTCTTAAAGTAGTATTTACTGAATTTATTTAGACTAACTTAAATCATTTAAGGACTCAAACCTCATTCCTAGTTATCGACTTAAGTCATTCCCGACTTTTAAACCATTCTTTCAAATCAAAATCGACGATTCGAGTAAAACAAGTATGCGGTGAAGCAAAACAAGAAAAATCTCATAAACTTAGTTATCCAATATAAATTGAATGCGATCGACTAATCACAACTAAAAAGATTCAAATCAACTCATTAGAGTCAAGTTCGACTTAAAATTCTCAAATCATAGCATTTAGTCGAAAATCATGATTTAATCGAAGTCTTTTTTCAATGGATAAAACAAAGTCTCTTCCGCATCTCAACTTAGCTTCAAGTCTCACCCAAAATGATGATTACTAACTACATTCAATAAAGTTGGATTGAACATATTTCAAGACTTGGGAAAAAAATGAATGAGCTCTCCTTGAAGCGTTTTAAAAGGATTTTACCCAAATCAATGCAAATTAGCTACAATCCTTTCGAGACATGAAAAATCATACTAATGATTGCTCGATTAAATCATATCATAGAAACAAAGCTCAATAAAGAATCCATGAGACTTTAGAATCATGCTTTTCCATGCACTTCGTTAAAAGAACAAGTTAAGGTCTCTTTTGACAATTTCATCAAACAAAAGAGCACATTATCCACCAATACCTTTTACAAGGCATGATCACTTTTGAATACTAGCCCAAATCACCAATATCATATAAATTTTTTTTCATGGAATGCAACTAACCATAACAACTTAATCAACTTGTCCATAAACTCATTATATTTGAATCGACCAATAAAAATCCGTTTTTAAAGTTAAACTAAGGATCATTAAAAAAACTTGATGAGCCAATGGCCCTTATCGACAAGTCCATGTTTTAATAAACTAATTGAGGGAGTTAGATTCTCACCATGCCTTCAATAGAGGGCTTCAACTCCAATTTTTCTTTGAAATAACATGTCTAGCAAAGGATCTCTCTCTTTAGTTGTTATTTTGGGAAGAACAAACTTACCTCGACTTTTAGCATTTCCTTCTCAATCACTTGTCTAAGCCTATCGGTTTCCTACAAAGTTCCAAAAAAGAATACATTGTAAGCAAGTAGCAAATTTCTAATAAAATTCTAATAAATTGTTTGGCACATTGAGCTGAAACTATAAAAGATAAAATCCGAATAAATAGTTTCTAATTACTACTCATTAGCTAATTATGTCATAAATCTATGAAGTCCGCCATCGCAAAACCTTGACGATTTTGATTCTTCATTTAGTTGCTAAACTTTTCCAATTGGGGCAAGTTGAAACACTAACAAAAATATAGGCCACAGAATCAAGGTATTTTCTAACTTGAATGTAAGCGAAATAGGAAATTTCAAAGGCGACCTTAGTTCCATATTTGCAAACCACATCCATAAACAAAATAAAACAATTGGAAACTATAAAACGACCGATTTCGCTTATGAATCCACAAACGGCGAGAGAAAATTTTAAAATAATTACACAACAACAACAACAACAACAACATAGCCTCAATTGGATGAAGTAGTAAACACCTTTTTCTCAAGCCCTAAGCGAAGAGAGTGATGACTTACAACGCGAGATGCGAGGGCTCCGGCGTCGGCAAGGACAGCGCGTTGACGGAGGCGAGAGGGGACAGCGAAGCGTTGACGGAGAGCAAGAGGGGACGCGAGGTTATGGCTCGAGACGAGAAGAGAGCGAGAGAGAACGCACTAAGAGCGGTGACCAGGAGAGAGAAGGGAGAGCCGTGGCCGACTAAGACGGAGAGACCACGAGAGAGAGACGGAGAGACGAGACGATCGACGGATCGAAGAGCGAGAGACGGCACGGACGGACGAGAGAGAGAGAGAGAGAGGGAGAGCGAGACGATTTGGGATTTAGGGCTTTTGGTTTGTGGGTGTGTTTGGGGGGGGGGGGGGGGGGGGATTAACATCGAGATGTGATGCACAAATCCCAAGATTTGATGAACGGTCATAAAAAATGAAATTTTTGGTGGGAATGTTGGCGCCATTTTTTAGAGACGGAATTTAATTCCGTCTCGATTCCGTCTCTAATTCCGTCTCGATCCGTCTCAAATCCGTCTCTCGAATGTTTAGTCTCAATTCCGTCGCTAACGTTTTAATTTAGAAACGGAACTTATTCCGTTTCTAATTCCGTTTACGATTTAGAAACGGAACTTATTTCCGTTTCTAATTCTTTCATTTCTTTTTTTTTCTAATTTCGTAGAATCGGGGCATTTGCAAGTCGTCTTTGGGCACGTGCACGTCTTAACCAACGAAACTACCATTCCCACTTATAAGAGACTCAATCACTTAAAACAAAAGGTTAAGGCCATTGATGCACTAAAATTAATCTCTCTTTACTCGTCAAAAGAAATTCCAAGAAATTAGCAGACATTCTGTCAATGAGAAGCCACAATCCACATACAGACACAATTATTTTGAAAGGTAACATTAAGTGCTAGGAATGACCCTAAACATGATATGAACATGCACAATTTATGAAGAATAAAACTAATTGTATCTAATCGCCTTCAGTCCTTCAATCGGAGCTGACAGATCAATTATCAAACTATCATAAACTAAGAAATAAAAAGTGTAGAAGCAACATGAGAAGATACCAATGGTTCAAACGTATATTTAGATTTGATTCCAATGAGATCAAGGTAAAACTGTAACAGTACCTCATCAAGAAGCTCAGTCCAGCCTTGTCCGGCTTCAGCTGCAGCCAAAGCCTTTTCATGCTATCAATGGTGAAGAAGCAAAAAAATATGATCCTCAGCATCCCTATTGACTAGAGAAAATGAAGGTCTTCAAGCCAGATAAAATTTGTGCTTAAAAATTGCTTGTACGTTTTGATGAGTTTCAAATGCAAAACGAACTCGTGCAACACTTCTGAATTTATTAGTTTTTTCTTTATTTTTTCTCTTTTTTTTTACAAGGCTCGATGGAGAGTTTCACTTATTGAAGACTTGTAGCACAAAAAGTTGTTCTTCGAACTTTGTGAAAGCATGAAATAAGTTTGTATGTCCTCATTGTCAGTATTTATTATCATAAAAACTCTTCTAACATACTATGTTCTTAAGTTGCTCAGCTC
Source organism: Stephania yunnanensis (assembly GCA_039657365.1). NCBI lineage: Eukaryota > Viridiplantae > Streptophyta > Magnoliopsida > Ranunculales > Menispermaceae > Stephania > Stephania yunnanensis. The sequence goes on along the minus strand of CM077585.1, from coordinate 46,774,113 downwards.
GAGTGCAGACCCTTGACACCTCTATCCTACTCTATCCAATTCTCACATCTTTCTGAATATCATTTCCATCTGATCACACATATAAAAGACAAGTTTAAAATTTTTACCAATTAACCTGGGCTTTGCTATAACAACATCCTTCGGAGATACTATATAGTACAGAGGCTCATCACCAGTGGCCCATTGACAACCAGCATAGCTACTACCTGCACGTACATTATGAAATTCAGAACTAACATACTCAATTTATAAAAAGTAATTTTACAATTGTATTAGAAAGCAGAAAGACAAATAACCTGAGAAAGGAGCATGTGTGTGGGAGTAATCCTTTGCCTTGTAGTGCTCAAATCCATGTATTGGGAATGCATTAGTTGCAAGTTCTTCATTTTTCCATGTGACTATGCGAACTTATGACCTTTGAGCGGTTCCCTGAAACATCCTGTAATAATCCAAGAATTCGGTGCTTCAATTTCTGAGAGGCAATTGATGACTTGAAATGAAGAAATATTAAAGTTTAAACAAAAGATTGATTAATGAGCCAATAAGATTACCACTTTCTCAAAGAAGAGCACTAGATCAAGAAAATGTCTGCAATGTTAAGAGTACTTACTGTGAATTTAATGACTTGAATAGAGCTCGAGAGTGGACCGAAGATAGTCGTCGTGGAGGTGATGCACATATAGCTCAAGAATCTTTGTAGCTCCAGCGAAAGAGCGTGCAATGTAGAAAAGATGCAGAAAGGGCATTTGGTACAGAGATAGTCGTCGTTGAGAAGGTTGGAGGCTAGGGCTTCGCGCAAAGAAGAAAAGGAGGTCAATGAGGCGAAGATTCAACGATGAAAGGCGTTAGAGATAAGAGAAGTTTGAAGGTGAGGGCTTGCTAGAACGTATGAGATCGATGCCGATTCTCGGCCCTTATGCCCATGTCCCCTCAAAACTCCATTCCGTGCGATTTAGAGCACTAAAAGCTTTTATAGCTTTTTTGATAAATTAAAAGCTTAAAAAAAAAAAATTTATATACCTTGTCAATCTAACAACGTTCAATATAAACTTCGTTTTTTCAAAAAACAATAAAATAAAGGAATGGTTAAATCAAACCCTATTATGTTGTTAAATGTGTATCGTCAAAAACTTTCAATATTAGATAATATGCCTAATACTAAAGTCGTGTGTATTTTAAGGTATGATAGCTCTTAGATTTGTGTTGTAAAAAATAAAATAAAGAAATGGTTAAACCAAACCCTATTATGTTGTGACACAACATTCGCATTAGGCATGTCATTGAATATCAAAAAAATTTACAACATACATTCACTAGTCAATATACTATGAGTTGCACGATATTTGCATCACGCACGTCGTCTAAATTGAAAGTTGTTCACGACACACATTTAAAAGCCTTAAAATCATGCGTGACATAACATTCGCACTAAGCATATCATCGAATATCAAAATTCTTTTACGACACACATTTATCAGCTATTATACTATGAGTTGCACAACATTCTTTCAATAAAAGTTGTAATCTATATTGATTTATGAACAAATATGGCAAAAACAACAAACATTTTTACGCATGTCATTAGAAATTGTATTAAATGACTTATGCAACTACTTTTCGTCTTGCATCAGTCATCGTAGGTCAAAATTCTTGTTGTGTTAGCAATAAAGAAAATCTGACTAAGTATACTAAGCGCAATATACCTTTCCCCGAAGACGATATTCGTAATCAACATAAGTTGATACCATTATTACTACAATCGAGCCATTATATTTGCTTCCACGATCCAGTAGTAGGTTATTTTCTATATCTTGTTGAGATTTTTCTATAATAATAGTGTTTTGTTTTGGTTTTCTACCTTTCTGTCATTGTTTTAATTATGCCTCAATGGTGGTTTAGAGTTTGTGTATTCATTGCAAATCTCTAGGCGTAAATCAGGTTGAGTCAATAATACCAATCAGGTTAAGAAGTGGTAATCACCTAGAGCAATAAACCTGACATACTTGTAGAGTAACATCGACAACTAGGCTAAATCTTGAGAGCGGTTGCCCAAGATTATCTAAGGGTAGGTGTTCCCATAGAGCTGTTAATGTCGTTCACATGCTAAATCTTAAGAGTGGTTGTCCAAAGTTATACTGTTGAGTTAGAGAAATATTTAGAGAGTGGTTGCCTTATTTATCGAGAATAGAGAGGCTAGGGTTTTGATGACCCCAACACCAATAGCCTATCTAGGGAAATTGTTTTAAATCCATATTTCAAAGTTAATGATACAAGATATGGAAACAACATAGGGCTAGATTGTGGATTCCTAGACTTAAGTATGTCCTTATTCTCCATTTTACAACTTATTTATTTTCTTGTTTAGCATACTTTTAGATAAAACTCTTTCAAAAACCCATAGATTTAATTTTCTGTTTATTGAACTCAGCTTGACTGAATCCTATAGATTTGACCTCGTTCTTGTCTCTACTATGTTCCAGAGGATTTGGTAACCTATTACGAGTTATATTTGACACACACGACATGCGATCAGCTATAAATAGCTTAGACAACACTATAATACTCTATTTTCCTTTTGATTCTGTCACGAATTAAGCCCTACGTCTTTCCAGCATCGTGCGTACACTTTCAAGGCGCTGTGAAGGCGATGGCCTTCTCCTTGGAATTTGAGCTTCACCTTTCTCTTGAGTGTACATAAGGCTTAATGAGTCTTCCATGATCTGGTCAAGTTAAAGCCAATGATTCCTTAGCGATTTGAGTGCACCTAGAGGCACAGGGAAGGCGTTGAGCCTATCTTTTAGGTTTTGATTTGATTTTGGTATATCACTTTTTTTGTCCAATAGCCTGTATTTACCCTCAAAATTTTAAAACAAAGGTTTTACAGTATAAATGGATATAAAATTATTGTAATTCATAGTAATATCATACTAAAATATAACACAATTGGCAACTTATCAAATACCCCTAAACCTAAACAATTGCTCGTCCCGAGCAATAGAATATAAGACATTTAGTTTGCATTATACATTTTAGCTTCATTAATGCCCAACTTTAACTTAAATGGTTTCGTCTAATTTTTCACAAATTTACCAAATAGGAACAAGAATACCTAAGCAAAGCCCGTTACATCAAGTTAAGTTATTTTGGCTACTTTTCTCGAAGAATACTCCACAAAACACTAGGCTCATCAAGACTAAAGTCATCAATTAGTCAGGAGTTGTCTCGAAAATTTTAACAAGCTTAAAAATTACAATCTCTAAATAAAGCATTGAATATCAGTATTCTACAAATATAACTTATACAATCATTCCACTAACACATTCAAAACATCGTTTAGAGTCAATAGGACTTTCTTTTGGGATTATAATGGCTAGGTTAGTTGACAAAGCAATTTATGGATTCAAAACGTTGGAAAACTTTACACTTAGACTTATCAAAGGATTTTCAAAGAACATGAAATGATTTACTCAAGACCTTTATCATTTTTTCTTTACCTTGTGCAGCCCTCACCTATTTTCAACCATCCGACTCCTTGCTCCATTTCCTGTGAATACCATTTTAGATGGGACACTCTTTTTTTCTAACCATAAGGCTCCCTTCTTCATTTCCTGTAGACACCATTTTTTAAGTGGAACTCTCATTTTTCTAACCATATGACTCCTTGCTCCATTTCCTATGGATACCATTTTATGTGGAACTTTCTAATCATGACTTGATTGATTGGGTTTTCATTAAGATTAATTATCCTTGCATTTTAGGTATGTAAACAATATTTCACTCATTTCTTTTCTTCATTTCTTTTCTTCTTCTTCTTTTTTCTCTTCTTTCATGTCTCTTTTTAACAATTCAAGTCTAAGACTAGTTTCCTACTAGATAAAAGATTATAGGTTATTGGTTTATAAGTTTCATGATATGTGATGAAAGATCAGGGTTATGTTGGGTCAACTGAGTTAACTAGGGATAACTTAATAGGTGGTTAAAGGATGTGAGCTTTAGACAAATAATATCTTCCCTCAAACTTATTCTTTAGTTATTACTCAGTTGTAATTGTAAATGAACTGCAAATCTATCTTGAAATCTTAGAGATTTAGTTGACTCTTTTTTTTGACTCCACACTAACATTCTTTGGTGTATACTCAATACAGTAGGTCAATCACAAGAATAGGTTTTTCACCTAAATTCTACTTAAGGTCTTGTCCATTCATGGCAACATCATTCCACATTTGAATTGTAAATTGTCTACCATTATCCTAAGCTAGACTTTGGCATTCATTTAAGCTTAAAACAATGGATGAAAAAATAAAAAGAACGAGTTCACACAAGTTTGAAAGTGTTTAACCAACCTATCAAAACATCAATCTTTAAAATGAGATAAAACTGTAGTACCTTTATTTCGCTAGAAGTTTTGAAAAAAGCTCTTAAAATTGTGAGAATTTTACCATTAACATATCATGAACCTTGCCCTTAAGGTTCAAGAAAATATGACAACCAATACACATTCCAAAAGTTTGAGCAAAATATAATAATAGAAGATAAGAAAATGGAAAAAATTAGAATGAAATGAAATAACTTCGTATGAAAAGCCGAAGATGTAAGCAAATGATTTGACGTGTAGTGATATTACAAAATTACATCATTGTTATTCTATATCTCTTCCAAATATATTACAAAATTGACTTAGTGTTAAGTTTCTCAATTCCTCTCTCAAATAGAAATAGAAATAAGGAAATCAACTCTCAGAGTCATTGAAGTTGTCTTGATGCTGCTAGCTCTACTACAGAGTCCTATATGGAATATGGTAAGAAGTCTGCACTCTCTGTGAAGAATGTGAGGAGGAAGCGACTCCGTACTCCTCATGAGCTTGATAAATTTGATAGCTCGTAAGTATGATGAATGAACTGTCCGGAATCGACTAAGCTATCTCTGATTATGGAGAATCATCTCCTCATTTGACATCTGTCCTAATACTCCCGAAGATAGTCATCTCTTCATTCCTGCGGATCTCCTTGTTTGGGTCCCCTGTTGCTGCTACATCCGTGTGGCTGCTCATGCTCTCTCAAGCGCTTCATCCTCCTTGTCCTTCGGATCCTCCTCCTCTAATTTATCAAACCCAAAAACATCTTCATCTCATAGGGTTGGTTAGGGTGGGATATCAAATGCTAGACCACAAGAGGGACTCCTACTAGGTGATACAGGTCAGTGATAAGGATGGGAAAGGCTAGGCTCTCATTCTTCATCGTGGCCATCCTCTCTCTAATTACCTCGTGACTAATACGACCCACATTAATGCGATCGACATGTGCCCAAGTATGATATAGCAGTACGAATCAAAGTCATATCACATTGTTGTCTTAAGTGGTAAGGTAAAGAGAAATGTCAACGAAGTAATACCAAGCATTGAGAGTCTTCCTAAAATAGGTATTAATGAGATGCTTAGGGTACTAGGAAGTGGGATAGACCAATTCATGGTGAGGAAAATAAGTCAAAACTGCTTTCACGGTGTGATAGGAAAATAAGAGTCAAAAAATATCTCGAGTATAAGAAGGCAGACCCTCCCGAGCCCTCAAAAGTAGGTAGGCCATAATAGGTGTTAATGGCTTCGAAGTGTAGCTAACCATCATTTTTCTCGCTCGAACACTTTATCCTAGTATGGTCGCTTATCCAATCGCGTATAACTCACAAACTAGCTGCTCAATCCCTAACTAAAGTCTAGGTTACGCTGGTGCTCGACCAAGGCTTGATAGTCTATAATGAAACCTCTCATCCTCGCTCTTTAATGATCAATGTCACTCTCCTATCATATTTAGGGTTTTCTATACCAAACCCCATTTCAGTTAAGGGTTTCCTTTTCTTTTTATTCAAATCACTATTAAATCTCCTTCGGGCCTTATCATTCAAGAATAAAAACTCATTAAAAGGCTCTGGTGCACTAGGTGGGTAGGTTAAGCCTTGAGAGGTGGTAATCGACCACTTTGCCTTTTTTTGGGACCTATGGAACCATTACACTTTACTCTGTCCATAACCTTAAAAAATATAGCAAGAAACACACAACAACCTGCATAACAGTCGTAGCATAAAAATAATGAGCATATTAGTCCAAAACACACGGTAGTCATATGAATATTAATTCAAATGCAAATTTTGCACAAAACTACTTATAGCATTTAAAAATCAAGTCAATCAATTTGCTGAGAAAATACGGTGAAAATCATTTTCAAAATCTCAAAATTATATAAAAAGTCTCAATCGGTCCAAATTGATGTAAACAAGATTTCAATCAATTCACCATATACATACATTTCCATAATCAACTCTCAAATCGAATTTAAACCAAAGTATCCACGGTGTCGACAAATTTTCAACAAAAACTAAACTTTGGGAATTCAAATTTTGATAACGACCTCCCGCACACTGCCCCAAAATTAATTCAAAGTACAATGATCAAATTAAGGCCATTGGATCATTTCAAATCGTAAATTCGATTTGAAATACCAAAATCTCCAAAAACATAGTCAATTTGTCGAAAAAATTGGAGTTTCTCAGATTTGATCGGAAAACAAAAGTAAACCAATCAAACCACTTTAAATACTCTCACAATCTAAAGCCCTATGGTTCTAGGGTCTAATTTGATACATAGAATACAAATTTTGTCCGAATTAGTCAAAGAACACATTGATGAAATTCACAAAGATTAGGAAGTTTCGGGGTATTACCGACTTAGGAATGAGTTTCCAAGAGCTCGATGGAGCTTTCTATTTGTCAACTCATAAGTCGTGGCTTCATCAAGGCACTCACCAATAACGCAATTTTACGGCTCAAAATGATCACCACTTGATGGAGAACAAAAAATGAGTGAGATTAGAGCTCAAAAATGAAGGATTTAGTGGTTAGAAACGTGTCTTGGGGTATATACGGTGATTTAGGGGCACTAGGGTATGAGTTTAGGGAAGAAGATCGGGTTCTGCCCCATTTTAAAAAATTGGAATTCATGTATAGCGTTGTAAGTTCAAAAGTCATAGCGCTGGCATGGAGTTGAGAAAATCGCTGGTAATTTTTTGAAATTCCTAAGTTACCCTTTAACATCGTGGCAGCGCCTTACGTGTTTTCTCACATCGATGGCACATCGCTTAGACGAATTCACATTTTTAACATTTGGTCTAGCATCGTCCCAACGCCGTATGTGTTAGCTTACAGCGTTAAGAAATTGTTGGCCTTAAAATTCGAATTTATCCCTAAAATATTATATTCCTATTATTCATTGTGTGTACTTCTCTGTGTATGCATATGATTTAATGCAAATGTGTTAATTTAAATCATACCTACCTTTAATTACATCACCATTTTATCACATTTTATTCAATTAGCTAATATGTCCTGGAACAATTTATTCAAACTAAAACTGTATTGAAACTTAAATAAATTAAATCGCGAAAAATGAATTTGGGCTGCCTCCTTCGGAGCATCAATATTTAATTATGATGGCTCGAAGTTACCACGGCCTCGGACTATCCGTAGTCCAAGTCAATAATTTTACTTGGTGACCTGACTACATCTCTGCCTGACGTTTAATTTTCACCCATCACTTAATAACTCCCGGTTCGACTTTCACACTTAACCTGTATGATACAAGGATATTGTCTGGTGGTTCTGGCTATTGCTTTATAGTATACATCATTTGAGGGTTGTTGTCCTCCATCGATACCCGACCATCATGTATTCTTTCATTCTTTTCCTATTTTTTTCTATTCGTTTCTCAGGCCTATCTTTATCAAATTATCAAAAAAGCTTGAAGAAGAAACTACGTACATAGTGGAAACATTGGTAGGTAAGTCTAAATGGCCAAGAATAGAAAAATAAATGACCCACTATTATGCTCTAATGTGTTAAATCCGCCAAATACATCTATATTGGCTATGGTCATTTTCATGAATGAACGTTTTAACACAACAAAGGTATGATTGGACATGTGCGTGTCCTTTATGTTTATGACATGGAAATTAGTAGGAAAATCCAAGTTTTCAACTTGAATATTCACGTCTTCCAAATCCCAATTGGCCAGATTGAAGATTTTGTTGGGGCGTGTGCCATAGGTCAATCTACAAACCTTGTCTATCTTATGATTTTAATTAATAAAATTGAGGTTTTCATTTGTTGTTTTATTATAAGTGATTGCATGTTTACCTTATAATAAGATATATGGGTATTTGTTGAAATATCTTAAATATCCCTAGTTAGTCATTATGCTAGGAATCATAATGAATTAAGACTAATGTGAATCTTGATTGATGGTCTGTGTGATCATGCTTATAGGGATACGAATCAAGATCATAAGTAATTGTTAGGGAACAAGGTATTGGACTGACTCGCTATAAAAAAGTCACATGAATTAAGTCATAGGTTTTACTCATGATCGGTATATCATTTAGTCATTCAACTTGAGGTTACCATAGACTTCAATATTAGGAGCATGAAAATTTGACACAATCAAACCTTACCTTTAATCTGACGATTATAAAGATTGTGATTGGTTACCATGTGAATAATATAGAAAATTTTTTAATCAAGATAAGAATTCGTCATTCTCATAGAGAGATATCAGTGGATTCCTCTATATGATAGACCGATAGTGGCCAAGTCCAAGTGAATTGATATGATCAATGTTACTTGGATATTTTTAGTTTACCTAAAGATTGAGACTAGTACGATCGAACGTTAAGGGTGACTTTCCATGCCTTATGCTTAATTAAAGGATATCACACGACAAAAAGACATGATATATGTTATTATTAGGTTATATCGATTTTGATATTCATGCTACTTGGGTAATCATACATTGCTAAAGATTGCTTATGACTTGTGTAACAAAATAATTTTGGTTCATTGCCAACGTCACATGAACCTATTAGGTCGCACACAAAGAATGGTTTTGTGCAATTTCAATTGGTTCAGAGTAATAAGTTTCGTTTGATAAAATTCATGATATAAAAGCCATTACAATTTGTTATAAGATAGTTTATTAATAGGGGTATATGCGTAATTTGCTTGAATTGCATAAATATAATAGTTATATAACGAATAGGTTTTTGAAAAGAGAGTTTATCTACACATATAAATAGAGGTTGAAACCCCAAAACGAAATAAGATTTTCATTTTTGCAAATTTTAAGTTCTCCAAGTTTTGAGAGAGAAAGAAAAACGTTTTCAATCTCTCTTGGGGCTAGCACACTAAATTGTAGTCACTATTCGTGTGTGGATTTCTGATAGAGGACGCATGCTTGAACGTCTTAGAAATTAAACAATTAGAGAAGGAAATCACAAATTAATGTATGGTTTACTTTTGTAGATTTAGTTCAATGGAACTTTTTTGATCCTATTAGATTTTTCAAAAAAAATATTTTTGAATTTTCCGATGTGTATGAACCCCAAAATCCAACAGTGGTATCAAAGCAATAGGCTTAGTTTTATTAAACGTTTGCATGTTTTCTTTGACTTATATATGATATACGTGCGAAAACATAATCTTGATTAATGTATATGTGATGTACATATATGTTCTATGATAATTGTTATCAAGAATTGATTTCAAAGCATGTTGTTAATTAATGTATTTGATAAAATATGCATGATTTGATTCAATGAAAGAATTCATGTTTAGAATATTTCAATTAATATATGTGTTAATATTGAACAATAGTATTGGTCTGCCTCCGTAGAGTGTAATGTGTTATCTTGATGAGGCAAGTTGAATAACGTTACTCTATTGTTTGAAATGGTTAGACTTGATAAAGCTATCAAAACGATTTTGAGCTTTAGACATTAGATTAGATAAAACATGTTAAAACATAAGATGTCATAATATCATAAGAACAACTAAAAGTTGCATATGATGTAATTGATAATTGGTACTTACCTAAATAACCTAATTCAAAGTGTCATGTCTTGGTTGTCTTGGAATTAAGTGAAACATGAATTTTAGTCCTTTAAATTAACATGGCGTTTTTATGAGGGTTGTTAATTTAGTGGGAGTCTATTCCTCTATACTAAAATTGACTTTTGCATAATCTTTGTTGTAGATCTATGGCTTCTTCAAATCACACTAATCCCTTGTCACTGCGATTCGTTCTCGAAAAGGATAAGTTGTCCAGACAAACTTTCTTGACTGGTTCAGAAACTTGAGAATTGTTTTAAAGCATGAACGCAAGTTGTATGTCCTTGGGATCCTATTCATGAGAAGCCACCAGCCAATGCTTTAAGAGCCGTGAATGATGCACATACTAAGCATGTCAATGACTCAACTGAAGTTGCATGCATCATGTTGGCAACCATGGTTCCTGAACTTCAAAATGATATGGAATACATGGAAGCTTACAATAGGGCTACGATGCTGAAGGAAGTCTTCCAACAGTAAACTGGGCAAGAAAGTTTCAAGACAGTGAAAAATCTTCATTCTTACAAAATGGTTGATGATGCGCCAGTTTAGTCCTAATGTTCTGAAAATGAAGGGCTATATCGACCATCTTGATAGATTTAGATTTCCCATAAACTAAGAGTTGGCTACGGATTTGATCATGAATTCATCGTCTAATAGTTATTCACAATTCTTGATGAATTATACATGAATGAAATGGAGAAGTCTACATCAAAGAAACTCATTGCTAATGTGTTGATGGTTCAGAAATGAAAAGCTATGAAAAAGAAGAAGGCTAAAGGAAAGGCTAAAGTTGTTAAGGTTATTGTGACTGTCACAAAGCCTGTTGAACAAGTCAAGCCTAATTCTGCTTCTACTTCACAGTCCCAGAAGGAAAAGGAAAAAGAAAGAAATTGCCATTTCTGCCATGCATATGAGCATTGGTTTATAAATTGCAAGCGCTATCTTGAAGATCTAAAGAAAAAGAAAAGTAGTGAGACTACCACTTCAGGTATTTATGTTATTGAAGTTAACTTGTTTACTAGTGATTCCTAGGTATTGGATACTGGATGTGGGTTTCACATTTGTATTAATATGCAAGGTCTCACCAAAAATAGAAAGCTAAATAAAGAAGTCATCGTACAAGTTAAAAATAGAGCAAAGGTTGTTGCGTTGGCTGTAGGATGCTATGAGTTAATTTTACCTAATGGACTTGTTTTAGTTTTGAATAATTGTTATTATGCCCCTACCTTTAGCGAAAACATCATTTCAGTTTCATGTTTAGATTTGGATGGTTTTAATTTCATTATTGAGAAAAATAAAGCTTATTTTCTTGTAAAGACATTTTCTATGCGAATGTTAATTTGTGTGATGGTCTTTATATTCTAAACATGAAAAGGTCCATAGATACTCATATTTTTCATGTAAATACAAAGAGATTCAAGTCAAACTTATCTTTGGCATTGTCATTTTGGCCACATAAATAAGAAACACATTTCTAAACTCCATAAAAATGAACTTTTAGATTCATTTGATTTTGAATCATATAAAACATGTGCTTCTTGTTTACTAGGCAATATGACAAAAAGTCCCTTTACTAAACACGGTGAAAGGGCAAGTGATTTATTGGGTCTAATACATATTGATGTATGCAATCCTATAAACACAATGTTTTGAGGTGGTTATCAATACTTCATTGCTTTCATTGATGATTTCGGCAGATATGGTTATGTGTATCTCATGAAACATAAAGGTGAATTTTTGAGATGTTTCAAACATTTTAGAATAAAATGCGAAATCAACTTGATAAAACTATAAAAGCACATCGATCAGATCGAGGCGGTGAATATTTGAGCCAATAGTTTGATGGTCATCTTAAAAATTGTGGGATTATCTCACAGTTAACTCCTCCAGCAACTCCACAATAAAAATGGTGTTTTAAGAGGATAAATTAAACTTTATTGGATATGGTTCGATTTATGATGAGTCATACATATCTTCCTATTTCCATTTGGGGTTATGCCTTAGAAACCGTTGCGTTTATACTCAATCCTGCCCTTTTTAAAGCAGTTGATAAAATACCATATGAGATGTGTTTTGGGAAAAGACCAAGTTTGTCTTTCCTTGAAATTCAAGGCTATGAGGTTTTCATACAATGAAAATCTTAGAAAAATTATCACTCAAATCTACCAAGTGTGTATTTTTTTGTTATCCTAAGGAAACTAGAGGATACTACTTTAATAGTCCTAATGAGACCAAAGTGTTTGTTGCTCGGAATGGTGGTGTCTTTATGGAAAAAGATTTTATTTTAAAAGACAACAATGGGAATAAAGTAAGTCATAAAGAAGTTCAAGAACCACAAATAAAAACTCAGCCGCTAGTGGGAGATCAACAAAGTCTTGAACTAGTTGAACCTCTACAGGTATCACGAAGCCCGCGTAAGTCTAGTAGGATAAGACATCATCCTGATAGATTTGGATTTCTTATTACTTATAGTAGTGAGGTGTTGCTTATGGGTCAAAATGAGCTTATTACTTATCAGGAGGTTGTGTCTAGCCCTGATGCAGATAAATGACTTATTGCCATGAATTCCGAGATGCAATCCACGTATGATAACCAAGTTTGAAGCTAGTTGATTTACCTGAAGGTGGTAAGACCATTGGATGTAAATAGGTTGTCAAGAAGAAAACTAGCATGGATGACAATGTGCATACTTACTAAGCACGGCTAGTAGCTAAAGGTTTCGGACAAACTCAAGGTGTTGATTATAATGAGATTTTTCCTCTTGTAGCCATGCTTAAATCAATTAGAATTCTAATTGTCATAGCCTTATATTATGACTATGAGATATGACAAATAGATGTCAAAACAACTTTTCTAAATGGAAAGTTACTTGAGGATGTGTATATGATGTAGCCTGAAAGGTTTGTTCGTCTTGAGAATTTTACGAAGATGTACAAGCTTCAAAGATTTATTTATGGATTAAAGCAAGCTTCTCGGAGTTGGAATCTTCATTTTGATGAAGCAATTAAAGAATTTGGTTTCATTAAAAATGAAGATGAGCCTTATGTATACAAGAAGGTCAGTGGGTGCGTGATTGTTTTCCTGGCACTGTATGTTAATGATATATTACTCATTGGAAATGACATCCAAACCTTGCACGGTGTCAAGTCGTGATTAGGGAAATGTTTCTCAACGAAGGACTTAGGGGATGCAGTCCCGCATCCTTGGGATTAAGATCTATAGAGATAGATCTAAAAGGCTGATCGGTCTAAGTAGGGATGGCAATTCGTACTGGCGGGTCGTGTTCGTGTCATGTCAAATGGTTCATGACATGATGGCCCTAAACACAAGCACAACACGACTATTAAAAGTGTCACGAATTGTAAACACGAACACGACACGTTTATCAAAAGGGTCACCTGTTTACGACTGTTTAACACATTTACTAAATGGGTCATTTTTTGATCATTTACTTTTTTGCATAACACGATTAACAATACACATTTATGAACCTATTTAGTAACCTGTTTAACCTATTTAGACCTTTTTAACCCTTTTAGACCTGTTTAACCTATTTATCAATGTGTTTAACCAACTTAACATGTTAACAACATATTCAACAACAAAATCTACAAAACAACCAATAATACTAACCATTCAACAAACAAAATAACATAAAATAACATAAAATAATAACTTTAGGGCCAAGTTATATCAAGTTCACATAAAAACATGAATACAAATACAAGTCCTTAACGGATAAATTCAAGTTCAAGAAAGTCAAAGACTTCAATCTTCAAGTGCTTCAATTTCCAACAAAATTTGACCATGTGGCTAATGATGGGCTTTCATTTACACTCAAGTTGAATATGTCATCTGTAATAGCCTCCAAATCTATTTCACTAATGTGACCTACACCATAATAGTGCATTATCACTAAACTTAATATGGTAAATATAAAGAAAAGTAGAAAAAAATGAAAATAGTATATATCATTTTCTTCCTTTACTCATCAATTAAATCTTCCCCATAAATCTTTGTATAAATAAAGCTAATAAAATTCATCTTATAATGCGGATCCAACACACATGCAATAGCTAAAGTTGCACAAAATTCAGACCAATACTTCTCAAATTTCAACCACATCTTATTTTCCATATTTCACAAGTGCACGTCATCCCTTCCTTTTGTTTTTTTCAATTTTATGTAACACAAGTATACCGCTGGAAAACATAAATTGGATGTAGGATATTTGGTACCATAAAACATCAATGTAGAATCATAAAACACTTTGAGAAACCCATTGATATTTTCTACTTACACCCACTTCTCTCTTGAAGGACAATACTTATAGTTTTAATCAATTAATTCCAAATTTTGGAATGCCCGACAATGATGAATAGCACTTTGGAGCATGAGATAAGTTGAGTTCCACCTAGTTGCATCTTAGTATAATCCTTTGTTTCCACTCATAACTAGGCTAACACATTCAAGAAACTTTTTCTTTCGTACTTGAGATCCTTTTAGATATTTAAAACTTTTTTGAATTTTATGAATTGATGGATCAACTACTTTCAATCCTTCTCCTACAATCAAGTTCGAATGTGGGCACAATATCTCATATGAAAATGATCACCATTACATACGAGTAAGTTCTTATTCTTCAATTTCACTTTTAACATGTCAATCGAAACATCATTATTAAAAGCATTGTCCAACGTTATACTCAAATAGAGTATCATTTTCATTCATGGCCTTGTTTGCCATCTTTACTACTACTTCATTACCTTCACGACTACTATAATGCCTACTCATAATCATTCTCCTATTCTTCCTAACATGCATGATCAAAAGACTCCTCATCTCACCACCACCTTAAATCCACCAGCGATTCTACATGGTGGACTTCATACTACGTTGTTGCCTTCCTAAAAAAATGCCATACTCTTTCACGCTTCGCCCCCCCCCCGAAACCTCACCTTCATGTCCACCCTCCTCGGCCCCTCCACCTCCCTCCCCCCCCCCTCCACTACATTTCACCAAAACAATGGGGCACCATCTCACCAAACGAACACAAAAACCCAATAAGCCCCATCAAATTTTTCAAAACCACTAAACCAATACATAAAAAGAATGAATTGAAGCGCAAAAAAAAGAACAAAAAGATACCCGAGGATGAGGAGGTATCCTTCTTCCTCGTGTTTGAGAAGTTTGAGCGACATTCATTTTTTGGAAAGAAAAAGCAAGAATCGAGAGAGGAGTTGAATTGTAGAAGGCAAGAATTGAGAGTCGAGAGAGTCGAGAGAGGAGTTGCAACCAAGAAAGAGAACAGAGGTGCCATTATTGTGTTAAGACTTGAGAGAGACAAAAGAAAGTTTAGATGTTTAAGGTTTTTTCATTTTGTTGCTCACTTTCTCGCTTGCTTGCATGACTTTTATTTTTCAGATCAAAACTTGCTTTTTTTATTTTTTTATCATGCTCTATTGTGTAAATGTGTCCATCACTCCACTGTCCACATATGGTGGACTCAAAGCCTCAAGACTCAAATCATGTGTATGATTTTTTATTATTTTAAAAGACTTTTTATGAAAAATATTGTCTCACAATGTATGGATAAAAGTTTAGGAGTTCTATTTTTATAACACCTAATAGATATGTTAATTAATAATAGTAATCGTGTTAAACGTGTCATTATTGAGTTAAGCAGGTTAACCTATTTATGACTGTGAGATCCGAGAGTTTCTTAAACTTGATAAGACAACTAATTAAGTATTTTCATAATTTAATCGGAGTTTAGGTATCCAAGGTGGGATCCATGCATTACAGACCGGAGATCATAAAGTAAAATAATGTTTTTCGATGATGAATGCCTAGTATGTGTATTATATGGTATTTTATTATAAAGTTGGGGAAGTGTATCCTCAATTTTTCATAATCGGGGTTGCAAGTGTGTGTCTAAAGTGCGCGAGTGAAAATAAGTTACTAGTTGCTTAAAAACTAATTAAACATGTGTTAAGTATAATGCGAGGATTTTATCTCGATTTATGTACAAGTTGGGATTAGTAGCAATATAAAATGAGAATGAAGTTGGTGCAAGATCTTACCTCGAGTTTCGTATCAGTTGACAATGGTCGATGTTGAGATTGGATCTAAATTGATGTAAGTTTCGCTAAGTATTGCACCAAAATCGGTCCAATAGACTTTGGTATGTCGTGGACAAAATTAATTTTTTTGGGTATTGATGTGACCAAAACCAGTGTTATGGATGTTTCATGAAGACCAACTATTTTGTCGAGAGTTTGGTTCAATTTCGTGAAACCAAAAAAAAAATGAGAGTCGAAAGTCAAAACACGTAAAAATAGAGATTTTATGAATTAATAAATAAAAAGAAATTAATCTGCTAACAAGCATTTGAGGGTTTATATATAAATATATCTATATAAATTAAAACAAAACTAATCGATTGTTTTCATTTCAACAAAACAACATATTCAATCGTTCCTTAAACCTCTCAATTTGGTCTTTTGCTCCTCGAGCTCCTAACGTCCGATTTTTTCTAGTTTCTTTCCACTAAACTGTAGAGCATCACGGGACGATCAATTTAAGCTAATTTTCCGCCGTGAAAATGAGGTATTCAACCCATAATTTGGTAAATACTTAATGCTGGGCATTTTCCTCAATTCAATTTGAATTCTCGTGATTTTTTTATTTCTTTATCAAGGTATGGATAAAAAATGGTAGAAATAATTGTTAATTGATGTATTGGGTTGGTTTGGATCAATTTGAGATAAATAGCACTGACATAGGATAGGGTTTTGATGTTAATTAATGTATTTCGGTTGATAAATTTTTGGAGATGTTTTTATAGTTGATATCGATTTACTTTGGGTTTCCGGATTAATTGATTATTAGTTTTTATCCAATTTGACTCCACCGGCTATGAGAATATCTTAATGTTGGTATCGAGTGGTTTCGTGTTGTTTGTTGTTGAGTTTCGAGGATTTAATTGCAAGAATATTGATTAGGAGAAGTTTTCATTCAAAATAAATAAAGTTTGCATACACTACAAGAAAAATGATATTTAGAAACGAAATTAGCAACGAATTAAGTTTCGTTGCTAAGAAAAAGTGGTTAGAGACGGAATTGAGATGGACTAATTCAGAGACGGAATTGAGAGAGATCATAGACGGAAATAGAGACGGAATTAAATTCCGTCTCTAAATAATGGCGCCAACATTCCCACCAAAACTTTCTTTTTTTTACAACCGTCCATTACGTCTCGAAATTCGTGCGTGCTTCGATCTAGATACCCAAAAATGGGGACCAACCACAAAACTCTCTCTCTCTCCCTAAAATCTCTCTCCCTCACCGCTCTCTCTCTCTCTCTCTCGACAAACCTCTCTCCCTCACCTCACCGCTATCTCTCTCTCAACAAACCTCACCGTCACCGCTCTCTCTCACCGTCACCGCTCTCTCCTCTCTATCTCGTCACCGCTCTCTCCTCTCTCTCTCTCTCTCCGTCACCGCTCTCTCTCTCTCTCGTCGTCACCGCTCTCTCTCTCTCTCTCTCTCTTCTCTCTCTCTCTCTCTCTCTCTCTCTCTCTCACTCTCTCTTCTCTCTCTCTCTCTCTCTCTCTCTCCGCTCTCTCACCGGATCTCACTCACCGTCAACTCTCTATTTCTCTCACCGAAATCTCTCTCCCAAACCCTAAATCTTTGCCGTCGCCGCGATTGAGGCAGCGACGAGGCCGTCGGGTCTGCCGTCACCGTCTGCCAGAGATTGGAGCCTCGGAAGCCCTAAGCCGTCGCCGTTATTCGCTGCACCCTAATCCGTCGCCACAAAATGGAGCCTCGGAAGCCCTAAGCCTCATAAATCTCTCTCCCAAACCCTAAATTTTTTATTTTTGGATGTTTTGATGTTTGCTTGTTTCAATTGGGGTTGTTTGAATTAGGGTCAGAGTGTCCATTGATATGATTTCTGGGGTTTGTGAGAAATTGATGGTGGTCTGTGCTATTTTGGATTGCATTTTGTATGTTTTTGATGTGACTGGATCCTGATACTTTGCCCTAACTAATTTGGGGTTGATGCTATGTGATTCCCATCTTAACAAAAGTTGTCGTGCCTCATAGGTTAGGTCCCCACCTTAGCACTTCATTTCTCATTGATACCGGGCAAACTTGTTTTGAAGTCTACTTTCTTGATTGATGACAATTATTGTTTGTCTTGGATATGATCTGCTGTGCACAAGTGCAAGTTCCTGTATATTGGAGGATAAAGTACAATGGAACATTTCCTGAAGGTATGAATCTTACTCATTATTTGTTAATTCTGATCGATGATCGATATCGTGGTGCAAATGCTCAAAATGTTTCAACCACTGCTCATGATCTAAAAGAAATATGTTCAAGCTAGTGAGAGAGTTGAATCTTTAATCTGCATTTTAAGCACACAAGTAGCTAGGGTGATGAGAGGGTACTTTCTTCGCCTTTTTTCCCCTTTTAATGGAATTGAGGTGTTTAGTATATATGTCTTTATTTTAAAAAAAATCTTTAAGAGTATGATTTTTAATACCGTGCTTTGAATAGAATACAATGTGCATAATTAGTTAGGGTGTTTCCTTTGCCATTGGAACAAATTGCATTGCAACGTGCCAAATGAAAGCTTTGTTGTTGATAATTAATTACCAAAACCTTAATTTGTGTAGGTGAGACTAAACCTTTGTTGTTTCATTCGTTTCTTCATGTTGGAGCCCTAGCTTTCTGAGATTGGATTGGCAAAGGTGATTAAGACGTCAAAAACTTTTGCATCATAAGATTCAACTGCTAATGTGGAAACAAAGGTTACATGATCTATCACTGAATTGCTCTTTTTTGTATGTATATTTTTTTCTATTTCCTTTTTGCCTTGGTGTTCACATTGTGCCGCTTGAAAATGAATCAACCAGAAGACAGAAGTGGTGAGCCAAAAGGCATGAATTGGGCATTCAACATGAAATCAAGAGTTTCTAAAGTCTCGTAGCAAATCGATTCACCTATATATGAAGGTATATATGCTCAAATTTCTTTTCTACTATCTCATTGAATGTTTTTTATATTCGAATGGGAAATAAAGTAAAATTAAGTCTGTTTGCTTAGCATTGCCTCTTACTATGAAGTTTGGAGTAAAGAAACTTACACTAAAAGTCCCTTTTCTCTAGTCAAAATTGATTAGTTTATCACGTAAATAAAATACAAATTTCTCATATGCAGTTGATCAAAATAACATTAGAACATAACCCTTAAACATAGTGTGGAAAGCCACTTTAAGGGGGTAGTTTAATTTGATCTTTTCTATTTGTTACTATGTTTGCATGTTCTTCTACATGTACCATGGTATCCTAAACGGATTAGATATTGCCATTTGGAATCCTGCCACATATGTCTTGCTTGCCTAGTTTCATGGTATTTTCTTTTGTCTTGGTTTATTTGAATTTTCAATAGCTACTTTTTTTTTGCTCTTTTATTGGGTAAATTAATTCAACGACACTGATACTTACTTCAATGCAGCACAAGAAGCTAAGGCAAAAACATTTTCAAGCATTATGTTCAAAGGGTATTCATTTAATTGCCCAAGCAATTAAGCGTGTTGAAGAACTAGTAAGTCTTCCATGTGGTATTTTCTTTTGTCTTGGTTTATTAAATGCTTGTTTAGCTATGCTGACCAGTTTTCTTATTGTTGTTGGCTTTTTTCAGTCCAAAGTTTATCGAAACATGCTTTGACCTAAAAAATTAAGCATCTCCTCTTTCACATTATGTATTTTGGCAGTCATCTACTCATCTTGTTCCCATTGGATTATCATGCTGGGGGGACAACTTATTCTATTGGAAAAGCTTCAGATGGTCGAGTCCAAAGAGACTTTGAGGGCTTGGCCAATTTGGTAATTAATTTTACTCATAAATCTTTAGTTGGGGATTGGTAATTCTATTTCAGTTTGTTGCTTTTTGATGCAGACATCTAATTTCAGTTCCATTATCAAGTTGACAAGTTCTCATTTCCCATTCTATTAGTTTAACCTTTGCATTTCTTGTTTTACAATGTCAAGAGGCTTCTAGTTGAATGACAAGATGCATACATCAAATTTGTGTTCCATCATCAAGTTGATAAGATAAATAATTTTAGTTTAATGACCACAAGACTTTCATTTTGCAGCACAACCAAGGCATCAACATTCAAATTCTTTTGACTTATAGGTAATTCTGTTGATACTCTTTGTAAGAGAGCTACATTGCTTGAAGAAAGATACAAATGCTCGCCCAATTAACTTAATTGTGAATAATGTTGCAGAACTTATATGAGGTTTTTTGTGTGGACATTCATGCTGAACATTTGAAATTTTTGAACAAGAAAATACTTGAAAATAACAAAAATTCATTAGGTTGTTGTCTGATCTAGTACCTACCTCCATTAGGTTTTTGTTCTTATGCGAAATGGATTGCCAATAACATGCTCGCTTTCATCAAACTTCATTGTGTAGTGAGGAGCTTTCCCACATGCTATATGCTGCAGCAGATATGGTGCTGGTTCCGTCCTTATATGAGCCAACACCATATATAACATGCTATATGCTGCAGCAAATATGCTGCAATAGATATGTTTCATCAAACATTTGAGATTTTTGGAACAACAAAATACTTGAGATTTTTGGAACAAGAAAATACTTGAAAAAAAATACTAAAGAGTATTCCACTAGCTACATCTCAGTTTTAATCAAATTGTCAATTAAGATATTTTTGGCCTTTTTTTAGGTGACTCTTTTGATTTGGAATGTTTGATTGGACTTCTGAGCTTTAATAATTATAATTGTTTCAGATACCAATAGTATGGAAGACTGGTGGACTTGCGGACACTATCTTTGACATGGATGATCAATCAAATGGTGCACTGGATAATGGGTATCACATACTTGCACTTGTTGAAATTTCTTCTCTATTTTCTGTTTTCTATGCATTTACGGCTGTAGATAGTTTTTGGAAGAAACTAGAAACGCAGTAGAATTTTTTGACACTACTGATCTCGAGTGTGCTCAGTCTGTATATTTTAATCACAAGTCAAAGACTGAGCATAAATATTCAATCTCACTTTCACTATAAAAACTCATTTTATTTGTTATTGTTGTTGATGTAGAGCGTGACCGAGTTGCAAGATGGATCGGCATTATTCATAAAAGTAGCAAAATACTTATCCCCATCGCGTCATGATATCGATCAGGTAGGAATTACGCCTTAGATGTGCGCAGTGCACGACTGACATGTTAACTTCAACTAGAGGATTATCCTCGAAAGACAACAAAG
This sequence comes from Stephania yunnanensis, assembly GCA_039657365.1. Classification (NCBI taxonomy): domain Eukaryota; kingdom Viridiplantae; phylum Streptophyta; class Magnoliopsida; order Ranunculales; family Menispermaceae; genus Stephania; species Stephania yunnanensis. Next base: position 46,752,873 of record CM077585.1, on the reverse strand, counting down.
GAACCTCTTCTTCACTTGAAGCTGATTCTTGTATCATGGTAAGCGGAGCATGAGTTGGAGATGCAAGAATCAAAGGGATCTGCTTCGTGAAAACAAGTAATCATATGCATAATTCTTTTCTTTTCAAAGTTATCAATTAGTCGCTGATGTATGTGTGTATATTTATATGTAAATTGCATTTTGCGATGGGGAATTCCCCAACACAATGATCAGTTGATGAGGAAAAATGTTATACTTAAAAACATTCTTATCTTAATCAAAATGTAGACGGGCAAAGTTATTGTAATGGTAGTAGAAACCCAAACAATTGAACATGATTGATGGCACTAATTAGCATTTTTGAGTAAATTATTTAACTTGCACACTTTATCATCCGTTGTGGTAACATAATTTGAATATTTTGCTGCCTTCTCACCTTAGTACTAGTTTAGTTTGATCTCAAAATATTGTTGATCCATGTAGGCTAAGCACCAAAGGAGACGTCAGGAGCTGACCCAGACTACACCGGACCAGCCTCTGGATGATGAGGCGGTGTACTACAAGGTGGCGGGTGACTGTCCCAAAGGATGTGTCTACAGTCTCAGGTCGTTATGGAGAAAGAAGAGAAGATACGTAGATCCTGATGCTAGCATATCCTAAGTGCTAGCACAACGAGGAATGAACAACTTTATGATACTTAGGTATTTTTATGGTTGTTGTAGAACAATGAGAATTGTAGTTTTTTATGGATACTTAGGTATCTTTAACATTTATTATACTTGACTACGTTTCGTGAATATATAAATCTTTTTTAATATCAAATTTTATGTTTTTTCTCATTTGAATATTTGTTTTTGATATATATTGTTGATTTGTGTATGTATGTCAAATTCTATTTTTTTGGGGGATGTTAGCACCCCCAAGGAGTTGTTGGAGGGGGTGCAGGCGATGGAGCATGTCCTATGGTTGTATTTTTAGGTTTAGATGTTATGGAGAACCAATTGGATTAAGCTTAGGTTGGAAAACTAAACAAAACGGAATTGAGACGGATTAGCAACGAAATTCAGATATTCCGTTGCTATTCCGTCTCTAATTTTCGAGGAATAGCTACATAAATCAGTAACGGATCAAGAACGAAATTAATGCATTCCGTCTCTGATCCGTCTCTGATTAGCAACGGATCAGAGATGATATCCAACAATTCCATCTCCGATCCGTCTCTGATTAGCAACGGATCAGAGACGGAATGCAATTACAATTGTACCATTTAGAAGAATTTCCATTTCTGTTCCGTCTCTGTTCCGTTTCTAAATTCCTCTCTAATCCGTCTCTAATCAGAAACGGAAACACATTTCCATTTCTGACTAAATCAGCGATGACTATTTTAGAGAATGAATAGATTCCGTCTCTGTTCCGTTGTAGAATTGAATTAGAGACATAATTTATGCAAATCGAGACGAAAATTTTCGTTTCTGATCTGTTGTTTTTTTGTAGTGATAATTGACAGGCCACATTGCAAAATTCATAACTTCTCCATCGATGATGCAATTTGAGTATTTTTGGAGTCTATGGAAAGTAGGACACGAGTACTACAAGTTTCCTTTAGGTCATCATGACGAATATTGAGGTTTTCAAGGTTAAAAGTTACCCCAAATTGGCTAGTTGAAAGCTAGTTGAAACAGTTATATAAATTAATATTTTTAGAAATTGTTCTCTAGCATATTTTGGTCATAGCTCATTGGGTTTTGTGATTTGATTTCACTTGAAGCTTGACTCATAATATAATTGGGTGTTGAGGGAAGCTATTGGACCCATTTTCAAGGTGATTCGACGCCTTGAGAACCCCGAGAAGTTAGCTTAAAGTTGGTTGGCTATAAGTAAATTCTATAATGATCTTTACTATTTATGGAATTGTATCTTTATATCTGCATTTGTATTCGGTCTGCATTTGTATTTAGTCTGCATTGCATTTCACATTTTTCTTGGTCATGTATATATGGCATCCGAATATAGTTGCCTCTACTTCGATCGTAAGAGTGTGAGGTGCTCCACTCCATACTAGACGTACTGCAGGCATCTAAGGCGGGTAATGTCGACTCCGGGGTAGAATGCATTGAACTCATATGACTGTTTTAGGTTCATCATGAGTAGGCCCGCTTGTTATAAGCTTAAAATAGGAAATGAGGGATCCACGTTGTTATATAAATTTGTTGTTATTTGGAAATACAATTAAATGTCTACATGTATTCAAACTTACATTTGCATTAGTACAGAGTAATGTAGGAGTTTACTTACCTGATATTTTTGAGTTATTTTTTATGATGTCGGGTTCTCTGTAAATGCAGGAAAAACAAATAAGACCCGAAGAACCTTGGTGAATGTTTTCATGTTTTAAAGTTTAATTCTCATTGTAATTATGTTATATATATTATTTTTTGGGTTCCCGAGTGAGTATGGGTCGTGAAATACTTTTGAATAGGTTACGAGAGTCTCCCATAATAGTTTGAAGTAAGTAAAGAGGTTTATGATTCAGATTTGGTTTATTTTGGGATTATAAAGTTATAACTAAAGTATCAAAAACTCTAAGTTAGTACTTAAAGTTTGAATTTAATATATATTGTGAACTGCATGGAGTTGTAAGTCTTTTTAGGCCTTTCCCAAACTGTACTGTCTATTAGATGAAAGTTTTTCAAGGATTCCATTTTTAAGGGAGGTTCTGTCGAAATCTTTATTACAATATGGATAATAATCTGTATGATTTCCTAATTTTCTTCAATTAAACAAATCACAAGTTTAGTTTCATCGAGGATATAAATTTAGTTTTGGAGCATTATCGAGGATAAAAATTAAAATTATTTTGAGGTTAAGTTAATTGAATGGATTAAGTACCTAATTAGATAAATTAGGCTAAGTCAAGACTTAGAGAGACGGGTCCTGAAAATGACCCACATTTTAACCGTATTAATCATATTGGCCCGTTTATGACCTAAACCAATTTAAATAAAACTATAACCTACTTAATACATGTCGTGTTCGTGTCGGGTTATCGTGTCGTGACCCAAATAACCACCCTTAGGTTAGAGTCAGAGCGTTTATGTTGGCAAGGTACTGAATAGGTTTAGTATGCAAAACTCTAAAAGGGGTCGCTGCCAATGTCTCATAGTATAAGTTTCGACAAGACTCAATGTCCAAAGACTAATGATGAATGAAAGCGCATGAATACGATTTCATATGCATCAGCTATTGGATCTATCATGTATGCCATGTTATGCACTTGACCTGATGAATCATATGCTTTGAGCGCAACAAGCAGATATCAGTTTAATCCCGATGAGAGTCACTAGATAGCAATAAAGAACATTCTTAATTACTTAAGAATGACAAAAAGTATTCTTGGTCTATGAAAGTTCGGAAGATGAGCTTGTTATAAATGGTTACATAGATGCAAGTTTTCGAACCGATATAGATGACTTTAGATCGCAGTCTATATATGTATTTACTTTGAATGGAGGTGCAGTGAGCTGGAAAAGCTTGAAGCGAGAAACAATGCTAGATTCTATAATAGAAGCTGAGTATATTGCAGCGACTCATGTAGCTAATGATGCAGTTTTGATTAAAATTTTAATATCTAAACTTGGCGTAGTTTCGAGTATAACTAACCATGTTTGCTTGTATTATGACAACAAAGAGGCGATAACAAAGGCCAATGAACCAAAGTCACACCACCGATCCAAACATATACTTAAACACTTTCATTTCATTCAAGAAATCATTGCGATGGGATACTGAAGATTTACTCAGTCCCTACAAAAGACATGTTGCAGATCCTTTGACGAAGGCTCTTCCACAAGCGAAACATGATGGTCATGTTAGGCCATTAGGTATTAGATACATGAATGATTGACCCTAGTGCAAGTGTAGGATGTTGGGCATGTGCTTGAAGTTAATCTACATATATTGTTTATCTTATCATTTTAGTTAATAAAATTGAGGTTTTCATTTGTTGTTTTATTAAAAGGGGTTGCATGTTTACCTTATAACAAGATCCATAAGTATTTATTGAAATATCCTCCATGTCCCTAGTTAGTCGTTATACTAGGAACTATAATTAATTAAAACTAGTGTGAATCTTGATTGATGGTCATGCGATGATCATGCATATAGGGATACAAATTGATATCATAAGTACTTGTTAGGAAACAAGGTACTGGACCGTCCTGCTATAAAAGCACCATATGGATTAATTTATAGGTGTAACTCGTGAGATAGGTATATCATTTAGTTCTTCGACTCGAGATTACTATAGACTTCAATATTAGAAGCATGGTGATATGACAGAAACAAACGTTGTCTTCAACCGGATGATTATAAAGATTGTGATTGGTTACTATGTGAATAATATGTGAATGTGTATAATCAAGATAGAATTTGTCACTCTCGTATGAAAAGAGATATCAGTGGGTCATTCGATATGATAGATTGATAATGGCTAAGTCCAAGTGAATTAATATGATCAATGTCACTTAGATGTTTTCATTTTACCTACATATCGAGACTAGTACGATTGAACATTAAGAGTGACTTTCCATGCCTTATATTTAATCAAAGGATATAGCACGACAAAAGGATATGATATATTTCATTCATTAGGTTGTATCGATTTTAATGTTCATACTACTTGGGTAGTCATAATGCTTGCTAGAGACTGCTAATGACTTATGTACCAAAATGATTTTAGTTCAATGCCAACATCGTATGAACCTATTAGGTCGCACACAAAGAATTGTTTTTCACAATTTTAATTGGTCCAGAGTAATGAGTTTTATATGATAAAACTCATAATATAGAAGCCTTTACGATTTGTTATATGATAACTTATTAATAGGGGCGTATGTATAATTTGCTTGAATTGCCTAAATATAATAGTTGTATTATGAATATGTTTTTTTTTTAAAAAAAAAGCTTATTTACACATATGAATAGAAGTTGAAACCTTAAAACGAAAAAAAAAATTTCATTTTTGCAAATTTCGAGTTCTTTGGATTTTGGGAGAGAAAGAAAAAAGTTTTCAATCTCTTTTAGGACTAGCACTCCAAATTATTGTCACCGTTCGTGCGTGGATTTTTGATAGAGGATGTGCGCTTAAACGTCTTAGAAATCGAACAATAAGAAAAGGAAATAACAGATTAAGATATGGTTTACTTTTGTAGATCTAGTTTAATGGAACTTATTTTCGATCTTGTTAGGGTTTTTCAAAATTTGTATTAATTTTTTGCTGCGTATGAACCCCAAAATCCAATAAATTTGTCCGCTAATTGAATGATGATCTTAGGATGCTTTAAAACTTGGTCATGCACAGACGAGAAAATTGATGATGAAATAAGTTAATAGATGTTCCTCAGTCAAACATAGCTTTCCCTATATGAGTATTTCCTAACATGCAAGAAGTATTGAGATACATGGATCCTTGCCCTTTTTTGTGGGTCTGTGTTGCCTGCGTAGAATTTCTCATCTTCTTCTTCAAATAGTCCTGCTATTTTAAAGGGTTCACAAGAAACCTCAATGTATAGCTTCACTTGTTCGACTTTCTTGACTACTTCCTTAGTTTTCACAACTTCTTTTTGGCAGTTATTGGCAAGAAATCTTATAAATTAATGCAAATTGTTGTATGATTGTTGTTATTGGTAGTTATTTGGAGGTGGTGATTCCCCTATGAGGATAGGGTAGGGTCGATAGGTTGGGCGAAGGCCACAAAGGAAGAAATCATAGAATTCCCGAGTTGAAAATTCTAAGTTTCGACCTCATTAGCGTGCTAAATGGTTTTCCTTAGCGTGCTAACCGCCATGCAGAAAAATTCAAGAAAAATGTGCTTTGATAACGTAGCTTACAAAAACCCATTTTCAACATACCCATTTTCTGTTTTAAGTATTTTTGCGCTATTTCGAGGAAATTACCCGAGATAATAATAATTTAGTAATTCTTGGGATTTGTATCAAATTTGGTTTAGGAGTTAAAACACACTAATCTAACTTAAAACCACTACAATTTATTCTAAAAACACATAATTGACTTCAGGGGAGTGAGGGACCATAGCTCGGGTACTGAGAGCTGGGCGAGGTCGGATTTGGGAGTTCAAGGAAGTTAGAGCACGTATTGAGATGCATTAACCCATTGGAATGCCTAACAAAATTCATGATTTTGTTTTATCAATATCGGATCACATATGTGACTGCTGATGGGCACAAATGGGTTTCTACTCCTATTTCAGTTTGCATATATATTGGTTGTGCCTAAATCACTTGCACAGGTTACTTGTGTTTAATGCTCATGTCGACGGTAGTAGAATATATCTATGACCGTTGGGAGGGATGTAAGGTGTTCCCTTGACTTGAAATAAAGTCTGGAGGGTTCATTTGTTAACCATAGTTGGGGTTTAGTCACTGTAAGCCTGTACGTATATACATGGTTCCCGTCTTGTTTTATCGATTACTGCCTAGTTTAGGTTAAGGTTTTCTCATGATTATACGGTTGTTTATTTATTAGTGTTTTATTTCGGAGCTTGTTTATTTTATGTGTTGTTTATCAAACGCTACTGTTTTTGTTTGTCATATGCAGCATTTATGAGAGTATGACTTACGATTGCCAGAGGTCATATTCACATGTCTTGTAGCTTATCAGTTTTGTTTCATGAATATTATGTGGACTTCTCTTAGACTTTACTCACTAGACTCGTCACTATATTTGTTGGGTGACCAAGTGCATATCCTTCGATGAGTAAGGGCAAAGACGAGGAGGTATTAAGTGATTACCTCTGAGATAGTGACATAAGCTCGTGTTTGATTATAGTATGTATGTATTTACTTTTCATTGAGTTTCAGGGATTGTAGAACACTAAATACTTGTATATATATCTTTTACTTTATTTATTTTGCCTTTGATTTATACATGGTATCTTTTCACCGATTTTTCCACTACTTAAGATTGCTAAATATTGCATAATTTATTCATTTCAAGACTTCCATTGTAAAATTGTAATATAACTGGATAAATTGATTAACTAGCTAACTAAATCATTAATACTTAAATAGAGATTAATCAGCTAAACTAGTCCTAGTTAGAAAAGAGTAAGCAACCAGTGAGGTCATGAGGCGTCATAGGTAAGCAGAACATGACATGGTAGGACATGGTGACGTGTGATGCAACATGGCAGGTTCCACGGCAGCCTTGGAGTTCGGGGCTACAACAGTTGGTATCGAAGAGACGTTCGATGGAGCTTCAGGAATAGTTTAAAGAAAAGAGAATAAAACTTAATAATCAAACCTTAGAGGTGGAAATCCGAAGACCTGACTTAGAAACCTAGTTTGGAAGCAAACCTGAAATGGGTAGTGATATGGATTATATATGTGTTATGTTTTTATTGTATATATTATATACACATATATGAAAGGTGCAAGAGATGATGGTTTGAATTTGGTAATAGCCACGCAATTTGCAGCTCATGATAGGCAGTTTGAGCTATTCACGGATATGATGTGTGCATAGACAGTAGTAATAGCATCACTCACAATCGCCCAGATATAGAGCATGATTGAGACGATAGTTGCTCTGATGACAGTTGCACCAACTATTCAGGTGGTATCGAGGCATGCAGTGGTATAGGACACTCTAGTAGTGATTGCTGCACCAACAATAGAACAGATTGAGATGCCAATTGCTAGGCCTACACAGGTAGATGAATTTAAGACTTTAATGAGAGCAAAGGTCAAGTTGATGAGGGAGTTCATCGAATTCGATCTCGGATATTTTCATGGAGGCGGAGACTCGAAGGCGGTCAGGAAATGGTTGATAGTTTCAACTGCAACCCAGACACTACCAGAGATGTATGAGAGAATACTTACCCATGAGATGCATCTGATGCAGAGGAGTGACATGCGTTCAGACTAGACTAAGTTTTGAGTAGAAAAGATAGAGAGATCCGGATGATAGAAAAGATAGACAGTATGGTCGAGGCCGTAGAGATGATTATCAAACAATAAAAGCTTATATTGTACCTACACCACTAGCACCGTCGCATGGACAGACTCAGGACCAGGGAGGTAGGGAACGGAGATCATAGGGACAGGACAAAAGGTTAGGGAGTCGGCAAGCACGACCAGGTTAGAGGACCATGTGTTGGCAATGTGGGCAGGAGGGTCATATTAAGAGGGATTATCCGCAAAGATCGGTGACTCCAATAGTGGTGCACAGGTGCAGACTCGAGAGCCGGTGCACGTCCTAACAAGGGGTTTAGGATTTGAAATTTAAAATTATGAATAATTGCAGTTAAGGTTCACGCATGCATGGTAGACTATGGTAGGTCATGGAATGTCATGGTATTTTATGGTAGGTCGTGTTTGGTCATAATACGCCATGGTGGGTAAAGGTAGGTTATGGTATGGCATGGTATATCATGGTTAGTTATGAATATTATGGTGTGATATATAATACGAGAGGTTTATGGTTACCTGGTGTTAGGTAATTGAGTTATGGAAACATAGGTACGAAATCGAGCCGAGAGTAAGATGCGGAGGTTTCGAAGAGCGTGACTGATCATGATTACCTTTGTGGCATGAGCCTATGTCTCAATGCAACATTACATCCCCTGTGGTGGGTACAAGAGTGGTATGGTGTTCAAGGGACCGTAAAATGGTACTATCAAGGTGTAAGGCGAGGTCACATAGGGATATGTTAGATGTATCAGAGTTTCCTCAAGATCTAAATTTTAAGGACAAAATTTCTCCTTGTTGAGAAGAGTTGTAATGTCCCAAATTAACTAAACTGATATTAGCATTAATCTCGAGAGTAACGGTCGTAAATTGGGTGTTGTGTAGATAACTCTATTGACTCAGACATGTGAACTGAGAGAATATGTTATTTATGGATGATGGTTGCTATATGTAGTGTCTAAAATCATTATTATTATATTGCATCGCATGTGTGTATGTTGTTATCGGGCGAGTTGGTGTGACAGGGACTTACCTTTGGAAGCGTGTTGACACAGGAATTAGGAAGGAATGACCCAGAGATGCTAGACTTGATGAAGAACTAGGGTGTGATGCTCGATTAAACCATAGCCTAAGTTAGTTAATTAAATGAAGTGAGCTATGGAGCACCTCGTGATATGTGTCAAGGCGCAAGGTATCAGGTGTCGGGTAGTTGGGGATTGGTGAGACCACTAATATATCAATAAAAGTTTCTAAGAACACCAATTATATGTATTATTAGGCCTTAGCGAATTAAATTAAGTCATATAGTTTGAGAGATTAATCTACGACCTTAGATCTTCATCTATATGATTTAGATTGAACAAACAAGGCATGATGTGTCACTGATGACTGTCACATTGGACTCATAATGTGGTGTGGACAGTACAAAATATGATCATTAGATTGACCTCGAGATACGTGAACACAAATGATTACATCTACAACTATATAAACCAACTTAATGGATTTCTCAATAACCTACTAACATAATCCATGCAAATTGAAGAAAAATCAAAGTGTTTTGGAACTAGGAGGTCAAAGAAATCGAGGATCTTTAGATCATATTGGAGTAATTCATCACAAGGTAATTATCTTTTCCATCACTTTCTTCTTTAAATCCTCAAAATGGAGCTAAAAAATGGAGTTTTTGTTCAAAAGCTAGTTGCTAGCTTAACTTGCTATTTTGAAGAAATCTCCCACTGGTTTTAATTCCAATTCAACCACAAAATTGAGTTTTGAAACTAATTTTCATCAATATTTAAAAATTGGCCCAATTTGAGAAAAATCGAAATGAATGCATGAAATCTTATAAATTGATGCAAATTGTTGTATGATTGTTATTATTGGCTATTATTTAGAGGTGGTGATTCCACTATGAGGAAGGGGTAGGGTCAATGTTTGGGCAAAGGCCATGAAGGAAGAAATTACAGAATTCCCGAGTTGGAAATTTTGGGTTTTGACTTCATTAGCCCACTTACGGTTTTCCCTAGTGCTTTAACCACGCTGCGGAAGATTCAAGTAAAATGTGCTTTAGTAACGTAGCTTACAAGAACTTATTCTTGACACACCTATTTTCTATTTTACGGGTTTTGTGCTATTTTAAGGAAATTACTAGAGAAAATAATAATTTAATAATTCTTGGGATTTGTATCGAATTTGGTTAATGACTTAAAACACATTAATCTAATTTAAAACCACTACAATTTATTCTAAAAACACATAATTGAATTCAGGGGAGTAAGAGACTGTAGCTCTGGTACCGAGAGTTAGGTGAGGTCTGATTCGAGAGTCCGAGGAAGCCGGAGCGCTTATTGAGATGCGTAAACTCATTGGAATGCCTTTTAGAACTCATGATTTTGCTTTATTAATATCGGATCACATGTGTGACTGCTCGTGGGCGCACACGGGTTTTCTATTCTTATTTCGATTTGCGTATATATGATTGTGCCTAAATCACTTGTACGGGTTACTCACGTTTAATTCTTGTGTTGACGGCAGTAGAATATATCCACGATCGAATGTAAGGTGTTCCCTTGACTTGAAATAGCGTATGGAGTGGTTCATTCGTTAACCATAGCTGGGGTTTAGTCACTTTCAACCTGTAAGTATATAGTGGTTCATGTCATTTTTTATCGATTACATGTTGGTTTAGGTCATGGTTCTCTCGTAATTATACGGTTTTTATTTATTTATGCTCTACTTCCAAGCTTGTTTATTTGATATGTGTTGTTCATTAAACGTTATTGTTCTTATTTATCATATGTTGCCTAATTAACGGGAGTATGACTTAATGTTGCTAGAGGTCATATTCGCATGTCTTGTAGTTTATTAGTTTTATTTCATGAATATTGTGTGGACTTCACTAGGGATTTTACTCACTGGACTCATCACCGTATTTGTTAGCTGACCGAGTGCAGATCATTCCACGAGCAAGGGCAAGGGCAAGGGCAAGGGCAAGGGCTATGAGGTATTAGGCGACTACCTCTGAGATAGTAACACTAGCTCGTGTTAGATTACATTATTTACTTTTCGTTGGGTTGGGGGATTGTAGAATATTGAATACATGCATATGGATCTTTTGTTATACTTATTTCGCCTTTGATATATACTTGGTATCTTTTTGTCTGGTTTTCCACTACTTAGGATTGTTAAATATTGAATAATTTATTCATTTAAAGACTTCTGCTATAAAATTGTAATATAACTGGATAAATTGGTTATCTAGCTAATTAAATCATTAAAACATAAAAGGAGATTAATTAGCTAAACTAGTTCTAGTTGGAAAAGTGTAAGCAATCAATGAGGTCGCTGGGCATTATAGGTAAGCACGCTATGACGTGGAAGGGCTCGACATGACGGGTCCCACAGTGACCTTGGAGTTTAGGTCAAACACACTTTCCCTTTCGTCTCCTCCTCTAAAACTTTACAGTAAGATTTGCGAAATGTTGATCTTAGCGGTGTCCTATCGATAACTCTGCTCAAATAATAGGTCTCATGATAAAGTGTGCGCTCATATATCTCACCTAAAGTCCTGGCACCTGAACTAACCACATGAAACCTTATATCTGGTCTCAATCCATCTCCAAAAAGGTACACATCCTCGGAGTCATCTCTCACTAAATCCCAACAAACCACCTTAGATAGCCTTTGAAAATCATCAGCAGATGGAATAGGAGGCTCGCTGCCACTAGCACCTGCATCTTCGTTATCGCATGAATCAGCCATCGATGTATGCAAGTTGATAGCGAACACGTATCAACTACCACGTAGATAACACATATATATACATATAGAAACTAACATGTACATATAAGAAATCCTCATCTCACTTTCACTCATTTCCTAACTAGTGGTTTCTAGGCAAGGATCATCTGGTTTCCACATCTAAATTCGTGTTTTATAAGATTTTATAGGTTTATTATTAGAAAATTTGGTATCTGATACCAACTGTGATGTTGGTATCGCTTTATTAAATAAACTATACTCCAATTGCCTAGGCTCTATAAACCTAGGCTATAATACCAACTGTGACGACCTCTTCTAAAATTAGGGCACCGCCCGGTCTAATCCCACCATTAAGCCCAAATCTCACCACTTAAAACTTAACAATGAATTAGATAGTCTTTTTCCAAAATTTACCTACTTACAAGTTATTTATTTAGATGAGCATATTCTTATGTTATGTTAATCATAGTTAGTTAAAATTTATACGATTTATAGTTTATTCACCGAAGTCTTAATAACTTAGCAATTAATGAGTTTAAATCATAAACAAGTGGAAAACCAGGAAAATAAAGTTCACATGCGTGCATATATAATGAAATAGCAGTAATATACCATCATGTATCTAGTCAGAGTGCTATCTCTCAACCTATAAATTATACAACCCCAAAAGTAATAGAAATAAATATATAGAAGTAATATAACAAAGCCAAAAAACCTATAAGATTTGGTGTAGAAACACTCCACTAGCTTAAAGGTAGTCGTTGATCTTCTCTTTGCTGGTTTGCTACTCGATAGATCTGCACCCACTATCGTAAAAAGGACGGTGAGTACAAGAAAGTATTAAGTAACACTAAGAGACATTTGTTCACATTTTCAAATATACAATAAGTATTTAAAAGCATAATAATAGCAACTATGCTGAAAAAGAATCATGCTAAGAGATACTTCAGTTAAATAATATGAAACTAACACCCGGCTAAGTAGTAATGATTTAGGGTTGGTCGGTCGTGACTTACATCACATCAACCTATTTCTACTATTTATGGCATAAACAATATCATGAATGCCTTCACATCCTCATAAATCCCCATCTCATATATAAACACCCACAAGTGCCCTTCACAAGTTATGTATACTTACCAACAACCCCGAGTCATATACCTCGTGTGCTGCACAAAATAATGGTGAGATTCCAACAACCCCAGAAATCTAGTAACCACGTATGTCCCGCTATCTCTATCATATCATGGTCCTAGATACATGAACTACTTTCATAACCCAAAAAATGACATGGTTTAAGAATCCAACAATGTACTTGCATATCTAATGAACAAAGGAATTTAAGTTTACAATACTATCAATACCTACCTAATAGCATGCTATTTCATTTGACCACATATATCAACAATCAAGAATGACATAGCACATGATTTGGAATTAATGAAACTATCTAACTAACAATCAATACCATAATAGCAAACTTATGAAACGAGATAGGAAACAAGTCATGGTATCTAAGTACAATAAGCAAATCAGTCTAATTGACTGGAAATGAGAAATAAATAGGAATGAAATGTAAATCAATATCTCGATCAGTTCACTTATAATCCACTCAATTTTCTAGCTATTCCGACCTCCCGAAACCTCAAAATTCGTATCCGAGCCCCCGAGACTTTCCCTTTAGTTCCTTATATCATTTAACATGTTTTGAGTGTGTTTGAACCTTTAATTAAGGTATTAGACTTATTTAGAATGTTTAAGTTTAAGTTAGGGAATTCATATTTTTGGGTTGTCGTAGCACCTAGCACGTTGGGTGACTTAATTAGCGCGCTAGTGACCTTATTAGTGCAATATCTCTTATTACCAGTGCGCTAGCTAGCACATCTAGCGCGCTACGTGCATGAAAACTCAGAATTCCGCACTTAGAATTTTGAGTTCTCTCTTCACATAGATCAAACCCAACACGTTAGAATCCTAATTACACCTACCAAAGTCTCAAAACAACTACCAAAACCATTCACAACGGTCATACATCAATTTTATCATAAATTTATCGAATTAAGCTAAGTTGCTAGTGTAATTAAATTACCTAATTGATGCACCACACTTAACTTGATCAACACATCCAAATCACATAATCTTCCTTGCAATTCATGCTCATTACTTGACCTTCTTCTCCATCAAGTTTTCTTAACTTCTAAGCTATGAAAATGAAATGGTTTGGTTTGCATATGTTGATCAACCCAATGTTATATATTTAGTTAAGATTGATTTATAGCCATTGATCTTTGTGTACACACGTTTCCTGAGACTAATCTAATGGCCTTAACCTTAACACATTTCCACTAACTTTCCACTATCTCCATCTAGCTAACACCAATTTGAAACTCAATTGGTCTCATGATATGCCAACAAGTATCTAGAAAATAATCACATGACTATTGTCTTAACTTTCTTAACTTAGGTTACATTTAATATAAAATCAACCTTAGCCACATCAATACTATTATCTAATATACACTAAGCCTAAATAAACTTACCACATCACTTCGAAAAAAAAAAAAAACTTACCACATCACTCTCCAACTTGTCCCACGCCGATACGCATCTCAAGGCACATCTCCACTCACGTCTCGATACCTATACACAAGTAGGAGTGACTTAGTAATCTGCACATATACAATATACTAGGCATACACCACATGAAATCTAGCATATACCTCGGGAGCCTTGCCTCAGTTAATGCACGTATCTCGATGTAGGTCCCACGTCACTAGTCATTGATCCTGATTAAGAAATTAAACTAGGATTATGAATTTAGGCCATGATAGAAGAGGTTAAGGAAAGAGTTCATGAACTTGACGCAAGGAGCTGATAAGTCGGTGATGAGTTAAAAAGGCAGATGTTATTTGAGGCAGTTCGTTGTGGATTTAGTGAGAGATGATTCGAAGGATGTATACCATTTTAGAGATGGACTGAAGACAAATATGGGGTTTTACGTGATTAGTTCAGGTGTCAAGGCTTTGGGTGAGATTTATGAACATGCACGCTCTAGTAGAGTTGCTAATGGGACAATGTTAGGAACAACATTAACACCTGATCATATTGCAGAGTTTAAGAGGAAGAGATAGAACGAAATGGACAAAGGAAATGGAAGAGAGGTTCTCAAGGATCAAGGAAAGCTACCTCAATTGGTATACCTCTTTTGCCACAACCAGCCAGACCTAAGTTGCCAAATCCTACTACTTGTCAGCTCTTCCAGCACCACCAGCACCATGTTTGAAGAAGTAGGGTGGTAGAGGTCGAGTCAAAGGTAGAGGTAGAGGCTAAGATGTTTCCCAATATAGATAAAGATAGGGAAAGTCTCGGGATCAGGTACAGAGTCAACATAGGCCGATTACTTGCTATAGGTGTGATCAAGCTGGACATATGATTAGAGATTGTCAATTGTCGGCAGCAAGATTACCATTACAAAGTCGCGATGGGGTACACGTAGTAGCATAGCCAGATGTCGACTCCAGGCGAAGACTCATCGAGGGTATGGTTTCAATTTGTGGTAAGATTTATATGTTTTATTTGATTCGAGTTTTATAGTATCTTTCATTTATGTTCGCATGATAAGCCTTTTAGGGTTGACACATATTAGAGTCGGTGTACATATGATATTGAGTACCTCATCCGAGGATAAGGATTACCCTAATTGTCTTATTGAGATATGTCCAGTAAAGATAGGTGGGGCAGAGTTACTTACAGACTTCAGGGTGCTCGAGTTCTTAGACTTCGAAGCGTTGTTGTGGATGGATTGGCTAGCAGCGTATCACGCTCATATCGATTATTTTAGTAAAACAGTGATATTTGAGATCCCAAGACATCTGATATTCACATATAGTGGTAGTATATCGAGAGCTGAGACCACTAGAGATCGACTTGCGACTAGTGGAGAGATGAAGACTTTGGTATCGTTATATACAGTGGCAAAGAGTTAGGGACCCATACTTGAGGAGACTCCGGTTATGTGCGAGTTTTCAGACATGTTTTAAGAGGAATTACCTAGTTTACCACCACAAAGGGAGATAGACTTTATTATTGAGTTGGTACCAAACACTAGACTTATTTTTATACCGCCGTACTGCATAGCTCAAAAAAAGTTGGAAGAGATGAGGAGTCAGCTCCAAGATTTGGGACAGAAAGGGATTCATCATACCTTTTATGTCGCCATGGGGTGCTCCCGTTGTATTTCTAAGGAAAAATGACGACACTTTAAAACTGTATATTGACTACGGATAATTAAACAAGGTCACAGTCGAGAACAAGTATCTACTACCACATATTGATGACTTGTTTGATTAGCTGAAAAGAGCACGATTTTTCTCCAAGATGGACTTGAGATCAGCATATCATCAGCTTAGGATCAGGGATGAGGATAGGTTCAAGACGGTTATTAGCATGAGATATGAAAAATATCATTTTATAGTCATGCGTTTAGTTTAACTAATGCTCTTGCAGTGTTTATGGATTTGATGCTTCGGGTGATGAGAATGTTTCTTGAACGCTTCGTGATGATATGTTGATATATTGGAGGACTCTAGAGGATCATGAGCAGCACCTCACGGAGACATTGTAGAGTTTGAATAAGCACATACTCTTTGCCAAGTTCAACAAGTGTGATTATGGCTATCAAAGGTCATATTATTGGAACAAGGAGTATTATTATTGATCCGGCAAATATTTAGGCTATTATGGATTGGCCAGCACTGATGTTAGTCACAAAGATAAGAGGTTCTCTGGGATTAGGAAGGTATTACCATAAATTTGTAACAGATTTTTTGAAGATTGTTTCACTGATTACCAGATTGACCTAGAAAGACGTCAAATTTGAGTGGTTTAAGGAATGCAATGAGGCATTTACTCAGTTAAAGAGGTTGTTAATCACTGCGCCCTTGTTGAAATTGCCAAAAGCTAAACAGGGAATCCTGGAATATATCTCATACGGTCTAGGCTATGTGTTGATGCAGGGCAGAGGTATTGTGGCTTATGCCTCTAGACAGCTGAAGATACATGAGAAAAATTATCTCACTCATAACTTAGAGTTGGCTATGGTGGTGTTTGCTCTGGAAATATGGAGACATCATCTGTATGGAGAGGGATCTACACTAATCATAAGGGTCTAAAGTATCTCTTCACACAGAAAAAGTTGAACATGAGATAGCACAGATGGTTGGAGTTTCTGAAGGGCCATAACTTTTCTCTGGAGTATCACCCAAGAAAAGCTAACTTTTTGTTTATGTGCTCAGTAGTATACCTACTATAGATGTCGAGGTTATCAAATGTCATATGATGCATGAGTACACATTACTCGAGGCAACAATGATGATGAGTCAGTCAGATATTCCTACAGACACTTGAAGTGATGATTTGTGCACAAATGAAACTTCAAACAATGTCTACGCACAGAGTGTTAGAGGGTAAGAGGTCCAACATTCTATACCCGAGGTTCAGTGAGTTTGCTCAAAGTGATGATTGTGTCGATTAGATAAAGACAACGAACCAATGTCTGAGATTCAAAGACAAATTGTAGATATTGTTAGTCGCAGAGCTAAGAGATGAGATTCTTTAAGATTCACACCATTCTCGATTCACTGTTCATCTAAGAAGGACCAAGATGTCCTATAATATGAGGAAACATTTTTAGTGGCATGGGATAAAGGTAGACATATCGGAGTACATCAAGAGCTGTGAGATTTGCCATCAATTAAAGGTTGAGCACCGTAGACTTAGAGGGTTGTTATTGTCGCTTCCCATTCCACGATAGAAGTGGGAATACATTGACATGGACTTTATCAAGGGGTTGTCGATGACCGCGCGATGACACAATTCCATTTCTGTAATTGTGGAAAAATTGACAAAATCTGCCCATTTCTCACCAGTTGCAACTCACTACATATTTGACCAATTAAGCATATTGTTTGAGAGGATGATTATTAGACTACATGAGGTACCATTGACTATTACGTCACATAAATGTTATGTATATGTCCATGATGTGGTGAAGTATGCAGTAGCAGTATGGTACGCAGTTATAGTTAAGCACAAACTTTCATCCTCAAACTCATGGACGTACTAAGAGGTTGATTAAGGTTCTAGAGGATATGCTCAATGCTTATGTACTTGAGTATGGTAGATCTTGGGAGGAGTACCTACCGTTATGTGAGTTTGCATACAACAACAATTATCAGGCTAGCATTAAGATGGCACCATTTGAGATTTTATGCAGCGTACCATGTCGCTTGCCATCTTGTTGGGCTGAGCCAGAGGATCGAGAGTTAGTGGGGCCTGAGATTGTTGTTGATCACATGGAGAAGGTACGATAGATTCGTCAAAGGCTTAAAGGGGCTCGAAAGAGGCAAAAGTAGTATGCAGTCACGTATTGCAACGATCTCACATATACTGAGTAAGCCTTTGTGTATTTAAAGGTTTTTCCTTGGAATGGTCTTCAAAAATTTGGTTTGAAAAGGAAAGTTAGCTTCGAGATTCATTGGGCCTTTCAAAATTAAGAAACGAGTCAGGAAGGTTGCATATGCTCCGACTAGCTAAGTCAAAAGTAATAGTGGGACCGATGGTTAAACTGAGGCAAATTGATTTGAGTAAGGATGTGTCTTATGAGGAGTAACCAGTATAGATCATAGACCAAAAGGTAAAGCGGTTGAGAGACAAGTCTATCCCAAATGTGTTAGTCAAGTGGCAATTCCATGGTGACTTGAAACTCACTGGGGAGCAAGAAGACTATATGCGAGATAAATTTCTGTACCTTTTTTAGTTAGGTATAACTTTAACTTAAGTTTAAATTCGAGGATGAGATTCTCATTAGTTGGGAAGATTTGTCATTGCCCAAATGTCTAATCCTAGTTTAATTTCTTTAATCAAGATCATTGACCCGTGACGTATGACCCACTTCGAGATACATGCATTGATCGAGGTGATGTGGTCGAGGTATATATTAGATTTTTTGTGATGTATGCCTAGTGTATTTCTATATGTGTAGGCTATTAAGTCACACCTACTTATATTTAAGTGTCGAGACGTGAGCGGAGACGCACCTCGAGATATGTGTCGGCTTGTAGAGAGTGATGTTGTTTGTTGATTTAAGCTTAATGGAGCTTAAATAGTTGTATTAATGTGGTTATGGTTGATTTTACATTAAATGTATATAAGCTAGCAAGTTAAGACATTAGGCATTGATATTCCTTTAGATACGTGTTGACACATCAAAATACCAATTTTATTTTCAATAGGTGTTAGTTAGAGGAAGTTAGTGGAGATTTAGTGAAATTGTGTCAATATGTAGGTCATTAGATCAGTCTCGGGATATGTGTGTACATAAAGATCAATGACAAATAACCAATCTTATTTATATGTATATAAGATTGAATTGATCAACTCATGCAACCATTTCATTCTCATTTCATAAACTTGGGAATTAAGTAAACTTAGAGAAAAAGTACTAGAGAAGAAACTCAACAAGGGAGTGAAGAAAAGATTTGTAGATTTGGAGAAGGACTTGATCAAGCTAGATGTTCATCAACAAGGTAAATCTATTTACACAAGTCGTTTAGTTTAATTTGGTGAATTCATGGAAAATACAAAGTATGGGTTGTTCTTATGTTGTGATGTGTTGTATTGGGTTTCTAGAGATGTGGTACAAGAGAGTCCAAAATATTGGAGTTAGCCTGTATGGAGAAAACTCAGAATTCAAAGTGCAAAATTCTAGGTTTTCCAGCACATAACGCGCTAGTTGTGCTAGCTAGAGCGCTAATCAAGATGACTAGCGCGCTAATGAGGCTAAACATTCCACCTAGCATGTTAGGTGTTCTAACAACACAAAATCTGTGATTTTTTAATTATAAATTAAACATTTTAAATAAGTTCAAAACTCTAATTAAAAGTCTAAACATACTCTAAAACATATTAAATTAAATTAGGAGCCTAGGGAAGAGTCTAGAAGGTTCGGACGTATTTGGAGGTGTTAAGGACCAAATTAGCTGGGAATTTGCGTGGATTATAAGTAAGCTAATTGAGACATTTATTTATATTTCATTCCTATTTTGTTATTCATTTCCAGTTATTTGAACAAAATTATCCTTTCTACTCTACATGTCATGACTTGTTGTCTCTTCTCATTTAATGAATTTACTATCATGTTAGGGCATATGCCCTATGTCAATCTACAACATTGTTTATCTTAAAATTTTAGTTAATAAAATAGAGGTTTTATTTGTTGTTTTATTATAAGTGATTGCATGTTTACCTTATAGTATGATCCATGGGTATTTGTTGAAATATCACAAATGCCCTAGTCGGTTATTATGTTGGGAACTATAATGAATTAATACTAGTTTGAATCATGAATGATGGTCATGTGATGATCAGACGTATAGGGATACGAATCAAGATCATGAGTAATTGTTAGGGAATAAGGTATTAGAACGACCCGCTATGAGAACACCACATTGATTAAGTTATAGGTGTTACTCATGATTGGTATATCATTTAGTCATTCGACTTAAGATTATCATAGACTTCAATATTAGGAGCACGATAATTTGACATAATCAAATGTTGTCTTTAATAAGACAATTATAAAGATTGTGATTGGTTATCATGTGAATAATATGTGAATGTGTGTAATCAAGATAGAATTTTTCACTCTCGTATAAAAAGAGATATCAATGGATCCCTCGATAAGATAGACTAATAATGGCCATGTCCATGTGAATGGATACGACCAATGTCACTTGGATGTTTTTCAGTTTACTTAAAGATTGAGACTACTACGATTGAACATTAAGGGTGACATTCCATGTCTTATGTTTAATCAAAGGATATCACATGACAAAAGGATATGATATATGTTATCAATTAGGTTGTGTTGATGTTGATATTCATGCTACTTGGGTTGTCATAATGCCTTGCTAGAGACCGCTTATGACTTGTGTACCAAAATGATTTTGGGTTCACTGCCAACGTCCCATGAACATATTAGGTCGCACACAAAGAATGGCTTTGCATAATTTCAATTGGTCCAGAGTAATGAATTTTATATTGGAAAACTTTTGACATAAAATCCCTTAGGACTCGTTATATGATAACATATTAATAGGGGCGTATGTGTAATTTGCTTAAAACTGCCTAAACACAATAGTTATATTACGAATCGGATTTTAAGTTAGGGCTTATTTACGCAAATAAATAAAAGGTAAAACCCTAAAAATGAAATATGTTTTTCATTTTATAATTTTCGAGTTCTCTGGATTTAGGGAGAGAAAGAAAATCGTTTTCAATCTCTCTTGGGGCTAGCACTCCAGATTGTGGTCACCATTCCTGTATGAATTTTTGATAAAGGGCGCACACTTTAACGTCTTGAAAATCGAACAATCAAAAAGGAAATCACAGAATAAGGTATGATTCAATTTCATAGATTTCATTTAATGGAACTTATTTTCGATCCTGTTGGAGTTTTTCAAATTTTGTTTTGAGTTTTCCTCTTCGTATGAACCCCAAAAACCCAACAGTGGTATCAGAGCATTAGGCTCGGTTCTATTAAATGTTTGCAATTTTTCACTAATGTATATATGATATATGTGTGAAAACATAGTCTTGATTAATGTATATATGATATACATATATATTATATGATAATTGTTATCAAGAATTGGTTTTAAAGCATGTTGTTAATTCATGTATATTGATACATCGCATGATATGATTCAATGATAATATTCATGTTTAGAATATTGCAATTAACATATATTTTATATTGAGCGATGAGAATTTTGTATGTTCATGGTTGACTTCATGTTTAGGTTAATATGATTCTGATCTTGAACACATATTTTGTTTTGTTCAATAATTATGTATGTCTCCATGAAAGAGATCATGATTAGATTAATATGATTAATTTAATATGATTTTGATGTTGAATGCATGATTAATATCTCGAAATTGATTTTGATCATATATCTCATTGTAGTAATCCTTTAGTATATTCATATAAGATAGGAGATAGACTTGTAATTGGATTACAATTACAAATCTTATAAGATAGGTGAGATATAAAACAAATCCTAATTGGATTAGGATTTAAAGTATCTTAAGTTCTAATTTGATTAGGATAAGATATTAAGTTAATTGTGGACCCGAGATCATTGAAAATATTTTAATTAATATTTTTGAAATTAAAATAAGGGGCGGTTTTAGTTGATTGTATTAACTAAAATTATGAGACGTTTTAGGCGATTTTCAATTTTTGGAATTGAAATTTTTTGTCTAAAAAAAATGGGGGCGTTGCCCCTTGTATCCCCGTCGCTCGCTGACCGGCCAGCAGGACTCCGCCGTTAACCGTTTGTAGCGTCTAAAATTCGTAAAATAATCAATATTTGTATGATTTCCTAATTTTTTAGTGATTATTCATGCATTGTGATATATGATATTTTATTTTATTTAATTATGATCACTAAAACAAATAAAAACCCATCTTTCAAATTTGAAGTCAAATGTCATCCATTCTTAAACACTTGTCAAGGCTTTGATCACATCAATATGGGTCTGCCTCCGCAGAATGTATTGTGTTATCTAAGTGAGGCAAGTTGAGTAATGGTTACTCTATTGTTTGAAATGGTTAGACTTTATAAAGCTATCAAAACGGTTTTGGGCTTTAGGCACTAAATGAGATGATACATGCTAAGACATAAGATGTTAAAATCTCATAAAATAACTAAAAGTTACGTAAGATGTAATTGGTAATTGGTACCTACCTAAATAACCTAATTCGAAGTGTCATGCCTTAGCTGTCTTGGAATTAGGTGAAACATGGATTTTAATCCTTTAAATTAACATATCATTTTTAAGGAGGGTTGTTAATTTAATGGGAGTTTATTCCTTTATACTAAAATGAACTCTTACATAATCTTTGTTATAGATCTAATGCCTCTTCAAATCATACTAATCCTTTGTCACTGCAATCCATCCTTGAGAAGGATAAGTTGTCTGGGACAAACTTTCTTGACTGGTTCAAAAACTTGAGAATTTGTTTAAGCATGAACGCAAGTTGTATGTCCTGGATAATCATCTTCCTGAGGAACCACCATCCAATGCTTTAATAGTCATGAAGGATGCATATACTAAGCATGTCAACGACTCAACTGATGTTGCATGCATTATGTTGGCAACCATGGTTCCTGAACTTCTAAAGGACATGAAACAAATGGAAGCTCACGACATGGCTACAACGCTGAAGGAAATATCCCAACAACAGGCTAGGCAAGAAAGGTTCGAAACAGTCAAGAACCTTCATTCTTGAAAAATGTTTAAGGGTGCATCAGTTAATCCTCATGTTATGAAAATGAAGGGTTATATTGACCATCTTGACAGACTTGGATTTCCCATAAGCCAAGAGTCGGCTACGTATTTGATCCTGAATTCATTGCCTGATAGTTATTCACAATTTGTGGTGAACTATAACATGAATAACATGGAGAATTATATCTTAGAGTTGCATTTGATGCTTAAAACTGTTGAGCATAATATCAAGAAGCCCATTGCTAGTGTGTTGATGGTTCAGAAAGGAAAGGTTTTGAAGAAAAAATGCAAAGGCAATGCTAAAGCTACCAAGGTTGTTGTGACTGTCACAAAGCCTATGGAACAAGTCAAGCCCCGAGTTGTTTCTACTTCTCAGTCACAGAAAGAAAAGGAAATGAAAGAAATTATCATTTCTGCCATACACCTAGACATTGGTTCATAAATTGCAAGCTCTATCTTGAATATCTAAAGAAAAAGAAAAGTAGTACGACTACTGCTTCAGGTATTTATATTATTGAAGTCAACTTGTCTACTAGTGATTCCTAGGTATTGGATACCAGATGTGGGTCTCACATTTGTATTAATATGCAGGGTCTCACTAAAAGTAGAAAGCTAAAGAAAGGAGAAGTCATCGTACGAGTTGGAAATGGAGCAAAGGTTATTGCGTTGGCTGTAGGATATTATGAGTTAATTTTACCTAGTAGACTTGTTTTAGTTTTAAGTAATTGTTATTATGTCCCTGCATTGAGCAGAAACATCATTTCAGTTTCATGTTTGGATTTGAATTGTTTTAATTTCATTATTGCGAATAATAAATGCTTCATTTCTCGTGAAGACATTTTCTATGCAAATGCTAATTTATGTGCTAGTCTTCATATTCTAAACATGAAAAGGTCCCCGGATACTCCCGTTCTTAATGTAAATACAAAAAGATTCAAGTCAAATGATTTCAATAAAACCTACCTTTGGCATTGTCGTCTTGTCCACATTAATGAGAAACGCATTTTTAAACTCCATAAAGATGGAATTTTAGATTAATTTGATTTTGAATCATATGAAACATATGTATCTTGCTTACTAGGCATGATGGCAAAGAGTCATTTTACTGGACACAGTGAAAGGGTAAGTGATTTATTGGGTCTAATACATATTGATGTATGTGGTCATATAAACATAATGGCTAGAGGTGGTTATCAGTAATTTATTACATTCACTGATGATTTCAATAGATATGGTTACGTGTATCTCATGAAACATAAAGGTGAGTCTTTTGAGACATTTCGAGCATTTCAGAACTAAGTGCAAAATCAACTTGGCAAAACTATTAAAGCACTTCAATTAGATCTAGGTGGTGAATATTTGAATCAAAAGTTTGATGATCATCTTAGAAGTTGTGAGATTGTCTCACAGTTAACTCCCCCAGCAACTCAACAATGGAATGGTGTTTCGAGAGGAGAAATCAGACTTTATTGAATATGGTTCGATCTATGATGAGTCATGCAGATATCTTCCTCTTTCCTTTTAGGGTTATACCTTAAAAACTATTGCATTTACACTAAATAGTGTTCCTTCTAAAGCGGTTGATAAGACACCACAAGAGATGTGATTTGGGAAAAGACCAAGTTTGTCTTTCTTTAAGATTTGGGGTTGTTACGTGTTTGTACGACAAAAGATCTTAGAAAAATTATCGGCCAAATCTACCAAGTGCGTATTCGTTGGTTATCCTAAAGAAACTAAAGGATACTACTTTTATAATCCCGCTGAGAACAAAGTGTTTGTTGCTCGGAATGGTGTCTTTATGGAAAAAAGGTTTATTTTAAAAGAAAACAATGGGAATAAAGTAAGTCTTTTAAGAAATTCAAGAACCACAAATAAACACTCAACTGCTAGTGAGAAATCAACTAAGCCTTTAACTAATTGACCCTCCACATGTGTCACAAGGCCCTCGTAGGTCTGATAGGGTAAAACATTAGCCTGAGAGATTTGAATTTATTATTATTGATAGTAGTAAGGTGTTGCTTATGGATCAAAATGAACCTACTACTTATCAGGAGGATGTTTCTAGTATTAGGGCAGATAAATGGCTTAGTGCCATGAATTCTAAGATGCAATCCATTATGATAACCAAGTTTGGAACCTAGTTGATTTACCTGAAAGTGGCAAGACCATTGGATGTAAATGGGTTTTCAAGAAGAAAACTGACATGGATGGCAATGTGCGTAGTTATAAAGCACTGCTAGTAGCAAAATGTTTCAAACAGACTCAAGATGTTGATTATGATGAAAATTTTTCTCCTGTAGCCATGCTTAAATCCATTAGAGTTTTAATTGTCATAGTCGCATATTATGACTATGAGATCAGGCAAATGGATGTTAAAACAGCTTTTCTAAATGGAAAATTTCTTGAGGACATTTATATGATACATCTTGAAGGGTTTGTTCATCTTGAGACTTTTAGGAAGGTGTGCAAGCTTTAAAGATCTATTTATGGATTAAAGCAAGTTTCTCGGAGTTGGAATCTTCGTTTTTATGAAACAATTATGGAATTTGGTTTCATTTAATACAAAAATGAGCTTTGTGTATACAAGAAGGTCAATGGGAGCGTGGTTGTTTTCATGTGTTGTATGTTGATGATATATTACTCATTGGAAATGATATGCTAACCTTGCAGAGTGTCAAGCCTTGGTTAGGGAAGTGTTTCTCAATGAAGGACTTAGGAGATGCAGCCTACATCCTTGGGATTAAGATCTATAGGGATAGATATAAAAGGCTGATCGGTTTAAGTCAGAGTGTTTATATTGATAAGGTATTGAATAGGTTCAATATGCAAGACTCTAAAAGAGGGTCATTGCCAATGTCTCGTGGTATAAATCTCAGCAAGATTCAATGTCTGAAGACTAATGATGAGCAAGAGCGCATGAATATGATTCCATATGCATCAGCTATTGGATCTATCATGTATGCCATGTTATACACTCGACCTTATGTATCATATGCTTTGAGCGCAACAAGCAGATATCAGTCCGATCTTGATGAGAGTCATTAGATAGCAGTAAAGAACATTCTTAAGTACTTGAGAAGGACTAAAGAAGTGTTCTTGGTTTATGGAAGTTTGGAAGACGAGCTTGTTGTAAGTGGTTACACATATGCAAGTTTTCAAACTGATATAGATGACTTCAGATTGCAGTCTGGATATGTGTTTACTTTGAATGGAGGCACAGTGAGCTGAAAAAGTTTGAAACAAGAAACCGTCACAGATTCTACAACATAAGCTGAATATATTGCAGCGTCCGTTGCTGCTAAGGAGGCAGTTTGAACCAGAAATTTTATCATAGAACTTGGTATGGTTCCGAGTATAGCTAACCCCATTTGCTTGTATTGTGACAACAACGGGGCGATGGCATAGGCCAAGGAACCAAAATCACACCACCAATCCAAACATATACTTAGGCGTTTTCATCTCATTCGATAAATCATTGGGAGGGGAGACGTGAAAATTTGCAGAGTTCCTATAGAATACAATGTTGCAAATCCTTCGATGAAGACTCTTCCATAAGCAAAACATGATAGTCACGTTAGGTCATTAGGTATTAGATACATGAATGATTGGCCCTAGTGCAAGTGGGAGATGTTAAGGAATGTGCCCTAGGTCAATCTACAAACATTATTTATCTTATAATTTTAGTTAATAAAATAGAGGTTTTATTTGTTGTTTTGTTATAAGTGATTGAATGTTTACCTTATAGTAAGATCCATGGGTATTTGTTGAAATATCATAAATGTCCATAGTCGGTCATTATGCTGGGAACTATAATGAATTAAGACTCGTGTGAGTCTTGATTGATGGTCATGTGATGATCATCCGTATAGAGATACAATCAAGATCATGAGTACTTGTTAGGGAATAAGGTATTGGACCAACCCGTTATGAGAACACCACATGGATTAAGTCATTAATGTTACTCTTGGTAGGTATATTATTTAGTCCTTCGACTTGAGATTACCATAAACTTCAATATTATGGGCATGATAATTTGACACAATCAAATGTTGTCTTTAACCGGAAAATTATAAAGATTGTGATTGGTTATCATGTGAATAATATGTAAAGGTGTGTAATCAAGTTAGAGTTTGTCACTCTCATCTAGAGAGATATCAATGGATCCCTTGATAAGATAGAATGATAATGACCAAGTCCATGTGAATTGATATGATCAATGTCACTTGGATGTTTTTCAGTTTACCTAAAGATTGAGACTAGTACGATTGAACATTAAGGGTGACTTTTCATGCCTTATGTTTAATCAAAAGATATCGCACGATAAAAGGATATGACATATGTTATTCATTAGGTTGTATCAATGTCGATATTCATGCTACTTGAATGAATTTTATATGATAAAATTCATGACATAAATACCCTTACGATTTGTTATATAATAACTTATTAATATGGGCATATATGTAATTTGCTTAAGCTGCCTAAATACAATAGTTGTATTACGAATAAGATTTTAAGCGAGGGCTTATCTACATATATAAATAAAGGGTAAAACCTTGAAAGACGAAATGTGTTTTTCATTTTACAATTTTCGAGTTTTCTAGATTTAGAGAGAGAAAGAAAATCGTTTTCAATCTCTCCTAGGGCTAGCACTCCATATTGTGGTCAACGTTCGTGTGTGGATTTATGATAGAGGATGCGCTCTTGAACGTCTTGAAAATCGAACAATCAAAAAGGAAATCACAGAATAAGGTATGATTTACTTTCATAGATTTAGTTTAATATAACTTATTTTCAATCCTGTTGAGGTTTTTCAAAATTTGTTTTGAGTTTTTCGTTGCATATGAACCCCAAAACCCCAACATATCGTGGCATTGGTTTTTTATTAAATAGTTTTATTGACTCTAAATCATGTATTATGTAATTCTTGATTGTTGAGATATCTAGTCAAATGAAATAGCATGTTATTAGGTAGGTGTTTGATGTTATTGTAAATTTAATTTCCTTTATGCATTAGATATGTAATTGCATTATTGGATTCTTAAATCATGTCATTTCTTGAGTTATGAAAGTAGTTCTTATCTAGGGCCATGATATATAGAGATAGACGCAGCATACACGAGTTCACTAGATGCTTAGGGATGTCGGGATCTCACCAGTAGCTTGTGCAACACACAAGGTATGGGAACCGTGGTTGTTGGCAAGTATACATCACATGTAAAGGGCACTTGTGTATTTATATATGTGAAAGGCATTTATAATGATGCGAAAGCTTCTTACAAGAATTAATTAAGCCTTAAATAGTGGAAAAGGTTGATGTGATCATGGCCGACCAGCCCTATATCATAACTATTTAACCGAATGTCAGTTTCATTTTATTTAACCGAAGTACCTTATAGCATGATTTCTTTTCAGCAAAGGTGTTATTGTTATATTTTCATATACTTGTTGTATATTTGAAAATGTGAACAAATGTCTCTCGGTGTTACTTTCTACTTTCCTGTAATCACCGTCCTTTTTATGATGATGGGTGCAATCCATCGAGTAGCAGACCAAACAAGGAGAATATCACCGTCTACCCTATGAGCCAGTGGAGTGTTACTACATCTGATTTTGTAGGTTTTTTATTTTGTCGTATGTCTTTATATATATACTCTTGGGGATGTATACTACGGGTTGAGAGATAGTTACCCGACCAGACACGTGTTGATATATAGTTATTGTCATTTGCTATATATATGTATGTGACTTTTGTTTCCCAATTTTTCATATACTTAGGTTTTACATGAATGAATTCCGCTAATTTGATAAGACTTCTGGTGAATAATCTTTAAATTGAATAAATTTTAATTTACTCTGAAATACTATTAAGTTTTAAAATGATGTATGGTTTATTAGAAAAGTAACTAATATAGTGAGTATATTAGAAAGGTTGATTAATACGTTGTTAAGTCTTACATGGTGGAGGTTAGGGCTTAATGACGGGATTAGGCTAGGCAGTGCCTTAATAAACTAAACTATACTAAAAAGAAAAAAATTAGCACCAATCCCCAACAACGGAGCATAAAGTTGGTATGCCCCGTCGAATGCACCAATTATAGGTGACGACCCCAACTACTACACAGAGCACCCCCGACCTAATCCCGTAATCAAACCTTAATCAAATCACCTAAGACTTAATTACGTATTAGTCAGCCTTTCGTCCCTATATTCCTCCAAATCCATATATTGACATATTATCCAATTTAAAGGTAATTCCAATTCCATTATCATTAAGCGAAAGCATTCATTCTCCAAAAATTCTTAAGTATAAAACTAAGAAAAGACAGCATTGCAAGCACGTAGATATAAGACATTATTCACTCAACCCAATGTACAACCCAAAATGACATAATAATAATACAATAAAAGTCAAGATATACAAATGAGTAGGAGAGTCGTCGAACTGCTAAGAAGAAGTCGTCATCGATCTTCTCCTTCCCCGGCCTGCTGCTGCTCGACAGACCTACACCCACCATCACAAACTAGACGGTGAGTAAAGTGATATTTAAGTACTAACTGGAGAATTCTATGCCACATTTCCAAAATAAGCAAATTGTATTTAAAAACATAAAGTAGTGAAATAAATTGCTAAAAGAAGAAATGTAAGTAAATACCACAGTTAAATATGTAGAAACAAACACATACTAAGTCGAGGTGATCTACGTCCTGTCGGCGGTGAAACCTATCACCTACCCTTTCTCGCTACTATATGGAGTTGTGCTCTACGCTTTACAACATCAATCTCATGCTTGACAACCACCTCGAGTCCCATAACTCATGTGTCGCGCAAGTGTAGTGGCGAGTGTCGGAACCCCGATAGACCCATGTCCCCGTGAACCGTCCATCTCTCGTGCAATGGACACTAGATAATCCCTACTTTAATTTCAAAGACAAATAATTCTAAAATTATAGGATACCAAGATAAGTTAGGCTACAAAGCCCAAAGAAAATTGAATACAAGTCTACTTAAATCCACATTATTCCATTAGCATGTTTTTTATCAATTATTTTCAAAAATGACATCAAGTGTAGGAATCAGAGGCAACGAAACAATTCACAAGGCATCATGTCACAATATTCACTCATGAATAATACAAGAACAACATGATGTGCGAGTTCAAGTAGCAATGTCTACCAATAGACCAATAAAGCAATAAGAGAATGAAATGAAATATAAAATCCTCATAGTTGTACTTACACTTCACACGTTTTTCCTAGTTTATCCGATCCCTCGACAATTCGAAATGTGTGCCCAAACGACTGAGTTCTCCCCTTAATGCTCTAACATTCAATAATGTCTCGATTTAGGCCAAATCGAAGTCGAGACAAATTTCTAAAAAAAAAAAAAAACATTTTAGTTATTTTCGGCCAATCGGCCCATTTTGCGCTTTTCGAGGTAAAACCCAGTAAAATGCTCGTCCGAAATCTCAAATATTTTATTTTTCATAGAAATTCATTATTTTCTATTTATGTTGTCAAAATATAATTTTTTCGGAATTTTTTTCCAATTTTTCTCCATTTTTCTTCTGTTTTTCTTTTCTTTTCTCCTCTTTTTTTTTCTTTTTGTTTTGGGTCGGGTCGACCCGACCCTGGCCAAGGCGCTGGGCCTGGCTCGGCCCAGGCCTATTTGGGGCTCTTCTCCCCCAACGAACCAAGGACTCCCTAGTTCATTGGGGAGTTTTTTTTTTTTTTCTTTTGGTCACGAACTGGGGTTGGCAATCCACCCCAGCTCGTGTAGGGGGAGAGACGAAACACACCCCACCGACACCACTCCACCCCATCAATGGAAACAACAAACTCACCTCGATTCGTCTCGGGTTTTCTCCTTCTCTTTCTCCTTCTCCTCCTCCAGCGAGTCTTCTTCTTCCTCTCTTCTCTTCCGATTTTCAGTTTGTTTGGTGAGGATAAAGAGTGTTAACTGAAGTATTTATGTAGCGTAAGTTTAAACCTTAGCCTTAAATCTTTGTGTGCACACGTATCCCGAGGCTTATCACATGGAGCACATTGTCCCACTTGTCTCCCAAGTCACTTGTGAGTGACTAAAAAATGTGACACCTTGCCTCATGATGGGTTAACGCGTGTCTCGATGCACATCCTATGTCTCATGATTTATTGTCTAAACTATAGGCCATTTACTTATTTAATTCCATGTGGCCACATTAAAGCCACACATTCCTCAATAAATTCACATTTTATTTAAATAAATTAAACTTACCCCAATATGCCACTACCTCGGTCCCATGTCGACACGGGACTCGAGGTATGTCCCCGCTCATCTCGATACCTACATACTCGTAGAAGAATTAATTTAATAGGCTACACAAATACAATACACTAGGCATACATCACAACAAATATAAAATGTACCTTGGCCCTTGCCTCGGTAATCGGGCATATCACAATGTGGGTCCCACAGTACAGGTCGTTGAGCCTGTTTCAAGACGTAAACACAGCTAGAGATTTTAGGGCCATTACATTATATTCTCGAATTCACCTACTACTTTTGACTTGTAGTGAGGTAAGTACGAGGTCAAACTACTTTTGACTTGTAGTGAGGTAAGTACGAGGTCGAGCCCACGAGGATTGGGATGTTCCTTATAGCTTAAACCGAAAATGGGAGTTTCTTGAAAACAAAACAAAACTATACTAGAAATTAAATGTGTAGATATTAAACTTAAAGGATCGGATTCATTCATCGGTTTTAAAAATTGTTTTGGTACTAGTTTCCATAGATAGGCTTATAGTGACTCTCGCCACCTCGTTCTCCTCATGTCAATGGAAGTAATGTGCAACATAACCACGTACTAATTAGACCACAAAACCTGCTAGATATGATGTAGATTTTCAACGAACTAGCAGCACTAAATTCTATGAGAACACCTACCACGAGTAGTAACTAGCACGAACTGCTACCATATCATATCTCAACGACACAAAGGCACATCGATTGCCAATAATAGACAAGGCCCCACTTGCCACCTAACATGATCGCCCTTACCGAGCGACAATATGATCACTAGCAATAGCCTTTGCCCAAACCGATGTGCATGTCACTTACACCATAAAAAAGAAAAAACCTTATGAACTTTATAAAACATTGTAATCAAGAATGCAACAACTAGAATTAAACAGTATTAGAACTAAAAGCATAAAACCTCATGAATCCTTAAATCTTAGAACTCAATCACATTGGTCTAGAACATGAAACTTAGCCACTCATCGACGTAGAAAACAAATAAATAAAAACTTACTAATAAGACTTAAGAGAAGTCTTCTCCCCTCCTACGAGAGATCAATCCAAAGTGCAAGTCAAGAGAATGGAAGAGAGAGTCTAAAGTCGTTCTAGGGTTTTCTATTTATAGTAGAAGTGTAATCAAAGGTATTCTCATTCCGAATCTTGCAAATCTACAAAATACGAAACTGCTAATCTTCAGATCTATTCAACTTCGTATGCATAAAATCCCAAGGCGCTGCAAATCACTAAGATGACGCTATAATACTATATTTTTCCTTTGATTTTGTCACGAACTAAGCCTAGTGCCTTGCAAGTGTCGTTTGTACACTTCCAAGGCGCTGGCCTTCACCTTGGAATTTGAGCTTCGTCTTTCTTCAGGTCTTCACAAAGCTTCATACGCAACGTCCCTAATGAGTCTTCCTTGATTTGGTCAAGTTAAGGCCAACGATTCCTTGGAAATTTGAGTGCACCTGGAGATGTTGGGAAGGGGACGAGCCTATCTTTTGCATTTTGGCTAGATTTTAGTGGGAAATTACTTTTTTTTTGTCCAATAGGCGGTATTTATCCTAAAAATATAAAAAACAAAGGTTTTGGAGTATAAATGGAGATAAAAGTCTTGTAATTTGTAGTAATATCACATTGAAATATAGCACAATTGGCGACTTATCAGGTAGCACATCAAATTTCCTGCTCGACTTCCCACCGACCTAGAAGAAAAATCCCGGTGGTGGGGCTCCTGTAGATACACTCTTATTCCTAAGTTAGAACAGTGAACAAAAAGGCTTTAGGGTTGCAGAACTGTGTTTAGTAAGTGCTTTTTGTGTTGCGCCACAATTTCTTAAAACAGAGAAACCAAGTAAGTGAGGATCCATTATAGCAAGCCTCAGAGGAGGAGACTGCAACGTACTTCAATTATTATCGAAAGTCATTTTCAACTTTCTTCAATTTCTTTTCCTTGTTTGCTTGTTTTCTTGTTCCCATCAAATGAAAGTTGCACAATGATATACTATTTCTCCTTTTATCTGGCCAAGATAAAATCACAAGAATGATTGGATATATTGAGTTCAAAATTATGCGTATATGCTTAGTTTGTGGACAACAAATCATTTTAATTTATCGAATGAGACGCATCAAGAGAGATAAGGTAGTCCAATACTTTGGAAATAGTTTTAGAAAGTAAATTTAAATATTTAAGGCAAATAGTATATACTTGCGGTGGAAATTGAAATCCTCTGTGTAATATATATATATATATATATGTATCCAAGATATGAGTATATATTTGATTCTC
The DNA here is from genome assembly GCA_039657365.1 of Stephania yunnanensis. Lineage (NCBI taxonomy): Eukaryota > Viridiplantae > Streptophyta > Magnoliopsida > Ranunculales > Menispermaceae > Stephania > Stephania yunnanensis. The sequence goes on along the minus strand of CM077585.1, from coordinate 46,719,221 downwards.
ATAGTAGTAGTAACCATGGGATATTCTACAAATAAAGCTCAAATATATATCCATCTCATGAAACCCTCTCAAAATATGTTGTGCATTAAATGATTTATGCATTTATGACGTCTCGATTAATGTATTGGATTAGAATCCAATAATTGTAAATAATATATCCATGATATGAGTACATATTTGATTCACATGATAACAGTACCCATATGTGTGTATATATATATAGTTAAAGCGTGCAATATATTGGCTTTATCAGGAGCAGTGGATTATAATTTGTTCTTAGAGGGTCCAATATTTCTTTCACATCTTTGACAAATATATATATATATATATATATATTTCTTTTACATCAAAAACACAAATACATAGTTGGGTCAACTAGCTGTATCAAACACAGCCATTCAACTCAATTTGAAACAATCGCGGATTTGACGGTGATGATGAATAGTAGATATAGTAGATATAATAAACATATAATATAGTTGGGGTTTTAACTCAAACAACATCGATATTAATTTATAGGAGCTAATTACTTACTTGTGTACTTTTTTTATGAAGTTACACTTAATTAATTAATGTGAGACTATTGTTTGAGTCCACCCATTTTCAATGTAGTCATTTTATCCATATATATTTTCTCTTTTCTAAAAGACCAAATCGATCCCCTTTCTTTGTTGTTTTATTTTGAGTTACATCTGGTGTTTTATTTTTTTATTTTTTTATTTTTTTATTTTTTTTATTTTTTTTATTTTTTTTTGGTAATAACATGATACATCAATCAAGTTGACAACATATGCGCATCTTGCGCTAATAAAAGGAGTACGCTACTTGGAGTGTTATAAGTATGCAGTCTAATTCATTAGATAGTGCTCCTCTAGCCTAAACGCCTCTGGCCTATTGAAGAGTTTGACAAAAATCTTGAACAAGATAATCAGTAAGCTGAGAGGAAGAGTAGTGACGAATGAGAGTCACCAACTCCAATGAATCAGATTCAATTTGGGTTTTACGGTATCCCCTCTCAATCGCCAGATCCAAATCCAATTTCACTCCCCATAGCTCTGCATGTAATGGAGAGCAACGACCCAGAAATTTATGAAACCTAATTCTGAAACCCCCACGTGAATCCCGAACCAAACCCGATGTTGCTGCTCTACTAGAATTCAGATATACTGCTCCGTCGCAGTTTAGTTTCAGTGTATCCGACTCTGGAGGTCGCCATTGACAAAATGCCCTTTCCTAAGGTGCGATCCTTGATTTCCTAAAAAACATCAAAGCTCGAAGAATCTCATTTGTTCTTGATCCGTGTTGGAGATGTTGGGATAGTCAACATTGACTACTTGAAAATAAAAATAAGGCTTATAAGTGTGGAGTGGACACTTCCATCTTGCCTTTGCATTTTGAAGTGAACCTCACTTTCACACTTGTAGCTTATACATAAAAATTAGTCACCACACTCTCCTCACCTTGGATTGGGACCTATATTATAAAATTGAACATGATATCAGAGCCAATGGTTGGTTTAATTGCCCATTGTCCAAGGGCCTTGTAGACATCCAACAAAAGTGGTTGATTGATGTTCTGCGGTCAAGTTAGGACTTGAGGGAGGAGTGTTGGAGATGTTGGGATAGTCTCACATCGACTACTTGGAAATAAAAATAAGACTTATAAGTGTTGAGTGGACACTCCATCTTGCCTTGGCATTTTGGAGTGAACCCCACTTTCACACTTGTAGCTTATACATAAAAAGTAGTCATCACACTCTCCTCACCTTAGATTGGGACCTATATTACAAAATTGAACAATCTGATATAGTGGACATCATTCAGTGATTTACCTTCTTTCGAGCCAAAAAGAGAACCATTCCTCCACAGCCATAAGGACCAGCAAGTAACCCCAAATAGGGTGCTCCAACCTTTATCTTTGTGATTCAAGTTAGTATCTACCCACTGATCTAATAGTTTAGTATTCCAATCAACAAAATCTCGCCCTCTAATGAGTTGATCCCAAATCCCTCATGCATTTATACACCCTCTAATCACATGTGAGAGTGATTTTGGTTCATATCTACATATACTACACATCGTCGATGATGAGATGCTCTTTCGAAAACATTTTGTTCCTATAAGCAACTTGTTATGCCTTACCAACCATAAGAAAGTTTGAATACGTTGAGGGTCATCCCATTTCCAAATATGAGACCAACCTTTCTGCCTATCATGTTGGTCATTCCCTGTAACAAATTTGTAAGCCTCTTTGACAAAAAATTCCCCATTCTTGTTAAACTGCCAACTGAATCTATCTACACCGCGAAAAGTAACTGAGGCGGGAATGGGATTTTTTTCCAAAAGTACAACAGATTTTACTTTTTTTTCCCAAAATGAGGGCCTGTTTTTTTTTCTCAATCTAGGCAATAACGCCTAATGAGAAGGCGCTATCACCATGGGTACATTCATTTGATGACGTGGCCACGTGCCACGTGGCTGAAAAACACTAATAGCGCCTTCGGAGAAGGCGCTATTGGTGTCCACGTGGACATGCCTAGTCTGGCAAGTCCACGTGGAGTACCAAATTGGAACCTGTCCACGTGGATCCACGTGGACAGGTTTGGGGACGTGGGGGGATGCGCTAATAGCGCCTTTTGAGAAGGCGCTATCAGTGCATCCCCATCATCTCCTTCCCGAAACCGACGCAGAGAATATTCTCCGCGTCGGTTTCGGTAGGGATGCAGGGGTAGGGGCGGTAGGGATCACGGATAGTAATCCCGTGACCAAGAAGGTAAGGAGGTTGGTGTATATAAGGAGGGGTGGGGGAGGAGCTCGGTGGAGAGAGACCAGAACGGGAGGAAGGAGTGAAGACCACACCCCAGCCGCCGCGGCACTAGACGCGGGAACGCAGAGGAGGTAGCAGCGGCGGAGGAAGGAGGACGAGCAGCTGAGCAGGGAGGAGAGCGGACCTGCGGCAGGGGAGCTCGGAGCAGAGCTGGGAGGTCCGTGGCAGGGGAGCACGAAGGCGTGACACCGATCGGGGAGAGGAGGCGTTACGTGGCGGGGAGAGAGGAGCAAAACTGCGGCGGGGGCACCAGACGTCTCGAGCGGAGGAGAAGGGAGGTCCTGAAGGAGGAGGTGGTATTTCTAATTTGGTTTAGGTATGTTTATTAATCGTTTTTAGGTAGTTTGTTTAGTTAGTTAAGTTAGTTTAGTTTTGTTAGTTTGTTTAGTTAGTTAAGTTAGGTTAGTGTAGTTAGTTTGTTTAGTTTAGGTATTTAGGTTAGTTAAGGTTCGGTAATTTAGTTTGGTTAGTTTGGTTAGTTTAGTTTAGTTTAGTTTAGTTTGTTTGTTTAGTGAGTTCATCAATTAAGATGGTTAAGTTTGTTGAGGTTCGTTTGTTTATTAATTTTTTTTAGCTTAGTTTGTTTAGTTAGTTATGTTTGTTTAATTTAGTTAGTTTGTTTAGTTTAGGTATTTAGGTTAATTAATGTTACTTAGGTAGTTGAGGTATTTAGGTTAGTTTAAGTTTATGTATTAGTTTGTTTAAGTTACATAGGTATGTCTAAGTTAGTTTAGTTACTTTGTAGTGCCACCTAATTGTGCTTACGACGCCCAACTGCACCGCATCGAATTGCGTGGACATCATCATGAAAATTGGGTGACTTTTCACGCAAGCTACATAAACATGTGGGAAAATCGTGGGGACACCATTGCAACAGCGGCACTGAATGAAGGGCATGACCATCAAGACTACATGACGTGGTATCGATCGGTCACTAGGAGATTCGTAGGACACGACGGGGCGTTACGTGACTACTCGGTAATCTTCTAACTCTTACTTTTTCCTCAAACATTTAATATTTTATATCCGATCGTTTTTCGAGCTCTTATTTTTTGTATATCAGCGTAACTTGGTGCATCGACTTAGGCGTGTGTTTATTGAGGATGGGTACGAGCAAGGTCTTGATGCCCTTGATGAAGGGATTAAAATTTTGGACGAAGATGAAAGACAAAGGTCTAATCTTTCGCATGACGGAATTGACGTCCAACAAGACATAGATGAGGATAATGAACTAGAAGATGAAGAAGACGATCAGGGCGAACCAAACATAGAGGTGAGAAGAAGACGAACACGACCGAGAGCGTCGCGCGGAACGCACCGACGTCCTCGCCCACCACGTCCATCTACTCGGACTGAGATTGCTTTGCGAGAGTAGCGACGTTCTCCTCCAAAGACGTTCATCTTGTTCGAGAGTGAGTAGAACAGAGAATGTTGGCGAGAGTAGTCATTCTTCTCATGGGTACATTCTGCATCTTCCACGCCCAACCGAACCTCAAATGTTTGTACCGAGGCCACCGAGCGTGAATCTTCCTCCTTACCATTTTGATCCTTACGCACTGGGCCTTCGTCTTCATATGTGGACCATGGAATGCCTCATCATCAAACGTATCCATCACTGCCTCCATACATGCCTAGTCCATATACTCCTACTCCGTACAATTACAATATGGCGTATAGTGGAGACCCTTCATTCATGAACTTATTGACCATGCCGCAGCCTCATGTTCCATTCCCCCAACCCCATGCAGGAAGCCACTATTTCGGGATGGTTCCACCTCCTATTTTTGGTAGCATCAGTAGCAAAGGTGAGTCGAGTCAAGAACCAGAGGAAACGCATCAATCTACTCGACGTGATTCATCGCAAGACCAGCGGAGTCAACAACCTCAACCGGATGTACAAACACATCGTCCAACTAGACAAAGTGTACGTCCGGTTTGCTTCACCGAGGAACAACGTCAACGGAACCGCCGAAATAGACCTGCATGATGAGTTGACTTAATGTCATGGTGATTTGTAAATAATTTATATTTTGGGTTCATGAAGTACGTGTATTCAACCTTCTCATTGAATAATCTTATTTCTCATGTTTTCCATATTATTATAATGTCGTAGATTTGATTACTCTTCAATAGTTAGTTTAGTTTGTTAAGTTAGTTTAGGTTATATGTATAATTTAACTTAAGTGGTATTTTTTAGTTAGTTAAGTGTCGGTGGTTAGGTTATATTAGTTTAGTTTGGTTAGGTTAATTAGGTTACTTACTTAATGTAGTTTAGTTTAGGTGTTGAGGTTACGTTTGTTTAGTTTCATTTGGTGGTTAACGTGGATCATTTTTTGGTTGTTTGTTTAGTTAGTTAAGTTAGTTATTTTACTTTACTAAGTATGTATTGTTTAGGTGGTTATGTTAGTTAAGGTTAGTTATGTTAGTTCATGTTAGTTAGTTTAGTTTGGTTAGTTCCATTTAGTTAGTATGTTTAGTTTGCAATTAAGCTAGTTAAGTTAGTTATTTTAGTTTACTTAGTTTGTATTGTTAGGTGGTTTGGTTAGTTAAGGTAAGTTAGTTTAGTTTGTTAGTTAGTTTAGTTTCGTTATGTTGGATAGTTAGTTAGTTAGTTTAGTTGAGGTTAGTTAGTTACTTAGTTTAGTTTGGTTTTGTTAGGTTAGTTTTGGTTACTTAGTTTAGTTTATTTTAGTTAGTTAGTTAGTTACTTACTTTGTTAGTTAGTTAGTTTAGTTAGTTTAGGTTACTTACTTTAGTTTGTTAGTTACTTTAGTTTGGTTATGTTAGTTAAGGTTACTTAGTTTACTTTGGTTAAGGTTAGTTATTTATTTTAGTTTGGTTTGGTTACTTTAGTTAGGTTAGTTAGTTTAGTTTAGTTTAGTTAGTTACTTAGTTTAGTTTGGTTAGGTTAGGTTACTTAAGGTTACTTAGTTTAGTTTAGTTAGTTAGTTAGTTAGTTAGTTAGTTAGTTAGTTAGTTAGTTAGTTTAGTTTGGTTCGGTTAGTTAAGGTTAGTTAGATTAGTTTAATTTGCTTAGTTAAGGTTAGTTAGTTAAGGTTAGTTAAGGTTAGTTAAGGTTAGTTTAGTTTGTTAATAAGTTTAGTTTGGTTAGGTTAGTTAATATTAGTTAGTTTAGTTTACTTTGGTTACTTAGTTAGTTAGTTAAATGGGTTAGTTAAGTTAAGTTAGTTAATTAGTTATTTAGTTAGTTCGGGTTAGTTAGTTATTTAGTTTAGTTCGGTTTGGTTTGATTAGTTAAGGTTTGCTAGTTTAGTTTAGTTTAGTTTAGTTAGTTAGTTAGTTAGTTAGTTAGTTAGTTAGTTAGTTAGTTAGTTAGTTAGTTAGTTACTTATTAGGTTCATTGGTTAGGTTAGTTAATGTTAGTTAGTTTAGAAAAGAGAGTTGAAGGTTGAAACCAATGTATATATATGCCTATTCATAATTGGTTTCATTTTTATACAAATATAAACTCCTCATATGCATATTCAAATTTGTTTGTAATTGTCGATATCGCTCGACTCGACAGCACGACGACGACGGTAGCGCGATGGCAGACGGAAATGGCCGAGGACGACGCGGTCCAAGCTTCACATGGTGATGGCAAGCGGCGGTGGCGGACAGTTTATTAAGTCCATTTGGTGACGTGGCAGTGACGGGGCGGTGATGTGGCATTGACATGGCGGTTGCGGACAGTTTGTTAAGCCCAGTTTAATTAAGTCTAGTTGGTCTGCCACGTGGACGCCACGTCAACGCCTCCTCAAATACACATTTAACTGATAACGCCTTTTCAAAAGGTGTTATCAGTTAAATGTGAGTTGGAGGTGACGCGTCGTCCACGTGTCTGCCACATGTAAAGATAGCACCTTTTGAAAAGGCGCTATCTGTACAAACCCAAGCCACGTAGACGCCACGTCACCTCCAACCAAATCACCCTACACCCAATAACGCCTTCCCAAAGGGCGTTATTGCCTACTCCCGTAATAAAAAAAAATCTCCCTATTTTGCGAATTAAATTGTAAAGATAGCCTAGTTTTGGAAAAACCACCGGGAATGGTTCTAATCTTGTCAAAAGTTTCTGCAGGGAGTAAAGCATACATTTCACAAAAAACCGCGGAAAAAAAAAAAGAATCAATATGTCGATTCTAGCCCTTTTCGATTTCTTTTTTCATAGCAGGACTTTTCCACATCCTAACTAGGTTGATTTTGGTAAAATCCCAACTGTAGCATCCCCGATCTTGATTATGGCGATACTCGGCCTGAAACCTTGATTAAGCCCCGGTAACCTAGTCAAACTTAACTAGAACCAACAGCCTCTCCATCTGTACCTGATAAACTCAACCCGTATATCAATATTGAATAAATAATTCAAAATATATGCAGCAAAAAATTAAAACTTTTTTTTATAATTGAACGATATACATAAATATAGAGTTTATTAAAAACCAAACCCTCGTTTGTAAACCTCTCAATTATGTTCATAGACAACAAATAACTCAAACAGTGTGTATATATATATATATATGAAGGCTCATTACATCAAGAGAATATAATAAAACTCCTAAATCTTCTCATTTCCTTTCGCTGAAGCACTAGATTTTGAACCTGAAATATTAAATTTAGGGTGAGCACTCCAACTTGCTGAGTAAGTAAGGATTTATAAAGCCATCAGCATTCTATATAATAATCAAAAATATTATGCAATAACAATATGCACCAAAGTTAACTAACAAGATTATGGAAAGCATATAATTCAATAAATAACATATGTAAATCAAAATGTCAATGACTATTACACTGTAATTCTCATTTTATTTGTAAAAGTATGGTCGATTACCAACTGACCCCATTAATGCGATTGTTATATTAACATATTGGTTGATATGCTATCTAGTCAATCCATTAATGTACAATGGTTCTATCCTAAACCCTCTAGTGAATATGTAACCCACACAGCCTATCTAACTGAGTAGGAGTTACATATAGGCCAAGAGATCAACCCCGCATCCTATATAACCTGGTTTCAGTCTCAAGAGTTACTCTCTTGGATTACATTAGACACCGTTTTTCATTTAGTAAAAAGATTTATAGTGTACATAGTCCCTCATTCAGTCCATAACCTACATGAACTACATATACTAAAATAGCCAGGCAACATTGATAAATAAGTGAATTCATACTTACTTAGGTTCATGTGGCGGCCCTCGCCACCCCGGGGTGACGTATCTTTGTGTACTCCTTGCCAGCTGGCCCTACTACACGTGTACGGTACCTGCCCGTCCTTTTTTTATCTCAAATTTGTATCCACTTGTGTGTGTATTGTGTATAAATGACATATTAAGCAGAAGTTGTACTTGAATGCAAAAATTATTAAAAATCAATTAAACAAATCCTATTGTGGAAAAACCCTGAAAAGTACTCTATATAAAAGTAGACAATTGTATCATATAAGTATCTATGTACAATGTCATGTCACTCCCCAGTTCCCAAAAGAATCAAAATATCAAGATAATCACACGTACAAGTAATCCTCAGAGGTAGGCAATCAAAGGTAGTCGCCTAAGATCCCCTTGTCTTTACTTGTAGAATCTGCACTCAATCATCACAGAAGAAAATGGGTGATGAATCCAGTCAGTAAAATCCCAAGGAACTTCTCTGAGCATTCAAATAAGCAAATAGAATTCGATAAATATTGTTAAATAAACATGCGGAATATAAACAGGTAATTGTAAGTAGGACATCGCATGCATAAATAACGATAAAGTGCAAATGTGTGTGTCTGTTCCAGTCAGACTAGACCATACTTCGGAATACCCTCCCAGGATCCCACTAGTGGGCGCACCCAACTAGCTATCACCTGGTCTTTCTCGGTGGCCGACGTAGACCTACAACGCACCGACACATGTATCAGTTCATTATAAAAAATTCAGTGGGAGTAACTCAACCAACTGCGCAAACAACGACAAGATATAGATATAAGAATGACCATATGGAAATACTGGAATTGAATGGAATTACAAAGCAAAATAAATACTCGAGTTTTTTCATTGGGTTTTACAAACTTAACAACGCACTCCAATACCCCGTAATCAATCCCCGAGTCCAAGTCCACTGAGTCCTTGGTCACCAATTGATCACCCGTGTCAACCTATGTCCATTTATCAATAATTTAATTTGGTATGACAAGTTACAAAAATTTCTAAAAATTTTAGGCCAAATTGCCTATTTCGCACTTTTCGAGGCAAAACCAAGCAAAAAGTCGTGTTCGACATTCCCACATATTTTCTTTTCATAGGACTTTATCAATTTCTATTTATTTTATCGAAATATTTTTTTTCAAGATTTTTCCAATTTTTTCAGAATTTTCCAAATTTTTCTTTCATTTTTCTTCTCTTTTTAAATTTGATTTGGGTCGGGTCGACCCAAACAACTTGGCCTATGGGTCGAGCCTGGCCCGTTCTAGGCTCGGCCCATACAGGGGGGTGCACAAGCGCGCACTCGCGCGCGCGTGTGCACTATCTTCCCCGATCAAACCAGAGGTTCGATTGGGAGCAGTTTTTTTTTGTGTGGTTTGGGTTGGGGTTGCTCTCCACCCCAACCCCGGTGGACTCGATGGCAGGGGAGACACCCCTGCCATCACCACCGCGACTCGGTTCGGCCTCCATGGCCGAACCCTTGTCTCGCCCACCACGACCAACCACCGAAACCCACAACCAAAAGCCACTAAGACCCACAACCAAAAGCCACGATGTTTCCACCTTCTCTTCTCTCCTTCCTCCTCCTCCTCCCCTCTGGTTCCTTTTTCCTTCTCTCCGCCTCTCGACTCTGGTGTGTGTGTGTGTGCGTGCGTGGGGTGTGTGTGTGAGGTGAGAGAAACGGTGGTGGAGCGTGGTTTAGATAAAGATAAGTGATGTTGACTTTGTGTCTTGACACCAAAATGTGACACAACTGGGGCACTCGCCCATGTTTTCGGGCGTTTCGACGCACGGTTTGGCGTCCGAACCGGGATATACGCATACACCCACGTCATTAGCCACCTAATACCCATTCCATATTAGTTACTTGGCCGATTTTTATTTAATTTGTGTGTGTTAGTTTCCTCGACCTAATATTCGATCGCGTCAACTACCCAGTACCCGCGTTGACACGTATATCGAGGCGAATACAGTTCACACAATCTCACACGTATTATTATGCAACATACATGCATGCGATGTATTTCAATAAATTACACTGCAAATAAGCAACCAACACATCGGTGATCGTGCGAAGCAACGACGCGAGCAATGCAACGCGGAGGTCGGCGGCGCGGCAAACAGCAGCCATAAGAACCGGCAGCGACGACGCCGGCAAGCAGTGTCTTACGGGCGTAGCAATCGGCTTGGCGAGACGCCGGCGAGCAATGCAGTGAAAGCAGCAACAATATGGAAAAGGGGCGGATCGGCAGCGATGGCGTGCGAACACGGCGATGCGACGTAACGCAATGATGAGACGACGCCACGCGCAGGCGTGGGCCGACGAAGTGTGTCAGGCGAGCGACCATGGCGCGCGCGAGGCAAGCAGCAGCTTAGCGATGGCGCGCTGATGGCGCGGCGGTTTCAATCGGTCGACGAAATCGCGACGACGCGGTGGAGGTGAGATTTATTTCACTAAATTTCAGTTTGATGTGAATAATTTGAAATAAAATAAGCCATCAAATGTTTAAATGGACACCAGGGACTAGGAGTCGGGCGTCGGTGGGCAAATCGAGACGCGAACGAGACATTTTGAGGTTCGCGTTTTTCGAGGTAAGTAAACCAGTTAGGGACCTATACAGTATTCCACGTTTATCCATTGACTGTTGTTATTTACTGTTTTGTGATAACTTATTGTTGTTCACTGCAAAATTATGCCCAACTATGCCCATATGTGTAGTTCGCTGGGGCTAACTCGCTCGCACACACATATGGGGGAAACATAGAAGATGTATATGTCTTTCAGAGTAATTGGGGAGGCATATACATCTACATTGGGAGTGAAAGTACTATGCCCATATGTGTAGTTCGCTGGGGTTAACTCGCTCGCACACACATATGGGGGAGACATAGAAGATGTATATGTCTTTCAGAGTAATTGGGGAGGCATATACATCTACATTGGGAGTGAAAGTACTATGCCCATATGTGTAGTTCGTTGGGGTTAACTCGCTCGCACACACATATGGGGGAAACATAGAAGATGTATATGTCTTTCAGAGTAATTGGGGAGACATATACATCTACCTTGGGAGTATCACTCATTGATGAATTGTTTAAAGTCTTGTATATTCATGCATATTTATTTCTTTCGTTCTATTTGCATGAATTTGACTGCTTTAGATATCATGAACTGTTGCTTTGGATCTTATGAACTGTTGCTTTGGATATTGTGAACTGTTGCTTTGGATCTTATGAACTGTTGCTTTGGATATCATGAACTGTCGCTTTGGATATCATGAACTGTTGCTTTGGATATTGTGAAATGTCGTATATATGTCCTACTGGATTTACTTACCTGGGCTCGTCATTCTTATGTTTGACTGAGTGCAGCGCCTCGGACGAGTAGCGAAGGGAAAGCTTCATAGCTAGGTGAAACTTTTTTGTAAAACTCGAAAAATATTAATAACTCAACTGTAATGTTGAATGTACTGATAATGATGGATTGGAAGGCTGATTAGGTCCGCGTTGACCTTGCGAGACGGGCTCGGGGGTCCACGTGGGCTTAGGCCGGGCGGGGCCCAATTCGTGAAAAATTGGGGCCGTCACAGTTCTTGTATCTATTCATGGATGAATATCGTGACATGATGCCTTGTGAATTATTTTGTTGCCTCTGATTCCTACACTTAATGTCATTCTTGAACAAAATTGATAAAAAAAACATGCTAATGGAATAACGTGGATTTAAGTATACTTGTATTCGATTTTCTTCGGGCTTTGTAGCCTAACTTATCTTGGTATCTTAGAATTTTAGAATTATTTTTCTTTAAAATTAAAGTAGGGATTATCTAGTGCCCATTGCAAGAGAGATGCACGGTTCATTGGGATATGGGTCTACCGAGATTCCGGCACTTACCACTACACTTGCGCGACACACGAGTTTTGGGACTCGGGGTAGTCGGCAAGCATAAGATTGATGTCGTAAAGCGTAGAGCGCAACTCCGCTATTTATGTGAGATATGTTGAGCGCAGCTCCATATAGTAGTGGGAAAGGGTAGGTGATAGGTCTCACCGCTGACCGGACGTAGATCATCTCGACTTAGCCTATGTCTGTTTCTACATCTTTAACTGTGGTATTTACTTGCATTACTTGTTTCAGCAATTTATTTCGCTACTTTGTGCTTTTAAATACCATTCGTTTCTTTTGGAAATGTGGCATAAATTCTCCAGTTAGTACTCAAATATCACTATACTCACCGGCTAGTTTGTGACGGTGGGTGTAGGTCCGTCGAGGAGCAACAGACCGAGGAAGGAAAAGATCGGTGAATTCCTCTAAGCAGTTCGGCGACTCTCCTCACTCATTTGTATGTCTCGACTTTCGTTGTATTATTATTATTATGTCATTTTTTGTTGTGCATTGGGTTGAGTGAATAGTATCCTTTATATACGTGCTTGTGATGTTGTCTTTTCTTGGTTTTTCACACTTAAGAATTTTTGGAGAATGAATGCTTTCGCTTAATGATAATGGAATTGGAATTACCTTTAAATTGGATAATATATGAATTCATGGATTTGGAGGAATATAGGGACGTAAGGCTGACTAATATGTACTTAAGTCTTAAGTGATTTGGATAAAGGGTTGATTACGAGATTAGGTCGGGCGGTGCCTTGTTTAGTAGTTGGGGTCGTCACGTTGGCCATGTCCAGTGCATACCAGACCTTCCTTACCGTCTTCTCGAAGTTGTCCGAAGACCTTCCGCACAAAAGTATTCAGATAACTGCGGCTTCAACCGGAGAATTGGGAAAGGTGGCGGAACCACTTACTCTCCCCTGAAAGCCGTAGTAAGAAGGCATGGTTCGAGTTCATGGCTACACCAGATACATACCCTGGTTTGTAGGAGTTTCACTTCCTGCCATTGAGAACCTAACCAACACCGAAGGTGCGGCAGACACTGTAACGAACTATGAGCTTATGTAGGTAATTATTAAGCTTATGTTCGGGTTTAGGGTTTGAGAAAAAATTTATATTGTGTTCTTATATATTTTATTGTGTTTGTGCTTTTTGCAATACAGCGTAACAAATGAGCATTAGACACCGTGATAGCATGGATTGACTTGCTCGAGGGGACGGCCAAAATGGAGGTTGCATGGAGAATGACGAATGCGGTAAAGTTTTTGACAGGGATTGGTCTTGCCACTACCACCACCACCACCACCACCACCACCACCACGCCGCCACAAACAACACCACGACATCCCGAAGTGTACCAACAAGATATTCCCAACATGATAGTGCCCCTCCTACATCTAATCCGAGTGCCTCACAGCCCCCAAAAACCAAACGCATGCACAGGAACACATACTAGTCTCGAAATGGGAAGAAGAGCAAGTGTTCAGTTGTTTGAACTCAAATGTGTGTTGTACCCCTTTGTGATTGTTTTGGATATTGTTAAACTTGTTTAGGGTGTTTTTTCTAAAAAGTGTGTTGTACTCATTACTAAACCTATTTTTTGATGTGTATGATTATTTAGTTTATGGCTTTAATTTGCTTATACTCTATTGCGCGTGACATTATTGTGAATGATATTGGTTTACCTAATTAAAACTTGAATTCTTCGGTTCAGGAAGGTTCTCGGTCCCTCAGGTCTGAGACCACACCTTTTGACTCGGACCTACAGGACCGAGAAAACATTTACTGGTATCGGCTACCTATGCCCGACCAATTGTAAATCTTAAAAAATCTGAACATGTTGGCCATGCGATACCGCAAGCCTTTATATATTGGTCACACTGTACCGAGACAAAACGCAACATACTTTGGTAGGCATTGGCCGAGACCTGTAACCCGTCGGTGAACATGACACAGAGACGTATGGAAACTCGAAGGTAATCAAGGCACCCAATATCCTCTCATGGCACCCCAAAAAATATTAGGGCACCCCATACACGAATCACTGTATAGAACTAGTCGGTAATGAAAGTTCATCCTGCCCATCAATGTTTCGGTCACGTTTTAGCTATGAGTGACCGAAATTGTTGTCTTTGTCTCGGTGACTCGTGTCTGAGATGAGCGAACTTATTTCGGACCTGCTTGACAGGAACGTAATTTTTCTGAAAGAAATACATAATACAAGGCCAAAACGTAAAGCAAGTATTGTCATATATAACATGATGTAATGTCCGTTTCAACAACCTATATGGATAGATACAAAATGAACATGTATATATAATAAAATACACAAATATAACATGTGTAATATGTTGTGTTTTCCAAAATGCACAAGTATACAAGTCATTCAAAAAAATGCTATCAAAGTTGTTTGAGAATCTAAGGTTCACCTAAGTCTATTACATCAGTCGTGCCTTGCTGAGAATGCATGGTTGGAGTGCGATCTTGAACGCGGAATCCTATGCCCTACTCCTTAGCATCAGTCTCCACGAAGGTGTTTCATAATGAAAAAACGGGAGGAAAGGGTGCATCATCTTTGAACTTCACCTATAAATTGCGAAATCACGTAGAAAATAAGTTTTAAACATTAAAAACTTTGAAAGGAAAAATAAAAAAATATCAATTAAGTGGAATTATATGAAACTTACCTTAACCAAATGAATGTTGTTGACGTTTGTGACCTAAATAATAACCCTCTCTCTAAAGGTTGATGGAGGCGAGTTACGCAAAGGAATGTAGGTCAAGCAATTGTCACATGAAACATTCATTAACATGATATTAAAAGTGGTTGCAATCAATAGACCCATATCGAGAAAAGTCATTCACTTTTTCAATCCAACCTCATCGACGTCATTGCAATCCACGTAATTCCTTATGGTTCCATAGCCTTCTCCTATAACTTCACCCCATAGAACTTGTTTTTCATCCAATTCATGGAGAATGCCTTCTCTAATTATCCTCCAACTATCTCTATCAGGTAGACCAAGGCCGGCGGTAATACACCAGAATCCATAAGGACCATCGCTAAACACATCGAAGGTATTCTCAACATACGGAACCCAATCTGATTGAATGTTATAAATGAACCCAACCTTAGACACGCCCATTGAAACTCCACGGGTTCGGTATATTTTGGCAACTTATGACCTTTGTTTCTTTCGCGAACAAGCAAACTCCTCGTGATCGGACACATATTCAAAATCACTAGGAAGCCTTATTATAGACGTATTGTCTTCATCGGGCTTTCTTTTCAATGTTTTTTACTTCCTTTTTTTATGTTTGGTCTCCTTTTTGTCTTCACCTTAGCAAGAGGTGGAATCACCGATGTGGATGAAGGGTTACTAATCTCTCTCAATTATTAAATGATCCTCAAATAGTCATCCTCATGAATACAACCTCCAAACTTGTCAATGATCATTTGGATTTCGTCATTGAAGTTATAATCAGCCCGATCCAAAGGCTGCTCAGGTATCAAACTCAACTTCTGCTAATAACTATATATGTCCTCAAGTGGTATAGGTGAACCTGCCAAAAGATGTACATTAAGATCATGTGCACAAAGAAGGCCATATGTAGAGTGTATGTCACAACCATAAAAAATTGGTCGTTCCCGACATTCTCTATCTGCTCTAATTCTTCACGAATCAACATGAGTGTTTTTTGGGAGACATAACCCCGCGAATGACGATACAAAGGGCCCATGAAACCATGTTGCACCACATTCAAACTCCGCTCAAACAATGCATTTATCTTGTTGTGTTGGCTGTCTATCATGCCATCAATGACACCCCAAAGCGCCTTAAAGTTTGTTTGACAATGCTCAACATCTTTCTTAAGAGTTGAATCTACAGACTCAACTATTTGCGTCATTGTCTCTCCCAGATGCATAATCTTATCCGTCTATGCATAAACAAATTTTTCATTGAACTCCCCAACCCAAGTCTTCTCCAAATAATCAACCAACCCTTTCACATCTTCGTAATCATGTCGTATCTCGTTATACCCATAGTCAAACTAGGCATTGGACTTCGCATACATCAATGTCGTCCACTTATCATTAAAAAGTGTGAAGTCCTCATTTCTTGTAAACATTTTCTTAGTGTTGGTCAAGACATTTTGATTTATGTGCCACATGCAAAGTAGGTGAGATGATTAGGGAAATATTTGTTAGATTGCAGTGATAAGTCCCAACTCTCTATCAGTGACAAAACACCCGATGAAGACTAACCCTCCAATATTTGCTTCAAGATCTCTAAAGTCCATAAGTAGTTGTCATTGCTCTTCGACGACATAAAAGCAAACCCAATAGAGAAAGCGACCTCAATTGAAGTCACCGCAATAATCTCCAACAATAGCATGCGATACCTATTGGTTTTGCATATCCAGTCCATGATAAGGACCAAAGGGAAACACCGCACGAAATTGATAGAGTCAATATGTGCCCAGAATATGTCAGTCATGACATTCGTATCATTATCCTTTTTATGCCATGACAAATAGTTATTTTGCTCCAATAAGTGCAACAGTTGTTGCATATGCGTTCTTCTACCGGCTTCGCGTTCTCGTTGTCTTTGTCGTGCATTGTAAATCGTACAAAAAGTGGAAGCATTGTTTTCATCCCTTTGCCTCAATGTGTTCAGGATATGTCTTGGCATCACATTCCCTTTAGTCCTTTGCCCCACTATAACCTTTTCATCCTAAGACAACCGATAGGCATATGAGTGCCCTTCCTAGTACTTCACGGTCTTATAGTTGTGACGCCCACATAGCATATTCAAATACCATGAAAAGGTTGAATGTTCCTTTATGTAAATAAGAAAAGGGCACTCGCATTTCTTGGTGCCACTATGAGGCCTTGTTTTATCCTTCCCTTCCTCTCCTATGTTCAAATTTGGTGTTTTTTTCTCAAGTTTTGTCGCTTTGGATATCCCTATTCTTTGAGAAATACCCTTATATGCACCAGACCTCTCACAAGCAAGTTTCACCCTACCCCTACGCCCGGTCCCTCTAGCATCTGACTTTTTCGTAACCAACACAAGTTTTCTTTCCTGTCCCAAGTTTTAAACCCATTCAACAGACTTCTTCCTAGACTTGAATAGTTCTTCACGATTAAAAAGACTTGTGTAGTCTTCAAATTGAGATGTGGATGATGTGGATGACTTTTCCTGCAAAAGGAATGTGTCTTATAAGATCTGATAATGAAAAAATGAATAAACAGTTGAAACATATTGTTTCGATTTTGCACGTCCGAGAATCATCAAAAAGACTCGGCTATACAAGTCCGAGATTATGCATCATATCACGGTACCTACACACCGAAACTAACGACACATTGTCACTACATGATTTTGGTTGTATTAGTCTGAAACTGATCCTAGAGCGTCGACAACATACAACTGAGACCATATATATTGTCTCGATTTTTGTGGGCCGAACACTTCTCGTCTCCATTACAATTTGAAAAATGCAAAAAAACATAGAAAAATGGAGAAAACAAACCTTATCTTCTTCTACGTCTGCCTCCTACTCCTTATTTTCACCCAATACATGTTAACTGTGATCTAAAAATGACCAATCTTACAAACTCTACAATACAAAACCCACTTTATTTTCTCTTTCAAAAACGACTCAACCAAATGATACAACCACCAAAAAAATCCAGTAACAACATACTTACAATGTCCAGAACCCCCTTGAATCGAGAAATGGTCACACCAGATGAGGGATTGATTGCACTTGACGAAATTTTAAGGCTTGTATGAAGGTGGGTACTTGGGAAGAGAAGGTTTTTTTATCATGAGTCAATAGTCGGGTTTGAGATGGCATTTTTGGCATTTCTATCCAAAACCAATTTTCACAAAATTTTCCCGGGTGCTATGATTATTATGCGAGTACACATAGCCTGACTCAAAAAATAAAGTGTGGATGTAATCAATTAACCTAACAATTAGAGCAACTGCATTTTCTTCGCCTCTTTTATTGCTTGCTATTTAAACTTTAAAGCTTAAACCATGTAAAGAAAATGCAATTAGTGTAAAGAATGTTTGCATGATCGATGAGAGTGGGGTGTCCATCTTCAACGTGTCTAGAAAAAGGATAAAAGAGTAACAGTCTGGATGACGAATTATGCATACCAAGTTTCGACCGGGACGATAATATTTACTTAGATTAAACACAATTGGACATTGAGATTATCCTAGCTTGATTAGAAAGGACTTGAGTGATGTAACTTTTTGTCGCGTTTCTGTATGTTGTAATTTCATGGGCAATTATAAGCCCCCATGCATGTTATCTAATGATAAAAAAGAACGTTCGCTTATAGCAACTTAAGATTGGTCAATGCTTGAGATTATATGCTCCATCCGTTCCACAATAAGTGTCTTTTTAGCTATTTTAAAATATTTCACAATATTTGTCATTTGATAGTTTAATACACATTAATTACTTAATTGACTTTTATACCCTTCATAGAAAAAGAAAATCTAATAAGTACACATTAATAACTAGTGTATGTAGAAGTGGTGGAGTTATGAGAGATAAATAGTGCACTACAAAATGATACCAGATTAGCAACGGGTAAGTCCGTCGCTAATTAGTATTTCCCGTTGCTATAGCGTGTTAGCGACAGGAATAGCGATGGGAAATCTTGTCGCTAAACTTGTTGTCGTTATATCGGTATAGCGACGGGTGTCAGAAATTGCGACGGGATAGTGACAGGTCTCCATCGCTAAATCCCATCGCTATATTCTGACATATTATCAAAAAAATTTGTTTTTTTAAATATTATTTTAAAAATGAAAATAGTGATGATGGAGGCGAGGGAGGGCGGCGGAGGAAGAGAGGAACGGGAGCAGGAGGTGAAGGAGGAGGAGGAGAGGGAGGGGAGACGGATGAGGGAGAGGCGCGGCAGAGGTGGTGGAGGAGGGCGCGACAGAGGTGGTGGAGGAGGGCAAGGAGGATGCGGTTGAGGCAGTGGCGAGGCAATGGAAACGTCGGTGGAGTCAACACCTATGAAGGCCCATTCAGACAGCTCCCCACCGCGCACAACGTCGATTGCGACGACCCCTCCCCTGCAAACCCCCGCCCTCCCTAAAATCACCCCCACCAAACCAACATACATGAAAACCAAACCAATATTCAAATCAAAATAGAGCTTTTACCCACCACCGACTCCACCGGCGAGGAGTTGCTGAACGCAGCGACCGGGCCATGAACGCGGCGAGGAAGTCTTCCACGTCGCTCTCCATCTCCATGGACCCCACCATCGACTCCACCGCGAAGGAGTTATCGAACCAACCTAATCCAGAAGAGGGAGAAGACTTGGTGGTTCACTTGATCGAGAGGGAGAGGGAGAGAGGAGAGAGACGGGGGAGAGAGGTGGGGGTGGGGGGGGGGGTGGGGGTGGGGGAGATAGGAGATAGGAGAGAGGGAGGGTGAATAGTTTATAAATGGGGAAGATTAGGGTTTGGTGTTGGGAGAGAGAGAGTGTATTGAGCGAGAATTTTCTTGCCCAACAATTAGCGACGGGGACGTCGCTAACCTCATCGTTAATTTGGTCAACAGGTCAACCAGAACTTCCTTCGCAAATCCGTCGCTAATTGATGCATTTTTTTGTAGTGGTGATTTAACAATTTAATTGTTATTTTTTCCTTAATCAAAATAATTAAATAATTTTTTAAGAACTGTGAACAACTTTAAAATGTCACTTAAAAAGAAACGGATGGAGTTTTTTTTGGTATATAATTTGAATTTTTGGTATATATAATTTGAGTTTTGTGAAAATTTAATTCGATTAATGCCCAAGAAGTAAACGATTGACTCCAAAAAATTTCGCGATGAGGCTGAATTGCCCCCACGTAAGGGACTTCCTTTTTCTAAATATAAATAATATATATATATATATATATATATATATATATTGTGAAAAATAAGCGATTAATGCTATCAGATAAAAAAAACAATAAATAAATATTAATAATATATAGTGTAATTAACATTGATTGGACCAGCTAGCTAGAGATCCAGAGTTGTCTTTTGCTGGTCAAGTGGCGGAATTATTGCATGTGGTTCCAGAACTCCAAAATGCCGCCGGTTCGTCATTCACAAGCGTGATGACATTAAAATGAATTGACAGTTGCATCAATTAAATTCACACCAAATAATAAAATACTGTAAGTGATAAATCACCCGAAAGAAAAATTAATAAATTATTATAGGTTTTTTTAAAACAATAAATTATTATATGTTAGAAAATAAGTCAATACTCCATTGTTCTCAAAGTTAATGTAAGAGAATCTCTAATTGAACTATGGATTGAACAGAAATAGATCCGCATATGACACAATCCACATCTAACTCAAAAAATATTTTATAATAAGATCATAAATTGTGAATGTTTAGCTGATGTAACAAAAAATCAAAGTGGAGAGTGTTTACTACAATGTCTATTTCTAGACATTGTAATTCATTGTCATATCATCGTTGTTTATTTATAGAAAGTTTTAAAAAGTCACAATTCATAGTCTAAATTCACATTACCATTGTAGACCATTTTGAAATTTGAATGTATATCCGCTAGAACAATTTTGATATTTAATAGAGGTTTTAAAACCCCTATTAAAAGGGGGTGTTATTAAATAACACCTAATTGATATGAGTTTTAAAAAATCTCTATGTAATACATGTATTAAAAATTGAAATATAACACATTTTCATATGACATTTAATAACACTTTATTTAATAGAGGTTTTAAAACCTCTATTAAAGGCCAAAAATGTTTTAGTGATTTAATGTCACATAAGATAAACATTCTCCCCACATCCATGTAGTCAAGGCATCAATACATGCTCTAAATCCATATTATCATTGGATATGCTCCATATATAATGACAAAAATCGAGTCAGTATTATATAAAAGCTTAAAGCAACTCTAATGAAGATGCGGATTGGATGTCGATGTGTGTCACTTATGACTAAATAGACATTGTAGTGAAAAAAACATCTCCAACGGAATGCGAATTTTGAATATTAAGATGACATGGATAGACATTGTCTATTTTGAATGTCAGTTCTTGACATTCAAATTGACATCTATGTTGCATATTAAGATTTTTTTTAATATTTACTTGTTTTATTTATAGTTTATTTTCATATTTTAATTAATAAAATTTGAAAAAGAAATGTCACCTTATTAATTGAGCTACAAATTCATATCTACCATGGGAGGTCTATTTTAAAGTTCAATGTTAATTTAAGCCACACGGAATAGACATCCTCTTTATATTTAGAATCCATGCTCACAATCCACATTTACCATTTTGAAGATGGTTTGAGATTTGATATCTTGGCCTAAATAGCGGAAATCTAATTAATCCTCCCTCCATTTGAGACTTGATAGTACTCCCCTAAAAGCTCATTGGTAAATTGGTAATTATTAAGTCCATTTAGACCTAAAAAAGTATTCAATTATTTATCTGATCTCCTACTTTACATACTTCACGATAAAATAAACTTTTCTTAGTAGGCCATTGACCCCCAAATTAAAAATCCTTGATAAAGGCACTGATTGGTGCTTGTCTCGAAAAATATTACTGATAATTAATTAAGCAATAAACTCACACTTCACTTGGATAGATGCATGTCACACGAGCCACATAATTAGTAAATGTTAATGCACTGAGATCATGTGCTGTACATTCCAAAGTATAATCTAGAAACACGACTCTAAAGGTGTGAACAAAAAACAGTTAGTCTTAATTAGTACGATCTCCTACAGATTATTTAATTCAATAATATAATAAATCCATATAAGCTCATGAATCTCGATTTATAAGATTTTTTTAAAAACTTTTTACAAATTATTGTGAATTTAAAGTTTCTTGTAATTAAAAAATTCAAAAAAAAAAAAAATCAAATTCTCTCAATTTTTATTGAGAGGTGTTTGAATATAATTATATATAATAAGATAAGTTTTGGATAATGATTTTAAAAAAATAAAAATAAAAGTTGAGTCTGGACTCATGAATCTTGTAGAGTTATATATATTGTACATCATTGTAGTGTATTGTATCATATAGACTGTTGTATATTGTATCATAGGCTTATGTTAGTTTACTTCAGTTAGTTACAACAGGGTGTGTAATATGCACCTTCTTTATGTATATATAAACATTGTACACTATATTTTGTGATTAATGAATATATAAGAGAATGTTTGTTGATCGGATTGATCAATACATTGTTCGATCTTCTGGTTTTGTTCATGTTGATTCTTGTTCATGGTATCAGAGCAGGTCTTCATTGTTGTTTGATTTTTTTTATTTTTTTTTTTTTTTTTGAGTTTCCTCTTTTGAATGTGAGATCATGGCTACCATTCATGGTTCCTCAAGTTCCTCAATCCGAAATGGAGCAGGAAGAGTTGTTGATTCAGGAGAGCATGGTGTAGAGAGTCCATACTTTTTCCAGAGTTATGATCATCTTGGTATGGTACCGGTTTCTAATTCTCTTAATGGTTCAAATTATCTTTCTTGGAGTAGAGCAATATTGATTGCTTTGGGAGCAAAAACAAAGCTAGGTTTCATTGATGGCGGATGCTTGAAACCAGATCCAACTGATTCCAATGTGGATCGATGGGTCAAAGTGGATTATATGGTGACTTCTTGAATTTTGAATTCCATTTCAAAGAAATTGTTAAAGTTTTTCTTTATACTACTTCATCTTTTGATCTATGGAATGAATTGAAAGAAAGATATGGAGAGTGCAATGGACCTCTTTTGTATCAACTCAAAAGAGATATTTCTTCTATTAGTCAAGGAGATCTCTCTATTTCTCAATATTATACAAAGCTTAAGAAATTGTGGGATGAATTGAATTGTTTGGTTCCTTTACCTTCTTGTGAATGTGGAGCTGCAACAAAGATAACTGCTCTTGAATCTAATGACAGACTGATGCAGTTTCTGATGGGTTTAGGTGATATGTATGATCATATTCGTAATCAAATCTTAGTGATGGATCCCTTACCAAATATAAATAAGGCATACTCTATGATTCTTAGAGTTGAGAAATAGAAGGAAGTCCATGTTAGTTATTCACCTGTAATGGATACATCTATGATGTTGAAAACTAACAAAGTTTTTATGGTCCATCTATGGGAAATAAATTTGCCGGTAAAGGGAATCACAAGAAATTTGTCAATAAAAACGAACTGTTCTGTGATCATTGTAAGGCAAAAAGACATACCAAAGATACTTGTTTCAAGTTACATAGAGTTCCGGATTGGTACAAGAAAGAGATTGAAAAGAAACAGATGAATAATGGTTCTAAGTCATTTGTAAACATGATGGAATCACCTCTGGATATAATAGTTGTAGGAGCATTTCAGTTAGAAAATTTTCATACTAATATTGCAGCTATATACAATAAGGCATTGAAAGTTTTATACAAGGAAAATGTATTTCAGCTGAAGGTGTCCCTGCTCATGTGAACTCTACTGTCTCTGAATTTATAGGTAGTTCACAAAAGAGGCCTTCTAGTTTTAATACATCATTTAGTTCAGATGCTTGGATTGTGGATAGTGAAGCAACAAATCATATGTGCATTAATTATGATTTGCTTGTTAATATCACTGCCTTGGCTAAACCTGTCTCGGTTTATTTGCCCGATGGTCATACTAAAGAAGTTACATGTATAGGAGATGTGCGTCTCAGTTCATACATAATTCTTTCTTCTTGTTTACACATAAACTCATTCAAATACAATATTTTATCAGCCAGTAAGCTCATTTCTTCTGCTAAACCGATATATGAGTTTTATCCATCCTTTTGTGCTATACAGAACATTGAGCATTCTCAAGTTCTAGCTGTGGGAAGGATGATTGGAGGTTTCTACATATTAGATTCCAGCTCTTTCAATAAAGATGTCATTGCTTCATTTGTGTCTCCTACAGAATTATCATTAGTTTGTTGTAATAATGCTAATGCTAATTTTTCATGGCATCATCGTTAGGGCCACCCTTCTGTTACTGTAACAAAACACCTTGATTTGTTACTCAAAAACTCTTCAACTGGAAGAAATAATGTACCTCGTGATGTTTGTCACATGTCTAAACAATGCAGACTTGTTTTTCCATTGAGTTCTATTCAATCCATTTTTCCTTTTCAATTGTTGCATATGGATGTTTGGGACCATATAAGCAACCTTCTCTTCAAGGTGCTCATTTTTTCTTGAAAATTTTGGATGATTATAGTCGGTTTACATGGACTTTTTTGATGAAATGTAAGTCGTTGATGGGAAATCTCATCAAGCGGTTTCTAGCTTGTATTCACAATCGATTCAAAGCATCTGTTAAAACTATTAGAACTGATAATGGTACTGAATTCTGCAATCAAGAATGTCAAGCCTTGTTTTCTGGTTTGGGAATCACACATCAAAGATCTACACCATATAATCCTCAGCAAAATGGTGTAGTTGAACGAAAACATCGTCATCTGTTACAAGTCACAAGAGCTCTCATTTTTCGATCTGGTTTATCTACTAAATTTTGGGGTGATGTTGTTCTTACTGCTACCTATCTTATCAATCGATTACCTTCTCAGTTGCTGAAATGGAAGTCTCCTTATCAACTATTATTTGGAAGGATCCTAGATTATCTCTCATTGAAGAATCTTGGTTGTCTATGTTTTGCTACTAATGTTTCTCCAAATAAAGCAAAACTAGACACGATAACAATCAAATGCATTTTTCTTGGTTATTCCCCTGGCCAAAAGGCTTACAGGATATATAATTTGGCATCTCATGCCTGTTTTGTTTCAAGGGATATGATTATTTCCATTTCAAACTATTTCTTCAGGTTCAGATTGTCCATTGCCTATACCTTATAATGACACATCTGATTCCTTAAGAAATGTCCTTGATTCTGTTGTTGTGCCAAATTCTATAGAGTCCCCTGTTGAGGCTATTCATTATGATGCAATACCTACTGATGTCGTAATGACTGATTCATCTATGCCTACTACTGATTCATTCATGCTGTCTACTGATGTTGCTTGAGATTCCTATTGGTGATATTGAAAAGACTCATGATAAAGTTGTTGCTCCTTCTTTGCCTCTTGTTCCTCGCAAAAGTCTTCATGCTATTCACAAGCCTATTTGGATGAATGATTTTGTTTTGAATAATGTTCAAACAAATGTCTCCGTTACTGCAGAACCTGTTCTTTCTGTTAGTGTACCTCCAACATTTCCTTTCATTCATTTTTCTCACGTTACTGATGATTACAAGTACTTTCTACCTGTTGTTTCAACCATAAGAGAGCCTACTTGTTATGATCAAGCTAAACATGACCCTGTTTGGGTAGCATCAATGAATAAGGAATTGCAAGCATTGGAGGATAATGGTACTTGAAGTCTCACAACCCTTCTCCCTAACAAAAAGGCCATAGGTTCCAAATGGATTTACAAGGTAAAACTTAATCCTGATGGCTCCTTGGATAGATGTAAAACACGTTTGGTTGCAAATGGGTTCAATCAAATTGAAGGAGTTGATTATACAGATTCCTTCTCTCCTGTAGCCAAGAATGTAACAGTCAGGATTGTATTATCATTGGCTGCTGCTCACAATTGGCCTTTACATCAATTGGATGTTAATAGTACATTTTTACATGGTTATCTTGATGAAGATGTTTACATGAAACCTCATGATGGTTACACTTTGGCTTCTCCTAATCAAGTCTGCAAACTACAAAGATCATTATATGGTCTTAAACAAGCTTATAGACAATGGAATCATGAGTTCACTTCTCAACTTCAGTCCTTTGGTTTCATCCAATCTGCTCATGATCCTTGTTTGTTTACATACAACGTTGATGGTCAATTTTTGGTGTTACTAGTGTATGCTGATGATGTTCTTCTCACTGGTACTTCTCTTGAGATGATTACCAAGGTCAAGGACTTTCTTCATAAGTTGTTTACCATCAAAGATCTAGGCCAAGCTCGCTATTTTTTAGGATTGGAGTTGGTTCGATCTTCTTCAGGACTTTATGTTCATCAACGTAAATATGTCCTTGATTTACTTAATGATGATGGACTTACATTTGACAAACCAGCAACAACTCCTTTTCCTCGTGACTGTAATTTGATGATGCTGATTCTCCTTTGTTATTTGAAGCTAATCAATATAGAAGACTAATTGGACGTCTTCTTTAATTGGGTTTCACTCGTCCCACATTACATATGCCATACAACAATTAAGTCAGTTTATTCAAGCTCCCACTGAACAACATTGGTCTGGTGTTATACATATTCTAAGGTATCTTAATGGTACTCCTTCTCAGGGATTGTTCTTCCCTGTTCAGTTAGATTTAAATCTCATTGCCTATTGTGATTCTGACTAGGCTGCATGTCCTATTTCACGAAAGTCTCTCACTGGTTATCGTGTCTTCATGGGTTCATCCTTGATCTCATGGAAAACAAATAAACAAGCTACAGTTTCCAAATCATCTGCTTAAGCTGAATATCAATGTATATCTTCCACAATATGCGAGTCGTTATGGATTTCTTACATCCTTAAAGACTTATGTGTTACAATCTCTCTTCCTATACCTCTTTGGTGTGATAATAAAGCTGCAATTCATCTCTCTGCCAACCCTGTTTTTCGTGAACGAACCAAACATTTGGAGATTGATTGTCATTTGGTTCATCATCAATTCAAGCTCGATTTTGTTCTTCCACAATATATTCCTACTCGATTACAACTAGCTTATTTGTTTACCAAATCTTTGCCGGCTCCTTTGTTTTCTGCATTACTGTCCAAGATCGGTCTATGTGACTGGCATAGACTTCCATCTTGAGGGGGGATGTAGAGTTATATATATTGTACAACATTGTAGTGTATTATATCAGATACACTGTTGTATATTGTATCATAGGCTTATGTTAGTTTACTTCAGTTAGTTACAGCATGGGTGTGTAATATACACCTTCTTTATGTATATATAAACATTGTACACTGTATTTTGTGATTAATGAATAAGAGAATGTTTATTGATCAGATTGATCAATACATTGTTTGATCTTCTGGTTTTGTTCATGTTGATTCTTGTTCAAGTCTAAATAGCATTACCATATTAAATTCTCTATAGACACTGCTATTGTAATTTCGGAAAGATGTGCAAAAAGGATACGCGCTTACAGTGTCCCTTCGATGCACATTTAATTAGATGCATGCATGCGCACAAATATTGCAACAAAAATCAAGAGATGGGCACAAATGCAGGTTATTTGTGCATGTATTTCCTAGCTACATAAACATTTTCTCTTTTTTATAGATATTAATCGTTTAGCCAACAAAAATTCCTTATAATCTAATCTAATTGATCATTTAATTAAATATTATGTATTATATACTCCCACCGATCATTTATGTAAGTCATTTAAGCAAAAATTTTATGTTCAAAATTGTAAGTCGTTTTCGAAATTCAAGAATATATTTATTACACTTTTACCCATTTTATCCTTATACAATTCAAACATTCATAATTTCTCAATTATTCAATTCATTTAATGTCAAATGACATATATTAAAATTACACTTATAATTAAGATTACTTTAATTCTTGTGTTTTTGCTTTAAACGATTTATATAGATGACTAGAGCAAGTAAAAATTAACATTAATTAGGTGGCCGGTCTATTTAGTTAGTCTCATTTTCCTTTCTAAGAAGTGTGAGAATAACAATGGAGAAGTCACCACAAAAGTAGTATTTTCTTTTAGAAATATTGAGTATTACTCCCTCCGTTTCTTTATAAGTATTTTTTTAGCTATTTTGTAATATTTTACAATATATGTCATTTGGTAGTTTCAATACACATTAATTACTTAATTGAGTTTTATACTCTTTATAAAAAAATATAGTAATTGCATAATAATAATTAAAGTAAATAGAAGTGATAGGGTTACCACTTCTTCATCAATCAAAATAATTAAATAATTTTTTTAAAAAATGTGAACAATTTTAAAACGACACTTATATACACTTATATAGCAACAGACAATAATTTAATAGAAACCGACAATAATTTTTGTGACGCCAACAAAAAGGACGGGAAAAGCATATCTAACTCCCTTTAAAGACCACGTTCTGAGGCGCTCCCCCCACTTCTATTCTCTTAACAATCGTTTGCTTGTGGAGATTCGTTGCATTCATTTCTTCTCTCCTCTTCTTCTCGCCATGGAAGGAGACCATGCCCAACCTCTCCTAACCAAACTACAAGCATCAACCGAAGATGAAAAGAAGAGTGTTGTTGATGAAGATCATGTCGTCTACCAGCCACCAGACACTTTTCTTCGAGATGTGTGGATGGAGACCAAAATGGTCTGGTACATCGCCGGCCCCGCCATCCTCACCTCCCTCTTTCAGTACTCCCTCGCCTTCGTCACTCAGACCTTCGTTGGCCACCTGGGCACTCTCGAGCTCGCTGCCGTCGGCCTCCAAAACCTCGTCATCTCCGGCATCGGCTTCGGCGTCATGGTATAGTACTTCTTTAATAATAACACTCATCAAATTCTACAATTAATATCAACCATTGCTCCACTAGTTTAACTCTCAATTTAAGTTGATTTCTTGGATTTTGAAATCAACTGCTTCGACTGCCGCTTAAATATTTAAATTTCAATGGTCGATTTTATTTTTTTATTTTTTTATTTTTGAGAAATGAAAGACTAGCTCCAGAAAGTACGTTGTAACAATGATCGATTTTTAGATTTTGAATATTTACTCCCATTCTCTCAATCGACTTGCAACGCAGGTGGGGATGGGGAGCGCACTGGAGACGCTATGCGGTCAGGCCTACGGCGCAGGGCAGCTAAAAGTACTAGGCATATACATGCAGAGATCATGGGTGATCCTCCTAACCACAGCCTTAATACTCACCCCAGTGTACGTATTCGCGTCACCGATCCTGATCCTCTTAGGCCAGGACACCGAAGCGGCCGACGTGGCAGGAAAGTATTCGGTGTGGATGCTGCCGCAGCTATTCGCGTACGCCCTGAACTTCCCGGTCCAGAAATTTTTACAGGCTCAGAGCAAGGTCATGGCCATGGCCTGGATTTCTCTGGCCGCGCTTGTGGTACACGTTGGTCTGAGCTGGCTTGCCATTTTTTGGCTCGATTTGGGCTTAGTCGGTGCTGCGGTTACCCTTAACGCGTCGTGGTGCGCGCTGGTGGTGGGCCAGGTTGTGTACGTTTTTTACCGGTGTGGTGACGCGTGGACTGGGTTTTCTTGGCTTGCATTCGCTGATCTGGCTGGGTTTGTGGGTCTCTCGCTCGCGTCGGCAGTGATGCTCTGGTAAGTAAATTAAAGTTAGTAATTACGTTGATTTGATTTAAGTGGATGGGATGGCTCGAGGAACATTGACGGTGGGGACGCATTTTGAGATGGGAGTAGGATGTAAATAGAACGTTCGGGAGTAGGTAGG
Organism: Stephania yunnanensis; assembly: GCA_039657365.1. Classification (NCBI taxonomy): domain Eukaryota; kingdom Viridiplantae; phylum Streptophyta; class Magnoliopsida; order Ranunculales; family Menispermaceae; genus Stephania; species Stephania yunnanensis. The sequence continues at coordinate 46,689,806 of CM077585.1, read as the reverse complement.
GGAGATTGAAAAAATTACAAAAGTACATATAAAATTACTTTAAATGAGGGAAATGGGGTGAAAATGGATTTTTTTTTTTTCGAAATAGGCAATAACGCCTAATCAAAAGGCGTTATCACTATGGGTTGGTGTTGTTGTTGACGCGGACACATGGATAGCGCCTTTTGAAAATGCGCTATCCATTTGTCATGGCCACGTGGGACGGATTACACAGATAGCGCATTTTCAAAATGCGCTATCTGTGTAATCGGCGCATCTTACGTGGATAGTAACAGTGAGGTGGACAGTGAGGTGTATAGATAGCTCTTTTTGAAAAGGAGCTATCTATACAAATTGCCTCGCCAACTCAACGCCACCTCACCGCCACCTCACACCCATGAAGCCTACAAATAGTGATATAACGCGCACTCATATCACCACCTCACACTCGTGCCACTCGCGTATGTCGAGGTAGACAACCAATGTAAACAACGCGCACGCATATCGACGCGGACAACCCATGCAAATGTCACCCATGTATGCCGAGGTAGAGATTTCATGCAAATGTCAGGCACGTCTGTCGAGGTAGGCGACCCATGCAACCTCGTGTAACTCATGCAAACGTCACGCGGTGAGTTGGCGCGACAAATGTATCGATAGCTCATTCTCAAAATGAGCTATCTATACAAACCTTTACAAATTATGTCCCCCTATGCCCCGCCACCTCACAAACTGCAAAAATAGCCAATAACGCCTTTTGAAAAGGCGCTATCCTCACCGCCACCTCACCGCCACCTCACAAACATCAAAAGCAATAATGGCTATTTTTGTTATTTCAAAGTACACCACCCTATTTTGTGAAATAAATTGTAAATGTGCCTTACTTTTAGAAAAACACCGGACTTGCCGGTGTCAAATTCTTGTACGTTATTACTCAATTGTTTCTTTTGACCATGTGGGAATGCAAATGGGGATACCCATCATCTTGATGAATTTTTATCCCCATATCCATCCTCATCCACCCCACGGAGATTTTTGTAGAGAATTATCGCGGAGAAATATTTTTTCCACTTAATTTTTTTTTAAAATTTATAAAAGGTATGATACACATGCATATAATTACAATCGTTGAAAATTTCAACCAAATAAAGTATTACATATAAATATAGTTGCAAACAATTCAAAAAAAAAATATAAGCATTTAAAAAATATATAATTAACCAAATAAGTTAAAATTATAAATCACATTAGAATTCGTTTATCACTAATGTTTTGGGTGAAAGCCTTGTAATATTATATAAAATTGATATTTACAATGCATATAGATGTATTTGATAAATACATTGATCTTCGCGGGGATACCCCACGGAGATCCTCGCGGATATTACCAATGGCAATGGGGATTTCTCAAGTGGATCTCCGCGAATATATTTTTTCTATCTCCGTACCCATACCGTGTGGGTATGAGATTTTATCTCTATTCCCACCTTCATCCACATTTAAATTTCACATCCTCATCCCCGTTGCGTGGAATCTCCGTCCCTAATGGGGATTCCCACCCACTTGCATACTTAGGTCTTATTGGGTAGAATCATTACCTTTGACTGGTCATCGAGTTTCGTGATTCATACTGTATGGGTGTGAATGTGAGAGTAAAACACGTATAGGTGGCTTCAATTTTTACCGTTGATCTTCCTAGAGTACATGCATGTGTGAGATTCGAGGATCATCGATCAATGTCGTGTCACTGGTTTCAAATTTGTCAAATATTTGAAAATCGAAACTGGGGTTTTGGGGGTTTAAGTTTTCATTATGTTTTATAGGCAGATTAGTTGAAAATCAAGTGAAATTTAAGTCTTTTGCGTGTTTTGGGGGTTTAAGTTTTCATTATGTTTTATAGGCAGATTAGTTGAAAATCAAGTGAAATTTAAGTCTTTTGCGGGTGATAAGAAGAATAGTTGATTATTGAGATTTGTAGGAACAATTATATATAGTACGACGGTAGTGATGATTGAGGGACGGTTTGGCTTAAAGCAATTAGTAATTACTCTAGTCGCGTTGTCTTGGTGAGGTCAATATCTCTCACGAAAAATAAAAATAAAAATAAAAAAATAAATCTCTATGTGTAATGGGCCAAATGTTGCCAAAAATATTAGTTTCAAGTCCACTTAAATTAGGTTGGAGTACATGAATAAATCAATGTCTATTTCAGTGAAATGTGTGCAATCACTAGTAATTCAGTACTTAATTAGATGCCGTGTTGCTATCAAGCATGCGGGGCCCAAAATTAAGTTAGGAAGAGAACTACACGTGGGTGTGGGGCTATCAGGCATGTGATGTACATAATAATATTTATTGTATTTTGTTACTAGGTTTTCACCAACTGACACAATTTTTTTATTTCTTTATTTTAGTGATCATTACATTCGTTTTGTCTTTCTTCACGTACAACTCATTGTTTTGACTTTTTATTTAAACCAACTCTAACCAGCCGCGCTGGTGGAGCTACAAAATTAAAGTTTTGACACTCCAATGGAGTACTAAAACTTCAACGCCAGTAGTGTGGCGCCAGTGGTGAAACTAAAAATTTTTGTTAGGGGGGTGAACTTTAGATGAAACTGCAAGGGGTCTCGGGGTTTAGAGGGCGACCATATGAAAAATTAAGCATAATTTTTTTTTTACTATATGTAAAGGTACTATAGGGGGTCCCGGGGGTTGGAGGCCGCCCCCCAGATCCGCCCGTGTGGTATTCACCAATTTTTTCACTATTTATTATTTTTTTATACTTTTTTGTTTTTATATTTTTTAAAGTGATTTTTATAATTTTATTGCTTTTAGATTAAAAATTATATTGAATAAAATAGTAATAAAAAGCAAAATAGTGTAAAAGATAGTGTTTGAATTAAAAACGTAAATAGTGTTAGTGTTACGTTTACAACAAAATAGACATGAATGGTGTTAGTGTTACACTATTTTAATATTGTTGGGTTGAACATGCCTTAAGTGAATTTCACCATTTTAGTAGTAAAGCATTTTATGTACTAATGATAATGATGCAATTAAAACTGACAAGCTTTCAACTTCGGGTATTTGATTACATGCAGCTTGGAATATTGGTGCTTTATGGTGCTTATTCTTTTGGCAGGGCTGCTCAAAAACGCAAAACTAGAACTGGACGCCGCTTCCATCTGGTATTCAGTTTTCATCTTTAATTTCTTACGCAATCTCTTTTGAATGTTCTTGTGTTGAGGTAAATAATGTAGTTCTCCAAATCTCAACATTAATTTCTACACATGCACACATGCATAAGAAATTAATGGTAAAACGTTTTTAAGAAACAAAACTTAGAAGTGGTTATGAACAAATTTTCATGGTCCTAGAAAAGTCCTTTGGGAACCTTTATAATACTAGAAAATCTTTCTAGACTTCAGTTCGAGGTAAACTCTTAGGTCTATTGTGTTATATCTTGATGTATAATTGCTAAGATGTAGGGCTGACCAACCACTTATTTGCTAGATGGTTGGTGCCCGCATTATCTTACTATGATCTAGGTTCTTTTCTCACGGTTGTGTGTGGGTTGTGGAGTAAAAGGGAGGAGGTTGTCCTATAAAAAAAAGATGGCGCACCTGAATCTTGGCTTTAGCATTTTAGGCAATTACCGATGTGAAAAGAAAACCAATGCTAAAATCAAATACTCCTATGCAACCAACCAAATTCTAGCGAATAAAAAAAACCACCAAGTACACAACAGAACACCCAAATCTGTTAATGCTGTTCGATCAACGGGAACTACATCTCGGTTGCATCATTTCATATTCTTGAAAGTCTTTTGAGTAGAACTCTTCCACCAGCTTGCAAATGTTATCAATCCTGAATGATGTGCACAATTTTTTGGGATCTAAAGCTGTGCTAAGAGAAAGCAACTCCATTGTGTGATCATTAAATCTATTATCTAATTCTTACAATTGAGTGTCTATCACGACATTGAAAATGTCAACTTTATAATGATGCTCCCTCGTGAATTCATCCAGTCGACGACGAGCTCTTCCTTTTCTAGCAGTATAATGTGCGTTGAAATATGGAACATGAATATTAACTACTTCACAAAAAGATTGTCTTTGCAACCAATTTTTCCCACTCTTCATTCCTAAATTGTTGAATAAGCGACTTACTAGATGAAACGAGATGCATCCATTCAAAATATCTTGAGATTGTTGTTGTAGAGCTTGACAAAGCTCATTAGAATTATCTAGAATTATTTCCATGAGATGCATTATAAAAATGATTCAAAAGAAGACATGACCTCATAAGCTGAATCTACATCTCCACGTCGAGTCGGAGTAGTTCCATCATCAATTATATTCAACAAAACCTCACAAGTTGCTCTAAACATTTTCTTCAGGTAGAAATAGATTTGAAGCGTGAACTACACTGAGTATCCCCAACCCTTTGCAAAGCACCAACATGATTTAGCTATTTTTCACTTACAAGCTCATCAATTTTCTAACAAGTAAGAAATATTCGCAGCTTGAGCAACTTTTAATTGGTCGTTTCTCTTACATAAGGTCCCAACAATGTTGATAATATTGTTCAACTTGTTGAAAAAATGATGGACGGGAATAACTTTTCATTCGACAACTAATGCTAATTGCAAACGATGAGTAAAACAATGAACATAATAGGCATATTGGCATTCATTTGAAATCAATGCTTGCAATTCATGCCATTCTCTACGCTTGTTGCTTGCATCATCATAACCCTAACCTCTGATGTTCTGAACATGACGGTATGCTTAACATGAACGAGTCCGAAAAACTGCTCTTTCACATAACCATGTTTGTCAACAAATCTTAAGACAATTGACATATGCTCCTTTTTAGATGCATCTCTAGATTCATCAACAAGAATGCAAAATTTCACATCACCAATTTCTTTCCTGAAGGCATTTTTTATTTTTCTTGCCAATACTTGTATGTCATCCATTTTGAGGAGCCTTATTAAAAAATTATCTTACTTTATCATTGTAGGAAGATACAAAACTTAGTAATTCCAAAAAATTGCCACGATTGATTGATGTTTCTGACTCATCGCGACCTTTGAAAGAAGAACCTTGAAATGCAATCCGTATAGCCACTTCTATTGAAGTTTTCAATCAAAGTCTATTTTCTGCCTTCTATTTAGATGCGATTTTTTCAAATCTGTTCACGATATGTAATTGTTGGTTCATGAGGTCTTCACATGCTTTTTCTGCATTTCGATGTGGAGAATTGAGATCCTTCCCAACATGTGCTAAAAATGCATAATTTTTTCCACTTCTCATTTTTTTCCTTGATTGGAATCCATTAACAGTAAAAACATCTAATTCAAGAAGACTGTTTTAAGAATGAAATTCATAACATGGCAAACAAAACACAACATTTAGTTTGGGAGAATTTTCCAACCATGACAGGAACGATTCAAACCATGATGTTTGAAAAGAGAGTGCATGTTTTTCACTAGATTTTGGATACTTTGAAAGTATAGGTTGATATGGACCAACCTTAATATAAGCTCTTTGAACTTCATCGCACTTTTCAACATGATATTCCCATATTTTTTGTCTCAATCCTGGATCACGTTCTAATGAATTTATGTCTAAATTCACATTAGTTTGAGTTCTCGACAATTTTTTCGGAGGACATTCATAATTCGAAGGTTCAATCTCTATTGAAGTATTTAGCCCATCACTGTTTTGTGGCTCTTCAACACTCTTCCTTTTAAAATATGAATCAATTGTGTTTCTTATCTACGGCGAAAAAGAAAACTATATTAGTTATCATAATTGATATTTTTCAAGAGATAGGCACATGAATGTACAAACCACTTAATTTTCTATACTACATTACACATTCAACACTCTTCCTTTTAAAATATGAATCAATCGTGTTTCTTATCTACGGCGAAAAAGAAAACTATATTAGTTATCATAATTGATATTTTTCAAGAGATAGGCACATGAATGTACAAACCACTTAATTTTCTATACTACATTACACATACAATTGGTTCTAAAACAAAAATAACAAAAGATATTGTAAGTCTGAAATATTTATAACAAAATTATTATTTTTCACTTTTCATATTTATAAAAGTTGATACGACCCAAAAGAACAAGAAAAAAATATTAGACTAGTAATTTATTATAAAAAAAATAAAGGATTTTACATACCTTTGAGACTTACGAGAGCTAGAACTTCTCTTTGGTGACTCGTAGTAAAGAATGAGAAGAATGTACAATAGTTACAATAGGCAAAGTGGTAGAGCAGTTTTTTTTTAATGGCCGAAGGCACTTGCGAAGATAATATTGAAGATCTAGATCTTCTTGCTTTGCCGTTAATCATAAGAGAATTTTTTATTTTTATTTTTATTTTTATTTTTATAGTATATGTACATGTATATCCTTATTTGATTCCAATAAAATCTCTTAATTGTAGAAGTAAAAAATAAAATAAAAAGTGTATTTGTGGACGTGGGTATTGTGTATAGTAAGATATGAATTGTGGTGGATTCAAATCCCTTGATTACAGAATATGGATGGGCCAACTACATCAATTAGATAGGTACCTGTAACAATAAAAAAAAATAGATATGTGTCCGTCCTTGACTGTAAGGATTGGGATAAGTTCTTACAACTAAGGTGTGCTACAAGGTGAGAACAGAAATCAAAAGCAAATTGATAAAATATGAAATACGAGTGAAGCATGAGAATTTGATGATGTAGAGAAAAATGAGTTGACAAGGTTATGACATTAGGGTAGGTCAAATCCTCCCCTCTCATACTCCTTGAGTAAAAATGATTAGGGATGGGAACAACTAAAAATGTTCTCAACCATGAAGATAGAAGGTAGTAAAAAATAATGTTCACTCACTTAAGGTATGTAGCATGAATCAAAGTAGAACAAAGTTCCAAGAGTGGGTGAATCCTAAACATGTGAGGTACATGATATAACACTTCAAAAAAGCTCACAAAATGCACACTTAATATAAAAATAGATACCTCAATATTCATTAGATATGTGAGATCAACAATATCATATACATACATGTTATACGTAGTTCAAACAACATCGTTTTGGAAACATATGTCAAACATGTAAACAATAATCGCGAAATCCTAAAAGAGGGGGGGAAACGGTTTTTCTTAACCCTAGCTAACACAACATCTAACGCAAAATCAAGCACAATGAAGAGGTTAATCCATGTAGCTGACCCAACCAATTTAAATCCATGTAGAGCAACAAGAGAATAAAAAGAAATTACAAAAAAAAAAGTAAAAGAAAAGATCTCAAATGTGATGCGAAAATGAAAATGAGGTGAGGAGGAGAGCTTACTAGTGTGTAGATGGCGGGTCAGAAGAAATGAGGTAAAGAGTAGAGCATACAATTGTGCAGTTGGGGGATTCAAATTGATGAGAAATGAGCATTGATGATCGCAAGTGTCAAACATGTAGGAGAATGACTAATGAGAGTTAAGGAACTAAGAATTATGGTGGTAGATGATGGAAGAGCAATTATGTCTCATCACATCTCCAAACTCCTTAATTTCAATTAATTAGTTTTTTGATTTGCAGTGATGATAAAATCTCCAAAAGTCATGCGAGAGTTCCTCCATCTTTTATATATAGATGCTCTCTGGATCTGCAACACATCCATGCTCCACCCTGATGACACCATTAGATACATTTTCCTACAATTACGAAAAATATTATATGTAACAGAAATTCTAGTTTGACGAAATAAACATCATCGTGTACCCATCTCTCTTTAGTATTTTAGGAAAACCATCAAGATAGTGTAGCATTTCAATCCTTCACCATTATTTCGCGATGGTGCAAACTTCAGATAGTAGAAAATCCCACACAATCATAAACAAGGATTTCAGATCTGAATCAACCACCCATTGCTGTTACAACACCATATGCGACGCCGACCCAATAACCTTGACAATAGCATAGTACTCGGAATAGTGTTGGTGTTGCAACATTAAGAAGCACACTGTTCATCTATTTCTAAATTAACTTCAATTTCAATTGATCTTCTGTTAGATAGCTATGACCACTTTCTAAAACCACCATTCCAACCAAGTAGAAGATAAGAGCTTAATTATCACAACTCTCCAATCAACTTGTATCACAACGGCGCAGTGTGCAAATAATGCCGACTTACTAACATAGTGAATTTGTAAATGTGCAGTTTTGCAATTTTTCTTTTCTTACTACAGCGGGAGTCGAACCCACGACCTCACCAAACCTCGCCTTTTGGCAAGTGATGCCTCATCCATCTCACCAGAGATGCTTTTGGCATGTACTATTTTGCATTTAATTGTGCAGTATTGTAACTTATATTCCTGCATAGTGCATTTAGCTTTACTTATTCATGTAAGCATAAAAACCATTACTTTAAACATTGGAATGTCAGTACCTAGCTTGATCCATGAATCTAATAAAGAAAACATTGCTTTTTTTCATATTCGTTTTTAGCTTGCAAACTTGGAACTATATATACATATTAAATTAATTATTGTTTGTTTAGATAATTACCTAAACCATTATATTTATATATATAAAATGCAAACAACACTTAACTCCACTGTTTTGATTGACAGCATGAATGTTGAGGGATGGCTATTTATGTTTCCAATGGGTTTCTTGGCAGCCAGCAGGTATGTTATAACATGTACATTTTATAATTAATTGCTTAATTTCTTTGATAATCTTGCATATTGATAGCTTTAAGTTTGTAACTATAAAGTTATAGGTCACATGATCAAATTATTACGTCTTCATTGTAATACAACTCAATCAATTTCTCGAAAAATATACATTAATGTACACGTTAAACAATTTAGAACATCATAAATTAGGTTGAATAGTAAGTTGATTCATGAAAACTTATTTGCAGAAGCTATTTGTTTTCTTATAGTTTCTCCTCTATAATGAATGCTAAAGATTTCAATTCTCTCAAATTTATCACTTTCGTAGCCAATATTTTGTTAAGCGTGTTTATATGACTTGTATGCTAGGAAAAGAATCTAAGAACCCGTGTTCAATGTTCATTTAATTAGGTGAGGATTAGGCCTCTTCCTATTGCTTTCTTCAATTCATTTTCCTTTGTACACATAAAAAGCTGGCTAGAGCATACAAAATATGGTCCAGGCATTGATTTATTTGCTTGTATTTTTTCTAGTGTGAGGGTTTCGAATGAACTGGGTGCGGGGCGTCCTAAAGCTGCAAAATTCTCTGTTTGGGTCATGGTATCAATTTCAATTGTTATACAATCTATATTTGTGATCCTAATTCTTACAACAAGGAAAGAATTTCCAGCTGTATTTACGGATGACAAGTTGGTCATGGCCGAAGTTAGCAAACTTGCTTGCTTCTTGTCAGTTTCGATCTTTCTCTGCAGTGTTCAACCTATTCTATCAGGTAGGCATATAAGAATTTCAAAGATTTTAATGAGAAATCTTTCATATGATGTAGTATGACGTGGAGATTTATTATCCCTTTCTATAATTTTTTTCATATAATCTTGGATTACGAATTCTGCGTGAACTAATCAATAATGATGCATGTATTTGCAGGCGTCGCCATAGGAGCTGGTTGGCAGGCAATAGTTGCCTACGTAAATGTTGGAAGCTATTATTTGGTGGGGTTAGCAGTCGGTTGTATTTTAGGCTTCAAATTCAATTTTGGTCTGGAGGTAAGCTATATCCCCTTGTTGGCTTCTTTAACTTTCAATAGTGCTTGTTGAGACATAGGAAATAAAAAAAAATGTCTCAAGTACTGCAGAGTGTTGTTTATTTTCTTATTTTTTCATGTTTTGTTTAAGCATTATAAGCAAGCGAGTTCGCTTCTCTGGCCTAAACCTTTGCCTGTTTACATTATGAGCTTGATATATTGGTTTTGATTTTTGAAGACAAGCTTCTATTTGTGATCATTTCAACGAACTTAACTGATTCTATGAATTTATGTTGCAAAAAGGGACTCTGGAGCGGAGTCATTTTCGGCGTTGCTGTGCAAACCATCATCCTTTTGGTTATCACATTGTGCACCAATTGGGAGAAAGAGGCAAGCATCAATTCACAAAAAAGAAAAGTGACTAGTGTAGTTTGCTGACATAATTCGGGAACTCTCTTAGAAAGTCATTGTCCTTATAAATATTTATACTGCTTTTTTGTCTCTTTTTGCATCGATTTGCACCTGCTTGATTAGAAGTACTAAGAGTTCATAAAATTGTGTCAGGCTGCTTTGGTGCAACAGAGAGTTTCAACTTGGGGAAAATCGACAGAAGATTCATCGACCTTGTATGCCTGAATTTTCAGTAAGTTTGACATTCTCTTGCCTTGTATATCTGAAACTTTATTAATACTAGTAAGGTAATTTAAAACCAGTAGGACTGTAGGAGTGTAGATTGTTTTGCTGAAGTCCAACTAATCCTAGAGTTTAAAGGTATTCTGGAAATTTGACTGTATATAACCTTTGCAAGGTGTTTTGATTTAGGACTCTAAAACTTTTTACTATGACTTTGACAGCTCTTTTAAGTGGAACTTCCAGCAAATGTTTTGGTTACCATGACTTTGAGAGCACTCCTAGCTAACCGAAACTTCAAGCGTATGATATGAGCATAAGCTTTCTCAGCTAGATTAATACTGTACTTTGATGTGAGCACTCGCAATTGAAGCGCAAGACAGGACATGATTTCACTTCAAATATATGATTCAATGCATGCGGGAGGTGGAGCTCCTTGTAAGCCAATGCAGATTTGGCTGCTATTAGTTTACCAAGTTTTTATTTGATTTTTCCCCTGAGGTATCTCCTATCATCAATTCAGCAAGAGAGTAATTGTTCCCTGATCAAGCAGCGGGGACTAATTGTTAGTATTAACATACAATTCTAGTAGTCTAGATATTACTTAAGCTTGTTGAGTTTTATTTTTCGATTTAAATTTTCTTACTAGAAATCAACATTTTCCTTACTGGAAAATGAGGGAGGGTTGCGATAAGTTGACATATAGTGTAAAACTTGTCATTTTTCATGAATAGATGAGACAAATGAGGTAAACTAGAAATCAATCTTTTCTAAGGATGTTAGTCCAAAATTTATTAATCTTGAGAAAGATACTTGCAACATATTAGTATTGGGAAGACCTACAACCTTTTACTCAACCAAATATATATATATATATATATATATATATATATATATATATATATATATATATATATATTCTACCATAGAACCCAATTGTATAACATTTATTACACATTTAATGTGTTCTGGATAAAATGTAATACATTAATCACCATTAGATTAAAATTACATAGTAATCTAATGATGAGATATATAGTTCTTATGACATGAGTATATATTTGAGCTCCATTGTAAAATTATTATACATAAATACACAAACACACGCACACACTAGTTCTCCAAGATGCTACGCACCAATGAACTTACTCACTACGTTTCCACTCGCTACATTCGCAGGAATTCTAACAACTTGTTACTATCTGAAAAGTGCAAATGTATTTATTGTGAAATCCATGATTTTCAATAAACATGTATTAGGATATAATTATGAGATTAGTGAGTTGTAATCATGATACGGGTTGTGGATTAGGACTCGGATTGGTGAAAAAGGGATATCACTAGTTTAATTAATGTTATTTTACATTAGTGAATATCTAGTGTGTGTATTATACAATATTTTATAGCGAAGTTACAGTGTATTGAGATTGTATAGTGTTGTCTAAAGTTATTGAAGTATGTGTAGGTGTATCCTCAATTGTTGTCATTACCGGGTTTTGCAAGTGCGCGTCGGAAGGGTACGAGTGAAAATAAAAATTATTAGTTATTCGAAAACTAGTAAATCATGTGTTATGTATCATGCAAGACTTATGCCTCGATTTGCTTGCAAATCGAGATTTTACGGTAGTGTAAAATGAGGACGAAGTTAGTGCGAGAACTTATCTCGAGTTACGTGTCAATCCACAGTGTTAATGTTGAGATTGGGTCCAAATTGATACACGTTTAGTTTAGTATGTGATAGACAAATTTAAGATTTTTAGGGTTTTGATGTAGTACCAAAAACTAGTGTTTTGGACGATTTATGAAGTTGAACTGTTTTATTGAGAGTTTGACTCGATATGGTGAAAAATTGAATCCCAAACAAGCATTGGAACACGTCAAAGTAGAAATTTTGAGAATTAATAAATAAAAAGAAATTAAGTTGTTGAAGCGGGGTTTATATATATAAACAAGAAAATCAAAATCGTTTCAAAAGAAATGAAAATTCTTTGTTTCTCAAACACTCTTAACTTAGTTTCTTGCTCTTGAATCTTCGTACGTCTGATTTCCTTCAGATTTCTCTCTGCAAATCAATATAGGGTCGCGAGACGGTCAATTTGAGATAAGTTTCCTTGATATAAATGAGGTATTCGACTTGAAATTTAATAAATTCTCAATTCTTGACATTCCTCTCAATTAGATCTGAATTCTCACGATTTTTTGATTTCTCTTGCGGAGTTTTAATGAGAACTAGTAGAAAGTGTTGTAAATTGGTGTATTGGGTTAATTTGCACCAATTTGGGATAAATCCTATTGATGTTGGTTAGGATTTTAGTGAACCGAGTTGATGCAATTCAGTTGAGAACTGTTTTAAAGTTGTTTTTATAGTTGAGCTTGATTTACATTGAGATTTTGGATGAATTGATTATTGGTTTTATCTAAATTAACTTCATAGACTATGAAATATTTTGAAATTGGCGTTGAGTGGTTTCCTGGTGTTTAGTGTCGAGTTTGAGGATTTAATTGCAAAATATCTCAATTTGGAGAAGATTTGATTGTTCTAAATTAAGTTTGCCTTATCAACTAAGTTATTTTATAAAATTAATAACTTCTTGTCTGTGACCTGATTTGAGTGTTTATGAAGTGCAAACTACAACTTCCTCTTCAGTCAATATTAAGAATTTTGAAGTTTTCAAGGTCGAGAAATTACCCAAATTTAGCTAGTAGAGAGTTAAGTTGAAATTGTTATACACTATTATTTTTGGAAATAGTTATTGAGCGTTTTTTAGCCGCAATTTTTATAGGGTTTCATGATTTAATTTCACTTGAACCTTGACCTTAATATAATTAAGTAATTAAGTATGTAGAGAAGCTATTGGAGCTACTTTCAAGGTGATTTGATGCTTCAGGAACCCCAAAAATTTAACTCAAAGTTGGTTGGTTATAAGTAAACCCTACAGCGACATTTACTATTTATTGAATTATATTTGTACTTGTACTTGTGATTTAGTCTGCATTGCATTTCACATTTTGCTTGGTCATGTATACACGAGATAAGATAGGCTTGTTGGCTTCAAGCTAGATATGAATTGGATTCCGGTCATAGCTGCATGACTGCCAGTGCGTCTGGTCATGCCGTAGCTGCAAGGTACCTTAACATTCATGATTTTCTAGTACTGTTTGGGTACTATTCTGAAGTGCACGTCCGACTATAATCAGAAAACTTGAACATAGAGGATCTCGTTCATGTTGACTAACACGTGTCGAGCGTGTACAATAATTTCTCCTCTATATTATACTTTAAATATTTTGTAGTATAGCAAGTGGGAATCGTCTCCACATGGATTTGCCAAACTTCTCTAGGAAAAAAAGACTTTTACACGTTTTTATTATTTTTACTTAAGTAAAAACAATAATTAAACTAACTAATAACTAAGTACAATATAATAATACCTAACTAACTATATTATCTTAACTAACACAATCAATCAAATAGTTTCAATTCAATAATAAATAAATACATAAACAAACATTCTGAGCAATGAAACATAAACTTGTTTTGCATTCCAAACTTGTAACTTCTAACATATAGTTATGAGCATACTTTATAGAGTTTCATAGAACATTAAACTTTAATTATAAGTAAGTAAATAATCTTCTGCCAACCATTTTTCATTCTTATACTGGTGGAAAAGCTACGTTATAACTTTATTGAGCTAACCCATTTGAATTTGCAAACACATTAACTTCACGCAATAAAACAACATTACACTTTATGAAAACTTTGTACTACTAAATCTAACATCTTTGGAAAGCCACTTCAACATCATATTTTAACCTCAAATTCACCTAGGACATCTAAACGACAATAGACCTTTCAAACAATCATAGTTACTACTTCAAATAGATAATGAAACCAAATATCACAATATACATTCTAGATTATGCATGCGATACAAAGATCATGATTAAAATTAATAGATAATAACCTATTAAATCAGCGAATCAAAGAATTAGATTGGTTTAGTTCACGTTTGGTCTTTGTTTAGATCAATTAACTACTCATTCACGATCATAAATAACCTTGAAATAATATAAATAAAAGACATAGAGAAAAACCTCTAAATAAATACTTTAAATCTTCAAATCTTTTCCGAAAGCAATGAACAATAAAGCAAATAACTAAAGAAAAATAAAAAATGACTCTAAGAGCAATGAAATATTGATCTAAGTACTCAAAGGCAACTAAGTTCGTAACCCTTGGATTGTATTTATAGTATTCTACGTAGTTAGCATCCCAAACCAACTCAAACAACTCGTAGTTATCTTAAATTCTCAAAATCTTTTCCAACGATTCCTATCCAACTGTGTGCGAGTGAAATTGCTGGGAAATCCATAATTTTGGGGTCCCCGATTTCACCAATTTGGCCAGCGATTATGTGTGTGAATGGAATCGCTAGTACAAGAATCCAGTTCTTCTTTTGCTTCCTTGTTGATGATTCTTTACATACTCTTTCTATTTGATCAATTTCTTTATAATCTTCATTTTTTCGTTCATTTCCTCATATTCTCCATTTATTATCTGAAATAACAAAAAACAAGAGAAACCACGTCTAATATAGTATTTTACATCTAAAATCGTCATAAAATGAACTATAAAATATGTGAGACGACCCCTCTCCTAAATCTAGGGCACTGCCCGGCCTAATCCCGTAATTAAGCCATGATCCTATCCACGCAGGACTCAATTATGTATTAGTCAGCCTTAACAATCTAAACGCCTCTTTTCTCGTGTTCAGGATAAGTAATACACCAGCCCTACTAGTTTATAAAATCTAGAGTTAATTAAAACTTTTTATTAAATTAATTATTTAGGAGAAGTCTTATTGGTTATGCGAAAGCAATTAGTAGATTATGCGGAAGCCATTTATAAAATCCTAAGTGTGGAAAACTAGGAAATGACATCATATAAATATATAAAGTACTCAAAATGTAGTGAAACAGTAAAAGAATCTAAGTCAAGTCGGGAAAACTAACGCTCAACCTAATAAACAACCCAAATAGTATTTGAAAGACAAATATAAAATATACAATCGAAATACCAAAAGAATACCTACAATCGATGCAGTGACGCGTCGCGGGCTTAGGGATAATCGCCGATCTTTTCCTTACCCGGCCTGCTGGTAGATGACTCTGCACCCATCGTCATAAAAAAGACGGCGAGTACAAGAATAAAACACTAATCCCCGATGACAAGTTTAATTTGCATTTCCAAATATTCAAATGGTATTTAAAAGCATATAAATGGGAAAACTGAAAAATAAACCATATGCGAGTAAATACCAGAGTTAAACAAGTGATACTGACACTAGGCTAAATAATGGCGATTTAGGTCCGGTCGGCAGTGAAATATGTCACTCCGACTCAATAATCATATAGCACAAGGGACTCTAACCCTAAGTGTTACCAGGGACTCTAACCCCGGTGTGTAGACCACCTTAACGACTTTAACCCTGGGTGTCATACAGTATCAGGCAACGTGTGCCGAAATCCCCAGGGACTCTAACCCCGTGATTTGCGCACACCTCGATCGAGTACGGGACCTAAATGCGAAAACTACTTTTTAAATTTTAAGAAATACCAAGTATGGATTGTCAAGGCATAGACACATCTACATACCTAAACAAATAAGGAATACAAGTCCTCTTAAACATTTATAAGATATTCAATAGCCTAATAGCATGATATTTATCATTCAATTCACATTTAAAACAACAAGAATAGACATAGCATTGGATAGAATCAATGAATCAAATCAAATGAATGGATATCATGCAAACTAGACTCATCAAGTGAGCATAGACACAAAAAGCACATGATATAAGAATACAAAGGCAAAATAGTCGAAAGGACTATGCAAGAAGAACGATTAATAGAAATGAAATGCCAAGTAAAGTTTTCATTGGGTATACTCACAACAACAAAGTAAAGTCCTAGCTTTACCGGCGTCCCGATACTTCAAATCTTGTATTCGCTCTCTCGTACCCTTTCCTAGGTTCTTGAGTTTGGTGTCTCATTAGTTCAAATATAGTGGGTTTAAGCTCAATTTAGTGGTTTTTATTGTGTATTTAAATTGGTTCAATAGACTTTAAATCAATCTTCCTAAATCAGTCCCTAAAGACTAAATTGAGTTTCAATTTTAGTCCTACATTTTAACACAGTTTTAGGCATGAAATTGTCAAAATATGGAAATCCTCCACCATTACAATTATTGCTGGTCTCTCTCTTAGCTATTCAGAAAGGTTTAATTTGCAAAATTCCGATTTAAAATGAAGGAGATATCATGATTTTAGTAGACATAGGTCTAATTGAAATGTAATCCGACCAGCGGATTTAGAAAACCTATTTCTCCCAATCTATAGTTCCTTAAAATGTGAGTCTTGGTCACAAGGCAGAAAATATATCCAAATACAACATACTAAAAGGTCAGATCATTTGGATAAGTAGTTAGGGAGTCAGCCCTTAACAGATTCAGTTTCAAAACTTTCCTTTTTAATTCCAGTCCCTACTTGTAAAGCACGTTTGGACATAGGAAAATTTGAATCAAAATATCTTCGGTTAAGCAACGTTATTCATCTTTAAATAATCTTTCGTATGCCACTGGTTTGGATCAATTTGGATCTAAAATGGGTAGATTATAACCAAATTACCCAGGTTGATTCCTAATACAACATGCAGAATTCTAGTTTTGGTGTTGCAACTTCAAAAATTCATATCTTTATGATTTCAAAACCAAATTAAGAACTTCAATATAGTTAGATTATCAGCTTGAAATGAGGAATCCAAATATATAGATTAATTACAAATACTCAATCATCTACTATCTGAAATTAGCCTAAAACTAGAGCTTGTTCTAATTTTAACTAAAAAGATGTTTAACTAGTTGATGTAGTACCCTATCTTGAGAATTTCTCACCATTTCTAATGGATTCCTTCAACACCTTGATGATTCACTCCTCTCTAGCAATTTCTTTTTCTTCTCCAACAAAAAATGAATGAGTGATTTGGTTTGCATGTTGTTTAATCACTAATAATGTATATTAAGGTGATGCTCCTTAGCCCTTAATCTTCATAGATTTATGTATCCCTAGGAATATCTAATGGTCCACCTTTGTCATATATCCCACTAACTCCCACTAACTCAACCCGAAGTGACACCATTTCATTACTCACCTAGTTCCTAGATATGCCAATGTGCATCTCTAGACCAATCTTATGCTTTTCATTTAATTTACTCAACTATAGGCCTTTAATTTGATTTACATTAACAAACACAACCATAGGGTTATAAGTAATTCCTTATTTCATATTAGTATTAAATAAGACTTACCAAAATGCTAACTACTCGGTTCCCCGGCTCGCACGCTACTTGAGGCATGTCCCCGCTCTCGTCTCGACGCCTACAACTATACAAACTGACTTAGTAAGTCTACACAATACATAACACTAGGCACACATCAATAAAAAATATGATATACCTCGGCCACGTGTCTCGTTCGGTGCACGTATCACAGTGTAGGTCCCACGTCAAGGGTCGATGATCCGGATTAAGGAATTAAAATGGGGTTAAAGATTTGGGATGTGACAATATGTCTAATAATTAACTTGTCAAATACCCACAAACTCAGCACTTTGCCGTCCCGAGCAATGGAATACTCTCAATCATATTCTCTTTCTTCCTTGATTCTGATTTCATAATTATATACTCTTATTCTCAAACAGAAATGATCTTTAAAATAGAAACATATTACCTTAATTAAAATATGAATCATGATAGAATAGAAAGATTTGAAGAGCAACCCTTTTATATGACATTTCAACCTCCTAATTATGCAATATGCCTCAGAATTCAAAGTTAACTAATCACCAAGGTCAAGCCACTATATAGATTTTCTCAATCTCCATCGACAAGCATCAAGCTTACCGACAAGCATCAAGCTTACGATAACTATTATAGAATCTCAAGATACGAAAATCACTTAATTAATCTCATTTTTCAAACAATATTTAAAATATCACAACAATTAAAGTCGACAAGAACTTTTATTCACCAATAATCATCAATTCATATTCATTTGTTGAATTCAAGGTATACTTCACTTAATTTAGTTATAACCACTCAAGTTAAATCTTTTATTTGAAGAGTTTTTATAAGCTTCATTTATTTTCTATATATCTATCTTTTTATTCTTCAATTATATAAATATTCATTTTATTCTTATTGTATTCCTACGGTTCTTTGCTCCATTTCCTTTGAAATTCATTTTTCTTTTTATATGAATTATTCATCTCTTTTTTCCACCACTAGATTCCTTGCTCTATTTCTTTTGAAATCTGCATATCTCTCTATTTTTTCATTTAAAAACTCTTGTTAGCTCTTTTCACTTTCACTATAGTCAAGGAAACATTCTTTCTAACTAAGTAAAGCTAATTGGTTATTTCCTATTTTTTTCCTCAATTGTGGCATAAACTCTTTTCAATACATATATAAAAACTTGATCAATAATCTTTGTATAACAAGATTCTTAGAAATCTATCTTGTTCATCTTGTACTTTTGTTTCGATCTTTTACTCATTATAATGTCTAACACAAGTAATCGATCCCCTCTCAGTTCCTCAAGTGTATATACAATCTAGGTGAAGTCAAATAGTGTTAAGGCATGTGCCCTAGGTCAATCTATAAACGTTGTTTATCTTATAATTTTAGTCAATAAAATAAATGTTTTATTTGCTATTTTATTATAAGTGATTGCATGTTTACCTTATAGTAAGATCCATGGGTATTTGTTGAAATATCCTAAATGTCCTTAATCGTCATTATACTGGGAACTATACTGAATTAAGACTAGTGTGAATCTTGATTGATGGTCATGTGATGATCATGCGTATATGGATACGAATCATGATCATGAGTACTTGTTAGGGAATAAGGTACTGGACCGACCCGCGATGAGAACACCACATGAATTAAGTCATAGGTGTTACTCATGATAAATATATCATTTAGTCATTCGACTTGAGATTACCATAAACTTCAATATTAGGAGCATGATAATTTGACACAATCAAACTTTCTCTCTAACCGGACAATTATAAATATTGTGATAGGTTACCATGTGAATAATATGTGAAGGTGTGTAATCATGATAGAACTTGTCACTCTCGTATAGAAAGAGATATCAGTGGATCATTTGATAAGATAGACTGATAATGTCCAAGTCCATGTGAATTGATATGATCAATATCACTTGGATGTTTTTTAGTTTGCCTAAAGATCGAGACTAGTATGATTGAACATTAAGGGTGACATTCCATGCCTTATGTCTAAGCAAAGGATATCGCAAGAGAAAATGATATGATATATGTTATCAATTAGGTTGTATAGATGTTGATATTCATGCTACTTGGGTAGTCATAATGCCTTGCTAGAGACCGCTTATGACTTGTTTACCAAAATGGTTTTTGGTTAATTGCCAACGTCGCATGAACCTATTAGGTCGCACACAAAGAATGGCTTTGCACAATCTCAATTGATCTAGAGTAATGAATTTTATATGATAAAATTCATAACATAAAAGCCTTGGTGATTCGTTATATGATAACTTACTAATAGGGGCGTATGTGTAATTTACTTAAACTGCCTAAATACAATAGTTGTATTACGAATATGATTTTAAGTTAGGGCTTATCTACACATATAAATAAAGGGTGAAACTTTAAAAACAAAATAAGATTTTTCGTTTTATAATTTTAGAGTTCTCTGGATTTAGGGAGAGAGAAAAATCATTTTCAATCTCTCTTGGGGCTAACACTCCAAATCGTGGTCACCGTTCGTGTGTGGATTTATGATAGAGGAGGCGCACTAGAAAGTCTTGGAAACCGAACAAGCAGAAAAGGAAATCACAGAATAAGGTATGATTTAATTTCATAGATTTTGTTTAAGGGAACTTATTTTCGATCCTGTTGGGGTTTTTCAAATTTTGTTTTGAATTTTCCTCTTCGTATGAACTACAAAAACCCAACAGTGGTATCAGAGCATTAGACTCGATTCTATTAAATGTTTGCATGTTTTCACTAATGTATATGTGATATATGTGTGAAAACATAATCTTGATTAATGTATGTATGATATACATATAGATTCTCGATAATTGTTATCAATAATTGGTTTTAAAGCATGTTGTTAATTCATGTATATTGATACATCGCATGATATGACTCAATGATAGTATTCATGTTTAGAATATCGCAATTAACATATATTTTATATTGAGCGATGTGAGTTTTGTATGTTCATGGTAGACTTCATGTTTAGGTTAATGTGATTATGATCTTGAACACATATTTCGTTTTGTTCAATAATTATTTATGTCTCCATGATAGAAATCATGATTAAGTTAATATGATTAATTTAATATGATTCTGATGTTGAATGCATCATTAATATCTTGAAATTGATTTTGATCATATATCTCATTGTAGTAATCCGTTAATATATTCTTACAAGATAGGAGATAGATTTGTAATTGGATTAGAATTATAAGATAGGTGAGATATAAAACAATCTTAATTGGATAAGGATTCAAAGTATCTTACCTTATAATTAGATTAAGATAAGATATTAAGTTAATGATGGGTCCGAGATAATTAAAAACATTTTAATTATTATTTTCAGAATTAAAATAAGGGGCGGTTTTGGTTGATTGGATTGACTAAAATTATGAAAAATTTTAGACGATTTTCAATTTTCGGAATTAAAATGTATTGTCGAAAAAAAGGGGCATCGTTAACTGTTTGTAGAGTCCAAAAAATTTGTACAATAGTCAATATTAGTATGATTTCCTAAGTTTTTAGTGATTATTCATGCATCATAATATATGATATTTATCTTATTTAATTATGATCACTATAATAAACAAAAAAATCTCTCTTTCAAATTTCAAGTCAAGTGTCATCCATTCTCAAACACTTGTCAAGGCTTCGATCACATCAATATGGGTATGCCTTCGCAGAGTGTATTGTGTTATCTTGGCGAGGCAAGTTGAGTAACGATTACTCTATTGTTTGAAATGGTTAGACTTGATAAAGCTATCAAAATGATTTTGGGCTTTAGGCACTAGATAAGATAAAACATGCTAAGACGTAAGATGTCATAATCTCATAAAATAACTAAAATTTACATATAATGTAATTGGTAAATGGTACCTACCTAAATAACCTAATTCAAAGTGTCATGTCTTAGCTGTCTTGGAATTAGGTGAAACAAGGATTTTAGTCCCTTAAATCGACATAGCATTTTTAAGGAGGGTTGTTAATTTAGTGGGAGTTTATTCCTTTATACTAAAATGGACTTTTGCATAATCTTTGTTGTAGATCTAATGCCTCTTCAAATCATACTAATCCCTTGTCACTGCGATCCATCCTTGAGAAGGATAAGTTGTCCGGGATAAACTTTCTTGATTGGTTCAAAACTTGAGAATTGTTCTTAATCATTAGTGCAAGTTGTATGTCATGGATAATCCTATTCCTGAGGAACCACCAGCTACTACTTTAAGAGTTATGAACATGTCAACGACTCAATTGATGTTGCATGCATTATGTTGGCAACCATGGCTCCTGAACTTCAGAAGGACATGGAACACATGGAAGCTTACGATATGGCTACGACGCTAAAGGAAATGTTCCAACAACAGGCTAGGCAAGAAAGGCTCGAGACACTCAAAGACCTTCATTCTTGCATACATTGTGTTGGAAACCATGGTTCCTGAACTTCAGAAGGACATGAAACACATGGGAGTTTACGACATGGCAACGACGCCGAAGGAAATGTTCCAACAACAAACTAGGTTAGAAAGGTTCGAGATAGTCAAGAACCTTCGTTCTTGCAAAATGGCCGAGGGTGCGTCAGTTAGTCCTCATGTTTTGAAAATGATGGGCTATATTGACCATCATGACAGACTTGGATTTCCGTAAGCCAAGAGTTGGCTACATATTTGATCCTGAATTCATTGTCTGATAGTAATTCACATTTGTGCTGAACGATAACATGAATAACAAAGAGAAGTCTATCTCAGAGTCGCATTTCATACTTAAAACTGTTGAACATAATGTCAAGAAACCCATTGATAGCGTGTTGATGGTTTAGAAAGAAAGGCTTTGAAGAATAAGGGCAAAGGCAGGGCTAAAGTTACTAAGGCTGTTGTGACTGTCACAAAGCTTATGGAACAAGTCAAGCCCCATGCTGCTTCTTCTTTACAAGCCCAGAAGGAAAAGGAAAAAGAAAGAAATTGTCATTTCTGCCATGCACCTGGACATTGGTTTAGAAATTGCAAGCTCTATCTTGAAGATCTAAAGAAAAATAAGAGTACTGCGAATGCTGCTTCAGGTATTTACATTATTGAAGTTAACTTGTCTACTAGTGATTCCTGGGTATTAGATATCGAATGTGGATCTCACATTTGTATTAATGTGCAGAGTCTCACCAAAAGTAGAAAGCTAAAGAAAGGAGAAGTCATCTTACGAGTTGGAAATAAAGCAAATGTTGCGGCGTTGGCCGTAGGATGCTATGAGTTAATTTTACCCAATGGACTTGTTTTAGTTTTAAATAATTATTATTATGTTCTTGCCTTGAGCAAAAACATCATTTCGGTTTCATGTTTGGACTTGGATGGTTTTAATTTCATTATTGCGAATAATAAATGCTCCATTTCTTGTAAAGACATTTTCTATACGAAAGCTGATTTGTGTGATGGTCTTTATATCTTAAACATGAAAAGGTCAATAGATACTCACATTCTTAACGTAAATACAAAAAGATTCAGGTCAAATGATTTGAATAAAACCTACCTTTGATATCGTCGCCTTGGCCACATTAATGAGAAACACATTTATAAACTCCATAAAGATGGACTTTTAGATTCATTTGATTTTGATTCATATGAAACATGTGTATATTGTTTACAAGGCAAGATGACAAAGAGTCCATTTATTGTACACAGTGAAAGGGCATGTGATTTATTGGGTCTAATACATACTGATGTATGCGGTCCTATAAACACAATGGCTAGAGGTGGTTATCAATACTTCATTATATTTACTAATGATTTCTGTAGATATCGTTACGCGTATCTCAAGAAACATAAAGGTGAATCTTTTGAGTTCGAACATTTCGGAATGAAGTGCCAAATCAACTTGGTAAAACTATTAAAGCACTTCGATTAGATCGAGGTGGTGAATATTTGAGCTAAGAGTTTGATGATCATCTTAGAAACTGTGGGATTGTCTCACATTTAACTCCCCCATGAACTCCACAATGGAATGGTGTTTCTTAGATGACAAATCAGACTTTATTGGATATGGTTCGATCTATGATGAGTCATGCAGATCTTCCTTTTTCCCTTTGGGGTCATGCCTTAGAAATTGCTTTGCTTACACTAAATTGTATTGCTTCTAAAGCGGTTAATAAAACACCACATTAGATATGGTTTGGGAAAAGACCAAGTTTGTCTTTCCTTAAGATTTGGGGCTGTGAGGTTTTTGTTCAATGACAAATCTTAGAAAAATTATCAGCCAAATCTACCAAGTGTGTATTTGTTGGTTATCCCGCTGAGAACAAAGTGTTTGTTGCTCGGAATGATGTTTTATGGAAAAAGTTTATTTCAAAAGACAATCGTGGGAATAAAGTAAGTCTTGAAGAAATTCAAGAACCACAAATAAACACTCAACCGCTAGTGGGAGATCAACTAAGTCTTGAACTAATTGATCCTCTATAGGTATCACAAGGCCCTCGTAGGTCTAATAGGGTAAGATATCAGCCTGAGAGATTTGGATTTCTTATTACTAATAGTAGTGAGGTGTTGCTTATGGATCAAAATGAACCTACTACTTATCAGGAGGCTGTTTCTAGCCCTAAGGCAGATAAATGGCTTAGTGCCATGAATTCAAAGATGCAATCCATGTATGATAACCATGTTTGGAACCTGGTTGATTTACCTGAAGGTGGTAAGACTATTGGATGTAAATGGGTTTTCAAGGAAAAAAAACTGACATGGATGTCAATGTGCATACTTATAAAGCACGACTAGTAGCAAAATGTTTCAGACATATTCAAGGTGTTGATTATGATGAAACTTTTTCTCCTGTAGCCATGCTCAAATCCATTAGAATTTTAACTGCCATAGCCGCATATTATGACTATGAGATATGGCAAATGGATGTCAAAACAGGTTTTCTAAATGGAAAGTTACTTGAGGACGTGTATATGATACAACCTGAAGGGTTTGTTCATCCTGAGACTTCTAGGATGGTGTGCGAGCTTCAAAGACCTATTTATGGATTAAAGCAAGCTTTTCAGAGTTGGAATCTTCCTTTTGATGAAGCAATTAGGGAATCTGGTTTCATTAAAAATGAAGATGAGCCTTGTGTATACTAGAAGTTCGGTAGGAGCGTGGGTATTTTCCTGGTACTGTATGTTGATGATATAGTACTCATTAGAAATGACATCCCAACCTTGTAGAGTGTCAAGTTTTGGTTAGGGAAGTGTTTCTCAATGAAGGACTTAGGAGATGCAACCTACATCCTTGGGATTAAGATTTATAGGGATAGATCTAAAAGGCTGATCGGTCTAAGTCAGAGTGCTTATATAGATAAGGTACTGAATAGGTTCACTATGCAAGACTCTAAAATAGGGCCATTGCCAATGTATCATGGTATAAATCTCAGCAATAATCAATGTCCGAAGACTAATGATGATCAAGAGCGCATGAATACGATTCCATATGCATCAGCTATTAGATCTATTATGTGTGCCATGTTATGCACTCAACCTGATGTATCATATGCTTTGAGCGCAACAAGAAGATATCAGTCCAATCCTGGTGAGAGTCACTAGATAGCATTAAAGAACATTCTTAAGTACTTGAGAAGGACTACAGAAGTGTTCTTGGTTTTTGGAAGTTTGGAAGATGAGCATGTTATAAGTGGTTACACAGATGCAAGTTTTCAAACTGATATAGATGACTTCATATCGCAGTCTGGATATGTATCTACTTTGAATGGAGGTGCAGTGAGCTAGAAAAGTTCGAAGTAAGAAACTATCACAGATTCTACAGTAGAATCTGAATATATTGCAGCGTTCGATGCAACTAAGGAGGCAGTTTGGATAAAAAGGTCATCACAACACTTGGTGTGGTTCTATTTATAGCTAACCCCATTTGCTTGTATTGTGACAACAATGGGGCGATAGCACAGGCCAAGGAACCAAGATTACACCACCAATCTAAACGTATACTTATACGTTTTCATCTCATTCGAGAAATCATTGAGATGGGAGACGTGAAGATTTGCAGAGTTCCTACAAAAGACAATGATGCAGATCCTTTGACGAAGGCTTTTCCACAAGTGAAATATGATGGTCATGTTAGGTTATTGGTATTAGATACATGAGTGATTGACCCTAGTACAAGTGGGAGATGTTAAGGCATGTGCCGTAGGTCAATCCACAAACATTATTTATCTTATAATTTTAGTTAATAAAATAGAGGTTTTATTTACTTTTTATTATAAATGATTACATGTTTACCTTGTAGTAAGATCCATGGGTATTTGTTGAAATATCCTAAATGTCCCTAGTCGGTCATTATACTGAGAACTATAATGAATTAGGACTAGTGTGAATTTTGATTGATGGTCATGTGATGATCATGTGTATAGGGATACGAATCAAAATCATGAGTACTTGTTAGGGAATAAGGTACTGGATCGACCCGCTATGAGAACACCACATGGATTAAGTCATAGGTGTTACTCATGATAAGTATATCATTTAGTCATTCGACTTGAGATTACCATAGACTTCAATATTATGAGCATGATAATTTGACACAATCAAATGTTTTTTTAACCAAATAATTATAAAGATTGTGACAAGTTAACGTGTGAATAATATGTGAAGGTGCGTAATCAAGATAAAGTTTTTCGCTCTCGTATAGAGAGATCAATGGATCCCTCGATAAGATAGACTGATAATGGTTTAGTCCATGTGAATTGATATGATCAATGTCACTTCGATGCTCTTTAGTTTACCTAAAGACCGAGACTAGTACGATTGAACATTAAGGGTGACTTTTCATGCTTTATATTTAATCAATGCATATCACATGATAAAAGGATATGATATATGTTATTAATTAGGTTGTATCGATGTTGATATTCATGCTATTTGGATAGTCATAATGTCTTGCTGGAGACGGCTTATGACTTGTGTACCAAAATAATTTTTGGTTCACTGCCAACGTCGCATGAACCCATTGGGCCACACATAAAGAATGGCTTTGCACAATTTCAATTGGTCCAGAGTAATGAATCTTATAAGATAAAATTCATGACATAAAAGCCCTGACGATTTGTTATATGATAACTTATTAATAGGGGTGTATGTATAATTTGCTTAAACTACTTAAATACAATAGTTGTATTACGAATATGACTTTAAGTGAGGGCTTATCTACACATATAAATAAAGGGTGAAACCCTAAACATGAAATAAGATTTTTGTTTCACAATTTTTGAGTTCTCTGGATTTAGGGAGAAAAAAATGGTTTTCAATCTCTCTTAGGGCTAACACTCCAAATTGTGGTCACCGTTCATTTGCGGATTTCTGATAGAGGACATGCGCTAGAACTTCTTGAAAATCGAACAATCAGAAAAGAAAATCACGAAATAAGGTATGATTTACTTTCGTAGATTTAGTTTAATGGAACTTATTTTCGATCTTGTTGGAGTTTTGTAAAATTTGTTTTGAATTTTCCGCTGCGTATAAACCCGAAAAACCAACAAATAGGGTATTACAATTCCTTCCATCAAATTTTTTTATTTTCATAGGTAATAAAAATATATCACTTTCATTTTTGTTCAAATTATATTCATTTCCTAACTAAATAAAGTAAAATAAAATGAGAAAATATTACTTGTATTGTAAAAAATTTTGAAAAATTTATATAATATAGATTCTACCTTTTGTTTCTTTCATATTTTGCATCTTCATACTTCACTTCACCGAATACCCTCCAACTCATTTCAAAACTTGTCCTCAAAGTTTAAAAATTAAGTCGAGTTTCTAACAAAAATAAAAATACCTTGTGAAGCATAAACGAATAAGTTAAATAATTAACTAACAAACATACAGATGAATTGTATAAGTAAAGACAATTTTCATAAATCGATAAATTTTCAAGCATCATTGCATATAATTTGACATATCAAACCAAACCATTGTATAAAATTGTTGACATACCAAAGCTAATGTATCAGAGTATATACCACAATACAAAGTATTACAAACAAAGACCTCTCATGAATAACACTAAGGAAAAGATTACACAAAGAAGAATAAAAATCTTAGAATCGCCGTTCAGACGTCACATCATCATCACCATCATCCCCATGATCAGGTTGTTGAGACTGGTAGCTCACTTCAGGATCATATAGGGTGTAGTCTACTCCTCGTACCGAGTTATCTTTATTGAAGACTTCCTGGTTGGGCATCCTTAGCTGGAGTGATGGAAAATGAATGTTGGCACCCCCGCCTTGCGTCCTCCTAGTCCTGCATCGTTTGGGTCTATAGATGCTTCTGGCAATCTCGCGTTGGTTTTGAAACTTGAACTCTTGATGTCCTATAGTTCTCATTTAATTACGCACGATTGACCCCCATCATGGCTATTTTCATTTCGTCTGCATACATGCCAGTGAAGTTATCTAAAGGTAGCTCTGGGCTTTGGTTTGTCTGCTTGTTATACGCGACATTTTTGCATTTCTTCTAAATTTATTTGATTTTCTGTCCATACTCTTCTTCTCTCTGTGGTCTCTCTCATTTATGTGGCGTTTCTCTCACATTCCTCCTCCAAGTCAACATATCCCGACACCTTCTTAGTTTTCTCAATGACATCATCAGTGATGGTCTTATTTGAGAATATATCTAACTTAATTCCTCTCATCGAAACTCGGTGTTGCTTGCAAAATTTGGTAATCATCAAGGAAAAAGGCAGTCTTTCATTTTTTGGTGGTCATGGCATTCCTAATCGATTCATAAATTACTCTGCTAACATCGATATACTTGATCCCTTAAACTATGCGCTATAAGAGAGTCACCCTATAGTTCACTATGTCATAGTGTTGTAAACTAGGCTGTAGGTTCGCGTTCAAGAAAAAAGCTCCAAGCTTTGATTGTTTTCCTAAAATATTTGGATTGTATGTGTTTTGGGTACCTGTTTGAATTAAAATGTAAACCATCCCCTGGGATAGCTTCTAAACTGTTTCTAATGGTTTCGTGGGCAAATCCATGTCTATATATGTATTCAGGTTTTGGGTACTCGTTATTTTGCCTTAAATGAATTTTCGGTAAATCATATTTATTCTCTCAGGTGAGTAGTCCACCGGTCTCCCTCAGATTATGGCTACTATTCTATGTCCATCTCAGTGCCCATTTGCATAGAACTCTCACACAAAAATTGCACACCCCATTTCAATTGAGGACCCCGCATCGTTATCGGTGTAGTAATCCCTAGTTAACAATCCCGGTTCCTTTCTCTTATTATGTTTAGGTTCCTAGGCCCGTACTTAAGTTCATTCTTAACATTAAAACGCCTATTCGGTATGATTTTTTTATTTTATTTTTCTAATGTTGCTCTTCATCTTCTAAAAAGCTTTGACGTTTATAAGTTTATGGGCATGGAAACAAATAGTATGTATATCCTCAATCTCTTCCTCTCCCTCCAAATCATAGTTAAAACTAAAAGGTAGAGAAGGTTCTCTAGGTGCTCTAGTTCGGGGGTTATTCACCGAAATCCCTATATGCCTAATTGGTTTGGGTGAAGCTTTGGGCTTTTATTTGGATTTTTCTACTAGTTGTGCCTTTCCCTTCTCCTCTCGAGAACTTCTACCTGTACCTCCGACCATTGTCTTGATTTTCAAAACTCACAAGTTCAAAAACAAAAGAAACTTGTAAATGATAGAAACAACGTTGTTGAAAATAGTTTGGTAAAATTCAAGACTTTATTTTTAAAAGAAAAAATCAATTTGGAAAGCTAGCTTGAAATTCATCGTAAATGGAAAATAAAATTGGCATCGAATTGATAACTAAAATAAAAACTTGAAAACCGATTTTCTAAATGTCATAAAACAATTAGATGACAAATCGTAGTCTTATAAAAAACATAGCAACTTAACTTGAAATAAAACCATGACCAAACCCCCAAACTCATTTTAAACTCATGTTGTAAACCATTTGCAAATGTATAAATATAGCAAGATTTTGAGATTGTAAAATTTATAAATCAACAATCAATGTAATCAGTATTCCTAGTCTATTGAAATCAATAAAATCATTTGTGCAAAAAAATTGAATAAATTGCAACAAAACAATTTCGAAAATCACTGAAAACTTTATGACAATCCCTCGAATAAAAAATTTGTTATAGGAAAGAGCTAGGGTTGATGTAATTACCTTTTTGGGAGTGAATCTCTCAAGATCGAGGCTCTTGAACTCCTCTAGATCATCCCTCCAAGCTTTAGATTGAGATTTTTTAAAACCCAAGTTTGGCTCAACACCCCTAAAATTAATTTTTTGGTTTGAATGAGACTATATTGAGGTGATAATCACTTAAATACTATGGGATTGGTCTTAGAATGGTTGAATCTAGTCAAGAAATTGAAGTTTCTGTGGAGGGTGCAATAGTTTATAATTATGAATGGTTTAGTGAGTATGGCGATTTGATGTTTTGGTTTTAAAATCTAAAAATCATGCCCAACAATTCTCATGTAAGTGAAATCACCAGGAATCGTTGTGTAAATTGATGGAATGTGAGTTGTTGTTTTCACCAATTTTGCTAGCAAATCTTGTGTACTAGGGAATGCTAGGAATCGCCAGGCTCCAAATTTGCACTAGATTTTCTTGTGTACTGCTACCGATTTTGCCAGCGATCCCTAGTGTTATTCCAAGTCACTGAGAATTGCTAGGCCTTTTTTACTATTTTTTTGCAATCTATCTAATAATTAACTTAATCATCATTCATAAAAAACTCATATTAAGGTAGAATTGACTAAAAATTTGAAAGCTTGAGTGGGACATATAACTAACGAAATACTTTTATTAATTAAACAAATTAATGAACATATAAATAAGCAAGTAAATAATGCGACTTGCATAAAATTCATATAAGCAAAAACAACTCGACCACTCCCCTTATTTGAAATTACCTCAAAATTGAAATTCCAAAGTATTTTCAATACAAGAATAAAAAAATGAGAGAATAAAAACATACTAAACTTAACTATAATAAATTCCTAATAAAATTAAATTAACATAAAAATAACCATAGAATATGGGCTACATCCCGTAGAGCACTTTTTTTATCGTCGTTGGCTCGATTTAACCCTCCTAGAATTAGTTTGGATTTCGAAACTTAAATTTAGGATTTTTTACTCTAATGCCATTTCAAAAAGTGAGTGCTCGCCCATTAATTGTCAGTGTAATTGTTGTCTAGAATATCTATAATAGCTTAAGTTGTGGCTAAGAAAAGTCGTCCTAATATTAAAGGAGGATCTTCATTAATAAAGTGTGACATTATCAAAAATTCCGTTGGTACGGTGTTGTCGTACACTTGAATTGACACATCCGTGACTACTCATATTAGTTGAATTAATTAAAGTTTCATCCGGTAAAGAGAATTGTTCAGAAGCAAATGAATTCAACTCCAATTAAATATGTAGAAAGAAACATATGAGCTTGAGATTTGCATTAGAGTTCATATCACACTGAGCTCTTTAGTCCCAAACCCATTTGATTTAATGTGCAAGTGTATGCCTCTAAGATCATTACGGTTTATAGGATTCAAGTCTGGCCTTTTTTCTTATTGTATTTTGACTTAAAACCTTTTGTCTTGTTAAATATTTTTTCATTCTCCAATTGCTTAACTCTCCATTCTTGAATTACTTTCTTTACTTTCGAAGTGCCTTCAACTGATTCTTTCTTTTGAATCCCCTTATCAGTTTTCATTGTTACTGCATTAATTGCATAAATTCCAGTGTTAAAATTATCATAATAGTTTAATTCTAAGAATTCATCATCACCTATTTCATTGTCAAATAATTCATTATATTCTTCATAAATGTCATAGTTATGTTTCTTATTAATCTTGAATTCAACAATCTTATCTTCAAATCCTATAGACATATTTTATTCAGAAATATCTAACTTAGTTCTAGCAGTCTTTAGAAAAGGTTTACCTAATAGTATAGACAGATGATTGGGTGATAATGTATCTCTCATCTCCATGATATATAAGTCAGCTGGAAATACTAAATCACGTACTTGTACTAGGATGTCTTCTAATAATCCATACGGTTTAATTATGGTATTGTTTGCTAAAGTAAGATTCATAGGCGTATTAGTTAATGATCATATTTTCAATGATTTATAAAGTTTAAGTGACATAACATTAGTTGATGCTTCGAGATTACAAATAGCAAATTCAATAGAATAATTGCCTATTGTGATGTGTATGAAAAATATTCGTGGGTCAAAACATTTCTTAGGCATTCTCTTTTTAAACTCAAATAATTCTTTAGTGACTTTATCATGAATTGGTTTTGTTAAAATTTCATTAATTTCTAATTTCTTAAATAGTTTAGATGTCTTTAAGTTCTTCGTCCTTATCATGTGCTAATTGTTATGGAACGATAGAGTTAGAATACATATCATCATTCGATTTATAAATATTATTTTTGTCTTCGTTAACTAATTCAAAATTTTGTAGAGATTTTTCATAGGCATCTACTTTGGCTAAATACCATAAGTATAGCCTTTCGAGAAAAGGTGTCTATTTTAGTTGTTCGCCCATCCATTCCTTAGTGGGAATGACATTTGTCATCATCCCTTCTTCTTTTTGTTCTATTGTCTTATGTATTTTGATATTCTTTTTACCCTTTTTGGTATCTTTTCTTGCATATTTATTTCTTTTTCATTTTCACAAAATAAAATGTTACCTTGTGCTTGATTATTAATGTTTGTAGGTTGAGTAGTTACTTTAGTTTGATTACTTAACTTGTTGATTTGTAGAGTCATTTAACTTAATTAATTTTTTTACCTTGTTAATAAACGTATTAGTTTTAACTTGGTTTGAGAAATTTGTGTAAAATCTTGATGACTTTGGGTAATAAATTTGTGTAATATTTGTTTTAAATTCGGTTGTGTAAGTTGAATGTTTTGGTGAGGTTGTTGCATTGGTGTTGATTGTGTAAGTGTTCTTGATCTATAAGGTGTATGGTTTTGATTTTTGTGGACCGTAGCTAAGATTCGAATTTGATTTTTTGGTGTAATAACTGTTGTTATCATATTAATTTCTAGAGGACCAAAATATTGGTTGATAACCACATTGACTTCTTCATTGTTTTCTTCTTGTAAAGTAGGACATACATCCGTAGGATGTGTAACTTCATTGCAAAATTCAAATGATTTAACTTGATTTATCTTTTAATAGTAGCTTAACCATGTTAGATAATTCTTTGACTTTTTCATCAAACTTATTACTTGTTCAATTATTAACCTCATAAACTTTCTTTCTTGATGTATCGGTCTTTTCACCATATTGGTTAGATTGTTTAACCATCTTATTAATAGCTTATTTTGCTAAAGTTGGTATAACATCGAATAATGACCCATCACATACGATATCTAATAGTCTTTGTTCAAAATGATTTAGTCATTCATAGAAGTATTCTAATAAGGGTCTTTGGGTGTATCCATGTTGTGGACAAGATGAAATTAATCTTTGAAATCTATCCCTAAACTCATTAAAATTCTCATCATCTTTCATTTTCATGACTTTGATTTGTCTTCTAGAAGTACTAATTTTTCTTGCAGGCATATATTGATTTATGAAAGCTTCTAACATTTAAGCCCATGTGGTTATCAAATCTTAAGGAAGATAAAACAACTAATCTTGTGCTTGATCTTTCAATACAAAAGCAAAAGATTTAAGTTTGACTTGTTCTAACGTGCAGTCTTTAGATTTCATCCTATTAACTTTTTGTTGATATTCCCTTATAAACTTTGTGGGTCTTTATTGTCATTACTATAGAAGTTAAGTAGAGCACTATTGAATCCATATCTAAGTTCAAATTTAGGAAATTCTTTAGATAGGCAATGCACATTAGTTCATAAAGCAGTGACATTTTGATTAGCTTGCCTAAAAGTAAGTTCTCTATTACCATTATTATTAATATTAAAGTAATTATTGTCTTCCATTGTGGTATGTTGGTGTTCTCTACATTGTTGTTGTTGTTGTTCTCGTTGATGTTGTTGTTGTCATCATCGTCTTAAATTACATTTAAATGTCCTATTTACCTCATGATCAAACGGATGTAAAGATCCTATGGAATTAAAATGACGAAGTGGATAGATCATACAACGTCTAAACTCCTGTGAAATTGTGTTTAAATCCCCAACAACGGCGCTAGAAATTGACATGTATTGAGCGTGTAAAATAATTTTCCCTTTATATCATTCTTTAAATATTTTGTAGTAATAGAAAGTGAGAATTGTCTCCACATGGATTTATCAAACTTTTCTAAGGAAAATGACTTTTAAAGGTTTTTATTATTTTCACTTTACTTAATTAAAAAAATTAATTAAACTAACTAATAATTAAATATAATATAATAATATTTAACTAATTGTATTATCCGAACTAACACAATACAAATTCACAATCAATCAAATATATTCAATTCAATAATAAATCAATATCTAAACAAACATCCAAAACAATGAAACATAAACCAGCTTTGCATTCCAAACATGTAACTTCTACCATATAGATATGAATATACTTTATAAATTATCATATATATTAAACTATAATCATAAGTAAGTAAACATCATTTAGCCAATCATTTGTTCTCTTTATATTGGTGGAAAAACTACATTCTAATTTTATTGAGCAAACTCATTTGAATTCACAAAGACATTAACTTCACACAATAAAACTGCATTACACTTTATGAAAACTTCGAACTAATAAGTCTAACATATTTGGAAAGCCACTTCAACATCAGATTTAGATCTCAAGTTCATACAGGACATCTAAACGGTAATAGACCTTTCAAACAATCATAGTTACTACTTCAAATAGATAATGAGACCAAATATCACAATACACATTCTAGAATATACATGCAATACAAAGATCATGATTAAAATGAATAGATAATAACCTATTGAATAAGTGAATTAAAGAATATGATTGGTTTAAAGCATTAAATACATAATCTTCTCATCATAACTATATTGCAAAATAGATCTAGTTCACATTTGGACTTTATTTAGATTAACTAACTACTCTCTCATAATCATAAATAACATTGCAATAATATAAATAAAAGACATAGATGAATACCTCTGGAATAAATACTTTAAATCTTCAAATCTTCTCCAAAAATAATGAACAGTAAACAAATAACTCAAATAATAAAGAATGGCTCCTAGAGCAATGGAATATTGATCTAAGTACTTAAAGACAACTAATTTCGCAACCTTAGGCTTGTATTTATAGTATTCTAAGTAGTAAACATCCCATACCAACTCAAACAACTCATAGTTATCTTAAATTCTTGAAATCTTCTCCAATGATCCCTAGTGATTTGTGTGTAAGTAGAATCGCTGGGAAAATTCATAATTTTGTGGTCCTTAGTTTCATCAATTCGACTAGCGATTTTGTGTGTGAGTGGAATTGCTGAGAATTGCTAGTACAAAAATCTAGTTCTTCTTTTGCTTCCTTGGTGATGATTCTTCACATACTCTTTCCACTTAATTAATTCATTTATAATCTTCCATTTTTCATTCATTTCCTCATATTCTCCATTTATTACCTAAAATAACAAAAAACAAGAGAAATCATTGTGTAATATGGTCTTTTACATCTAAAATTATCTTAAATTGAACTATAAAACAAGTCTAATAATTGAATTGTCATTGACGCATGTTTCTTATTGAATTACTATGATATGCAATTACATGTCTCTATGCATCAAACTAATATTTGCATGAGTGCAGGTCAATGTAAGAATTTACTTGTCTGACATCCTCTACTTATTTTGGTGATGTCGAGTATACGGTGCAGACGTAAGGAAAAGTAAATGTAAAAATCAGTTAGTGATTTTCTATGAATTCTTTTTCTTATTGTAAATTGTTTTTGTCAATTATTATGTTTTGAGATTCTCGGGTTGAGAGTAGGTCGTGGTTTGTTTATAAAACTATTACGCAAACTTTATGAAATAGTTTGAAAAAGTTTAAGACGATTTATGGTTCATTTTGATATAAATATGGATTATGAAGATGATATGACTGTAAATGAGTTTTAAGGTTAAACTTGTGGACTTGATGCAAATTTGATATTTTAATTCATTTTAATATTATATTGTGAACTATTATGGAGATGTAAGTTCTTTTAGACTTTCACCCAAAGCTGTTTTTATTAAGTTTTTGGTGCCCACATGTAGCATCTTCTATCTCGATTTGAGCAATGCTTGGTGTGAAACCTTAATTAAGCGTCGGCACACCAACCAAAATTAACTAGATCCATCAGCCTTTCCTTCTATACCTGATAAACTAAACCTGTATATCAATATCAAAATAATAAAATCAAAATGAATGCAACGAAAAAATCAAATTTTTTTATAATACGTATGATTTACATAAATCCAGAGTTTACCAAAATAAAATTCGATTACAAAACCTCCCAATTCATGTGATATTACAACAATATAATTCAAATAATATATATACAAATTAAACTCATTACATTGTTGAGAAGACTCATATGCTTTCTCTTTTCCTTTAGCTAAAACGACGGGCTGTAAATATGAAATATTTAAAGGGGCGGTCGCTCCTACATGCTCAATATGTAACTCGCGATTATATATCAAAACTTTATTTAATAAACAAGAATAAGGAATGGCAATATGACTCCAATAAATATCTATTCAGTGCATCATAACGGTATAACAATAAATAACAAATGCGGATTATTTGTTCATTTGCAACTGTACTTTTGACATCATTTTTCATTTCAATTATAAGAGCCACCTCTCAATGACTCAAGAATATCGCTACCGAAATCCATACATTAGTCGATATGTGATTTCATTAGTGTATTCAGAACTAGCTAAGTCTCCACACTATTCTGGATAATGAGCGAAGATATTAAGCTACAGACTGCGAAAGTAGGAGTGTAAAGTTAATCCTTATCGACCTCATGACCAATTTACATCTAGTTAACTCAATCCAACTCACTTCAGGGTTATAAATTAAGTTTTATGCTTATCACTATACTTTGCTCTCATTTCCCAATCCATAAACTATATGAAATATATTATTTTACATATCACAATTGATAATATAATTGAGTCCCACTTAACTTTTTCGAATCTCCCTATGTCTCATTCCAAATTCACTAAATCTCACGTTACTTGAACCTCTCCTGATCTTCGAGCACCTAACACATACCATTTAAGGTCAATATGTGCCCAATACTCAAGGTTTAAGACTCATTGACTAGTCCCTAAACCTTAAAAAATAACTTAAGTCATTTCAATGTTAATGTTGTTTTTTGAATGGGGAGGGCACTCCTTGCTTTGGTAGAGCACACTCCATCTTTTGAGTTCATCAATCCTCATGGAGGGAGTATGTTTCCCTGCTACAGGGAGTGCACTCCACCATCGAGTGACCAAATTAGAGAATAGGGCAGCAACTTTTGTTTAATCCCATATTCATTTTCTAATCTCCTCAAGATATCGGGGAGAGTCTTAAACGAGATCTTACACCCATACACATCATCAACAACCATAATTAACCTAAAACTATCATCAACTCACGAATTCAATTAAAACTTCAAAACCAAAAGTATAGAACTCACCAAATCATTCACCAAAATCGATTCAATTCATTGATCAAACTTCAAATCCATCTGAATTGATCACTTCTTTTGATCCTCTGATTTCGAAATTACAAATCAAACCTCCACCTACTTTTCCTCCCTCAATAGATCGATGAAACAATGAGATAAGTTTGAAGTTTGGCTTTGATATGTATATGGATTATCCTCGAAATACGCATTGCGTGATCTCAAAGTTGATCTAAGAGAAATAGTCTTAAAATGACACTTGTCACTAGTGTGACACACATATTGACACATCTATTACTCGCATGAATCTCAAGGTCCATCCATGGTCTGAATTAATTAGATCAAAATATAGGTTTATTTATATTTTTATACATACCTATGTATTTTAATGCTTATAAATTCACTGGGGGTGCCAACTAGTACACTCGGGCATGCTCACTCATTCCACGACTCCTACGTCACACTAGGCATACCAATAATTTATTAATTTATTATTTGTTTTTCAAATTAGGTCAACTCATAACTTAGGTTCTCATTTTAATTTAAATCTAAGTATTTATGTTATGGAATGCTTCTCTAGTCTAAGAGAAGAAAAAAAATGAAAAGGCCTAAGTAGGCTAGATGAGAAAATTACCTAAATTATTTTATAAAAGATAAATGAATAAGATTTTTTGACTATTAATAAAAGCTTGGGTTAATTTGACTTATGTCCTAAATCAAATCTATTGAGTACCTAAGTAAATTAATTAGATCAAATATCAAATGAAAACTTGCTAAAGTGACTAATAAATTCATATGGCCGAAGAGATTAAATGGGTATATAAGGTAGTTTGATGTTCTTAAGTAAGCTAATCAAGGAATTTACTAATGTACCTAAGTTAATGTTGGGTTTTCATATGACCATAGATTCATCTTGTGATGATAGAAAAATGACAATCATACGATAAGTTTTTGGAGATCTATGAATGCATGAAGTGGTTGAAAACAAACAATAGATAGACTTCAAGACTTACACAAATAAAGGATGATCTACAAGTGCTCAAACTGAGGCTCATGAACCACAAGTATCCATATATGATATAAATTGCAATTATGAGTTAATTTAATATGCATCCTTATAGAGAAAATAATATATATGCAAAATTCAAATCATTAAATATTTACAAGAAGCTCCCTCCATATAACTAGAGTACCTTTAATTCACTAAATTCATAGTTACTTTCTCATCCTCATCAAACACTAAGGGATTTAATCTCTAATCATGCATTAATGCAAGTTCTACAATTTTTTATTTATACTCTCAACTATCTCCATTGTTACTTCATGTTTTTCTTCTTTTTCTTCAAGTCTTTTGAACTTATCAAGATTGATTGTTAATATTTGAAGATCAATAATTAGTCTATGCATGTAAGTCTACTACCTCCTCTCTTATGCTCCCTAATTTCTTAAGCTTCCAATATCATTCACACTCTATCCATTTGGACATTTATGATTGTGCATGTAAAATAGTATAAGAGAAATAGTAATTAAGTAGGACATGAAGAAATTGACTACAAATTAGTGCAACTAATTTGATATTATGTACCTAACTAATATAGAAGGGGGTATGGATACCCCATGGTTTAATTAATTCAAATTATTAGCACTAAGTAACAATAAAAACATTTTAACAAGTAACCAAACTTGATTATATCTAGAGGAATTCATTAAGTACATTATAGTCAATATAGAATCATAGTACTTAATTAATTTCTTAATGAGTTGATTTAGAGTGTAATTTATTTAAAAAAGTTATAACTTTAATTAGTTAAGATAAGACATTAACTTAATTAGAGCACATTCAATTGGACATTCTCTTGATATATCTAATAAGATACAAAAAATACAAAATGTGGTCCATATAAGTAATTGATACTTATGTAGGAATAGTTTTTAATAAATTAGATTAGTTTCATAATTAAATTGACAAAGGAACAATTTTGCTGAATTTTCACATTGGAGTATTATGAGTTTAGGATTAAAACCCTAACCTAAGGACATTAACACACTAAATTCAACATATATTGACACCATGAGTTTAGTGTTGGTTGTCATGTTACAAGTTTTGGAGTGTGTGAGAGTCACATTTGCTTGGATTTTTGCACATTTATAAGGTAAGTAAACCAGTTAAGGTTTAATTCTAGTTCATATTTCATATCCTTGTTTAAATTTATGTAATCCTTTCATATTTGACTCCATTCTACATCCTCAAATGTATAAGGCTTAAGTTTGTTAGGAATGTACTATTAAGTTTGGTGCTAGATGGACAAACATAACCTCACCTCGACTACTGGATCGTAGGTAGTAGACGTGAGCAAGGTGCTCGGGGCATTATTGATGCCTCCACGCTGCACCGAACTAAGTTTGTCGACTTGGAGAGTCGTGGTTCTAGGAAGTCGAGTACTGATACCTAGGGATTTAAACCACTTAGACGCCTTCCCTTGACTCTTAGGCACTCTTTATCATTGTTATTGCTTTCTAATCCATTTATCATGCACTTTTTTTGAACTTTTTCGTCCTTTAAATTTATGCTTGATACTTAGACTTATTTATTTAAATTCATAAATTGTAATTGAAACTCTATTAGCTTTACTCATTGGAATTGTCTCATTCGGTTACAGTTGTAGATCCGTAGACGAGTAGGGGCAAGGAGCTAGTGATTGCTGACTTTCTCTGAAGACTCTCAAATCGACTTCTCCTTTTGCCTACTTGTAGGTTTTTATTATGGAGGGCGTTTGACCGTAATCTCGACTTTTTAACTCAATTTTGATAAGATCTTTTTTCATTTTCTTCAATTTGCCTCTTTTGACTCTAAAAATACAAATAATAAAGATCAGTGTTGTAAATGAGAGATAAAGTTTCATAAAACACATCAAATTTACCCTAAAATATAGCACATTCACAAACTTATCAATACGATAAGGATTTCTTAATAGAATGACTTCCTAAATTGCTCCACATTTGGAGATTAAGACTTTGAATTTAATGAGTTGTTCAAGTAAATTAGAGGCCGACTAGATTATCAAAGGATTTTAGATACTCTAGGTGTGACGACCCCAACCTTAAAATATGGCACGACACGGCCTAATCCCGTCATTAAGCCCTATTCATACCTCGTAGGACTTAAAAATGTATTAGTTAGTTTTTTTGTCCTTTCCATCTTGTCAATTATGTTAAGGACACGTATTTCTCATATATCATAATTTATGATTTTAAATTTAATTAAAACTTTTTAATAATTTTAATAATTTAGCGAAAGTCTTAATACCAGTGTGGAAGCAATTATTAAAACACATATATGTAGAAACAAGGGAAATAATGATCATATGTAAATCAAAATAAGTGAATAAACATTGTAATACATGCATCGATCAGGGTGACGAGTCATTAATTGTGCAATTTTATATAGGTGTTTAGTTATGTTAATTAAGTCCAAAGTCGTGTTTTATGGTTCTATATATTTAATTTGGAGATTTATAGGGTATTTGAGTATTTGTGTGTGA
Organism: Stephania yunnanensis; assembly: GCA_039657365.1. Classification (NCBI taxonomy): domain Eukaryota; kingdom Viridiplantae; phylum Streptophyta; class Magnoliopsida; order Ranunculales; family Menispermaceae; genus Stephania; species Stephania yunnanensis. The sequence goes on along the minus strand of CM077585.1, from coordinate 46,648,944 downwards.
ATTAGAAAAATCCGGGAAAGAAGTCAAAGTTTGATAAAAAAAACCAGCAAGCTTGATGCCTCCCAGAATGAACTAACAATGCCTTGGAGAAGCTACAACACTAAGAAGAGTGTCAAGGCAGGACAAGTAATGACGTCAAAAATGACTAGATGATGTCAAATTTACTATAGATTGCATCACCTAAGGCGCTAGGTTCAAAAATAGAAATACCAGACCGACTTTTAGTTCAAGACTTACTATATTATGCCACGTCGTGACTTGGCGCCACTCCCATATAATGGCGGTGTCACTGACAATGCCAGACTCGCAGAATAGAAATTTTGCAAGTCTTAGAATGTTCTTATTTCTTGGGCTTTCCTGTTCTTGTACTTAGGCTCACCTATATAAAGATGAGACCTATATGGACGAAAACACATTGTATTTAAAGTGATTCATGAGTAGAGATAAGGTAGAGTAGCCATTTCCAGCTAGGTTCTTTAATGCCTAGGTCGGGGATGAAGCTCTCTAGCTACTAGTTAATTGTTTTCTATATTTCATTGAGATTTTCTATTATAATAGTGTTTTGATTTGGTTATTTATCTTTATGTTATTATTTTCACGATGTCTCAATGTTAGTTTAGATTTTGCATTATTCATTGCAAATCTCTAGGCATAAACCTATGGACATGCTATCAATTTGGTTATGTCCGTAATATCAATCTAGTTGAGAAGTTATGATCACTTTAATTGAGAAACCTGACACACCTATTGTTCTAAGTGAGTAAAATTGAGAATTAGGTTAAATCTTAAGATTGGTTGCCTAAGATTTTCTAGGGTTGGTGTTCCTACAAAGAGCTAAGTGTTGTTAACGTGCTAAATCTTGAGAGCGGTTGCCCTATCTGACAAGTTAATAATAAGACATGTTTATAGTGTAATTTAGGTTGATTTTAGATATAAATGATGATATTACACTATGTATTCTCTTGTTTTTGTTATTTCAAGATTTAATTAGGAAAAATGAAAAAAATGAAGAAAAGAGGAAGAAGAGCAAAACAGTCAATTGCAGATCGGTCTCAGCGATTAGCTAGCGACACGAGAATACACTAGGAATCATTGTCTAAATTGGCAGTATAGAAAAGCTAGTGAATCATCAACGAATTGGGAAATACATTAGGGATCGCCAACTAAATCAGTGGAGTACAGAGAGCTAAATCCAGTGATTAACTCAATGATTTGTGTACAAAGAGGAATCGTCGACAAATCGCTGAGATTAGTGATGAGTTTTTTAGATATGAACAAAGAATTCGAGTTTATCTATGATATGTATACTTAAGAAAAACTACATATTGGACCTTAGGGCTTCAAAATTACTCTCTTAGCTCTCTCTCTCGAGCCCTTCATTAGTTTTTATTAGTTTTAGATTTTTTTCAATTAAGTTTATTGTTCATTATTTTTGGAGACTCTTTGGAGATTTAAGAGAGGTATTTTACATTAATGTCTTTTATTTATCTATTTATTGCAAAGTTTATCATTAATATGTGTGAGTAGTTTATTATTCTAAACAATACTCTGGACATGATTGTAAACCATTCATTAATTTAGTCATAATATGGAATTTTGTGTTTAATGCTTTAAAACAATCACACCCGTCAATCACATATTAAATAAGTTGTTATTGTGTATTACAACTAATGATTCTTTGTATTGAGTGCATAGTGGCCAATATGATTCTTAGTATAGGGTATCTTATCTAAATCTATGCCTATGATTATTGACAACAATTATAGAAATAGTAACTAGGACTAATCTATATAGCTATATTACCTAAGTGGATGTCCTAGGTGATTATGTTCTACGCTATTTGTTAGTTAGCATATTCTAATTAGTATTTGATTTAGATTAGGTATGATGTTTATTGAGTGTTAATGCTATCGTAATTTCTAGTCTATTGCGTTTTATCCAATATGTAGATTTACAATGATAAGGATAGCTTATTTGCATTGAATATAGAAAAGTCGATAGGTTGCTAATTGCTATCAACCTATTATGATTATAGTTTAATGATTTAAGATCGTTATATAAATACGATGATTGATTATGACTATGCTTTAATAAAAATGCCCAAATATAACGATTTACATATCATTGTCTAAGATGGGTTGTTTAGATATTTAATTTATATTGATTATTTGATTATTTGTTTGAATTGCATTTGATTAGTTTATTGAATTTAAATAGTTTATAGCTTGATTAGTTTAATTAATTGATTGTTTTATTTTTATATTGATAGTATTTACCCGTTTTAATTAGATTAGTTCAATTAAAGAAAATCAAATCGAATAAAACTTTAGGGTAGCCTTAGTTCTTAAAAGATTTGCAAAATTCTTGTAGAGACAATATCTCATTTACCACTACTACAAATAATAGAAAAATATGACAAATTATTGTGCGTACTCGATGCATGTCATTTTTTGGCGTCGTTCCTGGGGTTTTTAAAATAATCTATTGGAAACCTTCTTGTTGAATGTTATATAATATGTTTGAAAACGAGGAGGAACTAACTTTTAGGCAATCCAATATGAATGTCATAGCTTATAAACGTATGTGTATAACTTTTACAACATAATTTTTGGAATTTGAATTAAATTTCGGATTCATAAACTCCTTACTGTGTTTTTATGATGAAGATAATGAAGTTGCTCAAAAGTTTATTAGGGAGTTTGCACACAAAGTAAGCACGTTAAAACCCAAGGATATATAAATAGATTATGTTAAACTAAAAGCTTTTCCTTCTATATTAAAAGCTTAAGCTTTAGATTGGTTATTTTACCTCCCTTTAAATCCCATAACTGATTGGTCAGAGATGCTACAAATCTTTCTTGATCAATATGTACCAGTAAGACAAGTTAGTTTATTTAGACAAAAAATTAGTAATCCTAGGATGAAAATTGAAAAATGCTTTGATGAATTTTGGGATAGGTATCAAAGATTGATTTCATTATATCCAATGTATGGATTTACAAGAAAAAATTTAATGCAGTATTTTTATGAATAATTAAATCACTTTGAATGAAGATTTTTAGACATAGTATATGGAGGATCTTTACTCGACAAAACACCAACTTTAGCAAGAGAAGCTATAAATAAAATGGCTAAACAATTCATGCAATATGGTGAGAAGCGTGAATTAATCAAAGAAAATCTAAATGAAATGAATAGAAGGACATATAATACACCAAATGATAAGATAGATGAGCTAAAAGCCAAGGTTGAATTCTTACTAAAGGATAGATCAAACAAAGTAAAACTTTATGTTTTCCGTAATGAATTAAGTCATTCTAATTATGAACGTCCTTTGATACAACAAACCAAAATAGAAGAAACTAATGCTATAATGAACCAATATGATGAGTTTGTTGATTCCACTTATAACTTTAATAGTTGTACAAACTAATCATAATCAAATGTAGGTAATCGTATCAACAATTAAGGTAATCAAAGGTATAAAACATTGAATAATTCAAAAAGAGAAAAAATCAAATAACTCAAACATTACAAAATGATATGACCGAGTTGAAAAACCAATTGAGTCAGATGACAATACAAATGAGTGAATTTGTAAATCAATAGAAATTACCATCTCAACCTTATCCTAATTTATACGAAAAGTACCAGCAATAACATTAAGAAGTGGTAAGCAGGTTGATGAACATAAAATGCCAGACCAATTAGTTTCTAGAAAAGAAATAGAAGTAGAATAAGAGAAAGAAACTGAATTACTAAGTAATAGGAGCTATGACGTCCCTTTCTACAAAACAGGGCACCGCTCGGCCTAATCTCGTAATCAAACCTTAATCCCAACCACGTAAGACTTAATTACGTATTAGTCAGCCTTTCGTTTATATTTCCTCTTTACACATGTTCACACATTATTAGATTTCAGAGTTAATAAAAAGTACATATTTTAACGATTGTGCGGAAGCTCTTATTATTCAAAATGACCAAGTGTGGAAAACCAAGACTACAAAGCATCACATGCATGTATATATGTGAGTCTCAAAAATAAGGAACTATTTACTCAACCCAATGTACAACCCAAAATATACAGTAAAGATATAAATAGTAATAATACGACAAAAGTTGAGTCATAAATAATGAGATAGGAGAGTCACGAAAATGCTCAGAGAAAGTCGTCGATCTTCTCTTTTCCTGGTCTGCTTCTGCTCGATGGACCTACACCCACCGTCACAAACTAGACGGTGAGTATAGTAATATTTAAGTAATAACTGGAGAATTCTATACCACATTTCCAAAATATAAGACAGGTGTATAAAAGCACAAATAGCGAAAGAATTACTGAATTAAATAATGCAAGTAAATACCACAGTCTTGCCGATCACCCCAAGTCCCATAACTTGTGTGTCGCGCAAGTGTAGTGGTGAGTGCCGGAACCCTGGTAGACCTATGTCCCCGTGAACAAGCATCCCTTGTGTAATGGACACTAGATAATCTTTACTTTCATTTTCACAAGAAATAGTTTTAATTCTCTAGGAATCCAAATCAAGTTAGACTACAAAGCCCAAGAGAATAGAATATAAGACTAGTCAAATCCAAGGTATCCCAATAACATGCTTTTCATCAATGCTTTATCAAAAATGACATTAAGAGTAGGAATCAGAGTCAATGAAACATATACGAAACCCTCTAGTGAGTATGTAATCCACGTAACATATCTAACTATGCAAGAGTTACATATAGGTCGGAAAACAACCCATCTCCTATATAACATATTCTCAGTTCCAGGAGTTACTATCTTGAATCACATTATACTCCATTTTCTATTTCGTAAAAACATCACAATGTACATAGTCTCCCATTTAGTCTACAAACTATATAAACTACATATACTAAAATAGCTAGGCAACATTGATAAATAAGCGAATTCAAACTTACCTTGGTTTAGGTTTCCATTTCCAAAGTTCCAAAGTTTCTAAGTCACTCACACTTTCCCAATAATCTAACACCTATCACAAACTATTTGTGATTAATATAAGTCTAATACCTTATGTTTAGAACCCCTAAGTCAGTCCCTAAGACCTCAGAAGATTCTAAGTAAATTATAGCACAGTTATTATTTTATGGGGTATGAGCATGGTCCCTCACTTGATGCAGCACGTTCCACTAACTGGGTTCATCCTAACTGATAAAGGGAGCGTGTTCTTCTGCTACATGGAGCGCTCTCGGCCCTATATTGTCTCGATAGTGAACAGGGCAGTAGCCACTATTCCATTACGAAATTATCACAACAACCTCAAACACTCTCCCAAAATATTAGGAATGGCCTCTAGTATGGTATAAACTCATTTCCAATCATTAATAACAATAATTCACAAAGAAAGCATCACCTACCTATGAATTCAACTTGAAACTAAAAAACTTCACTTACTAAGATGATGATCTCCAATCTAGTGGTGTGTTTTGATCCCTCAACTCCACTGAATTCCCTCCTAAACAACTCCTCACGAGATCAAACTTTCAGCTACTTGGTTCCCCTATCTCTCTCGATGAATCAAATGCAATAGTGAGGATAACTTCAGATTTTTGATTTAAATATGGATTTTCCTCGAGATACACAAGGTGATATCTCGAGGTTGATCATGTGGTTAATGTGTTAAAATGACACTCCCTAAAGTGACATAAATTTTGACATCATCAACACTCACACTCATCTCATTGCGATCCAATGATCCATTTAATTCAAACCAAACTTATAATTTTATTATATACATATATGAATATTTATATATCAAATATATATAAATATATATACTTCATGTATTTTCTCATCTATAAATTCACCGGACATGCTTACTACTATTCTCGATTGTGCACATTCATTTCATCATCCCCTCGTTGCACTTGGTGTACTAGCTATTTATTGTTTAATTACGTATTTTTTATTATAGGCTTGTATATAAATTCTTTTTTTATCCTACAACATTTAAATTCAATAAAAATTCCAAACAAACACAAACTCATGCACACGCTAATCGAGATACGCCGACTTAACCAAGAGCCTAACTCGAGTTAATTAAGATTTGAATTAACACTAGTCACTAGCTTAAGGTAACGAGTTGTTACACTTTCTCTCTTCGCTGACCCACCATAGCCCCTATGGCAAAATAACTACTATCATACATGATTTCAAAATCAGACTCTCAATCGGGGACTACCACAATAGGTGCTGAAATCAATGTCGTTTTCAATGTGTAAAATATAGTCAAACAATCATCATTCATATCAAACAGAACATCTTTCTTAAACAAGCCACATAAAGGTTTTGTGATTTTAACGAAGTCTCGAATAAATCAACAATAAAACCCGGCATTCCTAAAAAAACTCTTAATATCCTTGGCATTTCTAGGCACTGGGAGCTTCTCAATTGCAGCTATCTTTGCTTGATCAACCTCCAAACCATTTGAAGAAACCCGATCGCCTAAAACGATGCCCTCTTAGACCATGAAGTGACATTTTCCCAATTCAATACCAAAATGGTATATTAACACCTTTTCAAAATCAGGGATAGATTTGGCAAACACAAGTAAAATAAGGCCCCAAAGATAGAGAAATCATCCATAAAGATTTCCATTATATCTTCCACCATGTTCGAAAAAAATTGTCATCATACATCAATGAAATGTCGATGGTGTAATACAAAGACCGAATGGCATTCGTTGAAACGCAAAAGTACCATAAGTCCATGTGAAAGTAGTCTTCTCTTGATCCTCTGGTGATATGGCAATCTGATTACAGCCAAAGAACCCATCGAGGAAGCAATAATAGTCAAAACCCGCTAATCTGTCAAGCATATATCAATGAATGGCAAGGGAAAATGATCCCTTTGTGTCGCCCTATTCAATTTTCGGTAGTCAATACAGACATTCCACCTCATTATAGTACTCGTTCTGGAACATCTCTCCTTCCTTGTTTTATACTACAGTCATTCCTTGTCAAACCCCATCTAATTAGGGCATCTGACCGGCCTAGATTACCTAAATCCCTTGATAATCTAGTAGCCTTCACCTCTCCATCAATAAACAGTTAAGATTAAGATCTTGTAATCATTAATTGTAAAACTTTATTAACCACAGAGGATTCTTAAGTGAATCTTAGTTCATTTACAAGAATTAAATCATTCTCAAAATTTCGTAAAAAGATTTTGACAATTTCTCTGTTTCTAAGCCTACGCCGGAATACCCTGCCTTCAAAATTCTTCAACAAAACTTGCTCAATTTGGTCGAAATGTTTAAGGACTCACAATCCACCCATAACAATATATATTGCATTAGTAAGAATATATATTCCTTCTAACTTGATATGAAATATTAATTAAAAACCTTAAACTAACATTACTTTAACTCAAAAATTATCTCAATTTGCTCAAAACTGTTCCAACCATTCCAAAGAAGATCATAATCACACTCTAACCCAAAAACCCATTTATACAATATAATATATTAAAAACAATACATACATAGAGGGAAAAGAACTAAGCATGTCACAAATAATCGAAAAGATTTCCTTTTCCCTTGTTGTCGCTAGAACCTGTCATTATCCAATTGTAAAGATTTGATAATGTTAGATAAGTAAGTCTCGCACTATCTAGTACACCTATAATGATCAATTGCATTGTATTCCAAGAATTGAAACAAACAATAATATCACAAGGAATCAAAATATACAAGTATGCAATCCATCCCATTTTTGATGATCGACAACAATCAGGTGATGTCTTCCAAAGTGGTGGGTAAAAATAATAAAGATTCGTGAGTTTGATTCTGGCCAAAATCACAAAAACAACCCATCCTAGTCTACAACAATCAGTGACTCCAGTCGCAAAGCACCGTGATGGTCATCCTACCTCTCATATAGATAATGAACATAATGGGACCCCCAAGGCCTCCTTCATCTTGTGTCTGTGAATGCGTAATCAATAAATATGCATCAATAAACCGTACATGCAATTATATTCAAGAAATACTCATACAATGTAAATGTTACCATGGGATTTACTTAACCTTACATACGAGATACCGAGATTCTCTTGCACACTGAGTCAATAAGCTAGTCTACACAGGGTTCTAATTGCGGTCCTACAATTAATTTAGAAGCCCGGTAAGACTCCACAACAATTTCAAATTTTTCTCCAATTAGTTGCAGTTTATTTGACCCGAACGTGTCTCGAAACCCCTAAAATATTTCCTAAATAAATTCTTCAATGTCTAAATTTTATTTGTTGAATTAAGTTATTGTTGGCATAAAAATTACGTTGTATGGGCTTAAATATAATTTTTTTAGTTTTATATATATTTATCGATCTTACCTCGACCGAAAAAATTGAAATCCCTCAAAAACAACAACTCGGATGTCCAGATACCAATTTTGACTCCAAATTGTGGTTCAGAATCAAGAATTAACCTAGAATAGGCCTTAAAACAATTTTTTTCAAATTTTAGGCATTTTCGGATATTGTAGCACATTTTACGAGAAATAAACCCCGGTATAAATATTCGAGAACATTCCAAAATCCTCATTTTTCATAAAAGTCCACCATTATTTATTTGATCAAAAATATCATTTTTTGAATTTTTCTTATTTTCCGAAATTTTTCCAAAATTTAAGCATTTTCTTTTGTTTTCTTTTTTTTTTTTAATTGGGGTTTGATAGCTGAACCGGACTGGTCTGGTTTGGGGATCAAACCCTCTTTTTTCCTCATGATTCCCCTGCTACTGTTCGATGGCAATGAATTTTTTTTCATTTGGGGTAGGGATTGCAGGGTTCTCTTGGAGTGAAACGACTTATCATCTCCTTCCTCGGTTGGCCGAACCCAACCCATCCCCAACCTCCATTAACAACAAACAACATCAACAGCTTACTCAACAACAACATCGACATACCTATTAACAACAACCAACACATACATGCACACATACTCACCTTCATCGTCTTCGTATCATGATCGCTCTCTCGTTCCCTTTTTTATTTTTTTCTTCTTCCTCCGATTCAAATCACAATGGTGACAATTTTTTTCATTTGTATATATATAAGATTTCCTCGAGATTCACATTATGAGATTCACATCACGTGAATCTTAAGAAAAATCTAATGGTTCCAATATCATAATATAAATTTGACCTTTCTCGAGATACATACTGCGTATCTTGATATCAATCTTTATATCTAAACAAAATTGAATGAGGCGGTGTCTTTGTTAGGATAATTATAAGATTTCTCGAGATTTTATCACACGAATCTCGAGACAAATCTAAAGGTTAAGAACCATTTGCTATTCTCATTATATATGTTGATATTCTTCGAGATACGTGCTACAATATAACAAGGTCGATCTTGGTGGCTATAAACAAGATCTTCATCACCTAACCGACTTACAAAAATCAATTATTTGTAATCATCGAGATAAATATCACATATCTCAAGGTAGATCAATGATTTTATATTTAAAAAACCATACACCCTTTATTTTCTTTAAGACTGAACAACACGCATCTCGAGGCATGGACAAGTCTTGTTCAACAGTTAATGTATCACTCATTCTCTTCTATGATGTTCATGCTACACGTATCTCAAGGCAAATTCATTTTATACTTTTATTTTAACTCAAACTATATGATTTGTTTATAAATATATATATCCTGTGTGTCACTAGATGCCCACTATTATACATCCCATGCGTGTATTTATATAAACTATATATATATATATATATATAAATATATATGGACCTACGTATCTTCACGGCTATAAATTTGCCACGTACGCCAACGACTACCCCTAGACACTATTGTACATCTCATGCGTGTCACCCTCGACCGCGTGTGTCACTAGCCGCCCACTAATTTATTAATTATTATATTTAATATTGTGATTATCTCTTTAATTTATTTCCAAATTAAATTTCAAAAATACCAAAATTTCACCAAAATTGGAGAAATATTCTCACCGCACTCTGAAACTCGCATACACCGCATATACACTCCATTTGACTATATTTCGCGGCAAATAGTGTATAATACATTATATAGGCACATAACACACAAAAATAATATTAAATGTATAATATATGATCTGTAACACATAGGTCCCACCTCAGATACCTAAATCTCAAATTAAATCTAAAAATACTTCATTAATCAAGTTTATAAAATTCTCAGATGTCGCATTCCTCCCTTTTTAGGGACAACGTGCACTAGAGATACCCATGAACTGTTGGAGATTGCATATATAATTCCCATGTTAAGCCACTGCAAGATCCCATTCTTCACGACTTCTTTCATCACCGGGTTCAAGCAATGTTGATGCTCCACTGATTACTTATGATCTTTTTCCATCAAATTTTTGTACATACAAATGGATTAGCTAATTCCTCTAATATCTTTGATTGTCAAACCCAAGGCCAACTTGTGCTCTCTAAGACTCGAATCAACTTTTCTTCCTCTAACTCAGTCAATAATCCTAAATGATCACCAAAATATAGACTTTTCTCCGAAATAAGAGTACCTCAAATGATCGCGCAACGGTTTTAGTTCTAATGTCGGTTCAATAACTGCACTTTATGAATCAAGTTCTAACTACTAAACGCCTCTGAAACTTAACTATTTTTAATGCTGTCAATTCTTGAACCATCTCCAGAATTCCACACTCACTGGTGGAACTAGTTGTGATGCTCTGCACTAAACATCTCTCCAAGGGATCTTTTGGTGCGTACTCTTGAGATAATTCAGTAACACACTCAAAAACTATCTCCACCACCTCTATTCTTTTACATTGTTCATTAGCATTCGAGAACTTAATTGTGTTATATATGTAGAACAACATCGCCTCATCATTAACTCGCAACCGCAACTATCCCTTTTGCTCATCAATGAGAGCTCTAGTTGTTGCAAAAATGGTCTCCCGGAATCAACGAAACTTCATCATCCTCATCCATATCTAGGCACTACAAAATCAACCTAAAAAATGGCCTCCCCAAGATCCTTCAAATTTCACAAGCACATAATCGTATAACACTATTAAAAAGACAAACCCCAATAGTGCAAGGTATGGTGAAACTTCAAAGACCCTTTAATTTCTGTAGGATTTTTCTTTATAGAATAGCACTACACTCCTCAGTCAAGGTCACATTTTCAAGATCCTCTTTCTTCCTCTTTCGTGCAATGATATCCTTTAAGAACTTTGTATAATGTGGCATTTTCTCTAAAGCATTGACAAAAGGGATATTCACTTGCAACTTTTTGAACATATTAAGAACCTTTTTGAACTATTCTTTAATTTTTTTATTTCTTGAACCTCTAGGGATAAGGTAATGGTGGAATGATAACTAGAGGGTTATCTAGAAATGTAATTATGTCCGGCACTATGTCCCGCTTTGGTGAACTCTCCCTCTCAATATCTTTCCCTTTTCTAACTGCCTCAGAACTCTCTGCAATATCATCATCACTTTTCAACCCCCTCTGCTCTTCTGACAACACTACCCGTCTGCTCAAATTCATCATGTTCCGACTCCTCAAGCTCATCAAACTGATCAATTTCAATCTCCTTAGTCTATTTCTAAACCATTGGTTTTTTTTCAAACCAACTCAATCAATTTCTTACCACTCCTCAACTCTACTGTGTTGACATTCTCTCTCGGGTTCATAAATGTATTACTTGGGAATTGGCCCTCTTTACGAAAATTCAAAGTTGTCACCAACTGCCCAAATCGTCACTCTAAATTTTTAATGGATTAGTTTATTTCATTCACCATTTTTTCAAAGTTTGCATCACTCCATTCATAGTTTGTTTCACTCCATCCATTTCTCTTTCATTCTTTTCATGCCTCTGGTTATTACTAATATCCATAGCCTCAAAAGTTGCTCAATGCTTTGAAAGATGCTTGTTCTTCATTTTGAGAGTCTTTGTTGCACTTGATTTGCAAAACTTGGAGGTTGTTGCAATGCATTACTCAGATTTTCATAAGATAGATTTGGATTGGTATTAATCCCCGAAAAATATCTACTGTGGAGCTTGTGCCCTTGGCCTAAAATTGTTACCATAACTTTGATTGTTCATGTAATTCACTTCTTCATACTCTAGACTTTGTGGCATTTGATCTAATGGATTGGCTACCAAAGCCAAATGATTCACATGTTGTGAACTCAATGGTTATTGACTCGATTACTTGTTGAAGTTTAGCCATTTGACTTGATAGGTTGGACAACTTCGCCATGGTGGCGGTGTGTGAATCAACTCCTTACATTCCTTGTGCCTTCCTCGACAAAGATTGTGCTCTTGGTTGTGAAAAGGAATTCATAGACATCATCTCAAGAAGCTCAAATGCATCTTCCTCACTTTTGGATAGCAAAGTACCTCCTGAAGCTGCATCAACTAAAGCCCTTGTATTTAGAGTCATGTCATACTAAAATACTTGCAATTGAGCTCATTTCTCTAACACGTGCCTCGGACACTTCCTTAACAACTCTTTCAATATTTCCCAAGCTTTTCCCAATGATTCCGTCTTGTCTTGCCAAAAATAATTGATTTATTTCTTTCGTTCCTCCGCTTTCATAGGAGGAAAGAACTTTTGAAGGAATATTTCATTGATATCAGCTTAATATGTGAGACTCCCTAGATGAAGCCTTTGAAACCACGCCTTTGCATTCCCCAAAATTGTGAAAGAATAATTCACATTCTAATGATCTCCTTCGAAACATGATTGATGTGAACTATATCGCACTTCTCTAAAAACATTTCCATGTGAGCCACTGGGTCCTCATTAGGCAAACCATTGAATAAACTATTCTGCACCATGTTAATTAACCCTGGTTTTAACTCAAATGAGCAGTTGTAGTCCGAAATCGTCATCACCCTATTATATGTTTCTTGTACATCTAGCTTGAAATAATCCCAATGACACATTTGCCCCTTGGCCTTTACTATTCTTCTTAATTCTCTACCATAATAGTTGTCTTTTGTTTCTATTTCGCCTTTATTTTCTCTTTAAAACTTTAGAGGGTTAGATTGAGTTCAGAGTTGTCAAGTTCTAACTCATCGCTTTCGTCACTTTACAGACAAGAGAAACCTAAAACAACAACAAATAGAAGATCAAGTGCAGATGGTTATTCAAATTAAAAAGATAAGCTAAAATTACTGAAAAATAAAATCCTTAACAAAATATCCTAATCAAACTTAAATTAGCTATCATCATTGGTAACGACGCCAAGAACTTGACAAGAGCCGCAAGTGTACGGCAACACGAAAGTAATAGTAGCACTAACTAGTGTTGGTATCGGGTTTATCGAATACACAAGGACATTTTAATGCTAATTTGTAATCTAATTAAGAAATAAAGTTAGGCAACTTTGATTTTGATTTTGTAAATGAAATTGACAACTAAATTACTATATCTAAATGCAAGTAATTAAATGTGGTATTAAGCTATAGAGAGAACGTCCCAAGGGGATCTAAGTCACCCAAGTTGTATCCTTTGAGTCCAATGTAATTAGAAAGCCTCCTAATTCATGTGATGATAGGCGAATTTCGTAAATTCACTCCATCCCGAGGTCTCTGTGATGAAGATTCTAGCACGCCTCACTCGAACGACATCGATTGGCGTGAATAGTGTAAGTGAGAACACCAGGTTCAACCTTAAATTTTTTAGACTTCTTAGTCGATGGTAATCGATCAATGTACCACATGTTCTGAGGTTTTGTTTCCTTAATTCTGGGTCCAAAATCCCCAATGGTCATGTGTAACAACCCGAACAAATTAATGTGGCCTATGATTTATAAAGCCGTAATTTTTAATTAAATTTAAATATATCAATCATATAGTTTTAAAAAAATGATTAATTGATGTAATTTACGGGTTAAAGTAGTAAAATATGATGATTTAAATGGGAGAGATAAGATGTAACTAGGTGTTGGTTTAAGCGAATGATTGGGCCAGTGTAAAAATGACACTCACTCAGAAAAATTCACAAAAAAGAAAAAAATATAACCACACATTTGTTGACACCTCATCATATCTCATGCTCGCTACCCTTCACTTTTCTCTCTCTCTCTCTCTCTCTCTCTCTCTCTCTCACGTCACCTATCTCTTTCCTCTCTAAACCCCTCTCTCTCACGTCACCTATCTCTTTCCTTTCCAAACCCAAAAAAAAGTCTCTTTCTCTCTCCTCCCGTGGTCTCTCTTCACCTCTCTCATTTTATGATTTCTTCTCCATCTATCTCTTTCGCTCAAATTAGGATTCGCATCAATAAGTTATTATTTAAATTAGGACTCGCATCAATAAATGTGTAATAATTGAAAAATGTTTTAAGGTGACCTACGTCGAAAGCGACCTCATAATGCATGTGTGTCTTGATAAATATGAATAATACTTAGATTAGAGTCTAATAAAGACAATGAAATAATTTAGGCCATATGGACGCGCCGAATGCGAGATGATAGCATGAATTTCGAGTACGTCGAGTGATTTACGTGACTTGGCGATTTGCGTAAGTTCGAGGTAAGTAAAACCAGTTAGGGCCTTAACATAATTTCACTTGTACATTTATTGGTTATTATCCTTTGTTAATCCATGTTGAGTTGAATTCTTTGTGGCTTATTGTTGTGAGTTCTCATTATGCTATCCTTGTTACATCATTGGCTATGCATTTTATTTTGAATTATGTAATGAGTGGCCTAGGATCTAAATGGGCGATATGGTAGTTACGGGCGCGGTGGAAATGCTTTGTGATTTTTCCTCCACTATGACTACTTGGATTGTTGGACTTACCTAATCCCACAGTTTAGGATTGATGAAAGTAGAAGTGGCTGCGATCTACTACAGTTGATGGACCCAATCTAAACTGTCAATCAAGTGACATAGCTAAGTCCATCGACCGTCTTGAAAGTCAAATAGTGGTACTTTATCGCACTTGATGGACTTGGAGCATTTAAGTTCTTTTGCTTTTTGTACTCGACATTCAATTAATTGTTAATATCTATGTGAAATTGGAAATCATGCTTTGTTCATTATTTAGCGTAAATTCTTGCATGATTTTTTGATTAACCAATTACGTGACATTTGAAACATTGTTAAGACACTTCTGGTTGTTACTATTAGTATTATTGTACTCATCGTCCTTTTTATGATGGTGGGTGCAGACACGTTGACTAGCAGGTCAGGCAAAAAGAAGATCGACGACTACATTTAAGTTGTGGCATGCATCTAGTATTGACTTGTAGGTTTTTTACTCTTTTTTATTACTTATATGTGTTGTTTTGAAACACTTAGGGATATCTTGGGTATATGTACATCAGAAAAAATGTTTACTGGGTTCCACAATATAGGTTGTCCCGACGTTATTATTTAAGTTATTTAGCTAGTTTAATTCTGCTGCAATAGTATTTAAAACTTGCAAAACATAATAAGTCAACTTTAAAATTCTAAAATTTTGAAAATAATGGAAAGAAATGCTTACTAGGCTTGCATTGACATTGTGATGCTGACTCGGGAGTCCACGTGGGCTTAGGCCGGACGGGGCCCAGTTTGTAAGAAATTGGGGCCGTCACATCATGGTGGTTTTCGAACCCTAAACTCAACACCTACTTGATCAAGGTAAGCATAGTAAAGCACACAAGAACACAAAAATTAACACATTAAAATGAAAGAACCAACACTTTCACATTGAAACCAAAAGCAATCCAACTTAGGGTCAATAGACCAATAGAACAAAAGGGATTACCCCCATAAATGGGTTCAATACAACATAATTCATTAGAGAAATGCAAGAAATCATGAGTCGAAACCTTGAGAAGAAATCCAAGACTCAAAACCTAATATCCAAGCCTCCACAATTTTCTCTTCAAGTTCTCCAAAACAAAAGACCAAGATGTATTTTCTTTATATCGCACTACTATATATAGTCCAGGGGTATTTTTGTCTGAAAAAGTGGGCACAAAACCCTAAAAATGACCAAACATAAATCTGGTCAACGACGGCACTGTGTCTCGACGCCTATGCACAAGTGGGCGCTAGGTCTGGGCATGAACACCTAGGCATGGCGCCTTAGTGTCGCATGCAGATGTTCAGTTTGGCTAGCACTCGGCACCTAGGCATGGCGCTAAGGTGCCACCTGTTAGTGCAAGAAGGTCCGACACCTAGGCATGGCACCACTTGTTGGCACCTATGCAAAAGGACCGGCGCTTAGGTGATAAGTAATTATTTATACTTATATATATGGTTATTTTAATAGTATATTTAGTACAAATATCTATAAACGAGCTTTAATTCATGATATTATTGCATTTTTAGAGAATTAAGGTGTAAAGGAATGAAATAAACAAAAACGAGAAGAAACGGAGTAAAAAACCATAAAAACATGTTGGAGCTGTGGCTACACATGTTGACGTTGTGGGAAGGAAAAGCACGGGGTTGCACGTGGTGGGAGAACAAAGGAAGTGAAAAAATCAACACTAAAGGTTTGACGCAGTGGCGACACTGTAGTGTAAAGGGGAAAACGTCGGGACATGCGGTGATAGTGTCGAGGTACTAGAGAGTCAAAAGATATGCACGCAGTGGTGGTACCTTAGCTTAACACACACAACGCTGGGGCATTAGTGATAGTGCCAAACATGCAGAAAATAGAAAGTTGGAGTTTTATTTCGAGTTAAATTGTAAAGTATTGTTTCTAATTATTATTAGGGAGTATAAATAGTTATTAGGACATGGTAAATTCACCACATACCAACTATTAGCTACCATTAGAGTAATTTAGCATAGATTTACTTTGAGTTTTAAGGAGTATTATATGAAGAAAACATTAAAGACTTCAAGTTTGCAATTCAATTCGGGTTTCATTAGATTAATTGAAGGTAATATTTATATTCATCTCTGGTTTTCAATGATTTCAATTATGAATTGTAATATGTGTGTTTCAATGAAGTGCGAGTAATCGATTTATCTTAGAAATCAATGGATCCTATTGTATGAATGTTATGCTTTGAATATGATTAAAAAGTGAATATAAAAAGTGTAATAGTTAGAATTTGTATTGATTCTGAGTGTAATACTTTAGACATCTTGATCACGTGTTTAATGAACTTAGGTTTTAGAAGTTATCATGGCCATTGAAGCTTTTTATCTAAACATGAATGGTACTAGCCGTAAAATACACAACATCGAGCGATAGTTGTTGATTAGGGAGGCATGGATAGTAAACTTAGTTGGTTATGAATCAAAAGATTTAGGACTTAAAGTAATGTGGAGGTTACGTTATTCACACCTATATGTGGAGTTATAGTTTGCACATTAGAATCTTTTCCGCCACAACAATGGGTTAAAATGGATTTGAAAAAAAATCTTTCTATTCTAATTAGGCATTGCACACAACATATTGAGTTGTAAAAGTGGTTGAAAAGCATAGTAATAAATTACCTAGGTGAAGTTGTGAAGCAAGATATCCTTAATATAAGAGATAAAGTAAGTTTAAATTGATTTGTTAGATTAGTTTAGTTAGTATAAAACCAATTAAAAAGGGATTTCTTTAGCAATAGTTCAAAGTTAAATAAGTAATTAACTAGTGAAAAAGACTTCCCCTAAGGACGATATCTGTGATCAACGTAAGTTGGTTGCACTATTACTATAAGGTAGTCATCATACTTGCGACACGCATCACTAAGCATAGCGCCTAGGCGCCCCTGGTAGGCTCCACTCCAATTTCCTTTTTTTTATTTTTCTTCTCTACATTTCTTACTTCTCATCCTACCAAAGTTCTCGCCTTGCCAAACATTCAATTCTCGCACCGCCAAACACGCGATCATCAGGTGAACCTACCATGCACACAAAATGCCCCTAAATTAATATCAACTCATGATTTATTTTGCTAAAATATGTAACAATTACTACTATAAAACAAGTAAGTTATGCTACGCATCACCAAGTATGCCACGTCATCATAAGTCCCCATCAGAATCCTACACCGACACACGGAACGAGTTAGAAATTTAAAATCGTTACATAGAGAGTTAGTGTCATATTCCTTGTTGGAAAGCTTGGTGAGTTCTTTCTCTATTTGCCATTTTTATAGGTTTTGGACGGGTTGTGGGTTTATACGTGTCATGATGGTTATGACCAAGTGTGATAGGGGTGTTGGAAAGACTCAAGAGGTTCACTAGAACTTTCGGTGGGAATATGGTTTTCATTGGAGGTTAGTTGTGAAGTTGTTGCTTTCGAAGTTGTTGTAGTTGTTAATCCGCATAAGATCATACAAGTTAATGTTGTTTGTTGTTGTTGGAGGGGTTGTGAATGTGGAAAAGCCCATTTATGGGTTTCCTTGTGAGATTTGGACGTGATTTCAGGTGTCCAAGGGGTCCAGGAAGTGGTCGGTGTCAATTAAAAAGTAGGCAACCCCAAGAAGGGGTTGCAGCGATTGCCGCCACCAACGGCATCGTGAGCCTTAATTTGAGAAAATGGAGGAAAAGTTGGGTTCTGATTTTTGAGTTCGAACGAGATTCAGACCGGGATTCTAGGATCATACTAGGACTTGTTTAACATAAAAAATCAACTAAAATAAACTTATGTTGGCATAGATTTACTTTGAAGTTCCCTAGGAGACTCGGAAGGAATAATGAGACTAGAAAACCATAATCAGGTAAGTGTAGATTCACTTAATTAACAATATTTCCTCGATGTGTAATATATGTAGTTCATATAGTTTATGTAATAGAATGGTGTGTTATGTACACTTTGATGTGATTTCTTAAAAAAGAAAATAGTGTATGTTATACCCAGCTAGTGTAAACCCTGGAGTTCAGGATAGGTTTTATAGGATATGGGTTTGTTTCTCGGCCTATATGTTAAGTCTTGCATATCTAGATAGGTTGTGTGGATTAGAAATTCACAAGAGGGTTTAGGATAATCCATCGAACATTAATGGATCGAATAGACAACATATCAGCCATTGTGTTGGTCTTGCAATCGCATTAATGGTGTTGGTGGGTAATCGCCCTAATTTTATGAATGAAAAATGAATCACGGTCAACATATCAGCCATTGTGTTGGTCTTGCAATCGCGTTAATGGTGTTGGTGGGTAATCGCCCTAGTTTTATGAATGAAAAATGAATCACGGTGTAATAGTCAATGAGTAAATGACTTGCATTTGTTTATATATTAGTTTAAATGCTTCCATTATCCTAATAGCTATGATTTGTTCATATTGTTATTGAATTTCATTCTAGATTATTATATGAAATGTTGATACTTATGTGAATGCTAACTTACTGAGCAAGTTGAAGCACGCACCCTAATTAACATTTCAGGTTCACAGCTCAGCGCTTTAGCCAAGAGAA
This sequence comes from Stephania yunnanensis, assembly GCA_039657365.1. Classification (NCBI taxonomy): domain Eukaryota; kingdom Viridiplantae; phylum Streptophyta; class Magnoliopsida; order Ranunculales; family Menispermaceae; genus Stephania; species Stephania yunnanensis. Next base: position 46,629,572 of record CM077585.1, on the reverse strand, counting down.
AAGAGAAGGCGTAAGAGTTTTGTAGTCTTCTTTACGATGTAATGAACCCTCTTTAGTATGTAGACTATTTGAAATATAGTTTTTAATATAATAGGGTTAGGAGGTTTTGTATAACCAATGTTTGAATTGGTAAACTCTAATTTTTGTATATTGTTTTTTATATCAAAAAAGTTTTAAATTTTGTGATGCATTTATCTTTGATCATATTTCAAAATCAATATACAAGTTGAGTTTATCAAGTACTGAAGGTGAGGTTGATGGCTCTAGTTAAGTCTGGTTGGTGTAATAAGGCTTAATCAAGGTTTTAAACCGAGTATTGCCCAAATAGGGATAGGAGATGCTACCATAATAGTAGTGGCATCATTTTGATTTTTTTTTGTTACGTTTAACAACTTCAATGTCTATAACATCTAAGATTGTTTTCTTTCTGTGTTACTTTTACATTCGCGTATTTTCGACCAATCAAACGCTTAGGAGTGATTCTTACACGCTATTTTGAAGTCACGAATCGTCGATAAATTACCATCAAGAAATATTTTTTCCATAAATTTTTCTAGTCATGTGTTTTTACATGCACACCATTTTCTAGTCATGTATTTTCGACCAACTAAGCGTCATAAGCATGTTTGCACACGTATTCCTAGTCACGCATTTCTTCTCACGAAACTTGGATTAAAACTTACGACTATAAGCACTTCTGCATCCACATTTCTATTAGCGAATTTTGGCAAAAAAACACGCGACTAGGAGCACTTTTGCACGCAGATTCCTGGTTGCGTGTTTCTACTCGCAGATCTTGAAGAAAAAGCACGCAATTGGGAGCATTTCTGCATGCGCATTGTTGGTCGCTCATTTCTACTCGCAAATTTTGGAGAAAAATAGGCGACTAGGAGCATTTATGTACGCGCATTCCTGGTCGGGTATATCTGATCGCATCTTTCTAGTTGTGAAAATTCAACAAAAAAATACAACTAGGATCGGTTTCTACGTACGTATTTTTACACGCAAATTTCCTTTCATGCGTTTCCAGTCGCAAAAACTCAACCAAAAAGTATGACTAGGAGTATTTTTCGCTCGCGCATTTCTACTTGCGAATTTCCACTTACGTATTTATACTCACGTATTTTCAATTGCATATTTCCACTCACAAGAATCCGACCAAAAATGTGACTATAACTAGTTTCCACTCGTGTATTTTTACTAACATATTTCCACTCGCATACTACTAGTCATGAAAATTGGACCAAAAAACACGATTAGGAGCGCTTTTGAGTTGTGTATTTCTACTTGCGTATCTTCAACATGACAAAGCAAAAAAGGATTTTTCTTTAACTATACAATATATGCACTCTTTCACAAAATAAATTTCTAAAGGAGTTGGGGGCAAGTGATATAGCAAGATATATTGCGCCTTGAGATTTGTGATTATACTTAATTCGAGAGACTTAAAGCAATAGCACAGTCCATTAAGGAAGGATGCCCAGAAATAAACTCGAGGAACTTTCCTTAACCTCGAGAGATCAATATGTTTTTAGGGGAGATCATGAGATTCATAAGATCTCGCTTTCAAAGGAAAGCAATAAAGCGGTTTTGGAAATAATGCAATATTGGAAACACCATCAATATGGTTTTCCACTAAGGAACGTACAAAACTCCAACCCTGGAGCCTTCTTGTTCTTTGTTCTAACTTAGGCATTAAATTGTATCTTCCGGAGCCCCCACCACTAAGATCTTTCTTACATGTCGGTGGTAAGTCGAGCGGGAGATCTGTCGCACTCCCCACAGAGATTTGTGTTCCATGTCTCGAAGTTATGGTTGACATAACACTTACTTATCTTCATCCATATCATTATATTAGTTCTTACTATTGTGCTCATTTTGGCCCTAGCAACTCTTGGATTCATGAACACCCTAGAGAAATCAAGCCTTGGAAATTCTCATAGAATTGGCTCAGCTCATGCTCACATATGTGATTCAAATTAAGAGTATTTCTACAATTAATCTATACCTTGCATAATTTTATTCATATCGTTAGAATTATTAAAAGCATAGCTTACTTTAAACCATTTTGTAGGCAACACTAAATGGGCAGTTATATGCACCCCACAATTTTATAAGGGCAAGCCACAAACTTCTTGGCACTCTAATTCCATATTTTCCCACACCCTTTATGACCCCTACAATCCCTCACATGCCTCTCTCTCACACATTGTGCACCCTACACAAATTGAGAACCCTTCGACTCCGACAATCCCTTCTAACCACTAGCGACAAAAACTAACAATCCCCTCTGACCACTAGCGACAGAAACTTACAATTTTAGAACCCACAACCAACGTAAGAATCGATTTCTTCATGCTTTCTGATGGAAAATGTTGTATTTCTACTATTTTTGTGTACATTTTTGGATTTGAACAAATTTTTTTTGATTCCTAAGGCATTGTTCGTTTAGGTTGTTCGGTAGCTATTGACCTTACAAAATGGAGGATGAACTTGTAAGGGATGCGAATGTGCAAAATGGAGAGGTATTTCTTGAGTTTTCCTTCGATTTGTTTCTTTTTTCTCGTGTTCTGAACATGGGTTCCGGCTGTGGTTTAGCCACATAGGGCCGATCTGCATGTTGTAGGTCGATCATATATGGCTGAACAATCTTATATTGTTTGGTCATGTATGACTGAACTATATATGTTTAGTCAATCATGTGTGATCGACCTAATACTTGGATGAGTGATCCATTTGGGTCGGTCATACATGGCCGACCTATTATGTATGGTTTGGTCATGCAAGATCGATCATTTGGTTGGTCATACCGGGCTAACTAATGGTTTGGTCATGCAAGACCGAAGACTTATGGCTCGGTTCATTCAAAGGGATGAGAGTTTTTAACGAACAATTGAAGACATAGGGCTTTATATTTGTTTGGTTTAAGGGATGGTGTCACGACCCAAAATTTATAATCGTGTATTAATCCTTAAATAAGATCACCGACCCATGATGTGGGACCTACATCGTGATAGGCACACTGACCGAGGCACATGGCCGAGGTATATATTACATTTGCATGGTGATTTCTTAGTGTATCGTACATGTGTAAACTACTAAGGTACCTCTATTTGTTGTATATAGATGTCGAGACGTGAACGGGTACACGCCTCGATATGCATGTTGGCGTGAGACCGAGGTAGAGAGTGATGGGGTAAGATATAATTTAAGTTATTATGGCTAAATTTGTTAAATCAATGTGTGTATAGTTTAAATTACATAAATATAACCTAAGTTAGAATAATAAAATAATAACCATTGATGTTCCTCGATATACGTATGGACACATCAAAAGACCAATGGAGTATGAATTGGTGTTAGCAAGGGTGAGTCAGTGGAGACTTAGTGGATTTGAAACAAAATGAAAGCCATTAGATTAGTCTCTTGATCAGTGTGTACGTTAAGATCAATAGCTATAAATCAATCTTACCTCTATATATATAAGTGTTTGTGATGGCCATGCAAAACCATCTAGAATCATTAAGAGAAATTCTGAGGTGATTAGTTGCTAAAATTAGGGTGTTCGATAGGGGAATCTCATCATCAAAAAGAGAATTCAAGTGTAGATAAGAACATACCACCTTAGATAATTTATCTAGTCATCTATGCTTTCATTTCATGAGTTATAGGCATGAAATCAAAGGGGTTTTCATTTAATCAATTTTCAAAATATTTCATGTGTTAAATGTGTTCAAATGGAAGATTTGGTTTAAGTTTTTAAGCTCAATTTTTAAGATTTCAAGTTTTGCTCAAAATTGGGTTTCATTCCAATGAAAGTGAATTTCTGAAAAATTAGTGTTCAAGAGGTGTTATTTTTAAATTCCATTTGCATATTTGAATTCCTTGAGATTTTCTAATATTCTAGCTATCAAGAATTTCGAAAATTGGTTTTGTTTTAACAAAGTTGTGAATTTTACAAATTTTGGATGTTCTCGAGCTTTCCAACAATATGAATGTTTAATTTGATGAATTTGATAAATTATATGAAGTGTCTAGCGTATGTTTGATGGAGGAGGATGTTATGGATCCTTGGTGGCAGAGAATGGAGATCCAGGGCTTTGAAGGAGGTCATTCCCAAGAAAAAAACTCAAAATTATGCTTACAGAATTCTGGGTTCCAATGTGCGTAGCATGCTAAAGATGGTCACTAGCGCACTAGATAAACTACCTAGTGTGCTAGGTGCTCTGATAGTACAAAAATCTACATTTTTCAAAACACATTTAACCTATCTAATTTAGCCTAAAATTCAAACTAAAGGCATAAACATACTATAATACATACTAAATGATGACATAAATTTAGGAAGAGTCTCGGAAGTCTGGTTATATGTTTTGGGGTGTTGGGGCTAGTTAAGCTAGGAAATACATTGCGTAACTTGTAAGTAATCTTGTTGAGGCTCTTGGTTACATTTCATTTAGATTGTGCTATGTTTTATAGTTTTTGACTATGTATTGCCTTGTATTCTTATATCATGAATTTGTTTCATATTCTACTCATTATATTGTTTTATCATGATATTATTTGTCTATGAAATCATTGACTCTATTCTCGTGTCTTATTTCTTTTTTACTATTCTGATGAAGGTGTTATCGAGAATAGCATGCTATTAGAATTAGAATAATGAAATTGGAGTACATCTATATACATGGACTTGTATTCTTTGAATGTTGGCTTTGAACCATATTACATTATCTTAGAATTCTTAATGCGAGTCTTTCTCGATATTATAAAGTAGTGGTAGAATATAGGGTCCATTGCACGATTATGATATGCACAGCACACTGGGTTATTGAACTATCGGGGATGTCGGTACTCACCACTACACTTGCGCAGCACACGGGTTATGAAACCCGAGGTAGTCAATAAGTATATATATAAATGATTTAATTTAACGTAGAGCTCAGCTCTGCCTTTGAGGATTGAGACATATATGATTTTTGGAGTTGTAGAGCTCGGCTCCGACTTTCGATAAAGGTGTAGAGCACAGCTCCACTTTAAGATAGTGGAATAAAGGCCTATACGATAGGACTCACGACTGACTTGACCTAGAACATTACTACTTAACCTGTGTCAATTTCATTTTGCTTAACTGTGGTATTTTTTAGCATATTCTCATTTCAGCACTTCTTTCTTATACTTATGCTTTTAAATACCAGTCGATTATGTTTAGAAATGTACCTAATAATCTTTAAGAATTACTTTATTACTTATTATACTTGCCGTCTTTTTTTATGGCGGTGGGTGCAGATCCATCGAATAAGAGAAGATCAATGACTATCTTTAAGCATTCGGCGATTTTCTACTTCCTATCTTATAGGTCTCGACTTTTAATGTATTATCTACTTTATGTATTTACTGTACTTTTTAGGGTGTATGTATATTAGGCTGAGCGTATAGTTCCCCGACTTGAGACTTGGTTATCACACTGTTTATCATCATTTTGACATTTATATGCTTGTGATATTGTTTCCCGGTTTCCACACTTAGGACTTTTGATTATTGCTTCCGCATAGCTGTTAACATTTCCGCTAGGTATTATTAACCGTAAAAAAAGGTTTTAAATTAACTTTGGAATTTACAATAAGGATGATAGGCACAAATTAAGAAATACTTATCTTAAACACGTTTAACGAGGAGAATAGGACAAAAAGACAGACTAATACGTAGTTAAGTCCTACCTGGCAAATATTATGGCTTAATTACGGGATTAGGTCGGGCAGTGCCCTATTGTAAAGAAGGTTCTTCACATATGAGGTGTCCTTCTCAACCAAGAAAGGTAATTTGGGACTTCAACATTTACATTGGTGTGCCTTTATCAAAACAATGAGTGCCTAAATCTAATGGCTTGCCCTCACAAAATTGTGGGGTGCACATAGCCGCGCCCAACACTAAAATGTCATAGGAATGGGTCGAAATATTTTTTCCTTAATGCTACATCAGACTCCATCATTAATTTTGTTGTCCTTTTTGAACCTAGATTTGAATTTTTAGTCATCTAGGTTGGATATCCACAATCGAATTTCTATTTTGTAGGCTTTAACCTCATTCCTCTCGTTATACAATTTATTTGACTTGCCAAATCTTCAATTGGTGGCTCCAACTCAATCTGAACGCAATTAGTCCCTATTGTTCCAAAATCACAACCTAGCCTACTCAAACCTTATTTTTTGGCAAGTGATACATCTACAATCTCACCAGAGATGCTTTGACACCTAGCCCTTTAGTTTGTGGCAGACCTCATGGGCTTATTTACTTTTTTTTCCTCTCTTGTGTCACAGTAAATTGCAGTTACTATGGAATTGGCGCATTAACACCACTCCTTTAGTTTATTCTTTTCTTTTCTTTTTTTGTCAATTGTCATTTTCTCATTGATTAGTTTATATTTTCTTATCTGATCTCTTGATCTAGGCCCATGTGACCATAGATGATCATCAATGACAGTGTTCTTTAATAAATGCCCTTGGTGGCCCTAGTTTTCTTTTTTATGGCGACATGGTTTAATATTGTAACTACTGCTACTACTTGTACGCTTTTTTATCTTGGCCATTTATGGTCACTAATTAATGCAAGTGTCGCAATGTTTCAAACTTGAGATGTCATATCTCTTTCACTTAATTAATGACCAATAAAAAATGTGATTATGTCTTTTTTTTTTTGGATGAAAAATATAATGAGTGATCATGTTATCATATCTTAATGGTTTGAAACTCGACAAAGATCTGGAATTCAATAATGTCTATATATAGTAGTAGCTAGCACTAAAGTTATGACAAAAAACAGTAACGTTTCAACATGTTACTTGCGTGGTATCCCAAACTCCTAATCAATAGACCAACCACTCAATTGGATCACATGGCATATATTAATTGGACAACCCAAACAAAGCTAGCGACACCATATACGTGATTCTCCAGCCAAACATGACCTATGCTGATACATGCACATTTATGCACTACCACACAAGTATCTCCATTTTTGTGGTTTGCTTAAATTTCGTTTCCTACAAGATATTTTCAAAATTTTAATTACGAGGGTTGGTTTGGTTTCCAACAGGATTCATTGTTCCTTTGTATAAAAGTTGGGTTGATTCGGATTTGGCTTCAAACACAAACCGAACCAAATAATTCGGATTTGTAATTTTTTAGAACCAAATCAAATCAATTGGCCCTTATAAATCAAATTAACCCAACTTTATAAATTTGTGTTGGGTTGGTCTCAACCGTTGAATTAATTTTATAGACCATAATATTTTTTCTTCAAAAACGAGGAAGTAAACCTCTAAGCATATACTCCTACAACATATAATTTCAAATTCTAGTTAACTTCTTAAAAAAAATAACCCAAACAACAAATGATCAAGAGGCAACAAAAATATAACATTTTTATCAAACTAATATTGAAACACAATTATTAAAAAACATATGAAGGTCCTCGCCTTCAAAAACAAGATGCAAATTATAAGTAGTTCTTCAAAGTAAAACCAAATTGAAGTCTACAGATAAAACAAAAAAGTAACCATTTAAAAAATGGTTAAATTAGTAAAAGGTGGACAAGTCCAAAAAGTTCAACTTAATATAGAAATTATTTGAAATCGCTAATTGATACAAGTGAGAGAAAATCTCTCAAAAGATATTTGAGATCGATTGAGATTTATGATTTTGTTATGTTTATATAAATCAACTATATCTAAATTTTTTACAACTGCTTAGTGTAGTCATGGTTGGTTCGGATCTAATCGGGTTTACAAATATATAACCCAAATATTGAACGAAATCGATTCTCAAATTTGAAGAGTCAAACCTAAATCAATAGCCTTTTGAACCTAACTCAAATCCATTGAGTTTGTTTAGATTTCTATCGAGTCCATTGAGTCTATCAGTTTTTTGTACACCCTTATCATTTACTATGGCCTTGTTGATTGGGCCGGGTAAATTAGAGGGGAATGCATCGTGGAGTGGAAATTGCATTTTTTTGGACAAATAAATATGCTCTTAAATGAAATTAATTGTAGTATCTTTAAAAAGCATCACAAAAAAATAACATGATAATTCATTATCTTTGAATACCTACATGATAATATATTTGATATAAAGTTATTTAATTAGGTAAGAGAGTTCGAGCCTCATAGTTGGCAAGGTTGTGCGTAGTTTCTTTCTAGCAAAGAGAAAAACCAGATTCACATAAAAAAAAAAAAAACAATAAGGAAAAGAAAAACTTGTAATTTGCTAAATCAAGAACGACAATCAAATGAGCCAATAAACGACACCAACTTTTTTGTTGTTTTTTTTGAGAAATGCTAGGTTTACATATTTGGTTACAATATTAATGGAGTCCTATATATATTAAAATTTACGTGCTCACATTTAATGCATAACCCAATGGATCCATCAATGATGCATCGCAAGGTTATAACAAAAGTATATATATCCCCTAACATTTTCTTCTTTTTTTTGAAAACAATAAAGTTTCGGAGATATAAGTATTAATTAATGCACACATTTGCTATAGTGTTATTAGAGTCCTTTGAATTTTGCATTGTGATGCATGTGTATGCTCACATATCAATGTTTGCACAAGGAACCTCAACTTCCAATTCTATGTACAAATGAAAAGTATGCCCTATTAGTACTACGTGAATCACAATTAAGACTACTACTTATAGTTTACAATTAAGACTACTACTTATAGTTTTTTTAGAAGAGAAAATTGGCTCTAGAAAGTTGCATAAACCAAATCCAACTGCTTGGTTGTAGTCGCCCGCCATAAAGAAAAATACATAATCATGAGACCACCACCAATACATGATTAAAATCCAAAGAACAGAAACACCTTTAAAATCATAATTTAATTAAGAAATAAACAAAATTGTTCACCAATAACCATAAATAGAAAAGAACAGAAATAAGTATAAGATGACACATAAATACAATAGTTAATTTTTGGAATGTTTTGAAAAAAAAATCGGAATGTTGAAAAGGATATGTATTGTTAGCCAAATACATATATCAAATAAGTATTCCAATCATTTTGAATGTTGAAAGTCATGTGCCATCTCCAGAGATGTTAAAAAGTGGTCAAAGATGGTGCAATCCAAAAACAAGTACTCCAACTGATATATGCATATGTATAGTTAGCCCAATACATATATCATCAAGTCCCTGCCCCGACGTCCGTTACCTTAACCGATAAGTCTATTTTGTGTCTTCATCATAGTATGTGTAGAGTTATGTAATGTACAGGCATTGTAGTGTATTGTATCATATAGGCTGTTGTGTATTGTATCATAGGCTTATGTTAGTTTACTTCAGTTGGTTATAATAAGGGTGTGTAATGTGCACCTTCTCTATGTATATATAAACATGTAATCTGTATTTTGAAGTTAATGAATAAAAGAATGTATGTTGTTCATGTTTTCTTGATCATCTGATCTTCTGATCTTCTGATCTGGTTCATTGTTGTTCATGATATCAGAGCAGGTCTTCATTGTTATTTTGATCTATTTTTTGAGTTTACTTGTTTGAGTGTATGATCATGGCGACCATTCATGGTTCTTCAAGTCCTTCAATTCGAAATGGAGCAGGAAGAGCTGTTGATTCAGGAGATTTTGGTGTAGAGAGTCCTTATTTCCTTCAAGGATCTGATCATCCTGGTATGGTACTGGTTTCTAACTCTCTTACCGGTTCCAATTATCTTTCTTGGAGTAGAGCAATGTTGATTGCTTTGGGTGCGAAAATAAAGCTTGGTTTCATTGATGGCAAATGTGTGAAACCAGATTCAATCGATTCCAATGTGGATCGATGGATCAAAGTGGATTATATGGTAACTTCCTAGATTTTGAATTCCACTTCAAAAGATATTGTTGAAGCCTTTCTTTATACTACTTCATCTTTTGATCTATGGAATGAATTGAAAGAAAGGTATGGAGAGTGTAATGGACCTCTCTTGTATCAACTCAAACGAGATATTTCCTCTATAAGTCAAGGAGATCTCTCTGTCTCACAATATTACACAAAACTTAAGAAGTTGTGGGATGAATTGAGTTGTTTGGTTCCTTTACCTTCTTGTGAGTGTGGAGCTGCAGCAAAGATGGCTGTTCTTGAGTCTAATGACAGATTGATGCAATTTCTGATGGGTTTAGGTGATATGTATGATCACATTCGTATTCAAATCTTAGTGATGGATCCCTTACCAAATATAAACAAGGCATACTTATGATTCTTAGAGTTGAAAAGCAAAAAGAAGTTCATGTTAGCTATTCACCTGTAATGGATATAGCTATGATGCTGAAGACTAACAAAATGTATTATGGTCCATCCGGTTCATCTGGTTCATCTGGTGGAACTAAATTTGCTGGTAAAGGGAATCACAAGAAATTTGTTAATAAAGATAAGTTGTTCCGTGATCATTGTAAGGCAAAAAGACATACCAAAGAAACTTGTTTCAAGCTTCATGGAGTTCCAGATTGGTATAAGAAAGAGCTCGAGAAGAAACAAATGCATACAACAACAATAACAACAACATAGCCTCAGTCCCAAATTAACCGGGGTCGGCTACATGGATCAAACTTTTCCATTGTGCTCGATTAAGTGCAATTGATGGTGAGCTTCGTAAACCATTCAAATCCCTTTTAATTAATGCATCCCATGTTAACTTTGGTCTGCCCCTACCTCGGCGAATTCTACAGTTTCTATTGAGTCAAGTTTTCTAGTTAGGGCATTTGTAGGCCGTCTTTGCAGGTGACCAAACCATCGCAACCGCCCTTCCCTAATCTTTGTATCAATTGGTGCTACTCCTACTTGTCTTTAAATTTATATATTTCTTATTCAATCTTTACGAGTTTTACCACACATCCACCTAAGCATCCTCATTTCTGCTACGTTCACTTTATGTATTTGTTATTGCTTTACCGCCCAACATTCACTTCCATAAAGCATAGCTGGCCTAATTGCGGTCCTCTAAAATTTTCCTTTTAACTTAGTAGGAACATGTCGATCACAAATCACCCTTGTTGCACTCCGTCATTTCTTCCATCCAGCTTGAATTCTATGTGCATGTGACATCATTTTCAATGCTACCATCATTTTGTATGATTGATCCTAGGTATCTAAAGTGGTTTACCTTAGGAACTTCTACTTCCCCTAATTTTACTCCGTCATCTCGATGTCTAATGTTTCCAAACTCACAGTGCATGTATTCAGTTTTTGTCCTACTCAACTTAAAGCCTTTAGATTCTAATGTATTCCTCCAGAGTTCTGATTTCCTATTCACTCAATCTTTAGTTTCATCCACTAAGACAATATCATCTGCAAATAGCATACACCATGGTATATCCTCTTGAATATGTCTAGTTAGTTCATCCATAACTAAAGTAAATAGATATGGGCTTAAAGCCGATTTTTGATGTAGTCCTATCGTAATGGGAAATTCTTTTGTAGCTCCTCCAAATGTCTTTATACTCATTACTACTCCATCATACATATCCTTAATAGTGTCTATGTATCTAGCATGCACTCTTTTTCTTTCTAGAACCCACCAAAGAACATCTCTAGGGACCCTATCATATGCTTTTTCTAAATCTACGAATACCATATGAAGATCTTTTTTCTTTTCTCTATATTTTTTTAACAATCGTCTTACAAGGAAAATCGCCTCCATAGTTGACCTCCCAGGCATGAAACCAAATTGGTTCTCCGATATTGTTTTTTTCTCTCCTTAGCCTATTGTCAATTATTCTCTCCTACGGTTTCATAGTTTGACTCATAAGTTTAATTCCCCGGTAGTTTGAGCAACTTTGAATGTCTCCTTTGTTTTTGAAGATTGGCACAAGCGTGCTTCTTCTCCAATCCATTGGCATCCGTTTTGATTTTAAAATTTTATTGAAAAGTTTTGTTAACCAAGTCAATCCGATTTCTCCTAAGCATTTCAGACTAATATTGCAGATGTAGGAATACTTCAGTTTGAAGATTTTCAGACTAATATTGCAGCAATGATACAACAAGGAATTGAGAATTTCATGAAAGGAAAGTGTATTTCTGCTGAAGGTATCCCTGCTCATGTGAACTCAGTTGTTTCTGACTTTACAAGTAGTTCACAAAATAGACCTTCTAGCTTTAATTCATCATTTAGTTTAGATGCTTGGATTGGGATAGTGGAGCAACAAATCATATGTGCATTAATTATGATTTGCTTGTTAATATCACTACTTTGGCTAAGCCTGTTTCGGTTTGTTTACCTGATGGTCATACTAAAAAGTTACCTATATAGGAGATGTGCATCTCAGTTAAGACATAGTTCTGTCTTCTTGTCTGCATATAAACTCATTCAAGTATAATCTTTTGTCGGTCAGTAAGCCCATTTCTTCTACTAAGCTGACAGTTGAGTTTTATCCATCATTTTGTGCTATACAGAACATTAAGCAATCTCAAGTTCTAGCTGTGGGAAGGATGGTTGGAGGTCTCTACATATTATATTCCAGTTCTTTCAATAAAGATGTCATTGCTTCATTTGTGTCTCCTGAAGAATTCTCATTAGCTTACTGTAATAATGCTAATGCTAATTTTTCATGGCATCATCGTTTGGGGCACCCTTCTGTTACTGTAACAAAACATCTTGATTTGTTACTCAACAGTTCTTCAAATGGAGGACACAATGTACCTTGTGATGTTTGTCAAATGTCGAAACAATGCAGACTTGTTTTTCCATTAAGTTCTATTCAAACTTCTTTTCCTTTTCAATTGTTGCATATGGATGTTTAGGGACCATATTGTCAAGGAGCTCAATTTTTCTTGCATATGGATGTTTGGGGACTTTTTTTATGAAAAATAAGTCAACCTTCATCAAGCGGTTTTTAGCTTTTATTCACAATCATTTCAAAGCATCTGTTCAAACCATTAGGACTGATAATGGTACTAAATCTTGTAATCAGGATTGTCAAGCTTTGTTTTCTGGTTTGGGAATTGTACATCAAAGATCTACACCTTATACTCGTCAGCAAAATGGTGTAGTTGAAAGAAAGCATCGACATCTGTTACAAGTTACAAGAGCTCTCATTTTTCAATCTGGTTTATCCATAAATTTTTGGGGTGATGTTGTTTTTACTGCTACCTATATCATTAATCGACTGCCTTCTCAGTTGCTGAAATGGAAGTCTCCTTATCATCTCTTATTTGGAAAGTTACCAAATTATCTCTCATTGAAGACTTTTGGATGTTTATGCTTTGCTACTAATGTTTCTCCAAGTAAAACGAAGTTAGATACAAGTGTAATTAAATGTGTCTTTCTAGGCTATTCCCCTGGACAAAAGGCTTACAGGTTGTATAATTTGGCAACACATGCTTGTTTTGTTTCAAGGGATGTGGTTTTCTTTGAAAATCAATTTCCATTTCACAGTGTTTCTTCAAGTTCAGATTGTCCATTGCCTATACCTTATAATGACACATCTGATTCTTTGAGCACTATCCATGCTTTCACTGCTGTACCTCATTCATTTGCTTCCTTAAGCAATGTACCTACTTCTCTATTGATGTGCCTCATTCTAGGGAGTCTCTTGTTGAGGCTTTTCATCATGATGCAATACCTACTGATGTTGTTATGCCTGACTCCTCTGTGCCTCGATTCTTGATTTATTCATGCCTTCTACTGATGTTGTAGTGCCTCATAATGCAGTTGTTCCTCGCAAAAGCCTTCGTGCTGTTCACAAGCCTCTTTGGATGAATGATTTTATTTTGAATAATGTTCATACAACTATCTCCATTCCTGCAGAATCTGTTCTTTCTTCTGGTGTTCCTCCAACATTTCCTTTCCTTCATTCTCCTCACATTACTGCTGATTACAAGTATTTTTTTGTTGTTGTTTCAACCATAAAGGAGCCTACTTGTTATGCTCAAGCTCAACATGATCCTGTTTGGGTCGAAGCAATGAATAAGGAGTTACAAGCTTTGGAGGAGAATGGTACTTGGAGTCTCATAGCTCTGCCACCTAATAAAAAGGCCATTGGTTCAAAATGGGTTTACAAGGTCAAGCTTAATCCTGATGGATCATTGGATAGATGTAAAACACGTTTGGTTGCAAAGGGATTCAATCAAATTGAAGGTGTTGATTACACAGATTATTTTCTCCCGTTGCCAAGAATGTCACAGTCAGGATTGTTTTATCCTTGGCAGCCGCTCGTGATTGGCCTTTACATCAATTGGATGTTAATAATGCATTTTTACATGGTTATTTTGATGAAGATGTTTATATGAAGCCTCCTGATGGTTACACTTTGGCCTCTCCTAATCAAGTCTGCAAACTTCAGAGATCATTGTATGGTCTTAAGCAAGCTTCTAGATAATGAAATCATGAGTTTACTTCTCGACTTCAATTTTTTGGTTTCATTCAATTTGCACATGATCCTTGTTTGTTTACTTACAATATTGATGGTCAGTTTTTGGTGTTACTAGTATACGTTGATGATGTTCTTCTTACTGGAACTTCTCTTGAGTTGCTTACACAAGTCAAGGATTTCCTGCACTACTTGTTCACCATCAAAGATCTAGGCCAAGCTCGTTATTTTCTGGGATTAGAGTTGGTTCGATCTTCGTCAGGACTTTATGTTCATCAACGTAAATATATCCTTGATTTACTTACTGGTGCTGGCCTTACCTTTGCTAAACCAACAGCTACTCCTCTTCCTCGTGACTGTAAATTTGATGATGTTGATTCTCCTTTGTTACTTGAAGCTGATCGATATAGAAGTTTAATTGGACGTCTTCTTTACTTGGGTTTTACTCGTCCTGACATTACCTATGCCACACAACAGTTAAGTCAGTTTATTCAAGCTCTCTACTGAACAACATTGGTCTGGTGCTCTTCATGTTCTACGGTATCGTAAGGGTACTCCTTCTCAGGGATTGTTCTTCCCTTTTCGGTTGGCTTTACCTCTGGTTGCATATTGTGATTCTGATTGGGCTGCTTGTCCTATTTCGCAGAAGTCTCTCACTGGTTATTGTCTATTCATGGGCTCTTCCTTGATCTCATGGAAAACAAAGAAACAAGCTATTGTTTCTAATATGTCTTCCACAGTATGTGAATTGTTGTGGATTTCTTACATCCTTAAAGACTTAGGTGTTCCTACCTCTCTTCCTATACCTCTTTGGTGTGATAATCAAGCTGCAATTCACCTCTCTGCCAACCTTGTTTTCCATGAACGAACAAAGCATTTAGAGATTGATTGTCATTTGGTTCGTCATCAGTTCAAATGTGATTTAGTTCTTCCACAGTATGTTCCTACTCGATTACAGTTAGCTGATATGTTTACCAAATCTTTACCAGCTCCTTTGTTTTCTGCCTTATTGTCCAAGATGGGTCTATGTGACTAGCATAGACTTCCATCTTGAGGGGGGGATGTAGAGTTATGTAATGTACAGGCATTATAGTGTATTGTATCAAATAGGCTGTTGTGTATTGTATCATATAGGCTTATGTTAGTTTACTTCAGTTGGTTATAATAAGGGTGTGTAATGTGCACGTTCTCTATGTATATATAAACATGTAATCTGTATTTTGAAGTTAATGAATAACAGAATGTATGTTGTTCATGTTTTCTTGATCATCTGATCTTCTGATCTAGTTCATTGTTGTTCAGTATGATATCTTCTCCTTATCAACGTGATGATCATCATGGTGCCTTTCATTAATTGATGTTGCCAATTGAGCCGAATGACACAAAGAAGCAGTGATATGAATGTGGTACTGTTTGCATTCTAATGAACTTAATTGACAGCTTGAAGAGCGTTCGTTGGACATAGTTTTGATGACCACGTAGACATCATGTTTCAAAAGATCTTATATATACAATCTATGTTTGACTAATTAAAATGGTTGTAGAAAACCATCATAATACTCTTAACCGTTCCTTCACTTATATATATTTTGAGAAACTGTTCTCTCTCATCATACACATTCCTTAAAAATGGGAGAAATTTATATGAACTATTTCAATCAAGAGAGAGGAAATACATAGAGATCAAGAGACGGTTAGAGAGAGATTTAAAAATTAAGTGTATTTGTTTTCCTAAAATGCCCCATTAATAATTTGTCAATTGTCTTTCAAACCGATAAGAAAAATGAATTTAAGATCAATGTTTGAATAATGTAAAGTTTTGGACTAATAAAAACGTAGGGAGGATTGACATTATATATAGTATAGATTATTATTATTATTATTATTATTATTATATTTTTAATTATTTCTTTTGTTTATTTTTAAAAAGTAGTATGCTTCATCCATCACACAAATTAATTTACATTTGGGTATCCTAAAGGCTCTAAATGAGAATGCCATTCGGGCTGAATTTGCTCTTTCTGAAAAACTTAAAATCGAGACTTTGGTAACTATCACATTACAGTGACAAAAGTTTAACATTTCTACCAATGCTAACATGGTTCAAGTTTCCTATAACACAAAATAAATACCAGACCTTTAAATAATATTTACTCAAGTCTATTCTAGATGTTAGTAGAATAATCCAGGTAGATGAAATAAATTATTGGAGATCTTCATTTTATAGAATGGAAGAGTCAACAGAATTTTTTCCACCCATATTTCTCGAAAGTTTCGAAATGGGTGTGAAAAGCACCACGTGGTTCACGATCTACATTCTGATCGAAAGATAACATAACTATTGAAGGCACCTAATTTAGCGATGCGAGTCCGTTTTACTTTCATAATCTAGGTTTGATTTGTCTAATTCGATTTCTATTCGCTTTGCTCGCTCTAATTTGGTCTTGATTATGCTCCACTTGCTTTTTTTTTTTACTTTTATTTGATTTTGGGATTTCATCTGCTCTTATTTAATCTCTATAAGTTTTTGTGTTTTATCATCATTAATTAGGGTTTTATAGTATTGTAGGGATTTGCTACTAATTGTTGTATGGATGAATAAACGTGCTCGTAAATTTAGGCTTGCACTGCAACACCAAAAGCTCTCACTGATGTTATTAATGAATCATAGAAATAAGCTCTCATTGATGTTGTTAATGAATCATAGAAATGTGTTTTACTAGGTTGCTATAAAAATGATAGGATTCCTTTAGTAGAAACTTAAATAGCATACTCGCGAGGTTGTAGGTCTCAAATTATCTAATTTTAACTAGGTGCAAATGAAGAACCTGATCCATGTAGCCCACCCAACTAATTGAAATTTAGACTTATGAAAAAATAAAAACATTCTTAGCATGCACTTTTCAGGAGGAAAGCATTCTTAAAATTATATGTTAAGGACAGTTTTTAACTTGATTCTTTGGATGGTAACTTGTTGGAATTACTTCTTCCGATTGCGATGATTAGTATTTGGTAGCATGAAGTTTCTTATCTTCGTTAGTGGTTATGGAAGATAAAAAAGATTGAAATAATCGGCGTGCTTGTACTTTGTGGTCGATTCATTTCTTCCACTAAAATTCAACTAATTCATGTTATTATAGTTGTTGGACTAGGAGGCACTCATGTGCTGTTGCTGCTTACCGACGACCATGAGCACCATGAGCAGCTGCAGACATTACAATAAAGAACCACATTTACTCTATCTTTTCTAATAACTTAATAATTCATTCAAGTTTGTGTCATCTTAAATGCAGATATCTACTTTTAGTAGAGCTAATCTGAAATTTCTTTTTATTGTGAGGAGCACCAACGATCCCATGTGAATTAAATAAGAAGGTTAAATAACTAGCGCATTTTTTGTTTAAAATGTCAAAATTTTATTTTTAGTATTGACATCTTCATCTCCTTTAATCAATTACAGTTCTTCAGCAACCCAATGCTATGGCTCCTTGCCCTATTCGCATGTCGACTTCATCATGAAAGGCTTAGCTGTCAAGTTGAAGGCTTCGGCCGATTTGCAATTGGAGGTTTAGATGGTTCTATCTACCATGTCACTACTTTAGCAAGTATTAGATAAAATTTTAGTTCTCCATTGATCCTTGGTTGTTTGAATTGTTAAGAGCGATCGATGTCCTAAATGGTTGTTGGTCAATTTTTCTTAAATTTAAGTTTTGCCATAATTTGGGTTTGAATAATGGTTTTGCAGTCTCTGTCAATGTTGGGATTTGTTGGGATGTTTCCTCTATATAATTCTACATCAAATTGATGGAGATACTGCCTTAATTTGGAACATTATATTTTCATCTTCTCATAAAAAATTGTTATATTTTTTATCTGATAGTCCAATGATTTGATTCTTAGCACTGTGATTTTTGTTTGTGGTTCTCTTTATTGTTTTCTTAAAACTCAAACAAAAGGACTTCAAGGTGCTAAGGCACGCATTTGGCCTTATGTAATTTACTTGATCAAGGTGAGAATGTGCTGTAGAGATACGAATACTATTTATTTACGTACTGGTCCCAATTAATATTTGTCGATTAGTCCCTGTATAACTTATCAATTATTTTTCTGTTGTCTCCTAGTCATAGTTATGGACACATTATACTACACATATTGACTTATATTTCAAATTAATAACTATAATTTTAAAAAATAAATAGAAGCGCTTCTCATAAATTAGTTTCATGTTTTGAAATCCATCTTCATATCACATTTAATTGATCACGACAACCATCATGGTTCAAGTTCAATAAAGAAATTCTATCAGTCGTAACCTTGGTTGAAAATCCAGAGTCAAGAAAATAGCCAAATCCACCGAAAATTATTCAAATGTTGCTCCATGAGTCATTTCAAATTGGGAGTAGCACACATGTGGTCTATGTATTTTTTTAATCAGAAACACCATGTGGTGTATGCATGTGTTGGGTAAAACTATTATAGATCATTCATATTTTTGAATTTCTTGTGAGAAGTTTGAATTGCATAGTTCTTAAAATAATTTTAAGGTTCATAACAGTATTAAGTCTATAGCTTGATGGGAATTATGAATTTGAATTTGAATAAAATTTAGGTTCCCTTTTACTTATAAGAGAGCACATTGATTCCATGAATAAAATGTTTGATGTTACGTATAAGTGTTGATGTTTTCAAAATTATGTGTCACATCCACATGACCATTTATGTGTAATTCAAATGGTTACTTGAATAGGCTCCTCTTTTGATGAGAAAGAGGAGTTACAAAATGGAATGTGGTGGGTAATTGTGTAACGCTCTAACCATTATCACCCTCCATCAATTATCCTTAATTACCTTATGTAACCACTCTCTCTCTCTCCAACCTATAAAAGGGGAAGCTATCCCAATGCTAATGGTCTTTCCTTGTAAATATCTTGTTATTTTGATTATTATGTTAATGTAAAACCATATTTGTTGAAGATCTTAGAATTACGGTTGTTTTATGAAAGTTTTACATTTGGTATGAGAGCATGGGTTTTAAACTAATATGTTTCTATCGAAATTTTTATAATGTATATACGTTCCTTTGATTTGACAATGTACACACTTCAATTGTGTAAATTGTTAGAATTTTCTTTGTGTAATCTTTACATAAAGGCATACAGAACATATATTATTTGTTTTTAGGATTTTTGTTGCCTTTTAAATCAGATTTATACCTACATATATGAATTATGTTTGTGTGTGCGTGTCCTATATTATCTAATAGATTTTGATATAATCATGTAAATAATAATAGTAAAAAACGTCATTTTAAGCATCTTGATATATATAAGGCAAATTAAATCTTGATTATCTAAATAATATGTGTATTCTTTTATAAAACATATATAAATTATAATAGACTGTGTAACGTTTTAAGTATAAATCGAAATCATCTCATATATAGCTTCATGATTCGTGGGTTGATTTGGATCACTTACAAGTCATATATAGTTGACTCCATAAATTAGATTTAATTGTTTAGTCATTTAATCTATTAATTTATTTTATGACCACTATATTTTTTGGCCTATTAATTTTCTTAATTACAGCCAATAAGAATGAACATAGAACTATGGATTCATAAAGATATTTTGTGTAACTATTTATAGAAACTTAAAATAAAATAAAATTTGATTTAATTCTGCCATGATTAGTCACGTTCATCTAATGTTACAATTTTTAACATACAAGCTTGAATTTGAAGTTTCTATATATATTGCCATAAATCCTGCATATATCCTGCATGATGTCATTAATTATATAACATTCTCACATGATGTCATTAACTATAATGTAATGTCAAATCTTCCTTTTATGTTTAAAATAGCTAATTTGACTTTCAAATATGGCACATGTTTCATTTGGTGTAATTTTGCATTAAAGAATAAATATTTAGAAATCAAACTGTACTTTTCACATTATGGGTGATTAAATCATTTAATTTTATAACTGTTTGACATTGTCAATGATTTTGTAACAGTTTATAACGGCTATACCTTAATGAGAAATTTGAATTGATTAAAAAAATCAATTTAATTAGTTTATTAAAAGAATCAAATGTAATGTTTGATTTAAATTTATGAGTTTTTTATGAAATTATTATTTTTTCAACATTATTATGTTATGCTATAAGTTTGAGTTGATAGTGGGTAAGCTTTGTCCCGGTGAAGTTAAACATTAAGGGAAATGGGCTATTCAGTTCGAGGTGGCTAGTTATTAAGTAGACTTTGTCTCACCCTCCCCAACCTAGAGGTTGTCCCACTAACTCTTACGAGTCGTGCATTTTGTGTTGTTAAATAATAATAATAATAATAATAATAATTTATTATTATATTATTATTATCAACATTATGATAACAATTTATTGTTTTATTATAGAGTTGTGTTCATCACCAAAGTGGTCCAACTCAATAATTTAAACATCAAATTATGTAAATTCTTAAGACACTAAAATTTGTTTAACCCAAAGGTAATCCATTTTTAGTAACATAATTTATAAATAATATTTATCTTCTTAAAAAAATAAATATACAAATAAATAAATTAGTTTATTGTGATATCTACCTAAATGAAAGTTACAATAATATTAATACTTATGCGTTTCAAGAGTATTGTATTTATTTTCTCAAAACACTTATGTAGTGACATGATTTTATTTGCAGACTCTATTCATGTTTCGCTTCATTCGCATGCTACACATGTTCTTTAATGAATGAAATGAATTTCTCTAACTGGCGTGAGCAAGTACAATTCCATTTAGGTGTTTTGGATCTTGACTTGGCTCTCCCGCATGAGAAACTCACTGCTATTACTGAGAAAAGTAGTGTGGATGAAAATGCACTCTATAAAGCAAGAAAAATCGAACATATTAAGCATAATGTTCATGCGAATGACTATAGCGAGTAACATTAAGTCTACTCTTCCACAAGCTGATAATGCTAAGGAATTCTTAAAAATTATGAAAAAACGCTTCCGTACTGCTAATAAGTCCTTTAATGGCAAATCTTACAACAAAAAAAATTGATGGTACATGCGGAATGCATGTACTTGAGACGACCAATATTGCTATTAAGCTTAAATGATTGAGCATATGTTGAAGAGTTTTTCCTTGTTTAATTTATTTTGAACTTCTTGCCTTCTCAGTATGGACCTTTTCAAATTCACTATAAGACTATTAAGGAGAAGTGGAAATGTGAATAAATTGGATGGTATGTTAGTTCTAGAAGAAGCAAGGTTCAAGAAGCTAGATTAACATTTTGTTCATTTAGTCACTCAAGGAGTTAAAAAAAAAATTATGGAAAGGGCATAAAGCGAACTCCACCAAATAACCATGAATCATCTTAATACAAAGAGAAGGAAATGAAGGACTTTTGTCATTTTTGTAAGAAGCTTGAGCATTATCAAAGTGATTCTCGTAAGGGAAAGGCATGGTTTGAAAAGAAAGGTAAGCCTAGTGCTTTTGTATGTTTCGAATCAAATCTTACTGAAGTTCATTCTAACACTTGGTGGATTAACTCGTGTGCTACTATCCATATTTCTAATACAAAGTAGGGATTTCTTATGACCAAACCATAAAGGAAAATGTGAAGTTCATTCTCATGGGAAATCGGGTCAAAGCTCTCGTTGAAGCCATTGGAACCTTTCGCCTATTTCTCGCTTCTGAATCTACTTTAGATTTATCCAAGACATTTATATTCCCACTTTATCTAGAAACTTAATATCTTTATCCAAACTTGATTGTGAATGTTATTCCTTTATTTTGATAATAAAAGTTTCAATTTATTTAATAAGTCATCTTTCATTAATTCTATCATTCTTTGTGACGGCTTATACAAATTGTGTCTTGATGATCAATTTGCTAAATCTCTGCTCACTCTGCATCATATTTTTTGGAACCAAACGCGATTGCATAAATAATATTTCTTCTTTTCTGTGGCATAAATGTCTGGGTCATATATCCCGAGAAAGATTAGAGAGATTGTAAAGGATAATATACTTTCACATTTAGACTTTACTGATCTTAATGTATTTTAGATTGTATTAAGAGAAAACAAACTAAATACACTAAGAGATGTGCTACAAGAAGAATGAGCTCCTTCAAATTATTCATACAAATATTTGTAGATCTCTTGATATTCCACCAACTACTGGAAATAAGTATTTTATCGCCTTTATCGATGATTTTTCACGTTATGGATGTGTCTACTTATTGCATGAAAATCTTAAGCAGTGAATGCTCTTGAAGTATTCATCACTGAGGTTGAAAGGAAATTAAACAAAAAATTGAAATTGTAAGATCTGATAGAGATGGTGAGTACTATGGTAAATATGATGGTTTAGGACAATGTCCAGGTCCATTTACTTAACTCCTAGAAAAACGTGGTATTTGTGCTTAGTACACAATGCTAGGAACACCTAAGCAAAATGGTGTAGCTGAACGGCGTAATCGTACTCTGATGGAAATTGTTAGGAGCATGCTAAGTAATTCTACATTGCCTAGGTCATTGTTGATGGAAGTCTTATAGAATACTACATACTTATTGAATAGGGTTCCTAGTAAGTCAGTTTCTAAAACTCATTTTGAGTTATGGACTGGAAAGAAACCTAGCTTAACACGTCTTCATTTTAGGGATGTCCAGCAGAGGCTAGAGTTTACAATCCACAAGAAGGTAAATTGGATTTTAGAATGATCAGCGGTTTCCTTATAGGTTAATTACTCTGCAAAGTTCAAAGGCTATAGAATTTACTGGTCTAACCATAATACGAGAATTATAAAATTGGAAATGCAAAATTTATCGAGAATAGTGAAATCAGTGGGAGCGCTATGCTACAAAATGTGAATATTCAATAAGTAAAAGATCAAGTCCCTATGCCCATTACTTCTAAGAATGATGACAACTCATTTGATATAATTGACACCAATGAGACAATAGTAGACAAACCATAAGAAATAGCATTTAGAAGGTTAGAAAGATCGAAAGAATTATTTATTCCAAATGATTTTGTAATATATCTGCAAGAAACTGATTATGATATAGGAACTCATAATGATCTAATTTCTTACTCGAAATCCATAAATAATGTTAATTCTGATAAATGGATTGATGCTATGAAAGATGAGTTGAGCTCGATGGCTTAGAATGAAGTATGAGATTTCATTGAGTTGTCGAATGGTTGTAAGAAAGTCGAGTGTAAATGGGTCTTTAAGACCAAACGCAACTCCGGTGGAAATATTGAGATATATAAAGCTAGACTTGTAGCCAAAGGTTTTATTTAGAAATATGGTATTGATTATAGAGAAACTTTTTCTCCAATTTCTAAGAAAAACTAAGTTAGAATAATTATGATATTGGTGGCTCATTTTAACTTAGAGTTGCACCGAATGAATATAAAGACGATTTTTCTAAATGGGAGTTTAGATGAAAAAGCTTACATGGATTAGCCTAAAAGATTTAAGATTGCTGGTACTAAACATATGGTATGCAAACTTAAGAAATCAATATATGGACTTAAACAAGCTTCCCGATAGTGGTATCTCAAGTTTAATGATACAATAACCTCTTTTGATTTTAAGAAAACATCATTGATTGATGTATATATCTCAAGGTTAGTGGGAGTAAGTTCATATTTTTGATATTACATGTTGATGATATTTTGCTTGCCACTAATGATCTTGGTCTTTTATTTGACACCAAGAGTTTTCTCTCAAAGAACTTTGAAATAAAATATATAGGTGCGGCTCCTACGTGATAGGTATCGAGATCTCTCGAAATTGATCACATGGGTTATTAGGATTGTCTCAAAAAACCTACATAGAAAAAGTTCTTGAGAGATTTAATGTGGATAAATGTTCAAGTAGATTAAAAAGTAGATAAGTTCAGCCTTATGTAATGTCCAAAGACTGAATGGGAACGTCAGCAAATGGAAACAATTCCATATACTTATGTTGTTGGAAGTATAATGTATGCACAAATATATACAGGACTAGATATCAGTTACGCAATGGATATGCTTGGGAGATACTAAAGTAATCCTGTCATGGATCACTAGAAAGCTGCGAAGAAAGTGTTGCAATGCAAGGAATAAAAGACTACATACTCACATACAAAAAGTATGACCTTTAGAAGTCCTCGTGTATTTGGATTCAGACTTTGTTGGATATCTTGATAGCAAAAAGTCTACTTTTGGATATGTATTCCTCTTACCTGAGGGAGCAATTTCCTGAAAAAGTACAAAGCACACTATTACTGCTACATCCACTATGGAAGCTAAATTTGTGGCTTGTTTTGAGGCCGTGAATCATGGTTTATGGTTAAAGAGCTTCATTTCAGGACTTGGTATTGTTAACACAATTTCCAACACAACCGCATTATTTTTCTCCAAGAATGATAGATACTCTACTGGTGCAAAACATTTGGAGGTAAAATACTTTGCAGTGAAAGAAAAAGTTCAGAAGGGGAAAGTGTCTTTAGTGCATATAAGCACAGATCTTATGATTACAGACCCCTTAACGAAAGGAATGCCTCCAAAATCATTTAAGGAACATTTCATAGAATGTGTTTTAATTGTAATCAATGATATTTTTTTGAGAAATGTTAGATCTGTTTTCGCACATTTATTGTATCAGATATCTCATTAAATTAAAGTACGTCTATATATTATTTTTGATATTATAATTAAGTTATGTACATATTATGATATGAATGATCATGATCGATAATGTCTTAAACATGGACATAATGTTTAAAATTATGTATTTTAATTAATATGTAACTGATGTTGTAGTACATAGAAGGGAATATGTCTTATATAAATATATAACCGCTATGACTCTTATTAGTGAATTATTTAATTATAATTTTATGATGATCATAAATAATGGCCACCATTTAAGTATTTGACATTGATATGTACGCGCTTAGGTTAATCTTTGTCAAAATTATGAGTGGTGGTCATGTGGGACAAGTGGGAGATAATATATCATGTTAATGTCTCTCATAATAGAACTTATAATCATGTGGTCCAAGTGGGAGAATGTTAATGTTTTCGAAATTATATGTCACACCCACATGACCATTTATGTATAATTCAAATGGTTGCTTGAATAGGCTCCTTTTTTATGGGAAATAGGAATTACAAAATGGAATATGTGGGTAATTATGTAACCACTCTAGCCATTATCACCCTCCATCAATTATCCTTAATTACCTTATCTAACCACTCCATCTCTCTCCAACCTATAAAAGGGGAAGTTATCTCATTGTAGGGTATCCTGAAAGTTTTAAGGTTAAGGAGAGTGAAAAGTTTGAAGTCTCAAAACATTTCTAATGGTCTCTCCTTGTAAGTATCTTGTTATTTTGATTATTATGTTAATGTGAAATCATATTTGTTGAAG
Source organism: Stephania yunnanensis (assembly GCA_039657365.1). Classification (NCBI taxonomy): domain Eukaryota; kingdom Viridiplantae; phylum Streptophyta; class Magnoliopsida; order Ranunculales; family Menispermaceae; genus Stephania; species Stephania yunnanensis. The sequence goes on along the minus strand of CM077585.1, from coordinate 46,603,773 downwards.
ATCTTGGAATCACGTTTGCTCTATGAAAGTTTTATAATAAGGGTTTGGGAGTGATAGATTTAGGCAAACAAAGGTTAATTAGTTTTGTTTTTTGTTTTTGTTTTTTTTTTGTTTGAAAAATACTACTATGACAACAACAATGTCACACCACAAAACACGTTGTCTCACTAAAGCCTTCCATACGACCTCGACCTGCATTTTATGCATCAAGATTTATGTATGTTTGCATCTCGAGATGCGCGTAGATGACTCTTATGTGCGATGCGACATGATGTTGTCATTCTAGCATGTCTCTTTTGTTTTTGGTTTTTTTTTAGTTGTTTGCTTATATATCTCGAATGCTTTCTATTTATAGAAGATGCACCCGGATCACTTTGTGCTGGATGCTGCCAAAAAGAACCATTATGGATTGTCTTTGATGTTTCGGGAACTATCCATCTTTCTTCCTATTTAAGTGTCTCATCCTATAAGACAATTAATGGACGAGGCCAGAGGGTAAAGTTTACGGGTAAAGGTTTTAGGCTCAAGGAATGTGAACATATTATAATCTATAATTTGGAGTTTGAAGGTGGAAGAGGGCATGATGTCGATGGAATTCAAATTAAGCTCAACTTCAAACACATCTAGATAGACCGTTGTAGTCTACGTGATTATGATGATGGACTAATCGATATCACTAGACAAAGCACTGATATTACTATATCGAGGTAGTTTGTGATTTCCCTGGTTGATTAGATTTTTAGATATTAAAATGGAAAATAGCTAGCGTAACATATCTTAATGTTTTAAGGTTCTTACAAATTTATCCTAGCATTTCAGTTTTTACAAATATATCCTAACATTTTAGATTTCTTACAAATTTATTCTAACGTTTCAATTTTTAAAAATACATCTTAACGTTTTAATTTTTTACAAATTTATCTTAAAATCTTGTCATTATCAAAGTTTCAACCTTACAATTTGTAGTCCATAACATGATAAATCGAGAGAACCTCTTCTCATTTACAACAATAAGGTTAAAAGTAATCCTAAATCAACTCAAATTTATTCATATGATACAATTTACACAATTTCTAAACTTTAGGATGTATTTCACTACAAAAGGATACCAGATTAGCGATGGGTAAGCTCGTTGCTAATTTTATATTTTCGTTGCTATACCGTGTTAGCGACGGGAAATCTCATCGCTAAACTTGTCGTCGCTATTTCGGTATAGCGACGAGTGTCAGAAATTGCGACGGGATAGCGACGGTCGCTAAATCCCGTCGCTATATTCTGACAAATTAACAAAAATCTTTTTGTTTTTTTTTAAATATTATTTTTAAAATGAAAATAGTGATGATGGAGGCGATGGAGGGGCAACGAAGGAGGAAAGGGATAGGAGGAGGATGCGGCGGAAGATGAGAGGGAGAGGAGCAGGAGGAGGCGAAAGAAGAGAGGAGCAGGAGCAGGAGGCGGAGGAGGAGGAGACGGAGGGGCGGCGAAGGAGGGAGAGGGCGTGGTAGAGGTGGTGAAGGAGGGCAGGGAGGATGCGGCTGAGGCAGCGGCAATGTAGCGGCGACGTCGGTGGAGTCGACACCTAAGAAGGCCCATTCGGACAGCTCCCCACCGCGCACAGCGTCGACTACGGTGACCCTTCCCCTGCAAAACCCCCCAAAATCAGCCTCACCAAACCAACATACACAAAAACCAAACCAATATTCAAACCAAAACGAGCTTTTACACACCACCGATTCCACCAGCAAGGAGTCGCCAAATGCGGCGACCGAACCATGAATGCGGCGAGGAAGTCCTCCTCGTCGCTCTCTGTCTCCGTGGACCCCACCACCGACTCCACCGAGGAGGAGGTCGAACCAGCCTAACCCAGAAAAGGGAAAAGACTTGGTGGTTCACTTGATCAAGAGGGAGAGGGAGAGGGAGAGAGGCGGGGAGAGATAAGAGAGAGAGAGAGAGAGGGAGAGTGAAGAGTTTATAAATGGGGAAAATTAGGGTTTAGTGGTGGGAGAGAGAGAGTGTATTGAGCGGTAATTCTCCCGCCCAACAATTAGCGACGGGGAATGTCGCTAACTCCGTCGCTAATTTGGTCAACAAGTCAACCAAAACTCCCCTCATAAATTCGTCGCTATTTTGATGCATTTTTTGTAGTGTTTGTGAAATTCGAAATTTTAGGATAAATTTGTTAATGTTATGGAATATGGATGACCATGCATGTACACCAACATATTGTGTAGTCATGTAACTTGTATTTCTCACTTAATAGTACCTCCACTTGTCTATGTATTGTCATGTAACTTGTAATCCTCTCCAATGTATACCAACTCTTCCATGTATTGTCTATGTTGCTTGTGATGTGTTGTATGACATGGGGTGTATGTGTTGCTTTTACACATTGTATAAAGTACATTTATCATCATCACCAAATGGCTTATATAAAGGGTGTCAACCTCATTGTAAAAACACACCAAGTTGAATGAAAACTTCTCATTCCAACTATCTCATTTCTTCTCTTCTCCTTTGTAGTAGTAGTTTGTAGTAGTAGAAGTTCTTAGTCTTTTATTTTCCTTCTCTAATTCTTAGCAAGTTCCAACTCAATTTATAACACGTTATCAGAACGAGCTTGCTCTAACATTAAGGAGATCCTAAAGTTCAAGAAGGCTTGTTAAGGAGACAAAGCTAGGAAGGTATAACTTTTATGAGTTCGGTTTATTTCTATATTATCATGGTTGCTTCCTTTTATTACATGCTTCACTTTTATATGCATACTTTATTCATATACTATGCATTATAATGTCACCGATTGCGAAAGTATGCTTTGTAGTTGCGTCTTGTACGATCTTCTACGTCAGAAATCAAAAGTCAATATGTGACATAACTAGTTTTCTCGTTATACTACAAACGATTAATTATGCTCTATTCTTGATTTTTTATATCGCAAATAGTGTTATGAGTTTGGGTTGATAGTGGGTAAGTCTTGTCCTCGGTAAAGCTAAACATTGAAAGGGATACGGGTTATCCTGTTCGAGGAGGCATGATTTTAAGTAGACTTTGTCTCACTACCCAACCTGGAGGTTGTCCCACCAACTCATACAAGTAGTACATTTTGCATATTAATAATCAAGTTATGAACATATATTTAATCGCATATTATTTATTTTTTATAAAAGAGAAAAACTATTTACTCAATTTCTTGACATATTTTCAGACTATGGCAAACCTTCAAAAACTTAAATTTGTTGCTCTTGATATCACTGGAAATAATTATTTGTCCATGGCAACTGGATGTCGAGATACATCTCCAAGCTAAAGACTTAGGAGAAACTATTATAGAAGGAAATGAAACATCAATGCAAGATCGTGCGAAAGCACTGATATTCCTTCGCCATCATCTCCATGAAGGCCTGAAAAGTGAGTATCTCACTATAAAAGATCCTCTCACCTTGTGGTTAAGCTTGAAAGAGCGATATGATCACCAAAAGACGGTGATATTTCCAAAAGCTCAAAACGATTGGCTAAATCTTAGGCTGCAAGATTTCAAAATAGTCAATGAGTATAACTCCACCATGTTTAATATTACCTCTCGTTTGAGGCTTGGTGGAGAAAATATATCTGATGAGGCAATGATGGAAAAAACATTCAGTATTTTTCATGCCTCTAATATGTTGTTGCAACAGCAATATCGATCGCGCCAATTTGAAAAGTACTTAGAATTAATTTCTTGACTCATGGTGGCTGAAGAAAATAACGAGCTTCTATCGAAGAACCACAACTCCCGTCCAAATGGTTCCGCTTCAATTAATGAAGCAAATGCAGCATCCTATAATGACCATAAAAAAGGTCATGGAAAGAAAAACCACGGACGGGAAATGGGAAAGGATCAATCAGCAAAGATCGTGGCAAGCCCTATTCTAAATTTCGCAGCGATAAGTTCCAAAATAAATGGAATAAGAATGATGTCGTTCGAATAAGGAGAAAAATATTGCTGAAAATGGGTATGCTCGTAATCGTGACCAACCATGTCACGGTGTGGTCTAAAAGGCCACTGGGCTCATGTATGTTGCACGCCTAAGCATTTTATTGATCTTTATCAAGCCTCCTTAAAGGAGAAAGGCAAAACAGTTGAGATAAACTTCACTGTCGGAGATGGCTCGTCGGACATCAATTATATGGATGTCTCAAATTTTCATGATGATCCAAACACTAATCTCGATATTTTTAATGATCATATGTAACGATTTTAAATAATTATATGTACTGATTTTTGTTATGCTTTTTAGTTATATGTACTAGTTTCTTATTATAAATGAAATATGACTCTTTTTCTAATTCTCCAAACATTATTTGTCTAGATGGATCAACAAATCATGTGTTCAAATCATGAATCAAATAAGAGCGATATATGTCTTGCTAATTGTGCTACAACGCACACAATCCTTAAAAACAGAGAATATTTCTTCAATTTGAACTTAGCTGAGGCTAATGTTCAAACAATATTTGGCATCTCCAATTTGATTAATGGCTCTAGAAGAGCAAATATTATGTTGCCTGGGGAACAACAATTCATGTTGACAATGCCTTATACTCTGAAAAATCCAGAAGAAATTTACTCAGCTTTAAAGATATTCGACAAAATGGATATCACATTGAAACCATGAACGAAAATAATAGAGAATCTCTCTATGTCACATTGGTTTCAAATGGGAAAAAAGAAGTGTTAGAAAAATTCTCAGCTTTATCCTCTGGATTATATTTTACTCATATAAGGCATGTCGAAACAAATGTCGTATTAAATAAGAAAATTAATGATCCAAAGACATTCATTTTATGGCATGACCGGCTTGGTCATCCAGGATCATCAATGATGCGAAGAATAATTAATAATTCGCATGGAAATCCTTTAATGAGTCACAAAATATTTTCAGCTAGTGATTATAATTGTGCTAGTTGTTCTCGAAGTAAATTGATAGTTAAACCATCCCCAAGTAAAATTGTTGTGGAATCCCCAATTTTTTTAGAAGGCATTCTGGGAGACATATGTGGACCTATTCATCCTCACCGTGGACCATTTAGATATTTCATGGTTTCGATAGATGCATCAACTAGGTGGTCACATGTTTGATTGCTTTCGACCCGAAATGTTGCATTTTCTAGACTTTTAGCGCAAATCATTAATTTAAGAGCACAATTCCCTGACAACCCAATCAAGACCATCCGTCTTGATAATGCCGGGGAATTTTAATCTCAAGCATTTAAAAATTATTGCATGTCTATAGGAATTACTATTGAACATTATGTTCCACACGTGCATACCCATAATGGTTTGGCAGAATCTCTGATCAAACGCGTTCAATTAATTGTCTGGCCTTTAATCATGAGAACTAAGTCATCAACTTCAGTTTGGGGACATGCAGTCCTTCATGCAGCATCTTGCATTCGTTATAGGCCTACTGCATACCATGAACATTCCCCTATGCAACTCATTTTAGGTCAACAAGCAAATATTTCACACTTGAGAATTTTTGGTTGTGCGGTGTATGTTACTATACCACCTCCCAATAGAACTAAGATGGGCCCACAACGAAAACTTGGGATTTATGTTGGATTTAACTCATCGTCATTATAAGATACCTTGAGCCCTTAATAGGGGATTTATTTACTGCATGTTTTGTTGATTGTCACTTTGATGAAACAATTTTTCCACCATTAAGGGGAGATAAGAAACCAATTCAAAAGGAATGGCGTGAAATTGCTTGGAATGCATCGACTTTATCACATTATGATCCACGCACAAATCAGTGTGAACTTGAAGTTCGAAAGATAATTCATTTGCAACAAATCGCAAATCAATTACCCGATGCATTTAATGATGCAAAACAAGTGACAAAATCACATATTCCAGCTATAAATGCTCATGCAAGAGTTGATGTCTCTTTGCAACAAAATGCACAAGAACCAACGAAACGTGTAAAAGCGTGGAAGACCAGTTGGTTCAAATGATACAATTCCTCGAAAGAGAAAAACGGGAATAAAAATAAATGCAAATCAAAATACTCCTAAGAAAACACAAGAATCCTTTGATAAGGATTTGTTAGAACAAGTTGATTATGATGAGGAACAACTGCCTCTATAAAAAGAGGAAAAATATGAAAATAATGAGATCTCAATAAATTATTTAAACTCTAGTAAGATTTGGGATCGAAATAAAATTGTTCTTGATGATATATTTGATTTCAATGTGTCCTTTGAAATATGTGAAAATGATGATGATCCAGAACCACGATCAGTGGACGAATGTTGAAAAAGACCTGATTGGCAAAAATAGCAAGATGCTATCCAAGCAGAGCTAAACTCGTTAAGGAAACTAGAGGTTTTTGGACCGATTGTTCAAACGCCATATGACGTAAAACTTGTTGGATATAAATGGGTATTTGTACGAAAGAGAAACGAAAAAAATGAAGTTACAAGGTACAAAGCAAGACTTGTAGCTCAAGGTTTCTCACAAAGACGTAGCATCGATTTTGAGGAAATATATTCTCCTATTATAGATGCAATTACATTTCGGTTCTTGATATGCCTTGCAGTTTCTGAAGGGCTTTATGCATTTAATGGATGTCGTTACAGCATATTCGTACGGATCCCTAGACAGTGAGACATATATGAAAATCCCTGAAGGGTTTGTAATATCCGAAGAAATAAAATCAAAACCTCATAACATGCACTCTACAAATTTACAAAGGTCTTTGTGCGGATTGAAACAATCCGGACGAATGTGGTACAAACGTCTTAGTGATTATTTATTGAAAGAAGGATATGTAAATAATCCACTTTGCCAATGTGTCTTCATTAAAAGATCATCAACATGATTTGTTATTATTGTTGTATATGTTGATGATTTAAATATAGTGGGAAACCACGACGACATCGTTAAAATATCCGAATACTTGAAAAAGAAATTCGAGATGAAAGAACTTGAAAAAACAAGACTTTGTCTTGGTTAGCAAATTGAACATTTTTCAAGTGGAGTACTTGTCCATCAATCAAATTATATTGAAAAAATATTAAAAATATTTTATATGGACAAGACGCATCCATTGAGCTCTCCAATGGTTGTCAGATCACTTGAAGTGGATAAGGATCCATTTCGACCTCATGAAAGTGATGAAGAGTTAATTGGTCCGGAGGTACCATATTTAAGTGCAATTGGTGCACTTATGTATCTTGCAAATTGTATAAGACCTAACATTGCTTTTGATGTCAACCTACTTGCAAGATATAGTTCTTCACCAACACGAAGACATTGGAATGGTGTTAAACATGTTTTCCGATATCTTCGAGGAACAAGTGATATAGGTTTATTTTACTCGAGAGGGGTAAAATCGAATCTCCAAGGTTATGCTGATGCTGGATTTTTATCTGATCCCCACAAGGCCTGTTCTCAAACGGGATATATATTCACCAGTGGCAATATTGCTGTATCATGGAAGTCAGTAAAGCAAACTATGGTTGCTACTTCTTCCAATCATTCTGAAGTACTTGCAATTCATGAAGCAAGTCGTGAATGTGTATGGTTGAGAAACGTGATTGAACATATTCAAGAATCATGTGGATTACCTTCAATAAAAGATTCTCCAACCATATTATATGAAGATAATGCAACATGTATTGCACAATTAAGTGAAGGATTCATAAAAGGGGACAGAACAAAACATATTTCACCAAAATTATTTTATGCGCATGAGCTTCAGAAAAATGGTGAAATTGATGTCAAGCAAATGCGATCGAGTGATAATCTTGCTGATTTATTCACAAAAGTCTTACCAACTACGACATTTAAAAGGCTTACGTATGGTATTGGCTTGCGTAAACTTAAAGACATTGCAAGTAAAGAAACAGAAAAGGCCCCCCAAGTTCACGTGAGGGGGAGTTATTGATTAGTGTATTGCACTCTTTTTCCCTTAGCTATGATTTTATCCCATCGGGTTTTCTTAGCAAGGTTTTTAATGAGGTAATCTTAACAATATTATATTCATCTTAATATTTATGGGAATAGTGTACTCTTTTTCTTTTACTATATTTTTTCCCACAGGGTTTTTCTTAGTAGAAGTTTTAACAAGGCACAATCTCTAAGCAAGTGTCATCCAAGGGGGAGTGTTATGGAATATGGATGACCATGCATGTACACCAACATATTGTGTAGTCATGTAACTTGTATTTCTCACTTAATAGTACCTCCACTTGTCTATGTATTGTCATGTAACTTGTAATCCTCTCCAATGTACACCAACTCTTTCATGTATTGTCTATGTTGCTTGTGATGTGTTGTATGACATAGGGTGTATGTGTTGCTCGTACACATTGTATAAAGTACATTTATCATCATCACCAAATGGCATATATAAAGGGTGCCAACCTCATTGTAAAAACACACCAAGTTGAATGAAAACTTCTCATTCCAACTATCTCATTTCTTCTCTTCTCCTTTGTAGTAGTAGTTTGTAGTAGTAGAAGTTCTTAGTCTTCTATTTTCCTTCTCTAGTTCTTAGCAAGTTCCAACTCAATTTACAACAGTTAAAAACCTTAAACATTGTTACCTTATTAAAATTATCTAGTAAATATTATTTTCCACTAATCAATTTCTTTCCTTCTTGATTCAGGTGTTATTTTGCACTACATGATAAGACACTGCTTATTGGGGCAGACCCAACTCATGTTGATGACAGATGCTTCTGTGTGATGATTCACCATTGCTTTTTTTATATGGAACTAGGCAAAGGCGTCCACGTTTGAGATATGGGAAGGTTCATCTTTACAACATTTACTCCAGAAATTGGGGCGTATATGCTGTTTGTGCCAGCGTAGAATCCCATGTACCTTGAATTTGACAGCTGCGATATCCTTTCAATTGTTATTCAGAGTCATCAATAATTCTGGATGGTTGAGAGGATTCGTTATTTACTCATATAGATTTCTTACTGCGCGCAGATATACTTGCAGTGCAATATATATGAAGCAGGTGATAAGAAGGCAACTTTCAAATATTACACAGAGAAAGTTGGTTGTCAACTTCTAATCTCCAGTACTATAGTAGAGCTCTTTGTAGTGATTTCCAGGTGTGTGTATTTTATTCTAATGATAGCAATATATGGTAATTAATCTTGTGAATCATGGCATTTGGAAGTACGTACATCTTCTTTTTGCACATTTCTATAAGGTCAATAGAAGACTCAAGCTCGTCTCGTAACGCGGTGTAGCTAGACTCCAGGAACAAGTAATTACATGTAATATTCATGTTATTATTGTTGCGTATTCTGTGAATATTGATGTGTGTATATGTATAATACTATAACATTGATAAGTCCTTGCTACATAGGTGATCAAGGGTGTAATATGTTTTAGGCCTCGTTTGATTTGTTTTTGCTAACTTACAGTGTTAGTTCGAAGTTATATGCTTGGAGTTAATATTTTCATGTTTGGTTTAACTTTAAACATGCAGGGAAGTTTCAAGTTTTTTAAATAATAAAAAATATGAATTTATATAAATAACATTCGAACAAAATAGAGCTGAGTAATAAAAGGGTCGTTCATGAGGGGTAATTGTGTTCACAACTCTTGGGAGATAACTCGTTGGGGGAAGAGGTGGTAAGGAGATATCTCTCACCCTAAGGTGTAAGTTGGGAGATAACTTACGGGCAAGTTAAGCAACCAAGCAAGATTAGTTCCAACTCCCTATTAGTTATCTTCCAGGAGATAACTCCACCCATAATCAAACAAGATCTTATAAGTCCTTTGGTTAAACGTCGAGATGTGAATTGGTGCCATGTTAAAACTTCAAAGAGGATTTTACATTATAACAATTTCGGTATTTAATAGAGGTTTTTAAACCCCTATTAAAGGGGGTGTTATTAAATAACACCTAATTGATAAGAGTTTTAAAAAACCTCTATGTAATATATGTATTAAAAATTAAAACATAACACATTTTCACATGACATTTAATAACACTCTTTTTAATAGGGGTTTTAAAACATCTATTAAATGTCAAAAATGTTCTAGTGTTAAGTGAGGAAATTAGGTGGAAGTGTCCACAACCATTGATATACCTCGGGATATGAGGTAATTGGGCAAGTTACCTAAGAGAGTGTTTATTTGAGTCACCATGGTACTCGAGAAAATAAAAAATTAATAACCATTCGATTTGATTGGGAAGTAAGTTGTGGGCCCAAGATCTTATTGTCACCAAAATCAAGGAAATATTGTATGGATAAGATAGAGATCACAACAAGATAACGCAAAACACAAAATCAAAATCAAAATGAAAATGAGAAGTTGGAGTGGGTGTTTACTAGTTGCCTCTATTAAACAACGAATGAAACCCTAATTCATTAAAAATGGGGGGTTTCACATAGGTGTTTTGGTGAGAGAAAGAAAACAATGTTATGTGATTATGTGTGCCGATAAATTATGTGTATGGGTCCTACCAAAACCTAATTTTGAATTTAATATGTGCGTTCAGAGACATGCACACACACATGAACGCCAATTTTTTTGGTGTTTTGCTTAACTTTCTCATGACGGACTCCCTTATTTGAAAAGAAAGGAAAAAAGGGGTGGGAGATCTCAGACTAGAGCGACCATATCTATTTTGGTCTTAAGAAGGTGTCAATTAGACTCCGCGACTAAGGATAATTCCTTCCTATATTCAACCACGGGTGAGCTTTTGGCCATATCTTGTTTAAGTCTTCACTTAATTTCGTCATGTTATTGTTGTTGTTGTTGGTTGTTCTTAATGCTAAATCAATCAAATTTGTGGTGAAAACGATGAAGTCCCATGGCAGGATGGATCAATTAAGTCATTGTGGCGTTTTTAGGAATTTAAAACATGTTTTAAGGACCTAGTGACGACAAATAGGACAAATGTTTTCCTTGAGCTTGATAGGCATGTGGTTTCCCTCTCACTAATTTGGAACTGCCTAGTTAGAAAGCTACCTCTAATTCAGAAGTTAGTTTTCTTTTTTTTTCTTTCCGTATTTAAAAACATTTTGTACTCACTTAAAGGACAAAAAAATCAAATGAAAAGGTTTTATTTTATTTTTATTTTTATTTTAGGACCAAAACAAAAGGTTAAATACCGTTGATTGAAGGTAGGGGTGCACACTGATTGCAATAATTCATGGATCCAATCCAAATTGAACAATTATCGTTTCCTTGGACTGGATTGGATTGAAAAATCACTAATCCGCATGAATTAGACCGGATTACGGATCCTACAATAAAGCGGATTCAGTACGATCAAATCCATTTATAACATAAACACATATACATATATATGATTATATGTACTTAGTATCTTGAAGAGCATCAACCACAACTATCAACTCTAAATTAAAAACTTAACTTACTTAACCTTAACAGCCGACAGTCCCCCTTATCTCATATCGTCTGCGGCACTGCTCCACCATCTTGTCTGAGAGTCTGTGAACTGTTTCTCCCCCTTTTCATTCAAGAGCTCCAACTACCATTTTCTCCATCTTAGCATACTTTCTAGAGAGCCTGTTTTTTTTTTCAAATCAACTCAATAGTCGCATTCAACAATCGTAATCGTATCAAAAAGTGATATTTTGTTTAGTTACGAATCAATCTTTCATATATGCGTTGATCCTCGCATTTAATTTCTTCTCATCATTTTTCGATCACTATTGTTGGTCTCTTTTTGAGTTTTATAATTTGGTTTGATTTGTTGGAAATATGGTATAGATTCATGTGATGTATGTTATAAAATTTTCATTTATGAGATCTATGTATGGTACATTTTTTGTGGTTCATTTGATGAAGTTTAATTTCATCAATCTTTTGATAGAAAAAGGTCAATCCGCGTAACTTAATCCAGTTTGATCCGCATTATGCAAATTGGATTGATGAATTATTTGGACTGGACCGGACTGTATTTTTCAATCCTTAATAATTGGATTGCATTGCAAATTGACCATAATTGGACTGGATCCGATTCGTATGCACTGAACAAATTCAGACATCAACGGCAGATCAATGATCAATAAAGATCATTGATCAATGTAACAGTGCTCATTGAACACGATGAAACAATGAAATGCAGAAGAACTGTCAATCTTTTCTTATTCAAATCAATCTCAAAAATTACATTGTATTGCTTATATATAAACTCATATGGTGTACATTGTACCCCCTAGTTACAACTGCCTAGAACAAACTAATATGAACCTGTAGTACATTACACTAAAGTACATGATTCAATACATATACATCAATTAACATAAACAGCTACATAAAACAACTCTAAATAGCTCTGTATAACTTTACATCCCCCCCTCAAGATGGAAGTCTATGCTAATCACATAGACCCATCTTGGACAATAAATCAGAAAACAAAGGAGCTGGTAAAGATTTTGTAAACAGGTCAGCCAACTGTAACCGAGTAGAAATGTACTGAGGAAGAACAAATCCACACTTGAACTGATGTCTAACCAAGTGACAATCAATTTCCAAATGCTTAGTACGTTCATGAAAAATAGGATTAGCAGATAGATGTATTGCAGCTTGATTATCACACCAAAGAGGTATTGGAAGGGAAGTAGGAATATGTAAATCCTTAAGGATATATGAAATCCACAACAGCTCACAAACTGTGGAAGACAAACTGCGATATTCAGCTTTAGCAGAGGACTTGGACACAGTAGCTTGTTTCTTAGTTTTCCAAGAAACCAAAGAGGATCCCATGAACACACAATAGCCAGTGATAGACTTCCTTGAAATAGGACAAGCAACCCAATCTGAATCACAATAAGCAACCACAGAGAGATCTTGTTGAACAGGGAAGAACAGACCCTGGGAAGGAGTACCCTTAAGGTATCTTAAAACATGAAGAGCACCAGACCAATGTTGCTCTGTAGGGGCTTGAACATACTGACTTAATTGTTGTGTGGCATAAGTAATATCATTACGAGTGAATCCCAGGTAAAGAAGATGACCAATGAGTCTTCTATATCTATCAACTTCAATTAACAAAGGTGAATCGGATCAAAACTTGCGATCAGAGGAGTGGAGTAGCAAATGGTTTAGCCATGAGAAGACCAAAGATCGATAAGTAGATCAAGAACATACTTGCGTTGATGAACATAAAGACCTGAAGAAGATTGAACCAATTCCAAACCCAGGAAATAACGAGCTTGACCAAGATCCTTAATGGTAAACAATGTATGTAAAAATGTCTTGACTTGATCAATTAACTCAAGTGAAGTACCAGATAGAAGAAGAACATCATCAACATAAACCAACAACACTAAAAATTGACCAAAGATTGTTGTAAGTAAACAAGCGAGGATCATGAGCAGATTGATTAAAACCAAAAGATTGAAGTTTAGTTGTAAGCTCATGATTCCATTGTCGAGAGGCATGCTTCAAACCATACAGAGATCTAAGAAGTTTGCAGACTTGATTAGGTGAAGCCGAACTATAACCATCAGGTGGCTTCATGTACACATCTTCATCTATATAGCCATGTAAGAAGGCATTGTTAACATCCAATTGGTGTAAGGGCCAATCTCGAGCAGCTGCTAAAGATAATACAATTCTAACAGTGACATTCTTGGCAACTGGAGAGAAGGAATCAGTATAATCAACACCTTCAATTTGTTTAAAACCTTTTGCAACCAAACGAGCCTTACACCTATCCAAGGAACCATCAGGATGAAGTTTAACCTTGTAGATCCACTTAGAACCAATGGCTTTCTTACCAGGTGGTAGAGTAGTAAGACTCCAAGTTCCATTAGTTTCTAAAGCCTGTAACTCTTTGTCCATTGCTTCAATCCAAACAGGATCATGTTGAGCTTGAATATAACTGGTAGGCTCCTTTATATTTGAAACAGCAGCTAGGAAGCATTTGTAGCTAGCGGTAACGTTTGGAGAATGTATAAAAGGAAATGTAGGAGGGTTACCAATAGATAGAGGAATTGGTGTATAAGGCAAAACAGATGTCTCTACATTGTTTAGAACAAAATCATTCAGCCAAAGAGGCTTATGAACTGCACGAGTACTTTTCCTAGTAACAACACCATTAGAAGGCAGGACATCTTCATGTAAATCATCATTAGTATGAGGTACTAATGCATCGTAGTAGGTACAGAGGAGACAAATTTCAGGGGACATCAAAACATGTTTCATTAATAGGTAAATCTTGAGAAGGAGGTACAAAGAGGCGATGTAGGAGCATTAGGAGCTGGAATGTCTCTCAAATAATCGAATTATCTCCATAAGGAATAGGCACAGGACACCTTGAACTTGCAAGGTATCTTTATGAAAAGGAAACTGTTTTCAAAGAAAATCACATCTCTTGAAACAAAACATGTATGTGTGGCCATGTTATACGATCTATAAGCCTTTTGTCCAGGAGAATAACCAATGAAGATACATTTAATAGCTCGTGAATCCAACTTAGATTTGCTTGGTGAAACATTTGTAGCAAAGCACAAACAACCGAGAAGTCTTTAAAGAAGAATAATTTGGTATTCTTCCAAATAAAAGACAATAAGGAGACTTCCACTTCAAGAATCGAGTAGGTAATCCGTTAATGATGTATGTACGTGGCAAGAAGAAAAAGATCATCTCCCGAATTTTGTGGACAAATTAGACTGAAAAATCAAGGCTCTTGTAACTTGCAGTAAATGTCTATGCTTTCTTTCAACAACACCATTTTGCTGAGGTGTATATGGTGTTGATCTTTGATGAACAATTCCCAAACCAGAGAACAAAGCATGACAATCTTTATTACAAAACTCAGTTCCATTATCAGTCCTAATGGTTTGAACTGAGACCTTGAAATGAGTTTGAATGAAAACTGTAAACTGTTTGATGATGTTGCCTGTCAAGGACTTATGTTTCATCAAAAATGTCCATGTGAATCGACTAAAATCATCCACAATAGTCAAAAAATAATGAGCTCCTTGAATGGAAGACTGCTTATATGGTCCCCAGATATCCATATGTAACAACTGAAAAGGACTAGATGTTTGAATTGAACTCACTGGAAAAACCAATCTGCATTGTTTGGACATCTGACAAACATCACGAGGTTCAGTATGTTTTACACTCGAATGACTGTTAAGTAACATATCAAGTTGTCTTGTTACATGAACAGA
Organism: Stephania yunnanensis; assembly: GCA_039657365.1. Taxonomy (NCBI): domain Eukaryota; kingdom Viridiplantae; phylum Streptophyta; class Magnoliopsida; order Ranunculales; family Menispermaceae; genus Stephania; species Stephania yunnanensis. The sequence goes on along the minus strand of CM077585.1, from coordinate 46,588,606 downwards.
AGGATGCCCCAATCGACAATGCCATGAAAAATTATCAGCAGCATTATTACAGTAGGCTAATGATAATTCCGAAGGTGATACAAATGAAGCAATGACATCCTTATGAAAAGAACTCGAATCCAGTGTGTATAGTCCTCCAACCATCCTTCCCACAGCTAGAACTTGAGAACTCTCAATGTTCTGTATAGCACAAAACGATGGATAAAACTCAATTGTCAGTTTAGTAGATGAGAGTAACTTACTAACTGACTAAAGATTATACTTGAATGAGTTTATATGTAAACAAGAAGAAAGAACTAAGTCTGAACTCAGCTTCACATCTCCAATGCAATTCACTTCTTTTGTATTTCCATCAGGTAAACAAACCATAACAGGCTTAGTTAAGACAATGACATTAGCAAGTAAATCATAGCTAGTGCACATATGATTTGTTGCTCCACTATCCACAATCCAAGCATCTGAATTAAAAGATGAACAAGAACTGGAAAATCTTTTATATGATCTACCTGTAAAATCAGATACAACAGAATTCACATGAGTAGAAGCTCCTGCCTCTGAAACAGACTTTCCTTTCATAAAATTCTCAATCCCCTGCTGTATCATTGCTGCTATATTAGACTGAAAATCTTCAAACTGAGGTGATCCTGCATCTTGTATGTCCAGAGGTGATTCCATCAAATTCACAAAAGACTTTGAATTATTGGACATCTCGCTTCTTGTCAAGGTCTTTTTGTACCAATGAAATCCATGAAGTTTGAAACAAGTTTCTTTTGTGTGCCTTTTTGTCTTACAATGATCACAAAACAGATCATCTTTATTGACAAACTTCCTTTGATTTCCTTTTCCTAAGCAAACCTATGAACATTTGCTAAACCAGATGAACTTTGAATTTATCTTAGTAGTTTTCATCATCATGGTTGTATCTATCACAGTGAATAGCTAACATGTACCTCCTTTTATTTTTCAACTCTAAGAACCATTGAGTAGGCTTTGTTTATACTTGGTAATGGATCCATTACCAATATTTGATTACGAATATGATCATACATATCATTCAATCCCATCAAAAACTGCATCAGCCTATCATTAGACTCCGTAATGACCATTGCTACTCGATGCTCCACATTCACACACAGTAAAGGAGCTAAACAACTCAGTTCATCCCAAAGTTTCTTAAGTTTGGTATAGTACTGTGAAAGTGACAGATCTCCTTGACTTATAGAAGCAATATCTCGTTTCGATTGGTATAAGAGAGGACCATTACATTCTCCAAACCTTTCTTTTAATTCATTCCATAGATCAAAAGAAGAGGTTGTATAAAGGAAAGCTTCAACAATATCCTTTGAAATAGAATTCAAGATCCAAGAAGTGACCATATAATCCACCTTGATCCATCGATCAAGATTAGGATCAGTAGATTCTGGTTTTAAAAATCTACCATCGATGAAACCAATCTTTGTTTTTGCACCCAATGCAATCATCGTAGCTCGACTCCAAGACAAGTAATTTGAACCAGTAAGAGAATTAGAGACAAGTACCATACAAGGATGATCAGATCCTTGAAGAAGGAAAGGACTCTCAACTCCAAGATTACCTGTTTCAGGAGCTCTCCCTGCTCCATTTCGAATTGAAGAACTTACAGAACCATGAACAGATGCCATGTTCAGACCGTCAATTCAACTAAAAAACAACACAAATCAAGAACTGTAGAACCTGCTCTGATACCATGAACAAATTCAGACATCAACAGCAGATCAATGATCAATAAAGATCATTGATCAATGTAACAGTGCTCATTGAACACGACGAAACAATGAAATGCAGAAGAACTGTCAATCTTTTCTTATTCAAATCAATCTCAAAAATTACATTGTATTGCTTATATATAAACTCATATGGTGTACATTGTACCCCCTAGTTACAACTGCCTAGAACAAACTAATATGAACCTGTAGTACATTACACTAAAGTACATGATTCAATACATACACATCAATTAACATAAACAACTACATAAAACAGCTCTAAACAGCTCTGTATAAGTCTACATGCACCCCTAATTGAAGGAATAATGTAAAACGATGAGAAAGATTTATTCGACAGCCTTACCAAACCTGCAACTATTCTTCGATCCTTCCCATACATACCTTGCTTTGTGCTGTCAAATAAATTGTATTTGTGTGTAATGAAATTCGAACTGAAGTTATATAATCTTTATTAAATTTTCAATTTTCAGTTGAATTCTACCGGGCAATTTCTCATTTGCCTAAAATGACCTGCTAGTTCTTACTTTGCGCAGGCACCAGACGAGGAAGAGGCTTCATGTGGTTGCCTAAGATCGGAGGGAGACATGTTCTTATGAAGCGTGCGTGACAGGAGCAGAAAGAGTGTTCCATCCTTGTGAATACTATCCAACTTGGACGGTGCAAGCTCCCGAGGAAGCCGTGAAGGAGGTTATGCCACTGTGTGCTGGATGGCTGCCGATTCCTAGGCCTGCTGCACTTGAATAGATTATTCTCAGCAATACAATTAATTTATTGGGTCTAGGATGTCTCATCTATCCCACTAAAAATGTTTTGATCAAATCATTTCGATGTATGGTCTAGAGTTATAAGAATGTTTACTTGTTTAAATGATATATATGTATAATTTTTCATCTAACGCTTGAAAATATTTTTACATTTAAATATAATTCCATTTTTATCTTCTTCTTTTTTCTAATTGTTTTTGGTATCTAACATGCTATTGTTGTTTGAGTCAAAATCTATGCATCAACTGCTCATTACAAATTACTTCAAAAGAAAAGAAGAAAAACAATGCTTATTACAATTTTTTACTCACATCTTTTGCATCATTTTATTCATTCAATAAACTGTGGAACTAGTCAGATTTGTGAAGATTGGTTCCATCATTGTTGTGGTACATCTTCAATGAATGTGTGTGGATTTTGTTGCTATTGGGTTGGTCTTTTCTTTAGTTTTTTCATTTCATAATTAGTTTATCTTCTCTTATTGTAAGTCTCGAGTTTTTCCATTATTTGAAATTTTGTTATCCGTTATGTTGTTATAGTAGTGTTTGTGTATTATCATATATTTGCAAATGTTGTAGAGAGCATTATCGCATTCACAACTAAATCAATAGCAATTCCTTTGATTATATATCTAGTAATCTATTAATGATTAATAAAAAAAATTTTTTCTATTTTTCCTCAAAAAAAAATAAAAATGAGCGTCACTATGAGCACCCCCCTAAAATAATGAAGGCACCCCCTTTTTAGGTTTTTTCGTGCTCCAAATTGGACATCAATGAAAATGACACGATTGCCCCTTCATATAAATAAATCACGCTACCACCAACACATATTCCATCCAATTTTGGGGCACCCCATCTCTACCCTCTCTCATTTCCACCGAAACTCAAGTGTTACATCGGCGGTCGTGCATCGATGCTTTCACGTTCACAACAGTCAATTGTGTGGAACAATCGATTTCAATTATATTAAGCTTTGAATCAATTGTTCTGGTGTGGCAAAGAGTGTGTTTGGAGTTTTAGTTTTCATTGCAGAGTTTTCTAGATACGACCGTTTCGAAGTGATTTTGATAATCAAATAGACCAAGGTAACACAATGAGGTAGGAAGAGCTACAAGAATAGATATTTGTTGTTGTTTTTTGTGAATTTTTTCAACTTTTAATAAGTCACGGTAGTACAGGTCCGATGTGTGGTGGCAGAGACTTATCATTAAGTCTCGGTATGTGGTGATTGAGATATGTTATGACCGAGACTTATCAATAAGTTTCAGTTAGGCCTAAATGAGATTTCGTTCATGTTTTCGACCCTGTATGGTCGACAACCATGGGGTTCCAGAAAAGAAAAAATCCAAGAAAATGAACGATATACAAACAAGGCCACAACAACACATAAAATGCAATAATAATGAAGCATTGCTCGCGCCATTTAAATGCAACAACAACAACAACAACAACAACAAAAACAACAACAACAACAACAACAACAACAAAAACAACAACAACAACAACACAAAAATGCAAACAAGGCCGCCAAAAATCTCCTACGACACCGTTTCGCCGTTCGTGCTGCTCTAGGGCCAGAAGAACTCCATGGCTGCGTTGGCTGAGATAGGCGTTGGGCGTTGGGGTGTGGCGACCCTCGCCGCCCCGGGGTGACGTGTCTCTGTGTACTCCTTGCCAGCTGGCCCTACTACACGTGTACGACACCTGCCCGTCTTTTCTGTCTCGAGATTTGCATCCACTTGTGTGTACAGCATATAAATGTCAAATGTAGCGGAAGTTGTATGTAAATGCAAGAAATATTAATTAATTCATCAAATCCTACTGTGGAAAAACCCCGAAAAGTACTCTGTATAAGGGTAGATGATTGTACCATGTAAAGTACCTATGTACAATGTCATGTCACTCCCCAGTTCCCAAAAGAATCAAAATATCAAAAATAAAAACACACGTACAAGTAATTCTCAACGATAGGCAGTCAGAGGTGGTCACGTAAGATCCCCTTGCCCTTACTTATACTAGGATTGCACTCAATCATTACAGAAGAAAATGGATGACGAGTAAAGTCAGTAAAATCCCAAGGAACTCCTCCGAGCATTCATATAAACAAGTGGAAGTCAATAAATACTGTTAAATAAACATGCGAAATGTAAACAGACAACTATAAGTAGGGCATCGCATGCGTAAATAACAATAAAGTGCAAATGTGTGTGTCTGTTCCAGTCGGACTAAACCATACTTCGGGATTTCCCTCCGGGGTCCCACTAGTGGGCGCACCCAACTAGCTATCACCTGATCCCTCTCGGTGGCTAGCGTAGACCTACGACGCACCAACACATGTAGCAGTTCCTTCTGGTCGTTATCCACCGAGCACTCGTGATACACATGCTATGGTATAAAATGCATAGTCACACAACAGAACATCCGGTGGGAGTAACTCAACCAACCGTCCAAAAGATGACAAGATATGAATGTAATTAAAAGCACAAGAAATACGGAAAATGAATGGAAATATAAAACAAAATAAATACTATAGAGTTTTCCCTTTATGTTTTACAAACCTCACAACGTGATCTACTACCCCATAATCAATCCCCAAGTCCAAGTCCACTGGGTCCTTGGTCGCCAATTGATACCCGTGTCAACCTATGTCCATTTATCAATAATTTAATTTAGCATGAAAATTTACAACAAATTTCTAAAAATTTTAGGCCAAATTGCCTATTTCGCGCTTTTCGAGACAAAACCCCGCAAAAAGTCGAGTCTGAAATATCCAAATATTTTATTTTTCATAGAAATTCATAAATTTCTATTTATTTTATGGAATTATATTTTTTCAGAATTTTCTCAATTTTTCTAGAATTTTAAACAATTTTCCCAAAATTTTCCTTTTTTTTTTTTTTTTTTTTTTTTTTTTTTTTTCTTGTTTGGCTCTGTGTCGAGTCGTGTAACGACCCGAAAATTTGACTTGTGTCACGTGTCAGGTCAAGGTCGTACGTGGGACCCACTCGTCGAATACGTATGTCCGAATCTTGAGTGGAGACACCGAGAATATTTAATTTAAGATTTGATGTTAATTGTTGAGAAAAATATATGCGGAGAATAAGGTGAGCCGAAAGACGAACGGGGACACGCCTCGAGCCGCGCACCGATGTGAGACCGAGATAGCGGCTTAATATGGCTATATTGGCTATAATGGTTTTAATGTGGTCACATTAAAATCATATACATTGGATACGCCTCGTGATGCTAGTGGCGTGAGTATCGAGATTTGTGAAATGAGGCGGGTTGGTGCCTCGAGATGCGCGTTACTCAATTTATAAGGAAAGCAAAAAAATATAATAAAAAAAAATATGTTTGACGTGCCTCGAGTTTTGCGCCACACGGATCTCGAGGACATAAATTTACAGGAAGAAATAAAAAAAAATATATATATATATATATATGGATAAGGTGGTTTTAACACACATTCAAAAAAAAATGAAAGAAAACAGTGGCAAGGAGAAAAAAAAAACGAGAAACCAGAGAAGAAGAAAGAGACGATCGGGAGGAGAGGAAGGAGAGGAAGAGAGACCGAGAGCCTAAAAAGGAGAACGCAAGGTGAGTTGATTGAGTTGTTGTTGATTTCGCGTTGTCGTTGTTGTCGGTTGTATCGTCGTTGTTGGTGTTCGGCTGGTGAACTCGGACGAACTGCCATTGAGTTGTTGTTGTTGATTTCGCGTTGTTGTTGCTGTCGGTTGTATCGTCGTTGTTGGTGTTCGGCTGGTGAACTCGAACGAACTACCATGGCAGTTCGTCCGAGCTCGAGGAAGGCAGTGGAGTGGTCTCCCTACGTGCGTACGAACCCCACCTGGGTTGGGGATGGAAGCCCAACCACGACGCCAAAGAAAAAAAAAATCGAACTAGAGCACGAAGTGCTATGGTGGGGAAGAAGACCCCGTGCGGGTCGGGTCGGGTCGGGTCGGACCGACCCGGCCAGGCCGGGTCGGGCCGACCGAGTCCGCTTGGACCGGGTCGGGTCAACCCGGACCCACCCCAATAAAATAATATATTTAATTATTAAATTAAATTAAATTGATTTTTTATAAATCTTAAACTACATAAAATATACTAAAATAGATAAAAAATTATGGAAAAATTCTGAAAAATCCTCGAAAAATATGAAAAATAGGGAAAGCTAGATTAAAATGAGTTCGAGTCTTTTCGAGCGTTTGGCACCCCGATGTAATTCGAAAAAGGTGCTAAAAACTTAATTTTTATGAAAATAAAAATGGCAAATCTATAATCACATACTATACTTGCACGTAATGCGACCCTAAAATTTTAATTGGTATAAATGGACATTAGGGACGTAGGAGTCAGGTGTCGGGTGCTCATATCGAGGCATGAGCGGGACGTCTTTAGGACAAATTACGGATTTCGAGGTAAGTAAACCAGTTAGAAAATGTACAGTAGTTCATTCAACTTGCATTTTTGTTCGATGTTGAACCATGTCCCTTACTTGAAATTCCCACTCACTTATGAGTGTCCGAGTGCCAAGTGAGTCGTACTCGTGTCTTTGATTGGAGTGGTTGTCGGCTCGCAACCGGGGCCATAACCTCGAGTCACAGTATTTGGTCGGAATGAGATGTGTTTTATCCGGGGCGCCGATTGATATCCCTCATTCGCGACATTTTAGGTACGACGATGCCGCATCCGATGGCAGAGTCTGCTTGGCGTTGCCGCGACTTTGCGACCCCGACCCTGTGGCACCCGCATTCGGTGGTCTTAGACTACTTGGGCACCTCTCCATATTGTTTCCTTTGACACTCATTCTTGTTGTACTTTCATTGTTTTACAGCCTCATTATCATGCATTCCGTAGGCTTTCTTTTTAGCTGCATGACTTTTAGACTGCTGTATTTTATCTTGAATTGTTGTTTAGATTCTATTGGATTTTACTTACTTGGGCTTGTCAATCTCGTGTTTGACTGAGTGCAGAGCCGCAGATGAGTAGCAGAGGGAAAGCTCCATAGCTAGGTGAATATTTTTTTGTATATCTTGTATTTACTCTCCTTCGATGATAACATTTTTATCGGATTCCACAATTAGGTTGCCTAACTCGTTTTAAATTACAGTTGAGTTATTTATTTGTAGTAATTACTTTCGCTAAATTATAAAACTTGAAAAATATTAATAACTCAACTTAAAATTGTGAAATTGCGTATAATGATGCATTGGAAGGCTAACTAGGTTCGCATTGACCTTGCGAGACGGGCTCGGGGGTCCATGTGGGCTTAGGCCGAGGATTAAGTTTGTGGGAAACTGGGGTCGTTACAGTTGGTATCAGAGCCTAAATTTTTACATTTAGCTCTTAATTAACCCACAACCAACATAAGACATAAACCAGTGGAAGTTAGGAACCCTGAACTTAGAGTGGAACCCTATGATCCTGACTGAAGTCTTCGTTGGGAAGTGATGAGAGTTGGAGAAATTATATGTGATATTTGATGTGTTGTATTATATTATTATCGATAGATATACGATATTCACTCTTGTATATCGCGTGAGACGCGATGAGTAAAATTGGAATAGATTGACGATAAATTTATCGGATTCGGGGAAATTGATAATAAAGAATATTAATAGTAATGATTAAATTTTGGATTGAATTAGAGAGCGTAGAATTTAGCTAGTTCAATTGATAAATTGAGATCAATAGCATTGTTGGTTTGGTGAAGCCAATGGAAAATGAAACAATTCATTTTGAGAAAAATGAGTTGACAATGGTTTTTAGTCATACGGCGCCATTGCATGTTGCCAATTAGGTAGAGTGGTACACCAACAAACTATATAGAGGAAGATGAGCTAAAGTGATATGGATGGAGATAATTGAAGACAAAAGTTAATTATGATTCTATCATGATAATTTTCTGTTATATTTTGTCAATACTGGCATTACCATAAGAATACATCTCATGGTAACTCTTGATAGTGTGCATGGGCTTCACATGGCCTTAATACACTAAGAACCTGTATGTTGTTGTGATCTGTGGACTATGGTCCCTTCTAGCCTTGCAATACATGGAAATCGCCCATGACATTTGATGCAGTCTATAATGGAAGGTTCCGCAACACTTAATCAATGGTTAATTTGTCATTGACATATAAACACATATTTGCGCAGTAGTTGTCACATGATTGCACTATGGGTTAATTAGAATCCCGAAATTGTTGAATTAAGAACTTTATTGATGGTAAAAAAAAATAGATTCCAATTTATGAAATTGGAATTTGATACGGGAATCAAATCCGTAGTAAAGAGTAGAAGAATTCATCAAGTTAGAGGATTTCATGTAAATTTGGTATTGTAATGCAGGGACGCCTACACTATATTTAATTCCTTGATAAAAAAAAAACTTATTGTGTACCTTAAGGAGTTAGATTCAAGTCACCCATAAATCTTGAAAACTCCATGCACGTGTCTCTAGGGGATCCACTTGGAACAATTAATGTAAAGAAATTGATGTTGTTTGATGATATAAAATGAATGAGAACTTAGTCTAGGCATACACCTCTGCACTTAATAAGTATAGGAACATTTGAGAAAGTAAAGTTTGAAAAAAAAAAGTTTTGATGTGCCTCGATTTCCGCTTCGCACGAACCTCGAGGACACAAAGTTACTTAATCAAGAAAAAAATAAATGAATAAAAGGGACGAAGATTTATGAGACAAGCAGACTCCAAGGGAGCAGAGTGTTGAGATGACTTGAGAGCTAACGATTACATCATGTACGGACTCCTTAGCTTTGACGAAAGCTTTAGAGTAGTAGTGTTGGATCAGAAGCCCAAGTAACTCCACTTTAGTGACACTAAGCATTTATAGTCTCAGGGTTGGTGAAGTCGACCACCACCTTTAGGGACTTGTAAATGAATTAAGTGTTACGAGTTGAGGTAGAGTCTGCAAATCGTTCTAAAAGTTAGATGCCACCTAAATATAAATCCTATGAGATTGTACATCTCAAAACTTCTCATATTCTACAATTTGTTCAGATATGTTAGCTAACGTACTGAAAGGAATTTTCGTGTAAAGCAGTGCATGTTGAAAAAAAAAGTGTGTTTAAAGTTGCTAAGAGAATAGTAACACTTGATTCGATATAGTATATTTGTGGTGTTGTAATATACTATATACGATATCGATAAATATACCCTGATTCGAGGATTCGTGGCTATGAAAAATGCGAGTATGTTTTAGACCGGGTCTAGGAATGATCGTGGGGCTGCGGGTTCGCGTTTTGCGAGTGCGGAGGAGCTGCATACTCTGTCAGACAAAATTGTATCGCACGACCAGCAACTGCATAAGATTCTTCGATGGTTAAGGGCACAAGTTGCACCGTCGTCGTCTACGTCAACAACGCTAGTTATTTAGGCCGGGTGTGTTTTTACAGTTCACAACCCACCCGAAAAACTTCTAGTTCAGGCAGGACCTGCAGTGACCGAGGTGACACATGTTCGGGTTGAGATAGTACCTCCTATACCTGAGACACCGGCTGAGGATACTCCGAGCACACCGATTGATACGGTGTTAGGGCTACAACGTAGGCGAGGCAGGCTCGTGAGTTTTCGGAAGCATTTTCCGAAGAAGTTGCATGGGGGCACGTTGAGGCGACATATGCATGGTCACGCGAAGATACATGATGCATTTTCCATACTAGCATAAATGCGGCCGAGTATATCATTAACTCCACTGGTTGGCGAGGTCGAGGTCGAGGTCCAGTGGCGTACTACGGAGGTGTCGATGGGGAACAGTTCGTACCTGAAGAGTACCGACTTTCAAACCATTTGATAGATGACCGGGGAGTCAGTTGCAGTACATGGATCGGTATATACACGTGATGAAGTATGCTTGGGGTGCGGCTGACATAAATATTGACCAAGCTTACTACACGGTTTCATATAATTTATTGGTTCTGTTGGGTGACGACGGCTCCGAGCACAGTACATGAGGCTTAAGCGAGGGTTATGGCTGGCGAGACTGTGGGAGCGCACGCATCGGAGTACCAGTCGTATTCTCGACATTGTCACATTCAGTGCGAGGGTCTGGAGATGATCGGAAGAACACGAGGGTTAGACGGTCGTGGCAGATAGATCAACCTCAGCGCGTATTGCGTTTCCACCATATGCAGCGTATATAGCGCCAGTGTTAAATGGTCCAGTGTAGAGTTACGCTAGTGCACTACAATAGCCATCACTGTCAACCTCAGCATCAATACCATTAAAGGGTTGATGGCAGAGGTAATGGCCGGAGACAATTTCAGAATTTCGGTCCAAGTGCAGAGATAGGGACATAGGTCTAGTTAGGCTCGAGTACAGGGACAAGGACAACGTGTTCCATACGAATCGAGATTTCAACGTACTTGTGTAGGGTGTGGAAAGCCATGTCACTTCACCGGTACGTGTTCACAATAGCGGGCAGACACAATAGAGCTAGGAGCAGATTCATGTTGTTGTCGCGCAAGGTCCGACTACTACCCATCGTAACCGAATAAAGAGATGGATGCACAGTCAGAGAAATTGATTTACATTCTCGCAGACATACGGCGGATATGAGTATGTTGGTGACAGTGGGTCATAAAATTAATATGTTCACTTATATTTCAATATATGTTGCGAGGATGTTGCCCTGACATATATTGATGGAAGGAGGCAGATAGTGTGTTCATTGCTTGGAGGTCACGGAGGAGCCCAGCTCGTCACGGAGGAGCCCAGCTTATCGCGGAGGAGCCCAGCTCGTCGCGGAGGAGCCCAACCCGTCGCGGAGGAGCCCAGCCCTACAGAGTAAGATGGGGGTATGGCCTTGGGCGAGTATGGCCTTGGGCGGGTATGGCCTTGGATCTTCAGTCATAAAACACTATCGAAATGCATAAATTTCGAGGAAAAATTCTAATTCGTTAGGAAGACTTTAACGGTCCGAAAATTTTACTTGTGCCACGTGTCAGGTCAAGGTCGTACGTGGGACCCACTCGTCGAATACGTATGTCCGAATCTTGAGTGGGGACACCGAGAGTATTTAATTTAAGATTTGATGTTAATTGTTGAGAAAAGTATATGCGGAGAATGCGGTGAGCCGAAAGACAAACGGGGACGCGACTTGAGTCGCGTGCCGACGTGAGACCGAGATAGCGGCTTAATATGGCTATATTGGCTATAATGGTTTTAATGTTGTCACATTAAAATATATACATTGGATATGCCTCGTGATGCGAGTGGCGTGAGTATCGAGATTTGTGAAATGAGGCGGGTTGGTGCCTCGAGATGCGCGTTGCTCAATTTATAAGGAAAGCAAAAAATAATAATAATAAAATATGTTTGATGTGCTTTGAGTTTCACGTCGCATGGATCTCGAGGACACAAATTTACTTATTGAGGAAGAAATAAAAAATAATATATATATATATATATATAGATAAGGTGGTTTTAACCACACATTCAAAAAAAATGAAAGAAAATAGTGGCTAGGAGAAAAAAAAAATGAGAAACCAGAGAAGAAGAAAGAGATGATCGGGAGGAGAGGAAGAGAGACCGAGAGCCTTAAAAGGAGAATGCAAGGTGAGTTGATTGAGTTGTTGTTGTTGATTTCGCATTGTCGTTGCTCGTCGGTTGTATCGTCGTTGTTGGTGTTGGCTGGCGAACTCGACGAACTGCCATGGCAGTTCGTCCGAAGCTCGAGGATGGCAGTGGAGTGGTCTCCCCTACGTACGAACCCCACCTGGGGTTGGGGATGGAAGTCCAACCCCAGCGCTAAAGAAAAAAAAAATCGAACCAAAGCACGAAGTGCTCTGGTGGGGAAGAAGACCCCGTGCGGGTCGGGTCGGGTCGGGGGTCGGACCGACCCAGGCCTAAATGGGTCGGGCCGGCCGATCCGCGTGGATCGGGTCGGGTCAACCCGGACCCACACCAATAAAATAATATATTTAATTATTAAATTAAATTAAACCAGATTTTTATAAACTGTAAACTACAGAAAATAGATTAAAATAGATAAAAAATTATGGAAAAATTCTGAAAAATCCTCGAAAAATATGAAAAATAGGGAAAGCTAGAAAAATATGAGTTCGAGGCTTTTCAGGTGTTTGGCACCCCGGTGTAATTCGAAAAAGGGTGCTAAAACTTAATTTTTATGAAAATAAAAATGGAAAATATATAATCACATGCTATACTTGCACGTAATGCCCCTAAAATTTTAATTGGTATAAATGGACACCAGGGATGTAGGAGTCGGGTGTCGGGTGAGCATATCGAGGCATGAGCGGGATGTCTTGAGGACGAATTACGGAATTCGAGGTAAGTAAACCAGTTAGAAAATGTACAGTAGTTCATTCATTTTGCATTTTTGTTTGATGTTGAACCATTTCCCTTTCTTGGAATTCTGATAGACTCAACTAGGATTTGGAGAGACCAAAATCAAGAGAAAACCTAGATTTGTATTAATGATCCCAGGAAATTACAAAGAACAGATAGACAATTCGAGTAGTCTATTTACTCCCAAAATCGGTTCATACAACATGATCCCCTTCATCACAGTCTGTCCCTATTTATATACTCTACTTATTGTAACTAACTAAACTAATGCAGGTTGGTCCCCACTTCCCTTCAATTAGTGTTGTCCACGATGCTTCACCACGTGTCCCCTCATGCTTCTTGTGCCTTCGAGAATACTTCACTTAATAGGAGGCTTATCAATACCATCCCCACAAAAACCCACCTTTTCCTCAAGGTGGAACTCCGGAAATTGACGTCGGATGACATCCACTAGTTCCCACGTAGCCTCGAAGGGAGGCAAGTCTTTCAATAGATCGGCACTTCGCGTCCCCTCTCGGTTCGGTGAAAACCAATGCACTGCGTCGGTACAACACTCCATTCCATCTCCAAAGGCGATCGGTGAGGCGGAAGTGGCGCACCCGATCCGTAGAACCCAAGACTGGACGTAGTTGGGAGATGTGAAATACAAGGTGGATGGACGTAGACGGAGGTAAATCCAGCTTGTATGCAACAACACCGACCCGTTCCAGCACCTTAAATGGGCCAAAGACACGCGAGACGTTTTCATTGGGGCGACGAGCTAGAGAGCGCCAAGCGCGGTAAGGCCGATTTTCGATACACCAAGTCCCCAATGGAGAACTCCATATTCCTTCTATGATTATCCACAATAGCTTTCATCTTGGGCTGAGCGCGGGCAAGGTGGAACTTTAATTCATCCATACAAATCAGCCACTACAGTAGTATAAGCACCATAACGGACAATGGGGGGAGGTTCAGGTCCATAAACGACCTTGAACGACGTCATATTAGTCGAAGCATGAAAGGTAGTGTTGTACCAAAATTCAGTCCAAGCCATCCACAAACTTCATTGTTTTGGAGTATCCGACGCGAAACAACGCAAATACGTTTCAAGGCACCTATTCACAACCTCGGACTGCCCATCAGATTGAGGGTGATATGCGGTGCTATGGTGCAAACGAGTACCTTGGAGTTTGAAGAGCTCAGACTAGAAAGAGTTGAGGAACACCTTGTCACAGTCAGAAACAATAAACCGAGTAAATCCATGCAAACGAACCACTTCCCGGACAAAAATAACAGCCACCGACTTTGCAGAAAATGGGTGAGCCAATGGAATAAAATGGCCGTATTTGGTCAAACGATCCACGACGACAAAGATAATCGAAAACCCATTGGACTTTGGCAAGCCCTCAATGAAATCCATTGCCACATCTTCCCAAACTTGTTGAGGAATCGAGAGTGGTTGTAGAAGACCCGCTAGAGAAAGGGATTGATACTTGTAATGTTGACAAATGGAACATTCGGCCATGCAGCGTTAGATGTCCTAACGCATCCCCGCCCAATATAAGTCACGCTCGATCCTTTTGAAAGTGCGTAGAAAACCGGAATGACCACCGAGAGCTCCGTCATGGTACTCAAACAAAATGCGTTGAAGCAAATGAGACCCTTTTGGAAGCACTAATTTGGAATTGAACAACAATAACCATGGTGTAGAGCATAATAAGGCCAAGCAGCTGAGCCTTGCTGCAAATTCGCCAAGTCCTTGGAGAGGAAAGGGTCATGAGCCACGGCATCCTTAATGTCCTGCACTTCAAGGATGCGATGAGAGATAGAGTTTGCAATGAAACACTGCTAGGAGGAGTAATGCGGGACAAAGCATCGGCGGCCTTATTCGTGACACCCGCTTTGAATTGTATCTCAAAGTCGTAGCCAATGAGTTTAGCCACCCTTTTTTGGTACTCCGTCTGAACTACTCGTTGTTCCAAGAGATATTTTAAACTCCGTTGGTCGGTGTTGATGAGGAAATGACGTCCAAGTAAATAGTGCCGCCATTTTTGGACCGCCAAAACCATTTCCATTAACTCACGTTCGTAGATAGACTTTAGTTGGTTGCGGGGTGAAAGCAACTGACTAAAGTAGGCAATGGGATGCCCATGCTGCATTAGCACAACCCCGAGGCCAAAACCCAAGCATCGGTCTCCAAAACAAATGGCTGGGTTAAATTTGGAAGTCTCAAAGCCGGCACCGTGGTCATTGCTTGTTTTAACAGCCGAAAAGCCTCTTCCGTCTCCACGCACCACGCAAATGCATCTTTCTTGAGCTGCTTGGTAAGTGGGAAAGCAATTGACCCATAATTTGCCACAAAACATCGATAATAGCCAGTGAGGCCAAGGAAGCCTCTTAACTCCTTAATGTTTGTAGGCGTCGGCCATCGCTGCATTGCATCAATTTTATAAGGGTCCACCGAAACCCCTGTGGCAGAGATCCAATGCCCCAAGTACTCAATTGAATGCTGCCCAATAACACACTTCTTGGCATTAACATGGAGATGGTTGTCTAGTAACAACTGAAGAACTCGAGACAAATGGTCCATACGCGTGTCAAGATCCCTGCTATAGACCAAAATATCGTCAAAAAACACAAGCACAAAGTAGCGTAAAAAGGCGAAATACCCGATTCATAAGAGCTTGAAAAGTTGCTGGCACGTTGGATAAACCAAATGGCATCACTAGGAACTCATAATGCCCCTCGTGAGTGCGAAATGCAGTCTTTGGAACATCCGAGGACTTCACACGAATTTGGTGATATCCCGACTTCAAATCCAGCTTGGAAAAATCGATGCTCCATGTAGTTCGTCGAGCAGTTCATCAACGACCGGAATGGGGAACCGATCAGGTACAGTAACTTATTTAATGCTCGATAATCAACACATATACGCCAACTCCCGTCTTTCTTCTTCACTAATAGCACCGGGCTCGAAGAAGGGCTTGTGGAAGGTTGGATGATTCCAAACAGTAACATGTCGCGAACTAGCTTCTCGATTTCTGATTTCTGAAAATGCGGGTACCGGTATGGCATGACGTTCACTGGATCGGCCGAGGGCAACAAAGTCACGGCATCATCAATCTCCCTCTCAGGTGGAAGGGAAGTGATAGGCCCGAAAATCTTAGTGAATTGTTGAAAAAGAGCATCAAACCAAGATGGAAAAACCACCGGGGCAGGAGACGCGAAAGATTCGACAGGCCCGACGGAGACCAACGAGCACAGATCGACCAATACCCCTTGAGCAACATGGAGTAGGTTTTAGACAATGACTTCATCAATACACTGCGCTTACGAAACTCGGGTCTCCTTGCAATAGGTAACTGCGCCTTCACTGATGAACTTCATGGTGAGGCGATTCCAATCAACCTCCATGCTACCCAAGTCCTGCAACCACGACATGCCCAAAATCGCATCGGTGCTACCCAACCGGAGTGGAAGAAAATCTTGCGCAATCACCAACTCTTGAATACGGAGGGGAAGAGCCCGTAAATCCCATGCCCCATGACGGCCTAGCCCGTGCTCATCATCACACCGTATTGGGACGTCTCAGTCAAAGGAAGTTGCAGTTATTCCACGAGATCTTAAGAGATAAAATTGTGTGTAGCTTCCACATTCAATAAGAACGGTGATTTCTTTAGTGTCCAACATCCCTCGCAGCTTCATGGTTCCCGGTACGGTCAACCCCATCATTGTATTCATCGACAACTCGATAGTCTCAAGACCCGGTGAATCCTCGCAACTCTCTGGTCCGTCCGTGGCGTTGTCGGCGTCCGCAACATCCCCGGGATCATCATCGCTGACGAGCATCAACTGTAACAACTTCTTGCACATATGCCCCGGAACCGAATTTCTCATCACAAGAGAAGCAAAGACCTTTAGCTCTTCTTGTCTGGAATTCGACCTTTGTCAACTAGAGACGACGACGCATTGGTTTAGGGTGACTGATAGGAGGGTTGACAACAGGTGGTGAGGCCTTGGACCCTAATGAGATGGACCCGGGCCCAACATATTTCGAGCCCGATGGTTTAAGAGGATATAGGTGATGGTTTTGGGTTTGAATGCAAGCCCAACACTCCCCACGCCCCCAGCTTGCCAGTATCTTCTCTTCCACCATTTGAGCCGTCACCATCAATTCAGGGAGACCGACTGGTCTCAACAAGCGAACTTCGGAACGAATGCCTAGTTTCAACCCCTTCATGAAAATGCTCTCCAAGATATCCTCCGGAATATCTGGGACGGATGCCGCCAGAGTTTTGAAGGTTCGCCGAAAGTCCATCACTGATCCGGTTTGTTTGAGATCAAGCAGGCGTTCCTTAAGGTTACCAAATTGAGACTCGCTGAAACGCTTAAACAACTGAGATTTGAGGTCCGTCCAACTAACAAAAGGAACTCGTGAGTCCGACCACCAAAACCAAGCCAATGCCTCGTCGTCGAAACAAATTCTCGTGGCCATGATTCGCTTCGCATCGGAGAGTCGATTGATCTCGAAATAAAGCTCCGCTCGAAACAACCACCTTTTTGGGTTCGCGCCAGTGAAAATTGGCAGTTGCAGCTTTCGCCCCCCTCGCCATGCATCCGAGGAGGTGTTGAAATCGGCATTGTTCCCACCGGAAGCAAAATCAAAAGGACAATAAAATGGTCGAGATCCTACATTGGGAACTCGTGTCTGACTGCCTGGTCTCGGATCTGTGCCGATCGGGCTTCGATCCTCCTGTCCCGACCCGATCGTAACTCCACCACTGACCCCAGACGTGTTGCTACCATCATCGACTGGTACTCCCTTACCTTTGGACAGAACTTGCACCGATCGCTGCATATCACTTAGTGATTTCACCATCTGTGACAAATTTTGTGTTAGAGTATCCATCCGCTCCTCCATTGCGGAGAACCGGATGAGATCCCCCTTCATGCGATCCATCTCCTTCTCCGTCGCTGCAAACTTAGCCTCTCCTTGTTTAAGGTCCCCCATTGAATCAGAAACTGTCTTTGATACCAATTTGATAGACTCAACTAGGATTTAGAGAGACCAAAATCAAGAGAAAACCCAGATTTGTATTGATGATCACAGGAAATTACAAAGAACGGATAGACAATTCGAGTAGTCTATTTACTCCCAAAATCAGTTCATACAACATGATCCCCTTCATCACAATTTGTCCCTATTTATATACTCTACTTATTGTAACTAACTAAACTAATGCAGTTGGTCCCCACTTCCCTTCAATTAGTGTTGTCCATTGATGCTTCGCCACGTGTCCCCTCATGCTTTTTGTGCCTTCGAGAATACTTCAACTTAATAGGAGGCTTATCAAATTCCCACTCACTTATGAGTGTCCGAGGGCCAAGTGAGTCGTACTCGTGTCTCTGATTGGAGTGGTTGCCGGCTCGCAACCGGGGCCATGACCTCGAGTCACAGTATTTGGTCGGAATAAGATGTGCTTTATCCGGGGCGCCGTTGATATCCCTCATTCACGACATTTTAGGTACGGCGATGTCGCATCCGATGACCAAGTCTGCTTGGCGTTGTCGCGACTCTGCGACCCCGACCCTGTGGCACCCGCGTTCGGTGGTCTTAGACTACTTGGGCACCTTTCCATATTGTTTCCATTGACATTCATTCTCTTTGTACTTTCGTTGTTTTACAGCCTCATTATCATGCATTCCGTGCATCTTTCTTTTTAGCTGCATGACTTTTAGACTGCTGTATTTTATCTTGAATTGTTGTTTAGATTCTACTGGATTTTACTTACCTGGGCTTGTCAATCTCGTGTTTGACTAAGTGCAGAGCCGCAGACGAGTAGCAGGGGGAAAGCTCCACATAGCTAGGTGAATATTTTTTGTATATCTTGTATTTACTCTCCTCCGATGATAACATTTTTACCGGGTTCCACAATTAGGTTGCCTAACTCGTTTTAAATTACAGTTGAGTTATTTATTTGTAGTAATTGTTTCCGCTAAATTATAAAACTTGAAAAATATTAATAACTCAACTTAAAATTGTGAAATTGCGTATAATGATGGATTGGAAGGCCGACTAGGTCCACGTTGACCTTGCGAGATGGGCTCGGGGTTCACATGGGCTTAGGCCGGCGGGGCCCAGTTTGTGGGAAATTGGGGCCGTCATAGGTCGACCCAGACGGGTCGGACCCGACCCCCGCGCGTGTGCATCTTCCTCATCTGATCGAAGCTTCCCTTTTTTTATTTCGTGATTTTTGGGGTTGGGGTTGCTCTCCACCCCAACCCCGGTGGACATGATGGCAGGTGAGACACCCTTCCATCCCCACCGCGACCCGGTTCGGCCTCCATGGCCGAACCCCCGTCTCGCCACCATGACCAAATCGAAACCCACAACTAAAACCAACTAGGCTCACTTCGATCGTGCGTCTCCACTCCTTCCCGGCGCGTCCTTGCTTCTCCTCCTCCTCTCGTCGTCTTCTTCTTCCTCTCTCTTGGCCTACCTGGTGTGTGTGGGGTGTATACGGTGGTGAGGGTGGAGTGTGTGAGTGAGGTGAGAGAAATGATGTTGGAGTGTGTAGATAAGGATTGTGATGTTGACTTTTTTATCTTGACACCAAAGTGTGACACAGTTGGGACATTCGCTCGTTTTTCGGGCGTTTCGACGTTCGATTTCGCGTCCGAACCGCGATATAAGCGTACCGCCGCGTCACTAGCCGCCTAATACCCATTCCATATTAGTAATTTGGCATTTTTATTTAATTTGTGTATTTTAGTTTCCCCGACCTAATGTTCGGTCCAATCAACTACCCGGTACCCGCGTCGACACGCATATCGAGGCGAATACAGTTCGCACAATCTCACACATATTTTTATGTAACATACACACATGCGATGTATTTCAATAAATTTCACCGCAAATAAGCATCCTACACACAATACCTAGCATACCTAAGTCCCCGTGTGTCCTAGCCTATCGCGACGTCCACGTAGATCCGAGCTGGCGTCCACATCTGTAAATTTAATAAAATAGGCCGTTACAGTTCTTCCCAACTAAATATAGACTTTGTCTCGAGATTTCACTGTAACTAAAGTCCCATACCAGAGAATGGCCAGGGTATCGAGTCCTCATCGTCGACTCTAGCTCCCAAGTTAGTTCCTCCATCCTGTGATGCTGCCAACGAACCAGGACCTTCGCGAGTTCCCTGTTCCGGAGAATCTCTACACGGCGATCGACGATCTCTATCGGTCTCTTCTCGTAGGTCACGTCGGGCTGTATCTCCACCTATCCCAACTCAATCATCGGTCTCGGCCTTGACCAAGCGAGTCTTAACATGGAAATGTGAAATGTCGGATGAACTCCATCTAACTCGGCAGGTAACTCCAACCGATATGCTACAGTGCCTACTCTCCGTGCAATCCGGTATGGCCCAATATATCTTGGTGTCATTTTCACCCTCGTCGTACCTCAGATCCTCGCGATACCTATCCGCGTATATATTTATTTATTTTTTTGTCTATCTTGTGCAACTCGCGAGCTTCTGACGAATTTGTCACATTTTTATGCGTGATTAAAAACTATCTCAGGCCCTACTTTGTACCGAGACCGGTGTGCATTTTCCAGAATCCTGTCCCGTATCTCCATATCAGCAGGTAGCCACAATCTCCATCGGTATCTTAAACACTGATCTGTGGTTTCTGCCCAATCAGTGCATTCCGGATTCCGTGACAGACCACAGACCCGCTCATAGAGCCCTTCATCCCTCTTACAATCGGCAACCCGTTCAATCGATACGGTCGATATCCTCGACCGCGATAAAATCCCGACCCACCGGAACGTCTTCAATCCAGCCCTCCATTCGAACCTTCGGCTCAACTATCGCCACAACCGCCTCCATCTCATGCATTGTAGTTAGTCGGCCTGTCGTGAATGGGTAAGTCAGTTATCAATCCAAATAATACGAACTCCGGTATGTTAGGAATATGAAACTCTATCCTCTTGTCGTAACAATCTATCCATGCATGATAGGAATATGAAACTCGATCCACCTCCATCATCACGTCTTGACATATTTCGATTAGGGTATATCTTATCCCCAGCAGTCGTATTGAGGACAATATGTGGCTCTAGTGTCTATGTAACTAACCCTAACAATCCAACAATACGTCCAGCAAGAAATGATAAAGTACTACCAGAATCGAACATAGCATGCATGTGACGACCAAATATAAGTAATGTACCTTCAACGAGTAGCCTAGTCGCCTCGCTATCTAAATGTGCTAACGCATGTACTCTATCTCTGGCCTGGTTGATGCTCGTCGTGGCGATGGTGGTGTCCGACAGTCAGCCCTCAAGTGTCCGCTCTGCCCACACTGGTGGCATATTCGGCTCTCCAGTCTACCCATATGTCTGTGTCCATATCTCGGACCCTGACCCCGGTCTTCTTGACCCTGTCATGTCCCCTCTTATCTCGACCCTGATGGTACTCATGTGGTTGTGCCCTCTGTCGATCCACTGGTGCTGAGGTGATAACATGAACTGGTTGTGACTCCTCATATCGGAACTCACCGCCCAGAAACTCGTCTACGGCCCCTCTCCCGTCTATCATCTCTCCAGTCTCTATTCGGATGATCCATCGGTCTCTTCTACCTCTGACTAGACCGATAACTCTACCCATGACTGTACCTCCCTACCAGTCACACGTCGGCCAACCCTCTGCAGTAGGTATGTCTCTTAAGCCAATGCCCTATCAAAGATCTCATGCAGTGTCATGGCTCCGGTCGAGACAACTTCCGATGCAATCCTATCAACCCCTCGGGTGAAATAATAAATCTGTAAGCGCTCTGTCCCGGCGACATCCAGAGAGAACCGAAGCAGATGTCGGAACCTTTCCATATACTGCATCAAGGTCCGACTACCCTGTTTCAAGGCTAGAAACTCCTCCCTCAGCCTCAACCTAACCTCCCTAGGTATGTACGGATCGTAGAATAGCTCCCTAAACTCGGCCCATGTCGTCGGTTCTGGATGAGTATCCGTATATGTCGTCCACCAAAATGCGCATGTCCTCTCAAACAAGCTCCCGAAAGTCGTGCCTGTACTGTCTCATCGTTCATCATCGGCTTATGGAAACGCTGATGAGACACTATCTATCTCCCTGCAGCTTTGAGGTCACCGCTGCCTTAAAAGAATCCAGGCTGGAACTTCATAAACTCTCTCGATAACTTCGCCTCTGGCGCCAAAACAAATGCTGATGTAGTAGGAGTATCAGCAGCGGGGGTGGCAGTAACTTGGTCCGTCGTCGTGGGTAAAGCGTAAGATTCAACGTCTCTAAAGGAACGACAACTGCGGTACTTGTCTCGGTGGGTGCCTCTACCGCTACCCCCTGAACTGACGTCTAGGGTACCACCGGAACAACATTGTCCCCGCCGGTATGGTCGCACCTACTGGCTCTCTAGCCGAAATGAGTGCCACCAGTACTGCGGTCTGCTCTCGTAATACCTGTAATACCTCGGCCATTTATGTCTCATGTACTGAGAGTCTATCCTCCACACTCGCCGTAACTAGGACATCCCTAGCCGCATCACTAGTCTATCTAGTCTCCACTGGCGTACCAGACTGTCCGTCCATGATCTACATCGAGAATGCGCTCCGGATCAGTCTCGAGGTATATACGTATAGCATATATTAAAATGAGAATATAACACGCATATAAGTTCTAACTCTACCCGCCTCACATCACTTCCTAACTAAAGTTCTAAGACACTAACTTCGGGTTTTCCACATCTAAGTTTGTTGATTAAGTTTTATTGTCATAAGTCTTCTTCTTTTCTCCGATACCAACTGTGGCGTTGGTATCCGTTTAAGGACACCTACGCTTCCTCCATGGAGTCGATCGGGCTCCGATACCACTTGTGACGTTGGTATCACAATCTCCTAAGCCAACTTTTGCTCTGATACCACCTGTGGCGGCCCTCGCCGCCCCGGGGTGACGTGTCTCTGTGTACTCCTTCCCAACTAGCCCTACTACACGTGTACGACACCTGTCCGTCCTTTTTCTGTCTCGAGATTTGCATCCACTTGTGTGTACAACGTATAAATGTCAAATGCAGCAGAAGTTGTACATAAATGCAAGAAATATTAATTAATTCATCAAATCCTACTGTGGAAAAACCCTGAAAAGTATTGTGTATAATGGTAGATGATTGTACCATGTAAAGTACCTATGTACGATGTCATGTCACTCCCCAGTTCCTAAAAGAATCAAAATATCAAAAATAAAAACATACGTACAAGTAATTCTCAACAATAGGCAGTCAAAGGTGGTTACGTAAGATCCCCTCGCCCTTACTTGTGATAAGATCTGCACTCAATCATTACAGAAGAAAATGGATGCCGAGTACAGTCAGTAAAATCCCAAGGAACTCCTTCGAGCATTCATATTAACAAGTGGAAGTCAATAAATATTGTTAAATAAACATGCGGAATGTAAACAGATAACTATAAGTAGGGCATCTCATGCGTAAATAACAATAAAGTGCAAATGTGTGTGTCCGTTCCAGTCAGACTAAACCATACTTCGAGATTTCCTTCCAGGATCCCACTAGTGGGCGCACCCAACTAGCTATCACCTAATCCCTCTCGGTGGCCGACGTAGACCTACGACGCACCGACACATGTAGCAGTTCCTTCAGGTCGTTATCCACCGAGCACTCTCGATACACATGCTATGGTCTAGAATGCATAGACACACAATAGAATATCCGGTGGGAGTAACTCAACCAACCGTCCAAAAGATGACAAGATATAATGTAATTAAAAGCACAATACCCGTGTCAACCTATGTCCATTTATCAATAATTTAATTTAGCATGAAAATTTACAACAAATTTTTAAAAATTTTAGGCCAAATTGTCTATTTCGCGCTTTTCGAGGCAAAACCCCGCAAAAAGTCGCGTTCGAAATATCCAAATATTTTATTTTTCATAGAAATTCATAAATTTCTATTTATTTTATGGAATTATATTTTTTGAGAACTTTTCCAATTTTTTGGAATTTTAAACAATTTTCCCAAATTTTTCCTCTTTTTTTTTTCTTTTTTTTTTTTTATTGTTTGGCTCTGGGTCGGGTCGACCCTCGGGTCGGACTCGACCGGCCGGCCGGTTTGGTTTGGGTCAAGTCGACCCAAAAGGGTTGGACCCCGACCCCGACCCTGGACCAGAATGGTCCAGGCTCGGCCCATGAGGGGGATGCACATGCGCGCGCGCCAGTGACTAGTTCGATCAGTTTCCCTTTCTTTCTTTTTTTTTTTTTTTTCGGGATTACCCCAACCCTGGTGGACTTAATGGCAGGTGAGACACCCATGCCATCACCACCGCGAGTTCGACCTCCATGGCCGAACCCCGTCTTGCCACCACGACCAAACCGAAGCCCACAACCAAAACCAACTAGGCTCACCTCGATCGTGGCGTCTCCACTCCTTCCCGGCGCATCCCTGCTTCTCCTCCTCCTCTCGTCTTCTTCTTCCTCTCTTCCTCTCTCTCGACCTCCCTGGTGTGTGTGGGTGTACGATGGTGAGGGTGGAGTGTGTGAGTGAGGTGAGAGAAATGATGTTGGAGTGTGTAGATAAGGATTGTGATGTTGACTTTTTTTTCTTGACACCAAAGTATAACACAGCTGGGACACTCGCTCGTTTTTCGGGCGTTTCGACGTCCGATTTCGCGTCCGAACCGCGATATACGCGTACCGCCGCGTCACTACCCGCCTAATACCCATTCCATATTAGAAATTTGGTCATTTTTATTTAATTTGTGTATTTTAGTTTCCCCGACCTAATGTTCGGTCCCGTCAACTACCCGGTACTCACGTCGACACGCATATCGAGGCGAATACAGTTCACACAATATCGCACGTATTTTTATGTAACGTACACACATGCGATGTATTTCAATAAATCTCACCGCAAATAAGCATCCAACACACAATACCTAGCATACTAAGTCCCCGTGTGTCTTAGCCTACCGCGACGTCCAAGTAGATCCGAGCTGGCGTCCACGTCTGTAAATTTAATAAAATGGGCCGTTACATGGGGTGCAACTGTAAGTGTGTGAGTGAGATGCTCAATTTCAAGAACATGAGGTATTATTGGCATTTCATCCCAATTTTGTTGGGTATAAACACTTGGTGCCCTTTGTAATGTGGTGTCAATGGATGGAATGCCCATAGTGGGGCTCAAAAAACATATGAACTGTTTAAAACTTTTGCGTTCATGATGTTGATTTAAAAAAAAAAAAAAAAAAATCTACATGGAAGTCAACACGTTTCATTTGTTTGAACTAGGATGCTTTTGGTGATTTGAGCATCAATATTTAAGTCATATTGACTTTGATGAGGACAAGCTGCATTGGTGGCGTGGAAGCAATGCAAGTTGCTTGCCTACTAGTAATTGATAATTTGTTGAGGAGGAGTTAAAGCCCTCTCATTTCAAAGTAGTCATGGAGGAGGAAAGGTCGAATCGGCTTGCATTGCATGCATCATGTTCGTGCTCGCTTCCCGCCTGAGTCAACGCATCGCCCTGCCTACTTGCCTTTTATATCTATCTAAATATACAATACACATTAATCGAATAAAATTTCTTTCTCCAACTATACTATGTTGAGCGAATTTTTCTTCTTCACTTTCTTCTTTGCTTCTGCATTTTTAATTTTAATTGTCTGTCGTGAATAGTGTTCTTCCACAATTTCATGGTACTACTTTGCTTACATGTTTTCATAATCATCTTTTTCCTTTTTTTTTTTTTTTTTTTTAAGTTTTGATTGGGGAACAAAAAAGTTTGGATTAGGTTTTAGGGTTTAGGGTTGAAGTCACAGTTTGATGTGTCAGTCGATACGTCATGAGTTCGTTTGCCTCGAAGGGGCATTCGTTCAGTTCTTATATTCTTTTGGTTTCTCTGATTTACGAGGTTGGGCGTCGAGACTAACTTTTATAGGATTAATTGAATCAAGTGGCTGAAAAAAGTTTGTACACTAGTGATATTTATAAAACAAAAAAAAAAAAAAAAAAAAATCTTGGGGAGTCTGATTCTTATCATTGAGAGAAAGGATCTCATGAATAGCCTGTCTGAATTTTTTCTGAAATAGAGAATAGAATGTTGTATTTAGACCTAAACCAACCTCAAAAAGCTCAAATTACCATGGTTGCTGCAGGAGAAATGTTTTCGTTAGCGTCATGAAGTTAGTCGAATGCAATTGGGGCTTTTTCGCCGTGAAGAAAGAATAACAGGGTCACTGTAGTTTCTGCATCTGGTGCAGCTTTTCCATTCCCTTTAATATTGTCTTGGTGGAGTGGAATCCGTGTATGCACATCCTTATTCTTTGAATTGGTGTTACTTATGTGTTAAACACTGTTACCTTAAGTTTTTGCTATCGGTGCTAATGTGTTAGCTTGCCAAACCTTGATATTTCGAATTAATTTGCTTGTCTATATACTTGGAGGGATATCTTTTAGCAAATTTTGTCACTGTTGAAATAGATTTCGCATTGCGTCTGCCTTTCCTTGGTAGTTGAAAGGCCACAAATCATCCATATGATGAAGTTTTTTTTTCTCCTAGATATCATTCATTCTGTTCTTTGAAGGCATTCTTGTACTTCATTTAATCTTATACTATGCTTCTATATATACTTGTTGCAGATTCACTTTGTGCTTCTGATTAGTCAGCAAGGGAAAGTGAGGTTGACAAAATGGTATTCCCCATATTCTCAGAGGGAAAGGAGTAAGGTAAAATCCCTTGTTTTTTCTTACAAGTCTTGAAAACTCCTCCCTTAATTTTAGTATTGATTAATAAGAGCTTCTGCTCAATTGCTTGATCATTTCCTTTTTAATGTGATAATATCGGTTTCTATATACTAAAATCGACGGAGAAAAACTAATGTGCTTTTCTAAGCTCTCTTCCACTATTTGTCCATCGTCTACAACTGCTTCTAGTTACAAGTAATAAAACTTAAAAGCATAATGTGCTTTCCGTTAAAATAAGTGTAACCTAAAATATCAAGTTCAGTGACCTCTTTGAACGCTATTATATATAGTTATATTAGCAAAGCGGACCAAAGGAATATATATATGCTTATCTATATTGAACTGAAGTTTTTTCCCTTACATTAAAAGAAAATATTGTATATCAA
The DNA here is from genome assembly GCA_039657365.1 of Stephania yunnanensis. Classification (NCBI taxonomy): domain Eukaryota; kingdom Viridiplantae; phylum Streptophyta; class Magnoliopsida; order Ranunculales; family Menispermaceae; genus Stephania; species Stephania yunnanensis. Next base: position 46,561,581 of record CM077585.1, on the reverse strand, counting down.
ATAGAAAAAAGACCTAATCAGTGAATGAGTCTCAAACATAGGTGAGTGATCCATTGCTTCAGTTTCATGAGATTTGGAAAATCTTACAGGCAATCCTGGAGCTGAGTGGTGTAATTTTGGCTCGAAGCCCAAATTCGTGCAATTTTGTTGAGTGGAGAGGACACACGGTGGTATACAAAAGGTGATATGGTCCAATGTTGCTGATCTGTGTGGCCCTGCTGTGATGTTGTGAAATGTATGCAAAGATCAGTTTAATTGGCATTCATCTGCAAGAACACTGATTTTCAAGTATATCATGTGCAGATATGGCAGCCTCTATTTCTGTATGTGCATTGACCAGGAAGACAATGAACTAGATATTCTACAAATAATCCATCAGTACGTTGATATTATGGACCGATACTTTGGCAATGTAAGCCATGCTGAGCATTTTGCATAGCCTTTTATGCAAACCCTGCCTCTTCCTCTTCCTTTTCTTTCCTTGTCTTTCCTTTTAAGATTTATTGATTCTTTCAAAAAACGTTAATATTGTGCTTGTATCTCTATTCTTTAGATCTGTGAGTTGGACTTGATATTCAATTTTCACAAGGTATGGTCCTTGGAATTCATTTTCTAGCTTCAGTTTTATACAAAATGTTTATGGATCAGGTGTTAAACTAGTGAATACCTTTCTGTCCCAGAGTAATGACATCAATGATGCTATCAAACCTTTTGAAGTTTTATTTATAACCTTACGATTTTTCGAGTTGTTCATGCCATAATTTCCATTGGACTCACATTTACGGATGAGATCTTTGTGATGGTATCCGTATTATGAATCCATATCTTCTTTGATTATTGTGTGTGCTCATTTGCACTCATGCTTCCGCGCCTTTTTCTTGAGCGGCGGGGATAGGGAATAGGGTGTCTACTGTCTATAAAAATGGAGACGGTTACGATGGCCACAGAGACTATGATGTCTTCTAGATATTACTAATTTCTTTCGAAGTTTGTTGAGCTATGTGCTCTAACTTGCCTCTTGACTTTGGCAGGCTTACTATATTTTGGATGAGTTGTTGCTAGCTGGTGAACTCCAAGAGCCAAGCAAGAGAACAGTGTTACGCCTTACAGCATCGCAGGTGGGGATGATCTTGTTTTCTTCTTCTTCTTTTTTGCACTTAATTGAGCACAATGGAAAAGTTTGATCTATGTAGCCGACTCCAGTTAATTCGGGACTGAGGCTATGTTGTTGTTGTTGTTGTTGTTGTTTTTTTTACTTCTTTTGTGCTTCATTCCTACTTTTTGGACTTCATTCACTCCTTCATTTGATTGCAGGATTCATTGGCGAAGATGGCCAATGAGGGTGCTTCAGTTAGCGATGTACATAGTCATTTCACTCATCGTAAAATATAAACTTTTGCAAAAATAATGTTCTTCTGTCTGTAATTTTTTTAGCTCATCCTTACATTGGTTTGACTAATACCACGAAAAAATAACGTCTTTTCCTCTTTAGTTTTATAGGGATGTAAGCGGGGAATCTCCGTAGGGAACGGGGAATCCCTGCAACGGAATGGGTACGAGGAATTTAAGTGGGGATGGGAGGAGATGGGGAGACAATTGCATATCCGCGCGGGTATGAGTATGATGGGTAAAAATATATATATCCGTCGAGATCTCCATCGATAATTTTCGCGGGGATCCGTGTGGGTGCCCCTATTAGGGATCTCTGTGAGGTATTTTCATTGGAAGAGATCCATGGGGATCTCCCTGTATTAATTTTATACTAGTTTTATATACGTGCTACGTACCTTCGAGCCCGCTCGTTGCGCTCACATAAATTTAATTAATCTAACAACTTATTTTTATTATTTAAAAAATATACGTGACTTTACAACAGAAAAATAAAATGAAACAATATTGATTAAAAACATTAAAAAATAGAAGTTCATGTGTCAATAGAAAAATTGATATTAGTACTTCTATTATAGCGTAGAATAGAAATAAATTTAGTCAATGATTTATTATGACTATTTTAAATATGTTTAAAGATCGGCTATTTTTTTAAGTGACAATATAGGTAACCAAAACGAAAGCCAAAAAAGTAGTAATTAGCTAATTAATAGATAATAAATTAAACAGTAAAATGACCTTTCAAGTGACTGAGGAATCTTTCAATATTGGTGCTTATTATATTACTTAGATATGTATACATGCGTACCATATGATATATTATATATAGGTATACATTATATGTATGTATATATATCTATCATATATATAAAAGCACGAATCACAAATTTTTGAGTCGTAATCAAATTTACTTTTATGTCCCTCTCCCACATAATTTTTTCTCGTGCGTTGTCCCTCTCCTAACCAATTTTTTTCTCGTGCGTCCCTTTCTTTTCTCTCACGTCTCTCTCTCTCTCTCTCTCTCTCTCGTAACAACCGATTTCTACTCCTTGATAACCACCAAATACCAACCGACGAACCCATTTAGCGACGAAGAAGACGAAGACGAGACGTGCAATAGCTACGCGAGCGAGCGATCGTCGCGGGCTCCTTGAGCCTCCCGAAAACACTGGGTAATCTAAATCCAGTGTAGGCTCTCGATTGCGATTCGGAACCACGGTAGTGGCTTCCCGAATGCGAGTCTGTGGTCGATGATCGAATGGGTTTGCGGGGTGATCTGGCGAGAAGGGATTTGACGCCATTTCGATGAAAACAAAGCTCATGACGATTCGTTGTTGGAGCGGAGAGAGTCGATTGAATTGGATGAGAGCGGTCGTTCGAAGCTTTCTCTCGTTTAAGCTAAAGCAAGCGGCTTACTCGATGCGTTTATGGAAGAGTTTGAACCGTCTACGAGATGCCCTGGCCTATTTCGCTTTAATCTTCTCAATTTTTCCTTTCGACCTCAAAGAAGATCTACAAGGAGAGTTCTTCTTGTTGAACCACCAATCCCTCCATGAAGCCATTGGCAAGGCCAAATTGGTTAATGACAAAATTGTTTGGTAAACTATTTCCTACTAAACCTAATCCATTTAAAAGCCACAATCCCATATCCACCCTCCCTGAGAAGCTCCATTCAATCCTTCCAAAAATCCCTCCTAATGCTAGGTGTTTGATCAACACTATCCGGACTATCATTCTTGCCAATTCTGCTGGCCAAGTGAATGGCAAGCAAAGGTATGCAGTCAACAATGTGTTTTTTGTCCCTCAAGACACTCCTTTGAAGTTTGCGGACTTCTTTAAGATTGGCGGTGTTTTCGCGTTGGAAGCATCTCGGACAAGCCTTCCGAGATGGAATTTACCTCGACACATCCGTCATGGTGCCGATTTTAGAGCATTCATTGAGATTGTGTTCCACAATTGTCGCTTTTCGGTCTTGAAAGTATGTTGGTCAAATCTAATATTTGTTTCTTGGTCTTACAAAGGCTCGCTTTCGTGATGTCATTGATGTTCCCCTAATTGTAAGGGGCTTGCGCAAATTCGAAACGAGGTGTGTTCTATGTTAAACATTTTTGCATCATGAGTTTTTTCTTTGAGCTATCTCTTGATTGTGATTACTCTATGCGGTGAGGCGGGAGCTTGAATAGGGAATGATGTAAATCGACTATTTTCAATTTTGGTGGACAGTCGACATTACATTCGCATATATTAATTCCTCCTATATCTCGCATAGATTATTGGTCGACATAAAGATAGTCATTTGTCGGTATTAGCGGTGGAAGTTTATGATGCTCTACACTCCTCGAGGTGCATGTAAAATGACAAGAATTGTCTATGGTTTTTGTGTTACTTTTTGTATATCTCTTGTACCTGCAGTCGGAAGTTAAAGAAAGAATTTTTGCCCGATGGTCGGCTATGCCTGGTGAGTTTTATTGTAATTTTTTCCTGATTCTTTTGTCGATGTTGTATAGAAGTTGGATCATTCTTTTGATAAATCTAATAAATTCTTACTACTCTGTAGGTCTCCGGAGCGAAGGAAAACCAAGACCTTCCTCCAAACTTTATAAGACTTGCTAAAGATGTGTATACACCTGATATGATAGCAAATTTTCTTCGATCGCATGATTGGTATTTAGATCAGTTTTTGATTGGTATCTGAAATTAGTTTACAATTCTTTGATCTTATGTGGTACTTTCTCTGTTAGGAAAAATCGGATATGGAACAGTCAGTGAAGCTCTAGCATACAAAATACTTTTTGTCTTCGTGCGCAGAGATTATTTCAATGAAGAGCCATTCTTGAGAAACTTGTTGGAGGTTTAGCTTTGATTGATGCTTAACACTTCGCCAATATTCCTACTGTTTGCTCATCCTTTTTCTCTGGGGGCGGCTGCATGGTTGAAAATTATCTCAAGTTTATAATGTACTCATATCTTTCTTTATGCCAGTGTTACCAAGGGGGTGTTGAGATGCCTATAAAGGATATGATTTCTGGGTATTGGACGCGGCACCTTCAAAATGCAATTAATCCGAAACCTTCTTATGAAGGAGGCACTAATGGTGGTAAGGTATAAATCTTATCATTTCACGCTTTTCATTATTTTTTAGACTTTCACGTCGATCCGTTCCATGTACATTGTTTTATTGGATTTATAGCAGCTCTGTTAGGTACTCGTAATATGCGATATGAATATTCTCTCATATATTTATTGGCAATTCGCAATGACTCTAAAACTGTTTATTTTCGTCTTGTTAAATTTTCAGGTGGTGGCTCGCGTAATACAGGACATAGCTATTGCAAAAAGTTATGCTCCAACCAAAGGTAAACACTTTCTGATATTTTGTTTCAATGTCTATCAAATTACTTCTACCACTAATTCTCAATCTGTTCATTTTTTTATTTTATTTTTATTCATTTTTTCATGATAGATCAAGCTCGAGTATCCTTTCTTTCTTCCTCAGATTCACAACTAAGTACTATACAGGCTATACTAACATTTACACAGCCATTGACACCGCCTTTTTCGGCGCGTTATTCTTGCTAAGATTGCTATTCTATGGTGCTCTAGCTACGCAGACCGGCCTCGCTTCCAATGCATCGACAAGTTTGCATAGATGACAAGACCTTATATGTCGACATTCTCTCTCTCGTTGTTTCACGTTGCGGCGTTGCGCTATTGCGGCAACATGGAATTAGTTCCAGTTCTTTCCTCATACAATCCATTCAGTGAGTGAAGCAAGTGGCATCATTTAAGCTGTGAGATTTGGGGGTTGCCTATTTGAGACTCTTGAAAGTTTGGGAACAAATTTATTACCTAATTGGAAAAATCAATAAGCATGTAAGAGAACAAACTCAAATTTTAGGGATTCTCATTAATGGGGTGAAGTTTGAGATTAATATTTGTGATTAATAAGTTTGAGATTAATATTTGTGATATAATTGAGATTAGGAATTGTGTTTTCCTCTTTTTTTTGATGAATTTAGTTTGGACTCTCCAGGGATCTCAATTTGGACAATCAGGCCCTTGCTATTATTTAAATACATTATAATTTGGTCTGAATTATTAGACTATGGATACCCACTATATATATAGCTATACACTACTCCAACACATATGATATATTTGTTTTTGAGATGACTCAAATTTCTCATTACAATGATTTTTATTTGTACATCACTTTTTAAACTATAATGAGTAATGAATGGGATTATAATATGTATGGCAAGTTCATATTTATTATAATTTATATTATTGAAAAATTAAATGTAAAAGTAGTTTTTAGTAATCATGATTTGATTCACTCGAGCCCTCAACGATTCGTTACCAATTCACGATTTTGACAAGTATTTATCCCACTCACTACACTCACTTTCTCCTTTTGTACTTAATTTTCACTTTCTATACCTAACCCCAAATTAAATCATAAACTCATCTCATTTTTCCTTCTACTTTTTTAATTACAATTTTAAATTTTATTAATAAATTCTTAGAAATTAATTCCCGCGAGCGAAGCGAGCGGGTTAATCGTGCGTAGCACGACATGAAACTAGTATATATATATATATATATTAATATTTCATGGTATATACACTAATATATATATATTATAATTAAAAAAAATAAAAAAAATATATTATATTATTAAACTATTTTAATTAATTATATATTTTTATTTGAATTGTTTACAATTGTATTTACATTTTACTAATTTAGAATCAAATGAAAGAAATTGCAAAACCTTATTGTAAAAATTATCAAACTGCATTGACTATATGCCTATGCTAGCAAAAGGCATATGTATATTATGTGTATAAATACTATTTAAAAATATCAATATACATATACAATGTATGTGTCTTTGACACTTTACTTTTTATAATTCGTTTTTAAGAAAAATTAAGTGGGGGGAAATATTTTTTCTCAGTGAATCCCAGCGGGGATCCCCAATTGAGAGTTAAATGTGAAAAAGATTTTCCCCATGAGGATTCCCCATTTTCGTGGGAATTAGACAGGGACGAGGATGAAAATTCATCCCCGCATGGATAAGGTACGAGGTAGGGTGGCGACATATTGCAGTTTGGTGGTAAAAACCATCAAACTGCCATCAAACCAAAGGTTCGTAGTTTGACAGTTTTGCAAAACACCACCAAGTTGTGAACCCTCAAAACCGTAGCTAAATCGACCGCGGTTTGCGTAGTTTGATTAGTTTGATTTTGCAATTTTTCCGCGATACATTTTCAACAAAAAAAAAGAAAAAGAAAAAATGTCACACACTTCATACATGTCCATAAAACAAAATATACAACAAAATATGTCTATACATGACTATCCACAAAAAACACACTGAAACACACGAACTTAATCAAAATTATGAGTTTAAGTTCATTTACAAAGTTAAAATAACATAGAAAAGGCTTCAACTCCATTACATTCGATTCCAAGTTTGAGGCACTACAAAAAAACAGCAGATCAGAAACGGAAATTTCCGTCTCTGATTTGCATAAATTTCGTCTCTAATTCAATTTTGCAACGGAACAGAGACGGAATTTATTCTGTGTCTAAAATCGTCGTCGCTGATTCAATCGGCAACGGAAATGTGTTTCCTTTGCAAATTAGAGACGAATTAGAAACGAAATTTAGAAACGGAATAGAGACGGAACAGAAATGGAAATTCTTCGAAAGGGTACAATTGTAATTGCATTCCGTCTCTGATTCGTTGCTAACGGAATGCAAAATTTCGTCTCTGATCCGTCTCTGATTAGCAACGGATCAAAGACGGAATACAATAATTCCTCCTCTGATCCGTTGCTGATTCATGCATCTATTCCTCAAAAATTAGAGACGGAATAGCAACGAAATCTCTGAATTCCGTTGCTAATCCGTCTCAATTCCATTTTGTTTAGTTTTCAAACCTAAGCTTAATCCAATTAGTTCTCCATAACCTCTAAACCTGAAAATACAACCATAGGACCTACTCGATCGCCTACACCCCCTCCAACAACTCCTTGGAGGTGCTAACATCCCCCCAAAAAGCAGAATTTGGCATACATACATTGACAATATATATCAACAACAAAAATTCAAATGAGAGAAAAAAATGTACAATTAGACATTGAAAAAGATTTATATTTCCACGAAAGCTTGTCAAGTTTAATAAATGTTCCAAATTTCTAAGTATGCACAAAAACCACCAATCCTATTGTTTAACAACCACAAAAAAAAACTTCCAATCCTCTAAATATGCACAAAAATGCCTTATACAATCTATAGCAACAGTGTCAGGACAACAAATTTACATGAAATTCAACATCATAGATAAGTAAATAGATAATGTACATAGCTACTCATGTAAATAGATCATGTACACTTGTAAACCTCGTCGATTTTGAATCGGTTCGCCAGACCCAGTTTCAAGCATCTATCGACCAATATCCATTCACCTAAAATTAAGGACAAAAACGAACATATAAGCGGTGAAGACATGCATAAATCATGACAACTCTTGAGCAAGACCCTCTGAAATGTAACTATAAACAGATACCATATAGCTGATTAATTATAAGAGATTGTCAAACTTAGTGCATTCCTTTAACTGTGTTTTAACTATGCAAGCAAACCAACCTTGGGCAATATAAGATTAAAAGAGTCATAAGCAAGCTTCTTGTGTTTTAATTTAGGTTACTTGTCATTCAACAAAGTTCAAAATCCTTGGCGCAACACAAGTAGATAAACTATTTTAGGACAAACCTTGAAAATCAACCAACGTTTCGAGCTATTATGCCAGAGTCGATGTGCAGTAACTTTAGATAATTTTTTGGAACTGAAATCTGGCGTTGAAGAACTAATCCACCACCAATATCTCCTTCTAACTTCAGAGATTCATCCCCTCCCTCCTGCTCAAGATTACGCCTATAGTATCGAGTATGCCAACAAGTCACAATGATGATAATATAATCATAGTAAAGACAGGACGATCGCTTTGAAACAAGCAAGCTCTCCAATGTAAAGATTGATTGAACTCTAATGCAATTTTCGCATAAAGAAGCGCCATAACTAGCCTTCTCTTATGAGTTTTAGTACAAAAAAAAGAACTTATGCTATTTGATGAATGTCTTTGCTATAATACAAAATTATTGGAATTGTTCATTTCAATAGATCTTCACAAGTAGACATAAATAAAATCGAAAAATCACTTATAATTTAGAGGTAACAGTAATAATTGAGAACTCTTTTTATTCTTTCCCTAGGCAATTACATGATCTTTTCCTAATCAGGAACGTTTCATAGAGAATAAAAATATCAAATTATATCGTACGATGCTTCTACGCATTTATGCTTCTAAAGAAAATGCATAAATTCCATAAAATAACCACTCACTCAATAACATTATATTCCCCAGTACACCCAGCAGGACTGTATTCAACTTCACTATATTCTTCATAGCCATCCACTTCGACCCGGTTGTGAAGCCATTGAGTACCTGAAAGCAAATATTAAACACATCAATTGCATTAATTAGACATATTCTTAAGCTTCTTATAGATGAAGCTAGCAATGCTATGCAAGGAAATATTAAGTATTCTTCAAACTCCTTGAAATGAGTTTTATTTAAGCAGACATAATACTAAGTTGACCAAGGAAACACAAGCATCAATTCACCACACCACTAATGGTGCGGAAGTTCATTTTCATGTCACATCGGCAAGAACAGCTTAATAAACGTCCATTCCAAAACCAGGAGTCACAAACATTAGATTTTTTTTTCAAACAACTTAAGTTTAATTTATCTAGTCCAGTATCTCGTGATTCTCCTTTACTTTCTAGTTTCCTCAAACATTAGATGTTTTTTTTCACGTTCGATCGACGATGAAAAAGAAATACAACACTGAAGAGCGTCATTTGCTCTCTAATACAAACCCTGAAAAAACATCATTCATGAGAATAACATTCTAGTGCGTCGTAAAATCTATGCCGGATTATTTACACTTATTGAAACACAAGTATTTAACTTATTTACACTTATTCAAACACAAGTATTTCAATCATTCATGAGAATCACATTCTAGCTCCAATTCCAATTCAATGAGACACCAAGCATCAAGTGTACATATTTAGAACATAAATATTTATAGTCCAGTTCCAATTCAATGAGACACCAAGCATCAAGTGTTATATTTCCACGCTTAAGGTGGAGAGCCTACCTTGTACAACACCAATTGTCAATTGAACACATACCACGCTCAAAAGATCAATCAATATAATGACGACGGATCTATCAGTTGGGTTTTGGGGTTCATACGCAGCGGAGATTACAAAACAATTTTGACAAAAACCCCAACAGGATCCGAATCTAATTCCATTAAAAACGTTTAAACCATGAAAAACTTAATCATACCTCAATCGCAATATACCTTTCTGAAGGTTGATCGATCTCTAAGGCGCTGCCAACGACGAACGCCCTCTACTAGTAGTCCACACACGAACGGCGACCGAGATTCAAAGTGCTAGCTTCGAGAGAATACCAAATCTTTTTGTTTCTCTCCAAAACGATCCAGCATACCAAAAACCCTAAGTCGTTTCTTAAACGAAAAGGAGTTTTGGCCTTTTGATCTTTCGTTAGTGTATTCTAACTTAAAGCGTCTATTTATACAACTCTTGTATATAGACGTTTAAGTAAATTACACATATACCCTTACTTAAAGAAGTATAAGTGTAATACACCACAAGGACGTTTGTCATGAATTTTATCACATAAAATTCGTTTTTCTCAATCGTCTTAAAATCTCGCAAAACCATTCTTAGTGTGCGACCCAATAGGCTCATACAACGTTGGCGTGTACCAAAACACATTTTGGTATACAAGTCATAAGCGACCTCTAGCAAGACATTATGACTACCCAAGTCGTACGAATATCAAATCGATACAACCTAATCAATAATGTATATAACATCCTTTTGTCACACGATATCCTTTTGATCAAACATAAGGCATGGAATTGTCATCCAACATGTTCAATCGTACTAGTCTCGATCTCTAGGTAGACCGAAAACATCCAAGTGACATTGATCAATATCAATTCACTTAGACTAGGCCTTTTAACGATCTAACACATCGAGGGATCCACTTTGGATATCTCTTTATATGAGAGGGACAAATTCTATCTCGATTACACAACTTCATCACATTGCTCACATAGTAACCAATCACGACCTTTATAATAGTCCCAAGTTAAAGACAACGTTTGATAGTGTCAAATCACTATGTTCCTAATGTTGAAGTCTCTGGTAATCTCAAGTCGAGGACCGAAAAATATACTTATCATGAGAAACAACTATGACTTAATCCATGTGATGTTCTCATAGCGGGTCGGTCCAGTACTTTGTTCCCTAACAAGTACTCGTGATCTTGATTCATATCCCTATACGTATAATCATCATATGATCATCAATCAAGACTCACACTAGTCTTAATTCATTATAGTTCCCAGTATAATGATCGACTAGAGACATTTAGGATATATATGTAAATACCCATGGATCTTATTATAATGCAAACATGCAAATTAATTATAATAAACAGCAAATGAAATCCTCTATTTTACTAACTAAAAGTATTTCATAAAGACAGTTAATGGATTGACCTAGGGCACATACCCCAACACTATCAACATTGTGACATTCTATGAAAAAGTGGAGCAACAGCAATGAACAAAAACAGGAAGGCATTCCAACAAATTTACCGAATCAGCAGAAATAAACATAATTAGAAAAGTTAGAATAAGACACTACACAGTTAGTGAAGAAAACAAACATCACCTAGGCGAATCTTGTAGTACTGCTCCTCACTAGCAGATATGAGGTTAGACACCTCAAGTGTTGAAGGGAATATCAACTGCATTGGTAAATAGAATATTGGTTACATGTTAAGGTTCAACAATCACAAAGCAACCACAGAACAAATGCATATATACAGGAAACTTAAACTTACCAATAAAAGGTTTCCATTTACATTTTGAATCCAAACATCCTCTTTAGAACCACTATCGTAAACAAAATAACCTTCTTCGTGCTTAATCCCTGGGTCGAGCATCCATATTGCTTTAAAACCATTAAGATGAAGCTCATTCACCAGAGCTTTTGGATTAGGGAACCTGTCATGTGGAATAAAAATATATAACATTACAGGCAAAATATATAGCTATTCGAGCAGCCACAAATTTATTCAATCATAACCAATATAATGGAATGAGTTTTAATATGGTGAAAACAGAATTTCATGTAGACAAAAAGTAGAACTTTTAAAATGAGCCATCTAAAATATAAGATAACCTGGACAAGCAGTTCATATAAGATAACCTGGACAAGCAGTTCATATAAGATTTAAAAGGAAAAAAAAGTTAAGTGACCCCTTTATCGATTTAAAAGGGTTATCTCGTAAATCATACAAGTTAACTCGTACGAGTTAAACCAAATCGCACGGTTCGGTTTATGAATCGTGCGATTCTTGTAGGCTTGCGATTTAATAGCCACATCTCAGCTTACCAAACGCACTGATTGTGAAAATAATGACAACCAAAAGTTACATTGACACATTCAACTAATTACCCTTGAAAACACCACATTGACACATTCAATTGATTACCCTTGAAAACACCACTTACGACATCAATAGATTTGAAAAATAAAAAACATTCGTCAAAAAATATTAATTATTTGATTTAATAGTTCACCTAAGTACAGAAATGCCAATTTACCAGTTTCAACAGTTAACGAACACCATAAATATAAATGAACTTTGAAAACTAAAACCCAATGTAAGGCAACATGATAGGAGAACCAAACGTGTTACAAATATGATCAATAAACTAAAAAAAATCTTACCTTCGAAATGGTTTTTACTTAACAAAACAACAAAATGCCCTCGACGATCTGCGACAACAGCAGTATCCAAGTCCATTAGATTACAATCAGCAACTAATCTTTGATCTAGATCACTGACATATTTAATAACTTTCAACAAATAACAGCTCCATTACTTAAGAAATAAAGCAGGGGGGAAGCTTTCTTAGGAAGCATTGCAAGTTTATATTAGTTGGATCAACACAAGTTAAGTGAATGTTAAGTGACTTTAAAAGCACTCTTGGCAGAAAACTTACATGAATTTTTAAGATTAGCATCTGCAGAAGGTATGGAAAATACAACAGAAGTTAGTCAGAAACATTGAACTAAAATAAAATGCAATACAGCTTAAAAAGAACACTTGACCATATGAACATTAGATGCATCTCAGCCATATGACCGGTGATTTTTGTTTTTTTATAAAGCAAGCCTCCAACTGCATGCCACCTACGAGGAAGAGTAATTGCTAACTACACAACATGATATGTTCATAGCTAATTTCAAGACAAAGCATCCATCGATTTCCTTCCACAACTCTAGAAACAGAACCAAAGACATGTGAGGCATGTTGAACCTTTTGAAGGAAGCCAGCGACTAAGTTATTAATGCTTTCGTAAGTGCACAAAGTTATTTCAGTCCCACTGCAAAAAAGAAAAGCCAAGTAATCACAGTAAAAACATCTAAACCTTCTAAATTTAGTGAATAAATGCATACCTAAATTTTTGGCCATGCTTAGACCTTGAAGGTAACCTCGTTGACCTTTTGGAAGGAACATGTTCCTCTAAATTTAAGCAATTCTGGTAGATCTCTTCATTAGAAAGTCCTACACTATCCAAAAATGATATTGACAAGATTGGAAATAGAGATATCAGTAAAGTACCAAGGAAATGTACTTTGTCAGATTTCGGTGAATTACAAATCCAATTCACCCTTCCCCAAAATATGTGGATTGCATTAGCATTTCCTTTCCAGCCAAACCATAGGGAGTTTATTGGCTACTTGCCTCTCATTAGATTGAGAACCGAGAAGATTCTTGAGTGTAGCAATTTGTTAGAAGATTCCAAAGATTAAAATTTAAAATTTATCTAGACTGTCCTAGGACCTCTTCACGGACTAAAAGGATTAACTACATAATCTTTCCAAACATAATTCCTTCAAAGAAAAACAAAACCCACCTGTAGTCAAAACAGTGAGAACTCCATCTGCAAGAAAATGAAGAAATAAATAAGCAATGTATTGCCTTCTCAAATTTGTCTATGGTGAGATAAATGAACCACAACAATGTGCACATCAGCAAATAACTCAAGCTGGGAACCTAGAAAACTAGTATAAGATTAAATTCATTGCAAATGGCTCCCAATGCCCAAAAAGGAAAAAATGTCCAACATAGTATTATAGTGTGAACCACATCAAATAATCTTGTATTATCAAGTATTAGTTTGAAAAGTTCACATTCAAAAATAAAAAACAAAAAAAAGACTAACAGCAATATCCGGAGATGGATCAACAACCTCATCTCCTGTACTGTGCAGAAGATCAAGGCGGCCTTTCACTGCGACAGCTAGGTAGAATAATAGAGAAGGGGTTTGATGGTGTTACCTTGACTAGTTCGGCGACGACTTAGGGAGGGGCGTAGGTCGACGACGGCTTAGGGCTTCGAAGGCTCCAATCTCCGGCAGTCGGCGACGGCAGAGCCAACAGCCTCGTCGCAGCCGCAATCGCATCGACGACAGAGATTTAGGGTTTGGGAGAGAGATTTAGGTGAGAGAGAGTGGTGAGAGAGAGCTGGGAAACGTCGGTCCGAGAGCGGTGAGAGAGGAAGAAAACGTCCTCGACGAGCAGAGAGCGGTGAGCACAGAGCGACCAGAGAGCAAAGAGCAGACAGAGCAGAGAGCGGTGAGCGGAGATGACCGATGAGAAAGCGGTGACCGGTGAGAGCAGAGAGCGGTGACCGGTGACCGGTGACCGGAGAGAGAGCAAAGAGCCGTGAGCATGCGGTTAGTGGTGAGTGAGAGAGACCAGAGCGCCAGCAGAGAGAAAGAGAGTGAGAGAAAGAGATTTGGTCTTTTGGACGAAGACGATCGACTGTTTTTGTTGGGGGGCCTAGATCGAAGCACACATGAATCTCGAGATTTAATGAACGGTTATAAAAAAAGAAAGTTTTGGTGGGAATGTTGGCGCCATTATTTAGAGACATAATTTAATTTCGTCTCTATTTCCCTCTCTATTTCCGTCTCTGATCTCTCTCTATTCCTTCTATGAATTACCCCGTCTCAATTCCGTCTCTAACCACTTTTTCTTAGCAACAGAACTTAATTCTGTGGCTAATTCCGTTTATGAATATCATTTTTCTTGTAGTAAGGTGACTTTGCGGTTTGTTGAATTGCAATTTTTTAGAAATGAAAACCACCACCAAACCACGAAATCATGGTTTTCATGTTTTATAAACTACCCTTAAATCGATTCCAAGTTTGAGGTGGCTTTGTTGTTTGGTGAACCACAATTTTTAGAAATGAAAACCACTACCAAATCACGGAATCGTGGTTTTCATGTTTTATAAACCACATTTAAACCGCTAGTTTAAAAAATTAGATCAGACAATGCAATTTGGATGGCTCGGGCGGTTTTGCAGAAACTGCTATCCACCCCTACTATGGGGATGAGGGATGAATTCTTAAGCGGGGTTGAGGATAGAGATGGCTCCCCATCCCCTTTCCTCCCCATTTACATCTCTATTATTTTTCCTTTCGAAACATTTTCCACCTTACGTTGCAATTGTTATATATTTGTAATAATAACATTTAAAAAAATAAATCCAGCATTTATGCTCATGTTATGAATTAATCACAAATTTAGTTGGTTGTATTTTTTTTTACTAATTTTTGAATTTTTTGCACATCTATCCCTTGGTGGCAAAAAGATTTATCGTAATGGCTCAAAACTTACTAATAATAAATTAGTCTCTAATCAGTGTTATTGACTTGTGATGTGAGACCCACATCGAGATACGTATATAAATCGAGGCAATGTGGCAGAGGTATATGTTAGTTTTATTGTGATGTATTCTTAGTGTGATGTATATATGTAGACTACTAAGTCACTCATATTTGTATGTAGATGTCAAGAAGTTAGCGGAGATACACCTCAACATGCATGCTAGCGTGGAACTGAGGTAGAGAGTGATGTGGTAAGCTAACTTAAATTGAAGTGGCTTAGTTAGTTGAATTTGATATGGCTATAATTGATTTTATATTAAATGTAACCTAATTTAGCAAATTAAAAAATTAGTCATTGATATTCCTCAAGATACGTGTTAACACATTAAGAGACCAATTGAGTTGGAATTTGTGTTAGCAAGAAAGAGTTAGTGGAGTTAAAATCAAGATATAATCCATTAGATTAGTCTCGAGATACATGTATATATATATATTAAGATCAATAGCTATTAAACAACGTTATCAATATATATAAGATTGAATGGGTTAGTTCATACAAATCATTTCATTTCTAAACTTAGAGAAAAAGTAAAATGCCTGAGAGGAAGATTGGAGAAGAAGATCAGCAAGTTAGTGAAGGAATTCTAATGGAATTGAAGAAATTGATCTAGTTGGTGGTGTACAGCAACTAGGTAATTCTATTTACACCACTAATTTAGTATATTATGATAAATTGGTCTTAATGATAGACGTTTTATTTCAAATGAGTTGAGAAACCTTTTTTCATTGATTTTATGACTTAATTGAAGCATCAAATGAGTCTTTGAACCTTGAATTTCAAATTTGAATTTTATTGGTAAAAAAATAATGATTTTAGTCATGAAACTGATTTTTACCAAATTCTTAAAACCAATAGCTTTTTTGAATTCCTCGCAAAAAATCAATAAATTTTCTATCAAGAAAATTCGGATTTCGATTTAAATTGACAAAGTTATGGTATTTTGAAGTTGTAGGTGCTTTAATGAGTTTTTCTTATGAAAAATTATAATTTTGGGTTTAAACACTTGAGTCTGTAAGTTTTGGGCAAATTGGTGATTATCAAGCTTGATTTAGGTGTATTGAAGGTGTTTGGATTATTAGAATGCGAGGTTGAACTCTTAGTAAGAAACACAGGCTTGATGTCGTGGCGACGCCGTGGGTGCTGAGTGCACGACGCCACCACAACGTCAAGACCTGAAAAGTAGTGTGATTTCTAATAAAACTTGGGGTTTTTCTAATTGGTTTAATATAACTTTGATAATTTATATAAGTCTTAAAACACCCTAATTAGGCTTAGGAAACTAGGGAGGAGTCTCGAGAGGTTATCGGTGAAATATGGGGTGTCGGGAGGCCGGATTAGCCTAGGAACTTTGCGTGTTTGATCGAGATATTTATTTCCATTTCTTTTCCATTATGCTTCTTATTTACACTCATTTGGACTGATAAGTCTATTGTACTCTTGATGTCATGACTTTGTCGTTTCGTCTCATTTCATAAGATTGTTATTGTGACATTAAGTTGTGTTTAAGTGGTATTCATTGACTCTTATTCATGTGTTGTGTCATTCTTGGTTGTTAAGTATGTAAATCAAGTAGAATAACATGCTATTAGGTAGGGATCTATGGTATTGAAAATCTACTTCCTTTGCGCATTAGTACTGCATTCACCTTTGTTGGATTTCCTAAATTGAATCATTTCTTTAGTTATGAAAGTAGTTCTTGTATCTAGGACCATTATATATAGATTGTCGCGACAGATGAGGTCACTAGATTCTAGGGATGTCGGGATTTCACCACTAGCTTGAGCAACATACGGGGTATGAGACCCGGGGTTGTCGGCAAGTATATACATATATGAAAAATACGCAATCATGATCAAATCTACTATAATATTGTATCATTTTGCCCCTCCCCGTATAAAAACCCCCAAGCAACATGCAGCGTTGGGGAAGAAGAAGATCGAAAATAGGCAAAGAGGAGGAAAAGAGGAGGCTCCACCACCTTTGTGAAAAAAAACAACTAATCCTTACGAGTCCATTGATGAGCAAATATAGTTGATTAGCAATTTATTGTATGGAGTATCTAATCACATATTTCATGATTTATTAGTGTTTATGATTAGTAAGTTGTTTCGTGTGTTCGTTGTTCGTTGGGACAATGTTGTGTTTGAAACTATGCCTGCCACGATTTACATTGATTCGCGCATAGGATCGTCATCGATTGATGTGAAAGTGATCGATACGTTGGGGTCTTCGGTTGGATGATATTTAAGAGTTTGAGGTTTTAGGATGATGATGATGAGGGAATGCAGCATTCAGAAAGAAGAAGATCGAAAATGGGCAGAGAGGAGGCTCCACCCCTCAAACCCCTCCCCCTCCCCCCCAAAAGCCATTGGCTCGGCGTCAAGTGCGATGGAGGAGGCCGAGCGGTTCGCACTTCACACAGTGTGTTTAGGCCTTCTTTAAATTATAGTGAAGAGTAATGTGATCTTTTCATTGGTTGGTAAGGATGGACTAACTAGTGACATGGTAAGACTCCGCTTAATTTAGTCCAGAGTTTGTGTGATTACTTGATCCGATGCATTATCTAATCATGCAAAGTGAACAACGGATTATATCTAATCCAATAGATTAGTTAAGCAGTCACGTGAACCGAACACACCATTAGATTATTATGCATTTGATTATTATAAGTGTACTGGATAGTGTGGGATTTACTTATCTGACATTATTAAATTTTTTATAATTAGACAATGACAGGTTTTAGTGGCGACAAAGGAAAAGGAAAGCTTTCCAATTGTTTGTGACTTGCTCAGTTCTTTTCTCTCTATGTATGTATTATTTTTAAATGTAATATATTGTATAAATGGATTTTTGGGTTCGCGTGTGATTAGGATCACTTTTGGAATTGTTGAAAAGGTGTTGGGATGGAATGGAATGCTGTGGATCTAAGGTAAGGAGTTTAAGGAACCTGAAATAGGTTAGAATGAATAAATAATTTTTGTTTTTGCAATATATATTGTTATGGGGTAGATTGTGAGTCATTCGACATTTCTACTGAGTTGAGCAGGTTTTATTGAAGATTTTTTAAGGTCGAGCTTTTCGGTGTAGGCTTAGAAATAGACGAGGTGCTATCAAAAAAATTTTACGAGATTTTATGGATTATTTAATCAATCTTACGTAGTTTTGAGGTTTGAGATTTACTTTTAGAATCATGTAGAGTGGATAAAGTATTATAATTTATGACTACTTCGAACATAATTTTAATTATTTATTGACGGTGAGATTATGGTTGCTAGATTATCAGGGGATTAAGATAATCTAAGCTGGTCAAATGCCTTAATTAGGTAGGGTCTGACAGATTATCGTAGGAACTTTGCGTGGTTTGTAAGTACACTAATTGAGATATTCATTTTCATTTCTTTTCCATTATGCCTCTTATTTACAATCATTTGGATTGATGAGTCTATTGTACTATTGATGCCATGATTTTGTTGTTTTGTCTCATTTCATGAGATTGTTATCGTGGCATTGGTTTATGTTTAAGTGGTATCCTTTGACTCTTATTCACGTGTTATGCCATTTGCTCTGTATGTAAATCAAGTAGAATAGCATGCTATTAGGTAGGAGACATATGGTATTGAAAATATACTTCCTTTGCGCATTAGTTATGCATTCACCTTTGTTTGATTTCCTAAATTGTGTCATTTTTTGAGTTATGAAAGTAGTTCTTGTATCTAGGACCAATATATATAGATGGACGCGACACATGTGGTCACTAGATTCTGGGGATGTTGGGATCTCACCACTAGCTTGAGCGGCACACAGGGTATAGGACTCGGAGTTGTCGGTAAATATATACATATATGAAAAATGGGCAATCGTAAGCATATTTACGCCCTACATAGTGGAACAAAGTAGATGTGATATAATTTCATAGTTAACCGACTTTATATCATTACTGCTTGTCGAGTATCAGTTTCATGATGTTTAACTGAAGTATCTTACAACATAATTCTTGTTCAGCTTTCTTTGCTATTGTATGCTTTTAGATACTTATTGTGTATTTAGAAATGTGGATGAATATATCTTAGTGTTACTTTCTACTTTACTTTACTTACCGTCCTTTTTATGACAGTGGGTGCAGATGTTTTGAGTAGCAGACCAGGGAATGAGAAGATCGATAATTAGTTTTGAGCCGTCGAAGGATAGAGTCTGCTACTTTTGTAGGTGATCACTTTGTGTATTTATTACTTACCTCATTTTGTATAAATCTAGATTGTATATTGGGTTGAGAGACTAGACTTCCTTATTGTATCATGTATTACTTTGGTTGGTTTTATATAATTGTCCGTTTACCTGATTTCCACAGTATGTTTTATAAATTCTTGCGCTATTTTTACTAAGTCTTCCGTTGAAAGTTATGTTGGGGTATGTGTCATAGGCGAATTCTGTAAATGTTGTTTAACTATTATAAGTAGATGCATGTTTCTTTTATAATATTATCCATGGATAATTATTGTATTATTCTAAATGTCATTCGTCAATTATTATTGTGGGAACAATAATAAATTAAGATTAGTATGAGTTTTGATTGATAATCTTGTGATGATTATACGTATACGGATACGGATCAAGATAATGAGTATCTGTTGGGAACAGATGTTTGACCGACCTGCTATGAGAACACTATATGGTCAATGTCATAACTGATTCTCATAAGAGTTATATCATTTATTCCTTTGACTTGAGATCACCAAAGACTCCAACATTATGAGCACAATGATTTGATATAGTTAAACGTTGTCTTTAACCGGATGATTATAAAGATTGTGATTGGTCATTGTTCGACTAATGTGTGGATGTTGTGTGATCAAGATGGAATTTGTCCCTCTCTTTTAGAGAGAGATATCTATTGGGCCCCTGGATATGTGAGACTGATAAATGGTGATGTCTAGTGAATTTCTTGGATCAATGTCACTTGACAATTTCAATCTACTCGGAGATCGAGACTAGTAGATTGAACTATAAGGGTGACATTTCATGTCTTATTTTCAATCAAAAGATATCGCATGACAAAGGGATATGATATACACTGTCTATTAGGTTGTATCGATTTATTGATCTTCATGCTACTTGGGTAGTCATAATGCCTTGCTAGAGACCACTTATGACTTGTATACCAAAATAGTTTTGGTTCACTGCCAACGTTGTATGAACCTTTTGGGTCTACAAAGAACGCGATTTAAAATTGTCTTGGTTAATGAATTTTATTTGAAAAAACTCAATTTAAAGATTCTCATTAAATGTTCTAGCTTGACTAGGATTTAAGACTCTCATACATTTCTAGTGTGACTAGAAATTATCTCTTAGTAAATCCTATTTTGATAGGACTCTAATTGGAATTATAGTATGAATTTAATTTTTGTTTGAGTTTTAGATAAATTACAACTCTTATTGGATTAGTAATTGTAGATTCTCTATGACTATCCTTTTTAGAGTTGGACTTTATTTAGGACTCTATTTGGAGTGTGACTAGGAGATGTAGTTCTTTTACAACTTGACCTAGTGTACTATAAATAAGACATTAGGGTCACAGTTGTTGAAGTGAATTCCCACGAGATATTTTTCCTTGAGAATTTTTGTAAGAACTTTTGTCCTAGGATTTTTGGGGCTAGCACTCCGGATCGTGATCGTCCGTTCGTGTGCGGATTTCTGATAGATGATGTTCGTCTCTGGCAGCGTCTTGAAGGAATTGATCAACACCAAACAAGGCAGACATGAAGTTGTTCTTATTAAGGTATGATTTTTATTGACACATCAATTTAATGGAATCGATAAGTTCTTTATTTGGGGATGTTCGAAAAAGGTTTCAAAAACTTTCTCTGCGCATGATCCCCGAAACCCAACAAGTTAAGGTAACGATAACGATCTCTTAATTAATCCTAATGATTTTGAAATAAATAGTTATTATGTTGATCATGAGTAACAAATTGAATGAGGTGAAAAGGATGACTAGTATGTTATTAAGTCCTACATGACATGGGTTAGGGCTCAATGACGGGATTAGGCCGTGCGATACCCGATTTAAGGAGTTAGGTCGTCATAGTTAGTATCTGAGCCTAGGTTTGTAGTGCCTAAGTAATGAAGTATGGTGTATTTTATAATGTGATACCAAAGTCACAATTGGTATCAGAGATTAGGTTAGTAGAGCCTAGGAAATGGAGAATGGCTTATTATGTAACGCGATAGTAGCATTATAGTTGATATGAGAATCTAAGTTCTCGATAAGTACATAATGAAGCTTGAATAAAACACAAATCTTAGATGCGAAAACCAAACGGTCATTGCCTAAAAAGTATTAGTTGGGAAGTGAGCAATGTGAGTTAGCGATTGTTATATGTGTATATGTTATGTTTTGTACATATATACCCAATATTTACGTAGTGGCTAATGTTGCAATCGCTATCAATATGCAGAATATGATGGCAGATTAGCGAGAGGCCAGAGATGGTAGAGCCAGCGATAGTGAGTATGCAGTATCGGCTGAGGATTTTTAGAGGTTATCAGATAGAGTTGCGGCATAGAGTCAGCAGTTGGTTGACTTCATGTCAGATATGACGAGGCGTATGTCCTTACTTGCACAGTCCGTTACTACCGCTACCACTTCAACTGTAATACTAACGACACCTAAGACACACGTTATTACAACTGATGATATGCAGTGTTGGACTTACACATCCACTATCCAGGGACAATAGTTGATCGAGCTCCTCAGGATTGTACGAGTACATTTTGTTTCGCGACTTGTTTCTGCCGAGCCTACAATAATAATGCTTTCAACACAGGAGATTATGATTATGTCGGCTACTACCATTACCTTAATGTAAGCTCTCGAGCTACCTATAACGCCGACAGTACCTATTCCATCGGAGATGTTTTCTGTAGTAGTACCAGCGGAGATTCTGGTTGATGCTACAGTTGCATTGACTAAGAACAACAAGAATAGGAAGAGAGGCAACGGATTGAAGAAAACGTATGAAGGATCCAGTTCATCTGGAATAGAGATACCGATCACCACGACAACACCCTTCATAAACGTTTCTCTACTAACACTTATTATGGCTTGTAGACTTCCATCCATGTCTTTAGTTGTTTTGGTTCCATCTACCTTTATTCCTAACTTTACCAGACGATCACGTTAGATAGTGCATCAAGCTCAGGGTAGTAGATACCAGTATGCATCGAGGCAGGAGCAGAGACTCATTTATAGTACAACTGAGTTGATAGAGCAAGTGAGACATGGCGTCCTGCAAATGTGGTCAAAAGGGACACATCATGAGTTGCAGTCTACAGTCAACGAGTGGATTTCTCATGCTACCACAGGCATGAATGCTACTATCACCGTCGAAGATTCGGCATACATCAAGAGACAGTAGTCGAGATGCACCGAGGCAGGGACAAACTCCAAGTGCAGTTACAACGCGGAGGAGATTACTGGCATGTTATAAATGTCATAAGATTGGACACATAACTCAACAGTGTCCACAACCCATAGATCTTCTTCAGCGAAATATACAGAATGGGGATAGAGATAGTGGCAGTAGTCTACAAAGATAGAGATTAGTGCATAGTAAAGCGATCTCGACAGCACCAAAAAGACAATTATCGTGTTACGAAGATGTGGACAGATCAGACACATGTTTAGGCAATGTTCATAGTTTCACGACTATCATCAAGTCGCCATGCGGTCACATGCCCGAGAATAAGCTTATGTGGAGACAACCAAACTTAGAGATGGTACATGATCCTGATGAGTATACGAATTTGTTGTTGTGTTATTCATGCATTGTTTGACTTAGGTATAACAGTAGCTGCACTGGTGATTTGGGAGTTAAAAGTGATCACTGAACTGACGAGAATGACTCGAATAAGTTCATCTCACATGGTTTGAAAAGATAATGAAAGTCGTGTTGCTTGATAATCACACTAAAAACTTTCATAAGGAAAATTATGCATAGTGAGATTTTTTTTAGCACTATGACTAGAATGTGGTATATTGTGATAGTGTGCATGTGGTATGTAATGACTTGTTACCTTAAGCCGGTGATTAGTATTAATCTAAATCTTAATTAATTCGAGTTAGGCTCGTGATTAAGTTTGGCGTACCTCGATTAACATATGCGTGGGTTTATATGATGGTTTGTGTTTGTTCGAAATGTTTGTGAATAATAGAGATATTACATACAAGCCTATAATCGAATAATAAATAAATTAAATAATAAATAATCGATTCACCAAGTGCGACAAGGGGTTCGTGAAATGAATGTACACACCAGAGAACACTCGTAGGCATGTCCTGTGAATTTATTAGCAATAAAATACACAAGGTGTATATATATTTATATATATATTTATAAATATATATGCTAAAAACTATAAGTTTGGTTTGAACTATATGGATCGTCGAATCGCCTTGAGATGAACGTAATTGTTAATGGTGTCAAAATGTGTCACTTTTTTAGTGTTATTTTAACACATCAATCATTTGATCAGCCTTGAAATAGAGCGATGTGTATCTCGAAAAAATATATTTATTTAAATAAAAAACCTTCATAATTATCTTCTCAATTCGATCGAGTAAGAGAGAGAAAAAGAGCGGCTGAGGGTTTAGCATTTGATCATGAGGGAATCAATCAAAGAGTTGATTAAACGTGAATCAAGGAGCTTAAACGACTAGAAATCCAGATATCATCATTATGATAAGTTTAGTTTTGATATTTTTGAAGTTTAATTCGATGGTGGATGTTGATTACTCTACGAATTGTGGTGTTTGATTACTAGAAATGGTTTGTTACCTTATTCGAGGTCCTACCTGATGAATCTTAGGAGTGATTATTATTTTTGTGTGGATTCGTGAATGGAACAATTGGTGCTGACCTGTTCACTGTTGAGATAGTGCAGGGTGGAACACGCTGCACCTAACAGAGGAATGCCCCACCAAATGAGGGAGCACGCTCCCACCCTAGAAAATAGCAATTCTGGTGTAATTTAGTTAGAATTTCATGAGGTCTTAAGGATTAAACTGGGGGGTTTAAATAAACGGTATTATACCTATATTGATCACAAATGGTTTGTAATTGGTGTTGGATCCCTGAGAAAGCATGAGTGTCCCAAAAGGCTAGGGAATTTCTTAATGGAAACCTAAACCGAGGTAAGTATGGATTCGCTTATTTATCAATTTTGCATGGATGTGTTAGTATATGTAGTTCATGTAGGTTTATGGACTGAATCGGAGGACTATGTACTCTGTAATGATTTTAATAAATGGAAAATTATGTTTAATGTGACCAACGAGAGTAACTCCGATTTTCGAGAATAGGTTTATAGGAGATGGGTTACCTTCTCGGCCTATATATAATTCATGCTCAACTCGATAGGTTGCGTGAATTATTTACTCACTAGAGGGTTTCAGATAAAACCATTGGACATTAATGGATTGAGTAGATAACACATCGGTCAATGTGTTGGTCTAGCAATCGCATTAATAGTGTCGATGGGTAGTCAACCCTAGTTTTATAAATAAAATGGGAATCACAATGTAATAATCATTGACAGTTTGACTTGCATCCTTAATTTATTGAGTTTTATGCTTTCCATAATCCCATTAGTTAACATTAGTGTATATTGTTATTGCATAATATTCTTGATTATTCGTATGGAATGTTGATGGCTTTGTAAATCCTTACTTATTGAGCAAGTTGGAGCGCTGGCCCCAAATCTAATATTTCATGTTTGCAACATAACGCTTCAGAAAAAGGAAATGAGAAGATTTAGGTGTTTTGTTATCTTCTCTACAATATAATGAACATTCTTATATACTTATACACTATTTAATTATTTTATTGTATATAAACAGGGTTGCGAGGTTTATAAACGAGGTTTTGGATTTTATAAACTCTGTATTTTTGTATATTGTTAATTATCAAAAAAGTTTTAATTTTTTGATGCGTATATTTTGAATTATTTATTCGATATCGATATATAGAATGAGTTTATCAGACACAAACGGAGAGGGTGTTGGCTCTAGTTGAGTCTGGTTGGTTATCGAGGTTTAATTAAAGTTTCAAGCCTAGTATCACCCTAATCGGGATAGGGCATGCTACAACTTGGTATCAGAGTCGATTGATCACTTTTGAATTAAGTGGTAACTTCGATACAGTTTGGAATCATAGAAAACGCTTTGACCTCATGTTCGCTTTCGAATTGTTTTTGAAGTTAGTGATATCATATTCCTTTGTACCAGAACTTAATTTTATTGACTCTGAGAGTTGTCTCGAGTCATGAATAAGCTTAAAGTTAAACAGTTTTCATCGTGTTTTAGGGGGAAAATGAAAATGAAAACAATATTATACATTATTTGGTGCACTTAATGTTATTTATGTATAGATATGATTTAATTGTCTTCTTAGAATATTACCTTAATGATCTTATCTCTCCTTTGACTTTATAATCTAATGGCGGATCAATAAGAGGGTTCATAGATGCTTGGATCTCAGTGTAATAGGGAGACTGAAGAGCAATAGAAATCTAGAATGGAACGACAAATGAGGGAACTTATGGAGTCCGAGGCAAAACTTATAGCTATGTTGATGGCTCAGATAGGACCACTAGTACAGAGACCTGAGGCATAGCTTGCAACCAGTCCCAAGGTTAGCGGAGCTGATGGAGGAACAAAGATAGTAGCAGCTCCAGCTCAACTAGTATTAACACATATTCAGGTGTCGGAGACAGCTGCTCTAGTGCCAGTGGATTTTGAGAAGGCTATATTTCTCAGAACCCATAAAGAATTTATGAAATAAGACACTATGAGATTTAATGGCACAATGGAGGAAGGCGTAGCTGAGACCTGGATACTAGAGATTGAGCAACAATTTGTTGCTGTGGATTTTGAAGACCATTTTAAAAGCCAAATTGGTCACATTTTTGTTGATTGAATCTACAAGGAAGTGGTAAAATTTCCTAGAGAAAGGGGAACACTGTCACCACTTGGCCATTGTTTAAGACCATATTTTACGGGCGGTATTTCCCAAAAATCAGTCAAGAACAGGAAGAAGACTGAGTTTATTCATCTGAAATAAGAAGTTATGTCTATACATGAGTATGAGCAGAAGTCCACTGAGTTTAGTGAATTCGCTCCTAAAACGATGGAGCCGGAAAAGAACAAAATAGATTTGTTTATTGGTGGGTTGAATTATGAGATTTGAGTTGTGGTTTTCTCTCATCCTCCCATTAGTTTTCTTTTATATTCGAGAGTGCGATGGAGGTAGAAGCAGCCATATTAGCCAGACCTTCTAGAACAATACTTACACCACCACTAGTACCACAGTTCCCTTAGAGTCAGAAAGCCCAGTGAGTTACTTATTTTCGGCTAAAGAAGAAACAGAGGGGTGTAACTGGAGTAGCTACACAGTCAGGGTATGCGGGGATGATATTTATTAGTGCACTGGTTCCACCTATTTCTCAGGCTTCAATAGCCAAACCACATTTTCCACTACCTCAGTCCGGAGGTAAAGGAAAGAGTAGAGCTCAGTCATTACAAAAACGGAGTGGATCTGTGCAGGTTCCTTTAGCCATTGGTTTTTCTCAAAAGGAATCTACAATATGTTATTGGTGTGGACTGACAAGGCTTATTCGGAGAGAGTGTTCTATGCCACTGTCCACATTAGTAGGTTATCACCGCTAGCATGAGGGCAGACTCATGCAGTGGCTGAGATAGACCCAAAGTTTAATTGGAGGCTTATGGAAGGTATATTAAACATTTATGGTCGAGATATGCATGTTTTGATTAATGTTGGTTCTACGGTTTCCTTCATTGCCGGTGCAATGGTTGATGAGTTGAAATTGAAACCTGTTAGAGCCAGTACATTGTTGATTTTGAGCGCATCGATGAGTGAGAAAGTTTATCCTAACCTGATCTACGAGGGATGCGTAATCAAAAATAGAGAAAATGAACTCCTAATTAATCTGAGGGTAATGGAGTTCTTGGAGTATGATGCACTACTAGGAATGGATTGGTTATTAGCATACCATGCCAGTATTGATTATTTCCATAAAAGGGTAATATTGCAGATCCCTAACATTTCTGAAGTTATAGTCTATAAAGTTTATAATCCTTCATGACTTGCAACTCGTTGAAGGGAAGCTTGTCCTCAAGATTTAAAAGTTGTGGTGAGAGTTATTACATTTGGAGAGCCTGGTCAGGAACTTAAGGTTAATGGCATATCCATGGTATGTTAATTTCAGGAAGTTTTTCTATCTAACTTGTTTAGACTTCCATCGTCACGTGTCATTGACTTCATCATTAATCTTATTCATGGTATCAAACCTATATATATTCATTTGTACCCTATGGCACTGAAGGAATCTCGTGAGTTGCAGACTAAGCTTAAAGAGTTGTTACAAAAAGAGTTGTTACAAAAAGGGTTTATCATCCTAGTACGTCACCTTGGGGAGCACCGATTCTTTTGTGAAAAAAGGGATGGAGCCCTACATATATGCAGTGATTATAGACAGCTTAATTGTGCGACATCATAAACAAATATTCATTGCCCATGATTGATGATTTGTTTGATCAGTTGAAGGATGCCAGATATTTCTTGAAGATTGATTTAAGGTATGTTATCATCAACTGAGGATTATGGACAATGATATCTGAAATACGGCTTTTATTACTTGCTACAGGCACTTCGAGTTTACAGTGATGTCGTTTGGGCTTACTAATGCTCATGCTATATTCATAGACTTGATGCATAGAGTGTCCAAATCCTATCTTGGCTAGTTTATTATGGTGTTTATCAATGATATTTTGATATATTCGAAGACATAGGAAGAACATTCGAACCACCTCAGAGTTACATTGCAAACTTTGAAGGATAATCAGTTGTATTTCAAGTTTAGTAAGTGCGGATTATGGTCTTTAGAGGTCAAATTTCTTGGATATGTGGTTAATACTTAGGGTATATCTATTGATCCAGCGAAGGTTGAGGCAATCAGATATTAGCCTACTCCTACCATAGTGTCAGAGGTTTAGAGTTTTTTGGGGTTAACAAGTTATTATAGATGATTTGTTGAGGGTTTCTCTTGCATTGCTCTGCCAATGACTCGGCTAATACTGAAAGATGTTGACTTTGTTTGGTCAGATGAATGCAAAGCTGCCTTCAAAGATTTGAAGGATAGATTGACTGACACCTGTTCTTACATTACTTAAATTAGGATAAAGTTAGTGATTTATACAAATGTTTCTCATTCAGGTTTGGGCTCGTGTGCTAATGCAAGAAGGCAAGGTTGTAGCTTGTGCTTCAAGGCAACTCAAGGTTCAGGAAAGAAATTATCCAGTTCATAAGAGTTTGAAATACTTGTTTACTTATAGTGAATCGAGTATGAGGCAATGGAAATGGCTTGAGTTACTCAAGGATTATGATTTCATTATAGAGTACCATCGAGGCAAGCTAAATGTGGTTGTTGATGCTTTAAGTAGGAGAAGAATAGGCAGAGAAAACGTAGCTACTGTCAGAGCTTCTTAGTTTAGACTTCTTAGGAAGGCTTAGTGATGATGATTCATGAAAGTCTAACTGGCACATCATAAACTGAGAGAGCTAATTCTAGAGCTACTAATATGTTATTCTATGTTCAAATTCGAGCTGAATCGAAGATGATTCAGCGGGTGTTTGATTGTAAAAAAGCTGATCAGGATTATATAGCACGTCAGAGGTTAGCGGCCAATATAGATCATCTTGATTTGTTAGTTTCTGGTAATGGTGCATTACGGCTCAAAGATAGATTGTAGAATCCATTTCAGGATCAGTTGAGGCAGGAGTTATAATGGGAATCTCATAAATCTCTTTACTCTATTCATCCAGGTAACACTAATGTATTGTGATATGAGGCGTATTTATTGGTAGCCTGGGATGAATACCGATATTGCTAAGTTTGTAAAGAGATGTAATATATGTCAGCAAGTTAAGACTGAACATAGGAAACCTGGAGGGTTACTATATTCTTTGCCAATTCTTGAGTGAAAATGGGAACATATATCATTAGATTTTATTTATAGTCTACCTGTGAGTCAGCGTAAGCACGATGCAGTATGGGTTGTGGTAGACAGGTTGATGAAGTCTGCGCATTTCTTGCCAATTTCCATGCGAGATCATTTTGACCAATTATATGAGGTATATGTACGTGAGGTGCTGAGATTTCATGGGGTTCCAGTGTTGATTACTTTAGATAGAGATATGAGATTCATATCCAAACTACAAAATGAATTGCAGGGACAGCTAGGAACTTTTCTTAACCTCAATGTTGCATACCATCCATGGACTGAGTGGTTGATATTGGTGCTAAAGGATATGCTTCGAGCTTGTGTCTTGGAGTTTGGTGGTAACTGGGAGAAGTACATTCCTCTATGTGAGTTCTCTTATAATACTAACTATCAGGCTAGATTGAAATGGCTGATTTTGAAGCTTTGTATGGTCGGCCTTGTAGTTCACTTGCATGTTGGGCAGAGGTTGGAAATAAAGACTTGTTGGGGCCAGAGTCGATTTAGGACTACACATAGAGAATTCAGCAGATTCGTCAGCGTTTGACTATAGCACAGCTAAAACATAATAGATACGTTGATAAACATCATATGTTTTTGGAGTTTTCAAAGGATGATCTTGTCATGTTGAAAGTCTCGACTATGAAAGGATTGTATAGGTTTGGGTTGAAAGGTAAACTAGCTCCAAGGTACATTAGGCCGTTCAGAGTACATGAAAAGATCAGGTTCCTATTGCTTACAGGTTAGAGTTACCTCCTCAACTAGCAAGAGTTCAAAATGTCTTCCACGTATTTATGCTTCTTAAGAAGAAGACTCAATTCACTCCAAGGATTGATTTGAATGAATTTGATCTTCGGTAAGACTTATTTTGCGACGAGCAACCGATTCAGATACTTGATCGTAATATTCATAGGCCGAGAACCAAAGAAATTCCTTTGGTTAAAGTGAAATAGTAGTTTCAAATATATGATGAACTAACCTGGGACGGGAGTCCTATATGAAAGAGCAGTTTCTAATTCTCTTCAAAACTACAAGTAATTTTACATTTACTTTAATTTCAATTATGAAATTGCTTGAATAGGGGAGACTGTAATGACATGTTACCTTAAATGGTGATTAGTGTTAATTCAAATCTCAATTAACTAGAGTTAGGCTCGTGGTTAAGTCCGTCGTACCTCAATTAGAGTGTGCGTAGATTTGTATGATGGTTTGTGTTTGTTTGAAATGTTTATGGATTTTATAAGTTGTAGTATAAAAGAGAATTCATGTACAAGCCTATAATCAAATAATAAACTAATTAAATAATAAACAACTGGTACACCAAGTACGACGAGGGGGTCGTGAAATGAACGTGCAAACCCGAGAATACTCGTAGGCATGTTGAGTGAATTTATTGGCGAGAAAATACACAAGGTATATATATTTATATATATTTGAAATACAAATATATATATATATATATATATAAAAACTATAAGTTTGGTTTGAATTATATGGATAGTCTAATCGCCTCGAGATTAGCGTAAGTATTGATGGTGTCAAAATGTGTCACTTTAGGAGTGTCATGTTAACACATCAATCACTTGATCATCCTCGAGATAGTATGATGCATATCTCGAGAAAAACTTATATATTTAAACTAAAAACCTTTATAATTATCTTCACAATTCGATCGAGTGAGAGATTGCAGCAGAGGGTTTGCATTTGGTCTAGAGGGAATCAATTAAGGAGTTTATTAAACATGAATAGAGGAGCTTAAATGACTAGAAATCCAGATATCATCATTGTGGTAAGTTTGGTTTTGATATTTTTGAAGTTTAATTCGATAGTGGATGATGATTACTCTGTGAGTTGTGGTGTTTGATTACTGGAAATGGTTTGTTACCTCACTAGAAGTCCTCCTTGATGAATTTTGGGAGTGGTTATTGTTGTGTGGGTTTGTGGATGAAATAGTGGTTGTTGCCTTGTTCGCTTTCGAGACAGTGCAAAGTGGAGCGCGCTCTACCTAGTAGAAGAACCCGCCCCTTCATTAATTGGGATGAACCCAGTTGGTGGAGCGCGCCCCACTAAGTAAGGTAGCGTGCTCCCACCCTAGAAAACAACAATTCTGCTGAGACTTAGTTAGAATTCTTAGAGGTCTTAGGGATTGAACTAGAGATTATAAATAAAGGTTATTATAGCTATATTGATCACAAATGGTTTGTGATAGATGTTGGATCCTCGGGAATGCGTGAATGACCCGAAAAGTTAAAGAATTTCTTAACGGAAACCTAAACCGAGTTAAGTATGGATTCGCTTATTTGTTAATGTTGTCTGGATATCTTAGTTTATGTAGTTCATGTAGTTTGTGGACTAAAATGGGGACTACGTACACTGTAATGGTTTTAATAAATAGAAAACGGTGTTTAATGTGACCTATGAGAGTAACTCTTGGTTTTGAGAATAGGTTTATAGGAGATTGGTTACCTTCTCGACCTATATATAACTCTTGCTCAATTCGATAGGTTGCATGAATTACATACTCACAAGAGGGTTCCGGATAGAACCATTGAACATTCATAGATTGACTAGACAGCACATCGGCCAATGTATTGGTCTAGCAATCGCATTAATGGTGTCGGTGGGTAATCGGATCTAGTTTTATAAATAAAATGGGATTTACAGTGTAAAAGTCATTGACAGTTTGACTTGCATCTGCTATGTATTGAATTATATGCTTTCCGTAATCCAATTAGTTAACATTGGTGCATATTGTTATTGCATAATCTTCTTGATTATTATTATTATTATTATTATTATTATTATTATTATTATTATTATTATTATTATTATTATTATTATTATTATTATTATTATTATTATTATTATTATTATTATTATTATTATTATTATTATTATTATTATTATTATTATTATTATTATTATTATTATTATTATTATTATTATTATTATTATTATTATTATTATTATTATTATTATTATTATTATTATTATTATTATTATTATTATTATTATTATTATTATTATTATTATTATTATTATTATTATTATTATTATTATTATTATTATTATTATTATTATTATTATTATTATTATTATTATTATTATTATTATTATTATTATTATTATTATTATTATTATTATTATTATTATTATTATGTAGATGGCTTTGTGAATCCTTACTTACTAAGCAAGGCAGAGTGCTCACCCCAAATCTAATATTTCAAGTTCGTAACCTAACGGTTCAGCGAAAGGAAAGAATAAGATTTAGGTGTTTTGTTATATTATATACGATGTAATGAACCTTCCTGTATACTTATACACTACTGAGTTGTTTTGTTGTACATAAACAGGGTTGAGTTTATCAGGTATAGACGGAAAAGCTACTAGCTATAGTTAAGTCTGGTTGGGTTATCGAGGTTTCAAGCTGAGTATCGCCCTAATCAGGATAATGTTACATGGTAACTGAGCATAGACTCGCCCACAATAATAATTAAACCCTGGGTAAGTGGACAAGGGATCCACCTCCGATAGTTTAGAAACACGGGCTTTGATGCTTGTATCATTTGAAATCTTGGCTAAGGTAATTATTGAGATAATAAAATGGAAAAAAGTTATCACATATGTGTTAAATAATGAATAATCAATAGTTGACTAGTGAGCGACTCCAATTTTCAAGAATAAGACTGAGTTATGAGATTAAGCTTTTGATTTAGTTGAATTTCTAGGATGGAATTTCTATTAGTTGAGAAGACTGTAATGGCCCAGAATTTGTTAATAGTAAATTAGTCCATAATCAAAGTTATTGACTCGTAACGTTGGATCTGCATCAAGATACGTGTATTGACCGAAGCAATGTGGCCGAGGTTAGGGCTGGCAAAAATACGGGAACGGACGAAAACGGGACTGGACACCCATTTCGAAAATGTTTAAATTTGGTGTCCGGTCCCGGTCCCGTTTTTAAAACGGGCACTGTTTTTTTTGTCCAGTCCCATATGTTTGTAAAACATACGGGACCGGTTTTGCCCGTTTTTTTTTTAAAAAAAAATATGATTAAATATTTTGATTCATCCTACCGTCTTCCACTTCCCCAAAATCTAAGAATTCGAAGTTTCAAAAATTCAATGAATAAATTTCAACAAACAATAGCATTCATCAAATCAAAATCAAATCACCAATAAAACGACAGATCCAAATCATGTACCTCCCAATCAAACCCTAGACGCCACGGACGGACCTCCCAATCAAACCCGCAAAGCATGCGGCAAGTGAAAGTATGCGCGCCGCCTAAAAACGACAAGAACCCGACCCCCCAGCCCCGATCCCCCATCCTGATCGTCCAAAAACAGATCCTCCCAATCATCACAAATAATCACAATAAAAACTAAATTACAATCATACATGCATTTTATTTTTCAAAAATATAAAAAAATAATACGAAACCCTCGTTTTCTCGTCTTGCTCAGTCCGACCTCCACAAAGACCAAAGTACGAAACCCTCGTTTTCTCGTCTTCAAGTCAATCGGCCTCGCTAACTAGCTCGACGACATGGGACTGAAAAGAGTGGTGATCGCAGTGGACGGCAGCAAGGAGAGCATCAGCGCAGCACAGGCGGTGAGGCCGAGGCCGCACAGGAGGTGCCGCGATGGAGACCGAGAGCGCGAGACGGCGAGAGCGGCGACAAGCGAGCGCGAGAGCGGCGAGCGCGAGACGGCGAGAGCGGCGACTGGCGAGCGCGAGAGCGGCGAGCTCGAGACGGCGAGATGGTGGCGACGGCGAGTCTGGCGACTGGCTAGGCGGCGATGGCGAGGGCGGGAGAGCCAGAGCAGATGGTTTGGTGAGAGAGACCGTGAGAGAGGCGTGAGCGTGAGACGGTGAGATGTGAGTGTGAGTGAGGAGACGAGAGAGTGAGAGAGAGAGAGAGAGAGAGAGAGAGAGAGAGAGAGAGAGTGAGAGTGAGAGAGACGGTGAGATGTGAGTGTGAAAGAGAGAAAGTGAGAGTGAGAGGCCGAGAGGGTGAGATGTGAAATTAGGTATAGAGTGTGAAATTACCTATATGCCCTTCAAATTAATCAATAAACGGGTACCCATTTTTTAAGAATTTTTGTCAAGTCCCGGTCCCGTATGTTTAAACGGACAAAAAATTTTGTCCAGTCCCGTATATTTTTCACAAAAATACTGCCCGGTCCGTTTTAAACTGGACCGGACGAAATGGGCGAAACGGGAATGGGCATATTTTGTCAGCCCTAGCCGAGGTATATATTAGTTTTGTTGTGATATATTCCTAGTGTGATGTATATATGTAGACCACTAAGTTATTCCTACTTATATATAAATGTCGAGACATTAGCGAGGACTCGCCTTGAGATGTGTGCCGACATGAGACCGAAGTAGAGCGATGTGGTAAGCTAACTTAAGTTGATGTGGCTTAGTTAGTTGAATTTGATATGGCTATAATTGATTTATATTAAATGTAACCAAAGTTAGCAAATTAAAACATTAGTCATTGATATTCCACGAGATACCAGTTGAGTTGAAACTCGTGTTAGCAAGAGAGAGTTAGTGGAGTTAAAATCAAGATATAAGCCATTAGATTAGTCTAGAGACACGTGTGTACATTAAGATCAATGGCTATTAAACAACCTTATCAATATATATAAGATTGAATAGGTTAATTCATGCAAACTATTTCATTTCTAAACTAAGAGAAGTTAAGTGTAACGGCCCTAAAATTTGACTTGTG
The DNA here is from genome assembly GCA_039657365.1 of Stephania yunnanensis. NCBI lineage: Eukaryota > Viridiplantae > Streptophyta > Magnoliopsida > Ranunculales > Menispermaceae > Stephania > Stephania yunnanensis. Next base: position 46,526,443 of record CM077585.1, on the reverse strand, counting down.
TCACGTGTCAAGTCAAGGTCGTATGTGGGACCCGCTAGTCGAATACGTATGTCTGAATCTCGAATGGAGATGCTAATTGTTGAGAAACGTATACGCAAAGAATCTGAGGAGCCAAAACACGAACAGGGACGCGTCTCGAGTTGCGTGCCAACGTGGGACCGAAATAGTCGCTTTATGTGGTTTTAATGTGTACATTGGATACGCCTTGTGATGCGTGTTGCGTGATTATCGAAATTTTGGAAATGAGGCGGGTTGGTGTCTCGAGATGCGCAAATTACGAGACTCGAGACAATTTTGGTCAAGCATAGAGGTGGTGGACAAAGAGGTGAAATTATTGAGGTTACCTCGAGACTCATTTTGCATGAATCTCGAGGACACTTTTGATTTGCAATAAAAAAAATGGAAAATGTATTAATATATATGTATATATATATATATTAATATATATATATATAAGAGAAAAGAAAAGAAAAGTGAGAGAGAGAGAGAGAGAAGAAAAGAGAGATCCGAAGAGAGAAAAAGAGAAAGAGAAGAGAGAGAGAGAGAGAGAGAGAGAGACGAGAGAGAGAGAGAGAAGAACCGGAGAGGGACGGCGGCGCAGGAGGTCGCGATCCAATGGTCGAGGACGACGCGGTCCAAGAACTCGCAAAGGACGGCTGCGCAATGGGCGACGCGCGCGAGGAGGTCGCAGACAAAGGGCAGACGACGGACAGATGCAGACAGACGGCTGGCCAGCAGCAGCTACCGGATCCGCGACACGACGACCACAGCGCGGCCGATCGCAGCGAAGAGGAGGTAGTCTTTGCGCAGCGAGGCGGTGGCGCGCAAGCGTGCCGACAATGAACGCGGCGGCATGGGCGGACCAAGAAAGCGGCGGCGGAAAGCGGTGGCGGCGACGCGGACGCCAGCGACGAGATGGAGAGCAGCAGCGGCCGGCGGCGGAGCAGCGGTGGCCGACGACAGCGCCAGCAACGCCGGTAGGGGTCACGACGATGACAGCATCGGCGGTGAACGACGCGATGGCGTTGTTGGACCGATCGCTCCTCGACGAGGGGTGCGAATCGACGAATGTCGACGACGCGATGGAGGTGAGGTGCACTTCACCTAATTTTAATTGCGATTTGAATGATTTTAGTATATTAGCTCTTAATAGTATAAATGGACACCAGTGACTTAGGAGTCAGGTGTCAGGTGCGCTACTCGAGGTGTGAGCGGACATCTTGAGGACGAATTACGGATTTCGAGGTAAGTAAACCAGTGAGAAAATATACGGTGGTTCCTTTCATTCTATTGGTTATTGTTCACTGCGTTGTGATAGCTTTTTTTCATTCTTGTTAATTGTTGTTCGGTGATAGCTATCTTTGAAATTGTTGTCGGTTGAGTGATCCATTGGCAAGTGAGTCATGGTTACTGTTATCTGCGATATGAGAGTGTTAGGGCTGGGAGGCAGGGGTCTCATCCTAAACACGAGGTTTGTGGATATTTCATAGTCGCACGGGCTAGGGCTGGGAGGCAGGTGTCTCGTCCTAGATCCGAGTCTGTAGATGTTTCATAGTCGTACGGGCTAGGGCTAGGAGGCTGAGGTCTCATCCTAGATCCGGGTCTGTGAATGTCCGATAGTCGCAGGGATTAGGACTGGGAGGTTGGGGTCTCGTCCTACACCCGAGTCTGCTGGGCTTTTGTTGCGACTCAAAGACTTTTTGGTCGGGACTCCTTGTTATTTGGCCTCATTCATCGATTGATTGTTTACAGTCTTTTATATTCATGTGTTACTTATTTATTTCTTTCTAATTGCATGAATTCGACTGTTTTAGTTGTTTTGAAATGTTGTATATGTCCTACTGGCTTTACTTACCTGGGCTCGTCATTTTGGGTTTGACTGAGTGCAGATCTACGGTCCAGCAAGGAGAGGGCTTCATAGCTAGGTGAATTTTTGTATATCTTGTATTATTCTCCTCTGATGATAACATATTTACTGGGTTCCACAATTTGGTTTCCTAACTCTTTTTACATTATTGTTGAGTTATTTAGTGCATAAATTGCTTCTGCTAAATTGTTAAACTTGACAAGTACTTATAACTAAACTTAAAATTATGAATTTACGTATAATGAAGGATTGGAAGGCTGACTAGGTCTGCGTTGACATTGCGAGACTGGCTCGGGGGTCCACGTGGGCTTAGGCCGAGCGGGGCCCAATTTGGGGAAAATTGGGGCCGTCACATTAAGTGCTAGAGAGGAAGACTAAAGAAGAAGATCAGCAAGTTAGTGAAGGAATTCTAGTGGAATTGAAGAAGTTGATGTAGTTGGTGGTGTACAACAACTAGGTAATTCTACTTACACTACTAATTTAGTATATTATGATGAATTGATCTCAATGACAGGGATTTTGTGTCAAATAAGTTGAGAAACCTTTTTTTCACTGATTTTATTACTTAATTGAAACATCAAATGAGTCCTTGAACCTTGCATTTCAAATTCGAAGTTTATTGGTAAAAAAATAATGATTTTAATCATGAAACTGATTTTTACCAAATTATGATATGAAATGCTTTTAATTTTAGAAACCAATATTATTTTTGAATTCCCAACCAAAAATCAATAAATCTAATATCAAGAAAATTTGGATTTCAATTTAAATTTCACAAAGTTATGATATTTTGAAGTTGTAGGTGTTTCGATGAATTTATTTTATGAAAACTATGATTTTGGATTTAAACACCTAAGTCTTTCAATTTTGGGTAAAAATTGGTGATGATCAAGCTTGATTTAGGTGTATTGGAGATGTATGGATTATTAGAAGGTTGAACTCTTAGTAAAAAATACAAACTTGGTGTGGTCGGTGCAGAGTGCACGTCGCCACCACAACGTCAAGACTTGAAAAGTAGTAGAGTTTCTAATAAAAGTTTGGGATTTCGCTAATTGGTTTAATCTAACTTTGATAATTTGTATAAGTCCTAAAACACCTTAATTAATATCAGGAAACTAAGGAGGAGTCTCGAGAGATTATTGGTGAGATAACGGGGTTTCGAGAGGCCGAATTATGTCAAATCCTAAAAATTTTAAATTGGTAATTACTGTTAATCAAGGATTAATAGTGACTAATTATGGTTTTAGGTGCATGTTGGGAGCTAAAGACTGGTGAATTGAGATTTACGGGTAAATTTATTATCGTGTTATGTGTCTAGCGTTGTGTACTATATATTATGTTATTTCGCAAAATTCAAGTTAAATGAGTAAATTTAAAATTTCGCATGGTTTTATCTCGAGATACGTGTTGAAATGAGTCGCGAGAGTATTAAAATGTTGAATTGAATTATCATTTTGAATTTCGCGAAAAATATTGTAATTAAGTCTAAAAAATTTGAGTTTTTGACTTCAAATTGACTTAACAAGTTGACGTGAGTCCCACACCTCAATTTGCGTGCTAAATAGGTTATCCAAACGTTTTGGAGCGTTTTGATAAATTCTTCAATTTTTGGTCAAATTGATGTATTTTTTAGGGTTTAATTTGGACTCAAAATGAAGAGATAAATATGAAATAAAAAGAAAAATGGAAATATTACCAAAAAGGGCAGTGAAGTTATACAGGGGAGGATAAATATAAAGGGGTAATTTGGTATGTTCGCTACCCTTCTTCCATTAAACTTAGGGGTGGCAATTCGTATCGGCGAGTCGTAAACGTGTCGTGAAGTAAACGTGTCGTGTCCCATATAATGCAAACCCATTACATGACATGTTTATTAATCGCGTTAATCGTTTTATTGTCTAAGTGGCTCGTGTGTTAAACATGTCGTGTAATCGTGTCGCCCACTTATTAAATATTGTATTTAAAAATTTTATTTTATTTAAACTTTTATAATTAAGTTACTATTTTTTAAAAATATATCTAAATGATTAAATTCGAAAAAACATACTAAATAACCAATAAAATATAATGTGGTTGTATATAGTCGTTAGTTTTACTTTACTTTTTCATTCAAGTCTTTATTACTCTTAAAAATAAAGCAAAAATGACTTGTAATAATAACATAAACAAAATTATAAGAGTCATCTAAAAAAATATCTAAATTTTACTTTGGCGAAAAGTTTTATTTTTTCTTAATAAATAATTATTAATAAAATCTAAAACATAAATAATATATTAAAAGTAAAATGAATATTTCCTCTCAAATATAAAATAAAATATGATAAAAGATGTCTATAAATAAAATAAATAAATCATGCTATTAACATGCATTCAAATAGGTGAATTTTGTATCAATCTATTTATTATACAATATTTATTATTTATACATTATTCTTTAGCCGTAGTTAAGTTAGTCATAAACGAGTTGAAAGCGAGTTGATATGTTAATGACTCGTTTATTAACCGTGTATAAACGTGTTAACATGTTTATGACTCAAACCCACTTAAGCCAAACCCAAGACATATTTATTACGTGTCGTGTCGTGTTAATCGTTTCATGACTCAAATTGACAGCCCTAATTAAACTCGACATCGACTAAAGGGAGTGTGAACGTACCGCTGTTCTTCTTCTCCCTCCTTCATTCCTTGATTGTTTGTCATGTCCGTCTGATCCAACGTTCTCACTGTCTCTCTTCTCTCCTCTCTCTCTTTTCCTTTTCAAGGTTTCGATTGGGATCGATTGAGAAGAGGATTTGTTACTGGTTCATGGCATGGAAGGTAATGGAATTTTGGTTTTTTTATTGTGAATTTTTTATTTTGGTTTACTGTGATGAATGGAATGAATTAGGGGTCTGGTTTTGGATTCAAAGAGAGATGATGGGGTGTTGATTATATGAGAAAGACATAGGAGATGAGAGGAGGAGATTGGAACAGTTGAGGAATAAAAAAGAAGGCTCGGACGAACTGTAAGAATAGTTCGTCCAAGGAAGGAGACGACCCCTTTCTACACTCGACCCAACAGAGGGAGGGGGGGTCTGGGCAATGGTGAGCCATGCCCATACCCCAAACTTTAAAAAAATAAAAATACAGAGCAGAGGCTCTGTTCAAGGACAATGGGAGGAAGAAGATGGGGGATTTCATCCCCAAAACCAGAGTTGAACCGGACCGGTTCGGTTCAGGGATCAAATCCCTCCTTATAAAAAATAGTTTTTAATTAAAAATAAAAATAAATAAATAAATAAAATCTCTGGAAATTAAAGAAATTATGAAAAATGGGATTTTCGGACAAATTAGTAGAAATTGAGGATTTTTATGTAAATTGAGGATTTTTAGATTTTTTCAAGGATTTATATCGAGGATTTTGCATCGTAATGCATGTTACGATATCCAAAAATGCCTGAAATTTTAAAAAAAATTTAAAAGCTTAGTCTAGGTTAATTGTTGATTTCGAACCACAATTTAGAGTCAAAAATGGGATCCGGACATTTGATGATAAGATTTGGAGTGATTTCGTGGTTTTCGAATCGAGTCAGAACCAATAAATATATAATAAATTGAAAAAATTATATTTAAGCCTAGACAACGTTATTTTTTATGTCGAACAATAATTTTTAGTCAAAAATGAAATTCAAGTATCGAATAATTTATTTTAGGGGTTTTCGGACGCGATTGGGTCAATTAAACTGCAACTAATTGGAAAACTTGTGAAATGGTTTTGAAATCTTGCCGAACTAGTAAATGAATTGTAGGACCGTAATTGGAACCTTGTATAGACTAGCTTACTGACTCGGTGCGCAAGAGAATCTCGATATCGCGTTTGTAAGGTTAAGTAAATCTTATAGTAACCTTTACATTATATGATTATAAATTTCGTATAAATTGAATAGATCTTTGATATTGCATTTTTATGGAACATGGATACATAGTTAGGGAGGATAAGGTCGATTCAAGTCTCCTTATAGTGTCTGTTTGGTTGTGTGTACAAGGTAGAACTATATTATGCTTGAACGGCTAGAGTCACTGATACTTTGCATCATATGGTAATCATGAGATCGCGTTGAACCATATCATACTCAGATAGGCTCGAGGAACGAGATTCGTTTGGTTATCCTTTATGGACACGAGTCCTTATTACTATTTACTTACCACTTTTAGAAGACGTCATCTGATTGTGGTCAGATAACAAAGACAAGATGGTTCACGGTTGTATTTAAATTCCTTGGATTATATTCTTCGTTTAATCACTTATGGTGTGTTCGGTTGGGTTGCTAGAGTTGTTTTGATATGGTCGGATTAACTGACATTAGATTACATAGCTATGGATTATGGGTAATCCGAATTTGGAGACTTGTTCGGTTGGCATGATAAGTAAAAAAGTGGTTTCATGAAAATGATAATTTTGCCCCCTCATCATATAAAAACCCCCAAGCAACATGCAACGTTGGAGAAAAAGAAGTTCGAAAATGGGTAGAGAGGAGGAAGGGAGGACGCTCCACCACCTCTGTGAACAAAGCAACCAATCCTTACGAGTCCATTGATGAGCAAAGAGAGTTAATTAGCAATTTATTGTACGGAGTATTTGATCACATATTTCGTGATTTATTAGTGTTTGTGATTAGTAAGTTGTTTCCTGAGTTCGTTGTTCGTTGGAACGATGTTGTGTTTGAAACTATGCCTCGCCACGATTTACATTGATTCGCGCGTAGGATCGTCATCGATTGATGTGAAAGTGATCGATAAGCTGGTGGTCTTCAGTTGGATGATATTTGAGAGTTCGAGGTTTTGGGATGATGATGACGACGGAACGCAGCGTTCAGGAAAAATAAGATCGAAAATGGGTAGAGAGGAGGCTCCACCTCTCAAACCCCTCCCCCTCCCCCTCTCCATGCCACCGGCTCGATGTCAAGTGTGGCGGAGGAGGTCGAGTGGTTCGCACTTTTGCACGTTGTACGTGTTTAGGTATTCTTTAAATTATAGTGAAGGGTAATATGGTCTTTTCATTGGTTGGTGAGGACGTACTAACTATTGACATGGTAAGACTCCACTTAACTTAATCCACAGTTTGTGTGATTACCTAATCCGATGTATTATCTAATCATGCAAAGTGAACAACGGATTACATCTAATCCAATGGATTAGCTAAGCAGTCATGTGAACCGAACACACCATTATATTATTATGCATTTGATTATTACAGGTGTAGTGGATAGTGTGGGATTTACTTATTTGACTTTATCAAATTTTTACAATTGGGTAATGACAAGGTTTTAGTGGCGACAAAGGAAGGGAAAGTTTTCTGTCTGTTTGTACTTGCTCAGTTCCTTTCTCTCTATGTATGTATTATTTTTAAATATAATATATTGTATAAATAGATTTTTGGGTTCGTGTGCGATTAGGGTCTCTTTTGGAATTGTTGAATGGAATGGAATGTTATGGATCTAAGGTAAAGGGTTTAAGGAACCTGAAATAGGTCAGAATGAATAAATAATTTTTGTTTTCGCTATATATATTGTTATGAGGTAGATTGTGAGTCTTTCGTCATTTCCACCAAGCTGAGCAGATTTTGTTGAAGATTTTCAAAGGTTGGGTTTTCCGGTGTAGGCTTAGAAATAAAGGAGGTGCTGTCGAAAAAAATTTACGAAATTTTATGGATTATTTAATCAATCTTACGTAGTTTTGAGGTTTGAGATTTACTTTTAGAATCCTTTAAGTGGATAGAGTATTATAATTGATGATTACTTCGAACATAATTTTAATTATTTATTGATAGTCAGATTAAGGCTACTAGATTATAAGGGGATTAAGGTAATCTAAGTCGGTCAGATGCCCTAATTAGGTGGGGTTTGACATATTAGCCTAGGAACTTTGCATGGTTTGTAAGTACACTGATTGAGATGTTTTTTTTCATTTCTTTTCCATTATGCTTCTTATTTACGGTCATTTGGATTGATGAGTCTATTGTATTATTGATGTCATGATTTTGTTGTTTTGTCTCATTTCATGAAATTGTTATCGTGACTTTGGTTTATGTTTAAGTGGTATCCATTGACTCTTATTCACGTGCTATATCATTTGTTCAGTATTTCAATCAAGTAGAATAACATGCTATTAGGTAAGAGATCTATGGTATTGAAAATCTACTTCCTTTGCGCATTAATTATGCATTCACCTTTTTTGGATTTCCTAAATTGTGTCATTTTTTGAGTTATGAAAGTAGTTCTTGTATCTAGAACCATTATATATAGAGATAGACGCGACGCCTGGGGTAACAAGATTATGGGTATGTCGGGATCTCACCACTAGCTTGAGCGGCACATGGGATATGAGAGTCGGAGTTGTCGGCGAGTATATACATATATGAAAAATGGGCAATCATGAGCATATTTATGCACTACATAGTGGAACAAAGTTGATGTGATGTAATTTCATAGTTAACCGACCTTTGATCATTACTGCTTAGTCCAGTGTTAGTTTTATGAGGTGTAACTGAAGTATCTTATAGAATGATTCTCTTCAGTTTTCTTTGCTATTGGTATGCTTTCAGATGCGAATATATTTGGAAACGTGGATGAATATCTCTCAGTTTTACTTTCTACTTTATTGTATTCATGTCATTTTTATGACTGTGGGTGTAGATATTTCGAGTAGCAGACTAGGGAAGGAAAAGATCGAGGATTTGTTTTGAGCCGTCGAATGATAGTTTCTGCTACTTTTGTAGGTGATCACACTATGTATCTATTACTTACCTCATTTTGTATAACTTTGGGTTGTATATTGAGTTGAGAGACTAGACTTCCCTCCTGTATCATGTATTACTTTGGTTGGTTTTATATGATCGTCTGTTTACCTGATTTTCACAATTAATGTTTTATAAATGATTCCGCTATTTTTACTAAGCCTTCCACTGAAGGCTAAGGTAACGATAACAATCTCTTAATTAATTCTAATGATTTTGAAATGAATAGTAATTATGTTGATCATGAGTAATGAGGTGAATGAGGTGAAAAAGTTGACTAGCACATTGTTAAGTCCTACACGTGTGTTAGGGCTTAATGACGAGATCTGGTTTGAGGAGCCGAGCAGTCACATTTACACTTTTGATCTGGTTTGAGGAGCGAACAGTCACATTTACACTTTTGACCCCACCTCAAAAGATTTGCATATATAACTCTTTTAGACTTGTCAACATCAGATGATGAATTGAAGACACATTTTCAAACGTGCCTTCAGTTCAAATAAGCCATTATGTAGAAGCATTCTAAAGACGTGTTTTCAAAACTTGTTATTCTTGTTTGCTTACGTAGCAAAAAGTATCATTGACCAGTCAAAATAATTTTAAGTGCAAATCTTTTGAGGTGTGGATCAAAAATATAGATTTTTTGCCATCAAGAGATAGATTTACAAAAAAAAACCCTAATTAATTCCTGTCTTATGAAAGTGTGAATCCTTGGATAGATTGCGTAGCTAGACTTGTGCAACAATGCTCTCTAACTTGGGATGTTTGGGTTGTTCACAATTGGCCCTCCTTAAGGGCACCCCACATAACTATAAAAGCAATTAAATTGGTCTATAAGGGCACCACACATTCAAAAAATATGATTTGGGCTCCTCATATTTTTAACTGAACCTCCCAAACTACCTTCCGCTCTTACCTTGTCTCAAACTTAGCCCTGAAATTGCTATTCTCAATCAAGACTTCCTGCAAATTTCAAGGACCAAACAACCTATTTTGCCTTTGTATCAATATGACTAGGATCTACTGTTTCTAAATAATTAATAAGTCAAAGTTTTTTTATTTTAATAATAATTATTATAAGATATTATTTTATTGCTCATAAATAAAAATAATAATAACAAGATAGAGTTGACTACAAAGCAGAGAGAAGCTGGAAAAGCTACAACCATGCCAATTAAGTACATAAGAATTCAAAAGCTCAAAAGGCTGCCAAAATCTTTTTCTTCTCTCTGTTCTCACATCGTTATTCTGAAATACTGCGCTTCTTAATTTTGTTGATAGATTTGTTGCTGAGATGCTAGCAAACCTTTCAAAAGATGTCTAATGACTGAACAAGCACTCCCTCGTCTTCCCATCTCACATCATTATCCTTTGCATTCATGTCCTTGTCAATTAATTTTAGGGGCGTTTCTAGTTGTGGCGGGCTCTGCATGAACAAATAAACCAATGCGAGAAACTCGTAGAAATCATTTGAAGCCCCGTAACAATTTCAAACAATAATGAAAAACTTGTTGATTACGAAAATGATTGTGAACTACAGTTTGTAAGAGAATTTAAACAAATGTAAGAGTGCAGTACGCTTCAAGATTTTTTTTTTTTCATAGAAATACTGAAAGAATTGTTACCATGCAACGGATAAGAGGCCAATTTATCCCACGGAAGAAGGGATGCTGTTTGATAACATTGGCACCTCCAATGGACCCCAAACGATTAGCAGGATCTCTCTGCAATAATGCATTAATCAACTGCCTTGCAGCAAGACTGACCTGAAAAGATTCAACTGCGTCAGATGGTTGCAAACAAGTAGCATTCGGGGACTAACTGAATTTTTGGAAAATATCATTTGCACCATCAGAATTGACAGAACTCATTTATTCCTATGGTTGAGACAATCATGTTTCGTTTAGATTCAAATCATGAAGAATATGAAGTACTGGTCTTCAATGTTTCCGCTACTTTTTTTTTAACAAAAATTAGTCAGGAAACAAACAATGAATCTTGATATAATCTGTGGATAGCAATGGCACGAATTTTGGGTTTCTACCTGCCCAAGCTGGATGAGATGGAATGTTTCTTGTGTTTCTAGAAATCAATTGGGAATTAATTAAAATGGATTTGATTAAATAGTTTAACTCACCGGAAAGCTGCTTGGAAAGGTAAGATCTTTGTGAAGAATATTAGAAAATGTTTTCTGCCTGTTTTTTCCCCTGAAAGGTGTTCGGCCATAGAGCATCTCATACAACAAAATACCTGCATTTAATACATGAATCTTCATTGGTGACTAAAAAACATGAACTAAGCATAACGTGGCCTAAGTAAAGATATGGGCACATGACAATATGTTCTGACTACCAACATGAAAAGAAAGAGGCCAGACATATGAGCGATGCAAAATATTTGAGCTCAAAAACTGGCTGAACGGGAGGATCTTGACAATTCGAACAAAATTGACCACAAGCTAGTTTGACCAAGAGAGCAACATGTCATGCTGCTATTAAATTATGAGATGATTAAGATTTAATAAAAAAAAAAAAAATGAAATGCTGAAAACATATTCTTTTGGAAAATGAGGTGTTCACTAAGTGACTTGCTTGAACCCAACGAAGGGTAAAAGCTCCAATTTTATTAATACTGATGAAATATAAGAGGCTCCAATTTTCTACAACAAGTCTCGTGTTAGGCTAGGGAATTCTCGTGTTAGGCCAGGGAATTCTTGTGTTAGGCCAGGGAATCATTCTTTCGTCCATCCAAACAGGAGACAGACCGGTACATTAATAAGTGAAAGAAACGTGCTGACATATTTAATCATCAGGGAGTGAACCACAACAAATCTTCCCATACCTTACACTAAGCAAATGCCTTTCAAAGAGAGATAAATGCTCAACACGAACTATTGAAAAAGAAATCGTTAACATTATATCACAAAGCCTACTCAAAAATGTTGGTTCCCATCTGATTTAATGGGTTCTTCAACCAGTTAACTAATAGCCTAAATATCTCAATTCTTTCTAATTGATAAAAATGTCTTTTAAGTTCATTTCAATTGCAACTACCTTATTCCAGATGTTCAGATATCTTTGAACTACACCATGCAACTTCAATTCATTCACCACTTTTAATGTCAACAGAATCATGCACTCATGCAAACTAAGATGCACTAAACTTGCATTATCTGACCCCCATTTATTGGGTAATAATTTCCAATAAAAAAATTAGATTACGGATCTATCTTGTGTTCTGAGCCAAAGTTCTCCGTAAACTTCTCAACAGATGTTGCACGTGTATTTCTTATTTAAAAAAAAAAATTAAAGATATGCTTACCAAGAGCCCACCAATCAATTGCGCTGCTATGGCCCGAACCAGTAATAATTTCCTGGAAACAAATGGCCTCCAGATAATAAGAAATCATAGATCCGAGTAAAGTTGAAAGGGAAATTTTTAAAATGCCGTTCGAGAATCAGTAGTGCTTTATGGAACAAAATGAAGTCACACTACATAAATGAAGCATGGAAAAGAAAATGCAAATATTTCATACAACTTTAAAAGATAAATTAGATATGATATTGAGGAACTGGAGTATCCCAATTAGAGATCAAATGAGAGAAAATTGATTAAGATAACTTGGACATATAACAACTACCACTGGATGCCACAATGATCTACTCTTCAAGCCATGTCACCACTAAGAAAAATAATAGAAAGATATAGGAGAATAAAGACCATATATGACTTTCAATGATCAAGAAAAAGCATACAGAATGCACTTTTTTTATAAGATGCCACCACTCACATTTGAACCGAGATGCTCTAGAATTGCTTCCTAAGCAGCGTGCCCATGAATTTCTCCATAGTGGCTTGCTACAAATCATAAATCCCCCTTCCTGAGCCACTAGGGAGAGAATATGGTGGTCTCCCTAGAGAGAAGAAGGGAAGGGTGCAAATAAAAGTATGATAATGCAATAGCTATGGTCACACCAACAACAGGGGAAACTAGTGAGGGAAATTACATGATCACACCAAGGATTAGCCTTAAGCCCATATATCTTTTGGATGGGATGAACTAAAGATATTTAAGATGATGTAGACAAGGTATGTCTGCAGATTTTAATGTTTCAATAAATGAAAGAAAAGTCGGAGTTAAATACTAAATTACTGGTTCACAGATAAGCTATGGATTCTTGAAGTTTTAGAAGTGGTACAACTAAGAACAAGTTCATTAAATATAACTTAGTTGAAGTCGAGATTCATGATAGAGGTTGAGAGAAGAAGATTGTATTTGTGCCAAATTGAAGTTGAAAGAAGATTAAGTCTAGTCCATGATAGAATTGAATGGAGAAAGTGAAATTAAGTAACAGACTCAAATAGAAAAGAAAGGCCCTTCTTAGTTTAGTTTCGTGGGTGCAGCACTTTCAAAAATTTTCAAAGTGCTCCACTTATTATTTTCAAGTCGATTTGATTTCAAAGAGCGTAAGCAATGGACAAGTCCCTAGATGATGCCTAGGCAACAACAACATAGCCTCAGTCCCAAATTAACTGGGGTCGGCTACATGGATCAAACTTTTCCATTGTGCTCGATTAAGTGTAACTAGGTGGGAACGTCCCAACGTTTATATATGTTTGATACATTTCATGAAAAGTGACAAAAGTTTTACGCTGGCTGTCAACCTATCGCAACCCTCCTCCATTTTCCAAGAATGGAAAATGAGTTTGAGGCCTCCCTCCCCCACTTTTCGGGTATGAAAAGTGAGTTTGGGACCTCCCTTACCCATTTTTCGGTATGAAAAAATAGGCGTCAGAGTCCTCCTCCTTTATCCGTACTTGGGACCGGCTATGTAGCGCACATAGTGTACAACATAGGTGGAGTTATGATGCCTAGGCAACATTGTTTTAAAATTACCCCTTAAGATTTACGAATGTATAAGGTTAACACAATACAACGCAAATCTATTGGATTACTACCCCGGAATATTTATTAAAAAAGAGTTTCCACGTAAACGGAATGAGCATAGCTTTGAGGTAATCAAGATTACATGGATGGAATAAAGGGCATAATGAATATTCAACTTACGGGAGAAATGTACTCTTCAGTTCCAACAAATGAATTAGATTGTGAAACCGGTTCTGCAACAAATGTTGGAGGTGGTTGATTTCTTGATCTTCTTCTATTTGCAGGCAGTGGTTGCTTTACAACCTGTCATGTAAGAAATGAATCGCGAAGCGGATTTTATACAAATCAACAATTTGGAGTACAGCATCCCATAAAATGTATTGCAGAGAGAATTCACAAGTGAAGTTGCATTCTAGTATAAAAATAATCTGATGCATATGAAAAAAAGGCTTGAATATGACCAAATTCTACAAACTTGTCAGGTAGATATGCTTTCAAAATTAATTTTGAATATTAGAGTACGCAAATATCTGACATTGTAATGATAAAAGAAACTAGACACATAATCACTAAATTATTTCTGCTACAAAGAGGCACTTCTATTTTGACCCAAAAAAAGAAATACAAAGAGGCCCTTCTATAGACGAGTAAAAACCAAAGAATCAACAAAATGGTGTTTCAAGATCAGTGTAGGCAAATTAATAAATTTAAAATGATAACATTACATCCTGTAAGCTATAAATATAAATGAATATGCAAGTTACTGAGAGACCGATGTTTTTTAGCAAGGCTAACAATGGTGTTTCCTGATGACCTTGTTGGAGATGTTGGGATAACCTCACATCGACTAGTTAGAAAGAAAAATAAGGCTTATATGTATAGCGTGGACACTCTATCTTGCGATGGGATTTTGGAGTAAACCCCACTTTCACACTTAATCCCATACTGACTCGTTCGGTTCATGGGATAGCATGGGATAAGTGGTGGGACTAAATAATACTAGTGTTTGGTTCGAGTTTTAAATTGATGATGGGATTATTTTAACCCACAAGAGTGGGATAAAATAAAACCATGAAATTAATGGTATAACAAATTACCCTCATATTATAACAACCAAAACACAACTCGTCCTCTCTTCTTCGATCTTCTGCTCTCTCTCTCTCTCTCTCTCTCACATATGTCGATTACGTTTTGTTGAATTGCAAGTGTTCGATCATCTCACTGCCTTGCCATCCATGATACAGTCATCCAGAAACTTACTATTTATAATAATTTGTTTTGCTAGTTTTTAGCCCTAATATTTGTGTTGCTAGTCCATTTATTTATGCATTTTAGGACTTGCAGCCTAATTTTTATGCGGCAGACTAATTTTTATGAGGTTTCTAATTAATGGAACTTTCTAATTTGATGAAAAATGATATCACCTGAAAGTAGCTTTCTTTTTGAATTTTCTCACTACAGTTGCAATCCAAATGAAAAAATCATTTGATCCCTTAATACACTATGTGGTGATGTTTATGAGGCATTGTTGATGTTGAAAGAGGGAGAGAGAAACGAAGAGAGAGAGAGAGAGAGAGAGAGAGAGAGAGAGAGAGAGTGGAGTACCTGGTTTCGAAGAAGCTCGAACACCACAACGGAGGAGGTGACGCGAAGAAGGGATAGCACTGAGAAGATGAAGCACGAATGGGTTTTAGGGTTGGGAGGAAGGAATTTTGTTGTTGATATAAGAGGGCATTTTTTTAACTTCACCTATTTAATCCCAACTTCTATACCCCCAATCGAACAAGTCCCTCTATTGGGACTAATACCTAAACCCATGATTATGGGTTTATTTTACTTGCGAACCGAACGGGTCATACATAAATTAGTCACCACACTCTTCTCACCTTGGATTGGGCCTTATATTAGTATATTACAAAAATTGAACATGGTACAAAGCCCATGGTTGGCTTAATAGTTAATTAGCCCATTGTCCAAGGCCTTGTAGACATCCAACTAAAAATAAGTTGATGATGGATCGCGGTCAAGTCCTAGTTGGACTTGGAGGAGGGAGTGTTGGAGATGTTGGGATAATCCCACATAGACTAGTTAGAAAGGAAAATAAGGCTTATATGTGTGGAGTGGACACTCCATCTTACCTTGGCATTTTTTAGTGAACTTACTTTCACACTTAAGCCCATACATAAATTAGTCGTCACACTCTTCTCACTTTGAATAACACCTTATATTATAAAAATTGAACAAACCTAAATTTGGGCATGAGAAGTAGGAAAAAGAGAAAGAAAAAAAACTTCCCAAAAACGTGATATTCCATTTTTATTTTTTCTATAATCACTAATAAAAACTCAATAACTCCACATCGCAATGGTGACGCAATGCAAAGTTTTGATTGGATTAAGAAGTTAGCAATATTAATTGTTTGAAGACGAAATAATTAGCGTGGAGAAAATGGGAGAGAGAAATGAGAAACAAGATTCCAACCTTCTTATAAATTGTAGAAATAAAGCATCCAAAAAGTAAGCATCAAGAAAGCTTAGGAAAGAGAACATAAACGTACTTGTGGTTTGCAGGATGTTAGAAATGATAAATCAAAATCGGTTAGCACAACATGCCCATCCTTTTGAAGTAATATATTTTCAGGCTTCAAGTCCCGATAGATTATTCCTGCACAGTGTAAGCGCGTAAGAAAGATAAAATGAAGAGTCATGAATCACGAAAATTATAAAATACAACAAGAACAACAACAACAACAACAACTCAATCCCGAATTATTTGGGGTCGGCTACATGGATCACACTAGTGCAGTTGATGGTGTGCTTTCCAATTCTTTTAAATCCTTCCTAATTAACGTGCCTCTAATTAGCTTTGGTCTACCACTACATCGTTGAAGTTCTCCAGTTTTTATTTAATCAAGTTTTCTAACGCGGCGTTTGTAGGTCGTCTTTGAAGGGTGTCCAAACCACCCTTCCCTAATCTTTGCGTCAATTGGTGCTACACCTACTTTTCTTTGAATTTTTGTTGTATCTCTTATTCTATCTTTACCAAGGATCGAAATTTCGATTTCGCCTTAAAATTCACGCTCTTGAAAATTAGAATTAATTCGGAAAAATTTAATTCAATGTGGAAAATTTTTGTAAGAATTCGCTAACTTAAAGAAGTTTAGAGAATTTTTATTCAAATGAAAAATAACCAAGTTTAGTTTATGAAATGGCAAAACAAACACATTTGTGCATTTCTGCTTAAGAAATCACTATTCAAAGGTTCAGAGACATTTGAATAGATACTAATAATGCATATCGTGTATGGTAAATATTGTTTTAGTAATAAAATATACTTGATCTGGTTTTATAACCTTTTTATTAATGTACATCACATAATTAAGATTCAAATTATTAAACCAGTTATCTTTATATGGGCTGAATTAGAAAATAAAAGAAACTAAAGTACTTTATCACAATAAATATATAAATAAAATTTTCTTTTCATTTTTACGTTTAAAAAATGAATGAAACCAAATTACCAAAACAGCAAAGCACCATGCCTCATATCTCATAAAGCTTTGAACCAAAAGTGCACACATATCATATCTCGATATAAAATCAAAGGCTCACATAATCGTGTGGAGATGTGTGGGTTTTGAAGTGAGTCATGCCTAATCACCCCCAAATCTCAAGACTCATCAATTGAAAACCTGCTCGACTCCTCTCCCATCCCATTCGATTTGTTCATCATCCCAAACTTCAAAGGAAGACGATGACGATTACTTTGCCGAGCAGCAAAAAAATGAAGAACGATGAAGACGACTTAGACAAGAAATATGGTAGGCGAGTGATGTTGTGAGAGAAGGTTTAAGGTTGCGATTGTGAAAGCCTGCCATGGAAAGAGAAGACACAGAGGGAGATTAAGAAGAGAGAATAGGTAGTAGTAGATTTAGAAGTCTAAGTGTTGGTTAAAGTGTGAATTGTTGGGACTGTAAGGTAAGCACAAATCTTCCGTGCCGTGCACAACTTCTCGGCTTTTTCGTTCAATTTTTTCCATTTTCCCTTGTTTTTTGATACTCATATCAGTATGTTTCCAAATTGGGCGAAACTTATGGAAAACTTCGGCAAAAATATGTAGTTTTCAATTACACAAGCTTTGTTTCGGTCTCTTCAACCTCGACAAATTTCGCCTGAAATTCGGCAAAATTTGTCGAATTTTTGTTCCTTGATCATTACGAGTTTTGACACATCCACCTAAACATTTTCCTTTCCGCTACATTCATTTTATATATTTGTAGTTTCTTTACCGCTTGACATTTACTTCCACGAATCATAGTCGGCCTAATTACAGTTCTACAAGATTTTTCTTTTAGCTTGGTAGGGGTATTTCGATCATATTACGCTTGTTGCACTCCTCCATTTCATCTATCCAGCTTGAATTCTATGCAATGTAATTTTTAATATTACCATTATTTTGTATAATCGATCCTAAATAACTAAAGTGGTTCTTCACCTCAGGAACTTCTACTTCCCTAAATTTTATCATTACACCATCTTGATGCCTAATATTTCTAAACGCATACGTAGCCTCAGTTCTAAATTAATTAGGGTATTAATCGAGGTCAGCTACGTGGATCAAACTCTTCCATTGTGCTCTATTTAGTGCAATTGATGGTGAGCTTTCCAAACCATTCAAATCTCTCTTATTTAATGCTTCCCAAGTTAACTTTGGTATGTCCCTACCTCGTCGAGTTTCTTCAGTTTCTATTGAGTCAAGTTTTCTAGTGGAGGCATTTGTAGGCCGTCTTTGCAGGTGACAAAACTACCGCAACTGCCCTTCCCTAATCTTTGTGTCAATTGGTGCTACTCCTACTTGTCTTTGAATTTCTATATTTCTTATTCTATCTTTACGAGCTTTACCACACATCCACCTAAGCATCTTTATTTTAGCTACGTTCTATTTATGTAGTTGTTGCTTTGCCGCCCAACATTTACTTTCATAGAGCATAGTTGACGTAATTGCGGTTCTATAAAATTGTTTTTTTAACTTAGTAGGAATATTTCGATCACAGATCACACCCGTTGCAATCCTCCATTTCTTCCATCCAGCTTGAATTCTATGTGTGACATCATTCTCAATATAACCATCATTTTGTATGATTGATCCTAGATATCTAAAGTGGTTCACCTTAGGAACTTCTACTTGTCCTAATTTTACCACTTCATCATCTCGATGCCTAGTATTTCTAAACTCACAGTGCATGTATTCAGTCTTCGTCCTACTCAACTTAAAATCTTTAGATTATAATGTATTCCTCCAAAGTTCTAATTTTCAATTCACTACATCATTTGTTTCATCCACTAAGACAATGTCATCTGCAAATAACATACACCACAACATATCCTCTTGAATATGTCCAGTTAGTTCATCCATAACTAGAGTAAAGAGATATGGGCTTAAAGCTGATCCTTGATGTAGTCATATTGTAATGGAAATTTTTTTTATAGTTCCTCCCCAAATGTCTTTATACTCATTACTACTCTTTCATACATATCCTTAATAGTGTCTATGCATCTAGCATTCACTCTCTTTCTTTCTAGAACCCACCAAAGAACATCTCTATGAATCCTATCATATGCTTTTTTTAAATCTACAAATACCATACAAAGATATTTTTTTCTTTTCTCTACATTTTTACAAGGAAAATCACCTCCATAGTTGACCTCCCAGGCATGAAGCCAAATCGATTCTCTGATATCGTTGTTTATCTTCTTAGCCTATTGTCAATTATCCTCTCTCAAAGTTTCATAGTATGGCTCATAAGTTTAATTCCCTTATAGTTTGAACGATTTTGAATGTCTCCTTTGTTTTTGAAGATTGGTACAAACGTGCTTCTTCTCCAATCCATTGGCATCCGTTTTGAATTTAAAATTTTGTTGAAAAGTTTTATTAACCAAGTCAATCCAATTTCTCCTAAGCATTTCCAAACATCTATGGGTATTTCATCTGGGCCATATGCTTTCCTTATTTTCATCATTTTCAATGCCTCTTTAACTTCTGAAATTTTAATATTGCGTGTATAGTTTACAATTCTTTCTTGGTGTGGGTTTTCATCTACTATGATATCAACTTGGTCATCATTCATCATTAAATAAACTATCGAAGTAGCTTCTCCATCTCTCCTTACTATCATCTTCGCGCGTTAAAACATTTTGATTTTCGTCCTTAATACATTTTACGTGGCTTAGGTCTTGTTTCTTTTTATCTCTTGATTTGGCTAGCCTATAAATATATTTTTCTCCATCTCTATTACCTAACCTTGTATATAGATCTTTCATGAAATTTGTTTTAGCTTGACTAACTACTTTTTTAGCTAGTTTTCTAGCTTCTCTATATTGATTGTACGCATCTTTATCTTGATACTTAGATATTTTCCTGTACATCTCTCTTTTAGTCTCAATTGCTCTTTGGACATCCTCGTTCCACCACCATGTTTCCTTCTTTGGTGGTCCCAAGCCTTTAGATATACGTAACACGTTTGATGCTACACTCCTTATGCAACTACTCATTTCTAGCCATATTGTATTAGTATCTACATCAAGATTCCAAACATTTTCCTTTAGAAGTTTTTCTCTAAACTCTACTTGTTTACTATTTTTTAGGTTCCACCACTTTATTCTAGGGTCTTTGTCTCTTTTAGTCCAATTAGGTACAACTAACTTATGTTTGGATAGTAAGCGCTTCACCAGGTATTTCTAAACTCATAATACACATATTTGGTCTTCGTCCTACTCACCTTACACCCTTTAGATTCCAATGTATTCCTCCAAAGTTCTAATCTCCAATTCACTCTATCTCTTGTTTCGTCCACTAGGACAATATCGTCTACAAATAGTATACATCATGGCGTGAAAATTATAAAATAATACACTTAAATCAAAATATTCCTTTTCTATTCTTTTGCAAATTGTAATGGAAGTAAAAAACTTCTTTAAATTTATTCATCTGAACTATAAAGACGATATCACAATAATAGTTTCAAGACAATACTATAAAACTTGCGCCTTGGGAAGCAAGAAACAGTGATATTCTCTCACAAATTAGCATTTGAAGCAGCGAATTCTCTTGGCAAGACTTTCCAAATTGTAAGAAAAACATAATTTAGAGATATTGTTGCATAATTGTACTCTTCTCTTTTGGGAAAAAGATGTGAATCAAAAGTCGTCCAATTACGGAATCATCACCATGTCAATGTGATAGAAGAGAGGTTGTCACTAAGATATACACATATCCCCCATCCCACTACTTCCATACAAGTTTGTTAGAATTGGGAACCTATGCAGGAACTACAAGAGGCAAAGGAGAATAGATCGCGAGTCTGAAGCAGAACTTTAATTGCATTACCACCAAGAGTCTCTTTGGCATTAGTTTTGAAAATCTGAAATCCACATTGCATATGATGAAAATTCACAACCTTCTTGTTGGGAAGTATGGATATCTCTTTTTAATTTTTATGACAAGGCTAAGAAATCATTTTTTTCCAAATATATTACTTCTATTTGATTAAGATTGACAGAGTGATTAGTTCCTGATTGCTTCACTTTATTTTTCCTTGTTTAGTGCAGACAATGTCCCCTATGGTATGCAGACGAGAGTTAGAGTTGTTTAGGACTCCTGCTTTATGCATTAGTCATTTCTAAGGTTTAATATAAATATATCTAGATAAAAGTTTTTCTCCTCAAGACTGCATGTTGCAAATGCAATGTAAAGATAAATATCCGTAAAAAAAAGTATGATCTTTTCAAGTGAAACAATAAATAGTTTTTAATCAATAATCGTACCTAAACAATGAAGATACTCCAATCCAACTACAACTTCAGCCGCATAGAACCTGGAAAGAACGACATCTATCATTTAGAAGGTAAGCAAAAAGAAAAATAATCTAGCATATGCTAATTTTGCCATAGGAAAAGAAAAACACAACCTGCATTCTCTTAGCTGAAAAAATATTCAAATGAAATATAAATGGTACCTAGCAGATTCCTCTTTAAAATTCTTCAGGGGTTGCTTATCTAGCAAAGCAAAAAGCTCTCCTCCAGGACAAAAGTCCGTTATCAAACAAACATGTGTCTCGGTCTAGAAAAGGAAAAAACCAAAAGATTAATAACATTCAAAACAAAAATTTATATTTGTTAATATTAAAAATTATTGTTTGCAATCAAATATTTTTTAAGTATAGGTAATGGCTTTAAACAACACGTTGAAGCTTACATCTCTAGGTCGCAGCTCCAAATAAGCCAGAATTTTGATAGGATTATTTATGCCTAGTACTTGTGATGTAAGAAGTGTGCCTCAAGGATTGAGTCTGATGTGTATTAATAGCATTGCAACTAACCAGTAACATGTTAAGATAAATCACAGACTTATTGAGGCATACATTTAGTTTGCGTATGTTTGTTTCATGCAGAGTTTGAAAATTTTCTGAAATTCTCCAAATCAATTAAATTTTCAGAGTACTGTAAATGAAAATATTACAAAAAAATCCATCAATATTAGGAAAAAGGTATGTGATATACGAATTTTGATGCTAACTTGCAAGAAAGATGAAATATAGTTATACTCGGACCAAAGCACGCTAGAAAATACAAGATTTAAAACCATTCTCATGTATAACAAATGAAATCTATCAAATTGCCAAAAGAAGAAAGAAAATGATCCAAAATGATCGCAACCAGTAAAACTGACTTTTAAAAAACTCAAGATCAGGTATAAAAAAGAGAAAAACAACAACAACAACAACAACATAGCCTCAGTCCCAAATTAACTGGGGTCGGCTACATGGATCAAACTTTTCCATTGTGCTCGATTAAGTGCAATTGATGGTGAGCTTTGCAAACCATTCAAATCTCTCCTAATAAAAAAGAGAAAAAACATGAATTATTTTAAGCAACAAGCTTTCTTAATGTGCCTTAAGAAAAATAAGGTGTAATGACATTCAATGACGTTTTTGTTTCTAAGATGTTTACTTAGCTGATCTTATATTTCCCTATCCTGTTGAAATTTTACAGCACACGTCATTTTAGACTTCCCTGAACTAATTCCCAATTTGTGGGGTGGGGATAAATTACAGTGCAAAGAAATGTATCACATGTTACTTCTTCAAGTTGATGAACCATTTTTTGTTCTTTGGAGACATTTAAAATTGTCCAAGTCTAGTACAACAGAAGAGAATGACGCAGATACCAATTATGGATCGGGTAAATGCTGCATTTGACACACTTAAAGTCACACATCAAGTGACTGGTAACCATGAGATACACTTCAAAATTCATGCGATACACTTTGAAATATCTCTAGACACATCTCGAAATGTAAGGCACGACTTTCAAACAAGTGTGACTTTTAAGTGTGTCAACATATCATTTTCTTTACGTTATCTTATGATTATTATTATTATTATTATTATTATTATTATTATTATTATTATTATTATTATTATTATTATTATTATTATTATTTTGGTTCATAGCTAATTCCTACAGCAATTTTATTAAGTGTGATTTTTAGGACGAATTCTCTTGAATAAGTATCTTTATTTAATTTTAGAATAATTTAGTTTCTGAAATATAGCACAAGGCTTCTAGATATTTGATTTTCTACAATTACGAGAACAGGCTCCATATTTGGGATGGTATTTTGAAAAAATTGAAGAATTTTATTTCCTTCAAACCTTGGCTATTTTGAAAAAAATTGAAGAAGAATGTTATTTCCTTCAAACCTCCAGGTTGTCACGTACTTCACTTCATTTTACCTTTTTACATTTTCCAGTGCCTCTTTATATACTCAAGCCTCGTAAGCAACAAGAAAGAGGAAAAAGAAAGTGAAAAACAGATGTACCTGGAAAGAACTATACAGAGTTGGAAGGAATGGATGGTCCAAAAGTGAAATTATTTCTCTCTCAACACATGCCCGATGAACCTGTCACAGAGGGATTTTATGTTTTACTGAAAAAGACATTATGAAGCAACTTTAATTTCGTTTATAGAAACTAAGAGATCTATATCAAACTGTCAAATGATGCAAGCAATTGATGAAAACTATAGGAAGCTTTAAACCACGCATTTACATATTTGCAAATTAAAAATCAAGCATATCCTGCTTCTTTCAGTGCACTGACAAACAACCACAACATTGGGTATTTCTTATTATTGATATCTGGAATTTTGGAAGACACATAACGAAACTCTAGTAATTACTCAACATTACTAAATTTTGTGAAATCATGACCTGATCTTATAAGTACCATGAGATGCAGTAGCCACTACTACTATACTGTTAGGATTTGTATCCTAGTGTTATAAAGATTCAAATAATTTTTGTTTAAGAAAAATGGAAGCAAATATCGATATAATGGTTCACCTCTGTTTGACCCCTAAAAGTCGTGGATAGTTCAATGATGGAAACGTTATTAGAAAGGAAGGTATTGCTTTCCTGGTTCTAAACGAACTTAACAAACATTTTTTGTATGTACAGGGGAATTGGGTAAGTAGAGTGATTATGATTTATCCTCCACTAGAATCTTCAGAAATTACTCACACTGGCATCATGAATTTCCATCACAAAATTCATAATGGAAGTTTAGCATGTAAAAGATAGTAATGAAAGTTCAGCAAGAATTTGGGATTAAATTGTCCGTGAGAACATACATACATCAAACATATTCTCAACTACATGAATTAGATGAGTCATAACTTCATTTACATCACTCTGCTCTTCAGTTTTGAGTGGAATGTAATCAACCAATCGTGGCTAAAATAAAGTTGCAGCCAAGCAAATCTGACGCAGCGGAGATCTTCTAAATCAGTTGAACGAATCCACGAACAACTCGATCTAGGTCAGAACTTAAGCCAAAGTTCAAAAATTCTTTTATTTCAATCAAAACTACGAATTACACCCAATAGATCGCTTAAATAGCGAAACCCTAAAATTTGCCAAAAATAGTAAAAGTCCAAAAAGCCCTAAACTGAAAACTAGACGAAAAATAGAAACAAACGCCGCAAACGGCAATAAAAACGGAAATTCCTAATGAAAGTTATAAGCGAAGTTTCCTAAAATAGCAAAATTGCCGTTTCGGAGGGCGAAACGATGGAATTTCGCCGAAAAACGTCGTAGTCACAGCATAGCTGTGAGTCGTGATCTCCACGTCGTTTCCAATAAACCCATACCCCCGGATCGCTGCGAGTCATATCTTTTCCTATTTTTCCAAGAATTTGCAACTAATTCTTGGACTTCATCATTATCCTATCAAGAATTTGCAAACTAATTATTGGGCTTCATTATCCTATCAAGAATTTGCAAGCTAATTCTTGGACTTCATCAAAATCAAAGTCAAATTAACAAACCTTGTTTTTCTTCTAAGAAAAAAAATAAGGTTCTGTAATTTAAGTCTCTCAATAAAGTAAAAGAAACGAGCATAAACAAATTCAAAAGATGGAAATAAGGACCCTGATAATTCTTATACAATCTGGTATAAAAATAAAACCATGACCTTTTCTGATAGCACAAAAATGACACCAAACGACGAACGACTAATGGGCAAAGCAAATTAAGCACAGTGACAACAACCAATCTACTCCGTGAGATGGTCATATCAACAAGCTAGAGTTACAAACATGAGAGTTCCCTTCCACAATGACTAAATAGGAGAAGTTACAGAATTAGGACTTTTGAAATGGGGAGAATTCGTATCCAGATTTGGAATGAAGATCATCATCATGCATAATCCTTGATCTTCTGATTTCAGATTTCCAACATGGAAAGCACCTATACCTCTTGACTAATTTACCCACCACAGCTTTAATAGTTAGAACTGGCATCATTTAAAACTTCAAGGCCAATCTCACACTATTCCATCACAAAGACTAAAGAAGGTAATTCAACCAATAGAGAAAGACTATATAATTAGAAATGGGGGAAGGTGAAGGAAAAGATATCAGATTGCTAGAGAACCACTTGGCCCTAAAGCTCTAATAAGACTACACCCTCCCTTGTTTAGTCTCATCCTACACAAGAAGAATTTAATGAAAGAAAGAAAAGCATACAAATAGAATACCAGCACTAAAACGGATAAAAAATGCTAACAAGGATCTTCTTCTGTTCTTTTTGGGAAAGGAAATGACACTAGATAATCTAAAGAACCAAAGGAGGAAGAGAAACCACTAAAAGAGAACAAATAAACCAGCTAAAACATGTGAGCTCAATCCCCATAAGTATCTGAATAATGAAACCTTCTGAAAGCAATGTCCAACAATATGACAACAAGATGTGATAGATCAACTCCATAAAGATTTTTGAATTCATAACCTCACTCTTGATCTTGCCACCATTCCTCTATCCACGAAAACCAACTATAGCAGAAACTGAAACATCCCAAAAATCATTTGATATTCGCCAACAGCTCAGTGAAGTCAATGTTAATACCGCTCTTTGTAACTTATCTACCCTTTGAGATTTCATAATATGGTATCCAAAAATATTAAAACAATATTAATAACCTTAAATTCTCGAAGTTCATTCAAGTTTATCTATCTCATAATATAAAATAAAATATCAAATCCAAACCAAATCGCCATCAACCCACTATGTACATTTATATCAACAAGAGACAACAGGAAGGCAATGTAATATCATCTCTAAAAATTAAAATTCCTCAAGGAAAGTAATCCAGATGCATTTTTCTTTGCCTTTGAGCAAATGCAGTTTTGTAGAAGCTAAACGCTCAACACTTCTGGGTAGAAGATAGCTATGACGCTTTTGAGAACATATGCGTCTTGCAGTGGCAATTGATATCAAATGCAAGTGAAACTTATGAAAATATATAAACGATAAATTTAAGCACGATAAGGCAGATGATAACTGAAGAACCCAAGGAAGACTGATCACAAAAGGAAGTTTGAGTTGCTTATCCCACACGAGAGCTTAAGTTACCTCAAGAGGGTTTTTGTTCTTCCATTGGGCAACTACAATGTTTTGTTGCATTCTAAAACACAAAATTTGAGGATCCACCTCATGTTCCTGCAAAGAAGTTCAGTTCCTCAAAGATATTCACTATCAGTCTATCACTATAAACTTTAAATCCAAAATGGACGCACTTAAACTCACAAAGCGAGGTAATGAGAATAACATACTTTAAATAAAAATGTCACAGTTGGACACTTCACTAGGTTAATTTTATCCTACATTTCCTTAATAATAGAAAACGATGCACACTGTAATCGAACATAACTTTAAGTTTCCTTTTTTAATTTTTGTCAGGGTATCTTTCAGTCTTATTTCTATGTAATTTAACAGAGAACTAACTTTTTAAGAGTAAAAATATCAGCATATAACCTAGTCATGTGCTTCCCCCCACTTTCCGAAATAAATTTGAAACGTCTTAGTTTCCCCAAAAGAGTGATTATGAACAAAAACAAACAGATTAAAATTTATATACGAGAAAGTAGAAACATAGAGAAAGGAGGACAATCAAAGTTGGAGCAAAGAAATCATTCATTACTGTTGAAGCCAAATACATGCCTTGTTACGGTTCATCATCACGGACTTATCCATAGCTTTCATAGCATATAACTCACCAGTACCTTGCAATTCCACCAAATGAACACTGCAGCAAGAGCTTGGAAAATTTAATCTAATATCAAAGTCTTAAGTTTCACACCATGCAACTAAAGTCAACCAGCTGAAAGAAGACAATTGAAATAACAATACGACATAATAACAAAAGAAGGTGAATTAAAACTTAAATCAATATGAACTCTTTCATACTAAGGAAAGCACATACATTGATCACCTAGATATGCTAAATCATAACTATGAAACAAATGATACTAACTTCACATAAGCGGTTGATAATGCTCAATCCGGCAGAAAATTGTTATCTCATAATAGAGTATTATATTATTTTTTAGGCTCGTAAATGGAGATTTAAAGAGATACACATCTAGTCTCTTTTAATCAAGTATTTCGGTACATAAAGCACAAAAATTTTCAAAAACTTTTCTAAACATAGTCACATTTAACACAAATTCACAATTGAAGGAGAATTTGTATTATTGCGTACCTAAAAAGGAATGAAGATCATAAAGAATAGGAAAACTTAAAGAGATCCATCATTAGAGTCAACCCCTCCCATAATCTAAGATATTCAGTAAGAGCCAAAGAAGAGGCTAAAAAACTGGGAGATTGAGGGTCATTGCAAATGGTTAAGGATCTCGAAGCGAGCCTTCGTCGGACCTAAACTATTTCCAATGGTTTATCTCTAGGAGATTACAAATTTACAGTTAAGTTATAGGAGATTCAAAATTCATAATCATGTGCCTTCCGTAAAGTTTCACCCCATGTAGCTTGAGGGAAATCCACTATGTGAAAAACCTTTAGTTGGAGGCAACTAACTGAGCTTATGTTATCTTTTATAGTTACAAGTGGTTTTAGAAGACTTAAAACTGTGTGGAAAGGATGTATAATAGGTCAATAAAACAGATAACCCTGTGTAATATGACTGCACCAAGCATGTCAAAGTAGAAGTATGTTTTATAAAGAAGAAACTGGATAGAAAACTGATTCGTTCCTCATTTGTGTTAACCAAAGGTAGCATGTCAAAGTAGACGTACGTTTTATAAAGAAGAAACTGGATAGAAGACTGATTCGTTCCCCATTTGTGTTAACCAAAGGTCAACTTGCTGATGATTTAACTAAGAGATCAACTGGTAATCCATTTCAGTTCATTAGCAAGTTGGAAATGGAAAGATTTTCTCACTAGCTTGAGGAAAAGTGTCAAAATAAATACGAATAGTTATGCCGATTTTACAACTAGCAAATGGTTAATTGCATCTGTGTATATATGCTCTACTTGACATGCATATTCCATAGCTCACATCTTTGATAAAGGCTTAAATCTCACATATTTCTGTGAGTTCTTTGATTGAAATTTGAATACACAAGAAATACTTTCTAATAATTTCACAGTAGAGTCGTTGGTCTGTTCTAGGGGTGGCAAAAGTTATCCAGACCCGTTTGTCCGGTTTTGTCCTGACCCGTTTTAAACGGGTTCGAGCAATATTTTTGTAAAAAACATACAGGTCTGGACAATTTTTTGTGTCCGTTTAAAAATACGAGACCGGGTCCGGACAAAAATTTCAAAAAAACGGGTACCCGTTAGTGATTAATTTGAAGTTGGTAATTTCACAATCCATGTCTTTTAACTTTTTAAGCCTTAACCCTTTTCTCCCTCCCTTCTCGGGCTCTCCCAGTCATCACGGCCTCACAAGTCACAACATCGCAAACCCTAACGCCGCCTCTCACCGCCTCTCACCGTCTCGAGACTCTCGACTCTCACCGCCTCACTCCGCCTCACGGTCATCTCTCACCGCCTCGCGTCTCACGGCAACGCACGGCGTGCCTCAATCCGCCTCCGTCCGCCTCTCACTCGCTCTGCCTCACGGTCGTCTCTCACCGCCACTCCGCCTCACACGGCTCACTGCCACTCCTCCTCACCCTCAGTCATCCATCTCACAGTCATCTCTCACCAGTCACCACCACTGTGCCTCACATGGCTCACTGCCACTCCGCCTCACCCTCAGTCACCACGTACGGCGTGCCTCAGTCGGTCATCTCTCCCGGCTCTGCCTCTCACTGTCTCACTCTCCCGACTCTCACGGTCTCACCTCTCCCGTCTTCGTGGTCACTCCGCCACAACTCTGCCTATCACTCTCCTCTCCTCTCGCCTCTCAATTTTTGGCCCGCAGCTCTGCCTGCTCATCTCTTCTACTCTCAATGTAAGTTTTTTCTACTCCTTCTCGATTCACATACATGTTTCTTGTTTGATTTTTCTAAAATTCGTTTCAAATATATTTTCTCACTTAAGCTGATTTGATGATGTTGTTTTTCATTACTAAGTTTCATACTTCCATCAATCTAGCTAGCTAGCTTGCTTATTGCTTTAAATGAGGAGACAATGGAGTATGGGCGAAACAAGATCACAAAATTAGGGTTTCTCCATGTGGGTCTAGTTGATGATGGAATGATTTTATTTGAGCTTATATGCATTATTTGATTTAATATATCTTCAATTATCTATATATATTATGGTCTCTACTAATTAACTAGTCATTATTTCTTTTTTGTTCACATAAATGCTTATAAGATGTGGTCCATTAGTTCCATGACCCTATGATTTGAAATTAAAGAATTACAAATTTGATTCTTCTTTATGTAGCATCACATATTAAAGCATCCGTGGTGTAATGTTATTTGATGATGTTGTTGTTCAATAAACATATATTTTTTTGTTCTGACTCAACCTTGCGGTCGGGGTTGCGGTGTTCCATTAACTAATTGCCTTTATTTGATTAGGAAAAAAAAAGAATGCAATGCGATTTTATTACTTTGTGTGCAACTGTGCATCCTTCATATTTTTTAATGAAATTAATCCACTAGATTTTGATATGATTTTCATTTTATATTATTGCAGCGTCATGGGTGCTAATATGCATAGCATTGCATCTAATCCTCCTCAAAAGAAGAGGAAAAATCAGTCTAAAGTGTGGGATGATTTTACTGTAATTCCTCCTGACACTTCTGAGTATCCGGATAATAGGAAGAGAGGGAAATGCAAACATTGTATAAGTGTTGTTTTGACTTACGGTAATAATGGTACAAATGGCATGAAACGACACTTATCAAGTTGTCCTAATTATAGTCGTTTTGGTAACCGTGATGTGGGACAAATGATATTAGAATCGTCGGTTATGCGGGAATATGGGATTGAGGTCTATAAAATATGATTCCGGAGTTCATCGTGAAAATATGGCAATGATTCCGGAGTTCATCGTCGCCCGGATGTGAAGAAAAATGAGCAAGGGTTCCCACACAAAGGACGGGTGTGGGTAAAGAAGCTAGTTCAAAACAAAAACGAAAACAAAAACAAAATCATAGATACGAACACTAGATCTTTTAGGCAAAATAGAAATAGAAAGGAAAAACAAATACAAAGGGGAGAAAAAATTCGTTTAGGAACATGGAACATAGGAACACTTACGGGGAAGTCAATAGAACTAGTAGATACCATGATTAGAAGGAGAGTCAATATTGCTTGCCTCCAAGAGACAAAATGGGTAGGAGAAAAGAGTAGAGAAATAGGAAGCACAGGGGTTTAAATTGTGGTACACTTGGTATAGATAGAAAATGCAATGGAGTAGGAATTGTGGTGGATAATGATTATAAGGACAAGGTCGTAGAGGTTAAAAGAATGGGGGATAGATTGATTCTAGTTAAATTAATTATCGGAGACGAAAAAATTAACATACTTAGCGCATATGCACCACAAGTAGGATTAAGCGAGAGCATCAAACACAAGTTTTGGGATGATATGGATGGATTTATGCAGAGTATACCATTAGATGAAAAGGTTTTTATTGGAGGAGATTTAAATAGGCATGTCGGGGTAAGTAACGATGGGTTTGAGAGAGTTCATGGAGGTTTTGGTTACGGTAATAGAAATGAAGAAGGAGAATCAATTTTAGAATTTGCTTCAAATATGATCTTGTCTTAGCAAATACTAGTTTTAGGAAGAGGGAGTCGCATATAATTACTTTTAGTAGTGGTCATAACAAGAGTCAAATAGATTTTCTTTTAACAAGAAAAATAGATAGAAAACTATGTAGAGGCGCAAAGTAATACTGGTGAAGCACTTACTACCCAACATAAGTTAGTAGTACTTGATATTAAGCTAACAAAACGGAAAAATATGAATAAAAGAGTTAGCGACCCTAGAATAAAGTGGTGGAACCTAAAACATAGTAAACAAGTAGAGTTTAGAGAAAAACTACTAAAGGAAAATGTTTGGAATCTTGACTTAGATGCTAATACAATGTGGCTAGAAATGAGTAGTTGCATAAGGAGGGTGGGATCAAACATATTAGGTAAATCTAAGGGCTTGGGACCTACAAAGAAGGAAACATGGTGGTGGAACGAGGATGTCCAACGAGCAATTAAGACTAAAAGAGATATGTATAGGAAAATACCTAAGTGTCAAGATGAAGATGCGTACAATCAATATAGAGAAGCTAGAAAACAAGCTAAAAAAGTAGTTAGTCAAGCTAAAACAAATTTCATGGAAGATTTATATACAAAGTTAGGTAATAGAGATGGCGAAAAATATATATATAGGCTAGCCAAATTAAGAGATAAAAAGAAACAAGACCTAAGTCATGTAAGATGTATTAAGGACGAAAATCAAAATGTTTTAACGCGCGAGGAGGATATTAAGGAGAGATGGAGAAGTTACTTCGATAGTTTATTTAATGATGGCCAAGTTGATGCTATAATAGATGAAAACCCACACCAAGAAAGAAATGTAAACTATACACGCAATATTAGAATTGTAGAAGTTAAAGAGGCATTGAAAAGAATGAAAATAGGGAAAGCATGTGGTCCAGATGAAATACCCATAGAGGTTTGGAAATGCTTAGGAGAAATCGGATTGACTTGGTTGACAAAGCTTTTCAATAAAATTTTAAAATCAAAACGGATGCCAATGGATTGGAGAAGAAGCACGCTTGTGCCAATCTTCAAAAACAAAGGAGACATTCAAAGTTGCTCAAACTACCGGCGAATTAAACTTATGAGTCACACTATGAAACTGTGGGAGAGGATAATTGACAATAGGCTAAGGAGAGAAACAACAATATCAGAGAACCAATTTGGTTTCATGCCTGGGAGGTCAACTATGGAAGCGATTTTCCTTGTAAGACGATTGTTAGAAAAATATAGAGAAAAGAAAAAAGATCTTCATATGGTATTCGTAGATTTAGAAAAAGCATATGATAGGGTCCCTAGAGATGTTCTTTGGTGGGTTCTAGAAAGAAAAAGAGTGCACGCTAGATACATAGACACTATTAAAGATATGTACGATGGAGTAGTAACGAGTGTAAAGACATTTGGAGGAGCTACAAAAGAATTTCCCATTACGATAGGACTACATCAAGGATCGGCTTTAAGCCCATATCTATTTACTTTAGTTATGGATGAATTAACTAGACATATTCAAGAGGATATACCATGGTGTATGCTATTTGCGAGATGATATTGTCTTAGTGGATGAAACTAAAGATGGAGTGAATAGGAAATTAGAACTCGGAGAAATACATTAGAATCTAAAGGCTTTAAGTTGAGTAGGACGAAAACGAATACATGCACTTGTGAGTTTGGAAACACTAGACATCGAGATGACGGAGTGGTAAAATTAGGGGAAGTAGAAGTGTCTAGGGTAAACCACTTTAGATACCTAGGTTCAATCATACAAAATGATGGTAACATTGAAAATGATGTCACACATAGAATCCAAGTGGATGGAAGAAATGGCGGAGTGCAACGGGGTGATTTGTGATCGACATGTTCCCACTAAGTTAAAAGGAAAATTTTATAGGACCACAATTAGGCCAGCTATGCTCTATGGAAGTGAATGTTGGGCGGTAAAGCAACAACAATTACATAAAGTGAATGTAGCGAAAACGAGGATGCTTAGGTGGATGTGTGGTAAAACCCGTAAAGATAGAATAAGAAATATAGAAATTCAAAGACAAGTAGGAGTAGCACCAATTGATACAAAGATTAGGGAAGGGCGGTTGCGATGGTTTGGTCACCTGCAAAGACGGCCTACAAATGCCCCAACTAGAAAACTTGACTCAATAGAAACTGTAGAAATTCGACGAGGTAGGGGTAGACCAAAGTTAACATGGGATGCATTAATTAAAAGAGATTTGAATGGTTTGCAAAGCTCACCATCAATTGCACTGAATCGAGCACAATGGAAAAGTTTGATCCATGTAGCCGACCCCAGTTAATTTGGGACTGAGGCTATGTTGTTGTTGTTGTTGTTGTTGTTGTTGATAGTTATCATGCATGAATTGCCTTTCACCTTTGTGAACTATGAATATGTTAAGTACTCTTATACCTCTCTTGTTCCTGAAATTAAGTGTGTTTCGAGAAACACAGTCAAGGCAGATATATTGAAAATCTACAAAAGGGAGAAGAGAAAACTTTTTAATTTGTTGCAATCTCTTCCAGGGAGAGTGTGTTTGACTTCTGATATGGGGACTTCCATTACATCTGATGGTTATATTACTTTGACTGCTCATTATATTGATGAGGATCGGGTGTTGCGGAAAAGGATTTTGAATTTTTGCTTTATGCCACCTCCACATAGTGGTGTAGCAATTGCCGAGAAAATTTTTGCTTTGTTAGGGTCATGGAACTTTGATAAGAAGTTGTTGTCCATTACTTTAGACAATGCAAGCGCAAATGACATTTTGTTGGAATTTTCAAAAATACTTTGAGAATTAAGGATGCATTGCTAGTTGGTGGTGATTTCTTTCATACGCGATGTTGTGCACATATTTCAAATCTTATGGTCCAAGATGGTCTTAAAGAAATTGAAAAGATACTTGACAAAGTTCGTGATAGTATCAAGTTTGTAAAAGGATCACAGTCTCGAAGGAAAAAAATTTGGATTGTGCTACACAATTGGTAATCGATTGCAAGAAAGGATTGGTGCAAGATGTGGTTACAAGATGGAATTCTACATACCTAATGATTGAATCTGCGTTATATTATCATAATGCTTTTGCCCATCTTGCTTTGAGTGACACGAATTATGTATTTTGTCCTGAGTTGGAAGAGTGGAATCAAGTAGAATATGTTTTTAAGTTTTTGAAAATATTTTATGATCTAACAAATATATTTTTTGGTGCAAAGTATCCGACAATCAATCTTTTCTTTCATGGAATGTGGAAAATTCAAGCTCAGTTGAAGGATGAATTGAAGAACCCGAATCATTTCATTCGATCCATGGCTTCAAAAATGCAATTAAAATTTGACAAATATTGGAAGGATTGTAATGAGATTTTGGCAATTGGTGTCATTTTAGATCCTCAGTACAAAACAAAAGTGGTCGACTTTGCTTTTTCAAGGATTTATGGTGATGAAGGCAAGTTCAAGGTTGCTATAATTCGCGATAAACGTCAATTGTTGTTCGAGACATATTCTCGTGAATCTCATAATTCGAGTGGAGATGTTTCATTCACTAGCAACCAAACGCCACAATTTGTTGAAGCAAATGATATAAGAGAATATGATCTCTATGCTATGGTATGTTCTACATGATTTTATTTTATTTTAGTGTTTGATTTAGTTGTGGTTCTTACATTATGATTATCTTATTGTTTATAATTGTGTGTTAGGGTTATGGTTTTTTCCAAGGTGATGATGTTTCTAATGAACAACAATCGGAATTAGATATTTACTTGCATGAGCCATTGCTTGATAGAAAGAAGAATTTAGACATCATAGATTTTTGGAAATCCGTTCAATATCGATATCCAAAGTTGAGTATGATGACACGTGATGTTTTATCCATTCCTTTAACTTCAGTTGCTTACGAGTCAGCTTTTAGTACAGCTGGTAGAACACTTGACAAGTATAGAAATTCTCTTTTACCCGAAAATGTTGAAGCATTGATATGTTGTCGTGATTGGGTGAATGGAGCAAAGTTGAAGAACAAATCTGGTGAGCTTTATGTAATTAGTTATTTGATTGGTAAACTATAAGTCTAAATTGATTTGTTGTGTTTGATTTTTTTTTATGTAGATGCTCGAAAGAAAGATTTTGATGATATCAATGCAGAAATGTTGAAATTGAAAATAGATCTCAATCCCACAACAACTTCTGGGCAAGCTTCAAATGATGTGGAGGTTGAAGATGTTGATGACGAAGATGATGAAGTTGAAAGTTTGGGTACTATTGCGTTATTTACTGTTATGTTTAAATGATTGAGCTTTTACAATTAATGAAAACATTTTTTTTCTATTGTCTTTCAGATGAATGACTTGAGGGATTAGAGACGGAGTAACGGAGAGTTGAAGTATGTGGATTGTGAAATTGTGTGGGATGAGTTGAAGAACCACACTAAATTTTTTATTTCATGTTTGTGTCATGAACTTTCTTATGTTGTTGTTGTTGATGCATGAGGTGAAGATATACTTTGATAATTTGGACTATTGAGACGATCTCTCTTTTTCTAAACTTTTGTGATGTTTATATTGGAAATTAAAAAATTGGGCTGTTATGTATTTATTTTTTGGTAATTGAATGTTAGGTGACTTGTAGACTTGTAGTTGAGGTTTTTTTTTTTAAATAATTGATAAATAAAATATTTAATCATATTTAAAAATAAAAATTGGACAAAACGGGAGCCGTATGTTTCACAAAAATATGGTTCTGGACAAAAAAAAAGTGTCCGTTTTAAAAACAGGAACGGGTCCGAACACTAAATTTAATCATTATAGGAAGGGTGTGTCCGGTCCCCTTTTTTTGCCAGCCCTAGTTTGTTCATTTATATTGATGAGTCTTACGACAGATAAGTTGAAATATTACAGACCATGTTTTCATTCCACAAAAAAAAAAAAAAAAAAAAAAAAACTATCTTTTCACAAAGACTCTGAAAGATTTGAGATATATCAGTTATAATTGAACTTAGCAGAGATTTAAGTTGTCCAAGAATTTTCACAAGAAATAGTAATTTGCAGATGAACAACAGAGAAATAGCAAACCTGCCAGTGTCACCGCAACCCAAAGGTTTTATGGGCTTAAAATGTTTCAATCCAATTATTTCACCACGAGCAGTGATCTACAATCTCAACACAGAGAAGCGAAGAAAGTGTGAAAAGTAATATTTGAAAATTATTTATAGACAATTAACAAAATAACATCAGAAGTAAGCTTTTGAAACAGTTGAAAATACTTGTGTCTGTTGAAAAACTCAAAAGATAAATCATTAAATCCACACAGCTAGCATAAATAATCTGTCAAATACACATTTTAAGTCTACCACTTCACCAATTAATATCATATTGAACCAAAAGCATGTGACATCCTAAACTACATTTTGAAACAAAATGCAAACATGAGCACATTATGAAATCGATGCATAAAGATTGGGATAGTATCTTGTATCCCATTTATCATGGCTAGATCATGTTGACAGTACCAAAATTAGAAATTTTTGCATATAATGCAGATCCATAATATGAAGAGTAGTCTCAGGTTGCAGATGTTCTTAATAGATTAGTAATCATTGGCAACTGAAGTAAACTTGAGAACAATGAACTTCCTTCCTTGGATGATACAACATTCAAAAGAACATACTCTCAAAAAGAAATATTTCAAACCAGGAACTGAAAACAAGAAAATCCTAGCACCAAAAGAATCACTAAACTTCCTAACTTGAAATCAATTCTGAAAGAAAAGGCAAAAAAATCAGTAAGGAGATAAATAGCAAAACAAAGCAGGTTGACTATTTTAAACCCCAAAATATAGGATGAAAGAACAAGCATGCTGAAAATGCAAAATATGATAGATGAGGCAATAAAGATTCAGCCAAGGAAAAATAGAAATTAATGACTAAATTATAACTAGAGAAAATCCCAGAGAAATTGGATCGTTGCACTTTTTCTTATATCAAACGTGTTTCAAATGAAAGGCCTTTCCTATATCAAAGCCTCAAAAGTAGAATATCTGGCAGCTTGCTTAAGAAGATGAGATAGGAAAAAATAAACATATGACAAGTTTGAACAGAATAACAAACCACGTGTACTAATGACCAACATAAATGAAAGAAAAGTCCCGTCAAAGATGAATCATATTCAATATGCTCTCTGTAATTGAAAAGAAGCTAACTACCCAAAATGCCCTGGACGGATGTCGTGTTGGACAAAAGCCTTCACGCATGAAGTCTCACTTTCTTAACCAAATTTTCACTTTCATTGTATAAATCATGAAATGACATGACAGATTGTGCGTAGGCAGATAGATAGACGAACAAGCAAATTGTCGAGAAGCAAAACTTTCTACGCTATTGAATAGGAAATCAATCGGCTTTCTTTCAAGTAGCCCTGCACCTACATTCATTTGCACAAATGGCCCACAGCCAGATCTTGGTCTATTTGAGATGCCTCCTCTTAATCACAATCAAGGAAAACACTCATATGAGGAGCCACTCATTTTTCAAGCTTGATCATAAAATTTAGCGACTTAAATTTACTACTTTTCCAAATTATTCATCTTCTTCCTGGTGCAGCTGTTTATTTTGATCTCCACTAAAAACAATCATGCCCTTTCTTCCACTGAAGACTCTAGGTGATATAAAATAATAACATGGTACTTATGTTATGAGCATGAGTTGATACAATATATGTACCTTTTGAATTGCTATCCAACATGTATTGTCCCTTTTGTGAGGCTTGGGAAAGACAGGCCGAGAATGTATAGCCCATAGGTCTTCTGGTCTCTAAAGAACAAGCAAGACATTGAAAGCTACATCAGGAAAAAAATGTAATACAAAGAACAAAGGCACAATTGTTGTTCAGTTTGATTAACCAAATCCAAACTACAAGCATCTAATAAAACCACAAAGAAAAGTCATCCTCACAAACAAACAAAAAAATTAACATTTAAATGGAGATTGTTGGAGGAGAACGAAAGTGATTATATCCATAATAATAGCATCAAGAAAATCATTGGTACCCTCTTCTACGTCTACCAACTCTCTTGTTATTTGTGGCCTTTCCTTTTTGATCTAAGAGTTAGCTTTACCGTCCTTCTTGAACTATTTCTCTTACTTTAATCGTGCTCATTTCTTATTCGAGGGAAAGGGCTTCACACCTTCCACTTGAACCATTGACGAGTAGACTTAATCTAGAATTGTTTACTTAAAGTTTTATATATGATTAGCAAAAGAAAGCCATGGAGATCTTATCATATAATTTTGAAAGCATACTTCATCTTCAAAAACACATCAAGACATTTTACCTCTATATCGTCTTTTTTTTTTTTTGGTAAACTCTATGTATCATCTGTTAATCTACTATCAACAAAAGCTCAAGGCAAACTCCGTTAGTGTCGCAGACACAAACCAT
The DNA here is from genome assembly GCA_039657365.1 of Stephania yunnanensis. NCBI lineage: Eukaryota > Viridiplantae > Streptophyta > Magnoliopsida > Ranunculales > Menispermaceae > Stephania > Stephania yunnanensis. The sequence continues at coordinate 46,487,906 of CM077585.1, read as the reverse complement.
AAAAAATTGGAAAAAAAAAGGTCTGAAGTTCAAAGGGAAACCAACTCAAAACACTGTAATGAACCTCTTAAAGAATTAATATAGATAACTAATTAAGCCTTGTCTAAACATAAACAGTCCAAAGATGTACCTTACCAAGTTGGCATCAGGAAGTTCCCGAACAGCTTCATCAACATTTTCCGCAGTAGCTTTTACCTGAAGTGGAAAAAGATATTTAGTGGCACATTGAAAAGACTTAATAGAAGAAAATTAAGCCATTCAAAAGTTTAGGCAGATCAGATATCGCAAGTTTTTCCTACTCTTTTCCCTTTCCTTAGGAATCAGTTGCTGCTAGGTTTTGAAAAGCATAAGTTTACAAATGACAGTTGACAGTCAATATTTTCAGCAGCACCTTTAACCTAAAAGGCTCCAGGTTTCTCCCAATGGGGAAGGGTCTGATCATGCTCATAGTTTTTCTAATTACAACCAACTAATTCATATTTACTTGGATAGAATAGGGCTGTTCAGATCTATATCACTAATAGCAATGGAAACAAAGAACAAGACCACAATATAAGCGTGCAATTAAACAGCTTAAGCAACATTACTTCAATGTAATACAAAACCTATAAATTCAAAAAAAAAAAAAAAAAAAAAAAAAAAAAAAAAAAAACCTTATAGAGTGAATCAACGGATAAATGTAGACAGATAAACCATAATGAGATATTTATTGCATCTTACATCAAAAGGACCCTTTAACTGCATTTCGTGTATACTTACATGCAAAGAAGAATTTGCTAAATAAAACTTATCTTTTTATGCCCACTGATCTAAATGAGATAAATATATGAATACACAATAAACAGGTAAATGGGATTTCTCAAATAGCAAAAAGGGGAAAAGTAAATATTGGTATTTTCAAATTTGCTTGTCGTTTGAATCCATATCTTTCTTTCTTCTTAACTCCTATGATTTATTGTGTCTGCTAAAACTCTTACTTCTTTTTTTGAAAAGCATTTTCTTGAATTACCCTAATTTTTTGAAAAGCATTTTCTTGAATTACCCTAAATCCAATCCATCCGTTGCATCACCACCCTTCCTGCCACTTCCGCACTTATGCCAGATGGATAGAATAGTAAATTTAAATAGAATCAAAAGATATACTGAAAAACTGACAAAGAGCTTTTAATGTAAGAATTTTCCTTTGAAAAGGCACAAACTGAAAATCATGCATCAAATAAGTTCAATACCGGCATTTTGAACATATAATTCCAAGTTCCTAACAATTATAAGTTTACGTGACAACCCAAATTGATGTGTACTACTACAAGTTAACAAATGCCAAAAGGAGAATTAAACGAGAAAATGATGAAAGTAAAAGGTGCATACCAACTTAGCACTTTTTTTCTCTGTTGTCTCTGAAAGCCGGTTGTGGAGGGGCTCCACATGATCACTCCCATCTAATTGAACCCCAATGAAGTATTGGAGCTCACCCTAAGAAAAAAGAATAATAGTAAATATTACGTCCATAATGAAATGAATACAGAAGAGTGAAAGAAAAGAACATCCCAAAAGAAATTCCATACACACCTTCTGGTCACGCATAGGCTGCAAGTGGAACAAATTCCAAAATTTTTTCCCTGCGTGTCTCGTGTTTCATACAATCAAGAGAAAATATGAGAACTCCAAAAAACCAAGTATATTTCAAAATCAGAAAAAATCATATATGTTGCATATCCTTTAAATCTTCACAGTTCTTTATTCTTTTACTAGGTATTACAATCTATTAGTTCTAAAGACTGATTGACGGATGCCCACTATTCATCCTTAAAGTTCCAAGAACAATAATAATAGATTATATTCAATGATTTGCATATTCTTTTTTTTCATTCCTACGACCCAAGCACCTTCAATTAACCATCATATTCCCCGACACGTAAAATGTTCAAGGGTCATAACTCATAACTTTGCAATGGTTCTCTACTTTTCTAATAAGCTTATAAACTATTATCCGCTAACAATTAAAACTCTATGAGATATTTTCAAAATTCATTGAAGAGTAACCGTAAGTTGTATGTCAACTAAGTTAAAGTTTAACTGCTTAATATCATTGTGGTAAAAGGTTAAAGTATTTTGTATAATCAAACATCCTGAATACAGTAAATGCAACGTCATTTATTACACATACTTCTATCATCAAGCAGCATAGCCAAATTTATTAAACCATCGGCTCACCACTCTTTGTATAGTTAATCAACTGAACGGTGACTTCTCTTTGTTCTCTGATAGCATCTCTTATTCTTGACACAGTTCCTTGATCTGTATCAGGACCTTGAAGAAACCTGTGAAGCCAAGGGAAGTCACTCACTCATAATCCTGATAAGACCAGAGCAATCTTCACTGAAAGGAAACAGAAAAATAAGAGAACCAACATGTCCTGATAATAAAATGGTACCAATATATCTGGGACTTTGATTCTGGGTTTATTATATGGAAGACGCCCATCTCAAAATGCATATACCATTTGAGTCATAAATTATATTTATTAGAATGGGTGTCTTGCCTTGGGTTCAATCCGTGCACTCCATGAATAATAATATAACATCTTAGGAAGGAAATAAACAATTTATGAAATCAGACCAAGGCAGTCAAAATTTCCCCTTCCCTTGCAATTTTTGTCCTTTGTCCTCTTTCCATCTAACCTCCTTACCAATAGGCATTTATGAAGTTGTCAAGTACTCATACACTAAACAGTTTTGCAAACAAATCCCCTACATATGCCTGTTCTACAAAAATCTCTTCAACCTATCTTGAAGCAAAATGTGTCCGGTCTGGATTTATGCTCTTTCCACAAGTCAAAAAAAAAAAAAAAAGGTTCTTCAAAAAAGAAAATAATTTAAAAAAGGTACGCATCCTTTATAATAGCTAATAAGAGGTCTTTAATCCAAATCATTCTTATTAATAGGACTTAGCACTATATTAGTGTCAATACTGAAATCGTATTCATGATATATTGACATTCTAAAGAAAATATTCTAGCGGAAAAAAACTCAAAATTCAAATAAAAATCAAGCATTAAAAAAAAACATCAAGGACCCTTGTGCCTCCTAGTAGCAAGAGCAAATTATGACTATTTTATGGAAGTAAGTTAAAGATATATTTTATTGAACTCGAATCATACTTGATAAAGCATTAGGAAAACATCGAGGACCCTTGTGCAACCTAACAGGATAAGCAAATTCTGACAACTTTATGGAATTAAGTTAAGATATATTTTATTGATCGACTCATACTTGTTGGGAAATCCTATCGCTTTAGTTACCAGTTCAGTATCTTTAAGAACTCCTTACCTTTGGCTTAATTTGAAGAAAACAACCGGAAGGCTACTTTGGCAGCATACTTTCAAATAAGTTTCCTCATCATATAACATCTTAAAATGAAAATATCACGCATAAAACCTCACTATTATGAACCTTCATGCAGGATCTAGTCACGGGTCTAAACACGATCGAATTTGAGCTTTTACCTATGCCAATAGGTAACTGAATAAGCAGAGTCCATTGCTCTCCTTACTTCAATTCCTCCTTTGGTTCCTTTTCTTTTCACTAAAATTGCTTGCTTTATTGATTCCTTAATACCTGTATATTGACTCCTTATACACAAAAATAAAAACTAATAAATATCAACTACAACTTAGGTAATTGATAAGAATAAGAAACCTACTAAAAATAAATATAGAAACATCCTACTAATAAATACCTAGAAAATTGTAACTACCTAAAAATGGAAACTACTACTAATTAGAAACTACTAATAATTCCTAATAAACCCTAATATTACTTCTTGACCGTATCACTCACATACAACCCTGGAGCAGCCCACTTAGTCCAAAAGCCTTGGCGGCATGGTTAATATTCTTAGGGAAATGTAAATTGTAACATAGTCCTTCCATGGTTAAAACAACAACAACATAGCCTCAGTCCCGAATTAACTGGGGTTGGCTACATGGATCAAATTTTCCATTGTGCTCGATTAAATGCAATTGATGGTGAGCTTTTCAAATCCCTCCTAATTAATGCATCCCATGTTAACATTGGTCTGCCCCTACCTCGTCGAAATTCTACAGTTTCTATTGAGTCAAGTTTTCTAATTGGGGCATTTGTAGGCCGTCTTTGCAAGTGACCAAACTACCGCAACCGCCCTTCCCTAATCTTCGTATCAATTGGTGCTACTCCTACTTGTCTTTGAATTTTTATATTTATTATTCTATCTTTACTAGTTTTACCACACATCCACCTAAGCATCTTCATTTCTGCTACATTCATTTTATGTAATTGTTGTTGTTTTACCGCCCAACATTCACTTCCATAGAGCATAGCTGGCCTAATTGCGACCCTATAAAATTTTCCTTTTAACTTAGTAGGAACATTTCGATCACAAATCGCCCCTGTTGCACTCCGCCATTTCTTCCATCCAACTTGAATTCTATGTGTGACATCATTCTCAATGTTACCATCATTTTGTATGATTGATCATAGGTATCTAAAGTGGTTTACTTTAGGAACTTCTACTTCCCCTAATTTTACCACTCCGCCATCGCGATGTCTAGTGTTTCTAAACTCACGGTGCATGTATTCGGTTTTCGTCCTACTCAACTTAAAGCCTTTAGATTCTAATGTATTCCTCCAGAGTTCTAATTTCCTATTCACTTCATCTTTTGTTTCATCCACTAAGACAATGTCATCTGCAAATAGCATACACCATGATATATCCTCTTGAATATGTTTAGTTTATTCATCCATAACTAAAGTAAATAGATATGGGCTTAAAGCCGATCCTTGATGTAGTCCTATCGTAATGGGAAATTCTTTTGTAGCTCCTCCAAATGTTTTTATACTCGTTACTACTCCATCATGCATATCCTTAATATTGTCTATGTATCTAGCATGCATTTTTTTCTTTCTAGAACCCACCAAAGAACATCTCTAGGGACCCTATCATATGTTTTTTCTAAATCTACGAATACCATATAAAGATCTTTTTTCTTCTCTCTATATTTTTCTAACAATCGTCTTACAAGGAAAATCGCCTCCATAATTGACCTCCCAGGCATGAAACCAAATTGGTTCTCTGATATTGTTGTTTCTCTCCTTAGCTTATTGTCAATTATCATCTCCCAAATTTTCATACTGTGACTCATAAGTTTAATTCCCCTGTAGTTTGAGCAACTTTGAATGTCTCCTTTGTTTTTGAAGATTGGCACAAGCGTGCTTCTTCTCCAATCCATTGGCATCCGTTTTGATTTTAAAATTTTATTGAAAAGTTTTGTTAACCAAGTCAATCCAATTTCTCCTCTATGGGTATTTCATCTGGGCCGCATGCTTTCCCTAGTTTCATTTTTTTCAATGCCTCTTTAACTTCTACAATTCTAATAATGCGTGTATAGTTTACATTTCTTTCTTGGAGTGGGTTTTCATCTATTATAGTATCAACTTGGCCATCATTAAATAAACTATCGAAGTAACTTCTCCATCTCTCCTTAATATCATCCTCGCGCGTTAAAACATTTTGATTTTCGTCCTTAATACATCTTAAATGACTTAGGTCATGTTTCTTTTTATCTCTTAATTTGGGTAGCCTATATATATATTTTTCGCCGTCTCTATTAACTAACCTTGTATATAGATCTTCCATGTAATTTGTTTTACCTTGACTAACTACTTTTTTAGCTTGTTTTCTAGCTTCTCTATATTAATTGTACACATCTTTATCTTGACACTTAGGTATTTTCCCATACATCTCTTTTTTAGTCTTAATTGCTCGTTAGACATCTTCGTTCCACCACCATGTTTTCTTCTTTGGTGGTCCCAAGCCTTTAGATATACCTAATACATTTGATATCACTTTCCTTATCCAACTACTCATTTCTAGCCACATTGTATTAGCATCTAAGTCAAGATTTGAAACATTTTCTTTTAGTAGTTTTTCTCTAAACTCTATTTGTTTACTATGTTTTAGGTTCCGCCACTTTATTCTAGGGTCGCTAACTCTTTTATTCATATTATGTCATCGTGTTAGCTTAATATCAAGTACTACTAACTTATGTTGGGTAGTAAGTGCTTCACCAGGTATGACTTTTCAGTCTCTACATATTTTTCTATCTATTTTTCTTGTTAAAAGAAAGTCTATTTGACTCCATGGTTAAAAACAACTTAAAAATGAATAATGCAAGTGAGGATATCTCTTCAAATAGGACCAAGTCCTTTGTAGTAAAACCAAACACTTAGGCTTCCAAGGTGCTTAAGTTAGAGACAGTATCGGTAATAGCAAAGTTTTACATCCCACTGTTTCACACAACATGTGGTATCGTAGGCAATAATTTGGCTTTAGGACAAGGCATGTCTACCAAAGTGGAATTATGGGCTAGGGATCAACCTAGTGCTCAATGGTTATAGGTGTTTGGTGTTTCTCTAGTTGCCAATCTCAAGATGATAAGACAAAAGTTCCTCAATTCTCCAAGATACTCATCAATTTGAACCAAGGGATTCCAACCGAAGGTGGAACCTGTGGGGATAACCAAAATATAGCATGATGTTGATTAAGAACAATTTCAAAATGAAGAATATAGGCGAGGGTCTATGCTCAACTAGTACTAAAGCCTTTTGAGGCAAAACCCAACATCTGTGCTCCTGCGGTTACTAAGTTTGGGATGGTTTTGATAGTAGCGGGGATCCGGTGGCGTGCACACTTGCCAACGCATATAATATTTCAAAACAAGAAGCGGAATAATAAGTTGTCCACATTCTTAAGAAGATGATCAGCGCTATGCTCATATTTTGACACAAGCTAGGGATAGAGATATAAATTTCTCCTTTTAAGGACATCACATGCATTCGACTCACTGAGAACCAAAAATCAATCACGAATTGGCAGAAAGATTAAGGTTAGAACATTAAGGAAGTAGCAGAACAAGTATTTGCAAGTCAACTACAACAAACTAGATCCTAATCTTCACGGACTACTTGCATTCTTCCACTCAATTTTAGGTAGGAAATTCGCTAGATTAGACAATCGGATCAAATATGTTGCCATCGAGATCCTACATTAACAAGTTCCTTCTCTTGGAATTGTTCCTGTAGAAGAATGAGATATCAGCTTATTGATTCTAGGCTATGAAGAATACATTAGGAAGATCCTCCTTTACGTCATTCTTCCTATGCCAAACAACCTCCCAAATTTATACTGTACTTTTCACCCTTATGTCGAGCTTCATACACTAAGACAAAATAGAGTTTAAAAGACATAAGGGTTTCCAGAGGCGTCAATGTTTCTTCACTATCAACACCAAAAGAAGAAAACGATAGTTACAAGAAGACTGATAAATATTTTGATAAACTTGCTCATAGATTATCGTATGCCTCGGGAGAATAACCGCTTTGCTACAAGAGGCCAATTCCTCCAATTTAAGATTTCCAACTTTTGGACCAGCTTTTCTTTAAAAAAAAAAACACATTTAACTTTTTTAAAGAATCACAAAATGGATTATAAATCACAATGATCTAAAGATGTCAATCAAAGCCTAGAACCAACTTGTCACAAGTTTTGCTTCTGTTCCTAAACGTCGGTTCACATGCTAGTAGTAGAATCGGTCCATCAGAAATTTGATGTATACTACGAAATGAGAGCACATTGTCCCTCTACAATTTTAGACCGTAGCTAATATCATCAAAGCCAATAGTAGATTTGGACTTTAATCAAGGCTCATTTTCGAAAACGTAACCTAGGTTTTCAAGGAGTATCCCTATCATGATCACCAACCTTTTCTTTTATCAAATGCTATAGTTATCTTGAAATTTAAAAAATTGCCAAGTGACGATTTGGACATCCTCTTCTATGCCTTTTTTATACTCTTTTTTCTTGAGTATAGACATACTTTGAAAATTACTCAAACTAAAAAATAGAGCTGTCTTACCAAATAAAAAAATAACATAAAATCAAGTTGCTTCATTTAAATTGGCCATGGACCTTTGAATGATGAAAAAAAAAAAAAATATATATATATATATAAGAAAGAGCCAGGTTTCTAGGGATTCTATTCAATTCAAAAGCAGGAATAGAAAGAGAACAGTGAAGGCTTACTTACATATTTTAATATTACAGAAAATAGAATAAATTTACCTGACTACCTTTTTCTAATAGAAATTAGTCGAATACAATAATACTCTAAAAGTTAAAAATAGTACGATTAAGAATTAAAATAAAGGTACAATATCTATGCAGTGATGTGCCTTCTTTCACGCAAATGCAACCAAGCGAAACAAACCAATGAACAAAAAAACTCATACCGGCAATTCCGTCCCAATATTTCTTCCCGAGTATACTCTGTTAATTCAAGAAAGCTATCAGATGCAAAGATCTGCAACAAAGAACTGAGATCACTAAGCTTCAAGGCAGAAGCTTTAGAATACAAAATTCAAACAGCTTTTGATCAGGGAACTGAACTGTATCTATACAGACAAAAAATGACAATTACCGAAAAAAAAAAAAAAAATAGAAGTTCATGCCCATGGATATAGCTTCTAATCACTAACACAACTAATAGCACCCAAATCGTGAATATATAGCTGAAGAGAAACTTCACCATTGTTCAATTATCTTTTTGTGCACTCTGCCATATTTTCAGATTAGAAGATGCACACAAAGGGGTATGATATTACAGGATAAATTAAATTGAACATGGAGACAATGATGTAGGATCACATAAAGGAAAAAGATGAACTCTCGAATATATTCCTGTTTTGAGAGAGACAAATGGCAAGCATCCTAACAGAAACATGCAAATCGTAAGATCAAGTTTTAAGCCTAAGTCCCTTACACTTTAAGTATAAGCCCTGAAAAGGTGAAATATTCAAGTGATCAAATACGGAGGGAAAAAGGCGCCACAAGACAAGTAACAACTTATGAACATAAGTAGGCCTATTGCAGCAATTAATATCTACCAAAGACGGGATTTGAAACCTTAAACTTACAATGGGGTTGTCCGGAAGCCTAGGATCTGTTATCACAAAATTCTTTTCTATGCGTTCCAAGGTAGTTGCCAAATCAATTCCTTGGCGTATATCCCTTTCTCTTTCCAAACGATCCCAACTGTTGGAACGTTGTACATCTCTGGTCATTAAAACCTCAGGTTCAATGCTATCCTGAAGATTGTCCCTCTCCACAGAGCTCAACGATCTCTTTTTAAAACTGCACATTATCAGAGAACAACACCAACGATAAAATGAAGGCAAAGCAGATTAAATACTGAAAAATTAACCAATGAAAAACTCGGGAAGGAAAATCTCACCCCAGCAGTGAAATGCGTGACGATTTTCTACTTCTCTTCCCACCATCCTGAACTGAACTCGATCTCGAATACTCACTCCTGGCATCCATCAGAGGCGTCTGTCTACCTGGCGTCCCCAGGCTCGCAAGCTCTATAGACTTCGGAAGAATGTAATCGAGGTTGAATTTCTCGTTATCTCCAAATTTCACAGGCGTCCCAGGTTCCGTCGGCTGATGACTCTGACTCCGCGGATGCTTCAGTGTCTGCACAACCTCAGTTATCGAACCTAAAGCCTTCTCCTTTTGACGAGCTGGTAACGAAAAAAAAAAAATTATCAAGTTCAAAGTACTGAAATTCGACATGTACACGATACCGCGAATAGCGATGGGGTATAATCTGCTCACCGTCGTAGCGGATAAGCGATTTGGGCAGTCCGTTCGGACGCAATGCCTTGTCATTGATCCCTTCAGTGTACTTGCTAACCTCAACTTGCATTCTACAAGACAGTTTAAAAAAAAAAATCCGAAACTAAGCAGTACATTCCAATGTCCACAACAAAAATTACTTCCTCATGTTCTGATCAAACCAAAACCCTAGCACAGAAATGCACAAAAAACGTAAATAGTAACAAAAATTGACGATTGATTCCAAACCTGGTGGAGGAGCGATTGGTGAAATTCGGTAGGGGCATTCACGCGAGATTGTGCGCGCGCGCATATCGAATTCATGTTTCTCCATTAAGGCAATTCTAGTAGTGTGGCGTTTCGATCGACTACGAAGGAACCAAAAGGCCACACACAGTCGTGAAGCAGCATAGCTACAGTCCTATATGGGTGTTGCTACTGTAAGGGCCACGGGCTATCGTTGGATTAGAATTTGGGTGATTCAGATCTAACGGCTGTGAACCGTCTGGACTCATTATTCGACAGTTGCTTATGCTGTGTGCTTTTTTACATCAATTATTTGCATATTATTAATTAGTTGCGTTTTTTCATACTTATCGAGCACAATGAAAAAGTTTTATTCTATTTTTAGGACTGACGCTATGTTGTTGTTGTTGTTGTTTTTGTTGTTATTTTTTCAAACTTATAACTCATTTTTGACAGATCAATTACTCAAGTGCGTGCAAAATTATTTGACGTGTCAACAGATGATCAAAATAACATTTTTTTTATGTTTTTTTGTAACCATCATTTTTCTTTTCAAAAGTCTAATTTTTTAAGTCGTCAAATAACTTTAAAGTTTTTAATAAAAATAATAATTCTAAAGTTTCATAATCTTTTTTTCACTGTTCAAAATCTTTTACTATTGAGACAACTTTTATTTAATAATTGTGTATCCTTTTGAGTTTGAGACAACTTTTATTTTATGTAATGTAATTACGCATGGTGACTAGATTCTGAGCATGAAACAGTGTGGATGAGAATAGTTGAATCAAAGTAGGGAAAAAAAAAAGTCTGGACGCCCACTAATATTATTATCAAAAATAAAAATAAAAGATTTTCTTATTTGCTACAATTGAAGGAATTAAGAATAATATCTCACCCAATAAACTTGATTGCCTTCCCTGTTTCATTCTTGATAGGTGTAACAGTAAGAAGATTCCAGAAGGGTGTGCCATCCTTCTTATAATTCAAGAGCCTTCCACAGTAGCTTGAGCCTGTTTTCACCGCATCCCTTATTTTTGAAACCTCGTTTTGGTCTGTCTCTGGTCCTTGAAGAAAGCGACTGCATGCAACAAATTAAACATCATTAATCGGTTGTCATACATGTTTACAATAACAACAACAACAACATTAATCGGTTGTCAATTTGTCATACATGTTTACAAAAAAAAAAAAAAAAAAAAACACAATGTTTGTTTATAGTCTTTAAATCAGTTAAAGCATAGTTGGTATTATATATATATATATATATATATATATACTAGTTTGAAGACATGCTACGCACGATTCCCCCGCTCGCTTCGCTCGCGGGAATTAATTTCTAAGAATTTATTAACAAAATTTAAAATTGCAATTAAAATTTAAAAATTAGAAATACAAGTACATTTTTTAGCTTATCAATATTCTCTACTGTGATTGAGATAAGATGTGAATGAAAAAACAAGCTAATCATGCTAGGACATTACTTCCTCAAAAAAAGTGTATTGGATTGATGAGAATGAGTTCATGATTGATTTGGAGATAAAGAAGAAAAAAAACGTGTAGTGGATTGATAAGGAGTTAGAGTTTGATTTGGATACAAAAGAAAATGTTGATTTGAAGATAAAAAAAAAGTATGGGTGAATAGGTAAATTTCATTACCACTCAAAAATTTGTGATTCGTGCTTTTATATATATGATATATATATATATATATATATATATATATATATATATATATATATATATATATATACTAGTTTCAAGACGTAATACGCACGATTCCCCGCTCGCTTCACTCGTAGGAATTAATTTCTAAGAGTTTATTAACAAAACTTAAAATTGTAATTAAAATTTAAAAATTAGAAATACATGTACCTTTTTTAGCTATCAAATATTCTCTACCGTGATTGAGATAAGATGTGAATGAAAAAACAAACTAATCATGCTAGGACATTACTTCCTCAAAAAAAAGTGTATTGGATTGATGAGAATGAGTTCATGATTGATTTGGAAATAAAGAAAAAAAAAAATGTGTAGTGGATTGATAAAGAGTTAAAGTTTGATTTGGATACAAAAGAAAATGTTGATTTGGAGATAAAAAAAAGTATTGGCAAATAGGTAAATTTCATTACCACTCAAAAATTTGTGATTCGTGCTTTTATATATATATATATATATATATATCATAGGCTATATTTATATACTGAGGGTTACCCTTATTTAATTGATAGTTTTGGCCAACTTCCTCTCAAAAGTTTTAGAATTTAGGGTTTGTGGTTCAAGAGAAGCGTACGCTTCGTCACTTCCTTCGGCAACTAAGGAAGTGCATGTCCTTGAAAGATTGTTTCTTTTGTTAATTTGACTTAGAAAATTAAGGGACAAGTGCTAGAATGACAACACCGCAAGGCACATTGGCTTTTGTGAGCCATTCATACATGCCTCGAGATGCAAATATACGCAAATCTCGATGCATAACATACAGAACGAGATTGCATGGAAGGCTCTTGTGAGCTAATATGTTTTGTGGTGTAATATTGTTGTTGTCATTCTAGTAATTTCTTAACTATGCATGCATGTCTCTATGCAAATGCAGTAAAAAAAATTCAATCGAATACTAAGAAGTTGTACTTCCAAGGAAGTTAATTAACCAATTGAGGCCTTCTAAGAAAAAAGACCCTGTGATGTGTCAAGATGCATATGTGCACATCCCAAAGTGCATTGAAAGGGTTTGGGAGATGGCAAGGATTGTGTCAGTCTTAACTTGACATATGTCTCGAGTTCGAGCTCCATGGGTATAGAGTCCCTTTTAAATTTTTTGAAGAAGAGTTCTATCGCCACCTAGTGGTCATGCCCAATTCGAGCCTAGAAGAATCAGAGCCCATTAGGCTTCGGATACCCGAATGAATGGTATCTAAAAAAAAAACAAACTGTCACGTTCTAAAATAGGTACAATTAACTAGAACTGTAGTGCATTAACCCACAGTGCTCTTTGTTTGGAATCAATTAAAGATAGACTAATTTCCATAGTTGTTACCATTCAATCAACCTCTAATTAATTCACTTTTTATTTTGAACATGCGACAGTTAAAAGCAACAAAAACCTCTAATTAATTCACTTTTTATTTTGAACATGCGACAGTTAAAAGCAACAAAAACGATATCCTTACCAGTTCCTCCCAATGACCTCCTTAGAAGAGTACCCAGTCATGGTGAAAAACCCAGAACTAGCAAACATGATGGGGCAATCCGGCCGCGTCCCATCCGACACCACAAACGTCTGCTGGAGCGTTGACAGCGCGTCCCTCAGATCCTGAGACACACGTGGAAACCCGAACTGATCCCCAATAGTCTCCTCGGAACTTCTCGTCGAAACCACCAAGTTCCTATCCATTGAACTACTCTTCCCAACACCCCTCTCCCTTGACGCCCTCGGCACCACTGCCGGCACATTCCCCTCCTCGATCTCCTCGTTCACGACTAACCCCCACTCCGCCGCTCTCTCCGCCATGCTGATCATAAGCTCTTCATCAGTACCACTACTACCACTAGTAGTAGCAGTAGTAGTCTTCTTGAATTGGCTTGGTTTCAATTCTTTACCAAATGCCATCCACTTGTCAAGGATTTCGCGGCCGGATGGCGTTCTCTGCGCTCCTTTCTGCGCCGATGATACTGCGTCTTCGATTTCAGATTGTGAAGACTGATCCTTGATCTTACTTGGCTGTTGTTGTGCAGCGGCCCCATAGTTTGCCGGATCGAAGACTTCGATGTTGGAGCGAGTTTGTTGAGGTTGAGTCTTTGTTGATGATGATGAGGGTTGAGTGCTGTCCGGATTTGATGGCTCCATTTTTGAGTTTTCGTTCTGCAATTCGAGTAATTCAGGTATGAATTGTGGTTTCTGTCAGCTCATAACTTTGCTAAAATCTCTACAATAAATGAATTCATTGAAGCAAGAATTTCAACTAATTAAAAATGAATTAACACCGTCGACAACATCACCAAAAATGAATTAATTCAAAAACTGTTGTTCATGAATTGGCGGTTATTAAATGCATTTAATGTTTCTGCTAACTGTAAAACCACAACTTGATGACAACAAATCAAATTCAATCATATACTAGATAATTCGAGAAAGTTCAACAACAGACAACATTTTCGTCGATAAATTCGACTAACGAAACAAATAAGCTCCATTGAAATTAATCCTATCTATATACCTGTGAAGTCTCCGATGAAATTCGCACTCAATTCAACTTAGAACTCATAACAGCGCGAACAACGATAACCGAATTGTACTTCTTCGAAGATATGTGAAGAAATGAACTAAAGGACTGTTTGGTTGGTGAAGCTTTTTGAGCTCTGTGTAACTGTTTTTAGTCACGTATCTTCACTCTGTCTCTCTGATTTTTGTTCTCTTTTTGAAAGAGAGCAGGGGAGGTTGAGAGATTGAGAGAGTAGATAACATTCTGTACGACCGAGTGGTTGTGGCCGTCGATTGATTCCATGTTGATGATTGTGGGCCGTTGATCTAAGCCCATTTTATCCAATTTTTTTTGTGTTGTTTTTAGTTGGGAATTTTGGTGGTCTGGAGATGGAGAAACATGAGCAACGGACCACAAATGTTCCATTCTTGATGATTATATTTGATTTGATTTGTTTTTATTGACAAATTTAGAGGGGCTGTGCAATTCAAGTTTTATTCTACTGGTACGGAGTTGGCCAACTGTTATGGCAAGCATACAATTTTGTGTCGAATCAAATGACAAGACTTGATATATGACTCAAAATGTTGCAACAAGTACAGTTATATATTGACATAATAAAGTCACGCCTTTATCCCACACTGTTTGACAATAGTAAGATGTACACATTGAGATATGTTGTTGCTTGTGGAAATGCATAGCACGGTGTTTAAGTAAGTGAGTGAGTTTAGTGTGTCAAAATCTTGTTCTCTTTTAATAAATGGGAACAGAAAGTAATAGATAGATAATGTACTTTCCTGGTTTAGTATTAACTGATGGATAAGGATAATGTTACTAATTATATGGGGAAGTAAAATGATTATAAAACATAAGCAAGTACAAGTCCCAAATGAGACCTTGTTAAAATTCACAACTAAACCGAGAGACTATACTTGATTGACAAAAAAAAAAAAAGATAAAAAAAAATGTTACTATACAACTGGAGTCGAACCTATTTTATAAGTGAAACCTCGACTATATCATTAGAGATCATTAGAGATACTTTTAGCAAAATAAACATGTTATATTTCCTAAAAAAAAAAAAACTAAACTTGTTCCTTAATGGTGAAAATTTAAAGAGCGGGAAAAATATTGTAAAGAAAAGAAGGTTAAAGTGCTTGCACTCTTATGGTGGCTTTCAATAGTGTCAGTTTCATCATTGATCACGTGTCGTGCGCGCTCGCAATGGAGTTACCAACCACAAGGGTGTAGTAGTGGTAAATACAGATCGAATCCATAGAACTTGAGTTTTACTCTAAGTTAACAAAAATGGGGGTTTTAAGAAAGTTTAAGGAAACAATTAACTAAATTAGCAAAAATAAAAAGTTCGCAAAAGATAATATCAATGAGAGAAAACACCTAAGTTTACGGTTCCACAAGCAAGAATCAAGATTCATGGCATTTAATGGTCCTCAATCTTTCCAAAAAGTTTAATTCAAGTTCTCCTAGATTAGCAATAGAAAATCGACGTCAGCCATAAATTCATAATTCCCTAATCTCGATAGTTAGGCGTCCGCCACTAACTACTTCTCTATTTAATGTATAACCCTAGACATCCGCCAATCGAGTTTAACACATTAACTGCAGTAATTTGGATCCGTGGGAATACTAATCTTAAATAACTGAATCGCGTCGGCTTCCGATTTAACCTAGATTCAATTGTTGCACACTTAAGAACCGAAATGGTTTTACGGTAAATGGGTAAGTGTTCGTCACTTTATTGATCCAAAAGTACAATTACACAAATATTATTGGTCCAAATAACTATAGGTTGTTCCCTTAAAAGCATGCGCTGGCCACATACACACCCTAGATCTAAACCATATACTTTAAAATCAACAACAATGAAATATGAGAAATTGAATTAAATTAAATAAAAATCATAAATCTCACATAGTATATGTCATGAATCTTAAATCTCACTTGTTTTTCTTTCGACCTAGGCAAATATTGGTCTAGCCGGACATCATTTCTACAATCTCCAAGTATGAAAAATTGTGTGTGGTGGCTCCAATGTAAAGCCCATCGTATGAATACCCTAGTTCATAATATGAAAAATCATTATAAACTGCTATCTGGAGGTGAAAGAAACTAATTTTGGGGGTTGGTCTCGTAACACGTGCGTCGAGGAGCATTTATGGCTATTTTTTACTAAAAAATGGGTTATATACACATGTCCACGCCTGATTGGATCGTCTGCTGCCGTGCAGGTGATGTGGTGCCTTTTGGTTGGTGGAAGAAGCTGCTGGTGACGCTGTGTGTGCATGAGGACTCAACACGTGGCGGTTGGAATTGGGTGAAGAAACTCGCACAAAGCTGTGCGAAGACGTGGGAGGGTGTGGCAACACGAATCCTGAGGCGTGTCCTAAGCAACCGGGGCGAGGAATGAAGACACGTTGTGGACATACTGGTCCAATGAGGGAGAGCCACTCATGCGTACTTGTGGAAGAAAATGTGACACGGATCTCGAGGCAAATCAGAGTGCTGCTGAAACGCAGTGACTTATGTGTATCCCTCCTGCATCACTTGACATGCTGGTCAACATTGCACAATGCGTGTCTCGAGACAAATTCTCTAGTAGATGTTCACTGCATATAAATACTCCATTTTAAGTATTTTTCACTATGAATTCAATTGTGTACTCTGTTTCACCTGAAAACCACAAATAAATATAATTAAATATATATTTTGGAAATCTTTTACATTAAATATACTAAAACAGACTAATAAAAGCATGTAAAAACCAACTTATCAATCATATCCCTTTGATTTATAAATTCTTTTAATTTAAAGGATTGGGGGCATCATAACTTCCATCAAGATTAATCAACCAAAGCAAGAAAGAGGCATAAAGGTTTACACACCGAGGGATATTATGACAACCCAAAAACTTAAAATACCTACCCTAGGGCAATTAAGGAATTTCATAACCCCACATAAAATGACATGATTATATAAATTAAAGTAGAAACCTTAACCTCCTTTTGTTTGAAACTTTAACTACGGGAGGAAAAAGGGAGATCGAGGTCTAACTCCAGAAGAATACAAATCAAAGGTACACGCATCTCCCTCAACCTTTAAATCGCGTTTAAATTAAAATCAAACTTAAAATTTGACAAAAATGGTGGTTTATAACGTCGACGAGGCAACCGAAGGCCCTAGCGGCCGATGGCAGCTTCGTCGTCGCCATCGGCGACGACCTCACCGCCGGTGCCGAGACGGTGGGGGCACCACCAGGCTGCCCCCACCTTTGATGCGAAAAAGAAGGGGAAGGGGTGGTGACCACCCCACCCCTCCACGGGCGCGCAAGTAGTGGTGGCGCAAGGGCACAAGGTGGTGCCTAGTTCCAGTCGGCGCTTGCCCCCTCTCCCGCCGACGACCAGGGATCCCTGGTGTAGATGAAGACCAGGGGCATTTGGCCCATGGCTTGAAAACTAGGGACAAACACCTCTGGTTGACTGGTCAACCACAGTTGACCGGTCAACTAAAAAAAATAATAAATAAATAAATAAAATAATATCTACAACAAAATAAAAGCAAAGTAATTGTTTCCGAACGGGGCGCCAACACGTCCCCGAGGGAGATTGATCGGGTCCCACCCTTCGACCCTGGCATAGGGCGACGAGGGATCAATGGGACCCACACTAGTGGATCCCAAAGACCAATAAATGGAAGATTTAATTAATTTAAATTAATACATGTATTGATAAGATGTATTATGGTTATATAGTGTTGCACGAAGGTTCGAATTGAGCCCTGAGCGTACCAGGAGTTGTTATAGGCATCGTAGCGATTCAAGGTAAGTTGGGAGCTTCGTTCATGCATTAAGTACGACTTGCCATTAGATATTTAAGTATCATGCTTTGAATGAAAGACTTGAATCAAGGGTTAAATCGAGCTATTGGTTTGAATATCCAAATCTATGAAATGAAAGACTTGCCATTCATGCCACCGATTCAAGGTAAGTTGGGAGCTTCGTTCATCCATTTATGTTATTTATTAGCAAGTTATCATATTTAAATGCCCCAGGATATTTGTGGTGCCACCGAGGGCTTACTAGTTAATGCCCCATGATGTTTGTGGAATTCGCCACTGAGGGTTTTTACTTGCCTAATTGAATGCATAGAAGTGTTATATAAGTGTAAGAGTTGGAGTTCCTACTCGTGTAACTTGGTTATAGAGGGAAATGTATCGGTGGCGGCTTTGGATGAACTCACTTTGTTATGATACTACTAGTTGGAGGACGTAACGACCATTGTGTCCAATAATGTTTTGCATCAAATCAAACGAGAGGGATTCGGCCACCGGATTCCTACCACTTTGTAATGATACCTAGCATGCATTTAATGGACCAATGACTTATACTTATTATTATCTCTTATGATATATCTCTTGTGGACCATTTGCATGACTGATTTGAATTCTATTATGCTTTAAATGATCCTTGAAACTCATTTTAGAAGTTATGAATGCATGACTCTTTCCTTGTTTGTGAAGATGAACAATGCTCTCATGTTTCCACAGGTTTTTATATCTTATCTACATGCTTGAACTTGAACTTGATCAATACCTACGTGCTTTCTACTTAATGTATGTGATTTAGTTTTTCAACTTCATATTGGATTTTGCATAATTAGTAGGTAGTACTTGCGTATTTAATGCTTGAGTGAGTCTTCTCTCTTATTGAGCTTCGTTGGTTCTTGAGCTCACCCCACTTATTCTCAAGGTGCGCCCACATCCGCTTTAGCTCGTGACAAGGGAAAGACAATCGTTTGAAGTCTTTCCTTACTTTGTGAGAAGTCGCACGTTCCTTATTATTTATTTATTTATTTATTTGATTACGAGAACAATAAACTTGGGTTATAACTCAAAGTAGATAATTTGGGTAGTTTGAAACCCTCCTTATTTATTTTGCATTATTTAGAAGCTTATTGGGAGTATTAAAAGCTATTTGAGATAATTGAACCTACTTAGATAGTTGAACTTTTACCATGTTGATCTTATGATATAAGGAATTCTAGTTTTTATTTTTACTTCCACATTTATTATTTCATATGATTAGTATGTTATTCCGCAGGTTGAATTAGGCGTGCCAGACTGTTATTTGGGCCTGGTTCAGGTATGGGGCTTGAGTAGTAGTTTGGGCCGGGCGACCCGACCCTAGTTCGGGTTAGGGTCGTCACAGTTGGTATCAGAGCTTAGGTATTAGAACCTAGGAAAAAATGAAAGGTTAGTGAAACCTACGTATATAAAGCCTTTAAGTTTAAAGATTGAATTTAAGTCAAACAACTCAATGGTATGGACATTGGTTTAATTCGACTTAAAGTGCACAAAAGACCAATCCTAGGATGGGAGGGATTGAAAACATGAAATAAAACATTAATATAATGTTATTTGATTTGTAATATAATATGTATATATAAAATTTAAATATTTTTACTTACTCTCTAATTTGTGGGACTAATCTCCTTTTCCGTTACTCTAGTGTACGATAAGTAACCATGGAGGAACATCCTACAACTTGAGGGATGTAACGACCCATTTTATTAATGTTGTTTATTATCTCATAATTGCAGACATGGATGCAAGCTCAGATCATCATGGACGCTGCGGGTAGGCTAGGACTCACGTCGACCTAGGTACGCTGGTTAAATTATGTGTTGGATGGCTTAATTGCGATGAAATTTATTTAATTATTTGTAAAAAAATATTGCATGTGTGTATGTTGAATAACGAGAGCGTGCGAGGTTGTGTTACTGGTAACTACCTCGAAGTGCGTGCTAACGCGAGTATCGAGAGGCGAGATACGGGTACACTAGAGAAAACTCAATAAACTTACATAAACATGTCTATGTTATCAAATTGACATAATTAATGTAACCAAGGGCTAATTAAATAAACTTGAACAAAAGGCTATGACGCACCTTGAAATGCGTGCCGAGACGCGAGACACTGAATGTCGGGTAGTTGAGAGTTAGTGGGACCACAAGTTGATAATTTTTTGTCACTCAAAACACTGATAATAGGCATTATGATGGGCCTAAGCTAAGTTGAATAAATGCAATAAAACAAGGCCTATGGTTGAGTAAATTAAATGGAAAGCATATGATTGGTCTAAAGATACATATTGGCACATTTAGGAACTGGGTAAGTAATAAAATGGTGTCACTTGAGGTTGAGTTAGTGGGATACATGGTAAGAGGTGGACTATTAGATAGTCCTCAGGATACATAAACCCATGGAGATCAAGGGCTAGGAAGGAACACATCTTAATATGTAACATTAGTGATCAAACAACATGCAAACCAAATCATTCATTCATTTTGTTGGAGAAGAAGAAAGAATTGCTGGAGAGGAGTGAATTATCAAGGTGTTGAAGGAATCTATAGGAGTTGGTGAGAAATCCTCAAGCTAGCGTGTTGCATCAACTAGGTATGCGTATTTCTAGTTGAATTTGAAACAAGTTCTGATTTTATACTGGTTTTAGAGGGTAGATGATTGAATATTTATAATTGGATTATATATTCGGATTCTTCATTTCAAGCTAATAATCCAGCTATATTGAAGTTCTTAATTTGGTTTTGAAATCAGAAAGATATGAATTTTTGAAGTTGCAACACCAAAACTAGAATTTTGCATGTTGTATTTGGAATCAACCTGGGTAATTTGGTCATAACTTACTCATTTTAGATCCAAATTGATCCAAACCGGTGGCATTTGAAAGCTTATTTAAAGGGGAATAACTTTTCTTAGATGAAGGTATTTTAATTCAAGTTTTTTATGTCCAAACATGCTCTACAAGTAGGTGTTGGAATTCAAAAGGAAAGTCTTGAAACTAAATTTGTTAAGAGCATAACTCCCTAACTAATTATCCAAATGAGCTGATCTTTTAGTATATTATATTTGGGTATGTTTTCTGCCTTATGACCAAAAACAACTTTTTTGGGAACTATAGACTGAGAGAAATATATTTTCTAAATCCGCTGGTCGGATTAGATTCCAATTAGACCTATATTTAGCAAAATCATGATATCTCTTTCATTTTAAATCAGAATTTTGCAAACTAAACTTTTCCTGAAAGCTAAGAGAGAAACAAGAATAATTGTACTGATGGAGGATTTCTATATTTGGAATATTTCATGCCTAAAAGTGTGTTATAATGTAGGACTAAAATTGAGACTTAATTTAGTCTTTAGGAGCTGATTTTGAAATATTGTTTTAAAGTCTATTGAACCAATTTGAATACATAATATACACACTTAATTTGACTTCAGGGACTTAGTGGACTGTAGCTCCGTGTTGGGGAGTTTTTCGGATCAGATCAGAGAGTCCGGGGAGGTCGAAGAACGGTGTGAGATTTATAAAACCCAACTGAAAGACTCTGAGTATTTGCTCTGCTTACATGTTATTTCTATCATTCCTTGTTGTTTGTTATTCTATTAGGTTATTTAGATGTAGGTTGAGGTTACTCCCGCGGATTTCCTTGTTGTGTGATGCACTGGATTGTAACACTTGTGACCCGGCCCTCAGTGAATGGCGACCTGGGCTTGCCTTGGTACGTGTCGGTGACTCGGCGGATTTGGCCAGTGCCGCAATGGACCAATTGTCAAGCCAGTTGGACGTGACCATTGGTGGGAACTTGGTAACTCGAAGTACAGTCTAGTCCATCTGGAGCGAGCACACACATTTGTTAATTGGTCTGTTGTTTATTCATGCGATGAGCCATTTACACTTGTCTGTTTTATATTCTGTATGTTTACTTGACAACATTCTTTGTATTTCCTTTACTTTATTATTTGAATGCTCAGAGAAGTTCCTTGAGATTTTACTTATTGTACTTGTCATCTGTCTTTTATGATGATTGAGTGAAGATCCTAGTACTAGTAGGGGCAAGGAGATCCTAGGCGACTACATCTGATTGCCCGCTGTCAAGGACCTACTTGTACGTGTTCACTTTTGATATTTTGTATATTTTGGGTATTGGGAGACTTGAGATAACATCGTACATGTATATATACCTATTGTGGTGATGTCGCTTATATACATAGTACTTTCCAGAGTTTTTCACAGTAGGATTTGCCTTGAAAAATGCTTATCATGCTAAATTACCTTGTTTAAATAGTATTAATTAAGACTTCCACTGAATATGTTAACCTTAAAAATATAACCCATTAGTATGGTTATGATCTCAATAAATTGCCAACTAGGTAACGAATGAAACAATTATATTCCCACAGAGAATGAATACAGAAAACAAGGATAATTTACTAATTTATTGGATAATACAATTATGGACACGATTTACGAGACAAAAAGAGGATAGGTAGGTGCCAGACCCGTGTAGTTATGCCCGCCGGTAAGGAGTACACGGAGACACGTTACCCCGGGATGATAGGGGCCGCCACGAGGAAAACTCAGGAAAGAGAGGAAAAACAATGACGCAGCTAGATAGAACAACGCGTCTACTCTGACCAAGGCACATCAGAAGGCCATACATGACTCGACCACCGCACAGGAAAAGGAACATAACATAGATCTTAGAAGTACTGCAAAATCAGAGGAATGACGGTGTAGCCGGACATGCACCTGTGAGGCCAGGTCTTGATCCTCTGTTAGCATCGATACACGAGCATCACCCCGCATAGGAGGGTGTTGATTTTGTCATGGCTACAACTACAATGGTCGTGCCCCCAACCGATGGAGAGGACGAGGCATGCTGGAGAGGCATGATCTAAAAAGAATTTATGAGGTACGATGCGCCAAACTTTTAAGATGACCTTGACCCTATAGAGGTAGAAGCTTGGATACTGAACATGGAAAAGAGGAAAGACACTCTGGGCATTGATGAGAGGACCATGGTACCATTGGTGATTTTCTTGCTAGAACACAAGGCGCACAAATGGTGGTTAGCTATCTCAAGAACTCGAGGACCAAATATGAGTTGGACGCAGTTCAAACATTTGTTCTATGATAAATGGTTTTTGAGATCGTGAAGGCATATAATATCCGAGAGTTCCTTGCTTGGTACAAAACAATATGACCGTGGCTGAGTACGTGTCGAGATTTAATGAGTTGGTCGAGTTTGCATATGATCATGTTCCATCCGAGGCGACTCGTATGAGACGATTTATCGAGGGATTGTGGAGATACATACGTGCTTTAGTGGTTGCATCAGGATTGGAGACATACCAGCAAGCTTACAACCGAGCGCTCGAGTGTGAGTCAACACTTCGTGATGAGGATGAAGTGCAATTTCGGGTAGGATCTGATCGATATAGTCAGGGCAAGCGCAGTTTTGGCAATTATGAAAGAGGTCAGGGTGGAAGTTTTAAGAAACATAGATTTGGGGGATCAGTAAGTAACCATGCATCATCTGGTGGGACTTCGAGAGTATCACATGCTCTGACGGGGACCACCACACATTCCGTGTCTCCGCCCCTTCAGTTTCACAGAGTGTGACATTCAAACCATCGCGTCCACCATAAGAGCCGCAATAGAGCAGGGGCAGAGGGTCTACAAGGCCAAGGTCGAGTGCATCAACTAGTACAGTGCAGCCACCACCAACCTAGCAGAAGCCGCATATCGTATGTTATAGGTGTGGGACTGCTGGGCATTATAAGAGCCAGTGCCCTAACTCAACATTATCTGAGGGGAATGTTGCTCCAGTTGCTCGAGGGAGAGTCCACACCATAGTTGAGCGGGATCAGGAAGCCACACGACAGCTAGTCCCAAGTACAATTTCGATTAATGGTCGAGATATGCATACATTGTTTGATTCTGGTTCTACCGTTTTGCTTATATCGGGGGTTGTAGTTCATACTTTTGGGTTGACACCGGTTAAAGCACATACATACTTGATCTTGAACACAGTTTCTACTGAAAGAATTTATCCTAACCTGGTTTGTGAGGGGTGTAAAATTAAAATTGAGGATCACGCGATAATATTTAATTTACGGGTCTTAGAGTGTCTTGTGTTTGATGTATTACTGGGCATGAACTGGTTAGCGACATATCACGCCAAAATAGATTGTTTTCACAAAACTATAGCTTTCCAAATTTTGTACATTCCCCCGTTTGAGTTCAAGGGTTGTACACCGACTAACGCCACCACTTGTAGTAGAGTCGCAAGTTTGGCAGAGATAGAAACCATTGCGAGCTTGACTTCTCTGGGAGACGATGGATAAAAAGTTTTGATTGAGAAGATCCTAGTGGTTAGAGACTTCCCGGATGTTTTTCCTTTAGATCTTTCGGGAGTCCCTCCTCATTAGGAGAGTGACTTTATGATTGACATCATACCTGGCACGAGACCAGTTTCTAAGACACCTTACCGTATGGCGACTACTGAGTTGAATGAGTTGAAAACACAGTTAGAGGAGTTGACTCAGAAAGACTTCATTACACCGAGTGTATCACCGTGGGGAGCACCCGTGTTATTTGTAAAAAAATGACACTTTGAGGATGTGTATTGATTACCGACAATTGAACAGGGTGATTATCCGAAACAAGTATCCACTTCTTAGGATCGAAGACTTGTTTTACCAGTTGAGGGGATCAAAATTATTCTTTAAGATAGATATGAGATCGGGCTATCACCAGTTGCGGATACGGGAGGAGGACATACCGAAGACAGCTTTTAGTACCCACTATGGGCATTTTCAGTTCACTGTGATGCCATTTGGGCTCACCAATACCCCGATAATGTTTATGGACTAATGTACCGTGTTTTCAAGTCGTTCCTTGACCAGTTCGTGATTGTGTTCATCGATGACATCATGATATACTCCAAGACCGAGTCAAATCAAGGAAATACCTCAGGAAAGTGTTGTAGACTTTGAGGGAACACAAACTCTATACTAAGTTGAGCAAATGCAAGTTTTGGGTTTCAGAAGTGAAGTTTTTAGGGCAGTGGTGAATACAGAAGGGATATCAGTTGATCCCGTCAAGATCGAGGCGATCCTTCGGTGGCCACAACCCACCAATGCATCAGGGATTCGTAGTTGTCTAGGCTTGGCAAGGTACTATCAAAGATTCATGTAAGGTTTCTCGTCGATCGCTTCACCGCTCACCAACTTGACTAAGAAAGATGTTGCCTATAAATGGAATGATTTATGTGGGGAGGCCTTTCAGTTGTTGAAGAACCGTCTAACTATCGCACCGATTCTGATTCTACCAGAGTCCGACAGGGAGTTGTCAGTGTATACCAATGCGTCGGGGACTGGTTGGGGAGGTGTATTAATGCAAGACAAGAAAGTAATTACTTACGCATCAAGACAACTGAAAGTACATGAGAAAAACTATCCAGTCCATGACTTGGAGTTGGCGGCAGTTGTGTTCGCCTTGAAGTTATGGAGGCACTACTTGTATGGGAGAAACTCACTGTTTACTCGAATCACAAAAGTTTGAAGTACCTATTCACTCAGAGGAAGTTGACCATGTTACTGAGGTGGTGGTTGGATCTTTTGAAAGACTATGATTTCACACTTGAGTACACCTAGGGAAGGCTAATGTAGTGGCATATGCTTTAAGCCATGCATGATTAGAGATAGAGTCCTAGATCGTAATGAATGTACATGGTGTACCCGTAGATGGCTCAGTTGTCATCTCAGATGTCTTAGAGGGTCAGTCACGGGTTCGGATGAGAGTATAGCTAATGGTTGTGTTAAGAGTGGTTGACTGTCAGAGAGTCGATTCAGAGTATGGGAGGTACAGGTCACTTGCAGATAGTGTTGATGACGTGGATTGGAGACTTTCAGCTGATAGAGCATTGAGATTTCGAGGCAGGTTGTGAACACTCTCTCATAGACATCTAAGAGGTGACTTACTCCGGGAGGCGCACAAATCTCAATTCACCATTCATCCCGGGGGTAACAAGATGTATCGGGACATGCAAATGATGTATTGGTGGCCGAGGATGAAAGTGGACATTGCTACTTATATTCAAGATTGCGAGATATATCAGCAGTGAAAGCAGACCACCGAAAGCCAAGGGGATTACTGCAATTATTACCAATTCCGCAATGGAAGTGGGAACATATAGTTAGGGACTTTGTCTCGGGGCTACCGACGACTCGGAAAGGTCATGATGTTGTTTGGGTGGTCACAGATCGGCTGACTAAATCAACTAATTTCGTCCCTATTTCCATGGAATATTCAACGTACAGGTTGGGGGCATATATGTAGACGTGATCGTCAAATTATATGGAGTCATGGTGTCTATTGTATCGGATCGTGATCCGAGGTTTACCTCTTAATTTTGGAGTGGGTTTTAGTGATAGATAGGGACTCAGCTTAATCTTAGTACGACCTTTCACCCTCAGACAGATGGACAGACCGAGAGATTGATTCAGATACTCGAAGATATGCTCAGAGCTTGTGTGCTAGATTTTGTAGGCATTGGGATAAGTATATTCCATTATGCAAGTTTGCATACAACAACAGTTTTCAAGCGAGTATTGGCATGACACCATTCGACGCACTTTGTAGGAGACCGTGTAGATTTCCAGTTTGTTGGACCGAGGTCGGAGACGCCGTATTGATCGGTCTAAAACTTGTGCATGACCAAACCGAGAGGATAAAACTGATTAGGCAACGATTGAAGACCGCCTAGAATCTCCAGAAGAAGTATGCTGACAAGGACCATCGCGACGTTGTGTTTAAGGAATGAGGATTTGTACTATCGAAAGCGTCGCCAATGAATGGGCATTACCAATTCGGATTGAAGGAAAAGTTATCCCCCAGGTTCATCAGGCCATTTGAGATCAAGAAATGAATTGGCCCGGTAGCATATCACCTTGAGTTAAAACCACAACTAGCAAGAGTTCATAATGTCTTCCATGTTTCTATGTTGAGGAAGACACATAACAAACATGCACCAACGATTGATTGGGGGCAAGTTGATTTGAGGGAGGATGTATCATACGACGAGTAGCCGATCCAGATAGTGAATAGAAAAGTGCATAAGCTTCGGAAGAAATAAATCCCGTTGGTGCAAGTTTTGTGGCAATTCCATGGAGAACAGGAGTTGACTTAGGAGTAGGAGGACTATATGATGAAGAACTTCCCATTTCTTTTCGAACCCTAAGGTATAACTTCATTTTACTTTCGAGGACGAAAGTTCTTTAAAATTGAGGATGTTGTGACGACCCAAAAACTTAAAAGACCTGCCCCATGGGCAATTAAGAAATTTCATAACCCCACACAAAATAACCTGATTATATAAATTAAAGTAGAAACCCTAGCTTCCTTTTGTTTGAAACTTTAACTACAGGAGGAAAAAGGGAGATCGAGGTCTAACTCCGGGAGAATACAAATCAAAGGTACACGCATCTCCCACATCCTTTTAATCACGCTTTAAATTAAAATCAAACTTGAAATTTGACAAAAATGGTGGTTTGTAGTGTCGACAAGACGACAAAGGCCTAGCGGCTGACGGCGGCGGCGGCTTCGTCGTCGCAATCGGCACGACCTCGCCGCCGCTGTCGAGACGGTGGGGGCCACCAGGCTGCCCCACTTTTGATGCGAATGAGAAGAGGAAGGGGGTGGTGTCGTGACTACCCCCACCCCTCAACGGGCATGCCAGCCGTGGCTGGTAGGGGCACGGTTGCGCCTCTGGCCAGCCATGGCTAGGGAGGGTGCCCTGGAGTGGATGAATGAATACCAATGGCGTTTGGCCCCTGGTTTGAAAACCAATGACCAAACACCCCTGGTTGACCGGTCAACTCAAGAAAAAATTTTATATATATATATATATATATATATAACAAAATAATAGCAAAGTAATTACTTTCGAACGAGGCGCCAACACGTCCCTGAGGGAGATGAATCGGGTCCCACACCTTATCGGGCGACGGGGACCCGTGGGACCCACACTAGTGGATCCCAAAGACCAATAAATGGAAAATTTAGTTAATTTAAATTAAAGCATATATTGATAAGATGTATTATGGTTGTATAGTGTCACGCGAAGGTTTGCATCGGGCCATAAGCGCACCAGGAGTTCTTATAGGTGTCGCTGCGAGTCGAGGTGAGTGGGGAGCTTCGCTCACGCATTAAGTATGACTTGCTATTAGATATTTAAGTACATGCTTTGAATGAAAGAACTGGGTTAAGGTTGCATCAGGGTATTGGTTTGAATCTCTAAATCTATGGAATGTGAATGCATTTGGTTCCCCATTTATGTCATTTATTGCCCCACGATGTTTGTGGAGTTCCCACCGAGGGCCTGATTAGCAAGTTATCATATTTAAATGCCTCAGGATGTTTGTGGTGCCACCGAGGGCTTACTAGTTAATGCCCCAGGATGTTTGTGGAATTCATC
Organism: Stephania yunnanensis; assembly: GCA_039657365.1. Lineage (NCBI taxonomy): Eukaryota > Viridiplantae > Streptophyta > Magnoliopsida > Ranunculales > Menispermaceae > Stephania > Stephania yunnanensis. The sequence goes on along the minus strand of CM077585.1, from coordinate 46,459,400 downwards.
ACCGAGGGTTTTCACTTGCCTAATTGAATGCATAAATGTGTCACATAAGTGTAAGAGTTGGAGTTTCTACTCGTGTAACTTGATGAGAGAGGGAAATGTATCGGTGGCGACTTTGGATGAACTCACTTTGTTATGATGCTACTAGTTGGAGGACGTAATGACCATTGCGTCCTATAATGGTTTGCATGAAACCAAATGTGAGGGATTCGGTCACCAGATTCTTACCAATACCTAGCAGGCATTGAATGGACCAATGACTTATACTTATTATTATTTCTTATGGTATATCTCTTGTGGACCTCTTGCATGAATGACTTGAATTCTATTATGCTTTAAATGATCCTTGAAACTCGTTTTAGAAGTTATGAATGCATGACTCTTTCCTTGTTTGTGAAGATGAACAATGCTCTCATGTTTCTAGAGGCTTTCATATCCTATCTACATGCTTAAACTTGAATTTGATCAATACCTACGTGCTTTCTACTTAATGTCTGAGATTTAGTTTTTCAACTTCATGTTAGATTTTGCATAATTAGTAGGTAGTACTTGCGTATTTAATGTTTGAGCGACTCTCATATCTTATTGAGCTCCGATAGTTCTTTAGCTCACCCCACTTATTCTCCAGGTGCGTCCACATCCGCTTTAGCTCGTGACAAGAAAAAAACACATACTTGAAGTCTTTTCTTACTTTATGAGAAGTTGCACGTTCCTATTATTTATTTATTTATTTGATTATGAGAACAATAAACTTGGGTTGTAACTCAAAGGAGATAATTTGGGTAGTTTGAAACCCTCCTTATTTATTTTGCACTATTTAAAAGCTTATTGGGAGTATTAGAAGCTATTTGAGATGATTAAACCTACTTTGATAGTTGAACTCTTACCATGTTGATCTTATGATATAAGGAATTCTAGTTTTGTTTTTTACTTCCACTTTTATTATTTCATATGGTTAGTATGTTATTCTGCAGGTTGAATTAGGCATGCCAAACTATTATTTGAGCTTGGTTCAGGTATCAGGCTTGGGTAATGGTTTGGGCCGGGCAACCCGACCCTAGTTTAGGTTAGGCTCGTTTTAGATATCAAATAACAAAAACACATCAACCTAATTTTTTTTCCTTCATCAATTAAGATATGTACATAACCAATCAAGTGGATGGTCCAATATAGTTTGGTACGTAGTATAGTAGCAAGAGGGTGAGAGTTCGAGTCTCGTGTATAAGGGACAAAAAAAGTTAATTTAATTCCTTTCTTATTAAAAAAGGTGTACATGCATAGTTCTATATGACATGTTAGAGATTTCGATTTAAGGTAGTGGAGCCAAGATTCCTTAATTAGTGGGTGGAGATTGTTGGGGACGTGTGTAGACCAAAATATTAGTCCCATATCGATCAAACGTGACTTTATAAAAAAATACTTAGATTATAACAAAAAAACACTTAGGTGTACTTGGATCTCTCTCTAATAAATAGTACCGAGGGCTTTTGAAGTAAAACCCCACTTGTGAGTTTAAAGTGATTAAGGTGAGGATAATATAGCACTAGTGAAATCTATAAACTAGCAGATACAAATGCGGGCGAGCCCAACAAGACCTCTCCTATATCGATATACATTTTTATTAGGTGCCCATAACCCTAGCATTCTCCTACTTCAAATTGCGGAATGCTAGAATCACATGCTTTTTCACATAGTAAGGTGGGTTTAATTTTTTATTCATCAAATAGGGAGGGTTATTTAGAAATTACAAAAGTAATGTATGTCTCCTTTTGAAATGGAGACATTGATGGTGAGGTGGATGTATGGCGTGATGGTTTGATGAGGTGCAAGGAACTTGTATGAATAACTCATTTTGAAAAGGAGCTATTCACACAAAATACTAAAGTGCATAAATTACTCATTCTAAAAAAGTTATTTGTTCAACTTAAATATCAAACACACATATCGAGGTGGAGAATCGATACAAACGACACGTGCATATCGATGTAGAGAACCCATGCAACTTAACGACACGCGTGTGTCTTGAGATGGACAACCCGCATCAGGCACGTATCTCTAGGTAGACAACCCATGTAAACGATACATAATATCTCGGCGTGGATAACCCATGCAAACGTCATGCACGTATGTCGAGGTGGATAACCCATGTATACGCCATGCACATATGTTGAGGTGAGCAACCTCATGCATTTGAAGCAAATGTCACGCACGTATTTCGAGGCATGCAACTTATGCAACCTCATGCAATCCATGCAAACGTCACGCACGTATCTGGAGGTGGACAACCCATGCAACCTCTTGAAATTCATACAAACCATGCATATTTTAGACACGTATCTCGAGGTTGACAACACATGCAACCTCGTGCAATACATGCAAATCATGCAAACGACACACATGTATATCGAGGTGGACAACCCATTAAATGACACGTACGTATCTTAACGTGGACAATCTCATGCAAACGACATGCGCGTATCTCGAGGTGGACAACCATTGCAAACACCATGCACGTATGTCGAGGTGGACAACACATGCAACCTCATGCAATCTATGCAAATCATGCAAATGACACGCACGTATCTCGAGGTGGACAATCAATTAAATGACACGCACATATCTCGAGGTAGACAACCCATGAAAATGACACGCATGCATGTCGAGGTGGACAACACATGCAACCTCGTGCAATCCATGCAAACCATGCAAACGACATGCACATATCTCGAGGTGGATAACTCATGCGAAACGACACACACATATCGAGGTGGACAACCCGTGCATACGCCACACACGTATGTCGAGGTGGGCGACCTATGCAACCTTGTGCGATTCATGCAAACGCCACGCACGTACCTCAAGTTGTGCAACTCATGCAACCTCGTGCAATCCATGCAAACGTCACGCGCGTATCTTGAGGTGGACAACTCATACAACCTCATCCAATCCATGCAAACCATGCAAGGGCCACGCATGTATTTCGAGGTAAACAACCCATGTAAGCTCGTGCAATCCAAGTAAACCATGCAAACATCACGCACGTGTTTCGAGGTGACAACCCATGCGAACGACACACACATATCTAGAGATGGACAATCCATGCAAACGTCACACACGTATCTTGAGGGGACAACCCATGCATATGCACTACAAAACCATGCAACCTATGCAAACATCACACACGTATCTCGAGGTGGACGCTATGTGGACGCGCACGTGGGAGTTCAGAAATCATAAATGGTGCATTCGAAGAATGTGCCATTCGTGTGTTTTCTGAACAATCCAACGTGACGTCCATGTGGATTGTTCCATAACATGAATGACACATTTTCAAAATGCATCATTCGTGTATTTACAACAGAACTGTCCACGTGGAAGCCCATGTGGACTGTCCTCAGTAATTAACACGAATGACGCCTTTTGAAAATGCGTCATTCGTATGACCACGTTGCAATGCAAATTGTCTCCCATTATTGACGCATTTTGAAAATGCGTTTTACATTAGTTAAACAATAAAAAGAAATCCTAACTTATTTTACTCATTTAAATTAATATTTGCTGCACGTTTGTAATTTTTCCCAAGGATCACAACCCTGACACAACACACACCAACACGAACTACTCCTCCACAAACCGTCACTAAAACATTTTTTGCCTTTAATAGAGGTTTTAAAACTCCTATTAAATAGAGTGTTATTAAATGTTATGTGAAAATGTGTTATGTTTTAATTTTTAATACATGTATTACATAGAGATTTTTTAAAACTCCTATCAATCAGATGTTATTTAATAACACCCCCTTTAATAGGGGTTTAAAAACTTTATTAAATATCAAAATTATTTTAGTGCATGTGAATCTCGAGATTCAAAATAAGGTGAGACTAATTGGGGGTGTGCTGTCAGAAGGTGGTATTGTAAAATTTTTCTTTCAAATTTTCAACATGTTGAGAAGCTTTTTTTTTTTTTTTTGTCAAAGGAAAAGTCAGTGCATATATCTTCTTCCCATTTGATTTGATGTAAGAAAAATAATCTAGGTCGATTGCCTATTGGTGTTGTTCGGAGAAGAGGTGACCACGTGGGACATGAAGACGGCAAAGGGATGGTCGGTTCACGTGACGAGTCGTGGCTTGAAATATCTCTAGAACGGACACACTCACCAAATCGAAACGCGACAACGCACGTCTTTTTCGCCCCCCTAACGCTCTGTCTGTACGAGCCAGCGATCCCATGGGGGTTTGGTGTGGTGGCGGTCCCGGTCAAGCCACGTCCCACGTGCTCATTTTTGCGCGTGTCGGACGTTCGCGTGACGCACTACTCATGTCCAAGCACCTCACCCCGTTTCATTTCATTCATTTGCACGCTCAAATGAGCTTTCACATTAATTTTAGGGGTGGCAAAAAAAAAAAGGTACGAACGGCTACGGACGGGTACGTGTCTAGACACCTCTTAATAATGACTAAAAATAATGTCCGGACCGTACTCATTTTTGAAACGGAGACTTTTTTTTGTCCGAACCCGTATGTTTTTAAAACATACAAGACCCATTTTTTATCTAGACCTGTTTTTTAATAAAATAAAATAAAATTTTTCACTTAATTATTAACAAAAATATATGAATTTTATGTTGTCATGCATTCTATCACTACAAAAAAAAAATGTTACAAATCCAAAATTCAAGTCTTAAAAGTTTCCATATAAAAATAATATCATCATTAGTGAAATTATAATTCAAATGTTATGAAAGTTTCAAAACACTCATATAAATAAATAAATATTATTTAAATTAATCGCTAAACGGATACCCGTTTTTAAAAAAAATTTGTCCAGACCCGGACTTATTTTTTAAAACGGACAAGAAAACATGTCTAGACCCATATTAATTTTGAAAAAATTACGAGCACATTTTTCCACCCCTAATTAATTTAGGCTAAGGCTATTCGCGCCCCAATTTTTATTTATTGTAACCCATTTTAAATTCTTTTACTACATTTATCTCACTTTTTTTTATAAATTATCTTGAAACTACCCCCACCCTCAATGAATGTTACCCAATCGTCTATCCCCACCCCAACACCCTTTAATCCTCTCCGTTTTTTGATTTTAATCATCGTAGAGCATTTATACCATGTCACCTAGTGTCGCACGTGGGAGTGTTTGTTTTTGTTGAACAAGGTAGAATGTGGTCGCACCGTATCCTAAAAGTGAAGTATCGCCCGCTTGGTTCGAACTCATAGGGTCGAGACCTCTAAAGAGGTATCGATCGACTCGGACTGAGACATCTAAAGAGGCAACGTCCGAATCCAACCAGGAAATCTTTAAAGGTCTGACAGAGATATCCAGCCGAGACCTCTTTAGAGATGTCGGCTGTCAACCCCCTCGTCATTAAGACGACTAACCAGCCTAGATTACCTTAATCCTTTGATAATCTAGTCAGCCTAATCTATTCTTTTGACTTTGACCTCAAAATAATAATTATCTCAATCCTTTATATGGCTTCAAAACAAAATTATATTCTCAATGAAACTCAATTCATGATTTTTTTTATAAATTATTTTGAAACTACCCCCACCCTCAATGAATGTTACCCATGTTGGGTTTTGGGGTTCATACGCAGCGGAAATTACAAAACAATTTTGACAAAAACCCCGACAGGATCCGAATCTAATTCCATTAAAAACGTTTAAACCATGAAAACTTAATCTTACCTCAGTCGCAATAGACCTTTCTGAAGGTTGATCGATCTCTAAGGCGCTGCCAACAACGAACGCCCTCAATCAGCAGTCCACACAGGAACGGCGGCCGAGATTCGAAGTGCTAGCTTCGAGAGAATACCAAACCTTTTGTTTCTCTCCAAAACGATCCAGAGCATACCAAAAACCCTAAGTCGTTTCTAAAACGAAAATAGAGTTTCGGCCTATTAATCTTTGGTGCGTGTGTTCTAACTTAAAGCGTCTATTTATACAACCCTCAGTATATAGATGGTTAAGTAAATTACACATATACCCTTACTTAAAGAAGTATAAGTGTAATACACCACAAGGACGTTTTTGTCATGAATTTTATCACATAAAAGTCGTTTTTCTGAATCATCTTAAAATCTCGCAAAACCATTCTTAGTGTGCGACCCAATAGGCTCATACAACGTTGGCGTGTACCAAAACACATTTTGGTATACAAGTCATAAGCGGCCTCTAGCAAAACATTATGACTACCCAAGTTGTACAAATATCAAATCGAAACAACCTAATCAATAGTGTATATAACATCCTTTTGTCACGCGATATCCTTTTGATCAAACATAAGGCATGGAATTATCATCCAACATGTTCAATCGTACTAGTCTCGATCTCTAGGTAGACTGAAAACATCCAAGTGACATTGATCAATATCAATTCACTTAGACTAGGCCTTTTAACAGTCTAACACATCGAGGGATCCACTGGATATCTCTCTTTATATGAGAGGAACAAATTCTATCTTGATTACACAACTTCATCACATTGCTCACACAGTAACCAATCACAACCTTTATAATCGTCCGGTTAAAGACAACGTTTGATTGTGTCAAATCACTGTGTTCCTAATGTTGAAGTCTCTGGTAATCTCAAGTCAGAGGACTAGAATATATACCTATCATGAGAAACAACAATGACTTAATCCATGTGATGTTCTCATAGCGGGTCGGTCAGGTACTTTGTTCCCTAACAAGTACTCGTGATCTTGATTCGTATCCCTATACGTATAATCATCATATGATCATCAATCAAGACTCACACTAGTCTTAATTCATTATAGTTCCCAGTATAATGATAGACTAGGGACATTTATGATATTTACGTAAATACCCATGGATCTTATTATAATGTAAACATGCAAATTAATTATAATAAACAAAGAAATGAAATCCTCTATTTTATTTACTAAAAGTATTCATAAAGACAGCTTAATGGATTGACCTAGGGCACATGCCCCATCATCTCCCACTTGCACTAGGGTCAATCATACATACATCTAATGCCTAATGATCTAACATGACCATCATGTTTTGCTTGTGGAAGAGCTTTTGTCAATGGATCCACAACGTTGTCTTCGATGGTACTCTGCAAATCTTAACGTCTCCCTCTCAATAATTTCTCTCGATGAGATGAAAACGCTTTGAGTATATGTTTGGATCTGTGGTGTGATCTAGGTTCCTTGGCTCGTGCTATTGCCCCGTTATTGTCACAATACAAACAAACAGGGTTAGTAATACTTGGAACCATACCTAGTTCGTAAATGAACTTTTTGATCCAAATCGCCTCCTTTTTCTTTGCATCGGACGCGCAATATACTCACTTCTGTTGTAGAATCTACCACGCCTCTCTTTCGAACTTTTCCACTTTTTGCACCCCCATTCAAAGTAAACACATATCCAGATCGCGATCTAAAATCATCTATATCAGTTTGAAAACTTGCATCTGTGTAACCATTTAACACTAGATCATTTTCAAAACCTCCATAGACCAAGAACACTTCCTTAGTCTTTCTTAAGTACTTAAGGATGTTCTTTACTGCTATCCAGTGACTCTCACCTGGATCTGACTGATATCTACTTGTAGTGCTCAAAGCATATGATACATCAGTCGAGTGCATAACATGGCATACATGATAGATCCAATAGCCGATGCATATGGAATCTTATTCATACGGTCTCGCTCATCATTTGTCTTAGGACATTGAGTCTTCTTGAGACTTATCCCATGAGACATTGCAACAATCATCTTTTAGAGTCTTGCAAACCGAACCTATTCAAGACCTTGTCTATGTAAGCACTCGACTTAGACCGATTAGCCTTTTAGATCTATCCCTATAGATCTTTATCCCTAGGATATAGGCGCATCTCCTAAGTCTTTCATTGAGAAACACTTCCCTAACCAAGACTTGACATTCTCGCAATGTTGGGATGTCATTTCCAATGAGTAATATATCATCAACATACAAGCACTTAAAAAACTACACTCCCACTGACCTTCTTGTATACACAAGGCTCATCTTCGTTCTTAATAAAACCAAAATCCTTGATTGCTTCATCAAAACGAAGATTCCAACTCCGAGAAGCTTGCTTTAATCCATAAATGGATCTTTGAAGCTTGCATACCTTCCTAGAATTCTCAGGGATGTACAAAACCTTCAGGTTGTGTCATATACACGTCCTCAAGCACTTTCCATTAAGAAATGCTATTTTTACATCCATTCGCCATATTTCATAGTCATAATATGCAAAGAATGACAATTAAAATTCATATGGATTTAAGCATGGCTACTTTGAAAAAGTTTCATCATAATCAACACCTTGAGTCCGCTGAAACCTTTTGCTACTAGTCTTGCTTTAAAAGTATGCACTTTGCCATCCATGTCGGTTTTCTTCTTGAAAACCCATTTACATCCAATGGTCTTACCACCTTCAGGTAAATCAACCAAGTTCCAAACTTGGTTATCATACATGGATTGCATCTCAGAGTTCATGGCACTTAGCTATTTATCTGAGTCTGGTCCAGACATAGCCTCCTGATAAGTGGTGGGCTCATTTTGGTCTATAAGCAACACATCACGACTATCAATAATGAGAAATCCGAATCTCTCTGGGCTCATGTCTTACCCTACTAGATTTACGTGGGCCTTGTGTCACTTGTGGAGGTTCAACTGGTTCGGAACGTTGTTGAACTTCCAATAGCGGTTCAGTGTTTACTTGTGATTCTTGAACTTCTTCAAGATTTATTTCTCTCCCACTAGTGTCTTTTGAAATAAACTATTTTTCCATAAAGGCACCATACCGAACAACAAACACTTTGTTCTCAGTGGGATTATAAAAGTAATATCCTTTTGTTTCCTTAGGATACCCCACAAATAAACACTTGTCAGATTTAGGTGCTAGTTTTTCTGAGACTTGTCGCTTTACGTAAGCCTCACAACCCCAAATCTTAAGAAAAGACAAACTAGGTTTCTTCCCGTACCATATCTTATATGGTGTTTTATCAACTGCTTTAGAAGGAACTCGATTTAGAGTGAAAGTTTGCAGCTTGTAATGCATAACCCCAAAAGGATAATGGAAGATCAAGCATGACTCATCATAGATCGAACCATATCTAATAAGGTTTGATTTCTCCTTTCGAAACTCCATTCCATTGTGGAGTTGTTTGGTGGAGTCAATTGGGAGACAATCCCACAATTTCTAAGATGATCATCAAATTCTTGGCTTAAATACTCACCACCTCGATCCGATCGAAGTGTTCGATAGTTTTACCAAGTTGATTCTCGCACTTCATTTTGAAACGTTCGAAACATCTCAAATGATTCGCTTTATGTTTCATAAGATATACATAACCATATCTCGCCGAAATCATCGCAAATGTAATGAAGTACTTGATAACCTCCTCTAGCCATTGTGTTTATAGGACCGCATACATCAATATGTATTAGACCCAATAAATCACTTGCCCTTTCACCGTGTCCAAAAGGGACTTTTAGTCATCTTGCCCAAGAAAACAAGATTCGCACGTTTCATATGTTTCTAAATCAAATGAATCTAGAAGTCCATCTTTATGGAGCTTCGTTATGCGTTTCTCATTTATGTGTCCGAGTCCGAGACGACAATGCCAAAGATAGGTTTGATTCAAATCATTTGACTTGAATCTCTTTGTATTTATGTTAAAGACTGAGTATCGGTGGACTTTTTCATGCTTAGAATATAAAGACCATCATACAAATCAGCATTTGCATAAAATATGCCTTTACGAGAAATGGAACATCTATTATTAGCAATAATAAAATCAAAACCATCCATATCCAAACATGAAACAAAATGATGTTTCTGCTTCTAGCAGCACAAAATAACAATTATTTAAAGTTAAAATAAGTCCACTACATAAAACTAAGTCATATGATCCAACGTACCAGGGGCAAAGAACTCTTGCTCCATTCCCTACGCGGAGGATGACTTCTCCTTTCTTCAACTTTCTACTTCTCGGTGAGTCCCCGCACATTTATACAAATGCGAAATCCACATCCCAGATCTAATACCCAGGAATCACTAGTAGATAAATTAATTTCAATAACATAAATACCTGTAGTGGTAGTCGCACTACCCTTTTTCTTCCTTAGATCTTCCAGATAGAGTTTGCAATTTCGAACCAATGTCCAGTGTGCATGACAAAAATGACAATTTCCTTCTTTTTCTTTTGGGTGTTTTGAAGCAGAACAGTGAGGCTTGACTTGTTCCACAAAGCTTTGCGACAGTGTGCAAAACGAATGCCTTGGCAACTCTAGCCTTGCCTTTGCCTTTCTTCTTCATTCCCTTTCCTTTTGGACCATCAACACATTACTAGAGGGTTTCTTGATATTTCGTTCAGCAGCTTTTGAGCATCAAATGCAACTCGAAATTGATTTCTCCATATTATTCATATTGTAGTTCATCACAAATTGTGAGTAACTCTCTCGGTAATGAATTCAAGATCAAATCCGTAGCCAACTCTTGGCTTATGGGGAATCCAAGTCTATCAAGTTTGGTCAACATAGCCCTTCATCTTCGAACATGAGGACTAACCGACGCACCCTCGGTCATCTTGCAAGAATGTAGGTTTTTGACTGTCTCGAACCTTTCTTGCCTAGCTTGTCGTTGGAACATTTCCTTCAAATTATAGCCATGTCGTAGGCTTCCATTAGTTCCATGTCCTTCTCAAGTTCAGAACCATAGTTGCCGATATAATACATGCAACATCGGAGAATCGTTGACATGCTTACTATGCGTATCCTTCACACTTTCGTAGCATGGGCTGGTGGGTCCTCAGGGATTGGAGCATCCAGGACATATGACTTGCGTTCATGCTTAAGAACAATTCTCAAGTTTCTGAACCAGTCGAGAAAGTTAGTCCCAGATAGTTTATACTTCCAAGGATGGATCGCAGTGACAGGGGATTATAGTTACTTGAAGAGGCCATTGATCTACAATAAAGATTATGCGAAGTTTATTTTAGTATAGAGGAATAGACTCCCACTAAATTAACAACCCTCCTAAAACGTACTGTTTATTTAGGGGACTAAAATCCATATTTCACCTAATTCTATGACAAATTATGACATGAAACAGAGAACTAGATTATTTAGGTAGGTAACAGTTACCAATTACATCTTATGTAATTTTTAGATCCTTTTATGAGATAAGGGACATCTTATGTCTTAGCATGTTTTATCTCATCATTTGCCTAAAACTCAAAACTATTTTGATGGCTTTATTAAGTCAGACCATTTTAAACATTTAGGTAACTCTTACCCAACTTGTCTCACCAAGATAACACAATACACCCAGCTATGGCTGAAACTATATTAGTGTGATCGAAACCTTTGACAAGTGTTTAAAATGGATGACATGAGACTTAAAATTTAATAGAGGGATTTTATTCAGTTTTAGTGATTTATATGTAAACAATGAAATATCATATATACTATTGATTTGTTCAATCACTAAACAATTTGGAAATTTTTATATTATTCACTAATAAAAGAATTTCCGTGCGCTAGGATTAGTTAGACGGCGGTCCATTGGTCATCAATGGCAAGTGGTTCCATTGACCGGCCATTGATCTGGGTACAAAGCGCCCCCGTTTTTTTTTTTTTTTTAGACGACGAATCTCAATTCCGAAAATTGAAATTCTCTATAGAAAACCATATTTTTCGCTGATTTTACTATACTAAATTTACCCTTAATTTATCCAAAATTAAGTCAATTAAAACATTTTTAATTAACCCGGGCCCACATCTAACTAATCATCTTATCCTAATCCAATTAGGACTTTAGATATTTGAATCCTAGGATATCACCAATAACAAACTTCTCCATATTTATCTCCTATCCAATAGGGATAACGAAACCGATTTTGATTATATCTCCTACTCTAATTTGTTATCTATCTTTATAAAATAGAAAGTTCATAACAAAATAGATATAAGAGATAAATAAACAATTTCGAAAATTAATTATTTGCAATTTCGGTCCTCATCCAGATAATCACAAATATGTATCATGAACTACTATCCCAATCGAACCTAATCATATTCGTTTCGAATTAATATTCAGCCTTATACAATTCAAGAAACGTAAGACAATGTAACCTAAATATGCATACTGAATTACAGAGATTTCATCCATGCATCAATACATGAAAAATAAAGATTATACCTAATGGTGTCATGGATCACAAAACACGAAATTCAATTCATTGAAATTATTTGAATTAACCTAACATGGTTATTAGCATGTAAGAAACTGATTTTAATTAAATCACGAATATATGTATCATATACACAAAACATGATAATAAATCTCACAGGAAACTTATGTATATCACATATACATCAACTATTAACATGCTTTCAATCATATATCATGTATATATCAGAAGAAAACATGCAATGAATTTAATGGAATCAAACTCGAAGGCTCTGATACCACTGTTGGGTTTTGGGGTTCATACGCAGCGGAAATTACAAAACAATTTTGACAAAAACCCCGACAGGATCCGAATCTAATTCCATTAAAAACGTTTAAACCACGAAAACTTAATCTTACCTCGCGCAATATACCTTTCGAAGGTTGATCGATCTCTAAGGCGCCGCCAACAACGAACGCCTCTATCAAGAAATTCACCACACAGAACGGCGGAGAGATTCGAAGTGCTAGCTTCGAGAGAATACCAAACCTTTTGTTTCTCTCCAAAACGATCCAGAGCATACCAAAAACCCTAAGTCGTTTCTAAAACGAAAATAGAGTTTCGGCCTATTAATCTTTGGTGCGTGTGTTCTAACTTAAAGCGTCTATTTATACAACCCTTGTATATAGATGGTTAAGTAAATTACACATATACCCTTACTTAAAGAAGTATAAGTGTAATACACCACAAGGACGTTTTTGTCATGAATTTTATCACATAAAAGTCGTTTTTCTGAATCATCTTAAAATCTCGCAAAACCATTCTTAGTGTGCGACCCAATAGGCTCATACAACGTTGGCAGTGTACCAAAACACATTTTGATATACAAGTCATAAGCGGCCTCTAGCAAAACATTATGACTACCCAAGTTGTACGAATATCAAATCGAAACAACCTAATCAATAGTGTATATAACATCCTTTTGTCACACGATATCCTTTTGATCAAATATAAGGCATGGAATTATCATCCAACATGTTCAATCGTACTAGTCTCGATCTCTAGGTAGACTGAAAACATCCAAGTGACATTGATCAATATCGATTCACTTAGACTAGGCCTTTTAACAGTCTAACACATCGAGGGATCCACTGGATATCTCTCTTTATATGAGAGGAACAAATTCTATCTTGATTACACAACTTCATCACATTGCTCACACAGTAACCAATCACAACCTTTATAATCGTCCGGTTAAAGACAACGTTTGATTGTGTCAAATCACTGTGGTCCTAATGTTGAAGTCTCTGGTAATCTCAAGTCAAAGGACTAGAATATATACCTATCATGAGAAACAACAATGACTTAATCCATGTGATGTTCTCATAGCAGGTCGGTCCAGTACTTTGTTCCCTAACAAGTACTCGTGATCTTGATTCGTATCCCTATATACGTATAATCATCATATGATCATCAATCAAGACTCACACTAGTCCTAATTCATTATAGTTCCCAAAGATAATGATCGATAGGGACATTTAGGATATTTACGTAAATACCCATGGATCTTATTATAATGTAAACATGCAAATTAATTATAATAAACAGCAAATGAAATCCTCTATTTTATTTACTAAAAGTATTCATAAAGACAGTTAATGGATTGACCTAAAGCACATGCCCCATCAACCCAATCGTCTATCCCCACCCCAACACCCCTTAATCCTCTCCATTTTTTGATTTTAATCATCGCAGAGCATTTATACCATGTCACCATGTGTCGCACGTGGGAGTGTTTTTTTTGGCTTAACAAGGTCAAATGTGGTCGCACCGTATCCTAAAAGTGAAGTATCGCCCATAAGGTTAGGTCGAGACCTCTAAAGAGGTATCGATCGACTCGGACTGAGACAACTAAAGAGGCAACGTCCGACTCCAACCGAGAAATCTTTAAAGGTCTCGGTTGACTCCGACTGAGATTGTGAAGAGAACTCGGTTTCAATGGGTGACCGAGATATCCAGCTGAGACCTTTTTAGAGATGCTCATGTCATTTCATTCTCGTCATTAAGACGACTAACCAGCCTAGATTACCTTAATCCTCTGATAATCTAGTCAGCCTAATCTATTCTTTTGACTTTGACCTCAAAATAATAATTATTTCAATCCTTTATAAGGCTTCAAAACAAAATTATATTCTCAATGAAACTCAATTCATGATTTTTTTTATAAATTATTTTGAAACTACCCCCACCCTCAATGAATGTTACCCAATCGTCTATCCCTACCTCAACACCCCTTAATTCTCTTCGTTTTTTGTTTTTAATCATCGTAGAGCATATATACCATGTCACCAAGTGTCGCACGTGGGAATGTTTTTTTTTTTGGTTGAACAAGGTCGAATGTGGTCGCACCGTATCCTAAAAGTGAAGTATCGCCCACAAGGTTTGAACTCATAGGGTCGAGACCTCTAAAAAGGTATCGATCGACTCGGATTGAGACATCTAAAGAGGCAACGTCTGACTCCAACCGGGAAATCTTTAAAGGTCTGACCGAGATATCCAGCCGAGACCTCTTTAGAGATGTCGTCTATCAGCCCCCTCGTCATTAAGACGACTAACCAGCCTAGATTACCTTAATCCTTTAATAATCTAGTCGGCCTAATCTATTCTTTTGACTTTAACCTCAAAATAATAATTATTTCAATCCTTTATAAGGCTTCAAAACAAAATTATATTCTCAATGAGACTCAATTCATGATTTGTTCAATTGGAGCAAATTAGGAAATCATATGAATTATTCTTCGTATTTTGTAAAAATCTCGGCAGCACTTCCCCTAAAAAGGGCATGTCGGGAAACTTTCACCTAATAGACAACAGAATTAGGAAGAAGTCTAGAAAGACTCACGGCTCCCCGCATTTCACAATATATATCAAGTTCAAATTAATAACTAACTTAGAGTCTCTGACAACTTAATTTCAACTTTACAATCCCAAATTGACCAAAATTGAACATTAACCTCTCAACACATTTTAAACTAACTTAAGATACTTTTTTAACCATTCAACGAAACTTCACTTCCTACACTTACTCCAAGAATCTCAAAACAATAAATATAAATAATTTAAATAAGAATTTACTTTAAATTTAGTAAACAATCACCACAATCTTTAAGTCTTGTCCATTTATCCCTTGTCTTCATATAGAATCTGACACCATAATAAACAACTCGAAGATGTTAAGTAAGTTAATTCCTACATTGATCCGTACTCTTGCAATTGTTAGTCTGATATATGGAGACATGTAATTCCATTTCCAAATAAATAATAAGATATTTGCGTCAACAAGACATGTATTTCGCTATTTTGTTGTCTCATAACTATAATCAAATGTCGACTTTCGAAAATAGTATATAAACAATATTTTGAGATCATGAAATGCGAGATAACTTATCGGCGTTAGACTCTGCTAGTCTCATTAGACGACGTAGAGGTAGGATTGAAACCTAGTTTCAATCAAACCAGACTCTGAAACAAGCTTATCCCCTTACTTTCTCTGTGTATGCATGACCAAGAACGATGAAATGCAATGCAAACTATGATGCAATTGTAGGTATAAATATATTCAATCGATAGTAAAGATCACCGTAGGACTTACTTACCACCAAACCAACTCAAAGTTGATTGCGAAGCCTCACACAATGTTTTCTTGACTTTCACGTACTTTGAACTTATTCCCCGAGCTTTGTTTCGAGTGGTTTTGAAATCTTCGACGTTACTTAAAACCATTGAAAATTTTGGATAAATTCCCTATTCGAATTTATTAAGTTTCAACCAATTTCCCAATTATTTTGGTATTCTCAAGTGCTAAAAGCTCGAAATCACTCAAAATCAACTCCTCAAGTATCTGGATCCCAATTTTGATTACAAATTGTGGTTTAAAATATAAAATTAACTTTACTAGACTTTTAAATAATCTTTTAAATTTTGGGCATTTTTTGGTATCGGAACACATATTGTGAGAAAACCTCGGTATAAATTATCAAGAAAATCCCAAGTTCCATATTTTTTTTAGAAATACACAATTTCTATTTATTTAATCCAAAATATTATTTTTTGGATTTTTTTCTATTTTTCTAGAATTTTTATGAATTTTCAGAATTTTCCCTTTTTCTTGAGGTGGGGTTTGACCCTTGAACCAGATCGGTCCAATTCAGCTCGACCGAACCTGGTTCGGTTTGGTTTAAGGATCAAACCCCATTTCTTCCTTATCTCGCCTCTATTGCAACTCGATTTCAATTGACCATTTTTTTCGTAGGGTTGGGCTCTTAACCCCTGGGCAAGGGAGACCATTCCCCTGCAATCGTCTCCCTCAGACGAGCCGAGTCTCTCCATCCCCATGTTCTCCAACCTCCATTAACCACATCGCAACAACAAACAATTAACAACAACAACCAACACAACTTACCTTCTCATCGCCTCCTCCTTAATTCGAGATCTCTTTCAATTTCAATTTTGAACTTTCTCGGTTTCTCTTGAATTTCTATCTCACCGTAAATTAATGAGGCGGTATGTGTGTGTTTAGATAAATATTAAGACTTTCTTGAAATTCGAATCGCACGAATCTCGAGGCATATCTAATGATTTCATATTATATTTTGATCTTTCTTGAGATACGTGTTGCACATCTCAAGATCGATTTTGTGGCTATTAACAAGATCACCACCTCTTAACCGACTGACATAAGATCATTTATCTTGATCTCCTCGAGATACATATCGCGTATCTTGAGGTGAGTCTTATGATTTTACAACTAACTATATATTACTTAATTTTCCTTGAAATATGGTTGCACGTATCTCGAGATGTGGATAATCCTTTCCAAAATTATTATCGTCTACTCCATTCCTTCCTCGATGCTCAAGCTATGCATATCTCGAGGCGAACCCAACATATACTTTTTAATTTGAATTAAACTATATGATTCATTTATATATACATATGTTGTAAACTAAGCCTAGAACTTGTAGAACTAAAGTATGAGAAGCATGAACTAAAGACTACAAGAACAAGTACAGAAGAGAGACAAAAGAGAAAAAAGCTAGAGTTGAGAAATGTAGAGATTTTCATTTCAATATTAGTGCATTCTTTACAAGTGAAGGAACCCCTTTATATATGCCCTTAGTCATGATAAGAAAGAATATTCGCATAAAATGTGCAAGTTACACTAAAGTCCCATGTCATGCAAGATTACAAGTTACATGACAATACACAGATAAATGATTATACATTAAAGATGAATACAAGTTACATGGAGTGTACAAGTTACATGGAGTGTACAAGTTACATTCAATGTGGAAGCCATATTTAATGTTATAATTCAATGTGAGAGCTATGCTTGACAAAGTGATCATTCATAAGCTTGGTTAAAGGGTCATCCACTTTACAATGCCTCGTTCAAACTTCTACTAGAAAAATCTTTGGGAGAAAATCTAGTATAGAAAAAAGAGTAATGTTCTCGTCAATCTTACTTTGTAATAGTATAATATTGTTGAATGCCTCATTAAAACTTTGCTAGAAAAACGCAGTGGGACAAAATCATAGCTAAAGAAAATAATACAACACATTGATACACCTTGAGAGAATATAAATGCCTTACGAAAACCTTTACTAGAAAAATCATGTGGGAAAAACTTTAGTATAAGAAAGTATAATACTCCATAAATTTTATTAGAGTATAATATTGTTATGATTGCTTCATTAAAAATCTTGCTAGGAAAACCCATTGGGAAAAATCTAGTAAGGGAAAAAGAGTACACTACTCTTATAACTTTTTACAGGGAGTATAATATTGTTGATTGCCTCATTAAAAACTTTGCTAAGAAAACCCAATGTGATAAAATCATAGTGAAGAAAAAGAGTGCTTTACGCTAATCAATTTTTATAGAGAGTTTTAATAATGTTAGGATTGCCTCATTAAAAACCTTGCAAGAAAAATCCAGTGGGATAAAACCTTTGCTAAGGAAAAAAATAGTGAAATGCACTAATCAATAACTCTTTTAATTTTTCCTTTCATGTTCACATAGGTGAGACATCTTATATTACATTGTAACAAATCATTGCAAGTAAGTTAAAAAAAAAAATACAATATCTTATCTTTTGCACCTTAAGCATTTTGTTGGTTCTTGTGCATTTTCTGGCACATGGACATCATTTTCTATATGAACCTTTAATGTTGAAATGTATGATTTTGCCACTTTTTATATATAGTACTTGCATCAAATGATTGATTCATATCTTGTTGCTAATGAATGATCCTTTGAACTTCAAGTTCATATTAATTTATACATCGATCATAATACAACAAATTTGATGCAATTTGATGTGTTTTAAGCTATTTCACGTCGTTCTTTTTAAATTGACTTATGTCCCCCTAATGGTGAAAAAATTGCTTCATCAAAGAGACAATTAACAAAACTTGCTATAAATTAATTCCCTGTTAGGGATAAATGAAATCTTATTATTGGAGAGTTTAATCAATATTATTCTCATATTGATTTGCCATGAGATAATTACCAGAGGATTAAAAATGTGTTTACATAAAGGATGCCCATGCGAATTTACAATATTTCATATTATTGATGATTCTGGACGATCAAAAAGATCATTCAATATTATGAGTGTCCTTATATCATTTTATTTATGACGAGATTCATTTTAATGTGCCTTATATATTTTAGAAGTTAAAGCTGAGAATTTTATTCTCAGGTTAAATCATAATGATATAGAAAAACTCTCTATTATTTTGAGTAAACTTTTTCTGAACAATACATTAACAATATAATTGTTGTACCAGTTATTACCTGAAAGTTAGCCTCTGCTAAGTTCAAATTCGAGAAATATTCTCTTTTATATTATAATGTATATACATGTAGCACAATACACAAGATATAAACTCTTCACCTATATTTAGCTCATTATTTGAACACATTTCGATGTGTCAATTTTATCGAGCCAATTTTCAATGATAAAATTCATAATTTTTCCTTGATTGTGAAGGCATGGTAAAAGATAAAAAGCATTTAGGTATAATTTATATGACAATATTTAGGCAGCATAGTCTTTCGCACGTGACGAAAATTGTCATGATTAGGAGTGTTCATTGTCAATACTAATTTGTCATTTCTAGTGGTGCACCACTTTTAGTGGAATTGTCATTATGACCTTTACAAGATCTTTTCACCCTTTCCACGTTCATAAATTTTTTATTGCAACCACGGTCATCACACGCAACATACGCTTCTTAATTTGAAGTTGAACCAATTGGACGGGAGCCATATTATATTTATAATATCTCATTATTTTACTCAGTTATCATGAGACAAAAAATCAATCCTTAATATTTATTGGATTGATGTACGCACTCTATATTTGTTACAGTAATAAATCGAGGTGAGCCACGTGGCCTTTTTATTATTGTCTCATCAGTCATATTTTCACATAACCTTAACATAGATGTAATTAAAATTGCGAAATTATAATTAATACTTAACTGATTAAATTTTGTAGCTTGAGACCTAGTCGCTCATTTTGAGCTTTTTGAAACATTTTTTTTTTGGTATTTATATATATATAATTCCATAAGGTGGAAAGATATAGAAAGTTAAATATTCATTTTCAAATCTCTAAAAAATATTGGTAAATGATTGTGTATAACATACAGTCTTGCATAGATGCTTTATTCATAAATTATAGTATCTAATTGTCATGACAAGTAATTCTTGTCAGTAATATAATAATGTAACAAATTCAACTATGGTTGAATAATATTATGAAAATAAATGTAATATAAAATAATTTCTTCCCTTTTTATGTAAACAATCTGAACATAGGATTAAATATATGTTCACAATTTGATTCATTAATAAACAAAATGTACTATTTGTATGAGTTGGTGTGACAACCTCCAGGTTGAGTGGCAAGAAAAACTCTACTTAAATATCATGCCTAATCGAACGGGATAACTGACCCCTTTCAATGTTTAGCTTTATCGGGGACAAGGCTTGCCCATTAACAACCCAAATTCATAGCACGATTTGCATTATAAAATCAAGAATAGAGCATAACTAATTATTTGTAGTATAGAGAAAAAAACTATTTACATCACATTGACTTTTAATTTTTGATGTAGAAAATTGTCCAAAACGCGACTACAAAGCATACTTTTGCAGTCGCTGACATCACAATGCATAGTAGTGTATGAATAAAGTACATATACATAAATAATGCATGTAACAAAAAAGAAATTAAATATGATAACATGGAAATAAATTGAACTTATTTAAATTAACAAAAATTATACCTTCTTAGCTTTGTCTCCTTGAAAAGTTTTTTAATCTTCAAGACCTCCTCTTGTAGAGCAACTTTGTGCTGATAATGTGTTGTAAACTAAGTTGTAAGTCAACTAGAACTTTTAGAACTAAAGTATGAGAAGCATGAACTAAAGAATACAAGAACAAGTAGAGAAGAGGAGACAAGAGAGAAAAAAGCTAGAGTTAAGAATGTAGAGATTTCCATTCCAACATTGGTGTGTTCTTTACAAGTGAAAGAACCCCTTATATAGGACTTTAGTTATGATGAGAATGAATACTTGCACAAAGTGTGCAAGTTACACCAAAGTTTCATCTCATATAAGATTACAAGTTGCATAACAATTCATGGACAAGTGATTGCACATTGGAGATGAATACAAGTCACATGGAGTGTTCAAGTTACAATCAATGTGGAAGCCACGCTTGATGTTACAATTCAATGTGAGAGCCATGCTTGACAATGTGATCATTCATAAGCTTGGTTAAATGGTCATCCGATTTACAACAATATATATATACACACCTATGTAGTGTCGTGGCTATAAATCCGCCACACACGCCAATAACCATC
Source organism: Stephania yunnanensis (assembly GCA_039657365.1). Taxonomy (NCBI): domain Eukaryota; kingdom Viridiplantae; phylum Streptophyta; class Magnoliopsida; order Ranunculales; family Menispermaceae; genus Stephania; species Stephania yunnanensis. The sequence goes on along the minus strand of CM077585.1, from coordinate 46,438,281 downwards.
TTCGAGCGTGCACACTATTGTACATCCCATGCGTGTCACCCTAGACCCTGCGTGTCACTCGGCGCCCACCAATTTATTGATTATTCTATTTAATTTCATGATTATCTCTTATTTTTAGGTCCAAAACAAATTTCGAAAAATACCTTATTTTGCTAAAATTGGAGAAAATTCTCAACGCGCTCTAAAACTCGCGGACACCGTATATACATTTCAACTTGACTCTATTTCACATCAAAATAGTGTATAATACATCAATTAGTTACGAGACAAAAAAAATATATTTAGACTTGTGATTTATGGTTCATAACATGGGGTCCCACCTTAGATTCTTAGATCCCAAATTAAATCCGAAAATATTTAATGAGCATCATAATCAAGTTTATGAAATTCATGGGTTTCAAATATTCCCAACTAATTAAAAATCTCGTCCTTGAGATTTTAACTTATAGGTTACTGAACCAAAAGAGATATGAGTAAATGATCATTCATATATAACTCTTTTAATTCAAAATTGTAAAACTATTTCCAAGGTGAACCTTTAAATGTATCCAATCACTTTCGTTGTAATTAACAACTTAGTGGTAGAGATCGTAAACATTTCAACTTTTCATTTCTAAATCCTTGGTTTAATGAAAATTTATCTTCGTTACTTTGCCGATTATGAAGATTTATGAATTTCTCGACGAGTTAAACAATTAACTTTGTGGAATATTTAATAGCCTTACTTTATTTCAAATTTCATTCTTTGAATTCCATTCAAGCATTAATACTTAGCAACATATCTTGTTTTTCATAAACCAATTTTCATTCGTAATTGAATGTTATTCAACAAACCGTTAATAATTCTTTCCATATCTACCCAAACTCTGGTACACCTCTCAGTTTACTTTCTAATCACTTATCATCTATTATTAGAATTGTCGATTGATTAGTTCTTAGACTATCATCAATCTAAATATAAGTGATGCGAATAATATGAGAGCATGACATTAGATACAAAGTAGAGTTACGTGTCTATCTAATCCATTGCCATTCCAGCTTTTCTCGACAGAAACCTGAAATTACATAAGTCATCCCATGACTATAAATCTCTAATTACATATATCATCCCATGATAAGAGATCTTAATTTACAATATGATCAAAAAATAAAATCGGACACATCATGCATCTCTCACTCATTCTCTAAATGTCTACTCACAATATTATTTATATTGTGGACTAGAAGCAATTACCAATTTCAACTCATTAGCCAATTCACTTAACTTTTCTTTTGACTGGTTAGAAAATTAATGACTTATCTATCTTCGTCAAATCATTATCTATTCATGAGTTCACCAAACAACCTCTTTCTTTTAATATAACTATCAAATTTCTGAGATTTCCCATCATCTCGATCATTAATGTTCACCTAACTTCTTTCATCACCTGAATAGAGACATTTATCCTTAATTTGAGTAGATATACATTTTTAAATAGAGATATCGACATATTTGGTGATTATACTCTCATAGTATAACTTTTAACTTGTATCTCATACAAGTTATAAATATGATAACTCTTTTTGTCTTTACTCAATTCAATGGAAGAATATTCAATTCTTCATAAACAAACAAGTCAAATACACTATAGTCTATTTAATATTTTCAACCTAACATAGATAAGGCTTACAAATTGAGCTGTAAGTTATACGTATCTTTTCATTTCATTTGTATTTTCACTATCATTCATGTTTCTTACATCAACTCCAATTTATAATAACTAGTGCTTTAAATCTCACCACTGACTAATCAGGTAGTGTAATATTACAATTAAACTAATGTACAACATATTCACTGATATTAGTTGTATATTATTTTTATTCAAAATTTTTAACATTTGGAGTTTGATTTCTTGTAAGATCCTTTGTGAAAATATATTAATTTCCATCAAACTTATAGTTTGACATCTAAAGTCTTATCGGGTCTTGTTGACTTTAAATTCCTTTTTCATAATAATGTGATAATGCTTTGACCATTTAGTTGCCTATACTTGAGCTTTCAATTGACTCAAATGAAACTTCATAGACTCTTTTATTTCGACAATCATCAATTCATTCAATTATTTTAAGATAGGTGGACGTCGCACCGATCTTCTACACAGTGAATGAGTTGTGAATATGAAATGGAGTTACTCAGACTTTTGTTCATGCACAACTACTCCGGTGTCATACCTTGACTAAAGGAGTATGTTCGTGTCACTTCCAGCAGTCAGTCGCAAGTCATCTCTACATCTCATTTTATTTTATACACAAAGTCTACACTGTTTGATTTTTGTCAATCTTAGCTATTCTCACATTGATCTCGATCTTAGTCCCCTTACATATTTATCATAACTTTACTAAACACCTAGGTCACTTAAAACTCCTTTAATTAACTGACAGAGGAAATTCATATCTCTTTTCTTTTCGAAAATATAGCTAAAGACGGTACACTTTTTTATGATCATTCAGTCAATTGAAGTTTTCCTCAGCTATTCTTTATTCGAAATAGAGAAATTTCTAACTCAAACAAACTAATTGTTTGTTATTGCCTTAGTTGTTTTTAAGTAGTCTCAATCATTTTCGACTTTTCTTTCTCTAAAAAATAAATTCGGTACTTTTCAAGAGACTATGTTAGATATCGAAGTATCATATTGACCATAAATTCACTTTTTCGATATTGTTCAACCGAAGAGATAGAAGAATTTGAATTTCCAATAACTTGATTAACTTAACGACTGGGATGCTATGTCAATCCTTTAAGTCTTATTAATGAAATTCTTGCAATATAAGAGCTCATTCTGACGCCTATACGAATCAACTACTGATATTCAACCGGTATCTCTATTTCTTCTTTTAGTTTTATTTTAAACTGTAGTGATAAACATCGTAACTTAATTTCATTAGAAATGACTATTGAGTACTTTGAATTTTAAAACACAACTACTTGTGTTTTATTTAATAACTATTCCAAAGCTAATATTAGACCACTTTCCTAATATCTTAACTTCTTACACGTTGATCTTATTACTACACTTTTCATTTTTAAGTTAGAGGTTTTTGTTGATCTTTGTTTCATAATAACACCTAATCTGGTGTTAGCGAATATTACTTATAACTCGTGAATTTTCATTTATTTTATCATTTCTTTATTCGACTCATAGAACTACTATACTCAATGTCACTTATGGATAAGTGACTTGAGTAGTAAACCATCAAAAGTTTCAGTACTTCTTTTTAGAAATCATTTGATTATTTTAAACTATGGTTCTATTCCATATTTCATTTAGTGTTTTATTTTGAAAATGAGACAATACTTTGCTTCAAAATATTTTATTTTCATAGAAACCGACTCAGACAACTTGACTGATCCAATCATAATCCCATGTGATTTTTCAATCAAATTCAGTTTATCTAATCTATTTCTATTTTTCAAACCACGTGTCTCCGTTTTCCCTTTATTTGAGACTCGTTTGAAAGCAATTCTCAATTGGTTATGAATCAAACCAATATTTCATAGAATAAGTGATGAGTCATTAATTATGTAATTATATATATGTAATTCATATATTTTTTTATCGTTAAGTCTCTAAAATATTAGTCTAATTATATTTATTTGTTGTTTTTAGGGTTATCTAAGTGCGTGGTTGAATTCGGGGCGAAAAATTATGCAAAGTAGTATATTTACATGCAGTGATAAGCTGCCAGAAGATTTGTCTCGAAATGCGCATTACACAATGGATGGAATAGTGACCAGCAGGTCAAGTAACGCAGGAGAGACACACATGAGTCACTGAGCAACATAACAGTTGTTCGGTTGTTCTAGAGATACGTGTCAGTACACTCTCCAAAGTTTTCGCCGACTTTATGTGCGTTCTTCTCTCATTAGCATCTGCCAAGTGGTAGTCTCTCATTTGGCCAACACTTTGCCTCAACTGCTGTTGGATTGCCTCGAGATGCCTGCGGTTATGTGTCCCACAAATTCGCCGTTTTCTCTATCGTATTTGCTCTTTTCAGCAGCAACTGTGGATGATTCTCAAGACACGCATTAGTGCTGTCTCCCATTTTTTCGCACGAATTCACGCGAGCTTCCTTTCTACCTATGCTGCCACATGTCGCGTCTTCATTCAGCCATAACATTATTGCAATAGCACCTCCAACCAACCATTTCACTCCACGTCAGCCAAGCAGCAACTTCAACGAATTAATGCACGCAACGTGTCTAGTAATGCATAAAATGCCCAACAGCCGTGTGATGCACCTTGACGCATTGTCAAAAAGAAACCGACGAGATACAGTTTTTCTCACCTGGAGAGACCAATTTTAGTAGTTTCTTATATTAGAACTTCTATAATCTCACCTCATTCTAGCTGGCTTCTCTCGATTCCTCTCTCTCTCTCTCTCTCTCCCATTTCTATTCTTTTTGACTTTTGTTTTGTGTTCTTCCATGAGTGATTAAACTCATAGTTTAAGCAAGACTGCGAGGAAAGTTCAACTGTACTCATCTATGGAGATGTGAGATTTATTTAATTTAATTGCATTGCTTTTCATTGTTATTTTATTTTCTTTGGTATTCTTGAATAATTAGAGTTAAATTCATATTTAAACTCTAATTATTTTTTCAGTGAGTCGTAAGCATTCGTCTTTATGCAATAAGACCATACAAGTGACAATTGACCTTACTAATTGATTCACCTATTTTGGAAACGGTTGAATACCTTAGAAATTTAGGATAAATTAGACACACTAGTGATCCGATTGTTTAAGCGTAGTGCCTTCATAAAATTCATTGCGGTCATCGTGTTAAACCCAATGTGCTTGAGTATAGGGTCATACGTTTGGCTAGGAAAATAGTCATTGTCATACCTTGGCTATCGAGATTAAGAAGTGTGAGGAACCGCGTATGTTACTGGGTCTATAGCTACACTAAGATACTTTTGATTTACATATTTTACATAAATCGAAGACTAAATCCAATCTTTTATCAAACCGAACTTGTATCTTGACCTAGATATTTTTATTAATTGTTTTTAAAGCTATTTTCATTGTTTATTTATTTTCTATAGCATTTAGATTAGTTAATTCAATCACTTTCTTAAACCCTCGATTTCTCTTTTTTGTTGTTTTTGACATTAGAAAGATTAACAATCTACGTGGGATCGACCATTTGCGACTATTATGCAAATAGTTGGTTTATGTATATTTTCACGTTCGGCGCGCATCAATTTTGGGTGTCGTTGCCGGGATTGTTTTTCTTTATTTGATTTTTATTTTATTTTATTTACTTTATTTTATCTTATATCTAGTCCCTTGTCCTTAACACTTTTGCATGTAATTCCATAATGGCCTCCTACTTCCACAACTATAGTAATTCGAAGACTCATACTATTATGGTGTGAATGAGGTAGGTATGTCAAGTAATGGACATCAATTTTCTAACTCGCAATCTTTTATGCAACAGGTCGAAGTTTATGGAAATTATGGGGAGTACTTTCGTCCCATGTATGATTGTTCTCACTATCCGCAATATATAAATCATCATGGTTCTAGCTATGCATTGCCATAACCCAATTTCTATATGTCTAGGTGAAGGCCACAAATTCCTAAAAAGGAACGAAGAACCATTGTAAACATTAAGAGAGATATGATCTCAGACTGGTTTTCTCAAAGCACTACTCAACAACCCTTGCAGGAGGATATGCAACATAAAAACCCAAAGTTGCAAAATTCAGAACTCGAGTTATTATTATGCTTGAGCATTTGATGGATGAGAAAGAGATGTCTCCGCAACTAATTTATGACTCAGATGAAACCATAAATGCTGCTACATTAACAAGTATCGAGTTTGATAAATTCTCAATTATGGACGAGTATTTGAGCAAACCAGAGGAAATGCTAGAAGTTTCTTCACATGAGCCGAACATTGCCATTGTACAGAATAAACATGATGAAGCTGAGAAAGAAACTGAAGTCATTCCAGAAAGGCCAATGAGCTGCAGATAGAGAGCGAGGAAGACCAACCTCTGGTGTTGGTGAAACCACCTTTCCTCCTATGCATATTTGTTAAACCTTACAAGGGGTGGAAGTAAAGGAGCGTTTGCATATTTTCTACACTACTGATACCTTTGTGTTGGATGATCATGATGCTACAGATTATTTTGTGTTAGAGGTCCCAAATGAGCTCCTAATTTTGAAGGAGGGCATACATGCTACATTGCCCAAAACTATAGTGCACCTTTCGTTCTTGATATGTCAAAAAGGGAGGACATCACGTGATTAATCATATTAGGACTAGCCAAGGACTTAAAAAAGAAAAGTGATTGTTGGGAGGCAGCCTAGCTTTGTTTTTTTATTTTATTTTTATTTCCCGCATTTATTTTAGTATAGTTTAGGTTTTATTTTTTTATTTAATCATGTACTAACTTGGTTTCTTGGATTTTTGCAGGTGTTATGTTTAATGAGCACCAGAGGCATTGAAGCACTCCCTGAGTTTTGCTAGGTTTGATTATGGATTATAATTTTTTCGGAGTAATTTGAGCATTTGATTGGAAATTAACATATTAATAGGATTTTAGGCATTTTGAGACTTAGTCGAGACATATCTAACTTAAGTCACCGCATTAGTAGCAGTTCTTTGAGTAGACCCAAAATCCTAGACTTCATTCCATCATCTTGTTGATTTCATCCTTAGTTGAAAGACATCGGGTTCGCAAGATTTGATAGGAATCATTTGAGTTAACTCTTGTGCTTATTAGTTCTCGCTCTTGTTATCATTGTTTTTCTATAGTTTCCTTAGTCACCTAGACATGAGAGCTTTTGTTCATTCACTAGTTTTTGGAGACTTTTGTTATGCATACATTTATATAATCTTCTTATTTATTTATCCATGTTCTTTTTCACCGCTATTCTTTTTTCTTTTTGTTGCATGAATTCCTTGACTTGTTTTGAACCTTGAGGACAAAGCTCAGAATAAGTTTGGAGGTAATTTAGGACTTGTGGATTGAGTTTGATGGATTACTTTACGAAAGACCGCAGGTAAGATCGTTTAAAATTTTTAATTATATGCGGTTGACGATGGTAATGGTGTTCTTTCATTTCTTTTCCCTTCATATTCTCTTTCTCGTTCTATTAGGAGTTGATACACTTTCATGCATGTATTTATTATAGTTTTCATTTTTATTATTGTTTAGAGTCACCCAAAGTCTTGTTTTATGCATTTGGTTGTGGACGAGTACACTATGGTTGCCTTTTTTACTTAGGAATAATTAGGAAAAACACTCAATCGAGCTCGTAGCCCGACATTTTTATGATTTCATGATTAGGGACTTAGTATGAGGCTTAAGCCTAGTGCTAGGTACCAAAGGGGTAGACAGTCAAAATTGCTCAAGTGATAATATTTTAACCCACACTGGAGAATTTGCATAATCATAGTGAAAGTGAGAAGGGCATACATGAGTTTTCTTAAAAAAAAATATAGAGAGTCCTACGGGTTCCACATGAAATGGAGTAGGGAATCTTGTGGTGGGAAAAACTAAGAAAAGGGATTCCATAGGAAATGGAGCAGGGACTGTATTACATGAAAAAAACATGGAGGAAAAAATAAAGAATCTATATAAAATGAATACAGACGAAAGTCTATGAAAACTCCTCAAATAAAAAGATTTAGCTCGAGTGCTTATAATTGATTAAGTGAGATTGTAAACTTGCGTACTTGAATGTATAGACCAAGAAAACTCATGAGTAGTTGATGACCTTTGTCTTGACCGAGTCTATATTTTTAAAGTGTGATCTTTATTGTGTTTGGGTTAAGGGTGTGGACGTATCATAACTTTGAAATTTCTTTAGTGACTTGTTAACTTGGCGCCTATGTAAATCAAGGAGCTCCAAGAGTTCTCAATCAGGTATAAAATTAGTTGAGTTAGTGCATATCTATATTTAGAGTCTAGTTTACTTGTGTTTTGTCATTTACACCAGATATTGGTCTTCCTCGCTCTCTATCTGCGGCTCCTCCGACCTTTTTGGAATGACGTCAATTTCTTTCTCAGCTTCATCATCTTTATTCTGTACAATGGTAATGTCCAACTCATGTGGAGAAACTTCTAGTGTTTCTTTTGGTTTGCTCAAATACTCGTCCATAATTAAGAATTTATCAAACTCAATACTTGTTAATGTAGCGGCATTCACGGTCTCTTCCGAGTCAGAAATCAGTCGCGGAGACAACTCTTTCTCATCCATCAAATGCTCGAGTATAGTTGTAACTCGAGTTTCTGAATTTTGCAACTTTGGGTTTATATGCTGCATATCCTCCTGTAAGGGCTTTTGAGTAATGCTTTGAGAAAGCCAATTGGAGATTATATATCTCTCACAATGTCTACAATGGTTATCCGTTCCTGTTGAGGAATCTGTGGACTTCGCCTAGACAAATAGAAGTTGAGTTTCGACGATGCATAGCTGGAACCATAATAATTCCTATACTTTGGATAGTGAGGACAAACATACATGGGATAAAAGTACTCCCACAATTTCCACAAACCCCAACTTGTTGCATAAAAGATTGCGAGTTAGAAAATTGATGTCCATTACTTGACATACCTACCCCATTCACACCATAATAGTATGAGTCTTCGGATTGACCATAGTTGTGGAAGTAGGAGGCCATTATGGATTTACCTATAAAAGTTTTAAGGGCATGAGACTAGATACAAGATAAAATAAAGTAAATAAAACAAAATAAAAATCAAAGAAAGAAAAATCAATCCCCAACAACGGAACCAAAAATTGACGTGTGCCGAACACGTCATAAAAAATATACTTAAACCAACTATTTGCGGAATAGTGGCAAAGGCAATTCCACAGAGTTTGATAATCTTTATAAGGTCAAAAATAACAAAAGGGAAATCGGGGGTTTAAGAAAGTGATTTAATTAATTAATCTAAATGCTAGGGAAAATAAATAAACAATGAAAATAGCTTTGAAAACAATTAATTAAAATACTTAAGTTAAGACATACAAGTTCAGTTCAATAAAAGACTGGATTTGGTCTTCGATATATGTAAAATATGCAAATCAAAAGTATCATAGTGTAGCTATAGACCGTAATGTACTCGGTTCCTCGCACTTCCTAATCTTGATAGCCAAAATACGACAATGACTATTTCCTAGCCAAACGTGTAACGCTATACTCAAGCGCATTGGATTTAACACGATGACCGCAATAAATTTTGTGAAGGCACTACACCTTGATAATCAGATCATTAGTGTGTCCGATTTAGCATAAATTCTTAAGGTATTTAATCGGTCCCAAAAGTGGCGAAATAATTAGTAAGGTCAATTGCTACTTTTATGGGCTTATTGCTTAAGGATGAATGCTTACAACTCATTGACTAAAGAATCATAGTTTAAATATGAATTTAACTCTAATTATTCAATCAATACCAAAGAAAATAAAATAACAATGAAAAGCAATGCAATTAAAATAAATAAATCTCACAAATCCATAGATAAGCACAGTCGAACCTCCCTCGCAGTCTTATCTAGGCCTTGAGTTTAGTCTCTCATGAAAGAACACAAAACAAAAGTCGAGAAGAATAGATGTGGGAGTGAGTGAGTCGAATCGAAGAAAGTCGACTAGGAGGAGGTAAAACTATAGAAGTCTTAATACGAGAAACTACTAAAATTGGTCTATGGAGGCGAGAGAAACAACATTTCATTGGTTTCTTTTTGACACGTGTGCCGAGGTGCATAATACGGCTGTTATGCAAGTATTGGACATGTGGCGTGTATTGATTTGCTGAAGCTGCTGAGTGGCTGACGTAGCATGAGATGGTTGGCTGGAACTACTGTTGCAATGATGTGCTGGCTGAATGAACATGCGACACGTGGCAGCCGTTGGTAGAGAGGAAGCTCCCACGAATTCGTGCAACAAATGGAAGACAGCAATGATGTGTGTCTCACGAAGCATCCACTGTTGCTGGTGAGAAGAGCAGATACGCTGGATCAGACGACGAATTTGTGAGAGACATAACATATGCATCCCGAGGCAATCCAACAGCAGCTGAGGCAAGGTGTTGGACGAATGAAAGACTACCACTTGGCAGTTGCTGGTGAGAGAAGGAACGCACTGCAGAGTAGGCGAAAACTTGGGAGAGTGTACCAACACGCATCCCTAGGACAATCGAACAACTACTGTATTGATCAATGACTCCCTCTTCGGTTACTTGACCTACTGGTCCCTATTCCATCCATTCGAGACAAATCTTTTGGTAGCTGATTGCTACGTGTAAATAAACTACTTTGCGTAGTTTTTTTGCCCCGAATTCAACCACGCACTCAGTTAATCCTAAAAATAAAAAATAAAAATAATCAGACTAATATTTTGGAGACTTAGCAATAAAAATATCTAAATAACTTATATATAATTACATAATTAATGACTAATCAATAAGTCTTCTCGAGTTAACTGTGCGACCGGTACTAACCTTATACTAAAACGAAAGATAATCTATATCTTGTGCTTCCCACAAGTTTCAATTTCATTTTACATTTTTTCAAAAGATTCTCAATCATTTGAGACTTAATTTAAGTCTATTTTAATGTTTCCCTGAGCGTTTAGAAATTGTAATAGTTCGACACCTTCAATTTGAATGGATTTCTCTTTTAACCAATTTCGTATAGGTTTCATAATTAATACTTACATTAGTTATTTTAGTATTGAACCGCTTACAATAGCCTTTTTTATTTAAACTTCCCGAGTTTATTTCATTTCAAGTCGCGCTCGGTTTCATTTTATAAGTCTTTTCTCTCTGTTATTGTCTATTCCTAATCTCACTTATCATATCTTACGAGTTAAGTGTGAACGGAAAAGGAGAATAAACTTCCTATCGCATATCAGGATAAGATTATAATATACAACAAACATATAACAATAACAAAATATCCCAGCTTACATTTGTTGGGGCATGTGCCTAAGGTCAATCCATTAACTGTCTTTATGAATACTTTTAGTTAATAAAATAGAGTATTTCATTTGCTGTTTATTATAATTAATTTGCATGTTTACATTATAATAAGATCCATGGGTATTTTTAGAAATATCCTAAATGTCCATAGTCGATCATTATACTATGAACTATAATGAATTAAGATTAGTGCGAGTCTTGATTGATGATCATATGATGATTATACGTATAGGGATACGAATCGAGATCACAAGTACTTGTTAGGGAACAAAGTACTGGACCGACCCGCCATGAGAACATCACATGGATTAACTCATAGTTGTTTCTCATGATATGTATATTTTCTAGTCCTCTGACTTGAGATTACCAGAGACTTCAACATTAGAAACACAGTGATTTGACACAATCAAACGTTGTCTTTAACCAGACGATTATAAAAGTTGTGATTGGTTACTGTGTGAGCAATGTGATGAAGTTGTGTAATCAAGATAGAATTTGTCCCTCTCATATAAAGAGAGATATCTAGTGGATCCCTCGATGTGTTAGATTGTTAAAAGGCCTAGTCTAAGTGAATTGATATTGATCAATGTCACTTGAATGTTTTCAGTCTACCTAAAGATTGAGACTAGTACGATTGAACATGTTGGATGACAATTCCATGCCTTATGTTTGATCAAAAGGATATCGTGTGACAAAATGATGTTATATACACTATTAATTAGGTTGTATCGATTTGATATTCGTACAACTTGGGTAGTCATAATGTCTTGCTAGAGGCCGCTTATGACTTGTATACCAAAATGTGTTTTGGTACACTGCCAACGTTGTATGAGCCTATTGGGTCGCACACTAAGAATGGTTTTGCGAGATTTTAAGATGGTTCAGAAAAATGAATTTTATATGATAAAATTCATGACAGAAACTTCTTTGTGGTGTATTACACTTATACTTCTTTAAGTAGGGGTATATGTGTAATTTACTTAACCGTCTATATACAAGGGTTGTATAAATAGACACTTTAAATTAAAACACACAGACGAAAGATCAAAAGGCCGAAACTCTATTTTCGTTTTAGAAACGACTTAGGGTTTTTGGTATGCTCTGGATCATTTTGGAGAGAAACAAAAGGTTTGATATTTTCTCGAAGCTAGCACTTCAAATCTCGGCGGTCGTTCGTGTGTGGGCTACTGGTAGAGGGCGTTCGTCGTTGGCAGCGCCTTAGAGAACGATCAACCTTCAGAAAGGTATATTGCGATTGAGGTATGATTAAGTTTTTCATGGTTTAAACGTTTTTAATGGAATTAGATTCAGATCTTGTTGGGTTTTTTGTCAAAATTGTTTTGTAATCTCCGCTGCGTATGAACCCCAAAACCTAACAGTGGTATCAGAGCCATCGAGTTCGATTCCATTAAATTCATTGCATGTTTTCTTCTGATATATACATGATATATGATTGAAAGCGTGTTAATAGTTGATGTATATGTGATATACATAAGTTTTCTGTGAGATTTATTATCATGTTTTGTGTATATGATACATATATTAGTGATTTAATTGAAATTAGTTTCGTACATGCTAGTAACCATGTTAGGTTAATTTGAATAATTTTAATGAATTGAGTTTCGTTTTCTATGATCCATGACACCATTAGGTTCGATTGGGATAGTAGTTCATAATTCAATTACATGTTTGTGATTATTTGGATGAAGACCGAAGTTGCAAATAATTAATTTTCAAAATTATTTATTTATAAATAAATAATTTTCAAAATTATTTATTTATCTCGTTATATCTATTTTGTTATGAAGTTTCTATTTGATAAAAATAGATAACAAATTAGAATATGAGATAAATATCAAGAATCTTGTTATTGGTGATATACTAGGATTCAAATATCTTAAATCCAAAATAAATAATTAATTTTTGAAATTATTTATTTATCTTATTATATCTATTTTGTTATGAAGTTTCTATTTGATAAAGATAGATAACAAATTAGATTAGAAGATATAAGCAAAATCGGTTTCGTTATCCCTATTGATAGGAGATAAATATCAAGAATCTTGCTATTGGTGATATACTAGGATTCAAATATCTTTAATCGTAATTGGATTAGGATAAGATGATTAGTTAGATTTGGGCCCGAGTTAATTAAAATGCTTTAATTAACTTAATTTCGAGATAAATTAAGGGCTTAATTTATGATAATAAAATCAGCGAAAATTATGATTTTCTATAGCGAATTTTAATTTTCGGAATTGAAATTTGTCTCATAAAAAAAAAAAAAAGAATGGAGGAGAAGGAGTCGGCCAGTTCCCGAGCAAGAGAGAATAGAAGATTAGCCGAGAGAGAATGCATTAAATAATGCAATTCGGTCCTTTTTGTGCGTTCTCTCCAACCACGTTTGTACTTGCCACTTTCTTTTCTTTGTGCGTTCTTTCTCTATGCCTTGTTTTTTTTTCTTCTCTCTTGCTATATATATATATATCCATCATGAATTAATGCTTCAATGCACAAACATATATATATATATATATATATATATATTCTATTGATGCATCGAAGCCACTTGATCTTCATCAATCACCAGTTACATGTGGGCCCACCAAATTTACCGTCTAACTAATCCTAGCGCACATAAATTCTTTTATTAGTGAACAATATAAAAATTCTCAAATTGTTTAGTGATTGAACAAATCGATATAATATATGATATTTCATTGTTTACATAAAAATCACTAAAACTGAATAAAATCTCTCTATTAAATTTTAAGTCTCACACCATCCATTTTAAACACTTGTCAAGGCCTCGATCGCACTAATACAGTTTCAGCCATAGTTGGGTGTATTGTATTATCTTGGTGAGACAAGTTGGGTAAGAGTTACCTAAATGTTTAAAATGGCCCGACTTAATAAAGCCATCAAAATAGTTTTGAGCTTTAGGCAAATGATGAGATAAAAACATGCTAAGACATAAGATGTCCCATATCTCATAAAAGGATCTAAAAATTACATAAGATGTAATTGGTAACCGTTACCTACCTAAATAATCTAGTTCTCGTGTTTCATGCCATAGTCATAGAATTAGGTGGAATATGGATTTTAGTCCCTAAATAAACAGTGTGTTTTAGGAGGGTTGTTAATTTAGTGGGAGTCTATTCCTCTATGCTAAAATAGACTTTGCATAATCTTTATTGTAGATCAATGACATCTTCAAGTAACAATAATCCCTTGTCACCGCGATCCATCCTTGAGAAGGATAAGCTATCTGGGACTAACTTTCTTGACTGGTTCAGAAAATTGAGAATCGTTCTCAAGCATGAACGCAAGTTGTATGTCCTGGATGCTCCGATCCCTGAGGACCCACCAGCCAATGCTACGAAAGCTTTGAAGGATGCGCATAGCAAGCATATCAACGATTCTACTGATGTTACATGTATTATGCTGACAACTATGGTTCCTGAACTTCAGAAGGACATGGAACTAATGGAAGCCTACGACAAGACTGTAACGCTGAAGGAAATGTTCCAACAGCAAACTAGGCAAGAAAGGTTCGAGACAGTCAAGAACCTACATTCTTGCAAGATGACTGAGGGTGCGTCGATTAGTCCTCATGTTTTGAAGATGAAGGGCTATGTTGACCAGCTTGATAGACTCGGATTTCCCATAAGCCAAGAGTTGGCTACGGATTTGATCCTGAATTCATTACCAGAAAGTTACTCACAATTTGTGATGAACTACAATATGAATAATATGGAGAAATCAATTTCGAGTTGCATTTGATGCTCAAAACTGCTGAACAAAATATCAAGAAACCCTCTAGTAATATGTTGATGGTCTAAAAGGGAAAGGGAATGAAGAAGAAAGGCAAAGGCAAGGCTAGAGTTGCCAAGACTGTTGCTGCATCTATCGCAAAGCCTATGGAACAAGTCAAGCCCCGGCCTGTTCCTGCTTCAAAACACCCAAAAGAAAAGGAAGAAAATTGTCATTTCTGTAATCAAACCTATCTTTGACATTGTAGTCTCGGGCACATAAACGAGAAACGTATAACTAAGCTCCATAAAGATGGGTTTCTAGATTCATTTGATTTAGAAACATATGAAATGTGCGTATCTTGTTTACTAGGCAAGATGACTAAAAGTCCCTTTACTGGACACAGTGAAAGGGCAAGTGATTTATTGGTTCTAATACATACTGATGTATGCGGTCCAATAAACACAATGGCTAGAGGAGGTTATCAGTACTTCATTACATTTACTGATGATTTTAGCAGATATGGTTATGTATATCTTATGAAACATAAAGCTGAATCATTTGAGATGTTTCGAACGTTTCAAAATGAAGTGCATAATCAACTTGGTAAAACTATCAAAACACTTCGATCAGATCGAGGTGGTAAATATTTAAGCCAAGAATTTGATGATCATCTTAGAAATTGTGGGATTGTCTCCCAATTGACTCCACCAGCAACTCCACAATGGAATGGAGTTTCTGAAAGGAGAAATCGAACCTTATTAGATATGGCTCGATCTATGATGAGTCATGCAGATCTTCCATTATCCTTTTGGGGTTATGCATTACAAAGCAGACTTTCACTCTAAATCGAGTTCCTTTTAAAGCGGTTGATAAAACACCATATGAGATATGGTACGGGAAGAGACCTAGTTTGCCTTTTCTTAAGATTTGGGGTTGTGAGGCTTACGTAAAGCGACAAGTCTCAGAAAAACTAACACCTAAATCTGATAAGTGTTTATTTGTGGGGTATCCTAAGGAAACAAAAGGATATTACTTTTATAATCTCGCCGAAGAACAAAATGTTTGTTGCTCGGTATGGTGCCTTTATGGAAAAATAATTTATTTCAAAAGACACTAGTGGAAGAGAAATAAATCTTGAAGAAGTTCAAGAATCACAGATAAACACTGAACCGCTACCGGAAGTTCAACAATGTTCTGAACCAGTTGAACCTCCGCAAGTGACATAAGGCCCACGTAAATCTGGTAGGGTAAGACATGAGCCAGAGAGATTCAGATTTCTCATTAATGATAGTCGTGATGTGTTGCTTATGGATCAAAATGAGCCCACCACTTATCAGGAGGCTATGTCTGGACTAGACTCAGATAAATGGCTACGTGCCATGAACTCTGAGATGGAATCAATGTATGATAACCAAGTTTGGAACTTGGTTGATTTACCTGAAGGTGGTAAGACCATTGGATGTAAATGGGTTTTCAAAAAGAAAACTGACATGGATGGCAATGTGCATACTTTTAAAGCAAGATTTGTAGCAAAAGGTTTCAGGCAGACTCAAGGTGTTGATTATGATGAAATTTTTTCGCCAGTAGCCATGCTTAAATCCATAAGAATTTTAATCGCCATAGCTGCATATTACGACTATGAGATATGACAAATGGATGTAAAAACAACATCTCTTAATGGAAAGCTGCTTGGGGACGTGTATATGACACAACCTGAAGGTTTTGTACATCTTGAGAATTCTAGGAAGGTATGCAAGCTTCAAAGATCCATTTATGGATTTAAGCAAGCTTCTCGGAGTTGGAATATTCGTTTTGATGAAGCAATCAAGGATTTTGGTTTTATTAAGAACGAAGATGAGCCTTATGTATACAAGAAGGTCAGTGCGAGTGTAGTTTTTCTGGTACTGGTATGTTGATGATATATTACTCATTGGAAATGACATCCCAACATTGCAGAGTGTCAAGTCTTGGTTAGGGAAGTGTTTCTCAATGAAAGACTTAGGAAATGCGGCATATATCCTTGGGATTAGGATCTATAGGGATAGAAGTCAGAGTGCTTACATAGACAAGGTGCGGAATAGGTTCAGTTTGCAAGACTCTAAAAGAGGATTGTTGCCAATGTCTCGTGGCAAAAGTCTCAGTAAGAATCAATGTCCTAGGACAAATGATGAGCGAGATCGTATGTATAAGATTCCATATGCATAAGCTATTAGATCTATCATGTATGCCATGCTATGCACTCGACCTGATGTATCATATGCTTTGAGCACAACAAGCATATATCAGTCGGATCCTGGTAAGAGTCACTGGATAGCAGTAAAGATTATCCTTAAGTACTTAAGAAGGACTAAGGAAGTGTTCTTGGTCTATGGAGGTTTTGAAAATGATCTAGTTGTAAATGGTTACACAGATGCAAGTTTTTGAACTGATATAGATGATTTTAGATCGCGATCTGGATATGCGTTTACTTTGAATGGGGATGCGATAAGTTTCGAAAAGTTCAAAGTAAGAGATCGTGGCGATTCTATAACAAGGCTGAGTATATTGCGGCGTTCGATGCAACAAAGGAGACAGTTTGGATTAAGAAGTTCATTTCTGAACTAGGTGTGGTTCCAACTATTGCTAACCCTATTTGTTTGTATTGTGATAATAACGGGGCAATAGCACAGGCCAAGGAACCTAGATCACACCACAGATCCAAACATATACTCAGACGTTTTCATCTCATCAGAGAAATTCTTGAGAGGGGAGACGTAAAGATTTGCGGAATACCTCCTGAAGACAACGTTGCGGATCCATTGACAAAAGCTCTTCCACAAGCAAAACATGATGGTCATGTTAGATCATTAGGCATTAGATGCATGCATGATTGGCCTTAGTGCTAGTGGGAGATGTTGGGGCATGTGCCCTAGGTCAAACCATTAACTGTCTTTATGAATACTTTTAGTTAATAAAATAAAGGATTTCATTTGCTGTATATTATAATTAATTTGCATGTTTACATTATAATAAGATCCATGGGTATTTACAGAAATATCTTAAATGTCCCCAGTCGATCATTATACTAGGAACTATAATGAATTAAGACTAGTGTGAGTGTTGATTGATGATCATATGATGATTATACGTATAGGGATACGAATCAAGATCACGAGTACTTGTTAGGGAACAAAGTACTGGACCGACCCGCTATGAGAACATCACATCGATTAAGTCATAGTTGTTTCTCATGATAGGTATATTTTCTAGTCCTCTGACTTGAGATTACCAGAGACTTCAACATTAGAAACACAAGGATTTGACACAATCAAACGTCGTCTTTAACCAGAAGATTATAAAGGTTATGATTGGTTACTGTGTGAGTAATGTGATGAAGTTGTGTAATCAAGATATAATTTGTCCTTCTCATATAAAGAGAAATATATAATGGATCCCTCGATGTGTTAGGCTGTTAAAAGGCCTAGTCTAAGTGAATTGATATTGATCAATGTCACTTGGATGTTTTCAGTCTACCTAAAGATCGAGACTAGTACGATTGAACATGTTGGATGACAATTCCATGCCTTATGTTTGATCAAAAGGATATCGTGTGACAAAATGGATGTTATATACACTATTAATTAGGTTGTATCGATTTGATATTTGTACAACTTGGGTAGTCATAATGTCTTGCTAGAGGCCGCTTATGACTTGTATACCAAAATGTGTTTTGGTACACTACCAACGTTGTATGAGCCTATTGGGTCGCACGCTAAGAATGGTTTTACGAGATTTTAAGATGGTTCAGAAAAATGAATTTTATATGATAAAATTCATGACAGAAACGTCTTTGTGGTGTATTACACTTATACTTCTTTAAGTAGGGGTATATGTGTAATTTACTTAACCGTCTATATACAAGGGTTGTATAAATAGACACTTTAAGTTAGAACACACAGACGAAAGATCAAAAGGCCGAAACTCTATTTTCGTTTTAGAAACGACTTAGGGTTTTTGGTATGCTCTGGATCGTTTTGGAGAGAAACAAAAGGTTTGATATTTTCTCGAAGCTAGCACTTCAAATCTCGGCCGCCGTTTGTGTGTGGACTACTGGTAGAGGGCGTTTGTCGTTAGCAGCGCCTTAGAGATCGATCAACCTTTAGAAGGTATATTGCGATTGAGGTATGATTTAGTGTTTCATGGTTTAAACGTTTTTAATGGAATTAGATTCGGATCCTGTTGGGGTTTTTGTCAAAATTGTTTTGTAATCTCCGCTGCGAATGAACTCTAAAACCCAACAACATTCACTTCCTAACTAATCGGACTCAATCACCATTTGATTGTCAACCCAAGTTTATCCTTAATTGAGGCATACCTCAGCTTTGATACTAACTTTATCAGCCCCCTCGTCATTAGGACGACAAACAGACCTAGGTCACCTTAATCCTCCGATAATCTAGTTAGCTTAATCTATTTTTTAACTTTGACCTCAAAATAACAATTATTTCAATCCTTTATAAGACTCTAAAACTAAATCGAATTCTCAATAAAACTCAATTCACGATTTGCTCAATTGGAGCAAATTTGGAAATCATACGGATTATCCTCTATGTTTTGTAAAAATTTCAGCAGCACATCGCCTAAAAATCGCATGCCATAAAATTTTCATCTAATAGACAGCAAAATTAGGAAAATGCTTAGAATGACTCCCAACTACTCGCGGTTCACAATATATATCTAGTTCAAATTATTAAACTAACTTAGAGTCATAAATAACTTAATTTCAAATTTACAATCCCAAATAAACCAAAATTGAACATAAACCTCTCAATGCATTTTAAACTAACTTAAAAGACTCCTTTAACCATTCAATGAAATTTCACATCCTACACTTACCCCAAGAATCCCAAAACAATAAATATAAACATTTTAATCAAGAATTTACTTTAAATTTTGTAAACAACCACTACAATATTTGATTCTTCTCTATTCGTTCATTGTCTTCATATAAAATCCGACACTATAAAAAACAACTCGAAGATGTCAGTTATTCCTACATTGATCTATACTGTTGCAATTGTTAGTCCGATACAAGGAGACATGTAGTTGCATTTCCAAATAAACAATAAGATATGTGCGTCAACATGACATGCAGTCCACTCTGTTGGTGTCTCCTAACTATAATCGGATGTCGACTTTCAAAAATAGTACATAGATAAAATTAAGAAATCATGAAATCTAGAGATAACTTGTCAGTGTTAAATTCCGCTAGTTTCACTAGACAACGTAGAGGTAGGTTTGAAACTTAGTTTCAAGCAAACCAGACTTTGAAACAAGCTACTTGAAGGGTTTAAGGAACGAACAAAATTTATTGTTGAAAATCAAAACAAATGTTTTGATTTTTATATATATTATTTATATTTAATATAAACCCTCAGCTGCTTATCGACAACTTAATTTCTTTTTATTTACTAATTCTCGAAATCCATATTTTGATGTCCTTTAACTTTCGACACTCGTTTTCAATTTGACTTTTCACCAAATTAAGCCAACTTCTTAACAAAATAGTTCAATTCCATAAAACTTCTAAAACACTGGTTTTAGTCATACCAAAATCGCAAAATCTATACTTTGTCCACGTTGTATGAAAATTATCCGGACCAATTCTCTTACTAAACTTAGCCAAACTTGCATCAATTTGAACTCCATCTCAACCGCAACTACTACCAATTATACAAAACCCGAGACAAAGTCTTGTACAAACTTTGTTCTCACCTTACACTGCCACCGATCCCAACTTAGACATAAACCGAGCAAAATCCCAAGTGATATTTGACACTTGATTTACTAGTTTTTGAACAACTAATCATTTTTATTTCATTCGCACCCTTCAGACACATACACTGGCAACCCTAATTATGACAAATTGAGGATACACCTCAATACAAGCCGACTTCACAACAAAATACTATATAATACACACAATAAGCATTTATCATACAAAAATAAAATACATCTTATTATCTCTGGTCCATAATACGTGGGTCCCACCTTGGATACTTAAATCGCAAATAATATATGAAAAATACTTAATTAGCATCCTAATCAAGTTTATGAAATTCTCGGATGTCACAATCTTCCCAATTAATTAAAAATTTTGTCCTCAAAATTTGAACTTATCGGTTACTGAATCAAAATATATATGAGAAAATATTCTTTCATACACAACTATTTTAATCTAAATATGTAAAAATTATTTTCGAAGTGAACTATTAATGGACCTAATCACCCTTCATTATAATCAACAACTCAGTAGTAGAGATCATAACCACTTCAACTTTTCATTTTCAAAATTTTGGTTTAATGAAAAGTTTCATCCGTTACTTTGCATATCGTGGCAATTTGTGAATTTTTGACAAGTTAACAATCAGCTTCGTCGAATATCCTATAAACCTTATTTTACTATACATTTCATGCATTGAATACCATTCAAGCATAAATACATAGAAAGACCTAACTTATCTTGCATTTCATAAAATAATTTCCATTCTTAATTGAGCAACTACTACACAAATTATTGATTATTCATTTCATATCCACCAAACTCTAGTATACATCCTAATTTACTTTCTCATTACCGTTCATCTTTTTATTAAGATTGTCGGCCAATCAATTCTTAAACTATCATCAGTCTAAAATTACATAGTGATGCAAATAATATTTGAGAATGAGATTAGGTACTAAGTAGAGCCGCATGTCTGTCTGATCCATCACCACTCCAACGTTTCTCGACAAAAACCTAAAATTACACGAGTCATCCCATGACAAGAGATCTCAAATTATAATCCAATTAAAAAATGAAACCTGACACATCATGCAGCTCTTACTCATTCTCTAAATGTCTACTTACAATATTATTTATATTGTGGACTAGAAAGCAATTACTAATCTCAACTCATCAACCAATTCACTTAAATTTTCTTTTGACTGGTTAGAAAAACTCACGACTTTTCTAACTTCATCAAATCATTTTCTATTCATAAGTTCAGGAAAGAATTTCATTCCTTTCACTTACTATTCGTAAAATTCTCTAATTTTCTAAATAGAGATAGCTATCCTTAAGTAGATATACATTTCTAAACATAAATCAACATATTCTATGATTATTCTCTCATAGTATAACTTTTAACTTGAATCTCATACAAGTTACAAATACGTTATTTCTTTTTTTTTCACTTAATTATAATAGAAAAAAATTTAATTTTTCAAATATATCAACTTAGATACAGTGTAATCTATTTAATATTTCTATCCCACTGAGGATAATATTGACTAACTGAGCTTTAAGTTGTGAATGTCTTTTTATTTTCATTTGTATTTTCACAAGTCATCGATATCCTACATCAACTCCAACTTAAGATAACTAGTGCTTTAAATTTCACCACTGACCGATCAGCAGGTGTAGCACTACATTTGAACCAATGTACAACATATTCATAAATATTGGTTGTATATTAATTTGGTTCCACTTTCAACATTTATAGTTTGATTTCTCGTAAGATCCTTATGAAGATATATTAAGTTTCATCAAACTTATAGTTTGACATCTTAATTTGATTGGGACTTTTTGACCTGAAATTTTCATTTTCATATAAATGTAAGAATGTATTGACTATTTAGTTGCCTATAATTCAGCTTCAAGCTGAGAGGAGTGGCTCATCAAAGGTTTTATCAAGGATACATTAACTCGAACCTTTCATATGGAAGTCTTGATAATGCACTAAAGTTACTGCAAGGTCTTGATCAATAAGTCCAACAAGGGAAGCTGGGTCTGAGCGAAGAAATGACTTCATTGAAGTCAATTGAGAAATTTTTGCACGCCATTAACATGAGCATTAGGGAACGCCATGAGAAGCATGAGAAAATGAAAAATGTAAAGCAAGCTCTAAAGAGGATGAATGATAAGAGATCACACTCCATCAAAAACCTGAAGAGATAGATTAGTTGCTAGCCATTGCTTTATATCCAAGGAAGGAAAAGTAGTTTTTGAGTAACACTATCACAAATTCCAAGGAGAATGTTGATGCTATTCACATGACAAGCACTATGACAATGAATGAGCCAATCCATGAGCAAGTAATGTACAAGCGAGAATCAGTCAACATTTTGGCTATGAGAAAATTTAAAGTGATGCATGAGAAAGGAATGGAAGTGAGGCAAAATGAACTCGATGGATTCAAGCAACAAATGATCAATGCCTCGAAGAATAACAAGAAGGGAAAGAAATAATAGAGTTAAGCAATAAGATGAAGAACCTTCTGAAGAAGCACCAAAAAGAAATATCATAAAGGTTGTTCCAAAAAAGATGGAACTACAATTCAAGTTCACACCGAGATTTCAACCAATTATGAGGAGAGATCCTAGAGATCTATGCATACCATTTAGCATTGATGGGCACTGGTTTAGAAACATCTTGTGTGTTACAAGAGCCTCGGTCAATGTAAGGCCTATAAAGGACATGTTATAAGCCGATTTAAAGATCAATTGTCCCGAATCAACGAATTTACAAGTAGTCGATGGTAATTTGGTACCAACAATAGGGATAGTCTTGAATGTGCATGTGAAAGTGAGTAGATTCACATTTATAAATGATTTTGAGATTATGGATCATTATATAGATGATGATGTGTCTATGATACTTGAGCAGTCATTCTTGAACATTGCCAATGCGGTCTTGCATATAAGGAAGAAAATGATCACAATAAGTATCGAGGAGGAGGATGATGCATAGAAGATTGTCTTTGTTGAAGGGCAAGAAGTACATTTGAATGGGAGAGATATCATTATCTCTAACCTACAAATGGAGTATCTCAATTTAGACTTGGACTAAACGAGTAAAAACGTCAAAGTAGTGACTTTAAAAGAAGCGCTATTGGGAGGCAGCCAATAAGTTTTTTATTTTAGTTTTTAAATTCTAGTAGTTATTTATTTGGTTTAGTTAGAACAATCTAAATGTTTTAGTAATTTTCTAACTTTTGAAACTTCTGTACTAAGTGTGCATGGAAAACCATTTGCTGAGTGACATTCCATCGAAATGGAAAAGTCTCGACTTATTTAGTAGAGAGCGTAAAAGAGCGAAGTAGTTAAAGTGGTAAAGGTCAGGTACATTAACAAATTACAAGTAAGTTTTCATGGAGTTTTTATATATGCAAGGTATTTTACGCTCTTGTGTAGTAATACACAAAGCCGGGAGAGCGCCAATATAAAGTTAATGCAAAATTTGCAAAATTATGGAGACAGATTGGTTAACGTCGTATGTGCACTCAATGCGCTGCGAGCAAACAAGGACAACACCACTACGACACCAAGTTGTGAGCAAAAAAGCTCACAACAACCTCGACGCCGTGGCCACGTTGTGGCAGTGTCGTGCCTTATATGGGAAAGCACTGGCGTCGAGGTAGGGGTTTTAAACCTCTTCCAACCCATATTTTTCATACTCGAAACCTATTCCATACACCACCAACCAAGCATATGTCTCTCTAGAACCTAAGTTAGAGCAATTTTAAGTGAGAAAAGAGTGTTCCTAGTGGTCAAGATGTGAAAAGAAAGAGTACATAGTGGATTTGCATAAAGGGAGAGAGTTAGCCCCCTCGTCATTAAGATGACTGACTGGCCTAAATTATCTTAATCTTATGATAATCTAGTTAGCTTAATCCGTTCTTTCAACTTTGACCTCAAAATAATAACTACTTCAATCTTTAGTATATGAAAACAAGGAATTTACTGACAATTTGTTACAACAAATTCGTGAAGAACATAAATATCGTGAAGTACATTGTGGTCCGGACTTCACTGACAATTTGTTACAACAAATTCATTCCTTGGCCAAAAATAAAAATCCAATATAGTAGATTGAGTGAAATTTCGTGAAGAACATAAATATTAAATTAGTATATGAAAACAAGGACTTTAGTAAGATCCAAATTTTAGATCTTCAAATCATGTAGAAACCCCAATTTTGATCAAAATCTTAAAAACTTAAAATTTAAATTTGAAACTTCAATTATGTTTTCAAATTGATAAAAACTAAGATGAAATGATTTCAATTTCCTTTTCTTATCAAAATCCTTATGATTTATGACTTTAATTTTACATGCATGAATGAAATGAAGGCATAGTACTGGGTTTGCTCACCTAGGTTCTTGATCTTCAAGTATTATTGTTGTAGATCCTAATGTTGATGAATTTAGTTCTCTTGAACCCTTGAATTCTCAACTCCCACCAAGTAGTTTCACTTAAGAATTTCAGTTGTTCATTGCTTGATTTTGAATGTTTTGTAAATAAGGCATGTATTTATAAGCTTGAACTTAACATATTAACTTTACATCTCCACTTGATGATTCATCTCTATGTAAATATAGAATTGTTATTTGATCCATCATTCTCCGCTCGTTCTCTTATTATCCACTAAAAGCAAAGTTTATTTCCAATGATTCTAGTGATGCACTAACCTCCAGGCAAGATCTATGACTCATTTTTAATTCATATGAACTTTAGGATTTCATTTTATCAAATCAATTGAAGTAACTTGGCACATTAGATAAATGATGTGAATTAATTTATAAACTTTGCTTACTACACTTAATAAGATCTTATCTACCTATGTCCCCTCTCGTCGCACATATCCCAAGGCTTGACTCCTCTTGCGCCAAATTAACAAGGTAATAAAATTAAATACTTTTCTCTTTTGGCTATTATGTATACACATATATTATACTAGCATCCATCACTTAAAAATAAAATACATCTCGACCTCCATGCCGAATGTGAAACTTGTACCTGTCAACGAGCCATATTACAAGTCGGTGACTCTCAATTAGGGACAAATTAACTATTAGTGCTTTTAGGCCGTTACGTGCATCTAGAACATTAAAGTCCACACTTATCACAACCTTCTTCTCCTTACAGTGAATACTAGAGGTACGATGGGCATCTACCACTAAGAATGTTAGGTTTCTTAATGCATGGGCAACTTATCCAGACCGGAACCAATTTGTTAAAGGCACTCTACATTCGGATTTATGATGCTATCACTTAATTCTTTACTTAGGCACATCATTGGAATAAAAATGTATTTGGAAATATCTTCCAGATGAAACAAATTTTACTGGCTAGACTGGCTGGTATTTAAAGAATGTTTGAATCTCATAGAACTAATTACTTAATGAAGTTGGATAAGGTGTTGTGGGATGAATAGGAAATGGTACTGACGCAAGAAGAATTACTATGACAACAACTGCTTATGTGGAGTGGCCTTTATTAGGAGATAGAAACACTTATCTTTTTAGGGATTGTGGATTGTTTTAGATGGATTCTTTTGAGAAAGATTGCAGGTGAGATTGTTTATTTTTATATGCATTTATATGCGGATATCGGATGGTAATGATGGTGTTTTATATCATTTCTTTCATTTCTTTCATTTCTTGTCCATTCATATTTCTTTCTCATTTCATTAGGATTTGATACAATTTTATGCATATATGTATTTAACATAGTTTTTATTTTTATCAGTTATTTAGAGTCACCCTGAACTTTGTTCATGCCTTTGGTTGTGGATGAGTAAATCACAGTTGCAATTTTTTGACTTGAAACTTCGAGAAAACTAGGAGAAACACTTAATCGAGTCCGTAGCTCAACATTTTTATGATTTCATGATTAAGGACTTAGTTGATGGTTGAACTTTGTGCTAGATAATGAAAAGGAGTAGATGGTCAGACTTACGCAAGTATTGATATTTTTACCCACATTAGGGGATTTGCTTGATTATAGTGAAAGTAAGAAGGGCTAACATGAGTTTTTCTAAAAAATAGAGAGTCCCACAGGAAATGGAGCAAGCAATCTTGTGGTAGAAAAAGTGAGAAAAAAGGTCCGCAGGAAATGTAGCACGGATCGTACTACTTGAAAGAAAAAGTTGAGGAAAAATAGAGAAAATAAGATGAATAAAGGAGGAAGTTGTGAAAACTCCTCAAATACAAGATTTAGCTCGAGTGCTTTCACTTGATTAAGTAACATTTTAAACTTGCGTGATTGAATGTATAGACCAAGAAAACCCGTGAGTAGTTGATGGCCCTTATCCTGACCGGATCTGTCTTTAAAGTGTGATCTTAATTGTGTTTGAGTTGCGAGTCTTAACATATTATAACTTCAAAATTTTCTGAGTTGCTTGTTAATTTGGTGGCTATGTAAATCAAAGGGACTCCATGAGTCTTGAATAGGGTATATGTCTATTTTATGTTGTCATTTACACATTTGCTCGGGACGTGCAAAGTCTTAAGTTTGGGGGTATTTGATAAGTTGGTTTTTATATGCTTTACTTAGGAGGTTCAGGCAACTTGACTTCACCGTCATTTTTTCGCTGTTCAGTTATTGAACATTATAGATTCTATCACTAATATCCCCATCACCGAAAACAATCAGCTTCCTAAACCATTCTTTAACACCCATGGTCCATTTTTTTCGACATTATGAAATTCAAAAATAAATACACCTATTATGTTTTCTATGCCTGTTGGAGTTCCTTTTCGGTTTTGTTGGAGATTTATATGCATAAAACAATGGAGAATGCATAACATAAACTCATGTGTATTGTCAAATCCCGAAAACTCTAAATTGTTAATTACGGTTAGTCCCGGATTACGGGAGCCTAATTATGATTTTGGTCGCATGTTGGGAGTTAAAATATCGGTGAATTAGAGATTTATAATTAATCTCATTATTCTGTGATGTTTGCGTAGTGTTGTGTATATATTATGTTATTTTGCGAAATTCAAGTTGGTCGATTAAATTTGGTGTTTCGCGAAGTTTTGTCTCAAAATACGTGTTGAGATGGTTGCCGAGGTATTTAAAATGTTAAGTTGAACATTTATTTAGAATTTCGCGAAAAATCATGGTTTTAAGTTGAAAAATTTAAATTTTTGGATTTTAATACATAATAATAAAAAATAAATAAGTAAATATATATGTGGTTGAAAAATAGGAAAAACAAGTAAATAAACCCCTGAAAAATTATGGAAAATGGTGAATTTATCAAAATAATACAATTTTGATAATAAAGTAGAAACTGGTAGTTTTCGGGGTTGGTATGCCAAGTCTTGTCTTGTAAAGCGTGCTACGACGCCCCGAAAAGTAAAAAATTAGAAAAAATAAAATAAATCCATGGAAAATTGAAAAATTGAGGAAATTGGATTTTTGGACAAATTAATGAAAATGGAGGACTTTTGTGGAAAATGAGAATTTTTGGGATTTCTCGGGGATTTTGTTGGGTTTTTTTCTCGTAATGCATGTTACAATACTCGAAAATGTCCAAAATTTGGAAAATTATTTATGGTCTAGTGTAAGGTAATTTTTGATTCTGAATCACAATTTGAAGTTAGAATTAGAATTCGGACATCCGAGGATATGGTTCAGAGATAATTTCGGTGTTTTCGGGTCGAGGTTGGACCAAAAAATATACAATAAATTGGAAAATTAATATTTTAGCCTTTACAACATAATTTTCGATGCCGAACAATAATCTTGAGTCAAAAATGGAATTCGGGCATTGGATAATTTATTTTGAAAATATTTTTGAGGTTTCGGGGACGTGATTCAGACAGTTTAATTGTAATTGGTTGGAAACAACTTGTGGAATGGTCGGAGAATCTTAAATGAGTTATAAATGAATTTTAGTCCCACTATTGGAATCTCATGTGGATGAGGTAACTGATTCGGAGCGTAAGGGAGCGTTGGTGTTGCGGTTATAAGGTTACTTAAATCTCATGATAACCTTTACATTGTATGATTATGTTTTTATATAAATTGCTTTTATCCTGGAAATTGCATTTGTGGTTGTACATGAATACATGGTTGGGAAGAATAAGGCATTTCGAGTCTCAGTATGGGGTCTACCTGACTGTATTACAGGGTAGAACTATGCAGTGTCAGCCTAACTATGAAAAGCAGGATGTATAAAGCTACCTGACTGTGTATTATAGGGTAAGAATTGGTAGTGTCCATCTGACTGTGTACATGGTAGAACTATATTATACTTGAGGGGCTAGAGTCACTGATACTTTGCATCACGTGTTTTATATGAGGTCACGTTGAATCATATCTTACTTTGATAGACTTAAGAATGAGACTCGTATGGTTATTCTTTCCGCGCATAAATCTTTATTATCACCACTTTTGGAATATATGTTTCTGATTGTGGTCAGTAAACAGAAATGAGATTTGTTTTAGGAACAAAGATTCGAGAAAATTATAGATTAGAGTTGTTATGATAACAAAAAGGGGATGGATTCACGGTTGGTTTTAAATTCCTTGAATTATATTCTTGTTTAAATCTCTTGGATTATTATGTATTTGGTTACTACAAGTGTACTGGATAGTATGGGATTTACTTATTTGACATTATCAAATTCTTATAATTGGATAATGACAGGTTCTAACAGTGATAAGAGAAAGGGGAAGCTTTCCAATTATTGGTGATGTACTCAATTCATTTTCCCTATGTTTGTATTACTTTTGACTATAAAATATTGTATAGATGCGTTTTTGGGTTTGTGTGTGGATTGGATCTCTTTTGAAATAGGTGAAATGTTTTGAGAAGGATTAGAATTGTTTTAATGGTTTAAAGATGGATTGAAATGCTGTGGAGCTAAAGTAATGTTGATTTAAGGATTTTGATTACCTGCGTTTGGATTAGAATGAATGAATAGTTTTGTGAAATATAAATATATTGGTATAGGGTGGATTATGAGTCATTTGGCATCTTCACCAAGTTAAGCAGGTCTGTTGAAGATTTATGAAGGCCGGGATTTCCGGTGTAGGCTTAGAAATATAGGAAATGTTGGCAAAAATATTTTACGAATTCTCGAAGATTATATAATTAATATTTACTGAAATTTGAGGTATAAGATTCGTTTAAGAATCCCTTTGTGGTTGATTTAGAATCATATTTGATAATTACTCTGATAGAATTTGAATGATTTATTGATGATGAGGTTAAGGCTGCTAGGTTATCGGTGGATTGAGGTAATCGAGGCCAGTTAGATACCCTAATTAAGTGGGGTCTAAAATGTATCATAGGAGAAAATCATCTGCACATATCATTAAAGTCCATGGGCACACAAAATGACCTTCATTCTTATTCAATACAGGGGATCTATATAAAGGAGGCATAGCGTTCCATTCAACATTAATGAAGAAGGAG
Source organism: Stephania yunnanensis (assembly GCA_039657365.1). NCBI lineage: Eukaryota > Viridiplantae > Streptophyta > Magnoliopsida > Ranunculales > Menispermaceae > Stephania > Stephania yunnanensis. The sequence continues at coordinate 46,408,317 of CM077585.1, read as the reverse complement.
AAATGATTCAACCTAACTACCAAAAAACCATCTACTACAATAAATAACATAACAAACGTATAAATTCAAAGAACCTTTTTTCAACACTTACTTCAATACAATCCCGCCGCAAAAGAATAAGGAATAACAATGACTTCTTTTCGGGTGCAGCAAACTGTTATACACCTCCTTATAGGATACATAGATGGAAGACACTTATAATTAGCACTCTTTGTAAAATTTCAAAGAAAATTAGAACATCAACTCCTCATGTCTTTGAATTCTGTACTAAATCGAGATTCTCTAACTTATTTTGTTATGCAGCAATGAAAGATCTATGTGCCTTCACAAAGTGGTTGTTTCAACTCATTGAAGGAACCAAAATAAATTCTTTTGTAGTGGCGTATCGCAGGTCTTTTTTCAGGCACAACAGTATAGTAGTAGGCCCCACGCGCCAGGTTTTAGTCACTTTTTGTCAAAGAAAATTGAGGCAAATGGAATTTTAAAACTTTCATTTCATTTTTGTTGCCCTTAATGATTCTAATGACATCTATCACATTTTGTATGCCCAGGGCCTGTCAGACCCCTCCACGTGGGCAGTGTATCAATTGTGTATAGTAAAAGGTTGCTAGAATATCATTTTCCTTTCACATAATGTGCATATGGAGGATTCTTCCATTGGATTGCTTTATGATTTGTGAGACAGATTTTTAGCTTTTTATATGATTATGTCTAGTTAAATGGCAAGACTTGTGTCAGACAAGGAGATTAGATAAACCATGTTTTCAATGGCTTCTAACAAAGCTCCTGACATTGATGGTGTTTAAGCATTTTTTTTCAAATTAATTGGGAGACTATCGAGAATTTTATGCGTGTTATGATTAAACAAATATTTTACAGTGCTGATAAGTCAATTAACCACTTTCTTATCTCCCTCATCCCGAATATTGATAAAAAAGAAAGATTTAACCATTTTAGACTGATTAGCCTATGCACAATGAGCTACAAACTAATTTCTAAAATTATGGCTAATCATCTAAATTGGTAATGCCTTACCTTGTGAACCCAGTGCAAACCAGCTTTATGAGGGAAAACACATTATAGACAATATATTGATTACCCAAGAACTGTTACACTTTTATGCACGATATGAAAGGGAAAAGGGATGGTTGGCAATTAAAATTGATCTTGAGAAGGCCCACGATAGACTAAGCTGGAATTTCATAGCATATACTATTCTTGATGCTAAAATATTGTGTTGCTTTTCTAATATCATCATGAGTAATCTCAATACGAGCTCATTTAAGCTCTAATGGAATGGCGATATTTCTAACTATTTTTCTCCCACTAAAGGAGTTTGACAAAGTGATTTAGTATCCCTTATATCTTTGCACTATGTATGAAGCATCTCCCCCAAGCTATTTTTGAGGTAGTTAATAATGGAGCTTGGACTACACCTAAATTTGGGGAAGATGTAAGTATCTCACTTGTTTTTTTACGGATAATCTGATCTTGTTTGCTCAAACCTCGAAGGAGTAAATTGTTTTGATTTGAAAAATTCAAAATGGATTTTGAAGGCATTCTACACAATGCAAACTCTAACTCTTTAGGGCTCTAATGGAATGAAGAACAAACTAAGTCTTATAGCTTGGGATAAAGTGTATCAACCGAATAAACACGGGGCCCTATGTATTCCTGGTATGTATAAGATGAATTGAGGTTTCATCATGTGTACTAGCTTGCTTATATTAATATTTATTTAATTATCCAATTTCAGACTATGACCTAGTTCATACCCACGTTGACGTCGCGATTAGTCTAAAACATGCTTGTAGAGTTATAATTTATTGTTATCTTCACGCGGTGCTTGTTAAATTGTGTGTTTTATTTATAAATTGAATTTTATTATATATTCTTATATTTATCATGTTTTGTGTAAGTTACGAGCGCGATGGGTAGCACCTCGAGATGCGCGTAGTATGGGTACAATCGTATTTAATACTAATATGAAATAAGGAATTACCTATAAGCCTATGGTTGTGTTTGTTAATGTAAATCAAATTAAAGGCATATAGTTGAGTAAATTAAATGGAAAGCATAAGATTGGTCTAGAGATACACATTGGCACATCTAGGAACTGGGTAAGTAATGAAATGGTGTCACTTGGGGTTGAGTTAGTGGGAGTTAGTAGGATATATGGCAAGAGGTGGACCATTAGTGTTGAGTTTTGGGGTTCATACGCGGCGGAGATTACAAAACAGTTTTGACAAAAACCCCAACAGGATCCGAATCTAATTCCATTAAAAACGTTTAAACCATGAAAAACTTAATCACAACTCAATCGCAATATACCTTTCCAAAAGTTGATCAATCTCTAAGGCGCTGCTAACGACGAACGCCCTCTATCAGCAGTCCACACACGAACGGCGACCGAGATTTGAAGTGCTAGCTTCGAGAGAATACCAAACCTTTTTGTTTCTCTCCAAAACAATCCAGAGCATACCGAAAACCCTAAGTCGTTTCTAAAACAAAAATAGAGTTTTGGCCTTCTTTTTTTCGTACCTGTGTTCTAACTTAAAGCGTATATTTATACAACCCTTGTATATAGACGGTTAAGTAAATTACACATATACCCTTACTTAAAGAAGTATAAGTGTAATACACCACAAAGATGTTTCTGTCATGAATTTTATCACATAAAATTCATTTTTCTGAATCATTTTAAAATCTCGCAAAACCATTCTTAGTGTGCGACCCAATAGGCTCACACAACGTTGGCAGTGTACCAAAACACATTTTGGTATACAAGTCATAAGCAGTCTCTAGCAAGAAATTATGACTACCCAAGTTGTACGAATATCAAATCGATACAACCTAATCAATAGTGTATATAACATCCTTTTGTCACACGATATCCTTTTGATCAAACATAAGGCATGGAATTGTCATCCAACATGTTCAATCGTACTAGTCTCGATCTCTAGGTAGACTAAAAACATCCAAGTGACATTGATCAATATCAATTCACTTAGACTAGGCCTTTTAACAGTCTAACACATCGAGGGATCCACTAGATATCTCTCTTTATATGAGAGGAACAAATTCTATCTCGATTACACCACTTCATCACATTGCTCACACAGTAACCAATCACAACCTTTATAATCGTCCGGTTAAAGACAACGTTTGATTGTGTCAAATTACTGTGTTCCTAATGTTGAAGTCTCTGGCAATCTCAAGTCGAGGACCGAAAATATACCTATCATGAGAAACAACTATGACTTAATCCATGTGATGTTCTCATAGCGGGTCGATCCAAAGACTTTGTTCCCTAACAAGTACTCGTGATCTTGATTCGTATCCTTATACGTATAATCATCATATGATCATCAATCGAGACTCACACTAGTCTTAATTCATTATAGTTCCCAGTATAGTGATCGACTAGGGACATTTAGGATATTTATGTAAATACCCATGTATCTTATTATAATGTAAACATGCAAATTAATTATAATAAACAGCAAACGAAATCCTCTATTTTATTAACTAAAAGTATTCATAAAGACGGTTAATGGATTGACCTAGGGCACATGCCCCAACATCTCCCACTTGCACTAGGGTCAATCATATATGCATTTATTGCTTAATGATCTAACATGACCATCATGTTTTGCTTGTAGAAGAGCTTTCGTCAATGGATCCACAACGTTGTCTTCAGTATGTACTCTGCAAATCTTTACGTCTCCCCTCTCAATAATTTCTCTAATGAGATGAAAACGCCTGAGTATATGTTTGGATATGTGGTGTGATCTAGGTTCCTTGGCTTTGTGCTATTGCCCCGTTATTGTCACAATACAAACAAACATGGTTAGCAATACTTGGAACCACACTAGTTCGAAATGAACTTTTTGATCCAAACGCCTCCTTTCTTTGCATTGGACGCCGCAATATACTCGCTTCTGTTGTAGAATCTGCCATGATCTCTTGCTTCGAACTTTTCCAGCTTACCGCACCCCCATTCAAAGTAAACGCATATCCAGACTGCGATCTAAAATCATCTATATCAGTTTGAAAACTTGCATATGTGTAACCATTTACAACTAGATCATTTTCAAAACCTCCATAGACCAAGAACACTTCCTTAGTCCTTCTTAAGTACTTAAGGATGTTCTTTACTGCTATCTAGTGACTCTCACCTGGATCCGACTGATATCTGCTTGTAGTGCTCAAAGCATATGATACATCAGGTCGAGTGCATAGTATGACATACATGATAGATCCAATAGCTGTTGCATATGGAATCTTATTCATACGGTCTCGCTCATCATTTGTCTTAGGACATTGAATCTTGCTGAGACTTATGTCATGAGACATTGGCAACAATCCTCTTTTAGAGTCTTGCGAACTGAACCTATTCAGCACCTTATCTATGTAAGCACTCTTACTTAGACCGATTAGCCTCTTAGATCTATCCCTATAGATCTTTATCCCTAAGATATAGGCTGCATCTCCTAAGTCTTTCATTGAGAAACACTTCCCTAACCAAGACTTGACATTCTGCAATGTTGGGATGTTATTTCCAATGAGTAATATATCATCAACGTACAATACCAGAAAAATAACTACACTCCCACTGACCTTCTTGTATACACAAGGCTCATCTTCGTTCTTAATAAAACCAAAATCCTTGATTGCTTCATCAAAACGAAGATTCCAACTCCGAAGCTTGCTTTAATCCATAAATGGATCTTTGAAGCTTGCATACCTTCCTAGAATTCTCGGGATGTACAAAACCTTCAGGTTGTGTCATATACACGTCCTCAAGCAATTTTCCATTAAGAAATGCTATTTTTACATCCATTTGCCATATTTCATAGTCATAATATGCAGCAATAGCAATTAAAATTCTTATGGATTTAAGCATGGCTACTTTGGTGAAAAAGTTTCATCATAATCGACACCTTGAGTCCGCTGAAACCTTTTGCTACAAGTCTTGCTTTAAAAGTATGCACTTTGCCATCCATGTCAGTTTTCTTCTTGAAAACCCATTTACATCTAATGGTCTTACCACCTTCAGGTAAATCAACCAAGTTCCAAACTTGGTTATCATACAAGGATTGCATCTCAGAGTTCATGGCACTTAGCCATTTATCCGAGTCCGGTCCGACATAGCCTCCCGATAAGTGGTGGGCTCATTTTGGTCTATAAGCAACACATCACAACTATCAGTAATGAGAAATCCGAATCTCTCTGGCTCATGTCTTACACTACTAGATTTACGTAGGCCTTGTGTCACTTGTGGAGGTTCAACTGGTTCGGAACGTCGTTGAACTTCCAGTAGCGGTTCAGTGTTTACCTGTGATTCTTGAACTTCTTCAAGATTTATTTCTCTCCCACTAGTGTCTTTTGAAATAAACTGTTTTTCCATAAAGGCACCATACCGAGCAACAAACACTTTGTTCTCTGCGGGATTATAAAAGTAATATCCTTTTGTTTCCTTAGGATACCCCACAAATGAACACTTGTCAGATTTAGGTGCTAGTTTTTTTGAGACTTGTCGTTTTATGTAAGCCTCACAACCCCAAATCTTAAGGAAAGACAAACTAGGTCTTTTCCCGTACCATATCTCATATGGTGTTTTATCAACCGCTTTAGAAGGAACTCGATTTAAAGTGAAAGCTGCAGTTTGTAATGCATAACCCCAAAAGGATAATGGAAGATCTGCATGACTCGTCATAGATCGAACCATATCTAATAAGGTTCGATTTCTCCTTTCGAAACTCCATTCCATTGTGGAGTTGCTGGTGGAGTCAATTGGGAGAAAATCCCACAATTTTTAAGATGATCATCAAATTCTTGGCTTAAATATTCACCACCTCGATCTGATCGAAGTGTTTTGATAGTTTTACCAAGTTGATTCTGCACTTCATTTTGAAACATTCCAAACATCTCAAATGATTCAAACTTTATGTTTCATAAGATATACTTGAACCATATCTCTCTTTGAAATCATCGATAAATGTAATGAAGTACTTGATAACCTCCTCTAGCCATTGTGTTTATAGGACCGCATACATCAGTATGTATTAGAACCAATAAATCACTTGCCCTTTCACTGTGTCCAGTAAAGGGACTTTTAGTCATCTTGCGTAGTAAACAAGATACGCATGTTTCAAATGTTTCTAAATCAAATGAATCTAGAAGCCCATCTTTATGGAGCTTCGTTATGCGTTTCTAGTTTATGTGTCCGAGACGACAATGCCAAAGATAGGTTTGATTACGGAAATGAAAATTTTCTTCCTTTTCTTTTGGGTGTTTTGAAGCAGGAACATGCCGGGTCTTGACTTGTTCCATAGGCTTTGCGACAGTTGCAGCAACAGCCTTGACAACTCTAGCCTTGCCTTTGCCTTTCTTTTTCATTCCCTTTCCTTTTTAGACCATCAACATATTTCTAGAGGGTTTCTTGATATTTTTGTTCAGCAGTCTCGAGCATCAAATGCAACTCTGAAATTGATTTCTCCATATTATTCATATTGTAGTTCATCACAAATTGTGAGTAACTCTCGGGTAATGAATTCAGGATCAAATATGTTGCCAACTCTTGGCTTATGGGAAATCCGAGTCTATCAAGCTGGTCAACATAGCCCTTCGTCTTCAAAACATAAGGACTAACCGACGCACCCTCAGTCATCTTGCAAGAATGTAGGTTTTTAAATGTCTCGGACCTTTCTTGCCTAGCTTGCTGTTGGAACATTTCCTTCAGCGTTAAAGCCATGTCGTAGGCTTCCATTAGTTCCATGTCCTTCTGAAGTTCAGGAACCATAGTTGCCAGCATAATACATGCAACATCAGTAGAATCGTTGACATGCTTATTATGCGCATCCTTCACAGCTTTCGTAGCATTGGCCGGTGGGTCCTTAGGGATTGGAGTATCCAGGACATACAACTTGCATTCATGCTTAAGAACAATTCTCAAGTTTCCGAACCAATCAAGAAAGATAGTCCCAAATAGCTTATCCTTCTCAAGGATGGATCGCAGTGACTGGGGATTATTTTTACTTGAAGAGGCCATTGATCTACAATAAAGATTATGCAAAGTTTATTTTAGTATAGAGGAATAGACTCCCACTAAATTAACAACCCTCCTAAAACGTACTGTTTATTTAAGAGACTAAAATCCATATTTCACCTAATTCTATGACAGCTATGGCATGAAACACAAAACTAGATTATTTAGGTAGGTAACAGTTACCAATTACATCTTATGTAATTTTTAGATCCTTTTATGAGATATGGGACATCTTATGTCTTAGCATGTTTTTATCTCATCATTCGCCTAAAGCTCAAAACTATTTTGATGACTTTATTAAGTCGGACCATTTTAAACATTAAGGTAACTCTTACCCAACTTGTCTCATCAAGATAACACAATACACCCAACTATGGCCGAAACTATATTAGTATGATCGAGGCCTTGACAAGTGTTTAAAATGGATGGCACGAGACTTAAAATTTAATAGAGGGATTTTATTCAGTTTTAGTGATTTTTATGTAAACAATGAAATATCATATATTATATTGATTTGTTCAATCACTAAACAATTTGGAATTTTTTATAGTATTCAGTAATAAAAGAATTTCCGTGCGTTAGGATTAGTTAGACGGCGGTCCCTCTGGCCGGTCAGCGGGCTTTTTTTTTTTTTTTTTTTAGAAGACGATTCTCTCTTCCGAAAATTGAAATTCGCTATAAAAAATCATATTTTTCGCTGATTTTACTATAATAAATTTACCCCTTAATTTATCCAAAATTAAGTCAATTAAAACATTTTTAATTAACCTGGGCCCACATCTAACTAATCATCTTATCCTAATCCAATTAGGATTTATGATATTTGAATCCTAGTATATCACCAATAACAAGATTCTTGATATTTATCTCCTATTCTAATTTGTTATCTATCTTTATCAAATTGAAACTTCATAACAAAATAGATATAACAAGATAAATAATTAATTTCGAAAATTAATTATTTATTTTGGATTTAAGATATTTGAATCCTAGTATATCTCCAATAACAAGATTCTTGATATTTATCTCTTATTCTAATATGTTATCTATCTTTATTAAATAGAAACTTCATAACAAAATAGATATAACAAGATAAATAAATAATTTCGATAATTAATTAATTATGAATAAATAATATCGAAAATTAATTATTTATAAATAAATAATTTCGAAAATTAATTATTTGCAATTTTGGTCCTCATCCAAATAATCACAAACATGTAATTGAATCATGAACTACTATCCCAATCGAACCTAATGGTGTCATGGATCACAGAACATGAAATTCAATTCATTAAAATTATTTGAATTAACCTAACATGGTTACTAGCATGTACGAAACTGATTTTAATTAAATCACGAATATGTGTATCATAGACACAAAACATGATAATAAATCTCAAAGACAACTTATGTATATCACATATACATAAACTATTAACTTGCTTTCAATCATATATCATGTATATATCAGAAGAAAACAGGCAATGAGTTTAATGGAATCGAACTCGAAGGCTCTGATACCACTGTTGGGTTTTGGGGTTCATACGCAATGAGATTACAAAACAGCTTTGACAAAAACCCCAACAGATCCGAATCTAATTCCATTAAAAACGTTTAAACCATGAAAAACTTAATCATACCTCAATCGCAATATACCTTTCCGAAGGTTGATCAATCTCTAAGGCGCTGCCAACGACGAACGCCCTCTATCAGCAGTCCACACACGAACGACTTCCGAGATTCGAAGTGCTAGCTTCGAGAGAATACCAAACCTTTTTGTTTCTCTCCAAAACGATCCAGAGCATACCAAAAACCCTAAGTCGTTTCTAAAACGAAAATAGAGTTTTGGCCTTCTTTTTTTCGTACCTGTGTTCTAACTTAAAGCGTCTATTTATACAACCCTTGTTATAGACGGTTAAGTAAATTACACATATACCCTTACTTAAAGAAGTATAAGTGTAATACACCACAAGGACGTTTCAGTCATGAATTTTATCACATAAAATTCATTTTTCTGAATCATCTTAAAATCTCGCAAAATCATTCTTAGAGTGCGACCCAATAGGCTCATATAACGTTGGCAGTGTACCAAAACACATTTTGGTATACAAGTCATAAGCAGTCTCTAGCAAGACATTATGACTACCCAAGTTGTACGAATATCAAATCGATACAACCTAATCAATAGTGTATATAACATCCTTTTGTCAAACGATATCCTTTTGATCAAACATAAGGCATGGAATTGTCATCCAACACGTTCAATCGTACTAGTCTCGATCTCTAGGTAGACTAAAAACATCCAAGCGACATTGATCAATATCAATTCACTTAGACTAGGCATTTTAACAGTCTAACACATCGAGGGATCCATTAGATATCTCTCTTTATATGAGAAGGACAAATTCTATCTCGATTACATAACTTCATCACATTGCTCACACATTAACCAATCACAACCTTTATAATCGTCCGGTTAAAGACAACGTTTGATTGTGTCAAATTACTGTGTTCCTAATGTTGAAGTCTCTGGCAATCTCAAGTCAGAGGACTGAAAAATATACCTATCATGAGAAACAACTATGACTTAATCCATGTGATGTTCTCATAGCGGGTCGATCCAATACTTTGTTCCCTAACAAGTATTCGTGATCTTGATTCGTATCCTTATACGTATAATCATCATATTATCATCAATCAAGACTCACACTAGTCTTAATTCATTATAGTTCCCAGTATAATGATCGACTAGGGACATTTATGATATTTATGTAAATACCCATGTATCTTATTATAATGTAAACATGCAAATTAATTATAATAAACAGCAAACGAAATCCTCTATTTTATTAACTAAAAGTATTTATAAAGACAGTTAATGGATTGACCTAGGGCACATGCCCCAACAATTAGATACTCCTCGAGATACATAAATCCATGAGGATCAAGGGCTAGGAAGGAACATCACCTTAATATATAACATAAGTGATCAAACAACATGCAAACCAAATCACTCATTCATTTTTGCTGGAGAAGAAGAAGGAATTGCTGGAGAGGAGTGAATCATAAAAGTGTTGAAGGAACCCATGGAAGTTGGTGAGAAATTCTCAAGCTAGGGTACTACATCAACTAGGTACACATCTTTTTAGTTGAAATTTGAACAAGTTCTGATTTTAGGCTAATTTCAGATGGTAGATGATTGAGTATTTGAAATTGATTTATATATTTGGATTCTTCATTTCAAGCTGATAATCCAGTTATATTGAAGTTCTTAATTTGGTTTTGAAATCATAAAGATATGAATTTTTAAAATTACAACACCAAAACTAGAATTCTGCATATTGTATTAGGAATCAAACTGAGTAATTTGGTCATAATCTACCCATTTTAGATCCAAATTGATCCAAACTAGTGGCATTTGAAAGATTATTTAAAGGGGAAATAATTTTCTTAATTGAAAATTATTTTGATTCACATGTTTTTATGTCCAAACATGCTCTACAAACATGTACTAGAATTAAAAAGGAAAGTTTTGAAACTAATTTTGTTAAGGGCATAACTCCCTAAATACTTATCCAAATGAGCTGATCTTCTAGTATGTTTTATTTGGATATATTTTCTGCCTTGTGATAAAAAATCAACTTCTTAGGAACTATAGATTAGGAGATATAGATTTTCTAAACCCGCTGGTTGGATTAAATTCTAATTAGACCTATGTTCAGTAAAATCATGGCATATCTTTCATTTTAAATCAGAATTTTGCAAACTAAACCTTTCTGGAGAGCTAAGAGAGAAAACAAAAATAATTGTTGTAATGGAGGACTTCGATATTTAGATCATTTCATGCCTAAAAGCGCATTAAAATGTAGGACTGAAATTGAAACTTAATTTAGTGTTTAGGGGCTGATTTAGGAAGATTGATTTAAAGTCTATTGAACCAATTTGAATACACAATAAACACTACTAAATTGAGCTTAAACCCTCTATATTTGAACTAATAAGAAACCAAACTCAGGAACCTAGGAAAAGGGTACGGGAGAGCGAATAAAAGATTTGGAGTATAGGGAGGCCAGTAAAGCTAGGACTTTACTTTGTTGTTGTGAGTATACCCAATGAAAACTTTACTTGGCATTTCATTTCTATTAATTGTTGTACTTGCATAGTCCTCTTGACTATTTTTCTTTTGTATTCTTATATCATGTGTTCTTTGTGTCTATGCTCACTTGATAAGTCTAGTGTACATGATATCCATTCATTTGATTTGATTCATTGATTCTATCCCATGCTATGTCTATTCTTGTTGTTTTAAATGTGAATTAAATGGTAAATAGCATGCTATTGGGCTAGTGAATATCTTATAAATGTTTAAGAGGACTTGTATTCCTTATTTGTTTAGGTGTATAGATGTGCCTATGCCTTGACAATCCATACTTGGTATTTCTTGAAATTTAAAAAGTAGTTTTTGCATTTAGGTCCCGTACTCGATCGAGGTGTGTGCGACTCACGGGGTTAGAGTCCCCGGGGATGTCGGCACATGTTACTTAACAGTGTATGAAACTCGGGGTTAGAGTCTCTGAGGTGGTCTAGACATCTTTCGCTGCAGTGTCATTATCACTTGTTTAACTTTGGTATTTACTCGCATAAGGTTTATTTTCCAGTTTCCCATTTATATGCTTTTAAATACCATTTGAATATTTGGAAATGCAAATTAAACTTGTCACCGGGGATTATTGTTTTATTCTTGTACTCACCGTCCTTTTTATGACGGTGGGTGCAGAGCCGTCTACCAGCGGGCTAGGCAAGGAGAAGATCGACGATTATCCCTGAGCCCGCAGCGCGTCACTGCATCGATTGTAGGTCTTATTTTGGTATTTGGATTGTATATGTTATATGTCTTTCATATACTATTTGGGGTTGTATATTGAGTTGAGCGTTAGTTCCTCGACTTGACTTAGACTATTTTATTGTTTCAATTCATTTTGAGGACTTTATATATATGTGATGTCATTTCCTGGTTTACCACACTTAAGATTTTATAAATGGCTTCCGCATAAGTTACTAATTGCTTCCACATAATCAATAAGACTTCCGTTAAATAATTAATTTAATAAAAAGTTTTAATTAACTCTAAATTTTATAAACTGGTAGGACTAGTGTATTACTTATCCTGAATACGATAAAAAAGGCGTATAGGTTGTAAAGGCTGACTAATACATAGTTGAGTCCTACCTGGATAGGATTAGAGATTAATTACGGGATTAGGCCGGGCGGTGCCCTAGATTAGGAGAGGGCCCGTCGCGTAAGTGGTGGTGATGACTACGGAATTTTGTTAGAATTAATACTAAGGCCCTTGGTGGTGACAACACGCAAGAATCAAGTAGTGGCGACGACCACGAAATTGAGGCAAAGACAACATGAATATACGATAACACACTCACATCTCATAGATAATCACATTCAAGTCAATAATAAGTCGCACGCCATCCCCAAGTCTTGAATTAAAAATCATTAGACCTAAACATATCTAATAGCATGTCATGTTTGATAATTAGGCAAGCTTCCTACTTACCTTGACTTGCCACGATATCCACTATGGATCCTTGCATGTTCGAGGTTCTATGCGAACAGTTTCACGAATCTAACCAATTCAAGACAAGTCCTATCAATGAAATGTTGCATTTTAAATTCTAATTTACTATTGAATTTACTTTGGGGTCTAAATAGTGTAGGTCCCGCAGTTCCCCCGTCGCCTAATGTGAGGTTTGAGGAATATGACCCACTCGATTTTCATCCGGTGACGAGGCAGTGTGCCTCGCTTGAAGTCAAGGATTTTTTATTTTATTACTATATGTTTTATTTATATATTTATTTTTAGGTTTAGGGGCTAGGGAATTAGGTGGCCTCCTGGCCACCCCTTCCCTCGAGTCATTTAGGAGGGCCTCTAGTATATGCCCCTCATCCAAGAGCAATGATAGTCATCCGCCGGCCCTCTCTCTAGCAATGGCAGCGTCGCGCTGCCATCATTCTCTGGCGGTGCTGCGACGACATTGCCTTTCCTTTTGGAGTGTTTCCATTTCTTGCCGAAACCAATAGTCGACTTTGATTTTTTTTTCCAAATCTCTTTAAAGAGGGGTTTTACTATACTAATTAGGATTAACGGGTCACCAAAACACCATCAATTGTCAGTGGTATCCCAATCTCACCATTAAAGAAGCCAAATGCTTGATTTAACGAAGGAAATCACAAAAGAGAGAATGTTACAGATGGGAGAAAGTGCGTGCTTATCGAAATTAAAGGCTCCCTTATGTTGATCACCAAATCTAACCTAAATCACCACCTTCAACTCTCATATCTTCAATTTGTATTTTGACTCAAAGGGGGTTAGGGTTACATATTGAGCTTTTATATTTAGGGTTTCTTTAAGAGCACACCTCGCCACAACTTGATGTGTCTCGGGATTTGTGCTCCTCGAGGCCAATCCAACTTAATGATTTTAATTACGATTTAATAAGCTTAAGATTTTATTCAATTTTTAGTAACTTTAGAAAATCATCCTAAAGTTTGTAATTTCACAAATTCCTCAACAATAATTATAATACACACGTAAATAATGCCAAACACAAATACAATTGTGAAACTGCAAAATACCCTCGATGTGGGTATTTTAAGTTTTTGGGTCGTTACATACTGAAAATACCTTTCTGGTTAAATAACTCGGTTGGCTTTAATCAACCAATAATTGAACTCGCGATATCCTCGGTGCCTGCAACTAAGTTAGAAAATGTTTTGGCTATTAACGTCTCGACCTCGAAAGAATGGTATTAGTGCACTTTTCATGCACACTTTCCTTCCGAAATGCAATTGCATATCCCTACGATTCCTCATTCGACCCTCATCACATTAAAGGAGATACGATGTATTGGGCACATCCCAAGTCTGGATTTTTCACAAAACCTCGGCTTATATTCATTATCTAGTTCATCATGGCTAGTGGAGATGCCTTTTTGGGAGGTAGTATGAAAATGTGCAATGCCTGAACGTATGCGTATGTTTATTTGGTTGGCATTAAATGATGCTTTTCTCACTAATGCGGTCCTCGCCGAAGGCACATGAGATTGGATGATCGATGTGGCCTTTATTGAGATGGGACATAAATTATTAGTCATATGCTCCAAGAATGCCCCTACGATACTATTATTTGGGGGCATTTTTTGGGTACTGAATACATTACTAACTTGGTATCTATGCCTTTACAAGTGTGGCTATTGGAGAAACCGAGGAGCATGGAGCACTTTATAGATGTGTAATATAGCCTACTTTTTTCGCGACTATTTGATGGCTCTTGTAGAATTGAAAAAACATTGAGGTAATAGGTGAAGATGAGGTGTCGAACATAATACAGTGCCATATGATGATGGCCCAAGCTAAATAATTACAACTGATGACTGATTCATGCTTGGACTTTGTTTTAGGACAATTTTGCGAGATTGAAAGGTTGATAGGATGGGAAAACCTGCCTTTGCATTGGGTTAAAGTAAATACAAGACCTATTCAATGAACGGGCCCGAGCGGGTTTTAGCCGGATCTAAGCAAGTTTTTTTAAAGGTTTGTCTAGGCCCACCTAAGCCCGAATCAAGATGAGGCGGGCCCAAGCCTGCACAGGCTCGTTATTAGCCAATTTGGGGGGGGGGGGGGGGGGGGGCTAAATGATTTTTAAACTAGTTTTTCTTTAAGGTTCTATCGTGAGACTTATTACTACAATAACAATGATGATTAGAGACGACATAAATTACATGTGACTGGCACACTTTTGGTTATTTTTAGTCATTCATTTGATAGTTGAATTGGTGTAAAAAGGTAGAAAAATGGAGATCATTATTTAAGTACATTGACATTATTAATGTAACAAAACCAATTCTAATGCAATAATAACAAAACATGCTACCTATATTCATGTATTAATTGAGTATGTTGCGCCATTAAATGCGCATGTGTTTAGCAAACCTATAATAACTTTGATATATTTCTTCACAAGTCATAACTAATCTTAGTTTCTCATACAAGAAATATAAAAAATACTAATCAAACTCAACTCAGGTCGAGCGCCTAAAACATTTAAACCAAGCTCGCCCATTAAATGGGTGGGCTTTGGCGGGCTTAGGCGGGGTCGGGCTTTTGTTGCATTTTTAATACCCAAGCCCAACCCATGATGGGCGGGTACCCCACCCAATGAACATGTTTAGTAAATACAAATGGAGCCTTGAATAAGAAAATTCAAGCAACTAGTGCAGTTGGGGTGATTTGAAATCCCGATGGGAACTAAAAAAGGGTTTTCTTACCAATCTTGGAACTTGTTCAATTTTTGAATAAGAATTGTTGGAAGCTATGAAAAGTGTTCAATTGGCATGAGATAAAAGATCATGGTTTGTTATCTTAGAGATGGATAAGAAGGGCATGGTAGAGATTCTTTCAGATGTATTGATAAGTGATTATTCAGACTTATATATACGACTAATTTAGTAGTATATTTGGTATAAATATCATGGAATGAGCAATAATTGATGATCTTTATGCATTTTCAGGTATACTAGGTATAAAGGAGACAAATGAGTAATTTAATAATGAAACAAGGATAAAATGCATAAAATTAAAGTACATTTGACGCTGTGGCTAGTATGCTTGACGCCGTGGGAAGAGTGTACAAAATATGGGCAATGCGTGGAGAAGGAAAGAAGAGAAGAAAAAGATGCGGTAGTGTTGGCTGTGACGGCCCCAGTTCCACAACCTAAATTGGGCCCCACCCGACCCGGACTTACGTGGACCCCGAGTCAATCCTCGCAACATCAACGCAAGCCTAGTTAGCCTTCCTAACCATTTATCATTACATTTTTAGTGATTTATTCAAATTTGTAAGTTATCGAAGTTTATGCGGGAGCGATTTGAACTTAAACAAATCTAAACAACTTTACAAAAATATGTCAGAACAACTTAGAGTGTGGAAACCCCATATATACTCCATGTAAATATCTCACAAAACCCATATATCCCATGTGTCAAAAAAATCAATATACATAAGTAATACAAAACCAACAAAAATGCGAGGGGCAAGGCCGCTCCAAAGTCCTCAAAGTAGATATCCCAGTGTTGGCCCCTTTCCCTTACTCGATTGCGGATTTGTACTCAGTCAAACACAAGAATAAGGAGCCCAAGTAAGTAACACCAGTAGGACACTATACAACATTTCAAAATAAATAAACAGTCTACATTCATGCATATAGAAAGAAAGGTATAAAGAACGCTTGAATAAATAAAGACTATAAATCAAACAAAAGCAATCGATATATGAGCGTCCAGGAATGCAAATAGAGAGGCGCAAGTAGTCTCGACCAATAGGTCGTTGAGTCTTGGCAACACATTAAGACTCGGGTTCTAGGACTTGGTACACTCACAAGCCCTAAACCCACGAGATAGTGAGACTTCCTGAAACAGCCATGCTAAGACCTCACACCCTATCAAAATTAGTAACCAGTGCAGTGCATCCCGAGGCCATGACGCTGGTATGTTACCTCAGCCCGCCACTCATTCCAAGGACCACCGTTGACTTACTTGCCCTCAAACAACTCAATTAGAATGAGATTCCAAGGATAGATATCAAAGCAATGAATAACAATATTTAATAGCTTAAAGTGAAATTATTGTACATTTCCTAGCTGGTTTACTTACGTCGATCCACATGCTTATTCCTAACCTATCCGGCCTCACAACACTCCAAAACGTGTTCTCGAACCTTCATATCTCTTCCTTAGATTTCTTGATATTATTTAGTATCAATTCAAGTCCAATATCATTGGTTTAGAACTCTTAAACCATACAAATACTGCGACTAAAGTACGCTCGATAGCTATTTCTAAAAATAATACTTTATAATAATTTCAAGTATTATCAACTAGCCCACTAGAGTTACGATTTTGACTCTGAAAACCTCATAATTTGTCATGACAACCAAGAAGGAATTGTAGTACTCATGACGTACTTTCCATAGACTCCAAGAATACTCAATCGGATCATAAATGGAGAAATTATGAATTTTCTTATATGACATGTCAACTTGACAAACTTTATTTATTTTTAACTAGAAAATGTCTCCAAATCAATATTTTCGAAATTAAATCCTCAAAACTCAATAATAAATGCCATGAAACCACTCGATACCAACACCAAAATATTTCCACGGCTCGTGGAGTCAAATTGTATCTATAATACATATCCAAAACAGTTATCAAATGACTTGCATTAATTCAAATCATCAAAACCGTAACCCACATTGGTGAAATTTATCCTAAATTGATGCAAATCAGTCAAATACACCAATTAACGACAATTCAGACCAATTTCTATCAAAACCCTGCAAAAGAAATTGAAAAATTGCGAGAACTCAAATTGAATTGAAGAAAAATGCTTTACATTGAGAATTTTCCAAATTACGGATATAATACCTCATTTCCGACGCATAAACTTAGCTCAAATTGATAGTCTTGCGATCCTCTACGATTTTGCGGAAAGAAACCGAGCGAAAATCGGATGTCGGAGCTCCGCAAGAGCTCCGCAAGAGAAAATCCAAATTGAGGGGTTTAGGGAAACAACGAACTAAACGTTCCGTTGAAACAATGAAATGAGTTTTTTTTTTAATTTTTCATTTCATGTTTTATACATATTTATATATAAACCCTCAAATTTCTTTTTATTTATTAATTCCTGAAAGTCCTATTTTGACATGTTTTAACTTCCATTGCTCGTTTTCGATCCCGCTTTCTACCAAATTGAACCAAACTCTCGACGAAATAGTCCATCTTCTTAAAATGCCCAAAATACAAGTTTTGGTCACGCCAAAACCCCAAAAATCTTAACTTCGTCTATGACATACCCAACTCTCACAAACTAATTTTTTTGCCACATTTAACCAAGCTTACACCAAATTAAACCTAATATCAACCTTGACTACTGCCAACTAACACGAAACTCAAGGTAATATCTTACCTACTTATTTTTGAAATTAATTATTTTAAATTGCTCAATCTTTTGTATAATAAATAATACAAGCATCACACAAAAATATCATACCTCAGTGTCTACACCCGAGATTTGGACATACGGATCACGACGAGTGGGTCCCATATACGACCCTGACATGACACGTGACATGAGTTTGATTCTTAGGGTTGTAAATTAGCGTAGTTGCAGCACCGTGGGTGGACAAGGACAATGCCAGGGTAGACTACACAAGGTGCCAACCCTATTGTGAAACGAAAAAAATATATAAAAAGGTCGAAGTTGTGTTGGCACCGTGGCTTTACACAAACAACACCATATCACTTATGGACAATGCTAAGAAGTAGAAAATAGAAAGTTTAGAGTTCTAGCTCGTTTGGAATTGTCTATTAAGTCTAAAGTGTCTTAGGGGTATAAAAAAGAATTAAAACATGGTAAACTCATCCAATATCACACATTATCATACATTATCACAAATTATCACAAAGTAGCATAGTTTTATATTGTTATTGAGTATTAAGATGAGTTTTGGAAGAGAAGACATTGAATACTCCATTTTTGGTTATTCGGTATTATTTTCCTGATCTAGTTGAAGTTATTCAATTCAATTTTTGATTGCAATGAATACTATGATGTTTATGTTTATTTCAATGCTGAGTGCGTAGTTAATTAATCTTAGGGATCAATGGATCATATGATGTGAATGGATTATAAAGATAAAAGTGCAATGGTTAGAATATGTATTGATTCTGAGCATAATGCTGCGAATATCTTGATCACGTGTTTGTTGATTAGAGGTTTTAGGAGTTGCCATGGCCATTGTAGCTTTTAAGAAAAATTTGGATGATACAACCATAAAATATATAATATTGATAGATAGTCATTGATTAGGGAAACACAGATAGTAAACTTAAATGGTTATGAATATAAAGACTTGGAACATAAAGCAATGTGGAACTTACGTCATTCACACCGATTAGTGGAGTTCCGATTTTCACATTAGAATCTTTTCCGTCACGATAGTGGGTATAAGTGAATCTTAAGGAAATCTGTCTATTCTAATTGAGCATTGCAGACGCATAATGAAGATGAAGGAAGTGAGTTGAAAAACATAGTTATTTATTACATATATGAAGTTGTGAACTAATATATTCTTAATATAGGAGTACAAGTATTTACTTTGTTTTATTAGAATAGAGTAGTTAGTTAAAACCAATTAAAAAGATATTTTCTTAGCAATATAGTAAATTTGACTAAGTGAATTGTGTGCAACACACCTTTTCTTGAAGATGACATCCGTAATCAACATTAGCTGATCACATTATTACTACAATCTAGCCTTCATACTTGTGACGATAAAGTTTTTGGTGCTGTTGTCGAAGATAGGCAGCTACAATAGTTTAGTTAGTTTACAAAGATTTTGAGTTTTACTTTAAGTTATTTATGTTCTAGTTTATAAAAATAAAAATAAAAAAGGTTTAAGTTTCAAGTTTGATGATTTACACTTAATCTTTTTTGTTTTCTTTTTCATGGAAAATTAGTGCATCGTTGTAAAGGAGAGAAAAATTAGTGCCTTACGATCATGAGATTGAGAAAACTGACAAGGGAAAGAAAAATAAGGAAATCGAGATGACGTAGGATCAAGCACGAAACCAACAACAAGGCTAAAAGAATAACCAACTTGAAAGTGATTTGGTAGTGCAAGATATAGTGCGGGGACAAAGATGTTTTCGTGACTACTTCTAGCCAGAAGTTCAAGAGACTTACAGGGAAGCGATGAAGGTTCTAGCCAACACCAACGAGTTTGGATTAAGATCGTCTCCAATAAATATGGTGCAAAAGAGCTTATTCTATTGGTCAGCGAATGAATATCTTTTTGCACATATAGATAATTTTTTGGAGAAGTGCGACATCGTGCACATTATTGGAGTTACAAATGAGGTGACCAAGATGAGATTTTTCCCATTCTCATTGGGTTAAAAAGCAAAATCTTAGTTCCAAGGTCTAATTGTAGGAAATATGATTTCATGGGCAGAAATCAATGAAAACTTTTAGACAAGTTCTTTCCCTTAGTGAAGGTCAGTGAAAGGAAACTGAAAATCAATCAATTCAAGCTGGAGGATACCGAGTCTCATAGCGAGGATTGGAAAAGATTCAAAGAGATGTTGAGGAGATGTTCAAGACATGGATATGTGAAATGAGTACAACTACAAATTCTCTATTATGGAATCAATTGCAGCACCAAAACATTAATGGATGTCGCAACAAGTGGTTATCTACTAACCAAGGATGAGGATGAATAATTAGATTTATTGAATCTTATGTTTCAAAACTCTACAGTCAGTACTCGTTCCACAATAAGAAACCTATCAAGCGTATATGAGATTGATTCGAAAGCTGTGATAATGACACAACTATCCAACATAAGTAGTCAAATGGAAAAGCTTCAAATGGAACAACAAAGTCTACAAGTTCAAGCAATTTAATAACCCGTTAATCACCAAGACAAGGTGGTTAACTCAATGGACATGCAACAAGGAATGGAGTTTGAAGACATCAACTTAATTAACAACTAGAGTTATGGAAACAACATTAAGCTGAGAGGAGTGGCTCATCAAAGGTTTTATCAAGGATACATTAACTCGAACCTTTCATATGGAAGTCTTGATAATGCACTAAAGTTACCGCAAGGTCTTGATCAACAATTCCAACAAGAGAAGCTGGGTCAGAGCGAAGAAATGACTTCATTGAAGTCAATTGAGAAATTTTTGCACGCCATTAACATGAGCATTAGGGAACGCCATGAGAAGCATGAGAAAATGAAAAATGTAAAGCAAGCTCTAAAGAGGATGGACGATAAGAGATCACACACTCCATCAAGAACCTGAAGAGATATATTAGTTGCTAGCCATTGCTTTATATCCAAGGAAGGAAAAGTAGTTTCTGAGTAACACTATCACAAATTCCAAGGAGAATGTTGATGCTATTCACATGACAAGCACTATGACAATGAATGAGCCAATCAAAGAGCAAGTAATGTACAAGCGAGAATCAGTCAACACTTTGGCTATGAGAAAATTTAAAGTGATGCATGACAAAGGAATGGAAGTGAGGCAAAACGAACTCGAAGGATTCAAGCAACAAATGATCAATGCCTTGAAGAGTAACAAGAAGGGAAAGAAACAATAGAGTTAAGCAATAAGATGTAGAACCTTCTGAAGAAGCACCAAAAATAAATATCATTAAGGTTGTTCCAAAAAAGATGGAACTACAATTCAAGTTCACACCGAGATTTCACCAAATTAAGAGGAGAGATCCTAGAGATCTATGCATACCATTTAGCATTGATGGGCACTGGTTTAGAAACATCTTGTGTGTTACAAGAGCCTCGGTCAATGTAAGGCCTATAAAGGACATGTTATAAGCCGATTTAAAGATCAATTGTCCCGATACAACGAAATTACAAGTAGTTGATGGTAATTTGGTACTAACAATAGGGATAGTCTTGAATGTGCATGTGAAAGTGAGTAGATTCACATTTATCAATGATTTTGAGATTATGGATCATTATATAGATGATGATGTGTCTATGATATTTGAGCATTCATTTTTGAACATTGCCAATGTGGTCTTGCATATAAGGAAGAAAATGATCACAATAAGTATTGAGGAGGAGGATGATGCATAGAAGATTGTCTTTGTTGAAGGGCAAGACATACATTTGAATGGGAGAGATATCGTTATCTCTGACCTACAAATGGAGTATCTCAATTTAGACTCGGACTTAACGAGTAAAATCGTCAAAGTAGTGACTTTAAACGAAGCGCTATTGGGAGACAACCAATAGGTTTTTTATTTTAGTTTTTAAATTTTAGTAGTTATTTATTTGGTTTAGTTAGAACAATCTAAATGTTTTAGTAATTTTCTAACTTTTGAAACTTCTGTACTAAGTGTGCAGGGAAAACCATTTGCTGAGTGACATTCCATCGAAATGGAAAAGTCTTGACTTATTTAGTAGAGAACGTAAAAGAGCGAAGTAGTTAAAGTGGTAAAGGTCAGGTACATTAACAAATTACAAGTAAGTTTTCATGGAGTTTTTATATATGCAGGGTATTTTACGTTCTTGTGTAGTAATACACAAAGTCGGGATAGCGCCAATATAAAGTTAATGCAAAATTTGCAAAATTATGGAGATAGATTGGTTAACGTCGTATGTGCACTCAATACGCTGTGAGCAAACAAGGACAACACCACCACGACACCAAGTTGTGAGCAAAAAAGCTCGCAACAACCTCGATGCCGTGGCCACGTTGTGGCAGTGTCTTGCCTTATATGGGAAAGCACTAGCGTCGAGGTAGGGGTTTAAACCTCTTCTAACCCATATTTTTCACACTCGAAACCTATTCCATACACCACCAACCAAGCATATGTCTCTCTAGAACCTAAGTTCGAGCAATTTTAAGTGAGAAAAGAGTGTTCCTAGTGGTCAAGATGTGAAAAGAAAGAGTACATTGTGGATTTGCATAAAAGGAGAGAGTTAGCCCCCTCGTAATTAAGATGACTGACTGGCCTAAATTATCTTAATGCTATGATAATCTAGTTAGCTTAATCCGTTCTTTCAACTTTGACCTCAAAATAATAACTACTTCAATCTTTAATAAGGCTCCAAAACTAAAATATATACTCAATGAAACTCAATTCATGATTCGTTTAATTGGAGAAAATGTAGAAATCATATCTGTATTTAATAAAAATTCCGGTGGCACCTTCCCTAAAAGTGGCATGCCGGAAAGCTTCCACTTAATAGGCAGCACAATTGGGAAGAGGCCTAGAAGGACTCGCAACTTTCCGCAATGCACAATTTGTAACAATTTCAAATGTATAAACTAACTTAGAGTATCCGAGAACTTAATTTTAATTTTACAATCTCAAATAGACCAAAATTGAACATAAACCTCTCAATAAATCTTAAACTAACTTAGGTAACTCTCTTAAATATTCAAAGAAATTTCACATCCTACACTCACCCCAAGAATCCCAAAACAATAAATATAAACAATTTAAACAAGAATTTAATTTAAATTTAGTAAACAATCATCACAATCTTCAAGTCTTGTCCATTCGTCCCTTGTTTCATATAGAATCTAACACCATAAAAACAACTCAAAGTTATCAGGCAAATAAATTCCTCATTGATTTGTACTACCGCAATTGTTAGTGTGTTAGCCCCTCATTATTAAGAAGATAGACCGACCTAGATTATCTTAATCCTCTTATAATCTAGTCAACTTAATCCGTTCTTTCAGCTTTAATCTCAAAGTAATAATTATTTCAATCCTTTGCATAGCTCCAAAACTAAATTTATATCTTCAATGAAACTCAATTCGTGCATCTATTCAATTGGAGCAACTTAGGAACTCATGTGATTTGTTCACCGTATTTTATAAGAATTTCAACAGAACACCTTCTCTAAAAGTGACCTGTTGAAAAACTTTTACCAAGTAGACAACATAATGGGGAGATGCCTAGAATGACTCACAACTCCCCGCAGTTCACAATATATATCAAGTTTCAATTTATAAACTAACTTAATGTCTCCGAAGGCTTAATTACAACTTCATAATCCCCAATAGACCGAAATTGAAACAAAATCCTTATCGATGTGTTTTAAACTAAATTAGGAGACTCTCATAACCACTCAATGAAATTTCATGCCCTAAATTTACCCCAAGGATTCCCAAAACAATATATATATAAACAATTGAAAACAAGAATATACTTTAAAGTGAAAATAATCACCACAATCTTCAAGCCTGGTCCATTCTTCCTTCGTCTTCACATAGAATCTGACATCGTCAAAAACAACTCGAATATGTCAAGTAAGTAAATTCCTAAATTGATCTGTACTCCTGCAATTATTAGTCGAATACATGGAGACATGTAATTGCATTTCCAAAAAGATAATAAGATATATGCTTCCACATGACATGCAATCCACTCTGTCGCCGTCTCCTAACTATAATCAAACGTCGACTTCCAAAAATAGTACGTAGACAGTATTAAGAGATCGTGAAATGCATAGATAACTTGTCGGCGTTACACTCTGCTAGTCTCACTAGACGACGTAGAGGCAGGACTAAAACCTAGTTTCAATCAAACCAAACTCTGAAATAAGCTTATCCTTCATACTCACTTTATGTATTCATAACCAAGAATGATAAAATGCAATGTAGACTATGATGCAATTATAGGTACAAAAATATTTAATCAATAGTAAAGATCGCTGTTGGGTTTACTTACAACCAACCAACTTTGAGCCTAATTTTCGGGGTTCTTAGAGCGTCAGATCTACTTGAAAATAGATCTAATAACTTCCCCGCATACCAATTATATTATGGGTCAAGCTTCAAGTGAAACCAAATAATGAAACCCAATGAAAACTGCATCCAAAGTACGTTTAGGAACAATTTCCAAAAATAATTATTTATATAACTATTTCAACTTGTTTTTAACTAGCCAACTTCTGGGTAACTTTTTAAACTTGAAAACCTCAATATTTTTCATGATCCCCGAAAAGGAACTTCTAGATATCGTGTCATACTTTCTATAGACTCCAGGAGCACTTAAATAGGATCACCGTCAAAGAAGTTATGGATTTTGCAATATGGCATGCAAACTAGGAAAACTTTATTTTACTTTGAATTGAAAAACATCTCCAAATCAATATTTTCGCAATTAAATCTTCAAAACTCAACAACAAACACCCCAAACCACACAATACCAACATCAAAATATTTCCACAACCCGTGGAGTCAAATTTGATCAAAAGCAATAATCCATTCATCTTAAAAGCTCAATGTAAATTAATATCAACCATAAAACATCTCCAAAATAGTTATCAATGGAATCACATCAGCCCAATTCATCAAAACCCTAACCCATGTCAGTGTGATTTACTTCATATCGGTGCACATCGACCTAATACATCAATTTTCAACAATTCCTATTAATTTCTATCAAAGTCTTATAAAAAAAAATGAGAAATCGTGCGAATTCAAATTGAATTGAGGAAAATGTCCATCATTGAGTATTTAAGAAATTGCAAGCCGAACTGACTGTTTCGAGACGCTCTATAGCTTTAAAAAGAAATCGGGTGAAAATCAGACGTCGGAGCTCGTGGAACGAAGAGCTCCTTGAAGGGTTTAAGGAACGAACAAAATGTTATTGTTGAAAATCAAAACAAATGTTTTGATTTTTATATATATTTTATATATTTAATATAAACCCTCAGCTGCTTATCGACAACTTAATTTCTTTTTATATACTAATTCTCGAAATCCCTATTTTGATGTCCTTTAACTTTGGACACTCGTTTTTGATGGGGCATGTGCCTAGGTCAATCCATTAACTGTCTTTATGAATACTTTTAGTTAATAGAATAGAGGATTTCATTTGCTGTTTATTATAATTAATTTGCATGTTTACATTATAATAAGATCCATGGGTATTTACATAAATATCCTAAATGTCCCTAGTCGATCATTATACTGGGAACTATAATGAATTATGACTAGTGTGAGTCTTGATTGATGATCATATGATGATTATACGTATAGGGATACGAATCAAGATCACGAGTACTTGTTAGGGAACAAAGTAATGGACCGACCCGCTATGAGAACATCACATGGATTAAGTCATAGTTGTTTCTCATGATAGGTATATATTCCAGTCCTCCGACTTGAGATTACCAGAGACTTCAACATTAGGAACACAGTGATTTGACACAATCAAACGTTGTCTTTAACCGGACGATTATAAAGGTTGTGATTGGTTACTGTGTGAGCAATGTGATGAAGTTGTGTAATCGAGATAGAATTTGTCCCTCTCATATAAAGAGAGATATCTAGTGGATCCCTCGATGTGTTAGACTGTTAAAAGGCCTAGTCTAAGTGAATTGATATTGATCAATGTCACTTGGATGTTTTCAATCTACCTAGAGATCGAGACTAGTACGATTGAACATGTTGGATGACAATTCCATGCCTTATGTTTGATCAAAAGGATATCGTGTGACAAAAGGATGTTATTTACACTATTGATTAGGTTGTATCGATTTGATATTCGTACAACTTGGGTAGTCATAATGTCTTGCTAGAGACTACTTATGACTTGTATACCAAAATGTGTTTTGGTACACTGCCAACGTTGTATGAGCCTATTGGGTCGCACACTTAGAATGGTTTTGCGAGATTTTAAGATGATTCAGAAAAACGAATTTTTATGTGATAAAATTCATGACAGAAACGTCCTTGTGGTGTATTACACTTATACTTATTTAAGTAAGGGTATATGTGTAATTTACTTAACCGTCTATATACGAGGGTTGTATAAATAGACGCTTTAAGTTACAATACACATACGAAAGATAAAAAGGCCAAAACTCTATTTTCGTTTTAGAAACGACTTAGGGTTTTTTGGTATGCTCTGGATCGTTTTGGAGAGAAACAAAAAGATTTGGTATTCTCTCGAAGCTAGCACTTCGAATCTCGGCCGCCGTTTGTGTGTGGACTACTAGTAGAGGGCGTTCGTCGTTGGCATCGCCTTAGAGATCGATCAACCTTCAGAAAGGTATATTGCGACTAAGGTATGATTAAGTTTTCATGGTTTAAACGTTTTTAATGGAATTAGATTCGGATCCTGTTAGGGTTTTTGTCAAAATTGTTTTGTAATCTCCGCTGCGTATGAACCCCAAAACTCAACAGTTTTCAATTTGAATTTTCACCAAATCAAGCCAACTTCTTAACAAAATAGTTCAATTCCATAAAACTTCTAAAACACTGGTTAGTCATACCAAAATCGCAAAATCTTTACTTTGTCCATGTTGTATGAAAATTATCCGGACCAATTCTCTTACTAAACTTAGCCAAACTTGCATCAATTTGAACTCCATCTCAACCGCAACTACCACCAATTATACGAAACCCGAGACAAAGTCTTGTACAAACTTTGTTCTCACCTTACACTGCCACCGATCCCAACTTAGACATAAACCAATCAAAATCCCCAGTGATATTCGACACTTGATTTACTAGTTTTTGAACAACTAATCATTTTTATTTCATTTGCACCCTTCAGACACATACACTGGCAACCCTAATTATGACAAATTGAGCGTACACCTCAATACAAACCGACTTCGCAACAAAATACTATATAATACACACAATAAGCATTTATCATACAAAAATAAAATACATCTTATCATCTCTTGTCCATAATACGTGGGTCCCACCTTGGATACTTGAATCGCAAATAATATATAAAAATACTTAATTAGCATCCTAATCAAGTTTATGAAATTCTCGGATGCAATCTTCCCAATTAATTAAAAAATTTGTCCTCAAAATTTGAACTTATAGGTTACTGAATCAAAATATATATGAGAAATATTCTTTCATACACAACTATTTTAATCTAAATATGTAAAAATTATTTTCGAAGTGAACTATTAATGGACCCAATCACCCTTTATTATAATCAACAACTTAGTAGTAGAGATCATAACCACTTCAACTTTTCATTTTCAAAATTTTGGTTTAATGAAAAGTTTCATCCGTTACTTTGCATATCGTGGCAATTTGTGAATTTTTGACAAGTTAACAATCAGCTTCGTCGAATATCCTATAAACCTTATTTTACTATACATTTCATGCATTGAATACCATTCAAGCATAAATACATAGAAAGATCTAACTTATCTTGCATTTCATAAAATAATTTCTTTTCTTAATTGAGCAACTACTACACAAATTATTGATTATTCTTTTCATATCCACCAAACTTTAGTATACATCCCAATTTACTTTCTCATTGCCGTTCATCTTTTTATTAAGATTGTCGGCCAATCAATTCTTAAACTATCATCAGTCTAAAATTACATAGTGATGCAAATAATATTTGAGAATGAGATTAGGTACTAAGTAGAGCTGCATGTCTGTCTGATCCATCACCACTCCAACGTTTCTCGACAAAAACCTAAAATTACACGAGTCGTCCCATGACTAGAGATCTCAAATTATAATCCAATTAAAAAATGAAACCTGACACATCATGCAGCTCTTACTCATTCTCTAAATGTGTATTTACAAAATTATTTATATTGTGGACTAGAAAGCAATTACTAATCTCAACTCGTCAACCAATTCACTTAAATTTTCTTTTGATTGGTTAGAAAAACTCACGACTTTTCTAACTTCATCAAATCGTTTTCTATTCATAAGTTGAGGAAGAACTTCATTCCTTTCACTTACTATTCAGAAAATTCTCTAATTTTCTGAATAGAGATAGCTATCCTTAAGTAGATATACATTTCTAAACATAAATCATCATATTCTATGATTATTCTCTCATAGTATAACTTTTAACTTGAATCTCATACAAGTTACAAATACGTTATTATTATTTTTTTCACTCAATTATAGTAGAAAAAAACTCAATTTTCAAATATATCAACTTAGATACAGTGTAATCTATTTAATATTTCTATCCCACTGAGGATAATATTGACTAACTGAGCTTTAAGTTGTGAGCGTCTTTATATTTTCATTTGTATTTTCACAGTCAGTCAGATATCCTTCATCAACTCCAACTTAAGATAACTAGTGCTTTAAATCTCACCACTGACTGATCAGCAGGTGTAGCACTAGATTTGAACCAATGTACAACATATTCATAAATATTGGTTGTATATTAATTTGGTTCCACTTTCAACATTTAGAGTTTGATTTCTCGTAAGATCCTTATGAAGATATATTAAGTTTCATCAAACTTATAGTTTGACATCTTAATTTGATTAGGGCTTTTTGACCCGAAATTTTCATTTTCATATTAATGTAAGAATGTATTGACTATTTAGTTGCCTATAATTCAGCTTCCTATTGACTCTAACGAAACTTCACAAACTCTTTTATTCTAAATATCATCAATTCATTCGATTATTCAAAAATGGTGGACGTCACGCCGATCTTCTACTTTGTGAATGAATCATGATTATGAAACATAGTTACTCAGACTTTTGGTTATACATAATTACTCTGGTGTCTGGCCTTGACTAAAAGAGTCAGTTCGTGTCATTTCCAGCAGTCACAAGTCATCTCTACGTCTCATTTTATTTTATACTCAAAGTCTATTCCATTCGATTTTTTTTTCAATCTTAGTTATTCTCACATTGGTCTCAATCTTAGTCCTTTTATAAACGAACCACGACTTTCGCTCAACAACCAGGCCACTTACAACTCCTTAATCTTGACTTAGAAAGAAAATTTATATCTATTATGTTTTCAAAAACTTAGCTAATTATGATATGGGTTTATATGATCATTCAATCAATTGAAGTCTTCCTTGGATAACATTTATTCAAAATAGAGAAATTTTGCGACTCAAAAATTTCTACCGTTTGCTATTGCCTTAATTTGTTTCCATTAGTCTTTGATTTCTCAATTTTTATTTTTCTCACAAAAAGTTTGGTACTTTTGAAGAGACTATGTAAGACAACTTTGTATCTTACTATTCATCAAATTAATTAGGATGAATTCACCTTTCCATTATTATTCAACTGAAGAGATAGAAGAATTTGAATTTCCAAACTATTGATCAACTTAACTACTATTCAAGCTTTTTAAGGATACTATTTCAATCCTTTAAGTCCTATCAATGGAAATCCTCACAATATAGGAACTCATACTAACTTCCTATACAAATCACTTACTAATTCTCAATCGATACATCTATCTCTTCACTTATTATATTTTAGGTCATAGTGATAGGCATGATTACTTATGGTCATTAGAAGTAATTATTGGATACTTTGAATCTTAAAACACGATAGCTTGTTTTGATGTTGAATAGTTAATCCAAGCTATTATCAGAACACTTCCCCAACACCTTAACTTCTAACATGTTGATCTTATCACTACAATTCTCATTTTAAGTTAGAAGTTTTTGTTGATCCTTATTTTTTAACAACACCTAATCTAGTGTCAACAAAGATTGCTTTAACTTGTATATTTTCATTTGTTTTTATCATTTCTTTATTCTACTCATAGAACCACTATATTCAACTCCATTTATGAATAAGTAACTTGAGTAATGAATGATAAAAAATCTTAGTACTTCTTTTAGAAATTGTTTGATTGTTTTAAACCATGGTTCTATTCCACATTTCACTTGACATTTTATTTCGAAAAGGAGCCAATATTTTAATTCAAAGTATTTTATTTTCATAGAAACTGACTTAGACAACTTGACTGATCCAATCACAATCTCATTGTGATTTTTCAGTCAAGTTCAGTTTATCTAATCAATTTCTACTTTTAAAACATGTGTCTCCATTTTCCTTGTTGAATCTATTTTAACATTTTCTTGAGCGTTTTATAATTATAATAGTTCGATACTTTCATTTCCAAGAAATCCATGTTCAATACTTATGTACCTGAATCATTTGGATTTCCTTTCCAACCAATTTCCTATTGGTTTCATAACTGATACTTTCATCAGTTATAATAGTACCGAACTATTTGTAACACCTTTATGAATTCGAACTTCATAAGTCCATTCACATCCGGTGGCGCTCAGTTTCGTTTCATGTCCATTCTCTCTTTTAATAGTATATGTTACTAATCTTACTCGTCGTATCTTACAAGTTAAATATCGAACATACAGGGAGAATAAACTTTTTATCCCATATCTGGCGATATTACATAAATACACATCATAAATATAACATAATAACCAAAAACATCTCAGCTCAGAGTCACTTCTCAACTAGTCGCGCTCAATCAATTTTTGGTTCTTAGTCAATGTTTATCCTTAATCGAGCCAACCCTAGGCTTTGATACCAAGTTTGTCAGCCTCCTCGTCATTAAGACGACTGACTGACTTAGATTATCTTAATCCTCTGATAATCTAGTTAGCCTAATCCATTATTTAAACTTGGACATCCAAATAATAATTACTTCAATCCTTAATAATGCTCTAAAACTTAATTTATATCATTGATGAAACTCAATTCGTGCATTTATTCAATTGGAGCAAATTATGAAATCATATAATTTATTCTCCATATTTGGAAAAAATATCGACAGAACCTTCCCTAAAAGTGGTATGCCAGAAAACTCTCACCTAATTGACATCAGAATGAGGAGATGATTAAAAGACTCATAACCCCCGCAGTTCACAATGTATATCAAATTCCAATTTAAAAACTAACTTAGTGCTCCAAAAGCTTAATTACAACTTCATAATCCCCAATAGACTAAAATTGAAACAAAATTCTTCTCAACGTATTTTGAACTAGATTAGAAGACTCTCATAACCATTTAATGAAAGTTCACACTCTACACTCACCCCGATGATTCCCAAAATAATATTTATGAATAATTGAAAACAAGAATATACTTTAAATTGATAATAATCACCACAATCTTTGAGCCAGATCCATTCTTCCTTTGTCTTTACATAGGATTTGACATTATCAAAAACAACTCGAAGATCTCAGGTAAGTAAATTCCTAAATTAATTTGTACTTCTGCAATTGTTAGTTTGATACATGGAGACATGTAATTGCATTTCCAAATAGACAATAAAATATATGCATCAATATGACATCCAATATACCTATTGTTGTCTCCTAATTATAATAAGACGTCGAATTCCAAAAATAGTATAGAGACAATATTAAGAGATCATGAAATGCAGAGATAACTTGTCGACGTTAGACACTGCTAGCCTTACTAGATGAAGTAGAGGCTGGACTGAAACCTAGTTTCAATCAAACCAGACTCCGAAACAAGCTTATCCTCCTTACTCATTCTATATATTCATAACAAAAATGATAAAATGCACTGCAAACTATGACACAATTACAGGTACAAAGATATTCAATCAATAGTAAAGATCACTGTAAGGTTTACTTACAACCAACCAATTTTGAGCGTAATTTTTGGGGTTCCTAGAGCATCATATATCCTTGAAAATAGATCTAAAAGCTTCCCTGCATACTAATTATATGATGGGCCAACCTTCAAGTGAAGGCAAATCATGAAATTTAATGAAAATTGTGGCCAAAGTACGTTTAGGAACAATTTCCAAAAATATTAATTTATATAGTTGTTTCAACTTGCTTTCAACTAACCAACTTAGGGTAACTTTTTAACCTCGAAAACCTCAATATTTTTTATGATCATCTAAAAGAAACTTCTAATTCTTATGTCATACTTTTCATAGAATCCAAGAACACTTAAATCGAATCACCGTCTGAGAAGTTATGAATTTCCCAATATAGCATGCCAACTTGGCAAACTTTATTTTATTTTAAACTGAAAAATGTCTCCAAATCAATATTTTCGCAATTAAGTCTTCAAAAATCAACAATAAACACTATGAAACCAGTCAAAACCAACATCAAAATATTTTCACAATCCGTGGAGTCAAATTAGCTTAAAATCAATAATCCATTCATCTTAAAAACCCAATGTAAATCAATATCAACTATAAAACATTTCCAAAACAGTTATCAACAGAATCGCATCAGTTCAACTCATCGAAACCGTAACCTACGTCGATGAGATTTATTTCAAATCGGCGCACATAAACTTAATACATCAATCTTCAATAATTCCTATTAATTTCTATCAAGATTCTACAAAGAAAATAGAGAAATTGTGAGAATTCAAATTGAATTAAGAAAATGTCCAGCATTAAGTATTTACCAAATTGTGGGTCGAATACCTTATTTCCTCCAAGAAAACTTAGCTCGAAAGGACCGTCCCGCGAAACTCTACAGTTTTACGGTAAGAAATCGAGCGAAAATCAGATGTTGGGAGCTCGCGAAACAAAAATGTGGGTTGAAGGGTTTAGGGAACGAAAGGAATTTCGTTTTGTTGAAAATCAAAACAAACGTTTTGATTTTTATATATATATTTTTATATATATATTTTTATATTTATATATAAACTCTCAGCTGCTTGTTAGTAGCTTAATCGTTTTTATTTTTTAATTCCTAAAACTTTTATTTTGACGTGCTTTAACTTCCAATGCTTTTTTATATGATTTTTCACCAAATTGAGTCAAATCTTTAACAAAATAGTTCAATTCCATAGAATTTTCATAACGCTGGTTTTAGTCATACAAAAATCCCAAAATCTTTACATTGTCCACAACATACCAAAATTATCTGGATCAATGCTCTTGCCATACTTAGCCAAACATGCACCAATTTGAACTCTATCTCAACCGCGACTATAACCGACTGATACAAAACTCGAGACAAAGTCTTTTACCAACTTCGTTCTCACCTTACACTGCCACCGATCCCGACTTACACATAAATCGAGCAAAATCCCAAGTGATATTTGACACTTAATTTACTAGTTTTCGAACAACTAATTTTTCTTATTTTGCGTATGCCCTTTAGACACGCACACTGACAAACCCAATTATGAAAAATTGAGGATACACCTCAATATAACCCGACTTCGCGACAAAATACCATATAATACACATAATAAGCATTTATCATACATAAATAAAATATATTTTATGATCACTAGTCCACAATATGTGGGTCCCACCTTGGATATTGAAATCACAAATAAAATCCGAAAATTCTTAATTAGCATCCTAATTAAGTTTATGAAATTCTCGAATATCACATAGTCTAATATATGGAGACATGTAATTGCATTTTTAAATAAACAATAAGATATATGCGTCAACATGACATGCAATCCACTCTGTTGCTATCTCATAACTATAATCGAATGTAGACTTCCACAAATAGTATACAGACAATATTAAGAAATCATGAAATGTAAAGATAACTTGTCAGCGTTAGACTCCACTAGTCTCACTAAATGGTGTAGAAGCATGACTGAAACCCAGTTTCAATCAAACCAGACTTCGAAACAAGTTGAGGTAACTTTTTAACCTTGCAAACCTCAATATTTTTCATGATCACCTAAAATGAACTTCTAGTTTCATGTCATACATTCCATAAAGTCCAAAATCACTCAAATCGAATCACCATTAGAGAAGTTATGAATTTTTCAATATGGCATGCCAACTAGGCAAACTTTATTTTATTTTAAGCTAAAAAACATTTTCAAATCAATATTTTCACAATTAAATCTCCAAAACTCGACAATAAACACCACGAAACCACTCAATACCAACATTAAAATATCTCCACAACCCGTGGAGTCAAATTGGATTAAAACCGACAATCCATCCATCCTAAAAATCTAATGAAAATTAATATCAACCATAAAACATCTCCAAAATAGTTATCAACTGAATCATATCAGTTCAATTCATCAAAACCCTAACCCACGTCGTTGAGATTTATTTTAAATTGGCGCATATAAACCTAATACATTTATTTTCAACAATTCCTATTAATTTCTATCAAAATCCTACAAAAGAAAATGCGAAATTGCGAGAATTCAAATTGAATAAAGGAAAATGTCCAGCATTGAGTATTTACTGAATTGCGGGCTGAATAACTCATTTCCTCTATGGAAAATTGGCTTGAACTGACTATCTCACGATGCTTTATAGTTTTACAAAAAGAAATTAGGTGAAAACCAGATGTCGGGAGCTCGTAGAACAAAATAGCCGCTTGAAGGGTTTAGGGAACGAATAAAATGTCGTTTTGTTGAAAATCAAGACAAAAGTTTTGATTTTTATATATTTTGTATATATTTATATATAAACCCTCAGCTGCTTTTCAACAGCTTAATGTTTTATTTACTAATTCCCAAAATTCCTATTTTGACGTGTTCTACCTTTTGACGCTCGTTTTTGATCTGATGTTTCACCGAATAGAGGCAACTTCTTAACAAAATAATAAAATTTCATAAAACTTTCATTACAATGATTTTAGTCATACTAAAACCTCAAAATCTTTACTTTGTCCATGTCATACCAAAATTATCTAGACCAATTCTCTTGCCATACTTAGCCAAACTTGCTACAATTTGAACTTTGTCTCAACAACAACCACCACCAACGAATACGAAACTCGAGACAAAGTCTTGTACTAACTTTATTCTCACCTTACACTACCACCGATCCCAACTTACATATAAGCCGAGCAAAATCCCAAGTGATATTTGACACTTGATTTACTTGTTTTCGAACAACTAATCATTTTTATCTTGCTTATGCCCTTCGGACATGCACACTGACAACCCTAATTATGAAAAATTGAGGATACACTTCAAAACAACCCGACTTCGCAACAAAATACCATATAATACACATAATAAACATTCATCATACAAAAATAAAATATATCTTATGATCTCAGATCCATAATAAGTGGGTCCCACCTTGGATACTTAAGTTGCAAATAAAATATGAAAATACTTAATTAGCATCCTAATCAAGTTTATGAAATTCTCCAATGTCACAATCTTCCCAAGTAATTAAAAATTTATCCTCAAAATCTGAACTTACAGGTTACCGAACCAAATAAGATATGAGAAAATATTCTTTCATACACAACTCTTTTAATCCAAATATGGAAAAATTATTTCCAAGGTGAACTGTTAAGTGGACCCAATCACCTTCGTTGCACTCAACAACTCGGCAGTAGGGATCATAACCACTTTAACTTTTCATTTTTAAATCTTTGGTTTAATGAAAATTCTCATCCGTTACTTTGCCTATCTTGTAAATTTGTGAATTTATGATGGGTTAACAATCAGCTTTGTCGAATATCCTATAAACCTTGTTTTACTTTATATTTCATGCCTTGAATCCCATTCGAGCATTAATACAAAGAAAGACCTAACTTATCTTGCATTTCATAAAATAATTTCCATTCTTATTTCAGTAACTACTTTACAAATTGTTGATAATTCTTTCCATATCCACCAAACTCTAGGATACATCCTAGTTTACTTTCTCATTACCGATCATCTTTTTATTAAGATTGTCGGCCAATCAATTGTTAGACTATCATAAGTCTAAAATAACATAGTGACACAAATAATATTTGAGAACTACATTAAGTACTAAGTAGAGCTGCGTGTCTATCTGATCCATCACCATTCCAAAGTTTCTCGATAGAAACCTGGAATTAAATGAGTCATCCCATGAAAACATATCTCAAATCACAATCCGATTAGACAATTAAACCTGACACATTATGCAACTCTCACTCATTCTCTAAATGTTTACTGAAAATATTATTTATATTATGGAATAGAAAGCAATTACCAATTTCAACTCGTTAACCAATTCACTTAACTTTTCTTTTGACTAGTCAGAAAAACTCATGATTTTTCTAAGTTCATTAAATCATTTTCTATTCATAAGTTCACCAAGAACTTCATTCCTTTCACTTACTATTCGTAAACTTTTATCATTATCTAAATAGAGACAATTATCCTTATCATTATCTAAATAGAGACAATTATCCTTAAGTAGATATACTGTACTCTATTTAATATTTCCAACCCACCAAGGATAATATTGACTAAGTCGGATATATTGTAAATATTTCCAACCCACCAGTCTCTTTTTATTTTCTCTTTTTATTTTCATTTGTATTTTCACCGTCATTTATATATCCTACATAAACTCCAACTTAAGATAACTAGTTTCATGATTATGAAACGGAGTTACTCAGACTTTTGGTCATGCACAACTACTCTAGTGTCTGGCTTCGACTAAATGAGTCAGTTTGTGTCACTTCTAGCAGTCACAAGTCATCTCTACTTCTCATTTTATTTTATACACAAAGTCCATTCCATTCAATTTTTTTCAATCTTAGTTATTCTCACATCGATCTCGATCTTAGTCCTTTTATAAACAAACCACGACTTTCACTCAACAACCATCCCACTTACAACTCATTAATCTTGACTTAGAAAGATAATTTATATCTCTTCTCTTTTCAAAAACTTAGCTAAGGATGATATGCCTTTTTATGATCATTCAGTCAATTGAAGTCTTCCTTGGCTAACTTTTATTCAAAATAGAGAAATTTCACGACTTAAACATTTCTGTTGTTTGTTATTACCTCATTTTGTTACCATTAGTCTCAGATTTCTTGACTTTTATTTTTCTCACGAAGTAGTTTGGTATTTTTTAAGAGACTGTGTAAGATAACTTTGTATCTTACTGTTTATCAAATTACTTTTGATGAATTCATCTTTCCATTATTATCCAACTAAAGAGATAGAAGGATTCGAGTTTCCAAACTATTGATCAACTTAACGACTATCCAAACTCCTTAAGGATACTATGTCAATCCTTTAAGTCTTATCAATATAAATTTTCATGATATTGGAAATCATACTGACTTATTATACAAATCACTTACTGATTCTCAATCAGTACATCTATCTCTTCATTTATTATATTTTAGGTCGTAGTGATAGGCATTATTACTTAAGGTCATTAGAAGTGATTATTGGATACTTTGAGTCTCAAAACGCAATATCTTGTTTTGGTGTTTAATAGCTAATCGAAGCTATTATCAGACCACTTCACCAACACCCTAACTTCAACACGTTGATATATTCCATAAAATGCATGACCAAGATGAAATCACACCTAAGAGGGGGGTGAATTGGGTGTATAGAGAAATTATCGCCTTTTTAAGAATTTCAATATGTAACAATCCTATATGCTCATTCAAGCGCAAACACGAATGCAATGCGAAGGTGAAGGGGTAGAGGAGATGGAGATAGACACACAATTTGTAGTGGGTTGATCCAATCGATCTACGTCCACTACCAAACCTCCCCGGTTAGGATTTTGAAATCCCTACTTAAATCACAATTAAGTGTTACAACCTTAGCATACACACTTAGAATACCTAATTACAAATTAGGACTTCCCAACCTAGCCACAACTAGGATTTGTGCCTAGCTTAAACTAGGTCTTCCCTTTGACCTAGCCGCAACTAGGATTTGTGCCTAGCTTAAACTAGGATTTTGAAATCCCTACTTAAATCACAATTAAGTCTTACCACAAAGTTTATCAAGACAAATAAAGATTTGCTTTACGAAACAAAGTGGTAATTAGTTCAACTCTTACGATCATTCTTAGAGATGAACATTCCAATGCATGCAAGAGTGAACACGACCAAGATATATATTTGAAAAATTAAATGAATGCACAAATCCTAGTTAAGAAACCGACAAATTGATATCGATTAAGCACGTTTGGTTTCAAATCAAATTAACAATTAGTTTTGTCTAAAAATTAAGATTAATCACAACAACTTGTTTAACTAAGTCCTCGATTTTTTCAAATACATTTAAGCATAAGAAACCATAGGCTTGTATGTATGAGAACACACCAAATGATTTCCAAACAATACTTTATTCAAAAACTATAGATTAAGCACGAAGAGAGTATGCAATTAATAAACCTTACAATCCCAAGAGTGTAAGTTGTAAGCTTTAGAACACTTCTTTGATGTCTTCGAAATCGCTAAGACAATGACTTCAAGGTTATCCAAGTGAATGCAATTAAAAACCAAGCACAAAGTACGTAGAAACTTGGATTTTGAGAGTATGAGAACTAGTAGTTTTGTTCTTTTATTCTTGTTGTTTTGATTTGGTTCTTTAGTGTTTTTGAAGGGCTTGAGACTGTTATATCTCATCAAGGGTTGAGATTTCCCCCAAAATTCAAATTAAAGGTGGAGATGCATTCTGCCAGAATTTATGTCAAATGACAAATAGCACGCTATGCTTTTTGTGTAGCACACTATGTGAATGTAGTGCGCTATCCAGAGAGTGTAGCGCGCTATGGGTGCAAGGGCCTAAAAATAAACTCAGTTCTATTTAGCTCAATAAACTCCCCAACCTACATGCGACTCTTCTAAACCTTTGAAAACACTTCATACAAGTTTAATAAGGGTTATTACACGTGTTTGGACTACCCGGTTTATTTCACAAACTCCGAAAATTGAATTTCCAGGTTTCATGAAACATATATGGGCTTTTCTATAAATATTTTTGATGAATACTTAAAAACCATCCAAGCGACTTTCAGTGCATTTAAAAATTTACTGAAAGGTTTATACACATTAAATACATGTTATAAAACATGTTTGCATGATTTTAAACATTTTGAAACTTACGGATTTGTAAATCATAAATTTCATGACTATAAGTGCTTGAAAATCCGAAATTCATGATATGCATGATTCTAATGCATTTGACTAGTAAGAATGGAACTTATATACCTTACATGAGTTTTACAATTGATGATTTTGACATTTTTGTCCTTGTGTTCTTGTATGAGTCAAGTCTTGAGCTTGTCTGGCTTCATTTCACTTGCATGACTTGAACTTTGAGCAAAGCATCAAATTTCACTTTATTTGACTTAAACTTTGAACAAAGCTTCGACTTGCACTTTGTTTGTTGCTTATTCCTTTCATACTTTAATGTTCTGAAACACTTAAGCACAATGTTAGAATACTTTCACTTTGTTTGTTGCCATTAAAATCTCAGTTGGGGTATAAGTGATAAACACTTGGTCCAACAATCTCCCCTTTTTTTATGATAGCAAATAACGTGAACTTGACATACAAGCAATATATATTGAGTGTATCAATCACATTCATGCTCGATCCAACTAATTCAATTAATATCATCAATAATATCGAAAAATCAATAATAAAATCATAACGTGAAGGTTTGCAAGTTCAAAGTCAATATTTCTCTCCTTCTTTTGATAATATCAAAAAGCGGGGCATTAATATTTCTACCCCATAATATTTCTCCCCCATAATAAGAATGACTCTCCCTATTAATACGCATCAATAGAACTCCTCCTTGTTATAAGATACCAAGAATCATAAATAATAAATCATTAATAGGATTTCCACATTGATAAAGAGATGAAATAGAGAAAATATAGCATCCATAAGCAAATAAACCAATGAAATACCAATAAAAGTGCAAGATATTCATATAGAATCACTAAAAGATATGCAAAAGAACATGTCATACATATAAGTTCATAAAATAAAGTGTAATGACAAGGTGTGGCGCAAACGAAAAAGAATTTGAGAGTTTCCAAAAACTAACAAAATGAACTGTCCTATGGCTCCTTCTAAATACATGCATATGGTACTCCCCCTAAAGACATGAATTTAGACTACTCTAAAAGGAACGACTAGGGCATGAAGGACTGTTTTCCATCTATAGCGAAGTTGATCACAAATGAGCCTCAATGCGATGAAGGCGCATATCATGCCAGATCATGAACTCACACATGTCGTGTAGCTGAGCAAAGAGATATGTAGCATACGAAGGCATGTTTGGAGGAAGGGCCATCTCGTAGTAAGTCTAAGTTATATATGCATGTGGGAATGGCGGAGGGATCGGATGTGGTGCAGGTGGAGTTGGAATCTCCTAATGAAACTCCTCATTGCCCAGAGCAACTCCATGATCCTCGTCCGTAGCACCGCGCAGGTAGGTGAAGCTGTAATCAAGGTACTCGCGAGTATCAAAAGGCTCATCCGAGTCTGAAGGATGTGGATCCTCATATCTACCATACTACACTACCTGTGGAATGTTAACTTCCCTTATCCACCTCCTTTCTGCACGAATGTAGTGGTACTTCATCTTATGCAGAGTGGTATCCCCAATCATCTCTCTTGTATTGAGAGATCAGCCGCTTGCGGTAAGATCAACTCTTGCCTCTTCAAAGAATCGTGTCACTAAGTAAGCGTATGGCAAGTGTCGACTAGTACCAGCATATGTCGTCATATGTGCAATGATAATATGCGGGAGACTAATCTTTTTGCCTGTCATTAGTGCTCCGAGAATGTACATGTTAAGTGTTGTGACGTAGTTCTTGCTCCCCTTCCTAAGAAAAATGACCCGATGAACAATGTAATGAAGGAGATGCGACACAATCTTGAACTCTGTATCAATGGGGTCTCTCAAGTAAATTAGAAATACGTTTCCTCGACGAAAATAATTTAATACTACCAACTTATCAAATGGCCATGTTTGCACTTTCTCACCGAGTGTAACCATACGCTCAAGAAGTTGTAGACCAAAAGTCTCGCTTAACAATTGTGGAGTGATCACAACTTGTTGCTTTCAATGCGGGACTTGATCGTATAATCATTACTAGTCTTCATGTTTGAGTAGAATGCCAAAACTACTTGTGGATAAAACTTTGCTTTATACTTGCTGAATTAGACCCATCCCATCTTGGCGAGGAATTCAAGAATTGGCAAATGGGCTTTGTCAAATAATGCAAAATCCACATCTCCAGGGGAGAGAACGCCCGCATCCGTCGACTTTGATTGCGGAGCATCTGAGTAGTACCCCTATCATGCCTCGTCTTGGCGCGTTGCGCGCGACTCTGAGATTTCTCAATGGGAACGGTAGTGGAGGTGTCACCGGTGTGGTGACCGGTCGAGGTAATCCGGTGAGTACTTGATTGAGACAAATCTTGATATGATGAGTTGGAGTCAGAATCACACTCGGATGACTCTTGAATAGCTTGTTGTGTTGTCAGACGCCTTGGGGTGAGTTTGTGTGTCCTTTGAGTTGGATTAGTTCTTAGAGGCATTTTAACAAACACTTGGTGTGCAAACTCCAACAATGGGTGTTCTAATAAGAATAGGGTATCAAAGCATAGAGCACCGAAAAACTAACTATTGTGTGGATTTGGTGAACAAAAATCACAAAATTGTGAAGAGTAATGTAGAGTTGGAATTGATGTGCTCTCGAGTAGGAAGAGGAAGTTGATTGAGAGTAGAAGAAAATGGCCTCTGTTCGTTTTTAATTATGTCCCTTTTACGTATAGCGCGCTATGGCCATTATATAGCACACTATATGTTCTAGGTTTAGCCCAGAACTTTAGCACTTAGTAGCGCACTCCCAAGGATGGACATCGTGCTGTCCAGGGTCTGGACTGAAATATGAATTTCTATTTTTGACCTAGGAAAACTCCTCCTACGTAAGATACACATCAAAAGTACCCTGAGATAGGTGTTGGTCACGTTGGCATTCCTCAAGACATACTTTAAAGGTCGGACTCACTAATCACGCCTAGTTTTCACCTAATTTTAGAAAATTGGTCTCTAAGCAATGGTTTGGTGAAAATATCTGCCAATTGGTCTTCAATGGATACATGTATCAATTTAACGTCCCTTTTTTAGACATGATCACGAATAAAATGATGTCTAATTTTAATGTTCTTCGTTCGAGAATGTAACATCGGATTCTTAGAGATATTGATTGCACTTATATTATCACAATAAATTTTGGCACAACCGACATGGATTTGATAATCCTCAAGTTGTTGCTTCATGTATAAAACTTGAGCACAACAACTTCCTGCAGCCACATATTCGGCTTCGGCAGTGGACAACACGACGAAATTTTACTTTTTGCTAAACCATGAAATCAATGAGTTTCCTAGCAAGTGATAAAATCCCAATGTGCTCTTTCTATCTACTAGGTTTCCCGCATAGTCCGAATCAACAAAGCTTCAAAGTTCAAAGTTGGAAATTTGATTGAACCACAAGCCTAAGTCTTTTATGCCACTTAGATATCTAAATATGCACTCGACACAATTTAAGTGTGACTCTTTCAGCTCAGATTGAAACCTAGCACATAAATAAACGCTAAACATGATGTCCGATTTACTAGGGGTCAAGTAGAGTAGGCCTCCAATCATTCCTCAATATAGCTTAGGATCTATAGGCTTACCTTGAGGATCCTTGTCCATCTTTGTGGCTAAACTACTAGGAGTGTCACATGCTTTCAAATTTTCAATTTGAGTTTCCTAAGCATGACCCTCACATACTTAGCTTGATTGACAAGAATCTGTGCTTAGATTGCTTAATTTGCAAACCTAAAAAGTATATTAGTTCACTCATCATGATCATTTCAAACTCACTTGTCATCAAAGATGAAAATTATTCACATAGATGCTTGTTTGATAACCTAAAAATGATATCATCCACATAGATTTGAACTAGTAGCATATTATCATCTTTGATCAAAATGAACAAGGTAGGATCTAATGTTCCTTTCTTAAACCCCTTGTTAAGAAGGAATGCACTTAACCTATTATACCATGCTCTAGGCTCTTGTCTAAGCCCATATAAAGCTTTTTGAAGACGATAAACATGATTAGGAGAATCATTGTTTTCAAAACCCTGCGGTTGTTCTACATATACCTCTTCATTGATAAAATCATTCAAGAATGCACTTTTAACATCCATTTGGTATAGTAGAAAATCATTATGACAAGCATAGACAAACAACATGCAAATTGCTTCTAGTCTTGCTACCGGTGCAATGGCTTCTTCCTAATCAATTCCTTTTTCTTCATTATAACCTTGTGCAACCAACCTAGATTTTGTTTATCAAACATTAGCAAGGATGTTATAGGACATGTCACGAGAATGTGAGTCCTCATTTGAGATTTGAAAAACATTGGAAAGTTTGTTTGCTCAATCATCTATGGCACGAGTTCTTCAACTCAAAAAGAAGATGAATAATGTCAAGAAAGGTTCATCTTCTATTTCGAGTTTGTTCTTCTTGTTAAAACAATAGTCTTTGAATTGAGGTCAATAAATCAAGTGATTACTTGAATCTGATTTGATTCAATCAATATTAAGT
This sequence comes from Stephania yunnanensis, assembly GCA_039657365.1. Lineage (NCBI taxonomy): Eukaryota > Viridiplantae > Streptophyta > Magnoliopsida > Ranunculales > Menispermaceae > Stephania > Stephania yunnanensis. Next base: position 46,364,538 of record CM077585.1, on the reverse strand, counting down.
GGTCTTGGACATGAATTTGATCCTCTGTTGTTGTGTTAATTGCTTCTCAAAAAGCAAATATGTCATTACAAGATGCACAATACATGTTGATGATGCATGAGCAGAGAATAGAAGACTTAAACCAAGGTTCACAAACAGAGATATGAACAATTTCTCAAAAATTTTGTTGACAGTGAGTGACAAGAAGTCACAAGGTATGAAAGGCAATTCTATACACTTTCAAAATAGATCTAACTATGGTTTTAGAGGTGGTTTCAAGAATCGTGGAGGAAGGACTGGAAATAGAGGAAAGGTTTTTTGTCAGTTGTGCTATAAACATGGACATATGGCTCTTCTGTGTTATCACGATTTGATCAATCATTTCTTGGTCCTCAAGGCCAGAATTCTGCTCAATACAGACGTCCTGTTACACAGTCTCACTATCAAATGCCTCAGAATGCTCAAGCAATGATTCATCAACAACCAACATCTCAAGCAATGATCAATCGTTTTCAAGGCATGATGGTGACTCCTGAAAATGTTGTTGATCCAAACTGGTACATGGACAGTGGAGCTTCTAGTCATATGACATCTGATGGATCAGCTCTACACAATAAAACTGAATACAAAGGTAATCAGTTAGTTACTGTTGGTAATGGTGAGTTGTTGAAAAGTTCTCATACTGGTAATGCTGTGATTCATTCAAATTCAGTTCCTTCTCTTCATTCTCTTCAACTAAATGATGTTCTTCTTGTTCCAAAAATAGCAGAATCTTATAAGTGTTTCAAAGCTTACTTATGATAATAATGTCATTACTTGAATTCACTCCTTCTTCTTTCTCTCATTAAGGACAAGAATTTGAAGACAACATTGCTTTAAGGAGTGCTTCATAATGGATTATATTATCTTCCAAAGGTTGGTTCTTTTCCATCTACTTCTTTTCTTCTGTTTCATCTCGCTTATCCACCTAAATCTTGTACTACTTCACTTGTGAGTTCTCATTACTACGATGTATGGCATGCCGACTAGGACATCCATCTAGTTCGGTGTTACAAAAGTTTTATCTTCATTAGACAATACTATAAATAAATCTTGCATATCCTTTTGTAACTCTTGTAAAATAGCAAAGATGCACAAACTTCCTTTTCATCCCGCAATATAATCGCTACTAAACCACTTGAGTTGGTTTACTCGATCTTTGGGGTCTTTCTCCATTCTTTGTCTTCTCAAGGTTCAAGGTATTATATAGTTTTTGTTGATGCCTTTAGTCGTTTTACTTGGTTCTATCCTCTCAAGTTAAAATCGATGCATATCTTTGCTTTTCTACATTTTATCAAACAGTGAATTACAACTTAACTCTAAGTTAAAAATTTTTCAATCTGATATGGGCCTTGAATATAAACCAATTGAGAAATTTTGCAATGCATCCGTATTATTCATCGTTACTCTTGTCCATATACACATCAATGAAATGGAGTTCTGAAAGAAAACATAGGTCTATTGTTGAAATGGGACTTACTCTTCTTGCTCATTCAAAACGCCTTTTCATTCGGGAAGAGGCATTCATAATCGGCTTGTTTTTCTTATAAACAGCTTTACCATCTGTTGTTCTTGGTTTTAAGTCTCCATATGAGGTATGTTTTTGTAAACTACCCGATTATTCTTACTTTAAATCTTTTGGTTGTGCTTGTTATCCAAATCTTACTTTGCCTACTCTCATCATAAGTTCAATTTTCGATCTTCTCAATGTGTTTTTATTGGTTACAAATTTCTAGGCATCATGGTTACAAGTGCTTACATTCAAATGGCAAGATTTATATCTCACGAGATGTTATATTCAATGAAGAAGACTTTCCTTACTCTACCATTTTTTCGTCTAATCAAACTACATCCTCTTCTTATTCTAGTCTTCCTTTATCTGTTATGCAATATTGTCCTGTTTCCTCATCTTCACAACATTCTGTTTCAAATTCTTCTTCTTCAAACACTTCAAATTCTTCTCTTTCTAGTCTACCACCAGCCTCTACTCCTGTTGTTTCCTCAACTCCTCTTTTATCTTCTGTTCCTACTGAATTACCTACTGCTCCACAGCCTTCTATTACCAGAACTAATACTAATACTCACCATATGCTAACTAGAAGTAAAACCGGTGTTTCTAAATCAAAGGCACTAGTTGTTACTTCTCCATATGCCTTAATACATTCTCTAAATGAACCTACATCGGTTAAAATTGCTCTTACTGATCCAAAGTGGTGTTCAGCTATGACTGATGAATTAAAAGCATTGGACAATAACAATACTTGGACATTGGTTCCTCCATCATCTGACATGAGTATTGTTGGTTGTAAGTGGGTTTTTTGAGTTAAGACTACACCTACTGGTGCTATTCAGAGATATAAGGCAAGACTTGTTGCTAAGGGGTTTCATCAGATACCTGGACTAGATTTTGGAGATACTTTTTCTCCTGTCATTAAACCTTCCTCTCTTCGTATTATGTTTACTCTTGCTGTTACTTATCAGTGGCCTATCAAGCAGATTGATGTGAATAATGCTTTTCTTAATGGTGATCTTGCTGAAGATGTATTTATGAGTCAACCTGAAGGCTTTGTTAGTAAGCAATATCCACATTATGTTTGCAAACTAAACAAAGCCTTATATGGTCTCAAGCAAGCTCCTCGAGCATGGTTTTCTAAGCTAAAAACAACTTTGCTTGATTGGGGATTTAAAAATAGTTCAAATGTTAGCTTCTTTTTTTCAAAGGATGATTCTTCTTATTATGCTTTTAGTATATGTTGATGATATTCTCATTATCTTGGTTCCAATCCATTACTTATCCAAAGAACTTATTACATGGTTGAATTCCAAATTTTCTCTCAAATCTTTGGGAGATGTGGATTTCTTTCTTGGTTTTGAAGTTCACAGAGACTCTACTGGATTATATTTGTCTCAACATAAGTACATTCTTGATCTTCTCAAGAGGACAAACTTATTGGATTCTAAACCAATGTCTTCACCTTATTCTGTTGGAGTGAAACTCAATGCTACTGATGGCATTCCTTTTTCTGATCCTACATTGTATAGGAGTACATTGGGTGCTCTGCAGTATCTTACTTACACTCGTCCTGATCTAAGTTTCATAGTTAATAAACTTAGTCAGTTTCAACAAAGTTCAACTGATCTTCATTGGGCTGCTGTCAAAAGAGTTCTCAGATTTTTGAAATCCTCTCTTGCAACTGGCATTGTTTTTCGTCCTGCTTCTTCTTTGTCAATTGAAGTCTTTACTGATTCTGATTGGGCTGGTGATGTTGATGATAAACGTTCTACAAGTGGAGTTTGTGTTCTTCTTGGTGGCAATCTTATTACTTGGTATTCTAAGAAGCAATCAGTTGTTGCACGATTGAGTACCGAGGCTGAATATCGTGCTTTGGCTCTAGGTGTTACTGATATATTATGGACATCTTCTCTACTTCGTGAGCTTGGTTTTCATTGTTCTATCAAGCCAATTCTTTGGTGTGACAATACTAGTGCTCAAGCATTGGCTTTGAATCCTGTTTTTCATGCTAGAACTAAACACATTGAGATTGATGTTCATTTCTTAAGGGAAAAACTTGCAGCTGGTCTTGTCGAGCTTTGGTATATACCAACTGATCATCAATCTGCTGATTTGTTCACCAAGGTTTTGTCTATTCCTCGATTTCATTTTCTTTCATCCAAACTGAATCTAGTTTCTTCTCCTAGGTTCGGTTTGAGGGGGCATGTTAGAGATCATACAATTTCTATATCACCCTTTTTGTTTGATCATTCTTTTTACTTAACAATCCTAAAATTCTTTTTGTTCCTAAAAATCCATTTGTTTCCTATGATTGTATGGTTTCTAGATCTAGGGACTAGGTTCCACACTTTGTTTTGTCCAAAGTATCCTAACTCCTCTTGCATGGCTATGATCTAGTACTCATCTCCTACAGCTTCATCTATCTTAGTAGGCTCGACTTATGATACAAAGGCTATGTGCCCTTCATCACGATTTAGTGAAGACCTAGTGATACTCCTTTACTTAGTACACCTAAGATTTGTTGAGAAGGATGTCCTATAAGAAGTCTAGAGTTCTTAGATGCACTTGATTCGGGTTTTACTATAACTTTTTTTTTCTTAACATTCGAGTCTTGAGATTGTATCGATTTATCATCATCATCATCATCATCATCATCATCATCATCAAGTCTCATATGTTCCAAGGCATGATACAATCCCATTTTAGAATCCATCTCGTCATATTTGACATGAATAGACTCCTCTATTGTCGTAGATGATCTATTGAAGACTCTATATGCCTTGCTACGCATGGAATATCCCAGGAATATACAAACATCTGACTTTGAATCAAAATTTTCAAAATGATTCTTATAATTCAAGACATAGCACATGCATCCAAACACCTTGAAATAGCCAATGTTAGGCTTTTAAACTTTTCATTGCTCATAAGGAGTTTTGTTCACTTTTTTACGAATGTTTGTTCTATTTATAACATAACATGTTGTGTTAATGGCTTCGGCCCAAAAGTGTTTAGCTATGTTATGCTCATTAAACATAGTTCGACACATTTCTCGAAGGGTTCGATTCTTTTTGTCAACTAGGCCATTTTGATGCCATTTTGTTTTAATTCCTTAATCAGGATCACCGACCCTTGATGTGGGACCTACACTGTGATACGTGCACCGATCGAGGCACGTGGCTGAGGTATATTGTATTTTTGTATTGATGTATGTCTAGTGTTATGTATTGTATAGACTTACTAAGTCAGTTTGTACAGTTGTAGGCATCGGGACGAGAGCGGGGACACGCCTCGAGTAGCGTGCGAGCTGGGGAATCGGGTAATTAGCATCTTAGTAAGTCTTATTTAATACTAATAAGAAATAAGGAATTACTTATAAGCCTACGGTTGTGTTTGTTAATGTAAATCAAATTAAAGACCTATAGTTAAGTAAATTAAATGGAAAGCATAAGATTGGTCTAGAGATACACATTGGCACATCTAGGAACTAGGTGAGTAATGAAATGATATCACTTGAGGTTGTGTTAGTGGGATATATGACAAGAGGTGGACTATCAGATATTCATCGGGATACATAAATCCATCGAGATCAAGGGCTAGGAAGGAACATCACCTTAATATATAACATTAGTGATTAAACAACATGCAAACCAAATCACTCATTCATTTTTGCTGAAAAAGAAGAAGAAGGAATTTTTGGAGAGGAGTGAATCATCAAGGTGTTGAAGGAACCCATGGGAGTTGGTGAGAAATTCTCAAGCTAGGGTGCTACATCAACTAGGTACACATCTTTTTTAGTTGAAATTAGAACAAGTTCTGATTTTAGGTTAATTTTAGATGGTAGATGACTGAGTATTTGCAATTGATTTATATATTTGGATTTCGCATTTCAAGATGATAACCCAGCTATATTGAAGTTCTTAATTTGGTTTTGAAATCATAAAGATATGAATTTTTGAAGTTGCAATGCTAAAACTAGAATTCTGCATGTTGTATTAGGATTCAACCTAGGTAATTTGGTCATAATCTGCCCAATTTAGATCCAAATTGATCCAAACTAGTGGCATTTGAAAGCTTATTTAAAGAGAAATAACGTTGCGTACTGAAGGTATTTTGATTCAAATGCTTTTATATCCAAACATGCTCTACAAATAGGTACTGAAATTAGAAAGGAAAGTTTTGAAACTAAACTTGTTAAGGCATAACTCCCTAAATACTTATCCAAATATGCTAATTTTTGAGTATATTGTATTTGGGTATATTTTCTGCCTTGTGACCAGAAATTACATTTTTAGGAATTATAGATTAGGAGAAATAGATTTTCTAAATTCCCTGGTCTGATTAAATTCCAATTAGACCTATGTTGAGTAAAATAACAACATCTCTTTCATTTTAAATCAGAATTATGCAAACTAAACCTTTCTGGAAAGCTAAGAGAGAGACCAAAAATAATTGTACGGATGGAGGATTTTGATATTTGGACCACTTCATGCCTAAAAGTGCATTAAAATGTAGGACTGAAATTGAAACTTAATTTAGTCTTTAGGGGCTGATTTAGGAAGATTGATTTAAAGTCTACTGAACCAATTTGAATACACAATAAACACCACTAAATTGAGTTTAAACCCACTATATTTGAACTAATGAGACACCAAACTTAGGAACCTAGGAAAAGGGTACGGGAGAGCGAATACTAGATTTTGAGTATCGGGAGGCCAGCAAAGCTAGGACTTTACTTTATTGTTGTGAGTATACCCAATGACAACTTTACTTGGCATTTCATTTCTATTAATTGTTTTCCTTACGTAGTCCTTTTGACTATTTTGCATTTGTATTCTTATATCATGTTTTCTTTTTGTCTATACTCACTTGATGAGTCTAGTTTGCATGATATCCATTCATTTGATTTGATTCATTGATTCTATCCCATGCTATGCCTATTCTTCTTATTTTAAATGTGAATTGAATGATAAATAACATGCTATTAGGCTGTTGAATATCTTATAAATGTTTATGACGACTTGTATTCCTTATTTGTTTAGGTGTGTAGATGTGCCTATGCCTTGACAATCCATACTTGGTATTTCTTGAAATTTTAAAAGTAGTTTTTACGTTTAGGTCCCGTACTCGATCGAGGTGTGCGCGACTCACAGAGTTAGAGTCCCTAGGGATGTCGGCACATGTTACTTGACACTTTATGACACTCGAGGTTAGAGTCCCTAAGGTGGTCTACACACCTGGGTTAGAGTCCTTGGTAACACTTGCGTTGGAGTCCCTTGTGCTATATGATTATTGAGTCGCAGTGACATGTTTCATTGCCGACCGGACCTTAATCACCGCTACTTAGCCTAGTGTCAGTATCACTTGTTTAACTATGGTATTTACTCGCATATGGTTTATTTTCCAGTTTTCCCATTTATATGCTTTTAAATACCATTTGAATATTTGGAAATGCAAATTAAACTTGTCATTTGGGATTACTATTTTATTCTTGTACTCACCGTCCTTTTATGATGGCGGGTCCAGAGCCGTCTATCGGCAGGCTCAACAAGGAGAAGATTAACGATTATCCCTGAGCCCGCGACGCATCACTACATCGATTGTAGGTATTCTTTTGGTATTTTGATTGCATATGTTATATGTCTTTCAAATACTATTTGGGGTTGTATATTGGGTTGAGTGTTAGTTCCCCGACTTGACTTAGACTATTTTATTGTTTCAACGCATTTTGAGGACTTTATATATGTGATGTCATTTCCTGATTTTCCACACTTAGGATTTTATAAATGGCTTCCACATAAGTTACTAATTGCTTCTGCATAATCAATAATACTTTTGTTAAATAATTAATTTTAAAAAAAATTTGATTAACTCTAAATTTTATAAACTGGTAGGACTAGTGTATTACTTATCCTGAATACGAGAAAAAATGCATTTAGGTTGTAAAGAATGAATAATACTTAGTTGAGTCTTATGTAGATAGGATTAGGGTTTAATTAACTGATTAGGCTGGGTGGTGCCCTAGATTAGGAGAGGGGCCGTCACACTGTACCTTTTACTTGTACAAACATCTTTGAGATTTTTGTTGACAAACTCACCACCTTTATGGCTCCTAATGATAATAATTTTGTAACCCTTCTCATTTTCTACCAATGCACAAAATTTAACAAACACTTCAAACACTTTATGCTTATGTTCTAAAAAATAAACCCATGTATATATATTAAAACCATCGACAAGTACAAAACAATATGATTTGCCACCTAGACTTTGGGTTTATATAGGGCTGAACAAGTACACGTGGACTAGTTCCAAGGCTTTGGTTACATTACTAGTTACTTTCATCTTAAAGGACGATTTCACTTGTTTGCTGAGAATGCATGGTTCACATTCTCTATCTTTCCTAATTGTGCATTTGAGAATCCTTTTGACTAAGTTGTGCTTAGACAATTTTGACAAGTTCTCCATGTTGGAACTTCCTAGTCAACTATCAAGACCTAAATCTCTAACCCCCGTTTTAATTCCTCAATTAGATCATCGACCCTTGACATGGGACCTGCATCGTGATACGTGCACCGATCGAGGCACGTGGCCGAGGTATAATGTATTTTTGTACTAATGTATGCCTAGTGTTTTGTCTTGTGTGGACTTACTAAGCGGTTTGTGCAGTTATAGGCGTCGAGACGAGAGCGGGGACATGCCTCGAGTAGCGTGCGAGCCGGGGAACCGGGTAGTTAGCATTTTGGTAAGTGTTATTTAATACTAATATGAAATAAGGAATTACTTATAAGCCTATGATTGTGTTTGTCAATGTAAATCAAATTAAAGGCCTATAGTAAAGTAAATTAAATGGAAAGCATAGGATTAGTCTAGAGATACACATTGGCACATCTAGGAACTAGGTGAGTAATAAAATGGTGTTTCTTAAGGTTGAGTTAGTGGGATATATGGCAAGAGGTGGGCCATTAGATATTCCTCGGGATACATAAATCCATGGAGATCAAGGGCTAGGAAGGAACATTACCTTAATATATAACATTAGTGATCAAACAACATGCAAACCAAATCACCCATTCATTTTTGCTTGAGACGAAGAAGGAATTGTTGGAAAGGAGTGAATCATTAAGGTTTTGAAGGGATCCATGGGAGTTGGTGAGAAATTCTCGAGCTAGGGTGCTACATCAACTAGGTACATATCTTTTTTGTTAAAACTTGAATAAATTCTGGTTTTCGACTAATTTTAGATGGTAGATGATTGAGTATTTACAATCAATTTATATATTTGGATTCATCATTTCAAGATGATAATTCAGCTATATTGAAGTTCTTAATTTGGTTTTGAAATCATAAAGATATGAGTTTTTGAAGTTGCAATGCCAAAACTAAAATTTTGCATGTTGTATTAGGAATTAACCTGGGTAATTTGGTCATAATCTGCCCATTTTAGATCCAAATTGATCCAAACTAGTGGCATTTGAAAGATTATTTAAAGGGAAATAATATTGCTTACTGAAGGTATTTTGATTCAAATGTTTTTATATCCAAACATGCTCTACAAATGGGTACTCGAATTAGAAAGGAAAGTTTTGAAACTAAACTTGTTAAGGCATAACTCCCTAGCTACTTATCTCAATATGCTGATCTTTTAGTATGTTGTATTTGGGTATATTTTCTGCTTTGTAACCAAAAATTACATTTTTAGGAATTATAGATTAGGATAAATAGATTTTTTAAATTCACTTGCCGGATTAAATTCCGATTAGACCTATGTTTAGTAAAATCATGACATTTCTTTCATTTTAAACTAGAATTTTGAAAACTAAACCTTTCTGGAATGCTAAGAGAGAAACCAACAATAATTGTACTAATGGAGGATTTCGGTATTTGGACCATTTCATGCCTAAAAGTGCATTAAAATGTAGGACTGGAATTGAAACTTAATTTAGTCTTTATCGGCTGATTTAGGAAGATTGATTTAAAGTCTATTGAACCAATTTAAATACACAATAAACACCACTAAATTGAGCTTTAAGCCGCTATATTTGAACTAATGAGACACCAAACTTAGGAGCCTAGGAAAAGGGTATGAGAGAGTGAATACAAAATTTGGAGTATCTTGAGGCCGGTAAAGCTAGGACTTTACTTTGTTATTGTGAGTATACCTAATGACAACTTTACTTGGCATTTCATTTCTATTAATTGTTGTCCTTGCATAGTCCTTTTGACTAATTGGCATTTATATTCTTATATCATGTGTTCTTTGTTTCTATGCTCACTTGATGAGTCTAGTTTGCATGATATCCATTCATTTGATTTGATTCGTTGATTCTATTTCATGCTATGCCTATTCTTGTTGTTTTAAATGTGAATTGAATGATAAATATCATGCTATTAGGCTGTTGAATATCTTATAAATGTTTAAGAGGACTTGTATTCCTTATTTGTTTAGGTGTGTAGATGTGCCTATGCCTTGACAATCCATACTTGGTATTTCTTGAAATTTAAAAAGTTGTTTTTGCATTTAGGTCCCGTACTCGATCAAGGTGTGTGCGACTCACGGAATTAGAGTCCCTGGGGATGTTGGCACATGTTACCTGACACTATATGACACTCGAGGTTAGAGTCCCTAAGGTGGTCTACACACTTGGTTAGAGTCCCTGGTAACACTTGGGTTGGAGTTCCTTGTGCTATATGATTATTGAGTCGGAGTGACATGTTTCACTGCCGACCGGACCTTAATCACCGCTACTTAGCCTAGTGTCAGTATCACTTGTTTAACTATGGTATTTACTCGCATATGGTTTATTTTCCAGTTTTCCCATTTATATGCTTTTAAATACCATTTGAATATTTGGAAATGCAAATTAAACTTGTCATCGGGGATTACCGTTTTATTCTTGAATTCACCGTCCTTTTTCTGACGGTGGGTGCAGAGCCGTCTACCAGCAGGTCGGGCAAGGAGAAGATTCGGCGATTATCCATGAGCTCGCGGCGCGTCACTGCATCGATTGTAGGTCTTCTTTTGGTATTTTGATTGTATATGTTATATGTCTTTCAAATACTATTTGGGGTTGTATATTGGGTTGAGCGTTAATTCCCTGACTCGACTTAGATTGTTTTACTGTTTCAATGCATTTTGAGGTTTATATATCTGATGTCATTTCCTGATTTTCCACACTTGGGATTTTATAAATGGCTTCCGCATAAGTTACTAATTGCTTCTGCATAATCAATAATACTTTTGTTAATTTATTAATTTAATAAAAAGTTTTAATTAACTCTAAATTTTATAAACTGGTAGGACTAGTGTATTACTTATCCTGAATACGAGAAAAGAAGCATATAGGTTGTAAAGGCCGACTAATACATAGTTAAGTCCTGCGTGGATATGATTAGGGCTTATTTATGGGATTAGGCAGGGCGGTGCCCTAGATTAGGAGAGGGCTATCACATCTACGTTGCCACAACCATGCATCATATTCATTTTGAGCATTTAAGCATGAAATATTTTGCATATGCTTCTCATCAAAGTTTATGGCATAAACATTTTTATATATACATGCTACAAACATGATTTCATGTTTCTCATTTTTCTAATTATGCACTTTGATGATTCAAACATCACATGAAAACCTTTATCATATAGTTGACTAATGCTAAGTAAGTTATGCTTCAACCCCTTCAACAAGATAAACATTAATTATGGATAAGAAATCATTACCTACAGTGCCAAGACCAATTACTTTTCCTTTGTTGTTGTCACCGAAAGTAACCATCCCACCATTCCGTCATTTAACCTCAATGAATTGACTTACATCACCGGTCATGTGCCTTAAGTACCCACTATCCAAGTGCTATGAGGTGCTCCTCCTCGCAACCTACATTACATGGAAAACACTAGATTTTGGTACCTAAAATCCCTTGGGTCCAAGAGAGTTAATATGCAAAACATTCTTATCTACCCTTGCTAGTCTACCCATTTTGGTCTTTTGTAGGAAACATTTCCCAACCCCATGAGACCTATGGCATTTTGAGCATTTATGAGCATCATTTAGTAGTTTCTTGTAGCTCAATAAATTTGTTCCATAACCTATGCCTCATTTGTTAAGTGCACGTCGTTGTGCTCCCAACATCATGTCAAACATTTTCTTTCCATTGGTGAACTTAGTAACTGTGTTAGTCAAGTCCTCTACCTTATTAACTAAAACATATCTCTCCTTTAGGACTTCATTTAAGTCACTTAGGAGATCGCTAATGGTCTCATTTTGTAACTCAATCTCACAAATCGCCATGGTTAAGCGCTTTTTAAGTTTTTTTGGTCTTTTCGACCTCTTTTTCCAATTCTTTCCTAAGCTCATTAATAATAGGGACATCAGCTAAATCATAAACATCATCAAAATTCAAAATATTGGAATTTACCTCACTTTGTGCCATAAAACAAAGGATAGCTTTCTCATTTTTTTGCTTTGAGTCGGACCTAGATGAAGATGAATCATCCCATGTAGCCTTGGAGCTTTTCTTCCCCTTCTTCTTGTTTAAGAACTTTTTGAACTGACAATCTGCCTTGATATGGCCCGATTTACCACGTCCGAAGCAAATAGTCTCGCTTGACTTTACTCCCTTGCTTCCGCTCTTGAATTTTTTTAATACTTGTCGCGCTTGTACATAGCTTTGTTAAGCTTTTTGGTAAGCATTGCCACATCTTCAAGCTCACTATTATTGCATGGTCCATCATTATTGATATCAACTGATGGACATAGAGCTTTCAACTTAACCAGTAAGCCATTCGCTCTTAGAGTTATTTCCTTTTTTGTATCCTTCTTTGATGTGCCTCCAAATGCTTCCATTCTAGCTCGGTCCTTTAGTTCAAATTCATTCACTGTCAACTCTCCACATAGAGCATCAAAGGTGTAATAACCAAGATTTTACGCCGATTGGATTGCATACTTCTTTGCATCCCATTCCTTTGGCAATCCTTTAAGAACTTGTACACCGATTTCTCTCGATCATAATGTTTTCTAAGATTATTCATTTCATTCAAGAGCTTGGTGAAGCACGTGATTGCAGTAGCTATGCCTTCATCGAGTTCAACCTGAAAGGTTTCATAATGCTTTTCGAGAATTCGTAACTTTGTTTTCTTCACTTGATTGGTACCCTCATAGTGTACCTCAAGCTTCTCCATACTTCATTTACCGTTTCACATGCACTTACTCGGTTGAATGCATTTCATTAAGTGCACAGAACAAGTGGTTCATGGCTTGATCATCGTTAAGCTCAAGTTTTGTCTCCTCGGGATTATAGTCTCTTACGACCTTTCCCGGTGCCATGTAACCATCCTTGATAGAATTCCACAGTGCTCTACTTTGAGCTCTAATGTAGAATTTCATTTTTACTTCCCAATGAGCATAACTGGTCCCATCAAAGTAGGGAGGCCCAAATGATGAGTTGTTTTCCCTAAGGCGAGCGAGATCTAATGATTTCATCCTTGCAAGAGAATACTCAAACATACGTTAGTAACACTTTGAGCAATAACCCGCTTTGATACTAATTAAAACCACACCTAAGGGGGGCGTGAATTTGGTGTATCGAGAAGTTATCGCCTTTTTAAAAACTTCAATATGTAACAATGTTATATTCTCATGCAAGTACAAACATGAATGCAATGCGAAGGTGAAGGGGGTAGAGGAGATGGAGATGGACACGCGATTTATAGTGGTTCGATCCAACCAATCTACATCCACTACCTGACCTCCCCGATTATAATTTTCAAATTCCTACTTAAATTATGATTAAGTGTTACAACCTAAGCCTACACGTTAAGAATGCCTAACTATAAATTAGGACTTCCCAACCTGCAACTAGGATTTTTGCCTAGCCTCAACTAGGTCTTCCTTTTCACATATCTCCCATTAAGTTTTGCAACAAAGTTTATCAATACAAATAAAGATTTTCTTTACAAATCAATGTGGTAATAAGTTCAACTTTTACAAGCCTTCCTAACGATGAAACATTCCAATGAATTCAAGAGTGAACTCGACCAAGATATATATTTGGAAACTTGAATGAATGCTCGAATCTTAGTCAAGAAACTGACAAAATGATGTCGATTAAGTATGCTCAGTTTCAAATCAAATGAACAAGTGGTTTTGTCCATAAATCAAGATTAAGCACAATAACTTGTTCAACTAAGTCCTAGGTTTTGTAAAGCAAGTTTAAGCACAAGAAACCTTAGGCTTGTATATATGAGAACACACCAAATGATTTCCAAGTAATAATCTATTCAAAAACTATAGATTAAGCATAAATAGAGTATAAAATCAATAAATCTTACAACCCCAAGAATGTAATCCAAAAATGGGTTTGGAGTGTGAGTTGTATGATTGAGAACACTTCATTGATGTCTCTGAAAATGCCGAGACAACGACTTCAAGGTTATCCAAGTGAATGCAATTGAGAATCAAGCACAAAGTACATAGAAAATTGGATTTTGAAAGTATAAGAAGTAGTAGTTGTGTTTTTTTGTTGTTGTTTTGATTTGGTTCTTTAGTGCTTTAGATGGTCTTGAGACTATTACACCACGTCAAAGGTTAAGATTTCCCCCCAAAACTCAAATTAAAGGTGAATAGGCAGTCCACCATAATTTATGTCAGATGATAGATAGCGTGTTATGCTTTTTGTGTAGTGCGTTATGTGCATGCCTATCGTGCTATCTAGAGAGTGTAGCGCACTATGGGGTGTAGGGACCCGAAAATAATTTCAGATCTATTTAGCTCAATCGACTCCCCAACCTATAAGCGACTCTTCTCAACCTTTGAAAACACTTCATACAAGTTTAATAAGGTTTATTACACATGTTTGGACAACCCCGATTATTTCACAAACTCCAAAAATTGAGTTTCCCTTTTGATGAACACTTAAAAACCATCCAAATGACTTTCGGCGTACTTAAAAACATACTGAAAGGTTTGTACACCTTAAATACATGCTATAAAACATGTTTGCGTGATTTCAAACATTTTGAAACTTACGAATTTGAAAATCATAGATTTCATGAATTTAAGTGCTTGAAAATCCGAAATTCACGATATGCATGATTCTAATGCATTTGGCTTGTAAGAATAGAACTTATATATCTTACATGAGTTTTACAATTGATGAGTTTGATGTTCTGGTCCTTGTGTCCTTGTATGAGCCGAGTCTTGAGCTTGTCCAACTTCATTTCACTTGCTTAAGTTGAACTTTGAGCAATGCTTCAACTTTCACTTTATTTGTTGCTCATTCTTATCATACTTTAATGTTCTGAAACACTTAAACACAATGTTAGAATACTTTCACTTTGTTTATTGCCATCAAAATTTCAGTTGGGGTATAAGTGAAAAATAGTTGATCCAATACAAGAATGATAAAATGCAATGTAGACTATGGTACAATTACAAGTGCAAAGATATATTTCATAAATAGTAAAGATCAACATAGGGTTTACTTACAACCAAACAAACTTTAAGCATAATTTTTGGGGTTCCTGGATCATCATATCACCTTGAAAATGGATCTAATAGCTTCTTTGCATACCCAATTATTGTATGGGTTAAGCTTCAAGTGAAACCAAATCACTAAACCCATGAAAACTACGGCCAAAGTGCGCTTGAGAATAGTTTCCAAAATTTTTTATATAACTATTTCAACTGGTTTTCAACTAGCGAACTCGGGGTAAATTTTTTAACCTTTAAAACCTCGATGTTTGTCATGATAACTTAAAAGGAACTTGTAGTACTCATGTTCTACTTTTCATAGACTTTAAGAATACTTAAATCGGATATCCGACAGAGAAGTTATGGATTTTCCAATATGGCCTGTCAACTGGGCAAACTTTATTGATTTTGAACTGAAAACATCTCCAAATCAATATTTTCACAATTAAATCCTGAAGACTCGACAACAAACACCAGAAAGCCACTTGATACCAACATCAAAATATCTCCCAGCCCGTGGAATCAAATTGGATCAAAACCAATAATCAATTCATCCAGAAACTCAATGTAAATTAATATAAACTATAAAACATCTCATATATGGTTATAAACTTAATCACATTAGTTTAATTCATCAAAACTCTAACCTTTGTCGGTGGAATTTATTTCGAATCGGTGCAAATCAATCCAATATATCAATTCACAACAATCCTTACCAATTTATATTAAAACCTTACGAAAAAATAAAAAATTGCTAGAATTCAAATTGAATTGAGGAAAATGTCCTAAATTAAGTATTTACCAAATTGCGAATTGAATACCTCGTTTTCACCATAAAACTTGGATCAAATCGGCCATTTGTTTTGTGGAAAGAAACCGGGGGAAAATCAAACATCAGGAGATTGCATAATGAAAATGTGTGCGGGGAGGGTTAGGGAAAAAAGTTTTGACGTTATGTTGTTCAGAAATGAAACTTTCGTTTCATTTGGTTTTTTTTTTTTTTATATTTATATATAAAACTCTCAACTGCTTGTCAACAACTTAATGTTTTTTTTTATTAATTTCAAAAATCCCTATTTTGACATACTTTAACATCCGACACTCGCTTTCAATCCGGTTTTTTACTAAATTAAAACAAACTCTCTACAAAATAGTCCATCTTCATAAAACGTCTGTGACATTGATTTTGATCAAGCTAAAACCTCGAAAATCTTTACTTTTTCCACGACATACTAAAGTCTTATGGACTAATTTTCTAGCCGTACTTAGCCAAACGTGCACTGATTTAGACACAATCTCAACCGCGACCACCACCAACTGATACAAAAGTTGAGGTAAAGTCTTGTACCAAATTTTTCTTATATTACATTACCACCAATCTCGACTTGCATGCAAACCGAAGATGAAATCTTCACGTGAAGATTAACATTTGGTTAATTAGTTCTCGAGTAGCTGATAATTAATTTTCACTCGTGCCCTTCAGAACACACTTGCAACCCCGACTATGAAAAACCGAGGATACACTTCAACACACCCCGACTTCCTGACAAAATAGTGTATATTACATCATTAAGCATACAACATACTAAAATAAAATATATTTTATTATCTCTAGTTCGTAATGCATGGGTCCCATCTCGGATACCTAAATTCCAAATAAAATCCAAAAAATACTTAATTGGCCTCTTAATCAAGTTTATGAAATCATCATATGTCACAGCTGAGCTAGGGCATTGATTTGAAGACAAAGAAAACAATAGGTTATTAGTTTGTGAGCAAAGTGAGAGAGATTTAATTGATAGAAACTTGGAGGAATATTCCGCACCGAAAAATAGTCTGGCATTGAGGTAAATTTACAATTTCATTAATTATGCTTTGAAATTTTTGGATATTATTGATGGAATAGCATGAGTTTTAGAAATTGGGTTTATTGGATATAAATTTTAGTTAAATGGATTTAAAGCGTCAATGTGGCTTATGGTAAATTAGTCTATGTCTTTTGCATTATTTGGTATGTGAATGACCTTGTAGATGAAACTTTTGATTTTAGGTGATTTGAATACCCGTATCGCATTATCGTATTGTTTGAGTTTTTGAGAAAATGCCAAGAACATTGAGGCAAACAAGTCAAGTTAATGAAGTTAAGGCAAATGATTATAAGGCATGATCCTCAAGAGATCCGAACGAAGATGAACCAAGGCCTTTTAAGTCTAAGTACTACATTAGTAGAAAGGCCAAAAAGAGACATGAGGTCATTGAAAATAGGGAATTCATTTACGAAAGAGGTATAAACCTACCGGCTAAGTATGATAAGAGAGTAAACAGCTTCATTAGGCAACAAAGTTAGGAGCAATTCGCTCAAGACTATATAGAAAACAATGTTAATGGAGTAAGTGAAATTAATTATGAATTTTATGCCAATACAAAGTTTACTAAGAAAGGTGACCTAGTGAAGGTGAGAGGGGTAATGGTCCCCTTTAATAAGTGTTACATAAATGGCATCTATAGGTTAGACCACTTATGCATGGTTAGAGAATCATAGACCTTCCCGAATGATTTGTATGAGATGCCCTATAAATTATACTATTTTAAAAGTTATTAAAAGAGTATTGGTT
Source organism: Stephania yunnanensis (assembly GCA_039657365.1). NCBI lineage: Eukaryota > Viridiplantae > Streptophyta > Magnoliopsida > Ranunculales > Menispermaceae > Stephania > Stephania yunnanensis. Next base: position 46,346,920 of record CM077585.1, on the reverse strand, counting down.
GTCCGAGGAGAATAAGAATGGGTAATGAGAGGTGAGAATATATCGAAACATATTAAGAAGGGGAGTGTGAGGAAAGTTTTTAGAATGCGACAAAACTTTCTCGGTTGTTTCATTATACCATACGACTCAGCAAGGCAAGATCAACAAGCCCAAGGCAACATGTTTGTAAGAGATTATTAAGAACGAGAGAATCAACTTGGGCGAGATCATCTACAAGAACTTGCGAGAGCCTATCATGACGAGAGAGGCAACAAATTGTTGTTTCCAATACTAATTATCCAAATGTGCTTAAAGGCCGGAAAGCAATTGATTCAGGATGAAAATTTTGATATTAGGACCCTAACAACAATAGATGAAGAGTTTTTGCTAACCTTGAAATCATCGACTGGTTACCAAGACTCTGAGGATGAAAAGAGATAGTTGAGAGCGACATAGTTAATGCCAAATTGTTGGCCAAGGATCAAGAGGATCACACAACAACAACAACAACAACAAAAACAGTGGAATTGGCCAAAGAGTTACAAAATGAAGGATATGGAGAGGAGGAGGATTAATATTAGGGATTTGTTGAGGGCTACGAGTTTGTAGAACCACTTATAGGTGAGCAGGACTTGGATGGTCTTAAGATTTTTCCACCACCTCCACCACCACAGGCACCAGTACTACCATCTAAGGACTTAACTCAATGGCAACAAAGGCTATGGATTGCCAGATGAGGATATAATACAGGGAAGACATGGCTCGGTATCGTGATGCCTTAGTGAGATATGAGCAAGACCAACTGAGCGAATAACTAATTTCATGCTATTTGTATATTATCAGAGGGACATACCTAGATATGAGATGTGCAAATATATGAGACCTACTGATAGGTCTATCAGATTGTAGCATCACCGAACTACGTGTTTGATCTAGATGTGGTACAGAGCAGAAAGGTGAAGCGTCCTTTTGACATTATCTTCCGTAGGAGTTGATGATGATGATACTGATGATGATGTGCAGTCCTAAAGTCTGAGTCTTAAGATTTCTTTAGACCTTAAGGAGATGAGAGATACATTTATACTGATTATCTTTTACATTTGTGATATTTTGTCACTTTATTATTTGTTTAACTTTTATGTTTATGCATTATTATGTTTTGTTATTATTATGTTTGTGTGTTTAGTGTTTTTATATTTCAGACTTATTTTTAAACCTTGGGGATGAGGTTTGGTTTAAATTTAGAGCATCAACACTACACTATAGGAAGTGATAAGAAAAGATGAAATATGGATAAATACTACAGGTACGATCTTAAAATTGTTTATTTGAAATAGTTAAAGAGGAAAACTTGGTAGTGTATTCTTTTTCATTTACTTACTATTTGAATGTGTAATTAGTATAGATTAGGTTATATATAGAATAAGTAATTCATTCTCAAAGTTCATGTCTTTAATCGAGGATGAGTAATAATACAATGATCTTGTTAATATGAACTAAAGAGAGTTTTACAAAATTTTAGAAGAAAATAAGAAATGTAAAAAAAAAAAAAATATGATTTCATGATTAGAAACTTGAGTTAGGAAATACCATGAATTTGAAACAAAAGCAAGAAGAATACTAGAGCACTTCTTGTGGAAAAAATTAGATCTCTATGGAATTCTAAAACAAATATGAATCTTACTTGAATACAAAGTAAATACAAACTTAGTACTAAGAGGGGAAGAGATAGGCATGATGTTTAATTAAAAATTGGAGTTAAAACTTGCTTGATTAAGTAAAAGTGAGAAGTGCTAACAAGAGTTTTAAACATAAAAAATAAAGAGTCTCGCAAGTTTTACGGGAAAAGGAACAGATAAATTAATTGTTGGAAAAAGAGAAAAAAAAATGGTATCTATAGGAAAGGGAGCAGGGATAGTACAACTAGAAAATAAGAGGAGAAAATAATAGAGATATATAAAAATAAAGTAAGAAAGGCGGAAGTTAAATAAAAACTCTTCAAATAAAAGATTTAGCTCGAGTACAAGTAACTTATGTGAGTTAATATTTCTTTCCAAAGATATTAAGTCCTATGGACTCTTGAAGTACTAAAGTCTACAAAATATTATGATCTATGTTTATTTGTGAATTCTTGAGCTTATTAATAAATCATGAAATTGTACACTTCCTACTTGAGTGTATGTAACATTTCCTAGCCCAATTAGGGCAATGCTCAGCCTATAACCCTAATTAAGCCTCTGTACAGTCGGACTTAATAAGAGTAACATTATTCATACCTCATAATCACAATATAATATATCGTATATCAAATAAATAATTGAAAATGCAGTGGAATAAAGTTTTTTTTCGATAAAACATAAGATATACTAAACTATACTAAATAAAGTCTAAAATCGGTTTCAATCTCAGTTTACAAACTACCCTAAACCCTGTATTAATAGAGAATGTATTTCAATTCAAATATATAAGACAATAGAGAAATCAATTCACCGTAGAAAAGACTATAAACTCTACTGAGTCAAAGCGTACGTCGGTATTCCTGAAATGTTAATTTGGATGAGCACTCCAACTTGCTTAGTAAGTTACTTACGATTACAATATCAAGAGTCTATCTCATAATTTAGAATATGAATAACAATATGAATAAAAAGATAACTATCAAGGCATGATAAATAATATAAACAATAGATAAACAAATACAAAGCCTTAGTTTCATAGTCTCTGCACTGGTGACATTAATTATATTTCAATATGCTAGAGTTTTCTCTCAATTATCCAAGAATACCACTACTGAAATCCACACATCGACCGAATGTGTGATTTCTTTAGAGTGTGGATTTCGTCAGTGTATTCAAGAATAACCGAGTCTCTGCACTCTTAGGATAATAAGTAGTATATATATCGATCGACAACCATATGAGGAGACAGGGAAGGCATGGCCTAGCAACCACCTATCATCATAGGGAGAAGTTCCATCCTGGATCACCCGTTACGTCGATCGATACCCGGAGACATAAGTCTACTCATTTCCTAATTTATCTTTAGTGTGCTATGCTTGTAGCTGTGTAGTGCTCCCATTCCCAGTCCATAACTAAGTGAACTAGATATAATACGATATATAACATAAATGATAAATGTAATTGAGTCCCACTTACCCGTATCAAGCTTTTCTAATTGTATATGGACTTACACAACTCCCAAAACCCATACACCTTTCCTCATCGACTAAGAACCTAAATTATATTGATTATCATCAATTTGAGTTTAAAACTCTTTGGTTAGAACCCCTAAATTGGTCCCATTTGAATCCGCAATCCCGACCATACAAAACTACGACCAAAGTACGCTTAAGAGCTATTTACAAAATTAATATTTTATAACAATTTCAAAGTGCTATCAACTAGCCACCTAGGGTTAACTTTATACCCTTAAAAACCTCAATATTTGTCATGATGACGCAAACGTAAGTTGTGTTACTCATGTCATACTTTTCATACACTCCATGAATACTTAAATCGGATCACAAACTGAGAAATTATAAATTTTCCAATACAACCTGCTGAGTAGGTAAACTTTATTAATTTAGAACTAACAAAACTTCTCCAAATCAACATTTTTGTAATTATATCATTACAACTCAACACCAAATATTAGGAAATCGCTCAATACCACATTCAAAATATTTTCACAGCTCGTGGAGTCAATTTGGACAAAAATCAATAATCCAATTTATCCAAAATCCCAATATAAATCAATATCAACTATAAAAACACCTTCAAAGTGAATATCAGCTAAGTCAAATCGATTCAACTGATAAAAGACCTAACCCACAATCGTCGAGTTAATATCAAATTGTTGCAAATCAACCCAATACATCAATTCATAACAAATCATACTAATTTATATTAAACCCCCATATAAGAAATCGAGAAATCACAAAAATTCAAGCTGAATTGAGGAAAATCACCCGAATTGAGTATTTACCAAATTACGTGTCGAATACCTTGTTTCCATCACAGAAACTTACTCGAACTGAACATCTTGTGATGCTTTGTAGTTTTGCAGAAAGAAATTGGGTGAAAATTAGATGTTGGGAGCTCGCTACAAATTAGGCCGAATTGAGAGGTTTTGGGAGCGAACGAAATGTCGTTCTGTTGAAATCAAAATAAACGTTTTGATTTGGTTTATATATATTTATATATAAACCCTCAACTGCTTGTCAGCAACTTAATTACTTTTTTATTTATTAATTTTCAAAATCTGTATTTTGATGTGCTTTAACATCCGGTGCTCGTTTTGGGTTCTGTTTTTCACCAAATTGTGTCAAACTCTAGAAAAAACAATCCATATTTATAAAACGTCCATAATAATGGTTTTGATCATAAAAAACCCTAAAAATAATAACTTTGTCCAAGACATATCAACTTTCATAGACCAGTTCTCTTGCCATATTTAACCGATCTTGCTACAAATTAGGCCCAATCTCAACCTCGACTACTATCAACTAACAAGAAACTCGAGGCAAGGTGTTGCACCAACTTCATTCTCATTTTACACTGCTATTGAACCCAACTTGCATGCGAATCAAGGCAAAATCTCCACATGATACTTAACACTTGATTTATGATGTTTCGAGCAACTAATTATTTATTTATTTCACCAGTATATCTATTATATTGATAAATATTAATTGCCTATAATTCAATTAATCAATTTTTACGCCGAACAATTACCATACATCATATCAATGCACTTATACATTATTCAAGACAAACATGGCTTAACCTCGAGTCTAACTCAAGTTAATTAGAATTCTGATTAATACTAATCACATTGCTTAAGGTAATGGATCATTACAGTCTCTCCAATTTAAGATAATTTCATCCTCAAAATTAAAGAAAACGGACAAGTTACAAGTAGTTCCAAAGAGAAATGAAATTTACCCTTCCATGAATAACTTATGTCTCAAGTTATCTTTTCTTATTTTAGTGAAATCACTATTTTCCCTTAATCCAAAACTAAAAGGCCCTTTCATAGATGAGACTTTCAAAAGCACAATAAAATTGTATTTTGAACTCTCCAATAATCTATGATGCTTGACTCCTTAACGTCTTTATCTTTACTAGTTGTAGTTATAAATCACCTAGTCTACCCTATTTGTGTAGCTTTTAATTGTCTCATTTTTCACAAAATTCTCACCTCCAATCTTAGTGTTGGGTTTTTGGGGATCATATGCTGCAGAAAATTCAAAACAAACTTTGAAAAACCCCAATAGGATCGAAAATAAGTTCCATTAAACTGAATCTACGAAAGTAAATCATACCTTATTTCGTGATTTCCTTTTTTTATTGTTCGATTTTCAAGACGTTCAAGTGCACGTCCTTTATTACAAATCAACCATGAACGGTGACCATAATTTGGAGTGCTAGCCCCAAGAGAGATTAAAAACAATTTTTCTTTCTCTCCCTAAATCTAGAGAACTCGAGAATTGTAAAATGAAAATCTTAAATATATTTTCGGGTTTCACCCTTTATTTATATTTGTAGATAAGCCATTACTTAAAATTCTATTCGTAATACAACTATTGTATTTAGGCAGTTTAAGCAAATTACACATCACCCCTATTAATAAGTTATCATATAGCGAATTGTAAGGGCTTTTATGTCATGAATTTATCATATAAAATCTATTACTCCGGACCAATTAAGATTGTGCAAAGTCATTCTTCGTGTATGACCCAATAGGTTCATGCGACGTTGGTAGTGAACCAAAAGCTATTTTGGTACATAAGTCATAAGTGGTCTCTAGCAAGACATTATGACTACCTTAGTAGCATGAATATCAACATCGATACAACCTAATTAATAACGTATATCATATCCTTTGTCATGCGATATCCTTCGATTAAACATAAGGCATGGAAAGTCACCCTTAATGTTCAATAATACTAGTATCGATCTTTAGGTAAACTGAAAACCATCCAAGTGACATTAATTATATCAATTCACATAGACTTGGTCATTATCAGCCTATCTTATCGAGGGATCCACCGATATATCTCTTTATACGAGAGTAAGAAATTCTATCTTGATTACACACCTTCACATATTATTCACACGGTAACAAATCACAATCTTTATAATTGTCTGGTTAAAAACAACATTTGATTGTGTAAAAATTATCATGCTCATAATATTGAAGTCTATGGTAATCTCAAGTCGAAGTACTAAATGATATACCTATCATGAGTAGCACCTATGACTTAATTCATATGGTGTTCTCATAGCGGGTTGGTCTAGTACCTTATTCCCTAACAAGTACTAATGATCTTGATTAGTATCCCTATACGTGATAAGTTGGTTTTTATATGCTTTTAGTATGCTTTTTAGTATATTTAATGTGGAAAGTTTCTAAAATATATATTTAATTATATTAATGGGTCATTTTCAGGTGAAACGGAGTGCGTGGTTGAATTTGTGGTGGAAAAATACTCAAAATGGAAGCATTTACTTACAGTGATCGGACGTCGAACAATTTGCCTTGAGTTAGGTGCTGCGCAGTAGGTAGAAAAGGAGACAACAGACCAAGTAGACAGACCAGCAGCTCTCCACCAAAAGAAACTCGCACCGTCAACAGTTCTCATCACAACGGCTGCCAAGTGTCGGCTTCTCACACTCCAAGCATATCACAGTTGTTTGCAGATACCAATCACAGCGTGACACCTCATTGTCCAAAATCTCACATTACAGCACATGCAAACAGTTTTTTCTCACTATAGCTGCCAATAGATACTGACACGAACAACGAACTTGTTCCATGCATGGAACAAACTCGCGTGAACCAAACACTGCTTCGGCTGCCACGTAGCACACTCTCAACCACCAGGGATGTCATTAGTAGCGGTCTTTTCAAATCAAGCGCTGACACGTGGCGCGTAGAAACACTCTCAACCAATGCAGTGCAGACATGTGTACGAAACCCATTTTCACTCCAAAAGAAGTTCCTAGATGCTCCCCACGCACGCATTACGAGACCAACCTCAAAAATTAGTTTCTCTCATCTCTAGATAGCAATTTTTAAAGGTTTTTCATATGAAGAACTAGGACATTCATAAGAGGAGACGACATTGGAGCCGCCACACACAACTTTTCATATTTGGAGATTGTAAAGATGATGTCTGGTTAGACCAATCTTCGCCTAGGTCGAAGGGGAAACAAGTGGGATTCATAATTCATGGCATAAACTATGTGAGATCTATGATTTTTATTTAATTTGATTTAATTTCTTCTATTCATTGTTGTTGATTTTAAAGTATATGGTTTAGATCTAGGGTATGTAAGAGGCCGGTGCATGCTTTTAGGAGAACAACCTGTAGTTATTTGAACCATTAGTATCAGTGTAATTGTGTTGTTGGACCAATAAAGTGACAAACACTCACCCATTTGCCGTAAAACCCTTTCAGTTCCTGAGTATGCAACAATTGAATCTAGGTTAAATCGGAAGCGGATGCGATTCGGTTATTTAGGATTAGTGTGTTAAACCCGATTGGTGGATGTCTAGGGTTATACATTGATTAGGGAAATAGTTTGTGGTGGACGTCTTAGCTATCGAGATCAGGGGAACTAGGAATTTCTGGCGGAAGTCGATTTTCCATAGCTAATCTAGGAGAAATTGAATTAATAACTTTTCGGAATGATTGAGGACCATTAAAAGCCGTTGAATCTTGATTCTTGCTTGTGGAACCATAAACTTAGGTTGTTTATTCTCATTGATATTATTTTTGCGAACTTTTTATTTGTGCTAGTCTAGATAATTATTTCATTGAACTTTATGAAAACCCCCCATTTTTAGTTAACTTGGAGTAAAACTCAAGTCCTGTGGATTCGATCATGTATTTACCATTACTACATACTTGTGGTTGGTAACTCAATTGCGGGTTATATTTGCACGCATGACACGTGACCAATATGCATGATTATCACATGACTATCAATCGAGATTCATACTAGTCTTAATTCATTATAGTTCCCAACATAATGACTGACTAGAGACATTTATGATATTTCAACAAATACCCATAGATCTTACTATAAGGTAAACATGCAATCACTTATAATAAAATAGCAAATAAAACCTCTACTTTATTAGCTAAAATTATAAGATAAACAATATTTGTAGATTGACCTAGGGCACATGCCCTAACAATGAGTTCTATACATCAATGTATAATAAGATTGAGCATATTCATCTTCATCATTCAACAATGCAATCCAGCTGATTACCTTTATTACCAGCAAAACTCATATAGAGGAATCTATTTTCTTTTAATAGTAAAACATTTTGAGACACAAACTCAAATTTTTATTCTAAGAACTAGGATTAGTAGCTCATTTTCTTTGTCAACACGAAGAAAAATATATTGTATTAAGACTGAGAATGATTTTCAACTATATCGATAACTTATTCCACCTGCTGGAAGCAAGTCTCAGATCTCTATCCAAGTAATCAAACATTGAAACATCATATCATCTCACATCTCCATATACATATATCTTGCCCAATCCGTTAAAAGAATAATATAACCTCACTAACAAGAATTTGCAGACTTCTGTAAATCTATCAACTACAACTTCCATTATATTGTGCTGATGCCAAAGTCTAGTTAATTTCATTACATGACCCTCCAGTTATATTATCCAGCTATCATCAAATATTGACAAGAACTTACTTAACACTTCGGGTTTTATTGTCCCGTCTCAACCTATCAGATAACTCTCATATCTCTTTATAAATTCAACAAAATCTATCATTACCTCAAATAATATATAATCTTCTCATATACTTTAATATGATATGAAATCACCTGTATAACCAATATAAAGAAATCCATGAGGTCATCAATGTTATTCATGCCTAAAAATCTTCCTAAACTAGAAGTTCATTTTAGAATCTAATGCATCAAGCACAACTTCTTTAGATTGTCTAATCAGAATACTACTCCTTGATAGCCAAATCCTGGCATATCAAGTGGTTGTCATTAGACTTCGTAATCACCATATCACCTAGTAAATCAAACACTTGGCTCAACTCCAATCTAAGCTGCAAAGAATAGATTTATAATTACTAATTCCAATAACTAAGTTGATGATGCGCCCGCGCAAGACTTTATTCTATCATCATTATTACACATCTCTCAAAAGATGATACTGAGAAGTTTCTATTATAATTACACTTCGTGTTCTTTTCTTTATTCAAAATATTAATAACATCAATCACATTGTGAGGATGATTTCTCAGTGTGAGTTCATTATATTCATGAATCGAGTTATTCATTTCATCTCTAACTTCTTTCACTATGAAAACTATACTCTTCAAGCTCTCATAGCTTAAAGATCTCCAATCATATTGCACCAGCTCTTTAGTTTTCAGACTTCTCATTTATCTTCTAGTGTTTCTTTTAGGATTCTATAATCTTAGGGATAACTAAAAGACTCTCAAAAACTCTTTCACATGGGTATACGTGTATTGCAAACCTTACGATGAATGAATGAACTTGCATAACTAATTCAACTGAATGGATTCACAACTAATTTGGGATCTACACAAATATTTTATAACCCTAAGTCTCGGCTCTAGGATTTATCTTTGCAGTTCATTCCATTCATTGTTTGAAACATATTTCAAGATTTTATTCCACAAGTAATCCCTTAAATTGTTTGGAACAACTACCAAAATATTTTTTCACAATAGTTCTTCTCAAACTTCCTTGAACTATATAATAATATAAACTACGATCTCTCGCTTTGTTGTGTCAACACACAACTACCTGAAATAAAAAATTAAGCTAAACCTTATACTATTTCCATATTCTAGGTATAATCAAGCAATTATTATAGTGAAACTACATTTCGATTTTCCTCTCAAGGCATCCTTGCGTCATTTATAATTTATCTCAATTTCACTCCTGAGTTAATTGAGTATATAACATAATAATACCACAAATCTTGACATACCTTGCTTGTATCATTCAATTACTTCGCAATAACACTATTTTTCCTACTTCTGCATTGAATGTAAGACAATTCTCAAATTTTCTCATCCTTATCAAATCCATTGACTGGCAATTAGCATTCAACACATATTCAAGTGATTTATATTTGAATCTTAACATTTGCACTTGTAATCTTTGGTTTAAACCGGTTTATCGTCAGGGCTCATAATTCTGCGATATCGTTTACATTTTTGCTAAGTCTTCAAACATTTTATATTAACATCAATAATACAATGATAATCTTATTTCAATAGAGTTTAACAACTCTACTCTTCCATTTATAAACATAACATAAGCTCTAGTAAGTTTCTACGGTTCTCACCACGATTTCTAATATAATCAAGCCATTGCTTGACTTCATTTTCATATATTGCTAACTCAGATCTTAAGTTAATGAAACCATATCTCAACCAACTCTTGAGAACAAGTGGTTTCATGTAATCAACCAAATGAGTTGTTGATTCTGAGAAATAAATATTCATTATTGATTTAATATAAATTAATCTCATCACTCGAGTTAAGTTCTCAAACTCATACAATTTCCATAATACACTAAATAAAATAGAATTAATTATTGGTTTAACCTTAGAAATCAAGTAATTGATAAGTTTAAATCTCAAATTGTGACAAAACTCAAAAAAAATCTAATACACATACTTCTTAAAAAATTTGGAATCAAGAGTTTCATTCATCAAGCTTGAGTTCTCTTTATCAACTTATTATACTATTTTAAAACAAATTCAATCACTTGAATCTCGAGCATAACTTTATTTCCATGAATCACTATTTGTAGAAATTTGTAAATTTATACAATCTTTTTTTATTAAAAGTAGCAATTAATACCAATCTTTTGATACACTGCTTACTCATTTATTCCTAGTATCACATGGTCTTCCTTCGATTCTCAAATCCTCAATTTCATTGAAATCTCATTCTCCCTAATTTAGACTATATATACTAGTCTAAATGATTAAAGTAGGACTTCTTACTAGTTCATTGCCATATTTTAACTTAACCATACAAGTTTTCAACTTTAAGTTTTCGTCTAAAATGACCATAAAAATGATAGAAGTCCAACATATAAGATAAAGTTGACTATTACCAGGGATTTTTCATAATCCTTCAACTTTCATATCTCATTCTGAATCTTTACTTTTAATGAAATTTCGTAATTATATTCATTTTCTAATATCTCGTCATTGATCTACACATCAATCTGATAAGCTTATACTTTATAAACCACTTATGAAGTACACATTATTTAATAGTCTTTGTATCTATCATAGCTACTATCAATAACCACTGGTATCAGTTCCATTAATTGAATGACTTTCCTATATATCCTTTGCTTTTAACATAACTATTATCAACTCTAGTAGCATGGAACATCTCAAAGTAAATTATCAACTTTGAGTTTTAATCAAGTCATCCAATTCTTCATTTGTATTTACCTGAGTATATTTCTCTTTTTTGTGTGCGGATCCATCACAAAGTCACATTTTTGTTTTATCATTCTATTAGTGAGAGTGGTTAAACCACAACAACACTAATAAGATTTTCTTTTTTAACTTTACCTTTAGTATGCACGATTACGCCACTACTATATTTTCAAGCTTCTTCTCATTATTCCAACGTAGACTAGCACCATATCCGGAATCTTATACTTCATAATAACTCATGAAGAATGCATACACTTGTGGTTATCTAACCTCAACTAGGTTCTTATAATTATTTACCACTAATTTTCTTATTAAATCATCTTTAATCTTGTTCAACTAGTCGTAATACTAGTATACATTCTACTCAAAGTGAATCGTCCTCTTTGAGCTTCACTGGAAATGACTCAAGGTTTTCTTAACTTTTTAATGTCCATTTTCCTAACATTTTCTCAAAGTCTAGGTTCAATTAATCCCACTTCATAGACCATCATTAATTAAACAATATCAGAGAGAATAAAGACATTTAGAGACCATTATACGGAAGAATAGTTTATTTTTTTCTTTTTGTAACATTTTGTTTCTCTTTCCTTTTTCCATATACCATTGAATTATATGTTTCTACAAACTCAATCATCAATAGTTTCTCAATTCCTTAGATATCGATAGATACAAACCATCGTATTAAGTGTGTCATTGATAATGGCATTGTGATGATCCTCCCCTGACCTGGAGTCAGATCACCTACACCAGACTGACATCCAGGCCTAATACTCGAACCGAGCCCGAGCAAACAATCCAACACACCTAAAATAACCTCTAACTATTCGACTGTACATATGAATCAATAATTGCAAAATTTTAAACTTAAAGGATTCTTATGTCAAATAATAACTCTAAATAAGGTGGTCAGATATCTCAAGGTAACTACACCATCATACGACCAATGTATTATGGCAACAAGTCTCGAGAATTAGAATTTATCCTATTAAGTATTTAATACAACCCATGTTAAAATGTTTTAAATACCAATAATATAAATAACATGCAAAGTGCACATTCAAAGGTAAGGCTCTATGCTATCAGCTTTCATTTATCCCGTGCTGGTGTTGATGAAGATGGTCATTAAGAGTATGTGGGGTGAGCTAAAAGAACCAACAGAGCTCGGTAATGCAGAAGACTCATTCAACCATTGAACATACCAGTAACACCTACTAATCATACAAGTCCGACATGAATCGAAAACAAATAAAAAGAAAGAAAGAAAGTATTTCTCGAATAGCATTAGTCAAGTTCATAACACATAGCATAGGGAACATAAAAACATTTGTAAATTAGATCATCATTCAAGGGTGATTCAAGAGAGATATCATAAAAGCATATTAATATTATTATTTGGTTTCCATTTAATGTGTAATAGCTATTGACAAGAATCCGGTGACTGATTCCCTTACTCTTGAAGTGATAAAAAAACTTGGAGGTGCAATGAGAAGATGAGGTGTTGAACATAATAATGTGCCATATGATGATGGCCAAAGCTAAATAATTAAAACTAACAAATGATTCATGCTTTACCTTTATTTTAGGACAATTTGGCAAGATTGAGAGGTTGATAGTATGGGAGAAACTGCCACTACATTAGGTTAAAGTAAATAATATACCTTTTTAATGGGCGGGCCTGAACGAGCTCGAGTCGAATCTAAGCTAGTTTTTTTAAGGCCATGTCTAGGCCTACCCAAGCCCGAATCAAGATAAGGTGGGCCCCAACCCACCCAAACCCGTTATTAGTCGATTTGGGCAGGCCTAAATGAGCTTGTTATTATTTTTTAAAGTAATTTTTGTATAAGGTCATATCGTAATATTCATTACTATAACAATAATGGTAGACTAGGGATGATATAAATTACATGTGACAGGTGTGCTTTTGGTTAGTTTTAGTCATTCATCCGATAGTTGAACTGGTGTTTGAGAAAAAAAGGTAGAAGAATGGAGATCATTATTTAAGTAGATTGACATTATTAATGTACCAAATCTAATTCTAATGTAATAATAATAGAACATGCCACCTACATTCATGTATTAATTGAGTATGTTGTGCTATTAAACTTGCATGTGATCAACAAAACTACAATAACTTTGACATATTTCTTCAGAAGTCACAACTAATATTAGTTTTTCATACAAGAAATATAAAAAATACTAATTAAATTTAACTCGGGTCGTGCGTCCAAAGCATTCAAACCAACTTGGGTGGGGTCGAGCTTTTTTTGCATTTTTAATACCCTAGCTTGACCTATGATGGGCACGTACCCCACCTTATGAACATGTCTAACAAATACAAATGAGGCCTTGAATAAGGAAATCGAAGCAGCTAGTGCAATTGGGAGATTAGAAATTCTGATGGGAACTTAAAATGGGGGTTTCTTATCGATCTTGGTTCTTGTTCAATTTTTTAATAAGAATTATGGGAAGCTCTTAAAAGGCTTCCGTTGGCATGAGATAAAAGATCAAAGTTTGTTATCTTTGAGATAGATAAGAAAATAATGGTGGAGATTGTTGGGTTTTGGGGTTCATACGCAACGGAGATTACAAACAATTTTGACAAAAACCCCAACAAGATCCGAATCTAATTCCATTAAAAACATTTAAACCATGAAAACTTAATCATACCTTAGTCGCAATATACCTTTCTGAAGGTTGATCGATCTCTAAGGCGCTGCCAACGACGAACGCCATCTACTAGTAGTCCACACACGAACGGCGGCAGAGATTCGAAGTGCTAGCTTCGAGAGAATACCAAATCTTTTTGTTTCTCTCCAAAATGATCCAGAGCATACCAAAAACCCTAAGTCATTTCTAAAACGAAAATAGAGTTTCGGCCTTTTTATTTTTTTGTATGTGTATTGTTACTTAAAGCGTCTATTTATACAACCCTTGTATATAGACGGTTAAGTAAATTACACATATACCCTTACTTAAAGAAGTATAAGTGTAATACACCACAAGGACGTTTCTGTCATGAATTTTATCACATAAAATTCGTTTTTCTGAATCATCTTAAAATCTCGCAAAACCATTCTTAGTGTGCGACCCAATAGGCTCATACAACGTGACAGTGTACCAAAACACATTTTGGTATACAAGTCATAAGCAGTCTTTAGCAATACATTATGACTACCCAAGTTGTACGAATATCAAATCGATACAACCTAATCAATAGTGTATATAACATCCTTTTGTCACACGATATCCTTTTGATCAAACATAAGGCATGGAATTGGCATCCAACATGTTCAATCGTACTAGTCTCGATCTCTAGGTAGACTGAAAACATCCAAGTGACATTGATCAATATCAATTCACTTAGACTAGGCCTTTTAACAGTCTAACACATAAAGGGATCCACTAGATATCTCTCTTTATATGAGAGGGACAAATTCTATCTCGATTACACAACTTCATCACATTGCTCACACAAGTAACCAATCATAACCTTTATAATCGTCCTAGGTTAAAGACAACGTTTGATTGTGTCAAATCACTTGTGTTCCTAATGTTGAAGTCTCTGGTAATCTCAAGTCGATGACTGGAATATATACCTATCATGAGAAACAACTATGACTTAATCCATGTGATGTTCTCATAGCGGGTCGGTCCAGTACTTTGTTCCCTAACAAGTACTAGTGATCTTGATTCGTATCCCTATACGTATAATCATCATATGATCATCAATCAAGACTCACACTAGTCTTAATTCATTATAGTTCCAAGTATAATGATCGACTAGGGACATTTAGGATATTTATGTAAATACCCATGGATCTTATTATAATGTAAACATGCAAATTAATTATAATAAACAACAAATGAAATCCTCTATTCTATTAACTAAAAGTATTCATAAAGACAGTTAATGGATTGACCTAGGGTACATGCCCCATCAGAGATACTTTCAGACGTATTGAAAATTTATTATTTATACTTATATATAGGAATAGTTTAGTAGTATATATGGTATAAATATCCCAGAATGAGCATTAATTGACGATATTTATGCATTTTCAGGTATACAAGGCACAAAAGAGACAAATGAGTGATTTTGCGATGAAACGAGGGTAAAATGCACAAAAGTACATTTGATGTCGTGGCTAGTATGGTTGACGCCATGGGAAGAATATACACAATATAGGTAAGGCATGGAGAAGGAAATAAGGGAAGAAAAGAGGTGCAGTTGTGTTGGAGCAGTGGCGGCGCCGTGGGTGCATAGGGACAATGTCATGGTAGACTACACAGAACGCCAAGCCTACTATGAATTGAAAAGTTACATAAAAAGGTTGAAACTGTATCGATACCGTAGCTTTACACAGATAGCACCATATCACTTATGCATAACACCAATAAGTAGAAAATAGAAAGTTTAAAGTTTTAGTTTGTTTGAAATTGTCTATTAAGGTTTCTAATTGTATTCTAAAGCGTCTTAGGGGTGTAAATAGATATTAGAACGTGGTAAACTCACCAATATCACACATTATCATACATTACCATAAATTACCACAAAAAACATAGTTTTATATAGTTATCGAGTACTAAGAAGAGTTTTAGAGGAGAAGACATTAAAGACTCCTTGTTTGGTTTTCGGTATTGTTTTCTTAATTTAGTTGAAGTTATTTAATTCATCTTTGATTATAATGAATACTATAATGTGTCTGTTTATTTCAATGCTAAGTGAGTAGTTCATTAATCTTAGGGATTAATGGATCATATAGTATGAATGTTATACTAAAGAGAGTATGAATGGATTATAAAGATAGAAAGTGCAATGATTAGAATAGTTATTGATTCTAAGCGTAATGCTACGAATATCTTGATCACGTATTTGTTGATTAGAGGTTTTAGGAGTTACCATAATCATTGTTGCTTTTAAGCCAAATATATATGATAAAAATCGTAAAATATATAACATTGATAGATAATTATTGATTAGGGAAGCACAAATAGTAAACTTAAACGGTTATAAATCTAAAGCTTTAGAACTTAAAGCAATGTGGAACTTACGTCATACACACCGATAGGTGGAGTTCTGGTGTTACAATAGAATCTTTTCCATCATGATAGTAGGTGTAAGTGAATCTTAAGGAAGTATGTCTATTATAATTGAGCATTGCACACACATAATGAAGATGAAGGAAGTGAGTTGAAAAACATAGTTATTCATTACCTATGTGAAGTTGTGAACTAATATCTTCATAGTATAAGAGTACGCGTATTTACATTGTTTTGTTAGAATAGAGTAGTTTAGTTAAAAATAAATTAAAAATATATTTTCTTAGCAATATAGTAAATTTAACTTAGTGAATTGTATGCAATACACCTTTCACTGCAGACAACATCCGTAATCAACATTAGTTGATTAAATTATTACTACAATCGAGCTGCCATAGTTGCGGACACGATCACATTTGCAACCGATCAATCGAATAGCCATCTATTTCACTAATTCGATAACCCTTAGAACAATGTTGGTTTATCCAAATAGTTCACATATATCATGAAGATAACCAAGCAGCGAATTGGTTAACAAGATTTGAGCTCAACACTCGATGGAGTCACATGTGTTATTGACATGCATGTCCTCCTGATTTAGTCTTGATTCTTAAGGATGGTGTAGTGAGAATTGCGTTTGCAAGAATTTGTCCTTTCTGACTAGGTAATGTTGTCTCTTCTTAATAAAGAAAAAACATATTTTGTAAATGGTTTGAAAAGAAGATTGTAAGATGATTCAAGCTATCATTTACTTAATTTCTATATTTAGATTCACACGAGACATCCAATAATTTAATATTGCTATACTAATATTCATCATTTTTTTTCTATTTTTTGTAAAGTAATATAGAAATTTCATTAATCATCAATGGCTCGATACAGGACTAGACATATAATCAATTATTCTAATAAAAGTATATTAACTCGCTAATCCTACTTGTTTATAAGAACTGCCATGAATTTGGCTATGAATATTGTAACGACCCAATATTTATTAATCATGTTTATTCGAAAAGTTCAGAATAAGACGCTAGCTCAGATCCACGTGGATACCGTGGATAGGATTATGACATGTCTGACTAAACATAATAGTTATTTTTATATGATGGTTGTTCTATTGTGGTGTTTAACCTGTTTAATTATCATATTGCATCGCGTGTGTGTACTAGGATGTTGTAATTGAGTGAGATTGTGTGACATGTGTTTGCCTCATAAAGCGTGTCAATGTAGGTACCGAATAGGCGTAGTACTGGAACACTAAGGCTAGACATTATAACTTGAATAAATGACTATAACTATGATAATTATGGGTTAATATGAGTAAATAAATCTTAGTGTAACTCATATTGGTCGGGTACACTAGTAATTGCGTGCCTCAATATGCATCTCGAGACATGGGCGCAGGATATCATGTAGTCTTGGTTAATGAGAACACTAATGTGTCAACAATGAGACTAAATACAAAAACCACGTAAATTTAAGTGTCTAAGTTTGTAAATTTAATTGATATGGATTTATTGTACTATAGTTTGAACAAATAAATTGAGACCGTTGATTTGTATGGAGATAGTAAAGATGTGTAGGAATCTTATATAAATAGTAACTAGTGAGTGAAGACATGCATACTTCATGTGGGTTAGGTGGTTTTGAGTGAGGACACATGTCCTAGTAATTAACTTAGTCAAATTAAGGATTTGCTTAATTAATCAAGTTGCAAATCTAGGTATATAAAAGATAAACTTTGGTTTTCATGCAAATAAGAGAAGGAGAATTTAGAATTTTTGAAAGCAAAGAGAGCTAGAATATGTTGAATTTTTTAGACTTCAAGGGTACCTAAGCTTGGAGGATCAAACTACAAATTAAGGATTAAATAATAGGTAACAACTTTACTCCTTATTCGTTTTGATTACAATAAAAAGAATATTTCCATGAATGACTAAGAGGTGTATAATAGTTTTGATTTACTTGTTTTATATTCTTCTAAGGTTGAAGATGAATCAATTCATGTCATATAACTTTGATTTCAAAAGAATTAAGCCAAATTTGCTAGTAGAATCGATTATATTCATGAAAAATTAACCAAACTTTGCAAGGGCATAACTCCCTCAATATTTATTGGATTGGGCTGATATTTTAGTATTGTGTAGTTGGGTATATTAGATGATTATGACCAAAAATCATGACTTTCGAAGCTATATATTGGAAGAAATAATTATTACGATCTTACAGGTTAGATTTACTTCAAATTTGAGTTGTTTTAATAGAATTGCGATATCTTTTTCATTTTAAATTATAATAATGCAAACAAAACCTTTTCGAAAAACTAAGATAGAGACCAACAACTTTTTGTAGGAAGTTTTTGAGATTCAAACATTTTCATGCCTAAAAATGCACTGCAACACATGAAAACAAAATTAAAACTTTATTAGTCTTTAGGGGCTATTTCGAAGACTTGACCTACAAAATTAAATTTAAATACCTATAATCGACCTAAAACACTTGAAATTGATTCTAGAGGACTCGAGGACTATATGCGATAGTCGAGGGGATATTGGGGGATCGGGTATTATCGAGACTTCAGAGTGTGATTTGAGTTGCGTAAAACCTATGAGAAAGCTTCACATAATTAAGTTCACTTTTATCATTTGTTTTCCGGCTATCGAACTATTTTTACTTCGTTCTTATCATGATTTATTATTGATTTGTTCATGTTGAATAACCATGCTTTATGCGTGCGTTTTTTGGGGGTTTTGCTATAAAGATCGGTTGAGTTGGTTCATCGAGTTTTTCTATGAAGAACAGTTGAGTTGTTTCATCGGGGTTTTGCTATAAAGATCGATTGAGTTAGTTCATCGAAGTTTTGCTATGAAGAACGGTTGAGTTGGTTCACCGAAGTTATATTGTGTTGTTTTTATGTAATATAATGGCTTACCAATTGTGTGATTCACTAGGACTATTTGTGTTTATATTTTTGTTTACTTATATAATTGATGTTATGTTTTTCGATTATTTACCTACCGTTTTGGTTTTTGTATTGCCCTACATTCATGTGAGTATGTCTTCCTATTGCTAGATAGCATACTTGCATGTCTCATAGTTTTATTTGATTTCTTACTGAATATTGTATGGACTTCTCTTTAGATTTTACCCACTGGACTCGTCACTGTATTTGTCGGGTGACTGAGTGTAGATCTTTCTACGAGTAGCGACAAAGGAGAAGCTTAGGTGACTCTCTCTTTCTGTTGACGATCTTAGACATACTCGTAGGTGTTTATATTTTGATATATTTTGCTATTTTTGTTATCAGGGGACTAGGAAAGACACTGTACATGTATATACCTACTTTTGTGTATCTTGTTGCCTAATACAAATGATACTTTATTTTTGAGTTTTCCACTACTTAGGAATTATGATACTATGCATAAAATATTCAAATATTTGATGGCTTCCGCTGTAAAATGATAATAAAATCTAATATATTAACTAACTAGCTAAAAAGGTTCATTAGTAATTATATGAAGAATAATTGGCTAAGCTAATGTTAGTTGGAAATCCATAAGCAACTAGTTAGGTCGCGGGGCATCATAGATAAGCAGGTCATGGCATGGCAGGGCTTGGTGACATGTCCAGCAATGTGGTAGTGCTCATTTTACCTCTGAATTTGGGGCCGCCAAAGTTGGTATCAGAGAAATGGTGCAAAGAAGTGATTGCGAGGCGGGTAGAGTTAGGGTCCTTATACGTATTATGTCTTTGATTGTATTATACTACATATGAATTGGAAAGATGATCTGGTGATTTCAAATTGGTGTGGATGATGAGGATGGATTGTCGGTTTACGTTAAGATGGAGATGATAAGGACAAAACTTGGAAGAAAGAGTTTTAAAAGTTGACCAGTAGTGGAAAATAGTCAAAATATCGTAGGTAGAGTTTTACAAGGATAACTAGAAAACCCGAGAGAAATGTGCAGCTAGAATACATATGGACAATTGATAGTGTTGAAAATGACTTAGAATGTGCACAAAAATAATGAAAGACACCTTTAGTTCCGGCCAAAACACTGGAGTTAGTCTCGCAATCATGACAATTCGAGTAACTCCACTGAAGTGTTATGATTGTTCTCAAACAATGAGGTTGGTGGGGGCCTACACCGCCATCACATATGTAAAGGGGAAAATTTAGAAGTACAAGCCGAGTTAAAGCCTGCAACACTAATCCAAGACATCAGACGCATTATGATAGAGCGTCGAAGGAAACGAGTGATTTGCAAATCTAAGGATCTAAAGACATTTAACCTTTAGAAGACACGTGCTTGAAAATAGTGGCGTCGTCTATTTTTTTGCCCAAATTAACCCTCTATACGAAGGGAAGAATAGAGTAACGGGAGCTTTGGCGTTGTTTGTTGTGCTACACATCTTCCTCCTCATGCAACGACAAGCTGTGGCATCGTCTGTTGTTTCGTCACATCATCTTCCTCATGAAATGACACGCTTTGGCGTTGTCTGTTATTCCATCGTATCTTCATCCCCGTGAAATGATAAGTTGTGGTGTCATTTGTTTTTCAGTCACATCTTCCTCCTTATGAAATGACAAAGAGTGGTATCGTATGTTGTTCCGTCACCTCTTCCTCTTTATGAAATGGCAAGTAATAGTATCATTTATTATTCCACCACAGCTTACTTTCCGTAAAGAGACTAGCGGTGGTGTCGTCGGTGTTCTGCCACTATTGAGTTCCAAGACATATGAGATAGTTCCATTTGAGATTCCATAAGATTCAATGGCTGCATTACAACTAGATTTTAGCACATGTGACTAAGCCCTCAGTTAATGGCAACCCAAGCTATTTTTCGGTGCATGTATCGATGAAGTGTAGGAATAGGCCAATCACAGTGAGAAACTAGGTAAAAGAATAATGCGTGAGCTCACTGAAAGGATCATGGGTATCCAAAGTATAGTCTAGTCTGGTCAGAATAAGTATAAATGTTAGTTTATATATTGTGTTACGTATTCAAATGATGATCTAATTATAGATATATGAAGAGTTGTATGAAGGGCCTAGTAGGGCACATTGCATGTAGGGGAACGCCGAGAACACAGTTATATAAAGATCAAGAATGATTATAGATCATACAGAGGAAGTTAAACAGTGTTGTCAAGAAGTTTAGGCTGCCATGGGGCAAATAGAAAGTTATAGCAAAAAGTTAGCCCGACGATTTAGATTACTTAGTCTAGTTTGAGATCCTGGAACAAAAAGAACCTGGTCTCAAGGTTTCTTGGGCCGTTAAATCAGCGTAGTAGTTCCATGATACGATATTTCGTTTACCTTAAGTTTCGAGACAAAATTCCCCTAGTTGGAAAGAATTATAGTGGCCCAATATTTATGAATCGTGTTTATTTAGGAATTTTGGACTAGGATGCCAGCCCAAACCCACGTGGACACCGTGGATAGGGTTAAGACGCGTCTGACTAGACATAATAGTTATTTTTGCGTGATGGTTGTTCTATTGAGGTGTTTAAACTGTTTAATTATCATATTATATTGCATGTGTGTATTAGAATATCATAATCGAGTGAGAATGTGTGACGACGTTCACCTTGTAAAGCATATCAACGCGAGTATCAGGTAGGTGTAGTACGGGAACAATAAGGCTGGACAATATAATTTAAATAAATGACCATAACTATGATAATTATGAGTTAAGATGAATAAATAAACCTTAGTGTAACTTATATTAGTCGAGTACACTAGTAATGGCACGCCTCGAGATGCATGTCGGGACGCGAGCACAAAGTTTTAGGTAGTCGGGGGTTAGTGGGATCACTAATGTGTCAATAATGAGAGTAAATGCACTAACCACATGAATTTAATTGTCTAAATTTGTGAATTTTATTGATGTGGATTAATTTGATCATAGTTTGAACAAACAAATTTGAGACCATTGATTTATATCGATACAATGAAGATGCGTAGGAATCCTAGGATAAATAGTAACTAGTGAGTGGAAACATGCATTCCTCATGTAGGACAAGTGGAGTTGTAATCGAGTGAGAATGTGTGACGAGTGTTCGCCTTGTAAAGCATGTCAACATGTAGTATGTATGGGAACACTATGGCTAGACAATATAACTTAAATAAATGACCATAACTATGATAATTATAGGTTAAGATGAATAAATAAACCTTAGGGTAACTTACATTGGTCGAGTACACTAGTAATGGCACCCCTCGAGAGGCGTGTCGAGACGCGGGCATATGGTGTCGGGTAGTCGGGGGTTAGTGGAACCACTAATGTGTCAACCATGAGACTAAATACACTAACCCTATGAATTTAAGTGTCTAAGTTTGTAAACTTAATTGATATGGATTAATTGGACTATAGTTTGAACAAACAAATTTGAGACCATTGATTTATATAGATATGATGAAGATGTGTAGGAATCTCAAGATAAATATTAACTAATGTGTGGAGACATACATTCTTCATGTGTGACAAGTGGTTTTGAGTGAGGACACGTGTCCTAGTAATTAACTTAGTCAATTTAGGGTGTGCTTAATTAATAAAGTTGCAAATCTAAGTATATAAAAGACAAATTTTGGTTTAAATGCAAACAATAAAAGGAAAATTCAGAATTTTTAAGAGCAAAGGGAGCTAGAATCTGTTGAATTTTTGGGACTTTAGGGGTACCTAAGCTTGGAGGATCAAACTACAAATGATTAAACAATAGGTAATGACTTCTACTCCTAATTCATTTTGATTTCGATAAAAAATGTTTCCATGCATGACCAATAGGTGTTGAATGGTTTTGGTTTCTTGATTTCATGTTTTTCCGAGGTTGAAATTGAATCATATACATTGTCATATAACTTTGGTTTCAAAAGGATTAAACTAAACATGTTAGTAGAACTAATTATATTATTGAAAAATTAACCAAACTTTGCAAGGGCATTACTCCCTCAATACTTATTGGATTAGGCTAGTATTTTAGTATGTTGCTGTTAGGTATAATCGATGACCTATGAACAAACATCATGACTTTTGGAGCTATATATTGGGAGAAATGATTTTAAAATCTTGTTGGTCGGATTTGTTTCAAATCTGACCTATTTTGGTAGAATTGCAATATATTTTTCGTTTTAAATCGGGATTCTACAAAATAAACCTTTTTAGAAAATTAAGATAGAGACCAACAACATTTCTCTTGGAAAGTTTTTGATATTTAAGTGTTTTCATGCCCAAAAATGCACTCCAACACACGACTGAAATTGAGACTTTAATATTCTTTAAGGGATGTTTTGAAGACTTGACCTACACACTTAACTTTAAGTTTCTGTAATTAATCTAAAACACTTGAAGTTGATCCCAGTGGATTCGAGGGGCTACAGTGCGATAGTAAAGGGCATATTGGGGTCGGATCAGGTATTATCTAGACTTCGAGTGTGATTTGAGTGTGTAAAATCCATGAGAGAGCTTTACATAATTCAGTTTACTTTTAACATTTGTTTTTGGTTGCCAAACTATATTTACTTCACTTTTGTCATGACTTATTGTTGATTCGTTCATGTTGAATAATGGTGCTTTATCCGTGCATTTTTAGGGATTTTGCTATGACAATCGGTTGAGTTGGCTCATCGAGGTTTTTCTATGAAGATCGATTAACTTGGTTCATCGGGGTTTGGCTATAAAGAATGGTTGAGTTGGTTCACTGGGGTTATGTTATGTTGTTGTTGTGTAATAGAATGATTTACCAGTTGAGTGATTCACCAGGGCTATTTGTGTTTACATTTCTCCTTACTTATATAATTGTTTTTATGTTTTCTAATTATTTACCTGCTGCTTTGGTTTTTATATTGCCCTAAATTCATGGGAGTATGTCTTCCTGTTGCCAAATAGCTTACTTGCATGTCACGTAGTTTTATTTGATTTCTTATTGAATATTGTATGGACTTCTCTTAGGGTTTTACTCGTTGGACTTGTCATTATATTTGTTGGGTGACTTAGCGCAGATCTTTCTGCGAGTAACAACAAAAGGGAATATTGGGTGACTGTCTCTTTCTACCGACAGTCTTGGGCATGCTCATAGGTGTTTATATTTTGATATATTTTGCTATTTTATGGATATCAGGGGACTATGAGAGACACTGTACATGTTTTTACCTACTTTTGTGTATCTTGTTGCCTTATATACATGGTCATTTATTTTCGGGTTTTTTACTACTTAGGAATTGTGATAATATGCGTAGAATACTCATTTTTAAAGAATTTCACTGTAAAATGATAATAAAACCTAATATATTAACTAACTAGCTAAAAATGATTCATTAATAATTATATGAAGTATAAGTGGCTAAGCTAGTGTTAGTTGGAAATGTGTAAACAACCAGTTAGGTCGTGGGGGCGTCATAAATAAGTTGACCATGATGTGGCAGGGCTTGGTGTGTCTAGCAATGTGGCAATGCTCATTTTCCCTCGGGATTTAGGGTCGCCACAAATGCGACTGCAATATTGAAACAGTGTGATAATCGAGGCTTGCTATTTACAAACATCTGTAACATATGATATTAGACAACCACTATTACAAACATATAATGAAAACCAAAACTTTCAATGAGGGAAGAAAAACTAATTAAGACTTCCAATAAGGGAAGACAAAACCAAAACTTGCGATAAGAGAAGACAAACTACCTAAAAATAAAAACTAAAAAATACGATCAACTCAACAGTCGCGTAAATCCACGAACGATCATTGAGAAAAATGTATCGCAATAAGAATGGATCCAATTACCGCATATATTTCATATCCGCATTTTGTTGAACAAAATCGAGCACAAAGAGATGTATCGATTGGAGCCACCGTTGATCAAAAGAGAAGATCGGCGGTGGTTCCAAATCTTAATTCACTAGAGAAAATAAAAAAAGAATTTTAAGGTTTAGAGCTATTACGAGAGAGATAGAGTGATAGATATAGAGAGAGATTCTTATAGTATTCTTATAGTTTTTCTTTTTTGGGTTATTAAGTATAAATGCTTTAGTAACAAAAATGCATGTGCTTCTATGTAGAATAAATTATTGTAGAAATGCCAATATAAATAATATATATATATATATATATATATATATGTGTGTGTTCTGTTAATTTATGCATGCATTGTCAAAATTTTTATATTTGAAATTTAAATCTATTAATAAAATATACCTATGAAAGAAGTATAACATGTATGTCATGACTTGTCAAATTTGCATAATTTTTTTTATGATACCATGTTAATTAAGAGCACTACTATAGGCTCCTCAATCTTCTATAAGGGCACCCTCAACAGAAAAAGTCAAACTTTAAAAAGTCATATGTAATGCAAAATAACCCTTATGCACCTCATTGTATTTAGTGCCCCTCACGATGTTTATTGCACCCCACCACCCTTTCCTCTCCTTTCGTGTACCCTAACATCATTTCTCTACACACTCCCTTCTTGTGATTTGTAGAACATCATCGAGTAACTCGACTTCACAAGTCCAAACTTAAAGATTTGGTCAAAGCCCGCCGAATCATTAATTGATGAGCTGGTCGGAACTCACAGAGCCTTTAATCGACAACTGTCAATCAAGTTTCACCAAAAAAATTTGGTTGGGCAAAATCAAACCTAGAAGATAAGTTTTGGTCATGTACCACCGAACCTAAAATAAATATGTTAACCAAGGTTTTGGATCGAGTTGGGTGCTTTGGTTTGGGCAAAATGATATTTTGGTAAAAGTGTTGGAGTGCCCTCATAAATTGAAATTTAAGTTTGGACGCACTCAAAAAACTGCCCTTGTGAAGCACTAGGGTACGTATAGCGGGGCTTTTAATTAATTATAATATGTCATTACGTTATTTATACAAAATTAACTAATTAAGTCAATTTTAACAATTAATGTTGCATTCAACAATCAATGTATATACATATAAATGCCAAAATGAAGATGTTGATGATGATATTTCATTTTTCTTTTTAACGATAAAATAAAATAAAATCATACTTTACTTGCTAATTGGAGTTATGTCGTTGTACCTATAACTAATCGGCATCCCACACTTCGCGCGTGGACAAGACTCGGTATAGATATATTAAGTAAATTTGATGAAAAAAAAAGCAAGAAAAAATATTATCATATAATGTCGACAGATTCAAAGCCAAAACCATATAATCCAATTTGTAGAAAATTAAACAAAGAGAATATAATACTCAAAAACTTAAAAGGATAATTTCATTTATATATCTATTAAACCAATGTTTTAAAAAAATCCTCTAAAAAAACTATGAGCTCGGCTATACGCACCCCACCGTTCACTTAGGGCACCTCGCAAAAAGTAAACTTAAAAATGACCCTTATGCCTTTCATTGCAATTAGTACACCCTGCCACACTTTTTCTCTCATTTTGTGCACCCTACCATCATCCCTCAACATATTCTCTTCTTGTGATTTGTGGGGCATCATCGAATGGCTCGCCTTGTAGATCCGAATCTATAGTTGGAGAGTCAGTCAAAGCCTACCGAGTATTTAATTAGAGAGTCGCTCAGAACCCACCGAACTTTTAGGTCGGTAGTTGTCAACCAAATTCCACAAAAGTGGCTAGGCTGGACAAAATCGAACCTAGAAATAAGTCTCGGCCACATGTTGTCGAACCTAAAATAAATGTCTCAACCAAAGTTTTGGAGTTGGTGTTTCGATTGGGATGAAAAAGGTATTTTAGTAAAAATGTTAGCGTACCCTCATAAATTGAAATTTGAGTTTTGGGTGCACTAAAAATTTAGGTGCCCTTGTGAAAAATTAGGGTGCATATATCGGGCTCAAGCTATTTGCAGATGTTATTCTCTCAATGGATGAAATAAAAGATGGAGTGAATAGAAAACTAGAAGTCTGGAGGAATACATTAGAATCTAAAGGCTTTAAGTTGAGTAGGACGAAAATTGTATACATGCACTGTGAGCTTAGAAACACTAGACATCTAGATGATAGAGTGGTAAAATTAGGGAAAGTAGAAGTTCCTAAGGTGAACCACTTTAGATACCTAGGATCAGTCATACAAAATGATGATAATATTGAGAATGATGTCACACATAGAATTAAAGCTGGATGGAAGAAATGGTAGAGTGCAACAGGGGTGATTTGTGATCGAAATGTTTCTACTAAGTTAAAAGAAAAATTTTATAAGACCGCAATTAGGCTAACTATGCTTATGGTAGTGAATGTTGGGCGGTAAAGCAAAAACAATTACATAAAATGAACATAGCTGAAATGAGGACGCTTAGGTGGATGTGTGGTAAAACTCATAAAGATAGAATAAGAAATATAGAAATTAAAAGACAAGTAGGATGGGCACCAATTAATACAAAGACTAGGGAAGGGCGGCTGTGGTGGTTTGGTCACTTGCAAAGACGACCTACAAATGCCCCCACTAGAAAACTTGACTCAATAGAAACTGTAGAAATTCGACGAGGTAGGAACTAAAGTTCACATGGGATGCATTAATTAGGAGGGATTTGAATTGTTTGAGAAGCTCACAATCAATTGCACTTAATCGAACACAATGGAAAAGTTTGATCCATGCAGCCCCAATTAATTTGGGACTGAGGCTCTGTTGTTGTTGTTGTTGTTGTTGTTGTTGTTGTTGTTGTTGTTGTTGTTGTTGTTGTTGTTGTTGTTGTTGTTGTTGTTGTTGTATATCGGGCTCAAGCTATTAAATTGCTTCAATCACATCTAAAAATAAAAAAATAACAATTAATAGTAAACAATTCGCATAATCAGGACAAACTTAATGTAAACTTGATTGGATATATTTCAAGTAGTTACCCTCCATTTAAAAAAAAGGAGAAACCAAACATACCCCATTTATCGCTTAGAGGACCACGTTTAGATTTTTTACATCAGTTCCAATTCCGCCCTTATACGAAATGACAATTTTATCCTTCATATAAAAATGTTTGTTCTTCCCCAAGCTCCACCTCTATTCTCCTTCATTACAGTTCAAAATACTCATAACCAACCCTCACACTCTTGATGCTAATGGAGTAAAAATGTTTGATTTCCTACGTAATCGACTCGGAAAGTTCATTCTCTCCTTGTTTATGCTTGTTTTGTAGGTGATTTCGAGTTTTTTTGGCATTTTAACCGAATCTTTTTGTTTACTATTTTTGGATATTAGGGTTTTAAGATATTGTTGATTTCGACTTTGTTTATCAGAAATGTCAAAGGATTCCTCGAAATGAAGTCATCCCGACAATTAAGAGGTATTTTCTAATTTTTATTAGGTTTAGCCCATCGAGGAAGAAAATCTATTTGAGGTTGTTGTCCTCTTGCTCTGGGAGTAATATGTACCTTTCGATTTATTCAACCGAAAGGTCACCTATAGTTATGCCACATGTAAGCCGTAATCAATACTTACCTTTCGGCTTTTCAAGCCGAAACTCATGCGTAAAGTGTCGAACATGTTGCTCTGATACTCTCCATTCTTTGTCTAGATTTTATTTCTTGCCTTGGTTCTTAAGTAAGTTTTGTTCATTTAGGTTCTTGTAGGTTGCTACATGGGACGCAACATGTACATCTATCGAGTCTTTCCCGAACTTAACGAGGAACTTTACACCAAATGTGTCATTAATATGAGAGATGATGTAGTGGTTCGGGCTCAAGAGACTGCCAAACATTGCAATTTTGTAATGATCATTTGAAGTCTGATTCAGGTGGCCTTGGTCAGGGTAAGCGTGTTAGGTTGTCAACAGGTTGTGAGAGGTATGGGGCATTTGGAGTGAAAGTTGCAAAGACAAGGCAAATATTAAAGATAAGACCAGTGTAGAGAAAAAAAGTTGACTGAAACCAAGAAATGTGGATGTTAGTTTAAGATCAATGTAAAGCACGAACTTGATGGGTTGTGGCATGTTCGTGTTGTGTATATGGTACATAACCATGGCTTAACTAATTTTTTGATTGGCACTCTTATCCTGGGAGACTTGGTGTACATGAGAAAGACATAGTGCGAGACATGAGCAAGAATAGTGCCCGGCCTTGGGATATTTTAAGTAATATCAAGCATAAGAACAAGGACAAGATGACTATTATAAAGATAATTTACAATGAAATAACTAAGTTGAGAAAGACTGAAGCTAACGAGAAAAGAAAGATGTAGTTTATACTCCACCAATTGGACGAGCACAAATACATCAAGCAGCATGCTTTTTAGCCAGGCATGTATAGCGTAAGGGATATATTATTTGCCCACCCTAATTTAGTGCAGCCCCTTTGTTATTTTCCTAATGTATTGATAATGAATTGCACTTATAAGACAAATCAGTTCAAGTACCTACTCTTTGAAATTGTTGGGGTCACCTCGACACACATGTTCATAGTGAAGTCATTATTGGATTGATGGCAACTCCTGAGTGTTGTTTTGATGGATAGGGACTTAGGTTTAGTTGCGGAAATATATGATAAGCTCCCTAACGCTACCCGCTTAATTTGTTCATGGCACTTCAACAGGAACATTATTGCGAAGACAAGGGATCTATTTTTTTAAGAGGATGATTATAATACTTGGTATGTGATGTGGATTAACTTGGTGCAGTCCCAAAATGAGTCAAGTTACAATAGCCGCCTTGCGAACTAGAGACGAAATATGTTAGAGTCGTGAGGTTGTTGGACTATGTTAAAGACACATGGTTGAGTCAAAACGAGAAGTTTATGTATGCATGGACTAACAATATATTGCACTTTGGGAATGCGACTACTAATCGAGCTAAGGGTACCTATAATGTACTTAAGAGAGAGTTTGGGACATCACATGAAAATTTTAGAGATGCTTTCAAGTTAATACACGATGTTGTTACCCGTCAGCAGCATAACTTCCAGTCCTCATTCGATCGTTCCATGCACCTAGTGGCACTCGAGTATCAGCACCACTTGTACAGTAACATTATAGGCTTCATGGCCCAACATGCATTAGATGTATTTAGTAAGGAGGCAAGAATTCCTAATAAGGGTGTTGGCCATGATAAGGCCATTTATGGATGTGTTTTGTGGGCCACTCATAGCCTGCCATATGTCATGAGATTGCTATACATTTTTTGACGGTAACCCTATCACTCTTAATGAAGTCCACCAACATTAGAAGAAATTAAACATGACCACGTTGAGGTCTCACTGAATGAGGAGTTAAACTATTTATACCAAGTTCAAATGGATAGAGTTGAAGCTAAGTACAAAAGCAATGGTCCTAACATGAGGGCAAAGATTATCCAAAATTTAAGGAAAATCACTTGCCCTGCATTGACTATCATTTCTGCAATTGAAGAGAAAGTTACAATAAAAGGTTTGCCGAGAAATAGCAAGATGCATCTCAGCAAAAGGAAGTCAAAGAGCAAGAGGGCCCAAGTTGACAAGTCCAGTAAGAGAACTCATTCTGCTTTTGAGTATGCAATGGCAAAAGCAACACAAGAATCTGTAGCATTGTTTTCCAAAAGAAGCAAGCCAAGTCAGCCAAAGCTAGCAAAGCAGGCCATAGCAACCTACTCAGGCAAGTCAAGCAAGCAAGCCAAGCCAACCAAATCAAGCAAGTCAGCCTAGTCAATCTAGTCAGTCGAGTAAGCCAAGTGTGCCAAGTGAAGGAGCAATTGACGTATCATGTGAGGGACCACCTCCCGGAGCAAGTAAGAGACCTTTTTTAACACGTGGGCGAAAAAAGTGTCATGGAAAGCGAAGAATAATCCCATACACCGCACGTAGGCATTCTAGGACCCGAAATCAAATTGTTAGGGGGTACATTGATGAGATAACTCAAATATGGAGCACGTACTATATAAACACTGTGGATGTTCCTCCTGATGAAAAATGTGGGTTTTGAGCAATAGCCAATGCTATTTGCTACGAAAGTGATAAAAGGATGAACTCGGGTTCGACGCGAAATGTTTGAAGAGATGGTAAGACACAAGGCCTTTTACAAAATCATGTTTTAAGACACTGAGTATGAAAGAATCGGAGATGTTATTAATGTTTACGAGAGGCCCACCCCAGGAACTTCTTGGCTTACATTACCTGATATGAGGTTAGTCGTTGCGACCCATTATCAAATAGGTTTTGCATTGTTGGCCAAGCTAGACTCCGATCTTTAGCTCCCCTTCGGAAATTCGGCCCTATCTTTATCTAAAAGAAGACTAATATGATTGTGTTTCATCAACAAAAATCATTTTGTTTGAGTGATTTACTTCACATTATGCAAATTTTGTTTTAGTTTTATAATGATTATCATTGTCCACTACTAACCCATATTTTCTTTTCCTTTGCAACTTGTAATGAGAGGTGACGCTTCTTTCCATCAACTACGCAACAATGGGAGGTGTTTGCACAACCACAAAGTAGATGATGGGAGGTCGGATTCAACACTCTATCGTGACCACAATCAAGTGGTCCCGCGGACGTCATTTCACTTGATTAGGATGGAGTATGCACCGATTTTTTAGAGTGTATGTGTAACATCATACGTTCATATATACATTATACACGGGAGTATAGGGGATTGGTAAACTAGGTTTAGTTATTTTTTGGATACATTGGTTACCTTATTAAAACTGATATTACATTGGTTCTTTTTTTTGGGTCATGATTTGAACTCTCATTTTGCATGAGGCAAACTTTTTGTGAAATAGAAATTGACATGTCTTGTTGTCTCCTGATTGTATCTCATTTATGGATTTTGTTATTTTATGTTGTTTGATTGATATTATTCATGGAATGTGTTTCTTGCACATTTGTGTATATTTTGTTCGACAGTTCATAGTGGCAATTCTTTGTAAACATTGTTTGATTTTGTCAGAAGTCAATCGTTATTGTCGATCTGATAAAATCGAGAGCAACACATTTGTCTCAAAGTAATGTAATTGAGACAGAATGTTCTGTTTGAGACATGTTGCGTCATTATTCTGTCCATACCTCGTCCAAACACCATAAGTACCCCACATAAATCGATCAAATATGCCAACAAAATAATTTCAATTACATGCGTCTAACACTTTGGAGACTGTCTCGGATCCTATACACCGCTTTATTGAACATACATCGGCTTTTTACTGATCTTACCTCATACGAATTGTTTATAAAAAAAATATCATTTCAATTATACCGTAATAAGTTTGTACCTTTCGAACTACATATACAGTAACTAGTCTATAACTTTTAGTTAGGATGATCTGTAATGACTGCTATACCCCACATGGCGACTGCTCATTCCCCACCCACCAATGTGTGTTTAGAGATTTTGATAAGTATCGGGTCGCTTACTCTGTAAAATTACTAAAAATCTCAGTTAGGCAAAGTTGAATCCCTTATATACCCTACCAATGTACTACTTGTACCATATTCATTAATGTATGATTAGCAATTTACATTAGTGTAAGGCAACTTTACTCCGTAATATGATTGGGACTTTCGACTATTATATTCCGTAAAAATAGTATTGTTCTCGGATCTACAAGTCAGTTAGCCACAAAAAAAATCAAAACAAAAAGAATGTGGCCATCAAATTGTGGCAAAAAAGAACACACAATTGGAAAATGCGCATAGGCATTTTATACACGAAAAACAAAGAATACAATCCAAAGTTAACCAACCACACAAAAATTGCACATGAAAAGGATAAATTATCATTTGCAACGAATTATAATTTTTTAACTTTCGAAACCAAGTTGCATTGATTGCAAAGAGCTAAGGCTTCACTTTTGGTTGATTTTCCTTCAGGCCATATTGATGAACAATCCAGTTGGATGTTGTTCCTCCCTCACTTTGAGTGGCAGTCCCGTTGGTTTTGTATGTGTCATCAGCTCTTGAAAGGAATATGATGACTCGATCAGCCATGTCAAACACATATGCTATTGTAATGTTGTCCTTAGCTATGAATCAGAACTGCAATCCTGCATCAAGTGCTCGACGGTTGCACCGTTTACATATAAGTCAAATAAGTGTTAATATAAGACTAATAAAATGTTGAATATGATACGATAGGGGGTAGGAGAAAAAAAATAAACAAACTACATAGAAATTCTTACCAAAGAGTT
This sequence comes from Stephania yunnanensis, assembly GCA_039657365.1. Classification (NCBI taxonomy): domain Eukaryota; kingdom Viridiplantae; phylum Streptophyta; class Magnoliopsida; order Ranunculales; family Menispermaceae; genus Stephania; species Stephania yunnanensis. The sequence continues at coordinate 46,313,336 of CM077585.1, read as the reverse complement.
CTCGTCTTCATGGAGCACCCTCTTAACATATTCAGGATTCAATACAAAAGGATGGTTGACTTTGTGAAACCATTCCATATAGTCGAGTGGTACTTGATAAGGATAGTCTGCCATCTCACCGCGTCACTCAACAGATTCAAGATGTCGCTCCCAGTCCTCCCAAAATTGTGCCTCGTACGAGTACCTGACGAAGTACAAATTAGTTACACTCTTCCTATTAGTGTTAATTAGTCGATAAGGTTATCTTGGAATGCGTTGAATGTATCCCATTTTTCGCAGCACCATTATGGGATTGTGTAGTTCCACGATATCCATAAACCGTATAGGGCCAAAGTAGAAGGTAATATCATGGACAGTAGGTGCACCCTTCAAAGTATTATTTCAAATCACATACCAAAAAATAATAATATTTGTCAATAAACATAAGGGTATATGGGTAAATAAATCAATATGTTTCTTACACCATGGGGTCTCAACTGGTCGAGGCGGCACCTGAAATATACAAGATGATCTAACACCAGCCAATTATCTATCTTGTAGCGCCTCAACTCCTTATGGTTCCATTTCATAACACAAAGCTTATCGAAGGAGTAATCGTTATGCAAAATGAGCTCAATGAATAGGATGTGATCGTACATCCACCCTTGCACAAAACAATTTTATGGATAACATATGGAAATCAATTTAAATGTGGTAGTAAGGAAATATGTTTAAATACAATACTATACCTCTAACAACATCATATAACCGTCAATTTGGATGACTTCGGCACGATTGGCAATGACGAGTTAACAATATATGTATGCAAGTGTTGCGGCTTCCCATATGTAAGAGCCGTTTTTTTCCACATGTTCCAAAAGCTGGAGGAGGGAAAGGGAGTCTTTTGTGCCAGACTTGTTTGAAAAAAGTGTTGCTCTAAAAAGGTACAAGAGGTAGGCTCGAACCAAGACCTCGAGACTAGGACATACATCGTAACCTCTTTTGTCGTCATGTTCTTCCTTTCCTTTTTTGGTTCAGAGAACCGATCCTTTAACCACGACAAATCGACTGTCGGCTCGAGCCTGTTCCTAATCTCCTCATCAACATCACTCACCAACGCCCCCAACAACCTACTAACCGTCGACGTTACCACTTTACGACCTTTGGAAGGCGCCAACAACGTCTTACCAGTGACTAAAATATCAAGAAAGACCAGCACGTCTTCAATTATGATCGTCATCTCGCCAAATGGTAGGTGGAATGTATTGGTTTTGGGGTGCCATTTCTCAATAATGACTTAAACATATACCATATTACCTCCATTGTATAATATGTAGCCTAGTGGTGCTAAACCAAAGTTGTTAATCAACTCTTCCACCCTTTCTTTCTTAGGATGCTAAGTGATAGTCTTCCAAACAGAGAGCTGATAACCATGGTTTATTCACCTCAAAAACCTACAGCCTACAAGACATATAGTACTATTTTAAAACACAATATAACCAATAAGACAATGAAATAATCGTTCCAAATGTAATTTACTTGTTCTTCCAAATATCTAAGAGCACGTGGTGCCTGAACGAGGGTAGGATACTTAAATCGAAGGGACCATCGTGAAATGAAATAGCATATGCGTCTGCTAGATCGGTAGACATATCAAAACAGTCCATTGCATCCCCATTTTTGGCAGAATCACTACCTCATGGTGTACAACTTCCTTCAATACCCTCCGTGGACCCACTCCCATTGATTCCTCTAACTTGCAGGGTATCCCTCTCACCTATAAAGGATGTAATAATGCCCTCAACATCAGCCTCTCCTAAATCTGGCCGACCCCAGTTGGACTTTTTAATTTGACCTTTTTTGGCTTCAAGGCTCTTTTGCTTCCTATAAAAGGAAGTCAGACGCTTCTTTTTAGCCACACCCTCTACAACTTCGAACCTTGCGGTACTGGTAGCTTGCTTATTCTGAATATCAGGCCCATCCTACACGACACCTTATGAGGAGTAGGTCTTTGCGCTCTTGGTTTCCGTCTCGTCATACTTTAAGAGAATGTAAAATATTGGTATAGCCCCACTATATAGTTCTAATAAAGAGAAGAACAATTTAATTACAAAAGTGTCGGTTTTACATGACAAAATATTTAGCACCTCTTCATTATTTTCGGTGTGTTCCGACCAAAACTAAATAAGGCATTACACCTTAACTAATATGACATCATCAATAGCCTATTAGTTCAATATAACCAACACCTTTCACATGGTATCGAGTCTGAGCGACAGTCCAATACGGGATGCCCATAACCTTAACCCAGAAACCTTAACCTCACTACACCGAACTAATGGCCACAAAATAGATCCAAACGATTTGTAACATCATGAGGAGCAAAATCCATAACCTTAGAGTGTCGAAAACTTACCCAATCAATCGCGGCAAGCCAAGCAATGCAACAGTGGTCCTTCATTCCTAGTGCTCAATCGATGGCGGATCTGCTGTGATTTGAGTTGAATACAACCTCGCACAACCTCAGTGACCTTTATATATGATGGATTTTTTGTTCTTTATGGGTTTTGGGCAGGTTCAATTTAGGGTCTGAATGTGAAAAACAACTTGGGGATATTTTTTTTGGTTGAAGACAAGGTGTTTTGGGATTTTGAAAAAAAAAAAAAGTGGGGTTTGTTTAGTAAAAAAAATTCAAAAAGGGGGTACGTTAAGGGGTCCGTCTAGCCACTCCAAAAAAAGATTCATCGTAGAAACTTTTACTTTCCTTAATTTTACTATTTCATCGTCAAGGTGCCTAAGATTCGTAATCTCACAAAGTCACAATGCATATGTTTAGTTTTATTCCTACTTAACTTAAAGCCTACGATTCTTATGTGTTTAATTTGCTCATTGAGCGAGTAGTTTTGTAATCTCAATATTACTAAGTTCTTAGTGGTGAAAAGTTAATTAGAGGGAACTATCGAGTTCAATATATATTAGATAAAAATGAAAAAATACTATGCAATCTATTTGATGACCTCGAATCTAAGAACAATACATTTGATGATTGGTCGATGAGATGAATTCTTGTCTTTTATCAAGACCTAAATGGTTGAATCACATAAACCCTCACTAAAAGAACTTGAAACCTAAAAAGAATTGGCAGCGTTAGTATGAAAAAAATCGCAAATTAATCTCATGCTCTAATATCTTCTCAATTAATCAATGTACCAAGGTAAACTAAAAAAATATAGCCCCATAATAACAAATATTAGTGAGCCATAAGAAATTTGTGTTGTTTTTGGGAACCACCTTGGCCTATATATTCGATCTCCTTGGACTAATTCTCGATCAAACTAATATTCTAAAAAAAGCAAAAAATTAATAAAAAATAGAGCAAATAATACGATCCTTTATCATACATAAACACAAAGACCATAACATATACAAATACAACATATTAGAATGTTTTTTTTTATTATTATTCTTGAGAATCAATCACCCGAACTCGTAAAAGTTAGAGGATATATTTTCAACTGCCTTTGGCATGTGACAATACAAAAAATTCCTAATCAGTATAGGCTATATTAGATATTGGCAAATAAAAAACAAAAAAACAATCGGATTGAAGTATAGGCTATATTTAATATTTTACTGAAAAAAATCAATAGGAAAAAATCGCCCATGAAGGTATAGTCAATATTAGATGTGTTGCAAGAAAAAAAATATATAGCGACATAATAGCCGATCGAAGAATAAGCTTTACTTGCTATCTTTTGTTGAAAAAATTAATAGAGAATATAGTTAATAGATAAAATTAGCTACGGAAGTATAGGCTAATAGCTATTTGATCGACATCAATTATTTTATTCCGTTACAAAAATATATATAGCTAAAATAGCCACCACGTAATTGAAAAATAGGTGTACACATAAATAATTCGAAAAAAAAATATGCGACTTCGAAAAATCAGACGAAGCGCTAATGTGATCCTCCAGTAATCATAGTTTCCTAATATAATCATTTTTATACCTGAAAACAAATACAAATTTACCAAAAAAACAAAACAAAACAAATACGATGGTAAGAAAAATAGTAACATCCACGTGTCACACTCTTAGAGCTCCTTATAAAAGATCTTCCTTTATATATGGGGTATTACTATTATGAGAATCAAATATATACCCATATCATGGGTACATTATTTACAACTATTGGATTGTAATACAATACATTAATCGAGGTGTCATAAATGCACAAATTAATCATTTAATGCATAATACATTTTGATTGATTCCATGGCATGAGTATATATTTGAACTCCATTGTAGAATATCTCATATATAAAGTTGAAATATATACCTATGTCATGGATACTACATATCTTACCTTTAAATTACTATGAGATTTCAATCTAATAGTGATTGATATAGTGCATTTAATGTAAAACACAATAAATGCGTAACAAATTTTATGTAATTGAGCTCCATTGTAGAAGCACTCATACATATATATATATATATATATATATCAAGATAAATATATGTAATAGAAAAACACACCCACACACACAAATGGGTGCCATATACTTACTACTTATAAGTTGCGGTATGAGGACACATCTTTGATCGATATTCAAGAGGTTACAAGTGAATGCAAACTAGTAATTAAGAAGAAGAAAAAAAAAATTGTCCCTCTTCATTGACCCAATTGGCAACCACGTACAGCACGTGAACTCGAAGTCAAATTCCCCTCATTGACCTGGAAATTTTCAATACAATGAAATGGCATGCAACTATACCAAGAGACACAAGCCAAATGCATCCCAATGTGCATAACACGGACTAATTATTATTCCAATTCCAAATAAAGAATGTAACAAATACAAAAGCACCAACGTGTCAACATGATGAATGGTATATGTACAAGTACCATTAATGAATGAATGAACAATCAACGCATCATGACCCGGAACTCGTCGAAGCTGAGCACCCCATCACCGTCGATATCGAAAGTACTTATCATTGCCTGGCACTCTTGGATCGTCTTCGACTCACCCAACCGACCCAACATCCGCTTCAAACTCTTAGGCGTAATGCACCCCGTCCCCTCCATCTCATACTTCCCAAATGCCTCCCTAAGCTCCTCATAATCATCCCCATTGGGGGGCTCCATCAGCTTAGCAAAGTCCTCCAGCCCAAGCAACCCATCCCCATCCGAGTCCACCCCCTCCACAACCGTCTCCGCCTCCCTCGCCGACAACTCGCCCCCTGCCGCCCTCACGCAACTCTGTAACTCCCCCACCGACACCTTACCGTCCCCGTCCTCGTCGAAGTACCGGAACACCCTCTCCATGTCGCTTGGTGGTGATGAGGGAGTACTAGTACTAGTAATAGTAGTAGTAGTAGTAGTAGGCCCCTTGGGTGACAACTTTCTATATAGCCTAGCAAAAGGTGATGAAGTTGATGATGAATTGGGATTTGGATCCTGAGCCATTTTTAGTGAATGTGTACAATAAAATGGAACGAACCTGGGTAGTCAAATACCAGTCTGAAAAGCACTGGATGGTTTAGAACCAACAAATGAGTATGAATGTGATCGACTATATGTGCTATATATATATAGCTGTATATGAGTGAATGATTTAATGATCGAAGACTTGGGAATTGTAATGAGAGTTGGATTTATATATATATAGGGTTGGGTGCGATGGTTGAGGTGGCAGTTAAGAGGATAAAACCGTGTTTTGTGCGCGTGCGGAAGGTGCGACGAAATGACTACAAAAGAGAACTAAATAAATATGGGCAATCTTAGTTGGACACGTTTCCCCATTGAGAATCTCGAGGTACGTATTAGTTTTCGATATTGGTGTAGTTTTGATGCGTGGGTTTGGATGTGTCAACGTAGCATTGAAAATTATAAACGGCGGAAAGTCGGTCGAGCGGGGACGTTTCGGGAATGCTTGCGAAGGCGGCATGGCAGGTTCGGGGTAGGGGATGAGGGTTGTGAAATTACCAATTTAGCCCCTCTGTTTTATTGAATTTGTATGTTGGTAGTTTTTTGATTGTGTGTTGATTAGTAATTCGGTCGGTTTAAATTGTCTTATTAAACCGACCTGACGAAGGTAAGGTGATGATGATGGTGATTCAACTATGTCGAAGGAAACATCTCGCCCTTCATGCAATAAGATTCAAGGGAAATTAGTAGCAATATTTTAAGATGTATTAATTAATTTTAAGGAATTAAAACAACCTTTAATTAAAAAAATTAAAAGAAGTAGGGAAAGACTATCAAAACACATTTTATTTTTATTATATTATTTTTGGTGGTCTTAGGTAGGAAAAAAAAAAAAACAAAACAAAACAAAAGAAGTTTTGGATGCCACCAAAGTATCTTTGGTGAGATAGTAAATACATTACTTGCCAAAAGACAAGGTTTAGAGAGGTCAGAAATTCGACTCTCACTTATGTTAAAAAAAAAAAGATAAAAGAAAATTTGAATGCCACACCAACCAAACATATAAATTGCAATAAGCATACATAAAAGTTGTATCAAACCGACTCAGAAAGAGGCTTGACTCATGCACTGATAAATAAATTTGTTGCATATATTATACATAAAAATCAGAGTCCCTACAAATATTTTTATCAAAAATCATATAATTAAAAAATATTATTACCAATAATTAACAATTGTAGTATTTTGGTGCAGTGCCTAATTAGGGCACTATTGTGTCATATAAATGGTAGGTCCTCGATCAACTTTAAAATTCCGCGATGTAAGCATTTTTAAACATAAGAATTAGATCAAATAAAAAATTATGGGTAGTGCTATTTGGACTCAAGTCCGGACTCAAATTTTTTTTTTATTTCAAAGTCATCCTCAAGTAATTAATGATGCACACACCATCACTTGTAAAATTCCTTTGTTACTCCTTAAATATATGTAAAATTTTGAAAAACCTCCCTATAAGTCCGGACTCTTGAGTCCAAGAAGATTTATTGACAAATTATATGCAGAAGCGATTAGATAGAATCATAATATAAAACCCAAAGAGCATATTGCCCACATGAGCCTCAACACATTCTATACATTGTTTGATAGTACAAGTGTTATTTTTAATGGCTTGAGGGAGAACCTTTAAGCTTCCTACATTAATACCAATTTTCATCAAATTGGTAATGGTAATGGGAGCTCAAAAGTCTTTAGATCCATACATTACACAATGTATTCATTACATAAATTAAAAGTATTATTAAACACCTTATGGTCTTACATTCTCCCACTTGTCTCATTGTATCATGTATTTCAATAATGTGGTTCACATATAGTTTAATGGTTCTCCCGCTTGACCCACATTACGACCAAACATTACATAATTTGTAAATTAGCCCGCATATATGTTTGACATCATTAAATCATTATAAAATAAATTAGCAATGAGAGTCATAGCGGTTATACATCAAAATATGACATATTCTCTTCCATGTATCACAAGTATTACTAATTCATTCTAAATGATTCATAAAACATAAAGTCTATGTCAAAAACTAAATTAACTTAGAACCATCATTAACATAAGTGTGCACATACATTAATAGAATCACTACAAAAAAAGGGCAAATCAGAAACGGAATTAGAAACGGAAATAAGTTCCGTTTCTAAATCAGAAACGAAATTAGAAACGGAATAAGTTCCGTTTCTAAATTAAAAAGTTAGCGACGGAATTGAGACGGAAACATTCAGAGACGGATTTGAGACGGATCAGAGACGGAATTAGAGACGGAATTAGAGACGGAATTAAATTCCGTCTCTGAAAAATGGCGCCCACATTCCCACCAAAACTTTCTTTTTTTTCAACCGTTCATTATGTCTCGAGATTCGTGCATGCTTGATCTACATACCCACAACTGTCCGTCTCTCCCGAAAATCACTCAGTTCTCTCTCTGTCTCTCAAAACCTCTCTCTGTCTCTCTGTCTTTCAAAACCTCTCAAAACCTGTCAACAAACCTCTCCTCATCGTTTCTCTCTCTCTCAACAAACCTCTCTCCCTCACCGCTCTCACCGCTCTCTCTCACCGTCACCGCGCTCTCTCACCGTCACCGCTCTCTCTCTCTCTCTCTCACCGTCACCGCACTTTCTCTCTCTCGCTCGCTCTCTTCTTTCTCTCTCGCACCTCTCTACTCTCACTCTCACCAATAGCCATGTTGTTCGTCCGAATCGATTTCGCGTACCAAACCCTAGATTTAGTCCCCTCCGATTCCGTCTTGGTTTCTAGGGTTCGTTCTGGGTTTCTTTGATGAGGCGTGGAGTCTAAAATCGAGTTCGTGATTGATAGGGTTTTGAAGGGTCTCGGAGATTCGGAGAAATGACGGACCAGGAACTGGAGCTCGAGCTCAACGAAGCCGGACGCGCGCGGCGACCCCCAGCTCGGTCGACGACTTGCTTGGGGATTCTCGATGTGAGTTCTGTTTTTGGTTTCTAGGGTTTCGATTTTATATTTTTTTATTGTTTGGTTTCTCGAAGATTGCATGTGAGTTTCTTGGTGTTTTGTGGTGTCTAGGGTTTGTTTTTGTGTTTTCGGTAATGGGGTTTTGGTAGAGTTTTGTTTGGTCTTGAAAGCTTCGATCTTTCGTGTTTGGTTTTGTGTTTTTCGCTTTTTGTTTCAATTTGTTCAATTTTCTTCCCTCCCATTTTTGCTTTGTTAAACAATTTTCTCGTAGGTACTTACCGAATGTTTGTAGAAGACATTGCATTTAGGTATGTTTTGAGTGGACGCATAATGTTAGTTCTCGTATGTTCTTTTTCGACAATTTTATTTCTACCATTGCTTATGCTGCCTTGCTAGTTAGCAACTGTGCTCTCAACATGGCTTGTGAAATTTTGCAATTGGAACTTGGAAATATGAACTTGCGCTTATTCGGATCGCCCGGAAAGTTTTATGGACAAGCGCAGGCGCATGTAAGTATGACATACATATTTATATATTAGAGGTAGAGAGATTTTGGAGAATTTTTAAGGAGATGATCAAGCTAGGGGTGGTGTACAAGTTGGTAAGTAGATCTACACAATTAGTTTGCAAAGTTTTGTTTAAAATTAGAGGTTCAGTTTTTGTTTTTCTTTGACTTATAGGGTAAATGAAGTTATTTTCAAAATTGCTTTACATATTTGAGTCACTTAATGCTTCATATAAAAATTCGCAAGATTACAACACGGTTTACAACAATACGATAGCAAACTTCAGCGAGATAACGATTCATACAAGCAAGCCTTGAACATCTTGAACAAGAAAAGTCTGTAATGATAGAGAGCCTCGCAATGTTGCGGGAAAATATGGCATGTTGCAGGATGAATTATCTTCATTCCAAGTAAGTATGGTAATACTTGGAAGCGTTACTTCTTTCCATGCAGTAGAACTTGCCGAATTCTCCTTCCTCTCCATTTTCTTGTTTGAATCATCATGCTTGAATCAGATGTAACCTTTTGTAACTTAGTTGAATTTATAACTTTCTGCTTAATTATTTGTTTTTAGGTGGTCGTTTATGAAGGGAAAATCAGAGAAAAACCTTCCAGCAAAGAGGAAGCACGCCAATTCATCAAAGGTTTGTGTCATGTGTGTTTCTTCCCCATATTATAGATAATACATTGTTGTTTATTTCTTCTCATGATTGTGCATGTTTGTGTTTAAGTTTCCTTTAGTTTAATACATTGCTGTTTATTTCTTCTTAGATTGAGGAGGGACATGTGTTGTATGTTGCTGGTGGCCTAATAATTGAACATGAATGTTAAAAACAAAGGAAATGATATAGTATAGGACTAAACTAATTGTGCATGATTAGCTATAGAGATTTGTCTGACCTTCCTTCCTTTTCCTTGCTATGTCATATATTTGACTATTAGTTAGCTAAATCCTCCGTACATTACTTCCCCATCTAAGCACACCTCATTGTTTCCTTTTCGATGATTTAAAAGTCCCGTTTGAAGGTTCGTTGTACAGCTATTTTTTAAATAGTCCTGCTATTTCCATGTCTAATCATTGTAGTGTACTAATTTGGACTATGCTTTAGAGATGTGGAGGCTTCTTGACCCGGAGGCACACTTGATAAGCTTCAAGCAACTCATGGATCGGGTTATATGTGTCAAATCAGGCAAGAATACATTTTTTTTCCTTTCCTCTTTTATTTCTTTTTCACACGTACCTTGAAAGTGTTTGAAATTTGCATCTGAAAGCTATTTGTTTCGATGTCTTATTCTTATTCTCAATAAGAAAAAGTCCACATCACTATGTATATTAATAGGGACCCTTGACTGGACTAGTATATTTTTTAGAGAAAGAGACTATATATATATATTAATAGGAATTTAGTTACAAAAAGATAGGCTATTGTGGACAAGGTGTTCACACTCTCATGGCTACACAAAACAACCCTGAAAAATACAATGCGAGTTGATATTTACTGCGTCTCCCTTTCTCATAATACTTTACGTACGTTTGTGTTTCATGCTTGATAATGCTGGATAGTTTGTCATCTTAATAGGGTAGCACCACTGGTACCCCTGCAAAAGAAGGTTTATTTATCAATCTTGAAGAGGGAGCTCCCTATGCTACTTGCACTATCAATCCTTGCAAAACATTGTAATGTCATTGCTTTACTTTTCATTTTAAGCTTAAATGTCATCTGTCTCTCTATGACTAAGATATTGTTTTTTCATTTTAAATTGTTGTGACACATGAATCTTTACCACTCTTGATTTCTAGATGATATTATTTTTTTCTCTACAAAGTTTTATCATTTGACTTTTGCATCTTGATGGTTGGCATTGCTATCATGGCATATGATGAGTTACATTCATAAACTAGTTCAAAGTGAACTCTGTTATATTTTAATAACTGTTAATTATATTAATTCTATTAGAAATTTCCAAAAGCAAAATCTGCGTTCCTTTTCATTTTCGTAAAAAACGTGATGCTTATGCCTTGTATTGCTTTTACATGGTTGATTGACACAAAATGGCACGAGCATGTTGGCCCACATGCATGAAACATTCCTATTCTCTTAAATATTCATCATTATTATGTCTAATTTCCCATTTTAGAAACTTATGCACTTGAAGTCTTTGCTTTGTGGATATTTTTATTTTAGCATGACCTTGAATCCTTTGCTTTGTGGACATTTCATGATTATATTGTTGGTTGATTTATTAGGTAAACAAGAATTTGATCTTTACAAGCTTGACATAAACTAATTGAAAGAAAAGTTATTGGATTTCATGTGTTCTGTTTGTTAAATTATGTTCTTCTTGGATATGGTGTTATGAGACTTATTTGTATAATAGAATGGTGTGTTCAATTATAGTAAAGTATACTATTTTCTTTTGCACTGTAAATGGAGATAGTTTTTTGCAGTTTCGTATTTTTTATCATGAGTTTGATCTATTTTGCAATATTTGCAGAGCGTGACCCTATCAGTAGGTGATTGGTTCTTCGATCGAGTGGGAGTTAGTGCCATTGATTGCCCATATCCCTGTGACAATACCTGCCATAATCTTTTTTCCAAGTGAGAGATGAGGAAATTAAAGCATATCATGTAACTTTTATAGTTGTTTATATGACTTTTAGATTGATAATTCTTTTTGTGCATATTTAGAGGATTGTAAGTTTTTTTTTGTGGTTGTTGAACAATAGGATTGGTGGTTTTTGTGAATACTTAGAAATTTGGAGCATTTGTTATACTAGACAATTTTTCGTGGATATATAAATCTTTTTTAAATTTTGAATTTTACATTTTTTTTCTCTCATTCGAATATTCGTTGATATATTTTGTCGATGTATGAATGTCAAGTTTTGCTTTTTTGGGGGATGTTAGCACTCTCAAGGAGTTGTTGGAGGGGGTGCAGGCGATGAAGTAGGTCCTATGGTTGTAATTACAAGTTATAGGTTGGAGAACCAATTGGATTATGTTTATGTTTGAAATTTAAACAAAAAGGAAAATTAGAGACGGATTAGCAACGGAATTCAGACATTCCGTTGCTATTCCGTCTCTAATTTTTCAGGAATATATCATGAATCAGCAACGGAATCAGAGACGGAATTCAAAAATTCCGTCTCTGATTCCGTCTCTGATTTCGTTTCTGATTAGCAACGGAATCAGAGACGAAATTCATGAATTTATTATTTCCGTCTCTGATTCCGTTTCTGATTAGAAACAGAATCAGAGACGGAATGCAATTAAAAATGTACCATTTTGAAAAAAAATTCATTTCTGTTCCGTCTCTGTTCCGTTTCTGTTCGTTTCTAATTTCCGTCTCTAAATCCGTCTCTAATCAGAAACGGAATTAATTCCGTCTCTATTCCGTCTCTTAATTAGAAACGGAATTTATTTCCGTTTCTGATTGAATCAGCGACGACGATTTTAGAGACGGAATTGATTCCGTTTCTGTTCCGTTTCTGATTTCAATTAGAGACGGAATTTATGCAAATCAGAGACGGAAAATTCCGTTTCTGATTTGCTATTTTTTGTAGTGAATTAACACAGTAAATGAGATCTCATAAACATAAACATAATCAAATCACATATTAAAAATCATTAGAAATAACAACCAAGACCCATTATGTTGACATGTTCTTAATGCCTTTGGTGGTAATCCTTTCATTAGGGGATTTGTAATCATAAGATATGTGCTAATATGTTTAATTGACACTCGATCTTTTTATTGAAATTCTTTAACTGCAAAGTATTTTACTCCACAATTTTGTACCAGTCATTTTTGGAAAAAAAAATATATCATCAGAATTATCATATTGAGTCGTATTGACTTGAAAATGAAGTTAATAGTACCAAGCCCTTAAATGAAGTTCCTTAAACATAATCCTTGATTTGTAGTTTTAAACTACAACTTAGATTGATTTCATAGTAGTAGTTATAATTGTTTGCTTAGCTCTTAAAGAAATTTCTCCATTAGTAAAAAAAAATGCCAAAAAGTAGACTTTCTAGTGTGAAAACAGCCAACAAAGTATATATCCGAATAACCAATATTATTAAAGTTATCAGACTTTCTATAAGTGAACATGTAATCTTTTGCCCATTTTAAATATCATAATACCTTCTTCGTAGCTCACCATTGGACCATGCCAGGGTTACTTTGGTAACATCCCAACACTCCAATAGTAAAACTGAAATTTGATATGGTATATCGTTTATTTCAAAGTTCTGGAAGAGAAACTCTTTGATCTTGCAGAGCATACTTAGTTCACTCCTGAGCTTGCTCTCACTGACCTTCAGATATATCTATCAATTGTTGGGTTTTGGGGTTCATACGCAACTGAGATTACAAAATAGTTTTGACAAAAACCCCAACAGGATCCGAATCTAATTCCATTAAAAACTTTTAAACCATGAAAAACTTAATCATACCTCAATCGCAATATACCTTTATGAAGGTTGATCGATCTCTAAGGCGATGCCAACGACGAACGCCCTCTATCAGCAGTCCACACACGAACGGCGGCCGAGATTTGAAGTGCTAGCTTCGAGATAATACCAAACCTTTTTGTTTCTCTCCAAAACGATCCAGAGCATACCAAAAACCCTAAGTCGTTTCTAAAATAAAATAGAGTTTCGGCCTTTTTTCTTTCGTACCTGTGTTCTAACTTAAAGCGTCTATTTATACAACCTTTGTTTATAGACGGTTAAGTAAATTACACATATATCCTTACTTAAAAAAGTATAAGTGTAATACACCAAAATGACGTTTCTGTCATGAATTTTATCGCATAAAATTCGTTTTTCTGAATCATCTTAAAATCTCGTAAAACCATTCTTAGTGTGCGACCCAATAGGCTCATACAACGTTGGCAGTGTACCAAAACACATGTTGGTATACAAGTCATAAGCAGTCTCTAGCAAGACATTATGACTACCCAAGTTGTACGAATATCAAATCGATACAACCTAATCAATAGTGTATATAACATCATTTTGTCACACGATATCTTTTTGATCAAACATAAGGCATGGAATTGTCATCCAACATGTTCAATCGTACTAGTCTCGATCTCTAGGTAGATCGAAAACATCCAAGTGACATTGATCAATATCAATTCACTTAGATTAGGCCTTTTAACATCTAACACATCGAGGGATCCACTAGATATCTCTCTTATATGAGAGGGACAAATTCTATCTCGATTACACAACTTCATCACATTGCTCACACAAGTAACCAATCACAACCTTTATAATCATCCTAGGTTAAAGACAACGTTTGATTGTGTCAAATTACTTGTGTTCCTAATGTTGAAGTCTCCGCAATCTCAATTCGAGGAGTGAAAAATATACATATCATGAGAAACAACTATGACTTAATCCATGTGATGTTCTCATAGCGGGTCGGTCCAGTACTTTGTTCCCTAACAAATACTCGTGATCTTGATTCGTATCCATATACATATAATCATCATATGATCATCAATCAAGACTCACACTAGTCTTAATTCATTATAGTTCCCAAAGATAATGATCGACTAGGGACATTTAGGATATTTCTGAAATACCCATGGATCTTATTATAATGTAAACATGCAAATTAATTATAATAAACAACAAATGAAATCCTCTATTTTATTAACTAAAAGTATTCATAAAGACAGTTAATAGATTGACCTAGGGCACATGCACCAACATCTCAATTGACAACATTTTTCTTAAGTCTGAAAGATGTTATATATATATGGTATCATTAACTTAATATACCATTGACAAGAAGCTTGTTTTAATTTAAATATTGACTTCTAAAGTTTGCAGACTTGGTGTTCAGTTTTTTCTACTATAAATTTCCTTAGATTGATTCATATAGACCTCTTCATCTAAACTTCTGCTCAAAAAAGCAATCTTGATAATAATTTGACGTAATTCTAAATCAAATAACTGATCGATATGTTATTATGATTTTTGAAAGTGTTATTCTTACACTACAAAAAAATCGCAAATCAGAAACGGAATTTTCCGTTTCGATTTATAAATTTCCGCTCTCAATTAAATCGAAACGAACAGAGATTTTAACACGTTCCGTCTCGAAAACGTCGTCGCCGATACGATCGAAACGGAAAATGGATTCCGTTTCGATTAGAGACGAATAGAGACGGAAAATATCCGTTTCGATTAGAAACGAATTTGAGACGAAATTAGAAACGAACGAGACGAACAGAAATGGATTTTATTTCGAAATGGTATATTTGTATTTGCATTCCGTCTCGATTCCGTTGTTCTTGATTAGCAACGAATCGAGAGACGGAATTAATAAATTTATGAATTCGTCTCGATTCCGTTTGTAATCGCAACGGAATCGAGAGACGGAATCGAGACGAATGCAAATATTAAATCTCGATCCGTCTCTAATTAGAAACGAATCGAGACGGATTATTCCGTTTCGATTCCGTCTCTCGATTCCGTTTCTAATTAGAGACGGAATCGAGACGGAATTAATATTTCCGTCTCGATCCGTTTGTGATTGTTAAAAATATTTCGGAAAAATTAGAGACGGAATAGCAACGGAAAATTTGAATTCGTGGCTAATCCGTCTCTAATTTTCTCTTTTTGTTTAAATATGGCACCGATACATAAGCCAATCGATTCTCCAACCTAAAAAATCAAAATACAACCCGATATGACATACATACTCCATCGCCCGCACCCTCCAACAACTCCTTGAGGGTGCTAACATCCCCCAAAGAAGTCAAATTGCACATCCATACATCAAAAATATATATCAACAAAAATTCAAAAGAGAAGGAAAAAATGTGAAACTCAAAATTAGCCCAAATATTTATATATCCACTTGAAAGTTGTAATGTATTACAAAAGGATTGTTAAATTTGGAAGTATACACAAAAACCAACCACACCTATCGTTCAACAAGCAAAAAAAAAAAAGAACACTCACAAAAGGTCCAAAATTTGGAAGTATACACAAAAAGGACTTCATTTAATAAGTAAAACGCAGCTTTGAAGCATTTCTGAATCTCCATCTGAGGGCAACAACCAGTGAGTATGCACCTGAAAGAAGTAGGCAAAGGAGAGATTAATTAGTTTGAGGTCCCTGCAGTTAGCGCGCTAATTCCAGTATTAGCGCGCTAATTAGCCACTGCCAGATATTTTTCCATTTTGGAAATCAAGCTTTAAATTTGTAATTTTTGATTTCCTGGCTTCCTAACACGGCTATAAACGGTCATATGGGAATTTTCTATCATGATAAAACCACCACAAACTTGGTTTTAACATAAGGAAGACAAAACACATTCAAAACTGCAAGATCTACAAAGAGAAGAATGGCATAAGTGCAAGAATGCTAAAAGGGAAAAGAGGAAAGTTAAGCACAAACCTATCATGTTAGTATGATTCTAGAACTCATCCTCTCACCCAATCTAAACTCTTGTGTGCTCCAAAGGCGACAAGCCATGTGTTCCTACTCAAAAAATAAAAAAACAACCAGTGGGGTTCAAGAAAAGCATTGAAGAACATAAAAAAACCATACAATGTTGAATAAGAATGCTTCCAAAAAAAAAACATGATCATCAAGCAAATGCGATCAGATCGAAGTTGGTGTCAATGTTGCTATTTTCCTACGCATAGGAGATGGCGAACAATGTTTCTATAAGTTGGACCTATCATGTAAGTTGAGTTGTAAAACATGTATAACATGTTTTATAAGTGATGGTTACGTCCCGGCCTAGTTTAAGGGTCGCTAACACAAAGGGATAAATTAATTAGTTTGAGGTCCCTGCAGTTAGCGCTAATTCCATATTAGCGCGCTAATTAGCCACCGCCAGGGATTTTTGACTTTTGGAAATCAAGCTTTCAATTTGAATTTTTGATTTCCTAGATTCCTACAACGGCTATAACCGGTCATATTGGAATTCCTATCACATAAAACCACCAATAACTTGGTTTTAACATAAGGAAGAAGAAACACATTCCAAAATTCAAGATCTACAAAAAGAAGAAATTTGATTTTTTTGAAGGAGCAATAGGAGATCACTATAAAACCACCAAAAACTTGGTTTTAACTATAATATACAACCGTGTTTGAAACAAAGTAAACCACCAACAATAAACTCATTCAAGTAACTTAAAAAGTCTACACGACAAACTATTGAAAGGAAGTGATTCGATCGCTAATTACAATAGAATTGGCAAGAGAAGATTCACCTCGATAAGCACCTAAGCCACTTGCCCCCAAAGCCTCCATAACCCCCACCAAGCTCACTCGCCTCCACTATACCCACCACGCCTACCTCCGACACACGGAGTCCTATAAGGACCAAAATCACCACCACCAAAAAAAAAAATGAGTTTAACATGCAAATGAAACAAATCGTCTACAACATGCTCATCGTCAAAAGCAATGAACCCATTCCCTCGAGAACGATAGGAAAAACTAAAACCGCCTTTCCGAAAACAGGAAAAATAAAAGTAAAGGAACTTCATCATCAGAACCTTCTACTACATCAGGCTTCAACAAACCCGCCTTTCGACGCCCAGTTGATGCATAAGTTATCATGGATTTTATTTTTCATACATTATCCTCCCCAAAATAAATTTTTTTACCTCGGTTTAAGTAAAATATACTATAAGTAGCGAATGTTAGCAGAATTAATCCATGGGAGAAGAAAACATGCTGGCTGTTGTGTGCAAATCTTATGCCGTTGCAGGTTCTCTCGAGTGCTATGATGAAGAAAGTGGTAGAATCGACAGGGAGCGACATCTTCATGCAATAGCAAATGAATTTGGGAAGTCGATAAAGGGTCGTTTTTCGGTCATCAGTGTTCGGCACATGTAGGCTCTTCTTCTTCTATTATGGCATGTCCGTATAAGAAGAATAGCCTACGTGTTCTCAACACAGATGACCGGAAAAGGACCCTTTATCGATTTCCCAAATTCATTTGCTATGGCATGAAGATGTTGCTCCCTGTCGAATCAGAACAGTGTTGCATAACATCTTCAGGCGATGAATGATCTGCATGCCATCGCATATGTTTTGCGGTTGACTCAGACGCATACAATCGTTGCAACCGAGGGCCCAAAGGGAAGTAGTACATTCTTTTGCAAGGGCGGTTTTTTGTGTTCCGACCACGACCTCGTCGATGTGCAACGTATCGTGATTTCCCGCAAAATTTACATGACGTCAACTCAGAGTCCACTCCCCAATAAATCATACATTGGTCCTCACAACAATCTATTTTCTCAACAGGTAGACCTAGACCTCGCATTAGTCTTTTAGTGGCATAAAAATTCTCAACCATTGAGTTGTCATTTGGCAAACAATCCTTCATGAGTTTAATGATTTCATTATACCCTCGTTCGAGATATATGATGTTCGAGACTTGATCGCAAGTAATCTTGCCATTGCGGACAACGTTGTCATGGTTTCGCAACCAGGCCACAATTGTTCCCTACTTGCATCAATCATGTCATATAGTTGGCGTGCTTGGGGGTTTGGTGATTCTTCCACGACATTCCAATTGAAACTTGGACCCGCGCCACGTTGTGTAGCATCTCGCGGTAAGGTGTCGGATCGTAGCCTCGAACATCAGCATCATCAATATGGCAATCCATTGCGTGAAAATTTTGCGGCCCTTCATCTCCGTTCTCACCATGTTCGTACCAACTGTGATATCCCCGGACAAATCCATACCTACATAGGTGGTGCTCAACCGTTTCGACGTCCAGGTACGGAACAAGTCGACATTTCTTAAAATTGCACGGACATCTAATCTTCCGTTCACTTTGGTATGTAGGACAATGTTGTTTTGCAAATGATATAAATTCTTTAACCTTCGCCGCGAATTCAATTCGAACATAACCGTTGTCGAGCCGGTTGTACATCCGATCTCTTGTTTGTAGACGACATTCCTAGTCGAACGTAACCCTTGTCGACCGGTTGTCTATTCAAGAAATGAAATAATAATGATTAAGATGATAAGAAGCCTCCAAAATGGAGAATATTGTAAATCGGAAATGCGATCTACACCATCTAAAGAGAACAAATTGATAGCTAAGTGAAAGAACGAGGTTCCCACATTAATGAGTCATCACAATCTAAAGAGAAGGAATTGATTGAGTTATGTTCTTTATGTAAGAAGTTGGGCATTATCAAAAGGATTGTTGTAAATGACTCATAATAAACATGTATAACATGTTTAATAAGGGTTGGTTAGGCCCTGGACGAGTTTAAGGGTCGCTAACACAAAGGGAGAAAAAACCATTTTTTTGAGGTCCCCTGCGATTAGCGCGCTAATTTGGCGTATTAGCGCGCTAATTAGCCTCTGCCAGATATTTTTGACTTTTGGAAATCAAGCTTCACATTTGAATTTTTGATTTCCTGGATTCCTAACACGGCTATAAAAGGTCATATTGGAAATCCTATAATGATAAAACCACCACAAACTTGGTTGTAACATAAAGGAGAATGAACACATTTCAAAATTCAAGATCTACAAAGAGAAGAAATTTGATTTGTTAGAATTTGTTAGAAGGAGCAATAGGAGATCTTTGTGGTCGTTTGTTAAGTCCTCAAATCCAGCACCTTTGAGGCTTTGAAAGGAATATAAGAGTCTACACCATCTAAAGAGAACAAATTGATAGCTAAGTGAAAGAACGAGGTTCCCACATTAAACTCATGAATAGAGAATAAATTGACAAAGTTAGGAAGTCATTAATGAGTCATCAGAATCTAAAGAGAAGGAATTGATTGAGTTATGTTCTTTATGTAAGAAGTTGGGCATTATCAAAAGGATTGTTGTAAATGACTCATAATAAACATGTATAACATGTTTAATAAGGGTTGGTTAGGCCCTGGACGAGTTTAAGGGTCGCTAACACAAAGGGAGAAAAAACCATTTTTTTGAGGTCCCTGCAGTTAGCGCGCTAATTTGGCGTATTAGCGCGCTAATTAGCCTCTGCCAGATATTTTTGACTTTTGGAAATCAAGCTTCACATTTGAATTTTTGATTTCCTGGATTCCTAACACGGCTATAAAAGGTCATATTGGAAATCCTATAATGATAAAACCACCACAAACTTGGTTGTAACATAAAGGAGAATGAACACATTTCAAAATTCAAGATCTACAAAGAGAAGAAATTTGATTTGTTAGAATTTGTTAGAAGGAGCAATAGGAGATCTTTGTGGCTGTTGTTAAGTCCTCAAATCCAGCACCTTTGAGGCTTTGAAAGGAATATAAGAGTCTACACCATCTAAAGAGAACAAATTGATAGCTAAGTGAAAGAACGAGGTTCCCACATTAAACTCATGAATAGAGAATAAATTGACAAAGTTAGGAAGTCATTAATGAGTCATCACAATCTAAAGAGAAGGAATTGATTGAGTTATGTTCTTTATGTAAGAAGTTGGGCATTATCAAAAGGATTGTTGTAAATGACTCATAATAAACATGTATAACATGTTTAATAAGGGTTGGTTAGGCCCTGGACGAGTTTAAGGGTCGCTAACACAAAGGGAGAAAAAACCATTTTTTTGAGGTCCCTGCAGTTAGCGCGCTAATTTGGCGTATTAGCGCGCTAATTAGCCTCTGCCAGATATTTTTGACTTTTGGAAATCAAGCTTCACATTTGAATTTTTGATTTCCTGGATTCCTAACACGGCTATAAAAGGTCATATTGGAAATCCTATAATGATAAAACCACCACAAACTTGGTTGTAACATAAAGGAGAATGAACACATTTCAAAATTCAAGATCTACAAAGAGAAGAAATTTGATTTGTTAGAATTTGTTAGAAGGAGCAATAGGAGATCTTTGTGGCTGTTGTTAAGTCCTCAAATCCAGCACCTTTGAGGCTTTGAAAGGAATATAAGAGTCTACACCATCTAAAGAGAACAAATTGATAGCTAAGTGAAAGAACGAGGTTCCCACATTAAACTCATGAATAGAGAATAAATTGACAAAGTTAGGAAGTCATTAATGAGTCATCAGAATCTAAAGAGAAGGAATTGATTGAGTTATGTTCTTTATGTAAGAAGTTGGGCATTATCAAAAGGATTGTTGTAAATGACTCATAATAAACATGTATAACATGTTTAATAAGGGTTGGTTAGGCCCTGGACGAGTTTAAGGGTCGCTAACACAAAGGGAGAAAAAACCATTTTTTTGAGGTCCCTGCAGTTAGCGCGCTAATTTGGCGTATTAGCGCGCTAATTAGCCTCTGCCAGATATTTTTGACTTTTGGAAATCAAGCTTCACATTTGAATTTTTGATTTCCTGGATTCCTAACACGGCTATAAAAGGTCATATTGGAAATCCTATAATGATAAAACCACCACAAACTTGGTTGTAACATAAAGGAGAATGAACACATTTCAAAATTCAAGATCTACAAAGAGAAGAAATTTGATTTGTTAGAATTTGTTAGAAGGAGCAATAGGAGATCTTTGTGGCTGTTGTTAAGTCCTCAAATCCAGCACCTTTGAGGCTTTGAAAGGAATATAAGAGTCTACACCATCTAAAGAGAACAAATTGATAGCTAAGTGAAAGAACGAGGTTCCCACATTAAACTCATGAATAGAGAATAAATTGACAAAGTTAGGAAGTCATTAATGAGTCATCACAATCTAAAGAGAAGGAATTGATTGAGTTATGTTCTTTATGTAAGAAGTTGGGCATTATCAAAAGGATTGTTGTAAATGACTCATAATAAACATGTATAACATGTTTAATAAGGGTTGGTTAGGCCCTGGACGAGTTTAAGGGTCGCTAACACAAAGGGAGAAAAAACTTTTTTTGATTTCCCTGCAGTTAGCGCGCTAATTCCAGTATTAGCGCGCTAATTACCCTCTGCCAGATATTTTTTACTTTTGCAAATCAAGCTTCACATTTGAATTTTTGATTTCCGGATTCCTAACACGGCTATAAACGGTCATATTGCAAATCCTATCATGATAAAACCACCACAAACTTGGTTGTAACATAAGGGACAAGAAACACATTTCAAAATTCAAGATCTACAAAGAGAAGAAATTTGATTTTTTAGAAGGAGCAATAGGAAATCCTATCATGATAAATCCTATCATTATAATGAACATTAAAAAACAAATAAGAAATGAAGATTGTAGTAAGACTCCAAAACAAAAAATTCCTTGCTAACCCGATCCGAATCGAGACCCCGAGAGAGCGAGAGATCTCGGCGATGACGGAGACCGGCGCGACGAGACGGAGAGACCGAGAGAGACGGCAAGACCGAGAGACCAGAGAGACGGAGAGCACCGAGAGACCGAGACGGCGAAACCAAGACCACCGGGAACAGACGTCCGAGCGAGCACCGGAGCGACCAGCTCGCACGACCGGACGGAGAGACGAGACGATCGAACGGGATGGACGTCTGGGGACGAGACGATCGGCCGGCGCGACGAGACGGAGAGACGGAATTAGGTTTTTGGGGTTTTTCGTGGGAATGCTTTGGGGATTTCGTGTTTTGTTGCGCGGGGGGGTGGGGTGCGGGAAGGGAAGGAAAACGCCGCCAGGGATAAAAAATACAAATCTCGAGGAATGATGAACGGCCATAAGAAATGAAGAATTTGGCGGGAATGGTGGCGCCAATTTTCGAGACGGAATTTATTTCCGTCTCTAATTCCGTCTCTAATTCCGTCTCGATCCGTCTCAAATCCGTCTCTCGAATATTTCCACAATCGGTTCCTGTCGCTAATCTGTTACATTTAGAAACGGAACTTATTCCGTTTCTAATTCCGTTTCTGATTTAGAAACGGAAATAAGTTCCGTTTCTAATTCCGTTGCTGATTTGCTGTTTTTTTGTAGTGTAATTAGATACATAATCAGAGAATATCTTTATATGATCAATCCTTTCTTTTTGAGTAAAATCTTTAGCTACAAGTCTAGCTTTAATTTGTTTGATATTTTCCTTACAATCGTGATTAGTCTTGAAAAATCATTTATGGGTTTAAAATTCTTAAGCAATTTAATGAGATTCTAGACTTTATTTTGATATATTGATTTTAACTCATCTTTCATGACATCAATCCATTTTAGAAATTCATCACCTTGATGACTTCATCATACGAAACTAAGTCTTAAAATATATGTCTCTATATCATAATTAAATTCATATAATTGTACCATAAAACATCAAGAATTATTAATAACATATATCCTCACGATTCGAGATTTTTGTTATGTATCCCTAAAATCATTAACAGGTGTATTTAATTACAGTGATCTCAATATTTTCTTTATGAGAATCAATACTAGGAGCAACTATTACTTCATTAAAATTTATGGGTAATATGATACGTCACTCTCACTAATTTCATCATTCTTGATGAATCTAGCATTTTCAGTTTTGATATTTTATATATAATGGCTAGGATAGTAAATTCTAAAGCTTTTAGAGTTTATAAAGTAACCAATAAAATAGTAATTGATCGTTCGATATTCTAATGTACTTTCTTGTGGATTACAAGTTTTAATCTTAATTTCCTGGATAACCCCAAATGTGTAGATATCTTAAGGTAGGTTTCCTTTTAGTCCAAAACTCAAAAGAAGTTTTAAGAACTGACTTGCTATAAACCCTTTTATTAAAAGACAATATTCTTTAAGGTCTCCATGCACAATGATTTAGACAATATAAAATTACTTGGCATACCCCTAATCATTTCCATCAATTGTTTAGTTACGTCGTTCAGCTACATCATTATGTTGAGGTGCATACAGGGTATTGTATATTGAGCACAAATACCATGTCATTCAATGAGTTTAGAAAATGGACTAGGACACTATATTAATTTAATTCTATCTAATAATAGAGTGCCAAATTATACACGTATGCCTATATAAATCATTCATAAGATTGATAATATTGTCCTTTTCCTTTAGTTAAAACGCGAGGTACTTTATTCTATAAATAAAAATTAAAAATGCATATTACCTTTGGGTATCCATCCCATTTTTAACTTATCATAAAATCTACATACATTACTAAAATGTGGTGTACCTTTGAGTCAACAATAATATTTTAGTAATTGTTATATTTACATTATCATAAAATATTAGTTCAAATATTACTAAAAATGTGGGGCGCCTTTAGGCCAACCATGATATTTTAGTAATTAATCAAAATTCAAGAAGATGAGGTACATTTGGGTATCATTCATCGTTCTTAATAATCATTAACAAAACTAATATGTATTAAATCATGTTAATCATAAATTGTTGGAAATTGATTGACCTTTGGGTTAAACCAAATTCTAATAATTATCATAAAATCATAACAAAATGCGTATATGAAAATTGACATAATTTTGTTTTTTTAACTATTTAGTTAGACCACTTTGGTGATTAACGCAATTCCAAAATATAAACACCAAATTATAAGCTTAACATCAACAATAATGCATTTTTTTTTATAATTGTCACGCATGTAATAAATCTCGATTCGTTATACATTACTAAAATATTGTAAACTTTAATTTAGGTTAACAATAATATTTAGTAATGTGAGTTACATATATATATATATATATATATATATATAGTTAGGTCAATTTGGTGATAACTACTAACTCATAAAAATAATTTGGCGACAACTAAATTGTATTATACTGATTAAATAATTTCATATGATATCATGCGTGCTTTAAATTTGATTGGGGCATAACTGCATGTGATTAAGCTATATGTCGTGAGGGCATATTATTACATATATGATCGTATATATACACGAACACCATAACAAATTAGGCATTTTATAACGCCTAATTCATAGAGGTTTTTAAGTAACCTCTATGTATTAGGTGATTAGGCTTTTTATAAAACCTAATTCATTAGAGTTTTTAGAAACCGCTATGTAATAGGCTATTAACATCTCATCGACGCATCACTCGCAATCGACTTATATTATCTAGGGGATCTCTCGATCTCCAACCCTTCTCGCTCGTCAAAACCTTCTCGATCAAAAACCCTTTCGATCTTTTGATCTCCAACCCTAAATCACTCTCTGTGTCGATGGAGACCACACTCGCCGAAGAAGAGAAGACGATCTCGTCGAGTTAGGAAGAGCAAGCGAGACGACAATCTGCGTAAGAAATGAAGAGATGGAGGAGTACCGCTCGCTCTCGCTCTCGTTCCGCCGCACCAAGTACATACATTTCCAAACCCTACTTCTCGTCCCAAAATCTCATAACCCGATGTTATTGATCATCGTTTTGTTTCGATTTTTTGGTTCATTTTAATACACAGTGAGTGATCTGATCCCAAGTTTTGAAATCTCACAGCTTTGGATGTCAAATGTCAAGGTTTCAGCTTTCAACTTTCAAGATTTAACGATTTGTGATTAGATTTACATGGCCAAGCCCCAGTTCTCGTCTCGCAATCTCATAATCTGATGTTGTTGATCATCGCTTTGTTTCGATTTGCTCGTTCATTTTAGTGCATAGTGATTGATTTGATCCCAAGTTTTGAAATTTCACAGCTTTGGATGACAAATGTTAGGGGTTTCAGCTTTCTACTTTCAAGATTCAACGATTAGTGATTAGAGTTACATTATGTGTTGTGGAATCTTTGATTAAGGATCCGATCTAATTGCAAAAGCAAGTTTGATTCGGCGACTTGTGTAAGTTGGAGAAGCTGAACATTATCTTTGTTAATTGTTTAAAGGATTGTTTTTAAGATGCTTAATTGGAGTTCAAGATATGATATATTAAGCAGTGGAGTTGTTCTTTGGAAAATGGAATTTTTCTTCAATTAACCATTTAAGCCTGGTAGGGTTCCAATGGGAGTCAACTGTGGGATGTTGCTTTCTCAGTTCAAGAAATTCTCTCAACAAATTCCAGCTGTATTAGTTATTTCCTGTAACTTTTAAGCCTAGACTTCACATTCTTATTGTCTATCTATTTTAAACGAGACAAAACTAAATTTGTTTACTGTCACAAATTCCAGAAGTAATAGTAGGATTAGCAATAGCCAATGACCGATTGTTCGACGCTGTTAATGTGATTCTCTCCATTCAGGTAGTTTCACAAAATAAAAACTTATCACTTTTGAATAAAAAATAAAAAAATTGTCATCCATAGGATTGTAATATTTTTTCTTCACTAGTATGTTGCCCATATGAGAGAAAAGATCAGTAAGACTTTTAATTTTTTATTCCTAGTTCAATGTCTGCTGCATTCACTTGATCTTGCATATAATGTTATGAAATGCGTTACGCCTTTGTCGACATTATTTTTCAAGATGCCCAATCATACCCGCTTCATTGGCATTCTAACTTTACATAAATGGAGTATATAGTATTGTTTTGCATCCTTTGAAGCATATGGTTGATGTATTAAACAATTGTATATCTTTGTGTTAATGTACATGGCCTGATGCAGCTAGCATTATCACAAATCTTGTTGGTTTTTCTGGGTATGATAATGGGAGATGCTGGTGCAACTGTATATTATAACCTTAAATTAAGGCATCATACGCTTGATTTACCCATTATTAACTATGATTTGGTATTGCTCATCCAACTGATGCTTATGCTGGGAATCAATATTGGGGTTGCTTTCAATGTGATATTTGTCGATTGGATGGTTACGATCCTTTTAGTTTTTCTTTTTATTGGTAATAATTGATTGAATTTTGTGGTTTCTTTCCATTTATTCAATTTCCTAGCTATTGATCGGTTTATGTTGGTTTCGCAGAAACATCAACTAAGGCTTTTTTTAAAGGAGTTGAGACAGTGACCTCTTGGTATTCATTAATGGGAATGGGGATTACTTTTGTTTAGTAGAGAGAGAAAGCTCTTGAGAAAAAGAGATGTTGATTCTTCTTTTGTTGTTAGTTGGTAACCCATTATCTGAAGGTCTTCTTGATAGATATTTTAGAGGAACTGATTAAGCGGAGGATCTACATCGATTGGTTTTTGAATGTCTTTTGTTAATTTGTTGTTTAGGATGATGAGATGAGCACTTTAAGGTTCATCAAATGTGTGACATGGGAGATGGGGCGTTGGGAAGACTTGCCTTCTGATTTCTTACACCAGCAACACCTTCCTTACTGTACATACTATTTTTCTCTGTTCCTTATCCTCTTTTTTGTATTTATGGTTTTTAATTCATTTTTAACTGTTATGTGTTTCCCTTTTTTATTTTATTTTTTGATAATATGTGCATAACTATATTCCCACTGTTTTTGACAACTTCAGTGCAAGTGTTGTGGTTGATGGGAAGACTGTGAGTCTTGGTCTTTGGGACACTGCAGGTAAAATCTCTATTAATTGCTTTAATTAACACATACCCATTTTGTCCTGTTTGATTTTGTGATATATGCTAATTAATGTGTGCCTGCATTCACTAGAACAATTAAGGCTTTTAATAGCACCTAATTCATAGAGGTTTGCAAGTAACCTTCATGTATATATATAAGGAGTCATTAATTCTGCAAGCCTCAAAGAGGTGTAATTATAAGTAATTAATTTGAAACCCATGAAAACACGTTTTAATTGCTAAAAGAAGATTAAAGCTATGTTCAAGCATGTCAGTGCTTCCAAGGGCTATCATTTTCTTTCTAGCAAAGCACGAAACTCTCTCTTTTGTGTGGAGATGTGGTTCACCTTGAAGATTATTTACATTACTTTGGCAATAGAGTTTCTAGTCTCCTTGTTGAAGTATCAACTCTTTAGGCCCCTGCTCTTATATGTTTCTATGCTTGGCTTTCTTACTCTGCTGTTGTACTAGCATTTATCAAATACATTTATGGACCAAAAGGTTCATGCTCTCCAATGTCTCATATTACTTTCTAAGGAGGTTCTACAACAAGGCAGTGCACTACATTGGTTGTTGAGATTCACCGATATACTTTCCTCACATGGAGAAGCCATTATGACATAATTAATTGTAGATTGCATTTTTTATTTTAAAATTTTATTATTTTTCTATGTATTTTGGAGAATTGCTAATTGTCTATTCACGTCTACTTGACATTCAAAATGCACATTTCATTGAAAATGTTTTTTCACTTCAATGTCTATTCACATCAAATCCTGGTTGAAAAAGCTGCTCTGAATTCTGTACATTAAAAAAGGGAGTCCCCTGATTTGGTATTTTTTGACTGCCAAAAATGGATACCAAATCGTACTTGCATTTCTCAACACAATCTTCTCACACTTCTCATATATGTGTGTACACAGATTGTACAACAAACTATATGCTCTTTCACACACACAAGCTGGCGATGGAACGAGGTGAAATTGTGAACGGTGAAGAAGAGATGGAGAACTCACTGGTTAAGGTGAGTTTTGAATTGAAATTCAAAGTTGAGTGTTGGTTGTTGATTGTTGTTTGACTTTGTTTGCTCTTTCTCACTTTCTCTCGGTTGTTCTATTTTCTCTACCTCACGGTTGTAAACACAATGAAGAGCGGGGGTTTGGATTAAACTCTCTACTTATGCTTCATCTTTTTCACGTTATCTTCTTTTTAGCGTTTTCTCTGGCATGCACCTCCTCTCTGCCTTGATCAAGTTCATTCTCCCTATTTTCTAAACCGTCTCTCAAGCTAACTATGAGCAGTGTGGTGGCGAAGAGGAGACCACCACTAATTTAGGTGACATTTTAGTTTGAAATTAATTTTTAACCCATTTAATTAATTGATTATTAGTGGTATTTGTGACTTTGGTTTAGGATGACTTGTTGTGATTGTTGAGTTGATTATAAGAGATAAGGAGTAATAAGTCTTGGTTTGCGATAGAATCAAATACAATGGAGCAAAGCATGGTAACTACTACTGCTGTAATGGTTTGATTTAGGTAGACTTTGGATTAGTGGGAAATGGAAATTGTGTGTTGTTGTAGTTGTTAATTTGAGTAGTTGTATCGAATTAATTCATAGGTTTAATTAATGGAACTCTCTTTCGTTCCTTGATCATCTTCCGCTTAAAAGAATGGTATTATTTTGATTATTTGATGAAAGCTGTATTTATTGTTTGATGGTTTTCCTTGTTATGTTGTTCTTGAATATAATTATCTGTCCATGCCGCTATTTTATACAATAAAATAGGAGATTGATGCTTATCTAGTTGAGAAAACTACTTTGCAGTTGAATGGTTTTTATACAATATAATTATAGTACCGATGTTTTGCATTCATGGGGTTTAGCTTTATTGGGGTTTTTGAATCTGGGTGTTTTTTATTTTTGATTTTCTTTGGTGGGTGCCTTTTATTTTGGTGAGTTTTTTGGGATTGGTTTGAGATTTCTCTCTTCTTAAAATCTTTGTTTTGATTTTTGAATGTGGTACTCAATCTCCACTCACTACATGTTTTGAAAGAAATGATTTTTAAATGTTGTACTGAATGTGCTTAATTTATTTGTCTTGTCCTGTTCCTTTGCATTAAGACCAGTGGAACAGAAGAGTTTGATCCATGTAGTCAGCCTTAACTAATTTGGGATTGATGTTGTGTTGTTGTTGGGAATATTCAAACAGGACTTTGTTTGTTCAACATTGGAGTTTGAGAGCAGAAGCCACAAATGACCGGAGGAAATATGGTGATCGCTAATTTAAGGGGCGAACAAGCGAGGGATATATCTTCGTTTCTTTAAGGTCATGTTTAGTGATTTCAGCCGAAGAATGTTATTATTTTGATTATTTGATTTGAGCTTTATTCATTGTTTGATGGTTTTCCTTGTTATATTGTTCTTGAATATAATTATTTGTCCATGCTGCTATTTTATACAATATAATTATCGCCTAGTTGCCTAGTCTGCCTCCTAGGTAGCCAATAAACTTCAAAATATTTTTCACAAAAAATTAAGGGCTTGAAAGCCGAAAATGATTTTGGAGATTGATGCTTATCTAGTTGAGAAAACTACTTTGCAGTTGAATGATTTTTATACTTAAGCTGTGATGGCAATGTGATTGAAGGCTTTTTTTTTGTAACTTTGAATTGATTTTGTACAGAGGAGGTTGTAATGGTGGTAGAGACCATCGATGTCGTTACAGAGGTGGTGGAGGAGAACACTATTTGTTTGATTTTCAACCATTTTGGCGGGTTTCGTGAAATGTGTGGCTATCGATTTGTTGTTTTCTTGATTGGTTGTAGAACACTGCGAATTTCTTGATGGAATAATAATATTGCGAGTGGAATGTAGATTTGTTATATTTTCAATTGAAAATGAAAATGAAAATTAATTATGGGCATTTTCAGCTATTATTTTTTAAAAATTACATTTGATAGGGGTTTGAAACCCTTATGTAAGCCTTTGACGATAATATAGAGGTTTCAAACCCCTATGAAATCACTACAATTGATAGGGGTTTGAAACCCCTATGTAAGCCTCTGAAGATATTATAAGGTTTCAAACCCCTATGAAATAGCCAGATTTGATAGAGGTTTAAAACGCTTATGTAAGCTTTGAAGATACGATAACGCCTTAAAAGATAACGCTTTTCATAAATGTCAAAAACCTCTATGAAAAGTCTTTCATAGGGGTTCAAAACCTCTATGAAAAGTCTTTCATAGAGGTTCAAAACCTCTATTAAAAGCTGAATTTGTTCTAGTGGAAGCCATATTTGCTTCTTTCTTAATCAATTGTTTTATTTAAACACATTATATATAAGATGATTAAGCATAATGTAATTTAAATTTTTAATTATATATATAGTCATATGACACCATAAATGAAGAAATAGCTAGAACATTTGTATTTATTTTAAAATGTTTATAAACAAACCGTTACTTAAGATATATTTAATCGCTCATAAAATACTTTAATGTGTTATTCTTAATTGAATTTAAGGCAAAGGAAACTTAAGAGTCTCCTGATTGAAGAAAATTAACTTCCGATTAATAGTTTTTAAACGTCTCTAAAAAATGAACTAATCAACTTCTTCATAATTATTTGTGACATTAAGAATTATAACCGATACCATTAACATCATTCCATTACTATTTTTCATTAAGAGCCCCTAATTTATTTAGATGCTTTAGTTATTGCTATATATAATCGGTAAAGAATATATATTCTTGCTATTTATTATTAGCTTTAATGTGAATAAGAAACCTAAAAGGCAACTTTTAAACATATCTCAAAGGCAAGAACTATTGATCTTCTTCACCGGTAAAAAAAAAATTATCATTTAGTAAGAACACATCTGCCAATTACTAAATTATATCATCAACGATTAAGAAATCAACCAAAGAAAGACGCTAGCAGTTGGGATCCAACAATCATGCATGTTATATATGAAATATGAAATATTATATTACTATCATAAAGCAGTGACACATAATCCATGAAATTAATGATAATAATAATAATAAAAGAAATTAATGATTTAGTGGTGTCCGTTGAATCTAGCTACTTAAATCAGATAGCTTTCAATTACATCATCTTGACTAAGAAATTAACGAGAACGATCTATCTACACCACTTGTTCAGACTTTGGCTACTAGTGACTATGATCATCATCGATGTGATTAATTTGTTAGTTTTGCACTTAGATTGCAGAGGGGTTAAAACTAATCAGATCGATCATGTGAGCATGATCAGATTGCATTGTTTCAAAATCAAAAGCTATAGAAAATCATAGTTAAAGAGAAATGTACTGTACATCAAGATAATTTTTTTAAAAAAAAACTTATCAAGATTAAACTCATAAATCATAGAAAACCCTACCGATCTAGTAGGTTATGATATCACATATAAGCATTCTTAAACATAAGAATTAGATTAAATAGAAAATTACCTGCGGAAGTGATTAGATAGACTCGTAAAACTCAAAGATCATATCATTCTCATGAGCCTCAACGTTCGACATATTGTTTGATGGTACAAGTGTCATTTTCTAGGCTTGATGGAGAACCTTTAAGCTTCCTACATTAATATCAATTTCCATCAAATTGGTAATGATAATGAAAGCTCAAGAGTCTTTAGGTCCATACATTACATAATGTATTCATTACATAAATTAAAAGTATTATAAGACACAATATGGTCTTACACGGTTCCTAGTTCTTGGGGGCTTCTCGAATCCATAACTCCTCCAGGGTCCAACCCTACCACACGCGCATATCCTACATCGTGGGTGCAAAACACGGACACCTTTTTATTTTGTTTGTTTGTTTTGGTTTCCGCACCAACTATACGTCAACTCTACTGACCATTTAAACTATCAACAACCAATTAAGCTACTCTAGATGGAAGAGGGGCAAATGGGTAGGGAAATACCCACGGGTGATGAGGATTTATTTTAATCGGTGAATTCCCAACAGAGATACCCATAGGTAATCCCCATAAGGATACCCATCTACCCATAAGGATTCTCATATATCAATTTATATACCATATGATATTTATTATTTATATATAAATATTATATAATATTACATAGTTTTCACTCCGAAACACTTATACATATAACAAAAAACCTCTTAATGAGATTCATAATTTTAATTTATTTGGTTAATTAATAACTATATGTTTTGTTTTGAATTGTTTGCAACTATATTTATATTTTAAAATCTTAGGATCAAAAGTACTGAAAAAAGTTGATGACTTGGTGGTTTTAAGAGATAGTGAGACTTTAATGAATATTTTGAATTTGAACTTTTTGTTTTGCATATGCCAATGATTTGGTAGAATCTTATTTATAAATGTTAGCACTTAGTAGTTAAAACTCTTATTGCATGATATGTTGATTTTTTTTTATTTTTGTTGAAATTTCAACAATTGTATTGTTATGTATGGATATTTGACACCTTATTTCTTATAATTCTTTTTTTTTTTGAAAATCCCCGCGGAGATCCTGAATGAGGAATAAAATGGGGAAAAAACTTTCTCAAGGGATTCCCCATCCTCGCGAAAATCTCCATGAAAATCTCCATAGGGGTCCCTAATGGAGAATGAAATAGGTAATACATTTTACCCATGGAGATTCTTCATATCCACGGAGATTTGATAGGTATAAGGATGTGTATGAGAATTCATCCCCAAATGGGTATAGGTATGGGTGATAAATCGTTTTTAGTGGATATGAGTATGGGAATAAGGTCCCCATCTCCTACCTTACCTATTTGTATCCCTAGGTCGAACATGCGTTCTACCTTTTTTACAATGTATTCTCTAAATTCTCACCAAATGTCAAACTACATTGTCTACCACATTATGGAGCGCATGTTCCACGCATGCTCATTAAAAGATCTAAACAAGAAAATCGATTGTCATAAATGTTTCTAATCGATTACACACTATGAAAGAAGGGAAAATGTTAAAATGATACCCCAAGTGACACTCGTGTGACTTAACATACAGGCCCACATGAAAATGTAGTGCCCGCATCCATGAGACTTGTTGGTGCCCGCCTCGAGATATACATGCACCCTACGTGTTTTGCATTGAAAGCTCTTTACGCATACTCATTTTCACATGGACCTGCATGTCACATCACACGAGTGTCACTTGATGTGACATTCTAACATTTTTCCATGAAAGAAGTGAGTATAATTTCGTTGTGTTTGAGTAATTTAATTGATAGTTTTTATTTACAAGGACTTTTTTTATAATTTTTATTGAATAAAAAAATGAATGGATGTCAAAAGACTTCCAAACAATTGCCAGCTAACACCTCTAAAAGAATATGAGGCTCGCCGAGGGCACCCTACCAATTCATGAAGGCACCCTCTTATTGAGGACATAAAGCAAATTACCAAGGGCACCCAAAATCACCAGCCCACCACCGTGCATATGAACCCTGAAATTTGAGATCAATCCATTGCAAGCAACCTACGAACCCCGGATTTGTCATCGTTCCTCTCCTCTTTTCCCTGTTGTAGGCGGATTTTGGTTGTTTCGTTCGAGTTTGGAGGCTCACCGAATTAATAGATTTGGTCTCGACATTAGGGCTAAGATTCGCCGTCGTTCTCACGCTCAAGCCGTGAAATCGATCGATTGAAGGTACGTTGATAGTCTAATTAAGTTGCATTTGGTCGATTATTTGTTATATTTGTGTAGCGGTGCATTCAATGGTACGTGCATTGCGAATTAACAGGCCAGAAAAAATTAGTACAGTCTCAGCTAAGCATGGCCGAGACGCAGAGGAAGTTCTTGGAAACTCGTGGTTCTCGGCCAGAGAAGAGAGAATATAGTCTCGACAATGAGTGGTCGAGACTAATTTTGTTATATCGGTCACGCGTCACATAAAATTGTAATTGTGTTATTATGTTAGGTAGCGTAATGCTGTGACTGCTCTCGGGTACCATCTCACGAGAGTAATTCAAAGTGTATAGTCGATGTCATATTGGTGATGTACAACCGAGAAAGTAGTAGTTGTCTCGGTTGTGCACGACCGAGACTTATATTGATATCTCCGTCACGTGTCACCGAGATTGTTATTGTTTTCTCGGACCTACTTAACCGAGACTATGGAAATGGAAGACTTTGCTCCTTTTTTATATTCCTCTTCTATTTTTGCGGCAGAAGCTTACTTGATGTAGTCTTCTCAGGTATGGCTCATTTGAAAGCCCCGGTGACTAGGGAGGAGGTTGGTATTGAGGTGTCGAGGGGTAACCGTGGGCGAGGCAGACGGAAACCCCGACAACATCTTATTGAAAAGAGAAAGAGCAAGAGAAGGTGGATGTGAAAGGGTAAGATTGGTGGAGGACGTGCAAAGAAATTAGAATTGCACGACAAACATTGACATGTAGCGACACTTAGATCTTGTCGTTGCCCGAGGCGATGATGAGGCTCATGCATCAGAGTCTAGTAGTAGTGACTCATCAGCACCGGCGGACACCATAAGTAGTGATCATAATGTGGGTGGGAGTACTAGTGGTGGAGGTGCCCATAATGAAGGAGAGTCACAAGGGCATAGCGAAATGTGTGCTCCTTTCCCTGGTGGTCTTAAAGATGGATCATTGTTGAAGAGCTTTAAAGATCATGTTGCATTAGCGATTTGGAGCAATGAGGTATATAAATTTCTCCTTGTACGGAGTAGATAAAAATTTTGGGTTTTCACTAAGTTGACGGAATGTTTGTTGTTATTGCAGGATCGTCCGACACTCAAGTGTATCAATCATGGTGCTCAGATCCAAGAATGGGACTTATAGTCGTGCCACCCTGACACCGCGGGCCTTTAGAGGATTACTCAACACTCTGGTTGAATACGTTGATAGACTGCTCATACTGCAAGGCTACAAGGAGGTTATCTCTACCTTTGTGGAGCGCTGGCAGCCGGAGACGAACACATTTCACTTACCATTCGGTGAAATGTCGATCTCTTTGAGGATGTGAGCATGCTCCCGAAGATTCATGTCACGGGCAAGGTGGTAGCAATTGAGAACTTTGCGAGGTACACCGATGAATCTCGCTCGGATGCGATTAATCTGGTGTCCAAACTACTTGGGGTTAGCATCGAAGATGCTGAGGAGGAAGTGAACATCAGCAAGGGGCTCACAATGCGAAAAGGTTGGCTGAAGAGTCGATGGTGCCCCAAAGCTGGATTGAGGAACACAACTTATCCTCCTGTGGAATGCACAACCCGAGCGTACTTGTTGTACCTACTTTCTTGCACCCTTTTTGTGGATAAGAGTGGATCTCGGGTATCCATTGCGTTGTTGAAGCTTCTTGAAGATTTGGACGACGTGGGAAACTATGCATGGGGTGCAGCTGCATTAACGTACTTGTACCGACACTTGGGGTCTGCCACCAGAGTACAAGTTTCTCAAATTGCCGGCTACCTCACATTATTTGAGGTTTTTTATTAAATCGACTAGACTTCTTTTCTGAGTAATTAGTATTTATTTTTGCATTTTTCCTCTAACTAGCGTTGTAACTATTTGCAGGGATGGGTGTACGAGCATTTCAAGCTTGGACTCGCCACACCTAATTCAAAATACATGGACTACGTGCAACCTCGTGTCTGCTAATGGGTTCAAAAACACGAGACCGTGATGAATCTTGACAAGATTGGGTCCATTAGGCGAACATTGGACAGGTTGGGCCAAGTGAGGTGAGATACTACACCCTTCTTGTCGGTAAATGTTAAATTTAGTTTAGGGTTACTAATTATGGTTGTGTACATTTCATTAGGTTACTTGGGACCCATATGTTAATCACCGGGTTCCAATTCATCTCTAATTAACTTAAGCGCCTGTTGAGAGACATAACCACGCAATCGGCGATATAACTCATCAAAATATTCATGTTGGACCACATTCAAACTGAGCTCAAATGATGCCTTGATGTTGTTATGTTGGATCTTAAGGATTCCATCAACCACATTCCACAAAGTCTCAAAATTTTCCTAACTATTGCCAAGATGTAGTTTCAACGTGGAATGCACAGACTCAACCCTTTGTGTTGTTGTTTCCCCAAAGTGCATAATTCGATTTGTTCATGTCGGTACAAATTTCTCCTTGTAGGTCTTTACCCATGTGTTCTCCAAGTAATCAGTAAGACCCTTCAAATTCCTGAACTCACAACGCAAGTCATTCATCCTAAGTTCGAATAAGGCCTCGGAACTTAGCATACATCACACTCGTCCACCTATCCATGAAACGAGCGAAGCCTTCGTTATCCCAAACATCTTCTTAGTCTTGGCCAATACTATTTTATTGATATGCCAAGAGCAAAGAAGGTGAGACGATGATGGGAATACTTATTCGATGGCACTAATAAGGCCTAAGTCCAGATCCGTAACAAACACTTCAGGTTTAGGCCACCCATCAGTATGGATCTCAAGTTCACAAGTGCCCAAACATAATTTGCAAGACTTTTTGATGATATGAAAGCAAACCTAACGGAGAACGTCAAATGCGTTAAAGTGATGCCAATAATCTCCAACAAAGGCATTCGATACCTATTTGTTTTGTAAGTGCAATCCATTAAAATTACCGATGAGAAACACCTTAGCAACTTGATTGAATCAAGATGTGACCAAAACAAATCAGTGACGATATTCATATCGGGATGCTTCCTATGCCACAAAATCCACTTATTCTTCTCCAATATGTGCAATAGTTGTTGCATTTGAGTCCTCCTATCCGCATCCTCAATTCTAAATTTTTGTCATGCATTATATATTGTATGCATTGTCGATATGTTTGTAACATCTCTTTGCTTCAACGTATTGAGGACGTCTCTTGGCTTCACATTACCCTTTTCATTTGCACCACAACCTCCTGCTCCCCCTTATCCAATCTTCCGGCAAATGAGTGGTTGTCCAAGTTTTTCGCGGGGTCGTAATTGTGCCTCCCACATATGACAGTGACATACCACAAAGAGTTAGCATTTTTCTTGATGTTAATAAGGAAAGGGCATCCACATTTCTTTGTACCGGTTTGAGACCTCCCCGTTTCCTTTTCTTCTTCATTTCTTGGTTTCAAAGCAATTTTTTTCATTTTACCCTTTCCAAGTCTTTGTGACATTCCCCACATGTACCAGACCTCTCACACGCAAGTCTCACCCTTCCCCTGCGCTTAATCTCTCCGGAATTAGAGTGCTTCATTACTAACACAAATTTGTTCTCCCGACCTATCATTTGAAGCCATGAAATTGCCGATTCTCTATATAGGAATGGTCTATTGTTAGGGCATGTGCCCTAGGTCAATCCATTAGCTGTCTTTATGAATATTTTTAGTTAATAAAATAGAGGATTTCATTTGTTGTTTATTATAATTAATTTACATGTTTACATTATAATAAGATCCATGGGTATTTGCAGAAATATCTTAAATTTCCCTAGTCGATCATTATACTGGGAACTATAATGAATCAAGACTAGTGTGAGTCTTGATTGATGATCATATGATGATTATATGTATAGGGATACGAATCAAGATCACGAGTACTTGTTAGGGAACAAAGTACTGGAATGACCCGCTTTGAGAACATCACATGGATTAAGTCATAGTGATTTCTCATGATAGGTATATTTTTCAGTCCTTTGACTTGAGATGACCAGAGACTTCAACATTAGAAACATAGTGATTTGACACAATCAAACGTTGCCTTTAACCAGACGATTATAAAAGTTGTGATTGGTTAATGTGTGAGCAATGTGATGAAATTGTGTAATCGAGATAGAATTTGTCCCTTTCATATAAAGAGAGATATCCAGTGGATCCCTTGATGTGTTAAACTATTAAAAGGCCTAGCCTAAGTGAATTGATATTGATCAATGTCACTTGGATGTTTTCGGTCTACCTAGATATGGAGACTAGTACGATTGAACATGTTGGATGACAATTCCATGCCTTATTTTTGATAAAAAAGATATCGTGTGACAAAAGGATGTTGTATACACTATTGATTAGGTTGCATCGATTTGATATTCGTACAACTTGGGTAGTCATAATGTATTGCTAGAGGCCGCTTATGACTTGTAGACCAAAATGTGTTTTGGTACACTGCCAACACTGTATGAGCCTATTGGTCGCACACTAAGAGTTTTACGAGATTTTAAGATGCTTTAAAAAAATGAATTTTATGTGATAAAATTCATGATAGAAACATCCTTGTCGTGTATTACACTTATACTTCTTTAAGTAGGGGTATATGTGTAATTTACTTAACCGTCTATATACAAGGGTCGTATAAATAGACGCTTTATGTTAGAACACACGGATGAAATTTTAGGGTCGAAACTCTATTTTCGTTTAGAAATGAATTAGGGTTTTTTGGTACGCTTTGGATCGTTGCCAACGACGAACGCCCTCTATCAGCAGTCCACACACGAACAGCGACCAAGATTTGAAGTGCTAGCTTCGAGAGAATACCAAACCTTTTGTTTTTCTCTCCAAAACGATCCAGAGCATACCAAAAAACCCTAAGTCATTTTTTAAATGAAAAAGGAGTTTTGGCCTTTTGATCTTTCGTTAGTGTATTCTAACTTAAAGCGTCTATTTATATAACTCTTGTATATAGACGGTTAAGTAAATTACACATATACCCCTACTTAAAGAAGTATAAGTGTAATACACCACAAGGACGTTTCCGTCATGAATTTTATCATATAAAATTCATTTTTCTGAACCATCTTAAAATCTCGCAAAATCATTCTTAGTGTGCGACCCAATAGGCTCATACAACGTTGGCGTGTACCAAAACACATTTTGGTATATTATGACTACCCAAGTCGTACGAATATCAAATCGATACAACCTAATCAATAATGTATATAACATCCTTTTGTCACACGATATCCTTTTGATCAAACATAAGGCATGGAATTGTCATCCAACATGTTCAATCGTACTAGTCTCGATCTCTAGGTAGACTGAAAACATCCAAGTGACATTGATCAATATCAATTCACTTAGACTAGGCCTTTTAACAACCTAACACATCGAGGGATCCACTAGATATCTCTCTTTATATGAGAGGACAAATTCTATCTCGATTACACAACTTCATCACATTGCTCACACAGTAACCAATCACAACCTTTATAATTGTCCAGCTAAAGAAAACGTTTGATTGTGTCAAATCACTGTGTTCCTAATGTTGAAGTCTCTGGTAATCTCAAGTCAGAGGACTGTAATATATACTTATCATGAGAAACAACTATGACTTAATCCATGTGATGCTCTCATAGCGGGTCGGTCCAGTACTTTGTTCCCTAACAAGTACTCGTGATCTTGATTCGTATCCCTATACGTATAATCATCATATGATCATCAATCAAGACTCACACTAGTCTTAATTCATTATAGTTCCCAGTATAATGATCGACTAGAGACATTTAGGATATATATGTAAATCCCCATGGATCTTATTATAATGCAAACATGCAAATTAATTATAATAAACAGCAAATGAAATCCTCTATTTTATTAACTAAAAGTATTTCATAAAGACAGTTAATGGATTGACCTAGGGCACATACCCCAACATCTCCCACTTGCACTAGGGCCAATCATACATGCATATAATGCCTAATGATCTAACATGACCATTTTGTTTTGCTTGTGGAAGAGCTTTTGTCAATGGATCCACAACGTTGTCTTTAGTAGGTACTCTGCAAATTTTTACGTCTCCCCTCTCAATAATTTCTCTAATGAGATGAAAACGCCTGAGTATATGTTTGGATCTGTGATGTGATCTAGGTTCCTTGGCTTTGTGCTATTGCCCAGTTATTGTCACAATACAAACAAACAGGGTTAGCAATACTTGGAACCACACCTAGTTCATAAATGAACTTTTTGATCCAAACGCCTCCTTTCTTTGCATCGAACGCATTTTGCAATATACTCGAACTTCCGTTGTAGAATATGTCACAATCTCTTGCTTCGAACTTTTCCACTTCTTGCACCCCCATTCAAAATAAACACATATCCCGATTGCGATCTAAAATTATCTATATCGGTTTGAAAACTTGCATCTGTGTAACCATTTACAACTAGATCATTTTCAAAACCTCCATAGACCAAGAACACTTCCTTAGTCCTTCTTAAGTACTTAAGGATGTTCTTTCTTGCTATCCAGTGACTCTCACCTGGATCGATGATATCTGCTTGTAGTGCTCAAAGCATATGATACATCGGGTCGAGTGCATAACATGACATACATGATAGATCCAATAGCTGATGCATATGGAATCTTATTCATACGGTCTCGCTCATCATTTGTCTTAGGACATTGAGTCTTCTTGAGACTTATGCCGTGAGACATTGGCAACAATCATCTTTTAGAGTCTTGCAAAGCCGAACCTATTCAAGCACCTTGTCTATGTAAGCACTCGACTTAGACCAGATTAGCCTCTTAGATCTATCCCTATAGATCTTTATCCCTAGGATATAGGCTGCATCTCCTAAGTCTTTCATTGAGAAACACTTCCCTAACCAAGACTTGACATTCGCAATGTTGGGATGTCATTTCCAATTAATAATATATCATCAACATACAAGTACCGAAAAACAACTACACTCCCCGACCTTCTTGTATACACAAGGCTCGTCTTCGTTCTTAATAAAACCAAAATCCTTGATTGCTTCATCAAAACGAAGATTCCAACTCCGAGAAGCTTGCTTTAATCCATAAATGGATCTTTGAAGCTTGCATACCTTCCTAGAATTCTCAGGATGTATAAAACCTTCAGGTTGTGTCATATACACGTCCTCGAGCAGCTTTCCATTAAGAAATGCTATTTTTACATCCATTTGCCATATTTTATAGTCATAATATGCAGCAATGGCAATTAAAATTCTTATGGATTTAAGCATGGCTACTGGCGAAAAAGTTTCATCATAATCAACACCTTGAGTCTGCTGAAACCTTTTGCTACAAGTCTTGCTTTAAAAGTATGCACTTTGCCATCCATGTCAGTTTTCTTCTTGAAAACCCATTTACATCCAATGGTCTTACCACCTTCAGGTAAACAACCAAGTTCCAAACTTGGTTATCATACATGGATTGAATCTTAGAGTTCATGGCACTTAGCCATTTATCTGAGTCCGGTCCAGACATAGCCTCCTGATAAGTGGTGGGCTCATTTTGGTCTATAAGCAACACATCACGACTATCAGTAATGAGAAATCCGAATCTCTCTGGCTCATGTCTTACCCTACTAGATTTACGTGGGCCTTGTGTCACTTGTGGAGGTTCAACTGGTTCGAAACGTTGTTGAACTTCCAGTAGCGGTTCAGTGTTTACGTGTGATTCTTGAACTTCTTCAAGATTTATTTCTCTCCCACTAGTGTCTTTTGAAATAAACTGCTTTTTCCATAAAGGCACCATACCGAGCAACAAACACTTTGTTCTCGGCGGGATTATAAAAGTAATATCCTTTTGTTTCCTTAGGATACCCCACAAATAAACACTTGTCGATTTAGGTGCTAGTTTTTCGAGACTTGTCGCTTTACGTAAGCCTCACAACCCCAAATCTTAAGGAAAGACAAACTAGGTCTCTTCCCGTACCATATCTCATATGGTGTTTTATTAACCGCTTTAGAAGGAACTCGATTTAGAGTGAAAGCCGCAGTTTGTAATGCATAACCCCAAAAGGATAATGGAAGATCTGCATGACTCATCATAGATCGAACCATATCTAATAAGGTTTGATTTCTCCTTTCAGAAACTCCATTTCATTGTGGAGTTGCTGGTGGAGTCAATTGGGAGACGATCCCACAATTTCTAAGATGATCATCAAATTCTTGGCTTAAATATTCACCACCTCGATCTGATCGAAGTGTTTTGATAGTTTTACCAAGTTGATTACGCACTTCATTTTGAAACATTCGAAACATCTCAAATGATTCACTTTATGTTTCATAAGATATACATAACCATATCTCTGAAATCATCGGTAAATGTAATGAAGTACTTGATAACCTCCTCTAGCCATTGTGCTTATAGGACCGCATACATCAGTATGTATTAGACCCAATAAATCACTTGCCCTTTCACTATGTCCGGTAAAGGGACTTTTAGTCATCTTGCCTAGTAAACAAGATACGCATGTTTCATATGTTTCTAAATCAAATGAATCTAGAAGTCCACCTTTATGGAGCTTCGTTATCCGTTTCTCATTTATGTGCCCGAGACGACAATGCCAAAGATAGGTTTGATTACAGAAATGACAATTTTCTTCCTTTTCTTTTGGGT
This sequence comes from Stephania yunnanensis, assembly GCA_039657365.1. NCBI lineage: Eukaryota > Viridiplantae > Streptophyta > Magnoliopsida > Ranunculales > Menispermaceae > Stephania > Stephania yunnanensis. Next base: position 46,270,777 of record CM077585.1, on the reverse strand, counting down.
GTTTTGAAGCAGGAACGGGGGGCTTGACTTGTTCCATAGGCTTTGCGACAGGTGCAGCAACAGCCTTGGCAACTCTAGCCTTGCCTTTGCCTTTCTTCTTCATTCCCTTTCCCTTTTGGACCATCAACACATTACTAGAGGGTTTCTTGATATTTTGTTCAGCAGTTTTGAGCATCAAATGCAACCCCGAAATTGATTTCTCCATATTATTCATATTGTAGTTCATCACAAATTGTGAGTAACTTTCTGGTAATGAATTTAGGATCAAATTCGTAGCCAACTCTTGGCTTATGGGAAATCCGAGTCTATCAAGCTGGTCAACATAGCCCTTCATCTTCAGAACATGAGGACTAACTGACGCACCCTCAGTCATCTTGCAAGAATGTAGGTTCTTGTCTGTCTCGAACCTTTCTTGCCTAGCTTCTTTGTTGGAACATTTCCTTCAGCGTTATAGCCATGTCGTAGGCTTCCATTAGTTCCATGTCCTTCCGAAGTTCGGGAACCATAGTTGCCAGCATAATACATGCAACATCAGTAGAATCGTTGACATGCTTATTATGCGCATCCTTCACAGCTTTCGTAACATTGGCTGGTGGGTCCTCAGGGATTGGAACATCTAGGACATACAACTTGCGTTCATGCTTAAGAACAATTCTCAAGTTTTTGAACCAGTCAAGAAAGTTAGTCCCAGATAGCTTATCCTTCTCAAGGATGGATCGCGATGACGAGGGGATTATTGTTACTTGAAGAGGCCATTGATCTACAATAAAGATTATGCAAAGTTTATTTTAGTATAGAGGAATAGACTCCCACTAAATTAACAACCCTCCTAAAATGTATTGTTTATTTAGGGGACTAAAATCCATATTTCACCTAATTCTGTGACAGCTATGGCATGAAACACAGAACTAGATTATTTAGGTAGGTAACAGTTACCAATTACATCTTATGTAATTTTTAGATCCTTTTATGAGATACGGGACATCTTATGTCTTAGCATGTTTTTATCTCATCATTTGCCTAAAGCTCAAAACTATTTTGATGGCTTTATTAAGTTGGACCATTTTAAACATTTAGGTAACTCTTACCCAACTTGTCTCACTAAGATAACACAATACACCCCAATTATGGCTGAAACTATATTAGTGTGATCGAGCCTTGACAAGTGTTTAAAATGGATGGCGTGAGACTTAAAATTTAATAGAGGGATTTTACTCAGTTTTAGTGATTTTTATGTAAACAATGAAATATCATATATTTTATTGATTTGTTCAATCACTAAACAATTTGGAATTTTTTTATTTTTTTTTTAGAAGACGAATCTCAATTTCGAAAATTAAAATTCGCTATAGAAAATCATATTTTTCGCTGATTTTATTATCATAAATTAACCCCTTAATTTATTCGAAATTAAGTCAATTAAAACATTTTAATTAACCCGGGCCCGCATCTAACTAATCATCTTATCCTAATCCAATTAGGACTAATCTTATCCTAATCCAATTAGGACTTTCTTATCCTAATCCAATTAGGACTAATCTTATCATAATCCTATTAGGACTAATCTTATCCTAATCCAATTAGGACTAATCTTATCCTAATCCTATTAGGACTAATCTTATCCTAATTCAATTAGGACTTATCTTATCCTAATCCAATTAGGACTAATCTTATCCTAATCCTATTAGGACTTGAGATATTTGAATCCTAGCATATCACCAATAACAAGATTCTTGATATTTATCTCATATTCTAATTTGTTATCTATCTTTATCAAATAGAAACTTCATAACAAAATAGATATAACAATATAAATAATTAATTTCGAAAATTAATTACTTATTTTGAATTTAAGATATTTGAATCCTAGAATATCACCAATAACAAGATTCTTGATATTTATCTCATATTCTAATTTGTTATCTATCTTTATCAAATAGAAACTTCATAACAAAATAGATATAACAAGATAAATAAATAATTTCGAAAATTAATTATTTTTAAATAAATAATTTCGAAAATTAATTATTTGCAATTTCGGTCTTCATCCAAACAATCACAAACATGTAATTGAATCATGAACTACTATCCCAATCGAACCTAATGGTATCATGGATCATAGAACACAAAACTAATTTCAATTAAATCACGAATATATGTATCATATACACAAAACATGATAATAAATCTCACAGAAAACTTATGTATATCACATATACATCAACTATTAACATGCTTTCAATCATATATCATGTATATATCAGAAGAAAACATGCAATGAGTTTAATGGAATCGAACTCGATGGCTCTGATACCACTGTTGGGTTTTGGGGTTCATACGCAGCGGAAATTACAAAACAATTTTGACAAAAACCCCAACAGGATCCGAATCTAATTCCATTAAAAACGTTTAAACCATGAAAAACTTAATCATACCTTAGTCGCAATATACCTTTCTGAAGGTTGATCGATCTCTAAGGCGTTGCCAACGACGAACGCCCTCTATCAGCGGTCCACACACGAACAGCGACCAAGATTTGAAGTGCTAGCTTCGAGAGAATACCAAACCTTTTGTTTTTCTCTCCAAAACGATCCAGAGCATACCAAAAAACCCTAAGTCGTTTTATAAACGAAAAAGGAGTTTTGGCCTTTTGATCTTTCGTTAGTGTATTCTAACTTAAAGCGTCTATTTATACAACTCTTGTATATAGACGGTTAAGTAAATTACACATATACCCCTACTTAAAGAAGTATAAGTGTAATACACCACAAGGACGTTTCCGTCATGAATTTTATCATATAAAATTTATTTTTCTGAACCATCTTAAAATCTCGCAAAATCATTCTTAGTGTGCGACCCAATAGGCTCATACAACGTTGGCAGTGTACCAAAACACATTTTGGTATACAAGTCATAAGCGGCCTCTAGCAAGACATTATGACTACCCAAGTCGTACGAATATCAAATCGATACAACCTAATCAATAATGTATATAACATCCTTTTGTCACACGATATCCTTTTGATTAAACATAAGGCATGGAATTGTCATCCAACATGTTCAATCGTACTAGTCTCGATCTCTAGGTAGATCGAAAACATCCAAGTGACATTGATCAATATCAATTCACTTAGACTAGGCCTTTTAACGATCTAACACATCGAGGGATCCACTAGATATCTCTCTTTATATGAGAGGGACAAATTCTATCTCGATTACACAACTTCATCACATTGCTCACACAAGAACCAATCACAACCTTTATAATCGTCCGGTTAAAGACAACGTTTGATTGTGTCAAATCACTGTGTTCCTAATGTCGAAGTCTCTGTAATCTCAAGTCGAGGACTTGTAATATATACTTATCATGAGAAACAACTATGACTTAATCCATGTGATGCTCTCATAGCGGTCGGTCCAAGATACTTTGTTCCCTAACAAGTACTCGTGATCTTGATTCGTATCCCTATACGTATAATCATCATATGATCATCAATCAAGACTCACACTAGTCTTAATTCATTATAGTTCATCGACTAGAGACATTTAGGATATATATGTAAATACCCATGGATCTTATTATAATGCAAACATGCAAATTAATTATAATAAACAGCAAATGAAATCCTCTATTTTATTAACTAAAAGTATTTCATAAAGACAGTTAATGGATTGACCTAGGGCACATACCCCAACACGATCAACCTTCAGAAAGGTATTTTGCGATCGAGGTATCATTTAGTTTTCTTGGTTTAAACATTTTAATGGAATTAGATTCGGATCATGCGTGAGTTTTTGTAAAAATTGTTTTGTACTCTCCGCTGCGTATGAACCTCAAAACCCAACGGTGGTATCAGAGCCTTCGAGTTCGATCCCATTAAAAACATTGCATGTTTTCTTCTGATATATACATGATATATGATTGAAAGTATGTTAATAGTTGATGTATATGATACATATATTCGTGATTTAATTGAAATCAGTTTCGTACATCCTAGTAACCATGTTAGGTTAATTCGAATAATTTTAATGAATTGAATTTCGTGTTCTGTGATCCATGACACCATTAGTTATAATCTTTATTTTTCATGTATTGATGCGTGGATGAAATCTCTATAATTCAGTTTGCATATTTAGGTTACATTGTTTTACGTTTCTTAAATTGTATAAGTCTGAATATTAATTTGAAACTAATATGATTAGGTTCGATTAGGATAGTAGTTCATGATTCAATGACATGTTTGTGATTATTTGGATGAGGACCGAAATTGCAAATAATTAATCTTCGAAATCGTTTATTTATCTCTTTATATCTATTTTGTTATGAAATTTCTATTTGATAAGATATAGATAACAAATTAGATTAATAAATATTAGCAAAATCGGTTTCGTTTTCCCTATTGGATAGGAGATAAATATGGAGAATTTTGTTATTGGTGATATGCTATGATTCAAATATCTTAAGTCCTAATTGGATTATGATAAGATGATTAGTTCGATATGGGCCCGGGTTAATTAAAAATGTTTTAATTGACTTAATTTTGAATAAATTAAGGGGTAAATTTAGGATAATAAAATCACCGAAAAATATGATTTTCTATAGCAAATTATAATTTTCGGAATTGAAATTCGTCTTCTAAAAAAAAAAAAAAAAATGGGGCGCTGCCCCTTGTACCACCGCTCGCTGACCGGTCAGCGGACCGCCGTCTAACTAATCCTAGTGCACGGAAATTCTTTTATTAGTGAACAACATAAAAATCTCCAAATTGTTTAGTGATTTAACAAATCAATAAAATATATGATATTTCATTGTTTACATAAAATCACTAAAACTGAATAAAATCCCTCTATTAAATTTTAAGTCTCATGCCATCCATTTTAAACACTTGTCAAGGCCTCGATCACACTAATACAGTTTTAGCCATAGCAGGGTGTATTGTGTTATCTTCGTGAGACAAGTTGGATAAGAGTTACCTAAATGTTTAAAATGGTCTGACTTAATAAAGCTATCAAAATAGTTTTGAGCTTTAGGCACATGATGAGATAAAAACATGATAAGACATAAGATGTCTCGTATCTCATAAAAGTATCTAAAATTACATAAGATGTAATTGGTAATTGTTACCTACCTAAATAATCTAGTTATGTGTTTCATGCCATAGCTGTCATAGAATTATGTGAAATATGGATTTTAGTCCCATAAATAAACAATGTGTTTTAGGAGGGTTGTTAATTTAGTGGAGTCTATTCCTCTATACTAAAATAAACTTTGCATAATCTTTATTGTAGATTAATGGCCTCTTCAAGTAACAATAATCCCATGTCACTACGATCCATCCTTGAGAAGGATAAGCTATCTGGGATAAGCTATCTGGGACTAACTTTCTTGACTAGTTCAGAAACTTGAGAATTGTTCTTAAGCACGAACGCAAGTTGCATGTCCTGGATGCTCTAATCCCTAAGGACCCACCAGCCAATGCTACGAAAGCTGTGAAGGATGCACATAATAAGCATGTCAACGATTCTACTGATGTTGCATGTATTATGCTGGCAACTATGGTTCCCGAACTTCGATGGACATGGAACTAATGGAAGCCTACAACATGGCTATAACGCATTTGAAGGAAATGTTCCAACAAAGTTAGGCAAGAAAGGTTTGAGACAGTCAAAAACCCACATTCTTGCAAGATGACTGAGGGTGCGTCAGTTAGTCCTCATGTTCTGAAGATGAAGGGTTATGTTGACCAGCTTGATAGACTCGGATTTTCCATAAGCCAAGAGTTGGCTATGGATTTGATCCTGAATTCATTACCAGAAAGTTACTCACAATTTGTGATGAGCTACAATACGAATAATATGGAGAAATCAATTTCAGAGTTGCATTTGATGCTCAAAACTGCTGAACAAAATATCAAGAAACTCTCTAGTAATGTGTTGATGGTCCAAAAGGGAAAGGGAATGAAGAAGAAAGGCAAAGGCAAGGCTAAAGTTGTTAAGGCTTTCTGCTTTTTGTCGCAAAGCCTGTGGAACAAGTCAAGCCCCAGACTGTTCCTGCTTCAAAACACCCAAAAGAAAAGGAAGGAAATTGTCATTTATGTCATGCACCTGGACATTGGTTCAGAAATTACAAACTCTATCTGGAATATTTAAAGAAGAAAAAGGGTAGTGTGACTACTACTACAGATATTTATGTTATTGAAATTAATTTATCTACTAGTGATTCCTGGGTATTAGATACCAGCTATGGATCTCACATTTGTATAAATGTGTAGGGACTCACCAGAAATAGAAAGTTGAAGAAAGGAGAAGTCATCCTCCACGAAGGAAATGGAGCAAGAGTTGCTGCCCTAGGCTTTTTGGATCATATGACTTAGTTTTACCTAGTGGACTTATTTTAACTTTAAATAAATGTTATTTTATGCCCGCCTTGAGCAGAAACATTATTTATGTTTCATGCTTGGATATGGATGGTTTTGATTTAATTATTGCAAATAATAGATGTTTCATTTCTCGTAAAGCTATATTTTATGCAAATGCTGATTTGTGTGATGGTCTTTATATTCTAAGCATGAAAAGATCCACTGATACTCCAGTATTTAACATAAATACAAAGAGATTCAAGTCAAATGATTTGAGTCAAACTTATCTTTGGCATTGTCGTCTCGGGCACATAAATGAGAAACGCATAACGAAGCTCCATAAAGATGGACTTCTAGATTCATTTGATTTAGAAACATATGAAACGTGCGTATCTTGCTTACGAGGCAAGATGACTAAAAGTCCCTTTACTCGACACAGTGAAAGGGCAAGTGATTTATTAGGTCTAATACATACTGATGTATGCGGTCCTATAAACACAATGGCTAGAGGAGGTTATCGGTACTTCATTACATTTACTAATAATTTCAGCAGATATGGTTATGTATATCTAATGAAACATAAAGCTAAATCATTTGAGATGTTTTGAACGTTTCAAAATGAAGTGCAGAATCAACTTGGTAAAACTATAAAAACACTTCGGTCAGATCGAGGTGGTGAATATTTGAGCCAAGAATTTGATGATCATCTTAGAAATTGTGGAATTGTCTCCCAATTGACTCCACCTGCAACTCCACAGTGGAATGGAGTTTCTGAAAGGAGAAATCGAACCTTATTAGATATGGTTCGATCTATGATGAGTCATGCAGATCTTCCATTATCCTTTTGGGGTTATGCATTACAAACTACGGCTTTCACTCTAAATCGAGTTCCTTCTAAAGCGGTTGATAAAACACCATATGAGATATGGTACGGGAAGAGACCTAGTTGTCTTTCCTTAAGATTTGGGGTTGTGAGGCTTACGTAAAACAACAAATCTAAGAAAAACTAGCACTTAAATCTGACAAGTGTTTATTTGTGGGGTATCCTAAGGAAACAAAAGGATATTACTTTTATAATCCCATTGAGAACAAAGTGTTTGTTGCTCGGTATGGTGCCTTTATGGAAAAATAGTTTATTTCAAAAGACACTAGTGGGAGATAAATAAATCTTGAAGAAGTTCAAGAATCAAAGATAAACCCTGAACTGTTATTGGAAGTTCAACAACGTTTTGAACCAGTTGAACCTCTTCGAGTGACACAAGGCCAATGTAAACATGGTAGGGTAAGACATGAGCCAGAGAGATTCAAATTTTCATTATTGATAGTCTTGATGTGTTGCTTACGGATCAAAATGAGCGCACCACTTATCAGGAGGCTATGTATGGACTAGAGTCAGATAAATGGCAAAGTGTCATGAACTCTGTGATGCAATCCATGTATGATAGCTAAGTTTGGAACTTGGTTGATTTACCCGAAGGTGGTAAAACCATTGGATGTAAATATGTTTTCAAGAAAAAAACTGATATGGATGACAAAGTGCATACTTTTAAAGCAAGACTTGTAGTAAAAGGTTTCACGCAGACTCAAGGTGTTGATTATGATGAAACTTTTTCGCCAGTAGCCATGCTTAAATCCATAAGAATTTTAATTGTCATTGCTGCATATTATGACTATGAGATATGGCAATGGATGTAAAAATAATATTTCTTAACGGAAAGCCGCTTTGAGGACGTGTATATGACACAACCTGAAAGTTTTGTACATCCTGAGAATTCTAGGAAGGTATGCAAGCTTCAAAGATCCATTTATGAATTAAAGCAAGCTTCTCGGAGTTGGAGCCTTCGTTTTGATTAAGCAATCAAGGATTTTGGTTTTATTAAGAACGAAGATGAGCCTTGTGTATACAAGAAGGTCAGTGAGAGTGTAGTTATTTTTTGGTACCATATGTTGATGATATATTACTCATTGGAAATGACATCCCAACATTGCAGAATGTCAAGTCTTTGTTAGGGAAATGTTTCTCAATGAAAGACTTAGGAGATGCAGCCTATATCCTAGGGCTAAGGATATATAGAGATAGATCTAAAAGGCTAATCGGTCTAAGTCAGAGTGCTTACATAGATAAGGTGCTGAATAGGTTCAGTTTGCAAGACTCTAAAAGATGATTGATGCCAATGTCTCATGGCATAAGTCTCAGCAAGATTCAATGTCCTAAGACAAATGATGAACGAGACCGTATGAATAAGATTCCATATGCATCAGCTATTGGATCTATCATGTATGCCATGCTATGCACTTGACCTGATGTATCATATGTTTTGAGCACTACAAGCAGATCTCAGTCAGATCTTGGTGAGAGTCACTGGATAGCAATAAAGAACATTCTTAAATACTTAAGAAGGACTAAGGAAGTGTTCTTGGTCTATGGAGGTTTTGAAAATGATCTAGTTATAAATTGTTACACAGATGCAAGTTTTCAAACTGATATAGATGATTTTAGATCGCAGTCTGGATATATGTTTACTTTGAATGGGGGTGCAGTAAGCTGAAAAAGTTCGAAGCAAGAGACTGTGGCAGATTCTACAATAGAAGCTGAGTATATTGCAGTGTCCGATGCAGCAAATGAGGCAATTTGGATAAAAAAGTTCATTTCCGAACTAGGTGTGATTCCAAGTATTGCTAACCCTGTTTGTTTGTATTGTGACAATAACGGGGCAATAGCACAGGCCAAGGAACCTAGATCACACCACAGATCCAAACATATACTCAGGCGTTTTCATCTCATCAGAGAAGTTATTGAAAGGGGAGACGTGAAGATTTGCAGTACCTACTGAAAAGAACGTACGGACCCATTGACAAAAGTTCTTCCACAAGCAAAACATGATGGTCATGTTAGATCATTAGGCATTAGATGCATGTATGATTGGCCCTAGTGCAAGTGGGAAATGTCAGGGCATGTGCCATAGGTCAATCCATTAACTGTCTTTATGAATAGTTTTAGTTAATAAAATAGAGGATTTCATTTCCTGTTTATTATAATTAATTTACATGTTTACATTATAATAAGATCCATTGGTATTTGCAGAAATATCCTAAATGTCCCTAGTCGGTCATTATACTGGGAACTATAATGAATTAAGACTAGTGTGAGTCTTGATTGATGATCAAATGATGATTATACGTACAGGGATACGAATCAAGATCATGAGTACTTGTTAGGGAACAAAGTACTGGAATGATCCGCTATGAGAACATCACATGGATTAAGTCATAGTGGTTTCTCATGATAGGTATATTTTTCAGTCCTCTGACTTGAGATTACCAGAGACTTCAACATTAGGAACACAGTGATTTGACACAATCAAACGTTGTCTTTAACCGGACGATTATAAATGTTGTGATTGGTTATTGTGTGATCAATGTGATGAAGTTGTGTAATCGAGATAGAATTTGTCCTTCTCAAATAAAGAGAGATATCCAGTGGATCCCTCGATGTGTTAGAGTGTTAAAAGGCCTAGTCTAAGTGAATTGATATTGATCAATGTCACTTGAATGTTTTAAGTCTACCTAGAGATCGAGACTAGTATGATTGAACATGTTGGATGACAATTCCATGCCTTACGTTTGATCAAAAGGATATCGTGTGACAAAAGGATCTTGTATACACTATAGATTAGGTTGTATCGATTTGATATTCGTACAACTTGGGTAGTCATAATGTCTTGCTAGAGGCCGCTTATGAATTGTATACCAAAATATGTTTTGGTACACTGCCAAGGTTGTATGAGCCTATTGGGTCGCACGCTAAGAATGGTTTTGCGAGATTTTAAGATGGTTCAGAAAAACAAATTTTATATCATAAAATTCATGACAGAAACATCCTTGTCGTATATTACACTTATACTTCTTTAAGTAGGGGTATATGTGTAATTTACTTAACCGTCTATATACAAGGGTTGTATAAATAGACGCTTTAAGTTAGAACACACGGATGAAATTTTAGGGCCGAGACTCTATTTTCGTTTAGAAACGAATTAGGATTTTCTGGTACACTCTGGATCATTTTGGAGAGCAACAAAAAGGTTTGGTATTCTCTTGAAGCTAGCACTTCGAATCTTGGCCGCCGTTCGTGTGTAGATAGCTGATAGAGGGCGTTCGTCGTTGACAGCGCCTTAGAGATCGATCAACCTTTAGAAAGGTATTTTGCGACCGAGGTATGATTAAGTTTTCTTGGTTTAAATGTTTTAATGGAATTAGATTCGGATCCTGTTGAGGTTTTTGTCAAAATTATTTTGTAATCTCCGCTACGTATGAACCCCAAAACCCAACACCTACATGGTGTAAATGAATCCTTGTAGTCTGGAAATAAAATAGAAATTGGCATTACTTGCAATACAAACATTGTAATATTATGATCAACCAAAATGCACAGTGAATTCACCAAAAAATCCAAAAAACCACGTTTTCGATTGTACAGGTCCGAGACTATAAGTAGAGTTTCGTTCATGTCCAACCGAGACCTACGAAATAGTCTTGGTCATTCCATACCGAGACTATGACTTCGTTTCGTTCACAGCATGGTGTGAACTACGAACAATTCTCGGTGGATGTCGACTGAGACGTTTTCATAACTCTCAATCATTCGAGGTCGAATCAATCACGCTAGTGAAAAATCGTCTGAAATTTTGAGAAATCGCAAATAAAACACATTAAATTTCAAACAATTACCTCTTGTTCTACCTCCTCTTGCACCAATGCAGTACAATCTTCCATTTTATAGTCCAAACAAATTCATATTGCTCTAATTTACTAAACCCTACGTTGACAAACCAAACCATCAATTTCACAATTTTTTTCTCCAATAAACAGTTCCTTCAAAGCTTCATTTGGTTGTAAAACATTGTTACCTCGCTGTCGGGTTATGTCAAGATGCAAGAATTGATACACGCTCGGCAAACACAATTATGGTTTTAGGTTTCACTTGTGATCCAAGGTGTTGTGGTGCCCCAGTTTTGTTTTGAAAATGGTTTGTGGGGTTTGAGTGAGTATATATTAAGGGGCAAAATAGTCATTTACATTTTAGATGGGAGAATTACAAAAAATATAGGTGCCTTCATAAATTGGTGGGGTGCCCATAGTGGCCCTCAAGAAAATTGAGAATTTTATATTATTTACTAACTAGTAGAGTTTGAAAAAGGTTTTAAGCTCAACTCCTTAACAAATAATGTAGGAGAATCGTAGCGGGATCCAACACGGCTTGATTTTTTATTTTATTTTTTGGTTTACACCATTATATATGTATCCGTTACTCCACCTTGAGTACGACTAATCCGGATTCACACCAAGTCGCGCCTTACTCAGAGGAAGGAACAACCAACTATAGTGCCTCCATGCATAGGAGTACACACGGATTGCACTAATCCGCGGATCCAGTCCAATCTGAACTAATTATCACTAATTGGGTCAATCCTTTGACTCCTTGGACTGGATCGAACTAAAAAATCACTAATTTGGCTGGACTGATGGATTGCGGATCATATATTAAAAATTCGCGGATCCAATCCGATCCAATCTATTTATCACATCAATATATATATATATATGATCATATGTACTATATTATCTCAAATAACATTAACCTAAATTATCATGTAGAAATTATAGTATCTCAAAAACTATACTTGTTTTTTTAACTCTTTAATTACACTTCATACCTTTTTTTTGTACGTTGTATGTTGCAACATGCACCTTTTATATGCTTTTGTAAGGGTGTATGGTGCGGATTTGTGAATAACATATTTATTTATGTAGGAATTTGCATTTTAAAGGTTATTGTGATGACAAGTTTATGAAAAAATATGCTATAAATAAATTTGTGGGATGTATGTTATAAATTTGTCATTCATGAGATGCATAATTTTTGTGATTTATATGATACAAATTAATTTTATAAATTTTTTGATAGAAAAATGTCAATCCGTGAAACTTGATCTAGTCTGGTCCGCATTTTGCAAGTTGGATTAGTTGGATTGTAGAATTATTTGGACGGGATTGGATTGTAATTTTTTAATCTGCAATAATTAAATTGGATTGTAGATTGATCCTAATTAGACTGGATCCAATCCGTGTGCACCTCTATCCATGCATGCACATAACCAAGCTTGAAAACCTGGCCAGAGCTACAATTTCAATAAAATTGATCGCTTGTAATAATCGGTAACAAAACTCAGCTTTAGATTAATAAAAAACGACGTCATATCTTTAAGAAGGGAGTCCAACACGAAGACTTCCTAGGAGATCACACATCTTAGCTAGTACTACTCTGCCCAAGCACGCTTTGCTGCCTCGTTCCGATAGTGTGCCGCAGATAATCCTTGAATTAGATAACATGGGTGTTGTTCAAAGCATACATATATAATAGGAAAGTCTTGGTGAATAAACATTGGAGCTTGCTTTCGCATGTTCTTCAACTTCTTGATCGCCATTGGGAAGCTAAGGTTCAACGCACACAAGGCAATAGAGCAACAGACTGATTGGCAGGTATGCAAGAACATTTTCACAAGGTCCACATGCTGTGAGTGAGGCACCAGTATATGGTTGACTTCCATTCTAACAGGCTTGTAAGCCCCCTTGTAATTTAATGAAAAAAATTAACATAACATAACAAAACACCGATGCCACATCTTTCTGTCACATGCTGTGAGTAGACCTATTCAACCGGCGGGCCTGAGCGGGTCGAGCCGGGCTTAAGCATATTTTTTTTCTCCAAGCCTTGTCCAAGCCCGCTCGCCCGATTTTTGATAGGACGGGCTCAAGCCTACTTAGGCCCGATATGGATCAAGTTTAGGCTGGCTTAATTGGACTTATTATTATTTTTTAAAAATTAAATATATTAATTAAGTTTGAGGGCCGCTAAGGGCACCCCACGAATTTATGAAGGCACCCTCTTATTGAGGGCACAAATCAAATTACCAAGGGCACCCAAAAATTACACACAAAATCTCGAAAATACCCCTCCTGCAAAACAGAGGCACCCCACCACCGTCCTCTTGCTTGGCTTTTCCTATTTCTCGTCAACGAACCACCTAACAATCCCGAATCTAAGTTGTCTTCGTTCCTCTCTGTCTCTCTCCTCTGTTGTTGGACGTTTTTCGAGTTTGAATGTTCTGAGTTTTGGTCGAATTCATCTCCAAATTAGGGTTCGGTTCAAGTTTTTCGTTTACACATCGATAATGTGCTTGAAATCGATCGTTTGAAGATACGTTGATAGTCTAATTAAGTTGCATTTAGTAGAGTAGTTGTTATGTTTGTGTGGTGGTGCATTCAATGGTTCATTTATTGGAAAGTCGTGGTTCTCGACCACACATGCCAGAGATTTTGTTTACGGTATCGGCCAAGCATGGCCGAGACTGAGGGGAAACTTTTGGGAACTCGTGGTTCTCGGCCAAACAGGCAAGTATAGTTTACACAGTCTCGACAACGAATGGTCGAGAGTTATATTGTTATCTCGGTCACCACTTCACGAGAGCAACCATTAGTGTATAGTTTATGTTATGTCCGTGATGTACAACCGTAAGTGTAAGATAGATCTCGTTGTCCATGACCGAGACTTTTATTGTCGTCTCGGTCACCACATCACGAGAGTAAGTCGAAGTGTATAGTTTATGTTCTGTCGGTGATGTACAATCGAGAACGTAGTATTTCTCTCGGTTGTCCATTACCGAGACTTTTATTCATTTCTCGGTGGATGTTGATCGAGACGTTTGCATAACTCTCGGTCCTGCGAGGCCGAATCAATCGCGTCCGTGAAAAAATGTCTAAAAACTTGAGAAACCCTATGTTGACAAATAAAATCATCGATTTCACAGTTTTTGATCCAAAAAATAGTTCATTTAAAGCTTCATATGGTTGTCAAACATTGTTACCTCACTGTTGGATGATGTCAAGACGCAAGAATCGATACACGCTCGGCAAACACAATTGTGGCTTTAGGTTTCACTTGTGATCCAAGGTGGTGGGGTGCCCCAGTTTTGCATTGAAAATGATTTGTGGGGTTTGAGTGAGTATATATGAAGGGGCAAAATAGACATTTACATTTTAGATGAGAAAATGAGAAAAAATATGGGTGCCTTCATGAATTGGTGGGGTGCCCATAGCGGGCCTATTAAGTTTCAAGAGTTAGTAAAAAAAAAAGAGGAGTGAAGCAGTTAGACTGTATTAAAATAAGTGTACAAACCTCACCTACTTACATCTAACATTATTTACTTTTTATATAAAATATTAATTTTCATGCAAAGTATTTATAAACAAAAATGAACGATTACTCTTCACAAAAAAATGGATGGTTACTCTTCACAAAAAAAAAATGGACGGTCACTATTTACTTCCTGCATGTTCTTTATGTGAACGGGTTTGGTTTAATTTAAATTCAATAAGATATGACCAAGAAGATAGTGATAAAGAGGCAGCGGCTCAAAATTCTAAAATCTCTTTTTGTGCTTCACTCTTATAATTCAAGATCTTGAACCACCGCTGATCTTCTTTTTTAATCGGTGGTGGCTCCAATCATTACATCTCTTTGTGTTTTTTTTGTTCAATAAACTGCAAATGTTTTTAAATCTGCAAAGATTGGATCCATTCTTGTTGCGATATATCTTCTTCAACAATCGTTCATGGATTTGTGTTACGGTATACCTTGTTGAAAGTCTCAATTTTGTTTTCTATTATTGAATGTCTTAAGTTTTCTTCCCTTGTTGAAAGTTTTGTTGCTCATTACGTGGTTCTAATAATATTTGTGTACTATCATATGTTCTAAATGTTTATAGAGAGGAGTCCCCGATTACCATACTATTTCGATTATACAATCGCATTCACAACCAAACTCATGACAGTTCTTTTGAATAAATAGGATTAGCGAGTCAATGTACTTTTATTATGCCAATTGATTCTATATTTGGTCATGTATCAAACCATTAATGATTAATGAAATTTCTATTTTACTTCAAAAAAGGGTTTGATTTCAACTCAAATTATTATATATAAATATTCTCTTATATGATATAACAATTCATAAAATACATGCATTTCTTGATAAATAAATTAAATCATGTTAAGTTCATTTGGATGGTGCCAAAGTATTTTGGTGAAATAGATGAAACATCACTTGTCAAAAAGCAAGGTTTGAAAGGTCGTAGCTTTGATTTTCCTGAAGTTCAAAAAAAATATTTAGATGGTTAACTGTTGTTACTAAAGTTAATTTTCTTAAGAAGTTTCCGGCTTAGCTTTCCCAAAAAACAGTGGGCGCTGCGAAAAGAGAGAGAATTTGTCTTTGGAGTCATCCATCCGACGCCATATACTTTATGGTCAAGAAGTGATGAATGAAATCAATCCCATCTCTCTTTAAAAAAAGTGTAAAAGAAAGAGGAAGATAGTAGTTAAGACGGTCAATCAATGAGGCCTTTTTCTCTAGCCTTATCATGTATCAGTATCAGTATTCTGTGGGCACAGAAAATTCGATGATTTTACAGTATCTTGTGTAGAATAATTCCTCAATTCAAGAATTTTTAGTGATTGCTCTATCTTTGGTGGTGACAATCTTATACGACTTACATTTTACTAGAGTTTTGAGTTTCAATGCTAATGAAACTTTGTGAACCATCATTCACTTGGTGTAGTGATTGAAACTTATTGGTCATTCTGAAATGACCCTAACCTGAAATAAGGTCAGGTCGCCCTACCTATACCGTTACTCAAGCCCGATACTCGAACCAGACCCAAATAACGATCTGGCACGCCTAATTCAACCTACGGAACTACATAATACCATATATGACAATAAATGCAGAATTTAAATCAGAACAAAAATTCACGAAATCGCCAAATCAGCATGATAGGAATCCAACAGTTTGATCATCTCAATAAGTTTCCAAATCAACCTCAAAACTTCCATAATGATCCGAAAATAGATAAAGAGGGCTCAACTCTACCCTAAGTAAAACTACATCGAGTTACAACCCAATTTATTGTTCTGAAAATCAAATAAACATATTATATAAAATAACTATGCAAATTCTCACAAAGCAAGGAGACTTCAAGCAATGGCCTTCCCAATGCCAATATCGTTCGCACTCGTAAAAGGACATGTGTTGTAAGTAAGGTGAGCTAAAGAACCAACAGAGCCCAATAAAAGAGGAACTACGCTCAAATATTAAACATGCAAGTAATACCCATAAATCAAAATAAAACTAGCATGCATTTAAAATTATGATACATTGAAATATGTAGCATGCATCATTTTCATATAGAGTATGCATATCATAATCATATAGCAACTTGAACAGTTATATGGAGTATCAAGGATTATAAAAACATAAGAAATTCAACTTCTTGCATGCAAAGGGGTTCCAAGAGATATAAATAGAATGTAATAGATATAAATGCAAGTTCATGGTCATCTTTGTCATTACCTTCCCTTGTTGACCAAACATCATAATATAATAAATATGCATGGGTGATTTGATTCCACCGTGTCCACGACTCCTCAAGAGGCCCGGGTGACTTGGTTCCATCATGCATCCACGACTCCCCAAGAGGCCCTTGCAAAAAATGGTGACTTGGTTCCACCGTATTACTACGGCTCCCCAAATGGCCCTTAAGCATTTAAGGTGACTTGGTTCCACCATATGAGTATGGCTCTCCAAGAGGCCTTACATGAAGTCAACCAAGGTAGGTAACAACCCCATCCCAAGTCATTTTTGTTAAAATCATGAATTCCTAATTATACTAATAGCATGCCATATTTAATAAATAAGCGGAGCTCCCCACTTACCTCGACTTGCAGCGATGCTTATAACAACTCTTGTACGCTCGGGGTTTGATACGAACCTTCATGTGATGCTATACAATTATAATACATCACATCAATAAATATTTTAATTTATGTTAATTAAATCTTTAATTAATTGGTTGTTGGGATTCACTAGTGTGGGTCTCGCAGGTCCCCGTCGCCCGATGTGAGGGTCGAGGGGTGGGACCCGATCGGTCTCCCTCGAAGACTTGATAGCGTCCCATTCGAAAGCATTCACTTGCTTTTACTTTGTTATAAATATATATATATATGTGTGTGTTGTAAATTGGATGACTCTTTAACCAAGCTTATGAATGATCGCATTGCAAAGCATGACTCTCGCATTGAATTGTAACATCAAGCATGACTTCTACATTAAATGTAACTTGTACACTCTACATAACTTGTATTCAACTCTAATTTATAATCACTTATCCATGTATTGTCATGTAACTTGTAATCCTCTCCAATGTACACCAACTCTTCCATGTATTGTCTATGTTGCTTGTGATGTGTTCTATGACTTGTGGTGTATGTATAACTTGTACACATTATATAAGTACAATTATCATCATCACCAAATGACCTATATAAAGGGTTCTAACCCCATTGTAATTTATACACCAAGTTGAATGAAAACTTCTCATTCCAACTATCTTATTTCTTCTCTTCTCCTTTGTAGTAGTAGAAGTTCTTAGTCTTCTATTTCCTTCTCTAGTTCTTAGCAAATTCCAACTTAATTCACAATACGTTATCAGCACGAGCTTGCTCTAGCATTAAGGAGATCTTGAAGTTCAAGAAGGCTTGTTAAGGAGATAAAGCTAGGAAGGTATAACTTTTATTATTTAAATAAGTTTAATTTATTTCTATATTATCATGGTTGATTCCTTTTATTACATGCATCACTTATATATGCATATTTTATTCATATACTATGCATTATAACGACACCGATTGCGAAAGTATTCTCTGTAGTTGCGTCTCGTACGATCTTCTACATCAGATATCAAAAGTCAATGTGTGACATATAGTTTTTCTCTTAAAACTACAAACGATTAGTTATTGCTATATTCTTGATTTTATAATACAAATAATGCTATAAGTTTGAGTTGATAGTGGGTAAGCCTTGTCCCCGGTAAAGCTAAACATTGAAAGGAAGACCGGTTATCCCGTTCGATGAGGCATGATATTAAATAGACTATGTCTCACCACCCAACCTGAAGGTTGTCCCACCAACTCATACGAATAGTATATTTTGTTTATTAATGAATCAAGTTGTGAACATATATTTAATCATGTGTTATGTTTTTACATAAAAAGGGAAAAATATTTTATATTAAATTTATTTTCAAAATATTATTCAAACATTGTTGAACTTGTTGTCTTATAATATTACCGACAAGAATTACTTGTCATGACAATTAGATACTACAATTTGTGAATAAAGCATATATGCAAAACTTTGTGTTATACATAATCATTCACCAATTTCTCTTTAGAAATTTGAAAAGTGAATATTTCACTTTATATATCTTTTCAACTTATGAAGTTATATTTATACATACCAAAATGGTAATTCTCCAAAAGCTCAAAATGAGCGGCTGGGTCTCATGCTACAAAACTTAATCCGGTCAAATATTAATTATAATTCCACCATTTTAATTACCTTTATGTTGAGGTTATGTGGAAATATGACTGATGAGACAATAAAAATAAGGTCACGTGGCCCGCCTTGATTAATTTATTGATGCAACAAATATCGAGTGCGCACGTCAATCTAATAAATATTAAGGATTGATTTCTTTTCTCATGGTAGTTGAATAAAATAATGAGATATTATAAATATAATATCACTCCCGTCCAATTAGTTCAACTTCAAATTAAGAAGCATATGTTGCATATAATGATCATGATTGCAATAATAAATTTATGGACGTGGAAAATGTGAAAATATCAGGTAAAGGTCGTATTGACAATTCCACCAAAAGTTGGAACAAAAGTGGTGCACCACTACAAAGGGCAAATAATAACAGACAATGAGCACTCATAATTGTGACATTTTTTTGGTCATATATGAAAATCTATTTTGCCTAATATATGTATATATATATATATATATATATATATATATATATATACCAAAATATTTTTGTGACCTTTACCATGCCTTCAAAATCAAAAGCAAAATATTATAAATTTTATCATTGAAAATTGCTCGATAAAACAGGCACATCGAGATGTGTTTAAATCGTGACCTAAATATGGGCGATGAGTTTATGTCTTATGCAATTAAGACTAAAAGAGATATGTATAGGAAAATACATAAGTGTCAAGATGAAGATGCGTACAATCAATATAGAGAAGCTAGAAAACAAGCTAAAAAAGTAGTTAGTCAAGCTAAAACAAATTTCATGGAAGATTTATATACAAAGTTAGGTAATAGAGATGGCGAAAAATATATATATATAGGCTAGCCAAATTAAGAGATAAAAAAACAATACCTAAGTCACGTAAGATGTATTAAGGACGAAAATCAAAATGTTTTAACGCGCGAGGAGGATATTAAGGAGAGATGGAGAAGTTACTTCGATAGTTTATTTAATGATGGCCCAGTTGATGCTATAATAGATGAAAACCCAC
This sequence comes from Stephania yunnanensis, assembly GCA_039657365.1. Lineage (NCBI taxonomy): Eukaryota > Viridiplantae > Streptophyta > Magnoliopsida > Ranunculales > Menispermaceae > Stephania > Stephania yunnanensis. Next base: position 46,250,932 of record CM077585.1, on the reverse strand, counting down.
ACCAAGAAAGAAATGTAAACTATACACGCAATATTAGAATCGTAGAAGTTAAAGAGGCATTGGAAAGAATGAAAATAGTGAAAGCATGTGGCCCAGATGAAATACCCATAGAGGTTTGGAAATGCTTAGGAGAAATCGGATTGACTTGGTTGACAAAACTTTTCAATAAAATTTTAAAATCAAAACAGATGACAATGGAATGGAGAAGAAGCACACTTGTGCCAATCTTCAAAAACAAATGAGACATTCAAAGTTGCTCAAACTACCTGGGAATTAAACTCATGAGTCACACTATGAAACTGTGGGAGAGGATAATTGACAATAGGCTAAGGAGAGAAACAACAATATCAGAGAACCAATTTGGTTTCATGCCTGGGAGGTCAACTATGGAGGCGATTTTCCTTGTAAGACGATTGTTAGAAAAATATAGAGAAAAGAAAAAAGATCTTCATATGGTATTCGTAGATTTAGAAAAAGCATATGATAGGGTCCCTAGAGATGTTCTTTGGTGGGTTCTAGAAAGAAAAAGAGTGCACGCTAGATACATAGACACTATTAAAGATATGTACGATGGAGTAGTAACGAGTATAAAGACATTTGGAGGAGCTACAAAAGAATTTCTCATTACGATAGGACTACATCAAGGATCGGCTTTAAGCCCATATCTATTTACTTTAGTTATGGATGAATTAACTAGACATATTCAAGAGGATATACCATGGTGTATGCTATTTGCAGATGATATTGTCTTAGTGGATGAAACTAAAGATGGAGTGAATAGGAAATTAGAACTCTGGAGAAATACATTAGAATCTAAAGGCTTTAAGTTGAGTAGGACGAAAACTGAATACATGCACTGTGAGTTTGGAAACACTAGACATCGAGATGACGGAGTGATAAAATTATGAGAAGTAGAAGTTCCTAGGGTAAACCACTTTAGATACCTAGGTTCAATCATACAAAATGATGGTAACATTGAAAATGATGTCACACATAGAATCCAAGCTGGATGGAAGAAATGGCGGAGTGCAACGGGGGTGATTTGTGATCGACATGTTCCTACTAAGTTAAAAGAAAAATTTTATAGGATCGCAATTAGACCAGCTATGCTCTATGGAAGTGAATGTTGGGCAAGAAAGTAGAAAACTTGACTCAATAGAAACTGTAAAAAATTCGACGAGGTAGGGGTAGACCAAAGTTAACATGGGATGCATTAATTAAGAGAGATTTGAATAGCTCACCATCAATTGCACTTAATCGAACACAATGGAAAAGTTTGATCCATGTAGCCGACCCCAGTTAATTTGGGACCGAGGCTATGTTGTTGTTGTATCGTGCTACATGCATGTACAAAAGCGAATATTTCTCGAATTCGAACTTAGCGGAGGCTAATGTTCAGACAATATCTAATACAACAATATTATTGTTACTGTCTTGTTCATAAAAAGTCTGTAACGGCCCAAAAATTTGACTTGTGTCACGTGTCAGGTCAGGGTCATATGTGGGATCCACTCGTCGAAATACGTATAACCGAATCTCGGGTAGAGACATTGAGAATATTCAATTAAGATTATAATGCTAATTGTTGAGAAATGTATGTGCGAGGAATTTGGTGAGCCGAAAAACGAACGGGGACACGCCTCGAGTCACGTGTCGATGTGGGACTGAGATAGTGGCTTAATATGGCTATATTGGCTATAGTGGTTTTAATGTGGTCATATTAAAACCATATACATTGGATACGCCTCGTGATGCGTGTGACGCGAGTATTGAGATTGTGAAGTGAGGCGGGTTGGTGGCTTCGAAATGCTTGCTGCTCAATTTTTAAGGAAAGCATAAAAAACTATGTTTTTTATGTGCCTCGAATTTCGCTTCACACGAATCTCGAAGACACAATGGTTTACTTAATCGAGAAGAAAAAAATATATAAAAAAGGACCGGATAAGGAGAAAATGAAAGAAAATGAGAGAAAGAGAGAGGAGAGAAAGAGAGAGATCAATTGTAAGCAAGAGAGAACTAGAGAGGGAGAGAAGATGGTGGAGAGAGAAAGAGATCGGCGATGCGGTGGCGATCCGGCGGTGGCTCGGCTGTGCGGACGTCACGACTCGTCAGTGCAACAGCGACGCGGAGGCCGCAGACGAAGATGGCGCGACGATGGCTCTGGCACGGTTGCAGACCACCAGCCGCAGCGGCGATGCAGCGGCGGATGGCAGCAGCTCGCGGATAGGAGATCGCGGACGGCCGGTGGCCGGCGGCGGCGGCGATCGAGCGGACAACGTCGTGGCTGCGCGACAACATGGCATGTGTGGCTCTGGTCGGGCAAGGCGCGCCGATGGAGACGACAGCATCGGCGAGGCTCCAGCGACGCGGGCGGCGGGCTCCAGCGACGCCGGCAGCAGGGCCGATTGGCAACGCGAACGGTGAAAAAATCGGCAGCGCGGCGATGCGATGCGACACGAAAGTGCTCACCAGTGGCGGCGAGCGGCAGCGGTGGCTGCGACGCGGTGAACGGCTCGGTGACGCGTTGTTGACCAATCGGCAGCGTGACTTCGACAAAATTCCACGACGCGATGGAAATGAGGTTAACTTCACCTAATTTTAGTTGTGATTTGCATGATTTAAGTAATTTAATTGGTATAAATGAACACCAGAGACTTATGAGGCTATAGTCGGGTGTCGTATGCGCATATCGAGGCGTAAGCGGGACATTCTTGAGGTAAGTAAACCAGTGAGGAACTGTACAATAATTTCATTGTCTTGATATTGTTGTTCATTGCTTTGATATTGTTATTCATTGCTTTGATATTATCATTGAAAGTGATATAGCATGGAGTGGTCCATTTGGCAAGTGAGTCATGGTTATTGTTATCTGTGATATGAGAGTGTTAAGGCTGGGAGGCAGGGTTCTCGTCCTAAACACGAGGTATTACCTAAACGTCCGTCGATATATCCCAATTGAGTGTACGTTGGGGGCTCTTAACTGGGTCTGTGGATATTTCATAGTTGCACGGGCTAGGGCTGGGAGGCAGGTGTCTCGTCCTAGATCTGGGTCTGTGATATCTCATAGTCGCAAGGGTTAGGGCTGGGAGGCTGGGGTCTCGTCCTAAACCCGAGTCCGCTGAGCTTTTGCTGCGACTCAACGACCTTTTGGTCGGGACTCCTTGATATTTGGAATCACTCATCGATTGATTTGTTTACAGTCTTTTATATTCATGCGTTACTTGCTCATTTATTTCTAATTGCATGAATTTGACTGTTCTATTTGTATTTTGAAATGTTGTATATGTCCAACTGGCTTTACTTACATGGGCTCGTCAATCTCGTGTTTGATTGAGTGCAGAGTCGCAGACGAATAGGAAAAGGAAAGCTCCATAGCTAGGTGAATGTTTGTATATCTTTTATGTACTCTCCTCCGATGGTGATATATTTATGCTTGCTGGGTTCCACAATTAGGTTGCCTAACTCATTGATATTATTGTTGAGTTATTTCATGTAGTATTGCTTCCGCTTAACTGTAAAACTTGAAAAATATTAATAACTCAACTTAAAATTGTGAAATTGCGTATAAGGAGGGATTGAAAGGATGACTAAGTCCGCGTTGACCTTGCAAGACTGGCTCGGGGGTACAGGTGAGCTTAGGCCGGGCAGGGCCCAGTTTATGGGAAACTGGGGTCGTCACGGTTGGTATCAGAGCCTAAATTTTTACATTTAGCTCTTGATTAACCACAACCAGCATAAGACATAAACCAGCGGAAGTTAGGAACCCTGAACTTAGAATGGAACCTATGATCTTGACTTTAGTCTTCGTTGGGAAGTGAGGAGAGTTGGAGAAATTAAAAATTTGAACTATATGTGATATTTGATGTGTTGTATTATATTATTATCGATAGATATACAATAATCACTCTTGTGTATCGCATGAGACGCGATGTACGGCCCAACTATAAATAAGGGCATCGCCCGGCCTAATCCCTTAATTAAGCCATAATCTCCCCTATATGACCTAACAAGGAATTAGTCAGCCTTAGTTAAACACCTACCTACCTACCATTTATGATACCACCTACGGTTAACTTAATTGTTCTAATGACTAACCTATGGTTGTCTGTAAATCAAAGTTACTAAATTTTTTTTTATCTAACCAATTATTCAGCGGAAGTCTTATTCAGTTACTAGTGGAAATGAAATCATAAGGCCTAACCTATTGTGGAAAAACCAGGAAATAGTGATCACATGCATATATAAACAAAAATGGTGATATATATAACATGTGTCCAGTTCTATAGTCCTATCACTCAACCCAAAAGGCAAATGAGCATGTACATAAAAAAAATTATACAAAAGCATACAAAACATACAAAAGTAGGTCGTAGCGGTCCTCCACCGGCTCAGAGGTAGCCACCAATCTTCTTTTTGCCTGGTCTGCTACTCGATTGATCTGCACCCACCGTCACAAACTAGACACTGAGTACATGAATTTATTTAAGTAATACTGAGAGACATCGATCCACATTCCCAAATAGGCAACAAGTATCAAATTGCATAATTTAAATAGAAACTATGCTGAAAGAAACGTCATGCAAAGAGATACTTGAGTTAATCAAATATGAAACTGACTCAAGGTTAAGTAGTAATGGATTAGGGTCGGTCGGCCGCGATCTTCATCACATCAGCATGTCCACTACAATTTGAGCTATGCTCTATATCATTTCATTTCAAATTGAGCTCTATATCATAAATTCAAAAGGTCGTACGTACGATACGCCTTTCCTATTCCAAGTGAATTAGTCGTCACCGAATGTATACTTGCTAACATACCCGAGTTTTAAAACTCGTCATGTTCACCCAAGTTATTCTTGCGCCAACAAACCCCGAGGTCCGGTTACCTCGTTCGAGGCACGTTACCCGCGTGTCATGCAAGGTAGTGGAGAAATTCCCTAACATCTCGGCAAGTCTAGTGACCCCCGTATGAAAGCTGAATTTCTATCATCAAATGACCCTAACCACAAGAACCACTTTCATATTAAAAAATGACGCAGCATTGAAATCCAAGAGATGTAATAGCACACTAATGCACAAAGGATTTGAGTCAAAATAAACAAACTATCCTAATAGCATGCTATATCAATGACTTCCACACACCAAAATCAACATGACAAAATATAGGAATTGGAATCAATGATATACAAAATAGAGTATGCTATGAACATCATAAAATGAGCAACTGAACAAGTCATAGCATATGGATTTCAAAGGTAATTCAGTTCGAATAACTGAGAAGAAATAAATAAATGGAATGAAATGTAAATAAATGTCTCAAATCAGTTTACTTACATACACACATCAATTCCTAAGCTATCAGGCTTCCGTCGTTGTTGTACGCACCCAAACACCGTAATAGCTCCTCTAGGATCCTAACAATTGAAAATGTATCAATTTAAATTCCAATTTAATGATTTAACATCCCTAAATTGGTCGACATCGGTCAAAATTGAGTTCGAGACTAATTTACCGATTTCGCATTTTTCGAGGTAAAACCCCGATATAATGCCTCGACCGACTCTCGAATTCTTCACTTTTTATAGGAATATTGAAGTTTTATTGATTTGGGTCACAAATATATTTTTTCCTATTTTTCTGTAATTTTCCTGAATTTTTACATATTTTTATCTATTTTCAGGAATTTATTATATATTAAAAACATTTTAATTTAATTAATGAAATAATTGAATATATATATATATATATATATTATGTATTGAGGTGGGTCCGGGTCAAACCCGACCCGGTCCAGCCGGATCCGGGTCGGTCTGACCTGTTCTCCATCGGGTCAAGGTCGGTCCGACCCGACCCACATGGGTTCGGGTCGACCCGACCCGATCCCCTCTTCTTCTTCTTTTTCGCGAAGCAGCGCCTCTTAAATTTTTTTCTTTTTTCTTTTGTGAGACGTTGGGGTTGGCTCCCAACTCCAACCCCAATGGGTTTTGATGGCAAGGGAGATCTCCTTGCCATCTCTCCCATTCCTCTCTCGGTCGGCCATGGAGGTTCGACCCTCCATGGCCACGACACCGAAAGCAACAACAACAACAACCAACACATAACAACAACAGCCAACAACCAAATCAACAATAGAAATCAACAACTCACCTTGGTGCTCAATCTCTCTCTCCTTTCTTTCTTCTTCTTCTCCTCCTGATCGTCACTCCTTCTCTGCAGCGTTTTCTCCTTCTCTCTGCTGTTTTTTTTTTTTTTTTGTTAATTTGGAGAGATAGAATGAGAGAATATAAGGTTAGACTTTTTTTTTGTTTCATTTGACCAACTTTTTATATATACATATATATATATATGATTTATTCTAGCCACTCATTTTTTTTTCATTTTTCATTCATTTTCATTTTTTAATAAAATGAAATTCAACTAGTTACACTTACCCCATGAGCTGTTGCCTCAGGCCCATGTCGGCACGCGACTCGAGGCTCATCGCCGCTCGTCTCGGTATCTGTATACCCGTAAATGACTTAGTAATCTACACATATACAATTCACTAGGCATACAACACAACACATATAACATTTACCTCGGCCACCGTGCCTCGGTAGTGACATGTATCGCACTGCGGCTCCAACGTCACGGGTCATTGTGTCCTAATTAACGAATTAAACGTGTATTAATTATTGGGTCGTGAAAATACTTCCCAACTAATAGGAAGTTCATCCTCGAACTTAAACTAAACGAATTTAAAAATGTACCTGACTCGAAAAGGTACGGAAATCTATCTCGAATATAGTCTTCCCGTTCCCAAGTGAGTTCCGAATCTCCATGAAACTGCCACTTGACTAACACCTTCGGGATAGACTTGTTTCTTAACTGTTGTACCATTCTGTCAAGAATCCGAACTGGTTACTCTTCATATGAGATATCTTTACTTAAATCAATCTGACTCAAATCAACAGTCGGTCTTTCGCCTGCTTTTGACTTAGCTAGTCGAAGCATCGAAATATGAAACACCGGATGAATACCCGACATTTGTGGAGGCAACTCTAACTCATAAGCAACCTTTCCAACGCGTTTCTTGATCTTGAAAGGCCCGATGAATCTCGGTGCTAATTTGCCTTTCAAACCAAATCGATGATGACCCTTACGAGGAGAAACCTTTAGATACACTAAAGCTCCATCATCGTACGTGAGATCACTGCGATACATGTCTGCATACTTATTTTGCCTCTCTTGGGCTCCCTTTAGCTTTTGGCGAATCTGTCTTTCATTTTCTGTGTGATCGACAACAATCTCAGGCCCTAACAAATTTCGGTCTTCTGGCTCAGCCCAACAAGATGGTGAGCGACACGATCTACCATATAACGCCTCAAATGATGCCATTTCAATGCTCGCCTGATAACTATTGTTGTATGCAAATTCACACAACGGTAAATACTCTTCCCACGATCCGCCAAACTCAAGTACACACGCCCTGAGCATATCTTCGAGAGTTTGAATCAATATCTCAGTCTGCCCATCAGTCTGAGGATGAAAGGTTGTGCTAAACTGTAAGCGTGTACCATATTGCTCCTGCATACTCCGCCACATCCCGGACGTATACATAGCATCTCTATCTGACGTAATAGTCAAAGGTACTTCATGCAGCCTATTAATCTCTCTCGAACAATACACTCAGCTGGTCAAATGTGTAATGAGTTGCAACTGGTATGAAATGGACAGATTTCGTCAATCTGTCCACAATCACCCAGATGGAATCATGTCGATGAACAGTCCTCGGCAGTCCTCGAATGAAATTCATGGATATGTCTTCCCACTTCCATTGTGGAATAGGAAGTGGTTGTAGTAATCCTCCGGTCTACGATGCTATGCCTTCACCTGCAGGCAAATCCCACAGTTCCTGATATACTCTGATATGTCCACTTTCATCCCAGGCCACCAAAAATGTCTTTTCATATCATGATACATTTTGGTCCTTCCTGGATGAACAGTGAATCGGGAACGATGTGAATCCTGAAGAATCTCATCTCTCAGCTCGGCCACTGCCGGTATCCACAATCTGCCTCGAAATCTGAGACACTGATCTGCTGTCTCCGCCCAGTCAGTACATTCGGAACTCTGCGCTAACTCACTGAATCTCGGATACAGTACGTCAACTTTCTGATCCTCTGACACTCTCCGAGTCGACACTGTCTGAAGTCTCACTTGAGCACAAATCAGTACCTCCGTGTCATTAACAATATCTGACCGACTCAGCCTCGCCGCCGCCTCGAGTAAACCATACTCGTGCGTCATATGACATCGAACAGTCTCAGCATTTCCAATCGGGATTCTACTCAGTGCATCAGCAACGACATTTGCTTTTCCAGGATGATATTCTAGAGAAAAGTCATAGTCTTTCAAAAACTCTAACCATTCTGCGCTGTCTCATATTCAGCTGTCTCTTTGTGAAGAGATATTTCAAACTCTTATGGTCAATATAGAGTGTGAACTTCTCTCCATACGGATGATGTCTCCATATCTTCAGAGCAAACACTACCGCTGCCAACTCTAAGTCATGAGTTGGGTAGTTCTTCTCATGTATCTTCAGCTGTCTTGAAGCATATGCCACCATACCTTTCTCTTGCATCGATACACAACCTAAACCCATACGAGAAGCATCTATGTACACCATGAAACCCTTTCCAGCCTCTGGCAATATCAGCACTGGTGCGGTAGTCAACAAGTTCTTCAATTGAGCAAATGACTCCTCTCATTTCTCTGACCACCGAAACTTCACTTCTTTCTGAGTCAACTTGGTCATTGGTGAAGCGATCTTCGAAAAATCCTTCACGAGCCTTCAGTAATAGCCTGCTAACCCCAGAAAATTCTAAATCTCAGTTCCTGACTTCGGCGCTGGCCAATCCAAAATCACCTTAATCTGTGCTGGATCTACAACAATCCCTGCTGCTCCAACTACATGACCCAAAAATTTAACCTCAGACAACCAAAATTCACACTTACTGAATTTGGCATATAGTCTGTGCTCCCTCAAAGTCTGCAATGTCTCCCTGAGGTGCAGCTCGTGATCTTCTCGAGTCTTCGAGTACACCAATATATCATCAATAAACATGATCACAAAGCGGTCTAGATATGGTTTCATTACTCGATGCATCAAATCCATAAACATGGCAGGAGCATTAGTTAAACCAAACGACATGACTGTGAACTGATAGTGTCCATACCTCGTATTAACGATGTTATGTATCTATCATCCTCCCTGATCCTCAGCTGATGATACCCTGATTGTAGATTTATCTTGGAGAAAAACTGCGCTCCTCTCAGCTGATCGAATAAGTCATCAATACGCGGTAATGGATACTTGTTCTTGACTGTGACCTTATTCAATTATCTGTAATCAATACACAATCTCAAGGTACCATCCTTCTTCTTCACAAACAAGACCGGTGCTCCCCATGGTGATATCGAAGGTGTAATGAATCCCTTCTCGCTTAATTCTTGCAACTGTTTCCTCAATTCTTCCAACTCTCGTGGAGCCATGCGGTATAGTGGTATAGATATCGGTTTCATCCCTGGCACCAACTCAATAATGAAATCAATCTCCCTCGATGGAGGTAATCCAGGTAAGTCTCCCAGAAACACGTCTGGAAACTCGCACACAATCGGAATCTCTGCAAGTTTCAGTTCATGACTCTCTACAACGATATATACATATACCAAAGTCTCCATCTCCCCACTAGTTGCAAGCCGACCTCGAGTGTTAACGACCCTTGGTGTACTACCACTATACACGAACACTGGACGCCCTGAATTCTCAAATCTCACTGTTTTCGCAAAACAGTCGATATTAGCATGATATGATGCTAGCCAATCCATCCTTAGCAACGCATCGAATTCCATAAATTCTAGCACTCTGAAATCTGCCGGTAACTCGACCCCGTCGATCTCTACTGGGCATCTCTCCACTAGAGAATTAGGGTACACTCTATCTCCAGCTGTCTCTCGTACTCAAAATCAAATGGACTCCGACACTAATTTGTTTCAACCCTAACATGCTGACCATGCGACCGGAAATGAAAGAAACGGTAGAACCCGAATCAAACAAAATATAAGCTTGATGACCACAAATGGAAATCATACCCTCAATGAGTTTCCGTGAAGCGTCTGCGTCAGGCTGTGCAATCGTATGGACGACCTCTCGACGTTGTGGTGGAATCACTGTCGCTGGTTGTGGATGCTCTCGACTGATATGTCCCTCCTGACCACGTCGATAACAAGTGACTGCTTTTAACTGAACATGTGTCCGATCCTGGGCCTCTGCAGATGTCTGCCTCTGCCCTAGTCTGGAACTGTCTCGTCCTCGTCCTCTACCTCTACCTCTGCCTCTACCATCATGCTGCTGACGTGAGGCTGGTGGTGCTGGTAAAGCGGGTAAAGTAGACGTAGTAGGAGCTGACAATGCGGGTCTTACTAGTGGTGGTACAGGAGGTCGACCCACAATAGTCTACAAAGGTGTAGGAGGTGCTACATAAGGCACAATCGCCCCTTGAACACCCCTATCCCATCTCCTCGGTCCTTTGCCTTTCTGTCTCCTCCGCTCATACTCTGCAATCTGATCAGGTGTCATCGCAGGTACTAAGGGTGTCCCGTCAGCTACTCTACTCATGTAATAAGTCTCGTGAGCAAGTGCACGCTAGAAAATCTCTCCTAGTGTCTTGGCACATGAACTGACAACGTAAAAACCAATATCCAACCTCGGTCCATCGCTAAAATGATATATATCATCAGCATCCTCCTTCACGAGATCTCCGGCAAACTGCCTCAAATAGCCGTATCTGTCTTGGTATCTCATCACTGTCTTGTCGGCTCCCTGTCTCGAGTTCATGAACTCCTTCCTCAACCGCTTCATCACTGCAGGTGGGAAGTATTGCTGATAGAACTTAGTCTTGAAAGCATCCCAAGACTCAAACTCTCCCTCAGCAGCTATCGTCGCATGCCACCACACATCGGCATCTCGCTGCAAGGTGTACGACGAGAACTCCGCTCTAAGTCCATCATCAATCTGCAAGACTCTATGTAACTTCTCCTGCGACAAGACCCACTTCTCAACCTTCTCCAAATCCCTCTGACCGTCAAAATATACAGGTTTCAGTCTGATGAAATCTTTCACCAGCTGAACTACTGCTGTTGAACAAGCAAACGGGGGTGTGGAAAATGATGTCGGCACTGTCTCCATTGTTGAAGTTGCTATCATCGGTGTCGCAGTACAGTCAGCACTACGATCGGTACAGTAGTCGTCGTAGGACCCGTTGTCTGAGCTGGAGGTGCTGGTAGGGCAAGGTGGGAAGTCACCAGTGCAATGAAATCCGCCAGCTGCTGACCCCGGCAGCTACTCGATCTGAAAGCCTCTGGAAATCTTTTGCTGATGGTATCAAAGGCTGGCTACCACTCGCACCGGCATCATCTCTATCACGTGAATCCGCCATCTCCGACCGCAAATGGAAAACGAACGCGAATCAGCTACTACGCGAATAACGCATATATACACATACCAAAATTAACATGTATATCATAAGTATATCAAATCCCCAACTCACTTTCACTCACTTCCCAACTAATAATTTCTAGGCGATGAACATTTGGTTTTCCACATCTAACTAAAGTTTTCTAACTTCTACAGTTTTTTTTTTTTACATCTTTAGTTGTTTCTAACTGAACAATGTAGGTCGTTCACTACATATTGTAGTTGTAGTATCGTATTGTAGAAACTCCATATTCTACAATCTAAACGTCATGTTTTCTCAAACCCGTGAAATTAATACTAACTGTGTTGGTCTCATATAACCTGAGACTATATAAGTAAGCCAAGCTTTATAAACCTTGTCTCTGATACCAACTGTGATGTTGGTATCACAAAGTCTTAAGCCATGAGATTATCACAACTAGGCTTTGATACCAACTGTGATGGCCCCAACTATAAATAAGGGCACCGCCCGGCCTAATCCCTTAATTAAGCTTTAATCTCCCCTATAGGACCTAACAAGGAATTAGTCAGCCTTAATTAAACACCTACCTACCTACCATTTATGATACCAACTACGGTTAACTTAATTGTTCTAATGACTAACCTATGGTTGTCTGCAAATCAAAGTTACTAAAATTATATTTTTTTATCTAACCAATTATTCAGCGGAAGTCTTATTCAGATACTAGTGGAAATGACTCATGACGTGGGACCCGCAGTGCGATACGTGTCACTACCGAGGCATGGTGGCCGAGGTAAATGTTATATGTGTTGTGTTGTATGCCTAGTGAATTGTATATGTGTAGATTACTAAGTCATTTACGGGTATACAGATACCGAGACGAGCGGCGATACGCCTCGAGTCGCGTGCCGACATGGGCCTGAGGCAGCAGCTCGTGGGGTAAGTGTAACTAGTTGAATTTCATTTTATTAAAAAATGAAAATGAATGAAAAATGAAAAAAAAATGAGTGTCTAGAATAAATCATATATATGTATATATAAAAAGTTGGTCAAATGAAACAAAAAAAAAGTGTAACCTTATCTTCTCTCATTCTATCTCTCCAAATTAACAAAAAAAAAAAACAACAGCAGAGAGAGAGAAGGAGAAAACGCAAAGAGAGAAGGAGTGACGATCGGGAGGAGAAGAAGAAAGAAAGAAAGGAGAGAGAAATTGAGCTCCAAGGTGAGTTGTTGATTTCCATTGTCGATTTGGTTGTTGGTTGTTGCTGTTGTGTGTTGGCTGTTGTTGTTGTTGCTTTCGGTGTCGTGGCCATGGAGGGTCGAACCTCCAAGGCCGACCGAGAGAGGAATGGGAGAGATGGCAAGGAGATCTCCTTGCCATCAAAACCCATTGGGGTTGGAGTTGGGAGCCAACCCCAACTTCTCACAAAGGAAAAAAAAAATTTCAAAGGCGCTGCTTCGCGAAAGAAAAGAAGAGGGGATCGGGTCGGGTCGATCCGAACCCATGTGGACCTTGACCCAATGGAGAACGGGTCAGACCGACCTGGGTCCAGCTGGATCGGGTCGGGTCGACCCGGATCTGGTTGGACCGGGTCGGGTTTGACCCGGACCCACCTCAATATAATATATATATATTTAATTTTTTCATTAATTAAATTAAACAGTTTTTAATATATAATAAATTCCTGAAAATAGATAAAAATATGTAAAAGTTCAGGAAAATTACAGAAAAATAGGAAAAAATATATTTGTGACCCAAATTAATAAAACTTCAATATTCCTATAAAAAGTGAAGAATTCGGGAGTCGGTCGAGGCGTTATGTCGAGATTTTCCTCGAAAAACGTGAAATCGGTAAATTAATCTCGAACTCAATTTTAACCGATGTCGACCAATTTAGGGATGTTAAATCATTAAATTGGAATTTAAATTGATACATTTTCAATTGTTAGGATCCTAAAGGAGCTATTACGGGGTATGGGTGCGTACATCGACGCGACGAAAGCCTAATAGCTTAGGAATTGATGTGTATATGTAAGTAAATTGATTTGAGACATTTATTTACATTTCATTCCATTTATTTATTTCTTCTCGGTTATTCGAACTGAATTACCTTTGAAATCCATATGCTATGACTTGTTCAGTTGCTCATTTTATGATGTTCATAGCATACTCTGTTTTGTATATCATTGATTCCAATTCCTATATTTTGTCATGTTGATTGTGGAGTGTGGAATTCATTGATATAGCATGCTATTAGGATAGTTTGTTTATTTTGACTCAAATCCTTTGCGCATTAGTGTGTTATTACGTCTTTTGGATTCCAATGCTGCGTCATTTTTGAATATCAAAGTGGTTCTTGTGGTTATGACATTTGATGATAGAAATTCAGCTTTCATACGGGGGTCACTAGACTTGTCGGGATGTTAGGGAATTTCTCCACTACCTTGCATGACACACGGGGTAACGTGCCTCGAACGGGGTAACCGGACCTCGGGGTTTGTTGGCGTAAGAATAACTTGGGTGAACATGACGAGTTTTAAAACTCGGGTATGTTAGCAAGTATATATTCCGGTGACGACTAATTCACTTGGAATAGGAAAGGCGTATCGTACGTATGACCTTTTGAATTTATGATATAGAGCTCAATTTGAAATGAAATGATATAGAGCAGAGCTCAAATTGTAGTGGACAGGCTGATGTGATGAAGATCGCGGCCGACCGACCCTAATCCATTACTACTTAACCTTGAGTCAGTTTCATATTTGATTAACTCAAGTATCTCTTTGCATGACGTTTCTTTCAGCATAGTTTCTATTTAAATTATGCAATTTGATACTTGTTGCCTATTTGGAAATGTGGATCGATGTCTCTCAGTATTACTTAAATAAATTCATGTACTCACCGTCTAGTTTGTGACGGTGGGTGCAAATCAACCGAGTAGTAGACCAGGCAAAGAGAAGATTGGTGACTACCTCGGCCATGACACGCGATGAGTAAAATTGAAAAAGATTGACAATAAATTTATCGGATTCAGAGAAACTGATAATAAAGAAGATTGATGGTAGGTGTTCTATTGGCTTTTTGCTTGAAGGATTATGATATCATAATAGGTCACAAACTCCGAAAAGGGATGTTTTTTAAGTCTTTGTCCCATGATTGGTGTATTCATTGTAGGAGTGGAAATGAGTTTGTTGTCTATCTTTAACTTAATTTATGTGGAAATTATGTGAAATCTATTGCCTTTTTTTACTTTGAAGCTACCTCCTGGGCAACATTTTTCTGGATCTGAGGTCGTATTGCATTGCTTTCATGCACGGATCGAATGTGACAATGTTGGTGGTTGTGGCATATTTGGGAAGAGTGGAGCTGCAGGATTTTTTTTGGATAAGTAACTCGTGCCTTGGAAATGCGAGAGTTGTTTAACTTCAATTCAGCCTCGCGGATAGTGGCTTAAGAAATCTTTTGATTATCCCATGGAGGATTGGCTGAGAAACTGTCTATTTCTTATGCGGAAAAAAAAAGATTTATGAGACAAGTGGGTTAATGCAGACTCTAAGGGAGCAGAGTTTTGAGATGACTTGAGAGCTAATGATTACATCATGTACGGACTCCTTAGCTTGACGAAAGTTTTGGAGTAGTAGTGTTGGATCAGAAGCTCAATTAACTCCACTTTAGTGACACTAAGCATTTATAGTCTCAGGGTTGGTGAAGTCGACCACCACCTTTAGGGACTTACAAATGAATTAAGTGTTACGAGCTGAGGTAGAGTCTGCAAATCATTCTAAAAGTTAGTGGCCACCTAAGTATAGATCCTACGAGATTGTATATCTCAAGAATTCTCACATGGATGCGTTAGTAAACGTACTGAAAGGAAATTTTTGTGCAAGTAGTGCATGTTGTCAAAATGTATTCGATATGGTATATTTGTTGTGTTGTAATATATATACGATATCGAGGATTCGTGGCTATAGAAAATGCGACGACGTTTCGGACTGGGTTTAGGAATGATCGTGAGGCTGCGGGTTCGCGGTTTGCGAGTGTTGATGAGCTGCATATATCGCACTGCATGCATCGCATTACCAACAACTGCCGGAGATTTTTCGATTGTTAAGGGCACATGTTACAGCGTCGTTTACATCAACAGCGCTAGTTATTCAGACTAAGCGTGTTTTTAAATTCACAACCCACCCGAAAAACTTCTAGTTCAGGCAGGACCTGCAGTGACCGAGGTGACACATGTTCAGGTCGAGATAGTACCTTTTATACCTGAGACATTGGTTGAGGATACGCCGAGCACGCCGATTGATACGAGGGTTAGGGCTACAGCTGAGGTGAGGCAGACTCGTGAGTTTCGGAGGCATCATCCGAAGAAGTTCCACGGGGTGCTAACCTCAAGGCTGCAGAGGGGTATATGAGGACCCACGAGAAGATACATGATGTATTGGCCATACCACCGCAAATGCAGTCAGTATATCATCAACTCCACGGGTCGGCGAGGTCGATGTCTGGTGGCGTACTACGAAAGTGTGGAATGGGGAACAGTGCGTAACCTAAACAGGACTGAGTTTCAGACCACTCGACAGAGGACCGGGGAGTTGGTTGCAGTATATGGATCGGTATATACACGTGATGAAGTATGCTGGGGGTACGGCTGACACGACACTAACCAGGCTTACTACTTTGTACACGGTCTACTAGACTCGATTGGTTCTGGGGTAGTGATGCCGACTCGAGCATATTATATGAGGCCTATAAGAAGGCTATGGCTAGTGAGAGCGTGAGAGCACACGCATCGGAGTACCAGCCGCATTCTTGGCATCGTCACATTCAGTGCGAGGGTCTGGAGATGATCAAAGGAAAATGAGTTAGACAGTCGTGGCAAAGAGATCAACCTCAGAGCGTATTGCGTTTCCACCATATGCGGCGTATATGGCACCAGTGTTAGATGGCCTAGTGCAAAGTTACGCTAGTGTATTACAGCAGCTAGCACCGTCAGATCCTTATCATAAGTACCATTAGAGGGTTGATGGCAGAGGCAATGACCAGAGACAGGGTTAGAGATCCAGTCGAGTGCACAGAAATGGACAACGATCTAATCATGCACATGGACAAGGACATGTTCCAGTTGGATCGGGATTTCAACGTATCTATAAAGGCGTGTGGACAGCCAAGAACGGATTCATGCTAGTGCCACGTCAGGTCCTACTACTACTACCCTTTGTAACTTGATAGAGGGTACGAGTTGGGTTGAGACTCACTCGACCAGAGAGACTAATGGACATTCAAAAAGACTGATTTACATTCTCGCTGACATACAACGGATATACGTATGTTAGTGATAGTGGATCATGAGATTAAAATGTTCATTTGTATTCCAATATATGTTGCGAGGATGTTGCCCTTGCATATATTGATGGGAGGAGACATATGGTGTGTTTTTTGCTTGAAGGTCTTGGAGGAGCCCAGCTCGTCACGGAGGAGCCCAGCTTGTCGTGAAGGAGCCCAGCCCTACAAAGTAAGATAGGGGTATGGCCTTGGGCGAGTATAGCCTTAGGCAGGTATGGCCTTGGTTCTTTATTCATAAAACATTATCTTCCTTTGAGACTTGTTTCAATTTCGAGGACGAAATTCTAATTCGTTGGGAAGACTGAAACGGCCCAAAATTTTGACTTGTGTCACGCGTCGGTCAGGGTCGTATGTGAGATCCACTCGTCGGAATACGTATATCCGAATCTCGGGTAGAGACATCGAGAATATCCAATTTAAGATTATAATGCTAATTGTTGAGAAATGTATATGCGAGAAATTTCGTGAGTCGAAAAACGAACGGGGACACGCCTCGAGTCCCGTGCCGACGTGGGACAGAGATAGTGGCTTAATATGGCCATATTGGCTATAGTAATTTTAATGTGGTCATATTAAAATCATATACATTAGATACGCCTCGTGATTCATGTGACGAGACTATCGAGATTGTGAAATGAGGCAAGTTGGTGCCTCGAGATGCGTGCTGCTCGATTTTTAAGGAAAGTATAAAAAACTATGTTTTTGATGTGCCTCGAGTTCCGCTTCGCATGAATCTCGAGGACACAATGGTTTACTTAATCGAGAAGAAAAAATATATAAAAAAGGATCGGATAAGGAGAAAAAGAGAAAAAGAGAGAAAGAGAGGGGAAAGAGAGAAAGAGAGAGATCGGTTATGAGCAAAAGAGAACCAGAGAGGAGAGAAGATGGTGGAGAGAGAAGGAGATCGGCGATGCATTGGCGACTCCGACGGCGGCTCGGCTGTGCGGACGTCACGGCTCGTCGGTACAACGGCGACGCGGAGGCCGCGGACGAAAGCGGCGCGACGATGGCTCCGGCACGATTGCGGACCACCACCGCGCAGCGATGCGCGGGCGGATGGCGCGGCTTCGCGGACAGAGATCGGGGACGATCGGCGGCAGCGGCGGCGATCGCTCGGGCAGCGTCGTGGCTGCGCGACAGCGCGGTGTGACTGCTGGGCTGCACGACTGCGATGGAGACGACAACATCGGCGAGGCTCCGGCGACGTGGTGGCGGGGCTCCAGCGACACCGACAGCAGGGTCGATCGGCAGTGCGAATGGCGAAAACAATCGGCAGCGCGGCGACGCGATGCGACACGAAAGTGCTCACCAGTGGAGGCGAGCGGCAGCGGCGTCTGCGACGCGGAGAACGGCTCGGTGACGCGTCGTTGAACGATCGGCATCGTGACTTCGACAAAATTCGACAACGCGATGGAAGTGAGGTTTACTTCACCTAATTTTAGTTACGCGATTTGCATGATTTAAGTAATTTAATTGGTATTAATGAACACCAGGGACTTATGAGGCTATAGTCGGGTGTCGAGTGCGCATATCGAGGCGTGAGCGGGACATTCTTGAGGTAAGTAAACCAGTGAGGAACTGTACAATAATTTCATTGTTTTAATATTGTTATTCATTGCTTTGATATTTTTATTCATTGCTTTGATATTATCCTTGAAAGTGCTATAACATGGAGTCGTCCATTTGGCAAGTGAGTCATGGCTATTGTTATCTGCGATATGAGAGTGTTAGGGCTGGGAGGCAGAGGTCTTGTCCTAAACACGAGGTATTACCTGGAGGTCCTTCGATATCTCCCTATTGAGTGTACGTTAGGGGCTCTTAACCGGGTCTGTGGATATTTCATAGTCGCACGGGCTAGGGGGAGGCAGGTGTCTCGTCCTAGATCCGGGTATGTGATATCTCATAGTCGCAAGGGTTAGGGTTGGGAAGATGGGGTGTCGTCCCAAACCCGAGTCTGCTGAGATTTTGCCGCGACTCAGCGACCTTTTAGTCAGGACTCATTATTTGGAATCACTCATCGATTGATTTGTTTACAGTCTTTTATATTCATGCGTTACTTGCTCATTTATTTCTAATTGCATGAATTCGACTGTTCTATTTGTATTTTGAAATGATGTATATGTCCTACTGGATTTACTTACTTGGGCCCGTCAATCTCGTGTTTGATTGAGTGCAGAGTCGCAGACGAATAGCAAAGGAAAACTCTATAGCTAGGTGAATTTTTGTATATCTTTTATGTATTCTCCTCCGATGGTGATATATTTATGATGGGTTCTACAATTAAGTTGTCTAACTCCTTGATATTATTGTTGAGTTATTTCATGTAGTATTGTTTCCGCTTAACCGTAAAATTTGAAAAATATTAATAACTCAACTTAAAATTGTGAAATTGCGTATAAAGAGGGATTGGAAGGCCGACTAAGTCTCCGTTAACCTTGCGAGACTGGCTCGGGGGTCCACGTGAGCTTAGGCCGGGCGGGACCCAGTTTGTGGGAAACTGGGGTCGTAACAAAGTCTACTCAAAATAATAAAAAATTTATCTATATGATTTAATCTGAGTATAATAGTCACAGCTTTAACTTCTGGAATATATAAGACACATTAAAATGAATGTAGTAATAAATAAAATGACATTTATAATGTGGAAAGATCTATTTTTTTATCCATAATCATCGATAATGCAAAAATATCATAAATTCGCACGGATATCCTTTATCGAACTGGATTTTTTTTCAGCTGGAGATTATCTCAAGGCGAATCAATAAGAGACGTATATTGATTTACTCTCCATTAATCATATTATAAGATGTTTGAATCCTTAATATGGAAATTATTTATAACAAGTTTTGCTAATTGTCACTTTGATGAAGCAATTTTCCACCTATTAAGGGGAGATATAAGCCAATTTAAAGGAATGACGTGAAATTGCTTGAAACACATCAAATTGCATTAAATTTGTTGTATTATGATCCATGTATAAATTAATATGAACTCGAAGTTCAAAGGATCATTCATAAGTAACAAAGTTATGAATCAATTACTTGATGCAAGTACTATATACAAAAGAGTGACAATAATATGCTTCAACATTAAATGGTTCATATAGAAAACGATGTCCATGTGCAACAAAATGCACAAAATGTCTCACCAATGTGAAAATGATGGGGAGAATCAAAATGAGTTATTAGTTAGTGTATTGCACTCTTTTTCCATTTGCTATGATTTTATCCCACTGAGTTTTCTTTGCAAAGGTTTTTAATGAGACAATTCTAACAATATTAAAACTCTTTATCAAGGTTGATTAGCGTATTGCACTATTTTCCTTTTGCTATTGGTTTGATCCCACTGGATTTGCCTAGCAAGGTTTTTAAAGAGGCAATCCTAACATTATTATACTCCGTATAAAAAAATTATAAGAGCAATGTACTTTTTTTCCAATACTAAATTTTTTTCCACATGATTTTTCTAGTAAAGGTTTTAATGAGGCATATATATTATCTCAAAGTGTATCAATGTGTTGCACTCTTTTCCTTAGCTTTAGTTTTGTCCCACTGAATTTTCCTAGCAAAGTTTTTAATGAGGCAATCAATAATATTATACTGCAAATTAAGATTGACGAGAACATTGTACTCTTTTTCCTGTACTAGATTTTTTCCCACATGATTTTTCTAGTACAGGTTTTAACGAGGCATATTCTCTCAGTAAGTGTCATCCAAGGGAGTGTTGTAAATTGGATGACCCTTTAACCAAGCTTATGAATGATCACATTGCAAAGCATGACTCTCACATTGAATTGTAACATCAAGCATGACTTCTACATTAAATGTAACTTGTACCATCTACATAACTTGTATTCAACTCCAATTTATAATCATTTATCCATGTATTGTCATGTAACTTGTAATCCTCTTCAATGTACACCAACTCTTCCATGTATTGTCTATGTTGCTTGTGATGTGTTATATGACTTGTGGTGTATGTATAACTTGTAAACATTGTATAAGTACAATTATCATCATCACCAAATGGTCTATATAAAGGGTGCTAACCCCACTGTAATTTACACACCAAGTTGAATGAAAACTTCTCATTCCAACTATCTAATTTCTTCTCTTCTCATTTGTAGTAGTAGTTTGTAGTAGTAGAAGTTCTTAGTCTTTTATTTCCTTCTCTAGTTCTTAGAAAATTTCAACTTAATTAACAACACGTTATCAGCACGAGCTTGCTCTAGCATTAAGGAGATCTTGAAGTTCAAGAAGGCTTGTTAAGGAGATAAATCTAGAAGGTATAACTTTTATTATTTAAATAAGTTCAATTTATTTCTATATTATCATGGTTGATTCCTTTTATTACATTTATCACTTATATATGCATACTTTATTCATATATTATGCATTATAACGACATTGATTGCGATAAGGGCCGGTTCAACCCCTGGTCCCGATCCAGGGGTCAAATGACCCCTAGTACGCGATAAGGGGAGCAATGCTCCTCCCCATTGTCCAATAATCGGGAGCGCGCCAGCGCCCCCCGTCGGGGTTGGTCGTTCTGGCCAACCCCGCGGTGGGAGGCCTCACTATGTGTGGCAGCGGCAGCGGCGATGATGTCGCTGCTGCCTTTCTCCAGCGGTGGCCGCGACTCGTCGTCGTCATCTTCAACGGTGATGGCAACGCTACTCCACCTCCCCTCTATTTCGTGTACATTCTTTACTAAAACTTCAAACAAAGAGAACTTAGAATATAGATTACCTCTTTTTGATATTTGTGCAATTGTTGTCTTCTCCTCCACCTTCTCCTTAACTCAAGGGTTTTGAACACAAAAAAGGGTTAGGGTTTTAAAATTAATTTATATTAGAACTACATTGGTTTAGGGTTTGTGAATTTACTAATTTGCCCCTAGGGCATGTTTATTTAGTTTTGGGTCGTCACAACATCCCCAATTTTAAAGAACTTTCATCCTCGAAAGTAGAAATAGAGTTATACATTATGGTTCGAAGAGAAAGGGAAAGTTCTCCATCATATAGTCCTCATGCTCCCAAGTCAACTCCTGTTCTTCGTGGAATTTCCATCAAACTTGCACCAACGGGATTTCTTTCTTCCGTAGCTTATGCACCTTCTTATCCACAATATGGATAGGTTGCTTGTCGTAGGACACGTCTTCCCTCAAATCAACTTGCCTCTAATCAATCATCGGTGCATGTTTATTATGTGCCTTCCTCAACATAGAAACATGGAAGACATCATGGACTCCAGCTAGCTGTGGTGGTAACTCGAGGCTATATGCTATCGGGCCTATTCATTTCTTGATCTCGAATGGCCCGATGAACCTAGGAGATAATTTCTCCTTCAATCCAAATCGATAATACCCTTTCATTGGTGACGCTTTTAATAGCACAAATTCTCCATCACTAAACACCTCTCGATGGTCTTTATCAGCATACTTCTTCTGGCGGCTCTGGCGGTCTCCAATTATTGCCTAATCAACTTTATCCTCTCGATTTGGTCATGCACAAGTTCCGGGCAGATCAAAACGACATCTCCGACCTCGGTCTAACAAACTGGAGATCTATGTTGTCTCCTATAAAGTGCCCCGTATGGTGCCGTGTCAATACTCGCTTAAAAACTGTTGTTGTACGCAAAATCGCACAACGGAATATACTTCTCCCAACTCCCACAGAAATCCAGCACACAAGCTTTGAGCATATCCTCAAGTATCTGAATCAATCTATCAGTCTGCCTATCTGTCTGTGGGTGAAAAGTCATACCGAGATTGAGCTGAGTTCCCATCCGGTGCTGAAATCCACACCAAAACTAAGAGGTAAACCTCATATCACGATCCGACATAATAGACGCCGAGACTCCATGTAATCTGACAATCTCGTCTACATATATGCTCCCCAACCGGTATGCTGAATACTCCATGGAAATAGGGACTGGGTGGGTTGACTTAGTCAAACGATCCACGACCACCCAAACGGCATTATGACCCTTTCGAGTCACTGGTAGGCCCAAGACAAAATCCATAGCTATATGTTCCCACTTCCACTGCGGAATAGGTAATGGTCGCAATAATCCCCCGACTTTCGGTGGTCTGCCTTCACTTGCTGACAAATTTCACAATTCTGGATGTAGATAGCAATGTCCACCTTCATCCCCAGCCACCAATACATCCTCCTCATGTCTTGATACACCTTATTACTCCTAGGATGAATGGTGAATCGAGATCCGTGTGCCTCTCGAAGTAAGTCATTCCTCAACTGTATATGAGATGATATCCATAATCTATCCCGAAACCTCAACGCTCCATCAGCTGAAAGTCTCCAATCCACATCATCACTACTAATTACAAGAGTCTTGCATTTCTCGTACTCCGAACCGGCTCTCTGAAAATCAACAACTCTATACACATCTACTGGTTTGGCTCTCATCTGAACTCGCGTCTGACCTTCTGGAACAACTGAGCCGATCCATACGCCATCTGTGGGTACTCCCCGAATGTTCATTACGATCTCAGACTCTGTCTCTAGTCGTACACAGCTCATAGCATCTGCTACTACATTAGCCTTCCTCGGGTGGTACTCGAATGTGAAGTTGTAATCTTTCAAAAGTTTCAACCATCTCCTTTGTCGCATATTCAACTCACTATGTGTGAACAAGTACTTCAAACTTTTATGGTCCGAGTAGACAGTGAATTTCTCCCCATACAGGTAGTGCATCCACAACTTTAAAGAAAACACAACTGTCGCCAACTCTAAGTCGTGCACTGGGTAGTTCTTCTCATGTAATTTCAACTGCTTAGATGCGTAATGAATTACTTTATTGTCTTGGATTAATACACATCTTTAACCATTCTCTAACGCATCAGTATACACTGACAATTCCTTGCCAGCCTCTGGTAGAATCAGAATCGGTACGATAGTCAGACAGTTTTTTAACAACTGAAAGGCATCCTCACATGAATCATCACATTCATAAGTCACGTCTTTATTAGTCAAGTTGGTGAGTGGTGAAGCGATCGGCGTAAACCTTGCACGAATCGTCGATAGTACCCTGCTAAGCCTAGAAAACTCCGAATCTCGAATGCATTAATGAGTTGTGGCCACCTAAAGATCGCCTCGATCGTTGCAGGATCAGCTGATATCCATTCCGTATTCACCACGTGTCCCAAAAACTTCACCTCTGAAACCCAAAACTCGCATTTGCTCAACTTAGCATAGAATTTGTGTTCCCTCAATGTCTGCAACACTTTCTTGAGGTGCTTTCTGTGATTCGACTCGATCTTGGAGTATATCATGGTGTCATCGATGAACACAATCACGAATTGGTTAAGGAACGACTTGAAGACACGATGCATCAAGTCTATGAACATTGTCGGGGCATTGATGAGCCCAAATGGAATTACCGTGAACTAAAAGTGCCCATAGCGGGTGCTAAAAGCTGTCTTCGATATGTCCTCATCCCATATCCGCAATTGATGATAGCCCGATCTCATATCTATCTTAGAGAAGAATTTCGATCCCCTCAACTAGTCAAAAAAGTCTTCAATCCTGGGAAGCGGATACTTGTTTCGGATAGTCACCATGTTCAATTGCCAGTAATCAATACGCATTCTCAAACTTTCGTCCTTTTTCTTTACAAATAACACCGGTACTCCCCACGGCGATACACTCGGTGTAATAAAGCCTTTCTGAGTTAATTCCTCTAACTGAGTCTTCAACTCCTTCAATTCGGTAGCTACCATACAGTAAGGTGTCTTGGAAACTGGCCACGTGTCGGGTATGAGGTCAATCATAAAGTCAATCTCCCGATAAGGAGGCACTCTCGGAAGATCAAAAGGAAAAACATCCGGAAAGTCTCTAACCACTGGAATCTTCTCAATCAAAACTTCTTGTCATTTCTCCCCCAAAGAAGTCAAACTTGAAATGGTCTATATCTCAGCCAAACTTGCGATCCTACTACGTGGGGTGGCACTGGTCAATATACAACCTTTAAACTTAAACAGGGGATGCCCAGGATTTGGAAGACTACAGAGTTATGAAAATAATCTATCTTGGCATGATACGCCGATAACCAGTCCATACCCAGTAATACATCAAACTCAAGACACTCTAAACCCGTAAATTAATCATCATCGTGCGATCCCCAATTTTGATTTTGCACCCTTCACATACCATATTAGGATAAATTCATTCAATAGAAATTGTGCTCAGAATCAAGTAAGTGTGTGCTCTAACCAATGTCAACCCCAAAGCAAGAACTACATTTCCCGATATAAGTGAAACAATGGAACTGGAATCAAACTAGGTATGCATATCTCAGTCATTAATGGAAATTGTACATGAGACCGGCTGACGCGAGGCCTCTCCATCTTGCCCAACAACTGCATTAACTCCCCTTCGAGAAATTGGAGTGGTGTTCCTCTCAGATGGTGGCGAGTTAGGGCATTTGCTCTGGATGTGTCCTGGAGTCCCACACCGGTAACAAATCAACTGTGGCCTCTAGTATGTCGGAAGTGGCTGAACAATACTCCCTGATGCGCTTGACTTTGGCTCGGTCGGTCCCCGACCCTTACTCCCATTCTGCTGAGATTGTCGATGTGGACGCGATGGCCTGAATGCCATGCTCTGCGAAGCCGTATGAGTAGGGACAGGTGCATGTGCAGCAGTCACAGAAAGAGTGTGTGTTGCCTTTGAAGCTGTACCTGAACGTGCATGTCCACCAAAAAACCCTCCAAACATTGGTTTCTTGAAAATGTCGTTCAAACTGTTCCAATAACCCCCAAAGCTACATTTACCATGACCATACCGATTAGATCCTGCCTGAGACTGCATGAAACCCTCACGAAGTGATGCCTCACACTCAATGCTCGTTGGTGTGCCTGGTGATAAGTCTCAAATCCAGACGCCGCTACCATAGCACTAATATCCGACCTCAATCTATCAATAAATCTTCTCCTACGAATCTTGTCTGTCGGGACATACTCGTGTGCAAAGTCTAGCAACTCGTTGAACTTCGATGCATACTTAGCCACTTACATATCGCCTTGTACCAAGGCAAGGAACTCTCGAATTTTCGCATCCTTCACTGGCTCTAGAAACCATTCTTCGTAGAATAGACGCTTGAACATAAGCCAATTCATATTAGTTCCATGTGTCCTCTCTATAGTCATCCACCACTTGTGTGCCTTGTGTTCTAACAAAAACGTCACTATCGATTTTATGGTCCATTCATCAATATTCAGAGTTCTCATCATCTTCTCCATATTTAATATCCATGTCTCTACTTCAATAAGATCTTGTTCTCCATAAAAGTGTGACACATCATATTTCATAAACTCTTTATGTATCTTGCCCCTCCGACACGCCTCAGGATCTCTGTTCATTACAGGTACGGCCGCTGCAACTGCGGCCGTAGCAGAATCAGCCCCTTCCTCCATAAGATGATCTTCATGTATAGGCGCTAAGGGAAGATTAGGTTTGTGCCTCTCAGGTGATCGCTCTGTCGCCCCAGTGTTTCCTTACTGCATCAACTCCAGTATACGTGCCATATTCCTTTCTAATGATTGCGCCATGTCCGATAACCTTTGGTCTTGAGTAGATCTCATGACGTGAATGACCTTCTGATACGTTTCGACCATAACAGCCATGCGCTGCTCCATTTGAGCGCGTCGATTTCTCTCTTCTCTAACCGCTGTTTCCCTTAAGTTGTAGAAATTTCCGCTTTGATTGCTCATGATGCAGCTGTGGAGCAAACAATAGCAAATTAGTCCTACATACCAAGAGAGTATGTAAAATATCTAAACGCGATAGATATTATAATACAAAGTAAATAACATTATTCAAGTGTTTTATTCAAGTTTATCAATCCCTTCCCATCCTAAAATTGATCATTTATTCCCATTAATTCAACTTAAACCAATGTCTTATACCATTGATATGTTCAACTTATCTTTGACCTCGAAGTACAAAGGCTCTACAAACTTAAGTTTTTTTTCTAACCTATTGTTTCCCTAAGTTCTAATCCCTATGCTCTGATACCAACTGAAACGACCCTCACCTGAAATAGGGTCGAGTTGCCCGGCCCAGACCATTACTCAAGCATGATACCTGAACCAGGCTCAAATAACGGTTTGACACGCCTAATTCAACTTGCAGAACAACATACTACCATATAGGGCAATAAATGAGAAATTTAAATCATAACTAAAATCCATGAAACCGCCAAATCGACGTGATAGGAATCCAACATTCTGATCATCTCAATAAGTTTCCAAATCAACCTCGAAATTTCCATAATGATCCAAAATAGATAAGGAGGGCTCAACTCTACCCTAAGTAAAACTACATCGAGTTACAACCCAATTTATTGTTCTGAAAATCAAATAAACATATTATATAAAATAACTATGCAAATTCTCACAAAGCAAGGAGACTTCAAGTAATGGCCTTCCCCGTGCCAATATCGTTCACACTCATAAAAGGACATGTGTTGTAAGTAAGGTGAGCTAAAGAACCAACGGAGCCCAATAAGAGAGGAACTACGCTCAAATATTAAACATGCAAGTAATACTTATAAATCAAAATAAAACTAGCATGCATTTAAAATTATGATACATTGAAATATGTAGCATGCATCATTTTCATATAAAATAACCATATCATAATCATAGAGCAACTTGAACAGTTATACGGAGTATCAAGGATTATAAAAACATAAGAAATCAACTTCTTGCATGCAAAGGGGTTCCAAGAGATATAAATAGAATGTAATAGATATAAATGCAAGTTCATGGTCACATTTGTCATTACCTTCCCTTGTTGACCAAACATCATAATATAATAAATATGCATGGGTGATTTGATTCCACCGTGTCCACGGCTCCTCAAAAGGCCCGAGTGACTTGGTTCCATCGTACATCCACGACTCCCCAAGAGGCCCTTGCAAAAAATGGTGACTTGGTTCCACCGTATTACTACGGCTCCCCAAATGACCCTTAAGCATGTAAGGTGACTTGGTTTCACCATATGAGTATGACTCTTCAAGAGGCCTTACATGAAGTCAACCTAGGTAGGTAACGACCCCATCCCAAGTCATTTTTGTTAAAATCATGAATTCCTAATTATACTAATAGTATGCCATATTTAATAAATGAGCGGAGCTCCCCACTTACCTTGACTTGCAGCGACGCCTATAACAACTTCTGGTACGCCCGGTCTGATGCGAACCTTCATGCGATGCTATACAATTATAATACATCACATCAATAAATATTTTAATTTAAGTTAATTAAATCTTTAATTAATTGATCGTTGGGATCCACTAGTGTAGGTCACGCGGGTCCCCGTCGCCCGATGATGAGGGTTGAGGGGTGGGACCCGATCGGTCTCCCTCGAATACGTGATAGAGTCCCGTTCGAAAGCATTCACTTGCTTTTATTTTGTTATAAATATATATGTACATATATCATTTTATTTCATTATATATACAATAATTAAATTTTCTTTTTGGGGTTTAGGGTCGGTTCAACCCCTGGTCACGGTCCATGGGACAATTCGGCCCCTGGTTTACTAGGGATCAAACGACCCCTGGTGCGCGCTATTAGAGCGTTGTTCTGCCTAGCGCTACGATTGGGGAGGGGGACGCTCCCCCATTATCCACAAATTGGGGGCGCACGACCATGTTGGGACATGTGCCCTAGGTCAATCCATAAATGTCTTTATGAATACTTTAAGTTAATAAAATAAAGGATTTCATTTGTTGTTTATTATAATTAATTTGCATGTTTATATTATAATAAGATTCATGGGTCTTTACAGAAATATCATAAATGTCCATAGTCGATCATTATACTGGGAACTATAATGAATTAAGACTAGTGCGAGTCTTGATTGATGGTCATATGATAATTATATGTATAGGGATACGAATCAATATCACGAGTACTTGTTAGGGAACAAAGTACTGGATCGACCCACTATGATAACATCACATGGATTAAGTCATAGTTGTTTCTCATGATAGGTATATTTTTCAGTCCTCTGACTTGAGATTACCGGAGACTTCAACATTAGGAACATAGTGATTTGACACTATCAAACGTTGTCTTTAACCGGACGATTATAAAGGTTGTGATTGGTTATTGTGTGAGCAATGTGATGAAGTTGTGTAATCAAGATAGAATTTGTCCATCTCATATAAAGAGAGATCCAGTGGATCCCTCGATGTGTTATACTGTTAAAAGGCCTAGTATAAGTGAATTGATATTGATCAATGTCACTTAGATGTTTTCAGTCTACCTAAAGATCGAGACTAGTACGATTGAACATGTTGGATGACAATTTCATGCCTTATGTTTGATCAAAAGGATATCGTGTGACAAAAAGATGTTATATATACTATTGATTAGGTTGTATCGATTTGATATTCGTACAACTTGGGTAGTCATAATGTCTTGCTAGAGGCCGCTTATGACTTGTATACCAAAATGTGTTTTGGTACACTGTGCCAACGTTGTATGAGCCTATTGGGTCACACACTAAGAATGGTTTTGCGATATTTTAAGATGGTTCAAAAAAATGAATTTTATATGATAAAATTAATGATAGAAACGTCCTTGTGGTGTATTACACTTGAAATTCTTTAAGTAGGGGTATATGTATAATTTACTTAACCGTCTATATACAAAGATTGTATAAATAGACGCTTTAAGTTAGAACACACGTATGAAAGATTAAGGGTTGAAACTCTATTTTTGTTTTAAAACGAACTAGGGTTTTCTGGTACGCTCTGAATCATTTTGGAGAGAAACAAAAGGTTTGGTATTCTCTCGAAGCTAACACTTCAAATCTCGGTCGTCGTTCGTGTGTGGACTGCTGATAGAGGGCGTTCGTCGTTGGCGACGCCTTAGAGATCGATTAACCTTCAGAAAAGTACATTGCGACTAAGGTATAATTAAGTTTTTCATGGTTTAAACGTTTTTAATGGAATTAGATTTGAATCCTGTGGGATTTTTTTTTAAATTGTTTTGTAATTTTCGCTTCGTATGAACCCCAAAACTCAACAGGCCAACCTCGCGGTGGGGTGCAACGGGGGGGGGGGGGGGGGGGGGGGGGGCACCTCTCTCGGGATTCCTATCATAGGGCCTCCTAGTGGAGGCCCACCATGGGTGCGACCGACGGCGATGATGCCGCTGTTGCCTTTCTCTAGCTCGTCGCCGTCCTCTTCGACTGCAGCGACGCTATTTCACCTCCCTTCTATTTTGTGTACATTGTTCACCAAAACTTCAAACAAAAAAAACTTAGAATAGAGATTACCTCTTTTTGAGATCTGTACAATTGTCTTCTCCTCAACTTTGGGGTTTTGAACACAAAAGGGGTTAGGGTTTTAAAATTAATTTATATTAAAGCTACATTGGTTTAAGGTTTGTGAATTACTAATTTGCCCCTAAGGCATGTTTATTTAGTTTTGGGTCATCACATGTTCACTTGAGCCTCTATGAGGTCTCGAGTTCAAATCTCCTAATTTTTCGAGACATCACTTAAAAGATGTTGCAATATGTGTTTGGTGAAATAATTTGGAGTAATTTTTTACCCAACATCTAATTATATTATGTGTTACCTGTTTTTAATTCATTCCACATTTGTATTGAATTTGTTGTCTAAATTAAAAAGAGAGCGGTTAAACAAACCCCAATTTTTGCTAAATGTATCTTATTACTCAAACATACCTCGATTTTGCTAAATGTACCCCATCTTTATTTTCATAAGTTTCAAAAATACCCTTGTTTACCCATGATCCTCACCTTCACCATCATCCCACAATGATCTCTATTTCTCAATTATTTACCATTGTAAAACACTTGTACTAGGTCGGATCTAGTCTTGTTGGTGCCCTAGAAGTGAGGAACTATAGCTTGCGAGTTTTAGTCAAACATTGCTGAAACCACTAAAAGAGGTTTCAATCGGCTTACACAGAGACATCTTTAGAGAGGGGTGAGTGAGATATGGGCGAGTGGGGTGAACGGGGAATGTGTAAGCATAAACCATTTTATATGGAGGGGCAGTTAGCTCATTTCACAAACGCATTAAGTTTTTTTAAAAAAAAATTGAAATCTATTTTAGCAGCTCCCATTAAAAATAGTTGTTGTTAGAGCATCTCCAATGAGACCATGGATTGAAGTGGAAATGGATCTACCTATGATACATTCCACATCCAACCCAAAAAATGATCTCAAATGGGATCATGAATTTATAATGTTCATCATATGTGGAATAAAATCAAAGAGAAGGGTGCCTACAATAATGTTTAATTCTAAACTTGTGGTAGACTACCACGTCAGCATTATTAATTTTTTAAAAGTTTTTAGTTTTTTCAAACCTTTATTCATATTAAGAAAATTGAAAATAAAAGTGTCAACTCATCAATCTATGGTTTAAATCCACATTATCATTAGAGATCATTATAAGATATGAATGTCTATCTAATGATACATAAGATAGACATCATCTCCACATTCATAATGTGGCACCAATTTATGGTCTAAATCTATGTTACTATTAGAGACGTTATTACATTCGATAACGATTAGAGAAAACCAACAATATAAGTTTGCGGCTTCACTATACAATATAAATTTAAAAAAATAAAATTGAGATCTATTTTAGCAGCTCCAAATCAAAGTCATGTGGATGAAAGAAGCTTTCATATGGGCAAAGGTGTCGTCTAGTGGTCAAGTAGTCAAGAGATAAACCATTGACTTTGACCTAACAAAGATGGCAGTCAAAACTTAAAAACTGTGTTGCGCCAACTAAAAGCCTCCCGCTGTTGTAAATTGAGTTGGAACTTGCTAAGAATTAGAGAAGGAAAATAGAAGACTAAAAACTTTAACTACTACAAACTACTACTACAAAGGAGAAAAGAAATAAGATAGTTGGAATGAAAAGTTTTCATTCAACTTGGTGTGTAAATTACAATAGGGTTAGCATCCTTTAAATAGGTCATTTGGTGATGATGATAATTGTACTTATACAATGTGTACAAGTTATACATACACCATAAGTCATAGAACTCATCACAAGCAACATAGACAATACATGAAAGAGTTAGTGTACATTGGAGATGATTACAAGTTACATGACGATACATGAATAAGTGATTATAGATTGGAGTTGAATACAAGTTATTTAGAGTATACAAGTTACATTCAATGTAGAAGTCATGCTTGATGTTACAATTCAATGTGAAAGTCATGCTTGACAATGTGATCATTCATAAGCTTGGTAAAAGGGTCATCCAATTTACAACTCCCCCTTAGATAACACTTGCTGAGAGAATATGCCTCATTAAAACCTGTACCATAAAAACTCTGTGGGAAAAAAATCTAGTACAGAAAAAAAAGTACAACATTCTCGTCAATTTTGATTTGCAGTATAATATTATTGATTGCCCCATTAAAATCCTTGCTAGGAAAACCCAGTGAGACAAAACCAAAGTTGAGGAAAATAGTGCAACACATTGATACACTTTGAGAGAATATATATACCTCATTAAAACCTTTACTAAAAAAACCATTTGAGAAAAAAATCTAGTATAAGAAAAAGAATACATTGCTCCCATAAATTTTTTATACGGAGTATAATAATGTTAGGATTGCTTCTTTAAAAACCTTACTAGTCAAATACAGTGGGATCAAACCACTAGCGAAAGAAAAATAGTGCAATACACTAATCAACCTTGATAAAGAGTTTTAATATTGTTAGAATTGTCTCATTAAAAACATATGCAAAGAAAACTCAGTGGGATAAAATCATAACAAAGAGAAAAAGAGTGCAATACACTAACCAATAACTCATTTTGATTCTCCCCTTCATGTTTACATGGGTGAAACATTTTATGCATTTTGTTGCACATTGACATCGTTTTCTATATGAACCATTTAATGTTGAAGCATATTATTGTCACTCTGTTGTATATAGTACTTGCATCAAATAATTGATTCATAATTTTGTTACTACTTAATGATCATTTGAACTTCGAGTTCATATTAATTTATACATGGATCATAATACAACAAATTTAATGCAATTTGATGTGTTTCAAGCAATTTCACGCCATTCCTTTTGAATTGGCTTATATTTCCCCCTAATGGTGGGAAAACTGCTTTATCAAAGTGACAATTAGCAAAACTTGCTATAAATAATTTTCCTATTAGGGATTCAAGTCATCATATAATATGATTAATGAAGAGTAAATCAATATACGTCTCCTATTGATTTGCCTTGAGATAATCTCCAGCAGAAAAAAATCCAGTTCGATAAAGGATGTCTGTGCGAATTTATGATATTTTCGCATTATTGATGATTATGGATAATCAAATAAATCTTTCCACATTATGAATGTTATTTGATTTATGACAAAATTCGTTTTAATGTGTCTTATATATTTCAGAAGTTAAAGTCATGAATATTATACTCAGATTAAATCATATAGAAAAAAAATTTTATTATTCTGAGTAGACTTCTTCTGAACAAGACATTAACAATAAAATTGTTATATTAGATATTGTCTGAAAATTAACCTCCGCTAAGTTCGAATCCGAAAAATATTCACTTTTATATTATAATGTACATGCATGTAGCACGATACATAAGACATAAACTCATCGTCCATAGTTAGGTAACGATTTAAACACATCTCGATGTGCTTGTTTTATCGAGCAATTTTCAATTATAAAATTCATAATATTTTCCCTTTGATTTTGAAGGCATGGTAAAGGTCAAAAAAATATTCTGATATATATATGACAATATTTAGACAAAATAGCCTTCTATATATGACCAAAAAAATATCACAATTATGAGCGCTTATTGTCAATAATTATTTACCATTTGTAGTGGTGCACCACTTTTGTTCCAATTTTTGGAGAAATTGTCAATACGACCTTTACCTGATATTTTCACTTTTTCCACATCCATAAATTTATTATTGCGATAATGATCATTATATGCAACATATGTTTTTTAATTTGAACCTTAACTAATTGGACGAGAGCAATATTATATTTATAATATCTCATTATTTTACTCATCTACCATGAGATAAAAAATCGATCCTTAATATTTATTGGATTGACGTGCACACTCGATATTTGTTACAGCAATAAACCGATGCAGGTCACGTGACATTATTTTTATTATCTCATCAGTAATATTTCCACATAACCTCAACATAGAGGTAATTAAAATTGTAAAATTATAATTAATATTTGACTGATTAAATTTTGTAGCATTAGACCCAGCTGCTCATTTTGAGCTTTTGGAGCATTACCCTTTTGATATGTATATATATAACTTCATAAGATGAAAATATATATAAAGTGAAATATTTACTTTTCAAATCTCTACAGAGAAATTGTCGAATGATTATGTATAACACATAGTTTTGCATATATGCTTTATTCACAAATTCTAGTATCTAATTGTCATAACAAGTAATTCTTGTCGTAATATAATAAGGCAACAAGTTCAACTATGGTTGAATAATATTTTGAAAATAAACTTAATATAAAATAGTTTTTTTTTCCTTTTTTTATGTAAAAACATAACATATGATTAAATGTATGTTCAGAACTTGATTCATTAATAAACAAAATGTATTATTCGTATGAGTTAGTGGGACAACCTCCAGGTTGGGTGGTGAGACATAGTCTACTTAATACAATGCCTCCTCAAACGGGATAACCCTTTTCCCTTTCAATGTTTAACTTTACCGGGGACAAGGCTTACCACTATCAACTCAAACTTATAGCATTATTTGTATTATAAAATCAAGAATAGAACAATAACTAATCGTTTGTAGTTTTAAGAGAAAAACTATATGTCACACATTGACTTTTGATTTCTGATGTAGAAAATCGTACGAAACACAACTACAAAGCATACTTTTGCAATCGGTGACGTTATAATGCATAGTATATGAATAAAGTATCCATAGATAAAAGGAAGCAACAATGATAATATAGAAGTAAATTGAACTTATTTAAATAACAAAAGTTATACATTCCTACTTTGTCTCCTTAACAAGCCTTCTTGAACTTTAAGATCTCATTAATGCTAGAGCAAGCTCGTGCTGATAAAGTGTTTAAATTGAATTGGAACTTGCTAAGAACTAGAAAAGAAAATAGAAGACTAACAACTTCTACTACTACAAACTACTACTACAAATGAGAAGAGAAAAAATGAGATAGTTGGAATGAAAAATTTTCATTCAACTTGATGTGTGAGTTTCAATGGGGTTAGCACCCTTTATATAGGTCATTTGGTAATGATGATAATTGTACTTATACAATGTGTACAAGTTATACATACACCATAAGTCATAGAACTCATCAAAGCAATATAGACAATACATGAAAGAATTGGTGTACATTGGAGAGGATTACAAGTTACATGATAATACATAGATAAGTGATTATAAATTGGAGTTGAATCCAACTTATGTAAAGTGTACAAGTTATATTCAATGTAGAAGTCATGCTTGATGTTACAATTCAATGTGAGTCATGTTTGACAATGTGATTATTCATAAGCTTGGTAAAAGGGGTCATCAAATTTACAACACCACTTGTAAGAAATATATATATATATATATATATATATATACAATGGAGCTCAAATATATACCCTCAAAATGTGTTGTGCATTAAATGATTTGTACAATTATGACACCTTGATTAATGTATTAGATTTGAATCCAATGATTGTAAATAGTGTACTCATGACATAGTTATATATTTGATTCCCATGGTAATAGTACCCATGAGGTATTCTACAATTGAGCTCAAATATATACTCATGTTATGGAGCTCTCAAAATATGTTGTGCATTAAATGATTCGTGCATTTATGACACCACGATTAATGTATTGGATTAGAATCCAATGATTGTAAATAGTGTACCCATGACATGAATATATATATTTGATTCTCATGGTAGTAATATCATATATATATATATATATATATATATATATATATATATATATATATGAGTATTAGTGTAGATGAGGAACCAATTATTAATATTAGACCAAAATATTATCTAGTCATTGATGGACTTGAACGCAATAGTAATACACACATGAACAATATAAATTAGTTAGTAATCTACATCAGCTTTAATAAAAAACTGAAGTAAAAATATAAAAGATCTTCGATAGAATGAGCCAATTAAAATAGAAATACAAAAAACCTTTTGTAAAATTAGAAGCAAGCTAAAAGCTTGTATATTTCATAATCAAAAAATTATTTAAATTCAAATATAAATATAAAAGATTTATGTAGGAGACATAGTTGCAAACTCAAACATTCCATGATCAAAGACGAGATGCGGTAAACTACATCAAGAATAAATATTAATAATCTAGATCAGAAATAAGAAAATTTAATAAAGCCAATTGAAATAAATATATAAAAAAAAAAAAAACTTTGCCGAATGAGAAGAAAACGGTGGAGATACATCTCGTTAACAAAAAAATTATAGAATGGTAAGTAAGTTTTCTTTGTGCAACAATCTTTATACAATCAATAATTTAAGGATAAATCAAAGAACGCAATTCAATGTAGTAACTAATTAGTTCGGCAAGCGTTTTGAATTTTGAAAGGTTTAAGATCTTTTTTTTCGTCTTAATTAAAGATATTCTTTATTCTAATTAGAGTTAACGTACATTTTTTGTTTAAATTAAAAGTATGGAGTGGGGTGTTCTAAATTTAAAGTGATAACTAATTTTAAAGGTGTTTTGAATTTTGAAACGTTACAGATCTTCTTTTATTCTAATTAGAGTTAATAAATGTATTTTTTCAAAAAAAATATTGATGATATGTATTAATTTTAAAGTGTGTTTTGAATTTTGAAATACTAATGATCTTCTTTTATTCTAATTAGAGTTAACAAAAGTATTTAAAAAAAATTATATATGATATGTAAGTTACAAATTCTGTAATAAAAGCTAATATTAAGTGAAAAGATGATATTTTGAATTTATAGTGGGAGTTTCAAAATCGAAACGATCCATATATAGTAAGTTTTAAATTAAAATGATCCATATATAAAGAACATCTTGGGTGTGCCACGTGACTCATCAAAAGGCTCGAAAATGCCATGAAAAATTTTGAAACGTTACAGATCTTATTTTATTGTAATTAAAGTTAACAAAGGTATTTAAAAAAAAATTATAGATGATATGTGAGTTACGAATTGTAATAAAAGCTAATATTAAGTGAAAAAAAAAATATTTTGAATTTATTGATGGGGCATGTGTCCTAGGTCAATCCATTAACTGTCTTTATGAATACTTTTAGTTAATAAAAATAGAGGATTTCATTTGATGTTTATTATAATTAATTTGCATGTTTACATTATAATAAGATCCATGGGTATTTACATAAATATCCTAAATGTCCCTAGTCGATCATTATACTGGGAACTATAATGAATTAAGACTAGTGTGAGTCTTGATTGATGATCATATGATGATTATACGTATAGGGATACGAATCACGATCACGAGTACTTGTTAGGGAACAAAGTAATTTGGGCCAGGCCGCTATGAGAACATAACATGGATTAAGTCATAGTTGTTTCTCATGATAGGTATATATTCCAGTCCTCGACTTGAGATGAGAGACTTCAACATTAGGAACACGGTGATTTGACACAATCAAACGTTGTCTTTAACTTTAGGGACGATTATAAAGGTTGTGATTGGTTACTTGCGAGCAATGTGATGAAGTTGTGTAATCGAGATAGAATTTGTCCCTCTCATATAAAGAGAGATATCTAGTGGATCCTCGATGTGTTAGGCTTGTTAAAAGGCCTAGTCTAAGTGAATTGATATTGATCAATGTCACTTGGATGTTTTCAGATCTACCTAGAGATCGAGACTAGTACGATTGAACATGTTGGATGACAATTTCATGCCTTATGTTTGATCAAAAGGATATCGTGTGACAAAAGGATGTTATATACATTATTGATTAGGTTGTATCGATTTGATATTCGTACGACTTGGGTAGTCATAATGTCTTGCTAGATGCCGCTTATGACTTGTATACCAAAATGTGTTTTGGTACAATGCCAACGTTGTATGAGCCTATTGGGTCGCACACTAAGAATGGTTTTGCGAGATTTTAAGACGATTCAGAAAAACGAATTTTATGTGATAAAATTCATGACAGAAACGTCCTTGTGGTGTATTACACTTATACTTCTTTAAGTAAGGGTATATGTGTAATTTACTTAAACGTCTATATACAAGAGTTGTATAAATAGACGCTTTAAGTTAGAATACACGAACGAAAGATCAAAAGGCCAAAACTCATTTTTCGTTTAAGAAACGACTTAGGGTTTTTGGTATGCTCTGGATCGTTTTGGAGAGATTCAAAAGGTTTGGCATTCTCTCGACGCTAACACTTCGAATCTCGGCCGCCGTTCGTGTGTGGACTGCTGATAGAGGGCGTTCGTCGTTGGCAGCGCCTTAGAGATCGATCAACCTTCCGAAAGGTATATTGCGATTGAGGTATGATTAAGTTTTTCATGGTTTAAACGTTTTTAATGGAATTAGATTCGGATCCTGTTGGGGTTTTTGTCAAAAATTATTTTGTAATCTCCGCTGCGTATGAACCCCAAAACCCAACAGTGGTATCAGAGCCATCGAGTTTGATTCCATTAAATTCATTGCATGTTTTCTTCTGATATATACATGATATATGATTGAAAGCATGTTAATAATTGATAATTGATGTATATGTGATATACATAAGTTTTCTTTGAGATTTATTATCACGTTTGTGTATATGATACACATATTTGTGATTTAATTGAAATCATTAGGTATAATCGTTATTCTTTGTGCATTGATGCATGGATGAAATCTCTGTAATTCAATATGCATATTTAGGTTACATTGTTTTACGTTTCTTGAATTGTATAAGGTTGAATATTAATTCGAAACTAATATGATTAGATTCGATTGGGATAGTAGTTCATGATTCAATGACATATTTGTGATTATCTAGATGAGGACCGAAATTGCAAATAACTAATTTTCGAAATTATTTATTTATAATTAATTAATTTTCGAAATTAATTATTTATATTGTTATATCTATTTTGTTATGAAGTTTCTATTTGATAAAGATAGATAACAAATTAGAATATGAGATAAATATCAAGAATCTTGTTATTGGTGATATGCTAGGATTCAAATATCTCAAGTCCAAATTGGATTAGGATAAGATTAGTCCTAATAGGATTAGGATAAGATTAGTCCTACTTGGATTAGGATAAGATAAGTCCTAATTGGATTAGGATAAGATTAGTCCTAATAGGATTAGGATAAGATAAGTCCTAATTGGATTAGGATAAGATTAGTCCTAATTGGATTAGGATAAGATGATTAGTTAGATGTGGGCCCGGGTTAATTAAAAATGTTTTAATTGACTTAATTTTGGATAAATTAAGGGGTAAATTTAGTATAGTAAAATCAAATGAAAAATATGATTTTCTATAGCGAATTTCAATTTTCGGAATTGAGATCCGTCTTCTAAAAAAAAAAAAAAAAAAAAAAAAGCAAGCGCCCCAATACCCCCGTCCATCCGTGACCCATTGACCGGCCCCATTAATGAGGGACCATACGATCCGTCTATCTAACTAATCTAGCGCAAGGAAATTCTTTTATTGGTGAATAATATAGAAATTTCCAAATTGTTTAGTGATTGAACAAATCAATAGAATATATGATATTTCATTGTTTACATAAAAATCACTAAAACAGAATAAAATCCCTCTATTAAATTTTAAGTCTCATGTCATCCATTTTTAAACACTTGTCAAGGCCTCGATCACACTAATACAGTTTCAGCCATAGCTGGGTGTATTGTGTTATCTTGGTGAGACAAGTTGGGTAAGAGTTACCTAAATGTTTAAAATGGTCCGACTTAATAAAGCCATCAAAATAGTTTTGAGCTTTAGGCAAATGATGAGATAAAACATGTTAAGACATAAGATGTCCCGTATCTCATAAAAGGATCTAAAAATTACATAAGATGTAATTGGTAACTGTTACCTACCTAAATAATCTAGTTCTGTGTTTCATGCCATAGCTGTCATAGAATTAAGTGAAATATGGATTTTAGTCCCCTAAATAAACGATGACGTTTTAGGAGGGTTGTTAATTTAGTGGGAGTCTATTCCTCATACTAAAATAAACTTTGCATAATCTTTATTGTAGATCAATGGCCTCTTCAAGTAACAATAATCCCCTGTCATGCGATCCATCCTTGAGAAGGATAAACTATCTGGGACTAACTTTCTTGATTGGTTCGAAACTTGAGAATTGTTCTTAAGCATGAACGCAAGTTGTATGTCCTGGATGCTCCAATCCCGAGGACCCACCGACCCATGCTACGAAAGGCCGTGAAGGATGCGCATAGTAAGCATGTCAACGATTCTACGATATTGCATGTATTATGCTTTGGCAACTATGGTTCTGAACTTCGAAGGACATGGAACTAATGGAAGCCTACGACATGACTATAACGCCGCTTGAAGGAAATGTTCCAACGACAAGCTAGGCAAGAAAGGTTCGAGACAGTCAAAAACTTACATTCTTGCAAGATGACTCGAGGTGCGTCGGTTAGTCCTCATGTTACGAAGATGAAGGGCTATGTTGACCACTTGATAGACTCGGATTCCCATAAGCCAAGAGTTGGCTACGGATTTGATCCTAAATTCATTACCGAAATTTACTCACAATTTGTGATAAACTACAATATGAATAATATGGAGAAATCAATTTCGAGTTGCATTTGATGCTCAAAAACTGCTGAACAAAATATCAAGAAACCTACAGTAATGTGTTGATGGTCCAAAAGGGAAAGGGAATGAAGAAGAAAGGCAAAGGCAAGGCTAGAGTTGCCAAAATTTGTTGATGCACTGTCGCAAAGCCTATGGAACAAGTCAAGCCCCGACTGTTCTGCTTCAAAACACCCAAAAGAAAAGGAAGAAAATTGTCATTTAAAGTAATCAAACCTATCTTTGGCATTGTCGTCTCGGGCACATAAATGAGAAACGCATAACGAAGCTCCATAAAGATGGACTTCTAGATTCATTTGATTTAGAAACATATGAAACATGCGTATATTGTTTACTAGGCAAGATGACTAAAAGCCCCTTCTTTGGACACGGTGAAATGGCAAGTAATTTATTGGGTCTAATACATACGATGTATGCGGTCCTATAAGCACAATGGCTAGAGGAGGTTATCGGTACTTCATTACATTTACGATGATTTCGTGAGATATGGTTATGTATATCTTATGAAACATAAAATTTGAATCATTTGAGATGTTTCGAACGTTTCAAAATGAAGTGCGAAATCAACTTGGTAAAACTATCAAAACAACTTCGATCGGATCGAGGTGGTGAATATTTAAGCCAAGAATTTGATGATCATCTTAGAAATTGTGGGATTGTCTCCCAATTGACTCCACCAAAGCAACTCCACAATGAAATGGAGTTTACGAAAGGAGAAATCGAACCTTATTAGATATGGTTCGATCTATGATGAGTCATGCGAGATCTTCCATTATCCTTTTGGGGTTATGCATTACAAGCTGCAGACTTTCACTCTAAATCGAGTTCTTTCTAAAGCGGTTGATAAAACACCATATGAGATATGGTACGGGAAGAGACCTAGTTTGTCTTTCCTTAAGATTTGGGGTTGTGAGGCTTACGTAAAGCGACAAGTCTC
Organism: Stephania yunnanensis; assembly: GCA_039657365.1. Classification (NCBI taxonomy): domain Eukaryota; kingdom Viridiplantae; phylum Streptophyta; class Magnoliopsida; order Ranunculales; family Menispermaceae; genus Stephania; species Stephania yunnanensis. The sequence continues at coordinate 46,209,299 of CM077585.1, read as the reverse complement.
GGAAAAACTAGCACCTAAATCGACAAGTGTTTATTTGTGGGGTATCTAAGGAAACAAAAGGATATTACTTTTATAATCCCGCCCGAGAACAAAGTGTTTGTTGCTCGGTATGGTGCCTTTATGGAAAAACAGTTTATTTCAAAAGACACTAGTGGGAGAGAAATAAATCTTGAAGAAGTTCAAGAATCACACGTAAACAACGAACCGCTCTTTGGAAGTTCAACAACGTTCGAACCGAGTTGAACCTCCACAAGTGACACAAGGCCCACGTAAATCTAGTAGGGTAAGACATGAGCCAGAGAGATTCGGATTTCTCATTACGATAGTCGTGATGTGTTGCTTATAGACCAAAATGAGCCCACCACTTATCGGAGGGCTATGTCTGGACCGGACTCGGATAAATGGCTAAGTGCCATGAACTACGAGATGCAATGCATGTATGATAACCAAGTTTGGAACTTGGTTGATTTACTGAAGGTGGTAAGACCATTGGATGTAAATGGGTTTTCAAGAAGAAAACCGACATGGATGGCAAAGTGCATACTTTTAAAGCAAGACTTGTAGCAAAAGGTTTCGAGTGCGACTCAAGGTGTTGATTATGATGAAACTTTTTAGCCATAGCCATGCTTAAATCCATAAGAATTTTAATTGCCATTCTTTGCATATTATGACTATGAAATATGGCAAATGGATGTAAAAACAACATTTCTTAATGGAAAGGCGCTTGAGGACGTGTATATGACACAACTTTGAAGGTTTTGTACATCTGAGAATTCTAGGAAGGTATGCAAGCTTCAAAGATCCATTTATGGATTAAAGCAAGCTTCTCGGAGTTGGAATCTTTGTTTTGATGAAGCAATCAAGGATTTTGATTTTATTAAGAATGAAGATGAGCCTTGTGTATACAAGAAGGTCTTGTTGTTTTTACAGTTTTATATATTACTCATTGGAAATGACATCCCAACATTGCGAGAATGTCAAGTCTTGGTTAGGGAAGTGTTTCTCATGAAAGACTTAGGAGATGCGGCTTATATCCTAGGGATAAAGATCTATAGGGATAGATCTAAAGGCTAATCGGTCTAAGTCGAGTGCTTACATAGACAAGGTCTTGAATAGGTTCGGTTTGCAAGACTCTAAAGAGGATTGTTGCCAATGTCTCATGGGATAAGTCTCGGCAAGAATCAATGTCCTAAGACAAATGATGAGCGAGATCGTATGAATAAGATTCCATATGCATCGGCTATTGGATCTATCATGTATGCCATGTTATACACTCGACACGATGTATCATATGCTTTGAGCACTACAAGCGAGATATCGATCGGATCCGGTGAGAGTCACTTTGGATAGCGATAAAGAACATTCTTAAGTATTTAAGAAGGACTAAGGAAGTGTTCTTGGTCTATGGAGGTTTTGAAAATGATCTAGTTGTAAATGGTTACACGAGATGCGAGTTTTCAAACGATATAGATGATTTTAGATCGCGATCTGGATATGTGTTTACTTTGAATGGGGGTGCGATAAGCTAGAAAAGTTCGAAGCAAGAGAGCGTGGCGATTCTACAACGAAGGTGAGTATATTGCGGCGTCCGATCTGTGAAGAGGAGGCGATTTGGATCAAAAAGTTCATTTACGAACTAGGTGTGGTTCCAGTATTGCTAACCTTTGTTTGTTTGTATTGTCACAATAACGGGGCAATAGCACGGGCCAAGGAACCTAGATCACACCACAGATCCAAACATATACTCGGCGTTTTCATCTCATCGAGAGAAATTATTGAGAGGGAGACGTAAAGATTTGCGAGTACCTCTTGAAGACAACGTTGCGGATCCATTGACAAAAGCTCTTCCACAAGCAAAACATGATGGTCATGTTAGATCATTAGGCATTAGATGCATGTATGATTGGCCCTAGTGCAAGTGGGAGATGATGGGGCATGTGCCCTAGGTCAATCCATTAACTGTCTTTATGAATACTTTTAGTTAATAAAAATAGAGGATTTCATTTGTTGTTTATTATAATTAATTTGCATGTTTACATTATAATAAGATCCATGGGTATTTACATAAATATCCTAAATGTCCCTGATCGATCATTATCTTTGGGAACTATAATGAATTAAGACTAGTGTGAGTCTTGATTGATGATCATATGATGATTATACGTATAGGGATACGAATCAAGATCACGAGTACTTGTTAGGGAACAAAGTAATCTTGGACCAGACCCGCTATGAGAACATAACATGGATTAAGTCATAGTTGTTTCTCATGATAGGTATATATTCCAGTCCTCGACTTGAGATTACCGAGAGACTTCAACATTAGGAACACGGTGATTTGACACAATCAAACGTTGTCTTTAACTTAGGACGATTATAAAGGTTGTGATTGGTTCTTGTGTGAGCAATGTGATGAAGTTGTGTAATCGAGATAGAATTTGTCCCTCTCATATAAAGAGAGATATCTAGTGGATCCTCGATGTGTTAGGTTGTTAAAGGCCTAGTCTAAGTGAATTGATATTGATCAATGTCACTTGGATGTTTTCAGATCTACCTAGAGATCGAGACTAGTACGATTGAACATGTTGGATGACAATTCCATGCCTTATGTTTGATCAAAAGGATATCGTGTGACAAAAGGATGTTATATACATTATTGATTAGGTTGTATCGATTTGATATTAAATGCGACTTGGGTAGTCATAATGTCTTGCTAGATGCGCTTATGACTTGTATACCAAAATGTGTTTTGGTACAACGCCAACGTTGTATGAGCCTATTGGATCGCACACTAAGAATGGTTTTGCGAGATTTTAAGATGATTGAAAAAATGAATTTTATGTGATAAAATTCATGACGAAAAACGTCCTTGTGGTGTATTACACTTATACTTCTTTAAGTAAGGGTATATGTGTAATTTACTTAAACGTCTATATACTGAGGTTGTATAAATAGACGCTTTAAGTTAGAATACACTAACAAAAGATCAAAAGGCCAAAACTCTTTTTCGTTTAAGAAACGACTTAGGGTTTTTGGTATGCTCTGGATCGTTTTGGAGAGATTCAAAAAGGTTTGGCATTCTCTCGAAGCTAGCACTTCGAATCTCGTACGCCGTTCGTGTGTGGATTGCTGATAGAGGGCGTTCGTCGTTGGCAGCGCCTTAGAGATCGATCAACCTTTTGAAATGTATATTGCGATTGAGGTATGATTAAGTTTTTCATGGTTTAAACGTTTTTAATGGAATTAGATTCGGATCCTGTTGGGGTTTTTGTCAAAAATTGTTTTGTAATCTCCGCTGCGTATGAACCCCAAAACCCAACATTTATAGTGAGAGTTTTAAAATTGAAACGATCCATATATAGTAGGTTTTAAATTAGAAATGATTCATATATAAAGAACATCTTGGGTGCGCCACGTGACTCATCGAGAAGGCTCAAAAGCGCCACGTGAAATTTTGAAACATTGCATATCTTCTTCTATTCTAACCTCGAGTTAACAAAGGTATTTTTAAGTAATTATTCAACTTAATGTATATACCAAATATAGCTTGATATACCAAATATATATTATTTTGAATTAATTGCATGTCACGTGGCGCTGCGAGAAGGCTTGAAACCGCCACATAGCAAATACCAAATATAGCTTGATGAAACATACATCTTGGGCATGCCACGTGATGCTGCGAGAAAACTCGAAATCACCACGTAGCACACCCAAAATGTAGGCTTAATGTATATATGGGGTAATTTTACAATGGAACTCAAATATATACCCATGTCATGAGAACTATATATCTCATCATTGAATTACTATGAAATTTTAATCTAATGGTGATTGATGTAGTGAATTTAATGCAAAACATATTAAATACGTAATAAATGCTATAAAATTGGTTTTCTAACATGTGTGCACATGCATCTCAATGCACATCGAAGGGATGTCATCAATGACTATCTTTCTTGGGTTACATTAGCAAGGTCCATTTTTTTAGGTGGATGTGGAGACTTTTTTATGAAAGCATACATGCATCTCAATGCATGTTTGTTGGTTTGACTAAGTGCAATACATAATAATAACAAACCTAAGATTTTTTAATGTCATGTTCAATTCCAAGTAGCATTGTTATGTTATTAGAGATTTGGTAAGCAAGCAAGCCAATAAAGATCTAAGATTCAAACCATAATAATAACAAATCTTTGCACTGTACTATGCACAATTATCGAACAGATGCAATGCATTTGATATCAAAATGCATAAACATTTGGTTATTGACACATTGAACAAAAGTAATTAATGGAAAATGACCAACTTCTCGCTCTTTTATTAACAGAGCAACAAAAGGAAACTAAATCAAAAGTCAGAGGCAACGCAACCTAAGAAATGTAATGCAAGTTAGAGACAACCAACAAATTTTATTTACTAGGACCTAGGACAACTCAAGTTTAAATAGTTCATAATTGACTTGCTTAAGAGCTTTTAAGAATTGGAAAAGATGAACAACGACGAAAATGATTGGGTCACATTCTTTTGTTACACACAGGTACACAGTTGACGCGGTCCCTTGAAACACACATTGAGACATGCATGCACATGTTTTAAAGTGTATCCAAGAGACTACGGTAACTGTACAGCAAAAGGATGTCACATTAGCATTTCCAGACGGGATTTGCAAGTAAATAATACCGTGAGATTGTGTTCTCATTCATTTCAGATCCAATATAAAGTTAACAAAAAGTCAATGGAAACCCTATAAAGAACGCTCCCCCTGGAACCTAATAAACTTAGGCTACTTCTCTGGCGCAGACATGGAAACAAATAGCACTAACAGCAATCAAAATTTCACCTAATGCACTTCTCAGCGTGCATGTAGGAAAAAAACAAGCGTAAATTAAGAACTTCATACCTTCGTTTTTGAAAATTTAGTTCCAAGAATCCTTAAACCTTCCATGACAGATTGGATCTTATCTGAAATGGTAGTATAGAGCCATCTTTGTGCTGCCTCATCCAGGCCATGAGGGGAAGTAGGTGGCCATCCCAAGACTTGGGACAATGAACTCCGAGACATTTCCTTGGCTGTCCGCCTCAATTTAGGAAGATTGAGTTCTATCGGCTCACCGATAATTATGCTTATCTCTTTACCCCAAAGCGGAATTGGAGGCCTTCTGTCAAAGAAAAATTTCTCGGGCATCACCTGAAAATTAACAGAAGAAAACTGAATGCTCATGCTGAAGTCCCAGTGTCATCCTTTTTCCTACTCTAAAATATTGATAGGCCTTGCACTACTGTTTTTCCTCCTTGCGCCTGTAATTTACGCAGTGGCTACTCATTACGTCTTACTAGGTACAGTAAACTCACCCTTCCAAAAGCAACGTCATTAATGAACACTAGCACGTTCAAAACTCCCCTTTTTTTTCCAAAAAGGAAAAACTAGACAAGTCATCAAACAAATTTGAAATACAGCCTACAAACAAACATTAGAGACATAAAGATTGGCGTTACCGTACTCAAATAACAACATATCCCAAATTAGTTAGGGGCGGCTACATGGATCGAACTCTTCCACCTCGCTCAATTTATTGCAGTTGTTAATGTGCTTTCATAATTATTCAAATCCTCCGAATTCATGTGTCCAAAGTAATCTTAGGTCTATCAAATTTCTTCAATTCATATGTGTCAAGTTTCTCAATTGGGAACTGGTAGGCCCTTTTTGGATGTCCAAACCACCACAACCACTTTTCCCCAATTTTTTAACAGATTGGTGCTAATCCTACTTTTTTTAACCTCTACATTTCTTATTATATCTTTACAATTTTGCCACACATACACACCATATAAGCATCCTCATTTCTGCTAAACTCATCCTAAGGCATGGGCATGCTCAGGCAAGGCTTAACTTTTTAATAAGGCTGCCCAGGTCCACCCAAGCCCCATCATTCTTGCAAAAGGAATTTAAAACTAAAGAAAAAGGAAGGTTAACATAAATTTGGGTAGTAATTATCTGAACTTCAGCAATCAATCACAGAAAACAATCGATTTTTCGTTTTTCCTACAGCCAGAGTGTTTAATCAAACAAAATAAAAGAAATACATCAAAAATGGCTGTAGGAACCTATGACTCCAAAGAAAACTTTGTCAATGACAAGTCAGAATGGTCAACTACAGTCACAACATATCAAACTGCCAACCTTCCTCTTGAAGGTTTTTGGCGTCGTATAATCATTTAAAAAGTTCTCAAATCTGAGCGGAATAGTGTCAACAACAACAACAACAACATAGCCTCAGTCCCAAATCAACTGAGGTCGGCTACATGGATCAAACTTTTCCATTGTGCTCGATTAAGTGCAATTGAACTAGCTTTTTTACCCATACCCGTCCTTTGTGTGGGAACCCTTGCTCATTTTTCTTCACATCCGGGTGACGATGTGAAGGGACTAGCTTCTTTACCCACACACGTCCTATGTGTGGGAACCCTTGCTCATTTTTTTTCACACCCAGGCGGCGATGTGAAACACACCCTTGCTCATTTCTCACAACACCCGGGTTCCAATGCAGCGCGTCGCTAAGTGGGAACACCCCAACGTTTATATATGTTTGATCCATTTCATGAAAAGTGACAAAAGTTTTAGCGGAACAGTGTACAAAACACACCTAATAATCTGACAAATTTATAGGACTCGTAAACTACATACACACAATTTTTCTATAATGAATTAAGGTAAACACTTCATTATAATGAAACAGGAGAATATAATTCACAAATCCAACTGGGTAGAATAGTACATGCAAGTTGACAGTTTCTCAATACTGCAGTGCAGCTGTACACCATTAAGAACATGACTAATCAGAAATTCAGAACAGCTCACAACTATTAGCAGTTTGACTAAAGGAAATTGAAGAAAAGAATCATGGTATAATGGAATCAGTTGGATAAGAAAATACGAAGCACACATTTAAAGATGTTATGTTAAATAGATAAACTAAACAGCTTTTGCAACAATACCTTTTCAAAGCCACGATGCACAATAGGCAAAACTATAGGTGTCACACGTGAACGATCAATAAGACTAGCAGTTCCCCATTTTAATCGTCTGACAGGTCCATCTACTTGTGACACCTTCCCTTCTGGAAATGTATGTAGCTAATCCTTGGAGAAGACAATGAATTTCATGAGATCTTCAAAGCATAACATATCAAAATCTTAAAAAAAAAAAAAAAAAAAAAAAAAAAAAAAAAAAAAAAAAAGAATAGCAAACCAACCCAAGGAAAATTGAAGAAACCTTCAAACACGACCAAAAAAAAAAAAAATGAATAGAGTTCAGAGCAATATACCTTCTCAAATCCTGATTTAAGACCTTGAAACAGGAAAACGTTTTTAGGCAAACAAAAGTCTTTTTCTTTGTGTTACATCACTATTTGGCATTGACTGCCCATCAGGGTGGTCAAGGCATTTGAAAAAAAAATGATAATCATATTACCACCTAAACATAAGTCATCTAGGTGGCATTTGATATGCCATAAAATAGGGACAGGAACAGAAAATGGCTACATTACAGTAGAAGATTATGTGTGCTGCAACATAACGTTGTAATTTAATAAACCCATGATAAGCCTGTAATAATGATAGGTTTTAGTGTGCATTTTGTGTGTTTTAGTTACTTTAGTCTCAAATTACTAATTTATTCTATCTTATTTGTAAATTTCAGTGTTTTGAAGACAATAGGAGCAACTCAAGTGCTTTCGCGAGGGAATTGGGCTATTATTCATATCGGGTGTTGAGTTATCTAGAAAACACACTGCCATGCATCACAGGCGAGATTAATATGGAAGGAAACAATTGTGGTGTTGGTATCTTTGTATGTGATTGTGTGGAGGCCTATGCACACTTCTAGATTTTAGATCCACCGTCTACTGATAGTTATAGACCCCCCATACGTAATAATGTAGGTGATTTAACACAAGTGGCAACCGGTTTCCTTAATTGATTCACACCTTTTTGGGAAGAATCGGGTAATAGGGGAATCTATGTTAAATCAAGCACGCGAAGTGACTTGATCATCAAGGATTAGCGTTCTCACGGAACCCATTAATGCCAACACATTAAATTTTATGAAGCATTATCTAGGGTTGTGTGTTGATTAGAGAAGTAACAACGGTCTTACCTTGGTTGCCGAGACTAGGAGGACTATGAACTCGAACGCATGTTAAGACCTCGGTAGACTATCGAAGTTGGATTAAATAAACTTTGTAGAATCGACGACTAAATCCAAATCTTTGCCGAACCAAATGTGCAAGTCTAGACTTAGGTATTCTTCATATATTATTCTCAAAACTATTTTCCTTGTTTTATTTATTTTCTTGCTATTTAAATTAGTTAAAACTCTCTTAGAAAACCCCCATTTGACTCGAGAAAGATTACCAATCTCTATCGGATCGACCCTTTGCCACTATCTGCAAATAGTTTGCGACAACAACACCAAAAAATCGACACGCGCCAAACACGTCAACAATAAAATATTACATAAACCAACTATTTGGAGATAGTTGCAAATGATCAATCACATAGAGATTGGTAATCATTCTCGAGTCAAAATGGGTTTTCTAAGAGAGTTTTAACTAATTTAAATAGCAAGAAAATAAATAAAACAAGGGAAATAGTTTTGAGAATAATATATGAAGAATACATAGGTCTAGAATAACAAGTTCAGTTGAATAAAAAATTGGATTTTGTCGTCGATTCTATAAAATATATTTAGAGAGGCGAACCTGCCTTGCAATCTGACTTAGGCGCTGCAAATTAGCCCCTCATGGTGAGGGAACAAAAAAAGGAAAGGGAGCAGAGAATCAAGAAAGAGAAAAGCTATTTAAAACCCTAAAACAATATATATCGAATTATTTCAATTTTTTTGGATTTCTTGTTGCCCACGAATTGTTAATTCGTTTCTTGAATAACGCACACCGAAGCAAATCAAATGGATAAGATCATATCTCAACCAAACAATCATTTCACTCAAACACGCCATTGTGTCTCTGCTTCATTCACACGCATCAAATCTTCTTTAGACAAATACATGATGTCAATCATGACGTCATTCATGCATGTCATCTATGTATATTTTCATGCATGCATGGTATGCACATTCACTTCTCATTCGATCACCTCTTAAGTACGCAAGTGCACACGCCACATGTGCCAGTCCCACGTGCCAACACCACAACTGTTTCCTTTCATATTGACTCGCATCGTGATGCATGCACGTGTGTTGTTCTAGATAACTCAACACCGATATGAATAATAAGCCTAATTTCCATGCGAAAGCACCAGAATTGTATCGATTGCTTTCAAAACATTGAAAAATACAAATAACAACAACTACTCTCAGTCCCAAATTAATTGGGGTCCGCTACATGGATCAAAGTCTTCCATTAGGTTCAATTTAGTGCGAAACACTGACATAGACACACACACACACACAAAAACTCCTACACACTGTACAAACCGGCACTAAACTAGTCTCGAACCCGATTCAAAGTCGTTGGAGTTCATTTGGTTTAAACAGTCATCAAATTGACAAGTCACTCAAGAAATTTTAGATTTACTATTTGTCTAGAACCAGAGTTCAAACACAATTAAAATCACACTTTCAAGACCTAGACGAAATGTTCCTACTAAGTTAAAAGGAAAATTTTATAGAACCGTAATTAGGCTAGCTATGCTCTATGGAAGTGAACGTTGGGCAATAAAGCAACAAAAACTACATAAAATGAACTTAGTAGAAATGAGGATGCTAAGGTGGATGTGTGGTAAAACTCGTAAAGATAGAATAAGAAATATAAAAATTCAAAGACAAGTAGTAGTAGCAGCACCAACAACAACATAGCCTCAGTCCCAAATTAACTGAGGTCGGCTACATGATCAAACTTTTCCATTGTGCTCGATTAAGTGCAATTGATGGTGAGCTTTGCAAACCATTCAAGTCCCTCCTAATTAATGCATCCCATGTTAACTTTGGTCTGCCCCTACCTCGTCAAATTTCTACAGTTTCTATTGAGTCAAGTTTTCTAGTTGGGGCATTTGTAGGCCGTCTTTGTAGGTGACCAAACCATCGCAACCGCCCTTCCCTAATCTTTGTATCAATTGGTGCTACTCCTACTTGTATTTGAATTTATATATTTCTTATTCTATCTTTACGAGTTTTACCACACATCCACCTAAGCATCCTCATTTATACTACGTTCATTTTATGTAATTATTATTGTTTTACCGCCCAACATTCACTTCCATAGAGCATAGCTGACCTAATTGCGATCCTATAAAAAAAATTTTAACTTAGTAGGAACATTTCGATCACAAATCACTCATGTTGCACTCGGTCATTTCTTCCATCCAGCTTAAATTCTATGTGTGACATCATTCTCAATGTTACCATCATTTTGTATGATTGATCCTAGGTATCTAAAGTGGTTTACCTCAGGAACTTCTACTTCCCCTAATTTTACCACTCCGTCATCTCGATGTCTAGTGTATCTAAACTCACAGTGCATGTATTCGATTTTCGTCCTACTCAACTTAAAGCCTTTAGATTCTAATGTATTCCTCCAGAGTTCTAATTTCTATTCACTCCATCTTTAGTTTCATCCACTAAGACAATAAGTAGTAGTGGCACCAATTGACACAAAAATTACGGAAGGGTGGTTGCAGTGGTTTGGTCACCTGCAAAGTGCCAAAGGCGGCCTACAAATGCTCCCACTAGAAAACTAGACAAAATAGAAACTGAAAAAGTTCAACGAGGTAGGGTAGACCAAAGTTAACTTGGGACGTATTAATTATGAATTTGAATGGTTTGTAAAGCTCACATCAATTGCAGTTAATCGAGCACAATTGAAGAGTTTGATCCATGTAGGCGACCCTAATTAATTTGGGACTGAAGCTATGTTGTAGTTGTTTTCAAGACCAAGACTTAGTCAGACCAAGGCTATCAATTACTCATGAGTTTTCTTAGCCTATACACTTAAGCATGCAAGTTTACAATCTCTTTAAAATGGTGCATACCCACGATAGGAGTCAATAGGACTTCCAATGGGTCATAATGGGGTCGAGCAAGGTATCAAGGAAAGGATGTCAAGGGAATGCGAAATTGGGAAAGCTCAAGTTAACCTCACCATAAGCACTGGGAGCATGGAACAAGGAGTTTACAAAAATCATTCAATATAATGTTCATGCCCTTTTTCCAACCACCCATTTCTTTTTTACTCTATTTTTCACACATTTTCTTTTGTTTCAAAGTACAATTTACTTCTTGTTCTTTTGAAGTTGGTGGGACTACTTCTTGTTCTTTTGAAGTTGGTGGGACTTTTTCACTCAAACATAAACCCAAAATTTGAGGTTTTATATAATTCGCTCCACACTTTCGCTTCGGTTAGTTGAACTCCCCAACTAGATCATAATGGATAAAGGGTGATGGCTCAGGGTTTTATGGGTTTTATGGGTTTTATGGTAGGTAATCAAAGAAATCAAGTTAGGTTGGCTCAAAATGGTTAACTAGGGATTAAGTGATAGGTGGGCTATAGGCTAATGGTTAAATCAACAAGGGCCTACATCGTCCCCCTACAAGTGGTTAAGTCTTAGGATTTCACATTGAGTAGGCTACACCCTTGTTCTATGACCCTAGAGATCTAACTTTTTCCACTTGCACAGTTTTGATCGTCTCCCCATTTGGTATGTAGCACAGGGTCTATCCCTTATACTAGGTCCCTAATATGTAGTCCAAATAAAGTCGGTCTATGAACCAAATTGAATGTTTCTCCTAATTCTCCCTAAGTTCAAAGTTTCGAAGGCAACCAAAGTACTCATTCACAACCAAAGGCACTAAACAAAGTCTCGGGCAACTCTATATGCAACACGATGGTCCTAAATGTGAACTAAAGCATGCAACAAAACACATTGTCACAAAAATTACCATTAACTAGCAACTATGAATAAAATAATCCTAAATATTATATAATATATGGCAAGTCATAATAGAGTGAAAGAAGAGAACAAATGGAAAGAATTAGAGATGAACATAAGCAAGGAGAGATGAACACAACCATACCATTCATACCCATGGAAATGAACAAAAAAATTAACCGTTACACCTGATGTCTTGCACAAATCCATAATATACAACCAATTACAATCCACAATCCCTAAAAAAACTCAAATCCCCACTTTTGGTCTATGTTGCACAAACACAGCAAGACCACATAGGTGTTCGGTGTAGATATGCGCCTAGACTTCATTCTTGGCTATTATCTTTTTCTTGAAGTCGTAATTATCTATTATCTAATTTTAGAAACTCTTGGACTTGGTTAAAGATATCCCAAAATTTTGGACACAACCCACGGGGGGGTGAACACGAAAGCAACATACAAATGTGAATAAACGTTTTTGTAGGAATCCACACTTCTATTAGTAGAAATGGTGCTCGTGGAGATTTATGTCGGCCTGGATGACAAACAGCACAACTTCAACAATTCAACAATCATTGGTCGCTATGGATTTAGATACGCTTTCATATTTAGTTTGTTTAATATTTTTTCACAATTTGACATGATTGGTTGTTTGGTTCAAGGGATTGAAAACCCCAACAAATGATAAAGAGCCACCTTCATGTTAAACATTAAGAATCAATAATTATTGATCAAAAATCTAATTTTGGGTCTCCGTGAGAAATTTCTCAATAGAACTTTAATCTTCTTAAGAACTTTAATCTTCTTAAGTTTCTCAAAAAGACCCCAAAACTAGATCATAGATCGAGAACTGTTGACTTTGTGATTCAACAGGAAAAGTATTGATACATTTTATTGGGGGTTTTGAAGATCTTGAACCAAAAACCATTCATGTCAAATCATCAAGAAAAATGAATAAACTAAATGTGGAAGTTATAGTTGAATGCAAAGCAAAATGATTGTCGGAGTTGAGTAGTTTGTCATCAAGAAATAAGCGAATTTCCTTGAGAACCCTTTAGCTTTTTCAAGATGCACTATCTACGACGATATATTAGAATTTTCTATCTCCCTCTCGTAAGTCCTAATGCCCTCTTTATTATGTTTCCCTTTCATGTTGAATAGTGTTACATGTTGATGAGATTCTTCAAGTATTATAGGCAAATTACCCCAATCATTCAAATGGTAATATTCTCCTTTATAAGGAGGCAAAAGTAAGGGATGCAAGTGGGGCGGGGAATCCCAGTTCCCCATGGGGACTCGCCCTGATGGGTTGGGGATTCCCTGAAATTCACTCTCCACGAGGCAAGGATTGAGGAGCAATCCCTTCGCCCGCAGGAATGGGAATTACTTTCTCCCATCCATGGTTTGAAAATTCTCGGAGAACTTCTCTTATTACTTAGATTTTTTGAAGCAAAAAATTAAGAATTAGGTGTAAACGAAGTTTTTCAAAACTTCCATCGAAGTTAGAGAAGAATGATAACATTTCTAAGTTTTAACGCTCACTTGTAAGCAAGGATCGAAACTTCGGTTTCGCCTTATAATTCGCCCTCTTGATCATCGAAATTAATTTGGAGAAGCTTAATTCGACGTGGAGAATTTTGGTAAAAATTCGCTAACTTAAAGAAGTTCAAGAAATTTTTATTTAAATGATCAATAAACTAAAAATCATTTTATATGATGTCAAAACAAGCACAATTATGCATTTATACGGTTATACCTAAAATATTTACAGTTTAATGGTTTTAAGTCAATTTTATTGGCATTAGCCATACATACTGTGTATGGTATATTATTTTTTAGTGATAATAATTACACTTAATTTGATTTTTCTAACCATTTTATTAATTGCACATTCACGTAAGTACGATTAAAATTATGAAACATGTTTTTTTATATGGGTCAGTATTTAAAGCCAAAGAATCAATAAAAAAAACTACAAACCGTTGTAGAGATGTGTGTGCAAAAGTGAATATCGATGCATACATTGAATCTTGGTGCAAAATCAAGGGATCACATGATTGGTGTAGAGATTTGTGTGCAAAAATGAGTCGTTCTCAAATTCTTAATAACCTCCAAAAGCCACCATCAATTACAACCCTCAACCCTTTCGTCTCCTACATACATTCAATTTTTTTGACTGGAAAGTTTATAATCTCTCTTTGTTTTTAGCAATCCATGTCAATTTGTATCAATGTTGTCGATTTTTAACATAAACTTCGCCAAAGTTTTGTAGTTTTAAAAATTACTCTTGAACTACGTTTCAATCCCATCAACTTCGATAAACTTAGCCTAAACTTCGGCTAATTTTATCGAATTTTCGTTCATTGCTTGTAAGGAAAGTGAAATGTAATTGGTGTCAATTTGTGTCTGAAGATAATCTAAAGAATGACAACATTTTAGGAGATGACAAAACCACAATTTTCCTTCACTTATTAGAAACGGATTCTAATATATTGCTAGATGAAGTAAAAATAATGTAAAAAATTATCAATCCCACGAAAGTTGAAGTTTTGAAAACTTAAGATCAAGTATAGAATGAGAAAAAAAATTATTATAGAAATTTAAATTTTAAGTGTTATTTGATGAAACTTGGATGTTCGCTAGCACTCAATGAAATTATTTAGACTTCTCCATAATGTTGAAGTTTTACCAAAATTCCCCACATTGAAGTGCACTTCCCCGAATTAACTCCAAATGTTAAGTAAGCGAGATCATAGGCGAAATCGAAGTTTCGGTCCTTAGACTTGTGAGGTTTTGTGTGCATTGCTTCATCTGTTTTGCATACAAAATTTAAATTTCGGGTCGACTCTTATAGGTTATTCCGCTTTCACGGGTACCTTCTTTGCTATTGATTTTGCGCAATTGACGGCGGTCAATGTTGATTGGCTTGTATCTACAAGGTTCACATGGATTCTTTCCAAGTTATTTTCCTCTTTGCTCACTCTCGTTTTTACACATAAGTAGGCTCATGATCCTAGCATTAGCTGCATCACCTTCTTCCCTACTATTCCCTTCTCTATTTGTCGCATTACAGACAGGACAAGACGAATTTTAAATGGGTCGATAATGATAGACTCTCAAGTAAAGTGATCAAAGCTTTTAATGGGGATAATGGTTATATTAGTCATTTTTCTATTGGCAAAATGTGTAAGGTCTTACAAAGGCTATGAGAAAAGTATTAGAATTTTGAGTCTAATCTGGTAAGTAGTTGGGAGAGTCCAGCCTCTCGAAAAGCTTTGGGTTGGTTATTACTCTTTTGAGAGTTCTTCTCCATTATCAATACATTTTCAATAGTTCGTTATGTTCTTCAATTATTTGTATTAAATTGGTGTTAACTATAAAGGAACTTATCATTTCTTCGTAAGAGTTAAAGATAAAATTCGGATTTCTTTTCGTCCGTCTCCCTCTCTATTACTCTTTTTCTTCCTTAGTCTTTCTCTTTCTCATGACTCTTTTTCTTGTTTTTCACTCTTTCATTCTTAATTCTCTGCAGCAGTACATCTTTATTCTTCTCCTTGCTCTTATCCTCGCACCCGACACATCCATTCTTCACTCTCAAGGTTCGGACACAGATCTCATGTCGGTGCTCATGTCTAGTCGTGTTGACATGGAAACTCAATCCCAAATTAGTTAATGTCAGCAACATAGATCAAACTCTTCCATTCTGCTCGATTTAATGCTTTGATGACATGCTTTCGAAATCCTTACTAATCAATGTCTCCCAAATTATCTTAAGTCTAATCCTATACAGTTGAAATTTTCAATGTATGTTGTGTCAAATTTTCTAAGTGGGGCATTAGCAGGTCGTCTTTTGAAGGCGTCCAAACCATTGCAATTTCCCTTCCCTAATTTTTACATCGATTGGCGTTACACCTACTTTATTTGAATATCTATATTTTTTATTGTCTTTATGAGTTTTACCACATCTATCTAAATATTCTCAATTCCGCTATACTCATTTTATGTACGTGTTGTTTCTTACTACCCAATATTCACTTCCGTAAAGTATAGCTAGCTTAATTGCAATCTTATAAGACTTTCCTTAAAACATGACAAAGAGGTTTCAATAAAAGACCACACTTGTTGAGCTCCTATATTTCTTCCATGAGTTCCATCTATTATTATGTCCAATAAAACAATATCATTTGTATATAACATACACCATCCCACCATTGGATATCTCTTGTATATGTCTAGTTAGTTCATCAATAATTAAAGTAATGAGATATTTACTAAAGGTCGATCCTTAATGTAGTCCTTTTGTAATGGAAAAAAGATATTTTGTAGTTTCTCTAATTTTTTTATACCTTGTTACCATTTCTCCATACACATCTTTAATTGTGTCAAAGACTCAGTGTAACGAGCATGCGCTACTTTCTAAAATCCACTAAATAATATCTCTAGGAACCCTATTGTTTGTTTTTCTAAATCAACAAATATCACAAGGTCTATTTTTTCTTTTCTCTATATACGTTTTCTTTATCTTCCTATAAGGACAATTGCCTCTATAGTGAACTTTCTTGGCATGAAGCCAAATTGATTTCCCAAACTATCATTTCCCTTCTCATCTTAGTGTCAATTATCCTCTCCCAAATTTTTATAGTTGACTCGTAAGCTTTGGTGAAATATGCATCACTAGTTGAAAGATATACTAGTTAAAGATGTCGAGCCCAATGTCAAGTATAAAGCAAAGATGGTGGTGGTGGTGGTGACCAACGACCATGATGATAGACTATGTTACCCAGACACTAAATTGGTTCTCTCGATATTGTTGCTTCTCTCCTTAGCCTATTGTCAATTATCCTCTCCCACGCTTCATAGTGTGACTCATGAGTTTAATTCCCTAGTAGTTTGAGCAACTTTGAATGTCTCCTTTGTTTTTGAAGATTGGCACAAGCGTGCTTCTTCTCCAATCCATTGGCATCCGTTTTGATTTTAAAATTTTATTGAAAAGTTGTCAACCAAGTCACCGATTTCTCCTAAGCATTTCCAAACCTCTATGGGTATTTCATCTGGGCCACATGCTTTCCTTATTTTCATTCTTTTCAATGCCTCTTTAACTTCTACAATTCTAATATTGCGTGTATAGTTTACATTTCTTTCTTGGTGTGGGTTTTCATCTATTATAGCACCAACTTGGCCATCATTAAATAAACTATTGAAGATATCCTCCTCGCGCGTTAAAACATTTTGATTTTCGTCCTTAATACATCTTACATGACTTAGGTCTTGTTTCTTTTTATCTCTTAATTTGGTTAGCCTATATATATATATATATATATTTTTCGCCATCTCTATTACCTAACTTTGTATATAAATCTTTCATTAAATTTGTTTTAGCTTGACTAACTACTTTTTTAGCTTGTTTTCTAGCTTCTCTATATTGATTGTACGCATCTTCATCTTGACACTTAGGTATTTTCCTATACATATCTCTTTGTCTTAATTGCTCGTTGGACATCCTCGTTCCACCACCATGTTTCCTTCTTTGGAGGTCCCAAGCCCTTAGATATACCTAATATGTTTGATCCCACCCTCATTATGCAACTACTCATTTCTAGCCACATTGTATTAGCATCTAAGTCAAGATTCCGAACATTTTCCTTTAGTAGTTTTTCTCTAAACTCTACTTGTTTACTATGTTTTAGGTTCCACCACTTTATTCTAGGGTCGCTAACTCTTTTATTCATATTTTTCCGTTGTGTTAGCTTAATATCAAGTACTACTAACTTATGTTGGGTAGTAAGTGCTTCACCAGAGCGGTCTCTACATAGTTTTCTATCTATTTTTCATGTTAAAAGAAAATCTATTTGACTCTTGTTATGACCACTACTAAAAGTAATTATATGGTATTTGCTAAGACAAGATCATGTGTGAAGCAAATTCTAAAATTGATTCTCCTTCTTCATTTCTATTACCGTAACCAAAACCTCCATGAACTCTCTCAAACCCATCGTTACTTACCCCGACATGCCCATTTAAATCTCCTCCAATAAAAACATTTTCATCTAATGGTATACTCGCATAAATCCATCCATATCATCCCAAAACTTGTGTTTGATGCTCTCGCTTAATCCTACTTGTGGTGCATATGCGCTAAGTATGTTAATTTTTCCTCCATAATTAATTTAACTAGAATCAATCTATCCCCCATTCTTTTAACCTCTACGACCTTATCCTTATAATCATTATCCACCACAATTCCTACTCCATTGCATTTTCTATCTATACCAGTGTACCGCAATTTAAATCCTCGTGCTTCCTATTTCTCTACTCTTTTCTCCTACCCATTTTGTCTCTTGGAGGCAAGCAATATTGACTCTCCTTCTAATCATGGTATCTTCTAGTTCTATTGACTTCCCGTAAGTGTTCCTATGTTCCATGTTCCTAAACGTTTTTTCTCCCCTTTGTATTTGTTTTTCTTTTCTATTTCTATTTTGTCTAAAAGATCTAGTGTTCGTATCTATGATTTTGTTTTTGTTTTCGTTTTCGTTTT
This sequence comes from Stephania yunnanensis, assembly GCA_039657365.1. Taxonomy (NCBI): domain Eukaryota; kingdom Viridiplantae; phylum Streptophyta; class Magnoliopsida; order Ranunculales; family Menispermaceae; genus Stephania; species Stephania yunnanensis. The sequence goes on along the minus strand of CM077585.1, from coordinate 46,190,816 downwards.
TGTTTTTGAACTAGCTTCTTTACCCACACCCGTCCTTTGTGTGGGAACCCTTGCTCATTTTTCTTCACATCCGGCGACGATGTGAAGGGACTAGCTTCTTTACCCACACACGTCCTATGTGTGGGAACCCTTGCTCATTTTTCTTCACACCCAGGGCGGCGATGTGAAACACACCCTTGCTCATTTCTCACTACACCCGGCTCCGATGCAATGAGTCGCTAAGTTGGAACGCCCCAACGTTTATATATGTTTGATCCATTTCATGAAAAGTGACAAAGTTTGTATAAAGAATATTCAAAATGTAAAAGAAGAAAGAAAGAATAACAAGAACTTCCTAATGTAGAAAAAGAAATGGAAAATAAGACATAAAATAGGTGCATACACTAGATTATATGCATTAGTAAATAAATCTAAGCATATGTCTAAACTTTACGACACTTTTTGACAAGTCTCCATGTCTTTAAATTAGAGAATAGGCATGCCTGACCTTTAGACACATACCCACACCAGACACCCATACCCAAGTCAGGTAACATAGATGATATTACCAATTTACCAATACAACTATATCATTCTCAAAGCTTTTCAATGCCATTGGTAAGAGATGAACACCACATTATTATTGGTAAGAGATGAACAACACATTATTATCTTTCATTTATGATAATATATATTGATATTGACCTCCCGGTCGTAAGCCAAGCCAAGGCCTTGTGATGTCAGGCATGCATTAGGAGCATGTATTATAGCACGTTTGAAGGATCAACCAAAAGGCTACTAAGGCTTCACATGATAAAATTTTCAGTTAAAAGAAATATGAAAAGATTATAGGGTGATGAGGAAATACCCAAGCTCCACCATTCAAAAGGTCAAGAGCTTCACTCATGTGCTCTTGATAAACTCCACCGCCTCTTGTAATAGGTATGCATTTCCCTGCACAATTACAAACTTGATGACACACCTCCGATTTAATCAAAAATTAAGAACATGAAAAAATAACCACCTAGGGCTTAAAATAATCAATAAAAAAACTTAAATATACCATCCAAACTCCAAAGTGCTAAACAAAACCTTTTTAAAGATGGATGTAAACATCTTTAAGATTTTCTACCCACTAATCCATGGTCACATTTTCAAGCAATTTTGGCATGGCATACAAACATAGTTGATGACTTGATGCACAGTTTTTTGTGTAGCATATTCAAATTTTATAATATTTCGCAAGCATTTCGTTTCCAACTTGCATGACACTTGTCCTCTCTAGCACATGACAAAACATAATTACTGATTTCCTCATCTATTTTCCTTAAAGAAGAATTTCCTAATCTATTTTCAAGGAGCCCACCATCTTGTAACTAAATCCTAACATTGTATATCTTAAAAATCTTGTTGCATGGTTGATAAACCCTCCGTCATCAAGTACCTCTTCAACATTCTCATTTTGCTAATATTATCATGAAGTGTGATTGCTTTATTATTTCCCACCCAAAATTAGGAAGACTCCCTTGATGAGTATATCTCCTAATTAGCTACTTATAAACAAAAGTATAAGATGTTTAACTCTAAAAAATAATCAAGATAAGGGCTTGTCAACATTTTTTTCCCACAAAACTTTGTATCCTCTTGCTAAAAAGTGAAATTTCGTAGAGGGAAAGCCATTATTCGTGACAAGTAAAGCATATTTTTACAAGGTCTTAAATCTCTTTTGTCTTAAAATGGAATTGAAAATTTGTACTGAGATCAACTATAGGGGTCAAGAAAACCATAGCTAATCCCTCACTCTAGTGGAGAACAAAAAGTTACCATGCCTAAATAAAAAAAGAAAAAGGAAACAAATGACATATGATTTATGCCAAATTCCTTAATCATTCCTTTAAGGAGTACCCGTCACCTATTTTACCAATTGAAACCCATCAAAACCATAAGCGCGCATGGGTTTTGAAACTCGAATCCCACGCACCTAAGAACTGTGAAGGCTGAGATGCACATCAAAACACTCCTTGTGGGTGTCATAAACGAACAATGCTAGGCATTCTTTAAATCTCCACCTTTTCTTAAAATTTCTTTGATGCCCTGCATGGCTTGATCGATCTTCAAGAGAATGAGATTTGAGATTTGAAAACAAGAGAGGGGGCCAACCTTTGCAAAGGGAAGAGGAGTTGAGACGAGCGAGAAGGAAAATTGATGGTGCACCTTCTTTGCATTCGCACATTTGAGGCAACATCAAGTTGATGAGAAGAACAAAGGAAAGAAAGAGACGTGATTTGTTGTCCAACTATTTGGCCTTCATTGGGTAACAAATTTAATTACACGGATATGTATACGGTTTCTATCAAGGAATGAAAATTCGATAAAATTAGTTGAAGTTTAGGTGAAGTTTATCAAAGTTGAAGGAATCAAAACAAAGTTTATAGCTTAAAAATTACAAAACTTCTTCAAAGTTTATGTTCAAAATTGACAAAATTGATATAAATTGATATGAATTGCTAAAAAAAAGGAGAAATTGCAAACTTTTCGAAAAAAAAAAAAAACCAAATAAGTGTGTAGGAGACGAAAGGGTTGAGAATTGTAATTGATGGTGGCTTTTAGGGGTTATTGAGAATTTGAGAGTGGCTCACTTTTGTACACACATCTCTACAAATCATGTGATCCCTTGATTTTGCGTCAAGATTCAATGTATGCATTGAGATTCACTTTAGCACACACATCTGTACAACGTTTTGTAGTTTTTTTAATCGATGCATAATATCAAAAAGTGGATATTTTCTTTTACTTTAAATATTGACCCATATAAAAAAACATGTTTCATAATTTTAATTTTACTTATAAGAATGCGTAATTAATAAATGGTTAGAGAATCAAATTAAATGTAATAATTATCACTAAAAAGTAATCTACCATACACAGTGTACATGACTAGTGCCAATAAAATTGACTTCAAATCATTAAATTGTAAATTTTTTAGGTATAAATGCATAATTGTGCATGTTTTGACATCCCATAAAATGAGTTTTAGTTCATTGACCATTTAAATAAAAATTTCTTAAACTTCTCTAAATTAGCCACGTCGAATTAAAATTCTCTGAATTAATTCTTATTATCAAAAGGGCGAATTATAAGGCGAAACCGAAGTTTCAATCCTTGGTTTCTATTGTTCCTTTTTTAGGAAAAAAATATATTTTTTTTAGATATGCATCAAGATCTATGAAAAAAGTAACCGTGTACATCTAAAGAACTAGCAAGTGTATACTCTTTTTTACTATACACATGGATTGTAATTTGGATATGGTTTTTTATTAACATTTTCTAAAATGTGTGTGTGTGTGTGTGTGTGTGTGTGTGTGGGCGTGCATTATTGCCTCAAAAAAATTGTATAATCTTGAAAGATAAAATAAGCAAATACTTCATTTTACCATAAATGTTATCTAATACTTTATTTGTTAATTAATTATGTGTATATATATGGTTCCGATCAAATTATGTATGTGTGTCTACATGGTAGATTAGCAATTCTTTTTTCAAAACAACAATAAATAAAAATAATTTTAACTAGAAATTGTAAATTTATAATTGTGGTAAATTAAAAAAAAATTGTAAATTAAACTTGGATAATACATAGTAATATAGAAATGAAATTACTGTCAAGAATGTTGCAAAATAACTATTTTAAACAATCGTATTGTGATTTTCATATATTATAGTTCGGAAGCGGCTAAACGAACTCCGTTACTCAAACGTACCCCAATTATTCCTTAACATACCCCACCTTTTTTCAAAATCCCAGAAATACCCTTATATCCCAATGTTCAAACCCCATCTCCCTCACCCTCATCCCATCACCCATCAAACCTCTTCATTTCTCGATTTTGGCCATTTTAGAGCACTTGTACTTGGGCGAAAGTGTCGTAGAAATTTTTTCATCAAACAAGGTCGAATTTGGTCTCGTCGGCGCCCTAGAAGTGAGGAAGTGTCAGCCGTGGGTTTCGACCGGACTCCCACCGAAACCTCTTTAGAGGTCTCGACGAACTCCCACCGAGACCATGGAGAGTTCTCGATCTCAGTGGGAGACGGAGGGAGCTGGCCGAGACCTTTAAAGAAAACTCAGAGGAAACCGACCGAGACCTCTAAATAGATCTTAGTGGGAATCAGTCGATCTCGGCCCTATGTGTCTGAAACCATAGGCGACATGAACGAACAATAAATTTTCAAGACTCCAAAAAAATATATGAAAAATGACCAAAACATTAGAGGGTTTTGCTTGGAATCGCTAGATATTTTCGATTCCATCAACATTTTGTGCCCTAAATGCGAGATTCAAGCCCCACATTGAAGCCTTAAACCCAACAACAACACAACAAAAACTAACTTAAAAAACAACAATAAAAAACCCAGAAATCAACACAAAAAGAGGTGAGGAATGCACTCACGTCTCAAATCGATGTGGTTTCGCCTGGATTTTGTCGGAGTTTGGCTGGAGGCAAGGTTTAAAAATCGACAAACTTCGGCAAAGTTTGGGCGCAGTGTTGTCGATTTTGAGGTGAGCGAAGCGAAGTTCATTAGTAGTAGAAAAATTGCAAAACTTCAACTCAACTTCGGCTAACTTCGACCGAACTTCGAAAACATCGATGGAAGTTAATAAAACATGAAGTAAAATTGTTATTTTTCGTGAAAGTTGAACAAATTTCGACTGAAACTTTTTGACTATGATAGAAATAAATTTAAACTTCGGCTAAATTCGAATAAAACATAGTTCTAGCATCTCCATGAAGAAACTTGAGTTTTCTAGCATTTAAAGTGAAATTCCATAAACTTCCGCACACAGGCGAATTTTTGTCAAACTTCCATCATCAAAGTTAACTTCCTCGAATTAATTCTGAATTTAAAGTTAGCGAAGTCATATGCGAAGTCGAAGTTTCAAACCTTGGCTAGAGGTGAAGGTGTGATTCAAGAAAGGGAGTCGGTTGAGTGATTGGTGTATAAGTGAGCAAAAAAACATTTTAAATAAAGGGCAATTGGGTCATTTCACACATAGATTAATTTTTTTAAAAAAAAGTGAGGTTCGATTAGTCACTTTCTATAGTTATAATATTTTTTTGAAGAAATATAGTTATAATATTAAGTGTACTTTTAACAACTTTTTAGAGTTTTAGACAAATTTGAGTTTTTTAGCATTTAAAATGAGATTCTGTAAACTTTTGTGCATTGGCGAGTTTTTGCACAACTTCGACTCATCAAATTAAACTTTCCCGAATTATTTTTGTATTTTGAGTTGGCGAATTATAGGGTGAACTGGAAGTGTGGAACTTTGACGATAACACAGGTTAAGAATCATCAAATGTAGAACCCTTTATACCAAGGCCAACACATTCGATATTTCCATAATCACATGTGATCAGTTATTTCACGAAGAGCCTAATCATCTAATGGGTGAAAAGAAAATTTTAATAGTTTACAACAAAGCCTCAATTCCAAATTAGTTGGGGTTGACTACATGGATCAAACTCTTCCATTGTGCTCAGTTTAATGCACTAAATGACGTGCTTTCAATTATTTCTTAATCAATGTGACTCAAGTTAGCTTAGGTCTACTCCTAATTCATCGATTTTTTCAGTTTCTATTGAGTCAAGTTTTCTAACTGGAACATTTGCAAGTCGTGTTTTGGAGGTGTCCAAACCACCGCAACCGCCTTCTAAGATTTATGAGTCAATTGGAGCTAATCCTACTACTTTTCTTGGAGTTATCGTATTTCTCATTCTATCTTTACGAGTTTTACCACAAATTCACCTAAGCATCCTCATTTCCACTACACTATTTTATGTGTTGTTTCTATTAGGTACATTAATCACATTAAATTAAACTTAGAAAAGCCAGTGAAAAAAATCTATTAAGAACAACCTATATGATTCTTAGTAATATACAAGGCCTCATAAAATTGTAAATATATTATCATAACTGCGAATTAGGATTTAGAATTTCTTAGCTAAAACTGAATTCACATAAACTAACCAACTTGAACAACTTTTCAATACAAATAGTTTTCAAATAGAGATTTTTTCTTTCGACCATATTTCGATTGTTAATACGATATATAAGGACCGCTACTACAAGCAGTACTACACCTTTTACTATAAGCAGTACTACACCTTTGATCGTGAAATATCGATTGCTTGTTGAACCCTGTCTATTGAAAAATTAAAAACGGAGAGGATATTCATATCCCAAATAGCCAGTGCCTCTAGTACCTTAAGAACTCTTGTACAATACTCCACTCTTTCGAAAATCAATTATCCTTCCAAAATGATGAATAATAAAATTGGAAAAGGAAAGGAAAGGCAAAAGGAAGAAGGACTAGATTAACCAAGAGATTCAAGGAACCCAGTTTCTATTTGCCAAATAGGGTGGACACTCCTACCTAACCAAATCACAAATCAATAATATTTTCTACTTACTCCTTGAGTTTTTCATGGGCTAGTTTTTGTAAAGAATGATTGCCACTATTTAATTCGCTATCCAAATCATATACTTATTTCAGTGTTCTCATTGAAAATTCATTAATAGCCAAAATAGTAGTTATCACTGCCCTTTCAGAACACCAACCAGATGGGACCGTCTACATTATGTCAGGAATTTTTTTGAAGCCACATTAGGTCAGGATTAACGTCGACGAACAATCTAAATTGTGAAAACGTTAAAAAAGATTTTGGTGAAAGATGGTCATCTTAAAGCAAAACTTCACTAAAGTTCAGTTAGCCATGAATTATAGCATTGGCCTAGTTGCGTGAATCTATTTATGCTCGTAAAGTTGACCTTTTCAAGTCTTAAACTCGAAAGCATGTTGATTTTTTAAACAATGACTGAAATGTTAACAAACTACATTTTATATTTTTTTTTTTCAATTACTATGGATATCCCAACATTCGGTCGTACTAATCCCGTGGGAGCTAATCGAGTGTCCCAACGCCATGATTTGGGAGAAAGCAAGGTTTTTAGTCTCATGATCTAGGGTGTTTAGTCTAAGTCCAAGGTTTAAACACGCAACCTCGTTAGGAGAATATATTCATGTCCTCACCTTTTATCACTGGACCAACCCCCGTGAAATCAACATTTGGTATTTGTATGAATTTCCCTACTTTGTTCATAAAATCCTACCCAAAAAATGGATGTGGCAAGGGTATTATTTTGCCTACGTTTCAACTACGCATCAATCATCATACAAAGCGATAAACAAAAAAAATCTAAATTAACAACTTATCAAACTAAATAAAACAATTTTCAAGATTTCAAATTATTTCCAACAGATGATTCTCAAATCCAGTTTCGGCAATCAAGATAGTATAACCTGCTCAGCTGCTAGATCTCATATTGCATCAAAAGCCCAATCAGCACAACACAGCATACAATCAGGCACAGCTTGACTTAGTTAATACAATGTGGCTAGAAATGAGTAGCAATATACTCGGATATTTTTATACAAAGTTAGGTAATAGTAGGCTAGCCAAATTAAGAGATAAAAAGAAACAAGACCTAAGTCTACATAGTCTTATCTACTTGTAACGCGAGGAGGATAGAAAGGAGAGATGGAGAAGTTACTTCGATAGTTTATTTAATGATGGCACATGTTTATGATGGGAATTAACTGTGGTCCAGACTTGGTCGACAAAGCTTTTCAATAAAATTTTAAAATCAAAACGGATGCCAATGGATTGGAGAAGAAGCACGCAGAAGGTAAAAATAGAGGTAAACTGAAGGGAACTAAAGTAAACACCCAAAACAGGTATCGACCATTGATCAAAGAAAACCAACTGCAATAATAAACTAGGACCGACAATACCAGCACTTTTGCATCTCATATTTGGTTCGTTAAATGCTGTTAATCAGCACGCCGAAGTGAATGCGGCATTGATATTGTTACAAGGTCTTACATCAGTTGTGAACACTACACTATATTAACATGAAACTAAGGTAAAACCTACAATGCGAGCAAAGATTGCATTTTTAAACCCAAAATCCATACCTAGCCGGAAAAAGTATGAAAAGATCGCATTTTCGAAGCAAATATCCTCTGCAGCCAAGACCCACCGCGCCAATTTCGCGTCGGTCACCGGAAAACCCTTAAACCCCCACATCAACGGATCATCCAACCTGAAAAACATGAACACCATCGTTATACACAATCAGATGATTCAGATTCCAATCGAAGACAGTAAAATTAATAGAGATAACAACATTTGTGGATTGCGATGCGATTTGGAGGACTAACGTGGACATGTGGTTGCTGACAGTGATGAGAGGGGTTCCAGGAGGTCGTGATCTTACGAGACGAACTAGGGTTTCGGAGTTGTGGACGGTTGTTGAGTTGAGGAGAGATGTGACAGTTTTCGCGAATGCTCCGACTGCTGTGATGATTAGCTTTCTGGGAATGCCGCCCAGGTGGTCTGCTCTCGCGGCCCATTCCATTTTGCGTCCCATTGATCTGGTTGTGGCATTCGGGGTTTTCGGACTAGGATTTGAAATTGTGTACATGTAAATGCTAGACGGACACTAGGTGGACACGCAATCTTCGCCCGTCCTCGATACGCGCACGTCAAAAATCGAGAATCAAGGAGGTTCGATGAGTGCGTGTCACACCTACATGTCCTACCTAGGCACCGCAACATTTTCCTTATTACACTATTAAAGATTATCGAAACCCTTGTCACTCGAACTAATTGTTTTCATGTTTGTAAGCTGAGAGAGATCTGATGCAATCGGTACATCTTATTGTTTTTTGGTAGATATGATGGATCATTTATACGATTTGAGACTATTTTGAAGAGGTTTCTAAGGAAGTCGATCGAGACATCATCAATTGGTCTCAGTTTGTGCGATCATCCCAAACTAAAAAAAAAACTCTAAAATTAAGTTTCAAAATTGAAGTTTAACTAAGCTAATCATACTAAAATACAATCAAAACATGCAAATCGACTGGAATTAAAACAACTTTCTTTTTTTATGTGGAATAGGGGGCAAATAGCCCATTACATTGCAAAAGTACCAGAGACATTTTAGGATGGGCAATGCGCCGATATCTTTTAAGAGGATTCCTTTCACTTGGTATGGAGGTTAGGAAAGATCGGTTAAGTCTTGAGGAAAGTCCCTCGCCAAGTTAGCAAGTAAATTTGCAACCATATTCCTTTCACCGTATGTATGTGAAAAAATTAGGGTCCAATCTTGTAATAGTAGTATGTGAATAGGGTTGCAAGTGGGGCAGAGAATCCCCGTTCCTCATGGTGCCCCTTTCCTCATGGTGCCCCGTTCCCCACGGTGCCCGCTCCGGTAGGGCAAGGATTTCTAGCTTTTTACTTCCATGGGGTGGGGCACGGGGCAAAATCTTGCCCTGCCTTGTCGGGCAAGGCGGGGACGGGAATTGTTATCATCCCGTGGGGATTTTTCCACTCCGCATTGCATGCATAAAATTCTCCATATTTTATATTCTTACAAAAAATTATATAAATTTTTTACTTAAAACATATATAATATATGGAAAGAAATTTAAGATCTCCAATAATATCATTAAATTAATTATAATATATATTATCATACATATATATAAAATTATATTTAGAATATAATTGAAATATATATTACCATACTAGTTTTTGAAATCTTATATATTTAATTAAGTACGATAACTTGTAACTCAATCAACAAAACAAATCCACATTAATCATTCAATTTCAGAAAAATAGTTTCTTAAAAAAATTGAGAAAGTAGTACTTAAATGCCAAAATGACCCAGGAATGAAGATCAAAATATATATTTTTGACAAAATTGATGGGGCACCGTGGGGATTCCCCGCCCTCGAGGATTCCCGCGAGGTGGGGCGTGGAACGGTAAAGTTCACCCCGCAGAGAATTTGTAGGAATAAACCCCTGCCTCACACCCCGCGGGGACGGAGACGGTAATTACGATCCCTGCCCTGCCCTGCCTGCCTCACTTGCAACCTTATCTACGAATATCACGTATTATTCTGAAATTCAATAGCCCTTGTGATGAGTTGCTTTTGATCATATCTAAAACACATTGGTTGTGTAACTCAACTTGTATGTTCTTATAACCTTTGTTCCAACACAAGTTAAGTCCTTCAAGGACTCCCCAAGTTCGGTTATGACCGAGGAACCTGGGCCAATGTTCTGTACAAAACCACCGAGCCACTCTCCATTACAATCCCTTATGAGCCTACCCGCTGAGGTCCGACTTATTGAGGAAGAGAAGGATGTGTCTATATCGAGCTTAAGTACATCTTGGGAGTTTAATCTTATATATCTTTCTTCTCTAGTGGGCAAGAATCAATCAATAGTGACTATCGTTGTAGCAAAGCTTCTTGTATGCCTTACAATGTCTTGGATGAGGTTGTGTTCCGAGTAAGATTCATCAAAAGGCCATTGATTCCTTCTATTCCATAAGTTCCATGTTCCCACTCCAATTAACAGGCACCATTGAAGGTTCCTGAAATTATGTGTCTGATTTTTATAAGTGTAATAACCCTAAAAATATTTTATATTTATTTGACGATGCGTACTACATATGTATATTCGTATTGCACAACATGATTTTATTGTCGATAATGCGAGTGAGGTTCACCTCGAGATGTGCGCACATCATGGGTAATCAGGTAAATAGATATATTAATGAGACTTAAGTTAAATGCGTTCACAAAAAAAATAAGATCGATTAAATAGTGTATATATGTGATACATATAATATATATAATATGCTACATTATACAAATAACTATATAGTAATATATATATATATATATATATATCCATACTTGAAAATAAAACAAAATAAAATGATAATAAATGTTAAATTTGAGAAAAAAATCGAATTGAGACTTGCTCAACGTAGTTCGACTCGAGATGTGGCCAATATGGTTGCAACTCGAAAAATCTCAAATTTTAAAAATTTGAGGTAAATGGAAAGAAAAAGAAACTAAATAAATTATTTTTGAAATAGGGATTCTAACACACTTAATTGAATGTAAATTGACACCAGATGCCTAAGGAACTAGTGTCGAGAATCGAGTACGTGTTGTGGGGTGTGAGTAAGTCGTTTCAAACACTTTGGTGGCATTTTTGAAGTGTTACGGGTAAATAAACTAGTTGGGGCCTTAACATAATTTCATTTGTGCATTTATTGGTTAATGTCCTCTTGTTGAGTTGTATCTCTTGGAATCGATTAAATTGAATTTCCTTTCATGATATCTTTTTGTAAAATGATATCCTTATGTTATGTTGTTGTCTTGTGATATCTTTATACAAGGGTTCCCTTATTTATTTGAATTATGCTATCTTTGTTAAAATGTTTGGTTGTGCATTCTTTGGATTCCGTAATAAGCGCCCTAGGGTCTAAGTGGCGATATGGTAGTTACGGACACAGTGGAAATGCTTTATGATATTTCCTCCACCTTGACTATATAGACTTTTAGACTTACATAAGCCCACAGTTTAGGATTAAGGAAAATTAAGCTGGTAGAAGTGTTGGGTTTTGGGGTTCAAAATACAGTAGTAGTTTAAATTTTTATTTCGAAAAACCCCAACAAGATCAAATCTTATTTCCATTAAACTGATTGATTGAAACTAAATCGTATCTTAATTGCAAGTTTCCTTCTATGTGTTGATCGATCTGTAAAACGCTGCTAGAAATGAACGTCATCTATTAGAAATCCACACACGAATGGCGGTTGAGATTCCAAGTGCTAGCTAGCCCGAGAAAGAACACTAAAACAATTTTTTTCTCCTTAAAACTCAAGAACGATTGAAAATTAAACTCGTTTTCTCCAAAACGAAAATTAGATTTCAACCCTAATTTCATCCATAATGATAATTCAATTAACATGTCTATTTATACAACCATTTTATAAAGTCAACTAAGTGAATTACCATCATACCCTACTTAAAGAGGTATTAATATGTCACATCATATGAACTTTTATGTTATGAATTTCATCATATAAAATTTGTTGTTCCGAGTTATTTAAAATCCTACAAAACCATTCTTTGTGTGCGATCTAATAGGTTCATACAACGTTCGCAATGAACCAAAACCTATTTTGGTACATAAGTAATAAGCGGTTTCTAGCAAGACATTATGACTACCTAAATTGCATGAAGGTCAAAGTTGATAGAACCTAATCAATAATATATATCATATCCTTTTGTCATACGATATCCTTTGATCAAACATTAGGCGCGTAAAAGTTGCCATTGATGTTTAATTGTACTAGTCTCGATCTTTTAGTAGACTAAAAGCATCCAAGTGACATTGATCATATCAATTCACATTGACTTGGCCATTATCAATCTATCATATCGAGGGATCCACTGATATCTCTCTCTATACGAGAAGGACACATTCTATCTCGATTACACATGTTCACACATTATTCACATAGTAACCAATTACAAACTTTATAATCATCCGATTAAAGATAACGTTTGTGTCACGACCCAAATTTCTAATCTCGTATTTATCCGTAATCATGATCACCGACCCGTGACGTGGGACCTACATCATGGTACGCACACCGACTAAGGCACATGGCCGAAATATATTTTAGTTTTGTTGTGGTGTGTTTTGCCTAGTGTATTGTATATGTGTAGATTAATCAAGTCATTTTGAGTTATTATGTATAGGCATCGAGGCGAGAGCGAAGACATGCCTCGATATGCGTGCAAACGCGGGATGCATATAGTAGATGTTGGGACGAGTACTTAAATAAACTTTGAATTTGCATATAATGAAGGTCCATACTTTGGTTAGTAACTATATTTAGCTTAAATGAATATTTTCTAAATTAAATAAAATATGTATATGGTTTGATTGTAAATATTGTGAAATTCAAGGGCAACTTTTAAGTTTGTGGAATTAGACTTGCATGTAATTAATTTCAAAGGCCATAGACAAAATGAAAAATATCTTATGACATGTGTAGGTAGACCAATAGAAAATAAGGTGTATGTTAGGTATCATGCAAAAAGGGACAAGTTGTGGTTTGATTTTGACTTAGTGGAATATGATGGCTTAAAAGTGAGTTTTTGATTTACTTAAAGATTTGCGAGTGTGGTGAGATTTAAAGTCAATGACTACATAAGTTTCATAGACTCTTGTTCAACATATAAAATAAGATTCAATATCATTAGAGAGCTTGTAAGAAAATTAGGAAATCAAAGAAGTTGTAGAAAATCTTGCATTTGTTGTTGAAATTTTCAATATCCATGAAGGTTGATGCTAGTGAGTATGAATCTAACTCAGTGGAACTTATATAATGAAAGGAGACAACTCCACTAAAGCTCTTGGTATATTTTCTTCACCAAATCTATATAAAAGTTATGTTCCAAGTTGCTATTATTGATGAGTTTAGGTAAATGTGGGTTCATAAGAGTAGAATTAGTGAAAGTCCCTTGTTGGGATCGTTGTGGAAGTCTTTATAAGTGTTGAGTTGTGTTATGTGAATAAGATGAATAGTAACTTTATTTAATGGTTATTGGATATTTATTGCATGGAATTTGAGTATAAATGATTGCATGTTGATGTCAGAACTCAATGGAGTTATTTTTAAGCCAAATGGATCGAGCTTGATGATTTGAGTATTTTTAGACTTAATAATCAATGTTTTGGAGTTACATAAAATTCATTCTATGCAGTTTGAGCAGACTCAAAAGAGGATATATTTTTAATGTGTTTGATGATATTTAAAACTGTTATAGGTTTTGAGCTTGCTCAATAGAAATAAGAATGTTACGGATTTTTGAGCTTGCTTATTTGGATTAAGGCTGTTTGACTTAGTTTGAGTTTGCTCAAAGTCCAAATGTTAGTATTTTGGAGCATACTAAATGTTATAATTGAGCAGACTCAATGGTAACTTGAAACAACTTCAATAAAAGCAGTTAGCTAAACTATAATTACTCACAAGTATTCAAATAAGATCCTAACACATGAAACATTGGAAATTATCATAGAAAATTTACGTTGGGTGTAGAAAATGCAATGTGATGTGTAAGACGACACATTTAAGCTAGGAGATTTCGTGATTTGAAGGTGAGTAATCATGTTAAGGTTTTTATTTACATTTCATTCCATTTTATCCTTGTTTTTTGTTTATTTTGACTATATTTGCCATCGTACTCTAATATCATGATTTTGTTTGGTATTCCTCACTAGTTGAGTTTGAATGTCATGATATTGTGATAATTTAATACTTGTTGAATCTATTCATGTGTCATATGTCTTACCTTGCTGTTTTAATGGTATTTACTTTATAAATAGCATGCTATTAGGATTATATGGAATATTAATGGATTGTTGAACTTTGTACTCTTGATTAGCCAGCTTCGCATATCATTTAGGCCCTACTCATAATGTAAATCTTTAGGCTCTCTCATTGAACTTATAAAGTAGTTTTAGTGTCTAGGCTCATTGCACTATAAGAGATGCACGACACATGAGATTGGATACTTAGGGATATTGCCACTTGCCATTATGGTGAGGTACATGGGGTTGGATATCAGGGGATGCTAGCCCATTAGGGTTAGTGAAACGACCTTCGCCCAGCCCAAACCGTTACTCAAGCCCGATACCTGAACCAGACCCAAATAACAGTCTGACATGCCTAATTCAACATGCGGAACAATATACTAACCATATAGTGTAGTAAATGCGGATGTGAAATCAAAACTATAATTTCATAAATCATCTAATCAAAGTGATAAGTGTCCAAAAGTCTGAATAATTTCAACCATCCCAAAAAGCTTCCAAATAAACCATAAAGCTTCCATAATAATCCAAAATTAGATAAGGAGAGTTCCAAACTACCCCAAAGTATCTACCTAAAGTCACAACCTAAATTTATTGTTCTAAAAATCAAATAAATATATAATAGAAGCATGCAAAATTCTTACAAAGAAAGGAAAGACTTTAAGCGGGCGTATTTCCTTTGTCCGAGCTAACACGAATGTGGATGTACTTGGAGAGTAAATGGGGTGAGCTAAAGAACCAACGGAGCTCAATAAGAGAGAAGACTCGCTCAAACACTAAACATGCAAGTATTACCTAAAAAAACACTTAACAAGGTGGTTTTCCACCATTGTTTTATTGAATTCAAGTTTAATATTCATTTAAAACAAGATTAAGAGGGTGGGGGAGATATGTGTACCTCGATTTGTGGGTCTCCTTGAGTTAGACTTTCAACACCTCATTCCCTTTTCTCTCCCCGTAATTAATTTTTCAATCAAAAAGGGGGCTAGGGTTTTCAAATTGATTTATATAGTGGGGTTAATTTGTGTAGGGTTTATGAAATTACTTTATTGCCATTATGGTAGGTCTTTTGGATTTTTGGGTCATCACGACATCCCCAATTTTAAAGAACTTTCGTCCTCGAAAATAAAATAAATTCATACCTTAGGTTTGAAAAGAAATGGAAAGTTTTCCATCATATAGTCCTCATGTTCCCATGTCAACTCTTGTTGTCCATGGAATTGCCACCGAACTTGCACCAACGAGATTTCTTTCTTCCGAAGCTTATGCACTTTTCTATCCGTGATCTGAATCTGCTGCTCGAAGTAGGACACATCCTCCCAAAAATCAACTTTCCCCCAATCGATCATCGGTACATGTTTGTTATGTGTCTTCCTCAGCATAGAACATGGAAGACATTATGAACTCCAACTAGTTGTGGTGGTAATTCGAGGTGATATGTTAACGGGCCTATTCGTTTCTTGATCTCGAATGGCTTGATGAACTTAGGAGATAACTTTCCCTTCAATCCGAATCGGTAATGCCCTTTCATTGGTGACGCTTTATTAGTAAAAATTATCCTTCCTAAAACACAACCTCTCGATGGTCATTTTCAGCATACTTTTTTTGGCGACTCTGGTTGGCCTCCAATCATTGCCTAATTAATTTTATCTTCTCGGTTTGGTCATGCATAAGTTTTGGACCGATCAATATGGCGTCTCCGACCTCGGTCTAATAAACTGAAGACCTACACGGTCTCCCAAAAAGTGCCTTAAACGGTGCCATGCCGGTACTTGCTTGAAAATTGTTGTTGTATGCAAACTCGTACAATGGAATATATTTATCCCAACTCCCGCAAAAAATCCAGCACACAAGCTTAGAGCATATCCTCGAGTATCTGTATCAATATCTCGATCTGCCCATATGTCTAAAGGTGAAAGGTCGTACTGAGATTGAGTTGAGTCCCTATTTGGTGCTGAAACCCACTCCAAAATTGAGAGGTAAATCTCGGACCGCGATCCGATACAATAGACACTGAAACTCCATGTAATCTGACGATCTCGTCTACATATATGTCTCCTAACCTATATGCCAAATATTCCATGGAAATATAGACAAAGTGGATGACTTAGTTAAACGATCTACAACCACCCAAACCGCATCGTTCCCTTTCTGAGTTGTCAGTAGCCCCAAAACAAAGTCAATGGCTATGTGTTCCTAACTCCACTGAGGAACAGGTAATGGTTGCAACAACCCCCTGACTTTCGGTGGTCTACTTTCACTTGCTAACATATCTCGCAATCTTGGATATAAGTAGCGATGTCCACCTTCATCCCCAACCACCAATACATCCTCTGCATGTCCTGATACATCTTGTTACCTCCAGGATGAACAGTGAATCAAGATATGTGGGCCTCTTGGAGTTAGTCATCTCTAAGCTGTCTATGAGATGGTATCTATAATATGTCTCAAAATCTCAGCGCTCCATCAGCTGAAAGTCTCCAATCCATTTCATCAGTGTTATCCGCGAGTGATCTGTACTTCCAGTATTATGAATCGACTCTCTAATAGTCAACCACTATGAACATAACCATTGGATCTGTTCTCATCTAAACACGTGGCTAACCCTCTTAGACATCTGAGCCAATAATTGAGCCAACAACTGAGCCATCTACGGGTACTCCATGTACATTCATTATGGTCTCGGACTCTGTCTATAGTCGTACACGTCTCAAAACATCTGCCACTACATTAGCCTTCCCGGGGACACTTGATCGTGAAATCAAAGTCTTTCAAATGTTCCAACCATCTCCTCTATCGCATTTTCAACTCGCTCCGAGTGCATATGTACTTCAAAATTTTGTGATCTGAGTAGATAGTGAATTTCTCCCCATACAAGTAGTGCCTCCATAACTTCAAGGCAAACATAACTGCCACTAACTCTAAGTCATGGACTAGATAGTTCTTCTAGTGTACTTTCAACTGCCCAGATGTGTAAGCAATTACTTTCTTGTCTTGCATTAACACACCTCCCAAACTAGTCCCCGATGCATTAGTATACACTAAGAACTCCCTACCAGTCTCTGGTAGAATTAGAATTAGTACGGTAGTTAGACGGTTCTTCAACAACTAAAAGACCTCCTCACATGAATTATTCCATTCATAGGCAACATCTTTCCTAGTCAAGTTGGTAAGTAGTGAACCGATCGATGAGAAACCTTGCACGAATTGTCGATAATACCTTACCAAGCCTAGAAAACTCCGAGTCTTGGATGCATTAATGGGTTATGGCCACCTAAGGATCGCCTTTGGATCAACTGATATCCCTTCTGTATTCACCACGTGCCCTATAAACTTCCCTTTTAAAACCTAAAACTCGCATTTGATCAACTTAGCATAAAGTTTGTGTTCCCACAAAGTCTGCAACACTTTCCTAAATTGTTTCCTATGGTCTGACTCAGTCTTGGAGTATATCATGATGTCATCAATGAACACAATCATGAATTGGTGAAGGAACGACTTGAAAACATGGTGCATCAAGTCCATAAATATTGTCAGGGCATTGGTAAGCCTAAACGACATCACAATGAAGTGAAAGTGTCTATAGCAGGTGCTAAAAGTTGTCTTTGGTGTATCCCCCTCCCGTATACACAACTGATGATAGCCGGATCTCATATCTATCTTGGAGAAGAACTTTGATCCCTTAAATTGGTCAAATAAGTCTTCGATCCTGGGGAATGGATACTTGTTTCGGATAGTCACCTATTCAATTGTTGATAATCAATACACATCCTCAAACTGTCGTCCTTTTTTTTCACAAATAACATTGGTGCTCCCTACAACGATACACTCAGTGAAATGAAGCCTTTCTGAGTCAAATCCTCTAACTGTATTTTCAACTCCTTCAACTCAGTAGCCGCCATATGGTAATGTGTCTTGAAAGTTGGTCTTGTACTTGGTATAAGGTCAATATAAAGTCAATCTCCCGATGATGAGAGACTCTTAGAAGATCTGAAGGAAAAAATCTGAAAAGTCTCTAACTACTGGGATCTTCTCAATCAAAAATTCTTGTCCTTTATCTCCCGTGAAAGTCAAGCTCGCAATGGCGTGATACGTTGCTAACTAGTTCATGCTACGTAATACATTAAACTCAAGACACTATAAGACTAAATCAAATATCATCGAGTGATCCCCATTTTGATTTTGCATCCATCACATACCATGTTAGGATAAATCCATTCAGTAGAAACCGTGCTCAAAATCAAGTAAGTGTGTGCTCTAACCAATGTCAACACCAAAATATGAACTACAACCCCCGATATAAGCGAAACGGTAGAACCAGAATCAAACAATGTATGCATATCTCAACTATTAATAGAAACCGTACATGTGACCAAATGATGCGAGGCCTTTCCATCCTGCTTTACAACTGCATGAACTAGTCCGCGAGTAGTTGGATTATGTTTCCTTCAAATATAGGCGGGTAAGGGCATCTATTCTGGTAGTGCCCTGGAGTCTTACACCAGTAATAGATCACCTATAGCTTCTGATAAGTTGGAGGTGCCTGCATGACACTGGCTCATGCGCTCGGTCAGGGCCTTGCTGGTCCTCTACTCCTATTCTCTTGCGATTGCTGTGGTGGATGCGGTGGCCTGAATGTCACACTTTGAGAAGCCAAAGGTGTGGGGCACGTGAATGTGTGGTGGTCCTTGTCGGAGTGTGTGGTACTCTCAAAGCTCCACTAGATGATGTATGATTACTCGTTGATCCCTAAATCTTTGCTTCTTGAAGTTTCCTCTCTCACCTTTTTGATAATTGCTAAAATTGCGCTTGCACTGACTATACCGATCAGATCTCGCCTAAAACTGTATATCATCTTCATCACGAAGTGTTTACTTACGCTTGAGTGCCCTATGGTAAGCCTACTGGTAAGTCTCTAACCCTGATGCTACCACTATAACACGTATTTCTTTCTTTAATCCCTAGATAAATTATTGGGGCATGTGCCCTAGTTCAATCCATTAACTGTCTTTATGAATACTTTTAGTTAATAAAATAGAGGATTTCATTTTCTGTTTATTATAATTAATTCGCATGTTCACATTATAATAAGATCCATGTGTATTTACAGAAATATCCTAAATGTCCCTAGTTGATCATTATACTGGGAACTATAATGAATTAAGACTAGTGTGAGTCTTGATTGATGATCATATGATGATTATACATATAGGGATACGAATCAAGATCACGAGTACTTGTTAGGGAACAAAGTACTGGACCAACCCGCTCTGAGAACATCGCATGGATTAAGTTATAGTTGTTTCTCATGATAGGTATATTTTTCAGTCATTTGACTTGAGATTACAAGAGACTTCAACATTAAGAACATAATGATTTGACACAATCGAATGTTGTCTTTA
Organism: Stephania yunnanensis; assembly: GCA_039657365.1. Classification (NCBI taxonomy): domain Eukaryota; kingdom Viridiplantae; phylum Streptophyta; class Magnoliopsida; order Ranunculales; family Menispermaceae; genus Stephania; species Stephania yunnanensis. The sequence continues at coordinate 46,171,116 of CM077585.1, read as the reverse complement.
ACTGGACGATTATAAAGGTTGTGATTGGTTACTGTGTGAGCAATGTGATGAAGTTGTATAATTGAGATATAATTTGTCCCTCTCATATAAAGAGAGATATCCAGCGGATCCCTCGATATGTTAGACCGTTAAAAGGCCTAGTCTAAGTGAATTGATATTGATCAATATTACTTGTATGTTTTCAGTCTACCTAGAGATCGAGACTAGTACGATTAAACATGTTGGATGACAATTCCATGCCTTATGTTTGATCAAAGGGATATCGTGTGACAAAAGGATGTTATATACACTATTGATTAGGTTGTATCGATTTGATATTCGTACAACTTGGGTAATCATAATGTCTTGCTAGAGGCCGCTTATGACTTGTATACCAAAATGAGTCTTGGTACACTGCCAACGTTGTATGAGCCTATTGGGTCGCACACTAAGAATGGTTTTGCGAGATTTTAAGATGATTATGAAAAATGAATTTTATATGATAAAACTCATGACAGAAGCGTCCTTGTGGTGTATTACACTTATAATTCTTTAAGTAGGGGTATATGTGTAATTTACTTAACCGTCTATATACAAAGGTTGTATAAATAGATGCTTTAAGTTAGAACACACGTATGAAAGATTAAGGACCGAAACTCCATTTTCATTTCAGAAACTAATTAGGGTTTTCTGGTACATTCTGGATTATTTTGGAGATAAACAAAAATGTTTGGTATTCTCTCGAAGCTAGCACTTCGAATCTCGACCGCACGTTCGTGTGTGGACTGCTGGTAGAGGGCATTCGTCATTGGCAGCGCCTTATAGATCGATCAACCTTCAGAAATGTATATTGCGATCGAGGTATGATTAAGTTTTCATGGTTTAAACGTTTTTAATGGAATTAGGTTCGGATCCTATCGGGGTTTTTGTCGAAATTGTTTTGTAATTTCCGCTGCGTATGAACCAAAAACTCAACAGTGGTATCAGAGCCTTCGAGTTAAATTCCATTAAATTCATTGCATGTTTTCTTCTGATATATACATGTTATATGAATGAAAGCATGTTAATAGTTGATGTATATGTGATATACATAAGTTTTTTGTGAGATTTATTATCATGTTTTGTGTATATGATACATATATTCGTGATTTAATTGAAATCAATTTCGTACATGCTAGTAACCATGTTAGGTTAATTCGAATTATTTTAATGAATCGAATTTCGTGTTCTGTGATCCATGACACCATTAGGTATAATTTTTATTTTTAGTGTATCGATGCATGGATGAAATCTCTGTAATTTAGTATGCATATTTAGGTTACATTGTTTTAAGTTTCTTAAATTGTATAAGTTTTAATATTAATTCTAAACTAATATGATTATGCTTGATTGGATAGTAATTCATGATTCAATTACATGTTTGTGATTATTTGGATGAGGACCGAAATTGCAAATAATCATTTTTCAAAATTATTTATTTATCTCGTTATATTTATTATGTTATGAAATTTCTATTTGATAAGGGATATATAACAAATTAGATTAGGATATATTAGCAAAATCGGTTTCGTTATCCCTATTGGATAGGAGATAAATATCAAGAATTTTGTTATTGGTGATATGCTAGGATTCAAATATCTTAAGTCATAATTGGATTAGGATAAGATGATTAGTTAGATGTGGGCCCGAGTTAATTAAAATGTTTTAATTGAATTAATTTTGGATAAATTAAGGGGTTAATTTAGGATAATAAAATCAGCGAAAAATATGATTTTCTATAGTGAATTTTAATTTTCGGAATTGAAATTCGTCTCCTAAAAAAAAAACAGGGGTGTTGCCCCCTGTTCCTCTGTCCGCTGACTGGCCAACTAGACCGCCGTCAAACTAATCCTAACGCACATAAATTCTTTTATTAGTGAACAATATAAAAATTTCCAAATTGTTTTGTGATTGAACAAATCAATAAAATATATGATATTTCATTGTTTACATAAAATCACTAAAACTGAATAAAATCCCTCTTTTAAATTTTTAAGTCTCATATCATCCATTTTAAACACTTGTCAATGCCTCGATCATACTAATATAGTTTCAACCATAGCTGGGTGTATTGTGTTATCTTGGTGAGACAAGTTGGGTAAGAGTTACCTAAATGTTTAAAATGGTCTGACTTAATAAAGCTATCAAAATAGTTTTGAGCTTTAGGCACATGATGAGATAAAAAACATGCTAAAACATAAGATGTCCCGTATATCATAAGAGTATCTAAAATTACATAAGATGTAATTGGTAACTGTTACATACCTAAATAATCTAGTTCTGTGTGTCATGCCATACCCGTCATAGAATTAGGTGAAATATGGATTTTAGTCCCCTAAATAAATAGTATGTTTTAGAGGGTTGTTAATTTAGTGGGAGTCTATTCCTCTATACTAAAATAAACCTTGCATAATCTTTATTGTAGATCAATGGTCTCTTCAAGTAATAATAATCCCCTGTCACTATGATCCATCCTTGAGAAGGATAAGCTATCTAGGATTAACTTTCTTGACTGGTTCAGAAACTTGAGAATCGTTCTCAAGCATGAATGCAAGTTGTATGTCCTGGATGCTCCAATCCCTGAGGACCCACCAGCCAATGCTACGAAAGTTATGAAAGATGCGCATAATAAACATGTCAACGATTCTACTGATGTTGCATGCATTATGCTAGCAACTATGGTTCCTGAACTTCCAAAGGACATGAAACTAATAGAAGTTTACAACATGGCTGTAACGTTGAAGGAAATGTTCTAATAGCAAGCTAGGCAAGAAAGTTTCGAGATAGTCAAGAACCTACATTCTTGCAAGATGACTGAGGGTGCGTCAGTTAGTCCTCATGTTCTGAAGATGAAGAGCTATGTTGACCAGCTTGATAAACTTGGATTTCCCCATTAAGCCAAAAGTTAGCTACGGATTTGATCCTAAATTCATTACCGGAGAGTTACTCATAATTTGGGATGAACTACAATATGAATAATATGGAGAAATCAATTTCAGAGTTGCATTTGATGCTCAAAATTGCTGAACAAAATATCAAGAAACCCTCTAGTAATGTGTTGATGGTCCAAAAGGGAAAGGGAATGAAGAAAAAAGGCAAAGGCAAGGCTAAAGTTGCCAAGGCTGCTGATGCACCTATCACAAAGCCTGTGGAACAAGTCAAGTCCCCAGCCTGTTCTTGCTTCAAAACACCCAAAAGAAAAAGGAAGGAAATTGTCATTTCTGCCATGCACCCGAACATTGGTTCAGAAATTTCAAACTCTTCTAGAAGATCTAAAGAAGAAAAAGGGTAGTGCGACTACCACTACCGGCATTTATGTTATTGAAATTAATTTATCTACTAGTAATTCCTAGGTATTAGATACCGGATGTGGATCTCTCATTTGTATAAATGTGCAGGGACTCACCAGAAATAGAAAGTTGAAGAAAGGAGAAGTCATCCTCCGCATAGGGAATGGAGCAAGAGTTGCTGCCCTGACTGTTGGATCATATAACTTAGTCTTACCTAGTGGACTTATTTTAACTTTAAATAATTGTTATTTTGTGCTTGCCTTGAGTAGAAACATAATTTCTATTTCGTGTTTAGATATGGATGGTTTTGATTTTATTATTGCGAATAATAGATGTTCCATTTCTCGTAAAGGCATATTTTATGCAAATGCTGATTTGTGTGATAGTCTTTATATTCTAAGCATTAAAAGGTCCACTGATGCTCTAGTCTTTAACCTAAATACAAAGAGATTCAAGTCAAATGATTTGAATCAAACCTATATTTGGCATTGTCATCTCGGGCACATAAATGAGAAACGCATAACGAAGCTCCATAAAGATAGACTTCTAGATTCATTTGATTTAGAAACATATGAAACGTGCGTATCTTGTTTACTAGGCAAGATGACTAAAAGTCCCTTTACTGGACATAGTGAAAAGGCAAGTGATTTATTGGGTCTAATACATACTGATGTATGCGGTCCTATAAACACAATTGCTAGAGAAGGTTATCAATACTTTATTACATTTACCGATGATTTCAGCAGATATGGTTATGTATATCTTATGAAACATAAAGCTGAATCATTTGAGATGTTTCGAACGTTTCAAAATGAAGTGCAACATTAACTTGGTAAAACTATCAAAACACTTCGGTCAGATCGAGGTGGTGCATTTTTGAGCCAAGAATTTGATGATCATCTTAGAAATTGTGGGATTGTCTTCTAATTGAATCCACCAACAACTTCACAACAGAATGGAGTTTCTGAAAGGAGAAATCGAACCTTATTAGATATGGTTGGATCTATGATGAGTCATGCAGATCTTCCATTATCTTTTTGGTTATGCATTACAAACTGCAGCTTTCACTCTAAATCGAGTTCCTTCTAAAGCGGTTGATAAAACACCATATGAGATATGGTACGGGAAAAGACCTAGTTGTCTTTCCTTAAGATTTGGGGTTGTGAGGCTTACGTAAAACAAGAAGTCTAAGAAAATCTAGCACCTAAATCTGACAAGTGTTTATTTGTGGGGTATCCTAAGGAAACAAAAGGATATTACTTTTATAATCCCGCTGATACAAAGTGTTAGTTGCTCGGTATGATGCCTTTATGGAAAAATAGTTTATTTCAAAAGACACTAGTGGGAGAGAAATAAATCTTGAAGAAGTTCAAGAATCACATATAAACACTGAACCACTACTGGAAGTTCAACAACGTTCTGAACTAGTTGAACCTCCACAAGTGACACAAGACCCACATAAATCTGGTAGGGTAAGACATGAGCCAAAGATATTCGGATTTCTCGTTACTGATAGTTGTGATGTGTTGCTTATGGATCAAAATGAGCCCACCACTTATCAGGAGGCTATGTCTTGACCAGACTCATATAAATGGCAAAGTGTCATGAACTCTGAGATGCAATCCATGTATGATAACCAAGTTTGGAACTTGGTTGATTTACCTGAAGGTGGTAAGACCATTGAATGTAAATGGGTTTTCAAGAAGAAAACTAACATGGATGGCAAAGTGCATGCTTTTAAAGCAAGACTTGTAGCAAAATGTTTCAGGCAGACTCAAGGTGTTGATTATGATGAAACTTTTTCGCAAGTAGCCATGCTTAAATCCATAAGAATTTTAATTGCCATTGCTGTATATTATGACTATGAGATATGGAAAATGGATGTAAAAACAACATTTCTTAATGGAAAGCTGCTTGATGACGTGTATATAACACAACCTGAAGGTTTTATACATCTTGAGAATTCTAGGAAGGTATGCAAGCTTCAAAGATCCAATTATGGATTAAAGCAAGCTTCTCGGAGTTGGAATCTTCGTTTTGATGAAGCAATCAGGGATTTTGGTTTTATTAAGAACGAAGATGAGCCTTGTGTATACGAGAAGGTCAGTGGGATTGTAGTTGTTTTTCTGGTACTATATGTTGATGATATATTACTCATTGGAAATGACATCCCGACATTACGGAATGTCAAGTCTTAGTTAGGGATGTGTTTCTCAATGAAAGACTTAGGAGATGCAACCTATATCCTATGGATAAGGATCTATAGGGATAGATCTAAGAGGCTAATCGGTCTAAGTCAGAGTGCTTAGATAGACAAGGTGCTGAATAGGTTCAGTTTGCAAGACTCTAAAAGAGGATTGTTGCCAATGTCTCATGGCATAAGTCTCGGCAAGATTCAATGTCCTAAGACAAATGATGAGCGAGACCGTACGAATAAGATTCCATATGCATCAGCATTGGATCTATCATGTATGTCATGCTATGCACTCGACCTGATGTATCATATGCTTTGAGCACTACAAGCAATATTAGTCAGATCTTGGTGAGAGTCACTGAATAGCAGTAAAGAACATTCTTAAATACTTAAGAAGGACTAAGGAAGTGTTCTTGGTCTATGGAGGTTTTGAAAATGATCTAGTTTTAAATGGTTACACAGATGCAAGTTTCAAATTGATATAAATGATTTTAGATAGCAGTCTGGATATGTGTTTACTTTGAATGGGGGTGCAACAAGGTGGAAAAGTTGAAGTAAGAGGCTGTGACGATTCTACAACAGAAGCTGAGTATATTACATCGTCCGATAAAGCAAATGAGGCAGTTTGGATCAAAAAGTTCATTTCTGCACTAGGTGTGGTTCCTAGTATTGCTAACCCTGTTTGTTTGTATTGTGACAATAACAGGGCAATAGCCCAGGCCAAGGAATCTATATCACACCACATATCCAAACATATACTCATGCATTTTCATCTCATCAGAGAAATTATTGAGAGGGAGACGTGAATATTTGCAGAGTACCTACTGAAGACAATATTATGGATCCGTTGACAAATGCTCTTCCACAAGCAAAACATGATGGTCATGTTAGATTATTAGGCATTAGATACATGTATGATTGGCCCTAGTGCAAGTGGGCGATGTTGGGGCATGTGCCCTATGTCGATCCATTAACTGTCTTTATGAATACTTTTAGTTAATAAAATAGAGGATTTCATTTGATGTTTATTATAATTAATTTGCATGTTTACATTATAATAAGATCCATGGGTATTTGCAGAAATATCCTAAATATCCCTAGTCGATCATTATACTGGGAACTATAATGAATTAAGACTAGTGTGAGTCTTGATTGATGATCATATGATGATTATAAGTATAGGGATACGAATCAAGATCATGAGTATTTGATAGGGAACAAAGTACTGGACCGACCCACTATGAGAACATCGCATGGATTAAGTCATAGTTATTTCTAATGATAGGTATATTTTTCGGTCCTCTGACTTGAGATTACCAGAGACTTCAATATTAGGAACACAATGATTTGACACAATCAACGTTGTCTTTAACCGGACGATTATAAAGGTTTTGATTGGTTACTATGTGAGCAATGTGATGAAGTTGTGTAATCGAGATATAATTTGTCTCTCTCGTATAAAAAGAGATATCCAGTGGATCCCTCGATGTGTTAGACTGTTAAAATGCATAGTATAAGTGAATTGATATTGATCAATGTTACTTGGATGTTTTCGGTCCACCTAAAGATCGAGACTAGTACGATTGAACATGTTGGATGACAATTTCATGCCTTATGTTTAATCAAAAGGATATCGTGTGACAAAAGGATGTTATATACACTATTGATTAGGTTGTATCGATTTGATATTTGTACAACCTGGGTAGTCATAATGTCTTGCTAGAGGCCGCTTATGACTTGTATACCAAAATGTGTTTTGGTACACTGCCAACGTTGTATGAGCTTATTGAGTCGCACACTAAGAATGATTTTGCGATATTTTAAGATGATTCTGAAAAATGAATTTTATATCATAAAATTCATGATGAAACATCCTTGTGGTGTATACACTTATACTTCTTTAAGTAAGGGTATATATGTAATTTACTTAACCGTCTATATACAAGGGTTGTATAAATAGACGCTTCAAGTTAGAACACACGTATGAAAGATTAAGGGCTGAAACTCTAATTTTGTTTCAAAAACGAATTAGGGTTTTCTAGTACGCTATGGATCGTTTTGGAGATAAATAAAAAGGTTTGGTATTCTCTCGAAGCTAGTACTTCGAGTCTTGGCAACCGTTCGTGTGTGGACTACTGGTAGAGGGCGTTCATCGTTGGCAGCGCCTTAGAGATTGATCAACCTTCAGAAGGGTATATTGAGATCGAGGTATGATTAAGTTTTCATGGTTTAAACATTTTTAATGGAATTAGATTCGGATCCTGTCGGGGTTTTTGTCAAAATTGTTTTGTAATTTCCGTTGCGTATGAACCCCAAAACTCAACATAAATCGTTTCCAACAAGTTGTCTCGGATGGAACAAGTTGCCTTATACCAAGGCAAGGAACTCCCTGATATTGTCTGCTTTGACGGTCTCTGAGAACTACTCATTGTAGAACAAATGATTGAACTGCGGCTAACTCATATTCGATCCCCGAGTTCTTGAGAAAGACAACCACCATTTGTGTGCTTTGTGTTTTAGCAAGAAAGCTACCAACGATACCCTGTTCCTCTCATTAATGCTAGAGTATCCTTCATTTTTTCCATATTCAGTATCCAAGCTTCCACCTCAATATGATTAGGGTCCCCGTAGAAGTATGTCACATTGTACTTCATGAACTCCTCCTAGATCCTGCCTCTTCGGCATGCCTCGTTCTCTTCATCGACTATGAGTATGACCACTGCAACCGTAACGGAATCAACACCTTCCTCTGCATGGTGGTGCTCGTGTATCGATGCTAACAGAGGATCGGGCCCTGACCCTACTAGTGCAAGTCCGACTACTTCATAATTCCTCTGATTTTACAATAGTTTCAGGATCTAAGCCATGTTCCTTTCCTGTGCGGTGGTCAAGTCATGTATGGCCTTCTGATGTGCCTCTGTCATTGTAGACATGCGTTGTTCCATCTGATTGCACCACCACCTTTCTTCTCTTTCTTGAGTTTCCCTAAGGTTGTAGGATGTTCCTCCGTGGTTACTCATCGTGCACCGTGGAGCAACGGAAAAGGAGATTAGTCCCACAAGTTAATAGAGTAGGCAAGAATATGTAAATGTTATAGATATTACATTACAAAACAAATAACATTATATTAATATTTTATTTAATATTCTCAATCCCTTTTCCCATCCTACAATTGGTCTTTTGTGCACTTTAATTTGACTTGACCTAATGTCCTATACCATTGAGTTATTTGACTTAAACTCGACCTTTAAACTTAAATGGTCTATATACTTAGGTTTCACTAACCTAAAATTTTCCTTAGGTTATAATACATATGCCCCGATACCAACTAAAACGACCCTCACCTAAACTAGGGCCGGGTCACCTGGCCCGAACTGTTACTCAAGCCCGATACCTGAATCATGCCCAAAAAAGAGTCTGGCACGCCTAATTCAACCCGCAGAACAACATATTAACCATATAGGGTAATAAACGCAGATGGGAAATCAAAACTATAATTTCATAAATCATATAATTAAAGTGATAAATGTCGAAAGTCTGAATAATTTCAACCATCCCAATAAGCTTCCAAATAAACCATAAAGCTTCCATAATAATCCAAAATAGATTATGAGAGTTCCAAACTACCCCAAAGTATCTACCTAAAATTACAACCCAAATTTATTGTTCTAAAAATCAAATAAATGTCTAATAGAAGCATGCAAAATTCTCACAAAGCAAGGAAAGACTTCAAGCGAGTGTCTTTCCTTTTTCGCGAGCAAACACGAAAGTGGATGTACCTAGAAAGTAAGTGAGGTGAGCTAAAGAACAAATGGAACTCAATAAGAGAGAAGACTTGCTGAAACACTAAACATGCAAGTATTACCTAAAAGAAACAATTCTACACACGTAGTAGTAAATCAAATTGTAAAGCATTTAAGGGAAAAAAAGATTTGTCATTGTTTATAAAAGGGGATGTAAACAAATTCCACATCCAATATCACTTAAAGGTAAATTCATCATTCAACAAACTAGGAAATGAGCATTCTTTTGAAATCACATCATAAAAAGGGAAATTCATAAATTTTTTAAATAAATATCATTCATTCATATAACGGGGTTCAACAAGAGAATTACCATAAGAACTAGTAGTAAATATAAATCATGGTTCCATTCAATGCATCCAAGTTAATAGTATGAACCCGGTGACCGAAACACTCACCCTCAAGATGATGTGAACTGTTGGCGGTCACAAGGGCCATTGTGGTTGCCATCTAGTTCCATCAAACCAACAGTGTGTGTTTCCAAGCCATTACAGATTGTGACTACTTATGGGCTTAATACTTCGTAGTGCAGACCACTCTTTTTTGGCGGGATCATAGCCACTCCACTATAATTCATGGCGCAGACCACTCTTTGTTGGTAGGCACACTGCCACACCACCGCTACTCGTGGCACATACCACTCTCTTTTGATGAGCATGTAACTCCATCACCGCTTTTGGATCAAATAATGAATTTGTTCACGTCACATGCATTTTATAGATGAACATATTCATACCATTAACTACACGCAACCCAATCCTAAGTCTTTCGATAAAAATATAAAATTTCTATTTATCTGATATTCAAGCCACATTTAATGCATGAGCAAATCTCGCTACTTACCTCGACTCGCAGCGACGCTTATAATAACTCCTGGTCCACTCGAGGCCTGATATGAACCCCACTTGACATTATATAACCATAATACATCTCATCAATAAATATTTTAATTTAAATTAATTAAATATTTCATTTATTGGTCTTTGGGATCCACTAGTGTAGGTCTCGCGGGTCCCCTGTCACTCGATGCAAAGGTTGAGGGGTAGGACCCGATTGGTCTCCTTCAGAAACGGGGTAGTGCCCCTTTTGAAAGCAATTATTTTTGCCAATTTATAATACATATTATTGTACTTTATTATATCATACTTTATTTTATATATATATATATTATATATATATTATTTATTTATTATTATTATTATTATTATCTTAGCAAATACTAGTTTTAGGAAGAGAGAGTCGCATATAATTATTTTTAGTAGTGGTCATAACAAGAGTCAGATATATTTTCTTTTAACAAGAAAAATATATAGAAAATATGTAGAGGCTGCAAAGTAATACATGGTGAAGCACTTATTACCCAACACAAGTTAGTAGTACTTGATATTAAGCTAAAACGATGACATAATATGAATAAAAGAGTTAGCGTCCCTAGAATAAAGTTGTGGAACCTAAAAAATAGTAAACAAGTAGAGTTTAGAGAAAACTACAAAAGGAAAATGTTTGGAATCTTGACTTAGATTCTAATACAATGTGGCTAGAAATGAGTAGTTGCATAAGGAGAGTGAGATCAAATGTATTAGGTATATCTAAAGGTTTGGGACCACCAAAGAAGGAAACATGGTGGTGGAATGAAGATGTCCAATGAGCAATTAAGACTAAAAGAGAGATTTACAGGAAAATATCTAAGTGTCAAGATGAAGATGCGTACAATCAATATAGAGAAGCTAGAAAACAAGCTAAAAAAGTAGTTAGTCAAGCTAAAATAAATTTCATGGAAGATCTATATACAAGGTTAGGTAATAGAGATGGCGAAAATTATACATATATAGACTATCCAAATTAAGAGATAAAAAGAAACAAGACCTGAGTCATGTAAGATGTATTAAGGACGAAAGTCAAAAGTTTTTAACGCGCGAGGATGATATTAAGGAGAGATGGAGAAGTTACTTCGATAGTTTATTTAATAATGGCCATGTTGATATTATAATAGATGAAAACTCATACCAAGAAATGAATGTAAACTATACACGTAATATTAGAATTGTAGAAGTTAAAGAGGCATTGAAAAGAATGAAAATAGGGAAAGCATGTGGCCTAGATGAAACACCCATAGAGGTTTGGAAATGCTTAAGAGAAATTGAATTGACTTGGTTAACAAAACTTTTCAATAAAATTCTAAAATAAAAAAGAATGCCGATGGATTGGAGAAGAAGCACGTTTGTGCCAATCTTCAAAAACAAAGGAGACATTCAAAGTTGCTCAAACTACCGGTGAATTAAACTTATGAGTCACACTATGAAACTTTGAGAGAGGATAATTGACAATAGGCTAAAGAGAGAACAACAATATCAGAGAACCAATTTGGCTTCATGCTTGGCAGGTCAACTATGGAGGCGATTTTCTTTGTAAGATGATTCTTAGAAAAATATAGAGAAAAGGAAAAAGATCTTCGTATGATATTCGTAGATTTAGAAAAAGCATATGATCCTAAAGATATTTTTTGGTGGGTTCTAAAAAGAAAAGGAGTGCATGCTAGATACATATACACTATTAAGCATATGTATGATAGATTAGTAACGAGTATAAAGACATTTGGAGGAGGTGCAAAAGAATTCTCCATTACGATAAGACTACATCAAGGATAGCCTTTAAGTCCATATCTATTTACTTTAGTTAAGGATGAACTAACCATGTATATTCGAGAGGATATACCATGGTGTATGCTATTGTAGATGATATTGTCTTAGTGGATGAAACAAAAGATGGAGTGAATAGGAAACTAGAACTCTGAAGGAATACATTAGAATCTAAAGGCTTTAAGTTGAGTAGGACGAAAATCGAACATATGCACTATGAGTTTAGAAACACTAGACATCGAGATGATGGAGTGGTAAAATTAGGGGAAGTAGAAGTTCCTAAGGTGAATAACTTTAGATATCTCGGATCAATCATACAAAATGATGGTAATATTGAGAATGATGGCACACATAGAATTCAAGCTGGATGGAAGAAATGGAAGAGTGGAATATGGGTGATTTGTGCTCGAAATGCTTTTACTAAGTTAAAAGGAAAATTTTATAGGACCGCAATTAGGCCAGCTATGCTCAATGGTAGTGAATGTTGGGCAGTAAAGCAACAACAATTACATAAAATGAACGTATCAGAAATGAGGATGCTTAGGTGTATGCGTGGTAAAACTCGTAAAGATAGAATAAGAAATATATAAATTTAAAGACAAGTAGGAGTAGCACCAATTGATACAAAGATTAGGGAATGACGGTTACAGTGGTTTGGTCACTTGCAAAGACGGCCTAAAAATGCCCTTACTAGAAATCTTGACTCAATAAAAACTGTAGAAACTTGAAGAGGTAGGGGTAGACCAAAATTAACATGGGATGCATTAATTAGGAGTGAGGGATTTGAATGGTTTGGAAAATGTTTGATCCATTTAGCTGACCCCAATTAATTTAGGACTGAGGCTATGTTATTATTGTTGTTATTATTATTATTTAATTGTGTTGACCGGTCAACACCAGTTGACCAAATCAGGTGTTGTTGGCCCTTGGTTCGAAAACTAGGGGCCAACAGGTCCCTGGTTTGTAGGGTCAGTAGGGATGGGGGAAACCCCCCTCCCTGACCACTAGTGATGGGGCCTAGCGCTTACCGACACTGGATGCCTCCCTGGCAGCCTTTACCAACCCATGGTTAGGACGACACGAGGGGGGGGTGGTCATGATACCACCCCTTCCCTTCCTCTCTTACTATGTTAGTGGGGGCAGCCTGGTTGCACCCCCACCCTGCGTCGGCGATAGCAAAGTTGCCAGTGGCAGCGACACTGAGACAACCGCCGGCCGCTTCGGTTACCGTTCGCCTTGTCGATTTAACAAATAACTAAACAAGGCAGTTTTCCACCATTATTTTATCGAATTCAAGTTTAATAGTCATTTAAAATGAGATTAAGAGGGTGAGGGAGATGTGTATACCTCGATTTTGGGTTCTCATTGAGTTAGACTTCCAACACCTCAATCTCCATTTTCTCTCCCATTGTTAAATTCTCAATCAAAAAGGGGGCTAGGGTTTTCAAATTAATTTACATAGTGGGGTTAATTTGTGTAGGGTTTATGACATTACTTTATTTCCTCTAGGGCAGGTTTTTCATCGCAGTTAGAGTCCATAGTGATATTTAGAGTTGGTCTATTAGACTGTGCGATAACATGCATGTCTTTTAAATAAAAGTGGCTTAGAAGGTTGAGGTGACATAGCGCACAACTGACCGGACCTAGACCACCACTACTTAGTCTTGAGTTAGTCTCTTTTGTTTAACTATGGTATTTCCTAGCATATTTCTAATGTTAGTTCTTTTTCTATTATCTTATGCTTTTTAAATACCATTTAGTCATCTCCGGACATGTGAGTAGGCATGTATTCGGGAGTTACTATTATTTTTTTATACTCACCGTCCTTTTTATGACAGCGGGTGCATATCCATCGAGCAGCAAGCCGGGCAAGGAGAAGATTGGCGACTATCTCTGAGCCCTTTAGCGATTTGTCATTTCTGACCTTGTAGGTTATTTTGGTATTTTGATGTATTATATACTTTATGTCATTCAGTTACATTTAAAGGCTGTATCTTGGTTTGAGCGTTTAGTTCCTTGACTTTTCATAACTATCACACTATTTATATTCACCACTTTATTATATATCCATGCGATCGTTGTTTTCTAGTTTCTACACTTAGGATTTATTATATTGTTTCCTCATAATTGTTTAAACTTCCGTTTAACTTAATAAACTATAAAAAAAAGTTTTAATTAACTTTGAAACCCAATAATAACATGACATGTGTATTACATATCCTGAATGCATATAATGAGGAGAATAAGACAAAAGGCTGACTAATACGTAGTTAAGTCCTACGTGGCTGAGATTAGGAATTACTTACGGGATTAGGCCGGGCGATGCTTTAGATTAGGGAAGGGGCCGTCACAGTTTGATTGTGTCAAATCATTATGATCATAATGTTGAAGTCTCTGATAATCTCAAGTCAGATGACTAAATGATATACCTATTATGAGTAACACTTATGAATTAATCCTTGTGGCGTTCTCGTAGCGGGTTGATCCAGTATCATGTTTCATAACATGCATGCATGATCTTAATTCGTATCCTTATATGTATGATCATCATATGACCATCAATTAAGACTCACACTTGTCTTAATTCATTATAGTTCCCAGTATAATAAGCGACTATGGACATTTAGGATATTTCGGTAAACATATATGGATCTTATTATAATGTAAATATGCAAACCAATTGCAATAATGAACAATAAATGTAATCCTCCATTTTATTGACTAAAATAATACTAGAAACAATTTTCATAAGATTGACCTAGGGCAAATGCCCCACAAGAAGTGACTATAGTTTGCTACGGTTGATGAACCCGATCTAAACTCTTAGTCATGTGACTTGGCTAAGTCCACTGCCATCTTGAAAGTCAAGTTGTTGTACTTTATCACACTTGATAGACTTTGAGCGCTTAAATGCCTTTGCTTAGTGTACTCAACACTCAATTATTTTTTAATATCTATGTTAAATTGGAAGTCACGTTTTATTTATTATTTTGTGGTAATTCTTGCATGATTATTCAACTAACCATTTATTTGATGCATTTGAAATACTGGTAAGACTCATCTGGATTTAATCATTAGAATTGTTCCTTTTTGGTGACAATTGCAAGTCCCTCTAATTATAAGACCAAGAAGTTGATATTTGGTGACTTCCTTTGAGCTTCCCTCAGTGGTGACTTGTACTTTTGCTACTCGTAGGTATATTTTGTAGATGAACATATATTGCTTTGGTTTAAAAATGGTTAATAGTTTGAGCGAAAACTTGGATATATGTATATGTTATTTCTCTCATTTATGTCACCTGATATGCATGTGATCTACCTTACAAGGTTTCCACTCATAGGGTTGTCCCATTGCCGTGTTAGATTAAATTATTGTCGTTTTAATTCTTTTATCTTTCGCTGTGTAATTCATTAAGACTTGTTAAACTTAATAAAAACTCTAATAAGCGATTAAACTCTAAATGAAATGGTAAAAAAAGCTGACTAGGCTTATATTGGCTCCGCGAATGTTGACTGGGAGTCCACGTATGTCTAGGCCAGACGGGCCCCAGTTTATAGGGGATGAGGCAGTTTGTTCAGGTGTCATTCATGTCGAATATAACCCGTACTCGAGTTACCAATCCCACAGGGGTGTAGTAGTGTTAAATACGAGGTTGAATCCACATGACTTAGGTTTTACTCTGAGTTAACTAGAAAGGGAAGTTCGAGGGGGGGGGGGGGGGTATTTGAGATATTTTTAGAAAACAATTAATTAAAACTACTTAGAAATTGAAACTTGCAAAAGTGAATTCAATATGAGATAACACATAGGTCTACGGTTCCACAAATCTAAATCAAGGTTTAATAGCATGCCATGGTCTTCGATCTATCCCAAAAGATTATTAATTCAATTCCTCCTAGATTACTTCTAGGAAACCAAAATCCGCCAAAAATCCCTAATTCCCCTAATCTCAATAGCTAGGACGTCCGCCACTAACTGCATCCCTAGTCAACACATAACTCTAAACATTAGCAAATAGAGTTTAATGCATTAACTGCATAAAAAAGCTCGTGGGAATACTAATCCTAGATAAACGGATCACATATGCTTCCAACTTAACCTAAATTTATTTGTCGCATCTAGAACTGAAAGATTTTGACGACAAACGGGTGAGTGATGGTCACTTATATCAGTCCTATCATACAATTACAGATACAATTGTCCTAATTAACTATAGTTCTTTCACCTAAAATCATCCATTGGCCACATATATACCTTAAGTTAGCACCATAATCATATAAACAATGATAATATGATAGAAAGAATTGAAATAAATTAAATTATAAATAAAAAGATCTCATATAACACGTTATAAACCATAAATTTGAACTTGCTTTGCCTCCGACTTAGGAATAAGATGCTTAACCGGACATCGTCTTGACAAACTTTATTAAAAATAATAAAAGAAAAGAGAGAAAAAGTGGTTTGATTATGTGTATAGAGTAAGCAAATAAAACTTTAACTTTTATATATGTAAAATCTTTCAATTTGGTCTTTGAAAGAGAGAGACAGTGGAATTTGTGGGCTATTCGATGTCTGGTGCGCCTAAGATAATCAAAAGGTTGTTGTGGCTTTATTTTTGGAGTCTCGGACACGTGTCAAGCAATGATCGGCTGAAATGCTGCTGTTTGCTGGCTTGACATGGTCTGATTGGAGGAAAATGAACAGTAGACGTTGCTGGCGACTAGGAAGACAATACGTGGCAGCTGGCAAATGGGGAGAACTTATTCTCCAGAATTGGCAAACTTGTGGTAGACGGTGCATCACGCATCCCAAGGTAAGTTTGAATGTTTTATTTCTCATGGGATACTTCGTCTGGCGTACTGATCTTGAGGCTTGATGAGCGGGTGTTACGCAATGATAATAGTGTTTCTCCTTGCTGCGTCACTTTGCTATTGCTCCTCTCTTCATCAATTTTTCAGTGCGTGTCTCTAGGCAGATTAGATGGTTGCTAATCACACTGCAGGAATGACTTATACTTAGTCATTTTTGAAGACTTTCCTCAACTATTGCACCACCACACTTCTTGTAAACCACCATATCATCAACACGAACCAATGTGGGTCTCACCAAGCTATCTAGAAGTGTGGGCAATCTCATTTTTCAATACCAAACACCAAAAACACTTTAAAAGACCTCGATTTTTTTTTTATCAAATTGTCTCTGAACCACTGAAAATATAAACAAAAGAGAATTAGTTAATAATTATAAGCATTGAGACCTAAGAACACATAAAATAAACACCTAAAATATATTATTATTATTATTATAGACTTATAAAATACTCTTAACTTAGGACTTAGCACGTCCTAAGCAAATGTGTAAATGACGAAACAAAAGTAAACTAAACTCCTAATATAGTTATGACCATAACTAAACTAATCTTATAATCAATTCCAAATTCATGGAGTTCCATGGTTTGTTTACATAGTCACCAAGTCAACAATCCACTCAAGAAATTTCAAAGTTATGATATGTCTAGAACCGCAATCCAAACACAATTAAGATCACACTTTAAAAACCTAAATTTAGTCAAGACAAAGGCTATTAACTACTCACAAGCTTTCTTAGACTATGCACTCAAACACACAAATTTACAATCTTTATAAGATAGTGCATCAATACTTATAAGGTACCATAGGCAATAAATGCAACCACACTCTCCACTATTGTAGACTTAACACTAATGAGGATCAATATGATTTTAAGTAGGTTATAACATGGCTAGGATAGACACTAGAACATTTTTTTGTCTTTATTATAGGTTTTAAAATCCATATCAATTAGGTGTTATTTAATAACACCTATTTTTAATATTAGATACCCAAATTGTTCTAATGGAGGGTACCAAGGAAATGATATAAAGGTAATGTGAAGCATTGAAAGACTAAAACTTAGACTATTAAAAGATTTTCTAAGAACATGAAAGTGACTTATACTGTACTTAATTTCAATTTTCTTTTAATATATACAGTCCTCATCTGTTATATGGAAGTGAATGTTGAGCGGTAAAGCAACAACAATTACATAAAGTGAACGTAGCAAAAATGAGGATGCTTAGGTGGATGTGTGGTAAAACTCGTAAAGATAGAATAAAAAATATAGAAACTTCAAAGACAAGTTGGAGTAGCACCAATTGATATAAAGACTAGGGAAAGGCGGTTGCGATGGTTTGGTCACCTATAAAGACGACCTACAAATGCCCCAACTGGAAAACTTGACTCAATAGAAACTGTAAAAATTCGACGAGGTAGGGACAGACCAAAGTTAACATGGGATGCATTAATTAAGAGAGATTTGAATGGTTTGCAAAGCTCACCATCAATTGCACTTAATCGAGCACAATGGAAAAGTCTGATCCATGTAGCCGACCCCAGTTAATTTGGGACCGAGGCTATGTTGTTGTTGTTGTTGTTGTTGATGTTGTTGTTGTTGTTGTTGTTGTTGTATATACAGTCCTCACCTTTTTCCAACCACCCTACTCCCTGCTCCATTACCCGCGAATACCGTTTTAGGTGGGACTATAATCATGACTTAATTTTTCATCATTTCCCATTATTTTGGGTATATAAACAATTTTTTTCTCTAATTATTTTCTTCTTTTCATGTCTCTTTTTAATGATTCCAAGTCTAAGACTAGCTTCCAACTAGGTAAAGGATAATATTAGGCTATGGTTATGGGTTTAACATTAGGTAAGAAAGAATTAAAAGTTAGGTTGGCTAAAAATGGGTTAATTAGGGAAATTATTTTAGTTAGGCTTAAAGCTAAGGGTTTTTATTCTAAAATGACCTTAATCATTTCTTTAAAAGTTGTTTAGTTATAGGAATAAAGCTTTGAGTGGGTTACACCCTCGTTCTAGCACCTCATAAATCTGACTTTTCCCACTTGAAAAGTTATGACCGGCTGCCCCCTTTGGTATCTAGCACAAAGCTTAACCCTCTTACTAAGCCCCTAATATGAAATCATAAAAATGTCAGGCTACGGGCCATAGTGAGTGTTTCTCCTAATTCTCTCTAAGTTTCAAGTAAATAAGACAACCATAATTCATGCATCCACAACCAAATGCATGAAATAAAGTTTTAGGTGACTCAAAACAATAATAATAAAAACTATATTAAATACATGCATGAAAATGTATCATATCCTAGTCAAATTGAATCTAAAAGTATGAAAGGAAAGGAAAGAGAAATGGAAAGACAAAAAAATGAGAGAAATAACACTACCATTACCATCCTTCAACCGCATAATTTAAAACAATTAACGATCATAACTGCGGTCATTAGAAAAATATCAATCCTATATAATCCACAATCCTTAAAGCACCCGCAAACCTATTCCGAACTTTGTCCCTAAGGTTCAAAACAAGTCAAGAGGTTTGCACATAAAAAACAAATAAGATGGCGAAAGAACATGATGGATATAGAATTAGGAAATTATACCAATTCACGCATAGTAATAAGTGTACTAAAACAAAGAAACAAAGCAATATAAATCGAAATTTGGGCTGCCTCTCAATAACATCTTTATTTACAGTCTTTGGCTCTACTTAATCGGAATCAGTTAATCAATATAGATTGGTTTTGCTAATAACATGCCCTCCACATTATGACTAAGGAAGTTTTCATAAAAGATCTTCAATCCGTAACCATCATTTGAAAGCATTGCCAGTCTCCAAACTCTGGATCTTTACCGCACCGTGATCATATACTGCAATCACCACATGCGATCATGCCCACCTCGATCTTAGCTTACCTGTAAAAATCTTAAGATGAGATTGAAATAAAAGCACTTTCTAGCTAACACGAAAAATATTTCTGGAGATATTGCAATCATGGAACAATTTGGTCTTTTCCTTATAAGTCTGCGTCGTTCCTGATTCCCTCAATTTCTTTCTTTGCCTACTTCATCGAGCTTCATATTAAGCTGTTTCACAGCCCGGTAAGAGTTATGTTCAAGCTCAACTGGCAAGTGGCACGTTTTTCCAAAAATAAGGCAGTATGGTGACATTCCAATTAAATTTTTAAAAGTTATTCGGTAAACCCAAACTGCATCATCAGAACGTGTACTCCAATATTTTCAAGTGAGATTTAATGTCTTTTCTAAGATAAATTTGATCTCTCAATTAGAGATCTTTGTCTGGCCACTTGTTTGGGGATGATGCGCTGTAGACGTTCTATGAGTGACATTATATTTCCTCAAAAGACTTTCAACCATACGGTTGCAGAAGTAAGTGCCCTATCACTGATTAAGGAATGCGGGGTACCCAATCTTGTAAAAACCCTCGATTTTAGGAATTCACATGCCACTTTAGAGTCATTAGTGCATGTAGCTTTAGATTTTACCTATTTAGAAACGTATTCCACCGCTAAAAGTATGTAAACATTACCAAATGATGCTGGAAACAGTCCTATAAAATCAATACCCCATACATCGAATATTTCACAAATATGGATTAGGATAAGTGGCATTTAGTCCTAATGAGCAAGGTTACCAGTTTTCTGATAGTTAAGGCAAGTCTTTATGAACATGTATAAATCATGAAAAATAGTGGGCCAGTGAAACCTATTCTCAAGAACTTTCCTAGCCGTCCTATGAGGACTAAAGTGGCCACCACAGGCGTAAGTGTAGCAAAATGCCAAAATGGAGTAACTCTTAGTCTGAGACACACGAAGCCTGATAACCTGGTTAGAACAAAATCTCTATAAGTATAGGTCATCCCATACATAATATTTTGCATCGCTCCTAACTTTGTTCTTTTGGACTTTAAAAAGATGAGGGAAGAGTTTGCCATAAGTGATGTAGTTCACAAATCTGTGTACCAGGAAAAATCTTTCATAATAGCATAGATGTGCTCGTCTGGGAAGTTATCCGTAAGAGTGGTGGGACGTTCAACATTCTCAATCCTGCTGAGATGGTTCGCGACAAGATTCTTCGCACCAATTTTATTTTTAATTGTAATGTTAAATTCCTGTAATAGGAGTATCAATCTAATGAGTCTAGACTTATCATCTTTTTTACTAATAAGGTATTTCAAGGCTATGTGACCAGCGTAGATGATCACTTTTGTTCCTAGAAGATAAGGTTGAAACTTCTTAAGTACGAAGATAATAGCTATGAGTTCTTTCTCAGTAGTGGTGTCGTTCATCTAAGCAGAGTCTAGAGTAAGAGAAGCATAGTAAATAACATGTGAAGCTCTCCCAACTCTCGATCCTAAGACATAATTTCAAATAGAAGCTCACAATTGGGGGCTTGAATCATTAGTATGCTAGTAAGTTAGTCTTTTTGTGGCGACCCTCGCCACCTCGAGGTAACGTGTCTCCTTGTACTCCTCGCCAGCTGGCCCAACTAACGTGTACGACACCCGCCCGTCCTTTCTCTGTCTCGAAATGTATCCACTTGTGTGCGTACAGTGTATAAATGACATATGCAGCGGAAGTTGTATGCAAATGCAGAAATATTAATCAATTAAACAAAACCTAGTGTGGAAAAAACCCTAGAAAATATTGTGTTAACAACTGTACCATATAAAACTAAGCATGTACAAGTCATGTCACTCCCCAAATTCCCAAAAGAGTCAAAATATCAAAATATTCACACGTACAAATAATCCTCAGAGGTAGGCAGTCAGAGGTAGTCGCCTAAGATCCTCTTGCCCTTACTTGTACTCGGATCTACACTCAATCATTATAGAAGAAAATTGATGACGAGTACAGTCAGTAAAATCCCAAGAAACTCCTCCGAACATTTAATAAATAAATGGAATTGAATGAATACTGTTAAATAAACATGCGGAATGTAAACATGCAACTGTAAGTAGGGCATCGCATGCGTAAATAACAATAAAATGCAAATGTGTGTGTCTGTTCTAGTCAGAATAAACCATACTTCGGAATTTCCTTCCAGGATCCCACTAGTGGGCGCACCCAACTAGCTATCACCTGATCCCTCTCGGTGGCCGGCGTAGACCTACGCGCACCGACACATGTAGCAGTTCCCTCGGGTCATTATCCACTGAGCACTCTTGATACACATGCTATGGTCTAGAATGCATAGACACGCATAGACACACAACGGAAAATTCGATAAGAGTAACTAACCAACCGTGCAAACAACGATAAGATAAGATATAAGACAAATCACAAGGAATAATGGAAAGGAATGGAAATACGAAAGAAAATTAAATACTCAAGAGTTTTTCCATTGGGTTTTGCAAACCTCACAACGCGATCTCCTATCCCGTAATCAATCCCCGGGTCCAAGTCCACTGGGTCCTTGGTCGCCAATTGATCCCCCGTGTCAACTTATGTCCATTTATCAATAATTTAATTTACAATGACAATTTTCAACAATTTCTAAAAAACTTTAGGCCAAATTGCTATTTCACGCTTTTCGAGGCAAACCCCACAAAAAGTCGCGTCTGAAATATCCAAATATTTTAATTTTCATAGAAATTCATAAATTTCTATTTATTTTATGGAAATATAATTTTTTTCCAATTGTTCTGAAATTTTCCAAAAATTTCTCAATTTTTCTTCCATTTTTTTTTTTTTTACTGTTTGGGTCGGGTAGGGTCGGCCCTGGACCAGAATAGTCCAGGCTCGGCCCATGGGCTGAGCCTGGCCCATTCTGGGCCCGGCCCAGTGGGGGGATGCACACGCAAGCACACTCACGCGCGTGGGTATTTTCCTCCCTGACCGAACTAGTGAAAAACTAGTTCGATCAAACTTTTTTTTTTCTCTCCTGTAGTTTGGGGTTTGGGGTTGGGGTTGCTCTCCACCCCAGCCCCCGGTGGACTCGATGGCAGGGGAGACACCCCTGCCATCACCACCGCACCCACAGTTCGGCCTCCATGGCTGAACCTCCGTCTCGCCACCACGGCCAACCCGAAACCCACAACCAAAACAACCTAGGTTCACCTCGATCGTGCGTCTCCACTCCTTCCCGGTGCGTCCTTGCTTCTCCTCCTCCTCTCCTCTTCTTCTTCCTCGCTCACTGCCTCCTTGGTGTGTGTGTGTGCGGGAGTGTGTTTGTGTATGTGTGGTGTAAGTGGAGTGTGTGAGAGAAAAGGTGGTGATGACTTTGTGTCCCTGACACCACATTTTGACGCAGCTGGGACACTCGCCCATTTTTCGGGTGTTTCGACGCCCGATTTCGAGTCCAACCGCGATATACTCGTACCGCCGCGTCACAAACCACCTAATATCATTCCATATTAGTTACTTTATAAATTTTTATATAATTTGTGTGTTTTAGTTTCCCCGACCTAATATTCGGTCTCGTTAATTACCTGATACCCGCGTCGACACGTTTATCGAGGCGAATACAATTCTCATAATCTCGCACGTATTTTAATGCAACATACACACATGCGATGTATTTTAATAAATTTCACCGCAAATAAGCATTCAACACACAATACCTAGCGTACCTAAGTCCGCATGTGTCCTAGCCTACCGCTTCGTCCATGTGGATCCGAGCTGGCGTCCACGTCTGCAAATTTAATAAAATGGGCCGTTACAGTTCTTCCCAACTAAATAAAATTTCGTCCCGAAATTTCACTGTAACTAAAGTCCCATACTAGAGAATAGCCGAGGGTATCGTGTCCTCATCGTCGACTCGAGCTCCCGGGTGAGTCCCTCCGTCCTATGATGCTGCCAACGAACCAGGACCTTTGCGAGTTCCCTGTTCAGGAGAATCTGTACTCGACGATCGATGATCTCTATCAGTCTCTCCTCATAGGTCACGTCAGGCTGTATTTCCACCTGTCACAACTCAATCGTCGGTCTCGGCCCTGACCTAGCGAGTCTTAACATGAAAATGTGAAATGTCGGATGAACCTTAGCTAACTCGGCAGGTAACTCCAACCGATATGCAATAGTGCCTACTTTTTGTGCAATCCGGTATGGCCCAATGTATCTCGGTGCCATTTTCGCTTTCGTTGTAACTCAGATCCTCGAGATACCTATCCGCGTATTTTTCCGTATATCGTATGTAGCTCGCAGCTTCTGACGAGTTTGTCACATTTTTCTGTGTGATTAATCTACTTGTGTACCGAGACTGGTGTACATCTTCCAGAATCCCATCCCGTATCTCCTGATCCGCGGGTAGCCACAATCTCCATCGGTATCTTAAACACCGATCCGTGGTTTCTGCCCAATCAGTGCATTCCAGATTCCGTGACAGACCACTACCCGCTCATAGAGCCCATCAACCATCTGAAACTCGGTAACCCGTTCAATCGATGCGGTCGGTATCTTCAACTGCGACAAAATCCCGAACCACCGGAACATCTTTAAGCCGGCCGTCCATTCGAACCTCCGGCTAAACTATCGCCGCAACCGCCTCCATCTCCTGCGCTGTAGCTAGTCGACCTCTCGTGATGGGTAAGTCAGTTGTCAATCCAAATAATACAAACTCCAGTATGCTAGGAATATGAAACTTTATTCTCTTGCCGTAACAATCTATCCATGCATGATAGGAATATGAAACTCGATCCACCTCTATCATCACGTCTCGACATATTCGGTTAGGGTATATCTTATCCCTAGCAGTTGTAGCGAGGACAAGATGTGACTCTAGTGTCTGTGTAACTAACCTTAAAATCCAACAATACGTCCAACAAGAAACAATAAAGTACTACCAGAGTCAAACATAGCATGCATATGGCGACCAAATATAAGTAATGTACATTCAACGAGTTGCTTAGTCGCCCCGCTATCTGGCTGTGCTAACGCATGTACTTTATCTCTAGCCTGGTCTGACCCTCGTCGTGGCAATGGTGGTGTCCGACAGTCAGCCCTCGAGTGTCCCCTCTGCCCACACTGGTGGCATCTACGGCTCTCCGGTCTACCCGTCTGTCTGTCTCCAAATCTCGACCCCGACCCCGGTCTACCTGACCCCTGTCATGTCCCCCCAATCTCGACCCTGACGGTACTCCTGTGGATGTGCCCTCTGTCGATCCACTGGTGCTGAGGTGATAGCATGAACTGGCTATGACTCCTCATATCGGAACTGACTGCCTTGAAAATCGCCCCAGCAGCCCCTCTCCCGTCTATCATTTCTTCGGCCACTATCCGAATACTTCATCGGCCTCTTCTGCCTCTAACTAGACTGAGAACTCTGCCCTAACTGTACCTCCCTACCAGTCACATGTCGGTCAGCTCTCTGCAGTAAGTACGTCTCATGAGCCAATGCCCTGTCAAAGATCTCCTGCGGTGTCGTGGCTCCAGTCGAGACAACTGCTGACGCGATCCTATCATCAACCCCTCTGGTGAAATAATGTATCTATAAGCATTCCGTACCGGCGACATCTAAAGAGAACCGCAGCAAATGTCGAAACCTCTCCATATACTGCATCAAAGTCTGATTTCCCTGTCGCAGGGCTAGGAACTCCTCCCTCAGCCTCAACCTAACCTCCATAGGTATGTACTGATCATAGAATCATTCCCTAAACTCGGCCCATGTCGTCGGTTCCGGATGAGTATCCGTATATGTCGTCCATCAGACAAGCGCATGTCCTCTCAAACAGGCTCCCGAAAGTCGTGCACGTACTGTCTCGTCGTTCCTCATCAGCTTACGAAAACGCTGATGGGACACTATCCATCTCCCAGCAGCCTCGGGGTCACCGCCTACATAAAAGAATCCAGGCTGAAACTTCAAAAACTCCCTCAATAGTTTTGCCTCTAGTGTCAGGATGAATGCCGATGTAGTAGGAGTATCAGCAGTGGGGTGGCAGTAACCTGGTCGATCGTCGTGGGTGCGAGGCGTAAGATTCGACGTCTCCAAAGGAACAACGACTGCGGTAGCTGTCTCTGTAGGTGTCTCTACCGTTACCCCCTGGGTTACCACCGAACAACAACTGTTCCCGCCGATATAGTCACAGCAACTGGCTCTCTCGTTGAAGTGAATGCCGACAGTACTGCAGTCTGCTCTCGTAGTAGCCGTAATACCTCGACCATCTGTGTCTCCTGGGCCGAGAATTTATCCTCCATACTCACGCTGTAACTAGGACATCCCTAGCTGCATCGCTCGTCTGTCCAATCTCATAATGCGTACTAGACTGTCCGTCCATAATCTTGATCGAGAATGTGCTCCGGATCAGTCTCGAGGTATATACGTATATCATATATTAAAAGGAGAATATAACACGCGTATAAGTTCTAACTCTACCCGCCTCGCATCACTTCCCAACTAAAGTTCTAAGGCACTAACTTTGGGTTTTTCACATATAAGTTCATTGATTAAGTTTTCTTGTCTTAGGTTTGGGCTCTGATACCAACTGTGACGTTGGTATTAGTTTAAGGACACCTACGGTTCCTCCAATGAAGTCGACCCTTGCTCTGATACCAAAATGTGGTGGCCCTCGCCGCCCCGGGGTGACGTGTCTCCGTGTACTCCTTGCCAACTGGCCCAACTACACGTGTACGGCTCCTGCCCGTCTTTTCTCTGTCTCGAAATGTATCCACTTGTGTGTGTACAGTGTATAAATGACATATGCAGCGGAAGTTGTACGTAAATGCAGAAATATTAATCAATTAAACAAAACCTAGTGCGGAAAAAACCCTAAAAATATTGTGTTAACAACTGTACCATATAAAACTAAGCATGTACAAGTCATGTCACTCCCCAAATTCCCAAAAGAGTCAAAATATCAAAATATTCACATATACAAGTAATCCTCAGAGGTAGGCAGTCAGAGGTAGTCACCTAAGATCCTCTTGCCCTTACTTGTACTCGGATCTACACTCAATCATCATAAAAAAAATCGATGACGAGTACAGTCGGTAAAATCCCAAGGAACTCCTCCGAGCATTCAATAAATAAATGGAATTCAATGAATACTGTTAAATAAACATGCAGAATGTAAACATGCAACTGTAAGTAGGGCATCGCATGCATAAATAACAATAAAATGCAAATGTGTGTCTGTTCTAGTCAGACTAAGCCATACTTCGGAATTTCCTTCCGGGATCCCACTAGTGGGAGCACCCAACTAGCTATCACCTGATCCCTCTCGGTGGCCGGCGTAGACCTACGACGCACCGACACATATAGCTGTTCCCTCGGGTCATTATCCACCGAGCACTCCTGATACACATGCTATGGTCTAGAATGCATAGACACGCATAGACACACAACGGAAAATTCGGTAAGAGTAACTAACCAACCGTGCAAACGACGATAAGATAAGATATAGGAAAAATCACAAGGAATAATGGAAAGGAATGGAAATACGAAAGAAAAATAAATACTCAAGAGTTTTTCCATTGGGTTTTACAAACCTCGCAATGCGATCTCCTATCCCGTAATCAATCCCCGGGTCCAAGTCCACTGGGTCCTTGGTCGCCAATTGATCCCCCGTGTCAACTTATGTCCATATATCAATAATTTAATTTACAATGACAATTTTCAACAATTTCTAAAAACTTTTAGACTAAATTGCCTATTTCATGCTTTTCGAGGCAAAACCCCGCAAAAAGTCGCGTCTGAAATATCCAAATATTTTAATTTTCATAGAAATTCATAAATTTCTATTTATTTTATGGAAATATAAATTTTTCCAATTTTTTCAGAATTTTCTAAAAATTTCCCAATTTTTCTTCCATTTTTTTTTACTGTTTGGGTCGGGTCGGGTCGGCCCAACAGTTGGACTTGACCCGGCCCTGGACCAGAATGGTCCAGGCTCGGCCCATGGGCCAAGCCTAGCCCATTCTGGGCCCGGCCCAGTAGGGGGATGCACACGCGCACACGCTCGCGCGTGTGTGCATCTTCATCCCCTGATCGAACCAGTGAAAAACTGGTTCGGCCTCTATGGCCGAACCCCGTTTGCCACCACGGCCAACCCAAAACCCACAACCAAAACCAGCTAGGCTCACCTCGATCGTGGCGTCTCCACTCCTTCCCGGTGCGTCCCTGCTTCTCCTCCTCCTCTCCTCTTCTTCTTCCTCGCTCACGGCCTCCCTGGTGTGTGTGTGTGTGTGTGTGTGTGTGTGTGTGTGTGTGTGTGTGTGTGTGAGTGTGTGTTTATGTGTGTGTGGTGTAAGTGGAGTGTGAGAGAGAAAAGGTGGTGAAGTGGATAAGTGATGTTGACTTTGTGTCCTTGACACCACATTTTGACACAGCTGGGACACTCACACATTTTTCAGGTGTTTCGACGCCCGATTTCGAGTCCGAACTGCGATATACTCGTACCGCCGCATCACAAACCACCTAATATCATTCAATATTAGTTACTTTGTAAATTTTTATATAATTTGTGTGTTTTAGTTTCCCCGACCTAATATTCAGTCCCGTTAATTACCCGATACCCGCGTCGACACGTATATCGAGGCGAATACAATTCTCACAATCTCGCACATATTTTGATGCAACATACACACATGCGATGTATTTTAATAAATTTCACCGCAAATAAGCATTCAACACACAATACCTAGCGTACCTAAGTCCCCGTGTGTCCTAGCCTACCGCGTCGTCCATGTAGATCCGAGCTGGCGTCCACGTCTGCAAATTTAATAAAATGGGCCGTTACAGTTTTAGTACATCAATTGCACTCTTATATGCCTTTCTGTTGGAGCTTGTGCCATAGGTCAATCTAAAAACATTGTTTATCTTATAATTTTAGTTAATAAAACTTTTCATCTGTTGTTTTATTATAAGTGATTGCATGTTTACTTTATAATAAGATCCATTGGTATTTGTTAAAATATCCTAAAAGTCTTTAATCGGTTATTATACTGAGAACTATAATGAATTTAGACAAGTATGAATCTTGATTAACGGACATGTGATGATCATGCATATAGGGATAGGAATCGAGATTATGAGTACTTGTTAGGGAACAAAGTACTGGACCGATGACTATGAGAACATTACACAGATTAAGTCATACGTATTACTAAAGATAGGTATCTCATTTCATCCTTCGACTTGAGATTACCATAGACTTCAACATTAGGAGCACAGTAATTTGACAAAATCAAATGTTGTCTTTAACCGAATAATTATAAAGACTATGATTGGTTACCATGTGAATAATATGTGAAGGTGTGTAATCAAGATAAAATTTCTCCATCTCGTATAGAGAGAGATATCAATGGATCCCTCGATATGTTAGACTATGAAATGGTCAATTCCAAGTGAGTTGATATAATCGATGTCTCTTGGATGTTTTCAATCTACCTCAAGATCGAAACTAATACGATTGAACATTAAGGGTGACTTTTCATGCCTTATGTTTTAATCAAAGGATATCACATGACAAAATGATATGATATATGTTATTCATGCTACTTGGGTAGTCATAATTCCTTGCTAGATACCATTTATGACTTGTGTACTAAAATAGTTTTGGTTCACTGCCAACATCGAATGAACCTATTGAGTTGCACACAAAGAATGGCTTTACGCAATTTCAAATGGTCAAGAGTAATGAAATCTAATATGATAAAATTCATAACATAAAAGCCTTTACAATTTGTTATATGATAACTTATTAATAGGGGCATTTGTGTAATTTGCTTAAATTGACCAAATCCAATAGTTGTATTTTGAATAGTTTTTTAGGAGAACTTATCTACACATATAAATAGAGGTTGAAACCCTAAAAATGAATAAGATTTTCGTTTCTGTTATTTTCGAGTTCTCTAGATTTTAAAAGAGAAAGAAAAATGCTTTTCAATCTCTCTTAGGGCTAGCACTCCAAATTGTGGTCACCGTTCATGTATGGATTTCCGATAGAGGACGCACACTTGAACGTCTTGGAGATTAAATAATCAAATAAAGAAATCTTAGATTAAGGTATGATTTACTTTTGAAGATCTAGTTTAATGAAACTTAATTTCGACCATGTTGGGGTTTTTCACAAATTATTTTGAATTTTTCACCGCGTATGAACCCCAAAATCTAAGATTGTCAAACTCAAATGGCATGCATTTTTAGTTTAGATGGCATAGGGTTTATGTGATATTCGAAAGGCTCTTGATGAAACGTCGATACAAAAACTGGCGTGTCAAAGGAAAAATCTAATTTCCCGCATATTTGTAGGGTAGGGTAGTTTCTTGATAACATTAATTTTAGTTTGATTGACCTCTACACCCCTGGCTGAGACACTGTGTCCTAAATAAAACCCTGGTCCACCATAAAATGACATTTTTCATAGTTTAGAATCAAGTTCTTCTCGATACACCTAACGAGCATCTTAGTCAGATTCATGACACTACTATGAATTGAATCACGTAAATAGTAAAGTCATTTATAAAGACTTCTATGAAATGCTCGACAAAATCTAAAAAGATACTTACCTTGCACATTTAAAAGGTGGCAAGTGCATTGCATAACCTATGCACCGATAGGCAAAAATGTCAAACAAATAAGTAAATGTCGTATTTCTTGGTTTTTGGGTGATATCGATATATGGTGAAAATCAGAGTAATCGTCAAGACAATAGTAATGAGAATGACGGGCTAGTCTCTCTAACACCTGATCGATGAATGGAATAGGGAAGTGTTATTTTCTAGTTGAACCATTTAGTTTTTTGTATTCAATGCATTCCCGTTATCTATTCTGGATATGGGTTGGAACGAATTCACCATGTGAGTTAGTGACTATTGTGAATCCTATTTTCTTAAGGACCACTTGGACATGACTCACCCATTTACTATAAGAGATCGGGTAAATAATGCCAACATTAAAGAGCTTCAGTATCTCCTTCTTTACGACATTCATCGCAGTGGATTGAACCTCCACTGGGTTTCTCGACATTCATCGCATGCAGTGATATCCAACTTTTGATATCTGCTGGTCCAACCAATAGCCTATTTAAATTCCTAGAGTACTCGCATGTGTTTCTTCTCCAATTGTGTGAGTTTGGTAGAGATGATCATATAGTGCGTGTAATTCTCACCCGTAAACATGTATTTCAGGTGTTCAGGTAGTATCTTATGCTTAAGTATGATAGCTTTCACCAAGGAGGGTGGGAGTTTGGAGTCACTAGTAGGAAAATCCAAATAACAAACATTTGAGGGCAAGGGTTGAAATGAATCTAACTCAGAAATAGTATCCTCAACATTAGTATTAAGGGTTAGAACACTCTGGTGGATATGAGTAGTGTCAAAATGATTTTCTAACACCAACATCATTGCCACTCGTGAGTAAAGTCTGATCATTGTGTGGATCCACAGTGTCCATAATATAGAATATGGAAGACACACCACTAGGGTATCGCGTTGCAACATAAACATTGAACTTAATGACCTTACCGTTGAACTTCATGGTAAGATATCCATTCATCCACATCTATCTTCATCTTCACCGTCTTTAGGAATGGGCGTCCAAGTAGCACTAATGAATTATTAGGGAATAGTTCCTCCTTCATATCTACCGCGTAAAAATCATTAGGAAACACGAATTCATTTACTCGGACTAAAAAATTTTTTTAAGAACACCAACGGGTCTGAAAACTAAACGATCTGCAAACAGAATGAAAACACTAGTATCCTTTAGTGGGCCTACATTCAATGCCTCATAAATAGACAATGGCATGACATTAATGGAAGTGCCAAGGTCGCATTTACCTGTTTGAATATTTACATCACCTATAACATAAGGCACCAAAAAAATCATAAAATCCTTGCATTTAGAGGGCAAGTTCTTTTGTAGGATAACCGTAATGGTTTTTCCCATTTAGGTTTTTTCATGCCTTTTAATTTCCCTTTGTAGGTACATAGTTCCTTAAAAAACTTTGCATATCAAGGGATTTGCTTCAGAGCGTCGAGGAGTGGAATATTTATTTCCATTCACTGAAATGTCTTGAGAATTTCTTTCTCTTCCTCTTTGTTCTTGTCTATGATGAGTCATTATGGAAAAGGAAGTTTGAACTTGAAAATAGGTCGTGCTTCCTTTTGAGTAGTTACCATTTGTTTAGGAGCAAACGGGGTCACCACTAACTCATGCTCTTCCTCATTTGCCTGATCTTTGGCATTAGATGTCACGTTGTTCATTTTAGGTTCCTCCAACTCTTTGCCACTTCTGACTGTAACTGCAAGTGCGTTAGGATTTGGGTAAGATTGTAAATGCAACTTTCCCTTATTCTTGAGACGTCCCAAATGTTGTGCTATTCTGCCCACTTGAATGCAATTATCCCTTATCCTCGAGACGTCCCAAATGCCGTGTTATTTGGGCCATTTGAATTTCAAGGTTGCGGACCATCACATTGGTATCACTGATGATTTTATCAGTGTTAGCCTTAAATTGAGCAATATCTCTCGAAAACTAAGCAATATCTCTTGAGAATTGGCTCTGCTGAGCCATAAGAGCTTTCATCACATCCTTAAGTGAGGAGGAGTTATTGGAGGTTGCAGGCAAAAGTCGACCTCTGGGGATAAAGGTCTGGTAGTTCTAATCTTGAGGCCCATAAGTGAAGTTCAGGTCGTTCTTCGTCGTTGCATGATTATATGTGTTCTCAAATGGGGCCCTAGGTGGTCCCTAGAATTGATTACCCATAGCATTAGGTCGTTGATAGTCCTCAAAGAGAGTAGGACATTCATTAGTTATATGATTTGTAGCTGCACATAAGCCAAAAGCTTGAACTTACACTTTCCAAAGGGAGGAGATGTTCCATCGTAGAGGCTAGTTGGTCAATTTCTTGATTATCTGAAGTTGAAACTGCTCCTATGGTGAGACTTCGGTATGCAGTATCATCAAGATCTCCATAAAGGTGTGACTGTACTGCGATGTTCTCGTATAACTGCCTTATCTGAACTTGTGTCTTATCTCAAATGTGACCCTTACAAGCATTATCAATCATGTGTTTCTCTATGGGCATCATGCCAACATAGAAGAAATAAACTACGACCTTATCATGCCAAAATAGCAATCAATCGCTTAAAGCGATCCCAATATGCACCAAATGATTCCCCCACTTTCATTTTGATGCTGCATATGTCCTTGATGAGCTGAGCAGCTCTATCATTGGGAAAATACTCTTTTAAGAACTTAGTTGTCATCTCATTCTAGGATTTAATGCAACCATGCAAAAGATAGAAAAGCCATTCCTTGGCTTTTTCTTTAAGACAAAATGAAAAAAACCTAAGTTTTATGATGTACGTGTTGTAAGTATAACAACTCACTTATAGTAAAAGTGTAACCAACTTGCGTTGACTATTGATATCGTCCTAAGGGAAAGGCTTTTGCACTAGTTAATTACCTATTTAACTTCGAACTATTGCTAAGGAAATCACTTTTTAATTGGTTTACTAACTAAACTACACTAACGAATCAACTTAAACTTTACTTGAACTCTTATATTAAGGATATCTTAGTTCACAACTTCACCTAGGTAATTTAATACTATGCTTTGTATTCATGTTTACATCTCAATATGTTATATGCAATGCCTAATTAGAATAGACATATTTCCTTCAAATTTACTTCAACCCACTGTCGTGATGAAAAAGATTCAAATGTGCAAATTAGAACTCCACCTATCAGTGTGAATAACGTAAGCTTCATATTGCTTTAAATTCTAAATCATTGATTCATAACCAACTAAGTTTACTACCCATGCCTCCCTAATCAACAACTATTGGTCGATGTTGTATGTTTTACGGTTGTACCGTTCTTGTCCGGATTAAAAGCTTCAATGACCATGATAACTTCTAAAGCCTAAGTTCATTAAACACGTGATCAATATTTCTAAAGCATCATGCTCAAAATCAATACAAATTCTAACTATTGCACTTTTTATAATCATTTTTACTCATATTCAAAGCATAAATTCATACCATAGGATCCATAAATACCTAAGATAAATAGACTACTCACGCCTAATTGAAACACACATATCACAGTTCATAATTGAAATCATTGCAAATCAGAGATGAATATAAATATTATCTTGAACTAATCAACAAAACCAAACTTGAATTGCAAACGTGAAGTATTCAATGTTTTCTTCACTTAAGCTCCATAATACTCAAACTCAAAGTAAAACCTATGCTAAACTACTCTAATGGTGGCTAATAGTTGGTATGTGTTAAGTTTACTACGTCCTAATACCTATTTATACTCCTTAATAGCAATTAGAAGCCCTACTTTACAATTTAACTCCATTAAAACTCTAACTTTTTATTTTGTGTGTGTCTAGCATTTTCACTTACTGCTCAACGCTGTGCCTTATAGCCCACTATACCGCTACCGCATGTGTATTGTTTTGCCCCTCAGTGTCCCAGTGTTGTCCCTGGCTTACCCGACGCTGTCCCCTTTACTCCACAACGCCGCTATTATGTTAGACGTCTAGAGTTGGTTTTTTTCACTTTTTCATCTCTTCTACATTGGGCCTTTCCTTCTCACATTGTGCCTTATGTTCCTACTACGTCAATACATATAGGCACGACGCCAAGTGTGTTTTTGTGGGTTTTTGCTTTGTTTCTTCTTATTTTTCTCAATTCATCCTTTTACACCTTAATTCATTGAAAATGCAATAATACCACGAATTAGCACTCATTTAGGGATATGTAGACTAAATATATGACTAAACTAATCCTATATATGAGTATACTTAATCACTTAATAAATACCCATAAAATCAAAATTTTGCGGGTCCCGAGCAAATGTGTATTCTACTAAGTCTCATAATAACTAGTCTTGTTCAATTTACATTGATCAAGGAGTATCCTTTAATTCACTAAGTTTCAGGTTAACAGTCCCCTTAAGAGTTTTTTTTCTTTTTGAAAAAACTTATCTTTTTAAGACATGTAGCTTTAACAACATGTATAACTTCACTTTTAAAACACCAAAGTAGATCATAACAAAAAACCATCACTACTCATAAGTTTTGTTTCATCTCAACACTAAAGTAGCAATATGTAATCTCATGATTTCTCATTAAGCTTAGGAATTCACAAATAAGCATAGATCAAACTCATCTTTGGTAGACATTAACACTTCAAGAGTCTATAGGACTTAACATAGTTGGAATGGAAACTTATATTAATTAGCTACTCGTACTCGAGCTTAAACTTTTATTTGAAGATTTTTAATTTACTTTCGCCTTCTTTTCGTTATTTTTTTCTCTTATTTCTTCTTCTTCTTTTTTGTTTTTTATTTTTATAGTCCCTGTTCCTTTTCCTATGGACTTTATTCTTCCTCACTTTTACCGATCGTCAAGTCATTTGCTCCATTTCCTATAGAACTTGTGGAATTATCTCATTTTTTCTTTATCTCTAAAACTCTTATTAGCACTTCTCAATTTCACTAAATCAAGTAAGTTAACTCCAACTTTTAATACATAATGCCTATTTCTTCCCCTCTTTGCATTAAGTCTTTCTTTGCTTTACATTATCAAGTAAGATTCACAATTATTATAGAATCTATAAAGATCTAACTTTTTCCACAAGAAGAGTCATAATTTATTACTTTTGTTTCAAGTTCAAGGTCTTCCCTAACTCTAAGTTTCTAATCATAAAATCACACTATTGTTGCTACATTTCATTGTTTTCTTCTTTAAAATTTAAATATTCTCTTGAGTTTCATAGCAACAAGATACTTGTAATCTACTCATTCGCAATTAAAGGCATGAACATGCAAATGAACTACTTATTTTTTGTATATTACTATAACCCAATATGCACTACTTAAACATTCAAATAGTAAATAAAATGAAAATTTTATACACTACTATGTTTCCCTCCTTAACTGCTTCAAATTAAAATTTAAATGGTCATGCATAATGTGTTTATCCTTATTTCTCAGCCTATCTTACCACTTCTAGTAGTGTAGTGTAGTGTCGATGCCCCCAAACTTAAACCAAACCTTATGCTCAAGCTTAAAAATATGCTTGAAATATGAAAACACTAAAACACACAACATATGTAATAACATAAGTTATAATAAAGTAAACTAAACAAATAATTAAAACAAGTAAATACTTAACAAAATATCCTAAATGTTAAAAAAACTTGTCTTAAAGTCACTCTCAACTCCCCAGGTATAAAGGATTCCTATTACACCGACTTCAGGACTGAGCTTCATCATCGTCATCTGCATTATCAGCTCCAGCTTGTGATGGTGTCAATGGATGCTCCACCCTCATGCTCTAAACCAAATCCTAATCAAACACGTATGATGGTGTTGTTAAAAAGCCTAATGACCTATTAGTAGGTCACAACCGTATGCTCCTCTCATATCTAGCTATGTTTTTGTGATGATCAACAAATAACATGAAATTGCGTTGTCCATTTCATTGGTGTCGCTCTCTCCTTTCCATATCCTGCTTATATCTTAGTAAGGTTATTAGGTATTATGCCCTATCCGCCTGGTACTATCTTTGCATCTCTGCTATCCATAACCTCTGCTGCCATGGAGTCAAATCCTCTAGTGGTGGTACTGGTGTCTATGGTGGTGGGGGTGGTGGAAAGACTTCAGGACCATCTAAGTCCTGCTCTCATTTCTGTGGGTCTACAAATTTGTAGCCCTCAATAAATCCTTGTTGTTGTTCCTCCTCCTCTTATTCATTTTCCTCGTCTTTTAGCTCATGAGCTAGTTTTGTTGCTGCTTCTACTGCTGCTTGATCCTCTTGCCTATTGGCAAATAACTCTGACACATGTCAAGCATGCACAATAATTTCTTGTATTTTATTATTAACTTGTAGTAGTGGTAAATGGGATATTGTCTCCACAAGAATTTTCAAATCTCTTATGAATTTAATCTATCCTAAAGTTTTATCAGATTTAACTTGTTTTATTTTAATTACTTTAATTAAATGGGAAAATAAACACTAAATAATATGCAAATTAAACTAAAAAATAATTAAAATAAATAAAATTTAAACAACTTAAAAGAAATAAACTAACTTAATATACTCAAATTAATAAATAAATAATTGATAAATCAACTTAAATAAAATATCTAATAATTATCTAAACAACCCCCAACTAAACATTATAATATACTTGGATTGTTTTCAAATAACATAACATAACATCACTTTATAATATAGCTATAATTATTTTATATGGAATCTCACAATCATTGACTCCTAGTTCATAATAGGTTAATAGTCTTTAGCTAGCCACCGATTTTCCTAAATTCAATAGAAATGACACATTCTTTTCAATGTAAGTCTACCCATTGGATAAAATGCAATACCGTAGAAATATGATTGCGTTAACTTCAATGAAAATCATGCATAATCTAAACCAATATTACTGAAGTTGCATAATAAACAACTTAGAACATAATTCCCTAAGACATCTACTCGAGAAATGCCCTATAGATTAATTCTAGTTATTACTTCTATATTTGTTTTCAATAACTATAGACATAGAATTGAATACTCTCTATTAAGTAACATATTGGCTACTACACACTCAACATAAAGAATTACTAGTTGCAATACACAAAAACAACTAGTTTTTATCTGTGATTAATGTGTTTGAATCGATCTAAAGCATTAAGTTAGTGATTCTATAATTATGACTACATAACAATCCAAAGTATATTAAATGCTTAGGGTTTGGTAAGATTAATAAGCTACTCATACATGCTGGAATTAAACAATACTTATATGTAATTAAAAAACATAAATAAATAAATAAATATATTTGAATCAATGCTCCAATGTTGCTTCACATAAAAAAACTTAATAAAAGAGAAAAGAAAAGTAAAGAATAGTTAAAGAAAATTGGAGAGATTTATTTCGTAGCTCTATGGTCCTATATATAGTTCCCATAGGAATACATCTCCTAGATAAATACAAATTCCTCATATTAATCTAAAAAAATCGTTACCAACCTAAGTGATTTGTTAGTGATTCCTCAAGTATACATAAATCGCTAAGCAAATCACTGAGTTTAGCTCTCAGTGTTTCACCGATTCAGCTGGTGATTTATATTTCATTCTCCAATCCGCTGTGGATTCCCTGGCCTTCTTCTGTTACCGATTTATATGACGATTCCTAGTATTTTGCCAAATCACTAGTTATTCGCTGGTTTAGTTTTCTAGTTTTCTAGTTGACTATTTTGTTTTTTTTTTTTTTTTTTTCACTTCATTTTCTTATTTATAACCTGAAATCACAAAAATAAGATAATACCTAGTGTAATATCATCATGTATAGCAAAAATCAACTAAATTACACTATAAAATGTGTCTAATTATTGACTTGTCAAATACCCCCAACTTAGCATTTTCCTTTCCCGAGCAAAGGAATACTCATAATTATATCTTTTTTTATTCTTATATAATGATTTCAATTTAATTCATATTAACTTGAAATAATAGAAATTTTATTATAGAAGTGATTTTCAAATGAAAATATATTACCCACAAGTAAATGAAAATGACGATTGAATATAATAATTTAGTCAAATCAAACATCCCTTAATGATCACTCAACCACTTAATGTATCACTCTTTAGTATTTTAAGTTCATTACCAAGATTAGTGCATAACATAGGTTTTTTCCAATCTCCACTGACAATCATCAGCTTATGATATCTAATATAGAACCTTAAAACACAAAAAAACACTAGATTAATTTTAACTTTCGAAAATACTTTATAATAGTACCACAATCAAAATCAATAGGAATTTTGTCAAGATACTAATGAATATATCATTTAAAATATGTTAGATTAAGATATACTTCATTCAACTCTAGTTTCAAGTACTCAAGTTAAATCTTTTTATTTAAAGAGTTTAAGTGCATCTATCTTTTTCGTCTCTCATTTTTTCTACTACATTCTAATTGTTTATTTTTAACATATTTCTTTTATTTTTGCTTTTGAGTCCCTGCTCCATTTCCTTTGGACATTCTTTCCTTTTTTCACTATAAATTCTCTGTTCCATTTCCTTTGGAATTTACATAAATCTCTAAATATTTATTTTTATAAACTCTTGTTAACACTTCTCATTATCTAGTAAAGTTGAAGAAGGTATTTTTACTATATTATAAAAACTCATCAGTTTCGAACCCACTTATTCTTTCAATTGTGGCATAATAACTTTATATATACTTAATCAATAGCTTTTGTGTCATAAGATTCTTAGAAATCTATCTTGTTCATCTTGCATTGTTGTTTCGATATTCTACCTATTATTATAACTAACACAAGGTATTCAATTTAGTGTATACATCAACTAGTATAGTTAA
Organism: Stephania yunnanensis; assembly: GCA_039657365.1. Taxonomy (NCBI): domain Eukaryota; kingdom Viridiplantae; phylum Streptophyta; class Magnoliopsida; order Ranunculales; family Menispermaceae; genus Stephania; species Stephania yunnanensis. Next base: position 46,131,984 of record CM077585.1, on the reverse strand, counting down.
TAAAAAAGGGTATAAAAATTGATTCCTTTTATCATAAAATTCACTTGGGTAATAAAATATCACTTACATTAAAAATCTATTATACATTCATTATCGTTTTTTTCCTATCTAAAAATAAAGAAAAATGAAATTCATACTGTTGGGTTTTGGGGTTCATACGCGGCGGAGATTACAAAACAATTTTGACAAAAACCCCAACAGGATCCGAATCTAATTCCATTAAAAACGTTTAAACCATGAAAAACTTAATCATACCTCAATTGCAATATACCTTTCGGAAGGTTGATCGATCTCTAAGGCGCCGCTAACGACGAACGCCCTCTATCAATGCACCCACACACGAACGGCGTAGAGATTCGAAGTGCTAGCGTCGAGAGAATGTCAAACTTTTTGAATCTCTCCAAAACGATCCAGAGCATACCAAAAACCCTAAGTCGTTTCTTAAACGAAAAGGAGTTTTGGCCTTTTGATCTTTCGTTAGTGTATTCTAACTTAAAGCGTCTATTTATACAACTCTTGTATATAGACGTTTAAGTAAATTACACATATACCCTTACTTAAAGAAGTATAAGTGTAATACACCACAAGGACGTTTATGTCATGAATTTTATCACATAAAATTCATTTTTCTGAATCGTCTTAAAATCTCGCAAAACCATTCTTAGTGTGCGACCCAATAGGCTCATACAACGTTGGCGGTGTAATACCAAAACACATTTTGGTATACAAGTCATAAGCGCCTCTAGCAAGACATTATGACTACCCAAGTCGTACGAATATCAAATCGATACAACCTAATCAATAATGTATATAACATCCTTTTGTCACACGATATCCTTTTGATCAAACATAAGGCATGGAATTGTCATCCAACATGTTCAATCGTACTAGTCTCGATCTCTAGGTAGATCTGAAAACATCCAAGTGACATTGATCAATATCAATTCACTTAGACTAGGCCTTTTAACAAATCTAACACATCGAGGATCCACTAGATATCTCTCTTTATATGAGAGGGACAAATTCTATCTCGATTACACAACTTCATCACATTGCTCACATAGTAACCAATCACAACCTTTATAATCGTCCGGTTAAAGACAACGTTTGATTGTGTCAAATCATGTGTTCCTAATGTTGAAGTCTCTGGTAATCTCAAGTCGAGGACTGGAATATATACCTATCATGAGAAACAACTATGACTTAATTTAACTAAAAGTATTCATAAAGACAGTTAATGGATTGACCTAGGGCACATGCCCCATCACATACTTACTTGATTTTGAAAAAATTTGAAAAACTTCATCAACTTACTTGAATATTAGATTTAAAAATAATTCTGAACTTTGCTTCTACCTTTCTTTCCTTTCATTGCCTTTGTGTCATACTTCACCTAAAATGCCCTCAAACTCATTCTAAACCTTGTCCTTAAGGTATAAAATTAAGTTGGGTTTTCAACATAACAAACATACCACGTGAAGTATAAACGATATGATATGTATAATGAAAATGTAAATAAATATGCAAATATAGAAGTTAACAGTTTTATATAAATGGAATGCAAAAGGGAGACATAAATGGTTATTAACAAAAATCTCACCAAGATTAATACATTGTACTTTCAATCGTTTAAAGCATACACGAGAAAATAATATTACACAAGGTGTTGTCCAGAAAGGAGGTCAGTATCAACTTCATCATCTTCAACCATATCTACAAAAGGTTTAGAAACATAGCTATCAGTTGGGTTGTAAGTTCCAGTTGGAAATTGCAACTGTAGAGATGGGATGTAAATGCTCCTCCTCGAATCCTACAAGCGACTATTATGTCTTATCTCAGAATAGAATGGCAATGTTGTAGAGTCCTTTCGTTTGCCGCTGTCATTTCATTATTGAGATGGATAATAGTTTGGCTACACATTAATGAAGAAAATAAAGTTCAAAAAAACCATCTTCTACGAGGTTGTGATGAAGATAGGGCTGAACTCGTAGGAATATTTAGTATGTTTATTCCAACCATTAAACTTTTCGCTCTCTATGCAACTTTGTTTGTCTTCTTCTAATTTCAGTGGTGCTTCGCTACCTTGCGTCCCTCACATTTATTGCATTGAAAGCTTCCCTTCCATCCTCTCGAGTCATTATATCCTACCACCTTCTTCATTCGTTATACTCCCGCATCATTTATGGTCCTATCAAGCAATACATCGAATTTGGTGTCGAAACCTGCCTCAACCTTCCCACACAACTCACTCATCAAATCGAGAATGGTAGTCATTTGTTTTTCATAGTCTGCATGGTAAACTTCATAAAATCATGTATAATTTTTTCAACATCAATATAACTCTTTTTCATCACTATATGACACAATAAAGCGGCTTTGGGGTTCTTCACTTAGAAGTGTTACTTGGTTAGTTAAAATCATGCGTCTATTGTATAACTCCAACTCTTTATAATCTTCCTAAAATAGGTGGTTTCAGTAAATCTCAGGTGGCCTTCGCTGTCAAGCGCAAATCCCATCCTCGAGGGTATCTCTAAAGTATCTTAGATTATTTGGAATGGGTAGGACTCCATATCTTCATACTTGACAATCGGGTAATCCTCATCCATTCTATTTCTATTTTGTGGAAGATTAAAAATTTATTCAACTTCGCGGGTGAAATATCGATTCTCTTTGCTTTAACGACCATTTTGTCACATTCCTACTAACATATCCATTAGCATAAAATTGTCGTACAATTTCTAAACATCTCATTTTTTCTCTTCACATATAATCTCTCAGTAGTCGATCCCATTCTCTATCTTTAATGATGCTCACAATTCTATCCTCATACTTGCTCATATTTTAAATTTTGAACCCTCTCTTAGGAATGATGACTCTCTTTTTTATTACTGTAACACCTCATTTTACCTCTAGGTCTCACAAATAAAGAGGGGTTATAAGGAACCAAGTGACTAGGGTCTAGGTTCTCAAAACATTCTTCCTCATCAGACGATAATGGATATTGTTCTCTAAGTTCATCCCTCCCAGGTCTAGGTTCTCTAATGTTAATCTCGGTAGGTATTATATTTTTAGATAGCATGCATGTTTCTGCTTTTGTTTGTGTTGCACTACACCTTTCCCTTTGTCATGTTTACTATCTCTACCTATTCCACTACCTCGTCCTGCCATAGGATTGTTCAACTAAGATGTAGTAGGCAAAGTGAAATTCCATAATAATCAGGTAAGGAAAATAATTTACGTAAAGGTTTTAGTGTAAAATTCGAAAGAGTTGAAAGTGATTCGTATAAAATACTTGTATCGACATATCCCTATTATATGTATGTATATATTGGAAAAGTTCGTAAAAACCCCAAAGTCATTTGAAAACCCATATTCGAATTGAGAATATGCATAAAAACCATTTCCAAAAATAATTTGTGATAAAACCCTAAGGGTACATAAGTATAAAAAATTATCAAAAATTGATTTTTGTTCAAGGTATTAAAATAAAAAGGTTGTAGGGTATTGATTCATTACCTTATTGAGAGTGAATCTCTCAAGTAAAAAACCTCCAAACCGCTGCTTATTTACCCAGCGATTTCTAGTGTTAATTGGTATCGCTGGGAAATTACTGAGTCAATTATGCTATTTTTCCAATATATTATATATTTGAATGGTTATCACACATATAAGTCATAATTAAGTAGAATGATCCATATTCAATAAGAGGTATTGTTAGAACAATATTTGGAGTTTTAATTAGGGGATAATATACTAAATAAATACTTTATTACTTAAAATAGTTAAAAACAAATAAAATTCAAGTAAAAGATAAATATATTAACTATCCTAAGTCTAGGAAACAAAAAGACATTGGCTCGATCAACCACCCTTACATGAAATTATTTTAGAATAATAATCCTAAAATACTCCCATTATAAGAGTCAAAAGTTGAGAGAATAGAAAAACAACTAACTAATCCTACTACTAAGCTGAAAATAAAGATAAAGTATGGGTTGCCTCTCATATAACATTGTTGTTTATAGCATTGACTCTACTTAGCAAATAAGATCACTCGTCGTTTAGTTTGAGCGAGTCAAACTGTCAATCAACTGATTCTTCATTAGTCTTGATGGCCTCGTCGTCCTTATCATTCTCATCATCTGCATAACGTTCTTCAGCATATTCATCACGATATGATGTCTCGCCTTCATAGTTATCGTCATAATCATAGTCATTGATGCAGTTATCCATTTCGTAACCATCCCGAAGATACATGTACTCATTTCTATCCTAACTGTAACTATATGTTGTTCGACATCAAGAATAGCTCTAGCTATTTTAAGAAAAGTCCATCCCATAAATATCACATTACTTTTATTAATCTGTGGTATTATCAGGAAATTGGTGAAAAACTTGAATCGTCCAACTTGCACTGGCACATTCATCGACATTCCTAGTGAAAAGATCTTGTCACCATTTTCTTTGTTGACAACGAAAGCTGGTACAAAATCAATATTCAACTTGGCTTTTCTTTTCCATTGTTTCGATAAAATGTTCATGTAAGCTCATGTGTCAAGTAAAACATTAGGGAAATTGGCGTCATTGATCATCACTTAGAGGAAGAGTTTCCCTAGATCATCTTTATAAATTTCAATCGCAAGTCTTAAATCTTGAAGCTTTAGCTGCTCATAAGTGAATTCTTCTTCAACCGGTTGCTTTCCTTTTTGTTGGTGCACTTCAAGTCGTTGCTCCTTTGGATTCTTCTTTTTTTATTACAAGGCTTCTTATACATTCATAATGTAATGGTTTCATTCTTAACAGTTTCATTCACGTAAATGCAGACACTGGACTCCATTTTGTTACCTTACGGACTTTGTTGGTTAGTATTAAGGTTGATGATTTCCATATCCTGTTTAACAAAATTTTCATAAAAAGGTTTTAAGCTATGACTATTTACTTCAAATATATATCTTGTTTCTAAGCTTTATATTTCTACTGCGTCGTAAGATAGTAAATTGAGAATTAGATAAGATCCTGTCCATCTTGAACGAAGTTTACTAGGAAATGATTTAAGTCTCGAACAAAATAGTAGAACTTTATCTCCTACTTGAAGGTTTTTAGGAATTAATTTCTTATCATGAAGTGCTTTAATTTTATCTTTCTAACTTGATGCATTTTCATTTGCGTTATTCTTGATTTCTTCTAGTTCTTTAAGACTCAACTTACGTTGGTTACCTACTTCTTTATAATTCATATTGTGTATTTTTATTGCCTAATAGGCTTTATGTTCTAGTTCGACTAGTAAATGAAATATTTTTCCAAATACTAACCTATAAGGTGTCATATTTATGGGTGTCTTGAATGTTGATCTATATGCCCATAATGCGTCTTTCAGTCTGATACTCCAGTCCTTACGTGTTGGATTAACTATTTTTTCTAATATTAACTTAATTTCTCTATTCGATGTTTTGGCTTGTCCACTAATTTGTCGGTGACATGCAGTAGATATCTTATATGCGACGTTGCACTTAGCGAGTAGATTATCAACTAATCGATTAAAAAAATGTCAACCTCTATCACTTATAAGTGCTCTAGGTGCTCCAAAAACTATAAAGATTTTTTATCTAAGGAAATCAATTACTATTTTTGAATAATTAGTTCTTGTCAATTTTGCTTCTACCCACTTAGACACATAATCTACAACAAGTAAGATATAAACATAGCCATTTGAGGGTGAAAAGGTTCCATGAAATTCATGCCCTATACATCAAACACTTCACAAAATAAGATAGGGGTTAAAGGCATTTGATTTCTACGTCTTAATTTAACAGTTCATTGGCAATTTGGACAAGATTTTATACAAAGAAAACAAACATGAAATAAAGTGGGCTAAAAGAATCGGAAATCCAAAATTTTATGAGCAGTTCTACCTCCCCATGTATAAGTATGACAATGAGCTATAATTTATTATACTTCTAAATGTGGTATTCATCTCCTAATTATTTGGTCAGAGCAAAACTTCCATAAGTAGGGTTCATCCTGTGAATATTGTTTAAAATCCTTTTTAATCTTATTCTTTTGGACTCACATTAAGTAAGGTGATAACCTATTAGTGGTAAGATGATTAAATATATCAACATACCAAGGGTCTTCAATATGTATGTTATATAAGTATTCATTTGGAAATTCATCCTTTAATGGTATATGTGGTTCTCCATTCTCTAAACTACTTAAATGGTTTTCTACTAGATTTTTGGCTCATCTATTATCTTTTATAGTAGGGTCAAATTTTTTTCGAGGAGTAATATCCATCTTATTAGTCTATGTTTTGTATTTTGTTTTGTCATTAAATATCGCAAAGCTGCATTATCTGAATAAACTATTACTTTTATTCCTAATATATACGGTCAATTTTTTTTTAAGGAAAACAATACCGCTAAGAGTTCTTTCTCAGTAGCGGTGTAATTTTATTGGGCTGTATGTAGTGTCCTGGAGGCATAGTATGTAATGTAGGATTCTTTCCGTACTTTCTAACCTAAAACAGCTCAAACTGCATAGTTACTTGCATCACACATAAATTCAAAGGGTAATGACCAATCTGGTGATTTAATCACAGGTATAGTTGTTAAAGAATCTTTTAGTTTATCAAATGATATCATGCAATCATTAGTAAATTAAAAAGGAACATATTTTTTATAAGAATTTGCAAAATGGTTGTGTAATTTTTGACAAATCTTTTACAAATCTTCTATAGAATCATGCATGTCCAATAAATGAATGTATTTTTCTTACTGTGGTGGGGTAAAGTAACGTTTTGATTACTTGATTTTTGCAGGGTCTACCTCTATTCCTTTATATGACATTATATGTCATAATATTAATCTTTAGTCTACCACAAAATGACATTTTAGTTTAGTAATAAAGTATTTTCTATGCATTTTTAAGTACTTTAGTTAAATTACCCGAGATTTCATTAAAAGAATTACCATAAACTATGAAATCATCCATAAAAACAATGAAGTTTTCCATATAATTAGAGAAAATACTAACCATATATTTTTGAAATGATGCAAGGGCATTACATAAACCAGAAGGCATATATCTATAGGCAAACATACCAAAGGGGCAAGTAAACTAGTTTTTCCTGATCTTCCTGGGGCCTACAGGTATTTGGTGAAATCCTGAATAACCATATAAGCAAGAGTAATGTGTTTTTTCAACTAATCTTTTTAACTACTAGTCTATAAACGGGAGTGGGTAATGGTCTTTTTTGGTTGAGGCATTCAGCTTTCTATAATCTATACATAACCTCCAGCCATTTTGGATTCTAGTTGGTACTAACTCTCCATATTCATTTGTTATTATTGTAATACCTGTCTTTTTAGGGAGTACTTGGACTGTGCTTACCTATTGCTATGGACTATTGAAAATATCATTCCTGCATTTAATAGTTTTAATATCTTAGCGTTTACTACGTCCAGCATAGGTGGCTTTAATATACGTCAAGGTTGTCTTGAATCTTTGGTATTCGTTTCTAGGTTTATCCTATGCATACAAGTAGTTGGACTTATTCCTTTGATATCAGCTATGGTCCATCCTATTGCTCCTTTAAATTCTTTTAATACATTTATCAGCTTTTTTCTTCCGGACAAGTTAATTTGTTAGAAATTATTATCGACAGTTTATCATTATCCCATAAATAAACATATTTCAAATGGTCTGGTAAAGTTCTTAAATCAAATTCAAGGGCTTTAATTATAGAGGATAGAAGTTTTGAAAGAGATCTAGATAAGTCTAAGTAATAAGTAAGTTATGATGGTTCATTATATAATTCTAGAATACTTATTCTCTTTTGTTTCTTCTTTTTTATTTTCATCTTCTTCTAAATCTTCAATTACCAGTTCTAGTTTATATATTTTAAAGATTTATCTATTAATGGATCTATCATATCTAATGCGCATATGGAGAAAACATCCATTGGGTATTTCATGGCATCGTATATAATAAAATTTACTGCATCATCATCTACTTGCATTGCTAATGTTCGATTTGAAACATCGATATTTATTTTTGTTGTTTTCAAAAATGGTCTTCCCGATATTAGAGAAGTTATCTTCTTTCATGTCTAAGACATAAAAATATGATGGGAAGATTAAATCATTAACTTTGACTAATACATATTTGAGTAACCCTACTGGTTTAACAGTAGATCTATTATCTAGTTATACGACTATACCAATATCTTCTAAATGTACGTTTGTCATTTGTAAATAAATAAATAAAGGCATAACATTTATGAAAGCTCCTAGATCACACAATGCTTTAGAATCCCTATGTTCTAAATCGTACATGAAACAAAAAACATTTTAGGATCAGAACATTTAGGAGGTAGTTTCTTTTGAATTAATGCTGATACATGTTCTCACAAACTCACTTTTTTATTAGCTTTAATCTTATTAGTGCATAATTTTTTTATAAGTTTCTGGTACTTAGGTACATTGTGAATGACTTCAAACAAAGGTATATTAACTACTACTTTCTTTAATGTAGCAGATATTTGTTTTTCTTCATGCAGTTTCTTAGCATCTTTGTTATCTTCCAAATGATAAGAGAATGGTTGTAACGACCCGACTCCTCAAACCAGGTACCGCCGACCTAATCCCATCATTAAGCTCTAACCCAAGCCATGTAGGACTTAATAATGTACTAGTCAGCCTTTTCACCTCATTTAACTCGTTACTAACGATCAACATAATTACTATTCATTTCAAAATCATTAGAGTCAATTAAGATATCGTTATCGTTACCTTAAATTTCAGCGGAAGACTTGGTAACAATAGTGAAAGTATTTATAAAACACTTACTGAGGAAACCAGGTAAACAAACGATCATATAAAATCAACCAAAGTAATACATGATACAATAGGGAAGTGTAGTCTCTCAACCTAATATCCAACCCAAAGTTATACAAAATGACCTAAGTAATAGATACACAAAGTAATCACCAACAAAAGTCGCAGAAACTATCCTCCAATGGCTCAAAACTAATCGTCAATCTTCTCCTTTCCTGGTCTGCTACTCGAAATCTCCGCACCTGCAGTCATAAAAGGACGGTTTGTATAATAAAGTAGAAAGTAAAAGTGAGAGACATTCATCCACATTTCCAAATATACAACAAGTATATGAAAGCACAACAATAGCAAATAAAACTGAACAAGAATCATACTATAAGATACTTCAGTTAAACATCATGAAACTCACACTCCGCTAAGCAGTAGTGATCTAGGGCCGGTTGACTATGAAATTACATCAGATCAACTTAGCTCCATTATGTAAGGAATAGATATGCTTATGATTGCCCATTTTTCATATATGTATATACCTGTTGACAACCCCGAGTCCCATATCCTGTGTGCCGCTCAAACTAATGGTGAGATCCCGACATCTCCCGAATCTAGTGACCCCGTATCTTGTGGCCACCTAGATATATAATGGTCCTAGATACAAGAACTACTTTTATAACTCAAGAAATGACACAATTTAGGAAATCCAACAAAGGTGAATGTATAACTAATGCATAAAGGAAATAGATTTTTAATACCATAGATTTCCTACCTAATAGCATGTTATTCTACTTGACTTACATACTTAACAACTAAGAATGACATAGCACGTGAATAAGAGTCAATGAATACCACTTAAACATAAACTAATGCCACGATAACAATCTCATGTAATGAAATGAAACAACAAAGTCATGGCATTAGGAGTAAAATAAGCTCATCAATACAAATGATTGTAAACAAGAAACATAATGGAAAAGAAATGGAAATAAATATCTCAATCACTTTACTTACAAACCACGCAAAGTTCCTAGGCTAATTCGGCCTCCCGACATTCCATATCTCACTAATAACCTCTCGAGACTCCTCCCTAGTTTCCTGAGGTTAATTATGGTGTTTTAGGACTTATAAAAATTATCAAAATTAGATTAAACCATTTAAAAAACCCAAACTTTTATTAGAAATTTCACTACTTTTCAGTTCTTGATGTTGTGGTGGCGCCATGCACTCTGCACCAACGGCATCGCCACGAAGTTAAGCCTGTGTTTCTTACTAAGAGTTCAACCTTGCATTATAATAATCCACACACCTCCAATACACCTAAATCAAGCTTAATTATCACCAATTTATCCAAAATTTACGGACTTAGGCATTTAAACCCAAAATCATAGTTTTTCATAAAAAAATTCATTAAGACATCTACAACTTTAAAATACCATAACTTTGTCAATTTAAATCAAAATCTGGATTTTCTTGATAATAAATTTATTGATTTTTCGAGGAATTCAAAAATGCAATTGTTTTCTAAAATTAAAAATATTTTCATATCGGGATTTGGTAAAAATCAGTTTCATGAATAAAATCATTATTTTTTACCAATAAACTTCAAATTTGAAATTTATGGTTCAAGGACTCATTTGATGCTTCAATTAAGTCATAAGATCGGTGAAAAATGTTTCTCAACTTATTTGAAACAAAAATCGCTATCATTAAAACCAATTCATCATAATATACTAAATTAGTGTTGTAAGTAGAATTATCTAGTTGTTATACACCGCCAACTAGATCAACTTCTTCGATTCCATAAGAATTCCTTCACTAACTTGCTGATCTTCTTCTCTAACACTTTACTTCTTCTCAAGTTTAGAAATGAAATGGTTTGCATGAACTAATCCATTCAATCTTATATATATTGATAAGGTTGTTTAATAGCCATTAATTTTAATGTACACACATATCTCGAGACTAATCTAATAGCTTATATCTTGATTTAAACTCCACTAACTCTCTCTTGCTATCATAAATTCTAATTCAACTGGCCTCTTGATGTGTTAACACGCATCTCGAAGAATATCAATGATTAATATTTTAATTTGCTAACTTATGTTACATTTAATAGAAAATCAATTATAGCCATATCAAATTTAACTAACTAAGCCACATCAACTTAATTCAATTTAACACATCACTCTCTACCCCGGTCTCATGTCGACATGCATCTCGAGCCATATCTCTGCTAATGTCTCGACATCTATATACAAATAGAAATGACTTAGTAGTCTACATATATACATCACACTAAGAACACATCATAATAAAACTAACATATACCATGACAACATTGCATCAGTTAAATGCACTTATCTTTATATGGGTCCCATGTCCTGAGTCGATAACCTTGATTTGGGACTAATTTTCTATTAGTAAATTTAGTGTCGTTACAATGGTGGTTCTATATTAATTGGTCTATCTTCATTAGGTTTACACTACAAAAAAATAGAAAAATCAGAAACGAAAATTTCCGTATCTGATTTGCATAAATTCCGTCTCTAATTGCAGTCAGAAACGGAACAGAGAAGGAATCAATTCCGTCTCTAAAAACGTCGTTGCTAATTCAATCAGAAACGAAATGCGATTCCATTTCGATTTAGAGATGGATCGAAACGGATCTCTAATTCCGTTTCTGATTAGAGACGAAATAAATTCCGTTTCTGATTATTTCCGTCTCTGATCCGTTGCTAATCAGAGACGGATCAGAGATGGAATTTGATCCGTTTCTGATTCATGTATCTATTCCTCGAAAATTAGAGACGGAAATAGCAACGAAATCTCTTGATTTGGTTGCTATTTCCGTCTCTAATTTTCATTTTTGTTTAGTTTTTAAAGTCTATGATTAGCAACGGATCATATATATATATAGGTCTCAATCCAAGCACATTTAACCTGCCAATATATAATAAAAATCATAGCTAAATAATATATTGATATTGCACAATTTATATAAACTTAACATATCCTTAACATTATCTTTTCTCAATGTACTGTACACGAAACAACAAAAACAATCTAAAAAATTTCTATATCATATCTTTCTACAAAAGTAAAAGCAAAAATTGTTCTAAATGAAAAAAAAATGAAGTGTTCCGAGATAATATAAAGTTAATTATGCTTCAAATAATACTTGACTTCGTACAAAACACCGGAAAAAAAATCAAAAAGAAAAAAATCACTAAATTATACAAACAATAATAGGAATATAAACAATATTATGGGAGAATGAAGGAACTCAATACAGATTGTGCTTCAAATAAATGATCTATCCAAGAATTATAAAATTTGGAATTAGTGGATAGGTAAAAGTGGAAGAAAATTAAAAAAGATACATGAAAGCCAGCCGAATAGAAAAACTTGAGAAACTCATTCACATAGAAGTACTATAAGATTCACGAGTCCCTCCTCTCTATAATTCGAATTCATGATTCATGAACAATAACAAATTAAGTATGTACCAGCTAAACATCTCAAAACTTGAGAAACTCATTCACATAGAAGTAACACTAGGTAAATACCAAATGAAACTCTAACAAAACATAAGCATAATATTAATGACAAATTAAAAATTAACAATAACAAGCTAAATAAATCAAAACCATAGATATTTATGCTATATGTATTTATAGTTCAATTTGCCATAATCAAAATAAATATATATTTTACTTTAGAAGAAGAAAACATAGTCCAGATTCTGATCAACAATAAGGGATTCAGCTGTCCACAAAAAATGGAAGGAAAGTTGTAAGGAATAAGCAAAGTTTATAGGGTGCAAATAAGTAATTAGTCACGGTACATTATTTTCTCTAGGCGAAGCTCCAAAAAAAATTATTTTTTTTTTTGTCAACAAGCACATGAAAAAGAAAAACAAAAATAAAGCAAAATAGAGTAGGAAAGCAAATTCAAAAACACTGCATTAATTGGTTGCTTAATTTCCATGGTTGAAACTACTGTTAACAATCATGGCAACATTTCTTGAACAATAAATGCCATTTTTGCTATGTCAGTCGTCGAATCAAGTTCAGAAGCTAATGGAGAGGATGCAACTCTGCATATTTTTTCTTCCAATGATAATCAAATAACTCTAGTGATTGTTCTCACTCACACAAATTTAAACAGAATTAGCATTCTATAACCTTTTTTGTTAAAAATTAAGAAAAGCCTTTCTGACACCATCGTTGCAAAAAGGAAAAACTAAGTCCACGTCATTTAACTTTTGATCCATATAGTTGGTTCAATTTTTTAGTTAAATGAAAAAAGGAACCACTTCTAGAGATCGTATAGACAACTTTAGATCGTTCAAATACAATGCTCAATTTCATGACTTGGTTGCTTTCATGTTGATTCTGTAGGGAGTTTGAAGCAAGATCATATTGGATAGCCTACATGGAAAGGATGGGGAGTGCCAACAATTGATTACCAAACTATTTATATTGTATATCGTCTTAAAAGTAATAGCTTTTCTATATTTATATTCACGAGCTCAAGCAATTTTTAGTATAATAAAAGAAAATCCAAATCCATCATCCCCGTAACCATTTCATACCAAACACTTCAGTCACTCACAATTCTCCATCCTCATCTCCATATTCAACCAAAATTTGTACAAACACGCGCACAATATCACATATGTAATTCACGCCTTATTTATAGATAAATCTCTATCATAGTAAGAACCAACAAATAATCAAGCAAGACTGGAATATTCATCAAAATGCAATGTCATGCACCTCTAAAACTAACGATGGAAATAAGTTCGCCACATCATTAATATGTACTTCTCGGTATTTGAAACCTACCATTCAAGTAACTAAATATTCAAAGAACAAAGTAAAAATAAAATAAAAAAGAATCTAAAAAGAAAATAAAAATCGATTAATCATTTAAAACCCAACTTACTTGCTCTGAGCTTGATGGTGTTTGATAACCAAGCCTAAACGTACGAAACGCCACGAATATTGTATATCTCATATTGTAGATGTTGTCACTATATACCTAAAAAAATAAACTACTTTTAGTAAGGAACTCCGGTAATATACATGAATTATTTCATATAAAAAGATAAGAATTCATATATTTATATATATTTACTTGTTTAGCCTCTAGAGCTTGCATGGTTCCCCCCCATGTCCTCAAAGGCTTCGTCAGTCCTCTTCCACTTTCTTTTTTCTTTTTATTTTTAAGTGGAGCACGTTTTAGCAATACCAAATAAAAATGTAAGCATAAATTAAAACCAATATAAGAAAATAGTAATTTTTCAGTAGTTGCATGCACTTTCTAAATAAGAATAAAAGAAGCTAAAAAGATTTAACTTTGCTTTGAGTCCTTTGAACTTTGTGCTTGCGCCTCTTTTTTTTTTTCGGATGTGGCAATTACATCTTCTACCGTTCTCCTACTATTTTTCTTTTGAGTCATTGATTATAACGGAAAGCCTACAAATTTGCAATTCAGCAAGACAATTTGTGGATTTACAAAGATGGGGTCTTGTAGAAAAACAAAAAAATGAAAATGAATCGTAATAGCTTGAGATAGGACCAACATCAGTGCTACCTGTAATTGAACCATAAAAAAGGCTACCTGCTCAATGAAATAGAGATTCTAGTTACTTTCAATATTGCCATGCAATTCTTGCATATTGTTTCACTAGTCTTTGCAGCTGAAACCAAGTCAGGAACAAAGCTTTGCCACCTTGCCGACCACTCATGCTTTAAAATCTGCATTTTCAAAATTATACATTCGGTAGTAAGTAGACAAAACGAAACTGAAGAATGTAACCAATTAGTCGAGCATAGAGATAGCTATCAGTCTTACTTCCTCTATGACCTATTTTTCCACAAATTTCGGTTTCAAATAAGAATCCTACTAATCTCTATTGGGACATTATTGTAATATAATGGCATAGTAAACCATTTTGTACCGCAAAGATGGTAAGATAACATTAACAAAGCAAGTTCCACTAGATATATTGCATATAATGAATTTATGATGGAAACGATTCAAAACATGAAACAAAAAAAATGTTCCGAATTCTCTCATCGACAAACTCAATCATTCAAAAGCAGATTTTTTTTTCTTGACTCCCCTTGTACATTGGGCTACTTAAAGTGGCTCCAACTCCAAGCAACAACATTGGGTCACATTTACATTCTAACAGGAAGCATATCTTCCAGGGAATAAAAAATGTGCCAATGACTCAACAATGATAAACAATGACAGTTTTCCAATCACCAGCTCTAACTCAAGAATCCACAAAGATTAATAACAATTAAATAATGCTTGCAGTGAATGAAATAATGTTATGGGACGATGTAGCATAAAAAAAAATTCAGCAAACTGTAAATAATCTTTAACCCCCAAAGAGATAACCAGCAGCCTACTCCTCATTTCCATTGAAAAGTTGAAACGCCTGTATCACTGCATCCCTTCCAAACCTAAGCTCGGTGAGCTTTGCAACTTTTTTCCTTTTACCACAATAAAATTGAGTACAATCCAAATAAAGAAATAGATGAAATGGTTATTGCACTCAATCACTTGAAATACAATTTTTATTGACACCTTAGTAAGTGGAAGAGTTTTATTTAGTAAGAAAGCTAGACATTTTACCTGTGGTGTGCTCCCATAAGTTGCTCCTGCAAAAAGAAAGCCCATCCTTGATTAACTTTAGTTTCAAAATAAAAAAAAGAGCCAACGGCCAATGTTCATGGAAAGAGAAAAGTACACTTATGGGAATGCAAACAGGAAAAAATGATACTTAAGGTATTTATGTTGACAGTAAAACGTGTATAGTGAAAAATATGAAAGCCACAAGTAAGCATCTGATAACTACTAGAAGACTGTCCACCACTTTGTTCTTTGTCATTCTTCCCATTTGATACAGAAGTTTCCTGAATTACAAAGAAACAACGTGAGATTATTGAGTTAAGGGTAAAAATTATACTATGAAACATTAAAAATGCCGGTGGAATAAATCTACAGCGGCAAGGCTATGACTCTGTGAATAAGTTCTAAGGAAATAATGTAGAGCAGATACCGCAACTAATAGTATTGAACATTATCTTATACATTAGCATGAGCTCATTCATGCAAGAACACGGTGTACATACTCAACAAAATCATATAATTTAGAATTTACTTAGAAGAGCGGAACCAGATTCTTTATTTAAATATAAACCAAAAAATAAAAAAATAATCCAAAATCGAAACCCTAGAAACCAAAAACAAAACTCACATCGAGAATCCCCAGCAAGTCGTCGACCGAGCTGGGGGGGTCGCTGAGGCGCGTCCCGGCTTCATTGAGCTCGAGCTCCAGCTCTCTGGTCCGTCATTTCTCCGAATCCCCGCAGACCCTTCAAAACCCTATCGATCATGAACTCGATTTCAGACTCCACGCCTCATCAAAGAAACCCTAGAAAGAAAAAAAACCATAGAAACCAAGACGGAATCGCAGGGGACTAAATCTAGGGTTTGGTACACGAAATCAGCCGAACGACATGGCTATTGGTAAGAGTGAGAGCGAGAGAGGTGCGAGAGAGAGAGAGAGAGAGAAACGACAACGGTGAGAGAGAGAGAGAGAGCGGTGACGGTGAGAGAGAGAAGCGAGAGAGCGCAACGTGAGAGAGAGAGAGAGCGCGTGAGAGAGAGAGCGGTGAGAGCGGTGAGAGAGAGAGCGGTGAGGAAGAGAGGCTTGTGGAGAGAGAGAGCGGAGAGAGATTTTAGGGAGAGAATGTGTTTTGTGGTTTGTCCCATATTTTTGAATCATCGAGATCGAAGCCGCACGAATCTCGAGATTAATGGACGGTTGTAAAAAATGAAAATTTTGGTGGGAATGTTGGTGCCATTTTTTAGAGACGAAATTTAATTCCGTCTCTATTTCCGTCTCTATTTCCGTCTCTGATTCGCCTCAATTCCGTCTTTGAATTCGTCCGTCTCAATTCCATCTCTAACTAATTTTTTTACCAACGAAACTTATTTCCGTTACTAATTCCGTTTCTAAATTTCATTTTTCTTGTAGTGTTATTACCCTTTTTGTTGGGAGTTTTGTTACTTATTACTTCAATCTATTTTTCTAATTCAGCTTCTATTTCTTTTCTAGGAACTAATTGGTCTAGCAGTTTAGGTTCATCCATCTACTTACCATTTCTTAATGTTATAGCTGGTGCTTTTTCATATATAGTAGGATAAGTTTGAGATGGTAATTTTCCTTGATTTACAAATTCACTCATTTGTGTTGCCATTTGACTCAATTGGTTCTTGACTTCACTCATATCATTTTGTAATGTTTGAATTATTTGATATTGTTCTCTTTCAAAGTTTTTCGACGTTTGGTACCTTTGATTACCCTGATTGTTAATATTATTACCTACATTGGTTGTGGGTAGTTTGCATAACTATTAAAGTTGTAATTAGGATCATCAAACCCATCATATTGGTTTATTATAGCATCAGCTTCTTCTATCTTAGTTTGTTGTTTCAAAGGATATTCATCATTAGAATGGTTTAACTCATTACAAGATTTTACTGTACTTAATCAATCATTTAGTTATAATTCAACCATGGCTTTTAGCTCATCTATCTTATCATCTTGTTTTTTATATTCCATATTCATGTCACTTAGATTATTTTTTGGCGGTTCACTCTTCTCACCATATTGCTTTGATTGATTAGCCATTATATTTATAGCTTCTCTTGCTAGAGTTGGTTTTTTTTATCAAGTGAATACCCTCAACACATACTATCCAATAATCTTTGTTTTAAGTTATTTAATCCTTCATAAAAATATTGCATTAGAGTTTTGTCTATAAATCCATGCATTGGAAATAGTGAGATCAATTTTTATTCCTATCCCAAAACTCATCAAAAGTTTCCCTAGTTTTCATCTTAGCATTACTTTTTTTTTTTTATAGGCTAATATGTCTTACTTGGACATATTGATCAAGAAAGACTTGTACCATCTCTGACCAATTAATTATAGAATTTTGATAGAGATAAAATAACCAATCTAAAGCTTGGCATTTTAATATGGAAAGAAAAGCTTTTAATTTAACATAATATATTTTTATATCTTTAGGTTTTAACGTGCTTACTTTATGTATGAACTCTCTAATAAATTTTTGAGCATCTTCATTATCTTCGCCGTAAAAATACGGTAAAGAATTTATGAGTCCAAATCTCAATTCGAAATCCAAAAACTTTATTGTGAAAGTTATGCACATAGGTTCATAAGCCGTAACATTAGTATTAGATTGCCTAGGATTTAATTCTTCCTCATTTTAAGCCATTTTATATGACATTCAACAAGAAGGATTCTCAAGAGATTATTTTTAAAATCCTCGATAACAGCACAAAAAATTGACACGTATCGAGCATGCACAATATTTTTTCGTATTTTACTATTAACTTGTAGTAATGGTAAATGGGATATCGTTTCCATAGAGATTTTTCAAATCTCTTATGAATTTAATATATCCAAAAGTTTTATTAGATTTAACTTGTTTTATTTTAATTACTTTAATAAAATGGGAGAGTAAACCCTAAACAATATGCAAATCAAACTAAACAATTAATTAAAATAACTAAACTTTAAAAAATTTAAACCAAATAAACTAACTTAACGCACTCAAACTAATAAATAAATAATTGATAAATCAACTAAAATAAAATATCTAACAATCATCTAAACAAACCCCACTAAACATCATAATATACCCGGATTATTTTCAAAAATCGGAACATAAGATCATTTTATAATATTGCTATAATTATTTTATATTGAATATCAAAATCATTCAATCCTAATTCATAATAGGTTGATAGCCTTTAGCCAGCCACCGATTTATCTAAATTCATAGAAATGAAACATTCTTATACTTTTAAGTCTACCCATTGGATAAAACACAACACCGTAGATATACGAAAACATTAAGTTTAATGAAAATAATGTGTAATCTAAGCCAATATTACCGAAGCCGCATAATAAACAACTTAGAACATAATCACCTAAGACATCCACTCGGGAAATGCCCTATAGACTAATCCTAGTTACTACTTCTATAATTGTTGTCAATAACTATAGACATAGAATTGAATATTCTATATAAAGGAACATATTAGCCACTTTGCACGCAACATAAAGAATCACTAGTTGTAATATGCAAAAATAAAGTTGTTTTTCCCGTGATTGACATATATAAATCAATCTAAAGCATTAATGTGACGACCCCAATTTCCCACAAATTGAGCTCCGCCCGGCCTAAGCCCAAGACCCTCGATCCAGTCTCGCAAGGTCAACGCAGACCTAGTCGGCCTTCCAATCCATCATTTTATGTAAATTCAGAATTTTAAGTTGAGTTATTAGTGTTTTTTTTTTCAAGTTTAACAATTTAGCGGAAGCAATTAATACATTAAAATAACCCTCACCATGGCTTTCAATGGAGGTCTCAACTCCAAAATCCATCCGTATTCTTTGCGAGCAATTCTCGCGTCGTCGAGTTCGTCGAAGTCACAACCCAATGTCCACCGTTGTTGTGTCTCGTCATTTCGCCGCTACCGCCGCCGTTCCTCCTCCTTGCCGGCGTCACTGCCCCTCGCCGGCATCGTGGATCGTGTCGCTGCTTGTCATCTTGCCGTTGTCGTTGCCATTGTCGCGTCCTCGCGACTGCTCGCCTGGCCGGACTCCTGGTTTGGTGGAGTTGATGTTCGCGACCTTCGCGACTGGTCCGCACGTCTGCGAGCTCCCTTGCGCACCGGTCTCCTCACCGCTGCACCGAGAGCTGTCGTTCGCACCCCCATCGCTACGAGCCGCTACCATGAGCCGGAGCTTCGCCGCGTTGGAGCCACGCTGCTCGTCCTCGCTACTCACATCGTCGACGTCGATCGACGATTCGGGCTGGTCGCACCGTCTCGCCGGACTTGTCTTCTTCTCCTTGCCGGCAACTTCTCTCTCTGTCCCTTTCTCTCTCTTTCTCTCTCTTTCTCTCTCATATCCGATCTCTCTCTTTCTTTCTCTCTCTCCTTTCTCTCTTTTTCTCTCTCTTTCCTTTCTCCTCTCTCTTATTATCCGACCCTTTTTTATTTTTATGTTCGAATTAAACCCCGAAAAATACCCCATTTTTGCTAAAACACCATTGCACTATAAAACACAAGTACACCGCGTCTAAACCTTAACTTGACCCTATTTTGCATCGGTAACGATCCGTATAATGTTGAGTGGGTCCCACATTTACATGTTCATCGACTTACATGATGCTGGAGGCATAACTGATACGGACGCTGACTAGGCTTACTACGTCATAAATGGCCTATTGGGTGAGATCGGTTCTATGATGATGACCACAGCTCTAGGAATGTTGCAGAAGGCAATGATAGGAGTTTGGCTAGTGAAACATTTTTGAGCACGTGCACTAGTACAATAGTCACAACTCCACCACCAGCACAGCCAGATGTCAGACCGAGTGGTGACAAGAGGAGGAAGAGACCTAGAAAGTGGAGGTTGAGAGATCGAGCTCAGAACAGCTGTCAGCACCGTCAGGTTCTCAACGACACCAATATCAGAGGACTGAGGGAAGTGGCAGAGGTAGTGGTCAAAGGCAGAGGAATGGATAGGGACAGAATGTTCCATTTAGGTCAGGATCTCAACGTACTTGTTGGGAGTGTGAACAACCAAGTCACTTCGCCAGTACGTGTCTACGATTGGGCAGAGGGCAGCCATAACAAAGCCGAGAGCAGGTTCATGTTGTTGCCGAGCTAGATCCGATCGCTACCCGTAACTTGAAGTTTTATGTTGCCGAGAGCGGGTTCATTTCATTTTACTCTATTAGATATTGTTGTTCATTGCGTTGGTAGCTATCTTTGAAATTGTCGTTGGTTAAGTGGTCCATTGGCAAGTGAGTCATGGTTACTATTTATCTGTGATGTGAGTTCTTATCTGGACGCAGTTGATATCTTCCAATTGAGTGTACGTTGGGGGCACTTATCCGGGTCTGTGGATATCTCATAGTCACAAGGGATAGGGATGGTAGGCAGTGTCTCGTCGTGAACCCGAGTTTCTTGGGTTTTTGCCGTGACTCAACGACCTTTGGTCGGGACTCCTTGTTGTTTGTTTGTTTGTATTCCAGACCCTCACTTATCGATTGATTGTTTATAGTCTTTTATATTCATGCGTTCCCTGTTCATTTCTTTCTATTTGCATGAATTCGACTGATGTAGTTGTTCTGAAATGCTCTATATATGTCCTACTGGCGTTACTTACCTAGGCTCGTCATTCTTTTGTTTGACCAAGTACAGATCCGCGGTCCAGTAAGGGGAAGGCTCCATAGACGACCCTGAAATGACACGTGGTACGAGTTAGATTTTTAGGTTCGTTACAATTAAGTACGTGATTCCATAATTATAACTACATAACAATCAAAATTATATTACATACTTAAGATTTGTTTAGATTAATAAACTACTCACACATGTTGGAATCAAACAATACTAATGTGTAATTAAAAGACAATTAAATAAATAAAGAACTTTAAATCAATGCTGCAATGTTGCTTCACATAAAGAACTTAATAAAAGAGAAAAGAAAAATAAATAATAGTTAAATAGTTATTGAAGAAAGTTATTTCGTAGCTCTCTAGTCCTATATAGTTCCCCTAGGAATACGTTTATAGATAAATACAAATACCTCAAATTAATCTAAGAATTTTGTCATCGACCTCTACTATTTGTCAGTGATTCCTTAAGTATAAACAAATCGCTGAGCAAGTCTTTGAGTTTAACTATCAGTGTTCTATCGATTCAACTGGCGATTTATAGTTCATTCTCCAATTTGTTATGGATTTGCTGGCCTTTTTCTACTGCTGATTTATATGGTGATTCCTAGTGTTATTCCAAATTGCTGGCTACTCGCCGGTGTATTTTTCTAGTTAACTATTTTTCTTTTCTTTCTCTTTTCTTCAATTTCTTCATTTTCCTATTACAAACCTTAAATAAAAAAAACAAGAGAATACCTAGTGTAATATCATCATTTATACCAAAAATTAACCTATATTATACTATAAAATGTGTCTAATTATAGACATGTCAAACTCATCTTCAAGTCTAGCTCCCTCGACCCTCTCTCTCCTCCTCAGAGTCTTCATAACCAGCGGTGCTTTAAACGTGCGCATGAAAGCTTCATCCATGGTTGTTGGGCCTTTATATCGAATTCTTCATCATCTCTCAACCTCACTCCGACCTTTAAGCACATCTGAGTAATCAATATAGGAAATAACAACTTTTGTCCCTTTCTATATAACTGACTCCCTCAGATTGTTGTGTATGATCTCCCTGACGTTGATATCCACATATTATGTAATGACATAAAGACAAGCCACTTTCAGCTTTTTAATCTCGCCCTGCTGAGAAATGGGGTATAGCGATGCAACAAGAAAATGTTTTCACATCCCATGAACCTTTCTAACACTCCTCTTCTTAATGTGCTTCGTCACATTCTTATCTCCCATGACCCATCCTTGTTGTCTTGGGATAACCAATGCATTTTCAATGGCTCTAAAAGGTATAGGTTATATGGTCTCTCATATAACCTGGCCGAAAAAATCAGTTCGGATTTATACAAGCTTAGTTCTTCTAACCAATTAAAAGTATTGATCTCATGCTATTGAAGGAAACTAAAACCCATCTCACCTTCACTGGCTCATCCTTAGCCGTAAACTTCGCATTAGTATAGAACTCAAAAACAATCCTACTGAACTTTATTTTTCCTATAGTCTTAAGTAAGTTGCTCCCAATTTTAGTGCCTAATGAAATTGTTCACTCTGTTATTATACTTGGCTAAAAAATTAATTCCCCTTTAACAAATGAACTCCATACGAAGGATTTTCTCATATCGATTCTTAGCCTCTCTACAAATGAAAAATTTAGATTTAAAAGGTCTTGAATCTTCTTCATTAAGATTTCTAGATGTAGATGTCTCAAAATCATTTGCTCTAGTTTGGCTAACTTGTTCATTTTTCTTGTTATTTCTTCAAATTCAAGAAACTAACAATAATGCAATGCAACTCGGCCTTCAAATGGCCTAAAAAATCAAAATTCATGTAATATGAATCATGCATACACCAAATAATGCAAAGACATCAACTAAGTCTCCATGGGTAATATTAATGCTCAC
Source organism: Stephania yunnanensis (assembly GCA_039657365.1). NCBI lineage: Eukaryota > Viridiplantae > Streptophyta > Magnoliopsida > Ranunculales > Menispermaceae > Stephania > Stephania yunnanensis. The sequence goes on along the minus strand of CM077585.1, from coordinate 46,108,953 downwards.
ATTCACGCAATTTTGCAAAACCTATCCTACAACCTCAAATCCATATTTTCATACAATATCATCAAAAATTTTAAAATTTAAAGCATAACTAGATTAAATTGTAAGTGTACCACAATGCTAGATTAATTTCTTGTGCATAACACTCCTCCAAGTCTTTTTAATCCAAGTCCTCTAACTTTTCTCACCAACTAGAACCCTAGCTCTCTTTGGAATCAAAATTCAAAAACCTAAGCCTTATCTCTCCAACTTGTGCAAATCCACAATGCACTTGTTACTTTACTCTAAATCACTAGGAACTCATTAATCTCACTTAAAAATGATCAGACTTTGGCTTTAAAGGGATGTATGCTTGGTGGTTATGGTGGGTTTTACAGCAAGTGTGAATAATGATGTAAAAATAAGGTTTAAACCTTTAAAATTGACCTCGGCGCCGTTGCTGACGGTGTCGTGAAAGCGTTGCCACAACGTCAATGACATAGTAGGGCAATTTATTAGTTTCCTGCTTGCTGCCACCTCGGCATTGTGGCCTACACTCACGGCGTCGACCTCATAGCCAACTTCTACGTGTATAATATTTTGCTAATTCTCCATCGACACTCCTCCAACTTTGTCTATCACTTACACAAGGTGTCATGACCGCATAAAATTCATGAAAATATAAAAATTAATAAATTTTACCTTTTATTCGCCTATTCACTTTACCTTCACCATTTTAAACTCGTTTGTTATTTTTCGCTCTTTCATGATTTAGTGAAACATTTCCATCCCGATGAATCACCACTTAGCGAATGGTCTTTCCTGCATATTCGATATAAATTTTTTGAAAGTTAGAATTAAAACTTGTTAATTGTAATTAACTAACCTATATAGCTAACTACTAATTGAAATTTAAAATTTTGAAATCTAAAACTTAAAATTTAAAACCTCGTGTCGCCTCCCAGTAGAGCTTAATATAACTTCATTAGCCTAACCTATACATCACGGCTCACGAATGATCACCGTGATGCATCAAGATTACTTTAACGATGTTTCCTCGCGAAGTTCCTCATATCCTCTAATCCTTTTTTGGCATACTACCCCATTTTCTAGCATGCTACCCTATACATTGTACTCTGTGATCTTAAGTTTTCCTTGCCTTCATTACTCATTCAAGCTTTTCTAAATCAACACCACTATCATGTTGCTTAATTTCCTCAGAAGGAATCTCCTTTCTAACATGGTAAAGTGAATCATTTGGCTCTAAAGCATCAACAACGTTTCTATCATCTTGATTGGGGTTCTCTACTTCTTCATATACTTCATGAAATGCTTCCTTAGTCTTTAACAGCTCCTCGACTTGGTTCTCCTCGTATTCAACCATTACCTCTTGTCTTAAATTTATAAATTTGCAATTTCTTCTAATTTCTTTTCCAAATTCAAGAACTCTTTATCATCTTCTTCCTCGTATATAATAAATGATTGAGCCGAGATTTCCAATCTTTCCTTATACTTCTTGAAATCATTTTCACTGCGTTCAAAAATTTTCTTACTAATTGCTCTAAAGATCTAAGAGATGATTATGTATTCATTTCTTGATCTTGTTGTGATTGTCAATTGTCTTGAGAACTCTATGATGGTTAATAAACATTTTGAATATGAGGGTTGTAAAAGCTTTGATAAATATGTCATGACTCATTCTCTTGTGTGTAGTTGTAATGCCCTTGACTTCCCACAAATCCTTTAAATCCATATGAGTTATAATATGGTTGATTATATCCCCTCCATGGCAAACCACTCGCTAGTTGGTTATGTTCGGTATGTGGTATTTTCTCGAACAGCTTTACTTTGATAGACCAACCTAATGATTCGATCACTGATTTCACTATTTGTTTCTTTAACGTGATAACTATCTATTCTTTACATCCCTAAAACACGAAAGACAAAAGAGAGTAGATCAAGTGCGGTGGGTCAATCAACTTAAGAATTTTTTTTAATTAACTAAAAGTAAATTATTTAAAATAAAACTTAGCAACTTTTCAAACTAACTTGATAATACTAATTGGCTACATATCTCTAGCAACAGTACCAAAAACCTAATGTACATGCTGGAAGTATAACAACTCACTTATAGTAATAGTACAAACTTCATTGACTACAGATATCGTCCTCAGGGAAAGATTTTTGCACTAGTTAATTACCTATTTAACTTTAAACATTGCTAAGGAAATCACTTTTTAACTGGTTTTATACTAACTAAACTACTCTAATAAAGCAATTTAAACTTTACTTGAACTCTTATATTAAGGATATCTTAGTTCACAACTTCACGTAGATAATTTAATACTATGCTTTGTATTCATATTTACATCTCAATATGTTATGTGCAATGCCTAATTAGAATAGACAAACTTCCTTCAAATCTACTTCAACCCATTGTCGTGACGAAAAAGATTCTAATATGCAAACTATAACTCCACCTATTGGTTCGAATAACATAAGCTCCACATTGCTTTCATTCCCAAATCATTAGTTCCATAGTCAATTAAGTTTACTATCAATGCCTCCTAATTAACAACTATCGCTCGATGTTGTATGTTTTACGGTTGTACCGTTCATGTCCGGATTAAAAGCTTCAACAGCTATGATAACTTATAATGCCTAAGTTCATTAAACACGTGATCAAGATGTCTAAAGAATTAGGCTCATAATCAATATAAATTCAAACCATTGCACTTTTATAATCACTTTTTACTCATATTCAAAGCATATGGTTAATACCATAGAATCTATTGATCCCTAAGATAAATAGACTATTCATACCTTATTGAAACACCATATCACAATACATAATGGAAACCATTACAAATTAGAGATGAATATAAATATTACTTTGAATCAATTAACTAAACCAAACTTGAATTGCAAATGTGAAGTCTTCAATGTTTTATTCACATAAACTCCTTAATACTCAAACTCAAAGTAAAACCAATGCTAAACTACTCTAATGGTGGCTAATAGTTGGTATGTGTTAAGTTTATAATGTCCTAATACGACTCCATAATAACAATTAGAAACCCTACTTTACAACTTAACTTGAATTAAAACTTTAACTTTCTATTTCCTGCATGTCCGACGCTGTCAGTTACTGCTCGCCGCCGTGCCTTATAGTTCACTGCGTTGCCACTGTGCAACCACTGCATATGTATTATTTTGTCCCCTGGTGTCTCGGCGCCGTCACTGGCTTACCCAACTTCGCCACTACGCCAGACCTCCAGAGTTGGTTTTTTCACTTTTTCATATCTTTCCACGCTGTGCATTTCCTTCCCACGCCGTGCCTTATGTTCCCACAACATCAACACAAAAAGCCACATCACCAATTGTGTTTTGTAGGCTTTTCTCCCTTTTTCTCATTTTTCCTCAACTCCTTCCTTTACACCTTAATTTCATGAAAATGTAATAATAAAATGAATTAGCACTCATTTAGGGATATTTATACTAAATATACGACTTAACTAACCTTCTATATAAGTATAATTAACCACTCATCACTTTACCGTGTCCTCATCCACTGTAGGGTTTCATGGACTTGCAAATTAGTCTGAAACTCCTTCAGAAGAGTAATTGGGTCTTCATTCTCACTATCATGAAAGGAAGGTACAAGATGAATAAATCTAGATCTCAACTTAAAACCTTAAGCATTCTCCGGATAGTCAATACATAGGGGTTGTTGTACCAAAAGAGCTTGAAGGTCTTCATTGGCATGCCCCATTGTGACTTGGCAATTTCCAGCTTATGCTATGTATATGGGATTTTAACCTTGTTGTTGCCTAAGTGGGGGCTCTCTATTCAACCTTTATAATGTTCTATTAGGTTCAGGGTCAAAAGGCAACATGAGCCAATTGATTGTGACTGAGTGAGTCTGTAGATCATAAAACTAAGAAAAAGAAAAAGAAACTAAACTCAAAATAAAGGACTAAGTCCTCAGCAATGGTGCCAAATTTTTCTCACATCTTGTTGGAGCCAAATATAACCCATACTCAAGTTACCAATCCCACATGGGTGTAGTAGTTGTAAATACAAGGCCTAATCCACATGACTTACATTTTACTATGAGTTAACTAGAAAGAGAAATTTAGGGTTTTATTTTAGCAATTTTAAAAGAACAATTAATTAAAACTACTTAGAAATTAAAACTTGCAAAAGTGAATTCAATATGAGAAAATACCTTGGTTTATGGTTCTACAAATCAAATCAAGGTTCAATAGCATGTCATGGTCTTCGATCTATCCCAAAAGAATATTAATTCAATTTCTCCTAAATTAGTTATAGGAAATCACCATCTGTCCGAAAATCCCTAATTCCCTTAATCGCGATAGCTAGGACGTCCGCTTTTAACTACTTCCCTAATAAACACATAACCCTAAACATATGCCAATAGAGTTTAATGCATTAATCGCATAAAGTTCCGTAGGAATACTAATCTTAAATAACCATATCACGTCCACTTCCAATTTAACCTAAATTTGTTTGTTGCACACTCAAGAATCGAAAGGTTTTGACGGTAAATGAGTGAGTGATCATCACTTACATTAGTCCAATCGTACAATTACGGATACATTGTCCTAATTAACTATAGGTCTTCCACCTAAAAGCATGTACTTGCCACATACATACCCTACGTTTGCGCAATAATCATTAAAATGACAAATAAAATAGAAAGAATTGAAATAAGTTAAATTATAAATAAAAAGATCTCACATAAATGCCATAAACCATGAATCTGGACTTACTTCGCCTTCGACCAAGGAATAGAGTGCTTAGCCGAACATCGTCTTGACGAACTTCATTAAAAATTATAAAAGAAAAAGAGAAAATGTGGTTTGATTTTGTGTGTAGAGTAAAAAAAATAAAACCTTAAGTTCTATATATGTAAATCCTTCAATTTGGTTTCTAGAATAGAGAGACAGTGGAAATCATGGGTTATTTGATGTCTAGTGTGCCTAAGACAATTAGATGGATGATATGGCTTTACATTTAGAGTCTCAACTACGTGTCAGGTGATGATTGGCTGAAATGCTGCTATTTTCTGACATGGCATGCTCTAATTAGAGGAAAATAAGCCTGGAGATGTGGAGATTGGGAAGACGACATGCAGCAGCTGGCAGATGGGGAGAAATCGGTTTCCAGAATTGATGAACTTGTAGGATATAGTGCAGTACGCATCTTGAGGTAAGTTCGAATGTTTTATTTCTCATGTGATGCATGGTCTGACATGCTGATCTCGAAGCTTGAGGAGTGGGTGTTGAAGACGCGGTAATAATAGTGTGTCTTATTGATGCGTCACTTGGCCTCAAGGCTGATTAGATAGTTGTTGATCACACTGCAGGAATGACTAACACTAAGTCATTTTTGAAGATTTCCCTCAACTAATGCACCACCAAATTTCTTTTAAACCATACCATCAACACATACCAATGTGGATCCGACCAAGCTATTTCTAAGTGTGTGCAAGCTCACTTTTCAATGCCAAACACCAAAAATACTTCAAAAGACCCTAATTTATTTTATTTTCATCAAATTGTCTTTAAACCACTAAAAATATAAATAAAAGAGAATTAGTTAATAATAATAAGCATTGAGACCTAAAAACACTTAAAATAAGCACTTAAAATATATTATTATTATTGACTTATCACTATCACAATAAGGCTAAACTTTAACAAGGAAATAAGCAATGTTGCGATGACATGGACCCATCTTCCTGATACAAGGAGGGCTTGCCAAATGGGTCTGACTTCAACATAATCGCGGAGGTCTTGGAGCAGAATTTTAGGTTCTTACTTATTGAGGGAGCAGATGTGATTATGGTCATCTTCCTGGTTGCTCTTTCACAGTTAGTGAGGAGGCGGATGTTTGGTCATTATCCACAAGAAGTATTTGATTCTATCATGGCACTTCCAGCTCCAAATAATCTTCTATAGATCAGTGTTGGTGTTTTAAGGGACACCTTCAATGTGATGATAGGCTGAGGCAATAGATAATTTACCATTTTTTGTGAGGTTCCACACTAGAGTACTCGGGCCATCTTCCATTGTCGGGGGTTGAAAAGAGGCAATTAGCTTTAAGATATTAGGGGAAGATAATTTTGGAAGTTATGCCAATCCCAATTGCCATATGTTGACACATAGTTAGCCACTTTGTGGAGGAGTTCCCGATGTTGTATTATGTTTACTATATACTCATAAAGTGGAAGTTGGGTGGGGGTCCATTCATCCATCTAGAAGTAGACTTGTTCGCCATTATTGAGTATCTAAGAGCAGCAATCCAATGTTCTTCCTAGTACTTGGAGTATACCCTTACAAGCATTTGACTTGTGATAAGGAGGTTTGTGTTGGTTCTGAGCTACTTCTTGAAGGCGATACTTGTATCTAAAAAGTTCATCCCACAAACTATATTATTTGCAATCACACTCAAGCAAGTTTCATCATGAATGCCATGTTGAAGGAGCTCATTTTTCAAATGCCCAGACTACCAAAGAGCTTAGGTTTGCAAACCTTATGCCATCCTACAAGGCTAGTCTTCTAACTATTTTCTGAGCTTCCCCATAGGAACTGCTTGCATAGTTTCTCAATTTTCTCACATATAGATGAACGGAGTGAAGCTGATTAAAAAGTATACATTGAGATAACACTGAAAATTGATTTCACGAAAGTTGTACTACCTGCAGGGATAGATATGAGGGATTGTGTTAGTAGATCTTTTCATAATGCCATCAATTAAGTAGTCATACGTCGAGCTTGAAACTCTATTGTAAAAGATGGGAACACCCAAATATTTTCCCAAATTTGTAGAGGGAGTAAAACCCAGCTTTGAGGCAATAGCATTAGTTTTCACTAGATTTTTATTTGGTTAGAAAAAGATTCTGGTTTTCGCTGCACTAACCTTATGACCTAAGGGGACATTACAGGCATTTAACATATTAGAGATGACTTGAGGTTAGGCTAAAGGAGCCTTAGCAAAGAGAACCAAATCATCTGTGAAAAATAAGTGTGATATATTTAGAGTATTCATCTTACAACCCCAATTTCAAGGCAAATCAGGCACTGCCATATCGTCGGACATGTCACTAGGTCATGCCATGTCACTTGCACACCTGTCTTGATGGCCCGTGAACTAACATCTAATAATCTAACTTATTCAATTTCCATGTTTAAATGATTATTTGTCAAAATATATAAGTTATAAAGTCTTTCAATTTAATTTGTTTGTTTTCATTCATTTAAGTTATTTTAATAGCGAAAGTCTTAATAATATGCAAATAAGTAATGTAAATGAATTTTGCATTGATTAACAAACCTATAGGGTGAAAACTGGTAAAAGGATACCATATATATATATATAAATAAAGGCAACAAAAGGTAAAGTAAATGTTGATATACATGTATTAGGCAATAAGTCTCCCAAAATAATCCCAGAAAGTATTACATACATAAATACAAACACCTACATGTGAAAGTGACGTGGCTCTCTAGATTTGATTCGTCGTATGATTTGCGACTTGCCACAAAAAATAATGATAAGTTTTGGTGAGTAACAACAACAACAACAACAACAACAACAACATAACCTCAGTCCCAAATTAAAAGTTTCATGTATGAAAAGTGAGTTTGGGACCTCCCTTACCCATTTTTCGGTATGAAAAAAATGGGCGTCAAAGTCCTCCTCCTTTATCCGGACTTGGGACCAGCTATGTAGCGCACATAGTGTACAAAATAAGTGGAGTTATGTTTCAGCGAGTAAATCCCAAATAAGTTCAGTTAGTACTCATAAGTAATCCAATAAAGTGACTACAATTCATGTAGATAGAGTAAATAAATGGAAATGTAAAGCGTGAATATAAGTCACTGAGATAATCAAGAATACGGAATGAAAATGTGGTGTACAGTTGTCAAGCCATTAGAAGCAAATACTAAATCGAGAAGGCCCTGGTGATGAGGTAATCCTCGCCTCCTCTTCACGGTCGAAACGAGTAACTTAGTTAGATGGAAGGTAGACTTCCGCTGAACGCCTCGAAGGAGAGGAACTCTATGACAGAGGCGAGGCTCATGTCGACCCACTCTCGATATCATCGACTCACGAACGCGGAGTTGAATCTCACACGTAGTCTAAGCTATAACCAACATCGTAATAACAATTGGATTGTCATCTACGAAAGTGCCGAAAATAGGTCATGCCATCTCGTCGACCAAACGCAGACACGCGTGGGAATATAGTAAGTATGCAAGCCAAACTGGAGAAAAGTAATAGAGAAATAAGTAAATTACAAGTAAGTAAATTCTAAGCTAATGTTCTTGTGGGTTTAGTTACCTTAACATTCGTGAAAATCACTTTAAAATGACCTACTTTCGTCTCGAACTGTGCACTCAACACCCAACTAGCCTTCTAAGTCCCTAATGTCTAATTTTATCATTTTAAAATGTTTTAGTTTCACATTTTGTAGATTTTATAATGTAAAATTAAAAATTAGAATATTATTTCAAATTTTAGTTGTGGGCGTTTTACAGATAACATCGGGTGCAAAATGCTCGAAAAAGTCTCAAAATTCAATTTTTGAGCTTTTTCTAATTTCTCATGTTTTTCTAAATTTCTCAAAGTTTTCAATAATATTTATCTATTTTTCTACATTTTCTATAATTTATTATTATTTAAAATTGTATTTAATTAATTTTTTAAAAAAATATTATTTATGGGATTAGGCCCATAAACCGGGCCCGGTTTGATTGGGCCCTATTCGAGCCAACTTGGCTCTAGCCACGGGGGTTCACACGTACACACATGTGCGAGCAAGCCCCCTTTCCAAAGAGATGAATTCGTCTCCATCAAGAAGACTTCTTTTTTCTCATGGCTTCACCTCTTTTTTTATTCATTTATTTTCTCCTAAACTAATTAACAACAACTAAATCTACAACAATCACAACATCACCATCAAAAATGTATTTTCATGAAACTCATAAGAAAAGAAGAAAACCTTACCTAAGTTGAACCCTTGATAGATTTGCTTCAAAACTATATCACTTCTCTTGATGGCTTAAATTCTCAAAACAAACTTCTTCTTCTTCTTATTCTTCTTCTTATTCTTCTTCTTCTTATTCTTCTTCTTCTTCTTCTTCTTCTTCTTCTTCTTCTTATCTTTTTTGTTCCTGTGAATGGTAGGAATAAAGTGAAAATGTGGGAGAGAATGAGAGTGAGAGATAGTGTGTATGGTGGCAACATGTGAGCCCTTAGATTAAGCGGTTAGGTGGAGAGGTGTCGAAATCTTGTGATGAGAGAGAAAACTTGTTTAAAGTGTATATGTGGTTTAATAAGGTGTCGCTTGCCCATTTGTTTCCTTCACTTATTTATCTAACACCTACATCCACTCAATTTATCTCTCTTTAAATCACAACACCACAAATAAATGCCCATTTCATATCAATAATTTCATTTATTCTAATTGGTAACTTAGGCTAGCTTAATCAAATTCATTAGCTAATATAGCTTAGGAAATATTTATATAACTAAATAAATTCACTAATCCTTAAATTTTAGTATAAGTTACAAGCACGTCCCACAATCGTGCTAGACACATCATAATGTATCCCACGCTCTTAATACAACTCACGTACAACGCGACGAGAAAAATCATATCCTCAGTTGTGAAATGAATATTATAATACAATAAATCACCACGTATCACATAAAAATGAATATAATTTCCTTGTCTTATGCCCTAGACTATTCCGCAATGTTTACGTGAGTTTGATCTTAAGGTCCTAATTTGTATTTAATCAATTAACTAGGATTAATTAGATGAAACGTACAATCTTCCCAACTAAAAGGAATTCCATCTTGAAATTCAAACTTAAGTTAAACTTTTACTTTGGAAAAGTTGGGGGTATCACTCTTGCGTGGTAGACTCTTGGTCCCAAGTATGTTCCTCATTCTTATTATACTGCCACCAAATGAGTACTAGCAGAATCTCTTTCATCCTAAAAGTCTGTACCTTATAATCCACTCTTTTATTAGGGTGCTCCCCTATGTCAACATCTAATCTGACCTCGATCCTAGTCATATCAACCATCGGCCTTAGTCCTAATCTAACCAATCTTAACATAGAAATGTGGAGAATGTCATGAACCCCTGCTAATTGGCTAGGCAATCTCAAGTGATAAGAGACTTCCCCAACTTGTCGGACTATCTAAAACGACACTATAAATCATGATGCAAGTTTTCCCTTGATCCCAAATCTCTAGTGACCCATCAAGAGGGAAACTTTCAAGTAGAACAATAGCCCGCCTTATAACTCAACCCATCACGGTACTTATTCGTGTGTTCCTTTCATGTTTGCTCAATAATTTAGAATACCATTGTATGTATGTGATCCTTTATGTGTAACCCTATGCATCTTGAAGCTGTATCCAAACTCAATCTATCAACATTATCTGATAATGTATGAGACCTGATCTGGTCTTTACTACTAATCCTTTAAGATTTTTAAACCAATCAGCAACTGGTAAATCTCATTTTAAGTGCTCACATAAACCTTATTCTTTTCACATGTCACTTGACTACAATTGGGTGCCCTAGGCATATACGTTAACCCTTATATCCAAATATGGAGGTAATCGTGTTTTATCAAGATAAAGGTGCTTGTTAAATTGGCACAGGAATAAAACTTCAGTGGTAATACCTTTACTCTTTCGTCATCTCTGTTGGCAACCCTGCAACCTGCTATCTTGACTCATGTCCTACATAAAAACCTTTAAGTTACTCGATCATAATGAAAATATTAACAAACACTTCTTTGTTATTTTGCTTTATTATCACATTTAAGGTATCTAAAACTCTTCTACCTTGCTAACCAAACATGATTAACTATCAAACTACACTCGACATTCCATATGTCTAACATCATAAGAAGGTGAGCTCTAGATTCCCAACTATGATTGGAAACGTTCATCCTCAGGTCTTGCTTGTAGCGTCAACTTCTCTAGCCGTACTTTCAAAACTTATACCTAAGTTTGTAGCACAATACGACGATATTGTTCCTTAAGTGTTTTATCGCATATATAATCTCAAATGAGTTTAGTAATCGACACTGAATCAAACATGTTTATATACTTAAACTCTTGTGATATGAACCCTGAGTCAACTAATTGTATTGTTATTAGGTGTCTGACACCGACTCTGACTTATGCATTAGATAGAAATAAAACCGTGTTATTCTTTGGGCACATGCGTACCCTAGGTAGTAACAATATCATAACAAGTCTACGACTACGTGCATCAAGAGTAACACACTCTCATGTATAAGTCTCATATTATCTTATTATGCCTCTCTGCACCGCATACCTAACTAGGTCATACCTCGCGTATACCAGGACCTAAAGAAAGTAAATACTAATATGATAAGTTTGACCCTTGCTTCCCTTAATTCTTTGAAGAGTCATACATGTATAAATTCTAGATCTACAAATAATACACCTGTTCCATTTCTCATCATGACTCATCCTGCCAACTCTAATTTTGTTTTTTAACGTCTTCTACTGGACTTCTTGAGTTAAAATCCTACTCGTAATCCTTAAAGTGTATTTTGAGTCTTCAACTTATCGACACAATGACTAAATCTTTATTTTTAACCATGATAAACTTTTTTTCTTGGAGTTAAGTTTTGCATTATTCTTCTAGTATTAGCATCCCTTTATCTGATTGGATATAACAAGGTTCGACTCTTTCTGAGTTGGCTCGGTGGATCTTGCTCAGATCTTCCATGCTTCTCCTCTAGACAAGTGATAAAAATATAATCACTGAAAACTCAAAGCACCATTTGTTGTGGTGGCGACTCTAAACTAACTTTTCAAGACCCAAATCATAACACATCACCTAGAACCTTTCCCGCTCTGCCATACAACATAAACCTAATGACCCTAAAAAATAGTGACTCGCACACACTTAGTTCGATCCCAATCTCTGAGCTCTTAAGGCCTTCCACGTCCCTTTGAAACATTGTCCCAAACTTTCTGCGAGTCCTAATTTGAGTCAGACTGATCTTAAGTGCAAAATTTCTCGTGACTAAGTCATTTATAGATTTGTGAGAAATTCAGAACAACCTATTCCTTAGGCTGGCTTGAGGTTATTTTTGACCTAAAATTTATTTGCAGACTATATCTCAGCTTGCACTCCTTACTTATTCTATTTCTAAGAGGTGGCAGTGGGGCCCCCACCGACCTCATGGACCGTGAACAAATTGTGGTACAATGGTGGAGTTACTCGGGCTACTATTCCTGCAAGACTACTCCTGTGCTTTAACTGGTGCTAAAGGAGTTTGTACTTGCTTTCATGCGATTCTGAGTCATCTCAACATTATATGCTTCCATAGAATCTACTAAAAAGAAGTTTGTCTCACGTTCTTTCCATGTTCTTGATCGTTGACCTAACGATCCTTGGAGTCTACAATATGGTATTAACTAGATTTTCCTCTTTGGTTTTTTAGCTATCATGGATGATTTCTCATAAGTTATACCTTGCTCACAAAAGCCAGCTATCGTATTACACACCTTGTACGTGTCGGCTTAGGTAGAGGTCATTCCTATCTTGCATATGTTCTTTCCTTAGAAGGCGTTCAAGCCAACATAATTTCTTGACTCACAACCCTTGGTATGCATGAAATAATCATCATACATCCTAGTATCGATGAGATCTTGAGGTGTGATAGTCTTTAATTCAATTGATAATTTAAAACCTTAATTTTAGACTACCCTTCCTTACTCGTTTCAATAACCAAACTGGTGGCGCATTAAGCCAATAATTCCTGGTTTACAAAAACTTTCTTGATAATTATCGTATGCCAAGCTAGAATAGGCATCATGTACCAATATGGTTAGGTTAACACCTTACATTCGACTGTCGTGTCAAGAATTATGCATGTATTGACTCTAAATATGTTGAAACCTAACTCACCTATCACGCAGCTACGTATAAATTGATATAACATCATAATCTCTAAACATGTTGGAACTAAACTAGTAGTTAAATCTTTCTCTTACCATACTAATCAGACGCCTCCTGAACTAGGGCTTTTACCCATAGCGACAACGCTGGTATCGATGATGTTGCAACTGATACCATTAAGCTTTTACGAACATTTAATCTTGTAATATCATTGTTGCTCGCTTCTAAAGCAAATAACTGGTTGTTTCTCCTTTTATGATGTCGTCTGACTACTTAGTGGTGGTGCTAATGATAAAGTTGTTAGCCTATATTATATTCTCTTTTTTATGTCCATTATAACTACACTAGAAACTACTGAGTATTTGTTCCGACATTGGCTGACTATTCCTACAGCTTTGGTCGCGTCTCCACTTACCCCTCTTCACTACCTTTGTACTCTAGTCGGTCGGTACTGAGTCTGGTGGAGGTGTAGGTACAGATGTACGAGTCATCTACTTTATCACATTTGACTCAATTGCTATACGCATCTCTAGTCGCATCAACTAGTCGCTTGAGCCGTGAGGATTGTTCTTATCTCTGCTAGTTGTTGATCATGTGCAAATACCATCAACCATCTCACGAATAGTTGGATTAAGAATAACAATAGGCATAGTATCATTCGTCATACCTCCAACGCCAACTACAATCGGTTGTCGTCCATTGGTGTGTGCAACTGTATTCGCGTGTCGGATTAGACTCATAATACATGTATATGTATACACAAATCAAGACATATAACATAGATAATCCCTGCATTACACTTCCCAAGTAGAGGTTCTAAGTCAGTATCTTTGTTCCACATCTAATATTTGTTTGTTAAGTTTTATTCAGTTATATTAAACTTTCCTCTAGGTTTGCCTGTACCTAAGCTCTGATACCAACTGTGACGGGCCCAAATTTGGAGGCAAACCAAACACCGCCATGTTACCAAAAAATGTCGCCGATTTATGCCATGTCACTTGCACACCAGTCTATGACGGCCCACAAACTAACCATCTAATAATCCAACTTAGTCAATTTCGATGTTGAAATGATTATTTTGTCAAAATAAACTAAGTTGCAAATGTTTACAACTTAATTTGTTTGTTTTGATTCATTTAAGATAATTTAATAGCAGAAGTCTTAATAATATGCAAATAAGTATTGTAAACAAATTTCGCATTGATTAACAAACATGTGGGGCGGAAACATGACAAAAGGATACCATGTATATTAATAAAGGCAACAAAATATAAATGCATAAAGGTCTATTAGTGGATTTGGTCTATAATTAAAGGTCACCGACCTGTAACGTGGCTCGAGAACAAGTACATGAACCTAATCCTCGGCAAGAAGACCAAGTAATATATTGTTTGACATATAATGTATGCTTGGTGCATTGTATATATGTTAACATAGCAAGTCACTCCTACTTGTGTATAGAGGTCGAGACTTGAGCGAGGATGCGCTTCGAAATTCGTGTTAGCGTGAGACCGAGGTAGAGAGTAATGTGTTAAGTTGATTTAAGCTTAGTATAGCTTAAATAGCAGCATTAATATGGCTATAGTTGATTTTATATTAATCTCGGGTATACATGTGTACATGAAGATCAATGGCTAATAATCAGTCTTATATATAATATACAAGAATAAGATTATCAACTCATGCAACCATTTCATTATCATTTCTAAATCTTAGAGAAGAAGTAAAGTGCTGGAGAAATAAAGTTAGAGAAGAAGATCAACAAATCAGCAAGTAAAGTTAAAGGAGTTGATCAAGCTAGTTCATCAACTAGGTAAATCTACTTACACTAGTCATTTAGTTAAATTTGGCGAATTCATGAAAAATATGAAATGTGGGATATTCTTATATTGTGATGGGTGTCTTGGGTCTGAAGGTGTGGTGCAAGAGAGCTCAAGGTGTTGAAGTTAGTCATATATGGAAAAAAACTCAAAATTCAAAGCCCAGAATTCTAGGTTTTTCTACAATTAGCGCGCAAAATATGCTTGCCAGTGTGCTACCTGAGTGTAGTGTGCTAATCAGGTTGACTAACGTGCTAATGTGATTATTAGCACGCTAGGTGCTTTGGCAGCACAAAATCTGCAATTTACTAACTAGAACCTAAACACCTCAAACAAGTTTAACACCCTAACTGGGGGTCTAAACACATTATAAAATATGTCTAATGGTACTAAGAGCTTAGGGAAGAGTTTCGGAGGTTCGGGTATGTGTTTCGAGGTGTCAGGAGGTCGAATTAGCTTGGAAATTTGTGTAGAGGTAAATATGCTAATTGAGATGTTTCTCTCCATTCCATGTTTTGATGTTGCTGATTTTGACAGTTGTTTAAATTGTTTTACTTGCTTGAATTCTTATGCCATGATTTGTAAGTTTACTTAATTAAATATTGTACTTAAATTAGAATATGTGTGTTTAGGTTTCATGATATGGCTTGGGGGATACGCGATACACGGGGTATGAGACTTAGGGATGTCAGTATAACTAACTAGTTAATGTCACGGGCCTACCATATAAAGTTGATGAAATGTACAAGCGGTGACCAATAAGGGTAATACGAAGTACTATGTGCGTCGACCTATTACATGAGGTTGATAAATCGTGTTTCACAACTAATAAGGATAGGATATATATATAAGCTATTACCTAAAGGATAATATCTAGGCCAATATGTGAAATGATTAAGTGGTGACCAATAAGGGTAATACCAAAGTACTATATGTGCGGACCTATTACATGAGGTCGATATGTCGTGTTTCACAACTAATAAAGAGAATGCCTACGCATAAACGGCAACCAATAAGGGTAATACCAAAGTACTATGTATGCAGACCTATTATATGAGGTCAATATGACATGTTTCACAACTAATAAGGAGAATTTGTAATGATAAGCGGTGACCTATAAGGGTAATATTGAAGTACTACGTATGCATACCTATTACATAAGAACGATATATCGTGCTAAATAAATGACCACCTAAGGCTTATGTGATTAATAGGGTATTACTAGGCTAAAGTGTTAAGTAAACAATTTAATATGTGTGGTTCATTGGAATAGTTCATTGATGTTATATTGTTTGGTAATGTGTTTGTATATCTATAGTTATCGTTGTATAATGAATATATATCTTGTGAAATGTATCTCTTGTTATGTTTGGAAATTTGGATAAACGTCTCTCAGTATTACTTTCTACATTACTATACTCATCGTCCTTTTTATGGCGGTGGGTGCAGATCCATCGAGTAGCAGATCGGGCAAGGAGAAGATCGAAAACTACCTTTGAGCCTTTGGAGTTACTATTACTTTTGATTTCGTAGGTTTTTTATTTTACTGTACAACGTGTATATGTCTTCTATATACTATTTGGATTGTATGTATGGGATGAGGAATAGTATACTGACCAGACACATGTTGATATATAGTTATCGTCGTTTTGTTATACACATGCATGTGATCTTTGTTTCTTGATTTCCACACTTAGGTTTTATATGAATGACTTCCGCGTAATTGTCAAGACTTTCACGCAACTTAATAAACTATAAAAAGTAATTAACTCTAAAATATTATTTAGTCATGAGAATGGTGCAAGGTTTATTAGAAAAGGTTGACTAATAAGTTATTAAGTTCAACATGGCTAAGTTTAAGGGTTAATGACAAGATTAAGCTAGGTTGTGCCCAAGATTAAGGGAGGGGCCTTCACACAGAAGGTATAGTAAGTGTTAATATACATGTATAAGGTAATATCCCAAAATGATCAAAACAAATATTACATACATAAATATAAACACCTACAAGTGAAGGTGATGTGGCTCTTTATATCTGGCTCGTCATATGATCTGCAACTTTTCATAAAAACAATGAAAAGTTCTTGTGACTAAGTCCCAAAGAAACTCAATTAGTATTTATAAGAAATCCAAGAAAGGGCTACAATTCATGCAGTAAAGTAAATAAACAGAAATGTAAAGCATGAAAATAAGTCGTTGAGATAATTAAGAATATGGAACGCAAATGTGTTGTATAACTGTCGAACCCTGGGAAGGCCTTAGTGATGAGGTAATCATCGCCTCCTCTTCACAGTCGAAACGAGGAACTCCGTTGGTCGGAAGGTAAACTTTCGCCCAACACGTCGAAGGAGAGGAACTCTGTGACGAAGACGAGCTTCACGTCAAACCACTCTCAAGTAGGCTAAGGTATTGCCAACATAGTAATTATAATTAGATTGTTATCTACGAGAGTGCTAGAAATGGGTCATACCGTCCCGTCGACCATACACAGACACGTGCGGAAATAGAGTAAGTATACAAGCCAAACTGGAGAAAATAGTGAAATAAGTAAATTACAAGTGAACTAAGTAAATTCTAAGCTGACATTCTCATGGGTTTACTTACCTCGACGTTCATGAATCGTTTCGAAATGACTTATTCGCGCCTCGAACTACGCACCCGACACCCGACTAGCCTCCTAAGTCTCTAGTGTCCAATTTTATCAGTTTAAAGTGTTTTAGTGCCATGTTTTGTAGATTTTATAATCTAAAACAAAAAATTAGAATTTTGTTCCAAATTTTTGAGCTTTTTCTAAATTCTCATATTTTCCAAATCTTTTGGATTTTTCTATAATTTTCATGTATTTTTCTACCATTTTCGGAATTTATTTTAATTAAAATTGTATATAATTAATTTTAAAAAAAATATTATTTAATAGGGTTGGGCTCTGAACCGAGCCTGATTCAGGCCGATTAGGTCGGGCATAGGCTAATTTGGCTCGGCCCAGGGGTTTTGCAAACACGCATATGAGCATACGAACCCCTTCTCCAAAGAAATGAAATCTTCTATGGAATTTCTCCAGAGACGAATTCGTCTCCATCAAGGAGAATTGTTTTGTATTGTTTTTTTTTTCTTTTCATGGCTTTACTTTCATTTTTTTTGTTCATTTCTTTTCTCCTAAACTAATTAACAACAACTAAATCTACAACAATCACAACATCACCATTAAAACTCTTTTTCATGTAACTCATAAGAAAAGAAGAAAACCTTACGTAAGTTGAAACCTTGATAGATTTGCTCCAAAACTCTATCACTTCTTTTGATAGCTTAAATTCTTAAAACAAGCTTCTTCTTCTTCTTCTTCTTCTTCTTATTCTTTTTCTTTTTTTTTTCTTTTTTTTCTTTTTTTTTCTTCTTATTTTTCTTCTTTTTTTTTGGTTGAATGGAAGGGATAAAGTGAAAATGTGCAAGAGAAGGAAAGCGAGAAAGAATGTGTATAGTGGCAACATGTAAGCCCTTAGATTAAGTGGTTAGGTGGAGAGGAGTCGGAATCTTGTGATGAGAGAAAAAACTTGTTTAAAGTGTAGATGTGATTTAATAAAGTGTTATTTTCCCATTTGTTTGCTTCACTTATATATCCAACACCTACATCCACTCAATCTATCTCTCTTTAAATCGCAAAAAACCACAAATAAATGCCCCTTTTATATCAATAATCTCATTTATTCTAATCGGTAACTTAGGCTAAGCTAATCAAATTAATTAGCTACTATGGCTTAGGAAATATTTATATAACTAAATAAATTCACTAAGCCTTAAGTTTAGTCTAAGTTACAAGCCCATCCTACAACCATGTTACGTACATCAATGTATCGCACGCTCTTGGTACAACTTATGCACAATGCGATGACAAAAATCCTAACCTCGGTTGTGAAATGATTATTTAATAATAATATAATAAATTACCATGCATTACACAAAAATATACATAATTCCCTTATCTGGCGCCCTTGACTCTTCCGCAACGTCCTAGTGGGTCCGAGCTTAAGGTCCTAATTTGTAATTAATCAAATAATTACGGTTCATTAGAATGGGTCGTTACAATTCCTAGCTAGTAGCAGTGGTTCCCATATTTCAGTTGATGTAGCATCAGTTATCTTGAGACTCAGTCACTCCATACACAAGACGAACACATAGTGAGACAATGGACAACCTTGATGGATGCCTCTAGATGGGATAAAGGAATTGGACTTGACTCCATATTAGAGTACACTCATGAAATGGCTTGTGGTGCAGCTCATTATCAAAGTTTACAAGGAGGGAAGACTAGCCAGATGTAAAGTGTATGAAACGAATCACCAATTTAGTATGTTGTATGCCTTCTTGAGGTATACTTTGATCGCCATTCATCCTTTTTCCAGTTTTCTTATTCATAGAGTGAATGGCCTCTTGTGTTATAAGGATATTATCGGCAATATGCCTGTCAGGTATGAAATTAATTGTGAATGATCAATAAGGTGGTCCATGACCCCCTTCAACTTGTTTGCCAAAGGTTTCAATATAAGTTTATAACTAACATTGCATAGACTTGTAGGCCTGAATCGGGTGATAAATTCTTGGTTAGTGCATTTAGGAATGAGAACAAGATATGTTTCATTGATACAAGTGGGTATTCTGCCATAGTTAAAGAAGTTGTTCACCATGTTGTTTACAGACTTTTCAATTATCTTCTATTGTGACTATAAAAGTGCCACATTTACTATTGAATTTTGGGGTTTATACGCAGCGGAGATTACAAAACCATTTTGACAAAAACCCCAATAGGATCCGAATCTAATTCCATTAAAACGTTTAAACCAAGAAAAACTTAATCATACCTCAGTCGCAATATACCTTTCTAAAGGTTGATCGATCTCTAAGGCGCTGCCAACGACGAACGCCCTCTACCAGTAGTCCACACACGAACGGCGGCCGAGATTCGAAGTGCTAGCTTCGAGAGAATACCAAATCTTTTTGTTTCTCTCCAAAACGATCCTGAGCATACCAAAAATCATAAGTCGTTTCTTAAACCAAAATAGAGTTTCGGCCTTTTTAATCTTTTTTCTGTGTGTTCTAACTTAAAGTGTCTATTTATACAACCCTTGTATATAGACGGTTAAGTAAATTACACATATACCCCTACTTAAAGAAGTATAAGTGTAATACACCACAAAGACGTTTCTGTCATGAATTTTATCATATAAAATTTGTTATTCTGAACCATCTTAAAATCTCGCAAAACCATTCTTAGTGTGCGACCCAGTAGGCTCATACAACGTTGGCAGTGTACCAAAACACATTTTGGTATACAAGTCATAAGCGGCCTCTAGCAAGACATTATGACTACCCAAGTTGTACGAATATCAAATCGATACAACCTAATCAATAGTGTATATAACATCCTTTTGTCACATGATATCCTTTTGATCAAACATAAGGCATGGAATTGTCATCCAACATGTTCAATCGTACTAGTCTCGATCTCTAGGTAGACTAAAAACATCCAAGTGACATTGATCAATATCAATTCACTTAGACTAGGCCTTTTAACAGTCTAACACATCGAGGTATCCATTAGATATCTCTCTTTATATGAGAGGGACAAATCCTATCTCGATTACATAACTTCATCACATTGCTCACACATTAACCAATCACAACCTTTATAATTGTCCGATTAAAGAAAACGTTTGATAGTGTCAAATCACTATGTTCCTAATGTTGAAGTCTGGTAATCTCAAGTCAAAGGACTGAAAAATATACCTATTATGAGAAACAACTATAACTATAATCCATGTGATGTTCTCATAGCGTGTCGGTCCAGTACTTTGTTCCCTAACAAGTACTCATGATCTTGATTCGTATCCCTATACGTTTAATCATCATATGATCATCAATCAAGACTCACACTAGTCTTAATTCATTATAGTTCCCAGTATAATGATCGACTAGGGACATTTATGATATTTCTGTAAATATCCATGGATTTTATTATAATGTAAACATGCAAATTAATTATAATAAACAACAAATAAAATCCTCTATTTTATTAACTAAAAGTATTCATAAAGACAGTTAATGGATTGACCTAGGGCACATGCCCCAACATCTCCCACTTGCACTAGGGCCAATCATACATGCATCTAATGCCTAATGATCTAACATGGTCATCATGTTTTGCTTGTGGAAGAGCTTTTGTCAATTGATCCGCAATGTTGTCTTCAGTAGGTACTCTGCAAATCTTTACGTCTCCCCTCTCAATAATTTCTCTGATGAGATGAAAACGTCTGAGTATATGTTTGGATCTGTGGTACGATCTAGGTTCCTTGGCCGTGCTATTGCCCCGTTATTGTCACAATACAAACAAACAGGGTTAGCAATACTTGGAACCACACCTAGTTCAGAAATGAACTTTTTGATCCAAACCGCCTCCTTTCGTGCATCGAGACAACGCATATATACTCAACTTCTATTGTAGAATCCGCCACGCCTCTTGCTTCGAACATTTCCGACTTACTACACCCCCATTCAAAGTAAACACATATCCAGATTGCGATCTAAAATCATCTATATCAGTTTGAAAACTTGCATCTGTGTAGCCATTTACAACTAGATCATTTTCAAAACCTCCATAGACCAAGAACATTTCCTTAGTCCTTCTTAAGTATTTAAGGATGTTCTTTACTACTATCCAGTAACTCTCACTAGCATCTGACTGATATCTATTTGTAGTGCTCAAAGCATATGATACATCGGGTTGAGTGCATAACATGGCATACATGATAGATCCAATAGCCGATGCATATGGAATCTTATTCATACGGTCTCGCTCATCATTTTTCCTAGGACATTGATTCTTGCTGAGACTTATGCAATGAGATATTGGCAACAATCCTAGTTTAGAGTCTTGCAAACTGAACCTATTCAACACCTTGTCTATGTAAGCACTCTGACTTAGACCGATTAGCCTCTTAGATCTATCCCTATAGATCCTTATCCCTAGGATATAGGGTGCATCTCCTAAGTCTTTCATTGAGAAACACTTCCCTAACTAAGACTTGACATTCTGCAATGTTGGGATGTCATTTCCAATGAGTAATATATCATCAACATACAGTACCGGAAAAACTACACTCCCACTGACCTTCTTGTATACACAAGGCCCATCTTCGTTCTTAATAAAACCAAAATCCTTGATTGCTTCATCAAAACGAATATTCCAACTCCGAGAAGCTTGCTTTAATCCATAAATGGATCTTTGAAGCTTGCATACCTTCTTAGAATTCTCAAGATGTACAAAACCTTCAGGTTGTGTCATATACACGTCCTCAAGCAGCTTTCCATTAAGAAATGATGTTTTTTCATCCATTTGCCATATCTCATAGTCATAATATGTAGCAATGGCAATTAAAATTCTTATGGATTTAAGCATGGCTACTGGCAAAAAGTTTCATCATAATCAACACCTTGAGTCTGCCTGAAACCTTTTGCTACAAGTCTTACTTTAAAAGTATGCACATTGCCATCCATGTCAGTTTTCTTCTTGAAAACCCATTTACATCTAATGATCTTACCACCTTCAGGTAAATCAACCAAGTTCCAAACTTGGTTATCATACATGGATTGCATCTCAGAGTTCATGGCACTTAGCCATTTATCTGAGTTTGGTCCAGACATAGCCTCTTGATAAGTGGTGGGCTCATTTTGATCCATAAGCAACACATCACGACTATCAGTAATGAGAAATCCGAATCTCTCTGGCTCATGTCTTACCCTACCAGATTTACGTGGGCCTTGTCTCACTTGCGGAGGTTCAACTGGTTCAGAACGTTGTTGAACTTCCAGTAGCGGTTCAGGGTTTATATGTGATTCTTGAACTACTTCAAGATTTATTTCTCTCCCACTAGTGTCTTTTGAAATAAACTATTTTTCCATAAAGGCACCATACCAAGCAACAAACACTTTGTTCTCGGCAGGATTATAAAAGTAATATCCTTTTGTTTCCTTAGGATACCCCACAAATAAACACTTGTCAGATTTAGGTGCTAGTTTTTCTGAGACTTGTCGTTTTATGTAAGCCTCACAACCCCAAATCTTAAGGAAAGACAAACTAGGTCTCTTCTCGTATCATATCTCATATGGTGTTTTATCGACCGCTTTAGAAGGAACTCGATTTAGAGTGAAAGCTACGGTTTGTAATGCATAACCCCAAAAGGATAATGGAAGATCTGCATGACTCATCATAGATCGAACCATATCTAATAAGGTTCGATTTCTCCTTTCGGAAACTCCATTCCATTGTGGAGTTGCTAGGTGGAGTCAATTGGGAGATAATCCCACAATTTCTAAGATGATAATCAAATTCTTGGCTTAAATACTCACCACCTCTATTTGATCGAGGTATTTTGATAGTTTTACCAAGTTGATTCTGCACTTCATTTTGAAACGTTTGAAACATCTCAAATGATTCAACGTTATGTTTCATTAGATATACATAACCATATCTGCTGAAATCATTAGTAAATGTAATAAAGTACTGATAACCTCATCTAGCCATCGTGTTTATAGGACCGCATACATCGGTATGTATTAGACTCAATAAATCACTTGCCCTTTCACTGTGTCCAGTAAAGGGACTTTTAGTCATCTTGCCTAGTAAACAAGATACGCATATTTCATATGTTTCTAAATCAAATGAATCTAGAAGCCCATCTTTATGGAGCTTCGTTATGCGTTTCTCATTTATGTGCCCGAGATTACAATGTCAAAGATAGGTTTGATTACAGAAATGACAATTTTCCTCCTTTTCTTTTGGGTGTTTTGAAGCAGGAACAGGACGGGGCTTGACTTGTTCCATAGGCTTTGCGACAGGTGCAACAACATCCTTAGCAACTCTAGCCGTGCCTTTGCCTTTCTTCTTCATTTCCTTTCTCTTTTAGACCATCAACATATTACTATAGGGTTTCTTGATATTTTGTTCAGCAATTTTGAGCATCAAATACGACTCTGAAATTGATTTCTCCATATTATTCATATTGTAGTTCATCACAAATTATGAGTAACTTTCTGGTAATGAATTCATGATCAAATCCGTAGCCAACTCTTGGCTTTTGGGAAATCTGAGTCTATCAAGCTGGTCGACATCCCTTCATCTTCAAAACATGAGGACTAACTGGCGCATCCTCATAGCTTTTGTAGCATTGGCTAGTGGGTCCTCAAGGATTGGAGCATCCAAGACATACAACTTGCGTTCATGCTTAAGAACAATTCTCAAGTTTATGAACCAATCAAGAAAGTTAGTCCCATATAGCTTATCATTCTCAATGATGGATCGCAGTGACATGGGATTATTGTTACTTGAAGAGGTCATTGATCTACAATAAAGATTATGCAAAGTTCATTTCGGGAGGAATAGACTCCCACTAAATTAACAACCCTCTTAAAATATTTTGTTTATTTAGGGGACTAAAATCCATATTTCACCTAATTTTATGACAGCTACGGCATGAAGCACAGAACTAGATTATTTAGGTAGGTAACAGTTACCAATTACATCTTATGCGATTTTAGATACTTTTATGAGATACGGGACATCTTATGTCTTATCATGTTTTTATCTCATCATGTGCCTAAAGTTCAAAACTATTTTGGTAGCTTTATTAAGTCGGACCATTTTAAACATTTAGTTAACTCTTATCCAACTTGTCTCACCAAGATAACACAATACACCCAACTATGGCTGAAACTGTATTAGTGTGATCGAGGCCTTGACAAGTGTTTAAAATGGATGACGTGAGACTTAAAATTTAATAGAGGGATTTTATTCAGTTTTAGCGATTTTATGTAAACAATGAAATATCATATATTTTTATTGATTTGTTAAATCACTAAACAATTTGGAGATTTTTATACTGTTCACTAATAAAAGAATTTTCGTGTGCTAGGATTAGTTAGACGGCGGTCCCGCTGGCCGGTCAGCGAGCGGTGGTTCCACTGACCGGTTAGCGGACAGGGGTATAGGGGGCAACACCCCCGTTTTCTTTTTTTTTTTTTTTTTTAGAAGACGAATCTTAATTTCGAAAATTGAAATTCTCTATAGAAAATCATATTTTTCGTTGATTTTACTATCCTAAATTTACCCCTTAATTTATCCAAAATTAAGTCAATTAAAACATTTTTAATTAACCCGGGCCCACATCTAACTAATCATCTTATCCTAATCCAATTAGGACTTAAGATATTTGAATCCTAGCATATAACCAATAACAAAATTCTCCATATTTATCTCCTATCCAATAGGGATAACGAAACCGATTTTTGCTTATATCTCTTAATCTAATTTGTTATCTATCTTTATCAAATAGAAACTTCATAACGGAATAGATATAACAAGATAAATAAATTAATTTCAAAAATTAATTATTTGCAATTTCGCTCCTCATCCAAATAATCACAAACATGTAATTGAATCATGAACTACTATCCCAATCGAACATAATGGTGTCATGGATCACAGAACATGAAACTCAATTCATTAAAATTATTCGAATTAACCTAACATGGTTACTAGCATGTACGAAACTAATTTCAATTAAATCACGAAAATATGTATCATATACACAAAACATGATAATAAATCTCACAAAAACCTATGTACATCACATATACATCAACTATTAACATGCTTTTAATCATATATCATGTATATATCAGAAGAAAACATGCAATGAATTTAATGGAATCGAACTCGAAGGCTCTGATACCACTGTTGGGTTTTGGGGTTTATACGCAGCGGAGATTACAAAACAATTTTGACAAAAACCCCAACAGGATCCGAATCTAATTCCATTAAAATGTTTAAACCATGAAAAACTTAATCATACCTCAGTCGCAATATACCTTTCTGAAGGTTGATCGATCTCTAAGGCGCGCCAACGCAACGAACGCCTCTACCAGATAGTCTACACACGAACGGCGACCGAGATTCGAAGTGCTAGCTTTGAGAGAATACCAAATCTTTTTGTTTCTCTCCAAAACGATCCAGAGCATACCAAAAACCCTAAGTCGTTTCTTAAACCAAAATAGAGTTTCGGCCTTTTTAATCTTTTTTCCGTGTGTTCTAACTTAAGGTGTCTATTTATACAACCCTTGTATATAGACGGTTAAGTAAATTACACATATACCCCTACTTAAAGAAGTATAAGTGTAATACACCACAAAGACGTTTCCGTCATGAATTTTATCATATAAAATTCATTTTTCTGAACCATCTTAAAATCTCGCAAAACCATTCTTAGCGTGCGACCCAATAGGCTCATACAACGTTGGCAGTGTACCAAAACACATTTTAGTATACAAGTCATAAACGACCTCTAGCAAGACATTATGACTACCCAAGTTGTACGAATATCAAATCGAAACAACCTAATCAATAATGTATATAACATCCTTTTGTCACATGATATCCTTTTGATCAAACATAAGGCATGGAATTGTCATCCAACATGTTCAATCGTACTAGTCTCGATCTCTAGGTAGACTAAAAACATCCAAGTGACATTGATCAATATCAATTCACTTAGACTAGGCCTTTTAACAGTCTAACACATCGAGGGATCCACTAGATATCTCTTTTTATATGAGAGGGACAAATCCTATCTCGATTACATAACTTCATCACATTGCTCACACAGTTACCAATCACAACCTTTATAATCGTCTGTTAAAGACAACGTTTGATAGTGTCAAATCATTATGTTCCTAATGTTGAAGTCTGGTAATCTCAAGTCAGAGGACTGAAAATATACCTATCACGAGAAATAATTATGACTTAATCCATGTAATGTACTCATAGCGGGTCGGTCCTGTTTGTTCCCTAACAAGTACTCGTGATCTTGATTCGTATCCCTATACGTATAATCATCATATGATCATCAATCAAGACTCACACTAGTCTTAATTCATTATAGTTCCCAGTATAATTATCGACTAGGGACATTTAGGATATTTCTGTAAATATCCATGGATCTTATTATAATGTAAACATGCAAATTAATTATAATAAACAACAAATAAAATCCTCTATTTTATTAACTAAAAGTATTCATAAAGACAGTTAATGGATTGACCTAGGGCACATGCCCCAACATTTACCTCATCAGGTCTCGCGTCCTTCAGTGGCTCCTATGTGGAAAACAATTAATATAATCTCATCTTTTGAAAAGGAACGTGCATATCAATTATAATGGAATTTGTAAGGGGTGGAAAGTGTTATCGTGTGTAATGGAGCTCTACGTGCACTACTTTCTTCTCTATACAAGTTACTAAAGTAGTTAAAAGCTTATGTCGGTAGCATGACATTATTATTAACTAAAAGCATTGTTATTTTCATCATCTAGTTCCTCTGCTTGACACGGTTATAGAAGAAACTAGTGTTTTATCACCCAAGTTGACGAAATCAACATTGGCTCTCTATCTCCATAATATTTCTTCTTGGGTGAGAATGTCTTCCAGTTCCTTTCATGATTCCTCCTCTAGAGCAAGTAGGTTATGGGTATAATAGGTCTCAAGTGCTTGTTAGATGCAAACCAAGTCTAACCAAAACATTATTCTTCCTCAGCTTGATATGGCTAAATGTGTGCTTATTCCACTATTCAGCTTTTATTTTGAAATTTTCAAGGGCTAAAGCAAAGCCTTGTGAGTCTTGCCATGTTGATGACACGAAGTCATTCCAATTTCATGTGTAGTTCAAATTACCAGGTCTCACAAAAGTGTAATGCATCTATCACTTTAATGTTTCAATAAGGGTTTGATGAGAAGGCGCATATGATCTGATCCCAGTTTTGCAAGGTGATATACTATATAGCCAAGAAAAACTTGTACCCATTCTGCATTGCCTTGTGTTTTATCGATATGCTCAAATAAAAGTCACCTGTTCTAGGCAAATCTGGGACCTTTAAAGCCCAAATCAGTTATATCGTTTGATTCCATCTAGTTGTGAAACCTCATACAATCCATTCTAGAGTCCTCTTTTTTTTCACCTCTAAATAAGAAAGCATTAAAGTCTTCGGCCATGAACATGGTTGGTGTGTAGGGAGGAATGATTGGAATGTTTGCCAAATGTATTTTTTTAGATCTATTTAAGCTGTCATAAACTGCAGTGAAATGAAAATAGACTCGATGAGTTATGTTTATCTCCATGTGAGTAAACTGTAGGTGGTTATGTGGGACGGTGACCATCAAGTCATCTTTCCAGCATGTCATTTTTTCAACAAACCCATATACCACCAGAGAACCCCTTAGCTTCTTTTTTATGGGATCAATCATAGTGAAGTCTAGAAATTAGACAATTCGCTTTGTTTCCAGTGATTCTTGGCTCCGTCAGGATAAGGATCCTTATATTGTACTGGCTGATGAAACATTTTAAGAATTTAAACAAAACCCTTATTGTGGCGTCCCCATGCTTCGAGGTCGCCTCGGGGTGTTGTCGTGTCATGTGCTCCTCGCCTGGTTGGCCCAGCTACAGGTGTTCGACACTTTCCCATCCATCTCATGTCTCGATATTCGTATCCATGTGTATGTCATTTATTTAGTTAATCGGTTATTCATATTTTCCTCGGTTATTTCCTTAAGCCTTTCAATTCCTTAAGTTCAACTATTGATAGCTTATTCAAGTTCTAACCGTGCTAATAGTTAGTATTTTACAAGTTAAGAATTAATCGCACCTAACTATAAATCAGCGAAAGTCTTAATTAGATTAGGTAAAACATAAAGTTCATCATAGTATATATCCCCATTCATACGAGCATGTCCTACTATGAAAAACCCGAAAAAGTACTTTGTATAAAGGCAACAATACCATAAGGCGGTATATATATATATATATATATGTACAGTGTCACTCCAGTCTCCCAAATACCCAAAATAAAACAAAATGTCTAAAATAAATACTTACTAGTAGGTACTCAATATCGGGCAATCAGATATAGTAGCCTGGGATCCCCTTGCCCATACTGATACTTGGATCTGCACTCGACATCATAAAAACAAATGATGAGTGAGTAAAGTCCCAAGGAACTCCTCTGAGAGCAAAGAAATTTCAATAAATATTGTTAATTAAACATGAGGAATGTAAAAGACAACCAACTGTAATTGGCTCATCACATAAATAAGTAATGTATAAGCTAAACAAAGTGTGTGCTCGTTCTAGAAGGACTAGATTATATTTTGGGTCCCAAAATCCCTTTGTTGGGTGCCCTTAATACTCTTTCACCTGGTCCCTCGTGGTGCTAGCCAGATCCGTTGAGTCACCACACATGCACTAGAAGCAGGCTCGGGTTGCTATTCATCGAATGTCGGGTCACACATTCTACAATTTAGCACATCATGAACACACAATGAGGAATCTGGGGGAGTAAACTCAACCCACGTCCAAATAACATAATGGAGTAAAGGAAGTAAGCATAAATGATAAATATGGAAGTCAAAACATAATCAAATACTCATAGTTTTTCAATTCGGTTTTACGAACCTCAATCTCGTGTTCTAACTCTTTTGAACACGCCCTGAATGTGTCCCCTACTCATTTTAGACCCTCGTACTATGGTCCTTAGCCCCGTGGGTCATTAAAGAGTGTTTAGAATGTGTTTTAGATCAATCACTAGCTAGCTCAAGTCATTTAGCTTAATCAATAAGAATTGAGTATGCTGATGTTGGGTTTCGAGGATCATGTGTAGCATAAGTTTTTGAGACCTTTTCGAACATCCCTGAACCAAGATTCAATTGATCCCATTAAATTGATGTGCCAATAAAAGTCATACCTTAGCAAAAATAACTCCATGTCTACCTTGTTTTGTGTTGATCGATTCCTTTAAGATGCTGCCAGAAACGAACGTCCTTTATCAGAAATCCACACACGAATGGACGATCACAATCCAGAGTGCTAGCCCCAAAAATCCTGGGACAAATTCTCAAAAGATTCTCTAAGAAGAATTTCTCTTGGGAACTCACTCTTGAGAAAAATCACTTCACAACTGTGACCCTAATGTCTTATTTATAGTACACTAGGTCTAGTTGTAAAAGAACTCCATCTCCTATTCACACTCCAAATGAAGTCCTAGTTAAAGTCCAACTCTAAAAAGGATAAATCTACAATTATTAATCCGATAAGAGTTGTGATTTATCTAAAAATCAAATAAGAGTTAAAGTCATACTATAATTCCAATTAGAGTCCTATTCAAAATATGATTTTGTGACGACCCCAGTTCTACAACCTAAATTGAGCTCCACCCGGCCTAGACTAACGTAGACCCCGAATCAATCCTCGCGACGTCAACGCAAGCTTAGTCAGCCTTCCTAACCATCTTTCATTACATTTATAGTGAGTTATTCAAATTTATAAGTTATCAAAGTTTATGCGAAAGTGAATTCAACTCAAACAAATCTAAACAACTCTAAACAAATCAGTCAAGACAACTTAGAGTGTGAAAACCCCGCATGACACTATCAACATGTATAATAAACTGATGAAAGAGAATTCATATCATATACATGTTCCAATGTATCTCACAAACCCATATACCTCATGTTATCAAAAACAATACGTATAAGTAATACAAAACCTATAAAAGTAAGAGAATAAAGGTCGCTCCAATGTCCTTATAGTAGATCTCCAAGTACTGACCCTTTCCCTTACTCGACTGTGGTTCTGCACTCAGTCAAACATAAAAATAACGAACCCAGGTAAGTAACTCCAGTAAGATACTAAATAGCATTTCGAATTAAATAAAGCAGTCTTTATTCATGCAGATAGAAAGAAAGATATAAGGATGCATGAATTAATAAAGACTGTAAATAAATCAAATGCAATTGATACATGAGTGTCCAAAGATGCAAAATAAAGAGGCGCAAGTAGTCCCGACCAATAAGTCGTTAAGTCTTGACAAACCCTCAAGACTTGGGCTCTAGGACTTGGTATACTCACAAGCCCTAAACCCATGAGATAGTGAGACTTCCCGGAACAACCACGCTAAGAACTCACATCCCATCACGAACTAATATCCAATGTGGTGTATCCCAATATCATGACCCCGAGATGTTACTTCAGCCAGTCACTCTTCCCAAGGATCACCATTGATTCACTTGCCCTTGGATAACTCAATCACAATTAGAATGGAATTTTCGAGGATAGATATCAAAGCAATGAACAACAATATTCAATAGCTTAAAATGAGATTATCGTACAATTTCCTAGCTTATTTACTTACAACCAAACTAACCCAACGTTGGTTACGAAGCCTTACACAATGTTCCTTGGGCTTTCACGTACTTCAACAAGTCTTATTAAATCAAGAATTCACATTTTAAGAGTTATAACTCTATTTGATCAATCAATCAATCAACATCATTCATTTTATTAACTAATTAATTTCATTCATTGGTCGTGGCCATTTACATACTTATTTTTAACCAATTTAAAAGTTGTACCATGGTCCAAGCTTAGGTTCTACTCAAAGTAGGATATATAGGGATTCTAAAATTCCAACCATAGTTCATTTGGATAACAAATACCCATTTAAAACATTACACAAAGTTGTTAAGTCGTAAATACCATAATTGGATAGATTTGAATCATACTACCATGCTATGTTTTACGTTATTTTTCATTGATCAAACAAACTCTAATGGCCACAATCTTTATTGATCGTAAAGTAGGTTATACTAAGATTCAAAAGAACCTATTCGCAAGTCAATCAAACCTCATTTGATGTCTCAAATCAATCCACCAACATGCCTGCTCAAAATAGTAAGAAAAATAACAGTGCAGTCCTACTTTTTAGCATTCTTTCCGGCCTTTAAAACACTATCAAACCTTCTCCAAATCAAGATCTGATTTCCCAGGGTTGAGTTTGATATATAAACACGAAATCCCATAAAATATTTTGCTAAAAAACCTTCATTTAATTGCTTAAATCATTACCCCAAAGTAGACCAAAAATTGGATTGTTCTACAATACTAGTTTTTTTTATGCTACAAATTCGACTTTAATAGACCTACGAAACCATATCAAAATCTCAAGCTGGTTTTAAGGAACCTAATTTGATATATAAACATCAAAACCAATGTGTAAGTCTGACTAAAATCCAATGTTCAATCCTTCAAAATCATATCCCAACACGACATGAATCAAAAACAACACTAATTTAGTGAATTCATCAAGCTATGAACATGGAATTACCTAGCTTGATGTTCTTGCAAGCTTGATCACCAAATCTCCTCCTACCTCACTGGATTTCTCAATATCTTCTTCTCTTCTTTCAAGACAAAACCCTATATTTTGCTCTCAATCGATGTGTATGAGAATTGTGATCACAACCTTGACTTATTTGGTTTATTTGATAAGGTTGAACCTTAGCCATTGATCTTTTGTATACATGTATCTCAAGAAATATCTAGTGGTCCACCTTTACACTATTATCACCCAAGTCATTCTTAAATGACTCTCGTAATTGACTACTCTAGTCTTTAGATTGCTCATTACATGTATCGATGCACATCATGTAACCATTTAAATGCAGACACTAACTTAGGCCTACTATTTGAAATTAAAACATGAACACATTAAAGAAACTAAAAATCATAGTTTGCTCAAAATGGAACTTACCCATAAGCCGCTACCTCGGTCTCACGTCTACACGTAACTTGAGCCACGTCTCTTCTCTTCTTGACGCCGATATGCCCCGTGCGTACCTTCGTCGTACATTTTCGAACTTAATTAGTTTATATTGTTCAATCTTTTGTATAATATAAATAATACACATCAAACAAAAATAGCATACATCGGTGTCCACTCCCGAGATTTGGACACATGTATCACAACAAGTGGGTCCCACACACGACCCTGAAATGACACGTGGTACGAGTTAGATTTTAGGGTCATTACAGATTTACTAAGAGATAAGATTTCTAGTCACACTAGAAATGTAGGAGAATCTTGAATCCTAGTCAAACTAGGACATTTAATGAGAATCTTCAAAATGAATTTTATCAAATAAAATTCATTAACCCAGACAATATTAAATCACGCAAATCCATTCTTTATGTGCGACCCAATAGGTTCATACAACGTTGGCAGTGAACTAAAACCATTTGGTATACAAGTCATAAGCGGTCTCTAATAAGGCATTATGACTACCCAAGTTACATGACTATCAATAAATCGATACAACCTAATAGATAGTGTATATCATATCATTTTGTCACATAATATCTTTTGATTGAACATAAGACACGAGAATGTCACCCTTATGTTCAATCTACTAGTCTCGATCTCCGAGTAGACTAAAATTGTCAAGTGACATTGATCCAATCAATTCACTAGACATGGCCATTTATGAGTCTAACATATAGATATCTTTCTCTAAAAGAGAAGGACAAATTTCATCTTGATTAAATAACATCTACACATTAGTCGAATAATGACCAATCATAATCTTTATAATCATCCGGTTAAAGACAATGTTTGATTATATTAAGTCATTGGGCTCCTAATGTTGGAGTCTCTGGTGATATCAAGTCAAATGACTAAATGATATAAGTCTCATTAGAATCACTTATGACATTGACCATGTAGTGTTCTCATAGCGGGTCGGTCCAGCATATGTTCCCAACAGATACCCATTATCCTGATCCGTATCCGTATACGCATAATCATCAAATGATTATTAATCAAGACTCATACTAGTCTTAATTTATTATTGTTCCCACAATAATAACTGACTAGGGACATTTACAATAATACAATAATTATCCATGGATACTGTTATAAAAGAAACATGCATCTACTTATAATAGTTAAATAACGTTTATAAAATTGGCCTAGGGTACATACCCCAACAGCAGAAAGTTTGAGCAAGCTAAAAGTTAATTCTATTGAAAGTTTGAATCTACTAAAAGTTTGAGCTTACTGAAAGTTTAAGCTTACACAAAGTTCAAACATACTTGAAATTTTGAGAATGATCATAACTTTGAGCATGCTTTCTAGGCACAATTCCCTATATGGTAAAAACTCAAAAATATCATTGTTTATCTTAAAGTCTCAACCCTTTTAGCCTTTATGCTAATACGATCCTCCAAAATTGGTTTACACCTCATTTTTCATTATCATGCAATAAAATGGGTTAAAACATAAGCAAACGACACCATATCAACTTCCCCATAAAGTTATTATTCATCTTTTTCCTCACATAATCACTACCCAACAATAACATTAACTTCAAAAATGATTCCCTAACAATGGATTCTTACTCATTGAAGGTCAATCTACTCTTATGGACCTTTCATACACCAAAATCCATGAAGAACAACAATCTTAAAACATACATCATCGAGATTTGGTGAAGAACATACCTATGGCTTTAATGGAGTCGTCTCTCTTGTTCTACCTCTCTTGCATCCCCAAATATTTTCAACAATTTCACTCACAAAGTCACCAAATCCTTCACATTTCTTCTACTTCTCCTCCTTGCACCACATTCTCTCTCCTCTCTATTTTCTTTTATTCAAATAAGAGAGAAATGGGAAGCTTGGGGTTTAAATAATTATCCATTATTTGGAACCTCAAGTGGGTATCTCAATCACATCTAAGGTAAATATCTTTCCAACACATATCCCACTACATCTCTACTAACAACCACCTATCATTTTTGGACGTGACACTTAGCATGCAACTAGTCTCCAATTGGTCCACAAACACAAGGCATAGTACATTTCCCATTTTGCACATGAACTTTTAAAATAATTACATGCAAATCAAGTACCACCCACTTTATATTTGCCCTTGGATCTAACAATAATTGCAATCAAACCATAAGCATATGTTTTCAAATTAATTTAATTAACTTGACTTATGTACATTATCATATGGTTAATGTAATTAGTTACATAATTAATCGATTTGTCGTCCCACTAACCCTCCACTACTCGCCTACTCGATACCTGCGTTAACATACCTTATGAGGTGAATACCTGTCATACAATCTCTCTTGGTATAACAATACAAACACAAAAATGTGATGTATTAACGAATAAACTCATAAACTTGCATCGCAAATAAAAAATCAACAGACAAATAACTAATGTACTTAAGTCGATGTGTGTCCTAGCTTATCCGCGGCTTTTAACGTGGATCTGAGCTGGCATCCTTATCTGAAATTCTGAAATAAATAACACATTAAAAAATGAGCCATTACAATTATTCCCAACTAAGGAGAATTTCGTCACAAAATTCAAGTAAAACTAATCGTTGTACCATGAAATAGATGAGGGTATCGCTATCGCATAGTCGACTCGAGCTCCTAAATGAGTCCATCTGTCTCATGATGCTGCCTACGAACTAGAGCCTTATAGAACTTCCTACTTTTAAGCACCTAAACCCTGCAATCAAGGATTGTTATCGATAGTTCCTCATAAATCGCGTTAGGTTGAACCTCAATTTATCTCAAGTCAACCATCGGTCTTGGTCCTAACCTAGCCAGTCTTAATATAAGACGTGAAATATCAGATAGACCCTAGCTAACTCAGCAAGTAGCTTTAAATGATATGCAATGTTGCCAGCTCGTGTTGTGACTCTGAATGGTGTAATAAATCTCGGCACCAGTTTCCTTAATCCCAAATCTTTACTAACACTTCTAAGGGGAAGCCTTCAGGTAAACCATGTCACCCTCCTCATAGCTCAGATCCTCGTGATACTTATCTGCATACTTTTTTTGTTTATCTTATATGGCTCGTAGTCTTTGACGAATCTGTCTAATCTTCTCTATGTGATCAACAACTATCTTTGACCCAATGATCACTATATCCTTTGGCTCTGCCCAACATGCATGTGATCTACAAGGCCTCTCATATAACACCTCAAATGGTGGCATTTTGATACTTTCCTGATAGTTGTTGTTGTATGCAAACTCACATAGAGGTAGATAATCTTCCCACGAACTTCCAAATTGCATAACAGAAGCCCTGAGCATATCCTTAAGAATCTATATCAATTTCTCTAATTTTCCATCTGTCTGAGGATGGTAAGTAGTACTAAACTGCAACCTGGTGCCAAACTACACCTCATAGCCTCCCAAAATCTCGAAGTCAACCAGGGATCTATGTCTGATATAACAAAAACTACCACTCTATGCAATTTAATAATTTATTGCTAAAAAAATATGTTTAGCTATGGGAACGTATATCTCATCGAAATAGGAATTAAGTGAGCTAATTTCATCAACCCGTTAATCACAACCCAAACAACATTATGTCACCTCAAAGTCCGTTGTAGTCCACTGAAAAAATCCATAGTGACATGCTCCCATCTCCATTGTGGAATAGGAAGCGGCTGTAGTAGCCTTCACTTGTTGGCAGATGTCACAACTTCCGACATATGCTCCTACATCCGCCTTCATCCCCGACCACCAGAATAATCGCTTTAAGTCATGTACATCTTGGTCTGGCTAGGATGAACTATATGTGAGACATGTGTGCACACTCAAGAACCTCATCCCGTAGTTCCTGATCCACAGGTATCCACAACTTCCCTCAGTGTTGGGAACCCATTAACACTAGGCAACCCATTCAATAAATACAATCAAATCTCTCATCTTACCACAAAAGTACAAATCAGCTGTAGTAAATACCTATATCACGCACTACGAAAGTGCATATGTCGCACAATTGTCAACCGTCAATCTTGCTCCTGCTCAATGTGTCAGCTACTACGTTCACTTTCCTACGGTGATATTTAATAGAAAAGTCGTAGTCCTTCAGTAGCTCCAGTCATCTCCTCTTACTCATGTTCAGATCTTTTTGAGTAAAGGTATAGAGCAGATTCTGGTGATCTGTGCATAAGGTGAACCTCTCTCCGTAAAGATAATGCCTCTAAGCCTTCAGTGAAGGATAACCGCTACAAGCTCTAAGTCGTGCACTGGATAATTCCCCTCTTGGGGTTTTAACCATCTGGAAAGATAAGCAACTGGTCTACCTTCCTGCATCAATACACATCCAAGAACAATGCATGACCATATGTGTAAACTAATAAACTCTTGCCCGGCTCTGGAAGTTCAACACTGGTGTGAAAGTCAATCTTATATTCAACTCCCAGAATGCCTGTTCACACTCCTCTAACCAGTCAAATCTAACATCTTTTTTAGTCAATTTGGTCATCGGCGCTGCAAATGAATAAAAATCGTAAACAAATCGATAGTAGTATCTAGCTAGTCACAAAAATTTGAATATTGGCAATAGACTCAAACGTCCTCCAATCAATGATAGCTTGAATCTTCTCTGAATCCATAGAGATACCTTAATTACTGATGACATGTCCTAAAAATATCACTACACTCAGCCACAATTCACACTTGCTAAACATGGTGTACAACTTATGCTCTCTAAATATCATCAAAACTGCCCTGAGATGTCTCTCGTGCTCCTCATGAGTCCTACTGTAGATCGAGATATCGTCAATGAAAATTATGAAAATCTATCTAAATATGATCTCAAAGCATTGTGCATCATATCTATGAAGATCACTGGGGCGTTAGTCAACCCGAATGACATGATTATAAACTCAAACAACCCGTCTCTCGTGTTGAAAGTGGTGTTCTTGATGTCATCTTCTTGAATCCTCAACTGATGAAAACTTGAACGAAGATCAATCTTTGAGAAGAACTCGGCGTCTGCTAACTGGTCTAACAGATTTTCTATCCTAGGAAGTGGATAATGATTCCTAACTGTCACCTGAATCAGCTTCCTATAGTCTATACACATCCTCATCAAGCCATCTTTCTTCTTCATGAACAACATTTGAGCTCCCCAAAGTGACATACTAGGGTGGATGAAACCCTTCTCCAATAAATCATCAAGTTGTATCGTAACCTTCTCTCGCTCTGATGGTGACATCTTGTAAGGTCTATTGGCGATCGGTTGATTCATTAGTATCGGCTCGATAATAAACTCAATCGCTCATGGCAGTGGCAATCTTGGTAGATCATCCGGAAATACGTCGATGAAATCTCTAACTACCGGAACATCATCCACCTTAACCTCGATCCTAACCTTCGGTTCAACTATCTCTGCAAATGCCCACATCTCTTGTAACGTAGCTAGTCGACCCCTAGTGATAGGTAAGTTTGTTGTGGATCCAACTAGCGAGAACTCCGGTATCTCAGGGAATGCGAAACTCACTCTCTTACCAAAACAGTCTTTCCATACATGATAAGGTGATAACCAATCCATCCCGAGAAGTACATCGAACTATAGGTACTCTAACACTAGGAGATCCATTGGTAACTGATGTCCTCAACCTCTATCATCACGTATTTACATATCCTGTTAGGGTATATCTTGTCCTCACCGGCCGTACTGAGAACAAGGTGTGTGTCTAGTGTTTATGCAACAAGCCTTAACTCTCCAATAATCTGTCCAGTAATAAATGATAAAGTACTACCAAAACCAAACATAGTATGTATACGTTTGCTATGAATATGTAACGTATCCTCGACGAGCTTTCTGGTCACTCCGTCATTTGGCTTTGTTACTATTTGGGTCCTCTCACTGACCAAATTTGGTTCATGTCGTGGTGACGATGGTGCTCTGTAGTCTGCCTTCAAATGTCCCCTCTGACCACACCTACGTCTATTCATCATGTCAACCTATCCGTCTCTGGATATCTGCTCTAACCTCGGCCTCTAACCATTATCATGTCTTCCCTGATCTATACCCTAACGGTACAGCTATAGCTGCTACTTACGTTGCTCAGTCTGTGCTAGTGTCATAGCATGAACTTGTTGTTTATCCTCCTATTGAAATTGAGTGTCCTAATGATCATCCTTACGGTCCTTGTCCCATTTATCGTCCTTCCAACCTCTGTCTAAATGATCCTTTTTCATTTTAGCCTCCGGTCCAATCGAACCAGTTTGTACCTCAGTCACAGTAATATGCCTACCTTCTCTCATCATCAGAAAGATCTCGTGTAACTGCATTTTATCGTAGATCTCCTATAGAGTAGGAGCCCCAAATGACACCACTACCATAATAATTCTCTCATCTACATGTCTTGTGAAGTAATAGATCTGCAGTCGCTCTGTCCCTGCCACATCCATCGAGAACTCTAACAGATACCTGTAACGCTCCATATATTGCATCAGTGAGTGGTTAGCCTTTCTCATGGCAAGAAACTCCTCTCTTAACCTTAACTTAACCTCCATAGGTATATATCGGTCATAAAACAACTCTCTGAACTCTGACCATGTCATCGGCTCTGCATGTATGTCCTTATATGTGGTCAACTAGACTGCTGCAAGACCGCTCAAACGTGCTCCTAATAGACGTGCATGAACTCTCTCGTTGTTCCGCGTCAGCTTATCGAAAAGCTAATGGGGGCCTCAG
Source organism: Stephania yunnanensis (assembly GCA_039657365.1). Taxonomy (NCBI): domain Eukaryota; kingdom Viridiplantae; phylum Streptophyta; class Magnoliopsida; order Ranunculales; family Menispermaceae; genus Stephania; species Stephania yunnanensis. The sequence continues at coordinate 46,069,716 of CM077585.1, read as the reverse complement.
GGTCACCACCTCCATAGAAGAAACCTAGCTGAAACTTCATACACTCTATCAAAAGCTTCACCTCTAGGGCCAACGTGAATCCTATCGCAAAAGTAATAGTAGTCAACAACTTTGTAGTTGTGGGTGGGGGTGTAGGAGTCGAGTCTCCAGGTGGAATGACAACTGGTGTAGGTCCCTCTAATCGTGTCTCTGCAACTGCTCCACCAATCGGTGTCTACAAGACAACCGGGGCGACGACTATCCCTGTGGGTGCTACAACTGCCACTGAGTCTCGAGTGTTGTAGCCGTAGGTGTAGTGAGTGTCGTAAGTGCAGTGGACTAATCCCGTAATAGTCGGAGTACCTCCGCCATCTGAGTCTCATGGGTTGCGAGTCGATCCTCCACACTTTTTGTGATAGGGGAATCCTTAATTGCATCGCTAGTCTATCCAATCTCTTTAGGCGTCATCGACTGTCCATTCATAATCTGCATCGAGAAGCATGCAATGGATCAGCCTCAGGTTTCGACATCTAAGGTTTGTTTATTAGATTTTTATGGTCTTTCATTTAAATTTCCCAAGTTCTTAGAACTCGGGCTCTTATAACAACTGTGGTGGCCCCGCACCCTAAGGTAACCTTGGGGTGTCGTCGTATCATGTGCTCCTTACTTAGTGAGCCCAACTGCACATGTCTGGCACCTGCCTATCCATCTCATTTCTCGATATTTGTGTCCACGTATGTGTCATTAGTTTAGTTAATCGGTTATTCATATTTTTCCTCTGTTATTTTCTTAAGTCTTTCAATTCCTTAAGTTTAATTGTTAGTTGTTTATTCAAGTCCTAGTCGTCCTAGTGGTTAGTGTTTTACAAATTAACAGTTAATCACACTTAACTATAAATCAGTAGAAGTCTTAATTAGAGTAGGTAAAACATAAAGTTCATCTTAGTATATATCCTCATTCATATGAGCATGTCCTACTGTGGAAAACTCGGAAAAGTACTTTATATAAAGGCAAAAATACCATAGGGCAGTATATATATACATGTACAGTGTCACTCTAGTCTTCCAAACACCTAAAATAAAACAAAATGTCCAAAATAAACACGTACTAGTAGGTCCTCGATAGCAGGCAATTAGATGCAGTCGCCTAGGATCCCCTTACCCCCATTGGTACTAGGATCTCCACTCGACATCACAAAAGATAGATTACGAGTCCAGTGAATAAAATCCCAAGGAACCCTTCTGAGCATTCAAATGATAAAGTAAAGGAAATTCAATAAATATTATTAATTAAACATGCGAAGTGTAAAAGACATGCAACTGTAACTGGCTTATCATATGAATAAGTAACACATAAGCTAAACAAAGTGTGTGTTTGTTCCAAATATACTAGGTTATACTTCAAGTCCCAAGATCCCTTCATTGGGTGCCCTCAATACTCTTTCACTTGGTCCCTTTCGGTGCTAGCCAAATTTGCTAAGTCATCGACACGTGCACCAGAAGCAAGCTTGGGTTGCTATTCACCAAGGGTCGAGTCACACGTGCTATAATCTAGCGCATCATGAACACACAATGAGGAATCCGGGAAGTAAACTTAACCCACGTCCAAATAACAGAATGAAGTAAAGGAAGTAAGCATAACTAATAAATAGGGAAGTCAAAACAAAATCAAATACTCAAAGTTTTTTAATTGGGTTTTACAAATCTCAATATCGCATTCCAACTCTCCCAAACACACCTCGAATGCATCCCCTACTCGTTTTAGACCCTCGTACTATGGTCCCCTAGCCCCTTGGGTCATTAAAGGGTGTTTAAAATATGTTTTAAGTCAATTACAAGCTAGCTCAAGTCATTTAACTTAATCAGTAAGAATTGAGCATGTTCAAGATTTGAGCATGCTGAAAGTTTGAGCAAGCTAAAAACTGAGTCTACTAAAAGTTCGAGCCTACTAAAAGTTTGAGCTTACTCAAACTTTGAACATACTTGAAACTTTGAGTATACTCATAACTTTGAGCATGCTTTCTGGCATAACGCTCTATATGGTAAAAACTCAAAAAATATAATTGTTCATCTTAAAGTCTCGACCCTTTCGGCCTTCATTTTTCATTATCATGCAATAAAATGGGCTAAAACATAAGCAAAAAGTATCAAATCAACTTCTCCATAAAGTTACTATTCATTTTTCCTCATATAATCACTACCTCACAATAACAATAACTTCAAAAATGATTCCCCAACAAGGGATTCTTACTCATTAAGTGTCGATCTACTCTTTGTACCTTTCATACACCAAACGCCATGAAGAACAACAATCTTAGAACATGCATTATCAAGATTTATTGAAGAACATACATATGGCTTTAATAGAATCGTCACTCTTGTTTTACCTCTCTTCGATCCCCCAAAGTTTTCAACAATTTCAATCACAAAGTCACCAAATCCTTCACATTTCTTCTCGTTCTCCTCCTTGCACCACGTTCTCTCTCATCTCTATTTTCTTTTGTTCAAATGAGAGAAAAATGGGAAACTTTAGGTTTAAGTATTTATCCATTATTTGGATCCTCGAGTGGGGTATCCCAAGACACATTTAAGATAAATATCCTTCCAACACATAACCTACTACATCTCTACTAGCAACCACTTGTCATTTTTTAATGTGACACTTAGCATGCAACTAGTCTCCAATTGGTCCATATACACAAGCATAGTACATTTCCCATTTTGCACGTGATCTTTTAAAATAATTACATGCAAGTCAAGTACCACCCACTTTATATTTGCCCTTGGATCTCAATATAATTACAATCAAACCATAGGCATATGTTTTCAAATTAATTTAATTAACTTGACTTAGGTACAATTATGGTATGGTTAGTGTAATTAGTTACATAATTGACCCATTTGTGATCTCACTAACCCCCGACTACTCGCCTACTCGATACCCTCGTCGACACACTTTACAAGGCGAATACCCGTCATACAATGTTGAATGATATAAGAATTCAAACATAAACATGCGATGTATTAACAAATAAACTCATAAATATGCATCTCGAATAAGCAATCATTAGAAAAATAACTAGTGAACCTAAGTCGATGTGTGTCCTAACTTATCCGTGGCGTCCACGTGGATTTAAGCTGGCATCCTAATCTAAAATTTTGAAATAAATAACGACATTAGTAAAATGGGTCGTTACACCTACTATTTGCTCCTTGGTAATTCCACACAAAAATAGAAAGATCTAACAATTGTATCGATATAATGACAAAATAAAAGGGGTACTTGACATTCATCTAACGCACAGGCCTCAACTTCATTATCATCCTCAGGCATGGACGATGTCTCATCTCGATCTAGATCAAAGGGAACATAATAGCCAATATTTTCCTTGAAGCTTGCGGCTTCTCTTCTTTCCACATATAGGTGGTGTTTGTTTCTTCTGCAGATAGGGTTCACAGTTTTGAGTCTGCTCTTTAGTGGGATTGTATCTCGATAGTCAGATGATCTGATCTTCCCACCCAAGTCTTTGGGTTTAGAACTAGTCATGTCAGGTAAGGCTGGGGGATTAATCGGCAGTAACCATAGATCATTTCACTCGGGTATTCGAATAATAGTATGTTTAGAGGGATCTAGTGTAATAGATTGGAGAATCCCACCTTGTTGGTTAGTATCACCGTGAGGGGTCTGGAGGTTGGGAGCAATGAGGTTCATATGGATGGCAGTGGTTTCGGTCAAGTGAGTAGCTTCGGAGGGGGATTGTGGTGGTTACTTATGTGTATTTAAAGGTCTCACCTCTGAAGGGTCACAAGAGATTTGGAATCATAGGAAAGCTTGCACCGAGATTCATTGGTCTATTCAGAGTGAAGAAAAGAATAGGCAAAGTTGCTTATGAGTTGGAGTTGCCACCTCAATTAGTTGGGATCCACCCAGTTTTTCACATATTGATGCTTTGACTGGACATGTTAAAAGGAAGCATACGACCAATGGTGGATGTGATTCAAATAGATAAGAGAGAGGACATCACCTACGAGGAGCAGCTTATTCAGATATTAGACCGTCAAGTGAAGAGATTGAGGAACAATGACATTCCATCGGTTATCGTCAAGTGGTAGCACCATGAAAACGAGGAGCTGACTTAGGGATTGGAGTCCTATATGCGTAAGCATTTCTAATACGTATTCTAGATTCTAGCAAGTTTTACTTTAAGTTTATTCAATTTTAAGGATGAAATTCTAATTAGTTAGGAAGGGTGTAACAACCTGAATATTCTAACTCATGCCACGTGTTATTTTAAGACTGTGTCGAGCTCGGTCAACCCTCAGGAGTTGATAGTGATGTATATTACTTTTATTATGTGATAGTTATATTACTTAGTTATACCAACTACACACAATTTAGGTTTTATTTTTTATCTAATGCTATGTTGTCGAGGTAAGAGTGAGAAGTCCTTCGAAATGTGAGCACGCTACGAGTGATTGGTATATAGGAAGATCAGTGCAAAGGTGGGACTTAGGCTAATACTATTTTTTTGTCTAATAGCCTAAGCTATGAAATTCCATTACTAAGCAAAGTATCTAACTAAATGAAGAAAGTGCCACTTAAGCATATAAATTCAAATGCCTAACTCTATGGAAATAGAAATAATGAGCTATATAAACTCCAAGTAAATTATGAAGACCTTAATTTACATTAGGATAGTTCTAGTGATTTAAAAAATTTATCTCATCATGACTAAGGTTGCGTACTTTGATTTAATTTTTTGATATTAATGTAGTGCATATGGTATGGATGGTAAATATCATAAGAAACAAGGTCATTGATTAGGGAAATGAACATAGGTTGCATGAAAATTTTCTAAATAAACCAATGGCACTCTTGTAAGTTCACTATTCATGGTTAAGGTGGACCAATGAGATGATAAGTAGAATCCATGTGTCACCATGAGAAAACAGATGGGAAACTTTGATTTGAAGAAAATTAAGTTAGATTAGCTTAGTCAATCAAGTCTTAATGATTCTAATCTTATTTCTGATATATAAATAACTAGCTTATTCTATCTTCTTCAATTAGAGAAGAAAAACACACCATTAATGGAGTAAAAGAGGCTTGAATAGAAAGAAGAAAAAAATCAATTAGACTCACATTATCTCAAGGCAAACCACTATTTTCCTTCTTTCCATATTCTCTTCATATGTACATGCATGATCTACTTCACCTTCTATCATCCTATCTTAGATTGTGGTCTATTCATCTCTTCCATTACCCTATTTTAATCAGCCTATGCAAAATGTGCATGCTAATTATACGTCTCATTAATATCTTATTTAAGTGAGAGTTCATTCTTTCTTGCATTACTCAAATTGAAGTGTGTGTCTTCTCTTTAAGAATCTATCAATTTAATCCATGAGATCAATGTTTTAGCGAAACTTCATATAATTAAGATATGCATTTTATGCGAAAATAAAAATTAAAAGTATGTACATGGTAGGTTAATAGCTAATACATACAATTTATGTTTGGCATTTTTTTTTAATATGCATCATCTATCCTAGGATTTCCATAGTTATGGCAGTTAAGAAGGTATTTATTGATATGTGATTTAATAAAATGATGATGAAGGAAAGATCATGCCTATACATTACTCTATTCAATATTAATTATTAGAACCTTAGATAGCTAATGCAAAATATGCATATAAGGTGATTAATGGCTTAATAGACCTAGTAAGTTGTAGTGAAATAAATAAATGAATGAGACAAAAGTATGAAATAATTAATCAATAATCATATCATATCAATGGTTGGAAGGTGACGTAGACATATGTATATATTAGGTAGATAAGGGTACATATGACTTCAGTCCAAAATATGAAATATTTGTTCAAATAACCATATCAAATCAATGGTTGGAATGTGACAATTAGACATATGTATTGGCATGTATGTATATGTATATATAAGACATTAGGTATATTTGTATAACATTGTTTACACACACATACACATATATTCGTGAATATATATATAAGAATGTAAAGTAAGTCAAATTAGGATTGTTTTGAACTAAAAGAATCTAAATCAAATTTTAATGGTTTTTAAACATCTAAAACCAACGTAAATGGATACTAAGGCCAAGCGAGCTAGAGTCGGGCGTCGGGTGTTGATTGAAATGCATGTTAGGAGTCGCGGAGGCATATTTTCCGCGTTGTTTGAGATAAGTAAACCAGTAAGGATCTTCATATCATTTTCGTTTCTTTATTCTTTAAATTGTAAATTAGTTTTTTCATGGATTCTCATTCATATTATGAGTGCGTCAGGGCAACATGAGTCAGGAATGTATCTTCGGGGTGTGGTTGTCGACTTGCAACCCGGACCATGATCTCAATTCACTAGATTTAGTCGGAATGAAAAGTGTTTTATCCATGGCACTGTTGAGCAAGCATTGTTGCATCCTAGAACCCGAGTATGCCTAGCTTTCCATGACTCTATGACCCCGACCATGTGGCACTCGTACTCGGTGGTTTGGACTATTTGGGTGCCTCTCTTTTTAGCTTCTTTTACATTCATTTCTTGTAGTTTACATCTACCACTCTTATTATCATGCATTTTACTTATTTATTGCTTTCATTATCTCTCGCATGATTCTTGGACTGTTTTATATTACGCGTGAATTATCGATATCCTTCTGGCTTTACTCACTAGATTTTTCTCCTTTGGTGAAAATTGCGGATCCACAGGCGAGTAAGGGCAAGGCGCAGGTGATTGGTGACTTACTCTGAGACATCGAGCAACCCTCACTTTAGTCATTTTGTAGGTTTCTTGTTGTATTATATTTACTATATACTTGATGCTTTGTAAACCTGTGATACATTATGGGTTTTGAGAGACTTATGACTTGTATATCACTTTGTTTACTTTCCGCACTTGGTCACTAGATATACAGTTTAATATATGTGGGCACCACTAATAGGTTGTCTGATTCTTTCATTTACTTGTCAAGTTATTTAATTTTCTAAATTGCTTCCTCTTAAATTTTAAAACTTGCTAAATTGATTAACTTGTAAAAATTGGAAATCTCAAATAACTCAACTCCTAATTATTAAATGACTTAATTTATGAAAAGTAAGGCTAACTAGGATTGTGTTAACCTTACGAGGACTGACTAAAGGGTCCACATAGCCTTAGGCGAGGCTAGGCCCTATTTATGGAAAACTAGTCGTCACACAATCTTTGTCGAAGATCGCACTATCTTTCATCTCTGCAAATAAACTCCACAATTTTCATTTAACCGAAGGAGCAATACTGGTCAACATGAAAATTAGGGAATGGCAATTGTGATTTTCTTATTTCAATCAAATACAGTCTATTAATGTGGTAGTAAAAAACACTCAATATGGTGGAAATTGAAGAAATTCGGTGGTATATGGATGTATCTCATATATCTTTGAATGCATTGTTCAAAAAGGATTTTTAAAATACGATGTTAAACACAACGAATCGTGCAAAGTGGAATAGCTTTTCATTTATGTCATCGACCTTAACCCCAACTAATTTGAAATTGAGGCACTAATAATAATTTCAACGAGAACAAAACCACAACCATAAATATACATAATAATTATAAATCTAAAAATTAAAATAGTTTTTTTTTAAATGCTAAATAATGCATTTACATAATTACTATGCAATATTTTGAGGGAGCGGATAAACGAATCCCATTTTTATTGATCTTACCCTATTATTGAAGCATACCTTGAATTTGAATTTGAATTTTTAAACGAACCCACTTATTTTTTTGAAACCCCCAAAGTACCCTTTGTAATGACCCATTACCTTAAGTAGGTGATTAGCATTAACCCAAATCTTAATTAAATTAAGTTAGGCTCTTGGTAAGTCTGGTGTAACTCAATTAACATGTGCGTGGATTTGCGTGATGTTTGGTGTTTATATTTGGTGTTTCCTTAATGTTTGGTGTTTACATTTTGTGTTACAATAGCACTTCACACAATCATATTTGCCTCGGGATATATGTTGGGTTTAATGATGAAGAGGAGACATGAGGTGAAGTGGTTAAGCTAAACAAATGATGAGATGTAGAGAATCATCTCATCTTTCTTTCCTCATCATTATCACCTCTTCATCGATACCTCTTCGTCGTCACTGCCTTCTACACCGTTGTCACCTCCTTCATCTTGTTTTTGATGCCACCTTCATCATCATCATCCTCATTGATGTGTTCATCTTCTTTGTTGGTAAGCTCATACACTCTCTCTGGTTTGTTTTAATTCTAATGGGGTGTGATGGTTGTAGTGGTGGTGTATGTGTGTGTATTGTTGGAGTTGTGACCAGTGGTATGATGATGATGATGATGATGTAGGAAGTCCAGAGGATGATCAGAACCTCTGAACATGGGTGGTAGTGAAGTGATACTGGTAGATTGGCGTTGGTTGTCCATGTGTGGTGATCATTTCAAATTTAAGCTCTTGAATTGAGCCTATATTGCATCTCTATATCAAATCGCATAACTTTTTATATGCTTATCCAAATTGGCCGATTTTCGAGTATTTTTTTGATCAATATGTTAGGGAGCGTTCCACCAAAAATTATAATTTTTGGATGTATATGTTGAGAGTTATTATTTTTATAAGGTGATGTCTGAAACTAGCTGTTATATGCAGACTGGTTCGGTGTTTTATGTATAACTCCTTTGTTTTTCGTCATAATCAAGCAAACCTTTCCTTTTTGGAAATCTAAAAAGAAGTGATTCAACTCTTTAATAGGGTGTGTTCATCAAATTTCGATGTTTAAATGCTCAAAAAGAAGCTGTAACATTTCAACTAGAAAATAGTTTGTAGGAGCATTTTTTACTTAGAAACAGATAGGGAAAAAGGGAGTTTGAGTCATGGGACTTGAACCAAACTTTGGCTAGGGTTTTAGGATGATATTAGAACTAGCCTAAGACTATAATTGATCAAAATTATTCCATGCTTATGTAGATTTATCGGGGAGTTCTTTAAGAGACTCGAGAGGTTCGAGTTCTTTAAGAGACTCGAGAGGTTCGACAAGGATAGGAAATACGAGTCGAGTGACACATATCGAGCGTGTACAATAAGTTTCCCGTATATCTTATTATTTTTGGTAATGATAAGTGGGATCATCTCTAAGAAATTTATCAAGCTTCTCTAGGAAAAAGTCTTTCAATGATTTTTTATTACTTTTTACTTTAATTTATTTAATTTAATTAAAACAGGAATTAAAATTTTCAAATTCAATCTATAATACTATAATAATTAACTAAACTAATTAAACTAACTTAACTATCACAATTCAAATTCACTAATATTCAATAATAAATAAATATCTAAACAAACATCCAGAACAATGAAACAGCAATTTGTTTGCATCCAAACACGTTACTCAAATCATATAGTCATGAACATACTTTGTAAAGTACTTTAGATCATTAAAATATAATCATAAGTAAAGAGATAACCCTTATCAAGCCATTAGTTCTCCTTATACAGGTGGAAAAGCCACATTCTAATTTTATTGAGCTAACTCTTTGAATACACAAAAAATTAACTTTATGAAATAAAACTGCATGAAACCTTATGAAAACTTCGAATTATTAAATTTAATATATTCGAAAGTCACTTCAATACTAAACTTAGATCTCAAATTCACCTAGGATATACAAACGGTAATAAACATTTCAAACAATCCTAATTACTACTTTAAACTAGATAATGAATCCAAATATCACAATACACATTAAAGACTATGAATGCAATGAAAAGTTCATGATTAAATTCCATGAATAATAATCTATTAAATTAGTGAATCAAATAATATAATTGGTTTAAAGCATTAGGCACAAAATCATTGCATCGTGACTACATTGTAAAACATATCGGTTTTATGTTTAGACTTTGTTTAGATTAATAAACTACTCGTCCATATTCATAAATAACATCACAATAATGTAAATAAAAGACATAGATAAATACCTCAGGAGTAAATACTTTGAATCTTCAAATCATCTCCAAAAGCAATGTCCTTAATGTCATTCTACAAATATAGACTCATTTTTAAAGTTATCATTATTTTGAAACTCTAGTTTTGGGAGTTAGGATGATTTCAAAACTTAGATGATTGAAGTTCATGCTTGGTTTTATTAATTTTTGGAATACATCAAAGCAAAGGTAATTTTAAAATTTAATGTATCAATTGATTGGTTGCTTAATGAATTTCAATAAGTCATGTTATTTTTTGTGATTATTCTTCTTTTTCTTTAAATCTTGTTTGACGTTGAGTATTTCATGTTGTTCTCTAGATTTTTGTCGTTTAGAATGACAATGAAAATACTTAAGAAAATGAAAAAAATAAAAAAAGTCACATTTAATTAGAGAGCAATTAGTCGTTAGAGAGAAATAGAGAAATTTGGTATAAGAGAGAAAATTTAGGAGGTCAGAGATTTGGTAGTAGATATATTAAGAAATAAAGTACGAGAGAATCAAAAAGAGATTGTGATCGGTTGTTACTTAGTTCACTTTTCGTTCTTTTTAGTGTAGAAATAAATTGTCAGACCCTACCTAATGAGGGCATCTGACCGACCTAGATTACCTTAAATCCTTGATAATCTAGGAGCCTTTAAACTCTCCATCAATAAATAAACAATATAATTATCTCGTGATGATCAAATATAATACTTCACCAACCATAAAGGATTCTAAAGTAAATCTTAAACCTCAAAGTTTATTTAGATTAATCAAATAATCCTCGAAGTTTCATCGAAATCACACTTTATTTATTTTGAACTAAAAAACTTCTCAAAATCAATAATCAATTCATCCAGAATCTCATGTAAATCAATATCAAATATAAAAATATCTCTAAATAGTCATGAATTGAATCGCATTAGTTCAATTTATCAAAACCCTAACCCATGTAGGTAGAATTTATCCCAAATTGACGTAAATCAATCCAATATACCAATTAAAACAATTTCTACTAATTTTTATCAAAACCTAACGAAAGAAATCGAGGAATCGTGAGAATTCAAATTGAATTGTGGAAAATGTTCTGCATTAAGAATTTACAAAATTGTGAACCAAATACTTTGTTTCCACCATGAAAACTTTGCTCGAACTGACCGTCTTGCGATTCTCTACAGTGTTGTAGAAAGAAACTAGGCAAAAATCGGACGCATGGATCTCCATGAGGGAAATAGAGATTTGAGGGGTTTAGGTCAAAAATGATTTCTAACATTCTGTTGAACGAGTTTTGAAAGAAATGAATGATTTTTTTTAATTATTTATATATAAACTCTCAGCTACTTGTCACCAGCTTAATTTCTTTTTATTTGTTAATACTCGAAATCTTTATTTTAACGTGTTTTAGCTTTCGATGCTAGTTTTGGATATGATTATTTACCAAATTGAGCCAAACTCTCGACAAAACAATTCAATTCTATAAAACTTCCATAACACTAGTTTTGGTCACACCAAAACCCCAAAAATCTTAACTTTTTCTATGACATACTAAAATCTTCCGAACCAATCCTCTTGCCATACTTAACCAAATTTGCACCAATTTAGACTCAATCTTTACCTCGAACCACCATCGACCGATATGAAGCTCAAAACAAGGTTTTGCACCAACTTCGTTCTCATTTCACGCTCTCATATCCTAAGCTTACACGCAAATAGGGGCAAAATCCCCGCATCAGCTCGTTAAGTTCATTTAAATTCACTTTTTAATTTTTAAACTTAAATAAAATTATTTTTCTCGAAATTTAAAGCAAATGTTTAGGTCAACATTTTTATTATTTCGGCACTCATTTCGATACATATCTCAAGATAATACATGTGAAATATCGAATTTACTTGAACTTGAATTTCAAAAATAACAATATATAGTACACAACATTAGGCACACATCACATAAAAATGAAATTACTCAAAAACCTCAATTTCACCGGTCTTTAACTCCCAACTCATGGCTAAGATTTTAATTAGTCTCCGTTAATCCCTGATTAGCCATAATTGTCGATTTAAAGATTTTGGGATTAGACATAAATAGCACTCTTTTACAACAACAACAACAACAACAACAACATAGCCTCAGTCCCAAATAAATAGCACTCTTTTAATTCTTAAAAAAATATATGTATCTACGAAAAGAAATATACGTATAAATAAGGTAATAAAGATTTGGAAATCATAAGTTTTAACTAATAAGGTTTAAAAGTGGGTCCTTTTGACAAATAACTCTTTTTAATGCTAACTTTACATGGTAGCTTAAAATAATTTAAAGAAACTATACACAATAAGGTAAAATAATTTAGATTCATGACTTTTAGCTAGATACACAAGTTTTTCTCTTCTCTTTACATTTTCTTTCATGTCAAGTGTTAACATGCTTTTCTCAAATTTTCTTTATCTCCAAAGGCATATGTGTCTAGTCCACTTACTATATACATATTTTTTTAATAAAAAAGTGGGGCCCCTAAAAAATAGGGCCCTTGACGGTTGCCCTATCTATTTGGTTTTGGCATGGTCATAACCTCGATGCACATTAACTAGGGAATGATTTAGATGTTGGAAGAGAGTAAATGAAGGGGCTAATTGTCCATTCATGACGTATAATGGGGGTGTCAATTCACCACATAGTAATTCAATGAAATTTTTTGAAGATTTATCGAGTGTTACTCAACATATTGATAAAGTAATAATTGCACAAACTTCAGAATATGTTCAAAAAAATAGGTTGCGGGTTAAGGTTACAATTGAGGTCATTCAACGGCTTAGTGTACGAAGATGCGCATTAAGAGGTCATCATGAAGCTTCAACTTCAGAAAATCGAAGAAATATCATAGAAATGGTAAAGCTCATAAGCAGATTAAATGTTAACATCAAGGATGTTATACTAGACAATACTCTAAGGAATGCAACGTACACGCCACCAAAGATTCAAAAGGAGATTTTACAGATTTAAGGCTAACATGATAAAGAACAAAGTTCGTGAAGAAATTGGAGATGGAAAGTTTCATTTGTTAGTTGATGAAGCCAAGGATTAATCTGAAAAAGAAGAAATGGCAATTTTGTTAAGATTTGTGGAAGGTCAAAGTTTAGTTAAATAGCATTTTTTCGATAATGTCTAAGTCGAAAACACTGCTGCTTCAACACATAAGAAAATGCATATGTAACTCTCTTGCTCGTTATAACCTATTTATCGATGACTTGCACGATCAATTATATGAATATGCTAGCAACATGCATAATGCATTGAATCGGTTAAAAGCTTTATTTCTTAGGATTGTCTATATGCATATTATGTGGATTGTCTTGCTCATTAACTACAGCTAGCATTAGTTGCAACTTCTAAAAATGAACCATCAATTTGGGTATTTTTTTTAAAGATGACATATATAGTTAACCTTATAGGTTCTTCTCTAAAACGCCTTGCCAAGTTACAAGTTTTTCAAGTTGTGGAGATTACATGTATGATGGCTAGTGGTGAATGTGAAACTGAAAAAATGGGCTAATCAGATTGAAAACTTACTGCGAGCAGGAGAAACACGTTGGAGCTTTCATTTTGATTCTATTTGCAATGTGATCAATATGTATTTGGCAATTATGCAAGTGCTTGAAAAAATGGTTGGTGATGGGTCTACGGATGATAATCGTAGTGAAGCAAAAGTTATTTTAATGATTATGAGAATTTTTGATTTCGTATTCATGTTGCATGCAATGCATACAATCATGAGAGTTACAGATAAGCTTTGTCGAGACTTGCAAGAAAAAAATTTGGACATTTGAATGGATTAGTTTTGATTATCGAAACAAAAATAAATCTTCTGAGATTACGAAATGGAAGCTTTAATCACCTTTTGAAATGTGTGGAATCGGTTTGTAGAGTTTACAAAATTGAATGTTCCGATAGGAATGTTTGATACAAGTAAGGCACAGGTCGTTCTTATCAGCAAAAAAGTCTCATCATAGTTGTGCACTATTATCAGTTTGATTTGTTCAATTCCACGATTGATTATCAATTGGAAGAGTTGAATTTTAGATTTAATGATGATGCATTGGAGATTCTTAAGCTGAGTTATGTTTTACAACCAAATGACAACTTCAAATCATTTTATGTTGATCAAATATGCATTCTTGCAAATAAGTTTTGTCTTGCAGATTTTAGTAATCAAGAAGTGCATTATTTGATATGCCAATTGAAGCATTATAAGGTTGATGTACTTTACCATGAGTATTTTCAAAATTTTTCATCAATTTCTGAATTGTTGGAGATGTTAATATGAACAAATAAGTCGCATCACTACAACTTGGTTGATGGAGTGATTCATCTTGTTTTGACTCTTCTCGTATCTACACCATCAGATGAGTGAGAATTCTCAGCTATGAAGCGTATTAAAACTGACTTACGAAGTAGAATTGAAGAAGATTTCTTGGCAGATACATTTATATTGAACGAGAATTTGTTGAAAATATCAATGTATATGCAGTAATCGATGAATCTTATTCTTTAAAGAATAGAAGGGCGCAACTTAACTAGGTTCTTTTCCTCACATTTTGATATTTAGATAATTTGTTATTTAATATTATTTTTATTCTTTACAGAATATTATGTGATTTTATATTCGATTCTCTATTATTTGTGTTTGCAGTTGTTACACTTTTCAATGATCGTGACATATTTGTAACAAGTTGGCATCAATTTTTCACTCTCAAAATTTAAGATACTTCAATTGAACTTATCAATAAGTAATTTTATTTTTTTATTTGATTTATTATGATTTTTCTTGTTCAAATGTGTTTTTTATTTATTTGCTTAATATTTTGTGGTTATGAGAAACAATGTTAATTTAATGTTTGTAAACCACCCAAAAAGATTAATGTATATAATGGATGTATATGTATATTAATGTGGTATAATTTATTTAAAAATATTAAAAATGGACATTTAATTATAGGCCAGTGCTATAAAAATCTTGTGTCCGCCTTTGTTACCATTTAAGCAACTTCTCCTTTTTGCAAGACAAATGAATATATAATATATACATAAAAACACATAAGGTATTGAAAAACCCATAAGAATTTAATTAAATGAATAGATATTTATTTTTATATTTTTATAATAAAATATTTATATACGGGCTTGATGAGCTAGGCTTTGTATTTTTGACATGGGTCGAGCTTGAGCTTATGTATAGCCCCGCGTATGTATGATGTGTTGGGCTTGAGCTAAGGTTCTTAGGTCCGGGCTACTTAGGCTCGACCAAAACCCGGCCAAAGCCCAACCCATGAACAAGTCTAAGAGAAAGTGACTAGACTTGTGGTAAGGTGTCAAAAATGGAAAAGTTGAGTGTAGGTGTAATGTTGGCTTTTCTTGTTTGGATTTTAGTGTGATGTATCTCACCTCTCATTGGTCCACACCAACTTTTAAACCACACCCAATAATACAATATCACTCACTCTTTTTACCTGACCAAAACTTACCACTTTATACATCGACTTATTAATTAATCACTCTCACTTGTTCGACTCTCTCTTACATTCTTCGCTCGTCTTGACATGTTTTTCGATAAAATCACGCGGTCTCAAATCTTAATTTACTATCCCAGTTCAACCTAAATTTGATAGTTAACATAAGTTTTCTTTCTCTTATCGATTTCATTGATAATGTTATGCACACTCGCCCTCTATTATGTAGCTCACATCACACTTCAATACCGATGCAAACTAGCACTTGTAAATTAACGATACAAAACAATTTAATCGTATGCCGAACATATAAAATAATGATATACATAATACCACACAAATACAAAATGTACTATTTGTGAGAAAGCGTCAGAAGTCTTACCAAGAATGCCACATCGAACTTGTCTCTACGTCACAGTCCTATAAATGGACATGACTAAGATCTCAAAGTTTCGAGCCTTTACAGGTACCTTGGCATCTGCGTTAGAGAAAAGAAAGGGGAATGTCCTCGCTTAAAAGATCTCATCTCTTTTGTGAATTATATTGAGTATTGCATTACGTATTTTATTGAAATAATTAATGTAATTAAACATGGATTTTAATGGGTAGACTTTTGAGCCCATAGATTTTTTAGTTGTAATACTATCTACCTATTCTTTCGCATTGATATGCAATTTGGAAATGTTTTTTTATATTTCCCATTATTAATTGGCCTTTTAGATTTGTTATTGTAGATAGTTATTATTTTATTCCACATGTTAAGGATTACCCAGCCACCACTTGGTCCAGGACGACATACGGAACGACTTAAGTGGTGGTTTGGGTCTGGCAACCTGGGTTTGGGGATTCGAGTTGTCACACCTATCCTTATTGTCACATGCTATAAATGTAGAATGGCTTTAGTTCGCCATTTTGCCTCCTTTCACTAGTTATTCCCTCTCATTCATATATACTATGGCTACAAAGTCCCACAATTGTTTTGGACTAGTGTCTTAAAAAAATGTATCATAAATTAAATTATATGTGTAAATAGACACAATTGAGATAATGAACTTCTTGTTTTACATAAAAAAGAAAGACATTGAACTTTTTTTCTTTTTTAAGGAAAAATAATGAACATATTAATTAGTTGCGCAAACATATTCACGTATACATATACATTTAAAAAAGATTTAGGGTGCGACTATTAGCCCCTCTATCTTATATTAGCCTCCTTTTAATTTAATATATTTTAAGACTAACATGGCCCTGGGTAAAATGACATAGATAACCTCACCCCAAATTAAAACATCAACTTATTTTTCATTTTCTTTTTACTTTCATTCTATACACCCATCCCCAACTTTACTTTTCACTTTCTAGACTTTTACCTGAATTTAACCCTCAACATGTACCCATTCCCTTCTCCTCCCACTCACTACACCTCACCCAAGATTAATTGGACTCATTTTTTCATCTTCTACTTTCACTGTTTATACCCCACCTCAAGTTTAACTCTAAATCCATTTGTTTTTCCTCTAATAATTCCCACTCATTACACCTTTATCCATATTTGGTCTCGACACTCAACAACTCGCCACCAAATACAACATCTTGATTATTGCATTTTGTATATTTTTAACACTCTTGAATGGTTAAGACATTTATTTGTATTGTGTTTTGGTGTTCAAGGATCAAAGAACTAATTTTGAATGCAATATGGAGAAAATTGAAGTGAGGGGATGAGAAGATGATGCGCAACAAGGTTGGGGGTCACAGAGAGAAAAAATGGTTATTTTCCTCTTTGGTGAGGGAGCAAACATAATCTGGAGGTAAATTGAGAATTTTAGTAACAATTTTAGGGGTGGTTGGAACATGGGGTAGCTTATTAAGAGCTACAAATAATATTGAATTAAATAGGGTTTACATAAGGCATATGGATGGTTAATAGTTGTAACGACCCTTATCTTGATTAAGGAATCGTTCGACCTAAAACCTTAACTAAGCCCTGGTACATCAGCCAAACTTAACTAGAGCAGCAACCTCACATTCGGCACCTGATAAATATAATTGTATATCAAACATCGACATAAAAAAATAATAATTGCAACAAAAAATTAAAAACATTTCTTGATATTATACAAGATATACAAAACCAAATTAAATTGGAATAAACATCGGCTATACAAAACCTCCAAACCATGCGATACTACAATATTGTAATTTAATACATATATAATAAGGGAAGAATCATTATATCAAAGAGAATATCAAGACTCATAAACCTTTTTTTTCTATAGTCATAGCGTTCGTCGGTATTCTTGAAATGTTAATTAGAATGAGCACTCTAACTTGCTCAGTAAGTATGGATTCACAATGCTATTTACAATTCATATAATATTCAATAATGAAATGCAATGGAAATATGACAAATTATAGCTAGCAGGATATCGAAAAAGCATATGATCAATTTATATACATAATTTTATTTAGGTCAATTTTGACGTTAAGGTGGTCCTAGTATGATCCTAGAACCTCGGTCCAAATTTCATTCGAATTCGATATCCGGAACTCGAATTTTGCATTTTTAAAATTTGACGTCGTGAACCACGTCGTGGATTACACCATGGGTAGAAACCACGACGTCGTTCATGACCTCACATGGTTGGAAACCACTGATTGACGTCGTGAGTAGTGTCATTCTCTACCACTTCACTCCGACTTCGCCTTCCTCCCTGGTGACCCTACGACCTTTTAGACCTCTTAGATATCTCCAAACAAGTTCAAAACTCATTAGGGAGTCATCATGTTCACAACTCACCCGACAACAACCAACGACATCAACACTACAACAACAACAACAACGACGACAACAACAAAAGCAACAACAACAATCATCAACCTAACCACCACCTCTCAACCACCCCTGACTAGAGGTTCCAATGAACCTATGGATTCTTCTCAACATCTTTAATTACACTTATGGTTACTACCACCATGACACACACACACCCATCATCTATCCAAACCCAAAGAAAACCAAATAAAAAAAATACTCACTGAGTTCCGCGAAGAAGATGACCCATCTCTGATTATAGCGAAAACGATGATGATGATGATGACGACGACGATGACGACGGCTGCGGTGACATAATGAAGATGTTGGTAGTGGTGTGATGGCAGCAAAGTGAAGATGGAGGCGGTAGTCTCGTTGGAAAAATGGTGAAGACGATAACAGTAGAGTGGCGATGAGGATAAAAATCCTCATATCATCAACTTATTCCTTCCGCCTTTAGCCACCTCATGTTCTCCAACCACATCATCCTCCTCCATCATCATCCATTGATCATCATTTTGAACAACTTGCACGGATCCCCAGAACCATCCAAATATGAGATGTTATGATGGCCCCTTCCCTAATCTAGGAAACCGCACGGCCTAATTAAGTCATTAAGTCCTAAATCACTTCACGAAGGACTTAAGAACATATTAGTTAGTCTTATGTCTTATTTATCTCGTTATTCGTGTTCAGGATAAGTATTATTGATATCTCGATGTTTGTGGTTTTTGGAGTTAATTAAAACTTTTTAGTAGTTTATAAAATTTAGCAGAAGACAAAACAAATTTGTTGAAGCATTATTTAAGACTTTTAAGTGTGGAAGCCATGAAATAATGATTACATGTGATATATTAAAAACAACAATAAATGTTATAATAAAAATACATCAAGTAAGGGAGTCTAAGTCTCTCAACCCAATATACAGCCCAAAGTATGAAACACATAAATACGTAAATACAAGCAATATAAAAAAACCTACAAATGTAAGAAGTAGCACGTCGAAGACTCAAAGATAATCTCTGATTTTCTCCTTCCCAAGTCTGCTACTCTAAGGATTTGCACCGACCGTCATAAACAATACGGTGAGTACAGTAAGTAAAAATAAATCTTGAAGCCATTTGTTCACATTTCCAAATATAATAGAAATGCATTTAAAAACATATAAATAATGAAGAAATGTTAAAACATGAATATGCTAAAGATACCATAGTTAAACAAAGTGAAACTTATACAAGTATTAACAATGAACTAGGTTAAATCAGCCGTGTATCCAGCACATCGGCCTAGGTATTACCATTTTGGTTGTGAACTTAGTCACATCAACCTCATGTATTACCTCAACTAGTTGTGCACATAGTTACTGTAATGGACCAAATTAATTAAACTTGAATTAGCGTTAATATCGAGGATTAACGATCGTAATTCGGGTGTTATATGAAAAATTGGGTTGAGTTGGATACAAGAATCGATGGAATATATTATTTATGGATGATGGTTGCTTATGTGTGATGTTTAAAGCATTATATTAACATCAAATGTGTGTACGTTGCTATCAAGCAAGTTGTTTCGACAGGTATGTGCCTATCGATGCATGCCAGAGTATAGGCACCGAGTGCCAAGTAGTTGGGGGGTTAGTGGAACCACAAATGGGTCAATTATGTAACCAATTACACTAAACATATGATAATTATACCTAAGTCAAGTTAATTAAATTAATTTGAAAATATATGGCTATGGTTTGATTGTAAATATAGTGAGATTCAATGGCAACTATAAAGTGAGTGGAACTAGACTTGCATGTAATTATTTTAAAAGATCATGTGCAAAATGAGAAATGTACTATGCCTTGCGTATGTGGACCAATTGGAGACTAGTTGCATGTTAAGTGTCACATCTAAAAATGACAAGTGATTGTTAGTAGAGATGTAATGGGTTATATGCTGGAAAGATATGTACTTAGATGTGTCTTGAGATTCCCACTTAAGGATTCAAATAATGGATAATTACTTAAACCCCAAGTTTCTCATTTGAACAAAAGAAAATAGAGAGTAGAGAGAACGTGGTGCTAGGAAGAGAAAGAGAAGAAAGGTGAAGGATTTGGTGACTTTGTGAGTGAAATTGTTAGAATTTTTGGGGATCTAAGAGAGGTACAACAAGAGTGACTATTCCATTAAAGGCATAGGTATGTTCTTCACCAAATATTGATAATAAATGTTCTAAGATTCTTGTTCTTCATAGCTTTTGGTGTATGGAGGGTCCATAAGAGTAGATCGACCCTCAATGAGTAAGAATCCCTTATTGGGGAATCATTTTTGAAGTTATTGTTGTTGTTGGGTAGTGATTATGTGAGGGAGGGGATGAATAGTTACTTTATGGAAAATTTGATTTGGTGTCTTTTGTTTATGTTCTAGCCCATTTTATTGCATGATAATGAAAAAGAGATGCAAAACTAATTTGGTGACTTTGTGAGTAAAATTATTGAATTTTTGGGGATCCAAGAAAGGTAGAACAAGAGTGATGACTCATTAAAGTCATATGTATGTTCTTCACGGAATCTTGATAATGCATGTTCTAAGATTGTTGTTCTTCATAGTCTTTGGTGTATGGAAGGTCCATAAAAGTAGATCGACCCCCAATGAGTAAGAATCCCTTATTGGGGAATCATTTTTAAAGTTATTATTCTTGTTGGGTAGTGATTATATGAGGGAGAAGATGAATAGTAACTTTATGGGAAAGTTGATTTGGTATTTTTGCTTATGTTTTAGCCCATTTTATTGCATGATAATGAAGAATGAGGTGCAAAATTAATTTTGGGAGAATTGTATAAGTATGAAGGCCAAAAGGGTCAAGACTTTAATATAAACGGTGATAATTTTTTGAGTTTTTACCATATAGAGCATTCTGCCTAGAAAACATGCTCAAAGTTATAAGCATACTCAAAGTTTCAAGTATGTTCGAACTTTAAGTAAGCTCAAACCTTTAGTAAGCTCAAACTTTCAGTAAGCTCAAACTTGTAGTAAGCTCAAACATTGAGTAGATTCAAACTTTCGATAGACTCAACTTTTAGCTTGCTCAAACCATCAGCATGCTCAAATCTTGAGCATTCTCAATTCTTATTGATTAATTTAAATGACTTGAACTAGCTTGTAACTAAATCTAAAATACACTCTAAACACCCCCTTTAATGGTACTACGGTCTGGAACGAGTAAGGGGCGCATTCGGGGTGTATTAGAGATAGTTGGAGCACAAGATCGAGGTTTGTAAAACCTAACGGAACATCACTTGAGTATTTACTTACTTTCATTACTTTTTTACTCTATCTTATTCAATGTATTCTTGTCCTATTCCTTATTTACTTCAGTCATTTGTGTTTGTATCACTGTTTGATGGTGGAGTTCACTCCCACCGAGTATTATGTTGTGTGTTTATGGCACGTTAAACCATAGCATGTGTATCAGGAGTCCTTGGTGAATAATGACTCGAAATACTTTGTCGGCATATATGTCGATGCGTCGTGGGTCTACGCTAGCCACCGGAGGACCAGGTGATGGGCCGATTAGGTGCGCCCACTAGTGGGATCCTGGGGAGGGTATCCAAAGTATGGTCTAGTCTTAACGGGACAAGTACACATGTTTGCGCTTTATTGTTATTTATGCATGCGATGATCCATCTAGAGTTGCTTATTTACATTCCACATGTTTATTTAAGGGGGCAGCTAAACGGACCCTAATTTTTGCTAAAAGTACCCTATTTTTGAATTTGTACTTAGTGTATTCAACTTTTTTTAAAAAACCCAAAAATACCTTTGTTGTCCCCATTTCTGTCACCCTCACCCCAACACCCCTTTTGAAGATTTTTCGGACACAAAGAGTCGACAAGACAAATAGGAGCGCGGTCTGCACCTCTAAAGAGGTCTCGGTTGGATTCCTCCATCACCCAACTGAAACTTAGTTATTTTTGCAATTTCGATCGAAGTCGACCGATACATCTTTAAAGGTGACGGTCATGTATGTCTAGCACCTCTAAGAGGTGTCGGCTCTGTGTATCCAACACCCACGAGACAATAAGAATGAACACAAAATTCCAAAACTCCCAAAAAACACATGAAAATGACCAAAAATTGTAGGTTTTGCTTAAAATCGTTTAATATCTTTGATTCCATCGAAACTTTGCACTTAAAATGCAAGATTTAACTCCCAAATCGAAGCCCTAAGCCCAACAACAATCTTATGAAATTTTGACTCAAAAAATATAAAAAAAAAACCCGAAAAACTTTGAAATCGACATGAAAAGAGGTGTAGAATGCACACACGGCGTCGAATTGATGTGGTTTTGCTCGGACTTCATGTGATTTGGGTTAGTGGTGAGATATGATGGGTGAGTGGGGTGGATGGGGTATGGGGTAAGTGGGGCGAGTGGGGTATGGTTAGTAAAAAACCTTTTATATAGAAAGGTAGTTGGGTCATTTCACTAATGTGGGTACGTTTAGCAAAAACTGGGGTCATTTTAGCCGCTCCCTTATTTAACAATATTTATTAGATTTCCTTTACTTTATCATATGAATGTTTAGTGAATTTTCTTGGGATTTCACTTACTAGACTCGTCCTCTATTTTATTATGATGGCTGAGTGCGGATCCTTCTATGAGTAAGGGTATTCTTGGCGACTATCTCTAGCTCACCCATTGTTCAGTACACTACTCGTAGGTTTTTATTTACTTATTTTGTTATATATACATATTTAGGTTTTATGGAAGACTTATGAGACACATGTACTTGTATATGTTTACTTTTGTTGCCTTATATACAGTATACTATATTCTGTGTTTTCCACAGTATGACTTGCTTATACAAATGATGCTATAAATTATGATGAACTTAATGCTTTACTTACTCTAATTAAGACTTCATTATTTTATTGTTAAATGTGATTAACTGTTAACTTAAAAAACTATGAATAACTGATTAACTAAACTAATAACACACAAGTGGACATGAGTATTAAGACATGAGATGGGCAAGCAAGTGCTGAGCGAGGAGCACATGACACGACGACACCACGGGGTTGCATCGAGGCGCGAGGAAGCCATAGGTATATTGGTCATGATATGACACTTAGACCTCATGAAATAGGTCAATGCCCATGCATTTCGGTATTACCTTACTTGGTCGTTGTTTTCATCTCATCAAACTCATGTAGTAGGTAAGTGTTACTAGAGTTGGATTTGTCGACAACCTCGGGTCTCATTTCCCCGTGTGTCGCGCGCCTTCTAAATCGAGTCAGGGGAGCTAGACACAAGAACTACCTTATAATAGAAACAAGGACTCAAGCTCGGAATTTCAACATGGCATATGCAATGCAATGCATACAAGTTTAAGAGTACAAGCAATTATACAACTTACATGCTATTTGGACTCTATTAGTATTCAAGTAGCAAAGAATGTTATAGCATAAGGATAAGAGTCAATGAAGTTCACAAACACAACAATGCCATAAAAACTAGCCCATATTGAGAGAGAATACATACAAGTCATGGTTTCAAGATGATAAAGGCTAAAATAGTCAAATAGAATGTAAATCAAAATACAATCAGGAATGAAATGGAGAAAGTGCCCAAATTGGTTCACTTACCTCAAACACATTAAGTTCCTAGTCAAACACTATTATGTAACTACTCCAAACTTGCGTCGAATCTCTAAGTTCCTAGATTTATCAATCTGAATTAGGTATTTGTAGTTTCTCATAAGTATTTAGATCAAGCGAAACCAAAACGACTCTAAAAACACTATTCAAAAATTGTCCATATACACAAATGTTAAGCTCATTTTCAACCAATAATATGAATTGATTTTTGAAATATAGCGAACTTAAGTTGTTTTCTCTCTCTTAGCTTTCTAAAACTATAAGCAAAAACACAATTTTGATTAAAAATGCGAAAGATATGTTAAATTTACGACAATCACTTAAAACAATTTTGAATTTCGACCAGCAAATTTATAAAACTTATTTCTGATAAATCATAGCTCCAAATATCATGATTTCTTTACTAAGGACTAAAAACATAACCAAGAACCACATACTAAAATATGAGCTCAATCTAATAAGAAATGAGTGAGTTATTCTCAAAATATCATGGCATTATCAAAATTGAAGCCTAAGAATTTTAGATTCAACATCAAACTAGCGAAGGATTTTTAGACATAAAAACATTTAAATTTTAAAGTCTTTCTGATAGCAAAAATTGTTCCCATTTAAGCTAACTTCCAAATGCCTCTAGAATGATCCCATTTCGATTTAAAATGAGGAAGTTATGACCAAATTACAGAGACTAGTTAATGACAACAACATGTAGAATTTTCAGTTTTTCTTTACAACTTCAGGAACTTCAAAAACTCATAACAAATTCATTTATTACCCAGAACTAAAAATTCAATATAGTAGACTGAGAGGAAGAATACAAGGAATCCAAATATCTCATTTGTCTTCAAAAACCAAATCATTTTATAAATAACAATTCATAATTTCAGTTTCATGCAAAATGCCCCAATTTGGCCAAATTTTACAAATTTCAAAAATTGATTTGAGAAACTCAAATGTGGTGTCTAATTAATAAAAAAAACAACTAAAAAGACCTCCTTAAAGCTCAAAATTCAAAATCCATTTAATATGAAACCAAACTTCAATGAATTGGTGTACGAAACTTGAAATTCTTACCAAAGTTGTGATGGTTTGATCCCTAGGTTAATGAATCCTCCATTTTGAGACCCTAATTCCCAATAAGTTTAAGAGTGTTCAGCTTCAATTTTTTTCTTTCTTGACTTGGTATTGAAGCACATGTCCTAAGTCAATCTACAAACATTGTTTATCTTATAATTTTAGTTAATAAAATAAAGGTTTTTGTTTATTATTTTATTATAAGTGATTGCATGTTTACCTTATATAAGATCCGTAGGTATTTGTTGAAATATCTTAAATATCCCTAAGTTGATCAGTATACTGGGAACTATAATGAATTAAAACTAGTGTGAATCTTAATTGATGGTCATGTGATGATCATGCGTATATGGATACGAATCGATATCATGAGTACTTATAACAACCCGATTCCTTAAATTGGTAGTTAGTGTTAATCCAAAATCCAAATTAACACGAGTTAGGCTCGTGGTTAAGTTCAACATACCTCGATTAGTGTGTCCATGGATTTTTGTGATGATTGTGAATTTATAGGTTATGGGATTAATAGGAAATTAATACGAACTTATAATCAAAAAATAAGTAATTAAACAATAAATTGTCGGTATACCAAGTGCAACGAGGGGGTTGTGAAATAAATGCGCACACCAGAGAACACTCGTAGGCATTTTTGATAAATTTATTAGCTCGAAAATACACAAAATATACATATACATATGTATGTTTGATATATGGATGATATATATTAAAACTATAAGTTTGGGTTGAATTATATGGATCGTGGGATCGCCTCGATATGAGCGTGAGTGTTGATGGTGTCAAAATGCATATCACTATAGGGAGTATCATTTTAACACATCAATCACTTGATCAGCCTTAAGATAGTATGATACATCTCTTGAGAAAAATTTGTATATATAATCTAAATTTATCCTCATTTTTCATTAATCATTTGAGATAGTGATATAGGAGAGCAGTTGAGGGTTTTGGGGTTTTGAAGGGTTGATTAAAAGTGAATTGGGGAGATTAAACAGTTGTGGATCAGACATCATCACCTTGGTGAGTTTAGTTTTGAGTTTTAAGTTGAATTCGATAATAAGTGATGATTTCTCTATGAATTGTTGTGTTTGATCACTGAGGAAATGGGTTGTTACCTCACTAGAGGTCCTCTATGATGATTTGGGAAAGTGTTTGAGGTTATTTTGATGGTTTGTGGATGGTAGTGGTTGTTGCCCTATTTACTATCGAGACAATATGACGCAGCGGAGATCTTCTAAACCAGTTGAACGAATCCACGAACAACTCGATCTAGGTCAGAACTTAAGCCAAAGTTCAAAAATTCTTTTTATTTCAACCAAAACTATGAATTACACCCAATAGATCGCTTAAATAGCGAAACCCTAAAATTTGCCAAAAATAGTAAAAAGTCCAAAAAGCCCTAAACTGAAAACTAGATGAAAAATAGAAACAAACGCCGCAAACGGCAATTAAAACGGAAATTCCTAATGAAAGTTATAACCGAAACAAAAGTTTCCTAAAATAGCAAAATTGCCGTTTCGAAGGGCGAAACGATAGAATTTCGCCGAAAAACGTCGTAGTCACAGCATAGCTGTGAGTCATGATCTCCACGTCGTTTCCAATAAACCCATACCCCCGGATCGCTGCGAGTCATATCTTTTCCTATTTTTCCAAGAATTTGCAACTAATTCTTGGACTTCATCATTATCCTATCAAGATTCATTATCCTATCAAGAATTTGCAAGCTAATTCTTGGACTTCATCATTCTCCCTAGGGTGGACAGAATTCGCCCTCGAATTGTCATCATCAGACGTATCCCCATAATAGGGAACAAGATGCTTGACATTAAATACATCAGCCGTGCGAATGTGACTTGGCAACTTCAATCTGTAAGCATTAGGATTAATTTTCTCAAGAACCTCCACAGGACCATTCTTCCGAACTGACAATTTGTTGTAATCACCCACAGAGAATCGGTCTTTAGTGAGAACCGCCCACACAAAGTCACCCACTTCAAACTCCACGTGACGCTTCTTCCGATCTGCATATTGTTTGTACTTGTCAGCAGCCTTCCGCAAGTTATCTTTGACAGATTGATGAATCTCTTGCAGCCCACTAACAAAGTCTTCTGCCTTGCCATGTCATCTAGTCTTACTTGGCACTGGTAACAAATCAAGAGGACCCCGAGGTAGTACTGAATACACAACCTGAATGGGACTAAACCCGGTACTTCGATTAACAGCATGGTTGTGTGCAAATTCTGCCTGGCTCAACTTGAAGTCCCAACTCCTGACATTCTCACCCACCAAGCTCCTCAAAAGATTGCCTAACGAACGGTTGACAACTTCTGTCTGCCCATCTGTTTGCGGATGATAAGCACTGCTAAATTTCAGCTGCGTGTTCACCATAGCCCACAAACTGCGCCAAAAATGGCTGAGGAATCTGGTGTCCCGATCTGAAACAATCGAGGTAGGAAGGTCATGCAATCTATACACCTCCCGAAAGAACAGCTGAGCCACCTTTACAGCATCTGTGGTCTTCTTGCATGGGATGAAGTGAACCATCTTGGAAAAACGGTCAACCACCACAAAGATAGAGTCATTTCCCCGCTGTGTTCTAGGCAACCCCAACACGAAATCCATGCTAATATCAACCCATGGCTGCTTTGGAATGGGCAAAGGCATATAGAGACCGGCATTAGTTGCGGTACCCTTCGAAAGCTGACAAGTCCGGCACCGCTGCACATATATGTCCACTTCCTTGATAATGGTAGGCCAAAAGTAAGAGGCCTGCACCAGCTGCAAAGTGCGATCACGCCCAACATGTCCCTCTCCATGCAACTCTCTAATAATCAGCAATCTCGGGCTGCAATTAGGAATGCAAAGCTGGTTGCCTCGAAATAAGTAACCCTCCTGGAGCGTGTAATCAGTACGCTCCCCACTCCGCACCTTCTCCACAATAGTAGCAAAGAAAGGATCAGTAGTAAATAAATCAGAGAATGAGGAAAACCCAGGTACCTCAATGGTCATGCGGCTCAACAAACTTTTTCGTCTACTCAGGGCATCAGCAACTCTGTTGGTCACACCAGACTTGTGTTTCACCACAAAAGTAAAGCGCTCCAAATAGGCCACCCAAGAAGCATGTCTGGCCGAGACCTTGTTCTGCCCATGTAAGTGCCGCAATGCCTCGTGGTCTGTAAACAACACGAACTCTCTGTGGAAAAGATAATGTCGCCAATGCTTCACGGCTTGTACCACTGCATAGAACTCCACATCGTATGTGCTATATCTCAACTTCGCCCCAGACAGCTTCTCACTGAAATAGGCAACAGGCCTATTATTCTGACTCAAGACAGCTCCGATGCCTACCTTGGATGCATCACTATGCAACTCAAAAGGTAGGTGAAAATCTGGCAACACCAGAATGGGTGCAGTGGTTAACCGCACCTTGATCAGTTGGAATGCTTCATCTGCCTCGTTGCTCCACCCAAACTTCACGCCCTTCATACGATCAGTAATTGGGGCCATGATATCTGCTTGAAGTGTGGAATGAACCGCCTTTGTAGAAGGAAGCCAACCCATGAAAGGCTGCGAACCTCGGTGACGGTGGTAGGTCTAGGCCAAGTGCGGATGGCTTCTACTTTAGACTCGTCAACTGCAACCCTTCTCCGAAATGACATAGCCTAAGAAAAGGACCTTCGGTGTCAAAAATGAGCACTTCTTCATCGCAAAGATATAAAACTTCTCCTGCGCAAGATAGTCGAACATCTCGCACGTCTTTGAAGGTGTTCCTCCTCGTTAATCTTGTATATCAATATATCATCAAAATATACCACAACACACTTGCCTATCAAAGGTCTCAAGCTCGGTTCATGACTCTCATGAAGGTGCTAGGCGCGTTTGACAACCCAAACGGCATAACTAACCACTCATACTGACCCTCCTGGTTTTAAAAGCGAGTTTTCCACTCATCCCCAACTCTAATGCGAATCTGGTGGTACCCACTCTTCAAATCCGATTTTGTAAAAAATTTTGCTCCACTCAATTGGTCAAGTAAATCATCCAAGCGAGGGATAGGAAAGCGATACCTAACGATAATCTTGTTGATTGCTCTCTTGTCCACACACATCCGCCAGAGAGCCATCTTTCTTTGGTGTAAGGAGGGCGTCTATGCGCACACGGACTCGAGACTTTCACGGATGAATCCCTTCGCCAATAACTCTTCAACTTTGTCTGCGCAACTCCTCATGCTCACCGGGACTCATTCGGTAGTGTGGTCTATTAGGTAGTGACGCACCGGGCTCAAGGTCAATCGATGTTGAATATCACGCAATGGTGGCAGTCCTTCTGGCATCTCATCAGGGAAAACATCGCAAAACTCCTTCACAATAGAAATTGCAGCTTCAGGAACATCAATATCTCTATCTACCTCCTTTCCCATCAAGATGTAAACGACCTCAGAATCCTGTAATTCATCTTCAAATCTTGCCAAAGACAGCAAACTGCTAGATTCTTTAGTAGGCTTAACTTCCTCCGGGTCCTTGGCGGGTACTAGCACAATCTTCACTCCCTTGAACATAAGGGTGTATTTATTGGTTATGCCATCATGCACAACTCCCCTATCAAACTGCCAAGGACGTCCCAGTAACAAGTGGCAAGCATCCATAGCCACAACATCACACCAGACTGAATCCTTGTAGTTAGCACCAATAGAAAAAGTCACCAAGGCGCGCTTCGACACCTTCACCTCACCACCCTTCTTCAGCCAAGCTAGCTTGTAGGGCCTGGGGTGTTGTTCAGTTGCGAGGCCCAACTTCTGAACCGCTTCAACTGAGACGATATTCTCGCAACTGCCTGCATCAATCATGAACCTGCACACCTTGCCTAAGATGGTACACTTGGGCTGAAAGATGTTATTCCGCAGCCACTCATCATCAGCGACAGCTCTGGGAGTCATACAAGAACGCCTTACAACTAAGGCAGTACCCACATCTCCAGTCACGACCTCCTCTTCGTGTTGTCGAAGTATCAAACGCTGTTCTGCGATGATGTTGGCCTCTTCCCCTTCGTCTTCCTCTTCGTTCTCAATAAAAAGAGTCTTCTTCCCTTTACATTCGACTTCTGTGACCAACTTCGCCACAACCGAAGCATTTAATTCCACTAGTGCTAGGTCTGTTTGTGCGACTAGCGGGGTTAATTGCGACGATATTACCTCCGAGTATTGGTCCCAACACTAACATTATGGAAGCATTACTCACACCCCGACGCTTTGTTGTTTCTCCACCAACAATGCTCGGCTTGTGCGCTGCAGATAAGGAAGCCGGATCAAACATGTTGACGACATCTTGGATCTGCACCCTCAGTCCACCAATATATCGCGCCACTAATTGGTCGTTAGTCTCCTGCAGTTCGTTTCTAGCGACTAACTGATAAAACTCAGTAGTGTAATCATCTACTGATTTTGCCCCTTGTCTCAGATTCTGCAACCTCTGATACATAAGGCGTTGGAAATTGTAAGGCAAGAACTCAGCCCGTAAGTGCTTTTTCATCTTCTCCCACGAGGTGATCTTCGCCTTTCCATTCCTATTCCGCATCAACTTCTTTTGTTGCCACCAAGCCGTGGCCCTGTTGCGGAATCTGGTCGCAACAAGTTGCACACGCTTGTCTTCGGGCACACCTTTGAATTCTATGACTTCTTCAACTGACGCCAGCCAGGTCCAAGAATTCTTCCGGTTGAAGGGTGCCATGAAATTCTGGGATATCCGTCTTCAACCCAGACTCCCACCGCCTGCGATCATCCTCAACTGCACGTGGCCTGTAGCGCCTCCTCGGTGCCTCAACATACTCATCCTCCCCTTCGGTAGAAGAATCTCTTTCTGGTTCATCACCAACAGATTCCCTTCGATGGTTACGGATACGATCCATATTCCGACCTAACAACTGATCGATTCTGGCAGTTAATTGTTCTACCACCGCGCCCATGCGTTGGTCAATTATTTGGCCAATTTGTCGATTCAGATTGTCACGGTCATACACCTCCTCGATACGCTGCTGGTTCCTCTTCGGCGGCATGATTTCTTCAATCACGGCTGAAGCAAGGCTCGATACCAACTGACGCAATGACGGAGATCTTCTAAACCGGTTGAACGAATCCACGAACAACTCGATCTAGGTCGAACTTAAGCCAAAGTTCGAAAATTCTTTTTATTTCAACCAAAACTACGAATTACACCCAATAGATCGCTTAAATAGCGAAACCCTAAAATTTGCCAAAAATAGTAAAAAGTCCAAAAAGCCCTAAACTGAAAACGAGACGAAAAATAGAAACAAAAGCCGCAAACGGCAATAAAAACGGAAATTCCTAATGAAAGTTATAACCGAAACAAAGTTTCCTAAAATAGCAAAATTGTCGTTTCGGAGGGCGAAACGATGGAATTTCGCCAAAAAACGTCGTAGTCACAGCATAGCTGTGAGTCATGATCTCCACGTCGTTTCCAATAAACCCATACCCCCGGATCGCTGCGAGTCATATCTTTTCCTATTTTTCCAAGAATTTGCAACTAATTCTTGGACTTCATCATTATCCTATCAAGAATTTGCAAGCTAATTCTTGGACTTCATCACAATACAAGGTGGAGCGCATTCCCTTCATCAATTGAGGCGAACCCAGTTGGTTGAGCATGCCCACCAATTGAGGGGCGCGCTCCTACCCTAGAAAACAGCAACTATGCTGTAAATTAGCAAGAATTTCCAAAGGTCTTAGGGATTGATTTAAAGGTAATAAATATAGGGTATTAGACCTAAATCAATCACAAATGGTTTATGATAGGTGTTCGAACACGGGGAAAACATGAGTGACCCGAAAACTTAGGAAGTTTGGAAACAAAAACCTTAATCGAGGTAAGTATGGATTTGCTTATTTATCTATGTTGTCTGACTATCTTAGTATATGCAATTCATGAAGTTTATGGACTAAATGGAGGGGACTATGTACACTGTGTTGTTTTAAATAAATGAAAAATGGTGTTTAATGTGACTCACAAGAGTAACTCCTAGAATTGAGAATAGGTTATATAGAAAATGGGTTACCTTCTCGGCCTATATGTAACTCCTACTCAGTTAGATAAGTTGTGTGGATTACAAACTCACAGAAGGGTTTCAGATAGAACCATTAGATATTAATAGATTGACTAGACAACATATCGACCAATGTCTTGGTCTAGCATAACATTAATGGTGTCAATGAGTAATCGACCCTAGTCTTACAAACAAAATGGGAATCACGGTGTAATAGTCATCGACAGTCAAACTTACATCACTTATTTATTGAGCTATATGTTGTTCATAATCCCATTAGCTAACTATAGTGCATATTGTTATTGCATATCATTCTTGATTATTATATGGAATGTTGATGGTTTCGTGAATCCCTACTTACTGAGCAAGTTAGAGCGCTCACCATAATTAACATTTTAGGAAAATCGACAAGCGCTGCAACTACAAGATAGAGAAGATTTAAGAGTCTTGATCTTTTTTTCGATGTAATGAATCTTCTCTTGTCTTATATATTTGTATTGACTTACAGTTTTGTAATATCACAAGGGATGAGAGGTTTTGTATAACCGAGATTTATCCCAGTTGGGCTTGGTTTTGTATATCGTATTTAATATCGAGAAAAGTTTAATTTTCACTACATTCATTATTTGTTTGACATCGATATTCGATATACAGTTATGTTTATCAAAAGATAGAAGGAGAGGTTGTTGGCTCTAATTGTAACGAGCCAAATTAATTAAACTAGGATTAGCGTTAATTTCAAATATTAACAGTCGTAATTCGGGCATTATGTGGACAACTCGGTTGACTCAGATACGAGAATCGAGGAAATATGTTATTTATGGATAGTGGTTGTGTATATGTAGTGTTTAAGAATTATTATTATTATTATATTTCACCGCATGTGTATATGTTACTATCGGGTGAGTTTGTATGATGGGTGTTCGCTTCAAAAGGCGTGTCAACGAAGGTGTCAGATAGGCGAACTACAGGTACACTAGAAACTCGACTAATTCACGTTAAGATGACTAATTAATCGATTAAAATGGGTAATGTAACCATAGGCCAAGTAAATTCAAATTAAAACAATAGGCTATGGCGTGCCTTAAAATACTTGTCGAGACGCGGGGCACCGAGTGTCGGGTAGTCGAAGGTTAGTGGGACGAAAAGTTGGTTAATTTTGATAAATAAAACGCTAACCATATGTATTAAAATGGGCACAAGTTAGTATAATTAAATTAAAATAAATCAGGCCTATAGTTTAGTTCATTAATTGGAAACTATAGGATTTTCCTAAAGATATGTATTAATACATCTAGGAGTCATGTGAGTAGCAAATTGGTGTCACATAGACTGAGTGGGTGAGAATGAGTGGGCTAAGTGGCTAGAGGTGGACCATTAGACAATCTCAAGATACATAAACAAATTGAGATCAAAGGCTATAAATCAATCCCACCTTAATATATAAGATGGTTTGATCAATACATGCAAATGAAATCAAATTAAATTCTGGGATTCAGAGAGAAATAGAGGTGATTTAGGAGCTGAAATTCAACACTTTGGAGGTCAATTTTGGATATCAAAACTAAGGCAATCTTCTTCTCCATGTCATACATTTTCATTTGAACCTATTTTTATGGATTTTTTACAAAATTGTTGTTCTGAGGTTGTGTTAGATGTTTTTTGGGTGTTATTCTAATTAAATTCATGTGGAAAGTGTGTTAGATAGGTTTAGGTTAATAAATTTGAAGGGAAAAAACCAAATTCTCGACTTGAGAATTTTGTCATAGAGGCTAGGTAGCGCGCTGCCTAAAACGGTTAGCGCGTTAATCGTTCTAGGTTTCCAACTGTTCTTCGTCCTGAAGAACAATGGCATGCTACATCAATTACCTAGCGTGCTACCACTACATAGCGCGCTACACCAAAACCTTAGCGCGCTAACAACGGATAAAAAACTAAATTTAAGGACCGATTCGGGGTTTTTGACTTAATATGTATCCCAAACACCTATACACATACTAAACATGAAAAATTGAATTTCAGGGACTTATGGGACTGTAGCTCGGATATCGGGGAGCTAGTCGGATCGGATACCGGAATCCGGGGAAGTCGAAGCGCGGATTGAGGTGAGTAAACCATTGGAATGCCTCATAGAATTCATGGTTTGTTTTATTGGCATCGAATTACATATGTGGCTACGGTGGGCACACATGAGGTTTTTACTCTCATTTTGGTGAGCGTATATATTGGTTAAAGGCTAAGTCGCATGCACGGGTTACTTGTGATAGTGCTCATGTCAATAGCAGTAGAATATATATATGACTGTCAGGAGGGATTACGGTGGTCTTGATGTGTAACAGCGTCAGGAAGGGACCATGCCATTTACTGAAGTTGGGGTTTAACCACTGTAAGCCTATAAGCATATACGTGGTTCCTATTCGATTTATCGATTACCGGCTAATGTAGGTCAGGGTTTTCTCGTGATTATATAGATGTTTACTGATTAATGCTTTATTTCGGAACTAGTTTAATTAGTATATGTTGTTTATTTATTTCATGCTACTGTTTTTTCTTGTTGTGTGCTGCTTACATTCGTGGGAATATGGCGTATTGTTGTCAAGTGTTATATTTGCATGTCTAGTAATTTATCAATTTTATTTCATAAATATTGCGTGAACTCTTGGGATTTTACTCACTGGACTCTGGCCACGTGTCGTGCGTGCCAAATATAACCCGCAATCGAGTTACCAACCACAAGGGTGTAGTAGTGGTAAATACGGGGTCGAATCTACAGGACTTGAGTTTTACTCTAAGTTAACCAAAAATGGGGGGTTTTAGAAAGTTTGAATAAAAATTTAATTAAACTAGCAAAAATGAAAAATTCATTAAAGATGATATCAATGTGAGAAAATACCTAAGTCTACAGTTCCACAAGTTAGAATCAAGATTCAATGGCATATCATGGTCCTCAATCTTTCCAAAAAATTATTAATTCAAATTCTCCTAGTTTAGCTATAGAAAATCGACGTCCGCTAAAAATTCCTAATTCCCCTAATCTCGATAGCTAGGACGTTCACCACTAACTACTTCCTTAATTAATGTAAAACCCTCGACATCTACAAATAAGGTTTGACACACTAATCGCAATAATAAGGATTCGTGGGAATATTAATCCTAAATAACTGAATCGCATCCGCTTATGGTTTAACCTAGATTTAATTGTTGCATACTCAAGAACCGAAAGGTTTTTATGCCAAACGGGTGAGTGTTCCTCACTTTATTGGTCCAAAAGTACAACTGTGAATACAATCGGTCCAAATAACTATAGATTGTCCACCTAAAAGCATGCAATGGCCATATACATACCCTAGATCTAAACCATATTCCTTAAAATCAGCAACAATGAAATAGGAGAAATTAAATTAAATTAAATTAAAAACATAGATCTCACAAGCTATGCCATGAATCAAAATCTCACTTGTTTCCCTTCCGACCTAGGCGAAAATTGGTTTAGCCGGACATAGTTTTCACAATCACCGAGGAAGAAAAGATATGTTGCAGCTCCAAAACCATGAAAGTCGACTCCTCTTATGAATACCCATATTCCTAATATGAAAAACCACTAAAATTGCTCTCTAGATGTGAGAGAAACTAATTTTGGGGGTGGTCTCGTAACACGTGCATCGAGGAGCATTTATGGCTGATTGTTTGCTCAAAAATGGGTGATAGGTCTGCTTGATGAAGAAAGGACATGCGGCAACGCGTGATAGGCCATGGAAGCTGCTATGACGTTATGTGACCAACAAGGAGCCGCCATGTGCCGCATGGAAGGGAATTGGTTCACTCTTGAATGCTTGTGCAAAAATTTGGAGTGTGGTGTAGTGCATATCCCGAGGCAGATCGATAGCTAGTGAGTTGTACTAGTGACGACATGTGGATGACTGACCTGAAAAAGCGTGGCAGACTGGTACGAGTTGGACGAATGGAAGGTTGATAAGTGGTGAGTTGTGGCAACTTGGACGAATGAGCCACAGTCACGTAGCAGCGGACTGGGAAATCGCACACATTATTCGTCATTCTAGGGACCGTGACAGCACGTAATTCGAGAAAACCCAATGCATCTTGAAGCTAGTCACTTAACTGTGCCATTTAGTATGTTGTCTCTTATTCTACCCACCGCGCAGCACGTAACTCGAGGCAAATCGTTAGGCGTCCAATCACTGCACTAAATACTTCATTTTGAGTATTTTTTTGCCACTAACTCAACCGCGTACTCAGTTTCACCTGAAAATGACCAATAAATATAATTAAATATATATTTTATAGGCTTTTATATATTAAACACATTAAAATAAACTAATAAAAGCATGTAAATACCATATTATCATAGTCGTCACTGTATTTGTTGGGTGATTAAGCGCAGATCCTTCGACAAGCAAGGGAAAGGGCAAGGAGGTACTGGGCGACTACCTCCGAGATTGTAGAGCCAGCTCGTGTGTGATATCAGTATGTATTTATTTTACTTTTGTTTGGTTTTGGGGACCATAGAACATTGATTACATGTATATAGAGCTTTTGTTATACTTAACTCGTCTTGATATATATACATGGTATCTTTTGTCGGGTTTGCCACTACTTAGGATTGTTGAATACTATAGAACTTACTTAAATTAAGACTTCTGCTGTAAAATCTCATTATAACATTGGTAAATTGATTAATGGGCCAATGAAGTCATTAATAATTATATGGAAATCAATTAGCTAAGTTAGGATTAAATGAAAAATTGCGAGTAGCCAAATAGGTCGCAGAACGTCAAGGGTAAGCGGACCATGACGTGGCAAAGTTTGGTGACGTGGGATGCAACTTGGTGGGTAGCAAGGCGGCCTAGGATTTAGGGTCGCCACAGTTTGGTATCATAGCAAGGTCTCAAGGAAGCCTCGGGAGTAGTTTAAAGGAAAAAGAATAAAACCGAAACAAATAAACCTTAGATATGGAAATCCGATGATCTTGACTTAAAACCTTAGTTGGGAAGCAGACTTGAGATGGGCAGTGAAAGGTTTATATACATTTATATATTGTTATATATATATGATATACGTCTATATATATCGAGGTTGATCCGGAGCAGCTTCACGGTGCAGATCATGAACGGATAGTCTGGTACCCCTCATGAAACTGGACAAAATAGCTACGCGACTAGGGATTTCCTTGTTATGGTGAGTGTAGAGGATCGACTATCGGCTCAAGAAACTCAGATGGCTAAGGTATTACGATTTTTATTGGATCAGACCTATGCACTTATGGCACTTGCTACGGCGGTTGCAGCACCCCGAGACTCAGAAGTACTTGCAACATGTACAGGGACAGCCGTTTCTTCGGTTATTCCCCAGAAACCGGTAGAGAGAGTAGCTATGGAGACACAAGGATAAAGAGTTACAACTGTTGTTATTCCACTGGAGACGTTGACTCCTACGCCTCCACCCACGACTACAGAGTAGACGACTGATACTACGTCGGGATTTGTTTTATCCCCAAAGGCTAAGATGTTGAAGGAGTTATTGAAGTTCCGCCAGGTTTCTTCTACGGAGGCGGTGACCCTGAGGCGGTAGGGAAATAGATAGTGTCTCATCAGCGTTTCCATAAGCTGATGAGGAACGATGAGAGTGTTCAGATGTGTTTTTTGGGGCATGTTTGAGAGGTCATGCGGTAGTCTGGTAGACTACGTATACGCATACTCATCCAGAGCCGACGACATGGGCTGAGTTCAGAGAATTGTTCTACGACCAGTATATACCCATGAAGGTAAGGTTGAGATTGAGGTAGGAGTTTTTGACCTTGAGACAGGGTAGTCGAACATTGATACAGTATATAAAGCGATTCCGGTATTTACTTTAGTTCGCTATGGATGTAGTCGGGACTAAGCGACTACATATATACTACTTCACACCAGGGGTTGATGAAAGGATTGTTGAGGTAGTTGTATCTTCCAGAGCTCACAATTTGCGGGAGATATTTGATCGAGCATTGCTTAGGAGAAATCGGATTGACTTGGTTAACAAACTTTTCAATAAAATTTTAAAATCAAAACGGATGCCAATGGATTGGAGAAGAAGCACGCTTGTGCCAATCTTCAAAAACAAAGGAGACATTCAAAGTTGCTCAAACTACCGGGGAATTAAACTTATGAGTCACACTATGAAACTATGGGAGAGAATAATTGACAATAGGCTAAGGAGAGAAACAACAATATCAGAGAACCAATTTGGTTTCATGCCTGGGAGGTCAACTATGGAGGCGATTTTCCTTGTAAGACGATTGTTAAAAAAATATAGAGAAAAGAAAAAAGATCTTCATATGGTATTCGTAGATTTAGAAAAAACATATGATAGGGTCCCTAGATATGTTCTTTAGTGGGTTCTAGAAAGAAAAAGAGTGCATGCTAGATACATAGACACTATTAAGGATAAGTATGATGGAGTAGTAACGAGTATAAAGACATTTGGAGGAGCTACAAAAGAATTTCTCATTACGATAGGACTACATCAAGGATCGGCTTTAAGCCCATATCTATTTACTTTATTTATGGATGAACTAACTAGACATATTCAAGAGGATATACCATGGTGTATGTTATTTGCAGATGATATTGTCTTAGTGGATGAAACTAAAGATGGAGTGAATAGAAAATTAGAACTCTGGAGGAATACATTAGAATCTAAAGGCTTTAAGTCGAGTAGGATGAAAACTGAATACACGCACTGTGAGTTTGGAAACACTAGACATCGAGATGACGGAGTGGTAAAATTAGGGGAAGTAGAAGTTCCTAAGGTAAACCACTTTAGATACCTAATATCAATCATACAAAATGATGGTAGCATTGAAAATGATGTCACATACACATAGAATTCAAGCTGGATGGAAGAAATGACGGAGTGCAACAGGGGTGATTTGTGATCGACAGGTTCCTACTAAGTTAAAAGGAAAATTTTATAGGACCGCAATTAGGCCAGCTATGCTCTATGGAAGTGAATGTTGGGCGGTAAAACAACAAAAATTACATAAAATGAACGTAGCAAAAATGAGGATGCTTAGGTGGATGTGTGGTAAAACTCGTAAAGATAGAATAAGAAATATAGAAATTCAAAGACAAGTAGGAGTAACACCAATTGATACAAAGATTAGGGAAGGGCGGTTGCGATGGTTTGGTCACCTGCAAAGACGGCCTACAAATGCCCCAACTAGAAAACTTGACTCAATAGAAACCGTAGAAATTCGACGAGGTAGGGCAGACCAAAGTTAACATGGGATGCATTAATTAAAAGGGATTTGAATGGTTTGCAAAGATCACCATCAATTGCACTTAATCGAGCACAATGGAAAATTTTGATCTATGTAGCCAACCCCAGTTAATTTGGGACTGAGGCCATGTTGTTGTTGTTGTTGTATTTGATCGAGCATTGGTACACGAAACCTTCTTGACGCAGAGAGAGGGTATGCGTATTACTGGGTTGAAGTACAGTCAAGACAGAAGAGACAGAGAGATCGGGATGATAGAGATGATAGACAGTACGGTGGAGACCGTATGGATGATGATCGGGCAGCTAGAGCTTATGCCGTACCCAAAGATTGTCCCAAGAGATCAGTGACTCTAGCAGTAGTGACACCGGTGCAGACTCGAGAGCCGGTGCACGTCTTGATGAGCCGAGCCAGAAATGTCCCAGTAAGTTTCTTTGGTATGCCTTTTTTTTTAGTTTTTAATCAACTTATTTTATTAACAAATTCATGTGATTCCATGATAGATTATTGTATTTAGTTCCATGATGAACCTCATAGGTCGTAACATGGCATTTTGTGTAAGGATAGTCTTAGCATGGCATGGGATTGTCATAGTAAGTAAATCCATGACATGAGATTTTCATGGTGAGTAAGGGAGGATATGGCATGGCACGGGATTTTCATAGTATGTGATGGTTGGTTAGGACTATTATGTTGGGATACATGATAGGATAGGTTTATAGTTACTGGTGTTAGGTAATTAGGTTAGAGAAACTTAAACATCGAAATTGAACTGAGAATAGGTCAAGGGGATGTTGGGAAGAAAGTGATTGATTTCGACCACCTCGACAACACACGCCTATGTCTCAAGGTAACACTACGATCCCTGTGATAGAGTAGTGGAGGCATTCGAGGGACAATAGAGAGGAACTATCAATGTGCGCAGCGTGGACACTCGGGGATATCATAGTTACATTAAAGTTTACTCGAGATTCAAATTCCGTGGATAAGATTTTCCTAGTTGGGAAGAATTGTAACAGCCCAAATTAATTAAACTATAATTAGCGTTGATCTCGAATATTAACTATCGTAATTCTAGCATTATGTGGACAACTCGGTTGACTCAGACATGAGAACCGAGGAAATATGTTTTTATAGATGGTGGTTGTATATATGTGGTGTTTAATAATTATTATTATGTTGTACCGCATGCGTGTATGTTGCTATTGGGCGAGTTTGTGTGATGGGTATTCACCTCGAAAGGCGTGTCAACGCAAGTGTAGGATAAGCGAACTACGAGTACATTAGGAAACTCAACTAATTCACGTTTAGATGACTAATTAATCAATTAAAATGGGTAATGTGACCATAGACCAAGTAAACTCAAATTAAAACAATAGGCTATGATATGCCTCGAAATGAGTGTCGAGACGCGGGGCACCGGGTGTCGGGTAGTCGAAGGTTAGTGGGACCACGATTTGGTTAATTTTGATAAATAAAACACTAACCATATGTATTAAAATGGGCCTAAGTTAGTGTAATTAAATTAAAATAAATCAAGGCTTATTGTTTAATTCATTAATTGGAAACTATAGGATTTTCCTAGAGATATGTATTGATACATCTAGGAGTCATGTGAGTAGCAAATTGGTGCACATAGACTGAGTGAGTGGAAGTGAGTGGGCTAAGTGGCTATATATAGACCATTAGAAAACCTCGGGATACGTAAACACATTGGGATCAAGGGCTAGAAATCAATCTCACCTTAATATATAGGGATGGCTTAATCAATACATGCAAATGAAATCGAATTTCATTCTTGAATTCGGAGAGAAAGAGATGTGATTTAGGAACTGAAATTCAACACTTTGGAGGTCAATTTTGGAGATCAAAACTAAGGTAATCTTCTTCTCCATGTCATTTCATTTGAACTTTTTTTATGGATTTTTTATAAAGTTGTTGTTCTGAGGTTATGTTAGATGTTGTTTTTGGTGTTATTCTGATTAAATCCCTATAGAGAGTGTGTTGGATAGGTTTAGGTAGGTAAATATGAAAGGAAAAACCAAATTCTCGACTTGAGAATTATGTTCTAGAGGCTAGGTAGAGCACTACCTAGAACGGTTAGTGCACTTATCGTCTAGGTTTCCAACTGTTCTTTGTCCTGAAGAACAGTAGCGCGCTACATCAATTACTTAGCGCGCTACCACTAGATAGCGCGCTACACCAAGACCATAGCGCACTAATAACGGACAGAAAACTAAATTTAAGGGCTAATTTAGGATTTTTGACTTAATACATATCCCAAACACCTATAAACATACTAAACATGTAAAATTGGACTTCAGGGACTTAGGGGACCAAAGCTCGGGTATCGGGGAGCTAGTCGAGTCGGATACGTGAGTCCGAGAGAAGTCGAAGTGTGGATTGAGGTGAGTAAATCATTGGAATGCCTCATAGAATTCATGGTTTGTTTTATTAGTATCGAATTACATGTGTGGCTGCTGGTAGGCACATATGCCACAATTGGGGTTTTACTCCTATTTCAATGTGCGGATATATTGGTTGTGGCTAAATCGCATGCTCAGGTTTCTTGTGATAGTGCTTGTGTGATGGTAGTAAAATATATCTACGATTGTAGGAAGGGATTAGGATAGTCCTGATGTGTAACAGTGTCGGGATGGGACCATGTC
Source organism: Stephania yunnanensis (assembly GCA_039657365.1). Classification (NCBI taxonomy): domain Eukaryota; kingdom Viridiplantae; phylum Streptophyta; class Magnoliopsida; order Ranunculales; family Menispermaceae; genus Stephania; species Stephania yunnanensis. The sequence goes on along the minus strand of CM077585.1, from coordinate 46,027,687 downwards.
ATTTACTAAAGTTGGGGTTTAGCCATTGTAAACATGTAAGTATATACGTGGTTCCTATTCGATTTATCGATTACCGGCTAGTGTAGGTTAAGGTTTTCTTGTGATTATACGGATGTTTAGTGATTAATGTTTTATTTCAGAACTGGTTTAATTGGTATATGTTATTTATTTATTTCACGCTACTACTTTTGCTTGTCGTGTGCTGCTTACATTCATGGAAATATGATGTATTGTTGTCAGGTGTTATATTCGCATGTCTCGTGGTTTATTAGTTTATTTCATGAATATTGTGTGGACGTCTCTTGGGATTTTACTCACTGGACTTGTCACCGTATTTGTTGGGTGATTGAGTGCATATCCTTTTGACGAGCAAGGGCAAGGGCAAGGAGGTATTGGGCGACTACCTCTGAAAATGTGGAGCCAACTCATGTGTGATATCGGTATGTATTTATTTTACTTTTGTTGGGTTTTGGGGATCATAGAACACTGATTACATGTATATGAAACTTTTGTTATACTTAACTCGCCTTGATATATATATATATATATACACATGGTATATTTTGTCGGGTTTTTCACTACTTAGGATTATTGAATAATGTATAACTTACTTAAATTAAGACTTCCGCTGTAAAATTTCATTATGACTTGATAAATTGATTAACGTGCAAATAAAATCATTAATAATTATATGGAATTAATTAGATAAGTTAGGATTAAATGGAAAAGTGTAAGTATCTAGGTAGGTCACGCGGAACGTCAAAGATAAGTGGTCATGACATGGCAAGGCTTGGTGGCGTAGGATGCGATGTGGCGGGTAGCAAGGCGGTCTGGGATTTGGGGCCGCCAAAGTATTTAAGTCTAGCGGGATTATCGGGGCTTAATTAAGGCTTCGGGCCGAATATCACCCTAATCGGGTTAGGGGATGCTACAGTACTTTTTAGGGAACAAGGTACTGGACCGACCTGTTATGAGAACACCACATGAATTAAGTCATAGGTGTTACCCATGATATTTATATCATTTAGCTCTTCGATTTGAGATTACCATAGACTTCAATATTGTAAGCATGATAATTTGACACAATCAAACATTGTCTTTAATCGGATTACTATAAAAATTGTGATTGGTTACCTGTGAATAATATGTGAAGGTGTGTAATCAAGATAGAATTTGTCCCTCTCATATAAAGAGAGATAGCGGTGGGTCCCTTAATATGTTAGACTATTAAATGACCAAGTCCAAGTGAATTGATGTGATTAAAGTCACTTGAATGTTTTCAATCTACCTAAAGATCGAAACTAGTACGATTAAACATTAAAGGTGACTTTTCATGTCTTATGTTTAATCAAAGGATATCACATGACATAAGGATATGATATATGTTATTCATTAGATTATATCAATTTTGATATTCATGCTACTTGAGTAGTCATAATGTCTTGCTAGATACCGTTTATAACTTATGTACCAAAATGGTTTTAGTTTATTGTCAACGTTACGTGAACCTATTGGGTCGCGCACAAAGAATGACTTTGAACTATTTCAATCGATCCAAAGTAATGAATTTTATATGATAAAATGCATAACATAAAAGCCCTTACGATTTGTTATACGATAACTTATTAATATGGGCGTATGTATAATTTGCTTGAATTGCCTAAATACAATAGTTGTACTACGAATAAATTTTTTATGTGAGATTATCTACACATATAAATAGAGGTTGAAACCTTAAAACGAAATAAGATTTTCGTTTTTTGCTATTTTCGAGTTCTCTGGACTTTGGAAGAGAAAGAAAAATGCTTTCAATATATCTTGGGGCTAGCACTCCAAATTGTGGTCACCATTCATGTATGGATTTTGGATAAAGGACGAATGCTTGAACGTCTTAGAGATCGAACAATCAGATAATGAAATCACGGATTAAGATATGGTTTACTTTTGTAGATTTAGTTTAATGAACCTTATTTTCGGTCCTATTGAGGTTTTTCAAAAATTGTTTTGAATTTTTCGTTACTTATGAACTCCAAAACCCAACATTTTGCATGTCTGAGCTTTGGAGAAGAAGGCTCATATTTATAGGTCATTTGGATGGCCTAACTTTGGTCCACTCATCTCCTACTACATGCACATCTCTATATACATCCAAAGGTCCATGGTAAGTCCTACCTCCACTAATTTCATTGTGTTAACACACGTTTTAATACAAAGTTCTATTGAGATTTGTTTTCTCACATATCTCGATACTTGTCTTAAGGTGTTGGATTATTTTTCATAACTTAAGTTTGTCGAGACGTGTCTCTGCTCTCGTCTCGACGCCTCTAAACAAGTAAATATGACTTAACAGTTCTACACATATACAATATACTAGGCATCCACCACATCACAAATACAAATACAACTCGGTCTCCAAGTCGAGTGTTAAGACTGTGCACCCTACATCAGGCCACGTCATGGGTCGGTGACCCTTAATTACAGACAAATTTGTTATTAACGATTTGGGTCGTTACAAATGTCTTAAAGTGACTAATGTTATTGTGATACCAATCGAGACACACAACCGATCTCGAGGTGCACCCATTGGATTAAATAATTCATTTCAAACTTTAGGTTATATTTATATATCCTTTATATATAAATATTTATATACACCTATGTATTTTACGGCTTATTCGTTTGCCACGTAGTACACCGAGCATAAACATTTTTTTCATGTCTCCCGTGTGATCACCCACATTCATATGTGTCACACTAGGCATTACGTCAATTTATTAATAATTTACTTTCCAACTATAAGTTTTATATTAATTCAAATTAATAACCTATAGTTCAATTGATTATTTCTCACACTAACCAAAAATAATACATCACAACAATTGCGCTTACACACTAATCTAGACAAGTCGAGCCTAACTCAAGTTAATTAGCTTTTGGATTAATGGTAATCATCAAGTTAAGGATACGAGTCGTTACAATAACTGCTACCTAAATTTATTTTGTTTATTTAAATAAAGAGATACAAATGAAGCTCAATAATACGACGAAAAAGTCACATCACTCTTATGTTTATTATTATTCTTTATTCGTAGTCGATAGAGATATTACATACTTCTATCACTTTATTTTATTTATATACTAATATGATTATTATTGGGACTCATCTTAATTAACCGAGGTTGTCGTCGATTTCTTTTGCAATGGAAACCAGCCTAGCGGGTGTCAGAGGCAACTCTACACAGTAATCAAGGCCCAAATCCATCAGTGCTTGCAGCTCACACTCCCGAGATCGCGAAGTCAGACCTAAAATCTTGTCGTGAACACCCATTGCCCGGAGCGTAATTGTAGTCTACAATATACAAATTCAAAGAAATTAATCTTTTAAACATAAAAACAGTAATTAGTCTAACATCATTCATCATTAAAAAATATCATTAAAAAATATTTTTTTCTCAGTAGCAATTAAGCAGTAGTTCAATAATTTAACATCTACTCACTATGAATGTGGTTAAGTCTTCTGATCTCCACGATGCAAGTTTGAGGTGGAATAACTAAGTTAAGTTTTTTATTAAAAAATAAAATAAATATTTTTTTTATTTCATTTGTGATTCTAAAATAAGAAAAGAGTTGATCTCTTAATGTGATGCGTGCATTCTTTGCAAAATAATAATAATAATAATATTATTATTATAATAATAATAATAATAATAATAATAATAATAATAATAATAATAAGATTAAATTTTGATTTAAGCAAATGTAATTGTGCTTTTATGCATTAAGAATTTTAGATACGATTAAAAAAAAACTGCAAACATCGCAAACATACAACTAAAATTTTAGTATAAAAAAACAACTAAAATTTCTTTAGAAAACTGAAAAGAGTACTGACCGATGCTTAACGTTGTCAAAAAAAGTCTTAAATTTTTCCATAACTCAAAAAAAAAAAAAAAAGAACTCATGCTGAAAAATATAAATTATCCGATTTTTAATTAATTAACGAATCTAAATATGATCCAAAACAATTTCCAAACGTGAAGCAAACGTGTGCCCTCAGTTAATTTCATGACTTTTCCTGCTAATTTTGAGTTATGTAAATCTTGGTCAATTCTCATGGGACAAATATAATTAGCAGAGCCCGGTTAAATCAAATCCTATTATAAGTTCATCACACCTATTTTTAGAAAAAAAAAATTAAATTTGCAACCTTTCTAAGTTACTCATCTCTAACGTTTTTCTCACACGCACTCTAGTGCTAATAATGTAAGAAGATTGCATTATTTTTACGATAGAAAATGATTTGTTGACACAAATGGGGTGCACATATTGAGCGCACAGCCTATGTGGCGCCCCATTTGTGTGCTTTTTTGTGGGCCCCCTGTCTTGAAAAGCACACAAATGGGGCGCCACATAAGTTGTGCGCCCAATATATGCGCCTCATTTGTGTCAACATATCACTCCCCACGATGAAAAAGATATCGACTTTAAAAAAAAAATAGGTGGGGTGAACTTATCACTAGAAGTTGTTATAACATAAATAGAGATTGTTTTAATCAAACTCATAGCACATGTTGTTGTGCATCATTCAATGAATCGAAATAGAATGCATATTCGTTAGAAGTAAAATATGTATTAATTATAGTAATTGATTAATAAACAAGTTCAATTAGAAATCAATCAAGATATTTACTCGAATCCCTTCCAGGTGAAACATGTCCATGTCCATGATAATCAGGTCAAACTGAGCTCCGGATCTACAAAGATTCAGCGCTTCTAGTCCATTCTCTAGTTCTATGCAATTAGCGCCAACAGCAGTAAGAACCGTCTTGTGGTAATAGCGAAGCATCTGCGAATATTCCACTATAAGCACCGTTAACCTGTTCTTCAATTGAACTGATGTGATATCAAAGTTATCATTGTCCGCCATGACCTGCATGCATGCATATACATGTATAAAACGTTAAAGGTGTTAAATTATGAGATGACTAGAAAAAAGAGAACCAAAACGTATGCACACCAAGTTTGCTCCTCACAGTATACTATATTTCAATTTGACAATAGCGCATGTACGAAGAGAGTGCTGTTGCTCTCTTCAAAACCATGACTATCTAATGATCTGAAACAAGTTTATATAGACGAAATGCATGCATGCACATGTTTACTTTAATATTACATGGCTAGCTTTAAAATCGCAAAATAAATTTGAAGATCAAAACTAGATAGGCAAATCTTTGCTCAAAGTTGCGGTTGGTGCCATTACTCTTAGACAACGAACAAGACTTTACCGTTTCAATTAACGCGATCTCACAACTCAATATTTTGCGATCTTTTCATTGATTGTTGGATATCTATATGCGATCTTTCATTAATAAAAATGAGCGATTTACAATATTATTTTGAGCTCACTTGCCACGCGCTTATATTTTTTAGAGTGTTCGCGTGATAAACATGGATTTGCATGTAATGCTCATGGATTTGGGGTTCCAAAAGTTTAAAATGTGATTTATGTAGATTTTTAATTCCATTGAAAACGAAGGAATATATGAAAATGAATATTAAGTGGTAAAGAAACAATATATATACACATAAAATGAATTTACTAAAAATGATCGAGGACGTTTAAGGTTTCAAAATAATGATGTTTAGATAGATGCATAGTAAAACTTGTAAAGATAGAATAAGAAATGAAAGGATAACTATTTTTTAAAGGCATATGTTTTCGTTAATTAAAAAAAGTTCTCTCCAAAACAAAGAGCACAAGGATGATTACTACCTACGCACGCAGCAAGGTATTATTAATAAGGGCTCTGAGAATTATCAAGAAAACGACCCCATACAATTCTCAAACTTTGTAGAGTACGTACTTTTACTTAATTTCACAGGTATTAGTTCGAATTCATAAGCCATTGATTGCAATCAAGTTGCATTGCAAATGCATTATAACTCAAAAAAAGAAGTTGCAAATGCATGAGCAATGGAACGAACTACTTTTCCTAGTAGATTGAGAGCCATAGATTTGGATTTTTCTCCCTGATTAATTTTACAAGTTTTGTAGAGAGACAAAAAGAAGAATTTGCAAACAAGTGTCTTAAATTATTAAACCCTGCTAATGTAAATAAAAAAAGATATGCAAATTAAAACGATACGCAACTGTTGTCCCTTTGATACATATCGAGGTTGAAGTGTGCACATACCAATGTGAAGTCAATTCGTGGGTGTCTATTTTGGGTTACAAAAATATTTGAGCTCGACCATACGCACCCACTATTTACTTATAACAAAAAAGTCAAATTTAAAAGAAAGTAAATTTTACTACAAAATGATCCTTACGCCCCTCATTTTCCCTCATTGCGATATATCGAGCACAATGGAAAAGTTTGATCCATGTAGCCGACCCCAGTTAATTTGGGACGGAGGCTATGTTGTTGTTGTTGTTGTTGTTGTTGTTGTTGTTGTTGTTTGTGCATCTTATCATCATTTCTTCACACACACTCTTCTTGTGATTTGTAAGGCACCATCGTGGCTCAACCTCCTAAGTCTGAATCTCTAGCTGAAGAGTTAGGAGGGTGTATTCAATTGAGATTTTAATTACTTTTATTAGCGGATGACTTTTAGAGACTTGTAGATTTTTGTAGACTTTTAAAAACTTTGGTAGACTTTGATAGACTTTATTTTAATGACTTTTATTAACTTTGATGGACTTTTTTAAGGACTTTGATAGACTTTGATAAACTTTTAATTTTGATGACTTTTGATAAACATCCATGAACATTGACTTTGATGGATTTTTTGCACATTTTTTAAAGCTTCGGTTACTTTTTAATGGAAAAAATAAACTACTAGGGCTATTAAAAATTTATAGTGTAAAAATAACAAATAAAGTACGAAAGAAATAACATAGATCTAATGCATATTATTATTTACTACATCAACATCACTCCACATCTCAGTAGCTATAAAATTCCTCCATTGGTTGACATTCTCCATTTGTTGTTCTTGAGTTTCAGAAAGTATTTCAAAATCATCTTCTTCACTATATGAGGACAATGCTTCTTCAGTATCTAATTCAATTGGAAATTCATCAGAACGACACTCCTTGCGAAGATAGTTATGTAATCCCGCACAAGCCAACACCAGCTCTGCTTGAATTTTAAATGGAAATGGAGGAGCTGTTTTAAAAATTGTGATCCGCGATTTGAATATGCCAAACAACCTCATTCCTCAAAGATGCATGTCGAAGATTGAATAATTCATTAGCATTTTCAGGATGTCGCCCTTGCCCGGTAAAATCAGAAATATGATAATGAACACCTCGAAAAGGAGCTAAAAATTGACGCCGATTCGAAAAATCACAGTCCACCAAAAAATATTTACCTAAAAACATACTAAAAATAAATAAATTAAATACAAGAATATAAAAACAATTAATTTTGACATTAATTAGATCATACCTTGTGGTACTTTAAGTCCATTTCTCCTAGATAAAGCATCACTCAATATTCTTAAGTCATGCGCCGATCCTTCTCATCTGCTAAGAACATATATGAACTCCAAATCAAAGTTACATGCAGCTAAGACATTTTGGGAAGTGAAGCCATGATGATTGTGATAGTTGCTACTATCATTTCCAACAATCATTGCTAGAATATGGGTAAGAACAATTAATGACCACATCATCATCATTATCATCATCATCATCATCAAACAACAACAACAAAAATTACTTTGAAGTAAGGATAAAATATTGTACTATCTCTTATGATTTGTGTTGTAGAGGATTTAGGCTTCGCCATCATATCTACTGCAATTATGTTCAGAGCCCTTAAAATCTTGTTGAAACTTTGGCTGGTGCTAAAATGCAATCTATTGAAGGTTTTTCGAATCAAACAATATCGAGAATTTTGACCCACATCGAGTAAAAACATAGCCAACATTTCTTCAATAGTTACGAATCGTGTATCATGTACCAGAGCTTTATCTCTAATAATTTTGCATAACTTCCGAAACACATCGGACTACATCCTATAAATTTTTCGAAAGTGTTATGCATCCTCGTTCAATATTGTTTCTATGTATTCAGACTCATTTCTAGCTACAGAGCGTCTGGTTAAGGGTCGTGTAACGGGCTTACAATACATAGAAAGTATAACTTCATGCAATATTTGTAGAATTGCTTGCATATAAACCAACAAACATTCAAGTATTTATGTTAGTTCTTCCACCTCGTTCTTTTCCATTTCCACTTCCTCTGATTCATCATAACTTTGCATATTTAAATAAGACATCATGTAATTAACGTCACCTAAAATCAAAAAAGAAAAATTAAACATGCCGAAAAATATAACATTCAACAAGTGGAAGTTTAAAACATAGTTGACAATGACAATATTGAATAATAATAAACAAATATTATCAACTTCAAACAAAATATTATTCATCAACCCAACATTATGGCGGAGTCTGAAAAAAAAAACACAATCTCTAACTAATAAAATAAAAATGTACTCATTAATAAAATAATAAAATAAATTTTAGTGGCTTCAAAAAAAATTATAAAATAAATAACTACTTATTCTGCCAATTGAAATGGTATCCACTTAGAACGTTCTTCATAAGACATTTATATGAAATCAATCTTTTTGGCTCTTGTGTTCAATAACTCGAGGACCTTGAAACGAGTACTATCAGGCAAATCTGGGATTTCCTCAATAAGCTTCCAACATCCTTGGTCTCTAGCCATAAATCTATCAACCTTATCATCAAAAATAGAAATTGTTTTGGTTAATTTATTCAAAGAATCCATTTGAAAATTATTATTTCTGCTTGAGTCTAAATTTCCTTCTTTCTCAGCTCTTTTCCTCTTTCTGGTTACTGAATGAACCTCCAAATTTATTGGCTCAATTGTTGGAGGTGCATTAAATATTCCAACTGTTGGAGGTTGATTTAGGTTTTTCTGTTAATGCTCGTTTCTTTGTACAAAAGCCTCGGCATCATAGTCGTAAGTAAGATCTTCCAATACATCACCACTAGTTTCATCTGCTTCAAATGTCCTAGCATTAGTATCATCCCCAAGTCCAATCAAGTATCTCCCCGATGAAATTGCATTTTCGACAATTATCCTTAAGTCATCATAATCAGAAAACGTGTCCATCTGATAATGTCTTTGATTAGGATGAGCCTGGTCAAAAACAAAAGGAGTTAATACATACTTCGGTACAATATGTTAATGAAATAATTAAAGATCTCACCTTGAAGTATTCCTCCCATACTTCATCGCTTGCCGTGAATTTTTTGGTAACGGGATCCTATCCAAATCCAGAGTTGCAACGCATAAAATCAACATAGCCTTGATAACGGTCTTTGAACCATTTCCATCGACTTTTGTAATTCAAGAAATTTCTTTCACATCCAAATGTTGCATTAAGAACAGGAAGTATTTTTTTTCAATGGTTGCTTTAGTAAAACACCATTAGTATCACGCCAACCACGAGTTGTAGCATCAACCAGTTGAGTTTTTGGGGTTCATGCGCAGCGGAGATTACAAAACAATTTTGACAACAACCCCAACAAGACCCGAATCTAATTCCATTAAAAACATTTAAACCATGAAGAACTTAATCATACCTCAGTCGCAATATACATTTCTGAAGGTTGATCGATCTCTAAGGCGCCGCTAACGACGACGCCTCTACCGATAGTCCACACACGAACGGCGCCCGAGATTCGAAGTTCTAGCTTCAAAGAATACCAAATCTTTTTGTTTCTCTCCAAAACGATCCAGAGCATACCAAAAACCCTAAGTCGTTTCTAAAACGAAAATAGAGTTTCGGCCTTTTAATCTTTCGTCCGTGTATTCTAACCTAAAGCGTCTATTTATACAACCCTTGTATATAACGGTTAAGTAAATTACACATATACTCCTACTTAAAGAAGTATAAGTGTAATACACCACAATGACGTTTCTGTTATGAATTTTATCATATAAAATTCATTTTTCCGAACCATCTTAAAATCTCGCAAAATCATTCTTAGTGTGCGACCCAATAGGCTCATACAACGTTGGCAGTGTACCAAAACACATTTTGGTATACAAGTCGTAAGTGGCCTCTAGCAAGACATTATGACTACCCAAGTTGTATGAATATCAAATCGATATAACCTAATCGATAGTGTATATAACATCCTTTTGTCACACGATATCCTTTTGATCAAACATAAGGCATGGAATTGTCATCCAACATGTTCAATCATACTAGTCTCGATGTCTAGGTAGACTGAAAACATCCAAGTGACATTGATCAATATCAATTCATTTAGATTAGGCCTTTTAACAGTCTAACACATCGAGGGATCTACTAGATATCTCTTTTTATATGAGAGGGACAAATTCTATCTCGATTACACAACTTCATCACATTGCTCACACGGTAACCAATCATAACCTTTATAATCGTCCGGTTAAAGACAACGTTTGATAGTGTCAAATCACTATGTTCCTAATGTTGAAGTCTCTTGTAATCTCAAGTCAGATGACTGAAAAATATACCTATCATGAGAAAAAACTATGACTTAATCCATGTGATGTTCTCATAGCGGGTCGGTCCAGTACTTTGTTCCCTAACAAGTACTCGTGATCTTGATTCGTATCCCTATACGTATACTCATCACATGATCATCAATCAAGACTCATACTAGTCTTAATTCATTATAGTTCCCAGTATAATGATCGACTATGGACATTTAGGATATTTCTGTAAATACCCATGGATCTTATTATAATGTAAACATGCAAATTAATTATAATAAACAACAAATGAAATCCTCTATTTTATTAACTAAAAGTATTCATAAAGACAATTAATGGATTGACCTAAGGCACATGCCCCAACATCTCCCACTTGCACTAGGGCCAATCATACATGCATCTAATGCCTAATGATCTAACATGACCATCATGTTTTGCTTGTGGAAGAGCTTTTGTCAATGGATCCGCAACGTTGTCTTCGAGCTACTCTACTCTACAAATCTTTACGTCTCCCTCTCAATAATTTCTCTTATGAGATGAAAACGCTGAGTATATGTTTGGATTTGTGGTGTGATATAGGTTCCTTGGCTCGTGCTATTGCCCGCTTATTGTCACAATACAAACAAACAGGGTTAGCAATACTTGGAACCACACCTAGTTCGAAATGAACTTTTTGATCCAAACTGTCTCCTTTCTTTGCATCGCACGGACGCCGCAATATACTCGGCTTCATTGTAGAATCTGCCACGCTCTTGCTTCGAACTTTTCTAGCTTACTGCACCCCTATTCAAAGTAAACATATATCCAGATTGCGATCTAAAATCATCTATATCAGTTTGAAAACTTGCATCTGTGTAACCATTTACAACTAGATCATTTTCAAAACCTTCATAGACCAAGAACATTTCCTTAGTCATTCTTAAGTATTTAAGGATGTTCTTTACTGCTATCAAGTGACTCTCACCAAAATCTGACTGATATCTGCTTGTAGTGCTCAAAGCATATGATACATCGGGTCGAGTGCATAGCATAGCATACATGATAGATCCAATAGCCGATGCATATGAAATCTTATTCATACTGTCTCACTCATCATTTGTCCTAGGACATTGATTCTTGCTGAGACTTGTGCCATGAGACATTGGCAACAATCCTCTTTTAGAGTCTTGCAAACTGAACATATTCAGCACCTTGTCTATGTAAGCATTTTGACTTAGACCGATTAGCCTCTTAGATCTATCCCTATATATTCTTATCCCTAGGATATAGGCGCATCTCCTAAGTCTTTCATTGAGAAACACTTCCCTAACCAAGACTTGACATTCTTGCAATGTTGGGATGTCATTTCCAATGTGTAATATATCATCAACATATAGTACCAGAAAAATAACTACACTCCCACTGACCTTCTTGTATACACAAAGCTCATCTTCGTTCTTAATAAAACCAAAATCTTTGATTGTTTCATCAAAATGAAGATTCCAACTCTGAGAAGCTTGCTTTAATCCATAAATGGATCTTTGAAGCTTACATACCTTCCTAGAGTTCTCAGTATATACAAAACCTTCAGGTTGTGTCATATACATGTCATTAAGCAGCTTTCCATTAAGAAATGCTATTTTTACATCCATTTTGCCATATCTCATAGTCATAATATGCGGCAATGGCAATTAAAATTCTTATGGATTTAAGCATGGCTACTAGCGTAAAAGTTTCAGCATAATCAACACCTTGAGTCTGCCTGAAACCTTTTACTACAAGTCTTGCTTTAAAAGTATGCACATTGTCATCCATGTCCGTTTTCTTCTTGAAAACCCATTTACATCCAATGGTCTTACCACCTTCAGTAAATCAACCAAGTTCTAAACTTGGTTATCATAAATGGATTGCATCTTAGAGTTCATGACATTTTTCCATTTATATAAGTCTAGTCTAGACATAGCCTCTCGATTAGTGGTGGACTCATTTTGATCCATAAGCAACACATCACGACCATCAGTAATGAGAAATTTGAATCTCTACGGCTCATGTCTTACCCTACCATTTATATGGGCCTTGTGTCACTTGTGGAGGTTCAACTGGTTCAGAACGTTGTTGAACTTCCAGTAACGGTTCAGGGTTTATCGTGATTCTTGAACTTCTTCAAGATTATTTATCTCCCACTAGTGTCTTTTGAAATAAACTAATTTTCCATAAAGGCACCATACCGAGCAACAAACATTTTGTTCTCAGCGGGATTATAAAAGTATATCCTTTTGTTTCCATAGGATACCCCACAAATAAACACTTGTCACATTTAAGTGCTACTTTTTTTTAGACTTGTCATTTTACGTAAGCCTTACAACCCCAAATCTTAAGGAAAGACAACTAGATATCTTCCAGTACCATATCTCATATGATGTTTTATCAACCGCTTTAAAAGGAACTCGATTTAGAGTGAAAGCTGTAGTTTGTAATGCATAACCCCAAATGATAATGGAAGATCTGCATGACTCATCATAGATCGAACCATATCTAATAAAGTTTGATTTCTCCTTTCAGAAACTTCATTCCATTATGGAGTTGATGGTGGAGTCAATCGGGAGACAATCCCACAATTTTTCTAAGATGATCATCAAATTCTTGGCTCAAATATTCACTACCTCGATCTGACCGAAGTGTTTTGATAGTTTTACCAAGTTGATTATGCACTTCATTTTGAAACGTTTGAAACATCTCAAATGATTCAGCTTTATGTTTCATTAGATATACATAACCATATCTGATGAAATCATCGGTAAATGTAATGAAGTACTGATAACCTCATCTAGCCATTGTGTTTATAGGACCGCATACAACAGTATGTATTAGACCCAATAAATCACTTGCCCTTTCACTGTGTCCAGTAAAGGGACTTTTCGTCATCTTGCCTCGTAAACAAGATACGCGTTTCATATTTTCTAAATCAAATGAATCTAGAAGTTCATCTTTATGGAGCTGCGTTATGTGTTTCTCATTTATGTGCCCGAGACGACAATGCCAAAGATAGGTTTGATTCAAATCATTTGACTTAAATCTCTTTGTATTTATGTTAAAGACTGGAGTATCAGTGGACCTTTTCATGCTTAGAATATAAAGACCATCACACAAATCAGCATTTGCATAAGATATTCCTTTACAAGAAATGGAACATCTATTATTCGCAATAATAAAATCAAAACCATCCATATCCAAGCATGAAACAGAAATGATGTTTTTGCTCAAGGCAGGCACAAAATAACAATTATTTAAAGTTAAGATAAGTCCACTAGGTAAGACTAAGTCATATGATCCAACAGTCAGGGTAGCAACTCTTGCTCCATTCCCTATGCGGTGGATGACTTCTCTTTTCTTCAACTTTCTACTTCTGGTGAGTCCCTGCACATTTATACAAATGTGAGATCCACATCCAGTATCTAATACCCAGGAATCACTAGTAGATAAATTAATTTCAATAACATAAATACATGTAGTGGTAGTCGCACTACCCTTTTTCTTCTTTAGATCTTCCAGATAGAGTTTGTAATTTCTGAACCAATGTCCAAGTGCATGACATAAATGACAATTTCCTTCCTTTTCTTTTGGGTGTTTTGAAGCAGGAACAGGCAGGTGCTTGACTTGTTCCATAAGCTTTGCGATAGGTGCAGCAGCAGCCTTGACAACTTTAGCCTTGCCTTTGCCTTTCTTCTTCATTCCCTTTCCCTTTTGGACCATCAACGCATTACTATAGGGTTTCTTGATATTTTGTTCAGCAGTTTTGAGCATCAAATGCAACTCCGAAATTGATTTCTCCATATTATTCATATTTTAGTTCATCACAAATTGTGAGTAACTTTCTAGTAATGAATTCAGGATCAAATCCGTAGACCAACTCTTGGCTTATGGGAAATTCGAGTCTATCAAGCTGGTCAACATAGCCTTTCATCTTTTGAACATGAGGACTAACTGACGCACCCTCAGTCATCTTGCAAGAATGTAGGTTTTTGACTGTCTCGAACTTTTCTTGCCTAGCTTGTTGTTGGAACATTTCCTTTAGCGTTATAGCCATGTCGTAGGCTTCCGTTAGTTCCACGTCCTTCTGAAGTTCAAGAACCATAGTTGCCAGCATAATACATGCAACATCAGTAGAATCGTTGACATGCTTATTATGCGCATCCTTCACACCTTTTGTAGCATTGGTTGGTGGGTCCTCAAGAATTTGAGCATCCAGGACATACAACTTGCGTCCATGCTTAAGAACAATTCTCAAGTTTCTGAACCGGTCAAGAAAGTTAGTCTCAGATAGCTTATCCTTCTCAAGGATGGATCGCGGTGACAGGGGATTATTGTTACTTGAAGAGGCCATTGATCTACAATAAAGATTATGCAAAGTTTATTTTAGTATAGAGGAATAGACTCCCACTAAACTAACAACCCTCCTAAAACACACTGTTTATTTAGGGGACTAAAATCCATATTTCACCTAATTCTATGACATCTATGGCATGAAACACAGAACTAGATTATTTAGGTAGTTAATAGTTACCAATTACATCTTATGTAATTTTTAGATACTTTTATGAAATACTGGACATCTTATGTCTTATCATGTTTTTATCTCATCATGTGCCTAAAGCTCAAAACTATTTTGATAGCTTTATTAAGTCGGACCATTTTAAACATTTAGCTAACTCTTATCCAACTTGTCTCACCAAGATAACACAATACACCTAGCTATGGCTGAAACTATATTAGTGTGATCAGGCTTTGACAAGTGTTTAAAATGGATAGCGTGAGACTTATAATTTAATAGAGGGATTTTATTCAGTTTTAGTAATTTTATGTAAACAATGAAATATCATATATTTTTATTGATTTGTTAAATCACTAAACAATTTGGAGATTATTATACTGTTCACTAATAAAAGAAATTCCGTGCGCTAGGATTAGTTAGACGACGCTCCCGTTGGCCGTCAGCGGGCGGTGGTTCCGCTGACCAGTCAGCGCCCACTTTTTTTTTTTTTTTTTAGAAGACGAATCTCAATTCCGAAAATATAAATTCGCTATAGAAAATCATATTTTTCGCTGATTTTATTATCCTAAATTTACCCCTAAATTTATCCAAAATTAAGTCAATTAAAATATTTTTAATTAACCCGAGCTCACATCTAACTAATCATCTTATCATAATCCAATTAGGACTTAAGATATTTGAATCCTAGCATATCACCAATAACAAACTTCTCCATATTTATCTCCTATCCAATAGGGATAACGAAATTGATTTTGCGTATATCTCTTAATCTAATTTGTTATCTATCTTTATCAAATAGAAACTTCATAACATAATAGATATAACAAGATAAATAAATAATTTCAAAATTAATTATTTGCAATTTCAGTCCTCATCCAAATAATCACAAACATGTAATTGAATCATGAACTACTATCCCAATCAAACCTAATGGTGTCATGGATCATAGAACACGAAACTCAATTCATTAAAATTACTCGAATTAACCTAACATGGTTACTAGCATGTACGAAACTAATTTCAATTAAATCACAAATATATGTATCATATACACAAAACATGATAATAAATCTCACAGAAAACTTATGCATATCACATATACATCAACTATTAACATGCTTTCAATCATATATCATGTATATATCAGAAGAAAACATGCAATGAATTTAATGGAATCAAACTCGAAGGCTCTGATACCACTGTTGGGTTTTTGGGGTTCATGCGCAGAGGAGATTACAAAATAATTTTGACAAAAACCCCAACAAGATCCGAATCTAATTCCATTAAAAACGTTTAAACCATGAAAAACTTAATCATACCTCAGTCGCAATGTACCTTTCTGAAGGTTGATCGATCTCTAAGGCGCCGCTAACGACGAACGCCTCTACCGTAGTCCACACATGAACGGCGGCCAAGATTCGAAGTGCTAGCTTCGAGAGAATACCAAATCTTTTTGTTTCTCTCCAAAACGATCCAGAGCATACCAAAAACCCTAAGTCGTTTCTTAAACCAAAATAGAGTTTCGGCCTTTTTAATCTTTTTTCTGTGTGTTCTAACTTAAAGTGTCTATTTATACAACCCTTGTATATAGACGGTTAAGTAAATTACACATATACCCCTACTTAAAGAAGTATAAGTGCAATACACCACAAAGACGTTTCTGTCATGAATTTTATCATATAAAAATCGTTTTTCTGAACCATCTTAAAATCTCGCAAAATCATTCTTAGTGTGCGACCCAATAGGCTCGTACAACGTTGGCAGTGTACCAAAATACATTTTGGTATACAAGTCATAAGTGGCCTCTAGCAAGACATTATGACTACCCAAGTTGTACGAATATCAAATCGATACAACCTAATCAATAGTGTATATAACATCCTTTTGTCACACGATATCCTTTTGATCAAACATAAGGCATGGAATTGTCATCCAACATGTTCAATCGTACTAGTCTCGATCTTTAGGTAGACTGAAAACATCCAAGTGACATTGATCAATATCAATTCACTTAGACTAGGTCTTTTAACAGTCTAACACATCGAGGGATCCACTAGATATCTCTCTTTATATGAGATGGACAAATTCTATCTCGATTACACAACTTCATCACATTGCTCACACAGTAACCACTCACAACCTTTATAATCGTCCGATTAAAGATAACGTTTGATAGTGTCAAATCACTATGTTCCTAATGTTGAAGTCTCTGGTAATCTCAAGTTAGAGGACTGAATATTATACTATCATGATAAACAACTATGACTTAATCAATGTGATGTTCTCATAGCGGGTCGGTCCAATACTTTGTTCCCTAATAAGTACTCGTGATCTTGATTCGTATCCCTATACGTATAATCATCATATGATCATCAATCAAGACTCACACTAGTCTTAATTCATTATAGTTCCTAGTATAATGATCGACTAGGGACATTTAGGATATTTATGTAAATACCAATGAATCTTAATATAATGTAAACATGCAAATTAATTATAATAAACAGCAAATGAAATCCTCTATTTTATTAACTAAAAGTATTCATAAATACAATTAATGGATTGACCTAGGGCACATGCCCCAACAATTTAATTGTAGGAATCTTTGGTATTTTGTTTATGCCAGATCTGCTCTTTCACTCTTTTGTTTATGTTAGATCTGATCTACTCCATATTTTAATTGTAGGAGTCTTTAGTATTCTGTTTGAAAGACTTGATTTTTAATATCATTTTGATGTCTGAAATAGAATTGGCTAGAGTGGTGCATTTCTAGTTGTTCAACTCAACCCTCAATCATTGTTTTTCATTAATTGCATTCTCTTATCTTCTAATTTAACTTCACCCAGAGTGCACTTATTGTGTTGCTTATAATTGTGCATCCGAATGGTTGTTTCGTAATATTAATTTCTGTCTGGTGAGGGATTTGAGTCATTTGTTTACAAGCTTTACTTTTATGCTCACTGATGAGATAGACCAAGTGAGCAACGCATTGAGTTTTGCTATAGATACAAGTCTAAAGTTTGATCAAGACCCAAAAGAATATCAAACTTTGAACATTTCATCTCTTTACACATGCCATCGGATGAATTTAAGTTTCAATCAACAAATTTAACCAAACTTGCAATAAACATTAAAAAAAGTCCCAAAAAGCAATCAACAAAATCACTCATACATAGTTTACTCTATAAGGTTTTCTAGTTAAACAAACACAATGAAATCCTAAAACCCAATAGAAATCTAACAACACAATCAACACAAAGCAGCACACATGGATGAAAATAAAAAGCTCATAATTGCATGAGCATATGCACCAAATAGATTAATGAAACAAGAATAGTTTTGAGTTTATAACTTCATTGAATCTAACAACAGAAAGGACTTTCTCTAAGTAGGAAAACAAAAGACTTAACAAATAAGACTACATAATTAAGACAAACTATTTATTTTCCTCTCATTAATTCAATTTGACATGTGAAAGCCATTTTCTTGAAGTTCAATTCTTCCAAAAATAGACACGCAATTTTAACATATTCAACTAAAAAACTTGTGAATAGTGGCTTCCGAGGATGCGCCACAAAGCAGACATGACATGACTTTGATCATGGTGAGCCTCTAACTCACATATTCTGTCTCGGTCTTGTTATAGATGGAATAAAAAGGATGTAGGTCACAATAGAGCAAGTATAGCGCCTAAAAACATAAACAAAGTAAAACTTTAGCAATCACATCATTCGCCAATCATTTGATTGAACAAAACATTATGACAATAGCGGTTGAGTCATTTTAATCAAACACCTAGCATAACCGCACTATTATCCCTCTCGTGTATTCTCATAACCAAACAAACAAACATATACAGAGCAAACTCCACCACTAACAAGGTGTTCTCTACTTTAATTCGTGCAATGGGCAAGGCCTATCATTCAATCAATTCAACCAATCGAACCGAAACAACTCGGAAACGCAAAACGCGGGTTGGAAAGCGACTTACAGGTTGTGAATCGGAGCTTCAACGGAACCTCAGAAACTCAGAGCGCATTCGGAATCGAAAAGAGAGAGATCAGATGACCATTAGATTGAGAGAGCGAGAGAGAGAGATTTTTGCAGGGATGTAGCTTTGACGATGAGAGAGAGAGAGAGGCGAAAAGAAGAAAAAAAGTTCACAAAAGTTTCTCGTAGAGGCTGAAGAGATGGATAAGAATTTCAACATATATATGGTTAGGTGGAAAGTCTTGAAAAGTCATCCAAACCCACAAATCCACAAAATTTCTTTAAAAATTGAATACCCCTTACAATTAGAGAGTTTACAAAAGTTTAAATTGAATACCCCAAAACTTTTAGAGACTTTTTAAAAGTCTATAAAAGTTCACATTGAATACACCTTACTTTTAGAGACTCTCTAAAAGTTTTAATTGAATACCCATAAATTTTTTTAGTCAATAAAAGTAACCAAAAGTCTATTAAAATCTCAATTAAATACACCCCTGTTAGTTAGAGCCCACCGAACCTCTAGTTGGCTCTAGTTGAAGAGTCGGTCAAAGCCTATCGAATCTTTAATTGGAGAGTTGGTCAGAACCCAACAAACCTTTAGGTCGGTAGTTGTCAACCAAATTCCACGAAAGAGGTTTGATTGAATAACATCAAACTTAGAAAATAAGTCTCGGCTACATGTTGACAAACATAAAATAGATGTCTCGATCAAGATTTTGGATATTTGGTGCTTTCTTTTCGATGAATGAGTATTTTGATAAAAATGTTGGGTGCCTTCGTAAATTAAAATTGAAATTTAGTAGATGTCCTTATGAAAAGGTCGTGTAGGTATAGTCAGGCTCAAATATTTTTTAGGGTCGCTAAGGGCACCCCACCTTTTCATGAAGGCACCCGTTAATGTGGGCACAAACCAATTTACCCGGGGCACCCAAAAATTAGACCCGAAATACTGAAACTACCTCTCGTGGAAATCCCTGAGCACCCCACCACCCCCACCCCCACCTTCACCAAACTCCTTGTGGAAGAATCCATTTGTTTTGAACCGACCAGTGAGAGGAATCCCCGAAATCGTGTTCTCCGTCCCTCTCCGTGTGTTTCTCCTTCGTTGTACGAGTTTTCCGCAATTTGTAGGGTCGGGGGTGTGAGCCGATTTCGTCTCCAAATTAGGGCTCGGTTGAAGATCGTCGAATTAAGTTACATTTGGTAGAGTAGTTGTAATGTGTGTGTGGCGGTTTGTTCAATTGTAAAAAAATTGGAAAATCGTGGTTCTCGGCCACACAGGCCAGAGACCGTGTCAACTGTCTCGGCCAAGCATGGCCGAGACAGAAGCTAATATGTTTGGGAACTCGCAGTCTCGGCCATGAAGACCGGAAGAGTTAACAGCATCTCGGTTAGGCATGGCCGAGAATACTTCAGTTATCTCGGCCGCGACATGACGAGAGCTACAATTAGTGATAGGTAATGCGGCGTCGGTGGTGTACAACCGAGAATTTCCTCCTACTCTCGGTTGTACACTTCCGAGAGGGTCTCGGTAGGCTCGGTCGTCATAGAACGAGAGTAAGGCGAATTGAAATGGTTAATCCATCTCGGTGGTGTACAACCGAGAACTTGCAACTAGACTTGGTTGTACACTGCCGATATATTGGACTCCTCGTCGTGACCGAAAATATGGGTTGTTTCACGAACCTACTTGACCGAGATATCAGAAATGGATGAATTTGAACATTACTTTTTGTAAAAATTTGTGGTATGTCAAACTAACTATGCAATATTGAAAATCCAGCACGACAATTTGCACCGAAACTTAATTAATTATAAATCTCCGTAACATTCAAACAGACTCTACAAGTGTCCATCCATAAGTAAACAACAATCAAAATACAACACAACATTTGTATATCCATAGAACATTCGAAGTAACTGTCAAAATTTCTAAATGTTTAGCCATCAAGGTTTCTAGGTACAAGCTTTACACTACGGTGTATCTAAATCTACAACAGGTATGGTGGCTTCATCAGCAGTTGCAATGGGCGCGATGTCTCGAAATACGAATCCATCTCGCCAACCTTTGGCGCAGTCCTCAACGTATCGATCCCACGATGGATATAAGGATGGCAACGGTGCATTCACACGCAACTTCACCTGTCAAAGTGAACAGTAGAACATAGAAGATATTGTCATAAACCCGATTAAGGGGGAAACAAAACAATTCACAAAAAATCATAGAACTTACCCTAACCCAATGGATATTCCTTTCATTTGTCATTGCAATGATAAGTTTGTTGTGCAACGACGACGGTGGAGCACTACGTAGAGGTAGGAATGTGGAGGCACTCCCATGCGAGAGGTTGACGAGAATGACATTGAATGCGTGGATACTAACAATCCCATGTCTGAAAGTGTCAACCATTCTTTGAAAGATGCCCCCACTTGCTTCTCTGGGCAATGCACCGCATTCTTGACAATCTCGAAACTCGAGCCAAGCACTTCCCGCCAAAGGTCTTCATACCCGATAATTTCATCGTACATCTTTCTACGCACAATCCTCCACCCGTCTACATCGGCAAATCCAAGCCCAGAGGCTATACACCGATATCCACAATTTCCATCAGAAACCACATCGATAATGCCCTCAACATGAGGCAACCAATCCGGTTCTAAGCAATGACCATAAGCCATGTTAGATCCACTTTGCGTGCGTCGACTGACATGACGCATTTGTGGAACAACCTTGTCTTTCTTCTGCCTAGAAGTGGAGGCCTCTTTTGTGGAGTGGGAGGACTCGACTTGTTTTCTCTTCGACACTGCCTTGCCTCCGATTGGAGACCCCGGTGTCCTCCCACTCGCATCCTCAACTTCCTGCTTGCACTCCACAAAAGACGAAGGTGGACTAATCTCCCTGAGCCGTTGAATTTCAGTCCTCCCACCCGCATCCTCAACTTCCTGCTCCCCCTTATCAAATCTTCCTGCGGTGTCGTGATTGTGCCTCCCACATATAACAATGACATACCATAAGGAGTCAGCATTTTCATTTACGTTAATAAGGAAAGAGCATCCACATTTATTCGTACCGGTTGGAGTCATCGCCTTTTCATCATTTCTTGATTTCTTTAAAATTTTGGCCGCTTTCCCCTTCCCTACTCTTTGAGCCAGTCCCCTATATGTCCCAGACCTCTCACAGGCAAGTTTCACCCTTCCCCTACGCTTAATGCCCCCGTATCCGAGCGCTTCGTTACTAACACAAACTTGTTCTCACTACTAATCATTTGAAGCCATGAAATAGCCACTTCTCGAGAGGGGAATGACTTACAAGGTGTAAAAGTGTCCTTGTAGTCTGGAAAATTACTATATACCGGCATTACCTGCAATGCAAATAGTGTAACATTATAATCAACCAAAATGTACAGCACAATCACCATAACACCCCAAAAATAGGTTCTCGGTTGTACAGGTCCGATACTTTATTCAGAGTCTCGCTCACGTACGACCGAGAGTTACTCAGTACTCTCGGTCGTACCATACCGTGACTGCGTGAAACCTCTCGGTCCTCTATGGCCGAGACATTACTATACATCTCGGTCCTGCGAGGCCGAAACAATCGCGCACCCAGACAGAAACTTCGGATAACCGCAAAAAAAACACAATAAATTTGCAAAATTACCTCAAGTACGACCTCCTCTTACACCGAAGCAATACAATCCTCCATTATATAGTGGAAACAAGTTTGGACTTGAAGAAATTACCAAACCCTACGTTGACAAACAAATCATCATTTTCACAATTTTACACAACTAAACAGTTCTAAAAAACCATCATATGGTTGTCAAACATTGTTACCTCGCTTTCGGATGATGTCAATCCGCAAGAATCGATCAACGCTCGTCAAACGCAATGTGGCTTTGCGGTTCAAGCTTGGTGGTGGGGTGCCCTTTTTCTTTGTCGAAATGGTTTGTGGGGTTTGAATTAAGGGTGGGAAAACCGCGGTTTGGTGGTGAAAACCACCAAACCGCGACCAAACCGAGGGTCTATGGTTTGGTGATTTTCCAAACCACCACCAAACCGCGAAAGTTGAAAACCGAACCAAACCGAACCGCGGTTTGCGCGGTTTGGTCGATTTGGTTTCACGGTTTTCAACTTTCATACACCCTATTTTTAGAAAAAAAAAAAAACAGCAAAAAAAAAAACAAGCAAAAAAAACAAAGCATTAAAAAAAGAACATAACAAGTTTCTCAAACATGAGTCGGGATACCATGGTTAATAAAAAAAAGGAACATAACAAGTCCAACAAAACCCAATTGAAATCAAATCTCACAACCAATCTAAAAACGCCCTAATCATTAAAAAACACTAAAAATTATTCCTAACATCGAGATGTGATAAAAAACCCAACCTTGGAAACAATCTTGAAATCAAAATCTGGACATATGGGTAGGCGGCAATCTCTGCAGACTCCATGATTTGGCTTCACAAACCGCCTCTCTCACAACATCGTCAAGTCGTCGAGTATCGCCACTCTCGCGCGTCTTCCACCGCGATCGACGAGATCGTGCGCGATCCGTGGTTCATGAAGAGGAAGCGAGCTACTACGTCAAGCAAGGTCGATCAACAACAATGAGTGCGACGACTACTTGTTGAAGAGCGGCGGCGCGCCAATTCCTTGAACGCGTTCGATCCGATATCGTTCTCGACGGGGTTTGATCTGTCTGGGTTGTTCGGCGATTGTGGGAAGTGCGTTGCGGTGGCGACGGAGCGGTTCGTGTGTAGTGAATCGATGGATAAGGGTGTGGAGATGGTGGAAGAGGGAGCAAAGAGGCTGGAATTGGGGGTGAAGAGGAAGGAATCGGTGGTGGTGTTGGTGGGGAAGAAGGGGAGTGCGTTGTGGAGTGATTGGTGGTTGTGGAGTGACGGTGACGAGTGAGAGAAAGAGAGGTGTTTTTGTGTTTTAGGGTTTTGGACTTGTATTTACCAAAATACCCTCGATTTGGTTAAACCGTGGTTTTCCCAAAATGAAAACCGCGACCAAACCGCGACCAAACCGCGAGCTTTAAAACCAAACCAAACCACGCGGTTTGGTCGGTTTGGGCGGTTTGAGCGGTTTTTCAAAAACCGCTGCCCACCCCTAGTTTGAATCATTATATATACAGGGGCAAAATGGTATTTTTTATTTTTGCTGGAATTTTTATAAATAAGTTGAGTGCCTTCATGAAAAGGTGGGGTGCCCTTAGCGGCCCTCATATTTTTCTAAATTATTTCACGAGTCAATCTTGGGCCTTGGCACAGAATCCTCGACGACTCGAGATGCGAGGTCGGTTCGAGGCGATATTTTCCACCGCGACTCCTCAAGACGTGCTTCGCTCCCGAGCCACTATTTTTTATTTTTTCATCAATTTATATTTACACCTTATTAAATGGAAAACATTTGACATTTCAATGACGTCATTTGATACACACTTTCTTTATATTGTTTGCGTCCCTCGATTCGTGCATCGAAAGTTGTCCTTACACAAACTGATGCAAACCAATGCATGGATCAAAAGTACGTCACCCTAGCATTCTCTCTATTAAATCTCAAAATTAGTACTTGTCGGTTCTCTTCACACGGAACCGAAGAAGAACCATCAATGGCCTCGTCGAGCTCTCTAATGGCGACGCTGCCTCACCTGGGCTCTTCGACCCACCACGGCAGAGACAATCGCTTCCCTTCAAGGGCGCGTCTCAGTCTGATATTCCCCTCGCCATTGGTGAGTTGTAGAGCCCCAAACGAGTTCAATTTCAAGAGCTCTTCGATTTCGCTGCGGTCGAGGTAGGTTTTTGGGTTTTGTGGTTGATTTTACTGTCTTGAATCTCATGCGTTTTGGTTCTCTATTGTGGGTGCGCTTGTTAATGTTGGGATTGTTTTGTGGTTTGTATTGTATTGGTTGGGAGAGAGGATTCATTGTAGGGTTTTAAGGAGTGGTTTTTATTCGTAATTGGATTGCATCGCTGATTGAGGAAAAAATTTTAGTTTTTTAGTGGAAATGCGAAGCAGTTTATGCGAATCCTTATTTGTGTGATATGAATTCTAGGACTAGTAATGAAAAACAGCGGCCTTTCCGCTTTATGCTTAATCCTGTGCCCTTCAAGGAAGAAAGCCAACAATTTTGTATAGGGGTTGGCTAGGCACTTTGACATTAAGCCACTTAGGTCACGTTGAGGTCGAAATTTGGGTTTCTTATGCAATTTTTAGTTGTTAAAGGTACATCCCGTTGTATATATTTGAAAGAGGTATAGAAAAGATATTTCGAAGTTCTCTCTTTTGCGTGGAAATGTTTATACAATTCATATGGAAGAATGGAAGCGTAAAATACCCATTTAGGGCTGAAGCTTAAAGCTGTTAATGACTAATTTGAAATCCATGTTGCGAGCACAACTAATTTGGATTGAGGCTTTGTTGTTGTTGTTTTTGTTGTTGTTGTTGTTGTTGTTGTTGTTGTTGTGGCAAGTTTAAGCTTAAACAACTAAAAGTAAAACTAAAATGCTCGTAAGTGATCAAAGCTACTTTAAATTTTACTGTTTAGGCATGTCTATGCAGTGCCTTGGAATCGCCTCCCCTGATAAGGAAAATCACCTAGACATCAATCTATTTAATGCCTCGATTAAAACACTAAACTCCGGTTTGAGTATGAACAAATTGTGAGAAAAATGATCCAAAAGCTAGATTAATTGAATTTTTTTTTGACTTCTTAATGCATGCTAACTTACTTGAAAAATAATTTACTTGTTGCTTCAAGAGCAATCAACAATCTCTTGTTTCGGCTAATAATACTTAAAGAGTAAGTAGTCAAGTATCCACTTAATTTGAGATGGTTTAGGTAGAATTGTTCTATAAAGTTATATTTGGAGCTAAATCTTCTTGTTGGTGAAAACCTGTTGAATTGATATATGTAGGCCCATATGTTCTTGTTTTAGAATTGTTTCAGTACGTGGTCATCCCTTAGTTATAAAATGCTTAATAGGCAAATATATCATTTCATGCAAAAATATCTAAAAATTTTGATTTTGACAAAATATCCTAAAATTTTGATTTAATGCAAATTGTATTCTTGTTTGGCATTATTATGTGTCAAACTACAATGATAGAGATGAATTATCACTTTATTATATACCCATTGCATCATACAAAATGATATAACTAAGCATATGCATAGTTTGTCACATTATCTAGTGTAATAAACTTAAATAGCCAACAACTGGTTGGTCCTTGGTGAGGGACTTTTTTCCCCTTAAGCAAGGTCTTGTTTTCAAGTCTCATGGAAGGAGCAAACGGGGTTGAGAGGGCCCACCCCATGTATGGGGTCCGACAGTGCTAGAGTGTGGATTAGTTGATGCGGCTGACACCATATACCTTGTGGGAAAGCCAAAATGTATACTTTAATAATGGCAAGCAAGGATACAATTTGCAAGAAATCTAAATGTTGGGATAATTTTCCAAAATAAAAAACAAATTTAGGATATTTTTGCAAAAATCTTGAGAGGTTTGGATGTGTTTACCTATTAGGCCTTTTTTGAGTGACAATATATCCATTATATATTTTGGTTTAATTGAAAAGATTTTTGTGGATTAGCTTATTGTCCTATTTATAAGTACTTTAACATTTATTGGGATGCTTATATAATACAATTATGTCATATTTTCAGTTATTCGCTTTAGTTTTTGTGAATTCAAAGTGAAGATCGAATATCTTGAGCAGAACGAGACAAACCGATTTACAATGCAACACTATTGTCGGCAGACCCATATGCCGGATGCAATATGCTTAGAAGGATTCAATTATGATATGTATAACTGAAAATGCACATTATATTTTATGTCCAATTGCACATATTGATGGGATGGGATATTGTGTGGTAAATATAATATTTGTCTCTGTATTGACTTCTTGTCTTATTTTTGTTGTGATTAAAGGTTGTGGCATGATGGTGGCAATAAAAGATCCCACACTTACAAGAGGAATGGTTCATGCAAAAGATGTTGTTTTCTTTTGTATGATCAACCAAATATGGCCCCGGCACAAGAATATAAAAACCATATTTCTTGCTTTCGACACCATCATTATCGGTACCCAAGAAGCAAGACACCTGTGCATGAGATTGTACCTGAAAAATCAAACTTTCCTTTTTCGAGGCGTTTTTTTGGCAGAATATCTGTAAGTAATGATCTTTTTTTGAATTTTTTTTGTGAGTGAATGACTTCTACTCATATTGTGTTTGCTATGATATTTTTTGTTTTAGTTCATTATAATCTATTTTCTTTCTATGGATGATTGTATCTAAATGATTCTTTACGCGCTTTTAATTCAAACTGACACTTGTATCTTTCTTAACTACTAAGTTGCAACAGCGAACTGGATTTTATTGATGATCAAGATTGTTGATTTGTATAGCTAACTAAATTGGAGGATTTCACACGATTGATAGTTCATCATTCTAAGCTCACTGAAATTTCAAAGCTGTACTATTTATTAACTTCAATGCTGCAAATATAGAGACCAGTGAGTGTGACAGAGGGAGACTCAAGGATAATGGATGATATCAATTTTATTAATTCAAGGTTTTCTTTCCAAGATGTATGTATTGGTGCAAGACTGCAAGTAAATCTCATATACAATTTTTATCTTTTAGCTATAAGGATGCTACTACTTGTTTGCTGTGAGTGCGTGTATCTTACGATACCTATGTGATTACTTCTTGTTTCCTGGAGTTCATAGGATCATAGTTGACGAACCACAATACTTTTGTTCTTTAAGTTGACTATGTCTTATTCAAAGAACGAAAATTCGATAAAATTAGCTGAAGTTTATCGAAGTTGAAGGGATCGAAGCGAAGTTCATGAGTAGTTTAAAAATTACAAAACTTCTCCAAAGTTTATGTTAAAAATCGACAATATTGATATAAATTGATATGGATTGCTAAAAACAAGGAGAAATTGCAAACTTTTCGGTAAAAAAATCAAATAAGTGTGTGGGAGACGGAAGGGTTGAGGGTTGTAATTGATGTTGGCCTTTGGGGGTTATTGAGAATTTGAGAGTGGCTCACTTTTGTACACACGTCTCTACACCAATCATGTGATACCTTGATTTTGCATCAACATTTAACGTATGCATCAAGATTCATTTTTGCACGCACATCACTACAACGCTTTGTAGTTTTTTAATCGATGCATAATGTCAAAAAGTGGATATTTTCTTTTGCTTTAAATACCGACCCATATAAAAAAACATGTTTCATAATTTTAATTTTTCTTATGTGAATGTGCAATTAATAAATGGTTAGAGAATCAAATTAAGTGTAATTATTATCACTAAAAAGTGATCTACTATACACAATATGCATGACTAGTGCCAATAAAATTGACTTGAAATCATTAAATTGTAATTTTTTAGGTATAAATGCATAATCGTGCTTGTTTTGACATCCCATATAATGAATTTTAGTTTATTGACCATTTAAATAAAAATTTCTTAAACTTCTCTAAGTTAGCGAATTTTCACCAAAATTCTCCACGTTGATTTAAACTTCTCCGAATTAATTCCAATCATCAGGAGGGCGAATTATAAGACGAAACCGAAGTTTCGATCCTTGGTCTTATTTGAGAAACAATGACATGAATGGCATGGTTCAATTATATATTTATATTTGATGTTATAGCCATCGATAATGCTATAATCTCAGAGTTTTCATTCCTTCTTTGTGATCGGGACTTGCTTTCGGGAAACACCACTGTTACCATCGAACCATCTTTTTGTTTTTCCTTGCGTTGGTAGGAGCTTAGGCTAATCAACTAGTGGAAGGCTATGATGAAAATTCAATTTCGCTAGTGTTTTGCTATTTGTAAATTTCAAAGTAATTTAGGATTTTAGAGGGGCTTAGAGAATTTTTACTTTCATGGTTAAATTGTTCAAATTAATTATGAAGTGTATTTATTAAGAACACACACACACGCATATATAGAATATTCTTGTTAACTTATTGTTATATGATTGTAACATTTGTTTAAAGTTTAAAACTATCAAAAATAATTTTTGATTAGACTAGTAGCATACACATTCTGTAACATTATCAAAGTTAAAGTGCATAAATATTGTTTGACTTAGAAAATGTCTCTTATGATTAAGATTGTCCTAAATCGGTCCTAGACAATATAAACCTTAGAAAATTTCAAGACTATATAAACCATAGAAAATAATGTAGAGCTGACAAAAATCATGCAATAATAATATAACAGACATGAGGTGTACTTGTATTTGTATATTTCAACATGTCAACATGAACTTAAAAAGTCGGCCATGGCAATGAATAAGAACGCAGTTTACTATTTGCAATTACTTAGTGTTAAGGGTGTACAAACCACGGTTTGGTGGTGTACCACCAAACCAGGGGTTCGCGGTTTGACAATTTTTCAATCCACAACCAAACCGCGAAACCCTCACTAGATTGACAACGAAAAACCGATTTGGTTGGTCTGGTTTCACGGTTTTTGTAGAACATCTTCAAATCTAATTTTTGTAGAACATTATTCATAAAATACAACAACAACATAGCCTCAGTCCCAAATTAACTGAAGTCGGCTACATGGATCAAACTTTTCCATTGTGCTTGATTAAGTGCAATTGATGGCGAGCTTTGCAAACCATTCAAATCCCTCCTAATTAATGCATCCCATGTTAACTTTGGTGTGACCCTACCTCGTCGAATTTTTACAGTTTCTATTGAGTCAAGTTTTTTAGTTGGGCCATTTGTAGGCCGTCATTGCAAGTGACCAAACCATCGCAACCGCCTTCCCTAATTTTTGTATCAATTGGTGCTACTCCTAATTGTCTTTGAATTTCTATATTTCTTATTCTATCTTTACGAGTTTTACCACACATCCACCTAAGCATCCTCATTTCCGCTACGTTCATTTTATGTAATTGTTGTTGCTTTACCGCCTAACATTCACTTCCATAGAGCATAGCTGACCTAATTGCGGTCCTATTTTTCATACAATAGAGGGCATTTAATCAAAACAAACGACCAACAACTTTATTTACAGAAGTTACAAGAACACCACTCTAAACTTTGAAGATGATGGAAAATTCCATCCACTTACATGAATCAAATCTCAAAAAACAACAACAAAAATTGTAGATGTAGAGATCGGATGGATTTTCAACAACCATGCAAGAATCCATTTAGCATTAAGAAGGATCATAGCATCTGTTGAGCTTGTTTTTAATCCCTTTTATTAGTCCCTTAAAGAAATTCAGTCAAAGGCCATTACAATTAATCAACCTCGTAGGGCTCCTCAATGACTTATCTGTTGCAACTTCCAAATTTGCTCAATGTTCCTCTTTAGACGTGTGATATAATGCTTGATCAAAACATTAAAGGGCGAGCAAGAGAGATGGGGATGTGGTGAGGCGAAAGTGAGCAAAGAGAGATTGGGAGGCGAGAGCGCAGAGAGAGATGGAGAGGCGCAAGAGAGCAAAGAGATGGGAAGGCTCGAAAGAGTAGACAGAGAATGAAGAGGAAAGGCGTGAATGTGAACTGTGGTGGAGGAGGCGAGTGAGAAGTTACAAACAAATGAGATTTTATAGTAGTGTTAGGGTTTTGAGGTGTAAAATAATGAACATATCTATAATGCCCTCAGTTTGGTGAACCACGATTTTTGGAATACAAAAGCCGCATACCAAACCTGGGGTGGAAGTTTTTAGATTTTGTAAACTACCCAAGACCGCGAGGTTAGAAAACCTGACCAGACTTGTGTGGTTTGGGTAGTTTTGCAGAGACCACTGCTCACCCCTACTTAATGTAGCTCTTGTTCAACTCCTACTTGACTTCATTATCATGGTAATTATGAAACCTACTTTTTCGCATACCAATCTTAAAATCTAATGCATAGTTACTTCGAGTACCTATTGTCGAAACATACGCTTGAGTGTGCAATTCAAGGCAATGGATTGGTATTAGAATCAATGACATGGAGCTAACTGAAGAATTATGTTGGGAAATTGTCAAGGTGGAAAGAGGTGAGAGAATTGGAAGTGGGACTAGGCTTCTTGCAAGATAAAAAGGAAAAGTTTCCCGAGCATATCCATTTTGAGGAGATTGTGGCCATGTTAGAATGAGACGCAGGGTTGGAGGCCATGAAGGACAATGGATCAAGCTAGTTGAGGTTATATGAAAAATGATAAGGAAATTTTTATATTTATCCATATCATAATTCTTTACTTGGTTTTTAGATTATTTGAATCCATGTTCAAGAGTTACGAGGCTTAGAGAATCTTAGACTGAGTTCAGTTTTGATTTGGATTTTTGTTTGTTTGCTTGTTTTTTGTAAATTCAAATAGACAAAGGAAAATATGATTTTTTATTGTTTGGTTTATCCATTTTTGGAAATGCTATTTTAAACAACACAAACTTTATGTTTCTTTCGGGGTCAAGTGACTAATGTTAGAAGGTTAATCATGTTCTCTCTTTTTCTCGTAAGTCTTGTTTTCTACCACGTTAAGAAAACAATTAAGTTGATAGTATTATAAGCAGGTGAATTTCATGAGTACTTTATCTGCTGTAATTTTATCCAGGGGGAAGATGCGTATGATATCTTGCAAAACAAAAAAAAGGTATGACATTTTTCTCATAGCAAATGGGGTTATTTTACCCATGACTGCCAAATCATCATGTCATTATCTCCTTGGCACCTATGTTACTCGGATTTGTGTATGGGTATCCGGTGATAGTATGTGTCTAAAAGTCACACTTGACTATTCTCTAATTTTAAGGACTCGAAGACTCGGTTAAAAGTGGCCAAAATCTTGGACACATGTACAAGGACGCGGATAAAAACCGCAAGTTTAAAATATTTTTTCATAATTTTCTATGATTTAATATTAAGTATACTAGTGAACGGGCACATGCTCCGCATGTGAATCACAGAACGACGACAATTCGATTAAAAGAAAAATTTTAATAATATAAAAATGTTAACCTTTGACACTTCTCTAAATTGATGGTATTAACCAAATTATATAGGAGATATATATTTTTTTTAGCCAGAGCACCTTCAGTAATATAATATAGATGAGGCATAACTCGCCAATGGTAAAGTTGGGGACGGGTATTGTATTAAGTTGTTTTCTTATTAAAAAATATATATTTTTGGAGAGTTGATTAAGAAACACAACCATTTCATTAAAACACACAAAAAATAGAAATATGAAAAATACTATTTTTTCGAGTCTTGTATATTGAAAACAATCATTTTGGTTTGTGTCAAAAGAAGACCACGCCTAACTACCTAAAAAAAGAAAACTATCAAACCTGGTCGGATTCTCCGGTGTGGTATGCTCACTCGGGCCACTGGGATACGCCCAGGCCAATTATGCCAGGGCCTCGTGGGAATAGTCAGGCTCGCCTGAA
This sequence comes from Stephania yunnanensis, assembly GCA_039657365.1. Lineage (NCBI taxonomy): Eukaryota > Viridiplantae > Streptophyta > Magnoliopsida > Ranunculales > Menispermaceae > Stephania > Stephania yunnanensis. The sequence goes on along the minus strand of CM077585.1, from coordinate 45,995,204 downwards.
CTCCCACGGATATAAAGAAAAAGAAGACTATCAAACTACTTTTTCAAAAGTAAATAATAACAAAACTTAAAACACGGTGTTGCTCTCTATTATCAACAACCAACCATCTCTTTGACAAAAAAGAAAAAAAAGAAGCCAACCATCCGTATGTTTTATAATCATATGAAAAAAGTAGCTGAAAAGGATTATTAAAGAAGAGTAAAATTAACAATTTGATCAATTAATATGCATACATATTGTAAAATAAGAGATGCAATCAATCATGAGAACCACTTATATATTTGGTGAGAGGAAAAGAAACCTTAAATTTGATGAAGCATGCATAGATTTGAAACTCCAATTTGAAGAAGCATTACTCACCACTTTTGAACTTGGTGAAGAAAAATAAAATTAATTTATTATCATAAAAGTGCTTCAAATATTAATCCCTGCAAGATATAACCAAATTTCATACACACACAAATTAGACATCAATCACATTCAAACATGTTTTGGATCATAATTTGTGTTGATTGTGCTGCTTTCTTGTGCATAGTAACTCACCCAATTGACGTGTCTTTATAAATCCGGTCGATCCAATGTTAATTGCCTTAGCGATGCTTGGGATGGGCGACGCTCGACCGCGAATTCCTCTTTGCATCCTTTTTGTAATTACCCTTGATGTTTTGACCATGAAATGGAAGATATCCAGTCGTTCAAGTCATAATCGCAATGTGGAAATCAAACTTCGCCGCGTCGTAGCCCTTTCTCGCGAGAACTTCCACAAAACGTATAGAACCATCAATCTTGTTAACCCCAACATCTTGCTTGATCTGATAAGGATATATAAAATTTTAGAAACATCTAAAATTAGGAATAATTATCACAAAATAATTTGAAAAAGTTTAAAACCTTGAACCGGTATAGAATATATAGTCTATCAAACCCAGACTTTAGACTTTTCGTTGAATCTAAAATCATACTCATGAGCAAGTTTGTGAATCTTTCTCCTCTAATTATTTAGAGACCAAAGATCTAATCAATGCTAGCATTTCAACCAAAATCTTATTAGATAACATGAAAATATTATGGCCTGTTCGGTTCGTGGTATTAGCTCGGATTAAGTAGTTGGACTAGTTAAGCTGGGTGTTCGGTTCGCTTACTAAATAGTTCATAGGACTAAGATAGCCCACAACCTTGGGACTAATTGAAACCATGATTTTTGATGGTATTATTTTGTCCCACCCTGAGCCCTTACCAAATTACTAAAATGCCCTCATCAATTACATGCCTAATCGAGCTCGGGACATCGTGGTCATCGTCTTCCCTAATTGATCTCATCTTCTCCAAATGCTGAGACATCAACCCTAAAAATGAGGAAGGACTATGGTTGGACTTCTAATCATATTTTACATTTCTTTTTGGATTTTAAGCCTGATGCCTACCCATAACCAATTTTGCACTGCAAAATGTTTTAAAATGATAAAGTTTTTAATGTGAGGGGTGCACAGAGAAATCTAGCAATGACGGTGAGCAATCACAAAAGAAAATTGATGCGAGTTGATTTTTCTACTTCGAATGCAGAGAAAATCTAGCAATGACGATGAAAATGGCCTCACATAACGCCACACCAAACGCATGAACGCGAATGAGGAAGACGCGGACGATGAAGGCGGTTTCACAGAACACCACGCTAGACGCAGGAACGCGGAAGAGGAGATGCGAACGATGAAGACGGCCTAGGGTTCTCGTTCTCGATTTGGGGACGTAATATAAATGGAGGGGCACTTTTTTAACTTTACCTATTGCAACCACATTTAATCCCACCCTCAATACTCCCAACCGAACAAGTCATCCAAAATGAATTAATATCTAAACCTAAGTGTTAATCTTAGTATAAACATATCCCATGTTCTTAGGTCTCCTAAAAATGTGAACTGAATAGGCCTTTAGATGGTTTTAAATTTAGAGGGCTGCTATTTCAACCCATCCACTCTCTCAGTGTCTCTTCCCACCCATTCTAAATGGCCCACCCAATTAAAATTTATAATCTTGTAAAACCACCCAAAAACATATTCAAAATTCCTATACTACCCTTTAAATCACCCACCCACCCCCTCTTATCCTCATGCACACACACACAGTCTCCCTTAAATTGTCTCCTATTTGTTTTGTATTTTCGGTAATCACCTCATCATTCTCCAATCAAGTGAAGTAATTGTGATTTTTGTTTGAATTAACAGAAACTATAAGTTGTGTGTTAAATAGGCTAGAAACACTTTGGCATAAAAAAAGAAGAATTAGATTAGAAACATAGTTGAGCTTTTAGAACCCATTGATGGGGGAAAGGATTTGCAGTTCATCATCTCAATTACTTATGAAGGGAAGTAGGGTCCCCTTAATCGCACCAACATTGAATTGAGAGATTGATATGTGAAGTGCATCAATCCTCTATTTGATCAAACATTTGTGATTCTCCAACTCTTTCAACTTCTCTTTTAAACGATCAATCTCAAAATTTCTATTCTTGATCTGGCCTTCAATCTTCTTCCTCATAAGGCATAAACTCATAACTCTTCAACAAACCCCTCTGTTCTTGAATCTCTACCAACAAAATCGACTTTCAAGATTAGGTCTATTTTTTTCTCTTGGAAATCTCGACTTCGATTCCAACAATTGCTTCAGCTTTGTAACTGAGCATAAGTAGTTTTGATTGAAGAAATCCCTGCAAAGATATATGAGAACAGAGCTTTAATGGCCATGTGCTTCTCTGTTTTTCTCCTCCTATGTTTCTCATCCTCTTCTCTTCGTTTTGCTTCTCCCTCAACAAATTGAAAGCCCCTTTTTGTTTCCATTAATCAGTTTACTCTTGGTATTTAATTTTTCTGATTCGTTCTTCCGGGGCTACTTAGTGGGTGGGAGCAACCAACATGTTTTTGGCAATGGTGGAAGAGCATCAGGTGGGCCGTAAGTTGGTTTTAGTTTAGGGTAATGTTGTAATTAGCTTTTAGAGTCTTTTAGTAATAAATTTAAAATTTTCATTTTGGGTGGGAAGAGAGAGTTGATTAGTTGCAATAGCAATCCTCTGAATTTAAGGTAGTTAAGATAGAGCCCAAATTGAATCAGATGAACAATAGACTCAACTGTTCGTGATAAGATAATACACAATTTTTTTGCCTTCAGTTCCTACAAAAAAAAAGGGATCGAAGTTTGAATTGGCTACAAATTGCTTACCAGGCTTCGCGAACAACATCAGTTGAAATAAGCTTCATATGGTTCCATGCAATCTACATTGTTCTAGCCGAGCTGTTTCATAAGCGATTTTAAAATTGGTATTACCATATGATAACAACCCATCAAAAGAAAATCCTTTGTGCACCTCAAGAACGCCTTGAGGCAAGGTGCCCTCTATGCACCTCAAATGAGCCCAGGCGCGTTTCTCCGTGCCTTGGTGTTACTTTAAGGCTCAAAGAAGCGTGTGCCTCACCATTAAAAATTTAAAATTGTGTTATATTTTTTCGCTGCTAACACATTTCGTTTAAGTGTTGTGTTTAGTTGTTCAGTTCTAGATTATGATCTTTACTAGGTCAAACAATGTCACATGTCACAACAACAACAACAATAACAACAACAACATAGCCTCAGTCCCAAATTAACTGGGGTCGGCTACATGGATCAAACTTTTCCATTGTGCTCGATTAAGTGCAATTGATTGGTGAGCTTTGCAAACCATTCAAATCCCTCATAATTAATGCATCCCATGTTAACTTTGGTCTGCCACTACTTCGACGAATTTCAACAGTTTCTATCGAGTCAAGTTTTCTAGTTGGGGCATTTGTAGGCCGTCGTTGCAGGTGACCAAACCATTGCAACCGCCCTTCCCTAATCTTTGTATCAAATGGTGCTACTCCTACTTGTCTTTGAATTTCTATATTCCTTATTCTATCTTTACGAGTTTTACCACACGTCCATCTAAGCATCTTCATTTTTGCTACGTTTATTTTATGTAATCGTTGTTGCTTTACCGCCCAACATTCACTTCCATAGAGCATAGCTGGCCTAATTGCGGTCCTATAAAATTTTCCTTTTAACTTAGTAGGAACATTTCGATCGCAAATCACCCCTGTTACACTCCGCCATTTCTTCCATCCAGCTTGAATTCTATGTGTGACATCATTCTCAATGTTACCATCATTTTGTATGATTGATCCTAGGTATCTAAAGTGGTTTACCTTAGGAACTTCTACTTCCCCTAATTTTACCACTCCATCATCTCGATGTCTAGTGTTTCTAAACTCACAGTGCATGTATTCGTTTTCGTCCTACTCAACTTAAAGCCTTTAGATTCTAATGTATCCATCTAGAGTTCTAATTTCTTATTCACTCCATCTTTAGTTTCATCCACTAAGACAATATCATCTGCAAATAGCATACACCATGGTATATCCTCTTGAATATGTCTAGTTAGTTCATCCATAACTAAAGTAAATAGATATGGGCTTAAAGCCGATCCTTGATGTAGTCCTATCGTAATGGGGAATTCTTTTGTAGCTCCTCCAAATGTCTTTATACTCGTTACTACTCCATCATACATATCCTTAATAGTGTCTATGTATCTAGCATACACTCTTTTTCTTTCTAGAACCCACCAAAGAACATCTCTAGGGACCCTATCATGTGATTTTTCTAAATCTACGAATACCATATGAAGATCTTTTTTCTTTTCTCTATATTTTTCTAACAATCGTCTTACAAGGAAAATCGCTTCCATAGTTGACCTCCCAGGCATGAAACCAAATTTGTTCTCCGATATTGTTGTTTCTCTGATATTGTTGTTTCTCTCCTTAGCCTATTGTCGATTATCCTCTCCCAAAGTTTCATAGTGTGACTCATAAGTTTAATTCCCCGGTAGTTTGAGCAACTTTGAATGTCTCATTTGTTTTTGAAGATTGACACAAGAGTGCTTCTTCTCCAATCCGTTGACATTCGTTTTGATTTTAAAATTTTATTGAAAAGTTTTGTTAACCAAGTCAATCCAATTTCTCTTAAGCATTTCCAAACCTTTATTGGCACAAATAATTTTCGTTCATACACACATACATGTGACATCTATATATGTTTGTATATATATGTATATACGTAGAAATCTATCTATATTGGGCTTCACTCAGGCGTGCGCCTTGCCTTACGCCTTGCGCCTCTGGCCTTTTGGGCAGCCATCACCTCAAGTGCACCTTTCCCCTTTGATAATACTGAATTATATAGTGGCTAAAAGCAACGAATTCATCTATACCTGATTAAAAATGCCATTCGAAGTGTGGATATTATACTTCCATCCATAAAATTATCAACCCTGATCTCTAGAAGAAATACAATTATCTTTTTTGATTCTTTATAATTTCACGAAAAAAGAGAGAGCTCATAGTGGCATATGAGATAAAGATCAAAGATTTGCTTACATGTCTTAGTGTAGAGAGGGAGAAAGTTCGCTTATAATTGTTAAAGAAGAAGAGAAAAAGACGAAGTTGGGGTTAATGAAACCGCATCCTATTTTTTAGGGATAAAATGAATGGGGGGGGGGGGGGGGGGGTTATTTTCATGCCTTAGTTGGTTGTTATTCCCGTATTTTCCATACCACAAAAAATTCCAATTAGGAATAGAGAATCCATATCAAAGAAATGTTTAATTGTTGAGATAATGGTATATGCATATGCGTGCGCACGCAAGCTGTAATAAAAATTCTGAGGTACTTTTCACGGTGAAGCATTTTTAGCCATCTATTTTGCGAAAGTGCCTTTAAATCTTTTTTTTTTTTTCCTAATTGGTTTGAAGAAAAGGCACGAGAATAATTTTGGGAATAACTCTAAATCCTAACAAATTCTCTCCCTTCTTCGTTTCCAATGAAATAGAGTCTCAGATTTGAAACATTTAGTTTTTAGTAATCGTTTATCATCTTCTGAACTACACTCCCCTCTAAGCGGTTTCAAACAACACGCCCCTCTTTCCATTTTATACCTAGAAAATAGGATGCGGTTTCATTAATTGCAACTTCATATCTATCTCTTCTTCTTTAACAATTGCAAGAAGAAGAAAATTAAACTACAAATCCTCTATTTGATAAATTGTGTCCCGCTCTCTCTCTAAGCGAATTTTCTCCCTCTCTGCACTAAGACATGTAAGCAATTCTTTGAACTTTCTTTATCTCATATGCCACCTAAGAGTCCTCATTTTCGTTACATTCATTTTATGTATTTGTTTTTTCTTTACTACCAACATTCACTTCAATAAAGTATAGCCGGCCTAATTGCAACCTAATGAAAATTTCCTTTTAGTTTGGTAATGATAGTTTAATCGCATGTCACACATGTTGCACTCGTCCACTTCTTCTATCTAGCTTGAATTCTATGTGTAACGTAATCCTTCATATCACCATTTTTTTGTATGATTGATCCTAAATATCTAAAATGGTTCATCTTTTTGTGTTATACGTGTTCAAGGACTTTAAAGATTATATTGTATGTTATCACTTTTCTGAAGACTACTTTCAACATTAAATAGAGACAATAATCCGTGCAATTGTCCTAAGTGTTTTTGAGCAATTAAGGTGTAGAAAGTAAAATAATAGTATTATTTCATCACCTAAACTATTTGACACAATCGCAAATTGTTATATATGGAGGATCGAAACTGTCTATTGGACTCTTGCTAATGTAGAATATAAAATTTTACTTCAATTCTTCAACTTTCTAACCTCAACAACAACAACAACAACAACAACAACAACAACAACAACAACATAGCCTCAGTCCCAAATTAATTGGGGTCGGCTACATGGATCAAACTTTTCCATTGTGCTCGATTAAGTGCAATTGATGGTGAGCTTTGCAAAGCATTCAAATCTCTTTTAATTAATGCATCCCATGTTAACTTTGGTCTACCCCTACCTCGTCGAATTTCTACAGTTTTTATTAAGTCAAGTTTTCTAGTTGGGGCATTTGTACGCCGTCTTTGCAGGTGACCAAACCATCGCAACCGCCCTTCCCTAATTTTTGTATCAATTGGTGCTACTCCTACTTGTCTTTGAATTTCTATATTTCTTATTCTATCTTTACGAGTTTAAGAAATATACTTGACATTAATTGAAGTACTCGCTAGAAAAGTACACTTATAGCTAAATCTTGCTCTTAATTATTAATTATTTATTCACTTCAAATAATTAACTTTCTAATTTGTCTTTCCATTGAATCATTTACTTATGATACCATTTGCACGAATTGTGCTTCATTAATTTTAACAATTATGGCGTATGTTTAAGTGAAGAAAAAAAGTCAGTTTTTCTTTCTAGGATCCAACTCGAACGTTCAATTTTTAATTTTTTTTCATGAGCATGTGCAAGGTTCCACTAGTTACATAATTGAGGCATTTCTTTAAAGAAGCTTTACAGCTTACACTTTATAACTCAAAATTATTTCCTTAAGTTCTTGCTCAAGTAAGCACTAGCATGTTCTATGAATCCAAAACTAGAAAAATGAAGTCCCTCCGGATGCATTTGTAGTAAGAATTGAATTATTTTTGGATCCACTGTGGTGGTGCATTTTCATCAGAGTTTTGGCATTTTCAAATAAATATTTGGAACAAAAATCTTAATGAATTAAAAAGGAGATCGAGGGTTTATCTATTTTTAAAGGGATTTCCTTGGCTAGAATGTGGGTTTGTATGCTTCCTTGTGCCTAATCTTCACCCTACTAGAATATCACCGTCATAGTTCCTCACTTAGATTTCAGTTCCTTCCAATTTTCAAGCTACAACAAATATTGGTTACACATTTTTCAAACTCTCTCTCTCTCTATATATATATATATATGTTTTAGTAATCTAGTTGCATGCATTTTTACTTTTATCTTTAATGAATTATTTGTATCATTGTATGCATTGAGCTTTATTTTGACTTCGAATCATTATTAAATACATTAATATTGTTAGTTTGAATCATTATTAAATACATAAATATTTTTAGAACCATCTTGGTGCTCAATATAAATTAAGAATTTTAAGGTTCAAGTAGTGTTGTTTAGGCGGCGCTTTGAGACCACCTAGACTAGGCCGTTGACAATTTGAGGACCCAACGCCTATGGCTTTAATTTGGCAAATGATCGGTCTTCAACTAATTATTTTAAAACTTCTTTTAAGGGTAGCATGTGAATAGAAAAACACTTCAATAAAATTGCTCAACTCCTTGGAACTCTAGGTTTGAAACAACACTGCTGACACTCTTCTTACCATCTGCCAACTCTGGCAAGGATTCCTTTTGTTTATTGCTCCTTTTTGATATTATGATAATGTGACTAATGTTTATCATTCTTTTTGTACTTTATATATCATACTTTCTTTGTAGTGAAATATGTATGTAAAAGTTTTTTTACACACAAGATTATAAATATGTTATGGGTATGCGATTTTTTGCTTTAGGGGCTTTGAATAATTAACAAAATATTTAGGGACCTCTAAATAATTTTTTGTCCAGGTGCTACCTAGCCTTCGCAAGGTAAACTGTTTAGGGACTGGCACACCACTTTTACAACATTGGACCCAAGCATAAATACCTTATGTTGAGAATAGGATGTGAGGGATTGATTTGACATTGTATCACTTTTTCTTTATTGTACATTTTGGGTGCAATCGACAATAACGTGTAATCTAATTAGAATGCACAATGAGCTAGAACTTTAAGTAATTTAAGGGCATAGAAGTAGACCTAGGATAACTCGAGATCAAGGTTCGAAACTTCGACTTCGCCTATGACTTCGCTCACTTAAAATTTGGAATTAATTCGTGGAAGTTAACTTCGACGATGGAAGTTTGACAAAAAATTCGCCGGTGTACGGAAGTTTACGGAATTTCACTTTAAAGTTAGAAAACTCAAGTTTCTTCGTATAGATGCTAGGAATATACTTAATCATACAACAATAATGCATAAAACTCAATGTCAGCGGAAAATATTCTGAATTTTAAGTATATTTTTAGCATAGGTGAAGTTTCAGTTGAAGTTTGTTCAACTTCCACGAAACATAACAATTTTACTTCATGTTTTATAAACTTCCATCGATGTTTTCGAAGTTCGGTTGAAGTTAGCCGAAGTTGAGTCGAAGTTTTGCAATTTTTCAACTACCCTTGAACTTCGCTTCTCTCACCGGCGAAGTTTGTCGATTTTTTAAACCATGCTCGAGATGCATTAGTTATAAAAGATTTTAAAGATTATCGATTCATATTATCTAATGTATTAACCAAGTGGCATGAAAACCTTAGATTCATAATCCACATGGCCGACCCCAACACTGAGGCCCTGTTGCTGTTGCTTGACTGACTAGCGTGGTTTTGTTGTAGGTGAAGCCAAGTTATGTTCAATGTGCTGCTATAGGTCCCGATGAGCCCCATGTTGCTAGTACTACTTGGTCCGATGCAATTGTAGAAAAGAATGGACTAAAATTCTTGGATCTTGAAGTAGAAAGAGCAGAGTTAGAAGGGTTTTTAGGTTCTCCACTGCCATCTCACCTGAAGCTGCATAGAGGACAATTGAAAAATGGACTTCGCTATCTCATTCTACCCAATAAGGTTCCCGCACACAGGTATTTTCTTGTCTTTTATCTTGTGTAATACTTCATGTAGTGTGCGTGTGACTGAAAAACCATTGGTTTACATGTAAAGAAATAACTTCAGGTTAAAGTTGCTAGTTGAGGCACTGTGCTTGATTACATATGAATTTTACGAGATTTTTGAATTAAGACTTAATGGCCGATCATGGGCATCTATTTCTTTTAAGGATCCACAGTATTTTTAACCATGCGAACCTAGTCAAGTTTCCGATTTTGTCATGCATATTGCCTTGTGGGTCATAAGATTTACACAATGGAAGCTGCAGTCTCATATATGCTTGACACTGGCTAATTATAATTACTGTCTTTTGCTTCTCCAAACGGAGAATGATTCCAATCTCATCGAATCTCGGTTCTTGATGTTATTTTGCTTTTCCCACAGTAATTTGTTTCAATCCTTCTTTGACATCTGTGCTAAGATACATGAATTTACAGTTTTACCAACCAGTTCTTTCTTTTGATTTGTTTTTTCAATTACATTTTTTTGATGTAGGTTTGAGGCTCATATGGAAGTTCATGTCGGATCAATTGATGAAGAAGATGATGAGCAAGGAATTGCACATATGATTGAACATGTAGCATTTTTAGGAAGCAAAAAGCGTGAAAAACTGCTTGGAACAGGTGCACGGTCTAATGCTTACACAGATTTTCACCACACAGTGTTCCATATCCATTCGCCTACCAGTTCCAAGGTCTGCTGTTCTTTCTTCTAGTCTTCTTTTCCTGTATGATAACACTAGAGGAATTTACTGGTTATCTATTGTAGCATATAAGTTATTACTGATTTGAATTTTTGCATTCGTCTCTAACCTTTTGATTACCAAGAATGATGTTAACTCTGGCACGTTTACACATCAAATTTAGGAGCAGGTGATTGTTTTCGGCTTTTATTGCTCGCGGGTTGAGGCTTCAGATTGACTTTGAATGATGACCCTAGCTTTTTTTTTTTTTTTAGGACTACTTTCCTCGAAGTGGATAAGTTCCTTGTATTTTCGTGTGATGTTAATGTGAGGATCAATTAACAGTGATGAATATACTATATAGTTAAAATGTTGATTATTCAATGTAATTGTGGAGCGCTTCCTTCTAACTTAACATTATAACTAGTGTTCTTTGCAAATAAACCTTAAAAAGGAGAAATGTTCTACTCAAACTTTGTGCTAAAGAAAAGAATAATTGATCTTTTGATCACAAGGGCTAAGATCGGTTCGTTATTTACTTGAGGCCTCAAGAACTTGCGTTCATGTGTTTGCATTATATGATATTTAATCTTAGCATTTATCTTCTTTTGCAGCTCCAAACTAATCTAAGCTTTCTTGTTAATTGTTACTGCGATGCATTTACTAGCCAATAAAGCCTTGTTCCTCGGGACCTTAGCACCATGTTGCCCTTGTCCAATTTCCAAATTCTCTGGATAGTGGTCCCTTGCTCACCTCACCAAGTTATTATGGTTTATGGCAATTTCATCCATGCTTATCCACAGTAGAGTCCCCTATTTTATTTTATTTTTTGGAATCAAAGACACCTTTGATGGATCTTGAAAATCGAGGTAAAATAAGTTGGTAGGGCTAACAACATTGATCAATGTGAACACCTCCTTTGGGGAGAAAGCCTCTATTCCACCTGTTGATTTTTTTAGAAACTCTCTACAAAACTGGATCCCAAAAATTGGCTCTCTTCAGGTTATCTCCCAAAGGCAATTTGAAGTAGGATAGTAGCTACATAGAACAAAGTTAATCCTAACTTGACAACCAACATTTTTTTTCAATAAGCATAGCTATATAATGCTATTAATCAGTAGAAAATCTGGGTGTGGGTTAATCCACATACACGTCTTATGCTCACGAAGAGCAAGTTTGGCCTAAGGTTCGAAACTTCGACTTCGCCTATGACTTCGCTCACTTAAAATTCAGAATTAATTCAAAGAAGTTAACTTCGACGATGGAAGTTTGACAAAAATTCGTCGGTGTACGGAAGTTTACGAAATTTTACTTTAAATGATAGAAAACTCAAATTCCTTTGTGGAGATGCTAGAAATATACTTAATCATATAACAATGCATAAAACTCATGTCATCGGAGGATATTCCAAATTTTAAGTATATTTCTAGCATAAGCGAAGTTTTAGTCGAAGTTTGCTCAACTTTCATGAAACATAACGATTTTACTTCATGTTTTGTTAACTTCCATCGAAGTTTTCGAAGTTTGGTCGAAGTTAGCCGAAGTTGAGTCGAATTTTTGTAATTTTTCTACTGCCCTTGAACTTCGCTTCGGTCACCTCAAAATTGACAAGCTTCGCCCAAACTTCGGCGAAGTTTGTTGATTTTTTAAACCTTGGTTTGGCCAGAGCATTAGCTCGCATATTAATAGACCTAGATACATAACAGAAATTACATGGGTCCTTATCTTTAATCATAGAACGTACATAAAAAATAATCGGATCAAGCTCACCGTTAATGGATGATATGGGGAGTTCAAAGCCTCGATAACGGACGGAGCATCTGAACAGATCTTCAAAGCACTCGAGAACTCCCTACAGTGAACAAGTGCATTACGAATCGCTTCACATTCAACAATCTCCACCGAAGCCGTAACACCAAGAAAACATGACCCTGCCTTAATAATACGATCCGATGGTGAGATGAGGACCATCCAATTCCTGTGTCTCCTGAACTAGCGTTCCTAGATGCGTCTGCAAATATGTAGAGACTGTCTAAACTTCCAATCACCGTGTTATCATTAGTATCGACTAACAGGTTTTGCATAGAGGCACCCTATAATTCCTTAACTCGAGTCGAAATCTTCAAGAGGACCGACAGAGTCCTCCACCTCTGAATATGACTTGATTCCTATTCTTCCAAAAATGCCAGACCCCAAAAACACACCATTGCAGAAATTCATCTCCCCTCTCCTTTCTAACACCTTCCTTGATTAACTTCTCCCATACCTCGAAAACTGAAGAAGGATTAAAAAATGCCCATCGAACTCCCCACGGGGCTCCAAACCAAACTAATTGGGCAAACTTACACATGAACAAAATATGTAAAGGAGTTTCTTTAGTCTTACCACATAGAGGGCTTATAACGGGTCCTGGAGGAATTTTCGTTTCCAGAGTGCTTGCTTAGTATGAAAAAGGCCATGGATACCGCGCCATAGAAAGAAAAGTAGTTTCCTCAGAGCAATAACTCTCCAGGTTTCTTTCCAAAATCCCGCCTTGTTAGTTCCCACACTCGAATCCCCTTTTGCTTGTCTTCCCCAATAACCTTCCATATCGAGCTTTGTGGCCAGATTATATGCTGATTTGATAGTAAAACACCCAGATTTCTCATAATGCCATATTTCCCGATCCTCATAGCCCTCTCTACTAACATGTGTAGCTAGAATGTACCTCGATTCCCTTTCACTAAACACCTCCCGGAACAACCTTTGGTCCTAACTTTTAGTAGTGGAATTAATCAAATCCTTAACACAAAACAAACCCTCCGTTCTAGGAGCCCATAATTTCGATCTTTCCTTCTTAGATAACCAGAAGTCCTCTCATATTTTAGCTTTAGCCCCATTTCCAATCCTCCAGCGCAATCCTTTCTTCAATAACTCCTTACCCTCAGTGATCCCCTTCCATGCCCATGATGGTCTATTCCCCTTAGCCGCTGACAGTAAGTCTTCTCCAGCGTGATACTTGGATTTTTGGAAATTACACAACTCCTGTTTTGCAAGAAAACTGATGTTAAACAATTTAAGGTCTCGAAAACCTACTCCCCTAGCTCCTTTTGGTTTAGACATTCTTTCCTATGAGCACCAATGCACACCTCTATCTTTTTTGAAGTTATTCCACCAAAACTTGGCCATAGCTTGAAGCAAAGCTTTTATAGTACTTTTGGGAAGAAGAAAAGTGGACATGTGGGGATTGGGGATGGCTTGAGCAACAACTTTTAGCAGAATTTCCTTCCCAGCAGGAGTTAAAAACTTCTCTCTCCATGTTAGTACCTTTTTGCATAACCTCTCAACTACACTATTGCACATATGTTTCTTAGTTTGGCCTTCGACTAATTGAATGCCTAAGTATCTACCAATTCCTCTCCAGGATTTATACCAGCTTTATCTTCTAAGTGCCTTCTCAATATGTCTGATGCACTCTTGCTGAAGTGCTTAAAACTCTTTTGAGGATTCACTTGTTACCCAAGATGCTTGAGTTAGTATGTAGAATCTTCTTAACAGCCTTAACATTCTGATCATTTACCTTGCAGAAAAGTAAGGTATCATCTGCAAACATTAGGTGAGAGATGGATGGAGCCAAATTGTTTAATTTAAAACCTTGGTGGAGCCCCTCCCTCTCGCTTTTGGACAACAAAAAAGGTAACACCTCTGTGCATATGACAAACAACCTTGTCTTATTCCTCGAGAAGGACTTACTTTCCTCAATAATTCACCATTCACTATAACATTATAAGTCATAGAAGATATGCACCAATAGATCAAGTTAATCCATCTTTCCGAGAAGCCCAGCCTTTGAAGCACTTCCTGCACCAAGGGCCACTCCAGTTTGTCATACGCTTTATCGATGTCAAGCTTGAGAGCTATCTCTTGCGATCTCCTACTCCCATTAGCCATAGAATGAAGAATTGCATGCGCTAGGATGATGTTTTTCGAGATTTGTCTACCTACAACAAAAGCATTCTGAAAAGGAGAAATTAGATTGTTCGAAACAGATTTCAACCGGTTTGAAAACACTTTAGCAATGAGTTTGTATGAGGAGTTACATAAACTAATAGGTCTATACTCTTTTATTGACTGTGGAGAAAAGATTTTAAGGATGATAGTGATGTGAGTCTCGACGAGATCTTGTTCGAAATGACAAGAGGAATGGAATTTCTGGAAAATTTGCAAGATGCCGCCCTTGAACAGATTCCATTTCATTTGCAACATCTTATTTGTGATCCCATCAAGACTAGGGGTCTTGTTGGGGTTCATTTCACGAAGGGCAGCCACCACCTCCTCTTCTTCAAAAGGCCTATCTAATATGAGTCTCTCCTCAACATTAATTCTCACATTCATGCCCTCTAAAACTGAGAAGTCCTCCCTTCCTCCTCTAGTTCAGAACACATCATCAAAGTAATCACCAACCATTCTCATGATACTCCCTTGATCATTGACCATCCTCCCTTCAACATTTAGAATTCCCCTATCATATTTCTTCTTCGCCTGCCTTTAACAAAAGAGCGGAAATAAGTTGTATTTCGATCCCCATTCTTAAACCAATCAATATACGATTTTGTTTTCCAATACTCTTCCTCTTGAGTCTTGACCTCCTTTAACTTTTGTTAAGTTCCTTGATTTTTAACATATTTGGAGCACCCTTCTCAAAAAGCTCCTTTAAATTTTGCTGTGGTTTCCATCAATTTTTTCGAGTTTGCAAGTGGGGTCTTCCTCCTCCATTCTTGAATCTTCTTTGTTAACCTGCTCATTTTCTTTGCAAATGAGGATCTGCTCATCCTACCCCTTTGACAACCCTCCCAGGTTTTGTCAATGAGTTCGGAACAAACTTCATTGCTGAGCCATCGATTATCAAATCTAAATCGAATTGCTTTCCTCAAAAGTTTTTTCTTCGCATCCAAGAGCAAAGCAACATGATCGGAACCCGGTAAACACATATGTCTGATTGACGCTTCAAGAAACCTTTCTATCCACCCCTGGTTCGCTATTCCTCTGTCCAGCCTAGCCACTAATCTCTGCTCACCCCCTCTTCTGCTAGACCATGTGAAACAAGAACCCTCAAAACCCAAATCTGTCCCCTGAATCTTATTAAAAAATTCAACTTGTGCCATATTTTCATCTGCTAGCCAAAGTAAACCCCTATTTTCTCCTCCTAAGAAATCATCGCAATGAAGTCCCCAATAACAACACAAGGCTCTTTGCATCCACAAACCCTTTCCAGCAATGAATGCAACTGCAATTCCCTTAAACTTTTATCGGTACTTAAGTAAACACCAAATAGCCTCCAAGACCCCTCAGAAGGACCTGATGAGAACTGAACCTCAATGAAGAAAGCTCCATACTTGGCAATCTTAATTTGACCCTCCACGTTCCAAAAAATAGTCATTCCTCTTGGATTAACTGCTAAGACATAATGAAATTTCAATTGTCTTCTAACCCCTTCAATCACTCTCTCCTGGTTCTTGGTTTCGCCTAGTACAAGGACATCCAAAGAGTAGGTTCTCATCGAATTGAGAAACAATTTATTTCTCAGGATCAGAGATGCGATGGATGGAATAGGTGGGGTTTTTAGGTTCAATAAAGATTTTTTTGGGGATTCTTGAGTAGATATAAGGATCAATTTGTATCGGCAATTTGGGATAATGAGGGATGGGAATCTTGCTTGAACTAAGGCTAAATCAAGGCCATGTTTATCATTTAGGTCGGCTTGGATTGAGTTGGGAGGTAATTGTGGGGCTTTAATATTAGACTTAGGGACTGGGTTAATAAAAGAGAGAATAGGAATGGGCTTTTTTATGGTGGGTTTAGGGGAGTCTTTACACTGACTTGGGCTGTCGTACTTGGGTAAGGGGTTTGAGTAGGTGAGTTCCCTCCCTCTTTGAATTTTGAATTTGAAGTTCCCACCCCATTTTGATATACAGTCTGACTTGGATGGACGATTGGTACTATAGCTAATGAATGTTCTTTTAGCTTGTCATTTCTCCGTACTGAGGGTGTCGAACTGTCTTCCCTTACAATTTCAAACGTAGCTTTCCCAGCCAAGGAGCTTACACTATCATTCTCCTGATTCTGATGTCGAGGAGCCTTGGCCGAACCACCACCATCCGATGAATATCGTGAGGAATCTCTCTTGAACGAATTAGAGGGGGTTTGTTTGCTCTCCATCTTCTTTTTCTTCTTAGCTAGAACATCAGCCAACATTTTGTTGTCATATCGTATCACATAAACGCCCTCTACTTACTGATCGCATAATCTAGATCTATGTGTGACCCTTCCACAGTATGCACAAACGAACTTGAACCTCTGATATATGAAATCCACCCAATATCTCCTCTCTTTGTAACGAACATATCTTCCTCTTAGTAGAGGCTTATCAATGTCTATTTCCATCTGAATCCTTGTAAAACGAGATCTCTAATAGCGACCTCTCCTACGCACCCAATCGGTAGACCATGAAGCTAAATCCAAATTTTGCACTTATGGATATGGAGGGAAGGTAGATGAATCTCATCACTCCAAGGGATGGTCAAAAGATATACTCATTAAACAACCAGGGGCCATACTCCAGAGCAAAATTTAAAACGTGTGCCGTCGAGAACTTGACTTGATATTAATTAGCTGAGACTGCAGTAAATTAGACATCTTCCTCAACATTCCAAGCTGCAACTAATGAGTCCTTGAGACCTCCCTTGTTAAGGTTCTGGACTGTAGCAAGATGACCCAATATACTTAACTTTCCTTGCTCTGCCTCATCCACACTCAGCTCCTTTGAGATAAACACTTCATCTTCCTCCTCCTTGCTCGAGGAACATTTATACAAAAGTTCGGAAATATCATTCTTTTCAGCCATTTCGAACTAAGAATCTCAATCTAACTGATTTGCTGCAGGACACACACACAGATACACACACACAAGAAACTAACTGTGGACACTAAAAGTTAATCAACTAGACGAATAAGAAAACAAAGATCTGAACATAGCGAAATAGAATGAATGAACTGAGATCTGAACATAGCGAAAAAAAATTGAATGAACTGAGTGCAATGTATCATTAGCCTTCTAAGCTTTCCATTCAAGGCTTCAGAGTAAATGAACCCACCCACCCTAAGCTTCGAAACTTCAACTTCGCCTATGACTTCGCTCACTTAAAATTTGGAATTAATTTAAGGAAGTTAACTTTGACGATGGAAGTTTGACAAAAATTCGCCGGTGTACGGAAGCTTACGAAATTTCACTTTAAAGTTAGAAAACTCAAGCTTCTTCGTAGAGATGCTATGAATATACTTAATCATACAACAATAATGCATAAATGTGGTTTTATCAACTTCCATCGAAGTTTCCGAAGTTTCTGTCGAAGTTTGTTCAACTTGCACGA
Source organism: Stephania yunnanensis (assembly GCA_039657365.1). Classification (NCBI taxonomy): domain Eukaryota; kingdom Viridiplantae; phylum Streptophyta; class Magnoliopsida; order Ranunculales; family Menispermaceae; genus Stephania; species Stephania yunnanensis. The sequence goes on along the minus strand of CM077585.1, from coordinate 45,977,483 downwards.
AACATAACAATTTTACTTCATGTTTTATGAACTTCCATTGAAGTTTTCGAAATTTGGTCGAAGTTAGCCGAAGTTGAGTCGAAGTTTTGCAATTTTTCAATTGCCCTTGAACTTCGCTTCGCTCACCTCAACTTCGACAAGCTTGGCCCGAACTTCGACGAAGTTTGTCGATTTTTTAAACCATGGAATGAACTGAGAATGAATCCCACCCACCCTAATAGCTACTACCCAGTCATACCACTGACGAGAACTGATAAAATTTAATTCTCTATCCAATTAGTATTTGGAACGAACAAGACCGACCTCCTCATACTATTCAATGTAAAGATACTCCAAACTTGAGGAAATCTGTCGAATGCTTTGGTTGACAGGAACTAAGTCCATCTTCATTATCAATCAACAATGGTATTATCATATATAACATATTGCTAGAGGTGCACTAACGAAAGGATTCAACAACTTGAGAAAAACAACCTCTCCGTTCCAGAGGACAAAACAACATGAGAAAAACAACATCTCCATTCCAGAGGACAACTACCCTGTTCAAGAGGACAACTGTAGTAATCTACCTGACAACCAACAGTCTTTTATTACCTCCATGGTGGTTATTGCATTTCTCTCTTCATCATCCAATAGTAGGAGTGCGTAATCTATAAACTGCAAATGAGAGAGTGCCACCTTTTGCCTGCCTTAATCAAAATCTTTAATTATCCCAAGTGAGGATGGTTTAAATAGAATACAGCCTGGACCCGTTACATCTGCTGCCGAAAGGTGGTCGCTTTGTTTTTGACCCTTTAGAGGCGGTCGCTTTGTTTTTGACCACTCTATGCCCTTAACTTACCCCAGGATAGAAAGTTTGTGGAATTATGACCTTCTTTCATCCATCTCTTTTTGTTTCTAAAACTTTTCCTTTCAAGTGCATGATCCAAAAATTTCATAACACCATGTCATAGGCTTTTGCGGAATCAACTTTTAACATTGAACCTTTCCTTTCCTCCACGACAATCCTCTTAAGAGGATAAAATATTCGATCTTGTGCACGACTTTGATCTCTCAAAATTCGGAAGTAATTCGACAAAGTCTGATTTGATGTAGGCGATTTTCATAAAATCTCGACACTTAAGTATATAATATATAATTTCATCTAAGTGCTAGTGAGATTCATATTTTGTCAAAACACATTAGAAAAGCATGTTGTTTATTAAAACACATTAGAAAAGCATGTTGTTTATTAACTTTTTTTTTCCTTGGTCTGCTTCCGTTATTACTTGATGGAGAATGCTATTAATGCTAACTTGCTAAGTTCTCTTAGAATTCATCGTATAGTGACCATTAACCAATTTCAATATTTTTCCGTGTTAATAAGCATAGCTTGTCACCATCTTAGGGAGATGCCAAGTAAAAAGTACATTATGATTGTTTATGAGTTCTAGATCGAGGAGACCATGGTTGCTAACATTTCCATTCCTGTTGTTTGACATTGAGTATCCGATATCAAGTTCGAGAAATTGGGTCGAGTGGAACAGTTTAGTTGTTATCCACGTGTCACTGATTTTTTTGACAAGTCATTGGACATAAGTTAGTTTTCTTCCCATGCAATACGTTCATTTTCTTTTTTAATCATAGTTGCACATCCTTTACCATCATTTTCTCACTCCCTTGTGACGTAAATTAGTATCTGCCTATCTTGTCAATGGATATATTTATTTTTTCACCTTACCTTTTCAAGTCGTTGGCTCATTGTTCTATAGAGCATGATGGTGTTGATTCTGTTGTAGTTTATTGTTTGCCAGTTTGTATTTCCATTAGTGTATGTATATTGCCTTACCTCTATGACCTCGTATGTGATATGAAAATGCATGCTTATACAGATGATTCAACCTTTTGTATAGAGAATAATACTATTGGAAGTGATGCAGGACATGTTTGCTTTCATGACTAGTGTAGACGCAGATTTTTTTATTGATTCCTAATATTTTTGGTTGGACTAACAACAAGACTTGTTACACTTACATACCGTTTTGTAGGGTTCTGAGGAGGACCTGCTTCCATCTGTGCTTGATGCTTTGAATGAGGTATGGAAGAGGATGCAAATAATTGCAAGAAATTTGAGGGTTTTTTACTCATGTTAGAGAAGAGTGATATTGGCTCCTCTTAGAGATTTTCAAGAAAATTTAAATACTTTAAAAAAAAATAAAAAATAAAAAATTTGACATCTTATTCTTCTTCAGATAGCTTTTCACCCTAAATTTCTCTCCTCTCGGATTGAGAAAGAGAGAAGGGCAATTCTTTCAGAGCTGCAGATGATGAATACGATTGAGTATCGTGTTGACTGCCAAGTAAGTTTGCGTGTTCTGTAACTGTTGTGGATGCGGGGAGCTGTGTATATTCGTTTTACTTGTGCTTTTTTTGTTTACTTTCCTCTTTTCATGGATGCAGTTGTTACAGTATTTACATTCAGAAAACAAGCTGAGTAAAAGGTTTCCAATTGGATTGGAAGAGCAGATAAAGAAGTGGGATGCTGAAAAAATTAGAAAATTTCATGAGCGTTGGTATTTCCCAGCAAATGCAACTTTATACATAGTGGGGGACATCGAGGACGTTCCCAAGACCGTTTATCAGATTGAAGTATGTCAGTTCTGCAAAGTTCACATTTTATCATCATCATCATCACAATTTTTATTTTCCAAAACATCCCGCTATGTCCACTAGCAAAGCTATAAACCAAACATAAACATACACAGTATCTGGCACTTGAAAAGACGGTCTGAGATGCTAGTCTCTAAACATAAACTCCCAAAATAGTTGTTTTTTTAACATTTCAAAAATGGATGTTGTTAAAGTATAGCTTACACATTCATTGGGCTGGTATTCTCTCTTCAAATCGCCTAGACAATGCTCTAGTACACAGGCTAGTCCATGGTTTCTAGGATTGTATGCACCATGCATTTTTCAGTAATTTTTGAAAATGTAATATTGTTTAGGGAAGCTTTTGAATTTCTCTTCAATTTATGTTTGTTTTTCTTTGCACTTGGGAAATCAAATCTAAATATAATTAATTAAGTTTCAAACTCTTGTAATATCTATCGAATTATCAATTTACTCATTCTATAAAGTTATAATGGGTATGTGTACTCTACTTATGCCATTCAATTTTTTTAGCCAACAAGTATTGAAATTTTGACTTTTCCTATAACTTGGTCTCTTATAAGTTAAAACTTGGAAGTAATTCGGAGAAGTTTAATTCGATATAATGAGTTTTCGTAAAATTTTGGCATTAAAGAAGCATAAAAAACTTCATTGTAGTGCTAATAAGACCTAAATTTTGTCAAGGTGCATGAAAGAAATATGTATATAATATTTCTCCTGTTTTTTCTTTTTACACTTGATATAAAAGTTTCTCAAGGTAATTTTAATAGTGTCGATCCTTCTTTTTTGCAATAATTTAAATTCATTCCGAATATTTGAAATTAACTTCTGCCTTGCATTTTATGTAGTATACTTTCTATCTCTAGGAGTATTTTCGTAAAAGACTATTTTGTTGCAATCCTTTTTGGCTTTTTTTTACAAGTTAACATGAAATTTGCTGCGTACTGTAGTATAGTTTTGTGTGAAATTTCGCCTGCATGTAACTCTTCAATTTTTAAAACTAACTAACTAATTTGGGGATGTGTGGAGAACTTCATGGGAATTTTATTACCATGTTTGCCAAGGCCTTGTTTATTTGATGCTTTCATGGTACATCACCTAACAAGGGCTGGCTTATGAATGAGCTTAATGCTTTGCTTACAGCGTACACTGTCACGAACAACATTAGATGTGGAACACTACTTTGATATGCTAACAAGAAAGCCTCAATCACAGATTAGTTGGGTCGGCCGCATGAATCAAACTTTTCCATTGCGCTCGATTTAGTGGTCTTTGTAGTGTGCTTTCCAAATCCTATAAATCCTTCCTAATCAATGTGTCACATGTTGGCTTAGGTCTACGCTATCCTCTACATTGTTGAATTTCTTTTGTTTCTATTGAGTCGAGTTTTCTAACTAGGGCATTTGTATGCCGTCTTTGGAGGGCTCCAAACCATGAGAACCACCCTTTCCTAATTTTTGCATCAAAATCGGTGCGACTCCTAGTTTTCTTTGAATTTTTGTATTTCTTATTCTATCTGTATGAATTTTACCACACACCCACCTAAGCATCCTCATTTCCTTCACATTCATTTTATTTATTTGTTGTTTCATTACCGCCCAACATTCACTTCAGTGCTTTGAAACTGCTTTTGGTTTGGAAAATATGTTTTTAATGGGTTGCTATACGATCAATTATCTTGGGATCCAATCTGCTTATTAGCTTATAAATCTAGTTGTGCAGGCTGTTTTTGGACGGACTGGTTTGGAGAATGAGACTGTTCCAGCACCTACACCTAGTGCCTTCGGTGCAATGGCTAGTTTTCTTGTTCCAAAACTTCCTGTTGGTTTAGCTGGAAGTATATCTGGTGAAAGATCGTCTATTTCTATTGATGAATCCAAACCTATGAGAAGGAAGAGGCATGCGGTGCGACCTCCTGTTGAGCATAGGTGGTCTCTCCCTGGATTTGGTGTGGATGCAGACCCTCCACAGATATTCCAGCATGAATTGCTTCAGAACTTCTCTATAAATATGTTTTGCAAGGTATTCACCTTTTACGCTTAAGTTTTCTTTGAAGTTGCAGTTGTCTCTGAATTTTTGACTGGTCAAGTGCTTGTTATTTTTTGTTTTGGAGAAATGTATATTCTGTGATATTTTTTGTGTCCTGAAATTAGTAGGTCAGTGAACTTCTGAATACCATGGTTAGAGGAAGTGGAAAAGAAAGATTCGAAAGAACCTAAAAGAGAATTTTGGCTTTTGAATAAGTGTTTCTTCTGAATACCGTGTATTTTTTGCGTTTCTTCTTCTTAAGTACTCCCTCCGGCCATTTATACAAGTCGTTTAAGGTTAAGACACAAGAATTAGGACAGCCTTAATTACGAGTGTAATTTACTTGTATGTCCTTTGACATTAAATGAATTGAAGAATCATAAATATTTGAATTGTATAAGGGTAAAATGGGTAAAAATGCAATAAATACACTCTTGAATTCCGAAAACGACTTACAATTATGAACAAAAAGTTTTTGCTAGAATGACTTATATAAATGACTAGAGGGAGTACACATCTACATTCATCGACTTGCTTTGAGTCCTTAGGTACCATAGCTTGCTTTGGCTTATGTACACTAGTGGAATAGTTTAATTCTCATTTGTGGGATGGTGCAGTCTTGCTTATCATTTTTGGTGTCTCTTAATGCTCTTCAATTTTTGAGTTCAATTACTTATTATTTTCATGCAACATATGAAGACAATTTGTTTTGTTTTCGTTAATCAGAGTCCCACATATGGTATTCAAGTGAGAGTTGAATGGGTTATAATATAAGTTGGGATGTGAGACACAATCTTGCCTCGGCATTTTGGCGTATGCTCACTCTCCCTCTTTCACTTGGACTTGGGCATTCCATCATATCAAAAATCTAATACCAGAGCAATATATAAACAGATGTTCAAGATTTCAGTCTAAGTTATCTACCAAGTAGGCTCTCCTCGTGGTCTTCATGTCCCAGTTGGCTAGTTACCTGTTCGATTTGAGGATCCAATTAATTCAAGTCCCAACTTGGCTATCGTCCTATGGACCTTAGGGGGAGTGTTAGTAATAGTTCCACATTGGGCATTCAAGTGAAAATTGAGTGGGTTATAACGTATAAGTTGGGATGTTAAACACTATCTTGCTTGGCATTTTGGTGTATGCCCACTCCTAAGCCCCATTCACACTCCCTCTCACTTGTATTTGGGCATCCCATCATGTAAAAATCTAATAGGTTTGATTAATTCCATTGCAGGTTCCTGTGGACAAGGTTCAAACGTTTGGGGACTTACGCACTGTTCTAATGAAGAGAATATTCTTGTCTGCATTGCATTTTCGTGTAAACACTAGATATAAGGTGCGTTTCTTTATTGTCTCTGTCAAACCACATAGCAAATGTCTTTAGTGAGTTAGTTCCAGGCTTCCAGCTACTCCCTTGGATACTATGGTGCTGTTATCCTCTCCTCTCATCCTGTTTTTCTCTTGAGGCTTTCTATAATGTTTATGATTCTTTTTGATTCTTTACTTAGCCGCATGTATCTTAAATGAGAAGCATAAAATTTGGTTCTTGATAATACATCTTGCAGAGCTCAAACCCTCCTTTCACCGCAATTGAGCTAGACCATAGTGATTCAGGAAGGGAAGGTTGTACTGTCACTACTCTCACTGTAACTGCAGAGCCCAAGAACTGGCAGAGTGCAATTAAAGTAGCAGTTCAGGAGGTGTGTAGTTGTTGTTTACTCACAGTATCTTCTTGTGTTGGTATGCTTAGAATTTATCAATTCAAATCTTCTCGTCATTTTTGTATCAATGTTCTACTGATGATTTGCCGTGTTCATTGATGTCCTGCTAAATGGTCTTATTGCACGCATGTTGAGCCTTTTTTTTTCAGCAAATCTGTTGAGTTTAGTCTTGGTTGTCCTTAAATCTCTTGGGGCAAAACCTACATCATTTCTCTCTTTTAGATTAGAGATTCGAATCAAAGTATTAATGCTTTGTATGCTGTTTGGTTGCTGTTAGCCTCAACTTCCTCCCCCCCCCTTTTTTTTTTTTCCTGCAGGTACGAAGGCTTAAAGAGTTTGGGGTGACAAAAGGTGAATTAGCACGCTATCTGGATGCTTTATTAAAAGATAGCGAACATTTGGCCACTATGATTGACAATGTCCCGTCTGTGGATAATCTGGATTTCATCATGGAGAGCGATGCGCTGGGTCATACTGTAATGGATCAAAGACAAGGACATGAGTGCTTGGTATCTGTTGCAGAAACAGTTACCCTAGAAGAGGTAATTTCTTATTATGTGGATTTCACAAAGAAAAGCATATCATTCTCATGTTTGCTTTTTTACTGTTGCATATATTATCTCTTCTGTTATGCTGTGTGGCATAAACTGTTTTATCATGGACTGTCAAATGTCCTTAGAATTTTTTTATAGGACTTTGAATGTCCTTAGCTTGAATTTTATAAAGGCGAGTCTCTGGTGCCTATCAAATTGTTGCAATATGGAAAATTTTTACAAAGTAAAATTTGGACCAATAATGATTAATGGCCATCAATTGAATTGAAGTGGTATTTATTTGCCCCTTTCTTTTCAAATGCACTTTCTGTAGATTACTTTCTAAAATCAAGTGTAAAGTATCAAACTTGACTTGTGGTGGAGAACAGAACTGCATGAAAAATGACTGTGTTGTGTTTGGGAATTGTGCTTGCTTGTTTATAGAATTGCGTCACACATATTTGTCTATGAAGTTACCTGATATCAATTAGGTATATGAACTATGAACTGGAACTGTACAAGAAAGAGACAGTGGCTGAGAGTCATTGGCAAAAGAAAGCAACTCCAACAGGCATAACCTTCAAGTAAAAAACAGAATTGCAAAAGTTATTCAAATATGCTACCGGACAACAAAAACAAGAGGAAGGAAAGAAAATGAAACTAACCCCATTCAACACTCACAGAAGTTAATTCTAAGTAAAAGCTCTGTATCATTGATAATAAAACAAAGAAAGATCCGGACTGGAAAATATATAAACTATTATTATGGAGAACTAAAGTGAAATAAAAATTTCTAAAATTTAAGTGAACTGGAGGAAAAACTTCTCTTTCTTATTTTTGTAAAAGAGAAAACTAGTACATTGTAGTGATGTAACGAAATTCTAGTAATAGCTCTGTATATTCTTTTAGTGCAAGATGTTTTGCTTCAAGGATTGCAAGACCATGACCCTGAGTCTTGTCAATTAGGATTAAGGGCAATGGAAGGTGGATATGGGATGGAAAGTGGCTCTCTTTTTTCTCTTAGAGAGTGGTTTCTGAAGGAACGTCAATCCCATTCTATTTGGAATGACAATATTGAAAGGTCGTTGAATTTATTGGAAAAACAGGCTAGAGGTTAGTGATAAAGGAAGTTAGCCTTTACTGGGAGGGGAATGGCATCGCCAGAAGTTGATCACCACACCATTTTCTCTTATAGTCTTATGGAGAAAAAAGGTCCATTATAGTAAGCAGTGATGAAATGAATTTCCATGGGCTTTTGACTTTTGCTTTATTTGAGGAACAACTGTATGGATTAGATTGCTGCTAGCTGTTCAAATTTACTTTATCAGTGCATGACTCTTTACTCTGGTTTTATGGTCCATGTTTTAATGGTTTTATTCTGAACTTCACATAATTTGGATTTTTTTCCTATTCCATTTTACCAGCCCTTATTAGAAAATAGTAATATTTCTCCATGTCTGTGCCTTAGGAGGGGAAATATTTGGTGGTCTTGGATTTTTTTTTCTCTATAATCATGGAAGTTCTATATGTTGCATAGATTGTGTTCTGTAGGATATAATTTCGAGCAGTCAGCATTTTAACTTGTTTAATTTCTTCAAACGGTAGGAGTTCAAGGCATTAGCATTTACTGCGTTAATTAAAGCAGGAAACCCATCCATATGGACAGCCTAACCAATGTTTTGGAATTCCATAGGGCAGAGGCGATTTTTTTTTTCCTCTCTATCTTCTGGCTGCTTATGAATTCAGCAATCGTAGTATTTTGATGTTCATTTCTTGGCGTTGAAATGATTATTGCCTAGGGTTTGGAGCCTCAAGGAAATTGTTTTGATGCATTCATGGTTGTTTTCTGATGTGTAAGTTTAATTGGTACATGTCCATCTGCATTCTTGAATAGACTAAGTCTTTCTTGTTTTCCAGTATCCAGATTGTTCGTAATATTCCTTTAGAAACTTGTGTTCTGATCAAATATTTATACATAAAGATTTGTCTGAACATGTGATGGTAGATTTATCTACATGTCATTTACCTTTCCTATTTCTTTCTGATGTGGTTAGTTTGCTATAATACTGATTTAGTTGACATTAATTGCATACTATATGGTTGTTTTAGGTCAACGCTACTGGCGCTAAAGTACTGGAGTTTATATCTGACTTTGGAAAACCTAGTGCACCCCTTCCAGCAGCAATTGTTGCTTGTGTTCCTAAAAAAGTGCATGTTGATGGAGCAGGTGAAACAGATTTTACAATTTCTCCAGATGAAATTACAGATGCCATTAGAGTTGGACTGGCAGAGCCCATTCAACCTGAACCTGAGGTAGCCTTTTTTGTTAATCCGTCAACCCCACATATATTGCATTATAGATTATTTTAGTGCTTCAATTATGTTTCTCTAGTGGCACATATTGTAAATAGCGGAATTAGGATTTGACCTGTGAATGACAGTGCTCATAATCCCATTTTCTGGTGTCTGCATTGGTAACTGTGTGTGTTGTCTTGCTTGTCTATGTTCTTCATATTCTTTACTCAAAAATGAACGCAATTGGTATTCTTCTGTTGCTTTTAATTTCATCTTCCTTTATTTTCTCCTCATGATTCCACCTTGTTATTTATAACGCTGAAATTGCTTGGTTGAATGACATTTTGGAGTTGCTCAGCATTGTATTTGTACCTACTCTTCCTTGGCTCACCATTCAAGCTTTTTAGTTTTATTTTTTAGCAACGTGTGTTGTTCTCATTTCCCTTGTGATGCTTTGATATGGATGTGTAATAGTCACGTACTTTTATAAGAGCAACTAATGTCGGTTTGACTTGAGAATAGACACGTTCATGGTAAGGCCTTGGCAAGCTCGACTCGAGCCTAAAAGCCCTTGCCCAAGCCCAACCCAAGGAGCTCTTCTATTTTTTTTATTGATTTTACTTATATAATATATTTTTGATACTTGTCAAAATTATTTTTAAAACTAAAAAGATTTAGTACTTGGGTTAGGTCAAGCCAAGCAAGGCTTGCATTTCATTAATCTTCCCAATCCCATCCCTTGTTGACTAGGTTGTGCGGGTAACTAGGCCCATGAATAGGTCTATTGAACAAGATGAAATGGGAAATTGGTTTCCAATTTTATCATTCACTACTAACCAAGTTGGGGAGGAAAAGGAGCACTAGAGTAAATGTATTTTTTTTTTTTTCGGAGATTTGTAATCATTAGGTTAGCATGGTTGGAAGTAGTAGGGTTTTTGAACTTACTTTGGTTGAAAAAACTCAAATCTCGACAGAAATTGTAAAAGCTAGATTCCTTTGGTGCATCATGTATAGGGGTCCTATATAATTAAGACTTTAAGAGTGAACTTCTTATTGAAGCCAATTACTCTAGTTTGAGGATTTTCTATCTCATCCAATCTATTTGACATGTTTATAGGATTGGATCCACCAAATGTTAATTGGGTTTGAAGAAACTGACCAGATTGGGGTAGCGAAAACAAAAACATATCTATGATTTTGTGAATTGTCCTCCGATTTGTGATTAAATAAAATGCTCTAAAATTTCAAAACCTTGTCTAAAATGTTCAGGTAGTTTAATACTTTAATATGAGGTTTATCTTTGGTTTAAAGTTTAAGTAAACCAATAATAAACCCAAAGAAATTTTAATTTTCTCTTTCATATATCATCTTCATCACAACATATGCTCTCTATAATATATTCGTCTATATAAATTGCACTAAATCAAGCGCAATGGAAGAGTTTGATCCATGTAGTCGACCCCAACTAATTTGGGATCGAGGCTATGTTGTTGTTGTGGTATAAATTCATTATGTATTAGAACTTGAATGGATTGAATTGGTCATTTTTTTTCTTGAAAAAAGAAATGCGAGTCTTTTGAAGATTTACATTCCTAATTTTACACTAAGTTTCTTCTCATCATCATATGTCAATTTCTGCATGGCCACTAAAAATATCTATTGGTTTCATATTTTTTCCCCAGCTAGAGGTGCCAAAAGAATTGATATTGCCATCACAGCTCCATGAATTAAGCTTGCAACATAAACCAACCTTTATACCTGTAAATGAGGAAATCAACAACACCAAAGTTTATGATCAAGAGACAGGCATCACCCAGCGCCGTCTTTCAAATGGAATCCCTGTAAACTATAAGGTGCATTTGCTAGCTTTTTTTTTCATTAAATTCTATTTGAGTTGATTCATTTATCATTTTAATTATAATCATCACATTTTACTATTGATCCACGTTAGGAATATCTGCCGTTCTCATTTTTCTTTAAAGTATTATCTTTCATTTGAGTTATCCAAATTAATTTCTTGGTTGGGGGTCGAGTTGGAGGGAGTGAGATAACTTATAAGGAAGTTGGAACTAATCTTGTTTGGTTGACATTTTATACCGAACTCCCAAGGTATAAGTTGTGGGGGTGGGGGGAGTTATGACCCAATTGCCCCTACTTAAATCCCTCTCTCTCATCTGTCTCTCTCTCTCTATATATATATATATATATGTATATATATACTTTAATGGGTGTTTTGTCAATTGTATACTTTGCTATTTTTAAATTATGCAACTTCCCTAGGAAGTTTGAACTTGAACCAAACAAAAAAGAAGTTTTCTTTCATGAGATTAAACTACCATGAAAGAAAACTTCCCTCGAAGTTTGAGAAAATGAACCAAACAAGGCCTTAATCCTAAATGTTTTCTGAATATTCAATTGTATCTTAATCTTTCATGCTACATCTGTTTGATTTACTATCCAAAAGTGTGACTACAACCCTTTTTGTTGTAATGGAGATTTTTCCTTTTTAATTTTCTTCACTGTAGTGGTCTTTTATTGCCCAGGTTTCTATTCTGCTTTACTGCCCAACAATTTTTTTTTTCTTTTTTTTTTTTTTTGAGAAACATGCACAACATATTTTTTGTTGGAAGGCATGCATATGAGTTTTCTGCTTTCCGATTAGAATAAATTTTAGACTTCTCCAAGTTATTTTATTGTTTTTATGATGTATTGCAGATCACGAAAAATGAAGCCAAGAGTGGGGTCATGCGGTTGATAGTTGGTGGTGGAAGAGCAGTTGAAAGCTCTAATGCGAAAGGAGATGTTATAGTTGGTGTTCGAACACTTAGTGAGGGTGGCCGTGTTGGAAACTTCTCAAGGGAACAGGTATTTTGTTTTCACACTGCACAACATTCTTTTTTTCTAATCTACTTCTTTTTTTAGTGCAAAAGATTGTGGTTCTCAAATTTTTCAATTGTATATTGAATAGAGCTCTAGTCTATTTTGGTTTTGCTTTTCTAATTTTGTTGTAGAATCAATAAGGACGTGTTTACTTTGGGAGTTCTTATCGTTCTCTCAGCCTCTCGGTGTGGCTAACTTTTTATTATGTTTGTATGATACTATGGTTCTTGTGCTTCTAGCCTTCTAGAGCAACTCGAGTTTTTCTATAGGCCTAAAAATGGTTTCAAAATCTCAAATTCTTATCTTGAGGTTTAGACTACTTTAGACTTTTTATGAAGTTTTCTTTTTCAATGGCATTTTGGTCATTGAAAGGATGATTTTAGTTCATAAATGGAGGGATTTGATTGTCTAGTGGGGGTTAGTTACATTGATGGTCACCCAACTCCATTAATTGTAATCTGTGGTGACAAAACATTTGTTTGTAACAAAACAATCACCCAACTTATTAAATTATTTCTACCGAAATCATTGTAGGGAAAATTTGGCAACAACTCCGGCAATATTGATGATGTGGTGCGTACTCAGCAAATTAGACCACATTGATCGAGTCAATCGTTGCGTTGACCACCCTCATCTTAATCCACGTATTCGTCTCGCTTACAGTCTATGCGTGAATTAATCTAGGTTTCATGTGCGGAAGGCCATTACTGTTTGAGCATGCCAACCCAATTGCAGAACGTGGGTTGCTTCACTGAAGAACCTTTTTTTTTTTTTTGGGATGGAGGGGCACCCACATCTCTCTCTACACTTGTCTTCTCCTCTAGATCTAGAGCATTGACATTGCTATTCATCACCTCTTCTGAGTCTCTGTTTTTGTTCTTATTGCCTCACTTTTATTTGCTATTTTTCTACATGACAATTCGTTTTCAAAATTAAATTAAACATGGAGATGAGGTGAGAATGATATTGGGCAATTTGTTCTTATTCTATAGTTCATCAATGTCATCATCACTTTGCAGCTCTATCCAAATTTTGAAATGTTTCAAATCATCAGTGGGAAACATTATATTCAACAAGAATTCAAAAGTGATTTTCCTAATCATCACCAAGCAATCAAACAATCAATCATGAATTGGTCGAGAAGTAAGATCATTGGAAAGTGATTTTGGGCTTGCTGATATTGTGGATGGTCCACAATTGGGTTTGGCGTGAGCGGCAATGGCCCTCCAAGCATGAAACCCTAGATTAGATCGCGCGTGGATGAAGAAGAGGGTGGTCAAAGCAGGGTTTGACTTGGTCAACGTGGTCTAACTTGCTGAGTAGTTGCCACATCACCAATATTGTCAGAGTTGTTGCCGAATTTTCCTTGGAATGACTTTGGGTGAAATGACTTAATTAGTTGGTTGATTTTATTGTTACAAGCAAATGTTTTGGGACCAAAGTGTTACAATTAATAGAGTTGGGCGACAATCGATGTCATATTTGTCAAATGGTCAAACAACTATTTGTCTACACAGAAAGCATAAGGATTCTTACTCTCTTTAAACATTATTGCATATTTTTTTAAGTATCATTTGCAACTTATGGGATTTTCAGTGTTATCAAGTAACGATATGGGCTTGTAAGTAACTTTTTCAGCCAATATATGTAATTTAAGGTTTTTTTAATTATTCTGACTAGAATGCGAGTACCAATATTGCAGCTCACTTTATGGTTGTGGGTGGCCTAGCATGCAATTTCTATTTGCTTTACCTTCAGTTGTTTCCTGTGCTGCTCTCATTCCTATTGTGACAACTTTTAGCTATTATATTTTACATAAAATCATTCAATTTTTATCTTCAAACTATTGATTATAGTACAAAGCTTTTCATTTAGCCTCAACCCTAAAATTCAATAGAGGACTAACATTCTCCGTCAAAAAATCTTTGGCAGTTTCTCGAATCAGAAAATTTGGACTATTCTGTCAATATAGGGTTCTCGGTCAATTCTTATTTGTTGATTGTGTATTAGCTAATGTTGTCCTTTAGCCTCCTTATGTAGCTAGTAATCTTTTCAGATGCTTGTTTGTTTGCTTGTGTAGGTTGAGCTTTTTTGTGTGAACCACCTTATAAATTGCTCTTTGGAGTCCACAGAGGAGTTTATCTCAATGGAATTTCGTTTTACCTTAAGAGATGGTGGTATGCGGGCAGCATTTCAACTGCTTCATATGGTGATTGAGGTAATTCGTTCCTCATGATATTTTTATATTTGAATTTTCCGAAATTGGAGAAGCATCCAATGGTTGTTTCCAAGCTCTTACATGTCGGTGAAAGCGTTTGGACATCAAACTTTATTATGTACAGTAGGACGTTTATATATTTTTCAAACTTGTGATAAAAAGATTTCTCAATTAAGCGTAATTAAGTAATAAATAAATTAATAATTTTGTATTATGAAGATGTCCTTTATTGCACTAAATCAAGTGCAATGAAAGAGTTTGATCCATGTAGCCAACCTCAATTAATTATGGGACTGAGGCTATGTTGTTGTTGCATGTCCTTTATTTTTCAGAATTATTGTATCTAAAACCCTACTGTAATGAAGTAAATTCATTTTATGAATTAATTTTTTTTTGAAAAATTTGGATAATTCTTATTTATATAAATTTTATGAATTAATATAGGTACTCTTTTTAAATTTTATTTATCAGGAATAAACTTTAGAAATCTATTTTTTTGATAAATACGTAAAAAAAAATTGATGTTATTGGATTTCATTATTTTATTTATGAAATATTTAACCAAACAAAGAGTAATTGAAGTTTGGGTGCAAATAAATGTTTTTATTAATTTATGTAGTATGACAGTCCTCTAAAAAAGAAGCCACAAAATTGTTCTACAATTTATTATTTATGGATTCATTGAGCTGTTCCCTGCTCTACGTTTTATCTTGTCAAGGCTTTTTATCTTGTCATATGGTACGTGACAAGATTCTATCATATATGGCTTTTTATCTTGTCATATGGTACGTGATCAAGGATCGAAAATTCAGTTTCGCCTTATAATTCGCCCTCTTGATGATTGGAATTAATTCGGAGAAGTTTAATTCGACGTGGAGAATTTTGGTAAAAATTCGCTAACTTAGAGAAGTTTTAGAAATTTTTATTTAAATGGCCAATAAACTAAAACTCATTTTATGGGATGTCAAAACAAGCACAATTATGCTTTTATAACTAAAAAAATTTACAATTTAATGGTTTCAAGTCAATTTTATTGGCACTAGTTATGCATATTGTGTATAGTAGATCACTTTTTAGTGATAATAATTACACTTAATTTGATTCTCTAACAATTTATTAATTGCACATTCACATAAGTAAAATTTAAATTATGAAACATGCTTTTTTATATGGGTCAGTATTTAAAGCAAAAAAAAAAAAAAATCCACTTTTTGACATTATGCATCGATTAAAAAACTACAAAGCGTTGTAGTGATGTGCGTGCAAAAATGAATCTTGATGCATACGTTAAATGTTGATGCAAAATCAAGGTATCACATGATTGGTGTAGAGACGTGTGTACAAAGTGAGCCACTCTCAAATTCTCAATAACCCCCAAAAGCCAACATCAATTACAACCCTCAACCCTTCCGTCTCCTACACACTTATTTGATTTTTTTTACCGAAAAGTTTGCAACTTCTCCTTGTTTTTAGCAATACATATCAATTTATATCAATATTGTCGATTTTTAACATAAACTTTGGAGAAGTTTTGTAATTTTTAAACTACTCGTGAACTTCGCTTCGATCCCTTCAACTTCGATAAACTTCACCTAAAATTTGGTTAATTTTATCGAATTTTCGTTCCTTTTACGCGATCTCTTATGCTAAGGGCAATGTTGATTTCAGCCTTGCTCTTGTTGGCTAGACATCATGTGAAAAATAGATTAGTTGCTTGTAGCTTGGTAAGAATGGACTTGTCAAAACGTCTTTGTGTATCAACACATTTAATTCCACTTACATTCATCGGACAATTGATGATGGTGCAGCATAGCGTCTGGCTGGATGACGCATTTGATAGAGCAAGACAGTTATACTTGTCATATTATCGGTCGATTCCCAAGAGCTTAGAGCGGTCGACTGCTCACAAACTCATGCTAGCTATGCTTAATGGAGATGAACGATTTGTGGAGCCTACACCCCAAATGTTACAGAAACTCACTCTAAAGGATGTAAAAGATGCAGTTATGAATCAGTTTGTTGGTGATAACATGGAGGTATCTGATCTTAATATATATTGTAGTCTGATAATTTTATGCATCGCATATCTATATTGCATGGGTAATTCAAATCTAATCCCTTGTTTAAGGGAAACAAGTCTGCCTCCCATTTGCTAATTACCATCCTACAGGTAAGCATTGTTGGAGATTTCTCGGAAGGTGAAATTGAGGCCTGCATTCTTGATTATCTCGGGACAGTCACTGCGGGAAGAAGTATTGAGGATGCTCATCGATCCAATCCTATTACATTTCGATCTTCTCCATCTAATCTGCAGTCTCAACAAGTAAGCTACGAATCAATTACAATTCTAGAAATATATTTTTTTAGAAGTTTGAATCTTCTGTTGGGCACTTTCTAATATCTTACTTTGATTTCAGCTCTGCCATTTTTTTAAACTGCTGCAAATGTCCCATTTTATTTATTTATTTGTGACACAAACAATTGTCCAAAGTTAGTAAAAACTGCATCTTGCCATATTAGGTTATATTGTGGAAAGGTTGTTAAAACAGGTCCGGTCAACTTAAGTTGGTTACTGAAGATGCCTCTTGATATTGACCGAGAAGGTATCTTCTGGAGTAGAGATTGATTTGTCCTGCAGAGGTTATTTTATTTGCTGGTTGATCTTCGAGGCAGACCACTAGGAATAGCTTTCCCGCTAACTTGAGTAAAGAATGGATAAAAGTTCGAGTTTAATTGTATTCTAAGAAAGTCCTATCTAAAATTTTATTATTAGAATTGAAAAATAAGTGTCTTACTCTCTGGATGGTGCTTGCAGGATCATGCTGACCCATTTAGTCTTTATTGTGACTATATATTGGCTTTCCTTATGTTTTTGTTCTTTTTCGATTAGTTAACTTATTTTTGCTACTTAATTATATGTCCAAATTGTTTCTGAGTCTTAATTGTTTCAGGCTGTACTATACATAAATCCAAACAAACCGATCTGTTATTTTCTTTACCTTAAGCAGCACAGCTAGCTTCAGCCTTGGCCTTAATTTGACTTTTGAGTTTTCTTGTCGTTCTGTTTTCTTGCAACTGGAGGGAGACTTCCCTGGCCCACCTCGTCTAGACATCTGTATCAGAAGTAAGAAGATTGTCACCTGAATTGAATAGTTGGCACTATACAGTTTTCATTGAAAGAACTAAGCCCTTTATTTCACTAGGGCATTGCGGGATGTGAACCAATGACTTCTAGCCCATAAAATTAAAACCATTAAGCAGAAACTCAACCCTACTTGAGCCAATGTTATTTGTTTTATTATTTTGTTAATTATTGTTACAAGTATTCCCAAGGATCATATTCTAATTCATTATCTATTATTAGGTATTCTTGAAGGATACCGACGAGAGAGCATGTGCATATATCGCTGGCCCTGCACCAAACAGATGGGGATTTACTGTTGATGGGCAAGATCTTTTTGAAACTATTAGCAGCACTTTGTCTACAGATGGTAAGCCAACTTACTCAAAGGACACACATAAAACTAATCTACAAAAAAATTTCACGGATGCGGTAAGAGTCTATGTTCCTATTATGATATGCACTCAACACATTCTCTCCTCATGCCACCCCGTAACCCACCTGTACTCTCTTGTTTCCCGTTAAAAAGGGTCTCTCTACTTGGTATCTAATGGATGCACCATGTTCAAACAATTTTGCAAAAAATGGGACACTGATATTATACATCTGATCTGAGGTGCATGGTTATGTTGAGAAACAATTAACCGCGTGCAAAGTTGTCTTATTCATCTCTGGGTTAAAATGTCTTGAAATGTTCTATTTGCTGTCAGTATCAATTTGCATTACCCTCTTAAACCCATTTATGCTCCAAGATTGTTGAAATTGATTAAGTTCTATGAATCAACTTGATGTTCTGATAGACTCAACTAGGATTTGGAGTGACCAAAATCAAGTAAAACCAGATTTGTATTGATGATCATAGGAAATTACGAGGAACAGATAGACAATTCGAGTAGTCTATTTACTCCCAAAATCAGTTCATACAACATGATCCCCTTCTTCACAGTTTGTTCCTATTTATATACTCTACTTAGTGTAACTAACTGGACCAATGCAGTTGGTCCCCACTTCCCTTCAATTAGTGCTGCCCACTGATGCTTCGCCACGTGTGCCCTCATGCCTCTTGTGCCTTCGAGAATACTTCAGCTTAATAGGAGGCTTATCAATACCATCCCCACAAAAACCCACATTGTCCTCAAGGTGGAACTCCGGAAATTGACGTCGGATGACATCCGCCAGTTCCCAAGTAGCCTCAAAGGAAGGCAAGTCTTTCCGATAGATCAGCACTTCACGTCCCCTTTCAGTTCGGCGAAAACCAGCTACCTGCGCCGGTACAACACTCCATTCCATCTCAGCAGTCAGTGAGGCTGGAAGTGGCTGCACCCGGCCGTAGAACCCAAGACTGGATGCAGTTGGGAGATGTGAAAAACAGGGTGGATGGACGTAGACGGAGGTAAATCCAGCTTGTATGCAACAGCACCGACCCGTTCCAGCACCTTAAATGGGCCAAAGAAACGCGGGGACAGTTTCTCATTGGGGCGACGAGCTAGAGAGCGCTGGCGGTAAGGCCTGATTTTCAGATACACCAAGTCCCCAATAGAGAACTCCATATTCCTTCTATGAGGATCCACAATAGCTTTCATCTTGGACTGAGCGCGGGCAAGGTGGAACTTTAATTCATCAAGAATGACATCTCGAGTCTTCAGTTGAGCATCCAAATCTGCCACTGCAGTAGTGTAAGCGCCATAACGGACAATGGGAGGAGGTTCGCGTCCATAAACGGCCTTGAACGACGTCATATTCGTCGAAGCATGAAAGGTTGTGTTGTACCAAAATTCAGCCCAAGCCACCCACAAACTCCATTGTTTTGGTGTATCCGATGCGAAACAACGCAAATACGTTTCAAGACACCTATTCACAACCTCGGACTGCCCATCGGATTGAGGGTGATAGGCGGTGCTATGGTGCAAACGAGTACCTTCGAGTTTGAAAAGCTCAGACCAGAACGAGCTAGGAACACCTTGTCACGGTCCGAGACAATAGACCGAGGAAATCCGTGTAAACGGACCACTTCCCGGACAAAGACAGCAGCCACCGACTTTGCATAAAATGGGTGAGCCAATGGAATAAAATGATCGTATTTGGTCAAACGATGCACGACGACAAAGATAACCGAAAACCCATTTGACTTTGGCAAGCCCTCAATGAAATCCGTTGCCACATCTTCCCAAACTTGTTGAGGAATCGGGAGTGGTTGTAGAAGACCCGCTGGAGAAAGGGATTGATACTTATGTTGTTGACAAATGGAACATTCGGCCACGTAGTTTTTGATGTCCTGATGCATTCCCACCCAATATAAGTCACGCTCAATCCTTTTGAAAGTGCGTAGAAACCCGGAATGACCCCCAAGAGCTCCGTCATGGTACTCAAACAAAATGCGCTGAAGCAAAGGAGACCTTTTTGGTAGCACTAATTTGGACTTGAACAACAATAACCCATGGTGTAGAGCATAATGAGGCCATGCAGCTGAGCCTTGCTGCAAGTCCGCCAAGACCTTGGAGAGGAAAGGGTCATGAGCCACGACATCCTTAATGTCCTGCACTTCAAGGATGCGATGAGAGACTAGAGTTTGCAAGGAAACACTGCTAGGAGGAGTAATGCGGGACAAAGCATCGGCGGCCTTATTCGTGACACCCGCTTTGAATTGAATCTCAAAGTCATAGCCAATGAGTTTGGCCACCCATTTTTGGTACTCCGGCTGAACTACTCCGGCTGAACTACTCGTTGTTCCAAGAGATATTTTAAACTCCGTTGGTCGGTGTTGATGAGGAAATGACGCCCAAGTAAATAGTGCCGCCATTTTTGGACCGCCAAAACCATCGCCATTAACTCTCGTTCGTAGATAGACTTTAGTTGGTTGCGGGGTGAAAGCAACTGACTGAAGTAGGCAATGGGACGCCCCAACTGCATTAGTACAGCCCCGAGGCCAAAACCCGAAGCATTGGTCTCCAAAACAAATGGTTGGGTGAAATCCGGGAGTCTCAAAACTGGCACCGTGGTCATTGCTTGTTTTAACAGCTGAAAAGCCTCTTCCGCCTCCTCACACCATGCAAATGCTTCTTTCTTGAGCTGCTTGGTAAGTGGGCAAGCAATTGCCCCGTAATTTGCCACAAAACGCCGATAATAGCCAGTAAGGCCGAGGAAACCCCTTAACTACTTATGGCCTGTTTGGTTCGTGGGATTAGCCCGGATTAGCTACACTGGACTAGTTAATCCGCTGTTTGGTTGGAGGATTAACTAGGCCAGCGGATTAGTTAAGAGGCATGAGAGTGGATTAAACAATACCACCATTTTTTGTGGGATTAGTTAATCCATTGTAAGTGAAAGAGGAGATTACCACTTTACCCCTCACATTAACCAAATCACAAACAACGACCGAACCCTCCCTGTTTTCAACTTCTTCTTCGTCTCACTCGCGACCTGGAGAATCAACGCCGAACCTCCCTGTTTTGCTATTCTTCTTCGTCTCGCTCGCGACCATGATAGGAGCGCGCATTGAAAAACTCTGCTCCGGATGTAGCAAAACCTTGTTGACAATGTAATGCGGGTTACTATCCTGCAACCGCAAAGCTCTCTGAATACAATCATGAAACATGCAATTCATAGATCTGATAGAAAACTATTGATGAGCATTAACAAGATTGTAAAAAAAAAAAATCTGATAGAGTTTATACAACATGCTTTAATACGGTCTTATAAAGAAAACATAAGATGATCTCTGCAGGCATAATTCAGAGATGCATCTGCGTACCTATGAAAAAGAAAACAGATTGGTATCCTCAAAAGTATTTAACGACGGCATATTTTTCCCCGCACAACGCCTCGATCGCTCTCGCTCTAGATGCAGGATAATGACTCGAACCGAAACGTCCGAGCAAGCCAAAATCAAATCCACAGTCGCATCAGTTCAAGCGATTCCGCGAGCAGCGATCTTCTTTTCCACGCAAGTCGATCACTGATGTGTTCAAGCGATTCCACGAGCAGCAGCACCGATCTTCAGGAGGAGCAACAACGATGAGAATAAGCAGCGATTTTCATGAGCAAAGATGAGAAATGTGTGAAATGGGGGGTTTTGGTGTTATTTATCTAAAGGGTACTTTGGTAAATGTACATGTACAACCTCATTTAATCCCAACCTTAAAACTCCCAACCAAACAAGATACACAAATGGGACTAAACTATCTAAACCCATGTATTAGTCCCATCACTAATTAATCCCATATGTTAGGATTCACTAAAATGTGAACCAAACAGGCCATTAATGTTTGTAGGTGTCGGCCATCGCCGCATTGCCTCAATTTTGGAAGGGTCAACCGAAACCCCTGTGGCCGAGATCCAATGCCCCAAGTACTCAATTGAATGCTGCCCAATAACACACTTCTTGGCATTAACATGGAGATGGTTGTCCAGTAACACCTGAAGAACTCGAGACAAATGGCCCATATGCGTCGCAAGATCCCTGCTATAGACCAAAATATCGTCAAAAAACACAAGCACAAAGTGGCGTAAAAAGGGTCGAAATACCCAATTCAAAAGAGCTTGAAAAGTCGTTGGCGCGTTGGATAAACCAAATGGCATCACTAGGAACTCATAATGCCCCTCATGAGTGCGAAATGCGGTCTTTGGAAAATCTGCGGACTTCACTCGAATTTGGTGATAGCCCGACTTCAAATCTAACTTGGAAAAAATCGATTCTCCATGTAGTTCGTCGAGCAGTCCATCAACGATCGGGATGGGAAACCGATCAGGTACAGTCACCTTATTTAATGCTCGATAGTCAACACAGAAACGCCAACTCTCGTCTTTATTCTTCACTAATAGCACCGGGCTTGAGAAAGGGCTTGTAGAAGGTTGGATGATGCCGGACAGTAAACACGTCGCGAACTAGCTTCTCAATTTCAGATTTCTGAAAATATGGGTACCGGTATGGCTTGACGTTGATCAATCTCCCTCTCGGGTGGAAGGGAAGTGATAGGCCCGAACACCTTAGTGAACTGTTCAAAAATAGCATCAAACCAAGATTGAAAAACCACCGGTGCAGACAACGCCGACGATTCGACAGTCTCGACGGAGACCGAGCACAGATCGACCAATATCCCTTGACCAGCATGGAGTAGGTCTTTAGACAATGACTTCTTCGATACACTGCGCTTACACGAACTCGGGTCGCCTTGTAATAGGTAAATGCGGCCTTCACTGATGAACTTCATGGTGAGGCGATTCCAATCAACCTCCATGCTACCTAAATCCTACAACCACGACATGCCCAAAATCGCATCGGTGCTACCCAACCGGAGTGGAAGAAAATCTTGCACAATCACCAACTCTTGAACACGGAGGGGTAGAGCCCGGCAAATCCCGCGCCCCATGACAGCCGAGCCCGTGCCCATCATCACACCGTATTGGGAAGTTTCAGTTAAAGGGAGTTGCAGTTCCTCCACGAGATCTTGAGATATAAAATTGTGTGTAGCTCCACAATCAATGAGAACAGTGATTTCTTTAGTGCCCAACATCCCTCGCAGCTTCATGGTTCCCAGTACGGTCAGCCCCATCACTGTATTCATCGACAGCTCGATAGTCCCAAGACCCGGTGAATCCTCGCAACTCTCTGGTCCTTACGTGGCGTTGTCGGCGTCTGCACCATCCCCGGGATCATCATCGCTGACGAGCATCAATTGTAACAACTTCTTGCACACATGCCCCGGACTGAATTTCTCATCACAAGAGAAACAGAGACCTTTCGCTCTTCTTGTCTGGAACTCGGCCTCTGTCAACTGGAGACGACGACGCATTGGTTTAGGGTTACTAATAGGAGGATTGACAATAGGTGGTGCGGTCTTAGACCCTAATGAGATGGACCCGGGCCCAACATATTCCGAGCCCGATGTCTTAAGAGGTGATGCTTTTGGATTTGAATGCAGGCCCAACACTCCCCCACGGCCCAACCCAGTTGCCAGTATCTTCTCTTCCACCATTTAAGCCGTCACCATCAATTCAGGGAGACCTACTGGTCGCAACAAACGAACTTCGGAACGAATGCCCAGTTTCAACCCTTTCATGAAAATGCTCTCCAAGATATCCTCCGGAATATCTGGGACGGATGCCGCAAGAGTTTCGAAGTTCCGCCGATATTCCATCACTGATCCGGTTTGTTTGAGATCAAGCAGGCGTTCCTTAAGGTTACCGAATTGAGACTCGCTAAAACGCTTAAGCAACTGAGATTTGAGATCTGTCCAACTAACAAAAGGAACTCGTGAATCAGACCACTGAAACCAAGCCAATGCCTCGTCATCGAAGCAAATTCCCGTGGCCATAATTCGCTCCACATCATAGAGTCGATTGATCTCGAAATAAAGCTCCGCCCGAAACAACCACCCTTTCGGGTTCTCGCCATTGAAAACTGGCAGTTGCAGCTTTCGCCCCCCTCGCCATGCATCCGAGGAGGTGTTGAAATTGGTATTGTTCCCACCGGAAGCAAAATCAAAAGGACGATAAGGTGGTTGGGATCCTACCTTGGGGACTCGTGTCTGACTGCCCGATCTCGGATCTGTTCCGATCGGGCTTCGATCCTCCTGTCCCGACCCGATCGGAACTCCACCACTGACCCCAGACGTGTTGCTGCCATCAACGACTGGTACTCACTTGCCTTTGGACAGAACTTGCACCGATCGCTGCATATCACTTAGTGAGTTCACCATCTGTGACAAACTTTGCGTTAGAGTAACCATCCGCTCCTCCATTGCAGAGAACCGGCTGAGATCCCCCTTCATGCGATCCATCTCCTTCTCCATCGCTGCAAACTTAGCCTCTCCTTGTTTAGGGCCCCCCATTGAATCGGATCACTGGCTATGATACCAATTTGATAGACTCAACTAGGATTTGGAGAGACCAAAATCAAGTGAAAACCAGATTTGTATTGATGATCACAGGAAATTACAAGAACAGATAGACAATTCGAGTAGTCTGTTTACTCCCAAAATCAGTTCATACAACATGATCCCCTTCTTCACAGTTTGTTCCTATTTATATACTCTACTTAGTGTAACTAACTGGACCAATGCAGTTGGTCCCCACTTCCCTTCAATTAGTGTTGTCCACTGATGCTTCGCCACATGTCCCCTCATGCCTCATGTGCCTTCGAGAATACTTCAGCTTAATAGGAGGCTTATCATGTTCATGTTAAATTATTACTTTCTTTGGTTCATTATGGAAATGATCAAATACAAAATGTTTCTCCCGCTACTTGAGAGATTGACGGAACATTTTTTTTGTCATTAAGCTTTATTTAATGATATTTATCATTATTATGGACATTTTTTAGTTTTTACTTTCCTGATGATTCCGAATTCCATTTTGAATCGAGGTTTCCTTTAGTTACTTTTAGTTGTCTCCCTAGGAGGGCATCAGTTAAGGGATGCGTAAGCAAGATCAGACACTTGCATGAAATTTGTCTACACTCATGGATTCATGTTATTATTTATTTTAGGCATGACTTTTTTATTTTATTTTATTCATTCAAGTAGTTCTCTTATTTGTTTAGAACTCTTGATAAGTATAAACGTAGTCTTTGGCAATTGGCTCATAGCAAGAAGATTCTCTATTCTGGTTATTTCTGTGTGTGTGGGTTTTTTTTTTATTTTTTTTATTTGTTGATTATCTTTGTTCTTTCTTGCACAAATGGGTTTATCATTTACATCAGCCATTTCTTTACGAGTTTCTATTTTGAATATGAGCTAGCTGATTAATCATATTAAATTTGTTATGATTTGCTTCTAAGTACTCACTAGGCATGCAAACATTTATGTGTTGACTGCAATACATCTACTCCAATCAAATGAGTCAATCCCCTTTGTGAATCAAGCAGCTATTAACTCATAGGAGGATTCATTTCCCTTGAAGTGTTATCTATTGATTGTGTATTCACATTTGTTTTTGGCACGTACTGTGATCTAAAGCTTTTGTGGGAATCATAGTAGCTCTTGGTTGATTTTCGAATATGTATAAAAGCCAGCTTGACATGAATCAAATTGGTTGGTAAAAGTGTTTTGTCTCGTTGAAATCAAATAAAGGTCTGCTTAGCAGAAAAAATGGGAAGGAGTGTGCTGTTTTTAGTATTTTCTCTCTTTCTGAATTTTAGTATCTCAATACCAAAAGTGTCTACTTTCCTAACTTAAGATAATGATTTCTGAGTTTTTTATTTTTATTTTAAAATAGAAGGGTTGGTACTTGGTAGGTCTTATTGTAAATGTATAGACAATCTCACTAAAAGCAACATCCAAAAGTGGTCCAACCAGATTTTATTCACAGAAAGGATAGGTTGGGCACTTGCAGAATGACTACCTCTTATCATCGAGCAAGCTGGACATAACCTAAAGTGCACGTTAACACCACAGAGGCTTTGGTAGACATACTCTGAAACTTAAGTCAGCAGTCAAGTAGTAGTAAAAAGTTCAAGACTAGAACTAGAGACTATAGTATTGTGTACTTGAAGTGAGTAAATTTGACTATTTATAGTTGAGGTTCACGTGGATGCCAAGACTTGAGAAATGGATCCTTGTCATGTTGGAATCACAACACGTGTTCGATTAAATGTTTACAACAACAATAACATAGCCTTAGCCCCAAATTAACTGGGGTCGGCTACATGGATCAAACTTTTTCATTGTGCTCGATTAAGTGCAATTGATGGCGAGCTTTGCAAACCATTCTAATCCCTCTTAATTAATGCATCCCATGTTAACTTTGGTCTGCCCCTACCTCGTCGAATTTCTACAGTTTCTATTGAGTCAAGTTTTCTAGTTGGGACATTTGTAGGCCGTTTTTGCAGGTGACCAAACCATCGCAACCGCCCTTCCCAAATTTTTGTATCAATTGGTGCTACTCCTACTTGTCGTTGAATTTCTATATTTCTTATTCTATCTTTACGAGTTTTACCACACATCCACTTAAGCATCCTCATTTATGCTACGTTCACTTTATGTGCTACGTTCACTTTATGGTTCGATTAAATGTTTAATCGAAATAAATTATGCAGTAAAGTTTTCAAGGCCCAATGTAGAAACTTAGGAATATGGAATTAATGTTCATCAAAAAGTGACTGGGAACTCCATGACTTCTTTGTATTGTTTGCTGAATTCTTTGGCATTCTAAGGACAAGATACCTATAAGAAAATTGTACATCTTCTTGACGTAGTCCCTAACAGTGGCTGTAAGTGCTGTGCTCATACTTTTTCTATAGTTAAATGGAAAACATTAGAGGAATCTGATAGGGTCAAGAAGCGTCCAGCTGTGACCAAAGTGTACCAGCGGAAGAAGGTTTGTGGTACTGGGAAAGAACCCATGGTTGAGGGTCAAGGTGGGCCCAGTCCAGCTGAGGTGTAAGACTACCAGCAAGCCCAGAGAGTCAGGGTACTAGTGAGTTGTTAGCAAGTGTGTGTATGATTATGTGTCGATTGTGTGTCCACTCATCTGAGAGGGATTAGGTGGGGAGTATATAAAGAGTTAGAAAGAATAAGCTATATAATACTTTCCTAGTTAGAAAGAATGAGCTGTATTATACTTCCCTAGCTGTATTATACTTTCTTAGTTTGTAATGTTTCCTGATTACTTTCCCTTAATTTAGGACAAGATCCACAGCTGTATGATTGATCTAGTTAACATATAAAGGTGCTTGTATCTTTTATATAATCAGTTGAGATATATGAAAAAATTATTCTGCATAGTTTCTAGTTGGTATCAGAGCTTTAGGCTTTAATCTTCCTTCTCTCTTCAAATCCAAGCCACCTCCTTTCTCCCTTAGACCCTAACCATACTATGTCTACGATAACTGAGACCAATTCCTCAGGCAGCAAGAAAGTAACCATAATGACCATTCAAGATACACCTTCACCCATCCATTTCAAGTTGGATGGCTCTAACTATCGAGTTTAGTCTAAAATTCTGGAGATGCATATTGTTGGCCG
Organism: Stephania yunnanensis; assembly: GCA_039657365.1. Taxonomy (NCBI): domain Eukaryota; kingdom Viridiplantae; phylum Streptophyta; class Magnoliopsida; order Ranunculales; family Menispermaceae; genus Stephania; species Stephania yunnanensis. The sequence goes on along the minus strand of CM077585.1, from coordinate 45,950,076 downwards.
AAAGAAGATGGGCTATATCAATGGAAAAACGTTTAGACCTGCAGAAAGTGATTCGAGCTATGATGAATGGGAGGCAGATGATGCGCTGGTTAAATCTTGGCTCATAAATTCAATGAGCGATAATCTTATGTCCTACTTTGTGCAGTGTGGAACAGCAAAAGAGGTTTGGGTTGCTGTAAAAAGAAGTTATCTTGATGTATCTGATTCTTCTCTAGTGTATGAACTAATGAAGAAATCTTTCCAATTACATCAAGATGGTCGACTCCTAGCTGAATACTGCAATGAGTTAAACTCAATTTTTATGGAGCTTGATTATAGGAGACCAAACGATATGACATGCACTGCTGATTTTGAAAAATACACAAATCGTGTTGTAGAAGATAGGGTTTATATTTTTCTCGCTGGTCTTGATCATAATCTAGATCAAGTTAGTAGCCGTGTTTTAGCTACTTGTTCTTTACCACGATTGGAAGAAGCATACCCCTTGGTTTGTCGAGAAGTACAAAGACAAGTGACCATGGCGGTAGAGATTCACTTTGAGGCCTTAGCTCTAGTTGTTCGTACTCCTATTTCAGCACTTGGAGATTCTACTACTCCTCATTCTCGCTTCTGCACCTACTGTCAAAAAAATACTCATACAGTTGATGTCTGCTGGAAGAAGCATGGGTACCCTGAATGGTATAAACTCAAGCAAGCTAAGAGGAAAAATAAAAAACTGTTCAGCATGCTACTACCATAGCTTGTGCTTCCCATGTATGTCGAGTATCTTCTCAAGAAGGTAACTTTGGTTTGTCCATTAATTCTACTTGTTCTAATGCTTAGGTTATTGATTCTGGGCCACTGATCATATGACAAGTAATTCTTCTCTTCTTATCTCTCTAACATCTCCACCGGTTAAGTCTGTTCAGGTTGCTGATGGAAATTCAATGTCAATCACGGGGGCTGGAAATGTGACTCTTTCGCCAACATTTTCTATGTCCTCTATTTTACTTGCACCTACAATCTTCTCTCCATTAGCAAAGTAATAGAAGATTTCAATCGTCATGTAATCTTTTACTCCACCCATTGTGTTTTTCAAGACAACCTCACGAAGATGATGATTGGCATTGGTAAGGAGAGGGATGGTCTTTATTATTTTGAGGACAACACAGGTGTAGCAATTCCTATTCGAGGTCTTCAAACAAAGAGAGAGATAAATGTGTTATGCACCTTGGAATATGTTCTTCGAATAAGACTAGTTCATGACTAAGTCTTGTATAAAAGAGTTCGTGACTACATCTCCTTAGACTAATTTTTTCACAAAGTAATAGCTTCCTTTATTATTTCATAATGATGGTCTTTTATAGACTTCTCATATAATAGGAATGACTTATAAACATAGAAACTACTAACAATGAGTCCAACTCAGAAGGTAAACATTCTAATAACGAATAAGAAAATCTATCTAATTAGTAATCTTCTAATAACGACTTTCTAATAAACTAATATCTTTAATAAGGAAACTTCTAATTATGCTATGTTGTCATTCTTGTTAGTAGTTAGGCCCACACAAATATTATATGATCATATCATTACTCCCCTCATGAGCTTTGAGCTTGTCCTCAAGCTCAATTTCATAATAGGCTCAACTAGGTCAAGGATCATCAGGAACATTATCAGCACCGTCATGTTCGACTACTAGAATTTGTTTCAAAATAGACGTTTACGCTTGTGTCTCTTAGAGTAGGACTCATTGTAGTTGTAGCACAAGCCTTTAGATCTCATTTTGACCATTTTTGCTTGGGTTAGGTGCTTCACAAAACAGGGTGAGGAGCTTCTTTTGTCATTACCCGCAACGTGGTTGGATGGTTGTGCTCCACCTTTAGATAGATAAATCATGTTCAAGGACAAGGATGTATCATCATTAGTTGTTTTAGGAGTCGACGTACTATCTATGGTAAACGATATGTGGGTACTGTTTGAAATCTTTTGCTTGTGGTCAAGTGCTAGAGCCAAGCTTATTGCAAATTCTAGATTTCTTGGTTGTTGCATCTTGATGTCTATCCGGAGGTTCTCAGTCAAGCCCACAGTAAAAAGATTCACTTGTTGTCAAGGCTTCAAATCGGATGTCCAGGCCAACAATGACTGGAATTGATGTTGATATTCCTCGGCAGATCCGATTTGCTTCAAATTAGTTAAACTCTCTGGTCTCTTGTTGTCTCCTCCACAACCACCATGGTGTCCCTCGATATCGCCATTGGTGGGTTTCTTTGATATCCCTCGAACTGCAGTGGAGAGATCAACCATCTGTTTCTCCAATGCTTGTTGTCAGCTTGTCATGTGCTCCATGAAAGCCTCAAGCTTCTTTGTCATAGCTCTGAAACTAGATGTTATGAACCTTGAAATAGGTTCTTCGAATAAGACTAGTCCGTGACTACTTCTCATTGGACTAATTTTTTCACAAAGTAATAGCTTCCTTTATTATTTCATAATGATGGTCTTTTATAAACTTTTCATACAATAGGAATGACTTATAAAAGTAGAAACTGCTATCATTGAGTCCAACTAGGAAGGTAAACATTTTAATAAACGAATAAGAAAATCTATCTAATTAGTAATGTTATAATAAGCAACTTTCTAATAAGTAAACCTTCTAATAAATTAATATCTTCAATATGGAAACTTTAATTATGCTATGTTTTCATTCTTTTAGTTGTTAGACCCACACAAATATTATATGATCATATCAAGATGATAAAGAAAGAATCCTTCTTTGGCAATGTTGGTTGGGTCATCCATCTTTCTCTTATTTGGAACGTTTGTTCCCTAAATTGTTTTCCAATCTTTCTGTCTCTAGTTTAAGATGTGAACAATGCATTTATGCTAAAAACCATCGTGTTCCTTTTAAAATCAGTTTTAATGAAAGTATTATCCCTTTTTCATGTGTTTATTCTGATGTGTGGGGCCCTTTCTCTACTCCTACTTCAGGACATAAATATTTTCTTTCTTTTATTGATTATTGTACCATGGTTAGTTGGGTATATCTGATGAAATCTAAGAGTGATGTTTCAAATATCATACCTCAATTTTACTCCATGATCATCACTCAATTTAATGCCAAAATAAAAGTATTTCATTCAGACAATGGTCGTGAGCAATGTATTTATGCTAAAAACCAATCTACTGCTGATTTTGTGATTAAAAATGGCATTCACCACTAAAAAGGATGCGTTTACACGCCCTAACAAAATGGTATAGCATAACGTAAAAATCGTCACCTCCTTGAAGTGGCTCGAGCATTATGTTTTAGTATGCATGTACCAAAACGTGTTTGGGCCGAAGCTGCCATGACTGCTGTTTTTCTCATTAATTGTATGCCTGCAAGGATTCTTGATTTTCAAACTCCATTAAGGATGTTATCTAGATTCCATCCCATCCCATCTACTCTTAATCTTTGTCCTAAGGTTTTTGGTAGTGTGTCTTATGTTCATGTTCATTCTCTTCATAGAGAAAAACTTGAACCTCGTGTTCTCAAATGTGTTTTTCTTGGCTACTCTATTTCACAAAAAGAATACAAACGTTTTCATCCTCTTACACAGACCTTTTATGTCTCTATGGATGTTCAATTCTATGAAAATGAATCCTATTTTTTCGGAAATGTATCCGTGGTTCCTCTTCAGTGGGAGATTGATAATAGTAAAGAAAAGGAACAATTGTGGTTGGGAGAAAAGAAGATATGGATCTTAGGTGTAGAAAGTAGTCAAGAAAATTGGAAATCCTTAGTTTTAGAGAACCCACCTACTGGTGAAAATAAAACTGAATATGGCGGGGAGAAACAGGAGAGACCGCCTCATTTTTTTGAGAAAACATATTCTAAAAGAAAGGAAGATATCATGGTTACACCTCCTGGGTCCAATACTTCTCTTGATGATACTACCATGCCATCAGATGAATCTTTTGAAACTCAAATTGAGGTATGTGCAATTTCTCCTGAATCTCATGAAATATCTAATCAAGATCCTAATATGGATCATGATAGGAGATACCTTCTTCGGGATAGAAAAGAACCTGATAGATTTGGTTTTTCCAAAGCCTCCAATGTTGTTTATACAATCTCAAACTTTATATCCTATCATCGTTTGTCTAAAGCTAACTCGACATTTGCTCTCCACTTGTCTTCTGCTTCAATTCCTAGTCATTTTCAGGAAGCCCTTCAAGATCCTAATTGAGAAGATGTTATGGTAGGTGAAATGTTGGCTCTCCAAAAGATTCTCACTTGGGAAATGGTCGAGTTACCAATGGGAAAGAAGACTGTGGGGTGTAAATGGGTATTCAATATCAAATACAAGTCAGATGGGATAGTTGAAAGATACAAGGCTAGGCTGGTTGCTAAAGGATATACCCAAACACATGGTATTGACTATCAAGTGACTTTTGCCCCAGTTGCCAATATGAATACTGTTCGAGTCATATTGTCACTTGCAGTTCATCTAGATTGGCCGTTACGATAATTTGATGTGAATATGCGAAGAATGCTTTTTCTTCTTGGTGATCTAATGGAGGAAGTGTTTATTAATCCTCCCCCCAGCTTTGCATTGGAAGAAGGAAAAGTATGTAAACTAAAAAAGGCATTGTATGGTCTAAAACAATCACCAAAGGCATGGTTTGGGAGATTTGAGTCATGCAATGTAAGAATATGGATTCAAGCAAGCTTTGGCAGATCACACCTTGTTTTATAAATGTGATCATTATAATATTACCTTGCTTCTTGTCTATGTTGATAATATGATCGTAAAAGGTAATAACCAAAGAGAAATTGAGAATCTTCAAAGTTATCTAGCCAAAGAATTTGAGGTAAAGGATTTGGGGCTTCTTAAATATTTCCTCGGAATCGAAGTTTCTCGGTCTAACCAAGGACCGTTTCTCTCTCAAAGGAAGTATACCTTGGACCTTCTTGCCAAAATGGGAACTTTGCTTGTGAACCCATAAACACTCCAATTGAGGTGAATCATGGGTTATCTATTTCTCCTAATCAAGAACCAACAAATAAGGACAAATATCAAAGAATAGTTGGGAAGGAAGTTGATTTATTTGACTCACACTAGGCCAGATATAGCATATGCAGTCAGTGTAGTGTGTCAATTTATGCACAACCCAAGTGATCAACACATGCATATTGTTCATCGAATTTTGGCATATTTAAAATCAGCTCAAGGTGTTTTGTTCACCAAATATGAACATCTTAATGTTGTGGGCTATACAGATTCAGATTTTGCTGGATGCAAACTAGATCGAAAATCCACTTCTGCATATTTGTCATTTGTTGGAGGAACCTTGGTGACTTGGAGAAGTAAAAAACAGAATGTGGTCTCATTATCTAGTGCAGAGGCTGAATATCGTGCGATGCATCACGCAATCATCGAACTTTCTTGGCTGAAAATTTTCTTAACTGAACTTGGTTTTGGTCCAGAAAAACCTATGGAATTGTTTTGTGATAACAAGGCTGCCATTGAGATTGCTAATAATCCAGTGCAACATGATCGGACTAAAGATGTTGAACTAGATAGGAATTATATTAATGACAACCTTGATTCTGGTGCAATACATATTCCTTACACAAGAAGTTCAGATCAATTGGTTGATATAATGACTCATGGTGTCAATAGTGGGTCATTCTATGCAATGCTTTCCAAGTTGGGCATGTGTGACATTTATGACCCCTTTTGAGGGGGAGAGTTAGAAAGAATAAGCTATATAAAACTTTTCTAGTTAGAAAGAATGAGCTATATTATACTTCCCTAGCTGTATTATACTTTCTTAGTTTGTAATGTTTCCTGAATAGTTTCCCTTAATTTAAGACAAGCTCTACAGCTGTATGATTGATCTAGTTACCATATAAAGGTGCTTGTATCTTGTATATAATTAGTTGAGATATATGAAACAATTATTTCGCAACTTAAAGGGTCACTGTTCATGACTCTGGGAATGTCTAGAATTTACATGTCAAGTAGGGTTTGGGATTGGAGTCTCTTCTTCTCGTGGGTTTAGGTCACCATTCTCAATGAGATTGTATACCTATTCTTTGATGATCAATACAATCTTGGAAGCAACCACCTCTTTACTATCAGTGGTATCAAAGAAGATCAATGGGTTCGAAAGTTGATGCTCAGGTCGATTCTCGTGTGGATTCTTTGGAAGAGCAGATGAGGACCATTTCGGCGGAGCAGCAACGCATCCCGACGAAGGAGAGTTCAATTGGAGAGCTTCGATCGGAGGTTCAAGGGCTAGTGCAACATATCAAGCTTCTGTGCGCTCATCACGACACTGAGATATGGAGTTAGTCATATCGGGGAGGGAAGTGGACATGCAAGTCAGATCCGGCCAGATCCATGCAGATTCGACTGTCCTGGAGGTTGGTGGAGGGCATTGTTTAGATCTAAGCCTCACTCCATACAGATCTAGGTCTGATGTTCGAAAAATCAAGGTGCCTTAGTGCGAGGGGGAAGATTTCATCATCCGGCTGAATCACGCTGAGCATTGCTTCGCCTTGCACGAGATGACGGAGATCTCGAAGCTCCACGCCACTCAGATTTGTTTGATTGGACCAGTTTAGATCTGGTTGCAAGTGGAGGAGAAAACGAAGCTATTTGAGAGCTGTAGTGCTCTTAAGGCATAGCTGATTCGGAGGTTTAAGGATGCAGATCCGCTCAGCTTGTACTAACAATTCTTCAAGATCAAGCAAGAGTCCACAATGGCCAAGTATGGGCTGAGATTTGAATTGTTGTTGTTGCAATTGGAGGGGCTCACTAATACGCAAGCAATTGCAGTGTTCATCAATGGTTTGGCCGGTCGTGTTTGTGTTGAAGTGATGGTGGAGGCACGCATTCGTTGCAGGACGTTGTCGATCGCGCCTCTCGGCTCAAGGGGAAACATAGGGATAGCGATGCTCTGGGGCTTGGATTGGGGGGAGGCCCAAAAGCCCAAACGAGTATGGGCCCAAGCACCAAACCCGAGCTGAAGATTCCCAGGTGGGTCACTCATACTGTGACGAGCCCAAGTGATTATGGGCCCAACAACACTAAAGGCACAATTCCAATGGTATCATCTTCAAAGTCCAGCCCAACGACTTCTACTAGCTCTACGTGGTCCTCAAGTCCATCAGCATCCAAGGTCGCAAACCCAACAGTCCATCCTTCGAGGTTCAAGAGGCTAACTGAAGCAGAGGCGGAGACTCGTCGAAAGCAGGGACTCTGCTATCGGTATGATGCCAAGTGGTTCGCGGGCCACCGTTGTCATTGAAAGGAGTTCCAGGTGTTGGTGGTGGACGACTATGAGGAAGAGCCACCAGAGACCTTGTCCGAAAATATGGGCAAACCAAACGAGATGACTGTGATGGAGTTATCCGCTTATGTCGTGGAGGGGCAACCCACGCCGCAAACTGTCAAGGTCAAAGATCAAGTGGGTGGACTCGATGTGGTGATTTTAATTGATAGTGGAGCTTCCCATAACTTCATCTCACCCATTCTCGTAAGTGCTCCTGATCTTTCTGTTTCTACTACTGCTGACTATGGTGTTTTAGTAGGGGGCGGGACTAAGATATTGGGTTCAGGGGTTTGTTAGGAGGTGTAGCTCCAGTTTCAAGGTTTGGTGGTGAATGAGGAGTTCTATCTTGTGCCAATTTTAGGTTCGGATTTGATTCTGGGAATGCAATGGTTAATGTAGTTAGGCACAACGAACGACTGGCCTAACCTCACCATGTACTTCCAACATCAAGGGCAGTGGGTAGCTGTGAAGGGTGATTCGACTTTACATTGTGCCTTAGTCTCGTGCAAGACGGTACAACGTTCATTAGACTTGGTCTTAGGGTGTTTCTTAGTAGAGTGTCTGAGTGGAGAACAATCACTTACGGATTCCTTGGAAGTGGCCACAGAACCTTGTATTCGAGATTTGCTGGAATCCTTCAGCCACCCTGTTTGCTCCCCCTAGCACGATGCCACTAGGTAGGAACTATGACCATGCTATCGTCCTCAAGGTGGGCACAGATGCTTTGCGAGTTCGACCCTACAGGTATCCACAAATCCAGAAGTCAGAGATCGAGAGAATGGTTAACGAAGATGTTGATAGCTGGAATCATGCAACTCGGTAACTCACCGTTCTCAAGTCCTGTTCTCCTGGTTAAAAAGAAAGATGGGAGCTGGAGGTTCTACGTAGACTATCGCGCCCTTAACAAGGCTACTGTTCCAGATCGATTTTCGATTCCGAACATAGATGAACTGCACGACGCGTGTTTCTTTTCCAAGTTAGATTTACGATATGGTTATCATCAAATCCGAGACTGAGCAGAGGATGTCCCTAAGACCGCATTCCGCACACATGATGGGCACACAAATTATGGTCATGCTGTTTGGGTTGTCAAATGCCCCAGCCGCATTCCAGTCGCTCATGAATTCCTTGTTCAAGGTGCTTATCCGAAGATTAGTGATGGTTTTTTTCAATGATATTCTAGTCTATAGCAAGACATTGGCAGAACATTGCGTCCATCTCTCTCAGGTCCTTTCTATACTCCAATCCAATTCACTTTTTGTTAATATCATAAAAATGTTGTTTTGCTAAGACACGGTTGGATTACCTAGGGCATATCATCTGTAGTGAAGGCGTTTTGGCCGATCCTGATAAGGTTGCTGCCATGGACATCTGGGCCTGGCCATCCATTCTTAAGGAACTCTGTGGGTTCCTTTGCTTGACGGGCTATTACAGTCGCTTCGTGTGTGACTATGGGAAAATAACTGCGCCCCTTACATAGTTGCTTAGAAAAGACTCGTTCCAGTGGCATGATGAGGCCACCATTGCTTTCGCTCAGTTGAAGCTGGCCATTAAATTTGTCCCTACCCTTACCTTGCCAGATTTTGCAACCCTATTTGTAATTGAGACTGATGCTTTTGGGGTGGGTGTTGGTGTTGTACTCTTTCAAGGTAGCGCCCCATTGCCTTTTTTAGTCAAGCTCTTTCTCTTAAGGCGCGAGCTAAGTCTGCCTATGAAAGGGAATTGATGGCCATCGTCCTCGCTATTAAGAAATGGCACCACTATTTGTTGGGAAGGCGGTTCTTAGTACGAACAGATCAGTGAAGCTTGAAAATTCTTATTAGAGCAGCGAATGGTTTAACCAGAGTACCAACGATGGCTCATCAAGTTCACGGGGTTCCATTTCGACATTCAGTACAAGCCGGACACTTCTAATGTTGTGGCTGATGCACTATCCTGTTACCCAGTGACAACATAACTGCAAGCTATTTCAATTCCATCCGTGGTCGATGACACTGTCTTGGCGGCTGAAACACTCAAGGACCCTTCTTTCTCTCTATCTGATATGCATTGTTCTTCCACGACGAACTGACAATCTTAGCGGCATCTGTCATGAAGCCCAAGATCTTGTTCGAATTCCATTCTGGCCCAGTTGGTTGTCATGGAGGTATCTTGAAGACCTTCAAGCGCATCTCAGCTGAATTCTATTGGGACAGAATGTATGTGCAGGGATATCCGGGACTACTTCATCTCTTGCGAGACTTGTAAAGCAAACAAGTACGAGACCCTCGCACCAGGAGACCTACTGCAACCACTGCCAATTCCAAAGGCCATCTGGGAGGACATCTCCTTTGATTTCATTGAGGGGTTACTTACTTCCCAAGGGTTTAATTCCATTCTTGTGGTGGTGGATAGGTTGAGCAAATATGTCCACTTCTCTCCCTTGAAGCACCCTTTCTCCGCCAAGATAGTCGCTGATGTGTTCCTGCGTGGCGTGGTCCGCCTCCATGGTTTTCCCCGTACGTGGTCTCGGATTGGGATAAAGTTTTTCTTTGCCACTTTTGGAGTGAATTGTTCCGCCTTCACTATACTAAACAGAATCACAACACTGCCTACTACCTACAAAGCGACGCCCAGACTGAGGTGGTGAATCGTTGTTTAGAAATGTATCTCCAATGTTTTGCTCATCAACGGCCTAAGCAGTGGTCATCGTGGGTCCATTGGGCGGAGTATTGGTACAATACTTTCTTCCATTTGTCGCTGTAGTATTCCCCTTTCAAAGTCGTCTATGGCAGGGACTCTCCACCCCTATTCAGTATGGTATCTCTTCCCTTCTACTCATTCAGACCTTGCTGATTTGTTGGCTAATTGTGATCTGGCTTTACTGGAACTGCGAGATCAGCTTCTCTTTGCTCAAAACAGGATGAAGCAGCAAGCTGATAGAAGTCGCCGCGAGGTAGTTTTAAATGTGGATGACTCCGTCTTTCTCAAATTACGACCTTATCGACAGATAACTGTCGCTCGTCGAACCATTATGAAGCTCAACCCGAGATACTATGGCCCTTTAAAGGTGTTGGAACAAATTGAGTCGGTTGCCTATCGTTTAGAGCTTCCACTAACAACTTTGATATATCCGGACTTTCATGTCTCTCAGCTCAAAGCATCAGTAGGGGTCACCCAAGTCTCGCCATCCTTCCCTTCCTTCCTGCCGAGACGCTAGTGGTTCCTCTTGAACATGAGGCTGTAATCGCTTATCGCTCCCTTTCAGCTGGCTCGGAAGTATTGATCAAATGGGTCTCTCTACTGGAAAGGGACGCCTCCTGGGAGTTAGTCCATCATGTTTGCAAATCATTTCCTGTATTTCACCTTGAGGACAAGGTGGCTCTTCAAGATGAGAGTATTAATAGGGTCAAGAATCATCCAACTGTGACCAAAGTGTACCAGCGGAAGAAGGTCTGTGGTACTGGGAGTGGTACTGGGAAAGAACCCATGGTTAAGGGTCAAGGTGGGCCTAGTCCAGCTGAGGTGTAAGAGTACTAGCAAGCCCAGAGAGTCAAGGTACTAGTGAGTTGTTAGCAGGTATAGTCAGTGTGTGTATTTTTGTGTGTTGATTGTGTGTCCATTCATCTGAGAGGGATTAGGTGGGGAGTATATAAAGAGTCATTGTTCATGACTCTGGGATTATCTAGAATTTACATGTCAAGTAAGAGTCTCTCATTCTCGTGGGTTTAGGTCATCCTTCTCAATGAGATTGTATACCTATTCTTCAATCATCAATATAATCTTGGAGGCGATCCCCTCTTTACTATTAGCATCATGTGCCATGACGAGCTTTAGAAAGAACTTATAAAAAATGGTAGGGATCCTTTATTGGGGGTTATTTTAGTTCGTTTTAATTTTATGTTACTCCCTCATGCTGGTTTACTATTAGTGTCCTACTTTGCATGCACATATTTTGAAGTGATTCAAGATTTCCCTTTTGGGCGTTTCTTCTCAAAAAAAAAAAAAAAGATTTCCCTTTGAGTTGGTATTCAATTTCGAATTGAGTACTGTAGCTTGATTGCGGCTTCTTTGCTGTCTTTTATTCTTCTTCTTTTTGAATATGTTGAGTTATTAGGAGTCCATTTTCTTATTTTTGGGGTTTTACAAATCCCTTTTTTTTTTCCAAAAAGCAAAAAATAAATTCTGAATAGCCATAATGATAGAAGTGTTGATTTGATTGAGGTATCTTCTCTACGTAAACAGTTATAGAGATTATTGATCATATTGCAGATGAACAATCAAATAAGGCCGAACTACGTAGTTTGGAAATGAAGGATGTTAAACAGGATTTGCAAAAGAAACTTCGGGGTCATCCGCTATTCTTTGGCATTACACTAGGGTTATTGGCTGAGATTATAAATTCAAGGTGTGTACTTTTTTCGCTGCTGCTGTGGTTGTTGGTTATTTTATTTTATTTTTGGCAGGCTCTATTTGACACATTCTATAGTAGTTGTGACAGTCTTACTTTATAAAACATGGCAATCGATCTGGTGGGAAATATAGGTTGCACTCTCCTTGGTTGATTTAATATCACAGTTCACAGGGTGACATTTGACATTTCTATATGAATATTACATGGTGATTGATTTGCTAAGTTGACCAATTTGCTATTTCCTATTTGTTCAGTTAGATTTCAGGTGCATGGTGCATATATGGAAGTGATGTTTTTGTTGTAAACCTCATGCACCAATCATTTACTTATTGTTAACTTGTGATCCATTGCATGTTGAACAGACTCTTTACTACAGTTCGGGATTCTTTGGGTTTAACTTATGACGTGTCATTTGAGCTAAACCTCTTTGATAGGCTGAAACTTGGGTGGTATGTGATTTCAGTTACATCAACTCCTACTAAGGTATGTATTGACAGTATTGTTGACTTTTTTCATCAATTGGATATTTTTTCCTTTTTTATATAATTGCATCACTACTAATTGGGTCTTGCACTTTTTTAAGGTTTACAAAGCTGTTGATGCTTGTAAGAATGTTCTTCGAGGTTTGCATAGTAGCAGGATTGCTCAGAGAGAATTGGACAGGGTTGCCAACTCTCCTTTCTAGAATTTAGTTATTTGTAATTTACTGAATATAATATTATGTTAATTGTCAATTATGAGATGGTGTAATTTGTTCTTGATTTTTTCCTTTCATTTTACAGAAAATAATATATATTTGAAAGATAGAACTATTTACAAATGAATACTTAAAAAGTAGTTGACCATGTGATCTTGTTTGCAGGCAAAACGAACTCTGCTCATGAAACATGAAGCAGAATCCAAGGCCAATGCTTATTGGCTAGGCTTAATGGCACATATCCAAGCTTCTTCAGTTCCAAGGAAGGTAAAAATGACGAAAACCTGCACTTAAAATCTCTCATTGTGTATTTATATTGCGATTCAGTTACATACTTTGGATGCAACGTTTCCTACGCTGTTGATGTCCTTAGGACATGTATTGAGACGATTCACAACCTGAAGACCTCTGACCATGTAGCAATTGCATCTATTAGAAGTGTGTGATATTCATATTTTCTGCATTGAGGAATGATTATGCAGTTTATCTTATTGAGGCTAGTATACCTTGAGACATTGAACTCCCTTTACTTCAATGCGCTCCTAGGCAAAAGAAATGCTGTTTGCTGACAAAAAGAAGGGCAACTTAATCTCTTATAGGTTATGAGAAAGTTCATGATGGGGTACCCAAGAATCGGTTTGTTGGATATCAGGACAGGAAAGTATTGGATTTATTGTAAAGTACCTTAATAACTGCTAAATAGTTATGAGACTTGTGAGGAGCTGAGTGTCTTTCCATATTTTCATTTGCTTTATCTAAATCTTCGCACTACTTACGGAAGGAAGTCTCGCATGTTCTAGAAAGGACATCTTGATCATGTGATTCAGAAAGGCCCATGCTATTCGGACCCCACGTTTTGCTCTATTTTACCCCATTTTTGATTTTTTTTCTGCCCCTAGTTAAATGACCTAACTACCCCTCCATATAAAAGAGTTTTTACTCACCCATACCCCTTTCACCCTACTCACGCATACCCCAGTCACCCATCTCTGAAATCGCATTCTCACCACCAACCCAAATCCGATGAAATCCGAGCAAAACCATATCGATTTGACATCGTGGGCGCGTTCCTTATCTCTTTTCGTGTTGATTTCGAGGTTTTTTTTTTTTTTGGGTTTTTCACTTTTTTGAATCGGTATTGTTTGTGATTTTGTTGTTGGGTTTAGGGCTTCGATTTGGGAATTAAATCTTGCATTATGGATACAAAGTCTCGATGGAATCGAAAATATCAAACGATTTCAAGCAAAATCCATTATTTTTTTGGTCATTATCATGTATTTTTAGAAGTTTTGAAATATTTTTTGTTCGTTCTTGTTACCTGCGGGTGTTGGCCATACAGGGCCGACAACTCTGAAGAGGTGTCGAACACACAATGTCTGACACCTCTTTAGAGATCTCAGCTAGATCCTTTCTTCACCAATTAAACTGAGTTTACTTTGTATTATCGGTCAAAGTCAGCTGATACCTCTTTAGAGGTATCAGTCGAAATCAGCCGTTACCTCTTTAAAGGTATCGGTCGGAGCCAGCCGAACCCCGCATACGACACTTCTTCACTTCTTGGACATGACGTGACCACATGCGACCTTGTTCAACGAAAAAACACTCCAACAACACTTGGTGATCTAGTACAAGTGTTGTACAATAACTAAAACTGAGAAATGGAGAGATTGAGGGGTGTTGAATGAAGGTAGGAGACGGGGTAAACATTCTTTGAGGGTGAGGGGTAGTTTTGGAATAATTTACAAAAAAGTGGGGTAAAAGCAGTAAAAAAAGTTCAACGACAGGGAACAGTGAATTAATGGGGTAAAGGGAGCAAAACGTGGGGTCCAAATAGCCGTGGCCTTCAGAAATGAGATGATGTTCGTTGTTAAGATTGGGCAAATGACAAATTAATTATCTTTGTGCAAAAATTTTGTAAGTTTAGGGAGAACTCAAGCAGCAGGGATTCCTAGGTGAAAAAACGTGGACATTGTGAGCGGTTGAGTATAATTTCTCGCTGTTATCAGCAATTATTCTAGTATTTGTTGTTGGTCTTACAGTGCCTCAGATGGGGAGGTCAAAGGTGATTTCACCAAATATTATTATAATTCTCCGTTTCAATTGGGCACTTTTTCAATGGTAATTGGCATCTCGTTCCAGCTGACTAGTGATTAGAAATGTAGCTTGATAAATGCAAATTAAGGACATCAATTTGTTGTAGGAAAGATAGGAAACATGCATTTAACAGACGAGGTCAGCAACTGATGTACCAATGAAGTTCTATTTTTATGGTTTGAGCATGTACTGTAGAAATCAATTAATACACTTGGATAAACTTGCAGATTCGGGAGATAGGATTTTGAGGCCGTAGGGGTGAACTATTTTTTTAGAAAAAAAGAAAGAAAGCGAATAACTAGTCTAAGATATTTGCATTTGGCAGCTTGGTCATATTCAATTTATGTTTGTCAAGATTTCATACGTTTGAGTCTTTCGATATAGGACACAAGGTGTCTTTCAAGCCTGCATAAGCATATTTATTGGAAGTGGCGTCAGATCAATACATTTTATGATTTTTTGTGGCTGTCTGGCAGGATTTGTCATGCATCAAAGAGCTGCAGTTACTTTACGAAGCTGCCACGATTGAAGACATATACATTGCTTACGAGCATTTGAAAGTAGACGAGGATTCTTTGTTCTCCTGTATTGGAGTTGCTGGGTCTCAGGCTGGTGAAGTTGCTTCTGGTAAAATATCTTGTTATTTACCGTACCAATTTTACTTCTTAGCCTTTAAAGGCTTAAAAAGCTTTAGATTTTTCATCATACTCGTTTGACTATCTGTGACCAAATCTATACCATTTGCTAAATGGGTTTTGCCTGGAATATTCATTGTTCCAAATGGTTCTGGCAGTTTTCTGATTTAACTTTTTCCTTGCTTAGCTGCATGTATCCAGTCTAACTGTCTAAATTCCATTTATTCTTACGTTCAGCATCATTGGAAGAAGAAGATGAAGAATTAGCCACTGGAATGCCAGGTGTCTTATCAGTTGGACGCGGTCTATCAACAATGACTATGCCAACAACATAACCATCCCTGGACATGTCATTTTGAGATTCCTAAGAGAGTGATCTTCTTGCGCAGGTACCTTCCTCAGGGCTAAACAGATTTAGACTGATTTGACGCACAGTTAAGTCTTTGTTCATATGCACCTATGGTTTTGTTGTTTAGAATCAAATTCTTGTTCAAGAAGTATGTTGTATATAATGTTACAGAGGCATTAGAAAACTCTCTTATTATTTGGAAAATACTAAGTTGACCCAAAATGGTTGCACAAAAAGGACACGCACTTGTGTGTGTTCATTGCTTTATGCATCGATGTGCACATTGAAATCTGTGTGCATCTAATGGACACACAAGTGTGTGTCCATTCTCACGTGCTCATCTGGGGTCACCCTAGCATTTCTGTTATTATTTTTCCAAATATGTCATCTCATCAGAAAGTGAAGATGGGTGAGGCCTCCTTATGGGTTGTCGAATTTGCTCGGCTACTTTTACTCAGGCAGGTCTTTGTATTCTTTTACATAAACTTGGAAGAAAAGAGTTGAGAAATACTTGTGTTCAGAAAAATCCTGGAGGAATTATTTAATTGTTGAAAATTGTTAGATAAAATGTAGCCTTTATTCAAGTTTCGATTGTGGTAGTAATAGGCTTTGTTTCCGTAAGATAAAAAGTTCGACATAAGGAAAAGGCACCATTATTTTCATTCAAATATTTGTGTTGATTATTGTTTCTAGGGTAAATAGCATAATATATCCTAACGTTTAAGGTTTTTTACAAATTTATCTTAACATTTCAATTTTTACAAATACATCCTAACGTTTTGAAATTGTGTAAATTGTGTCCTATAAATAAATTTGAGTTGATTTGGTATTACTTTTCAATTGCACTTAATCGAGCACAATGGAAAAGTTTGATCCATGTTAGTCGACCGCAGTTAATTTGGGATTGAGGCTATGTTGTTGTTGTTGTTGTTGTTGTTACTTTTAACCTTGTTGTTGCAAATGGGAAGAATTTCTCTCAATATATCATGTTATGGGTTACAATTTGTAAAGTTGAAAACTTGAAAATGGAAAGATTTTAGGATAAATTTGAAAAAAATTAAAATGTCAGGATGTATTTGTAAAAATTGAAATGTTAGGATAAATTTGTAAGAAATCTAAAACATTAGGATGTATTTGTTAAAACTCAAACGTTAGGATAAATTTGTAAAAATTTGAAACGTTTGGATATATTATATTATTTGCCCTTGTTTTTTCTACCCATGTAATTGAGTTGACATGACTTTCTGCATGTTTCAGTATGCATGAGCTCGAATCATTTGTGTGCAGCAACAAGCGCAACAAACCGAAGGGAAAATTTGCTGCAGAGTTCTGAAGCAGAATCTAACTTATTGTGACCTTGCATTACCTCGGAAGTTGTACTCATAATTTTTTCCCCAATAGTTTTTATTGTTTATATAAATCGAATAAGGTTTATGAAGTATGTTTCAGCCCATTTTGTGACTACACATCCAATTAAGAAAATTGGGTAAAAAATGTTCTGCAATTCAGCTGTCAAATCAATGAAATCTCTTAATTTTGTTGTTCATTTGGTGATCTCTAAAACATTAAAATCCAACTCGAGTCTTGACAATCTTGTTCGGGAAGGAAACAATGTCACTTCCATTTTTGGCTATTATTATAATCTGAGGTTCAATACTTAGTTGTTATATCTTTTTCATCTAGCAACTGTAGAAGGTGTTTATGATGTTTGTATGCTGGAAATCTGCCCAGGTGTTTTCTTCGTTAATGATCTTCTTCTTCCGGTGATTTGAACCGACAAGGTGACGGCGGTATAGTTGATAGATTAGTAAATTTCGGAGTTGTATGTCGCTTTGGTGGACAAAAACATTCACACACTGGCTATGCTGATGATTGCCAAGGTAGTTCTTTTCGTGGCTGTTATGTTTTTACTATTTGTTTTGTACAAATATTATTTATGCATTAAAGAAATGTTTTCTTCTGCTAATTTGATGGTATGGTTCGCTGTCTTAAAAACCGTAGGCATGAGACCAGACAGAAACAAAAGGGGTAACAAAGACAGGTAAGCTTGATTTTCAGTACCTGCGAGAGTAAAGATAAGATGCAGAAAGAATGCAGAAGTTGCTGGGATGCATCTCAGCAAATACTGGGTGGACTGAAGGTAACAAAGTCATTATATTCAGTTACTTCATTTCTTTGAACCCCCTAATCAATGCATCATCCCGCGTTCCATTAGATCTGAACTTATGTTAGTAGCTGGTCGGTTTTTTTCAATTTCTATTAGGTAAAATCTTTTGATGGGGGCATTTGCAGAAAAAAAGAAGAAAGAAGAAAAAGAAGCCACATGTTACTGCGACAATTAATTATTTTCCAGTTACAAGTTTGGCAACATGAATTATTCTCAACATTTTACTATGTCAACGTTTGTAATATGAATATGCTATGGTAAGAGAGAATATTATGATCTTGCATGTTGAACCATGAGGGGGTTAGGTTTCCCAATTGGATGTCAATTAAATAAGGTTTGAACATGCCAAAACATTTCTGTTCTGGTGTGATGGTGGCCCACTATGGACACTAACTAAGAGCACAAATTGGTTTTTTGTATTTTTGGACAAAATTATCCTCACCTCCCAATAGACCATTTCTATACACACCAATACACCATCACATGGGGTATGGTGTGTGGAGGTGGGGGTAATTTGGTTCAAAAATACAAAAAATCAATGTATGTGCTCTTAGTGAGTGCTTGTAGTGGCTCAACTTACCATTTTCGATATATATATATATATATACCTAAAATATCAAAAGAAATTTACGAAGTAACAAGAGGAGAGTCGATTGCGAGGAAAGCTCAGAAAAAGTCACGCACTGATCACCGACTCATCACGTTAGCGACAAGAGGGACCTGCGATTGTGAAAGCAACAATTCTAAGAGTGAGTAAAGTCAAAGGAGTCTCAACGGTACTTCAGATCTCAATACAGAATAGGCTCAACAACAAGAGGAGAGTCGCTTCTAAGTCATGCACTGTCTCCTTGCTTTAGTGACAAAGGGACTTGTAATTGTTCTTAAGAAAGCAACAATTTTAGTGAGTAAAGTCAAAAGAGTCTTAACAGTACTTCATATCTTAATAAAAAATAGGCTCAACAGTAATTCAGATCTCAATAAAAAAAAATAGACTCAACAGTAATTTAGATCTCAATTAGGGCTGGCAATTTGGGTCATGAAACGTTTAACACGACACGACACGACCTTAAACATGTCGTGGGTTTGGCAAAAATGTATGTGGGTCATAAACAGGTTAACTGTTTATACACGGTTAATAAACGAGTCGTTAATGTGTTAACCCGTGTGACTTGTTTATGACTCGCATAATTATTTACATATAAATACAAATTTTTCATTTCCAACCTTAAAAACTATCAAAAGTTCAAAACCAAACAAAATCTCTCTCACCCCCTCTCTCTCTCTCTTTGTCTCGACAAACCCAATCTCCACCTCCACCCATCTCCGCCTCCTCGTCCCCCCCCCCACCCCACCACCACCACCTACTATCGCCCCCATCACCACCTCCAATAGCGCCGCCGTAAACAGAGAGAATGTTTGCGCTGTGCAACTCTGAACCGGCGGCTTTGGACCTACGCAGCCGAGCTTCACTGCGTGGCGGGATTCATCGTGGTGGTCCCGAGCTCCTTCGAGGAGCAAATGGTGTTCTCCATCACCCCCACTAAAGCCCTAGATAAGTTCACCCAAAACCTTAACAAGTCCCGATTCCGCCTCGCGGCTCGTCCTCGAGGGCGGCGTCGCCCGCCCGCCTCCTCCCCCTTCATGGAGTTCGTCGTCACCGGCATCCTTGTCCGCTACCAGGGCCCCCTCCCGGACTTGTTCCGCGAAGGCCACTCGGTCGTCGTCGAGGGCTTCGTTAGGCCCCTGGAGGATCCCGATAAGGAGGCGGCGGCGGCGCCGTGGATCGAGAAGGCCAGGGGATCGGCCGCTTCTTCTCTGCCACCGAGGTCCTGACTAAGCATGACGAGAAGTATATGCCGGTGGAGGTCGCCAAGGCCATCGACGCCAATAAGAAGAAGATCGCCGCCGCCGCCGCCTCTGCCGTAGAGGCCCAGGAAAAAGAGAGGGAGAGGAATCAGAGGAGTTGATTGCATTGGAGTTTTGGTATGGAATTTTTTATTTTTTTTTCAATCTTAATTGTTACTAATTTTTACAAATGTTGAGAAGTTTTGTTCTCATTCATATGAAAATTTGAGTAATGATTAGGCAAGCAATGAAGAAATGGAGGTGAGGGAATTTTATTCTTTGTTGTAAGAATTAACGGGGCGATTCGCCGATTATGTATTTGTTTAAACCTAGCTCATAATTTTTACCCACTATATTGAATAAGAGAATGAACATTGTTTAGGCAATGAAGTAGTTTTGGGATATAACTATCTCAGAGATCATTTCTTCCATGTTTGTTTTTTGAATGCCTTTTATTTGTACTTTGATGCTTTGTCAAGAAATGCTTGGAAGTTTAAAATGCCCTTCATTTGCTTTTTGCGCCCGCATATATGTTTAATTTGCTTTTGGAATGGAAATGATTTTCATGATAATCTCTTATCGTTGCATACTTGCATGTCGTTGAAGATGCAATAAATTGTGAGAATTCCACTTTTCATGGGAAGCTTAAGAATTTAAGCAATTATTTGCTTGCGAGAATGGATATGTGCAGGATTAGAAGGTTATATTATTTTTGACATTTTTACTGTTATTTATCTTTAGTATCTCAAGCTTTATAATTATTAATAAACTTCATTTTTTTATTTGTTGTAGGGCAAGATGTCAAGTTGGATTTGGAGAGTATTACAGTCACAGAAGATGTACTTAACTTGAGTGTGAGTGATTATCCACGGTCAACTACTTGCTCAAACTCTCTTGGAAACTAGAGAACTTGAAGCCTTTTTTGTTCATTAACCTTGAATTTATCTCTTACTTCTATGTTAACTTCATATAACTTTGTAGTTGGGTTATTAAACTTGAACTTGACTATTTGAGAACTTGTATTTTTAATTTTTCCTTGTATTAGATGGGTTTATAATTTTATATTTTATGTTGTTTGTATTGATTTTGTAGTGAGATATCATTAATCTAGTAGCATGTTTAACAGGTTGATAAACAAGTACACAAACGAGTCGAGTTAAACATGTTAAACATGATCTGTTTAATAAACGTGTTAAACAGGTACATAAATGAGTCGAGTTAAACATGTTAAAACATGATCCGTTTAATAAACGTGTTAAACGTGGAATAAACAGGTTACCTGTTTATTAAACGTGTCGTGTGTCGTGTTTACAAATAGTGACTCGTTTAATAAATGTGTCGTGTGCGGGTTTAGGATAATTATGATACGACACGACACGTTTACGACTCGCTGACACGAATTGTCAGCCCTAATCTCAATAAAGAATATCTTTAGGGTGTGACTACTAGCTTCCTTTTACCCTATATGAGCTCTATATTAAATTTGTAATTTTTTAAAGTAAAACACTCTTATTTAAAATTACATATATGCTCTTGGTCCGCTGCCATGTACAACAGGCTACAGCGACATATCATGCATGCCGCTATCTACCAAAACAACAGCTAAAAGAGGTGTCGTTGCCACGGCAATGGCTTATTATGTTAGCCGCTACTACCTATTGTAGCGGTCACAAGTATAAACCGCCGGATTACATTGCAAAGACTTATATTTGCGGTTGCTATTATCTTCTTTTCCGCTGCCATATAGGACAACAGCGTGTTCTTTGGGCCGCTGATATGCGTGGCAGCGACCCCGAAACAAAGCTACTATGACATAATCCGAGATGATTTTTAGTTTTGTTGAAGGTGCGTGGGGAATCATTAATTAATTAAGTTGAGGCTTGGTACATGGTGGGCGGGGACGATTGTGGAAGTAAGGTCGGGGGTATGATTGTTGAGTGAATGTGGAACGATTGTGGGTGTGGGATGGGGACAACGATTGATTGGAGTGGGTGTGTGAGTTGAAGAGGTTGAGATGCAGAGGCAAGGATTTGGGCAGGGTGGAGGCTGATTGTGTGCGTGCGTGTGTTGATTCTGTTGAAGAGGGTGAGAAAGGAGAACATGATGTAGTTGATGGGAGTTATAGAAGATGGTAGATGTTGGAGGGAACGAAGATAGGCGCGACAAGGAAGGGGTGCGTCAAGTTTGGTGATGTTCTAGTGGGGGGCAAATATAGGATAAGAGTATTTTGAAAAACTCACGAACAATTTGAGGGGTACTAAGAATGTGGAATAAGTGGTTGGAGGCTCCTAATACAATCTAAATAAATGGGGGCTAATATATGGTTGATGGGAGCTAATATTCGCTTCCTATTTTTATTAATTAGGTATTTAATGACATGCACAATAATTATAACATTAACTATATTAATTATATTTCTATAAGATGAGAAAATTAAATAAATTTTTTATTAATTTGGCTTTAAGAAATTAAGTTTTTTTTTCATATAAAAAAAGGTTGGGTATAGAGACAAAATCAGATCCATTGCTAATATCCTTTTTTAGATTAATTGTTTTTTATTGATAATTGGTTAGCCTTACAATCAATAAAAAAAGAAGAAGCATGTGCTGCAATGTTTGGGTAGGTCCACGTTGAAGTAAAAAAAAAAATCTATCTATATAGCAAGTTTCTTTTTGAAAAGAAAAAAAGGACTTGTGTAGGTTGTATGTGCAATTAAAAGCTTTAAAGCCTAATGATTTGTAGTAGTGTCGAGTGACATTAATCGAACATAAAACTGCAGAAATTAATTGCAATGGTGCAGCACTTTAGGCAGACACCACACAACCAACACGACCCAACTACTATTCCCAACAACGGTGGTACGAAAAGAAAACCATATGTTTTATAATTAAAACGCCGAGTCTGGAAATTAGAGGAATCGAAGGACTTGTCGATGCCATGAACTCATTATACACATCCCATTGTGTAAATGTCCCCCCATTGGCTCATTATACACATGGGTAATGTTATTTGGACTCGTGAGTCCGGACTCAAAACTTCTTTTAATTTCAAATACATCCTTGAGCAATTAATGAAACAATCATAATCACTTGTAAAATTTATATTATACCCCTTAAATATTTACAAAAATTTTAAAAACCACCCTATGAGTCCGGACTCATGAGTCCAAGTAGACTTATTGTATACACATCCCATTCTTTTATTTTAACGAGCAAGGTTATAGGTGGTAGCGTGAAATCCGAAGCGACAAATGCGTCCTCGGTCGGCCAGAATATGGTGATTGTGTCCTTGCTGTTTAAATCTAGGCCGGCAAGTAAAGTAGGGTGATAGTTTCAGAGAGAGATGATTCTTATTCGATAGTTAATGAGTTACATTACACATGTATATATACACCTAATGGTAGTTACAACCGAAGATATGAATCCGATCGAGTTGATCGTGTACAAATCTTAACAAAACCTAACACCCTCCCTCAAATTTAAGATAGTTTTGTGGATGCCGACTTGAGTTTGCCAATTAGGTCATGACACCGCCCAGGAAAATGTGCCTTGCTGAAAATGTCGGCCATTTAATTAGAATAAAAAATTGCATGAAGCTTGAGTGTGCCTCGAAGGAGATGTTGATGGACAAAGTGACAATCATTTTCTATGTGTTTTGTGTGCTTATAAAACACATCATTATGAGCAATCTGAATTGCACTACAATTGTCGTAATGTAGGAGAGCAGCAGATGAATGAGTTATTCCCATATCCTCAATTAACAAATGAAGCCAAAGTAGTTCAGAAGTGGCATCGGCGAGTGCTCGATATTTAGATTCTGTATTGGAGCATGAAATGACTATTTTTTCTTGCTTTGCCATGATATGAGTGAATTACCCGGAAAAAAAAACAGTAACCCTTACTGGATCTTCGATCAGTCGGATCACTAATCCAATGGGCATCTGAATAACTGGAGAAAGTAAGAGACACTACAAAAAAACAGCAAATCAGAAACGGAATTAGAAACGGAAATAAGTTCCGTTTCTAAATCAGAAACGGAATTAGAAACGGAATAAGTTCCGTTTCTAAATTTAACAGTTAGCGACGGAATTGACACGGAAAAAATCAGAGACGGATTCGAGACGAATCAGAGACGGAATTAGAGACGGAATTAGAGACGGAATTAAATTCCGTTTCTGAAATTTGGCGCCACCATTCCCGCCAAATTCTTCATTTCTTATGACCGTTCATCATTCCTCGAGATTTGTATTTTCTTGGATCATGGCACCCTCTCCTCTTTCCCGCACCCCACCCCCTCCCAACAAAACAAATTCTAAATCCCTAAATCATTCTCACGAAAAAACCCCAAAAACCTAAATCTGTCTCTCCGTCTCGTCCAAATTCATTCGATCGTCTCGTCCCCAAACGTCCATCCCGTTCGATCGTCTCGTCTCTCCGTCTGGTCGTGCTAGCTGGTCTCTCTCGCTGTCTCTCGGTCCGTCTGTCTCGTCGCGGTGGTCTCCGTTTCTCCGTCTGGTCGTGCTACTGGTCTCTCTCGCTGCTGCCTCTGGTCTCGCCGTCTCTCTTTCTCTCCGTCTCGTCGCGCCGGTCTCCGTCATCGCCGATATCTCTCGCTTCTCTCTCGTCTCGATTCCGATTAGCAAGGCATTTGTAGTTTTGGAGTCTTACTACATTCTGATATAATCTATTTGTTTTTGATTGTTCTTTATAATGCAGGCAACACTCATGATCAAGAGCTCTTCAGCTTTCATAGAGATCATTCACCTTGTGACGGTTTTGAGGAAGTACTCGAATCGCTACAATGTTTTCGCTCAACTTTTGCGTCTGTCAGTTGGCATTCTAGTCCCCTTGTTTATCTAATTTAAAAAATTTATGGAAAACCAAGGGTGACATGAGAATTATTTAAGTTTCCGCTATGGTTCATTTGATAGTTCGATCTTCTAGTAAAGATCGGAGTTGAAGGCAAGAAGCTTTTTATCTTGAAAGATTTTCCAATTTAAATTAAGCATGCAGACTTCATAAATTTCCATCTATCAATAAATATTCGGGTGTCCGGTGTTCCTACGTACCTTATCTCAAAGATCCAGGAATATTAAAGTCGTAATACTTGTTAGCATTGCAAATATTATGCTCATGAATGAAATATGTTATAGATTTTCACTTGAACTCGAAGCTATATCTCTAGGCAAGGCGATCATATATATGCCTTGATGTTCAAACATAGGAAATGAACATAATGTGGCTGACCATTGTGTATACTAGGTTTTCTTAGCGGCTCAGCTATACTAGTCTAATAAATGGATTTAAAAAAAAATTATTTTCTTGAAAGGTCTTAGCTATTATGGTCATGGAATCCTTTTTATTTTTGTAAATTGCCTTGGCAATTGGCCGTGTTATAGTACTACCTTATTGTTTATGAACTGTGAAGGAACAAACTCTTGATCGTGTGACATATTTAAAGAGTTCAGTTCTTTTAATTGTTATTACTTTATGAGGTTTTATTTTAACTGTTCTTGAGTGATTTGATTTGTTCCTTGGTTGATTGTGCAGTGAATGAGTGCACATCGTTCTGATTCTTTTTGAATTTCGATCTTGAATCTCCGTCTCTTTCATTGCTCTCTGCTCTCTCGGTCGCTTTCAGTGCTTACCGCTCCGCTCTCCGCTCGTCAAGGTAACACAAAAAAAAATTTTTAACACCCGAGTTCTCTTCACATTGTATCTGCTCACATTTTCCCCCGGATTGGTTTTCATGTGCATTAGTTGGTGTTCTTCACTTGATCTATTAAGTTAATGTTGTGTCTTTTGTTTGGTTTAGAAGTTTTTGTTCTCGCTTTCTTCTCTTACATGCATAGTTTTTGTGGTTATGCTTGTTCTATTTTTAGGTTTATTAATATGTACTATTTCATTTCAACCTTTTAATTGAGCAATTCAAGATTTATATTGATTCCGTATTTGATTGTTATTCCATGTTTATTTTATCGGTAAAGCATGTCATCCGTATTTGGTTGTTATTCCATGTTTATTTTATCGGTAAAGCATGTCATGATCAACATTATAATACATTAGAATCATGTACTGAGGTAATTACTTTGTCGTTTGATGTTATAGTTGTTAGTAATTTCATATTCATGCACTTGCTATGGATGATTGATTAGTTAGGTGTTGTTGGTTACGATTGAATAGTACCTATAATTACTTAATTTCTACTACTAGTTAGGGTTAGAAACACTAGGATTACTCTTTTAGTGAATGTTGCTATTTCACATTACATTTCTAGAGAATGGAATAAACCTATAACCTTAAGGAGGTATGAGTGAACAAGTAGTAGACGCGTTGATACTATGTGGTATTTGTATGCCTCTGATATCGATATAGGTTAGGCGCACGGCCTCAACTTCGATTCCCCACACAACTAAATGTCGGCTACTTGGTGGTCTCTTTTTGCAATCCTAAGGCATGTGGGACGAGTAAGACAAAGTGTTTGGATACCACACGCTTACTCAAAAGTATTTTTTGAGAGAAAATGCTTAGTGTCAAATAAATGACCAAAATCATTTATGGCAAGCATAATATCATCAACATATAATATCAAAAATATGAACTTACTCCCACTAACATTAAGATATATACATTGATCAATGATGTTTTCCTTAGAAACAAAACATGTTATTGTATCATTAAACTTAAGATACCACCGTCAAGAAGTTTGCTTAAGTCCATATATTGATTTCTTAAGTTTACATACAATATGTTCAAGTACCAACAATCTTAAATTCTTCGTGCAAACCGAGGTAAACTTCTTCATCGAAACTCTCATTTAGGAAAGTCATTCAGTACATCAATTTGCTACAACTCTAAGTCAATATGAGCTACTAATGCCATAATTATTCTAAAAAGTATTTCTTAGAAACTGGAGATAAAGTTTCGTATAATCAATACCATATTTCGAGTAAAATATTTGGCTATAAGTCTAGCTTTATATCTCTCAATATTACCACTAGAGTCACGTTTATTCCGCAATTCAACGAGATCCGTAACTTCATTTTGAGCCATCGAGTTCAACCCATCTTTCATAGCATCGATCCATTTGTCGAATCAACGTGATTTAGGATTTTTTAGTAAGATATTGGATCATTAGTAATTATTATATCATAATCATTTTCTTGCATATATACCTCAAAATCATTTAGAATAACTGATTTTTTCGATCTTTCACACCTTCTTAATGCTATTTCTTTTAGTTTGCCTACAATTGTCTTATTGGTGTGAATTATATCAGAGGAATTGCCATTGTTCTTATAAGTAATGGGCATAAGGATGTGATCCCTTACTTCTCAAATATTTACATTTTATGGCGTAATACTCTCATTGACTTCACCATTCTCAATAAAATCAGTATTTCTAGTTTCTACAATTTTTGTACTATGATTAGGACGATAGATTCTTGTTTTCCTTTATGGTTTGGATCATAAGAAATCCTTACAAGATCTTAGAAATATGGATAGTAGCACCCGAGTCAATCCACCAAGTGTTTAAAGAAACTTCAAGAAGATTTAATTCGAACATACAAAAGTAGTAGGCTTATCTTTCTTTTTGAATCATGTCTTTCATTTACAACAATCCTTTTGATAATGCCCAAGCTTCTTACATAAACAACATAACTCAATCAATTCCTTCTCTTTAGATTGTGATGACTCATTAATGACTTCCTAACTTTGTCAATTTATTCTCTATTCATGAGTTTAATGTGCGAACCTCGTTCTTTCACTTAGCTATCAATTTCTTCTAGATGGTGTAGATCGCTATTCCGATTTACAATATTCTCCAATTAGTGAGATTTCTTATCATCTTAATCATTATTATTTCATTACTTGAATAGACAACCGCTTCGACAAGGGTTACGTTCGACTAGGAATGTCGTCTACAAACAGAGATGGATGTACAACCGCTCGACAACGGTTACGTTCGAATTGAATTCGCGGCGAAGGTTAAAGAATTCATATCATTTGCAAAACAACATTGTCCTACATACCAAAGTGAAAGGAAGATTAGATGTCCGTGCAATTTTAAGAAATGTCGACTTGTACCGCACTGGACGTCGAAACGGTTGAGCACCACATATGTAGGTATGGATTTGTCCGGGGATATCACAGTTGGTACGAACATGGTGAGAACGGAGATGAAGGGCCGCAAAATTTTCACGAAATGGATTGCCATATTGATGATGCTGATGTGGGAGGATACGATCCGACACCTTACCGCGAGATGCTACACAACGTGGCAGTCCAAGTTTCAATTGGAATGCCGTGGAAGAATCACCAAACCCCCAAGCACGCCAACTATATGACATGATTGATGCAAGTAGGGAACAATTGTGGCCTGGTTGCGAAACCATGACAACGTTGTCCGCAATGGCAAGATTACTTGCGATCAAGTCCGAACATCATATATCTGAACGAGGGTATAATGAAATCATTAAACTCATGAAGGATTGTTTGCCAAATGACAACTCAATGGTTGAGAATTTTTATGCCACTAAAAGACTAATGCGAGGTCTAGGTCTACCTGTTGAGAAAATAGATTGTTGTGAGGACCAATATATGATTTATTGGGGAGTGGACTCTGAGTTGACGTCATGTAAATTTTGTGGGAAATCACGATACGTTGCACATCGACGAGGTCGTGGTCGGAACACAAAAAACCGCCCTTGCAAAAGAATGTACTACTTCCCTTTGGGCCCTCGGTTGCAACGATTGTATGCGTCTGAGTCAACCGCAAAACATATGCGATGGCATGAAGATCATTCATCGCCTGAAGATGTTATGCAACACTGTTCTGATTCGATTGCTTAGAGACATTATAATGACGTTAATAAAGACTTTGCCGCCGAGGTTCGGAATGTTCGTTTAGGATTGTGCACTGATGGTTTTCAAGTATTTGGGATTTCCGGGAAATCGTACTCTTCGTGGCCCGTGATTTTGACTCCTTACAACCTTCCACCGTCGATGTGCATGAAATCTGAGTTTATGTTCTTAACGGTTATCGTTCCTGGACCGACCAGCCCAAAGCGTAAAAATCGACGTGTTCCTTCACCGCTTGTGAAAGAGTTGCAAGATTTATGGAACAATGGGGTGGTTACATACGACGTTTCCACCAAGACAAATTTTGTCATGCGAGTTGCCCTTTTATGGACTGTTAGTGATTTCCCCGCATATAGCATGTTGTCCGGTTGGAGCACACACGGTAAGTACGCTTGTCCATATTGTATGGAGGATACAAATGCATTTCAATTGCGAAATGGTGGTAAGACATCGTGGTTCGACTGTCATCGTCGTTTCTTGGAGAAGTCATCACCATTAAGGAAAGACAAAAAAAATTTCATTAGAGGCAAAATGGTCATAAATGATGATCCGCTTCGCTTTGCGGTCTGGTGAAGAAATTTTGGCAGAAATTGAATCGTTTGGCTTGATGAAGGTGACAGAAATCGGCGCTGAATCTGTGAATGGGCGGATAGCTAAGAATTCGGGATGGAGGAAGAAAAGCATATTCTGGGACTTGCCGTATTGGAAGACAAACTTGATCCGCCACAACTTAGATGTCATGCACATCGAAAAAAATGTTTTTGACAACATATTCAACACTATTATGTGTGTACCGGGCAAGAGTAAGGACAATGCAAAATCGAGGCAAGATATTCGTGAATATTGTCACCGACCTTCTCTACACATTGATTCGGCGACAAATACTTACGTCCTTGGGTGCTATGCTCTTGATACATCAAGAAGACAAAAATTGTGCGAGTGGGTTGAAAAGTTGCGTTTTCCTGATGGTTACGCATCGAATCTTGGTCGATGTGTAGATCCAAAGAAACCGCGAATGTTCGGCATGAAGAGCCATGATTGTCATATATTCATGCAACGGTTGATACCAATTGCATTCGAGAGAACTTCTCCCAAACCCGGTTTGGGTTGCAATTAGCGAATTAAGCCTATTTTCCTGGTCCCTTATCGCGAAATGTGTCGTATCAAGATATGGAGGTCTTAGAGTCTCGAAATACCAAAAATCATTTGCAAGTTGGAAAAAATTTTCCCTCCAAGCTTATTTGACTCTATGGAACACCTACCAATCCACTTGGCCTACGAGGCCCGTCCGGCGGTCCCGTTCAATTTCGATGGATGTATCCATTTGAGAGGTACTATCTTGAGCCCTTGATATTATTTTCCCATTCAATAGGTTTTATATCAACATTTCCTATAACATTCATATAGGTACCTTAAACATTTGAAAAACAATGTGCGAAACAAAGCGAAGGTTGAGGGCTCCATGTGTAATGCTTATTTGGTCGAAGAGGTCACATCCTTTTGTTCTTACTACTTCGAAGATCACGTCTTTACGTTGCATGACAAAGTGCCACGTAACGACGATGGCGATCTCGGGCCCACACCGAACTTCGTTGGCAATTTCTCAATTTTCACTTATCCCGGTCGACCCATGGGCAAGTCGAAGGAGCGGTACTTACCGAGCAGAGTATAATGCCGCTCATTCGTACATACTTGCTCAATTGTCCAGAGATCGCTCCTTACGTTCGATGTCCATCACTTTCTTTCAATAATGCAAGACATTCATTGTTCATATTTTAGTAAGACATCCGACTTACACGTTCGTTTTTCTAGGATATTCGTCAATGAAATCACTCAAGCAATGGGGGAGTCGCAAGTTGATAGTAGTCTAGAGCACAACTTCCCCATTTGGTTTCAAACATATGTAAGGTCATTACTTTTGTACGTTATAGATTCAAATGTTTCTCCCATAACTAATGTGTCATATTGCATCTCTAATTTTGACGAATAGGCTCGGAATTCTATAGTTGACGAGACGCTCGTTGATCTTTCTGTTGGTCCTAGTCGATCATGTACTTGTCTACCCTGGGTTACCTTGTTAATGGGTATAAGTTCCACTCCGCAACATATGACGTTAATAGATCGACGCAGAGCAGCGGTGTTTTGGTGAAGGGTTCAAACTACGCTGATGTTTCCCATAACTATTATGGAATACTGCAAGAGGTTGTGGAGATTGAGTATACCGGCCTCAAACGTGTGGTCTTGTTTAAGTGCGAATGGTATGACCCTATACCGAATCATGGTGTGAGGACTCACCCAACACTTCAATTGGTAGAGGTTCATCGAAGTCGACGATATAACAACTACGAGCCATTTGTACTAGCAATGCAAGCCACTCAAGTCTACTACCTTTCGTACCTTCTATGTGGAACGATCGACAAGAATGGCTAGCGCTTGTTGTCATGTCGACCAAAATTACCGACGAGGAAACTAGCAAAGACGATAATGACCAGGGCTCGGCAGAGATTGCTTTCCAAGATGGGATGCCCACCACGTGTGTAGTCGATGATGCACGCCGATATCAACAATCTGGATGTTCCGATCGGACTCGATTCATTGTTGAAGCGGGTCCAAGCGATGAAGTTTATAGTGGAGATGAATCGAAGAAGAATCCTCACCTTCTACTCATGAGAGTGAATTTGAAACGGATGATAGCGAATAAAGTATGTATATGATATGTCAACGACCAATAATGTAGTTACTTTTATTTGCATGGATCCCGTGTTATTAAGTCCAATAATTTAGACCGAATTTCTACTTTTTGTATGCCCTTCTTTTCGATGTTTTACTCGTGAATATTGTTAGGTATCATGGCCGACGTGGTCGTAGGGGATGTCGAGGTTTGCCATTAGGAGGCCATCGTCCGGGCGGAATAGGTGCGGCACCGACATCCGGCGGCGAAATACCAATCGCCCCCTCGTGGTCGGGCCACGGGAGGGGTCCATAGAGGTCGTGGCGGTTGAGGTCGTGGTTCGATACCGCATTATCGATTCCGACTTCTCGGTCTCTCGAGCACGATACGGCCGCGCAATGGTCGCCTTCCCCTTCCATACCGTCGGGGTCGTCTCGTACCATCATCGTCGTCATCAAGGACTATGCCTAATATACGCTTCCCCACACCTTCTCCGACATCAATGACTCCTTTACCCACGAGGCTCGCACCCCCACCACAAAGATCACCGGCGATCCCGACAAGAAGACGTAAGAGCAGGGTTAGAGGTGACAGGCCCTCCGCGGCCACCTCAGAGGACAGGGATGGAGCCCCCTCGCGTGCAGGGGATCCCTATCACGCTGATTGCCAATGATACGTAAGTTTGTGCTTGACTTTTATATGTCATTTTCAATATGGATGTCAAATATTGAAGAAGTAGTTAAGGTGATATCCATGTTCATGAAACACAGGGAGTTGCATCCTTCGCACTTTTGTGCACGGAGGATGACAAAAGTTTTTAAATGATGGATGATTCCTGAAGGGTATTGTTGGAAGTCTGCATCGCCTCATCATAAAGACCAATACTGGCGCCAATGGAAGGTAAACAAGACTACCATATGCCTTATGATTTATACTATTTTCTTAAATAAGTGCTAACAATAGCAATCGCCAATTTGTAGATATTTTTTAGATGGGATGATACGCTTCCCGAGGATCTCATGCGAGCGGCGTATGACAGGCTTGCAGGCACAAGGTACACCGCGTTGATGCACCAGTTGAAGAAGAATCGGGTGCAAAAATGGCTTTTATGTTACAGATGAGGCATGGAGGAGATACTTGCAGTACTGGGAGAGCGAGGACTTCCAGGCTAGGTCTAGGCAAGCGACGGAGAATAGGAACACTGAGGTCGAAGGCCCTGGGACTGGACCCTCGAAGCACGGTGGTGGTTCCGTGTCATTTGTGACTACCCAAGAAAGATTGGTAAGTTTTTTGTAACATCTAGGATATTTTGTACATTTATACACTTGTTCACTATGCTTGGTCCCGCACGCAGTGATTCATCCGAGACGCCACCGATCGTGAATGACTTGTATTTGCATCTCCACACCGTTAATCACGACAGATGACATTCATCGATACTAGATCGAGCGGTTCTATGTAAGTATAGAAATGATATGTAAAATATTATTAAGTCTTTCACTTACCCCATATCATGTATTTTGTTTGTTGTGCATATATGCGGGATAGGCTCCAGAGCGACGTCGGGAGGTGACCCGGCTACACCGGAGCAATCGGTGGATGATGAGGCGGTGTACCTCAATGTGGCGGGTGAGTCTTCCAAAGGACGTGTCTACGGACTCGGGTCCGTAGGGAGAAAGAAGAGGAGATACGGAGCTCCCGGTGCTAGCACGTCGCAGACGCCGGATGTGGTGCCGCGGGCGAGTTCGATGTCGTTGCGAGCAACTACGAAAGGTTATGGAGTTCATGCATCGGCGTCTTGGGATGGACATGGACGAAATAGGCCTAGCTCAAGAACAACCACCACCACCGCCACCACCGCCACCACCACCGCCACCTCATGACCAAGAATGCCCGCCGCAAATAGATCCGGCGATCCACCCCAACAAGGGGACAATGTTGGGCGTGAGACGTAAGCGTGGCTCTCGAGAGATGAGCAGTTGGTGATACATAGGTACTTCACTTGTTGTTTGTGTAAATTCTTAGATTAAACGTTTTATAGTGTAGACAACTTTAGAAATTCTTCGAATTACTTTATGATTCACACTTCTTTTTGTGCATTTTTAGGTCGATGTTCCATATTTTATCGTGGATTTTAATATTTTTCCTTTTTGCTCCCCCAAATTTTTTTTTGTTTTTAAGTAAAATATATTATAAAACCGAATGTTTGCATAATCCATGGGAGAAGAAAACATGCTGGCTGTTGTGTGCAAATCTTATGTCGTTGCAGGTTCTCTCGAGTGCTATGATGAAGAAAGTGGTAGAATCGACAGGGAGCGACATCTTCATGCAATAGCAAATGAATTTGGGAAGTCGATAAAGGCTCGTTTTTCGGTCATCTCGTGTTTTACTGCACATGTAGGCTTTTCTTCTTCTATTATGGCATGTCCGTAGAAGAAGAATAGCCTACATGTTCTCAACACAGATGACCGAAAAACGACCCTTTATCGATTTCCCAAATTCATTTGCTATGGCATGAAGATGTTGCTCCCTGTCGATTCTACCACTTTCTTCATCATAGCACTCGAGAGAACTCGCAACGCATAAGATTTGCACACAACAACAAAGATGTTTTCTTCTCTCATGGATTAATTCTGCAAACATTCGGTACTTATAGTATATTTTACTTAAACTGAGGTTAAAAAATTTATTTTGGGGAGGATAATGTATTAAAAATAAAATCCATGATAACTTATGCATGAACTGGGCGTCCAAGCCAACTAAGATATACAGAGGATAAATGGACAATGAATGTACCTGCGGACGATGGTGGTTTGTTGAAGCCTGATGGAGTGGAGGGTACTGATGATGAAGTTCCTTATTTTTTTTTGCAATTTTCGGATAGGCGGGTTTTAGTTTTTCCTATCGTTCTCGAGGGTTTGGGTTCATTGCTTTTGACGATGAGCATGTTGTAGACGATTTGTTTCATTTGCATGTTAAACTCATTCTTTTTTTGGTGGTGGTGATTTTGGTCCTTATATCTAGGTCTCGGAGGTAGGCTTGGTGGGTATAGTGGAGGCAGTGAGCACATAGATACACTCCAAGATATTGGAGCAACCTAGAATTTGGACCAACCTATTACCTTACTTTTTATTTTAAAAGAAAGAAACTAACTTTTCTTGCCTCTATGGGACTCAAACTTTCACCCTCTTCCAACAATGCCACATACCAAACCATTGGGCCACCCGCTTGGTTGGTGTGTAATAACCTTACTAAATATTCATTGCTCAAATAAGTGCACATTATAATTCAAGTAGCTGCTGGTATGTCATTTAATCAATAAACAATGATAGACAACTGAACATTTAGTAAAGAGAAGATTGCTCTTATGTCTTGGTTCTTTACTCCTATTATCATGTACATATCTATATTTTCTTGCCCTGCCCCTTTTTCCTCTCTCGTAAAAGCAAGGGATTTGCATTTATCCCAGGTATGCTACTCTCGAGCAAGCAAGGAAGGTCCTTGCCGATTTGAAGGATGGAACAGATACTCTATACATGGGCAACATTTGCAAGACATGGACAAGAGAGCAAGTAAAGATCTAGTTGTTTCTGGTTTCTCGGTTTAATTTCCTACATGGGCTTTTAAGTAGGACAAAAGGTTACAGATTCACCGTTCATATTGTTTCCTATGTTGTTGCTTTGCAGCAATGCACCTATCACTTGATTGTCTTCACAAACCGATGTCGTTTTGTTTTTAGCTTTCCTGGTTATAAGGTACTTGAGAGATTGAAGAACCTTGGGGTTGAACAGATGTTGAGGAGATTTATTTACCTGAGGAAATCAGCACCCATTCCGATGCAATGTCTGCATTTCAGCGGCTTCAAAAACCAGATGCTCTTTGTGGCCGTGATAGGAGTGCGCAATTTGCATTTTCCCGCGATTCATCCTAGTGGAGCAGCGGTGTTTACAGGTTTGTAGTTGTAAGAGTTACTCCTCTATTTTGGTTTTGTCCATTCTTGCATTAGAATTTTTCATTGGTCGATGTGTAGATTTTTTTATGGCCTATGACATCCGGAGATTCTTGCTCTTTGGTGAAATTGCATTCTTAGCTAGATTTATGTTTGATCAAGCTTTGAATATCTTATTAAATTAGAGCATCAGTGTGACCTTCAATATGTGTGTCTAGTATTCCATGTAGTTGTGGTTGCTACACTTGCTGAAATCACTTAAAGATCAGTTAAAAGGCACTTCAAAGAAACAGAATTCAGAAGAAGGCACCTCGAGCAAGAGAATCAGGACTTGCTGAAATCACTTAAAGAATTCCCGGAATCTCAGATCCAGGAATTCTTATCTGCTTCTTCACTGAAAAAGGCTGCGTAACAAGCTCCGAAGTCTGGAGCAAATACACAAAGAATGTTCTGCAAATCTGAGAGCTCGAGAAGTTGAATGGGATTTGCAAATGGAAGGCCTTCTTGACATTGTAGAAGAGAAAGATAAAATAGCTGATGATCTCAAGCAACAGATAGTTGTTTTGGATGAGGAACTCGTGAGGACGAAACTGAAGCTGTTCGAGCTAGGAAGGAGTTGGAAAGTAAATTTGAGGAAGAAAAGAAGAACTTGCTGCAAACGATGGAAGGGAAAGGGAAGAGGATAGACCATCTTTTGCAAGAGAATGATTTGTTGGAGGAAGAATTTCTGACGAGGGAGGTAGAATCATTAATTTTGATGCAAATTGTCGCAGAGAAGAACTTTGATCACGAAAAGGTGAGACTTCTTCAAGCTATGGAGGAGAAGAGTTGTACCATAGAAGACTTCAAGCTGAAGCATGCATCTCTGGAGCAATGTATCGCAAGCACAGCCAAGCTATCTGTATCGGCACTTGATGAAAAGCATGTTGGGTTCCTGCGTGTGGTCTTGTAATCTGGTTGTTTCATTCGCATGTTAAACTGAGTAGACGAGTTCAAGAACTTCTTCTCCAAGCACGGGAAAGTGAGCTTGGTGGGGGTTAAGGTAACCTTAAGGCGGCAGTGGCTTAGGTGCTTATCGAGGTGAATCTTCTCTTGGCTATTCTATTTTAGCGACTGAATCACTTCCTTTCAATAGTTTGTCGTGTAGACTTTTTAAGTTACTTGATTTAGATATTGCTCGTGGGTTAGTTTGTTCTAGACATATTAGTTTATTATAGTTAGAACATGTGAAGGATTTGGATATAATTAGCTTATTGGATTTTGCTTTCATATCGTAGGTAATGCGATTCGTTTTGAATCTATTCTGTGCAAAACCAAAGATTGAGGTGAGGAATCTATCCATCATCCATTAGATTTTGTTTAGTCTCTTCATGTAGTACAAGAGCAAAAGAAGTACTCGCAACTGCTGGTTGCTTTTTTCAAATTTTTGTTTGAGTTTTGATCAAATTGGTTTCTCTAAATTGGGAGTACAACTCGATGTATATTTTTCATTTAGCTTCCATGGCGAGAATCGTGAGCTTTCATTCAATCATCTAATGGAAGCCCAATTCCTAGATGATTTAGATACTCGAATTTATGAATTTGGGCCTCATATTCAATCATAGTGAATGCCTTATCTATTTATCATGTGTATTGGGATTTGCAACTGGAATGCCATTGAACATTAAATTTTGTTTTAACATTTACCTATTTCCATGGCAGTGTTTATTCCACAAACCTTACATAGCATCTTTAATAACCATCCTCACAGTATAGCTGAT
Source organism: Stephania yunnanensis (assembly GCA_039657365.1). Lineage (NCBI taxonomy): Eukaryota > Viridiplantae > Streptophyta > Magnoliopsida > Ranunculales > Menispermaceae > Stephania > Stephania yunnanensis. The sequence continues at coordinate 45,913,354 of CM077585.1, read as the reverse complement.
TTTGAGTTCTAGGAAACATTGTCATCTTCCTTGTTTTGTATAGAACGAGGTGAAGGTTTCTTAATTATCTTCAACAGGTTTTCATTTTTTGATGCAAGAGCTAAGTGAGGCATTGATGTGAAGCCCGATGAAAACAGAGATTTTGTTAAGCTTGAGGTGCGTAGCTTATATTTATCGTAATGTGCCCCATGAGGTGGTTTTTTTTTTCCCATTTTGTCTGAATCTTTTCATTCCAAAAACACTCTTATGCTTATTGTGTTTATTTCAATTTGCATTTTTAGTCAAGTCTATCTTTGAAGGGAAAGAATGCTGCAATGGTGCTATGTTGGCTTCTTGGAAATGGTTGTCTTTTTGCATGGAACGGTATGCTAACATCTCAAGATTATTACGTCACGTTATTCCCGGTATGTTCTTACTACTTTTTTTCATTCTCGTTTATAAGATAAATAGCAATATTCTCACAAATTTTTAACAAAAATGGAGGGGCTAATAACACTAGCATTAACCACAAGACCGATAGAAGTGCCAATATGTTAATTCTCTAGGTAGAACCATGATATCCAAAATCAAGTGTCGTTACACAATAGGGTCATTGTTATTAGCTCCTTTATGTATGGAAGCTTTTTATAAATGCAAAATTATATGTTTCCAAATTATATGTTTCCAAATGGATTGGGACAAGTAGATTGTTTTTAAGTTATAGATCTATATGGTTGATTTGGAAAGAGATGAATAACAAGGTATTTGAACACAAAAAGGAGAGAGATTTGCTCATTGTGGAAATGGTCTATGTTTGAGGACTGTATGAGTTAACCATTGCTTGTTCTATTCACACTACGTTTTAAATTCTTAGCATTCTTGCACTTCACCATTACTTATCATATGCATGTTGACTTCCAAGCCTTTCAAAGCTTGATAAATAATCCAACTCAACTTACATGATAGGTCCATCTTATAGAAACATTGTTCGCCATCTCCTATGCGTAGGAAAATAGCAACATCGACACCAAACTTCAGTCCACTGCATTTGCTTGATGTTCATGTTTTTTTTTTGAAGCATTCTTATTCAACATTGTATGGTTTTTCTCGTTTCTTCACTCGCTTTTCTTGAATCCCAAATGGTTTTTTTTTTTTTTTTTTTTTTTAGTAGGAACACATGGCTGGTCACCTTTGGAGCACACAACAGCTTTTAGATGGGGTGAGAGGATGAGTTCTACAATCATACTTACATGATAGGTTTGTGCCATCCTTTTAGTTTTTCCCTTTTACCATTCTTGCACTTCACCATTACTTATCATATGCATGTTGAAATGCAAGCCTTTCAAAGCTTGATAAATAATCCAACTCAACTTACATGATAGGTGCATCTTATAGATACATTGTTCGCCATCTCCTTTGGAAGCTTTCTTATTCCTCATTGTATGGTTTATTTCTTTTCTTCACTGCATTTCTTGAATGTCAGCTGGAATTTTTTTTTTTAAGTAGGAACACATGGCTGGTATGTTTTGGAGCACATAACATTTTTAGATGGGATGAAATTTGAGTTCAGGATCAAATTTGATGCATGTGAATGTTGCATTGATGGAAGTTTGTGCTGAACTTTTAGTTTTTTCCTTTTAGCATTCTTGCACTTCACCATTATCCTCTTTCATGTTCCTTATTACCTCTAGTACTCCTCTCTACCTACATATGTGCATAATTGACAAAAGACCAAAGCAAACTCAATCGTAAAGAAATTATAAATTAGGTTCGGAGCCGACTTGTTATGTATGATTATTAGTAATTTTTATGTTTCTTCAAATCCACCATTTTTCTCATTCGCTTCCAATGTACATCCTTAGTTCAATAATCTCTCCTTTGCCTACTTCTTTCAGGTGCATACTCACTGGTTGTTGCCCTCAGATGGAGATTCAGAAATGCTTCAAAGCTGCATTTTAGTTATTAGATGAAGTCCTTTTTGTGTATACTTCCAAATTTTGGACCTTTTGTGAGTGTTCTTTTTTTTTTTGCTTGTTGAACGATAGGATTGGTGGTTTTTGTGTATACTTCCAAATTTTGGAGCTTTTGTAATACATGACAATTTTCCGTGGATATATAAAGTTTTTGGCTAATTTTGAGTTTCACATTTTTTCTTTCTCTTTTGAATTTTTGTTGATATATATTGTCGATGTATGGATGCGCAATTTGGCTTCTTTGTGGGATGTTAGCACCCCCAAGGAGTTGTTGGAGGGGGTGTAGGCGATGGAGTATGTCATATCGGGTTGTATTTTGATTTTTTAGGTTGGAGAATCAATTGGATTATGTATCTGTGCCATATTTAAACAAAACGGAAAATTAGAGACGGATTAGCAACGGAATTCAAATTTTCCGTTGCTATTCCGTCTCTAATTTTCCAGAAATATTTCTATCAATCACAAACGGATCAGAGACGGAATCAGAAATGGAATAATCCGTCTTTGATTCCGTTTCTAATTAGAGACGGAATCAGAGACGGACTATTTGCATTCCGTCTCTGATTCCGTCTCTGATTCCGTTGCTGATTAGAAACGGAATCAGAGACGGAATTCATAAATTTATTAATTCCGTCTCGATTCCGTTGCTAATCGACAACGAATCGAGAGACGAATGCAATTACAAAAGTACCATTTCGAAATAAATTCCATTTCGTTCGTCTCTGTTCGTTTCTAATTTCCGTCTAAATCCGTCTCTAATCGAAACGGATATTTTCCGTCTCTATTCCGTCTCTAATCAGAAACGGAATCCGTTTTCCGTTTCTGATCGTATCAGCGACGACGTTTTCAGAGACGGAATTCTCGCAAATCAGAAACGGAAAATTTCGTTTCTGATTTGCTGTTTTTTTGTAGTGAGAAGAGGTAGCAGAGAAGTATAAACCATGAAACAGATTGCCTTCACATATCGCATAATACGAAGAACAATAGTGAAATGAGCAGTACGAGGAATAGTGACTGCGGGCCTAAAGTATATGGCTCGACTCAAGCAATAATAGCACCAACTAGTGTTGGTATTGGTTTATCGAATCCACATTGACGATTTTTATGCTAATTTGTAATCTAATTAAGATAGTAAGTTAAGCAACTTTAACTTTGATTAACTTGGAATTTAAACTAACTAATTAACTAGATTACGCTAACTCTAGATGCAATTAATTAAAAGTGGTTTTAAGCTATGGAGAGAACGTTATAGGGAATCTACATCATCCAAGTTGTATCCTTTGAGTTCAATGTAATTAGAAAGCCTCTCGATTCACGTGATGATAGGTAAATTTTCTAAAATTCACTCCATCGCGAGGTTTCGATGATGGAGATTCCAACGCCTCACTCGGATTCCACCGGTCGGCGTGAATAGCGTAAGTGAGAACACCAGATTCAACCCCAAATTCTTAAGCCTCCTTAGTCAATGGTCGTCGATCGACGTACCACATGTTCTATGGTTGTGTTTACCTAAATCCAGGTCCAAAAGCCCCAATGATCATGGTGGTTTTCAAACCCTAAGTTCTACACTTACTTGATCAAGGTAAGCATAGCAAAGCACACAAGAACATACAAATCAACACATCAAAATGAAAGAACTAACACATTCACGTCAAAATAAAAAGGAATCTAACTTGGGGTCCATAGACCCCTAGAACAAAAGGAAATACCCTATAAATGGGTTCAATACAACACAAGTCATTATGGAAATGCAAGAAATCATGAGTTCAAACCTAGAGTTGAGAATAAAATCAAGATTTAAAATCCAGTCTCCAAGCCTCCACAAGTCTCTCTTTAAGTTCTCCCAATCAAAAGATACTTCTACCTAATTTTCAAGTCTATTTATACCATTAGGGATAATTTGGTTCGAAAAATGACCTAAAATCTCCAAAAACTCACAATATAAGTGTCTTGGCTGCGGTCGGCACCTACCCTGACGTTAGGTTCAGTGCCCACTGCTATTCTTCATTGCTTTAGGGCGTTAGGGCTCCGGGATCTGAATCCCCCACATATACTTCACTTTGCAACGCGATTTTAGACTTGAAATTGTTCAGCTCCGAGTCTACTTTCATACGGAAGAAACGACAAGTCATTTGGACTTGAAATGAGAGAGTTATGGCCTAAACACTGAAGCTTAGTCAAAATAGACTTTGTTGAAACTTAACCACTTTGATGTCGTTCTTTACCCGAACCTTGTATTATCATCCCAAAACCTCCAAACATCTTCGAATCACATAAAATCATGTGAAATATCATTATTACATTACTCGCATTCGGCCTTGCTTTCCTTCTTCTTGTCTCGCTAATTGCGCAAACCATTCAATCGCCTTCTTACCTACCACACACAACAATATGCTCCGGATTAATATAAATTCATGGTTTATTTTGCGAAAATATAAAGTGAGTACTACTATAATACATATAAACTATGCTATGCATCACACCCCCAAACTCGAGACTTTACTAGTCCTTAGAAAAGAGGCATGAACAAAATTGATGTAATTTATTTAAACTAACTACACTAAGCTACTTTGTTGGGGCATGTGCCCTAGGTCAATCCATTAACCGTCTTTATGAATACTTTTAGTTAATAAAATAGAGGATTTCATTTGTTGTTTATTATAATTAATTTGCATGTTTACATTATAATAAGATCCATGGGTATTTACGAAAATATCATAAATGTCCCTAGTCGATCATTATATTGGGAATTATAATGAATTAAGACTAGTGTGAGTCTTGATTGATGATCATATGATGATTATACGTATAGGGATACGAATCAAGATCACGAGTATTTGTTAGGGAACAAAGTACTGGAACGACCCGCTATGAGGACATCACATGGATTAAATCATAGTTGTTTCTCATGATAGGTATATTTTCTAGTCCTCTGACTTGAGATTACCAGAGACTTCAACATTAGGAACACAGTGATTTGACACAATTAAACGTTGTCATTAACCAAACGATTATAAAGGTTGTGATTGGTTATTGTGTGAGCAATGTGATGAAGTTGTGTAATCAAGATAGAATTTGTCCCTCTCATATAAAGAGAGATATCTAGTGGATCCCTCGATGTGTTAGACTGTTAAAAGGCCTAGTCTAAGTGAATCGATATTGATCAATGTCACTTGGATGTTTTCAGTCTACCTAAAGATCGAGACTAGTACGATTGAACATGTTGGATGACAATTCCATGCCTTATGTTTGATCAAAAGGATATCGTGTGACAAAAGGATGTTATATACACTATTAATTAGGTTGTATCGATTTGATATTCGTACAACTTGGGTAGTCATAATGTCTTGCTAGAGGCCGCTTATGACTTGTATACCAAAATGTGTTTTGGTACACTGCCAACGTTGTATGAGCCTATTGGGTTGCACACTAAGAATGATTTTGCGAGATTTTAAGATGGTTTAGAAAAATGGATTTTATATGATAAAATTCATGACGGAAACGTCCTTGTGGTGTATTACACTTATACTTCTTTAAGTAGGGGTATATGTGTAATTTACTTAACCGTCTATATACTAGGGTTGTATAAATAGACGCTTTAAGTTAGAACACACACACGAAAGATCAAAAGGCCGAAACTCTATTTTTGTTTTAAGAAACGACTTAGGGTTTTTGGTATGCTCTGGATCGTTTTGGAGAGAAACAAAAAGATTTGGTATTCTCTCAAAGCTAGCACTTCGAATCTCGGCCGCCGTTCGTGTGTGGACTACTGGTAGAGGGCGTTCGTCGTTGGCGGCGCCTTAGAGATCGATCAACCTTCATAAAGGTATATTGCGACTGAGGTACGATTAAGTTTTTCATGGTTTAAACGTTTTTAATGGAATTAGATTCGGATCCTGTTGGAGTTTTTGTCAAAATTGTTTTGTAATCTCCGCTGCGTATGAACCCAAAAACCCAACATACTTAACCTATTTAGTGACTCCGATCCAAAGTTCAAACATACAGGGTACATACAAGAAAAAAAATTCCAATACATATATATTCTTATATCTCTTTCTTTGTGGTGTCTTGCAGTCTCAAATTCAAACCAAATATTGAATCAACCCAGTGCCTTTCAATTACCCAAATACCCAGCCTTTGAACCCAACAATCACAAGAATTCACTTTTGACAACCCAAATGCAAATTGGAGAGTCTATCCTCAACTACTATAAATAGTCCACAAAAAGATTTGAAACCCCAATGATTTTTCATTTAAAACATCAACTTCCAAGAATTTTCATATGCCCAATTTTTTATCCACTCTCCACTATCATCAAACTTAAAAGTCCAAGAATCCTTAAGTCTTTAATAGGTTGTAGTGGGGCCATGGATTTGGTTATTAAAAAGTGCCAATTTAAGCTCAAACATTTTTCAAAAGATTTCACAAACCTTTTTCCTTACCAACATAGAGCACTTACAAAGATAAAAACTCATAAAAATACAAACTTTTTCTTTCATTTTGGAGTTTCACTCATAATTTCTCTTTTTCATCACACCAGTTCATATTTTTCTTTTTCTTTAGACTTTATTTGGTGGATTCATTCATTTTTCTTTTGACATTCTCCTTTTTCGTGTTGATTTCAATTTTTCACTCAAGTTTTATAAGCTTTTTCATCATGGATAAATATTGCTCATCACTCTAACTTTAGGTGGTCTAGGGTTTTTTAGCTCGAGACAATGTTCGGTGCCAATGATGCATGATAAATAGGCTAAACGGGGAGACTAGTGATCTCATATGTGAGAAAGATGATATGCAAGTTATTAGGGTATAACATTCAAACAAGGCCTAACTCATTTCCTCAATCCTTTAAGTTCAAAAATTATCGCCTTAATGGATCTAGAACAAGTTCTAGTGGCCCGATCGATTAGCATGATTGCTTGGTTAATTCGTTGGATTAGATGTAATCCGTTGTTCAATTCGCATGATTAGTTAATGCAACAGATTAGTTAATCACATAAACTGTGGACTAAACTAAATGACCTCTAACCTCATCGTTAGTTAGTTTGTCCTCAACCATCAAGTGAAATGATAAGATTGCCCTTCAATTTATTTCACCAGATTGATGTTTGTGACAATATTTTCCCAAATCGGTTGCTTTTAAGGTTATTGTTCTAATGGTGTGATACAAGTGTGAAGTAATAAGTAGCAGATTTTCAAGAAGGTTGCACTTGTTGCAGGAGACAGCGGTCCTCAGTGGTGACTAAGTTGGGTACATGAAATTTTCGGTAAGGCTTCTTAATTGGCGTCGTAGGCCGGTGCTTGTGTGGCTCAGTCGCAAAGGCGGTGGGGGTGTTCTATCGTTGATGTGGTGGTGGTGGTCCGCCATTGATGGTAGCTTGTTAAGTTTATGTAGTACATGGTTGTTCAGTCGTTGCAAATTGGAAGAGCTTGTTGAGTTTGTGTGGTCTACCATTAATGATAGACTTGACAATTTGTTGAGTTTGCAGTTAAGTTTGCTTAGGGAAAATTGATTTCGTATAGAAGAAAACAAATTTATATAACTTAAAGAGGGGGCAATTGGGTAATTTCCTTCCGTCAATGAAAGTGTTAATCCAATTGATAAAAATGCCAAGCGAACAGGTACCCCAAATCATATTAAACCCCAATCCAACAATTTCTAATCATATTGAATCTAATTCACACTTCAAGGATTAGGTAAAATGCAAACCGAACGGGCCATAGAATATTTGAATCCTAATTAAGGCCAGCCTACTTTCAGTTTCCCTTTTGTATTGGCATATGCCCTTCCTTACACTAGGCTTCTACGAAAAATCCTTGATCTAGCTAAGTTGAACACTTAAGCACTGGAGTCGTCTACTCATCCCTAAGTAGCTTGCCTAATTGGTTTGGGAAATTTGGTCCTCGACTATCAGCCACTTCGAAAGAAAATCAAGAGAATAAGACTCATTAATATGCTCATGCTTACAAAATACCTGACGCTTCCACTACCCAACCTTCCAAAAATAAAAAAAGGCGTTATGCACCCCCAAACTTAAGATGTTTATTGTCCTCAACGAACCAAATCAAGAGCAAAAAAAAAAGAAAAACAAGAACATGCATCAAATATAATCATTCACAACAATTACAACATTGGAGAAGTAAAATAAAATAATAAGTTTTGAAAGCAAATATTCCCTTGATTGGTGTTGATGCCTTTAAAGTTTCTTTCCATCGTTCCACCATTCCTTTGATACCCCCCCAAACTTGGGTCTCACCCATTTTTTTTGGTCTTTGTGGTCTTCCACGGTTTACCAATTATATGAATAATCACTTGGCAACTGATATTAGACCTAAAATAGCATTAAAACAAGTATTAACCACATAATCAAACTAATTCATTATTTTCTTTTTTTTTCTCTTTTTTTATTCAAGTGAATGTGACAAAATAAAAACTAAAATAAACAAAAAGAACCCTGGGTTGCCTTTTAATAGCACTAAGTTTTTCATCCTCAGCCCGACGTATGCACTACGACTCTCAAGTGAACACCGCGATGCACTATGGTTAGTTAAATGTCGTATCCTTACGGAGTTCCACAAGTCCTCTAATCATTTTCTTGCATGTCATTCTTTCCTTCATAAACCTCACATCATTTGACATTCCTTGCCATACATCGACAAAATGGATCTTCATTGTAATATTTTCAAATATCTCCACAAAGATCTCAACTTGATTAGCGTTTCATTACTCTTGCAAGTTATGTGGACACGACAACGATGATACAAAAAGGAATGATCAAATAGATTGATCGTCCCTTGCACAATCCCCAAAAGATGTGATCCCAAGTTTTTATTATACTATTCTCTCATTATTACTTCAAACTTTTTCAGATCAACACAACTATCATGCGGCTCAATGTCTTCCATCTAACTTTCCTCTCTAGAGCGCTCAAGTGAATCTTCTTGCTTTGAAGCATCAACCTCATGGTAATCAGCTCTATTAGGCTTCTCTACTTCTTTTAATGTTTAATGACATGTTTCTTCATTTGGCACCAACTCCTCAACTTCTTTCTCCTTAGACTCGACATCAACTTCTTGTCTCGAATTTTTGAATATTGCAATTTGCATTAAATTCTCTTTCAAGTTCAAGATGACTTGATCGTATTCCTCTTTCTTTGCATGAAATGATTGTTCACACATTTCTAATATTTCTTCATACTTTTTGATATCATGTTTGTTATGCTCAACCATTTTTCTTAACAATTTCTCTAGTGACTTTAAAGACGATTGTTCATCCAACTATTGATCTTTTGTGGTTGCCAATTCTCATGAGAACTCCATTGTGATTGATAAATATATTCAATATGAGGATTGTGAAAGCCTTGATGATTATTATCATGACTCTTCTCATTGTATATAGTTGCAATGCCCTTGACTTCTAACAAATCCTTGTAATCCATATGGGTCATAATGTGGTTGATGATATCTCATCCATGCCGCACCATTTGTAATTGATTGAGCTTGGTATGTTGTATCGTCTCAAGCCAATTCACTCTGATAAGCCAATCTAGATAGTCTAGCAAGGATCTCACTAGTTTCTTTCTCCATATGATAGCTATGCATTTTTTTTCTTCTTTTTTTCATCCATGAAACACCAAAGACAAAAGAAACGAGATCAAGTGCAACATGGTTATTCAAATTAAATAAAAATAAAATAAAATAAAATTACTAAAACTAAAATCCTAAACAAAATATCCTAATCAAACTACCGTTTCTGGTAACGGCGCCAAAAACTTGACTGTGAACCTCGAGTATAAGGATTGACGCAGGTAATAGAGGCACCAACTAGTGTTGGTACTTGATTTATCGAATCCATATGGACGATTTTAATACTAATTTGTAATCTAATTAAGATAGTAAGTTAGGCAACTTTAATTTTGATTAACTTGAAACTTAAACTAACTAATTAACTAGATTACGCTAATTCTTTATGCAATTAATTAAAAGTGGTCTTAAGCTATGGAGAGAACATCCTAGGGAATCTACGTCACCCAAGTTGTATCCTTTGAATCCAACATAATTTGAAAACCTCTCGATTTGTGTGATGATAGGCGAATTTCTTAAAATTCACTTCATCCTGAAGTCTCAGTGATAGAGATTCTAAAGCCTCAGTCTGACTCCACCAGTTGGTGTGAATAGCATAAATGAGAACACCAGATTTAACCCCAGATTCTTAATCATCCCTAGTCAATGGTCGTCGGTTGACGTACCACATGTTCTAAGGTTGTGTTTCCCCAAATTCAAGTCCAAAAGCCCCAATGGTCATGGTGGCTTTCAAACACTAAGTTTTACACCTACTTGATCAAGGTGAGAATAGCAAAGCACTCAAGAACACACAAATCAACATATTGAAATGAAAGAACCAACACATTCACATTGAAATCAAAAGGAATCCAATTTGAGGTCCATAAACCCCTAGAACAAAAAGGATTACCCCTTAAATGGGTTTAATACAACACAAGTCATTATAGAAATGCAAGAAATCACGAGTTCAAACCTAGAGTTGAGAAGAAATTCAAGATTCAAAATCCAATCTCTAAGCCTCCATAAGTTTCTCTTCAAGTTCTCATAAGCAAAAGATAGTTCTAACCTAATTTCAAGTCTGTTTATATCCCCGGTGGTAATTTGGTCCAAAAAATGGCCTAAAATCCTAAAAAACTCATAATATAGGTATCATGGCTGTAGTGGGCACCTACCCTATCGCTAGGGCACCAGGTTCAGCGCCCACTGCTATTCCTCACTACTTTTTGGTGTTGAGGCACTAGATTAGGCAATAGGGCGTTATGATCAAAATCATAAACATATATTTCACTTTACAACGCGATTTTGGACCACTTAGAGGACGAATTTTAAGAAGCTTGTACACATGAAATTGTTCAGCTCTGAGTCTAATTTCCATCAGAAGAAATGACAAGTCATTTGGACTTGAAATGTGGGAGTTATTGCCTAAACAATGGAGTTTGGTCAAAATAGACTTTGATGTTGTTATTTGCCCAAACCTTGCATTCTCATCCCAAAACCTCAAACATCTTCAAAACACATAAAACCATGTGAAATTATTATATCACTCGCCTTGGTGATTGCGCAAACCATTCAATCGCCTTCTTTACCTACCACACATAAAAATGCCCCAGATTAATAAAAACTCATGGTTTATTTTACAAAAATATAACGTAAATACTACTATAAAACATATGAACTATGCTACGCATCGAGCAGCCATGAATTGGCTTACGATATGAATACCATATATAATATCTGGTTGACTAGCTGTAAGATAAACCAAACTACCAACAAGTTGTCGATAGAGAGATGGATGCGAAAGAAGTGTGACGTCAAATGGAGTCAACTTAACATTTAGATTCAAAGAAGTGATTGCAATAATAGCATCAATAATCGATAACCCAGTGTAATGACCCAATTTTAATTATGTCATTATTATTGACTATTTTCAGACTCGGAAGCCAGCTCAGATCCGCGTGAATGCCGTAGATCGATCAGGGCACTCTTAACTAGGTAACTAGTGAATTTTGCGTGATGTTTGTCTATTTGCGATGTTTTATGTTAAATTATTTTACCTAGCATTGTCTGTGTGCATTTATATCGTTGAACCGAACGAGATAGCGTAACGAGTATTCCCTCGAAAAACGTGTCAATACTGGTACCGAGCGAGTGAAATGTGGGTACACTATGTCAGGATAATAGTTTGGATAATCAAATTAATAAAATGTAACAAAATATTAATGATAAACCCGTAGTCTAGGCCAATTGATCGAAATTGGCGACTATGGTGCGCCTCATTATGCGTACCGAGGCGCGGGACGCTAGATAACCGAAGATAATTAAACAAGGCTAAAATTTGTGTTCGATTAGAAGCAAATAAGAACATAGCACCTATACCACCTAACAACCTTAAAATGAGGTTCACCACTCATTCCTCACTACACTCCTACGTTTCTTTTCTCTCCCCCTTTATTCAACACATAAAAGAGAGTGTAAATTCTTAAAGAGTTGATAAAAACTATTGAGAGTGAGATTTTATTATATCCTTAGAGTTTTTGAAGTGATTTGATCAAGCAAACAAGTGATCAAGGTGAGCATCTCTATTTTCTTTCAATTTATCATTAAAATGAAGCTTAAATTGGGGTTTTAATGGTGATAGTTGATTGTTGTTAAATGTAGGAGAAAATGAGGTGTTAATGGTGGTTGGATTGTTGTTGATGATGTAGTATTGTTGTTTTATTTGTTGAATATAAATTAAAAAAAAAGTGAAAAGAAAAATAGAGATGTTGGTCTCTATTTGGAAGAAGAATATAGGGGAGGGGAGGGGAGGGGCGCACTCACACACTCGACTCGATTGGGCCGAACTGGGTCAGACCTGGTCTAAAGACCCACCCTATTAGTTAAATAATATAATTTTAAAAAATAATTTAAAAACATATCTAAATAAAATAAAATACAAAAAATATGGAAAAACATAAATAAAAAATTACAAAAATCCAAAAAAATCATAAACGATATATAAAAAATAGAAAATAGATTGAAAATTGGGTTTTCGTGACTATTTCGAGCATTTAATACCCCGGCTAACTCGAAAAATGTGTCACAATAAAAAATTGGAATAAAATTCTAATTTCTGCTCTCGCAAAATAAAATCGATTAATTTAACTATAAATCACTTAAAATGGTTTAATTTGACGCCAGGGACTTATGAGACTATAGTCGAAAGTCAGACACGTATCTCGAGACTCCATAGTGCATTTTGAGGTATGTAAAAATCCATTTAAAAGTCACTGAGGGTTTATTTTTTCCATTGTTGATTTCCTATTCCTTATTATTATACTCTATTATGTGACAAATTTGGGTTAGTGGTTGAGTTACTCCCACCTGATATTCGTAGTGTACTTATGTTACACTAAGCTGTAGCACGTGTTATCAAACACTCGGTGAATTGCAACCCGAGTTACACTTAAGAGCATGTGTTGGACAAGTACCGCGAGAAACCTGGTGAAAGGAATAGGGACATCAGTTGCCGATAGACTTACAACAGTTTTAGAGAACAGGCCGTGGGAGTTTCGCCAACAACTGTGATACCGTTAGAGACTACGACTCCTAAGTCCCTACTTAAGACTACCAAGTAGTCGACCACTACTACAGTTGTTGATACCTCTGTATTCATCTTGACCCGGAGGCGAAGCTTGTTAGAGAGTTTATGAAGTTTCAACCGGGATACTTCTCCGGAGGTGGATACCTTGAGGCAGCAGGGAAGTGGATAGTCTTGCATCAGCGTTTCCATAAGTTGATGCAGAATAACGACAACATATAAGCACGTTTATTCGGAGCATGTCTGAGAGGCCATGCAGCGGTCTGGTGGACGAATTATTAGGATACTCACCTGGAGTTGATGACATGGGCGGAGTTTCGAGAGTTGTTCTACGACAAGTTCATTCCCATGGAGGTGAGGCTGAGGTCGAGGGAGGATTTTCTAGCCTTATGACAAGGTAACCGCTAATTGATGTAGTACATGAAGTGGTACTGATACTTATTATAGTTCTCGATGGATGTTGTGGGCACAAAGAAACTTCAGATTTACTATTTTGTTTGTGGTGTTGATGAGCGGATTGTTAACGCGATAGTCTCAACAGGGGCTATTACTCTTCAAGAGGTGTACGATCGAGTATCATCTTATGAGACACTGCTATTGGAGAGATAGGGCAGGTGTACGATAAGCACTGTGGTACAAGCGAGTCTGGTTTCTCGATCAGATTGGAGATCAAAGAGACAGATAGATCATTTTGACAGGGGTCGTCGAGATGATCGATGAAATAGGGACCATAGGGGTGATCACAGGGACAACCAGCTTCAATATGAGGATATCCAGCAAACACACGCCTTAGCACCTGCACCCACAGAGCAGCAACGACAGCAGCCACAACAGTACCATCAGGATAGGGATTAGGGAGGTCGTGATAGGGGTCATATAAACCAGGGTTAAGGTTAGAGATTCAAAGACAAGCAGGATAGAGGCAGGAAAGATTTTGATGTCATCGTTGTGGTCAGATAGGGCACCTGAAGGTTTATTATAGGGGACCACCGACATTACTAGGAGTATAGTGGGGTCAGACTAGGGAGAAAACACATGCAGTCCGCAGTCGGACAGAGATGTGGCCTGACAGCTCATCGAGGTTACGTTATCTATAATGGGTAGACTGGATGCATGTTATGATAGATTCTAGTAGCACGTTATCATTTATTGTTGGACGCATGGTAGGAGAGTTAGGGTTAACATCACAGGCACTAGACACACACCTTGTCCTCAGTACGGCCACTGGGGATAAGATATACCATAACCATATATGTTAAGACTGCACGATAAAGGTATAGAGGCATCAGTTGCCGATAGACTTACAAATCCTAGGGTACCTCAAGTTAGATGCACTTTTAGGGATGGGCTGGTTGGCTGCATATCATGTTTAACTAGATTGCTTCCAAAAGACCGTAACGTTTCGAGTTTCGGGGATTTTAGAGTTTACGTTTACCAGAGTCGCGACCATAATACCCTTTACTAGAGGTCGACTAGCTACGACTCTTGAGATGTAGGCATTTATAGTGATAGTTGAGCTGGAGGTTAGGACTAAGGTTAGGATTGAGGATGTTTCAGTAATTCGAGACTTTGTCGGCGTATTTGCAAATGATTTACGAGGATTGCCACCGCCACGAACAATTGAGTTCATTATTGAACCAGGGACTCAGCCGATCTCTAGCAGACCTTACCGGATGTCACCGTCAGAGCACGAGGAGGTCAAGAGGCAGTTGGATGACTTACTGGAGAATAGTTTCATTCACTCTAGCATGTTACATTGGGGAGCTCCAGTGTTATTTGTGAAGAAGAAGGATGGTTCAATAAGGATGTGTGTGGACTATAAGAAGTTGAATCAGGTAACAGTCAGGAACCATTACCCACTCCCCATGATCGATGATATTTTCGATCAATTGGCAAATGCCAAGTTCTTCTCGAAGATTGATCTACATTCAGGCTATCATCTGTTGAGGATTCGAGAAGAGGACATTAAGAAGATTGATTTCAATATAAGATATGGGTTGTTTGAGTTTACAGTCATGCCTTTTAGGCTAACTAACGCCCCGATGATTTTCATGGACTTAAGGCACAGGGTCTTGAGACCTTACTTAGACTGATTTGGCATAGTCTTCATCGACGATATCTTGATCTACAGTAGGACTCGTAAGGAGCATAAGAGTCATCTCATAGTAGTTTTGACGACACGGAGAGAGCATAGAATGTACACCAAGTTCATCAAGTGTGATTTTTGGCTGAGTGCAGTGTGGTTTCTCGGGCACGTAGTCAGTGATCAGGGTATCTTTATGGACTCAAAGAAGATTCGAGCGATTATTGAGGACATCTGAGACTGTTTCTGGCATTCGAGTTTCTTGGGGCTAGCAGGGTATTATCGCCGATTCGTATATGATTTTTCCTCGATTGGAGCACCGATGACTAGAATAACCAAGAAGGATATTAGATTTGATTGGTCAGAGGAGCGTGAGCAGGCTTTTTGGGAGCTGAAGAGGAGATTGACTTCTACACCAATGTTGACATTGCTAGAGCCAGGCAAGAGCTTGTCAGTGTATACGGATGCCTCGGGCATTGGATTTGGATGTATTTTGATGCAAGAGGGCAGACCAGTAGCTTACATGTCCCAACGGTTGAGACCCCACGAGGGAAGTTATCTAATGCATGACTTAGAGCTCGTAGCAGTCATTTTTGCACTGAAGGCTTGGAATAATTATCTCTATGGAGAACGGTTTGTACTCTACACCGATCATCAGAGTCTGAGATACATTTTCACTTAGAGAGATCTAAACATGCGTTAGAGGAAATGGATTGAGTTACTAAAGGACTACGACTTCGTTATTGAGTATCATTTAGGGAAAGCTAACGTTGTAGCCGACGCATTGAGCAAAATCGGTATCGAGAGTTAAACTGTGGTACGACATATGACATACGAGCTTGGCTTATTACAGGCGGAGTCAGTTATGTGCATGACAGATGTTTTAACCATGGCCGAGCTACATATTTGTTGTCATATAAGAGTTCCAACTGTATCTATTGAGCGGGTTGTCGAGTGTAAGAGGACTGATGGGCTATATGAGTGGTTTAGTAGTTTGGCTCGGGATCTGGAGTGTACGAATTGGGAAGAGTCGACGGATCACTGTTTGAGACACCAAGTGAGGTCGCGGATCCCTGTAGTTCAGGAGATACAAAATAGGATTCTAGAGGACGCACACATGTCTCACTACATAGTTCATCTTGGTCGGACCAAGATGTATCATGATTTAAGGCAATTGTTATGGTGGCTAGGGATAAAGGCCGACGTTGGCGAGTACATCACGAGTTGTCATATTTGTCGGCAGGTTAAGGCTAAGCTCAAAAAACCAAGAGATTTACTACAGCCACTACCAATCCCACGGTGTAAATGAGAGCATGTCACTATGAATTTTTTCAGTGGGTTACCGCAAACTTCAAGGAAACACGATGCGGTTTGGGTTATGATTGACAAACTGACGAGATCAGCGCATTTTATTCATATTTCTATAAGATATTCATTCCCACAGCTGAGCATTATCTTCTAGAAGGAGATTGTTAGATTGTATGGGGTGTCAGTCTCTATTGTATCTGACCGAGATCCTAGGTTGACTTCAAAATTTTGGGAGGTTGCAGTTTAGTACGACTTACCATACTCAGACGGACAGATAGTCAGAGTGACTGATACAGATTTTGAGGATATACTCAGGGCTTGTATTTTGCAGTTCAAAGGTTCGTGGGAGTATTATTTACTGCTGTATGAGTTTGCTTACAATAACAACTATCAAGCCAGTATCGGGATGCCTCCGTTTGAGGCGCTGTATAGTAGGCCCCGCAAATCACCTGCGTGTTGAGCAGCGCCTGAGGACACGGCGGCGATTGGGCCAAAGATAGTTGTTGATCACATAAAGAAGATTAGGCGGATTTGATAGAGACTTCAGGCAGGACAGGATAGACAGAAGAAATATGCGATAAATATCACGAGGGTCTGAGATATGAAGAATGCAAAAAGTTTTATTCGAAGGTTTCCCCTTGGAGGGGCTAGCAGAGACATAAATTAAAGGGAAACTGGCGCCGAGATGCATAAGACCGTTCAGAGTCGCAACACGAGTTGGCAGTGTGGCTTGCATATTAGACTTACTAGCAGAGTTAGCTAGGGTTCATCCTACGTTTCATATCTCGATGTCGAGGTTGGCTAGGTCATAACCGAAATCGATTCTTAACTTGAGACAAATCGAGGTTCGACTTGACGCGACATATGAGGAGCGACCGATAGCGATTGTGGATCGCGTGATTCAAACTTTTAGGAACAGGGAGATCCCTAAGGTGTTAGTTCATTAGCAGCATCATGGTACTGAGGGACTCACTTGGGAGCTCGAGTCAACTATGCGGGAGCGTTACCCTTAGCTATTTCATGGTACGACGTTTCAATTTATTTAAGATTTCAGGACGAAATTTCTTTTCTATTAGGGAAGAGTTGTAATGGACTAATTTTAATTATGTCATTATTATTGACTATTTAAGACTCGGACACTAGCTCAGATCCGCGTAGATGTCGCAATAGGTCAGGGCACGCATGACTAGGTAAATAGTGATTTTTGCATGATGTTTGCCTATTTGCAATGTCGTATGTTAAATTAGCATCGCATGTATATATTTATATCTTTGAACTGAGCAAGATAGTGTAATGTATTCACCACAAAAAACGTGTTAATACGGGTACTGAGCGAGCGAAATGTGGGTACACTAGGTTGAAAAATAATTTGGATAATCAAATTAATAAAATGTGACAAAATATTAATGATAAACCCGTAGTCTAGGCCAATTGGTCAAAACTGGCGACTATGGTGCGCCTCGTTATGCGTGCCAAGATGCAAGACGCTGGTAACCGGAGATAATTAAACAAGGCTAAAATTTGTGTTTGATTAGGAGCAAATAAGAACATGCCACCTATACCACCTAATACCCTTAAAATGAGGTTTGCCACTCATTCCTCACTACACTCTCATGTTTCCACTCTCTCTCTCTGCCTCCATTCAACACTTAAAAGAGAGTGTAAATTCTTGAAGAGTTTATAGCAACCATTGAGAATGTGAGATTTTATGAGATCCATAGAGTTTTTGAAATGATTTGATCAAGCAAACAAGGTGAACATCTATATTTTCTTTCAATTTTCCATTAAAATGAAGCTTAAATGAGGGTTTTAATGGTGATAGTTGATTGTTGTTTAATGTTGGAGAAAATGAGGTATTAATGGTGGTTGGGTTGTTGTTGATTATGTGGTAGTATTGTTGTTGTGTTATTTGTTGAAGAGAAATTAAAAAAAAAGTGAAAAGAGAAACAGAGATATTGGTCTCTATTTGGAAGAAGAATCTGGGGGGAGGGGAGGGGCGCATATACAAGTGTGCGTGCGTACGACCCTTGGACCGGGCCCAACATGGTTGGGCTGAATTGGGACCGACCCAGTTGGACTAGACCGGGTCGGCCGAATCAGTTGGACTAGGTCAAACTCGGTCCAGAGACCCACCCCTATTAATTAAATAATTTAATTTTTAAAATAATTTAAAAAACAGATTTAAATAAGGTACGTAAGAATCTATTTAAAAGTCACTGAGGGTTTACTTTTTCCATTGTTGTCTTCATATTCCTTGTTATTGTACTCTATTTTGTTATACATTTGGGTTGGTGGTTGAGTTACTCCCACATGATATTCATAGTAGCACATGTGATCAGACACTCGGTGAATTGCATCCCGAGTTGCACTAAGGTGCGCGTGTTGGACAGCACTGGGAGGAACCAAGTGAAAGAAAGTGGGGCACCGAAGTGCAGTTTAGTTTGACCTGCGACAAGCATACACTATGTTTCTCTATCGTGTTATTTATTCATGTGATGATCGTAGCACAGTTGTATGTTTAGTTTATGCATGATTATTTAACATGATTATTGATATATATTTACTTTCTTATAAATGCTCGGTGTACTTCTTTTGGAACATTACTAATTGTACTCTCCATCTGGCTTTTTGTGATGGTTGAGTGCAGATCCCAATACTAGTAGGTACAAGGGGATTCTTGGCGACTTCATTTGATTGCCCGCGGTAGAGGACCCACTAGTATGTGTTATTTTGATATTTTGCTTTACTTTTGGATATCGGGAAATTATAGAGACATTGAACTTGTGTATATTACTTCTTATTAGTATTATCGCCTATATACAGAGTACTTTCTTGGGTTTTCCACAATAGGACATGCTCTTATGAATGATGTTTTATATGATGATGAACTTATTTGTTTTACTTGCTCTAATTTAAGACTTCCTATGTTTTAATGTTAAAAGTGATTCAATTGTCTTACTAAACTAATCGAACGAAATGAATTAACATGCATATCGAGGAGTAGTTATGCGACAACTCATGGGACCCAGTGGGTCAATGAAGTGACAGGGCAGCGAGGCCGCGACGCTCCACGTAGCAGCCTCAGGAATTGGGGTTGTCACACCAAGTGATCAAATCAGATGAATATTTGGTCCGTGATAAACAATATCCATTTGAAGTAGATGTGACTTCAAGTCCCAAAAAATAACTTAATAATCCTAAATCTTTCATCTCAAAGTTATGTCAAAGATAGATTTGTAGCTCAGAAATCCCAGTGGAATCATCCCCAGTAATAATCATGTCATCAACATAGAGTAGAAGAAGAACAATGCCTCAATCAGTGTTGCGAGTAAACAAAGCTGAGTCATGAGGAGTTGATGTGAATCCGAATTCGGTAATGGTAGTACTAAAGTTCACAAACCAAGTACGAGAGCTTGTTTAAGTCCATACAAGGCTCATCGCAAGAAACAAACTTGATATGAAGAGTGTGCATATCCAGGAGGATGGCGTATATAGACTTCTTCCCTAAGATCACCATTAAGAAAAACATTCTTAACATATATATGAAGGATAGACTAGTGTTCTACGGCCGCAACAACTAACAAACTCTGAACAAAGGTTAACCGAGCCACAAGAGCAAACATTTCTTCATACCAAATGTCATACTCCTGCATGTAGCCTTTTGCAACTAGATAAGCTTTATGCCGCTCAACCAAACCATTAAAATGAGTTTTAATCTTATAAACCCATTTGCATCCAATATGATTCTTTTCGGTAAGAAGATCCACAAAGTCCCAAGTGTGTTTCTTCTCCAAGACGCACAATTCTTATGTCATTGCTTGCTGCCAACTAGGTTCAGTACTAGCCTTCCGATATGGTATAGTAGAGAAACAATGATAGTTTTTACGGTAAAGATGAGATTTTATTACTTTTTCAGACCGACGAGAAGAAGGAATAGGATCATTAGAAGGAGCAAATTCTTCAAAAATGGGTGTTGAAGTAGGGATGCAATTATTGAACACAGCATAAGTACCTGCATTAGAAGAGGAAGAGAGTTTAATAAACGAGTTAGTAAAAAAAGGTTGAGAACTGGAAAGGGAAGTATCAAACTTGGATGAAATGAAAAACATAGTGTGTTCTCGGAAAGTGACATGCATGGAGATTCTCAATCCCTAAGAAATCGGATCTCAACACTGATAAGCTTTATGTTAAACTCCATACCCAAGAAAACAACAGAGACGAGTACGTGGTTCAAGCTTTAGTGTGCTCAAGGAGATTGAGAAGAACAAAATAGGCACTACTAAAGGTGCAAAGATTAGTATAATCTGGTGCTTTACCATATAAGCTTTCAAATGGAGAGGTATTTGAAACGTCAGGGTAGGAATACAATTTATAGTATAAACACACGTTAGGGCGGCCTCTCCCCAAAATTTTTCAGGACATGATGCCAAAAGAAGTTGAGCTGATAGTTGAAAGCATTATTAGTATGAAATATTTTAATTGTACATGAGAATTGAGTTTTAATCATGCTATCAAATTCAAATCATTACTGTAAAAACTATCATTGTTTCTCTATTATTAGAAAACTCTCTTATTTTAATTTTTTTTTAAATTCAAAAATTCAAATCATTATTAAATGGAGGATAAAAAAGAGACAAGGAAAATGGTCTTTCCTAAGAAAGCCTTTATCGTGTTGTCAGACATTAATTACATACATATATATATCGATAGAAAAAGAAATTTAAATTTTTCAATTAGATTAAATGTAAATTAATCCGTAAATATATAGTTAGAATCAATAGTTAAATTTTCTTTGTTATAACAATAGTAATAATATGTTGTTAATTAGAATAACAATTATAACAATAACAATAATTTAAAATAACAATAGTAATAATAGTAATATACATTAATTTATAATAATAATAATAATAATAATAATAATAATTCATTATTATAATAATAATATGGTGATACTTGACAAAAAAATGGTGATACACATATATAGTTAGAAACAATCAATTTCTAAGGTTTAATTTTACAAAAAGAAAAAATTAGTCAAAAACATATAAAGGGTAATACAAAGATTTATTGACATGTATAACAAACACACCAAGTACCCCTACCTCGTGACATAATAATATTTTTATTTTTATTAATAATACTAACAATGGTAATTATAATAATAATTCGTAATTATAATTAATAATGATTGTAATAGTCCGAATATCATTTTTTGACGGTAATGCAAGAGCTTCGTGACATGTATAATAAATACACCAAGTACGAATAAGCTTTTGCTGCTAGATAGTCTCCCCGCATCACTGAGGACCTCATATAATAATAGCTCATTGACATGTATAATAAACACACCAAGTACCCTTACCTCGCGACTCCGTGACATGTATAACAAACATACTAAGTACCCCTACCTCACAACATAGTAATATTTTTATTTTATTAATAATACTAACAATAGTAATTATAATAATAATTTGTAATTATAATTACTAATAACTGTAATAGTGCGAATATTTTTTTAACGGTAATACAAGAGCTCCGTGACATGTATAACAAACACACCAAGTACGAAAAGGCTTTCGCTACTAGATAGTCTCCCCGCCTCACTGAGGACCTCATATAATAATAGCTCATTGACATGAGTATATAATAATAATAATAAATAAATAAATAAATGAATAAATAATAACAATAGTAATAATAATAATCATATAACATATATTCTAAATTGAAAGATGTCATTGTATGGAGAGATCAAGGTGTGGCTACGCCTTGTCAAGTTCTTGACAAATACGCGAGCACATATTAACTAATAAAAGATAGTGTGAGTAGGGCTATCGATGTCAGTCTCCCCGCATTCTTTACGACCCTATATTTAACAACAGTCAGTTTCTCAAAAGTTGTCATTACACAACATTCAACACCAGTAGTGAAATAATTCACTAAAATAGTTATTTAACAATAGATTTTACTCCTATTTAACAACACAAATATTTAAAATAGTCTTAGATATTGCCGCAAAAAAAAATAATAGGAACGACTTGGCACCAAAATTTTAGAGAGGGGAGCTACAAGGAAAAAAAAACTGCGCTATGTGCACCTTAATTATTTATGAAAGCACCCAAAAGTGTACCAATTTACATATATTTTGGGGTACCCTCATAAACAATTAAGGTGTAGTGCTACAAAAATAACTAGAGTTTTTATTGAAATCGGATCAACAATTTATTCTTGGTTTAGGGGTTTTTTTATCAAACATCACACAAAAAAGAAAAACATACACTTACACCAACAACACTTGGAGAAGAGAGAATTGATGAGGACTTGAACTCCATTGTCTCTGTCCGCTACATTTTTTTGAAGAAAGAAAAGTGGAACAGAGAGAGAAAGGGTTGGCTGCAGGAGAAGGAAGAATATAGGCGTTGGATTTGAAAAATAGGTTTGCGTTCTCAATTTCTCTTGATTGATCGATAGATTGTTGATAATCGAAAGTGAGTCTCAAATCGAGCTAGATTTTGACCTGATATGTCTTTGTTGTTGTTGTTGTTGTTTTTTGTTCTCCTTGACAATGTGGCTTCGACTTTGAAGAAGGTAGGAAGGGTGTAGCATTAGAATTGAAGAAGGAATAATAGAGGTTTTGGATTTGAAGAAGGAACGACAGTGAAGGTGTTGAACTTCAATAGAGGTAGGTGTTGGGTGTGTTTTGGATTTGTTATTGAATAATGGTTGTTGAGGGATTTTGAGTTTTGTTGAGATTTTTTGAGTTTTAATTGTCTCTGTGTTTGATCTTTAGTTTTTCACTTCTTATTTGGGCTGATCTTGTAACACATGAATTAGTTCATTTGTTTTGGTCCTCCTATTTTGAATTTGAGAGAATGGCTTGTTGTACATCGATGATTATTTTCTTTGCTTTGGAGTTGCAGTGACTTGGTAACTCTTGCATTGTTATGAACATTTTTCTTCTTCTTTTTTGATTTATGTTTCATTTCCACTAATCTTGCGTTGGAATTTTGGGTTTTTGCTATTGAAAGCTTAAAGTAATAATCTTTAAAAATAAAATCTAGTTGCAGCATTGAGAAGGTTAACTTGAAGATGTCAACTACATCCTCGTCATATTGCAATTCTAGTTTGAATGATATTGGAGAAAATCATAGAAGATTATTGATTTAACTAGCAAATCATACATAGGTTCCCTAATGATTAAATAGTTTATTAGGAGAAAATCATGGAGATTTCAAGGATTTGATGCATTGTGAGTTAATACTCCATGGTTGAAATTGAAAGACTAAATATCAACTAGATTTGGAGTTGAGGACTCCATTGAAGGCATGGTGAAGTTCTAAATCATGTTTAAATCGAATACAAGTTCAATCTTTAAATTTGAGTGTTATCAGCATTTTGAATTTAATTTGCTCCATAAATTTTGTAGGGTTGCAACTATTTCTCTCGGATCGACGATAAATTTTAAAGAGTATGTGACTTTCATTTTGAATGATCTTGTAGGTACCATTGCAAATTTGATGGAGGAAAGATGTAACCATGTTGACGTGGATGAGGTCGCCAAGCTTCGAGCAGAGAACAATTTATTAAGGTTAACACTTGCAAATTTGTGTCACGAACCAAAGGCAACGAAAAGGCGAAATTTTGTATTAAAATTGATTGTACTAATTGCAATTGGATGGTGTATTTGGGTGTTAACCCTTTCATGGTCACTTTATGGGTAAACCTAGCATCCAAATACCACCTCTATATCATTAGAAATGAGTAATGTTACGAACATTAATTTTTTTAGTATATAATTACTAGAAATATTAGCTAGTTCCTTGTTTTATCTATTTTTTGGGAAACTTTGTCTATTTATCAATAGTGTGGCTATTTTTTTTTTCTAGGAAACTATTTTTTTCTTTGTAAACAGCTAAACGCTCCTTCCTGTTTTTGATAGAGTTGCTTTGCTTGTTGGAGGTGTTTACCTATGACTTCTTTTAATTATAAAAGTGCCTTTTGTATTATAAACTATTATTTGGTTGCAGGACATCGATATGCAAAGGGGAAAGCCTTTGTACATAAATGAAAAGCGTTATGCAACTCTTATGTATATGGTAAGTTGCAAAAAATCATTCTTTGCTTCATTTTGACTTTCGCTTAGAGTAGGTATGTGGCGGCCCCAAATCCCGAGGTCGCCACGCGGGGAGGCGCTGCCCCAGCGGTCCCGTCCGATCCTTGACCCACTAGGTCCCACTCGCCACTGACGCCATTTTTTTACATCATTTCTACTCATTATGCGTGTTAAACTCATTTCGTTGATCAGTTTAGTTAGACAGTTCGATCATTAAAACAACAGCGAAAGTCTTAAATTGAAATCAATAAAACAATTAAATTTATTATCGTATTAAGCATTATTTTAAGAGAAACTCCCAATGTGGAAAACTCGGGGAAAGTACTCTGTATATATACGACAATATTAAACAGTAATATACACAAGTACAACCTCTATTAAGTCTCCCATTTCCCAAAAGTAAGCAAAATATCAAAATTCGCACGTACTAGTAGGTCCTTGACAGCAGGCAGTCAGATAAAGTCGTCCAAAATCTCCTTGCCCCTACTAGCAGGGTCTGCACTCGCCCATTACAAAAAGGAAGATGAGGAGTACAGTTAGTAAGATTCCAACGAAGTACACCGAGCATTTATAAGGAAATAAATAGATGTCGATAAACATGTCAAATAATCATGCGGAAACTAAACAGACAACTGTGCTAAGATCATCACATGAATAAATAACACGAAAGAAAAAAAGTGTGTACTCGTCCCGGTCAGACTAAACTGTATTTCGAACCCCCAGATCCTTTCGGCGGGTGCCCCCACTTCCTTTCACCTGGTTCCTCGCGGGCTTAACCGACACGTGCACCCTTACAACTCGGGTCGCAATTCACCGAGTGCCTGATCACACGTGCTACAGCATAGTGTGCCATAAGTACACAACGAATATCAGGAGAGAGTAACTCGACCACCAACCTAAATGTATCACAGAATAGAGTACAATAACAAGGAATAGAAAATCAACGATGGAAAAATAAACCCTCAGTGACTTTCAAATGAAATCTTACGTACCTCAAAACGCACTCCAAAGTTTCACTCACGTCTCGAGATACGTGCCCAATTTTTGACTGTGGTCTCATAAGTTCCTGGTGTCCAATTAAACCATTTTAACTAGTTTAGAGTTAAATTCAATGGATTTATAGTGTGTGGCCCAATAATAAAGATTTTCATTTCAACAAGTTTTGGTTTGACACCCTTTTCGAATTATACCGGGGTGTCAACGGCCAAAAATTCTCGAATACCATTTTTCTATCTTTTTCTCATTTTTCTCATATTTTTCCTGATTTTTCTAGATTTTTCCCATAATTTTCCACCTATTTTTCTTATTTTTCTGTAATTTATTTAATTTAAAACCATATTAAATTAAAATTTATATTTTTATATTATTTTAATATATGGGTGGGTCCCCGGACAGGGTCAAACCCGGTCCAACCGGGTCGGCCCCGACTCGGTTCGGCCGACCCGGGTCGGGTCCGGTTGGGCTCGGACCGGCCCAACCTAATTGGGCCCGATCCGGCCCAACCTAATTGGGCCCGGACCGGCCCAGCCGATCCAGGGGATGCACGCATGCACGCGCGTGCGTGCACCCCTCCCCCACCCCATCTTCTTCCCAGAGACGTTTTTCTCTGGTTCTCATTTTCATTTTTTTTTTCTTTCTTTTGGTTGGAGACGCACGTCCCCAACCTCAATGGACTCGATGGCAGGGGGAGACACCACTGCCATGTCCACCTCGACTAGTTCGGCCTCCATGACCGAACCCCTTCGTCGCCACCATGGCCGACACCAAAACCACAACCAAAAGTAATGACTTACCTCCTACCCGGCTTCTCCACCCTTTCTTCTCTCCTTCCCGCTTCCTCTTCTCCTCCTCCTCTTCTCTGTTTCTTCCTCTCCCTCTCTACCCGGTTGTGTGCGTGTGAATGAGAGGTGTAGGTGAGTGTGGGTGTAAGAAAGAGTGACGTGAGGGAGTAGGTGAGGTGAGGGAGTGACGTGAGGGAGAGGTGAAAATGATGGGGGAGTGAGGTGGAGTGTAAATGTGGGTAAGCTTGTTGACCTTGTGTCTTTGACTCCAAAATGTGACACACCTGAAACATTCGCCTGTGTTTTTCGACGTTTCAACGCTCGGATGTACGCGCACCGGTGCGTCATTAGCCACCTAACATCTATTCCATAGTAATTACTCGACCATTATTTATTTATTCATTTAATTTGTGTGTTTTAGTTTCTCCGACCTAGTGTACCCATAGTTCGCTCCTCAATACCCGTCTCGACACGTTTTTCGAGGCGAACACCTTTTACACTATCTCGCTCGATTCGATGATATAAATACACACATGTGATGTTAAACGAATAACTCGATACGCAACATCGCAAATAGGCAAACAATCACACAAAATTACTATTTACCTAGTCACCGTGCCCTGCCCTATTTGCGGTATCCACGTGGATCTGAGCTGTCGTCCAAGTCTGAAAGTAATCCATAATAACGGCAAAATCAAAATTTGGGCCGTTACAACTCTTCCCAACTAAAAAAGAAATTTCGTCCCGAAATTTTAAATAACTTGAAGTTTCGTACCATGAAATAGATGTGGGTAACACTGCCGCATAGTAAACTCGAGCTCTCAAGTGAGTCCTTCTGTACCATGATGTTGCCAACGAACCAACACCTAAGAGATCACCCTGTTCCTAAGCGTATGAGTCGCGCGATCTACAATTGCTATCGGTCGCTCCTCTTATGTTACATCAGGCCGAACCTCGATCTGTCTCAAGTCAACCATCGGTCTAAGTCTTGACCTAGCCGGTATTAACATCGAGATATGAAACGTAGGATAAACCCCCGCTAACTCGGCTGGCAAGTCCAATCTGTAAGCCACACCGTCAACTCGTGTTGCGACTCTGAACGGTCATATGTATCTCGGCGCCAATTTTCCTTTAATCCCAAATCTCTGCTGGCCCTTCCATGGAGAAACCTTTAGATAAACCATGTCGCACTCTTCGTAGCTCAGACCCTCGTGATACTTATCCGCATATTTCTTCTGTCTGTCTTGTGCTGCTCGAAGTCTCTGTCGAATCTGTCTAATCTTCTCTGTGTAATCAACAACTATCTCTGGCCTAATCGCCGATGTATCCTTAGGCGCTGCCTAACACGAAGGTGATCTTCAGGGCCTGCCATACAGCGCCTCAAACGGAGGCATCCCGATACTCGCCTGATAGCTGTTATTTTAAGCAAACTCACACAACAGTAAATAATCCTCCCACGAACCTCCAAACTGCAAAATACAAGCCCTGAGCATATCTTCCGGAATCCGTATCGTCTCTCAGACTGTCTGTCTCTGTCTAAGGATGGTAAGTTGTGCTAAATTGCAACCTGATGCCAAACTGCTCCTGCATCGCCTCCCAGAATTTCGAAGTCAACCTAGGATCTCGGTCGGATACAATAGAGACTGGCACCACATGCAATCTAATGATCTCTCTCTCGAAGATAATGCTCTGCTGTGGGAACGATTATCTCATAGAAATAAGAATGAAATGTACCGATTTCGTTAGTCTGTCAATCACAACCCAAACCGCATCGTGTCTCCTCGTAGTCTGCGGTAACCCACCGACAAAATCCATAGTGACGTGCTCCCATTTCCACTGTGGAATTGGTAGTGGCTGTAGTAAACCGCCTGGTCTCATATGCTCAGCCTTAACTTACTGGCAGATATGACAACTCCTGACGTACTGCCAACGTCGCCTTCATCCCTGGCCACTAGAACAATCGCCTCAAGTCGTGATACATCTTGGTCCGACCAGGATGAACCGTGTAGCGAGATCGGTGTGCGTCCTCCAAAATTCCGTTCCGTATCTCCGGATCTGCAGGGATCCACAACCTCCCTCGGTGTCTTAAACACTGATCTGTCGACTCTACCCAATCCGTACACTTCGGATCCCGAGCCATACCACTGAACCGCTCATAGAGTCCATCAGTCCTCTGACACTCGGCCACTCGCTCAATGGATACGGTCGGAACTCTCATCTGACAACAGATGTGCGGCTCAGTCGTAGTAAAAACATCGATCATACACATAACTGACGTCGCCTGTAATAAGCCATGCTCGTGTGTCATATGTCGTACTACAGTCTTACTGTCAATACCGCTTCTGCTCAATACGTCAGCTACAACGTTCGCCTTCCCTAGGTGATACTCAATAGTGAAGTCGTAGTCCTTAAGTAACTCAAGCCATCTTCTCTGACGCATGTTCAGATCTCTTTGAGTGAAAATATATCTCAGACTCTGTTGATCAGTGTAGAGTATGAACCGCTCTCCGTAGAGGTAATGCCTCAAACCTTCAGTGCAAAAACGATTGCTGCAAGCTCCAAGTCATGCACTGGATAATTAACCTCGTGGGGTCTCAATCGTCGAGATAAGTAAGCTACTGGTCTACCTTCCTGTATCAAAACGCATCCAAGTCCAATGCCCGATGCATCCGTATACACTGACAAGCTTTTGCCCGGCTCTGGCAATGTCAACACTAGTGCAGAAGTCAATCTCCTCTTCAACTCCCAGAAAGCTTTCTCACACTCCTCTAACCAATCAAATCTAACATCCTTCTTGGTCAATCTAGTCATCGGTGCTGCAATCGAGGAAAAGTTCTGTACGAATCGGCGGTAGTATCCTGCTAGTTCCAAGAAACTCCGAAAGTCAAAAGCATATTCAGTGTCCTCCAGTCAATAATTGCCCGAATCTTCTCTGAATCCACAGAGATACCCTGATCGCTAATAATATGTCCCAAAAATCTTACTGCACTCAGCCAAAAATCACACTTGCTAAATTTTGCGTACATTTTATGCTCTCTCAATGTCGTCAAAACCGCTCTGAGATGACTCGCATGCTCCTCACGAGTCTTACTGTAAATCAAGATGTCATCAATAAAGACGATGACATATCTGTCAAAAGTATGGTCTCAAGACCCTATGCATCAAGTCCATGAAGATCGTAGAGGCATTAGTCAGCCCAAAAGGCATAACTGTAAACTCAAACAACCCATATCTTGTACTGAAAGCTGTCTTCTTGACGTCCTTTTCTCGGATCCTCAAATGATGATAGCCTGAACGCAGATCAATTTTTGAGAAGAACTTGGCGCCAATCAAACGATCGAAAAGATCGTCGATCCTGGGGAGTGGGTAACGGTTCTTAACTGTCACCTGATTCAACTTCCGGTAGTCTATGCACATCCTCATTGAACCATCCTTCTTCTTCACAAATAATACCGGAGCTCCCCAAGGTGACATGCTAAGGTGAATGAAGCCCTTCTCCAGTAAGTCATCAAATTGCCTCCTGACCTCCTCATGCTCTCACGGTGACATCGGTAAGGTCTGCTAGCAATCGCTCTTGACGGTGGCAATCCTGGTGATCAACCTTACGGTCCCTATCTCGTCGATCATCTCGGTGACCTCTATCAAGCTGATCTATTTGTCTTTTCGGTCTTTGATCTGAACGAGAACTCTGACCCGCCCGTACTGCAGTGCCTGTCGCACGTCTGCCCTTTCTCTCCAAGAGTAGTGTCTCATAAGATAATGCTCGATCATACACTTCCTGAAGAGTAGTAGCATCTGTCGAGACTATCGCGTCAGCAATCCGCTCATCAACACCACGTACGAAATAGTGAATTTGAAGCATCTCTGTGCCCGCTACATCCATCGAGAACCGTAATAGGTATCGGTACCATTCCATATACTGCATCAATGAGCGGTTACCCTATCGTAGGGCCAGAAAATCCTCCCTCAATCTCGGCCTCACCTGCATGGGGATGAACTCGTCATAGAACAACTCTCGAAACTACGCCCATGTCGCTGGCTCCGGGTGGATATCCAGATAAGTCATCCACCAAATCGCTGCATTACCTCTCAAACACGCTCCGGATAAACGTGCCTATGTGTTGTCATCATTCCGCATCAGCTTATGGAAATGCTCACGAAACTATCCACTTCCCTGCTGCCTCAGGGTCTCCACCTCCGTAGAAGTATCACGGCTGAAACTTCATAAACTCTCTAACAAGCTTCGCCTTCGGGGTCAAGACGAATGCGGAAGTAGCAGTAACTGTAGTAGTTGTCGTCTGTTCGGTAGTCATAGGTAGGGGCGTAAGAGTCGAAGTCTCTAACGGTATCACGAAAGCTGGCGAGACTCCCTCAGCCCGTGTCTCGAAAATGGTGTATCAGTAGGCATATGTGATGTTATCGGGGCGATGGGTGTTTGTACCGTAGGTGCTACCGAAACCGTGGGAACTAGTGCAGCTGTCGTAGCGGCTGTAGTGGCCTGAGCCCTAAGTAACTGGAGAATCTTTGTCAACTGGGCATCGTGTGCGGCGAGTCGATTCTCAATACTCTGAGTCGACACGGTAGTAGTCGCGATGTCCCTAGTAGGATCACTAGTCTGTCCTACCTCAGGCCGTGTCGAGGGCTGGCCGTCCATAGTGATATGTATCGAAAAACGTGCGTCGGATCAGCCTCGGTATATATACGTTTAATATATCATTTACAATAAAACATAACATATGTATAAACCTTAAGTCTACCCGCCTCACCATCACTTCCCAACTAGAGTTCTAAGGCAAGTACATCGGGTTTCCACATCTAAAATTTTAAATTTTTAAGTCTTATGCTCTTTCAGTTAATTTCCCGAGGTTCCTCGAACCTCGCTCTGATACCACTTGTGGCGGCCCCAAATCCCGAGGTCGCCACGTGGGAGGCACTGCCCCAGCGGTCCCGTCCGATCCTTGACCCACTGGGTCCCACGCGCCACTGACGCCATTTTTTACATCATTTCTACTCATTATGCGTGTTAAACTCATCTCATTGATCGGTTTAGTTAGACAGTTAGATCATTAAAACAACAACGAAAGTTTTAAATTGAAATCAATAAAACAATTAAATTTATTATCGTATTAAGCATTATTTTAAGAGCAACTCCTAATGTGGAAAACCTGGGGAAAGTACTCTGTATATATACGACAATATTAAACAGTAATATATACAAGTACAACCTCTATTCAGTCTCCCATTTTTCAAAAGTAAACAAAATATCAAAATTCGCACGTACTAGTAGGTCCTTAACAACAGGCAGTTAGATAAAGTCGTCCAAAATCTCCTTGCCCCTACTAGCAGGGTCTGCACTCGCACATCACGAAAAGGAAGATGGGGAGTACAGTTAGTAAGATTCCAACGAAGTACACCGAGTATTTATAAGAAATAAACAAATGCCAATAAACATGTCAAATAATCATGCGGAAACTAAACAGACAATTGTGTTAAGATCATCACATGAATAAATAACACGAAAGAAACAAAGTGTGTACTCGTCCCGGTCAGACTAAACTAAACTTCGGACCCCCATGATCCTTTCAGTGGGTGCCCCCACTTCCTTTCACCTGGTTCCTCGCGGGCTTAACCGACACGTGCACCCTTACAACTCGGGTCGCAATTCACCGAGTGTCTGATCACACGTGCTATAGCATAGTGTGTCATAAGTACACAACGAATATCAGGTGGGAGTAACTCGACCACCAACCCAAATGTATCACGGAATAAAGTACAATAACAAGGAATAGGAAATCAACGATGGAAAAATAAACCCTCGGTGACTTTCATATGAGATCTTACGTACCTCAAAACGCACTCCAAAGTTTCACTCACATCTCGAGATACGTGCCCAATTTTCGATTGTGGTCTCCTAAGTTCCTAGTGTCCAATTAAACCATTTTAACTAGTTTAGAGTTAAATTCAATGGATTTATAATGTGTGGCCCAATTATAAAGATTTTCATTTCAACAAGTTTTGGTTTGAAACCATTTTCGAATTACACCGGGGTGTCAACGACCGAAAAATTCTCGAATACCATTTTTCTATATTTTTCTCATTTTTCTCATATTTTTCCTGATTTTTCTAGATTTTTCCCTTAATTTTCCACCTATTTTTCTTATTTTTCTGTAATTTATTTAATTTAAAACCATTTTAAATTAAAATTTATATTTTTATATTATTTTAATATATGGGTGGGTCCCTGGACCGGGTCAAACCCGTTTCAACCGGGTCAACCCGTTCCAACCGGGGGTCAAACCCGGTCCAACCGGGTCAAACCCGGTCCAACCGGGTCGGCCAACCGGGTCAAACCTGGTCCAACCGGGTCGGCCAACCCGCGTCGGGTCCGGTTGGGCTCGGACCGGCCCAACCTAATTGGGCCCGGTCCGACCCAACCTAATTGGGCCCGGGCCGGCCCAACCTAGTTGGGCCTCGGCCAGCCCAGCCGATCCAGGGGATGCACTCACACACGCGCGTGTGTGCACCCCTCCCCCACCCCATCTTCTTCCCAGAGACGTTTGTCTCTGGTTCTCATTTTCATTTTTTTTTTCTTTCTTCTGGTTGGAGACGCACGTCCCCAACCTCGGTGGACTCGATGGCAGGGGGAGACACCCCTGCCATGTCCACCTCGACTGGTTCGGCCTCCATGGTCAAACCCCTTCG
The DNA here is from genome assembly GCA_039657365.1 of Stephania yunnanensis. Classification (NCBI taxonomy): domain Eukaryota; kingdom Viridiplantae; phylum Streptophyta; class Magnoliopsida; order Ranunculales; family Menispermaceae; genus Stephania; species Stephania yunnanensis. Next base: position 45,880,269 of record CM077585.1, on the reverse strand, counting down.
TCGCCACCATGGCCGACACCAAAACCACAACCAAAAGTAATGACTTACCTCCTACCCGGCTTCTCCACCCTTTCTTCTCTCCTTCCCGCTTCCTCTTCTCCTCCTCCTCCTCTCTGTTTCTTCTTCTCCCTCTCGACCCGATTGCGTGTGTGTGAATGAGAGGTGTAGGTGAGTGTGGGTGTAGGAGAGAGTGACGTGATGGAGTAGGTGAGGTGAGGGAGTGACGTGAGGGAGAGGTGAAAATGATGGGGGAGTGAGGTGGAGTGTAAATGTGGGTAAGCTTGTTGACCTTGTGTCTTTGACTCCAAAATGTGACACACCTGAAACATTCGACTGTGTTTTTCGACGTTTCGACGCTCGGATGTACGCGCACCGCCGCGTCATTAGCCACCTAACATCTATTCCATAGTAATTACTTGACCATTATTTATTTATTTATTTAATTTGTGTGTTTTAGTTTCTCCGACCTAGTGTACCCATAGTTCGCTCCTCAATACCCGTCTCGACACGTTTTCGAGGCGAACACCTGTTACACTATCTCGCTCGATTCGATGATATAAATACACACATGTGATGTTAAGCGAATAACTCGATACACAACATCGCAAATAGGCAAACAATCACACAAAATTACTATTTACCTAATCAGTGTGTCCTGCCCTATTTGCGGTATCCACGTGGATATGAGCTGTCGTCCAAGTCTGAAAATAATCCATAATAACCGTGAAATTAAAATTTGGGTCGTTACAAGGTTGGTTTTGTGAACTATTTCATAAGAGATGGATCCATGCTCTCACTCTGGTAATGGCATTTATATGGACCGCTTGTTGGTGCTTTAGCTTTTTACTCATTTTCTTTCATGCTTTCTAAATTTATACGTAAGGAAAATGTTTAACGTTGTTTGTCTCATGATAGGTTGCGTCTCATGGACTTGATCGGAGTTAGCATCTGCTGAACTTCATCTTATTTTGTATGACATTAAGTCTATGTCGTCAAATGTAAACAAGTTTTCAGTTAACTATGTAAATAGGGATGTAAATGACAAAGCTCATATGTTAGCTAAAAGAGCTTTGAAGTATCATGTAACTGTGTTACGGCAAGATCTTGTACCTATAAACATTTTTTCATAATAATGATTAATATCATTTCCTGGAAAAAAAACCACATGTATATCCATATCGTATCTAAAGGTATAGATAACTAAGAAGGGCACATGCTCTGTCTAAGTAAATTTAATTGATTTCTTCAGTCCTTCCATCACTTTCACATACAGAATTACAGTATTTGAGTCACCAAAAAATTGCTATCAACGAACCTATCACTAAAAGAACAAGAAGCTGAAAGATTTTAGTTAATCTGACATGAAGGAATTGCTAGTACACTTACAACAATCTTAAGATGCCACAAATAGATGGGCATTCCCTTATTCCTCCTATTCCTGATACAATCATACAAGATAACAACGTAACTTGTTTCCTTTCACGCAAAAGCTACGTAAAACCTGTTTTCAATAATTTGCACAATGATGGTCATAATATTAGCTCCCTTGCGTCTTTTTTACTTCTTTAGCATCATTGTAGATTCATGTTGCAGTCCTGAAAAAAAAAATATGTGTTTCTGCTTCTGCAGTCGAGGCGTATCTTCGGCATGAATCTTCCTAAGACTTAATTTTCATTTCCCGCTTTTATTCTTGCCAAAAAATTAAGGTTTTTCCATAAGCTGCTTCCTTCACAAAAAATCGACTCTTCTTCTTCTTCAGCGAATTGAATCTTCGATTTAATTATTCTGAAGAGGTCCTGATTAAAACCTCTCTTAATGAGGTTCAACAAACAAGATGTGATGGGCATAATTCCTAGGTTATACAGATGTCAAGGAACATTGGGAAGATGACATTTAAGTGGGCCGAAGATGAGAATCATGTGGGCTGATGATGGCAAAATCATGAATGCAGAAAATGAATTGTTTGGGTTGAAAATGAATCGCTTCCTCTATATAAAGGTCTACAAGAAGTGAAGGCAATAGCTAGGCGAGGAAGTTTTTCCCCTAATTCAATCAAAGAAAATGGATCGAGGTACTCCCACCAAGGACGGATGTTCGCAGTCCACTCCATCTTAGAAATGCATGAAGACAATTTTCTCTAAAATGGAAGACAAGTTTGACACCCTTCGTGCTGAGATGAAGGAACTAATGATGCGGATTCTCACATCGACTGATGAGGAATCACTACTGGCTATTATCTTGGATGATGAACCACTCGTTGCTTGTTACGATATTTTTCGCGATGCTGCGAAAGAGATGAAGAATACCCTCTACAAAAGAAATAATTGTCGTTTCTGACACTACTGCCTCCAGTGCCTTTTAGTTCATGTTTTTGTTATTTTCGTTTTATTTTCAATGAGTTTTTGAGGCCTTATATACTATTTTGTAGTTGCAACTTTGAAATGAAAATGCAAGTTTTAATGGGTTACATCAGCACAATGTGCTTCTTTTGTAGCCTCTCATGGTTTTTTTTTTCTAGTTCTATTATTGTCTTTATATTATTTATGCAGTTGAGGAACAACCAATTTTGAAGCACTCCCTGCAAAGTCTAAACACCCAGATGCAAAGTGTAAAACTGAGGATCAAATTTGCAATTTAGCAATTGCGAGTAGCTGTAGCTAGGATTAATTGACATTATCAAATATGTATGTTGAGTACAAAAGCGAGGGAAGGGAGAAATTTAGAAGAGAATTGAGAGCAGAAGAGAAAGATAAAAGGATTTGTAAGGGTTTGACAGGTCCTTTGCTTTTCATTACTTCAGCACAATGTGCTTCTTATGCAGCCTCTCATGGTTTTTTTTTCTAGTTCTATTATTGTCTTTATATTATTTATGCAGTTGAGAATAACCAATTTTGAAGCACTCCCTGCAAAGTCTAAACACCCAGATGCAAAGAGTAAAATTGAGGATCAAATTTGCAATTTAGCAATAGTGAGTAGTTGTAGCTAGGATTAATTTACATCATCGAATATATATATATATATATATATATATATATATATATATATATATATATATATAGTACAAAAGTGAGGGAAAGGAGAAATATAGAAGAGAATTGAGAGCAGGAGAGAAAGATAAAAGGATTTGTAAGGGTCAGATAGGTCATTTGCTTTTCATTACTTCAGCGCAATGTGCTTCTTCTGCAACCTCTCATGATTTTTCTTTTCTAGTTCTATTACTGTCTTTATATTATTTATGCGGTTTAGAACAACCAATTTTGAAGTCTAAACACCCAGATGTCAAGATTCCAACTCCAAACGTTAGGCATATATAAAGTATTCCAATTACAATGTACATGAAAGAATGTAAATATACAAAATTATACCAGAGAAATGAAAAGGAAAAAAAATTTAAAGAGAAATCAGATGCAAAGTGTAAAATTGAGGATCAAATTTGCAATTTAGCAATTGTGAGTAGTTGTAGCTAGGACTAATTTACATCATCAAATATATATATGTTGAGTACAGAAGTAAGGGAAGGGAGAAATAGGCTAATTCAAGTAGATCGAACTGTAAACCTGAAGCACTCCCCGCAAAGTGTAAAATAAGTTTCATTACAAATATTCCTTTCCCTGCAAAGTGTAAAATAAGTTTCATTACAAATATTCCTTTCCCTGCTAAATTACCAGCTTGTAGTAATCCAATTTTGAAGTCTAAACACCAAATGTCATTATATAGTAGTCTGTAATTACATAAGGATTTCTTGTAGATATTCCCTAAGAAGGGTTTCAGCATTGGTTACATTACCTTGCTTGGATGATCTTCAAGGATTTCAGCACTGCATGCATTTTCTTACTTCTGTCTCTTGTAGATATTCCCTAAGAAGGATTTCAGCACTTTTTGCAACCTCTTGCTTGGATGATCTTCAATGGATGATACCAACTTCTCATAACTCTTGCTCTCATATTCAGCAAAAGCACCCAGTGCTTCCAATGTTTCTTCAAGAACATAACGAATCTGGTTAACAAAAGCACTTGTGTCAGCATACGAGCAACATGCAATTCTCCAATCCATGATGAAAGTGAATTAAGCTATAAGCAAGAATTGATGACAATGATAATAATTGAACTTTGGACTCTAAAAAAATGGATGGAATTATTTCAAAAATCTTACGTCAACAAGGAGAGATCTATGACAAGAGCAAAATAATGTAGCCATGCATGCTTGAAGTGCAGGGGTGAAATAGTCGTTTAATCTAAACGAGACATCTTTAATAATGAGTAATGTATTTCCCAATTCACAGTTTTTGCATAAATGGTAAGGCCCTTCTCTTTAAATACGGGAATAAACTCTTCTGTCAACATACATTCATCAACAACACTTCTACCAGCAAGAACCTTCCCCTGGATAGGCATTCAAAAGACGAGTTTAAGTTTCATTTAATGATCTAAAGAGAAATGCTTATATAGTTACCATAACTGTAAGTAATTTCTCATCTTGATTCTTTGAAGGAAAATAAAAAATCTAAGGAAAAGAATTAAGGATGCTAGTGATTGCAGCAAAAGTAGTATTAGACAAATGCAAAAGGAATCGACTGAAATGGATCATCGGCCATAGATGCACATATGCCAAACTATCATGAGTTGAACAAATAAATGATAAGCAGAAGTGCAGAACCATAATTAAAGATACTAGCATAAGCAATATAATCAGATCATCATCTAGTTGAAACTTAGTTGTTCGTCCTCGACGTTTTATAAGGAAGATATGATAGTACTTTATCTCAGTCATTGGTTTTCTTAGTCTGTTTTGCCATTTGATGTCAGTATTAGTCAGTAGCTAGAAGTTATTCACATATAGAAGTCTTAAATGACTAGAGAACTATTATATTATAATACCAAGCCAACCGATAATGAGCATGTTGAAAACATATCAACATTTATATTGTAGCTTACATACCAAATATTGCATTTAGCTATAACTCAGACATGACTAAATCAGATTAAAATTAGACACACAACCAATGGCGAAAATTTAAAAAAAAAAAAACTAGATTAAGTTGTGATTGCAGATTGCAAATACAATTTGAAATATGAGACAACATAGATGAAGATGTGACCCATGAAATGATATATTGCAAATTTTCACTAATAGCCGACATATATAATAAGCTCCACCAGGCAACAATAAACTGAAAAAATGTGGAAAACAATCGAAATTACCTCAATGAAGATTCAGTCTTCGTCCATTGTTGTTTTGACTTTCTATAATTGGCTCATTGAGATCTACACGGTCCTAAAACAAATGTGAATATTGCATAAAATAAGCTCCGCAAAAGTACCAAAACTATTAAAATACATTATTCAGTTTGTCAGAGAAAATGAGCCTAAAAAACCTCTCCACTGTTATGAACTGTGAGAAAAGTCATCGGCATTCGCCCACCACGCGTTGATTGTATTCCACGCCTTAGGCCGTTTGGCTGACTTTGACTCCTATCCAGTCTCGCCGCATTGTTGTTTCGACTTTCTATAAATGGCTCATTCAGATCTATAATGTCCTGAAACAAATTTGAATATTTCATAAAATAAGCTCCACAAAAGTTCAAATTTTTTTTTTAAAATACATCATTCAACTGGTTAGAGAAATTGGGCCTGACAAACCTCTCTATTATTATGAATTGTGATAGAACTTATTAGCCTTCTCCCACCATGCCTTGATCGTCTTCCATGCCTTAGCCCATTTTGCCGACCTTGACTATTATTTCCTCTTTCCTGGATTGATCCGAAACGGTTCAACCTAGGCCTCCCTCGACAACGAACATAATTAGGATCTCGAATAGAAGCATAATTAGGATATTCAATAGAAGCATCATTATCCATATGTTGTGCTTGATCCACTTGGATATCACAGCTCCGTATCTTTTCAATTAATGCATCCATTCTCTCTTAAGAAACCCCATGCTCGCAGGATTGTTCTTGCACAAGTCAACTGCTTCATGAAGTGCACACTCAATATATTGAAATTTCTTGTATTCATCTGTCATGTGCAGATAACCTCTCGAGTATACGATAATCGAATGCCTTCTTAACACACCCTTCCTCCATCTCTTCAAAATATATCTATCATGAACCATTGTAATGTTTTTTTTTATTTTCATCACTTTGAAGATGTGTTTACAAAGGAGGCCATAAAAATCAAGTTTTCTACAGTTGTAATCAAAGTACTACCCATTTGCTCTAAATCCCACTGTATACAAAAACTCCTTACAATACCAATTAGTGATATTATATTCCTTGATATTGAATTTCTCAACACCAGGAACATATGAAGCATCGATCTCATTATTTGGATCCAAATGGCAGTAAATCATATCTTCGATTTCCTTTCGAACTTTCTTGGAGATATATTTCGTGTAGGCATCATGGAATCCTGAATGTAACTTCATCACTTCATTCTTCGAGTCGAAATCAGCTTTCAACTCATTCTGAATCTTGTCCGTAATTGCCACCTCATATTGCTCAACAAATTGTTTTAGTGTGATGTTAGACATAATGTAGTTGTCAAAGAAAGCATGCATTCCTTCACTTATCTGGGTAGACACCATTCCTGCCTAAAAGTTATCGTTCAAGAAAACTGGAACCCAACTCCCCCTTTGTGTGTACAAATCATTCAGCCACACGTGATTTTCCAAAAAAAAAAATTGTAACGAAAGTGTTCCAATTTCTTTCAAACAATTCAATGCTCAGGCTGTCATAAATTACATTTTTGAACTCATTCACCGTACTCTCATAATTCGATCACTCCCGAACTTCATTGGGACTTTACATATGATGTGCCACAAAAAAATCTATGAATCGAGTCAGGCATAACTTTCCTAACATATTCCTTAATGCTCTCACATTGGTCAGTTAGAATGCAACGAGGATATACATTTCCCATAGCTTGTATCCAGTTTGTAAACAACCAATCAAAAGACTCGACATCCTCGTGAGAAATTAGAGCACATCCTAACAGTATGGATTGACCATGATGGTTTACTCCAACCATTGTAGCAAAAGGTATTCTATATCTATTCACAAGGTATGTAGTGTCGAAAATCACTACGTCGGAGAATTCTTCGAATGCTACTCTACTGCGTGAATGAGCCCACAAGATATTCAACAACCTACTATGATTATCAATCTCGAAGGTATGGAAAAAGTTTTTGTCTATTTCTTGCATTGTTATAAAAAGCTTTTGAATTGCTTCTACATCTCCTTCTCCTAATCATAGTCTCCTCCTTGCATCGATAAAGTTGCGACAATCTCTAGGAGTACACCCTAGGTTCTATGGACCACCTGATTGAACTTGAAGCATCCGTATGCTCTTACAAGGCCTGATGCTTGCTATGTCATTTGCATATAGTTGGCGTTTCATGCGCACGCTCATTTTTTGATAACCCCTCATAAAACGTGAAAGGTTAGGAATCAATTCATGGTTATGTTCAACAACAACCTTTGACACCGACCAACAATTATTACCTTGTCTGACTGCACAACCTTAGCAGGGCAATTAATCCTCCTAGAGTGCTTTTCAAAGTATGTGTTTCATCCCCTATCACATGAAATCGACACATACTTAAATTGACCACTTGCATTAGTATATCTAACACTAGATCTTATTGCAACGGAAAAACCCTTTTCCTTAGCATGGTCTTGATAAGTTGTCAGCAACTCATCTACGCTATCAAACAACATGCCTACAGCAGGAAGATGATGAGAACTAATGTTGAGATCTTGTTCTTGAACTACATTCAGACTCGTTATCTCATCTGCCAAAGAAATTGTCTCGTTTTCACAACCAAGATTTTCATAGGATGAGCTTCCACTATCACTAGAACCAAATATGTCCCTTAATGCAGTTGCTCTTGCTATTTGTAAATCATCCATCTTCAAATCACTAATAGCGTGCCTAAGCATTTAAGACATATATTCAATGAGCTAATAAGTCAGCATGATATGAGAAATAAAATGTCATTTTTCTAAACACCAATAAGTCAGCATATAAGACAGTATGATATGAGAAACCAAAAGCCCTTTTTTACTTAGTGATACTAAATTCAAGTTAAACAACATGATTAAAAGAGCTTTAACAATCAAAAACATTCAACTGAAAAAGAAACAATCTTTTCAAATGAAAAAAAAAACAATTTAAGTCAAACAACATGATTCAAAGAGTTGCTGCAATAAAAAATATTCAATAACATAGTTTGCGAAGTGTATGCTAAGAGCAAACTAACGACAAGAGATAACAAACAATGAGAGTTGTTTTGATTGACAAATATTCTTATCCTTTCAAACAAACAAAATCAACTCCAAAATACAACTGTGACGGCCCCTCTCCTAATCTAGGGCACCGCCCGGCCTAATCCCATAATTAATCATATCCACGCAGGACTTAACTACGTATTAGTCGGCCTTTTCTAATTAAACCTTTTATTAAATGAATTTATTAGCGGAAGTCTTATTGATTATGCGGAAGCCATTTATAATATCCTAAGTGTGGAAAACCAGGAAATGCCATTGCATATATATATATATATATATAGTCTTCAAAATTCATTGAAACGATAAAATGGTCTAAGTCAAATCGGGAAACTAACGCTCAACCCAATAAACAACCCCAAAAAGTATTTGAAAGACATATATAAACTATACAATCAAAATATCAAAAGAAGACCTACAATCGATGCAGTGACGCGTCGCGGGCTCAGGGATAATCACCGATCTTCTCTTTGCCCGGCCTGCTAGTAGACGGCTTTGCACCCACCGTCATAAAAAGGACGGTGAGTACAAGAATAAAACAATAATCCCCGATGACAAGTTTAATTTGCATTTCCAAATATTCAAATGGTATTTAAAAGCATATAAATTGGAAAAACTGAAAAATAAACCATATGCGAGTAAATACCAGAGTTAAACAAGTAATACTGACACTAGGTTAAGTAGTAGTGATTTAGGTCCGGTCGGCAGTGAAACGTGTCACCCCGACCCAATAATCATATAGCACGAGGGACTCTAACCCAAGTGTTACCAGGGACTCTAACCCCAGTGTGTAGACCACCTCGGAGACTCTAACCCCGAGTGTCATACAATGTCAGGTAACGTGTGTCGACATCCCCAGGGACTCTAACCTCGTCATTCGCGCACACCTCGATCAAGTACGGGACCTAAATGCAACAACTACTTTTAAATTTTCAAGAAATACCAAGTATGGATTGTCAAGGCATAGGCACATCTACATACCTAAACAAATAATGAATACAAGTCCTCTTAAACATTTATAAGATATTCACTAGCCTACTAGCATGCTATTTATCATTCAATTCACATTTAAAACAACAAGAATAGACATAGCATGGAATGGAATGGAATGGAATCAATGAATTAAATCAAATGAATGGATATCATGCAAACTAGACTCATCAAATGAGCATAGACACAAAGAACACATGATATAAGAGTACAAAGGAAAATAGTCAAAAAGACTATGCAAGGATAATAGTTAATAGGAATGAAATGCCAAGTAAGATTTTCAATGGGTATACTCACGACAACAAAGTAAAGTCCTAGCTTTACCGGCCTCCCGATACACCAAGTCTTGCATTCGCTCTCTCTTACCCTTTTTCCTAGGTTCCTGAGTTTGGTGTCTCATTAGTTCAAGTATAGTGGGTTTATTGTGTATTCAAATTGGTGCAATAAACTTTATTTTATCTAAATATAATTTCCCCAATTTTTTTCCAATTTTTCCATAATTTTTCCAAATTTTCTTTCATTTTTCTTCCTTTTTTCTTTTTTTTTTTTTTTTTTTTTTTTTTTTTTCTTTTTGGGTCGGGTCGACCCAAACGGGTCGGACCCGACCCGGCCTGGACCAGAACAGGTCCAGGCTCGGCCTATGGGCGTTGAGGTTGGGGTTCCTCTCCACCCCAACCCCGGTTGGCGTGTTCGGCCATTGGGGTTCGGCCTCAATGGCCAAGCCCCATTCACGGCCATGACCTGCAGCAACAACAAACTACAAAACTCACCGCGACTGTGATCTTGTCTCTACCTCCTCTCCTCCTTTCCGGCGCGTTCCTTCTTCTCCTCCTCCTCTCCTCTTCTTTTTCCTCTCTCTCGGCCCGATCGAATCGGTTGTGTTTGCATGTTTGGTGTGTTTTGTGTGTGGTGGTGTGTAGGTGGGAGTGTTTGGTGGACACGTGGTGTGGGCTAGACAAGTGTAATGTATTGTAATACAAGTGTGTGTTGTTGTATTTGTATAAGTGACACTTAACTGTGACACCACTAAGACATTTGTCTGTGTTTTCGGGCGTTTCGACGTCCGATTTCGCGTCCGAACCGTGATCTCTGCGTACCATCGCGTCGTTAGTCACCCAATATCTATTCCATATGAGTTACTTGACATATTTTTATTCAATTTATGTGTTTTCGTTTCCCGGACCTAATATTCGGTCCCGTCGCTACCCGGTACCCGCGTCAACACGCATATCGAGGCATGTCCCCATTCTCGTCTCGACATCTACAACCGTACAAAATGACTTAATAAGTCTACACAATACATAACACTAGGCATACATCAATACAAAAAGTACGATATACCTCAGCCACATGCTTCGGTCGGTGTACGTATCACAGTGTAGGTCCCACGTCAAGGGTCGGTGATCCTGATTAAGGAAATTAAAATGGGGTTAGAGATTTGGGTCGTGACAACAATTCAAGAAAAGGGCAACCTACACAAACCTGCAGATATTGAAAATAAACCCCATATTGACATTATATCATATTTTATGCTTTAACTCATTTTGAGATTTATTGCACTAAAACTCGTTCACTCCTCATGCATAGGCTAGAAACAACGGGATCTATGCTAGAATAGAATCCTATATATTTACATAAGCAACAACCAAAACTGACAACAACTAAAAGGTTATTCACTGGTAGTTGCTTGTTATATTGTGTTGAACTCGTAAAAAGCTAAAATTAAAATAGCGATAAGGAGTCAAAAAAATTCATCTTTGTGTGTGTATAATTTGTAGAACGTTAGATTATTTAACTAAAATATATTATCAAGATTGAAAACAGTGGACACTTGCTCAATTCAATATATTTATTATCTGCATACTACATTGTTTATAAAATTCATCGATTCTGATACAGATACCATACAAAATACCAACTCATAAGTACCAAGTGCAAAACAATTGTACAAAATCTAACTTAATGCTAATGCATAATTTCGAGGGAATAACGTTTGAGAGGGTCACAAACTAAAGTTTTGAAGTTTTTAATCTCTCTAGCTATATTTGAAGCAAGCATTATCTATTTATAGACAAAATAAGGATTTACAAATACATTGAAGAACAAAAAATGTTCAATTTTTGGCACAACCCATTAAAAAAACAACTTATATAGAATGCAAATCATGTCAAGTATAATTAACAGTGACAATGCTTGACCAAACCTTTAAATTTTCCCTAATAAATCTTGCAACAATCACAACGCTCTTATAACATGATTTGCAAGTTTTGGAGTACTAAATGAAAAGAAAAGGCTCAAAATTAGCTACAATCACATGCAAATCAAATAAGTCAAGTACTACCTCATGGGTATAAAGTAAACTAATCATAAATCATCTCTTGTTTAAATGTATAAACAAATCGTAAATTGATCCATAGGCTCACAATGGTATAAACTAATTAAAGGCCATCTTTCGTTTACTAACTGTTGTTTGAAAAAATAATTGCAGCAAAAACCTTTAAATATTAACTACATTAGTCAATTAATGGAGATGCTAAGTTGAATCAAACATAACTCAATCGGGAGGTTCTTCTATGTATATTCCACGAAAGATCAAACGATGCAGAAATCTTTCTACATTAAACCTCATTAAGGTAAGATGTCATAGGACCCATCGGATCCTACGTATGGGACCCTAATTTTGTTAGGAAATTATGGTGTGCCAAAAAATTTCCTAATTTTTTGGTGAACTTACCTCACGCCCGAAAGAGGATTAAAACTAATGCTAGACAAAACCCTAATTTTGGTGAACTTACCTCACGCCCGAAAGATCTTTCGCCTCATCAGTGAAGCATTCCTCACTTGAAAGCAATCGCCGACAAGGTAAGGGTGATGAAGATGGGGGTGGTCTGTGATGATTGTGGTGGTGGTGGTCCTCCGTGATTCTGCAACGACAATAGAACGACAACAACAACAACAATGGCTGCACAAGATGAAGAGTTTCGTTAATGGAGATGGCGCGAGTGGTAGTCGTATGTGATTCCTGCAACGACTTCTTCGTTCTAGGTTGGTCTCCATGGGGGCGCGATAGAAGCATTGGTGCGGAAGGCGTGGGACGCGTTTGGAAGGATCGACGCGATGGTCAACAATGCGGGAATTTGAGGTGATTTGAATGAGTTTCGATTTCGATGTGTTATTTGGAATGTTTGCTTGGTTTTGGGGTTGATTTGATGGGTTGGTATCCATGGGGAATCGGAGAGACTTCCAAAGCATTGAAGGCTTTGTAGAAGACGAAACGTTTAGATGGGAGATGGCGCGAATGGGAAAACAGGGGCAAGATTAATCCCCCAATTTTTCCAGAGTGTTTCAATAATAACGCCAACTTTTGAATGATGACTTCGAAATAAAAAAAAAATCTCTTGAGTCTGGACTCTTGTGTCCAAATAGCATCCTATATATATATATATATATATATATGGGTGTTTCTACATTTGAGTTCAAATATATACTCATGTCATTGGTACTACATATCTCACCATTGGATTACTATAGGATTTCAATTTAATAATGATCGACGTAATGCATTTAATGCAAAACACATTAAATGCGCAATAAATGTTATGTAATTGAATTCCATTGTAGAAGCACTCTCTCTCTCTCTCTCTATATATATATATATATATCATTTGCCCTCAACTTTCTATTTTATATGTTTTTGGCCGATAAAATCTAAGTTCTGCATATTTGGTCTTTAAACGTTCATAAATATATAATTTTCGCTCTTCCACTATTTAAGTTGTGAAATCGTGCCTTGGCCAAGTGCCGAGTGGCACGATCATGTTAGGATGAACTGCATCTCCAACATGACCTACATTCTCACTTCAATTGCGAATTTGTTGGATTTGTATTTTCTTCTCACCCAACTACATTGCTCGAGTTGATGGCCGTAGTTGCGGGAGTATATGGAGCAACCGCAATTCAGTAGTATGGAAGGGTGGACATACCCCAGCACAAATTGTTGCTAGTGCCACGTCTAATCTAATGGCAAGGAAGAAGGGTCGGGCAAGTGGGATCTCGCCCCAAACTGTGCAAGTCCACGCGGGCGAGAAGAAATGGAAGAAGCCGGACATATGCTATATGGCTTGTAATGTTGATATCGATGCAACAGTATTTAAGGAGAAGGGATTGAGTAGTTATAGCGCAGCGTTGAGGGATGTGGATGGGGGGTTCATGGCGGCAATGGGGGATCAATTGAAGGGATGCTTGACGTAAGAGCGGCAGAAGCACTAGCTGTCCGAGAGGCGTTGAGTTGGCTGAAGAGTAAGGGCATCGAGCGAGCTAGCGAGTGTGGACACAGATGCACTGTTTGTTACTTGGTTGTGCAAGCTTTGAAAGGGAATAGACAAGATATGTCTTATTTTGGGGCTATTATTAAAGACTGTATGGAGGCATTAACGGACTTGAGGTCCTATCGAGTAGAGGTTGTGTGTAGATTGGCGAATCGTTGCAACCCATATCATAGTCAGGGGAGCTACTCTTTGACTGGTCGAAACGAGTGGTATGATGTACTTTGTTTTCTTGCTGATATAATATTCGACCCAAGACTTTGAACCAGTTTTATAACATGATTTTAAAATAATCATTCAATTTTATTTCTGCAAATCCCACATAACGTGGGGCTAACAATTAGTGACTTTACTCCATAATTAAAGTCGCTCTCTAGCCAGCAATGCCGTGGTGATTTAAACTGCAAGCAACCAATTAAAGACAATAATGTTTCTTATAACGAGACTTGATATGAGGGTGGTATACCTAGATATGCTTAAAATTTGGAGATTATAGTTCAATAAGGATTTCAAAAATGGGTAGTGCTAAACAGTCATTGAGTCTGAACTCAAACGTTTAAAAAGACTTCGATACCCTTAATTCAAATTTATAACCTCTTCTTCAATCCACCTCCACTGTTGCGGCCACCACAGCCGCCGCCGAGACCGCCGAGACCGCCGCCGTCGCGACCACTGTCGCCGCCGCCATCACGACCACCGTCGCCGCTATAATCACCCACCATTGCCGCCGCGACCAGGGAGAGAAACGCGAGAGAAAAACAAAAGAGAGCAGAGAGAGAGAGATGTATATTGTAGAGAGAGAGGGCGGAGAGAGAATAAAGAAAGTAGAGAGGGGCAGAGAAAGAGAGAGAAGAGAGAGATGTATATTGTAGAGAGAGAGGGTAGAGAAGAAATAAAGCAGAGTGGGGGCAGAGAAAGAGAGAGAAGAGAAAGAAACAAGAGAGAGAGAGGTCACTGGTGTTGGTAAAATGTGACGTTAGGGGCGGTCGGTGGGAGCAGTTGTGGTGGTGGAAGTGGGTCACTGTTAATGTGTATTGGAGTTAAAGATGAGGGTAATTATGTCTTTTAATTTAGTAGTGTATTTAAACTCTAAGTAAAAGATATTTTGAGTCCGGACTCTTTGAGACCAAAAAGATTTTTTGTTCAAAAATAAGCAAGTTCCAGTTTTCAAGGTAAATTTGAATTTTTTTTTTTGAAAAAAGGTAAATTTGAACTTAGGGAAACATGATTTGCAAAAGATAAACTCAAATTAGAAGATGATTCCCAATACTAAGAAAGTAAAACCTAATTTTGAGATAAACTCAAATAAGAAGATTCTCTTAAAGGGTATGGTAGCTGTCTTTTTGTTAGACACTTTTGTTACATGGTTATTGAGTTCCTTTAAACATATAAGAAAAGTCATGTGCACACATTTTGATGCAAGATTTTTAAGGTACTTCAACAATCTTGTAGCAATAGGATAATATTCTATTTATATGGGGTTGGTTGAGATACAAATCTTTTGAAATTAAGATTTTTGCAAGTCCCTTCCAACTACAGCGTCGGTGTGCCCTGGGCACCAACTTCTGGAGACCTTGTTTTGTAGATTCGAGTTATTGATTGTTGTCTCGGGATTCGATATACTCTCTAATTTACTTGACAAAACTAACAACCAAACCCCAACGTCACAACAAACTGAACATTCCCAAAATGCAAACCAAACCGATCAAAATGTACAAACTCTCTACTTAGAAGTGTGGACGAGAATTTTTGATGATCCAACGTTGCTGTAAAAGGTTAGGGCAAACCAAGGATCCATATTCAACTTCCCTCTCTTTCATCACGAGTATTTTTTGTTGGGTAATGCTAGGGTGACCCACTTTGGACACTTGAAATAGCCACCCAGTTGTAGATGTCCGAAGTAGGCCACACAATCATTTTCCTAATTTTTTACATTCTTTTGAAGCCTACTAAATTGTGAACAAATCAGTTGTCAGGGTCAACTAGGAAACAGCCACTGACAGAGCTTCCTTGTAGCATCCTTTTTTTTTCCCCTCCCCAACTCTTTGTGCTATATTAATAGGATGACTTTTCAACAATTTTCAAATCAAATTTGTGAACTTGGATGTCTTTATTCAAGAGTTATTCAATCCAGTACAGCAACATCGTGTATTTTTTCATCCTTAAGAAATATCATCCAATCACCACCAAGTCTTCTATGTTTTATATAACTATAAAATGGCTCTAATCTGAGAGTTTCATAAAGCAGCAGGTAGGGAGGAGAGAGGCGGAGAGAAGAGTCGAGCAACAGCAGCAGCCAGCGAAGTTGAAAAATGCTGCCTGCGAGGAAGATGGTGACAGTGCTGAGCATTGACGGAGGTGGCATAAGAGGCATGATCCCTGCAACCATCCTCGCCTTCCTTGAAGCTAAATTGCAGGTGATTCTGCATAAACATTATCACAACATCAGTTTCCTCATCAATTATTTCTCAATCACTTCCTATCAAAAATTATATTCCAAGCTCCTTTATTCCATAGAGTGTTTGTCAAGAAGTAAAGAGGCCTAGTTTTAACTCAAAAATCAACATCTCCAAAAAGTAACATTCCAAATCCCTGCTTATCTACAGATAGACAAAAAGTTAAAGAAATCCAATGATCGGAAGGTTATAATTGATGTTTGATGTATTGGATGGTGCTGCAGGAAATAGATGGAGAGGACGCAAGACTAGCAGACTACTTCGATGTCATTGCAGGAACAAGCACTGGAGGCCTAATAACCACCATGATCACTGCTCCGAATGAAAATAACCGTCCACTTTATGCAGCCAAAGACATAAATGAATTTTACCTTCAACACTGTCCACAAATATTCCCTCAAAAGAACAAGTGATTCTAAGTATCTCAATTTATATTCATTTTCCACTAAAACATTTGCACGATATATGGATGTAATCGGTGACTCCAAAATTGTATTGTGACAGTGAGAACATATTGAGCTCAGTTGCGGCCATGGTGGAGGCAATTACAAGGCCCAAGTATGATGGAAAATACTTGCATACTCTGTTGCAGCGAGAGCTGAAAGACAACAAGCTGCATCAGACTTTGACATCAGTGATTATTCCTGCTTTTGACATCAAACGTCTGCAGCCTGTTATCTTCTCCACCTGTGAGGTAAGAGTTTTGTTCCTTCAAATATGCAAATAAACAGTGACATGAAGAAACATAATAATAATTACGAGACTTATGGCTCTACATTATATCTAGTTATCTTATTTTGGTCAAATTATCTAATTATCTTAGAATTACACAAGCACGCACAAATTTGTGCAACCAACATGATTTCAGTAGGGACAGATATTTGATTGTTATCTTCTTAACATGTGAGGTAGACTTTCACAACTGCAAATGTGCACATAAATAGTAAAAAATCCAAATGTATATGAGACTTGCGTTTTATGGTTACCATAGAATTAGACAAGCATACACAAATTCTTGAAGAAAACTATTACGTGGTTAAGCAAAAGTTGCCAGTCGTCTCCATAAATGCTTTTGAGCAGCATATTTTATCCAAGGTTTAAAAAATCAACAAACTTCGGCGAAGTTTGTCAATTTTGAGGTGAGCGAAGTGAAGTTCATAGGCAGTAGAAAAATTGCAAAACTTCGACTCAACTTCGGTTGAACTTCGATCGAACTTCGAAAACATCGATGGAAGTTAATAAAACATAAAGTAAAATTGCCATGTTTCGTGGAAGTTGAGCAAAATTCGACCGAAACTTCGACCGAAACTTTGAATATGCTAGAAATATACTTAAACTTCGGCTAAATTCAAATAAAACATAGTTCTAGCATCTCTACGAAGAAACTTGAGTTTTCTAGCATTTAAAGTGAAATTTCATAAACTTCCGTCCATGATGCAGCGAGGAATTGACCAATTGCTCGATACAAAGAAATAAATATATTTTTTTATCAATTCATTAATTCCGTGAATACCGAATTGAAGAAACATGTTTATAACTCGTGATCGAACACACAAAGTTCAAGAAACCAAAACAAACAAAGAGATATTCTCTCTCAAAAATCCATATTTTATTTATCCATAATAATCCACCCCCATTTAACAACTGATCAAGCCTTTATCTATATTATGCCAAATTAAGTTAACACATTATTTCACTCTAAATAGAATTCCTATTATACTAATGAATTCAAACTTAACTAAAACTCTATGTAATTTATCTATAATAAATAAGGAATCATAATCTAACACACACTCCAATAATCTTATCTAATAAATAAGAAATCTTAATCTAACACAAACTCTTATTTGCATCAGTACACCGGCGAATTTTGTCACACTTTCCATCGTCGAAGTTAACTTCCTCGAATTAATTCCAAATTTTAAGTGAGCAAAGTCATAAATGAAGTCGAAGTTTCAAACCTTGATTTTATCTAGTTGTCTAAGATGTAAAAACCTAAAATCCCTACTCCCTATTCCTAGGATAACTTAAGCCTCAAGGTTTCGAACTATATATAGTTTTTCCAAGGAAAAAGTAAAATATAGAAACGTAGGCAAATATGTATACATATAAACATATACATGTGCTGCCATTCTCTTTCATGCCACTTACCATGAAGAGGGCAAAATGTACTTGGATGTAATGCAGGCAAAAAGGGATGCTTCAAAGAACCCGTTCCTTTCAGATATGTGCATTGGCACTTCAGCAGCACCAACAGTCTTCCCAGCTCATTACTTTGAAACAACAGATGAGCATGGGAAAATCAAAAGCTTCAACCTCATTGACGGAGGCATTGCAGCCAATAATCCAGTAAGTTCTTTCTCCACAATGCTCCAATTCTGTCTTTGATCTTTGGATTCCATAAAAATTAGAATATGAGGATACTAGACTAACCAATTCTTGACTTCAATGAACACTGGCATGCCACACATACACTTGACTTACTGGCCAATCAAAGTGGCCTTTAGTTTTAATCTCCATGTTTATGAAATGGCATCTTTTGGGTGCAGACAATGTTGACTATGAGCATGATCACTAAAGAGCTCCTAATGGAAAACGAAAAATTTCATCCAATGAAGCCCATTGAATATGAGAAGTTGCTGGTGCTGTCTTTGGGAACAGGATCAGCCAAAAAGGAATCCAAGTATGATGCAGCTGCAGCAGCTAAATGGGGAGTTTTAGGGTGGTTGTACAATGGAGCAACTACACCTCTCATCGATGCCTTCACCCAAGCAAGTGGAGACATGGTTGACATCCATGCCTCCATTCTTTTCCAAGCACTCAGCTGTGGAGAGAACTATCTACGGATTGAGGTTTATTCCATTGCCACATATTATTGCTTCCACAATTCTAAACTAAAATATTTCTACCAGTTACAATGGTAAATATCCAGAAGAAAAAAAAAACAAAAAAAAACAAAAAAAAAAAAAAAGACATACTGGCAGCGGACCGTAGATGACCAATTTATAACTGCAAGTAGGCAGTTTTGCCATGCATCCAAGTTCCAACCAAACAATATCTTCTGCCACTACTGCTGCTTTTATTATCTGCTGATGTCTTTCTTTTGCACTACTCAGAAAGTATTTAAGTGTCTAGTGTCTCAGCTGTCTGTTCTGATGGAGCCCCTCCAAGTCATAGGGCTGCATCTTTTGACATTTAAATAGCAGAGAGTAGTCTGGTCCTTTGGATTATTCTTTCCTAAAGTTGCGTTGATAGCAAAAGTTCATAGAATTAAGATAAGATTACTAATTGTGCAGATATTTGCCTCATTGCAGGTTGATGATTTAGCTGGAGATGCAGCATCAGTGGATATATCAACAACAGAGAACATGAAAAACCTGATTCAAATAGGAAAAGAACTCCTTAAGAAACAAGTATCCAGAGTGAACTTGGAGACGGGAATATGTGAGGAAGAAGAAGGGGGTAAAACCAATGCGGAGGCCTTGACTTGTTTTGCCAACCTTTTGTCCGAAGAACGGAAGTCAAGAAAAGGCATTTGAATCCATAATATCAACTTTTTCTAACAATGTGGTAGAAATTAGAGTCATCAGCTTATTGTGTGTAAGTTAGGTGCACCAAATTGTGACCAATGGATGCTATACATAAAAGTGAAACAAACTTGTATTGAAGCCATTGAAGATTGAAAATACTTTCTGCATGATTTCATCAGCTAAAGTTGAGACGTGTTAATTCCCAACTTCTCCCATCCTAAAAATAAATATTATAGCAACAAATGCCACTAATGATCATATCCATTGAATAAAAAGAGAACTTTCTCTTCAACTTCCTTACTACACGTAAAATTTTGGTCAAACTTCTTATTGGTCACTTCAAGCTCCATAAAACAGTTATAATTTTTCTTATAAAAATCTATAAAATGATCACTCTGCACGAATATGTAATGACACAAATTCTCTATTCCTATTTCAGTTCAAGTTTTTTCAGATTAGGCTTTGATTAAATGATTCCTTAAGACCAACAATCTACCAGATAAAAGTCCAACAAAACTAATTCACTCCTCTTTTCTGATAACTTAATAAACTATCAATTTCTTTTCATTTGTTAATGCTAGTGCTATTAAGGCAGTCAACCACTTTACCCCTCAAAGGCGAGGTGGTGCCAAGGTACCTCCTAAGTAAGGCCTAGGCAGATTAAATATTAATTGATCTAAAAAAATTATAGAATTTATTCAAAAGTCGTTCAACAAGAAGTTTCATATTCTACATGCATAACTTTGCATGCATAAATATTTAACCTTTTCACTAAACTTTTTCTACACATAATTAAATACAACACAATTGCCGAAGATGAACATAAATCACAATATTATAAGCCCATTGAGAAATATAGTATCAAACAATAATAGATGAAAATGAAAATAAGAGTTTTCATTCCAAGTTACCACAAACAAAATAGATAATACATGAATTACAACAACAAAGTACTTTAAAGAAACAAGAAAGAATACACGCAACTATGGGCATTGTTTTCTTATTTAACCAACAATAGAGCACCCTCAATATAAAAAGAAAAAATATCTCAAGTTCTCAACCAAGGGAGGGAGACTAATGCCTAAGCAATGCCTTGAAATCCCATTCAATACGACATTCAGCAAAGCCCAGACAAATTCATAAATATTCCAAAAACCCATTAAGAGATAAATTTATCAATTCCTCAATTAACTCAATGAGTTCTATTCTCCTAATAACTTCCTCATGAGCCTCTTTTACTAGAGTATCAACAACGAACAACCTCAATCTCAAATTAGTTAAGGTTGGCTCTATGATCAAACTCTTCCACTTTGCTCGTTTTAATGCTGACGTGCATTCATGAACCTATAAATCCTGCTTAATAAATGCATCCAAAGTTATCTTAGGTCTACCTTCAATATCCATTGTATAAAGTTTTCTAACTTGGGCATTTGCAAGCACTCTTTGTATACGTCCAAACCACCGCAACTATCCTTTCGTAACTTTTGTGGACATACTACTACTTTTCTTTGAATCTCTATATTTATTATTCTATATTTAAAGTTTCACCACACATCCACCTAAGCATATCCTCATTATTGCTACATGCATTTTATGTGTCGTTTTTCTTTTTTACCGTCCAACATTATCTTCCATAAAGCATAGTTGACCTAATTATGTCTTAGAGAATTTTCATTTTAGCTTTATGTCGATCACATATCACACTCATTGAACTCTTCACTTATTCCATTCAGCTTGATTTATGTGTAACATCCTTCTCAATATGGTCATCTTTTAGTATGATTGATCCTAAATATATAACATGGTTCACTTTAGAAACTTCTATTTCCCCACATTTTACTACTCCATTATCTTGATCTCTACAATTATATTACTTAAAACACTTTGTGCCCATTTCCATGAAATATCATGTCAATATTAGCGTTCCACTCAAAATAGAACAGTAGAATTCAAAAACTTGGACATTTACATGAAGGCTCTAATCTACTAGATTTCAGGTATTTTAACATCAGCATGATATAATATTCAATGAATTCATTGGTTTCTAAATAAAAGATCTCGTGCGCTAATCTATTAGTTCTCACACCTTTAAGATCAATAGCACACAATGTTCAAAGAATTAAGATGTTCCTAATGAAGGTCTTAGTCTCCAACATTTTTGACAAATTTGCAATAAATATGATCTCCTAATTTTCATTGAGCTGCCCATTTGAATTATAGTTTCTCATCAGTAAGTTAGCAAGACGAGTTTTCCAACTGAGTTAATAATTATAACTGTCATATAAAAACCATATGGTCGAACAGTAGAAGAAATCATACCCATTTCTCGTCAATCACAAAGGAAGGTGCAACAAAATTTGTTTCTACAAGGTCAGCAATATCAAAAGGGTTCAGAACTATATTATGCATAAAAACAAAACATGAAGCAAATTAACGAAGAGTAATATAACCTTAGAAGTTGGCAATCCACAAATGTCCCAGTCATCTCTTCCAACTAAATTCAATGCCAAATGAATTGTCACACAATTATCTAGCTCTGTCAACTGAGTATGAAATCGGTTTTGCTCACATAACCTCTACATTGTTGCACTCATGTTCCAATGCACCAGGAATTTGAAATGCCACAGACGAATGCGTCAAACAAACAGTTATAACAGACTCATTGAAGTGGATGAAAGTTAAAGCAACTACAAAACCAAAACCCAATTGCATTCTTAAGCTCCACATTTTGAAGCACCTTATCAAAATCATTTCTTCTAAATCTCACAATCATAATACATGTGAAATTTAGTGCAAAATTTCCCATTTAGCATCAAAGAAGTATTTAAATCACAACCAAACAAAACTAAAGGGCGAAGCTAAACAGATGACCTGAAATGGCAATTGATCATCATCATCATCATCATCATTCCAAGACGACTTTCGCCCCAACTGCCATCATCTTCTCAACAATCTTCTCTCCCTCCTCCTTCGAAACCCCGCTCTTAATCACCGCCGGTGCCTTCTCCACCAATTCCTTGGCCTCCTTCAGCCCCAAATCCGTAAACCCCCTCACCTCCTTAATAACCTTGATCTTCGCCGCCGCCTCGAACCCCTCCAGCTTCACCTCAAACACCGTCTTCTCCGCCTGCTTCTCCTCCGCCTTCCCACCCCCTTTCACCCCCACTCCCACTCCCACCCCCGCCGCCGCCGCCCCCGCCTTCATCACCCCCACCACGGGCGGCTCCTTCATCCCCATCTTCTTCATAAGGATCGATGAGAGCTCCGCCACTTCGAGCAGCGTGAGCCCCGATACCTCGTCAACGAGGCGGAAGACGCGGTCGGTCGGGGGGCTCCGGTGCTCGGTTGGGTCGAATTTTGAGGGGTCGTAGTCGGCCGGGAGGCGTCTTTGGTCGATCATTTCTAGGTCTTCTTCGTCTTGATTCGTCGTTGCGGCGACTGCGTTGTTGTAGGTTCTGGAGAGCGGATTCGAGCAAGCGAAGGCATGTGAGTTGGGTCTTTTGAGGACTGATTTGGAGATTCGAAACACTAATTTGGATATTGAAGTCATTTTTGGGTGGATTTGGGGGTTAGAAGATCATCATTGTTGTTGGAGGTGCAGCTGTGTTTTTTTGTGTTGAGGGTTTGCGGTATTGAAGGGGTTTAGAGGTTCCATGTAGTGTGACTTGTTAACAGGTCGACACCCATTAGATTTTTTATTGTCTATACCGTAACGTCTAATAGCATCTTCAATGTAGGTGCGCTGCTATATGCACCTCACAAAAGTAAAAGTGTAAAAGCAAGCCAATTAAAAAATAAAAAGAAAACATAAAATTTGGATCATATAAAGTACCAACTTACCCCTTCACAAATCAAAATTCTCTCTCATAGCCTTTCTCTCTTTCACATTCATTTATCCACCCCACAAATCGTGGCCAATTCTTCCGACCACTGGCGACACCACATTGGTTCTTTCTAGTCCAGAGAATGCTACAATTGGTGTAAGTATGTTCTCCTTCATGTATGATGCACAAAAATAGGACATGAAGCGTTTTGAATGGATGGGTTTGAACAACTTTGTTTGGTTTTGTAGGACTTAGTCATCATAGTTAGGTGTTTTTGATCGAAAATGGAAGATGAACATCTAGGGAATGATGATGTGCAACATAGAGAGGCAGGTGTTGCAACATTTCCTTGGTTTGTCGAATTAGTATTTTGTTAGTAAAATCTCGATTTCGTCTTCTATTTCGGCCTCCCAGGACCGAACCTAATGTGTATGTTCGATTACACGCAACCGAACATACTTCAATTGTTTAGTTGTTAGTAACTGAACATACACATAATAATCGGTTGATGTGCATCGAACCTCTTCATATTGGTCCTAGGAAGCCGAACATACTAAATATGGACAGATGCCAATGACCGAACCTCATATTTTTTAGAATTTTTATTTCTTTAGTAGTCCTTGTTGGAGTTCACGCCTTATGCTTTGATACTCTTTTTTGTAGGAAATAATGGATTCTAGTAAATATCACGACTACACTAATAAATTCATCCGTGAAGCAGCATTTGCAAGTAAGCATGAGGCGATCGATTGGGTGCAAAAACAACGATATAATAGATTGTTTATTATTGTCACAAAGAATTTCAATGTGGGGGGATGGTCGTCATCGAGGAAGGGTGAACATGACTTGTGAGAAGTTTGGTTCTTATAAGGGTATAGTCCAAATAGTTGAGAAAATGAAAGTTGGTAAGGTTGTGAGTATAGTTAAATCAAAAGACGACATGGAAGAGAAGGGCGAGAAAGGGAAATCGAAGAGTAAAACCGACACCAAAAAGTGCGATTGCTCATTTGCCATAAATGTTAAGGAATGTAAAGACTATTTATGACATATGACAGTGGTTTGCGGGTGAGATAACCACAACATCGGGTGTTATATGGAGGTCACTCATATGCTGGACGATTAGGTCCGGGAGAGCATGTTATCATGATTCAGATGACGAAAGGCAACATCAAGCCTTAAGAGGTTCATTTTAAAAAATAGAGATGAATCGAATGCATCAACCTTACGCATAATCTACAACGTAAGGCAAAAGCATATGTTTAATGAAGTCGAAGGAGATCACAAATGCAACAACTCATGCATTTATTGGACACACATGGTTATCTATCGTGGCATTGAAAACATGACCAAATCGACAAGGTCACAGACTTGTTTTTGGTTCATTCGGACTCCATCATGTTACTCTGATGTTTCCCTTTGGTTTAGTTGATAGATTACATGTACGAGACCAATATATATCTTATGTCATTGCTTGAGATAATTGGTGTTACGTTAATGGAGCTCATGTTCTCTATCGACTTTGCATTTATAGCAAGAAATATGCAAGATAACTATATTTGGGTGTTGGAGAGTCTTAAGAACATTGTGGATGGATGGTTTAACCCACACGTGATTCTTACTAACGACAGGGAGTTGGGGTTGATTAAGGTAATCAAGTTTGTTTTCCCCTATACATCTCACTTTCTATGCACATGGCATATTAATAGGAACTGACTGCAAACATGAAGAAATAATTTGCGCAGAATGAAAATTTCAACATTTTTTGAGTAGGTGGAATGTTGCGATGGCTGTCATTTTTTGAAGGTGTGTTCAATTCAAGGATGACGCATTTGCCGCCAAATATGCTTGTGTAAATGGATTTCTAAATTATTTGATGGGAACATGGGTTAGAGATTACAAAGAACGATTTTGTACGAGCATGGACTGACAAAATATTACATCTTGGACATTACACGGCTGGTAGAGTCGAAAGCACACACAATACCCTGGAGAAGAATATTGGAAATTCTCAAGGAAACTCCGTGACTATATGGTCGTACATTAACAACATGATTAAGGGGCAACAAAAGAAGATCAAGGTGTTTTTCGAAAAGAGTTTGAATGTCGTGCAACACGGATTCGATGATAACTTGTATCGTTTGTTACGAGAATTTGTTTCACAGGTTGTATTGGAGAAAATTCACTAAGAGTTGGATCTCGCAAAAAGAGTTGAAATGAATTCCATTAGGTGTGGTTGTGTATTGCGCATGAGCCATGACCTTTCTTATGCCTATGAACTTGCAACTCATCAAATGGTAGGTACTCATCAAATGGCAGGTTCACCTATACCACTTGACTATTTCCATATACACTGGTAAATGTTGAACATGAATCCTGAGTAAGTTCTTAATCGGACAGAGTATAACTTTAAAGATGAAATTAAAAAGGGTAATTGAGATATATGAACGTGTCGGGACCAAGAACTTGTGCAAGAGGATTGTGTAACAACTTTGAGAGATTAGTTATCCATCATCCGTGTTTGTTGTTGTCCCAATAAAGAAACTTAAAACAAAGAGAAGAAAGCCATTAGAAGTGGGGAATGAAAGGTGTCACAACTGGAGAAGAAGAGGAAGGCAACTATAGATGACAAGTTGACGCATCCAGCAAGAGAAACCCATGTCACTTCGAGTATGTTTTTCATCCAGATAAGATACTTAAGTAGGTTACTCATCAAGTGCAATGAAAGGTTCATAGAATGAGGACATGTTTGGATCATCTATCTATCGATGGTTATAGGGGTGTAGTCTTTATGGAATAACTTGATCACATTGAAAAAACCGATGATGTTAGAGGTGATGGTAATTATAGATACAGTGTTGTTGATGTCGATTTTAGCCTTAAACAAGATGATGAGTTGAATAAAATCCGCAACGACATGTGTTGGGAGCTTCATGGGAACGAAACTGTTTGACACGCAATCCTTGTTATGGATCACTACAACAGAATTATATAATTCGTGCAATATTACAAGGATGAGTGCGCTCCACCTCAAAAGTGGATGTGTATGCGTGACATGAGACTTATCATTGCTACATGTTACCAGGTTGTGGTAGTGTCCCTATCACCGAGTGGTAATATGAAATTCTCTCCACTTAAGGGCAAACCACCAAGTTTATCGGCTGAGATGGTCGTAATTAGGATAACACATGTTAATGACAACTATTTTATAAAGGTAAAGTGAACAATTTCTTTTATTCCTACTTATAATTTAATATTGTGCAACATTTTCTTTATCGATGTTCCTCTATCTTATACATGTTTTATTTGATGCAGATACCTCTTTTCCTCCATTGTATCTAGGGTTGTGAAGATATATAAAATTAAAGGCGATAGGATGGAGTGAGAACTTGAACACGAAGAAGCCACCGAAAGTCATTAACTCTCAAGCTGGGACTCCTATTACCGTTGACTTGCGCATACCTAGAACTTCAAGTCGAAGTTATTTTTTGGAACCTTAGTTTGTATACATAATTTACTTTACTTTACTGTACATAAGAAACTTTGCTTTTGTATATCAAATTAATGGGTTAATATTATCATGTCTTGCATCGAATACAATCGTTATTTAGACTAAATTATGTGCACATTATTCAATGATAAATTGCCTTGTTGTCTAAATATTCGTAGAAATGGCATAACATCCTTTGTTCCTTTTTTGGTATTTTCCCCTCCACACCAAAAATTTGATTGGGCAAGCAGGACCGAACATATTTAAAAGGTTCAGTGTTCAAAAGCCGAACATATTCACAAGATTCGATTTTGCCCAACTGAACTTACGTTCAACTTGTAAATACATAAGGTTCAATTGGGTCATTCCAAGCGTTGTCTTTGGGTACGATGACCAATAGCTAAATGTAATAAAAACATTCAGTTGTCCCTAACAAAACATATGTTTCATTTGTAAACACATAAAGTTTGGTTGGTCCCTACCAAAAGTTTTCGTTAGGTACAGTGAGCCATTACTGAACGTAATACAAAGATTAAGTTAGCCTCAACCTAACTTAATGTTAACTTGTACATACGCAAGGTTCGGTTGGCTAATCTCGAACGCTATCGTTACATTTGGTCTGACATAAAAAAACATATTATAAAGATTCGGTTGTTCTCGATCGAACGTAATTACAATACCTATATACATCAGGGTTGGGCGTATGTGACTGAACACTACTATCACCCTCGGTCATGTTTGCCCGCACATTGAGAACACGTTCGAGCCTGTATAAGTTATCACCAGTGTTGTACTCCAAATTCTCAATGGATAGGTGGGATATCTAGATAAACCAAAGGAGATAGTTCGGAGCAGCTTCTCAGGCATATGATGCTCTCGACCATCTAAATCCGGCGAATAAAACATGATCTTATCACCTTTCTCACATCTTTGCTTGGAAGTTGTATTTGACAAGATAGCTTACAGCAGATTTACCTCTCTTCACTTGAGTAGGTTTGTAAAGAAGCAAAGGGATGCGTTGTACGTAGCCCATTTGGTGCAAGAACCTATCCGAGTGGTACGACTTGACAATCGATAAGAACTTGAGGGTTCCCGTGTAAAATGCAATCTTTGTAATGTCATCATCGTCTACCTCGGATATCCGTATGGGTCCCAATTTACCTACACTAAAAAGAACAAGTAAAAAGGTAAGAACAACATAGAAAATTACAATTCAATCAATAACTCCCTATCATATTATAATGGGGTGAAACAAATCAATACCTTGCTTGTTGAGGCCCTTTCTAGAGACCTATGCACCCTCTCCACATTAGATCTATTAAGGCCTTGCTCTTTCTTTTGGATCCACCTACACACATGCGGGAGAGTATATATGTACTTTGTAATGGTGTGTGTGCTAGGCGAAGGTTGAAATGCTCGAATACCTATCCCTACAAACGATAAGAAAAATAATAAGTCAATTAAACTATAAGAATTAATATATTCATTAAGTATTTAAAAAGGTCAAGAAACAAACCTCAAGCAAGGTGAAATACCTCGCAATCTAGTAAGCATCCACGTGATTTGCGCATCTAAGTTGTCGATACAAGTATGCTAGTGCTGCAGCAGCCCATGCATATGTACTAATCTCATCCATATTGTCCAGCAGCTTAAAGAGTTGGACATGTACTTGTGTCGATGTCTTTTCCACAAAGAGGATGAATCCTAGCATATACTAAAGGTACGCTAGTGGTGTGCATTCAACCCGAGGTGTTGCCATCCCTTTCTCTTTGCTCTTCTCCGTCTGTTTTGGTCTCGTCCATCATTTTGACTTCAACCATATTTTCTTCACTTTCACGCCCCCGATGCGGACCAATCGTCATCTCTGCCTTTTTCTTGGAAACATTAAGGCATCTCGACACCAACTTGATAGTCTCTGACTTTGAAAGTGGCTCAACTACAACTGGATTTCCAACGAATGAAATCTTTAACAACATGCTCACATCTTCCAATTTGATGGACATTTCACCAAATGGGAAGTGAAATATGTTGGTTTTCGGTTGCCAGTGCTCGACAAATGCAGAGATGAAAGTCTTTTGTCCTTTTTTGTAAGAGCACTCGGTAAGTGTACTCAACCTCGAGCGATGGATAATTCTCTAAAGGCCAGTAGTGTCAGGGTGACAAGTCTGCAAATCCCAAGCCGCCAATTGGGCACCATGATTAATGCATCTAAGCAATGGTCATTACTGAAATTTAATTTTACAGAAAGTTAGATACATTATCAATATAGAGTTAGTAACAAAAAAATACAAACTATTAAGTTTTTGCAAATCTTGAACGGACTGTAATTTTTTTCATATATATCACAAACTTTGCTTTTATTTTCAAATATATCATAATCCCGATATTAAATTCAACCTCTCTCATAAAATATAAAAAAATGTGCAAAAAAAGGCTCCAACTAGTTGCATATAATGTTGAACATATCATATCTTAGATTGTTTTCTAATTTTTTATTTCCTTAAAAATATAACTATGTGTATATGTGAGCTCAATTTTTCCAAATTTTAATAACAAACGTCAAATTTTGTTTGTAATCCATTGGATCTACGGTCGCACAACCATTGTTAAACCAAGCTGCTCTTTCATAATTTTAAAATCATTAAGCGCATCACGGTTCAAAATTTCTTCCTTTGGAGTAAATTGAAGCAAACATTAGATTCCTTTTTTAGGTCGTCTAGATCCTTAGTCATATATACAATGATATAAGATAATAGTCAAAATGAGATGAAATAAAAGTATCAAAATATGGTAAAATGGACCGCAAAATTGAGGCAATATAAGGTTTGTGATAGATTTGCAAGAAAAAAGTAAAGTTTGTAATATATTTGAAAAATACCAGAGTTTATTCTAGATTTGTGAAAAATCGAATAGTTTATGTTTTTTAGGCATTAAATTTATCAATATATGAAACACAAATTCATTACTAAATTATTAAATGAAATATTACCTCATTTTTCCATATAGCAGCTGCCATATGGTTATTAAAACTGGCTAATATCGAACGATCAGTGGGCCCACCCGGAATAAGCCTCGATGGGTCATCGGTTGGCTCTTACACTACCCTCGGACCTAATGAAGTTACCTTGTCATGTGCTTGTCACGTGACCTTTCTTCTTCAACTTCATCATTTTATTCTTTCCCCTCCCCACTTTTTTCTTTCTTCTGCCTCATCTTCTTTTTCCTCCCCAACCCCTTCTTCTTCTCCTTCAAAACCTTCTTCCGAATCCTTTTATTCTCCCTTTCAAGACCCCTTTTCTTTACCCTATCCAACCTTTTTTCTCTTTCAAAGCTCACTTTTGAGTCCTCATCTTCTCTTTCTTCAACCTTACCTTGTTCTCCATCTTCATCCCCCACTTCTTCTCCTTCTTCTTCCCCCTCTTCCTACTCCTCTTTTGACTCCTCTACATCCTCTTATTCTCCTTTCTATCTTGCTAGACATTCCCTTTTTCCACTTCTACCCATTTTTCTACACTTGAGTCGGAAGAAGAAGACTTAGAGGCGTGTGTCGTGGAAGCCTCAACGTCTAATCTATCTGTAATTCACGAAAACTGTTTGGACTTTCGATAGGATGTTGTGTGAAGGCCATACCCCCACTTGGGGGCTGGGTCCTCCAAGGTGGATGTATATGTGGACACCACACAGGACCTCCCACATATACATCCTTTATGTCCCCCCCCCATATTATGCACGAGTCGCGCGCCTCGCACGCCCGCAAGACCACACGGACATCGGACCGGGGTCGATACATAATATGGGCATAATCTTTCGCCTCCCACGACTCGAACCTGCGCCCTGGAGGCTTAAGGTCGCAGATTTAGCAAGCGCGAAAGATTATGCCCATATTATGTATCGACCCCGGGTCCAGATGTCCTGTGTGGTGATGGGCGTGTGAGGCGCGACTCGTGCATAATATAGGGTGGGACATAAAGGATGTATATGTGGGAGGTCCTGTGTGGTGTCCACATATACATCCACCTTGGAGGACCCAGCCCCAGTGGGGGTATGGCCTTCACATGTTGTTTGAGGTATCCAACAACCACCACAAGTGCTTGTCGATGGCATGGCATCGCCCTCCTCTTGTGTGACAAACCTCTTTGGATTACCCATCCTTGTGGTTCAAATACAAGTTAGGATATAATATTTTTTAGCCAAATTTAAATTTTCATCTTTGTGGTTCGGTTGCTCAGGACCGAAACATGAAGGTAGGTTTGACCACCAACTATCAAACCTCACCCTACTATTCGGTGCTAAAGTACCAAACCTTGCTCACATGTTCGATCACTTGAATTTGAAATTCCCTCACAAGTTTGATTACACATTGCCTAATTTCCCTCAAAGGTTTGGTCACCAACAATTGAACCTTGTGTTGTAGTCTCGACCCTGGACAACAAAACCAAAGTAAATCTTACAGTAACAACATACAACAACAACAAGATTCATCCATTACAAATAACAACAACCAAATCTCACCTTCAAATCAATCCGAGTCCACTAGGCCGACACTCTAACAATCACCAAACCTCTCTTCCTTTCAACATAGTGACAAAATTCATGTCAGCGGGACCAAATCTGACGAAGAGATCGATAAGCAGAGGTGAAAATGGCCGAAAATCGATGAGAGATTATTTTGATTTAAGGGTTTGGGTGAGGGCTTCATCGATGGGGAGGAAGGAATCGTGTTTGAATTGGCTTGTGGGGTACTACCCTAAGTAGGGGTAATTTGGAGAATATACACTTTCATTGGGGGTGCCCTAATCAAACTATAGGTTGCACTCATCATGTGGCTTTGCCTTACACTTTTGTGGGGTGCATGTAGTTTCGTCCAATGTAAATGGGAAAAAATGTGTGTCACATAGAATGAAATGAACATTAGAATTAGAAAACACTCTCCAATGCAAATATTTATTAGCATGTGAACTGACACAACAACAATAATTTCCATATTGAATATCCAATTCTAGATATTATGGGTAGAGGATGTTTGGAAATAGACATTGTAGTACGAAATGTCTAGCAATAGACATTCTTTTTGCCACGTTAGCTCCAATGCTTGTAGTCATCTGCATTAGAGAGTTTTTTTTGTAATGTTCATTCCATCTTATATGACATGCATTTTTCTTCAATCCAAATTCCCATCGGAGATGCTCTAATCCAAGCACTATTAAACCTCATATAAACGGACCTCAATTCATGAGAACTCACCTAAAAGGACCAAGTTTCTTACCACTTGGGTCAACTAGTTGTTGGTTTGATTTGAGTTGGCTTAAAAGATGAGGAATCAAAAATTTCTTTGAATATGGTTTGTTACTCAAAGAATCGCAGTGCGTGGTTAGTTGGTTTTGTTCATGGGGAAGCAGATAGAGTTGTTACTTGTTCAAGCTTTGCAAAGATAATTCAAGTATATCTATATCATACATTTTCAAATGAGTCTCGAAAGAATGTTTAGGAACTAATCGGTCATGATGTCATTGGATTGAATAGAAACTGATGAAAGATCTTTAAAAAAAACACTAATTATTGAATATAAATTAATGTTTATGTGAAAAAGTGTTTAGGGAAACTCATTTAGGTTTATTATCACTTTTTTTGAACCAGGTTTGTCATATTAACACAAATTCTCGTTGAAAATTAAGGTGAGTCATATGGATTTAGGGGTTATGGGCAAAGCTAATTGGTGCCCCTTTAATTTTTGTATGTATTATTTTGAATTGGTATGCGAGCACAAATTCGAAGGGAAAATATTCAAACTAGTATTAATTCTAAAACTTTTTGCCATATTTTTCTTGCTTTTTTCTTCCATACTCATGATCAACATTAGAGGATTCTTCATTAATTGAATTACAACTGAATTAGTTTCACGATAATTAGTACTCACAATTCCAATGTAGATAAAAACAAAACCTTTGAAGTCACAATCTTCAATTTTTAGATGTACTTTGTTCGATTTGAGAGTGGGGGTACGAAAGAATATGAAAGAAGTACAAACAAGTTTTGAGTTTTGACATGAACCGATAATTCTTAAAGCTATTCTCAACTAGCCGCTTTTTCTTTTCCCCGAACCCTAAGCTTATTTTTTTGATTTTCTTAAGTGATATTTTTATCTTGAACAATCGTCGATCCTCCTTTTAGATTGGTGGTGGTTTTAATCACATCCTTTTGCACTTTAGTCATCTAATAAGATGTAAATCTAGTCAGATTTGTGAAGATTGGCTCCATTCTTATTGTGGTACATCTTCCTCAATAGTTGTGCGTGGGTTTAAGCGGCAAATGGATTGGTCTTTTTAGTGTTTTTTTCATTTTATAGTTAGTTTGTCTTCCCTAGTCGGAAGTCTTTGATTTTGTCTTCCCTTGTTAGAAGTCTTAGGTTTTACTTCCCTAGTTGGAAGTTTTGTTATTCGTTATGTGGTGTAAGTAGTTTTTGTTTATTGTCATGTGTTTCAACATTGCAGACAACAATCCCTGATGTCACAATGTTTCAATTTCATGATCACATTCACAACCAAATTAATGGCAGTTCTTTTGAACAAATAGATTAGCGAATCAATGTAATTTTGATTCTATGTTTGGTCATGTACCGAGCCATGAATGATTAATGAAATTTTCATTTTTCTTCAAAAAAATGTTTGAGTTTTAATCAAATAGGGTTTCTATTTTTTGTTGCTAAATCTCCAACTTATTTGACAAAAATAAAGTTTTCAATTAATGATTTTACTCAACCTACTTGTCAAAAAAACTTTGGTGAGATGGACGAGACATCGATTGCCAAAATGAAAGGCTTAGAGAGGTTATGGGTTCGATTCAGTTGAAGTCGAAAAAATGAACTCAACCTTCTTAAAATTTAAATATTTAATATGTACGATGAGAGTTTCCTTTAACTATAGTCTATATAAATGTTGGACATGGAAGTACGTAATTTTATGTTTTTTTTTTTTATATATTATAATACAAAAAAGTCACAACTTCCAACTTATATAAATATATCTTTATCTTTAATAAATAAATAAATATTTACCTATAATAATATAATGTGGGAAACTTGAGAAAGCCTTGGCTTTAAAAAATGAGGCCTCGAGCCGTCACCCTATTGACCACTGTTACAGGTCGACCTTGCATGGAACCAAAAGTCATGGCATTGGACATGCTAACTAATACCAAGAAATCGCAACAATAATGTTGCGCCAACTATGACTCACGAGGTTTTGGCTCGACTCCCCAACGAAGATACGATGGTAGGTTTTCTCTAAGTAGCTCTTCAACCAAGGACATAATCAACTTTTTTAACTTAAGTGGGAGTCAAACTCACAACCTCCTCAAATCTTGCCTTTTGACAAATGAAGCACTACCATTTCACTAAAGATGCTTTGAAATAATCAACTAGTTTAAAAAGCACCATGCACCATACATGTAACCACATCAAATTTCTACCAATATGTTTTAGTGTAAGATTTATCCCTTTGTATCACCATAGAAAAAACTCAATAGGTTTATCGCAATTGGTTAGTTGAAAAAATTGAATTGGGTTGGGAGTACAAAGGCAAATTAGGCACAAATTAGTTGCAGACATGTTTTTTGTGAAGTATGCAATAAATGTTGGACTTTTTTGGCTTAAGACTTATAGCTTCTATTTTTGTGTGTTAATACTTGATTAGAAAGTCTAGTTTATTTTTTGTGAGATTGTTTAGTTTCACGGAGCGTGGGGTTTTCCCCAACAGTGGTGTCAGAGCAAGGTTCATTATTGGGCTCGAATGTTAGTTGTGCGACGACCCCGCACCCCGAGGCCGCCCTAAGGTGTCGTCGTGTCGTGCGCTCCTCGCTTAGTGAGCCCAGCTACACGTGTCCGACTGCACGTCTATCTCATGTCTTGTTATTCATGTCCACGCGTGTGTTATTAGTTTAGTTAATTAGTTGTTCACATTTTTCTTAAGTTATTTCCTTAAGGCTTTGCATTCCTTATATTCAACTATCTATAGCTTATTCAAATCTTAGCCGTGCTAGTGGTTGTGTTTTACAAGTTAACAATAAATCAGTAGAAGTCTTAATTTGAGCAAGTAAAGTATAAAGTTCATCATAATATAACATCATCCATATGAGCATGTCCTACTGTAGAAAACCTGTAAAGTACTCTGCATATAGGCGACAATACCATAATACAGTTTATATGTACATGTACAGTGTAACTCTAGTCTCCCTATACCCAAAATGGAACAAAATATCAAATTAAACATGTACTAGTAGGTCATTGACAACGGGCAATCATATGTAGTCACCTAGGATCCCCTTGCCCCTACTGGTACTAGGATCTCGCACTCGATATCACAAAAGATAAATGACGAGTCCAGTGAGTAAAATCCCAAAGAACTCCTTTAAGCATTTGCATGATAAAGTAAAAAAAATTCAATAAATATTGTTAAATAGACATGCAAAATGTAAAAGATAGAAAACTGTAATTGGCTCATCGCATGAATAAATAACTCATAAGCTAAACAAAGTGTGTGTGCTCGTTTCAGGTGGACTAGATTGTACTTCGGGTCCCAGGATCCCTTCGTTAGATGCCTCAAATACTCTTTCGCCTGGTCCCTCAAGGCGCTAGCCAAATCGTTGAGTCACTGACACGTGCACCAGAAGCAAGCTTGAGTTGCCATTCACCGAGGGTCGGGTCACAATTGCTTCAATCTAGCGATTCATGAATACACAACGAGGAAATCCGGGGGAGTAAACTCAACCCACATCCAACTAACCGAATGGAGTAATGAAAACAAGCATGAACGATAAATATGGAAGTCAAAATAGAATTAAATACTCATTTTTTTAATTGGGTTTTACAAACCTCAAAACGCTCCCTAATTTCCCCGGACTCCCGCATATGGCCCGACTAGTTCCCTAAAATCAAGCTATGGTTCCCTAACTCCCTGTAGTCCAATTTTATAAGTTTAAGTTGGTTACAAGTGTTTAAATATGTATTAAGTTGAAAATCACCAAAACAACCATTAACTTCACTTTTCATATGTGATTAGCGCGTTTGTCGATTTGTGTAGAGTACTAGGTGTGATTAGTGCACTAGGGAACATGTTTAAAGCGCTATTCTTCTCCATTTTGAAAAACAGTGGAGCACCCATACTAGACATCGTGCTAGCCGGTTTGGTTAGCGTGCTATCTGCTCTGGGTGCCATAATTATCAACTCAAGAATTTTGTCCCCAACACCCGAATTGGCTAACCTAACCCAGTAACCTCATTCTCCACTCAATGGGAACTCAAAAAATCATTCACAACAACAAAAACAATAATAATTGGATCAAAATCATAAAATTCATTCATTCACTAGTTTTTTTTCCCAAATTCACTAAAACCCAAGTTTCTTCAAAATTAGTTTCTAATTCTCAATTAAAACGTTAATTATACTTTTAATGCATCAAGAATTCATAAAAAAATTGTGATCTAATCCTCCAATTCAAATTTAAACCAAAGCATACCAATTTGAGCTTGTTTGAATGTGTAGGAGATAAAGAAGATGATTACCTTATGTTTGATCCCTTAAGTTGTCCTCATAAACCCTCAATCCCTTTGAATTCCATCAACGAACCTTCTCTATCATCTTAGATTTGCATGGATTGTGTTTATTGGTGATGAGCAAATCCCACTCACTTGATATTTATATGTTTGTTATGATCTAATGTGCTATGCCTATCTTCGAGGACAATCTTATGGCTCCAAATCAAGTTGTCCATACCTTTTTGACACAAATATATGACTCCATCTATCCTAGTCTTACTTAACTAGGATCATCTAGATACACATCCAGGGTCCACATTAGATTGACCAAACTATAGGCCTTAAGTTATTTGATTTAATTAGCTTATCTTATTCCCATTCAATCATATGGTTAGTGTTTTATTCACCAAGTTTTTACAAATTTGTGGTCACACCAACCCTCGACTACTCGGCACCCGGTATCTCGCATTCTAAATACGCATCCCGAAGCATTCCATAGCCTATTGTCTAAAATTAATCGACTTAGCCTATGGTTATATTACCCATTTTACTTGAACAATTAGTCATCTTACGTGAATTAGTCGAGTTTTCTAGTGTGACCATAGTTCGTCTACCCGATACCCGCGCTGACATGCATTACGAAGTGAATACCCGTCACACAATCTAGCACGATATAACTACAAAACTACACACATGCGATGTATTATCAATTAAATTCATAAATATACATCATAAATAAGCAAATCAACATATAAATATCTAGCGTACCTAGATCGACATGTGTTCTAGCCTACCCGTAGCGTCCACATGGATCTGAGCTATTGTCTTAATCTGAGATTTACGAAATAAATAACAGCTTCAATAAAAATGGGTCATTACAAGCTGTTCAAGATGAGGACGAAGAAAAAGAAAAAGTGAGAGGTTGTGTGTGTGCTGAAAGAAATTGCGACTAATGTGAATTTTTGTTTATTTGAGTGAGTTATGTTTCCATTGTTGAAGTTATTCTAGATCTACAACGATTTGGGGAGGTTCTTAAAGTGTGAAACATGTTTCCTTGGGTTCACATTGAACAAATAGTTATATAGATCAATGGTTGATTCTGAATGTCTTAGTTTAATTTGTGAAGCTATGAAAGAAGATAATTGGGTTGTGTTTGAAGGTGTAGATAATTTATGTATTTGAATAGGGATCGAGATTGGAATGAGTGGAATTGTTGTAGAGAAGATTGGAATGATTGCTCTTATTGGCCAAAAGGAGAGGGGACACTTAAGTGAAGAGGATGATGCATGTTTTAAAGGTGGTTGGTGTCTTACGGGCCCACAATTCAAATTCTTTAACTGAGATACAGGTGAGTTGCTAAGATCTTTACTTTGTGGAGGTTGGTATGTTAATTGGTTGCTCGAAGGAGATGTTTATTTAAGATGGAGCTTTCTCCGAGATGGAGTGTTTAAGTGAAGAGTGGTCAACCATGATATTTGATTGAGTGTTCTTGTTGCAATGTGAGTATTTGATGGTTGGCTATTGATAAGTGGATGTTTGTTTAAAGGATCAAGATTGATTTGGGTGAATGTGTGTGGCCGTATTAATCGGTTGATCTATTAAGTATGTGACTAAAAGAAATGATTAATTGAGTGAGTGTGTGACCAAAAGAATTGGTTAATTGAGTGAGTGTGTGTTGTGGAGCGACATTGGATGGAAGCATGACATAAGTCTTCTTGGATTTGTCATCTTCATTTGTGGTTGTTGAATCACGAAACTATTGAGTGAGTGGGTGGTTCAGTCCCCACTCGGACATATCGACTCCTTGACCGAAGTAAGCATGATTTTTGCTGTGGGTTTAATTGAAGAAGATGGTGTGTGCATAGTAATAAGGGGTGACTTTAGTGTGGTTGCCTCGGGATACGTGCTGAAATTACATGCATCCCAAGAGCATTTCAAGGTACACACTAAAATTATATGCGTATCGAGATCGACCTCGTAATGTGTGTAACCAAAATAAAGCATGAATAAAACTCGTAATTGAGTCTAATAGAAATCGTTAAATAATTTAGGGAATTCGGACGCGTCAAACGAGGACAGTACGGGCTTCGAGTACATCGAGCGACATACGTGACTAGGCAAATGGTAAGTAAACCAGTTAGAAAATGTACAGTAGTTCATTGAGCTTGCATGTTTGATTGATGTTGAATCATGTCATTTTCTTGGAATTCTCACTCTTATGAGTGTCCGAGGGCCAAGTGAGTCGTACTCGTGTCTCTGATTGGAGTGGTTGCCGGCTCGCAACCGGGGCCATGACCTCGAGTCACAGTATTTGGTCGGAATGAGATGTGCTTTATCCGGGGCGCCGTTGATATCCCTCATTCGCCACATTTTAGGTACGGCGATGCCGCATCCGATGATCGAGTCTGCTTGGCGTTGCCGCGACTCTGCGACCCCGACCCTGTGGCACCCGCATTCGGTGGTCTTAGACTACTTGGGCTCCTCTCTATATTGTTTCCTTTGACACTCATTCTCGTTGTACTTTCATTGTTTCACAGTCTCATTATCATGCATTTCGTACAATTTTCTTTTTATCTGCATGACTTTTAGACTGTTTCATTTTATCTTGAATTACTATTTATATTATACTGGAATTTACTTACCTGGGCTCGTCAATCTCGTGTTTGACTGAGTGCAGAGCCGCAGACGAGTAGCAGAGGGAAAGCTCCATAGCTAGGTGAAATTTTTTGTATATCTTGTATTGCTCTCCTCCGATGGTGATATATTTATGTTGGGTTCCACGAGTTATTTATTGCTATTCACGATGGCTATTACTATTTACTTGTAATGAGGGGTTGATCGTTGACCTTGTCTCGAGGGTCCACGTGGTGGAGTTTTATTTTGCCAAGGTGAAGATTGCTAGATTTTTTGGCTCAAAACTTATAGTTTCTATTTTGATGTGTTAATACTTACTTAGAAAGTCCAGTATTTAGCTAAGTTTCTAATTATTTCGTGTTTAGGAGGTTTCTAATTAAGTTTTTATTTTTATTTTTATTTTTTGGGTAATGCCTATTTATATGTTTAGGTGAATCAGTAAGTTTGATGTCTATATAAAGACTCATTGATTATTTTGTAATATAAAAGTTGTGAGAAGTTTTGATGAATTGAATAAACTTTTCTGAGTTTATGTGTATTTATGAGATTGTTTATTTCGTTGTGCATGGGTCTTTGATAAATGTTTAGACTTATATGTAGGACTAATTTAAAGGTATAATTGGATTAAATATCTTGGAATGAGCTCTAATTGATGGTATTTATGTGTTTTCAGGTATACAAGATATAAAAGAGACAAATGAATGATTTCATGATGAAATGAGGAGAAAAAGCACGAAAGTACATTTGACGTTGTGGCGTAGACCATTGACATTATGGGATAAGAGTGCAAAGCGTGGGCAAGTTGTGGTTAAAGCTTGGAAATCCATAAAATTGTGCAATACACTTGAAACTGGGCGACGTTGTGGGGTTACACACACGATGGGCCAATACACACAAAGCGTCGAGCCTATTGAGGGGAGAAAACTCATACACAAAAGTAGAAGCTGTGGCGATGCCATAACTTTACATAGACAGTGTGAATTACGTGCAGACAACGCCGGGAAATAAAATATAAGTTTTTAGAATTCTAGTTCATTTGGAATTGTTAATATGGTTTCTAATTGTATTCTTATAAGTCTAAGAAGTATAAATAAGTATTAGAACATGAAAATATAGCCACCATCATCAATTATCATAATTTTACATAGAATATCATAGTTTACAATAGATAAGTTGTTTTTGAGTATTGAGAAGAGTTTTAGAGGATAAGACATTGAAGACTCTAGTTGTGGTTATTCGGTATTGTTCTTTGATTTAATTTGTACATAATCTTTAATTGCAATGAATACCATGATTTGTGTGTTGATTTCAATTATGAGCGAGTAGTTTAGTTATCTTAGATATCAATGGATCTTATAGTATGGATGTTATGCTAAAGGAAGTATGAATGAATTATAATATTAAAAAGTGCAATGGTTAAACTTGTATTGATTCTATACGTAATGCTATGAACATCTTGATCACGTGTTTGTTGATTATAGGTTTTAGGAGTTACCATGGCCATTGGATCTCTTAAGCCGAATATGAACAATACAAACATAAAATATATAACATTAATAGATAGTTATTGATTAAGGAGGCACGGATAGTAAATTTAAGTGGTTATGAATATTAGATTTGAAACTTAATGCTATATGAGACTTACATTATTCACACCGATAGGCGGAGTTCTAATATACGCCTTAGGATTTTTCCACCACGATAGTAGGTTGAATTGAATATGAAGGAAATTTGTCTATTCTAATTGAGCATTGCACATGCATAATGAAGTTGAAGGTAGTGAGTTATGGAAAGCATAGTAATTCATTACTTAGGTGAAATTGTGAACTAAGAGTACAAGTTAATTTACATTATTTTATAAAATAGAGTATTTTAGTTAAAACCAATTAAAAAGAGATCTCCTTAGCAATAAAGTAAATTTAACTAAGTAAACCGTGTTCGGTTAAGCCTTTCCCAGATGACGATATCCGTAATCAACCTTTGTTGATCACATTATTACTACAATTGAATTGTTATACTTGCGATTTTGAGACCAAGTTTTTAGAGCCGTTGCCAAGGACAAAAAGCTACAATTAGTTTAGTTTACTAAGTTGTTAAGAGTTTTTAATGTACTGTATTTTTAATTTTAAGTTGATTGACCCTACTGTACTTGATCTACTTTATTTTTGTATTAGGTGTTTAGGGATGTAAATGTCAGTCCCTGTGACGGCCCCTCTCCTAATCTAAGGCACCGCCCAGCCTAATCCCGTAATTAAGCCCTAATCATATCAACGCAGGACTCAACTATGTATTAGTCAGCCTTTACAACCTAAACGCCTCTTTTCTCATGTTTAGGATAAGTAATACACTAGTCCTACTAGCTAGTTTATAAAATTTAAAGTTAATTAAAACTTTTAATTAAATTAATTATTTAGCAGAAGTCTTATTGGTTATGTAGAAGCAATTAGTAGATTATGTGGAAGCCATTTATAAAACCCTAAGTGTGAAAAACCAGGAAATGACATCATATATATAAAGACCTCAAAATGCAGTGAAACAGTAAAATAGTCTACATCAGGTCGGGGAAACTAACACTCAACCCAATATACAACCCAAATAGCATTTGAAAGACATATAACATATACAATCAAAATACCAAAAGAAGACCTACAATCGATGTAGTGACGCGACACGGGCTCTGGGATAATCATTGATCTTCTCCTTGCCCGGTCTGTTGGTAGACGGCTCTGCACCCACCGTCATAAAAAAGACGGTGAGTACAAGAATAAACATTAATCCCGGATGACAAGTTTAATTTGCATTTTCATATATTCAAATGGTATTTAAAAACATATAAATGAGAAAACTGGAAAATAAATCATATGCGAGTAAATACCAGAGTTAAACAAGTGATACTGACACTAGGATAAGGAGTGGTGATTTAGGTTCGGTCGGTAGTGAAACATGTCACTTCGACTCAATAATCATATAGCACAAGGGACTCTAACACAAGTGTTACCAAGAACTCTAATGTGTGTGACCACCTCAGGGACTCTAACCCCGAGTGTCATACAATGTCAAGTAACACGTGCCGACATCCCCAGGGACTCTAACCCCATGAGTCGCGCACACTTCGATCGAGTACGAGACCTAAATGCGAAAACTACTTTTAAAATTTCAAGAAATACCAAGTATGGATTGTCAAGGCATAGGCACATCTACACGCCTAAACAAATAATGAATACAAGTCCCCTTAAACATTTATAAGATATTCACTAGCCTAATAGCATGCTATTTATCATTCAATTCACACTTAAAACAACAAGAATAGACATAGCATGAGATAGAATCAATGAATCAAATCAAATGAATTGATCTCATGCAAACTAGACTCATCAAGTGAACATAGACACAAAGAACACATGATATAAGAATACAAAGACAAAATAGTCAAAAAGGACTATGCAAGGATATCAATTAATAGAAATGAAATGCTAAGTAAAGTTGTCATTAGGTATACTCACAGCAACAAAGTAAAGTCCTAGCTTTATCGACCTCCTAACACTCCAAATCTTGTATTCGGTCTCCCGTACCCTTTTCCTAAGTTCTTGAGTTTGGTATCTCATTAGTTCAAATATAGTAGGTTTAAGCTCAATTTAGTGGTGTTTATTGTGTATTTAAATTGGTTCAATATACTTTAAATCAATCTTCCTAAATCAGTCCCTAAAGACTAATTAAGTTTCAATTTCAGTCCTACACTTCAACGCAATTTTTAGGCATGAAATAGTCAAAATATCGAAATCCTCCACCAGAACAATTATTGTTGGTCTGTCTCTTAGCTTTCCCGAAAGGTTTAGTTTGCAAAATCCCGATTTAAAATGAAGGAGATATCATGATTTTACTAGACGTAGGTGTAATTGGAATTTTGTAGTTCAATTCATGACCTACATCTACGGGGCTACGCCTAAACATAAAATCCACTAAGTAAAGAACAATGGATACATGACTCTTCACGTAACTCCCTCATTGAGCTCCTCCTTTCATCTCCTTCACTCCTCCCATGTACTTTATACAAATCTCCCAATACTTGCACGGTGAGGCTCACCCCTTACTGGAATACCCAAGTTTCCTTTGTGATTACAACTTAAAGATATAAGTGAACAATATGTTTATAAAAATACAAAGTAGATGAGCTACATACTCTACCAACTTTGAATATAAATAGACGGTGTAGACACTTAATCTCAATCATCTCAATCGATTCTTGATTCGTCTTCATCTTCAAAAACCAACCACGTTTCATCACAATATTCACATGGTTAATATGTCTCAGATAATCCGCTCCGCTATCAACACATCTTCTATTTCCGTAGATAAGATCATATTCGCAACTGATCGATTCTGAGATCATGTTGCAACTGCATATCGCCTTGTTGCAATCGACTTATCCTTGTCCATTCTCAACTGATCCAAATTGATTCAAGGATAAGTTCCAAAAAACTGATTTAGAGATCAAACATCTAACTGATCTCTGGATGGTTTCATTAGCACGTGAAATACATCATTACAAGTCATTTACTCAAAACCGACAATCAAACGGGTAATGACATTAACATCATCTTCTTTTTTAATTAAAGGTAATCTACCGAAGTAAAACAAGTTACTTTATTTTTTAGAAAAACAAACAAAAATTAATTGAATCTAGAATAATACTAAAAGAATAAAAAATGAAAAAAACTAAAAAACGCGTTTTAAAAGGAAAATGATACAATGTCTTTTTCTTTTCAAAGTGAAAATGCTGCAACTTGTCACTCCAAAGTCACCTTAAAGTCACATATGATGATGTGGTTTGCAGGTAGGGCGTGAAAATATGTGTGATTTTGG
This sequence comes from Stephania yunnanensis, assembly GCA_039657365.1. Taxonomy (NCBI): domain Eukaryota; kingdom Viridiplantae; phylum Streptophyta; class Magnoliopsida; order Ranunculales; family Menispermaceae; genus Stephania; species Stephania yunnanensis. The sequence continues at coordinate 45,836,346 of CM077585.1, read as the reverse complement.
AGTGTGAGCACATAGTTTCCAATACATAACTCGCGAGGTATGCATCTCGAGACGTATGCAGAAGACTCCCAGGGACTCTGGACTGCACACCATGTCACTCGGATGCGACCTTGAGTGTGAATTTGGGGTGTCATTGTAGCATTTTTTTTTTTAATCGAATCTAGAATAATATTAGAAGGTCCTAATTTTGATCAAGAGAAAAGAAACACTAAACTATAGTTTAATCGTAAGTTTGCAGATAAAAAAATCGCTCTATATATTTCTCTGACCTTTCTCTACTCCTCCAATCTCATTCCCAAACCAAGCACACCCAAAACCCCTCTCTCCATCAATCAGCAAACAATGGAATTGTTGGAGGCTGGAAACTCCCTGCCATCAGGCCCAGACGCCGCAAAGCGCAAGGTCTGCTACTTCTACGACCCTGAAGTAGGCAACTACTACTACGGGCAAGGGCACCCCATGAAGCCCCACCGCATCCGCATGACCCACTCCCTCCTCTCCCACTACGGCCTCCTCGGCCACATGTCCGTCCTCAAGCCCTTCCCCGCCCGCGACCGCGACCTCTGCCGCTTCCACGCCGACGACTACGTCTCCTTCCTCCGCAGCATCACCCCCGAGACCCAGCAGGACCAGCTCAGGCAACTCAAGCGCTTCAATGTCGGCGAGGACTGCCCCGTCTTCGACGGCCTCTACTCCTTCTGCCAGACCTATGCTGGCGGATCCGTCGGCGGAGCTGTCAAATTGAACCACGGCCTGTGTGACATCGCCATTAATTGGGCTGGCGGGCTGCACCACGCCAAGAAATGCGAGGCGTCAGGGTTTTGCTATGTCAATGATATTGTGCTGGCGATTCTGGAGTTGCTCAAGCATCATGATGTGAGTTTGTTTTGGTTGTTTTTTTTAAGGTTTTTTTTTTTTTTAGTATTATTAGATGTAGTTTGGTGATTGTTTGTTATCTACTTGAAGTTTCATATCCGATGCGTTGTATTGTGTTAATGGGGTTATTAGGGATCGATTGGAGAGATTTCGATGGGTTGCGATAGGTTTTTTTTTTTTTTTTTTTTTCTTTAAATCTTGGCTAACGCTACAAACTCTTTCCGCTAAGTCTAGTTGAACGAGCCCATTATGAACACGGTCTCTATTTTGTCGAGTTTTCGTTGCCTATTTTGTTGTCAATTGAGCTTTACATGTCGAGTTCACTTTCTGTTGGAATTTGAGTGGTGTCACTGTCAAATCGTATCTTCCTCACTTTGGATCTTGGTTTCAGTTGCTAACTTTCCAGGATCATCCAACGTAGTTTTTGCATTGTCTCTTCTGTATTAGTAAAGGCAAATATTTAGTAAGAGATTACTTTATATTCGGCTTAGATTTAATTTTGCGATACTGGTCCTGCCACCCTAAGAACTCTCATGGTCCTGCCACCCTAAGAACTCTCATTGTGGAATTCTTTGAATTCTTCAACAGCTATGTAATATTTGTCTTCGTTTGCATTTTTATTTTTATGAAAAATATTTACATTTGAGCGTTCATTATTTAGTATACGAGTTTTAGAGCCCCTTCTGGGTATTGAATCCACATAAAACAACTAGTATATAATCTTTATGTTGTTGGAGCCATCTTGCTTTAATAATTTTGTGGTGAATATTTATAGGGAGCGACTATTAGCCTCCCACTACTATATGCCAGCCCCCCTTTTTTCATGTGGTATTACATATGAATAACCCCCATTAAATTAATTAATGTACTAAGTACGCCCTTAAATAATAGTGAAGTTTCTAAAATACCACCAAGCTTATTTCAAGCCCCCACCTAATCTACCCCTTTCAATTCACACTCCTCCAATTACTCAAACGCCTAAACCTCTAATCGACAACAATACTATAAGCTATGTTGTCTTGATCGATCTTCTGAAAACCTCCTTTGAAAAATCATCATCAAGCGGAAGAAGCAGTGTTGAAGGATTGGAAGAGATATGTAAAGGCTTTCGAGATAGGTCTAAGGCAAGCTAAACTATGTAAGTAGAGCTCCATTTCAGAGCCTTTTAAACATGTTTGGTTTGACATGTGAATTGGCTAACAACAAAATAACAATACATAGCACCCAACATTAATAAGAATTTTTTAGTTTTTGATGAAGATTGATAAGAATTTGGTTTATAAGGAGAAAATTGGAAAGTAGGTGTCATTAAATTGGGCTGCCATAACATTAATGAACATATATATGTTCATAGTTTTATTGACCAAAAGCACGTGCGGCATCAACATGGATCAACAATAAGGCCGTGAGCCTGTTTGGTAGCGGTTCACTTAATGAGACGCTGGCCAAAAGTATAGGCCGCTACGACCAATGGCAGCAACACCCCTTCGCACCACTGCCTTGTTTTGCAGAGGCTCATGAAATGCGTCACATTTCATGAGCCTCTGCAAAACAAGGCAGCGGACCATCATGAGAAATACTCCCTCCTTAATAAAAGAACACCCAAAAAAGTCTAAACTTACATCTAGTTGCTCCATGGCCCATTCGAAAAGTAGAAGAGCAGAAGGTGTGGGTTTAATTTGGCGTAGGTGTAATGAGTGAGAGGAGAAAGGAACGGGCTATAGTTTAATGTTGAGTGGGGTGTAGAGAGTGGAGAGAAGAAGAGGAAATGTTTTGAAGATTTAATTTTGGGGTGGGGTAGGGAGTGAAAAGTAAAAAATGGGAATGAGATGTGTTTAGAGTTTAATTTGAATAATAAGGACTTCTATGTAATTTAAGTAAGAGTATTTTAGTCTAAAAAATTATTAAATAAATAGGAGGGCTGATATAAGCTAAAGGAGGGGCTAGTAGTTGCCCCCTATTTATATTTTTGCCTCGTGTTTAGAAGTGATAAAAATCTTGGTGGGACGATGTGTGGGTTGACAGTTATGAGGCTACTTAGTCATTTATGGGATCTGTTCTTGTCTTCTTGGTCCTGGAAGATGGGCATTGGGAACATTTTTAGTAGTTGCATGAGGAAAATCTGTATGTTTGAAGACGGTTCTTGTGAGCCCATGCCCGTTTTTATTCAATGTAGGTGCATTGGTGACTTCATACATTTCTCTCAACTCGCTAGTCCTGCTCAGAATTATATCATTCTTTTTAGTTTTTAAATTATCCATTATATGTTTGTCTGTTGCCGCATCACTTACTTCCTATTCTATATCATTCATCTTGCAGCGTGTTCTATATGTGGACATTGATATTCATCATGGAGATGGTGTGGAGGAGGCTTTCTACACTACAGACAGGGTTATGACTGTTTCATTCCACAAATTTGGAGACTATTTTCCTGGTACAGGAGATATACGCGACATAGGCTATGGGAAAGGAAAATACTACTCCCTCAATGTCCCCCTCGATGATGGAATTGATGATGAAAGTTATCAGTCCTTGTTCAAGCCAATCATTGGTAAAGTTATGGAAGTGTTCAAGCCTGGCGCTGTAGTTCTTCAGTGTGGGGCAGATTCCTTATCTGGAGATAGGTTAGGCTGCTTCAATCTTTCCATTAAAGGCCATGCAGAATGTGTCAGGTATATGAGATCCTTCAATGTTCCACTGTTGCTGTTGGGCGGTGGTGGATATACCATTCGGAATGTTGCTCGCTGTTGGTGCTATGAGGTATATTAATTTGGCTTAATTATTTTGTAAATAGAGTCCAGTGTGTAATCCGACAAGCTCTTTGATGTCCTATCTGCCAGTTGAGAATGAAGCTATGAAATTATTTATATCTTGAAAGTGGCTTATCAGTCCAGAAATTTATGTAATTCATCTCGTCCGGATGAAAATTTTAAGTCATAACTTTTTCCTAATGAAAACTATTATATGCATGCCCTAAAGTGCTTTAGTTTCTGCTGTTTCACCAACAGTCACTTAGGTTGGCAGTTGGGACCAAGACCCAAATGTTAGGGTTAATAGCTCGATTCCCCTCCTTTAATTTGAGGAACTTTGGTCGCTCTTTGAGCTCTTGAAGCCTTATCGTTGATCTGATTGGACTGTTAGTGGGTTCAGTGGTATGAAATTGCTAGATTAGTTTTCAAATATTACAAGTGGGTATTGGGGCCAACAAGGTGGTCAACTTCCTAACTATCGTTGATCTAATTATGCTTTTAACCAAAGAAAATCAACCTTGTGTTTTTATTTATGTTTTGTTTGATAAAGCATTGGCCTTTGAGATCCTTTCCAAATTTGAAGAATTCACTAGTAATACAGAAATCAATGTTGTTAGAGTTGCTGGTGTTTGAACTTCATTAGGTCCTCAACTTCCTAATCTGTTACCTGGCATGTGAAGCTTAATAATTTGGATCTCTATTTGTTGCAATCTCTGGAAGTCGTATTTTTATCTCTGGCATTGGAATGTCCTCGATTTGTACCTTCATTTAAATGTGTATTTTTCTTGTTAATTACATTTTCTCTGAAGGTTAAAGTAGTGGGTGGCTTTTTCTGTTGTTGCATTATTCTTTAAGAACACGTAGAACAACCGATTTTCAAATATGTATTTACTGCTAATTTGTGGTGCGAGTGCATTAATTTCTCATACTAAATATGACTGAGTGGTTCACAGAGACAAAGGGACTTGTTCAGAATTCTTTCCTTTTATGTCTATGAATTGGATGCATACTTTTATTAATTATTTTATTGATGCGTTTTGAGTAGACTGGTGTTGCTCTCGGTGTGGAAGTTGAAGACAAGATGCCACCACATGAATATTTTGAGTACTTTGGGCCAGACTACACACTTCATGTTGCTCCTAGTAATATGGAGAACAAAAACTCGCGCCAGTTGCTTGAAGGAATAAGATCGACGCTTCTTGACCAGCTCTCGAAGCTACGACATGCACCCAGTGTGCAATTTCAAGAGCGACCTCCTGATACTGAGCTACCAGAGGTTAGTTGGTGTTATTTCAAGAATTTAGCTTTCTGCTAACTATTCGTGGTGTTAGAATTTGTAGGTTACTCAAATGAGTGTTTGTTTTTTGTTCATTGCATTGCCTTGGATTGGATAAAGAACTAATATTTTTGTCTTTAGATATGCACACTAAAAATTTATCTTCCCGCAAATATGTAAGATTATTGCATGCACATATGGTCGACAGTGGACATCAGAATCTTTGTGCCAACACAGTCACGCTATTTAAAAGAAGTATGAGCATTCCTTGGGTCACGATAACCATGGTAGAAAACTAAAGTGAGATGCATTAATGACAGTGGTGGCATGGATGTTGAACTTGTACAATTCACTAGTTTAATTATTCGAGTATATTCGTCACCCCACGAGCCAAAATGTGGTTACGTTTTGCTGTACTGAATGGGTTCCTCTTATTTTTTTGGTCAAATTCGTTTTGATTTAGTGGATTGGCCTTCGGATTGGACTTAAAAGTTAAAACCAGCCATGGCCATCTTTTTCAAGTTGGTTAATTTATAGCCTTACCACTTCAGATTTTTTAGAGCACGAAATCTGTATTTTTTATTATTTTTTTTGAAAATATGAAATCTGAAGTTGTCTTGTCCAAAATTGCCAAATCAAATGGTTGTTTCTTTTTCTTTTAAGTTTTTATTCTCAAGATCCTTTGATTTGATTTCCTTAAATATGATGCAACATTTGCATAACACCTAGTTAAGGAGATCCTACATCGTGAAATTTGTCTTGGTTTATCATGGTTAATTTGTTCATTTAGATTTAAGTGAGTTGCATATAACAAAAAATTTCTAGAAAGAAAAAGAGTGCATGCTAGATACATAGACACTATTAAGGATATGTATGATGGAGTAGTAACGAGTATAAAGACATTTGGAGGAGCTACAAAAGAATTTCCCATTACGATAGGACTACATCAAGGATCGGCTTTAAGCCCATATCTATTTACTTTAGTTATGGATGAACTAACTAGACATATTCAAGAGGATATACCATAGTGTATGCTATTTGCAGATGATATTGTCTTAGTGGATGAAACTAAAGATGGAGTGAATAGGAAATTATAACTCTGGAGAAATACATTAGAATCTAAAGGCTTTAAGTTGAGTAGGACGAAAACCGAATGAATGCACTGTGAGTTTGGAAACACTAGACATTGAGATGACGGTGTGGTAAAATTAGGGAAAGTAGAAGTTCATAAGGTAAACCACTTTATATATCTATGATCAATTATACAAAATGATGGTAACATTGAAAATGATGTCACCATATAATTCAAGCTGGATGGAAGAAATGGCGGAGTGCAACACGGGTGATTTGTGATCGAAATGTTCCTACTAAGTTAAAAGGAAGATTTTATAGGACCGCAATTAGGCCAGCTATGCTCTATGGAAGTGAATGTTGGCGGTAAAACAACAACAATTACATAAAGTGAACGTAACAGAAATGAGGATGCTTAGGTGGATGTGTGGTAAAACTCGTAAAGATAGAATAAGAAATATAGAAATTCAAAGACAAGTAGGAGTAGCACCAATCGATACAAAGATTAGGGAAGGGCGGTTGCGATAGTTTAGTCACTTGCAAAGATGGCCTGCAAATGCCCCAACTAGAAAACTTGACTCAATAGAAACTGTAGAAACTCGACGAGGTAGGACATACCAAAGTTAACATGGGATGCATTAATTAAGAGGATTTGAATGGTTTGCAAAGCTCACCATCAATTGCACTTAATCGAGTACAATGGAAAAGTTTGATCCATGTAGCCGACTCCAGTTAATTTGGGACCGAGGCTATGTTGTTGTTGTTGTTGTTGTTGTTGTTGCATATAACAAAAAATAGAAGTTTTAAGTTCATGACATGGGTATAGACTCGCATGTGAAAGAATGCTGGTTGCAAGTTGGGTTACTTGGACTCGACACTTTGTGCTAGACTACCTGCGTCTACATGACCCGACATGGATCCGGACACATAATGTGTCGACGTGGCAGAGAGGGAGGGAGGGAGGTGACACTGCGAACTGGGAATGATTTGTATCCAAGATGGGCCTACTTATTAATACATTATCAGTCCTTTTTCTTTTTTTTTTTTTTTCCATAACCCGTAAATAACAATTGTATATTACATTATACACATCTGCCCTCTAGAAAAATACACATGCTCTCTTGTGAAAAAAATATACACACTACCTATACTAAACAAAAAAGTATACTATGCTTATATATATGTATTGTTGATTATATTTGTATATATTGCTATCTTTTGCATCTTTGGCCTTATCCTAGTACCTGTGTCCAAGTACTTAGACACTTTCTTGCCAAGTCCCGTATCCTTTAACTCAAAGAATAGCAAGTCCGATCTCTAGATATGTACTCGTTTCGGACACCTTGCATCTAGGTAACCTAGGTTGCAAGATGCGAGTACATACATCTTCCACATGTATGTATGCACCGAATTTGTATTATGATCTTTTACGAAGTAAATACTATCTTTGCATCAAGGGGGTGCTTTTGGTTTATCAGGTTTAAGCCTTTGGTTCAGAACTTCAGATTTGGATTAGTTACTCCTAAAAGAAAAATAGAAGGATGAATTCTTGACGAATGCATATAGACAAGGATGACCAGCATATGAAGGAAAACTTATGTCTAACTCTAACATTTTTTTACATCCTCCACAATTTTACTATCCCATTATTGAGCGAGAAGCTCAACAATGGAAACCATGAAACCCTAATAGAGAAGAGGACGAAGCACCAAAGACATATATGATATAATGCTCTCAAGATCTGTGTTTCTTCTTTTATATATATCAAATGAACAATGACTTACAACCGTCAGATACCACTGATTACAACCATCAAATGTAGAGGCTACAGATCGCCAAGTCAGCAAAAAGCCGCAAACTAATAGAAGTCACATGACCTGCATGAGCCTCACAGATACACCAAGTTGCATGCTTGCTACACTATTATACAATCACATACTTAGTGATTTAGCTTTACACCCATATGCATGGAATTGGGCTTACACATCTACCATGAGAGTAGGTGAGTTACTATGGCATCTCATGATCAACACAAGATGCTTAGACATATTGTAAAACCGCTTGAGTAAAATAAGTATATTAGGTCTATACTTTTGTGAAAGGTGATTGGTGATGCAATACTCCATGAAGATTTGAAGTGAAAAACATCACTATTCAAGTATCAATATGTTAAATCCTTAAATATGGAAGTTGTTAGAACATAAACATGACATTGTTGGTCCGTTTGATTAGACTTGGGATATTAGAGTTAAATTAGGAGTCTAACTGTTAGGGAATTCAAGATTGGTCGAGACAATGAAGTGTCATCCTTATTCATCGACAAGATAGATATCAAATACAACTCAGAGCTTGTGGTCAAACTCAGTTGTTGAGTTAGAGGCGAATAAAGCGATAGAGTTGGATATTGTGACGAAGTCTAAGCAATAGGGGTCCACGTCCAAAATAGTGAGAAGTTTGAGCATATAACGAAGAACTTGAACACGAACTACAACAAACCACGTTCCTACAAAATAGAAGGCATAGAGGGCGAGGGACGTCGAGTATCAAAGTCAATGTTCGAGGAGAACTTGAAGATCGAAGATTGACGTTGTTGGTTGAATCCAGCATATACAAACCAGAAGTCCAACGGGGATTTTCGAGTTGTAATTCAACTTGGATTGAAGTCCTAGAGGGTCGGACTTAGGTGCTTATAAAATAGCTTATATACGCCACTTTGTGGGCTTCATTTTTTTTTAGAACGAGTGCAAGAATCTATTATAGAGGTTGTACTTACTATTTGTTTATTGGATTTTGCTTTGGGAGAGGCCCCTCAAATGTAAGCTTGAAGGCCGAACTGCGTCACCTTTCTTTGTTTCTATTGGTGCATTTATTTTGTTTTTATTGTTCTCACAAAATATCACAGTTCAGTGAAATTTATGACGATACTTTTATGCACTGTCTTGCACGTGTTTTACTAATTGGTTCATAAGACATAACTATGATATCAAAGCTTTGCCACTCACGTTGATATATTGCTGTAGAGAGTGAAATTCTGGAAAGTTTTGGGAAGTTCTATACACTGAGTGAAATCGACGGGATGTGTTTGGGGCCCGTTGAAGGGCGCGAGGGAGTTTCTTTCACTTGCCCACCGTTGTTAGAAGGTACAAACATGCTTATTAGAAGGCTATGATGCTTCTATTATCCTTGACGAAATTGCATAAAAAATCCTTGACAAGTAGACCTGTTCATGAGTCGAGCCTGGGCGAGCTCAGGCCTAGACCAAAAAGCTTTTGCCTAAGCCTAGCTCAACAAGCCCATCTATTTTTTTACTAATAAAATAAATAATTTTATTTTTGTACTTGTAAAATACATACTTTTATGTTCTTTACATACTAAAATTGTATGAAAAACTAATAAAATTAGTACTTGGGCAAAGTCGGGCTTGGACTTCACTATTCGGCCCAAGCTTGACCCATTTTGAGCAAGCCTTGGTGGGATCCAGGCCTAGGAATAGGTATATTGGCGAGTATATTGAGTTCATGATGAAGGATGAAGACAACATCGTTCCAATGCCAATATATCTATCGATTGATGAAGAGAGGAAATTAAAGACAACTAGTTCTCTAGTCACCTCAAGGTGGTTATAATGAGAACTAGCCGTCTTTAATTTCCTCTCTTCATCAGTCTTAGATCTACTAGTTGTGGAACAATGTTTGTCTTTATCCTTTGACGCGAGCTCAGTATACTCCTCGTCGAGGGATGATGGAAGTGATTCATCTTGGCCTTCCAGTAAGCATGATTTGTACCTTCGAACAACGGTGGACGAGTGACAGAACTTCCTCTGCACCTTTTAGTGAGCCGCAAACACAACATCTCGTCAATATAAACTCATTGTAATAGAGCTTCCTAGAATCTCACTCTTTAAAGAGGTGTAGATCAACGTGAGTGTCAAAGCTCTAATACCACTGTTGAGTCCTGTGAACAAGTGATCGTCAATGAGAACAAGATAGTGAACATAAATGTTGTCATTGGTATCACTAAACTGTGATGTTGTTCGAGAACTAAAAAAAATACACCAATGGACATAGAGATTGGTGATGCAGTTCAGCCTTTAAGCTTACGTTTCAAGTCCTTGTCCAGAGCAAAACCCACTATAGGAATGGTGAGTACAACTTCTCTAATGGGCTCTTGCTCTCTTTTTAAATACAAATTAGCACAACGCCCACAAAGTAAGTACATGGGTTATTCATAGGCACCTTAGTCCTGATTAGATTACTTGTAAAAATAATTCCCCAATCGTAGCTATCAACAATACATAAAGATTAATTCATTGTTATCGAAAGATAGAGTAGGAAAAAAAAAAACAACATAGCCTTAGTCCCAAATTAATTGGGGTCGGCTACGTGGATCAAGCTTTTCCATTGTGCTTGATTAAATGCAATTGATGGTGAGTTTTCCAGACCATTCAAATCCCTTCTAATGAGTGCATCTCATGTTAACTTTGGTCTATTCTTCCTCGTCGAATTTCTATAGTTTCTATTGAGTTAAGTTTTCTAGAAGGGCATTTGTAGACCGTCTTTGCAGGTGTATCAAACCATCGCAACCGCTCTTCCCTAATCTTTGTATCAATTGGTGCTACACTTGTCTTTGAATTTCTATAGTTTCTATTGAGTCAAGTTTTCTAGTGGGGGCATTTGTAGACCGTTTTTGTAGATAATCAAACCACCGCAACCGCCCTTCCCTAATCTTTGTATTAATTGGTGCTACACCTACTTGTCTTTGAATTTTTATATTTTGTATTCTATCTTTACGAGTTTTACCACACATCCACCTAAGCATCTTTATTTTTGCTACGTTCATTTTTTGTAATTGTTGTTGTTTCACCGCCCAACATTCACTTCCATAGAGCAAAGCTGACCTAATTGCGGTCCTATAAAATTTTCTTTTTAACTTAGTAGAAACATTTCGATTACAAATCACTCATGTTGCACTCCGTCATTTCTTCTATCCAGCTTGAATTCTATGTGTGACATCATTTTCAATATTACCAACATTTTGTATAAATGATCCTAGGTATCTAAAGTGGTTCACCTTATGAACTTCTACTTTCCTTAATTTTACCACTCCATCATTTCGATGTCTAGTATTTCTAAACTCACAGTGCATGTATTTGTTCTTCGTCCTACTCAACTTAAAGCCTTTAGATTCTATTTTATTCCTCCAGAGTTCTGATTTCTTATTCACTCCATCTTTTGTTTCATCCACTAAGACAATACCATCTGCAAATGACATACACCATGGTATATCCTCTTGAATATGCCTAGTTAGTTCATCCATAACTAAAGTAAATAGATATGGGCTTTAAAGCCGATCCTTGATGTGGTTCTATCATAATGAGAAATTCTTTTGTTGCTCCTCCAAATGTCTTTATACTCGTTACTACATCATCCATTTCCTTAATAGCGTCTATTTATGTAGCATGCACTCCTTTTCTTTCTAGAACCCACCAAAGAACATCTCTAGAAACCCTATCATAAGCTTTTTCTAAATCTACAAATACCATATGAAGATCTAATTTCTTTTCTTTATATTTTTTCCAACAATCTTCTTACAAGGGAAATCGCCTCAGTTGACCTCCCAGGCATGAAGCCAAATTGGTTCTCTGATATTATTGTTTTTCTCCTTAGCCCGTTGTCAATTATCCTCTCCCAAAGTTTTATAGTGTGACTCATAAGTTTAAATTCTCGGTAGTTTGAGCAACTTTGAATGTCTCCTTTATTTTTGAAGATTGGCACAAGCGTGCTTCTTCTTTAATCCATTGGCATCCGTTTTGATTTTAGAATTTTGTTGAAAAATGTTAACCAAGTCAATCCAATTTCTCCTAAGCATTTCCAAACCTCTATGGGTATTTCATTTGGGCCACATGCTTTCCCTATTATCACCATTTTCAATGTCTCTTTAACTTCTAGAATTCTAATATAGCGTGTTTAGTTTACATGTCTTTCTTGGTGTGAGTTTTCATCTACTATAATATCAACTTGGCCATCATTCTCGATAGCAATCTACTTAACTAGGATGTGACTGGCTTGGGGTCTCTATTTTATGGTTATGCATGTGGTTTTTTGTCCTGTTACTAGATTATTAATTTTTTAGATGGGTTTCTCTTTGATATCCTTCATTCATCTTCCTTTTTTACTGAAAGGGAATGGGAATAGGGTCAAAATCTACTTTGAGTAAAAATATTACTGATAAAATGTAATCATGCTCAGGCAGATGAAGATCAAGAGGATGCTGACGAGAGGTGGGATCCTGATTCTGATATGGAAGTCGATGATGAACGGTATTTCTAGTCAATCTTTAGTCTTTACGGTTTTTTTTTTTTTTTCTCTTTTAAGTCTGTTTTAAAGCTGCTAATTTTAATGTTCTTTAAAACAGAAAGCCTGTGTCAAATGGCATGCAAAGTGGTAGAGTCAAAAGAGAAACCGCTGATGCTGAAATAAAAGATCAGGTAGTCTCTTCAACTCAAAAAAACAAATTCTTTGTAGCTTCTCAATGCCTAGTCATATGGATTTTTCTCTTGACAGTTGCAGAGGCATGTCTCTTATCTAATTCTTAACTAAATCATCTTTCATTTAAAAGTAAAATATCTGAAGGTGCAAAAGAACATTTGCGGTAGATTCTACCCTTCAAAATAGCACCTGGGAACATCAGCATATTGGTTTTTATTGTTACTAACTTGCACAAGATCATCAACTTGGATCAATTTGTGTAGTAATATACTTAGTTTTTTTGGGAAAGCCGAGTTGCAAGCAGGATAGTTTTTGTTTTGGGATACAAAGCCAGATAGAATTTTTCAGTTCCATGATACATGGGTATGGTGGGATAAGGTCCCATCTCCTTCATCCCTTACCCTTTTTCATTTTGCTTGGCAAGGAGATGTTCCAATTTCCAAGCAATTGAAGAAAAAAGGCAGCAACTCCATCTTAAAATCGCTAGTGCATATTTTTTCTGATTATATTTAAAACAAAATAGCTGTAACATGATATATACTTTTCCTAGTTAAGTAGTTTTTAGAATTAGTTTAAACATTTTGATTAAAGAGTAATACTTTTAATTGAGGATGCACTAATCCAATTGTATTGTTGTTTAAATTATTAATTATCTCTGAAATTCGGTTATGTTTAAGCTAAAACGCCTTTTTGAAAACCCAGTTAAAAATTTTAGGCCGTATTACTTCGCCTCTATTGAGCTTGCTAGTTAGGATTTCGGGTTACTATAAATTGTTAAAAAATGAAATCATTGGTCGATAATTTTGATGGATGCTCACGTAGTGCTGCCTTAAATTTCCATTGAACAAACTCGTCACTGTAGTTCTCTGTCTTATCTCTCAGAAGGATCAGAAAGGAGTCGCGGAACATGAAGATGAGGTGGATAGAATGGCTGAAGATGGTGCAAGCTCAAAGGTATAGGTCAATTAATTTTTTTAAAATTAAAATAAAATAAAATCGCATAAATCTTCTTATTGATGAAAGTCTTCAAACCTTTCTTGACTTGCTGTTCCACCAGGCTTCGGATGTCATTTCTATGTTAACAGAGGAAACAGCTCGAATAAAAGTTGAACCAGATAACTCAAACAAGCCTTCTGATCCTCCTGCCCCGGTTTTCTCCAAATATTGAACGTGAACATCCTTTAACACTAAATTTTTTGCTCTCTTGATCTGTAAATCCTAATTAGTTAACATGTGTAGCGGCTTCGCTTGCATGTAATTTATTTTATGTATACATATGAACCTTTAATCCACTGGGCTCTAATTTCTTATCTGGGTCTAGTTAAGTTTTAATCTATTATTGTAATTTTATCTGTTTTTCTAATCTTCTTTTATGGTTTAGAGTTAAGAGTGTTTATATACTTTCATAACACAGGAAGAACTAATATGATTCATGATGTCAGTAGATGGAGAACATTGAGAAAACATATTGATTTTTTTGTTGCTACTGGGCTTTTCCCATGCACAAATGTCTGATTTGTGTGCCATGCTTTGCTCTTTTCCTTCTCTTTTGCTTTTTTCCTTTTCTGCTGGATGATCAACTCATTCCAGTTCAGCTCGAGATTAGTCGATTGGATTGGATCAGGGTGTCTGTTAGATTTGATTTGATGCAAAACATCATGTGTCGCGCCAACCAAGTGGATTAGGGTTGTTTAACTGGGGTGGCTTTAGGCGTAGGAGCAAGTTTCTCGTGAAAAAAAAAATTAGTTTTTGCATTTGAAAAAAAAAACTTGACTCAATAGAAACTGTAGAAATTCGACGAAGTAGGGGTAGATCAAAGTTAACATGAAATGCATTAATTAAGAGAGATTTGAATGGTTTGCAAAGCTCATCATCAATTGCACTTAATCGAGCACAATGGAAAAGTTTGATCCATGTAGTCGACCCCAGTTAATTTGGGACTGAGGCTATGTTGTTGTTGTTGTTGTTGTTGTTGTTGTTGTTGTTGTTGCATTTGATGTGAGCAATGTATGTTTTGGCTTCGATGCAATTTAGCTTTACTCTATGAATGCTAAGAAACATGTTTTCTCTATCCTTCGCTCCTAATACTTGAAGCAAAAAGTGGCTGCTGTCTATATATATGAATTGTAAAGGCATTAAAAATAGGGAGCAACTATTAGCCCTCCTCCACTACTCTATATTAGCCTCCCATTTATTAAGGAAGCAGCTAAACGATCTCTAATTTTTGCTAAACATACCTTACTTTGAAAAAAAAAGTGAAATAACTCAACTACCCTCCATATAAAAGGGTTTAAGGTCTCCTCGTACCCTACTTATCTCATCCATCCATATACTCCAGTCACACCATCGTCTCACCCACTTTCAAATCGCAATCACCTTCGCCCATAATTTGACGGAATTCGAGCAAAATCAGGATTTGACGACGTGAGTGTGATTCCTGCAAATACACAGGGCTCAGACTTCTTTAGATATCTCGATCGGCTCCCGCCGAGACCTATAAAGATATATTGGTAGGAGTCTGTTGAGACCCAGTTGTCTTCCACTAAGACCGATACCTCTTTAAAGGTCTCAGTGGGATTTAGATGAAGCCGACCGAAACCTCCAAAAAGTTTTCGGTGGGAGTATCCGATACCTCTTTAGAGGTCTTGGTCTTGTATAGCTGAAACTCACAGGCTGGGGAGATAAGGGTATGTTTGAATAATGAGGTATATTTAGCAAAAAGTGGAGTACATTTAGCAAGGGTATTTTAGGATTTTTTTTAAAAAGTGGGGCACGTTTAGCAATTAAAATTCAAAATTGGGGTATGGTGAGTAAATGGGGTATGTTTAGCAAAAAGCGTGGTCCGTTTAATTTATTACATTTTTAAATTAAAATGTCTTTAGGTAAAATTATATAAATAACCTCACTCGAAATCATTAACCTATTTTATTGTTTTTCCCCTTTCTATTTTCCACTCTCTACACCCCTCAATTTAATTTTCACTATTTAAACCCTTCCCTAAATGAAATCTTAAACTCATCCCCAACTCATTTCTCACCCACTATACTCACATTCTCATCTTTTTCTTAATTTTCACTTTCTATATTTCACTCCAATTAAATCATAGACTCATCTCATTTTCTCTTATACTTTTTAATCTCTACACCAACTTCTCATCTCTTTGTCTATATATTTAATAATTCACCATCAAATACAACATCATGATTATAATATTTGGTTGACATTTGATTCACATTCTTGAATGGTTAAAACCTTTCTTTGTGTTCAATCTTAATTTTTAAGGATCAAAGAGTCAATCTTGGAATGCATATGGAGCAAATTGAGTTAGGGGAGAGAAAAAGTTGATTTGCAACAAAGGGATTGGAGGTTGGGGATCACAAAAATGAAAAAAAGGGTTTTCTTTGGGAAGAGCGGGGGCAAATATAAACTAGGGGTACATTGTGAAGTTTATTAACAATTAAAGGGGTGCTTATAGCATGAACTAACTTATTGGAGGCTATAAATAACATTAAATTAAATGGGGGCTGATATAAGGTATATGGATGCTAATAGTCACTCCCTAAAAAATATTTGCATTGGTATTATAAGTGTTGTAGGTGTATAGAATTTGATTGTATTTTGGACCTAAATGGCAAATAAATTTGAAAAGGTTTTTTAAAAAAGTTAAAATAGGTCGTACTGCTAAGAGCATCTCTTGCATGGATTGATGCCGCGTCAACATCGTGGAGAGGATGTCCATCCTAAGTAGCTTGAAGAGACATTGAAGTTCAAAAGTGTTCTTCAATGGTCAATGTAGATTGCACTATTTATTTTAAAATCTTAATGGTTTTTTTTATATATTTTAGAGAGAATCGCTAACGTGGTTATGGATTGCATCGCCTAGAAGTATATATTAAAAATATAAATTGTCTATTTCTTATATGTCATGTTAGCTTGACATCCGAAATACACATTTGCATTGGAGATGACATTTTTGTGTTAATATCTATTCAGTCATAAGTGATGCACATTCACACCCAATCCACATCCCTATTGGAGATGCTCTGAATTGTAAAAGTGGTAGATCATAATTATTGAAATTACTCTTGAAATGATAATTTTTTCATTTTTTAGACCCAAACAATTATAATTCTTTCAATTTCAAATAAATAAAAATTATCTCCTGAATTTATAGGCTATGGTGAAATAAATGAGGCATCACTTGCCAAAAAGCAGAGCTCGGGTTCTGGGTTTGAATTTGTTAAACTTTTTTTTTTTTTTTTTTTTTATTTAGTGGGAGTCGAACTCGCGACCTCCCCAAACCTTGCATTTTTGGCAAATGATGCACTTACCATCTCACCAGAGATGATTTAGCCAACTCCGCTAAAGTTATAGGTTTTTTTTTTAAATAAAATAAAATAAAATAAAACTAACTTACAAAGTAGGCTCTAACTTTGCCATGTAAATAGCTTTTTACCCGGTAAGCCCAATTCGATGTTTAGTTAAAAGTATAAGACCATTATGTGTCTCATAAACTTAAAATTAATTTACGTAACTTATGAATTATCTTAAGTCTTTTGAGCTTCCTTTAAGTTACTAATTTGATGAGAATTGATATTAATTTGAGAAGCTTAAAAAAAGATTTCCATCGAGCCTATAAAAGGGCACTTGAACAATCAAACAATGTGTCGAATGTTTGAGGCTCATGATGATGATAAAATCTTGGTGATTTTAGGAGACTAAAAACTTTGGCAGGTAATTCTTTAAATGATCTACATTTATTATGTTTAAAAATGTTTACATGTGGTATCAGAACTTACTAGATCAGTAAAGTTTTCTATAATTGATATATTATATGTTTTAACCCAATGAAATTTAAAATCTATGAAAATTGACTAATGTTCACAAGTTGATGTACGTGCGCTTTCATGTATAAGGCACTGCCATACATATTTCACTCATGCAATGGGTGCTTTCTTTTATATTCAACAAAAAATAAGGATAGTTTCCTTAAAATTACAAAAGTAATGTATTGTGTATTTTAAAAATGCGTCATTGAGTTTTATTGAGTGCCCATGTATGGATGACGTGGATTTCATGTATGAATGATGTTTTTTCAAAAGTAGTAATTGCATTGGATATATGAATTACTCCTTTTGAGAATGGGTTATTTGTTCAAAATATTAAGTATATGATTAACTCATTTTCAAAATGAATAATTCATTTTAAGGAAAATCAATGTCGACTCTAGCCACCAAAGTGAGAAATACTACACATACATCAACTCAAACAATACTAAAACCCACTTTGATGTGTGAGTTATCTCTGTAGTCTAAGATCCGCGATCCTCGTTTTTTGGTTTTTTTTAGCATATTCTTAATATAATTAGAATGCCGCTACTAAAAAATGTATTTAAAATACCGATTTACGGTAGCTATTTTACGATTTTTTTTATTTGTTTGATTTTAATCGATTTATATTAGCTACTTTGATCAACTTATTTAGATATTTCAATGGTTGTCGTCTATTTTTATCCTATAAAAACAATAAAGTACAAGCATTATTTCAAAGCCTCGCATTTCAGAAATATATTAGCTACAAACACTAATTACACTAATAAAATTTGGCTAAACCGAACCTAATTGTATTATGATTATCTTTAAATAATTATTTAATTCTTAACACAATTATAATTTGATAGAATGAACAACTACTACTATTATCATACAATGACAATTTTCAAATTGAACACATTTTATAATTTAAATATTCTAAATTGAGTTGTACTATTTTGTGTGTTATATACTTTGAGCTCTCTAATGTAGAAGTCTATGTCAAGAGTTTTAATCACTACAAAAAAAACTTAAACAACAACAAACTAATCTGATGCTGAATTGGTACGGTTCTGTTGCTAAGTGACTCTGCAACAGATCAATGACGACAAATAGTAAACTTTGTTAAACTCTTTGTTGCATTGAAATCGCTGAATGACATTTGGGTTATGTTGCTGTTCAACGACAGATTTGTAACAAAAGTCTGTCGCTGAACAACAACAGAAACAAGTCTGTCGCTAATTGTAGTCCAGTCAGCAAATGAGGGTATGTTGCAAATCTGTTGCAAATCAGCGACATACATGGTCTGTCGCTGATTTGCCTAGTAAGCACAAACGCGCGTCTATCATTGATCTGATTCTTTATTAATGACAGACCAAGTCTATCGCTGATTTGCACAGTCATCTCAAAAACCGTTGTCTGTCGCTGATCTGTCGCTAAATAGAGACATATCAGCAATAGACAGCTTTTTGTTGATTGTGCAAATCAGCGACAAACCCGTGTCTGTCGCTTATTTGCAATGGTAATTTTGAAAAAAATTACAATTAACAGTAAATAGTAAATTGTAAACCTGTAGTGCAGTAAAATCTGCAACAATATATATTTTCCCACTGCAAATAAAATCAAAATTGAGAAAATATTTGTATATTATCAAAATTTGACAAACAATGTCTGCAAAAGGATGAGATTAACATTTCATAATTAACTAGTAGTATATTATATAGTACTAGATGAACATTATTCAACAAAATACAAAATACTACACAAATTAAGATGTACACAAATTAATTTACACACACACACACATATATATATATATATATATATATAATGTCAATCCCACACTCTTACCCAATTGTTTCACCGATACAAGATAAACACCATACAAATTCTAGGGCTAGGAGAGCGTGTCCCATCCAAACCTGAAAATTAAAAGGAAGAACTTGAACAATATTCGACATGCAACCAAAATATTCAAACACAAATGAAAATAACATCACATCTAATTAAAGTGAAATTGACTACTGTGTTGTTTCTGAGTACACACTATCTTTCACAGTCTTTCTATCTCGATGTATAACATGACCAACACAACCACTCCAAAAATACACCCAACGAGTTAAGGATTTCTAATACATAAATTAAAAGTGCGCGTTATGACGACACAAATTACATATAGAGACCAAGTTGAGAAACATGGGGTGTCCATCTCTCCGAAAAAAATAAAATGGACCATATAGAATTAGATAAACTACTTAATTTGAGAAAATACCTTAGTTGATCTATGTGGATCTAATTCTCCTATCTTTTTTTGGATACATCTTAATCTACTTATTTGTAATGTCATTCTCATTGTGACCACTTTTTTATATCATTGATCTTAAATATATAAAACTAACTCTAATTTTACTACTCTAATTATCTTAATATGTACTTGACTAACAAGACACAATGCATGTATTTCATTCACTCGCAAATGTAAACTCTAAAATTTAAATACAAAGACATCAATGAAATCAATTTACTTGATAAAGAGGAGATCCAACTCTTTGAAGTAAAAAACTTTCTAAAGTAAAAAAGGTCTATGAAGTCATTTGACTTAATAGTTGCCTACGAAACCTATATAATTCAATCATAGTGATCTAGTTCAAAAATCATTTATTCTAAA
Source organism: Stephania yunnanensis (assembly GCA_039657365.1). Classification (NCBI taxonomy): domain Eukaryota; kingdom Viridiplantae; phylum Streptophyta; class Magnoliopsida; order Ranunculales; family Menispermaceae; genus Stephania; species Stephania yunnanensis. The sequence goes on along the minus strand of CM077585.1, from coordinate 45,816,406 downwards.
GTAGCTAAGTACTCATGTTCTCTATCTTTATCATAAAACACGAGTAAAATACATATTCGAAGTTATTTTCCAATATCGACAAAGCAAAAAATGTATGTTCCCTTCATCATACACAACAAAGAACAAATTCAAAAAACCAAGTTTCTTCATGAAATGACAAATGGAAAATGCTGAAGAAACTGATATTAAAAATTATATTAAAGATTTAAAAATACCAAAGTATGTCAAAAGAATGTCTTGTAACATATGCTGTAAGACCATTTTACCACTCATTGTAACTATCTTAATGTTCAAAAGTTCATAATAAACACTGCACTATACATTGTAAAATGTTCAAGATCAAGAGAAGACTGAGTTTAATGGAGATTTTGTGAATAAAATAAATGGCAGAAGGTTGCATACCAAATGAATATCTGAAACTTGAAACCCAATTGGTGATGTAACTTTGCCTCCCTATGCAACACCCATATCAAATGCCACCGGTGCACATACCTGCAAATGAAGTAATCACATCGACTACATTAGAAGGGAAAAAATGTAAAATATACTTTACTCGTAATAAACAGTTTACCATTAAAAAAGATAGGACATCCAATCACTCTTGCCGTGGTGGTGGTCGCGGAGGCGGCATAAGTTGCTCCATAAACTCATCATGATCATCCAAAAGATGACGTTGATCCTCAGGCATCCTTCTATGTGGATTGGTCCAATGCCCAGGCCGGTGGTCATGCGGGTGCGCAGACTGAGAATGTGCTATCTCCATCGTCAAATGACCAGGGTGGTCGCCACTCTGAGGACCAGAACGCTCTCTTATTAGTGATGGTGGAGTCCGCAATGTCGGAGGCACGTGGGGCCTAATGCCAAGGTGTTGCATCAACAATGCCTCTATACGTGCTAACTGGTCATGCATCTCTCGAGTTTCTTCCTAGCGTTCCATCTTGTCTCTTTGCATTTGTTCTCGTCTTTCCATTCGCTCCTTCAGCAATATTTCTTGCAACCTTTGGTGGTCCCGCTGGAGCTCTTCCAACTCATGAGGTCCGTACGCTGGTCCTCGAGATGAGCTTGCTTCCCCTAAAGATATGCTGCGATGATAACCTTGTGACCCTAATCCGTATACACGTCCCTTGACCTCTGGCACCACCTCAAGATAAATGACATCCTCGTCAATCGATGTGTCAAGGGTCTGGGTGACATCTCCTCCAATCTCCGAGTGAGTTCAGCCTGCATTAAATTAATAAACTAATAGTTAACTCTACTGGTTTCTTTTAAATTGTTGGGTTACATTTTTGTCTCGAACTAGTTATATATATGCAATTCATATTACTTACATCAATCTTCGCAGATCCCTGATCTACAAATGATTGTCCGTCGTGGCCATGGGTGTGGAGGTGTCGAAACATCTTCTTTCGTGTGGGACAACGTTGAACCTTCTTCTCCTACAAAATTGTTACACGATTAATAGTTTTTATTTCGGTTCATCTACTAAAGACACTATTTATGTATTTATACATACCAACGTATCACCATGTTATCTAGCGGATATACTTCCAGCGCTATGCAACGAAATACCAGTGCCCGACCCTCCCTCCTCGGACTTTCTATCCTTGCTCATCTGCTCAAACTTCTTCTTGAATGCTTCATCTGTTGCTCGCATTCGCTTGTTATGCTTGAACACCTCTTCTGTTAAGTAAATAGGTGCTATTCTTTTCTTCGCGATAAGATATATATTGCCCGTGTACTGGATTGTTGCCTTCCGACACCACACATCATATATCGCAAATGACATTTGCAAGTCCCATGTGAAGAACACCTACAGATGAACAAGTATTATGATAACATCCTCATTTCTATAATCATATACTAGTTTCACCGCTATTTACTACAATGGTTGATGTGAAGTTACTGACCTTCCAACGCAGCCAATATATATCTCGTTGGGATTGTGGGACATATTCCCATTTCCATCATTCTTTCAAATATCCGCTCTTAAAAACTAAACTCATCTTCCCTGCCGCCACGGAAGAAGGGTGTAACCTACCATTTCGTCATTTAAGTTAGTCTAGGAAAATAATATTTCTATAAATTAGCGGCTGAGTTGCTGCGTCTAACATATCATACAATTTTTTTGTTCGAGGAGTTGGCCGTCGTTCCGCATGGCACCAATTGAAACTCAGACTAGCCAAGTCGTGCACCATCTCATGATACGATGTACAATAATTGGCCGTCTGTGTCCCTTCGTGGTCATCATTTCTTTTCGTATTGCAAGGTTCGTCAGGTACATTTTCAGTGTACATATAATCTTCTTCCCTGTGTTCCGACCAACATTGATATCCCAAAACAAAGCCCCGACGAAGAATATGAAGTTCTACGGTGTCAACATCATAGTATGAACGATTACGACACTTCGTATGGTTGCATGGACACCAATTTTTCCCTCAATGGCGAATGTCCTGTTGTGCATCTTCGCGTATGTGATGAACTCGTTCACGCCGTTTATGAACTCTCGTCGAGTAAAGCCATTTTCAATACGACTATACATCCATTCTCGATTAGTAAACATCTCGATCCTAAGTGTTTTCAGCAGATAATTGCAAAAAATCTTATTAACTCGTAAAAAAAAATAAAAATCCTAAAAACTTACTATATTTTCAGAAAATAATCCAAATTAATATTCATTAAATTGGGTTATATATAATCTTGAGCTTTCTAATATAGATACGTACCTATAGTAAGTATCAAGTAAATGACAATCACAATTAATATACAATATATAATTTAAATTAAAGTTTAAAGGGAATTACGATTAATTTTCTTCAGGTGTGTTTTCCCTACAAACACGCTATGTACAAACATTATATAAATTTCTTCCTCACCATCATGAATTGCCCAAGTTGTTTTTCCAAAATCTACATATACTCTCGAAATTTCTTATCAATTTTTACTAATGAAGTATATAAATTAATATACTTTTCTTTATTTTACAAATAAATCTAATTATTCTTCAATTCAACAAATATAGACACTACATTGAGATTTCAAATATAAATATGTACCAACTAAATGACAATCACAATTAGTAAACATTATAAGAATATATAAGTTGTAACTCAATAAGATATCATTTTTAGTTTGAAATGCACCGCCAAGCAATAATTTAAACAATGTACAGAGACACTAATTTACTGTATTATTATTCAATGAACATACTATATATGAACTACAGTTTACATTAGTAAATGATAATTATCATATGATAAGCTAAGTGAAATTTTAAACTACCTAAATGCAAACTCAATTCGTTCTTCTTGTTGATTTGTTGTTGTCTAGCGACATATTGTTCAGTTGTTGATTTGTTGTTGTTTAGCGACAGATTGTTCTAACGTTGATTTGTTGCTGTGCTTTTAGCAATAGATGGTTGAGTTGTTGATTTGTTGATGTTTAGCAACATAGTGTTGTGTTGTTGGTTTGTTGTTGTTTAACAGGTTGTCGCGATTTTTGAAGGCTAATCATAACACTTATGATTTCGTTGATATATAAAAGGGAAAACTTAGATTTTCTAATTTTCGTAGTAATGAAAACAAAATTCAACCAAAATTCAAAAATAGAAGTTTGAGAAAACGCAAATCAGGATTGTGATTCGAAGGTCTAACGCCTAGTCGAGAGGCAATCCACGAGTCTGCTATGCCTTCGTGCTTGTCCACTGGGGTGAAGCTTGATCGACGACTCCGTGTTGGTATGCGAGTCGCGGAGTCGTCGCAGAGGAGACCTGAAACTCAGTCAAGGAGGATCCGGGGGTGGCAGCAGGTGGCGGAGGAGCCGGAGGCGAGTAGCGGTGCCAGAGGAGCGGGGCCCGAGCAGCGTGCGGAGGAGGAGGGCCCGAGCAGCGGCGACGGAGGATCCCGGAGGCGAGCAGGGTCAGCGGAATAGGGGGTCGCGAAGTCGGCGAAACACGAGGTCGCGGAGTCGTGTTGGTGGCCAACGGCGGCGACGTGTGGGGGCAGCGGCGAAAACAAACGGAACCCGCGGCGGTGGAAAAGAGGGGCGAACATCGGCGCCGGAGGAGAAGACCGCGTAGAGGTAGCGGCGGTGGACGACAAACTCGCGCAGGGGCAGCGCGAGACCGGGGTGGCGAGGCTTGTGCGGCGGCGGGGATTGTTCGTCGACGGCGGAGTCCAAATGGTCGGGTTTGCATAGAGAGGGGTCGAGGAGGATAAGATCTCTGGTTTTTACCCTTTTTTGGGTAGCGACAGATCAGCGACAGATCTGTCGCTGATTGTCTGTCGCATATCTGCGACAGATCAGCGACATACACTAATCTATCGTTGATCTGTAGCACATCAGTCACAGATTTCGCTATAGATCAACGACGGACTTGTTTCTGTCGCTGATCTGTTGCCGATCTGTCACAACCTTGGCGGAAAATTTATGGCTAGAAGAAATCAGCGACAAATCATAAACAAAATAAATTTGTCACAATTTTTGTCACAAATCTGTCACTGAATTGTTGCTTTTCGGTCAACCAAGTCAAATGGACTATCTGATGCAGAACTGTTGCTGATTTGTTGTTGTTTAGCAACGGATTCTGTTTGTCACAATTTTCTGATGCTATTCCTCATTATTCTTGTAGTGAATTAAGGAGGTGACACATACCACATATTAATTGGTTTTTTTTTCTCGATTTTACTTTTACAAATATATCTCTATACATATAAATGATGATGTTACAATAATTTTATTTGCTTTATAATTTATTTTTATTAAGAAAAAATACCATTGAATGTTGTAAATAGTAGATGGTGTGCACAGGACATGGATGTTTTATGATTCCCATAGTTATAGTACCATATAATATATATAATATAATATATTATATATTTTATATATAATTGGCATTGCAAGAATAATGCATTCCGAATGGCGCATTCAGCGAATGTGTCATTCGTGTAAAGATGTGGCTACATGGACTGAAGTGTCCACGTGGATGTGAATGATGCATTTCAAAATAGAGAAGACTCTAATTTAACGAATAAAAAGAAAATATATAGTGTTTTAAGAATTTAAAAACAAATAGATTGTATGGCTGGAACTTTGTCAACGCAATGCATCTTAATTAAAATGTACATATTATCTTACGTACGTATTATCTTATAACTTGTGTTAATTTGTCTAATTGCGTCAGAGAATATAATATGAGATACATTTTTCTTTCTTCCTCGAGCCATTTCTCTGATTTCTCTGATACCAAGTTGTGGCGTTGGTATCAGGTTAAAGAACAAACTACATTTCATTCCATAGGCTCCATCGACCTCTCTCTGATACCAACTGTGGCGGACCCGCGTCTTGTGGCCACCGGGTGAGCTACAATGCAAGTCCTGTAGCCTTACTGACGTTTGTCATCACGAAAGCACTCCTCGACGCGCGTGTTATTCATCGTATTCTTTATATTATTTGTCAATTATTCAAGATATTCATTAAGTTACAAGTGTGGCTTCTGTTTTGCAGAGTTGCAAATAGGAAACTAGTAATTTACAGTGGAAGTCTTATAGTAAACATGAACTTTATTAAGTTTTCAAGTCATATAAAGCATCAATCCTACTGTGAAAAACCCAGAATATAGTACATCGTATATAAGGCAATAAAAATAAATATATACAATGATAGACGTCTCATAGGTCTCCCATAAGCCCAAATATATAACAAAATATGTAAATAAACAAACACTTACTAGTAGTGTGCTGAACAGTGGGCGGGCTCAAAGATAGTCGCTAAGGATCCCCTTATCCTTACTCGTAGAAGGATCTGCACACACCCATCACAACAAAACATATGACAAGTCCAGTTTGTAAAACCTAATGGAACGTCACTTGAATATTTACTTGCTTTCATTACTATTTTACACTATCCTGTTCAATGTATTCCTGTTATATTCCTTATTTACTTCAGTTACTATGTCTGTGTCACTATATGAATGGTTTGTTGAGTTTACTCCTGCCGGATATTCTGTTGTGTGTCTATGGCACGCTAGACCATAACATGCGTATCATGAGTCCTTGGTGAATGACAACCTGAGCTAAGCTGTGGTACACGTGTCGGTACATCGTAGGTCTACGTTGGCCACCAAGAGGACCAGGTGATAGGACAATGAAATAAAGCAAACGTGGCTTAGGCATGCATATATGGCAATATATGTATAGTATATCAACACCATCATGTTTTTCTTAATCATTTAATATATATATATATATATATTATATATAAAATTCTTTTTATTTCTATTGTACATACTATAATAAAATCGCGTCTCACCGGTCACAACCATCATTATTTTGTTTATGCCGTAGACATATTGCTTACCGACGAGGCTAGTTATAACATTAATGAGGCCAATTAGTTGATAGTAATATTATGTTTAATTACTAGTTGATCAATTTCTTAACTGACAAAAAAAAACTAACAATTAAGATTTCTCAAATACAAGACTCTTGGTTTCTTTTGCATCAAACTTAATAAAGAATAAGAATTAAAGATGTCTTTATTAGGGCAAGAATAGTAAGCCACCTCTAAATATATAGGCCCATAAATGAATTAATTATATAATTATATATGCAACTTGATGTGTTTCTCAAATAAGTTCTTATGTTTTTTTTATGATATAAATCAAATAAATAAAATCTGATTTTCACTTTACATTTTATACTAGTTTACATAACATGCATTGACAATATCTTAATGATGTTTATTACGTTTTTATATAATGAATTGACATTTACATATGTGATAATTAAAAAAATGTCTTATTGTTGATATTATGGATATAATTTGTTGTTTATATTATGAAGTTGTGTTAATCGCCAAAGTGATCCAACTAAATAGTTTAAACATCAAAATTATTTGAATTTATATTTTACATTTTCTTATGATTTTATGATAATTACTGGAAATTGGTTTAACCCAACGATGAATCATTTTCTAATAAATAATGATTAACATGATTTAATGCATGTTAGTTCTGATAATGATAGTTAATAACGATGAATGATACTCAAAGGTAACTCATATTCTTGATTTTCTTGATAGATTACTAAAATATCATGGTTATCCTAAAGGTGCACTACTCTTTTAGTAATATATGAGCAATACTTTATGATATATATATATATATATATATATATATAATAATTACTAAAATATTATTGTTCGCCTAAAGATGCACATATTTTAGTAATGTATGTAAATTTTATGACAAGTTAAAAGTGGAATGGATACCCAAATGTACCATACATTTTAAATTTTCTACTTATTGAAGAAAATATTATGTTTTTACTTAAAGGAAAAATACAATATTACTAAATCTTATGAATTATTCATAAAGACGTACGTGAAAATTTTGACACTCCATCTCCACTTGGTGAAAACATATAATATACCAGAAAGTAAATTAGATTTTAGAATGATTAGAGATAACTTTATTGGTTACCATGAAAAATCTATAGATTATAAAATTAATCGTCCTAACCATTAATTATATAAAAAAATTAAGTCTAAAAATGTCAGATTTATCAAGAATGGTGAAAGTAGAGGGAGTGGCATGTCATATAACTTATAACTCCTAAAGACTGATGTTTCTCATAAAGAAAATCCTAAGATAACTGTTAGTTGTACACCACTAATAATTAACTTGAACTAGTATTTCAAAAACCTCATAACGAGGAATCTGTTTTACTTGATGCTTTTGTGGTGTAATTATAAGAATTTAATTATGATATATGAACAAATATTAAAGATTCGGTTTCTTATAAAGCCGTCAAAATGAGGATGAGTCTATCAAATTGATTAATGTGATCAAATCAATGACTCAAAATAAATTAAGTCTAGAATCTCGTTGAGTTAAATGAGTTTTCAAGATTAAACAGAATTCTATAGGCAATATCAAGCGATTTAAAACTAGACTTGTAGATTTAGAATTACACTAAATAAATGTAAAAAATAATTTTGAGTGAGAGTTTAGATGAATAAATATATATGAATCAATGTAAAGGAATTCATAGTAGAAGAAAATAAAAAACTAGCATGCAAACTTAAGAAGTCAATATATAGACCAAAACAAGCTCCTGTCAATGGTATATTAAGCTAACAATACCATAACATCCTTTGGACTTAAGAAAATTGTAATCAATCGATGCATATATTTGAAGGACAGTAGGAGCAAGTTCATCATATTTTGATTTTATACAGTGATGATAGTTTGCTTAACAATAGCGATCTCAGTATGCTACATGAGATTAAAGAGTTTTTTTTTTTTTTTTTTTTTAATTTTGAAACGAATGATATACCAAACAAATGTTTAGTTTTATTGTTGGCGTGTTAGGATGTTACCAAAGTAACCCTTTCATATACCATTAGTAAGTTGGAAAGAAGGTTTTACAGTATTTATAATAGACAAAAGATTACATGTTAACTTATAGAAAGTTTGATAACTTTAAATATATTGGTTTATTCAGACGTAGCGTTTGTTGGTTGTCTTTACACTAAGAAGTCTACTTTTGGGTATTCTTTTGGGACGTTCTAAAACTCTAATCAACACACCGTCTGGCCTAATCCCAGCCACTTAGGACTTAAGCATGTATTAGTCAGCATTTTTCTCTTATTCTCCTCGTAACTTATGTCTAGGATAAGTATTTCTTCTTTCTCTCTATAAGCGATTTTCAGAGTTAATAAGAATTTTTACACATTTTAACAAATTAGCGAAAGTCTTAATAATATTTTCGAAGCAATTATAAAACACCTATATGTTAAAACCAGGAAATAAATCACATGTACGCATATCAAAAATGGCGAGCAACAATGTAACATGATGGATTAGTCAAAAAGTCTAGTCTCTCAACCCAATATACAACCCAAAATAAATAAAAGACATGTAATAAATATAAACAAGTGAAACCTACTGAAGATGGTAGGAGATAGTTGCCGAGGGCTCAGAGGTAGTCACTGACCTTCTCCTTCACTGGTCTTCTATTCGACATATATGCAATCACCAAAATGACAATTTCGGCGAGTAAATCCTATGACCATTCATTCACATTTCCAAATATACGAGAGACGGTAACTGAAAGCATGTGATAGCTATGAAAAAAAAAAGGTGAAAGGAATGTATGCAAGTAGGTACCAGGTATGCTAAAATAATATACAAGGTAGTCATATAAATCAAGGTTCGGCCAGCCGTCAGTAACGTCACATCGGCTTATAAATTTAGTCGTGAGCTACGTCACCTCAACCAATCAAGAATGTCGACATCTCTAGGGACTCTAACCTTGTGTGCCGCCCTCACTCATAAAAAACTAAGAATTAGAAAACCCAAATGTATGGACTACCTTACAACCACTATAAACTAACCTACCTCATAAACTCAAATAAGACAACCATATGAAACATGAAGATAAACAACACCAGATGATAATACAATAACATGTTATAACACAACAAGCAAGCTTGAATATCAATACATTTAAGAGTCCAAATCAAGATAAGAAATCAAATAGAACGAATTACCATGAATCAAGCCAAACTTGGATTTTAGTTACTTAAACTAAACATAGGCAGCACCAATAAAAATATCATGGCATCGAGAACTCAAGAAAATCAAAATTAGTCCAAGTGATTGTATTTCCAAGGTAAATCTGGAATTGAAATGGAATTGAATGCCCGACACTCCAAAACTCACATTCCACACCCCGTAAGTCCTCTCTCAGCTTCTGAAGTGTCATAACAAATTGAATTTAACTTATTTTAGGTTAGTTAAGTGGTTTTAAATTCAAATTTTTCACAATCGACCCCTTAATAATTTGCTTATGTTGGAATCTACTTTATTAATTGAAGACGGTTTTAGTGCAACTATTTGTGAGTTGATCTCAGTTGCTAAAACATTTAAATTAAGCATTATATTCAAATGAGAAATATTAGGGCTATTTCTTAGCTTTCCAGAACTATAAAGGTTTGCGCAATTTCGATTAGAAACGAGGGAGATGTGGAAATCTTATCACAATGACTCAAAACAGTTTTATATTCCGATCAACAAACTTGAAAATTTCATTTCCTAAACCATAGCCTCCAAAAATCATGTTTTTTTTTACAGAAGACTGGAAAGATATCCTAGAACGTCATACTAAAAGATGAGCTCAATATAATAAGAAATGAGGGAGTTATGCTCAAAATATCATGACTTTATCAAAACTCAAGAATTTCAGATTCGTCATCAAAGTTGTAAAGTATTTTTTGAACAGGAAGAAGTCCAAATCTTCAAATGGTGTGTGAGATCAAAGTTTTAGCATTATGTCTAAGCTTCTCAATGCCACCATAATGAATCAATTTGGATTTAAAATGAGAAAGTTATGACTGAATTACATAGTCTAGTCTAGAATAAGAACATGCAAATTTCAGCTTTTGTTTTCAAGAACCTCATTTAATTTAAAAAATCATGAAAAATTTATTTGTTACCCACAAATAAAAATTCAATATAGTAGATTGAGTGAGATTTCATGAAGAATCTAAACATAAAATTAGTGTACAAATTCAATTTCAATTGCCTACTGAATTTCGAGAATTACAAAACAGTATCAACTTTAAACTTATTACCTATACTTGTGATGAGTTCCTATGCTCTTAACTCTTGCTCTAATTCATCAAATGATCTCCCAAACTTCTGATTCTTTAATGAAATCTAGAATTATCACCTCAGAACACAACTTGACTTGCATGAAAATGAAGATCAATCCATTTATATATATATATATATATCGTCTTATGATTTGTTTTTAGCCATACATCTCATTTTTTATAGTGTATCTAGATGTAAATATATGGCTCTAAATCACCCCCATTGTCTCCAGTTTCACGCGCTTTCTAACAAAAATGTTTGGCTCAAATCTCATGGATTACACTCAAACGTGTATCTTGAGGTACATCCTTGGTCTATGTTTTATTTTCACAACTTAGGTGTTTGATTTGATTTAATTTATCAACTATAGTCCCCATTATTTATTCACATTGATTATTCCCATTAATGTATGTACACCTTAATAAAAACTCACCGAATCACTCTCTACCTAGTTACAACCTCTGCACGCATCTTCAGGAGTGTCTCCACTCGCGTCTCGACGTTTATAAAAATAATTGAAATTGTGATTTAATAATCTACACACACACACAAACACACTAGGAATACAAAAAACAAATATAAAATCTACCTTGGTCCCCTACTATGGTCAAATCTCATATCGGTCAGCGGGTCCAACGTCACGGGTCGGTGATCCTGATTTCAAACCCCTTGAGATGACTTAGCGTGTCGATCGATGATCTAGAAAGTCTTAACCAGCGGAATAACATTAACAACTATCTACAAATAGACAACTACGGTATTAAAGTGCGAAAATAAAAACCTTCCATGTCTATAAGGTGCAGAATAATAGGTAGATAGTCATTACAAATTGAACAACTAAACATAAGTTCTACAGGCTCAAAGTCTACCAACTTGAAATCCCAATTTTATTACATGTTCCAACAAAACATAATAGATTACTTAATACATCCAACCCACGTAAGAAAAATGAGATCTTCTATGCTAGGGCCTTCCCCTTTCCTTTCTCTAAAGCATCCAACGAGGTATTTGGAGGGAGAAAAGTAGTGGGGTGAGCAAAAAATCGAACGGGCTCAGTAAGGTGAGATCTCGCTTTACCGTCAATCATCCGAGTAATACCAAATGCAATATATAACTACGTGCAATAATAAGTAAGGAGATACATGAACAATAATTTCAACTCAGGGATATCAAGAAATAAGTATTTACATAAGCAAAAATAATATATATAAATGCAAGTCACGGTAGCCATCATGCCCACATACTATTGACATCATTACAGGTGATCGATTTCCCGCTCTTTGTGAAAATAGACCAACTATATGACATATTGGCCTTTGTGCCATTTATTTAAGCTTCTCAACATAAGTAGTGTTCGTCGAAGCCATCACCCATACATATACCCCTAACCGGCCCATGGTTCCCGGAGCTTAGCATTAATTAATACTCTTCCCTTGTCCTTTGTATTAGAGCTTACCAACACGGCTGTGTAAGCCACTATGAACACGAGGAATAGTGATTAGAGTGGATCATGATGCTTGCAACTACAACTCATGTATCCATGTGTTAGTGTGGCGACCCAAAATTCTAGGTCACCTTGCTACCGCCACGACGCATCCCATGTCACCTAGCCTTGCCACTTCATGTCCCGCTTATCCTTGACGCCTTGCGACTTAACGAGTTGCTTACCCTTTTTCCAGCTAACCCTAGTTACGCTAACTAGTCTTTACATAAATATTAATAGTTTAATTAGCCAGTTACTTGATTTATCAAGTTATATTATAATTTTACAGCTGAAGTCTTTAAATGAGTAACTATGAAATATTTAAAAATCCTAAGTGGTGAAAATCCCAGCAAAAGATTATGCGTATATATTAAGGCGAGATAGGTATAACAAAAGTCTCATATACATGTAATCAGTGTTCTACAGTCCCAAAAACCCAACAAAAATAAATAAATACATACATACTATAGTTACACACGAGCTGACTCCATTATCTTAGAGGTAGTCGCCCAGTACCTCCATGCCCTTGCCCTTGCCCTTAGAAGGATCTGCACTCAGTCACATAACAAATACAGTGATGAGTCCAGTAAGTAAAATCATAAGAGAAGTCCACACAATATTCGTGAAATAAAACTTATAAACTACGAGACATGCAAATATAACCCCTGACAATCATACGTTATATTCCCATGAATGTAGGTAACATTCGACAAGCAAAAGCAATAGCGTGAAATAAATAAACAACATGTAGCATTTAAATAAGCTTAGACATGAAGCAATGATCAGTAAACATTCGTCTAATCACAAGAAAAACCATGACCTACACAAGCCAGTAATCGATAAATCAAATGGGAACCACGTATATACTTACAGGCTTACAGTGACTAAACCCAACTTCAGTTACCTGATGAACCCCTCCAAACGCTATTTAGAATCAAGGGAGCACCCTAAATCCCTCTCGACAGTCGTAGGTATATTCTAATACCATCAACACGAGCATTAAATACAAGTAACTTGTGCAAGCGATTTAGCCACAACCAATATATACACAAACTAAATAGGAGTGAAAACCCATGTCTGCCAACCAGCAGTCACACATGAAATGCGATATCGATAAACCAAACCATGAATCTTGCGAAGCATTCTGATTGGGTTTATGCACCTCAATCCGCACTCCGACTTTTCCGAACTCCCGAATCTTAACCGAGTAGTTCCCGGTACCCGAGCTATAGTCCCTGAGTTCGGTGTCTTATTAGTTCAAATATAGCGGGTTTAAGCTCAATTTAGTGTCTATTAACTCTTAAAACCCATATTATGTCAAAACCTAAAAATTATTAAATAGTCTTTTATTAGGTTAATTCCTTCAAATAAGTTAAAAAGTAGTAAATCTAAGAATCGGTGTGTCAAAAGTGGGTTTCAACTAGCTACGTTATTAAAACACGTTTTTTTTTTTGAATTTTTGGTGTTGAGTTAGCACGGTAATAAGGCTTATTAGCGTGCTAATCGTGAAACTAAATTCGAGTTTCTACACAAAATCATGAGCGCGCTAATTTTCCTCATTAGTGCACTAATTGCACTCTGTGAAAGAATTTCCAACTCGAAAATTATGTCCCAAAGCCCCCCAATTAGCTAACTAAACCCCATTCAACACCATCTCTATATCAAATTAACCCCGAAACATCATTTACATCTACCTCAGCACATCAATTAGATCTAATTAATTAATTTCATAAAATCCACTAATTTTCCCAAATTGTTCAAAAACTTAATTCTTTAAACCATTGATAATTCCTTGTTAAAAACGACCATTTAACACATAATTCATCAACACATCACCAAAAACCAGAGATCTAACCCTTAAATTCAATTTTTCATTAAAACTCCTAAAAACGAGTTCATTAGATAGATGAGATGATGATGAAGATGATTACCTAGGTTTTACTCTATCGATTGAAGTCCAAAATGGCTGAATTCCAGCTCTCAAGCAATCTTTTTCTTCTCTCCAGCCGTTCAGTTGATATGGTTCATTTGCATGCTTTGATAAATCTTGCTAATGTATATCAAGGCGATGTTAATTCTTGGCCCTTCATCCTCATGTATTTATGTATCCCGAGGTTTATCTAGTGGTTCACTTGCAACCACCTAGCCCACTTACTCCCATTAACCAAACTCAAGTGACACCAAATTAATACTTTCTTGGTTCCTAGCCAATGTGTATCTCAAGGACTATCATACGATTTTCATTTACTTTACTCAAACTATGGGGCCTTGATTTATTTGATTTAATCACCTTAGCTTAGGCCCATCATAATATCTATTGTTAATGGTTTTATTCACAAAAGAAATCATCGACTTGTGGTCCCACTAACCCTTGACTACCCGGCACTCAGTGCCCCGCGTCTCGACACGAGATTCAATGTACACCATAGCCTATCATTTTAATTGAATTAACTTAGACTATGATCACATTACCTTTTTCAATTCATCAACTAATTATCTTAATGTGAATTAGTAGAGTTTCCTAGTGTACCGGTAGTTCGCCTACTCGACACCCGCGTCGCACGCCTTTCGATGCGAACAACCATCACACAACCTCGCTCGATATCAACATACACACATGCAGTGCAATATAATAATAATAAATTTAAACACCACATTTACACAACCACCATTGCACAAATAACACATTTCCTCTGTTCTCGTGTTCGAGTCAACCGAGTTGTCCACATAATGCTCAAATTACACTCGTTAATCCCTAAGATTAACACTAATCCTAGTTTAATTAATTTGGGCCGTTACATTAGCACCAACCAACACATTGAGTAACAAGTATGATTCTCGCAACTACGAGTTATCACGTTAGGAATATGCATGCAACCATAGATTTAGCAAGAAATCATGTTAATAGCATATGATATCCCATCCCAAGTCTCTAACTTAGGTGAGACCTAATTTATACTAATTGCATGACATGATTGAAAGTAAAGCGCATCCCTCATTTACCTTTAAAGTTGCTTGCTATTTCAATCTCTTCCTGAGAAGTCCTTGATGGTGTTTCTCGAGTATCTACATTAGACACACACTAAATAAGGTTCAAAATACTCTTAAATATGTTCACTAGAAATCTTAGACCATGAGTTGGTCCTTACTAGGAGTTTATATTTGAACTCTCATTTAAGATGTCAACGAAACCTGTGACTTCTAACACATTTTTAAATTAGTTGATGCCTTGTTTTAAGTGGTTTATCAACTTCATGTTGTTAACTTTTCTATAAGATTTCCAACAATGGGCAGAACGTCAAAAACGGATTTAAAACAAAGAAGTTATGACCGTTTAAACATCGCAGGCACAAATGAGAAAAATCCAAAAATCAGTAGCAATGCAGTAATTGGCGCCATGGCATATGACCATGGCGCCAGCTGCGGTGCCATTTGTGCTTGCTGCATTTTCTCCTTCTATAGAGTTTTGACAACCCTCGGAACTTCCCCAGACATCCCCAAAGTTCCCGTGACCCAATATTGGGTATATGGTGTCCTTAAAACCCATTTTCAACAACAAAAACCACCAAGTTGTACATAATCATTAAGACTTCAACCCATTACTTGTTCTTGTTTGAAAAACTTGAAAACTTCACAAATCATCAAGAACACATTAAACTCAAACCCATTTACCATTTCAAGATCCAAATACATTTAAAGGTTGAAAACATGGGTTCAAACAACTGCAAACTCATATTTGGACTAAAGACCACAAGAAAAGCATGTGTTCATTAAGATTTGGGGTTAGAAAATGAAAATCCCATACCCATACATTAACCCATATAGATGATGAAAACAACATTTGGTAGTGTAAATCCTTTGTAAAACAAGTTTGAATCCTTAGTCAATCATCAAATTAAGAAATAAACCTTTGATTCCTACAATTTGTTTAAGTTTAGCATGTTAGGTTAGGGTTCTTACCTAGCTTGAGTGATTCTTAAGCTCGTAGGGAAAGTGTAGCTTGGTGTAGTCCCTTCCTAGCATCCAAACTTCATCTTCTCCACTCCTACAACTAAAACCTTAGCCTCCACTCTTATTTTTTAAGTTGGATAAAATAGCTACAACTAGTTATAACTTGTATATATAGGTCCTCCTTGAGATTTAGGGTTTAGTGACCAAATCCTAGCCCCAAATCTCATCTTGGCCTATTTAGTTCAAAGAAAGTCTTTTGTTCTAAAATGAGTCTATCTTTTTTATACTTTTACAAGAATACCCTTGCTTGTGTGTTATTGCCATATCCTTATCCTTACTTGTTCAACAATTTATTCGATCTCGATTAATTAACTTAAGCTAATCTCACCCCTAGGTTAACTATATAGCACATAGTACACATAGTTAAGCACACCAACACACAAGATCATGTAAATTTACCAAAATATCCTTGGTAATTATGAAAATTACCAATTTAAGAAATTTGGGTCATTATGATATCCCTAATTTTAGAAAATTTCACCCCTTAAAGTAAGGAGGATTGTACGCCCATAAATATGATGAAGGAAATGCTTCCTAGCAACATCCTTACATACAGCTCCATGCCATTTCTCAACTTATCTTTTGTCATTCCATTATGGCCTTGATTCCTTGAGCGACGATCACCGAATCCATCCTCTTATTCGTTGTGCTAGCATCAACTAACACCGTAATATCGATTTGGAAAACGTGAACCATAGCTCTCGTGTCATCAGTCATGTCTTAATGTGACAACCACCACTAAAACCCTTTTTTGTTCTCCGTGCTAATGACTACTGTCACGATATTATTTATGGCAAAGATAAATCATAACTCCCGTGACTACGATTGTCATATCTCTCTTTGGTGTCGACCACTGAGGTCCTTATTCTCTTGCTCTAGCAACTACCATCACGATATTAGGGAAGAATCATGGCTCCTACAATGAGAGTCAACATGTCTTCATGTGACAACAACCAACATGAATCTCCAAGTGTCATAAGTTTCTTTTATTGATATGTTCATTATTGTAGCTTGTAGGGTAACCTTCACTCCCTTATTACTGACAATCAACTTGATAGTAATGTTTTGGTGAGATGGGTCATGAATCCCACCACAACGATCGTCATACCCTTACATGGCATCAACCTGTAACGACCCAAAATTTATAATCGTGTTTAATTCCTTAAACATGATCACCGACTCGTATAATAGGGCCCACACCGTAATACACACGCATACTGAGGCATATTGTCGAGGTATATTTTATATTTGTTGCGATGTTTCCTTAGTGTAATATATTTGTGTAGACTATTTAAGTCATTTTACCCATTTGTAGGTGTCGAGACCTGAGCGGGAATGCACCTTGAGATGCATGCAGTCATGAGACCGGGTAGAATGACATGGTGAGTCTTTTATTTAAAATGAATGAATTAATGAAACCAACTTAATTGTTTCTATAAGTCATAATTTCTTAATTGTGATAAATAAACTAATTTAATGTGCTTATTGTCGAATATACATATGTATATTCAGTTGTAGCTTAAAGTCGGGTTAAAAATAAACCACCATTAAACATGTCTCGAGATACGTGCTAAGGTCTATGTGTGTAACATTTGTGTCACTTAAAGTGGGTTAGTGGAGCTAGATCTAATTAGGACATTTGGATGGAAAGGTAGGAGTGGATTATGTCCATGTGATCATCTTAGTGACGAGGGTGTGCGTTAGTGACGAAATTGGAAGTATAAAAGCAACACTAGTAGGCTTTATATTCATTTTGCATGTCTTTCAAACAAAAACCAGAGTTGTGCTTGGTTTTGGGGCTGGAGTCTTTAATGATGGTATGAGAAGATTCCCTTAACAAATTGAAGGATCAAAAGCGACAAGTCTAGTTACAACCCTGGGTATACTTCTACTACTTCTATGCATACAATCTTTGATGAATTTGGTTGTAGATCATAGGGCTTTTACTTCTAATCAATTTCAATATGTTTTTAAGGTTGTCTATAAGCAAATTGAAGCATTGGTTTAGATTACAAGTCCCAATTTTTGGATTTTCAAGTTTTGGCAAAGTTTGGGCTTTTTAATATGAAATTGATTTTTCAAAATCAGAGTTAAAAATGATTTCTTTTATGAAATCCAAGTTCATATTTGGATTCTTCACGAAATTCTACTAATCCAGCTACCAAGAAGTTTTAATTTGATTTTCAAATTATCAAGTTATGATTTTGCAAATTGTAAGTATGTTCTTGAGCATTTCTATTGCATGCATGTTTAAATCTAAATTTTGATCATTATATTGAAGTACTTGTGTTTTTATTATTGTTTTAAGGTGGTTGTACCTCATTAAGGGATTTTTGGCAATGAAGATGACCTGCATGGGATTTGGGGTCAAAAACTCCAAATCCCGATTGCAGAAATGCAGTCTGCAGTGCACATATAGCAATATCCATAATAGATAGTGCGCTATGTATTTTGCAGACATGACAACTTTTTAGGTTTTTGTAAAATGGCCATAACTTTCTCGTTTCAACTCGGGTTTTGACGCTCCACATACCGTTGGAAAGCTAAGAGGGAGGAACAACATAGAACCAATAGTTTTTGAAAATATGGTCATATTACTTGTCAAAATAGAGTTGAAAATGAGAACTTATGCGTAGGGGTAATTATTGATAAGTGTTTGGAGCCTTTTTAGTTTTGGTTGGTCCAAACACTTAATTAAGAACTAAAATACACCTAAATCATATTATAATATCTTGGAACATTAGGAGTTGATGTTGGTTGTGGGACATGCGAACTCCAAGGTGGGTAGCGATCATATTGCTAGGATTACTAGTCTATGTGTAAAGCTGTGAGAATTTTCTATTTCATTTCATTGACTCTTATTGATTTATAATCTATTTGTAGACATTGCTAGTTGTAATCTCACATCATGTTCTTGTTTCTATCCATTATTGAATATTGTTAACATGATGCCTTGTGAAATATTTCATTGATTCAAATTTCTAAGCTTGATGATATTCTTGACATATAGTTGTTCAAAAACATGCTATTAGGATAAGTTGTAATGGATTAGACTTGTAATCTATTTTCTTGGGCTTTGTAGCTTAACTAGTCTTGAGATCCTAGAGACTTAGAACTATATATCCTGAAAATAAAAGTAGGGATTATCTAGTGTCCATTGCATAAGAGATGCACTTCACGGAGACTTAGATCTAGCGGCGTTCCAACACTCACCACTACAATTACGCGACATACGGGGTATGGGCCTCGAGGTTGTCGGCAAGAATGAGATAGTTGATTTATACTCGTAGAGCATAGCTTTGCCATTTGAGGATTGATCGAATTGATGAAATACATAAATGACAGCTCCATATAGTAGCGAAAAAGGCTAGGTGATTGTTCTCACTACCGACCAGACGTAGATCATCTCGACTTAGCCTGTGTCAGACTATACATTTTTAACTACTGTATCTATTTGCATTACTTGATTGAACAACTTTTCTGCTACTTTATGCTTTTAAATACCTTTTTTTCATTTTGGAGATGTAGTATAGAATTATCCAGTTATTACTTAAATATCACTATACTCACAGTCTAGTTTGTGACGGTGGGTGTAGTTCCGTCGAGCAGCAATAGGCCAGGGAAGGAGAAGATCGGCGACTTTCCTTGAGCATTTCAGCGACTCACTTATCTCATTTTGTGTTTGACTCGACTTTTGTTGTATTACCGATGCTTATGTCTTTCCTGTACATTTTGGGTTATATATTGGGTTGAGCGTATAGTTCCCTGACTTGAGACTTGATCATCACACTGTGTTATTATCCTTATGATATTTATATGCATGTGATGTTGTTTCCTGGTTTCCACACTTAGGATTTTTAAATAACAATTGCTTCTGCATAACCTTTAAAATCTTCTGATAATATAAAAATGATAAAAATCTTAATTAACTGTAGAATCTAATGATATCATGACATATGTATTACTTATCCTGAATGCATGTATCGAGGAGTATAGGAAAGAAAAGCTGACTAATACGTAGTTAAGTCTTACGTGGCTGGGATTACGACTTAATTACGAGATTAGGTTGGGCGGTGCCCTGTTTAGAAGAAGGGGACGTCACATAACCACTAAGGTTATAGTAAATCATACCCTTAGTCATCTTTTAGCTATCACTAAGATTTTAGAATTTACTTATTTATAGATATAAAAACCACTGAATCCCTATTCATCAGATTGGCACACTACCGCCCTGTTTAGAAGAAGGGGCCGTCACATAACCACTAAGGTTATAGTAAATCATACCCTTAATCATCTTTTAGCTATCACTAAGATTGTAGAATTTACTTATTTATAGATATAGAAACCACTGAATCCCTATTCATCAGATTGGCACACTACCACTTCGTACAAATGCCCTAAACACTCTCTTGAAGCATATCCCTATGAATCTCATTATTTGTTATCATTCCCATTTCATATTTCCATCGATGACCTCATCGTCGAACCTCCCTTTTTTATGATAAGTATTCCAACTTATTCATTTGCAATAAGTCTATTAAGAGTTTTCAAAGTTGCATACACCCATATGTACCCTAAGATTAGGCAAGTTATTTATGTAATGCATGCCACCATTTGTTTGTCACTTATTATGGCATCAACCTCAAATGCTCATGTATCTTTCAACTTGTCAATACTCTTGACCTTTTCTAGTCATTGCACCAACATGCTATACATTTTATTTTCTTTAGAGGTGGATCCTAGTCTAGGATCCTCAATCTTGTCTTATTTGGTAGGTCCATAATGTTTTAGTTCGCTCCTTAACTCCTTATCAGTCATGCCATACATTCTACATGTAATTGTTATAGAGCTAAGCTTTAAATTGGGATCCCTAATTTTGGTGACCTAGTTATCTCACGTCGAGCCGTTTTTTGGCTCAAGTGAAATAAAATATTGTTCCTATCAAAAAAAGTTATCTCATATCGAGTTAGGAAAACCTATCACTAATTGATAGTACTATCCCTTAGAATCTCAAATTTTCTTATTGGTCAACCATGTTATCTCGCTTGAAGGAATTTAATATGTTTGAATAAGTGAAATGCAAGCATACCGCGACTATGAAATAATTATGTTACCTGCATGAACTCTTTAGTGTGTCCTAAGTCTACTTCAACAACTACGTGTGCTCTGTCCTTCATTTATGGGGCCTTGCTGCCTACGGAAGGCATTCTTAACTTTGGGCATTTCTTTAGAAATAACCCACTTTTCCACGATGGAAAAATATCAGCTGTGGAGATTGGAGTTTTTCCAACACTAGGGTTGGTTTACAAATTTTTTCACAAAATAGGGAGGTTTTTTTTTTTTTTTTTTTTTTTTTTTTTTTTATCACGGAAGTAGGCAATAACGCCTTCTCAAAAGGCGTTATTGAGTGGGATGTTTTTTGGTTTGCGGTGACGTGGCGTCCACGTGGCATGGGTTTGTACAGATAGCGCCTTTTGAAAAGGCGCTATCTGTACATGTGGCCGCCACCTCATCGCCACATCAGCGCCACATCACCTCATTCAATAACGCCTTCTCAAAAGGCGTTATTGAGCGAAACTTGCGTTTGTGAGGTGGCGCTGACATGGCGCTGACATGGAGGCCACATGTACAGATAACGCTTTTTCAAAAGGCGCTATCTGTACGAACCCATGCCACGTCACCGCCACGTCAGCACCAACCTCACAAACGCAACTCGCTGATCTGTCTGTCTCCGCCACGTCACCCCCACGTCGCCAACCGGACTCGCCGATCTGTCATCCGCTGTCGCTGGTCCGCGACGTCCTATGAGCGTTCTTCTTGGCTGCAAGCAGCATTGGCATGTGCTGGCAGAATAGCAAGTTTCTTCTTTGGAGCAAGTCATTCTCGGCCGCTCCGTCCCTCGCAGCTGGCCATCGTCATCGTCGTCGAGCGATCTCGACAATTACAACCAAATTTGAATATGCATATGAGGAGTTTATATTTGTATAGAAAAAACCAATTTTGAATATATATATATATACATTGGTTTCAACCTTCAACTCTCTTTTCTAAACTAACTAACATTAACTAACCTAACCAACTAAACTAAATAAACTAATTAACTAACTAACTAACTAACTAACTAACTAACCAACTAACTAACTAACTAAACTAAACTAACAAACCTTTACTAATCCAACCAAACCAAACTTAACTAAATAACTACCTAACCTTAACTAAACTAAATAACTAACTAACTAACTAACTAAGTAACCAAAGTAAAACTAAACTAACTAACCTTAACTAACCTAACCAAACTAAACTAACTAACAAACTAAACTAACTAACCTTAACTAACCTTAACTAACCAAACTAAACTAAACTAACTAACCTTAACTAACCTAACCAAACTAAACTAACTAACTAACTAACCAACTAACTAACTAACCAACTAACTAACTAACTAACTAACTAACTAAACTAACAAACCTAAACTAACCTAACCAAACCAAACTAAACTAACTAACTAACCTTAACCAAACTAAACTAACTAACTTTAACTAACCTAACCAAACCAAACTAAACTAAGTAACTAACTAACTTCAACTAAACTAACTAACTAACTAACTAACATAGCCAAACTAAACTAACTAACAAACTAAACTAACTAACAAACTAAACTAACTAACATTAACTAACCAAACCACCTAACAATACAAACTAAGTAAACTAAAATAACTAACTTAACTAGCTTAATTGCAAATTAAACATACTAACTAAATGGAACTAACCAAACTAAACTAACTAACATTAACTAACCTAACTAACCTTAACTAACCTTAACTAACCTAACTAACCTTAACTGACCTAACCACCTAAACAATACAAACTAAGTAAAGTAAAATAACTAACTTAACTAACTAAACAAACAACCAAAAAACGATCCACGTTAACCACCAAACGAAACTAAACAAACATCCAAGTAGCTCGAGAGTTACTTGTGAACTAAACTCGACTAACCTAACCTAACCAAAGTATGTAAACTAAATTAACTAAACTACACTAAGGAACATACCCTAACTCAACTACACTAAACACACATAACCTCAACACCTAAACTAAACTAACTTAACTAACTATATAAGCTAATTAACCTAAACAAACTAAACTAATATAACCTAACCACCGACACCTAACTAACTAAGCTAACCACTTAAGTTAAATTAAACATATAACCTAAACTAACTTAACAAACTAAACTAACTATTGAAGAGTAATCACATATACGACATTAGTATAATATGGAAAACATGAGAAATAAGTTTATTCAATGAGAAGGTTGAATACACATACTTCGTGAACCCAAAATATAAGTTGTTTACAAATCACCATGACATCAAGTAAACTCATCATGCAAGTCTATTTCGGCGGTTACGTTGAGGTAGCTGGTATTGCGATGAATCACGTCGAGTAGATTGATGCGTTTCCTCTGGTTCTTGACTCGACTCACCTCTGCTACTGATGCTCTAAAAAATAGGAGGTGGAACCATCCCAAAATACTGGCTTCATGCATGGGGTTGGGGGAAAGGAACATGAGGTTGCGGCATGGTCAACAAGTTCACGAATGAAGGATCTCCACTATACGACATATTGTAATTATATGGAGTAGGAGTATATGGACTAGGCATGTATTGAGGTAGTGACGGATACGTTTGATGATGAAGCATTCCATGGTCTACATATGAAGACGACGGCCCAGGTGCGTAAGGATCAAAATGGTAAGGAGGAAGATTCACGCTCGGCGACCTGGGTAAAACATTTGAGGTTCTGGTTGGGGTGTGGAAGATGCAGGAATGTACCCATGAGAAGAATGGCTACTCTCGCCAACATTCTCTCGTTCTACTCACTCTCGAACGAGAAGAACGTGTTTGGAGGAGAACGTCTCGCTACTCTCTCGCAAAGAATCTCGGTCTCCGAGTAGACGGACGTGGCAGACGAGGACGTCTGGTGCGTTCCCGCACAGTCTCTGGTCGCGTTCATCTTCTTCTCACCTCTATGTTTGGTTCGCCCTGATCGTCTTCTTCATCGTCCTGTTCATTATCCTCATCTATGTCTTGTTGGACGTCAATTCCGTCATGCGAAAGATTAGACCTTTGTCTTTCATCTTCGTCCAAAATTTTAATCCCTTCATCAAGGGCAGCTAGACCTTGCTCGTACCCATCCTCAATAAACACACGCCTAAGTCGATGTACCAAGTTACGCTGATATACAAAAAATAAGAGCTCAAATCACGCAATATAAGATATTAAATGTTCGAGGAAAAGTAAGAGTTAGAAGATTACCGAGTAGTCACGTAACGCCCTGTCGTGTCCTATGAATCTCCTAGTGACCGATCGATACCACGTCATGTAGTCTTGATGGTCATGCCCTTCATTCGGCCATTTCGCAAATGGTGTCCCCACGATTTTCCCACATGTTTATGTAGCTTGCGTGAAAAGTCACCCAATTTTCATGATGATGTCCACGCAATTCGAGGCGGTGCAATTGGGCGTCGTAAGCACAATTAGGTGGCACTACTTGTACCATGCCGAATTGTCTCATAACCCTTTCTGGTCGATGCCACTCCACAATGTGGAAACAAATAAGGGAACACGTCGAGAGCCAACTGCCGTGACCATTTGTACAGTACTCGGGGAGAGACCCCATGAGTTCAGTATATGGTTGCCACACCACATCATCCTCATGCCTTTGAGAGTCGAGTGCATCACGGTATGCCGATACGACGTGCGTCGCACTTTGTGAAACCGAAAATGCATCGAGCCATCTGTGTAGAAAAAAATTAGTCAAGATAAATGAACATGGACAAGAATTTTTCGCAAATTAATGACAAATCGACTTTAATACATGTGTCCGAGTGGAACGTCCATAAGCATATTTTGGCCATCCACCGTTCGCTGTTGAGCTCTAGATACACGCAGACGCCGCGGTGCTATGAATGGAAATCGTCCCATGCCCACGGTTGTACAAGAATGGAGGCGCCAAAGCAACCTCATGTGCCCTGCGCGAGATCCGCGACACAACTCCCCGTACAAATAAGCCAAACATGCACTCCCCAACTATATTGGCCTCGCTACTTGGAAATCCTCCAAAGCAAAGGTAGGAACATCAAATGTACGAACCGATTGGACTTGTCAGCAAAAAGACAACCACCGATGAGTTGTAGTATGTACGATCGAACGTAACGTTGGACCGACTCCTCATCGCTTTCATCATCTATTGTTGGAACGTTACGCTCAAGCCAATCGACCTTAAGTTTACAACCTACGATGTCATCTCCACCAGGAGTGCATCCAAGTAGCCTCTCGCAGACGTCAGCGTAGTCTGCGTCTGTCGTTCCAGTCACGTGCATACCTTCAATAGGTAATCCAATCTGCACCTGCACGTCTTGGAGTGTAATTGTACACTCCCCACAATGCATGTGAAATGTATGCTTCTCAGGGCGCCATCTCTCTACAAACGCAGAATCAAAGCCCAATCAAGGCCGAAAAATGCTACCCGGATATCCCATAGAACCCACTGAACGAAGATATGGGATCATCCTAGAATGATACTGCATCGTTCGATCAACGACCCCACGTCTTCGACGTACGCGCATTGTTTCGTACACCTTGGAAAAAAATGTATTAATGTATGTTTTGGATACAATATTGCTGTAAATATGACGCATTCATGTAAATTGGCCTTACCTCGCCCCTCCAGGTTCGCGTCGATCTGTGAGTAGATTGGAGTTGCAAGAGTGATGGATCTGAAGGTCCTGGATCCATTGCAGTACAACTACAAATGAATGTTAGAAAAAGAAAATGAGTGTTGCATGAAACGAAACGAAACACTACTGATGGCGGTGAGGTGTACGCTTTGCCATTGACTCCATTAACAATGGAGCCATACTCATTCTTTCGCACTGACATTTTCTGTGTAATAACGTTCAATAAATAAACATATGAACCGTTCTTCATAAACAAAATAGGAATGTCCCTATATATCATGCAAATCATAACCTCACCCAAATAAATTATTATGAAAATACTAAATGAATGAACTTACTTGTTTCCTCCGCTTTTTCGCCGCAACGTAATATTCCAGCAATAACATTGTATTTTCGTTTGTTTAGAACATTCATCACAGTTACGTAACCCAAGTAACCGTAGCAAACATGTACCCAAATAATAAATGAAAACTAACCTCGAGTAAGTAAATTAACTAACGTAACCTAGTCTAAATAAATTAACCAAACTATGTGAACAAAACGTAACCTAAAAGTACCTAATAAAACGTTAACATATCCAAAATAAAAAACCCAAATATTGTAGATATGTTCAAGTGTTTTTAAGTGGATCACAACGAATTCAAAGTCTAAATGAGCTTGAAACTAAATTAAACAAAACTTAATTAACTAAACTTAATTCACTTAACTTAATTAAGTAAACGTAATTAACTAAACCAACTTAACTAAACTTAATTAAGTAAACTAACTTAAACAAACATAATTACCTCAACTACCTAAACACTCTCACTAAACTAAACTAAACTAACTTAAACAAACTTAATTAACTGACTAACTTAACTTAAACATACATAATTAACTTAAAAAAACTTAAACTAACTTAAAAAAACTTAATTACCTAACTCACTTAAACAAACTTAAAACTTAATTACCTAACTCGACTAACCTCGACTCACAAGCTTACACCACATCAACCTCCTCTCGTTGGTCGATCTCTCTCTTGCCTCAGTGCCTTCATCGCTTTCAAGACCTTGCTCCAGCTTTCCGCTGCTCATTCAACTCCCTCTCCTCCTTCTCCACTTCTTTGCTTCGCTCTCTGCCCCAATCCTCACCGTCAACTCCCTCGACTCTCTCTCTCGCCAACACCAGCCACACCTTCTCATGCTACCCGGCCTCTGCCCCTCCCCTCCTTATATACCCGACCCACTCCCCCTACAACACACCCGTGACGCCTAGACACTAGTCGTCACGGGTGTGTCTTCTTCCTCGCGCGACAGGACAGAGATGCAGAGATTCTCTGCGTCCCTGTCGCGCGAGGAAGAAGGGGAGAAACACAGATAACGTCTTCCGTGAAGGCGCTATCTGTGTTACCCATTTTCATGAGTCCACGTGGATCCACGTGGACTTGGCCAGAATGAATAGCGCCTTTCGCGAAGGCGCTATTCGTTCTGGTTACATCCACGTCAGCCGCTACGCCACCCATGCGCTGACGTGGACAGGACACGTGGATAACGCCTTTTCAAAAGGCGCTATCCACATGTCCACGTCAGCAAAAAAATGTACACATGGTGATAACGCGTTCTCATTAAGCGTTATTGCCTAGATTGAGAAAAAAAAGGGCCCTCATTTTTCTCAAAAAAAGTAAAATCTGTTGTACAATTGTAAATTTTTCGTGGAGATTAATATGCTTGAATAAGTGAAACATATACGTCCCTCACTTTTGGTCACTGTGCCACGTGTATTCGAGGGTGCATGAGTGTGAGTAATGGTCCTTGCAGAGGTGTGTTGTGCCATCGTTGTTGCATTGGCTTAAGCGTATCCACCCGAATAGTCTCTAGTTCTCCTCTTCTTGTTCGAGCTTCCCAGATAGTTGCCTTATAATCTGTTCTTGTTGAGACCTATATAACTACCTTTTATTACAATTCTCTTGGTGGTGGCATGGCCTCGTTATCCCTCCTGACCAGATATGCTGCCTCACAATGTAGTGCACTAGCTAGCCACTGCTCTCGCATTAGTCTCAGACATATAGGGTGCCACACATATCCTAAGGTGCTCAACTAGTCTATCAATGAACCTAGTGACCATCTCCTATATAGTAGCCATATAATATGAAGCAAAATCTGACAAGTCATTATAATATGATTCACACTCCTGCACTGATATGCCTCCATGCACTAAGTTCAAGAACACGAGCCTCTTAGCATCTTGATCGTGGCTGCAAGTATAACGACTCAATTGTAGTAATAGTGTGACCAACTTACGTTGATTACGAATATCGTCCGCAGAGAAAGTTGTATGCACTCAGTAGTACCTAGCTATAATTACTCTTTTGCTTGGGAAATCCTTTTTAAAGTTGTTTTTATATCTAACTAATCTAATCTAACAAATCAATGTAAATTACTTTAACTCTTATATTAAGACTATATTAGTTCACAACTTTACATAGGTAATGCAATACTATGCTTTTCAACTCACTTTATTATCTTTATTATGTGTTTGCAATGCCTTTTTAGAATAGATAGGTTTCCTTCAAATCCACTTTAACCTACTATCGTGACGGAAAAGATTTTAATGTGTTAACTAAAACTTCACCTATCGGGTGTGAATAACGTAATCTCCATATTGCTTTAATGTTCTAAATTTTTAGACTCATAAGAAATTAATTTTACTTTATGTGCCTCCCTCATCAACAACTATCGCCCGATGTTGTGTCTTTTATGATTTTACTGTCTATATCTAGCTTAAAAGCTTCAATGGCAATGATAACTTCTAAAACCTAATATCAACAAATATGTGATCAAGATGTTCATAATATTACGCTCAGAATCAATACAAATTATAACCATTGCTCTTTCTATCTTTCTAATATATTCATGTTTATAGCATAACATTCATACCATAAGATCCATTGACTTTTAAGGTTAATAAACTACTCACACTTAATTGAAACAAACATGTACATAATGGTATTCATTGAAATCATAGATATAATGAAATAACTTTCTATTAAATCAATAAAATAATACCGAATCACCAGACGCGAGTCTTCAATGTTTTCTCTCCACAAATCTCCTTTATACTCAAGAATAAAGTAAACATATATTAAACTATGTTAATGGTTGCTAATCTATTGTAATTTATGAGTTTACATATTCTCCAATCTAATTATACTCCATAAGAACGTTTTAAAATAATTAGGAACCTTACTTAACGATTTAACATCAAATAGAACTTTACTTTCTATTTTCTTCTCTTTTTGGCGCTGTCACTTAAAGTCTCGCTGCTGTGTGTACAATCCCACAGCGTTGCCACAGCATCGAGCATCTTGTGTGCAAATTCTCCCTTTAGTTGTCTTGGCGTTGCCCCTATGTTTCCCCAGCGCCGTCCCTTGACCTTCACAGCACTGCAATTATGCCAACCATTTTATCTCAATTCCTTCACTTGCTTACTCTCCTATGCTATGCCTTGAACTCCCCCAGCGCCAACACTATGTGCCACGGTGTCAAACTTTTTTTTGGTGTGTTTTAGCTTCGTTTCTTCTCGACGTTACTCATTTCCTTCCTTTATGCCTTATGTACCTGAAAATGCATAAACACAATCAATTTGAGCTCATTTAGGGATATTTATACTAAATATACTACTAAATTAACCCTATATATAAGTCTAAATAGTCACTTATCAAATACCCCCAAACTTAAGATTTTGCACGTCTCGAGCAAAAATGTATTTTACTAAGTCTCCTAGCTACTCCTATTACTCTAGTTTATATTCATTTTACTTCATTCATGGAGTATCCCTTAATTCAACTAAGCTTCAAATTAATAATCTACTCAAGAGTTTTTCTTTTCAAAAACTTACAATTTCAAGACATGTAGCTTTAACAACATATATAACTCACTTTCGAAACACTGAAGTAGATCACAACCAAACCATCACTATTCACAAGTTATTTCACCTCGACACGCAAGTAGCAAGTGTACAATCTCATGATTTATCATTAAGCTTAGAAATTCACAAATAAGCATAGATCAAACTAATTTCTTATAGACTTTAGGACTTCGAGAGTCTATATGACTTAACAAAGTTGGAACGAAAAGTTAACTCAATCAAGCTACTAGCACTCGAGCTAAATCTTTTATTTAAAGAGTTTTAATTTAACTTCGATCTTTTTCCATTATTCTTATCTCTATTTTATTTTTTTTCTCCATCCTCCTTATATTTTTTCTCATTTCTCGGTCACGTTGCTCCTTTTCCTACATATTCCATTTTTTCTATCTTTTTCCAACCATCAAGTACTTTGCTCTATTTCCTGTAGAACTTGTGGGACACTCTATTATTCTTATTTCTAAAACTTTTGTTAGCACTTCTCACTTTCACTTTATCAAGCAAGTTAGCTCTAATTTTTCATTAAAATGCATATTTCTTACCCTTTTTGCACTAAGTCTTTATTTACTTTTTTATATTAAAGTAAGATTCACACTTTTTATAAAATTCCTTAGAGATCTAGTTTTTTCCTCAAGAAGTGTCCTAGTATTCCCATTGCTTTTGTTTCCAATTCATGGTCTTACCTAACTCTAGGTTTCTAATCATGAAATCTTACCATTGTTTGCTACATTTTATATTTTCTTCAAAAATTTATAGCACTCTCTTTAGTTTCGTATCAACAAGACACTTGTATTTTTACTTATCCTCAATTAAAGACATGAACTTGCAAAAGGATTACTTATTCATTACATATTACTATATATAACCTAATTTATACTACTTAAACATGATAAAAAAAGTAAATGAAATAGAATACACTACTATGTTGTCCTCTTTAACTACTTCAAAAATAAGATTTAAACGATCATGCATGCAGTGTTTATCCTTATTTCATCATTTCTTACCACTTCCCATTTTGTGGTAGCCCTTGCTGCCACAAGGTGGCATGTCTCCGTGTACTCCTTGCCCGGTGGGCCCGACTACACGTGTCTGGCACTTGCCCGTCCACCTCTTGTCTCAGAATTCATGTCCACGTGTATTTTATCAAATTATTTAGTAAATTATCGATATTTCCTTAACTTATCCTCTTTAAGTATTTAGAAGTTTATTCTAATGGCAAACCATACCAGTGGGTTGTATCTTACAAGTTAACATATATCAGCAGAAGCCTTAATTGATACCATTAGAATAAGTAACTAGCATGGTAATAATTATTCATAAGAGAAAATCCTATTATGGAAAACCCGAGAAAGTACTCTGCATATAAGCAACATTACCATAAACAAGGTACATATACATGTACTGTGTCATCCCAAGTCCCCCAATGTGGCGGCCCTACCGCCCTGGGGTAATGTGTCTCCATGTATTTCTCACCCGGTGGGCCCAGCTACACGTGTCCGACACCTGCCCGTCCTTCTCATATCTCAAAATTCGTGTCCACGTGTATTTTATTAAATTAATTAGTAGATTTTCGTATTTTCTTAACCTATTCTCTTTAAGTAGTTAAATATTTAATAGGTTTAGTAATTTGTAGTTTATTATAATCCTAACCATACTAGTGGGTTGTATCTTACAAGTTAACTTAAATCAACATAAGATTTAATTGATACAATTTGGTAAAGTAATTTAACATGATAAACATTATATGTACGAGCACGTCCTACCGTGAAAAACCCAGAAAAGTACTTTGTATATAAGTGACAGTACCATAACATATGGTATATACATGTACAAGGTCATCTCAAGTCCTCAAATAACCAAAATAAAAACCAAAATATCAAAGTAATATAAACGCCTACAGTATGTCTAAGACAGTCAGTAAAGTGAGATAGTCACCTAAGATTCTCTTTTGCCGCTACTCATAGAAAGGTCTGCACTCAGTTACCTAACAAATATAGTGACGAGTCCAGTAAGTAAATCCCCAAAAGAAATCCACACAATATTCAACAAGAAATCAAATAGAAGCATAAATCATGCATGTATGCTATCTGACATTAGAAATACATACTTATATGAATATAAAGCAATACAAAAGATTCAGGTAGCATACCATGACAGTTAACACAACACAACAGACAATAATCAAACAAGTAGCGATTAACACTAGTACATACCAACCAAACATACTTGAAAACAAGGCATAATAACAGTTAATGATATAAACGAGAATGTAAACACACCACAGTTAAGTCAATATACAAGTGAATATCCTTGATGAAAACCCAATGATGTGTCGCATGTAGCAAACTATACCATACTTCGGAGCTAAGGATCTTTCCAATGGCTTCTTTCACCACCTCCACTATCCCGTCCTTAGTCCTCGCAGCGCTGACCAAATCCGCTGAGACACTGACACATATGCATTAGTGTATCACATGTGATATGGTATAGTGTACCCAAGTGCGTCCATACATCCCGGTGTAAAAA
This sequence comes from Stephania yunnanensis, assembly GCA_039657365.1. NCBI lineage: Eukaryota > Viridiplantae > Streptophyta > Magnoliopsida > Ranunculales > Menispermaceae > Stephania > Stephania yunnanensis. The sequence goes on along the minus strand of CM077585.1, from coordinate 45,784,084 downwards.
CCTCGATAAATTGATTAATCACTTAGACAAGCCGGTAAAGGAAAACAGTTCGCCACCCATCACGCGCATAAGAAAAATGAACTGAATTCTATGAATCACTCTCAAGGGTTTTACGCACCTCAATCCGCGCTCTGACTTCCTTAAACTCCCGAATCCGACCCGACTAGCTCCCAATACCCGATATCCCTGAGTTCGGTGTCTTCTCAGTAAAAATATAGTGAGTTTAAGATTAATTTAGTGTCTATGAACTCTTAAAACCAATATTTATTTCAAAACCGAAAAATTATTAAATAGTCTTTTATTAGGTTAATTCCTTCAAAATAAGTTAAAAATAGTAAATCTAAGAATCTGTGTGTTGAAAGTAGGTTTTAACTAGCTATGTTGCTAAAACACATTTTTATTGAATTTTTGGTGTTGAGTTAGCGCGCTAATCGGGCTTATTAGCACGCTAATCGGAAACTAAAATCAAGTTTCTACCCAGAACCATTAGCGCACTAATTTTCCTCATTAGCACGCTAACTGCCCTCTATGACATAATTTTCATCTCGAAAATTATGTCCCAAAGTCCCCAATTAGCTAACGAAACCCCATTTAACACCCTCTCCATATCAAATTGACCCAAAACAACAATTAGAACAACCTTAAAACAACAATTTGATCAATTTCCTCAAACCTCATAAATTCATTAGTTTTCTCCATTTCATCAAAATTCCAATTCTTTCAAAACCATTAATAATTCCTTATTGGAAATGATCATTTAACACATAATTCATCAACACATCACAAAAAACCAGTGATTTAACCATTAAATTTGATCATTAGATAGAGGAGATGATGAAAAAGATGATTACCTAAGTTTAATTCCTCGAATTTGATGTTATCCAGCTCTAATTCCAGCGATAAATCCTTCTCCCTCTGATTTCATGGTTTGATCAACTTGGCATATATATTAAGGTGAGAGTGTTTCCTAGCCCTTCATCTCCATGGATTTACGTATCCAAAGGATTATCTAATGGTCCACCTCTTGTCATGTATCCCAATAATCCCCACTTAATCAACCTCAAGTAACACCATTTTAGTACTCACATGGCTCTTAGATATGCTATTGTATATCTTAAGAATAATCCTATGCTTTCCATTTAATTTACTCAAACTATAAGCCTTGATTCATTGAATTTATACACCTTAGCTTAGGCTCACATAATATCTATGGTTAATGTTTTTAGTCACAAAAAATTATCAACTTCTGGTTCCACTAACCCTCGACTACCCCGCACTCAGTGCTCTGCATGTCGGCACGAAATTCAAGGTACATCATAGCCTATCATTTTAATTGAATTAACTTAGCCTATGGCCACATCACCTATTTTAATTCATCAACTAATCATCTTAATGTGAATTAGTGGAGTTTCCTAGTGTACCTGTAGTTCGCATACTCAACACCCGCGTCGACACACCTTTCGATGTGAATACCCGTCACACAACCTCGCCCTATATCAACATACACACGTGCAATGCAATATAATAATAATAAACTTAAACACTAAATATATACAATCACCATCTATATGTAACATATTTCCTCAGTTCTCGTGTCCGAGTCAACCGAGGGGTCTACGTAAAGCCCGAATTTCATTTTCTAATTTGCGATATTGACGCCCATCCTAGGATTAATTTGGGCCGTTACACCCAATACCTAAAATAATACAAAATATGAAAATAAGCGCGTACTAGTAGGTGCTTGAAGGCAGGCAATCAGATGTAGTCACCTAGGATCCCCTTGCCCTTACTGGTACTAAGATTTGCACTCAATCATCACAAAAGACAGATGACGAGTACAATTAGTAAAATCCCAAGGAACCCCTCTAAGCATTCACATAATAAGGTAAAGGAAATGCAAGAAATATTATCAAATAAACGTGCGAAATGTAAAGACAAACAACTTTAATTGGCTCATCGCGTGAATAGATAATAGCCAAGCCAATAAATGCGTGTATTCGCTCCAGATGTACTAAACTGTACTTTGGGTCACCAAGTTCCCACTAGTAGTCGTGCCCAATTGGCCCGACAATTGGTTCCTTGCTATGCTGGCCAAATCCGCTGAGTCACCGACACATGCACCAAGGGTAAGCTCAGGTTAACGTTCACTAAGGGTCAGGTCATACGTGCTACAGTCCAGTGCATCATGAACACACAACCAAAAAATCCGGGGGAGTAACCTCGACCCACATCCAAGTAACATAATAGAATAATAAAATCAGCAAGGAAATGATAGGAATGAAATTCAATCAAAATCAAATGCTTAGAGTTTTTCAGTTGGGTTTTACAAACCTCAAACTGCTATCCGACTTTCCCGACTTTCCCGAACTCCCGTATCCGACCTGACAACTCCTCGACACCGAGCTACGGTCCACTAAGTCCCTAAAGTCCAATTTTATAAGTTTAAGTTTTTTGTAACTTTGTAGACATGTATTAAGTTGAAAATTGCCAAAACATCCCCTTAAATTCATATTTTATCTGTCATTAGCGCGCTAATAGGTCTACCTAGTGTTAGGTGGAGTTAGCGCACTAATGGATCTACCTAGCGCGCTAAGTGAAGTTAGCGCATTAAGGGATCTATCTAGCATGCTATTGTTCTTCATTTTGAAAAACAATTGGAAATTCAGAATGATTAGCGTGCTAACCAGCCCAGTTAGCGCACTAATTGCCCTATGTGACATAATTCTCAAGTCGAGAATTCTGTCATACCTCTCTTAATTAGCTACTCTAACCTGGTTCATACCCTCTCCATATCAATTTAATCCAGAAGCAACAACTAGAACACTACGGAACATCAAATTAACCCAAATTTACTGGATCTCATGAATTCACCGAATTTTCCAATTCCATCAAAACACCAATTTTAGCTAAACCAGTTGTAAATTCTCTATGAAAATGATCTATAAACATGTAATTCATCAAGTTTTCACTAAAAATCAGAGGTCTAATCATCAAACTCAAATTCACTAAAATATACCCAAAAATGGGTTTATTGAAGAGTATAGAAGATGAAGATGATGATTACCTTGGTTTGATCTTTTGAATTGGTCTATGATGTGTTGAATTTCCAGCTTAAAGTCCTTCTCTTGTTTTTACTGGTTTTGCATGGATTTGTTTGAGAGGTTTGATCAAAACTCCACTAACTTCCTATATATATTTGGTTAAGATCAAGTGTGCATACGTATTTCGAGGATTATCTTATGGTTCATAAACATGTTGTCCCACACCACCTGATGACTCCATTAACACACTCATATCCTAGAATTACTTAATATGATCATCTTGATGTCCATGTTATGGTCCTCATTATTTAGTTCAAACTATAGGCTTATTATTTATTTCAATAACTAACCTTATATTAAGCCTTATCAAACCATGTGGTTAGTATTTTTATCAAGATTTACCAACTCATGGTCCCACTAACCTTCGGCTACCTGATATCCGGTGCACCGCGCCTCGACACGCATTTTGAGGCATGCTATAATCTATTATTTAAATTTCAATTTAATTAGCCTATGGTTACATTACCCATTTCAATTGAATTTCTAAGTCATATTCACATGAATCAGACGAATTCCCTAATGTACCCGTGCTTTGCCTTTTGATCCTCGCTTTGTCATGCATTTTGAGGCAACCACCCGTCACACAACCTCGCACGATATAACCATTCAACATACACACCTGCGATGTGTTAACAAATAATTTCATAAAATGCATCGAAATTAAACAACACCACACATAATTTACTAGTGCACGTAGGTCGACGTGTGTCATAGCCTACCCGCGGAGTATACGTGGATCCGAGCTGGCGTCCATGTCTGAAATTATGATATAAATAATGGCCGATGCATCCGTATAAACTATTAAAGTCTTACCCAGCTCCGACAATGTCAGTATTGGTGCGGAAGTCAACCTCCTCTTCTGTTCATAGAAGGCATTATCACACTCCTATGACCAATCAAATCTAACATCCTTCTTGGTTAGTCTCCTCATTGGCGCTACAATCTAGGAAAAGTCCAGCATAAACCGCTGGTAGTATCATGCCAGTCCAAGAAAACTCTGAATATCAGCAACAGACTCGGGTGTCCTCTAGTCAATTATAGCTCGAATCTTCTATGAATCTACAGAGATACCTTGATCACTGATGCATGTCCTAGAAATATCATTACACTCAGCCATAAGTTACACTTACTAAACTTGGTGTATAATCTGTGCTCTCTCAATGTCATCAAAACTGCCCTAAAGTGTCTCTCGTAATCCTCACGAGTCCTACTATAGATTAAGATGTCATCGATGAAGACTGTGACAAATCTGTCCAAATACAGTCTCAAGACCCTATGCATCAAATCCATGAAAATTGTTGGGGCATTAGTCAACCCAAATAGCATGACTATAAACTCGAATAACCCATACCTCGTGCCTAAAATAGTCTTTTGGATATCTTCCTCTTGAATCCTCGACTAATGATAACCTGAGCGAAAATTAATCTTCGAGAAGAATCTGACAACTGCCAATTAATCGAGCATATCATCTATTCTAAGAAGTGGGTAACGGTTCTTAACTATCACCTAATTCAACTTCCTATACTCTATGTACATCCTCAACAAACCATCATTCTTCTTCACAAACAACACTGGAGCTCCCTAAAGTGACGTACTAAGGTAAACAAAACCCTTATCCAATAACTCATCCGGCTGTTGTCTAACCTCATCCTGTTTTGATGGTGATATCCTATAAGGTCTACTGGTGATTGGCTGTGTCCCTGGTATCAACTCAACAATAAACTCAATAGCTCGTGGCAGTGACAATCCTGGTAGATCATCCGAAAATATATCGATAAAGTCTCTAATTACCAGAATGTCCTCAATCCTGAAATCTGTCCTAACCTTCGGCTTAACTATCGCAGCAAATGCATCCATCTCCTACGCAATAGCTAGTGGTTCTCTAGTGATGGTAAGTCAGTCGCAGATCCAACTAGTGAGAACTCTGGTATAATAGGAATATGAAACTCAATCCTCTTACCATAACATTCTATCTAGGCATGATAAGGTGATGAACAATCCATCCCGAGAAGAGCGTCAAACTCTATGTACTCCAATACTCAAAGATCTGTCAGTAATTAATGTCCTATAACCTCTATCATCACATCTCCACATATCCATTTAGGGTATATCTTATCCCTAGTGGCCATATTGAGAACAAGGTATATGTCTAGTTTTTGTGTATCTAACCCTAAATATCCAATAATACACCAGTAATTAATGATAAAGTGCTACTAGAATCAACTATAACATGCAGAGGTCTACAAAAAATATGTAACGTACCCTCGACGAGCTATCTGTTCGCCTTGCAATCTAGTTGTGCCACTGCATGCGCTATATTTGGCCTGCTCTGGCTCTCGACGTGGTGACATTATTGTCCTACAATCTACCCTCAAATGTATTAATCCTGTGACATTTGTGGTAGTCCTACCCATAAGCCTGTCCATCTCTAAATCTCAGACCCTGACCCCGATCTCTCGGAACCTTGTCATGTCCCCCTTGATATTGAGCCCGATGGCACATATATGGCGGTGGCATATTCTGATCTATCTGTGCTGGTGCGATGGTGTGAATCGGTTGTCTCTCTTCATACTGAAACTGACTACCCTGATACTCATTACTACAGGCCCTGTCTCGTCTATCATCCCTCTGAACTCTATCCAGACGATCCCTCTATCTCTTCGGCGCTCGATCTGGCCTAGAACTCTGCTCTGTTTATACCTCAGTCCCAGTCACACGTCTGCCATCCCTCTACATCAGGTAGGTCTCATATGCCAAAACTATATCAAATATGTCCTGTAGAGTGGGTGCCCCAAATGATACCGCTACTGAACCAATCATATCATCATCTCCTCTGGTGAAATAATATATCTGTAAACGCTATATCCCAGCTACGTCCATCAAGAACTGGAGTAAGTACTAGAATATCTCCATATACTGCAGCAAAGTCTGATAACCTTATCTCAGATTCAGAATCTCATCTCTCAACCTCAATCTCACCTCTATGGGTATGCACTGATTATATGACAACTCTCTAAACTCAGCCCATATCGTCAGCTCTAGATGGGTATCCTGATATGTAGTCCACCATACTGCTCGTGGCCTCTCAAGCATGCCCCGGATAACCCGCCTGAATACTCTCATCATTCCTCTTCAGCTTATGGAAACGCTAATGAGACAATATCCACTTCCCCACAGCCTCGGGGTCACCACCTCTGTAAAAGAAGCTTGACTCAAACTTCATAAACTCTCTCAACATCTTCGCCTCTAGAGCTAAGACAAATCCTAAAGTAGTAGAGGGAGTAGTTGTAGCAGTCATCTGATTTGTGGTCGCGGTGGAGGCATATGAGTCGGCGTCTCTAGTGGAACAACAACTGTGATGGCTCTCTCTATCTATGTCTCTACTGCCCATCTCAACATGTATTTGGGGAACAACCGGCGACTGCTATCCCCGTAGGTACAATAACTGCTACCGGCTCTTTAGGTGCGTCAACCGTTGTAGAAAGTGCTGTCAATGTGGAGCTCTGATCCCGTAACGAACGTACTACCTTGGCCATCTGAGTCTCCTAAGCCGAGAGTCGATCCTCCATGCTATCTGTAACCGGGGAATCACTTGTTGCATCACTATTCTGACCAGTCACCTTAGGCGTAGTTGACTGTCCATCTATAATCTGCATCGAGAAGTGTGCTCTAGATCAACCTCGATGTATATATGTATATCATATATATAAAATGGAAATATAACTCGTATATAAGCCCTATCTCTACCCGTCTTACATCACATCCCAACTAAAGTTCTTAAGCAATAACTTCGAGTTTCCACGAGTAAAGTGATTATTAAATTTTATGCACTTTCATTTTACATTCCCAAGCTTCTAGAAAACCTTTCTATATCACGCGGGTGACGTGTCTCCATCTACTCCTTGCCTAGTGGGCCCGACTACACGTGTTCAGCACCTACCCGTCCACCTCTTATCTCAAAATTACTGTCATGTGTATTTTATCAAATTAGTTAATGGATTATCAATATTTCCTTAAATTATTTTCTTTAAGTATTTAGAAGTTTATTTTAATGCCTAACCATACTAGTGGGTTGTACCTTACAAGTTAACATACATCAGCGGAAGCCTTAATTGATACCATTAGAACAAATAACTAGCATGGTAAAATTATTCATAAGAGAAAATTCTATAGTGGAAAACCCGGGAAAGTACTCTATATATAAGCGACACTACCATAAACAAGGTATATATAAATGTATCATGTCATTTCAAGTCCCCCAATACCTAAAATAATACAAAATATCAAAATAAGCACGTACTAGTAGGTCCTGAACTGCGGTCAATCAGATGTAGTCGCCTAGGATCCCCTCCCCCTACTGCTACTAGGATCTGCACTCAATCATCTAAAAAAGACAGATGACGAGTACAATAAGTAAAATCCCGAGGAACCTCTCTGAGCATTCGTATAAGAAAGTAAAGGAAATGCAAGAAATACTGTCAAATAAACATGCGTAATGCAAAGACAGACAACAGTAATTGGCACATCACATAAATAAATAATAGCCAAGCTAACAAATGTGTGTGCTCGCTCAAGATGTACTAAACTATACTTCGGGTCACCAAATTCCCACCAATAGTCGCGCTCAACTGGCTTGACACTTGGTCCTTCGCGGTGTTTTCCAAATATGCTGAGCCACCGACACTTGCCCCAAGGGCAAGCTCTGGTTAAAGTTTCCTAAGGGTAGGGTCAAAAGTGCTACCGTCCAGTGCATCATGAACATACAACTAGGAAATCTGGGATAATAACCTCAACCCATGTCCAAGTAACACAATAGAATAATAAAATCAGGAATGAAATGATAGGAATGCAATTCAAATAGAATCAAATACTCAGAGTTTCCCAGTTGGGTTTTACAAACCTCGAACCGCTTTCCGACCTTACCAGACTCTCGTATTCGAGCCGACAACTCCCCTGACACCAAGCTACGGTGCACTAAGTCCCGGAAGTCCAATTTTATAAGTATAGGTTGTTTGTAAGTGTTTAGACATGTATTAAGTTGAAAATCACCAAAACAACCCCGAAATTCATATTTTATCTGTCATTAGCACGATAATATGTCTACCTAGCGTGCTAGGTGGAGTTAGCATGGTAATGGATCTACCTTGCGCACTAGGTGAAGTTAGCGCACTAGGGGATTTGTCTAGTGCACTACTATTCTTAATTTTTAAAAACAATTGAAAACCCAAAACGATTAGGGCTCTAACCAGCCCAGTTAGCACACTAATTGTCCTTTGTGACGGAATTCAGTCCTGCCCCTCTCAATTAGTTACTATAACCTGGATTATACCCTCTCCATATCAATTTAAACCAGACGCAACAACTAGAACACTCCAGAACATCAAATTAACCCAAATTTACTAAATATCATAAATTCGCCAAATTTTCCAATTCCATCAAAACACCAATGCTAGCTAAACCAGTTGTAAATTCTATAAGAAAATGATCTATAAACATGTAATTCATCAAGTTTTCACTAAAAATCAGAGGTCTAGTCATTAAACTCAAATTCACTAAAACATACCAAAAAATGGGTTCATTGAAGAGTATAGAAGATGAAGATGATGATTACCTTGGTTTTATCTCTTGAATTGGTCTATAATATATTGAATTTCCAGCTTAAATTCCTTCTCTTGTTTTTACTGGTTTGCATGGATTTGTTTGAGTGGTTTGAACAAAACTCCATTAACTTCCTATATATATGTTTGGCTAAGATCAAGTGTGCATACGTATCTCGAGGATTATCTTATGGTTCATAAACATGTAGTCCCACACCATCTGATGACTCCATTAACATATTCATCTCCTATAATTACTCAATATGATCATCTTAATGTCCATTATATGGTCCTTATTATTTAGTTCAAACTATAGGCTTATCATTTATTTCATTAACTCACCTTATATTAAGCGTTATCAAACCATATGGTTAGTGTTTTATTTATCAAAATTTACCAACTCGTGGTCCCACTAACCTTCAACTACCTGATTTTAATTAGCCTATAGTTATATTACCCATTTCAATTGAATTTTTTAGTCATATTAACATGAACTGGATGAGTTCCCTAATGTACCCGTACTTCTCCTCTCAATACCCGTGTTGTCATGTATTTTGAGGTGACTACCCATCACCCAACCTCGCATGATATAACCATTCAACATACACACATGCAATATATTAACAAATAACTTCATAAAATGAATCACAATTAAACAATACCACACACAATTTACTAGTGTACCTAGGTCGATGTGTGTCCTAGCCTACCCGTTTCATCTACGTGGATCTAAGTCGGCATCCATGTCTAAAATCACGAAACAAATAATGGCATTAATAAAACGGGCCGTTACACATAGTTAAGTGTTGATGCCCTAAAACTTAAACCAAACCTTGTCCTCAAGGTTTAAAACTAAGCCTAAAACATGAAAATACTAAATCACACAGACGTAATAATAACACAAGATAAAAAATAATAAACTAAGCGTAAAATTTAAATAATACTAAATAAGTAACAAAATATCTCAATTTTAAAGTGAATTGATATCAATGTATCTCTAATTCTCCCAGGTCTAAAGAAATTCTAAGACACTAACATCAGGACTGCGCATCATCATCATCATCATCATCATCATCATCATCACCATCATCATCATTCGCATCATCCGCATCAGCATATGATGGTTTCAATGGACGCTCCACCCTCTTGCTCTGCACAACATCTGGATAAAACACATTATTTGATGCTGCTAGAAAGTTAAAAGACATATTAGTTGGTCTCATTCATCTACTCCTCTCATATCTAGCTATATCTTTCTGGTAATCGATAAACAACATTTAGTTCTGTTGCATGTTTGTCTGTCTTGCTCATATATCATCAAGGCTTCACGATACTAAACACTGTCCTCTTGGTACTGTCTCCTCATCTTAACAATCCACAACCTCTTTTGTCATAGAGTTAAGTCCTCTAGTGGTGGTATTGGTGGCTATGATGGAGGAGGGGGTGGAAAAAACTCAGGACATTCCATGTGGCATCCCCCAACCTGGTTAGAGCGATACTCTGCCCGAAACCCTAATCAAGCCTATATTACTTAACCAGACTTAACTGGAACCAACAACCTTTCCTCCTTCACTTGATAAACACAATTGTATATCAAATATCGATATAAAACAAATAATAAAATATGATATATATAATACCAAATCAAATCGGAATAAACCTCAGTTATATAAAACTTCTCATCCCTTGTGATATTACAAAACTGTAATTAAATACAAGTATATAAGACAAGGGAAAAATCAATACATGGAAGAGAAGATCAAGACTCCTATATCTTCTCAATCTCATAGTCATAGAACTCATCGACATTCCTGAAAAGTTATTTGGGGTGAGCACTCCAACTTTCTCAGTAAGTAGGTATTCACATAGCCATTAACATTTCATATAATAATCAAGAACATTATGCAATAACAATATGCACCAATGTTAACTAACAAGAATATGGAAAACATATAATTCAATAGATAACGGATGCAATGTAAACTGTCAAGGACTATTATACAGTGATCCCCATTTTATTTATAAAACTAAGGTCGATTACCTACCATCGTCATTAATGTAAATGTTAGACCAACACATTGCGCATATGTGATGTCTAGCTAATCCATTATTGCATAGTTCTATCTGAAACCTTCTAGTGAATATGTAAGCCACGCAACCTATAAACTGGGTAGGAAGTTACATATAGGCTGAGAAGGTAACCTATCTCCTATATAACATGGTCTTAGTTCCAGGAACTTACTTTCATGAATCACAACAAACTCCATTTTTCATTTATTGAAAACCATCACAGTGTACATAGTCCTACATTCCCGCCCATAAACTACATGAACTACATATACTAAGATAACTGTGCAACATTAATAAATAAACGAATCCATACTTACCTCGGGTTAAGTCTCCGTTACCAAGTTCCCTAACTTTCTGGTTATCTCATGCTTTCTCGGTGTTCCAAAACCTATCACCTCTTATTTGTAATCAATATAAGTCTTATTCACTATGTTTAGAACCCTTAAATAAGTCCTTAAGACTTTAGGAAAATCTATGTCAAGCACAGTACAATTGTTATTTTCAGGGGTGGGAGCTCGCTCCCTCAGTGGATGGGGCACGCTCCACTAATTGGGTTCATCCAATGGGATAACACTCATCTGCTAGGTGGAGCGCGTTCCACCTTGTGCTATCTCGATAGAACACAGGGCAACAACCATTATTTCTTTCACAAATCTCCAAAATAACAACTACACTCTCAAATCATCTGGAAGGACCTCTACTGAGGTTACAAACCATTTCCAATCATCAAACACCATAATTCACAGAGAAATCATCATCTACTATCGATTGCACTTCAACTACAACAAAATAAATCATACCAAAGTGATGATCTCTAGACCTTAATCCATTTAAGCTCATCAATCTCATCGAATTCAGCTCCCTGATTCATCTCCTTCGATCTGAAATCATACCAAACCCTCCTCTCACTGTTTCTCGATTGTTCAAATGAGATAACTATGAGAATTTTGATTTATATATATGGGTTTTTCTCGAGAAATACGCATCGCCTATCTCGAGACTGATCTAGTGATTGATATGTTAAAGTGACACTCAATAAAGTGACACATTTTGACACATCAAGCACCTACGCTCATCTCGAGGTTGATCAAATGATTCATAGAATTTAAACCCAACTTTATAAATTTAATATATATATCAATTATATATAAATATATATCTCATATATTTTCTCGCCAATAAATTCACTGGACATGCCTACAAGTGCTTTCGGGCGTGGACATTTATTTCACATAGTCGCACTTGGTGTACCAGCTATTTATTGTTTAACTACTTATTTTTCCAATTATAGGTTTATATTAATCTCTTATTAATCCTACAACTTATAAAATTCATTTAACATTCCAAACAAACACACATCATCATGAAATCACATGCACACATTAATCGAGGTATGTCGAACTAAACCACAAGCCTAACTCAGGTTAATTAGGATTTGGATTAGCACTAATCACCTGCTTAAGGTAACATGTAATTACAATCCAAGTCCCGCTATCCAATAAGCGAGTTTACAAACTCGTAGCCCTCAGCGAATCCCTATTGGTTTGGCCTCTCCTCTTCATATCCTTGGACTTGCAACTCCTGGCTAACTTTACTGTTGCTGTTCATGTTACTGAGTGACCCTCTTGCTCTTTGGCCAACAACTCGACCTCAATTACGTTACCCTCGGCTCTTTTCCTATCATTTTTAGAGTCTTGATACCCAGGTGGTAATTTTAGTGTAAGCGTAAACACCTCATCCATGGTTGCTTGGGCCTCAATATCGAATTCTTCATATCTAATCAGTCGTACTCCGGCCTTCAGCTATTATTTTAATTTGCTAACTTATGTACATTGAATATAAAATCAACCATAGCCACATTAAAATTATTATTTAAGCTACACTAAACCACATTAACCTCAAACTAATTTACTTCATCACTCTCTACTTCAGTCTCAAGTTGGCATGCATCTCGAGACGCATTCTTACTCACATCTCAACACCTATAAACAAGTAGGAGTGACTTAGTAGTCTACACAATATACAATATGCTAGGTATACATCACAAAAAATATAACATATGCCTCGGCCACATTACATCAGTCGTGGCACGTATCTTGATGCGGGTCCCAATCACAGGTCACTGATCTTGATTAAGAGATTTAACTATGATTAGAAACTCGGGTCGTGATGCGAGGCGTCATGACAATGTAAAATATCATGTATATATAAAAATCTCATAAAAACTTACCCATGATTTGCTCATGTCTTGAGCTTTACGACTTTAACTCCTTTGCTCTTTTACGCTATTTGCTGAGTTAATTGAGACTTTTTCATTCCGAAGAAATGTCACCTGACAAATTTTCTCTCCTGCACATTTAGCATAAAACTTTCAAAAGTCAGAAAACTAAAATGTTTCGATTGTTCTAACAGAACTAACTGACTAAAATTCAAAAACTTGAAATAAAAAACCGCTTAGTTTAACGTCCTTAGCTCGACTTATGCATCACGGCTCTCGAATGACAACTATGATGCACCAACATTACTTCAATTATGTATCATCGCGAAATTCCTCATATCCTTTAATCTTTTTTCTAGCATGCTACCTTTTTTCATAAACTTCATGTAATGTGACATACCTTTCAATGCTTTGACAAAAGGGACCATCTTAGTAAATTTATCATATATTATCACACAAACCTCAATTATCTCGCTAATCCAATGCTCTTGCAATTGTTGTTGAAATAGTGATGGTGATATAACAAGATTGATTGCCCCTTGCACAAATTATGTATTGTGTAATGTATTGTGTAATCTCAAGTCTTTCTTGCTTTCGTTACTCATTATTGTTCCGAAATTCTCTAGATCAACTCCACTATCATGTTGCTTAATATCCTCGATATGATTATCCTCTCTAACGTGGTCAAGTGAATTATCTGGCCCTAAAGCATCAACGATGTTATAATCCTCTTGATTAGGCTTCTCTACTTCTTCATATGCTTCATGACATGTTTCTTCACTTGATAACGACTCCTTGACTTGGTTCTCCTTATACTCAACCACAACCTCTTGTCTTGAATTTATGAATGTTGCAATCTCTTCTAAATTCTTTTCCAAATTTAAGAATGCTTGATCATCTTCTTCCTCCTTTTTATTAAATGATTGTACAAAAACCTCTAATCCTTCCTCATGTTTCTTAAGATCATACTCACTCTGCTCAACCATTTTTCTTATCATATGCTCTAAAGATATAAGAGATGATTGTTCATCCATCTCTTTATCTTTCTGTGATTATCAGTTATCCTCAGATCTTTGTGATGGTTGATAGACATTATGATTGTGAGGGCAAAAGAAGCTTTGATAATTGTGTCATGATTCATTTCCTTGTATGTAGTTACAATGCACTCGACTTCCTCAAATCTTATAAAAACATATGGTTTATAATATGGTTGTTTATGTTTCGTCCATGCCAAACCACTCGTGATTGGTTGTGCTTGGTATGTGGTGTTTTCTCGAATAGATTCACTTTGATAAACCAACCTAAAGATTTTATCAAGGATTTCACTATTTGATTCCTTAACATGATAACTATACATTCACATCCCAGAAATATCAAAGATAAAAGAAATAGATCAAGTGCAATAAGGTCAATCATATTTAAACAAAAAAATTCTAGAAAATTAAAATTCTTAACAACTAAGTAAACTAAACTAGTTGATTGTTTGGCTACCTATCCTAGCCAACGACACTAAAAACTTCATTGTGGCTGCAAGTATAACGACTCAATTCTAGTAATAGTGTGACCAACTTACCTTGATTACGAATATCATCCTCAAGGAAAGGTGTATGCACGTAATACGCATCTAGCTAAAATTACTCTGTTGCTAAGGAAATCCTCTTAGTTGGTTTTACAACTAAACTAACCTAATGTATACTAAAAAACTAATGCAAATTACTTTTAACTCTTATATTAAGACTATTGTAGTTCACAACTTCACTTAGGTAATAAAATACTATGTTTTTCAACTTACGTTATCATCTTTATTATGTGTATGTAATGCCTAATTAGAATAGATAAGTTTCCTTCAAATTGACTTTACCACTGTCGTGACGGAAAATATTCTAATGTGCAAATTAGAACTCTATATATCGGTGTTAATAACATAAGCTCTGCATTGCTTTAATGTCCCAAATCTTTAGATTCATAACCAATTAAGTTTACTATCCGTGCCTCCCTAATTAACAACTATCGCTTCATATTATGTATTATACGGTTGTACCGTCCATATCCGGCTTAAAAGCTTCAATGGCCACGATAAGTTCTAAAACCTAATATCAACAAACAAGTGATCAAGAGGTTCGTAGCATTATGCTCAAAATCAATACAAATTCTAACCATTTCACTTTTCGTCTTTCTAATCTATTCATGTTTATAGCATATCATTCATACCAAAGGATATATTGATCCCTAAGATATAATAAACTACTTATACTTCATTGAAACAAACATGCACATGTATTCATTGAAATCATAGATATAATGAAATAAAATTCTATTAAATCAATGAAAACAATACTTGAATCGCTACACGTGAGTCTTCTCTCCACAAATCTCCTTAATACTCAACAATAAAGTAAACATACGTTAAACTATGTTAATGGTGGCTAATCTATGGTAATTTGCGATTTTACCACGTTCTCCTATTTATTTATACTCCCTAAGAATGTTTTAAAATAATTAGAAACCATTTAACAAAAAATAGAACTTTACTTTCTATTTTTTCTTTTCTCAGCTCTGTCACTTAAGACTCGATGTTGTGTGTAAAATCCCATGGTGCCGCCGTTGCCCCAAGCATGCTGTGTACAGATTGTCCCTTCAGTGGTCATGGCATTGTCACTATGTCTCCCCAGCGTTGTCCCGTGACCTTCACGACACCACCACTGGGCCAACCATCCTGTCTCAATTCCTTCACTTGCCAGCTCTCCCACCCAGTGCCTTTTTATCCCACGTTGTGCCTCGAACTCCCATAGTGTCAATACTATGTGCCACGACGCCAAACCTCCTTTGATGTGTTTTAGCTCATTTTCTTCTCGAATTTATTCATTTCCTTCCTTTAAGCCTTGTGTAATTGAAAATGCATAAACACCATCAATTTGGGCTCATTTATGGACATTTATGTAAAATATACTACTAAATTAACCATATATAAGTCTAAATAATCACTTATCACATCTCTGAGCACTTTAGAAAAATACTGTGCATAGAACAAAGTCTTAAACCTTGACCAAGTCTCAATTGTTCCATCAGTCCTCTTCACTGACTTCCACCACTTTTAAGCTTTCTCTTCTTAAAGATATGATGTAAGAAATACCATAGTAGGGCTATCAATTTTTAAAACTTCTTGCCTCTTTTCCATGCACATTATACAATATTCTTCCTCTATGACTTCTACTCTCTGTATAAATGAGGTACTTCGTACTTCATAAATTCTTTATGTATTTTAAGTATCATGAGGGGCTCTTTGTCTATTGGTAACACTGTTGGCAACACTTACGGTGCCACGAGATTCTCACCTCCCCTTGCCACTGACCGAGCTATGTCATTTTTCTCATTTCTAGCCTTTGGAATGGGTCCTAAACCAACTCATACAACTGGTGGTTGCATTTGTGGAGGTGCATGTGGTACTCTCTATTCTCTAATATCATCCATAAACTCCGTCATACGTTGGTAATATGCCACATATAACTCGTTCAGCGCCTTACGATTACTCTCAGTC
This sequence comes from Stephania yunnanensis, assembly GCA_039657365.1. Taxonomy (NCBI): domain Eukaryota; kingdom Viridiplantae; phylum Streptophyta; class Magnoliopsida; order Ranunculales; family Menispermaceae; genus Stephania; species Stephania yunnanensis. The sequence continues at coordinate 45,767,560 of CM077585.1, read as the reverse complement.
ATCATACATTCTAGTGCCGTAGACATGTTCTCAAGTGTTGTACGATGATTCTCAACCATTTCAACCATCTGGTGCTCTATCTAAGTACGTCATTATCTCTCAACTCCATCTCTAGCCTCACCCGATCCCCAATATATTGGAAGTCCTACTTTAAGTACTCATCGTGCACTGTGAGTAAACAAATGATATTAGTTCCAACTTAAGGATTGAAGGTGAAGTGATAAATGATATATAACAATGTGGATATCAATATACATATCAAATAATGTTATAAAATATATTTTATTCATTTTCGACCCATCACATCATAGGATTAATTTCTTGTGCACGATAAGTTAATGGTAGCCAAAGTACCATACCAATTACTACATTAACTTAATTTTGACCCGTAACTCTTAGGTTATAATACCTAGGTTTTGATACCAATTATGGTTCTAACTTATACCCTTAATCAATTGTAAGTTCTAATCCCTAATTTTGGGACAGAACTACACCTTTCCCTTCAAGCTCTAATTCTTAAAGTTATAATGACAACTGTGATTGTTCATAGGTACTAATACCTCGATCGGATACTAACTGATATAACTCTAGGTTCTCCCTAGGTAACAATACCTAGACCAAAAAAAACAGGGCTTATTACTGTCCTCTAAGCTCTAATTCCTAAGTTATAATACCAACTGCGATGTTAGTATCAGGAATTTCAATAACCTTACACATTGTCCCTTTAGGTTCTACTACTTAAAGCTCTGATATCAATTATGACAACCCATAGTGGGTGTGGACCGCCTGGCCTTGACATCTTTGAACCCATAGCGAGTCGGGCAATGATCTAGTAAGCTTTAACTTGAAGAATAACATCAACAACTATCTACAAATAAACAACTAAAGTATTAAAGTGCAGAAATAAAAACCTTCCATGTCTATAAGGTGCGGAATAATAGGTAATACCAAATGCAATATATAATTACATGCAACAGTAGTAAGGAGATACAAGAATATTAATCTTGACTCAGGGATATCAAGAAATAAGCATTTACATAAGCAAAAATAATATATATATATATATATATAAATGCAAGTCATCGTTCCCATCATGTGACACGTGTCGAGCGTGCATAATAGTTTCTCGTATTTTTCTATTAATTGTAGTAGTGGTAAATGAGATATATTCTCTACTATGATTTTACGAATCTCAAAGGAAAGTGTTTTTTCTTGTTTTTTATTAATTTAGTTAATCTAATTAAATAAGAATTAAAATACTAAATGACTAAAATATATATCTACTAAATTAATTAATCAAATTAGTTGACTTAAAACAATTTAACTCAAACTAAATTAAATAATACTCAAATTCAATATAAATATAAATATCTTAAACAACTATCTAATCAAACCCCCACTAAACAATGTAATATACTTGGATTACTTTCAAACATTAGAACATAACATCACTCATACTATAGTTATAATCATAACACATGGAATCTTGGAATCATTAAATCTTATTTCATAATAGGTTGATAGCCTTTAACCAGCCATCGATTTTTCTAAATTCAATAGAAAAGCTACATTCTTATCATTATAAGTCTATCTATTAGATAAAATGCAACATCGTAGAAATACTATAACATTACACTCAATGAAAATCATCCCTAATCTAAGCCAATATTAATCGAAGCAGCATAATAAACAAATTAGAACACAATCACCTTGAACATCAACTCGAGAAATCCCTATAAATTAATAGTAGTTACTACTTCTATAATTGTTGTCAATAACTATATACATAGAATCAGAATCAAAATACCACATAACAAATTTACAACTATACATGCAATATTAATCTTTTTTAGTTGTAATATATAAAAACAACTTGTTAAATATGTGATTGACATGTATGGATAGATTTAAAGCATTAAGTTCATGATTCCTTAATTATAACTATCTAGCAATCCAAAGTATATACATGCCTAGGGTTTGTTTAGATTGTTAGACTATTCACTCATGCTGAAAATAAACAATGCAAATATATAATTGAAAGGAATCATGATTAAATAAATAAATACCTCTTAAAATAAATTAAAGCTCCAATGTAGCTTCAAACATCAGCTAAAAATATATAATATGTTTAAGAAAAAGCTATAGCGATCAAAGAAAAGCGTTATTTCGAAACTCCCTACTTATGCATATCCTAGATAAACTCAAATTCTTTATATTAATCTAAAAAAAATCGTAACCGACCTCAACGATTTGTAAGCGGTTCTTGGGTTATACACAAATCGCTGAGTCAATTACTGGATTTGGCTAATTGCTCGACCGATTCAACTGGCAATTTCTAGTATATTCTTCAATTTGTTATGGATTCGCTGACATTTTCATATTGTCGATTTAGGTGGCGATTCATAGTGTAAATATAAATCGCTGGCTAATCGTTCGACTTCTTCTCTAGTTGAATGTTTTGCTATTTTTCCTGTTTTCTTCCACTTCTTCATTTTCTATTTAAATCCTGAAATCACAAAAACAAGAGAATACCTAGTGTAATATCATCACTTATATATAAAATCAACCTAAATTACACTATAAAATATGTCAATTATTGGCTTGTCATCATGCCCACATACTATTGACATCATTACAGGTGATCGATTTCTCACTTCTAGTGACATTAGCCTTTGTGCCATTTAGTTAAGCTTCTCAAAACAAGTAATGTTCGTCCAAGTCATCACCCTTATATATACCCCTAACCAGCCCATGGTTCCCAGAGCGTAGCATAAGCCAATACTCTTCCCATGTCTTTCGTATTAGCGTTTACTACCACGATCGTGTAAGCCACTACGAACATGAGGAATAATGATTAGAGTGGATCATGATGCTCATAACTACGGTTCATGTATCCATATGTTAGCACCAACTCATAACTACGAGTTATCACATTAGGTACATGCATGCAAACATAGATTTAGCAAGAAATCATGTCAATATCATTTAACATCCCATCCCAACTTTCTAACTTACATGAAGCCTACGTTATACTAATAGCATGGCATCATTAAAAGTAAAGCGCATCCCCCACATACCTTTAGTGCTGCCTCATATTCTAATATATTCTTTAGAAGTCCTTGATGGTGTTCCTCGAGTATCTACATTCAACACACACTTAAAAAGGTTCATAAAATTCTTAGGTAATTTCACTAGGAATTTTAGACCATGAGTTAGTCCTTACTAGGAGTTCATATTTAAACTCTCATTAGAGACAACAACGATACCCGTGACTTCTAATACATTTTGAAATTATTTCTTGTTTTAAGTAGTTTATCAATTTCATGTTGGTAAACTTTTCATAAGCTTTCCAATGATGGGCGGAGCGTGAACACAAAGTTTAAACGAAGAAGTTATGTCTGTTTAAACATTGCACCAAAAAATGAGAAAAACTCAAAAATCAGAAGCCAAGCAGTAATTGACATCGCATTTGGCATTGCATTTATGCCCACGACGCCGGCTGCGGCACCGATTGCACTTGCTATTTTTTCTCCTTCAACAAAGTTTCAACAAACCCTCGAAATTTCTCTGGACATCTCCAAATTTCCCTAGACCTAAAATTAGGTATATGGTGTCCCCAAAATCGATTTTCAATAACAACGGTAGTATGTGTAATTGGCTAGACATCCATAATGATCTACATCAAAAAAATGCTTCGGATCACCTTCTGTATACGTGTAAATAATATATACAATAAAAAACATAACATATATAAGCCCTGTTGTTATCCAACTCACATTTGCTTCCCAACTAGGATTCTAAGTAGGAACCTCATGTTTCCTCATTTAAAGTTTGTTTGTTTAAGTTTTATCCAATTTCCTTAAATTATTCTTTAGGCTCCATCAAACCTTGCTCAGATACCAACTGTAGCGGCCCCAAACTCTGGGGCAACCTTAGGCACTGCCATGTTGCATCACATATCACCAAGCCTCGCCATGTAGTGGCGTGCTTATCTATGATGCTCCGCGACCTAACTGGTTGTTCACACTTTTTCCATTAAACCCTAGCTTAGGTAAATAAATCTTCATATAACTATTAGTGACTTCATTACCAGTTAATCAATTTATCAAGTTATAATACAATTTTACTGTGGAAGTCTTTAAATGAGTAAATTATGCAATATTTAACATTCCTAAGTAGTGAAAAACCTAGCAAAAGGATACCATGTATATATCAAAGGCAAAATAAGTACATCGAAGATCCATATGCATGTATTCAGTGTTCTACAGTCCCCAAAACCCAACAAAAATAAATGTATACATAATGTAATCAAACACGAGCTGGCGTCACTATCTCAGGGGTAGTAGCCCAATACTTCCTTGCCCTTACACTTGCCCTTGCTCTTGCTCTTGCTCGTCGAAAGATCTGCACTCGATCACCTAACAAATACAATGATGAGTCCAGTGAGTAAGACCCCAAGAGAAATCCTGACGCGCACTGAACACGTCAATAAAGTAAAGTTTTCTAAAACAACTATTTTGTAGAATAGTGGTAGAGGGTCGATCCCACAGAGACTGGTTGTCTTTCTTAGGTTAAAACAACAAAAAAAGAAAATCAGGTGTTTTAAAATAAATATTAATTTAACTAACTAATTTAACTAAACTAAATAAATAAATTAACTAAACTAATTTCTAAAACAATTAATTAATAAATAATTAACACCTAAATAACACCTAAATCTCCAGTTCCACAAATTAGAATCAAGATTCAATAGCAATCATGGTCTTCAATCTTTCCCAAAAAATTATTAATTTAAATTCTCCTAGATTAGCTATAGAGAATCGACATCCGCCAGAAATTCCTAATTCCCCTAATTCCGATAGTCAGGACGTCCGCCACTAACTACTTCCCTAATTAATGTATAACCCTAGACATCCGCCAATCAGGTTTAACACACTAACCGCAGTAATATAGATCTATGGGAACACTAATCCTAAATAACCGGGTCGCAATCGCTACCGATTTAACCTAGATTCAATTGTTGCACATTCAAACACCGAAAGGGTTTTACGGCAAACGGGTGAATGTTTGTTACTTTATTGGTCTAAAAGCACAATTACACGGATACTAATATTTCAAATAACAATAGATTGTCCATCTAAAAGCATGCACTGGCCACATATATACCACAAATTTAAATCGTAATCATTAAATCAACAACAAAGAAATAGGAGAAATTAAATTAATTAAATAATAAAATAAAAGATCTCACATAATATGCTATGAATCCATAATTCTGACTTGCTTCCCCTTCGACTTACGCAAGAAATTGATTACCGGACATCATCTTCAAAAATCACTACTAAAAATTATAATTAAAATATCTAAAAAATACTAATTAATTGTTCTCTAATAATAACTAGGTTCCTAATATATAAAAATACTCCAAATTGTACTCGGATACTAATTTTAGGGGTTAGGTAGGTGACTCGTACGTCGAGGAGCATCGTAGGTGTATTTTTAGATCAAAATTCCAACTTTGCCACGTGTCACAACGTGATTCGCTGGGTTTTCCTGCCCGCTCCACGTGTCTGCACGTGATTCGCTAACCGTTATCACCACCGCAGAGTTGTTGCCGCGTAATTCGCCGAGTACTGTGCTGTGTTTGTTGTGTGTGGCTGAGTCAGCGCCACGTGTCCGCGTCTGATTCGCAGAACCACGTCGCTGTTGCGCGTTTGGCGAATAGGAGCTTGCCACGTGGCATGACGTGGCACATAAGAAATTGCGTGGCGATGTGCGAAAATCTGGGAGTTTGTGCGGGAATGCATCTCGAGGCAAATCGACTGATTCTGAAATGCCATGAAATGTCTTGCTTGCGTGACGCGGCTGCGCTAGGTGACGTGGAGACGCGTGGCGGACTGTGATTGGTTCCTATAATATTTTCTCACTGACGTGGCATGCTTTGATTGGCTGGAACACCCTGTCCGCTATTCGACTCACCGCGCAACGTGTATTTCGAGTCAAACCGTTTGGCATCCAATCACTGCAAGTAAATACTCCATTTTGAGTATTTTCCGCCACGAATTCAACCGCGCACTCCGTTTCACCTAAGGATGACCAAAAAATATAATTTAATATATACTTTAAATACTTTTAATAATTAAATATACTAAAATAGACTATTAAATACCTATAAATACCGACTTATCAAATCCCCCCAAACTTAAGACTTTGCACGTCCCGAGCAAAGGTGTAAATGAAAACGTAAACTAAACTAGACTCATTAATATAATAATTCACTGACTCAACTAATTCTATACCCGACCCAAATTCATGGAGTTCTTTTGGTTCACATAGTCACCAAATTAACAAGTAACTCAGAAACTTTCAGAGTTATGATTTGTCGAGTCTCGCAAGTCAAACACAATTAAGATTGCACTTTCAAAACAAAAGACTCGGTCAAAACAAAGGCCATCAACTAATCACAAGTTTTATTGGTCTATACATTTAAGCACGCAAGTTCAAATTTCACTTAATATAGTGAAAGCACTCGAACTAAATCTTTTATTTGAGGAGTTTCACTACTTCCGCCTTTATTCATTTTTTCATTTTATTTTATTTTATTTTTTCTTCTCTAAATCTTTTTTTTATTTTTTTCAATTAATACGGTCTCTGCTCCATTTCCTATGGACCGATTTTCTTACTTTTTTTTCGACTACAAGTTTCCCTGCTCCATTTCCTATGGAAACCTGTGGGACACTCTACACTAAGAATACTCCTGTTAGTACTTCTCACTTTCACTACAATCAAGCAAATCCCCCAATGTAGGTTAAATAATATAACTTGCATAAATTCTACCGTTTACTCATTTTCGTTATCTAGCACTAAGTCCAACCATCATCTAAGTCCTTAATCATGAAATCATTAGAATGTTGAGCTACGGACTTGATTGAGTGTTTCTCTTAATTTTCTCTAAGTTTCAAGTCAAAAGGGCAACTGTAATTTACTCATCCACAACCAAAGGCATGAACAAAGTTTCGGGTGACTCTAAATAGATAAATAAATAAATATATATATATATATATATATATATATATTAAATGCATATATATACATGAAAGTGTATCAATTCCTAATGAATGAGAAAGGAATGTGAATGGACAAGAAATGAAAGAACTGAAAGAAATGATATAAAACACCACCATTACCATCCAATATATGCATATAACCGCATAAAAAAAACTAAAATGATCTCACCTGCGGTCTTTCGCAATAGAATGTATACAAAACAATCTACAATCCCTAAAACACCCCCGAACTTATTCCGAACCGTGTCCTCAAGGTTTAAAACAAGTCAAGGCATCCGTATGACAAAAAGAAAAAGATAGCGGTGAAGAAAGACATGGATAAGAAATGATACAAATGCATGCATAACAAAAAGTCTCTAAAAACTAGTGAACGCACAAAACCTCTCGTGTGTGGGTGACTAAGGAAACTATGAAATAACAATCATAAGAAGAGCACGAACTAGTAAGCATAGCAGTTAACTAAAAAGATTGCAATCAAGTCTTGCGAGCCCGAAGTCTGTCAACTAAGGGTAAAATCAACAAGATAATTGAATGAAATTTAGGGGTTTGGGTCTACTCAAAAACCTGCCACTAATACAGCGACTTAAGTTTGGTATATCCCAAAAAAGTCTCAAAACACCTAAAATCCTATAAACATGTTAATTCCTAAAACATAATGCTCAGATTATGTTAAAAATGTAATCCAAAGTCAAACCTATAAAACTTAGCACTCCAACCCTCCATCACCTGTAAAAATAAAGAGATCAAATTAGAGAGTTATTAAAAATAATAAAAAACTAAAACTGAACTAAAACTAAAATAAATGCAAGAAATAAATAAAATAAAATAAAGTTGGGCCGCCTCCCAACGAGCCGCCTTTCTTTTAAGTCTTTGGCTAGACTTAACATGATTGGTCATGTGATGCCCTCTCCTTTAGAGATGTCAACAACGAATGGCGCATCGATGTATTTGGGCAATGAAGCATGAACGCCCTCCTTCAGATTTAGGAGCTCATCCTGAACTTCCAACACGAAAATATCTATCGTATCAGGATCGACCAACACAAAGGTGTCGGCAGTGTAGAAGATCTGCAAACGCTCCCTTACTTCCACCCCCTTACAAGGTTTACCAAATGTGCATGGGAGGGTGGGTGGTTGCACCAACACCAGAGGTTGGTTTTCCTCGCTCTCTATTTGCGGCATCTCCGGCTTGTCTGAATTGACATCAATTTTTATCTCATCTTCTCCCTCATTTAATACAATGACAATCTCTGGTTCAATTTGAAAGACTTCACATTCTTCGGATGTGTCTATCAAATAGTCTTCCATCTGTGTATCCTCGTTTCACCTCAAGATTCGTCAACGTATCAACGCTCACATCCTCCTCTGAGTTAAAAGTTGGTTGTGTACTACACAACTCCGCTTAATCAATTTTTCTTTGACGACTGAAAAATATTGATCTAAGTCAGTTACCAAGTCCTTCGAGCCTGGTCAACTAAAATCAAGTTTTCGAATCTCATTGGAAATTTGCCAGCATTCTGGCACACTTTCCATCACTTGCATCACCGTATCTTCCAAGGAGAGGCTTTGATGAAACTGTTGATTGCCTTCATGTTGAGGAACCTGTGGGTGCCACATGAATCCAGAGAAGTCGGGTTGTCGCGATGCATAGCTAGAATAGTGATAATTCTCATACTGTGGATGATATGGTGCGGAACGAGAATAGTCTCAACAAATTTCGCAAAACTCGACCTGTTGCACAAAAGAACTCATGTTAAAATATTGATTTCTATTATGTGGCATACCTACCTCATTCACATTATAATAATGTGAGTCTTTGTATCGATCATAATTATGGGGGTAGGAGGAGTCCATCGCGGGTTGACTTGCACTTCACCGGAGGAGAGGAGATGTTCCATTATGGATATCATTCGGTCGAGTTTTTGGTCAGTGGAACTCGAGATATTGCCTGGATACATGTTAAGAGCAAGGGACTAGATAGGGAAAATAGAATAAAAAAAATAAAAAAAATAAAAAATAAAATAAAAATAACGATAAACCAAAGAAAGAAATATACCAATCCCCGGTAACGGCGCCAAAAATTGACGCGCGACGAACACGTCAATAAAGTAAAGTTTCATAAACCAACTATTTTGTAGAATAGTGGCAAATGGTCGATCCCACAGAGACTGGTTGTCTTTCTTAGGTTAAAACAACAAAAAAAGAAAATCGGGTGTTTTAAAATAAATATTAATTTAACTAAACTAAATAAATAAATTAACTAAACTAATTTCTAAAATGATTAATTAATAATTAATTAACACCTAAATAACACCTAAATCTCCAGTTCCACAAATCAGAATCAAGATTCAATAGTAATCATGGTCTTCAATCTTTCCCAAAAAAATATTAATTTAAATTCTCCTAGATTAGCTATAGAAAATCGACATCAGCCAGAAATTCCTAATTCCCGTAATTACGATAGTCAGGACGTTCGCCACTAACTACTTCCCTAATTAATGTATAACCTTAGACATCCGCCAATCAGGTTTAACACACTAACCGTAGTAATATAGATCTATGGGAACACTAATCCTAAATAACCGGGTCGCAACCGCTACCGATTTAACCTAGATTCAATTGTTGCACATTCAAACACTGAAAGGGTTTTATGGAAAATGGGTGAATGTTTGTTGCTTTATTGGTCTAAAAGCACAATTACACGGATACTAATATTCCAAATAAGAAATAGATTGTCCATCTAAAAGCATGCACTAGTTACATACATACCATAGATTTAAATCATAATTATTAAATCAACAACAATGAAATAGGAGAAATTAAATTAATTAAATAATAGAATAAAAGATATCACATAATATGCTATGAATCCATAATTATGACTTGCTTCCCCTTCGACTTAGGCAAGAAATTGATTAGCCGGACATCATCTTCAAAAATCACTACTAAAAATTATAATTAAAATCTCTAAAAAATACTAATTAATTGTTCTCTAATAATAACTAGGTTCCTAATATATAAAAATACTCCAAATTGTACTCGGATACTAATTTTAGGGGTTAGGTAGGTGACTCGTGCGTCGAGGAGCATCGTAGGTGTGTTTTTAGATCAAAATTCCAACTTTGCCACGTGTCACAACGTGATTCGCTGGGTTTTCCTGCCCGCTCCACGTGTCTGCACGTGATTCGCTAACCGTTGTCACCACCGCTGAGTTGTTGCCGCGTAATTCGCCGAGTACTGTGTTGTGTCTGTTGTGTGTGGCTGAGTCAGCGACACGTGTCCGCGTCTGATTCGCAGAACCACGCCGCTGTTACGCATCTGGCGAATAGGAGCTTGCCACGTGGCATGACGTGGCACATAAGAAATTGCGTGGCGATGTGCAAAAATCTGGGAGTTTGTGCAGGAATGCATCTCGAGGCAAATCGACTGATTCTGAAATGCAATGAAATGTCTTGCTTGCGTGACGTGGCTGCACTAGGTGACGTGGAGACGCGTGGCGGACCGTGATTGGTTCCTAGAATATTTTCTCGCTGACGTGGCATGCTTTGATTGGCTGGAACACCCTGTCCGCTATTCGACCCACAGCGCAACGTGTATTTCGAGTCAAACCATTTGGCATCCAATCACTGCAAGTAAATACTCCATTTTGAGTATTTTTCCGCCACGAATTCAACCGCGCACTCCGTTTCACCTAAAGATGACCAAAAAATATAATTAAATATATACTTTAAATACTTTTAATAATTAAATATTCTAAAATAGACTATTAAATACCTATAAATACCGACTTATCAAATCCACACAAAATTCATGAAATAAAACTGATAAACTATGAGATGTGTGAATATAATATCTAGAAATAGTAAGTCATATTCCCATAGATGTAGGAGGCATACGACAAGCAAAAACAGCAGGAAATAATGTAGCGACACATACCTATAAAGCATGATCAGAAATACAGCAACAATAAATAAATAAACAATCAAATAATATGAGAGAATCTCGATCTAAACCAGCCAGTATCGATAAAAATAGGACACCAACCAAGTAAATACTCACAGGCTTACAATGACTAAACCCCAACTACAGTTAGCGGATGAATCCCACTTGACGTTATTTCAAGTCAAAGGAACAACTTACATCCCTCCCATTATTCGTAAACTGGTTTGCATGTCGCAAGTATAACAGCTCACTTGTAGTAATAGTGTAACCAACTTACGTTGACTACGAATATCGTCCTCGGGGAAAGATGTATGCACTCACTATGTACTTAGCTACAACTACTCTATTGTTAAGGAAATCTTTTTAATTGATTTTATAACTAAACTAATCTAATTTATACTAATGAATCAATGCAATTTACTTGAAATCTTGTATTAATACTATCTTACTTCACAACTTCACCTAGGTAATGAAATGCTATGCTTTTGAACTCACTTTATCGTCTTTATTATGTGAGTACAATGCCTAATTAGAATATACATATTTCTTTCAAATTCACTTTAAACTATTGTCGTGACGAAAAATATTCTAATGTGCAAACTAGAACTCCACCTATTGGTGTGAATAAATTAAGCTCCATAGTGCTTTAATGTCCTAAATCTTTATATTCATAACTAATTAAGTTTACTATATGTGCCTCTCTAATCAACAACTATCGCTCGATGTTGTGTATTTTACAGTTGTACCGTCCAACAAACTTGTGATCAAGATGTTCGTAGCATTAGGCTCAGAATCAATACAAATTCTAACTATTGTATTTTTTATTCACTACATTATATTCATGTTTATAGTATAGCATTCATACCATAGGATCCATTGATCCCAAAGATTAATAGACTATTCATACTTCATTGAGCCAAACATGCATATGGTGGTATTCATTGCAATTAGAGATATAATGAAATAATTTCAATTAAATCAAATAACACAATACTTAAATCAGCACACGTGAGTCTTCAATGTCGTCTCTCGAATAATTGTCTTAATACTCAAGAGTAAGTAAACCTATGCTAACTATTGCTAATGGTGGTTAATCTCTTGTATGATATATGTTTACCACGTTTTCCTATCTATTTATACTCCCTAATCACTTTTGCAAAAATTAGAAATCCTTCTTTATTATTATACACGAATAGAACTTTACTTTCTATTGTTTTCTCCCCTTGACGCTGTCACTTAAGTCCTGACATTGTGTGTTCATTCTCATTGTGTTGCCACTGCGCCGAGCATCCTATGTGCATTTCCTCTCTTCATTTGTCCTAGCATTGTCCCTTAAACTCCTCGACGCCTTCCCTTGACATTCACGGCACCCCCACTGCACTGAGCCTCTTATCTCATTTTCTTCACTTCCTTGCTCTCATACATTGTGCCTTGATGCACCACTGCGCTAACCTATTTAGCCATGTTGCCAAATCTCCTTAGTGGTGTTTTTTCTTCATTTCTACTTGAATTTGCTCGTTTCCTTCCTTTATGCCTTGTTTACCCAAAAATGTATAAACACCATCAATTAGAGCTCATTTAAGGATACTTATACTAAATACACTACTAAAATAACCATATATACAAGTATAAATATTCATTTATCAAATATCTCAAAACTTAGGATTTTGCACATCCCGAGCAAAAGTGTATTTTACCAAGTCTCCTAACTATTCCTATTACTTTAGTTCACATTCAATTTACTTTATTCATGGAGTGTCCTCTAATTCACTAAGTTTTAAATTAATGATCCACTCTAAAGTTTTTTTCTTTGTCAAAACTTATATTTTTTAAAATACGTAGCTTTACAACATATACAACTCACTTTCGAAACACCAAAGTATACAACAACATAGCCTTAGTCCAAAATTAACTGGGGTCGGCTACATGGATCAAACTTTTCCATTGTGCTCGACTAAGTGCAATAAATGGTAAGCTTTTCAAACCATTCAAATCCCTCCTAATTAATGCATCCCATGTTAACTTTGGTCTGCCTCTACCTCGTCGAATTTTTACAGTTTCTATTGAATAAAGTTTTCTAGTTGGGGCATTTGTAGGCCGTATTTGCAGGTGATCAAACCACCGCAACCGCACTTCCCTAATCTTTGTATCAATTGGTGCTGCTCCTACTTGTCTTTGAATTTCTATATTTCTTATTCTATCTTTACGAGTTTTAACACACATCCACCTAAGCATCATCATTTCTGCTACGGTCATTTTATGCAATTGTAGTTGTTTTACCGCCCAACATTCACTTCCATAGAGCATAGCTAGCCTAATTGCGGTCCTATAAAATTTTCCTTTTAATTTAGTAGAAAAATCTCAATCATAAATCACTCATGTTGCGCACTGTCATTTCTTCTATCCAGCTTGAATTCTATGTGTGACATCATTCTCAATGTTACCATCATTTTGTATGATTGATCCTAAGTATCTAAAGTGGTTTACCTTAGGAACTTCTACTTCTCATAATTTTACCACTCCTTCATCTCGATGTCTAGTGTTTCTAAACTCACAATGCATGTATTCAATTTTCGTCCTACTCAACTTAAAGCCTTTAGATTCTAATGTATTCCTCCAAAGTTCTAATTTCCTATTCATTCCATCTTTCGTTTCATCCACTGAGACAATATCATCTACAAATAGCATACATCATGGTATATTCTCTTGAATATGTCTAATTAGTTGATCCATAACTAAAGCAAATAGATATGGGCATAAAGTCGATCCTCGATGTAGTCATATCATAATGAAAAATCCTTTTGTAGCTCCTCCAAATGTCTTTATACTCGTTACTACTCCATCATACATATACTTAATAGTGTCTATGTATCTAGCATGCACTCTTTTTCTTTCTAGAACCCACCAAAGAACATCTCAAGGGACCCTATGATATGTTTTTTCCTAAATCTACGAATACCATATGAATATCTTTTTTCTTTTCTCTATATTTTTCTAACAATCGTCTTACAAGAAAAATCGCCACCATAGTTGACCTCCTAGGCATAAAACTAAATTGGTTCTCTGATATTGTTGTTTCTTTCCTTATCCTATTGTCAATTATCCTCTCCTAAACTTTCATAGTGTGACTCATAAGTTTAATTCCCCGGTAGTTTGAACAACTTTGAATGTCCCTTTTGTTTTTGAAGATTGACACAAGCTTGCTTCTTCTCTAATCCATTGGCATCTGTTTTGATTTTAAAATTTTATTGAAAAATTTTGTTAACCAAGTCAATCTAATTTCTCCTAAGCATTTCCAAACCTCTATGGGTATTTCGTCTGGGCCACATGCTTTCCCTATTTTCATTCTTTTCAATGCCTCTTTAACTTCTACAATTTTAATATTGCGTGTATAGTTTACATTTTTTTTTTCTTGTTATGGGTTTTCATCTATTATAGTATCAACTTGGTCATCATTAAATAAACTATCGAAGTAACTTCTCCATCTCTCCTTAATATAATCTTCGCACGTTAAAACATTTTGAATTTCGTCCTTAATACATCTTACATGACTTAGGTCTTGTTTCTTTTTATCTCTTAATTTGGCTAGCCTATATATATATATTTTGCCATCTCTATTAACTAACCTTTTGTATAGATCTTCCATGAAATTTGTTTTAGCTTGACTAACTGCTTTTTTAGCTTCTAGCTTCTCTATACTGATTTTACACATCTTCATCGTGACACTTATGTATTTTCCTATACATCTCTCTTTTAGTCTTAATTGCTCGTTAGATATCCTCGTTCTACTACCATGTTTCCTTCTTTGGTGGTCCCAAGCCTTTAGATATGCCTAATACGTTTGATCCCATTCTCCTTATTCAACTACTTATTTCTAGCCACATTGTATTAGCATCTAAGTCAAGATTCCAAACATTTTTCTTTAGTCATTTTTCTCTAAACTCTACTTGTTTACTATGGTTTAGGTTCCACCACTTTATTCTAGGGCCGCTAACTCTTTTACTCATATTATGTCGTCGTGTTAGCTTAATATCAAGTACTACTAACTTATGTTGGGTAGTAAGTGCTTCACCAGGTATTACTTTGCGGTCTCTACATATTTTTCTATCTATTTTTCTTATTAAAAGAAAATCTATTTGACTCTTGTTATGACCACTACTAAAATTAATTATATGCGACTCCCACTTCGTAAAACTAGTGTTTGCTAAGACAAGATCGTATGCTGAAGCAAATTATAAGCTTGATTCGAAACACCAAAGTATATCACAATAAAAACCATCGTTACTCACAAGCTTGTTTCACCTCGACACTCAAGTAGCAAGTGTAAAATCTCATGATTTCTCATTAAGTTTAGGAATTCACAAATAAGCATAGATCAAACTAATGTTGGTAGACTTTAGCCCTTCAAGAGTCTATAAGACTTAACATAGTTGGAAACGAAAACTTAACTCATTAAAGCTACTAACATGCGAGCTAAATCATTTATTTTAAGAGTTTTATTTTAACTTGCACCTTCTTTTCTTTATTTTTATCTATTATTTCATTTCTTCTCCTTTTTATTCTTATTTTGCAGTCTCTGCTCATTTTCTTATAGACTCCATTTTTCTCACTTTTTTCAGCCATAAAGCTCTTTGCTTCATTTTCTGTAAAACTTATGGGACTCTCTAATTTTCTATTCTAAAACTCTTATAAGCACTTCTCACTTTCACTTAATCAAGCAAGTTAACTCCAATTTCTCATTTAAAATGCCTATTTCTTCCTTAGTGATCACAATAAATCGTTGAGTCTTGTCCGTTCTTCCTCGTCTTCATAGTGAACTTGACATCATCAAAAACGACTCAAAAATGTCAGTTAAGTAAACTCCTACATTTCTCTATAATCCTAGAAATGCTAATTCGAATAGATGGAGACATGTAATTGCATTTCCAAATAACAACAAATTTATATAACAATGTTAATTTTCTCATTTTTTGTTCTAAGCTCATAACAAGCGGACCCTCTCGCAATGAACCTAGAAAGATCATATGATTTCAATGCATGTTACTTGAAGTCAACATTTGCCTTGGACATCTATAATACGTCTAATTTGAAGTGGAGCGCATCACACTCTTATGACCGAAGAAGGGGAAACTCTATCTGGTTGACATGTATGCATGACAAAGAATGGTGGAAAATGCAATGTAGACTAAACACAAATGCTGGCACAAAGATAAATCCCATAAATAGTAAATACCTCTTTAGGGTTTACTTACAACCAGCCAACTTTGAGCTAAATTCTCCAGGTCCTTGGAGTGTCGGATCACCTTGAAAATGGTTCCAATAGCTTCCGTGGATACCTAATTATATTATGGGTCAAGCTTCAAGTGAAACCAAATCATGAAACCCAATGAAAACTACGGTGAAAATACGCTTGAGCACAGTTTCCAAAATATTTATTTATATAACTATTTTAACTGGCTTTCAACTAGCCAATTTAATGTGATTTTTTTAACCTTGAAAGCCTCAATATTTGTCATGATGACCTAAGTAGTACTCATGTCCTACTTTCTATAACCTTCAAGAAAACTTAAATTAAATCAACGACAAAGAAGTCATGAATTTTTCAATATGGCCTGTCAACTAGGCAAACATTATTTATTTTGAATTGAAAAACTTCTTCAAATCAATATTTTTGTAATTAAATCCTCAAAACTCGACAACAAACACCACGAATCCACTCGATACCAACATCAAAATATTTCTTCAGCCCATAAAGCCAAATTAGGTTAAAACTAATAATCAATTCATCCAGAAACTCAATGTAAATCAATATCAACTATAAAACATCTCTAAAATAGTTATCAATTAAATCACATTAGTTTAATTCATCAAAACC
Source organism: Stephania yunnanensis (assembly GCA_039657365.1). NCBI lineage: Eukaryota > Viridiplantae > Streptophyta > Magnoliopsida > Ranunculales > Menispermaceae > Stephania > Stephania yunnanensis. The sequence goes on along the minus strand of CM077585.1, from coordinate 45,750,677 downwards.
CTAACCTATGCCAATGGGATTTATTAACAATTAGTGCAAATCAATCCAATATATCAATTCACAATAACCCCTAACAATTTCTATGCAAAAGAAATCAAGAAATTGCGAGAACTCAAATTAAATTAAGAAAAATACCTTGAATTAAGTATTTACCAAACTACAGGTCGAATACCTCGTTTCCACAGCATAAACTTAGCTTGAACAAACCATCTCACAATGCTCTACGGTTTTACGCAAAGAAACTGAGCAAAAATCCAACGTTCAGAGATGCACATGCGAAACATTGTGCGGAAAAGGTTTAAAAAACAACTTTCATATCTTTTTGTTGATTCGAACAAAATAATATGACACGTTTTTTCTCTCTATATAAAAATCCTAAGCTGCTTATTTATTCTCAAAATCCTTATTTTGACGTGTTTCAACTTCCAGTGCTCATTTTTTATCCAATTTTTATCAAATTGAGCCAACCCCTTGACTAAATAGTCAAACTCCATAAGACATCCATAATACTACTTTTGTTCACGCCAATATTCCAAAATTCTTAATTTTGTCCACGACACATCGTAATCATACGTTCTTATTCTATTGTCATACTTAGCCAAGCTTATACCAATTTGGACCCAATCTCATCCTCGACCACCGCCAGCTGATACAAACTCAAGTCAAGGTATTGCACTACATTCATTCTCATTTTACACTGCCCTACTTGTACATAAATCGAGGCCGAGTTCCCATGTGATACTTAACACTTGTTTACTAGTTTTCGAGCGACCAATAATTTTTATTACACTTGTGCCCTTTGGACACACTTATAACCCCGATTATGATAAATTGAGGATACACCTCAACAAACCTTGAATTCGTGATAAAATACCATATAATACATACACTAGTCATTCATCATCAAAAAAATAACATTTACCTTATGATCTCTGGTCCACAATGCTTGGGTCCTACCTCAAATACCTAAACTCCTATTAAAATTCGAAAATACTTAATTAGTCATCTAATCAAGTTTATGGAATTCTCGAATTTTACATGCTCTCTAAAAGAAAAGGATAAATTCCATCTTGATCACACAACACCCACACATTGGTTAGACAATGACCAATTACAACTTTTATAACCATCCGATTAAAGACGACGTTTAACTGTACCAAATCACTATGCTCCTAATGTTAGAGTATCTGGTGATCTCAAATCAAAGGACTAAAAGATATAACTATCATGAGAAACACTTATGACATCGACTTTGTAGCGTTCTCATAGCAGGTCGATCCAGCATTTATTCCCAACAGATATATATAATCTTGATTTGTATCCGTATAAGCATAATCTACACATGACTATCAATCAAAACTCATACTAGTCTTAATTTATTATTGTTCCCACAATAATAACCGACTAGGGATGTTTAGAATAATATAGTAATTATTCGTGGATATTATTATAAATGAAGCGCGTATCTACTTATAATATTTAAACAAATTTTACCTAATTGGCCTAGGGCACATACCCCATCATCTCCCAATTGCATTAGGTCTAATCCTACATGTATCTAATACTGCGCGACCTTAATGTGTTCTTAGTGGAAGAAGTTTATTTTTGTATCTACAACATTGCTTAATATTGATGTTCTATAAATCTTCACGTTCTTTATCTAATAAGTCAAAAATGTTCAGGTGATTGTTTAGATCTATAGTGTGATTTAGGTTTCATAACCTAAATTTGTCAATTAATTTTACAATAAAAACCAATATTGTTTCCAACACTTGGAATCACATCTTATTCAATCATGAACTATTTTCTTTGGATGCATCAAATGTCTTTAAAAACTCATTTTATGTTGTAGAACTGTTAGAGTGAGTTTAGAACTTTTCCAACTCACCACATCTTCCTAAGAAGTTAACACATATCCATATTGCGATCAATAATCATTTATATTAGCTTGAAAGTTCGCATTTTGTAACCATTTACAAGACTCATATTTTTCAAACATCTGCAAATTCAATAACATTTCTCAAGTGCTTTAGAAGTACTTAAGAATATTATTAATAAATATCCAGTGAGTTTCACTAGAATCTATAAGGTATATGTATGTTTTGCCCAAAGCATATGACATATCTAATTGAATACAAAGTATATCAAATGTGATGATTCTCATAGCTAATGTTTATGGAACCATATTCACATTGTCTCGCTCATCATTCGTCATAAGACTTTGAGTCTGCAGAGATTTATGTTATAAGACATAAGTAAAAATTTTAAAAAAAATCTCGCACATTGAAATCTTTTCAATTATTTGTCTATATCAACACTCTAATTTAGATCAATCAGCCTCTTAGATCTATCTATATATATATATATATATATATAATAAGGAAATAGACCTAATTGTGAAAGATATACCTAATTGTGAAAGAATTTCATTGAGAAACTTTTCCTTAACAAAGACTTGACATTCAGCAAGGTTAGGACATCGTTTCTAATGAACGTTACATCATTAACAAGCAAATTTAGATAATTACACTCCTACTAATCTTTATGTATACATAAGGTTTATTTTTTATTCAATGAATATAATTGATTATTTATTTCATCAAAACAAAGACCATAACTCTTATAAGTTTACTATAATCAACAAATGGATCATTTAAGCTTGCATACCTCTATAAAAATCTCTAGGTAATCAAAACACTTCAGTTGTGTCATACACATCTTTAAGGAGCATAGAACAATGTTATTTTGACATTCGATTGTCATATCTTATAGTCAAACTCTGAAGTAATGCAAATTAGAATTCTAGACTTGAGCTTAGCAACTTGTGAGAAATCTTATCATAGTCAACACCTTGATTTATATTGGAATTTTCTGATAAGCGTGCTTCCAAATATGCACCTTTTTTCATGTCATTTTAAATTATTTACTTCTAATGGTCATACCACTTTCAAGTAAATAAATTAAGTTCCAAACTTGAATAACATACATGAGTTAAAATTCTAAGTTCATTAACACTTAGTCTCTTCATCCAATCTAGATGACACATGTCTCTTGATAAGTAGTGACTCATTTGATCTACTATCATAAATATATCACAACTATCAATAATAAGAAATTTCATATTCTCTGGCCAATTTCTCGTTATTCTAGATTTATCAAGAGATATGTTACTTGTGTATACTCAACTAGTTCAAAACTTTATTGAGCATCTTTAAGTGGTTCAGTTCTCATTTGTGACTTTCGATCATTTCAAGATTTATTTTATTCTCAATAGTGTCTTTGAAATAAACTCTTTATTTAGAAATACATCATTTTGAGCAACAAACAATTTGTTCTCAATTGTATAAAATAGTATCATAATGTTCAACCACAATTAGATAAAAATGACTTAGGTATCAAACTTTATGTGACTTAGCGCCTTATTGCCTCAAATCTCAAGAAAATACAAACTAGGTCTTTTTATTCCATATCGTATATGGAGTTTTATGAACCACTTTAAAGAAAATAAGGTTTAGTGCGAAGTGTAGTGGCTTCTAAAGTATAGCCTCAATAGGACATCATAGGAAGGCCTGTGTGATACATCGTAAATTGAATTATCTCTTATATAGTTCAATTTCTCCTCTTAAAACATTATTTATCAAATGACATTCATACTATAGTTAATTGAAAGACAATCCCACAATTTCAAAGATGGTCATTTAAACTCTTGGCTCAAATATTATCCGCCTTGATCTCATCAAAGTATGTTAATAGTTTGCCAAATGATTTTCTTTATACTCATTTTGAAATATTTGCAACAATTCAAAATTATTTCTTCCTGATAGGATTTGTAGTTCATTATAAAATGAACAATTCAGTTAAATGAATAATAAAATTTGCCCTTTAGAGCTTTTATTTAGAACTACGCAAAAAGTATGGCTTATGAGTAAAATTTCTATGTTTGACACATAAATGTATTTGGTAGCCTTTACCTTCCTCTTATCCTTTCTATATTAAGTTCCTTTCTGCTACGAACCATCAAATACATGTCTAAAGCCTTTTTTTAATATTTTGTCTTACAGTTTTAAAAATCATATGCAATTGTAAACAAATTTCTCCCTGTCATTCATATTATATAGCTCAAAACTATTTTAATGAATTATAGATCAAATCTACTGCTAACTTTTGGCACATGAAAATTGAAGCCTTATAAGATAATAGTTCTTTCATGTTCCAAACATAAAGACATATTAATAGGTTCTCAACCATTTTACATGAATCTAGGAATTTCAGTAATCTTATACCTTTTCCATTGTGATTTATTATTGGAAGATTTGCTTTAGTGTCGTCAATGTTATGTTATTAGCTTCCACGGTACCAAATCTTTCCGAAAGTCTGATTTATATTTGCTAACATGACATATAATTCTAGTACTAATGAATGGTAGTTTAAAAGGAACTATTAATCTAAGACATACATCCTTGTTTTTATAGTTGATAATATTTATCATCTTTCCAATCAAAATAGGGAGATTAGTCTTAGAAATTATTTTATCCTTCTCATGGATTGATCGTAGTTACTCTGGATTAGTGTTACAAGGATTCCAATATCTACACCTAGAAAATTATGTAAAATAATTTATTATTGAGTAATTAAACTCCCACTAAATCAATAACCCTCGTAAATATTAATTTAGTGGTTTAAGATTCATATTTCACTTAATTTTGAGACAACAAGGGCATGACACTCAAAATCAAGTTATTCAGGTAGGTAACTTTTACCAATTGCATCACATGCAACTCTTAGGTTCTTTATGAGACTTAGACATCATATGTCACAACATGTTATGTCTTATCTATGCCTAAAGCCTAAAACTGTTTTGATAGCTTTATTAAGTAAAATTAATTTAAAACATCTAAGTAACCATTACCCGACTTGCCCCACTAAGATAACACAATACACCCCGTGAAGGCAGATCCATATTAATGTGATCGAGGCCTTAACAAGTGTTTTAAAATTGGGTGGCAATGACTTAAAGTTTTAAAGAGGGATTTTCTTATCACGACTTTATGATTACTTTGTATGTATGACTATTAATTCTAGCACTTATTTAACTAAGGAATATCCTATATACCAAATATGCATAGAATAAATATCATAAATAAAATTGGAAACAATTTCATGTTCAGGCAAAGCATCATAAAATAAATTAGGAAATTAAATGATATTCATTAATAGAAAATATTTCCATCCACAATAATTAGTCACGACAGTCCTATTAGCCAGTCAGCGAAAGGTGGATCAAAGTAGCATCCAATGTAAGGGGTTTGAGGGTTTTGGACAATTCTCTATGTCATAGGGAGATTTCCTTCAAGAACTTGAAATTTTAATCACTATAAATGATAAAACTTAACCCCACAATATTAATGAGAGTTTAATTGCTTAAAACATTTTAATTTAAACACTCCAATCAAATTAATTTTGCTAGCCACCGTTCCATTAATTATGTCAATCTAATAAGGGCCACAATTCTATGTCCCCTAAAATATTAGTTTGACTTATCTCAATTAAAACAATTTTAAACTAATATTAGTTAGATTAGACATTTTAGCATGGAATTGGTATTCGGTAAGACGAGCATAGGAATTGACATCATGCACGTGGTAAGTACAATGAGACTTTTACAAATACAATTTATATATGTATAGTTTCAACATGAACATGTTCCATTCACCTTTCTTAAGGTAAGTACATGTTCAGATATAATTTCAATGGGCCTTTTTTTCAAAGTAAGATGGGTATACTTTTTTTATTCATCAAATATGAAAAGTTACTTTAAAATTACAAAACTAATGTATATCTCATTTTCAAAAGGAGCTATTAATGATGAGGTGGAAGAATCCGTGGTGTGGATTGATGAGGTGGAACTTTGTATGAACAACTCCTTTTGAAAAATGAGTTGTTCATACAAAATACTAAGTGTATGAATTACTCATTATCAAAAGGAGTTAATTGTTCAACTCATCCATCCTAAGGTCACACACACACGTATCGAGGTGGAGAACCCATGCAAATGACACGCATGTGTCTCGAGGTGGACAATCCACGTTACGCACGTATCTCGAGGTAAACAACTCATGTAAACAACACGCACTTATCTCAATATGAACAACCCATGTAAATGTCATGCATGTATCTCAAGGTCGATAACTCATGCAAATGCCACGCACTTACGTCGAGGTAGGCGACCCATACAACCTCGTGCAATTCATGCAAACGTCACGCATGTATCTCGAGGTGTGCGACGCATGCAACCCCGTGTAATTCACGCAAACGTCATGCACGTATCTCGACGTGTGCAACGAATGCAACCTCGTGCAATCCATGCAAACGTCGTGCACGTATCTTGAAGTGAACAACCTATAAAACCTCGTCCAATCCATGCAAACCATGCAAAGGTCACACATGTATTTCGAGGTAGACAACCCATGTAACCTCGTGCAATCCAAGTAAACCATATCTCGAGGTGTACAACACACGCAAACGACAACCACATATCTCGACGTAGACAATCCATGCAAATGTCATACACATATCTTGAGGTGGACAACTCGTGCCAACACATACACGTAAGTCGAGGCGGGCGACCCATGTAACCTCGTGCAAACCATGCAAACATCACACACGTATCTCGAGGTAGACAACTTATGCAACCTCGTGCAATCCGTGCAAATCATGCAAATGTCAAGCACGTATCTCAAGGTAGACAACTTATGCAACTTTGTGCAATCCATGCAAACCATGCAAATGTCACGCCTATTTCTCGAGGTGGACAACCCATGCAAACGTCACACACGTATCTCAAGGGGACAACCCATGCATACCCACTGCAAATCATGCAAACCATGCAAATGTCACATACGTATCTCGTGGAGGACAACCTGTGCACGCCCACTACAAACCATGCAACCCATGCAAATGTCATGTATATATCTCGACGTTGACAATCCATGCAACCCCCTACAAACCATGCAACCCATGCAAACATCATGCACGTATCTCGAGGTGGACAACTTGTGCATGCAACCCATGCAAATGTTATGCACGTATATCGACGCGGATAATCCATGCAACCCATACAAACATCACGCATATATCTCAAGGTGGATAAGGACGACTCGCATACAAATTGCAATTGTAAACCCATGCAACCTCATGCAAACCACCGCCTATCAAGCTAGTCTGTCATACCCATCGCCTATCTTGCCTTAAATGGCATTGCCCGTCATTAAAACTCTACGTGGTGCACTTACAAATGAAAGGTACTTTTTGCAACCTTTAAATTTGTGTCTTACTTCTATCTCGTGATCATAAAAAGAGAGATAAAGATGAAAAAAAAAATTAGGCGAAAACCAGTTGTGGCGGCCCTGCCACCGCGGGGTGACGTGTCTCTGTGTACTCCTTGCCAACTGGCCCAACTACACATGTCTGGCACATGCCCGTCCTCTTCATGTCTTGCGAATCATGTCCATGTGTATATTATCAAATTAATTAGTAGATTATGCTTATTGTCTTAACTTATTCCTTATGGGTATTTTACTATTTCCACTGTTAATTAGTTTGTAATTTATTCTAATGTTTAATCATACTAGTGGGTTGTTTCTTACAAGTTAACATAAATCAGCAGAAACCTCAATTGATATGATTAGTATAAGTAATTTAGAATGGTAAATATTATTCAAAAGAGCAAATCCTACTGTGAAAACCCCGTAAAGTATTTTGTATATAAGCGACAATACCATAAACAAGGTATATATACATGTACGATGTCATCTCAAGTCTCCCAATGCCCAAAATATACAAAATCTCAAAAATAAACATGTACGAGTAGGTCCTCAACAGTTGGTAATCAGATGTACGAGTACGATGTCATCTCAAGTCTCCTTTTGCCCCTACTGGTACTAAGATCTACACTTAATCATCGCAAAAGACGGATGATGAGTCTAGTAATTAAAATCCCGAGTAACTCCTTTAAGAATTCGTAAAATAAAATAAAAGAAATGCAAGGAATACAGATAAGTAAACATGCGGAATATAAAAATAGACGACTGTAAATGACTTATCACATGAATAGATAATAGACAAGCTAACTAATGTATGTGCTCGCTCTAAATGGACTAGACTGTATTTAGGGTCACCAAGTTCCCACCGATGGTCCCGCCCAATTGGCCTGACACTTGGTCCCTCGCGGCGCTGGTCAAATCCGCTGAGTCACTGATACGTGCACCAAGGGCAAGCTCAGGTCGCCATTCACTGAGGGACGAGTCGCACATGCTACAGTCCAATGCATTATGAACACGCAACCAAGAAATCCAAGGGAGTAACCTCAACCCACGTCCAAGTAACATAATAGAGTAATGAACAACAAGGAATGATAGAAATGAAATGTATAAACATAATCAAATACTCTGAGTTTTTCAGTTTGGTTTTACAAACTTCACACCTCTCTCCGACCTCCATGGACTCCTGTATCCTACCCGACAAGCTCCCGGTACCGAGCTATGGTTTCCCCAAGCCCCTGAAGTCCAATTTTTATAGTTTCCGGTTATTTCCTAGTGTTTAGACATGTATTAAATTGGAAAAGTCCAAAACAACCCTTAATTTCCATTTTTCATCTTCAGTTAGCGCGCTAAGGGACATGTGTAGCGCATTATCTGTTGGTAGTGCGCTAACCGTTCCAGGTAACGAGCTATAGGTCCTCTATGACAAAATTCTCAAGTCGAGAATTTTGTCTTTCTCCTCTCAATTGGCTATCCTATTGATTTATACATGCTTCTCATACATAATTATCTTCAAAATAGCAACTAAACACTTCCAGAACAATTTCCTCCAAATTCAAGCATTCACATAACTTCCCAATTTCATAAAAATCATCAAATCTAACTAAACCCATGATCAATTCTCCACATATATGATCTACCAACATGTAATTTGTTACATTCACACAAGAAATAAGAGATCTCATTGTACATTTTTTAAATTCACTAAATATGTCAAAGTTAGGTTCATTAGATAGATTGGAAGGTGGAGATGAAGATTACCTAAGTTAGATCTCTTGAATTGATCTTCAAAATGCAAATTCCAGCTTGATTGATCCTCTATTCCTCGAATTTCTCTCTGTATTTGCCTGAGAAGTTGAGTGTTTTGATCAAAACCCTACTAACTCTCCTTTATATATGATTTGCTTTGATCAAGTGTGCGTACATATCCCGAGGATTATCTTATGGTTCTTAAGCATGTTGTCTTACACCTCCTAATGCCTCCAATGGCACACTCCTTTCCTAGAGTAACTCAATGCGATGATCTAGATATCCATCTCAATGTCCCTTTTATTCAAGGCAAACTATAGACTTTCATTTATTCAATTGATGTCACATTACATTAAGCCTTTTAAAACCATATGGTTAGTGTCTTATTTATCAAATTTAACTACCCATGGTCCCACTATCCTTTGACTACTTGATATCTGATGCCCCACGACTCAACACGCATTTCAAGGCGCGCCAAAGCCTATTAAGCAAGTTTTAATTTACTTAGTCAATGGTTACATTACTCATTTAGACTAGGCTCCCTAGTCATATTACATGAATTTGTCGAGTTTTTCTAGTGTACCTATACTTCACCTCTCGATACCCGCATTGACACATACTTCGAGGCAACTACCCATAACACAACCTCGCATGATATCGTTATTCAACATACACACATGCGATGTATTTAACAAATAATTTAATTAATTGCATTGAAAATAACCAATCCAATACATAATTGTTTTATGTACTTAGGCCAACGTGTGCCTAGTCTACTCGTGGAGTCCACGTGGATTTAAGCTGGCGTCCATGTCTGAGATTACAAGATAAATAACGGCGATAATAAAATCTCCCAACTTAATAATATTTCATCCCAAAAACTAACCGTAACCTAAACATCATACTAGAAAATAGCTAAGGGTATCGCTTTCTCATCGTCGAAGCGAGCTCCCATGTGAGTCCCTTTGTCCTATGATGCTGCCAACGAACTAGGACCTTAGAGAGCTCCCTATTCCAGAGAATCTACACTCTAAATTCAACGATCTCTATCGGCCTCTCCTCGCAAGTCACGTCAGGCTGAACCTCAATCTGTCCTAACTCAATCATCGGTCTCGGCCCTGACCTAGCTAGTCTCAACATCGAAATTTGAAATGTTAGATGAACCCCAACTAACTCAATAGGTAACTCTAAGCGATATGCAATACTGCCCACTCACTGCGCAATCCTGAATGGCCCATTGAATCTCGATGCTAGTTTCCCCTTTATACTAAATCTTTGCTGCCCTTCCAAGGGGAAACCTTCAGGTATACCATGTCACCCTCTTCATAGCTCAGTACCTCGTGATATCGATCCACATATTTCTTCTTTTTATCCTGTACAGCTCGTAACCTTTGACGAATCTGTCTAATCTTTTATGTATGATCAACAACTATCTAAGGCCTCACTATCAATTTATCTTCCAGCTCTGCCAAACACACAAGTAATATACATGGCCTCACATACAATTCCTCAAAAGGTGGCATGCCAATGCTCGCTTGATAGCTATTATTGTATGCAAACTCACACAAATGCATATAATCCTCCCACGAATCCCCCAAACTGTAATATGCAGGCTCTAAGCATATCCTCCAAGATCTGTATCAGTCACTCTGACAGTCTTTGGGTTTGAGCATGGTAAGATGTACTAAACTGCAACCTAGTGCCAAACTATTCCTACATAGCCTCTCATAGTCTAGAAGTTAATCTGGGATCTCTATCAGACAGAATGAAAATCGACACCCCATGTAGTCTAATAACCTCTCGCTCAAACAATATGCTCAACTGGAGAAACGTGTATCTCTTAGAAATTAGAATGAAATGAGCTGATTTTGCCAGTCTATCAATCACCACCCAAACTGCATCATGACGCCTCGAGGTCTGTGGTAGTCCACTGATAAAATCCATAATGATGTGTTCCCATTTCCACTATGGAATAAGCAACGCCTGTAATAATCCATCGGGTTTCCTGTGCTCAGCATACACCTACTGGCAAATGTGACAACTCCTTACGTTTGCCCCTACATTAGCCTTCATCCCAAGCCACCAGAATAGTCGTTTCAAATCATGGTACATCTTGGTTCGACCAAAATGAACTGTGTAGCGAAACCGATGTGCATCCTCTAGAATTTCATTCCGTATCTCCTGATCCACCGGTATCCATATAATATCCCTCGATGTCTCAAACACCGACCCGTGGTCTCTGCCGAATCAGTGCACTCTGAATCCCGAGCCAAACCATTAAACCATCCATAAAGCCCATCAGCCCTCTAACACTCGGCAACCCTCTCAATCGATAAGGTTGGAACTTTCATCTGACCACAAATGTGTTGTTCAATCGTAATAGATACCTCTATCATGCACATAACTGATGCCACTTGTACCAAGCCATGCTCGTGTGTCATAGGTCGCAAAATAGTCTGACTGGCAATCCTACTCTTGCTTAAAGCGTCTGCTACGACGTTCGCTTTCACAGGGTGATACTCAATAGCGAAGTCGTATTCCTTCAGCAGCTCAAGTCATCTCCTCTACCGCATGTTCAGATCCCTCTAAGTGAAGATGTAATGTAAACTCTGGTGATCTATGTACAATATGAACCTCTCTCCATATAGATAATGCCTCTAAGCCTTTAGTGCAAAAACGACTGCTGCTAGCTCCAAGTCGTACACTGGATGATTTCCCTCATGGGGTCTCAACCGCCTGGAAAAATAGGTAACTGTTCTACCCTCCTGCATCAACACGCATCCTAGACCAATGTCTGATGCATTAGTAAAAACTATCAAAGTCTTGCCCTGCTCCGGCAATGTCAATATTGGCGCGAAACTCAACCTCTTCTTCGGCTCATAGAAAGTCGGCTCACACTTATCTGACCAGTCAAACCTAACATCCTTTTTGGTCAGTCTCGTCATCGGCGCAGCAATCGAAGAAAAATCCAGCACAAATTGTCGGTAGTATCCTGCTAGTCAGAGAAAACTTCATATATCGGCAATAGACTCAGGCAACCTATAGTCAATGATAGCTCAAATTTTCTTTGAATCCACAAAGATACCTTGGTCACTGATGACATGTCCTAAAGATCTCACCTCACTCAGCCAGAAGTCACACTTATTAAACTTAGTGTACAATTTGTGCTCTCTCAGTTTCGTCAAAACTGCCTTGAGATGTCCCTCGTGATCCTCACAAGTCCTTCTGTAAATCAAAATTTCGTCGATGAAGACTATGGCAAATCTGTTTAGATATGGTCTTAAGACTTTGTGCATAAAATCCATGAAAATCGTTAGGGCATTGGTAAACCCAAATAGCATGGCTTTGAACTCAAATAACCCGTATCTCGTGCTGAAAATGGTCTTTGGATATCCTCATCTCGAATCATCAACTAATGATAAACTGAATAAAGGTAAATCTTCGAGAAGAATCTGGCACCCGCCAACTGATCCAACGGATCCTCTATCCTAGGAAATGGATAACGGTTCCTAACCGTCACCTAATTAAGCTTCCTATAGTTTATGAATATCCTCTTCAAACCATCCTTCTAATTCACAAACAACACTAGAGCTCCCCTAAGGTGACATATTAGGTTTAATAAAACCCTTCTCCAACAACTCATCCAACTGTCATCTAACCTCCTCCTGCTCCGATGGTGAGATCTTATACGGTCTACTGGCTATCAATTGTGTCCCTGGTATCAACTCAATGATGAACTCAATAGCTCGTAGCAGTGGTAATCCTGGTAGGTCATCCGAAAATACATCAAAAAAATCTCTAACTACTTGTACGTCCTTAATCCTGACATCCATCCTAACCTCTGGCTTAACTATTGTTGCAAATGCCTCCATCTCCTACGTTGTAGCTAGTCGACCTCTAGTGATAAGTAAATCAGTCGTGAATCCAAATAGTGAGAACCCTGGTATCCCAAGAATATGAGACTCTATCCTCTTATCATAACAATAAATATGTGCATGATAGGTCTTGTCACCAATGGTCGTGTAGGGGATAAGGTGCATGTCTAATACTTTAATACTCGAAAATCAACTGGTAGCTGATGTCCCTCAACCTCTATCATCATGTCTCTACACATACGGTTAGGATAGATCTTGTCACCAACGGTCGTGTAGGGGATAAGGTGCATGTCTAGTGTTTGTGTATCTAACCATAACACTCCAATAACACTTCCAGCAATAAACAATATTGTACTACCAGAGTCAAACATAGCATGCATAGGTCGACTAAAAATATGCAACGTACCCTCGAAGAGCTGTCAGGTTACTTCGCCATCCGGCTGTGCTACCGCATGAGCTCTCTCTCTAACATGCTCTGGCTCTCAACGTTGCGATAGTGGTGTCTTGCAGTCGACCCTCAAGTGTCCCCTATAACAATACTTGTGGTATTTGTGGTTATCCTGCCTACCGGTCTGTCTGTCTCCGAATCTCGGACCCTGACCTCGGTGTCTCTGACCCCTGTTATATCCCCCCTAATCTCAATCCGGATGGTACAACTGTGGATATGGCATATGCTGATCTATCGGTGCTGATGTGATGGCATGAACTGGTTGTCTCTCCTCACACTAGAACTGACTGCCTTGAAGATCATCCATGCGGCCCCTGTCACATATGTCATCCATTCGGCCTCTATCTCGATGACCCCTATATCTCTCTGGACTATGGTCATCCGCCTGCCATCTCTCTGCATCTGATATGTCTCCCAAACAAATGCTCTATCAAAGATATCTTGCATAGTGGGTGCCCTAGAGGATACCACTGTCGAAGCAATCCTGTCATCAACTCCTCTTATGAAATAGTAGATCTACAGATGCTCCGTCCCAGATACATCCATCGAAAACTATAGTAGGTACCAGAATCTCTCCATATACTTCATCAATGTCTGGTTACCTTGTCTCATGGTCAAAAACTCCTCCCTCAGTCTCAGTCTCACCTCCATAGGTATATACTAATCATAGAACAGCTCCCTGAACTCAGCCCATGTCGTCGGGTCTGGAAGGGTATCCTGATACACTGCGGCGTGACCTCTTAAGCATGCTCCCGATAGTCATGCCTGAACACTCTCATCATTCCTCATCAGCTTATGGAACCACTGATGAGATACAATCCATTTCTCTGCAGCCTCAGTTCACCACCTTCATAAAAGAAGCATGGTTGAGACTTTAAAAACTCCCTCGACATCTTTGCCTTTGGAGCTAAGATGAATCCCGATGTAGTATCGGTAGTAGTGATAGTAGTCATCTTATCCGTAGTCGTGGGTGGAGGCATAGGAGTTGGCGTCTCCAAGGAAACGACAATTGTGGCGGCTCTTTTTTCCTGTGTATATGCTACTACTCTCTCAACAAGTGTCTGGGGAGCAATCGGGGCAATGGTTGTCCTCGTAGGTACTGTAACTACTACTGGCTATCTGGGTGTAGCAATTGTTGTAGCAAGTGCCATCGATCAGTGTGACAGTCTGATCTCGTAGCAACCGTAAAACCTCGGCCATCTCCGTCTCTTGAGCTGAATGTCAATCCTCTAGACTAGGTGCAATAGACGCACTACAAAAAAACAGCAAATCAGAAACGGAAATTTACGTCTCTGATTTGTTAAAATTCCGTCTCTAATTGCGATCGAAAAGCGAACGAGACGGAATCAATTCCGTCTCTAAAAACGTCGTCGTCGTGATTCAATCGAAACGAATTCGATTCCGTTTCGATTTAGAGACGGATCGAAACGGAATAAATTCGTTTTCGATTATTTCCGTCTCTCGATCCGTTGCTAATCGAGAGACGGATCGAGACGGAATTTGATCCGTTTCTGATTTATGTATCTACATAAACGAAAATTAGAGACGGAAATAGCAACGAATTCAAAGATTCTGTTGCTATTTCCGTCTCTAATTTTCATTTTTGTTTAGTTTTTAAAGTCTTACATATATAGGTCTCAATCCAAGCACATTTAACCTGCCAATATATAATAAAAATCATCGCCTGTACCCCCTCCAACAATTCCTTGGGGGTGCTAACATCCCCCCAAAAAACAAAATTTGACATTCATACATCGACAATATATATCAACAAATATTCAATTGAAAGAACGAAAATGTAAAAATCAAAAATTGAAAAAGATATATATCCAAAAAAAATTGTATAGTATTACAAATGCTCCAAATTTCTAAGTATTCACAAAACCACCAATCCTATTGTTCAACAACCACAAAAAAAAAAAAAAAAACTTACAATCCTATAAATATGCACAAAAAGAATTATCAATCGAAAAGTCTTGAGATGTTCTTCAACACCACCTGCGCACACCAAGGGACATTTGAAACAACTTAATAATTGAATAGTTGAACTTAAATTTTTCAGGGGACATAAGCATCATAGGAGATAGAGCTAAGGTAGAAGAGCAATGACTCACATCGAACTTATAGTGACGATCCCCGCACTCGACCATCAAAGTCTACAAACAAGCAAAAAGATTAACATTAATTCATTTGAGATTTAAGAATCCACAAACGATGATAAACACTTGCATATACTTGATTTAAGTAAATTAAATTCTTACCAATCCAATAGGAGGAAGATAGCAATGTTTGTCATTTTCACTTTTATCTTCATTTTCTAAAAACATATAAGAAAACAAAAATATGCTACCTCATAGATAGACCAAAAAACTCATAAGACTATTTTCAATCAATCCACTTTCACAAGCTACAAAATTTATCATAAGCTCACTCATCTCATTTCAAACCGAGCTTTTTTAACTTTCAAGAACCAAACAATAAACCTGTTTAATCCATTTCATAAAGATCGATTTACATTGGCTTTCAGCCTATTGCAACCCACCCCTTATTTTCCAAGCGTGACGGTGACTCCTTTACCTTTATCTAGAGCACACAATATTCTACATAGGTTGAGTTTGACAATATCAACTTGATGAGGAACTAGGATACCTTTTAAGTTGTGAAGTATGAACTTAATGAGTATCAAACTATTGATCACACCAAAAAAAATGATATGGACTTGTTATTGCCTAAATTTAAAGAAGACATATCCTTATTCAAACAACAATGCAAATTATAGATCATATTCAAGTAAAATTTATGCATTAAACCACTTAATCGAATATTTCAACATGAAAGAGTCAATTAAGTGCAAGAATAGAATATGAAAAATAGTAATAGTAAGAATAAATTAATTATTATCAAATCCACCTTGTTGAGGCAAGGTGGCAATGCCGAGGCAAAACAAGTTAAATACTAAAATATGCATGTACATACTAGTTCCATTTTATGTGAAATGTTACTTATCATTAAACGAAATTCTAATACATCATAGTAAAGTTTTTAGCACTTACCTATATCTTGGTACAACACTCGTGTTCCGATTTGGAGTGCATCTATGGAGTGCATGTTCCATTAAATAAGAAGTCATAGATCTTCTTAGAGATTTATGAGATTGAGAGATACAAAGTTCATCTAGTGGCTAGATTTTAATTACTAAACTTAAAAATGGCTTTTATTCTCTAAAGGCATTAAGAGAAGAAAGAAATTACAACAAGATTTGTTCTGAGATTTTGTGATTTGGAGCTAGAAGAACTTGTGAACGAAGAGAAGGAACTGAAGTGTCAAGTGATTCAAAGCCTAGGTAGCAAGCTTTCTTTCATTTCATACTCAAATATGGGTGTCTATGCTTCATGTATGTGCTGAAATCTTAGGGCTTTTGTTTCTTACTCTTTGGGAAGACTTTGGTCTAATTATAATTGTTACAAAGCTCTTAAAGGACCCAATTGATGGTGTCAAGAACTGGTCAAGAAACATAAGCTAGCTTGTACAAGGTATGAGTGGTACGACAACGACATTCGAGAAGCGTAGCACAACTTAGAAATGAAAGGAAAGACATTGGGAGAGTGGTAGCCTCTGGGAAATAGAGTTTTGAAAAATTGTAGTGTTGCAAGCTATAACTAACCATAATTGGTTATGCTTATTGAAAGGGTACAAAAGAGCGAGGAAACTTCTTTGACATCGAGATATTTAGTAGTGTTGGATATGAGTTATCAAGGACTTTAATGGACTGATTGAAGTGGAATCTCAAAAGGGCATTCTTAATCACTCGAGAAAATTCATATCACCGATGCTTCTCTTCTTTAACAACAGATGCGAGATACATTCATAACTAATAGAGATTGCCATAATAAAACCAGACTATATACGCAACCTTAAAACGCCGAAATCCTAATAGAAACCCAACATGATCACATTGTTTCAACAATTCTTGAACACCACATTTTGCAACACAAGAAAGAACAATTCACAATACAAGAATCTGATCCTTAAAGCTATCAAACTTTGTGTGCATTGACAAAGAAAGAACCCTCCGTAAAACCCATCAAGAATTCTCTCCAAATTCCACAACCCAACATCAAACAATCCACATTGGACATAGATTAGGCTTCCCAAAATCCCCAATACTCCAAACACCAAACCCATTCAAGAACCGAACTTAATACTCCAATGACCAATTCAAGAACCGAAATCAATCAATTAAGAGACTTTTCGAATCTAATGAACAAATAAAATGCTCAAAGAAAGATTACCTTGTCATCGAGCGAAAAAACACAACAAGATTACCTTGTCATCGGGCGAAAAAAAATTCAACCCCACAACCCCTACCAAGAACCGGGAAGCTTCGGTGAGCGGTGAGAGAGGTCGAGAGAGAGAGAGAACGAACGAGAGATCGGCCTATGCACGCGAGAGATCGGAGGGCGGTGATGGGAGCGGTGAGCAACACATCGAGCGAGAGGCGAGAGCTGCGGTGGATCGGTCGGTGAGCGGAGAGATAGCGAGAAGCGGGGATCGGAGAGAAGCGGAGAGGGAGCGACATCGATGAGCGGTGAACGGGGTGAGCGAGGAGCGGGGAGCGGGGTGAGCGGTGACCGGGAGAGAGAGAAGGCGAGAGCGTGCGTTTAGGGTTGAGCGAGAGAGAAGGCAGAGATCGTTAGGGTTGAGCGAGAGAGAAGCCAGAGAGAAAGCGTTAGGGTTGAGAGAGAGAGAGAGAGAGTGTGTGTGTGTTGAGTCTTGGGTCCCTATTTTTGAATCGTCGAGATCGAATACGCACGAATCTCGAGATTAATGGACGGTTGTAAAAAATGAAATTTTTGGTGGGAATGTTGGCGCCATTTTTTAGAGACGGAATTAAATTCCGTCTCTAATTCCGTCTCTAATTCCGTCTCTGATCCGTCTCAATTCCGTCTCTGAATGCCTCCGTCTCAATTCCGTCACTAACTTTTTTTTTTAGAAACGGAACTTAATTCCGTTTCTAATTCCGTTTCTGATTTAGAAACGGAATTTATTTCCGTTTCTAATTCCGTTTCTGATTTGCTGTTTTTTTGTAGTGACGAATCTCTAACTGTACCACAAAGCTAACTAGTTTCTTGAGGCGTCGTCGACTGTCCGTCCATGATCCACATTGAGAAGTGTGTTCCGGATCAGTCTTGGTGTATATATGTATATCATATATATAATGAAAATATTATACGTATATAAAATCTAACTCTATCTGGCTCACCTCACATCCCAACTAAAGTTATAAGGCATAACATAGGGTTTCCACAACTAAGGTTTATTTATTAAGTCTTATGCTCTTTCATTTTAAATTTCCAAGTTCCTAGAACTTGACTCTGATACCAACTGTGGCGGCCCTGCCGACCCTGGTTGACATGTATCCATGTACTCCTTGCCAGTTGGCCAAACTATACGTGTTTGGCACCTGCTCGTCCTCTTCATATCTTGCAAATCGTGTCCATGTGTATATTATCAAATTAATTAGTAGATTATCTTTATTATCTTAACTTACTCGCTGTAGGTATTTAACTATTTCCACTGTTACTTAATTTGTAGTTTATTCTAATGCTTAACAATACTAGTAGGTTGTTTCTTACAAGTTAACGTAAATTAGCGAAAGCCTCAATTGATACGATTAGTATAAGTAATTTAGCATGGTAAATATTATTCAAAAGAGAAAATCCTACTTTGGAAAACCTGTAAAGTACTATGTATATAAGTGACAATACCACAAAAATGTATATATACATGTATGGTGTCATCTCAAGTCTCTCGATACCTAAAATATACAAAATCTTAAAAATAAACACATACGAGTAGGTCCTCCATAATGGGCAATCAGATATAGTCGCCTAGGATCCCCTTGCCCCTATTGGTACAGGGATCTGCACTTAATCATCATAAATAGACAGATGACGAGTCCAGTAAGTAAAATCCCAAGAAACTCCTCTAAGCATTCATAAAATAAAATAAAGGAAATGCAAGGAATATTGTCAACTAAACATATGGAATATAAAAACAGACAACTGTAAATGGCTCATCGCATGAATAGATAACCGACATGTTAACCAATGTGTGTGCTCGCTACCGATAGACTAGACTGTACTTCAGGTCACCAAGTTCCCACCAGTGGTCGCGCCCAACTGGCCCGACACTTGGTCCCTTATGATGCTGGTCAAATCCACCAAGTCACCGACACGTGCACCAAGGGCAAGCTCAGGTCGCCATTCACTAAGGGTCGGGTCACACGTGCTACAGTCTAATGCATCATGAACACACAACCAGGAAATTCGGGGGAGTAACCTTAACCTTAGTCCAAGTAACGGAATAGAGTAATGAACAACAAGGAATAATAGAAATGAAATGTAAAAATAGAATCAAATACTCAGAGTTTTTAAGTTGGGTTTTCCAAACCTCACACCGTTCTTCGACCCCTCGAACCCCGTATCCGACCCGACAAGCTCTCGGTACCGAGCTACGGTTTCCCTAAGTCCCTAAAGTCCAATTTTTATAGTTTCTGGTTATTTCCTAGTGTTTAGATAGGTATTAAATTGGAAAAGTCCAAAACAACCCTTAATTTCCATTTTTGATCTACAGTTAGCGCGTTAAAGGACATGTGTAACGCGTTATCTGTTGGTAGCGCACTAAGGGAATTATGTAGCGTGCCACTGTTCTTCAGGACGAAGAACAATTAGTAACCCAGAATGATTAGCGCGCTAACCATTTTATGTAGCGCATTATCAGTTCTCTGTGACAGAATTCTCAAGTCGAGAATTCTATCTTTCTCCTCTCAATTAGTTATCATATTGATTTATACATGCTTCTCATACACAATTATCTTTACAATAACAACTAAACACTTCTAGAACATAAAGTTTAACCCAATTTCCTCCAAATTCATGCACTCACATAACTTCCCAATTTCATAAAAATCATCAAATCTAACTAAACCCAAAATCAATTCTCTACATATGTGATCTACCAACATCTAATTCGTTACATTCACACCACAAATCAAATATCTCATTGTACATTTTCAAAATTCACTAAACATGTCAAAGTTAGGTTCATTAGATATATTAGAAGGTGGAGATGAAGATTACCTAAGTTAGATCTCTTGAATTGATCTTAAATGAGAAAATTCTAGCTTGATTAATCCTCTCTTCCTTGGATTTCATGAGAAGTTGATTGTTTTGATCAAAACCCTACAAACTCTCATTTATGTATGGTTTGTTTTGATCAAGTGTGCATACGTATCCTGAGGATTATCTTGTATTTCTTAAGTATGTTGTCCTAAACCTCCTGATGACTCTAATAGCACACTCTTTTCCTAGAGTAACTCAATGTGATGATCTAGATGTCCATATTAAGGTCCCTTATATTCAAGGCAAACTATAGGCTTTAATTTATTCAATTGATGTCACATTACATTAAGCCTTTTAAAACCATATGGTTAGTGTCTTATTTATCAAATTTGACCACACATGGTCCACTAACCTTCAACTACCCAAGTATCTGATGCCCAACATCTCGACACACATTTCGAGGTGGACCATAGCTTATTATTCAAATTTAAATTTAATTAGCCTATGGTTACATTAGTCATTTAAATTGGACTCCCTAGTCGGTACTCGTACTTTGCCTCTCGATACCCGCGTTGACATGCACTTCGAGGCAACTTCCCATCACACAACCTCCCACAATATCGCTATTCAACATATACACATGCGATGTATTTAACAAATAATTTAATAAATTGCATCACAAATAAGCAATCCAACATACAATTATCTAATATACCTAGGCCGACATGTGTCCTAGTCTACTCACGGCGTCCACATGGATCTGAGCTAGTGTCTATGTCTGGAATTATGAGATAAATAACGGCGTTAATAAAACGGGTTGTTACTCACGTTATTTTTGTCTAAAATTTAAAAAATTAAATTTTTAAGGAACTTATGAAATATAAGTTCATTCCATAAAAAATAAAGTATACAACTTCATTCACCTAAGATATAAATTGAAAAAAATCACCACGACATCAAAAAAAAGTCATACATGTCTATCGATGATTACGTCGAAGTTATTGATTCGTGATGCAAACTTAGACGTACTATATATCGAGTTAGGCATTATGTTTGTACATCCGGTTGAGGTTGTTGAGGTTGTTGATCTTGCATTGAATTTCGTTGAGTCTATTATTCTTCTTCCTATGGTTCACTCGACCTACCTCTGGTACCGATGCTACGAAAAATAAGAGGTTGAACCTTTCCAAAATATGAACTTCCTATATGTGGTTGGCAGACATGAACATGAGGCGGCGGCATGCTTAACAAGTTCATGAATGAGCCATCTCCACTATATGGCATACTGTAAATATATCATGGTGGATTAAATGGACTCGGCATGTATTGAGGTAATGAAGGACACATTGGATGTCTAGGCATTCCATGGTCCATATATGAAGACAACGGCCCGGATACATAAGGATCAAATGGTAAGGAGGAAGATTCATGATCGGTGACTTAGGTGCAAACACTTGAGGTTCTGGTTGCATTTGGGACAATGTAGGAATGTACCCGTGAGAAGAATGATGTGGTGGGATTAGTGTTGGCTACTCTCACCAACAGTCTTTATTTTTCTCGCTCTCGGACGATATTAACATGGTGGAGGAGAACGTTTGTTACTCTCAGCAGCAGTCTCTGTCCGACGAGATGGACGTTGTGGACGAGGAAGTCTGCCGCTCTCACCCACAATCTCTGTTTGTATTGTTCTTATTCTCACCTCTCTATTTGATTCGTCCTAATCCTCTTCTTCAGCTTTTTCTTCATTGTCATCATTTATTTTATTTTCAACATCAATTCCATCATTCCATAGAGTAGACCTTTTCCTTTCATCTTCATCTAAAATTTTAATGCATTCATCAAACGTAGTAAGACCTTGCTCATACTCATCCTCAATGAACACTCGTCGTAGTCGATGCACCAAGTTACACTATATAAAAAATAAGAGTTTAATATGCGCAATTTAAGATGTAACTCGTGAGGAAAACAAAATAATAGTTTCAAGCTTATCGAATAGTCATGTAGAGCCCCGTCGTGTCTAATGAGTCGTCTAGTGACTGATCGTTACCACGTCATGTAGTCTTGTTGATCGTGTCCTCTTTCTTGTTCCGTTGTGACTATGTTGTCACTACGATTTTCCCACATCTGTATAAAGCTTGCATGAAAAGCCACCCAATTTCGTTTAGTGCGTCCTCATAATTCTATACGGTGTAGTCGGGTGTCGTAATCACAATTTGGTGGTATGACTTGTATCATTACGAATTGTCTCATAACCCAATCTGCTCGATGCCACTCGACTATGTGGAAATAAATTAAAGGACACGTCGATAGCCAACTCTCGTGACTGTTTGTATATTATACGGGGACCCGATGACTTCAGCATAAGGTTGCCACACCACAGCATCCTCCTTCTTCTAGTCGAGTGCATCACGATAGCTAATAAGACGTGTGTCACACTTTGAGTAACCAAAAATGCATCGATCCATCTATATACAAAATAATAAATTAGTGAAAATTAAATGGAGTTAATATTATAGAAATTACAAAAAAAATATTTTTATTACCTGTGTCCCAATGAACGTCAATAGGCATGTGTTCTTCATCCATTGTTTGAGGTCGAACTATAGAAACACCCAACGCCTTGGTGCTATAAATGGAAACCTATCACATGCCCACAGATGTACAAGAATTGACACGCCTGCAACCTCATGTACACTCCCACAGGATCCGCGACACAACTCTATGTACAAATAAGCCAAACAGGCACTCCCCCAACAATACTGTCCAACTATTTGAAAATCCTCGAGCAAAGGTAGAAACATCAAATGTACAAATCGGTTTGACTTGTCGGCGAATAGACAACCACCGATAAGTTGCAGTATGTAAGATTGAACATAACGTTGCATCGATTCCTCATCGTTGTCATCATCTATAGTTGTACTTTATGTTCAAATCATTAGACTTTAAGTTTATTTCCAATCTCCAAGAGGAATTCCACCAAGTAGCCTCTTACACACCTCAACATAGTCTGTATCGATGGTTCCAGTCACAGGCATACCTTTGATAGGTAAGCCAAGTTGTACCTGCACGTCTAGGGAGTGTAATTGTGCACTCGCCACATCGCATGTAAATGTATGTGTCTCTAGCCATCATATCTCAACGAATGCGGTAATCAAAACTTAATCAAGGTTGAGAAATTATACACATGAAATCTTATAGAAACCACTGGAACGTAGATATGAGATCATTTGAGAACGGTATTGCACCGTTCAATCAACGACACCACGTCTTCGACGCACGTGCAATGTTTCATACACCTTATAATTAAGAATATTTTAGTCGATGTATATATTATACGTTTATGCATGAACATTAGACGTATACATCTTAAAAAGTTATCCCGACCCCTCTAGGCTCGCGAGGATCTATGTGTAGATTGAAGTTGTAAAAGTGAAGGATCTCATGGACCTGGATCCATTGGTCTATAAACTGTAATTGAGGGATTTAAAAAATTTAGTCGTGTTATTCAGAAAGTCACAACAATTTATTAATATAGGTTCAGACAATAACGAATACTTAAACATTTCATGATGTGAAATTTTCGGATACTTCAAAAATTTCAATATAATAAAATTACCAACTTAAGCCAATTACAAACAATATACAAAATTGACTATTGGTTTTGATTAGAAGGTTGAGCTCTGGTTGACAATTTTTTTATTATGCCCCTCTGCACGACAAATGCCGCATCGATTCTTCCTAGTAGGGACTCGATCGCGATCTTTATTAGGACATGTTGTTCTTCTATGTCTTTCTTGATGATATATGCCACATCGCAAGGCCCTTAAAACATTAAGAAGATCCATCTCATTTTGCCTTTGTGTTCCCTTTTATCTCCCTCGGCCACATCTGCACCTTGGGTCCAGTATGATCTTCGTCGCCAAAATGTCGGCCAATATTTCTCATCTAGAATGGCTTTGAAATTAAAGGAGTAACATTGCGCATACACATTTATCCTGTAGTATGGCTCAATGAATTGCGAGTAGCTCACTCGAATAAAGGCACATGCAGCTAACACGTGTAAGCAAGAGAAATCAAACGTTTGCCATTTATTACAACTACACACCCGGTCCTTCAGGATGACAACTTGGGTATTGTTGCATTTATGCATGCGATCTCCATGTTGTCTAGTCAGCACTTCAAACTTACCTATGTCACAATTTATCATATCGACTTGATGCCTCCTTACAAATTGTTCATAATGTATGAGTTTATCCATGACATATTTTGTATAGGATAGGCCGTTTGAGATTGTTTCATTGATTTCATGTTTACGTCGATCGTGTTATGTCACCAATCTATAGTAAATCATTTGAGTTATCGATGTTATTTGCAAGAATCAAGCCCCATTCAATACATCGTTAAAACACTCTACAATTGAAAAATAAATTCGTGTAAATAATATTACTTCAGCGATAACTAAATTCTTGAATGCGAAATAGAACTTGCATTTCATACATACCAACACCATTAGAAGTCATCCATCTATATCGCATGTATCCGTCATGCGATTGGGTCTATAGTTCTTTAGAGATGGCATTGACATATTGCACAAATTGAGGAGTTTGTGATGATAAGTATGAAAAATGCTCTATGCATGCATTAAATTTTTGTACTTGATGTTGAGCAGATGCTCGAGAAATGAGTTTTTTTAAGGGCTCATTTTTGAATTTGGTGTTGAAATTACTGACCAAGTATCACAGGCAATAACAGTGGTATCCTTTTGGGGGACAAAAACCATTGGTCGGTGTGTTGACCACCTCCAGAATGCCAAGGTGATAATAAAAATAAGGTAAATATCATCTCTATAGGTCACGTGTTTGCGCAACATCCTCAAAAAATCATCCCCACGAATCCGTAGATTCGATTTCTGCAACGGCAAATGCAATCGGTAGTACGTGTCCATTACCATCAACAGAGATGGAAATCATTATTTTACCACTATATTTGTCATATAAGAAAGTCACGTCAATCTGAAGAAGAGGCCTGCAAAACTTGAAATCTTGTATTAATGCTTTAAATGAGATAGACACACGATGAAATTAAGGATACTCAGTCCTTATCTCATCAGCAGCCCATTGTCTATGTAACCACTAGACTTTTGTCCTCAAACTCTTTTTCTTCATAGCCACCAATCATCTTGGCAATTTAACATATGACTCATCTCAATCTCCAAATGCATTTGCAACTGCCTTCCTTTTGGCATCCCACATTTGCTAATAGTTTACTTCGTGTATATATTTTCCCTTAATTATTTATATTAATGTCTTGATATTTATTGCTTGATCTATCTGGACAATGCTTTGGATCTCTCGCACAAGCATGTTGGCGTCGAATTGGGCATGACCGCATTCTGCGTTGAGATTTACATAGTTGTACGACACGTCTAATTGTGTGATCTCCCATAATTATGTTTTCTTTCACAACCAAGCACGAAGACGCCACATGGACCCATCTTATGCATTTCTACACTTGATGGCCCACAGAGTTGTAGTCGATTCCATCACATGGTATTAACAATGTTTGTTAACATGTCTCACTTTGACGGCATGTTGTAATTCTTTTTCTTGTCAAAGCACATTCTATTTCCAACTCAAATTAGACATATCCCACCCAGTCTGTTGATAAGAATGTTGGGTCGCATTGAAGTTATCCACCTCCCAATCGATTTCATTATACATCGGCAATGGTTGGTAAACTTCATCATCATTTGCTTCCTCCATGAAATTCTCTTCATCGATAGCAAGCTTCTCATCATCTTGAACGTTTTCCGCCCATGGAGGTTCATACTTTGGATCATCCATAACAACATTTAGGTTTTCCCAATCGATAGATGGTGCAGCATCCACGAGGGGACTCACATCCTCATGCATGTCATTATCGTCATCGTTGTTGAGGTCATCGTCACTACATGCATTAATGTCATCATCATTGTTGGGTTCATCATCACCTTGTGGTGATTCATATGAAATCTTTCCATCATCAATCTAGTGTCTGCCGTGCCGACATCTTCATTTACTAGTTACGAATGAATTGTATGATTTTGAAAAGAGTTGATTGGATCAAATGTTAAATATATATATATATATATGCTTGCAGTTAATAGTAGATTCGGCCACTGTCGCCTACATCAAGTCGAAGTGCATCATGTCTTGCAGCAATACAGGGATAAAATACTGTGAACCTCCGGGGAGGATTATCACATGACGATAAGTCATCCTAATTATTGTCTCCGTATATGAGATATTGAATGTGTTATACACGTGATCCATTAATTGTTGTCTAATCGTCCCAAACTTATGCATCAACACTGTTGATGGGGGTACGTTGTATCCAATGTCATTCATACCGTTTACAATTTCACCATACGCATAAAATATAAATGAGATGTTCCTATGTTTCATGACCTTCGTAATTTATTGAACAATGATGATGTAAACGGATTGCATATATATCAAGCGCAAAGTTGGTCAAATTGGGGATTTAAAGTGTAATCAAAATTTCTGATGTAGAAGATTGTCTTAATAGCGCAACTATAAAGCATACTCATTCGTCTGCATGAAATACCAATTAATAACTCATATTTGCACCCAAAATGAGGTTCATCAAAGTTTTACATATTCATGCTTTATGTCTCATATTTAATTCCATATATATATATATAAATCAAATCAAACAAAATCTATTTCTAAATGAGGTTCATTAAGCAAGTAGACAAGAATAAATATTTAAGTGCAATAAGTCACTATCATATATTCTTCTAAAGGAGATCAAACTTAATTATATATGATGAAATCCGTTTTTTATAAACTTTATAATAGGATAACTGTATATTAAGATTCATATGGTATTTTGTTTGATTTACATATAAAAAAAACTACATGTGTAAAAGTGAAAATATTGTCACAAAATTAGGGATTTGAACCGTAATCAAACTTTTTAATGTAGATGATCGCCTTAATAGCGCAACTACAGAGCATACTCATTCGTCTGCACTTAATTTAATAGTTTAATATATTGGTTTTACATATATACATACATATAAACAATGCTATACACATTAGGGGTGGGCATCGATTTCCCTGAAACATTCCAAACCGTATGGTTTGGTTTGGTTTTTAAAACTTGCGGTTTGGGGACGGTTTGAAAAACTTGAAAACCTCAAAATCACGGTTTGGAGGTGGTTTTCAATTCTGAAAAACCGCGGCTTACCAAACCAAACCGAGGGTAATTTAGTAAATTTACTTAATTCACATTTTAAAACCTTAACCAATATAAACAACTTAACCTTAACCAATATAAACAACAATCGTTTCATTATTTCATCTCCATCTCAAGATCCTAAACATATTTTCCTCCACCAGTTGAGGCCATCCGTTGTCGCCTTCCACTAGTTGTTATCACTACTGTTTCCCACCAGTCGCCATCGCCGCCACCTACCAGCCATTGTCACCGCCGCCTCTCACCAGTTGCCTCCTTCCACCGCGCCAATCGACCCCTCCCACCACCGCCACCTCCTCTCACCACCGCCTCCCACCGTGCCCCACCACCACCTCCTCTCACTACCACCTCCTAGGCTCCTACAGTTCTACGCCTCCTCCACAGACTTCCCACCGATCGCATCCTTTCACAATTGCCTCCCACCACAGCCTCCTGCAGTTCCATGCCTCCCATCGCCATCTCCTACCAGTGATCTCTCACTGCCGCCTCCCACCATTGTTTTTTTTTTTTGGAAAATATGTAACAAGAAAAATAGCGAAAACCAAACCGACCAAACCGCGCAAACCGCGATCGGTTTGGTTGCAGTTTTGGTGGTTCGCGGTTTGGTGGTGGTTTGCAAAATAACCAAACCGTAAACCCTCGGTTTGGTCGCGGTTTGGTGGTTTTCATCACCAAACCGCGATATTCCCACCCCTAGTACACATAGATAGGACACGGTGTGAAAAAAAAAAAACATAAGACATGGATGCTTTAAATATTATGGGAATGCTATATATATAGTCTTTCCAAAATGCTATATGTACACATAGATTGGACACAACATAATAAAAAGATGTTTTTTAACCACCCACAAAAAAATTAAAACACATTTAAAGTACACAAACCATGCAATGAACAACTTAACCACTTTTTTTTTTTTTAAAAAAAAAAAAAGCTATGTAACTACACAATATGAAAATAATAACAAAAGCAAATAAAAAATAATAAGAAACTAAGTTTTTGTACTTACTATTTTTCTAGTCTTTTGATCTTCAATTTTTTATATTCCCTACAAAAAACATTAAGTTGCTTATTTTATTCAAATAGAAATTAATAACTAAAACAATATTATTTAACAAAAACAAATCTAACCTAACGCCTCTTTCAACCAAAAATTATCAAACTCTCCCAAGCCAACCCTCTCTCTTTAGCTAACCCTTTCTCTTTAGCCAACCCTTTGTTGGTTTGATGTTGTCTTGCAAAAAAATCAATGGTTAGTAGCTTGGAGTTAAAACTCTCGTGATAAAAAAAAAAAAAAACAAAACTCCTTCTCCCTCACTCTCTCAAGTGCTCTCTGCACCTTCATCTCCCTCACTCTCTCAAGCACTCTCTGCACCTCCTTCTCCCTCGCTCTCTTACGATATCACACCAGCACCTCCTTCCTTCTCCCTTACTCTCTCACAATCTCACTAACGTTCTCTGACATCTCCTTCTCTTTATCACACAACCTCCTCACTGATCCAATCTCCTTCTCCTTCTCCTTCTCCTTCTCCAAATCTCTTATCATTCCTCATTTCTCTCATCTCTTTCTCTTGACTCCACTTGATTAAACAACCTCACCGACACCATTAAACTAACCTCGCCTACCTCATTGAAACACCATTAAATGGAGAACTAACCCATAGAACGCATAGAATATGTTCTCCACCTCATTGAAACAATCCGTGATCTACACATCCCCTAAACCTATTAACGTAGTACCTATCCTATAATTGGTCTCCAAGAATTTTTTTGTCTCATCACAACTCCAAGTGATACTAACCCCATCGATTCATAGAACGCATAGAATATGTTCTCTTCGCACATTCTCATAATCTATGACGATGAGGGTGCCTAGGCTATTAGAGGTCCTATGTACAGCCTGAGGGTGCCTAGGCATTGGGTTACATACATAGATAGCGCATTCAGAGAATATGGTATTTGTGTTTCTCAATCAATGCTATTCGTGTTACTCTTTCCAACAAGGATCCATGTGGGTGCCCACGTGGATAACCCTAATGCATTATTCGTGTTAATCTGTTGGGATCAATCCACTTGGATGTCCACGTTGATTGATAGATGCGAATAACACGAATAGTGCATTCTTTGAATGCACTATTCATGTTAGATGATTAGGGTAATCTATGTAAGCATCCAAATCAATCCACAACAAAGATAGCGCCTTTGGATAAGGTGCTATTCATTTGGCCACGTGGTAATTTAAAGTTGCACAAATAGCGGAGAATACGCTATTTGTGTTGACAGGAGGATGAAATTATCCCTCAACAATTGACGCATTTTCAAAAACCAAAATACATCATTTAACGAATACAAAAAAACATAACCTATTTTACTCATTTAAATTAAATTTTGTTGTATGGCTGTAATTTTTTCTAGTTGTCTATCGATTGCACTGCTGTCCCTTATCCAACTAGGTTAATCATGGACACGTGTAATATTGCAACTAACTCGATTCATGTATGATTTGATAACCATGATTAATACAGTCACGAAAACACAACACGCTTTGAATACGACGTGTTTAATTTGGTTATGGTGTGCAGTGCATGTGTGATCTTATCAAATGCTAATGTAATGCAATCTGATCTCATCACATGCTAGCGTAATTCAATCTTTTCAGTTAATCAGAATGTTGAAAACATGAACATTTTTTATCTTCAACGATTAATCAAGCAAAATAAGGCTTAATAATTAATTGGAACCAAATGATCAAGTCGCACTGATATATCACAATTAGATGAAACAGAGGCATATCACATAAAGTCAATGAACAAGCATATGTCACATATGTTTATTGATCTACAATACATACAAAAGTTTAATGGAAAAGAATCAAAATTCTCTGATACCACTGTTGATTTTTAGGGATCAAGAGCAGCAAAATTTTTCTAAATCTTTTCGAACATCCCCTAACCAAGATCAAATCGATTCCATTAAATTGATGTACCAAAAGAGAAAAACATAGCATAAACAAGAAAAATTTCATGTCTGCCTTGTTTGGTGTTGATCGATTCCTTCAAGAAACTATCAGAGACGAACATCCTTTATCAAAAATCCACACATGAACGGAAGATCAGGATCCGGAGTGCTAGTGCAAAAAATCTAGAGCAAAGATTCTCCCAAAAACTCTTTATAAAAATCTCTACAACAACTATAACCCTAATGTCTTATTTATAATACAATAAGTTAGTTGAGTTGTAAAAAAAGAACTTCATCTCGTAGTCACACTCCAAATAGTCTTAGATAAAGTTCAACTCTAAAAGGATAGAGTCGTAGATAGTCTGCAATTACTACTAAGTCAATATTTATAGGTTTTTAGTACTCTATCTTAGTATATTTAATTATAGAAAGTATTTAAAATGTATATTTAATTATATTTTTGGTCATTTTTAGGTGAAACGGAGTGCACGGTTGAATTCGTGGTGAAAAAATACTCAAAATGGAGTATTTACTTGCAAGTGATCGGATGCCAGACAGTTTACCTTGAAATACGTGATGCCCGGCGTATCAAATAACTGACAGGATATTTCAGCCAATAAGAATATGCCACGTCGCGTAGTAGCTTGCAACACAAAGCGGCCGCTGAAGTGTCAGCGCTATTAGTCCACAGAGTCAACAAAAGCCAGAGCCGCCTATGAAAGAGCGCCATGTCATCCAAAACATACCACGTCACACACCGCCATTCTTTTTACTCGCACAGCTGCTCTTCGATCTGCATTGAGATTCGTGCCCACACAAACTCCCATAATTTTGGTGATTTTCGCGCGACTCCAACAGCTTTAGTGTTCGTCCATGTGGCGAGCTTACATTCGGCCAGCGCGTCACAAGCAAAAGGTTCCTCCAATCAAATCGTGCCACGTGGAGCTGAGTCATCCTCTCACAATGGAATGCGCAATTTTCGACGAATAATGCGGTGCCAAATCAGGGAGTTAGCAGAGCAGGTGGTCAATAGAACGACTATATGTCGTCGCGCGACTCAGAAAAACAGCGAATCACGTTGTGACCCATGGCAAAATCCGAATTTTGATCTAAAAATACCCCTACGATGCTCATCGGCGCTCGAGTCACCTCCCTAACCCCTAAAATCAGTATCCGAGACCAATTTGGAGTATTTTTACATATTAGGAACTTACGTATTATTAGAAAACAATCAATTAATATTTTTTAGAGATCAATTATTATTTTTAGTATTGATTTTTGAAGATGATGTTCGGCTAATCAATTTCTTGCCTAAGTCGAAGGGGAAGCAAGTCGGGATCATGGATTCAAAGCATATTATGCGAGATCTTTTATTTTATTATTTAATTAGTTTAATTTCTCCTATTTCATTGTTGTTGATTAATGATTATGATTTAGATCTAGGGTATGTATACGGCCGATGCATGCTTTTAGATTGACAATCTAATGTTATTTGGAATATTAGTATCCGTGTAATTGTGCTTTTAGACCAATAAAGTAACAAATATTCACCCGTTTGCCGTAAACCCTTTCGGTTCTTGAATGTGCAACAATTGAATCTAGGTTAAATCGGTAGCGGTCGCGATCCGGTTATCTAGGATTAGTGTTCCCATAGATCTATATTACTGTGGTTAGTGTGTTAAACCTGATTGGCGGATGTCTATGGTTATACACTAATTAGGGAAGTAGTTAGTGGCGGACATCCTGACTATCGGAATTAGGGGAATTATGAATTTCTGGCGGATGTCGATTTTCCATGGCTAATCTAGGAGAATTAAATTAATAATTTATTTTGGGAAAGATCGAGGACCAATGAATGCTATTGAGTCTTGATTCTGATTTGTGGAACTGGAGATTTAGGTGATTTTTCATTATTGAAATTAATTTTTGTGAATTTTTTATTTTTGTTAGTTTAATTAATTATTTTATTGAATTTTCTGAAAAAACCCCCATTTTTAGTTAACTTGGAGTAAACTCAAGTCCTGTGGATTCGACCCCGTATTTACCACTACTACACCCTTGTGGTTGGTAACTCGATTGCGGGTTATATTTGGCACACACGATACGTGATCAGATTTTGGCGCCGTTGTCGGGGACTTAGTCTTTACTCTAAGTTTAGGCGTTACTTAGTTATATTAATTATTTTTAACATTAGTTTAGTTAATTTATTTATTTTGTTAGTTAGATTAGTAATTAATTATTTTTTTATTAGTTTAGTTTAGTTAATTTATTTTTATTAGTTTAGTTAATTTATTTATATTTACTTTGAGTTTAGGTTTCTTTTCTTTTTTTTTTTTTTATTATTATTTTATTTATTTTTTTATTTATTTTAGTTTTATGCTACCACACCTCACTCAGTCAAAATCCGGTTGGTTCATTATTACCTTTCGACCCTGAACTAGAGAGAGCTTTTCATAGGTGGATTAGATAGACCCAACTTAGGCAACAAGAAGGCCAAAATCCTTCGGACATGGTTGCAAGTCGCCAAATCACCTTGGGTCACGCCAATTATGAGCTTCAAGCTCTTTTGGCGCAACAACCCCTCTGCATCAACTATCCAGTTAATGTCAGAGACTTTGAGTTGAGTTCTGGGTTCATTCATCTCGTACCATCCTTCCATGGTGGCGAGAATGAAGACCCTATCACTTTCCCGAAGGAGTTTCATACTATCCACAAGTCAATGAAACCTTCCAATGCGACGAGGAAACGGTTAAGCTCATATCTTTTCGTTCTGCCTTAAATATAAAGCCAAGGAATGGTTTTTCTACCTTCCGGATGGTTGCATTAATTCCTGGAATGATACGGCAACCACATTTTTGAATGAATATTTCCCCGAGGATAAAGTTGCTCAGCTCATTAAGGAAATTTGCAGCATGAAAATGAAGTCGGGCGAATCATTTGGCTCATATTGGGATCGCTATAAGCGACTGATTGCTAGTTGCCTGCAACATGGCCAATCTGAGAAGGCCATAGCTCAATTTTCTATGTTAGCATGTCGCCTATGGAACGACGCATGATCGATAATGCATGTGGGGGACACGTTCGAGACAAAACTCCAGCCCAAATGAAGCAATTGTATGAGGACATCGCACAACGGTCATGCCTTTATGGTGATCTCGATGCTACTGCTTAATGAAGTCTAACTACAGGTAATATCTCGAGTTCCATTGACTAAAAATTGACCAAATAGCCTATATGATGGAACGTCTCCTCTCCTCTGGTAAAGTGCAGGCCAAAGCTTGTGGATTCTATACTGGCCAAAATCATGCAACTGATGAATGTCCTACACTCTTTGATGATGATCCACAGGCCAATGCCATGGGTAATCAGTTCCAAAGGCCATCTAGAGTCTCATTCGGAATACCTATAATCATGCCACGGCCAGGAACAACTCAAACTTCGGTTACGGGCCTCAGAATCAGAATTATCATACCTTCATCCCCAGAGGTCAACCGTTGCCTGCACCCTCCAATAATTCCTCTTCACTTGAGGATATGATTAAAGCCCTTATGAGCCAACAAAGCCAATTTATGAATGAAATGAACCAATTCAGGGCTACCACCGAGAAATCCTTCATCGAACTCAAATCGGCGGTCCGAACTATTCAAGTTCAAGTGGACCAACAGGCACAACAGATTGGACGTTTCTAGGATAAGGGAAAGTTGCCTTCGCAACCTTACTCGAATCCTAACGCGAGTGCTAACGCAGTTACACTCAGTAGTGGTACAGAGCTGGAGGGACCCAAAAGGGACAATAGGGCATCTAATGCCCAAGACCAGGCAAATGAGGAAGAACACGAGGTAGTAGTGACTCCATCTGCCCCTAAATAGATGGTAACTACTCAAAATGAAACACCACCCACATTTAAGGTCAAACCTCTTTTCCACAACGACTCATCCTAGATAAGAAAAAGGAGGAAAAGAAAGAAATTCTCGAGACCTTTCGGCGAGTGGAAATCAATATTCCACTCCTCGACGCTCCGAAGCAAGTCCTTAGGTACGCAAAGTTTCTTAAGGAACTATGCACTAACAAAGAAAACTGAAAGGCAACGAAAATGTCCAAATGGGAGAAACCGTCACGACTATCCTACAAAAGAAGTTGCCCCCTAAATGCAAGGATTTTGGGATGTTCTTTGTACCTTGTGTTATAGGTGATGTAAGCATTCCAGAGGGCTATGTGCGACTTTGGCGCTTCCATTAATGTTATGTCCATTATCTATTTACGAGACCTTGCATGCAGGCCTATTGGAGTAGACTGGTATTGTCATTCAGTTAGCATACCGTTCCATTGTCACACCTATCGGTGTTCTCGAGGATGTTCTGGTTTGAGTGAACGGGTTTATGTTTCCTGCTGACTTCTACGTGGTCGATACGAAAGAGGAGCCTGTTGGGGCATATGCCCTAGGTCAATCTATTAACTGTCTTTATGAATACTTTTAGTTAATAAAATAGAGGATTTCATTTGTTGTTTATTATAATTAATTTTCATGTTTACATTATAATAAGATCCATGGGTATTTACATAAATATCCTAAATGTCCCTAGTCGATCATTATACTGGGAACTATAATGAATTAAGACTAGTGCGAGTCTTGATTGATGATCATATGATGATTATACGTAAAGGGAAACGAATCAAGATCACGAGTATTTGTTAGGGAACAAAGTACTGGAACGACCCGCTATGAGGACATCACATGGATTAAGTCATAGTCGTTTCTCATGATAGGTATATTTTCTAGTCCTCTGACTTGAAATTACCAGAGACTTCAACATTAGGAACACAGTGATTTGACACAATCAAACGTTGTCTTTAACCAGACGATTATAAAGGTTGTGATTGGTTACTGTGTGAGCAATGTGAAGAAGTTGTGTAATCAAGATAGAATTTGTCCCTCTCATATAAAGAGAGATATCTAGTGGATCCCTCGATGTGTTAGACTGTTAAAAGGCCTAGTCTAAGTGAATTGATATTGATCAATGTCACTTGGATATCTTCAGTCTACCTAAAGATCGAGACTAGTACGATTGAACATGTTGGATGACAATTCCATGCCTTATGTTTGATCAAAAGGATATCGTGTGACAAAAGGATGTTATATACACTATTGATTAGGTTGTATGGATTTGATATTCGTACGACTTGGGTAGTCATAATTTCTTGCTAGAGGTCGCTTATGACTTGTATACCAAAATGTGTTTTGGTACACTGCCAACGTTGTATGAGCCTATTGGGTCGCACACTAAGAATGGTTTTGCGAGATTTTAAGATGGTTCAGAAAAATGAATTTTATATGATAAAATTCATAACGGAAACGTCCTTGTGGTGTATTACACTTATACTTCTTTAAGTAGGGGTATATGTGTAATTTACTTACCCGTCTATATACAAGGGTTGTATAAATAGACGCTTTAAGTTACAATACACGTATGAAATATCAAAAGGCCGAAACTCTATTTTCATTTTAGAAACGACTTAGGGTTTTTGGTATGCTCTGGATCGTTTTGGAGAGAAACAAAAAGATTTGGTATTCTCTCGAAGCTAGCACTTCGAATCTCGGCCGCTGTTCGTGTGTGGACTACCGGTAGAGGCGTTCGTCATTAGCGCGCGCTTAGAGATCGATCAACCTTCGAAAAGTATATTGCGACTGAGGTATGATTAAGTTTTTCATGGTTTAAACGTTTTTAATGGAATTAGATTCGGATCCTGTTGGGGTTTTTGTCAAAATTGTTTTGTAATTTCCGCTGCGTATGAACCCCAAAACCCAACAGTGGTATCAGAGCCATCGAGTTCGATTCCATTAAATTCATTGCATGTTTTCTTCTTTATATATACATGATATATGATTGAAAGCATGTTAATAGTTGATGTATATGTGATATACATAAGTTTTCTGTGAGATTTATTATCATGTTTTGTGTATATGATACATATATTCGTGATTTAATTGAAATTTGTTTCGTACATGCTAGTAACCATGTTAGGTTAATTTGAATAATTTTAATGAATTGAGTTTCGTGTTCTATGATCCATGACACCATTAGGTTCGATTGGGATAGTAGTTCATGATTCAATTACATGTTTGTGGTTATTTGGATGAAGAACGAAATTGCAAATAATTAATTTTTGAAATTATTTATATATAAATAATTAATTTTCGAAATTATTTATTTATCATGTTATATCTATTTTGTTATGAAGTTTCTATTTGATAAAGATAGATAACAAATTAGAATAGGAGATAAATATCAAGAATCTTGTTATTGGTGATATATTAGGACTCTAATATCTTAAATCCAAAATAAATAATTAATTTTCGAAATTATTTATTTATCTTGTTATATCTATTTTGTTATGAAGTTTCTATTTGATAAAGATAGATAACAAATTAGAATATGAGATAAATATCAAGAATCTTGTTATTGGTGATATACTGGGATTCAAATATCTTAAATCCAAAATAAATAATTAATTTTCGAAATTAATTATTTATCTTATTATATCTATTTTGTTATGAAGTTTCTATTTGATAAAGATAGATAACAAATTAGATTAGGAGATATAATCAAAATCGGTTTCGTTATCCCTATTGGATAGGAGATAAATATCAAGAATCTTGTTATTGGTGATATACTAGGATTCAAATATCTTAAATCCTAATTGGATTAGGATAAGATGATTAGTTAGATGTGGGCCAAGGTTAATTAAAATGTTTTAATTGACTTAATTTCGGATAAATTAAGGGGTTAATTTATGATAATAAAATCAGCGAAAATTATGATTTTCTATAGCAAATTTTAATTTTCAGAATTGAGATTCGTCTTCTAAAAAAAATAAAAAAGGGCGCCTTTCTGCACCCCCGTCATTGACCACCAATGGGACCGCCTAATTAATCCTAGCGTATGGAAATTCTTTTGTTAGTGAAAAGTATAAAAAAAAATTCCAAATTGTTTAGTGATTGAACAAATCAATAAAATATACGATATTTCATTGTTTACATAAAACCACTAAAACTGAATAAAATCCCTATATTAAATTTTAAGTCTCGTGCCATCCATTTTAAACACTTGTCAAGGCCTCGATCACACTAATATAGTTTCAGCCATAGTTGGGTGTATTGCGTTATCTTGGTGAGACAAGTTGGGTAAGAGTTACCTTAATGTTTAAAATGGTCCGACTTAATAAAGCCATCAAAATAGTTTTGAGCTTTAGGCAAATGATGAGATAAAAACATGCTAAGACATAAGATGTCCCATATCTCATAAAAGGATCTAAAAATTACATAAGATGTAATTGGTAACTGTTACCTACCTAAATAATCTAGTTCTGTGTTTCATGCCATAGTGCATCACGAAATTAGGTGAAATATGGATTTTAGTCCCCTAAATAAACAGTACATTTTAGGAGGGTTGTTAATTTAGTGGGAGTCTATTCCTCTATACTAAAATAAACTTTTCATAATCTTTATTGTAGATCAATGGCCTCTTCAAGTAACAATAATCCCCCATCCTTTGCGATCCATCCTTGTGAAAGATAAGCTATCTGGGACTAACTTTCTTGATTGGTTCGAAACTTGAGAATTGTTCTTAAGCATGAACGCAAGTTGTATGTCCTGGATGCTCCAATCCCTGAGGACCCACCAGCCAATACTACGAAAGCCGTGAAGGATGCGCATAATAAGCATGCCAACGATCCTACTGATGTTGCATGTATTATGCTTGCAACTATGGTTCTGAACTTCGAAGGACATGGAACTAATGGAAGCCTACGACATGGCTATAACACTCGAAGGAAATGTTCCAACAAAAGCTAGGCAAGAAAGGTTCGAGACGGTCAAAAACCTACATTCTTGCAAGATGACCGAGGGTGCGTCGCTTAGTCCTCATGTTCGAAGATGAAGGGCTATGTCGACCACTTGATAGACTCGGATTTCCATAAGCCAAGAGTTGGCTACGAATTTGATCCCGAATTCATTACCGAAAAGTTACTCACAATTTGTGATGAACTACAATATGAATAATATGGAGAAATCAATTTCGAGTTGCATTTGATGCTCAAAACTCGCTTGAACAAAATATCAAGAAACCCTATAGTAATATGTTGATGGTCTAAAAGGGAAAAGGAATGAAGAAGAAAGCAAAGGCAAGGCTAGAGTTGCCAAGGTACATTGTTGCACTGTCGCAAAGCCTATGGAACAAGTCAAGACCCTACTGTTCTCGCTTCAAAACACCCAAAAGAAAAGGAAGAAAATTGTCATTTATGTAATCAAACCTATCTTTGGCATTGTCGTCTCGGACAAATAAACGAGAAACGCATAACGAAGCTCCATAAAGATGGGCTTCTAGATTCATTTGATTTAGAAACATATGAAACATGCGTATCTTGTTTACTAGGCAAGATGACTAAAAGTCCATTTACTTGGACACAAAGTGAAAGGGCAAGTGATTTATTGGGTCTAATACATACCGATGTATGTGGTCCTATAAACACAATGGCTAAAGGAGGTTATCGATTTCATTACATTTACTGATGATTTCAAAGTAGATATGGTTATGTATATATTATGAAACATAAAGTGAATCATTTGAGATGTTTCGAACGTTTCAAAATGAAGTGCGAATCAACTTGGTAAAACTATCAAAACACTTCGATCAGATCGAGGTGGTGAATATTTAAGCCAAGAATTTGATGATCATCTTAAAGATTGTGGGATTGTCTCCCAATTGACTCCACCAGCGACTCCACAATGGAATTGAGTTTTTGAAAAGAGAAATCGAACCTTATTAGATATGGTTCGATCTATGATGAGTCATGCAGATCTTCCATTATCCTTTTGGGGTTATGCATTACAAACTGCAGTTTTCACTCTAAATCGAGTTCCTTCTAAAGCGGTTGATAAAACACCATATGAGATATGGTACGGGAAGAGACCTAGTTTGTCTTTCCTTAAGATTTGGGGTTGTGAGGCTTACGTAAAACGACAAGTCTCAGAAAAACTAGCACCTAAGTCTGACAAGTGTTTATTTTTGGGGTATCCTAAGGAAATAAAAGGATATTACTTTTATAATCCCGCTGAGAACAAAGTGTTTGTTGCTCGGTATGGTGCCTTTATGGAAAAATAGTTTATTTCAAAAGACGCTAGTGGGAGAGAAATAAATCTTGAAGAA
This sequence comes from Stephania yunnanensis, assembly GCA_039657365.1. Classification (NCBI taxonomy): domain Eukaryota; kingdom Viridiplantae; phylum Streptophyta; class Magnoliopsida; order Ranunculales; family Menispermaceae; genus Stephania; species Stephania yunnanensis. Next base: position 45,710,738 of record CM077585.1, on the reverse strand, counting down.
GTTCAAGAATCACAGATAAACACTGAACCGCTACTGGAAGTTCAACAACGTTCTGAACCAATTGAACCTCCGCCAGTGACACAAGACCCACGTAAATGTGGTAGGGTAAGACATGAGCCAGAGAGATTCGGATTTCTTATTACCGATAGTCATGATGTGTTGCTTACGGATCAAAATGAGCCCACCATTTATCAGGAGGCTATGTCTAGACCAGACTCAGATAAATGGCTAAGTGCCATGAACTCCGAGATGCAATCCTTGTATGATAACCAAGTTTGGAACTTGGTTGATTTACTTGAACGTGGTAAGACCATTGGATGTAAATGGGTTTTCAAGAAGAAAACTGACATGGATGTAAATGTGCATACTTTTAAAGCAAGACTTGTAGCAAAAGGTGTCAGCCAGACTCAAGGTGTTAATTATGATGAAACTTTTTCGTCAGTAGCTATGCTTAAATCCATAAGAATTTTAATTGCCATTGTTGCATATTATGACTATGAGATATGGCAAATTGATGTAAAAACATCATTTCTTAATGGAAAGCTGCTTGAGGACGTGTATATGACACAACCTGAAGGTTTTGTACATCCTGAGAATTCTAGGAAGGTATGCAAGCTTCAAAGATCCATTTATGGATTAAAGCAAGCTTCTGAGTTGGAATCTTCATTTTGATGAAGCAATCAAGGATTTTTGTTTTGTTAAGAACGAAGATGAGCCTTGTGTATACAAGAAGGTCATGGGAGTGTAGTTATTTTTCTAGTCTTGTATGTTGATGATATATTACCCATTGGAAATGACATCCCAACATTGCGAGAATGTCAAGTCTTGGTTAGGGAAGTGTTTCTCAATGAAAGACTTAGGAGATGCAAACTTATATCCTGGGGATAAGGATTTATAGGGATAGATCTAAGAGGCTAATCGGTCTAAGTCAGAGTGCTTACATAGACAAGGTGCTGAATATGTTCAGTTTGCAAGACTCTAAAAGAGGATTGTTGCCAATGTCTAATGGCATAAGTCTCAGCAAGAATCAATGTCCTAGGACAAATGATGAGCGAGACCGTATGAATAAGATTCCATATGCATCGGCTATTGAATCTATCATGTATGCCATGTTATGCACTCGACCTGATGTATCATATGCATTGAGCACTATAAGCAGATATCAGTCAGATCCTGGTGAGAGTCACTAGTTAGCAGTAAAGAACATTCTTAAATACTTAAAAAGGACTAAGGAAATGTTCTTGGTCTATGGAGGTTTTGAAAATGATCTAGTTGTAAATGGTTACACAGATGCAAGTTTTCAAACTGATATAGATTATTTTAGATCGCAATCTGGATATGTGTTTACTTTGAATGGGGTGCGATAAAGTTTGGAAACGTTCGAAGCAAGAGATCATGGCAGATTCTACAACGTAAGTGAGTATATTGCGTAAATGTCCGATGCAAAGAAAGGAGGCTTTGGATCAAAAAGTTCATTTCTCAACAAGGTGTGGTTCCAAATATTGCTAACCCCGTTTGTTTGTATTGTGACAATAACGGGGCAATAGCACAGCCAAGGAGCCTAGATCACACCACGAGATCCAAACATATACTCGAGGCATTTTCATCTTATCAAAGAAATAATTGAGAGGGGAGACGTAAAGATTTGCAGTACCAGTTCAAGACAACGTTGCGGATCCATTGACAAAATCTCTTCCACAAGCAAAACATGATGGTCATGTTAGATCATTAGGCATTAGATGCATGTATGATTGGCCCTAATGCAAGTGGGAGATGTTGGGGCATGTGCCCTAGGTCAATCCATTAACTGTCTTTATGAATACTTTTAGTTAATAAAATAGAGGATTTCATTTGCTGTTTATTATAATTAATTTGCATGTTTACATTATAATAAGATCCATGGGTATTTACTGAAAATATCCTAAATGTCCCTAATCGATCATTATACTGGGAACTATAATGAATTAAGACTAGTGTGAGTCTTGATTGATGATCATATGATGATTATACGTATAGGGATACGAATCAAGATCACGAGTATTTGTTAGGGAACAAAGTACTGGAACGACCCGTTATGAGGACATCACATGGAGTAAGTCATAGTTGTTTCTCATGATAGGTATATTTTCTAGTCCTCTGACTTGAGATTACCAGAGACTTCAACATTAGGAACACAGTGATTTGACACATTCAAACGTTTTCTTTAACCAGACGATTATAAAGGTTGTGATTGGTTACTGCGTGAGCAATGTGAAGAAGTTGTGTAATCAAGATAGAATTTGTCCCTCTCATATAAAGAGAGATATCTAGTGGATCCCTCGATGTGTTAGACTGTTAAAAGGCCTACTCTAAGTGAATTGATATTGATCAATGTCACTTGGATGTTTTCGGTCTACCTAAAGATCGAGACTAGTACGATTGAACATGTTGGATGACAATTCCATGCCTTACGTTTGATCAAAAGGATATCGTGTGACAAAAGGATGTTATTTACACTATTAATTAGGTTGTATCGATTTGATATTCGTACAACTTGGGTAGTCATAATGTCTTGCTAGAGGCCGCTTATGACTTGTATATCAAAATGTGTTTTGGTACACCGCCAACGTTGTATGAGCCTATTGGGTCGCACACTAAGAATGGTTTTGCGAGATTTTAATATGGTTCAGAAAAATGAATTTTATATGATAAAATTCATGACGGAAATGTCCTTGTGGTGTATTACACTTATACTTCTTTAAGTAGGGTATATGTGTAATTTACTTAACCGTCTATATACAAGGGTTGTATAAATAAACGCAAGTTACAATACACGTACGAAAGATCAAAAGGCCGAAACTCTATTTTCGTTTTAGAAACGACTTAGGGTTTTTGGTATGCTCTGGATCATTTCGGAGAGAAACAAAAAGACTTGGTATTCTCTCAAAGCTAGCACTTCGAATCTCGGCCCCCGTTCGTGTGTGGACTACTGGTAGAGGCCATTCGTCGTTGGCAGCGCCTTAGAGATCGATCAATCTTCAGAAAGGTATATTGCGACTGAGGTATGATTAAGTTTTTCATGGTTTAGACGTTTTTAATGGAATTAGATTCGGATCCTGTTGGGGTTTTTGTCAAAATTGTTTTGTAATTTCCGCTGCGTATGAACCCCAAAACCTAACAGAGCCATTCCCCAATGCTTTATCAGTACACCTTGGACGTCCATTTTTTAAAATGGCAAAGACGAAGATAGATGTTGATGATGGATCTCTTACCATGGAGTTCGACGGTGAAGTCATCAAGTTTAACATCTACGATGCGATGCGATACCTCAGCGATGTGTCTTATGTGGTGTGTACTATGGACTGTGTGGATCCACTCGTCGAGCGGACCTTGCTCACGAGTGGCGATGATGAAGTTAAAGTAGTGTTAGAGCATCATCTCGACATTACTCAAATCCACGAGAGTGATCTGACCTTCGATACTGCTGTTGAAGATGTTGTTTTCGAGTTGGATTCAATCCAACCCCTGCACCCAAATGTCCATTATCTGGAGTTACCTACTTCTAACTCCAAAATTTCTCCCTCATTGGTTAAAGCTCCCACACTTAAGCTGAAACCATTACCTGAGCACTTAAAGTACATGTTTTTGGGTGAGAATGACACACTCATTGTGATCATCTCAACCAAACTTACACATTTGGAGGAAGAGATGCCCCTTCGAGTACTCCGAGAGTTTAAACAAGCTATTGGGTGGACCATAGTGGATATCAAAGGTTTGAGCCCTTCTACTTGCATACATCATATATATATATATGGAAGAAGGGTCGAAACTTACGAGAGAAGCCCGGAGGAGGCTCAATCCGCTTATGATGGATGTAGTGAAGAATGAGATACTGAAGCTCCTTGATGCTGGTGTGATTTACTCCATCTCTGATAGCAATGGGTAAGCCCTATCCAGGTGGTTCATAAGAAAATGGGAGTCACGGTAGTCACCAATTCACATGGTAAGTTGGTTCCAACCCGTATTCAAAATGGATGGCGGATATGCATTGACTAGAAGAAATTAAACGCTTCCACCATGAAGGATCACTTCCCCCTACCATTCATTGATCAGATGTTGGAGAGACTAGCTGGTCGTTCTTACTATTGTTGTCTTGACGGTTATTCCGATTTTCATCAGATACCGGTAGCACCTGAAGACCAGAAAAGACGACTTTCACTTGTCCGTTTGGCATTTTTGCCTATCGGCGCATGCCCTTTGGGTTATGCAATGCCCCTGCCACCTTTCAAAAGTGTTTGGTGAGTATCTTTTCAGATTTTGTTGAGCATTTCATTGAGGTCTTCATGGATGACTTTACCGTTTACGGTGATTCATTCGATAGTTGTCTCAGCAATCTGACAAAAGTTCTTAACAGGTGTATCGAGAAGAACTTGGTTCTGAACTATGAAAAGTGTCATTTTATGGTGGACCAAGGTCTTATTTTGGGACACATTGTCTCAGCTAGAGGCGTAGAGGTAGACCAAGTTAAAATTGATGTTATCAAGAAACTTCCCTGCCCTACTAATGTGTGGCAGATTAGATATTTCCTTGGACACGCTGGTTTTTACCGTCGTTTCATCAAGGACTTTTCAAAAATCGCACAACTTTTATGCCATCTACTTTAAAAGGACATACCTTTTGAGTTTGATAAGGCATGTAAGAGTGCATTTGATGCACCGAATGACTCACTTACTAGCACACCAGTGATTCAGGCCCCTAATTGGGAGCTTCCATTTGAGATTATGTGTGATGCTAGTGATTATGTAGTGGGTTTAGTCTTAGTACAGAGAGTCGGGAAAACTTCACATGTCATCTACTATGCTTCTCATACTCTAGACGCTGCTTAGATGAACTACACCACTACTGAGAAGGAGCTCCTTGTTGTTATCTTCGCACTTGAGAAGTTTCGGCCTTACATTTTGGGAACCAAGGTTATCATTTACTCTGATCATGCTGCCTTGAAGTACCCAATGAGTAAAAAGGATGCCAAACCTAGGCTCATTAGATGGATACTCATACTTTAGGAGTTTGGCAACACGATCAAAGATAAAAGTGGTGCAGAGAATCTAGTCGCAAACCATCTCAGCAGAATTAAAAATGATGAGAGTCCTACCCCTCTTATGGATGATTTCCCTGATGAGCACATCTATGCTGTTATGGACAATCTCCCCTAGTACGCCGATTTGGTGAACTATATCACTTCGGGTGAGCTATCGCCTCACCTTTCGAAGGCTCAAAAGAATAAAGTAAAGAGTGATGCTAAGTGTTATGTATGGGATGACCCATACTTATGGAGATTTTTCTCCGACCGGTTATCAGGCATTGTGTTCCTCAGACCGAGAGTCATTCCATATTGGCTTTTTGTAATACTTACGCATGCGGAGGCCACTTCGATCCCCGTCGGTCAGCTAGAAAAGTTTTTGAGAGTGGGTTTTACTGGCCCACCATTTTCCATGATTCATACATGTTTACCAAGACTTTTCCTAACCGTCAGAAATCTAGTAATCTTAGTCATCGAGACCAAATGTCACTTACCCCGATTCATATTTTCGAGATATTTGACGTTTGGGGTATAGACTTTATGGGACCGTTTCCAGTGTCATTTGGTAATGTTTATATACTCTTGTCAGTGGAATACATGTCTAAGTGGGTGGAAGCTAAGGCTACGCGTACTAATGACTCCAAAGTGGTATGTGAATTCCTTAAATCGAGGATTTTTACAACATTTGGTACTCACGAGCCTTGATTTGTGATAGAGGCACTCATTCTGTAACCATATGGTAGAAAGGCTTCTGAGGAGGTATAATGTCACTCATCGAACGTTTATAACATATCATCCCCAAACGAAGGGCCATGTAGAGGTCTCTAATAGAGAGATCAAATCCATCTTAGAAAAGACGGTGAATCCTACTCGTAAAGATTGAAGTCCACGTCTTGATGATGTGGTTTGGGCTTACCGAACGACATTTAAAATGCCAATTGGGATGTCCCCATATCGCCTTGTGTTTGGTAAAGCTTGCCACCTGCCAATCGAACTTGAGCATAAATCCTACTAGGTTGTGAAACAGTTTAATATGAAGCTCGATGAAGCAGGAAAAGAGAGAATGCTCACTCTCCAAAAGTTGGAGGAAATCATGAACGACGCGTATGACAATGCGCGGATTTATAAAGAAAAAACTAAAGCGTTCCATGATAGCAATCTCTCTAGGAAATCTTTCCATGTTGGTCAGAAAGTGCTTTTATTCAGTCACGTCTTAAAATTCTTGCAGGTAAGCTGAGATCGAGGTGGATTGGACCATATATTGTGATTGCGGTGTATGATCACGGAGCAGTGGAGATTCAGAGTATGAAGACTGGTAATGTGTTTAAGGTGAATGGCCACATATTGAAGATCTTCTATGAAGACTTCCCGAGCCATGATGTGGAGGTCGTCTCACTGGCAACGCCATTCTATATTGATTGACAGACTCCGACCAAGTCGAGCCAACGACTTTAACCAAAAGCGCTATTGGGAGGCAGTCCAAACTTTGATAAGTATTACTTAGTTTGTTTTCTTTCATATTTTTTTGTTATTTTGCATGAATTTGTATCATTTCCTTCCTTTTATTTTTATCATATTCTTTCACCATCTTGTTTGTTTTATATGTTTGGACTTTTTGACTTGTTTTAAACCTTGAGGACAAGGTTCGGAATAAGTTTGGGGATGTTTTAAAGATTTTGGGTTGTTTTGGATGGATTTTTTGGAAAAGATCGCAGGTGAGATCGTTTAATTTTTTTTAATGCGATTACGTGCGGATATTGGATGGTAATAGTGGTGTTTTATATCATTTCTTCCATTTCTTCCATTTCTTCCATTTCTTCCATTTCTTCCATTTCTTCCATTTCTTCCATTTCTTTTCTATTCATATTCCTTTCTCGTTTCATTAGGAATTGATACACTTTCATGTATATATTTAGTATGTTTTATTTATTTTAGAGTCACCCGAAACTTTGTTCATGCCTTTGGTTGTAGATGAGTAAACTATAGTTGCCTTTTTAACTTGAAACTTAGAGAAAACTTGGATAAACACTTAATCAAGTTCGTAGCTCAGCATTTTTATGATTTCATGATTAAAGACTTAGATGATGGTTAAATTTAGTGCTAGATAACGAAAATGAGTAAACGGTCAAATTTATGCAAGTTATATTATTTAACCCACATTGGGGATTTGCTTGATTATAGTGAAAGTGAGAACTACTAACAGGAGTTTTTCTAATAAAAATAGAAAGTCCCACAGGTTTCCAGCAGAAATGGAGCAAGGAATCTTGTGGTGGGAAAAAGTGAGAAAAGCAGTCCACAGGAAATGGAGAAGGGATCGTACTACTTGAAAAAAAAAGAGGTTGATGAAAAATAACGAAAAAAAAAATAAAAAAGAAGGTGGAAGTTGTAAAACTCCTCAAATAAAAGATTTAGTTCGAATGCTTTCACTATATTAAGTAATATTTTGAACTTGCGTGGTTTAATTGTATAGACCAATAAAACTTGTGATTAGTTGATGGCCTTTGTTTTGATCGAGTCTATGTTTTGAAAGTGAGATCTTAATTGTGTTTGACTTGCGAGACTTGACATATCATAACTCTGAGATTTTCTGAGTTACTTGTTAATTTGGTGATTATGTAAATCAAAGGAACTCCATGAATTTAGGTCGGGTATAGGATTAGTTCAGTCATTGCATTATTATATTAGGAGTCTAGTTTAATTTGTGTTGTCATTTATACTTTTGCTCGGAACGTGCAAAGTCTTAAGTTTGGGGGTATTTGATAAGTCAATATTTATAGGTTTTTAGTACTCTATTTTAATATATTTAATTATAGAAAGTATTTAAAATATATATTTAATTATATTTTTTGATCATTTTTAGGTGAAACGGAGTGCGCGGTTGAATTCGTGGCGAAAAATACTCAAAATGGAGTATTTATTTGCAGTGATCGGATGCCGGACAGTTTGCCTCAAAATACGCATTGCGTAGGGTGTCGAATAACCGACAGGATATTTCAGCCAATAAGAAGATGCCACGTCAGCAATTCTCAACACAGCAGCTGCTAAGTGTCACGCGCCAATTAGTCCACAGAGTCAACAAAAGCCAACGTCGCCAATGGGAGAGCGCCACGTCATCTAAAACAGACCACGTCACACACCGCCATTCTTTCTACTCGTATAGTTGCTCTTCGATCTGCATCGAGATTCGTGCCCACACAAACTCCCAAAATTTCGATGATTTTCACGCGACTCCAGGCGGCTCCAGTATGCGTCCACGTGGCGAGCTTTCATTCGGCTAGCGCGTCACAAGCAAGGGGTTCCTCCAATCAAATCGTGCCACATGGAGTTGTGTCATCCTCTTACAACGGAACGCACAGTTTTCGGCTAATAACGCGATGCCAAATCAGTGAGTTGGCAGAGCAAGCGGTCCAATAGAACAGCGACACGTCAGCGCGACGCAAAAAAGCGAATCACGCTATGACACATGGCAGAATCCGAGTTTTGATATAAAAACACCCCTACGATGCTCCTCGGCGCACGAGTCACCTCCCTAACCCCTAAAATCAGTATCCGAGACCAATTTGGAGTATTTTTATATATTAGGAACTTAGGTATTATTAGAATAACAATCAATTAGTATTTTTTAGAGATCAATTATTATTTTTAGTAGTGATTTTTGAAGATGATGTCCGGCTAATCAATTTCTTGCTTAAGTCGAAGGGGAAGCAAGTCGGGATCATGGATTCAAAGCATATTATGTGAGATCTTTTATTTTATTATTTAATTAACTTAATTTCTCATATGTCATTGTTATTGATTTAATGATTATGATTTATATCTAGGGTATGTATGCGGTCGATGCTTGCTTTTAGATTGACAATCTAATGTTATTTGGAATATTAGTATCCGTGTAATTGTGTTTTTAGACCAATATAGTAACAAACATTCACTCGTTTGCTGTAAAACCCTTTCGGTTCTTGAATGTGCAACAATTGAATCTAGGTTAAATCGCTAGCGGTCGCGATCCGGTTATCTAGGATTAGTGTTCCCATATATTTATATTATTGCGGTTAGTGTGTTAAACCTGATTGGCGGATGTCTAGGGTTATACATTAATTAGGGAAGTAGTTAGTGGCGGATGTCCTGACTATCAGAATTAGGGAATTAGGAATTTATGGCGGATGTCGATTTTCCATGGCTAATCTAGGAGAATTAAATTAATAATTTATTTGGGAAAGATTGAGGACCAATGAATGCTATTGAATCTTGATTCTGATTTGTGGAACTAGAGATTTAGGTGATTTTTCATTATTGATATTAATTTTTGCGAACTTTTTATTTTTGTTAGTTTAATTAATTATTTTATTGAATTTTCTGAAAACCCCTAATTTTTAGTTAACTTGGAGTAAACTCAAGTCCTGTGGATTCGACCCCGTATTTACCACTACTACACCCTTGTGGTTGGTAACTCGATTGCGGGTTATATTTGGCACGCAAGACACGTGATCAATTACTAATCCAACAAGAGTTGTAATTTATCTAAAAATAAATAAGAATTAAAGTCATACTATAATTCCAATTAGAGTGATATTCAAAATAGGATTTACCAAGAGACAAAATTTATAATCACATTAAAAACATTGGAGAGTTTTGAATCCTAGTCAAACTAGGACACTTAATGAGAATCTTCAAAATGAATTTTATCAAATAAAATTCATCAACCTAGACAATACTAAATCGCACAAATCCATTCTTTGTATGTGACCAATAGGTTTATACAACGTTGGCAATGAACCAAAACCCTTTTTGGCACACAAAACATAAATAGCCTCTATCAAGACATTATGACTACCTAAGTTGCACGAAGATTAATAAATCGATACAACCTAATAGACATGTATATCATATCACTTTGTCACACGATATCTTTTGATTGAACATAAAACATGGAATCTCACCCTTATTGTTCAATTTACTAGTCTCGATCTCTGAGTAGACTAAAATTGTCCAATGACATTGATCTAATCAATTCACTAGACATGACCATTTATTATTCTAACATATCAAGGGGCTCAATAAATATCTTTTCTAAGAGAAAAGAAAAATTTCATCTTGATCACACAACATCCACACATTAGTCGGACAATGACCAATCACAACTTTTATAATCATTCGATTAAAGACGACGTTTAACTGTGTCAAATAATTTTGATCCTAATGTTAGAGTCTCTGGTAATCTCAAGTCAAATGACTAAATGGAATAACTATCATGAGAAACACTTATGACATTGACCATGTAGTGTTCTCATATCTATTCGATCCAACATCTATTCCTAATAGATACACATGATCTCGATTCGTATATGTATACGCAAAATCATCATATAACTATCAATCAAGACTCATACATTGTTCCAACAATAATAATTGACTAGGGATATTTAGAATAATACAATAATTATTCATCGATATTATTATAAATGAAACATGCATCTACTTATAATAGTTAAACAACGTTTGCAGAATTGGCCTAGAGCATGTACCCCCAACAACCTTAACCTACCATAACATACCAACCATGCATGCATAAACCTTAACTGCAATTATTCATAATTTTAAATCATGTACCCTAAACCCGCTGCTAAAACGTCTCTCGACCTAGCTCAGTTACCATATATACAATTTATCGAGTCTACACCAGTGTCACTATTGGTGAAGTTATCGATCTCCGTGGACAGTCCATTTTAATATAACCCTTCTGCCATATTGCCAACACGCTCCTCTATCCTGGTCCTACCCACTGATTTCCTGATCCCCGAGTATGTATCTACAGTGAGCACTGGTAATGCGGGTATAACATAAGCTTTGGTTGTCTGATCATCGTCCATGCAACCTCGACTGCAATGTCTATTCTCTCTATCATCCTAATCTCTGTCTTTTTTGCCCAAAACTCTATCCAATTTGTCTTTCAACCTCGACGGAAGAATGACTGTCACTCATTTGCATTAGATGTATCTCATGTATGAGTGCTCTATCATACATCTCTTGTAGTGTCAGAGGTCCTATGGAAATAATGGCTCTGGATATGTCCTCAATCAACCCTCAGACGAATCAATAAATTTGTAGTCTCTCGGTGCCCAGGACGTCTATGGAAAACTGTAGTAAATACCGGTATCTATCCATGCATTTTAGCACTGACTGATTGCCATGTCTCAAAGCCAAAAACTCCTCCAAGTCATTGTTAATTAGGTTTAGATAATCCACCAATCTAGGATTTCCTATTATATGAGATGCGCAGCTCACGGGGTTAGATTCCCAAGGGATTTTGACAATTTACACAGCTTGATATATTTCTATTATCTAAATGTGCAGCTTATGGGATTAGATTCCCTAGGGATGTCGGCACTCCACACTGGCGATATTACTAGCGTGGCATACGGGGTATGGAACGCGAGGATGTCAGCTAACCTAGACTTGAATGACTTCTTAATTTGTTATCCTTTGTAGTAACTTGGCAACTTTTAGCATACCTTTCTTTCGGTTATCTTTCTTCATAGCTTTTGTATTCTTTCGATAACCATTCTTTATATACATTGGAAATGTGGATGAATAGCCTTCGGGATTTACTGTCAACTTTACCGTGCACACCGTCCTACAAATTTATCGAGTAGTAGACTAGGGAAAGAGAAGATCGACGACTACCATTGAATCATCGGCGAGTGGTTTATGCTACTTTGTAGGTGATCATTTTATGTATTTATTACCTACATATTTTTTGTTTCATTTTGTGTATTATTACCTACGTCTTTTGTATATTTTTGGGTTGTATAATGGGTTAAGAGACTAAACTCCTTGACTGATACATGTAATACTTTGTTTGGCTTCATGTGATCGTTTATTTACTTGGTTTCCACAGTATGTATTTTTATAATGTTTTCTCTAATTTTATTAAGTTTTACGCTGATAATATTAAAATAATAAAAGTTTTAATTAACTTTAAAAATCACAACTAACGAGTAATAAATAATATTTATCTTGAAACACGTATAATGAGGAGAATGAGACAAAATGTTGACTAATACGTTGTTAAGTCCTACGTGGTTGAGATTAGAGGTTAATGACAGGATTAGGTTAGGCGTTTCCCCTTTTGGGGAAACGGGTCGTCATAGTGGCGAGGCGAGGGATTTCAAATAACTGGGTAAACCAGCATCTAAATTTACTAAATAAGGTACTTAGTGTCACATTATAGTCATAATCATATGTATGATAGCTTAAACAAAGGCCATTTGATGTTCCTCAAGGTATGCATCCATCTTGAATAAAACCAAACTATTTAAACCATACTTAATGAATTTTCTCATCACCACTATTACATGCAAATTGAGGAGAGATCAAGAGCTCTGGTGAAATTGGGAGTTGTATATTGAGTGTTTAGAGATCAAGTGAGAAATCTTACCAACGTAAGTCATTTCCATCTTCTACTTGATGTGTTCACATAAGTCAATTTAGGTTTTGTAACAAAATAAATTTCCTAGATTATACTACTATTTTTGGTGGTTCTCCATACTTAATAAACACTTAAACAGCAACAAATGGGAATTTACAAACTGAATTCACATGAGCTTGTCAAATTGGCTATTATGCTTATGAATGCATGAATATTTAATTTGATGAATTATACATGTGCCTCTAGCTTTTGTTGCCTTTTTGGATGTCCCTATTAGGAGAATGTAGGTCAATGGTGAACGTAAATGGCCATAAGGGTGTTTGGGACAGAATTCTCGAGTTAAGAATTTTGCACCCAACATGGAAAGTGTACCGGCCAAAATTTCTAAATGGTAAATTTGATTCATAATTAAGGATCACCGACCCATGATGTGGCTCGAGAATGAGTACATGATCTCAACACTCGGCATGAAGATCGAGTAAAATATTATTTGTGGTTTGATGAATGTTTAGTGCATTGTATATGTGTAAACTTATTAAGTCACTTCTACATGTATATATAGATGTTGAGACACAAGCTTGGACACATCTTGAGATGCGTGTCAGCGTGGAATCGAGGTAAATAGTGATGTGGTAAGTTAAGATTAAGTTGTTGTGGCTTACATAGTTGAATTGATTTGGCTATGATTTTTTTACATTAAATATAAAATAAGTTAGTTAAATAAAATGTTAGTCATTGATGATTCTTGAGATACATTCGGACACATCACAAACCAATTAAGTTATGAATTGGTGTTATTAAGGTTGAGTTAGTGGAGAGTTAGTGGAATGTGAATCATGTTGTAAGCCATTAGATCAGCCTCGAGATGCGTATACACACTAAGATCAATGGCTATGAATCAATCTTATCTTATATATACATATATATATATAAATGGGATGAGATAAAGCATGCAAATCATTTGCAAACTATAACCTATGAAAGAAGGAATATGGAGAAGGGAGATTTGGAGAAAAGGAACAGTAGAGGTGGAGAGATTCTAGTGGATTTGAAGATGTGAATCAAGCTAGGAGTTTTCTACAACTAGGTAAGCTAGTGTACACTATTAATTTGAAAAAGTTTGGTAAAAAAACTTAAATTTTACTTCGGCTCTAGTTTTTGCTTAATTTCAGAGGGTAAATAAAATCATTTACAAAACTGTTTGATAGATTAGAATTTCTAGTGAAAAACCAATAAATATGTTATCAAGAAAATTCGGATTTCGATTTAAATCGATAAAGTTATGGGGTTTTAAAATTATAGGTGCTTTTGAAGGATTTTTTTAGTAAAAGCTTTGAGTTTGGGATTTTTTTTAATTAATTCAATCAAACTTTAATAGTTTTTATAAGTCCTAAAAAACCCTAATTAACCTTAGGAAACTAAAGAGGAGTCTCGAGAGATTGTTGGTGAGATACAGGGTTTTGAGAGATCGAGTTAGCGTAGGGACTTTGAGTGAATTGTAAGTAAGCTGATTGAGATATTGCTCTTTATTTCATTCATTGATGTTGCTTTATGTTTATAGTGATTGTATTTTATATGCTCGATGTATTCTTAATAACACGAATTGTGTGTCTTGTCTTGATATATGATTATTGATAAGTTAGAACATGTGTTTAGAATTCATGAGTTGTTTTAGGGGTGTATGTGGCACACAGGGTTTGGGACTCGAGGATGTTGGTAAACAGATTAGTAGTGTCACGTACCTACTATATGAAGTCAATGAAATGATTAAACAGTGATCAATTAAGGAATATCGAAGTACCATGTGTGCTGACCTATTACTAAAAAAAGTGAATACCTAAGGTCCATGTGGCCAAGAGGGTAATATATGAGCTAAATGGTTAGAGACACAATTTAATAAATTTAGTTCATGCTTAATGGTTCTATTAATGTCAAATTATTTAGCTGTAATGTTAGGTAATGTGTTTGTGTTTCAATATTGTATTTGTGAAGTGAATATGTGTATTATTAGATGTGTTTTTTATTGTGTTTAGAAATGTGGATAAATGACTCTTAGTGTTACTTTCTATATTACTATACTCACCGTCCTTTTTATGACGTTATGGGCAGATCCATCGAGTAGCAAACCAGGCACATAGAAGATTGACGACTACCTCTAGCCATTGGAGTGTTGTTACTTCAAATTATGTAGGTTTTGGATATTGTATTGCATGACTTACTTTTGTCATTTACATACTTTTGGGTTGTATATATGGGTTGAGTGATATTTTTCGACGAGACACATGTTATTATATTTTTATCGTCGTTATATTGTTTATATACATGTGATCGTTGTTTCCTAGTTTCCATAATAGGTGTTTTTGTTAAGTCTTCTGCTGATTAAATTTAAAATGATAACAACTTAATAAATAACTCTAAAATAAGATGAATTGTAAAATTGTTATTTTTAGCACGAATAATAGCAAAATATGGTGAAAAGGCTAACTTATACTTTGTTAAGTTCTACGTTACTGGAATTAGGCTTAATGACGAGATTAGGCGGGGCGATGCCCTAAATTAAGGTAGGGGCCGTCATCGTTGGTATTAGAGCCTAGGCAATAAAGTATTATTTAATTCAATAAGTATGAAAAGAAATGTGAATAAATCACAAAATTTAGTTGTGGAAATTAGATGATCCTTACTTAGAAATTATTAGTTGGGAAATGAGCGAATGTGAGTTGTGGATTATATATGTACATGTTATGTTTTATATGTATATATAGATGATATACACATAGAAACGGGTTCTCGATGATGATCGACTTGTAGAGTAAGATGAGAGATCAGCTAGGGGCAAAAATGGTTACACCAGCCCCGACATAAAATGATAGAATAAAGAAGAAGTTTATAAACATGCAACGGGTTGAGAGAGAAACGATAATGAGTTATCGAGATTACTATAGATGCTTTTGACAGTCTGCTAAAGATATTATCGAAGTTGAGCAGACTTAGTTTGTGGTATGTGAATCGAGGTTGTTGATCTGGGGAAAAGTTGACATTTGGATTGTCGAGAGTAATCCGACTTACTCTATAATTTACAAATTGAGAATTTGATAAATAGGAATAGTGTTATCTGAATAAGAAACACCTAGAACTCCTTAGAAAATTACTCTTAGTAGAATTTCTCTTGAGTACTATGAGCAAGTTGTTGTGTATAAGTGATTGTATAGAGGAGTTTGCTATGTGTGGACTTACTTGTTGAGATGTGTGAACCCAAGTTGAAGTGGTTAGTGGATCCCCCTAAGGTAGTTTTGTTAGGCGGGCTTTAAGGCTAGTATCATTTGAAATTATGGCTAAGGTAATCACAATGAGATAGTGAAATAAAATTTAAGATGAGAATTGGGAATAAGTAAATTTTAGGGATGAAACTTCTATTAGTTGGGAAGATTTTAACAACTCAAATTTATAAATAGTAAATATGGTCTATAATTAAAGATCACTGACCCATGATGTGGCTCGAGAGTGGGTACATGATCCCAACACTCAGCACGAAGACCGAGTAATATATTGTTTGCGGTACGATGATGCCTAGTACATTGTATATGTGTAGACTTATTAAGTCACTTCTACGTGTATATAGACGTTTAGGCACAAGTGAAGATGCGCCTCGAGATGTGCGCTAATGTGGGACTGATGAGATAGAGAGTGTATGGGTGACAAAGATTTTCTAAACCCGTTTGTTGACATTTGTCCGTTCTCAGTTTGAACGAGTCCGGACATGCTTTTCCTCAAAATAATAATGGTTTGGACCCAAAAATTGGTTAGATTTAAAAATAGATACGGGTCAACAAAATGTTCAAAAAAAGGTACACATTTATGGGGGTAATTTAGTAATTTCATATATGTTATATAAATACAAAGTCACAAAACCCTTTAAGTCGTTTCATAATCCCAAATCACACAATTCGTTTCCCTCACCTCTCTCAGCCGACTCTCTCTCGTGCTCACCTCTCTCAGCTCCATCTCCTCATGCTCGCATCTCTCATCTACCTCTCTCATGCAGTCGTGCTCGCCTCTCTCATCTCCCTCTCCTCGTGCTCGCATCTCTCGTCTGACGTTGCACCTCTCGGTCTCGGGCCTCGGTGTTCCCTCTCCTCTCATGGCATCTACGACTCTTCTCTCCCATTTTCCTCGTCTCGAACTTGAAGGTAAGCATGTGGTTTTCAATCTTGATTTTTCATTTACATATTTTCATTTGTTCTTATCTCTGGTATGTTGAAGTTGAATCACAACTCTTGGGTTTGTACAAATTTGTGTTGTGGTGTTGCTCTGTTTGGGTTTGCTGATCTAGTGATTTATGTTGCTTAATCTTCTTTTTTAGGGTTATGTTGGAGTTCCAGAGGAACTCCATTGTTAGGGTTTTAGAGAAATTAATAGCTCAATAAACTCGTCGATGCTACTGTTGTTTTCATTTATATATCAACACAAGAATACATCTGAGCCGTTCATTTGTTTACATCTCAACACTTTGATTATAGACACACTTGACACATACATACATCACTTACTCCTTACACTACCACAGATAATCCTTGAGATACTCACTCAACACCATCTTAATGATTTACTCTAACATCCCCCTCAAACTAAGGGGAAGTGAAATG
The DNA here is from genome assembly GCA_039657365.1 of Stephania yunnanensis. Lineage (NCBI taxonomy): Eukaryota > Viridiplantae > Streptophyta > Magnoliopsida > Ranunculales > Menispermaceae > Stephania > Stephania yunnanensis. The sequence goes on along the minus strand of CM077585.1, from coordinate 45,693,610 downwards.
AGACTTAGTTTGTCCCGCAAGTAGTGAAACCGAGAAGCTGGAAATGCCTTCGTAAATATATCAGCAACTTGATTAATAGATGGAACATGATGAACAGCAAGAAGGCCAGATAACACTTTATCTCTAACATAATGGATGTCCAACTCAATATGCTTTGTGCGAGAGTGATATACTGGGTTTTTGGCCAAATCATTTGCACTCATGTTGTTACACCACACCGTAGGAGTAGCAGAAAAAGAAATTTGCAATTCTGATAGTAATGACTAAACCCAACTGATTTCAACAGCCACTTGAGCTAGAGCTCTATATTCAGACTCAGTGTTTGAACGAGCAACCACTTGTTGTTTCTTAGATTGCCAAGAAACCAAATTAGAACCCAAAAACACTACATAACTAGCCACATACTTCCTATCATCCACAGAGGCTGCCCAATCAGCGTCAGAATATCCAGTGAGATACAAGTTAGAGCTCGGTTTGAACTATATACCCAAATCAACCGTGCCTTTAAGATATCTCAATACCCTTTTAAGAGCTTGCCAATGTACAATAGTTGGAGACTGTTGAAATTGACTTAGTGTATTAACAATGTAAGCAATGTTAGGCCAGAGTATTAACAAGATATTGGAGACCACCAAGTAAACTCCTATAAAGAGTTTTGTCATTGAAAGAAGCACTATCATCCTTGTACAATTGCTTCCCAACAGAAAAGGGAGTATCAATGGGCTTTGCATTTGACATGTACTTATAAGTACAATCCTTTGGCAGTCCTATGAGCTTCCATACCCAAAAATAAATTGAGGTCTCCAATATCTTTTAAAGCAAACGTACCATTCAGCCTATCAATGAAGGATTGAATGGTAGTATTATTTGAGCTTGTAATTATAATGTCATCCACATATACCAGCACATACAACACAACTTGTTCGTGATTTAAATATTAATAAATAGCTTGTCAGCTTTTGAATTGTGGAAACCCCAAGATAGCAAAGTAGTTTTTAACTGATCAAACCATGCACGAGGAGCTTAACGAAGACCATACAATGCTTTATGCAATTTACAAACAACAGTAGGTTGAGAAGTATCCACAAATCCCATAGGTTGATTTGTGTATACTTCTTCAACCAAATGACCATTCAAGAAAGCATTGTTGATGTCAATTTGTCTCAAAGACTAACCAAAATGTACTGCTAAGGACATAATAAATTTAATGGTGGAAGCCTTAACCATAGGACCATATGTCTCATCAAAATCGATCTCGGATATTTGTTTAAACCCTTTAGCTACTAGTCTAGCCTTATATCGATTGATGGACCCATCAAAATTCTTTTTCAGAGAAAAAATCCATTTATTGCCAATAATGTTTTGATTAGGAGAAGAAGTAACAAGAGACCAAGTACCAGTTTTCATGAGGGCCTATATTCTTGATCCATGGCTGCCTTCCAATGAGGATACTAAAGAGCATCAGCCATTAAATGAGGAATATCATCCTCATGATGTGAAACACTAGTTAAAAACACTTTATTTAGATTGATTCCATCTTTAGCTCTAGTAATCATTGGATGTGTATTTTGTGGAACACCAACATTAGACCCTAACCCCTGATCAGTAGAAGGTGTGGTTGTTGTTGAATTTGAAACATCAGAAGACTCATGTAACTGAGAAGACCCAGATGTAGATACAAACTGAGAAGACCCTGATGCAGACATAGACTGAGATGATACAGTCTGATTTGGAACAAGCAAAGGAAAACTAGTAACTAACTCAGGAGAGGAAGTTGTTGTTGTAGAAGCCCCAGCAGAGAATAATGAGTTATATGGAAACTCATTTTCATGAAAGACAACATTTATGGTGATATAAATTTGACCAGATGGACTTAAACATTTGTAGCCCTTATGTTGACTGCTATACCCCAGAAAAACACACCGCTCAGATCTGAACTGATATTTATGATTATTGTATGGTCGTAAGTATGGAAAACAAGCACACCCAAATACCCCGAGAAGACTGTAATCTGGAGAAACTTGAAACAATTCTTCATAAGGAGATAACCCATGCAAAGTTTTGGTAGGAATAAGACTGATAAGAAACACAGCTATATCACATGCATCCCACCAATATTTCAAGGGTAATTTGCCATGAGCAACAATGTAAGACTCATCTTTACTATATGCCTATGTTTACGTTCAGCTCTACCATTTTGTGCATGTATGTGAGGACATGGATGTTGAAAAATTATACCACAAGAGTCAAGAATAGACTGGAAAGATCGATATTCCCCTCCCTGTCAGCTTGAACCCTTTTTAGAGTAGTACTAAATTGATTTTCAACCATAGACTTGAAATGTATGAAGGCTTTTAATGCATAAGACTTCAGTTTTAAAGGATACAGCCAGGTAAATCTCGTAGAATCATCGATAAAATGGATATAATAATTGAAACCACTTGGAGAAATAATTGGTGCAGGACCCCACAAATCAGTATGGATTAAATCCAAAACATTATTCGACATTTTACTCGATGAATGAAATGGTAATGCATGACTCTTTCCCAGTGGACATGACTGACACATATCAGTAATTGAACTGAATGGAAGATGAAGTTTATGATGCGTAACCTGTTAAAGAGTCTTTTATACTGGGTGACCAAGTCTGGAGTGCCACAGTTTAGACAAACATTTATTAGACACAAACAAAGCAACATAAGATGTAGACGACTGTGTGTATGGACCAGAGATGCGAGAGAGACCATTTTGTAGAGTTCCGTGAAGAAGAATCTCATTGGTTTGGATATCCTTCACGAAACAGACATGAGGATGAAACTTAATCAACACATTGTTATCTTTTGTTAACTGGGAGACACTCAACAAGTTCTTTTTGATGTTAGGTACATACAGAGTGTTGTTAAAAGATAATCTAGAGCCAGAGGATGGAATGCAAGCAGACCCTGTACTAGCAATTTTTAGCAATTGACCATTACCAACCATTAAAGACCGTGTACCTGAATAAGCTGAATTGTTCACCATTTGAGAAAATTTCCATTGACATGTGAAGTTGCACCACTCCATGTACCATGATCCATCCTGTCCAGTTTCTGATGCAGTAAGAAATGATGATGGTGTATGAGATGTAGGATTGAATGACCTCATTTGTTGTTGTTGAGGATTCCCAATTTGAGTAGTCATATACTTCATGTCTGCTCTGTAATAACAAACTGCTGCAGAATGACCAAATTTTCCATAAATCCGACAAGTAGGTTTACTTTACTTGCTTGATGAGCGAAAACCTCCTCGACCACAAAACGACCACTTCCATAGCCTCTAAAACCACCATTTCCTCTATTTCCATTACCATTATTATTCTAGTTTAGGGAATTCGACTTAGAACCACTTCCTTTCACTTCACCAAGATTCACGGAATGTGAATCTTGTATCACCAAAGAATTAATACCTTGAGTAACATTGTACTGATCCAATGTCTCTTCAAACCCTAATAGGGTAGAATATAGTTTTTGCCACTACAGTTCATACCTGCCTTGCAAGAATGTTGTGATCGGCAGATAATCTCGATCCAACCCAATAAGAACACTTGAAATCAAGTCATCCGTGCTCATCATCGACCTAGCAATAGCGATATTATCTGATATTCCTTTCATCTTCGAAAGATATTCACTTATCTTCATAGTGCCTTTACGGGTTGTATGAAGTGCCTTCATGAGTGATTAAATGTGGACTCTATTGTTAGATCCACAGTATGCCTCAATTGCTTTCCACAACTCATTTGCCCTTTGCTTGGGCGTATTGCCTATGATTTGCATCCTCGTATCTAGTGTCATAGCATTTATCAACCATCCTAATAGAAATCTATCTCGACTTAACCATAACTTGTACTCTGGATTAGATGAACCGTCAGCCAATACCTTGTCAGGAGTAGTTAACGTTCCAAACAAGTAACCATCTAGATCAAACCCTTGAATGGCAGGTACAACAATAGACTTCCATAGAAAAAATTGGATCCATCAAGTTTTAACGGTAACAAACTAACTTAAAGAATTCCCAAACGGAGTGAATGAAGTTCCGAAATTCAAACCTGAACTTCCACCTGACACCGATGCCGATGAAGGAGATCCCTGCTCCAAAATTCCAAATCTCAACGTCATTTCTACAGATCTACACCTGCTTTTGCTGATTTAGTATCAAAACCTTCCATATCTCTTGATTTCTTGACCAGATCTACTATCTTGAAGCGAGAAATTTCAAGATTCCTCAAATATGTTGTTGTAAGCCACCAATCGCTATAGACCTACTTCAGATCTAGTGATTTCTTTTCCAAAGCTAGTAATTTCTCTCTTAGATCTCTTGATTTCTTGTTTTCTAACCCTGATGTAAACACCACATATGAGATTGTGATATCTTTGTCGCGAAACTTCAAGAACTTCACAAGACTTCACGAATATGGTTTCTACAACTTTGATCGAACTTTCTCTAGCGTTAGCTTTCGGGCTCTATACCATGTTGGAGTTCCAGAGGAACTCCATTATTAGGGTTTTGGAGAAATTAGTAGCTCAACAAACTCATCGATGCTATTGTTGTTTTCATTTATATATCAACACAATAATACATCTGAGCCGTTCATTTGTTTACATCTCAACCCTTTGATTATAGACACACTTGACATACACATAGATCACTTACTCCTTACACTACCACAGATAATCCTTGAGATACTCACCAAACACCATCTTAATGATTTACTCTAACAGGTTTAGGGTTCTTTGTGAAGATTTAAGTTGCTCTGATATATTTTTTTTTAGTTCTGATATCTTTTTTGTCATTTTAGTCTTTTTTTAGCATTTGCTGTGATTTTTTAGCATTTGTTCTTATCTCTTTTTTTGACATGTAAGTTTTTTTTACCATTAAACTTGTATGGTTTTTTTAATTAGCCAACTTGTATGTTGTTTTATGCATAAAACTTTTAAGTTATGATCTCTTCTTCTTTTTTTGGCTTTTAAGTTTTGATCATTCATTGATTTTACTCATTTTTTTATGATCATGTATGGATTCTTTTGTCATATTAAGTTTTATTTTATATTTTTGCAGTGTATTATGGCTGATAGTAATATGTGCAAGTCTATTCATTCAAAGAAAAAAAAAGAAAAAAGAATCTCAAGTTCGACAAGAGTTTACTGTTATTCCTCCGATACTCCCGAATATCTAGATAGTAGGAAAAGAGGAAATGCAACTATTGTGATGGTGTTTTCTTGGTCGATAGTAATAATGGGACAAATAGCATGAAGCGCCACTTATTGAGTTGCCTTTTGCGAAATCGTTTTGTTAATCGTGATGTGGGTCAAATGCTATTAGAATCATCCATTAATGGAGGGATTATGCAATTAAGGTCTACGGTTTTTCAACCTGAACAACATGAAAACTTAGCCATGATATTTGTCATGCATGAGTTACCTTTTCAATTTGTTGAGTATGACTATGTTAGGTCTTCTTATACATATCTCATTCCTGAAATAAAGAGTATTACAAGAAATACAACAAAATCGGATGTGTTGAAGGTTTATAAAAATGAGAGGAAAATTTTTTATAACTTGTTGCAATCTCTTCAAAGGAGGATGTGACTAACAGCCGATATGTGGACTACAATTACTTTTGATGGTTACATTACTTTGACTGCTCATTTTATTGATGATAGTTGGTTGCTTCAAAAAAGAATTTTGAATTTTGCTTTTTGCCACCTCCGCACAATGGCGTAGCAATTGCAAAGAAGTTGTCAAGTTTGGTAACATCATGGGATTTGGATAAGAAGTTATTTGCCATCACTTTAGACAATGCAAGTGCAAATGATACATTTCTTGGGGTTTTCAAAAATACGCTGAAATTTAAAGATGCCTTACTAGTCAAAGGTGATTTTTTTTCATATGCGTTGTTGTGCTCATATCTTAAATCTTATGGTCCAAAATGGTCTCAAGGAAATTGAAAAGGTCCTCACCAAAATTTGTGATAGTATCAAGTTTGTAAAGGGATCACAATCTCAAAGGAAATAGTTCTTAGATTGTGCGGCACAATTATTCATCAATTGCAAGAGAGGCTTGGTGTGAGACGTAGTTACAAGATGGAATTCTACAAAACTCTCAATTAGCATTATATTATCGCAATGTCCTTGCTCATCTTGCTATAAATGACATGAATTATCCATTTTGTCCAAGTGACGAGGACTGGGAGAAAGTTGAAGTTATTTCCAAGTTTTTGAAAACATTTATTGATCTCACTAAAATATTTTTTGGCTCAAAGTATCCTACAATCAATCTTTTTTTTCATGGAATGTGGAGAGTTCAAGCTCAATTGAAGGATGAAAAGAAAAACCCAAATCTTTTCATGAGATCCATGGCTTCAAAGATGCAATTAAAGTTTGATATATATTGGAAGGATTTTAATCATATTATGGCAATTGGAGTCATTTTGGATCCTCGGTACAAAATGAAAGTGATCAACTTTTTGAATTCAAAAATATATGATGATGAAAGCAATATCAAGGTTACCATGATTTGCAAAAAACTTTAATTGTTGTTTGAAGAGTATTCTGATCATTCGGGTGGAGATGGTGCATCTTCTAACCACCAAATACCACATCCAATTGAAGCAGATGAAATGGTAGAAGATGATCCATATTCTATGGTATGTTAACTTTTATTGTTGATCAATACATATTTCCTTTTAATATTTGGTTTATTTATGATTCTTAATGATGATATATTTTTGAATGCATAATTGTGATAGGGTTATGATTTCTTTCAAGGTGATGTGCTCCTATTTTTTAATATATTTTTTCATATGCGATGTTGTGCACATATCTTTTAGTATTTGGTTTCTTTATGATTCTTAGTGATGATATATTTTTTAATGCGTGATTATGATAGAATTATAATTTCTTTCATAGTGATTATGCGTTGTTGTGTGCATATTTGTTAGTATTTGATTTCTTTATGATTCTTAGTGATGATATATTTTTGAATGCATAATTGTGATATGGTTATGATTTCTTTCAGAGTGATGATGCTCCTATGTTTGAATATATTTTTTTCATACGCATTGTTGTGCGCATATTTTATAGTATTTGGTTTCTTTATGATTCTTAGTGATGATATATTTTTGAATGCATAATTGTGATAGGGTTATGATTTCTTTCAAAGTGATGATGCTCCTAATGAACAACAATCAGAGTTAGATATCTATGGAGCAAATATAAAGAATAAAACTGGTAAGTGTTAAATTATTAGTTATTTTGATTGTTAAATTATAAGTCTAGTAATTTGTTGTTTTTTATCATTCTTTACTTTGTAGATGCTCATAAGAAAGAAATTGAGGCTATCTGTGCAAAGTTATCGGAATTGAAAATAGATCTCATTGTTTCAACAACTTCTGAGCAAGCTTTGAATGATGTGAAGGTTGAAGGTGGAATTGAAAACTCAATTGTTATTGTTATAATTATGTTTAAATGATTTAGGTTTTACAACAAATACAACATTATTTTTATTGTCTATTGTCTTGCAGATGATGAATGACATGAAGCGTTAGAGAGTTGAAGATCGAGATGAAAAGTATAAGAATATGGTGGAAACTGATGAATTGTGTGGGATGTATACACTTAGTGTTGTTTTGGGTTTGTGTGTGTTATAGAGCATTTTGATGTGTTTGATGTTTTCTTTTTATTTTAGATGTTGTTTTGGGTTATCTTTTTTGTTGAGATTTTGGTATTGTTGAGACTTTGAGATGTTAGTGTAGGTGTTGAACTTATTAAGTGGTAGTGGCACTGCCAAGTTTTATATTTTTTCTTGTGAATACATTTATTTGATTGGAAAAAATGAATTTTTAAAAATAAAAGAATTGGATTTTATTATATTGAAAAATAGGTTCGACAAAAAATAGGTTATGCATGTTTTATAAAGATATAGGTCTAGACTTAAAATTATGTTTGTTTTAAAAAAAAAGGTACGGGTTTGGACACTACTTTTACTTGTTATTAGAGGGTGTTTGGACCAATTTGCATTCGTACCCATTTTTTTGTCACCCTAAAAGAATGATGCGGAAAGTTAAGAATAAGTTGTGGCTTGAATAGTCGAATTGATGTGGCTATGATTTGATTTAGATTAAATATAACCTAAGTTAGTTGAAGAAAATGTTACTCATTAATGATTCTCGAGATACGTGTAGACACATTGCAAGACCAATTGAGTTATGAATTAGTGTTATCAATGGTGAGTTAGTGGAATGTGAATCATCTAGTAAGCCATTAGATCAGCCTCAAGATGCGTGTACACACTAAGATTAATGGCTATGGATCAATTTTATCTTATATATAAAGGGGATGACATAAAGCATGCAAATCATTTGTGAACTATAACTTATAAAAGAATGAATATGGAGAATGGAAATTTGGAGAAGAAGATCAAGATGGGTGGAGAAATTCTGGTGGATTTGAAGGTATGAATCAAGTTAGAGGTGTTCTACAACTAGGTAAGCTAGTGTACACTATCAATTTGTAAAATTTGTTAAAAAACTTAAATTTTACTTCAGTTCTAGTTTTTGCTTAATTTCAAAGGGTAAATGAAATTATTTTCGAAATTGGTTGATAAATTTGGATTCCTCGTGAAAAACCAACAAATTTTGTTATCAAGAAAATCTAAATTTTGAGTTAAATTGATAAAATTATGGGGTTTAAAATTGTAGGTGCTCTTGAAGGATTTTTTTAATAAAATCTATGAGTTTTGATTTTTTTATTAATTCAATCAAACTTTGATAGTTTGTATAAGTCCTAAAATGCTATAATTAACCGCAAAAAACTAGAGAGGAGTCTCGAGAGGTTGATGGTGAAATACGGGGTGTTGGGAGGTCGGGTTAGCTTAGGGACTTTACGTGGATTGTAAGTAAGCTGATTGATATATTTCTCTCCATTTCGTTCATTGATGTTCTTTCTTGTTTATAGTGATTGTAGTGCTATGCTTGATGTATTCTTAGTAACATGAATTGTGTGTGTTGTCTTGGTATATGATTGTTGATAAGTTAGAACATATGTTTAGAATTCATGAATTGTTTTGTGGTGTACGCGGCACTAGAGGTATGGGACTCGGGGATGTAGGTATACTGATTGGTTAGTGTCTCGTACCTACTATATGAGGTTGATGAAATGATTAGGCGGTGATCAATTAGGGTAATACCGAAGTATTATATGTGATGACCTACTACATGAGGTCGATAAGTAATGTTTCACAACTAATAAGTTGCACTACTAAAAAAGTGACTACCCAAGTTTTATGTGGCTACGAGGGTAATATATGGGCTAAAGGGTTAGAGACACAATTTAATGAATTTAGTTCATGCTTAATGGTTCTATTAATGTCATATTGTTTAGTTGTAATGTTTGGTAATGTGTTTGTGTTTCAATATTGTATATGTGAAGTGAATATGTATATTATTAGGTGTATTTTTCTGTTGTTTTTGGAAATATGGATAAATGACTCAATGTTACTTTTTACATTCCTATACTCACCGTCCTTTTTATGACGGTGGGTGCAGATCCATCGAGTAGCAAACTATGCTAAGAGAAGATCGACGACTACCTTTGAGCATTGGAGTGTTGTTACTTTAGATTATGTATGTTTTGGATATTGTATTGTATGACTTACTTTTTGTCGTTTACATACTTTTGACCTGTATATATTTAGGTCAAGTGATAGTTTTCCAACTAGACACATGTTATTATATTTTTTATCGTCGTTATATTGTTTATATACATGTGAATGTTGTTTCCTAGTTTCCATAGTATATGTTTTTGTTAAGTCTTCTGCTGATAAATCTAAAATGATAACAACTTAATAAATAACTTTAAAATAAGATGAATTGTAAAATGGGTTTTTTCAGCACGAATAACGAGGAGAATAGGGTGAAAAGGCCGACTAATATATTGTTAACATGACTGAAATTAGGGCTTAATGATAGGATTAGGCTTGGCGGTGCCCTAGATTAAGGGAGGAGGAGTCATAGATAGCGCATTAGCCAGGATGGATAGCGCTATCCGTTCTAAGCATGCAACTATTCTTTACAAGGAAGAACAAGAGCGCACTAGATGAATCTTTAGCGTTTTTGACGCATCTAGCACGCTAGGCAGCCTACCTAGCGCTAGCTACAAAATAAACTAGTTTTTAAAATAAAACATTAAGGGGATTCTTTTAAGACGTAAACTATAAAACCTATTCAAAAACATGTAATTCACCCCAAAACACATGTAATTGATCTCAAGGGACTTGGGGACTACAGTACAATAGTCGAGGCATGACGGAGTCTGATTTGGATGTTTTTTTTTTGGGATTGAAGAGCTTGTGTGAGGTGCGTAAAACCTAATTGAGGGTCACTTAAACCTAATTGAGGGTCACTTGAGTATTTAATTGATGTTTTGCTTGCTGCTATCCGGTTTTTGCTTATTATTTCATTCCATTGTTTTTTTAGGATGGTAGGTTGAGTTTACTCCCACCGAGACTTTCGTTATATGTTTACGGCACGCTAGACTGTAGCATATGTAACCAAGCCCTCAGTGAATGGCAACTCGAGTTGCTCTCCGGTGCACGTCTCGGTAGAGCGCAAGACTAGGCCAACCACCGCGAGGAACTAGGTGAAAGAGTAATAGGGGTTCCCACTGAAGGGATCCTAAGGATTCGAAGTACAATCTATTCTGATCGCGACGAGCACATGCTTTGCTTATCTACTTTATTATGCATTCATGCGATAATCCAATTACAGTTGTCTATTTTACATTTCGCACGTTTATTTAACATTATTGTTGGCATATTTATTTACTTAAATGCTTAGTGATTTTCTTGGGGTTTTACTCATTGAACTCATCATCTATTTTGTTGTGATGACTGAGTGCAGATCCTAGTTCTAGTAGAGGCAAGGGGGTCCTAGGTAACTTTCTCTGATTGCTTGTTGTTCGGTACCTACTAGTACGTGTTCATTTTGATGCTCTGCTTTACTTTTAGGGTTTATGTGAGACTTAAGAGACACTGTACTTGTATATATTTACTTTTCATAGTATATTGTCGCCTTATATATAGAGTACACTTCCGGGTTTTCTACAGTAAGACTATACATTTTGAGACCTGACCTATATATCTATTCCATGCTTTACTTGTTACTTAAGACTTCAGTTGTAATTTACTGGTTATTTATTTGCAACTGTGTAAAACATAAACCATTTAAGCTTAGATAAACAATGAATAAGAGTCTAACTTAATAAGCTAAGAACCATTAAGCCTTAACCAATATATTAAGAAAAGCTTGAATAACTTGTCTAATATATGACAATAACGCGACAAGTTAATGCTCTCACTGCGGATAATAGCGTATGAAAAAAAGGCCAAATGAGCGCGGGACCCATCAGTCAGTGATTTGGCAGGTGCCGCGAGGCCCACAAGGCAAGGAACAACACATACCCGGCAGCCTTGGGGCGCGAGGCCACCACAGAGTGTCAATTAAACATATTAGTATATATCTTATTATTAAAAATCCCCTAATGAAAATTTTACACTAAAGGCATTTAAAGAACATGTTGACTAGAATGAACATTGGTTGTAATTCTTAAATAATTTTAATTTGAGATTTATTATGTTTAAGTTCATGTTTATTTTATTAGATATTGTTTAACTTACTAATTCTACTAATGTATGTGCACATTTATAGTTAATTATGATTTCAAGTGAATTTAGTCTTTGGTGCGGACATTATGTTTTATGACTAATTTAAAATGAATTAGTAATGCACATGGTACATGGAAGAGGATACATCATATTTTGATGTATAACCACGATGACCTACATTGATATTTTATTCTATAATGATTTAAAGATACCAAACATATGCGCGTGTTAAATATAAAGTGATGTTTGGTTATGTGGGTCAAGTGGAAGAACTATTAAGCTATATGTGACCTACATATTGAAATGAAGTATGAGACAAGTGGAAGAATGTAAAACAATTACGTGTCTCATAAACTTATCTTTAATTTATATAAATTATGAATTACCTTAAGTCTTTTGAGGCTCCTTTAGGTTACTAATTTGATAAAAATTGATATTAATGTGAGAAGCTTAAAGGTTATCCCTCGAGCCTATAAAAGGGCATTTGTGTGAAGGCCCAGGGCACCCCGAGAACGACTAATCGACCCAGCAGAGCCTCTGGCACCCCCAAGGCAGTGGGAGCTTTCTAAGGCCTCCCACCATCCACGTCCCCCCCATACTACCTACGTCCGAAACGACTCAGTAATATGGGCGTGGTTTTTCGCCTCCCGGTTCGAACTTAGGTCCTGGAGGCTTAAGATCCCAAACTTAGCGAACCGTGTACCATTGGGCTGCCCAATGGTACAAGTCTCGCTAAAATAACATACTTAAGCCTCCAGGGTGCGGTTTCGAGACTTGGGGGCGAAAAACCACGCCCATATTACTGAGCCGTTTCGGACGTAGGTAATATGGGGGAAAATGGATGGTGGAAGGCCTTAGAAAGCTCTCATTGCCTTGGGGTGCCATCAGGGGCTCTGCTGGGTCGATACGTCGTTCTCGGGGTACCCTAGGCCTTCACATAAAAGGCGCCATTTTTTGCGAAGGCTCAGGGCACCCGGAAAACGACGAATCGACCAAGGCAAGTGGGAGCTTTCTAAAGCCTCCCACCATCCACATCCCCCCCATATTACCTACGTCTGAAACGGCTCAGTAATATGGGCGTGATTTTCGCCTCCCACGACTCGAACTTGGGTCCTTGGAGGCTTAAGATCCCAAATTTAGCGAACTGTGCACCATTGGGCTACAAATGGCCCAATGGTGCACGGTTCGCTAAATTTGGGATCTTAAGCCTCCAGACCCAAGTTCAAGTCGTGGGAGGCGAAAAACCACGCCCATTGTGAAGGCCCAGAGCACCACGGAGAACGACGTATCGACCCAGTAGAGCCCCTGGTACCCCCAAGGCAGTGGGAGCTTTCTAAGGCCTCCCACCATCCACGTCCCCCCTCTCCCATACTACTAGCCCAATGGTACACAGTTCGCTAAATTTGAGATCTTAAGCCTCCCGGACCCAAGTTCGAGTAGTGGGAGGCGAAAACCACGCCCATTGTGAAGGCCTAGAGCACCCCGGAGAACGACGTGTCGACCCAACAGAGCCCCTGGCACCCCCAAGGCGAAAGTGGGAGCTTTCTAAGGCCCCCCCCCCCCCATACTACCTACGTCCGAAATGTTGTAGCCCAATGGTACACGGTTCGCTAAATTTAGGATCTTAAGCCTCCAGGACCCAAGTTCGAACCGTGGGAGACAAAAAACCACGCCCATATTACTGAGCCATTTCGGACGTAGGTAATATGGGGGGACGTGGATGGTGGGAGGCCTTAGAAAGCTCCCACTGCCTTGATTGTGCCAGGAGCTATGCTGGGTCGATACGTCGTTCTCCGGGGTGCCTTGGGCCTTCACATAAAAGGCGCCTTTTTTGCATATGTATCTCATGAACCTAAAGTCTTTTGAACTTCATTACCGTTGTCAGTCTGATGAAAATTGGTATAATTGGTATTATTGTCTAAAGCTCAACGATTCTCTCTCACCCTATAAAAGAGCACTTGTACTATGAAATAATGTGCTGAAAGTTTGATACTCGTGAAGGCGGTAGGATCTTGGGTCTTAGGGGTCCATATAATTGATCTATATACACTATATTTCTTATGTTTGGAATGTTTATAATACTGCATCTATCTTGCAGACTAGTTCACGTTCTAGTAGTATGAGGCTCAAAATTAAGACTTTGATTAAGAAGAATGGAGTCTATTGACTATGTTCATTATATGACGGTCCGTGTCCAAAGCTTCACTTTGGAAAAATCTCGATTTTGAGAAAGGATAGGACCACAAGGGCATTCCACTACGTCAATCTTGGGTTGATTTGTATGGAAAACCTGTTTATACCAACTGACAAATCACAGTCGTTACAATCGCTAACAAACACAAATGAAATATCTTGTCAAGCCCTTTCTAATTATCTGAACAACCAGACACACACAAAGAGAGCAAAACACTGAAAACAGAGACGCCATGAGAGCACTCACAACCTTTCAATCTCTCAACCATTCTTCTTCTTCAATATCTCACTCACTCTTCAACAGAACTTGCTCCCCTTTAACCCTATCAACACACCCCCAAAACCACAGCAACTACAAAAGCATCCATTACTCGCGCTTCCTCTCTTACAAGTCCCCAATTTCAGTTATACAATCGCAGAATCGACCGGATAATGTAAGCCCACTGTGTTTCCAGCTCGAAAAATAATGGGTTCTTGTTCAATTTCTCTGTCTCCCTTTCGTTGATTCGTTGTTACTAATTTGTGTTTTTGGGGGGTTTTGTGATTTGAGTGTTGTTTTGGTGGGAATGTTGATGAGATGACACCAAAGGTTGGATTTTGCAGAGTGTGAATGAAGATACAGATGATATGTTTGATGAATTGCTTGATAAGTATGGGAAAGTTGTTTACAGTAGTAAAAATGATGTGAATCGGCCCGCGGCGGAGGTTGATGACGACGCGGAAAGCTTATCATGTAAGGGGGTATTACTTGTTTTAAGTTCTTGTTAGAATTTCTTTTGCAATCAATGTATTTTGGTCATCTAGCATTTTTGCACACTCGGTTGTTTTTAAGACTATTGAAACCTTAATACATGCCTTTGAATAGTGATAGAACCCTGTTCTAAATGATTCGATCTTCACAATTCACAATGGATCAATACAAAATGAAAGATGCCAAAGCATCTCTGGGTGAGATGGTCGAGGAATCACTTGCCAAAAGGCAAGGTCTCGAAAGGTTGTGAGTTCGACTCCCATTGAAGTCAAAAAAATAAATAAATAAAAAATGAAAGATCAAATAAAGAAAGGCAAGATATTTAATTGATAATAATGATAAAGAGTAACGAGAAACCCACAGTAATTCGAGAGGCTAGACTCTCCTAACTATTCATAAGAGTAGAACCATATTCTTTACATTTTTCTCATATCCCCTCATAAAGATCTAAACTGCTTATTTATACACTTTAACAATAAGAAAAGGACTAATATAACCGCCCCCTATAAAAGTTTTTTTCGATTTACTTGAGATTTTATCAAATAACAACTTTGGTTACATCAAGATATTTTTGAAAGTATTGGTTGAATTGTTTTGTACTGACATTATGCGACCCTTAACCGACGTGGATCGAATGAGTGTTTTAAGGTTAGAGTTTAGGAAATCCATTTCAAGATCATATAGATTTTTTGGTTTAGAGTTTAGATATGATGCATGATATAAATGGGAAAGACTGTGCTTATTGAACCATTTTAGTAGTGATGCATTTTTGCAATTTGTTTAGTTGCTGTGGCGCTAGCCAAGGTGGCGAGCGAGGTGAAGGCTGCAGATATCCGTGTTCTTTTTGTGAAGCCTCTGGTGTATTGGACTCGATTTTTTATCATTGCCACAGCTTTTTCGCGGCCGCAAATTGATGCTATCGGGTACGCTATTCAAACTTCGAATTTATAGTGTATTATGGATCCATGTTTGCTTGTGATAAGCATGAATCATACTGCAGACATCATGATGGAAATGATCTTCTATTGAGTTGCAGGTCCAAAATAAGAGATTTAGCTGAGGAGAAGTTTAAAAGAATTCCAAAAGGAGATACTAAACCCAATTCCTGGACCTTGTTGGACTTCGGTAAGTTTTCTCCCCTTACTATTAAGGTTGTAATGGCATGAAAACATATCTTGAGTTGAAGCTAACCAATCTATGTGCAAAAGCTTGTATGATAAATTTACCTAGTAGGGCATAATGGCTTGCGATCCTACTTAAACATCTTCCAAGTACATGAACAATTGTCTTGCTGAAGAACTTTAGGACATTGATGTGAAAGTTTGACATGTGATTCTAATGATCCCTCCAATGGTGTATATGCAATTGCTTGATTCTGTTATGAATCTTGAAATAAATTTGAAGGTTCTTTGAATAAGACTAGTCTTGTATAGAAGAGTCTGTGACTGCTTCTTCTTAGACTAATTTTTTTACAAAGTACTAGCTTCCTTTAGTATTTCATAATGTTGGTCTTTTATAGACCTTTCATACAATAGGAAAGACTTGTAAAAATAGAAACTACTAAAATTGAGTCTAACTAGAAAGGTATGCATCCTAATAAAAGAATAAGAAAAGCTATCTAATTAGTAACTTCTGAGTAAGTAATTTTCTAATAAGCTAATATCTTTAATAAAGAAACTTCTCTTAATGTCATATTATTACTCTCCTCATGGGCTTTGAGCTTGTCCTCAACCTCAATTTTAGAATAGGCACAACTAGGCCAAGAATCATTAGGAACATTATCAATGCCGCCATCTACGGCTACCAGAATTTGTTTCCAAAATATACGCTTGTGTCTCCAATGTTTCAATGCGGCGAGGCGGTGTTAGGGGTATAGCCCCTCTTAGTTGAGGCGGGGCCTAGGCAGTCGAGCGAAAGATTATTTACTTAGTCCTCCTTAAGAAATAATTTAATTTATTTAGAGAACCTTCAACAGTAAGTGACATACTTTCTCACCTACACATTCTCATCACCATATTTTCAACTCCACACTTTTCCATTCATATTGAAATATAATTTTTTTAAAAATAAATAATGTTTTCAAGAAAATAAATAAATTAGTAAATGATATTTTCAATCAAAAATATTTTTAATAGGCCCTCCGTCTGCCTTGTTAAGGGCTAGGCATCGCCTTGAAAACGTTGTGTTTATTAGAGTAGGATTCATCATAGTTATAGCACAAGCGTTTAGATCTCCTCCTGACCATTTTTGCTCAAGTGAGCTGCTTCACAAAATGGGTTAATGAGCTTCTTTTGTTATGACTTGCATCGTGGTTCGATGGTTGTGCTCCACCTTTAGATAAAGAAATCATGTTAGAGGACAAGGATGTGCCACCATTAGTTGTTTTAAGAGTCGACGAAATACCTATGACAAGCGATACGTTGGTGCATGTTGAAATCTTTTGCTTGCGTTCTATTGCTTGAGCCATGCTTATTGGGAAAAATTACAGCCGTATAACACTTTTTAATTTAAATTAGTAAAATAGGTTAGGTTTTCTTTTTACGGTAAATAATGCATTCTGGCTTTTAAGAATGTGTTAACTATGGTGAAAAATTGCCCCCTCTACTTTACACAAATAACGCATTCTTGGAATGCGTTATGTGTGTAACTTTGGATGACCACGTGGTCATACAAATAGCGCATTCAGAGAATTCGCTATTTGTGTTTGCTTGCTCAATCCACGTGGAAACCCTAAACAAAAAAAACTTCGAATGCACTATTCGTGTTTTTGTTTTAGGGATGTTGCCACGTGGACATCCACGTGGATTGAACCAACACAAATAGCACATTCGGAGAATGGGCTATATGTGTAGTCTATTTGGATCAGTCCACGTGAATGTCCACGTGGACCGATCCACCGTGGCTAGTTTACATGAATAGCGCATGCGAATGTGCTTTTTATGTAAATTGGCCTAATAGGAGCCTTACACGTATAAATATGCTTGTGGCGATCTTCGTTTTTTTTTTTTAAAAAAAAAAATTAGATTTGTTTTTTTATTTTATTTTTAAGATACTAGTGAGGCATAAATAATTATTACATAAAGTTTTAGAAAACTATATACTTGTTGTGAAGTATGGATGACCATGCATGTACACCAACATATTGTGTTGGCATGTAACTTGTAATCCTCTCCAATGTACACCAAGTTGAATGAAAACTTCACATTCCAACTATCTCATTTCTTCTCTTCTCCTTTGTAGTAGTAGTTTGTAGTAGTAGAAGTTCTTAGTCTTCTATTTCCTTCTCTAGTTCTTAGCAAGTTCCAATTCAATTTACAACACGTTATCAGCACGAGCTTGCTCTAGCATTAAGGAGATCTTGAAGTTCAAGAAGGCTTGTTAAGGAGACAAAGCTAGGAAGGTATAACTTTTATTATTTAAATAAGTTCAATTTATTTCTATATAATCATGGTTGCTTCCTTTTATTACATGCATCACTTCTATATGCATATTTTATTCATATACCATGCATTATAACGTCACCGATTGCGAAAGTATGCTCTGTAGTTGCGTCTTGTACGATCTTCTACATCAGAAATCAAAAGTCAATGTGTGACATATAGTTTTTCTCTTAAAACTACAAATGATTAGTTATTGTTCTATTCTTGATTTTATAATACAAATAATGCTATAAGTTTGAGTTGATAGTGGGTAAGCCTTGTTCCCGGTAAAGCTAAACATTGAAAGGGAGACGGGTTATCCCGTTCGAGGAGGCATGGTATTAAGGAGACTATGTCTCGCCACCCAACCTGGAGGTTGTCCCACCAACTCATACGAATAGTACATTTTGTTTATTAATAAATCAAGTTGTGAACATATACTTAATCATATGTTATGTTTTTTTTATTTACATAAAAAGAAAAGAGAAAATTATTTTAGATTATATTTACTTTCAAAATATTAATCAACCATAGTTGAATTTGTTACCTTATTATAATTCTTGTCATGATAGTTGGATATTACAAATTATGAATAAAGCTTGTATCCTTGCCAGGTTGTATGTTGTACACAATCATTCACCAATTTCTCTTTAGAGATTTGAAAAGTGAATATTTCACTTTATATATATTTTCACCTCATGGAGTTATATATATACATACCAAAAGGGTAATGCTCCAAAAAGCTCAAAAATGAGCGGCTGGGTCTCATGCTACAAAATTTAATCATTCAAATATTAATTATAATTCCACAATTTTAATTACCTCTATGTTGAGGCTATGTGGAAATATGACTGATGAGACAATAAAGAGGTCACGTGGCCCGCCTCGATTAATTGCTGCAACAAATATCGAGTGCGCACGTCAATCCAATAAATATTAAGGATTGATTTCTTGTCTCATGGTAGCTGAGTAAAATAATGTGACATTATAAATATAATATCGCTCCCGTCCAATTAGTTCAGCTTCAAATTAAGAAGCATATGTTGCATATAATGATCATGATCGCAATAATAAATTTATGGACGTGGAAAAGGTGAAAATATCAGGTAAAGGTCGTATTGACAATTCCACAAAAAAATTGGAATAAAAGTGGTGCACCACTACAAAGGGCAAATAATTATTGACAATGAGCGCTCATAATTGTGACATTTTTTTAGTCATATATGAAAGGCTATTTTGCCTAAATATTGTCATATATATGCCCGAATATTTTTGTGACCTTTACCATGCCTTCAAAATCAAAGGCGAAATATTATGAATTTTATCATTGAAATATGACTCTTTTTCTGATTTGCCAAACATTATTTGTCCAGATGGATCAACAAATCATGTGTTCAAGTCATGAATCGAATAAGAGCGATATATGCCTTGCTGATTGTGCTACAACGCATACAATCCTTAAAAACAGAGAATATTTCTCCAATTTGAATTTAGCTGAGGCTAATGTTCAAACAATATCTGGCACCTCCAATTTGATTAATGGCTCTGGAAGAGCAAATATTATGTTGCCTGGGGGAACAACAATTCATGTTGACAATGCATTATACTCTGAAAAATCCAGAAGAAATTTACTGAGCTTTAAAGATATTCGACAAAATGGATATCACATTGAAACCGTGAATGAAAATAATAGAGAATTTCTCTATGTCACATTGGTTTCAAATGGGAAAAAAGAAGTGTTAGAAAAATTCTCAGCTTTATCATCTGGATTATATTTTACTCATATAAGGCATGTCGAAACGAATGTTGTCTTGAATAAGAAAATTAATGATCCAAAGACATTCATTTTATGGCATGACCGGCTTGGTCATCCAGGATCATCAATGATGCGAAGAATAATTAATAATTCGCATGGACATCCTTTAAGGAGTCACAAAATATTTTCAGCTGGTGATTATAATTGTGCTAGTTGTTCTCAAGGTAAATTGATAGTTAAACCATCCCCGAGTAAAATCGTTGTGGAATCCCCGCTTTCTTAGAACGCATTCGGGAGACATATGTGGTCCTATTCATCCTCACTTGTGGACCATTCAGATATTTCATGGTTTTGATAGATGCATCAACTAGGTGGTCACATGTTTGTTTGCTTTCAACCCGCAATGTTGCATTTGCTAGACTTTTAGCACAAATCATTAAGTTAAGAGCACAATTTTCTCGACAACCCAATCAAGACCATCCGTCTTGATAATGCCTTGGGAATTTCAATCTCAAGCATTTAGAAATTATTGCATGTCTATAGGAATTACCATTGAACATTATGTTCCACATGTGCATACCTGCATGGTTTGGCGAATCTCTTATCAAACGCATTCAATTAATTGCCAGACCTTTAATCATGAGAACTAAGTTGTCAACTTCAGTTTGGGGACATGCAGTCCTTCATGCAGCATCTATCATTCGTTATAGGCCTACTGCATACCATGAACATTCCCCCATGCAACTCATTTTAGGTCAACAACCAAATATTTCACACTTGAGAATTTTTGGTTGTGCGATGTGTCTTCCTATACCACCTCCCAATATAACTAAGATGGGTCCACAACGAAAACTTGGGATTTATGTTGGATTTACCTCATCGTCCATTAGAAGATACCTTGAGACCTTAACAGGGGATTTATTTACTGCACGTTTTGCTGATTGTCACTTTGATGAAGCAATTTTCCCACCATCGGGGGGAGATAAGAAGCCAATTTAAAAGGAATGGCACGAAATTTCTTGGAATGCATCAACTTTATCACATTATGATCCACGTACAAATCAGTGTGAACTTGAAGTTCAAAAGATCATTCATTTGCAACAAATTGCAAATCAATTACCTGATGCATTTAAAGATGCAAAACAAGTGACAAAATCACATATTCCAGCTGTAAATGCTCCTGCAAGAATTGATGTATCTGTGCAACAAAATGCACAAGAACCAACAAAACGCTTAAAGCATGGAAGACCAGTTGGTTCCAATGATACTATTCCTCGAAAGAGGAAAATGGGAGTAAAAATAAATACAAATCAAAATACTCCTGAGAAAGCACAAGAATCCTTTGATAAGGAATTATCAGAACTAGTTGATCTTGACGAGGAGCAACTGCCTCTAGAAAAAAAGGAAAAAGATGAAAATAATGAGATCTCAATAAATTATTTAAACTCTGGTAAGATTTGGGATTGAAATAAAATTGTTCCTGATGATATATTTGCTTTCAATGTGTCATTTGAAATTTGTACAAATGATGATGATCCGGAACCACGATCAATGGACGAATGTCGAAAAAAACCTGATTGGCAAAAATTTGCACAGCATATCTGTACGGATCCCTAGACAGTGAGATATATATGAAAATCCCTGATGGATTTGTAACATCCGATGAAATAAAATCAAAACCTCATAACATGCATTCTATAAAATTACAAAGGTCTTTGTACGGATTGAAACAATCCGGACGAATGTGGTACAAACGCCTCAGTGATTATTTACTGAAAGAAGGATATGTAAATAATCCGCTTTGCCCATGTGTCTTTATTAAAAGATCATCAACAGGATTTGTGATTATTGTTGTATATGTTGATGATTTAAATATAGTGGGAAACCACGACGACATCGTTAGAACATCCGAATACTTGAAAAAGGAATTCGAGATGAAAGAACTTGGAAAAACAAGACTTTGTCTTGGTTTGCAAATTGAACATTTTTCAAGTGGAGTATTTGTCCATCAATCAAATTATATTGAAAAATTATTAAAAAGATTTTATATGGACAAGGCGCATCCATTGAGCTCTCCAATGGTTGTCAGATCACTTGAAGTGGATAAGGATCCATTTCGACCTCATGAAAGTGATGAAGAGCTACTTGGTCCAGAGGTACCATATTTAAGTGCAATTGGTGCACTTATGTATCTTGCAAATTGTACAAGACCTGACATTGCTTTTGCTGTCAACCTACTAGCAAGATACAGCTCATCACCAACTCGAAGACATTGGAATGGTGTTAAACATATTTTCCGATATCTTCGAGGAACAAGTGACATGGGTTTATTCTACTCGAGAGGGGTAAAATTGAATCTCCAAGGTTATGCTGATGCTGGATTTTTATCTGATCCCCACAAGGCCCGTTCTCAAACGGGATATGTGTTCACATGTGGCAATACTGATGTATCATGGAAGTCAGTAAAGCAAACTATGGTTGCTACTTCTTCCAACCATTCTGAAGTACTTGCAATTCATGAAGCAAGTCGTGAATGTGTATGGTTGAGAAATATGATTGAACACATTCAAGAATCATGTGGATTGCCTTCAATAAAAGATTCTCCAACCATATTATATGAAGATAACGCAGCATGTATTGCACAATTAAGCGAAGGATTCATAAAAGGGGACAGAACAAAACATATTTCACCAAAATTCTTTTATGCGCATGAGCTTCAAAAGAATGGTGAAATTGATGTCAAGCAAATCCGATCGAGTGATAATCTTGCTGATCTATTCACAAAAGCCTTACCAACCACGACATTTAAAAGGCTTTCATATGGTATTGGCTTGCGTAAACTTAAAGATATTGCAAGTAAAGAAACTGAACAAGTTTCACCCATGTTTACATGAGGGGGAGTTATTGATTAATGTATTGCACTCTTTTTTCCTTAGCTATGGTTTTATCCCATTGGGTTTTCCTAGCAAGGTTTTTAATGAGGCAATCTTAACAATATTATACCCGTCTTAATATTTATGAGAATAGTGTACTCTTTTTCTTTTACTATATTTTTTCCACAGGGTTTTTCTTAGTAAAAGTTTTAACGAGGCACAATCTCTAAGCAAGTGTCATCCAAGGGGGAGTGTTGTGAAGTATGGATGACCATGCATGTACACCAACATATTGTGTTGGCATGTAACTTGTAATCCTCTCCAATGTACACCAAGTTGAATGAAAACTTCTCATTCCAACTATCTCATTTCTTTTCTTCTCATTTGTAGTAGTAGTTTGTAGTAGTAGAAGTTCTTAGTCTTCTATTTCCTTCTCTAGTTCTTAGCAAGTTCCAATTCAATTTACAACAATACTCACAATTTTTATTAATTATTTGTTTATTATATATTTGCATTAAAAATGTTTATGGCGATCTTTGTTGTGAAGAAATTGAAATATGCACTTTTGAAATAGAGAGCAGTTGTGTAACTCTATCTCGGACCTCTCGGTGTTCCTTCAATTTTGTTAGATTTTGTTTATAATTATATATTTGCATTTAAAATTTTAGAACAATTTTCCTTCGATTTTGTTGAAATACTAGTATTTATATATGTCGCCTAAATTGATCATGAGAGTTTCGGATTACAACAATAATTGTGATTTTAGTTTTTATTCATCCTTTCATCGGTCTCTCTATCTCTATCTTGGTGTTTCCAATTTGTATAGTTTGCATGGGTTGCATGAGTTTACAATTGCAATTGATGTGCAAGTCGTCCATATCCACCTCAAGATATGTGCGCGAACAAGTTTCGGTGCAAACCTTAGGATCGCGGTTCTGATGCACTACACAGATGGAACACACACCAATGTGTGTTTTAGTGCGGTTTGAGTTGATGTAATGTGTAATATTTTCAATTTAGGAGCTAGGGTTTGGGTTGAACAAATAATTCATTCTCAAAAGGAGTAATTCATACAAAATAGACATGCAAACCAATTACTCCTATATGACAATGTGTGATTCATATAAATGGATTCCACGTCATCAACAATGACGCCTTCCCAAAATAAGGAATGTATTACTTTTGTAATTGTAAAGAAACCATCCCTATTTGTTGAATATAAAAGAAAACCCACATTACTTTTTGAAATAGCCTTGCTTATTGCAACTCCTAGATTTCCTAGTTGTTGCATCTTGATGTCAGAGGTCCTCAGTCAAGCCAGCGGCAGAAAAATTCACTTGTTGTCAAGGCTTCATATCGGATGTCTGGGCCTACAATTACTGGAACTGACGCCGATAGTCTTTGACAGATCCGATTTGCTTCAAATTTGTTAAATCCTCTAATCTCTCGTTGTGTCCTCCACAACCACTATGATCTCCCTCACTATTGCTAATGGTAAGGTTTTTTTGATATCCCTCGAACTGCAGTGGAGAGATGAAGCATTTGTTTATCCAATGCTTGTTGTCAGCTTGTTATATGCTCCATGGAAGCCTCAAGCGTCTTTGTCAAAGCCTCCATGTCACTCAAGTTGATCTTTAGCTCTGATACCATATATTATGAACCTCAGAATAGATTTGAAGGTTCTTCGAATAAGACTAGTCCGTGACTAATTATTGTATAGAACAATCCGTGACTGCTTCTCCTTATATTAATTTTTCACAAAGTACTAACTTCCTTTATTATTTCATAATGTTGGTGATGTAGTTAGGAATTGGCAAATTGCTCGCTACAAGGAATGTGATAAATTTTCTTCCAATTCATTGAATTATGCGAATACCCGAATTGAAGAAACACGTTTCTTACTTGTGACCGAACAAACAAAGTTCAAGAAATCAAAAACAAACAAAGAGATACTCTCTCTCAAAACCCAATTTATTCATTAAATAATCAAAACCCACCCATAACATAAATGTGAAAGCTCTAATCAAAACCAAACTCCTATGTGTACTCTTAACGCAAATAAAAATCTATTTAAACTCAAAAATATTAAAAACTAAAGTTTTGGATGTGTTGTGTTCCATACTCCTACTATGGCTCAAATCAAAGACACATACTGCAACTTAATTTTAACTATTACTTTGACACAACTTTGACTCAACAAAATGTTGGGATCATGAACCTTCACTACGTCGTTTGGTGTAGTCATGGCTGAATTGATGTAGAAAATACTCCGAACTCGATGAATTGAAGACATTGTAGATTGAGGTTAGAGTTTAATACTCTATCTTCTTAAGACAATAATGCCCCGCTATTCGTGCTCGCAGTTGGTAGCACTTGCCTCCCAGGATACGACAATCGCGATCCTAGGGTTATAGCACTTTAGACCGTAGGAACAAGTAGATCAAACTGTTGTACTCACTCTATTAGAATAATGATTTTAAAGACCGGAGAGAAAATATGATTTTTCTTTTAATAAAATCGGAACACAAAAAAAAAAAAAAACCTCGTGTTTTTCCTATTACGTTGGGGAGCATTTATAATGTGTAATACATCAATTCGGTTCTTTTGGAGGAGAGACACTACGGTTCACTTTAAAAAGAAAAAGGTGTGAATTTATCCATTCAATGTATTCATGTGTACAACCTTTTTCGTATTGAAACGTTTCTTATATTTCTCATATATATCCAAACTCCAGTAGTAGCTTATCCAATTGACATGTATTATGTATATGTGTATCTAAAGATGACTTGTCACATACGTCTATCTAAAGATGACATATATATCCAAACTCCATCCTTTTTGGAGTTTATCTCCAAGTCAATCAACCCTTACGTACTTTCATTATAGTAGAAATATATATACGTCTAATGTACGTACTGTACATATGCAACTGTTCGTGAATGGTTCTTCACTTATATACCACAATTGACGTATCATAGTGTACATGCATGTATTTGGATATATATATATATACACATGAGAACAACCAATTTTGAACGTTTCCAAATAATGGCTTTGGCTTTCAGTATCTATTCATGTGTACCAAGATAACATATTACGTTATGTGTATATTACAATTAGCTAGCCATCAACATGATTAGTCCATCACATTTACTTGATTTTTCCATTTATATTTAATGAGAATATATGGTCAATATATATTATATATACCACTATTCCAATGCAAAGGACACACGACTAATAATCAAACTAAACTAAACGACCTAATCTAATAAATAACAGTTCCTAATCTAACACAAACTCTTATTTGCATCAGTTGGTCTTTTATTGACTTTTTCATATAATAGAAAAGACTTGTAAAAATAGAGCCTGCTAAAATTGAGTCTAACTAGAAAGGTAAACATTCTAATAAATGAATAAGAAAAGCTATCTAATTAGTAACTTCTTAATAAGTAACTTTCTAATAATTAAACTTTTTAGTAAGCTAATATCTTTAATAAAGAAACTTATTTTGTGCTATGTTGCCAACTTCCCGTTCTTTTGGTAGTTGGGCTCACAAAAATATCATTTCAAATTCATGACATTTCCTCTATTGTTTCAACTTTGTGTGGAGTTATTTTGGGGCTATAAAAAGTTTATGGAGAGAGTAGGATTGCTTGGATTTTTAACCTATTAGATTTGACAAAAAAAAATCATAAGCCTTTTATTCCTATTTTCCTTATTATTATTTAATTCTTGATTTTGATAAATTTAGAGTTGGTAATTTTATCTTTGATGGAGTTTTGATCTTTTTTTCCCCAATCTTTTTATTCTAGAAAATGAGAAGAATTCTTTTGTATGGAAATCTATAGAAACATGCTAAATGTGTATGTCCCCAACTATTTGCCCTCTCCTCCTTTCTTCCTTCGCAAGCAAACTCAAATCTAGGGTTTCCGATCTCGCGTATTTCTTTTCTTTTATTTTCTTCTCCTCCCCCACCTTCTTTTTCTCTCTTTCCTTTCCTTTGGCTTTGGCTTGCCACCAAGTAGAAGGGCTTTGAATAGATGAAGAACTTGCACACAACTCAGAGAAGAGGGAGTTTTGGGAGAAAGGTGGTTCAATGAGCAATACCCATTTGCAAAGCCGGTGCTCCAATGAGGTCAACAAATACATTAACTGTTTTGGAGGCGGAGTAGTTTGTGCTCGGTATTAGTTGCTCTCTTTCGGCTCCGTTTTCTTTTCTTCTCTTTTTTGATTTAGATTTGAAGGGGTTGCTGCACAAGAGACATGGGCTGATCTTGAAGAAGAGGGATTTGGAAACCAAGGTGCTATGCGTTCTCTGATTTTTTGGTGATTTTTGGGTGCTCCCTCTTATGCTAACTTCTCTGTGATCAATATGTGAGGATTGTTTTTGTTGTTTTTTTATGTGTTTTAGTTTATCCCTAGTAGAGTTGTTTTCCTTTTGTTAAGGCCTTCTGTCCAGTAGAAACCGGCTTCCCCATCCATTGCGCCCGAGTGGCCTTTGATGGTGGTTTGGGTTGAGGCTTCGTTGCCTCTATCTCTCAAGGAGACTGACCTATATTGTTGTATCTGTATTTCTCATGGAGACCGGTCTACATTGTTGTATCCATGTTTTAATGGTTCTCACATTTACTTGCAATGAATTTTATTGTGCCTCACAAAAAAAAAAAAAAGAAACATGCTAGAAAACAGAAGACCTAAATCAGTAAACTAGTGAACCCCCTAGTGTGATTTAAAAGCAAAATTCATTTCTATAATCAAGGCCATTCGTGTAGATGCAATTGATCCTTAACTTAAATAGTCCACCGACTGACTAAAGTCCAACAGGCTTAAAACATAGTTTTTTAATGCATGCACTTTCCAAGAAATTTTGCAGAACCAAAGTTGCATCTTTAAGGAACTTTTGTCTTGATTTCAGGTGATGTAGTTGTCCATATATTTCTTCCTCCGCAACGGGCTTTCTACAACTTGGAAGAATTCTATGGCAATGCAACGCCCATTGAACTGCCATTCGAAAATCAAAATCAGCCACCTTTTCGCAGTTGAAAGGGATGTGCCATTTCTCAAAGGTATTAGAAATTTGGTCTTCAGAACCACCAATTTCCACCAAGTGCTGCTGATCTTCGCATGTCAATGAGTTCCCATCTAGTTGATTAATCAACCAGGAACAAAAACCGAAGATTAGTAGGTTTATTATGCTTAATCGCTGGTCAAGTTCCAGCTGGTGGTCAGTTGTTACCTGAACAAGATTGATGTATTTGTTGAAAGATGATTAGAATCATGAAATGTGAAGTCGCCCTTTTTCTTTTCAATGACAAAGTTAATTAACTTTCTATGTTCGTAATTTGTCCAATGATGTTATTAGAAACACAATTCTTGTTTGGTTTTGTTAGAGGCTTGCAGTAAATAGAAGAAGCTCCATAACCAGTTTCTCCAATGGTGCATACATCAACAGCTCCATTAAAGGTTATCTTGAAGGATAATCTAAACATGAATTCTTGAGAATAAAATCACAATTAATATGATTGATTATTTGAAAATGAGGATCATATTACTTCCTCATGTCATTTTTGCAAGTCATTTTACAAAAGCTCATTGACAAAAAAATATAAGTCTTTTTTGAATTCTATAAAACTTTTGTACATTTTTACCCATTTTACCCTTTAACATTTAATTGCTAGTTAATACTTGCTCTTTTTTAATTGGATGACAAAGAATTGTTGTAGTTAATCATGTAATTAAAACATGGGCAAAAATGTGTAATTTGGACATATCATTAATGATTTTTCTTAATATTTGTGTTTTGTGTAAAACTAATTCTATTATTGACCAAATGGAGTACATGCGCATGACAAATTATTTGAAAAAAATAAGGAAATTATACAAGAAAGGTCTCTAATAAGCAGGTTTACTCCATATTTAGGGCTCAAACTCAAATTTTTTTAAAAGACATCAAGTTTCACCCACTCGACTTTAGTTGTTTCAAAGACTACATATTTTGAAAGGAGAACTAGTAAGGTTGCAAAAGTCACAAAACTCTATTACTCCCCTAGAGTTTGCTTTAAAATAGACATGAACTCTTACATTAATTTTTTTTTTTATTTTACAAAAAATGGGACTTTTTTTCAAGTTTTCATTTTCCCATATTACATTCACTAAAAATTAACATGATGCATCAACGAAAAGACATTTGCTATACGTGTCAGATGGTGTCCTAACTTAGAAAGTAGTTAATACAAATATCACTAGTTGCAAGGCCAAAAAAGTAGGTATTATCCGAAGTATCTCACTGGGTGCGCGATTCTTTCGGCCTCGCATGACCGAGATGTTTAGGGTAGGTCACGGTGCGGAACGACCAGAGTACTGGTAACTCTCGGTCTCACGTAAACGAGACTATGAAGAAAGTTTCAACCTTTGTACAACCGAGAACCGATTTTTTGGGTTTTTTTGTGATTGTCTTTGTACATTTTGGTTGATTATAATGTTACACTTGTTTGTATTGCGAGTAATGCCGTTATCTTGTAATTTTCCAGGACTATAAGGACACTTTTACACCATCTAAGCCATTCCCTCTCGAGAAGCGGCAATTTCATGGCTTCAACGATTGGTGGCGAGAACAAGTTTGTGTTAGTAACGAAGCGCTCGGATGCGGGGGCGTTAAGCGAAGGGGAAGGGTGAAAATTGCTGTGACAGTCCAGGGACATATAGGGGCTGGCTCGAGAGAGTTGGGAAGGGGAAAGCGGCAAAAATTTTAAAGAAATCAAGGAATGATGAAAAGGCGAGGACTCGCACTAGTACGAAGAAATGTGGATGCCCTTTCCAAATTAACGTCAAGGAGAATGCCGACTCCTTATGGTATGTCACCGTGATTTGTGGGAGGCACAATCACGACACCGCGGGAAGATTGGATAAGAGGGAAGAGGAAGTTGAGGATGCGGGGGAGGAGTGAAAGTGAGCGGCTCGGGGAGATTAGTCCACCTTCGTCTTTTGTGGAGTGCGAGCGGGAAGTTGAGGATGCGGGTGTGAGGACACCGGGGTCTCCAACCGGAGGCACCCCAGGTGGGGAGGCACCCCAATCTCCAATCGGATTTGAGTCCTCCCACTCCACAAAAGCTTTTAGGCAGAAGAAATGCAAGGTTCCACAAATGCGTCGTGCCAGTCGACGCACGCAAAGTGGATCTAACATGGCTTGTAGTCATTGCTTAGAACCGGATTGGTTGCCACATGTTGATGCCATTATCGATGTGGTTTCCGATGGGAACTGTGGATATAGGTGTATAGCCTCTGGGCTTGGACTCGCGGACGTGGACGGGTGGAGGATTGTGCGTAGACGGATGTACGATGAGATTATCGGGTATGAATACCTATGGCGGGAAGTGCTTGGCTCGAGTTTCGAGCCTGTCAAGAATGCGGTGCATTGCCCGGAGAATCAAGAGGGGGCATCTTTCAAAGAATGGTTGACACTTCCAGACATGGGATTGTTGGTATCCACCGCATTCAATGTCATTCTCGTCGACCTCTCGCATGGGAGTGCCTCCACATTCCTACCTCTACGTAGTACTCCAACGTCGTCATTGCACAACAGACTTATCATTGCAATGGCGAATGAAAGGAATATCCATTAGGTTAGGGTAAGTTCTATGACTTTTTTGTGAATTGGTTTGTTTCCCCCTTAATCGGGTTTGTGACAATATCTTCTATGTTCTACTTCATTCACTTTGACAGTGCGATTGCGTGTGAATGCACATTTGCCATCCTTATATCCATCGTGGGATCGGTACGTTGAGGACTGCGCCAAAGGTTGGCGAGATGGATTCGTTTTTCGAGACATCGCGCCCATTGCAACTGCTGATCATGAAGCCACCATACCTGTTGTAGACTTAGATACACCGTAGGTGTAAGCTTGTACCTAGACGGCTAAACATTTAGAAATTTTGCCAATTCGTCTGAATGTTCTATGTATATGCAAATGTTGTGTTGTGTTTTAATTGTTGTTTACTTATGGATGGACCCTTTTTATAGTCATTTTGAATGTTACGGAGATTTATAATTAATTAAGGTTCGTTGCAAATTGTCGTGCTGGATTTTCAATCTTGTATTGTTAGTTTGACTACTACGGAGATTTTTTTGAAACTGTAATGTTCAAATTCATCCATTTCTGATGTCTCGGTCAAGCAGGTTCGTGAAACGAACCATATTTTCGGTCACCAATGACCGACAAGTATTTCAATATATCGGTCATGTATAACCGAGTCTCATTTAAACGTCTCGGTTGAACACCACCGAGATGAATTGACCATTTCAATTCGCCTGACTCTCGTCCTATGACGACCGAGCCTACGGAGACCCTCTCGGAAGTGGACAACCGATACGTGGTTAACTCTTCCGGTCTACGTGGTCGAGACCGCGAGTTCCGAAAAATATTAGCTTATGTCTCGCCGAGGCCGAGACGGTTGACACTGATCTACGGCTGTGTGGCGAGAACCACGATTTCCCAATTTTTTTACATTTTAACAAACCGCCACACACACATTACATCTACTCTACCACACATTACATCTACTCTACCAAATGTAACTTAATTCGTCGATCTTCAACCGAGCCCTAATTTGGAGACGAAATCGACTCACACAACGGACCTACAAAATGCGAAAACCTAGAAGAACGAAGGAGAAACACACGGCGAGGGACGGAGAACACGATTTCGGGATTCCTCTCACCGCTCGGTTCAAAACAAATGAATTCTTCCACCAGGAATTCGGTGAACGAGGGTGGTGGTGGTGGTGGTGGTGGTGGTGGTGGTGGGGTGCCCAGGGGTTTGCAAGAGGGTGGGTGAGAGGGTTTTTTGCACGAGGGGCATTTTCGATATTTTGGGTTTAATTTTTGGGTGCCCCAGGTAAATCGATTTGTGCCCACATTAACTGGGTGCCCTCATTAAATGGTGGGGTGCCCTTAGCGGCCCTCAAAAGTAAAGAGGGCCGCTAAGGGCACCCCACCATTTAATGAAGGCACCCAAAGTTTTTGTAAAAAATTCAGCAAAAGTGAAAAATACTATTTTGCCCTTGTATATATAGTGATTCAAACCCCACAAATCATTTTGACAAAGAAAAAAAGGCACCCCACCACAAGGTTGAACCGGAAAGCCACATTGCATTTGGCGAGCGTTAATCGATTATTGCGGATTGACATCATCCGACAGCGAGGTAACAATGTTTGACAACCATATTCGAGTTTTTTAGAACTGTTGAGTTGTGTATAACTGTGAAAATGATGATTTGTTTGTCAACGTAGGGTTTGGTAATTTCTTCGAATCCGAACTTGCCTCCACTATGTAATGGAGGATTGTACTGCTTCGGTGGCAGAGGAGGTCGTACTTGAGGTAATTTCGCAAATTTATTGTGTATTTTTTGCGGTTATCCGAAGTTTTTGTCTGGGTGCGTGATTGTTTCGGCCTCGCAGGACCGAGATGTATGGTTATGTCTCGGTCATATAGGACCGATTGGTTTACGTGTATCACGGAACGGTAAAATCGAGAGTATTCATTAACTCTCGGTCGTTTGTGAGCGAGACTTTGACGCAAGTTGCTGACCTGTACTACCGATAACCTATTTTTTTTTCTGTTTTTGTGATTGTGCTGTACAATTTAGTTGATTATAATGTTACACTGTTTGTGTTGCTGGTAATGCCGATTTCTGCCTTATTTCCAGACTACACGGACACGTTTACACCTTGTAGGTCATTCCCAACTAGAGAAGCGGCAGTTTCATGGCTTCAAATGATAGGCCGTGAGAACATGTTTGTGCTAGTGATAAAGCACTCTGACGCCGGGGGCATTAAGCGCAGGGGAAGGGTGAAACTTGTCTGTGAGAGGTCAGGGACTTATAGGGGAATGTCACAAAGAGTTGGGAAGGGTAAAGCTGCAAAAATTGCTTCGAAACCAAGAAATGAAGAAGAAGACGAAACGGCGAGGACTCAAACTGGTACCAAGAAATGCGGATGCCATTTCCTTATCAACGTAAAGGAAAATGTTGACTCGTTGTGGTATATCACTGTTATATGTGGGAGGCACAATCACGAGCCCGCAAAAAACTTGGACGGCCATTTATTTGCCGGGAGATTGGATAAGGGGGAGCAGGAAGTTGTAGTGCAAATGACAAAGGGGAATGTGAAGCCAAGAGACATCATAAATACGTTGAAGCAAAGAGACGTTAGAAACGTATCGACAATGAGGACTATATATAATGCAAGACAAAAATCCCGAAATGAGGATGCGGGTGGGAGGACTCAAATGCAACAACTGTTGCACATGTTGGAGAAGAATAAGTGGCTGTAATGGCATAGGAAGCATCCCGTTATGAATGTTGTCACGGAGTTATTTTGGTCACATCCCGACTCAATAAAGTTGGTAAGGTGTTTTCCATCGGTTATTTTGATCGATTGCACGTACAAGACAAATAAGTACCGAATGCCTTTGTTGGAGATTGTTGGCATCACTTCTACACACTTGACGTTCTCCGTTGGGTTCGCATTCTTATCATCAGAGAGTCATGTGCATTATGTTTGGACACTTGAGAAGTTGAGATCCATAATGGATGGGTGGCCTAAGCCTGACGTGTTCGTTACCGATAGGGACTAAGCCCTTATTAGTGCCATAGAAGAAGTTTTTCCGGCCTCGTCTCACCTCCTTTGCTCTTGGCACATCAACAAAGTAGTATTGGCCAAGACTAAGAAGATGTTTGGGGAGAACGATGGTTTTGCGCGTTTTATGGATAGGTGGACGAGCGTGATGTATGCCAACTCGGAGGCCTTATTCTAAGTTAGGGTGAATGACCTGCGTTGTGAGTTTGGGAATGTAAAGGGTCTTACGGAGTACTTGGACAACACATGGTTAAAGAACTACAAGGAGAAATTTGTCTCGGCTTGGACAAATAGACTTACGCACTTTGGGGAAACGACAACGCAGAGGGTGGAGTCTGCGCATTCTATTCTGAAGGTACACCTTGGGAACAGTCAGGCCAATTTTGAGACTCTACGGAATGTGGTTGATGGACTCCTTAGAATCCAACACAACAATATCAAGGCATCGTTTGAGCTAAGTTTGAATGTCGTCCAACATGAGTACGTTGCTGAGTTGTATCGACGATTGTGTGGTTATGTCTCTCAACGGACGCTTAGGCTAATTAGAGATGAATTGACACGTGGAGAGGACGTTGATTACGATTCCACTCGTTGTGGTTGCGAGATACGCACCACACATGGCATTCCTTGTGCACATGAGCTGAACCATCATATATTTGCTGGGTCGCCCATCCCTCTCGAGGACATTCATGTTTACTGGCGAAAGTTGAGTATGATACCTGAGAATCCGGTGGACCCGTCTTGGTACAACGTGCACGATGAGATTGAACGGGTGTTGGAAAAGTTTCATGCTTGCGCTGATGAGGACGATCGACTCAGGATTATTCAGCAGCTCAGGGAGATTAGTCGACCTTCGTCTACACTGGGTGTTGTGCCGCCGGCAAAAATTAAGACAAAATGGAGGACACTTCGAAGAGAAAACACGATGGTGACGATTTTTCTACGAGACGGTTGCCGAGTGAATTTGAGTACGTGCTATCGATTCAGGAGGCCTCCAGTTATAGGCAGAAGAAAAGTAAAGTTGTTCCTAAACTGCGCCGTGCCAGTCGACACACGCAAAGTGCAACTAACATGGCTTACGGTCATTGCGTAGAACCGGATTGGTTGCCACATGTTGAGGGCATCATCGATGTGCTTGCCGATGGGAATTGTGGATATAGGTCTGTTGCGTCTGGGCTTGGACTAGCCGATGTCGACGGGTGGAGGATTGTCCGTAGAAGGATGTATGATGAGATTATTGAGCATGAAAACCTTTGGCGAGAAGTGCTAGGCCCGAGTTACGAGAGTGTCAAGATTGCGGTGCATTGCCGAGAGAATCAAGTTGGTGCACCTTTCCAAGAATGGTTGACACTTCCAGACATGGGATTGTTGGTAGCCACTGCAGTCAATGTGGTTCTCATCAACCTCTCGCATGGGAGTGCCTCCACATTTCTACCTCTACGTAGTGCTCCACCGTCCACCGCGCACAACAGACTTGTCATTGCCATGATTAACGACAGGAATATACATTGGCTTAGGGTAAGTGATACAAATTTTGTTGAATTATTTTTTTGTTTCCCGACAATATGATCATGTTATATTGTTCACTTTGACAGGTGAAGTTGAGCACGAATGCACCATTGCCATCTTTATACCCTTCGTGGGTACGGTATGTTCAGGATAGTGCGAAAGGTTGGCGTGATAGATTCGTCTTTCGAGACATCGCGCCCATTGCAACTCTACTTGATGTCACCATATCCGTTGTAGATTTAGGTACACCGTAGTGTTACAACTGGTACCTCTAAATTTTGTTGGTTGTACATTTACTAATTTTGAAAGTTAGCTTTCAAGTTGTGTGGATATAGAATGAATGAATTTATCCTACCTTTCGGGTATTGTTGTACAGTTTCATTCTTGTATAGTGATTTTATCATACTACATTGATATATCAATAATTTTGTTTTCGTGGCCCTTGTCGTGCTGGATGGTCATTCTTGTAAAGTTATTTGTCTTGGTAGTTGAAAATTGTTGCTGGAACAGTCGTTTCGGCCCTGCATGACCGAAACATATGGTAATGTGTCGGCCATACACCTCCGAGAATTGACGCCAATGCTTCGTCGCGCAATACCGAAAATGCCGCTTATCGTCGACCTATGCGCGACATTACTCATGGCTTCTCGGCCATGACTAACCGACACATATTTAAAGACTGGCAACAGGTACATTCACGGCAGGGCAAGACCGCGCATCATGCAGTTGTCTCGGCCATTCAGTACCGAAAATTGCACATGAGCGTCGGTCCTGCTTGACCGAGACACCCTCATAAGCAGAAAAAACTAGGATCCAAACACAAATTACAACCAAAATAAAAAAATAGGCAATGTAACATTATAAACTGTCATAAAAATGTAGTCAACAGGCAACAGGTACACATCAACCATTTAAAAATGTCATACAATTGTGTAGTCCATACGCACCATATAATCGCAACCCAACAAGTACTCATAAAACATTACAAACTTACTGGCGAGAGTAGACGATGTCATCATAAAACTCAAAGAATGTAGTACAAATGTCTATCCCTCCATTATCGGCCGATCATTACTTGGGTTTTTTCATATTCTTCCTTCGATACTCATTCCCATGCATTCTCTTCTGAGGGCGAGCATCGGCCTCGGCGGGCTGAGCTGTGGCCGGGGTGGAGGGTGTGGAAGTGCTACCATGCTGGGACTGCCTCGGGCCTGGTTCGGTAGGGCCGGATGTTGCGGTTGTGCCGGTTGCGGTCGCGGGAGTCGTACTCGTGGGGGTGGGACTTATACTCCTTCCCGAAATGAAGTTGACCATGTCAGTCAGAGTGGTCCTCGCCGAGTCAATCGTACACACCTCCGTCGGGAAGTCTATCCATCGCAACGCTGCGTCCAACGCTCGCCTATTACGCTGATGAAAAATATCGGGTTACTGTCAATGTAAAACATATCGAAATTACTTATAAATGCATAATACGTATAACCATTCCAATACCTCAAGTATCTCGTTGTCTGCGATGGTTGAGGCGACCATTACAAGGTCCTCAAAGCTCAGATTCGTGATAACAGGACGAGACACTTTGACGAACCAAGGCAGGTAGTCTGGTATAGCCAAAAACTCAAATACTGCTTTCTCGCCCCGAACTTCAAGAGCCAACACTTGGTTCCTCCATCGCTCCTAATTGTCTTGTTCGAACCCATACTTGACGGAGTACTTGTTTGTAAATGGGCCTCTGTGTGCTTCCAATGGACGGTACGGAGGATCTGGTATAGATTGCACATGGCCAAACTGTCTCAGAATCCTCTCCGGGTGGTAGGGCTCCACCACATCCATGTACTTGATCTTCCCACTGTAAAAGGCCATCGCTTGCACAACGCTATTTTCCCTTAAATTCACATATGGGTCCCAAGTGACTTAGAAAAAATGCAACAAACACTGTTTGCAAAATAAATTACCAAGAAACATCAATCATCAGAGGACATGGATAACCATCTCACCTCACATGGTCGCAACCTATCCAAGGTTCTCCTAATGGCCCCGAGCTTGTCAACATTCGCAACCGTCTCGTGCTTTTGAATCCATCTGGAGACACGAGGTTACACGTAGTCCAAGTACTTCGCATTGGGCGTGGCGAGACCAAGTTTGAAATGGTCGTACACCCATCCCTGCAAATACATACAATGTTAGTTAGTCCACAATTGCAAGTTGGCCTAATTGAAAAACAAAATGAAAATTAAGTCTATTTTATAACAAACCTCGAGCAATGTGAGGTAGCCAGCAATATGAGACACTAGCACTCTCGTGGCGGACCCCAAGTCTCGATACAAGTAGGCCAACGCAGCCGCTCCCCATGCGTAGTTCCCTACGTCGTCCAAGTCCTCAAGAAGCTTCAGCAGCGCGATCGACACCCGAGACCCACTCTTATCGGCAAAAAGAGTGCACGACAACAAGTACAGCAGGTACACTCGGGGCGGTGCATTCCACAGGAGGATAATTTATGGGTCTCGAACCAGCTTTGGGGCACCATCGACTCTTCAACCAATGTTTGCGCACTGTGAGCCCCTTGCTGATATTCACCTCCTCCTCAGCCTCCTCGGCGCTAACCCCAAGTAGGTTCGAGACCATCTTGATAGCGTCCGAGCGATATTCCTTCGTGTACCTCGCAAAGTTCTCCACTTCAACAACTTTGCCCGTCACAGGGATCTTCAGGAGGAAGCTGACATCCTCTAATGAGATAGACATTTCACCAAAAGGTAGGTGAAATGTGTTCGTCTCTGGCTGCCACCGCTCCACAAATGCAGAGATAACCTCCTTGTTGGCCTTGCGGTATGAGCAGTCTATCAAGCGTATTCAACCCGAACGCTGAATAATCCTCTGAAGTCCCGCCGTGTCCGGGTGACACGACTGTAAATCTCATTCCGCTATTTGAGCTCCGTGATTGATACACTTAAGAACGGGCCGCTCCTGCAAATGTAAAAACATCTCGTCATTATGTGAAGACCATAAGTGTTAAGTTAATCCGTTCAATGAAATTGAAATTACATCATTCCTCCAAATCGATAAAGTCACATGATCCTTGAAGCTCTTCAACAACGCCCCGTCTATAGGACCACCGGGGAATGGAGCACGCGCTTCAACAGGCACTTCTGGCTATCCTTCATCATGGCCAGCTCCACCACTACTGCTCCCGCCCACATTACGATCTGTTTCTATCGTGTTCCCCGCATCTGAAGAGTCACTGCTACTAGACTCCGATGCATGCCCCTCCTCTTCACCTCCGGCAACAACAAGATCCTCAGGTCGCCCGGCATCGAGGGTCGAACCCTCATCATGCAAATATAACCTTCCACGAGTGCCATCTACCTTCGCCTTGCCCTTAACATCCTCATTCTCCTTCTCTTTCTCTTTCCGGTACGATGCTGTCTGGGGTCTCCGGCCACCTCGCCCCCGGTTAGGCCTCGGGACCTCAGCTCTAACCTCTTCCCTAGTCACCGGTAGCTTCGAACGAGCCATATCTGAATAAATTACAACAGATAAGCGCATGGAACAGATCCCAAATTAAATTTACAAAACAAAAATGTTCGAATTCATCCATTTCTTATGTCTCGGTCAAGCAGGTTCGTGAAACAACACATATTGTCGGTGGCCCACCATGACCAAGGCAATTCCTCCAATATATCGACGATGTACAACCGAGTCCAATAAAACGGTCTCGGTTGTGCGCCACCGAGATGTGTTGACCATTTCAATTCGCCTTGCTCTCGGCCAATCACGCCTGAGCCTACTCTAACACTCACGCCATGGTACAACTTAGAGTATGACCAAATTCTCGGTTGTACACCACCGCCACCACATTACCTAGCGGTAATTCTAGCTCTCGTCACGTCTCGGCCGAGAGACCTGAGTCCTCTCGGCCTTGCGTGCGTAACCGACGACGTGTGAGATTTTTCGGCCTTTGTGGCGAGACTTCGACTTCCCAAAATGTAGCTTCTCTCTCCCATGCTTGGCGAGAGAAATGCACATTCTCTGGCTTTGTGTGCCGAGAACCGCGAATTCCCAATTTTTAAACTAATGAACAAACCACCACCGTAAATCACAACTACTCTACCAAATGTAACTTAATTACACTACACTAAAAAAAGTAAAAACAGGCAATTAAAATCACTAGACTTCCAGGTCTATTGTCATTTTTGCTAATTAGGTTCTTCCGCAAATAACAATACTAGATTCACCAAGTTGGTTTGAAGGGTTAATGAATCGCTTATGGTCATTTAAGTAGAGGTCTTAATTTCGAGCCTTACGAATGAAATCATTTCTGCTTAAAGAGCTTTACCCTTTTGTGAATCAATTCCACCTCAGAGCATGAATTAATTAGAACTCACCGGTCTTTACGAATATGGAATGGTGTAAAAAAACCCCAAAAAATAGACGCAAGACTAGAAATACAAATTTTGGTGTAACCTTTTATTTCGTGATGCTTTCTAGTTTATTGGAGCATTGGAAAACCTGTTTTCATCATACCCATGATGACCCATAAAACCAGTTTCTAAGATCAAAACCAAACAGTTCCTTACAGTCGCTGGTGTGTGTTCAAACTTCAAATTCAAAGCATTGCACGGCAATGCTGGTACTCTTATGTCTTCCTCTCTCTCTCGCTCTCTCTTCGCTGAGCTCTCACACTGTACACAACACAAAGATCTTCAAAGGGGCCGAGCCTTGCACGCCAAAGTCACCAAAACCGGTCTCAACTCAGACCTCCACCTCGCCAACTCCATCATCAACTTGTACACCAAATGCGCCATTTTAACCGAAGCCCATCTCCAATTCAAACAAATCCAATCAAGGGACGTTGTCTCATGGAATTGCATCATCACTGGCTTCTCTCAAATGGGCCTCGTCGGTTCCGCCCGCGCTATCCACATTTTCAAAGCAATGAGAGCAGAGGACGCCCTGCCCAACCCCTTCACCTTCGCGGGCGTTTTCACCGCCGCCGCCAACACGGGCGAGGCCAATTTTGGGAGACAAGCTCATTGTGTGGCTGCCAAGACTGGGAATTGTAGTGATGTCTTTGTCGGTAGTTCCCTACTCAATATGTATTCCAAGTGTGGACTTGTTTGGGATGCTCGGAAAGTGTTTGATGAAATGCCTGAGAGAAATTCGGTTTCGTGGGCGGCTATGATATCGGGGTATGTGATGGAGGGGAGGGTGGCGGAGGCGATTGGATTGTTTAATTTGATGAGGAGAGAAGTGGGTGGTGAGAATGAGTTTATGTGTACTAGTGTGGTTAGTGCTTTGGGGAGTCCTGAGTTTGTGGAGAGTGGTAAGCAAGTGCATTGCCTTGCTGTTAAAAATGGGTTGACCTCGTTTGTTTCGGTTGGGAACTCCCTTGTCACCATGTATGCAAAGTGTGGGAGCTTGGATGATGCGCTTCGGACGTTTGAAACATTGAGTGATAAGGATTCGATTACATGGTCTGCGATGATTACTGGGTATGCGCAAAGTGGGGACTCTAGCGAGGCATTGAGGTTGTTCTCGGATATGCATTTTGTGGGGCTGAGTCCTAGTGAGTTTGTTGTCGTCGGGGTTCTCAATGCTTGTAGCAATTTGGGTGCACTCAGAGAGGGGCTGCAAGTCCATAATTATTTACTGAAGCTTGGATTTGAATTGCAAATCTTTGTTAGGACTGCACTTGTTGACATGTATGCAAAATGTGGTAGCGTAGTTGATGCTCGACGGGGGTTTGATCAGTTGCAAGAAACTGATATTGTGTTATGGACCTCGATGATTGGAGGTTATGTACAAAATGGGGAGAATGAAGAGGCTTTAAATTTGTATGGTAGAATGGCAATGGAAGGTATTTTGCCGAATGAGCTAACCATGACCAGCGTTCTCAAGGCTTGTTCTAGTCTAGCTGCTTTGGATCAAGGGAAGCAAGTCCATGCCCTCACAGTCAAGTATGGATTTGGATTGGAAGTTCCAATAGGAAGTGCTATATCAACCATGTATGCAAAGTGTGGTGAACTCGATGAAGCTAGCATTGTGTTCAGAAGGGTGTCTGAAAGGGATGTTGTCTCATGGAACGCAATGATATCTGGTCTCTCTCATAATGGGCGTGGAAGCGAAGCTCTAGAACTATTCGACGAGATGCAGTTGGATGGCACAAAGCCGGATGATGTCACGTTTGTGAACCTCCTCTCTGCCTGTAGTCATATGGGTCTGGTTGAGAGAGGCAAGACCTATTTCAAGTTGATGGTTGATGATTATGCCATTAAACCTGAACTAGAGCACTACGCCTGCCTGGTTGATATCCTCGGTCGTGCTGGAAAACTCCATGAAGCAAAAGAGTTTATCGAGTCAGTTCCAGTTGATCATGGGACGTGTTTATGGCGCATTTTACTAGGTGCTTGTCGAAACTACCGCAATTTCGAGATTGGAGCATATGCAGGGGAGAAACTCATGGAATTAGGTTCACAAGAATCATCGGCTTATGTACTGCTTTCTGGCATCTATTCTAAAATGGGGAGGTGGGAGGACGTCGAACGAGTTCGAAAAATTATGAAAATTCAAGGTGTGAACAAGGAGCCAGGTTGTAGTTGGATTGAGATAAAGAACCAGGTTCATGTGTTTGTTGTAGGAGACCTAATGCATCCGGAGATTGACAATACGCGCATGGAATTGCGGAGGCTGACCAAACAAATGGAGGATGAAGGTTATAAACCTCTTATTGATTCACTTTCGCATGAGTTCAAGTCTTTCGCTACGTCTTAAAGTGAGAAAAATCTTGAGCAGATTTACATTGCGGATGAAAAAATAGTACTAGTTTATACTGATTCTTGATTCTTTAGTCAATAAACTGCAATATCTTTTAAATGAAGGAATGGATTGTTGATGGTAATCTTGATTCAGGAGCTATGTCCTTAATCTCAATATGTTGGTGAAAAGGTGCACAAGTAAAAGCTGTTGGAAATCAAAGTCCCTTTGGTGTTGAGAACAAGTTTGATGTATTTTTAGACCCTACTACTGGCAAGCAAGAGCCTATCATTGATCCTGAAAATGGTCAAAGAATTTGAATAATTTCCCTACAGAAAGGAACTTGTTAGGGCAGGATTTCTCTGCAGGCCCTGATAATTTGCCACAGCATCATGGATAGTCTGCAGATAAGTCCGATCAAAATTGAAGTCTTCGATCAGACACAAAGCAGAAGAGATGTATGTATACAGATTATTGCCTCTTGGTCAGGTCCGAAGGCGTAAACAATACTTTCAATTTGTCTCGTTTGCTTGAAGAAATAATCCTCCAAGGTGGTTTATGGATACTGGACAAGTCATCATCCTTCAAGATTGAAACCAATGTTTCACCAGCCAGTGTAGTGTGCCATGAAATTTGGGAGATAGCATACACCACTATGTCAAGGCAAGTTAGAGTCTTTCATCCTAACTTATAGCCAGCTAAATATTCAATAGTCAACACGGGACTACTCTTAACATTCTTGCCTCACACACGATCAGTTATGCGTAGTTGTATCTTCAGTCATTGGAAGAGATGGGGGAACTCAAAGACTCGATTCTTATAATGAGCATAGTCGACCGAGAATTTTTTTCAAAATATTGGTTCATCAAAAGATCATAATGAGGTAATTTTCGATCTTCAATTACTTTTTTATTTTAGTTTTTCTTGTAATTTGTTGCCTAATCTATATGTTGATGTCATGCAAAATTTGTGTTTTGTGAAGTATGAGAATTAGATAAAGACACAAATTTATGATAACACAATTAGTTCGAGTTTATTATGTCATGCAATGGAAACATATAAACTTCACTTATTCAAATGAGAAAAGAAAAACACTTGTTTGATTCAGGTTTTCTATTGTTTCATCTTTTATATTTATCTTTGCTATTATTTTGTTGAGTAATATTTACAATTATATACCTAGGAAAAAAGACTTGTTTGAATCTCAGTCACTGCAAGTATGTTTCAAAAGGAGCACTAACTCGGCAAATCGACACTTTTTTCACAAACTCCAATTGCATCATCCATCCTCACCATGCCCATATTAATTTTGAATCCTCATCAACACAAATAGAATAGATTATACATGATTGTAATGCACATCATGTGCTGTATTATTATCAATTGAAGAAGACACTATAGCTTTCACCCAAAAAAGAAAAAGACACTATTGCTAGCTAATATATCAGTAGATGCGTTAACAAACAATATAAATTTTGACCATCTAGTAGATGTCTTGGTGAAATTAGGCTCATACGATAGTACACACCATCAAACCATGTCAAGCACCACCGGTTATCAGGTTGGCTTTTAAGAACATCAGCCATACCATTTCTAGTACGTAAAATCAATTGATCAAAACTCTCTTCTAGTACTTGATGTCTCTAGAATAACCTCATTTCCTGCAAAGCACACTTCTCTCGTCTCGAAACGGTAATGAGAAACACAATTTACTCCATGACCACCCTCACCATCCTTGTTCATCAGCACTTCCACATCTTTGCGACAACGGGAGCCTCTAATAAATTTGTAGCAGACACAAAGTTGCCCCATCATCATACCAATCTCTGGATTTAGTCACTCTACTCCTGCACAACTTAGTAATGG
Organism: Stephania yunnanensis; assembly: GCA_039657365.1. NCBI lineage: Eukaryota > Viridiplantae > Streptophyta > Magnoliopsida > Ranunculales > Menispermaceae > Stephania > Stephania yunnanensis. The sequence continues at coordinate 45,650,162 of CM077585.1, read as the reverse complement.
CTTCTTCTCCCACTCCTCGCTCCCTATGTTGAAATAAATCAATGAAATTTTCCTACGTCCCCAAGCAACTAAAGCCTAGCAATGGACAGCACCATTCACAAAATACAGAGTTTTGTAACAATAGTATTTACGATGAGGGGTCGTTCTCCATGAGTTAGTTTTCGTTGTGTAAATTGCATCTTCTCCTCTTCTGACTAGCACCACCTTGTAGTCGTTAGCAGTAAAATCATAATCGAACTCGATTGATTGGCAATGAATGTAGGTGGGTGCTCGGGCAATTCTATGTAGTCCTTTGTAGTACAAGGGTTCAATATGTATGATGAATCTTTACCATCAATACTCTTTATAGTTCTATTTACGCGCAGTCTTGGGGGGTGTTTAATGTCGAAGATCTCGATCTTCACCAACAGTAGCCCATTACATGAACCCAAAATTTTAGTGTGGCCCGAGTAGTCTATATCTACTGGGCACTGGGCAGTGGATCTCTACTGGGTGGTCGAGATGATTGTAGTTGAGCAGGTCGTTCCATTGCAAAGGCCTAGAGAATAGTTTACCCGATGGTCTCCCTATGAAAGCGAGATGACCGTCGGTTAATAGTATCATTGATGATGGAGAAATCTGGTGATGAAGATGAAGTCTCGCGAATTTAGGAGTAGTTATCTAATCATACCAGGATGCATTGACACCCTTGAATCTTAGAAGAGATTTAATGGGTTGTCTGGAGAGGACATGACGAAAGAGCGGGGTTTTTCATAAACTAAGGTTGCAATACTTTTTTATTCATGAAATAAGGTTGGCTACTTTAAATTTACAAAACAAAGGTATGTCTCCTTTTGAAAAGGAGTCATTAATGATGATGTGGCTTTCATGTGTTGATGTGTGATGATGAGGTGGAATGAATGACACATTTTTAAAAGGTGTCATCTATACAAAATACCTCTTATTTACTCCTCAAAGGGAATACTTTGTTCAACTCGAAGCGGTGAACCACTAGAACAAATTCAACTTTTGATAGAGGTTTTGAACCTCTATGAAAAGTGTTATCTTTTAAGGCATTATCGTATCTTCAAAGCTTACATAGGGGTTTCAAACCTCTATCAAATATTGGCTATTTTATAGGGGTTTGAAACCTCTATAATATCTTCAGAGGCTTACATAGGGGTTTCAAACCCCTATCAATTGTAGTGATTTAATAGGGGTTTGAAACTTCTATATTATCGTCAAAGGCTTACATAGGGGTTTCAAACCCCTATCAAATGTAATTTTAAAAAAATAATAGCTGAAAATGCCCAGAATGAATTTCCATTTCCATTTTCAATTGAAAATATACAAATCTACATTCCACTCGCAATATTATTATTCCATCAAGAAATTCGCAGTGTTCTACAACCAATCAACAAAACAACAAATCGATAGCCACACATTTCACGAAACCAATCAACAAAACTCAGTTTTTCATTGTCAGACAATGTGTTTGCAGAGAGAAGTATCTGTAGAAAGTCACCCAGCTTGTTTGAAACTTCACCATTGCCAATTCTCTCATCCACAATTGCTTTGACAGTGGAAGCAATTCTTGTTCTAGCCTGTAAAGCAAAATCAAAGAAAACTCGAAGATTAAGATTAAACAGCCTATCACTACATTCACATCTTCGTAAGAAAAACAAAATGAATAAAACCTGAGTGCATGAATAGGAATAGCTACAAATGAAAATAGCTAAATTACAATACCAAAATATTATAAGATAATAGTTATCCATCCATGACCAATTCAAAAGTAGAAAAAAAAATTACCTGGATTAAAATTGCTGCTCTTGTCTGCAGTCTAAACCTAAGGTCATTGCGTGCCACCATCACTTTCATTCTTGTTTGGATGCAGACAACTGATGAACGCAAAGTATTGTAAGCTTTCCTTGCAAGATGCATGTGCAACTATTTATGGATCCCAGAGAAGCAGCTTCTCTCCTCATAATCTCATACTGCTCCCTTGCAAGTTGTCCTACATTTAGCATTACAAAAAATGTCAAAATGATTCATGAGAATTCTTATTATACACAATTATGCTGCCTTGCAAGTTGTCCAATTGCAATCATTGATGCAAGAGGGCAAGCTTTCAAATTTAGGATGCCGAAGGAGATGGAGAAAGAAGAGTTTGCATCCGATGAATATTGCTTCATGTGCTTGTTCACCGGATCAAGCGTATCGCGAATGCAAACAGAGATGTCGAAAGCAATGATGCACAATATATAATTGAATCAACCAACTAGTCATCTATAAGATTGAACAGAACAATAGTCAACATAATGATTCATCTTAGTATTTAATTTCCTTAAGTTATTACTTATTACCATTGTTTGGTGGGGATGGAGCACTTGGATTTGGTGGTTGCAGTGCTGATGAGGGTGATGGTGGTGACAAAGGTCCCAATATAATCCCATTGCAATCTGCACCCAAGCTACCCGTAAAACAAATTCCAAATTATGATCCTCCTTAATCAAAACATGTTCCACATCTATCTTACAAAAAAATAAAAATAAAATAAATTAAAGTACTGGTTATATAACTAAGTAGATATTAAATTTACATTGTTTGGACAAGGCATGGCTGTCATGTTCATCAAATTTCCTGACCCTTCATTGCATTTACAGAGATGCCATGTTCCATTGGCAACACAAGTTCCATCTCCACACCAAGTCATTGCACAAGTTTGCAATCATAATTAATTTACAATTGAATCAAACATTATTAACTGCTTAGTTACCATCATATTAATTTAGTCCACTTCAGTAAAAATGTATTGATTTGTTTCATCAAATAAAAGTTTACTATCAGTGAAATTTGGTAATGTAGGAAATGGAGGGAAATGAGGGGAAGGCGACGGCGGAGCACTGCCGCCGCAATTCATATCTAGCGTGCCTACGTACCCGAGAAAAAAAAAAAAAAACTGGTTGGTTAATGAATCATTCAACCTCCTAAAGTAAGAAAATTACTAATGAACAAAAATTAAGCACAGGAGGGGAAGCTCATAGGACCTAGTTTAATAGGCTTCCATCCTTGGAGCAATTTAAAAACTTAACGATCACATTGGAGCAATTTAAAAAAACAGCCAAATAACAATATTTCCCATATGCCCGTTAAGTTAGCTCTAATCGATGGAACAAATGTGAAAGGCCCGGCCTTGCATGTTAATTAGGTGCATATCTTTTAATTAATTACCTTTTATACATAACAGGAATAATTCCTGCTTTGTACTTGGCAATGTGTTGGAAAACAGGTTGAGAGAGATCAAAATGCTTTAGAGGAGGATTACACCACCACTTGCAAATTCCGGGAGGCCATTGTTTGGGGGCGAAAATTGTCGCGGTCCACTATGACAGAACCGGAAGACACCATTGTGGATCGTCTCGCACATTCGATTTCATAACAAGCTCCACAAACTCAAACCATTGTTGAAAAGAGCGGTGCTTAATGCAAATATACTAACTCCATATCCCTGACTGTAAAGATTCCCATATCCACAAGCTCCTCCTGCATAATTAAACAAAATAGCGTCACATTCTAATTTAATTTTAGAGTGTTTGATGCACGTATAGTTTTGATCTTTAATAATTACCCATTGCACTAGAAGCATCAGCGCCACCATAGAAAGTGGCATGAGCACTTAACCATCCTTTTCCATGAAGACTTCTCGACATGGTAAGAAAGAATACTAGAGAAACACCCAGAAAGGCCATTTTCTCCAACAGAAGCAAAGTTGAAAATATGATGATTTGTAATCCAAAATTCAGCATACAATTTATCCAGTTATGACCATTGCAATCCCTACTACTATTTACAGAACAAACGTAAACAACCAAGATCACATCACTCCACTCTACTTCACATCCAATCCGAATCCAAATACAAACCCAAATCCAACACAAACACACAACGTCAACACAAACTCACATGACAATAAAAAAGGGAAAATTCAAACTCAAAGACGAAGTGGAGGACCTGTAAAATTATATGCAAGATAAAAATCACAGATATCGAAATAATTAATTAATTAGCACCTCACCTTAATAGTTCCGCCATAAACGATAATGCTTGGTCGATTAAGCTTGCCTATTGCCATATATAATTGAATCAGCCAATCAGTCATCTATAAGATCGAACAGAACAATAGTCAACATGATTAACTGAACATTAGCAAAAAAAGAAGGATAGACTTTCGGTTGTTGCTTTAAAAACTTAACGATCACATTCGAGCAATTTAAAAAAACAGACGAACAAACAAAATACTTTTAAGTATATCATGTGTAGCTAGCAATACGGATAATCAATTTGAAAGGGCAAAAGATATATGGCATCAAAGACATGAAATGAATCAAACAACATTTAGCAGTATATTTTGAGGGATGGATCGATAATTACAGCTTCAAAAACATCTCCACTATTTCACTCATGCCTCGTATATATTTCACTAGGCATGGTTTCATACCTACCATGGTGGCCACTCATGTATACCTAAAACTTGTACTTAAAAACTACAATTCTGGTTGTATTGCATAGGTTTGAATAAATATATGTAAAAAATCAACAAATAAATATATGGTAGATCAAATGGTTATCTTAAATTCAAAATGGAAGACATAAAAATTAGGTTTTCAGTTTTCTTTTCTTTTTTTTTCATAGCTATTAGCCACCAATGGCAATGAAAATTCAAACAAGCAATTTCGACAATGGTAATTCATATAAAATATGAAAAAATGCAACCTGCTAGAGACACATACCTCTATGGCCATCTAAATTCAACAATGACAGCATCAAATTGATTCTATTTCTATAAAGTTTAAATATGCTATTGGAATGGATAGATTTGTCTCTTTCTCAACAATGTCAGCATCAAACTGATTCCAACCTTGTACAAGGTTACCAAATTGATCTTGTTGATGTATAAAAACTTCTAGCTTGGAAAATATCCTCAAGGCGTTTGTATCATATTTCGATTTTGCTGTGCACTTGCTGATATCCAATTGTCCTGTTAAAATGCACTAAGCTACATTATACTACATTGAAATCTACAAAGCTATGTATGACACTGATAAAATTGGTAAATGCAATATCATTATGTGCTCTATATGAAGCTGTGGATCAAATAAAGAAACATTAAACATCACAACTCACAAGAAGAAAAGCGAATAACGGAAGCCAAGTCTTCTCAATCAATCGCATTTCAATAATATTATCAAAAACCGTATTCTCAGTATTTATGAGGCTTTCGTAGCATACAAAATATACTAGTATGCTCTTAGATAGAACAACTACGTGCTATAACTTCATTGTGGATAGTATCCACATCAAAACCTTTGTTCTAACTTCTAATTTAGCCATAGCGTCATTGGTTTCAAGCATCAGATCTTCATCAATTGCAAACACAGAGGGATTGGAGTGGATTCTTCACATTTTCATCAATTGTGTTGTCAACAGTTGAGAAAAGCAGCAATTCAGATCGGATCACAAAGAAACACACAAGGATTGGAGTGAAAACACAAAGAATTAAAGAAATAGAGATGAGATTGGACGATCGCTGACCTATGATGTCGGGAACGCCTACCAAACCGATGGCGTTATAAGCGAAAAGAGAGACAACTTCGTCATCACGAACGTCGAGATGGAAGAGGACATGACGGTGGTCGGGATTGGAATAAAAGATCAGTCCGAGAGATTTGATGTCGTAGAAATCGCGAGAGAAGCCGAAGATAGTGTGGCCTCTGCGAGCCATCTCGATGGCTAGGGCTCTGCTGAGGCCTCTTCCCACGCCTGTGATCAGCACCATTTTGTGATGTCCTCCATTCGCCATTGCTCGCAGCTCCTCCGCCGCCGCCGCTGCTATCGCGGTTCCTCCTCCTCCTCCTGTGCTCGCCATTCTTGGTTTATTTGACAGAGAAACCCTAGATGTTACAAGTCACTTGTGAGTGATGCCTCGATGAGATGTTGAGTTTTAATAGCCTAATACATATAGGTTTTTAAAAAACCCCTATGAATTATGTGTTATAAAAAGCCTAATTACCTAATACATAGAGGTTACTTAAAAATCTCTATGAATTAGGCGTTATAAAAAGCAATACATAGGGGTTATTGAAAACCTCTATGAATTAGGTGTTATAAAATGTCTAATTTGTTCTAGTGAACCCATGCAAACGTCATGTACGTATCGAGATGGACAAGCCGCGTCACGTATGTATCTTAAGATGGACAACCTGCATCACTCACGTATCTCGAGGTAGACAATTGATGTAAAAGACACACATGTATATGGACATGGACAACTCATGCAAACGCCACGCATGTATCTCGCGGTGGAGAAGTCATGCAAACGACATGCACGTATGTCAAGGTGGCTGACCCATGCAACCTCGTGCAATTCATGCAAACGTCACACGCGTATCGTAAGGTGTGCAAATCATGCAACCTCGTGCAATCCATGCAAATGTCGCGCACGTATCTCGAGGTGGACAACTCATACAACCTCTCCAATCAATGCAAACCGTGCAAAGGTCATACACGTATTTTGAGGTGGGCAACCCATGCAATCTCGTGCAATCGAAGTAAACCATGTAAACGTCATGCACATGTCTCGAAACGGACAACCCATGCAAACGACAAGCACGCATTTGGCTGTGGACAACCCTTGCAAGCAACATGCACGTATCTCGAGGTTGGCAATCCATGCAAACATTACGCACGTATCTTGAGGGGGCAACCCATGCAAACGACACACGTATCTGGCGGTGGACAACCCATGCAAACAACACGCACGTATCTCGAGGTTGACAATTCATGCAAAAGTTACGCATGTATCTCGAGGGGCAACCTATGCATATCTACTACAAACCATGCAACACAATCGTGATCATAAGAAGAGTTATGTAGATGAAAAACTGTAAAGGCCAAAACCACGTTATATCTTTGTCTAGAATTTAAAATTAAAACAATAAGGAAGTATTGAAAGTATGATTTCATTCCATCTAAAAAACTTATCATACAGGTCTATCGATGGTTACGTTGATGATGTTGCTCCGTGATGCAAACCGGACGTACTCTTTGTCGAATTGGATGTTGCGTTTGTACATCCGGTTAAGTTTGTCGAGGTTGTTGATGTTGCATTGAATTTTGTTGAGTCGATTAATGTTCTTCCTTCGGTTCACTCAACTCAACTCAACTCTGGTACTAATGCTTCCAAAAATCGGAGGTTGAACCGTCCCAAAAAATTGACTTCCTGTATGTGGTTGGCCGAAAGGAACATGAGGCTGTGACATGCTGAACATGTTCATGAATGAGTCATCTCCACTATATGACATATTGTAATCATAACATAGTGGAGTAAATGGACTCGGCATGTATTGAGGCAATGAATGATACATTAGATGTCTAGGCATTCTATAGTCCATATATGAAGATGATGGCCCGGGTGCATAAGGATCAAAATGGTAAGGATGAAGATTCATGATCGGCGTGCTAGGTACAAACATTTGAGGTTCTGGTTGCATTGGGGACAATGTAGGAATGTACTCATGAAAAGAATGACGTGGTGGGGATGAGCGTTGGCTACTGTCACCAACAGTCTATGTTCTTCTCGTTATCGAACGAGATGAACGTGGTGTAGGAGAACGTCTGCTACTCTCAGCAGCAATATCTGTACGACGAGAAGGACATGGTGGACGACGACGTCTAGTGCTCCTACCTATAATCTATGTTTGTGTTTTTCTTCTTCTCACCTCTCTATTTGAGTCGCCCTAATCATCTTCTTCTTCATTCTCATATATGGCCTGTTCGACATCAGTTCTATTATTCAATAGAGTAGACATTTGCCTTTCATCTTCATATAAAATCTTGATGCATTCATCAAGCGCAGCAAGACCTTGCTTGTACCCATCCTCAATGAACACTCGCTGCAGTCGACGCACCAAGTTACACTAATATAAAAATAGGAGGTTAATACACACAATTTAAGATGTAAATCGTGAGGAAAGAAGAATAATAGTTTAAAGGTTACTTAATAGTCACGTAAAGCCCCGTCGTGTCCAGTGAATCTTCTCGTGACTGATCAATACCACGTCATGTAGTTTTGTTGATCGTCTCATTCTTCTTGTTTCGCTGTGACTACATTGTCACAACGATTTTCCCACATCTGTATATAGTTTGCATGAAAAGCCACTCAATTTTCTTGAACGCGTCCTCGCATTTCGATGCGGTGCAGTCGGGTGTCATAATCACAGTTTGATGGCACGGCTTGTATCATTCTGAATTGTCTCAAAACTCTTTCTGGTCAATGTCACTCAACTATGTGAAAAAAAATTAGGGGACACGTCGATAGCCAACTACCGTGACCATCGGTATATATTCGGGAAGAGACCCGATGACTTCAGCATAAGGTTGCCACACCGTCATCCTCATTCTACGAATCGAGTGCATCACGGTAAGCTGATAAAATGTGTGTCGCACTCTGAGTAAGCGAAAATACATCGATCCATCTGTATAGAAAACTATAAATTAGTAAAATGAAAATGTAGTTAATATTATAGAAATCACGATATAACATTTGTATTACATGTGTCCCAAAGGGACGCCATTAAGCATCTCTTCTTCATCCATTGTTCGAGGTTGAACTTTAGGAACACCCAGCGCCTTGGTGCTATGAATGGAAATCTATCTCATGCCCACAGTTATACAAGAGTTGACGCCCCTGCAACCTCATGTGCACCTGCGCGAGATCCGCGGCACAACTCCCTGTACAAAAAAACCAAACAGGTACTCCCCAACTATATTGTTCGGCTATGTCAAAATCCTCAAGCAACGGTAGAAACATCAAATGCACATATCGATTTGACTTATCGGCGAATATACAACCACCGATTAGTTGGAGAATGTACGATCGAACATACATTCGCATCGACTTCTCATTGCCGTCGTCATGTATAGCTGGTACGTTATGTTGAAGCCATTCGACTTTCAATTTATTTCCATGAAAGTCATCTCCAACAGGAATTCGACCAAGTAGCCTCTCACAAACCTCAACATAATCTGTATTGGTGGTTCCCGTCACAAGCATAGCTTCGATAGGTAAGCCGAGTTGTACCTGTACATCATAGAGTGTAATAGTGCCCTCGCCACATTGCATGTGAAATGTATGTGTCTCTGGGTGCCATCTCTCAATGAATGCAGTAATCAAAGCCCAATCAAGGCTGAAAAATGATACACGTGAAATCCCATAAAACTTAATGGAACGTAGATATGAGATCATTCAAGAATGATACTCCACCGTTCGATCAACGACAGCCTATCGTCGACGCATGCGCAATGTTTCGCACACCTTATAATTGAAAATAAGCTGTCATATATATATATATATATTATACGTTTATTCATGAACATTGGACGTATCCATCTTAAAACGTTTACCCGACTCTTCCGCCTCGCGAGGATCTGTGTGTAGATTGGAGATGTAATAATGAAGGATCTGATGGACCTGGATCCATTTGTATACAAACTACAATTTTGGGAGTTTTAAAATTAGTCATATTGTTCGAAAAGTCGCCACAAATCATTATTAAAGGTTCAAACAATAACAAATACCTAAACATTTCTTGACGTAAAATTTCTAGATACTTCAAAAGGTTCAATATAATCTAATTACATATTTAAGCCATGAACAAAAAATATACAAAATAGACTATTGGTTTTGATTGGAAGATTGAGCTCTGGCTGAACAATTTTTTTGTTATGTCCATCTGCACGACAAATGCCGCATCGATTCTTTATAGTAGGGACTAGATCACGATCTTTATTGAGACATTTTGTTATTTTATGTCACTCTTGATGACATATTCCACATTGCAAGGCTCTTGAAACATTAAGAAGATCCATCTCGTTTAGTCTTCGCGTTCCATTTGGTCTTTCTCGGCCATGACTACACCTTGGGTCTGGTACGATCTTCATCGCAAAAGTCGGCCAATATTTCTCATCTGGAATGGCTTTGAAATTAAAGGAGTAATATTGCGCGTACACATCTATTATGTAGTATGGTTCAATAAATTGCGAGTAGCTCACTCGAATAAAGGAACATGAAGCAAACACGTGTGAGTAAGGGAAATCAAACGATTGTCATTTTTTGCAACTGCACATGCGTTCCTTTAGGATAACGGCTTGTGTATTGTTGCCTTTATGCATGCGATTTCCATGTCATCCAGTAAGCACTTCAAACTCACTTATGCCACAATTTATCAAATTGATTTGATGCCTCCTTGCAGCTTGTTCATAATGTGCTAGTTTATCCGTGACATACTTCGTGTACGATTGCCCGTTTGAGATTGTTTCGTTGATTTCATGTTTACGTCGATCGTGCTATGTCACAATCTATAGTAAATCATTTGAGTCATCGCTGTTATTGAAAAAAATCGAGCCCCCTTTAATACACCGTTAAAACACTCTACAATTGAAAAATAAATTCTTGTAAGCAATATTACTTCAATGAAAACTAAATCGTTGAATGTAAAACAAAATTCGCATGTCATACATACCAACACCATTAGAATTCATCCATCCGTACCGCATGCCTACGTCATGCGATTGAGTTCATAGTTCTTTTGGGATGACATTGACATATTGCACACATTGAGGGGTTCGCGATGATAAGTATGCAAAACGCTCCATGCATGCATTAAATTTTCAAACTTGATATCGACTAGCTGATCGAGAAGTAGGTTTTTCAAGTGCTCATTTTTGAATTGAGTGTTGAAATTACTGACCATGTGTCGTAAACAATAATGGTGGTATCCTTTTGGGGGACAAAAATCATTGGTTGGTGTGTTGACCGCCTCCAGAATGTCAGGGTGACGATCAGAAATAATGCAAATATCATCTTTATCCGTCACGTGTTTGCGCAACATCCTCGAAAACCATCCCCACGAATCCATAGATTCGATTTCTGCAACAGCAAATACTACCGGTAGTATGTGTCAATTACCATCAACAAAGATGACAATCAATAGCTTACCACTACATTTGTCAAATAAGAAAGTCGCATCAATTTGAAGCAGAGGCCTGCAAAACCTAAAAGCTTGTATTGATGTTTTGAGTGCAAAAACACTCGACGAAATTGAGAACACTTAGTCCTTATCTCATCAGAAGCTCATTGTCTATGTGATCACTCAATTGCTGTCCCCAGACTCTTAGTCTTCACAGTCGCTAACCAGCTTGACAATCTAGCGTATGACTCATCCCAATCCCCAAATGCATTTGCAACTGTCATCATTTTGGCATCCCACATTCGCTTGTAGTTTACTTCTTGTCCGTATTTTTCTTTAATTATTTGTATTAATGTCTTTATAGTTATTGCTTGATTTATCTGGACAATGTTTTGGATCTCTCGCAAGCATGTTGGCATCGAGTTGGGCATGATCGCGTTTTACGTCTGGATTTATACAGTTGTGCGACACGTCTAGTCGTGTGATCTTCCATAATTGTGTTTTCTTTCACAAACAAGCACGAAGACGCCACATGCACCCGTCTTGCGCACTTCTGCACTTGATCGCCCAAAAAGTCGTAGTCGACTCCATCACATGATATCGACAATGTTTGTTAACATGCCACACTTTGACGACATGTTGTAAGTCTTTTTTGTTGTCAAAGCACATCCCTAATTCCAAATTAAAATTAGACATGTCTCCCCCAGTCTGTTGATGAGAATGTTGGGTCGCAGTGGAGATAGCCACCTCCCAACCAATTTCATTATACTCCGGTAATGGTTGGTGAACTTCATCATCGATTGCTTCTTCCATGAAATTCTCTTCATCGATAGCAGACTGCTAATCATCTTGCACGTTTTTTGCCCTTGGATGTTCATACCTTGGGTCATCCGCCACAACATTTAGGTTTTCTCAATCGACAGATGGTGCAACATCCTCGGGGGGGACGCACATCCTCGTTCGCGTCATTAATGTCATCATCGTCGTTGGGTTCATCATCACCATGTGGTGATTGCACATGCAATCTTTCCATCATCAATCTAGTGTCTGACGTGCTGACATCTTTATCTAGTAGTTGCGATTGAACTGTATGATGTTGGAAATAATCGATTGGCTCAAATTTTAAATAAATATCTACTCATGAAGTTAATGGTAGATTGGTCACTATCGCCCACATCAAGTCGAAGTGCGTCGCGTCTTCCAACAATACGGGTTTGATGGCCCCAATTTCCCACAAACTAGGCACGCCCGGCCTAAGCCCATGTGGACCTCCAAGACAGTCTCGCAAGGTCAACGCAGGCCTAGTAAGCCTTCTAATCCATCATTTTCAGTAAATTCAATGAGAGGAGAGAGAGAGAGAGAGAGAGAGAGAGAGAGAGAGAGAGAAGAGAGACAGGAGATAGAGAGGGGAGCTCGCAGACGACGGCTAGTGGAGGTGTGGACAGCTCGGATGGACTGCGAGCCGGTGAAGGGCAGTGGCTCCGGGGAGCCTGCGACGCAGACGAACGGCCTGGCGAGCAGTCCCGACGGCGGTTGGATCGACGCAGGGAAACAGCGCGGCGGCTGCAACGACCTCATTTCACAATCACGACACTCGTGCCACACGCATCACGAGGCACATCCAATGTATATTTCTTTATGTGACCACATTAAAACCACTATAGCCACTATAGCCACATAAAGCCGCTCCCTCTGTCTCAAGTCGACACGCGACTCGACGCTGGTCCCCGTTCGTGTTTTGGCTCACCGAATTCCCGCATATACCTTTCTCAACAATTAGCATTATAATCTCAAATTGGATATTACTAAATAATACACACATCATAAAAAAATATCATACCTCGGTGTCTCCACCCGAGATTCGGATATACGTATTCCGACTAGTGGGTCCCTGTGACGGCCCCAAATTTCAAGACAAACCGGGCACCGCCACGTCGCCAGACACGTCACCAAGCATGCCACGTCACCGCACACTTAACTTTGACTGCCTGCGACCTACACCTTTATACATACCTTATTTGCCTTAACTTAATATTTATGAAGATGTTTATGGACATTCTCATCAAATTGACTAAGTTAAGTTATTCACAACTTATTAAGTTATTAAATATCAAGCGGAAGCCCTTTAAAAAATAAAACATGCAAACGTCGTATGAAGGAAAAGTTTGCATTTGTATAATTACCCTATAGTGTGGAATCCCGATGATAGATACCATGTATATCAAAAGCGACAAAAGTACAACGGTGAGCGTATACATGTATCGGGTATACAAGTCATCCCAAAATGTCATAAAGTAGTTAATAGATACATACAACTACCTATGCAAAAAGTGGCGGCCTCTTCCTACTTAGACGTAGTCGCCTAAGACTCATTTGCCGCGGCTCGTCGCAGGATCTGCAATTTGTCACCAAAAATAATGACAAATCCCAGATAAGTAAATCCCAGAGAAATTTAGTTAGTATTCACAAGAAATCCAAGAAAAACGGCTGCAATTCATGCGTATAAAATAAATAAATAGAAATGTAAAGCATGAATATAAGTCGTGAGATAATCAAGAATACGGAACGCGAGTGTGGTGTACAACCGTCGAGCCCCGGGACATAAATACTAAACCGAGAAGGCCCTGGAGGTGAGGAGAATCTACACCCCTCTTCACGGTCCGAAACGAGGAACTCGTTGGTCTGAAGGTAAACTTCCGCCCAACGCCTCAAAAGAGAGGAAATCTGTGACGAGAGGTGGACCTCACGTCAACTCGCTCTCGAGATCATCGACTCGCAGAGAAAAATATCACACGTAGTCTAAGGTATGACCAACACCGTAGCAACAATCGGATCGAGGTCACACCGTCCCTTCGACCATACACAGACACACGCAGGAATAGAGTAAACATGCAAACTGAACTGACGTAAAGTAATGTGAAATAAAAAATTTTCAAGAAAAATAAGTAAATTCTGAACTGACTTTCTCGTGGGTTTACTTACCTCGAACGCTTTCGAACGTCCCGCACACGCCTCGAGATACGCGCCCGATACCCGACTATAGTCTCCTAAATTCCTGGTATCCAATTATAACACTTTTGTTATTTTAAAGTCACATTAAAAGAATTTATAATGTGCGACTAAAAATTTGAGCTTTTATTTCCAAAAGTTTAATTTCTAAGACACTTTTCGAGTTGCAAAGCAAGTGGGTGCCGATGCCCCAAAAGTCCTCAAAACTCCCTTTTTATATTTTTCCCACTTTCTTATATTTTTTTGGATTTTTCCATAATTTTCTAGCTATTTTTTTTTTTCTATTTTTTCTGTAATTTATTAAATTTTAAATTACTTTCAAATTATATTTTTAATATTTATATTATTTTAATATAGGGGTGGGCCCCACTGGACCGGGTTTGACCCGGTCCAACCAGGTCAGGCTGACCCGGTCAGGCCACCCGGGTCGGGCCCGGTCCGGCCCGGCCCACCCGGGTCGGGCCCGGCCCACCTGGGACGGGCCCAGATAGGCCCGGCCCAGTAGAGAGATGCACACGCGCGCACATGCGCGCGTGTGCATCTTCTCCATCTGATCGACTGGTTCGATCAGATGGAGAGAAATTTTTTTTTTTTTTTTTTCTTTCTTTCTTTGGTTTGGTTTGGGTTGGGGTGGCTCTCCACCCCAACCCCGGTGGACTCGATGGCAGGGGGAGACACCCCTGCCATCTCCACCCTAACCGGTTCGGCCACCATGGCCGAACCTCCTCTCGGCCTCCATGGCCAACGCCCAACAACAACAACAACAAAAATAATGGCTTACCTCCTTTCCGGCTCTCCGCGCTCTCTTCTCTCCTTCCCGTTTCCTCTTCCTCCTCCTCCTCCTCCTCCTCTCTGTCTCTTCTTCTTCCTCACTGCCGAGTGTGTATGTGTGGTGTGTGGGAGTGAGTGACGTGAGGGAGAGGTGAGAGAGAAAGAGTGACGTGAGGGAGAAGAGAAAATGATGGTGGAGTGAGGTGGAGTGTGAATGGTGGATAAGTTAGTTGACTTTGTGTATTTAACACCAAAGTGTGACACCGCTTGGACTTTCGCCTGTGTTTGCGGCCGTTTCGACGCCCGAATTTCGCGTCCAAATCGTGATATGCGCGTACCGCTGCGTCACTAGCCACTTAATATCTTTTCCATAATAATTATATGACAATTATCATTTATTCATTTAATTTATGTGTTTTAATTTCCCCGACCTAGTGTACCCAAAGTTCGCTCTTCAGCAACCGTCTCGGCACGTTTATCGAGGCGAACACCCGTTACACTATCTCGCTCGATTCCACGATAAAAATTACCCACATGCGATGCTAAGTAATTAACTTGATATACAACATCGCAAATAAGCAAACAATCACACAAAACTACTATTTGCCTAGTCAGCGTTCCCTGACCTATCTGCGACGTCCACGTGGGTCTGACCTTAGGGTCTTAGCCTGTAATTTGACAATTAATCGGGATTAATTAGAGCGGGCCGTTACAATCCCACATACGACCCTGACCTGGCACGTGACACAAGTCAAATTTTCGGGCGTTACAACGGGGACAAAATACTATGAACCCTCGGGGAGGATTATCGCGTGTCGATAAGTTATCATTACTATAGTTTCCGTATATGAGATATTGAATGCGTTACACACGTGATCCATCAATTGTTGTTTACTCGTCCCAAACTTGAACATCAACACTGCTGATGGGGTGCGTTGTGCCTAATGTCATTCCTACCATTTACAATTTCACCGTTCGCATAAAAGAGAAATGAGATGTTCCTATGTTCCATGACCTACATAATTTATTTAACAATGTTGATGTAAAAGAAATTGCATATATATCAAACGTCATTCGTTCATCAAATTGATGATTTAAATCGCAAACAAACTTTCTAATGTAGAGGATCGCCTTAATAGCGCAACTACAGAGTATACTCATTCGTCTGCATGAAGTATCAATTAATAACTCATATTTAAATCACAATCAAATTAGGGCATATGTACAAAAAAAACCCAACTCAGCAGACAATTTTTGCGTTTTAACGAGCAAACTCTACATATTTTTTTTTAACAAACAAACTCCACATAAATTTAAAATTTTTAACTAAAACACCAAATCAAACATAATAAAACTTAAATAAATAAATTTTTGTACTTACTTATTTCCTTTTTTTCTTTCTTCTTCTTCAATTTGATAATCCCTGAAAAAAAAACAAAAAAGTTAGCTTTTATTTATATAAATATTACTAACTTCAATGAAATGACGTAAAAATAATAAAAAATTCGAACCATTTAACAACCTTCAACCACAAAAAAACCCACTAATGTTTATCTTCTATTTGATATTCCCTGAAAAAAAAATAGATTTACCTTTTACTTAAATAAATATTACTAACTACAATGTTATTCTTGAATAATAAAATAAAAAAATCTGGTCCTCTTCAGTTTTAACAACCTGTTAAACCACAACAAACCTCAACATAAAATCTCAACATATCCAACTCTCTCACAACTCAGGTGACTCAACTCGTCACTACCCAACCCACAACTCACCCAACTCTATCACACCAAAAAAAAAAAAATGACCCACCCCACAACCCAACCCACCACCCTCTCTCTCTCTCTCTCTCCCAACTCTCTCTCTCTTCTCTCTCTCTCTCTCTCTCTCTCTCTCTCTCTCTCTCTCTTCACCTTATTATTATATATATATATATATATTATATATATATATCTCTTTCTCTCGGGTACTCCCTTTCTTTTCTCACTTTGCTGCTCCTCCTTCCTCTTGGTCCCCCAACTCTTGTCGCCCTACTTTCTCTCTCTCTCTCTCTCTCTCTCTCTCTCTCTCTCTCTCTCTCTCTCTCTCTTGCAGTTACTCTCGCTCTCCCTCTCTTCTCTTGCTCAGCTGCTCCTCTTTCCTCTCGGTCTCGACTGCTCCTCCTTCCTCTCGGTTCGAGCTGCTCCTCTCTCTTCTCTGTCTTTACTGTTGCTCTCTCCTTTCTCCTTCTGTTGGTCTCTCCCGCACTTAACTCTCTCTCGGTCGCTCTCTCTGTTGCTCTCTCTCGCATCCACCAACGACACCCCACCAACAACCACCATAAATAAGCCCAATTCATCTACTGCCCCTTACCTAGACCCTCTAACCTAGCCTGCAAACCTCGAGAACGCAGGGAATATATTCCCTGCGTTCTCGAGGAAGAGGACGGTCACGGGTGCACAATAGACGAATGGCGCATTCTACGAATGCGCCATTCGTGTATTGTGGAAAACTCCATATGGAGCTCGCGTGGCGCCCACGTGGAGCCTACATGGATTGTTCCACAATACAAATGGCGCATTCGGAGTTAGGGACTGATCCACGTAGACGCCACGTGATTGTTCCACAACACACGAATGTCGCATTCGGAGAATGCGCCACTCGTGTAAAGGACCAATCCACGTGGATTGTTTCATAATACACAAATGGTGCATTCTCCGAATGCGACATTCGTGTATAAATTTTGTACAACTAAAAACGCATTTGCAAAAGACGATTTACCTTACTTTTGTAATAAAAAAAACATAACTTATTTTACTCATTTATTCTATTTTTTACAATACATTTGTAATTTTTCCCGAAAGAGCACATCCTCTGGGATCCGTTGCTGCATTGTCTTTGTTGATTTCATCATCTCTTCCTGAATCATTATTGAAAAACAATCAGCTTGAACCAATAGTTAATTGATAATATAATATTGGCTAAAGACACTGACATAAAATATAAAGAAAATAAATATGCAAAGAAGAAACAAAATAAAGAAGCGATTTATGTACATCTACATAAATCAACGCTTTTTGTTCACATTTATATAAAGTTTAAATAACTACTAGATCACATTTAGATCCTAATTTAAAGCTCTTGATAAGCATAAACAATATAAAAATAAACTTTAACCAATTGATATTTGAATCAATTCTAACAATATCCCTCTTGATTCAAATTCTCTAAAAAAAATGAAGTTGTACTTTAAATTGGCAAGCACTTCTCTTCGCACAATCCAAATTCATGAAGCACTTCTCATCATCCTCACTATTTGCTTTTCATGTTCTTCAACTTGCTCTCATTTTAATCTTGTTTGATCTTTGTTTTTCTTTTTTTTTGTAGTTATTTGTGGAAACATTTCTTTTCTATCCACTTCATGAGCTAGAGCATTCACGACATCGCTTACATCACCGTGTGCTCCATCCCATGTTCTTTCAAACATTCATTGTCTTACTTCATTCACATGTTCACGAGTGAAGTTAAATTCAAACCCAAGTACGTCAACAACCTTTGCCCATCCATCCATAAATATATCAGTACTATTGTCAATCAAATACTTTTCTTTCTTCTTTTGGAAAGCTTCAGACATCTCATATTGGGAGATGCACTCATCCAGTTTCGCTTTCATAGTAGACATCTCAAATGAATGATTGGCCGACTGCGCTTCCAATTATCTATCCTTAGCTACAACTAACATGCTCGCAGCTCGCAGCTTTGTGGCGAGGTCTCCAACATAAAGCACATTCTGTTAAAAGAAATATATATATATATATATATATATATATATATATATATTGTGACGACCCCAAATCCTGAGGCAAATCGGGCACCGCCACTTCGCCGGACACGTCACCAAGCCATGCCACCTCACCTGCACACCTGCACACCTGTCTGTGACGACTCACAAACATACCATTTAATACTCCAACTTAGTAAATTTTGATATTTAAATGATTATTTTAGCAAAATATACTCAGTTATAAAGTTTTATAACTTAATTCATTTGTTTTGATTTATTTAAGTTATTTTAGTAGCGAAAGTCTTAATAACATGCATATAATTAATGTAAACAAGTTATGCAATATTTAACAACCTATGGGGTGGAAACCCAGCAAAGATGATACCATGTATATCAGTTAAGGTGACGAAAATGTATAATAAGCGTCAATATATATGTATCAGGTGAAAGGTCTCCTAAAATGATCCCAAAAATATGTATACGTAAATACAATCACCTACGAGTAAGCTAGTGGAGGTGCTCTAAATCAAAGGTAGTCGCCAATCACCGCCTTCCCCCGGCTCGTTGTAGGATCTGCAACTTGCCACCAACAACAATGACAAGTTCCAGGTGAGTAAATTCCCAGAGAAATTTAGTTAGTATTCACAAGAAACCCAAGGAAACGGCTACAATTCATGCATATAAAGTAAATGAATAGGAAAGTAAAGCATGAATATAAGTCGTGAGATAATCAAGAATATGGAACGCGAGTGTGGTGTAAACTGTCGAGCTTTGGAACGTAATAATGCTAAACCGAGAAGGCCCTAGAGGTGAGGAAATCCACAACCCCTCTTCACGGTCGAATTGAGGAACTCTGTTGGTCGGAAGGTAGACTTCCGTCCAACGCCTCAAAGGAGAGGAAATATGTAACGGAGGTAGGCCTCACGTCAACTCGCTCTCGAAATCATCGACTCGCTGAGAGAAATCTTACGCGTAGTCTAGGGTATGACCAACAGCGTAGCAACAATCGGATCGTCATCAACGAGAGAGCCGGAAAGGGGTCACACCGTCCCTTCGACCATACACAGACACACGCGGGAATAGAGTAAACATGAAAACTGAACTGGCGAAAAGTAATGTGAAATAAATAATTTACAATGAGAATAAGTAAATTCTAAGCTGACTTTCTCGTGGGTTAACTTACCTCAACAAATCGCAATTATCTCTCTAAAATGTCTCGCTCACGCCTCGAGATACGCGTCTGACACTCGACTACGGTAGCCTAAGTCTCTGGTGTCCATTTATATCAATTAAATTACTTAAGTCATTTCAATCACAACTTAATTAGATGAAACAAACCTCACCTCCATCTCGTCGTCGAGCTTCTTCGAATCGCACCCCTCGTAAAGATTCGATCGGTCAGACAACGCGCCACCGCGCCGTTGCCGCTGCCGAGCCGACGCTGTCGTCGTCGCGTAATGTCGTCGTCGTCGTTGCTTTGCACCGCCATCGCCGACCGTCTCCGCGCCGCCGCCGCCGCCGCCGCGCCACCAGCTCTCTCTGCGCCGCCGGAGTGCGCCGTCCCACGCCACGCAGTCCGTGTCGTCGCCGCGCTTCGCCGACGTCTTGGCCGCCGTCGTCGCGAAGCCGCAGCTTGCCGCCGCCGCTTGCATAGCTTGGCAGCGTCGCCAAAGTCACTGTCGTCTCTATCGCCACGCCGCTGCTGGCCGCTGGCCGATCCCACCGAGACTGTTGTGCCGCCCTGCGTTGCGTTCGTGCGCTCCGCGCTTGCTGCGGCCTCCGTTGCTTTGGGAAGTTGTCCGGCCGCCTCCGACTCGCCCTCGCCGGAGCCGCTCATTCCTCTCTCTTTCTCTCTTGTTGTCACTCTCTCTTTCACTCTTTTTTTTTCTTCTCTCTCACTCTCTCTCATCTTTTTTCGTTTCTTCTCTTTAAAGAATTTTTTTTTGGAGAAAAAGATGGGGTAATGATGAATGATGGGTTGATTTGATGTGTGATGTGATGTGTAATGTGATATGTGATATGTGATGTGACAACTCAACCCCATACTACCCCGTAAACCCGCGTTATGCGCACTCCGCGACGTCGCACACTTTCGTCACTACGCGCGCACAAAGCGACTAAGCGAAATTCTTAATTAACGCGGCGCGAACTATAAAATAATAATAAAATAGTTAAACACTCGCCATACGAAAATTAACATATTTCCCCGATTATGCGTGTCATAGACTTTTCTACGAAGTCCACGTGGGTCTGAGCTTATGATATCAACCCGTAATTTATCGGTTACGGTCCGGTTAAAACGCTTATATATATATATATATAATTTATATATATATATATATATATATATATAATATATATATATATATATATATATATATATATATATATATATATATATATATATATATATATTATAAGACGTGCTACACACGATTCCCCCGCTCGCTTCGCTTCGCGGGAATTCATTTCTAAGAATTTATTAACAAAATTTAAAATTGTAATTAAAATTTAAAAATTAGAAATACAATTACATTTTTTAGCTTATCAATATTCTCTACTGTGATTGAGATAAGATGTAAATAGAAAAACAAGTTAGTCATGCTAGGCCATTACTTCTTCAAAAAAAGTGTATTGGATTTATGAGAATGAGTTCATGATTGATTTGGAGATAAAAAAAAAACGTGTAGTGGATTGATAAAGAGTTAGAGTTTGATTTGGATACAAAAGAAAATATTGATTTGGAGATAAAAAAAAAATATGGGCAAATAAGTAAATTTCATTATCACTCAAAAATTTGTGATTCGTGCTTTTATATATATGATATATATATATATATATATATGTGTGTGTGTGTGTGTAAGGGCAGGGCAAATATAAAGGAGTCATACTACGATCATGAAAGTTACGTAACATCGCGACAGCTTGGTACGCAAGCGACAATGATTGTTTTGTGTCAAATCCAGTCGTCTCATTGCGATTGCAAGGGATGCTTCCATGCAACACTAAATCTCATAAGATCATCTCATTGCCAAGACAAGTATTAATCATTTTTACTCCCCATCTAGCGACGTAAGAGTCTTCGAAACCTGTGGATATGGGCTCAGAGGACGGGAGAATATGCAAAACGACATCGATGGTAGGTTTATCTATTTCAATTACATAATCATTTTCATTCGTTCTCTACATCTTCGCCTGCTCGTCCGCCATCACTTTCGCAAAAATGGCGTCTCTCCTTCTCATGGCTGCAAAAAGAAAAAAAAAAAAAGGGGGGAAGGCATGAAAGTCATCGTAGGTTTTTCTCGAATAATATCTTCCTTGTCAAGATGGCTAATAACACATTCAACTAGCATACTTTCTTTGAGCAAAAGTCCAGTTATAGTTTGCCCTTTGTCAACATATAAAACATCATATATCACCATTTCTTGTTAGGACATGGATAATTTTTTGAGCTGCTTCTAACAACTGCCCGCGAGAAAAGAAAACTGTTTGCCAATCTTCGTCAACGCATTCAATGTAAATAAAGCCTTCCTACCAAGTACAAGGTGATAGGGGCCGGACTGAGGGCCTTTCCAACAGTGATGATCATGGGGCTAGAACCCCTGCTGTCCCTGTTGATGCAGAACAAGACCAGCCCAACACGAGGTCCACAAGAGTTGGGAAAGAACCCATGAGGCTAACAGACTGTTAAGTGAGACGTTAGTATCGTTAGTATTTTTATAGTCTATTAGTCTAGCTGGAGTCTGTTAAAGGAATCATGTAATTCTGTTAAAGGGATGTGATCATGTTGTAGTGAGGTTTCAGGACAATCATGTATGAACGTTGGCAACAAACGTGTGGGAAGAGATACATATATAGTGAATGAATGATCAATGGGGGGATAAGCAATATCAACCCTTCCTTCTCAATTCTCTGTTCTTCCTTCTCTCTCTATTCTTGTCTTTCCCTTTTAATCTTTTTCTGTCTATTTTGATTCCAACCTTCTCACCCTATCCAATCCAGTTGGTGACTTGGCCAGCTGAAATTGCAACAATTTGGTGCTTTCATTGAGAGTCAAACACCTTCAAATCTACAATGTCAGGAGTCACAACCAGATCCAAAGCTAAAGAGGAGGTGATTACCAAACTGCAAAAACAAGTCCAACTATATAGCTCAACCCATGAGGCATTAATGAAGGCTCTTGCTTGCAACAATTTAGCGTGTGATATGATCTAGAAGGCCTTCTCTGATCTCAGCCTTCGAGTTACCAGCCTGGAGAAGCAACCGGTTTGATCTACTTCCCCATTACTCCTAACACCAACCCCTCCATGATAATCCCAAACCAGTCAACCATCTTCATCCATGCTCGTAACAACCACTGAACCATTCCAACTTAGCTCATCAATGACCCCTCCCACCATCTACCCCATGACATTCTCACACACCTCCCATATAAGGTTGGCAATTTGGGTCATAAAGCAATTTGGGTCATAAAACGATTGACACGACACGACACGACACGTAATAAACATGTCATGGGTTTGACTTAAGTGGATTTGGGTCATAAACATGTTTAACACGTTTATACACGGTTAATAAACGAGTCATTAACATGTCGACCTGCTTAACTCATTTATGACTCGCTTAACATGACTAAAAAATAATGTATAAATAACAAATATAGTATAATAAATAGATTGGTACAAAATTAGCCCATTTGAATGCATGTTAATAGCATGATTTATTTATTTTATTTATAGACATCATTTACAACAACAACAACAACATAGCCTCAGTCCCAAATTAACTGGGGTCGACTACATGGATCAAACTTTTCCATTGTACTCGATTAAGTGCAATTGATAGTGAGCATTGCAAACCATTCAAATCCCTTTTAATTAATGCATCCCATGTTAATTTTGGTCTGCCCCTACCTCGTCGAATTTGTACAATTTCGATTGAGTCAAGTTTTCTAGTTGGGACATTTGTAGGCCTTCTTTGCAGGTGACCAAACCATCGCAACCGCCCTTCCCTAATCTTTGTATCAATTGGTGCTACTCCTACTTGTCTTTGAATTTCTATATTTCTTATTTTATCTTTACGAGTTTTACCACACATCCACCTAACACTACAAAAAAACTGCAGATCAAACACGGAAATTTTCGTCTCTGATTTGCATAAATTCCATCTCTAATTCAATTCTGCAACGGAACAGAGACGCAATTTATTCTGTCTCTAAAATCGTCGTCGCTGATTCAATCGACAATGGAAATGTGTTTCCGTTTCTGATTAGAGACGGATTAGAGACGAAATTTAGAAACGGAACAGAAATGGAAATTTTTCTAAGTGGTACAATTGTAATTGCATTCTGTCTCTGATCCATTGCTAATCAGAGACGGAACAGAGACGGAATTAATGCATTCCGTCTCTGATCCGTCTCTGATTAGCAACGGATCAGAGACGGAATTATTATATTACGTCTCTGTTCCGTCTCTGATTAGCAACGGATCAGAGACGGAATACAATAATTCCGTCTCTAATCCGTTGTTGATTTATGTAGCTTTGCCTCGAAAATTAGAGACGGAATAGCAACGGAATATTTGAATTCTGTTGCTAATCCGTCTCAATTCCGCTTTGTTTAGTTTTTCAACCTAAGCTTAAATCCAATTGGTTCTCCATAACATCTAAACCTGAAAATACAACCATAGGACCTACTCCATCGCCTGCACCCCTTCCAACAACTCCTTGGGGGTGCTAACATCCCCCAAAAAAGCAGAATTTGACATACATACACAAATCAACAATATATATCAACAACAAATATTCAAATGAGAAAAAACATAAAATTCGATATTAAAAAAGATTTATATATTCACGAAACGTAGTCAAGTATAATAAATATTTAATATACCTAAGTATCCATAAAAAAAAACTACAAATATCATTGTTTTACAACAACCATAAAAGCATTTTCTCTTCCTTCTCATCACCAGACAAAGCTGAATATGGTGCTAGTTTTTCCTTTGCATCCTCATCAACAGAACTGATGAATAGAAGTAAATGACATCAATTGCATGTTATATGGACCTAAGAGAAAAATACTGCGTTAAGATGTTATCATAAATTTATTAACAATAAATAAAGCAATACACAAATCACGGGCTTGTACCCCACCACTTACCAAACAAAAAAAAGGAAAAAGAGGTATTAGAATGAACCAACCATGTATAGAAGAGACTCAGGAATTATTTAAGCTAACTGTTTGCAGAAATCAATTTTAAACATACATGATAATCTATTTCAAGTAGGAAAAATCATCTGAGACACATGTTTTTGTTCAGATTTGGAAGAAGCAATCTGTGACGGCCCCAATTTCTCACAAACTGGGCATCGCCCGGCCTAAGCCCATGTGGAACCCCGAGCCAGTCTCGCAAGGTCAACGCAGACCTAGTCGGCCTTCCAATCCATCATTATACGCAATTTAAAAAATTTTAAGTTGAGTTATTAATATTTTACAATATTTTACAATTAAGCGGAAGCAATACTACATTAAATAACTCAACAATAAGGTAAAAGAGTTAGGCAACCTAATTGTGGAACCCAGCATAAATGTATCACATCGGAGGAGAGTAAATAAAAGATATACAAAAATATTCACCTAGCTATGGAGCTTTCCCTTTGCTACTCATCTGCAACTCTGCACTCAGTCAAACACGAGATCGACTAGCCCAGGTAAGTAAAATCCAGTAGAATCTAAACAGTAATTCAAGATAAAATCAAACAATTTAAAAGTCATGCAGATAAAAAGAAAATTGTACGGAATGCATGATAATGAGACTGTGAAGTAATGAAAGTACAACGAGAATGAGTGTCTAAAGAAACAATATAGAGAGGTGCCCAAGTAGTCTAAGACCACCGAATGCGGGTGCCACAGGGTCGAGGTCGCAGAGTCGCGACAACGCCAAGCAGACTTGGTCATCGGATGCGGCATCGCCGTACCTAAAATGTCGCGAATGAGGGATATCAACGGCGCCCCGGATAAAGCACATCTCATTCTGACCAAATCCTGTGACTCGAGGTCATGGCCCCGGTTGCGAGCCGGCAACCACTCCAATCAGAGACACGAGTACGACTCACTTGGCCCTCGGACACTCATAAGTTAGTGAGAATTCCAAGAAAAGGGACATGATTCAACATCAAACAAACATGCAAACTATTATACATTTTCTAACTGGTTTACTTACCTCAAAATCCGCAATTCGTCCTCAAGACGTCCCGCTCACGCCTCGATATGCGCATCCGACACCCGACTCCTACGTCTCTGGTGTCCATTTATACCATTTATGACTAATTTACTAAGTCACTCAAATAACAATCAATTTACTTAACATACCACTCACTATGGCCTTCAAGAATCATTTGAAGCTATCGCGTCATCGAATCACACCCCTCGTCGATGATCGATCGGTCTGACGACGTGCCACCGCGACGTTCATCGCCCCGTTGCCGCTGCCACTCAGACGTCGTCGTCGCGTCGCTGCCACCATCATCGCTGTCGCGCCACCGTCGTTGCGCCGCCACCGCCGGCGTCCGCTGACCGCCACCGCCGGCGTCTCTGCCGCCGCGCGCCGCACCGCGGAGTCGCCGCCGCCGCTGCCATCTCTCGCGAGCCATGGAGCTGCGCCCACAGACCGTCCACGTGCCGCCCGCCGTGCCGCTCATCTCGCCATCCGCCGTCGGTCGAGTGCCGCTGCCATTTGCTGCTGCCGGCGCAGCAGCATTGTTTCGTGTCGTTGCCGCCGCTGCTCGCCGGTCCGCCACTTCTCGCCGGCGCGTCGCTGCTCTTCCTCGGCAGCGACCTCTCTCTCTCTCTCTCTCTCTCTCTCTCTCTCTCTCTCTCTTTCTTTCTCTCCCCATTTCTTATCAAAATCTCTCTTTCTCTTTTTTGATTTCAAATCAAATGTGTCCTCGAGATTTGTGCGGAACGAAACTCGAGGCACATTAAAAACATATTTATTTAAATGTTTTCTTTAAAAATTGGGTAGCACGCATCTCGAGGCACCACAAAAATATTCACACTACTACCCACCTCATTTCACAATCTCGACACTCGCTCCACATGCATTACGAGGCACATCAAATGTATATATATATATATATATATATATATATATATATATATATATATTGTAACGTGACCACATTTAAACCACTACCTCGGTCCACATCGACACGCGACTCGAGGCGCCCCCGCTCGTGTTTCGGTTCCCTGAATTTTCTGCGTATATCAACTCGTAAAACAACTCAACAATTAGCATTCAAACCTCAAATTGAACACTTTCGGTGTCTCCACTCAAAATTCGGACATACGTATTCGACGAGTGGGTCCCACATATGACCTTGACTTGACACGTGACACAAGTCAAATTTTCAAGTCGTTACACAATCATAAACCCCATGTGAGTAGATTTACAATGAACCTTAATTTGCATTAGCACAAAAATATAAAATTCATGATACATAAAAAGTATACTTACGAAGTTCAGCATAGCCTTTTGTTTCCTTCTGTGCTGGATTGTACAATCTCTACTCACCTTTTGTGCTGGTATACGTAAATAGATGTGGATTTTCAGCATAGCCTTTTGTTTCCTTTTCCCTTGAATACTTTTGTTTCCACGAAGTACATTCCAGAAAACATCAGGCTCGCTACCCTCCCTGATTGATGTAGGTTGGGATGAAGACTGTTAAAGGAAAAAAAGATGTCAGGATACATTAAATAGGAGAGGCACAAGATAACTTTATCTTCACCTTGAAAAGCTAGCCGATATAGAGAACATAACAAAGATGAAAAACTTAGACCCGACTAAGAATTTAACAATCAGTACAACCAAAGAAAAACCATGAAAATAGATACTGAACACACTATGGAAAGAACAATGCCATTCCATAGTTTTACATCATCTTAATATAACAGTACAATACACTAATTTTACCAATATTGCACAACTCAATGAAGAATTTTCCCAGCTACATGGGAATTAACGGATAAGATACATGAACTTGTATGTCCCCACTCTACTAACAATTTTTTTGTAACACTCATTTACTTAATCATTCATTCGAAAGATTCTTCTTAGATAATTATTACTTGAAAAAGACTTAATATATATCCTTCCAACCGCACCTAGTAGTCCTTGTGGAAGGTTCCTAACCACCCGAATTAGTTTTCTCGACTCAAAATTTTATTTGCAAAGATTATACCACACGTGTAATTTGACATCACCACTTCTCATACACATAATTAAGGTGCTAACCCCTTTTCAAAGCATATGAAATCATGGATGTCAAATCTTGAAGGAAATCAGTCTGATTTCTCCTAAGCATTTCCAAACCTCTATGGGTATTTCATCTGGGCCACATGCTTTCCCTATTTTCATTCTTTTCAATGCCTCTTTAACTTCTACAATTCTAATATTGCATGTATAATTTACATTTCTTTCTTGGTGTGGGTTTTCATCTATTATAGTATCAACTTGGCCATCATTAAATAAACTATCGAAGTAACTTCTCCATCTCTCCTTAATCCTCCTCGCGAGTTAAAACATTTTGATTTTCGTCCTTAATACATCTTACATGACTTAGGTCTTGTTTCTTTTTATCTCTTAATTTGGCTAGCCTATATATATATATATATATATTGTTCGTCATCTCTATTACCTAACCTTGTATATAGATCTTCCATGAAATTTGTTTTAGCTTTACTAACTACTTTTTTAGCTTATTTTCTAGCTTCTCTATATTGATTGTACGCATCTTTATCTTGACACTTAGGCATTTTCTTATACATCTCTCTTTTAGTCTTAATTGCTCGTTGGACATCCTTGTTCCACCACCATGTTTCCTTCTTTGGAGGTCCCAAGCCCTTAGATATACCTAATATGTTTGATCACACCCTCCTTATGCAACTACTCATTTCTAGCCACACTGTATTAGCATCTAAGTCAAGATTCCAAACATTTTCCTTTAGTAGTTTTTCTCTAAACTCTACTTGTTTACTATGTTTTAGATTCCACCACTTTATTCTAGGGTCGCTAACTCTTTTATTCATATTATTCCGCTGTGTTAGCTTAATATCAAGTACTATTAACTTATGTTCACCAGGTATTACTTTGCAGTCTCTACATAGTTTTCTATCTATTTTTCTTGTTAAAAGAAAATCTATTTGACTCTTGTTATGACCACTACTAAAAGTAATTATATGCGACTCCCTCTTCCTAAAACTAGTATTTGCTAAGACAAGATCATATGCTGAAGCAAATTCTAAAATTGATTCTCCTTCTTCATTTCTATTACCGTAACCAAAACCTCCATGAACTTTCTCAAACCCATCGTTATTTACCCCGACATGCCCATTTAAATCTCCTCCAATAAAAGCCTTTTCATCTAATGGTGTACTCTGCATAAATCCATCAATATCATCCCAAAACTTGTGTTTGATGCTCTCGCTTAATCCTACTTGTGGTGCATAGGCGCTAAGTATGTTCAGTTTTTCGTCTCCAATAATTAATTTAACTAGAATCAATCTATCCCCCATTCTTTTAACCTCTACGACCTTATCCTTATAATCATTATCCACCACAATTCCTACTCCGTTGCATTTTCTATCTATACCAATGTACCACAATTTAAACCCTGTGCTTCCTATTTCTCTACTCTTTTCTCCTACCCATTTTGTCTCTTGGAGGCAAGCAATATTGACTTTCCTTCTAATCATGGTATCTACTAGTTCTATTGACTTCCCCGTAAGTGTTCCTATGTTCCATGTTCCTAAACGAGTTTTTTCTCTCCTTTGTATTTGTTTTTCCTTTCTATTTCTATTTTGTCTAAAAGATCTAGTGTTCGTATCTATGATTTTGTTTTTGTTTTGAACTAGCTTATTTACCCACACCCGTCCTTTGTGTGGGAACCCTTGCTCATTTTTCTTCACATCCGGGCGACGATGTGAAGGGACTAGCTTCTTTACCCACACACGTCCTATGTGTGGGAACCCTTACTCATTTTTTTTCACACCCAGGCGGTGATATGAAACACGCCCTTGCTCATTTCTCACTACACCCGGGCTCCGATGCAGCGCGTCACTAGATGGGAACACCCCAACGTTTATATATGTTTGATCCATTTCATGAAAAATGACAAAAGTTTTACGCTTGCTATCAACCTATCGCAACCCTCATCCATTTTCCAAGAATGAAAAATGAGCTTGGGGCCTCCCTCCCTCCATTTTCGGGTTTGAAAAGTGAGTTTGGGACCTCCCTTACCCATTTTTCGGTATGAAAAAATGGGCGTCAGAGTCCTCCTTTATCCGGACTTGGGACAGGCTATGTAGCGCACATAGTGTACAACATAGGTGGAGTTATTTATAGACATCATTTATCATATTTTATTTTATATTTGAGAGGAAATATTCATTTTACTTTTAATATATTATTTATGTTTTAAATTTTATTATTAATTATTTATTAAGAAAAAATAAAACTTTTCACCAAAGTAAAATTTAGATGTTTTTTTAGATTATTCTTATAATTTTGTTTATGTTATTATTACGAGTCATTTTTGCTTTATTATTAAGAGTAATAAAGACTTGAATGAAAAAGTAAAATAAAACTAACGACTATATACAACCAAATTATATTTTATTGGCTATTTTAATATGTTTGTTCAAATTTAATCATTTAAATATATTTTAAAAAGTAGTAACAAAATTATAAAAGTTTAAATAAAATACAACAACAACAACATAGCCTCAATCCCAAATTAATTGGGTCGGCTACATGGATCAAAATTTTCCATTGTGCTCGATTAAGTGCAATTGATGATGAGCTTTGCAAACCAT
The DNA here is from genome assembly GCA_039657365.1 of Stephania yunnanensis. NCBI lineage: Eukaryota > Viridiplantae > Streptophyta > Magnoliopsida > Ranunculales > Menispermaceae > Stephania > Stephania yunnanensis. The sequence continues at coordinate 45,619,738 of CM077585.1, read as the reverse complement.
TCAAATCCTCCTAATTAATGGATCTCATGTTAACTTTGATATGCCCCTACCTGGTCGAATTTCTACAGTTTTTATCGAGTCAAGTTTTCTAGTTTGAGCATTTGTAGGACGTCTTTGCAGGTGATCAAACCATCGCAACCGCCCTTCCCTATCTTTGTATCAATTGGTGCTACTCCTACTTGTCTTTGAATTTCTATATTTCTTATTCTATCTTTACGAGTTTTACCACACATCCACATAAGCATCTTCATTTCTGCTACGTTCATTTTATGTAATTGTTGTTGTTTTACCGCCCAACATTCACTTCCATAGAGCATAGCTGGCCTAATTGCGGTCCTATAAAATCTTCCTTTTAACTTAGTAGGAACATTTCAATCACAAATCACCCATGTTGCACTCTGCCATTTCTTCCATCCAACTTGAATTCTATGTGTGTGTGACATCATTTCAATGTTACCATCATTTTGTATGATTAATCATAGGTATCTAAAGTGGTTTACCTTAGGAACTTCTATTTCTCCTAATTTTACCACTCCGTCATTTCGATGTCTATAGTGTTTCTAAACTCACAATGCATGTATTCTGTTTTCATCCTACTCAACTTAAAGTCTTTAGATTTTAATGTATTCCTCCAAAGTTCTAATTTCTATTCACTCCATCTTTAGTTTCATCCACTAAGACAATATCATCTCGCAAATAGCATACATCATGGTATATCCTCTTGAATATGTCTAGTTAGTTCATCCATAACTAAAGTAAATAGATATGTGTTTAAAGCTGATTCTTGATGTAGTCATATTGTAATGGAAAGTTCTTTTGTAGCTCCTCCAAATGTCTTTATACTCGTTACTACTCCATCATACATATCCTTAATAGTGTCTATGTATCTAGCATACACTCTTTTTCTTTATAAAACCCACCAAAGAACATCTCTAGGGATCATATCATATGTTTTTTCTAAATCTACGAACACCATATGAAGATCATTTTTCTTTTCTCTATATTTTTCTAACAATCGTCTTACAAGGAAAATCGCCTCCATAATTGACATCCATGCATGAAACCAAATTGGTTCTCTGATATTGTTGTTTCTTTCCTTAGCTTATTGTCAATTATCCTCTCCCAAAGTTTCATAGTGTGACTCATAAGTTTAATTTCCTGGTAGTTTGAACAACTTTGAATGTCTCCTTTGTTTTTGAAGATTGATACAAGCGTGCTTCTTCTCCAACCCATTGGCATCCGTTTTGATTTTAAAATTTTATCGAAAAGTTTATTAACCAAGTCAATCCAATTTCTCCTAAGCATTTTCAAACCACTATGGGTATTTCATCTGGGCCACATGCTTTCTCTATTTTCATTCTTTTCAATGCCTCTTTAACTTCTACAATTCTAATATTGCGTGTATAGTTTACATTTATTTCTTGATGTGGGTTTTCATCTTTTATAGTATCAACTTGGTCATCATTAAATAAACTATCGAAGTAACTTCTCCATCTCTTCTTAATATCCTCTTCGCGCGTTAAAACATTTTGATTTTTGTCCTTAATACATCTTACATGACTTAGGTCTTGTTTCTTTTTATCTCTTAATTTGGCTAGCTTATATATATATATATATATATATATATATATATATTTATTTTTTATTTTTATTTTTTTTTCGTCATCTCTATTACCTCAACCTTGTATATAGATCTTCCATAAAATTTATTTTAGCTTGACTAACTACTTTTTTAACTTGTTTTCTAGCTTATCTATATTGATTGTACACATCTTCATCGTTCTTGACACTTAGTTATTTTCCTATACATCTCTCTTTTAGTCTTAATTGCTCGTTGAACATCTTCGTTCCACCACCATGTTTCCTTCTGTGGAGGTCTCAAACCCTTAGATATACCTAATACGTTTGATCTCACTCTCCTTATGCAACTACTCATTTCTAGCCACATTGTCTTAGCATCTAAGTTAAGATTCAAAACATTTTCCTTTAGTAGTTTTTCTCTAAACTTTACTTGTTTACTATGTTTTAGGTTCCACCACTTTATTCTAGGGTTGCTAACTCTTTTATTCATATTATGTCATCGTGTTAGCTTAATATCAAGTACTACTAACTTATGTTGGGTAGTAAGTGCTTCACCAGGTATTACTTTGCAGTCTCTACATATTTTTCTATCTATTTTTTTTGTTAAAAGAAAATCTATTTGACTCTTGTTATGACAACTACTTAAAGTAATTGTATGTGACTCCCTCTTTCTAAAATTAGTATTTGCTAAAACAAGATCGTATGCTAAAGCAAATTGTAAGATTGATTCTCCTTTTTCATTTCTACTACCGTAACTAAAACCTTCATGAACTCTCTCAAATCCATCTTTACTTGCCCCGACATGCCCATTTAAATCTCTTTCAATAAAAACATTTTCATCTAATGGTATACTTTGCATAAATCCATCTACATCGTCCCAAAACTTGCGTCCCAAAACTTGCATTTGATGCTCTCACTTAATCCTACTTGTGGTGCATAGGCGCTAAGTCTGTTAATTTTTTCATCTCTAATAATTAATTTAACTAGAATCAATCTATCCCTCATTTTTTAAACCTCTACGATCTTATCCTTATAATCATTATCCACCACAATTCCTACTCCATTGCATTTTCTATCTATACCAGTGTACCACAATTTAAACTCTATGCTTCCTATTTCTCTACTCTTTCCTCCTACCCATTTTGTCTCTTGGAGGCAAGCAATATTGACTCTCCTTTTAATCATGGTATCTACTAGTTCTATTGACTTCCCCGTTAGTGTTCATATGTTCCATGTTCCTAAATGGATTTTTTTCTCCCATTTGTATTTGTTTTCATTTCTATTTCTATTTTGTTTAAAAGATCTAATGTCCGTATCTATGATTTTGTTTTTATTTTCGTGTTTGTTTTGAACTAGCTTCTTTACCCACACCCGTCCTTTATGTAGGAACCCTTGTTTATTTTTCTTCACATCCAGGCGACGATGTGAAGGGACTAGCTTTTTTACCCACACAGTCCTATATGTGGAAACCCTTGCTCATTTTTCTTCACACTCAGGCAGCGATGTGAAACACACATTTCCTCATTTCTCACTACACTCGGGCTCCAATGCAGCGCGTCGCTAGGTGGGAACGCCACAACGTTTATATATCTTTGATCCATTTCATGAAAAGTGACAAAAGTTTTACGCTGGTTGTCAACCTATCGCAACCCTCCCCTATTTTCCAACTTTTCGAATGAAAAATGAGCTTGGGGCCTCCTTTACCCATTTTTCGGTATGAAAAAATGAGTCCTTGGGACCTCCCTATGTACCCATTTTAGGTGGAGTTAAAAGTTTATAAAAAAAATGAAATACGTATTTAATCCTCCTCTTTTATCCACTTAGACTTTAACACCAGTTTGCATTATATGTAGCGCACGACACGTTTACGTATACAATACCAACTAGGATGGAGTTAAAACCTGTTTAAATAAAATAAGATTTTTAAATACAATATTTAATACATGGTTTCATTGGCTGACAACCAGTTAACCACCTGGCAGACATGTTTAACACGACCTTCTACCACGCACTGACAAATGCAATGGGGATGGCCAAATTGGTAGAGGATAAACTCCTAGCCAATAGAACTTCCTACAAAGCCCCATACGCCCCCTAATAACCACCAATCCACCACCGGGGGAGGGGGGAAAGCTACCCTCAACTACACCCAAATTACCGTCCACTTTCAAACGACTAACCCCAACTGAAATGGCTGCCTAACGTGAAAAGGGTATGTGTTTCAAGTTTCAACTGTGATGAAAAGTTTGTGCCAAGACATCGCTGCAAGACTAAACAAATGTTGTGTATCGTGGCTGAGGATGATGTGGATCCAATGTGCCTTTTCCATGAGTTTAGCAATCTTGTTAAATCATTCCCTCTGGAACCCCAACCTGAACCACCAAAACTCACCCAAGAGGCACCAACTATTTCTTACAATGCCTATGTGGGACAGAATGCCCCAATTGCCTTCGGACTGCAGGGTACAGTCAAGGCCAATGAGTGACAGTCCTGGTCGATATTGGGTCGACTCACAATCTCATTCAAACAAGAGCTGCTAAATTTCTTGGATTTGTGGTAAGCCCAGCTGAGCAACTCACAGTCACAATGGGAAATGGATAGTGTTTGGGTTGTACTGGAGTGTGCAAAGAAGTTCCATTATGCCTAGGATTCTACCATGGGGCTATAGATTTATGCATTCTCCCTTTATATGGGGCTGACATTGTACTGGGAATACAGTGGTTAAAGGCAATTGGCTGTGGACTACAATGAATTGTTTATGGAGTTTCATCACCGGGACAAACTAGTACAACTTCCTGGCATCCGTCCCACGCGCTGCACCGAGTTGTCCCTTGCCCAAGTTAAGAAGTCGGACCATAACATGGGAGTAGTTAAATTGTTCCATCTATCAATTACTCCTCTTCGACGTTGCAGACCTCTGAACCCTCGATCCCTCACCAATTTCAGCCCCTCTTACATGAATTTTCTAAGGTGTTCTCTACTCCACTGGAGCTTCACCTAACTAGGCCTACTGATCACCGCATTCTACCACTCTTGGGTTCCACCACTATTAATGTCAAACCATATTGTTATCCTCACTTCCTGAATGGTGAGAATGAACATATGTTTAGGGAGATATTGGCCGATGGCTTAATCAGACCAAGTACAAGCCCCTTTTCATCCTCTTTCCTATTGGTTCGAAAAAAAAAAGATGAGACTTGGAGGTTTTGTGTGGAGTGTAGGGCCCTTAATGCTGTCACTATGAAGGATAGGTTTCCAATAACAACAATGGATGAACTCTTGGATGAGTTACATGGTGTTAAGGTGTTTACGAGCTGGATCTGAGGGCCGGCTATCATCAACTCAAAATTCACAAGGAGGATATCCACAAAACAACTTTCAGAACTCATGATGGTCACTTCGAATTTGTAGTGATGCCTTTTAGGTTGTCCAATCCACCCTCTTCATTTCAAGCTACCATGAATGACATCTTTCGCCCACTCTTGCGAAGGTATGTCTTATTTTTCTTTGATGACATCTTTATATACACCCCCTCTTGGGATTCCCATGTTGCACACTTACATTCTGTCCTATAGATTTTGAGTGCCAACAAGTTTTATGTGAAGCTCTCCAAATGCGAATTTGGGTCTTCCTCCCTTGTGTATTTGGGCTACATTATTTCAGAAGCAGGGGTGTCTTTAGATCCTGATAAAATTGAAGCTATTTGTTGAAGGTTGATTCAAAATTAGATTTGAATTAGTCAATAAATATTTCAGTTATTGTTAAGATTTTTCTCCTTATTTTTCTGTTTTAGTTAGTCAAAGTTAGGGGCAAAATATCTGGTTGTAGTTGAGTAATTTCAGCTTTTAGTTAATTGTAAGCCTATAATAGGCACTACCAATTCAGAAATTGAATAAGTGAAGCAAAACAGAATTCTATGTTGGTTTATTCTTTTCTTCTTTTCTATCTTCACTTCAAAACCACAACATGGTATCAGAGCTCCTTTTCTTAAGGGGCCTGCGTGAATTACAACCTTGAGTTACAACCAGACTTACAACCTTGAATTACAACCATAATTACAATCTTTTTGAGCAATGGATCCAGCAGTTTTCTCCACTCGACTTGCACCTCCAATTTTCGATGGAACAAGCTATCAGGTGTGGGCTGTTAAAATGGAAGCTTATCTTGATGGAAACGACTTGTGGGAGGATGTTGACGACTTGTGGGAGGCTGTTGAACATGAATATGAAGTTTCTCCTCTTCCAAATAATCCAACAGTGGCTCAAATGAAACTTCACAAGGAGAGGAGACAAAGAAAATCAAAAGCCAAAGCAAGCTTGTTTGCAGCTGTCACATCCACCATCTTCACCAGAATCATGACGATGAAAACGGCACATGAAATTTGGAATTTCTTGAAGGGAGAATATGAAGGAGATGAAAGAATCAAAGGCATGCGGATGATAAACTTGATTCGAGAATTCGAAATGCAGAAAATGAAGGAATCAGAAACGATCAAGGATTACTCCGATAGACTTCTTGCCATAGCCAATAAAGTAAGACTCCTTGGTACCAACTTTGATGATTCCGAATAGTTCAAAAATTCTAGTCACTGGTCTCCGACAAATTTGAAGTAACTATTTCCTCTTTGGAAAATACTAAGGATGTGTCAAAGATTAGTTTGGCGTAATTATTGAATGTTTTGCAGTGCTCAAGAACAAAGAAAGATGATACAAGAGGAAGGTACTATAGAAGGTGCTTTTCTAGTAAAGACAAAAAATTATGGAGGAGAGAAATACATGAAGCACAACAACATTGAAGAAACATATCCACCTTGACCACATTGCAAAAAGACAAATCATCCACAAAGAAGATGTTGGTGGAGGCCTGATGCCAAGTGTAGGAAATGCGGACAGATTGGGCATATGGAAAAGATTTGCAAATCACAAGAAGAAGGAAAAATTGCAGCAGTGCAAAATCAAGAGGAAGAATTATTTTGATAATTATGCTTACCCAATTTTGAATCAAGGAGGAGTGTTGAAGGTTGATTCAAAATTAGATTTGAATTAGTCAATAAATATTTTAGTTATTGTTAAGATTTTTCTCCTTATTTTTCTGTTTTAGTTAGTCAAAGTTAGGAGCAAAATATATGGTTGTAGTTGAGTAATTTCAGCTTTTAGTTAATTGTAAGCCTATAATAGGCACTACCAATTCAGAAATTGAATGAGTGAAGCAAAACAGAATTCTATGTTGGTTTATTTTTTTCTTCTTTTCTATCTTCACTTCAAAACCACAACACTATTCAACTGTGGCCGTTACTTAGCAACCTTAAACAATTGAGGGGATTCTTGCGCTTGGCTGGTTATTACAGGAAGTTTGTTTCCTATTTTGCAACAATTGCAGCTCCACTGACTAACCTGCTAAGGAAGGATGCCTTCACTTTGGATGCTGCAGCTACAGGAGCTTTTAAAAATGTCAAGAAAGCATTAATGTCCACCCATATCCTAGCTCTCCCCGACTTTGGGGATCAGTCACCATCAATACAGACGCCTCATGAGTTGGCATAGGGGTAGTGTTATCTCAGCAAAATCATCCTATTGCTTTTTTAGCAAGATCCTTGCACCTCGATTGCAGGTAGCTTCTACATACGTTAGGGAGTTCTATGCAGTTAAGGAGGTTGTGAAGAAGTGGGGCCAGTACCTTCTAGGACTCAGGTTCCTGATCATCACGGACTATCAAAGCTTAATGGCAATGTTACAACAGACAATTAACACTCATGAGCAGCAGAAATGGATTTCGAAATTAATGGGATATGATTTTGAGATCATCTACAAGCTTAGGAATTCCAATGTACCAGCTGATGCACTTTCTAGGTGTCACGAATCCTCTCTAGTACTCTTAAGCTCTGTATCTCAACGTATATCAGCTATTCTAGTGGCCCTCAAGGAGTACTACCTGACCGACCCTGTTGGCCAAGCTCTATGGGCCAATATCACCTCATCAGATCCTCCTCCTCATGGTTATGTAGTTAGAGATGGGCTCCTACTCTATCACAATCGAATTCAGGTGCCCAACTCAACAACATTACAGTCACTGCTTCCCACCTTCAGCTGGGAAGAGTACTATCTTGGGGGTTGTGGATCGTTTGTCCAAAACGGGTCATTTTTGTGCCCTCCCTGCTCACGTGACAACAATTTCACTTGCCTCCACTTTTGTCCAGGAGATCTTGTTGGGTTTATGATCTCTGTACCCAACTTAAGTTCGGTACTAGTTAAGAGGAGATAACCACTTATATACTTCACTATGGAGTTTCAATTATCTGATGTGGGACTATTATTTCGGTTCACGCATCTCAACAAATCTGCAGACATCATGGAGTGCCCTCCTCAATCATCTCCGACAAAGACCCTATATTCATGAGCTCTTTCTAGCACGAATTCTTCAAGCTATAGGGCACAAACCTCTCCATGAGTAGTGCCTATCATCTCCAAACTGATGACAGACTGAAGTGACGAGTCGCTGTTTGGAGACATACTTAAGGTCTTTTGTTTACGAAGTCCCCAACACCTGGGTGCGGTACCTACCCTGGGCCGAATGATCGTACAACAATGCCTGACAATCATCCATTAAGATGACCCCTATGAAGCTGTATATGGCAGGGCCCCTCTTTCCCTACTTGATTACGTTCAAGGTTCCACTTCAATATCTACACTGGATGAGTTGCTCCAATAGAGGACTGACATCTTACTCAAGCTGAAACAGAATTTGTCCAATGCCCAGCACAGAATGACTTGTCAAGCCAATGCCCATCGTACTGATGTAGTGTTTGAGGTGGGGGACTGGTATTCCTCAAACTTCAGCCTTATCGCCAATCGTCAATAGGTCATAGACGAAACCAAAAGCTCTGCAAGCGCTTCTATGGCCCCTTTCGCATCTTTAAAAGGATTGGTTCAGTGGCATATCGACTTGCACTCCTAGATGATGCCCTAATCCTGATGCCTTCCATGTTTCATCGCTGAAACATTGCTTTGGCGATCCCTGCTCTCACTCTACACCTCTGCCTATTGAATTCAGGAGCCCCAACCCACTCTTCCATCTTACAGCTGTTCTTGATCAGCGGGTCATTCTCATTCAAGGTCGACGGGTCGCTTAGATCCTGGTTCGTTAGGAAGGCAACCCGCAACGGAGGCAACTTGGGAGTTGGTTCAAGACTTCAAAACCAATTGTCAAATTTTCACCTTGAGGACAAGGTGTCTCTTGATGAGGAAGGTAATGATACGGGCCAGACTTAGGGCCTTTCCAATAGTGGTGATCATGAGGCTAGGACCCCTGCTGTCCCTGTTGATCTAGAAGAAATCCAGCCCAGTAGGAGGTCCACAAGAGTTGAGAAAGAACCCATAAGGTTCAAAGACTACGTTAAGTGAGACATTAGTGCGTCAGTATTAGAGTCTATTAGTCTAGCTGAAGTATGTTAAAAGATTCATGTAATTCTATTAGAGGGATGTGATCACGTTTAGGGTGGCAAAAAAAGGGTCCGAGAACGGGTACAGGTCCGGACACCCCCTTAATAACAACTAAAAATAGTGTCTGAAACGTACCCGTTTTTGAAACGGACACTTTTTGTGTTCGGACCCGTATGTTTTTAATACATACAAGAACCATTTTTTTTTTGTCTAGACACGTTTTTTTAATATAGTGAATAAATATTTTTCACCTAATTATTAACAAAAATGCATTATTTTTATGTTATGTATTCCATCACTACAAAAAAAAAGTTATATATTCAAAATTCAAGTCTTATAAGTTTTCATACAAAAATAACATCATCATTAATGAAATTACAATACAAACATCATGACAGTTTCAAAATATCCCTATAAATAAATAAAATATTATTTAAATTAATAGCTAAACGGGTACCCTTTTTTAAGAAACTTTGTTCTGACCCGAACCCCTTTTTTTAAAATGGACAAAAAAAACATATCCCGACCTGTATTTTTTTTTTTGAAAAAACTATGTCCAAATCCGTTTAAAACGAGTCCGGACAAATGCAGACAAACGGGTCCGAACACTTTTTGCCACCGCTAATCACGTTGTAGTGAGGTGTCAGGACAATCATGTATGAACGTTGGCAACAAACGTGTGGGAAGATATACATATATAATGAATGAATGATCAGTGGGGGGGTAAGCAATATCAACCCTTCTTTCTTAATTCTCTGTTTTTCCTTCTCTTTCCCTTCTAATCTTTTTTCTGTCTATCTCAATTCCAACCTTCTCACCCTATCCGATCCAGTTGGTGACTTGGCCAACTGAAGTTGCAACAGAAGGGATGCCGCGGGAAATGAAATCAATATCGAAAATGGAACCAACCCAGGGTCGATGTTGAAAGTTAACCAGTCCAGGGTAGTTTGTATTGCTTTTTCTTGTAATGAATACATGTCTAAAAACATTGACACTCAAGGGAAAACTAAGTTGTGTGCATTTAACGATAAAACAATTCACCAATCTCCATGAGTTCAATGTTAATTGAGCAGGATGCACTTCATAGCTACAACGCAATTCATAAATGAAAAGGTGAGGAGGAAGCCTAAAACCTACTACTATTGTAGCTTTGAAAACACAAAGATCCTTCGTGGCATTGCAAGTTCTCTCTAACAGCAACGCAACTCGACAACGATAAGGAAGATGAATACAAAAGTAATTGCCGGTAGATCCAATGTCACGAGGATCGACAATTGAAGAGGGATAGTTAAAGGCTTCCAAAGAGCTATGGAAAGTTTTATTATTTCGGCCCCATGCCATTGTCTCAACGAGATTATGACATCTATGTCCTGGCAAGCCTAAGCAAATAACATTGGAATAAAAAATGGACAAAGATGTACATGGGTTTGGCATTTCCTGGGGATGCGCCAGAACAACTCCTTACTTGATGAAAATGGATTGAAAAAAAAATGTTTCCACAAACAAGTACAAGAAAAGAAAAACAAAGATTAAAAAAGACGAAAACCAAGAACAAGTTGAAGAACATGAAAAAGAAATGGAAGAACTTGAACACCAAAAAATAAGTGAAAAAACTAGAAAGCAAGGAAAAATTACTTAAGATTAGATGGAGAAAGAAATGGTCCATCACCTTTTATATAAGGAAAACATGCACGAACTATGGAGCCATCAAAATGTAATAAGATATCCCACCAATTTGGTTTCAATGCGGTCAAACTCTCCAATAATATGGTTTCAATGCAGTCAAAGTCTTCAACAACATGGTTTCAATGCGATCAAAGTTTCCAACAACATGATTTAGTTGTGGTCAAAATCTCTAACACTAATTGCAAGTAAGTAATTAAAAGTAAAATGTTTCTTTGGCTTGATGAATAGTATCACTATTCACCAAGTCAAAGAAAAACTTCTTTGACTTGAAATATTCTTCAACTTGATCAATAGTGATAATCAAGCCAAAGAAGGGTTTCTCGGCTCCATAAATTATAACGAGTCAAACTTTAACCTCGTGTCATTTATAGTCAAGTAAGGCCACCGATACGCCTCGAGACACGCAACACTTGTTTAGTATATTTAAACTAAAATATACAAAATATTTTTTGACTTCATGAATAGTGTCATTATTCACCAAGTCATGAATAGTGTCACTATTCACAAAGTCAAAGAGAAGTCTTTGACTTGAAGTAATCTTCCACTTGATAAATATTGTCAATATTCACCAAGTCAAAAAGAGGTCTTTGACTTGAAATATTCTTTGACTTGATGAATAGCGATCATCAAGCCAAAGAAGGGTTTCTATGGCTCCATAAATTATAACGAGTCAAACTTTAACCTCGTGTCACTTATAGCCAAACTAGGCCAGCGATAAGCGTCGAGATGCACGACACTCATTGTGTATTAAAGTATAATATATAAAATATACTTTAACTTGATGAATAATGTCACTATTCACCAATTCAAATAGAGGTCTTTGACTTGAAAAGATCTTTGACTTGATGAATAGTGTTACTATTTACCAAATTAAAGAGAGGTCTTTGGCTTGAAATAATGTTTGACTTGATGAATAGTTTCACTATTCACCAAATGAAAGAGAAGTTTTTGGCATGAAATATTTTTTGGCTTAAAATATTCTTTGACTTGAGGTAATCTTTTACTTAATGAATAGTGTCGTTATTCACCAAGTTAAAGAGAGGTATTTGACTTGATGAATAATGTCACTATTCACCAAGTTAAAGAGAGGTTTTTGACTTGAAATATTCTTTGACTTGATGAATAGTGATCATCAAGCCAAAGAAATATTTATTTGGCTCTATAAATTGTAACTGTGAAATCCGAAAATTTCGTAAACTTGATTAGATAACTAATTAAGTATTTTCGAGTTTTAATTATAGTTTAAGTATCCGAGGTGGGACCCACGCATTACGGATCAAAAATCATAACGTAAATTGTTATTTTTTATTATGAATACCTAGTGTATATTATATGGTACTTTATCGTAAAGTCAGGGTGTGTTAAGATGTATCCTCAATTTGTCATAATCGGGGTTGTAAGCGTGTGTCTAAAGGGCACAAGTGCAATAAAAATTATTGGTTGTTTGAAATCTAGTAAGCAAGTGTTAAGTATCACGCAGGGATTTTGCCATGATTTACGTGCAAGTTGGGATCGGTGACAGTGGAAAATAAGAATGAAGTTGTTGTAAGGCCTTGCCTCGATTTTGATATCGGTTAGCGGTGATCGAAGTTGAGATTATGTCCAAATTGGTGCAAGTTTGGCCAAGTATGGTAAGATAATTGGTCTGGATGATTTTGATATGCCGTGGATAGATCTGATCATCAGGCAGGCTTAGACGGGCTCGGGTTGGGCCTAGGCGAGCTTTTTTTAAAGCCCTGTCCAGGCCCGCTCAAGCCCGCTCCTAAGTGTTGCGGGTACAAGCCCGCCCAAACTCGTAACAGGTCAGGCTTGGGCTGAGCCTAAATGCGTCTTTAAAAAAAGTGAACCATAACTTTTTTTGCCATAGCGCACTAAGAAATCAAAGCGAATCAAAATTGAAAACAATCACGAAAGAACCAAACTTCCACAACTTAAAATAATAACATAAAACGGCAAATTTCTCATGTCCAAATCTCAAACTTACCATAACAACAAAAATAACTATTAAAAATATAAGTATAGAACTAAAAAAAATATAGATGGATAACATATAAATTATAAGATTGATTGAGAATGTATAAATTATAATTTATTAATTTTCAAAGTATTAAAAAAATGTTTTGAAAATTGATTAGTGAACCAGAACATGTTATAATAAATATATACATATGTAGTTAGATGACAAGAACAAGAGAATTAGCATATTGATTAAGACTTTAGTGTAGCATTTGGGCAACCAGGGTTCAAATCCTTACTTCCTCACTTTTTAAAGATATATATACATATTTCTACATTTTGGACACAAGTGTATACGGGCGGGCCAGGTCGGGCTTGGGTTGATAAGTGCGAACCTAAGCCCGACCCACAAAATAGCGGGCTTTCACGGGCTTGGGCCGGACCGAGTCCTATTGAGGTTTTCAAGGCCCAATCTCAGCCTATGTTAACTGGGCCCAGGCCAGGCTGGGCAAGTACCAGCCTAGTGATCAGGTCAAGTCGTGGACAAAGTTAAGATTTTTGGAGATTTAGTGTGACCAAAACTAGTGGTATGGAAGTTTTATGAAGATAGACTATTTTGTCGAGAGTTTAGTTCAATTCGGTAAAAAACCATATCAAAAACGAATGTCGAAAGTTAAAACATGTCAAAAATAGGGATTTCAGGAATTGATAAATAAAAATTAGGTTGATGATATGCAACTGAGGGTTTATATATAAATATATATATAAACTCATTCGTTTCATTCTACTTTCTTTTAACCGAATGTTGAAAGCATTTTACCTAAACCCTCAAATATTTTCTTTTGATCCACGATCTCCCAATGCCCGATTTTCGTTCTATTTCTCTCTGCAAAATTGTAGAGCATCGCGAGACGGTCAGTTCAAACTAAGTTTTCGCATGTAAAGATGAGGTATTCGGTTTGGAATTCTGTAAATTCTTAAATCAGGGCATTTTCCCTCAATTTAGTTTGAATTCTAGCGATTTCTCGATTTCTTTCGCGAGTTTTTAATAGAAATTGATAGGGATTGTTGTGAATTGATATATTGAATTGATTTGCGTCACTTTGAAAAAAAATTAACGACGTAGGTTAGGGTTTTGAGGAGTTGAATTAATGAAATTCAGTTGATAACTCTTTTGAAGATGTTTTATTGTTAAAATTGATTGACATTAGGATTCTGGACAAATGCATTATTGATTTTTGTTTGAATTGACTCCACTGGCTGTGAAAATATTTTAAATGTGGTATTGAGTGATTTTCTAGTGTTTGGTGTCGAGTTTTAAGGATTTAATTGCGAAAATATTGATTTGGAGAAGCTTTTTAGTTCAAAATAAATAAAGTTTGCCTAGTCGATATGTTATATTGGAAAATTTATAACATCTCCGTCGGTGATCCGATTTGAGTGTTCTTGTAGTCTATGAAAAGTAGAACATGAGTACTACAAGTTCGTTTTAGGTCATTATGACAAATATTGATGTTTTCAAGGTTAAAAAGTTACCTTAAATTGGCTAGTTGAAAGCTAATTGAAACAATTATATAAATTATTATTTTTGAAAACTGTTGTCAAACGTACTTTGGCTGCAATTTTTATTGGGTTTCATGATTTGGTTTTACTAGAAGTTTGACCCATAATAATGTAGGGTATGCAGGAAAGCTATTGGAGTCATTTTTTAGGTGATCCGATGCTTCGAGAACCCTGAGAATTTAGCTCAAAGTTTATCGGTTGTAAGTAAACCCTACAGTGGTTTTTTACTATTTATGAAATTTATCTTTGTACCTGCATTTGTGTTTAGTGTTCATTGCATTTCACATCATTTTTTGTCGTGCATACATATCATCCACATAGAGTTGCCCTTACTACGGTCGTAAGAGTGTGAGGTGTTCCGCTTCAAACTAGACGTACTACAGACATCTATGGTGAGTAATGTCGACTCCGGGGTAGCATGCATTGAAATGATAGGATTGTTCTAGGTTCATCGTGAATGAGCCTGCTTGTTATGAGCTTAGAATAGGAAATAAGGGATCCACGTTGTTATATAAATTTGTTTTTATTTGGAAATGCAATTAGATGTCTTCATATATTCAGAGCAATATTTGCATAAGTATAGGGCAAGGGAATAATTTACTTACCCAACATCTTCAAGTCGTTTTTTATGATGTCAGGTTTTTGGTGAAGATTAGACAGAACGGAAAAAGCTCGAAGATCTTCGGTGAGTATTTTAAGTATAAAAGTTTAATTTTCTTATTGTAATAACTTTATATATATATATATATTGTTTTGGGTTTTGGGTAAGTATAGGTCGTGAAATACTTTTGAATAGGTTATGAGAGTCACATAAATTAGTTTGACGTTAAGAGGTTTATGATTCCGATTTTTGGATTATAAAGTTGTAACTAAGGTATCAGAGACTCTAAGGTATCGGAGACAATAGTATGATTTCTTAATTTGCTCCAATTAAGTAAAATAAGTATTGAGTTTCATTGAGGATATAAATTTAGTTTTTGAGCTTTACTAAGGATTAAAATGGAAAGTATTTTGAGGCATTATGTTAAATGTAAAGTTTAAGAGCCCGATTAGAATAATTAGGCTAATTTGAGATTTAACGAGACGGGTCTTGAAAAAGTTGGTATCAGAGCTTAGATTTGGCTCAATTGAGGATAAACTTTGGTTGAGAACAAAAGGTGATTGAGCGTGATTAGTTGGAAAGTTATTGTGAGTTGGGGATACTATGTTATTGTGATATATTTATTGTATATTATTATATTATTACTAGATATGCGATAGAAAGTTATTCTCTATGTACGTTCGATATTCAACTCGCGAGATATGACGAGTGAAATTAGGAACAAACAATTCAAAAGAGAATAGACTTGTGAAACGAAACTAAGCGTATGGAAATTAAAATAGACCCAAGAACTCAAAGTTCACAATGGTGTTGTAAGTAGCTCAATATCAATATAACTGAGAAAATTTATCGGTTGTAAAATCAATAGGAAACTGGTTGAGCAAGAAGTCTAAATGGTTCTGGAACCTAAATACTGAATATGGACTCATTTGAAAATTGAAAGTATCAAACTACTACAATTTTGAGACACTCAGGAAAATGCAAAAACAGACTTAAATTAAGTTTCAAACGATTGAGAATCGTTTGTAAATATAAAATGAAATTGAGGCTTTTGGTAAGCATAAAATATGGATTATCCGAGTTTTAGAATGAGGTTAGTACAGGTTGAAAGGGTAACTAAATACCTATTTTACGAAGTATTGGTTTGATTTATAACCAATTAAGAGTTGCTTCTGAAAAAATCTTAAATGAAAATAAAAATAAGACGTGTTTTCGAAAATAGAAATTGATTAGACAAATTGAGTTTGACTTGAAAAATCACAATGGGATTGTGATAGGATCAGTTAAATTTTCTAAGTTGGTTTCTTTGAAAATATAAATATTTTGAAGTAAAGTATCGTCTCCTTTTGCAAAAAAAAAGAAAAAAACCACATGTGGAATATAGAATAGAACCATGGTTTGAAACAACCAAATGACATATAAGTAGAAGTATTGAACATTTTGGATTGTTTTTTACTTAAGTTGCTTAATTATAAGCGACGTTAAGTACAATGTTTCTATGACTCAAACAAAGTAATGGAAAAAAGAATAGAAATATACAAGTTAGAAGTAATCTTTGCTAACACCGGATTATGTATTACGAAACAAAGATTAACGAAATTTCTAACTTGAAAATGAAAGGTGTAACAATAAGATTAACGTGTTAGAAGTTGAGATTTGGGAAAATTGGTATGAAAATAGTTAGGACTAGCTATTAAATAAAACATAAGTAGTTGTATTTTGAAATTTAAAGTACTCAATAGTCACTTCTAACCAAATTAAGTTATGATGCCTATCACTACAACTTAAAATATAACAAAGGAAGAGATAGATGTATTGATGGAATATTCGTTAGTGATTTGTATAGGAAGTCACTAAGAACTATACAACAAGAATTTTCATTTATAAGATTTAAAGGTTTGAAATATCATCCTTTAAGAGTTTGATTAGATGTCAAGTTAGTAAGAGTTTGGAAATTCAAATTCTTCTATATCTTGAAATGAACAATAATGGAAAAGTGAATTCCTAAAAATGAAACTGATGAACAGTAATATACTTTTATTTTTGAGAAAAAGAAAAGTCGAGAAATCTTAGACAAATGAAAACTCAAGGCAATAACAAACATTAGAACTGTTTGGTTCGTAAAATTTCTTTGTTTCTAATAATGATTACCTAAGAAAGACTTCGATTCATTGAATGATAGCAAGAAGTCGCACTGTCTTTAGCTATAATTTTGAAAAGAAAAGAGATGAAACAAATTATTTTTCTAAGTTAAGTTAAAGAAGCTATAAGTGGTCTAAGTGTTGAACGGGGATGTAATAAGTCTATAACGGGACGAGAACGAGATCATTGTGAGAATATCTAACATTAAAAAATATTGAACGGCATAGAGTCTGTGTATAAAATAAAAAAAATGAGATGTTGATATGACTTGCGAATGCTCGAAATGACATGAATGGACTCCTTTAGTCAACGTAAGACATTGGAGTAGTAATGCATGACCAAAAATCTAAATAACTCTATATCATAATCATGATTCATTCACAACATAAAAGATCAATGTGATGACACATGTTTTTGAATAATCAAATGAATTGATGATAGTCATAATAAAAGAGTCTATAATGTTTCATTAGAGTCAATTCAAAGTTGAATTATAAGCAACTAAATGATCAAGAAACTCTCACATACACATTGAAAAAGGAGATTTTAGGTCAACGAGTCTCGATCAAATTAGGATTTCAAACTATAAGTTTGATGAAACTTAATATATATTCACAAGGATCTTACAAGGAAGTAAACTAAAAAAGTTGAAAATGTTGAACCAAAGTAGTGTATAATTGATATAAGTGAATATGTCGTATATTGGTTCAAATGTTGTGCTACACCACATAATCAGTTAGTGGTGTAAATTTCAATCACTGGGTTATTGTAAATTGGAGTTGATGTAAGATGCATTTATGGACAGTGAAGATAGAAATAAAAATGAAAAGAGATGTACAACTTATAGCTCAGTTAGTAAGTGTTATACGCATTGGTTTGAATTGAATAAAACGTAATATATATGGCTAAGATATTTTTGAAAAATTCAATACTCTTCCACTGTAAACTAAGAAAAGTCAGAAGTACATTTTGAGTAGAGATGGAAAAGAGATAACATATTTATAAATTTGTATGTGATACAAGTAAAAAGTTATACTATAAGAGTATGATCAAGGAATATGTTGATCTCTATTGAAATCCGTATATCTACTCAAGGAAATGATAATTGTCTCTATTCAAGTAAGGAAAGAAGTCTAGCGAACAGTTAGTGATTGTGATCGAGATGATAGGAAATCTCATAAATTAGAGAAATGATAGAAATCAACGTGAGTAAGTTGGGAATATGGAAATCAGAGTGGTGATCGGGGCAATCTAGAAGAGATTGGTAGTTATGTGAAAGTAATGAAGTTTATTGTGAACTCATGAATACAAAATGGATTGACGAAGTTAGAAAACTCATTAACTTTCTAACCAGTTAAAGGAAAAGTTAATTGAAATGGCTGACGAGTTGGAATTGGTAATTGCTTTCTTGTCCACAAATCTAAATGATATTATGAGTATAAATTCAAAGAGTGAGTGAGAGTTGAATGACGTGTCAAGTTGCATTTTTTGATCGGATTGAAATTTGAGATCACTTGTCATGGGATGACAAATGTAATTGAGATCTATAGTCATGAGATGACTATATAATTTCAATTTTTATTGAGAAATGCTAGAATTTTGAAGGATCAAATAGACATGCAATTGTTCTTTGTATTTAATGTTGTGCTCGAATATTGTTTGCATCACTATGAGATTTTAGACTGATGATAGTTTAAGAAATGATTAGTCGATAATTCAAATAAAAAGTTGATCGGTGATGAGAAAGCAAACTGGGATGTATATAAAAGGAGTTTGGTAAATAGGAAAAAATTATCAACGGTTTGTGAAATTTGACTAAGTTAAGAATGAAAATGGTTTTATTGAAAAGCAAGATAGGCTAGATCTTGCTAAATATTAACACTTGAATGAGATTCAAGGCATGAAATAAGTAGTGAAGAAAAGTAAGGTTATTGGATATTCCACAAAATTGATCGTTTAACTTGTCAGAAATTTACAAAATGTCAGGATTGATTGAGAAGTTGTTATGACTTTTCATTAAACCAAGAAAATGAAAATAAATAGTTGAAACGTTTATGATCTCTACCACCGAATTGTCGATTACAATGAAAGTGATTGGGTCCAACTAACGATTTCACCTTGGAAATGATTTTTACAAGATCAGATTAAAAGAATTGTATATGAAGGATCATATTCTCATATCTCTTTTGGTTCAGTAACCTGTAAGTTTAAATTTTGATAACTAAGTTTTTTATTAGTTGGCAAGAATTGTGAAATTCTAGAATTTCATAAACTTGATTCGATGACTAATTAAATATTTTCATATTTTAATCGGAGTTTAGGTATTTGAAGTGGGGCTCACGCATAATGAGCCAAAAATCATAATGTAAAATGTTATTTTCCGATGATGAATGTCTAGTGTGTATTATTTGGTACTTTGTCGTAAAGTTGAGGTGTGTTGAGGTGTATATTCAATTTATCATAATCAGGGTTGTAAGTGTGTGTCTAAAGGGCGCAAGTGTAATAAAAATTATTGGTCGCTTGAAAATTAATAAACAAGTGTTAAGTATCACGTAAGAATTTTGCCTCGATTTATGTGCAAGTTGGGATCGGCGGTAGTGTAAAATGAGAATGAAGTTTTTACAAGACCTTGCCTCGAATTTCGTATCAGTTAGCGGCGATTGAAGTTAGATTAGATCCAAATTAGTGCAAGTTTGGCTAAGTATGGTAACAGAATTGGTCCGGATAATCTTGATATATCGTGGATAAAGTTAAGATTTTTGAAATTTTGGTGTGACCAAAACTAGTGTTGATTATGACATTTTATTAAAATGGACTGTTTTATCGAGAATTTGGTTCAATTCGATGAAAAACTAGATCGAAAACGAGCATCTAAAGTTAAAGCATATTAAAAATATGAATTTCGTGAATTAATAAATAAAAAGAAATCAAGTCGATGACAAGCAAGTTTATATATAGATATATATAAAATCAAAAACTCATTTAATTCATCTCAATAGAATGTTGATAGCGTTTTACCTAAACCCCTCAAATCTTTTCTTTCAATCCACGATCTCCTTATATCAAATTTTCGTTCAGTTTTCTCTTCGCAAAATTGTAGAGCATTGCGATATGGTCAGTTCGAGCTTAGTTTCCAAAGCGGAGACAAGGTATTCGGCATGAAATTTAGTAAATTCTCAATTCATGACATTTTCCCTCAATTCAATTTGAATTCTTGCAATTTTTCAATTTCTTTCGCGGGATTTTAATAGAAATTAGTAGAGATTGTTGTGAATTGATATGTTGGGTTGATTTGTTTCAATTTGGAATAAATTTCGACGACGTGGGTTAAAGTTTTGACGAATTGAATTAATGAAATTCAGTTGATAACTCTTTTGAAGATATTTTTGTAGTTAAAATTGATTTGCATTAGGATTCTAGAGAAACTTGGATTAATGATTTTTGTTCGAATTGACTCCACTAGCTATGAAAATATTTTTAATGTGGTATTGAGTCATTTTATGGTGTTTGGTGTCGAGTTTTAAGGATTTAATTGTGAAAATATTGATTTGAAGAAACGTTTCAGTTGAGAATAAATAAAGTTTGCCTAATTGACAGGTCGTATAGGAAAATTTATAAATTCTCCGTCAGTGATCTGATTTGAGTGTTCTTGGAGTCTATGAAAATTAGGACATGAGTACTACAAGTTCGTTTCAGGTCATCATGACAAATATTAAGGTTTTCAAGGTTAAAAAGTTACCTCAAGTAGGCTAGTTGAAAGCATGTTGAAACAGTTATATAAATTAATATTTTTGGAAACTGTTCTCAAACATACTTTGGCTGCAGTTTTCATTAGGTTTCACTTGAAGCTTGACCCATAATAATATTGGATATGCAAGGAAGCTATTGGAACCATTTTCAAGGTGATCTGATGCTTCGAGAACCTTGAGAATTTAGCTCAAAGTTGGTTGGTTGTAAGTAAAACCTATTGTGGTCTTTACTATTTATGGAATTTATCTTTGTACATGCATTTATGTTTAGTGTGCATTGCATTTTGCATCATTCATGGTCATGCATACGTGGCATTCGGATAGAGTTGCCTATGTTTCAGTCGTATGAGTGTGAGGTGCTTCATTTTAGACTAGATGTAGCAGGTGTCTAAGGCGGGTAATGTCGACTCCATTGTAATGTGCATTGAACTCATATGACTGTTCTAGGTTCATCGTGAATAGACCCGCTTGTTATGAGCTTAGAACAGGAAATGAGGGATCTGTGTTAAATAAATTTATTTTTATTTGGAAATGCAATTATATGTCTCCATGTAATCGGACTAACATTTGCAAGATTATAGAGCAATGTAGGAGTTTACCACCTAACATCTTCGAGTTGTTTTTTATGATGTCAGGCTCTCTATGAAAACCAAACAGATCGAGAAAAGCTCGAAGATCTTTGGTGAATGTTTTAAGTTTAAAGTTTAATTTTCTTATTTTAATCACTTTATATATATATATATATATATATATATTATTTTTGGCTTTGGGTGAATGTAGGTCGTAGAATACTTTTGAATAGGTTATGTGAGTCTCCTAAATTAGTTTGAAGTTAAGAGGTTTATGATTCAATTTTTGTTTAATTTGGGATTATAAAGTTGTAACTAAGCTATCGAAGACTCTAAATTACTATTTAAAGTTTGAATTTGATATATACTGTGAATTGCGGGGAGTTGAGTCCTTTTAGGCCTTTCCTTAATCTTTCTATCTATTAGGTGAAAGTTTTTCGGCATGCCATTTTTAGGGAAGGTGCTGTCAAAATTTTTATATAAATACGGAGGATAATCCGTATGATTTCCTAATTTGCACTAATTAATTAAAACAAGTATTAAGTTTCGTTAAAGATATAAATTTAGTTTTAGAGCTTTACTATGGATTAAAATGGAAAGTATTTTGAGACATATAGTTTATTGTATGGTTTAGGTGTCTGATTAGAGTGATTAGGCTAAGTCAAGACTTAGTGAGACGGGTCCTGACAGTAACGATTATACATTAACCTCGTCTCAATCATAGCCGAGCTAGGCCGCCGATACACGTCGAGACATGTAACACTCGTTTAGTATATTTTAAATAACAAATGCAGAATATTCTTTAACATTTTTTTCCTCATAGTTAAGCTAGGTCACCGATAAGTTTTCCTCATAGTTAAGCTAGGTCACCGATATGCGTCGAAACACGCAACACTCGTTTAATATATTTTAAATAAAAAATGTAGAATATTCTCTAACATTGTTTTCCTCATAGCTAAGTCATGCAACTGATAGATGTGCACCACCAAATATACACTTATGTACTCTTACGCAAAACTTACGTTTTTCATAGGAATATGAGGTATATGGTGTATACCGATTATGATCTCGCCTCGGGATTTGTATACATACATCTCGAGAGGGTTTTATGATATGCCCGGATCTATCGTTGACTTGATAAGAAAGAATCTTATAGGATCCCCAAGATTTTGTCGAATTTGATATAAATTTGGATTAGAGAAAAATCTTACCAATAAAGGAAAAATCGAGATTGGTCAAATCTTACCAAAATAGAAAATTCAGATTTGGCATGATCCCGATGGCAAACCAACGAGTGGTAGACCTTAAGGCTATAAATACACAAGCAGATCGGAGGAATATGTACGTTCTCTTCTCCAACCTTAAATTTTTCTTTCTTAAAAGCCCCGGTCGAACTTAGGCATCAAAGTGTTCTCCCTAGACGCCCCACTCCAGGTTTGTATTGCAGTTTGTGTTCTTAGAAAGTTGTTAGCATCTGCCTCGAGATTCGTATGGCCCACTGCTCCAGAACATTGTGCAGTAGTTGACGCATCAACTAGTATTTATGTTTTTTAGTATGAAAATAGTTTTTTGGCATTTTTTGGTACATATATTTGTTGCACAATAGTATAGATTTCATTAGAATTTGTGCAACACACATCCCTTAGAATTTGTCTTTACCTTCGAAGTTCCTTTATAAGGTTTCCTCCATCCCCTCGTCAAAATATAGTTGTTATTTACTTAATTAAATTTCTAGTATAATCAATCATAATAATTTATCATTTTTAAGTATCTAAACTTTAGAAACTCTCACCATTAAGTGCATTAAATCGAGCGAAGTAAAATAGTTTGGTTAATTCATATAAGTGACCTCA
Organism: Stephania yunnanensis; assembly: GCA_039657365.1. Taxonomy (NCBI): domain Eukaryota; kingdom Viridiplantae; phylum Streptophyta; class Magnoliopsida; order Ranunculales; family Menispermaceae; genus Stephania; species Stephania yunnanensis. The sequence continues at coordinate 45,596,599 of CM077585.1, read as the reverse complement.
ACTAATTACGGATTAAGGTTCTTTCATTATTGTTGTTGTTGTTGTATCCAAGTCCAACTCTTGGGAAATACGATATTGAATCCATTACATCAACATCAACATCAACTTCACAAGAAATCCTTAAATTTAAGACAAATTCGGTAAGAAATTTTTTTTTCCTTAATTAATTTTATAAGATGATATGAGTTCAAATAATTGGTATTTGGGAAACAAAACTATTTGGCTTCCTCGTGACTTTAAAATAAAACAAAGTGTATTTCATATGGTTTATTCGTCGACTCGCTCCTATCAATAATAATGCACCAAAATTGTTTTTCTAAATGGATGAAGACCCATTGATTTTTCTAGAGTTTATCAGGCGCTCGCTCGAAGGTTAAACCTCAAACCCTCAATTCTATCTCTAAATGAGTTGTTAATTAGCTCTTGATTTAGAGACGAAATTGACATGTGACATCACTAATCTTCTTCTCGTTAGAGGACGAAACATGTCCATCCTTTTAGCGATGGACTAGATTTTTTGTCACTTAAAATAGCAACGAGCATTTTGGAAACTCAAGAAATTTTGTCACTAATCCATTGCTTAAGCCATTAGCGTTAGAAATAATGATGTTTTATGTCGCTAAACTTTCACTATTTTTGTAGTGAATAAGGATTTAGTTTTCGTTACTAAAGGAATTTGTTGTTTTATTATATATGAAGGCTGGCTAAGACGAATATTAAATTCGTCCGTGTATTGGGGTTTAATGTATGCCTTAGGCCGGGCAATGTGTTATTTCACTTATTTGGAATTATGGTTGCTACAGTCACTAAACATAACCTTAATCAACTAGGGGTGCACATAGATTGGATCCAACCCGATTAGGGTCAATTCGATCTAATTATTGCGGATTGAGAAATTTCAATCCAGTCCGGTCCATTTATTTTACTAATCCGACTTGATCCAATTTACATAATGCAGGCCGAACTGGATCAATTTATGAGGATTGACAATTATAAAATTAATATCTTAAATTAAAACTTACGTAAATCCTTATAAGTAACAAAAATTTATTATTGGCAAAGTATCTATAATGAGATGGATAAGATATCCCTTGTCAAAAGGCAATTTAGGGAGGTCGTGGGTTCGACTTCTACTGAAGGAAAAAAAATTATGGTTAGTAAGAAAAATGTTGAATACCAATCTTAACTCAAACATATTAGTTTTAACATTTTTTATATTTAATAGACTAAATATCTTAAAATGTGTACATGAATATAAGAAGAAGGCGAAATAACTTAAGTTGCGAAACTTTAGATTTTCAAGTGTATATTTTTTTATAAGAAAAAAAAAATTGCCTCTATTAGGGTTGAAACCCAAGACCTCTCACTTTTCAACCTCATATCAAACTATCCACCCACACAATTGGTTCGTGTTTTTCATGTGTATATGATAAATAGTAGATGAATTAGTGGCATAAGAATGCTAACATCATCTAAATATAATTCGAAATTTTAAAAATATGTGTGTAATGTATAATGTATAGTATATAAAGGTTATATGGACCGGATTGAGAATTGGATTCACGAATTAAGGTGTGCAATCTGCGATTCGATCCAACCCCTGCGGATTGCAAGATTGCTAAAGTTGCAATCCAATCCAAATTAATAAACTCAAATTATGAACCAATTAGAGCTAAATGGAGTGGATCAAATTAGATTCGCGGATTCGCTGATTTCATGAACGCCCCTATAATCGATAGAATCATTATGTAATTTATAGATATGGGCACCTACATCAGCCTCTCAAACTATTTCTCATTGGATAAACCATAATACTGAAGTAGAGTTGTGTGCCTAAAAGATTTTAAGAAGATAGTATAGTAACCCATTTTGGACACCTACTTCGGACACCTAGTAGGGCCAAGTGGGTGTCCAATCGTGCGATACACCTCGAGGTGTGTTATCACATGGGGGACATTCATTTAGGCCCACTAGGTGTCCAAAGTGGCTTACGAAAGCATTTTCCAAAATTTTAATGCAATCATATCGATGCATGGATATATATGTAAGGAGAATGCTTCAGTGACCCAGTTAGAGGCACCAACTTGGGCACCTAGTTTACAGAGTAGGTCTCATCGACTGATTTCTTTCAGGTTTCAAAAAATATGAAAATTAATTTTTACAAAAAAAAAAAAAAACTTGAAAACCGACCAGCTGTCGTCTGATTGTACAATAAGCAGGAGCGATTTGACTTTTCACTGTAGTAGTTTTGAGTTCCCCTCACAATTTTTTGTGCCCTAATTTCTCTCATTTGGGGCAAAAGAAACAAAAAAGGGGTAGAGAAAAACCCACATCGCCACTGGTTGCTCTCATCACCATTTTCTTAATTCCTGTTAAGGTACTTATCGCCACTGGTTGATTGATCACTTTAATTATATATGAGTTTGTATAGGGATTTTCTCTTTTTGTTTTCTTGGGTTTGTTTGGTTTGATCTTGTTTATGATTATACTTTATGTTATAATATGTGTGGTGCCCAACAGAGGTTATTGTGATACTGTCTGTAAGTGTTTTTGCTTGTTTTTTAGTGTATGAATGTTTGCATTTCCATGTTTTCTTGTGTTGAGGTACAGTTTTGCTAGAAGACATGGCAAGAAGAAATGAAGGACGTTGTTGGAGCTGTGGGAGCCTTCACCATTTTGAGGACAATTGGCCATTGTCGGAGCTTTGCCCAAAGTGCCCAGTTGGGTACCTAGCAAAGAGGCACGTTAAAAAGGAGGGGCTTAACAAGGACCAACCTTTTGTAACTTGTAGTAGTGGGAAGGTATGTGGGTTCTTCAATTGGGATGATTACGCTCGTCATCGCCCTACAATGCTTACTCGTCCAAACACATGGGAGTCCAATTGTCAATGGGAGCAAGGGAGCAATTCGATAGGGGAAAGTAGATGCTTAACTGGGAAGAAATTATGTGATGTTATGATGGAGTTTTCAACATTATTCATGGAGCGATTGATAGTAAGTGGTGGAGTGGAAATAATTTCTGAAACAACAAGTAGGATCATCACAAGGGGGATTGAAGGAAAATATTGAAGATGGAGTTAGGGATGTTGTTTAGATTGTTTACCGTTAGTGTCTGGTAGGTATAAGGTTTAAGTAATGTTGGAAAGACTAATTTGGATCATTATCATCTTAACATTTTGTTATTTTGTTTAAGGAAGTTGATGTTTGGTAATTATTTAGTGTAATCTATTGCTTTTTTTGCTTAATAATTTGGTTAAGATTTGGATTTATGGCTCCCTAGTATATGTTGTTTGGTACTTGTCGGTGCACTTGTCCTTATGTGTATGCCGATACCAGTTTCTTATATGAGAAAGTTAAACTCATTGTTATGTAGTGTTTTTGAAGCTGAGAGGCCAGGGTATAGGTTTTCATATGTAGCATTGGCTTACGAAAACCTTTAACTTGACTTTTGTTGTGTGATTGTTGCTTGTCATTCTTTGGCATTGGCTTAGTTAAAAGTTGTTCAGCTGTTTCTAAGTTCTTGTAATTGGTTCGGTTGGAGGCGATTTCTTTTCCCTTTTATATATGTGAAATTTCCTTGTACTTTCCTGAACTCCCTTTAAATGCAATTGAGTCCAAGTTAGAATGGCAACTAATACACACGGCTTGAAGGTGTTTTAAAAAAATTTTAAAAAAGCAAGGTAGAACGGAAAACAAGATTGCATTCACAGGCAAGAGAAGATCTTGAACAAATGACATTTTTTAACTATCATGCTCATTACCAATTAAGAGAACATGAATGATTTTTGTTTGTCAAAAATTATATAGTTACATTCTCAAGAAGGTGCAAGACTTAACAAAGAGTCGTCATAAAAAATAAGTGTTTCTTATAAAGGTATTAAGAGTTCAGGTTGTCAATTGGCTGCGGTAAGTAACATGGAGACTGCTATATTTATGTTTGAATCAAAATGTATTTTTGAGTTCATAGCATCATTCTCTCAAAGTTCTTCAAAGAGTATTTTTTATTGGAGTCGTGTTACACACATACATCCAATAACCATTAGAGACTTGATTGTATCCTGAAGGAAAGTTTTGATTTTCCTATTGTATGCACGCGGTTTCGATCGGTAGAGAGAAATCTTGTCTAAAAAGAGAGTGATTACGCGCCTTAAGTCTTTGTTTGGTTTCTTCCATTCTCATCTTGATTTTTCTGTCCGAAGCTTTTGTTCCAACAATTTTTAGACAAGATTTTTACTCACATCGATGGCTTCTTAGACTTAGGAAGGAATTGCGCAAATGAATAGAAATTATGGCCCTTCATTGCCCTCCAAACTCAATACTAATTGTGGGTTCGTTGCTTACTCCATCAAATCATGAACCATGATTTTGAATAGTCTCGGAAGGTTCGACGGTGACAACTTCACCCTGTGGCAAGAGAAAGTGATGTTCTTTCTCACATCTCTCAAGTTGGCGTACATCCTTGATGATGTACTTGAGACCCTCCCTAAACCAACTCTGGATGACTTAAAGGAAGTGGTGGATCAACGTGTCGCAAAGAAGGCGGTTGACTATCTTTGTTGGGGCTACATCCTTAATGCACTCTCCTACAATGTCTATGCGGCGCATCAAACCATTGAGTTGGTGAGGAGTTGTGGACTGCGTTGGACACCAAATACCGAATTGAGGAGTCTAACAATCGTAAGTTTTTAATTTCAAATTATTTGAATTTTAAGATGACCAATGACAAGTCTCTACTTACTCAAGTTCATGACTTGCAAAAGATCGTTGGTGATCTTAAACGATTGGAGTTTCTCTTGAAGAAAAATTCCAAGTGGATGTGATTATTTCCAAGTTGCCTACACATTGGAATGATTACAAAAAAAACTCATTTATGAGGAGAAGAGTTACACTCTTGAGTCCTTCCAACGCCATCTTCAAATTGAGGAAGACTCTTAAAGAGAGAGGGTTGGAGATTACTTGACTTTTGAATCCGGTTCAATGGCAAATTTCAAGAAATTTAAGGCCAAGAATGATTCAAAATTTAAGAGAAATGCCAACGAAAACACTTCAAGCAAGAAAGTGAAGTGTTACTATTGTGAAAAATCGGGACGCTATACACGAAAACGTCGATTCAAAAAGAAACTCTTGAAGCAGGAAGTGGTTAAGGAAAGTCACAATGTGGAGCACATGGACATGAGACTCAAAGCAACAGTTTGCCAAGCCAATTTAGTTGCAAATGAAGTAGGATGGTTGTTGGATACCAGCGCAACCATACGCATTCGCAAGGATCGTAGTCTTTTTAAGACTTACAAAGATCTTGCCATTAGTGAAGAAATGAGCGCGGCGAACAACAATCGCACCAAGGTGGTTGGCGAAGGAACGGTGGATATCAAGCTTACTTCGGAAAAAGTTTTACATTTAATTAATGTTTATTATGTACTTGAAATATGTAAGAATCTTGTATCCGGTGACCTCCTTAATAAGAGAGGTTTGCGTCTTGTCTATGAGTCGGATAGGCTTATCTTGTCCAAAGGAGGTGTTCCTATTGGCAATGGGTACTCAAATAATAGTATGATTAAGTTAAATACAATAACAATGAACTATTATTCTTATATTATTAACTCATGTACTTCTATTGTTGATTCATGTTATTTATGACATGGTAGATTAGGCCATGTTAATTTTTATTGCATTAGAAATATGCATAACTTAGGCCTAATTACTGAATTTAAAATTGATCATGGTACAAAGTGTGAATTATGTGCACAAACAAAGATCACAATACAATTACGCAAATCGACACAAAGATTTTCTCGAATTCGTGATTTAATATATAGTGACATATGTGATTTGAAAAGTCATGTTACATTAGGAGGAAACAAATATTTTCTTATTTTTATTGATGATTTTTCAAAATATTCCTATGTTTAACTTTTGAAAAGCAAAGATAAGTTTTATGAAAGTTTTCTTGTTTTCAAATCGAAAGTTGAAAATCAATATAACAAGAAAATTAAGGGTCTAAGATCCGCTAGAGGTGGTGAGTATTGTTTCGAGGAGTTCTCAAAATTTTGTGAGACTAATAGAATTATACATCGAGTAACAACACCTTATACACCACAACAAAATGGTGAAGCAGAAAGGAGGAATAAGACTTTAGTAGAGATGGTTAATTCCATGCTAGTTCTAACTAGCCTTTGAACTTATGGGGGAAGCCGTTCTTTCGACTTGTTTTATATTAAATAGAGTTCACTAAAGAACACCAATGTCACCCCATATGAGTTATGTTTCAAGCGACAACCTAATTTTAATAGACTTAAAGTTTGGGGTTATTTAGCTTATGTAAGGAAACTGAATCCAAAAAGGCCTTAAGTTGGGAAATAGAACTTATAAATGTGTTTTTATTGGTTATTCAAAGCATAGTGTGACATATAGATTCTTGAATTTGGAAAATAATGATATAATTGAATCTATAGATGTACAATTCTTTGAACATTTAAATAAAACACATGACATGCTATTGCATCCAAATTATGTATCTAGAGGAGTTGCCTCGAAACTCTTCTAATAAACAAAGTCATGAAAATCTAGAAAATTTGCCTTCAAATTCTTCTAATGAACAAGAAAATCCTCCTACTAACGATGGTGAGAATGTTAAAGTAAGGAGAAGTAAAAGGCAAAATATTGATAAGTTTTTTGGCCATATAACCTACTTGGTTGAAGGAAGTAGATGTGAAATTAAGGAAAAAACAAAATTTGTTCTTAATGTTGATGATGATTCAATTTCGTTTCAATAAGCAATTTCATCAAGGGATGCTTCATTTTGGAAAAACACGATCAATGGTGAAAAGAATTCAATTTTGTCGAATCAAACTTGGATATTTTTTTATCTTCCACTGGGATCAAAGGCAATTAGGTACAAGTGGGTATTCAAAAAGAACTTAAATGCCGACGGAATAATAAACAAGTTCATAGCGCGTTTAGTAGCTAAGGGCTGTAGACAAAAGCATGACATTGATTATTTTGATACATACGCACCGGTTGCAAGAATAACATCCATTCGGGTGTTAATATCTCTTGTTTCTATCCATCATTTAGTTATCCATCAAATGGATGTAAAAAGGTTTTTCTAAATGGTGATCTAGAGGAAGAAATATATATATATATGGAACAACTAGAAAGTTTTGTTATGTCAGGCCAAGAGAAGAAAGTTTGAAAAATTGATAAAATCTCTATATGGCTTGAAGTAAGCTCTTATGCAATGGCATGAGAAGTTTGACACGGTCGTGCAATCATTGGGATTCAAAGTCAAGAATGCTGATAAATGTATTTATAGCAAGTTTGACAATGATGTTGGTGTCGTCATATGTTTATATGTGGATGACATATTAATATTTGGGACTTCACTAGCTTTAGTTGAAGAAACTAAGCGATTCTTGTCTACTAACTTTGATATGAAGGATTTAGGAGAAGCTGACGTAATTTTCGGAATCAAAATCTTACGATAAGATAATGATCTTTCATTATCCCAATCCCATTATATTGAAAAGATTTTGAAGAAATTTGGTCATTTTGATCAAAAGTCCATTTGTACTAGTATCGAACCTCATTTAAAACTAGTAAAGAACATCGGTATGTGTTTATCACAACTAGAGTGCTCTAGTGTGATAGGAAGTCTCATTTATGTTATGCATTGCACAAGATCGGATGTAGCTTACGCAGTTTATATGCTATGTCGATTCACTAGTAATCCAAGCAAACAACACCGGGATGCAGTTACAAGGATCTTTAGATACCTGAAGGGGACTTTGAACTATGGTATACATTTTAATGGAGATATTGTGTCGTGCAATCATTGAGATATTGTGTCTTGTTAGAGATATTTTTCGCAAGGGTTCTTGGTTTAAGATACATTCACCATAGTACCTAATGAAACTTTGAAGTATTTGAACTAAGTGAAAAGTTCAAGACTAAAAGCACTTCTCATTTATGAAACGATTTTGGAATGATGCTATATGTTTTTTGTTGTGTTATTTTTAAGTGTAATTTTTAATTTATATGTCCAAATAAGTTGAAAATGGGGGAAATTATAAGTTCTGTGTATGGCGCTGAGGCTGGTGCCACAGCGCTAGAATAAATGCATGTTCTATGTATGGCGCTGTGGCGCTAGCCTCACTGCCAGCCACAACACTAAGCACGGAAAATCCATTGTTTTGGGCGGTGAAGCGTCGGGTCGGTGCCACAGTGCCTAGAACGAATTGGTGCAACTTTTGGGTGTTATTTGGTCCGTTTTTTGTCTGTTTTGATACATATTCGCACCAAAACTCACTTATTTGTGGATAGACACCAAATCTCTTGATTTTCTATAAATCAAAGTGATCTAGTACGTACAACACTCATTGAAATACATTGAAAAACAAAAAAGAAATTAAATCGAAGTTGTTTTTGAGTTCATAGCATCATTCTCTCAAAGTTCTTCAAAGAGTGTTCTTGGTTGGAGTTGTGTTACACACATATCATCCAACAACCATTAAAGACTTGATTGTATCCTGAAGGCAAGTTTCGATTTTCCCATTGTATGTTGCGGTTTTGACCAGTAGAGAGAAATCTTATCTAAAAGAGAGTGATTATGCACCTCAAGTCTTTGTTTGATTTCTTCCATTCCTATCTTGATTTCTCTATCTGAAGCTTGTGTTCCAACAAAAGTGAGCAATAAAAGACAAAGGGAATATAAAACTCGCATTTTTAGAAGACAATTCCAAGTGAATTACTAATGATATGATATCATCAAAGAAAGAAAGGCCAAGTAAAATGTAGAGATCGTAGAAGTAAAACAACGCGATAGAGTATGCATAAACAATAGTTCAAAAAAGTTTCTTATTCTTTGTAGTCGATAACAATATCCACAAGGACCATAAGCCTAGGGATTTTATTAAGTAAACAAAGATTTATTGGTACTAAAAAGTTCTATCTTCAAATTTATTATTCAAGTGGATATTGAGCCATTATGTACTAGCTCCTAGTATACAACCACCTATTAAGGATCAGGAACAACACCATATTAAAGACCAACAAGAATATACATGTAGATGCCATTAAATAAACCACAATGATAGTACCATTTTAAAAACATAGTAATATTAAGGTGAATTAATGAAAAGGTTCAAGATAGTACATTTTTCATGTTTGGCTCTCTAAATTTCTTATGTCAACCCAGTCACCATGGTTGAATTACCAACTCAATTGATTACCAAAAAATTAAATTAATAATAGAAATGATTGATAACAAAAATGGTGTGTAAAGTCAAAATTTTAAAAACATGATTTGACAAAGCTTGTAGTAGTCTTATGTAACTGAATAGTTAATTCAAACAAGAAATATCATCTTCATGTCTCAAAATGATTGCTGAATCTCCTAATAAAATCCTAGGACTCCAACGGGAGCACCTATTCATCAGTTTCCATCACTTATTGAGAAGCAATTGCATTGTGTTCCACATCTCTTACATTTTTCCTATTATCCTCCATATCTACATCAATAGCGGAATTGAAATTTGGCTTCACACTCTTTTTAGACACCATTCCTTGTCATGTTTCAATCATGTAATTAGAAACTTCATAATAAATTTATTACAATACTAATTTGGTATCAAAATAATAAATAAATATTTATATTATTACCTTATCCGACACTACTACCTTTTTATTTGCCTTCTTATATGACTTCTTCTATGACGTTCCATTCTTTTGAGTGGGCAATGAGAAATCTTGGGTTGCCACTGGAGGTTGACCCTTGTTAGTGTCCATCACCTCTACCACTGCCCATTTATGCTTTATTTTTTTCTCCGCCGGTGCCTTGAACCTACCAAAAGGTCTTCCCTTCCTGTTTGACTGCCTTGGCTCCCTAATTGTGTCATTAGTAGTTCTCCTTACAGGTTGTTGGAGTCCTACAAAATTCTTGGGACCTGGCTCTCGATCTGGCATGTCGAGAAGTAGCACTTTCAACTTATCCATGGTCTCAATGACAAGCTTAAACCTTGCAACTGTTTGGCTCCAAAGTCAGCAACTCGAGTGCATTTAATAACAATAACGTCATATCGTTCAAGAACGGTTGTCGCACTAGCATCCAACTCCTCTATGTGTAGCTCTTTTTCATATGTGCACGTGAAATCTTTCCTCCAACAGTCTATGATGTACTGCGGTGGGATGTACATGATATCTCGGTTAAGAAACACACAAAGTGCATGACAACAAGAACCCCCCTAAACTCAAATGATCGGCATACACAAAGTACTTCTTAGGTGGCCACCTTATGAATGACATTGAAAGTCTTTGTGATCACACTCCCATTCTCGTGTATATCTATAATCTGTCGCACGTCGTAGTATATGTATCCTTTATCGATGCTGACTATTATTCCCTTGCAGGCCAACCCCCATAACACTTCATCTTGGAAAATCTTGAATATCTTATCCGAGTATGTTTTTACCATTCGATGCTCGCATGGTCGTTTGCAATTCAAGGGACGCTTTTGTGAAAAGATTTGAAATCTTCATTCGTTTCGCTCTCCCACCACTTTTGTAATGCCATTTCATATTGGCCAATGAATTCTTTAAGAATGGTTTTTGTGTTAAGATATCCATTGAAATAATGATTCATCCCCTCGCTCCTTTAAGTCATCGACATCTCAGCCCAAAAGTTACAGTTCATATATGCTAGAACCTATTTATGTCTAATGGCATACAAGTCCTTCAACCAAGTACTAAATTTCTCACCGAGGGAGAAGTTTATGAACAATTTAGACCATTCAGCTTCAAACTTATCTGCAGTAATGGAGTTGTAAATTGCGTTTTTTAACCTTGAGATAATACATTTTTTGTCATGATGACCGCATATGTTCTCAGGCACCTTCTTCATTATGTGCCACATACACAACCTGTGTCACGCGTTAAGGAGAACTTTTGTTATAGCATGCCCAACAAAGGGGCATTGATTGGTAATGATGGCTTGCGGCTCCTTCCCCATATAATCAAGCCATGTACTAAAAATCCATACATAGCTTTCCTTCGTCTCGTCACCCGATAAAGCACAACCCAAAAAAATAAATTGATTGTGAGGGTTCACACCGATAAAGGGAGCGAATGGCATGTCGTACCTGTTGGTTAGGTATGTTGTATTAAAAGACACCGCATCTCCCGAAGTACTGATAAGCTGATCTAGCCCTACTGTCGGCCCAAAACACATGTCTTGGCTCGTTATGCTCACTTAAGGTCATCAAGTGGAAGAAGTTAGGATTCTGTTTTTGTTTTTTTCGAAAATTTTGCACAATTGCCTCCGCATCCCCACATCCAATCCCGAGTCGTCGTTCAGACTCAATGTGGTTTCGTAAGTCTTTCTCATTGAATGTCAATTGATCTATCCCTCCAACACGAACAGACTTTGCCATGTAAGACTTACAGGGTGGAATCCCAGCACGCGCATTGAATTCCACTCTCTTTTTAGCCGCAATTGAAATGAGCTTATTGCAACGATAAAATCTAGAAACTTCGATGGGCTGCTGACTAATAATTATGCTCTAAAAGAACCTAGGTGAGGTGCCACTTACAATCCAAAAATAACCTTGCGTTCATTTGGGTATGACAACCACACCTTGCACTAAGGCCTCCTTTTTAGTATACCTTTGTTTTTTAAAGCCTTGCTTACATCATGTAAAAGCATACTTCCAAACAACTCCATTTTTCTTATCCATTGACTGAACTTTAATCCCAAACTCTTTCCTATTTGCATACTCCTGAAATGTTTTTTTAACATCTTCAGACTATCAAACACCATGCCTAACTCGAGGGCCTTCGGTTCGTCACAACTCTCAATTACATCATTATCAACACTATTAGTGCCAGTAGCTCCATCCCCCTCCTCGACTTAACCATTTCCATTAGTTGATTAAATGCCATCATCAAATCCCAAATCAACTACTGACATCACCAACTCGTTCAAATTAAATAAGGGCACCATCAGATTACCTACAAAATGAGCGTAAGTTGCATCAATGGTAAATGTGTAATATGGGGTCTACCACGCCCCCAATTAAGGGTTTCTTAGTTATGTTTAATGGAATCTAATCTTCGATGGTGTGCTTTCAAAATCTTCCTAATCAAGAAGTTTATGTGCTCTATATTATGTATGGTCACTCACAAAAATGATTATAAGCCAACTTTTCAAAATTTCATTGACTTGGATAAATATAATTCATTCAAATATAGAAACACTCATAAAAATGATTATAAGCCAACTTATCAAATTTTCATTGACACATATGAATATAATACATTCAAAACCATGCCCAAAGGAGTTTGTTTTTGTTGTTTAAGATAAGCTTTGATTGAATTGTTCTTTCAAATTGTTAGAAAATACCCAATTCAGTTACATACAATGCTCACCAATGTATAATGGAAACTTTTATGATGTTGAATCACATAAAATCCAAGAATCATAGATGGCAGTTATGGGATCAGTTAGACCAATAAGAAAAGAAAGTAGCACTATTAAACACTAAGAATCTTATTAATGCTTGGGAGAAGAGAACATAAAAAAAGCTAATTTATAAGATTGTGTACATATTGCTAACTATTGAGGCACAAATATGGATTATGTATTCTCAATTAAGTGTCAAAGCTTGTTAAACTAACAATCTGCCCCTAACGATACCGAAGCAGATTGCAAAAATCTACAACTAATTACATGAACATAAATCAAACGCTAAGGAGAATAATCTATGTTGGGTACCATACATACTATAATATAAAGTATAATCACAAACAAGATCAAACAAAACAAACCCAAGAAAACAAAAAGAGAAAATTCCCATACAGACTCACATACAATTGAAGTGATGAGTGGATTGAAGAGATGGCGATGAGAGATGAAAGGGGTTTGTAGGTGAAGCAGAGACAAGTAATGGAGTTTTTGGAGTATGTGATGGAGCATAGACCTATGTTTCAATGATGGGCACCTCTTGTTTTGGTCGCTTAAGGTGTAGAGAGGTGGCTCTTCCCTCTTTGCAACTAGGTTCCTCTGCTTGTCTGTGTATGGGCAACTATTCAGTTCAATTTCTTTGTTTGTGTTATCTTTGAGTGGGTTTGTTCTTTCGGTCTGCTTCAGTTGATTCTAAGATTAATGGATTTTTTTAAGGCCTCCGGCGCGGTAGATGCATCACTGCTCTATCTCCACATCAACTTTTTTTAGGCCTTCGCCGCGGTGGTGAGTGTATCGACCTTGTTAGAGGCCCCATTGAATCACCGACAAATGATCTTCAACACCAAATCTATGCTAGAGAGGATGTAAACCTAGGAGACGCCTTAAAAACACTGAATGAATAAAAATTCTCTTCATTCAATTTTGAATTCTGAAAAATTGCCATAAATTTTAATGGAGATATCAGCCAGTGGTGATGTGGGTTTTTCTCTACCCCTGTTTTTTTCCTTTTGCCTCAAATGAGAGAAATTAAGGCATGAAAAATTGGGAGGGGAACTCAAAACTGCTACAGTGAAGAGTCAAATCGATCCCGCCTACCGCATGATCAGACGACAGCTGGTCGATTTTCAATTTTTTTTTTTTTTTGTAAAAATCAATTTTCATTTTTTTTTGACACCTAATAGAATCAAATCGATGGGACCCACTTTGTACACTAGTTGCCCAAGTCGGTGCCTCTACCTAGGTCACTGAAGCATTCTCCAATCTTAACCACGATAGTACTCTGTGTTTTAAAAGAAATGTTAAATAAAGTACATGTCAAATTTATCCACGAAACCAACTAATACTATGTGCTTTTTTTTGAAAAAAAATGCTTTGTGTATGAATCTTTTAAAAATGTATTTCTGAAAGAAAAAAAGTCTTTCAAAAATGTAATAAACAATAGGGCATCACTGGAATGACACCTTAAACGCATATTGGCATGCACACCCTTGCGAGATCTATTATATATGTTAATAAGAGATTACACATCCTGAGACTCAAGAGGTGTGCATATGTCAAAAATGTATAAATAATAGGTGTGCATATGTCAAAAATGTAATAAATAATAGGACATTGCTAGAATGACACCCCAAAACTAAATTTAACACACAATTATGGGTGGCAAAATTTTGGGTCCATACATAACAATATTATGAAGTATATGCATTGTTCAAACCTAGTTTGATTTTAAATTTGGACAAAACTAGCATGTTTAAACCTTTTAACTTTAAATTCAAGTTCGTCCAATTATCTATGTTTCTCTCAATCTCAATAATTAATTGTACCGTATAATATAATTTTCTTTGTTCTTATAATATAATTCTATTTTATGTAATTTTAAAAAGTAGCATTGAAATCCCACCAAATACTATTTTTTGTTTACTTTAGCGAGAGTTGAACCCACAACCTCCCTAAACATTACTTTTTGGTAGGTAATGTATCATCCATTTCACTAAATATGCTTTTTAAAAATCATGTGCCAAATATTTAACACAAAAAATGAACATTAATATTTAAGAAAATCAAAATTAAATTCATCCTAAAATAAAAAGATATTTTTAATGGACAACCGCCGCTTCTCTTTCTTCCCCCAACACCCTAAGATTTTTTCTTGATTCTCATTTGTGATTTTTGATCTTGAACCACCGTTGATCCTCATTTTTGATCGGTGATGGTTCTAATCTAATGTTTTTGCACTTTATTCATCTAATAAACTACATATCTAGTCAGATTGTGAAAATTGGTTCCATCATTGCGGTGGTACATTTTCCTCAACGATTGTGAGTGGACTTGTGCAATGACTAGTTGGTCTTTTCTTTACTTTTTTTTCATTTTACAGTTAGTTTCTTTTTCTTAATTGGGAAATTTTTATTTTGTCTTCCCTTGTTGGAAGTTTTATTTTCGTTATATGATTTAGTGGTGTTTGTGTATTGTCATGTGTTTCAAAGTTGTAAAGAGCAGTTCCTGATGTCACACAATTTCAATTTCACAATCGCATTCATAATCAAATTAATAGCAATTTTTTGAACAAATATGATTAAAAATCAATACACTTTTATTAGGACAATTGATTTTATGTATGATCCGATATTAAGTCATGAATGATTAACGAAATTTCTATTTTTCTTCGAAAAAATAATATTTTTAATGCATTTCTATGTGTTTTAAAGTACAACAACAATAATCAGCAGCAACAACTACAACAATAATAAATCAATTGCTTTCCAAATTTTTTACATCCCATATAATCAATGTATCACAAGTTAGTTTCGGTCTATCACTACATCGTTGAATTGTTTCCATCCAAATAAAATAATGCATATACCATACCCACTAAGTAGGGGTGGGCAAACCAAGGTTTGATGGTAAAACCCCGAAACCACCATCAAAATGAGGTTTAACGGTTTTGCAAACCACTACCAAAACGCGAATCATTAAAACTACAACTACAACAACCGCAATTTACATGATTTGATTGTTCTAATTTTGCGGTTTTCCTGCAACACATTTTCAACAAAAAAAAAATAAAACTCGTCATACTTTCTATAAAAGTTTATACATGTACATGTAAAGAAATACAACAAAACACATGTCCATACATGACTATCCACCAAAAAGGCCTTTCGATTTGCAAGGTTAAGCGGAACAAATTGAAAAATTACATTTGAGTAATATGGTTAGGGTTTTAGGGATGTAAAATTATAAAAATTCCTAAAATATCCTTTGCTTGGTGGACTACAATTTTTTTATAAATGAAAAACTGCCACTAAACTGCAGAATTGCGGTTGGATCGGGTGGTTTGGACGATTTGGGGCGGCTGCACCCACCCTTGAAGTGATAAAATATGAAGGCCGTTATGGGCACCCCACCATTTCATGAAGGCACCCTGTTGTTGAGGGCACTTAGTATTTTATCAAGGGCACCCAGAATTTACGCCTGAAATTCCCAAAATACCCCTCGTTGAAAACAGAGGCACCCCACCACCCCCACCACCGACCTCTTGAAGGAGCAACCACGCAATCGTCGATATCCGGTACAAGCGAGCAATCCCGAAAATCGTTTGTGTTCGTTTGTCTCCGTGTTTCTCCTCTGTTGTAGGACGTTTTTCGAGTTTGAAGGCTCGGGGTGTTGGACGATTTCGTATCCACATTAGGGCTAGGTTGAAGTTTGTCGTACACACACTCAAGGCGTGAAATCGATCGTTTGAAGGTACGTTGATAGTCTAATTAAGTTCCATTTGGTAGAGTAGTTGTAATGTTTGTGCGGTGGTGCAATGAATGGTTCCATTATTGGAAATTCGTGGTTCTCGGCCACACAGGCCAGATATGTTTTTTACAATCTCAGCCAAGCATGGCCGAGACAGAGGGTAAATTTTTGGGAACTCGTCCTTCTCGGCCAGGCAGGCCGAAAGAGTTCACACAGTCTCGGTTACGAATGACCGAGCTTAATTGTGTTATCTCGGTCGAGACATCACGAGAGTAACATTTAGTGCTAGTTAATGTTCTATCAGTGGTGTACAACTAAGAATGTACACTATCTCTCGGTTGTACATTGTCGAGACTGTTAGAGTCAACGCGGTCTGCACATCACGAGAGTAAGGCGAATTGAATAGGTTATGCCATGTTGATGATGTACAACCGAGAACGTTGCATTGCTCTCGATTGTACATTGCCAAGACTGTTGTTCCATTATCGATTAGGAGTGAACGAAAGTATGTTGTATTTCTCGAACCTGCTTGACCGAGACAACAGAAAATGATGATTTTGATTTTTTTTTTTAAGAATTGTACTTTTGGTTTTGTTCCAAGCGCTTAAATGTTGTAGTGTTTTCAAGTATGGCTTGTTCGAAAACACCGGTGACAGGGGAGGAGGTTGGTGTTGAGATGTCGAAGGGTAACCGGGGGCGAGGCGGCCGGAGACCCCCGACAGCATCTTACCGGAAAGAGAAAGAGAAGGAGAACGTAGATGTTAAGGGAAATGCTAAGATAGATGGAAATCGTGCAAGGAATTTAGAATTGCACGATGAGGGTTCCAACATCGAAACGCGGCGACGAAAAGATCTTGTTGTTGCCCGAGGGGAAGATGAGGGTCATGCATCGGAGTATAGTAGCAGTGACTCATTAGCGGCGATGAACACCACGGAAACTAATTGTAATGTGGGCGGGAGTAGTAGTGGTGGAGGTGGCCATAATGAAGGAGAGTCACAAGGGCCTGTAGAAATGCGTGCTCCTTTCCCAGGTGGTCCTTTGGACGGTGCGTTGTTGAAGAGCTTTAAGGATCATGTCGCATTAGCGATTTAGAGCAACGAAGTATTTAAAATTTCATTGAACGAAGTTATTAAAAACTTAGGGTTTTCGCAAAGATGACGAGATGTTTTTTTGTTGCAGGAGCGTCTGGTACTCAAGTGTATCAATCACGGAGCTCAGATCTAAGAATGGGATTTACAATCGTGCCACCCTGACATGGAGGGCCTTCAAAGGATTATTCAGCGTTCTGGGTTGAATACGCTGATAGACTGTTCATATCGTAAGGCCAACAAGGAGGTTATCTCTACATTTGTGGAGCGGTGGCAGCTGGAGATGAACACATTTCACTTACCATTTGGTGAAATGTCTATCTCGTTGGAGGATGTGAGCTTTCTCCTAAAGATTCTTGTGACGAGCAAAGTCGTGGCAGTTGAGAACTTTGCGAGGTACACGGAGGAATCTCACTCGTGCCATTTGTTGAAATCTCGATATGTTTTACATTAACACTAACCCGATTATTTTCATCAGCGTAATAGGCGTGCGTTGGACGAGGCATTACGATGGATGGACCTCCCGCCGGAGTTGTGTACGCTTGAGTCTGTGAGGAAAATGGCGAGTGATATCGTCAATTTCCTTTCGGGAAGGAGTCACGGTCCCGCCACCACTACTACTACCACTCCGGCCACCGCAACTGGCACGACAGCCACATCCGCCCCTACCGAAGCAGGCCCTAAGCAGTCCCAGCATGGTAGCACTTCTACCCACTCCACCCCGGCTAATGCTCCGCCTGCCACGGTCGATGCTAGCCCTCCGAAGAGAATGCTTGACAAGGAGTACCAAAGGAAAAATTTGAAGAAACCAAAGCAATGAGTGTTAGAGGGAACTTGGATGTTTTTCTGGTTTGAGGAACTAGGCCCACAATTAACTATTAATGAAAAACTTGATGAATGTTGGATGATAGTTTGGATATTTTAATGAATGTTGGATAACAGTTTGGATAATATGATGAATGTTGCTTGAAACTTGTCATTTTTTTATAGTTTATATGCAAAATGTTGGATAGTATGTTGCTGTTGTATGAACCTGGTCATCTATTTCTTATTTCTGGGTTAGTTAACATAGCAATTTTCGAAACAGGTAGTGTCTCGGTCATTCAGATCCGATACCTCGTTGCAATGCTCTGTTTCAACCAACCGAATCATACGTATCACTCTCGGCAATGTTCGGCCAAGAACATCCAATGGTCCAATATTATCTAATGTGTCGGTCGTCTATGGACGAAACTAAAGGGAGACTTTCGGTTAGTCACGACCGATATTATTCATGTACGTTCGGGCTCAGGTCGACGAGCAATGTCTATGCAGTTGTATGAACATGGCGACCAAATGCTCTCGATGGGTGCATGCCGCGAAAGAACACAAGGTTTCAGAAGTTGTCTTCTGATAATTATGAGTGGATCACGGAAAGGGCTAGCCGAGATGCTATTGAGGACAAGTTTCCACCACATGTAACACTAACTCGTGTTGACCATGTTGTCAGTTAACCACAGCGTTTAGTGTCGGTGTGAAGGTACCGAGATCGAAATTTAAGTCTCGGTTCCTCGTGTCCGAGAATGGTCGCGTATGGTCGCGCACAGGTAATTTTTTCGTTACGGGACGGTGTCGACAACCATCACTTTCGGTAATGTAGTGCCGATGATTCACATTAGGTCTCGGTTGAATACGACCGAGACTATGATGTGGGTCACGGATTTGGTATGCCAAGAGGATAATTTTGCACCGAGACTAAAAGCATAATGTATCAATAAAACATTGAAACAATGTCTACAGTAAACAAAATGTACAACAACGTCGTAGCTGGATACATAGGTAGATACATGTTTTATAATATGGTGTACCTAAATCTACCACGGATACGATGGCTTCTTCAACAGTTGAAAGTGGCGCAATATCTTGAATTACGAATCCATCTGGTCAACCTTTTGCACACTCCTCAACATACCGGTCCCACGATTGATATAAGAATGGCAGCGGTGCATTCAGATGCAACTTCACATGTCAAAGACAATAGTAGAACACATAAGCTATTGTCACAAACTCGATTAAGGGGGAAACAAAACAATTTACAAAAAATCAAAGAACTTACCCTAACCCAAAGAATATTTCTTTCGTTTGTCATGACAATGATAAGTCTGCTGTGTAACGACAATGGTGGAGCAATACGTAGAGGTAGAAATGTCGAGGCACTCCCATGCGAGATGTTTACTAGAATGACATTGAAGGCAGTTGATATTAAAAATCCCATGTCTGAAAGTGTCAACCATTCTTCGAAAGATGCACCAACTTGATTATCTGGACAATGCACTGCAATCTTAAAAATCCCATGTCTGGAAGTGTCAACCATCCTTCTACGTACAATCATCCAACCGTCTACATCGGCAAGTCCTAGCCCGGAGGCAACACACCGATATCCACAATTTCCATCGGCTAGCACATCGATAGTGCTCTCAATATATAGCAACCAATTCGGTTCTATGCAATGAGCATAAGCCATGTTAGATGCGCTTTGGGTGCGTCGACTTGTACGACGCATTTTAGGACCCACTTTACTTTTCTTCTTCGTCGAACTAGAGGCCTATTCTGTTGAAAGCACGTACTCAAATCCGCTCGGCAATCTAGTCGTCGAAGAATCGTCTTTATCGTGTTTTCTCTTCGATCCTGCCTTACCTCTGATTGAACACCTCGGTGCCCTTCCCTTCGTATTTATTTTCGTAGGTGGCACAACACCCGGTGTAGACGAAGGACGACTAATCTCACTGAGCTGCTGAATAATCCTAATGCGATCGTCCTCATCGGCGCAAGGATGAAACTTTTGCAACACCCTTTCAATCTCATCATGCATATTGTACCCATATCGATCCACATGATTCTTAGGTATGATACTCAACTTTAGCCATTAAACATGAATGTCCTCGAGAGGGATGGGCGACCCAACAAATTTATGATGGTTTAGCTCGTGTGCACAAAGAAGGCCATGCGTCGTACGTATCTCGCAACCACAACTAGTGGAGTCGTGACCAACATCCTCTTCATGTGTCAATTCATCTCTAATTAACTTAAGCGTCCGTTAAGAGACATAACCACACAATCGTCGATATAACTTATCAATGTATTCATGTTGGACCACATTTAAACTGAACTCAAACGATGCCTTGATGTTGTTATGTTGGATCCTAAGGATGTCATCAATCACATTCCGTAAAGTCTCAAAATTTTCCTGACTGTTGCCAAGATGTAGCTTAGAGTGGAATGCGCAGACTCAACCCTATGCGTTGTTGTTTCCCCAAAGTGCATAATTCGATTTGTCCATGCGGGTACAAATTTCTCCTTGTAGGTATTTACCCATGTGTTGTCCAAGTAATCAGTAAGACCCTTGACATTCCCAGACTCACAACGCAAGTCATTCATCCTAACTTCGAATAAGGCCTCCGAGTTGGCATACATCATGCTCGTCCACCTATCCATGAAACGAGCAAAGCCATCGTTATCCCCAAACATCTTCTTAGTCTTGGCCAATACTACTTTGTTGATGTGCCAAGAGCAAAGAAGGTGAGACGATGATGGAAATACTTCTTCAATGGCACTAATAAGGGCTAAGTCCCAATCGATAACAAACACGTCAGGTTTAGGCCACCCATCCAATATGGATCTCAAGTTCTCAAGTGCCCAAACATAATTTGCATGACTCTCTGATGATATGAATGCAAACCCAACGGAGAACGTCAAATGCGCAGAAGTGATACCAACAATCTCAAATAAAGGCATTCGATACCTATTTGTTTTGTACGTGTAATCCATCAAAATTACCGATGAGAAACACCTTAGCAACTTGATTGAATCAGGATGTGACCAAAATAAATCGGTGACGACATTCGTATCGGGATGTTTCTTATGCCACGACACCCACTTATTCTTCTCCAATATGTGCAACAATTGTTGCATTTGAGTCCTCCCACCCGCATCCTCAATTTAGACTTTTTGTCTTGCATTATATATTGTCTGCATTGTCGATACGTTTGTGACATCTCTTTGCTTCAACGTATTGAGGATGTCTTTTGGCTTCACATTACCATTTGTCATCTGCACCACAACCTTCTGCTCCCCCTTATCCAATCTTCCGGCAAATGAGTGGTCGTCCATGTTGTTTGCGGGGTCGTGATTGTGCCTCCCACATATAACAATGACATACCACAAAGAGTCAGCATTTTCCTTGATGTTGATAAGGAAAAGGCATCTACATTTCTTTGTACCGGTGTGACTTCTCCCCGTTTCCTCTTTTTCTTCATTTCTTGGTTTCGAAGAAATTTTTTCCGCTTTACCCTTCCCAACTATTTGTGACATTCCCCTATATGTACCAAACCTCTCACACGCAAGTATCACCCTTCCCCTGCTCTTAATGCCCCCGACATCAGAGTGCTTCGTCACTAGCACAAAAATGTTCTCCCGACCTATCATTTGAAGCCATGGAATTGCCGCTTCTCTAGAGGGAAATGACCTACAAGGTGTGAACGTATCCTTGTAGTATGGAAATAAAGTAGAAATCGGCATTACCTGCAATACAAATATTGTAACATTATGATCAAGCAAAATGTACAGCACAATCACCAAAATAACCCAAAACACAAGTTTTCGGTTGTACAGGTCCGATAGTATAAACAAAGTTTCGTTCATGTCCGACCGAGAACTACTTCATAGTCTCGGTCGTTCCATACCAACACTGCCACTATGTATCGTTCACACCATTACGTGAACTACGTAGACTTCTCGGTGCTTGCCGACCGAGACGTTTCTATACATCTCGGTCCTGCGATGCCGAATCAATCGCGCACATCGACTGAAAATTTTATAAACCACATAAAAAACACATTAATTTTCAAAAATTACCTCAAATTCAACCTCCTCTTGTACCATAGCAGTACAATCTTCCATTTTATAGTGCAAACAACTTCGGATTGGTTGAAATTACCAAACCCTACGTTGACAAATAAATCATCAATTTCACAGTTTTTAATCAAATTTACTGTTCCATCGAAGCATCATATGGTTGTCAAACATTGTTACCTCGCTGTCGGATGATGTCAAGCCGCAAGAATCGATAAACGCTCGGCAAACACAATTGTGGCTTTATAGTTCATTTGTTCCTCGAGGTGGTGGGGTGCCCCAGTTTTGAGTTGCAAATGGTTTGTAGGGTTTGGGTGAGTATATATGAAGAGGCAAAATAGTCTTTTACATTTTAAATTGGGAATTGAGAAAAATTGTGGGTGCCTTCATGAATTGGTGGGGTGCCCATAGCGGGTCTCTAAAATCTTTACCGAGTAATTTAATAAACGGGGCAGATACCAATACCCTACCCTACCCTACCCGCTAAGCGATAACTGCACAATCTTCGATCCTAATAAAATGGACGGTGAGGATCGATCTCACGACTATATAAATAAAAATCCTCGCTACAAAACCTAATCGCTATCAATTTCTTCCGTCGTCGCACCCTCGAAAGAGAGAAACCCTAACCCTAGCTCGAGCAACAGCAGCAATGGCGGACGCAGATGTCGAAGTCGGAGGAGCCCAGCCGAAGAGGAGGACGTTCAGGAAGTTCTCCTTCAGAGGCGTGGATCTGGACCAGCTACTCGACATGGGGACAGACGAGCTCGTCAAGCTCTTCCATGCCAGGGCTCGGAGAAGGTTTCAGAGAGGTCTCAAGAGGAAGCCCATGGCCCTCATCAAGAAGCTTCGCAAGGCCGTAAGTCTTCTTCTTTTCTTCATAGATTTTGATTCTCGCAGTGAGATTTTGGGTTTTGTGATTAGGGTTTTTTGTGGTTATCTTTCATTTATTGGTTCTTTTGATTCTCGTTGATTTTGTGAGAGAAATTTTGGTTTTTGTTTGTGTTTTAGGGTTGATTTAGGGTTTTTGCGATGGTTGTTTTCTGGGTTTTCTTTTTATTCATCAGATTCAGATTCGTGTTGATTATTTGTAGAAGATTTATGGTTTTGTTCATCTTTTAGGGTTGATTTAGGGTTTCGCGATTGATTTTTTGGGGGTTTTGATTGTTGTGTGTTGTGGGATTTGAGCAGAAGCGTGAGGCGCCTGCCGGTGAGAAGCCGGAGCCAGTGAGGACTCACCTGAGGAATATGATCATTGTACCGGAGATGATTGGGAGCATCATTGGTGTCTACAATGGAAAGACCTTCAACCAGGTCGAGATCAAGGTAATACCTTTTTGAGTCTTTGCTGAATCTCTGGTTATGGTTCCCATGTGGGTTCTGATGATTTAGTAGGGAATCTGTGACTATGTTTCTCTTTTCCATTACTGACTCGCTTACTTTTCCCTGTGTTGTGTATTTTTCTCTTTGAATATTCTCTCAAGCTTCTGTTTATGTTTAGATGAATTGCTCATTAGTTTCTAATTTTCTCGAAAGTGGGGATTGTTGAGACTGATATCTATTATTTGATTGTCTTGGTAAATGTTTTTTTATTCTAGTTAAGCACCTATGTTGGTGATAACCCTAATTGGGTAGGAGTTCCTTCAGTGGATACTTAATCAAAGCGATTGATTTGTTCAACTTGTATGGTAAATGTTTGGTAAATATTTTTTATTTGTACCAATTAAGTACCTATATTGATGATAACCCTAATTGGGTTGAAGTTCCTTCAGTGGATACTTATCAAAGTGATTGATTTGTTCAACTTTTATGGTAAATATTTGGTAATTTTATTTTGTACCAATTGAGTACCTATGTTGAATCGTTGATGTATCCCTGATTGGGTAGGAGTCCCTTCAGTGGATACTTAATCAAAGTGATTGATTTGTTCGACATATATGGTTATTTTAGTCTTCAGTTCAGTGACTCCATAACTAATGAAGTGATTGATTAAAGTATTTACGGAATTAAATGTAGTTTACAGAAGGTTATAGTTATGCAGAATTTAATTCTAATGAACTTGTGCATGAGTAGCGTAATCGAAACAGTGGTTTTCTGAAAAATATTGGTAGCTTGGTTTGTTTCTTAATCAGATGCAGATTGTTGTACAGTTGTTGGATCTCTTAGAGTAACATGCTTTAGAGTTAAAATTTAAATAGTTGAAAATGTTGGATTATGAATTGATTACTGTGCATGTCCTGGTGTTTCTCTGACAGATTCCCATTATTCGGGGTATAATGTGTGTCAATAGCATGCTGTACTATCAGTTGGTTTTGTTTTTGGTATGATGCTGTATGTACTGGCGTGGAAGAACGTTTTAATATGATCAAATGAATTTGAACTATGTTTACCAGTTTAGAACATTATGTGCGTTGGTATAAATTATGGTTCAGGTTTACATTCAAAGCTTCTAACCTTAAGTAAACTTTATTTTTGCTCACCAACTGATCTCTATCATTCTGCTATGGAGTCTTTATAATTTTTAAGCATAAGTTAATTTACTTGTTCATCTCGTTTTATACTGAGAACCATGTTTGTATTTTTGCAGCCTGAGATGATTGGGCACTATTTGGCTGAGTTCTCGATCTCATACAAGCCTGTGAAGCATGGAAGGCCTGGTATTGGTGCTACCCACTCTTCCAGGTTTATTCCCCTCAAGTGAGAGAAGCATTTTAGAGCGATGTTTTGCAAGCTATTTTGGTCGATTGTGTGGATGGAACTTAAATGGCGGTCTGGGCCTTGAGTCTTAAATTTTATTTTGCTAGTTGAAACTGAGATTTGATGCTTTGTAGTTTTTATAGACAACCGATTTCTATTCCCTGTCTTTTCATCTTTTTAAGATTGAAGAAACGTAATTGTCATTCAAATTAACATTCAAGTCGCATTTTTAAATTTTAATAGGGGGTTTGTTTGTTACCCAACTAACTCAATTTGGTCGCATCGTTAGGGTGGGAGAGGTAGTTGTACTCATGACTTTTCCAAACTTTTTGGGAAGTAATGCCTCTATTGGAATTAATTTGTTGGTTTCTTATAAAAAAAATAAAATAAATTGTTGTAAATTGAATTGGAATTTGTTAAGAATTAGAGTAGGAAAATAGAAGACTAAGAACTTTTAATATTATAAACTACTACTACAAAGGAGAAGAGAAGAAATAAGATAGTTGGAATGAGAAATTTTCATTCAACTTGGTGTGTAAATTACAATAGGGTTGCCACCCTTTATATATGTCATTTGGTGATGATGATAATTATATTTATACAATGTGTATAAGTTATACATACGCCACAAGTCATAGAACACATCACAAACAACATAGATAATACATAGAAGAGTTGGTGTACATTGGAGATGATTACAAGTTACTTACAAAACATAGATAAATGATTATACATTAAAGTTAAATACAAGTTATGTAGAGTATACAAGTTACATTCAATGTAGAAGTCATGCTTATGTTACAATTCAATGTGATCATTCATAAGGTTGGTTAAAGGTTGGTTAAAGGGTCATTCAATTTACAACATAAACAAATTTAACTTGTAATATGTTCCTTATAAACTTGCAAACGAAATAAATGATTTCTACGTCTAATTTAAGTTAAAATTCATTAGTACTTCACACACACATATATATATATATATTAACTATTCATACATATTAAATTATAATGGTGTGTTGCATGCTTGCTTAGTTAATTTATTAGATTAGATGTAATTGGTTGTTCACTTCGTATGATAAGATAATACAATGGATTAGTTAATCACATAAATTGTGGATTAAATCAAGTGGAGATTTACCCTCTCGTTAGTCGCCATCAATTCACTCAATATTCTTCCTTCCCTTTTCACAAACGCTACTCTCTTTCTCTCTAAAACTCTCACAGCTCTCTCTCCCTCTCCCTCTCCCTCTCAAAACTCAGTTACCCTTTTCATCTTTGTTAGTCATTTCATCAAACATCTTTCTTGCGTCAGCGAACTGGGTGTTGTAGAGAGCGGACTTGATGAATTGAGATTGAATTTGTTTTGAGTGTTTCAATGGATTTACATTTGGAGAGTAGAGAGATAGGTGGGTTTTTTAGGTGGTCATTTGGGGGGTCTGAGATTGGGCGTAGAGGGAGGAGAAGGTGAGAAAGTGAGTGAAGGTGAAGAAAACGTGGGCTCCAACAGCCACAACACGAGATGAGGCACAACAAACCTTGAGTTAATGGAGTGTGTAGTGTGTGTCTCGACATTTTAGGTTTCGGTCTCTCGGTTGAAGAGAGATGATGAGAACGATGCAACAGTTTTTGTGGGGTTTTTATATGGAAGGCATAAAATTGTCATTTTCATGAAACCACTTAAAATCTTATCACCGAACAAGTTTCCAACTTCGAATTACCCCTAATCTATAGCCATGTAATTCAATGTTTGTTAATTTGACCCTATCAAGACAACTTTATCAACCCAATCGAATACATCATAAGGGTAATATTAGGGTAAACTTTTGTGGGACAAACATTGATGCTAAAATGAATGTACACAATTTATTTTAAGTGTCCAAAAACGGGTCGTTCTATAAATACAATGTACTCTGGTCTAGTCTATGTTCTTCTAATGGCCATGTTCGTCTAATGGACGATCTAATAGACGCTGCCTATCCTTGTATGCATCGTGTAATCGTGGGCTACTACACTCCTTATCAACAAAAATAAATGATAATTTAATTTTGAATGTGTCGTGTAACCTTGGGCTACTACGCTTCCTATCAACAAAAATAATAAATGATAATTTAATTTTATATTAACATTTTACCAATTTTTTTAGGGAGTTACTATTAACACCCCTATATGTTATACCAACTTTCAATTCAATTTAATTTTATTTATAGCTCCCAATAAGTTATTTCATACTCTAAATACCCTTTAATTGTTAGTAAACTCTCAATTGCACCCCTAGTTTATATTTGCCCCCTCCCTCTCAAAGAAAGTCTTATTTTCATCTTTGTGATCTTCAACATCCAATCCCTTGTTGCACATTATTTTTTTCTCCCTTTTAACTCAATTTGCTTAATTTACATTCCAAAATTGATTCTTTAATCCTTAAAAGCTAAGATTCAACACAAATAAAAGATTTTAACTATTCAAGAATACGAATCAATTCTCAACCAAATACTATAATTAAGATGTTGTATTTGATGGTGAATTGTTGAGTGTATATAGATAAAGAGATGAGAATGAGGGTAGAGATTAGAAAATAGAAGAGAAAATAAGATGAATATATAGTTTAGTTTAGAGTACGATATAGAAAGTAAAAATTAAGTACAATAGGAAAAGGTGAGTGCAGTGAGCGAGATAGGAGTAGAAGAAGAGTTAAAAGTTTCATTTAGGGAGGGGTATAGAGAGTGAAAAGTAAAATTGAGGAGGAGTGTAGAGAATGGAAAGTAGAAGGGAAGTGAAATAAGTTCATGATTTAGAGTGTGGTTATTTATGTAATTTTGCCTAAAGACATTTTAGTTTAAAAATGTATTAAATTAAATGATGGCTGTTATAGGGTAGTCGCTCCCTGTTTTTTTATATTGAGTGTAAGTGAATTAATAATATTAAGTAAAATTTAGATGGATTCTAACGAAATGTCTTGACATCCTCATTCAAGTTTAGCCTAAAAATTTCAACAAAAATGCTATTATAATTCACTGAGTTCAGTTTAGCCAACCTCAGTATAACTCAATTCACTTCAACAAGTGTAATAGAGTTGGTATATTGGGCTTACAATTATCATCCACGGAAAAGAAAAGCAAGAGTATTGGAATTTCTGTCATGTTCATCACATCATTTAGTTCGAGATATAGCCACATTGTTTAGTTCAAGATAGAACCTCTAAAGAGTCGTTACTACTTGGATGAGTTTTTCTTTTCATTTATATTATACCGTTCCCATGACTATTTCACTTAAGTTACTTCACTCTCGGAAGTTAAAAGATTAAAATATGTGACTCTCAAGAGGCCCAAGTGAGAAACTAGTAAATCTCAATCCTTGCATCAAGGTTTATGACTTAGGTAGGGCCGATAGTGGCTGAAACCAAAAGGTGCTCTATCTATTAACTTTAAGTTAGAGGTGAATACAATACTGTAACTATACAAGTTATTCTTTTTAAGGTCATAATTTGTACCGTGATAGAAAAAAAAAAAAAAAAAAAACCGAAGAGCACCATCACATTACATTGATGCATTTTGAAAGGAGAAAAATGATAGTTTGTTACAATCAATGCATACACATCGATATAGATTTCATTAGAATACGCCCAGCCCAAACTTATGACCTTGGGAAACCCTACCACTTCGACGATGACTTAAACCCGTCCTAACCCACCTTCAGCACAACCAGGCACGATACAAACTAAAACAACCCAACCATAAAAATTGGGGGTGCGCTTCACCGTTGGAAGTTGCAGTCTCAAAGCTGCAAGTCCTCCCTAGGACCACCAAGCCTCACTCGTTTATAGAAAGTACAACTTTCAAAACGTCCCTCAACTTCTAAAAGCATCAACAATTCAACATATATATCCGACGTTTATACATTGTACACGATGACAAGTAAGTTAAAGCAAGAAAAATGGCCTAGCAAGTAGGTCAAGAGAAGCCTATTAAGCATCACAAGGGCATACTTTTTAGTCATTTGGGGTACAGTAACATAACATGCACTTTATAAGAAATTGCGAACACATCCTTCACCACATATAAACATCAACAGGAATCAGTGAACTGAGCAAAAAATACAGACGACGGACGGACGGAGCTACGGCAAACTTCAACCAATCAGAGAAACCCCAACTAACAGATCTTTTAGAATCAAAATAAATCAACCTGCCAAATTAGTTCAAATGTGCTAGGCAAACCCTACATTTCCTATGATGTACGTCTCAGTCGCGCCATGAGAAATCACCTCTCCCTTCTCGCAAGCTCCTACCTCTCCTATAGTCAATTTCAGCGTCCGAGCTCGACAGCCCTATCCTGTATTTCTTCCCCACCTTGGAGTTGCCTATCCTGGAAAATATATCATCATCATCGGTCATGGCAGAATCTCCATGCTCACTTAAATCAGAGGCTGCTCTGGAAGGAATCAGTGGTTTCTGATCTGGAACAAGCCATAAAGGAAATTTCATTTGATGATCCATATCCACTCAAAAACATGATAAAATCATATAGACACTATTTCATTACAAGCAAGTTCAAATATACAGAAAACATATCTAATTTCAGTTTTTTTAAGTAAATCTAATTTCAGTTTTGGTGTCCCAGGAAAACAAATGCATGCCATAAATGGTTAGGCACATTTACCCAACTTGAAATGCTTATAAGCTAAAAGAGAAAAATCAGGATGACCCTCCTGTAGCAAAGATATATAACACGGAAAAGAAACCAAGATCATGAACCTAAAAAAAAAAAACCAGTTACTTAACTTACCTTCGTGGTTGTTGAACAACTCTGGTGGTCCACCACCCACCACCCCATTGGTAACGTGATCCGAGTTTTCTGACCTCAATTTTGGACTTGCTTGATGCCCCGGGTCTGTTTTTGATGAGACTCCATTTCCAAACCCATTCATCTTTCCAGGCAAAACGATTTCTTCCATCTCTATTGTATTTGACGCAAAAGGGGCAATTGAGAATGAGTCATCCAGCACATCATCCGATATTTCAACATAATGTGGTGTTATGACAATCTCATCTGCGCTGAACCCAAAGGATGCTCGGTAAGCTTCAATTTCCTCAACATCTGGCTTACCATTTTTGCCATGCCGGTTTTGATGTCCATTTCCATTACTGTGAACATCTGCTTCTCTAGAAAGGCTAAGCCGTCCTCCAGAATGAGAGTATGATGGAGTAGCCTGTTGAGCCTGGTCAAGATAGAACTGTGCAGAAGTAGCAGGGTAAAAGAAGCTCGAGTCTTGAGACAGCATGAAGTTTTTGGACATGGCAGCATCAAGCCCAAATACCCTAGAAGAGGGGCTTTGAGAAAATTGGGAGTCTTGAGAAGCAAGTGAAGCACCCCATCGTGCAGGAAATTCACGTTCAGGGAAAGAAGAAGACAAACCATCACCAGAAGTTCCTGAATTTGGAGAAATAAGACTACTAGCAGGACTTCCAGGATAAAGTGGATAGGTTGCTTGAAGATCGTTGCCAGAAGCATAACCTGATTTACCAGCACTTTTAAGATCCATAGAAGATGATAGGAACTGCGCATAAGGTACATCTGGTGATGATGGGGTAGTTAGGTGATTCATCTCTGGTGGAGGAGTGAACGGAGCAGTAGATGGCTCAGTTGTA
This sequence comes from Stephania yunnanensis, assembly GCA_039657365.1. Lineage (NCBI taxonomy): Eukaryota > Viridiplantae > Streptophyta > Magnoliopsida > Ranunculales > Menispermaceae > Stephania > Stephania yunnanensis. Next base: position 45,566,081 of record CM077585.1, on the reverse strand, counting down.
AATGTTGAGAAAACAGGAGGGGAGACAAGTTGGGTTTCATGAGCATATGGGCCTGTTGCAAACATTGTTGATGAAGGACCCCCAGGAGAGTTGGCAGACATGGACAAGAAACAACTGGGTGATTGAGCAGTCGAGGGCAAGGATGAGTTGGTAAAGGATGCTGGTGATGATGGTGGAGCTAGAAGAGATGGGTTTACTGCCGTAGCTTGGTTAACAAGTCCAGCAGGTTGAGGTCCATTAGCTCGGTTACCTGAAGCATTCCCATCTGGAATGCGAGAAGCAGGGACAATGCGCCTCCCACCTTTCTGCGACCTGAAACAGGATAAACCACCCAAGCATCCTCCCCATCTCCTCCGCTGCACAATCAGGCATAATAAGCAATGACAGCAAGAAAAACTTCAATGGTGCATTAAATATGGATGCTTGATAAAGATTCAATAAATCAAGCTGATGAATATTAAAATTTAGAGTGCATGTATGCTGAAGCACTTCATAATCTATCTGATTTAAAATATTAACGCACCACCAACACGCAAGTTCTAATATTAATTGAAAAGGCAAAATTTCAGATGAATTCCACCTTTTTATCTGTCAAGTCAAAAGTTTTTTCTTTTCTTTTTGGCAAAATGTATTAAGTGGCCCTCAACTTTGAGGCTTTTTTAGATTTAGCCCCTCAACTTTTATTTGCCTGATTTGAACCCTTGAACTTTGATTTTAGTTGATATTGTGCCCTCCCAATGTTAAAAGTAACGCGTCCCCTTTCCCAATTTTATCGAAACAAAATATAAATATGGTTCGAGAGACAAAACAAAAAGCCCTAAGTTCGAACTCGGCTATTCTCACACCTTCTGCCTCTTCGCTAGACTCGAAAAAGGTGTGAGAATGGCCAAATCTCAATCAAAATCAAAGTTGAAGAGCTCAAATTAACTAAATAAAAGTTGAGGGGCCAAATCTAAAAACCCCTCGAAGTTTGAGGGCTAGTCCGCGCTCATAGACTAATTAACCGTTAAATTAGAATTCTCAGTAAAACAAAAGGAGAAATAGACCGATCAGGTTAATCAATTTGTAGCAGACAGGAGTCGCAAACTCTAATCAGATTACATGAAAATCAAACATACAAGCCAGTGCTAAAAAGTAAGTGATAACTGATGACGAAATCAGAGCACAGCAAGGTTAAAGTGCAGTTAGTGGTGCAGACACAATTGAAAACTGCAATGTCATTCCAAATTTTTTTCTTGGGGTAGGCATTTGTATTAATTAATACAGTTTCCAAGAGCTTGAGTATGGAACAAATTAGCTTGAAGCTTAATGAATTGAAGAAGGTTCAGATCAGTAATGATGGCAGATATCTAAAAAAGGCTACCAAACCATGAAAATCACCTTGATTGATATGGATTGAATGGCAATTAACAATTGTCCTGCCAAATAGAACTCATTTATCTACTGACCTAGAATGATTGTTTTTGGCAAACTTCTATTGCTACATCTTGGAAGCAAAATTGATCATGAAATAAGTGCTTATACAATGGTAAGTGAGGAAGTGAAAGGCCTCTTACTTAAAATGCCAATGATTACCCTTTCTATCATTGAAATATATACTTAATTTTGATAAAAGAACTCCTTTAGAGAACAATGTGGAACCATGCCCGTGTTTTCAGAGACAAAAAGTGAGGAACCCATTTAAAAAAGAACAAGAAAGGTAAAGAGTTGCATCATCATAGCTTCAATGCTTTGCTCCAGCAGTGATGGAAAAAGAACTTAAGGAAACTAATCTCAAGTCTCCTTTTTGTTGAATGAATTGTAAAGGAATTGACTATTAAGAACTAAAGAAAGACGAATCAATTTAAGAAGTAATAACGAAGAGAAGAATGTGACCAACCAAATAGATAGGACAAAGAAATAGGGAGGAGCGGACAGAAGAAAAACTGGGAAAGAGATCAGAAGTGAGAAAAAAGATCATGATAAAGGACATTGACAGCTAATTGCAACTAAAAGAAAAGAGCACCAATGTTTTCGCTTTCACACAAGGATGAGGGAGTAGATATCCAAAAAAGAAAAATTCAAATCAACATGCAGACAATTTAACTAATGATTCAATTAAAATAATCGAAAGATGTTTTCGACTTCTAATACACATGCCTATCTATAGATCCCCATCTAAAAAGGTTCCCTTTCACAAATATTGACAGTTCGACATTCAACTAAACTACTGCTGAACTAATTTAATTAATTTATAAGAAAACTCGGTAAAGTTGGATTATTGAAATATTTCTACATTTCAAATATATACATGCATTATGTTTCCCATCAGGTTGCACGGGAGAGAGGGATTGGCTTTCAATATCAACGTACTCGCAAAAAGAAAGAGAGAAGTATGGATGGCTTTGGCAAGTTGACATTGACAGTTACTGTTACAGACATTAGTTTGTGATAAGAATATTTTTTTGGATAAGGAGTTTGCAAGAAGAATATTGAGTATTCTTTAGCTTTGAATTGAACAAGGTGGAAGAGTTTGATCTATGCAGCCAACCCAAACTAATTTAGGACTGAGGTCGTGTAGTATAGACTTCTTTCAAACATATCACTTGATTGTGTCAATGTTCTTTTTTTTTTTTTTTTTGCCTCAAAGGCATCCATGTCATTGGCATTTACTTATCCTTTCGATGAATTTGAAATCCTAATAAAGTCTTCATCTGACACAAGCTCTTGAAATAGATCCCTTTTACCAATTTTTTGAGTTCAACTAGAGTCAAACCCACAACATCCCCAAACTTTGTCTTTTGGCAAATGATGCATCATCGGCTTGTCCATCTCACCAGATACCAATTTAGTATACTCAATAAGCAAAATCTACAGAAAGTTGGAAACGCTACAAAACGTTTCAAGATGCAACCTTCGTAACAGAGGCCACAAGTTGCCAAAGCCCAAGGCTGACATTGAACAACAAACAATTCTAGATTCATGAAACCCGAGACGAAAAAAAAAATATATGACATTGAATTGAACCCCACACTCCAAATATCTTAATCTAATTGCAACCACAGATTATAAAGCAGATATAAACAGCATACACTCTTCAATGACCTAGAATCCCAAACTAAGAAATTGAAAAATAATGAAAAGGAAAATCTGTGCTTGCAGTAGCCATTAAGAAATCACTGAAACTCCAGATTAGTTAGTACACCAACATCAACATCGCGGATATAAACCGCGGTGGTGGAACGACAGTTGTTAATTCAAAGCAGGACCACTTCAACCATTCCAGAAACCAAACAACAAACAAAATTTCACAACGGCTCCAAAATATAAATATTGGACCCTACATGGAGGGATCAGACCAAATTGAGCTTCAACGAAACGAATACTAAACAAAATCATCCTCACAGAACCCTAGATCTATCTAACGGCACTAAAGTGCTCCATCTCAACGAAATGCAAACATTGAACATTGATTGGCGATCAACAAAACTCAGAGATTTTAATGAATCTGAACTCTAAAACGGATCAATGAAGCGATTACTCACACGTTCTTGCCGCGGAAACCGAGTCTCCGGTGAACTGACAGCCGAAGCAGCGACACTGATGGAAGCGCCGCCGCTTCTGCTATTATTGTTATTCGCTCCTCCATTGCCAGCCATGCTCATCTTCTCACATTTTCCGAACACACTCTCCAACGAAGCGAAACCCTAACTATCACAAGAGATCAACCGAGATCTGTGCCTCTCCGAACCAAAAACGCGAACGAATCAGTCAGAATCAGACTTCCGAACCTCAAAACAGTTCCAGAAACACTGCAAACGTAGAGATTAGTAGTCGTTCGGACAACGCCATTGAAGCGACCGAGACTCGATCAGAGCTCGAATTAGCACTAAAAGACGACCGCGATCAGCCGATACAGTGAAATGCAGAGACAAGCAGAACTTCAGAGAGTCCGAATCGCAACTTTTCGTGCCCTAAATCCACTATTTCCGCATTCGCGCTTTCGCGTTCACACAGATGACGCGATTTTCAGTTTCTCTCTCTTGAAACGCACAAGAACTTCGCTTCTTCTACTCTGCCCGTTGAGTGAAGATGCCACGAACCTGTACAGGTTCGGAAGCCGAGCCTGGAACCGGAGCTGTGGTCTGGCTCGTACGAGGAGGGGAAATGACGGAGTACCCTCCTCTCTGCTTTACTTTCTTTCTTTCTTTCTTTCTTTCTTTCTTTCTCGTCAAGCATCGCGAATCGAGGAGGCTTTGTTTGGTTGTTTTCGAAAGAGGCCCTCGGCGTTTTATGAAACTACGATAAAGACCTTTCGGGCACGTGCCTTTACGATGGCTTTGATTAACTCGTTCTGTACTGTGGAGCGCTTTCGCACGTGACGTCGTTATCTAGAGTTTGATAACGACCGGGTTCTTAAGACATTGTTTGCGGTCGTTCGATTATCGTTAAAACAAAAATTATACTGTCGATCGAGTTGTTTCTTACCGCGTTACGAAGTGAATAACATGTGATTTACGACAATTGACTATGTCGATTGGAAGAGTGATGTATGGAGACACGTGTGTTTACATGCGAACATGTGAATAACCATGTCAAATTAATATATATTATGGAGTATTTCTCTCTCTCTCTCTCGTTATCGAGATAAAGGTTTTTTTTGAACTTGATGATTTTACAACACAAGTTTTAAAAGATTGGAATATTTCTCTCTCACTCTCTCTCTCTTTCTCTCAACTCTCAACTCTCAACACTCACTCTCTCTCTCTCTCTCTCTCTCTCTCGTTATCGAGATAAAGGTTTTTTTTGAACTTGATGATTTTACAACACAAGTTTTAAAAGATGGGAATATTTCTCTCTCACTCTCTCTCTCTCTTTCTCTCAACTCTCAACTCCCACTTTGGTTATCGAGATAAGGCTATTTGACCTTGATGATTTTACAACACGATTTGTAAAAGATTAGAATATTTAACCAATTAAATTTTTATAATTTTATTATAATTATATATCATCACCTCTTCAATCTCGGTCTTCAAACGTGAATTAATTAGTGCGGTTGGCAATAGACGCCACATAAAAAACTAACAAAAAATCATAATTTTTTTTATTTTATTACAATTATGTATCTCGTCTTTAATCTTGGTCTTAAACAAAATGATTTTTTTAGATCAAATTCAACTAATAAAATCGTGTATGATGATCTTATAAAAGTTTAAAATATTATGATCCTTAATTTTATTTTTGTACCATACAAAAAGATAAATATTAAATGTCATACATCACATTGTTTCTATTACAATCACGTTCGCGATCGAATTCATTGCAGTTAAATGTTTTCTTAAAACAAATATGATTACTAAATCAATATCTTTTTATTAAGGCAGTTGATTATATGTGGTCATGTATCAAGTTGTTGATGATTAAAATTTTCTATTTTACTTAAAAAAAACACACTACAAAAACCTTGCAAGAATAGCAACGGAATATGGATCCATCGGTAATCTAACTGAACTAAGTTTTGCCGATTTGATCGCGACGAATGCTAAAATTCATCGTTGATTTCAATTAGTTACGAGCTTTTTGCGACAAGACTATCCGTCACTAATTTAGTTGATTTTTATAGTTAAAAAAACTATTATACATTACATAAGTAAACAATTAATGAACTAGTAAAAAATAAAACTATAGATCTTATTAGTAATTACAAAATGTGAATTATATTGCAACAAAAGACATATATATATATATATATATATATATATCTATATATATCTATATTCATATATAATTTTATTGTCGAATTGCCCTATATATAAAGAAATCATGTTATAAATTAACCCACCATATAAAAATGTATATCCCAATACATGTGCATAAGTGTGTTGTTTACGCGTATCTTTCTGGTTATAATCCTTATCAAAATTATAGATAGTTGAACACATAAAAGGAGGTTATTACAAAGAGTACAATGTAAACAATGTCGCGCATACATATCAGCAATACAAAACTAGTACTTGTTGTAATTTGTAAAATTCATTTTTTTTCTTATAAAATGAATTGGTGATATATTTTTCCTACAATTTTTTCTCCCTAACTTATGCATTGAGCACAAAATCAATGTTTGTCCAAATGATAGCCCCATATATATATATATATATATATACAGATGCTTCTACCATGGAATCATAAAAATATCATGTCATGGAAACCTCATTTACAATCATTGGACTCTAATTCAACACATTAATCTATGAGTCATAAATGCACAAAACATTTTAAGAGGTTCCCATGGCATGTGTGTGTGTGTGTGTGTGTGTGTGTGTGTGTGTGTGTGTGTGTGTGTAGAAATTCTACTATGGTGATCTTTTTAAATCACCATGCATGGTGATTTAACTTTTAGACCATGGTCAATTTGATAACTACATCAATGACAATTCAATGTGTGCACAAGTACCAAGAAGCTATATTATCCATTGGATTTAAATCCAATTTTCAAAAATAAAAAACACAATGTATGGTGATTTTTGTCAATCACCATGGTAGAATCACTTACAATATATATATATATATATATACACACACACACACACACACACACACATAGGGAAATTCTATAATATACCCATGCAATGGAATCCTCTCAAATGTTTTATGCATTTATGACTCAAAGATTAAGTGTCGCGCTACGTGCATCCCAGTGCTTACTCAGGGCAACTTTTTACAAATGCACCCATCAAATTTGTCAATGCACCCTGAAAATGGACGAAATTGCCTTTGTCCTTTACTTAGTACAACCCACCACCAAATCAATCAAACCTTTATTTTTGCTTCCTCCGCTCTCGTTTCCATTACGAATCCAGACCTCAATCCACCAAATTCCCTCGTATTCATAAAAATTTACCCATAATTGAGTTTAATCGCAATCACGTATTATTCGGCCACAAATGGTCGTGATTTGTACTTTACTCTCGGTTGTCCATTGCCGAGGCCTTTGAGTAAGTGTCAACTATGTTCAACCGAATGTCGTAATAAGGTATGTTTAGCATTAGTCTCGGTTGATAGTCACCGAGATCTTTTGGCGTCTTTCGATTGTGCCATACCGAGACTTTGATTGAAGTATCGATCCTCAGAAATCGAGGCAACATAATAAGTCTCGATCATGTGTTATCGAGACATTCGTGTACGTGGTATACATTCAGAAATAAGGAAAAACATAAAAAATATTAAAACTCATTTCCTCGTGTGTCGCGTCCGCCCCTATTACGTTCTCTTTATTGATTGGACCCTAAAAACACCCAATGAGGTGTCGATAGGGTGAAGTGCGCAAAAATAAGAAGGAAAAGTTGGTAGTTTGGGTTGAGAGGGACATTTAAGTCTTTTCAAGTTGAAAACAAAATAAATAGGGTGCCATGAGTAATGAGTGGGGCATACATAGCGCGCCCATAGATTAATGTTTTGGATTTGGATTAGAATCCTGTGTGTGTGTGTGTGTGTGTGTGTGTGTGTGTGTGTGTGAAATGATCCTTGTAAAATTGCACCGATCCAAATCATATGTGATTAATAATGGTTAGAGCATCTCATCCAAATTTTATGTGATTAATAATGGTTAGAGCATCTCCAACGGGATCAATATATATATATATATATATATATATATATATAGACATTTGGATGGAAAAAAGACTCAAATGGGACAAAATCTAGATGTCCACCTTACGTGCGCGCACTTTGTCTATCGCATCATCTAGGAATAGAGGGTGTGATAGACATTGTCTAAGTTGCCACGTTAACTTTTACGTTACTAAACCAAGTCGAAAAACCCCAAAACTAATGCATCGATGAATTATCGATCCAATATAATCGGCTATTTTTTCTTTTTATTTCAAGGAATAATTGGCTAGTTTTTAGATATATATGTGTCTATATATATATTATAGACAATGGCATGGCTATGTACGCCCCCATGAATTTGTAAGGGCAAGTTAGTAAATTTATGCACCCCAACTATGTATTAGTGCAACCCATTGTAAACTTTGAAGAACTAAACTACCCTTTTGTTTTACAATGGCACCCCACCTCTAAAATTCAAAAACGATCCAATAACCAAACCTTATGTCTTCGATTTGGTCGACACCCCGTCACCCATTGGCCTTGATCTTTGATTTGGACAAAAAGAGGTGGTGGTGGCGATTGCTCGATCGGTGGTGGTTGTTAAAATTTGAGTTTTGGGTTGGATCGATTCTAAGGCAAGATTTTGTGTATTTGTTCGGTTATTGATTAATCTCGATTGTTGTGTATGTGTTTGTTGTTCTTTACATTTAAATCTGATGTTTATTTCGTGATTTGTTGGGTCGTTTCGTGATTTGTTGATTTTCACGTCTGGTTCGGTCATGCAAGGTTGATCGAACCTCAAAAGGTTCAATTGAAGGTGATCAAACAAATGGTTTAGTATAATGGACCGCCCTAATTAATCTTAATTAATTGATTAATTATATATTAGGACCCTAAGCTCGGACCTACGTGGACATCGCGAAAAGTCTAGAGCACTCTTAACGAGGTAATTATGATTATTTTTGTGTGACACGTATTAATTTCTTGTATTAGTAGTCAATATTCGTGTTGCATTAATGTTAGAAATGAAATTGGTTACGTTGTGCGTGCGTTGCGACGAGAGCGTATGACACTATGAAGTGTGTGTAATGCGGATGTATGGGATAGTCGGGGCTTATGTATCACATCACCTATTACATCCCATCATATCACTTTTCTCTCCTTTTTATCTACAAATTAAAAAAACTCCCTCTCTCTCCTCACACACACACACACACACGCACACGCACACACACACACACACACACACACACACACACACACACACACACACACACACACACACACACACACACACACACACACACACACACACACACACACACACACACACACACACACACACACACCACGCACACACACACACACACACACACACACACACACACACACACACACACACACTTTCTCTCTCTTACCAATTCTCCCTCTCCCATTTTCTTCTTCTTCTTATCTAACTCTTCATCACAACCTCATTTGATCCCTCTCTCAACTCGATCTTCCATCTCTCTCGCGGTGTTTCTCCTCTTGTCGGCTCTCGCGACGATCTTCTTAGACTAAGGTGAGTGGTTGTTGATGTTGTTAAGTTTTTGGAGAAATTGAAGTTTTAATAGTGGTGTATTGTTGGTGTTGATGTTGATGTTGATGTTGATGTTGTTGTGTTAATGTTGATGTTGTTGTTGCTTAAAAAAAATAATAAAAAAAGAGAAAATGTGGAAGACCTATGAATTGATTTTATCTCTCCAGAGACAAACGAATTAGGGGAGGGGTGTGTCATGGGCCCAGGCCCAAGCGGGTCAGGTCAAGTTGACCTGGGCCGAGCCGCCTGCACTCAGTTTGTCATGTTAGGGCCCAACCGGGCCCAACCGAACCAAGCCCAGTTCAACCCAACCCCTAAATTAATTAAATAATTAAAAAATTAAACAAAATACAATTTTAAGTAAAATAAATTATAGAAAAATAGGAAAATAGGTAGAAAATTATGAGAAATTTTAGAAAAATCGAAAAACATAAAAAATGGGAAAAGGATAGAAAAGTAATTTTCGAGACATTTTCAAACGTTTGGCACCTTAGTGTTGTTGGGTTTTAGGGTTCATACGCTGTGGAAATTACAAAACAATTTTGACAAAAACCCCAACAGGATCCGAATCTAATTCCATTAAAAATGTTTAAACCATGAAAACTTAATCATACCTCAGTCGCAATGTACCTTTCTGAAGGTTAATCGATCTCTTAGGCGCTGCCAACTACGAACGCCCTCTATCAGCAGTCCACACACGAACGACGGTCGAGATTTGAAGTGCTAGCTTCGAGAGAACACCAAACCTTTTGTTTCTCTCCAAAACGATCCAGAGCATACCAAAAACCCTAAGTCGTTTCTAAAACGAAAATAGAGTTTCGGCCTTTTGATCTTTCGTACGTGTGTTCTAACTTAAAGCGTCTATTTATACAACCTCAGTATATAGACGGTTAAGTAAATTACACGTATACCCCTACATAAAGAAGTATAAGTGTAATACACCACAAGGACGTTTTAAGTCATGAATTTTATCATATAAAATTCATTTTTCTCAACCATCTTAAAATCTCGCAAAACCATTCTTAGTGTGCGACCCAATAGGCTCATACAACGTTGCGTGTACCAAAACACATTTTGGTATACAAGTCATAAGCGGCCTCTAGCAAGACATTATGACTACCCAAGTCGTACGAACATCAAATCGATACAACCTAATCAATAGTGTATATAACATCCTTTTGTCACACGATATCCTTTTGATCAAACATAAGACATGGAATTGTCATCCAACATGTTCAATCGTACTAGTCTAAATCTTTGGTAGATTGAAAACATCCAAGTGACCGTGATCAATATCAATTCACTTAGACTGAGCCTTTTAACAGTCTAACACATCGAGGGATCCACTAGATATCTCTCTTTATATGAAAGGGACAAATTCTATCTCGATTACACAACTTCATCACATTGCTCACACAGTAACCAATCACAACCTTTATAATCGTTCGGTTAAAGACAACGTTTGATAGTGTCAAATCACTATGTTCCTAATGTGGAAGTCTCTGGTAATCTCAAGTCAGAGGACTGGAAAATATACCTATCATGAGAAACAACTATGACTTAATCCATGTGATGTTCTCATAGCGGGTCGGTCCAAAGACTTTGTTCCCTAACAAGTACTCATGATCTTGATTCGTATCCCTATACGTATAATCATCATATGATCATCAATCAAGACTCACACTAGTCTTAATTCATTATAATTCCCAGTATAATGATCGACCAAGGACATTTAGGATATTTCTGTAAATACCTATGGATCTTATTATAATGTAAACATGCAAATTAATTATAATAAACAAGAAATGAAATCCTCTATTTTATTAACTAAAAGTATTCATAAAAACAGTTAATGGATTGACCTAGGGCACATGCCCCAACATCTCCCACTTGCACTAGGGCCAATCATACATGCATCTAATGCCTAATGATCTAACATGACCATCATGTTTTGCTTGTGGAAAAGCTTTTGTCAATGAATCCGCAACGTTGTCTTCAGTAGGTACTCTGCAAATCTTTACGTCTCTCCTCTCAATAATTTCTCTGATGAGATGAAAACGCCTGAGTATATGTTTGGATCTGTGGTGTGATCTAGGTTCCTTGGCTTGTGCTATTGCCCCGTTATTGTTACAATACAAACAAACAGGGTTAGCAATACTTGAAACCACACCTAGTTCAGAAATGAACTTTTGATCCAAACCGCCTCCTTTCATCGCATCGATGTCATGATATACTCAAATTTTCTATTGTAGAATCTGCAACAGCCTCTCGCTTCGAAATTTTCCACCATCGCACCCCCATTCAAAGTAAACACATATCCAGATTGCGATCTAAAATCATCTATATCGCTTTGAAAACTTGCATCTGTGTAACCATTTACAACTAGATCATTTTCAAAACCTCCATAGACCAAGAACATTTCCTTAGTCCTTCTTAAGTATTTAAAGATGTTCTTTACTACTATCTAGTAACTCTCACCGGGATCTGACTGATATCTGCTTGTAGTTCTCAAAGCATATGATACATCAGGTCGAGTGCATAGCATGGCATACATGATAGATCCAATAGCTGATGCATATGGAATCTTATTCATACGCTCTCGCTCATCATTTGTCTTAGGACATTGAGTCTTGCTGAGACTTATGCTATGAGACATTAGCTACAATCCTCTTTTAGAGTCTTGCAAACTGAACCTATTCAACACCTTGTCTATGTAAGCACTCTTACTTAGGCCGATTAGCCTATTAGATCTATCGATATATATCCTTATCCCTAGGATATAGGTTGCACCTCCTAAGTCTTTCATTGAGAAACACTTCCCTAACCAAGACTTGACATTCTGCAATGTTGGGATGTCATTTCCAATGAGTAATATATCATCAACATACATTACCAGAAAAACAACTACACTCCCACTGACCTTCTTGTATACACAAGGCTCATCTTCGTTCTTAATAAAACCAAAATCCTTGATTGCTTCATCAAAACGAAGATTCCAACTCCGAGAAGCTTGCTTTAATCCATAAATGGACCTTTGAAGCTTGCATACCTTCCTAGAATTCTCAGGATGTACAAAACATTCAGTTGTGTCATATACACGTCCTCAAGCACTTTCCATTAAGAAATGTTGTTTTTACATCCATTTTCCATATCTCATAGTCATAATATGCAAAGAATGGCAATTAAAATTCTTATGGATTTAAGCATAGCTATCGCGAAAAAGTTTCATCATAATCAACACCTTGAGTCCGCTCGAAACCTTTTGCTACAAGTCTTGCTTTAAAAGTATGCACATTACCATCCATGTCAGTTTTATTCTTGAAAACCCATTTACATCCAATGGTCTTACCACCTTTAGGTAAATCAACCAAGTACCAAACTTGGTTATCATACATGGATTGCATCTCAGAATTCATGGCACTTAGCCATTTATCTGAGTCTGGTCTAGACATAACCTCCTGATAAGTGGCGGGCTCATTTTGATCTATAAGCAACACATCACGACTATCAGTAATAAGAAATCCAAATCTCTCTTGCTCATGTCTTACCATACTAGATTTACGTGGGCCTTGTATCACTTGTGGAAGTTCAACTGGTTCGGAACGTTGTTGAACTTTCGAGCTGCTCGTTGTTTATCTCGTGATTCTTGAACTTCTTCAAGATTTATTTCTCTCCCACTAGTGTCTTTTGAAATAAACTGTTTTTCCATAAAGGCACCATACCGAGCAACAAACACACTTTGTTCTCAATGGGATTATAAAAGTAATATCCTTTTGTTTCCTTAGGATACCCCACAAATAAACACTTATCGATTTAGGTGCTAGTTTTTTCGAGACTTGTCGCTTTACGTAAGCCTCACAACCCCAAATCTTAAGAAAAGACAGACTAGGTCTCTTCCCGTACCATATCTCATATGGTGTTTTATCAACCGCTTTAGAAGGAACTCGATTTAGAGTGAAAACTGCAGCTTTGTAATGCATAACCCCAAAAGGATAATGGAAGATCTCGCATGACTCATCATAGATCGAACCATATCTAATAAGGTTCGATTTCTCCTTTCGTAAACTCCATTCCATTGTGGAGTTGTCAGTGGAGTCAATTGGGAAACAATCCCACAATTTCTAAGATGATCATCAAATTCTTGGCTTAAATATTCACCACCTCGATTTGATCAAAGTGTTTTGATAGTTTTACCAAGTTGATTATGCACTTCATTTTGAAACGTTCGAAACATCTCAAATGATTCAGCTTTATGTTTCATAAGATATACATAACCATATCTGCAAAATCATCAAAATGTAATGAAGTCGATGACCTCCTCTAGCCATTGTGTTTATAGGACCGTATACATCAGTATGTATTAGACCCAATAAATCACTTGCCCTTTCACTGTGTCCAGTAAAGGGACTTTTAGTCATCTTGCCTAGTAAACAAGATACGCATGTTTCGTATGTTTCTAAATCAAATGAATCTAGAAGCCCATCTTTATGGAGCTTCGTTACGCGTTTCTCGTTTATGTGTCCATGACGACAATGCCAAAGATAGGTTTGATTACGGAAATGACAATTTTCTTCCTTTTCTTTTGGGTGTTTTGAAATAGGAACAGGCCGGGTCTTGACTTGTTCCATAGGCTTTGCGATAGGTGCAGCAACAACCTTGGAAACTCTAGCCTTGCCTTTGCCTTTCTTCTTCATTCCCTTTTCCTTTTAGACCATCAACATATTACTAGAGGGTTTCTTGATATTTTGTTCAGCAGTTTTGAGCATCAAATGCAACTCTGAAATTGATTTCTCCATATTATTCATATTGTAGTTCATCACAAATTGTGAGTAACTTTCTGGTAATGAATTCAGGATCAAATTCGTAGCCAACTCTTGGCTTATGGGAAACCCGAGTCTATCAAGCTGGTCAACATAGCCCTTCATCTTTAAAACATGAGGACTAAATGGCGCATCCTCATAGCTTTTGTAGCATTGGCTGGTGGGTCCTCAGGGATTGGAGCATCCAGGACATACAACTTGCATTCATGCTTAAGAACAATTCTCAAGTTTCTGAACCAGTCGAGAAAGTTAGTCCCAGATAGCTTATCCTTCTCAAGGATGGATCGCAGATGATGGGATTATTGTTACTTGAAGAGGCCATTGATCTACAAGAAAGATTATGCAAAGTTTATTTTAGTATAGAGGAATAGACTCCCACTAAATTAACAACCCTCCTAAAACGTACTATTTATTTAGGGGACTAAAATCCATATTTCACCTAATTCTCGTGACAAATATGGCATGAAACACGAACTAGATTATTTAGGTAGGTAACAGTTACCAATTACATCTTATGTAATTTTTAGATCCTTTTATGAGATATGGGACATCTTATGTCTTAGCATATTTTTATCTCATCATTTGCCTAAAGCTCAAAACTATTTTGATGGCTTTATTAAGTCTGACCATTTTAAACATTAAGGTAACTCTTACCCAACTTGTCTCACCAAGATAACACAATACACCCAACTATGGCTGAAACTATATTAGTGTGATCGAGGCCTTGACATGTGTTTAAAATGGATGGCACGAGACTTAAAATTTAATAGAGGGATTATATTCAGTTTTAGTGATTTTATGTAAACAATGAAATATCATATATTTTATTGATTTGTTCAATCACTAAACAATTTGGAATTTTTTTTTTTATACTTTTCATTAACAAAAGAATTTCCATACGCTAGGATTAGTTAGACGATGGTCCCGGCCTAAGTTAGTGGATCTGGGTACAGTGCGAGCCCCCGTTTTTTTTTTAGAAGACGAATCTCAATTCCGAAAATTAAAATTCGCTATAGAAAATCGTAATTTTCGTTGATTTTATTATCATAAATTAACCCCTTAATTTATCCGAAATTAAGTCAATTAAAACATTTTAATTAACCCGGACCCACATCTAACTAATCATCTTATTCTAATCCAATTAGGATTTAAGATATTTGAATCCTAGTATATCACCAATAACAAGATTCTTGATATTTATCTCCTATCCAATAGGGATAACGAAACCGATTTTGCTTATATCTCATAATCTAATTTGTTATCTATCTTTATCAAATAGAAACTTCATAACAAAATAGATATAACAAGATAAATAATTAATTTCAAAAATTATTTATTTATTTCGGATTTAAGATATTTGAATCCTAGTATATCACCAATAACAAGATTCTTGATATTTATCTCTTATTCTAATTTGTTATCAATCTTTATCAAATAGAAACTTCATAACAAAATAGATATAACAAGATAAATAAATAATTTCGAAAATTATTTATTTATTTTGGATTTAAGATATTTGAATCCTAGTATATCACCAATAACAAGATTCTTGATATTTATCTCCTATTCTAATTTGTTATCTATCTTTATCAAATATAAACTTCATAACAAAATAGATATAACAAGATAAATAAATAATTTCAAAAATTATTTATTTATTTTGGATTTAAGATATTTGAATCCTAGTATATCACCAATAACAAGATTCTTGATATTTATCTCCTATTCTAATTTGTTATCTATCTTTATCAAATAGAAACTTCATAACAAAATAGATATAACAAGATAAATAAATAATTTTGAAAATTAATTATTTATAAATAAATAATTTTGAAAATTAATTATTTATAAATAAATAATTTTAAAAATTAATTATTTGCAATTTCGGTCTTCATCCAAATAATCACAAACATGTAATTGAATCATGAACTACAATCCCAATCGAACCTAATGGTGTCATGGATCATAGAACAGGAAACTCAATTCATTAAAATTATTCGAATTAACCTAACATGGTTACTAGCATATACGGAAACTAATTTCAATTAAATCACGAATATATGTATCATATACACAAAACATGATAATAAATCTCACGAAAACTTATGTATATCACATATACATCAATTATTAACATGCTTTCAATCATATATCATGTATATATCAGAAGAAAACATGCAATGAATTTAATGGAATCAAACTCGATGGCTCTGATACCACTGTTGGGTTTTGGGGTTCATACGCAGCGGAAATTACAAAACAATTTTGACAAAACCCCAACAGGATCCAAATCTAATTCCATTAAAAACGTTTAAACCATGAAAACTTAATCATACCTCAGTCGCAATGTATCTTTCTGAAGGTTAATCGATCTCTAAGGTGCTACCAACGACGAACGCCCTCTATCAGCAGTCCACACACGAACAGCGACCGAGATTTGAAGTGCTAGCTTCGAGAGAATACCAAACCTTTTGTTTATCTCCAAAACGATCCAGAGCATACCAAAAACCCTAAGTCGTTTCTAAAACGAAAATAGAGTTTCGGCCTTATGATCTTTCGTACGTGTGTTCTAACTTAAAGCGTCTATTTATACAACCTCAGATATAGACGGTTAAGTAAATTACACATATACCCCTACTTAAAGAAGTATAAGTGTAATACACCACAATGACGTTTTCGTCATGAATTTTATCATATAAAATTCATTTTTCTGAACCATCTTAAAATCTCGCAAAACCATTCTTAGTGTGCGACTCAATAGGCTCATACAACGTTGGCAGTGTACCAAAACACATTTTGGTATACAAGTCATAAGCGGCCTCTAGCAAGACATTATGACTACCCAAGTCGTATGAATATCAAATCGATACAACCTAATCGATAGTGTATATAACATCCTTTTGTCACACGATATCCTTTTGATCAAACATAAGGCATGGAATTGTCATCCAACATGTTCAATCGTACTAGTCTCGATCTTTAGGTAGACTGAAAACATCCAAGTGACATTGATCAATATCAATTCACTTAGACTGGGCCTTTTAACAGTCTAACACATCGAGGGATCCACTCGATATCTCTCCTTATATTAGAGGGACAAATTCTATCTCGATTACACAACTTCATCACATTGCTCACACAGTAACCAATCACAACCTTTATAATCTTTCGGTTAAAGACAACGTTTGATAGTGTCAAATCACTATGTTCCTAATGTGGAAGTCTCTGTAATCTCAAGTCGAGGACCGAAAATATACCTATCATGAGAAACAACTATGACTTAATCCATGTGATGTTCTCATAGCGGGTCGGTCCAAGATTTGTTCCCTAACAAGTACTCATGATCTTGATTCGTATCCCTATACGTATTATCATCATATGATCATCAATCAAGACTCACACTAGTCTTAATTCATTATAGTTCCCAAAGATAATGATCGATCTAGGGACATTTAGGATATTTCTCAGTAAATACCCATGGATCTTATTATAATGTAAACATGCAAATTAATTATATTAAACATCAAATGAAATCCTCTATTTTATTAACTAAAAGTATTCATAAAGACAGTTAATGGATTGACCTAGGGCACATGCCCCAACAAGTGTAACTCGAAAAGCGTGTAACAACAAAAATTTGAAATAAAATTTTAAATTTTGATTTTTCAATATAAAATCATTAAATGTGATAATAAAACATTTTAAAATGAAAAAATTGGACACTAAGGAATTAAGAAACTAATAGGATGTCAGACGCACTGTTCGAGGCACGTGAGCGAGTCTTTCCGGAGCGATTTCATAAACATCGAGGTAAGTAAACCCACGAGAAAGTCAGCTTAAACTTTATGTATTTCCTTCATCATTTATTTATTTCACATTACTTTTCGCCAGTTCAGCTTGGATGTTTACTTTATTCCCATGTGTGTCTGTGTGTGGTCGAAGGGACGGTCAGTTCTTTCATATATGATAATCCGATTGTTGCTACGGTGTTGGTAATACCTTAAACTATGTGTGAGTTTTCTCTTTGCGAGTCGATGATCTCGAGAGTGGGTTGGCGTGAGGCTCGCCTCCGTCACAGAGTTCCTCTCTTTTGAGGCATTGGACAAAAGTCTACCTTTCGACCAACATAATTCCTCATTTTGACCGTGAAGATGAGGCGAGGCTCGATAACTAGACATCACACTCGCGTTCCATATTCTTGATTATCTCAACGATTTATATTCATGCTTTACATTTTCGTTTATTTACCTTATCTACATGAATTGTAGCCAATTTTATTGGATTTCTTATGAATACTAACTAAATTTCTCTGGGATTTACTAACTGGAACTTGTCATCATTTTCTGTGGCAAGTTGCGAGTATACAACGATCCAGATTTAAAGAGTTACCGTGGCTTCACGTGTAGGTGTTTATATTTATGTGCGTACTTTTTTTGGGATCATTTTGAGATACTTATTACCTGATACATGTATATTAACATTTATTATACATTTTTCGCTTTTATTGATATATGCGGTATCTTTTTGACGGGTTTCTACACCATAGGTTTGTTAATCAATGCAAAAATTCATTTACATTACTTATTTGCATATTATTAAGACTTCTGCTATTTAAATAACATAAATGAATCACATAAACAAATTAAGTTATAAAACTCAATAACTTAGTATATTTCGACATAGAAATTGACTAAGTTGGATTAAATGGTTAGTTCACAGGCTGTCATGGATATGTATGCAAGTGATGTGACATGACTTAGTGATGTGTCCGACAATATAACGATGCCCAGGTTGCCTCGAAATTTGGGGCCATTATAGTTGATATCAGAGCCTAGGTTCATGCGAACCTAGGGGAAAGTTTAATATAATCGAATAAAACTTAACAAACAAACATTAGATGTGGAAACTCAAAGATCCTGACTTAAAAACTTTAGTTGGGAAGTGTAGTGTTGGGGACTATATATGCGTTATGTTTTGATTGTATTATACATAAACATGTATTACAAGTCCGATATGATACACGAATACCATTACATATAACAATGGACGAAAACAGTTTGCAGTTGGCGCTGGAGGCATGACGAATGATACTATGCTCATAGTTATTTCTGATCTAACATTCTGTAAGTTGGTTATTTCACAAGATTGACAAGTGATAGAGATATGCACTCTCCTCCGGGCTCAGTGACTAGTTGATGCGACTAGAGATATGCACTGTGATTGATGCTGATGCGACAAAGTATAAGACTCATACAAAGACACTCATACTTCCGCCATAAATACTACCGACCGAGCGAAATATTAAGGTAGTGAATAGGGGCACGTGAAGATGAGATTAGAGTTTAAGGAATGTAGCACTATTGTCAAAACAAATAGTTAATAGTTTCTAATACGACCATGAGGGACACAATAAGAAAAAATTTAGTATAGGCCAACGACTTTGACTTTAGCACCACCACTGAGTAGTCATATGATATCACTTGGGAAAAAACAATCTATTATTTGCTTCGTATGTAGATGGTTGAGACATTAAAAGAATAAATGTTTGTAAGAGCTCAATTGTATCAGTTGTAACAATATCGATACTAGCACTATCGTTATATGCTAAAACCCCTAGTTCTAGAGGTGTCTGGATAATACATTAAAGACAAGATTTAAATATTAGTTCAATTTATCAATGTATAAAGATAGTGACATTATATCATTTTATACCTAGCTACGTGATAGATGAGTTAGGACTCGACCATATTTAGAGTCAACACATACCTTATTCTCGACACGTCAGCCGAAGGTAAGGTGTTACCTTAACCAAATTGGTATAGTATGTCTATTATAGGTTAATAGACAATAAGTATCAAGAAGGTTTTAGTAGGCTAGAACTTCTCAATGCGCCGCCACTAGTTCGATTACTGTAAAGAGTAAGGAAAGGTAGTCTAAAAATGGAGTTCAAACTTATCAATGGAACCATAAACTATCAAACCTCAAGCTCTCGCTAAGACTAGGATGTAGGGCAATTATTTCATGCATATTGCTAGTAGTGAATCAAAAAATTCTATCAACTTGAATGCCTTATAAAGAAATGACATATGCAAAACAAGAATGACCTATGTCTGAGCTGATACGTATAGGGTGTGTAGTACGATAGCTAGCATTTGCGAGTGAGCTCTAGCTTATAGAAAATCATACATGATAGCTAAAAAAATGTCTAGTTTGTACTAAACTGTAGACCCCAATGATCGTTAGGTCGACAATCAAGTACATGTATAGACGTGAGACAAATAGGTTTTCAATATACTCAATGGAAGTAGATAGGGTTGAGATGGCTCAGAACTGCAGGAAAGCAAGTACGGACTCCTTTACCTTCAACTGGAGCACTCGAGTAGTCTTGCATGAATAGCAGTCCGAGTAATTCCGCTTTTATGCTTGTAATGGCCTGAATTTAATTCGCCGTTATTAATGACGTGGTTGCAGACGTGGCTGACAGCTCAAACGCTCGTGGGACCCACAGTTAGGCTTGTCGGCACCTGAAGCTAAGTAAATAGTTACTTTGTGTGCTGAATTGTTTAATTTGTGATGTTTATATTGAAATAGAGTAAACGACATTGCAATGTGTATACTTATATTACATATGACTTACGAGATTGCATGTTAAGTTTCATCTCGATATGCATGTCGACGTACAGTACCGATAGTCTAAAAGACTAAATACTAGGCCGGGAAATAATACACAAATAAAATGAATAAAATAGGTTAAATAATTATTTTGTAATATATATTTGGTGGTTAGGGACACGGTAGCACGGGTATGTCGCAGTTCAAGATGCGAAATCGGATGTCTGAACACCCGAAATGTCACTTTTTATGTTAAATGCAAGAGCGAATGTGCTATTGGTGTCGTTTTTATAGTCATTAAAGGTTGGAAATAGAGAAAATGAAGGTCCTTGGATTTCCTTGAGATGCACAAGTGAGGAGAGATGCAAACTCAACTATATAAAGTCAATTGACTTTTAAACCTCCACATTTTCTCTCTCCTTATCTCATAATATGAATATTGAAGAAGAAGAAACAAGGGTTTTGAGTGTTCAACTTGGTGATTTGAGGAGCTTAAAGTGGGGAAATCATCAAAGCAAGGTGAGAATCACAAACACCTAAACTTTCTTTATCTTTTGATCTCAATTTTTGAGGTGTTGGTGTGAATCCAATATGGATTGTTCAGTAGATTATTGAGTTATTGTTTTGATAGGTTTTAAGTGCTATGAAGCTTAGTGGTTGGTGTTGTGGGTGTTGTTGATGTTGGTGGGGTTGTTTGAAACCCAAAATTTTTAGCAAGTTTGTTGTCCAGAACGCGATTAGTGCCCCGATGACATCATCTAGCACTCTAGATGATAGTTAGCGCGCTAGGCAAAAATATAGTGCGCTAATGTTCTTCCTGACAGAGAACGTATAACTGCCTGGGAATTTAACGCGCTAATTCCCAGACCCAACCCACTAGATCCTGCAGTTTTGACATTAATTTTGCTAAATGACTTAAAACACATCCAATTGACAAAAAAATCAATTATAAATGGAAATAGGTCATTTAAGGCAATAATTTGGATATTTGGGACTAGGTGGAGCCGGATCGAGGGTTATTGACGGGACATGGAGTGCGGTTTGAAGCGTGTAGTATCCCAACTGAAATTTATTGAGCAATACTTTATTTTGCTTTTAAATTCATATTCTGTCTTTCGATACTCTATTCTTGGTGTGATTTAATGGACGGACTTTAAGGCTCTCCCTCCGTGCCATTTCTGTGTGTATGCCTACTAGGCCATAACACAACGTGCCAGGGATCTCGGTGAATAGGTCGACCCGAGAGTTACGTTAGGGCACATGTGGGTGCGTCGTTGGTTCCATGCCGACCACCTAGCGGATCCAGATACTGGCCTTGCTTGAGTGCTACTCGCTAGTAGTAGTCTGTTGAGAGTCTGAAGTATGGTGCTAATCTGCTAGGCTCTAAGAACACACTTTGAGCTTTCACTATTATCTATGCATGCGATGAGCACAATTGCCTGTTTTATTTCTGCATGTTTATTTAATAGTTTTGTTTAAATTTTAGTATTTACTTTTTATATTGCTCACTTAATTTCCTTGGGAATACTCATTCTTGACTCGTCATCTGCCTTTTTGTAATGGCTTGAGTGCATATCTAGTACGAGCCGTGGTAAGGGCAAGCTACTGGAATATTTGTGATTCAGAGACAAAGAGCCAAGCTTGTATGTTTGTATTGTATATACTATTTTCTTTTATTTTAGGAATTTGGGATTGTGAGACACTTCAGGACTTTATAATTTTGATATTTTGATACCTTGAGACGCATTATTGGTATATGAATATGGGTTTTCCACACTAGGCATCATAGTTAAATGCATAAATATAATGTTTCATATTTTAATTGTCATGATAAAAGACTTCCGTTGTGGTTTAATTATGGTTTAAAATAAGCTTAGAAGATGACTTGAGTTCAGTAACAATTTAAACATTAAATTGTTGTTTATTGACTTTAATAATGATTAAATGGTGGATGAGATGGCATGTGGACACAATTGGTGCTGGTAGGCTAGGTTGTGGGCACGCATTGGCCCCCATGATAGTCCATTTGGAAAATGAATCGTTACAATGCCACTATTTGGTCATAGTCTATGAGGTTGATCGAGCCCATTGCCACCTCTTGGGCAAAGAACAAATCAGGAGTGCGAGCTGATATAGAGTATGCAAATATATCTAAGGTTGAAAATGACCTCAAGCTAACCTAAAGAACAGGTTGTTCCGAATTTCTCACGAATCTATAAATGACTTAATTGTAACAAATTTTGCACTTAAGACCAACCTAACCCAATTTAAAACTCGCAAAAGTTTGGGATAATGTCTCAAGGGGACGTGGAAAGTCTTAAGAGCTTAAAGATTAAGATTAAACTAAGCGTGCACAAGTAACTAGTTCCAAGGGTCATAAGGTTTAAGTCATGTAGCATAACATAAAAAGTTCTAGGGAATGTATTATGATTAAGGTCTTCAAAAGTTAGTTAAGACTCTTCATGACAACAAACGATTCTTCGAATTTTTAATCGGTTATGTTTTTTGACTAGCTTAGAGGAGAAACTTGAAAGATTTGAGCAAGATCCACCAAGCAAACTCAGAAAGGGTTGGACTTTGTTAAGTTCAACCTGATAGAGGGATGCCCATACCAAGACAAAAAATGTTTATCGCGGTTAAAAATAAAGACTTAATCATTCCATCGATAAGTTAAAGACTCTAGATATACGTTAAAGATAGAGAGTAGGGTTTTAACCTAGAAAATTCAGGAAAAGACGTTGAGATACGAAATTGGACTTAGTAAGATGAGTTTTTGTTGTAAGTATTATGGCTGACATCCTGATAGGAAACGGAAGAGGCATGTTGTCTATAAATCTAGAATTTATACATGCATGACTCTTCAGAGAATCAAAGACTCAAGGGTTAACCTTATCGTATAAGTAGTTACATTCTTTTAAGGTCCTGATACACATGAGGTATGACCTAGTTAGGTATACATCACAAAAAGGCATCGTGTGACAATATATGACTTATACATGAGAGTGTGTTACTCATGATGAACGTAGTCGTAGACTAGTTAAGATATTGTTACTGTTTAGGCATAAGTATGTGCCTAGATAATAACACAATTCGATTTCCATATGATGCATAAGTTGGAGTTGGTGATGGACACTTGATAGAGATGTAGTTAATCGACTCAGATTTGTATCACCATGGTTTAAGTACCCAATAGGCTTGATTTGGTGTCAATTACTAATTTCATTTGAGATTATGTATGCGATGAAACACTTTAGAAACAACATGGTCATATTGCATTATGGACTCATGCAGAAGTTTTGCAAGTATGACTAGAGAAGTCAACGCTACAAGCAAGGCACGAGGACACACGTTTTTAACCATGTTCGGAAATCTAGAACTTGCTTTCATATGAAGTTAAACACATGATTTTCGAGTGTAGTTTGATAATTAATCGTGCTTGTTTAGCACCACGGAAGAGTTTTAGATACCTTGAAGGCGATAATAAAACAAAATGATGAAGTAGTGTCTGATAATATTTTCATTACGATTGAGTAACTTGACAAGTTTTTGGGTAGGACACGATCCGAGATGACGGTTGTAGGGTTTCCAACATAAATGACAAAAAAGTGAAAGTATCGCCATAGAGGTTTTATTTCCGTGACAGTTTAGCAAGCACCTTTATCTCGATAAAACACGATTACCTCCATATTTGGATACAAAGGTTAGTGTATATGTTTGGGGCACCCAATTGTATTCAAGTGACATTTGAAAAGAATACGATTTATGTGAACGCTTAAAATGAGATTTATCAGTTGCTGATTGGTAAAAAATGAAACTTTACAGGCTTTGCAGGTAAAACCAAATTAAGGTCTCATACAATGTAAGATAATGCACAAGTTGAGTCGAGATAGTGCCTCTAGATGCACAAGGTTACACAGGTAGGATCAAACACATACAACAACATTCTAGATTGTTGAGCAAGCAAGAAAAAAATACAAGAATAATTACCGCGATGGGCTGAGCCATGAGGTAGACCACTGGTCTATTTGAGTGTTTTTCTCTTAAAGGGTCACCATATATCTTGGATCAAAGGAAAACTTGCACAAAGATTCATAAGGCTATTTCAAATAGTCTGACGAGTTGGGGATGTTGCCTATCAATTGAGATTGTCGAGCTAGTTAGTAAGGTTTCATGACGTCTCCACATTTCCACGTTAAGGTTGATCAGATAAGTGCCAAGATCGATGATTGATTTGATTAGGATCTAAGTCATAACAAATATGACGTACAAGGAGAGATACCCCTAGATGTTATAGGGTAAATGTTTAACTGTTGGGTTTTGGGGTTCATACGCAGTGGAAATTACAAAACAATTTTGACAAAAACCCCGACAGGATCCGAATCCAATTCCATTAAAAATGTCTAAACCATGAAAACTTAATCATACCTCAGTCAAAATATACCTTTCTGAAGGTTGATCGATCTCTAAGGCGTTGCCAACGACGAACACCCTCTACCAGCAGTCTACACACGAATGGTGGCTGAGATTCGAAGTGCTAGCTTCGAGAGAATACCAAACTTTTTGTTTCTCTCCTAAACGATTCTGAGTATACCAAAAAACCCTAATTCATTTCTGAAATGAAAATAGAGTTTTGGCCCTTAGTCTTTCATACGTCCGTTCTCACTTAAAGCATATATTTATACAACCGTTGTATATAGACGGTTAAGTAAATTACGGATATACCCCTACTTAAAGAAGTATAAGTGTAATACACCACAAGGACGTTTTTGTCATGAATTATATTACATAAAACTCATTTTTTAAAACCATCTTAAAATCTCACAAAACCATTCTTAGTGTGCGACCCAATAGGCTCATACAACGTTGACAGTGTACTAAAACACATTTTGGTATACAAGTCATAAGCGGTCTCTAGCAAGGCATTATGACTACCCAAGTTATACAAATATCAAATCGATACAACCTAATCAATAGTGTATATAACATCCTTTTTTTCACACGATATCCTTTTGATCAAATATAAAGCATAGAATTGTCATCCAACATGTTCAATCGTACTAGTCTCGCTCTCTAGGTAAACTGAAAACATCCAAGTGACATTGATCCTTGTCAATTCACTTAGACTAGGCCTTTTAATAGTCTAACACATCGAGGGATCCACTGGATATCTCCCTTTATATGAGAGGGACAAATTCTATCTCGATTACACAACTTCATGACATTGATCACACAGTAACCAATCACGATCTTTATAATTGTCTGGTTAAAGATAATGTTTGATTGTGTCAAATCACTGTGTTCCTAATGTTGAAGTCTCTGGTAATCTCAAGTCAGAGGACTGGAAAATATACCTATCATTAGAAACAACTATGACTTAATCCATGTGATGTTCTCATAGCGAGTCGATCCAGTACTTTGTTCCATAACAAGTACACGTGATCTTGATTCGTATCCATATACGTATAATCATCATATGATCATCAATCAAAACTCACACTAGTCTTAATTCATTATAGTTCCCAGTATAATGATCGACTAGGACATTTAGGATATTTCTAGAATACCCATGGATCTTATTATAATGTAAACATGCAAATTAATTATAATAAATAGCAAATGAAATCCTATATTTTATTAACTAAAAGTATTCATAAAGATAGTTAATGGATTGACATAGGGCACATGCCCCAACATTAACTTAAGTTTGAATTTTGGGATGAAATTCCTTTTAGTCGGGAAAATTGTAATGGTCCGCCCTAATTAATCTTAATTAATTAATTAATTACATATTTAAACCCTAAGCTTAGACCTACGTGGATGTCGCGGAAAAGTCTAGGGCATGCCTAAAGAGGTGAATTATGGTTATTTTTGTGTGACTTATTAATTTATTGTATTATTAGTCAATATTTGCTTTGCATTAGTATTAGAAATGAAATTGGTTATGTTGTGCGTGCGTTGCGACGAGAGCGTAGGACACTTGAAGTGTGCGTAACACGGATGTATGGGATAACCAGGGCTTAGGTATCACATCATCCGTCACATCCCCTTTACATCACCTATCACATCACCTATCACAACACTTTTCACTCTCTTTTATCTACAAATAAAAAATCTCTCTCTCTCTCTTCCTTTCTCTCTCTTACCGATTCTCCAATTCTCATTTTCTTTTTCTTCCTCTCCAACTCTTCATAACCAACTCATTTTATCCCTCTCTCCACTTGGTCTTCAATCTCTTTCGCGGTGCTTCTCCTCTAGCCGGCTCTCGCGATTATCTTCTTAAACCTAGGTGAGTGGTTGTTGATGTTGTTAAATTCTTGTGGACAAAATGATGTTTTATGGTGGTGTATTGTTAGTGTTGATGTTGATGTTGTTGGTGTTGATGTTGATGTTGTTGTTGTTGCTTAAAAACATTTTTAAAAAATGTGGAAGATGACTATGAAGAGACGAATTGATTTTATTTATCCAAAGACAAAAAAATCGGGGAATGGGAATGTGATAGACATGCCTAGCTGCCAAGGCCCGGCCAGGCATGGTGGGTCGAACCGAGCCCAATTCAGCCCAACCCCCTAAATCAATTAAATAATTAAAAAACAAAATAAAATACAATTTTAAGTAAAATAAATCACAAAAACAAGAAAAACAGGTAGAAAATTATGAAAAAACCCAAAAACTCAGAAGAAAAACATAAAAGCGGGAAAAGATAGAAAATTAGTTTTCGAGAAATTGTTAGACATTTGACACCCCAGTGTAACTCGAAAAGCGTGTCACAACCAAAATTTGGAATAAAATCTTAAAATTTGGTTTTTTTATTATAAAATCATTAAATAGTGACACTAAAACATTTTAAAATGACAAAATTGGACACCACGGAATTAGGAAACTGGTTGGGTGTCGGGCGCGCAGTTCGAGGCACGAGAGCGAGTCTTTCTAGAGCGATTTCATGAACATCGAGGTAAGTAAACCCATGAGAAAGTCAGCTTAGAATTTATGTATTTCCTTCGTCATTTATTTATTTCACATTTTTTCGCCAGTTCGGCTTACATGTTTACTTTATTCCTACATGTGTTTATGTGTGGTCGAAAGGACGGTATGACTCATTTCTAGTTTTCTCGTAGAAGAAAATCCGATTATTATTACGGTGTTGGTAATACCTTAGACTATGTGAAAGTCTTCTCTCTGCGAGTCAATGATCTCGAGAGTGGGTTGGCGTGAGGCTCGCCTCTTCTATAGAGTTCCTCTCCTTTGAGGCGTTGGACAGAAGTCTACCTTTCAACCAATAGAGTTCCTCTTTTTGATCGTGAAGAGGAGGGGATGATTATCTTTCCTCTCCTACTGTGATTCACGGGCCTTTTTTTTTTGCGATTTAGTATTATGTCTCCAGAAAAACTTAATAATGCCTCACTCGACGATCAATCTCTACTATACACCACACTCGCGTTTCATATTCTTGATTAACTTAGCGACTTATATTCATGCTTTACATTTTCGTTTGTTTACCATATCTTAAAATCTCATGAAAACCATTCTTAGCATGAATGTAGCCAAGTTTTTCTTAGATTTCTTGTGAATACTAACCTTTTGAATCTCTCCAACATGTTCGGGATTTAGTCATCCAAGTGACATTGATCAATATCAATTCACTTAGACTAACTCCACTAGATATCTCTCTTTATATAACAGAGGACAAATCATTGTTTTTAGTGGTAAGTTGCAGATTATAAGACGATCCGAATTTAAAATCCTACTGTAGATTCACGTATAGGTGTTTGTATTTATGTATGTACTTTTTTGTGATCATTTTGCGAGACTTATTACCCGATACATGTATATTAACATTTATTATACCTTTTGTCGCTTTTATTGATATACATGGTATCTTTTGTCGGGTTTGCATCCATAGGTTTGTTAATCAATGCAAAAACTCGTTAACATTACTTATTTGCATATTATTAAGACTTCCACTATTTAAATAATATAAATGAATCACAATAAATAAATTAAGTTGTAAAACTCTATAATTTAGGATATTTCAACAAAATAATCATTTAAACATCGAAACTGACTAAGTTGGATTAAATGTTTAGTTCGTGGGCCATCATGGAAAGGTATGCAAGTCACGCGACGTGACCTAGTGACGTGTCCCTCGACGTGGCGGTGCTCGGTTTACCTTAGAATTTGGGGTCGTCACATTCAAGTATCGGTCATTTCAAACTGGCCAAATTATTTGGGCTTAGTCATTGCAATCAGAGTTAACCATGTTGTGTCGGTCATTGACAACCAAACCTATTGTTCGATCAGTTACTATTGCATTTTCCTCCTTAGATCGGTCTATAATACTTGACCTACTAGTATGTGGTTAAAGGTAAAACCCATGCTTTGAACATGAAAAAAAGGAATAAATTGATGGAAAACTTAAGAAATACCTTTCCATCTTGCACATTCACTACACATTCATCCTCAATTTCTTAAGGTCAATAGCCACCGAACAACAAGAATGAACAATGTCTTAACAAACAAAAACATTTGTCCAAACCCTATAAACTCATACATAAACAATAAAAATACACCATTATCCCATATATAACATGAAGGAATCGACACTTACGATTGTAGTGGGCTCTAAAATTGCAAATTTGCGTCCCTGATGGTCGAGGGGGTTATTAGAGTCAAAGGATTTTCAATTTGCATGGGATGCACAACGAGATAGAGAAGAGAGTGAGTGTCATGAGAAGGAATTGTGGTGGTTGTGAAGGGTAACTAAGTCATTTTGGTTGAGGGCACAAGTGGAACTGGAGTGCCAAAAAATATGTAGCTTGCCCTTACAAATTTGTAGGATTCATATAGCTACCCCCAAAATAAACAAATATGCCTATTGGACGCTCCCCTCTACCTTAAAAAAAACTATAACTAATTTTTAGATATCTTTTTATAGATATACATATTCATCAGAATCCTCTATATATATTGCAAAATACAAATATATCGATAAAAAAGAAGGCACGAAAATATAGGCGGATAAAAAAATTAAACAATAAAAAATATATGTGATGTTACCTAAATAAATTGATGTGTCATGAAATATCTAACATTAAGAAATGAATATATATTTTTAAAAAAGAATTAACAATAAATTAATTATTCCCACATCTACAATCCACATTATGCATTGGGAGAAGGTTTTTTAAGTTCAATGTTTATTAAAGCCATGTAGGATAGACATTGCTTCCGCAATGCTGATGTGGCATGAATTCATGCCTACAATCTACATTTATCATTGGAGATGCTCTTAGAATATCTTCAATTCAAATAAGGATTGGGGGAAAATGTATACCACGTATGACACGATGGATATGGGAACAAAAAAGTCATTCTCCAATGCAACTATGGAAATTGGTAATATGCAATTGACATGGCGTGAAAAAAAAAATAGTTTCTATTATTAGAGCAACTTTAATGGTAAGAACATCTCCAATGAGGTTAAAAATTGGATGTGTATCACATTAGATTAAATATATATTGAGGAGAAAAAATCTTCTCTAATGGGGGTGTAGATTGAAAATGTGCAAGTGATGTGACATAAAAAAGGTAAACATTGTATGCAGCATCCTCTAGATCTAGAAAGTACAATTTAAGTTTACTAGTAGAGATAGCACTTTTGAACTGTCAGGACAAGTACCCTAGGTCAATCTTATAAACATTGTTTCTATTACTATTTTGGTTAATAAAATAGTGAGTTTTCATTTGTTGTTCATTATAATAGGTTTGCATGTTTACAGTATATTAAGATCCATGGATGTTTACTGAAACATCATAATGTCCCTAGTTGGTCATTATACTGAAAACTATAATAAATTAAGACTAGTGTGAGTCTTCATTGATGGTCATGTGATGATCTTGCATATAATAATACAAATCAAGATCATGAATGTGGCTACACCAAATTCCAGACTGCCTTGCTACCCGCTACGTCACATCTCACGTCAACTAGCCTTGCCATATCATGGCCCGCTTCTCCTTGACTCCTAGCGACCTAACGAGTTGCTCACACTTTTCCAGCTAACCTTAGTTACGATAACTAACCTTTACATAAGTATTAATAATTCGGTTAGCCAATTATTCAATTTATCCAGGTTAAATTATAATTTTACAGTTGAAGTCTTTTAATGAGTAACTTATGCAATATTTAACAATCCTAAGTAGTGGAAAACCTAAAAAAAGATACTATGTATATATCAAGGCGAGATAAGTATAGCAAAATTGTTGGATTTCTAGGGTTCATACGCAGCGAAGATTACAAAATAATTTTGACAAAAACCACAACAGATCCGAATCTAATTCCATTAAAAACGTTTAAACCATGAAAACTTAATCATATCTCGGTCGCAATATACCTTTCCGAAGGTTGTTCGATCTTTAAGATGCTACCAACGACGAGCGCCCTCTACCAGCAGTCCACATACGAATGACGATCGAGATTTGAAGTGCTAGCTTGAAAGAATACCAAACCTTTTTTGTTTCTCTCAAAAACGATCTAGAGCGTACCAAAAAACCCTAATTCGTTTCTTAAATGAAAATAGAGTTTCGGCCCTTAATCTTTCATACTTGTGTTCTAACTTAAAACGTCTATTTATACAACCCTCGTATATAGATGGTTAAGTAAATTACACATATACCCATACTTAAAGAAGTATAAGTGTAATACACCACAAAGACGTTTCTATCATAAATTTTATCATATGAAATTCGTTTTTCTGAACCATCTTAAAATCTTGCAAAACCATTCTTAGTGTGTGATCCAATAGGCTCATACAACGTTGGTAGTGTACCAAAACCCATTTTGGTATACAAGTCATAAGCGGCCTCTAGCAAGACATTATGACTACCTAAGTTGTACGAATATCAAATCGATACAACCTAATCAATAGTGTATATAACATCCTTTTGTCATACGATATCCTTTTGATCAAACATAAGGCATGGAATTGTTATCCAACAAGTTCAATCGTACTAGTTTCGATCTCTAGGTAGACTGAAAACATCCAAGTGACATTGAACAATATCGATTCACTTAGACTAGGCCTTTTAATAGTCTAACACATTGAAGGATCCACTAGATATCTCTCTTTATATGAGAGGGACAAATTATATCTCGATTACACAACTTCATCACATTGCTCGCACAGTAACTAATCACAACCTTTATAATCGTCCGATTAAAGACAACGCTTGATTGTGTCAAATCACTGTGTTCCTAATGTTGAAGTATCTGATAATCTCAAGTCAAAGGACTGAAAAGTATACCTATCATGAGAAACAACTATGACTTAATTCATGTGATGTTCTCATAGCGGGTCGATCCAATACTTTGTTCCCTAACAAGGACTCGTGATCTTGATTCATATCCCTATACGTATAATCATCATATGATCATCAATCACGACTCACACTAGTTTTAATTCATTATAGTTCCTAGTATAATGATCGACTAGGGACATTTAGGATATTTCTATAAATACCCATGGATCTTATTATAATGTAAACATGCAAATTAATTATAATAAACATCAAATGAAATCCTCTATTTTATTAACTAAAAGTATTCATAAAGACAGTTAATGGATTGACCTAAGGCACATGCCCCAACATCTCCTACTTGCATTAGGGCCAATCATACATGCATCTAATGCCTAATCCTAACTTCAGTTACCGGATGAACCCCAACTTCAGTTATTGGATGAACCCCTCTAGATGTTATTTCAAGTCAAGAGAACACCCCAAATCCCTCCCAACGGTCGTAAGTATATCCTACTACCATCGACATGAGCACTAAACACAAGTAACTTGTGCTAGCGATTTAGCCACAACCAATATATATGCACACCGAATAGGAGTGAAAACCCATGTATTCCCACCAACAGTCACACATGAAATGCGATATCAATAAATCAAAACCATGAATTTTGTGAGCATTCTAATGGGTTTACGCACCTCAATCTGCGCTCTAACGTCCCCGGACTCTTGTATCCAACTCGACTAGCTCCCCAATACCCAAACTATAGTCCTCCAAGTCCTTGAAGTCCAATTTTACATGTTTAGCATGTTGTAGGTGTTTAAGATATGTTTTAAGTCAAAAATCCCAAAACAACCCTTTAAATTCAGTTTCTATTTTTTGTTAACGCACTATGGGAATTGTGTAGCGCCTTATGTAATGGTAGCGCGCTAATGATCTTCGTCCTGAAAAACACGGTTGTAAACCCAGAACGATTAGCACACTAATAGTTCCTGGTAGCGCGCTACCTAACCTTTGGGACATAATTCTAAAGTCGAGAATTCTATATTTCCCCTCCAATTTGGCTACCTAAACCTATCTAACACACTTTCCACATGAATTTAATCAAAATAACACCCAAAAACCAGAGAACAACCCTTCCAATTCAAATTTTAACAAAAACACTCAAAATTGGGTTTATTAAAAAGAGTAGAAAATGGAGATGATGATTACCTAGGTTTAAGTCCTCAAATTGGCATCCAAAGTGTTGAATTTCGATTCTTAAATCACTTTTTTTCTCTTTGAATTCCACAATGAATTTTGATTTCATTTGTATGTATTGATCAAACCATCCTTAAATATTAAGATTGGAAGATTTCTAGCCCTTGATCTCAACGTATCTCGAGGTTTGTCTAATGGTTCACCTCTAGCCACTTTCTAGCCACTTATCCCACTCACTCCAACTCACTCAGTTCCATGGGACACAAACTTTCTACTCTCATAGCTCATAGATGTGTCATGTGCATCTCTAGAATAATCATATAGTTC
Organism: Stephania yunnanensis; assembly: GCA_039657365.1. Taxonomy (NCBI): domain Eukaryota; kingdom Viridiplantae; phylum Streptophyta; class Magnoliopsida; order Ranunculales; family Menispermaceae; genus Stephania; species Stephania yunnanensis. The sequence continues at coordinate 45,532,663 of CM077585.1, read as the reverse complement.
TCAATTAATTAACTAAACTATAGGCCTTGATTTATTTTAATTTAATTTCATTAACTTAGGTCCATTTAATACATATGGTTAGTGTTTTATTGATAAAAATAATCAACTTATGGTCCCACTAACCTTTAACTACCAAGTACCCGATGCCCCGCGTCTCGACACGCATTTCAAGGCACGCCATAGCCTATTGTTTTAATTTGAATTAACTTAGCTTATAGTCACATTGCCCATTTAATTGATTTACTATTCATCTTGACATGGATTAGTCAGGCTTCCTAGCATACCCATAGTTCGCCTACCCAACACCAGCGTTGACACACCTTTCGAGGCGAACACTTGTAACACCAACTCGCTCGATAACAACATACACACATGCGGTGATATAATAATAATAATAATAATAATAATAATAATAATAATAATAATAATAATAATAATAATAATTTTAAACACCACATATATACAACCACCATCCATAAATAATATATTTCCCCGGTTCTCGTGTTCGAGTCAACCAAGCTGTCCACGTAACACCTAAATTATGACAGTTAATCTCCGAGAAATGCTAATTCTAGTTCAATTAATTTGGGTCGTTATAATGAATACATATTAGGGAACAAGGTACTATATTGAACCGCTATGAGAACACCACATTGATTAAGTCAATGGTGTTACTCATGTTAGGTGTATCATTTAGTTCTCTGACTTGAGATTCCCAAAGGCTTCGACATTAGGATTATAGTGATTTGACACAATCAAATGTTTTCTTTAACCGATAATTATAAAAGTTGTGATTGGTTACTATGTGAATAATGTGTGGAGATGTGTAATCAAGATAGAATTTGTTCATCTCATTTAGAAATATATATCCTAGGATCCCCCGATATGTTAGACTAAAAATGGCCAAATCCAGTGAATTGATATGATCAATGTCAGTTAGATGTTTCGGTCTACCTAGAGATCAAGACTAGTACGATTGAACATTGAGGGTGACTTTTCCATGTCTTATGTTTTAATCAAAGGATATCATACAAAATAATGATATGATATACATTATTGATTAGGTTGCATCGATATTGATCTTCGTATAACTTAGGTAGTCATAATGTCTTGCTAAAGACCGCTTATAACTCATGTACCAAAATAGTTTTGGTTTACAGCCAACGTTGAATGAACCTATTGGGTCACATACAAAGAATAATTTTATCGAATTCTAAATTACTCGAAACAATGAACTTTATATGATAAAACTCATAACATATAAATCTCTTATATGTGCCATATTAATACCACTTTAAGTAGGGGTATAATGGTAATTCACTTATCCGCTTTATACAAGGGTTGTATAAATAAGTGTGTTAAGTGAATTAACATTATGGGAGAAATTATGGTGAGTCTAATTTTTGTTTTCAAATATGAGTTAGGTTTCTCAGCCGTTCTGGAGTTCTAAGGGAGAATAGAAAATTGTTTTTGTGTTCTCTTTCGGGCTAGCACTCAAAATCTCTGTTGTCATTCATGTGTGGATTTTTGATAGAGGATGTTTTTCTCTTGTCATGGCCTGAATCTTTAATCCATATTTAATACCTTAATTAGGATTAGTGACCCGCGATGTAGGATTTACATCGAGATACATGCAATGACTGAGGCGAGGTGGTGGAGGTATATGTTATATTTGTTGTGATGTATACTTAGTGTGTTGTATATGTGTAGACTATTAAATCACACATACCGATGTTTAGGTATCAAGACGTGGTAAGTTGTTTTAAGTTTAGTGTAGCTTAAATAGTATTATTAATATGGCTATAGTTGGTTTTATATTAAGTGTACCATAAGTTAGCAAGTTAAAATAATAGTCATTTGATGATTCTCGAGATATGTGGTGTGGCGACCCCAAACTCCGAGGCAAACCGGGTACCTCCACGTTGCTAGACATGTCACCAAGCATGTCACGCCACCGCATACTTAATTTTGACTGCCTGCGACCTACACCTTTATACGTATCTTATTAGCCTTAACTTAGTATTTATGGATATTTTATGGATATTCACATTAAATTGACTAAGTTAAGTTGTTCATGATTTATTAAATTATTAAACATCAAGCGGAAAGCCTTTTAAAACATGCAAACACCGTAAGAAAGAAAATTTTGCATTTGTATAAATAACCCTATAGTGTGAAAACCCGGTAATAGATAACATGTATATTAATGAGCGACAAAAGTATAAAAGGTGAACATATACATGTATCAGGTATACAAGTCATCCCAAAAATTTCATAAAAATAGTAAATAGATACATATAACACATACGCAAAAATGACGGGCTCTCCTAACTTAGACGTAGTCGCCTGAGACACCTTTGCCCCGACTCGTCGCAAGATCTGCGATTTGTCACAAAAAATAATGACAAATCGCAGGTGAGAAAATCCTAGAGAACTTTAGCTAATATTCACGAAATCAAATAAAACGGCTACAATTCATGCAATTTAAATAAATGACAAGAATAAAGTAATTCGCATGAATATAAGTCGTTAAGAAGTCAAATTTGGACACAAGTGTAGCGTGACAAAGAACCGGTCGACATCCGGAATTGTCTTAGCTAAACCGAGAGGAACCCATGACGACCACCTCGCCAAACATCTCACGGTTGAATGAGAGGAACCCGTGAATGGTAGAACCCCATCCAACATCTCTCGAGAGGAACTCATGAAAGGTAAAACCCCATCCAAACGTCTCTCTCGAGAGGAACCCATGAACGGTAGAACCCCCATCCAAACATCTCTCGAGATGAACTCATGACGTAGACTTAAGTCTTCATCAAACATCTCTCAACCTACGGGTCTCGCGGAGAATAATCACCGCATAGCCCTAACATGGCCAATTACTCAAATAACGCAGGGTAGCTAGCCCCGGGGTGTGAGTCCCTGTCATGCCCGACCCCGTCGACAAACACGCATACACGCGGGAGTGGGTGAACAGTGATCGATCAACAATAAATAGCATAATGTAATACTTGAAATGCAAAATAAAATAAGTGGCATAAATGAATTTTAACTAATTTTTTCGTGGGTTTACTTACCTCAAACAAATCACAAAACGCCTTCGAAACACCCCCACTCGCCTCGAGATACGTACTCGACACCCGACTATGGTAGCATAAGTCCATGGTGTCCAATTATACAATTTTTATTATTTTAGAGTCTCATTAAATGAATTTATAGTGTGAGACCAAAATTTGTAAAACTTTTATTCCAAAGGTTTAATTCTTGGTGTACTTTTCGAACCATATCGAGGGATCGATTGTTTCGGCAATGTGCCACCGCGCCGCTGCTCCATGTCGTTCACCACCACCGCTACCGCAGTCGCCTCGCCGTAGTGGCGCCCGCCGCCACTTCGCACCTCGCCCGCACCGCTGCTGATGCCGCACGCTGCCGCTACGCGCTGCTGCCGCCCACTGACGCGCGCGCAAGATCATCGCTGCGCTCGTCGCACCATCAGGAGCAACTTCGTGTTGCTAGAGGCGATGTCGCTGCTCGTTCCCGTCGTCCACGCCACTGCTGCTACTCGTCGTCCGTCGTTGCTCCCCTGATCTTCCGCCACTGCTCTCTCTCCCTCTCTCCGCTCTTCCCTCGCCGCTGTTGCCAATCCAATCCATGTCCGTCAGTGGTGGGCTCACGCCGTCGTCGTAAATTCCGCCATTCTTGGGTCCGCTGGTGCTCTCGCTCATGGAGTTCCCACCACCTCTCTCTCTCTCTTGCTCTCTTTGTCTCTCTCACCTCCCTTTCCTCTCTCTCTCTCTTGTTGTCTCTCTCTCTTACGTTTTAAAGAGATTTTTTTAAAAAAAAATTGGAGAAAGAGACAAAGTGAATGATTAGGGATGGGTTTGGTGATGTGTGATGTGATGGGATAAGTGATGTGACAACTCAATCTCATACTACCCCGTATACCAGCATTATGCGTACACCGACGTTGCACGCTCTTGTCTCTACACGCGCACAATGCGACCAAACATAATTTTCAATCAACACAGCGCGAACTATTAAATAATAGTAAAATAAATAAATACTCGCCACATAAAAATAATATATTTCACCCATTAGGCATGTCATAGACTTTTTCGCGATGTCCACGTGGGCCTGAGCTTATGTTCTTAATTTGTAATTTGTCGGTTAATCGGGATCGATTAAAAACGGGTTGTTACATGTGGTAACACATCAAGATACCAATTGAGTTTGATATTGGTGTTAGTTAGATAGAGTTAGTGAAGAGATAATAGGAAATGTTTCCAGATGTTGGATCTATCATATATATTATGTTATTTAATCAAGAGTATGTGCCATGTCACCTATCATTTTTTTTCTTTTTATCACGTAAAAAATTAAAAGCAATTTTTTTTTATCAATTCACTTAAATTTTGTTTTGTTTTTTAAAAAAACTTGTGAAATAAAGATTTTAATTACTCTTGCCAGATTATTTGGGAATAATAATGTAAACAAAGGCTAGCAAGCACAATATTTTCATGTTTGTGGGGGTGGCGGCACGTGCGTCACGTGAAGTCCCTGTGATTCTTTCACGAGAATAGACCAAATGATTTGGTTTTTAAAAAAAAAATGTTAAAATGATTATAACAAAGTTACATCACAAAATATATTGGCTCACAAGAGTTATTCGAGCGGTCTTGACTCTCTTGCTATGCATCGAAATTTGTGTATTTTTGCACTTCGATGTGCACATAAATGATTCTTACGAGTCAATTTATCTTGATGATGTAATTTTATTGTTGTCGTTCTATCATTTATCTATTTTTTATTTAAAAGGGATTTTTAGGATGTGACATCGAGTCGATGTGCAACAGTGATTTGACCCCACTGCGGACTACCACTCTCCTCGAATCGGAACGACTGGGACTGAGAGATTGAAGGAAACCAGCAAACGACAAGGCGGGTCTTCCTTGCTTCGCTGGGTCTCGCCATGCACCCAATCAAACTCTGCCACGTTGATGAGAAGAACACTGCGCTAGTTGAAAACGGTTTTGTTGTCTAGCTTCTAATCTTGACGCTTTATTTGTCTCATTAGAGGTATTTTTGCGAAAAAAAATTAAACTGTTTTATGAATATATGCTAATTTCATGCCAAAATATTTTACTAATTGAATCATAGACATCTGAAAAAAAAATATAGTCTATATTCAGATGATTCTTTGGTGAGTTTTTAGGGGAAAAATAGACTAGCTATGCCACAGGTAGTTTTTTGGGTATAATACGTCACAGTTATAAAATAAATCTGTTGACTTTTAAAACATAAAATTTACAAAATTTAATAATATATATATATAATTAAATGTTAATGTTTTAAAGCCAGATATTTGACAAAAATATCTACTTAAATATTTTTTAATAAGAAACGAAACTTTATTTCATTATAGCCAACTATGTACAAAAGGCAAGAAACGAAGCTTTAGTTTATTATGTTTAGGTCGATTTATTCTCGTTGGCAATATATTGTCAAAACATAAGTTAAGTTAGGTAAATGCTGCAATGAAGATGGAAGCTTGACTCTAACAAGATGTTCGAGTGCAAATACATCACAGAGATAGATTACAATGCAAAGTCCAATGAAGATTACAGTGTCAAAGTCAGAGTCGAAGACAAAGACAGAACTGAAGTTGAAGCAGGAATAGAATATGAGTTGGATACTGCAACAAAGCAACTGTCATTATTAGTCTACAATAGTGAAGAAGTTCAATACCGCAAGAAGAGAACTTCAAGATGGATTACAACAACAAATCCGAGAGAAAATGTGTTTAAAGGTTTGAAAAACTTTATGGAGACGTCGAGTCAAGATTCGTGAAGGAATAGAAGACTTAATTGTTGAATGTTACATGATTCCAACAAAAGTTACAATTGGAGACATAGAAGGTTTTTTGAGTTGTATTGTATTTAAGATTAAATTCCTAGATATAATATTGAGTCTATAAATACTCAAGGTCGCCATTGTATGGATCATCATTTATTACTTGAGTTTTGTGAGAACGATAGATCATTATGGCGGTTGTTCACATTATCAATTTGTTTAATTGATTGTTTAGGCTAAGCCTAAGCAAAAGAAGATTTTCGAGTCTTATTGCGATATCAATTATGTGTTTAGTATTGATGTGTTCATGTTAGCTCATCACTGATCCGTTAATCTCCTCAGTTCATCTTGTTTCCAAAACTTTAACAACCCGCATTTACTCAAATAAATTCTAGCAACGTATAGTGTTCACAATATTTTTTGAGGAAGCATTCACAATATTATTTAATAATGTAAAATATTTTTTGCTTTTCATGTAGTGAACATTCTTTTCTTGATATCAAAACATACAATTCAATTCTAGCTTAGAACGCATTCTTGCAACTACATACTAATGTTACTTAGAATAGTTTGGGTGTGACAGCCACTAATTAAGTAGTATTTTCAAAAGCATAAATATTCTCATAAATGCAAAAGCTGAACAAATGAAAGGAGGTAATCGAATTAACTAAGAGAAAGCAAAAGACTTTTTTCAAAAACAAATTGCTAACAAAGTGCAAATGCAAATGCAAATGCAAATGCAAATGCAAATAAAGCTTGTAAGAATGGGCGCACATCTCTCTTTTGATTGAAAAGGAGAGTGAACATGAAACTACTTTAAAGCATTGCAAACATTCTCACACTCTTAGACCTACAAAAGGAAGTCCAACGCTTGTTTCCAAGGCTTGAAAGAATACTTTCTTTTATTTATTTCTAGCTCATTAGTAGACTATGGTCTCGTTTGGTTCATTTTTGCCAACTTAGGTTTCGTTTGGTTTGTTTTTGTCAACTTACAATGCGAGCGGACTCATAGTAAAAGATCATATTTTCATGTTTAGTTCAACTTTAAACATGCAGGAAAAATGCAAATTTCTAAATAATAAAATATATGAATTGACATGAATACCCTTCAAATAAAAAAGATGGATGCGGATAGTAAATGGTAATTTATGAGGGATAATTGTGTCGATAAACTCTTGGAAGATAACTTCCCTAGGGGAGATGAGGAAGATATATTTCATCCTTAGGTATGAGTTGAGAGATAACTGTCAGCCCCCTCGTCATTAAGACGACTGACTGGCCTAGATTATCTTAATCCTTTGATAATCTAGTCAACCTAATCCATTCTTTCAACTTTGACCTCAAATAATAATTATTTCAATCCTTTTTAAGGCTCCAAAAACTGTATTTATATCCTTAATAAAACTCAACTCATGATTTGTTCAATTTGAGCAAATTAAAAAATCATATCCATATTTAATAAAAATTTCGACAGCACCTCCCCTAAAAGTGGTTTGCCGAAAAATTCACCTAATAGACGACAGAATTAGGGAGAGGTATAAAAGGACTCACAACTCCCCGCAGTTCATAATATGTATCAAATTCAAATTAAAAAACTAACTTAGAGTCTCCGAAAACTTAATTAGAGCTTAAAAATCCTCAATAGACCAAAATTGAATCATAAACTTATTAACTTATTTTAAACTGACTTAGGAGACTTTTATAACCATTCAATGAAAGTTACGCTCTGGACTCACCCCAAAAATCTCAAAACAATATATATATAAACAATTTACAATGCGGAATTTACTTTAATTTGTGAAACCAATTACCACAATTTTCGAGTCTTGTTTATTCTTCAATTGTCTTCACATAAAATTTGACACCATCGAAAATAACTTGAAGATGTCAGGTAAGTAAGTTCTTACATTGATCTGTACTACTGCAACTGTTAGTCTGATACATGGAGATATGTAATTGTATTTCCAAATAAACAATAGATATATGTGTCAACATGACATGCAATCCACTCTATCGTTGTCTTCTAACTATAATCAGATGTCAACTTCTAAAAATAGAACAGAGACAGTATTAAGAGATCATGAAATGCAGAGATAATTTATCGGTGTTAGACTCTGCTAGTTTCACTAGACGGCATAGATGTATGGCTGAAACCTAATTTCAATCAAACCATACTCCGAAAAAAGCTTATCCCCCTCACTCACTCTATGTATGCATGACCAAAATGTTAAAATGCAATACAGATTATAATACAATTACATGTATAAAGATATTCAATCAATATTAAAGATCAATGTAGGGTTTACTTATAACCAACCAATTTTAAGCTTATTTTTCAAGGTTCTCGGAGCATCGGATCACCTTGAAGATGGTTCCAGTAGCTTCCCTGCATACCCAGTTATATTTTGGGTCAAGCTTCAAGTGAGATCAAATTACTAAATCTAATGAAAATTGTGACTAAAGTACACTTGAGAACAATTTTAAAAAATATTAATTTATATAACTATTTCAACTGCCTTTCAACTAGCCAACTTGGGGTAGCTTTTTAACTTTGAAAACCTCAATATTTGTAATGATGATCTGAAAGAAACTTGTAGTACTCATGTCATACTTTCCATAAACGCCAAGAACACTTAAATCGAATCACCGACAGAGAAGTTGTGAATTTTTTAATATGACATGTCAACTAGGCAAACTTTATTTTGAACCGAAAAACTTCTCCAAATCAATATTTTCGCAATTAAATCTTCAAAACTCAACAACTAACACCACAAAACCACTCGATTCTAACATCAAAATGTTTCCACGGCCCGTGGAATCATTGGATTAAAACCAATAATCAATTTATCCAGAAACACAATGTAAATCAAAATAAACTATAACCACATCTCCAAGAAAATTATCAACTAAATCATATCAGTTCAATTCATTAAAAACCTAACTCACGTTGGTGGGATTTATTCCAAATCGATGCACATCAACCCATTACATCAATTTTCAACCATCTTTACTAGTTTCTATCAATATCCTGCAAAAAGAAATCGAGAAATCGCATGAATTCAAATTGAATTGAGAAAAAATGTCATGAATTGACAATTTATCAAATTTCGAGCCGAATACCTCGTCTCTGTCGTGGAAACTTGGCTTGAACTGACCGTTTCGCGATGCTCTACAATTTTGAGGAAAAAATGGGATGAAAATCGAACGTTAGGAGCTTGGGAAAAAAAAAACGAGTTGAAGGGTTTAGGGAAGGAACGAAATGTCATTCCGTTGATAATCAAAACAAGTTTTTGATATATATATATATATATATATATATAATATATTTATATATAAACCCTCAGCTGATTGTCAGCAGCTTAATTTTTTATTTATTAATTTTTGAAATCCTTATTTTGACGTGCTTTAACTTTCGGCGCTCGTTTTCAATCCCCGTTTTAACCAAATTGAACCAAACTCTTGACAAATAATCCATCTTCATAAAATGTCCGTAACACTGATTTTGGTCACACTAAAACCTCAAAAATCTTAACTTTGTCCATGAACTAAAATCTTATGGACCAATTTTTTTGCCGTATTTAGCCAAACATACCTTGATTTAGACTCATTCTCACTACAAAAAACAAAGAATCAAGAACTAATTAGAAACGGAACTTATTTCCGTTTCTAAATCGAAACGGAATTAGAAACTAATAAGTTCCGTTTCTAAATGTAACAGCTTAGCGACTTTAACCGAAAGTGGAAATATTCGAGACTGATTTGAGACTGATCGTAGACGAATTAGAGACGGAATTAGAGACTTAATTAAATTCCGTCTCTCGAAATTTGGCGCCACCATTCCCGCCAAATTCTTCATTTCTTATGGCCGTTCATCATTCCTCGAGATTTGTATTTTGTCCGATCCCGGCAAATTTCTCTTCTCCTTCCCCACCCCACCCCCCCCCCCCAACAAAACAAAGAAATCCCCAAATCATTCCCACGAAAAAACCCCAAAACCTAAATCCGTCTCTCTCCGTCTCGTCGCGCCGGCCGATCGTCTGTCCCCTGCACGTCCATCCCGTTCGATCGTCTCGTCTCTCCGTCCGGTCGTGCGAGCCGGTCTCTCTCGGTGCTCGCTCCGCCGTCTCGTTCGCGGTGGTCTCCGTTTCTCCGTCCGGTCGTGCTACCCGGTCGCACCGCTCGTCTCTCGGTCTCGCCGTCTCTCTCGGTCTCTCCGTCTCGCCGCGCCGGCCTCCGTCATCGCCGATATCTCTCGCTCTCTCTCGTCTCTCGATTCGATCCTGCTAGCAAGGAATTTGTAGTTTTGGAGTCTTACTACAATCTTCATTTCTTATTTGTTTTTTATTGTTCTTTATAATGCAGTAACACTCATGATCAAGAGCTCTTCAAATTTTCATAGAGATCATTCACATCAGTGACGCTTTGAGGAAGTACTCGAACACTTGGTCAAGTTTCGCTAAAAATTTGCGTCTGTCAAAGTTGGCGTTCTAGTCCCCTTGTTTATCTAATTTAAAAAATTTATGGAATAATCCGTCGGGTGACATGAGAATTATTTAAGTTTCCGCTATGGTTCATTTGATAGTTCGATCTTCTAGTAAACATCTGAGTTGAAGGCAAGAAGCTATTTTATCTAGAAAGATTTTCCAATTTAAATTAAGCATGCAGACTTCATAAATTTCCATCTATCAATAAATATTTGGGGTGTCCTGTTCCTACGTACATTATATGCGATCCAGGAATATTAAAGTCGTAATACTTGTTAGCATTGCAAATATTATGCTCATGAATGAAATATGTTATAGATTTTCACTTGAACTCAAGCTATATCTCATAGTGGAAAGCAAATATATATGCCTTGATGTTCAAATATAGGAAATGAACATAATGTGGTCACCATTATCAGTGTATACTAGGTTTTCTTAGCGCTCACCTATACTAGTCGAATAAATGGATTTAAATAAAAATTTATTTTCTTGAAAGGTCTTAGCTATTATGGTCATGGAATCCATTTTATTTTTGTAAATTGCCTTGGCAATTGGCCGTGTTATAGTACTACCTTATTGTTTATGAACTCGTGAAGGAACAAACTCTTGATCGTGTGTGACATATTTTAAGAGTTCGGCTTCTTATAATTGTTATTACTTTATGAGGTTTTATTTTAACTGTTTTGAGTGATTTGATTTGTTCCTTGGTTGATTGTTCATTAGTTGGTGTTCTTCACTTGATCTATTAAGTTAATGTTGTGTCTTTTGTTTGGTTTAGAAGTTTTTGTTCTCTTCTTCTTCTTACATGCATAGTTTTTGAGGTTATGCTTGTTCTATTTTTAGGTTTATTAATATGTACTATTTCATTTCAACCTTTTAATTGAGCAATTCAAGATTTATATTGATTCCGTATTTGGTTGTTATTCCATGTTTATTTTATCTAGTAAAGCATGTCATCCGTATTTGGTTGTTATTCCATGTTTATTTTATCTAGAAAGCATGTCATGAGAGTCATTATAATACATTAGAATCATGTACCGAGGTAATTACTTTGTCGTTTGATGTTATAGTTGTTAGTAATTTCATATTCATGCACTTGCTATGGATGATTGATTAGTTAGGTGTTGTTGGTTACGATTGAATAATACCTATAATTACTTAATTTCTACTACTAGTTAGGGTTAGAAACACTAGATTACTCTTTTAGTGAATGTTGTTGTTTCACATTACATTTCTAGAGAATGGAATAAACCTATAACCTTAAGGACGTATGAGTGAACAAGTAGTAGACGCGTTGATACTATGTGGTATTTGTATGCCTCTCGATATCGATATAGGTTAAAGCGCACGCCTCAACTTCGATTCCCCACACAACTAAATGTCGGCTACCGGTGGTCTCTTTTTGCAATCTTAGTGGTCTTAAAAATTTTAATTTAAGTGCAAGAGGCAGGATGAAACTGCTCAAACACACATCAAACTGATTTTCAAATCAAATACACAAAACTATGTCGATTAAGCACAAGAAAGAGTTTATATCAAGGATTTCCTTACAACCAAGAGGATGACAAAAGAGATTAGCTTTGCAGAGACTCTTATATTCCTTTGAAAGCCTCAAAGGTGCTGGATTTGAGGACTTAAGAACAACCACAAAGATCTCCTATTGCTCCTTCTAAAAAATCAAATTTCTTCTCTTTGTAGATCTTGAATTTTGAAATGTGTTTCTTCTCCCTTATGTTACAACCAAGTTTGTGGTGGTTTTATCATGATAGGAATTCCAATATGACCGTTTATAGCCGTGTTAGGAATCCAGAAATCAAAAATTCAAATGTAAAGCTTGATTTCCAAAAGTCAAAAATATATGGCAAGGCTAATTAGCGCGCTAATATGGAATTAGCGCGCTAACCGCAGGGGAACTCAAAAAAATTATTTTATCCCTTTGTGTTAGCGACCCTTAAACTCGTCCAGACCTAACCAACCCTTATAATACATGTTATACATGTTTATTATGAGTCATTTACAACAATCCTTTTGATAATGCCCAAGCTTCTTACATAAACAACATAACTCAATCAATTCCTTCTCTTTAGATTGTGATGACTCATTAATGACTTCCTAACTTTTCAATTTATTCTCTATTCATGAGTTTAATGTGCGAACCTCGTTCTTTCACTTAGCTATCAATTTCTTCTCTTTAGATGGTGTAGATCGCATTTCCGATTTACAATATTCTCCATTTTGGAGGCTTCTTATCATCTTAATCATTATTATTTCATTACTTGAATAGACAACCGCTCGACAAGGGTTACGTTCGACTAGGAATGTCGTCTACAAACAGAGATCGGATGTACAACCGCTCGACAACGGTTATGTTCGAATTGAATTCGCGGCGAAGGTTAAAGAATTCATATCATTTGCAAAACAACATTGTCCTACATACCAAAGTGAACTAAGATTAGATGTCCGTGCAATTTTAAGAAATGTCGACTTGTTCCGCACTGACGTCGAAACGGTTGAGCACCACCTATGTAGGTATGGATTTGTCCGGGGATATCACAATGGTACGAACATGGTGAGAACGAGATGAAGGGCCGCAAAATTTTCACGCAATGGATTGCCATATCGATGATGCCGATGTTCGAGGCTACGATCCGACACCTTACCGCGAGATGCTACACAACGTGGCAGTCCAAGTTTCAATTGGAATGTCGTGGAAGAATCACCAAACCCCCAAGCACGCCAACTATATGACATGATTGATGCAAGTAGGGAACAATTGTGGCCTGGTTGCGAAACCATGACAACGTTGTCCGCAATGGCAAGATTACTTGCGATCAAGTCTCGAACATCATATATCTCGAACGAGGGTATAATGAAATCATTAAACTCATGAAGGATTGTTTGCCAAATGACAACTCAATGGTTGAGAATTTTTATGCCACTAAAAGACTAATGCGAGGTCTAGGTCTACCTATTGAGAAAATAGATTGTTGTGAGGACCAATGTATGATTTATCGGGGAGTGGACTCGAGTTGACGTCATGTAAATTTTGTGGGAAATCACGATACGTTGCACATCGACGAGGTCGTGGTCTAACACAAAAACCGCCCTTGCAAAAGATGTACTACTTCCCTTTCGGGGCCCCTACAGCAACGATTGTATGCGTTCGAGTCAACCGCAAAACATATGCGATGGCATGGAGATCATTCATCGCCAAGATGTTATGCAACACTGTTCGATTCGATTGCTTGGAGACATTTTAATGACGTCAATAAAGACTTTGCCTCCGAGGTTCTAATGTTCGTTTAGGATCGCGCACCGATGGTTTTCAAGTATTTGGGATTTCCGGAAATCGTACTTTCGTGGCCCGTGATTTTGACTCCTTACAACCTTCCACCGTCGATGTGCATGAAATCTGAGTTTATGTTCTTAACTGCTATCGTTCCCCGGACCGACCACCCAAAGCGTAAAAAATCGACGTGTTCCTTCACCGCCAGAAAGAGTTGCAAGATTTATGGAACAATGGGGTGGTTACATACGACGTTTCCACCAAGACAAATTTTGTCATGCGAGTTGCCCTTTTATGGACTCGTTAGTGATTTCCCGCATATAGCATGTTGTCCTATTGGAGCACACACGTAAGTACGCTTGTCCATATTGTATGGAGGATACAAATGCATTTCAATTGCGAAATGGAGGTAAGACATCGTGGTTTGACTGTCATCGTCGCTTCTTGGATAAGTCATCACCATTAAGGAAAGACAAAAAAATTTCATTAGAGGCAAAATGGTCATAATCGATGATCCGCTCGCGCTTATGTCTGGTGAAGAAATTTTGGCGTAAATTGAATCGTTTGGCTTGATGAAGGTGACAAATCGGCGCCGAATCTGTGAATGGGCTGATAGCTAAGAATTCGGATGGAGGAAGAAAAGCATATTCTCGGGACTTGCCGTATTGGAAGACAAACTTGATCCGCCACAACTTAGATGTCATGCACATCGAAAAAAATGTTTTTGACAACATTTTCAACACTATTATGTGTGTACCGGCAAGAGTAAGGACAATGCAAAATCGAGGCAAGATATTCGTGAATATTGTCACCGACCTTCTCTACACATTGATTCGGCGACAAATACTTACGTCCTTGGTGCTATGCTCTTGATACATCAAGAAGACAAAAATTGTGCGAGTGGGTTGAAAAGTTGCGTTTTCTCGATGGTTACGCATCGAATCTTGGTCGATGTGTAGATCCAAAGAAATCGCGAATGTTCGGCATGAAGAGCCATGATTGTCATATATTCATGCAACTGCTTGATACCAATTGCATTCGAGAACTTCTCCCAAACCCGGCTTGGGTTGCAATTAGCGAATTAAGCCTATTTTTCCTGGCCCTTATCGCGAAATGTGTCAAGATTCAAGATATGGAGGTCTTAGAGTCTCGAAATTCCAAAAATCATTTGCAAGTTGGAAAAATTTTCCCTCCAAGCTTATTTGACTCTATGGAACACCTACCAATCCACTTGGCCTACGAGGCCCGTCCGCCTGGTCCCGTTCAATTTCGATGGATGTATCCATTTGAGAGGTACTATCTTGAGCCCTTGATATTATTTTCCCATTCAATAGGTTTTATATCAACATTTCCTATAACATTATAACATTCATATAGGTACCTTAAACATTTGAAGAACAATGTGCGAAACAAAGCCAAAGCGAAGGTCGAGGGCTCCATGTGTAATGCTTATTTGGTCGAAAGAGGTCACATCCTTTGTTCTTTGTTCTTACTACTTCGAAGATCACGTCTTTACGTTGCATGACAAAGTGCCACAAGACAAAGTGCCACGTAACGACGATGGCGGTCTCGGCCCACACCGAACTTCGTTGGCAATTTCTCAATTTTCACTTATCCCGGTCGACCCATGGGCAAGTCGAAGGAGCGGTACTTAACAGAGCAGAGTATAATGCCGCTCATTCGTACATACCGCTCAATTGTCCAGAGATCGCCTTACGTTCGCATGTCCATCACTTTCTTTCATTAATGCAAGACATTCATTGTTCATACATTATAAATACATCCGACTTACACGTTCGTTTCTTCTAGGATATTCGTCGATGAAATCACTCAAGCAATGGGGGAGTCGCATTGATAGTAGTCTAGAGCACAACTTCCCCATTTGGTTTCAAACATATGTAAGGGCATTACTTTTGTACGTTATAGATTCAAATGTTTCTCCCATAACTAATGTGTCATATTGCATCTCTAATTTTGACGAATAGGCTCTAATTCTATAGTTGACGAGACGCTCGTTGATCTTCTTTCTCGTTGGTCCTAGTCGATCATGTACCGTCTACCCCGGTTACCTTGTTAATGGGTATAAGTTCCACTCCGCAACATATGACGTTAATAGATCAACGCAGAGCAATGCATGTTTTGGTGAAGGGTTCAAACTACGCTCGATGTTTCCCATAACTATTATGGAGTACCGCAAGAGGTTGTGGAGATTGAGTATACCGCCTCAAACGCGTGGTCTTGTTTAAGTGCGAATGGTATGACCCTACACCGAATCATGGTGTGAGGACTCACCCAACACTTCAATTGGTAGAGGTTCAACGAAGTCGACGATATAACAACTACGAGCCATTTGTACCGGCAATGCAAGCCACTCAAGTCTACTACCTTTCGTACTTTCTATGCGAACGATCGACAAGAATGGCTAGCGCTTGTTGTCGTCACCAAAATTACCGACGAGGAAACTAGCAAAGACGATAATGACCAGGGCTCTACAGAGATTGCTTTCCAAGATGGGATGCCCACCACGTGCGTAGTCGATGATGCGACGCCGATATCAACAATCTGATGTTCCGATCGGGACTCGATTCATTGTTGAAGCGGTCCAAGCGATGAAGTTTATAGTGGAGATGAATCGTAAGAAGAATCATCACCTTCTACTCATGAGAGTGAATTTGAAACGATGATAGCGAATAAAGTTTGTATATGATATGTCAACGACCAATAATGTAGTTACTTTTATTTGCATGGATTTTGTTCTTATTTAGTCCAATAATATAGACCGAATTTCTACTTTTTGTATGCCCTTCTTTTATGATGTTTTACTCGTGAATATTGTTAGGTATCATGGCCGACGTGGTCGTAGGGGATGTCGAGGTTTGCCATTAGGAGGCCGTCGTCCAGAGGCATAGATGCGGACCGACATCCGCGCGGCGACATACCACCCGGCCCTCGTGGTCGTGCCACACGAGGGGTCCATCTAGGTCGCGGCGGTCGAGGTCGTGGTTCGATACCCGCATTATCGATTCCGATCGCTTCTGCCTCTCGAGCAAGATACAACCAAGCAGCGTCACCTTCCCCTTCCATACCGTCTGGTCGTATGTACCATCTTCGTCGTCATCAAGGACTATGCCTACTACACACTTCCCCACACCTTCTCCGACATCAATGACTCCTTTACCCACGAGGCCCGCACCCCCACCACAAAGATCACCGGCAAAGATCCCGAGAGGAAGACGTAAGAGCAGGGTCGAGGTGACAGCCCTCCGCGCCACCTCGAGGCCAGGGATGGAGGCCCTCGCGTGCAGGGGATCCCTATCACTCGATTGCCAATGATACGTAAGTTTGCGTTTGACTTTTATATGTCAATTTCAATATGGATGTCAAATATTGAAGAAGTAGTTAAGGTGATATGCATGTTCATGAAACACAGGAGTTGCATCCTTCGCACTTTTGTGCACGAGGATGACAAAAGTTTTTAAACGATGGATGATTCCCGGGGTATTGTTGGAAGTCCGTACCGCCTCATCATAAAGACCAATATCGGCGACAATGGAAGGTAAACAAGACTACCATGTGCCTTATGATTTATACTATTTTCTCAAATAAGTGCTAACAATAGCAATCGCCAATTTGTAGATATATTTTAGATGGGATGATGCGCTTCCCGAGGATCTCGTGCGAGCGGCGTACGACAAAGCTTGCAGCAGCACGAGGTACACCGCGTTGATGCACAAGTTGAAGAAGAATCGGTGCAAATGGCTTTATGTTACGATGAGGGCATGGAGGAGATACTTGCAAGATCGGGAGAGCGAGGACTTCCAGTGCTAGGTCTAGTGCAAGCGACGGAGAATAGGAGAACACCGAGGTCGAAGGCCCCGGGACCGGACCCGAAGCACGGTGGTGGTTCCGTGTCATTTGCGACTACCCAAGAAAGATTGGTTAGTTTTTTTTAACATCTAGGATATTTTGTACATTTATACTCTTGTTCACTATGCTTGGTCCCGCACGCAGCCGATTCATCCGAGACGCCACCGTCGGTGAATGATTTGTACTTGCATCTCCACACCGTTAATCACGACAGACGACATTCATCGATACTAGATCGAGCGGTTCTATGTAAGTATAGAAATGAAATGTAAAATATTAGTAAGTCTTTCACTTACCCCATATCATGTACTTTGTTTGTTGTGCATATATGCAGATAGGCTCCAGAGCGTACGTCGTGAGCCGACCTGTGCTACACCGAGCAATCGGTGGATGATGAGGCGTGTACCTCAATGTGGCGGGTGAGTCTTCCAAAGGACGTGTCTACGACTCGGTCCGTAGGGAGAAAGAAGAGGAGATACGAACTCCCGTGCTAGCACGTCGCAGACGCCGGATGTGGTGCCGCGGCAGAGTTCGATGTCGTTGCGAGCAACTACGAAAGGTTATGAACTTCATGCAACAAATGTTGGGATGGACATGGACGAAATAGACCTAGCTCAAGACCAACCACCACCACCGCCACCACCACCGCCACCTCATGACCAAGAATACCGCCGCAAATAGATCCGGTCGATCCACCCCAACAAGGGGACAATGTTGGGCGCGAGACGTAAGCGTGGCTCTCGAGAGATGAGCAGTGTTGGTGATACATAGGTACTTCACTTGTTGTTTGTTTCAAATGCTTAGATTAAACGTTTTATAGTGTAGACAACTTTAGAAATTCATCGAATTACTTTATGATTCACACTTCTTTTTGTGCATTTTTAGGTCGATGTTCCATATTTTATCGTGGATTTTATTTTTTTCCCTTTTGCTCCCCCAATTCTTTTTTTGTTTTTAAGTAAAATATACTATAAGTAAATGAATGTTTGCATAATTAATCCATGGGAGAAGAAAACATGCCGGGGGCAGTGTGCAAATCTTATGCCGCAGTTTTCTCTCGAGTGCTATGATGAAGATGAAGAAAGTAGAATCGACAGTGGAGCGACATCTTCATGCAATAGCAAATGAATTTGGGAAGTCGATAAAGGGTCGTTTTTCATCATCGTGTACTCAGACATGTAGGCTCTTCTTCTTCTATTATGGCATGTCCGTAGAAGAAGAATAGCCTACATGTTCTCAACACGTATGACCTAAAACGACCCTTTATCGATTTCCCAAATTCATTTGCTATGGCATGAAGATGTTGCTCCCTCGTCGATTCTACCACTTTCTTCATCATAGCACTCGAGAGAACCCGCAACGCATAAGATTTGCACACAACAACACAAAAGATGTTTTCTTCTCCCATGGATTAATTCTCGCAAACATTCTAAGTACTTATAGTATATTTTACTTAAACCGAGGTTAAAAAATTTATTTTGGGAGGATAATGTATTAAAAATAAAATCCATGATAACTTATGCATCAATCAAGGCCCAAGCCAACTAAGATATACAGAGGATAAATGGACAATGAATTTACTCGCGACGATGGTGGTTTGTTGAAGCCTCGATGTAGTAGAAGGTTCTCGATGATGAAGTTCCTTTATTTTTATTTTTCCCGTTTTCTAAAGGCGGGTTTTAGTTTTTCCTATCGTTCTCGAGGGAATGGGTTCATTGCTTTTGACGATGAGCATGTTGTAGACGATTTGTTTCATTTGCATGTTAAACTCATTCTTTTTTTGGTGGTGGTGATTTTGGTCCTTATAGGACTCCGTGTCCCTGAGGTAGGCGTGGTGGGTATAAAGGAGGCAAGAGCTTGGTGGGGGTTATGGAGGCTTTGGGGGCAAGTGGCTTAGGTGCTTATCGAGGTGAATCTTCTCTTGGCTATTCTATTTTAATTAGCGATCGAATCACTTCCTTTCAATAGTTTGTCGTGTAGACTTTTTAAGTTACTTGATTTACATATTGTTGGTGGTTTACTTTGTTTCAAACACTAGTATATTATAGTTAAAACCAAGTTTTTGGTGGTTTTATAGTGATCTCCTATTGCTCCTTCTAAAAAATCAAATTTCTTCTTTTTGTAGATCTTGAATTTTGGAATGTGTTTCTTCTTCCTTATGTTAAAACCAAGTTATTGGTGGTTTTATAGTGATAGGAATTCCAATATGACCTAAGTTATAGCCGTTCTAGGAATCCAGAAATCAAAAATTCAAATTTAAAGCTTGATTTCCAAAAGTCAAAAAGCCCCCTCGGCAAGGCTAATTAGCGCGCTAATATCGAATTAGCGCGCTAACCGCAGGGACCTCAAACTAATTAATTTATCCCTTTGTGTTAGCGACCCTTAAACTCGTCCAGACCTAACCATCCCTTATAAAACATGTTATACATGTTTTACAACTCAACTTACATGATAGGTCCATCTTATAGAAACATTGTTCGCCATCTCCTATGCGTAGGAAAATAGCAACATTGACACCAACTTCATCTCAGATCGCATTTGCTTGATGATCATGTTTTTTTTTGGAAGCATTCTTATTCAACATTGTATGGTTTTTTTCTCGTTCTTCATCGCTTTTCTTGAATCCCACTGGTTGTTTTTTTTTTATTTTTTGAGTAGGAACACATGGCTTGTCGCCTTTGGAGCACACAAGAGTTTAGATTGGGTGAGAGGATGAGTTCTAGAATCATACTTACATGATAGGTTTGTGCTTAACTTTTAGTTTTTCCCTTTTAGCATTCTTGCACTTATGCCATTCTTCTCTTTGTAGATCTTGCATTTTTGAATGTGTTTCGTCTTCCTTATGTTAAAACCAAGTTTGTGGTGGTTTTATAGTGATAGGAATTCCAATATGACCGTTTATAGCCGTTCTAGGAATCCAGAAATCAAAAATTCAAATTTAAAGCTTGATTTCCAAAAGTCAAAAATATCTCAAGCAAGGGCTAATTAGCGCGCTAATACCGGAATTAGCGCGCTAACCGCAGGGACCTCAAACTAATTAATCTCTCCTTTGCCTACTTCTTTCAGTGCATACTCACCGGTTGTTGCCCTCGATGGAGATTCGTAAATGCTTCAAAGCTGCGTTTTACTTATTAGATGAAGTCCTTTTTGTGTATACTTCCAAATTTTGGACCTTTTGTGAGTGTTCTTTTTTTTTTTTTGCTTGTTGAACGATAGGATTGGTTGGTTTTTGTGTATACTTCCAAATTTTGGAGCTTTTGTAATACATGACAACTTTCCGTGGATATATAAATTTTTGGGCTAATTTTGAGTTTCACATTTTTTCTTTCTCTTTTGAATTTTTGTTGATATATATTTTTGATGTATGGATGCGCAATTTGGCTTCTTTTTTGGGGATGTTAGCACCCTCAAGGAGTTGTTGGAGGGGGTCAAAGCGATGGAGTATGTCATATCGGTTGTATTTTGATTTTTTAGGTTGGAGAATCGATTGGCTTATTTATCCGTGCCATATTTAAACAAAACAAAAAAATTAGAGACGATTAGCAACTAATTCAAATTTTCCGTTGCTATTCCGTCTCTAATTTTCCGTAAATATTTCTATCAATCACAAACGGATCGTAGACGGAAATATTAATTCGTCTCTCGATTCCGTCTCTAATTAGCAACTAATCGAGATTTAATCGAAACTAATAATCCGTCTCTCGATTCCGTTTCTAATTAGAGACGAATCGAGACTGACTTTTGCATTCCGTCTCTCGATTCCGTCTCGATTCCGTTGCGATTAGAAACGAATCGAGACTAATTCATAAATTTATTAATTCCGTCTCGATTCCGTTGCTAATCAAGAACGAATCGAGACGAATGCAATTACAAATGTACCATTTCGAAATAAAATCCATTTCTCGTCTCCGTCTCGTTCGCTTCTAATTTCCGTCTCTAAATCCGTCTCTAATCGAAACGGATAATTTCCGTCTCTATTCCGTTTTTCTAATCGAAACGGAATCCATTTTCCGTTTCGATCGTATCGCCGACGACGACGCAGATCTTAACGCGTTCGTTCTCTCGTTCGTTTCGATTTCATTCGAGATTTTATTTTGAAATTTCGATTTCGATTTGAAACCACCAACTAATACGAAACTCGAAAATTCGTTTTCGATTTGCGATTTTTGAAATTTGAACTTACAATTTACTGAGCCAAAAGAGATATGAGAAATTGAAACTTCATATATAACTCTTTTAATTCAAAACTGTAACAATTATTTCGAAGGTGAACCATTAAGTGGACCCAATCACTTTTGTTGTAATTAACAACTCGATGGTAGAAATCATAAACATTTCAACTTTTCATTTCTAAACTCTTGGTTTAATGAAAATTTATCTCAGTTACTTTGTCAATCATGGCATTTTATGAGTTTTTGACGAGTTAAATAATGAACTTTGTGGAATATATGATAAACCTTGTTTCTCTACTCATTTCATATCTTGAATCTCATTCAAGGATCAATACATAACAAGACCTAGCTCATCTTGCTTTTCACAACAACAATTTTTATTTTTAACTGATGACGATTCTACAAAGCGTTGATAATTTTTTTCCTTATCCATCTAAACTTTAGTACACATCTCAGTTTACTTTCTCGTCAATGATCATTCCTTTTTAGATTTGTCGATCGATCAATTTTTAGACTATCATTAGTCTAAATATAAGTGACGCAAATAATATTTGAGCACGATATTAGATACTAACTAGAGTTGCGTGTCTATCTAATTCATCATCATTCCATCATTTCTTAATAGAAACTTAGAATTACACAAGTCACCCCATGACTATAGATCTCTAATTACATCTGTCATACTATGACAAGATATCTCGATTTCAATCCGATCAGAAAATGAAACTTCACACATCATGTAACTCTTACTCATTTTCTAAATTTCTACTCACAATATTATTTATGTTGTGGACAAGAAAGCAATTACCAATTTCAACTCGTCAGCCAATTCTTTTAATTTTTTATTTAATCGGTTAGAAAATTAATGACTTTCTAACTTCATCAAATCATTTTCTATCCATGAGTTCATCAAGAAACTCATTCCTTTCACTTGATTATCAATCTCGATTATTTATGTTCACCAAACATCTTTCATTACCTAATAGAGACAATTATCCTTAATTTGAGTAGATACACGTTTCTAAATAGAGAAATCAACATATTCGATGATTGTACTCTCATAGTATAACTTTTAACTTGTATCACATACAAGTTATAAATATAATATCTCTTTTTGCCTTTACTCAATACAGTGGAAAATACTCATTTCTTTCAACATATAAAATCAGATATATCGTCCTTTATTCAATATTCTACAAACCATTATGAATAATATTAACTAACTAAGCTGTAAGTCATACATCTCTTTTTATTTCATTTGTATCTTCATTATCATTCAGGTATCTTACGTCAACTCCAATTTAAGATAATCTAGTGTTGGGGTATGTGCCCTAGGCCAATTCTGTAAATGTTGTTTAACTATTAGAAGTAGATGCATGTTTCTTTTATAATAGTATCCATGGATAATTATTTTATTATTCTAAATGTCCCTAGTCAGTTATTATTCTGGGAACAATAATAAATTAAGACTAGTATGAGTCTTGATTGATATTCATGCGATGATTATGTGTATACGGATAAGAATCAAGATAATGGGTATCTATCGGGAACAGATGCTAGACTGACCCGCTATGAGAATACACATGGTCAATGTCATAAGCAATTTTTATGATATTTATATCATTTAGTCATTTGACTTGAGATCACCAGAGACTCCAACATTAGGAGCCTAATGATTTGATACAATCAAATGTTGTCTTCAACCGAATGATTATAAAGATTGTGATTGGTCATTGTTCGACTTATATGTGGATGTTGTGTGATCGAGATGGAATTTGTCCATCTCTTTTAGAGAGAGATATCTATTGGGCCCCTCGATATGTTAGACTGATAAATGGCCATGTCTAGTGAATTGATTAGATTAATATCACTTGACAATTTCAATCTACTCGGAGATCGAGACTAGTAGATTGAACCATAAGGGTGAAATTTCATGTCTTATGCTCAATTAAAAGATATCGCGTGCCAAAGGGATATGATATACACTTTCTATTAGGTCGCATCGATTTATTGATCTTCATGCTACTTGGGTAGTCATAATGCCTTGCTAAAGACTACTTATGACTTATATACCAAAATGGTTTTGGTCCATTGCCAACGTTGTATGAACTTATTAGGTCGCACACAAAGAACTAGGGCTGGCAAAATGTGCCCGGACACGTTCGTCCGATTTTGTCCGGACCCATTTTAAACGGGTTCGGGCAATATTTTTGTGAAAAACATACGGGTATGGACAAAATTTTAAGTCCGTTTAAAAATACGGGACCAGTTCTGGGCAAAAATTTCAAAAAAATGGGTACCCGTTTAGTGATTAATTTGAAGGGCAAATAGTTAATTTCACACTCCATAACCTACC
This sequence comes from Stephania yunnanensis, assembly GCA_039657365.1. Classification (NCBI taxonomy): domain Eukaryota; kingdom Viridiplantae; phylum Streptophyta; class Magnoliopsida; order Ranunculales; family Menispermaceae; genus Stephania; species Stephania yunnanensis. The sequence continues at coordinate 45,508,648 of CM077585.1, read as the reverse complement.
AAAGTCACCAAACCAAACGACCCAAAGTCCAAAGTCCAAACCCTCACCCTCACCCGTGCCGTCACCTCTTCCTCCAGCTCTCGCGCTCGCCACCGCCTGTGCGGACTCACCACCTCACCGTCAGTGTCGTTTCCCTCTCCAGCTCTCGCAGCCTCGCCTCTGCCCGTGTGGTTGTGCCTTCACCCTCTCCCTCCAGCTCTAGCACTCGCCTCTGCCTCTCAAAGTCCAAACCCTCACGGCCTTACCCGTTAGTGTCGTCGTGGTGTCGCCCTCTCCATCTCTCGCCTCTACCTGTGTCATCACCCCTCTCCAGTCTCTAGCTCTCGCCTCTGCCTCTGAGCCTCATCGGGCGTCGGCGACTGTGTCTCGACTCTCGAGCTCCACTCTCCGTAGCAGCGCAACTCACGGCCAGTCGGTCATCGGCGACGCTTGCCGGCTCTGCCTCACACTCTCCCGACTCTCATCTCTCCCGGCTTCGTGGACCCGTGGTCACTCGATCCGCCGCGGCTCGCCGGCTCAGCCTCTCACTCTCCCGGCTTCGTGGTTACTTCCCCAGTCCGCCATAACTTTGCCTCTCCACTCGCCTCTCGATTTTTGGCCCTTGCCCACTCATCTCTCTGCTCTCGATGTAAGTTTTTTTTACTCCTTCTCCATTCACATCCATGTTTCTTGTTTGATTTTTCTAAAATTTATTTCAAATCTATTTTCTCACTTAAGCTGATTTGATGATGTTGTTGTTCAATAAACACATATTTTTTTGTTCTAACTCAACCTTGCGGCCGGGGTTGCGATGTGCTTATTTGATTAGGAAAAAAAGAATGTAATGCGATTTTATTACTTTGTGTGCAACTGTGCATTCTTCATATTTTTTTAATGAAATTAATCCACTAGATTTAGATATGATTTTCATTTTATATTATTGCAGTGTCATATGCATAGCATTGTATCTAATCCTCCTCTAAAGAAGAGGAAAAATCATTCTAAAGTGCGGGATGATTTTACAGTAATTCCTCCTGGCACTTCTTAGTATCCGGACAATAGGAAGAGAGGGAAATGCAAACATTGTATGAGTGTTGTTTTGGCTGACGGTAATAATGGTACAAATGGCATGAAATGACACTTATCTGGTTGTCCTAATTATAGTCATTTTGTTAATCGTGATGTGGGACAAATGATATTAGAATCGTTAGTTACGGGGAATATGGAATTGAGGTCTATAAATTATGATTATGGAGTTCATCATGAAAATATGGCAATGATAGTTATCATACATGAATTACCTTTCACCTTTGTGGACAACGAATATGTTAAGTACTCTTATACCTCTATTGTTCCTGAAATTAAGTGTGTTTCGAGAAACACAATCAAGGCGGATATATTGAAAATCTACAAAAGGGAGAAGAGAAAACTTTTTGATTTGTTACAATCTCTTCCAGGGAGAGTGTGTTTGACTTCTGATATGTGGACTTCCATTGCATCTGATGGTTATATTACTTTGACTGATCATTATATTGATGAGGATCGGGTGTTGCAGAAAATGATTTTGAATTTTTGTTTTATGCCACCTCCACATAGTGGTGTAGCAATTGCCGAGAAAATTTTTGCTTTGTTTGGGTCATGGAACTTAGATAAGAAGTTGTTTTCCATTACTTTAGACAATGCAAGCGCAAATGACACATTTGTTGGAATTTTTAAAAATACTTTGAGAATTAAGGATGCATTAATAGTTGGTGGTGATTTCTTTCATATGCGATGTTGTGCACATATTTTTATGGTCCAAGATGGTCTTAAAGAAATTGAAAATATATTTGACAAAGTTCGTGATAGTATCAAGTTTGTAAAAGGATCACAGTCTCAAAGAAAAAGTTTTTGGATTGTGCTACACAATTGCCAACCGATTGAAAGAAACGATTAGTGCAAGATGTGGTTACAAGATGGAGTTCTACATACCTCATGATTGAATCTGCGTTATATTATCGTAATGTTTTTGCTCATCTTTCTTTGAGTGACACGAATTATCTATTTTGTCCCGAATTGGAAGAGTGGAATCAAATGGAATATGTTTTTAAGTTTTTGAAAATATTTTATGATCTAACTAATATATTTTCTAGTGTAAAGTATCCGACAATAAATCTTTTCTTTCATGGAATGTGGAAAATCCAAGCTCAGTTAAAGGATGAATTGAATAACCCGAATCATTTCATTCGATCCATGGCTTCAAAAATGCAATTAAAATTTGACAAGTATTGGAAGGATTGTAATGAAATTTTGGCAATTTGTGTCATTTTAGATCCTCGGTAAAAAACAAAAGTGGTCGACTTTGCTTTTTAAGGATTTATGGTGATGAAGGCAAGTTCAAGGTTGCTATAATTTGCGATAAACTTCAATTGTTGTTCGAGACATATTCTCATGAATATAATCATTCAAGTGGAGATGTTTCATCCACTAGCAACCAAATGCCACAATTTGTTGAAGCAAATGATATAAGAGAAGATGATCTATATGTTATGGTATGTTCTACAATTATGATTTATTTATTTTTTATTTTTGATTTAGTTGTGGTTCTTACTTTATGATTATCTTATTGTTTATAATTGTGTGTTAGGGTTATGACTTTTTTCAAGGTGATGATGTTTTTAATGAACAACAATCGGAATTGGATATTTACTTGCATGAGCCATTGCTTGATAGAAAGAAGAATTTAGACATCATAGATTTTTGAAAATCTGTTCAATATCCATATCCAAAGTTGAGTATGGTGGCACGTGATGTTTTATCCATTCATTTAACTAATGTTGCTTCCAAGTCAGCTTTTAGTACAGCGGGTAGAAACACTTGACAAAGTAAAAAATTCTCTTTTTACCCAAAAATGTTAAAGCATTTATATGTCGTCGTGATTGGGTGAATGGAGCAAAGTCGAAGAACAATTATGGTGAGCATTATGTAATTAGTTATTTGATTGGTAAACTATAAGTCTAAATTGATTTGTCGTGTTTGATTTTTTTTTATGTAGATGCTCGAAAGAAAGAGTTTGATGATATCAATGCAGAAATGTTGAAATTAAAAATAGATCTCAATCCCACAACAACTTCTGGGCAAGCTTCAAATGATGTGGAGGTTGAAGATGTGGTGACGAAGATGATGAAGTTGAAAGTTTAGGTACTATTGCTTTATTTACATTCATGTTTAAATGATCGAGCTTTTACAATTAATGAAAACATTTTTTTTCTAATGTCTTTCAGATGAATGACTTGAGGGATTATAGACGGAGTCACGGAGAGTTGAAGAATGTGGAATTATGTGGGATGAGTTGAAGAACTACACTCACTTTTTTATTAAGTGTTTGTGTCATGAACTTTCTTATGTTGTTGTTGTTGATGCATGAGGTGAAGATGTACTTTGATAATTTGGACTATTGAGAATTTGAGATGATATCTCTTTTTTAAAAACTTTTGTGATGTTTATATTAGAAATTAAAAAATTGTGATGTTATGTATTTATTTTTTGGTAATTGGTAACTTGTAGACTTGTAGTTGAGGGTTTTTTTAAATAATTGATAAATAAAATATTTAATCATATTTAAAAATAAAAATCGGACGAAACGGGAGCCGAGACCGGACAAAAAAAAGTGCTCGTTTTAAAAACGGGACCGGGTCCGGACACTAAATTTAATCATTATAGAAAAGGGTATTCGGTCTCGTTTATGTCCGATCCCGTATTTTTGCCAGCCCTACAAAGAACAAATTTGCATGATTTAATATTGTCTGAGTTAATGAATTTATTTGATAAAATTCATTTTGAAGATTCTCATTAAATGTCCTAGTTTGACTAAGATTCAAGATTCTCATACATTTCTAGTCTAACTAGAAGTTTTGTCTCTTAGTAAATCTTATTTTGAATAGGTCTCTAATTGGAATTATAGTATGACTTTAATTCTTATTTGAGTTTTAGATAAATTACAACTCTTATTGGATTAGTAATTGTAGATTATCAATGACTATCCTTTTTAGAGTTAGACTTTATGTAGGACTCTATTTGGAGTGTGACTAGGAGATGAAGTTCTTTTACAACTCGACCTAGTGTATTATAAATAAGAAAATAGGGTCGCAATTGTTGTGGGGAATTCTCGAGAGAGATTTTTCTAGAGGATTTTTGTGATAAGTTTTTGTCCTAGGATTTTTTTGGGCTAGCACTCCAGATCGTGATCATTCATTCGTGTGTGGATTTCTGATAGAGGATGTTCATTTCTGGCAGCGTCTTGAAGGAATCGATCAACACCAAACAAGGCAGGCATGGAGTTGTTCTTGTTAAGGTATGATTTTTATTGGCACATCAATTTAATGGAATCGATAGGATCTTTGTTCGAGGATGTTCGAAAAAGGTTTCAAAACTTCTGCTGCGCATGATCCTCAAAACCCAATATCTAGTCCTTCAAAACTTTCTCCACTGACTAATCATGTGGTGGAACATTACATTTGAACCAATATACAACGTATTTACTAATATCGATTGTATAATACTTTGGTTCAAGACTTTCAACATTCGGAGTTTAACTTCCGTAAGATCATCGTGAAGATATATTAATTTCCATCAAACTTATAGTTTGACATCCTAATTTTATTGGGGCTTGTTAACCTGAAATTTCACTTTTTCATGCGTATGTGAAACTTTCTTGACCATTTAGTTGCATATACTTAAGCTTCCAATTGACTCTAACGAAACTTCATAGACTCTGTTATTCCGATTGTCTCCAATTCATTCGATTATTTAAAGACAAGTGAACATGTTACACTAGTCTTCTACCCTGTGAATGAATTGCGATTATAAAATGGAGTTACTCAAACTTTTGGTCATGCATAAATACTCTAGTGTCTGACCTCGAGTAAAGGAGTCCGTTCGTGTCACTTCCATCAGTCATAGTAGTTTATCTCTACGTCTCATTTTATTTTATATACAGAGTCTATTCTATTCAGTTTTTGTCGATCTTAATTATTCTCACATTGATCTCAATCTTAGTCCCTTTATAAACTTACCACGAATTTCACTCAATAAACATATCACTTACAGCTCCTTAATATTGACTTAGAAAGACAATTTATACCTCTTCTCTTTTAAAGATAATATGACTTCTTATGATCATTCAATCAATTGAAGTATTCCTTTGCTAACTTTTATTTGAAAAAGAAAAATTTTGCGACTCAAACAACTAAACTGTTTGTTATTGCGTTAATTTGTTTCCATTAGTCTCAGATTTCTCGGCTTTTCTTTTTCTCAAAAAGAAATTTGATACTTTTAAAGAGACTATGTAAGATAACTAAATATCTTACTAATCATCAATTCATTGTTTGATGATTTCACTTATCCGTTGTTCTTCAACTGAAGAGATAGAAGAATTTGAATTTCCAAACTCTGATTAACGTAATAAATAATCCAATTCTTAAAGGACACTATGTCAATCCTTTAAGTTTTATAATGGAAATTCTTGTAGTATAGGAGCTCATATTGACATCCTATACCAATCACTTACTGATATTCAATCAGTACATCTATCTCTTCATTTATTATATTTTAGGTGATAGTAATATGCATCATAATTTAATTTGATTAGAAATAATTATTAGGTACTTTGAATCTCAAAACACAATCGCTTGTTTTGATGTTTAATAGCTAATCCAAGCTGTTATTAAAACATTTCCCCAATACTTTTACTTCTTTTATGTTGATCTTATCATTGCACTTTTCATTTTTCAAGTTAGAAATTTTACCGATCCTTGTTTCTGAAACGAAACAATACTTTACTTTGAAGTATTTTATTTGCGTAGAAATCGACTTAGACAACTTGACTAGTTCTATCACAATTACATTGTGATTTCTCAGTTAAGTTCAGTTTGTCTAATCAGTTTCTACTTTTGAAACCACTTGTCTCTTGTTTTCTTTGTTGAGACTATTTTAACATTTTCATGTGCGTTTTACAATTGCAATAGTTCAATACTTTCAATTTTAAAGGAATCCATGTTCAGTTCTTATGTACCAGAATTATTTGGATCTCTTTTCCAACCAATTTCTTATTAGTTTCATAATTGATACTTTCACACGTTATATTAGTATCGAACTACTTACAATACATTTATGAATTCGAACTTAACAAGTCCATTTACGCTCAAATTCGTTTCATAACTTTATTCTCTCTTTTAATTATTTGTTTTCTAATCTTACTCGTTGTATCTTATGAGTTAAGTATCCAACGGACAAGGAGAACAAACTTCATATCGCATATCTAGCGATAATACATAAATACACCACAAATATAGCATAATATTAAAAACATCCCAGCTCACAGTCACTTTCCAACTAATCGCTCTCAATCGCCATTTGGTTCCCAACCAAAGTTTATTCTTAATTGAGCCAACCCTACGCTCTGATACCAAGTTTGTCAGCCCCCTCGTCATTAAGACGACTGATCGGCCTAAATTATCTTAATCCTCTAATAATCTAGTCAGCCTAATATATTCTTTCAACTTTTACCTCAAAATAATAATTATTTCAATCATTTCTAAGGCTCCAAAACTATATTTATATCCTCAATAAAACTCAATTCATGATTTGTTTAATTTGAGCAAATTAAATGATCATATCCATATTTAATAAAAATTTCGGCAGCACCTCCCCTAAAAATTACCTGCTAGAAAACTCACCTAATAGACATCGGAATTGGGAAAATGCCTAAAAGGACTCGCGACCCCCCACAGTTCATAATATGTATCAAATTCAAATTAATAAACTAACTTAGAGTCTTTGAAAACTTAATTAGAACTTAATAATCCTCAATAGACAAAATTTGAATCACAAACCTCTCAACATATTTTAAGTTGACTTAGGAGACTCTTATAACCATTCAATGAAAATTACTGCCTACACTCACCCCAAAAATCCCAAAACAATATATATAAACAATTTACAACTAGAAACTTACTTTAATTTATGAAACCAATTACCACAATCTTCGAGTCTTATCCATTTTTCCCTTGTTTTTATATAAAATGTGACACCACTAAAAACAACTCGAAGATGTCAGGTAAATAAATTACTACATTGATTTGTACTCTTGCAATTGTTAGTCTGATACATGGAGACATGTAATTGCATTTCCAAATAAACAATAAGATAAATGTGTCAACATGACATGCAATCCACTTTGCTATTGTCTCATAACTATAATCAAACTAAGACTTCTAAAAATAGTATAAAGACAATATTAAGAGATCATGAAATGCAAAGATAACTTATCGACGTTAGACTTTGCTAGTCTCACTAGACGACATAGAGGCAGGACTGAGATCTAGTTTCAATCAAACCAGACTTTGAAACAAGCTTATCTCCCTCACTCACTCTATGTATGCATGACCAAGAATGATAAAATATAATGCAGACTATGATATAATTAAAGGTACAAAGATATTAAATCAATAGTAAATATCACTGTAGGGTTTACTTACAACCAACCAATTTTGAGCTTATTTTTTTAGGTTCCCGAAGCATCGGATCACCTTGAAGATGGTTCCAATAGCATCTTTACATACCCAATTATATTATGGGTCAAGGTTCAAGTGAAACCAAATGACTAAACCCAATGAAAACTGCGGCCAAAATACGCTTGCGAACTGTTTTCAATAATATTAATTTATATAATTGTTTCAACTATCTTTCAACTAGCCAATTTGGGGTAATTTTTTAATTTTGAAAACCTCAATATTTGTCATTATGACCTAAAAGAAACTTGTAGTACTCATATCATACTTTCCATAAACGTCAAGAACACTCAAATTGGATCACCGATGGAGAAGTTAAAACTTTTCAGTATGGTCTAACAACTAGGCAAACTTTATTTTGAACTGAAAAACTTCTCCTAATCAATATTTTCGCAATTAAATCTTCAAAAATCAATAACTAACACTATGAAACTTCTCGATTCCAACATCAAAATATTCCCACAGCTTGTTGAGTCAAATTGGATTAAAACCAATAACTAATTCATCCAGAAATCCAATGTAAATCAATATAAATTATAAAAACATCTCCAAAATAGTTATCAACTGAATCACATCAGTTCAATTCATCAAAACCCGGACCCACATCGGTGGGATTCATGCCAAATTGGTGCACATTAACCCAATACATCAATTCACAACCATCCTACCAATTTCTATCAATATCCCGCAAAAGAAATAGAGAAATCACGATAATTCAAATTGAATTGAGGAAAAATACCCTGAATTAATAATTTACCAAATTTTGAGCTGAATACCTTGCCTCCATCGCGGAAACTTAACTCGAATTGACCGTCTCACGATGCTCTACAATTTTGTGGAAAGAAACCGATGAAAATCGAACGTCGGGAGTTGCGAAACAAAAAAGCGAGTTGAAGGGTTTACCGAACGACTCGTTCTATTGAAAATCAAAACTAACGATTTGATTTTTATATATTTTTTACCAATTTATATATAAACCCTTAGCTGATTGTCAGCAGCTTAATTTTTTTTATTTATTAATTTCTAAAATCTCTATTTTGACGTGCTTTGATTTTCAACGGTCGTTTTCAATTTGATTTTTTACCAAATTGAACCAAACTCTTGACAAAATAGTCCGTCTTCATAAAATATCCATAACACTAGTTTTGATCACACCAAAACCTCAAAAATCTTAACTTTTTCCACGACATACTAAAATCTTTTGGATTAATTTTTTTGCTATATTTAGCCAAACGTGCCCTTATTTAGACCTAATCTAACCACGACTGCCACCAACTAATACGAAACTCGTGGCAAAGTTTTGTACCAACTTCATTTTCACATTACATTACCACCCATCTTGGCTTGCACGCAAACCGAGATGAAATCTTCATGTGAGTATTAACACTTGGTTGATTAGTTTTTGAGCTACTAATAATTTATTTTTACTCGTGCCCTTCAGACACACGCTTGTAACCTCAACACACCCTGACTTCGCGACAAAATACCATATAATACACACACTAAGCACATAACGCACAAAAATAAAATATATCTTGTGATCTCTGGTCCATAACACATAGGTCCCACCTCGGATACTTAAATCCCAAATTAAATCTGAAAATGCTTAATTTGCATCCTAATCAAGTTTATGAAATTCTCGGATCTCACAATAACTTTGAAGGAAGTTGGGCAACGAAACAAGATTAGTTCCAACTCCTCTCAAAATTATCTCCCGAGAGTCAACTCCACTCCTAACCAAACAAGGCCTTACAGTGCAAGCGGAGTTAAGACACAGTGAAAGATCATATTTTCATGTTCGGTTCAACTTTAAATTTATAAGAAATTTGGCAAATCTTTAAACAATAAAATATATGAATTGATATAAATATCCTTCAAACAAAAGAGACGGATGTGGGTAGTAAAAGAAAATTAGTAAGGAGTAGTTAATTGTGTCCACAAACTCGTGAGAGATATCTCTCAATTTTAGGAGCGAGTTGGAAGATAACTTGCAGAAAAGTTGAACAACCAAACAAGATACTACCAACTCCCCTCTAAATTATTTCTTTAGAGTTAACTCTACCTCTAACCAAATAAGGCGTCTAACATCCAGCATTCCTACCAACTCATTTTTCTTAGATCTTCACTTCATTCTTTAAAATTAATAATATTATTGGCAATTTATGAAGCATTATCGATCTTATACATTAGATTGCTAATAATCATGTCAATGTAGGACACCTTGATGTAAGGCCATTATGTGTCTCGAACTTATCTCTTAAGTTATGTAACCTATGAATCACCTAAAAACTCTTGAGTTTTAATTACCGTTACCAATTTGATGAAAATTGATATTAATATGGGAAGCTTAAAGGTTCTCCCTCAAACCTATAAAATGACACTTGAACCATCAAACAAGGTGTCGAATGCATTGAGGCTCATGAGGGCAATAAGGTTTTGGTGTAGTTTTTAAGGTATTTCGACTAGATAATCGCTTTCGCAGGTAATTCTCTAACTGATCTATTATTCTTAAGGTTTTGCATTTTTACATTTGGTAGAGCCTATTAAATCAGTAGAGTTTTCCATAAATTATTTGTATTTCACTTGTTGATCAAGTTTGATGTTGAATTGATCTTTATAACTTGATGTTAAAAAAAAAAAGTCCCGGTTGATAGATCAGATTATTTGTCACTGCTACCATGTCCTATAAAATATGTAAGTCTTCTTCTTTTACTTCGGCAGTAGTTCTTCACTATGGATATTAAAATTCGATCTAAACCAAAATCAACATCATTTCTTTTTCACTTCTTAACAATCTGTAAAGCATTATATTTGAGTACTGCTTTTACCAATTGCAAATATAATGCTTTATATAAGTCATACATGATTTCCCAAAATACTATTGTTTTCAACAATGATGAGTTGTATTCCGTATATGTACTGTTTAATTAAGATAATATAGTACAACATACCATATATTAGCAGTCCCACACAAGCATGTGATATCCATCACCAGTGTAGTCTCGCACACTTGAGGCGATGGGATTTCACTGTCACATTGCGGTTTGAGTGTGTAAAAAGCAAGTTCATGTTCCTTTAATCATGGAAATACATAATTAAATTAAGGATCGAGTGTGGAATTGATTGTAAACACTTGATCAAGTCCAACACTTGATGTGCCTTATGTATGCTAAAGGAAGAAGAAGACAAACCGTTTATCTTCTTGCATGAAAAATATTTTAATAATTAAAGATGGTTATATTTCATTATGGCAATAAAAATTTATAAATATTTTATGGGTGTTTGCATGAAAGTGTATGAATTTAAGTAATGAACCATTTGTTAATCTAAATAAATAAATAAATAAAATAAATGCATTCCATGTTTGCCTAAATAAAGCAAACGTGGCTTAGGCATGGATATATGACAATATACTTATATACTATACCAGCACCCTCATGTTTTGCTTAATCATTTAACATTATGTATAGAAGTTTTTTTATTTCTATTGTCATGCCATTATAAATCATGTCTCACTGGTTACAACAATCGTTATCTTGCCACCGGCATCACTTACCCAATGATGTCGGTTGAAGTGACGATTTGCTAGATAATTAATATTGCTAGTTAATTGATTTTTTCAGTTGGTAAGGAAGATGAATAGTTAAACTTCCTAAAAGACAAAAGATCACCCTTGAGTTTCTTTTCATTATTTTAATAAAGTTCAATAAATATATAAAGATATTATATATATATATATATATATATATATATATATATATATATGTGCGCGCGTGCGCTGGAGCGTTCGCATGTACTCCATATATATAACACAGTTAGAACTATTTAAATATATGACTCTTGAGTTTTCTTTTACATTAAAGTCAATAAAGAATATACATTAAAGATAGTTTAAAAAAGATATTATAAATTATAATTAAAATAAAAAATATGTAAATGATAATAATGAAAATATAATGGATACATAATGTTTGACATAAACTTTTGAATCTTATATATATAATTATTATTTATTAATCAACACCATAATGATATAATATAAATTTGAGTTGATAGTGAGTAAATCTTGTCCCCGGTAAAGCTAAACAATGAAGGGGAGGCGGGTTATCCCGTTTAAGGAGACAATTGTTTCTAAGTAGACTTTGTCTCACCACCCAACCTGGAGGTTGTTCCACCAAATCATACGAGTAGTGCATTTTTGTGTTATTAAATAATAATAATTTAAAGTAAAAATAAATAATTTATGTAATGCCCTTATGTATATATACCTCCCAAATCAGATTTATAGATAAAATTATATATATCCTTGTAAAGATATAAAGGGTTTCTCTCAAGTTTGAAGAAAATGATATAATTTGATGTAAGTAAATTGTATGATATATATTGCTTGCTTTTATGTATATTTCAAGCTAATTATTGTTATATTATGCTATCCTATGAAGTTATTTTACTTAATTAGTATGATATAGTTTGGTTACCACCAACTTATTTTTATGAGTTAGTTGTCACCAAAGTGACCTAACTATGCTTATGCAACACACATTACTAAAATATTATTGTTGACTAAAAGCTTACAACATTTTAGTAATGTATAATGAATTGGTATTTACATATGTGATAGTAAAAAAGTACATTATTCACTACAAAAAAATCGCAAATCAGAAACGGAATTTTCCGTTTCTGATTTGCGAAATTTCCGTCTCTGAATTAAATCGAAACGAACAGAGACGAACGCGTTCGCCTCTCGAAACGTCGTCGCGATACGATCGTAAACGGAAAATGGATTCCGTTTCGATTAGAGACTTTAATAGAGATTTTAAAATATCCGTTTCGATTGAGACTAATTTGAGACTTAAATTAGAAACTAATGAGACTTTTAATGTAAAATGGATTTTATTTCGAAATGGTACATTTGTAATTGCATTCGCCTTTCGATTCCGTCTGTCGATTAGCAACGAATCGAGACGAATTAATAAATTTATGAATTCATGTCCGATTCCGTTTCTAATCAAGAACGAATCGAGACGAATCGAGACGAATGCAAAGATTCCGTCTCGATTCCGTCTCTAATTAGAAACTAATCGAGACGATTATTCCGTTTCGATTCCGTCTCCGATTCCGTGCTAATTTAGAGACGAATCGAGACGAATTAATATTTCCGTCTCTCGATCCGTTTGTGATTGATAAAAATATTTCGAAAATTAGAGACGGAATAGCAACTAAAATTTGAATTCCGTTGCTAATCCGTCTCTAATTTTCTCGTTTTGTTTAAATATGGCACCGATACATAAGCCAATCGATTCTCCAACCTAAAAATCAAAATACAACCCGATATGACATACATACTCCATCGCCGCACCCTCCAACAACTCCTCGAGGGTGCTAACATCCCCCAAAGAAGCCAAATTGCGCATCCATACATCAAAAATATATATCAACAAAAATTCAAAAGAGAAGGAAAAAATGTGAAACTCAAAATTAGCCCAAAAATTTATATATCCACCGAAAGTTGTAATGTATTACAAAAGCTCCATAAATTTGGAAGTATACACAAAAACCAACCACACCTATCGTTCAACAAGCAAAAAAAAAAAAAAAAAAGAACACTCACAAAAGGTCCAAAATTTGGAAGTATACACAAAAAGGACTTCATTTAATAAGTAAAACGCAGCTTTGAAGCATTTCGAATCTCCATCCGAGGGCAACAACCAAAGTATGCACCGAAAGAAGTAGGCAAAGGAGAGATTAATTAGTTTGAGGTCCTCAGCTAGCTAGCGCGCTAATTCCAAAGATATTAGCGCGCTAATTAGCCACCGCGATATTTTTCCATTTTGGAAATCAAGCTTTAAATTTGTAATTTTTGATTTCCCGGCTTCCTAACACGGCTATAAACGGTCATATGGGAATTTCCTATCATGATAAAACCACCACAAACTTGGTTTTAACATAAGGAAGACAAAACACATTCAAAACTCGCAAGATCTACAAAGAGAAGAATGGCATAAGTGCAAGAATGCTAAAAGGGAAAAGAGGAAAGTTAAGCACAAACCTATCATGTAAGTATGATTCTAGAACTCATCCTCTCACCCAATCTAAACTCTCAGTGCTCCAAAGGCGACAAGCCATGTGTTCCTACTCAAAAATAAAAAAAAACCAACCACTGGTTCAAGAAAAGCATTGAAGAACATAAAAACCATACAATGTTGAATAAGAATGCTTCCAAAAAAAAAAACATGATCATCAAGCAAATGCAACACAGATCGAAGTTGGTGTCAATGTTGCTATTTTCCTACGCATAGGAGATGGCGAACAATGTTTCTATAAGTTGGACCTATCATGTAAGTTGAGTTGTAAAACATGTATAACATGTTTTATAAGGGATGGTTACGTCCCGGCCGAGTTTAAGGGTCGCTAACACAAAGGGATAAATTAATTAGTTTGAGGTCCTCGCAGCTAGCGCGCTAATTCAAGTATTAGCGCGCTAATTAGCCACCGCTGTGATTTTTGACTTTTGGAAATCAAGCTTTCAATTTGAATTTTTGATTTCCTGGATTCCTAGAACGGCTATAACCGGTCATATTGGAATTCATATCACATAAAACCACCAATAACTTGGTTTTAACATAAGGAAGAAGAAACACATTCCAAAATTCAAGATCTACAAAAAGAAGAAATTTGATTTTTTAGAAGGAGCAATAGGAGATCACTATAAAACCACCAAAAACTTGGTTTTAACTATAATATACTAGTGTTTGAAACAAAGTAAACCACCAACAATAAACTCATTCAAGTAACTTAAAAAGTCTACACGACAAACTATTGAAAGGAAGTGATTCAACCGCTAATTAAAATAGAATAGCCAAGAGAAGATTCACCTCGATAAGCACCTAAGCCACGCCCCCAAAGCCTCCATAACCCCCACCAAGCTCACCGCCTCCACTATACCCACCACGCCTACCTCCGACACTGGAGTCCTATAAGGACCAAAATCACCACCACCAAAAAAAATGAGTTTAACATGCAAATGAAACAAATCGTCTACAACATGCTCATCGTCAAAAGCAATGAACCCATTCCCTCGAGAACGATAGGAAAAACTAAAACCCGCCTTTCCGAAAAAAGGAAAAATAAAAGTAAAGGAACTTCATCATCGAACCTTCTACTACATCGTTTCAACAAACCCGCTTTTCGACGCCTGGGGCTGATGCATAAGTTATCATGGATTTTATTTTTAATACATTATCCTCCCCAAAATAAATTTTTTTACCTCAGCTTAAGTAAAATATACTATAAGTAGCGAATGTTAGCGAGAATTAATCCATGGGAGAAGAAAACATGTCGGGTCGTTGTGTGCAAATCTTATGCCGCAGTTCTTCTCGAGTGCTATGATGAAGAAAGTGGTAGAATCGACGACAGGGAGCAACATCTCATGCCATAGCAAATGAATTTGGGAAATGATAAAGGGTCCTTTTCCGGCCATCCGTGTTGAGAACATGTAGGCTATTCTTCTTCTACGACATGCCATAATAGAAGAAGAAGAGCCTACATGTGCCGAACACTGATGACCGAAAAACGACCCTTTATCGACTTCCCAAATTCATTTGCTATTGCATGAAGATGTCGCTCCCTGTCGATTCTACCACTTTCTTCATCATAGCACTCGAGAGAACCTGCAACGGCATAAGATTTGCACACAACAGCCAGCATGTATTCTTCTCCCATGGATTAATTCTGCTAACATTCGCTACTTATAGTATATTTTACTTCAAAACAAAAAAAAGAATTGGGGAGCAAAAGCGAAAAAAAATAAAATCCACGATAAAATATGGAACATCGACCTAAAAATGCACAAAAAGAAGTGTGAATCATAAAGTAATTCGATGAATTTCTAAAGTTGTCTACACTATAAAACTTTTAATCTAAGCATTTGAAACAAACAACAAGTGAAGTACCTATGTATCACCAACCCGCTCATCTCTCGAGAGCCACGCTTACGTCTCACGCCCAACATTGTCCCCTTGTTGGGGTGGATCGACCGGATCTATTTGCGGCGGTACTGTCGCTGGTCATGAGGTGGCGGTGGTGGTGGCGTGGTGGTGGTTGGTGCTCGCCTAGGTCTATTTCGTCCATGTCCATCCCAAGACGCCGTTGCATGAAGTGCATAACCTTTCGTAGTTGCTCCGCAACGACATCGAACTCGCCCGCGCACCACATCCGGCGTCGCGACGTGCTAGCACCAGGAGTTCCGTATCTCCTCTTCTTTCTCCCTACGACCCGAGTCCGTAGACACGTCCTTTGGAAGACTCACCCGCCACATTGAGGTACACCGCCTCATCATCCACCGATTGCTCCGGTGTAGCCTCGGGTCGCCTCCCGACGTCCGCTCTGAGCCTTTCCCGCATATATGCACAACAAACAAAGTACATGATATGGGGTAAGTGATAGACTTAATAATATTTTACATTTCATTTCTATACTTACATAGAACCGCTCCGATCTAGTATCGATGAATGTCGTCCCGTCGTGATTAACTGCAAGGTGGAGATGCAAGTACAAATCATTCACCGACTGTGGCGTGCCTTGATGAATCACTGCAAGTGCAGACCAAGCATAGTGAACAAGAGTATAAATGTACAAAATATCCTAGATGTTAATAAATACTAACCAATCTTTCTTGGGTAGTCGCAAATGACACGAACCACCACCGTGCTTCGAGGGTCCACCCCAGTGGCCTTCGACCTCGTTGTTCCTATTCTCCGTCGCTTGCCTAGACCTAGCCTCGGAAGTCCTCGCTCTCCCGCATCGCAAGTATCTCCTCCATGCCTCATCTCGTAACATAAACCGTCGCACCCGATTCTTCTTCAACTTGTGCATCAACGCGTGTACCTTGGCTCGCAAGATCGTCGTACGCCGCCGCACGAGATCCTCTGGGAAGCGCATCATCCCATCTAAAAAATATCTACAAATTGGCGATTGCTATTGTTAGCACTTATTTGAGAAAATAGTATAAATCATAAGGCACATGGTAGTTTTGTTTACCTTCCATTGTCGCGCATTTGGTCTTTATGATGAGGCGGCACCGACTTCCAACAATACCCTTCAGAATCATCCATCGTTTAAAAACTTTTGTCATCCTCCGTGCACAAAAGTGCGAAGGATGCAACTCCCCGTGTTTCATGAACATGCATATTCGACAAAACTACTTATTCAATATTTGACATCCATATTGAAATTGACATATAAAAGTTAAACGCAAACTTACGTATCATTGGCAATCGTAGTGATAGGGATCCCCGCACGCGAGGGGCCTCCATCCCCGGCCTCCGAGGTGGCCGCGAGGGCCCGTCACCTCCAACCCCGCTCTTACGTCTTCCCGTCTGGGATGCCGCCGCGATGATGCCGTGGCCGGGGTGCAGCCTCGTGGGTAAAGGAGTCATTGATGTCTGAGAAGGTGCGGGGAAGTGTGTAGTAGGCATAGTCCTTGATGACGAAGAAGACGGTACGACGACCCCGACGGTATGGAAGGGGAAGGTGACGCAATGGCCGTATCGTGCTCGAGAGACCGAGAAGTCTGAATCGATGATGGAGGTATCGAACCACGACCTCCACCGCCACGATGGCCTCCTAATGGCAAACCTCGACATCCCCTACGACCACGTCCGCCATGATACCTAATTAACAATATTCACGAGTAAAAGATCGTAAAAAAAGGGCATAAGAAAAAAAGAAGAAATTCACTATATTATTGGACTTAATAAGAACAAAATCCATGCAAATAAAAGTAACTACATTATTGGTCGTTGACATATCATATACAAACTTTATTCGCTATCATCCGTTTCAAATTCACTCTCATGAGTAGAAGGTGATGATTCTTCTTCTCGATTCATCTCCACTATAAACTTCATCGCTTGACCCGCTTCAACAATAAATCGAGTCCCACCGGAACATCCAGATTGTTGATATCGGCGTCGCATCATCGACTACGCACGTGGTGGGCATCCCATCTTGAAAGCAATATCTCGCCGAGCCCCGGTCATTATCGTCTTTGCTAGTTTCCTCGTCGGCCGAATTTTGGCCGACAAAGAACAAACCGCTAGCCATTCTTGTCGATCGTTCCGCATAGAAGGGTACGAAAGGTAGTAGACTTGAGTGGCTTGCATTGCCAAGACAAATGGCTCGTAGTTGTTATATCGTCGACTTCGTTGAACCTCTACCAATTGAAGTGTCAGAGTCCTCACACCATGATTCGGTGTAGGGTCATACCATTCGCACTTAAACAAGACCACACGTTTGAGGCCGTATACTCAATCTCCACAACCTCTTGCAGCACTCCATAATAGTTATGGGAAACATCAATGTAGTTTGAACCCTTCACCAAAACACCGCCGCTCAAGGCCGATCTATTAACGTCATATGTTGCGAGTGGAACTTATACCCATTAACAAGGTAACCAGGGTAGACAAGACATGATCGACTAGGACCAACAGAAAGATCAACGAGCGTCTCGTCAACTATAGAATTCCGAGCCTATTCGACAAAATTAGAGATGCAATATGACACATTAGTTATGGGAGAAACATTTGAATCTATAACGTACAAAAGTAATGCCCTTACATATGTTTGAAACCAAATGGGGAAGTTGTGCTCTAGACTACTATCAACTTGCGACTCCCCCATTGCTTGAGTGATTTCATCGACGAATATCCTAGAAGAAACGAACGTGTAAGTCGGATGTATTAATAATGTATGAACAATGAATGTACTGCATTAATGAAAGAAATTGATGGACATATCGAACGTAAGGAGCGATCTCTCGGACAATTGAGCAAGATGTACGAATGAGCGGCATTATACTCCCCGCTCTCCTCGTTAAGTACCGCTCCTTCGACTTGCCCATGGGTCGACCGGATAAGTGAAAATTGAGAAATTGCCAACGAAGTTCGGTGTGGGCCCGATATCGCCATCGTCGTTACGTGGCACTTTGTCATGCAACGTAAAGACGTGATCTTCGAAGTAGTAAGAACAAAAGGATGTGACCTCTTCGACCAAATAAGCATTACACATGGAGCCCTCAACCTTCGCTTTGTTTCGCACATTGTTCTTCAAATGTTTAAGGTACCTATATGAATGTTATAGGAAATGTTGATATAAAACCTATTGAATGGGAAAATAATATCAAGGGCTCAAGATAGTACCTCTCAAATGGATACATCCATCGAAATTGAACGGACCGCCAGACGGCCTCGAGGCCAAGTGGATTGGTAGGTGTTCCATAGAGTCAAATAAGCTTGGAGGGAAATTTTTTCCAACTTGCAAATGATTTTTGGAATTTCAGACTCTAAGACCTCCATATCTTGGATACTTACACATTTCGCAAAGAAGGGACCTAAAAAATAGGCTTAATTCGCTTAATTGCAACCCAAACCGGGTTTGGGAGAAGTTCTCTCAATGCAATTGGTATCAACCGTTGCATGAATATATGACAATCATGGCTCTTCATGCCGAACATTCGCAGCTTTCTTTGATCTACACATCGACCAAGATTCGATGCGTAACCATCAGAAAACGCAACTTTTCAACCCACTCGCACAATTTTTGTCTTCTTGATGTATCAAGAGCATAGCACCCAAGACGTAAGTATTTGTCGCCGAATCAATGTGTTGAGAAGGTCGGTGACAATATTCACGAATATCTTGCCTCGATTTTGCATTGTCCTTACTCTTGCCCTACACACACATAATAGTGTTGAAAATGTTGTCAAAAACATTTTTCTCGATGTGCATGACATCTAAGTTGTGGCGATCAAGTTTGTCTTCCAATACGGCAAGTCCCGTAATATGCTCTTCTTCCTCCATCCCGAATTCTTAGCTATCCGCCCATTCACGTATTCAGCGCGATTTCTCGTCACCTTCATCAAGCCAAACGATTCAATTTCGCCAAAATTTCTTCACCAGATCGCAAAGCGGCGATCATCATTATGACCATTTTGCCTCTAATGAAATTTTTTTGTCTTTCCTTAATGGTGATGACTTCTCCAAGAAACGACGATGACAAATAAAACCACGATGTCTTACCTCCATTTCGCAATTGAAATGCATTTGTATCCTCCATACAATATGGACAAGCGTACTTTACCGTGTGTGCTCCAACCGACAACATGCTATATGCGGGGAAATCACTAACAAATTCATAAAAGGGCAACTCGCATGACAAAATTTGTCTTGGTGGAAACGTCGTATGTAACCACCCCAATGTTCCATAAATCTTGCAACTCTTTCACAAGCGGTACAAGGAACACGTCGATTTTCTCGCTTTGGGCTGGTCCTGGCCCAGAACGATAACCGTTAAGAACATAAACTCGATTTCATGCACATCGACGGTGGAAGGTTGTAAGGAGTCAAAATCACGGCCACGAAGAGTACGATTTCCTGAAATCCCAAATACTTGAAAACCATCGCACAATCCTAAACGAACATTCCGAACCTCTACGGCAAAGTCTTTATTGACGTCATTAAAATGTCTCCAAGCAATCGAATCGTAACAAAGTGTTGCATAACATCTTCAAAGCGATGAATGATCTCCATGCCATCGCATATGTTTTGCGGTTGACTCGACGCATACAATCGTTGCAACCGAGGGCCCAAAGGGGAAGTAGTACATTCTTTTGCAAGGGCGGTTTTTTGTGTTCCGACCACGACCTCGTCGATGTGCAACGTATCGTGATTTCCCACAAAATTTACATGACGTCAACTCGTAGTCCACTCCCCAATAAATCATACATTGGTCCTCACAACAATCTATTTTCTCAACAGTAGACCTAGACCTCGCATTAGTCTTTTAGTGGCATAAAAATTCTCAACCATCGAGTTGTCATTTGGCAAACAATCCTTCATGAGTTTAATGATTTCATTATACCCTCGTTCGTATATATGATGTTCGACTTGATCGCAAGTAATCTTGCCATCATGCGACAACGTTGTCATGGTTTCGCAACCAGTGCCACAATTGTTCCCTACTTGCATCAATCATGTCATATAGTTGGCGTGCTTTGGGGTTTGGTGATTCTTCCACGACATTCCAATTGAAACTTGGACCCGCCACGTTGTGTAGCATCTCGCGGTAAGGTGTCTGATCGTAGCCTCGAACATCAAGATCATCAATATGGCAATCCATTGCGTGAAAATTTTGCGGCCCTTCATCTCCGTTCTCACCATGTTCGTACCAACCGTGATATCCCCGACAAATCCATACCTACATAGGTGGTGCTCAACCGCTTTCGACGTCCGTACGAACAAGTCGACATTTCTTAAAATTGCACGACATCTAATCTTCCGTTCACTTTGGTATGTAGGACAATGTTGTTTTGCAAATGATATAAATTCTTTAACCTTCGCCGCGAATTCAATTCGAACATAACCGTTGTCGAGCCGGTTGTACATCCAGCCTCTTGTTTGTAGACGACATTCCTAGTCGAACGTAACCCTTGTCGAGCTATTGTCTATTCAAGTAATGAAATAATAATGATTAAGATGATAAGAAGCCTCCAAAATAGAGAATATTGTAAATCGGAAATGCGATCTACACCATCTAAAGAGAACAAATTGATAGCTAAGTGAAAGAACGAGGTTCGCACATTAATGAGTCATCACAATCTAAAGAGAAGGAATTGATTGAGTTATGTTCTTTATGTAAGAAGCTTGGGCATTATCAAAAGGATTGTTGTAAATGACTCATAATAAACATGTATAACATGTTTAATAAGGGTTGGTTAGGCCCTGGACGAGTTTAAGGGTCGCTAACACAAAGGGAGAAAAACCTTTTTTTGAGTTGCTCAGCTAGCGCGCTAATTCCAAAGATTAGCGCGCTAATTAGCCACTCGCTGCGATATTTTTGACTTTTGGAAATCAAGCTTCACATTTGAATTTTTGATTTCCTGGATTCCTAACACTACTATAAACGGTCATATTGGAAATCCTATAATGATAAAACCACCACAAACTTGGTTGTAACATAAGGGAGAAAGAAACACATTTCAAAATTCAAGATCTACAAAGAGAAGAAATTTGATTTTTTAGAAGGAGCAATAGGAGATCTTTGTGGTCGTTGTTAAGTCCTCAAATCCAAAGACCTTTGAGGCTTTCAAAGGAATATAAGAGTCTACACCATCTAAAGAGAACAAATTGATAGCTAAGTGAAAGAACGAGGTTCCCACATTAAACTCATGAATAGAGAATAAATTGACAAAGTTAGGAAGTCATTAATGAGTCATCACAATCTAAAGAGAAGGAATTGATTGAGTTATGTTCTTTATGTAAGAAGCTTGGGCATTATCAAAAGGATTGTTGTAAATGACTCATAATAAACATGTATAACATGTTTAATAAGGGTTGGTTAGGCCCTGGACGAGTTTAAGGGTCGCTAACACAAAGGGAGAAAAAACCTTTTTTTGAGTTGCCCTGCAGTTAGCGCGCTAATTCCAAAGATTAGCGCGCTAATTAGCCTCTGCCATATATTTTTGACTTTTGGAAATCAAGCTTCACATTTGAATTTTTGATTTCCTGGATTCCTAACACGGCTATAAACGGTCATATTGGAAATCCTATAATTATAAAACCACCACAAACTTGGTTGTAACATAAGGGAGAAGAAACACATTTCAAAATTCAAGATCTACAAAGAGAAGAAATTTGATTTTTTAGAAGGAGCAATAGGAGATCTTTGTGGGTCATTGTTAAGTCCTCAAATCCAAAGACCTTTGAGGCTTTCAAAGGAATATAAGAGTCTACACCATCTAAAGAGAACAAATTGATAGCTAAGTGAAAGAACGAGGTTCCCACATTAAACTCATGAATAGAGAATAAATTGACAAAGTTAGGAAGTCATTAATGAGTCATCACAATCTAAAGAGAAGGAATTGATTGAGTTATGTTCTTTATGTAAGAAGCTTGGGCATTATCAAAAGGATTGTTGTAAATGACTCATAATAAACATGTATAACATGTTTTATAAGGGTTGGTTAGGCCCCGGACGAGTTTAAGGGTCGCTAACACAAAGGGAGAAAAAACTTTTTTTGAGTTCCCCAGCTAGCGCGCTAATTACCCTCCCTCGCGTATATTTTTTGACTTTTGGAAATCAAGCTTCACATTTGAATTTTTGATTTCCCGGATTCCTAACACACTATAAACGGTCATATTGGAAATCCTATCATGATAAAACCACCACAAACTTGGTTGTAACATAAGGGAGAAGAAACACATTTCAAAATTCAAGATCTACAAAGAGAAGAAATTTGATTTTTTAGAAGGAGCAATAGGAAATCCTATCATGATAAATCCTATCATGATAAAACCACCTCAACTTTGCAATGCTAACAAGTATTACGACTTTAATATTCCCGGGATGCCGCATATAATGTACGTAGGAACACCTAACACCCCAAATATTTATTGATAGATGGAAATACATAAGGCACATGGTTAATTTAAATTGGAAAGTCTTTCAAGATAAAATAGCTTCTTGCCTTCAACTCCGATGTTTACTAGAAAATCATCCATCAAATGAACCATAGCGGAAACTTAAATAATTCTCATGTCACCCGACGGATTATTCCATAAATTTGCGAATAGATAAACAAGGGGACTAGAACGCCAACCCGACAGACGCAAATTTTTCGCAATATAACAAATGCAAGCTAGTCAGACTTCCTCAAAACCGACAAAAGGTGAATGATCTCTATGAAAGCTCAAGAGCTCTTGATCATGAGTGTTGCCTCGCATTATAATGAACATTAAAAAACAAATAAGAAATGAAGATTGTAGTAAGACTCCAAAACAAAAATTCCTTGCTAACCCGATCCGAATCGAGACCGAGAGAGCGAGAGATCTCGCGATGACGAGACCTACGCGACGAGACGGAGAGACCAGAGAGACGGCAAGACCAGAGACAGGAGAGCACCAGAGACCGACGGCGAAACGAAGACCACCGGGAACGACGTCCGTAGAGCAGAGCACCAGAGCGACTCAGCTCGCACGATCGGACGGAGAGACGAGACGATCGAACGGGATGGACGTCTCGGGGACGAGACGATCGACCGGCGCGACGAGACGGAGAGACGGATTTAGGTTTTTGGGGTTTTTTCGTGGGAATGATTTGGGGATTTCGTGTTTTGTTGCATGGGGGGGGGGGGGGGGAAGGAGAAGACGCCGCCAGATCTAAAAATACAAATCTCGAGGAATGATGAACGGCCATAAGAAATGAAGAATTTGGCGGAATGGTGGCGCCAATTTTCGTAGAGACGAATTTAATTCCGTCTCTAATTCCGTCTCTAATTCCGTCTCGATCCGTCTCAAATCCGTCTCTCGAATATTTCCCGTCGGGCCTGTCGCTAATCGTTACATTTAGAAACTAACTTATTCCGTTTCTAATTCCTTTGATTTAGAAACGGAAATAAGTTCCGTTTCTAATTCCGTTGCTGATTTGCTGTTTTTTTGTAGTGATTGTTAATATTATGGATATAATTTGTTGTTTATATTATAAAGTTTCGTTAATCACCAAAGTGATCCAACTAAATAGTTTAAACATTAAAATTATGCGAATTTTCATATATATATATACACATTTTGTTAAGATTTTATGATAGTTACTAAAACTTGGTTTAACCCAAAGGTGAATAATTTTCTAGCAATTTATGATTAACATGATTTAATGCATATTAGTTTTGCTAATGGTAATTAAGAATGATGAAGGATACCCAAAGGTATCTCATCTTCTTAATTTTTAATTGATTACTAAAATATTGTGGTTGGCTTAAATGCGCGCCACATTTTTAATAATATATGAACTAATATTTTATGATATATATAATAATTACTAAAATATTATGCTTAACCCAAAGGTGCAACACATTTTAGTAATGTAGAGAATTTTATGACAAATTAAAAAATGGATTGGATACGTAAATGTACTATACATTTTTTTTAATTAGTTATTTACTTATTTGTTGAATAAAGTATATTTTGTTTTTACCTAAAGGAAAAACACAATATTATCAATCTTATGAATGATTCATATAGGCGTACGTGGATAATCTGACATTCTATCTCCATCCGGTGAATATTATTATTAGATAGGATTAAGTTAATAATGTCATAGTCCATTTGATAAACTCATTGAATAACATAGTATTTGTGCTCAATACATAATACTCGATATACAGCTCCGCAGAATGATGTAGCCGAACGACTTAACCAAATATTAATGAAAATGATTATGGGTATGCTAAGTAATTCTACATTGCTTAAGCCGTTGTAGATGAAAGTCTTAAAAACTACTACATATTTATTCAATAGAGTTCCTAGTAAAGTCAGTTCCTAAAACCTTCTTTTGATTATCGACTAAAAGGAACCTAGCTTAAGACATCTTAATATTTGAGGTTGTTTAATAAAGGCTAGGATTTATAATCAACAAGAAAATAAATTGAATTTTAAAATGATTAGCGTGGTTACTTTATTGGTTACCATACAAAATATATTGAAATGTAATAAAATTTAATGTCATAACCATTGCATAAAGATTTTTTGAAATTGATAATGATAAATTCATCGTAAATGGTAAAATCAATGGAGTGACAATACTCAAAATGTGAAAATAAAGAATTAAGTTACGTAACATGTCCCACTATATATAACTTTAATGAAGTAGTGGTTAATTCTACTAATGTTTCTCATAAAGTAAATATTGAAATCACTATAAATATATCCATTAATGATTCATAGGATTAGCATTTCAAATACCTCAAAGATTTAGGAGATATGTTATAAATGAGTGTACTTCTAAGAATATGGTTATGATATCGAACAAATATTAGACACTCAGTTTTTTTTTTTTATAAAGCCATCAAGGGACAATGAGTCTATGAAATTTATTGACATGATAAAATCAATGGTTCTAAACAAAGTCTAGAATCTCGTTGAATTATCTTAGAATTTTAAACCCGTTAGATGTAAATTGTTTTTAAAAACTAATCGTGATTCTAAAGGCAATATCAAACAATATAATGCTAGACTTGTAACTAAAGATTTTATTAGATTTTATTCATAAAGAAGACAATAATTATACGGAGACATTTTCTCTTGTATACAAGGATTCTTTCAGAATCATAATTAATGACATTTGTCACTTATTTGATTTAGAATTACATCGAATGAATGCAAAGACTGATTTTGAGTGAGAGTTTTAATGAAGAAGTCTATATGAATCAATTAAAAAGAATTCATAGAAGGAAATGAACAACTAGTTTGCAAACTTAAGAAGTCAATATATATAGATTAAAAACAAGCTTCCATTAATGACATATTAAATTAATAATACTATAGTATCTTTCTGACTTAAAATAAATAAATAAATAAAGTCATCAATCGATGCATATATTTGAATGTCAGTGAGAGCAAGTTCATATTTTGACTTTATACATTTATAATATTTTGCTTAACAATAACGATCTCGGTATGCTCTATGAGATCAAAGAGTCTCTTTCAGAACTTTGAAACAAATGATATACCAAATTGAATTTCGGTTTTTTTGTTGGCGTGTTAGTATGTTACCAAAGTAACCCTTGCATGTACCATTAATGAGCTACAAAAAAGGTTTTACGTTATTTATAATAGACAAAAGATTACATATTCACTGATAGAAAGTCTGATAACTTTATAGATATTGGTTATTTAGACGTAGATTTTGTTGTTTGTCTTCAAACTAAGAAGTCTACTTTTTGACATGTTTTTCTTTTCACTAATGGAGAAATCTCTTTAAGTGATAAGCAGATAATTATGAATACTTCTACTTTGTCAGTTGAGTTTGTAGTTTAAAGCAACAAGTCAAGAATTTTGGTTAAAGAATTTCATTTAAGGGTTTCGTACTATTAACTCAATATTCAAGTCATTAACAAAGAAGTTCAAAAGAAAGAGTGTCAATTAAACATATTAGCACATATCTTATGGTTAAAAATCCCCTAATGAAAAGATTACATCAAAGGCATTTAAAGAACATATCGACCAGAACGAGCCTTGGTTGTAATTCTTAAATAAGTTTAATTGGGATTTGATTATTTTTAAGTTTATGTTTACTTTATGAGATCTAATTTAATGTGCTAATTATATTGTAGTATGTGCATACTTATGTTAATGATCATTATAAGAGAATTAAGTCTTTGGCACATACATTATGATTTATAAATCATTTAAAATGAATTAGTAATGCTTGTGGTACATGGAAGGGAATATGTCTTATTTTGATGTATAACCGCTATGACTCGCATTGCTATTTTATTTTTATAATGATTTTAAGATACCAAACATATATGTGCGCTAATATAAAAGTTATGTCATGTTTAGTTATGTGGTTCAAATGGGAGAACCATTAAGCTTTATGTGACCCACATATTGAAATAAAGTATGAGACAAGTGGGAGAATGTAAGACCATTATGTGTCTCAAACTTATCTCTTAAATTATATAACCGATGAATCACCTAAAAACTCTTGAGTTTCCATTACCGTTACCAATTTAATGAAAATTGGTATTAATGTGAGAAGCTTAAAGATTCTTCCTCAAGCCTATAAATTGACACTTGTACCATCAAACTAGGTGTCGAATGCATTGAGGCTCATGAGGGCGATAAGGTTTTAGTGTAGTTCGTATTTCAACTAGATAATCGCTTTCCACAGGTAATTCTATAGCTGATTTATTATTTTTAATGTTTTGAATGTCTACACTTTGACACTTCTTGCCTTTACATAAATTAAAGAAAAAAAAATAGATATATGCATACAAAATGCACATATGTTCAATGAACTCCAGTCTTCATGGATAAAATATGTACATCTAAAGTAGACGATTGATGTCGGTAAGAAAGTAAATTCCTCCTAAGCTAGACTAGGGATTAAATCCTAATTTGTGAATCTAGATAGTCTAAGACTTTTATTGGG
The DNA here is from genome assembly GCA_039657365.1 of Stephania yunnanensis. NCBI lineage: Eukaryota > Viridiplantae > Streptophyta > Magnoliopsida > Ranunculales > Menispermaceae > Stephania > Stephania yunnanensis. The sequence goes on along the minus strand of CM077585.1, from coordinate 45,481,133 downwards.
AGTGATATCCTGTGTAAGTTGAAGTTATAACATATTTTAGTAGCCTCCAAAGTCCAAACAGCTGTAGTGTAGTGACTAATAAAGGCGCGCCAACTCTAATTAAGGTATGTGGAGGTCATGTTTTAATTTTTTGTAGTTATATAATATTTTCTTATTTTTTTGAGTTATGAGGTTGATGTGCCGGATTAACTCCTATAATATTAGTCGAATTAAAGTAAAGAGAGATTGAAAAAACTTTAAACACACATAATTTTTTTTTTTAAATAATCAAATTCTTGCACCTTTTTTTCTTTACCGAAGCTTTGTGCACTTTGTTGGTTGCAATGGCTTTTGCAAAGAGAACCGGGTGAAGCCAGCCTGCTCATAAAAACAAAGTTAATAGGCTCTGCATCAAAGCTTGTGCACTTTGTTGGATATGTGGGCTCAAAAGAGTTGTGATTTTAGGACCTTTTCTACCGTAAGGTTGCAAAGAATAATAACCTCTTTTTGGCTGTATTCAATGCTCATTACATTCTCATGAAAAAAGAAATGCTCTTTTGAGGAAGCTCATTACATTCATAAAACTTGGTAAGGTAATGTAGGAAGTCTTTATGAAATAACAATATATAGATAACGACTAGTGTCGTTAGAATTTGTAGGCTTAGTCTCATTTGGTGTGGTCAGGTCGGTGGATATGGTTGTTTTGATAGGGTCGGATTAGCAAATATTGGATTACATGATTATGGATTAGTGGTGATCCAAGGTTGGAGACTTGTTCGGTTGGCATAATATGGTTTTAAGTGATTAAAAAAACCTTATTCACCCTTCCCCATATAAAAACCCCCAAGCTTCATCTCGTTCTCACCTACAGAAATCGCACGAGGAGACCGAATCCACAATTTCGACCATCAATGAACCTACTCATCGTTGCATGTCGCATTGGATGGAGAAGATTCACAATCCAAAACACCAAATCACCAAAAATAGCAATTCACCAAAAAAAAAAAATGGAGATCAATATGGTTTGTCCAACTGCAAACATCAATCAATAGCAAACACTCAAATTCAACGACAACGATAAGAGTAATCACTTACCAATTCCCTGATATCGAAATTGATCAGCAATGATGACTGAGGATCGGCTAGGGTTTCAAACCTGCACTAAATGAAGGAGGACGAGGTTGATCAATTCCAGAGACGAAAGCCAAGGAGGACGAGGTTGATCAATTCCCAAATACGAAAGCGAAGGAGGACGAGGTCGATCACTGCAACCAAATAGATGGAGGACGAGGCAATCACACAAAGTCGTTGAAAATGGAGATAAGGCTCAATTAGGGTTGACAAGGAGGACACACGAATGATGAAGATAAGGAGCAGTGGTTTCATTTGGTATAAGTGAAGGAGCAGTGGTTTTGTTTGGAATAAGTGAATGGCATTTTCAACCTCACACATAATGGGAGAGATTGGATTAGCTAGTGATAGGGTGGGAGTCCACTTTGTTTAGTACAAAGTTTGTATGATAACTTAATATGATTGCATTATCTAATCATGCAAAGTGAACAACGAATTACATCTAATCCAATGAATTACTTAAGCATTCATGCGAACCAAACAGGCTAAATATTGGTTGCACTAAGTGTCGTTAGAATTTGTGTTAGGCTTAGCTTCAATCCTTTTTTTGAAGTAAAATATAAACTTCATTAATCATCAGTAACTCGATACAGAACCAAACATAGAATCAATTGCCTCAATAAAAGTATATTGACTGACTAATCTTATTTGTTTAAAAGAGTTGTCATGGATTTGATTGTTAATGCAACTGTAAAATTGAAATAGTGTGACAATCAGACAAATATCTAAAATACATGACACTACACAAACGCTATTAAACCCACATAATGAAAAAAAAAAACTTCCAACAAGAAAAGAAAACTTAAGACTTCCAACAAGAGAAGACAAACTAACTACAAATAAAAATTAAATAAGAGGACCAACTCAGCTAACGACGTTGACGACGATGTATCGCAACAAGAATGGGTTCAATATTCACAAATCTATAATTTGTTGAACAAATAAAATGTAGAGATTGTACTAATTGGAACCAACAACGATCAATAGAAAGATCGGTGGTGGTTAGGATCTTGAATCACGAAAGTGAACCAAAAAAGAGATTTTAGAGTTTTAGCCACCCAGAGCTTAGCCTGAATCTTCGTTGTACCACTGTAAACATAATTATGACTACTTTGTTTTTCTATGTCCACAAGTCCAAGATCTCTGATAACATGTAGAAATCTACAAGTCTGGAGAATGTTAGGTTTCATACTTACATATATGTATATAATTGGGGTTGAAGTACACAACTAGTTGATTTGTGCTAGGATCCAAACTACTCCACTTATATGGTTTGACAAAAAAATATACCTACTGCCACCTAAATACCACACCAACGTTTTTCTTTTGAAGTAATATATCACACCAACTTTTATCATATTTTCAATGTAAGACTATATATTTTAACAATCGATGCGGCTATGTGCACCCCACATTTTTCTAAGGGCAAACCAAAAGATGAGGGCACCCCTAGTAAGGATGAGGGCACCCTAAAAAATTGTTTTAAGTATCAAAAATACCCATGCGCACCCCAACTGAGATTTCGAACGATTGGAAGAAAGTGAAGGGGGAGAAGAGCAAACCCTTGTTTCAATCAATCATTGCGTGACAGGTGACATTGAGAGGGTTTTTCATCTTCGCATCAACTCGATCTTTACATCTTCACGCAATCCCCCGGTTGTCGGGCGTGCAGCTTTTCGGCTTTGCAGTAGTGTTCGTGTTCTAGGTCTCAAAATTTTCAAATTTGGAAGGTGAGATTTTGTGTATTTGTTCAAATTTTCAGTGTTATTGATCATTTTTTGTTGTTATCTATGTGTTCTTTATAGTATGTGTTCTTTGTTGGGGTCGAATTCATTGCTTCAAAATCGAGTTCATGGTATCTTGGTCGATTTAGGTTTGTTTAAATCTGGATGTAATTCGTAGCTTTATTTCATTTTTTAGAAATTTTTGTTGTTTTGTATTTGTGGTTTAGTTGAGATTCAATCAGTTTTGGAGTTTTTATTATGTTTTTGGTGTGTCGAGACCCGTTCGGCCACACAGGACTAAACGAAGTTGTTCTAGTCGGTCGAAGGGACCGAGTGAATAAAACTTATTCGTTCTATATAAACTAAGCAATCCATGTTGTTGCAATTTGTTTATGAGTGTTAGTGCTAATCGAGAATGAATGATCAAAGTCTAATTTTATGCAGTTTACTTTGATGAACAATGAAAAGTATTATCGAAGTGTCTAACTTAGCCGAATTTTACTTTTCTCTATAAGTTGAATAAGGATGTTTTATAAAATTTATGAATGTTTTTAAGTTATTTTGGTTATTCTATATCAGTTTTTTGTTGTAAATTGATTCATCGTTGCATAAGCTTATTGAGTAAACTCGTTCGGTCAAACATAATCGAATGAAGTATGTTTGTTTGGTTTCAGTTAACTGATCATAATTGTTTGGCTCAATTGATCACCATCTAATAGAGGAACTTTATTTGGTAATGGGTGACTAACCAAAAGGTTTTTTTTGGTAATAATGTTTTTGGTTTATAAATTGTTGTAATAATTATTAAATGTTGTTGTTGACCTTCTATTTGTGTCATTGTTATAAATATGGCTCGCACTAACTGTTAGTCGAGAGGAGATCGTGGCCCAAGAATCGAGAATAACATGCGGTGCCTAAAGAGCTCAAACCGCCTCGTACAAAAAATCGAAGGAGTTGGGATGGGGTAAGGGGGCTAATAAGGTTGGTGACTTACCCGACGAGGCATCAGTAGCATCGGGCTCGAATGTGGTAGGCAAAGTATTAGGCATTCGAACGAGCCAAGTGAATTCATTTGAATGATCTTTATCTTGAATTAACTGAGGAAACTAAGGAATGAGATTGGTGGTATGTTTTTTGTGTAGCGGGTTTGACGGATTGTGGAGGTCATCATGGGTTGGAAGGCGTTGCCGCCGAGTTTAGGAGATAGGGTTTCCATGATGAAGATGGCGGATGAGGTGCTAAAGCACCTCACGGTGATTGACTCGGATGGTCCGTCGGGTACTACAACATCTGGTGGCACTCAGTCCCAACCTGCAACATCTAAGCGTAAGGTAACCACAACGCCAACTGGACCTTCCAATCCCAATGGCAAGAAGAGCAAGAATTGAGACCATTTTTTGTGTACTTATTTTTTCATTTTGAATTGTGAATGAATGTTTGAGATGTGAGTTTTAATGTTACATTTTTAATAGAAATTGTAATCAAAATTGAATCAACAAGGTTTTGGATTGTGACTATGATGTTAGATTTGTTGTGTCATGTTTTGTACAAGTGATGAATATAATTTGAATTGAGTTATACCTAATTTTCATTTCGTCTAGACGTTTAATTAGGTGAAATGTCTTGATCGGTATTGTTTGACCAAAAATATAGTGTTTTGTTCGGTGGTCTGTCACTGAATAACATATGTTTGCTTGCTAATGTAAGATCGATTGAATAGGTAAATATGCCATTACTTGATTGGTCAGTAATTGCATACCGAACTATTGTACATGGATCGATGAGCTTGTATCGAACTTATTATATATTCTCAGAATCGACTTACCAATTAAATAATTAATGAACACATCATTTTACCTCAGTCACTCTTGACAAAATAAATCATATTTGCTTCCATGCATCATCTTCATTACGTCCAAGGCCGGCTGCAACAACTCGGTAACCACAATTGTCATTTCCCCTAACATCATCAACCTTGTCAATGTGATCTAGCCATTCTTTAGGGGCAACACTTTGATAACCATCCCTACGTACATTCTACAAACATGTATGTGTTCTATGAACCTTGTGTGGCACTTCATGACTAGCTTTGATCGGTATCGATTTTGGATTAAGGACATACTCATTATGGCTTGGGTTTCTCTTAGTACATGCGTCATGCTCGTTTGCCTTAATGACATTCCTCCTCTTACCCTCACGTGACACTTTTCCCTTCTCCGCTTGTGATGCCTTTCTTCCCCTTATCTTAATTTTATCCGTTGGAACCACCAACGATGCTAATGAAGGATAGCTAATATCTCGAAGCTTGTGCACAATCTACATGCGCAAGTCCTTAACATGGACACTTTCAAACCTCTCAATTAACCTTTGAATTTTTGCCTTAAAACTGTACTCAGTACGATTGAATGATTGTTTTGGGTCCATACTCAACTTTTGCCAATGTATGTGAACATTGTTTAGAGGTATAGGTGAACCAACCAATTGATATGTGGTAATTTCGTGGGCATAAGGAAAGCCAAATGTCCTGCGCAAAACATAACCACATCTCATTGGATTGGTACCAACATTTTCTACGCCATCCACCTGTTTGCAAATTTGCTCTAATGTATATTGCAACACAAATCCTCGCAACATATGGTGCAAGGTATCACCAAACCCGTGTTGCATGACATTCAAACTCGTCTCAAAAGATGCCTTGATATGAGTATGTTGGTCTTCTACATACGATGGTTAACTTGCCACAAATCCTCAAAGTTTCCTTGTGAGTGTCTAAGACGTTTCTTCAATGTATTGTGTGAACTTTCAATTATGTCGGTCGTACCATGTCTAATATGCAATGTTTGGTTTGTCCACACTTTAACAAAACGTTCTTTGTAGGCATGTAACGCGACAGCGAGCTCGCGGGACAAAGAAGTGGCGAGCTCAAGGGACAGACGGTGGCGAGCTCGGCGGTGGCGAGTTCGACCCCATTAATCAAGTGAGTTTCGCTCATTCTCTCTTCGATTTGGAGTTCTTTGAAACGATTGTGTGGTGTTGATGTTTGGACTGTTGTTTAAACAAAAAAAAAAAAAAAAATCCAACTGATCGAACATTGTGTGTTCGATCAGTTGGGGAAGACGCGCACGAGCGCATGCGCGCGCGTGTGCGTCTCTCCCGCGGGCCTGGACCATTCTGGTCCAGGTCGGGTCGGCCCGACCCAACCCAAACCCGGACCAGGAAGGGTCGGGTTCGACCAGGAAGGGTCGGGTTCGACCCGTTTGGGTCGACCCGGACCGGGACGGGTCGGGTTCGACCCGTTTGGGTCGACCCGGACCGGGACGACAGTAAAAACAGAAAAAAAGGGAAAAAGAGAGGAAAAATTGGGATTTACTTACCTGGGATTTGTCATTGTTTTTGGTGACAAATCGCAGATCCTGCGACGAGCCGCGGCAAAGGAGTCTTAGGCGACTACGTCTAAGTAGGGAGAGGCTGCCACTTTTTGCATAGGTAGTTGTATGTATCTATTAACTACCTTATGACATTTCGGGATGACTTGTATACCCGATACATGTATATGCTCACCGTTGTACTTTTGTCGCTTTTGATATACATGGTATCTATTACCGGGATTCCACACTATAGGGTTAATTATACAAATGCAAACTTTTCCTTCATACGGCGTTTGCATGTTTTTTTTAAAAGGCTTCCGCTTGATATTTAATAACTTAATAAGTTGTGAATAACTTAACTTAGTCAATTTGATGAGAATATCCATAAAAATCTTCATAAATATTAAGTTAAGGCAAATAAGGTATGTATAAAGGTGTAGGTCGCAGGCAGTCAAAGTTAAGTGTGCGGTGACGTGGCATGCTTGGTGACATGTCTGGCGACGTGGCGGTGCCCGGTTTGCCTTGAAATTTGGGGCCGTCATAGTTGGTATCAGAGCTTAGGTTCAGACGAACCTAGGGGAAAGTTTTGAAAATCATATGGCATAAGACATTGTGATACCAACGTCACAGTTGGTATCAAAGCGAGAGTTCGAGGAACCTCGGGAAATTAACTGAAAGAGAATAAAACTTAACAACAAACATTAGATGTGGAAACCCGAAGATCCTGACTTAGAACTTTAGTTGGGAAGCGAACATGGAACGGATAGTGTCAAGGCTTATACGTTATATATTTTGATGTGTAATAGTATATATGCGTATACGAGGCTGATACGGACGTTCGCGATTTGCAAATTCGATATGGAGGCCAGCCGAGCGGCCTGACACCTGTCAACTCGGATCAGACCTTGCGCGGCACGTTCGCACTCCGTAATTTACAACTCGAAAAGATTATTCGATTGTTTCGAGCGTGTGTAGCGGCAATAGCGGCCCCTGCCACACTCGTCGTCACCACTACCGTAAAGCAGATAGTTGTCGCACCGATTGTTCCAGCGACCTCGCTAACGACTACGACTACCGAGATACTGTCAGCAGTAACTACACCATTGACTACGTCGATCGTGGCACCGACACAGATTACATTCTAGGAGATCACATCCGAGATGTTTTTATTAGCTGAGGCGAAATTGATAAAGGAGTTCGTTCGTTTTCAGCTAAGCTACAGTCATGGAGGCGGAGACCCAGATGTAGCTGGAAAGTGAATAATTTCACACGAGAAACTTTATGGACTTTCGAGGATTCACGACGGCATACGGGCTAGGATTTCCGAATTTATGCTCAGGGGAGATGCTGCAGTATGGTGGACCGCCCGCACAGCCGCTCACGGAGAGCCGAGTATTTGGGTAGAGTTCAAGAAATTCTTTTATGACCAGTATATCCCGATCGAGATTCAGCTGAGACTGAGGGATGAGTTCTTGACGCTGAGGCAGGGTGGCCGGACGGTGTCGCAATACATGGAGAGATTCACATACCCGCTTACTTTTGCGATGGATGTAGCTGGGACCGAGCGACTTCATGTCCACTATTTTATTCGAGGAGTCCGACCAGAGATTGGGGGCGGAAAACCACGCGCGTGGGGAGTGTGGATGGAGTGGGTGGTCTTGACCCACACTACTTGGGGTCCCAGCGACCTGCGAGGTCGGAATGAGACCTGCGAGGTGGGATTAGACCCACGAGGTAGGAGACCGGCGAGGTAGGACTAGGCCTTCACAAAATTAATCTACCTGAGATTCCAGCGACCTGTGAGGTCGGAATGAGACCTGCGAGGTGGGATTAGACCCACGAGGTAGGAGACCGACGAGGTAGGACTGGGCCTTTACTAAAGTACTCTACCTGGGGTTCCAGCGACCTGCGAGGTCGGAGTGAGACCTGCGAGGTGGGATTAGACCCACGAGGTAGGAGATCGGCGAGGTGGGACTGGGCCTTCACAAAATTTCTCTACTTGGGGTTCCAGCGACCTGCGAGGTCGGAGTGAGACCTGCGAGGTGGGATCAGACCCACGAGGTAGGCGACCGGCGAGGTGGGACTGGGCCTTTACAAAATTTAATTATTAGTTCAAATAATAAATGTTTGGAGAGGGTGATGTTGTATCATTTTATACCTAGCCACATGATAGGTGAGTTAGGGCTCGACCATATTTTGAGCCAACACATGTCATTATCGGCATGACAGCCAAAAGTAAGATGTTACCATAACCAAATTGGCATAGGATGCATTTTTTTGGTTGGCAAACGAAAAATTGCCGAGAATATTTACGTAAGCCATGACTTTCTAGGTCAGCGCGTCACCAGTTTGAATGTTGCAACAAGTAAGGAAGGGCAGAGCCCAAGGATGTAGCTATCGTTAGGTCTGAGATTGTTGTAGATCACACGAAGAAAATTTGGATGACTCATCAGAGGTTACAAGCTGCTCATGACAGCATAACAAAAGGAGTACGCGAACAAAGACCGTGACGGGCTGAGTTATGAAGTGGATGATTTGTTCCACTTGAAGGTTTATCCGTTGAAGGGTCCCATTGGGGAAAGAGTCTCTACCGTGCGAATACGATACTCCACTTGTTTCAAGGTAAAGATCGAATAAAAATCTGAATTTCGGGACGAAATTCTCCTTAGTTGCGAAGATTGTAACGGCCCGCTTTAATTAATCTCGATTAAGCGGCTAATTGCAAATTAATATCATAAGCTCAGACCTACGTGGATGTCATGGGAAAGGTCTATGACACGCCTAATCGGGAAATACGTTATTTTTGTGTGGCAAATATTTAATTATTTTGTTATTATTTAATAGTTCGCGCCGCGTTAATTAAGAATTTCGCTTAGTCGCGTTGTGCGCGTGTAGTGACGAAAGTGTGCGACGTCGAAGTATGCGCGTAACGCGGGTGTACGGGGCAGTATGGGATTTAACTGTCACATCACATCACACATCACATCAAATGTCACATCAACTATTCCTCATCATTTCTTTTGTCCTTTCTCTCAAACAAAAAAAAAATAAAATAAAAAAATAAAAATAAAAATAAAAATGTGTTTTGTTTAAAAACGGACAGAGAGGAAGAGATGGAGAAAGAGAAGGAAGAGAAGAGAGAAAGAGAAGGAAGGGAGAACAGAGAGGGTGAGTGATCGCGAGAGAGGAAGCTCCGGCGAGAGCTTGGGCGGGGCGGCACGCGACGCGAGCTCGGCGGGACAACGATGGCGAGCTCGGCGGGATAGCGGTGGCGAGCTCGGCGGTGGCGAGTTCGACCCCATTAATCAAGTGAGTTTCGCTCATTCTCTCTTCGATTTGGAGTTCTTTGAAACGATTGTGTGGTGTTGATGTTTGGATTGTTGTTTAAACAAAAAAAAAAAAAAAAAAAAAAAAATCAACGATCGAACACTTGTGTGTTCGATCGATTGGGGAATACGCACACGAGCGCATGCACGCGCGTGTGCGTCTCTCTCCCGCGGGCGGGCCCGGAATGGGCCGGGCTCGGCCATGGCCGAGCCTGGACCATTCTCGTCCAGTCGGGGTCGTCCGACCCCAGTTTGGGTCGGTCGGGTCGGGTTCGACCCGTTTGGGTCGACCCGACCCGGTGCTACTGATAAAAACGAAAAAAAAAAAGGGAAAAAGAGAGGAAAAATTGGGATTTACTTACAGGGATTTGTCATTGTTTTTGGTGACAAATCGCAGATCTGCGACGAGCCGCGCAAAGGAGTCTTAGGCGACTACGTCTAAGTAGGGAGAGGCTGCCACTTTTTGCATAGGTAGTTGTATGTATCTATTAACTACCTTATGACATTTCGGGATGACTTGTATACCCGATACATGTATATGCTCACCGTTGTACTTTTGTCGCTTTTGATATACATGGTATCTATTACCGGGATTTCACACTATAGGGTTAATTATACAAATGCAAACTTTTCCTTCATACGGCGTTTGCATGTTTTTTTTAAAAGGCTTCCGCTTGATATTTAATAACTTAATAAGTTGTGAATAACTTAACTTAGTCAATTTGATGAGAATATCCATAAAAATCTTCATAAATATTAAGTTAAGGCAAATAAGGTATGTATAAAGGTGTAGGTCGCAGGCAGTCAAAGTTAAGTGTGCGGTGACGTGGCATGCTTGGTGACGTGTCTGGCGACGTGGCGGTGCCCGGTTTGCCTTGAAATTTGGGGTCGTCACAGTAGCCCCTAACACATATATCCATCAAATAACCAAGCAATCTGGGTACACGAAATAATCGGCGGCCAAGTTTTCCATCATTATGTCGAACCCAACTTCAGAGGTAGCACTTGTCAAATCATTCCACTAACTCAAGAAAAAGTTGAAGTCTTCGTTAGGTGCAAAATATTTCTTCGTGTTTCCTATCACGCCCGATTAATGTGCCAAGTACATAGAACATGAGTCTACATGGGAAACAACGACTCAATTGCCTTCATTAATGCCAACTCCCTATCAGTATCACATGTGGTTTAGACCACCCGTATATGAGATTATTGAGATTCTCTAATGCCCAAATGTAGTTATTTTTTTTCTCTAATGATATAAATACAAAACCCACAGTAAACGATAACCTAGTCGACGCAACACCAATGATCTCTAGTAAAAGCATGTCATATTTGTTGGTCTTATACGTGTAATCCATGAACAAAGCCAATGGAAAACATCGTAATAACTCGATGGAGTCAGGATGAGCCCAAAACAATTCTATCACAACTTATGTTTCCTCATGTTTCCTATGCCATGATGCATAAGCATGTGTGTCAAGCAAATGCATGAGTTGTTGCATTTGTGATCTCCCTCCAGCCTCTTCAAACCTGTGTTTTTGTCTGGCATTGTATATTGTATGCATGGTTGATAAATTTTTTGCATCATTCTTCTTTAAAGTGTCTAAAATTTCACGCGACTTAATTTTTCCTTCCATCATTTGTACCAACACAACATGTTCTTCCGAATCTAACCGACTGACTTATGAGTGACCCTCCATATAACACCTAATATCATGGTAATAGTGCACACGCACCACTGTGACACACCATAAGAGATCTGCATGTTCCTTGATATTTATTTCAAATGGTAAACCATGTTTTTGGTGCCACATTTTCCCCTAGATGTCTCCCTCAAGACCTCTCCTTTGTCACCCATCACAATTTTGTCCTTAACCACATCTTTACTTGCTTTCATTTTTCCAACTCATTCGGCGTCACCCCTATAAGAACTTGACCTCTCACACGCCATATTTACCCTTCCCGACGACGGCCATCACCTCTGCATCGGAGCTCTTCGTAACAATTACAAACCTTTTATTAGATCCTTGACTTTGAACTCATTTAACCGCCTTCGCCTTACTTCCAAATGGCACGTTATGAGTGAATTCCATAGTGTAGTCAACATAAGAAGTAGAACACAAATCTCCCTGCAAAATGGTAAATCAAACCATTTAAATAAACCCTCAATAAAAACCACAAAAAATGAAAAGAAAATACTAAAAATAGTTTAATCGGTCAATATGTATTGATTGAAGACTTATTGTTCAGTCACCTCCAACCGATTGAATAGATCATGTTCGATCACAGGTGATTGAGCAATAAGTCTTCCATGGGTCTGTCGAGACCGAGCTAATGCCTCTTGTTTTGCCTTGCGAGGTCAAATAAGAAGGCAAAATTGGGGCACCAACTGGGATTCAAACAAGAAAAATGTCAAAAACCTCAAGCAATACCTCTCCATCTTTCAGGTTCGTAACTTCCACGCGTCCTTCCTCCATTTTTTTATGGTAAAAAGATGCCAAACAACTCAAACCAACAATGCCCTATCAAGACAAAAGATTTTATTCAAACACTATAAAGTGCATAACAAAACATTGCGGATTCAACATTTTTGAACAAGAACAATGAAGAAATCGACTCTTACGATGTTGGTGGCCACATAAAGTGCAACTTCGAGTCGCCGATGGTCGAAGGGGTTCGTCGAAGTCAAAGGGTGGAAAGTTGTGTGGGGTGCACAAGGTGAGAATAAGATGAGGGCATGTAAGTCATTTTGGGATTTGGGAAGGGTAAAATTGTCATTTTGATTGAGGGCATTTTGGGAAGTTGAGAGCAAAGAATTAGTGGTTTGCCCTTAGAAAAATGTGGGGTGCACATAGCCGTGCCATTTAACAATATCTAATTGGTTTTAATTTTGATATTGAGTCTTGAGCCACAAAGTTTAAATGTTCTACTAGCTTTGCAATCATTTTGCTAGTGGCTGGAATGTCGCTATTCTATGGGCTCCAAATGGTTAATCCTTTTGATTGAGACTTTACTATATAGTTGTTACGTATTTCAAACATTTTTATTCTTATAAGAAAAGCAATTTAATTGGAATAAGAGTACCCTTGACTTATAACATCAGTCACACCAACATGAGTTAGATTTTCAACCATTGCCCTTAACAAGAAATATTGATTCATCCATCTCAATAGATGCTTTGGTTGGTTGTTATTAGCTGAGCAACAATAGAAATGAAGTCAAGAACTCAGCTTCAATACCTCACACAGATGAGCTGAGGATATATTTATATTCATGAGGAAATAACCTTTGTCGTACGCGTGTAGAGTCCAGATTACAACTTAATCAATGACTTAACTAACTAGACAAGTGATGGAAATTTACATATTTAACCTCACTACAATTATAACACTCTTCACTCATTTTGTCATATACAATGTACATTAATCTGAGCTTTCAACTTCTCTATTACACAACATATACACACACCACCACCTCTAGTGATTAACACTTACATCCCCCCTCAAACGCAGAGGAAGTAAAGTGACACCAAGTTTGGATTTCAGATAATGAAAATGAGAAGAAGATAAAGCCTTCGTGAAGTAGTTTTCAACCTAGTCATGAGTAGGCACATGTTGGATAGATATTTTGCCCTGCAGCACCTGATCTCTAATGTAATGTACTTCGATCTCCACATGTTTTGTTTTGGCATGAAACACTAGGTTATGAGCCAAAGCAACAACACTCATATTTTTACACCAAATCATTGGTTTAGCCATTAGAGGAAATTGTAGTTCATTTAAAAAAGAATGCAATTAAGAGATCTCAGCTGCAACATAGGCTAAGGCACGATACTCAGTTTCAATACTTGAATGAGCAACCACTCCTTATTTCTTTGATTGTCATGACACCAAGTTTGTACTAAAATATACAACATATCCAACAATAGATTTTCTATCCATAACAAAAGAAACCCAATCAACATCTGCATATCCAATCAGTAGAAATTGAGAACCAGATTTAAAACATAAACCATATGTTGTCGTATAACTTTTTTCAATGCCTGCCAGTGATAGGTTGTAGGAGCTTGTTGAAATCGACTTAGTTGACTGACTATAAAGGTGATATCAAGACATGTATTAACCATATACTGTAATCCTCCTAAAATGCTTCTATAAAGTGATGGATCATGATATGGAGGTACAAAATCAGATGAAATTTCCTTGCCCATAACTGCTGGTGTATCAACTACTTTAGTATCACTCATCCATGTTTTTTGAAAAAAAAATGAATGAATATAACTTATTTGAGTATGATAGAGTCACCTCGAATCTCTATGCACTTCAAATCCCAAGAACATGTTCAAATCTCTAATGTTCTTTAAGGCAAAAGACTTATTCAATTTATCAATAAAGTATTGAATATGATTAAGTTGAGCCCTAGTAATAATAATATCATCAAAGTATATAAGAACATACATCATAGACACCTAATACCTGATGATGAATAAGGAATTGTCTTATTGAGAATTATGAAAACCCCATGATAACAATCGATGTTTTAGACGATGAAACCATGCCCTATTTCAAAACATACAATGCTTTATTTAATCTACACACCATAACACTCTTATTACCATCAACATATCCCTTTGTTGATTTGTATAAACCACCTCATCCGATTTTCCATTAAGAAAGATATTATTAATATCAATTTGCCTCAGTTGCCAACCAATTGTAACATTAATAGACAATATGACTTTAATAGTGGATGCCTTAACAACATGACTATAAGTCTCAGAAAAATATATGCCAAAAACTTATTTGAAGCCTTTTACAACCAATCTTTCTTATATCGATTGATACTTCCATTATAATTTCATTTTATAGTGAATACCCACTTATTTCTAGTCACTTAACGATGAGGAGAAGTAGGAACTAAACTCCAAGTTTCATTAAACATTAAGGCTTGAAACTCTTTGTCCATCAAATCTTTTCAATGGGGAATCAATAGAGATTTTTTGGTAGACTTAAGAATTGTATCAGGATAAGATATTATAGATAGAAAGACTTTCTTTTTGCTAATACCATCCTTAGCCCTTGTGATCATGGAATGCGTATTGAAAGGAAGCTAAATTGAATTAGTAGAGGGAAAATTATTTCTTATTTGAGAATCAGGAACCAATTGCCTAGAAGAAGTTGGTAAACCAGTAACTAATTGCTAAGAAAGAGTTGCGTAAACATTCTCTGAATTAGAGAGTTTGGTTATACATGAGTTGAAGTAGTCCTAACATATGTAGGTAGAGAGAAAAAGGGTCCTTAAGAAATTGTAGAACTTGATTGTTGTGATTATGATGAAGAATCAAATGGAGAAAAATAAGGAGCTTTTCTTCATTAAACAACACATGTCTAGAAATATAGATTTTGCCCACTTTACTCATACAAATGCAACTTTTATGATAAGATTTGTATCCCAAAAATATGCACTTCTCGGATTTAAGTTGAGACTTATTACTATGATATGGTCTTGTATAAGGAAACATGAACACCCAAACACCTCAAAAATCTGATAATCAGGTTGAACATGAAACAACTTTGTATACAAAGATACACCTTGAATGACTTTTGTAGGAAGCCTATTGATAACAAACACATCTGATGTACAAATGTGCCACCAAAACTTTAATGGTAATTGAGCCTCAATAATTAAAGTCAAACTTGTATCCTTATATGTCTATGTTTCCTCTCAACCTTGCGAATTTTGTTCATGTGTATATGGGCATGGATGTTAAAACATAATGCCATAACTCTCTAGAAAAGCCTTAAAACTTTGAGATCCTCCTCCTAATCAGATTGTAATCTCTTTATTCTTGTAAAATGGATTGTCCACTTAAAGCTTAAATAACCGAAAAGTTTTAAGAGCTTCAAATTTGTTTTTAAGTGGATAGATCCAAGTAAATCTTGAATAATCATCAAGATTGTAATTGTGGAGTTTACTACAATACATGTTTAGTACAACTGTTTGAAGTATGAAATGACAAAGCATGATGTTTCCCTAAAGGGAATACATAACAAAAATAAGACTGAGATACATGAATTTGTAAATCTGATCTCATTATCTATTAAAGTACTTTATGAGAAGGATGACCCAATCTTCTATGCCATAAAGAGGATGATGGCTTCTGTGATGTATAGAATGTTAATTTCTAGCTTGAACTGCAACACATTCTTTATTAGATGAGAAAACATGACTAGAAGCATTTGAAAATTGATATAATCCAATTTTTTGAGTTCTTTACAGTAGAACCTTGTTAGTTATAGAATCCTTCACCAAACAATGTAAGTTAGTAAACTCCACAATTACATTATTATCCTTAGCAAGCCGAGAGATACTTAGCAGATTCTTTTTTATTTGAGGACACATAAAGTATTATGAAACTTTAGTGTAGATAAAACATATGTAACATTACCTGAGCCTACACAAGATACTGGTAATGAATGCCATTGCCAACAAACAAAGAATCATTACCTACGTAAGTGAGCTATTAGACATCTGAGATTGATCAGGTGTTACATGGCTTGTGGCACCACTATCACCATACGATGTATTATAATCGATCAATTCATTTGAACCAAAACCATTGTTTTGAGCACTTCCTCCAACAAAATTAATTTGAAATCCTAAAAAGTGAGCACTTGGAGAGTTATGAAAACCTCCCATGATATTGTTTTGATAAAATCCTGAACCTTGATGACCAAACTGAGAGTGATTTCCATTTCCACCATGATTACTAAAACCTTGTGATCTCATGTATTGCATAACAACCATGTAATAGCATACAACAATAGTGTGACCAACCTTATTGCAGATTTAACAGGTTGGTATATTGTTATTTGGAAATCTAAAACCTCATCTTCCTTAATTGTTTATTCATCTTCCTCTATTGGTGTTATTGTTTCTACTACCATTTTCGTATTGTTGTTTCCCATTATTCCATGACTAGGGGTGGGCAAAACCACCAAACCGCGACCAAACCGAGGGTCTACGGTTTGGTGATTTTCCAAACCACCACCAAACAGCGAAAGTTGAAAACCGAACCAAACCGAACCGCGGTTTGCGCGGTTTGGTCGGTTTGGTTTCGCGGTTTTCAACTTTTCATGCACTTTATTTTCAAAAAAAAAAAAAAAAAAAAAAAAAAACAAGCAAAAAAAAAAACAGCAAGCATTAAAAAAAAAAGCAAAAAAAAAAAAAAAAAAAAGCAAAACAAAAGCAAATTAGCTAAATGAGGAGAGAAAAAAATGCACTCTATCGACTTCATGACATGAAAGAACAAACTAGTACTACTACTACTACTACTAATGGACCCTCAAAAATCAAAAACAAAATGAACTAAACAAAAAGCATATATAACAAATTGGTGATAAAACATATTGCAAATCAAATTTGAAGAAAAAAAAATCAAGACTATTATTATTATTATTATTATTATTATTATTATTATTATTATTATTATTATTATTATTATTATTATTATTATTATTATTATTATTATTATTATTATTATTATTATTATTATTATTATTATTATTATTATTATTATTATTATTATTATTATTATTATTATTATTATTATTATTATGCCATAAATTTCTAAAAACTGATGAAGCTCCAAAATCTCAGGTTTCATGAAAACCTCTTCACAATCGGGACAAGCAACAAGAGTAGCCCTCACATGACGGCTCTCTACTGCGCGCGCCGTGAGAAGGATCAACAACCATTCTACACTCGTAACACCACTGAAAGCCTCCTCACCGCATTCCCTTAAAGGACTTGGACGACGAAGAAGAAGATGATACCGATGAATTCGACGAAGAGCGAGCGGCGGGAGGGAGGAGAGAGAGGCGGGAGGAGGAGGAGGAGAGAGAGATCCAAATTCCATAGAGGTGCGGAGAGAGTGAGCGGCGGGAGGGAGGAGAGGGCGGAGAGAGTGAGCGGTGGGAGGGAGGAGAGGGCGGAGAGAATGAGCGGCGAGAGGGAGGAGAGTAATGAGATTTTTATTTTATTTTTTTGTTTTGTTTGAGCCTTTTAGGGTTTTTGGTGGTTATTTACTAAAACACCCTCGATTTGGTTAAACCGCGGTTTTCATTTTGGGAAAACCGCGACCAAACCGCGATTATGCGGTTTGGTCATTTTCCAAACCGCAATCCAAACCACAGTTTTAAAAACCAGACCAAACCGCGCGGTTTGGTCGGTTTGGGCGGTTTGGGCGATTTTTCAAAATCGCTGCCCACCCCTATCCATGACTGTGAACCCTCTTGTTTCACTTCAGCAGAGTTCACTTGATTAGAGGGCTCGATACTTAAAGAACTTATCCCTGCAAAACTCTATAAGTGATCCCAACTTTGCTTCAAACCTTAAAAAGTAGACTATATTTCATGTCATGTTAAATCTTTTTCTATTCAAACATTGAAGTAATAGGAAGATATTCACTATCTAGCGTAGTTATTGTGCAAGAAAGTAACCTAGATACATGTATAAGTGACCTTGTAGTAGCCAAACAATCAGAAATTTCTTTTATTTTCCTTTAGTACTCACTCATTTTCATTTATCCTTTTCGAATGGTACGAGTTGCAGTCTTGTGAAATTGAATGCGTGCTTGGTTACTTGAGCCACATTGTTCTAATATGTGGTGGCTCCAAATTTTGAGGCAACTCTAGCCACTTCCACGTTGCATCACACGTCACCATGCCTCGCAACGTAGTGGCCTGCTTATCTAGGATGCCTCGTGACCTAACTAGTTGCTTACACATTTTCCTATAATCTCTAACCTAGCCATTATTCTTTAATTTATGATAAGTAATTTTATTTAGCCATTTTGTTAATTTATGAAGTTACAATAAGTTTTACATCGAAAGTCTTCAAATATATGAGTATATTATGCATATTTAACAATCCTAAATAGTGAAAGCTCGACAAAAGGATACCATGTATACAACAAAGGGGAATAAGTGCAACAATAATTCATATATATGTATCAGTGGTCTACAAGTCCCTAAAACCTAACAAAACATAAATATATACACATTGTAGTCAAACTCGAGCTGATGACACTATCTCATAGGTAATCGCCTTATACCTTCTTGCATTTGCTCGTCAAAGGAACTACACTTAGTCATCCAACAAATACAATGTCGAGTCCAGTTAGTAAAGTCACAAGAGAAATCTACACAGCATTCATAAAATAAAATTGATAACTACGAGACATACGAATATAACAACTGACAACAGTAAGTCATACTACCATGAATGTAGGCAACATATGACAATCAACAATAATAGCGATTAATAAAACAACACATATTAAATAACCATACTTGGAAATAAAGCATTAATAAATAGACAGCCGAATTATCATGAGAATACCCCGACCCAAACCAGCCGATAATGTGATAAAAATGACATGAACCATGTATATACTCGTAGGCTTACAGTGACTAAACCCCAACTATGGTTAACAAATGAACCCCTTCCAAACGGTATTTCAAGTCAAGGGAAAACCTTAAATCTCTCCCGACTATCGTAGATATATTCTACTGTCGTCGAAATGAGCATTAACATAAGTAACTCATGCAAGTAATTTAGCCACAACCAATATATACACAACCGAATTTAGAGTGAAAACACATATGTGCCTACCAGCAGTCACATGCGAAATTTGATATCAATAAAATACGCCATTAATTATGCAAAAATTTTCAATGGGTTTACGCACCTCAATACACGCTCCGACTTCCCTGAACTATTGAATCTGACCCACCTACCTCCCCAGTACCCGAGCTATGGTCCCCTTAGTCCCTAAAGTTAATTAAGTGTGTTTATTATTTATTCAAATTTGGTTGGATAGGTTTTAAATTGATCTTCTCAAATCAACCCCTAATGACTAAATAAGGTTTCAATTTTGGTCTTGTGTTGCAATGCATTTTTGGCATGAAAACGTTCAAATTTCAAAAACTTTCCAAAAAAAGTGGTCGATCTCTGTCTTAGATTTTCGAAAAGGTTTGATTTGCAAAATCTTGATTTAAAACGAAAAAGATATCACAATTCTACCAAAATATCTCAAATTTGAAACAAATCTAATGACAAAATTGTAAAAATCATTTCTCCCAACATATAGCTTCAAAATTCATGGTGTTTGGTCACAAATCATCTAACATATCTAATAACAACATACTAAAATATCAGCCAAAATCGAGAAGTATTGATGGAGTTATGCCCTTCCAAAGTTTGACTAGTTTTCATGAATATAATTGGTTCTACTAGCAAGTTTGGCTTAATTCTTTTGACATGCATATGATTCATCTTCAACCTTAGAAAAACATGAAATCGGCAAGCCAAAACCATTCAACACCTCTTAGTCATGCATATAAACATTTTTATCAAAATCAAAATAAATGAGGAGTAGAAGTTGTTACCTATTGTTTGATTCTTCGTTGTTTGATCCTCCTAGTCTATGTACTGTTGAAGTCCCAAAAATTCAGCACATTCTAGCTCTCTTTGCTCTCTAAAATTCTGTATTTTTCTTATCTTGTTTGCATGAAAACCAAAGTTTGTCTTTTATAAACTTAGATTAGTAACTTGATTAATTAAGCAAATCCTTAATTTGACTGAGTTAATTACTAGGACATGTGTCCCCACTCAAAGCCATTTGTCCCACATGAAGAATGCATGTCTCCACTCGCTAGTTACTATTTATCCTAGGATTTCTACCCATTTTCATCATCTCCATACAAATCAATGGTTTCCAATTAGTTTGTCCAAACTAAGGTCCCATTAATCCATATCAATTGAATTGACAAACTTAAAAACTTAAATTTATGTAGTCGGTGTATTTTGTCTCATTGTTAACACATTAGTGGTCCTACTAACTCCTCACTACCTAACACCCTGCACCTGCGCCTACGCGCACATCTCAAGGCAAACACCCATCACATTACTCACCCGATATCAACGCACGCATATGATGCAATATAATAATATAAAGATTTTAAATACTGCACATAAGCAATCATCATTCACAAATAACGTATTCCCTCAGCTCTCGTGTCCAAGTCAACCGAGTTGTACACATAACGCCTGAATTACGACCGTTAATCTTCAAAATTAGCGTTAATCCTAGTTTAATTAATTTGGGTCGTTACACAATATGCAATTCCATAATTCATGTGCAGTTCTCTTCCTAAACCCTTAAGAAACATTCACTTGATTCATAATATCTGGTTTTATGGCACACAATAGCCATCCATGTAACATTCTATCACAATAAATCCATTCTCGAAAATCAAGATTAGCATCACCATTCTCAAGAACCTCTGATGGACATGTTGTCGTTTCAAACAAGAATCCATCAAAACTACAACCTTCTAACAGAGAAACAACAATCGACTTCCACAATGAGAAATTCGTACTATTAAGCTTGATTGAAACAATTTGATTTAGAGAATTACCCAAAGGTCCAATGAAACGATGAGCAATCGAAGAAGAATCTATTGCTCCATGAAGAGATTGAGGCCTCACTGAGCTTCTAGGATCATCCATGGCAACGAGCCCTAATGAAGCTATGATACCATATTAGTTGAGCAACAATAGAGATGAAATCATGAACTCAGCTTTAATGCCTCGTACAAGGAGTTGAGGATGTATTTATATTCTAAAGGAAATAACCTTTGTTGTATACGTATAGAGTCTAGATTACAAGTTAATCAACGACTTAACTAACTGGACAAGTGATGAGAAATTGCATATTTAACCTCATTACAACAAAACACCCTGCACTCATTATGTCCTATATAATGTACATTAATCTGAGCTTTCAACTTCTCTATTAAACAACATATAGACACACCAAAACCTCTAGTAATTAACACTTACAATTTTTACTTAAGTCAAACTTATAAACTCTCGTGCATGAGTGAACAAGTCTAGTTGTGGATTTTCAGGGTAAGGGAATTTCAGGATTGGTGATGGAATCAGATTAATGAACCCCTGACTAAATGATTTTAGGTAGAAGGGTCATTTCAACCCTTAACCACCAAGGGTCGGATTACCACAAGTGATTCTATTTTTTTATTTTTATAAATATAACTAATACTTTTATATATAGTTGTTTAATAATCATCTATTTATATATATATATATATATCTACTACTATAATAAAAGAGCTAATATGAAACGAGTGGAAAGGTCTATATTGTCCTTTAGTTCAATTCATCCGTAAAATAATTAAGAAAACCCATGTTAACATGAAAACTTACGAATAAAGCATAACAACTGCATATAAAATACTAGAAGTATTTACTTAAAATAAAGACTATTCAGAATTTCTTTTTGTTAATTTAAAATAATTATGCATATATATAAACAAGTATAGAATAAACTAATATAAAAAGGTAATTGCAATAAATTTTATATAAAGACACCCAAGATATATATATTATTTTATTTACATTAATTTCAAATAATGATTTATTTTATTTTTGATAAATCTTATGTAAAGATACCCAATATATATATATAAATTTTATTTTATTTACATTAATTTCTAATAATGATTTATTTTATTTTTGTTAATTTAAAATTTATATATATCTACGATTATTTTATAATATAATATGATTATTTTATTTATATTAATTTCATGCTCTACGCATATATATATATAAATCAACTAGCGGCTTTGGTACACTCAATGGCAATGGCTTCCACCGCCTCCCCAAACTTCCAAGATTAATAAGTGCCTTCATGGTGACACTCACCCGGGGAACATCATTACAATAAGGAAAAAGAGTTTGAGTAATAATTGATCAAGCTATCAAATAGATGAAATAAGGTTTAACAAAAACCTCAAGCAAGTCCAACAAAATTTACCTACACAATGAGAAGCCAAAAACATTGAAGAATTATTTGGAAAGATGTAAGGCTCCTTTTGAGTTACAATATTACATAATGGTACAACTTTAGATTTTGTGAGTTTAATTTGTGGAACTCATTTGTAATTGTACCGACTTTATTAACAATATTTTTGATTCTTGGATGGTTTTTTTGTTGAAGAGAAAGCATATTGAAGAACATGGGGAAAAAGAAGAATAAAGCAATAACAAAACTTCCCAAAAAGAAGCTTGTCAAAAAGATTAGATATATAACGTAAATAACTACACCATCGCACAGTCAAGTTTGATTAATCATCCCAATCCAAATAACTGGAGCGAATATCGAGAAGTTGCAAGTATCTCCTTAAACTAACCAACTATTTAACCCATGTTCATCAACTTCATCTTACAATTCAATCCTACTTTCAGGTTGATTTTACATGTTCAAAATGATACCATTCGATTTCGATCTTGACATCTATCTCGTTCAAGTACTAATACTTGTATCACAAACAACCTTGAACATTGAAACCCATAATATTTTCATGTGATGCATGTCAATCATTCGATAACTCAATATATGTATCTCATTTAAGACATATCTCCCCAACTAACAGCTTAAAGAAAAGAAAGAACGAAAGAAAACATAACCAAGTTCGACTACTTCAATGGGCACGCAGCGTGAGGCATAAACAATAACACCGCCAGTGATATAGAAGTAAACAGATAAATGGATGATCTAGGAAAGACATGTGGAGTACAAACTACCGTCAATGCATTACCTCAAGTCATAACAAGAATAATATAATATATCGATAAAATCTAAAATGTTTACCTTCATCAGCTTGATCTAGGAATATGTTTATTAATTCTTGTGGATTTTCGGGTGTTGGTAAATTTATTTTTCCATTGGAGCAACACAAATCTAAGGTCTCATGAACAAATAATCTGGCTCCACAATATGAACAAATTCTGGGTTGTTCAAGTATTATAGTTTGGAAGTTGTAATGTGCGGGGAAATTTCTACCACTATTATGCCTATTAGGAAATGGTCTAGCGTTAGAAGAACTTGAACATGGTACTCGACAATTATTAAGCAACGTTAAATTTTGATTGCTTTGCGTAGTAGTAATGGAACCTACATGAAATTAAAATTTGTATACAATTAATAATATTAATAGAAATAGCATAATTTAAAATATAGTAAATGACAGTAACATCTAATTACCATCTCTTTGGTTGCAAAGTAACCTTGCTTGTTGGCGAATACATGATAATCTTAAGGTTCTTGAATGGTTGACAATGTTACTGGTAGAGGTACCTGTAAAGAAAAAAAAAATTAAGTTAACTGAGGAAAATAAAATAATTCATTATATTTGGAAAAAAAATTTAATTTAATTGGTACCTTCCATTTCGGAAGACCTTGACCTAGCAATTTGACGAATGTGCGTCAACCTTGAAGCGGTTGTATTATATTTTGCAAAATTACTTGTAGATGTACCTATAAAATACATAATAATTAACATGGTGTATTATATTAGTAAGAACATATAAAAGAAGTAGTGAATAAATTAATTAAGAATATAATTGTATGTACCTTCTATGAAATTGTAGCGTTGTAAATATCTTTGATGTCGAACATTCCTTTGTTCAATAGTCTCAGAGTCTCTTGATTTCGTCGAGTTTCTGCGAGTAGGTGATCTCTAGTGAGTTTGACAAATTTTGACGTCGTTGCCTTTGAGATAAACGACGACGATTCCGTTGTTCATTCATGGTAGCAAAATTTATATTATTGAATTGTTGATCAATATTGTGAAATGGTCTACATGGAGGAATTTTTTAGATTGTAAAAGTATGTATATCTAACAAAATACTTCAAAATTTATTACAATTACTTCTAACAAAATACATCTTATTTTTTTTAGATCATAAAATTTTTTTAGATCAATGGTTATTATGTGAACTCTTAATTTAGTGGAGACTTTTTGATGTAACTTTATGCCAACAGTTTACCTATTAATGTACCATAAGATAGCCATAGTATTGATAAAAACAAAAATCTTAAAAAAAAATGATAGAGTCTAATGTGTTTATCGATAAAGCCCTTTTGTCACTATGGTTATGGAATTATCACGGTTATATATTCTTGCAATTCGCTAATTGAATTTGTTCAAAAATGATCGCCTATGGTACTATGCTCTAATATTGCTCTATAAATAAAAAATTTGTTTCAATTTTTGTTCAAAAAAGAATTGGTTGATTTTAGCTTTTTCAAAACAAATCTAATTTAAAGCTTTTCCACTACTTAAGTTAATAAGGTAGCCCCAGCATATAAGACCATTCAAAATTTCTTTTTGTTAATTAATTTTAGTTGCAATTTCTACAATTTGATCCGTAAAATAATTGATTGATATATTTATTCTCATGTGTTTATTCAATCATAGTTTTTTTATTGTCTTATTGTGCCAAATGATATTAGTGGGACCCACATAGCAATTTTAAATTTCAAATTTAGTTAGAGGGGTTTGCAACTTATTTGTTACGATTGTGTGAAATTCGTGAGCTGAGAGTGTCAATAAAAACTTTTCATTTATTCATATTTACAAAAAATTATTATGAACTGTTCTTTTAATTTACATTTATTCACTTAATTAATCATATAGTTACTTTAATTTATAAAAATATTAAATTTTATAAATATTTCTTAATTTTATTTTAAATTTGATAATTATAATGTAGTGTGTGTAGCACGTGCACCTAGGGGTGGGCATTGGTTTCCCTAAAACCGCTCAAACCGCCCAAATCGTATGATTTAATTTGGTTTTTAAAACTCGCGGTTTGGGGGCAGTTTGAAAAACTTGAAAATCGCAAAATCGTTGTTTGGTGGTGGTTTTCAATTCTGAAAATCCGCGGTTCACCAAACCAAACCAAGGGTAATTTAGTAAATTTATTTAATTCACATTTAAAACCTTAACAAATATAAACAATTTAACCTTAACCAATATAAACAACATCCGTTTCATTTTTTTATCTCCATCTCAAGATCCTAAACATATTCGCCTCCACCAGTTGAGGTCATCTGTTGCTGCCTTCCACTAGTCGTCGTCACCGTTTGCTCGCTTTCCACTGCCGCCATCGCCATCTCCTACCAAGTGATCTCTCACTGCGCCGCCCCTTGAATGTTTTTTTTTTTTTTTTTTTGGAAAACATGTAACAAGAAAAATCGCGAAACCAAACCGACCAAACCGCGCAAACCGCGGTTCGGTTTGTTTGCGGTTTTGTGGTTTGCGGTTTGGTGGTGGTTTGCAAAATGACCAAACCGCGGTTTGCCCACCCTTAAGTGCACCGCACGTGCGATGCATGTTACATAACTAATATATATATATATATATATATATATATATGTGTGTGTGTGTGTGTGTGTAAATATTGAAAATATTATAGAAATTGTAGTCAGATTAGAATTGTTACACATTAATTTTTCAATTTTTATAAATATAATTAATACTTTTCTTTGTAGTCCTTTAATAATGTATATCTATAGATGTAGATATTGAGAATAATATTAGAAATTGTAGTTAAATTAGAATTGTTACACATAATGTCACGTTATGCATATATACTCCAGACCCAAAAAAAAAACATCATAACAGCGCATTTATTTTTTTTCAAAAATATCTTTATCTAATATTTTGATACGTTGTCTTGTCGGCGCACAAAGCGTGATATCCCGATTAGTTTGTAAATTAGTTTGTATAATTTACCCTACAAAAGAATTTCTCATTATGATAGGACTACATCAAGGATCGTCTTTAAGCCCATATCTATTTACTTTAGTTATGGATGAATTAACTAGACATATTCAAGATGATATACCATGGTGTATGCTATTTGCAGATGATATTATCTTAGTGGATGAAACTAAAGATGGAGTGAATAGGAAATTAGAACTCTGGAGGAATACATTAGAATCTAAAGGCTTTAAGTTGAGTAAGACGAAAATCGAATACATGCATTGTGAGTTTAGAAACACTAGACATCGAGATGACGGAGTTGTAAAATTAGGGGAAATATAAGTTTTTAAGGTAAACCACTTTAGATATCTATGATCAATCATACAAAATGATAGTAACATTGAGAATGACGTCACACATAAAATTCAAGCCGGATGGAAAAAATGGTGGAGTGCAACATGAGTGATTTGTGATTGAAATGTTCATATTAAGTTAAAAGGAAAATTTTATAGAAATGCAATTAGGCCAGCTATGCTCTATGGAAGTGAATGTTGGGCGGTAAAGCAACAACAATTACATAAAATTAATGTAGCTGAAATGAGGATGCTTATGTGGATGTGTGGTAAAACCCGTAACGATAGAATAAGAAATATAAAAATTCAAAGACAAGTAGGAGTAACACCAATTGATACAAAAGATTAGGGAAGGGCGGTTGCGATGGTTTGGTCACCTGCAAAGACGACCTATAAATGTTCCAACTAGAAAACTTGACTCAATAGAAACTGTAGAAATTCGACGAGGTAAAGACAGACCAAAATTAACATATGATGCATTAATTAGGAGAGATTTGAATGGTTTGCAAAACTCACCATCAATTGCACTTAATCGAGCACAATGAAAAAGTTTGATCCATGTAGTCGACCCGAGTTAATTTGGGACTAAGGCTATGTTGTTGTTGTTGTTGTTGTTGTTGTTGATGTTACACTAAACGGGCCAAAGCCAACCCAAACATTATGTTTAGGGTCGGTTTGTGAGCCCGTTGGGCCATTAGCTTATTCTCCTACTGCGGCCTGATGCACGGGTCAAACATGCTCCCGAACTCCGTAAACTCGACCCGTATAGTTCTTATCTACGGTGGAGCTTCCTCAACAACACTCCGTATAAAACCACAAATCGGAAATTTTCTGATATTCCTCTCTTCGCAGATCTACCACGAAACCCTAACACCCCTTCAAACCTTCCTCTCCACACGTGAATCAAGCCTCGAATTTCCGTTCGATTTCACAATCTCGATCTTATCCGATCGGCAACCGCTTCGTCTCCTTCTCGATTTTCGTCGATCTGCATCAGATCTCGCCAGAGACATTGTTTCGATCCTCCTATACCGGAAGTTCATCAAGATTGGTAAGTTCTTGCCGTAACTATCATTGTTGCGCTGATTCATGTTTCAATTCGAGTGGACATTGAAGTATTCACGCAATTTCTTCCGTAATCGTGGCTCTCGATCGATTCGTGGTGCTACATCGATTTGTGGTTCTTTCGACCTAAAAAGGAGACTTTTTGATGTTTTGCTATCGAAGTTTTTGATGTTCGTTCGTTTGATTTATGTGTTGTTGTGTGGATTAGAGAGGGAACCGTGCGAGCATGGTTGCTTCGACGGAGGACGATTATTGCGACCGCGAAAGTCAGCTGTGTCGATGCGATCATGGATTCGTTTCTAGGAAGAGATTGAAGAGATCCATTCCTGAGCAATCTGGTTGTGCTTTCACCTTGTGCATTGGCGAAGTTGCAGCCGACTTGTCATTGTATGCGAATTTTCTTTTCTTGTCGATTGCGAATGGATCTATTTGTTCTTTATTTATTTGTTGATTTGATATGGAATGCTATGTTCAGGTGCTCGGACAGTGAACAGCTTCGTTCTTACTCTAGTTGTGATGCCAATGAAAGTTTAGGGTCGCATGTTGCAATGGAGGGGAATTGCAATTCGATGATGAATAGTGCTGGTGGTGTTCCCCAATCATGTGGTGTTGGGGCAAGCCAATCGGATTCGAACGGTTTTGCTGGATGTGCTCAACCTACTGTTGTGATTGTGAGTGGATGGATGTATGTTAATCAATCTAATCAGATGTGTGGTCCATATCTTCAGGAGCAGTTATGTGAGGGACTATCGACGGGATACTTACCTGAAGAGTTACCTGTGTATCCAGTTTTAAATGGAACTATATCGAATCCGGTTCCGTTGAAGTATTTCAAACTATACCCAGATCATGTAGCGACGGGCTTTGTTTATTTTAATGCTAGTGTGCCAAGTTATTCAGATACCAATGTTCCTAATGTTTTGATACCTGGTACTGGAGCTATGACATCCTATAATCAAGTGGCTAGTGTTGGTTATCCTTCTCAATCAATTGCTTACTCAGAATCACAACCAGTATCTTATATGTGCAATCCTACTCATGGAATTGGACAACAAGCATTGAGTTCAAACATGGAGAACTCGATTTCGTTAGACCCTTGCACGGTAATTCTTTTCATTGGGGAATTATAAATTTACTTCTAGATATTTGGGGCAGGAACTATTTGCTATTTCTCTAAGATTGACTTTTCTGGTGTTGATTTGTTTTGTTCAGATGTGAATGTATACATTTTCCTCTTGGAGGATTTGTTTTCTGACACGGAGATTTATTCTGATGTTTTTTCATTAATATTTAGTCAAGTGAAGAATTATGTTGGATCTTTAATGATGAAGAAGGCAGAAAGCGCGGGCCTCATTCATTTGCAGAACTATTCTCTTGGCATCATTATGGATATCTTCGAAATTCATTAATGGTACTGTTATTGCTATCTAAATTCTTCTATGATATAGTGGCTTTTATGTGAGCATTCTTTTTATTGAACTTGATTATAGTCAATGGGAAAAACTTAGAAGGAGAGGGCAAAGTATCATTGGGCGGCTAACTGGCTATGGTTCTGAGCTTGTTTTGTAGGAGAGACGTTTACGATTGAAAATTATATTATCAATGCCTTATGTAGTTAGTGTGGTGAGTTGGAAAACAGAATATGCATTTGACACACACCAGTTGAGGTAGAGGTACACACAAACTTGAAATGTATGTCATGTTTGTAATGTTGAGAACAATCTGACTACGGTTTACTAATTTACTGGTAATGTCCTTTAAGACGCGATAGTCATTTATTTGGGGTTATATAGGTGTTTTTTTTTTGTCCGATCAAAAATTTATAGGTAATGTTTTTAAAAGACATGATAGTGATTTATCGTAACAATGTGACTTTGATTCATAACATGTATATCAATGAATGGGATTTGATATTTTAGTAGGAAATATAAACACTAGGGAAGTTAGATGGTGAAATAAATTCCAGCCCTGTACCCCTTATATGGTACCATTTCTTTTGCAGATATATCACATGGATAACAAATTTCAACCCCTTACTCTCATAGATATGATGAATGCATGGAAGATAAGTACACCAGATATTGCTTCTCGAACTGGGATTAAAAGCAATGAGACCTTGACTTCTCTGAGTTTCATCAATGAAATATCTGAAGAAGTTTCCTCACAACTGCACTCTGGAATAATGAGGGCAGCTCGTAAAGTGTTGCTTGATGAGATTATGAGTAGTGTTATTCCAGATTTGGTGGCTATGAAAAAGGCCGAGAGACTAAAAAGAGCAGAGGCCGCTAAGCAAGATCCCAAGAATTATCCTTTGGCAGATAAAACAGTAGGTGTTGTAGTTGCAGCTGTGGTTTTATCAATAATTCTTCTTTACTTTATTTCCTTATTTCTTTTGACAGGAGGTGGCTGTGGTCAGAGTGAAAAACAGTGTTATTTCTGAGGATGCGATGGCTGTTTTACTGCCATTGTATGATCAGACTAGACATACTGAAACTCAGAGACATAAAAGACCCAAAAATGTTAAGCAGGCCGTTAAGATGTCTATATCGGCATGATAGTGTGGTTAGTGAAATTTGCATACCTTGTAAATATGGAGAGACGGTTGTTATGAATATACTTTTGATATTTCTTACATTCTTCTTAATAGGCAACTATGTCTGAAATGAAGAATGATGCTGCATCTGGGTCCACATTTCCTGGTTCTCCTCCTAGGTCTTATCGCAGTTGTTGTCAACTTGTTGAGAACCCTTCCAAGCTTCCTGTGAGCGGAAAATCTGTTGGAAGCTTGGAGAATTTTTCTTGGGCATTAGCAACTGTTGGAAAAGTGTTTTTTGATTCTTGCATGCAAGTTATGTGGAATGCTGTGTTCTACGACCCAATATTTGAATGCTCCTGTGCCTGGCGAAAGAGAAAGCGATGGACAGATCATTGTTTACCAAGCAGTGAGGGAGGGCCAGAACTTGAAAAGAAAAGCTTGTGTGTTACCACTCAAAGTCATGATAGCATAAAATATATTCAAGAGAAGGTGGAAGATGCACTCCATTTGTCAGCTCAAACAGACATGTTTAAACATTTACGAGGTTTTGTGGAAGAGGAACTTATGAAGCTAGCTGACTTATCAATGGGGGATGGGAAGACTGAGGTAGCATTCTTGAGACTTCGTTGGAGACTTTTGTTCTTTTTTTTTTTTTTTTTCATCTAGAAGTTAAAACTTGAATTTGTAGAGAATTTCTTTCCTTTTTGTTGTATCTCTGCGATCAATTTTCTGATCGCCCAGTTTGTAATGTGCAGGATGCTGTTATTGTCAATGACAACACTCCTATCTCATTGCTAGATGAGCGTGATTCTCTTGCTGTATCCCCGGTTTTGGAGGTGCAGGAGATCAATCTTAATAGTTCATTGGAAAATGTTGTGCTTGATTATTCCCATTGTAAATGTAGTAGCTACGTTGAAAATGTTTTGCATGACAATGCGCCTAGTAAAGCAGAGAAGGTGAAGTCGTCTGTTGAGCCCGTTATTTCTCAGGTAGCCATATCTGGACCTGCCAATTTTTCTTGTGCATTTGAAAGGTTGGGGTTGCCTAGTGCTGAGGAGATTGAAGGTGAAGATGTAGATGAGCCTCCACCTCCTGGGCTTGAGGATAATTTAGAACCTGTTAGTGTAATTACAAATAAGAAATTTATGCCAGCAAAACTGGTTGGTTCATTCCCAAAGGTCAGCGAATATATTTCTTTGGCGATATGCAGACAGAAGTTGCACAACGATGTTCTTAAAGAGTGGAAATCTTCACTTCTGGATGGCGCTCTTTGTAAACCCCTCCTTTCATGGTTGGCTTTGAGAAAGCACTCTGTACCAAATGAAACAAAGGTATTCAAGATATTGTCTATTCTTTTACCTGTTTCCCAATGTTTATTTCCTATTTCCTTTACCTTAGTTTAATTTCTGAGACGCTTGATGTCAACATCTTATCTGGCCTGTTGTTTCAGATATGAATCCAGTATTCATGACTCATTACTTAATTTCACTGTGCTGTTTATGGATGTATTTAGGAAGGAGAATCCCGTGCTGGTCAAGGGCAAGCAGCAGATTCTCGTTCGGTCCTTGAAAAACTCAGAGAAAGGTCTAAGAACTGTAACAGTTCAGGAACTTCTCTTGTTATTGGTAAATATACATACTCCCGTAAGAAAAAGTTAGGGAAAAGAAAGCTGGGATCTTTGTCGCAATGTATGGCCACAAAGGATACTCAGGTACCGAGTCAGGCAATGCTAGCTAGTCAGGAGATCCGTATAGCATCCAAGACAGTTGAATCAGAAATTGGGCCGAAGTTTTTGAATGATGGACCAAATAAATGTATAACAGTATCTTCTGTGGACATTGCCTCTTCAAAAGTGGTTATCCGGAAAAAATCAACTGATTATTGCTCAAAATTTAATGCAAATGATGCTTGTGTTGTACCTGGTACGCCCTTAGTTGGGTACTATCAAGCCTGAGAATTACCAGTTCTAAATATTGGACTCTTTTATGAGGAATGGTTGTGATTTCATGCAGGTAATGATGTTGCAGAAGGCCGTACCGAACATAACTTGGAAGGATTTTCAGCTGCCGTCAAGCATTCTGATGGCGCTGAGAAGGATGTGGTCCGTGGCGTCTGCGATCTCAAAATTCAGAAAGAGTTTGCTAAACTGTGCTCTAAGAAGAATAAAAAATGTACGTACTCCTTATATTTCTTTCCTCTAAGGCTGACCTTTTTTGTTTCATAACTTTGGTATCTTATCCTTCAATGTTTTATCCTTCCACATACACAGCGAATATGACATCACATCTGAAAAAGAAGCTTTCAGTTAAGGACCAGAAGTTGGAAATTCTTAAAATTAAAAAATCTGCTGCTAACAAGTCAAAGGCTGCACAACAAGCATTGGTGAAGGTCAGGTCTAGCAAATTCAGAACACCTGATTCTTGTCCTAGGTCTGTTGGCTGTGCTCGCATTTCCATCAATGGATGGGAATGGCGTAGGTGGTCAATAAATGCAAGTCCTGCAGATAGGTCTCATGTTAGAGGCACTCGGCCTCAGTTTGGGCCAACCCGAGATTTAGGTTCTGAGGTTGTTATGCCCTTGTGTGCAAATGGAAAAGTTCTCTCTGCACGAACAAATCGGGTTAAGTTTCGAAGTCTTCTTGCTGCTGCTGAGGGAGCCGACCTCTTGAAAATCACCCAATTGAAGGTATGAAGAACACTGAATTAGTCGACAAGACCTTTTATCTGTTCATCGAGTACTTAAGTCATGTTCTCTTTGCAGGCCAGGAAAAAGCGTTTGCGTTTTCAACGAAGCAAAATTCATGATTGGGGTCTTGTTGCCCTTGAGCCCATTGAGGCGGAGGATTTTGTGATTGAGTATGTGGGTGAATTGATTCGTTCTCGGGTAATTCCACTTGCATTTCTTGGTGCTTTATGTTAGATGGAATCTATGGATATAATAAGTATTTAAAATTTAGTGGGCCGATGGCAAAGTATAAATCAATAAGTTGATGAAATTATGAAAGAAAGGCAATTCACTTAATTGACAAAGCCATTTTGCAGAATTCTTCTAAATATCCAGCTCTTAACCTCCTCCCATTCTTCTTCTTACTCTCTTTCCTTTTCTTTAAGTAATGGAGTTTGTTCATGGTTGTGCAGATATCAGATATACGTGAGCGCCAATATGAAAAGATGGGCATCGGCAGCAGTTATCTGTTTAGACTGGATGATGGTCACGTGGTAAGTGAAAAGACCTCTTATAGTTGACTTTTTTTGGGTTTTTAAGCAAATACTCTGAATTTATTCCTCCTCTGGTCCTCACACGCACACACACGTTCAAGTGTTTCTCCTTTTAAGAGGACGTTCCCAGTGTGAGGCTCCTTCTAATGCATGATTTTGGTAATTGTTGATATACATATCCTTACCCTATTGCACAAAGGACTATTTCCATTGTGTCCAGATCTGTCCTTGTGTGTGCTACGCTGTCTGTGTGATTCTTGCCTGAGCATTCGTCTTCACGTGTAATTGCTGGGGTCCCATGGGTGGGTGGTTGAGTTTATTGTGCACCATCACCTACATATTTGTAGTTTTCATGAGTCCCTTCATTTTTGTTTTACTTAAGTTGTTTATGGCAGCCTTTGTTCTTTTTATGTGTTTATTTTTGGTGGGAGATAGGGTTATTGTGGAAATGTTTCTTTTCACAATCTTGTCGTTTTGGGACTGCTATACCATTTTACATTCATGACCATGTCCATATAATAGTAGATCTTTTTATTCCAACTACTGTTGTGCATGGGGTATGTCTTATATGGTATACTTGAGATAAGATGCATCTGATCGTGTTTGGGTTGTTTTATGGTTGATTTCTGGCAATTATAACTACACTTATGGCCATTGTTGCTATTTATCTTGAAATGATAGATGCACTGATAGTCTCTGATTGTTAGGTTTCTAACAGTTGCTTCTGCGCTATCTTTTTTCCGCCTTGTTTCACTGTCTATTTTGCATGCTGGCAATGGATCATAAATTTCCTTTGAGATAAATCTGAAATACCTGCAGCGCTCTTTTCCTAGTTGATGCACTCTTTTCTTCTATCATGTGTTTTTACTTAAGCATCTGCACCCCAAATGAATGTAGGTTGATGCCACTAAGCGTGGAGGATTAGCGAGATTTATAAACCATTCGTGTGAGGTACTGGTTCTTAGTTAGTGCCTGGTTTTATCATATGACTTGTTGATGAAATCTAGAATCATAACTTGTCTAAATTATTTGTTCATCTGAAAATTTCTTGCAGCCTAACTGCTATACGAAGGTTATTACTGTCGAGGGTCAGAAAAAGATTTTTATTTATGCGAAACGACACATATCTACTGGTGAAGAAATTACATATGATTACAAATTTCCGCGCGAGGAAAAAAAGATACCTTGTAATTGTGGGGCCAAGAGGTAAATATTAAGATTCCTAGCTTTTTATGTGGAAATTATGCTTGCTACTTTAGTTTGGTTTGTTTGTAACTGTTCATTATTCTACAGCATTAATTACTTTCGTAATTAGACATACAATAATTAATTGTTCCTTGATTATGGATAGTTATGCCACTGAGTTGTTCATGTTCCACACAAATGAAGGCGCATGCTATTTGTCCACCTGGTTTGGTGCTTAATTCTTTGAATAGCCTATTCTTGTTAGGCCTCTTCAAGAATTTAATTAAAACTTGAATATGCATTCATAATTTTAAGGAGATGTGTTAATTTTTTTTTCTGTGGAGACATAAAGTCAATTTTCTTGTCTGTATCTTCTGATTCCTCTTTCCTTGAATTCAGGTGTCGGGGATCAATGAATTAAGGAGCATGCAGTGCTTTTACTTCAGAGAAGCATTAGGTATGGTATAATTTCTACGTTTTACTGTGTTTAGAGTCAACTTGAAACTGTTGTTTTTTTGATTTCATGTCACTGCATACTTTTGCAGCATGTATGTCGAGCTATTCAACAACCCTGCCTTGATGAAGGAAATCAGTTGTGCACGGTTTCAAATTTTGTATTGTTCTAGTCCTCTTACTACGCTTTTTCACAGTTGATTTCTTGGCTTTTAGGGCTGTTTTATATTTTTCGTGCTTTGTTGTACCTTATATTAACTGCAGTAGCATGTCAAACAACAACTTGCTGATTACTTGAAATTTTACTTTTTCATTTTTTTAACATTTAAAGCATTATTTAATAAAAAGGCTAAAGGAACTACTTCCCACCTCTCCTCTCCTTCCTCTTAAAAAAGTAATTTGATTTCTTCTAATATTTTGGTTTTTTTTTTTTTTTTGAGAAATTCTAATATCTTGGTTTTGTTGCATGCTTTAAGTTTTCTTGGAAAGTTGATTAAAAATTATTGATGACATAAAGATAAATGTAGAAGCTACTTTATAGTGTTGTGTTCTTTAAACTTATAAATCATTTATGACATAAAGATAAATGGAGAAGCTACTTTAATGAGTCATTTAACAATAATCATAATGAATGAAACCACACATCAACAAAGGAACTTAAATTGTGGACACAATATTAGGACAACTCGCAGTTAAATAGGTCTTAAGGAGATGAAATTAGGAAAAAAAACATGTGGACTATATAAAATTCAAGTAGAAGGTTTGAAATGTTAAAAAGTATATGTTTTGATTTGGTTGATGGTGACAATATTTAATAAAGGAAGATGATAATCTTACATTCTATGAGACATACATTTGCTACGCGTCAACAAAGAAACTTAAATTGTGGTATGCAAATGAATGTACCAAAAGAATGTTAAAAAACATTTTCCTTTAATAAATTATTTTCAACAAAATAAGTTGCTTATGGGTTGAATAATACGCGATTATACCAATTTTCAAGAAGAAAGGAGAGCTTGCTCAAATTTGTGTAGTTAAACTTTTGAGTCATACTATGAAGTTTCAAGAGAGAATAATTGAATGTAGACTGAGAAGGAAACTTCAATATCACATAATCAATATGGCTTCATGTTTGGAAAGCTCACAAAGGAAGCAATTTGCCTTGATAAAAAAAATTATGTATTTGTAGACAACATATGCATGTTCATAGAGAGATCCTTTGGTGGGTTTTTGAAAGAAAAGGGTACATATGTACATGCTCAGTCCATCAAAATTCATCTTTATTGATTTTAATGCCTTAGGGATGGCAATCCTTCCATAATTGGTTCCTCCTATTTGTATTTGTTGTAGATCATGATGTATGAAGGGTGTCAAACAATCGCTTTTTGAGATGCTCACCATCATGATTCAGGTCCCTCTCAATTGCT
Organism: Stephania yunnanensis; assembly: GCA_039657365.1. Taxonomy (NCBI): domain Eukaryota; kingdom Viridiplantae; phylum Streptophyta; class Magnoliopsida; order Ranunculales; family Menispermaceae; genus Stephania; species Stephania yunnanensis. The sequence continues at coordinate 45,444,728 of CM077585.1, read as the reverse complement.
CAAGTGAATGTACTTAGGTTGGTTTTTTTTTCTCGTTTTATATGTGCATTAATGTAGTGGTTTACCCAGATGAATGAGATAACCAAAAACTTTGTTTTGAAACCTCCTTACCGCAGCATGTTTCTTGTATATTGGAAGTTGATTTCAAAAATTCCATTATTAGCATGTCTTGTTAAAAAAGGTAAATACACTGAATAATCTCAAACTTTGCTTGTTATATCAAATTTATCCCAAACTAAAGATCTTGTTTTAGATTCCAAACTTCACTTGTTACCTAAATTTTATCCCATTTCAATATTAGCATATCTCATTAAAAAGGTAAATAGACTGAATAGTCCAAGACTTTGTTATCTCAAGTTTATCGCAAACTATTTTTTCCTCTCGGTGGCTCAAAAACCTTAATTTTTATTCTCTGATTCTCCTTCTTGATTCTACCTTTTGAATCTCCACCGATCCTCTTTTTTTATCAGCGTTGGTTCCAATAACCTCGTTTGCCTTTTATTAATCAAATAAACTCTCAGATCCATTTAGATCTAAGGATGAGATTGTTAGTTTTATCCCAGTTGCGGCCATTAGATTCATTATTGGCAACGGTCACTTCTTTATGTTTGCATCATTCCCAAAGGCTGTGCATGTATTTGCGTTTATAGGGTTGGCACTCGTTATTAGGGTTTGTTTCATAGGTAGTTGTTCTTTTCTCTTGTCAAAAGGTTGAGATTGTCTTCCCTCATTGGAAGTTTCGTGTTTACTTCCCTTGTTTGAAGTTTTATTTTTCGATATGGTTCGAGTGATATATCTGTGTATTGACGTATTCCAGATGTTTGTTAAGAAAATAGTGATTGATTGTCAAACTATTCCATTGTTACAGTGGCAGTTTTTGAAAGCAAACCTTATGGTGGTTGAATGTTCCTTTGAACAATTAGAATTAGTAAATCAATTTGCTACGGTGATTGATTCTATGTCTCGTCCCTGCTCCATTGAATGGATAAATGAAATTTTATTTCAAAAAAAAAAGTTTATCACAAACTAAAGATCTTGTCTGAGATATTCCAAACTTTGCTTGTTGTCTCTATTTTATCCCATTTCAATTTTGAGGGGTGATTTGTGCTTGTATGGCCAAATTTTGAACAACTTGTTTGGGAATTGAAAACACGTTTTCAACTATTGCCTACAACCATCTTGTTTACTCAACAAGAAGTTTTAGTTTACTAAAGAAGTTTTGTCTTGTAAACAGAAATCAACCCTATAATCAAAATGCTTGGGACAAGATTGAGACAACAAACTAAGTTTGAGATATCTTAGCCATTCTTGCTTGGTATAAAGCTGAGGTAGCAAGTGAAATTTTTGGGATTATTCAATATATTGATTCTTTAAAAAACATTAATTGATATAATTCATGTGAGTCTCTTGATCTCAATTTATTTGTATCTTGTCTACTAAAGTTAAAAACTTTTGAAACGCATGTTACATAATTTATATTAATGTTATGATCATAACCTAATTTTTTTTAATATTGCTCCCTTTTTGGGTTTTTTTATTGGGAGAAATTGTGTGATGCTTTTGATCCTATTAGCCGTTGACGAGGGTATGTTGGTCTTGGTCTGGGTTCATATCCCAGAGTTAGAATTCTTGACTAAAACAGCGATCCGTTGTAAAAGCAAAACGTATTTGAGAACAATGGGGAGGTTATGATATATGGGTTTTGTGCTATTCTCAGGTTTGAGTAATCCCTCAAAAGAACCAGTTGATGATATTGGAAGCTGTTTCAGTTGAGGATCGGCATGCATGTTTATATCAGTATTTGATAGTTCATCTGCATGTAAAGTATAAGAGTCTCACAGGTGCAGATGAGTTTCTCCACTTAGAACTGTAAATCAATTTTGCTCTTTCCCATAGGAAACATCAAATCCCTGTACAGGCGCTTGGCATGCTACATTCTTCAATTATTTATAGTTAATATAAATGGCAAATGTTTGGTAGTTGAACTTGTTATTTCTTCTAAATTTTCTTTCTTTCTTTTTTTCTTTTTCGGTTTGGAGTCTAAATTTTCTTTCATTTTAAATTGTGTTTTGGCATTCATTTCGATTTGAAGGATGTTTGAAATAAATTACTTCTGCTTCCCATGGACAAGGGTGGTTCCAATCAGAGTGAAATGATATTGTTCACTCTTGCACCAACCAATGCATAATGAATGTCGTAACAATGATATTGCTGAAGTGTGGTAACAATGATCTTGCTGAAGTGTGGCATCAAATTGTTTGAAGCCTTGTCGTCGTAATCTTTTTGCATGTTTTAATGGTGCCCAACCTAATAGTGAGATAATATACATCTTATCTAGGTCTTTGCTTGGTAGCTGATCAACTGTGGTACATTTGTCAATTTTCAGAAGCACGCATGAGTGCAATGGAAGTCCTGATCATTCATGAAGTTGGGCATTTTTTTAGGTAAAAGCATATCTTTTGTGTATTGTCTGATCTGCAAAGCAAATTGTTTCAGCTAGTTTTTGGAACTTCAAAAGGTTATTGCCACTTTATTTTTTATTTCACTTAAAGCACACGGGGCACACTACATGGTTTTCCCTTGAAGTCGGCCATCAATCTATAACAATCAAATCAAATGCAGGGGATTCCTAGAAGTTGGTAGTAGTAGAATCATTTGTTGAATGTCCTTTTTTTTGGTCTTAGGACTCCTGTATGCAGTTGCCAAATAGGCTCCGATAAGCCCCGAGTCAAGCTGCTCTACCAGCCTATATATGTTACTTGGACTCGAGTATGGGTGTTGGGTGTGAGTACGTGTCTGAAGGGAGGATTGACTTATTCTCTAATTTAAGGATACGAGAGCTTGGCAAAAAGTGCTTAATAATTTAGACACATGCTTAGATATATGTTTTATTCTTATTTACATTAGGAGGTTTTTTTTTTTTTTTTTGTATTTTTACATTTTGAGTTTTCTTGATACCAAATGTTCTCTTTTTAATGTTGGACATTTTTTAAGTATTGATATGGATACTTTGGGTTAGAGTGAAGTGTATGAGTAACATGCTTCCAGCATCGAGACCTTGCTCAAGGGACTCCTAGATTTCTTCCAGTTGGGTCAACAATTCATTTGGCTAAATCGTTTAAATCTCTTTTAATATGGGTTAATAATATGTTCTACATTTTTTGATTGTATGACTGCAGAATTTGTGACATAGGTTTAATTAGCAATTATCAAAATGAATTTTGTTTCTCCTATTGACGTGCAGGTGGCTATTGAATGAGACACTTCAAAGGAGATGGACTTTCTTCTGCTTCGGTATGTTTTCTGTTTAATTAACGTCATTTCACTTTATATGTCTCACATCGCTGCACTAGCATTATTGAGAGATTTCTAACATCGATTCCAAGTGTTTATACAACTCAAAAGAAGACAACCATTGCATACGTTAGTCCCAATAAAAACTAATGGTTAAGTTCTTTTAATTAAGGGGGAAAATAAATGACAAGAAAACCTTGTAAATTTTGGAAAATGATTGGGTGACTTGTTTTGGACACTTGAAATGGATACTCATTTATTATTGTCCATTGATTTGTGCATTGATGTTTGTGCGCATATAAATCAATGTGTGTCTAAGGACACCAACAATTGGGCGTCAATTTCGAGTGTCTGAAGTGGGTCACCCTAGCACTTATATAGCTCGCACACTAGCAGAAGCCGGACAATTCTCAAAGACAGACAGATGGTAGCACTACTATAATGACAAGTGGCGGAACAACGATTTGGTTCGGACGTAGATCTTGCTCTCAAATAGTAATTCTCATATAAAAACTATCATATAAAAAGCAAGTCGAGACAACTTTTAAGTTTTAACTATATGGGTGTCGGCTTTGAGGGGGGTGGGGTGGGGGCGACTGCGGGAAATATTATACATGGATACCGTAAGGGCCTGCCCTCCTGTGAATGCATACTACGATGACACGGGAGTACGTGATAATCTGCATATTGACATACCCCATTAAGAATGATTACTAGTTTAACATTAATCTAAAGCACAAAATCACAAAATGGAAGAATGAATGCAAATCTTACCTCAGAAAATGATGCACTCAAGTAGCTGTAGTGTTAGCTAAGAAAATGGTGCACCCCTGTATGAAAGGTAAGGGCGTGTACAGCCTTAGCTGGTGTTGTTGGCACCATTACTTTGTCTGCTTGATAGAGCATTGGAAACATTGGAAGGTGAGGTACGTTTTTCATGGTGAAAGCTCTGGTGGGCCTGTTGTGCCCTTCTTAGAAGATAGATGGAAAATTGCAAGCCTTAATGGTTGACTTAAACGACCTTAGCTCAAACGGAAGAGTGAAGAGTTCTTCAATGGGTCTTTTGGCCTAGTTGTGACTCTTTGGTGCTGGTTCAAGTCCGGCAGGTCGTTGCCTCTGTGGCCATGAAAACTGTTTTGGCATGCTGTTCATCATTAGTAATATGTCTTTGTTTTGTTTTTGTATTTCTCACTGTTTTTTAGATCTTTTCTTCAATTTTTGAGGATAATTTTGATTTCATAGCATTGTGTTATTTATTTATTTGTTTATAGATTATTGATACTGGTGATGATCCAAACCTTTTTAGTTACTCCTCACTGCGTGACACATCCAACAGGAGTTAGTTGGTCACCTTCAATCCATAACTTGAAAGAATATAAAAAAGGCATTTTTGGTTTCATAAGATTCGATGATGTTACATGTGTTGCATTTATTGGGTAGTGTACAAAATTTGTTTTGAAGCTTGAGGGATGTAACTCTCTTGTAGCACTATTGAAGGAGGAGCACCATCTATTGTTGCAGTGTAATAACATCTTTATTGCTTTAGTTCCTTCAAATGTTGAATGAATTGGGTCATTGCCAATTAAACTGGAATTATTTGCTTGTAATCATGTTTATTATCAGTATTATTCTTAGATTAATAAAGAAATTATATAAGGTTTGCTAGAAAGAAAGATATTCATCGTCCTTCATTCCTCCATATTATATTCAAATGCATTTCATTTGCTGTTGGGCGGCTGATCAAATTCGAAGATCAGATATAATTTATAACTGAATTAGTATAATATTGAGAATTATGACATCAAAAACTGACAAAAACAATTGCAACAATGAGCATTGATGGGCTTACTTTTTATTGGTTTTTAGTGTAATTACCTACAAAAACTTATAGGCAAGGGGTTGTAGGTGTTATAAACTAAGTTGTAAGTCAATTATAACTTAAGTTGGACTTGTTAGAGACTTAAACATAGAAGACATAAACTAAGAACTATTAAAACAAGTAGAGAAGATGAGACAAGAGAGAAGAGAGCTTGAGTCGAGAAATGTAGAGATTCCTATTCCAACATTAGTATGTGGATTACAATGAGGTTGACACCCTTTATATAGGTCATTTGGAGGTGATGATGATAATTGTACTTATACAATGCGTACAAGTTATATATACTCAACAAGTCATACAACACATCACAAGCAACATTGATAATACATGGAAGAGTTTATGTACATTGGAGATGATTACAAGTTACGTGAAGTGTGGGAGTCATGTTTGATGTTACAATTCAATGTGAGAACCATGCTTCACAATGTGGTCACATACATGCACTAGTGTCCATCCATTTCATAACACTCCCTCTTGGATAACACTTGTTGAAAGAATGTGTCTCGTTAAACTTCTACTAGAAAAAATTATGTGGGAAAAAATCTAATACAAGAAAAAGAGTATAATATTTGTAACGACCCGTAAAGTATATGTGTCATGTGTCATATGTTTCACGTAGGGCTGGCAATTCGTGTTAGCGAGTCGTAAACGTGTCGTGTCGTAAACGTGTCGTGTCATAATTATCCTAAACCCGCACACGACACATTTATTAAACGAGTCACTATTTGTAAACACGACACACGACACGTTTAATAAACAAGTAACATGTTTATTACACGTTTAACACGTTTATTAAACAAATCATGTTTTAACATGTTTAACTCGACTCGTTTATGTACCTGTTTAATACGTTTATTAAACAGATCATGTTTAACCTGTTTAACTCGACTCGTTTGTGTACATGTTTATCAACCTGTTAAACATGCTACTAGATTAATGATATCTCACTACAAAATCAATACAAACAACATAAAATATAAAATTATAAACCCATCTAATACAAGGAAAAATTAAAAATACAAGTTCTCAAATAGTCAAGTTCAAGTTTAATAACCCAACTATAAGGTTATATGAAGTTAACATAGAAGTAAGAGATAAATTCAAGGTTAATGAACAAAAAAGGCTTCGAGTTCTCTAGTTTCCAACAGACTTTGAGCAAGTAGTTGACCGTGGATCATCACTCACACTCAAGTTAAGTACATCTTCTGTGACTGTAATACTCTCCAAATCCAGCTTGACATCTTGCCCTACAACAAATAAAAAAAATGAAGTTTATTAATAATTATAAAGCTTGAGATACTAAAGATAAATAACAGTAAAAATGTCAAAAATAATATAACCTTCTAATCCTGCACATATCCAATCTCGCAAGCAAATAATTGCTTAAATTCTTAAGCTTCCCATGAAAAGTGGAATTCTCACAATTTATTGCATCTTCAACGACATGCAAGTATGCAACGATAAGAGATTATCATGAAAATCATTTCCATTCCAAAAGCAAATTAAACATATATGCGGGCGCAAAAAGCAAATGAAGGGCATTTTAAACTTCCAAGCATTTCTTGACAAAGCATCAAAGTACAAATAAAAGGCATTCAAAAAACAAACATGGAAGAAATGATCTCTCAGATAGTTATATCCCAAAACTACTTCATTGCCTAAACAATGTTCATTCTCTTATTCGATATAGTAGGCAAAAATTATGAGCTAGGTTTAAACAAATACATAATCGGCGAATCGCCCCGTTAATTCTTACAACAAAGAATAAAATCCCCTCACCTCCATTTCTTCATTGCTTGCTTAATCAATACTCAAATTTTCATATGAATGAGAACAAAACTTCTCAACATTTGTAAAAATTAGTAACAATTAAGATTGAAAAAAAAAAAATCCATACCAAAACTCCAATGCAATGCAATCAACTCCTCTGATTCCTCTCCCTCTCTTCGTCCTGGGCCTCTGCGGCAGAGGCGGCAGAGGCGGCGGCGGCGGCGGCGGCGATCTTCTTCTTATTGGCGTCGATGGCCTTGGCGACCTCCGCCGGCATATACTTCTCGTCGTGCTTAGCCAGGACCTCGGTGGCGGAGAAGAAGCAGCCGATCCCCCTGGCCTTCTCAGTCACGGCCGCCGCCGCCTCCTTATCGGGATCCTCCAGGGGCCTAATAAGCCCTCGACGACGACCGAGTGGCCTTCACGGAACAAGTCCGGGAGGGGGCCCTGGTAGCGGATAAGGATGTCGACGATGAGGTCGGTGACGACGAACTCCATGAAGGGGGAGGGGGGCGGGCGCGGGCGACGCCGCCCTCGAGGACAAGCCGCCGAGGCGGAATCGGGACTTGTTAAGGTTTTGGGTGAACTTATCTAGGGCTTCCGTGGGGGTGATGTAGAACACCACCGCTCCTCGAAGGAGCTCGGGACCACCACGATGAATCCCGCCACGCAGCCGAAGCTCATCGCGTAGGTCCGAGCCGCCGGTTCGAGTTGCTGGCGCAAACATTCTCTCGTTTACTGGCGGCGCTGATGGTGATGGGGGCGATAGTGGGTGGGGGGGGGACGAGGAGGCGGAGATGGGTGGAGGTGGAGATAGGTCGGTTGTCGAGAGAGAGAGAGAGAGAGAGAGAGAGAGAGAGAGAGAGAGAGAGAGAGAGAGAGAGATTTTGTTTGGTTTTGAACTTTTGATAGTTTTTAGGGTTGGAAATGAAAAATTTGTATTTATATGTAAATAATTATGCGAGTCATAAACGAGTCACACGGGTTAACACGTTAACGACTCGTTTATTAACCGTGTATAAACAGGTTAACCTGTTTATGACCCACATACATTTTTGCCAAACCCACGACATGTTTAAGGTCATGTCGTGTCGTGTCGTGTTAAACGTTTCATGACCCAAATTGTCAGCCCTAGTTTCACGTGGGTTTAGGCCGAGCGGGGCCAAGTGTCGTAGAGAACTTGAGTCGTCATAATATTGCTTTGTAGTATAATATTTGTTGATTGCCTCATTAAAAACCTTGTTAGGAAAACTCAGTAGGACAAAACCATAGCTAAGGAAAAGAGTGCAACACATTGGTACACTTAGAGATAGTATAAATGTCTCATTAAAACCTCTACTAGAAAAATCCCGTGGGAAAAATCTAGTAAAAGAAAATGTGTACATTAATAGCTCTCATAATTTATTTTTTTATTTTTTTATATGAGGTATAATACTGTTATAATTGCTTTATTAAAAACCTTCCTAAAAAATCCAGTGGGATAAAACTATAGCGGAAGGAAAAGAATGCAATATATTAATCAATCTAGATACGGAGTTTTAATATTGTTAGAATTGTCTCATTAAAAACCTTTGCAAAGAAAACCTAGTGGGATAAAATCATAGCAAAGGGAAAAAGAGTGCAATACATTAATCAATAACTCATTTTGATTCACCTCCTCATGTTCACATTGGTGAGACATCTTATGCATTTTGTTGCACATGGACATCGTTTTCTATATGAGCCATTTAATATTTAAGCATATGATTGTTACTTTTTCGTATATAATACTTGCATCAAGTAATTGATTCATAACTTGTTGCTACTGAATGATCATTTGAACTTCGAGTTCATATTAATTTATACATGGATCATAATACAACAAATTTAATGCAATTTGATGTGTTTCAAGTAATTTCACGTCATTCCTTTTGAATTGGCTTATATCTCCCATAATGGTGGGAAAACTGCTTTATCAAAGTGACAATCACTACAAAAAAATCGCAAATCAGAAACGGAATTTTCCGTTTCTGATTTGCGAAATTTCCGTCTCTGAATTAAATCAGAAACGGAACAGAGACGGAACGCGTTCCGTCTCAAAACGTCGTCGCGATACGATCGAAACGGAAAATGGATTCCGTTTCGATTAGAGACGAATAGAGACGGAAAATATCCGTTTCGATTAGAGACGAATTTGAGACGAAATTAGAAACGAACAGAGACGAACGAAAATGGATTTTATTTCGAAATGGTACATTTGTAATTGCATTCTGTCTCGATTCCGTTGCTTGATTAGCAACGAATCGAGACGAATTAATAAATTTATGAATTCCGTGTCGATTCCGTTTCTAATCGAAAGAATCGAGAGACGGAATCAGAGACGGAATGCAAAGATTCCGTCTCTGATTCCGTCTCTAATTAGAAACGGAATCAGAGACGGATTATTCCGTTTCTGATTCCGTCTCTGATTCCGTTGCTAATTAGAGACGGAATCAGAGACGGAATTAATATTTCCGTCTCTGATCCGTTTGTGATTGATAAAAATATTTCTGGAAAATTAGAGACGGAATAGCAACGGAAAATTTGAATTCCGTTGCTAATCCGTCTCTAATTTTCTGTTTTGTTTAAATATGGCACTGATACATAAGCCAATCGATTCTCCAACCTAAAAAATCAAAATACAACCCGATATGACATACATACTCCATCGCCTGCACCCCCTCCAACAACTCCTTGAGGGTGCTAACATCCCCCAAAGAAGCCAAATTGCGCATCCATACATCAAAAATATATATCAACAAAAATTCAAAAGAGAAGGAAAAAATGTGAAACTCAAAATTAGCCCAAAAATTTATATATCCACTGAAAGTTGTAATGTATTACAAAAGCTCCATAAATTTGGAAGTATACACAAAAACCAACCACACCTATCGTTCAACAAGCAAAAAAAAAAAAAAAAAAGAACACTCACAAAAGGTCCAAAATTTGGAAGTATACACAAAAAGGACTTCATTTAATAAGTAAAACGCAGCTTTGAAGCATTTCGAATCTCCATCCGAGGGCAACAACCAAAGGAGTATGCACTGAAAGAAGTAGGCAAAGGAGAGATTAATTAGTTTGAGGTACTGCAGCTAGCGCGCTAATTCCAAAGTATTAGCGCTAATTAGCCACCGCGATATTTTTCCATTTTGGAAATCAAGCTTTAAATTTGTAATTTTTGATTTCCTGGCTTCCTAACACGGCTATAAACGGTCATATGGGAATTTCCTATCATGATAAAACCACCACAAACTTGGTTTTAACATAAGGAAGACAAAACACATTCAAAACTTGCAAGATCTACAAAGAGAAGAATGGCATAAGTGCAAGAATGCTAAAAGGGAAAAGAGGAAAGTTAAGCACAAACCTATCATGTAAGTATGATTCTAGAACTCATCCTCTCACCCAATCTAAACTCTTGTGTGCTCCAAAGGCGACAAGCCATGTGTTCCTACTCAAAAAATAAAAAAAAAAAAACAACCAAATGGGGTTCAAGAAAAGCATTGAAGAACATAAAAAAACCATACAATGTTGAATAAGAATGCTTCCAAAAAAAAAACATGATCATCAAGCAAATGCGATCACGATCGAAGTTGGTGTCAATGTTGCTATTTTCCTACGCATAGGAGATGGCGAACAATGTTTCTATAAGTTGGACCTATCATGTAAGTTGAGTTGTAAAACATGTATAACATGTTTTATAAGGGATGGTTACGTCCTGGCCGAGTTTAAGGGTCGCTAACACAAAGGGATAAATTAATTAGTTTGAGGTCCTCGCAGTTAGCGCGCTAATTCAAGTATTAGCGCGCTAATTAGCCACCGCCAGTGGATTTTTGACTTTTGGAAATCAAGCTTTCAATTTGAATTTTTGATTTCCTGGATTCCTAGAACGGCTATAACCGGTCATATTGGAATTCCTATCACATAAAACCACCAATAACTTGGTTTTAACATAAGGAAGAAGAAACACATTCCAAAATTCAAGATCTACAAAAAGAAGAAATTTGATTTTTTAGAAGGAGCAATAGGAGATCACTATAAAACCACCAAAAACTTGGTTTTAACTATAATATACTAGTGTTTGAAACAAAGTAAACCACCAACAATAAACTCATTCAAGTAACTTAAAAAGTCTACACGACAAACTATTGAAAGGAAGTGATTCGATCGCTAATTAAAATAGAATAGCCAAGAGAAGATTCACCTCGATAAGCACCTAAGCCACGCCCCCAAAGCCTCCATAACCCCCACCAAGCTCACTGCCTCCACTATACCCACCACGCCTACCTCCGACACCTGGAGTCCTATAAGGACCAAAATCACCACCACCAAAAAAAAAAATGAGTTTAACATGCAAATGAAACAAATCGTCTACAACATGCTCATCGTCAAAAGCAATGAACCCATTCCCTCGAGAACGATAGGAAAAACTAAAACCCGCCTTTCCGAAAAACAGGGAAAAATAAAAGTAAAGGAACTTCATCATCGAACCTTCTACTACATCGAGGCTTCAACAAACCCGCCTTTCGACGCCTGATTGATGCATAAGTTATCATGGATTTTATTTTTAATACATTATCCTCCCCAAAATAAATTTTTTTACCTCGGTTTAAGTAAAATATACTATAAGTAGCGAATGTTAGCGAAATTAATCCATGGGAGAAGAAAACATCTTTGTTTGTTGTGTGCAAATCTTATGCGTTGCGGAGTTCTCTCGAGTGCTATGATGAAGAAAGTGGTAGAATCGACAGGGAGCAACATCTTCATGCCATAGCAAATGAATTTGGGAAATCGATAAAGGGTCCTTTTCCGGTCATCTGTGTTGAGAACATGTAGGCTATTCTTCTTCTACGGACATGCCATAATAGAAGAAGAAGAGCCTACATGTGCCGAACACTGATGACCGAAAAACGACCCTTTATCGACTTCCCAAATTCATTTGCTATTGCATGAAGATGTCGCTCCCCGTCGATTCTACCACTTTCTTCATCATAGCACTCGAGAGAACTCCGCAACGCATAAGATTTGCACACAACAACAAAGATGTATTCTTCTCCCATGGATTAATTCTCGCTAACATTCGCTACTTATAGTATATTTTACTTCAAAACAAAAAAAAGAATTGGGGGAGCAAAAGCGAAAAAAAATAAAATCCACGATAAAATATGGAACATCGACCTAAAAATGCACAAAAAGAAGTGTGAATCATAACGTAATTCGATGAATTTCTAAAGTTGTCTACACTATAAAACTTTTAATCTAAGCATTTGAAACAAACAACAAGTGAAGTACCTATGTATCACCAACCTGCTCATCTCTCGAGAGCCACGCTTACGTCTCACGCCCAACATTGTCCCCTTGTTGGGGTGGATCGACCGGATCTATTTGCGGCGGTTGTTGCTGGTCATGAGGTGGCGGTGGTGGTGGCGGTGGTGGTGGTTGGTGCTCAGCTAGGTCTATTTCGTCCATGTCCATCCCAAGACGCCGTTGCATGAAGTGCATAACCTTTCGTAGTTGCTCCGCAACGACATCGAACTCGCCCGCGCACCACATCCGGAGTCTGCGACGTGCTAGCACCAGGAGTTCCGTATCTCCTCTTCTTTCTCCCTACGGACCCGAGTCCGTAGACACGTCCTTTGGAAGACTCACCCGCCACATTGAGGTACACCGCCTCATCATCCACCGATTGCTCCGGTGCTCAGGTCGCTCCTGACGTCTGCTCTGGAGCCTTTCCTGCATATATGCACAACAAACAAAGTACATGATATGGGGTAAGTGATAGACTTAATAATATTTTACATTTCATTTCTATACTTACATAGAACCGCTCTGATCTAGTATCGATGAATGTCGTCCTGTCGTGATTAACGGTGTGGAGATGCAAGTACAAATCATTCACCGACGGTGGCGTCTCGGATGAATCAGCCTGCGTGCAGGACCAAGCATAGTGAACAAGAGTATAAATGTACAAAATATCCTAAATGTTAATAAATACTAACCAATCTTTCTTGGGTAGTCACAAATGACACGGAACCACCACCGTGCTTCGAGGGTCCGGTCCCAGGCCTTCGACCTCGGTGTTCCTATTCTCCGTCGCTTGCTAGACCTAGCCTCGGAAGTCCTCGCTCTCCCAAAGATCGCAAGTATCTCCTCCATGCCTCATCTCAGTAACATAAACCGCCGCACCCGATTCTTCTTCAACTTGTGCATCAACGCGGTGTACCTTGTGCTCGCAAGATCGTCGTACGCCGCTCGCACGAGATCCTCGGGAAGCGCATCATCCCATCTAAAAAATATCTACAAATTGGCGATTGCTATTGTTAGCACTTATTTGAGAAAATAGTATAAATCATAAGGCACATGGTAGTTTTGTTTACCTTCCATTGTCGCCGATATTGGTCTTTATGATGAGGCGGTGCAGACTTCCAACAATACCCTTCAGAATCATCCATCGTTTAAAAACTTTTGTCATCCTCCGTGCACAAAAGTGCGAAGGATGCAACTCCCCGTGTTTCATGAACATGCATATTCGACAAAACTACTTATTCAATATTTGACATCCATATTGAAATTGACATATAAAAGTTAAACGCAAACTTACGTATCATTGGCAATCGAGTGATAGGGATCCCCGCACGCGAGGGCCTCCATCCCCGGCCTCTGAGGTGGCCGCGGAGGGCCCGTCACCTCCAACCCCGCTCTTACGTCTTCTGTCGTCGGATGCTTTGCCGGTGATGCTTTGTGGTGGGGGTGCGAGCCTCGTGGGTAAAGGAGTCATTGATGTCGGAGAAGGTGTGGGGAAGTGTGTAGTAGGCATAGTTCTTGATGACGAAGAAGATGGTACGACGACCCCGACGGTATGGAAGGGGAAGGTGACGCAACGGGCGTATCGTGCTCGAGAGACCGAGAAGTCGGAATCGATGATGGAGGTATCGAACCACGACCTCCACCGCCACGATGGCCTCCTAATGGCAAACCTCGACATCCCCTACGACCACGTCCGGCCATGATACCTAATTAACAATATTCACGAGTAAAAGATCAGAAAAAAAGGGCATAAGAAAAAAAGAAGAAATTCAGTCTATATTATTGGACTTAATAAGAACAAAATCCATGCAAATAAAAGTAACTACATTATTGGTCGTTGACATATCATATACAAACTTTATTCGCTATCATCCGTTTCAAATTCACTCTCATGAGTAGAAGGTGATGATTCTTCTTCGATTCATCTCCACTATAAACTTCATCGCTTGGACCCGCTTCAACAATAAATCGAGTCCCATCGGAACATCCAGATTGTTGATATCGGCGTCGCATCATCGACTACGCACGTGGTGGGCATCCCATCTTGGAAAGCAATATCTGCCGAGCCCTGGTCATTATCGTCTTTGCTAGTTTCCTCGTCGGCCGAATTTTGGTGACAACAACAAACCGCTAGCCATTCTTGTCGATCGTTCCGCATAGAAGGGTACGAAAGGAAGTAGACTTGAGTGGCTTGCATTGCCGCATACAAATGGCTCGTAGTTGTTATATCGTCGACTTCGTTGAACCTCTACCAATTGAAGTGTTGGGTGAGTCCTCACACCATGATTCGGTGTAGGGTCATACCATTCGCACTTAAACAAGACCACACGTTTGAGGCCGGTATACTCAATCTCCACAACCTCTTGCAAGATCTCCATAATAGTTATGGGAAACATCGAGCGTAGTTTGAACCCTTCACCAAAACACCGCTGCTCTGCGTCGATCTATTAACGTCATATGTTGCGGAGTGGAACTTATACCCATTAACAAGGTAACCAGGGTAGACAGTACATGATCGACTAGGACCAACAGAAAGATCAACGAGCGTCTCGTCAACTATAGAATTCCGAGCCTATTCGACAAAATTAGAGATGCAATATGACACATTAGTTATGGGAGAAACATTTGAATCTATAACGTACAAAAAGTAATGCCCTTACATATGTTTGAAACCAAATGGGGAAGTTGTGCTCTAGACTACTATCAACTTGCGACTCCCCCATTGCTTGAGTGATTTCATCGACGAATATCCTAGAAGAAACGAACGTGTAAGTCGGATGTATTAATAATGTATGAACAATGAATGTACTTGCATTAATGAAAGAAATTGATGGACATACGAACGTAAGGAGCGATCTCTCGGACAATTGAGCGGATGTACGAATGAGCGGCATTATACTCCTCGCTTCTGTTAAGTACCGCTCCTTCGACTTGCCCATGGGTCGACGGGATAAGTGAAAATTGAGAAATTGCCAACGAAGTTCGGTGTGGGCCCGATATCGCCATCGTCGTTACGTGGCACTTTGTCATGCAACGTAAAGACGTGATCTTCAAGTAGTAAGAACAAAAGGATGTGACCTCTTCGACCAAATAAGCATTACACATGGAGCCCTCAACCTTTGCTTTGTTTCGCACATTGTTCTTCAAATGTTTAAGGTACCTATATGAATGTTATAGGAAATGTTGATATAAAACCTATTGAATGGGAAAATAATATCAAGGGCTCAAGATAGTACCTCTCAAATGGATACATCCATCGAAATTGAACGGGACCGCCAGGACGGGCCTCGTAGGCCAAGTGGATTGGTAGGTGTTCCATAGAGTCAAATAAGCTTGGAGGGAAAATTTTTTCCAACTTGCAAATGATTTTTGGAATTTCGGACTCTAAGACCTCCATATCTTGGATACTTACACATTTCGCGATAGAAGGGACCGGAAAAATAGGCTTAATTCGCTAATTGCAACCCAAACCGGGTTTGGGAGAAGTTCTCTCGAATGCAATTGGTATCAACCGTTGCATGAATATATGACAATCATGGCTCTTCATGCCGAACATTCGCAGCTTCTTTGGATCTACACATCGACCAAGATTCGATGCGTAACCATCAGGAAAACGCAACTTTTCAACCCACTCGCACAATTTTTGTCTTCTTGATGTATCAAGAGCATAGCACCCAAGGACGTAAGTATTTGTCGCCGAATCAATGTGTTGAGAAGGTCGGTGACAATATTCACGAATATCTTGCCTCGATTTTGCATTGTCCTTACTCTTGCCCGGTACACACATAATAGTGTTGAAAATGTTGTCAAAAACATTTTTCTCGATGTGCATGACATCTAAGTTGTGGCGGATCAAGTTTGTCTTCCAATACGGCAAGTCCCAGAATATGCTCTTCTTCCTCCATCCCGAATTCTTAGCTATCCGCCCATTCACAGATTCAGCGCCGATTTCTGTCACCTTCATCAAGCCAAACGATTCAATTTCTGCCAAAATTTCTTCACCAGACCGCAAAGCGGGCGGATCATCAGTTATGACCATTTTGCCTCTAATGAATTTTTTTTTGTCTTTCCTTAATGGTGATGACTTCTCCAAGAAACGACGATGACAGTCAAACCACGATGTCTTACCTCCATTTCGCAATTGAAATGCATTTGTATCCTCCATACAATATGGACAAGCGTACTTACCGTGTGTGCTCCAACCGGACAACATGCTATATGCGGGGAAATCACTAACAGTCCATAAAAGGGCAACTCGCATGACAAAATTTGTCTTGGTGGAAACGTCGTATGTAACCACCCCAATGTTCCATAAATCTTGCAACTCTTTCACAAGCGGCTGAAGGAACACGTCGATTTTCTGCTTTGGGCTGGTCGGTCCAGGAACGATAACCGTTAAGAACATAAACTCGATTTCATGCACATCGACGGTGGAAGGTTGTAAGGAGTCAAAATCACGGGCCACGAAGAGTACGATTTCCGGAAATCCCAAATACTTGAAAACCATCGGTGCACAATCCTAAACGAACATTCCGAACCTCGGCGGCAAAGTCTTTATTGACGTCATTAAAATGTCTCCAAGCAATCGAATCGAACAGTGTTGCATAACATCTTCGGCGATGAATGATCTCCATGCCATCGCATATGTTTTGCGGTTGACTCGACGCATACAATCGTTGCAACCGAGGGGCCCAAAGGGAAGTAGTACATTCTTTTGCAAGGGCGGTTTTTTGTGTTCCGACCACGACCTCGTCGATGTGCAACGTATCGTGATTTCCCACAAAATTTACATGACGTCAACTCGAGTCCACTCCCCAATAAATCATACATTGGTCCTCACAACAATCTATTTTCTCAACAGTAGACCTAGACCTCGCATTAGTCTTTTAGTGGCATAAAAATTCTCAACCATTGAGTTGTCATTTGGCAAACAATCCTTCATGAGTTTAATGATTTCATTATACCCTCGTTCGAGATATATGATGTTCGGACTTGATCGCAAGTAATCTTGCCATTGCGGACAACGTTGTCATGGTTTCGCAACCAGGCCACAATTGTTCCCTACTTGCATCAATCATGTCATATAGTTGGCGTGCTTGGGGTTTGGTGATTCTTCCACGACATTCCAATTGAAACTTGGACTGCCACGTTGTGTAGCATCTCGCGGTAAGGTGTCGGATCGTAGCCTCGAACATCAAGCATCATCAATATGGCAATCCATTGCGTGAAAATTTTGCGGCCCTTCATCTCCGTTCTCACCATGTTCGTACCAACCGTGATATCCCCGGACAAATCCATACCTACATAGGTGGTGCTCAACCGTTTCGACGTCCAGTGCACGGAACAAGTCGACATTTCTTAAAATTGCACGGACATCTAATCTTCCGTTCACTTTGGTATGTAGGACAATGTTGTTTTGCAAATGATATAAATTCTTTAACCTTCGCCGCGAATTCAATTCGAACATAACCGTTGTCGAGCCGGTTGTACATCCGATCTCTGTTTGTAGACGACATTCCTAGTCGAACGTAACCCTTGTCGAGCCGGTTGTCTATTCAAGTAATGAAATAATAATGATTAAGATGATAAGAAGCCTCCAAAATGGAGAATATTGTAAATCGGAAATGCGATCTACACCATCTAAAGAGAACAAATTGATAGCTAAGTGAAAGAACGAGGTTCGCACATTAATGAGTCATCACAATCTAAAGAGAAGGAATTGATTGAGTTATGTTCTTTATGTAAGAAGCTTGGGCATTATCAAAAGGATTGTTGTAAATGACTCATAATAAACATGTATAACATGTTTAATAAGGGTTGGTTAGGCCCTGGACGAGTTTAAGGGTCGCTAACACAAAGGGAGAAAAAACCTTTTTTTGAGTTGCTGCAGCTAGCGCGCTAATTCCAAAGATTAGCGCGCTAATTAGCCACCGAGATATTTTTGACTTTTGGAAATCAAGATTCACATTTGAATTTTTGATTTCCTGGATTCCTAACACGGCTATAAACGGTCATATTGGAAATCCTATAATGATAAAACCACCACAAACTTGGTTGTAACATAAGGAGAAGAAACACATTTCAAAATTCAAGATCTACAAAGAGAAGAAATTTGATTTTTTAGAAGGAGCAATAGGAGATCTTTGTGGGCATTGTTAAGTCCTCAAATCCAAGACCTTTGAGGCTTTCAAAGGAATATAAGAGTCTACACCATCTAAAGAGAACAAATTGATAGCTAAGTGAAAGAACGAGGTTCCCACATTAAACTCATGAATAGAGAATAAATTGACAAAGTTAGGAAGTCATTAATGAGTCATCGCAATCTAAAGAGAAGGAATTGATTGAGTTATGTTCTTTATGTAAGAAGCTTGGGCATTATCAAAAGGATTGTTGTAAATGACTCATAATAAACATGTATAACATGTTTAATAAGGGTTGGTTAGGCCCTGGACGAGTTTAAGGGTCGCTAACACAAAGGGAGAAAAAACCTTTTTTTGAGTTGCTGCGAGTTAGCGCGCTAATTCCAAAGATTAGCGCGCTAATTAGCCTCTCGCGATATATTTTTGACTTTTGGAAATCAAGCTTCACATTTGAATTTTTGATTTCCGGATTCCTAACACGGCTATAAACGGTCATATTGGAAATCCTATAATTATAAAACCACCACAAACTTGGTTGTAACATAAGGGAGAAGAAACACATTTCAAAATTCAAGATCTACAAAGAGAAGAAATTCGATTTTTTAGAAGGAGCAATAGGAGATCTTTGTGGTCATTGTTGTTAAGTCCTCAAATCCAAAGACCTTTGAGGCTTTCAAAGGAATATAAGAGTCTACACCATCTAAAGAGAACAAATTGATAGCTAAGTGAAAGAACGAGGTTCCCACATTAAACTCATGAATAGAGAATAAATTGACAAAGTTAGGAAGTCATTAATGAGTCATCACAATCTAAAGAGAAGGAATTGATTGAGTTATGTTCTTTATGTAAGAAGCTTGGGCATTATCAAAAGGATTGTTGTAAATGACTCATAATAAACATGTATAACATGTTTTATAAGGGTTGGTTAGGCCCTGGACGAGTTTAAGGGTCGCTAACACAAAGGGAGAAAAAACTTTTTTTGAGTTCCCTGCGGTTAGCGCGCTAATTCCAAAGATATTAGCGCGCTAATTACCCTCTCGCGATATTTTTGACTTTTGGAAATCAAGCTTCACATTTGAATTTTTGATTTCCTGGATTCCTAACACGGCTATAAACGGTCATATTGGAAATCCTATCATGATAAAACCACCACAAACTTGGTTGTAACATAAGGGAGAAGAAACACATTTCAAAATTCAAGATCTACAAAGAGAAGAAATTTGATTTTTTAGAAGGAGCAATAGGAAATCCTATCATGATAAATCCTATCATGATAAAACCACCTCAACTTTGCAATGCTAACAAGTATTACGACTTTAATATTCCTGGATGCCGCATATAATGTACGTAGGAACACCTAACACCCCAAATATTTATTGATAGATGGAAATACATAAGGCACATGGTTAATTTAAATTGGAAAGTCTTTCAAGATAAAATAGCTTCTTGCCTTCAACTCCGATGTTTACTAGAAAATCATCCATCAAATGAACCATAGCGGAAACTTAAATAATTCTCATGTCACCCGACGGATTATTCCATAAATTTGCGAAATTAGATAAACAAGGGGACTAGAACGCCAACTGACAGACGCAAATTTTTCGCAATATAACAACCAAGCGAGCTTCAGGGACTTCCTCAAAACCGACAAAAGGTGAATGATCTCTATGAAAGCTCAAGAGCTCTTGATCATGAGTGTTGCACATTATAATGAACATTAAAAAACAAATAAGAAATGAAGATTGTAGTAAGACTCCAAAACAAAAAATTCCTTGCTAACCCGATCCGAATCGAGACCGAGAGAGCGAGAGATCTCGCGATGACGGAGACCGGCGCGACGAGACGGAGAGACCGAGAGAGACGGCAAGACCGAGAGACGGAGAGCACCGAGAGACCGGACGGCGAAACGAAGACCACCGGGAACGACGTCCGAGAGCGGAGCACCGGAGCGACCAGCTCGCACGACCGGACGGAGAGAGACGAGACGATCGAACGGGATGGACGTGCTCGGGACGAGACGATCGGCCGGCGCGACGAGACGGAGAGACGGATTTAGGTTTTTGGGGTTTTTTCGTGGGAATGATTTGGGGATTTCGTGTTTTGTTGCGGGGGGGTGCGGGAAGGAGAAGACGCTGCCAGATCGGAAAAAATACAAATCTCGAGGAATGATGAACGGCCATAAGAAATGAAGAATTTGGCGGGAATGGTGGCGCCAATTTTCGAGACGAATTTAATTCCGTCTCTAATTCCGTCTCTAATTCCGTCTCGATCCGTCTCAAATCCGTCTCGAATATTTCCCTGTCGGTTCGTCGCTAATCGTGTTACATTTAGAAACGGAACTTATTCCGTTTCTAATTCCGTTTCTGATTTAGAAACGGAAATAAGTTCCGTTTCTAATTCCGTTGCTGATTTGCTGTTTTTTTGTAGTGAATTAACAAAATTTGCTATAAATAAATTCCCTATTAGGGATCTAAGACATCTTATAATATAATTAATGGAGAGTTAAATCAATATAAGTCTCTTATTGATATGCCTTGAGATAATCTCCAGTTGATAAGAAAATCTAATTCGATAAAGGATGTTCGTGCGAATTTACGATATTTTCGCATTATTGATGATTATGGATAATCAACTAAATCTTTCCACATTATGGATGTCATTTAATTTATGACAACACTCGTTTTAATATGCTTTATATATTCCAGAAATTAAAGTCGGGAATATTATACTCAGATTAAATCATATTCATATAGATAAATTTTCTATTATTCTGAGTAGACTTCTTCTGAACAAGACAATAACAATAAAATTGTTGTACTAGATATTGTATGAACATTAGCCTCCATTAAGTTCGAATTCGAGAAATATTCACTTTTATATTATAATGAACATGCATGTAACTCGATTCACAAGACATAAACTCATCGCCTATATTTAGGTCATGATTTAAACACGTCTCGACATGCCTGTTTTATCGAGCCATTTTCAATGATAAAATTCATAATATTTTGCATCTGATTTTAAGGCATGGAAAATGTGGCAAAAATATTCAAGTATATATATGACAATATTTAGGCAAAATAATATTTCATGTATAACAAAAAAATGTCAAAATTATGAGCGCTTATTGTCAATAATTATTTGCCATTTGTAGTGTTGCACCACTTTTGTTCCAATTTTTAGCGGAATTGTTAATACAACCTTTACATGATATTTTCACATTTTCCACGTCCATAAGTTTATTATTGCGATCATGATCATTATATGCAACATATGCTTCTTAATTTGAAGATGAACTAATTGGACGAGAGCGATATTATATTTATAATATCTTATTATTTTACTCAGCTATTATGAGACAATAAATCAATCATTAATATTTATTGGATTGACGCGCGTACTCGATATTTGTTGCTACAATAAATCGAGGCGAGCTGCGTGACCTTATTTTTATTGTCTCATCAGTCATATTTTCACATAACCTTAACATAGAGGTAATTAAAATTACAGAATTATAATTAATATTTGACTGATTAAATTTTGTAGCTTGAGACTCAATCGCTCATTTTGAGTTTTTGGAGCATTACCTCTTTTAGTATTTATATATTTATAACTCCATATAGTGAAAAGATATATAAAGCGAAATAGTCACTTTTCAAATCTCTAAAGAGATATTGACAAATGATTTAAATTTTGTATAATACAACATAGTCTTACATAGATGTTTTATTCATAAATTATAGTATCTAATTGTCATAGTCTTACATAGATGTTTTATTCATAAATTATAGTATCTAATTGTCATGACAAGTAATTCTTGTTGGTGATATAATAAGACAACAAGTTCAACTATAGTTGAATAATATTTTGAAAATAAATTTAATATAAAATAGTTTTCCCATTTTTATGTAAAAATATCACATATAATTAAATATATGTTTACAACTTGATTCATTAATAAACAAAATGTAATATTCGTATGAGTTAGTGAGACAACCTCCAAGTTGGGTGACGAGACATAATCTACTTAATATCATGCCTCCTCGAACGGGATAACCAATCTCCTTTTTAATGTTTAGCTTTACTAGAGACAAAGCTTACCCACTATCAACTTAAACTTATAGCATTATTTCTATTATAAAATCAAGAATAGAACAATAACTAATCGTTTGTAGTTTTAAGAGAAAAACTATATGTCACACATTGACTTTTGATTTCTGATATAGAAGATCGTATAAGACGCATCTACAAAGCATACTTTCGTAGTCGGTGACGTTACAATGCATAGTATATGAATAAAGTACATTTACATAATTAAATATACATGTAACAAAAAAGAAATTAACCATGATACAACAACAACAACAACATAGCCTCGGTCCCAAATTAACCATGATAACATGGAAATAAATTGAACTTATTTAAATTAATAAAAATTATACTTTCTTATATTTATATCTTTGAAAAGCTTCTTGATCTTTAAGACTTCCTCTTGTAGAGCAACTTCGTGTTGATAACGTGTTGTAAACTAAGTTGTAAGCCAACTAGAACTTAAGTTGGACTTGCTATAAACTTAAGCATAGAAGACATAAACTAAGAACTACTAGAACAAGTAGAGAAGATGAGACAAGAGAAAAGTGAGCTAGAGTTGAGAAATGTAGAGATTTCTATTCCAACATTGGTGTGTGAATTACAATGGGGTTGACACCCTTTATATATGTCCATTTGGTGATGATGATAATTGTACTTATACAATGTGTACAAGTTATACATACACCACAAGTCATACAACACATCACAAGCAACATAAACAATACATGGAAGAGTTGATGTACATTGGAGATAATTACAAGTTACATTAAGTGTGAGAGTCATACTTGATGTTATAATTCAATGTGAGAACTATGCTTTACAATGTGGTCACATACATGCACAAGTGTCCATCCATTTCATAATAGTAGGCTTAAATTATGGCAGTTCCATTATATCTTTTTAATTTCTCATGAGGTTATGGGTTGGGGCGCTTGACTAATCTTGCGAAAATAATCAAACTAAAGTAAGAAAGGATTGAAAAAGATTATTACACTTAAGAATATAAATATAAAATGAATACAATAACTTGACAAAAGCTTTGAAGAAAAAATCTAAAAGCGATGTGGAATATTCAAACATGATCCAACTGCCGGCGAAACAACATAAATGTGTCAAAAATAAAATTTCCAGATTTTTTTTTGGAGGCTAAAATTTCCAAAAAAAATTTTCTCGAGGCTGAAATTTGGAAATATTTGATTGATGCTTGGCTGGGCGATGTTTTCTTTAAAGCCTTGGAACCCTCGGCATTGAAGATCAAATAGTGCCCCTACTAATACAAAGTCCAATTCTGGTAGGTTGTTTATAGAAAAATGGTTTTTCTTTGACCCACTTTTGACTTATCATTTTCAAGTGCACTTGATTGTAACTGTTAATTTTTGCATATACGTGCATACTTGCAAAACAAACAAGGTTTGAATTTGGGGCAGCCTGTTTTATATTCAATTTAGTTTGTTGTATGACTTTGACGTCTTCTTTTGATAGGAACTTAGGGCCTAGTTCTATTCTACTAAGTTTTAAATTGGTTTCAAATTTGGTAGTGTGCTGTCAGGCAAGTTAAGGCTTACTAAATTATAGCTCGATTGCTTGATTATTTTGAGGGTTTCGGCGATAGTTTAAGCCAAATGACCTCTGTGTGAAATGAGGGTCCTCACATCATTACTTTTACTGAAATCCTCAAATTAAGGTTCAATTTAGTTGGAAGTCATGATTTGAACACCAAGAAAAAAGTCTTTTTTTTTTTTTTTTTTTTTTTTTTTTTTTTTCCAACTGTTCAGATTTTAAGCGATAGATACATTTGCTTATAGATACGAGAAATTAGTCTTTTGTTTTTTGAGGAACATATGAGAAAAGATCCTTGTTTTAGACACCTTACCAAGCCTTCTTGTTGGCAAACTATCGATGTGAAGCATCTTCAAGGGTATATAATAAATATTACAGCAAATTCCTCATTAATTAGTAAATAATTTGAATAAAGGTTAATTATCAGAGACAAATAAAAAAAATCTCAGATCATAATTTTAAACTTGGCAAATCTGGGTCTCTCAAATTGAAAACCAATTAGCTAACCTAGTTGAACGACTTCTCTTGAAAAAACAAACGAAACCTTTTACTCAACCAAATCATAGCAAAAGCTTTTCTCTTATGATCACTCTTCTACCGGAACCGGAAGTGAACGATAATGAATCATATGAAAACCTGAGTGCGATTACCTTTTAGTCCCACATAGCTCATTTAATGAGAGGCCTAGTACTTCCAGAGATAAAATCGATCTTGTACATATCTTTGGTAGTTGTGCAGTGGACGAAGTTAATTATTATTCCGTTTTTTACTAAAGAATAATGTGTACCTGCTACGTCAAGCAGCATATACTAATGTTTGGAGGGTTTGCCAAGTAATCGACAAACCAACACACTAGTGCTGGATGAAAACTTATATACCTATCTAAGATCTATGTGTCTATGAATGGTATAAAGTGAGAGCTGGTTTCTTAAGTCTTATTTGAGAGTGAGTCAGCTAAAATATTTTTAAATTTCAAATACTATCCTCCAACATTAATCATTACCATAATCACTTGTAAAATTCCTTTGATACCCCTTAAATATTTGCAAAAATTCTAAACACCTCCCTATGAGTCCGGACGCATGAGTCCAAGTAGATTTATTGTTTCTTACTACGGTGGATTGTCATTACCTTACCTTAAATCGAGAATTTCTTGTTTTAACGGGCGATTCCATTACAAGACACTCTCGGTTAGGGGTGGGCAGCGGTTTTGGAAAAACCGACCAAACCGCGCGGTTTGGTCTGATTTTTAAAGTTCGCGGTTTGGTCGCGGTTTGGAAAACGACCAAACCGCGATTCTGCGGTTTGGTCGCGGTTTTCGTTTTGGGAAAACCGCGGTTTAACCAAACCGAGGGCAATTTGGTAAATACAAACCAAAAAGCCAAAAACCCTAAAAACCAACAAAAATGCTCGGCCGCTCTCGTTCATCCTCTTCTCCTCTTCGGCTCTTCCTCTCCAGTCTCGACAATCTCCTCTTCCTCTCAAGCCTCGTCTTCCTTCTCCGTCTCGACAATCTCCTCTTCCTCTCCAGTCTCGTCTTCCTCTCCAGTCTCGACAGACGTCGTTCATCCAAAATCTCCTCTTCCTCTCCCGGTCCTCGACGCTCTCGTTCATCCAAAATCACCGCCGCCGCCGCTCGACCGTCTCCAACTCCTCACCGGTCGACCGTCTCCAACTCCCACGCGCTCGACCGGTCCGACCGCCTCCCCTCCCACCCCCCCACGCGCTCGACCGGTCGACCGGCCTCTCCACCCCCCGATCCTCCCCCCATCTCCAACTCCCTCACCAGTCACCGCCGCTCCTCACTCCCGTACCTCTCACCGCCGGCTCCGCCTCGCACCGCCGCCGCCGAATCCGAACGAGCATCCTCGTCCCACGCCTCACCGGTCAGGCAGTCGCCGCCGCTCCT
The DNA here is from genome assembly GCA_039657365.1 of Stephania yunnanensis. Classification (NCBI taxonomy): domain Eukaryota; kingdom Viridiplantae; phylum Streptophyta; class Magnoliopsida; order Ranunculales; family Menispermaceae; genus Stephania; species Stephania yunnanensis. The sequence continues at coordinate 45,418,759 of CM077585.1, read as the reverse complement.
CCTCCCCCCGTCTCCAACTCCCTCACCAGTCAGGCAGTCACCATCCGAAGTTAGTGTGTTTCAGGCCGTCGGGGGAGCAACTGCACTTGCCGGGGTTGCCGCAGGGGTTTACACAACAAGGTATGTTCAAGATGCTCTAATTTTATTTTATTTTTATGATAAGATTATCTTATCTATTAATTAAAATAGGTCGGACTAGAACAACTGTATTAATTAGGTTCATTTTGCTATAGTTTGGCGTTGGGTGATTCAGTTATTTCAGTTTGAAAAATGGGTGTCGTGTAACTGGAAATAGTTGTGAAAGAGGAACTGAAATTAGAACTTTGAATTGTTGTTATAAAACTCTTATTAAGTTATTATGTTGCTAACTTTTTATTTTCAATTGTTGTTTTATTGGAGGAACAAAGAATGAAATTGGAACTTGGAATGGAGTTGAACCCTTTTCCTACTTGGTGAATTTATTTGTTCTAAACTTCTAATCTATTTGTTTTTGTTGTAACTTTTGATTTGAACTTGATTTTTTTACTTTGATTGGGTTCATTTTGATGAATGATTGGTTAATGGTTATTGATTAAATGAGGATTATTGACAATGTTTGTTAACTCTCCACTACATGAGTGATGCCTGCAGCTTCCCTGAGAGCTCTCCACTTCATTTGGCCGCTCGAGGAGGCTCTTTGGATTGTGTCCGCGAGAGCGCGAGTTGCTTGCTTGGGGAGCAGATCGATCGCAAAGAGCTCTCCTTCGCTTTTTGGAAGTGAAACAAAAAGTGTGTTTTTTTTATGTCGATATATATGTAACACAAGAGAGATACAACACAAGAGCAGGACTCCCCTCAGCTCTTGTTTTTTTTTTGGGTTTGAGCTCCAATGTTTGTTAACTCACTGCTCTTTTTTTTTGTGTTCTTTGTTTCTGTTTTTTTTAATTGCTTGCTTTTTTTAATGCTAGTGTTTTTTTTTCATGTCGTTTTTTTTTTTTTTTTTTTTTTTTTTTTTTTTTCGAAAATATAGTGCATGAAAAGTTGAAAACCGCGAAACCAAACCGACCAAACCGCGCAAACCGCGGTTCGGTTTGGTTCGGTTTTCAACTTTCGCGGTTTGGTTGCGGTTTGGAAAATCACCAAACCGTAGTCTTTCGGTTTGGTTGCGGTTTGGTGGTTTTCACCACCAAACCGCGGTTTGCCCACCCCTACTCTCGGTACAACAATTCTTTATGGTGTTCTTCCAAGTTTCCTCTACAGATGGTAAGTCTTTGAAGTTTCCTCTAATGGTCGATTGGATAACAAACCCAGATACATGGTCAAAAAGAAAAATGTTTTCAGGGCTTGTTCATATAATAATCCCACATAGAGAAGCACGTAAAAAAGGAAGGAAAAAGTCAGTATTTAACGACGGTCGTAAGCTTAAAGTAGTTTCTTTGCGCTTGGGGCAATGATGCAGATAGTGAGGTAATACCGAGGCGCGTCAATTGCTGGTTGAAAACTATTTCCAAACCCCCCTTTTGGCACCTCTCAAGGTGCTTTAGAGAATTTCTTGAAGGGCTCCCTCTAAACAAGGGTGAAGCCCTACAATTCTCTGGAGGAGTTTTTGCTTGATTAGCATACATGAGAAAAAAATTTATCAATTCAACACACTCACAAATTTTTTTATCAAACTAACACATTTTTGGCCACGTCACTGTCACATCACTTCTGGGGTTGTATTGTTTGGTCAGGATTTCCATATAATGAAAATCATGACCTCGGGTCACGTTTTTGCTACACTTAAACTCAAACCCTTGAAACCCCCGTCCATCCTCCTTCACTTCCCCTTTCATTTTCTTCTCTCCGGCAACCGCCTCCGCATCCATCTCCCCGTCCGGCGCAAGTAAGATCGACCGTCCGTCGCCCTCCGTGCTCTGTATCCCGCCGGTCGTTGGGACGTTGATGCGAGGACGCCTCTCCGTAGTGGTTGAGTGCACTGCCGCCGCCGCTGCCCGCCTGCCGCCGCCGCGAATCGCCTCCTGTCGGCGTTGTTGTCGCTTCTTGCCTGCGTTGGTGGTCTCCTCCCACTGGCGCGAATCGCCTCCCGCCGGCGCTGCTGGTAGCCTTCCCACCGGCCAGTCCTCGCCTCCCGCCGGCGTTGCTCGCCTCCCGCTGCTCGAGCATTGCCTCCCACTGTCACTACTCGCCTTCACAACCGGGCTCGTTTTATTGGTAAAAATCTTCTTTCAATTGTGTTCATTGATGAATTAGTTCTAAAAATGCATTTTCTTTAGGGCCTCATAAATTAATATATTGAATTAAAATCCAATGATATAAGCAATTTTCGCATGATATGATATATATATATATATATATCATGGCTTATATACATTATTGACGTTTTTTATTTAGATTAGCGACTAAACTAAGTTAATTTGTAACAAAGAAATTTGCATAAGATCTTCTTGACTCTTACGAATGCCAATACTTTCCAATCCAATAACACCGAAAACATAACCGAAAATATCACCAAAAAATCAAATCTTCTTGTTGCTTTATTGAAATCTATTGCATTGAGAAAAATATTGTATCTCATATGTCAGTATAATAATTAATGCATAACAGTGTTATAGGCCAATTTAACTCAATGCCAACGTTACCAGTAGTTGCATGGCATAATGATAATATATTGTTTCAGTAATGGCTAATGTAAGTAATGGCTAATGTAATAAGGTCCTTTGATGCAAATTAACTTGTGTCTCTGTACGTTGAAACTGAAGTCACCGAATGCGAGTCACATATTTGGTACAGTTAAAAATGACTTTCATCATATTGTGAAAGAGCAAAAGATTGTTTCACGCATAGAATTAATTATATATTATATATTTCAATAAATTTGTTAATCTCTTATGGATGCTCCTTCGTAGCATATCTTAACTAATGTGAAATATAATTTTAACTAATATTAATTGTTGCTATTGTTGAATGCTCCTTTAGCACAATTGCTTGGACTAATCAAGACCAACTTTTTATATTTGTGATAAGTGAGTGTATTAATTATCATTACTTCTATTGATTAACAATTATATTTTACATATATAGATTCAATAATGGTTGATCGAAGAGTAACTTTGGAGTGCTATATGAATGGTGTCATGGTTAATGGACCATCAGGGATTTCGTACACGAAACCGCCTATTCGACATCTCAGATCGAAGATGGGTTTAGGGTACGAGGAACTTGTGAGTTTTATCTGTAATTTATTGGAGATAGACAATGAAAAAATGATATTAAACATGACATATCGATATCCCATGTACATTGGAACTGGAACGTACAACTATCTCCCTTTGCAAATAGTTGATGAATCGACTCTAAAAGATGCTTGGGAGATTGTGGCAGAATTTCCACCACCAAATTGCATGGAGCTATTTTTAGATTTAGTTCCGAGGAAATCATATACTAGTTCCAATTGTAATATAGTGGTCAGTGGAGAAGGACCTAGTACTCAACCAATTTTTGAACATGAAAGAACTTGTGCATCGCCTTTGATGACCGCAAATCCCAAAATAGACAAGGATGCTCGTTCATGTGATGATCTGAATACTGAGGAATATGATGACTATCGTGGTGGTGACGAGGATACTAGTGAAAAGAGTAGCGATGATGATGTAGTTGATGAAGGGGATGCTCATCATGTTGATGATAGCATGATTCGATATACATTAAATCGAGTCATAGCCGATGATGGCTCATTATCTTGTCTTCCAATTTCGAACGAAGTAGGGAACGATGATTTTTTCGATAAAAAGGCAGTTGGAATTTATGGTGCGCACGTGGGTGTAGGTGAATTTGTCATACCTTCATTTGTATTTATGGAATTGAGTAGTGAGGCAATACAACCCATCCATGAGAATGCAATGATCCCTTCTAGGTCTTAATGGAATGAGGCATCAGAATTTCATGTAGGCATGCGGTTCCTTTCTAAAGTAGATATCCAACATGCCGTGAAATTGTATAGCATCAAAGGACACAGGCGATTTGTAGTAACTCATTTTACACCTAATGTATAGATTATTATTTGATAAGTTCGTATTTTTATATATTTATTAGTATATTTTAGTATATTTAATTATTAAAAGTATTAAAAATAAATATATAATAATATTTTCTGTCATTTTTAGATGAAACGGAGTGCGCTGTTGAATTCGTGGTGGAAAAATACTCAAAATAGAGTATTTACTTGTAGTAATCGGACACCAGACAGTTTGCCTCCAAATACGCGTTGCGCGGTGTGTCAAATAGCCGACAGAGGTTCCAGCCAATCAGAGAATGACACGTGGCGCGTTTTAAATGGATACGCAAATACAGTAACACTCCAGCGTAGCCAATCAGAGAGCGCCACGCCAGAGCACAGGGGCGGTCCAATCCGAGCGTGACAAACGTCGCCACGTCATCGTACAAGCCACGTCACCCGCAAGCCGTTTGGTCTTCGCACAGACGCCGTCGATCGGCCTCGAGATGCGCATCATTACCAACTCCCAGATTTTCGGTCGAGAATCGCGCGATTTCTTCTTCACCGCCATGCCACGTGGCGCGATTTGATTCGCCAGGACAACTCACCAGGAACGAGTCGGTCTAATCACAGCGTGACACGTGGGCGCTGAGGCATCGCAAACAAGCACTGTCCCGACTAATGAGAGAGCGCCACGTCAGCCCGGTAACAAAGACGGTCAAATCACAGCGCGACACGTGGCGAGCGAGGAAAAATCAGCGAATCACAACGCGACACGTGGAAGAGTCCGATTTTTGATCTAAAACACCCGTACGATGCTCCTCGATGCACGAGTCACCTCCAAAACCAGAAAAATTGTGTCTCGGAGCTCTATAAATAGGTTTGACATGAATTAAATGGAGGACACCTATCAGATACCTAAAAATTAGCAATTAATTAGTATAGTTTAGCTTAGTTTTGGTAGTTATTTTTGAGCGACAATGTCCTGCTAGTCGATTTATCGCCTAAGTCGAAAGAGAAGTAAGTCGGGATCACAAATTCAAAGGGTATTATGTGAGATCTTTTATTTTTATTATCTAATTAATTTAATTTCCCTAATTCATTGTTGTTGATTTTAATTATTATGATTGATAATCGACTGTTATTTGAAATATTAGCATCCGTGTAATTGTGCTTTTAGACCAATACAAGAATAAACATTCACCCGGTTCTTAGTAAAACCCTTCCTAGGTCGATGAATGTACAACAATTGAATATAAATTAAATCGAAGCGGTTGTGACCCAGGTTATTTAAGATTAGTGTTCCCATAGATCCAAATTACCGCGGTTAGTGTATTAAACCTGATTGGCGGACGTCTAGGGTTATACATTAATTAGGGAAGTAGTCAGTGACGGACGTCCTGGCTATCGAGATTAGGGGAACTAGGAATTTCTGGCGTTTGTCGATTTTCCATAGCTAATCTAAGAGAATTAAATTAATAACTTTTTGAAACCATGATTGTTATTGAATCTTGATTCTGATTTGTGGAACCGGAGATTTGGGTGAACTTTTCATTATTGATATAAATTTGAGTGAACTCTTCATTATTGCTTGTTTAATTAATTATTTTATTGATTTTCTTGAAAACCCTCGTATTTACCACTATTACACCCTTGAGGTTGGCAACACGATTACGGGTTATATTTGGCACGCACGACACGCGTCAAATTTTGTATTTGATAAGTCGTATTTTTATATATATTTAATAGCCAATTCTAGTATATTTAATTATTAAAAATATTTAAAATAAATATTTAATAATTTTTTTGGTCATTTTTAGATAAATACTCAAAATAGAGTATTTACTTGTACTAATCGGACACCGGACAGTTTGCCTTGAAATACGCGTTGTGCGTGTGTGGTCGAATAGCAGACGGGGCATTCCAGCCAATCAGAGGATGACACGTGGCACGTTTTCATTGGAGCAGACACGTCCACAGGATTGGTTCGGCCAATCAGAGAGTGCCACGTGCGCGTGACGCACACAAGGGCGCAAACGCAGCAACAGCAAGACCAATAAGATAGCGCCACGTCAGCGGATACACATCAGCGAGACCAATCACATGATGCCACGTCAGCACGATTATACACGTCTAGAAAAGCATTTCTTCTCCTCGCTTCGGCTGCCCATCGATCGGCCTCGAGATGCGCACAAACACAGACTCCCAGTATTTCGCTCGAACTGGCGCGACTTTACACTGCCAGCTGGACGTCACGTGGCGCGACGCGATTCGCCAAGACAAATAATTTGATCCGGTCGGTCAAATCCGATCATGTCACGTGGCTGATGATTCACACGCACGCATTAGATGACCACGTGCTGATGGTCAATCTCTCCCAATCCGGACGCGCCACGTCATCGTGATGACCGGAGTTCGCAAATCCGTCGCGACACGTGGCAGGCGCAGAAAAAAACAGCGAATCATGTCGCGACACGTGGCAGAGTAGATTTTTGATCCAAAAACACCCGTACGATGCTCCTCGACTCACTAATGACTTCCAAAAATCAAAAAATGGTGTACGGGAGCTCTATAAATAGGCTTCACTTTGTATTAATGGGGTACATCTATCAACACCTTATGAATTAGGAATAATTATAGTAATTTAGGTTAATTTTTAGTAGTTATTTTTGTCGACTAGTCGGACATTGTCGCACAAAAATAGCTACTAAAAACTAACATAAATTACATTAATTATTCCTAATTCATAGGTGTTGATAGATGTACATCATTAATACAAAGTGAAACCTATTTATAGAGCTCCTGGACACCATTTTTTGGTTTTTGGAAGTCATTCGTGAGTCGAAGAGCATCGTGCGGGTGTTTTTGAATCAAAAATCGGACTCTGCCACGTGTCGCGACATGATTCGCTGTTTTTTTCTGTGCCTGCAACGTGTCACGACCGGATTGGTCGACTAATACGCCGCGCTGACGTGGCGCGTCCGGATTGGGCGAGACAGCGCGTCAGCATGTGGTCATCCGGTGCGCGCGAGTGACTCAGCAGACACGTGGCATGATCGGATTGGACCGACCGGATCTAATGACGCGTCTAAGTGAATCGCGTTGCGCCACGTGGCGTCCAGCTGGCAGCGCAAAGTCGCGCGAGTTCGTGCGAAATACTGGGAGTCTGTTATTATGCGCATCTGGAGGCCAATCGATGGGCAGCTGAAGCGAGGAGAAGAAAAACTTGCGTGACGTGTATCTCGAGCTGACGTGGCAGCATGTGATTGGTTACGCTGTTGTGAGTTCGCTGACGTGGTGCTCTCTTATTGGTCTTGCTGGCGCTGCGTGTGCGTCACTGTGTGCTTCACGCCCACGTGGCGCTCTCTGATTGGCCGAATCACTCATGTGGACTTGTCTGCTCCAATGAAAACGCGCCACGTGTCATCCTCTGATTGGCTGGAACGCCTCGTCTGCTATTCGACAAACCGCTTAACGCGTATTTCAAGGCAAACTGTTTGGTGTCCGATTACTACAAGTAAATACTCCATTTTGAGTATTTTTCTGCCACGAATTCAACCGCGCACTCCGTTTCACCTAAAAATGACCAAAAAATATTATTAAATATTTACTTTAAATACTTTTAATAATTAAATATACTAGAATAGGCTATTAAATACATATAAAAATACGACTTATCATCCATTGTAAGAAATATTTAGATGGATGTGCTTGGAGGTTGCGGTGTTCGAGAAGAAAAGCACATGGAATGTTTGAGATCAATAAATATGCAGGACCACACACATGTATCTATGCAAAACTGTCCACGGATCATGCTCATTTAGACTCCACCGTTATATGCCGTGAAATAGAAAATGTGGTGAGAAGAGATCCGTCCATCTCAGTTCCGGTTCTTCATCAGATTGTCAATGACAAATTCAGTTGTGATGTTCATTATAAGAAAGTTTGGTTGGGGAAGAAGAAAACAATTGCTAAAGTCTTTGGAGATTGAGAAGAATCGTATAAAATGTTGCCGCGGTGGATGGCCGCTCTTCAAGAAAGCAATCCAGGGACACGTGTCGATTGGAGGCATGGCGAGCCTAATGCCAACAATGAGTTGTATTCAAATGGTTTTTTGGGTATTTGCACATTCTATTGCAGGTTTTAGACATCGCAGACCAATTATACAAATTGATGGCACATTCTTGTATGAAAAATACAAACAAAAACTCTTAATAGCCACTGTTGTTGATAGTAATAGTCATGTATTTCCATTAGCGTTTGCCATTGTTGATGAGGAAAGTCAAGACAGCTGGGGATAGTTTATGGCTTGTTTGCGACATCATGTTACTGATAGAGATGGTATATGTGTCATTTTTGATCGACACCCTGGTATATTGTTGGCAATGAATAATCCTCTAAATGGATGGACCCATGAAAGAGCTCAACACAGATTTTACCTTCGTCACATATGCGGTAATTTCAACATGAGATTTGGGAGCAAAAAATTAAAGGATATGGTGTACTTAGCCGGTGCGCAATATCAACCGCGAAAATTTAAGACATACATGAAAGAACTTCAACAAATGAATGCGGAATGTATTGCGTGGTTTAATGACCTTGATCTAGCACAATGGACCAACGCATACGACAAATGATATCGATACGGATGGATGACTACAAATCTAGCGGGTATTCATTGTGTCTATATTTTGTTACTATTATTTATTTAGTGTGTTTGATTTATTACGTTTAGAAGCTAATACACATATGGAATTTTTTTAACAAATGTAGAATGCTTAACGGGGTCCTTAAAGGCGTGTGATTTTAACCCGTCACCACTTTAGTGCAACTGACATTTTATCATGTCATATTGTACTTTAACAAAAGACGTGACGAAATAGGTGCAGCTCTAGGAAGGGGCGAAAGGTACACAAGGTATGCATTGGATAAGTTGTCACATTGGGGAAAAGCGGCATGAGGGCACAATATCACATTAGTGAATCGTGAAAATGGTACATTTGAAGTCATCACTGCAGCACGTGGTTATCATTTAAGAAAAGGGTATAACAAGCAAGTGGAGAAATTGGAGGCTCGTAGATGCACTTGTATGAAGTGGCGGTGTTTTGACATTCCATGTTCCTATGTTCAAGCAGTTGCGCTAGTGTTGCCATAGATCACTGTCAATACATTGAGTCATACTACAGGTTGTCTGTGTACAGTCAATGTTATGCTGTGAATTTTCAACCAATTCCTCATGAAGATTATTGGCCTAACGTTAGAGTTCCACACACGTTGCTGCTTGATCCATATCGAAAGTGAGTAAAAAAAGGTCGTCCTCAAACAAGACGTTTGCGCACTGAGATGGATTGGAGATGCAATAAAAAACAGCCACGTCATATGCAGCGAGAGAAGGAATGGAGAGAAACCCCAACAACGCTACGATGTAGTAAGTGTAAGCATGATGGACACAATAGACGCACTTGCTGTCGTCGTCAGCAAGAACGACCTCCTAATGCTTCATAGTGAAAGGTTCTTTCAAGTCTGATGTTTCGTATCCACTTATATTTTCATTGTATTTGTTCACTTTCTTATGACTTTGCGGTACATGTACTTTGTTTCAATTAAACCATGTTTTCATATTATTCACACACTTTTGTTTTAACTTGATTGTTTCTTGAATGGAATGTATCGCTACTTGTATTGTTTCTTTATTGGTTTATGGAATTAATGACAACATTGTTAATGATTTGGGATTCAAGCGCGATATGGATCCTGGCCCTATAGATGATTTGGTGTTGACTATGCAAGCTCTCCATAGATCTACTCGCGTTTGGAATGGACCGGTAGTACTTCTTTCGTCTGTTTGCATAATTTTATAGCTTCGTATCTACATTTTAACTAATGTAACTTAAATCTCGTATTTCCATAGGAGCTTGGTATATTGACTATCAGGCGTAATTCAACTGCACTACATCGATTGGTCCCACTGGATGAACGAATAGTTGGGCATTTTCAGGAAGCTGGGTTTTATGGGACGGCGCGAATATGTCTCATATAAATTGATTGGCATCTCATTACTGTCCTTGTAGAGAGGTGGAGGCCAGAAACTCACACGTTTCATTTTCCAGTTGGCGAGATGACTATTACCCTACAAGATGTAAAAATCATCTTAGGGTTACCTGTCGATGGATTACCAATCACTGGTTGTGTAGAGAAAGATTACGATGCCTTATGTTTGACACAAATGGGCTTCCCATCCCTCGAAAACAACAGGACTGGAGGTCGGATCCAAATTTGCCAACTTTCAAGATGGTTTCCAAACCTTCCAAATAACGCTGATGATGTGGAAGTGCAACACTATGCAAGAGCGTACATCTTACAACTTCTTGGAGGAACTTTATTGGCGGACAAGTCTAACAATCTTGTTCACATCACGTATTTGCAATTTTTGGAGGATTTTGAGGCGGCAGGACAATACAGTTGGGGTAGTGCAACTCTGGCTCACCTATATAGACAATTGTGTCTTGCAGCCGACATTGATGGAGTAGAGATTGCAGGTCCGGTCATATTATTGCAATTACGGGCATGAGAAAGGTTGCATTTTCTTGCACCAATAATGAGAAACGTTATTCGAGACGACATCATACCAAACGAAGAATTATTTTCACCTCCTCCATTTGGTCATAGGTAATTAGTATTTTTTAACATAATAATTTCAATTTGAGTATATTTATCTACATGTACATTCATGCATGCTTAGTGTTGTTTTTTTACATTTGTATAGGTGGAGACATGCCTTGGAGACCACAGGAATATCAAAGCACGTGTGACAAAATACCGAGAAATGATTGACATGCAAGTACCCGATGAAGTAAGAAATATACTTAATCATTTTTTCCAAATAGTGCTTATGTCTACAATGGTGAAATGCGAATTTTATTCATTTCAAGTTGTTTTTATGACTACAGGTAATTTGTGAACCGTATCCTGAGACAGTGATAAGGGACCTGCTGCGTATTGTAGCAGTGGTCGTGCTATTTGGCGAACGAGGGCACCTTTGCTTTTCTTCTGTGTTGTCGAAATGTATAATCCTGATAGCGTCATGCGATAATTCGGTTTGAAACAATGATACCACCTTTATATAGCACAAGTATGGAACTACATAAGATTGACTTGAGAGGGAAAACGGATAAGGATTGGAGTGCGAACATAGTGCTTATGTCTGCCTGTGGAACGAACGTGCTTCTAATATTGCAACTGAAGAAATATTGGAGGAGCCATTGGAATTTTACGACCCGTATATGCTATGGTATCGTCGCATTACACGACCATGTCTCGTCGTGGAGCTATTGCTGAGGCATTGGTAAGTACAATTTTATTTTTTTCAGTCATGAAGTCTTTCAAATAGTTGTTTTGATTTTACTTTCGCATACAACTTCATAAATATTTTATATGTAGGCACATGGAATGACATCAATTCATCAGTTGACATTAGGTGATGATGTGTCTATTGCACGCATTAGAGATATAGCTACATCAACTTTGACTGCAGTACATGCAAATTATTGCATGCATAATATGCCCACTTCATTTAAAGCTTCTCATCAATCTTCTCATGACGATACACGTTCGAGGCATGACACTCCAGTGTATACTCCATCAATACCTCTCAATTAGTTCGAGACTTTATATACTCCATCAGTACCTCTCAAGGACTTTGAGACTCCACGTACTCCATCGGTTCCTCCCAACATGGCATTCGAGGCTACGGAAGCCTTTCCATTTGACAGGGCACCTACATCTTCGCGCCATTTTAATGCAAGTCCAATAATGATGAATTTATCTTGCGGTACAAGTACTCATGATGGTGGAATGCGTGATATCGATGATATTCAAAGAGAAGATGCTCAAAATCCTGCTGATGTGGGCCATTCGAATGTGCCATTAGCTTTAAATCGTAATGTCCGAGTCGTAAAGAGAACATGTTATGGGAATGAAAGTCATTATTTGGGGTCAGACTAGGACTTTTTCTTAACTATAATAAGACATTTTTTCCTTTTTATTATTGCTTTGTAGTTGATCACCTTGCAATTTCTTCATTTATAGCAATTCAAATTGCAAGTTCTTCATTTATAGCAAATCGTATTTATGAATTTGTTGAATTAATATATTGTTTTGTAGTATATGATATGATGAGTTTTAACTAATCTTTTGTTGATGTTTTGTAAATTGTTTTTGAATTCATGCTTCGAGTGTGGTTTATGCATGATATGAGATAAGTCAAATTATGATTATAGAGGTTTCAAGCTGAAAAATTGAAACTTTGTGTGTGATATTATTGGAAACAACAGCTGCATTTATAAACACTCCCATATTTGCTATTTGTGTATGTTGTTTCCAGTAGATAATTTGGAGTTTCACTTTTTGAAATAAGTCAAATTATGATTATGGAGTTTTGACGCTCAAAAATTGAAACTTTTTATGTGATATTATTGGAAACAACAGCTGCATTTACCTTGCACTCCCATATTTGCTAATTGTCTATGCTTTGTAAACTATTTTGGATACGCTTGTTAGCGCTTGTTAGCACAGAAGCATCGACAAAATAAAAAAAAAACTCAGCTGGAGATTGCAGACCTATATGGATGGTTTTAGCTTGAGCTCTCTGCCAACATTTAAAAAAAAATAATAACCTCAGCTAGAAAACGTGACTTGAAGTCACGTTTTCCAGTGACCAAAACCAACCCTTGACGTGGCGGGTGATGTGGCAGTGACGTGGCCAAAAATATGTTAGTTTGGAAAATATTTCTATGGGTGTGTTGAGTTAATAAATATTATTCCTAAATGTACTAATCAAGGAAGAAGGCCATTCTCTTGATCAAAAATGTTTCACACACCTAATTTTGATCTAGCTACATGCATATTATCTTCCAATTGATTCATGTGGTCTCTGCTGGTCTTGGTTTGGTTGTATAAACGTAAATATTTCAGACGTTAGTCCCACATCGATGGTATAGTAACCGAGTGAGAGCACTGTACTATAAAATGATGGCCCATAACTCAATTAAGCTCAAGTTTTTTCAACCTCATGGCTAAGGTAAAATGTGTAATAAGTTCTTGTAAGTTCTTACCAGTTTAGTTTATGGTACGTGTACTAAGAGTTTTGATTGTTTTATTTAACTATATAACTAGTTCCTTATTATTTATCCACAATTCTTCATTTTTTCCTCTTCAAACGTGAATAAAGCTAATGGTCATTAACGGTAGAACTTACCCCAAGAAAAGTAAACGCAAAGCGAAGGAAGGTTATTTGAGCGAGGTCTTGGTTTCCAAATCTCATGGATGGAGTTGGAAAGGTGTGTCTTGTTGCCTTTGTTAGCAACAATAAATAGATGTTATTATCCCTACTACCGTCTTCATTTCTCAGTTTGGTTTTTGTCCCATATCAACTAAAAATATAGAAAAGCATACGCACAATAGTACAGATAGGACGTGGAACCCATACTTCAAAAATATTTACCTGGACGTGGTCATGGTTTATCTGTAAGGATGATGGCTTAGGTTGGTGACTTCCATTGCACTTTCAAAGGGCACCCGCCTAAGATCTCTAGGAAGAGGTTACATCATAATTAGTGGTTTGTGGTAGAAAAACAATTTTTTGCCTTTTATTCAATTATACATTGGGCTCCTCTTGTGCACCAATTTTTGGAGGCCTAGTCATTTCTGGTAGACCCATACAAACCATACAAAATGTTAAGTGAAAGTTTCGACTATTTTTCTTTTTTGGGCCGTTATTGCTGGCAAACCTTCAACTTACAAACACCACCTTAACCGTACATCTTTTACATTACACCTCTTTTAAATTTTGACTTAATTCCCTTAAATTAAGTCCAAAACTCCCTCAAACATAACCTGTATTATCTCCTATCATGATTAGGGCGGCTTGGCCAGAAACCTAATTAAACTTCGATAAACAACTGGATCTAATTAAGGCCATAAGCCTATTTTCAATATTTGATAAACATAATATGTACATCTCAAATTTCGAATTAAAGAATTATAAAATACAGTGAAAATTAAAACCTTTTTCGATAGTTTTCAAGAGATATATAAAACTTCGGCTTACAAAACCATGTCCTAACTCTATTATATTACCGACAATAGTAGTTCAAACGATATATTGATACAAAGGGAACACAATACATCAAAAAGAAGACCAAAGACTTAAGTCTTCTTCTTTCCCTTAGGTAATAGTGCCTATCGGAGTACAGGAAATATTTGCTTCGTAGTGATGTTCGCCTATTTATCAACTATCTACTAATAGCCAATGAATGAATCTATAAACATGACCCAATTTAATATCAAGATAGTGCTTTGCAACTGTAACTGTGACTTGTAAGCTTTCATTTTAAAAGAAACCAGAGTCTACTCCTCTTACCCAAGAATATCACTTACGAACCCACACATCGATTTTCTTTGTGGTGCCATCAAGCGTTTTCAGGTGTAATCGAGGTGTAGACTATAAATAAATAGTGAATGCAAAATGATACCTTTGATAGAGACGAGAACTAATCGCAACTATCTCTATCATGAGAGGTCAGAACTTATCCCAACTTCCTCTCATTGCTTAAGGTCAGAACTAATCCTAGCTCCCTTTTTCAATAGGGGTCGAAACTTATCCCATCTCCCTTTATTATCACAACTAGAACCCTTTTCATTTCACTTCCAAGTATTTTAGTTTGTAAAATGAGTAAATAGTCAAAATACAATGCTCCAAACCAGTCAATGAACTACATGAAGCAGATTTGCTAATTTACACATTATAAGTGATAAATAAATGAGTTCCACTTCCCATAGTCCATGTTTCATAACCTTTGACTTGCTTTCCAATCTACTGCGAATTCACCGAGTAAATCTACAAAAACATTATTCAAAATAGGTCAATTTAGGTTTTTAAACTAGTGATCCATATATCAATTGAGAACCCTAACTCAAGTATCGAATAAATCCCATGAAGTTTCCATATTAATCTTCCATTTTTTCATGTTTCCAGTCACGACTTGGTGAGCGATGCCGTGAACTTCAGCTACAAAGCGCCTACTCCAATGCCACTGTCAACTGAAGCATTAATATCTATGGTAGAGTGGGCACCCGCCTAAGATCTCCCCAAGTGGAAGAATCTACATCATAATTTGTTGTAGAGGGGGCACCAAATCTAAATTAAAATTGTATGTAAAAAGAAAAATGGTCCAATATGCACAACAACAACAACAACAACAACAACAACAACAACAACAACAACAACAACAACAACAACACAACAACAACAACAACAACAACAACAACAACAACAACAACATAGCTTCAGTTCCAAATTAACCAGGGTCAGCTAATATCGCTAGGTGTGAACTCCCCAACCTTTATATATGTTTGATCCATTTCATGAAAAGTGACAAAAGTTTTACGCTGGCTGCCAACCTATCGCAATCCTCCTCCATTTTTCAAGAATGGAAAATGAGCTTGGGGTCTCCATCCCCCACTTTTCGGATATGAAAAGTGAGTTTGAGACATTCCTTACCCATTTTTTGTATGAAAAAAATGGGCGTTAGAGTCCTCCTCCTTTATTCGAAATTATGTAATAAGCCATTCTCCAATTCGTTATAGATTCGATGGCTTTCTTCTGCTGCTGATTTATACGACGATTTTTATTGTTATTCCAAATCGCTAGCGTTATTTTTCAGTTGACTGTTTCACTTTTCTTTCTTTTTTCTTCCATTTATTCATTTTCCTATTTAAAACATGAAATCATACAAAGAAGATAATACTTAGTGTAATATCATCATTTACACCAAAAATCAATCTAAATTATATTATAAAATATGTCTAATAATCGACTTGTCAAATACCCCCAAACTCAGTATTTTGTTGTTCCAAGCAAAGAAATATTATCAATCATATTCTATTTTCATTCTTTATATATTGATTTCAATCTAATTCATCTTAACTTTAAATAATAGAAATTTTAGAACAACAACGATTTTCGAATAGAAATACAACAAGTAAATAAAAGATATGACATAATAGAATAATTTAGTCAAATTAAAACATCCCTTAATGATAACTCGACTACTTAATGTAATACTCTTTAGAACTTGAAGTTCATTACCAAGGTTAGTGCATGATATATGTTTTTCCAATCTTCACTGACAAGCATCAAACTTATGATATGTAACGGCCCGCTTTTATTAATCCCGATTAACCGACTAATTTCGAATTAATATCATAAGCTCAGATCCACGTGGACGTCGTGGGAGAAGTCTATGACACGCCTAATCAGGAAATTTGTTATTTTTGTGCGGCGAATATTTAATTATTTTACTATTGTTAATAGTTCGCGCCGCGTGAATTAGGAATTTCGCTTAGTCGCGTTGTGCGCTTATAGTGACAAAAGCGTGCGGCGTCGCGGTGTGCGCGTAACGCGGGTGTACGGGGTAGTATTGGATTGAGTTGTCACATCACATCACACATCACATCAAAAGTCACATCAACTATTCATCATCATTGCTTTTTGTCCTTTCTCACCAAATAACAAAAAAAAAGAAAAAGAAAAAAAATGTGTTTTTGTTTAAAAACATGAGAGAGAGATGGAGGTGGAGAAACGGTGAAGGGAGAGAAGAGAGAAAGAGAGAGCGAGAGAGGGTGAGTGGCGCGAGAGGAAGCTCCGGCGAGGAGCTTGGCGGGGCAATGCGGCAATGCGAGCTCGGCGGGAGAGCGATGGCGAGCTCGGCGGTGCGGGTTGGCGAGCTCGGCGGTGCGGGTTGGCGAGCTCGGCGGTGGGCGAGCTTCGGCGGTGGCGAGCTCAAGTGAGTTTTCGCTCATTCTCTCTTCGAATTTCGGTTCTTTGAATCGATTGTGTGGTGTTGATGTTCGGATTATTGTTGTTGTGTTGTGTTGAAAAAAAAAAAAAAAAAAAAAAGAGTTCGGTTCTCAAACCATGAAGAAGAAGAAGAAGAAGGTGCACACGCGCGTACGCTGCAGTCTGCGACTTATCGGCCGGCCGGCTGACGCGAGCCGGCCGGGCCTGTTGGACCGCGGGCGGGCGGTCCCGAGGCGGGTCGGCCCGACCCGTTTGGGTCGGCCCGACCCAATCCAACCCCCGACCGGTCGGACGGGTCGGGTCCGACCCGTTTGGGTCGACCCGACCCAAGTGCTACAAGAAAAACGAGAAAAAAAAAAAGGGAAAAAAGAGAGGAAATATTGGCAAAAATCATGGAAAATTTTAGAAAAATGAGAAAAATTATGGAAAAATCATATCGCGACCAAATATATAGAATATATGAAAAATAAAATATTCGGATTTTTTGGACGCGACTTTTTGCGGGAGTTTGCCTCGAAAAGCGCAAAATAAACAATTTGTCTTAAAAAGTTTTAAGAAATTGTTGTAAATCTTCATGATAAATTAAGTTTATATAAATGGACACCAGGGACTTAGGAGGCTATAGTCGGGTGTCGGGTACGTATCTCGAGGCGAGTGCGGAACATTTTAAAGGCGTTGGAGGTAAGTAAACCCACGAGAAAGTCAGCTTAGAATTTACTTATTTTCCGTGCGAATTATTTATTTCATATTACTTTTCGCCAGTTCAGTTTTCATGTTTACTCTATTCCCGTGTGTGTTTGTGTATGGTCGACGGGACGGTGATCTCGAGAGATGTGTTGGACGGAGTATACCGTTCAACAGATTCCTCACATTTGAGGCATTGGGCGGAAGTCTAACTTCTGATCAACATGTTTCCTCTTTCGACCGTGAAGAGGGGGTGTTGATTTCTTCACCTTCAGGGCCTTCTCGGTTTAGTTTTTGTCCCATGTTCGACAGCTATACACCACACTCGCGTTCCGTATTGTTGATTTTCTCACGACTTATATTCATGCTTTAGATTTCAGTTCATTTACTTTATATGCATGAATTGTAGCCGTTTTCTTGGAATTCTTGTGAATACTAACTGAATTTATCTGGGATTTACTTACCTGGGATTTGTCATTGTTTTTGGTGACAAATCGCAGATTCTACGACGAGCCGAGAAAAGGCAGTGATTGGCGACTACCTTTGATTCAGAACGCTTCCACTAGCTTACTCGTAGGTGATTGTATTTACGTATATATACTTTTTGGGATAATGTTGGGAGACTTTTTCACCCGATACACGTATATTAAGGCATATTATACATCTTGTCGCCTTAAATAATATACGTGGTATCATGTACTGGGTTTCCACCCCATAGGTTGTTAAATAATGCATAACATATCTACATTAATTATATGCATATTATGAAGGCTTCCGCTATTCAAAATAACATGAAGAGAATCAGAATAAATAAATTAGTTTATAACTTGGTATATTTTGTTAAATAATCGTTTAAGTATCAAAATTTACTAAGTTGGAGAATTAGGTGGTAAGTTCGTCGGCCGTCAAGTTAAGTGTGCAGGCGACGTGGCATGCTTGGTGACGTGTCCGACGACGTGGCGGTGCCCAGTTTGTCTCGGAGTTTGGGGCCGTCACATGATAACTAGTATAGAATCTCAAAACACAAAAATCACCAGATTAGTTTCAATTTTAGAAAATACTTTATAATAGTACCACAATCAAAATCAATAAAAATTTTGCCAAGATACGAATGAATTTGTTATTTAAAACATGTTAGATTAAGAAATACTTCATTGAACTTTAGTTTCAAATACTCGAGTTAAATCTTTTCTTTTGAAGAGTTTAAGAATATCAATCTTTTTCATATCTCAAGATGCGTGTTGTCTGATATCGAGGAGAATCAAGTGATGTATGAGTTTTTAATAAAACCATTTGATTTGCCTCGAGATACGTGATAAAAATCTCGAAAAGATCAAAATAATTGATTTCACAATGAGTCGGTCAAGTGGTAGTGCTTATCTAGTTGATAGCTACTTGATCGACTTCGAGATAGGTAACACGTATCTCAAAGAAGGTCAATATATATAAAATAAGAGAATCATTAAATTTTTCTCGAGATTCGTGCAATGCAAATCTTGAGGAAATTTTAATATATATATATATATCTAACATCAATACCGCCTCATTCAATTTGCTTTAGGCCAAAGATTGACCTCCAGATACATAGGAAGAGCAAATTTATATTATGGACATAAATCTAATATATAATTTACATAGCAAACAATGCAGAGTCCTCACCACCCCTTTCTACAATTCGTTTCATAGAGAGTGAGAATTGAAAGAGAGAAGCTGAGATTAGGAAGAGAGACAAATCGAGAGAAAGAGATGAACCAAAGGTGAGGTTATGGTGTTGTTGTTTGTTGTAGGGTTGTTGTTGGGTTGAGTTGTTGTTGATCGTTGTTGTTGGTTTGTTAGTGGGGGTTGATGTAGATGGAGATAGAGGGGAGGTTCGGGTCCGAGGAAGGAGACGACCTCATTTCCCCTCCTAGTGGGCACGATAAACCCAATACACACCTAATTAAAAATCAAATAAAAAAGAATAGAGAAAGTGCTCTGTTGAACAAGAGGAAGAAGAAGATGGGTTGAGCTCTGAATCGGGCTAGTTCGTTCGGCACGGTTCATGCTCAAACCTTTAAAACAATTTAAAAAAAATCTTAGAAATACTGGGAAATTCTAGAAAAATCTAAACAAATCAGAAAAATGATATTTTTAGCCAAATAAATTGAAATTATGAATTTTTATGAAAAATAAGATTCTGAGATTTTTCGAGTATTTATGCAAGATATTTTTCTCGTAGTATGTGCCACGATAACCGAAATATATTCAAAATTCGAAAAATTATTTTAGCCTAGTCAAGATTAATCTTCGATTGTGAATCACAATTTGAATTCAAAATTGAGATCCAAACATCTGAAGAGTTGATTTGGAGGGATTCTGGTTTCGGGTCAAGTAGGACCGATAAATATACAAAAAAAATTGAAAAAGTTATATTTGTGCTAGACAACGTAATTTTCGATGCCGAACAATAATTTTGAGTCAAAATTCAAGCATCGAATAATTTATTTTGGAAGGGTCGAGGGATTTCGGGACATGATTGGGTCAATTAAATTGGAAATAATTAGAGAAAAATTGGTGAAGTTGTTGTGGAGGCTTACAAGATATTAATGAATTATAGGACTATAATTGGAGGCCCATGTAGACTAGTTTATCGACTTGGAGCGCAAGGAACTTGTGATATTGCGTTTGTAAGGTTAAGTAAATTGTTGGGGCATATGTCCTAGGTCAATCCATTAACTTTCTTTATGAATACTTTAAGTTAATAAAATAGAGGATTTCAGTTGCTGTTTATTATAATTAATTTGCATGTTTTCATTATAATAAGATCCATATGTATTTGCAGAAATATCCTAAATGTCCGTAGTCGATTATTATACTTGGGAACTATAATGAATTAAAATAGTGTGAGTCTTGATTGATGATCATATGATGATTATACGTATAGGGATACGAATCAAGATCACGAGTACTTGTTAGGGAACAAAGTACTAGAACGACCCGCTATGAGAACATCACATGGATTAAGTCATAGTTGTTTCTCATGAATAGGTATATTTTTCAGTCATCTGACTTGAGATTACCAGAGACTTCAACATTAGGAGCACAGTGATTTGACATAATCAAACGTTGTCTTTAACCGGACGATTATAAAGGTTGTGATTGGTTACTGTGTGAGCAATGTGATGAAGTTGTGTAATCGAGATAGAATTTGTCCCTCTCATATAAAGAGAGATATCCAGTGGATCCCTCGATGTGTTAGACTATTAAAATGCCTAGTCTAAGTGAATTGATATTGATTAACGTCACTTGGATGTTTTCAGTGTACCTAGATATCGAGACTAATATGATTGAACATGTTGGATGACAATTCCATGCCTTATGTTTGATCAAAATGATATCGTGTGACAAAAGGATGTTATATACACTATTGATTAGGTTGTATTGATTTGATATTCGTACAACTTGGGTAGTCATAATGTCTTGCTAGAGGCCGCTTATGACTTGTATACCAAAATGTGTTTTTGTACACTGCCAACGTTGTATGAGCCTATTGGGTCGCACGCTAAGAATGATTTTGCGAGATTTTAAGATGGTTTAGAAAAATGAATTTTATATGATAAAATTCATGACAGAAATGTCCTTGTGGTGTATTACACTTATATTTCTTTAAGTAGGAATATATGTGTAATTAACTTAACCGTCTATATACAAGGGTTGTATAAATAGACGCTTTAAGTTAGAACACACGGATGAAATTTTTAAGGCCGAAACTCTATTTTCGTTTAAAAAACGAATTAGCATTTTCTGGTACGTTCTGGATCGTTTTAGAGAGAAACAAAAATGTTTGATATTCTCTTGAAGCTAGCACTTCGAATCTCGGCCGTCGTTATTGTGTTGACTGCTGGTAGAGGGCGTTCGTCGTTGGCAGCGCCTTAGAGATCAATCAACCTTCAGAAATGTATTTTGCGACCGAGGTATGATTAAGTGTTCTTGGTTTAAACGCTTTTAATGGAATTAGATTCGGATCCTGTCGGGGTTTTTGTCAAAATTGTTTTGTAATCTCCGCTGCATACGAACCCCAAATCTAATAGTGGTATCAGAGCCTTCGAGTTTGATTTCATTAAATTCATTGCATGTTTTCTTCTGATATATACATGAAATATGATTGAAAGCATTTTAATAGTTGATGTATATGTGATATACAAAAGTCTTTTGTGAGATTTATTATCATGTTTTGTGTAAATGATACACATATTTGTGATTTAATTGAAATCACTTTCGTACGTGCTAGTAACCATGTTAGGTTAATTCGAGTAATTTTAATGAATTGAATTTCGTGTTCTGTGATCCATGACACCATTAGGTATAATCTTTATTTTTCGTGTATTAATGCATGGATGAAATCTCCGTAATTCAGTATGCATATTTAGGTTACATTGTTTTAAGTTTCTTAAATCGTATAAGTGTGAATATTAATTCGAAACTAATTTGACTAGGTTTGATTGGGATAGTAGTTCATGACTCAATTAGATGTTTGTGATTATTTGGATGAGGACCGAAATTGCAAATAATTATTTTTCGAAATTATTTACTATCTCGTTATATCTATTATGTTATGAAATTTCTAGTTGATAAGAGATAAATAACAAATTAGATTAGGAGATATTAGCAAAATGGGTTTCGTTATCCCTATTGGATATGAGATAAATATCGAGAATTTTGTTATTGGAGATATGCTAGGATTCGAAAATCTTAAGTCCTAATTGGATTAGGATAAGATAATTAGTTAGATGTGGGCCCGGGTTAATTAAAAATATTTTAATTGACTTAATTTCAGATAAATTAAGGGGTTAATTTAGGATAATAAAATCAGCGAAAAATATGATTTTCTATAGCGAATTTTATTTTTCGGAATTGAAATTCGTCTCCTAAAAAAAAAAAGGGGCGCAGCTGCCCTTGTACCCCGCGTTACCACTGTCTGCTGACCGGTCTGCGGGACCGCCGTCTAACTAATCTTAGCGCATGGAAATTCTTTTATTAGTGATAAAAAAATTTCCAAATTTTTAGTGATGGAACAAATCGATAAAATATATGATATTTCATTGTTTACATAAAATCACTAAAACTGAATAAAAATCCTTCTATTAAATTTTAAGTCTCGTGCCATCCATTTTAAACACTTGTTAAGGCCTCGATCACACGAATATAGTTTCAGCCATAGCTGGGTGTATTGTGTTATCTTGGTGAGACAAGTTGAGTAAGAGTTACCTAAATGTTTAAAATTGTCCGACTTAATAAAGCTATCAAAATAGTTTTGAGCTTTAGGCACACGACATAAGATGTCTCATATCTCATAAAAGTATCTAAAATTACATAAGATGTAATTAGTAACTGTTACCAACCTAAATAATCTAGTTATGTATTTCATGCCATAGCTGTCATAGAATTAGGTGAAATATGGATTTTAGTCCCCTAAATAAACATTATGTTTTAGGAGGATTGTTAATTTAGTGGGAGTCTATTCCTTTATACCAAAATAAACTTTGCATAATCTTTATTGTAGATCAATGGCCTTTTCAAGTAACAATAATCCCCTGTCACTGCGATCCATCCTTGAGAAGGCTAAGCTATTTGGGACTAACTTTCTTGACTGGTTTAGAAACTTGATAATTGTTCTTAAGCATAAAAGCAAGTTGTATGTCCTGGATGCTCCAATCCCTGATGACCCATCAGCCAATGCTACGAAAGCTGTAAATGATGCGCATACTAAGCATGTCAACGATTCTACTGATGTTGCATGTATTATGTTGACAACTATGGTTTCCGAACTTCAGAAGGACATGGAACTAATGGAAGCCTACGACATGGCTATAACGCTGAAGGAAATGTTCCAACAGGCAAGCTAGGCAAAAAAGGTTCGAGACAGTCAAGAATCTACATTCTTGCAAGATGACTGAGGGTGCGTAAGTTAGTGCTCATGTTCCGAAGATGAAGGGTTATGTTGACCAGCTTGATAGACTCGGATTTCCCATAAGCCAAGAGTTGGGTATGGATTTGATCATGAATTCATTACTAGAGAGTTACTCACAATTAGTGATGAACTACAATATGAATAATATGGAGAAATTAATTTTTGAGTTGCATTTGATACTCAAAACTGATGAAAAAAATATCAAGAAACCCTCTAGTAATGTGTTGATGGTCCAAAAGGGAAAGGGAATGAAGAAGAAAGGCAAAGGCAAGGCTAGAGTTGCCAAGGCTGCTGCTGCACCTGTCGCGAAGCCTGCGGAACAAGTTAAGCCCCAGCCTGATCCTGTTTCAAAACACCCAAAAGAAAAGGAAGAAAATTGTGATTTCTGCCATGCACATGGACATTGGTTCAAAATTGCAAACTCTATCTGGAAGATCTAAAGAAGAAAAAGGGTAGTGCGACTACCACTACATGTATTTATGTTATTTAAATTAATTTATCCACTAGTGATTCCTGGGTATTAGTACCAGATGTGAATCTCACATTTGTATAAATGTACAGGGACTAACCCTAAGTAGAAAGTTGAAGAAAGGAGAAGTCATCCTCCGCGTAGGGAATGGAGCAAGAGTTGCTGCCCTGACTGTTGGATCATATGACTTAGTCTTACCTAGTGGACTTATTTTAACTTTAAATAATTGCTATTTTGTGCTTGCCTTGAGCAGAAACATCATTTTTGTTTCATGCTTGGATATTGATGGTTTTGATTTTATTATTGCGAATAATATATGTTCCATTTCTCGTAAAGGTATATTTTATGCAAATGTTGATTTGTGTGATGGTCATTATATTCTAAGCATGAAAAACGTCCACTGATACTCCATTCTTTAACATAAATACAAAGAGATTCAAGTCAAATGATTTGAATTAAACCTATCTTTGCATTGTCATCTCGGGTACATAAATGAGAAACGCGTAACGAAGCTCCATAAAGATGGACTTCTAGATTCATTTGATTTAGAAACATATGAAACGTGCGTATCTTGTTTACGAGGCAAGATGACTAAAAGTCCCTTTACCGAACACAGTGAAAGGGCAAGTGATTTATTGGGTCTAATACATACTGATGTATGCGGTCCTATAAACACAATGGCTAGAGGAGGTTATCGGTACTTCATTACATTTACCAATGATTTCAATAGATATGGTTATGTATATCTAATAAAACATAAAGCTGAATCATTCGAGATGTTTCGAACGTTTCAAAATGAAGTGCAGAATCAACTTGGTAAAACTATCAAAACACTTCAATCAGATCGAGGTGGTGAATATTTAAGCCAAGAATTTGATGATCATCTAAGAAATTGTGGGATTGTCTCCCAATTGACTCCACCAACAACTTCACAATGGAATGGAGTTTCTGAAAGGAGAAATCGAACCTTATTAGATATGGTTCGATCTATGATGACTCATGCAGATCTTCCATTATCTTTTTAGGGTTATGCATTACAAACTGCAGCTTTCACTATAAATCGAGTTCCTTTTAAAGCGGTTGATAAAACGCCATATGCGATATGGTACGGGAAGAGACCTAGTTTGTCTTTCCTTAAGATTTGGGGTTGTGAGACTTACTTAAAGCGACAAGTCTCAGAAAAACTAGCACCTAAATCTGACAAGTGTTTATTTGTGGGGTATCCTAAGGAAACAAAAGGATATTACTTTTATAATCCCGCTGAGAATAAAGTGTTTGTTGCTCGGTATGGTGCCTTTATGGAAAAAAAACTTATTTCAAAAGATACTATTTGGAGAGAAATAAATCTTGAAGAGCTTCAAGAATCACAGATAAACACTAAACTGCTAGTGAAAGTTCAACAACGTTCTGAATCAGTTAAACCTCTACAAGTGACACAAGGCCCAGTAAATCTAGTAGGGTAAGACATGAGTCAGAGAGATTCGGATTTCTCATTACTGATAGTCGTGATGTGTTGCTTATGGATCAAAATGAGCCCACCACTTATCAGGAGGCTATGTGTGGACCAGACTCAAATAAATGGCTAAGTGCCATGAACTCCGAAATGCAATCCATGTATGATAACCAAGTTTGGAACTTGGTTGATTTACCTGAAGGTGGTAAGACCATTGGATGTAAATAGGTTTTCAAGAAGAAAACTGACATGGATGGCAAAGTGCATACTTTTAAAGCAAGACTTGTAGCAAAAGGTTTCAAGCAGACTCAAGGTGTTGATTATGATGAAACGTTTTTGCAAGTAGCCATGCTTAAATCCATAAGAATTTTAATTGCCATTGATGCATATTATGACTATGAGATATGACAAATGGATGTAAAAACAACATTTCTTAATGGAAAACTGCTTGAGGACGTGTATATGACACAACCTGAAGGTTTTGTACATCCTAAGAATTTTAGGAAGGTATGCAAGCTTCAAAGATCCATTTATGGATTAAAGCAAACTTCTCGAAGTTGGAATCTTCGTTTTTATGAAGCAATCAAGGGTTTTGTTTTTATTAAGAACGAAGATGAGCCTTGTGTATACAAGAAGGTCAATGGGAGTGTAGTTATTTTTCTTGTACTATTTGTTGATGATATATTACTAATTGGAAATGACATCCCAACATTGCAGAATGTTAAGTCTTGGTTAGGGAAGTGTTTCTCAATGAAAGACTTAGGAGATGCAGCCTATATCCTAGGGATAAGAATCTATATGGATAGATCTAAGAGGCTAATCGATCTAAGTCAAAATGCTTACATAGACAAGGTGCTGAATATGTTCAGTTTGCAAGACTTTAAAAGAGGATTGTTGCTAATGTCTCATGGCATAAGTCTCAGCAAGATTCAATGTCCTAAAACAAATGATGAGCGAGATCGTATGAATAAGATTCCATATGCATCAGCTATTGGATCTATCATATATGCCATGCTATGCACTCGACCTGATGAATCATATGCTTTGAGTACTACAAGAAGATATCAGTCAGATCCTGGTGAGAGTCACTAGGTAGCAGTAAAGAACGTCCTTAAATACTAAAGAAGGACTAAAGAAGTGTTCTTGGTCTATGGAGGTTTTGAAAATGATCTAGTTGTAAATGGTTACATAGATGCAAGTTTTCAAACTGATATAGATGATTTTAGATCGCGGTCTGGATATGCGTTTACTTTGAATGGGGGTGCAGTAAGCTGGAAAAGTCCGAAGCAAGAAACTGTGACATATTCTACAACATAACCTGAGAATATTGTGGCGTCCGATACAGTAAAGGAGGCAGTTTGGATCAAAAAGTTCATTTCTGAACTAGGTGTGGTTCCAAGTATTGCTAACCCTATTTGTTTGTATCGTGACAATAATAGGGCAATAGCACAGGCCAAGAAACCTATATCACACCACAGATCCAAACATATACTCAAGCGTTTTCATCTCATCAGAGAAATTATTGAGAGGGGAGACGTGAAGATTTGCAGAGTACCTACTGAAGACAACGTTGTAGATTCATTGACAAAAGCTCTTCCACAAACAAAACATGATGGTCATGTTAGATCATTAGGCATTAGATGCATGTATGATTGGCCCTAGAGCAAGTGGGAGATGTTGGGGCATGTGCCTTAGGTCAATCCATTAACTATCTTTATGAATACTTTTAGTTAATAAAATAGAGGATTTCATTTGCTATTTATTATAATTAATTTGCATGTTTACATTATAATAAGATACATGTGTATTTGCAGAAATATCATAAATGCCCCTAATCGATTGATAAGTCGGTATTTATAGGTTTTTAGTAGTCTATTTTAGTATATTTATTTATTAAAAGTATTTAAAATATATACTTAATTATATTTTTGGTCAATTTTAGGTGAAACGGAGTGCGCGATTGAATTCGTAGCGGAAAAATACTCAAAATGGAATACTTACTTGTAGTGATTGGATGTCGGACAGTTGCCTCGAAATACGCATTGCGTAGGGTGTCGAATAACAGACTGGATATTTCAGGCAATAAGGTGATGCCACATAAGCGTAAAACCACTATGGACCAGTCATACGCTGCCACGTGGACGTTCTACCAACAACTGCGTCATCCGGACGATTTCCACCAATCCAACGTCGCCCTGTCAGCACCGCGATTCCAGCAACCAATGAGAAGATGCCATGCGTCGCCACGTCACCAGAGAAGCCACGTCACCTGCAAGACATTTCTCCTCGCTTTAGCAGCCTATCGATCGGCATCGAGATGCGTTCCCGCACAGACTCCCGGTAATTCGGTCGAGGCGCTCGATTTTCTTCGGTGCCAGCATGATGCCACATGGAGTTCTCTCATTGGTCAAGCACATCATCAATAGGTGTCTCCACCATCACGCGATGACACGTGGCGCTGACTCAGCCAAACACACAACGGAAAGCACAATTTTCAGCGAATCACACGGCGACAAGTCAGCGAGTCGGCGGCGAGCTACCCAATCCGGTTTCGACACGTCATCGCGGCAGGAAAAAAATAGCGAATCACGATGTGACACATCGCAGAGTCCGATTTTTAATGTAAAAACACCCGTACGATGCTCCTCAACGTATGAGTCACGTCCCTAACCCTTAAAATTAGTATCCGAGTCCAATTTAGAGTGCTTTTATATATTAGGAACCTAGGTATTATTAGAAGAACAATCAATTAATATTTTTAGAGATCTATTAATATTTTTAGAGATCTATTATTAGTTTTTCCTATAGATTTTTTAAGATGATGTCCGGCTAATCAATTTATTGCCTAAGTCGAAGGGGAAGCAAGTTGGGATCATGGATTAAAAGCATATTATGTGAGATCTTTTATTTTATTATTTAATTAATTTAATTTCTCCTATTTCATTGTTGTTGATTTTAATGATTATGATTTAGATCTAGGGTATGTATATGGCCTTTGCATGCTTTTAGATGGACAATCTATTATTATTTGGAATATTAGTATCCGTGTAATTGTGCTTTTAGACCAATAAAGTAACAAACATTCACCCGTTTGCCGTAAAACCCTTTCGGTTCTTGAATGTGTAACAATTGAATCCAGGTTAAATCGTTAGCAGACGCGACTCGGTTATTTATGATTAGTGTTCCCATAGATCCATATTACTGCGGTTAATGTGTTAAACCTGATTGGCGGATGTCTAGGGTTATACATTAATTAGAGAAATAGTTAGTGGCGGACGTCCTGACTATCATAATTAGGGGAATTATGAATTTCTGGCGGATGTCGATTTTTCATGGCTAATCTAGGAGAATTAAATTAATAATTTTTTTGGGAAAGATTGAAGATCATGATTGCTATTGAATCTTGATTCCGATTTGTGGAACCAGAGATTTAGGTGTTATTTAGGTGTTAATTAATTATTAATTAATTGTTTTAGAATTTAGTTTAGTTAATCTATTTATTTAATTTAGTTAGATTAGTTAGTTAAATTAATATTTATTTTAAAAACCCTTGATTTTCCTTTTTGGTTGTTTTAACCTAAGAAAGACAATCAGTCTATGTGAGATCGACCCTTTGCCACTATTCTACAAAATAGTTGGTTTAGGAACTTTACTTTATTGACGTGTTCGGCGCGCGTCATCGATCATTATACTGGGAACTATAATGAATTAAGACTAGTGTGAGTCTTGATTGATGATCATATGATAATTATACATATAGGGATACGAATCAAGATCACGAGTACTTGTTAGGGAACAAAGTACTAGAACGACCCGCTATGAGAACATCACATGGATTAAGTCATAGTTGTTTCTCATGATAGGTATATTTTTCAGTTGTCTGACTTGAGATTATCAGAGACTTCAACATTAGGAACACAGTGATTTGACACAATCAAACGTTGTCTTTAACCGGACGATTATAAATGTTGTGAGTGGTTACTGTGTGAGCAATGCGATGAAGTTGTGTAATTGAGATAAAATTTGTCCCTCTCATATAAAGAGAGATATCCAGTGGATCTCTTGATGTGTTAGACTGTTAAAAGGCCTAGTCTAAGTGAATTGATATTGATCGATATAACTTGGATGTTTTCAGTCTACCTAGAGATCGAGACTAGTATGATTGAACATGTTGGATGACAATTCCATGCCTTATGTTTGATCAAAAGGATATTGTGTGACAAAAGATGTTATATACACTATTGATTAAGTTGTATCGATTTGATATTCGTACAACTTGGGTAGTCATAATGTCTTGCTAGAGGTTGCTTATGACTTGTATACCAAAATGTGTTTTGGTACACTGCCAACGTTGTATGACCTTATTGGGTCGCACACTAAGAATGGTTTTGCGAGATTTTAAGATGGTTCAGAAAAAATGAATTTTATATAATAAAATTCATGACAAAAACGTCCTTGTGGTGTATTACATTTATACTTCTTTAAGTATGGGTATATGTGTAATTTACTTCACCGTCTATATACAAGGGTTGTATAAATAAACGCTTTAAGTTAGAACACACGGATGAAATTTTTAGGGCCGAAACTCTATTTTCATTTAAAAAATGAATTAGCCTTTTCCGGTACGATCTGGATCGTTTTGGAGAGAAACAAAAAGGTTTGGTATTCTCTTGAAGCTAGCACTTCGAATCTCGGTCGTCGTTCGTGCATGGACTGCTGGTAGAGGGCGTCCGTTGTTGGCAGCGCCTTAGAGATCGATCAACTTTCAGAAATGTATTTTGCGACCGATGTATGATTAAGTTTTATTGGTTTAAACGTTTTTAATGGAATTAGATTCGGATCCTGTTGGGTTATTTGTCAAAATTATTTTGTAATCTCCGCTGCGTATGAACCCAAAGTTATCTCAGACTTTAGGCCAATCAGTTGGTGTAATACTATATACAAATTAATTGCCAAGGTCCTTGCAAACAAATTTAAGAATATAATGAATAAGGTGATTGGGAAGACTCATAATGATTTCGTCTTTGGCAGGAGAATTTCAGACAATATCATTATGGCTTATGAGATTTTTCATTATGTGGCTGATAAAAGTTTGTAGCTCTTAAACTAGATATGTTTAAAGCTTTTGATAGAGCTGAATGGGAATTTATTTCTTTCATGTTATTAAAGCTGGGCTTCCCCTAGAAATGGTGCAAATGGTGATACCACGGCTACCAATACTCCCGAGAAGGGTCTACGGTAAGGAGATCCTCTGTCGCCGTATCTCTTCATTATCTGCATAGAGGCTCTTTCTTTTCTTCTAATTAAAGCAGAATCAACTGGGGATCTCAAGGGTTTTAAACTTAATGCTTCTGCTCCTTCAATCTCTCATCTATTTTTTGCAGATGACTCTTTTATTTTGTCGGGCAATGGAGAAGGATATTTCTGCCATTTCTAATATACTTTGTTTGTTCTCAAGAACGTTAGGCAATTAATCAATAAAGACAAAAATGTCATGACTTTCAGTAGTAATGTCTCTTCCCATCTAAAATATCATCTATCTACTACGATTGATATTTCGACCAGAGACAATATTGAAAAATATCTAGGCATTTCGATTGAGCAATTTCATATGAAGAGTCATACTTTCTAACCCATTATTGATAGACAAACTAATAGGGTTCTCACTTGGAAGGAAAAGTTTCTCTCGCCCGTAGGAAAAGAAGTCCAAGTGAAGGCTATAGCTCAAGCTATTCCTATTTACAACATGTCTACCTTCCTCCTTCCTAAGAAAGTTGCTTATTGTAACGGCCCCAAAACCCGAGGTCGCCACGTGGGGAGGCGCTGGCCCAGCGGTCCCGTCCGATCCTTGACCCACTGGGTCGCACGCGCCACTGACGCCATTTTTCCACAACACGACGACTCCTCGATATGCGTGTTCATTAAACTTTCAACAGCGGAAGTCTTAATTTAAAACCAAATAAAATAATTAAATTTATCATCGTATAAACATCATTTAATAGAGCAATTCCTATTGTGGAAAACCCGGGGAAAGTACTCCGTATATATATGCGACAATATTAAACAATAATATATACGAGTACAGTATCTACTCAGTCTCCCATTTCTCAAAAGTAAAACAAAACATCAAAATATCACGTACTAGTAGGTCCTCGACCGCAGGCAGTCAGATAAAGTCGTCCAAAATGTCCTTGCCCCTACTAGCAGGGTCTGCACTCGCCCATCACAAAAAGGAAGATGGGGAGTACAGTTAGTAAGATTCCAACAAAGTACACCGAGCATTTATGAGAAATATAGCCAATATCAATAAACATGTCAATTAATCATGCGAACTAAACAGACAACTGTGCTAAGATCATCACATGAATAAATAACATGAGAAACAAATCGTGTACTCCTCCCGGTCACACTAAACTGTACGACAAACCCCCAGGATCCTTTCGGTGAGTGCCCCACTTCCTTTCACCTGGTACGGCCCAGCCCGCCGACAGGTACCCGCAGGCCCCGAAACCTACGGACTGGCACCGCACAGGATCCTTTCAGTTGAAACACCCACTTCCTTTCACCTGGTTACCCGCGTACAGCCTAGTGTGCCATAAGTACAACAAGAATAGCAAAAAGTCTCGTTCCCCAACCCAAATACGTCACGAAAATCAATAACAAGGAATATGGGGAATAGCATCCAACAAGCACAAATAGGCAATTAATGATAGAAAAATAAACCCTCAGTGACTTTCAACCAGGAATCTTACGTACCTCAAAACGCACTCGCACGCATCTCGATATGCGCACCCGACACCTGACTATAGCATCCTATGTCCCTGGTGTCCATTCATACATTTAGCTACTAAATCATAAAATCATAATTTAAAATTTAGGTGAAATACACCTCACCTCATTCGCGTCGTCGACATTCGTCGATTCGCGCATCCGATCGGTCCGACAACGCCTCACGCGCTTATCGCGCCGTTCTTGCCGAGCCGACGTCATTGCTGCTGCGCTGACGACGCTGCGTCGTTATCACGCCATTGCCGGCGCCACTGCTGCCGCTGCGCCGCGCGCACCTCCCGGCCGCTCGCCGGCGCTGCCACTGCGCTTCGCTGACGCCAGAGTTAGTTACCACCATGCTGCTTGCTTCGCTGTCGGCCATGCGCGCTTATCCGCTGCTGTCCATTGCTCGTACCTTCGCGTCGACCACCACCGCAACCGCGAGCCGATCCCGCCGCACTACCGATCGCTGTTGTTGCCGCTTCTGCGCTTTGCTGCTCCTCTCCTCTGCGCTCGTCGCCGCTGCCGCCACCCGCTCCGCTCAGCTCCGTCGCCGGCTGCTCATGCATCGCTCGGCTGGAGCCGCGCCGCTTGTCTCCTCCTCCGCGCGCGTCACGCTATCCAAGCGACCCCTCACGATCCTCGCGCTGCCGCCGCCGCGCGCTGCGCGTCCACGCGCCACGTGCGCGCACGCTGCCGCTCTCCTCTCCTCTCGCTCGCTTGCCGATTTGTCCGCCGCGCATCTCCTCTCTCTCTCTCTCGCTTCTCGCGATCTCTCTTTTCTTCTCTCTTTCACTCTCTGGTTTTTCTCTCTCTCCCACCTCAAACCACTCTTTATCTCTCTTCATTTATTACCCACTCTCTCTCTCTTCCACCTCAAACCACACTCTCTCTCTTCATTTATTCTTTTCTTTTTCTCTCTCTTCTTTTTTTTTTATATATATATATTTATATATATATACATTTTTTTTAATTTTAAATCAAAAGTGTCTTCGAAAACCGAGTAGCGCGTATCTCGAGGCACCAACCCGCCTCGCTTTCAAAATTTCAACACTCGTGTTACACGCATCACGAAACGTATCCACCGTACACATAAATCCACTATAACCACATATCTCGGTCCCGCGTCGGCACGCGATTTAAGGCACGTCCCCATTCGTGTTTTGGCTCCCCAAATTCTCGGCGTATACGCATACGTATTTCGGCAAGTGGGTCCCACATACGACCCTAAAATTACACGTGGCACGAGTCGAATTTTCGGGCCGTTACACTTATACTCTCCAACAACTTATTGCTAGGTACCGGCGGTCTTCGCTTTACGATAAATGTTTTCATTTGCTTAATTGGGCTAAACTTTCGAAGCCTAAAGATCTTGGAGGCTGAGGCTTTAGGTTATTTATCTTTTTAACTTGAGTCTCCTAGCTAATCAGGGCTGGTTCTTAGTGAAAGATCATACTTCCCTAATGGATGCCTTTTCGAAAGCCAAATATTTTTCGAAATCATCTTTCTTGGATGCATCACTAGGAAGAAGACCATCATGGATGTGGAGAAGCTTAATTAAAGCTAGGAATCTGCTGAACTATGGACTAAGATGGAGAGTGGGTAAGGGTGATCATATTCACATATGGAAGGACCTGTAGGTGGCTAATAAGCATATAAATTTCTTTTGGACAAAGAGGGGAGATTCTGTTTCGAAGGCTGCAGATTTAATTGATCAATCCTCCAATAGATGGAACATGAATCTTATTAATTCTCTCTTCTCGCGGGAAGAATTAAATCTTATCATTGGGACTCCTATTAGAAGGG
Source organism: Stephania yunnanensis (assembly GCA_039657365.1). Taxonomy (NCBI): domain Eukaryota; kingdom Viridiplantae; phylum Streptophyta; class Magnoliopsida; order Ranunculales; family Menispermaceae; genus Stephania; species Stephania yunnanensis. The sequence continues at coordinate 45,384,794 of CM077585.1, read as the reverse complement.
TTGGCTGTGAAGATGCAATCATTTGGTACTATGCAAAATCTGGGGATTTCTCTGTCAAATCAGCATATAAGTTAGTTGTTTCATTGGATAAACAAGGCTTGCTAGACAACGCTTCTTCAGTGAATCAAACACAACCTGCAACCAGAAGAAAATCTTGGAATTTTATTTGGAAGCTGAATATACTGAGGAAATTACAATTTTTTATTTGGAGATGTTTGCTAGATATCCTTCCTTGCAAATCCAATCTGTATAAGAAGAAAACGATTGATAATATTTTCTGCCCTGATGTCATGACAAGGAGGAAACGGTAAATCACATTTTATTCCAATTCCCTTTTGCAATCAACTTTTGATTTGGATCACCATTGTCTATTTATTCAACATGCTTTGAAGGAAATTGTTTTCGGTCATCTTGGAATGCTTTTCACTCATTGTTGAGTAAAGTTGAAAATGCGGATGAGGTTATCCAATGGAGTATTTTTGCTTCATGGAGACTTTGGAAAGCAAGGAACTCTTTTGTCTTCAAGCATAAAGCTTTATCTCCATCAGAAATCATTTCACTTCAATTGAATGCCTGTATTTCAACACATCTATGCCTAGCAAAGTCCTTTCGGATAATCTTGAGTGGAGAAGAAAGGATTATTCAGATGACTATTTAGAGGTATCCCTTCTCATTATAAAATCTTTGTGGATGCTGCCAGAAACCCAGACAACACTGAATGGTCCTTTGGATGAATTCTACAATTTGAAGGCGAAATTATTAAAGCAAGATCTATATATTTGGGTCATTCTCCTTCAGTTGAAGTAGCTGAAGCGTGGGCAATTTTGAGTACTTTAAACTTCCGTTCAGAGCAATGTGTAAATCGGGAGGAGATAATCAATGTATATTCTGCAAGGTTGTTGTTGATGCATTTAATAGGAATATGGTCCTCTATAATGTAGAGCCTATCCTCTTTGACATTAGATCTATGTACCGTTGGTAGAATGGAATGATTTAATGTTTTTTAGTCATATTAGGAGAGTTTTAAATACTAAAGAAGGGCTTTGTAACAGAGTTGTGAAATAACCTGTACCTATGAACATTTTTGAATATAAATAAATTCATTATATATAAAAAATGACATTTATTTACTGAACCAAGAATGTTCGGTTCAATGGTTTCACGTCTTATTTGTACTTGTATGTGTATGATTTTTTATATTTTTAGTTGATATGGGACAAAAACCAAACTGAGAAATGAGGAGAGTAAGGATAATAACATCTATTTACTGCTACTGACAAAGGCAACAAGATGTTCTGGGTTTGGACACACCCATACAACTTCATCCATGAGATTTGGAAACCAAGACCTCGCTCAAAGAATCTTCACTTTGCGTTTAGTTTTCTAGAGGGAATTTCTAGAAGGAAGGAACATTAGCTCTATTCTTGTTTGAGAAGGAAAAAAAAAAAGAAATGATGGGGAAATACCTCTTTGGTTGGGGCTTTTTTACTTGGTCATTAATCGGTTAGGAGAATGTAGCAAAGGCAATTAAGAAGAAGATGATAGCAAGCAAGGAACTAATTAAATGGAACAATCAACATTATGAGTATAAACTTTCAAATAGTATTTGGAGGGGTACGCGAGGCCAATGCAGTAGTGCAATGCAAAAGCGGCCGCTCGAGAGCCTTAATGATGAAGTCCAAGAATTAGGCATTTGAGTTTCGGCGTTCCAGGGGCATGGGTTGATTGGAAACGGCGTGGAGATCACGGGTCACAGCTATGCTGTGTTTACGATGTTTTTCGGCGAAATTCCATCGTTTCGCCATCCGAAACGACAATTTTGCTATTTTAGGAAAGTTTTGTTTAGCTTATAACTTCCATTAGGAATTTTCGTTTTTATTGCCGTTTGCGGCATTTGTTGTTATTTTTTGTCTAGTTTCCAGTTTATGGCTTTTTGAATTTTTTACTATTTTTGATAAATTTTAGGGTTTCGCTATTTGAGCGACCTATTGGATGTAATTCGGAGTTTTTGGCTAGAATAAAAGAATTTTCGAACTTTGGCTTGAGTTCTGACTTAGATCGAGTTGTTCATGGATTTGTTCAACTGGTTCAGAAGATCTCCGCTGCGTTAGTTGGTATCAAAGCCTGCTTCAGCGTGATTGGAGAAATCATGCTGCCGAAGAGGAACCAACAACGTATCGATGAGGTGTGTGACCGTGACAATCTAAATCGATAAATTAGCCAAATAACTGACCAACGCATGGGCGCGGTGATAGAACAATTAACTGCCATGATCGATTAGTTGTTAGGTCAGAATATGGATCGTGTTTGTAACCATCGAAGGGAACCTGTTGGTGATGAACCAGTAGGAGATTCTTCTACCGAAGGGGAGGATGAGTATGTCGAGGCACCGTGGAGGCGCTACAGGCCGCGTGCAGTTGAGGATGATCGCAGGCGGTGGGAGTCTGGGATGAAGACGGAGGTCCCGGAATTCCATGACACCCTTCAACCGGAAGAATTCTTGGACTGGCTGGCGTCAGTTGAAGAAGTCTTAGAATTCAAAGGTGTGTCTGAAGACAAGCGTGTGCAACTGGTTGCGACCAGATTCTGCAACAGGGCCACGGCTTGGTGGCAACAATAGAAGTCGATGCGAAATAGGAATGAAAATGCGAAGATCACTTCGTGGGAGAAGATGAAAAAGTACTTACGGGCTGAGTTCTTGCCTTACAACTTCCAACGCCTTATGTATCAGAGGTTGCAGAATCTGAGACAAGGGGCAAAGTCAATAGATGATTACAATACTGAGTTTTATCAGTTAGTCGCAAGAAACGAACTACAGGAGACTGACGACCAATTAGTGGCGCGGTATATTGGTGGACTGAGGGTGCGGATCCAAGATGTCGTCAACATGTTTGATTCGACTTCCTTATCTGCAGCGCACCAGCGAGCATTGTTGGTGGAGAAACAACAACATCGGGGTGTGAGTAATGCTTCCGGTAATGTTAATGTTGGGACAACAATTACTGGAGGTAATACCACTACAATTAACCCTACTAGTCGCACGAACAAACCTAACACTAGTGGGATTAAATGCTTCAGTTGTGGCAAAGTTGGTCACAAGAAGTCAGAATATAAAGGGAAGAAGGCTCTCTTTATTGAGAATGAAGAGAAGACGAAGGGGAAGATGCCAACATCACTGCAGAACCATCCTTTGATACTTCCGACAACACAGAAGAAGAGATCGTGACTGGAGATGTGGGTACTGCCTTGGTAGTGAGGCGTTCTCGTATGACTCATAGAGCTGTCGCTGATGACGAGTGCCTACGGAATAACATCTTTCAGTCAAAGTGTACCATCTTAGGCAAGGTGTGCAGGTTCATGATTGACGCAGGCAGTTGCGAGAATATCGTCCCAGTTGAAGCGGTTCAAAGTCGAGCCTTGAAACTGAACAACAACCCAGGCCCTACAAGCTAGCTTGGCTGAAGAAGGGTGGTAGGTGAAGGTGTCGAAGCGCGCCTTGGTGACTTTTTCTATTGGTGCTAACTACAAGGATTCAGCCTGGTGTGATGTTGTGGCTATGGATGCTTGCCACTTGTTACTGGGACGTCCTTGGCAGTTTGATAGGGGAGTTGTGCATGATGTCAGAACCAATAAATACACCCTTATGTTCAAGGGAGTGAAGATTATGCTAGTACCCGCCAAAGATCCTGGAGGAAGTTAAGCCTACTAAAGAATCTAGCAGCTTGCTGAGTTTGACAAGATTTGAAGATGAATTACAGGATTCTGAGATAGTTTACATCTTCGTGGGAACGGAGGTAGATAGAGATGTTGATGTTCCTGAACCTGCAATTCCTATCATGAAGGAGTTTTGTGATGTTTTTTCTGATGAGATGCTAGAAGGACTGTCACCATTGTGTGATATTCAACATCGGATTGACCTTGAAGCTGGTGCGTCACTACCTAATAGACCACACTACCGAATGAGTTCCAGTGAGCATGAGGAGTTGCGCAGACAGGTTGAAGAGTTATTGGCGAAGGGATTCATCCGTGAAAGTCTGAGTCCGTGTGCAGTACCAGCCCTCCTTACACCAAAGAAAGATGACTCCTGCGGATGTGTGTGAACAGTAGAGCAATCAACAAGATTACTGTCAGGTATCGCTTTCCTATCCCACGTTTGGATTATTTACTTGACCAATTGAGTGGAGCAAAATTTTTTACAAAACTGGATTTGAAGAGTGGGTACCACCATATTCGCATAAGAGTTGGGGATGAGTGGAAGACTGCTTTTAAAACCAGGGAGGGGCTATGTGAGTGGTTAGTCATGCCGTTTGGGCTGTTAAACACACCTAGCACCTTTACGAGAGTCATGAACCAGAGCTTAAGACCTTTAATAGGTAAGTGTGTTATGGTATATTTTGATGATATATTGATATAAAGTACTAACAAGGAGGAACACCTCCAGCACGTGCGAGATGTTCTGACTATCTTGCGCAGGGAGGAATTTTACACCGCGATGAAAAAGTGCTTATTTTTGACATCGAAGGTAATTTTCTTAGGCTATGTCATTTCTGGAGAAGGGTTACAGGTTGATGAGTCTAAATTAGAAACCATCCGCACTTGGCCTAGACCCACCATCGTCACGGAGGTTCGCAGCTTTCATGGGTTGGCTTCCTTCTACAGGCGGTTCATTCCACACTTCAGCAGTATCATGACCCCGATTACAGACTGTATGAAGGGCGTGAATTTTGGGTGGAACAACGAGGCAGTTGAAACATTCCAACTGATCAAAGTGCGGTTAACCACTGCACCCATTCTGGTGTTGCCAGATTTTCACCTATCTTTTGAGTTGCATAATGATGCATCCAAGGTAGGCATTGGAGCTATCTTGAGTCAGAATAATAGGCATGTTGCCTATTTCAGTGAGAAGCTTTCTGGGGCGAAGTTGAGGTATAACACATATTATGTGGAGTTCTATACAGTCGTACAAGTCGTGAAGCATTGGCGACGTTATCTTTTCCACAGAGAGTTTGTGTTGTTTACAGACCATGAGGCATTGCGAAACTTACATGGGCAGAACAAGGACTCGACAAGACATGCTTCCTGGGTGGCCTATTTGGAGCGCTTTACTTTTGTGGTGAAACACAAGTCTGGTGTGACCAACAGAGTTGTTGATGCCCTGAGTAGACGAAAACGTTTGTCGAGTCGCATGACCATTGATGTACCTGGGTTTTCCTCCTTCTCTAATTTGTTTACTAGTGATCCTTTCTTTGCTACTATTGTGGAGAAGGTGCGGAGTGGGGAGCGTACTGATTACACACTCCAAGAGGGTTTCTTATTTCGAGGCAACCAGCTTTGCATTCCTAATTGCAGCCTGAGATTGCTAATTATTAGAGAGTTGCATGAAGAGGGACATGTTGGGCGTGATCGCACTTTGCAGTTGATGAATGCATTCGCTATGAAGTGGACATATATGTGCAGCGGTGTCGGACTTGCCAGCTTTCAAAGGGTACCGCAACTAATGCCGGTCTATATATGCCTTTGCCCATTCCAGAATAGCCATGGATTGATATTAGCATGGATTTGGTGCTGAGGTTGCTTAGAACGCAGCGGGGAAATGACTCTATTTTTGTGGTGGTTGACCTTTTTCCAAGATGGTTCACTTCATCCCCTGCAAGAAGACCACAGATGCTGTAAAGGTGGCTCAGCTGTTCTTTCGGGAAGTGTATAGATTGCATGGCCTTCCTACCTCGATTGTTTCAGATCGGGACACCAGATTCCTTAGCCATTTTGGCGCAGTTTGTGGGCTATGGTGAACACGCAGCTGAAATTTAGCAGTGCTTATCATTTGCAAACAGATGTGCAGACCGAAGTTGTCGACCGTTCGTTAGACAATCTTTTGAGGAGCTTGGTGGGCGAGAATGTCAAGAGTTGGGACGTCAAGTTGAGTCAGACAGAATTTGCACACAACCATGCTGTTAATCGAAGTACCGGTTTAGTCATTTCGGGTTGTGTATTCGGTACTACCTCGATGTCCTCTTGATATGTTACCAGTGCCAAGTAAGACTAGATGGCATGGCAAGACAGTAGACTTTGTTAGTGGGCTGCAAGAGATTCATCAATCTGTCAAAGATAACTTGCAGAAGGTTGCTGACAAGTACAAACAATATGCAGATCGGAAGAAGCGTCCCTTGGAGTTTGAAGTGGGTGACTTCGTGTGGGCAGTTCTCACTAAAGACCAGTTCTCTATGGGTGATTACAACAAATTATCAGTTCGGAAGATTGGTCCTGTGGAGGTTCTTAAGAAAATTAATCCTCATGCTTACAGATTGAAGTTGTCAAGTCACATTCGCACGGTTGATGTATTTAATGTCAAACATCTTGTTCTCTATTATGGGGATACATCTGATGATGACAATTCGAGGGCGAATTCTGTCCACCCTGGGGAGAATGATGAAGTCAAAGAATTAGCTTGCAAATCCTTGAAAAATATGATGGAAAGATATGACAAGATGACATTTTGGTAATTTCGGTGAAGTTCGGGCGTTTGAGTTTCGGCGTTCCGGGGGCATGGGTTGATTGGAAACTGCGTGGAGATCACGGGTCACAGCTATGCTGTGTCCACGACATTTTTCGGCGAAATCCCATCGTTTCACCCTCCGAAACGACAATTTTGCTATTTTAAGAAAGTTTTATTTAGCTTATAACTTTCATTGGGAATTTTCGTTTTTATTGCCGTTGCGACATTTGTTGCTATTTTTCGTCTAGTTTCCAGTTTAGGGCTTTTTGGACTTTTTACTATTTTTGGCAAATTTTAGGGTTTCGTTATTTAAGCGACGTATTGGATGTAATTCAGAGTTTTTGGCTGGAATAAAAAAAATTTTAAACTTTGGCTTAAGTTCTGATCTAGACCGAGTTGTTCGTGGATTCGTTCAATTGGTTTAGAAGATCTCCGCTGCGTCACCTAAGCTATTGTGGTGGGCTCTCCCTAATGAGAAAAATTAATTTAAAATCATGTGAGATCATGCACAACGTATTAGATATTAAACCAATAAGAATACTTGATGTAAGCCAAAAGGCCGAGAAAGGTTCAAGTTGGTTTGCGCCTTAGGCCACCTTTTTATCCGCTGCTCCCACTCGCTCACCGGTCGATGTGGGACTAATGTCTAAATTATTAACGTTTCTCAAGCGCCAATTCTTCTCAATTTATACAACATGATTTTTCGTTGTGTTTCTTTAGACAGTAAAGACAACCAAAAACAAGAGCAGCAGAAACCATATGAATCTACTGGAAGACAAGATGCGTGTAGCTAGATCTAAATTAGGCGTGTGAAACTTTTCTGATAGAGAGAATTGTAGGGCTTTACCCTTGCTTAGAGGGAGCCCTTCCAGAAATTCTCTAAAGCACCTTGAGAGAGGTGCCGAATGGGTTTGAAAATAGTTTTCAACCAGCAATTGCGCCTCGGTTTTTACCTCACCAGCCGACTCATTGTCGCAAGCGCAAAGATACTTATACTATATCTTTGCTCACGCCCGTCGTAAGATACTGACTTCTTCCTTCCTTTTTACGTGCTTCTCTATGTGGAATTATTATATGAAAAAGCCCTGAAAACATTTTCCTTTTAGACCATATCTGGGTTTGTTATCCAATCGACCATTAGAGGAAACTTGAAAGAATTACCATCTTTAGAGGAAACTTGGAAGAATTGTTTACCAGACAGAGTGTCTTGCATGTAATGAATCCATCAACTTGAAGGAATTGTTGTACCGAGAGGGTCTTGTAATGAATCGCCCATTAAAATAAGGAATTCTCGATTGAAGGTAAGGACGCTTTACTCCCCTTCTGAAATCCACTACTGGAGTAAGAAATTTGCTGGCTCACTTTACAACTGCCTTGGATCTTTAGCTAGGTATACAAGTTTTCAAAAATTGTCTTATGCTGATTCATACAACAAGCACACAATATTCTTTAGTAACAAGCAAAGAAGAGTTCACTTCATGCTCACTGCGCAGCTGCATGGCTAGAGGTAGTGTACAAGATGGCGTTTTATGCCTGGACGTATTAGGCCTTCCATTAAATGAGCTGCTACACGTCCAGAGGTTACGTACAAGATCGAGTTTTTGCTACGATTTGGGCCTTTCATTATTGTTCACTTCCGGTTCCGGTAGAAGAGTAAAGCTTTTGCTATGATTTGGTTGAGGAAAAGGTTTCGTTTGTTTTTTCAATGGAAGTCGTTCAACTAGGTTAGCTAATTGGTTTTCAATTTGGGAGACCCTGCTTTGCCAAGTTTAAAATTATGATGTAAGATTTATTTTTATTTGTCTCTGATTAACCTTTATTCAAATTAGTAACTAATTAATAAGGAATTTGCTGTAATATTTATTATATGCCCTTGAAGATGCTTCACATCGATATATAGTTTGCAAAGAAGGCTTGGTAAGGTGCCTAAAACTGTTGGGGTTACTCAACAAGAAAGTAACCCCTTCAACTTGAGAAACAGATGAATAAAATCCACTAAGCCACGAACAATGCACCAAATCAATCACACCACAAAGAACACAAGATTTAACGTGGAAAACCCTCTAAATCAGAGAGAAAAAACCACGGGCCAAGCTCCGAATAAATCCATTATATGAATAAATAGTACAAGATATCTCAATCGCTTGAGATTCACTAACAATGGAGTAATACAAAAATATCTCTTCCAAAAACTTAGATGATCACACTAAGAACGAAGAAAAACTACCCCAATTGTATCAAACCCTTGCACCTCTTTTCTTGAACACCAAGAAATCACCAAAGCCTCTCCGCGGGTCTTCAGATTCAAGATCTTGATGTATCTTCAATGTAGAGAAAATCGTTGTTGCATTCACCGCCTTGAACGCACAACGTAGAAGAGAGAAGAAGAAGTTTCCAAAACACACAAAATTGGCTAATTAAAAGAATCACCCAATTCCTTAATTCACTCCAATTTTCTTTCCTATTTTCTCTCTCCAAGATTCCTATTCCAACTCCAATTCGTTGCATGCGTTAGACTTTCTATTTTTTTTGTGTGTGGGGCCCACACAAAAACCAACAATCTCCCCCTCCAACACATGGGGAGATCTCAATCATATTTTATGCTCAATAACAACTCAGTCCCACCAACTTGGTGCAGGACTGATGCTTCTCACGAGTCACCACCTTCGTCAACATATCAGCTGGATTCTTATCAGTGTGAATCTTCTTCAGACTCGTCTCATGATCATTCACAACTTCTCGAATCCAATGGTATCAGATATCAATGTGCTTAGTGCGGCAATGATAAGTAGCATTCTTGCTCAAATCTAGAGCACTCTGACTATCACAGTTCACTGCATACCCATCTTCTTGCTTCAACCCCAACTCTTGAAGGAATCTCTTCAACCAAAGCATTTCTTTGCTTGCTTCGATTATAGCAATATATTATGCCTCTCGTCGTGGACAAAGCAAACACACTTTTGCAATTTTGACTCGCCAAGATACGCCTCCCCGCAAAAGTGAACACATACCCTGAAGTAGATTTTCTGCCATCAAGGTCACCTGCCATATCTGAATCTGTATATCCCTCCAAAGTAGGTTTCGAGCCCCCAAAACATAAAGACATCTTCGAAGTACCTCTCAAATATCTCAAAATCCATTTCATTGCTTCCCAATGAACTTTTCCAGGATTTGAGAGAAATCCGCTGACCACACCAATGCGTGAGCAATATCTTGGTCGGGTGCAAACCATCGCATACATCAAACTCCCAACTGCAGAGGAGTAAGGAATATCTGACATCTCCGCTATATCTATATAAGTAGAGGGACATGATTTCTTGCTAAGTGTGAAGTGATTAGCAAGAGGTGTGCTAACTGGCTTAGCATTCTTCATATTGAATCTGCTCAAGACCTGCTCAACATACTTTTCCTGTGATACCCATAACTTTTTGGATCTCCTGTCACGAATAATCTGCATGCCAAGAATCTGTTTTGACGGCCCCAGGTCTTTCATATCAAAAGAACTAGATAATTCTTTCTTCAAGTTTCCAATCAAGGAAACATCATGCCCCACTATCAACATATCATCAACATAGAGCAACAAGATCACAAGCTTCCCATCTGAAAATTTCTTGAAGTAGACACAATGATCTGCATCTGTTCTAGTGTACTCTTGACTCATCATGAAAGAGTCAAATTTCTTATACCACTGCCTTGGAGCTTGTTTCACCATACAAGCTCTTCTTCAACTTGCAAACCAAATGTGTTTTTCCTGTTACTTCAAATCTTTCAGGTTGATCCATATAAATCTCTTCCTCCAAATCACCATGGAGGAATGCAGTCTTCACATCTAATTGCTCGAGCTCAAGATCCAAGCTAGCAGTCAGACCCAAAATCACTCGAATAGAACTCATCTTCACAACAGGGGAAAAATCTCATCAAAGTCAATTCCTTTCTTCTGATTGAACCCCTTCACTACCAAACGAGCTTTATGTTTTACTAGCTTATCTCCATCTCGCCTTCAACTTGTACACCCATTTATTCTTCAAAGGTTTTCTACCTTTTGGAAGTTCCACCACCATAAAGTATTGTTCTTCTTCAAAGAACTCATCTCCTCCCGCATTGCTTTCATCCATTGAGCTTTGTCTTTGTGAATCCGAACTCCCCGGAAGCTCTCTCGCTCCCCTCTTCTCGTAATTGTAACATAATTAGAACCGGGGTACCTAGTAGAAGGAAGCAACCTCTCTCGCACCTTCTAAGTGAAGGTTCAACTAAAGCCGTTGGTGGAGGAGTTTGCTCCCCCGCTTCAAAGATCATCAACCGGTTCCTCGCACATCAACCCCATGTTCTTCAAATGAGTCTCCCTCATGTGTGGCATCAGTAATGGAAGAAGACTCTAATCCAGAAACATCATTATCATCAACTATGATTTTCTTTGATGTCTTCAAATCTGCTATGGTCTCATATTCATGAAAGGCCACATCCCTGGACCTGACAATCTTTTTCTTCTCTGGATCCCATAACCTATAACCAAACTCTGCATCTCCAAATCCCAAGAGGATACACGGAACAATTCTATCATCAAGTTTCTGTCTCTGCTCCTTAGGCACATGCATAAATGCCTTGCATCCAAACACCTTCAAGCGAGAGTAAGTAACATCTTTCCCAGAACAAACTCTCTTTGGAACATCAAACTCCAATGGTGCTGAAGGAGAGCGATTCATCAAGTAGCAAGCAGTACTGAGAGCCTCACCCCAAAACGACTTGGGCAACTTAGCCATTTTTAACATACATCTGACTTTATCAAGGATGGTTCTGTTTGTTCTTTCAGCAACACCATTATGTTGAGGAGTACCCGGAACGGTCTTCTCATGTCTGATTCCATGTTCTGAGCAATAATTCTCGAACTCCTTTGAAGTGTATTCTCCCCCGTTATCACTACGAAGGCACTTCAAAGATACGCCTTTTTCTCGTTCCACCAACTTATGAAACTTCTTGAGGTACTCAAGAACCTGACATTTTGTTCTCAACACAAACACCCAAACCTTCCGTGAAACATCATCAATAAAAGTAACAAAGTATCTGCCACCTCCCATAGTTTCCACATCAATGAGACCACAAACATCGAGTATACTAACTCAAGTAAATTTCTTTTCTTTCGGATGATGAAGAAAAAGAAACTCTATGTTGCTTACCGAATAAGCAATCATCACAAGGGTTCAAATATTTACCTTTGGCAAAGGGAATGTGAGACTTCTTTGCCAACACCTGCAATCCTTTCTCACTCAAGTGGCCTAGCCGCCTATGCCACAGATCTGGTGAAGAATCATCTTCAATTGCGTTCAGGTCACCTCTGACGGTCTTCAATTGAGTCTTGTAAAGTGTATAGCTCAATTTTCCTCTAGCAACAACAATTGAGCCTCGGTGAGTTTCCACTCCTTGCCCCCAAAGATGTTGTAGTAACCATCTAGGTCCAAAGCATGAGTAGAAAACAAATTCGACGCGAGATCCGGAACATGTCGCGCATCTTTCGAATTACCGTGCAACCCATATTTGTCTCGCACAAAGACATCTCCAATGCCAACTATATCTGCAAAACTGTTGTTCCCCATCTTTGCCTTGCCAAAATTCCCTGCTCGATAAACAGAGAAGAAATCCTTCCTCGGAGTAGCATGGAGGATGCTGCGGAATCAACAACCCATTCACTATCTGTATTAGTGACATGACCTTGATCCTCAACTAAAGAAAGCACAACCAAGTCTTCAATTGCATCTGATATAACAACTGTAGTATTCTGATCATTCGCTTTATTTTGATTTTTCTCATCATTCTGTTCTCTTTTCCACACTCTACAATTTTTCTTTATGTGTCATTCCTTGCCACAATGATAACAAGAGAATTTTCCTTTTCCTTGAGACTTGCCTCTAGATTTACTCTGCCCCCTCGGACCTCTAGACTGACTTCTGCCTCTATGTTCTGTAGTAGTAACAAGAGCTTGTGAAGTTTCAATGCCTTTATCCTTTCTCCTAGTCTCCTCGTCAAAGAGACTATCCCGCACTATGGATGAAGACAAGACACCGCCTGGAGCAGAATTACTTAGAGACACCACCAAGGTTTCCCAGCTTTCTAGCAACGAGCTCAAGAGTAAAAGTGCTTGTAACTCATCCTCAAGCACAATCATCATAGCACTTAATTGACTGATCAATGCTTCGAAATCATTCAAGTGCTCTATCATCGACCGCCCATCTTTGTACTTCATATTAACAAGCCTTCTAATTAGAGAAGCCTTGTTCTGAGCCCCTTCCTCTCACACATATTCTGCAATTTTCTCCACAACTCCTGTGCATCAACCTCTTTGCTGACATGGTGATAAATACTAAGATCGATCCACTTTCGAATAGTCCCAGCAGTTTTTCGTTTCGAATAGTCCCAACAGTTTTTCGGTGCAACTTCCTCCAATTAACATCAGATATTTTCTCTGGCTTGTTTTGTCCAAATTCAATTGGATCAAATAAATCCTTGCAATAAAGATGATCTTCCATCATCGGTTGCCAAATTGAATAATTCGTAGCCGTCAACTTGACCATATTGCTTGATTTATCATTATCATCCACCATCTTGATTCCCACAAAGATTCCCGGAACACGAACTAACCGCGGCTCTGATACCACTTATTGGGGTTACTCAACAAGAAAGTAACCCCTTCAACTTGAGAAACAGATGAATAAAATCCACTAAGCCATGAACAATGCACCAAATCAATCACACCACAAAGAACACAAGATTTAACGTGGAAAACCCTCTAAATCAGAGGGAAAAAACCACGGGCCAAACTCCGAATAAATCCACTATATGAATAAAGAGTACAAGATATCTCAATCGCTTGAGATTCACTAACAATGGAGTAATACAAAAATATCTCTTCCAAAAACTTAGATGATCACACTAAGAACGAAGAAAAACTACACCAATTGTATCAAACCCTTGCACCTCTTTTCTTGAACACCAAGAAATCACCAAAGCCTCTCCGCGGGTCTTCAGATTCAAGATCTTGATGTATCTTCAATGTAGAGAAAATTGTTGTTGCATTCACCGCCTTGAACGCACAACGTAGAAGAGAGAAGAAAAAGTCTCCAAAACACACAAAATTGGCTAATTAAAAGAATCACCCAATTCCTTAATTCACTCCGATTTTCTTTCCTATTTTCTCTCTCCAAGATTCCTATTCCAACTCCAATTCGTTGCATGTGTTGGACTTTCTATTTTTTGTGTGTGTGGGGCCCACACAAAAACCAACAAAAACAACGATATTTTTTAATATATTCCTCAAAAAACAAAAGACTAATTTCTCGTATCTATAAGCAAATGTATCTATCGCTTAAAATCTGAACTGTTGGAAAAAAAAAAAAAAAAAAAAGACTTTTTCTCTTGGCGTTCAAATCATGACTTCCAACTAAATTGAACCTTAATTCAAGGATTTCAGTAAAAGTAATGACGTGAGAACCCTCATTCCACACAAAGGTCATTTGGCTTAAACCATCACCAAATTCCTCAAAATAACCCAACAAATCGAGCTATAATTTGGTAAGCCTTAACTTGCCAAACAAACATGATAGCACATGCACTACCAAATTTGAGACCAATTTAAAACTTAGCAGAATAGAACTAGGCCCTTAGTTCGTATATCAAAAGAAGATGTCTAAGTCATACAACAAACTAAATTGAATATAGCTTATAGACCTAGTAATGTACGCGGTTCCTCACACTTCCTAATCTCGATAGCGAATGTACGACAATGACTACTTCTCTAGTCAATCGTATAACCTTATACTTAAACGCATTGGGTTTAACATGATGACTGCAATGGGTTTTGTGAAGACACTATACCTAAACAACCGGATCACTAGTGTGTCCGATTTAACTTAGATCCCTAAAGTATTTAATCGGTCCCAAAAGGGTGAACCAATTGGTATGGCCAATTGCTACTTTTGTGGTCTTATTGCATAAAGACGGATGCTTACATCTCACCGGCAAAATAATAAGGTTTAAATATAAAACTTAACCTTAATTAATTAATTAATACCAAAGAAAATAGAACACCAATAAAAAGCAATGAAATTAAGATAAATAAATCTCACAAATTGATGGATGGAAATAAATAAACCTCCCATCCCTAATGGCCTGTTTGGTTCGTGGGATTAGCTCGGAGCTCTAGTTAATCACTTGTTTGGTTGGAGGATTAACTAGGCCAGGCCAAGGCCATGAGATTAGTCTCTCATCACAAACAACCAATCTCGAGATGAAGAACACAAAAAAGAAAATAAAGAAAATAGAAGTAGTGTTGAGATTGATAAGAAGGTACCATCTCGAAGGAGAGAGAGAGAGAGAGAGAGAGAGAGAGAGATAGAAGACTTGAATCCAAAACCGCACAAATAGAAGTCGAGACACCTACCCATTAAACCCTAAGTACTATTTATTTAAAAATACTAAAATTAGTCTATGGAGGATAGAGAATTTGAAATTGGTGGGTTCTACAGTGACTCGTGCATTAAGGAAAATCATGTGGCTGTTTTGAGCTTGATTTAGGCTTATAGACACGTGTCAGACGGATCGGACGAGTTGCTGGAGTGGCTAATGTGGCAAGAGATGATTGGAGAAGAGGATGCTGATGTAAACATGTTGGACGAATGGAGGACTGCCACATGGCACGCGCAAGTAAGGTGAGGAGACGAATGAGTTCGTGCGTACGTATCTGGAGGATCATACACAACAACTATTGATGAAGAAAACTCGCGTAGAACACTTAGGCGTACTCGATGCACGCATCCCGATGACAGTCGCCTGTTAGAACGAGGAAAACACTGTGGATGGCGTGCTGGCCGAATAGGAAATCGCAACGTGGCAGCTGCTAGGGATAGAAGATAACTCGCATGGGAAGACCGAATATGTGGGAGACGGTGTTGACGTGTATCTGGATGCAGATCGAGGTCTTTAAAACGCTGTAGCTGAAATGTGTCAGTTTACTATATTAGTTGGCCTGCTGGTGACCTTTTCACCAATTGTGCAGAACGTAACTCGAGACAAATCCTCTGGCACCTTATCACTTAATGTAAATACACCATTTCGCATAGTTTTTCGCTTCGGATTCAACCGCGCACTCCCTTAACCCTGAAAATAACAAAAAATGACAATTAGACTAATATTTTGGAGATTCAATAATAAAAAATATATAAATAATCCTAATAATATTGCATAATTAATGGCTTATCATGACTTAATGATGTGTTATATTGAGCGAGACATATTCACATATGTAGATAAAAAGAAGATATTGCAGCATTTTCAAAAGATACAAACTCGCTAGATTCAACTCCCTCCACATCAAAATTAGCGGTATTTTAATTTACATTACAAATTATTATGACTACTACTTTATTATACTACTTTTTTTTTCTTTACTAGTATTATTATTTGAAAAAATAATTAGGTGAAAGTACCCCCTTAACAAGATTTTCTGGGTTTGCCCCTGGTTGTAAATTATATATGATTTTTGAATTTGATTAGCCATCCAAACAGCAAATGAAATGCATTTGAATACGGATGAATGAAGGGCAATGAAATATATTTTTTTTTTTCTAGCAACCTTATATAATTTCTTTATTAATCTAATAAATCAACCTTTATTCTAGAGTCTTTTACGTCAATTCTATCACATAATTATAATAATAATAATACTGACAATAAACATGATTACAAGCAAATAATTACAGTTTAATTGGCAATGACCTAATTCATTCAACATTTGAAGGAACTAAAGCAAAAAATACTTTTTGAGAACTTTATGGAGGAAATTTAACACTTCACTCCAGTAGTTCTTATCACTTACAAACCAATGGTCAAGCCGAAGTTGTCAATAGTACTCTGGGTGCTATGCTACGTTGCCTTGTTGGTGGTCACCTGAAGAAATGGTATTTGGCCCTTCCACGAGCTGAATTTGCCTTTAACGATATGACTAATCGCTCTACTAGTCATATCCCTTTCATGATGGTTTATAATAAGGTGCCTTCTATGCCTATTGATCTATTGTACGTTCCTTCTTCTGCTCCTCACTCTGCAACTTATATGGCTGAACGCATTTCTAAATTCCACTATGATGTCATTGCCTAGTTGAAAGCCTCAAATGCTACTTACAAAGCTGTTATTTATAAGCATCATCATGTTCAGACTTTCAAACCTGATGAACTCATGATGGTTCACTTCAATAAGCACTCTTAGAGACAATGCTTATATTATTGATTTACCCCCAGATATGCCTTATCATGCTACCTTCAATATTACTAATCTCACCCCTATTTCCATCTTGATTTTGTTGATGTTCACGCTTTAAGCTCACGATCAAGCTCTTTTCAACAAGAGGGAAATGATGTGGCAATTGTATCGTTCGTAGTTCGAGGTTAGTATCAAGGATGAAGTCACAATCATAAAGCACTCCGAAGCACACTAGATCACTCAATTGAAGGCTTGAGACACGAGTGACAACAATGTGGATATCGTTGTCTACATTAGTTATTTTTACTTTTAGCTTTTCCCTTTTATTCCCTTGCCATCTCTATAGTCTGACCAGAAGTCGTTAGGATGCAATTGGTGCCTGCGCATACATGATTTTTGTTTGCCTGTATATATGTGTAAATACCTAATGTTTAGGCAGTTGTTTTGAAATCAATTTTGAGATAAATCAAGAGCTCAAGGAGTTGTGCTCGGTTTTGAGCACTTTTCTCTTTCGTTATTCACTCTTTCCATTGATTCGGCTACATCAATCTTATGTCTGAATGGTGTCTAAACTATGTTGGCCTATTTTCCAAGTCTGACTAGTTCCACGAAGGATGATTGAAAGCACATTCCCTAAACTCCAAAGTAGTGTGAGGATAAAAAGTAGTTGCATCACAACAAGGGTTTTTTCATAGAAGAGATAGAGAGGTTTATAAGTAAGTATTTGGTTTTAGTTGGATCCACTATGGGGTTTTAGGGAGGTGTGTACACATGTGTCTGGTTGACTTTCTTAAGTCGGATTAGCCATTTAGAATTAGTTAATTTGATGTTTGCTTTGTACGATTCGGTAATCATTCATATTATCCAATACTTAGTACGAATATTTTAACTAACCTTTTAGGGCTCCCTTATAAATCTAGATGTGCTCACATAAGGGTGTGATGAAATTACAAGTAAATCACTCAACTACGTCGGGTGTTAATCCAATCAAGTGAACAAGTGGTCAAACTGGGAGTAATCACTTAATCCAAGTACATATATCTTCTGTATAAGTTAATATGTTAGACTTAGAATAGTTGGGTACAAGGAAGCAAACACATCGAATAATCAGATACAATCAACAGATCGACATTAATTTAATAGACTCGATCGAACACCAAAGATTGCAACTATTTGATATCGTGTTTCATGATCACTTTGTCTTATATCTAGGTTAATTAATATCTCTAATGTTGTTCCTCGAAAAAATTTCTAATGTTATGTCTTCAAGACTTCAACGAATTTTGTTGTATTATAAAAAATTGTCTTCTCTCTTATATCGTCCTAGTCTTGTTAGAGCCTTGATGGAGGTTCTTCTGCCAGTACTCCGAAGAGAGAAAACAACAATGTGGATGAGAGGGGGTGTGGGTGGGTTCCTTTTTTTTGGTAAAATATATTTGAATGGCTTTCACGAAATGGTAAAGTGACAAGTAAACTAGTAAACCGGGGCATAAAAAATGCTTTAAATGTGTCGCATTAAAATGTGAACTAACGATTTAATTGAACATATTTTGAATAAGCAGTTTTTATTGAAACAATTTGAAACCACATTTTAATTGGATTGAGAAAAAAATGGAGTGAAATAAGGAAAAATAAGATAAACATCCGTTTTGAAAACTAACTAAAAATAAGTTTTATTTTTTTTTTCCAAAAATGCCCTCATTATTTACTTTTTAAAGTTATCTTAAGCGAATTAAGAAAATACATTTGAGGGCATTATTGAAATTATGATAAATTTTGGACTAATAAGATGGCAAGGAAAATTGACATTATATATAGTATAGATATGGATGAGCATTTTAGTTAAGAATTTTACTTTTTTTTGGATCGGGTGTGAAAAGAGTTTGGATGGATTAAAATAGTATTCCTCTATAACCATTGGCGTTGGGGCCGGTTGCCTACCAAAAAATTAGAAGACAAATTGATTAATAAAATCCAGGAGATTAATTTTTCATTTTTTTATTAATTATACCAATCAGTGACAATCACTAACTAACCTCAATGGTTCATCAAAAACTAACCTTATTGTGTCGATACTCAAGTTTGCTTCGTTTTATATGACTATCCTAAGATCGTTGTATACAACTATCTGAAGTACTGGATTAATGTATGCAACAAATATGCATTTGGATTAAGCGATTAATCCCAATCAAGCCACTTGTTTGATCCACTGAATTACCACTCAGATTAAATGTTTTAAGTTGTTGTAAATTTACTTTCATACCCCTTATCTTTTCAAAACACATAAAATTGAAGGAAACCCTAAACTCCAATAGAGAGGACATTAGCAGTGGTTGGAGAGAAGACGTGCTTAAGGTTTGTTGGAGAAGTGTGCTTGAGCTTTGTTAAAAAGAAAACTTCAACAATGTGGTAATGTCCAAAGATGTGGGCAATACCATTGATGAAAGCAAACATTTTTCAAGCTCCAAGATCAAAATAATTCCTCGAGACATTCATACACCAAAATAGAAACATAGAACAATGAAAAACTCAGAATGCAATTATGGACTTCAATAAAAATATTTTCCTTTCACCAGAAGTAAATCAATTTAGGGCTCCAATCAATGTAGCATTTTAAACCTAGAATTCCACTATTATCCAATATCAATTAAAGAGAGAAAGCCTCAAAAAAGAGAAGAAATCGAAGATCCAAATGTTGGAACAAAAGCTTCGGACGGAGAAATCAAGATGATAATGGAGGAAATCAAACAAAGACTTGAGGTGTGTAATCGCTATCTTTTAGATAAGATTTCTCCCTACCGGTCGAAACCGCATACACACAATGAGAAAATCAAAACTTGCCTTCAATATACAATCAAGTCTCTAATGGTTGTTGGATGATGTGTGGTAACACAACTCCAACCAAGAAAACTCTTTGAAGAACTTAAGAAAGAATGTTGCTATGGACTCAAGAACACACTTTGACTCAAAAACTTGTGTTTCAATGTATCTCAATGTGTATAGTACGTACTAGATCCCTTTAACTTATAGAAAACTAAGGGGTATAATGTCTATCCACTAAGAGGTGATTTTTGGTGCAAAGAAACATACAAAAAAGGGACCAAAAATACTCAAAAAATTCGCACCTCTTCTTTCATTGTGGTTGTCGCTTAGGTGGCGCCACAGTGCTGGGCTCAGCGCCAAGTTGCTAGAGCGGCGCCAGCTTAGCGCCAGAAACAACAAGTCATTTTTTTAAAAAAAAAACCAATAATCTCCCCCCATTTTCAAATTATATGGATATATAAATTGAAAATTACACTTATGAAATAAAAATGACTAAAAACATATATAGCATCATTCCGAAATCGATATATAAATGAGAAGTGTCTTTTGGACTTGAACTTCTCACTTAGTGTAAACAATTCAAAGTTTCATCAAATACTATGGTGAACATATCTTGAACCAAAAACCATTGCGACAAAATCGAAAATGTCACACATACCAATTTCATGTAAGTAAGAGTGTTATGTTGATTCTACATTATGGCCTTGTGCAAATCCTGGCTTTCTTGAGTATTTTAAAGTCGGTTAGGCTCTTAAGAAGCGGCCACACTTCTACACCCATATAGGTAAGTCTACTTAAGTGAATCAGCAAGTCACTCCATTTGACTTATTAAGACCTAATTGTCAACCTCCGTCATGCAAAACCAACACTAGAACCAAGAAGGGACCGTTTATAATATAAATTTTCTAGTGTTCCATGATCTTCACTTGAGTTGTTAGTACCACATTGAACTTATTCTATATTTTCAAGAATTAAGTTGGGTTCCCATCAAGTGACGATCGAATTAAGCAAACCTAAGTCCCACTCCTTTTGATGTATGAGACACCATATCTCTAACAAAACACTTTGTTAATGGATCCGCTAAATCCTTGTTCGATTCCACATAATCAACTGTGATAACCCCATTTTTGAGTAACTGTCTCAAAAGATTATGTCTTAGACTTATGTGTTTAGACTTTCCATTATAAGTCTTGCTTGCGATCTTATAAAGAGTTGTCTTGTTATCGCAATTGATTAATATAGCCGGACATTACTTGCTCCATAATGGTATCTTCATTAACAAGTTCCTAAGCCATTCCGCTTCCTTGCTTGCATTTGCTAGGACAATTATTTCTGATGTCATTGTTGAATCATAAATACATGTTTGTTCTTTGAGCTCCAAGAATCAGCCGCTCCTCCTAGCGTAAATATTCATCTACTAGTTGATTTAGGACTTGACTCCACATTATTCCAACTAGCATCACTGTAACCTTCCAAGACTGGGGATATATCCATTAAAATGTATACCATAACTCAAATTCCCCTTCAGGTATCTAAAGATCCTGGTAACCGCATCCCAGTTTTATTTGCTTAGAGTACTAGTGAACCAACATATCATACAAACCGCATAAGCTATATTCGATCTTGTGCAATGCATAACATACATGAGACTTCCTATCACACTAGAATACTTTAGTTGTGATAAACACCTACCGGTGTTCTTTACTAGTTTTAAATGAGGCTTGATAGGAGTACAAACTGACTTTTGATCAAAGTGACCAAATTTCTTCAAAATCTTTTCAATATAATAAGATTGAGATAATGTAATACCATTATCTTGTTGTAAGATCTTGATTCCCAAAACTACGTTGGCTTCTCCTAAGTCCTTCATGTCAAAGCTAGTAGACAAAAAATGTTTAGTTTCTTCAACTAAGGCTAATGAAGTTCCAAATATTAACATGTCATCCACATATAAACATATGATGACACCAACATCATTGTTAAACTTGCTATAAATACTTTTATCGGCATCATTGACTTTGAATTCAAATGATTACACAACCGTATCAAACTTCTCATGCCATTGCATATAAGCTTGCTTCAAGCCATAGAGAGATTTTACCAATTTGCAAACTTTCTTCTCTTGACTTGGCATAGCAAAACCTTCCGATTGTTCCATATATATTTCTTCCTCTAAATCACCATTTAGGAAAGCCGTTAGAAACAAAAGATATCAACACCCGAATGGATGCTATATGTCATGCTTTTGTCTATAACCCTTAGCTACTAGACGCATTTTGAACTTGTTTGTTGTTCTATCGACATTTAATCTTCTTTTGAATACATACTTGCACCCGATTTCCTTTAATCCCGGTGGAAGATCTGAAAGTACCCAAGTTTGATTCGACAAAATCGAATTCATCTCATTATTGATCGTTTCTTTCCAAAATGAAACATCCCTTAATGAAACTGCTTGTTGAAATGAAATAGGATCATCATCAACATTAAGGACAAATTTTGTTTATTCCTTAATATCACATTTATTTCCTTCAACCAAGTAGGTTATAAAATCTTGGACAAAAAATTTATCAATCTCTTGCATTTTATTTCTCCTTACTTTAACGTTCTCACCATTTTTAGTAGGAGGATTCTCTTGTTCACTATAATAATTTGACGAAAATCTTCTAGATTCCCATGACTTTGTTTATTATATAAGTTTTGAGGCAACTTCTCTAGATTCCAAAATTTGGTTGCAAAAGAATTCATGTGTTTTGTTTAATTGTACATCTATAGATTCAATTATATCATTACTTTCTAATTTCAAGAATCTATATGTCACACTATGCTTTGTATAACCAATAAAAACACATTTATAAGTTCTATTTCAAATTTATGACTCTTTAGATCCAATTTTCTTACATAAGCTAAATAACCTCAAACTTTAAGTCTCTTAAGTTTTGGTTGTCGCTTGAACCATAATTCATATGGGGTGACATTGGTGTTCTTTAATAGAACCCTATTCAAGATAAAGCAAGCCGAAAGAATGGCTTCCCCCCATAAATTCAAATGCAAGTTAGAACTTAGTAGCATGGAATTAACCATCTCTACTAATGTTCTATTCTTCATTTCCGCTACACCATTTTGTTATAGTGTATAAGGTGTCATTACTTGATATATAATTCTATTAGTCTCACAAAATTTTGTGAACTCCTTGGAACAATACTCACCACCTTTATCGGATCTTAGAGCCTTAATTTTCTTGTTATGTTGATTTTCAACTTCCGATTTGAAAATAAGAAAATTTTCATTAGATTCATCTTTGCTTTTCAAAAGATAAACATAGGAATATTTTGAAAAATTGTTAATAAAAGTGAGAAAATATTTGTTTCCTCCAATGTAACATGACTTTTCAAATCACATATATCACTATGTATCGAATCAAGAATTTGAGAAGATCTTTGAACTGATTTGTGTGATTATCTTGTGATTTTTGTTTGTGCACATATCTCACACTTTATATCATGATCAATTTTAAAATCACTAATTAGGCATGATTTATGCATATATCTAATGCAACAAAAATTAACATGGCCTAATCTACCATGCCATAATGAACATGAATCAACAATATGAATCAACAATAAAGAATAATTTACTGCTATTGCATTCAACATAATCATACCATTACATGAGTACCTTTTGCCAATAGGAACACCTCCCTTGGACAAGATAAACCTATCCTACTCATAGACAAGATTGAAACCTCTCTTATTAAGGAGGCCATCGGATACAAGATTTT
The DNA here is from genome assembly GCA_039657365.1 of Stephania yunnanensis. Classification (NCBI taxonomy): domain Eukaryota; kingdom Viridiplantae; phylum Streptophyta; class Magnoliopsida; order Ranunculales; family Menispermaceae; genus Stephania; species Stephania yunnanensis. The sequence goes on along the minus strand of CM077585.1, from coordinate 45,361,449 downwards.
TACACGTTTTGGGTACATAATAAACATTAATTAAATGTAAAACTTTTTTTGAAGTAAGCTTGATATCCACCGTTCCTTTGCCAACCACCTTTGTGCGATTGTTGTTCGCCATACACACTTCTTCACTAGTGGCAAAATCTTCGTAAGTCTTGAAAAAACTACGGTTCTTGCAAATGTGTATGGTTGCGCCGTATCTAGCCACCATCCTACTTCATTTGCAACCAAATTGGCTTGAGGAAACCGTTACTATGAGTTCCATGTCCATGTGCTTCACATTATGACTTGCCTTGACCACTTCCTTATTCAAGAATTTCTTCTTGGAAAGACGCTCTCGTGCATAGTGTCTCAGTTTGTCACAATAGTAACACTTCCCTTTTCTTGTTTGAAGTGCTTTCATTGGCAAGTCCCTTGAAATTTGAGTAATTTTCAGCCTTCAATTTCTTGGAACAGTGAGATTTCACTAAATTTGCTCTTGAACCGGATTCAAAAGTTAAGTCATTTCCAACCCTTTCTCTTTCGAGAGTCTTCCTCAATTCGAAGATGGCGTTGGAGGGATTCAAGAGCATAACTCTTCTCCTTATGAATAAATTTCTTCTTATAATTATTCCTATTTGTAGGCAACTTGGAAATAACTACACCCACTTGGAGTTCTTCTTCAAGGGAGATTCCAGTCTTTTTAAGATAACCAACGATCTTTTGCAAGTCAAGAACTTGAGTAAGTAGAGACTTGTCGTTGGTTATCTTAAAATCAAAATAATTTGAAATTAAAAACTTATGATTTCTAGACTCCTCGATTCAGTATTTGGTGTCCAGCGCAGTCTATAACTCCTTCGCCGACTCAATGGTTCGAAGCGTCACATAGACATTGTCGAGAGAGTGCATTAAGGATGTAGCCCCAACAAAGATAGTCATTCGCCTTCCTTGCGACGCGTTGATCTACCACTTCGTTTGAGTCTTCCGAAGTTGGTGATATACGTCAACTTGAGAGATGTGAGAAATAACATCACTTTCTCTTGCCATCGAGTGAAGTTGTCACCGTCGAACCTTTCGAGGTGAGTCAAATCATGATTCATTATTTGTATGGAGTGAGAAACGAACCCGCCATTCGAATTGAATTTGGAGGACAATGAAGAACCACCATTCCCATTGGTTTGAGGAAATTCGTCCGAAGTCGAAGAAGGCATTGATAAAGAAAAAATATTTTATTGTCTAAAAAAATGTTGGAACAAAAGCTTCGGATGGAGAAATCAAGATGATAATGGAGGAAACCAAACAAAACTCGGGCGCATAATCGCTCTCTTTTAGATAAGATTTCTCCCTATCGGTCAAAACCGCGTACACACAATGGAAAAATTGAAACTTGCCTTCAAGATACAATCAAGTCTCTAATGGTTATTGGATAATGTGTGTGTAACACAACTCCAACCAAGAACACTCTTTAAAGAACTTAAGAGAGAATGATGTCATGGACTCTATAACACACTTTAACTAAAAAAACTTGTGTTTCAATGTGTCTCAATATGTATAGTACGTACTAGATCCCATTAATTTATAGAAAACTAAGGGATATAGTGTATATCCACAAAGATGTGAGTTTTGATGCGAATTGATGCGAATAAATGGACAAAAATGGACAAAAACACTCAAAAAATTCGTACCTCTTCGTTCGTTATGGTTGGTGTTGAGCTGGCACCACAACGCCAAGCTCAGTACCATAAACAACAAGTCATTTTTTAAAACCAACACTAAATGTAAGCATTCTTAAATATATGAATTAGATTAAACAGAGAATTACTTAAGGAAACGATTAGATAGACTTGTAAAACTCAAAGATCATATCACTCTCATGAGCCTCAACACGTTCGATACATTGTTTGATTGTACAAGTGTCCATTTATAGGCTTTAAGGAGAACCGATCAACTTTCACAATAAGTACAAATTCTCATCAAATTCGTAACGTTAATGGAAGTCAAAAGACTTTAGGTTTTTATTATGTTATGTAATTAAGTCATAGGTTTATAAGACACATAATGGTCTTACATTATCCCACTTTTCTCATACTTCGTTTCAATATGTGGGTCACATATAGCTCAATGGTTCTCTCACTCATCACATAACTTTTATATTAATACACATTTATGTTTGGTATATTTAAATCATTTTAAAATAAAATAGCAATTAGAGTCACATGACATATTCCGTTCTATGAACCACGACCATTACTAATTCATTTTAAATGATTTATAAAACATAATGTTCGTGTCAAAGACTAAATTCGCTTAGAATCATCATTAACATAAATATGCACATACATTAATAGAATTAGCACAACGAATGAGATCTCATAAACATAAACATAAACATAATCAAATCCCAAATTAAAAATCATTAGGATTAATAACCAAGGCTCATTATGTCGACATGTTCTCAATGTCTTTGGTGGTAATCCTTTAATTTAAGGATTGATAATCATAAGATCTGTGCTAATATATTTAATTGACACTTTTCTTTTGAACTCTTCTTTAACTGCAAAGTAATTTATCTTCATACACTTTATAGGAGTTGAAAATTAGGTTTTTTTTAAGAAAAAAATATAATTGCAAAATTGTCATATTCAATCATTAATGGCTTGAAAAGTGAGTTAATAATATCAAGCCTTTAAATGAAGTTCATTAACCATAATTCTTGATTTTTAGTTTTAAATTACAAACTCGATTGTCATAGTAAAAGTAGTCATAATTGTATGCTTAGCCATTAAATAGATTTTTCCATTAGTGAAAAGAAAAACATGCCCAAAAGTAGAGTTTGTAGTGTAAAGACAACCTGCAAAGTCTGTGTCTGACTAACCAATATCTTTAAAGTTATAAGACTTTCTATACGCGAACATGTAATCTTTTGCCCATTATAAATATTGTATTATCTTCATTGCAGCTCTCCAATGGACCATACAAGGGTTACATTGGTAACATCTCAACACGCCAATGGTAAAACTGAAATTTGGTCTTGTATATTATACATTTTAAAGTTCTAAAAGAGAAACTCTTTGATCTCATATTGCATACTGAGATCACTCTCATTAGGAAAAATATCAAAATATGAACTGGCTCCCACTGACCTTGCTCCCACTGACCTTCAGATATATGCATCGATTGACAACACTTTTCTTAAGTCTGAAAGATATTATGATATCATTAACTTAATATACCATTGGTATGAAGCTTTTTTTAATCCATATATTGACTTCTTACGTTTGTAGAATTGGTGTTCAATTTCTTTTACTATAAATTTCCTTAGATTGATTCATATAGACTTATTCATCTAAACTCCTACTCAAAAAGCAATCTTTACATTAATTTGATGCAATTATAAATTAAATAACTAATCAATGTTATCATGATTATGAAAATGTTCTTTTTATATACATAATCAGAATAATATCTTTGTATGATCAATGCTTTCTTTCTGAGTAAAATCTTTAGCTACAAGTCTAGCTTTATATCGTTTGATGTTGCCTTTACAATTACAATTAGTTACAAAAATTTATTTACGGTTTAAAATTCTTAGGCAATTCAATAGATTTTAGACTTTATTTTGAGCTATTGATTTTAACTCATTTTTCATGACATCAATCCATTTTAGAAATTCATCACCTTGATGGTTTCATCATAAGAAACTAAATCTTAAAATATATATGTCCCTATATCATAATTAGATTCATATAATCATACTATAAAACATCAAGAATTAATAGCATATCTCCTTACTATTCGAGATTTTAGTTATACATCCCTAGAATCATTAATATGTGTATTTAATTGCAGTGATCTCAATATTTTCTTTATAAGAATCACTACTAGGAGCAACTACTATTTCATTAAAAGTTATCAGTAATATGATACATCACCCCCACTAATTGCGCCATTATTGATGAATCTAGCATTTTTCAGTTTCGATATTTTATATAAAATGGCTAGGATAGTAAATTCTATAGCCTTTAAATTTTATAAAGTAACCAATAAAATAGTAATTGATTGTTCAATATTCTAATGTATTTTCTTGTGGATTACAAGTTTTGGTCTTAATTGGCTAGACAACCCCAAATATGTAGATGTATTAAGATATGTTTCCTTCTAGTCCATAACTTAAAAAAAGTTTTAAGAACTGACTTGCTATAAACCTTTTTGTTAAAAGACAACATTCTTTAGGCAATATAAAATTACTTAACATATCTCTAATATTTCCATCAATTGTTTAGTTATTTCGTTTAGCTACATCATTATGTTAAGGCGTATACCGGGTATTGTTTATTGATCACAAATACGATGTCATTCAATGAGTTTGGCAAATGGACTATGACATTATTAATTCAATCGTATCTAATAATAATATTCACCAAATAGAGACAGAGTGTCAAATTATCCATGTATGCCTATACGAATCATTCATAAGATTGATAATATTGTGTTTTTCTTTTGGGTAAAAATACAATGTATTTTATTCTTTAAGTATAATTAAAAATGCATGGTACCTTTGGGTATCCATCTCATTTTTAATTTATCATAAAATCTAGATACATTACTAAAATGTGGTGCACATTTGGGTCAACCATAATATTTTAGTAATTGTTATATTTATATTCTCATAAAATATTAGTTCATATATTACTAAAAATGTGGTACGTCTTTAAGCGAGCCATGATATTTTTAGCAATCAATCAAAAATTCAAGAAAATTAGTTACCTTTGGGTATCCTTCATCATTCTTAATAATCATTAACATAACTAATATATATCAAATCATGTTATTCATAAATTTCTAGAAAATGATTCACCTTTGGGTTAAACCAAATTCTAGTAATTATCATAAAATCATAACAAATGCGCATATGAAAAGTCACATAATTTTGATGTTTAAACTATTTAGTTAGATTACTTTGGTGATTAACGCAACTCCATAATATAAACACCAAATTATAAGCGTAATATCAACAATAATGCATTTTCTTTTAATTGTCACACATGTAATAAATTTCGGTTCATTATACATTACTAAAATGTTGTAAACTTTAATTTAGGTCAACAATAATATTTAGTAATGTGTGTTGCATATATATATAGTTAGGTCACTTTGGTGACAACTAACTCATAAAAATAATTTGGTGACAACTAAATTGTATCATACTGATTAAATAATTTCACGTGATAGAATAATATGATAATAATTAGCTTCGAGGTATACATAAAAACAAGCTATATATCATGAAAACATACAATTTACTTACATCAAAATTATATATGCTTAAGTGACATAAGTGACTCATAATAAGTCAAGATAGACATGAAGTTATATGGTAGACTAAAGATTTATTGCTATTAAACAATTGTGAACATAATTAATTGTATAATAAAATACTTGTAATCTCGTCAAAACGTTAGTCATTCGATACCATATTACTAGTTTCTATCAAATTCTATTATAGAAAAGCATGAGTTATTATCCAAATTCTTGGTAACTAATGTTATAGCTTCTATAATCTTCATATAATCTTTACAAAATAACTTTTGAGAACTTATATGATACCTCCACAACCATTAAATTAGAACCTCATTAATAAAGATTATTACAACATTATTTCTTTAGTGCATTGAAACAATAATGGTCATAGATGGTCGGTGGATTCAACAATATTATTGTACATTGATAGATCATGCATCATATAGCTTGTATGAACACTTTTATATTAATTTTGGAATATTAGTTTGTTTAGGAAAGATGATTTTCCAGATTGAACATATTGCATAAATTTGAGCTTTAAAGGAATAGTTTTATAAGGATTAAGGAATAAAAAGACGCATGTTTCCTTATGTATGTAATATTTTTTTAATTTCCTAATTTAAATTCATACCAATTGAGAATCTAATTTCCCACTATAATATATAGCAAGATTTTTATTGTTCTCATCATATACTAAATAATTAATATTAAAAAAATTATCGTATATCAAATAAAATGATACCACATAATTTTATGACATACAACAACAACACAACATAGCCTCAATCCCGAATTAACTAGGGTCGGCTACATGGATCAAACTTTTCCATTGTGCTCGATTAAGTGCAATTGATAGTAAGCTTTTAAAACCATTCAAATCTCTCCTAATTAATGCATCCCATGTTAATTTTGGTATGCCCCTACCTCGTCGAATTTTTACAGTTTCTATTGAGTCAAGTTTTCTAGTTGAGGCATTTTTAGGCTGTCTTTGCAGGTGACCAAACCACCGCAACCGCCCTTTCCTAATCTTTGTATCACATAATTTTATTACATGCTTAATATACATTCGATTTAGACATACATATATAATTAAGCAATATTGATCTTATTAATTCATTAGGAGAAGCATAATATGTGTAATTTTAAAAGTGATGATTAGAAATAATGACATGCTTTTTATTTATATAATTACTTGCAAATTAATGTAATTAATAGCACCATGATTTATACATGAGGAATCAAATATTACTATAAACAATACATTCAATACTAATTAGGGTGCTTTTATTACATCAATAAAGAATGAACCATTAATTAGTTAAATGCATATATATACATCATTCCCTGCACCCTTTAAATATTTATGAGGCTTTTTATTAGTATAATCTTAATGAAATGTAACCATCCTTTTTATTTATTAAAATATTTCATAATAAGATCAACAAGTTCTTCTTCTTTTAACTTCATAATATGAACATATTACTTTAAACTAGCATACAAAATACGATCATATTAATTTAAATTGGCACACTGCACGAATAAGGAAAATCTATAATGTAAAGCCCCTCTCAACAAATAGGTACATTAGCATATATAATTGATTTTAAGAACATGGAGGAAGAAATTTTCAGTTTTTCTAATCCATTAATTTAGTGCTACATGCATTGTGCCTACAACCACTCCAATCTTGACCAAGAATCAAGATTATTTTAATTTTAGGTATCAACATTAACGCCATGTTGATAAAATGATGATTTTGTTGATGATCAACCCATAAGATCGCAACAACTAAGCCAGAACATCATGACTGAGAAGCCCAACCATAATAATCAAACATAAGCTTACTAGGAATAGTAAAATGCATTAGCCAAGCACCAAGTGAGAGAGTTGAGACATACATATATGCTAGATCTTAGTTTAAATTCACATTAAGTAAAATTGATGAGGTGGCATACATATATCATTTTCGTTTCATGTCTTTTAGTGAAAATTGTAAGGCAGTGCCTTACATCAATTGATCGAAAAGATCAGACTTTAAGCTAATGACAATGCAACAATGCTTAATTAGATCAAGTATAATATATTGGATCTTCATCATTTACTTCAACCCTAAACTAGATGATAAGATAAAACAAACCGTTTATGAAAAACTTTACTGATCTAATAAGCTCTGATACCACATGTAAGCTTTCTTAAACATGAGAATTAGATCAAATAGAGAATTACCTGCGGAAGCGATTAGATAGACTCGTAAAACTCAAAGATCCTATCGCCCTCATGAGCCTCAATACATTCTTCATGTTGTTTGATGGTACAAGTGTCCTTTTATAGGATTGAGGGAGAACTATTCAACTTTCAAAATAAGTAAAGATTCATACAAAATTTGTAACGTCAATGGAATTAAAAAGACTTCAGGTTTTTAGTAACTTATGTAATTAAGTCATACGTCAATGAAAAATACCTAAGTGTCAAGATGAAGATGCGTACAATCAATATAGAGAACCTAGAAAACAAGCTAAAAAAGTAGTTAGTCAAGCTAAAACAAATTTCATGGAAGATCTATATACAAGGTTAGGTAATAGAGATGGCGAAATATATATATATATATAGGCTAGCCAAATTAAGAGATAAAAAGAAACAAGACCTAAGTCATGTAAGATGCATTAAAGACGAAAATCAAAATGTTTTAACGCGCGAGGAGGATATTAAGGAGAGATGGAGAAGTTACTTCGATAGTTTATTTAATGATGGCCAAGTTGATACTATAATAGATGAAAACCCACACCAAGAAAGAAATGTAAACTATACACGCAATATTAGAATTGTAGAAGTTAAAGAGGCATTGAAAAGAATGAAAATAGGGAAAGCACGTGGCCCAGATGAAATACCCATAGAAGTTTGGAAATGCTTAGGAGAAATCAGATTGACTTGGTTAACAAAACTTTTCAATAAAATTTTAAAATCAAAACAGATGTCAATGGATTGGAGAAGAAGCACGCTTGTGCCAATCTTTAAAAACAAAGGAGACATTCAAAGTTGCTCAAATTACCGGGGAATTAAACTTATGAGTCACACTATGAAACTGTGGGAGAGAATAATTGACAATAGGCTAAGGAGAGAAACAACAATATCAAAGAACCAATTTGGTTTCATGCCTGGGAGGTCAACTATGGAGGCGATTTTCCTTGTAAGACGATTGTTAGAAAAATATAGAGAAAAGAAAAAAGATCTTCATATGGTATTCGTAGATTTAGAAAAAACATATGATAGGGTCCCTAGAGATGTTCTTTGGTGGGTTCTAGAAAGAAAAAGAGTGCATGCTAGATACATAGACACTATTAAGGATATGTATGATGGAGAAGTAACGAGTATAAAGACATTTGGAGGAGCTACAAAAGAATTTCCCATTACGATAGACTACATCAAGGATCGACTTTAAGCCCATATCTATTTACTTTAGTTATGGATGAACTAACTAGACGTATTCAAGAGGATATACCATGGTGTATGTTATTTGCAGATGATATTGTCTTAGTGGATGAAACCAAAGATGGAGTGAATAGAAAATTAGAACTCTGAGGAATACATTAGAATCTAAAGGCTTTAAGTTGAGTAGGACGAAAACCGAATACATGCACTGTGAGTTTGAAAACACTAGACATCGAGATGACGGAGTGGTAAAATTAGGGGAAATAGAAGTTCCTAAGGTAAAACACTTTAGATACCTAGGATCAATCATACAAAATGATGGTAACATTGAAAATGATGTCACACATAGAATTCAAGCTGGATGGAAGAAATGGAGGAGTGCAACTGGGGTGATTTGTGATCGACATGTTCCTACTAAGTTAAAAGGAAAATTTTATAGGACTGCAATTAGGCCAACTATGCTATATGGAAGTGAATGTTGGGCGGTAAAGCAACAACAATTACATAAAGTGAACGTAGCGGAAATGAGGATGTTTAGGTGGATGTCTGGTAAAACTCGTAAAGATAGAATAAGAAATATATAAATTCAAAGACAAATAGGAGTAGCACCAATTGATACAAAGATTAGGGAAGGGCGGTTGCGATGGTTTGGTCACTTGCAAAGACGGCCTACAAATGCCCCAACTAGAAAACTTGACTCGATAGAAACTGTAGAAATTCAACGAGGTAGGGGCAGACCAAAGTTAACATGGGATGCATTAATTAAAAGGGATTTGAATGGTTTGCAAAGCTCACCATCAATTGCACTTAATCGAGTACAATGCAAAAGTTTGATCCATGTAGCCGACCCCGGTTAATTTGGGACTGAGGCTATGTCGTCGTCGTTGTTTTTGTTGTTGTTGTTGTTGTTGTTGTTGTTGTTGTTGTTGTTGTTGTTGTTGTTGTTGTTGTTGTTGTTGTTGTTGTTTATGAGACACATAATAGTCTTACACCCAAGTCAAACATTTATGTCGACAACGTAAATCTAATTAGCATTGGGGAGAACTCAATCAAAAAAGTGCAACGGAATGATGAGAACGTGAAATCTGGAATGTGAGCCCTAAAATTTGAAACCTAGGATCAATATAATTCGAAAGAAATATTACATGTGATGTCAGAAAAATGAAGAAGGAGAGATGTCGACCTTGCGATGTTCTTGCTTCGCTGTAAGAACAGAAGGAGACGTTGTTGGTCGAGTTTTAGGTTGGTTTTGTATAACTTGAGGGGTAATTACGTGGTATAAATAAATAAGGAGAATGCTAAAATGACACCCCAAATGACACCCTCTAACGTGGCGTGAGGCTCGCATCCATAAAAACCATCATGCGCGCTTTAAGATGCATACCATGCATGTTATGCACTAAAAATTATTTTGCGCACACTCATTTTACGTGAGGCTTTCTCGCCACGTCACAAGGGTGTCGCTTAGTCATTCGGGGTGTCATTGTAGTTTTTCCTATAAATAAAGTATCATTTGGTCTTTAATTTTCAAGCATTTCTCTAATTAGGCCTCGTTTGGTTTGTTTTTACTAAGAGCGAAGTTAACTCTTTAGAGTCAAGTCACAGTAAAAGATTACATTTTCATGCTTGGTTCCACTTTAAACTTGCAAGGAAGAATAATAAATGATATGAATCGACATAAATAACCTTCAAACAAAAGATATGAAAGTGGGTGATAAAAGACAGTTAATGAAGGGTAATTTTATCCACAAACCCCTAGGAAATAACTCCCCTATGGGGGTGCATGAGATATCTCACTTTTGGTTATGAGTTGGGAGATAACTTTGAAGAAAGTTGAGCAACCAAATAAATAAGATTCATTCCAACTCTCCTCTGAGTTATTTCCTAGGAGTTAACTCCACCCTAAACCAAACAAGTCATTAGTCCTTTTGATAAGTTTAGAAAGTAATGGTCATTGATAAAGTGTTTCATGAGCAATTTGCGGGTGGTTCACAAATGATTCATTAACCCAAAAAAATCATTTTTGAACTATTTCGTTAGCTACCGTTATTCTCCAGATTTAACAAAAAGACCAAGTAGTAGAGGGAAACGGAAGTTCAAAGATTAAAAGTAAACTGATAAAAGTTTGAGGACTAAATCAAGAAAAACGTGAAAGCTCAATGACAAATGATACTATTTGCATAATTTCGTCATACCTACACAATGCGTCGAATTAACTAGTGAGCCTAAAAGGGTGATTTAAGTAGTCATCAATATTATATATTGAGTAATATGAATAATTACTTAATCTTACAAAGCGAACATCGGATTAACTAAGCCAAAATGACTAGTCCGACTTAAGAAGGTCAACCGAATACGCATGTGCTTCACTTCCTTTTTGTACTATCACACATTTTTTGTTTTAAAAAAACCGAGTTATTTTATTTTTAAAATAATCAAGTCATACAGAATAAGTTTATACATATTTTCTCCGCTTAGGTAAACTCATTCTTTTACATAGATTTTTAACTACTAAGGCCTTATTTGGTTAGGGATGGAGTTGTCACTCGGGAGATAACTTACATGGAGTTGTGAACTAATCTTGTTTGGTTGTCCAACTTACCCGTAAATTATCTCTCAGCTTATACTCTAGGGTGTGAGATATCTCCCCACCACCCCTCAGGGAGTTATCTCGCAGGAGTTGTGAACGCAATTACCCCTCATAATGACTCATTTATTACCCATATTTCTCTTGTTTGAAGGCTATTTATGTCAATTCATATTTTTTCTTGTTTAAAAATTTAAAACTATCCTACGAGTTTAAAGTTGAACCAAATATGAAAATATTAACTCAAAGGAGTTAACTCCCAACTAACACTATAAGTTAGCAAAAACAAACCAAACGAGACCTAAATTATTAGAACCCAAATTCAAATAAATTGGTTTGACCCAAAAAAAATTTAAAAATACTTTGACATTTTTTTTATGTTGGACCATTATTTGCCTCATAATTTATTTACATAGTGGCCAAAATATGTAACTTATATTTTAATTAATTTTATGTCCATTAAACTTCTCTTTTAGGTTACTAATTTGATGGAAATTTGTGTTAATGTGGAAAGTCCAATGGTTCTCCCTCAAGCTTATAAAATGACACTTGTACCATCAAACAAGTGTACACAAAATTAAGGTTTATGATGGTGATAGACTTTAGTGTTGAGACTTTTGGCGTAGAGAAGATAAACAAGATAATGGCTTCCGTAAGTAAAACTCTACTTGATCTATTTTATTATGCTTAAGAATGTTTACATGTAGTATCAGAGATTACTAGATCATTAGAGTTTTCCATGATCAAAACATGAATTCTTTTTTTTTTTTCGTACATAATCTAATTTGATCTTGTTAATAAATTTCATCAAGTATATGCATGCTTAATCAAACTAGGATATGATATACATGTACATATGTATATATTAAAGCACACTTTTTTTTCATAAAAAAAACTATCACACTTTCATGAAATCTAATTATACAAATTAAGAGATCATGATCCAATCTATTAATTGTTCTTGCTTACAATCATGAAAGCATACTATCTATATTGTTGTGTTGGATAACTTTGGATTCATTTTAATTTCAATTCCATAATATGCCTTAAATCAAGTTAGAAATATTTTATTATTTAATGACATTTTTAATTATATAAACAACTTGTTGCTTATATGTAAAAATAAATTCATTTCTTTTAGAATATTCATGCTTTTCTTACTTGTTTAATTAATATTACAAATAATTTTCTTATATATTTATAATTGACTCTTGATTTTCTTTGTATTAAAGAATAAGTTTGTAACAAATTACTTATCAATAAAGTATCTCTCGTGACGTTACAATTCTTCCTTAATTAATTATTTTGATTTTTATTATTCATCTCATAAAACACAATTAGAACTATTTAAATATATGACTCTTGGTTTTTTTTACATTAAAGTCAATAAAGAGTAAACATTAAAGATGGTTTTTTTTTTAAATATATATTATAATTAAAAATAAAAATAAAATAAAATGTATAAATGATAAAGAAACTATAATGGAAACATAATGTTTGACATAAATTTTGAATCTTATATATATGAAATTATTATTTTTTAATCAACACTATAATGTTATACTATAAATTTGAGTTGATAGTGAGTAAGCATTATCCCCGGTAAAGCTAAATATTGAAAGGGGGACTGGTTATCCCGTTCGATGATCCATGGTTGTTAAGTAGATTTCGTCTCGCCACCCAACCTAGAGGTTGTCCCACCAACTATTACTAGTAGTGCATTTTTTTGTGTTATTAAATAATAGTAATTTAAAGTAAAAAATAAAAATAAAAAATATATATTAAAAAATATTATGATTTATATATTATGATAAACTTAATAATTCATAATTCTTATTTTATAATGAGTTAGTTGTCACTAAAGTGACATAACTATATTTATGGAACACACATTATTAAAAATATTATGGTAGGTCCAAAGGTGCACCACATTTTTAAGTAACTTACATTACTTATTAATTTATTATAATTTTATGATAAGTTAAAATAATAAACAAATAAATAAATAAATAAAAAATAAAATGTAACGGATACCCAAATGTACCGTACATTTTCATTTTAAGTGCATCGTGTTTTACCCAAAGGAAAAACATAATATTGCTAAATTGTGAATTATTCTGTCTGCTATATTAATATACATAATAACAATAAATTTCTTTCCACCGCGACATCTGTTCCCCGGTCGCTTCATTCGCAAGCATCGTCTGTTCCTATTCTGAATGGGACTAACTTTTTCAGAATGACGCGAACAAGTCCAATTTCACTTAGGCGTATTAGATCTTGATTTTGCATTACCTTATGAGAAACACGCTGCTATTACTATAAATAGCAGTGTTGAGGAAAAAGCTTCCTATAAATCTTGGGAATGCTCGAACAAACTTTGTGTAATGTTTATACGGACCGTTGCGGCAAACATCAAGACTTATCTTCCACCAACTGAAAATGCTAAAGAATTGATGACGGTTGTGGAAGAGAGGTTCAGAAGAGTTGATAAGTCTCTTACTGGGACAATTATGGCTAAATTAACCATGAGAAAGTTTATTGGTACATGTAGTATGCATGAACATGTACTTGATATGACAAATCTTGCTGCAAAGCTCTAAGGAATTGGAATGAAAGTTGATGAATCTTTCATCGTCCAGTTCATAGTGAACTCATTGCCTTCTCAGTATAGGCAATTTCAAATTAACTATAACACTATTAAGGATAAGTGGAATGTTAATGAATTGACCAGTATGCTTGTACAAGAGGAGGCAAGATTGAAACAACAATAAATTGCACTCAGCTAATCTCATGACTCAAGTAGCTAATAAAAAAGGCAAAGGCTTCAAACCTAGCAAACCAAAGTCTAATAATGAGTCAGCCAAATCTTATGAGAAGGAACAAAAAACTGAATGTCATTTCTGTATGAAGGTCGAACATGTACAGAAAGATTGCTATAAATAAAACCATTGGTTCAAAAAAAAGGTATTAATTGTATTAACGTTTGTTTTGAATCAAATCTTACTAAAGTTCCTTCTAATACTTGGTGGATTGACTTACGTGCTACTGTTCATATTTCCAACACGATACATGGATACCTTATGACCTGAACCATAAAGGAAAATGAGAAGTTCATCCTAATGGGAAATCGAAACAAAGCTCCAGTTAAAGCTATTGGAACCTACCATCTACATTTAAACTCAGGAGTTGTTTTAGACCTTCATAATACTTTTTATATTCTAAGTCTTTCTCGAAATCGAGTTTCCTTGCCTAGACTTGATCTTGAAGGTCACTCCTTCAACTTCAAGATAAATCCTTTATTTTATCCAAAAACTTAATTGTTATTGGTTTTGGATCACTTTTTGATGGCTTATATAAATTACATCTTAATGATCAGTTTGCCCATCGTAATGGTGGAAATAAAAGAAAACTTAATGAGCTTTCTTCAGATTTGTGGTATAAACGTTTGAACCACATATCTAAAGAAAGATTGCAAAGGTTAATGAAGCATGAGATATTACTTAAGTTAGATTTTCTGATCTTGATTTTATGTGTGGATTGTATTAAGTGCAAACAAACCAAACATAATAAGAAATGTGCTACAAGAAATAGCAAGCTCCTTGAAGTTATTTATACAAACATACGTGGACCATTTGACGCTCCCTTTCTATCTGGTGAAAAATATTTTATTACTTTCATTGACGATTATTCACGATACGGATATGTCTATTTATTACATGAAAAGTCTCAGGCAGTGGATGCTTTAAAAGTATATATTACTGAGGTTGAAAGACAATTAAATCAAAAGATTAAAATTATCCGTTCTGACAGAGGTGGTGAATACTATGTTAGATATGATGGAGTCAAACAATGTCCTGATCCTTTTGCTAAACTCCTTGAAGAACATGACAATTGTGCTCAATACATAATGCCCGGTATGCCTCGACAGGATGGTGTAGCTGAATGGCGTAGCCGAACATTAATGGACATGGTTAGGAGTATGTTAAGTAATTCTACATTGGCTAAATCATTATGGAGGGAAGCCTTAAAGACTGTTGCATACATATTAAATAAGGTTCCTAGCAAGTCAGTTCCTTAAACTCCTTTTCAGTTGTGGACTGGAAGGAAACCTAGCTTAAAACATCTCCATATTTGGAGTTGTTCAGCATAGTCTAAAATTTATAATCCACAAGAAAGAAAGCTAGATTCTAGAATGATCAGTGGTTACTTTATTGATTACCCTATTATATCCAAAGGCTATAGAATTTACAGTCCTAACCATATCACAATGATTGTTGAAACTGAAAATGTCAGATTCATTGAAAATGGTGAAATCAGTGGGAGTGATAATTCACAAAATGTAGAAATAAAAAAATTACTCCTATAGATTCTTCTCATCAAGAAAACATCGAGATCACTATTAAAACACCTATTAGTGAGTTATAGGAATTAGCATTCCAAAGACTTCAAAGAGTGAGGAAATATGCTATACTTGATGATTACGTGGTGTACTTACAAGAATCTGATTATGATATTGCTATAAATACTATAGATCCAGGTTTTTATAACGAAGCCATCAAAACTAATGAGTCTCTAAAATGGATTAATGCCATGAAAGATGAGTTAAAATCAATAGATCAAAATAAAGTATGAGAACTCGTCGAGTTGCCTCATAATTTTAAACCTGTTGGATGTAAATAAGTTTTTTAAAATAAATGTGATTTTGAAGGCAATATTGAACGATACAAAGCTAGACTTGTAGCCAAAAGTTTACTTAGAAAGAAAGCATTGACTATATAGAGACATTTTCGCCTGTATCTAAAAAAGACTCTTTTAGAATCATAATGGCAATTATGGCTCATTTTGACTTGGAATTACATCAAATGGATGTAAAAATTGCTTTTTTAAATGGGAGTTTAAATAAAGAAGTCTATATGAATCAGCCTAAAGGGTTCATAGAAGAAGGAAAATAACATTTAGTTTGCAAACTTAAGAAATCATTGATCGATGCATATATCGCCAATGGTATATGACGTTTATGTTGGACTAAGTGGTTAGTCACTCACACTCCGACCGAGATTTTGATGGAAACAAACAAGGTGAAAATGTACTAATAAACATCTAGTGTATTTCAGTTTTTGTTAAAGGATGCAAAACAACATATCAAGGGTACTCAAGAAATACAAGTTCAAGACTCGGCATTAATGAAGAAATGAAGATGAAAGTTCAAACCGCAATTTGTAATTTCAATGTAAGGTATACAAATTCTTTCACGCAAGCCAAATGCATTAGTCCATGCATATCAAGTTTCTTAAACCATTTTTCAAAGTTATAAGTTTACTTCAAGTTTCTTAAACCATTTTTCAAAGTTATAAGTTTACTTCAAGTTTCAAAGTGGAATTTAAACACATAACTAGGTCTATGAGTTTAAACAATGAGAAACTTTGTGTGGATGGTCATTTGCATATTAGAGATCATTGTAAATGTTTTCGAAAAAGAAAAACTCGTTTTTGAAAGGTCTTCGAAAAGAAAACTGTAAATTTGTAGAAAAGCCCCTAATACATTATGAAATCGTGAATTTCCGTTTTCGGGATTTGTAAAAATATCCGGACCACCCAATTAGGCTTAATGACTCATAATAAACGTGTATAACATGTTATATAAGGGTTGGTTAGGTCCCGGACGAGTTTAAGGGTCACTAACACAAAGGGACAAAATAATTGTTGTGAGGTCCCTGCAGTTAGCGCGCTAATGATTTCATTAGCGCGCTAAGTGCAGAGTTAGCGCGCTAGGTCTCAGCATTAGCGCGCTAATTGCATATCTGACAATTTTTTTTTTGACAGCTGGAAAACACACTTTAATTTGAATTCTTGATCTATTTTGGACCCTTGGATCCCTAGAACGGTCATAAACTGTCAAGATGGAATACCTAACATTATAAAACCACCAAGAACATGGTTTTGTTAAAAAGAAGGAAGAAACACACTCAAAAACTCAAAATCTACAAAGAGAAGAACTTTGATTTTTGTGAAGAAGTAAAAGGAGATCTTTGTGGCTGTTCTTTAGTTCTCTAATCCAAAGACTTTTGAGGCTTTCAAAGGAGTACAAAAATCTCTTCAAAGCTGATCTCTTTTGTCATTCTCTTATTTGTAAGAAAGTCCTAGATCTAAAATCTTGCTTGTGCTTAATCTACATAGTTTTGTGTATTTGATTTGAAAATCATTTTGTTGTGTGTTTGAACACCTTCTTCTTGGGTTTTGCACTTAAATTTATTTTATCAAACCCTAAGATTGATTTGAACAAAAGTTTTGCACTTAAACTTGATTTTTGTTAAACTATTGTTCTTAGACTTGAAATCGGTTTTACACTAATATATTAAGTTTTTAAAACGATTTCACATTTGGGATTTGCAACAAAATCGGTGACATATTTGCATATTCCATTTATTCTCATACTTGCATGCATAAGAGTTGTTAGGCTCTAGGAGGCTTGCTAGTGTTTGAATTTGATACCACTTTGTGTTGTAAAGTGTATCTCATTATTTTTCAAAGAACTTATTGTATTTGTATGATTGTAAGACTTAGTGGAATCTAAGTCAAAGGGGAAGACCTAGTTGAGACTAGGCACAAATCCTAGTTGCGGCTAGGTGGGAAGTCCTAATTGTAATTAGGCACTCTAGGCTTGTATGCTTAGGTTGTAACACTTATTTGCAATATAAGTGGGGGTTAAAAATTCTAACCGGGGAGGTTAGGTAGTGGACGTAGATCGTTGGATCGAACCACTATAAATTGTGTGTCACTTTCCATCTCTTCCATTCCATTCACTTGCATAGCATATATATATTCATTGATAGTGTATGCATTATAGTTGTAATTTGCGCATAAAGTTTTAAAAGGGCAATAACTACTCGGTAACCCAATTCACCCCCCCTCTTGGGTGACCTTCAGTTTAATGATACCATAACATCCTTCGGATTTAAAGAAAATATCATTGATCGATGCGTATATCTGAAGGTCAGTGGGAGAAAGTTCATATTTTTGATTTGATATGTTGATGATATTTTGCTTGCTAGTAGTGATATTAGTTTAATCAATGATACCAAAGAGTTTCCATCCTAGAACTTTGAAATCAAAGATATGGGTGAGACACACTACGTGATTAGAATCGAAATTCTTCGAGATAGATCACGTGGCTTATTAGGATTGTCTCAAAATTCATATATTAATAAAGCTCTAGAGAAATTTAATATGGATAAATGTCAAGCAAGTGTTGCTCTTATACAAAAAGGAGACAAATTTAGCCTTATACAATGTTCTAAAAATGATTGGGAATGTGAAGAAATGAAAAATATTTCATACGCTTCAGTTGTGGGAAGTTTGATGTACGCCCAGACCTGTACCATACCGGATATCAGTTTCGTTGTTGGCATGTTAAGATGTTACCGAAGTAACCCTAGCATGGATCATTGGCGAGCTGCAAAGAAGGTTTTACGGTATTTACAAGGGACAAAACATTACATGTTCACTTATAGAAAATCTGATAATTTCGAAGTCGTTGGTTATTCAAATGCAGATTTTGCTGGTTGTCTTGGCACCATAAAGTCTACTTTTGGGTATGTTTTTCTTTTGGCTAATGGAGCGATCTCTTAGAAGAGCAATAAGCAGACAGTTACAGCTACTTCTACTTTAGAAACTGAGTTTGTAGCTTTTTTGAAGCTACAAATCAAATATTATGGTTGAGGAACTTCATTTCTGGGTTTGGTATTATGAACTCGATTTTCAAGCCTTCGCTACAAAAAGATACCGGATTAGCGACGAGACGGGTAAACCCATCGCTAATCCGGTGTTTCCCGTCGATATCCCGTGTTAGCGAAGAGATTAGCGATGGGAAAGCCTATCGCTAACTTGGTCGTCATTAATTTTTTTAGCAATGGCGTGTCAGGCTTAGCGACAGGACCCCGTACCCTGTCGCCATCCCCATCGCTATTTTCCGTAAGATTGATAAAAAAATTGTTTTTAAAAAATAGTAACATTATTTTTACAGTAAAAAAAGTGATTTAAAAAACAAATTTATAACAAATCAAGAACAAATCATCCAAAATAAATAAAAACCAACAACAAAACTGAAAAATAAAATAATTTTATTCAAGAACAGCAATGAGTACAACAATAACAACATGGCAACAACAATGACTATAACAAAGAAAATTAAAACCTTAAAAGAAATCCAAAGCAACAAATACAAAATTTACAAAAAAAAAAAACATAAAAATGTAACATTTAGATAAGCTAAGAGAAAGTGTTGACCCGTGGTGGTGGATCTCAACAATGGACGATGCGGCGCTGATGAGGCGTCAAGTGCATCGAGAAGATCGGCTGGAAAGTGGAGGGCGGTTGGAGAGCACGACCGGAGAGAGGAGGCGGTCGGAGAGAGGAAGCAGTGGAGAGAGAAAGTGGCTAGAGTGAGGAGGCAGCTGGAGGGAGGAAGCGGTGAAGAGAAAAAGAGAGAGAGAGAGAGAGCGGTAAGAGTGAGGAGGCGGTGGAGAGAGAAAGAGAGGAACTAGAGAGAAGGCTGTGGAGAGAGAGGCAGGAGAGAAGGTTGTGGAGAGTGAGGTTGGAGAGAGGGGCGGTGGAAAGGAGAGAGGGGCGGTGGAGAGTGATGTTGGAGAGGTGATGGGTTTATAAATAGGAAGGATTAGGTTTTGTTGTTGGGCGTAAGAAAGAGAGTGCGCGTGTGGGTCCCACTACCACGTGGATGAAAAAATCCTTCATTGGGCGAGAATTTTCCCGTCCAACAATTAGCGACGGGGGTCGTCACTAACCTGTCGCTAAATTAGTGAACAGGTCAACAAAAGGCCCCGTCACAAATCCGTCGCTAAATAGCGAGGGGAAGTAGCTCGTCACTATTTGGGTCATTTTTTGTAGTGCTTTGTAGATTTGCTGTGATAACTCTACAGCTATATTTTTCTCCAAAAAGGATCGCTATTCAACTAGTGCTAAACACATGGTGATAAAATGCTTTGCAGTTAAAGAGGAAATTCAGAAGAAAATAATGTCATTTGAACATATTAGCATAGATCTTATGGTTGTTGATCCCCTAACAAAAGGATTACCATCAAAGGTGTTTAAAGAACATGTCGATAAAATGGGTCTTGGTTGTAAATCTTAAATATTTGTAATTTGAGATTTTATTATGATTATGTTTATGTCACGAGATCTCATTTTCATGTGCTAAGTGTATTTTACATGTGCACACTTATGCTTATTAACGATTTGAAGTAAATTAAGTCTTTGACACAAACATTATGTTTTATGAATCATATAAAATGAATTAGTAATGCTCGTGTACATGGAAGGAAATATGTCATTATTGATGTATTACCGCTATGACTCACATTGCTAATTTATTTTACAATGATCTAATGATGCTAAACATTTATGTGTGCTAATAAATTATGTAATGTTTGGTTTTAATGCGGGTCAAGTTGGAGAACCATTAAACTATATGTGACCCACATTATCAAGATATAATATTATGAGACAAGTGGAAGAATGTTGGACCATTATTTGCTTCATAATTTATTTACATAGTGGCCAAGATATGTAACTTATATTTTAATTAATTTTATGTCCATTAAGCTTCTCTTTTATGTTACTAATTTGATAAAAAATGGTGTTAATATGAAAAATCCAATGGTTCTCCCTCAAGCCTATAAAAATGGCACTTGTATCATCAAACAAGTGTACAAAAAATTAACGTTTATGAGAGTGATAGACTTTAGTGTTGAGACTTTGGCGTAGAGAAGATAAACAAAATAATGGCTTCCGCAGGTAAAACTTTAATTGATCTATTTTATTATGCTTAAGAATGTTTACATTTTACCCATCAATCTTGACATGAACGTGACATAGCTTGAGAGCACTAATCCAAAGCTTGACAATATACCCACACTCGTACAAATCCTTTTTTTTTTTCATCCACACTTTTCAAATCTTTGCGCTATAACACAACATTATCTTAACAGTAAAACCAATTGATTGTTCGAAAATCAGCCTAAATTAGCCACAATAACATTTCCCCTTTATTGAAGGGACTAAGGAGGAATATTCCTATATCAAGTGAGCTAGAAGCACTTTGTACACCGAATAAGTTTGTTATACACCTGTTTTTATCATGAATCAATAGATTAATTTTGCAGTTGATCATTTAGTACGTTGACTTTGACTATGTTATACTCCCTCCCGTCAATAAAATAAATTGTTTTACCCGAAACTCGCATATTAAGGAAATTATTAATTATAAGTTCAAGTTACATTCTTGCTCATGCTTTTAATTACATAATTAACTACACTAATTTTCTATTTTATCCAATAAAAAGAAAACGAGTGTTTAATTATAATTAAATGTTTAGGGGTGAAACAAATAGGTACAAAAGCTCTCTAGAATTTTGAAAATGATGACTTTTATTTTTTTGACAAAGAATTTTTGTAATAACCTATAAAAATGACCAGAAAGAGTATTAAATAATAATAGTAAGTGTTAAAGTTGACTCGAAATATACACATGGTTGTTGGTGTCCCTTAAATAATACAAATCGATTTTTGTGCTGTCAAATATCGATGCAATAATAAATGAATACTAACAGCTAGGTTTCTATTTCGGGCATCCAAAATAGTCATCCAATCATTTTCTATTAATAATTGCTTCATTTCTTTCTTTAATAAAAAACCAACTTTTACTCCATAGCATGTGTGTCAGTAACATACTTAGGGATGCAGGTGGGGCAGGGAGTCTCCATTCTTCGCAAGGGATCCTCTTCGATGAGGTGGCGATTCCCCTATAAATAACCCCTATAGGGCGAGGGACAAGAGAATTTCGTCTTTACCATGTGAGGCGAATGTGGTATTACCCTTCCTATTGTGAGGATCCCCGCCCCGCTTTATGCGTTTCTCTATAGGGATCCCCATAATATTCAAATCTTCCAATTTGTGATGACCATCAAGCCAAACTAATTGTTATATTTTTTATTTAAACTTGTTTTATAAATAATTTCGATAGTAAATAATTATGTCCCCTCTTCATTTTACCATTATAGTTAACTAATGTATGAAGTATAAACCTATTATAATATATCATTTAGATCCAATAGATGATATATCTGTAATTAATGTAACTAATTTTATCAAGAAAAAACTAATATAACATCGAATTCCATATATAATGTGGTGTATTATTCAATGTATTTGTATTGAAATGCATCAAAAAAATTTCGAGAGGACTTATTTTGACAAGAATTACTTCAAAATCTTTTTTTAAGCTTTTAATGATTTTAATTTTGTATGCACAATATATTTGATCTTTTTTTTTTAAATAACAGAGTTAGGGAGTCCTCGTTAGGGAGGGATCCCCGCTTGGTGAAAAATGAGGGTTAAAACTTTTTCAATGGAGAATTTCACGCAGGGAATCATCTCCCCGCCATAAGCGAGGATGGGGATGAAAATTGCATTATCCACCTCATTCCTGCCTCACCTGCATTTAGAGGCGGCAAAATGAGTTGGCGCGTCGCATCTGTTTCAGCCCTTTTACGACACTAACTCGCATAAGCTCAGCCCTAACACTAACTCGTTAATTTTTTGTATTAATTTATTATCTTATGACTCTCTCTCTCTCTCTCTCTATATATATATATATATATAAGGTGTTTCTACAATAGAACCCACAATTACATAACATTTATTGCACATTTAATGTGTTTGCATTAAATGCACTATATCAATCACCATTAGATTGAAATTTCATAATAATACAATAGTGAGATATCTAGTACCCATGACATGATATATATTTGAGATTCATTGTAGAAATATCCTCCAATGTAGAAGAATCAAGGTGCTTCTACAATGGAACCCAATTATATAACATTTATTGCGCATTTAATATGTTTTGCATTAAATGCACTACTTCAATCACCATTAGATTAAAATTTCACAATAATCCAATAATGAGATATGTAATACCCATGATATGAGTATATATTTGAGCTATGTTGTAGAAGGACCCATATATATAACATAAAATACAAAGTTCTTCTTAAAATAATATCTTTTTCTTAAGATTTAATTCAAATGACTATTGATACTGTGGGCATATTATTATTATTTTTTTAAATAATAACACTTTATTTTGTTATATGAATTATTAAAATTGTAATTCAACCATTAATATAATGAAATAATAACACATATACATTATATAATTGTTTTAAATGACTTAAATGGGTCATAAATAGGTTACCGTGTTTAGTCGTGTCAACCCATTTAACACTAAGCCGCATAAGCTCAACATTAATTTGTTAATATCTCGTATTAGTTGTATCGTATTATCGTGTCATGACCCATTTTATCACCTCTACTTGCATTGCTAAACATACCAAATCATTGTAGCTCTCTTAGTGGTTTAGTTCCTTCGCAGAGGTGTGGACAATTGATATAGAATACTTTATCTAAATATATATTCTTAAACCAGATCCTAGACAACGAAGTCGTTGTAGTATAGTGGTGAGTATTCCCGCCTGTCACGCGGGTGACCCGGGTTCGATCCCCGGCAACGGCGATCTTTTATTTTTTATTTTTATTTTTAATTTCTCATTTTCATTCTCGATTTTGAGTTCTAAATTCCTCCACCATGGAAGACTTCGCTCATCATCACGCAAACTCTTCTCCAACTTATCTTCTTTGGCGATCAACAGTGATCGATTACACCATACACCTCAACCTCTAATGGCGGAAGACGAGGACTCTTCCTCCTCCATGGCCTCTCTCTTTGAAGGTATGGTCCTCTTCAATTCCTCTCAAATTCCCGACCCAATCGACCCATCTCCAACATCAACCTCTACTCCTCTAGACGAAAACCTCTTCTCTGATCTCACTCTCACCTCCCCATCTCCCCAATCGCCCCCCGCCACGGCTGCCGCTGCCGCTGCCGCATCGACGCCTCCGCCGCCGCCCGAGATCCCATCTGGGTCCCGACAGATCTCGAGGAGGAAGAAGAAGGGCGGGTTCTTCAGGGTCGGCTATGGCCGAGACAGTACTGGGTCCTCATTCGATGAGCCCATCTCTTCTTCTTCATCCCCAATTCAGTCCAATTTTAATTCTGATTCCGTTACGCCCAAATTGGGTGAAACCCCGATTGATCAACCTCTCTCTTCTTCTTCTTCTTCTTCATCCCCGATTCAGTCCAATACCAATTCCAATTCCAATTCCAGTTCAGTCCCACCCAGATTTGAAGAACCACCAATTGGTACTACTACATCAGAAGGAATTGAGTCTAAGGTGCCCACAATTGAAAGTGAGGTTCGTGAGAGGAGTAGTGAAATACCCACTAATGAAATCGAAGTTCGAGAGATGGGTAGTGTCGAAAACGACGAAAGAAGAGATGGGTTGGTTGCTGAGAGTGTGTCAAGTGAGGAGAAATTGGAGGGGATTAGGGGTGGGGTTATGGAGAAGATTGGGCTAATTGGAGGGGCAGTTTCGGAGGTGTCTAAGTTGAGGAAGGAGGTGGCGAGGAAGAGGAGGAAGGCTGCGGAGAATGTGAATTTATCCGCGGTGAAGTATAGGGAGTTGGAGGAGGAGTTGGAGGAGGCATGTGAAGCTGAGGACTTTGAGAGAGCTGATAGAGTGAGTGAGAGGCTTTCGGAGGTGGAGAAGGAGAGGGAAAGTTTTGCGAATGCCTTGCGAGATGCAGAAGCAGAGTGTGATGCTGTTGATGTTAAAATGCAGGAAGTGTTGGAGTTGCTGATTGCAGCTGAGGAGGAAGGGGTGTTGCTGCTGGATCAGTTTGCAAAGGTGATGAATCAATCCTTCTTTTTATCAAAGCAAAGTACCTTAATTTAGGATGCTTGATTTATTCTAATCATTGTCGGTTTAGCTATTTTTGATTTGTCACTTTAATGGGTTTTATCTTAGGACTTTCTTCTGTCTTTGGAATTCTAGTATATTAGACCAGAACAGATAAGTTGGATAAGCATCGTTAAGCACAAGCTGAAAAAATGAGGCAATCCGAGAATTCTTCTACGTAAACCGTTATTACTGAATTACCTAGTAAATTATATATGGCCTATTGATAGAGTTCATTAACATTGCTCTTGCTCAAAGCCTCCAACTAGATAAGATAAAATGAGAAACTGGATTGAATATTATTCCTAAACAGTTCTGGATTAATCTAAATCAAACATGATAATACCCAACAAATATGGGTCAATTCTGAATCTGAACACTCCTTAGCACCGTTGAAGCGCTTCCTCTCTTTGCTAGCTCTTTGTCTATGATACCAAGGTTCTAAACCTTATTTGAAATCATAGTTATCTTTGTAGATGAGCTCTTCTGCAAATTGACTGTATGAAACTAAGATGTATATTTAGAAATAAAACATCTAAGTACCGAAAAAGCACAAAAAGAAAATTTTAGAGGAAACAAAATACTCCACTGGCAGCAAATATAAGCTAAACAATCCCCAATCCAACTTTCCATATCAATCTTTAGATTAAGCCCTCGAGACTGCTATTTGTATCAACATCTTTCATTCTAATTGAATCAAGTATGAAACAAGTGCCTTCTATTTGTAATACTTTAAACTATATGATGATCTCTATGTAATTTTGTAAGCCAACACAAACATCACACAAACACAATGAGGAAACAAATTTAATGAAAAGTGTTACCACCAATCATTGTTGCTTTGCATAGAAGCCTTGATCTTCCCACCTCGTGAAGTAGCCTCACAAAAAACAAACTCAGCCTCCATAGTGGAAGTAGCGAACAAAGTCTTCTTTGTGCTTCTCAATGATACAACTCCACCAGCTAGCATGAAAATAAAATCCCAATGTTGATTTACATAAATCAATGCAGTCAACAAAGTTTGTATCGGAGTAGCCAGTGACTTCCAAATTATTAGTTCGCCTGTACATAAGCATGTAGTCCTTTGTCCCATAAAGGTATCTCATGACCTTCTTTGCAGCTCTCTAGTAGTTCATACCCAAGTTACTATGATATCTTCCCAACATCCCAACTGTAAATGCTATGTTAAAGTCTAGGCAAGCTTGAACCTATTACCTTCCAACATTCCAACATTCCAACATTCCAACGTCAGAAGCATGAGGGATATTTGTCATTCGTTCACTCTCGATATCATTTTGTGGGCATTGGTTTAAACTGAACCTATTACCTTCACAATGGGAGCTTCACACAAATCACAAAATCAGTAAAATCTAGAGCGCTAAGTACTCCATCGTTTACCAATCTTTTGATTCTATCATTGGAAATATGTCTCAATCTTCTGTGCCACAACATAAAAGAATCCTCATTTGTAACACTTCTTTTGATTACACGTAATTTGGGAAATCCTTTTTCAATGAAACACCAATAATAGAAAATATTGATTACACCTAATTTTTAGGAATCGGCCTAAAAAAGAACACCGAAACCAAAATTAAAAAACTGTTTCGATTGTGTGCACGAAAATCGAAAACGGTAGAAACAAAACCAAAACAATACAAAAAGACTGAGGCCAAAAAAGCATGGTACCAAATGTAATACTTTAAGCCATATTATGATCTTTGTGTTATTCTTTAAACAAACACAAAGATTGCACAAACACAATGCGGAAATAAAATTAATGAAAAGTGTTACCTCTAGAATCCATCCATTGTTACTTTGCAGAGAAGCCTTGATCTTCCAACCCTTGCTCTTCCTCAAACAAGATGGCGTTCCTAGAGAGTGATTTTGAAGATAGGATTAAGGAACAACATCATACGATTATTTGAAAACTCAAAAATAGTACTCGCCCATCAAACGGTTGCAGAACTCCCATTTGACACTTGTGAAGTTGGACCACTTAAGTTAAGTATATCATATGTTAATAGTACTTACACTATTGCATTTGGGTGGTACACAACAACAACAAGGCTCAGTACTTACATCAAACGTCTTACAATTATTTAATGCAGTTGATGCGTCCGCCTAGACTATTATTTCCATGCTATCGTTGGATGTGTCCAAACCACTGCTACCACCCTTCTCTAAATTTTGTACCTTTCGATGCTACTTTCGTGTTCTTTGAATGTCAATGTTCCTTATTCTATCTTTTTAGGGTTGGTGATATGAGGTTATTTTTCTCTTAGTCTTGGAGAGTGCAAGAGAACAAACATTTTATGTACCTATAGAGAATAAACATTCATTGTACCATTGATGGCACCCAAGTTTTCCTTATAGATGCAGAGAACTGAGCTGTTAAAATCCTCATGTTACCCCATAAGATCTCTCCTTCAAGTCTTTAACTAGCCCCGATGTTGTATACTTTATTAAATTTTCAGGAAGAAATTCATTTAGCTGCAGTTACCTTAGAAGATTCAATTACTGCCTACCAATCCTCATATTTGCTATAAAACATTTTCCTATTACTCCTTAATTAAATTGACTACAATAGTAAGTGGCCCCATTACCTATTCTTTTTTCTCATGACAAGGCATTACTATGATGTAATCAAGAAACTATTATAACATGACAATGCAGATCTAATTTTAGATTTGGGCCTGTAATTTCATGTCAACAAAATCATATTAGTCTTTATCTACTTTCAATTTATAAAATTTGTGATGCAGGCGTAGGTTGAATCAGGGATGTGTATCACAAGAATATATGGTGTATGGACATATGGAAATATGGGTCGCGGTCAAGAAATTGGTAATTTTTGTAAATATCAATATTTAGGAATTTTAGTTAATTAGGAAAGTTTTAATTATAAGTTATTAGAAATTAGGGACATAATAATATGTTAGAATAAGTTTACATATAGAAAACTTAATTAAAGTAGTCTAGTTGTTTAATTAGGAAGCTAGCATTTTTCTATATTAGCGGTTCTAGTTTAATTTATTATGTTTTAATTTGACAGTAGGTAGTACAATATATATGCCGTACAATATAGGTTGCATATCTTACTAATTTTTTTATTTCTTTTGGTTTTGTTTAAGGCCTATATATAAAGGCTATGTATAATAGAAGGAGATTGATTATTTTTAATAGAAATTGAGTTTTTTTTTTTTTTTTTTTTGAAAATTTAGTTGTTAATTTTCTGGCCCTAAATTGTATTGTTCGTGGAATTCAAACATTCGATTTGGAAGATCCTCGCTGCATTAATTTGTCTTGTCAACATATAACATCCCTTGTTGAGTGCTTAGCCGCTGAAATTATAACCATTAATAGCTATGGTATAGGATGTAAATTATCAATTATGCCATGCATTCTTCTACTCTTACTCAAGTCATATTATTTTTGCATTCTCCATTTTATAAATAGTAAATACCAATATCAAGGAAGGTAGTAATTAAATGTTAATAATTTGTTTTTTTTGGTGGTGGTGGTGGTGGTGTGGAGTTGGAGGAATGGGGGGTTTTGGTGATTATGGCCAAAAAGTACTGTCTTGGACATCTTGGTTTACAAAGGGCCAACAAAGTTATTGTTTTAGTATAGAGACATCAGCAAAGTTGTCGGTTCTAAAAGACATTACATCCACAACTTGATTTTTGTTTTTCCTCGAGCAATTTTTTTTTTTTTTTTTCAGTTGCAGGTTGCCAATAGTTTATTGTTCGATAAATTTCCTTGTGAAGGTACAAAATGACTTGGTATTGCAATCTTCTTTAGCATTTAAATAGAAATGAACAACGAACTATAACAACAACAACAACAACAACAACAACAACAACAACAACAACATAGCCTCAGTCCCAAATTAACTGGGGTCGGCTACATGGATCAAACTTTTCCATTGTGCTCGATTAAGTGCAATTGATGGTGAGCTTTGCAAACCATTCAAATCCCTTTTAATTAATGCATCCCATGTTAACTTTGGTCTGCCCCTACCTCGTCGAATTTCTACGTTTTTATTGATTTCTAGTTGGGGCATTTATAGGCCGTCTTTGTAGGTGACCAAACCATCGCAACCGCCCTTCCCTAATCTTTGTATCAATTGGTGCTACTCCTACTTGTCTTTGAATTTATATATTTCTTATTCTATCTTTTCGAGTTTTACCACACATCCACCTAAGCATCCTCATTTCTGCTACGTTCACTTTATGTAATTGTTGTTGCTTTACCGCCCAACATTCACTTCCATAGAGCATAGCTGGCCTAATTGCGGTCCTATAAAATATTCCTTTTAACTTAGTAGGAACATGTCGATCACAAATCACCCCTGTTGCACTTCGCCATTTCTTCCATCCAGCTTGAATTCTATGTGTGACATCAATTTCAATGTTACCATCATTTTGTATGATTGATCCTAGGTATCTAAAGTGGTTTACCTTAGGAACTTTTACTTCCCCTAATTTTACCACTCCGTCATCTCGATGTCTAGTGTTTCCAAACTCACAGTGCATGTATTTAGTTTTCGTCCTACTCAACTTAAAGCCTTTAGATTCTAATGTATTCCTCCAGAGTTCTAATTTCCTATTCACTCCATCTTCGGTTTCATCCATTAAGACAATATCATCTGCAAATAACATACACCATGGTATATCCTCTTGAATATGTCTAGTTAGTTCATCCATAACTAAAGTAAATAGATACGGGCTTAAAGTCGATCCTTGATGTAGTCCTATCGTAATGGGAAATTCTTTTGTAGCTCCTCTAAATGTCTTTATACTCGTTACTACTCCATCATACATATCCTTAATAGTGTCTATGTATCTAGCATGCACTCTTTTTCTTTCTAGAACCCACCAAAGAACATCTCTAGGGACCTTATCATATGTTTTTTTTAAATCTACGAATACCATATGAAAATCTTTTTTCTTTTCTCTATATTTTTCTAACAATCGTCTTACAAGGAAAATCGCCTCCATAGTTGACCTCCCAGGCATGAAACCAAATTGGTGCTCTGATATTGTTGTTTCTCTCCTTAGCCTATTGTCAATTATTCTCTCCCACAGTTTCATAGTGTGACTCATAAGTTTAATTCCCCGGTAGTTTGAGCAACTTTGAATATCTCATTTGTTTTTGAAGATTGGCACAAGCGTGCTTCTTCTCCAATCCATTGGCATCCGTTTTGATTTTAAAATTTTATTGAAAAGTTTTGTTAACCAAGTCAATCCGATTTCTCCTAAGCATTTCCAAACCTCTATAGGTATTTCATCTGGGCCACATGCTTTCCCTATTTTCATTTTTTCAATGCCTCTTTAACTTCTACAATTCTAATATTGCGTGTATAGTTTACATTTATTTCTTGGTGTGGGTTATCATCAATTATAGTATCGACTTGGCCATCATTAAATAAACTATTGAAGTAACTTCTCCATCTCTCCTTAATATCCTCCTCGCGCGTTAAAACATTTTGATTTTCGTCCTTAATACATCTTACATGACTTAGGTCTTGTTTCTTTTTTTCTCTTAATTTGGCTAGCCTATATATATATATATATATATATATATATATATATATATTTTTTCGCCATCTCTATTACCTAACCTTGTATATAGATCTTCCATGAAATTTGTTTTAGCTTGACTAACTACTTTTTTAGCTTGTTTTGTAGCTTCTCTATATTGATTGTACGCATCTTCATCTTGACACTTAGGTATTTTCCTATACATCTCTCTTTTAGTCTTAATTGCTCGTTGGACATCCTCGTTCCACCACCATGTTTCCTTCTTTGGAGGTCCCAAGCCCTTAGATATACCTAATATGTTTGATCCCACCCTCCTTATGCAACTACTCATTTCTAGCCACATTGTATTAGCATCTAAGCCAAGATTCCAAACATTTTCCTTTAGTAGTTTTTCTCTAAACTCTACTTGTTTACTATGTTTTAAGTTCCACCACTTTATTCTAGGGTCGCTAAATCTTTTATTCATATTAGGTAAATTAATTTGTTAGGAAAATACTGTCAAGCTTTTGATATTTTTTTGTTTAGGGCACAAACTTGTTGGTATGTTTGTAGGACTAAGACCGACTGCATGCATTATGAGTTTCCAAATATCATACATCAGGATAATGTAGTAGTATAATTAGGGGACGTAGAAGTTTATAAGGTGAATAATTTTAGATATATATGATTAGTCATACAAAAATATGGTTATATCGAGGATGATGTTGCACATAGAATTCAAACTGGATGAAATAAGTGGATTGTAAGAGGTGAGATATATGGTTGGTATATCGATGTTAAGCTAGAAGGAAAGTTCTACAAGATTGTGATTAGACGGATTACGCTTTAAAGAAGTGAGTGTTGGGCCGTAAAGAAGCAACACATACATAAAATAAGTATAGCGGAAATGAGGATGCTTAGGTAGATGTATGATAAAACACATAAAGATAGAATGAGAATTAAGAAATACGAGGATTCAAAGAAAATTAGGAGTAGCACCAATCGACGCAAAAATTGGAGAAGGGTGGTTGTGATGGTTTAGTCACATCAAAAGTTGATTTACTAATGCTCTACATAGAAAATTTGGCACTATAGAAACTAAAGAAATTCGACCATGTACAGGTAGACTTAAGATAACTTGAAAAACATTAATTAGGTAGGATTTAGAGGATTTTGATTGCACACCATCAAGGGCGTTAAATCGAGCAGTGAAAGAGTTTGATCCACGTTGTTGACCCCAACTAATTTGCAATTGAGGCTTTGTTGGATGTTTTTTGTTGTTGCTATGGTGAAAGGGCCAAACCATTCACTCTACTCTAACCGATTTGTAGACTCAGTCCCTAAAGTTCAACAAGGGCCGACTCAGCTCCTCAACTCTCCATTCTCCTTTAAACTAGATCCTCTCTAACGATTATGTTAATGAAGGTTAACAAAAACCTCTCTAACGATTCTGTTAACGAGGGTTAACAAAAATTAGACAAACCAGTACCCAAACCGAATGAAGACTTGACAAAGAAGACGCCAATGGACTACTCGGAAAACCTGTCGAAATCCTTCCATCCATCACATTCCTAGTGCCGAACTTTCCCATTACTCTGACGTCCAAGCCCCATTTTAAAGGCCGTTTGGCTTCAAATCCTCGTTAAATGGAGCGAAGAAGTACACATCGAAATCCAAATTAGCGTTCTCTGGTGGAGCCCCCAATTCATCTTCACCACCCTCTCTAGGCCACCAAGTTTCAAAGACACTCTTGAACCCAAATCTGCTAGAGCAGTGTGCACAACGTCAATTTGGGTGAACAACATGTTGTGGTAGCGAAGATTGGTTGATGGATGTAGGACCCCTTGATTTGGTTGGAGCGAAACGTAGTCTAGATTTGTCGGCAAAAAAGGGGTACACATTGATCAGCATTGGAGACCCTTTTTTATGAGAAAAAAACTCCATTATCACCTCAATGGTACGCCAATGTTACATGAGAAACAGATTATCTTAAGATTATCTTAATCAAGGTGATCACGACACAATCTGTGCCTTAAAATTAACAACATAAAACATACACCAGTTTTTTTTTTTTTTTTTTTTTTTTTTTTTAAATAAATAATAAAAACTTAAGCCAACATACACCGGTTTACATGGAAGGATCACAACAAATAAAGTATCCTAGCATCCTTTGTGATTTACTCATACAAAATCAACCAATCCCTTGCAATATCTTGCAATCTCCATGCTGACAATCCTTAAGATAGCCATGAGGCCATGACTGCAGCACTCCATACCATTGATTTCTTCTTGCTTTAGCGACCATGTTTTGGGGTGAAAGTTCAAGATCCGGGTAATGCATTCCTTCAGATCTCTGCGAAATGCACTTGATGAAGGTTGTTATGAGGTCTCGAGGATGGCAAGTGAGAGCGCTGTTGTGACTGCAACTTGCAGATTTCAGATGGCTCTGAAGACGTTACGCATCTTAGAGATGAGTCGTTGTAGATGGGAATCCATGTTAACAGAATTGTTAGAGAAGGACTATTTTATAGGAGAATGGAGAGTTGGTCAACTGAGTTGGACTTTAGGGACTGAGTTTGGAAATCGGTCAGAGTAGAGGGACTGATTTGGCCCTTTTGCCTTGTTGCTATTGTGGTAATGGTGGAAAGAAAATATTTGTTGAATTAGTTTTTTGATAAAATACCAGGTTATTTGAATGTACATATGACTAAGCATTTTTAATCATCGTCCATTTTGGGTGGCAAATGGACAAACTGGGTCGGTTCCTTTACTGGGAAAAAATAAACTCCGTTAAATTCTCATGATAAATTTCTAGAAGGACATGTAATTTGGGAAAACAATATTCATGGTAACTTGTATGAAAAGTTTACTTGAAGTCTTTTCTTCTATAAAAGTACATTTCTACAGGTAATCTGTTAGTTAGAGGAGAAAAAAACAAAAAGTCTCCAGTGAGCTACAAGTAACTTTTTTTTGAGGAAAAATGAACGTTTCAAATCGTTGATGTGATATTTGCAAATTTACAACTTTGAGTGGCCCTTTGTGTTAAATAGAAAGTATTTGTCCCTCTGTGCAACATGACGACAGTTGCTTGTTTGAGATAGTCAATAACTAAACGTGATTATGTGAACATGGAAAAATGGAAGTACAATTAGACTTGCATGCTATGAATCTGGTATACAGAAACTATCAAGATGAGTTATTGTTAATTACATTCTACTTAAGTGATTTTTCATCTTTCTCGTGTCTGGTTCAACATCCTACTTGCGGAAAATTGGATTCATAAAAATAATAAGTCATCATGATTGACCATAATGTCATAGGACTATTAAATGAGAGAATGTTGGATCAGGGACATTATTCTCCCCTCTCAATCCCCGTTGCACTTCCTTTGGTGGTGCTCAGGAAGCGCAAAAAGATTAGAAACCAAACGTGGAAAGTCAACCACTTCCTGTGTCTGCACTTTCCCACTCCGACTTACTTCTAACCAGACACGATTATAGATATAGATGTATACGCACATGTTTCTTATTCTAGAATTAGTAAGCTGCTATCCTTTTTCCTTGAGACATGGGATGTTTGTGATTGCTGTTCTTTCATTTTAAAGAAATTGATAAGAGTATTGGAATCATAAATCATAATTATAACTACAGATAATTTTACCTGATATTTGTTGTGTACAATTATTCCTTTCTGGTTACAGGAAGCTGCAGATAATGCAGATTTAATCTTGAAGAATGCAGCAGAACACTCTTTAAAAGAAATGAATGAATGGTCATCATCGATGGAGAAATTAGAGATCAAGAAAATGGAATTGGAAATTGAGTCACATCTCATAAATGACACGCGTTTGGGATTGAGTGACTCCATCAATCATGCAATTGAGAATGATACAATAGAAAAAGAACTATTTCTTAAGAAGAAACATGAGCTGACAGAGGACTTGGAAAAGTTACTTGCCTTAGTGAGAGAAAAAGAAGCAGAAATTGCAGAAAATGATTCACACATAGCAGAAGTTGAGAAACGAATTGCTAATGTGGTCTCTCGGTTTCACGAAGCCAAATCAAGCATCAATGTAAAGTATGATGACATGCAATCTGTCATTTCCATGGTGGATTTAGAGTGTGAAGCCCTGTCCACAAAAAAGAAAGAAATTGATGATTTCGTGTATCAACAAGAAAAGAGAGGTGCTATGCTCAGAGAACTAGCCAGTGGCTCCTCAAATGAGGCTAGGGAATGCCAAGAACTTGTTGAGCTTAGGAAATCTCTCGCATTGCCAATTTTTAGCTATCGTGAGGAAAAAATGAAATTGGCGAAGACTGAAGAGAAAATTATGGAGGAAGTTCAGACTCTTAGGCAAGAAATATCTTATGCAAGAATTTCCCTACAGGTATCCATTCCTTTTCCATTTATCTGATGAATTACTTTTATTTTGATTGAAGCTGAAACCTACATACTAAAAGAAAATTGGGTCAAGAGTTCTTAGTATGAGGGACAAAAGTCTTTTTTAAATTATCAAGTAACAAATATTTATTTTCCAAAATCTGATTATGTTATTAAATGGTAAAATGAGTAAAAAAAATCATAATTTTGATTTTTGGGACAATCCCTAAAGGACCCAAACATTTATTTCAGACAGTTCAATATTTTTTTTGATGCACGCGTTAATCCTCATGGTGTGGAGAATTAGGACGGTGCTTTCGGCATGTCCCTTTCCGTGTTGTTGACCACAGAAATTCCTTGAAATTCTCAGTTTAAAACTTTAGTATATGTGGCAGCCCCACGCCTTGAGGCTGCGTCGGGGTGTCGTCGTGTCGTGTGCTCCTCGCCTGGTGGGCCCAGCTACACGTAGCTGACACTTGTCCGCCCATCTCATGTCTCGATATTCGTGTCCACTTGTGTGTTATTAGTTTAGTTAATCGGTTATTCATATTTTTCTTAAGTTATTTCCTTAAGTCTTTCAATTCCTTAAGTTCAACTATTTGTAGCTTATTCAAGTCCTACCCGTGCTAGTGGTTTGTGTTTCACAAGTTAACAGTTAATCACATTTAATAATAAAGCAGCGGAAGTCTTTATTAGAGTAAGGAAAGCATAAAGTTCATCATAGTATATAGCATAATTCATATGAGCATGTCCTACTATGGAAGATCCGAAAAAAGTACTCTGTATATAGGCGACCATACCATAAGACATGATATATATACATGTACAGTGTTACTCCAGTGTCCCAAATACCCAAAATAAAGCAAATCTCAAAATAAACACGTACTAGTAGGTCCTCGACGACAGACAATCAGATGTAGTCGCCTAGGATCAAGGATCGAAACTTCGGTTTCGCCTTATAATTCGCCTTCTTGATAATCGGAATTAATTCGGAGAAGTTTACTTCGACGTGGAGAATTTTGGTAAAAATTCGCTAACTTAGAGAAGTTTAGGAAATTTTTATTAAATGGTCAATAAACTAAAACTCATTTTATGGGATGTCAAAACAAGCACAATTATGCATTTATACCTAAAAAATTTATAATTTAATTGTTTCAAGCCAATTTTATTGGCATTAGTCATGCATACTGTGTATGGTAGATCACTTTTTAGTGATATTAATTACACTTAATTTGATTCTCTAACCATTTATCAATTGTACATTCTCATAAGTAAAATTAAAATTATAAAACATGTTTTTTTTTTATATTTGGTCAGTATTTAAAGCAAAAGAAAATATCCACTTTTTGACATTATGCATCGATTGAAAAAACTACAAAGCGTAGTAGAGATGTGTGCGAAAGCGAATCTCGATGCATACATTGAATCCTAACGCAAAGTCAAGGGATCACATGATTGGTGTAGAGATCTGTGTACAAAAGTGAGCCACTCTCAAATTCCCAATAACCCCTAAATGCCACCATCTATTACAACCCTCAACCCTTTCGTCTCCTACACACTTATTTGATTTTTTTTTTACCGAATTTTTGCAATTTCTCCTTGTTTTTAGCAATCCATATCAATTTATATCAATGTTGTCGATTTTGAACATAAACTTCGGAGAAGTTTTGTAATTTTTAAAGTATCCGTGAACTTCGTTTCAATCACTTCAACTTCGATAAATTTCACCTAAACTTCGGCTAATTTTATCAAAATTTCATTCCTTGCCTAGGATCTCCTTGCCCCTACTGGTACTAAGATCTGTACTCGACATCACAAAAGGCAGATGATAAGTCTAGTGAGTAAAATCTCAAGGAAATTCACTGAGCATTTAAGTAAATAGGAAGCCAAAGAAAATGTTAAATAAACATGAGGAAATATAAACAGATAGCTATAAATGAATCATCGCATGCATACATAACAAGTGGATAAATAAAGTGTGTGCTCGTCCCGGTCAGACTAGACTGTACTTCGGATCCCAAGGATCCCTTCGGTGGGTAGCCCCTAGGGCTGACAATTCGTGTCAGCGAGTCGTAAACGTGTCGTGTCGTAAACGAGTCACGACCCAATTATCCTAAACACGCACACGATACGTTTATTAAACGAGTCACTATTTGCAAACACGACACACGACACGTTTAATAAACATGTAACCTGTTTATGACACGTTTAACACGTTTATTAAACAGGTCATGTTTAACCTATTTAACTCGACTCGTTTGTGTACCTGTTTATCAACCTGTTAAACATGCTACTAGATTAATGATATCTCACTTCAAAATCAATACAAACAACATAAAATATAAAATTATAAACCCATCTACCAAGTTATATCAATGTTGTCACATAGAAATGGACAAAATCTAAGTTTAACAAGGAAAAATAAAAAATCCAAGTTCTCAAATAGTCAAGTTCAAGTTTAATAACCCAACTACAAGGTTATATGAAGTTAACATAGAAGTAAGAGATAGATTCAAGGTTAATGAGCAAAAAAGGCTTCGAGTTCTCTAGTTTCCAACAGAGTTTGAGCAAGTAGTTGACCGTGGATCATCACTCACACTCAAGTTAAGTACATCTTATGTAATACTCTCCAAATCCAGCTTGCCATCTTGCCTTACAACAAATAAAAAATAGAGTTTATTAATAATTATAAAGCTTGAGATACTAAAGATAAATAATAGTAAAAATGTCAAAAATAATATAACCTTCTAATCCTGCACATATCCAATCTCGCAAACAAATAATTGCTTCTGCATTCTCCGGCTTAAGAGAAGATCGATATCGGTCAAGTACACGTCCCCCAACACTGAAAGAAGCTTCGGAAGCGACAGTAGACACCGGGATGCTCAATATATGTCGAGCCATTGAAGCTAGATTAGGATAACGGAATTGATTTGACTTCCAAAAGTCAAGGATATCCAACTTCACATGTTTTGGCATCTTTGGTTCATCTAAGTAAAACTCCAATGCAAGGGAAGATCTACGAAAAAAAATCAACACACAACCGCATCATGTAGCATAAGTATGTAGCAAACTAGCAATACCTAAAATTATTAAGTAGTACACTAGTTCTTTTTCACAATAATTCATGAAACCCTAAATCCCTAATTAAAAAACA
Organism: Stephania yunnanensis; assembly: GCA_039657365.1. NCBI lineage: Eukaryota > Viridiplantae > Streptophyta > Magnoliopsida > Ranunculales > Menispermaceae > Stephania > Stephania yunnanensis. The sequence goes on along the minus strand of CM077585.1, from coordinate 45,323,223 downwards.
ATTGGTAGGAAAAACAAAAAAAAACACAAAAAAATGGCGTGATGGCGTGATGGCGATGCTCACTGTCACTAATAAGCTCCTCAAACTGTGAGTGAGGTTGGGGTTTAGGGAAGAAGGTTGGGGGTTGCGGCGGTCGTGCTGGATGGCGAGGCGAAGGTGCCCGCGCCGGTGCCGATCACCATGGATTTCGAGTGGCGCGGGGCGGTGGTGGAGGAGGACCGGGTGGAGAATGGAGATGTTGTCGTCGTCGTCGTCGGAGGAGGAGCGGTCGAGGGCGGACTGAACCGCGAGATGGGTGGAGGGAGAGATGGGTGCGGGATCGGAGGTGGAGATGGGTGGATGAGCAGAGGCGGAGATGGGCGGATGAGCAGAGGCGAAGATGGGTGAAAGTCAACAGTGGAGACGGCCAAGAGTCGAGGTCGAATATGTCGAGATAGAGAGAGAGAGAGGGTGAGAGAGATTTTGTTACCTGAGGTTGAAGCTGAGACAATCTCCTTCTTCCTTGTTGAGTCACAGCTGGAGCTCTTGCTTTTCCTCGTTGTCATTATCGTCGTCGTCAAGGACCCAAGGTGGAAGAAGAGCCGAAGAGGTGGAAGTGATGCAGTTGCCACTGGTAGTTGATAACTTGATAGAGTTTTGAAAAGAGTTGAAGGGAAATAAAAAATTTGTATTTATATGAGTGATTAGTGATTACTCATTAATTATATGTAAATAATTATGCAAGTCATAAACGAGTCACACGGGTTAACATGTTAATGACTCGTTTATTAACCGTGTATAAACAGGTTAACCTGTTTATGACCCACATCCACTTATGCCAAACCCACGACATGGTTATCACGTGTCGTGTCGTGTCAAACGTTTCATGACCCAAATTGCCAGCCCTAGTACCCCCACTACTCTTTCACCTGATTCATCGCGGTGATTGGCCCAAACTTACGCTTCACCGACGCATGCACCAGTCAACAGCTCGGGTCGCAATTCACCAAGGGCTTGGTCACACGTGCTACAGCCTAGTGTGCCATAAACACAACGAATATTCCGGTGGGAGTAACCCCAATCAACCATCCAAAATAGTGTGAAATAGAACAATATGCAAGAATAGGCAGAAGCAATATAGAAACAACAATTAAATACTCAAGTGATGTCTCTATAGGTTTTACAAACCTCAATCTCGCACTCCAACTCTCCCGAACACGCCCCGAATGTGTCCCCTACTCATTCCAGACCCTCGTACTACGGTCCCTTAGCCCCTTGGGGTCATTAAAGGGTGTTTAGAGTGTGTTTTAGATCAATTACAAGCTTGCTCAAGTCATTTCACTTAATCGGTAAGAATTGAGCATGCTGAAGGTTTGAGCAAGTTAAAAGTTAAATCTGCTCAATGTTTAAGCTTACTCAAAATTTGAACATACTTGAAACTTAGAGTATGCTCATAACTTATACCATGCTTTCTGGGCAGAACGCTCTATATGGTAAAAACTCGAAAAAATATCATTGTTCATCTTAAAGTCTCGACCTTTTCGGCCTTCATACTTATACAATCCTCCCAAAATTAGTTTGCACCTCATTTTTCATTATTATGCAATAAAATGGGCTAAAACATAGGCAAAAGACACCGAATCAACTTTCCATAAAGTTACTATTCATCTTATTCCTCACATAATCACTACTCAACAACAACAATAACTTCAAAAATGATTCCCCAACAAGGGATTCTTACTCATCGAGGGTCGTTCTACTCTTATGGAACATCCATACACCAAAAGCCATAAAGAACAACAATATTAGAACATGCATTATCAAGATTTGGTGAAGAACATACCTATTGCTTTAATGGAGTTGTCACTCTTGTTCTACCTCTCTTGGATTCCCAAAAATTCCAACAATTTCACTCACAAAATTACCAAATCCTTCACCTTTCTTCTCTTTCTCCTCCCAGCACCACGTTTTCTCTCATCTCTACTCTCTTTTGTTCAAATGAGAGAGAAATGAGAAACTTGGGGTTTAAGTAATTATCCATTATTTGGATCCTCAAGTGGGTGTGTCAAGACACATCTAAGGTTAATATCTTTTCAACACATAACCCACTATATCTCTACTAGCAACCACTTGTCGTTTTTGGATGTGGCACTTAGTATGCAACTAGTCTCCAATTGGTCCACATACACAAGGCAAAGTACATTTCTCATTTTGCACATGATCTTTTAAAATAATTACATGCAAGTCTAGTTCCACCCACTTTATAGTTGCTCTTGGATCTCACTATATTTACAATCAAACCATGGCATATGTTTTCAAATTAATTTAATTAACTTGACTTAGGTAAAATTATCATATGATTAGTGTAATTGGTTACATAATTGACCCATTTGTGGTCTCACTAACCCCGACTACTCGCCTACCCGATACCCGCGTCAACACGCTTTATGAGGCGAATGCCCGTCACACAATCTCGCACATGTATTAATGAATAAACTCATAAACATGCATCCCAATTAACCTATCAACATGAAAATAGCTAGTGTACCTAAGTCGACGTGTGTCCTAGCCTATCCACGACGTCCACGTGGATCTGAGATGGCGTCTTAATCTGAATTTATGCAATAAACAACGGCGTTAATAAAACGGGCCGTTACAGTATATGCCGATCTCTCATTTTATTGTCATTGCTGTTGTTCTTGATAGACTCAATCGGATCTTGCCTTATCTGAAATTTGTATTGTCTTAAATCTTTTTATTGTTCACATTTGTAGGAACTGTCTTCAACAAGATCAAGAATTCAGGAAGAAATTACTTCTGCCAAGCAACGCATTTTCTTCATAGACAAGAGAAGCCCTGAACTTGAAGCTGAAAAGAAAGTCGCTGCTGCTGCAAGAAATTTCAAGGAAGCAGCACGGGTAGCTGCCGAGATGAAGTCCCTAGGAGTTGAAAAGGAAAGCATAAAGAACACCATGGATTATGCCATTTTGGAGCTTGAAAAGATGGAAGAAGAAATCAATGCCACTGTTGAGAGATTGCTGAAAATGGAGGAGCTAATTTTGTCAAAGGAAAGAGAGGCAGCAATGGCAGGATTCGAGAGGTTGCGTTTAGTCTCTGCTGCTGCAATGGCCGAGAGATCGGCCGCTCTTGATTTAGGTGATGATGAGGAAGCATGCACTTTACACGGAGAGGCGGAAGCAGCCAACTCCGAAGCGGCAAAACTTCAAGAGGCCTACAACCTCAAAGAGGAAGACTTTGGGAGCATGGCAAAACACTTGATCTCAATTGAACTTATTGCCAATCTGGGAAGAAAACAGTTAGCCGAGATGGCTAAGTCTGTGTCACTCTCTAATACTTGAACGTCACCATTAAAGAACAGATTGAAGACAAGCAGCGGGATGCATCGGAACCCAAATAAGATCATTGTGATCCAACAAATGAAGCAAGAAGTCAAGGGATTTACGCTAACTTAAATAAATTTATGTGGGATTCCCAAATGGGAAAAGATTGGAAGAATGAGAAAAACAAGAAATAGTCCAGTCTGAGAGTAGTGTTTCATATGGTGGCCATTTTGAGTCCCTTGAAGTTCAGTCTCTGTAACCTTAATAAAGTTTTTGGTTGTTAGCGTGATGCATTTTTGCTTCAATGAGTTATGTGAGAGGATTTTCTTTTTGTCCCTTTTTGGGTCTTACTCATGGTCTGAGATCAGTGATTTTTTTTGTAAACAGTACCTCTTGAAAGAAAGTTCTGGAAGTGAGATTTGCTGCATTGTTCAGTCCACTCCACAATTACATATCCTAATATTCTCTCTTTCAGCTTTCTTTTTCGACTTTTTTGCTTTTCCTGGCATTGTTTGCTCCACTAGTCACGTGTGTAAGCTGGAACTGAAAACATTACTCTCCCTTGAATCGCAACAATAGCTCAAAGGGGCAAATTTATATTTTACTAAAAAGAAAATATTACTGTGATTTTCTGGTGATTTATTGGGAAATCCCCTCATTTTAATTCTAGCTTTTCAACTATTTTTTTTTTCTTTGGAAACTATTTTTTTTTAAAATAATCTTATTAATACAATAAATTCATCCTCAAATTAATGGCCCTACAAATCATACTTTCTTCAAGTATGGGTTGAACATTGAATCATAACAACATAGACTCAATCTCAATTCTCAAACCAATTAGGAGTACATTACATGGATCAAATGCTTTCAGTAAGTCCAATTCATTTGCTTGAACACTAATCATATGGCCGTCGACATACCTTTCTCAACAATAGCAACGTCTATGGGCGATCATTTGGTCCCTGAACTTTCAAACTTTTGTTGATTTGATCCTCAAACTCTCATTAGTTCACTTTTAGTCCCATAACTTTCATTTTCCTCTACTTTTGGTTCTTTCTATTAAGTTTAGAGAGTAATGGTTACTAAAAAAATGGTTAACAATCGATTTTTTGGGTTGATGAATCAGTTATGAACCGCCTGTGAATTGCTCATGAAGCGTTTTGTTAGTGACCGTTATTCTCCATACTTAGCAAAATGACCAAAAGTAGAGGGAAATGAAATTTTGAGGACCGAAAGTGAACCGACGGAAGTTTGAGGACAAAATCAATAAAAGCTTGAAAGTTCAAGGACTAAATAATATTTTATCCAAAAAACAATGCCTCGATGGTTTTTTTTTTTTTTTTTTTTTTTTTTGTTTTGCATTGCATTATTCTTTCTCTATTCTCTTTATTTCTTGGATCTAAATACACCTTCTGAGATCTAGGGCTTTTCAAAGAGATATAGATTTTTGGATTTTATGAGGTGTATTAAGGGTTATTGATGGCCTTGGATGGTGTGCGGGCAATAACGAGTGCGAGTAGAAGCAAAGCAAACAAAGTCTTGACAATGGCGTTGTGGTGGTGGGTTTGTCTACGAGGCAATTAACAGTTCATAGTGGTAAAGTGTTGGGGTGGTCTTCTTTATCTAACAAGTCTGCATCTCCGCTTCGCGCGTGAGCAAGACCAAGTACTTAGTATATTAAATAAAAATAAATTCGATGAAGAGAAAAAGTTTAAAAAAAAAAAGAAGAACTTCCCATGTAACCTTCGGTAAACTCAATTCAATTTCTTTTCGAAAGCTATCAATTTTTTTCAATCACCTCTTCAACCCTTAAAACGTAAAAAATATTAAGTAATGAATCATAATTCACATAATTTGAACAAAAGTACATAAACTACTACCTAACACGCCAAAGAAAATATAATATTTTTTTTTTGACTAAAACACTCAATATCCAGACTATCCAATTACTCCGAGTTTGCCTCAAGTCACGCACCATATAGTTAAGGGGAGCTCCCAACCTATATGGTGTGCGACTCAGGAAAACCTAGTATAAACTCATCTCATATATGACAGAGCTCTTAACTTATATGGTGTGTGAATCGAAAAACTTAGTAGAAACTCATATTAAATATTGAAGTGGTTCATCTTTAGGAATTCACTTTCCCTAACTTTTTAAAAATATATTTAGTACACTAATTTCTCAAAAAAAAAGGACTAAAGTTAGGCAGAAAAAGAAAAGAAAAATAGAGATTCCCAAAATAAACAACTACTAATATCATAATTGTTGGGTATCTCATACATAACACGGTCACCTAAAAATGCGAGCTTACTAATCTCGAGATGCATAACTCGGTACCTCATGCATAACATGATCACCTTGAGATGCAAGCTTGCGGGGATCAAAATGTATAACATGGTGGAATGCTAAAAATGATCAAAAAAATATCTCTGTTATGAAATGGATGGACACTTGTGCATGTGGGTGACCACATTATGAAGCATGATTCTCACATTGAATTGTAACATCAAGCATGACTCTCACACTTCATATAACTTGTAATCCTCTCCAATGTACATCAACTCTTCCATGTATTGTCTATGTTGCTTGTGATGTGTTGTATGACTTGTGGTGTATGTATAACTTGTACACATTGTATAGGTACAATTATCATCATCACCAAATGGTCTATATAAAGGGTGTCAACCCATTGCAATTCACACACCAATGTATGAATGAGATCTCTATATTCTCATCTCTACCTCTCTTCTCTCTTATCTCCTCTTCTCTACTTGTTCTAGTAGTTCTTAGTTTATGCATTCTATGCTTAAGTCTCTAGCAAGTCCAACTTAAGTTCTAGTTAGCTTACAACTTAATTTACAACACATTATCAGCATGAAATTGCTCTGCAAGAGAGGTCTTGAAGATCAAGAAGCTTTTCAAAGATATAAAGCTAAGAAGGTATAATTTTTATTAATTTAAATAAGTTCAATTTATTTCTATGTTGTCACGGTTAATTTCTTTTTTGTTACATAAATATTTAATTATGTAAATGTACTTTATTCATAAATTATGCATTGTAACGTCACCGACTAGGAAAGTATGCTCTGTAGTTGCGTCTTGTACGATCTTCTACATCAGAAATCAAAAGTAAATGTGTGACATATAATTTTTCTCTTAAAACTACAAACGATTAGTTATGTTCTATTCTTGATTTTATAATACAAATAATGCTATAAGTTTAAGTTGATAGTGGGTAAGCCTTGTCCCCGGTAAAACTAAACATTGAAAGGGAGACGGGTTATCCCGTTCGAGGATGCATGGTATTAAGTAGACTTTGTCTCGCCACCTAACCTGGAGGTTATCCCACCAACTCATACGAATAATACATTTTGTTTATTAATGAATCAAGTTGTGAACATATATTTAATCAAATGTTATGTTTTTTAACATAAAAAAGAGAAAATTATTTTATATTACATTTACTTTCAAAATATTAGTCAACCATAGTTGAATTTGTTGCTTTATTATATTATCGACAAGAAGTACTTGTCATGACACTTAGATACTACAATTTATGAATAAAACATTTATGCAAAACTGTGTGTTATACACAATCATTCGCCAATTTCTCTTTAGAGATTGAAAAGTGAACATTTAACTTTTTACATCTTTTCACCTTACGGAGTTATTTATATGCATACCAAAAGGGTAATGCTCCAAAAGCTCAAAATGAGCAACTGGATCTCAAGCTACAAAATTTAATCAGTCAAATATTAATTATAATTTCGTAATTTTAATTACCTCTATGTCGAGGCTTTGTGGAAATACGACTAATGAGACAATAGAAAGGTCACGTGACCCGCCTCGATTTATTGCTGCAACAAATATCGAGTGCGCACGTCAATCCAATAAATATTAAGGATTGATTTTTTGTCTCATAGTAGCTGAGTAAAATAATGAGATATTATAAATATAATATCACTATCTTCCAATTAGTTCAGCTTCAAATTAAGAAGCATATGTTGCATATAATGATCATGATCGCAATAATAAATTTATGGACGTGAAAAAGTGAAAATATTAGGTAAAGGTCGTATTGACAATTCAACCAAAAATTAGAACAAAAGTGGTGCACCAATACAAAGGGTAAATAATTATTGACAATGAGCGCTCATAATTATGATATTTTTGGGTCATATATGAAAGGCTATTTTGCCTAAATATTGTCATATATATACCCGAATATTTTTGTGACCTTTACCATGCCTTCAAAATCAAAGGCAAAATATTATGAATTTTATAATTGAAGATGGCTCGATAAAACAGACACATCGAGATGTGTTTAAATCGTGGCTTAAATATAGGCGATGAGTTTATGTCTTTTGTATTGTGTTACATGCATGTACATTATAATATAAAAGTGAATATTTCTCGAATTCAAACTTAGCGGAGGCTAATGTTCAGGCAATATTTGGTACAACAATTTTATTGTTAATGTCTTATTCAGAAGAAGTCTACTCGGAATAATAGAAAAGTTATTTATATGAATATGATTTAATATGAGTATAATATTCCCTGCTTTAACTTCCGGAATATATAAGACACATTAAAACGAATGTTGTCATAAACCAAATGACATTCATAATGTGGAAAGATCTATTTGATTATCCATAATCATCGATAATGCGAAAATATCGTAAATTCGCACGGACATCATTTATCGAACTGTATTTTTTTTATTAGCTGGAGATTATCTCAAGGCAAATCAATAGGAGACTTATACTGATTTAACTATCCATTAAATATATTATAAGATGTCTTGAATCCCTAATAGAGAATTTATTTATAGCAAGTTTTGCTAATTGTCACTTTGATGAAGCAATTTTTCCACTATTAGGAGGAGATATAAGTCAATTCAAAAGGAATGACGTGAAATTGCTTGAAACACATCAAATTGCATTAAATTTGTTGTATTATGATCCATGTATAAATTAATATGAACTCGAAGTTCAAATGATTATTCAGTAGCAATAAGTTATAAATCAATTACTTGATGCAAATACTATATACAAAAGATCGACAATCATATGCTTCAACATTAAATGGTTCATACAGAAAACGATGTCCATGTCCAACAAAATGCACAAGATGTCTCACCCATATGAACATGAGGGGGATAATCAAAATGAGTTATTGGTTAGTGTATTGTACTCTTTTTCCCTTTGCTATGGTTTTATCCAACTGAGTTTTCTTTGCAAAGTTTTTAATGAGACAATTCTAACAATATTAAAACTCTGTAGCTATATAGATTAGAGTATTGCACTCTTTTCCTTTTGCTATGGTTTTATCTCACTGAATTTTCTTAGCAAGTTTTTTAATGAAGCAATTCTAACATTATTATACTCCATATAAGAAAATAAAAAATAAAAAAATTATGAGAGCAATTAATGTACTCTTTTTTCCTATACTATATTTTTCCCACATGATTTTTTTAGTAGAGGTTTTAATGAGACATTTATATTATATCTAAGTGTATCAATGTGTTGCACTCTTTTCCTTATTATGGTTTCATCCTACCGGGTTTTCCTAGCAAGGTTTTTAATGAGGCAATCAACAAATATTAAACTACAAAGCAATATTATACTTTTTTTTTTTGTACTAGATTTTTTTCCACAGGGTTTTTTCTAGTAGAAGCTTAATGAGACACATTCTTTCAACAAGTGTCATCCAAGAGGGAGTGTTATGAAATTGATGGCCACTTGTACATGTGGGTGACCACATTGTAAAGCATGGTTCTCACATTAAATTGTAACATCAAGCATGGATTTCACACTTCATGTAACTTGTAAACCTCTTTAATGTACACCAACTCTTCCATGTATTGTCTATGTTGCTTGTGATGTGTTATATGACTTGTGGTGTGTGTATAACTTGTACACATTGTATAAGTACAATTATCATCATCACCAAATGGTCTATATATAGAGTGTCAACCCCATTATAATTCACACACCAATGTATGAATGAGATCTCTACATTCTCATCTCTAGCTCTCTTCTCTCTTGTCTCCTCTTCTCTACTTGTTCTAGTAGTTCTTAGTTTATGTCTTTTATGCTTAAGTCTCTAGCAAGTCCAACTTAAGTTCTAGTTGGCTTACAACTTAGTTTACAACAATCTCCAACAAAAAAATACCTAAAAAGCTCCGAAAAAACTCAAAAATAGCAAAATAAAATGTTAAAAATGCCTAAAAATAGGCAAAAAAATGAAAAATAGAAAACTCCTAAGAAAAACAACTACCGGTGTCATAATTGATGTGTACATACATAAAACGAACCAAATAGTGACACATGTTGACCAATTTAACGACGGAGTTAGTGATGACCTCTGTCACTAATTGTTGGGCGGGAAAATTTCCTCCCTAAAGGTGATTTTTTGCCCACGTGGTAGTGGGCTTTCATTATTTCGATTACACTAAAAACCAAACCCTAACATCTCTCATATATAAACTACCTCAAATTCTTTTCTCTCCTCTCAGCGCCTCCTTCATTCTCTTCATGACTTATATCTGCCCCTCCCTTCCCCTCTCACTTCCATCCGCGTCCATCTCTCGCCGGTGTTGGTGCCGCCTCCACTCTCCTCGCCAATGTCGCTACAGCCCTTGCTCTCCATGCTGCTGTCACCTTTTGCTCTCCTCGCCTCGCCGCTGCCGCCACCTTGCCTCTTGCTCTCTGCCTCAACTCCTCCGCCCACCCTTCGCCTTAACGCCTCCGCCTCTCGCCACCATCACGTCGATCAACACCTCCCTACTAAATGTTAAGGTTTTTTTTTAATTTAAGATTTGTCGTATTGGGTTTTTATAGGTTTTGATTTTGATTTGTTTATTTGTTGTATTTGTTGTTATTTTTATCGTTGTAGATGATGGATAAATTTATTTTAATTTTAGGGTTTGTTGTTGATTTGGATTAATTTTTTAGGATTTTTTTTGAAGTTTTTTTAAACATCACCATTTAAAAATATTGTTTTAGGATTTGATTAATTTTTTTGGTCAACCCATCAAAAACTAGCTAAAGGACCGGTCGCTAATCCATCGCTATTTCTGACACCCGTCGCTATTTCGAAATAGTGACGAAGAAATTAGTGATCATCTTTCATGTTCCTATTCCCGTTGTTATTTCGTAATAATGACAGATCGTATAAGATTAGCAACGGGTTTTCGCGTCGCTATTTTGTAGTTTTTGTAGTGATAATACGGTATCTCGAGATTCATAACATGGTACCTCATACATAACACGATGACCTTAAGGTGCTAGCTTACGGATCTCGAGATATGTAACACCTTGGATAAGAGGAGCCCTTTGAGCTATTTTATGTTTTTATTAGTTATGTCTGGAAAAAGAGTTAGTGATAGACTTTATTTTTAATGACTTTTAGTAACTTTAATGGACTTTTGTAAGGACTTTGATAGACTTTGATAAACTTTTATTTGGATGACTTTTGTAAACTCAAGCTATAGTAGAAGCAAAAGGTCGCGAGTATCATTCAGAAGCAAACTCAACTTCACACTAAGTACTGCCTGTTCTTTTGATATTGAGTTGTCGCATTATTGGCTTTCGAACATCATTCTGTACCTTAACTCGGAGATAATTAGACCAAATGATGCCTTTAGTCTTGGGATCCAGCTTCATATAAGAACCGATCTGGTTTCCAATTCCTTTGGCAATTTGTTCTTTCATAAATCCAACCGAGAGTTTGTAAATGTGAACCCACATCTCAATCTCATAAAGAGAGAGATCCTGTAATTGATCAGAGGGTTCCATCTCTTCCACATCAAGATTTGTTGATTGCAACTCCATGGTCCATCATCCATGAGCCGAAGCATGGCACGATCATGAAAGAAATTAATGATGTACAGGTTTTGATGGACTGCTTGCACATTTTTTAAAGCTTCGATTAATTTTTAATTAAAAAAATAAATTACTAAGGTTATTAAAAATATTTATTATAAAAATAACAAATAAAGTACGAAAGAAAGAACATAGATCTAATGCATATTATTATTTACTACATCAACATCACTCCACATTTCAGTAGCTATAAAATTCCTCCACTGGTTGGCATTCTCCCTTTGTTGTTCTTGAGTTTCAGAAAGTATTTCAAAATCATCATATTCTTCACTATCGAGGATAATGCATCTTCGCATCTAATTCAATTGGAAATTCATCTAACGACACTCCTTGCGAAGATAGTTATGTAATCCCGCACAAGCCAACACCAAATACCGCTTGAATTTTAAATGGAAATGGAGGAGCCGTTTTAAAAATTGTGAACCGTGATTTGAATATGCCAAACAACCTTTCAACCACATTCCTCAAAGATGCATGTCGAAGATTGAATAATTCATTAGCATTTTCGGGATGTCGCCTCGTTGCCGTAAAATCGGAAAGATGATAACGAACACCTCGAAAAGGAGCTAAAAACTGACGCCGATTCGGAAAACCACAGTCCACCAAAAAATATTTACCTAAAAACATAGTAAAAATAAATTAAATACAAGAATATATAAACAAGTACTTTGACATTAATTAGATCATACCTTGTGGTACTTAAATAACAGAATATAAAAACAAGTAATTTTGACATTATTTAGATCATACCTTGTGGTACTTTAAGTCCATTTCTCCTAGATAAAGCATCAGTCAATATTCTTGAGTCATGCGCCGATCCTTCCCATCCGCTAAGAACATATATGAACTCCAAATCAAAGTTACATGCAGCCAAGACGTTTTGAGAAGTGAAGCCATGACGATTGCGATAGTTGCTACTATCATTTCCAACAATCATTGCTGGAATATGGGTACCATCGATAGCTCCAATACAATCCTAAAAATAAAGAGCAACAATCATCATCATCATCATCATCATCATCAACAACAACAAGAAAAAAATTAATTCTATTATAACAACTCTAGCAATAATTAGAACTTACTTTGAAGTAAGGATAAAATCTTGTGCTATCTCTTATGATTTGTGGGGTAGATGATTTAGGCTTCGCCATCATATCTACTGCAATTACGTTCAGAGCCCTTAAAATTTTGTTGAAACTTTGGCTAGTGCTAAAATGCGATCTATTGAAGGTTTTTCGAATCAAACAATATCGAGAATTTTGACCCACATTGAGTAAAAATGTAGTCAACATTTCTTCAATAGTTACAAATCGTGTATCATGTACCAGAGCTTTTTCTCTAATAATTTTGCATAACTTTCGAAACACGTCAGGATACATCCTATAAATTTGTCGAAAGTGTTCTGCATCCTCGTTCAATATTGTTTCTATGTATTCAGACCCATTTCTAGTTACAGAGCGTCTGGTTAACGGTCGTGTAACGGGCGCACAATACATAGGAAGTATAACTTCATGCAATGTTTGTAGAATTGCTTGCATAGAAACCAACAAACATTCAAGTATATCTCATTAGTTCTTCCACCTCGTTCTCTTCCATTTCCACTTCCTCTCGATTCATCATATCTTTGCATGTTTAAATGAGATATCATGTAAATAATATCACCTAAAATCAAAAAAAAAAATTAAACATGCCGAAAAATATAACATTCAACATGTGGAATTTTAAATCATGGTCGACAAGGACAATATTGAATAATACTAAAAAAATATTATTAACTTCAAACAAAATATCATTCATCAATCCAACATTATGGCGGAGTCTGAAAAAAAAAACAATCTCTAAGTAATAAAATACGAATGTAGTCATTAATAAAATAATATAATAAAATTTAAGTGCAAGTCAAGAAAAATTCTAAAATAAATAACTACTTATTCTGTCAACTGAAACGCTATCCACTTAGAACGTTCTTCAGAAGACATTTCCATAAAATCAATCTTTTTAGCTCTTGTGTTCAACAACTCGAGGACCTTGAAACGAGTACTATCAATCAAATCTGGGATTTCCTTAATAAGCTTCCAACATCCTTGGTCTCTAGCCATAAATCTATCAACCTTATCAACAAAACTAGAAATTGTTTCGGTCAGTTTATTCAAAGAATCCATTTGCAAATTATTATTTCTGCTTGAGTCAAAATTTCCTTCTTTCTCAACTCTGTTCCTCTTTCTGGTTACAGAATGAACCTCCAAATTCATTGGCTCAATTGTTGGAGGCGCATTAAAGCTTCCAACTGTTGGAGGTTGATATAAGTTTTTCTGTTGATGCTCGTTTCTTTGTACAAAAGCCTCCGCATCATAGTCGTAAGTAAGATCTTCCAACACATCACCACTAGGTTCCTCTACTTCAAATGTCCTAGCATCAGTATCATCCCCAAGTCCAATCGAGTATCTCCCCGAAGCGCTGCATTTCCGACAATTATCCTTAAGTCATCATAATCAGCAAACGTATCCGTCTGATAATGTCTTTGATTAGGATGAGACTGGTTAAAAACAAAAAAGAGTTAATACATACTTCGGTACAATATGTTAATGGAATAATAAAAAATCTCACCTTGAAGTATTCCTCCCACACTTCATTGCTTGCCGTGAATTTTTTGGTAACGTGATCCCATCCAAATCCAGAGTTGCAACGCGTAAGCTCAACATAGCCTTGATAACGGTCTTTGAACCATTTCCATCGACTTTTGTAATTTAAGAAATTTTTTTCACATCCAAGTGTTGCATTAAGGACAGGAAGTATTTTTTTTTCAATGGTTGCTTTAGTAAAAGCATCATTACTATCGCGCCATCCACGATTTGCGGCATCAACCAACAATTTAAGCAACTCATTGCTCTCTTCCGCGGTCCATGTAGTATATTTTACCACACCTTTTCCTTTTTTTTTTTGGTTATCAACAGTTACTTGTGAGTCTCCCATCGCACTATAATCATATATATTCAACATAGCCTTGATTAGGTTTTTCAATGCAAGAAAAGGACAAACAAAGACACCAACAATACTCAGCCAACAAATTAAATCATGCAACCATGATACCAGGACCTTAATGCATACATTTGCTAGGATTTTGTCCATAATGCAAATGCCTTGGGCATCATAGATTTCTGTTAACTTATTCAACAACTTAATTGTGTTTTCGCAATGGGAATCAAGAACAAAAACTAAGAACAAATAATTAATACCCTTAATCACAGTGCTTAATCCATAACTTATTGAATGAGAAGTTATCTAATGAAGGGCAGTTACCAACTATTACCCACTTGACATGTTGAGCCAAATATGAACTGATCATGATTTGATTCATTCACACAGATTTGAACATTAAAATATTCACCATGTTTGATTAAGCGATTTGCAAGAATAGAAAACTTTGTGAATGAATTTAATTAGAATAAATCCAAGGCAAGAATTAATGGCAATGGTTGCAGTTGAAGTGGATTTCACAAAGCTTTTCCTGTCTCATTTTTTAATTGCTAATTTCTGGCAACATGTTGAGTATGAATGTATTTCTTATATTTGTTTTCATTGTGGGAAGTATAGACATAGCATGATTGCTTATCCAACGAAGATCAATTATATAGTGGAGGAAGTCTAGAATGTGGAGAATCCTCCTCCAAGAACTCGAGTCACGAGCGCTTCAAAACCATGGGACGAGATGAATATGGACCTTGGATGATTGCTAGGAGGAAGGGGCGTCGTCCGGTGAAGCAAAGCTCGGTGTGAGTTCGAGTAAGATCCTATCGGGAGGTCAAGATTTGACAGTTAAGTCCCCGAATTCAAAGAATAACCGTTTTGATTCCTTACCTTTGAATGAGAAGTTATCTAATGAAGGCGATTACCAACTATACAACCACAAGTTAAGGGTGTACATACCAAACCAGGACTCATATTTTTGACTTTGATTATAGATCGTGGGGTTCAAGCATGGACAAAGCTTCTCACACTAATAAAGGTAAAGGAAAAGTTCTTGAGGTTATGAAGGTTGTTCACTCAATCCTCTTCTTCACAAAATGAAGGTCATGCTTTACACCGATAAAAAGAATATTACCCACTTGACATGTTGAGCTAAATATGAACTGATCATGATTTGATTCATTCATTCACACGCTTAAGGTCATGCTTTACACGATAAAAAGAATATTACCCACTTGACATGTTGAGCTAAATATGAACTGATCATGATTTGATTCATTCACACAGATTCGAACATTAAAATACTCACATTTCACTTACAAGGCTTTGAAGTTTCAAAAGAACAAATCTCATTCACATTGAAGTAATGTACTACATTTGGTCGAGATAGCAATAAAGAAGGAACAACACTCGGAGATTTGGGAGGGTTGATAAATGGGAGAGAGGGATTCACTAATCTATCTTATATCCTACTTGCAATATCTTAAACAAAAGAAAATAGAACAACCGATGCTAAACAAAACACATTACGACGGAGTTAATAAATCGATCGCCTCGAATGATGAAGGAGCACGATTGAAGACATTCGATAGGCATTGATAATTGTGGTCCTTTAATTTCGCTTCAAGGAACAAGTGTATGAAACGGAGGATAAAGTCTTTGTGACTTGTTTGGAGCAACTATTTTGTGAAATGTTAAAAAGCATTTCCTCTCTCAACTCCTTTGTTTGTGTTTAGAGAGGTTAATGACAGCTTCATTCAAAAATTGGGAAGAACGTGGCATTCATCACAAAGCGTCTTTGTGAATTGGATTCATCACTTGGAGGATAAAGTCCAAAGGAAATTTCCTCAAGGTTGTGTAATCTCTATGAACGTGATGAAACTACAACATGAGAACTTTGATTACACTTCTTTTCAACTATTTCATCAATTGCTAGTTTGGAGTATTTTTACTTTGGAAATTATGGCAAACAAGCGTCGGAAGAACAATATCATGCAAAGTATAACGAGAATAAGTTGATTGGACTAGTACGAATTACCCGAGAACGTGTGGAAAGTGATTGATGAGAGAGACTCGAGGAAGAAGGAGACTTAGAATCTAAACTTTTTAGATTTTAGACCCAAAAAAAAGAGTTGGATTTTAGACCCAAAAAAAGAGTTGGATTTTGGACTGAATATGTGTTCATAACTTATAGTTGAAATTACGCGCGTGGATGTTTCTAGCAACTTGACTAATTAAATCAAAAGATTCAATTAACATAACTATCTATATCCACAAAAATAAAAATAACTACCAGACAATTATTTTTTTATTTTTTATTCTCTCTCTCTCTTTCGCCATTTTTATCACTTTCAAATCCCCGCAGACTCTCTCTCTTTCAACGAGTATCACTTTTAAATCCTCGCTTTTATTTTTGTTAAGTCAAATTTACCTAAATACCCCTACTTTTATTTTTTTAAAGATTTTTTCATCCAATCAAATGTTAACATTGAAGGGTATTTTGGTCAATAAGGCTATTTTGGCTTCAAGAAAACCCTAGGGGATATTTCCGTTATATATAAGATTATAATTAGTTTTATCCTAATAGAACATATATCTATAGGTCACAAACACGTGAAAAATAGCTATATTCAATCACAAAAAACAGTTATATTCGCTAAAAATAATAGCAAATAATCCCCCATATAACATACAAAAAAGTATAATAGCTATATTTTCTTACACTCAGTAATAACTATAATATTTACTACATATTTCAAACAAATAGCTTTATTTGATATAAAATCGAAAAATAGTTGTTTTCAATGGGGGTGTCAAAGAAAAAAAAAGAAAAAAGAAAATTAAGAACTTACAAATATAAAAAAATCAGCAAGATAGAAAAAAAAACTACCTAGAAAAAAGCTATACAAAAGCTGAAAACCAAAAAATTAACTAAAATCGAAATATCCCAAAATATAATAAAAAAAGAAAAATGGTTGTATCGTTCATGTCCGCTTTAAAAGCTTTAATGACCATGATAACTCCTAAAATCTAAGTTCATTAAACACATGATCAAGATGTCTAAAGAATTACGCTCATAATCAATACAAATTCTAACTATTGCACTTTTATATTCACTTTTTATTCAAATTCAAAGCATCATTTATACCATATGATCCATTGATCCATAAGATAAATAGACTACTCACACTTCATCTAAATACACATATCATAATTCATAATGAAAACAATTGCAAATCAGAGATGAATATAAATATGACCTTGAGTTTAATCAACGAAATCAAACTTGAATTGCAAACGTGAAGACTTTAATATTTTCTTCACGCAAACTCTTTAATACTCAAACTCAAAGTAAAACTTATACAAAATTACTCTAATGGTGGCGAATAGTTGGTATGTGGTATATTTACCACGTCCTAACACCTATTTCTACTCCCTAATAACAATCAAAAACCCTACTTAATAACAATCAAAAACCCTACTTTACTATTTAACTAGAATTAAAACTCCAACTTTCTATTTTCTGCGTGTCTCATGTTGTCACTAATGCCCCGGTGTCGTGTGTGTTAAGCCACGGTCCTGCCACTGCATGTGTTTCTTTTGAGTCCCCGGTGCCTCGGTACTGTCAATACCATTACGACGCTGATAGTTGGAAAGGAAACTTAACTCAATTAGCTATTCGTACTCAAGCTAAATCTTTTATTTGAAGAGTTTTAGTTTACTTTCGTATTCTTTTCTCTATTTTTATTTTTCTCTCACCCTTCTTGTCCTTTTCATTTTTTTTATTTAACAGTCCATGCTCCTTTTCTTATGGACTTCATTTTTCCTCTCTTTTTCCAACCATCAAGTTTTCTGCTCCATTTCCTATAGAGCTTGTGGGATATTCTTTTTCTTTATTTCTAAAACTTTTGTTAGCACTTCTCACTTTCACTAAATCAAGTAAGTTAATTCCAACTTCTAATATACAATGCCTATTTCTTCCCATCTTTGCACTAAGTCTTTATTTGCTTTTTAGTATCAAGTAAGATTTACAAATATTATAGAATCCTTAGAGATCTAACTTTTTCTACAAGAAGTGGTCTAATTTCTTGCTTTTTTTTCAAGTTCAAGGTCTTCCCGAACTCTAGATTTCTAATCATGAAATCACGCCGTTGTTTGCTACATTTCATTGTTTATTCTTTAATATTTAAAAATACTCACTTGAGTTTCATATCAATAAGACATTTGTAATCTACTCACCCAAAATTAAAGGCACGAACATACAAATGAACTACTTATTCATTACATATTACTATATATAACCTAATCTATAGTACTTAAACATTTATATAGTAAATAAAATGAGAAATCTAATACACTACCATGCTTTCCTTCTTAACTGCTTCAAAATCAAAATTTAAATGATCATTCCTGCAGTGTTTATCCTTATTTCTCAGCCTATTTTACCACTTCCCATAGTGTAGTGTAATGTCGATGCCCTCAACTTCAACCAATCTTGTCTTCAAAGTTTAAAAATAAGCCCAAACATGAAAACATTAATACACACAAACATATGTAATAAAATAAGTTATAATAAAATAAACTAAACATAGAATTTAAACAACTAAATATTTAACAAAATATCCTAAAGTTAAACATAAATGGTATTAATGTCACGTTCAACTCCCCAGGCCTAAAGGATTCCTATTACACTGACTTCAAGACTGCACGTCATCATCAACATCATCATCTGCATCATCAGGTCCAACTTAGGATGATGTCAATGGATGCTCCACTTGTGAAGGCCCAGGCACCCCCCCAAGGTCGGCCCTGGTACCTCCAAGGTAGATGTATATGGGCCCCCTGGCGAGCAAGCTCTGCGACAAACGAAGCCATATACATATTCTATGTCCCCCCATATATATAGTACAGCCCCGTAGGACTTAAGACATATATATGGGCACATTGTTTCCCCTCCCCAAACTCGAACCCGGGACCTGGAGGCTAAAGTACCCGAATCCAACGAGTT
The DNA here is from genome assembly GCA_039657365.1 of Stephania yunnanensis. Taxonomy (NCBI): domain Eukaryota; kingdom Viridiplantae; phylum Streptophyta; class Magnoliopsida; order Ranunculales; family Menispermaceae; genus Stephania; species Stephania yunnanensis. The sequence goes on along the minus strand of CM077585.1, from coordinate 45,304,041 downwards.
TGGTACCATCTCGGCCATCCACAACATTTGTCGTTGTGGAGTCAAATCCTCTAGTGGTGGTATGAGTGCCTATGGTGGAGGAGGTGGTGGAAAGACCCCAAGACCGTCCAAGTCCTGTTCTCTAAACTTTGGGTCTAAAACTCGTACCTCTCAGCAAGTCCCTGCTGTTGTTACTCCTCGTTTTCTCCATATCCTTCCTCTTCTAGCTCTTGGTCTAGTTTTGCTGCTGTAGTTGCTACTTAATCCTATTGCCTTTTAGCTAATAACTTGGTCTCAAGTCTAGCTCCCTCGTCTTTCTTTGTTTCTCCCCCTTTTAAGAGTCTCGATAACCAGGTGGTGATTTCAATGTGAGCGTGAAAGCTTCATCCATGGTTGGTTCGACCTCTATATCAAATTCTTTGTCGTTTTTCAACCTCACTCCAACCAATAAGTACATTTGAGTAATCAAGATAGGAAACACCAATTTGTTGTCTCTTTCATACATGATTGACTCCCTCAGACTGTTGTAGATGATCTCTCTGATGTTGATTTCCCCTCTCTTTATAATCTCATAAAGATAAGTCATTTTCGGCTTGTTGATCTCACTCTTCTAAAAAGTGGGGTATAGAGATGTAACCAAGAAATGTTGCCACTTTTTGTCAACTCCTATAACGCTCCCCCTTTTTAATGTTCTTCGACACATTCTTATCTCTCACGACCCATCTTTGTTGTCCTAGGACAACCAATGCGTTCTCTACAACTCTAAAGGGTATAAGTTGTACGGTCTTTCATCTAACTTCTTCAGGAAAGTTTGTTCGGATCCATATAAGCTTAATTCCTCTAACCCACATAAAGCATTGATTTCACATATATTAAAAGGAACAAAAATTCCTCCATCTTCACTAGCTCATCTTTAGTCGTGCACTACGCATTAGCATAAAATTCAAAAACAATCTCACTCACTCCTTTAACTTCATTCTTCCTATAGTCTTGAGCGAGTTGCCCCCAATTTCATCGCCTAATGAAATTATTCACTCTTATATCATACTAGGCCCAAATTAATCCCCTTTTAGAAATGAACTCCCTAAGTAGGATTTTCTCATATCATTCATTGTTCTTTACAAATGAAAAACCTAGATTTAAAAGGTCTACACTCTTCCTCATTAGAGTTTCTTAATGTAGATGATTCATAATCATTGCTCTAGTTTGGCTAAATTGTTTCCTTGTTCTTTCCATTTCTTCCAATTTCAAACAACTAAGCAACAACAATGAAATACAATTCAGTCTTCAAATCACCTAAAAATCAAAATTTACATTACACTGATCATGCATATGCCAAAAAATGCAAAAACATAAACTAAGTCTCCATAGGTAATGCTACTGCTCAACATTCACATAATCTTACAAAACCTATCCTACAACATCAAATCCCCAATTTCATACAATGTCATCAAAATTTTTAAAATTGAAAGCATAACTAGATGAAATTGTAAATGTACCTCAATGTCGGATTTATTTTGCTGTAGAACACTCATCCAAGTCTTTTTCAACGCAAGCCCTCTCAATTTTCTCACCAACTAAAACCCTAGTATGACGGCCTCAGTTCCCACATACAGGGCCCTACCCGGCCTAGACCCACATGGACCCCCGAGTCAGCCCTCGCAAGGTCAACGCAGGCTTAGCAAACCTCCAATTCCATTATTTTTTATAAATTTCATGTTTTTGAGTTAAGTTATTAAGTTATGCAAGTCTTTAAGTAATTACAGCGGAGGTGAATTTGAAGTAATTATAATAACTCAAGAAAATAGAGTTAGGGATAACCTAAGGCGTGGAACCCTACAAATATACGGATAGCCATGCGTATCTGGTGGAAAAGTAGTAAGTAAGTGCGATAATACATGAGCCTAGATCTCTCAACCCAAAACACCCCAAGTGTTATCAAAACAATATGTATACATAATACAAAAGACTAAAAGTGTTAGAAACCTACAAGTGAACAAGAGGAGGAGCCACTCTAAGAGTCCTCGGAGAAACTCACGAATCACGGATGCATTGCCCTTGCTCGTTTATGGATCTGCACTCAAGTCATCAATACGAGAATGATGAGTCCAGTAAGTAAAAGCCAGAGGATGTAGATATTTCATGAATAAATAAAGCAGTCTAGATATCATGCGTGAATTTAAAAAATAGATAAGTAAATGAAAGTGCAAGATAAATGGTCCGGAAAGTAATAACAGCGACAAAAAGTGTCTAGGAAACAAGAGAAGATAATTAACTAGTCCAAATCCATCGAGAGCAGATGCCACTACTCGATTTCCTAGAATTGCGACTTTATAGCGCGGGGGCATCAACGATGTCCTGAATACCTTGCCCACGTCCACGACTTCCAATCCAGTACTCGGGGTAAGGTCAAGTTTGTCCATCTAGCACCAAACCCAAAGTATTTTCTTGACACACTTATGGCTTGTTCGCTTCATAAACATAAAAGTCCAGCGTGTATGGGATTAACTTGTACATAAGACTATGGCTTGGATTAAATGATTAGTCCCTAGTAAGTCACTTGTTCGATTGGATGTATTCATATTAGGATTAATTCTTTTTGAGCTGGTGGAATGACCAACATGCCCCTCACTTCTATGCCTTCATTAAAATAGTTACTTTATCAAACCTCATAGCTTTGTGGAGAACCCCAGATAACAGTACCACTATTGTTGTTAGAGGAGCCTAACAATTGATGAGTACTATTGAATCCGCTTCCAAGTCTCTTAATGATTTTTGATGATGAACACACATAATTATTCTTGGTTTTTCCAGCTATGGACGACTTCAAAGCATTACTTGACGCTATGGAGATAGAAGTATTATTTTTCGCCATCGCCTCATAATTGATTTTCCACGAGTCTTTTATGCCACCATACTGACTAGCAAGGCAAGACACCACAATATCTATAAGAGAGCTAATACTCTTTAGTGAATTATCTAAATAATCAATCTTGGTAACATAAAAAAACCAAACAATTGCACCTCTCAAATGCTTCAAAGTCTCTTCTTTGTTGTCTTTGCCTCTTATCCCACTTTGCTATTTAGCAATCGCAATAACATTGAAACATTCACAATCGAGCCGACTCCTTGAAAAAGATTTGCCAATGTACCCAGTTGAGCCAACCACCAAAACATTCACATCTTTTAGGTTTCTCTCCCTGAATGAACATGGTTTGATTTCTTCAATAGTTGGGGGAGCTGAATAAGCCCTTAAGTGAAACACCCTTTTTGAAGTAGTAGATTTTGTAAGTTGCAGCAAAGCTGCAACTTAAGAACAACAAAAGGGGCTGGATTCTTACAGATGTGGAGAGGCTGAGTGAGGTTGTAGTTGTTGTAGTAACAAAACTTTGTGTTCGAGGAGTCGCATCTAGGGCACCTTAAATTCTCTGGAGCTTATGAGGTTAGAAGATTTGTTGTGAGAGTAGTTATTGCAACTGAAGAGGAAGAGATCGGTGATGGCGACAAAGAAGGCGAGCTCTCAAAGAGAATTGACCACCATCGAAGGAGATATTCCTCTCTCCTGCAAGCAATCCTGCATCTCCAAATTGAAAGCACTATAACGATTTTGTTTAATAGGGAGGGTCATTTTGGTAATATTCAAGCCCAAGCATTGGAACTAATTAGTGACATAAAAAGGATGGTTTAGCTTAGTCACCTAAATTAGGTATTAAATAGTTTCGTGGACTAGTTAATCCTCCAAGCCAACACTGGATTAACCAATTCAATATGGCTAATTCGACCTAAGAAGGTGAAGCAAACATTACCATTAGGTCTTAGACACTCAAAATAAAGAGTGAAAATCCAAGGAATAAACATGTCGAATATCAAGAAGCATAATAGACAATGAATTACTAAATATCTTATATCTAGTTTTACTTACCTCAAATCAAGCTAATACACACTCTCGCGGCTCCAACACACTCCCCAAGCCAATCCTGACACTTAAGCTAGTATGCTAAGTTCCTAGTAATCATTTTGATCAGTTTATTTCGTGTTAGAGTCCATTTGTCTTACTAATTCTCTATCAAGTATAATTCAGTAAATAATATGATTCGCTTTACATTATTACTCTTATATTATATATAGGTGAAGACAAAGTTATACATGCACACCTAATGTCTTATACTTGAATAAATACATATATATACATAAATATATATAACCACTTAATGCATCAATAAATCCCTACAAACTTATTTTAGGAATCTTATCATTTATTATTATTATTATTATTATTATTATTATTATTATTATTATTATTATTTTAACACTAGATTAATCTTTGGTCACTAAAAAATCCATTTTTACTTAGATACAATAGTAAATTCTTTGATTAGCTTACTTAGGCAAATAAAACTAACTTATATACCCATTTTTGTCTTAAAATCAACTTCGACTTTTTATTTCGATTAAATTCAAGCCCTCTAATTTATTTAAATGATAAAAGTATAATTATTCCATTAACTTATTAAAAGTCATTAATTTATACAAGTAAATTAATTCATTTGTTTTTAGGCCTAATTGTCTTTATTTCACAACTTAGGCATATTAGAATTAGCTAACTTCATTATTTGACTTAGGTACTTAAGTATTTCTAATCAATACCTAAGTTATTAGCTTACTCAATCTTGTACTCAAATATCCAATTCTCAAATAATTTATTCTTAGCTAATGAATATGCCCTCCATCTATGCACTATCTCTTTTATTAATGCACATTATTATTATAATTATTATTTTCATTCTTCTTAGCCAAATCAATGTCCCAGTACATTTAGGCTAACCCAAGAATGAGTTGTAGCCATTAATTTGGATCAACCTTAAACACTCAAGGAAGCTATGCATTAATTTAGTTGATCAATATACATATGTGTGTGTTGTTGATTAATTAAAGGGATGCAAGCAAGATTAAGGAAGTGAGAGTACGAAGAAATAGCTTGAATGAATTAGATCATCGTAAAAAAAGAAACAAATTAATAGGAATCAAAAGCATGGATAAGAATTCAAATAGGAGAAAGTATTAAAGAGAAGATGTAGAACATGCCTTGAGACCATATGAATTTTTAACTCCTTATTGTCTTCAAGCTTTCTCCAACTTCATTAATGGTGGAATTCCTTTCCAATTTCCTTTTTAGAGCTCTTAGAAATAAATTAGAGTTAAGTCCCTAATGACCTCTACCCATTTAAACATTTATTTGAAATTCATTAATGATGAATTAATTAATCTAACCTAGCTTAATTAAGTCTAAATCAAAGTTCTCCATCTCATTTCTACATATCCAAGTGTCCTACAAAGTGTAAAATGATAATTTTGCCCTTAGTTTATCCATGTATTTTCCATGCCACTAAGATATTTATATTGATCAAGTGACCTTATTTTTCAACATATTTACCAAGCATACCATATGACTTTGAATTTATTGGTCAATTAGGCTAGTTTTCATTTGATATTTGATCTCTTTAATTTACTCATGTACTCAATAAAATTGATTATTTTCTCATCTAGCCTACTTAGGCGTTTTCATTATTTCCTTAATTTAGGCTAGATAAGCAAGCCTCATTCCATAACTTAGGTGTGACTGCCCTTTTTATTAATGTCTATTAAATTTATAGACGTGGACGCCAGCTCGAATCTACGTGGACGCCACGGTAGGCTAGGACACACGAAGACTTAGGTATGAAAGTTTTATGGTGTGTTGGTTGCTTATTTGCAGTGTAATTTATTCAAATACATCGCATGTGTGTATGTTGCAAAATAATATGTGTGAGGGTGTGTGAATTGTATTCGCCTCGATATGCTTGTCGATGCGGGTACCAGGTAGTTGATGGGACCGAATATTAGGACGGGGAAACTAACACACACCGAGATTGTGTGAACTGTATTCGCCTCAATATACGTGTCGACTCGGGTATCGGGTAGTCGAAGGGACCAAATATTAGGTCGGGGAAACGAAAACACACAAATTAAATAAAAATTTGTCAAGTAAATAATATGGAATATATATTGGGTGACTAGCGACGTGGCGGTACGTGTATATCACGGTTCGGATGCAAAATCAGGCGTCGAAACGCTCGAAAACACGGGCGAGTGTCTTAGCTGTGTCACATTTAGGTGTCAAGACACCTAACACCATCACACTTGTCCAAACCAAACAACACTTGTCCCATTCACCTACATGTGTCCACCACCCCACCTACACCTACACCTACACCTACACCTACACCACACAAACACACACACACACACACACACACACACACACACACACACACACACACACACACACACACACACACACACACACACACACACACACACACACACACACACACACACACACATAGATACACAACCGACGACCGAGAGAGAGGAAAAAGAAGAAAATGAGAGGAGGAGGAGGAGGATAAGGAACGCGCCGGGAAGGAGAGAAAGAGAAGGTGGAGACGTCACAATCGAAGTGAGTCCTCGTTGTTGTTGTGGGTTTGGTGGTTGGCGGTGGGGTGGCCGAGAGTGGGTTCGGCCATGGAGGTTGAACCAAGCTAAGGTGGAGATGGCGGGTTGTCTCCCCTGCCATCGATTCCACCAGGGTTGGGGTGGAGGGTAACCCCAACCCATCACCGAAGAAGAAGAAAAAAAATTTCTCCCGATCGAACCACGTGGTTCGATCGAGGAAGATGGTGCACACACGTGCGCGCGTGTGTGCACCCCCTGCTGGGCCGGCCCAGAACGGGCCAGGTCGGGTCCAACCCAAACAAAATAAAAAAAAAAAAAAAAAAAAGAAAAATGAAAGAAAACTTTGGAAAAAATACCAAGAAAATTGGGAAAATTTTGGAAAAATTATATTTCCATAAAATAAATAGAAATTTATGAATGTCTATGACAAATGAAATATTTGGGAAAGTCGGACGCGACTTTTTTTGGGTTTTGCCTCGAAAAGCGCGAAATGGGCAGTTTGGCCTAAAAGTTTTAGAAACTTGTTGTAAATTGGCATGCTAAATTAAATTATTGATAAATGGACATAGGTTGACAAGGGTGATCAATTGGCGACCAAGGACTCAGTGGACTTAGACCCGGGGATTGATTACGGGGTATTGGAGTGCGTAGTGAGGTTTATAAAACCCAACGAAAAAACTTTCGAGTATTTATTTTGCTTTGTATTTCCATTCATTTCCAGTATTCCTTGTGATTTTTATTACATTCATATCTTGTCATCTTTTGACGGTTGGTTGAGTTACTCCCAACGGATTTTCCGTTGTGTGTCTATGCATTCTAGACCATAGCATGTGTATCAGGAGTTCTCGATGGATAACGACCCGAGCTATTGAACTGCTACATGTGTCGTGCGTCGTAGGTCTATGCCGACCACCGAGACGGATTAGGCGATAGCTAGTTGGGTGCGCCCACTAGTGGGATCCTGAAAGGGAATCCCAAAGTATGGTTTAGTCTGACTGGAATAGGCACACACATTTGTACTTTATTGTTATCTACGCATGCGTTGCCCTACTTATAGTTGTCTGTTTTCATTTTGCATGTTTATTGAACATTATTTATTGACTTCCACTTATTTATATGAATGCTCATAGGAGTTTCTTGGGATTTTATAGACTGGACTCGTCATCCATTTTCTTCTGTGATGATTGAGTGCAGATCCGAGTACAAGTAAAGGCAAGACTTTAGGCGACTACCTCTGACTGCCTACCTTTGAGGAGTACTTGTACGTGTGATTATTTTGATATTTTGATTCTTTTTGGAACTGGGGAGTGACATGACCTTGTACATGCTTAGTTTTATATGGTACAGTTGTTTACCTCGTACTTTTCAGGGTTTTTTCCACACTAGGATTTGTTTAATTGATTCATGAGATTTTTTCGCATTTAAATACGTCTTCCGCTGAATATGTTATTTACACATTGTACATACATAAGTGGATACGTTTCGAGACAGAGTAAGGACGGGCAGGTGCCGTACACATGTAGTTGGGTCAGCAGGCAAGGAGTACATGGAGACACGTCACCTCGGGGCGGCGAGGGCCGCCACAGTTGGTATTAGAGCCCAAACCTAAGACAATAAAACTTTATCAATGAACTTAGATGTGGAAACCCGAAGTTAGTGCCTTACAACTTTAGTTGGGAAGTGATGTGAGGCGGGTAGAGTTAGAACTTATATATGTTTTATATTTTCATGTTACTATAAGATATACGTATATACCTCGAGATTGATCCAGAGCACGTTGTTGATGCAGATTATGGACGGACAGTCTGGTACGCCGTTTGAAACTGGACATACTTGCGATTCGACTAATGATGTTTCGAATAGGGCGAGTATGGAGGATAGACTCTTAGCCCATGAGACACAGATGGCCGAGGTATTATGATTATTACGCGAGCAGACCGTGGTACTGGGGCACTCACTTCAGCTAGAGAGCCAATAATTGTGATTGTACCGGCGAGGCAACTGTTGTTCAGGGGGTACCTCAGACACCAGTTCAGGGGGTAGTGGCAGAGGCACCCATAGAGATAGCTACCATAGTCGTTGTTCCTTTGGAGACGTCAACTCTTACACATCCACCAATGACGAAGGACCAGGCTATTGCCACCCCCACTACTGATACTCTTACCACATCGACATTCGTCCTGGCACCAGAGGCGAATTTATTGAGGGAGTTTTTGAAGTTTCGGCCTGGATTTTTTTATGGAGGCGGTGACCCCGAGGCTGCAGGGAGATGGATAGTGTCTCATAAGTGTTTCCATAAGCTGATGAGGAATGATGAGACAACACAAGCGCGACTTTCGGGAGCCTGTTTGAGAGGGCATGCGACAGTCTGGTGGACGACATATACGAATACTCATTCGAAATCGACGACATGGGCCGAGTTTAGGGAGTTATTATATGATCCGTACATACCTCTAGAGGTTAGGTTGAGGCTGAGGGAGGAGTTCCTAGCCTTGAGATAGGGTAGTTGGACTTTGATGCAGTATATGGAGAGGTTTTGACATCTGCTTCAGTTCCCTCTGGATGTAGCCGGGACAGAGCGCTTGACTGGATTGCATCAGCAGTTGTCTCGACCGAGCAATGAAACTATAGGAGATCTTGGACAAGGCATTGGCTCATGAGACATACCTACTGCATAGGGTTGACCGACGTGTGATTGGTAGGGAAGTGTAGGTAGGGCAGAGTTCTGGGTCGACTCAAAGGCAAAAGAAACCGATGGAGCGTTCGAATAGAGACCGAAGAGATGATAGACATAGGGTCCACTGGGATAAGTTTCATGGCAGTCAGTTTCGATATGAGGAGCCACAACCACTTCATGCTATCACCTCAGCACCAGTGGATTGACAGAGGGCACAGCCACATGAGTACCGTCAGGTCCGAGATTGCGGGGGACATGACAGGGGTCAGGTAGAGCGTGGTCAAGGTCCGAGATCCGGAGACAGACGGACGGGTAGATTAGAGAGTTGTAGATGTCACCGGTGCGGGCAGAGGGGACACTTGATGGCTGACTGTCGGACACCACTATCGCCACGGCAAAGGTCAGACCAGGCAGAGATAGAACGCATGCGTTAGCACAACCAGATAATGGGGCGACTATGCATCTTATTGAAGGCGCGTTACTTATATTTGGTCGCCACATGCATGCTATGTTTGATTCTAGTAGTACTTTATCATTTCTTGCTGGACGTATTGTCGGATTGTTAGGGTTAGTTACACAGACACTAGAGCCACATCTTGTCCTCAGTATGGCTGCTAGGGATAAGATATACCCTAATCGAATATGTCGAGACGCGATGATAGAGGTGGATGGACATCATCTACCATCGATCTTCGAGTATTGGAGTACTTAGAGCTTGACACACCGTTCGGGATGGATTGGTTATCATCATATCATGCACGGATAGATTGTTAAGGAAAAGGATAGAGTTTCATATTCCTAGAATACCGAAGTTCGTATTAGTTAGATCGGCAATTGATCTACCCATCACGAGAGGGCGACTAGCTACAACGCGGGAGATGGAGGCGTTTGCGGCGATAGTTGAGTTGAAGGTTCGAACGAAGGTTCGATTGAAGACGTTCCAGTGGTTCGAGATTTTGTCGATGTATTTCCGATGATTTACCTAAATTGCCATCGCCATGAGCTGTTGAGTTCATAATCGAGTCGATATTAGGACGCAGTTGATTGCTAGTCGACCTTACCGGATGGCACCAGCGGAGTAGGAAGAGGTAAGACAATAGTTGGATTAGCTATTGGAGAAGGGTTTCATTCACCCTAGTATGTCACCTTGGGGAGCTCCAGTACTGTTTGTGAAGAAGAAGGATGGTACGATGAGGATGTACATCGACTATAGGAAGTTGAATCAGGTAACTGTGAGGAACCGTTACCCACTTCCTAGGATTGATGATCTGTTTGATCAGCTGATGGGTGTCAGGTTCTTCTCGAAGATTGACTTTCGCTCAGGTTATCGCCAGTTCAGGATTCGAAAAGACTGCTTTCAGCAAGAGATACCGTTTATTTGAGTTCACATTCACGTCATTTGGGCCGACGAATGCTCTAGTGATTTTCATGGATCTGATGCACGGGGTTATGAGGTCGTATTTGGACAGATTCGTCATCGTATTCATCGACGATATCTTTATCTATAGCAGGACTCGTGAGGGTCACGAGGGACATCTTAGGGCGGTTTCGACGACACTGAGGAGCACCGACTGTATGCCAAATTTACAAGTGTGACTTTGGCTAAGTGCGGTGAGATTCTTATGTCATGTCATCAGTGAGTATGGTATCTCGGTAGATTCAGAAAAGATTAGGGCGATCATTGATTGGAAGACGCCTGAGTCCGTGGTTGATATAAGGAGTTTCTTCGGATTGGCCGGATACTACCGATGATTTGTGCAGAATTTCCTCGATCGCAACGCCGATGACGAGACCGACTAAGAAAGACATCCGATTTGACTGGTCAGAGGAATGTGAGCAGCTTTTTGTGAATTGAAGCGGAGGTTTAACATTTGCACCAGTATTGACATTGCGGAGCTGGACAAGACCTTGACATTATATACAAATGCGTCGGGTATTGGTCTTGGATGTGTGTTGATGTAGGATGGTAGACCAGTTGCCTATCTTTCTGGACGGTTGAGACCCCACGAGGGGAATTATTCAGTGCACGTCTTAGAGCTTGCAGCGGTCGTCTTTGCACTGAAGGCTTAGCTATTGATGGGGCATGTGCCCTAGGTCGTCCATTAACCGTCTTTATGAATAATTTTAGTTAATAAAAATAGAGGATTTCATTTGCCGTTTATTATAATTAATTTGCATGTTGAGATCGAGACTAGTACGATTGAACATGTTGGATGACAATTCCATGCCTTATGTTTGATCAAAAGGATATCGTGTGACAAAAGGATGTTATATACACTATTGATTAGGTTGTATCGATTTGATATTCGTACAACTTGGGTAGTCATAATGTCTTGCTAGAGGCGCTTATGACTTGTATACCAAAATGTGTTTTGGTACACCGCCAACGTTGTATGAGCCTATTGGGTCGCACACTAAGAATGGTTTTGCGAGATTTTAAGACGATTCGTAAAAACGAATTTTATGTGATAAAATTCATGACGAAACGTCCTTGTGGTGTATTACACTTATACTTCTTTAAGTAAGGGTATATGTGTAATTTACTTAACCGTCTATATACAAGGGTTGTATAAATAGACGCTTTAAGTTAGAACACACATACGAAAGATCAAAAGGCCAAAAACTCTTTTTTTCGTTTAAGAAACAACTTAGGGTTTTTGGTATGCTCTGATCGTTTTGGAGAGAAACAAAAAGGTTTGGCATTCTCTCGACGCTAGCACTTCGAATCTCGGCGCCGTTCGTGTGTGGATCGATAGAGGGCGTTCGTCGTTGCGCGCCTTAGAGATCGATCAACCTTCGAAAGGTATATTGCGATTGAGGTATGATTAAGTTTTTCATGGTTTAAACGTTTTTAATGGAATTAGATTCGGATCCTGTTGGGGTTTTTGTCAAAATTGTTTTGTAATCTCCGCTGCGTATGAACCCCAAAACCCAACAACTATCTCTATGGAGTGCAATTTGTGTTGTATACAGATCACCAGAGTTTACGTTACATCTTCACTCAAAGGGATCTGAATATGCACCAGCGGAGATGGCTGGAGTTGCTTTGAAGGACTACAACTTCGCTATTGAATATCACCCTGGCAAAACGAACGTCGTAGTAGACGCATTGAGTAGAAGCGGACTTGACAGTCAAACTGTTCTGCAGTAGATGACACATGAGCATGACTTATTACAGGCATCGTCAGTTATGTGCATTACCGAGTTGTCGACTACAGCGGAACAACACATTTGTTGTCAGTTGAGGATACCAACCATATCGATTGAACGGGTTGCCGAGTGTCAAAAGGATGACGGGCGCTATAAGCGGGTTAGTTGTCTGTCATGAAATTCGAAATGCACTGATTGGGCAGAAACCACAGATTGATGTTTGAGATATCGAGGGAGATTGTGGATACCAGCCGATCGGGAGATACGGAACGGGATTCTAGAGGAGGCACATCGGTCTCGTTACACGGTTCATCTTGGTCGAACCAAGATGTACCATGATTTGAAATGACTATTCTGGTGGTCGGGGATGAAGGCTGACGTAGGTGCGTACATTAGGAGTTGTCACATTTGCCAGCAGGTGAAGGCTAAGCACAAACGAACCGGTGGATTATTACAGCCGTTGCCCATTCCATAGTGGAAATGAGAATATGTCACTATGGATTTCGTTAGTGGGCTACCGCAGACATCGAGGATATTACAGTTTAGGGGTTTGTGGGAGGATTATCTGCCTCTATGTTAGTTTGCATACTATAACAACTATCAGGCGAGCATTGGTATGCCACCATTTGAGGCACTGTATGGGAGACCCTGTTGGGCAGAGCCGAAGATATACAATGAAGGTAGGGCCTGAAATAGTTGTTGATCACACAGAGAAAATTCGACAAATTTGTCAGAAACTGCGAGTTGCACAGGATATACAGAAGAAATACGTGGATATGTATCGCGATGGTCTGAGCTATGACGAGGGCAATATGGTGTATTTGAAGGTTTCTCCTTGGAAAGGTAAACAGAGATTTGGCATTAAGAGGAAACTAGTGCCGAGATACATTGGGCCATACCGGATTGCACAAAGAGTATGCACTATTGCATATCGATTAGAGTTACCTGCCGAGTTAGCCGAGGCTCATCTGATCTTTCACATTTCCATGTTGATACTCGCTAGGTCGGGGCCGAGACCGACGATTGAGTTGGGACATGTCGAGATACAGCTGGTCATAACTTATAAGGAGAGATCGATAAAGATTGTTGACCGTCAAGTACAGATTCTCCGAAACAGGGAACTCACGAAGGTCCTAGTTCGTTGGCAGCATCATAAGACAGAGGGACTCACCTGGGAGCTCGAGTCGACGATGAGGATGCGATACCCTCAACTATTCTCTAGTATGAGACTTTAGTTACAGTTAAATCTCGGGACGAAATTTTATTTAGTTGGGAAGAACTGCGACGCCCCATTTTATTAATTTCTATTAAATTTACAAACGTGGATGTCCGCTCGGATCTACGTGGACGCCGCGGTAGGCTAAGACACACGGGGACTTAGGTATAGAAGTTTTATGGTGTGTTGGTTGCTTATTTGCGGTGTAATTTATTCAAATACATCGCATGTGTGTATATTGCAAAATAATACGTGTGAGGGTGTGTGAACTGTATTCGCCTCGTTATGCTTGTCGACGCGGGTACCGAGTAGTTGATGGGACCGAATATTAGGACGGGAAACTAACGTACAACGAGATTGTGTGAACTGTATTTGCCTCGATATACGTGTCGACTCGGGTATCGGGTAGTCGACATGACCGAATATTAGGTTGGGGAAACGAAAACACACAAATTAAATAAAAGTTTGTGAAGTAAATAATATGGGATAGATATTGGGTGACTAGCGATGCGGCGGTACACGTATATTACGGTTCAGACGTGAAACCGGGCGTCGAAACGCCTGAAAACATGAGCGAGTGTCTTAGTTGTGTCACATTTAAGTGTCAAGACACCTAACACCATCACACTTGTCCAAACCAAACAACACTTATCCCATTAACCTACATGTGTCCGCTACCCCACCTACACCTTCACCACACACACACACACATACACGGTCGAGGGCCGAGAGAGAGGAAGAAGAAGAAAAGGAGAGGAGGAGGAGAAGAAGGAACGCGCCGGGAAGGAGTGAAGAGAAGGTGGAGACGTCACAATCGAGGTGAGTCCTCATTGTTGTTGTGGGTTCTGTGGTTGGCGGTGGGGTGGCCGAGAGTGGGTTCGGCCATGGAGGCCGAACCGGTCCAAGGTGAGATGGTAGGGGTGTCTCCCATGCCATCGATTCCACCGGGGTTGGGGTGGAGAGCAACCCCAACCCATCGCTAATGAAGAAGGAAAAATATTTCTCCCGATCGAACCACTTTCTCCCGATCGAACCAGTGGTTCGACCGGGGAAGATGGTGCACACACGTATGTGCGTGTGCACCCACCTGTTGGGTCGGGCCAAGAACGGGCCAGGTCGGGTCCGACCCAGTTGGGTCGACCCGACCAAACAATTTTTTTTTTTTTTTAAAAAAAAAATGAAAGAAAAATTTGGAAAAAATCTCGAAAAAATTGTGGAATTTTTGGAAAAATTATATTTCCATAAAATAAATAGAACTTTATGAATGTCTATGACAAATGAAATATTTGGGAATGTCGAACGCGACTTTTTGCGGGGTTTTTCATCGAAAAGTGTGAAATGGCCAGTTTGGCCTAAAATTTTTAAAAACTTATTGTAAATTGTCATGCTAAATTAAATTATTGATAAATGGACATAGGTTGACACTGGTGGTCAATTGGCGGCTAATGACTCAGTAGACTTGGACCCGGGGATTGATTACGGGGTATTGGAGTGCGTTATGAGGTTTGTAAAACCCAATGAAAAAACTCTCGAGTATTTATTTTGCTTTGTATTTCCATTCATTTCCGGTATTCCTCGTGGTTTTTATTACAGTCATAGCTTGTCATCTTTTGGACGGTTGGTTGTGTTACTCCCATCGGATTTTTTGTTGTGTGTCTATGCATTCTAGACCATAGCATGTGTATCAGGAGTTCTCGGTGGATAACGACCCGAGCTATTGAACTGCTACATGCGCGTCGTAGGTCTACGTTGGCCACCGAGATGGATCAGGTGATAGCTAGTTGGGTGCGCCTACTAGTGGGATCTTGAAAGGGAATCCCGAAGTATGGTTTAGTTTGACTAGAACATGCACACACATTTGTACTTTATTGTTATCTATGCATGCGATGCCTTACTTGCAATTGTCCATTTTCATTTCGCATGTTTATTTAACAGTATTTATTGACTTTCATTTATTTATATGAATGCCCGGAGGAGTTCCTTGGGGTTTTACTGACTGGACCCATCATCCATTTTCTTCTGTGATGATGGAGTGCAGATCCGAGTACTAGTAAAGGAAAGACCTTGGGTGACTACCTCTGACTACCTACCTTTGAGGAGTACTTGTACGTGTGATTATTTTGATATTTTGATTCTCTTGGGAACTGGGGAGTGGCATGACCTTGTACAAGCTTTGTTTTATATGGTACATTTGTTTACCTCGTACTTTTCAGGGTTTTTCCACACTAGATTTGTTTAATTGATTCATAAAAAAACTTTGCACTTAAATACGTCTTCCACTGAATATGTTATTTACACATTATACACACACAAGTGGATACATCTCGAGACAAAGTAAGGACGGGCAGGTGTCGTATATGTGTAGTTGAGCCAGCAGGCAAGGAGTACAAGGAGACACGTCACCCCGGGGCGGTGAGGGACGCCACATAGGCACATAAATTTTAAATAAAAATGAGAACTTAAGTTATGAATCAACCGAAGTCTCAACGTTACTTCGACCTAAACAACGCCCAGGTGCACGCATATCGATGCAACCAAACCATAAAAATGACGGGAAAAATAATTGAAATTATACATGAAAATTTAAATAAGTAATACACGTTACCATTCACTAATAAAATATTTTGAGTTGTTACAACTTTCCCAACTAATAAGAATTTCGTCCTCAAAATTAATTTAAACTCGGATGAATTCCCTACTAGAAATTTGAAGAAGAAAAGAGAAATGCCTTAACCGTTCCATCGAACTGGGGACTTAACAAAGTCGCTTTAGACAGTTCGACACTCGACATAAACCATGAACTTACAAAGAGTCACTTTAATTGGTTTGATTTCTTAATCCATCAAATCGCGGATCTCGACCACAACTTGAACTCCAAATCCATCAAATTGTGGGTGTTGACCATAGCTTGACTTCCTTATTAAGTTATTGACTTTGCCAAGTTACTTTAGAACAACATGAGAGTAGGTCCATAAATTGTAGCCGACCGCAACCACCTCTACTAGTTAAAATTACTCAATCATGAATTGTGGACTTAACTAAGTTACCTCATATAACCAAATGTAATCACGGAGCATTGACGATCGCAATCGAATGCTCCGAGTGATTACTCATAAGTTTTTATTTTTTTTTACTTTTACTACTTGCATATGCGAAAATAAATAAATGTCATACCCTCCACACAGTAATGCATTGCCTCCGGATGTGGCCACGTCACGACATTAGCTCTCTCTAGTTTGCGATGGTGCTCTACCAAGTTGTGGATAGTTGTCTCTAAAATGGCATGTATCCCCGCACTTGAAACATGCTATGTTGTGGCCCTAGCCTTTGCGCGATCCTTTGTCCCTGTCCCTATCACTGTCCATATCTTTGTGTCTGTACTGGCCTATTAACTCTACCTCTATTACCACTTTCAATACGCTGCTGCTGGGACTTTGGTGCTGACCAAATCGTCTGAGGTGGTCGACTATAATAGCTCTATACTGGAGTGGGAAGAACAAACGATGTCCGATCAAGTCGTGAAGGCGGTGCTATTGAACCAATACTTCGAGACCTATTATCTTTGGAACCCTGATGGTAGTGTTTCTTCCTCTTCTTGTTTGGCCCTGATCGGTGCTCTGACTGTGTCTCTTCTTGAACAATTTGGTCCTCTTTCGATGCGTATTAAGCTAGGTCTCTCTGGCCAAACTTCGCTCGTAGGCCCGTTGTAAGGTCTTTGGCTCAGTAGTGAGTATCGTGCCTCCAATCTCTCAAAGTAGACACTCAATGAAGAATTGTGTTTGATCTGGATCGGTGTCCGCCACGCCACCGACATACTCAAGTAACTACAAGAATCGACTTATGTACTACATGATTGACTCCCCAATGTACTATCGAATGCTCGGAGACTTAGCCCTCTTCAGCGTTAGGACTGAAGGCGAGAAGTACTTCTGATTAAATCGCCTCTTAAACTCTGTTCAATCTTTGGGCTTACTCTAGGTAGCTACCATATTGCGCCACCAAGCATCTACTTCTCCAAATAATAAGCTCGATGATATGGTATTTGTCATGTGCTCCGAGGTAGCCAATATGTTATGGATCTTCTCATAGCTTTTCACAATCTTTCAACTGCCACGAGGTCCGTGCACCTGTAGAACTCAGCTAGTCTATGCCTCTAGAGCTTTCATGACTGTCTCGCCTCAATTTCCACCTCAGTTGTTGCCTCAATACTTATCTATGTAGAAGTAGTCGATGTAGTCTTTACCGGAGTAAGGGGTGTATGAGGCACTATCTGCATCTGTACTGGCACTATCTTAATTATCACGGGCTTTTTCCGTATGAAAGGAGTCGTCGGGGTGGTCTGTATAGTATGTGCACTCCCCTAGGAGCAATGGGCGTTGCTGATGTAAATAAAAATGGTATTGTATGTGCCCTCAGTAGCTTAAAGATCTCCTCAAGCTGGTGACTATGTGATAAGACTATTTGAGACATCTCATTTAGCCTCTCTTATACATCAGAAGTGCCACCGGTACCGCTGGCTTTTGGCTGATCGACCATTGCGATATGCAAAAGACATCGAGTTCTCGACTAATACATAACTATCATAGTAATATAATACAGTACATTAAATAGCACATATAATTCAGATTTTTAATTTCCCTAACTCCCCTCACTTCCTAACTAGGACTCTAAGTCAGGATCATAGGGTTCCACTCTAAGTTCCATTCATATCCTAACTTTATCTTTGGTTTGTGTCTTATCTTTGTTGGGGATTAGTCAAGAGCTAATTGTTAAAACTTTGGTTAAGATACCAATTGTGATGGCCTTAATTCCTACAAACTGGGCCCTATTCGGCCTAGACCCACGTGGACCCACGAGTTAGCCCTCGTAAGGTCAACGCAGGCCTAATAAGCCTCCAATTCCATTATTTTTTTTTTATAAATTTCATGTTTTAGAGTTAAGTAATTAAGTTATGCAAGTTATAAAGTAAGTACAGCGGAATCAAACTTGAAGCAATTACAACAACTCGAGAAAATAGAGTCGGGACAAAGTAGTAAGTGCGATAATACATGACTCTGGATCTCTAAATCAAAATACTCCAAGTGTTATCAAAACAATATATATACATAATACAAAAGACTAAGAGTGCTAGAAACCTACAAGTGAACAAAAGGAGAAGCCACCCTATGAGCCCTCAGAGAAAGTCAGCGATCACCGGCGCCTTGCCCTTGCTCATTTGTGGATATGCACTGAAGTCATCAAAACGAGAATGATGAGTCTAGTAAGTAAAAGCCAGTGCGATGTTGATAGTATTTCATGAATAAATAAAGCAGCCTAGATATCATGCGAGAATTTAAAAAATAGATAAGTAAATGAAAGTGCATGATAAATGGACTAGAAAGTAAAAGCAACGATAAAAAGTGTCTAGGAAATAAATGAAGACAACTAAGTGGTCCAAATCCATCGAGAGCGGGTGCCACAACTCGACTTCCTAGAATTGCAACTCTACAAGTCGACAATTTAGTTCAGTGTAGCATGGGGGTATCAATGATGCCCCGAATACCTCGCCTACGTCTACGACCTACAATCGAGGACCCAAAGTAAGGTCATGTTTGTCCATCTAGCACCAAACTCGGAGTACCTTCTCGACACACTTAGGATACACTCAAAATAAGGAATGGAAATCCAAGGAATAAATATGTTGAATATTAAGAATCATAATAGATAATTAATTACTCGATATCCCATATCTAGTTTTACTTACCTCGTATCACGCTAATACACACACTCTCATGACTCCAATACGCCCCCAAACCAATCTCGACATACAAGCTAGTATGCTAAATCTCTAGTAATCATTTTGATCAGTTTATTTCGTATTAGAGTCCATTTGTCTTACTAATCCTCTGTTAAGTATAACTCAGCCCATGTTATGATTTGCTTTCCATTATTATTTTTATATTAAATATAGGTGTAGGCAAAGTTATACAAATACACCTAATGTCTTATAAATACATACACATATATATAACCACTTAATGCATCAATAGATCTCTACAAACTTATTTTAGAAATCTTATCATTTATTATTATTATTATTATTATTATTATTATTATTATTATTATTATTATTATTATTATTATTATTATTATTATCATTATCATTATTTTAACAATAGATTAATCTTTGGTCACATAAAAATTGACTTTTACTTAGGTACAATAGTAAATTCTTTGATTAACTTACTTAATTAGGCATATCAAACTAACTTATATACACATTTTTGTCTTAAAATCAACTTAGGCTTTTTATTTCAATTAAATTCAAGGCCTTTAATTTATTTAAATGATTCAACTGTAATTATTCCATTAATTTATTAAAAGTCATTAATTTATATGAGTAAACTAATTCATTTGTATTTAGGCCTAATTGTCTTTATTTCACAACAAAAACATATTCGATAAATAGAATTAGCTTACTTCATTTATTTGACTTAGGTACTTAAGTATTTCTAGTTAATACCTAAGTTATTAGCTATCTCGATTTTGTACTCAAATTCCCAATTCTCAAATAATTTATTCTTAGCTAATGAATATGCCCTCCATCTATGCACCATTTCTTGTATTAATGCACATTATTATTAATTATTATTTTCATTCTTCTTAGCCATATTCATATCAATGTCCAATACATTTAGACCAACCCAACAATGAGGTGTAGCTATTAATTTGGATCAACCTTCACCTAAGGAAGCCATGCATTAATTTAGTTGATCAATAGATATATTTGTGTGTTGCATTAATTTAGTTGATCAATATATATTTGTGTGTGTTATTGATTAATTAAAGGGATGCAAGCAAGATTAGAGAAATGAGAGTATGAAGAAGAAGTAGCTTGCACATAAAAAAAAAAAGAAAAAAATCAATAGGAATCAAAAGCATGGATAAGAATTCAAATAGGAGAAAGTATTAAGGAGAAGATGTGGAACATGCCTTGAGACCATGTGAATTTTTAACTCCTTGTTGTCTTCAAGCTTTCTCCAGCTTCATTAATGATGGGATTTCGTTCTAATTTCCTCTCAATAGCTCTTAGAAACGGATTTGAGTTAAGTCCCTAATGACCTCTACCCCTTTACACATTTATTTGAAATTCATTAGTGATGGATTAATTAAGCTAACATAGCTTAATTAATTCTAAATCAAAGCTCTCTATCTCATTAAAACATATGTTAGTGTCGTACAAAGTTTAAAATGACGATTTTGCCCTTAGTTCATCTATGTATTTTCCATGCAACCAAGATATTTACATAGATTAACGAGACCTTATTTTTAAACATATTTAACAAGCATACCATAGGCCTTGAAATTTATTAGTCAATTAGGCTAGTTTTCATTTAATATTTGATCTCTTTAATTCACTTATGTACTCAATAAATTTGATTATTTTCTCATCGAGCCTACTTAGGCACTTTCATTATTTCCTTAATTTAGGCTAGATAAGCAAGCCTCATTCCATAACTTAGGCACATAAATTGAGAACTTAAGTTATGAATAACCTAAGTCTCAACGTTACACCGATCTAACCAACACCCACCCGCATACATATCGATGCAACTCTAGCCATAAAATCGACGCTAAAAATAATTAAAATTATGCATGCAAGAATAAACAAGTAATACACGCCACCATTTACTAATAAAATATTTCGAGTCGATACACCTAGCTCTCTTTGAACTCAAATTCCCAAAATCTAAGCCATAGCTCTTCAAATTATGCAAATCCATAATGCACTTGCCTCTTTCACTCTATCACTAAAAACTCACTCATCTCATTTGAAAATGATTAAACTTTGGCTTTAGATGGATGTATGCTTGGTGGTTGTGGTGGGGCTTTACTGCAAGTGTGAATAATGGTGTAAAATTAAGGTTTAAACCCCTTTATTGATCCCGACCACTGTGCTTAACGACGCCATCACTGCATCAATGACATAGTGGGGTGTTTGTCTATTTTCTTGCCTGCTGCCCTCTCGGCGTTGTGACCTATTCCCACAACATCCACCCATGTGCCAACATCCTCGCACGTATTATTTTGCTAATTTTCCTCTAGCGCTCTTCCGACTTTGTGTATAAATCACAAAAGGTGTCGTAGCTGCATAAAATCCATGAAAATATAAAAATTAATAAATTTTACATTTTATTTGCTCATGCACCTTACCTTTATTGATTGAACTTCTTTGCTATTTTTCACTCTTTAATGATTTAGCGAGACATTTCCATTTTGATGAATCATCACTTAGTGAATGGTCTTTCTTGCACATTCGACATAGAGTTTTTGAAAGTTAGAACTAAAACTTGTTAATTGCTATTATTAAACTAAATAACTAACTACTAACTAAATTTCTTTTAAAAAACTTAAAATTTAAAAAACCCAGGGCTGGCTCTCAGTAGTGCTTAATTTAACGTCATTAGCCTAATGCATTTTTGCTCATTTAGTCCGAGTCTAAATTGAGAAGCTTCATCTGCAAATCGTAGATTATTATGTCATTCCCGTTCGGATGTACGTTTTCACCATCAATAAAGACAACCTTCTCAGAATCATCGCCCATATCGATGCTCATCATGATTTTCCTTTTTCTTTTGTACAAATTTACTTTGGCAATGTTCAAGAATGGCCACCCTAGTATCATAGACACATCATTATCCATATTGTGGTTCATGACCTTATAACTCGCAATGAATGTGAATCTACTTACTTTCTCATTCAAATTTAAGACTCTTCCTATAGTAGGTATCAAGTTACCATTAGCTACTTGCAAGTTCGTGGTATCGGGACAATTGATCTTCAAGTCAACATGGAACATATCCTTTAGTGGTATGACATTGACCGAGGGTCTCGTATCACATAATTTTTTTCCAAACCGATGTTCATCAATGTTTATCAGTATGCTTATATCTCTATGATCTTTCCTTTTGATCGGTTGAAGTTGAAGGATTAGCTTGAGTTTTAGTTCGGTTTCTTCAAAACTGACTTGATGTAATTACCTTATAGGTCTTCTTCAGAAGGTCCTTCATCTTTTTACTTGGCCTTCCATTGTTGCTTCCCCTTCTTTTTCTTCAAGACATTGATTCTTTGTTTCTTGAAACCATCAAGCTCATATTACATCACTTCAGTTGCGTGCTCATGCATTTCTTCATGCTTCCTCATAACCAAAGTGTTGAATTTTTTCAGCTTGTACATCACTTGTTCTTGTCTTGGCTTCTTTGTTGGCGTAATGCTCATCATGTGAATATCACTCACGTTCTCCTTATGATTGGTAACGGTGTTGCTAAGAAATTGTCATTCTTTCTTAAAGTTCAAAGTTATATTAAGCTGACCAATTTTTCTTTCTAAGTTCTTGATGGATTGTGATTGCTCATTATCCATCCTCTTCATGACTTGCTTTACTCCTTCTATCTCTTTCTTGTGGTTACGTCCATGGCTTACAAATACTTCTCAATTGACTTCAAAGAAGTCAACTTTTTGTCTACCCCAACTTCCCTAGTTTGACTTATTGTTCGAAGCCTTGAGGTAACTTCAGTGCATTATCAGAATTTTTGTACGAGTAGTTTGGGTTGTAGTTGTTGTAACCTTGATAAAACTGTTAAGGAGCCATTCCTCTCGGCGTAAAGTTATTCGCGTAACCTTGGTTGTTCGTGAAGTTGATGTCTTCATACTCTATTCCCTGCTGTATGTCCATTTGGTTAACCACCATGTCTTATTGATTAATGGGTTGTTATGATAATTTTGGACCTCAGTGTCCCATCTGAAGTTTTATCATCCGACCGCTCAGATTTGATAGTTGTGCCTTAATTGCAAATTGCGAGTGAATCTCATACACGCCTATTGGTTTCCTTATTATGTAATGAGTAGTGGTGGTAGAATTTTAAGACATAAGATCAAGGAGTTCCAATGCTCCATCCTCATCCTTGGTAAGTAGAGCTTCCTAATGCGGCATCTACTAGTATTCTCGTGCTATGGGTCTTCCTGTCACGCCCCTAAAAGCGAGACCCGAATGGACCGGGCTGGACAGTCGGTAACCTAGCAAATGACCAAGTTCCGGAGGACTTGGGTGGTTCCGTGGAGGTTCGATGCTGGACTTCGGAGGGTTGCAGCATGGCCTGCGGTGATGCGCGCGTGCAGTTGGGAAATTGCATGCGTGACGCAAGGAGGTGTCTAAGCGCGGCTTAGGCACGGCGCAAAGAGGCGCCTAGCGCGGCCTAGCGCAACGCACGAACAAGACCGAGGTGTGTGCGAGCCGTGCCTTAGTGCGAGGCGCATGGGCGCGGAGCACGGGCACGCGCGGATGCGGCACGCAGAGGCGCGTAAGGCAAGCACGCGCGCGGAGCGCGGGCGTGCATGCGCGCGAGACGCGGGTGAGCGCATAGGATGCGTGAGCGCGCGACCGTGCGCGCATAGGCGCGCGCACTCGGACGGGCGAGCGCATGGACGCATGCGGACAGACGCGCGCATATGGTTGAGCGCGTATGGATGCGTCACATGGGCGAGCGCGCGGGACGAGCGCGGGATTTTCCTTGGCACAGCGCCTTGGCACACCTTGGCACGACGCCTTGGGAGACCTAGGTATTCCTTGGCGGATTTAGGTACATTCCTTGGCACGGGCAAGGTTCAGGCACATTTCCTCTGGCGCGATGGTGCCTTAGGCATGAGCAAGACTTGGGCAAGGCGGACCTTAGCCAGAGTTGACAAATCTTGACTTGGGCGTTGACCCTGGTCAAAGTACGCTTGGTCTCACTTTGGGATGTTTTCTATTAGAGCGGAGGAAACGACTTAACATCTACTATAAAGGGAGGTGGTCTCTCCTAGGGGTGGTGTGTGCACGGTAGCAAGATGTTCCCTCGAGCATGCCTTGGGCATCATGCCAAGGTAAGTCCCTCGAGCCCATGCTCTGACCACCCCGAGCCGGTGGGACTCGTCCGAGCCCCGGCTAGCACCGACGCGCCTGGGCGGACCTAGGCACGGTTAAGCAATTCCTGTCCCTTAGAGAAACATGAACCACAAGGCGTGGGGAGATCAAGTGCCAGCGTTTATATGAGCAAGCAAGTCGTAGCGGTTACGAAATGGCTCATTAACTACCTTGGTCATGGGCATGACCAAGGCAAGTCCCGAGTTAGGTGGCTGGGACGAAGTAGTGGCTGTTACAGGTGGTAGCGGTTACAAATGGGAGCAGTTATGGTATTGCTCATTGATTACCTTGATCATGGGCATGATCAAGGCCTGTCCCGAAATTGTGGGCGGTTTAATCCTAGTGGGGCAAGAAGGGGGCGGACGGTTTGGTAATCGCTAGCGCACACTAAAGGGAGTGGTGTTTAATGTAGGCTTAATTGGTTTTGTAACTGCCGTCTGGCTGGGCTATAAAGCCAGAGGCAGGGATGCTTGAGAGAGGCATCCAGTGGATCCAGGAAGGCATCCGAGAGGGATCAGTTGTAATTCCATAGAGAGCTAATAAACATTTCCTTGTTGTCCATGTTGTTGCTAGTACTTGCTGTGTGTTAATATTCCGCATTGCGCATTGGTTGTGCTGAGCTAGGGCGGTCCCTAGGCATCACAGGGTTGGTTGAGCGCGAAAAATTCCTTAGGGAAAACCCCTCTTTAATTGACCCCGTGACACTTCCCATAGTAGAAGATCTGGAGTTGTGCCCATTTCACGTATCCGTGTCCCAGATACCTCATATGCATCTCTTTGAATATTTCCTAAGTCTCTTCAAGAGACTCGGTGTTTTCCTGCTTAAACTGGTTAATCTCAAGTTTCCTTTCGCCGACCTTCACCGAGGGAAAAAATTTGTCTAGAAATCTTTCATTGATTTCTGCCCGTGAGGTCATACTCCCTACATTCAGCCCTGAAAACCAGGATTTTGCTTTTCCACCCAATGAGAATGGGAAAAGTCGCATCCTGATTCCTTTGTAATTTTGGTGATGTACATGGTGTCGCACTTCTCCAAGAAATTCTCAACATGTGCAACTGGACATTCATTGGATAGCCCATTTAATAGACTATTTTGCACCATGTTTATCAAAGACAGTCTCAGTTCGAATTCGGTGATATTGGTTGGAAGCCTCATCACTTCGTTATATGTCTCCTGAACTTCTGGCTTAAAGTAGTCATGAATGCATATTTTTCCTTGCACTTTATCATGCACTACTAGATCACTTGCAGGTTGGTTAATTCCTTTCTTTTTCTTTCCTTTATTTGTTCTGTCAATCTTAGGGTCATAAAGCATTAGGTCCTTATCTTCCTTGCAATGCAAACACTAAGTATTCCTGAAAAGAAAACACAAATAGATCAAGTGTAGAAAGTCAAACTTGAAACTTACGCCTTTTTGTTTTTTAATATGAACTTAAATGTAAAGTATTTGAAATAAAACTTAGCAACTCTTCAAACTAATTAAGTAATTCTAATGCCTACTATTCCTTAGCAACGACACCAAAAACTTAATGCGTTCCGCAAGTATAACGGCTAGCTTGTAGTAATAGTGGAACCAACTTACATTAACTACAGGTATCGTTCTTAAGGAAATGTTCTTGCACTAGTTAATTACCTATTTAACTTTGAACTATTGCTAAGGAAATCACTTTTTAATTGGTTTTATACTAACTAAACTAATCTAACAATTCAGTTTAAACTTACTTTAACTCTTATATTAAGGATATCTTAGTTTACAACTTCATCTAGGTAATTTAATACTATACTTTTCAACCACTTTTACATCTCAATGTGTTGTGTGCAATGTCTAATTAGAATAGATAGATTTCCTTTAAATTCACTTTAACCCACTGTCATGACGGAAAAATTCTAATGTGCAAACTAGAGCTCCACCTATCGGTGTGAATAACGTAAGCTCCACATTGCTTTTAGTCCCAAATCATTGGATTCATAACCAAGTTTACTATCCGTGTCTCCCTAATCAACAACTATCTATCGATCTTGCGTATTTTATGGTTGTACTATTCATGTCCGGATTAAAAGTTTCAATGGCCATGATAACTCTTAAAACCTAAGTTAATTAAACATGTGATCAAGATGTCTAAAGAATTACACTCAAAATTAATACAAATTCTACTAATTGCACTTTCTATTTTCACTTTTTATTTATATTCAAAGCATAACATTTATACCATATGATCTATTGATCCCTAAGATAAATAGACTACTCGCACTCATTAAAACATACAAATCACAATTCATAATGGAAATAATTGCAAATAAGAAATGAATATAAATATTACTTTGAATTTAATCAACGAAACCAAACTTGAATTGCAAACGTGAAGTCTTCAATGTTTTCTTCACACAAACTACTTAATACTTAAACTCAAAGTAAAACCTATGCTAAATTACTCTAATGGTGGCTAATAGTTGGTATGTGATATGTTTACCACGTCCTAATACCTATTTATACTTTCTAATTACAATTAGAAATCATACTTTACAATTTAACTCGAATTAAAACTCCAACCTTTTATTTTTCTCGCGTGTTTGGCGCTATAACCAATGCCCTGGTGCCGCGTGTATTAAACCATGGCGCCGCCACTGCATGTGTTTCTCTTTACTCCCTGGTGCCTTGGTGTTGTCACTACCATCTTAGTGCTGTTCCCTTTGCACCACAGGGCCACCACTTTTTCGGACCTCTAGACTTGGTTTTCTTCACTTTCCTATTTTTCCTTCGCGTGCCTTTCCTTCCCACACTGTGCTTTGTGTTCCCACAACGCCAACATGTGTAATTATGTCACCAATCACATTTTTGTGGGTTTTTCCTCTATTTCTTCTCGTTTTTTCTCGATTCATTCTTTTACACTTTAATTCCTTGAAATGCGACAATATCATGAATTAAAGCACATTTATGGATATTTATACTAAATATACTACTAAACTAACCCTATATATAAGTATAAATAGTCACCTATCATCCTCTAGGAAATTTTTATATAGACATGGTTCACTTAGTTAAGTTTACTCTATTGTTAAAAAGTTTATTTTTAATTGATTTAACTAAACTACTATATTATATAAAAGAATGTAAACTAACTTATACTCTTATATTAAAAAAAAACTATAAATTCACAACTTCGCCTAGGTAATGAATTACTATGCTTTCATCACATACTTCCTTCATCTTCATTATGTATGTGCAATGTTTAATTAGAATAGACAAATTTCCTTCACATTCACTTCAACCCACTGTCATGGTGGAAAAAATCCTAATTTGCAAACTAGAACTCCACCTATTGATGTGAATAACGTAAGTCTCACATAGCATTGAGTTCCAAATCTTTAGACTCATAACCACTTAAGTTTACTATCCATGCCTCCCTAATCAATAACCATTTATGATTTTATATATTTTACGGTTGTATTGTTCATATCCAACTTAAAAGCTCCAATGGCCATGGTAACTCCTGAAACCCCTAATCAACAAACATGTAATTAAGATGTTCACAACATTATGTATAGAATCAATACAAATTCTAGCCATTGGGATTTTCAACAATATAATTAATTCATACTTCCTTTAGCATAACATTCATACCACAAAATTCATTGATCCCTAAAATAAATAAACTACTCATTCATCATTGAAATCAACACAAAAATCATGGTATTCATTACAATCAAAGAAACAATACTAAATAACCACAAGTAGAGTCTTCAATGTCTTCTCCTCCAAAACTCTTCTCAATACTAAAAAACAACATGATTAACTATAAACTATTGTAATATATGCTAATTGGTGATATTGGTTGAGTTTATCACGTTCTAATACCTATTTATATTCCTTAGACTTCTAAGAATACAATTAGAAACTTTAATTAACAATTCCAAACGAACTACTACAAGAAAAAGGTATTTGAGAACGTTTGTAAAATGTCCTCTAATGACCTCGAGGATGTTTTTGCATACGTCCTAAAAGACGATGTAGTAAAAAGACCAATTGAAATAAAGACACTTGGAACGTCCTTGTATAAATGTCCTAGTTGAAAATCTCAAGGATATTTAGTAACTGTCCTCTTTAGGACGCTTCATGAAAGTCCTTATTTTAGAATCAAGTAACATTTGCCTATAAGGACATTTTGCGAATGTCATAATTAAGCCTATTAGGACATCTATTGATATCCTTAAAAACGTATCACGTATAAGGATATATTTATTTGTATGTCCTTTTCTTTACGAGGACAATTTTATTACAGTCCTAATTACTACTACTAGGACATTTTGTTAAGTCCTAAGAGATCTCTCTTTTATTAGAACGTTTCTTTAAATATCTTTCTTCTATTTAACACATTTGCTTGAATTTTTATTTTATAACATTTGCAATTTAAAATAGACTCATCTGATTAACTTGTCAATACTAAGCCTAACAATATTAATATTACAACAAAATCACAAAAAATAATAATCAAATTATTAATTATATTTTTCAATATCACTACAAGAAAAAAAGCAAACAGCAACAAACTAATCTGTTGTTGAATTGGTACGAATTTGTTGCTAAGGGACTCACTTAGAACAGATCAAGAACAGATTAGAGGTGTTGCTAAACTCTTTGTTGCAGATTGAAGTTAGCAACAGATTTTGTTCTCATTCGTTCAAAGAACGAAATTGTGACAAAAATCATTGTTGAACAAAGAATAAAACAATTTGTTGCAGATTGAAAAAGGAGTTTCGTTGCTAATCTGTTGCAAATCAAGAATAGTCGTGTCTGTCTGTTGATTTGCACAACAAGACAAGATTTATTGGTGATCTTGATTGTTAAATCAAATCACGACAGATCAAGCAACAAATCTATTTTTGCTGATCGGGCAAATCAATCAATAGACTCATTGTCGATTTGCACGCTTAGCAAAAGTGTTGTCTATTCTTGATCTGTTGCAAAACAAATGACAGATCAAGAACAAACAAACTTTTTTGTTGATCAGGCAAAATAAAGAATGACTTGGTCATTCTTGATTTGAATGGAATTTTTTTAAATAAATTACAGTTCACTATAAATAGTAAATCCTGCAGAAGAAATAGTAAATCTGCAGCAAAAAAATCTAAAAAAAAAAAAAAAAAAAAAAAAAAAATTCTGCAAAGCAATTAAAACTAAAATCGAAAAATTATTTGTATATTATCGAAATTTGACAAAAAATATGTACAAAATGTGGAGATTAACGTTTCATAATCAACTAGTAGTATACTATATACTACTAGATGAACAATATCCAACAAAATACAAAATAATACACAAATTAAGATGACAACACAAATTAATTTACATATATATCTATGTAAATCTCACACCCTTACCCAATTGTGCACCGATACAAAATATGCACTATACAATGTATGGGGGTAGGAGTGCTTGTCCCATCATAATCCTGAAAATGAAAAGAAATAATTTGAACAAAATTCGAAATGAAATCAAAATATTCAAATACAAATGAAAAAAATTATATGTAATAAAACAAAGAATTAAGAAATTATTTTATTTTGATAATAATATCCAAGCGTTTAATACAAATTAAAAAAGAATAAATATATCTAATAACAACAAGAACAACAACAAGAAGACTTAACTAAAATCAAGCAAATGATATACTTTAATAGAAATAAAAAAGGACAAACAATATAATTTTAATATTAGAAAGTTACAATGATTTTAAGTAAGGGAATGAAAAACACTAGGTAAAGAATAAATATATCAATAACATCACAGTATGTGAATATAATTTCAATATGAATGGCTTTTGACTTTACTTGCAATGGTCAAAGGTCTATGATAAATTAAAATAATGGAACTACTTGCCAACAATTTCGATCGAAGTGTTGATTAATCTACAAACAATTTACTAATCTTCAACAAATGCAAATTCCTTGGTTTTTTGAACCATGAAAAATAGGAAGAAGAATTTAAAAAAAAAAAACTCATGCGAGAAGAGAATCAAATAAAGCCCTTTTGGATTCTCATCAAAATTCAAAGACACACAAAACATAAAAAAAGAATAATTCGATTTTCTATTTTTCAACTTAATCAACATATATAATATACGTCTAAACAAAAACAAATTTAAAGAAATCTTATAATAATTAGAACTTCTACTTCTAATCCAATACAAACATTAAAAATAGTGACTAGCTACCTAAAATATAATACTAGATAATTTTGTGTGCATATAACAAACACGAATTTTGAAATTCTGGAATGGCACATTGACAAAAAAAAAATAAAAAAAAATAAAACGAAAATAAAAAATTAGTAAACCTTTTCTCATACTTATAATGATTTGGGAGTTGTAGGTCCTTTTCTAATTTGCGGTTTGGAGTCAATGCCACACCTAAAATATTAGTTGCGGGGAGAGCTAGCAGATTGTAGGTGCATTGGGCTTCGGCATATTCTTTGTGCTTCTCGATGCCAATATTAAACTATGTATGTCATGCACATTTCTTTAAGGTACGTACAATAGTTTATGGAAAACATAACAAATTAATCTTACAATATTAAACAATAATGCAAATATTAAACTATGTATGTAATGCACATACCAAAGGATTCTCTGAAACTTGCAACCCAAATGGTGAGGTAAGTTTGCCTCCTTATGCAACACACATATCAAACGTGACCGTTGCACATACCTGCAAAATGAAGTAATCACATCGCCTACATTAGAAGGGAAAAAATGTTTAGATATACATTACTCGATAATAACAATTTACCATTGAACAAGATAGGACATACAATCACTCTTGCCGTGGCGTTAATAGAGAGCGATGAATATGAATTCAATTATTAAAGAAAGTCATGCGTGATGTTATGTATTGTAGGTCCATATAGAGGTGTCGACGTGCATATATTACATGTAGAGAGGCGGTGCATGCCCTAAATGAAAATTTGCATATTCTTATTCATGCTTATATACTTATAAAATTTTAAATACCACAACATATAAAATAACTTAAATATGCATGTTACAAGGAAATAAAAATTTGTTAGAGCAAAACATAAAAAGATACAAAGGCACAAAATGAACAAGTTAAAAACATACAAATCCACAAAATGAACAAGTTAACAACATAGCCTCACTCCCAATTATAAAAGCTTAAATACAAACTAAATATATTTAAATGGGTTGCTACCTCATTAGGATACATTTTACATTAAAGTTGCTAAATTTTAACTCGATTAGTTTGGTGATGTGCGTGATTAACGTGAATTATATAAACTATATAAGATAACTTAAATATGCACGTTACAAGGAAATTGAGTTGCTAATTTGTTGTTGTCGCTAGATATGTAAATTTCAAAAGTTATATAAAATCATAAATCAACAAAAATACCAAAATAGATTTTCAAAAAAATGCAAACCACAAATGATACCCGAAACTCAGTCAAGGAGTAGCCAAATGCGACCAGCGGCTGCGGAGGAGACGGCGCGGATCCGACCTGCAGCGGCGGCGAGGTGTCCGATGAACGACAGCACGGTGGCCGAGGAGTGGCGGGGCAGCGGCGGGGCTCTGGCCGAGCAGTGGCGCAGCGGCTCAGCGGCGTCGCTGGCCGCGCAGGGCAGGGGCGAGGTGCGCAGGGGCGGAGCTGGGCTCACACCGGCAGCGCAGGGGCGCGCAGGGGCGGAGCAAGGCAGGGGCTGGGCGCGGAGCGGCTGGGCGCGGAGCGGCGGAGCGCGCGGGGCGCGGAGCGGCGGGGCGCGCTTGGCGCACAGCGGCGGAGCGCGCGGGGCGCGGAGCGGCGGGGCGCGCTGGGCGCGGAGCGGCTGGGCGCGCAGGGCGCACAGCGGCGGGGCACGCAAGGCGCGCAGCGGCGGGGCTGGCTGGGCGAGCAGCGGCGGAGCGCGCTGGGCGAGCTGTGCGCGCAGCGGCGGTGCTGGGCGAGGAGGGCCGGGGCGGCTGGGCGCGCAGCGGCGGGGCTGGCTGGGCGAGCAGCGACGGAGCGTGCTGGGCGAGCTGTGCGCGCAGCGGCGGTGCTGGGCGAGGAGGGCCAGGGCGGGGCGCGCGCAGGGGCTGCGCTCGCGCGGGACCTGTCCGGCGGTGGTCGCTGAGGGTCTCCGGCGGTGGTCGCGGAGGGTCTCCGGCGGTGGTGGAGGGTTGGCAGTGAAAATGAGTTTGGAGGTGAAATGGGTTTGGAGAGGTGAAAATGATTTTGGAGGTAGGTGAAAATAGGTTTGGAGGGAGGTGAAAATATTGAAAATGATTTGTAAAAAGTAAAATCATTTAGATATTGATTTTTAAATGGTTTGTTGCTAGTTTGTTGGTGATCAGCAACAGATCAAAATCTGTTGCTGATTAGCCTACGTGGACAGCCTAGGTGGCATTTGTTGCTGTTTTGTTGCTGTTCAGCAACAGATTTGATCTGTTGCTGATCAGCCTACGTGGACACTGACAGTCTGTTGCTGATGCAACAAACTAAATGTATATCAATATTAATATAAACATTAACTACATTATTCACATCTCCAACCATCAACACTGTAGTTTACACTATTAACTTTTTATCATTTTTTTTATTTAATTCGATTCGCAATCTCAAAATAATACAATTACAAAGATAATTTAAAAAAATACCAAAACAAAAAAGAATAAAAATAATTAATAGTAATATGATATGTGAATAGCGCCACACCGAAATGATGTGACACTATTCATTCAACTCCATGACATTTTGGCAAAACATCACTGTAGCTCCACTTTGGCGCTTTATCGAAATCGAAAAAAAAAAAAACTTTATCTATCCAAACTTCTAATATTAATGAAAATTTAAATTAAATCTATATGTATATATGTTTTCAATTTAATTTCAACATCTCAGGAAAATAAATTTAATTTCAACTAAAAATTTTAATTTCAATTACATCGCCTAGATAAGGCGACCATGCGTTTACGATCATTCCAGAGTCCAAGGAAAAGAAAAGACAAAGCATAGATATATTTTGATATAACTATATATATAATTAATTAAGGGCTTCCGAATTTGTTTTTAGCCATTTTTTTTAATTTGGCTCATCCAATCTAATGGAAGTCGATCGGCCGTCCCAACTCCATGGTTCGAAAGAAACCAAGAAAATATAGTTGTAAGAATTAAATTAACTTGATGTCTCCGCCTCAATTAGAGTATATATATATATATATGGATGCTCATTTTTTTCCCACTATGCATGCTATATCCCTTAAGGACCGTGAAGATTAAATATAAATAAACACTTGTGGACTGTTTTGATGATGTTGATATTTTGAAATGTATAGTTTGACAATTCAATTAATTTCATTATATATGTTTGGTGGTACAAATTTCGACGATGCCCTTTATTAAGTCTGTTTGGGCTTAATCTGGTTAACTATATACAAAACTTATCTTAATAAGATTAATCGATTAGCTAATTAATTTAAGTTTTCATGTACAATCGAGATATATGTTTTAATTAAAATTGGGGTTTTCCTAAAGTAGCTTCAAAGCGATTTTTTTTTTGTTGCTCTAGCCTATGACAAAATTGAAAGTAGGGGCACATTAGGAAATTAAAAAATTTTGCCATTAATATTGAATAGATAGATCGATATATATATATATATATATTATACATATAGATATAGATCTTGAAAAAAATATTTTTTGGGTTCCAAAATTTTTAATACGTGGTTTGTATTTTATTTATGCAAAGGTGTTGCATATCGTTTTCAAATTAAAATAGAATCCATGATTTTAGGAAACCGCCTATTTAATTATCAATGGTTCTGCACTTAATGGAAACTGTTAATTAATTAATTCGCAAGTTTTTGTTCTAAGTGCAATTTGCAACATAAAACACCAATATAAAAAGGATTTTTGTTAAATTACTATATTACCTTAAAATTAAACAATATATTGAATTTTTTTATCCAAAAAGGAGAGCCCCTGGTTTGAAAAAATCATTTAAAATTTAGTGACATATCAGCAACAGAGTAGTATGTTGCTGATTTGTTTGTTGCTAATTTGTCGCTAATCAATGACAGATCGCAACAAATTTTTTGTTATTGACAAATCATGTCTCGATCTGTCGCTAATCGCAAGAATGCAATTGAATCTGTTGGGTTAGCGACGGATCAACAACAATTGAATATGTCGCTGATCTCGTAGCAGATCATCGTATTTAGCTACGATCAACGACAAACTAGGTTCTCGTAGCTAATGCATCGCAGATCTGTCATAAAATGGGCGGAAAAATATTGGCGGGGAAATCAGCAACAGATCAATGACAAAAAAAAATTCGTCACAATTTTTGTCACAAATATGTCATTGATTTGTTGCTTTTTGGTCAATCGAGTCAAATGCTCTATCTGATGCAAAATTGTTGCTGATTTGTTGTTGTTTAGCAACAGATTCAATCTGTTGCAATGTTTTGATGCTATTCCACATTTTTCTTGTAGTGTATAAAAAATAACAAAAATGTATATATAATACTTTGCGCCTTCTACAACAACAACAACATAGCCTCACTCCCAAATTAACAGGGGTCGGCTACATGGATTAAACTTTTCCATTGTGCTCGATTAAGTGCAATTGATGGTGAGCTTTGCAAACCATTCAAATCTCTCTTAATTAATGCATCCCATGTTAACTTTGGTCTACCCCTACCTCGTCGAATTTCTACAGTTTCTATTGAGTCTAGTTTTCTAGTTGTGGCATTTGTAGGCCGTCTTTGCAGGTGACCAAACCATCGCAACCGCCTTTCCCTAATCTTTGTATCAATTGGTGTTACTCCTACTTGTCTTTGAATTTATATATTTCTTATTCTATCTTTACGAGTTTTACCACATATCCATCTAAGCATCCTCATTTTTGCTACATTCGCTTTATGTAATTGTTGTTGCTTTACTGCCCAACATTCACTTCCTTTGAGCATAGCTGGCCTAATTGCGGTCCTATAAAATTTTCCTTTTAACTTAGTAGGAACATGTTGATCACAAATCACCCCCGTTGCACTCCGCCATTTCTTCCATCCAGCTTGGATTCTATGTGTGACATCATTTTCAATGTTACCATCACTTTGTATGATTGAACCTAGGTATCTAAAGTGGTTTATCCTAGGAACTTCTACTTCCCCTAATTTTATCACTCCGTCATCTCGATGTCTAGTGTTTCCAAACTCACAGTGCATGTATTCAGTTTTCGTCCTACTCAACTTAAAGCCTTTAGATTCTAATGTATTCCTCCAGAGTTCTAATTTTCTATTCACTCCATCTTTAGTTTCATCCACTAATACAATATCATTTGCAAATAGCATACACCATGGTATATCCTCTTGAATATGTCTAGTTAATTCATCCATAACTAAAGTAAATAGATATGGGCTTAAAGCCGATCCTTGATGTAGTCCTATCGTAATGGGAAATTCTTTTGTAGCTTCTCCAAATGTCTTTATACTCGTTACTACTCCATCGTACATATCTTTAATAGTGTCTATGTATCTAGCGTGCACTCTTTTTCTTTCTAGAACCCACCAAAAAACATCTCTAGGGACCCTATTATATACTTTTTTTAAATCTACGAATACCATATGAAGATCTTTTTTCTTTTCTCTATATTTTTCTAACAATCGTCTTACAAGGAAAATCGCCTCAATAGTTGACCTCTCAAGCATGAAACCAAATTGGTTCTCTGGTATTGTTGTTTCTCTCCTTAGCCTATTGTCAATTATCCTCTCCCATAGTTTCATAGTGTGACTCATGAGTTTAATTCCCCGGTAGTTTGAGCAACTTTGAATGTTTCCTTTGTTTTTGAAGATTGGCACAAGCGTGCTTCTTCTCCAATCCATTGACATCCGTTTTGATTTTAAAATTTTATTGAAAAGTTTTGTCAATCAAGTCAATCCGATTTCTCCTAAGCATTTCCAAACCTCTATGGGTATTTCATCTGGGCCACACGCTTTCCCTATTTTCATTTTTTTCAATGCCTCTTTAACTTCTACAATTCTAATATTGCGTGTATAGTTTACATTTCTTTCTTGGTGTGGGTTTTCATCTATTATAGCATCAACTTGGCCATCATTAAATAAACTATCGAAGTAACTTCTCCATCTCTCCTTAATATCCTCCTCGCGCGTTAAAACATTTTGATTTTCGTCCTTAATACATCTTACATGACTTAGGTCTTGTTTCTTTTTATCTCTTAATTTGGCTAGCCTATATATATATTTTTCGCCATCTCTATTACCTAACTTTGTATATAAATCTTCTATGAAATTTGTTTTAGCTTGACTAACTACTTTTTTAGCCTGTTTTCTAGCTTCTCTATATTGATTGTACGCATCTTCATCTTGACACTGAGGTATTTTCCTATACATATCTCTTTTAGTCTTAATTGCTCGTTGGACATCCTCGTTCCACCACCATGTTTCCTTCTTTGGAGGTCCCAATCCCTTAGGTATACCTAATATGTTTGATCCCACCATCCTTATGTAACTACTCATTTCTAGCCACATTGTGTTAGCATCTAAGTCAAGATTCCAAACATTTTCCTTTAGTAGTTTTTCTCTAAACTCTACTTGTTTACTATGTTTTAGGTTCCACCACTTTATTCTAGGGTCGCTAACTCTTTTATTCATATTTTTCCGTTGTGTTAGCTTAATATCAAGTACTACTAACTTATGTTGGGTAGTAAGTGCTTCACCAGGTATTACTTTGCGGTCTCTACATAGTTTTCTATCTATTTTTCTTGTTAAAAGAAAATCTATTTGACTCTTATTATGACCACTACTAAAAGTAATTATATGCGACTCCCTCTTCCTAAAACTAGTATTTCCTAAGACAAGATCATATGCTGAAGCAAATTCTAAAATTGATTCTCCTTCTTCATTTCTATTACCGTAACCAAAACCTCCATGAACTCTCTCAAACCCATCGTTACTTATCCCGACATGCCCATTTAAATCTCCTCCAATAAAAACCTTTTCATCTAATGGTATACTATGCATAAATCCATCAATATCATCCCAAAACTTGTGTTTGATGCTCTCGCTTAATCCTACTTGTGGTGCATATGCGCTAAGTATGTTAATTTTTTCGTCTCCAATAATTAATTTAACTAGAATCAATCTATTCCCCATTCTTTTAACCTCTACGAACTTATCCTTATAATCATTATCCACCACAATTCCTACTTCATTGCATTTTCTATCTATACCAGTGTACCACAATTTAAACCCTGTGATTCCTATTTCTCTACTCTTTTCTCCTACCCATTTTGTCTCTTGGAGGCAAGCAATATTGACTCTCCTTCTAATCATGGTATCTACTAGTTCTATTGACTTCCCGTAAGTGTTCCTATTTTCCATGTTCCTAAACGAATTTTTTCTCCCCTTCGTATTTGTTTTTTTTTTCTATTTCTATTTTGTCTAAAAGATTTAGTGTTCGTATTTATGATTTTGTTTTTGTTTTCGTGTTTGTTTTGAACTAGCTTCTTTACCCACACTCGTCCTTTGTGTGGGAACCCTTGCTCATTTTTCTTCACATCCGGGCGACGATGTGAAGGGACTAGCTTTTTTACCCACACACGTCCTATGTGTGGGAACCCTTGCTCATTTTTCTTCACACCCAGGCGGCGATGTGAAGCTTGGACTCCAAAATCCCTTGACTCCATACAAACACCTGAAAAAGGAAAAAAAAAAAAAACTTGAATAAGACAAACAATACGTAATGAAATTATGATAAACAAAAGAAATGGCATTAAAGACTACCTATCATAATAAGTACACTGCAATATCATTATGTGTTTTTCATGATCTTCAACACGTCTTGAAAACATAATGAAAGACTTTGTCTTAGTAAAAAAACCTAAATAAATTCATTTAATTTGTAATGCAATGAATGCATTTTTAAGAAAAATCTAACTCTTAACTTCCATTACAAATTTTGGCAGATTTCTCCCTAAGATTATGAGTTCCCAAAAATTACAAAACATGAAAGAAACCCATTGCACATTTAACAAAAACTTGAAAATACAATAAAGGAGCCACAACATGTCAACAATGTCATACATACCTATAACTCATCCATAAAACACTTTCCAAAATCCAGCAAAGTTCACAAGTCCAAAAAGATTTGAAAGTGGGAAAATCCTTAATGGATGGCCATTTCGTGGATGTAATTAAAGCTTCGAGAAAATCGAGAATTGATGACTAATAAATTTAGGAAGGCCTATAAGATTAAAAATGTAATTCAACAGAACTAAAAAATTATATCACAAAATTCACATGCAATAACTTGTAAATTTCATGAGAAACAATTACTAAGTTCTTCTATTGTCCTTGCACTCCCCTCTATGGAGAGTTAACAACAATCAAATAGAATTGGAACAAGTTGCCTAAGCATTGAATTGAAGTGAAAACCTACTTAGTCTCATATGATGTACAATACCCACCGATCTATAACAATCTAAAAATTTTATTAATATCAAAAGTATTACATGTTTGAGTGCCAGTCAAACTTGAGATGGTTATGTTAATTAAGTATAGAAATTTGGGTAAGTAGGGAGGACTTAGAGACTTATCGAATAAATATTAATGATTTGGTTGGAGAGTCAACATATTAATTAATCACTAGTGGTGGTCTTAACACGTGATGCGGAGGACATAGTATTATATAGTAGTATTTAATTAAATAAGTTTCATCAGGACTCATTAACCTACAAAGATGTAACTATCTAAATTTTTAATATGTAATTCTATCATTTCTTTTTTATCATATGCAATTCTATCATTTCACCCAATCAAAACAAAAAAAAAAAAAAAATAAGAACCTAAATATACACATTTCAATTAAAAAAAAAACTTACATTAGTAATCTCATTTCAGTTTAATTCGACTTAGGGGGCCAAGCTTACTAAATAAAATTAGTAAAACCAATTCAGGAGTTCTAATAAGTATTGCAACTTCATTGAATTCTCTAGTGCATAACAAGAGGTTCAAACAAAAGCTTAAAGCCTAAAGCCTAAAGATTATGACATGGAACTAGACCACAACTATCATTGATTATTGATTAATCACTTGGATTATTTAAATAAAATATTTTCTTGTAGATATAAATAACAAAAGCCCAACATCATTCAATTTTACACATTGAGATAAATAAAAAGGGGAACAAACAAACAAGCACATGCATTTGGGTTTTCAAAGTTTAGAGATTAACAACACACTGTAATTTTTGCAAAGAGCATTCACGTGAGAAGAAAGCAAGCATGATTACTAGCTAGCATTATATAAGTTAGAAAAGTTAATACCATATACTAGAAATGTGTTCTTTGGGGAGTATGTTAATTCTTAATTTTAACGTACACATAGTATATAGTTATGCTTTACCATTTGAGCAGTGATAACCCTTAATCTAAACTTTTAATGCGACTTCATTTTCAAGGCTCGAACTCGAACTACTCATTCAGAGCATAGCAGTCCCTACTATCACACTAGCTAGCTACAAACCCCTGGGTTGCATTTATAAGTTTGTCATAAGGCATGTACTGTGATAGTTTAAATGAACTAATTCTAATAGGTGGACTAAACCTATTTCGTAAGTAGTTAAATAGATATCAAGGGTCTCAAGTTGAACAACTTTAATCTATTATTTAAAGAAAACATCTTTCTTGTAGATATAATTAAGAAAGATCAAATAGTTTAAGAAGACCATATGCCGTAATAATTTGAGAAGATTAAAATGAAAGTGTTAGCATCTCTTGCCGTAATAATTTAAGAAGATTAAATAGGTCAAGTTGTTGTTTCAACAAAATCCTGTGAGGAACTTGGATGCATTTTTATTGTAAAAAGTAATGGATTAAACACAAGGGCCAAACCCTATGAAAAGCAATCTCCATAGCACTTATCCAACAACAATGGAATTCCATGTAACTAGCCAATCCAAAAAAAAACTCCTTGTAAAAAGTAATCTTCATAGGCACAAAGAGAGCATAATTCATTAAAATCAACACAATATGAATGATTGAAAAACCTAAAACATCATAGAGGCAATTCAACAAGCACTTGTTGGGCAACAATTGAGACAGACAAGGGCATGATTGAAAACCTAAAACATCATAGAGACAACTGAACAAATATTTGGTGGGCAACAATTGAAACAACCCAACGAACCATCATAGAGTATGTTTGTAGATTCATTTTTATAGAACATGAAAATGTAGGTATAGAGGAATTGAAGAACTAACCCGAGAGCTCTATTGAAAGGCGTGGAAGGAACTCTCCTCTCGCGGCGTCTCCTCATCTTCTGCTACTCTGGCGACGGTACATCTCCAACAACAGTGGCTCCACCAACAGCGGCGGCGGATGAGGCGGCGTCAACCACCAACAGCATAAACCCTCTCGATCGTTCTTCTTCTCGGCCCCACTGGTGTGCGGACAACTCTTTGCCTCTCCGCGTTTTCTCCCAGCAACCACTTGCGAGACCCTTCTTTGCTAGTTGTGGCTTCGTTGGTGTCACATTCTCCTCTCTCTTTGCTTCACGGCTCTCACCCTCACTCCCCTTGCGTTCTCCCTTTCAACTGTTGTCTTTAGATAAAGAAACCATGGTTCCTCTTTTTTTAATTCTTTTAGGTTTTATTTTTTTGTTAACCAAAAGTACATTTCATCATTTTTTATTTCAAAACATTGTATCATGTTAGGTGTGGGCACCTAATTAAAGCTGGCCTATTTTTATGTGTTTTTTTTTATCTAACAAAACTAAGTCCCCATTAAATTTCAATAGCTAACAAAAATAAGTCTACTCTATATCTCTTCCAAAAAAAATATATATCTACCTAAATTCCGCCTATAAAAGACAATTTTTCTCTATAGATATACATATATATATATATAATTAATAAACACGAATACAATAACTTTCAACTGTTACTTTGAATTACAATTTTAGCCTTCAATTCTCGATTTCGCAAATCTCTCACTAATATCTCAATTAGAGATTTTTTACTTTGTGTCTCAATTGACTATTATTAGTATTAATGATATCATTAAAATTTATTGCATAATCTATTAATATTTACAAAAACACGAATACAACAACTTTCAACCATTATTTTAAATTATAATTTTACCCTTCAATTTCCAATTTCACAAATGTCTCACTAATATCTCAATTAGAGATTATTTGGTATCTAAAATATCTTGCTAATAGTATCTCAATTAGAGATTTTTTTTATCTCTTATGTCTAAATTGACTATTGTTAATATTACTGATATCTTAAAATTTATTGTATAATACCTTTATCTAATCCCTTTGGCAACTTATTATGATACTTTTCTTTTACTTTACTAAATTAAATTGTAATTCTTATAACTCATTCGTGCGTCGCACGTTACGATACTAGTATATACATAGATGAGAGAGATGGCGAGGGCAGGGGAAGGAAACGTGAGGCAGAGGGCGGCGAGGCACGAAGGTGGTGGTGGTCAAGTACGACAGAGCAAATGGGGGACACGATTATATTTTGTTATTTATTTGGATGTAGCAACGAAATTAAATTCGTTGCTAACCCTATTGTCACGTGTGCACTCCATTA
This sequence comes from Stephania yunnanensis, assembly GCA_039657365.1. Classification (NCBI taxonomy): domain Eukaryota; kingdom Viridiplantae; phylum Streptophyta; class Magnoliopsida; order Ranunculales; family Menispermaceae; genus Stephania; species Stephania yunnanensis. The sequence continues at coordinate 45,261,968 of CM077585.1, read as the reverse complement.
TGTTGTTATTCGGTCACTAAGCATTAGCGACAATATTATTTACTACTTTTAATATATACACGACTTTTAAAATACGAAAATCAATTTTGTTTTCTCAAATAATTTTAATTGATCAATTAGTTTAATTTTTTTTAAAAAAATTTAATGCAACTAGATTGTTTTTCTACGAGTGTATATAGTAATTAGTATATATATATAAAATAAAATCTTTACCAAAAAAATAAAATAAATACATTATTTTAGGACATATCTGATAAAAAATATAGTAAGTTGTAATGAAGGGACACCAAATTAAAATTTATTAGGACATTTGTTTGAAATGTCCTAAACATATATAGTTTTTAGGGCATTTGCTTAAAAATGTCCTAAAAAGCTTCACATTTAGGGCATTTGCTTAAGAATGTTCTAAAAAGATTCACATTTAGGACATTTGCTACATGATGTCCTTACAAAGTTTATATTTAAGATATTTAAATAAAAATGTAGTACTAAGTGTTTATGAGGATATTCATAAGAAAACTTCATAATTAAAACTATGACATTATAAGATAATATCCTAAAAGCAATTAGCCGGAAACCAATATTTTGGCGGGAACTATTATTAAGATAGTGTTGGAACGTCTTGAAATTAAATTATTTAAAGGCAACTAGAAAACGTCTTTAAAAGCATGTTTGAGGACGTTTGTATGTAAACATCCTACGTTGTACCTTGCAGCCAGTATATGAAGGATGAAGCTAAGAAAAATGTCCTCGTAGATCACTTTTTAGGATATTTGCATATAAACGTCTTAATACAAATGTCCTCAAAAGCCTTTTTTTTCTTGTAGTGGCTATCTATAAGTGATTCACGCTGTTTGTGTATAGTCACGGCGTTGCCACAACTTCGACATTTATGTGTAAACTTTTCTCCTCTCAGTAGGCTCGCTGTATGTATTGGCCCGGCGGCGTATGTGTAACTTCACAGCGCTGCCATAGCTTCGAGTATACTGCACCATTTCGTTGATTTGCAAGCCTTTTCCATGCTTTGCCCATGCCTTGCACTCTCTTTCCACGATGTTACCGGTCTATGCTACAATGTCTAAGTGTACTTTTGTGTTTTTTCTTCTCATTTCATCGTGAAACCACTCTTTTTGTCTCTTTTATACCTTGTATACCTGAAAACATATAAATATCATCAATTAGAGTTCATTCCAAAATATTTAGTCCAATTATACATCTAAACTAGTCCTGTATATAAGTCTAATAAAATGCTTATGAAATATCTATAAACTTAAGATTTTGCACGTCCCAAGCAAAAGTGTGTTCTACTAAGTAAGCTTACTAGTATCTTTTAATTCAACTAAGTTCAAGTTAATAATCCACTCAAGAGTTTTTTCTTTATAAAAACTAATATTTTCAAAATAATGTAGCTTTAACAACACATATAATTCACTTTCGAAACCCAAAAGTAGTCCATAACCAAAACCATCATTACTCACAAGTTTATTTCACCTCGACACTAAAGTAGTAAGAGTACAATCTCATGATTTCTCATTAAGCTTAAGAATTCACAAATAAACATAGATCATACTATTTTTGTAGAATTTAGTACTTCAAAAGTCCATAGGGCTTCATATAGTTGGAAGGAAAACTTAACTCAACTAAGTTACTTGTACTCGAGCTAAATCTTTTCATTTGAAGAGTTTTAATATAACTTTTGCATTTCTTTCTTTTTATTTATCTCTCTTCTTTTCTCCTTATATATTTTTAGTCATACGGTCCCTGCTCATTTTTCTATGAATTTCGTTTTTCTCACTTTTTCCAACCATCAAGTTCTCTACTCATTTTCCTGTAGAACTTGTGAGACTCTTTAATTATTTATTTTAAAACTCTTCTTAGCACTTCTCACTTTCACTCTATCAAGTGAGTTTTAACTTCTACTTTTTATTAAACATCATGTTTATCTCTTCACCTTATAGATCTAACTTTTTCTACAAGAAGTGTTCTAGTATTCTTCTTGCTTTTATTTCAAGTTCACGGTCTACTCTAAATCTAAGTTTCTAATCATGAAATTATAGTGTTGTTTGCTACAATTCTTATTTTCTTTGAAAATTCTATCACTCTCTTGAGTTTCATTTCAACAAGATACTTGTATTTTTACTCATCCTCAATTAAAGGCATGAACTTAACAAATGAGTTACTAATTCATTACTATACTACTATATATAATCTAATCATGCTACTTCTGCACATTTAAATAATAAGTAAATGAAAAAATGCACTATCATTTTTTCTTTTTAACTGCTTCAAAAATTAAATTTTACGATCATAACTACAATGTTTATCTTTATTTCACCATTTCTTACCACTTCCTATAATGTTGATGCCCTAAACTTAAACCACCTATAATATTAATGCTCCCAAACTTAAACCAAACATTGTCCTCAATGATTAAAAATAAGCCTGAAATATAAAAACATTAAACACAAAATATATATAATAGAAATTAAGATCTAAACATAAAAATACATAAACATAAAATTTAAACAACTATAAAATGAGAAAATATTCTAAATTTAAAAATAATCGGTATTAATGTATCTCTCATCTCTCCAATTCTGTTGCGAGGATTTTGCATATGGTGAGACTTCTTCATTCTTATGAAAATTCACCAAACGAATGGTTTTTTTCCTAAAGATTTGGCACAAAACTTTCAAAATTAGGAAACTACTAAAATATTTGGATTGTTCTAATTAAACAAAGTAAATAATTGAAATTCAAAAATTGAAATTAAAAACCCCTGAGCTACCTCCCAGTAGCGCTTCATTTAACGTCATTAGCCCGATGTCTTTTCGCTCGCTTTAGTCCGAGTCTAAATCAAGGTACGACATGACTTTGGATGTTTGAAATAATTGATCATCCACGAATTCTTTTGTTACCGGCTTCCATGTATCACCTTCTTTTTGAGATAACCTAAATAGATGGTCTGCAACTAAATCTTCATTACTCTTTTTATCTTTAGTTTCCAATTCAAAATCTTGGAATAATAAAACTCATCGAATCAACCTTGATTTTGCATCCTTATTTACAAACAAATAACGGATTGTTGTATGGGTGGTGTACACAGTGACTTTTAATCGCACTATGTAAGCTCTAAACTTGTTACTTGCAAACACCGCTGCCAATAACTCTTTTTTTGGTGGTAGTATAATTTTTTTGGATCCAATGTTTTGCTTGCATAGTATATAGCTATAAATGTTATATCTCTTTGTCGGCCTAACACTACTCCTACTGCATTGTCACTTGCATCGCATATTATTTCAAAGTTAGATTATCAATTTGATACTATCACTATTAGTGCTGAAATCAAAGCTATTTTCAAGGTCTTACATGTCAATAATTAGGTATATTATATAATGTAATTTATGTTAATTTTAGATATAAATGATGATATTACAATAGTTATTCTCTTATTTTTGTAATTTGAAGATTTAATTAGAAAAATAAAAAATGAAAGCAAAAAAAGGAAGAAGAGCAATATAGTTAGACCGGAGAACAAAGTCGGTGATACAAAATTACACAAGAGGTTTTGTCTAAATTGGCAGCAGAGAAGAGCCAACGAATCATTAGCAAATTGGAGTTTACGGTAGGAATCGTCAGATGAATCAGTGGAGTACAGAGACCAATTTCTAGTGGCTAACTCAGCGATTCGTGAAAAGAATGGTATAGTTGACAAATTCTAAGGTCAGTTATGAGTTTTTTAGATTAATATGAAGAACTTGAGTTTATCTATAATTCGTATAGCTTAGGAAACAATAAATAGGATTTTAGGGCTTCGAAATTAGCACTCTGGAAGTACTCTCTCTGAGCCTTTTTTATTAGCCATTAGTTAGATTTTTATTGAGTTTATGTTTGAAACTAAATTGGAGCTTTGTTTATTTCAATAAGAGGTACTTATTTAATTATGTCTTTCGATTATATTATTGCATTGTTTGTTTTCAGCATGAGTGAGTAGTTTATTAATCTAAACAAACTCTAGACATGTATATACTTTGGATTGTTATATAGTTATGATTAAGGAATCTTGTACTTAATACTTTAAATCTAATCATACACAACAATTATAATTTTAATAAGTTGTTTTTGCATATTACAACTAATGAAGATTGATGTTACATGCATAGTTGCAAATATGCATTGTGATATATGATTTTATGAGTCTATGTCTACGATTATTGTCAACAATTATAGAAGTAGTAACTAGACTTAATCTATAGGATCATATTACTCGAATGGATGTTCTAGGCGATTATGTTCTAAGTTATTTATTGATTGACGTATTCTGATAAATATTTGATTTAGATTAGGCATGATTTTCATTAAGTGTTAATGTTATTGTAATTTCTATTTTATTGCATTTTATCAAATAGGTAGGCTTACAATGATAAGGATATGGCTTAGTTTTCATTGAATATAGGAAAATCGATGGTTTGCTAAAGGCTATCAACCTATTATGAATTAAGATTTAATGATTTCAAAATTTCATGTTATATGATTATAACTAGGTTACGAGTTGATGTTATGTTCTAGTGTTTGAATGCAATCCAAGCATATAAAATTGTTTAATAGGGATTTTGTTTAGATGTGTATTTAGATATTTATATTATATTGAATTTGAATTTCATTTAATTAAGTTTGCATTGAATTGTTTGAATTAGTTTAGTTAGTTTGGTTGATAAAGTTAGTAATTATATTTTTAGTTATTTAGTATTTTAATTCCGTTTAATTAGATTAACTAAATTAAGAAAAATAAGAAAAATACTTTCCTTAAAAGTTTTCAAAATCCATGTGGAGATGATATCTCAGTTACCACTTCTACAAATAATAGGAAAATAAGGGAAACTATTTTGCACGCTCGACATGTGTCAATTTTTTACACTGTTACTAGAAATTTTTAAATAACTTCTTAGGATTTTAGATGTTGTATGGTCTCCACATTTCGTCACTCAAATTCTACAGGATCTTTACATTCGTTCGATCCTGAAACAGATAGAACTTTTAATCGAAGTTTAAGACAACAACTTAGGAAAATTTAGTTAATAGGATGGAGGATAACAACAATAATAATAATGATAATGTCATTGATAGTAATAATGCTAATAGAATTATACTTAATAATAACAACAATAATAGAGAACTTGCTTTTAGACAAGCAAATCAAAATGTTACAGCATGTGAGAGCATATGAGCCTATGTGCATAACATACCTCGATGGATTTTCTTAATTTGAACTTAGATCTGGATTTATTGGTGCCTTACATAACTTCTATGGTAAAGACAATAAATACCCATAGAAATTCATAAGGGAGTATCAACAAAAAGTTAATAGGATGAAACTAAGAAAAAATACCCTAGAACAAGTTAAACTTAAAGCTTTTATTTTTGTATTGAAAGATCAAACATAAGATTGGTTGTCTATCTCACTTAAGATTTAAGAACTACATGGACTTAAATGTTAGAAGCTTTACTAGGTGAATAAATGCTTGCTAGAAAATTTAGTTCCTATAAAAAGCAAATCACAAGTGCAAAGATAAAAGATGATAGAAATTTTAATGAACTCAAAGATAGATTTCAAAGATTAATTTCTTCTTGTACACAACATGGATATACTCAAAAGAGCTTTATTAGAATATTTTTAAGAATGACTTAATCACTTTAAACAAAGGTTATTAGATAAAGTATGTAGTGGATCTGTGACGACCCCTTCTCTAAATAAGGGCACCGCCCGACCTAATCCCTTAATTAAGCCCTAATATCCTCTATAAGACCTAACAAGGAACTAGTCGGCCTTATTTAAACACCTAAATCCTACAAATTATGCTACCTCCTACAATTATCAAACTAGTTCTACTGACTAACCTATGGTTGTCTATAAATTTGACTTTAGTTAAAAAAATTTTAATCTAACAAGTTATTCAGCGGAAGTCTTATTTCATTACTAGTGGACATTAGATCATAAGGCCTAACCTATTGTGGAAAAAACTAGGAAATAGAGATCACATGCATATATAAACAAAAATGGTGATATAGACAACATGTGTCTAGTTCTATATTCCTATCACTCAACCTAAAAGGCAAAATAGCATGTACATAAAAATGTAATACAAAAGAATACAAAACGTACAAAACTATGTCGTAGCAGTCCTCCACCGGCTTAGAGGTATTCACAAATCTTCTCTTTGCCTGGTCTGCTACTCAGCTGATCTGCACCCACCGTCACAAACTAGATGGTGAGTACGTAAAATTATTTAAGTAATACCGAGAGACATTGATCCACATTCTCAAACAGGCAATAAGTATCAAACGACATAATTTAAATAGCAACTATGTTAAAGGAAACATCATGCGAAAAGATACATGAGTTAACCAAATATGAAACTGACTCAACGCTAAGTAGTAATGGATTATGGTCGGTTAGTCGTGATCTTCATCACCTCAGCGTGATTACAATTTGAGCTCTACTCTATATTATTTCAGTACAAATTGAGCTTTATATCATAATTTCAAAAGGTTGTACTTACGATTACGTCTTTTCTATTCCAAGTGAATTAGTCGTCACCGGAATGTATACTTGCTAACATACCCGAGTTTTAAAATCGTCATGCTTACCCAAGTTATTCTTTCGCTAACAAACCCCAAGGTCTGGTAACCCGATTCAAGGCACGTTACCCCGTGTGTCAAGCAAGGTAGTGGAGATACTCCATAACATCCCGGAAAGTCTAGTGAGCCCGTATGAAAGCTAATTTCTATCATCAAATGAACCTAACCACAAGAACCACTTTCATTTTCAATAATGACTCAGTAATAGAATCCAAGAAATGTAACTACATACTAATGCACAAAGGATTAGAGTAAAAAAGAAACAACTAACATTATAGCATGCTATATAACTGACTTTCATACACAACAATCAACATGACAAAATAGAGAAATTGGAATCAATGATAAACACAACAGAGTATGCTATGAGCAACATCATCAAATGAGAACTGAACAAGTCAGAGCATATGGATGTCAAAGGCAATTCAGTTCGAATAACATAGAATAAATAAACAAACGGAATGAAATGTAAATAAAAGTCTCAATCGGTTTACTTACATACACACATCAATTCCTAAGCTATCCGGCTTTTTGTCGCATCGATGTACACACCCAATGCCCCGTAATAGCACCTTTAAGGTCCTAACATTTGATAATTTATCAATTTAGATTCAAGCTTACGTATTTAAAGTTCCTAAATTGTCGAAATCGATCAAAATCGAATTCGAGACCAATTTGCTAATTTTGCATTTTTCTAGGTAAAACCCTGGTATAACGTCTCAACCCACTTTTGAATTCTTCACTTTTATGGAAATATCGAATTTCTATTGATTTGAGTCACAAATATATTCTTCCATATTTTTCTGGAATTTTCTTAAATTTTTCCATATTTTTATCTATTTTCTGGATGTTATTTTATTAATAATCAATTTAATTTAATTAAATAATTAAAATATATATATTTATATATACGTATATATATTATTTATTATTATTTTTTTTAGGGTCCGGGTCAACTCGACCCGGTCCAGTCGGACTGGGTCGGCCCGACTCGACTCGCATGTGAGTATCCCGGGTCGGGCTACCCCCCATCTTCTTCTTCGTGCTTTGGTTTTTTTTTTCTCTCTTGAGGAGCTTGGGGTTGGCTCCCATCTCCAACCCCAACTGGAGTCGATGGCGGGGAGACACCCTTGCCATCTCCCTCCTCACACCTCTCGGCCTTCATGGATGGCCGAACCTTCCATGGAGGTCGTCATGGCCACAACAACAACAAACCACACAACGACAACAACACTCACCTTGATCTCCTCTTCTTCGAGCTTTCTTCTTTTTTTCTCTCTCTCACTTTCTCTTTCTTCTCCTTCTTCTTCCTGGTTTCTCTTCTCTGTTCTCTGCATTTTTTATCCCTCCACTGACTTTAGACAATCGAATAGAAGATAAGTTTGGACTTTGATATATATATATATATATATATATATATATATATATATATATATATTATATATATATTAACCACTAACATATCTTATTTCATTTTTTAATTTTAGGTAATATAATTGAACTAGTTACACTTACCCCACGAGCTGCCGCCTTGGGTCCACGTCGGCACGCGACTCGAGGCGCGCCCTCCGCTAGTTTCGATATATGCATACCCGTAAATGACTTAGTCTTCTACACTTATACATTACACTAGGCATACACCACACAAATGTAACATTTACCTTGGCCACTGTGCTCGGTAATGACACGTATCTCGCTGCGGGTCCCAAGTCACGGGTCATTGTGTCCTGATTAATGAATTAAACGTGCATTAATTATTTGGGTCGTGACAATACTTCCCAACTAATATGAAGTTTTCCTCGAACTTAAACTAAATAAATTTTAAAATACCTGACTTGAAGAGGTACGAAAATATATCTCAAATATAGTTTTCCCATTCCCAAGTGAGTTACGAATCTCCATTAAACTGTCACTTGACTAATACCTTATGGATGACTTGATTCTTAACTGCTGTACCCTTCGATCAAGGATCTGGACTAGTTGCTCTTCATATCAAATATCTTCACTCAAATCAATGTGACTCAAGTCCAATGTCCGTCTTTCGCTTGCCATTGACTTAGCTAGTCGAAGCATCGATATATGAAACACTAGATGAATTCCCGACATTTGTGGAGGTAATTCTAGCTCATATGCAACCTTTCCAACCCGTTTCTTGATCTTGAAAGGCCCGATGAATCTCGGTGCTAATTTGCCTTTCAAACCAAATCGATGATGACCCTTACGAGGATAGACCTTTAGATACATTAAAGCTCCCTCATCGTGCGTGACATCGCTGCGATACATGTATGCATACTTCTTTTGCCTCTCTTGGGATCCCTTAAGCTTCTAGCGAATCTGTCTTACCTTTTATGTGTGATCGACAACAATTTCAAGCCCTAACAAATCCCAATCTTTGACTCAGCCTAACAAGATAGCGAGCGACATGGTCTGCCATATAACGCCTCAAATGGCACCATTTCAATGCTCACCTGATAACTGTTGTTGCATGCAAATTCACACAACGATAAATACTCTTCCCACGATTTTCCAAACTCAAGTACACACGCCTTGAGCATAATTTTGAGAGTTTGAATCAACCTCCCAGTCTACCCATCAGTCTGAGGGTGAAAGGTTGTGCTAAACTATAAGCACGTACCATACTGCTCCTGCATACTCCGCCACATCCTGGACGATTACATAACATCTCTGTCTGACGTAATAGTCAAAGGTACTCCATGCAGCCTGATGATCTCTCTCTCGAACAATACACTTAGTTGGTCTAATGTGTAATGAGTTGCCATTGGTATGAAATGGGCAGATTTCATCAATCTGTCCATAATCACCCAGATAGAATCATGTTGATGAACAGTCTTCGGCAGACTCCTCGAACAAAATCCATGGCTATGTATTCCCACTTCCATCATGGAATGGGAAGCGGTTGTAGTAATCCTCCAAGTTTACGATGCTCTGCCTTCACCTGCTGGCAGATCCCACATTTCATAATAAACTCTAATATGTTCGCTTTCATCCCAGGCCACCAAAAATGTCTTTTCATATTATGGTACATTTTGCTTATTCCTGGATGAATAGTGAATCAGGAACTATGTGAATCTTGAAGAATCTCATCTCTCAGCTCTGCCACTGCATCGGTATCCACAATCTGCCTCAAAATTTGAAACATTGATATGTCGTCTCAGTCCGGTCAGTACACTCGAGACTCTGAGCTAACTCATTGAATCTCAGATATAAAATGTCAATTTTTGGTCGACCTATCTCGACCTCACTTTCGGGACCCGCGTCGTTAGAAATATCTAACCGAGTCATCATCGCCGCCTCCTCGAGTAAGCCATACTCGTACGTCATATGATAACTAAACATCTCGACATCTCCAGTCGGAACCCTACTCAGCGCATCTGCAACGACATTAGCTTTTCCTGGATGATATTCCAAAGAAAAGTCATAGTCTTTCAAAAGTTCTAACCATCTGCAATGTCTCATGTTTAACTCTTTCTGTGTGAAGAGATATTTCAAACTCTTATGGTCAGTATAGAATGTGAACTTCTCTCCATACAGATAATGTCTCTATATCTTTGGAGTAAACACTACCTCCGCCAACTCTAAGTCATGAGTTGGATAATTCTTCTCATGTATCTTAAACTGTCTTGATGCATAGGCCACTGTGCATTTTTCTTGCATCAACACACAACCTAAACCCATATGAGAAGCATCAGTGTACACCATGAAACCCTATCTAGCCTCTACAATATCATCACTGGTGCGGTAGTCAACAATTTCTTCAGTTGAGCAAATGCCTCCTCGCATTCCTCAGAACAATGACATTTAACGTCTTTCTGGGTCAACTTAGTCATTGGTGAAGCGATCTTCGAAAAATCCTTCACGAACATTCCGTAATAGCCTGCTAACCTTAGAAAACTCCTAATCTCAGTCACTGACGTGGGCGTTGGCTAATCCAAAATCGCCTGAATCTTTGTTGGATCTACAACAATACCCGCTGCTCCAACAATATGACCCAAAAACTTGACCTCAAATAACCAAAATTCACCTTTACCGAATTTGGCATATAGTATGTGCTCCCTGAAAGTCTACAACGTCTCCCTGAGGTGTTGCTCATGATCTTCTCGAGTTTTCGAGTACACCAATATATCATCAATAAACACGATCACAAAGCTGACAAAAAATGGTCTCATTACTCGGTGCATCTAATCAAAAACATGGCAGGAGCATTAGTCAAACCGAACGGCGTAACTATGAACTAATAGTTCCATACCTCGTACTAAACATTGTTATGGATCTATCATCCTCCCTGATCCTCGGTTGATGATACCCTATCGTAGATCTATCTTGGAGAAAATTGCGTTCCTCTCAGCTAATCAAATAAATCGTCGATACGCGGTAATGAATACTTGTTCTTGACTATGACCTTGTTCAATTGTTTGTAATCAATACACAGTCTTAAAGTACCATCCTTCTTCTTCACAAACAGGACCGGTGCTCCCCATGCTGATATCGAATGTGTGATGAATCCTTTCTCACTCAATTCTTGCAATTATTTCCTCAATTTTCCAAATCTCATGGAGCCATGCGGTATGGTGGTATTGATATCGATTCGTACCAGGTACCAACTGAATAATGAAATCGATCTCCCTCGATGGTGGTAATCCAGGTAAGTCTTTCGAAAACACATTCTGAAACTCACACACAACCAGAATCTCTTCAAGTTTAGGTCCATGACTCTCTGCAACGATATATATCGATACAAATGTCTCAATCTCCCCACTAGTCGCAAGCCGACCTCGAGTGCCCTCAATACCGCTATACAGTCGCCGTAGAATCGCAAATATCGCTGTTTTCATAAAACAGTCGATATGAGCATGATATGATGCTAGCTAATCCATCCCTAGCAACGTATCGAATTCCAGGAATTTTAGAACCACCGAAGTCTACGGTAACTTCAAACATCTCTCCAAAGAATTAGGGTACATTCTATCTCCACCTGCAATATTCAAAATCAAATGGACTCCGACACTAACCAATTTCAACCTCAACATGCCGACCATGCGACCGGAAATGAAAAAAATTGTAGATCCCGAATCAAATAAAACATAAGCTTGATGACCACAAATGGAAACCATACCTTTAATAAGTTTTCGTGTAGCATCTACGTTAGGCTGTGCAACCACATGAACAACCTCTCGATGCTGTGGTGGAATCACTGTCGCTGGCTATGAACAGTCTCGAACCACATGTCCAACCTAGCCACATCGAAAACAAGTAACTGCTCTAGATTAACCCTGCGTCCAATCCTGGGCTTGTGCGGTTGCCTGTCTCTGCCCTGGTCTGGAACTATCTCATCTTGTCCCCTACCTCTACCTCTGCCTCTACCACCGTGTTGTTGATGTAAAGCTGATGGTGCTAGTAAAGTAGACGTAGCAGGAGCTGGCAATGTAGGTCTAACTGGTGGTGGTACGGGAGTCTACCCACAAGTGTCTGCAAAGGTGTAGGAGATGCTACATAAGGCGCAATTGCCCCCTGAATACCTCTATCCCATCTCCTCGGTCATTTGCCCTTCTGTCTCCTCCATTCACTCTCAACCATTCGATCGGGTGTCATCGCGGGTACTAAAGGTGTCACGTTAGTAACTCGACTCATATAATATGTCTCGTGAGCAAGTGCACGCTCAAAAACCTCTCCCAGTGTCTGAGCACCTGAACCGACCACTTAAAACCCAATATCCGGCCTCAGTCCGTCGCCAAAATGATACGCATCATCGCCATCCTCATTCACAAAATCTCTGGTAAACTACCTTAGATAGCCGTATATGTCTCGGTAGCTCATTATTGTCTCGTCGGCTCCTTGTCTCAAATTCATGAATTCCTTCCTCAACCTTTTCATCACTCCAGATGGGAAGTATTGCTGATAGAACTTAGTCTTGAAGGCATCCCAAGACTCAAACTCTTCCTCAGAACTATCGTCACATGCCACCACACACGACGTCTCGCTATAAGGTGTACGACAAAATATCTGCTTTAGTCTATTATCAATCTGCAAGACTCTATGTAACTTCTCATGCGACAGGACCATTTCTCGATCTTTTCAAAATCTCTTCGACCGTCAAAGTATATCGGTTTCAATCTGATGAAATCTTTCACAAGCTGAACTATCGTTGTCGAACTAACTGATAGGGGTGTGGAAGATCGTGTAGACATTGTCTCTACTGCTGGAGCTACTATCATTGGTGTTACAAGTACGACTAGCACTCAGTCGGTACTATAGTCTCGGTAGGACCTTATGTCTGAGCTTGCTGTGCTGGTGGAGCAAATTGGGAAGTCATCAATACAATGAAATCCGCCAACTGCTAACCCTGAGCAGCTAATCGATCTGAAAGCCTATGTAAATCCTCCGCTGATGGTATCAAATACTGGATGCCACTCGCACCAGCATCACCGCTATAGCGTGACTCCGCTATCTATGACCGCAAATGGATAACGAACGAGAATCGGCTACTTTGTGGAATAACGCATATACACACATAACAAAATTAACATCCATATAGCTATATCAAATCCCCAACTCATGTTCACTCAATTCCCAATTAATAGTTTATAGGCGAGGATCATCTTATTTTTCACCAATAACTAAGATTATATAGTGTCTACATTTCTTAAATCTTTTAATTGTTTCTAGCTGAACTAGATAGGTCGTTCACTACATATTGTAGTTTGTGGTATCATATTGTAGAAACCGGTGACTCTACAATCGTAAGTGTATCGGGCTTAGGTAAACAATAGCTCCGATACCAACTATGTTGGTATCATATTGCCTTAAGCCATATAGTTCTCTAAATTGGGCTCTAATACCACCTGTGATGACCCCTTCTCTAAATAAGGGCACCGCCCGCCTAATCCCTTAATTAAGCCCTAATCTCCTTTAATAACCTAACTAGGAACTTGTCAGCCTTATTTAGACACCTAAATACCTACAAATTATGATACCTCCTACAATTAACAAACTAGTTCTACTGACTAACCTATGGTTGTCTATAAATTTGACTCTAGTTAATTTTTTTATCTAACAAGTTATTCAGCGGAAGTCTTATTTCATTACTAGCGAACATTAGATCCTAAGGCCTAACCTATTGTGGAAAAAACTAGGAAATAGAGACCACATGCATATATAAACAAAAATGGTGATATAGACAACATGTGTCTAGTTCTATATTCCTATCACTCAACCTAAAAGGCAAAATAGCATGTACATAAAAATGTAATACAAAAGAATAAAAACGTACAAAACTATGTCGTAGCAGTCCTCCACCGGCTTAGAGGTAGTCACAAATCTTCTCTTTGCCTGGTCTGCTACTCGGCTGATCTACACCCATCGTCACAAACTAGACGGTGAGTACATGAAATTATTTAAGTAATATTTAGAGACATTGATCCAAATTCCCAAACAGGCAACAAGTATCAAACGACATAATTTAAATAGCAACTATGCTGAAGGAAACATCATGCAAAGAGATACTTGAGTTAACCAAATATGAAACTGACTCAAGGCTAAGTAGTAATGGATTACGATGGGTCGGTCGTGATCTTCATCACATCAGCATGTCATTTACAAATTGATCTTTGTTCTATATTATTTCAGTAAAAATTGAGCTCCATATCATAATTTCAAAAGGTCGTACTTACGATTACGCCTTTTCTATTCCAAGTGAATTAGTCGTCAACGGAATGTATACTTGCTAACATACCCAAGTTTTAAAACTTGTCATGCTTACCCAAGTTATTCTTGCGCCAACAAACCCCGAGGTCCGGTTAACCCGTTCGAGGCACGTTACCCTATGTGTCATGCAAGGTAGTGGATAAATTCTCTAACATCCCGAAAAGTCTAGTGACCCCCGTATGAAAGCTAAATTTCTATCATCAAATGACTCTAACTACAAGAACCACTTTCATTTTCAATAATGATTCGGTAATAGAATCCAAGAAATGTAACCGCATACTAATGCACAAAGGATTAGAGTTAAAACAAAACAACTAACATCATAACATGCTATATCACCGACTTTCATACATAACAATCAACATGACAAAATAGAGGAATTGGAATCAATGATAAACACAACAGAGCATGCTATGAGCAACATCATCAAATGAGAACTGAACAAGTCATAGCATATGGATGTCAAAGGCTATTTAGTTCGAATAACTGAGAATAAATAAATAAATGGAATAAAATGTAAATAAATGTCTCAATCAGTTTACTTACATACACACAACAATTCCTAAGCTATCCGGCTTTTCGTAGCGTCGATGTACGCATTCATTACCTCGTAATAGCTCCTTTAGGGTCCTAACATTTGACAATTTATCAATTTAGACTCAAGCTAACGTATTTAAAGTTCCTAAATTGGTCGAAGTCGGACAAAATCGAATTCAGACTAATTTGCCGATTTCTCGTTTTTCAAGGAAAAACCTTGTATAACGTCTCAACCGACTTGCGAATTCTTCACTTTTATGGAAATATCGAATTTCTATCGATTTGAGTCACAAATATATTTTTTCCTATTTTTTGGATTATTCTTTAATTTTTCCATATTTTTATCTATTTTCTGGAATTTATTTTATTAATAAACAGTTTAATTTAATTAAATAATTTAATATATATATATTTTTATTTTATTTTTTATTTTTTAGGGTGGGTCTGGGTCAACTCGACCCGGTCCTCCTCGGGTCAGGGTCGGGGTCGGCCCGGCCCACCCGGGCTCGAGTCGGCCCGGCCCACCCGGGCTCGAGTCGGCCCGACCCGACTCATATGAGGTAGCCCGACTGAGGCTACCCCCCATCTTCTTCCTCGCACGAAGTGCTCTGGTTTTTTTTTTTTTCTTTTAAGGAGTTGGGGTTGGCTCCCATCTTCGACCCCAACGGGGTCGATGGCAGGGGAGATACCCCTGCCATCTCCCTCCTCACACCTATCGGCCTCTATGGATGGTCGAACCTTCCGTGGAGGCCGCCATGGCCACGACAACAACAAACCACACAACGACAACGACACTCACCTTGATCTCCTCTTCTTCGAGCTCTCATTCTCTTTCTCTCTCTTTTTTTTCTCTCTTTCTCTTTTCTTCTCCTTCTTCTTCCCGGTTTCTCTTTTTTTTCTCTGCATTTTTTTCTCCCTCCACCGACTTTAGACAATCAAATAGAAGATAAGTTTGGACTTTGATATATATATATATAGTATGTGGTCACATATTAACCAATAACATATCCCATTTCATTTTTTCATTTTAGGCAATATAATTAAACTAGTTACACTTACCCCACAAGCTACTGCCTCGGGCCCACGTCGGCATGCGATTCGAGGCGCGTCCCCGCTCGTCTCGGTATCTGCATACTCATAAATGACTTAGTTTTCTACACATATACATTACACTATGCATACACTACACAAATATAACATTTACCTCGACCACTGTGCCTCGGTAGTGACACGTATCTCGCTGCGGGTCCCATGTCACAGTCGTTTTGTCCTGATTAACGAACTAAATGTGCATTAATTATTTGGGTCGTAACATGATCTTTATTTTGAAACAAGACCTACTTTAGCTAAGGAAGCAATTAATAAAATAGCTTAACAATCTAAGCAATATGGTGAAAAGGTTGAGTCCTAAGGATAGAAACTTTATGAAGTTGATAATAGAAGAAATAATACGTCCGATGATAAAACTGATGAATTATCTAATATGGTTAAGCTGTTAATTAAAGATAGATCTAATCAAGGTAAAGCTTGTGGATTCTGCAATGAGGTTACACGTCTTACGCATGCGTGTCCTACTTTACATGAAGAAAATATTGAAGAGGTCAACGCAATGATGAATTGATTTTTGGTCCTCTAAGAAATCAAAATAATATTAATAGTTAATATCATGGAAGGCAACACCTAAATCTTAGTTATGATCCTCAAAATCAAAATTATAATACTTATAGACCAAGAGCTCAAATGCAATTTGCTCCTAATCAATAACCTTAATAAAATGCTCAAACTACAAAATCAATTTTAGAGCAAATCTCGCATAATTTTATGAACTTGAATTATCAAACTTTACACAGATTTCTCAAAATCAGACTAAGACTGATATTACTATTAATGAACTAAAAAATCAGTCAAGTTAAATGAATTTACAAATAAATAGGTTAAGTACTCAACTGAGTAATCAAGCTAAGGCACTTACTCAAGCTACTACTGTTCCTACTAATCAAGTACAAGTTAATATTTTTTTCAGTGATGAGAAAAACGCACCTATATCTTAAAAGATACTTAAACAAAGTAATAAAAAACATGTAAAACTATTGAAGAATAAGAAAAAATAATAGCTAATGTCATTCATACAAGAGAATGGACGGTTGAACAATTAAAATATATACTTTTTCCTGAAAGGTTATACCTATGGTATTTAGCCAGAGTTGAAGTATTTGAAAAATATTTACAAAAGTATAAAATAATTGATAAGGATGAAAATGATAAGATTTTTGATAATTTGAATAAAGATATGTATTGATATTCTACCGTTTTATAATGATTAGCTGATGCTAGGGAGGAAAAATAATGAAGACATACTTGAAGCATTTAGAAAAATAAAAATTAATAAACAATTGATGGAATCAATTATGCAATTTTCTAATTATGAAAAAAAATTGAAAAGGATTCTCTGAATCTAAGGATAAATTTTTAGAAGAATCTAAAGAAAAATTAGGACAAAAGGTGTATGCTTTAACTAAAAAGAAATACTTGAGAAACGCTCTGATCCAGGAATGTTTGGAATTCTTATTACTTTAGAACTTTTTTTATAGATTTTACTGTGTGATCTTGGAGTATAAATTAATGTTATGTCACTTAAATTATATGAGTAATTGAAAATAGTTTCATTGACTAATACACCTATTAATCTTACCTTAACTGACAACACATTTATTAAACCTTATGGTTTACCAAAAGATGTCTTAGTAGAAGTAAATGACTTAGTATTTCTAGCTGACTTCTATGTCATGGAAATGGGAGAATCAATATCATTTAAATCTCTGCATATACTTTTAGGAAGACCATTTCTTAAAATAGGTAAAACAAAGTTAGATATCTTTGAAGGAACAATGTCTATGGAATTTGGTTTAATTATGAAGTATATGTTACTAATGCAGTAATAATGGAAGATAAAAATGTTATGACAAAGAATGAACGAGTTAAGGATAATTCAAATGCAAAAATAATAACTCAATAATGGAGGGTAAATCAACCGAACAATGTTGAAAATAATTTGTAAAATGGAGGAATTTAAAGCTACGAAGAATAAGAAAAAGAAAAAGAAGAATCTAGCAATTTTTAAGCTTAATGATT
This sequence comes from Stephania yunnanensis, assembly GCA_039657365.1. Lineage (NCBI taxonomy): Eukaryota > Viridiplantae > Streptophyta > Magnoliopsida > Ranunculales > Menispermaceae > Stephania > Stephania yunnanensis. The sequence continues at coordinate 45,243,938 of CM077585.1, read as the reverse complement.
CAGGAGATATATACATAAATATAAAGGTCAAATGAGCTTGGTATTTTAAGACATGCTCTATAAACTACATGCTAATTCATTTTTTCTTCATAATTAACTAGAGTTGGATTTACTTTCTTCAGAAAAAGTTACTCTACTAAACAGTTATTCAGTGAAACCAATAGGAGTGGTTACTAATGTACCAGTTCAAATTGACAAGTATATTATTCCCACAAATTTTTTGGTTATGCCACACTTCATCAATGAAGATCCTCCATTAATCTTAGGACGACCTTTCTTAGCCACTTTGCAAGTTGTCATGGATACTCTGAACAAGACAATAACTTTTAGGGTGCATCGTCGAGCAACCACTTTTTGGAATAGCACTAGAGTGGAAAATCCTACATTTAAATGTATAGAACCAGTTTAGAACTACGTAGTTCAGTTGAGCCAACGATAGTAAACAAAAGTGCTATATGGGAAACAACCCATACTCTATATTTACTTTCAGTTTTAATATTATGATTAGTTAGTTGTTTTATATTCTTTCAATTTATAACTCTTATAATGGGGATATTTAAGAAATTTAATTTTGGAATAATTTCATGTAAGGGGGTGATCAAGACAATTTCTTTTCGTATTATATTGTCTTTACGCATTATTTTTATGTTAATCGGTTAGTTATAGTAATGAAGTTATTGTTTAGTACAAATTATGATAATTTTGACTAATTCAACCTTTTTATTGGACATATATGTGATGAATATATGAGAAAATCAATTAAATTGAAAAAATAGTTAAAATAGGTCAGCGATTTCCTAGCAAATCCAGTTTGTACTAGAATTCCCTGAGAAAATCGACATCATATTGCATAAATTTAAATGTAGTTTTAGGTCAGCGATTTGTCACTAATTTGCACTAATAACTAGGATTCGCTAAACTAATCGCTGAGCCACTAAGGCTCATTTTCATCAATTTAGGCAGTGATTTCCCAGCTGAAGCCACTTAAACCCTGAATCGCTGAGAACAAATCTGAATTTTCAAAATAGAAACCCAAAATCGCCACATTTATTCACTTCTCACTCACAAAGCATTACAACTTTTCAACCCAAAGACTAAAATCTTAACTAAATTCAATCTTCCAAAGCTAGATTTTAGTGTATTTAAGTGACTCCCACTTCAATCTTCACACATTTAACTCAAGATTTGGTGAATTTTTAGAGTGCATAACCAAATAACGCTAGAGCAAGTGGAATTCAAAGTTAGAGCTTGGAGGAGTGTTCTAGAGGAGTTTTGAATTCCAAACTTGGAAAATTCACTTTCAAGAAGGTAATCAATGAAAACCTGTCTTTTGTCAATTATATTTTTGGTTTTTCATGGATTTTTAGATTTTTATTTTGTTTAAAAGTTAAATTTTGAGATTTCTGCTCTAAATTGGTTTTAATGTCGAATATTCTCAATTATAATACTAGTATGGGAGTTGTGTGATAATTTGTTTATTGATATCGAATTTTCAAACTATTTTTTAGTATATGGCGAATGAAATAAATTTTATACACAAACAAATTTAAGAATAAGTTTCAAATGAGTTAAAGGGTTTTGTGTTTGTCTATCGCATGATTTGAATTACTTACAAATAATTGTTTTTATCGATGATGTTTTATTGATAAATTTCATATGAATTTCAAACTCTTGATTTATAAATGAATTTTTTCGATGAATTTCTCCTTATTAGATAGATAAGTCGAATTTTACCAAACATTTTTCTGAAAATTTAATTTTTAAATAGTTTTAAAATTTTATTCTTTTAATTATTGAAATGTCCGGAGTGGAAGGGGTTGAAATTCGATTGAGGAGAAAGGAAAGGAAGTTAGTAGAGAAAGCCAAGGATAAATATAAAGTTTATCCAATTAGACATGCAAAAATCTCGTTTAATACACCTAGGATTAGAACACAAAGAGAGCCTACTCACCTTTATCGTTTAGCTATGACTCTAAGGAAGAATATGAGGACGAGGATGAGGGAGTAGAAAAAACGATACCAAAGGAGTAAAGAATTATGTTCTTAGGAAGGAAACTTTTATCAATAAGAAGGCCTTTGACAAGTTTAAGAAAAATATAAAGAGAGGAATAAGTTTATCATGAAGAGGGGATTCAATGTGAAGAATAAGTTGAAATATAGGTCTAGGATTTTAGATATCATTAATGTGAGAAACTTGGGATCATTGACTAGGTACTATAACCATTTAGACCTTAAGGATGTTCTAGTGAAGGAATGCAACATTATAGTGAAAGAGTTTTACGCGAATGCTTATGTAAGTGACAACAAGATAGAGTTACTACTTTGAGGAAGAACAGTGGATTATTCTGCTGCGAGAATAAATCGATATTTTAGTTTATCAAAAGTTCACCAAAGAGAAAATGATGAATACTCAATGCCTGAATATTCGATTAAGTACTATTACGCTATTGAGAAGATTAGGGGAGGATTTGAGGGAATCCATGGTGATGGATTTATTTTAGACACAAAAAGATACCCGAAGCACATCACTACCATATTTTTTAAGAAGATCACAAAAACATGATGTTATTTCATCAACGTCAGCTTACAGCCAAGTATGTAACACTATGAGATCGTGAACTACAGAGCTATTTTGCATTACCATATTGTGAGGGATTGAGATATTTAGATTTTGGCAAGATTATCTATGAGTCGATAAGGAGTGCCATCACAATGAAGAAGAATGAAGGATTACCATTTCCTTTGATGATCACGGCTTTTTTGCAAAGTAGATTGAGTAAACATGGCAGGACTTTAGATGGATGTTTTACTAGAGAAGACCATCACGGATAAAGTAATATAAAGATATGAAAAAATTGATGGATATGAAAACTCTAAAGATGAAAAGGAGAAGGCTGAGATAGCTAGCAGAGACACGGAGCAAAAAAAGAAGGTTAGAGATGATACGAGGAGAGTTTTAGAAGAAATGTCGAGAGCTAGAAACTATCCGAATGTGGAGCAACCTGCTAGGGACTACGATGGGCTTTACACGGAGGATTTAAAGTTGGCCTTTATGGGTATAATACAGTGCAATCAAATGAGAACTCTAAGGAATCAAGAACTAGTGTTCGAGAACCAGAGGGCCTTAGTGAAGAGCATTCATAGGATGAAGAGGACGATGTCAAGGAGAAAGAAAAAACAATGAGGCGCAGAGGTTCTTGTACCATCTATACAAATGCAACTAATTAGTAATCGTATTTTTGATGATCAACAACCGTCAGGTCAAGACTACACCCTCTATGATCCCGTTGCTAGTTACCGATTCGAGAGGATTGATCCTGTGGTGGATGATGATGATGCGACCTCCAAATAACAACATTGATTTCTTTACTTTACTTTATCATATTTGTTTCTGAGTGATAATGTGTGAGGTCTTACATGTAAACTTATGATAATATATTATTTGTGATCCGTAGGTGGTGATATACTATATATGATTTGTGCTTAGTGATTTGATACATTTGATACTACATTACTAAATGATGATATTATGTGATGGTGATGATGATGCTACATTTCATACCTTGCTGATGATTATTCAGGTTGTTATGCACATTGTTTGATGAAATTTATATTTTGAGTTTATTCTTATATTGATTATCCAGTTTATGATTATATCAAATCGTTTATACTTCACGAGGTATATTTGTTTTGTTGGAAACTCAAATTAGTTTTTAAACGTTCATAACAAGGTTTGGCATGAGTTTGAGAGTATTTTAGGTGAAATATGACAATGATAGCGAAGAAATCGAGGAAAAAATGGAAAGGTAGAAGACAAGTTCAATATTTATGCAAAGTTCAAACTTTTGATCAGATATCTAAGTGAGTTGATGAAAATTTTCAAATTTCTTCCAAATTCAAGTAAGTATGAGTTTCATTTTAATTTATTTTTAGTTAGGAATATAATATAATGAATATATATTAAGTTTTTGAATGGAAGTGATATTTTTACTACCTAAATGAATTTTATGATAAAAAGAATCAATTTTTATACCATTTTGATTAACTTTACTAGTTGATGTACGCACTGGATTGATTGTCTTATGTTAGTCATGAGAATAGGTAGAAGATCGAAATAATAGTACGTGGTAAATGTCACACCCCCAATAGCGTGACCCGAGTAGGCTGGGCAGGGCAGCGTGAAACCTAGCAAATGACCGAGTTCCGGAGGACTCGGGTGGTTCTATGGAGGTTGGTTCCATGTGGAAAAGGTGTAGGCACGCCTTGGCACGGGCAATGGCGGACTTAGGCATGGAACCTTGGCACGGGCATAGGCGGACTTAGGTACGAGCCTTTGCAAGGGCACAGGCGGACTTAGGTACGAGCCTCGGCACGGGCAGAGGCGGACTTAGGTACGAGCCTTGGCACGAGCAAGGCCGAACCTAGGCAAGTTCCTTGAGCACGAGTAAGGCAATACCTTGGCGGATTCCTTGGCACGAGCAAGGTCATGTCTTGGCACGGGCAAAGTATACATTGACAAGGGTTGACAAATCTTGACTTGGGCGTTGACCTGGGTCAAAGTACGTTTGGTCTCATTTTGGGATGTTTTCTATTGGAGCTGAGGAAACGGCTTAACATCTACTATAAGGAGAAGTGGTCTCTCCTAGGGGTGGCATGGGCACGGTAGCAAGGAGGACCCTCGAGCATGCTTTGGGCACCATCCCAAGGCAAGACCCTCGGACCCATGGTCCGGCCACCCTGAGCCGGTGGGACTCGATCGAGCCCCGGCTACACCGAGGGTGGCTAGGCACAGCCAGGCATCACTAAGCAATTCCTGTCCCTCAGAGAAGCATGGACCACGCCCCTTGAGGCGTGGGTAGACCGAGTCAAAGTAGTTCCGAGCGGTTGGGTAACTACATTGGTCATGGCCAAGGGCATGACCAAGGCACGTCTAAAAATGTCTCAAGCATGTGGCAATTGACCAAGCAGTGGAGGCGGTTATGGAACCAGGTGGCAGCAAGAGAGCAAGGCAGTTGGGTAACTGCCTTGACTACAAAGGAGTGGGGTTTTACTTAGTAAACGAATCAATGTAATCAGGACAGGTGTTCTAGTTGGTTATGTAACTACATGTTGGTTGTTCTATAAATTCAGGGGCTCTACGCTTGGGAAGCATAGAGTACCACAGTTGTATTCCCAATCGAGAGCTAGTAAAAATTTCCTTGTTACCATTGCTTGTTGTCCTTTAATTCGAGTATTGGTGTGCTGAACTAAGGTGGCCCTTAGGCACCACGGGTTTGATTGAGTGAGAAAAATTTCTAGTGAAAAACCCATCTTTAATTGGCCCAGTGACAATTGGTATTAGAGCTTCGTTCGGAGATGATGGCGACCCGAGCAGCAAGCGATCTAAATGAGAGGGAAGTTCACTTAGAACACCTGATGGCGACGATGTCTGCCCAATAGAACATGCAGAGTCTTCAATGACGTCACAACATATTGAAGGCTTGGAGATGTTGGTGGCTTCATTGGTGACTAGGGGGAGAGTCACAAAACGCCATAATAGCTATGTGGGAAATGAGATTTGAGGAGCTTGTAGTAGATGTGCGTTCGGTGGGAGGGTTTACCACCGAAACATCCTCGACGATGGCTATAGAGGTGAATCTACTCAAGCGAGCCGTGGGCGGATCCTCGAGGTTGTTGTTGCGGTAAAGTCTCGAACCAAGGTGTAAGAGCCAAAGAAATTCTCAGGCAAGCGGAGCGCAAAGGAGCTTGAGAATTTTCTTTCGGACATGGAGCAGTACTTCGCTACTGGTAGGACGGAGGAGAGTCATAAGGTCATATTGACCTCTAGGTACCTCGAAGGCGATGCGAAACTCTGGTGGAGAACTAGAATGGATGATGATGCGGATGCAGGCAGACCCAAGATCGTGGATTGGGAGGTGCTCAAGAGGGAATTGAAGGATCAATTCCTTCCTACCAATGCGGCTTGGCAAGCATAGGAGGCCTTGCGCAAGCTCAAGCAGACGGGATCGGTGCGAGACTATGTTAAGGAGTTTTCCTCTCTCTTGCTGGAAGTCAAAAACATGTCAGAGGAGGATAAACTCTTTAACTTCACTACGAGATTGCAGTCATGGGCTCAATCCGAGCTAAGGAGGCAAGGGGTGAAAGACTTGCCTGGGGCGATCGTGGCGGCTGATAGTCTTGTGGATTTCAAGACTAGTTCTTCCTCGAGCGAGGGAAAGAACAAGGAGAAGAAGCCGTTCAAAGACCACCCTAAGAAGGGCGAGAAAAAGTCTTTCCCTCCTAAGTATGTGAGTTCGAAGCCGGCCCCGAAAGTAGACGTAAAGCCTCATAAAGTTCCACATGTAAGAGTTGTTTCATTTGCAATAGCCCTCACAGGGCATGAGACTGCCCAAAGAAGGAGAAACTATCGGCCTTGATCGCAGAAGATGATGGCCAGCCCCGAATGAACCCACTACAGTTGTTGAATGCCATTCAACAAGCCAAGAAAGACCCTTCGGAGGGGTCGATGTACGTGGATGTTGGGGTGAACCAGAGAAGAGTCTTGGCAATGGTGGATTCGGGAGCCATACACTCATTTGTGACGGATCACATGGTGGAGAAATTGGGACCGGACCTTGTCGAGAATTTCAATCGGATGAAAGATGTGAGTTCGGAGGATAAGCAAATTCAAGTTATGGCCACTGATGTGAATCTTAAGGTTGGATCTTGGGAGGGCAAGATCAACCTCATGGCGGTTCTCTTGGATGATTTTGATGTCATCTTAGGAATGACTTTTTTATATTTGGGGAGTATTGCACTGATGTCATTCCTGAGGGGATTGTTTGTGATGAACGAATTTCATCCATGCTTTGTTCTTGTGGCTAACATAATTGTAGGAAAGGAGAGTACAAAGCTATCCCATATTTCGGCTATTCAGGTGAAAGATGAACTGAGGAAAGGGGAACCAACATTCCTAACGACCTTAGTGGAGACTATGGCAGGAACGACAGCAGAGTCCCTGATGCGGTTGCAAAGTTTGGAGGACTTCAGTGATGCGATGTCAGCGGAGTTGCCGAAGTAATTACCCCCACAAAGGGTAATTGACCACGAGATTAAGCTGATTCCCGGCTCAAAACCCCCGACACGAGCCCCTTATAGAATGGCTTTAAAGGAGTTGGAGGAACAGAGGAAAAGATTGCAATAGTCATGTGGATCTTTGGATTCATTCAGCCATCCAAGGCACCTTATGGAGCACCAGTCCTGTTCCAGTGGAAGCACGACGTGTCCCTTCAGATGTGTGTGGATTACAGGGCGCTGAACAAGCTAACATTGAAGAACAAGTACCATATTCCATAGGTAGCGGACTTGTTCGATCGGTTATCAAGTGCAGCCTATTTCACAAAGCTGGACTTGAGGTCGGGATACTACCAAGTCTGAATTGCAGCTGGAAATGTTCCTAAAACGGCCATGGTGACTAGGTACGGATCATTCGAATACTTAGTCATGCCATTTGGCTTGACAAATGCCCCTGCTACATTCTATAACTTAATGAATGATGTATTAAGGGAGTTCATCGATCGATTTGTTATTGTTTACCTTGTCGACATTGTGATTTACAGTCAGAACCTCCGAGATCATGCGGATCACTTACGAATGGTTTTGACTACTTTGAAGGCTAACCATTTGTATGTAAAGAGGGAGAAATGCGAGTTTGTTGCGCAAACGATCTCTTTCCTTGGTCATGTTGTAGGCCAAGGCAAATTACAGATGGACTCGAAGAAAGTGCGGGCAATCATGGAGTGGCCAAACCCCACTAAGGTCCAGGAGTTGCGGTCATTCCTAGGTTTGGCGAACTACTATCGGCGGTTCGTAGAGGGCTACTCAATGAGAGTGGCACCGCTAACAGATTTGTTGAAGAAAGATCGAGCTTGGGCATGGACGGATCGATGCAACCAAGCCATGGTGGAGCTGAGGCAAGTCATTGCCTCTGAACTAGTGTTAGGACTACCAAACTTTGAACTTACCATTCGAGGTGCACACGGACGCCTCAGATAGGGCATCGGGGGCGGTACTTGTCCAGGAGGGACACTCCATTGCTTTCGAAAGTAGAAAGTTGAAGGACGCGGAGAGCGATACCCGGCTCATGAGAAAGAGATGATGGTTGTGATCCATGTCCTCCATCTTTGGAGGCATTATCTGCTGGGAACAAGTTTTGTGGTGCGAACGGACAATGCGGCGATCACCTACTTCATGAGTCAGAAAACACTCAATCAGAAATAAGCAAGGTGGCTAGATTTATTGGCGAGTTTGATGTTCAATTTGAACATAAGCCCGGGAGACTCAACTCAGTTCCGGATGCACTCGAGTTACAAGGTGGTAGGCTAAGATGGTGGCAGCAGCAGTAAGGCTGGAAAGCGAATTCCTACCTCGTATCAAGGAATAGACAATCAGAGACCCTATTTGTTCAAAGATGCTAAAGCTAGTGGCCGAGAGAGTCACTCGGAGGTTTTAGTGCGAAGATGGAGTCATTTATGCTAAAGGAGGACGTCCATGTCCCTAGTACTGGCGGACTAAGGCGACAACTTTGGAAGAGACACATGATGCTCGGTGAGCTGGGCATCGAGCATGGAGCGCACCTATGCCCTCCTATCCTTTCGTTCTTCTGGCCTAAGATGGAGGAGGACATTGATCAGTACGTGAGAACTTGTCTTATGTGCCAACAAGACAAGACGAGAGAGAAGAAAGGCGCCAGGGTTGCTCGAGCCTCTACCTGTACCAGACAGACCTTTCCAAAACATCTCTATGGATTTCATTACTGGTCTTCCTAAGGTGCACGGGAATGAACAACGTGTTGGTAACGGGTGGATAGATTCTCGAAGTACGCTACGTTCATAGCTACTCCGAAGAATTGTGATGCGGATTTAACTGCGGAACTATTTTTGAAGCATGTGGCAAAATATTGGGGGATACCGAAGGATATCATCAGTGATCAGACGTTCGGTTCACTGGAAGGTTTTGGGTGGCCCTGTTCAATTTACTAGGTTCAGAGTTGAAGTTTTCCATAGCAAACCATCCCCAAACAAATGGGCAGACGGAAGAATCAATGCTTTGTTGGAGGATTACCTCAGACACTACATGAATACAAGTTAGTCCAACTTGGTGGATCTACTTGACACAACCCAATTTTTCTACAACATTCACAAAAGCTCAGCTATGGAGCTGAGTCCATTTGAGGTGGTGACAGGACAACAACCGGTTACTCCACATGAGGTAGCCAAGTTAAAGTCGATGGGGTCGGGTCCGGCGACTAATCGCTTCGCGATGAGCAAGCAAAAGAGCTGAGGGAAGCAGCTCAAAACAATTTTGCCAAAGTTGTCCGGAGGATGAAGAAGTATGCTGACCAGCACAGGAGACCCTAGGAGTTCCAGGAAGGAGACCTGGTCTTGTTGAAGCTCACTCATCAAATCCTGAAGAAGTTTAACAAGAAGAGACATACAAGGGCCTGGTACAGCGATACGAATGACCATTTGAGGTGGTCAAGCGAGTGGGAAGGGTGGCTTATCGCCTAAACCTACCAGAGAGGTTGAAGATACACCCAACATTCCATGTCGGCTATCTTAAACCTTTCCACTATGATGAGGCAGATCCAGGGAGGAGCACAGCGAGGCGAGCTCCACCCTTGGTACGAAAGGAGTTTACTGAAGAGATCGAGCAGATCCTAAGCCACGAGATGTGTGGCCAAAGCAAGAAAATAGGTGAACTTTTTACTTAATCAAGTGGGTTGATGTTGAAGAACCTACTTGGGAGCGAGACACTACTCTATGGCAATTTGAGAAGGAGATATCGGACTACCAGAAGCAGCAGCAACCGAGCAGCTCGATGAGGGCATCGAACATTTCGGCGGGGGGATGTTTGTCACACTCCAAATAGCATGACCCGAGTAGGCTGGGATGGGCGCGTGTGAAACCTAGCAAATGACCGAGTCTCGAAGGACTCGGGTGGTTCTATGGAGGTTGGTTACATGTGGCATAGGTGCAAGCACGCCTCGGCAAGGGAGCCTTGGCACAGGCAAGGGCGGACTTAAGCATGGAGCCTTGGCACGGGCGGACTTAGGTATGCGCCTTGGTAAGGGCACAGGCGGACTTAGGTACGAGCCTTGGCACGGGCACGGGCGGACTTAGGTACGAGCCTTGGTACGGGCACAGGCATACTTAGGTACGAGCCATGGCACAGGCATAGGCGGACTTAGGTACGAGCCTTGGCTCAGGCACGGACAGACTTAGGTACGAGCCTTGGCACGAGCAAGGCCGAACCTTGGCAAGTTCCTTGGGCACGAGTAAAGCGATACCTTGGCGGATTCCTTGGCACGAGCAAGGTCATGCCTTGGCAAGGGTTGACAAATCTTGACTTGGGCGTTGACCCTGGTCAAAGTACGCTTGGTCTCATTTTGGGATGTTTTCTATTGGAGCCGAGGAAACGGCTTAACATATACTATAAGGAGAGGTGGTCTCTCTTAGGGGTGGCATGCGCACGGTAGTAAGGAGGACCCTCGAGCATGCCTTGGGCACCATGCCAAGGCAAGACCCTCGGACCCATGGTCCGACCACCCCGAGCGGGTGGGACTCGACCGAGCCCCGACTACACCGAGGGTGCCCGGGCACAGCCAGGAACCACGAAACAGTTCTTGTCCCTTAGAGAAGTATGGACCACGTCCCTTAAGGCGTGGAGAGACCGAGTCAAGGTAGTTCCGAGCGGTTGGGTAACTACCTTGTTCATGGCCAGGGGCATGACCAAGGCACGTCTGAAAATGTCCCGAGCATGTGGCAATTGACCATGCAGTGGTAGGCGGTTATGGAACCAGGTGGCAGCAAGGGAGCAAGGCAGTTGGGTAACTGCCTTGACCACAAAGGGAGTGGGGTTTTACTTAGTAAACGAATCAATGTAATCATGACAGGTGTTCTAGTTGGTTATGTAACTACTTGTTGGTTGTTCTATAAAGCCAGGGGCTCTAGGCTTGGGGAAGCATAGAGTACCACAGTTGTATTCCCAATTGAGAGCTAGTAAAAACGTTTCCTTGTTGCCATTGCTTGTTGTCCCTTTAATTCGAGTATTGGTGTGCTGAACTAAGGTGGCCCTTAGGCACCACGGGTTTGATTAAGTGAGAAAAATTTCCTAGTGAAAAACCCTTCTTTAATTGGCCCCGTGATAGTAAACAAGAAAGAGTTATAGGATTCTTGTGATACAAAGGCTATTAATTAAGTATTTTTATAATATATGTAGAAAAACATTATACCACAATTGAAAGAAGAAATAGGCTAGAAACCATTGAATTATATTAGTTAGAAAGAGTATTTTCTTCAATTTTAGTAGATAGTGAGAAGTGGTAACAAGAGTTTACAAATATATAGAGAGCCATATAGATTCCATAAGAAATGGAGTAGAGAATCTATTGTGAAAAGAATATGAGAATGTCCACAAGAAACGGAGCAGGGACTCAAAAGTCAAATGAAAAATATATATAATAAAGAAAATAATTTAGATGAGGTAGAAAAAAATGCGAGATGAAAAAGTTGAATATTCTTAAACTCTTCAAAAACATGGATATGCTTGAAACTAGGGTTCTGTTGGGTTTGGGGGTTGGAGCAAAAAATTCAAAACAATTTTTAAAACTCAACGAGGATCGAAAATAAGTTTCATTAAACTAGATCTACAAAAGTAAATCATACCTTAGTCACCCAAAAATACAGTGACGAGTCCAATGAGTAAAATCCCAAGAGAAGTCCATAATATTCAAGAAGTAAAATTGGTAAACTAATAGACATGCAAATATAACATCTGACAACCTTAAGTCATATTCCAATAAATATAGGCCGTATACGACAAGCAAAAATTGTAGCAAATAAATGAAACAACACATACCAATAAAGCAAGCTCGAAAATAAATCAACAACCAATAAATAAACAAGAGAATAATCCGAGAAAACCCATATCTAAACTAGCCGGTAATTGATAAAACATGACAAGAATCATGTATAAAATGGCAGGCTTACAGTGAAAACCCTAACTACGGTTAGTAGATAAACCCCTCCATATACTATTTCAAGTCAAGGGAACATCTTACATTCCTCCCGAAGGTCATAGATACATTCTACTATCGTCAACACGAACGCTATAAAAAATAAACTCGTGCAGGTGATTTAGCCATTACCAATATATACGAAACCGAATTAGAGTGAAACTTATGCGTGTCCTACACCAATAACACCTGTAATGCGATATCGATAAAACAAAATCATAAATTATGTGAGGCATTCCAATGAGTTTACGCACCTTAATACACGCTCCGACTTCCCTGGATTCTCGAACTCGACCTCGCTTAGATCTTCGGTACCTGTGTTACGTTCTCTCAGCGTCCCCTGAAGTCAAGTAAGTGTGTTTATTATATATTCAGATTGGTTAAATATATTTTAAATTGATCTTTCCAAATCAGCCCCTAAAGACTAAATAAATTCTCAATTTTGGTCTTATGTTGTAGCGCATTTTTAGGCATGAAATTGTCCAAATCTCAAAACTTCCCTAGGTAAAAGTTTTAGCTCCCTATCTTAGCTTTTTCAAAAGGTTTGGTTTGAGGAATTCTGATTTAAGACAAAAACAATATCACAATTCTACCAAAAACGGCTCATCAAATTGGAACCTAATCTAACTGGCGGACTTAGAAAGTTTATTTCTCCCAATCTATAATTTCAAAACTTTAATTTTTGGTCACAAGGCAATTAACATACCCAATAATAACATACGAAAATATTAGCTCATTTAGATAAGTAATTAGGGAGCTATGCCTTTTAAATCTTTAGTTTCAAAAATATTGGAATGCATTCAATCACCAATTTGTAAAGCACGTTTGGACATGAAAACATTTGAATTACAAAATTTTCAATTGGACAAAGTTGTTCCCTTTTTTAGTTAGATTTCAAATACTATCAAATTTGGTCCATTTCAATTTAAAATGAAGAAGTTATGACCAAATTACATAGGCTGGTTCATAATACAACATGCTAAATTTCAGTTCTTACATAAAAACTTGACAACATGCTAAATTTTAATTTTAAAAAGGATTTGAATTTTGCACAACTTCAATTGCACTTAATCGAGCACAATGGAAAAGTTTGATCCATGTAGCCGTTTGGGGATCTTTTTTATTTCAAAACCAAATTAAGAATTTCATAATAGTTGGATTATCAGCTTGAAATGAGGAATCCAAATATATAAACCAATTTCAAAGACCCAAACATCTACCCTCTAAAAATAACCAAAACCCATAACTGATTTCAAACTTGAAATAGAGATAAGTGTGCTTAGGGTTGATGACACTTTGATTTGAGCTCCAACTTTCCTTGATCTCCCTAAATTTTTCAGCCAAGATCCTCCTCAATTCCTCTAATTTTTTAGCTCAAATGTATATGTTGAGCTCATCCACTAAGTATATAGCTTATATACTTATATTAGTTAGTGGATTAATTAGCCAAATCTTGAATTTACTATTAGTTAATTACTAGGACATGTGTCCTCCCTCAATGACTTGTCCCTAAATAAAATCACTTGTCCCATAAGAAGTCACTTGTCCTACATGAAAGCCACTCATCTTGCCTTGTTATATGTATTCTAGGATCATCACTAGGTTGATCAAGGGTTCAATTAATTCCTATCCAAGTATAGGACTTTATTTTATCTTAAATCAAATTAATTCACCTAGGCACATAATTACATATGATTAATGTGTTTAGTCATATATTTAACATATTTGTAGTCACACTAACCCTCGATTACTCAACATTCAGTGCCACGCACCTCCGACATGCATCTCGAGGTTTGCCATATTTAACTTTATTGAATGAACTAACTTAGGCTATAGTTTTAATTAGACATCATATCATACTATTTAAATTAGCCTAACATCCTCGGGTAACTCCTACCTGATACCCACGCCAACACATTTCTCAATGTTCCTACCCGTCACACCAGTTCTCTTGATAGCAACGTATACACATGCAATGCAATACAATAATATAATGATTTTAAACACCGCATTATAAGCAACCATCATCCATAAATAACGTATACCCTCAATTCTCATGTCCGAGTCAACTAAGTTATCTACGTAACGCTCAAATTACGACCTTGAATTCCTGAGATTAATGTTAATCTTAGTTTAATTAATTTGGGTCATTATACCCATAGGGGACGTATGTGCCCACAAGAGATGTTTTTGCCCACAGATGACGTATGTGCCCACATAGGACGTATGTTTCCACATAGGATGTTTGTGGCCATTAAGGACATATGTGCCCACAAGGGACGTCAGTGCTGACAAAGGATTGTAATCACAAGTTTTATGACCACAAGAGATGTAACACCATTATTTATTTTCAACAATACAATAGAAAGGGTATACTCCTAAACTACTTCAAATTGATATCATGTAGCTAGTAGACTTGTGTCAGGTGTTGGGGATTGGTTTGGAATCGTGTGGGAGCCACAAGAGGTGTTATTTTTGCATATTTAAGGTAAGTAAACTAGTAAGTAAATGCAGTCATTCATCATCTCTATTTCATTCTTATTGTCAAAATAACTTGTTTATCGAAATCCATTCTTATTATGAGTGTTCGAGGGCTAATTGATTTGTGAAGGTAACTCAAGGTGTGGCGAACGACTTGCAATCGAAACAATATCATGAGTTACTGGATTTGAGTCGTGATGAGATGTGTTTTATCTGGGACACCGTCAATATCCCTCATCTACGACACTCTAGGCTCAACAGGCTTTATCGCGTTCTTAAGGCATCAGTCCGTTTGGTTTTGTCACTCAAAATTGTTGAGTTGAGGTTTAAGTCCTTAACGGGTTTAGGACTACTTAGATTCCTTTATGTTGACCCTTTGACACTCATTTTCCTTTTTCTTATATTTCATAGTCTTTCTTTGATGACCCAAAAATCCAAAATACCCACCCGGGGACAATTTGGTAATTTGCTATGTTAGTTGTGTATAATTGTTGTAAATTGTGTATATTTTGCTTTTTTAAAATTAAATTACTGATCTAAAGCCAAAGTTATAGCTACTAACTTAATCAAGAATAAGATGAAACTAAACTAAATATATGGCTATTTTAGTAAAGATACAAAAATACCTCCAAACTTATTATTTTGCTCGTCAAGAGCAATAGTATTCAACAAAACTCTAGCTAATTAATGCGACTAGACTCCATGTTAATGCAAATCTATGGACTCACATCAAAAATATAAACACATCAAACTTTATATAAGAGATAACCAACTACAAACTAAATGACCTTAAGTCTAAAAATTAACAAAAGTGTGAATCCTTTGGTTTCACTAGATACTAAATCAACATAAAACTCAATACACTTAGGAGACTAAAAGTTGTCAAGTAATTAGGCCTGACCTTATCAAATATCACACTTTCAGAACATAAAACTAGGTCAAACGCCAAGGCTATCAATAAATCATGAGTTTTATCAACGTATACACTCAAACCACAAATTTATGATCTCTTTATTAGGCATTAAAATGCAAGGAATCTCATAAGCAAGACTACGACTCACACTTTCCACTAATGAAGACTTGATATATGCAAGAGTCAAAAAGGACTTTTATTTTAGTTGTAATGTGGCTTGGCTAGGCTAACAATGAAAAGGGATGTACATGGATTCAAGAATTACTGGGAAACACTAGCATAGACCATACAAACATAATATAGAGCTAAAACAAAGAAAACTTCAACGCAACTTTTGAATTATCATACATAATCCACTATATTTTTTTTGCCAACTTATTTCTTTTCAAGTGCTTGGCGTACATTACTTTTTTTCACAACTTTTGGAGTGGTTAACAAACTCAAAAACATACAAACAACCCCCAAACTTGGGCTATTATTGTAATGAATTGCATAAGCTTTCTTTTTCAAACTTTCGATCAAAACTAGGCTTCCTACTAGGTAATAAAAAGATATAAAGGCTAAGTGTTTGTTGAGTTTCATGATAGGTGCCAATTAAAACAGGGTGAAATAGGCTCAAACATGACAAACTAGTGGAAATAGATGATAGGTGTGCTATGAGGCTATTTATTTAACATAAGCATGACTCCTACACATGTTTCGGTCTTTAAAATTTTGCCTTGAGTGGAGTGCAAACTCGTTCTAGAACCTAAGAGATCTAACTTATTTTACTTGCACAGTTCTTCTTCTCATTTTGGTGTCAAGCACATGACCCATCCCTCATAGTAGACCCTACGGCGTAACACTGATCAAACCGAGTCAAGGACATGACAAAGTGGAATCTCTTACATCATCTTAAGTCAACATCTTAAAGGAATGCATAAATAAAAACCAGAAATAATAGGAACTAAAGTTAAATTTGGGCAACTATATATGCATCAAAATTGTTCCTAAAACTCTAAATACATGGAATAAAGCATATTTATTCACAAAAACTTATTTTTTATTTATTGGAATAAGAAAACTACATGTAAAATGATATGAACAAAATAAATGAATGCATGAATGAATGAATGAATGAGATGAAGAGAATGAGTGATGGATAGATGAGAAGAAAACGATAGATAAAGATGTGAAATAATCAAAAATAGAGGAAAACACAACCATTACCATCCATAGCAAGCATTGGCTCATATGAAAAATTGAAATGGCTATACCTGCTAAAGCTTGCATTCCAGACCATCAAAACCATCTTTCCACAAACCTACATATCCCCCCAAATGTAGTATAAGTCTTGTTTCCAAGGTTCAAAATAAAGTCGGGGTAAAACAACCATATAGACAACAACAAAAAAGTGAACGGGAACAAGTGATATATGATGGAATGAAAATTAAAAGTAAACAAACAAACTAAAATGTCATAAAGTCTCCAAAACTAGTGAAATGACAAAAATAAGTCTTATTTAAGTGATTTTTTTGTTTTTTTTTTCAACTATCAAGGGGACTTTTAGAACCAATTAAAATCAAGACATGAAAAGTGATCGTCATTGCACACGTAACCAAGTAAAATGGTCATAAGAGACTACAAGTGTTGCAATCACTTCAAATAAAACTTGTTTGAAGCTCAAGAAGAAAATTTATAAATGCAATTCGAATAGAGGCATATGAAATTCAACTAAAATAGGTAACGGATCCATAAAAATTCCTTAAACTCATAGAAACATCATTCATACACATGAATTCATTAACAATCAATTTTCATGTGGAAATGTGAAATGAGCATGAGTTGAAATAAGACAAATGTATGGTGGGGTAACGCCTTACATGACATTATCCATCTTGTTGAAATAAGGGAAAGGGATTCGTGGGAATGAACCATGCATGTTAATTAAAAAATATACCTGACTGACATGCATTTAGATAGTTTCACTCTCTTCCAAGCTTTCTCCAATTCGTAGAGAATTTAACCACTTATTGGGGTACTCTCTATCTCGTCTTCGGTAGTCACAAAACATCAAAAGTTCATGCAAAAATGAAAGAAAATTGATATCAGGAGTTTATTGAACAAATAAGAATTAAACTAAACTGAAATGCATGAAATGAAAGATAAGGATAGGTTAACTCCCAACAAGCACTTTTATTTTAAGTCTTTGGATAGACTTAACGTATTCATCACTTAATGCCTTCTAATAAGGAGTATTCAACAATGTTACTCTTTCCTTTAGCTTTGGGTAATGAGATAGGCACGCCCTCTTTCAAAATTGGGAGCATATTCAAAACTTTTAACACAAAAGAATTTGTCATTTCTTGATCTTCCAATACAAAGGTATTGGTGGTGTAGAAAGTCTTCAATTACTCCTTTTCTTCTACCTTCATATCGAAATCAACAAATGTTATGGGCAGAATAGGTGGGTTCACCAACATAAAGGGTTGGTCTTTCTTGTTCGCTTGTTATGGCTCCTCCTGGCCTTCCAAATTGAGTTCAAACTCTTTCTCGACCTCTTCTTAAACTTGTGCAATGCTAGTGTTTGACTTTTGATGAGAAACCTCAAGATTTTCTTCAATTGAAAGCTTATTCTCCTCAACGTTCCTCAAAGAAATAACACTCAAGGTATCCATCAAAGTTTGAATTCTCGATTTTAGTGTTCACTTAATTAATTTGAGTTCCCGTATTTTGATACCTGACTTCATCTCTTCAACGAATCATCGGCTCTCTTGTTCAATCATTTTATCCAATTGTTCATTGGTGAAGTACAATTCAGGCTCACTAGCCATAATTAGTCTCAACTTAAACTTTAGAGATGGTTGTGATTGCATATTAAAGGGACCACTATAAATGTGGTATGAATTGGCGACCATCGTGGAATGCTTACCTGCAAAAATGTTAGAGATAAGGGACTAGATAGAAAAATAAAACAAAACAAATGAGAAATTATAACTAATCCCCGTCAATGGCACCAAAAATTGATGCGCGTTGAACACGTTAATAATAATTTCAAACTCGAGTTGTTACCAAATGTTAACTACAATAGGTTTATAGTAGTAATAAGCACGAGTATTGATCCACGGGGATTAGTAATCTAAACTTTAATCAAGAATGGAGTTTAAATAGATAAAATTAACTAATTGACTAGATGTGATGGCCCCAGTCCCCACAAATTGTGCCTTGTTTGGCCTAGACATATGTGGACCCCTGGTCATGTCAGTTATTGTCTCTGGGGTGGGGCAACATATCACTGCCTCAATTTTCACAGATTCATGCAAGATTTCTCTAAGATTGCAGCACCAATGACAAAATTGACCCAAAAAAATGTCAACTTTGATTAGGATGACAAGTATGAGTAGGCCTTTCAGACTTTGAAGGAGAAGCTGGCCACAGCTCTCTTTTTGTTTACTAGAGGCAGGGAAAGACATGTTGGTAAACATCGATGCATTGCAAGTTGGTTTGGGATGTGTTCTCATGTAGGTAGAAGATTTTATAGCTTATGATTCCCGACAGCTTAAGACTCATGAGAAGAACTAGTACATGACTTAGAATTGACGGCAATTATTTTTGTTCTAAAGATTTGGCGACACTAGCTTTATGAAGAGAGAATCACCATGTTCATCCACCACTCAGAAAGACTTGAATATGAGGGCAAAGGAGATGGTTGGAGTTCCTCAAGTACTATGACTTCACATTAGAATACCACCCAAGGAAGGCCAATGTAGTGGTGGATGCACTGAGCAGGAAGAGGTCAGACGCAAAGGTGGTAGCTTATCAGATGACACATAAGTATGCACTACTCAAGGCGGTGGTCATGATTAGTTCATTGGATGTTCCATTTACTATCGAGGCTCAAACTTGTGGAAAGTTAAGGACTCAGCTACTCTCTATTTAAGTTTTTTGAGGGTCGGCAAGCAAATCAACAGTTTGAGAAGTTTAAAGAGTTATCTCAAGGGTTCAGATCACTTGAAATGGAGTCAGTCGATAGACTCTGGTTTAAAGTATAAGGGACGACTGTGGATTCCATCAGTGGCTGAGTTATGCACCGAGATAATCAAGGATGCACTTCGCACGCAATACGCAGTTCATCCAGTATGAACAAGATGTATCAAGATATGAAACATCTTTTTTAGTGGTCAAGGACGAAGGTTGACGTAGTAGAGTACATCAGGAGTTGTGGATATGATAGCGAGTTAAAGCTGAGCATAAAAGGCCTAGAGGGTTACTACAACCACTTCCCATTCCATAGTGAAAGTAGGAGCACATCGTTATGGATTTTGTCAGTGGTCTGCCTAATTCTCAGTGCAAACATGATACTATTTAGGTGATCATGATAGATTGACCAAGTTTACATATTACATGGGATATGACTATATCTCTCTCTCTCATAATGACTGCTCAAATTCCACCAGTCTCCACCAAGTATAAATTTGAGCAGTCATTATGAGATAGAGAGATATATAGTCATATTACATGGAGTTCCGATTTCCATTGAGTCAGATATAGGGTCTCAATTTACATCAAAGTTGTGGGAGAGTATGCAGGAACAGTTTAGGATGTAGCTTCGGTTTAATATGGCCTATCACCCGCTGACAGATGGCCAGTTAAAAGCGATTGATTCAAGTATTGGAAGACATGCTCAGGGCTTGCATTTTGGAGTACAATGGGTCATGGGAAGAGTATCTACCTCTGTGTGAATTTTCTTACAATAGCAGTTACCAAGCAAGCATTGGAATGGCACCATTTGAGGCATTCTACGATAGGCCTTGTAGGTCTCCAACATGTTGGGTTGAGCCTGAGGAGATTGTGGCGGTTGGGCAGAGATAATAGTAGACCACACAAAGAAGATCAGGTAATTTTTTAGCGACTTCGAGGCACTTAAGAGAGACAAAGAAAAATGTTGACAAGTACTGAGACATATTGGAATATAAAGAGGGAGACTATGTCTTTCTGAAGGTCTCGCCTCTGAAGGGTCATAAATGGTTCAGAATCAAAGGAAAGCTCACGCCAAGATTCATAGGTCCATTTAAGGTTATAGAGAGAGTCGATAAGGTTACTTACAAGCTTAAGTTACCACCACAAATGGCACGAGTCCACCCAATGTTTCATATATCGATGCTTTGATTGGATAGATCGAGTAAGGACGATAGATCGATGGTTGACTTGAGTCAGATTGACTTGGTAGATGATATCACTTATAAGGATCAACCTGCACTAATTTCGGGCCATAAGGTGCAGAGCTTGCGCAATAAGGATATCATGTTGATGGTCCTCGTTAAGTGGCAACATTATGGAGACAGGAGTTGACGTAGGAACGAGATTCCTATATACGCGAGAGCTTCCCGTATCTTTTTTATTTCGGTAAGGGTTTTGTTTTAGTTTTTCAAAATTTCAAGGACGAAGTTTTTATTATTTGGGAAGACTGTAATGACTCGAATAATCTACTTCTAATTGTATTTCATGTAGGACCGTAACCTGTTAGCCAATTCTACGTGACGATCTCGGTCAAGCCTCGAGCATCGACATGAGGTAATAATTAAAATTATTTTATTTGTGCTTGATTCCATGTAGTACATTATGTCTATCTATTTATAAGGTACATAATTTTTATAATTTTGACCTTCAATGTCAATGGACGGGAGTTTACTTCGAGTTGTGTATACACGAGGGCATTGGGTAGGATCATTGCAAATTTTAATATATGGCTAGTTGTTACTTGGGACCTAAATGAAATCAAATGGGTACTTAAGTTATTCTAATAAAACCTATCAAACAAGTCTAAGTTTGAAGAAAAAGAAATACTTAAGTTTTATTATGGATTCAAACTAATAGGTTTAATGAGACCAAGTTAGAAGGGCTTATTAACCAGATTTTGGTCATGGACAAATTAACTTAAGTAAGAGAAAATGCTAAATTTAGCCTATGGTTAGACAAGAAAAAAAATCAAAAACCCTTGATCATACTTAAGATGATCCTAGTCGTGTCTATCTAGGCTTGATTGTATCCATAATGTGAGTCTCCAAAGACTTGGACAACTTAATTGGGGGCCTTGATATCTCCTTAAGATGTGTGTGTGCATCATGATCAAATCAAAAACATACGAAAAGGGGGAGTTAGTGAAAACTCTCAACATGCACTATGTGGGCTGGAAAACTCAACACTTTAAACTTAGAGAAAGAGATTTGAAGTTGAAAATTCAAGGAAAGTCAAGTTGGGATTAAAGCCCTAGGCAAGCGCTACAATTTCTCTAAATTCTTATACCAAAACATGCTTGAAAAATGAGGTTTCATGCTTGATATTGTGTTTTGAAAAATTGAGACCCAACTCATCTCTTACTTTAGGTCATTTTGAAACAAAATGTCAACATTTAAATGCTTTTTAAATGGGACAAGTCTATATGGCTAGAATTTTGGGGAATACATGTTTTTATGTCTCAATTGGGGATTTTGTGTTAAAATTCATTAAGGGGTTGAGTTTTTATGAATTTGTTTGTTTAAAAATATGAGTTTCCACTCCATTTTGAGGATTCTTAATTGGTTTTCTAAGATCTAGACAACATGTGAGCGTATATTGAATCAATGTTATTCAAAGCTTTTGGTGTTCATGGTGATGATGTTCTTGATGATTGAATGCACAGTTGTATAATGCTCGATGAAGATGATTATGATGATTGTTGTCACTTATTGTTGGATTTTGGTGGTTATACTCCTACAATCAAGGCTATGGAGGTTTGGACATATGGAATTGGTCAATTTTGGATTTTGAGGATTTGATATTTATGCTAAGAGATTATTCAAGAATTTGCGTCTTAAGTGTTTGATGAAATGCTACAACGAAAAGAACTTGATACTTTGCTACAAAAATTAGGGGAATTGTAATTTTTATATATTATTTTGATCTTACTATTTCATTTTTTGATTTAGAATTGGTTTAATGGGTTAGAAGGAGTTTTAAAAATCAATCCACAATATTCATATGATGCAATTTTGTTTTTAAGTCGTATTAAACAATGATTTTTGACGATCGAATGAAAGTTTTAGGGATGAGTTCTTGATTAATTTTAATAGTTATATGTCAAATTTAGCCCATGAAAATCAGCTTAAAGTTTGGTGCAAGTTTCATTAGTCAATCGGGGTCGAGTTAGTTGCATTTTAAACAAGCTAGTCTTGTAGAAAAAAAAAAGTGCAGTCTAGTTTTTTTTAACCAACTTAGGTAACGATTTTGAGCAATCAAGTGAGTGTTTTTCAGCAAAAAGCTTTTATGGGTTTTGATGTTTATATAACAAATATGACTATTAAAAATCAGATTTTGATTTGGAGGTGTTTTGATTGGGCTTTTGAGGTCGGGAAGAAGGCCCAAGATCAAGGTTGCACTACTTTTCCTACAAGTTTCACCAAATAGATGTTTAAATGTTTCTTCGAGGTTTTTCTTGTCGAATGACTTAGGAATATTATAAATGGATAGAAAGAATCTATTAAAGGTTCCTTAATAATTTAAAGACTTAGTTTGATCGAGTAATTGTCGAGATTATTGAGGCATTAGTAGTCATTTGTTAAGAAATTTTGGTGAAAACTTCTTAATAAGTCTACTTGAAAAATCTCATGAATGATAAAAATAAGAACTTAAACATTTAAAGCAAGAAAAAGGAGCTCTATCTGGGTTTTCTCATGCTGAACCTGTGGTGATTGCTAGTATTAGAGTTCAAAAGCCTAGGGGAAGAATATGGGACCCTTAGAGAGGCTTAAAATGCAAAAATTAAGTAAGCATTGAAACATAACAAAATGCCTAAATGAGTTATTTTGAAAATGGAATGAAATAGTTCATAGCAAATGGGC
The DNA here is from genome assembly GCA_039657365.1 of Stephania yunnanensis. Classification (NCBI taxonomy): domain Eukaryota; kingdom Viridiplantae; phylum Streptophyta; class Magnoliopsida; order Ranunculales; family Menispermaceae; genus Stephania; species Stephania yunnanensis. Next base: position 45,220,630 of record CM077585.1, on the reverse strand, counting down.
TCTAACACATAAAATGAACTCTAGTATGTATCAAAGACATAGAGCGTCGACACTGAGTATCGGGAGTGTAGCGCGGACATGTGGGAGCCGCATTTATCTCAGATATTATTGCATTTTGAGGTAAGTAAACCAGTAAAAGCATCAACATGATTTATTTTCAACTTCTTATTATTAATCTCTTGAAAAGCATGCAATACTTGTATTCCATTCTTGTTTCAAGTGGCCTAGGGTCTAGGTAATCCACTAGTTGTGTTATCTCGCAGGTTAAACATTCGGAGTTACCATGGCTTCACGTTGAGGACTATGCAGGGATAAAGCATCCGACGTCACTTTGGCTTACCTTGATAGTTTAAAAAGGGTTGTCGGAAGTGACTCGAGGAGTCCGTAGTGCCTAAAGAGTCGTTTCGGGGCCATTAAAAGTGCCTTTAGGCCCGCAATGTCGATTTCAAGGTTTGCTTTGGTCTGATGACCCAGAGTTTGGGTAGGATTACCTATTCGCCTATCTATTTCACTTCCTTGCCACTTTACTTTATTAGTTTGTTTACCCGCATGATTTAGAGACTAGTGTCATTTATTATTCAAAAATACAGTTAAATCTTTTTTGGCTTTACTCATTAAAATTGTGGTAAAACACTCTTTAATAAGTGTACAATCTTAGGTAGAGCAACCAACGGATTTAGCACACTTGATGCATTCAAATTCATGAAACAACTAGCCCTAGACAATCAAGTCATAAAGTGCATTTGATTTAGCCTAAACCATCTTGTTATGCGAGATAGAACAAAAAAGAGCGTACCAATTTGGTTATTTGCTTGCTACTTGGTAGTCAACGCTCCACACAATTACGAATGCAAAACAATCAAACTAGAATTAAATTTAAATAAAAGAGAATGCATTTGCAACTACACAATCAATCATCTAAACTACGGTAATCAAACAATAACAAGAGTGATACCGAAACATAAACCATATTCGAAATTAAAATAGGTATAAACTCACAAATTCCATGGTGATTTTGAGCTTCCCTCGAAGAATTTCAATTCCAAACCTTATGGCCCTAAAACTATAATTACAAAGCTTAAAAATGGAGAGAAATAGAGCAAATAAGTGTTTATGAAGAGAGGAGAGATAAAAGTTGGTGTATATGTGATAAGTCATTATTTATGTATTTTTATTGTTGAGTCTTCGACATATGGGCCTAATTATCTTTATTGTTCATTTTTTGGATTTTTGGAGTGCAAGGTTGAATTCGTGGCGAAAAACTGTGCAAAATGGACTACTCATACACAGTGGTCAGACACCGAAAGATATTCCTTTTTTGGGCGATTTTCCACTGTTGCAGTCCACATGTCACTCCATCATTCGTTGGTTTCCTGTTGCAGTCCGCGTGTCCTGCCCCAATTGGTCAGCAGACTCCAGCAGAAGCTGCCTCACCTGCCAGCTTTACGCCACGTGTCACATTCCCATTCGCCCTCTTGCGTTAGCAGCTGACGTGTGCCGCAAAGCTGCATCATGTCCTCCAATCCAGCAATGCCACATGGTGGTCTTCTGGTACACCAGCGTCATCACAACAGCCCTCGTCCAATCGTTGCTCGCCATGTCACCGCTGTCAGTTTGCTCAACAAATCAAACGCTGACACGTGGCGGAGAAAAAAAAAAGTTCAAAAATAGCAACAAATTCACCTTGGCGCACGTGTCGATAATGATGCACGAGAATAACGCATCAGGGACCAATTTTAGTAGTTTTTGAGAATTAGAAGTTTAGGGATTTTTCGGAGAAAGGATCAACTCCTATTTTTTATTCGGCCTCTCAAGCCGAACTCTCTTCTCCTCCATTCTATTTTTTTATTTTTCGTTGTTCTTTGTGTTCTTTGATGGGAGGCTAAAACCTCTAGCCTAGACAAGACTACGATGAAGTTTCGATTGCGCATATCAATGGATTTGTGAGATTTATATATTTTAATTTTAATCTTTCCATTATATTTTATTTTCTTTGCTATTGTTTCAATAATCGAGGTTAAATTCATGTTTAAATCTTGATTTACTCGCCAGTGTGTCGTAAGCATCCGTACTTGTGCAATAAGACCACGCTACTGGCAATTGATCCTACCAATTGATTAGTCTTTGAAAAGATCTGGTGAATGTCGTATTGACAATTCCACTAAAAGTAGGAATAAAAGTGGTGCACAACTAGAAGGGGAAAATAATTATTGACAATGAGCGTTCATCATTGTAATTTTTTTCGTCACATATGAAAAGGGCTATTTTGCCAAAAGATTGTTATATATATACCCGAATATTTTTATGATTTTTACCATGCCTTCAAAATCAATGGCAAAATTATGAATTTTTTCATTGAAAATGACTCGATAAAATAGGCAAATCAAGATGTGTTAAAATCATTAGCTAAATATAGGAGATGGGTTTATTGCTTGTGTATTATGCTACATGCAAATATACTATAATATAAAAGAGAATATTTCTCGAATTTGAACTTAATATTCAAGAAATATCTGGTATAATTGTTAATGCCTTGTTCAGAAGAAGTTTACTTAGAATAATAGAAAATTTCTCTATATGATTATGATTTAATCTGAGTATAATATTCTTGGCTTTAACTTCTGAAATAAATAAGGCACATTAAAACAAATGTCGTCATAAATCAAATGACATTCATAATGTGGAAAGATCTATGTGATCGCCCAGAATCATTAATAATGTGAAAATATCGTAAATTCGTTTGGACATCCTTTATCGAACTGGATTTTTTTTATCGATTGGAGACTATCTTAAGACAAATCAATATGAGACTTATATTGATTTAACTCTCCATCAATCATATTATAAGATGTCTTGGGTCCCTAACAGAGAATTTATTTATAGCAAGTTTTGCTAATTGTCACTTTGATGAAGCAATTTTATCACCATTAGAGGGAGATATAAGCCAATTCCAAAGGAATGACGTGAAATTGCTTGAAACACATTAAATTGCATCAAATATGTTGTATTATATATGATCCATGTATAAATTACTATGAACTTGAAGTTCAAACGATCATTCATCAGTAACAAGTTATGAATCAATTACTTGATGCAAGTATTATATATAAAAAAATGACAATAGTATGTTTCACCATTAAAAGCTCACGATAAAATGATGTCCATGTATAACTAAATATACAAGAACCAACAAAACGATTAAGGCGTAAAAGACAAGCTGGTTCAAATGACTTAAACCCTTGAAAAATAAGGTATGAGTACAAATAAATAAAATACTGATGATATAAGGATTCTTTGGTAATGATTCAATCTATCTTTTAGGTTTATGTCTTCATTATAATATCATTGTATAATGATGATTTAAATATTATGAGAAATCACGGCGACATTGTTATATCATTCAAATCCATGAAAAAAGAATTCAAGATGGAAGATTTTTGGGAAAAATAAGATTTATCCTTGATTTGAAAATTAAGTATTTTTCAAGAAAAATAGTTGTCCATCATATAATTTATTTTACTCAAAAAAAAAATTTGGGTTTGCAAAGATTTGTTGCAAAATAATAAGATGTTTCATGCATGTCAAAATGAGTGGGTGAATCAAAAAGAGTTATTGATTAGTGCATTGCACTCGTTTTCCCTTAGCTATGATTTTATCTTACCGAGTTTTACTAGCAAGGTTTTTAATAAGGTAATCCTAACATTATTATACTCCATATAAAAAAATATTATAAAAATGTACTCTTTTTCTTATACTAGGTTTTTTCCTACATGATTTTTTAGTATAGGTTTTAATGAGGTATATATATTCTCTCAAATTGTATCAATGTGTTGCACTCTTTTCCTTAGCTATGGTTTTATCGCACTGGGTTTTCCTAACAAGGTTTTTAATGAGACAATCAACAATATTATACTACGCACCAAGATTGACGAGAACATTGTAGTTTTTTTCTATACTAGATTTTTTTCCCACAGATTTTTCTAGTAAAGGTTTTGATGAAGCATATTCTCTCAGCAAGTGTCGTCCAAGGGGGAGTGTTGTAAATATGTGGATGACTATTCACATTGGACATGTAACATCAAATATGTATTTACTTGCACTCCATTATGTAGCTTGTTTCACTATGTGTACTCTTTTATATATCTTGTACACTATGTATTTCTTGTAAGTCTTAACAATTTAGTGTAACTTGCATACATTGTATTATTTCTAATCTTTATTCAAGGTACATATAGTCATCGTGATCAAATGCCCATAAAATGGGCTCATTCTCTTGTAAACACACACTAATGTATGAATGAAATCACATTTTCATCTCTAGCTCTCTTCTCTCTTGTTTCATTTTCTCTACTTATTTTAGTAATTCTTAGTTTATGTCTTCCATGATTAAGTCACTAGCAAGTTCAACTTAGTTTACAACAAGAACAACTTACAAATTTAGAAAAAATAAAAAGTTAGAAAAAATGCCTAAAAATAGCCAAACAAAAGGAAAAATGTCAGAAATGAGATTTGCACCCACGCCGACATGTAACATCAAATATGTATTTACTTGCACTCCATTATGTAGCTAGTTTCACTATGTGTACTCTTTTATATATCTTGTACATTATGTATTTCTTATAAGTCTTAAGAATTTGATGTAACTTGTACACATTGTATTATTTCTAATCTTTGCTCAAGGTACATAAAGTCATCATGATCAACGACCTATAAAATGGGCTTATTCTCTTGTAAACACACACCAATGTATGAATGAAATATCTATATTTTTATCTCTAGCTCTCTTTCTCGTGTCTCCTCTTCTTTACTTATTTTAGTAATTCTTAGTTTATGTCTTCCATGATTAAGTTTCTAGCAACTTCGACTTAGTTTACAACAAGAACAACTTACAAATATAGAAAAAATAAAAAGTTAGAAAGAAAAATGCCTAAAAGTAGCCAAACAAAAGTAAAATGTCAGAAGTGGGATTTGAACCCACGCCCTCTCACGAGGACCAGAACTTGAGTCTGGCGCCTTAGACCACTCGGCCATCCTGACTTGTTGTTCGTCTTTTCCCATTAGTTTTATTTAATCTATTCTTTATTTGCATATCTTTCCAATTATTATTATTTTTTTATTCTGCACAAGTTACGTCACCAACTAAATTGTAACGCAATAATTCAGTATGTGGTCATTTAAAGATTAGATTGTAGGTTCAAGTCTCTCTGTGCTGTGAACTTCATTGAGATGCCTAAATCAGTAGCTGGATCGAATTCATCACGGACGGTCCATGTGGGGTCTCTCCTCTGTATTTGGTGGTCATTTTTGCACTTCCCATGCATGTAACATATAGAGTGGGACTATTAAGAGTAATATGATTGGCTTTTGAAGGACCATCCATGAACACATGGGCATTGGGGCATGTAAAAAGTCATATGGGGTACAAGACAACATAGTACACGGTCCATTTGTGCTGGTCCTTATTCATATTATTGTATTAATTGGGGCCTTTATACCCACGTCTTATATTAATTTGTGGGGGACACCACACTAGTAAGTTTCTAACGTCTCTCCTCTCTCTTTCTTTTATTTAATTATTTCATTTATTTTCTGAAAACTACTCTGATTCCGTACTCCCGGATGCAGGAAAGATATTACTCCATCTTCATCAAGTGTGTGTGGTCTACTTGTTGTCTACTATAGAAGATGATTTGTAAGTTAATTGTATAACCTTGAACCAAATGTAATTAACACTAGATTGCACTTAGTTGTATAATGCAAAGCTACTAATGGAAAAGGTTTGCAAATTGCAAACCAACATAATTAGTAAACTTTTTCTTTTCTTTTTTTTTTCTTAGTCCACTTGTATTTCATGTGCAACCAAACTTTAGCCAATGTAGCTATTCTAAGCCCTTATTTTTATAACAAAAACGCAACTTGTTAAAGAATAGTAAGCTTGTTGCGACTGTGCCAAAGGAGTACTATAAGTGTATATAGTTGTCTTAATGTGTTCAGTTATATGAAGTTAAAGTAATAATAAGTATCTTGAATTAAGTAAAAAAAGTACATCGAATTCCTCAAGAAAAAGTTTATAAAAAACCAAATTAAAGACTTCACTATTAGAATCCTCTCAATTGGATTATTTCTAATTTTAACAGGAAAAAAATGCAATTAATAGTATAAATAAGTAATATACTCTGTTTCTTCAAAAAAAAAAAAGTAATATACTATGTTTAATCTTTTTTTTTTTTTTCAAAGATCCTGTTTAATTTACAAGTTGGCAAGACCTATTTCTTTGGAAGTCAATTGTTTCATTTTTTTTGGGACAGCATGTGCAGATTAAATCAAACTGACTGACTTGGTAGAAATGTATATTATGTATTTCAAAGATAAAAAATAAAAATGTATAATTTACAAACTTATGAGAAGTAAAATTATTTGATGCGATTAGAAAAAAAAATTATTTGATGTTCATTTGACAGCCAAAAAAAAAAGTTAATAGCAAAAAATACGAACTATTGATTTTTTTGCAAGTATTTTTTTGCAAATCTAGAACAAACTTTGTATTTTTTAAATCTATCACACATCCTAATTTGAGCTTAATTAAGACAATTATCAATCAACTTTAGTGCAATTTCTACATCCTCAAGTAAAAAGAAATTGCAAGAAATGGAGAATCAGATTTGGCACATCCACAAGAGTTCATGACAACAACAAAGGCCTTTGTTTTTTCTTCTTCAATCTCAATGTCCTGTCTAGTCTATGCATATTAAATTTGTGTTGGTCTTCAACAATAGAGGAAGAAAAGCTGAGTGCGAGAACGTTGAGTCGCCTAAATTTAGGATCTAGTTTTTAAGAACCAACAAATAGGTTGAACTTGTTGACTCGGTTAATAATAGGGGTGGGCAGCGGTTTTCGAAAAATCACCCAAATTGTCCAAATCGACCAAACCGCACAGTTTGATTTGGTTTTTAAAACTCGCGGTTTGGTAGCGGTTTGAAAAACGTAAAAACCGCAGAATCACGGTTTGGTCGCGGTTTTCATTTTGGGAAAACTGCGGCTTAACCAAACCGAGGGTCATTTTGGTAAATACAAACCAAAAACCCTAAAAGTTAACTAAAAAACACAATCCTCTTCCTCTCCCTTTCACTCCCACCGCCGTCACACAATCCTCTTCCTCTCCCTCCCACTCCCGCCTGCGTCACCTCCTTCTCACTCCCGCCGTCACCTCCCTCTCACTTCGTCACTCCCACCGCTCCTCTCTCCGCTCACCGCCGCCGCCGAATCCATCGCCATCGTCGCCTTCCACCGCGCGAACGTCCACCGCCGCCTCGCACCGCTGCCTCGCACCAAAACCGCAACCAAACCGACCAAACCGCACAAACCGCGGTTCGGTTTGGTTGCGGTTTTGGTGGTTCGTGGTTTGGTAGTGGTTTGGAAAATCACTAAACCGTAGACTCTCGGTTTGGTCGCGGTTTGGTGGTTTTCACCACCAAACCGCGGTTTGCCCACCCCTAGTTAATAATGCTTGGATGCCACTTGTGGGATAATTAGTGTATGATTTGGGTTTTTTAGGTTTTATGTGAATTAAAGATGAGAAGGACAGTGAGCAAGAGACGAAGATGGCAAATAATTAAAGAGATTAAAATTTTCTTCTTCTTTTTTCAGTTGAGAACACACTAATTGTGGTGAGTTAGGTTGATTATGTCTTTTAATTAAGCTCAAAATAGTCATCGGTGTAAATGTCAAAAATATTATTTTTTCTCATGAGTCAAAAATATTAATTAATTATGTCTGAAATCGGTTCAAGCTTGAAACCTAGTTTTTTCATAAATATATGATAAAGAAGACATCCTTAAATTAAAGCTTTCGTATTTACCGAAAAAAAAAGGCTTTCACAAATTTGAGGAACACCAATTCACTGCATGACTTGCCTAAGTTGCATTACAATATCAAAAAAGTTGTTTGGACCCAAAAAGTTCAGACTCAAAGGACTTTTTTATAATTTTTAACATTCTTGAAGACTTCAAAATATTTAGACCTAACTATTCTATGGGTGTTTAATTAATATAGATAAAAATAAAAAGGTGATTTACAAATATACAAAAATTAAAAGTCTGGACTCAAAGAGTTCACCTAACACTACCATTACAATATATAGTAATAGTAAAGAAGATCTCGTGACTTGTGAGTGCTTTAACTTGTGAAGGAAAATGATTGGTGATATACTTTTGATACAATTATTTGACATACACAATTATCCGTGTCCTTTAACTTGTGCACTGATATTTGTCTATACATCACATTTCATCACACATCTAAGGACATCATCACTTGTGTGTCCAATGGTCGTATCAAAAGTATGTCATCATTTTTGTCTCTTCAGAGACCTCCGATAAAATTGGAACAATGCAAAGAAGATTAGCATGACCCCTTCGTAAGGATGATGACATGAACAAATTGAGAAAAATGTGTCACCATTTTTTGAGGAAAATGGTGGTAATAGATTTACAGACGTAAAACAAGACAATTTCTTAATTAAGGAAATAAATAATTTTAAAGTTGTCAAAATAAATAAACTAACTTCTATATATAAGCTGATAATTCTTTTAGAAGAATGAAGACCGAGTTGGCTCTTAGTTTTTTTTTTTTTTTTTGGTACATAAGTTGGCTCATAGTTTATAGTACTAACGAATACATAACAGTGACACTACATCTGTTCTTACATATTCAATTATATTAAGCATTCACCAAAGAATAAGGCTTAGGAATCATGTGTTTATATAAAGACTTATTAGGAGCATCTGATTTAATACCTACATAGTGTTATTGTTGTTATTATAATAGACATTAGTTATTAACTTTAAGGTTAGGTTAGGATAGGCTAGGGTGACAGCTATGGACTAGCTTTCTTTATACTATCATTTACTAATCCTGATTAAGAATCATTGAGAATGGTAGTTTGGGTGAGTCACCATTATAGATTCATAAAATGATCATTAACTCGTTATTATCTAGATGAATTACATTGACTTTAGTGCTCTAATGTCCTAGTAATTAGATGCATGAGAGTTTAGTGCTAACTTAAAAGTTGGAGTGAATAATGGTCTTACCATCACATTTAAGAATATATATTATGATATTAATTGTGAGTGTCTTAACTATTTTCGACCCCTCATGATTTAGGCTCGATTAATCCAGCAAGTGTTGGTTGGAAATTCAAGAATTTAATCAAGCATTGTATGTAGACTAGAAAAAAGATGCACTATTATTAACAACACATCTACCAGAGGCACCAACCAGACAACCACCAGTAACCACAAAGATCAAAATTATATGTGCATTAGAGTTTACTACTGCTAACTAAAGAGTTGAAGTAAATAATGTTTTTACCATCATATTTAACCATATATAATGACATTAGTTGTGAGTGTCTGAACCTATTTTTGACCCCTCCCGATTTAGGTTCGACCAATCCTGCAAGCGTCAGTCAAAAATTCAAGAATTTAATCAAGCATTGTATGTAGACAAGAAAAAAAAGATGCACTTGCTATTAATAACACAACTACAAGGCATCAACAACCAACAACCACAAAGATCACAATTTCAGGCTCTTTAAATAGTAGAGTTTTTTTATGCAAGAGCTTCAACTTTCAGTACAGCTAGAAATAAAAAGTTAAAGATCACAAGGCCCTACAAAACCACAATCTTTAATATTCATTGGTTGGTTGTCTCCAGAAGTGCAAAAGAGACGCGAAAAAGTCATTTTCAACCAGCCCAGCTAATGCCAACAATAACAAGGCCAACTAAGCCACCAAAAGAGAGACCTCAAGATGCCTTAACAGGCAAGTAGCACAAAAAGTAAACAACACAGTGCATAGAACAAACAGTTTACAATCAGAAGACAAAGACAGAAACCAGTTCTGATCAGGATTTCTTTGGTTCTTTTCTCAATCAATCAAAAAAGTCTGGGCACTGAACATAATGTAAATCAGATACAACAATTTCATATAAATATATAAGAGTTCTCTTTTAACACAAAAGTAATTTATTCCAATACAAAACACTCAAGAGCACCTGAAGAGGAACCACCCCTCAATCCTTCCCAACAATCCCAATGGGTCAATCGATCTAAATAAATAATAAGCAAACTAGGATCTGCCCATCATCCCTAATCCATCTATTCATCTGATCCAACCAACCTTAACTTAATTCTACAACAACATTATGCATTTCAGGTATCTTGACCTTCTTCAGCACAAGCTGCCATGGAACTACAGCTAATTGAATCAGCTTGAGCTGTTATAGTGTTGTAGGCTAGAAAAAAACCTACCCTTATTGCGAAGAAATCGATATCGAGAAAGAGAGATGTCGTCTGCGGCTGAAGGCACATGTGGGAGTAACAATGTTGTTGTTTTAACCTTTCTTTCTTCCTTCCTTCTTCCTCTTCTCTGCCTTTCACCAAACTAATAAAGAATCAAGGAGAACTGCTATATAACTGAGTAATAATCTCCACAAACAAATAAACTTTCACACGACCAGGAGAGGAGCTCAAATCCCTTTGATAACTCTTCGCCTGGATCGAAAATTGCCAACAAAAGCTCCACAGCTATCTACAGTTTTGCAGAATTGCATGACACCAACTTTTGTGAATTCAATGCCAGTTTTTTTTCCTCAGGTAAGATAACAGAATGACGTAGATATGGCTCAAGCCCTCCAATGTTAATTACAGTCCAAGCCACATTCCTCCAATAAAGGACCATCTGACTTCGCCAAGAATGGATCGATCCGAACCCATAAGAGGGAGAAAATTGAAGCGAGGAGAATAGACCAGACAATTATGATAGTGGGAGTCCGGTTTTGTCGGCCCAGGAGACCCTTGAGGAATGGATAGAGATGCACAATCACCCAGAAGGCAAAGAATAATTTACCAAAGAGAGGACCCCATGACTCGTAACCATTGTTAATGGCATTCGAGATTCCAGCAACCACTCCAATTAAGTTAATTATCAGCAATGTAGTTGGAGGTATGAGTAAAGTGGTCCACTTGAAAGCATATAGCTCTGAAAACTCTTCATCGTCTGTGGCTTTTGAAGTGACAGTGAAGTTCGTATCTATACCAGCCAACACCTTCAAGAGACCCTGGAAGACAGCAAAGAGATGGGAAGAAACACCTCCAATGACCCAAAACTGCTCATTTCTCCACCATTCATCAATGCCAACGCCACTCCATCTCATTTCAAGAATACCAGTGGCGAAAATACAAATGAAAAGAGACAGAAACCATAAGCTTGCCACATTGCTTAGCTGCAGCAGAAGAAACGAAAATTAAATTAGGCACCATAAAATATCGTAATGAAATCATAGACAACTTAGCATCGATGCCATTACCTCAGGGGTGATAAATTTTCCAGTGAGAAGACACACTGCAGGTAAGGTACAGTAAGCCAACAATGGTATAGATGTCCATGGGTATATGGTTGAATTTATGTAAGAAAGCCGCTCCAGCCACTTGAGACCACCTCCGTAACCATACCACAGAGGACAGTGCCTACTCAAGAAAATTTCAACAGAACCAAGAGCCCATCGAAGAACCTGGTTCAAACGATCTGAAAGATTAATTGGTGCAGATCCTTTAAATGCAGTCCTATCAGGAATACAGTAAATGGATCGCCATCCATGGCAGTGCATCTTAAAACCTGTCAAGATATCTTCTGTAACTGAACCATAGATCCATCCAACCTGGAAAAGTAAGAGTAAAATTAATAGAAAGTAGACGAATAAAAATTTCAAGTTCAATCGGGCAAACGCTTCTATTACCTCTTTTCCCCATTCAGTTTTGTCCTCGTAGCCACAGCTAATCACATGAATAGCCTCTTTTAGCAGCGATGCAGGGCTAGCACTTTTCAGGGTTCCACCATTTTCAAGCAAGGTGGATGCTACAAATACTGGAGACTGGCCAAATTTCTTTTCCAACTTCTGCTCAGATATTACAGATCCTTTTTCGCACTCAACTCCTGAAAAAAGATTTGCAAAGCAGTTCATTCTAAGTGACTCCTACAAGCCCAGTTTAGTACTTGAAACACAAATAAAGAAACCGAATTTATTTCGAAGAACAGGTGCACACATAAATATCTTCAAACACTCTCATACTGGCTAGAAATGTAACTACATGAATTGTCACAACTGTAAGTTTGTAACCTTGTACATCAATATTTACGTATACCATACAAGAAAAAAATGTTTCTAACATTTGGAATAAAGCCTCATTTTTAAAGAATTTTTGTTTTTATCAAAACACAATCATCTTTTAGGAGATGACATTATCAATATAGCACCAGCCAACTAACTAGAGCAGAAGTGATATTATCAATAATATTAAGGATTTTTTTTTCATTTCAAACCGGGATACAGCAGTTTTCAAGGATAACCAATTATCGAAAACCCCCATGGAAACAAATCATTGAATAAAGCACAAAATAGCAAGCATACCAATGAAAGCATATTACATTGAAAAGATCCATAAATTCAAGTAAAAATATAGGAAGAAAGATAAATCTCACCTTCAACACCCACTTCAATACCTTCCAAAGCATATGCAGGTGGTATCCCATCCCCTCTTCTAGAACCCTTCTTTTTCTTCTCAGACTTAGGCTTGGTAACCTTCTTCTTCTTCCTCCCAGTGCAAAAACATCCGCAGCAGCACCATTTTGGCAAGCAGTTGCAGGTTCTTGTTGGTGGCTTCTTTGTCTTTGGAGCATCATAACCATACAGTGCCTGCCTTCTAAACACACATCCCGTTCCGACGTAAATAGGTCCTTGAATGCCATCCAAACCTTTCATGTTGATCTGATAGCGAACAGAACAAGTAGTTTTAACATGTAGATACAGTTTGTGTGACACAAACAGACAAAATTATCGAGAATGCAAATTCTTACATCAAAGAACACAGTGTTTCTGTTAGCATATCGATCGTGACGATCAATGCCATCAAATCTCTGAGGGAACTGAACATAGCACACTTTCTTTCCCAACAATGGATCCATCATGAAGCACATCCCCTCCCGGAGAGCTTTACTGTTGTTGATGTAGTGATCACAATCCAAGTTTAAAATATAAGGGGCATTTGTAAGCACAGCAGAGACTCTAACCTGTTTCCAGAAATTCCGCCAGCAAATAAATGATAATTATCATCCAAAAACACAATGTAAAACATTAAAGAATGGCCAAATCTTGTAGGTCACTTACTAGGGCATTCATGGCACCAGCCTTTTTGTGATGATTAAACCCAGGTCTCTTTTCTCTTGAGACGTACACTAAGCGTGGCAATTCATTGCCATCTGTGTCATGTCCTCCACTTTGGCCCAAAAATACCTGAAATAATTCCAAGTTACATGTTAGAGGCAGAAGAGAAACATATTATATGAGAAAACAAAGAGATACAAATTTGCATACCTGAATCATGCCAGGATGATCTCTGACATTATTCCCAGGCCATGGAGTTCCATCCTGCATCGTCCAACCTTCTTCAGGAACTTTTTGAGCTTTGGCAACCAATGCATTAATCCGAACTTTAAATTCCTCATACTCTCTCTGCATAATCAAACAACCATTTACCACTTTGAAAGTGACTGGAACACAAGGTACAGTCACCAGATAATAGGCAAAATATTCTTACCTTCATTGCTCGCCGTTCCTTAACAAATGATGGCAAGATTTTATCCTTCAAATAATCAATCTTTTGTTGAAAATACCACTCTGGTGCCCGTGGCTCAATGTTGAATTTCTTACAGAAAGGAACCCACTTCTTTGCGAATTCTGATGTTTCTGATAATGCCTCAAATGTCAGCATTGCAGCACCATCATCAGAAACATAGCATGAAACCTTATCAACGGGATAGTCCACAGCAAGAATGGATAGAACAGTATTAGCTGTGACCAGAGGTGGCTCTTTTAAAGGATCGACAGTACTGACAAATAGGTCCACAGCAGCAAGTTGAGAAGGTTGGCCTTCCTTCTCATACCTGAAAGAGCACAAGTTCAAAGTTCATACTAGATGAATAAAGTTGCTGTATAAACTGAAGAACCAAGAGAATGAACAGCTGTGCACCAACCTCAAGGATAGCCTATCCAGGTATGTTTCTCTTTCGATTGGAAGCCACTTGGGAAATTGATCAAGAATCCACGAAATTGCAAACCAAATTTCACAAATAACAGATACCAGCCAAAGTGCAAATGCGTCTTTCACAGGATGCATAACTCGATAGTGGAAGAAAAACCCAAGAACTACAAGTCGAATTATGATAATCATCCTGTAAGGATTAATTCGGCTAGATGGAATAGGCATCTTTCTTGATAATGGTTGTCTACCCTCATCCATTCTGTGCAAAGAAAAATTGCAAGCAAAAAAGTTCAATTGACATATTCCATCTCTTCTCACAACATAACAAAGCGAAAACAATACAAGATATAAGAAAGAAGAACAACATATCTAACGAACTACATTGTCACATGATAACAACAGTCATTCTAGCTGCATAGTCGAGTAATAGTAATGTACTCTCAAACGAACACTGTTAACTCTTTTTGCTTTTATCAAAGAGGTTAAAAAGACCTAAACCACGTGGAGCGAAATTTGGTATCGATGTTTCAATCGAGTTTTTGAATCAAAGACACCACTCCACCAAGCTACCAGTGGACACTAAGAAAACTCAGCGCTCCGCATAAAGCAGAATAGGATCAGCGAGGCTAATGATTAATCAACTAAAAGACTACATAATTAAGCAAACAGAGCAATCTACCACAACACTCAAACAAACTTTCCTATAATATCATAAATGCTTCCAAAAATTTAACTAGTGCTTACATGGGTAGATCAGGTCCATCACCATCAGGGTCCCAATCTTTGCCGCCGAGATCATTTTTCATTACTTGCAGTTTATCTTGCTTCTGTTTCCAATTTTCCACCCTCTCCTTCCAAGCAACACTTCCATAACCATAAGCAGCCAAGTCCTTAGATGGATCCATGGATCTAGGTTGAACTGCAGAAGGAAATTTGCAGTTAAGCCGCAGAAATTCAAGTGAAAATAACAACATTGGCTTCTCCCTTACAAGAACTAAACGTCATGATTAGAGAAAGGTCCCAACAAATTGACAAGAAAACCAGTTAGCAATGCGGATCTAAGTACCAGGAAAGGCGGGATCCGCAAAGGGAAGTGGGTGGATCCTTTTTCCGCCGCCACCCATGAACGATGGAACCAAGGCGTGCTGCTCCGGCGGAATGTCATCCACCTACAACAAACCAAATTAATCCCCTCTATCAGAAATTCACACACACAAAAATGGAACAACAGCAGATCATATGAGCTCTGGGAAATTCAGTCATTCAAAATCTAAAAGAAAAATTGAAAGATCAATCCACCACCCAGATTATCAAAAGGGATCAGAATTCAATAAAACTGAACACAGCCCTCAATTGAAAAGAGAGAGAAAATCAAGAATTCGTTGTCGGTGGAGTACCATTTGGCCATTGGTAAGCAGAGGGACTTGTGGCATTGTATGGACAACATGAGGCATGTCTCCATCCCCTCCTCTTCCATAACTCATGTGCCCTTGAAGCATAGCCTCTGCAAGATACTGCTGCAAATCCTGCTTATCTTTCCCCATAAAATTGAACTCATTTTCAAGATCATCAAACCCATCTTCTTCCTCATCACCAGCAACTCTAGCACACCCTGCAAATCATCAGTAATTCTTAACAACACTGATCCCAAAAGGCCTAATTTGATGAAGAAGACTAGACATCAACAAAGCTTGAATCTTGAAAAGGTTTGTGAGAATGAGTAGGCCTATTACCCTTCAAACGCTTGAACCTGGTTTTGCATTGTGGGCAGACTTGACTCCCCTCCTGACGCTCATACTCATAGCAGGTCCTGCAAATAGGGAAAGCACACTCATTGCAAGCAACAAAGAGCTCGCCGTCGGAGGTGAGTCCGACATCGTCGCCGCAAATCTGGCAAATTTGACCACTCAGCTGCTGCAACGGCTTGGGCTGCAAGAACAACAACAGATGTGTGAAAAAGTGTGTGAAATTGGGGAAGAAATTGAAGAGACTCAGAAGTCCCAATGTCGGAGACTCACAGCTGATTCCCCATCTCTACGAATGACAACAAGTTCATTCCTGTTGTGAGAACCCGCAACTAGTCCTGCACTGGCCTCCATTTGCACTCACAGATTGACACAAAATACTTGATATTGCCCCAGATCTGTCGCTTCTCTCAAACGCCCAGATAGAAAAACCCGATCTTTCTTCAGTTTGTGGTGACTGTTTGGTGAGATGAGATGAGATCTCAAGTGGGTGTGAAGAGAATGCTCTCTCTCCACTCACAAGACCCCCTCTCTCTCTCTCTCTCTCTTTCTCTACTCTCTCAGTGCCTCACACACTCACTATGCCTAAAAATGGAGAGATGCCCACATCTCCCTGTCCCTCTCTCTCTCTCTCTCTCTCTGGCTCACAGAGCCCACCGACCACACACACCCTCTCTCTCAAGCCCCCTCTTCACTCTCTCTTATTATTCTTTGCTTCTCGCCTCAGCCACCACAACAATTGTTTTTTTTTCTCCCTCTCTCTCTCTTTCAGTAAAAAAATCAAACGCCTTGAATGCACAACCACAAAGATCCCCAAATGAAGAAGAAGAAATCAATATTAATGAATCAATTAACAGCAATGAACTTAAACCAAACCCAAAGTGGTTGAATCAATCAAACAACAACCAAAAAAAAAAAAAACCCTCTTCACAGCTAATACCACCAACATACACACAACGTCTCTTCTCTTAAACAAAACCTCTTTTTATGCCACTCGTTCTCACATTATCAACTTCTCCGCCGACACTCCCCCAACGCGTCAAAACAAACAAAACCCCATCTCTCTCTCTCTCTCCAATAATAAACACACCTATTAGCTTCTCTAATCAGTCACAAATTTCACAAATTTTTTCTACTGCTCTCGCTGTTCACCATCAAAGGTTTCACCTTTTTGGGTAAAACCATCTAAATCTGTGAATTCCTAATCAAATTCGAAGATTGGAAAACTGGGTTTTGTTTAATGGATCGAAAGTCAAAAACCCCCTGAATTAAAAACCCAGAAATCTCACAAAAACAAACAATCACACAAGAAATTAAAGGCAGAAAGACAGGTCTCCACATGTGGGTTTCAGCGGTCACGTCTCCTAAAACGGGCAGCTTGTTTTCCTGCCCGCGCTCCCCACCCCCACTCTCTCTTGTTTCCAGTAATCCGTATCTAATGTTTGTTATCTGACACCTACGATCATCACCGATGACTACTACCAATGAGTCAGAACTGCGTCATTGAATGTTAAAATCAACGGACGAGATTGAACTACTGTGGTGGACTTGTTTTCTTACAGTTGCTTCTGTTACTGGTAATTTTATTTGGTCATCGGTTAGTCTACTGTTAAGTTCTTCACATTTGGCTGGGTTTGACTTTTGGTCTCTATTTTTTTTAAACCATCACGGCTTGATCTCTGCCACGTGTCGAATGATCAGACCCACAGGGCCCCACATTTTCGGTGTACTTAAATCATCATTTGCAAGTCCGACCTGGGTGTAGACCACTGTCTTAAGATCGCCGTGGATCAGACGGTCAGAAATGCGCACCGCGTAGCCCCACACGGCTTTTGCTCCATCGAACCTCGCTCTTCCACAGCAAAGCAAACCTCCACGTCTTCAAAACATAGAAATTAATTTATAAAAATAAATGAGAGTTAATAAATGATGTAAGCTTGCTTTCTTTGCCCGTGACCATTGTGTGATTCACTTCTTGTCATTTTTTACGGGAAATAATAGAATCACACCTCCAAACCCCCACTTCCTTGCAGTTATTCACCTCGCTTGCAGTTATTATCTCGAGACATGCAAGCTTGCATCTCGAAGTAAATAAGAACCAATGAATATTCAGATTATTTTTGTCTACCCTGAGTCTAAGCACTGCAAGACTTTTTTTTATTTCTGCATTTTTAATATTGAGATCACTTTGGTGGATATACACTCCCTATATAATTTCGTCTTTCTCACACTTTATGATCAACACACGTTCTCTATGTTAAAGTTTGTCCCTCTAATAAGATTTTTTTATTTTGCCACTAACATCGACTACTTTGAGTTTGAGATCATCTCCAATAGAATGTAAATTGAATGTCAATGTGTGACGTCGAAGACTAAATAGACACTGAGGTGAAAAAAATTTAAATGTTGAGATGACGTAGATAAATATTATTTATTTTAATATCTACTTCTAAACGGTACAATTCATAATTATGACAATAATTCTCTTCAAAATATAGAAAAACAATAAATTCTTAAAAAAAGTGTAATGTGTATTTTCTATGAACTTCAACACTTATTCAAGCCGCACCATCTTCACGTTACTTACGTGACATCAAGCGAGTGATACAATCGACATTTACTATTGAAGTTGTTCTAATTAAGTATCCTATGGACGACGCTCTCAACAGCTATTATTTGATACACATAAGTTGATTGTGTAGAAGGAACATCAAATGTGACATCAAACCATGGCTACAATCTGCATTTACCATAAAATGAGCTTTAATTAAGTATCGCTTGGAGGACAATCTCACCAGCCATTGCTTAATGCACGTATGTTGATTGTGTAGAAGGATCATCTAATTCGTCGCCACAATATTTGTGGTTATGCTATTAATATTTGTTTGCCGTATCAATCGAATATGTACATGTGGAGCGCCTACACTTTGCTCCACATTCTCGTGAGTACTGTATCCCTCCTCGTATTAACAAGATGAATTAAATAACTCGGAGTCTAAGACACACAAACTGACACGTCGTCGCACTGTGATTGGTCAATCTTAAAAGACGTCATCACAAGTGGTAATAGCTTCGACGTTCCGTAAAAACCAACGTGGGTCCCACCTAACAATGAAAACACATCATGTCCCACCACGTGGCGAGCTGTCAGCCGATGATCATAATCCAAAACATTGTGATCGCGCTGATTAATTAGCACCAAAAATAAAGGAGGGCTTAAGATTATAAAAAAGTGTACCGACAGTTGGTGACGTGGCGCGCGGATGGAGGGGTTACATCAGAGTTTGATGTGCCAGTAGAGCATTAAAAGTGGGGCGATGAGTGGCTTCGTGATTTGTTGAGTGTCGGTGGCGATTATAATGTCTTTTCCTCAAATGGAGAGAGAGAGAGAGAGAGAGAGAGAGAGTGGTTTATGTGAAGTAATGACCAAACTTTAATGTATTATATGAATATGAATGCTAATGTAGCGAATAATATAAAAAGAATTGGGAAATTAAAAAGTGCAAAAAAATGTATCAAAGTCGAGGTGGAATATGTGAAGGGACTAGTAGGTGCCTAGATCGTGACATCATTTGCTCATCATGTGGTCTTTTTTTTTTTTTTTTTTTTTTTTTTAAAGAATCATGTGATCTACCAATATAATTAGCCTCGTTTGTAATACCAACTATAGCCTATTTTAATGTTCATATAACACCTTCAATAGAAATGTTAACGACTAGGGTATCTATAAATTATCTCTACTCACACCCAAACTTGTTTATAACACCAAAAACCCATATTTCTCCCGAATTTGATGATGATATGCACACTCTAAATAATTAAATTTTTTTGTGATTTATAGCAGATAGATTTTGCGGGAAGCTAAACACTACCGGCAGGTACTATCTATATATTTACAATCTATATCTATATATATATATATATATAATAAGTTTATATCTTGAATGTGACACGTGGCAGTTTCGAGTCTTCTTGTAACACCCCGTTACTGCCACGTGGCATGCCTCAATAATGTAGGCTTCGCCAAGCTACATATGGTATGTTACACTTGGCATTTTAGATCTTTTTCGACACGCCATGTAGCATACTCAAAATGTAGGTTTATTATATGGCACATATTATATATATTTTATGTGTCACGTGACATTTTCGAGCTTTTCGTATCGCCACGTGGCAAACCCAAGTTGTCGGTTTTGTCAAGCTATATATATAGGGATATTTTACAATGGAGCTCAAATGTATACCCATGTCATGGATCCCTCTCAAAACGTGTTGTGCATTTATGACACCTCGATTAATGTATTGGACTAAAATTCAATGATTGTAAATAGTGTACCCATGACAAGGATATATATTTGATTCTCATGGTAGTAGTATATATATATATATATGGTATATATGTGACACATGGTATTTTAGAGCTTTTTCAACGCACCACGTGTCATACCCAAAGTGTAGGTTTCTACAACATATATAAACTAGTTAGATGCATGAAGTTATGGGTAAGTAGAACCGCTTTTGAATGTACAGACGATGTTGAAATCCAACTCTTAGGTTTGCCCTCGCAAAACCTCTCTTTTCGCTTTGTTAATGGTTACAGATTTCTCGCGCTAATCAACTTCTCATTTTTTTCACTCGATTGATTCATTAAAGACTCTTTGAAATACCTCGCACAGGTACAATTCGAACCTCGATTCAATCTGCACAGACTAATCGATTTTTCAGTTGTTGTTTTTATGCGAAGTTGTTGATTGTTTTGTGCATTGCATCAAAATCTGATATTTCAGTTTTCTGATATCAGGAACATAAGAAAAACATGAATCATTGAGAAGATAAAAAAAAATCGAAGCCGAAATGGCTCGGACGCAGAAAAACAAGGCTACATGTTCTTTAAATTATCCATACATTCGCATCTTTTGTTGCTTTAGTTGCCATGACACTGCCTTTACTATGTACTTATCTTTAAGTCATGAAATTGTCAAAATTTGTTGATTTCTTCTGTCAATTCAGTTGCTCTTGTGAGATTCTTGTTTAGTTATATTCATGGTTGTTTTTAAATCAATGATCACATATGAAAGTCTCCACTTAATGAAGGTCGGTATGACCTGTATGCACACGCATGTAATGATGGTCAGAGTACCATCACCAAATATATATGTGAAGGGTGGTAACCTTTCAATGAATTATTTCCAAGTCAATAAGGAGTAAGGACATAAGAATTACGGATTTCACATTATAAGTCAATGTTATACATGTAATTAACATCCAATATATATTCATATACTTTTCATTAGTTCTTCCATGCATACACTGCAACTTATAACTAGATTAATCAAATTTATAAGCATGGCCACAACACCAGTTTTAATACTGCTTTTTCTTTCTTTGTCTAGTATTTTTAGTGGTACTAGATTAATCGAATTTATATGCGAAGTTTTTAGATGAGTGGAACGAGTTGTTGACATGGGACTTGGTTGATTTTGGGAATTTTGCTGATTTTGAATTGAGTTTGTTGTTTTGGCAAGCTGGGATGGGAATGAGAATGCCTAAAGCTGATAAGAAATGTAAGTTTTTGACTTTTTGATTGGTTTTTGTTGTTAAATTGAAATTTTAAGTTATTCTGATGTTAATTTCTCATCAAGTGGTGTTTGTTGAATCTGCAATTTGTCAATGCTGCGGCATTTTTGAATAGTTAGCGCCCCATGATCGACTGTCGTTTCTCATAAAAGTATGAAAACATATGGAAATACTGGTGGTTGAAGATAACCGATTATTTAGGAGACCTGAAAGATTTGGCTAAAAAAGTTTTTGAATCTTATATGAAGTCCATATGGTCAAAACTTCAAATGTATAGAATTCTTTTATGGTTGGCAAAAGTAGTCTCACCAATCCCCTTCTATTGTAATTGAGTTGTTTGTTGTTTTCATGGTGATTTAACAAAGTTGTTTTGGTGTTCTTTATAATTTTACAGGGTATGCAGCACCAACAGATAGTTCCAACTATAGAAGTGCTAAGGTACCTCTTGAAACCTTTGTTCAAATTCCGTCTACTTACTTTGATCTTGCAAGTGAAATCTTCATTTATTTTTATAGGTACTAGGCTTTTAACCACATTTTTGCTAAAACTTTTTTTCTTCTTCGGATCATATTTCCTTGTCTAATATTTTTCCTTTGGCCAGTTTGTAGATTCCACACTACATTACTTTGTATACATGTGCAATTGTACATTTCATATATATTTTAAAATTCTCAGTTATGTAGGTTTTGTCTCTAAACAAGACTGATATCTAAATTTTTTTTATATCTTGCAATTTGTAACGGCCCATTTTATAAATGTCTCTTCAATTTACAGACGTGGACGCCAGCTCGGATCTACGTGGACGTCGCGATAGGCTAGGACGCACGGGGACTTATGTATGCTAGATATTTGTGTGTTGGATGCTTATTTGCGGTGAAATTTATTGAAATACATCGCATGTGTGTATGTTGCATCAAAATACGTGCGAGATTGTGAGAACTGTATTCGCCTCGATATACGTGTCGATACGGGTACTGGGTAGTTGACGGGGCTGAATATTAGGTCAGGGAGACTAAAACACACAAATTTTATATAAAATTGACAAAGTAACTAATATGGAATGATATTAGGTGGCTAGTGACACGCGGTACGCGTATATCGCGGTTCGGATGCGAAATCGAGCGTCGAAACGCTCGAAAAATGGGCGAGTGTCCCAGTTGTGTCACACTTTGGTGTCAAGGACACAAAGTCAAAATCACTTATCTTTATCTAAACCACTCCACCACCTTTCCTCTCACCTCACACACACACCCCGTACACTCCCGTACACTCCCGTACACACACACACACACACACCACACACACACACACACACACACACACACACACACACACACACACACACACACACCGGGGAGGTCGATAGCGAGGAAGAACGAACGCGGTGAGGAGGAGGAGAAGCGGGAAGGAGAGAAGAAGGAGGAAACGTCGCAATCGAGGTGCGTTTTAGTGGTTTTTGTTGTGGATTTCGGGTTGGCCGTGGTGGCGAGACTGGGGTTCGGCCATGGAGGCCGAACCGGGTCGCGGTGGTGATGGCAGGGGTGTCTCCCCTGCCATCGAGTCCACCGGGGGTTGGGGTGGAGAGCAACCCCAACCCAAGCCCCAAGCAGCATGAGAAAAAAAAGGGAGAGCTGATCGAACCAGTCACTGGTTCGATCAGATGAGGAAGATGCACACGCGCGAGCGTACATCCCCCTCATGGGCCGGCCGAGCCTGGCCCATTTTGTCTAGGGCCGGGTCGGGGTCCGGCCCGTTTGGGTCAACCCGACCCAAACCAAACCCGGGCCGGGTCGGGTTCGACCCGTCTGGGTCCCCGACCCGACCTAGAGCCAAACAGTAAAAAAAAAAAGAAAATAGAGAAAAATTTGAGAAATTTTTGGAAAATTCAGGAAAAAATTGGAAAATCTCTGAAAAAAATATATCTCCATAAAATAAATAGAAATTTATGAATTTCTATGAAAAATAAAATACTTGGATATTTCAGACGCGACTTTTTCGGGGTTTTGCCTCAAAAAGCGCGAAATAGGCAATTTGGCCTAAAATTGTTTTAGAAATTTGTTAAAAATTGTCAAGGTAAATTAAATTATTGATAAATGGACATAGGTTGACACGGGTGATCAATTGGCGACCAAGGACCCAGTGGACTTGGACCCGGGGATTGATTACGGGATAGGAGAGCGCGTTGTGAGGTTTGTAAAATCCAATGAAAAAACTCTTGAGTATTTATTTTGCTTTCGTATTTCCATTCCTTTCCATTATTCCTTGTAATTTTCCCTATATCTTATCTTATCGTTGTTTGCACGGTTGGTTAGTTATTTCCACCGGATTTTCCATTGTGTGTCTATGCGTGTCTATGCATTCTAGACCATATCATATGTATCAGGAGTGCTTGGTGGATAATGACCCGAGGGAACTACTATATGTGTCGGTGTGTCGTAGGTCTACGTCGGCCACCGAGAGGGATCGGTGATAGCTAGTTGGGTGCGCCCACTAGTGGGATCCTGGAAGAAATCCCGAAGTATGGTTTAGTCTGATTGGAACAGACACGCACACATTTACGCTTTATTGTTATTTACTCATGCGATGTCATACTTACAGTTGTATGTTTACATTCCGCATGTTTATTTAACAGTATTTATTGAATTCTATTTATTTATATGAATGCTTAGAGGAGTTCCTTGGGATTTTACTGACTATACTCGTCATCCATTTTCTTCTATGATGATTGAGTGCAGATCCTAGTACAAGTAAGTGCAAGAGGATCTTACGTGACCACCTCTGACTGCCTACCGTGAGAATTACTTGTAAGTGTGTTTTTATTTTTGATATTTTGATTCTTTTGGGAACCGGGGAGTGACATGACATTGTACATATGTACTTTACATGGTACAATCATCTACCCTTATACACATTACTTTCCAGGGTTTTTCCACAATAGGATTTAATGAATTAATTAATATTTCTTGCATTTACGTACAACTTCCGCTGCATATGACATTTATACGCTGTACACACAACAAAAGCTTAGTATATTGCAGCGTCCGATGCAGCAAAGGAAGCAGTTTGGATCAAAAAGTTCATTTCTGAACTAGGTGTGGTTCCGTGTATTGCTAACCCTGTTTGTTTGTATTGTGACAATAACGGGGCAATAGCACGAGCCAAGGAACCTAGATCACGCCACGATCCAAACATATACTCAGCGTTTTCATCTCATCGAGAGAAATTATTGAGAGGGAGACGTAAAGATTTGCAGAGTACCTACATGCAAGACAACGTTGCGGATCCATTGAGCTCTTCCACAAGCAAAACATGATGGTCATGTTAGATCATTAGGCATTAGATGCATGTATGATTGGCCCTAGTGCAAGTGGGAGATGATGGGGCATGTGCCCTAGGTCAATCCATTAACTGTCTTTATGAATACTTTTAGTTAATAAAATAGAGGATTTCATTTGTTGTTTATTATAATTAATTTGCATGTTTACATTATAATAAGATCCATGGGTATTTACATAAATATCCTAGATGTCCCTAGTCGATCATTATACTTTGGGAACTATAATGAATTAAGACTAGTGTGAGTCTTGATTGATGATCATATGATGATTATACGTATAGGGATACGAATCAAGATCACGAGTACTTGTTAGGGAACAAAGTAAATCTTGGGCCACCGACCAGCTATGAGAACATCACATGGATTAAGTCATAGTTGTTTCTCATGATAGGTATATATTCCGGTCCTCGACTTGAGATTACCGAGAGACTTCGACATTAGGAACACAAGTGATTTGACACAATCAAACGTTGTCTTTAACCTGGACGATTATAAAGGTTGTGATTGGTTACTTGTGTGAGCAATGTGATGAAGTTGTGTAATCTAGATATAATTTGTCCCTCTCATATAAAGAGAGATATCTAGTGGATCCTCGATGTGTTAGGCTGTTAAAAGGCCTAGTCTAAGTGAATTGATATTGATCAATGTCACTTGGATGTTTTCATCTACCTAGAGATCGAGACTAGTACGATTGAACATGTTGGATGACAATTCCATGCCTTATGTTTGATCAAAAGGATATCGTGTGACAAAAGGATGTTATATACACTGTTGATTAGGTTGTATCGATTTGATATTCGTACAACTTGGGTAGTCATAATGTCTTGCTAGAGACTGCTTATGACTTGTATACCAAAATGTGTTTTGGTACACCGCAACGTTGTATGAGCCTATTGGGTTGGGTCGCACACTAATAATGGTTTTGCGAGATTTTAAGATGATTCGGAAAAACGAATTTTATGTGATAAAATTCATGACAGAAACGTCCTTGTGGTGTATTACACTTATACTTCTTTAAGTAAGGGTATATGTGTAATTTACTTAATCGTCTATATACATGGGTTGTATAAATAGACGCTTTAAGTTACAATACACATACTAAAAAGATCAAAAGGCCGAAACTCTATTTTCGTTTTAGATACGACTTAGGGTTTTTTGTATGCTCTGGATCGTTTTGGAGAGAAACAAAAAGATTTGGTATTCTCTCGAAGCTAGCACTTCGAATCTCTGCCACCGTTTGTGTGTGGACTACTAGTAGAGGGCGTTCGTCGTTGGCAGCGCCTTAGAGATCGATCAACCTTCAGAAAGGTATATTGCGACTGAGGTATGCTTAAGTTTTTCATGGTTTAAACGTTTTTAATGGAATTAGATTCGGATCCTGTTGGGGTTTTTGTCAAAATTGTTTTGTAATTTCCGCTGCGTATGAACCCCAAAACCCAACAGTGGTATCAGAGCCTTCGAGTTTGATTCCGTTAAATTCATTGCATGTTTTCTTCTGATATATACATGATATATGATTGAAAGCATGTTAATAGTTGATGTATATGTGATATACATAAGTTTCCTGTGAGATTTATTATCATGTTTTGTGTATATGATACATATATTCGTAATTTAATTAAAATCAGTTTCTTACATGCTAATAACCATGTTAGGTTAATTCAAATAATTTCAATGAATTGAATTTCGTGTTCTGTGATCCATGACACCATTAGGTATAATCTTTATTTTTCATGTATTGATGCATGGATGAAATCTCTGTAATTCAGTATGCATATTTAGGTTACATTGTCTTACGTTTCTTGAATTGTATAAGGCTGAATATTAATTCGAAACTAATATGATTAGGTTCGATTGGGATAGTAGTTCACGATACATATTTGTGATTATCTGGATGAGAACCGAAATTGCAAATAATTAATTTTCGAAATTGTTTATTTATCTCTTATATCTATTTTGTTATGAACTTTCTATTTTATAAAGATAGATAACAAATTAGAGTAGGAGATATAATCAAAATCGGTTTCGTTATCCCTATTGGATAGGAGATAAATATGGAGAAGTTTGTTATTGGTGATATGCTAGGATTCAAATATCTAAAGTCCTAATTGGATTAGGATAAGATGATTAGTTAGATGTGGGCTCGGGTTAATTAAAAATGTTTTATTTGACTTAATTTTGGATAAATTAAGGGGTAAATTTAGTATAGTAAAATCAGCGAAAAATATGATTTTCTATAGCGAATTTCAATTTTCTAATTGAGATTCGTCTTCTAAAAAAAAAAAAAAAAAAAAAAAACGGACGTCTTCTCGTACTCCTCGCCCCGCCATTGTCTAACTAATCTTAGCGCACGGAAATTCTTTTATTAGTGAATAATATAAAAATTTTCAAATTGTTTAGTGATTGAACAAATCAATAGTATATATGATATTTCATTGTTTACATATAAATCACTAAAACTGAGTAAAATCCCTCTATTAAATTTTAAGTCTCATGTCATCCATTTTAAACACTTGTCAAAGGCCTCGATCACACTAATATAGTTTCACCATAGTAGGTGTATTGTGTTATCTTGGTGAGACAAGTTGGGTAAGAGTTACCTAAATGTTTAAAATGGTCCGACTTAATAAAGCCATCAAAATAGTTTTGAGCTTTAGGCAAATGATGAGATAAAACATGCTAAGAGATAAGATGTCCCGTATCTCATAAAATGATCTAAAAATTACATAAGATGTAATTGGTAACTGTTACCTACCTAAATAATCTAGTTCTGTGTTTCATGCCATAAATTGTCATAGAATTAGGTGAAATATGGATTTTAGTCCCCTAAATAAGCAGTACATTTTAGGAGGGTTGTTAATTTAGTGGAAGTCTATTCCTCTATACTAAAATAAACTTTGCATAATCTTTATTGTAGATCAATGGCCTCTTCAAGTAATAATAATCCCCTGTCATTGCGATCCATCCTTGAGAAG
Organism: Stephania yunnanensis; assembly: GCA_039657365.1. Taxonomy (NCBI): domain Eukaryota; kingdom Viridiplantae; phylum Streptophyta; class Magnoliopsida; order Ranunculales; family Menispermaceae; genus Stephania; species Stephania yunnanensis. The sequence goes on along the minus strand of CM077585.1, from coordinate 45,192,895 downwards.
GATAAACTATCTGGGACTAACTTTCTTGACTGGTTCAGAAACTTGAGAATTGTTCTTAAGCATGAACGCAAGTCATATGTCCCGGATGCTCCAATCCCGAGGACCCACCACCCAATGCTACGAAAGTCGTGAAGGATGCGCGTAGTAAGCATGTCAACGATTCTACGATGTTGCATGTATTATGCCGACAACTATGGTTCCCGAACTTCGAAGGACATGGAACTAATGGAAGCCTACGACATGGCTATAACGCTTACTTTAAATGTTCCAACGAAAGAAGCTAGGCAAGAAAGGTTCGAGACAGTCAAAAACCTACATTCTTGCAAGATGATTGAGGGTGCGTTAGTTAGTCCTCATGTTCTGAAGATGAAGGGCTATGTTGACCAGCTTGATAGACTTGGATTCCCCATAAGCTAAGAGTTGGCTACGGATTTGATCTTGAATTCATTACCAGAGAGTTACTCACAATTTGTCATGAACTACAATATGAATAATATGGAGAAATCAATTTCAGAGTTGCATTTGATGCTCAAAACTGCTGAACAAAATATCAAGAAACCCTATACTAATGTGTTGATGGTTCAAAAGGGAAAGGGAATGAAGAAGAAAGGCAAAGGCAAAGGCAAGGCTAGAGTTGCCAAGGCTGTTGCTGCACCTGTCGCAAAGCCTGTGGAACAAGTCAAGCCTCACTGCTTCCTTCTGCTTCAAAACACCCAAAAGAAAAGAAGGAAATTGTCATTTCGTCATGCACTGGACATTGGTTCGAAATTGCAAACTCTATCTGGAAGATCTAAGGAAGAAAAAGGGTAGTGCGATTACCACTACATGTATTTATGTTATTGAAATTAATTTATCTACTAGTGATTCCTGGGTATTAGATAGCGGATGTGGATCTCACATTTGTATAAATGTGCAGGGACTCACCAGAAGTAGAAAGTTGAAGAAAGGAGAAGTCATCATCCGCGTAGGGAATGGAGCAAAAGTTGCTGCCTTGGCTGTTGGATCATACGACTTAGTTTTATCTAGTGGACTTATTTTAACTTTAAATAATTGTAATTTTGTGCACTTTTTGAGCGAAACATCATTTATGTTTCATGTTTGGATATGGATGGTTTTGATTTTATTATTGCTAATAATAGATGTTCCATTTCTCGTAAGGCATATTTTATGCAAATGCTTGATTTGTATGATGGTCTTTATATTCTAAGCATGAAAAAGTCCACCGATACTCCGCCTTTAACATAAATACAAAGAGATTCAAGTCAAATGATTTGAATCAAACCTATCTTTGGCATTGTCGTCTCGGGCACATAAATGAGAAACGCATAACGAAGCTCCATAAAGATGGACTTCTAGATTCATTTGATTTAGAAACATATGAAACGTGCGTATCTTGTTTATTTGGGCAAGATGACTAAAAGTCCCTTTACTTGGACACGGTGAAAGGGCAAGTGATTTATTGGGTCTAATACATACGATGTATGCGGTCCTATAAACACAATGGCTAGAAGAGGTTATCGGTACTTCATTACATTTACTCGATGATTTCAGCAGATATGGTTATGTATATCTTATGAAACATAAAGTTTGAATCATTTGAGATGTTTCGAACGTTTCAAAATGAAGTGCGGAATCAACTTGGTAAAACTATTAAAACACTTCGATCGGATCGAGGTGGTGAGTATTTAAGCCAAGAATTTGATGATCATCTTAGAAATTGTGGGATTGTCTCCCAATTGACTCCACCAAAACTCCACAATGGAATGGAGTTTCGAAAGGAGAAATCAAACCTTATTAGATATGGTTCGATCTATGATGAGTCCCTGAGATCTTCCATTATCCCTTTGGGGTTATGCATTACAAACTGCAGCTTTCACTCTAAATCGAGTTCCTTCTAAAGCGGTTGATAAAACACCATATGAGATATGGTACGGGAAGAGACCTAGTTTGTCTTTTCTTAAGATTTGGGGTTGTGAGGCTTACGTAAAGCGACAAGTCTCGAGAAAAAATAGCACCTAAATCGACAAGTGTTTATTTGTGGGGTATCCTAAGGAAACAAATGATATTACTTTTATAATCCCGCCGAGAACAAAGTGTTTGTTGCTCGGTATGGTGCCTTTATGAAAAAAGCTTTATTTCAAAAGACACTAGTGGGAAAGAAATAAATCTTGAAGAAGTTCAAGAATCACGGGTAAACACGAACCGCTCTGGAAGTTCAACAACGTTCCGAACCAGTTGAACCTCCACAAGTGACACAAGGCCCACGTAAATCTAGTAGGGTAAGACATGAGCCGAGAGAGATTCGGATTTCTCATTACGATAGTCGTGATGTGTTGCTTATAGACCAAAATGAGCCCGCCACTTATCCGGAGGCTATGTCTGGACCGGACTCGGATAAATGGCTAAGTGCCATGAACTCGAGATGCAATCCATGTATGATAACCAAGTTTGGAACTTGGTTGATTTACCTGAAGGTGGTAAGACCATTGGATGTAAATGGGTTTTCAAGAAGAAAACCGACATGGATGGCAAAGTGCATACTTTTAAAGCAAGACTAGTAGCAAAAGGTTTCAGCGACTCAAGGTGTTGATTATGATGAAACTTTTTCGCCATCGCCATGCTTAAATCCATAAGAATTTTAATTGCCATTGCTTGCATATTATGACTATGAAATATGGCAAATGGATGTAAAAACAACATTTCTTAATGGAAAGCTCAGCTTGAGGACGTGTATATGACACAACCTTTGAAGGTTTTGTACATCTCGAGAATTCTAGGAAGGTATGCAAGCTTCAAAGATCCATTTATGGATTAAAGCAAGCTTCTGAGTTGGAATCTTCGTTTTGATGAAGCAATCAAGGATTTTGATTTTATTAAGAACGAAGATGAGCCTTGTGTATACAAGAAGGTCAAAGTGGGAGTGTAGTTGTTTTTACGTGCATACTTGTATGTTGATGATATATTACTCATTGGAAATGACATCCCAACATTGCGAGAATGTCAAGTCTTGGTTAGGGAAGTGTTTCTCAATGAAAGACTTAAGAGATGCACCTATATCCTAGGGATAAAGATCTATAGGGATAGATCTAAGAGGCTAATCGGTCTATGTCGAGTGCTTACATAGACAAGGTCTTTGAATAGGTTCAGTTTGCAAGACTCTAAAAGAGGATTGTTGCCAATGTCTCATGGGATAAGTCTCAAGAAGACTCAATGTCCTAAGACAAATGATGAGCGAGACCGTATGAATAAGATTCCATATGCATCGGCTATTGGATCTATCATGTATGCCATGTTATGCACTCGACTCCGATGTATCATATGCTTTGAGCACTACAAGCGAGATATCGATCGATCCAGTGAGAGTCACTTTGGATAGCGAAAAGAACATTCTTAAGTACTTAAGAAGGACTAAGGTAGTGTTCTTGGTCTAAGGAGGTTTTGAAAATGATTTAGTTGTAAATGGTTACACGATGCAAGTTTTCAAACGATATAGATGATTTTAGATCGCGATCTGGATATGTGTTTACTTTGAATGGGGGTGCGATAAGTGGGAAAAGTTCGAAGCAAGAGACCGTGGTAGATTCTACGACGTAAGTTGAGTATATTGCGGCGTCGATGCAAAGAAAGGAGCGTTTGGATCAAAAAGTTCATTTCGAACTAGGTGTGGTTCCGTGTATTGCTAACCCTTTGTTTGTTTGTATTGTGACAATAACGGGGCAATAGCACGAGCCAAGGAACCTAGATCACACCACAGATCCAAACATATACTCGAGCGTTTTCATCTCATCGAGAGAAATTATTGAGAGGGAGACGTAAAGATTTGCAGAGTACCTATCAAGACAACGTTGCGGATCCATTGACAAAAGCTCTTCCACAAGCAAAACATGATGGTCATGTTAGATCATTAGGCATTAGATGCATGTATGATTGGCCCTAGTGCAAGTGGGAGATGATGGGGCATGTGCCCTAGGTCAATCCATTAACTGTCTTTATGAATACTTTTAGTTAATAAAATAGAGGATTTCATTTGTTGTTTATTATAATTAATTTGCATGTTTACATTATAATAAGATCCATGGGTATTTACATAAATATCCTAGATGTCCCTAGTCGATCATTATACTGGGAACTATAATGAATTAAGACTAGTGTGAGTCTTGATTGATGATCATATGATGATTATACGTATAGGGATACGAATCAAGATCACGAGTACTTGTTAGGGAACAAAGTATTGGACCGACCCGCTATGAGAACATCACATGGATTAAGTCATAGTTGTTTCTCATGATAGGTATATATTCCGATCATCGACTTGAGATTACCAGAGACTTCGACATTAGGAACACAAGTGATTTGACACAATCAAACGTTGTCTTTAACCTGACGATTATAAAGGTTGTGATTGGTTCTTGTGTGAGCAATGTGATGAAGTTGTGTAATCTAGATATAATTTGTCCTCTCATATAAAGAGAGATATCTAGTGGATCCCTCGATGTGTTAGGCTCGTTAAAAGGCCTAGTCTAAGTGAATTGATATTGATCAATGTCACTTGGATGTTTTCATCTACCTAGAGATCGAGACTAGTACGATTGAACATGTTGGATGACAATTCCATGCCTTATGTTTGATCAAAAGGATATCATGTGACAAAAGGATGTTATATACACTGTTGATTAGGTTGTATCGATTTGATATTCGTACAACTTGGGTAGTCATAATGTCTTGCTAGAGACTGCTTATGACTTGTATACCAAAATGTGTTTTGGTACACTGCCAACGTTGTATGAGCCTATTGGGTCGCACACTAAGAATGATTTTGCGAGATTTTAAGATGATTCGGAAAAACGAATTTTATGTGATAAAATTCATGACAGAAACGTCCTTGTGGTGTATTACACTTATACTTCTTTAAGTAAGGGTATATGTGTAATTTACTTAATCGTCTATATACAAGGGTTGTATAAATAGACGCTTTAAGTTACAATACACATACTAAAAAGATCAAAAGGCCGAAACTCTATTTTCGTTTAAGAAATGACTTAGGGTTTTTTGTATGCTCTGGATCGTTTTGGAGAGAAGCAAAAAGATTTGGTATTCTCTCGAAGCTAGCACTTCGAATCTCGGCCACCGTTCGTGTGTGGACTACTAGTAGAGGGCGTTCGTCGTTGGCAACGCCTTAGAGATCGATCAACCTTCATAAAGGTATATTGCGACTGAGGTATGATTAAGTTTTTCATGGTTTAAACGTTTTTAATGGAATTAGATTCGGATCCTGTTGGGGTTTTTGTCAAAATTGTTTTGTAATTTCCGCTGCGTATGAACCCCGAAAACCCAACAGGATGTGCAGGTGCCGTACACGTGTAGTAGGGCCAGCTGGCAAGGAGTACATGGAGACACGTCACCCCGGGGCTGCGAGGGCCGCCAAACAATTTGTAGGTAATGTCTTTTCTTGATGCAAGCCTGATGTCTATCGCTAGATGTGCAGAACTTTCAGTTTTAACATTAGCAATTTGCAATAATTTAAGAGGGAACGACCCCATCCAAGTTGGGAAGTTTTGCCGAAATTTTTTTTTTCTCAATAAGAGTGAGTTTTGTTTTTCATCAAGTGATTTTTTTTATTCGAAACTGATTATGAGCCATACATTTGATGCTTTGGATTTGTGTATAGGAAAGTTGGAAATTTTTTTATTTGTGTATAGGAAAGTTGTTATAGCCTTCTCGGTCAACTGGATTTTAGCTTTTGTTATCCTTGTTCTTTTGCCTCTAGTGAGACTTAATGGATACATTCAGTTGAAGTTCATGAAGGGATTCAACGCGCCGATGCCAAGGTTTGCACTAAAACTTGTTTGTCGAAATTCAATCTAGGAACTGAATATATATATATATATATATATATATATATATATATATAATTAAGATAGCTGCGATGAACTTCTTCATTTGTCCACTTCACACATTTTCCCTTTTAAGTGAGCCCTCTTCCCTTCCCTTAACTTGCATATATAGATGCTCAGAAAATCTGAATTGGAATAGAATAAAGTTTTCTTTTTTAATTGATCTTTCTTAGTTAAGCAGTTTATGATCAATAAGCTTAATTAAATTGTTGCAGATGATGTATGAAGAAGCAAGCCAATTCGCTAATGATGCCGTTGGAAGTATAAGAACAGTTGCTTCTTTCTGTGCCGAAGATAAAGTGATCCAACTTTACAAACAAAAATGTGAAGGACCAATTAAGACTAGTATAAGGCAAGGGTTAATTAGTGACAATGGGTTTGGGTTTTCTTCTTTTTTTGTTCACTGTTTATGCAACCAATTTCCTGTTTCAATGTCGTCTTTATTTATTATCATTATCAGAGCTGAACTTTTGTAGAGAAAGATATGAAATTTTTGATGATAGCTTGTTACAAAAATTGTAGCACTTAGATTACTGAACTAGATTTCTTATGTCTTCTAATATTTGTTGATTTTCGTAGGTGAAGGACTGGTGCTCGAGTTGATTACATGATATGGATGCTGAAACTAAATGCATCAAAACCAAGATGAACATGTATGTAACTCTGTTTTAAAGATTTTCCTTGTTACATTTGCTGGAAGGTGAGCTTTTATGTCAATCTTCTTAAACTAATTTAATTCTGTCAACATATGCATGTTGCACACATTTGCAAGTATATCTACTTATTGAGAGTTGCTAGTTCTTACCCAAGTTATGGGGCAGGATGCAAATGAATATTGGTGAAAGTAGGAGAGCTCATGGAGTTGTGAGGAAATTAGTTTTAGGTTATAAAGAACTTTTGTAATGTTATTTAGCTATTTTCATTTGTAGCTATTCCATTCATGCACTCAGGTTTTATTCACTTTATTTTTCTTACGAACTTGGTGGTCTATTTGCAAAATGTCAGCGAGTAGTTAATTTAACTTAAAAGACAACAGGGAATTCTATGGTCATATTGAAATATACCATAAAATCCTAAATCAACCGAAAAAAATGACAATAAATATTCTACACCAAACAAGACCCACAAATTGAACAATGAAAAATGTAAGGCAATCCATACACTTGTATATCTGAATTCCTTGCATATGTCTTCTTCTATGATGGCGGCAGTAGAAAATCCAAGCACAATGACATGTATTGATTCTTTCCCAAGCTTTACTACCTTTCCCTCTAAAAAAAACATGGACATAAAGAATTAATTACTCAAATTGATTGTCTAGGTAAAACTTGCTCAATTAAACTATCAAAAGAGGTTTACTCAATTAAACTATTCCTATTCATGCACTCAGGTTTTATTCACTTTGTCTTTTAAGAACATTTTTGTTTGATTTTGCTTAACAGTCTAGAACAAGAATTGCTTCCACTGTCAAAGCAATTGTGGATGAGAGAATTGGCAATGGTGAAGTTTCAAACAAGTAGGGTGACTTTCTACAGATACTTCTCTCTGCTAACACATTGTCTGACAATGAAAACTGAGTTTTGTTCTAATTGGAGTCTAAGATCGTACGTCGCTTTTTTTCTTCGCCTCAGATTTATAGAGGAAAACTGAATGATGGTTCCCTTGTTGCCATCAGATGCTTGAAATTGAAAAAAAAAGGCACACCACTTAGAACTTCTCTCAACAAATTGAGCTGATATCGAAGCTTAGGCATCGCAATTTGGTCAACGCTCTTGGACGCTGCTTCGAGTGTTACCTGGATGATTCAAGTGTCAGCAAAATCTTTATTGTTTTTGAATATGTACCTAATGGGACTTTAAGAGACTGCATCTCTGGTAAGTAGAGCTCTTCTTGTTGGGTTTTTAAGTTTCATCTTATCAGCTGCCATATGTTTCTATGTTATATATCGAACGGAATTGGATGAAATATGCCTCTAATAGTTGACAATGTACTAATCGACCATAGACTAATCGTCGAACAATAATTGGAAATTTGCATTGAGGTCTATGGCCCGACCTTTCTTGAATTATACTAATGATTTGACAAGCCAAAGAGCTCTTTCAAAGCAAGCCTAATCTGGCAGTTGCAAATGAATATGTTTTTTCATTGTTATGTGGTTCTTTCAATTCAAAGTATTTCCCGAAGAGGTCATTTCGGTTATATTAACTCAATTTTTGTAGGAATTTAAAGATATTAAGTTCATGTTTGATCATATTTGGTTCTCTATTCGGTTTTACTTCATGAATGAAATAAATTACCAGGATTAATATGCTATTTTAGTACGATGGTCTTTTTTCATTTGAGATGCTCTTTTTTTAATGTTCGTATACTAGCTTAGCTATATTGCCTTGTCATGGGTGCACTTAATTAAATTTATATTTGGTTTGATTGATGTGTAGGAATAGGATTAGACCCACGAGGTAGGAGACCGGCGAGGTGGGACTGGGCTTCACAAAATTTCTCTACTCGGGGTTCCAGCGACTTCTTGGAGTGAGACCCGAGAGGTGGGATTAGACCCACGAGGTAGGCCAACTTCAAAATTTAATTATTAGTGGATGACTCATCGAGGTTACAAGCCGCTCATGACAGGACAAAAGAAGTACGCGAACAAAGACCGTGACGGCCGAGTTATGAAGTGGATGATTTGTTCCACTTGAAGGTTTATCCCTTGAAAGGTCCCATTGGGGAAAAAGTCTCTACCGTGCGAATACGATACTTCACTTGTTTCAAGGTAAAGATCGAATAAAATCTGAATTTCGAGACGAAATTCCCCTTAGTTGGGAAGATTGTAACGGCCCGCTCTAATTAATCCCGATTAATTGTCAAATTACAGGCTAAGACCCTAAGGTCAGACCCACGTGGACGTCGCAGATAGGTCAGGGAACGCTGACTAGGCAAATAGTAGTTTTGTGTGATTGTTTGCTTATTTGCGATGTTGTATATCAAGTTAATTACTTAGCATCGCATGTGTGTAATTTTTATCGTTGAATCGAGCGAGATAGTGTAATGGGTGTTCACCTCGATAAACGTGCCGAGACAGTTGCTGAAGAGCGAACTTTGGGTACACTAGGTCGGGAAATTAAAACACATAAATTAAATGAATAAATGATAATGGTCATATAGTTATTATGAAAAATATATTAAGTGGCTAGTGACGCGGCAGACGCGCAAGTCGCGATTTCGACGCGAAATTCGGGCGTCGAAGCGGCGGAAACACGGCGAAAGTCCAAGCGGTGCCACACTTTGGTGTTAAATACACAAAGTCAACTAACTTTCCCCATTAACACTCCACCTCACTCCACCATCATTATATCATCTCCTCACGTCACTCTTTCTCTCACCTCTCCCTCACGTCACTCATTTCCTCCCTCCTCACAAGATTCTCTCACACTCCCACCCCCCACACACCGATCAAAAAAAAAAAGACCGAGAGGAGAGGAAGGAGGAGCCGAGAAGGAGGAGGAGAAGAGGAGCGGGAAGGAAAGCAAGAGGTGGAGACGCCAAAGACGAGGTGAGTCGTTGTTTTTGGTTGATGTTGAGCGTCGGCCATGGAGGCCGAGAAGAGGTTCGGCCATGGAGGCCGAATCGGTTAGGTGAAGATGGCGGGGGTGTCTCCCCGCCATCGAGTCCACGGGGTTGGGGTGGAGAGCCACCCCAACCAAAACCAAACCAAGAAGAAAAAAAAAAAAAAAATTCTCCATCCGATCGAACTAGTCGATTAGATGGGCCGGCCCGACCCGGTGGATGGGCGAGACAAGGTCGGCCTGACCGGTTGGACCGGTCAAACCGGTCCGGCGGGGTCCACCCCTATATTAAAATAAAATAAATATTAAAATATAATTTAAATACATTTTTAAATCAAATAAATATAAAAAAAATTAAGAACAATATAAGAAAGTGTGAAAAATATAAAAAGGGTAGTTTCGAAGACTTTTGGGGCTTCGGCACCCCGACACAACTCAAAAAGTGTGCCAAAAAAAAGTAAACTTTTTGGAAACGAAAACTTAAATTTTTAGTCACACACATTATAAATTCTTTTAATCCGACTTTAAAGTAACAAAAGTGGTATAATTGGATACCATGAATTTATGGGACTATAGTCGGGTATAGGGCGCGTATCTCGAGGCGTGTGCGGGACGTTCGAAAGCGTTCGAGGTAAGTAAACCCACGAGAAAGTCAGTTTAGAATTTACTTATTTTTCCTGTAAATTAGTTATTTCACATTACTTTACGTCAGTTCAGTTTGCATGTTTACTCTATTCCTGCGTGTGTCTGTGTATGGTCGAAGGGACGATGTGACCTCGATCCGATTGTTGATACGGTGTTGGTCATACCTTAGACTACGTGTGAGATTTTTCTCAGCGAGTCGATGATCTCGAGAGCGAGTTGACGTGAGGTCCACCTCTGTCACAGATTTCCTCTCTTTTGAGGCGTTGGGCGGAAGTCTACCTTCCGACCAACAGAGTTCCTCGTTTCGATCGTGAAAAGGGGGTGTAGATTTCCTCACCTCCAGGGCCTTCTCGGTTTAGTATTTATGTCCCAGGGTTCGACAGTTGTACACCACACTCGCGTTCCGAATTCTTGATTATCTCATGACTTATATTCATGCTTTACATTTCAGTTCATTCATTTTATATGCATGAATTGTAGCCATTTTTTCTTGGATTTCTTGTGAATACTAACTGAATTTCTCTGGGATTTACTTATCTGGGATTTGTCGTTGTTTTTGGTGACAAATCGCAGATCCTGCGACGAGCCGCGACAAATGAGTCTTAGGCGACTACGTCTAAGTAGGGAGAGGCCGCCACTTTTTGCATAGGTAGTTGTATGTATCTATTAACTATTTTATGACATTTTGGGATGACTTGTATACCCGATACATGTATATGCTCACCGTTGTACTTTTGTCGCTTTTGATATACATGGTATCTATTACGGGATTCCACACTATAGGGTTAATTATACAAATGCAAACTTTTCCTTCATACGGCGTTTGCATGTTTTTTTTTAAAAGGCTTCCGCTTGATATTTAATAACTTAATAAGTTGTGAATAACTTAACTTAGTCAATTTGATGAGAGTATCCATAAAAATCTTCATAAATATTAAGTTAAGGCAAATAAGGTATGTATAAAGGTGTAGGTCGCTGGCAGTCAAGTTAAGTGTGCGGTGACTTGGCATGCTTGGTGACGTGTCTGGCGACGTGGCGGTGCCCGGTTTGCCTTGAAATTTGGGGCTGTCACAATGTTCTTGGTAAATATAGGGTGGTGATTAAATTTCATGATCTACATTTATAAAGCTTGGGCTAATAATATTTCAATGTGACAAACAATAATATATTGCAGGAAAAATTGGGTTTTGGGTGCATTGATATCAATAATTCTACCATTTTGGAGTCACGAATGGGCACCCCTCGCTGCTCTTAAAAGTAAGATATATGTTCATATAATAGGAAAATATCTATTGATGAGGTCAACTATTTATTGATGTGTTTGTAACTTTGAATTGATTATGTACATATGAGGCTGTAATGGTGGTAGAGACCATCGATGTCGTTGCAGAGGTGGTGAAGAAGGTGGCGGAGGGGATGGAAGGAGAACACTATTTGTTTGATTTTTATCATTTTAGTGGGTTTCGTGAAATGTGTGGCTATCGATTTGTTGTTTTGTTGATTGGTTGTACAACACTGCAAATTTTTTGATGGAATAACAATACTGCGAGTGGAATGTAGATTTGTTATATTTTCAATTGAAAATGGAAATGGAAATTAATTATGGACATTTTTCAGCTATTATTTTTTTAAATTACATTTGATAGGGGTTTGAAACCCCTATGTAAGCATTTGACAATAATATAGAGGTTTCAAACCCCTATGAAATCACTACAATTGATAGGGGTTTGAAACCCCTATGTAAGCCTCTGAAGATATTATAGAGCTTTCAAACCCCTATGAAATAGCCAAGATTTGATAGAGGTTTGTGTTGGGGCATGTGCCCTAGGTCAATCCATAAATGTCTTTATGAATACTTTTAGTTAATAAAATAGAGGATTTCATTTGCTGTTTATTATAATTAATTTGCATGTTTACACTATAATAAGATCCATGGGTATTTACAGAAATATCCCAAATGTCCCTAGTCGATCATTATATACTGGGAACTATAAAGAGTTAAGACTAGTGTGAGTCTTGATTGATGATCATATGATGATTATACGTATAGGGATACGAATCAAGCTCACGAGTACTTGTTAGGGAACAAAGTACTGGACCGACTTGCTATGAGAACATCACATGGATTAAGTCATAGTTGTTTCTCATGATAGGTATATTTCTCAGTCCTCTGACTTGAGATTACCAGAGACTTAAACATTAGGAACACAGTGATTTGACATTATCAAACGTTGTATTTAACCTGGACGATTATAAAGGTTGTGATTGGTTATCTTGTGTGAGCATGTGATGAAGTTGTGTAATCAAGATAGAATTTGTCCTCTCATATAAAGAGAGATATCCAGTGGATCCCTCGATGTGTTAGACTCGTTAAAAGGCCTAGTCTAAGTGAATTGATATTGATCAATGTCACTTGGATGTTTTCATCTACCTAAAGATCGAGACTAGTACGATTGAACATGTTGGATGACAATTCCATGCCTTATGTTTGATCAAAAGGATATCGTGTGACAAAAGGATGTTATATACACTATTGATTAGGTTGTATCGATTTGATATTCGTACAACTTGGGTAGTCATAATGTCTTGCTAGAGGCCGCTTATGACTTATATACCAAAATGTGTTTTGGTACACTGCCAACGTTGTATGAGCCTATTGGGTCGCACACTAAGAATGGTTTTCGAGATTTTAAGATGGTTCAAAAAATGAATTTTATATGATAAAATTCATGACGGAAACGTCCTTGTGGTGTATTACACTTATACTTCTTTAAGTAGGGGTATATGTGTAATTTACTTAACCGTCTATATATAAGGGTTGTATAAATAGGCGTTTTAAGTTAGAACACACGTATGAAAGATTAAGGGCCGAAACTCTATTTTCTTTTAAAACGAACTAGGGTTTTCTGGTACGCTCTGAATCGTTTTGGAGAGAAACAAAATGCTTAGTATTCTCTCGAAGCTAGTACTTCAGATCTCGGCCGCCGTTTGTGTGTAGACTGCTGATAGAGGGCGTTCGTCGTTGGCAGCACCTTAGAGATCGATTAACCTTCAGAAAGGTACATTGCGACTGAGGTATGATTAAGTTTTCATGGTTTAAACGTTTTTAATGGAATTAGATTCGGATCCTGTTGGGGTTTTTGTCAAAATTGTTTTGTAATCTCCGCTGCGTATGAACCCCAAAACCTAACAGTTTGAAACCCCTATGTAAGCTTTGAAGATACGATAACGCCTTAAAAGATAACACTTTTCATAGAGGTCGAAAACCTATATGAAAAGTCTTTCATAGAGGTTCAAAACCTCTATCTAAAGTTAAATTTGTTCTAGTGATAGATAATTATATATCTTGGGACAATCGATAATATAAATAAATAAATAATAAAAAATTAGAAAATTAGAAAATTAGAATGGTGAGAAGAGGTAGCTTCTGAACTTTCTCTCTCACTTTACTTTTATATAGATAGATAGATAGATATGTCATTTCACTAATGATGTTAAAGACCAATGAACCCAATGAATTTACATTTCATGCACTAATAATTACACCTTCAGACAAATTAATCTATTAGCAGCTTGATCCCCTTATACATTATTTGCTGTCTTTTGGTCTTCCATACATATATGTAACTACCTAAATCAATGTCTTATTCATTGTTTTAATTTATATTAAACCCTACTTTAAATGTTTTGAATTACAAAGTTTATATAAATCACTTTCATGGTAATTGTTTTTGAGGTGAGAGAACAATGTATTGGTGAACCAAACTCACAATGGTGGTTTACGATATGTTGAATGCATCTTCAAACTTCTTCAAACTTTTTCAAACTTTTACGAGTTTGTGACAGTTTTGAGAAAATGTCACTAGAACAATTTCGGTATTTAATAGGGGTTTTTAAACCCTATTAAAGGGGGGTGTTATTAAATAACACCTAATTGATAAGAGTTTTTAAAAATCTATATGTAATACATGTATTAAAAATTAAAACATAACACATTTTCACATGACATTTAATAACACTCTATTTAATATAGGTTTTAAAACCTCTATTAAAGGACTAAAATGTTCTAGTGTGCAAATATCTTGATTTAAGGTAGGAAGAATGCATCTTCAAACTTTTTCTGAGTTTGCTATAATTTTGATGGAATGCAACTATTTTTTAATATCTACTTTGTAGTTTTAATTTAATTCATATTTGTAGGATATCTAACAAGGTTGCTAATTGCACTTATGAATATGGAAGTCTTCAATTTAGTTTATCATCACCACGTCAGTTCCATATTATCTCCTCCAATATTACTATGTTGTGTGCTTTATTTGTATTGATGAAATTATATTTTTTGTTTACAAAAAAATATCTAATTTGGGTAAAGGCCAGAAAAAACTTATATAATAAGTTTTTTTTTTTTTCACTTTTCTTTTCCTTATCAAATATGTTTTCGTTAATTATATATATATATATATATATATATATATATATATATTCAAATTTAATTTATTGTGCGAAGCGCGGGATGACAATCTTAATTTTAAGTTTTATATTCTCATTTATTTTTACTAGAGTTCTTTGGATTAATTATAATGTTTTTTCTTTTTTATTTGTTAAATGAGAAGTAAAGCCCATCTTATAAACTAAGTTTTCGCAAGTTATATTGTAGTTTCAATTATTGCATCGATGAATAAATCTTTATTCTAAGTTATTTTTTTCTTTTCTTTGTATAACAAAATTTATTTTCACTAAAGTATATATTAATGCATATACATTTTAGCTACTATTAAAACTCGATCTTTCCCATGCGCAAAGCGCAGGATGTCGACTAGTTGTTATCTAAACCCTAATCCTCGAGTCATCACGCCCTAAACTCAAACATCCATTTAGAGAACTTATTTGCACATTGAAATGATGATGATGATTTTTTTTTTTTTTTTACAAAAAAGAAACAACAACTTATGAAGCTCGAACTCTTGACATATTACTCAAATAATTTTGTGCCAAATTATTAAGTCATCCAATTGATTGGTCATTGAGATGATGATAGATACAAATCAGGCAGTCTTTACATATGTTTAATTTTGTCTTGATTTTTTGTTACTGGAGCATTTTCGTGTAGATGTACATTTGGTAATATTTATTGATACATATGTGCATGCGAACAATCAAGTGAGTACGCAGTTAATTTAATAGTTTGATATGAGGTATTTGATACTATTTTATATATATATATATATATATATATATATGAAAAATTTTATAATTGAGCTCAAATATTTACTCATTCTATGAAAACTTCTCAAAATATATTATGCATTAAATATATATATATATATATATATATATATTAAAAGCATGAATAGCAAAAAATTCATTCTTTACTTTAATTTTCTTTTATACCCTTTAACCATCTATTTATAATAAGTCACTCTTTTATATAAAAAGATTCGTGAAACTAGGTTACGTGTTCTCAGTGGGTGGTTGGATTTTTTGTTTTTGAAGTTTTATTGTAGCGCATCAGACGACACAAGTTTGTTGCCGTATGCGATTGCTTATGTGTTGCATTTGAACCAAACTATACACTTGTTAATATACAATCGGTTGTAAATTGTGTGATTGTTTGAGTGTTGCACTTGAACTAAATAATTATGCAACTATTAATATATAACCGGTTGTATATAGAATATATTCCACATTTTCCTTTGATACCAATTTGACGCACGAATATATAAAACAATGGAGATGATGGATTATAAGGTTTTAAAGGAAAGTTGGTAAAGGTAAACACAAACTCACAATGATCACAAGAACAGGGTACGCCAGAGAGATAATAAAAGGCTTCTATTTTCATGAACCACACTTAGTACATAAGAGAGACATACAAGAGAAACTCCTTAGAAACTGACTAAACAGACTTAAGACTCGATATCTACAAATACAGACGTTCCCCCTTATATAGACGCATTGCTCATATAAAGGCAATCCTACAAATGACTCTTCAGAAAAGCAAGAGGTCAACAGTGCCTGACCTTTGGAGAAAGCAAATAGTAAAAGTAAAATAATTTACATAAAGTAGAGGCATAGTGAACAGTTGCTGTGACTCTTCAACAAGCAAACAGGTGCTTGGCTCTTCGAAAAAGCAGAGTAACAGTGTTACGCCTTTTGGAAAGATGGAAGGACACGAATCCTAGGCTGTCATTAATAACCAGTGGAAATTAAGACAGGAAG
The DNA here is from genome assembly GCA_039657365.1 of Stephania yunnanensis. NCBI lineage: Eukaryota > Viridiplantae > Streptophyta > Magnoliopsida > Ranunculales > Menispermaceae > Stephania > Stephania yunnanensis. The sequence goes on along the minus strand of CM077585.1, from coordinate 45,176,571 downwards.
TCTGTGCTTGAATAGGTGGCTGGCATGGGCCAGAGGGCTGGACACGTCCAGGACATGGTTTTATGGGCAAGGCCAGTATTGATTGTGCGAGACAATTCGATGGGGGCTGGGCGTGTAAATTAAATGACAAAAATTGGCAGCAGGAGAAGTATGGATAAAATCCCAGAGAGGGGTGAATATATATATTCAGGAAAGCGGAACACAGTATGTATATCAATAAAAATGGTGATATGTGGACAATTGAGTAGGTACCATAATGCCAGGAGGTAAGCAATATCTTCAGTAGTCCATGCAAAATAGATATTTGCCATATGAACAACTAAAGAACAGGGATGGCGGCGGTGCAAACAATGCAGGCAACCACAAACAGTAATGGGAGAAAATATGATATCAACTCCATTGGAGTAAATTAGGGATAAAAAGTGCTCAACCAAAGGTTGTTGAAGTGCAGGTGGAATATTGTCAGGGCTCGTCATCAGAGAGATGAACATTCTTGTTTGATGGAGACGGAGAACACTTTGATGTTACCTGTTCCAAATCATGACGCAATTGTCTGTTATCATCTTCAATTTGTTGACGCAACATTTTGTTATCATCTTCAATTTGCTGAAGCTTAGCTAAGATTTTTGCCATGTCAGGAGAAATAGTAGGACTTGGTTTGGAGACAACGTCTTTGAATGATGAGGAACTAGATGGAAACGTAGCCATTTTGATGGGTGTTTTTGGTTTAATAGATAATTTTGGGGCAAAGGCGGCTTCATAGTTAAATTTGTTCCACCATTTGCAGGAGATATCTTGGGATAAGTAGACATGGGTAGTTTTTTCAGTCATGGGATCATAAGCGACAACAGGAGAAGTCCCATATTCCCATTTGAGGATCCATGGAATGGTGTATTTACAGAGAAATTGGAGAATGGGGAGTTTGTCGTTAGAAAATTGTTCTTGGACACGAGCAGGAAATATAAATTCATGCGGACCAAACTTAGTCCACCAACTAGTAAGCCACCACTAGGGAAAAGAAGTCTGGCAATTGGTGCGAAAGGAGAGATACCATGAATGATGATCTGGATCTTTGTAAAATAAGATAGTTTGCCAGGCTGCGATATAGTCTTGATAACTTAATGCAACAGCTGGTTTATCTTTAAGGATGTTAATGTCTTTATAGACAAAGGGAGTTTTGGTTATGAATTTATAATTTTCACACCAATCATCAGCAGATAAAACTTGTTGAATCTTAAATTTTGAATAATCAATTTCAACCGAATTCTCTCGTGACAGATGTTCGAAATGAACAGACTGTGTGGCAATAAGAATGTTCTCGTAGAACTGGATGGTAGCGTGAGGTCGAGTAGGGATAAAGTGAAGGCCCGGAGGCATGGTACAGGCAATTTGGGTGGCTAAAGGTTTGTTCGCGAGGGTGGATTCTAAAATACAGATGAGGTGTTGGCTAGTGGCAAGGTAAGAACAATTAGGTTCAGGAAGTGCTAACGGCTTAAAGCGGTTAGTGGAGGAGGTTGAGGCTGCAGGAGCTTTCTTAGACATAATCTGTAAAAGGTGCACAGAAGGGGTCGTAAGAAATTCACGAGACAAAAAGTCAGGAAAAGAATTTGTTTCTCCTGGTATATATTCAATATCAAAATCAAAAATACTTAATATAGCTTGCCACCGTGCAAAAATTTGTTTAGCCGCTAAATTTTTGACATCTTTAGAAAAGATAGATTTAGCAGATTGACAATCAACACGAATTAAAAATTTTCGATTTAGCAAATCAGCTTGGAATTTTTGAACACAAAGCACAATGGCTAGGACTTCCTTTTGGAACGTAGAATATTTTACTTGAGCACCTTTCCATATTTTTTAGGTAAAGCAAACAAGTTGTTCTTTACCAGATGGAGGCTGTTGTAAAAGAATTCCACCATAACCAATATCAGAAGCATCAGTTTGAACAATTTTAAAGTAGTGGGGAATTGCCAAATGAAGGCGAAAAAGGGATTTCACCTTTTGTTTCACCAATTGGACGACTTTAGTGTTAGTAGGAGTCCAGTGAAAAGGTTTCTTAGCGGATAATAAATCTTGAAGACACTGTCTATCTTTAGCAACATCTTTATAAAAATCAGAGAGATAATTGAGGCAACCTAAAAAACGTTGCAGTTGAAGGCGATCGATTAATTGATCAGGAAATTTACTAGCAAACGCAATTACTCGATTAACAGGAGTAAGCGTTTGATTGGAGATTTTGAAACTAAGGAAAGTTACCTCAGTTTGAAAAAGACTCATTTTCTTTTGTGATAAAACAAGGCCGTTTGTTCGGATTAAAGATTGAAAAACTTGAAGATGTTTCCAGTGTTGATCAATTGATGGCGAGAAAACCAAAAGATCATCTATGTAAACAAGAATAAAAGAGAAATAGGGGTTAAAAATATCATTCATAATTTTCTGAAATTCAGAAGGAGCATTTTTTAACCCAAAAGGCATAACATTCCATTGATATTGACCAAATGGAGTGTTAAATGCGGTTTTATAGCGATCATTTGGATGAACCTGTATTTGCCAAAATCCAGATTTTAAATCAAATTTTGAAAAGACTACTGCATATGTAGTAGCTTTTAAAAGATCAGATTTATTAGGAAGTGGATATCGGATAGTCTTTAAGACTTTGTTAAGTGGTTTGTAGTTTATAACTAGGCGAGGAACTCCTCGTTCAAGTTCAGGAGCATTTTCAACATAAAATGCCGTATAGCTCCATGGAGATTGTGATGGAGTGATTAACTTCTTGTGAAGTAAATCAGTGATTTCTTTTTGACAAATTTCTCGGAGGCGAGAATTCATCTGAGATGGATTAGCTTTAGTAGGAATTTTTAATTCATTAAACTCAGGGATATAAGGTAGTTTAACAATGTGATGCTTTCTATTCCAGAAGGCAGAAGGAATATCAGAACAACATTGTTGTTGTAGAGTAGTTTGAAAAACATTTAGTTTGCTTTTGAAAATAGGAGATTGGAGGATCTGCTCAGTTTTTAATAGCAAAATTTCATGCTTGAGAAATTGGATATGAGTATTTTTATAGTCAATTTGATTGACTATAAGATTTAAAACGGATTCTTTTGGAGGAGTGATAAAAGAAAAATTAAGGGAGTGTCCCTGCATGGTAGTAGAAATACCAGTTTCGGACACAGAAAATGGCTGTATTTTCTGCAGAAATGGTGTTCCTAATAGCATATCTTGTTTTAATCCTGGAATGATTATGAATGTTAATGGGATACAAATCCCTTGATGGCAGATATGGGCAAGAGAGACTTCATACTTAACCCGTGTTTTTTGTCCATTAGCCACAGATATGCTGTGAAGATCTTTGCTAATAGTACAATAATGGAGAGGAAGGAATCCTTCTCGTAAACAATTTAAATCGGCACCGGAATCAATCAACGCATTACATTTTACAGAAAATCCTTTGACTGTAAAAGTAATTGGTGTATACCATCGATGAAAATTCGAGTGAGATTCAGAAAGGAAGTCAACAAAGATATTATTATTAGAATCAAAGCTATAACTAGCTTCAACATCTGATTTTTCAAGACTCGAAATACGAGAGGTGAGATGCTTAATTTCATGTTTTAACTGATTAACCTCTGTTTGGAGAGATTGAACAGTCACATGTTTGGGTTTTTTGTTAACAATTTCCATGAGACTCGCAAAGTTGAGATGGGAGTTATCAATTGATAATTGTTCTTGAAAATGTTTTTGCTTTTTCATGAGGGAAGGAGGAATAAATTCTTCAGGTGTCTGAGATTGAGTAGGAAGAGAGGTAATTACTTATGTATAATATTTAAGCTTTAGAGTAGGATCATCAATTTTTTCCCCAATAGAGAGAAGGAGTTCTTCATGAGCAGTTAAAACATTGATTTCAGGCTCAGAAGAAGATGAAGAAGTATTTAGAAGATTAGATACACAGTGACATGCATCTTCAGAAGAAGATGAGGAAGAAAATGCAACGTGATGTATTTTCTTTGTGGATGGGATAGAGCGACATTTATTGGCATAATGACCAGGCTTACCACATTTGTAGCAAACATTGGTCTGAGTATGAGGGTCAATTTTTGACGAGGGCTTAAAGGCGTAAGAAGAATGGCATCGCGATTTAAAGCGAGGAGGATGTTTATAATAGGGAGGTTTATAGAACTGAGATGATTTGTTTTGGCGTTTGATACGATGTTTGGGAGTAAGGTACTTTGAAACATCAATATCTTGTCCAAAATCAAAGCAGAAATTGCCCAAATCGTGCTTTAAGGTTGATTTTTCTTTTTGGATTTGGCGATTTAATCGCAGGTCATTACAGATGGAGAGAGCACAAGTTTGCACGGATTGAGTAATATCACCATAAGAAAGATCAGCAAGAGTATTATTGTAATGCTCTTTGATGAAATCCTTAATTTTTGCAGCGAAATAAGGAGGCAATCCGGCAATAAATCTTTCTTTCCAGAAAGATTCATCATGCTTTTCAGTTAAAGAATACAATTTTGAGAAAAATGTATCTTTATACTATCTATAATAATTGAGAGTCCTACACAGTAAGTTTTGGAGCTGATCTCGGGTCTTTTCATTAACAGATGAAATATGACCAACAAATTGCCAAATAATGGCGGCCATAAGATGGTTGACAGAATCATAAACCCAATCACCATTAGCATTGAGAATAGGATTATTTAAGGCTGGTGATTCGATTCTCATTGAAGTAAAAATAAAAGAGCTAATTTTGGTGGTGGAGTAGTTGGTGTAACAACGTAATTGAATTCGAATTGCGTAGTTAGTTATCATCTTTCTTCCTAGAGAAAAATATAATTAACACTTGCTGATATATTTTCGAAATTCTTTATTTAAACAAAAATATCCTACTATATACTGTAACCCAGAAAAGTCACGTATTTGTTGGCGTCCCTCTAATAGGCATCAAAATGCGTGCAGACACACATGTCGGAGAAACTCAATAGATGTCACTAAGTGAGTGTCAACTTTTCTACGTTACAAAGTAATTTTTTAAAATATTTTCCAAAAAAAATACATATTAGTATTTAAGTCTAGCACAAGTTTACTTAAAATCCTAGATTCGCCCCAGCAAGGTACTTCGATTCTCCTAAATCTTCAAACTCTATATCTTCATATTTCCAATTCTGGTGTTGAATTGTGGTTTTTTTTTTGATTTGAGTTTGATATAGAGAATCCTTATTTGGTAATCTGTGATTGTTCGTAGATCGTTTAGTGTGCTGAATTGTGATTTTTTGCTTTTCTTAGTATCTTGTATTGTTAGTATTTGGAATGATTTTGTTGTTCTTATGTTTATTGTGATTATTCAATGTAGTTATTTAAGTGCTTGAAAGTTAGAAATTTATGGATTATGTGAATTGATGAGCCTGATAGTGCTAATGTTAACTATGTATTGTTTTACATGAATTTGATGATGGTCACAGTGAAGGGTGGGTGTTTGGGGGTGTGTATTGTCTCTAGTGATTTAAATTTAACAAGCCATTAAAAAACCGATTGGTCCCTATGTGCTCAATGAAGTTTCAAATGAGACAATAAATATAAGAATGAAATAAATGGATCAACACTCACTCATTATGTGGAAGATTTCTTGTCCTCTCTTCATACTTAATGACTAAAAATAAGTAAGACTGACGGTTGTAAATTAATTTTAGACACTTCAAGTATTTGGACAGGACACAAAACCGGATTTTGCTGATTCAGTTAGAAGATTTTCTGTCGAACACATGGATGCTCATATATAACATGCTATTAAAAAAGTTAATTTTAGACATTGCTCGGCTGAGAAATAAAAGAGTTATTGTGCAAAGCATAACAAATAACGATCAAGAGAATGAATATTAGACTGCTGTCAAATTACCATCTAAATATTGAAACATTGATGTTATTGATAAAGTGCCCATAAGATAGACCTAGCCTTTCAAATGTCATTTAAAGAGATTATGAATATTGATTATAATTGTGATAAAATGAGTAGCTCTTATCTAGCTAGGTTGTTTAGTCATCCTTAATTGTCTTCACTTTAGTCTTCTTAAAGCATTTTTAACTGCATGTATTATTAGCATATATGGATATAAATAGACTTATTATCCAATAAGACAATGCTTGGTACCACAAATTCACAAGGTCTCCAAATTCCCAAATATTTAATTCACCACATGCATATGTAGTTTTTTTCCTTTTTTTTTCAGCTACTAAGCATACCATTTCAAAAGAAAAACAAGAAAATAGAAAGATAGAAATAGACAAAATGTTGGTTTAATTTGATTCTTACAATTAAGAAGCAGTTAAGCAATTCTACCCAAAAATCAATTTTTTTTTTTCTTAATTAATTCATAAGATACTACTTCAAGAATTCATGAAAAACATATTTAAAATTGGTCTTTGTTTTGTTCATCTTTTTAGTTGAAATATTAGATTAGTGAGTTTAGTGTATAAATCTTATTTGAATATAATCTGATTTTTTGGATTATTGTTTAGATAAAGGACATATAATTCAAATTTAGGCAATAGCAATTCAATATCATTTTTTTTTGGTGTGATCTATGTTGTCTCCGCCTTGTGTTGACCTTAATTAATTTGGAGCTGAGGCTACGTTGTTGTTGTTGTTGTTGCTCTATTGTCTCCGCTTCGTAAATGATAACTTTGCTTTAAACTGGGTTATTAAACCAAATGAGAATCAATATCACGCAAATAATTACGCATAAAGCCAAAAGCCAATCGCATGAAAATGAAAAATTCCTAATCTTTTCATGGGAGATTAAACCCTTATTTCACCTATATCCATTTGAGATAATATATGATATGAGTTCCCTCTATCAAATATATAGTCCACTCATCTATAAAAATAACAATGCATACAAAGTTTTCATCAATTGAAGTATTTCTGTCAAACAAATTTCTGTTGAAGTTGAAAATTTCTGAAATAAATAGCTAAGGCCTTTAAGTTGGTGACTAGAACTCTTCAAAATCAACCACTCTTGCTATAAGCACAAGCCTATTAGTTACGAAAAATGTGGTTACCTTTCAATAAAATTTACTTATCAAAACGTTTGCATGTGTATTTATATATAATTCCTATAGTGTAATATTAATTAGTATTTATATATCTTGCCACTATGCCTATCTCTCTTATTTGACTTCATATCCATCTCTATAATAACATAAATTCTTTTATGGATAATACATATGTAGAAGAATACTTCGGCGATTTAGAAATATGGCAAAACAAATTTGAGATTGTAGATTTCTATGAATTGTTTCGACGTCAAGGCATTCAAGTTCAACTTTCTGGTAAGGAAAAACAAATTAATGCTTAATATTAATTGTCCCGCATGCCATTATTTTACTTTTAATTATTTAAATTATTATTCTATACATCTAATAAAAAAACTATTATTCTATGCAGATATATTAGGCCACGTAATTGGTATGAGTGATATAAATGATCATATCATACATGGAAAGCTGGTTAAGAAATTCGTTTTGCGAAATAAATATATAATGTATGGTTTAATTTATTTTTCTTTTAAAATGAATGTCTGATTTGTTTTAATATATTATATATTTTTATCATGAAAGTATGAAATCTTGTAATCACTTTAATGAACCATTTAATTTTTTTTGTAGGAATAACGAATTCACTGCTACGCTTTGGGGTAAAAAGGCAATCGAGGCTAAAAGCATTATCACAATCGGCGAAGGACCAACAATCGTCATCACTTCGACCACGGTTAAGACATTTAAAGGTACTTTACTAATGACTAAGGAAATTTATATTCAAACACAACGTTAATGAATTTCACTTTATATGACATGTTTTAATATATTATAATTTAAAATAATTTTTGTTCTAGGTTAATTGTCACTTCTATCGACAAATGCAACGAAAGTTTATGTCAATCCCATTGATCCAGAAGTTAATTCGATTTTGAAAAGGTAATACTTGGTTGATTAAGCTATATTATTAAATAATAATATACATAAAATATAAACACATAATTCGATTTGTTCTTCATCGCATTGTATTAGTTGCAAATAGCCATCAGGGAAATTGAAAGTTGAGATGATTGAAGAAGAAAAAATAAGAAATACAAATAGAAATAGTCAAAATAAAAATTATGACTATAAGAGAAATCAAAAGACATAAGTCAAAAGATAACAAGGTAAAATATTTTATATTTTAAATATAATTATATTATTATATATAATGTTTTTCTTTCATAGACATTATTATATAATGTAAGAAATTCTTATCACATCAATTAAAATTGTTCAAATTAATTGATTCGTACAGCTGGTACTGTTGGTGAAATGCGAAGTCATAGTTGATAAAATATTAATTCCATGGAACTATTCTTCGTGTGGACATTGTTATAAGAGCTTAAAGAATAACTTGGATACAACATATTTATGTGGCAATCCCAATTGCAACAGAAGTGGAGCAGTACCGGTAAGAAGGTATTACCATAATTTTCTATTTCTTTTGTTTTGTTTTTAATAAATTATAAATGCATTTTTCCAGACTAAGGTTGCAAGTACGAGCACAGGATGATTCGGGAAGTGCAACATTTGTTTTGTTTGAAAATATTGTCTAAAACATTATAGGTAAAGAGGTCGTAAGTAAAATATTGACAAACGCATCGTTGGTAAGTTTTAAAATATCAATATAATTTAATTGTTATTACAACCTTATTTTTTAAAAACTATAACTTACATTTTTTCTCATATTTTCTTTTTCTTCAACCAGGATATAGTTCCGTCTGAATTGAGCGAAATTGTCGAAAAAACTTTTGCGTTCCAAGTTAAACTCTCATACTTCAATTTGATTTGAGAGATGGAGGATTACACAATTTCAAAAATACTTCATGTAAAGACATCAGATAAAAATCATCTAAATGAGGTATTTATAAAATTTTTTATAATAATTCTAAAATCACGGATTTTATTAAGTAAAACACCACAAATTAAATATATTATAATTTTTATTTACATATGTTTTGAAATTGCCAGGAATAAAATGCGAGCATTAAAACAAATGAAGAAGGTGATGTAGACATGGAAATAAAAACGAAGAAAAGTGGTGCTAATTTTGAAAAGTCACAGAGGAAGAAACATAAAAAAAATTGTTATTTGACTAAGTAAGCTATATAGACTTCATTAATTTATAAATTGGATTATATTAAATATTTCTTATCTACTCATATTATAAGCTATACTAATGAAATATTTTTTCTTCCTTTGCAGCAATGACAATGAGGAACAAAAATCAACAATAGATTTAGTATTTTTTTTTCCATTGTAATTAGTTTAGGTTTTTTTTCAGCATTATATACTTTCATTTTTCTTTTTATATCTTTTATGTTATTTATGTTAATGTGGGGTTTGCTACTATTAGGTATAGGATTAAGAGTTTCTGAATATATGATTAGGATTACTGTGCTTTGTGTTGAAAACAAACTTTGTGAAGATAACTATTGGAATTAGTTTGTTGTTTTTTATGTCACTCAATCCTTTTAACACATGTATGATTCACGCAACATATATTTTCTCTCTTGTTGTTTTTTGGTTCTAAGTTACGCTCAATAAAAAAAAAATTGTAAGACGAAATGACTTATTTTACCAAATAATATCTAATGAGCTTATAAATTTAAAAACATATTTTGGGATTGATTTCTCATTTGCTTTGAATATTGTAGATAGCGCTAATTTATAGAATTCCTTTTGGTTTATATTGTTCCAAACATTTAGTTATTAATTCAAATTTTTGGAGAATTTTTTTTTCTATATAATTTTTTTTTTAAAAAGAATTGACTGGTCTAAGTAGCCTTAATAGATTACCGAGAGTGTAGTGAGTGAGCTTGTTCGTAAGTAGCACTTACGAAACTAGTATATATATTTGTTTAGGTAGCGAATTAGCTAATTGATATCATCTATTGTGTTGTATTTGGAAATGTAGCAATTTATTTTTTAGTCCACGTGGGAGCGAAGTCAAGATATCGACTCGCCAGCTCTGACTTTGTGCCTGCCAGGACAACAGTAGACCTTTTTTTTTTTTTTTTTTTTTTTTTTTTTTCGCCCTTCGTGGGATATGGACATTTTTTTTGGTTTGAAGAGATGTACAATTGAAGGTTAAGATTTTTATTCAAGCACTCGTGATAAATAATTTTAGAGAGTTACTATTAACACCTCTATATGTTATATCGGCTCCTCATTTAATTTAATGTTATTCATAGCCTCCAACAAGTTAGTTCATGCATGCTCTAAGCCCCCATCGACCTTAATTATAGTAAACTCTTTATTGTACCCCTAATTTATATTTGTCTCTCACTCTCTCTCTCAAATAAAGTTCTATTTTTATCTTTGTGATCTTCAACCTCCAATCTCTTGTTACACATCATCTTTTTCTCTCCCTTAACTCAATTTACTTTATATGCATTTCAAGATTGATTCTTTGATTTTTAAAAGCTAAGATTCAACACAAATAAATGATTCTAACCATTCAAAAATATGAACCAAATTTCTACCAAATACTATAAATTAAGATGTTGTATTTGATGGAGAATTATTGAGTGTATGGATACAAAGATGATAAAGGGTGTAGAGATTACAAAGTAAAAGAGAAAATGAGATGAGTCTATAGTTTAATTTGAGTTGGAATATAAGAAATAAAATTAAGTAGAAGACGAGAAGGTGAATGTAGCGAGTGAGATACGGGTTTGGAATGAGTTTAAGATTTCATTTAGGAAGGGGCGTAGAGAGTGAAAAATAAAGTTGATGTAGAAAGAGAAAAATAAATGAAATAAATTCATGATTTAAAATTAGGTTATTTATGTAATTTTGCCTAAAGGTATTTTAGTTTAAAAATATTTTAAATTAAATGAAAGGCTGATATAAGGTAGTGAGGGGCTAATAGTTGCTCCCTAATTTTATTATCGAAAAGGTCACCAAGAGAAAATGTTTTAATATTTTAAAAATTACAAGTTTTTTAATATAAACCATCGTACGCTGTGAAGTAGTTGTAGTTTGGAGTGTGCATGGTATTTGCAAGATGAAAAACTAAGGTATATATCCTGTTCTTTTTGCTGTTTGCATGCGTAGCAACCCCACAAGAATCGCACTGCACATAATATTGCTATTATCCATATATATTTTATTTTATTGGCTTTTTCAACTTATTAAAATATATATTAAATTGTTATATATTTTTAGGGTGTTGTAAATTTAAGTTTTTAATGATATTTATGATCTCTGGTGTTTAATGTTATATGGTTTTGGGGTGGTTTCCAAAAAGAGTTAACTACGAACTCCGATTTATTGTTCAATGGTTGAGCTATGAATGCACACTTCCAAACTAGCTAGACCATGCACACCCCTAGCTTTAGTGGACGAGGTTTAGCATTTTCACTGGAATGGTCAATGTTTGAATCTCATGGTATGCAAAATAAATGTTAGATCTTTAGTTAATATTTACTCAAACAAAAAATCTATTTGGATTCTTTGAGTCCGGACCCAAAGATTTTTTTGTTAACATTTTAAGATATTTACCTAAGTAAAAGACCTAATTACCCTCTACCCCTAAACACCAATAATGAATTTTAATTAAGGGTCTCCCTTACTCAAATTCATTATATAGATCTTGATGGAATAATGTTGGTCCACTATGGATCCTAGTAATTATATATGTAGGCGTTTCGGGTTCATTAAATAAGCTCAACTAGCTAGGCTCTATGAATTTAGGTATACTATGACCTCTTAAGTTTTTCCACTGAAGGTCGTCGGTATGTTTTGAAATTTGCTTTGTGAGGTTTTACTTAAGAAAAAAAATGGGACGGGCCAAGGACTCAAGGTTACTTAGTTATGAGCTTTTACTTAAGATAAAATTGCCTCTAAATAAGACAGGATTGTACCTCGCGAACTCGTAAAAAAAATCTTATGTATAATTTTTCGTAGCTTCTACTTCAATTTTAATATTTTTAAAAATATACATCTTAGTACCTCTAACTTTCTTTTCGCCAATCAAAAGTCTGCATTATTTGTGCATATTTTACAAAAGAAAATGAAAAAATAAAAGGACAAAAACGTATATAAACCTTAGAGGAAACTTATAATTTAAATTTATTAATCTTTTATTTTGCCAAGACATGAGTGTACTATTTGAAGCTCAACACATGTTGAAGATACAAGACCCACATATATTAAGCATAGAAATGCCTTCAAACTCTCATTAAAAAAAAAAAAAAAAAACACCACACACACACACACAAACAAACTCTCATGTGTTGATAAAGAGTTAAAGACTCTAACCCATTTTTTGATGAAATATAGACTCTAACCTATGAGTCATGACTGCCTTAATAATAATTAAAACACTTGAATTCTCAAACAAAGATTTGTTTTTAAGAAATTAATGGATCAATCAAAGATAGAAGACGTTTTTTTTTTTTTTTTTTTTTTTTTTTTTTTTTTTTCAATAGATTGCATCAGGAGATAGCGTAGAGAAAATACTGAGCCTGAAATGATTTTATTGCTTATTTAATTTGAGAATTTGAGATTTTATATAATCATAATTTTATCTTTTTTTTTTTTTTGAAGTTATGAGCATGTAAAGGTTGCTTATTTAATTCAAGAATTTTAAGTTTGAGAATTATATTGTCAAAACTTCTATGGTGAGATGGCGAGGCATCACTTGCCAAAAGACAAGGTTTAATTTGGGGAAGTCGTGAGTTCAACTCCAACTTAATTAAAAAAAAGTCCCAAGCTATTCGGACTCCACTTTTTGCTCATTTTACCCCATTTTTGATTTTTTTTCCAGTCCTTAGTGAAATGACCCAACTACCACTAAGAGTTTTTACTAACTCATACCATCCACTCACTCCACTAATGCATACCCTAGTCACCCCCTCTTTCAAATCGTATTCTCACCACTAACTAATTTACAACACTTTACAACAACTTCACAATGTCATAACCTCCTAACTTGTCCTAACTAATTAACGGACTTACTTGAACTTAACAAACATCTCATGGCATACAATGATCAAACCCTGTCTCGTTCTCAACTTTGTCTAAACATTGTAGCTTTGTCACCAACAACATGAACATGAGTTGAGAGAGCTGTGCCACTGTGAACTTGAGCTGAGGAACATGTAGTACAGTGATCTCTGTGATCTCTAACATGCCCCCTCAAACTGAACCTAGGTGAACAAACTAGATTCAGTTTGGATGAAAGAAAATGAAAACGAGGAGTAGACAAAACCTTGGTGAACAAATCAGCTGATTGATGATCAGTTGGGATATAACAAAGCTCAACAAGACCAGATGCAAGTTTTTCCCTTAAGAAATGAACATCAACCTCAATGTGTTTAGTTCTAGCATGGAAAACAGGATTCAAAGCCAATGCCCGAGCACTAGTATTGTCACACCAAAGGATAGGCTTGGTAGAACAATGAAAACCAAGTTCACTAAGTAGAGATGATGTCCATAAAATATCAGTAACACCCAAAGCCAATGCACGATATTCAGCCTCAGTACTAGATCGTGCTACAACTGATTGCTTCTTAGAATACCAAGTAATAAGATCGCCACCAAGAAGAACACAAACTCCACTTGTAGAACGCGATCATCAACATCACCACCAATCGAATCGTAAAAACTTCAATTGATAAAGAAGATGCGGGACGAAAAACAATGCCGCTTCCAAGAGAAGATTTCAAAAATCTAAGAACTCGTTTGACAGCAGCCCAATGAAGATCAGTAGGTTGTTGTTGAAATCGACTAAGTTTATTAACAATGAAACTTAGATCAGGACGAGTATAGGTAAGGTACTGCAGAGCACCCAATGTACTCCTATACAATGTAGGATCAGAGAAAGGAATGCCTTCAGTAGCACTGAGTTTAACTCCAACGGAATAAGGTGAAGACATTGGTTTAGAATCCAATAAGTTAGTCCTCTTGAGAAGATCAAGAATGTACTTATGTTGAGACAAATATAATCCAGTAGAGTCTCTATGAACTTCAAAACCAAGAAAGAAATCCACATCACCCAATGATTTGAGAGAAAATTTGGAATTCAACCATGTAATAAGTTGCTGGATTAGTAATGGATTGGAACCAGTAATGAGAATATCATCAACGTATACGAGAAGCATGAGAACAGAAGATTCAGTCCTTTGAAAAAAGAAGCTAACATCAACTGAACTATTAATAAATCCCCAATCGAGCAAAACTGTTTTCAGCTTAGAAAACCATGCTCGAGGAGCCTGCTTGAGACCATATAAAGATTTGTTTAGTTTACAAACATAATGTGGATATTGTTTGCTAACAAAGCCTTCAGTTGACTCATGAATACCTCTTCATCAAGATCACCATTAAGAAAAGCATTATTCACATCAATCAGCTGATAGGCCACCGATAAGTAACAACAAGAGTAAACATAATACGAAGAGAAGAAGGTTTAATGACAGAGAAAAAATATCTCCAAAATCTAGTCCAGGTATCTGATGAAACCCCTTAGCAACCAGTTTTGCCTTATATCTCTGAATAGCACCAGTAGGTGTAGTTTTAACTCGAAAAACCCACTTACAACCAACAATACTCATATCAGATGATGGAAGAACCAATGTCCAAGTATTGTTATTGTCCAATGCTTTTAATTCATCAGTCATAGCTGAATACCACTTTGGATCAGTAAGAGCAACTTTAACAGATGTAGGTTCATTTAGAGAATGTATCAAGGCATATGGAGAAGTAACAACCAGTGCTTTTGCTTTAGAAACACCAGTTTTACTTCTAGTTAGCATAGGGTGAGTATTAATATTAGTTCTGGTAATAGAAGGCTGTGGATCAGTAGGTAATTCAGTAGGAACAAAAGATAAAGGAGGATCAGTAGGAGCTGAGGAAACAACAGGAGTAGAGGCTGGTGGTAAACTAGAAAGAGGAGAATTAGAAGTGTCTAATGAAGAAGAATTTGAAACAGAATGTTGTGAAGATGAAGGAACATGACAATATTGCATAACAGAGATAAAGGAAGACTAGAATAAGAAGAGGATGAATTTTGATTAGACGAAAAATGCTAGAGTAAGGAAAGTCTTCTTCATTGAATATAACATCTCGTGAGATATAAATCTTGCCATTTGAATGTAAGCACTTGTAACCATGATGCCTAGGACTCGTAACCAATAAAGACACATTTAGAAGATCGAAAATTGAACTTATGATGAGAGTAGGCGAAGGTTTGGATAGCAAGCACAACCAAAAGATTTGAAGTAAGAATAATCGGGTAGTTTACAAAAACATACCTCATATGGAGACTTAAAACCAAGAACAACGAGATGGTAAGCTATTAATAAGAAAAACAAGCGATTATGAATGCCTCTTCCTAATGAAAAAGAGCGCTTTTGAACGAGCAAGAAGAGTAAGTCCCATCTCAACAATAGATCTATGTTTTCTTTCAGGAACACCATTTTGTTGATGTGTGTATGAACAAGAGTAACGATGAATAATACCAGATGCATTGCAAAATTTCTCAATTGGTTTATATTCAAGGCCCATATCAGATTGAAATTTTTTTAACTTGGAGTTAAGTTGTAATTCAGCCTGTTTGATAAAATGTAGAAAAGCAGCATATGCGTCTGATTTTAATTTGAGAGGATAGAACCATGTAAAACGACTAAAGGCATCAACAAAAACTATGTAATACGTTGAACCTTGAGAGGATAGCAATGGAGAAGGACCCCAAAGATCAGAGTAAACCAACTCAAGTGGTTTAGTAGCAGTTATATTGCAAGACTGAAAAAGAAGTTTGTGCATCTTTGCTACTTTACAAGAGTTACAAAAGGATATGCAAGATTTATTTATAGTATTGTCTAATGAAGATAAAACTTTGTGTAACGCTGAACTAGATGGATGTCCTAGGCTGGCATGCCATACATCAGTAGTAACAAAACTCACAAGTGAAGTAGTACAAGAATTAGATGAACAAACAGGTGAAACAGAAGAAACAGAACTGGATGGAAAAGAACCAGACTTTGGAAGACAATATAAGCCATTATGAAGCACTCCTTGAAGCAATGTTGTATTCAAATTCTTGTCCTTAACAGAGAAAGAAGAAGGAGTAAATTCAGTAATGACATTATTATCACGAGTAAGCTTTGAAACACTTATAAGATTCTTGGCTATTTTTGGAACAAGAAGAACATCATTTAGTTGAAGAGAAGAAAAAGAAGGAACTGAATTTGAATGAATCACATCATTACCAGTATGAGAGATATTTAACAACTCACCATTACCAACAGTAACTAACTGATTACCTTTGTATTCAGTTTTATTGTGTAAAGCTGATCCATCAGATGTCATGTGACTAGAAGCTCCACCGTCCATGTACCAGTTTGGATCAACAACATTCTCAGGAGTCACCATCATGCCTTGAAAATGATTGATCATTGCTTGAGGTGCTGGTTGTTGATTGATCATTTGTTGGTTGATCATTGCTTGAGCATTCTGAGGCATTTGATAGTGAGATTGTGCAACAGGACATCTAGTTTGAGCAGAATTCTGGCCTTGAGGACCAAAAAATGATTGATCAAATCTGTGATAGAATTGAAGAGCCATATGTCCATGTTTATAGCACAACTGACAAAAAACTTTTCCTCTATTTCCAGTCCTTCCTCAACGATTCTTGAAACCACCTCGAAAACCATTGTTAGATCTGTTTTGAAAATGTGTAGAACTGCCTTTCATACCTTGTGACTTCTTGTCACTACTGTCAACAAAATTTGCTGAGAAATTGTTCATATCAGTTTGTGAACCTTGATTTAAGTCTTCTATTCTCTGCTCATGCATCATCAACATGTATTGTGCATCTTGCAATGACATATTTGCTTTTTGAGAAGCAACTAACACAACAACAGGATCAAATTCATGACCAAGACCACTTAATATTGATCGAATCATATCAGATTCAGTAATCACTTGATTTATTGACCTCAATTCAGCAGCTATTGTTTTAACTTTAAGAACAAACTCTGAAATTGAAGATGAACCTTTCTTGATATTGTTCATCTTCTTTTTGAGTTGAAGAACTCGTGCCATAGATGACTGAGCAAACAAACTTTCCAATGTTTTCCAAATCTCAAAAGAGGACTCACGTTATGTGACATGGCCAATAACATCTTTGCTAATGTTTGAAAACAACCAAACCATAAGCAGATTGTCACACCTACTTAGAACTTCATCTGTTATAGATGAGTCTGTTGTCACTGAAGCTCTTTTGTTTTCAATGAAAAACTCCAATCCTAGAGCTCTAATGGCAGCTTTAACTTGCACTTTCCAATATATATAGTTACCTTCATCAAGCTTCGTCGATAAGTTGAAATTGAGAGATTTGGCTATGGCAGTAACATCAGCAAAAGTGCTTAGACTGCCAGAGTCTCCTTCAGATGAGCTTCCTTCCGCCATTGTAGGTCGATCCAGCTCTGATACCATGTAAAGTGTTCACTAAAGAGTGAATACACTAATCACACAAAGAAGAACAGCAAGAACAACAACCAAAGAAGAGAAAAAACGAAATTGTATTGAGTGAGTAAAATGGTTACAATGAATGTCATATATATAGACATTCTTACGAACAAACTAATCGATATAACAACTTTACAACAACCTCTAACTGTCCTAACTAATTTACAACAATGACTTTACAACAACTTCACAACATCATAACCTCATAATCGTCCTAACTAATTAACGGACTTATCGAACGTAACAAACATCTCATACAACCGATCAAAGCGCCTGCTGTCTCGTTCTCGACTGTCTAAACATTGTAGCTTTGTCACCAACAACATGAACATGAGCTGAGAGAGCTGTGCCACTGTGAACTTGAGCTGAGGAACATGTAGTACTGTGATCTCTGTGATCTCTAACAACCACCAACTCAAATCCGATGGAATCCAAGCAAAACCATATCGATTCAACACCATTGATGCATTCATCATCTCTTTTAGTGTCGATTTCGAAGTTTTTCAGAATTTTTATTTTTTTGAGTCAGTATTGTTTGTGATTTTGTTGTTGAGTTTAAGGTTTCGATGTGGGGGTTAAATCTTGCATTTTGGGTATAAAGTCTCGATAAAAGCGATAATATCAAGCGATTCCAAGCAAAACCCACTATATTTTTGGTCATTATCATCTATTTTTTAGGAGTTTTTGAAATTTTTTGTTCGTCATTGTTACCCGCGGGTGTCGGCCACAGGGCCGACAACTCTAAAGAAGTGTCGGACACATAGGGCCGACACCTCTAAAGAGGTGTCAAATACACTTGGTTGACACCTCTTTAGAGGTTTTGGTTGAATCTCTTCGTGACTAATGGAAATCGAGTTCATTTCGCATTATCGGTCGGAGTCGGCCGTTACCTCTTTAGGGATATCGATCGAAGTCGGCCTTTACCTCTTTAGAGGTATCGGTCGGAGTCGGCCTTTACCTCTTTAGAGGTATCGGTCACAGTTGGCCAAACTCCGCATGCGACACTTCTTCACTTCTTGAACATGACGCGACCACATCCGACCTTGTTCAACGAAAAAACACTTCTATGATATTTGATGACCTACTATAAGTGCTCTACAATGATTAAAATCGGAAAATGGAAAAGATTGAGAGCTGTTGGGATGAAGGTAGGAGATAGATAAATATTCGTTGATGGTGAGGGTAGTTTTGGAATAATTTACAAAAAAGTGAAGTAAAAGTAGTAAACAAAATTTAAAAATGAGGTACAATGAAGTAATGGGGGTAAAGGAAGCACAACGTTGGGTCCGAATAGCCGTGGCAAAAAAAAAAAAAAAAAAAAAAAAAAAAAACCGCATAATTCAACCACGTATGAAAGCTTTACCATTTGTCCTCATTTCGTATAAGCATGGGACTTATTCTAAAATTGTTGATTCATATTCGGTATTATATTTTTATTAATTAGTTGTTAATATTAATCAACAAGCCTGCCTAAAAAATCATCTTTAGCCATTTTTGGAATTACACAATTGTTTGATGGCTTTTATTGTTAATGAAGATAAACTAATTAAATTGGTAATTTTGGAAAAGACCCTGTTTATTATGTTATTAGCATGATTAAGAATAACCACCCTGTAATTTTTCATAAAGATGTTTGCCCCTTAACAACCTCTAACACCTTGTTTATACGTACACTTAATCAAAAAAGTATGGTTCCTCGATTTTGCCACCTTTTACGACAGTACCTATTTTTTTTTTTTTTTTTTTAATAAATTAGAGGCAATACTCCTTTCCCAACCACCAAAGTTTGAACTTTGAACCCATGACCTTTTACTTTCAAATCTTATACCAAACCATTGGACCACCCAATTGATTGACCAATATCTATTGATAATACCTTTATACAATTATTTTTATTGTCATTTGTTGAAGATGTGTGGACCAAATTAGTCCCATATTGATTAAATGAAACTTGGAAATGAAGAATATAAGTGATTAACTTCTTCAACTATCACCGAGACCTTTAAAGTTAAAACCCACACCTATAAAAGTTGAAGGTGGTTAAGTTAGGGATAATATTGGTGCTAGCGGAGGAGATCTACGGGATCTCGCTTGCGTGTGCGGCGCGACATTTTACATGGTATCAGAGCCGACGATTCGATTGAGACCTGTTGAGAAAAATACCCATTGGATGAATTTTGGTCCACGGTGGAGTGTTGAGATGTGTGGACCGAAAGTTAATTAGTCCCACATTGGTATATAAGTGATAACTCATCCCAACTAGCATCGAGACCTTTTGAGATAAAACCCCACAACTATGAGTGGAAAGGTGGTTAAGTTAGAGATAGTATCGGTGCTAGCGGAGGAGATCCACGGGCTCGCGCATGCGTGTGCGGTGCGGTGCGGCCTTGAAGAAACTTACATGGTATTAGAGCCTCATAGTTCGGATAGGACCTGAGAGAAAAAATCGAGGCCTTTTGAGATAAAAACCCACAACTATGACTGGAAAGCTGGTTAAGTTAGGGATAGTATCGGTGCTAGCAGACGAGATTCATGGGCTCGCACACATGTGTGCGGTATGGCCTGAAGAATCTTAGTTGGTATCAGAGCCTCATAGTTCGGATGGGAATTGGGAGAAAAAACCTCATGGATTATGTGACTTTCGGTCCATGGGGGAATGTTGAAGATGTGTAGATCAAAAGTTAGTCCCACATCGATTAAATGAAACTTCGAAATGAAGAATATAAGTGATTAACTCATCTTAAATAGCATCAAGACCTTTTAAGTTAAAACTCCACACCTATAAGAGTTGAAAGTTGTTAAGTTAGTATCGGTGCTAGCGGAGGAGATCCATGAGCACGCGCACGATTGTGCATCGCGGCTTGAAGAATTTTACATGGTATCAGAGCCGACAATTTGATTGGGACCTATCGAGAAAAAAAAACTCTTTGGATGAATTTTGATCCAAGGTGGAGTGTTGAGATATGTGGACCGATCGGTGTTAGCAGAGGAGAGCAACGGGCTCGCGCCTGCGTGTGCGACTCGAACTGAAGAATTTTACATGGTATCTGAGCCCCATAGTTTGGATGTGACTTGAGAGAAAAAACCCCAAGCTTTATAAATTATAACATTTCGGTTACAAAAGTTACATTTGTAACATAAAAATCACAAACCATTTTAAAATCTTACAACGGTGGTCCCCCAAGTTTTTTTTTTTTTTTTCTTTTTTCAATCATTTTTAGCAAACTCACCAACGTTGCAATGACGTGGCACCACGTTGGCAATTAAGGGTAAAAAATACCCCTCACTCCAAATTAGTCAACTTGTTTAATTTTGTTAA
The DNA here is from genome assembly GCA_039657365.1 of Stephania yunnanensis. NCBI lineage: Eukaryota > Viridiplantae > Streptophyta > Magnoliopsida > Ranunculales > Menispermaceae > Stephania > Stephania yunnanensis. The sequence goes on along the minus strand of CM077585.1, from coordinate 45,155,696 downwards.
GAAAATCGAGAAATCATTAACCTAAAAAAAATCTCGAAATTTACACCTAAAAAATCTTAAGATTTATATATTTCCAACTTCTATAAATCAAACCTCCTATAAAATAGTTTCATTTCTTTAGTGTGAATACTTTACATTTGGGATTTTGAAATTAATTAATCATTTTTTTATAATTGATATTTATTTGCATTAGATTGCAATTTTTTTTTTGAAACGTTGTAGGTGATGTGTTGTTGCAAATTAATTTGTAGTATTCGCTGTTTCAAGTGAAAAGGTTTATCTATATTTGCTAATCTTAAATTTTCAATCTCTTTTAAAAAGTCTATGTTGTTGCACCAAAAAATTGTAGAGATAGATCACCTTCGTTGAAAAGAAAAATAATGTTTATGATGATGTAGAGATAGTTCAGCATCAAAGCTAAAATGACATATTTTTTTCTTGAGTTCTTTAATTTTCTTTTGGGGTGAATAACGTTTTGTGATTGTAGAGATTGCGAAATAAAGAAATTAGTTGTCAATGTGGTGTCACATCATTGCCACGTTGACAATTTTGCTAGAAAACAATTAGAAAAAAACTTGGATGACCATCAATGTAAGATTTTAAAAGGTTTATGATTTTTGTATTACAAAGATAACTTTGTGACCAAAATATTATAACTCATAAAGTGACTGTCACGACCCAAATCTCTAACTCCCGTTTTAATTCCTTAATTAGGATCACCGACCCTTGACGTGGGACCTACACTGTGATACGTGCATCGACCGAGACACGATACGAGAGCGGGGACACGCCTTGAGTAGTGTGTGAGCCGGGGAACGTGTAGTTAGCATTTTGTTAAGTCTTATTTAATACTAATATGAAATAAAGAATTACTTATAAGCCTATGGTTGTGTTTATTAATGTAAATCAAATTAAAGGCCTATAGTTGAGTAAATTAAATGGAAAACATAGGATTGGTCTATAGATACACATTGACACATTTAGAAACTAGGTGAATAATGAAATGGTGTCACTTGAGGTTGAGATAGTGGGAGTTAGTGGGATATATGGCAAGAGGTGGACCATTAGATGTTCATCGGGATAAATAAATCCATAGAGATCAAGGGCTAAGAAGGAACATCACCTTAATATATAATATTAATGATCAAACAACATGCAAACCAAATCACTGATTCATTTTTGCTGGAGAAGAAGAAAGAATTGCTGGAGAGGAGTGAATAATCAAGGTGTTGAAGGAATCCATGGGAGTTGGTGAGAAATTCTCAAGCTAGGGTGCTACATCAACTAGGTACACATCCTTTTAGTTGAAATTAGAACAAGTTCTGGTTTTAGGCTAATTTCAGATCGTAGATGATTGAGTGTTTGCAATTGATTTATATATTTAGATTTCTCATTTCAAGCCGATAATCCAGCTATATTGAAGTTCTTAATCTGGTTTTGAAATCATAAAGATATGAATTTTTGAAGTTGCAACACCAAAACTAGAATTATGCATGTCGTATTAGGAATCAACCTGGGTAATTTTGTCATAATCTGACCATTTTAGATCCAAATTGATCCAAACCAGTGATATTTGAAAACTTATTTAATGTTGATTAAATTTGCTTAACTGAAGGTATTTTGATTCAAATGTTTTTATGTCCAAACATGCTCTACAAATAGGTACTGAAATTAAAAAAGGAAAGTTTTGAAATTAAATTTGTTAAGGGCATAACTCTATAAATACTTCTCCAAATGAGCTGATCTTTTAGTATGTTGTATTTGGGTATATTTTTTGTTTTGTGACCAAAAATCACATTTTTAGGAACTATAGATTGAGAGAAATAGATTTTCTAATTTCGCTGGTCAAATTAAATCTCAATTAGACCTATGTTTAGTAAAATCATGATGTCTCTTTCATTTTAAATTAAAATTTTGTAAACTAAACCTTTCCAGAAAGCTAAGAGAGAGACCAACAATAATTTTACTGACGGAGGATTTGGATATTTCGACCATTTCATGCCTAAAGGTGCGTTAAGATGTAGGACTGAAATTGAAACTCAATTTAGTCTTTAGGGGCTGATTTAGGAAGATTGATTTAAAGTCTATTGAACCAATTTGAATACACAATAAACACCACTAAATTGAGCTTAAACCCACTATATTTGAATTAATGAGACACCAAACTCAGGAACCTAGGAAAAGGGTACGGGAGAGCGAATACAAGATTTGGAGTATCGGGAGGCCGGTAAAGCTAAGACTTTACTTTGTTGTTGTGAGTATACCCAATGACAACTTTACTTGACATTTCATTTCTAGTAATTGTTGTCCTTGCATAGTATTTTTGACTATTTTGCCTTTGTATTCTTATATCATGTGTTCTTCATGTCTATGCTCACTTGATGAGTCTACTTTGCATGATATCCATTCAATTGATTTGATTCATTGATTCTATCCCATGCTATGTCTATTCTTGTTGTTTTAAATGTGAATTGAATGATAAATAGCATGCTATTAGGCTAATGAATATCTTATAAATGTTTAAGAGGACTTGTATTCCTTATTTGTTTAGGTGTGTAGATGTGCCTATGCCTTGACAATCCATACTCGGTATTTCTTGAAATTTATAAAGTAGTTCTTGCATTTAGGTCCCGTACTCGATCGAGGTGTGCACGACTCACGGGGTTAGAGTTCCTGGGATGTCGACACATGTTACTTGACACTGTATGACACTCGGTTTAGAGTCCCTGAGGTGGTCTACACACCGGGGTTAGAGTCCCTGGTAACACTTGGGTTAGAGTCCCTTGTGCTATATGATTATTGAGTCAGAGTGACATGTTTCACTGCCGACCGGACCTAAATCACCACTACTTAGCCTAGTGTCAGTATCACTTGTTTAACTCTGGTATTTACTCGCATATGATTTATTTTCCAGTTTTTCCATTTATATGCTTTTAAATACCATTTGAATATTTGGAAATCCAAATTAAACTTGTCATCGAGGATTACTATTTTATTCTTGTACTCACCGTCCTTTTTATGACGGTGGGTGCAGAGCTGTCTACCTGCAGGCCGGGCAAGGAGAAGATCGACGATTATCTCTGACCGCGACGCGTCACTACATCGATTGTAGGTCTTCTTTTGGTATTTTGATTGTATATGTTATATGTCTTTCAGATACTATTTCGGGTTATATATTGGGTTGAGTGTTAGTTCCCCGACTTGACTTAGACTATTTTACTGTTTTAATGCATTTTTAGGACTTTATATATGTGATGTCATTTCTTGATTTTTCATACTTAGGATTTTATAAATGGCTTCCGCATAAGGTACTAATTGCTTCCACATAATCAATAAGACTTCCGTTAATTAATTAATTTAATAAAAAGTTTTAATTAAGTCTAAATTTTATAAACTGGTAGGACTAATGCATTACTTATCCTGAACACGAGAAAAGAGGCGTCTAGGTTGTAAAGGCTGACTAATAAGTAGTTAAGTCCTGCGTGGATATGATTAGGGCTTAATTACGGGATTAGGCTTAGGTGGTGCCCTAGATTAGGAGAGGGGCCGTCACAGTGACCGTAAGAGAAATTAACCCAAGACATATGTTATGTCAAAGTCGTTTAAAAATTCCTTAGAACGCATATAAGATATACAATTTTAATTTCAGTGTTTTTCTTTAAAAACAATCAATTAATTGCATGCATCGATATTGGTAACTTGTGGCCGAAAACGTTATGTTATATATATATAAACTACAACAATATATGGTTTTAATAACATAACATTTCCTAATAGTTTGTAAAGGCCGATAGAAATCATATTTTTTTTAGTACGGTTATCAATAGGAATGGTTATGACTTATGAGCCACAACACTCATATCTTTCCCATAAAGCCTTATCACTCTTTTTCTTCTCACGATCAAAAGAACGTCTCGTCGTCCTCTTTGACCATTCACTTGTCCTTCATTTGATCCGTTTGCTCCATTTCTTCAATGGCGTGGTGAAGAACTTTCATGCGAGCTTTATCCGATCTCATTTCTAGGGTTTTGAATCATTTCAATCTTTGTTCCCCATTTCTCAACTCTCGTGTGCGTTCTTCGATATTTGCTACCATTGGCGAGTACGTGAACCAACATATCTGTGGTGGTGTGTGATCTTTTTAGGTTTTTGATTTATGTTTGTTTTGTATTGATTTAGTTTAGATCTTGAGTGCAAGCTTCATTTGATCTTATTTCTAGGGTTTCGAACCGAAACCCCTCTCGTGAGTTCTTAAATCTTCTTTGATTGATTCGTCGATTATTTATTATGATTGAGATTTTGTATGTTTTTTAGTGGTTCACTTTTCGATCACTAAAACTAGAGCAAGAACTATTACGCTTGCGTAACTGAGCTTTATGGAGACCATAGAGCGAGAATCAAAGCCCTAAGAGCACTCTGTCCAGGTTAGGGTTTGATCCGTTCTTTTTCAGGTTTTGGGTTTCATGTGTTCTGTTGTTGTTTGTCTTCAATTTGTGATTTATTTTGCTATTTTGAACTGAGTTTTGTTGGTTTGAAGAGTGAAAAAACCTAGTTTAAATTGGGGATTTTGAAAGTGAAACCCTAGTTTGATTCCAGAAGTGTAGTTTGACATGAGTGTTAGGTTGTAAGCACTTGTTAGATGGATTGCTTTAAATTGGAAATTTTGAGCTAAATCTTAATTAGAATTTCATACATGTGAGATTTTTTATCACATTTTTTTTAGACTTAAATGTTTGAATGTTGATGTCCACTTGATAAATTATGCGAAGCTGCGAAAAAAGTAATGGTTAAAACCTTGGTCTCTCAAAATCAAATGACGATGGATGCACAATTTATTTTTTTCCATTTAAGCTTCTATAAATCTGAATTAATAGTCAAAAGGTTGTTGATTATTAGTTCACATGAGTTTGTTGTGGATGGTGTCAAAGCAATCTTTTGTGATTCCAAACGTATCTCTAATTTTCTTTTAAGATTTTTGAGTTTCAAAATCAAATGATGATGGACTTGGTAGTGGAATATTTTCAGAATTACGGCTTTATAACTAGGACTGAAGGGAGTGATGTTCTTATGAGAGTAAAATGTAAGTTCCACTTAATTTTAAACCTTTTGACTATTAATTCTATTGGATTTAGAAATGTGTTCCACTTAACAATGTACTCGGCCATTCTACATGTGTTTTTGTAGTTTGGGAATTGCTTGGTGAGTCGAGTGGTGAAAGATAAGACTACTATAGAATTCATGATCATCTACTAGCTATGTTGTGTGTCCATGATTCCACTATGATGGATCAACTCTCTGATCATCGTATATATGCAACTATTTAATATCAAATTAAAGGTCCTTGAAAGTTGATTTTCTTCATCATCTAATGTTCTGTAGTGTAAAACACTACAAAAAAAATGCTGATCAGAAACGAAAACTTCCGTTGCTGATTAGCATAAATTACGTCTCTAATTATATTCTGCAATGGAACAGAGACGGAATCTATTTCATCTCTAAAATGGTCGACACTAATTTAGTCAGCAACGAAAATGTATTTGTTGTTGATTAGAGACAGATTTGAGACACATTTAGAAACGGAACAAAAACGGAACATAAATGGACTTTTTCCAAACTGAATGGTTCTAGTTGTATTCCGTGTTTGATCCATTGCTGATTAGCAACAAATCAGACATGGAATGCATGAATTCCATTTTTGATCCGTTGCTAATCACCATAGATCAGAAACGGAATACATGCATTCCGTTGCTGATTCGTATATTCCGTGTCTAAATTTAGTATTACCTAGTTTGTCGCAGCTATTTCCTCGCCAATTAGAGATGAAATAGCAACAAAATCTATGAATTTCGTTGCTAATCCGTCTCAATTTCATTTGTACGCCTATTTTTCTTCACTACTAAGAAGAATCCAATTGGTTCTTCATAACCTCTAAACCTAAAAATACAACAACAAGACCTGTTCCATCGCTTGTACCCCCTCCAACAACTCCTTGGGGGTGCTAACATCCCTAAAAAGCAAAATTTGACATACATATATAACAATATATATCAACAACAAAGATTCAAATGAGGAAAAAAATGTACAATTCGACATTAAAAAAGATTTATATATCAATGAAAGCTTGTCAAGTATAATAAATGTTTCAAATACCTAAGTATCCACAAAAATCACTAATCCTATTATTCTACAACAACCACAAAAAACCACCGATCCTCTAAATATTCACAAAAAGGACTATCAATCTAAAAGTTCTATAAACAACTATAAAAGATATCTAAGTTCTATAAACAACTATAAAAATATATCCACAAAAGCAAAATTACCATATCAAAAGTTACGCAAACCACCATAAAAAATACTTAAGTATCCCCAACCTGCTCATATCTCGTAAGCCAATCTTAGATCTCCCGATCAACATTGTCTTGTTGCTGTGGTGGATCAGCGGGATCTATTTGCGGCTTTGTTGCTTATGAGGTGGTGGCGGTGGTGGTGGTGGTGGTGGTGGCTGTAGCTGAGATAGACCTGCTCTGTCCATGGTCATCCTGAATTGCCTCTACATAAACGCCACAACCTGTCATAATTGCTCGGCAACACTATCGAACTCTGAACGTGACACCATCTCCAGCATCTGGGATATGCTAGCACCAAGATCTGCATATCTTCTCTTATTTTTCCCTAACAACCCGAGACCGTAGACACGTCCTCTGGGACACTCACCCGCCACATTGTAGTACACCGCTTCATCGTCCACTAGTTGGTCCGGTGTAGCCTGGGTCTGTTCCTGATGTATCATTTGGAGCTTAGCCTGACGGATCAACAATAAACAACTTAAATGATATGCTTTTAAGTAAACTTACTACTATTTAGCTCGTATTTCTATATTTACATAGAACCGCTCCTATCTAGTATCGATGAATATCACCCCGTCATGATTTACGGTGTGGAGATGCAAATACAATTCATTCACGTTAGGTGGCGTCTCAGGTATTAGTCTGCATACAAAAGTTATAAAAATGTTAAATATGCCAATTACTAGTAGGTCGGCATACTTATATTCGCTAAACATAAATTAATTGCATACAAATGAAACGAATTGAAGTGAATGAAATCTGTACAACGCAAATGAGTTAAACTAGCATCAATGTGTAAGAAATTAAAAAAAAAAGATTAAAAGCAAACACAAGCATAATGAACAAGTGTAGAAATGAAAAAAATAAACAAGAGTATAAAAACACTTACCAATCTTTCATTGGTAGTCACAAAAGACCCCGAGCTACCACCGTGCTTCGAGGGTCTAGTCCCAGGTCCTTCAACCTTTAGTGTTCCTATTCAAAGACACCTACCTAGACTTGGCAAGAAAGTCCTCACTCTCCCAGTACTCCAAGTGTCTCCTCCACGCCTCATCTCGTAACAAAGTTTGGTTGCACACGATTCTTCTTTAACTTATGCATCAATGCGGTGTACCTGGTGCCTGCATGCATGTCGTACGTCGCATGAATGCGATCCTCGTGAATCATGTCATCCCATCTAAAATATACCTATAAAATGGCGAGTGCAATTGTTACGAGACATTGGAAAACTTGTATAAATCATAAGACATTTATTAGTCCTGCATACCTGCCATTGGCGCCCATAGTGTTCCTTATGATGATTCGACATCAACTTCCAACAACACCCTTCTGGAATCATCCATCTCTTGAAAACTTTTGTCATCCTCCGTGCACAAGAATGAAAAGGATGCAATTCCCCGTGTTTCATTAAAATGCATAATTAGAAATACGTTAATTAATCAAATATAAACTTACATATTATTCGCGATCCGTGTGATCGGGATCTTATACACGCCAGGGGGCTCGGTCCCTGTCCATTGAGGTGCTCGCAGAGCGCCTGTAACCTGCAAGCCTGCTTTGCCCTCATAGGATGGGGATGTTGTTGGTGATGCGGTAGCTTAGAGGCGCAGGCATCATCGGTACATGAGTGTCATGTCTCGATGTCACCGATGGTGACTGCAATGGGCGATTTGGTATGGTCCCAAATGACGATGTCGATGGTACATACGATGCGGATGGTATGGAAGGCAAAGGCGACGCTGACCGTAACTCATGATCGAGTGAACGAGAAGTTGGAATCTATAAGACAGGAACCGACCCACGACCTCGACTGCCACGACCTCCTCGACCCCTTGTGTAGCCGGTCCATGAGGTCTAGTCGGTATATCAGTTCCTGGGGTCTATGTTGCACCTCTTTCGATTGGACGAGGACCCCCTAAAGTTATCCCTCGACTGCCCTGAGGTAATGTGCGACCTCGAAGTGGGAGCTGATCACCGAGCCAGAAAACCTAAAAAAAACCAATCTTAAACAATCGTGAAGAAAGGTTTAGAAAGTTTACGTAACATCGATCAAACATTGACATAGCATAGACATACATTACTCGTTGTTATCCATTTCAAATTCACTCTTATGACTAGAAGTTGATGATTCTTCTTCTGAATCATCTCCACTATCGACAATGAAGTCATTGTCTTCTTGCATAGAAAGATCAAAGGTATAAGCAATTACTTGCAAAGTGGATTAGTAAGTAGGTAGGATGCACGACGCTATCTCAGGGTAAGGAATTATAACTTTCATGTTTCCTACATTCCACACTAGCTTGGACTTGATTATGTATCTAGTTAATACAATCAACTTATATAATTTGTTGATTTTACCAATAAGTGGACAACTCGATTATAAGTTTGGTATGAAGTTAATCACTTGATCTAGATGACGAGTAAACAACCAAGTCACCAACAAAAATAGAGCTTGGAATCAAGAAAAACAACAACTACATAAGGGATTGATAAGAAAGCAACCAAGTCACCAGTACCCACAATGTCCTTATCCATGTTAATGCATATCATGAAATAACTAGATTAAAGACTATGATACTTAGTTTAACTTGTAGATATTCTAAATTAATGCTCTTAATTGCTTTATGTCATTTGTTCACATTGAGCTATCATTGACAAGCTAGTATTGACCATGTCGATTTGTTTTTATTCTTAACCACATATGTAGTTAGCTTAATGAAGATTATTGCCTATTTTGAAAGAGCTACCTCTTATGGAGAGAGGAAATATTCAAGAATAGAATGATATTATTCTAAGTGAACTTTTTGGCAATGAACATTGAAGGAACATTGAATTAAGGATAGTATTCCAAGTGAACTTTTCGGCAATGAAGATCATTTAAAATTAAGCTCTTGCATTTCAAAGCACTATAGTTTAGGTAGGGGAGTGGGTTGGTTACTGTTTAGTCATTTCTACAAGCCTCATAACGTCTTTAAGTATATATATCTATTTATCCTTAACATCTATGACTTGATCAACAAAAGTGTTGCATAAATCATAAAATATGTCAATGAACATTGAAGGAGCTGGAAATGGAACATCAATACTATTTTCAGATAGTACTTATGATCATTAGAGAAGTAGCTAATTAGGCTTTACTTCTTACATGGTGGCAATAGAAAATGGATTTAAGCTTGGTGAAAGCAAATCCAACAAATTTAAAAGCATCGAGATACATGCAAGTATAATTAATAAAGATTGCAGATAACTAATGTTTTGTTAATGGAAATGGCAACTTAACATTAATTCCAAATCTCTCATCTCAAGTCACTGATTCCAATTGTAATCACATTGTTATAGTTGTCATTGAATTATTGTGTCAATTAAACAATATCCTACTAAATATTAGTTGGATTAAGTTTCATGTATAAGTTTGTTGGATTGAGTTTATAAGTTTATGAGTAATTCTCATAAGCTTTAATTCAACCATCAATATCAATCATTAATGCCCTTTATGTAATCCCTCACTCCATCCACCACAACAAACCCTAAACACTAAATCAAGTACAACAAAGCCAATGACGATAACGAGGGACTGAGCAAACGACGGTGAGACACAGAGATGAAGGACTGAGTAGACGACGGTGATGCATAGAGCAAACGTCGGCGAGGGACAGAGCAGACGACGACGAAGGACATAGCAGACGAGGGGAGGGCTTATGCGACGACGACGATAGAAGGCACGAGCTCCAGCAGAAAGTAACTCAAAATCTAAATACCACCGCCACCGCCACCAAAACCCTATTTCCAGATCTCTTCAAACAACACCAAATCTCCCAAACTAGTTCTTCAATCTCCAACCAATAAAGCCGTGACTGCCCTCGATGGTGAAGAGATCAAATCTGGAGAATGCCGGTGAACAATAGGCTGCTGCGGTGAATATTGAGCAGAGATTTAGGACTTGGGAGAGAGAGAGAGAGTTTGAGGAGAGAGAGAGAGAGAGTTGAGGAGTTGCAGAGCCGGAGAAGAGAGGAGTTGCTAAGTCGCAGGTGAAGAAAGGAGTTGCTGAGCCGCCGGTGAGAGAGAGGTCATTCGAGGAGAGATATATATTTTGTTCGAGGAGAGAGAGAGTTCAGAGAGAGAGTTTGAGGAGAGAGAGGGTTTCAAACACATAAACCTTTCAGCGATTGATGCATGAATCTCGAGACATGATGGGCGGTTATAAACTACCGAATTCTTGGTGGGAAAGTTGGAGCCACTTTTTTAGAAACAAATTTTAATTCCGTCTCTATTTTTGTCTGTAATCTGTCTATATTCCGTCTCTGGCTGTTTCCGTCTCAATTTCGTCTCTAACCATTTCTGATTAGCAATGGAGTTCAATTCCGTTGCTATTTCCGTTTCTAATTTACGTTTTTTTTGTAGTGAAAAATTCGACTATCCTACATGATTTCTTCTCACTAGCCTCTATTTTTATGGTTAGGTAGGTAATGGATGGATAAATCTCAGTAAAATACATTTGCTTTTTAGGAAATACTTGGTTAAATTAGTGGAATTTAACCAATGACAAGATCCTGTATCATGTACACATGATATTCTATTATAATCTCTATATGGAATTTTGCAGCTTTGAAAACAATCACGAGGCCTTTATGAACAGACTATACATGATAGAATTAAGTTCCTTACCATGTTGATGATTATTTCATGATTGAATTCTTCAATATATCTTCTCTAGTGTTGTTGTTGTGAATATTAAGTTGGTTTCTTATTAAAAGAAGTAGAGCTCGGTTAATAGGTTGTGCAAGTGATGTTAGTAGTGGAACCAGTGGTGTAAAATATTTATATGAAGCAACATATGTCTCTAGGAAGAATGAGGTAGCAAAGTGACTGTCCAAGTCTAAGCCATGTGCTTCTTCTTGTCTACAAATTTTTTTTTTGTGTCTTTATTATTTTATAGGTCATGAGTTCTTTCTATCTATTCGATATTAGTTTTTTTTCCTTTGTGAAATCTGTCCCATGTGCTTCTCTTACATTTCATTTATTATTTTATTGGCATGAGTTTATTCTTTATTGATTTGACTTACTAATTGTATTTTTTTAGCGAATGTTAAGACATGTTTGTGACATGCTCAAAAGATGCATCCACGTGATATGAAAGAAAAAAGTGTTGTTGAGACTCGTGCAGAAGAGGTAAAAGCTAAAAAGCTTAATGCACTATTTTGGTAGATTACATTATTTCTTCTATTGTTTGCATTTGTTTTTTTCAATGTCTATTGTTGAATGAATTATTCTTCATTGGTTGTAGCTTTTGTTTTATTGGAGACATTATTGATTTGTTTTTTTCAATGCACATGTCAATTTTGAAGTTTGGCTATCAATAGTTGCGCATCGCATGTTATTTTTATGATTCAATTCTTGAATTTGGAGCTCTTCTTTCTGATTTGTATAATACCCGAATCAATCCATTAACTGTCTTTATGAATACTTTTAGAATAAAATACTATTATAATTAATTTGATGTTTTACATTATAATAAGATATTATTAATAGAAATATCTTCATTCATTATACTGACTTAATTTAATTAAATGATCTAGTGATGATACGTATGTAGTTTTTGTTTTATTGGAGACATTATTGATTTGTTTCTCATTATAGATCTGACCATTTTCAACATTAGGAACACAAGATTTGACACTAAATCTTTAACCTGGATTATAAAGGTCAAAACTATGAATCACATGTCAAGATTTTTGTCCATCTCATATAAAGCATTTGTTAGATCGCTTTCAATGTCAATGTTTTCAAGTGAGTAGTAATGGCTATTCCATAATAAAAGGATATGCGCAAAAGGATGTTATATACTGATTAGGTTGTATCATGATATTCGTATTGTTTATGTCTTGCTATGCATATGTGTTTTGGTACTTGTTGAGCCTGACCCTTTTAAGATGTTTGAAAAAATGAATTTTTATGTGATAAAATTGGTGCTATTAAGGTATGTGTAATTTACTTAACCGATAAACAATGGTTGTATAAATAGACTTCTTTATTTTCATTTTAGAAACGACAGGATGCTTCGTTTTGGATTTGGTAATAAATCCTTTTCTCATTGATAAGTATGTGGTGCATTTCTTCTTATGATTCATGGTTTAAACGTTTTAATGGAATTAGATGTCTTGTTGGGGTTTTTGTCAAAATTGTTGAAGAAACCCCAAAACCCAACAATACCTTTATAAGGTTCATTTCTTCTTGATTCCTAGTGCCATGGTGGGGGACTTCTTTAGTGAGGCGATGTGATTGAAAATAAAGAAAAATGACGTAGATAAGCAAAAAAGTTGAAGAAAAATAAAAGAAGAATGTTAAAATTCCCAGGTGAAAAAACTTCATAGTGTATGTTTATTCCAAGTGTATATGTTGCTGCTATGATTCATCAACTAATTTTTTAGCCGCTCATATACGCTTTTATCACATGCGACAACTACAACAAGTGTTTCTAGATCACGAGACCTTTGCCCGTTTGAAGAACTGGTTTGAACCCCTACCTAATGGGAGCTTACCAATTATTTGACTGTAAGTGTTTCTATACAATGATGATTCAATTGTTGACATATTTGACTGTTGCCTTAGTTTAGATGGGCTTTAATTTGCAATTGGATCTTGTATGTTGGTACTAGTTTAGGACAAGAAGATGGTTCACACCCAGTTTAATTGGTGCTAGTACTATGTGCCAACTTTCATGCCTTACAAGGTTGAAGGAAAGTTCTTCCCACTTGACAAAGTTCAAAAACCATGAGTTGGTTAAGACATAAAGAAGGCACTGTGATGGCCAGGACTGACTCTACATACCTCTCATGTCTGATGCACTCCAGAAACTGCTCCAATAGATATAGTTTAGGAATCTTAGTTATAATTAAGGGCATGTTCATTTGTTCATTCAAGTTTTAGCTTGTATGGAGGAAAGGTGGGCATATTTGTTAAAACTTGATTTTGAAAAGATTAATCTTATTTTTAATAATTACTATTTATTTTAATTTTAATTTTGTAAAAAAAGGTATATGTTGCAGGCTACCAAAAAAAACGTTTTGTTGTAAATTGAGTTGGAACTTGCTAAGAACTAGAGAAGGAAAATAGAAGATTAAAAACTTTTACTACTACAAAAAAGAGAAGAGAAGAAATGAGATAGTTGGAATGAGAAACTTTTCATTCAAATTGGTATGATTTTACAATGAGGTTGACACCTTTTATATAGGCCCTTTAGTGATGATGATAAATATACTTAGACAGTGTTTACGAGTAACACATATATCACATGTCATACAACTCTTCACAAGCAACATCGACAATATATGGAATAGAAAGTACATTGTATATGAATACAAGTAAGAGCAATGCTTGATATTACAACTCAATGAGAAAGCCATGCTTGACAATGTGGTCATCCAAAAATCTTGGTCAATTGTTTATCCATATCATAACACTTCCCTTTGGATGACAATTGCTTAGAGAATGTGCCTCGTTAAAACTTCTACTATAAAAAAATCCCGTGGAAAAAATATAGTAAAAGAAAAAGAGTACACTGTTCTCATAAATATTAAGAAGAGTATAATATTGTTAGGATTGCCTCATTAAAAACCTTGCTACAAAAACCTAATAAGATAAAAATATAACTAAGAAAAAAAAGTGTAATACACTAATCAATAACTTACCCTCATATGAACATAGGTGAAACTTGTTTTGTTTCTTTACTTGCAATATCCTTAAGTTTACGCAAGCCAATACCATATGTAAGCCTTTTAAATGTCGTAGTTGGTAAGGTTTTTGTGGATAAATCAGCAAGATTATCACTCGATCGGATTAGCTTGACATCAATTTCACCATTCTTCCGAAGCTCATGTGTATAAAAGAATTTTGGTGAAATATGTTTTGTTATGTCCTCTTTTATGAATCATTCACTTAATTGTGCGATACATGCTGCATTATCTTCATATAATATAGTTGGAGAATCTTTTATCGAAGGCAATCTACATGATTTTTGAATATTTTCAATCATGATTCTTGACCATACACATTCACGACTTGCTTCATGAATTGCAAGAACTTCATAATGATTGTAAGAAGTAACAACTATAATTTGCTTTACTGATTTCCAAGATACATCAGTATTGCCACAAGTGAATACATATCCCATTTGAGAACGAACCTCGTGGGGATCAGATAAAAATCCAGCATTAGCATAATCTTAGAAATTCAATCTTACTTCTCTCGAGTAAAAGAAACTCATGTTACTTGTTCCTTGAAGATATCATAAAATATATTTAACACTATTCAAATGGCTCTGAGTTGGTGAAGAGCTGTATCTTGCAAGTAGGTATAAAACAAAAGCAATATTAGTTCTTGTACAATTTGCAAGATACATAAGTGCGCCAATTGCACTTAAATATGGTACATTCGGACTAAGTAGCTCTTCATCACTTTCATGAGGTCACTTCAAGTGATCTGAAAACCATTGAAGAGCTCAATAGATGTGACTTGCCCATATAAAATCTTTTTAATATCTTTTCGATATAATTTGATTGTTGGACAAGTACTCGACTTGGAAAATGTTCAATTTGCAAACCTAGACAAAGTCTTATTTTTCTAAGTTCTTTCATCTCAGTTTTTTTTCAAGTATTCAGATGTTCTAACGATGTCGTCGTGGTTTCCCACTATATTTAAATCATCAATATATACAACAATAATCACAAATCCTGTTGATGATATTTTAATAAAGACACATGGGCAAAGTGAATTATTTGCATATCATTCATTAAGCAAATAATCACTAAGACGTTTGTACCACATTCGTCCGGATTGTTTCAATCCGTGCAAAGACTTTTGTAATTTTATAGAATGCATGTTACGAAGTTTTGATTTTATTTCTTCGAATATCTCAAATCCTTTAGGGATTCTTATATATATATATATATATATATATATATATATCTCACTATCTAGGGATTCGTACAAATATGTTGTAACAACATCCATTAGATGCATATCAAGCCCTTCGGAGATCGCAAGGCTTATTAAGAATCGAAATGTAATTGCATCTATAACAGAAGAATATGTTTCCTTATAATCAATGCGAGGTCTTTGGGAGAAACTTTGAGCTACAAGTCTTACTTTGTATCTTGTAATCTTTTTTTTTTTCATTTATCTTTCATAAAAATACCCATTTATATCCAACAAGCTTTACGCCATCTGGTGTTTGAACAACCAATCCAAAAACTTCTCGTTTCTTCAACGAATCTAGCTCTGCTTGGATAGCCTCTTGCCATTTTTGCCAATCATGTCTTTTTCGACATTCGTCCACTGATCGTGGTTCTGGATCATCATCATTTTTACATATTTCAAGGACACATTAAAAGCAAATATATCATCAAGAACAATATTATTTCTATCCCAAATCTTATCAGAGTTCAAATAGTTTATTGAGATCTCATTATTTTCATTTTTCACTTTTTTTTTCTAGAGGCAATTGTTCATCGTCAAAATCAACTTGTTCTGATAAATTCTTATCGAAGGATTCTCTTGCTTTCTTGAGAGTATTTTGATTTGCATTTATTTTTACTCTCGTTTTCCTCTTTCGAGAAACTTTATCCTTCGAACCAATTGGTCTTCCACGCTTTAAGCGTTTCGTTGGTTCTCGTGCATTTTGTTGCACAGAGACATCAATTCTTGCAGTAGTATTTACAGCTGGAAATATGTCATTTTGTCCCTAATTTTGTGTCAATAAATGTATCAGGTAATTGATTTGTAATTCTTTGCAAATGACTGATCTTTTGAACTTCAAGTTCACACTAATTTGTGCGTGGATCATAATGTGATAAAGTTGATGCATTCCAAGCAATGTCGCGCCATTTCTTTTGAATTGGCTTCTTGTCTCCCCTTAATTGTGGAAAAAATTGCTTTATCAAAGTGACAATCAACAAGTAAATAAACCCATTGTTAGGGGCTTAAAGTATCTTATAATGTACAATGAGTTAAATCCAACATAAATCCCAAACTTTTCGTTGTGGGCCAGTATTAATTCTACTAGAAGGTGGTATAAGAACATACACTGCATCGCCAAAAATTTTCAAATGTGAAATATTTATTTTTTGACTTAAAATGAGTTGCATGGGGAATGTTCATGGTATGCAGTAAGCCTATAACGAATGATAGGTGCTGCATGAAGGACTACATGTCCCCAAACTGAAGTTGGTAACTTAGTTTTCATTATTAAAGACCTAGCAATTAATTGAATGTGTTTGATCAGAGATTCTGCCAAACCATTCTGGGTATGCACATGTGGCAATAATCTTGAAATGCTTGAGATTGAAACTCTATAACATTTCAAGAATGGTCTTGATTGGGTTGTCAGGGAATTGTGCTCTTAACCTAATGATTTGTGCTAAAAGTCTAGCAAATGCAACATTACGGGTCGAAAGCAAACAAACATGTGACCACCTAGTTGATGCATCTATCAAAATCATGAAATATCTAAATGGACCACAATGAGGATGAATAGGTCCACATATGTCTCCCTGAATGCGTTCTAAGAAAACTGGAGATTTCACAACAATTTTACTTAGAATGTTTTAACTATCAATTTACCTTGAGAACAACTAGCACAATTATAATCACCAGCTTAAAATATTTTGTGACTCCTTAAAGGATGTCCATGCGAATTATCAATTACTCTTCGCATCATTGATGATCCTGGATGACTAAGTCGGTCATGCTATAAAATGAATGTCTTTGGATCATTAATTTTCTTATTTAAAACGACATTCATTTTGACATGCCTTATATGAGTAAAATATAATCCAGAGGATAAAGCTGGGAATTTTTCTAACACTTCTTTTTCCTATTTGAAACCAATGTGACATAGAGAAATTCTCTATTATTTTCGTTCATGGTTTCAATGTGATATCCATTTTGTCGAATATCTTTAAAGCTAAGTAAATTCATTCTAGATGTTTCGGAGTATAAGGTACTGTCAATATGAATTGTTGTTCCCCCAAGCAACATAATATTTGCTCTTTTAAAGCTATTAATCAAATTGGAGATGCCATATACTGTTTGAACATTAGCCTCGGCTAAGTTCAAATTGGGAAATTTTTTAAAGATTGTGCGGATTGTAGTACAATCATCAAGACATATCACTCTTATTTGATTTATGATTTGAACACACGTTTTGATGATCCATCTATACAAATAATATTTGAAAAATTAGAAAAGAGTCATATTTTATTCACATTAAGAAACTAGTACATATAAACTAAAAAGCATAACAAAAACTAGTGCATAGAATTATTGAAAAGCGTTATATATGATCATTAAAGATATCGGGATTAGTGTTTGGATCATCGTGAAAATTTGGGACATC
Organism: Stephania yunnanensis; assembly: GCA_039657365.1. Classification (NCBI taxonomy): domain Eukaryota; kingdom Viridiplantae; phylum Streptophyta; class Magnoliopsida; order Ranunculales; family Menispermaceae; genus Stephania; species Stephania yunnanensis. The sequence continues at coordinate 45,137,954 of CM077585.1, read as the reverse complement.
CATATAATTAATGTTCGACGAGCCACCTCCAACAGTGAAGTTCATCTCAATTGTTTTGCATTTCTCCTTTAAGGAGGCTTGATAAAGATCAATAAAATGCTTAGGCGTGCGACATACATGAGCCCAATGGCCTTTCTGACCACACCTGCGGCATGGTTGGTCACGATTACGAGCATGCCCATTTTCAGCAACATTCTTTCCCTTATTCTGTGCGACGCCATTTCTATTCCATTTTTTGGAACTTATTGCCGCATAATTTAGAATAGGGCTTACCATGATCTTTGCTGATTGATCCTTTCTCCTTTCCACGTCCGTGGTTTTTCTTTCCTTAACCGTTTTTATGGTCATTATAAGATGCAACATTTGCTTCATTAATTTAAGCGGAACCAGTTGGACAGGAGTTGCGGTTCTTCAATAAAAGCTCATTATTTTGTTCAACCACCATGAGACAAGAAATTAATTCCAAGTATTTTTTAAATTGACACGCTCGATATTGTTGTTGCAATAACAAATTCGAGGCATGAAAAGTACTGAATATTTTTTCATCATTCCTCATCAGATATATTTTCTCCACATAACCTCAAATGAGAGGTAATATTAAACATGGTAGAGTTATACTCACTTAGTGTTTTGAAATCTTGTAGCCTAAGATTCAACCAGTTGTTTTAAGCTTAAAATATCACAATCTTTTGGTGATCATATCGCTCTTTTAAGCTTAATCAAAATGTGAGAGGATCTTTGATAGTGAGACACTCACTTTTCAAACCTTTATGGAGATGATGACAAATGAATATCAGTGCTTTCGCACGGTCTTGCGTTGATGTTTCATTTCCTTCTATAATAGTTTCTCCCAAGTCTTTAGCTTGGAGATGCATCTTGGCATCCAGTTGCCGTGAAAAATAATTATTGTCAATAATATCGAGGGGAACAAATTCAAGTCTTTGAAGGTTTGCCATAGTTTGAAAATATGTCAAGAGATTGGATAAATAGTTTTTCTTTTTTTATATAAAATAAATAACATATGATTAAATATATGTTCACAACTTGATTATTAATATACAAATTGTGCTATTTGTATGAGTTGGTGGGACAACCTCCAAGTTGTGTGGCGAGATGAAGTCTACTTAAAATCATGCCTCCTCGAACGGAATAAGTCATCTTCCTTTCAATGTTTAGCTTTACCGGGACAAAGCTTACCCACTATTAATCCAAACTTGTAGCACTATTTGCAATATAAAAATCAAGAATAGAGCGTAACTAATCGTTTGTAGTATATCGAGAACACTAGTTATGTCACATATTAACTTTTGATTTATGATGTAGAAGATCGTACAAGATGCAACTACAGAGCATACTTTCACAGTCGGTGACGTTACAATGCATAGTGTATGAATAAAGTATGCATATATAAGTGATGCATGTAATAAAAAGAAAACGACTATGATAAAATGGAAATAAATTGAACTTATTTAAATTAACAAAAATTATACCTTCTTAGCTTTGTTTCCTTAGCAAGCCTTCTTGAACTTCAAGATTTCTCCTTTGTCCAAGAGCAAGCTCGTGTTGATAACGTGTTGTGAATTGAGTTGGAACTTGCTAAGAACTAGATAAGGAAAATAGAAGACTAAGAACTTCTACTATTACAAACTACTACTACAAAGGAGAAGAGAAGAAATGAGATAGTTGGAATGAGAAGTTTTTCATTCAACTTAGTGTGATTTTACAATGAGGTTGACACCCTTTATATATGCCCTTTGGTGATGATGATAAATGTACTTAGACAATGCTTACAACACATACATCACATGTCATACAATTATTCACAAGCAACATTGACAATACATGGAATAGTGAGTACATTGAATATAAATACAAGTAAGAGCAATGCTTGATATTATAACTCAACGGGAAAGCTATGCTTGACATTGTGGTCATCCTAAAACCTTGGTCAATTGATATAATTGTCTACTTTTATATTGCAAAAAGTATACTATTTCATTTAATTTTGACGACTAATAATAACTATTTGGATTTAAGTGAAGGATGAAAAACTTAATCAATGAGAAAATAGTAAATTCAAATGATGCTTGAAAAATTGATTATGCCCTTAATTAAGGGTAGGATAGTAAATTTAAGTGACGGTTGAAAGACTCAATTAAGGGTAGAATAATATATTCATGTGACGGTTGAACTTGAAAGATTGATTTCTGGGGCGTGCTTGAAATTGCGAGCGCAACGAGCAAGAATTTAATTAATCTAGCTAATAATCTATTTTTATATTTCAAAAAATATATTACTTCATTTTTATTTTGACTTTTTTGGCAATTAATTATAACTATTTGAATTTAATAGTGGGAAGACCTTTAATTAAGGATATAATATATAGTAAATTTAAGTGAAAGTTGAAAGACTTAATCAAGAGTAAAATAGTAAATTCAAGTGATGGTTGAAAGACTGATTATGCCTTTAATTAAGGATATGATGACTTGATAAACTTAAGTGACAATTGAAAGATTTAATTAAGGGTAAAAAAAAAAAAAATAAATTCTGAGTGATGATTGAAATATTGATTATTCGTGGTTATTAAGTTCAGTAGATATATGTATGCATGACCCACTATTAGTTTGTTGTTTAACCTAAACCGTTCCATGGCCTAATTTTTCATACATGAATGCATAAATTAAATTAGGAGAACGCTATTTCTTTTCTGTCAATTTTCAACTTGATAATAAGCTTATATTATTATAGGAACACAAAGTGTCGGTAGCATTTTGGGTGAGTTTTAGAAACTTAATTAATTATTTTATTTTGCTAAACATCCAAAGTAAACAATTGGTTTTCATCAAAGATATGGTGGGTACTGCCTGATTTCTTTCTTTAATATATATGCTTTATATATTCTTATTGGCAATAAGGTACTAAAAAACCTCTAAATTAAAAGTTAATCGATCGATTAATCCTGAAAGTAAATGGTCTGCCATTAAAATCTTTAAAGCGAAAAAAAAAGTGAGCAAAACACCCATTTAGATGGAAACTGTCACACAGTACCACTGTTAAGTTGATTACGTAATTTTTGGTTTTTTTCATTTTGAGAATTAAAACATGAAACTTATAGTGCTAGAATAACAACAATGTCACTCTACATGACACATTGACTCACACAAGCTATCCATGCGTGCCTTGGGATGCACTTATATACTGATCCCGATGCATAACATGCCCGGTTGAAGTCACATGAAAGGATCTTATGAGCCAATGTGACTTGTGATAGGACATTGTTGTCATTCTATAATTTTTCTTTAAAAAAATAGGAAATGTATGTTGTCTCTACGAAAAAAAACTTGCAAGTGGCACAACACTTTCGCCCTCCTCCTCTTTCTTGTCACCCATGCACCCATCTTCGTTCAATCGTTTATCTCTATAAAAATTTTATTTTGAATGATCGTTACCAAGATGAAAAGGAAAGAAGAGTATCGTTTGCGTTGTGTTAGGAAATTGAGAGTTTCAGTTAAATTAATTGTGATAAAAACATAAATTCATTTCATTTTAACTTGTTTAAAGAGATGCAATATTTGTCATTAATTGTGCCCTAAAAATCATTGAATATAGTTACTTAACAATATATCGCCCTGGTTGGCTGCTAGTGCAGTCGCCTGTGCGATTGTGAAGGTTGGAGAGGAAGTGGTTTGTGAAGAAGCCGTGTTGCGCTAGAGATAAGAGGACGAGTTTTCTTTTTTACTTTTTCTAGACATACAAATCAATTTAACGGTTTCCTCCAAATAATGAGGTGTTTTGCTCACTTTTTAATTTTTCATTTTAAGAGTTTTAATGTTGTAATTTAGTAACAAAGAAATCTTTCAACATTGGTACTATATAAATTAATAAATTAAATTAATACCAATACTTTTATAAATTGATGAGGCACATATATTGTAAAATACCATATGTATACATTTGTTTAGTTGGACTATCCAACTATCTTCTTTCATATAAAAAATAGAACATTAATTAATATGCACCCCTGGCCATCATACATAAAAAAAAGAACATTAATATGCAAGTGGAGAGAGAGAGAGAGAGTTGGTTGGAACTGTAGCATCTATGAAACCAATTGGAAAGAAATAAAATTAATCGAGGATCCAAGATACTGTCGATGTGTCTCTATGATGTATGCATGTGTGTAATATGCATACATACTAACGTATGGTCCTTATCGTGCAGGAGACAAGGGATGGGCTGGTGGCAGGTCTCTCTTGCGTGCAAAGACCTGTTTCTCACTTGCGCATATTCGTAATTCTAGGTAGGGACGGCAATAGTATCATATGATGAAAAATTAGATTAGTGTGTTGGAAGTGGAGCTGATCAGTATAATTATAACGCTAGCTACAATAGAGGTTGTGAACATCGGTTGGTTGTAGGGGTGGGTAAACTGTGGTTTGGTGGTAAAAATCATCAAACTGCGATTAAATCGAAGATTCGCGATTTGGTCGATTTACAAACTACCACCAAATCGGGAACTATCATAACCGCACCCAAACAGCCCGCGGTTTGCGCGGTTTGATCGGTTTGGTTTCGCGATGTTCATGCACCCATTTTCAAAAAAAGAAAAAAGAAAAAAAAAAGAAAACAATCATACATATTACATACCATAAAGTCCATACATGTTTAATGCTCAATTGTTCATAAAAAAATTCAACATAAGATACAACCAAACATATATAACCAATCATTCACCAAAAAGAACTCAATCAAAGTTAGAAATTTAAGTTCATCTCAAAAGTTACAACAAAAACAAATAGATTAGAACAAATAAATATTGGGTATTTACTAAAATACCCTCGGTTTGGTGAAACCGCGGTTTTTTTTTTTAAATGAAAACCGCGACCAAACCGCGATTATGCAGTTTTTAAGTTTTTTAAACCGCCCCCAAACCGCGAGTTCTAAAAACCAGACCAAACCATGCGGTTTACAGGATTTGGGTGGTTTTTCGGAAACCGCTGTCCACCCCTAATTGGTTGACATGCACAACTGGAAGCGATAATTGTCCTTTAACTAGGAGTGACTCAAGTTCGAGTATTGGAAATGAAAATATCAATGTTGGGAGCTTTCCCTATCTATACTGTACGTGACTCGAGGTAAACTCGGAGAACTTGAATAGTCTGAATGTGTGTGCGTGTCTATATATATGTATTGGTAATTTTACAATGGAGTTCAAATATATGCTCATGCCTTGTGAACTATATATTTCACCATTGGATTACTATAAAATTTTAATATAATTGTGATCAATGTAGTGTAGTTAATGCAAAACACATTAAATGCATAATAAATGCTATATAATTTGGTTCTATGGTAGAAGCACCTATATATATGTATATATATATATATATATATTGTGGTAAATTGGATGACCCTTTAACCAAGCTTATGAATGATCACATTGTCAAGCATGACTCTCACATTGAATTGTAACATCAAACATGACTTCTACACTGAATGTAACTTGTACACTCTACATAACTTGTATTCAACTCCAATATATAATCACTTATCCATGTATTGTCATGTAATTTGTAATTCTCTCCAATGTACACCAACTCTTCCATGTATTGTCTATGTTGCTTGTGATGTGTTCTATGACTTGTGGTATATGTATAACTTGTACACATTGTATAAGTACAATTATCATCATCACCAAATGGCCTATATAAAGGGTGCTAACCCCATCGTAGTTCACATACCAAGTTGAATGAAAACTTTTCATTCCAACTATCTCATTTCTTCTCTTCTCCTTTGTAGTAGTAGTTTGCAGTAGTAGAAGTTCTTAGTTTTCTATTTTCCTTCTCTAATTTTTAGCAAGTTCCAACGCGATTTACAACACGTTATCAGCATGAAGTTGCTCTACAAGAGGAGGTCTTGAAGATCAAGAAGCTTTTCAAAGATATAAAGCTAAGAAGGTATAATTTTTATTAATTTAAATAAGATCAATTTATTTCCATGTTGTCATGGTTAATTTCTTTTTTGTTACATATATATTTAATTATGTAAATGTACTTTATTCATAAATTATGCATTGTAATGTCACCAACTAGGAAAATATGCTCTGTAGTTGCGTCTTGTACGATCTTCTACATCAGAAATCAAAAGTCAATGTGTGACATATAGTTTTTCTCTTAAAACTACAAATGATTAGTTATGTTCTATTTTCGATTTTATAATACAAATAATGCTATAAGTTTAAGTTGATAGTGGGTAAGCCATGTCCTCAGTAAAACTAAACATTGAAAGGGAGACGAGTTATCCCGTTCGAGGATGCATGGTATTAAGTAGACTTTGTCTCGCCATCCAACCTGGAGGTTATCCCACCAACTCATACTAATAATGCATTTTGTTTATTAATGAATCAAGTTGTGAACATATATTTAATTATATGTTATGTTTTTTTTACATAAAAAAGAGAAAATTATTTTATATTACATTTACTTTCAAAATATTAGTCAACCATAGTTGAACTTATTGCCTTATTATATTACCGACAAGAATTACTTGTCATGACAATTAGATACTACAATTTGTGAATAAAATATATATGCAAAACCGTGTGTTATACATAATCATTCGCCAATTTCTCTTTAGAGATTTGAAAAGTGAATATTTCACGTTATATATATTTTCACCTTATGGAGTTATATATATACATACCAAAAGGGTAATGCTCCAAAAGCTCAAAATGAGCGGCTGAGTCTCATGCTACAAAATTTAATCCGTCAAATATTAATTATAATTCAACAATTTTAATTACCTCTATGTTGAGGCTATGTGGAAATATGACTGATGAGACAATAAAAATAAGGTTACGTGGCCCACTTCGATTTATTGCTGCAACAAATATCGAGTGCGCAAATCAATCCAATAAATATTAAGGATTGATTTCTTGTCTCATGGTAGCTGAGTAAAATAATGAGATATTATAAATATAATATCTCTCCGTCCAATCAGTTCAGCTTCAAATTAAGAAGCATATGTTGCATGTGATGATCATGATCGCAATAATAATTTATGGACGTGGAAAAGGTGAAAATATCAGGTAAAGGTCGTATTGACAACTCCACCAAGAATTGGAACAAATGTGGTGCATCACTACAAAGAGCAAATGATTATTGACAATGAGCGCTCATAATTGTGACTTTTTTTGGTCATATATGAAAGACTATTTTGCCTAAATATTGTCATATATATACCTAAATATTTTTGTGACCTTTACCATGCCTTCAAAATCAAAGACAAAATATTATGAATTTTATCATTGAAAATGGCTCGATAAAACAAACACATTGAGATGTGTTTAAATCATGACCTAAATATGAGCAATGAGTTTATGTCTTATGTATCATGCTACATTCATGTACAAAAGTGAATATTTCTCGAACTTGAACTTAACGAAGGCCGATGTTCAGACAATATCTAATACAACAATTTTATGTCTTGTTCAGAAGAAGTCTACTCGGAATAATAGAAAATTTATATATATGATTTAATATGAGTATAATATGATCGGCTTTAACTTCCGGAATATATAAGACACATTAAAACGAATATCGTCATAAATCAAATGACATTCATAATGTGGAAAGATCTATTTGATTATCCATAATCATCAATAATGCAAAAATATCATAAATTCGCAAGGACATCATTTATCGAACTGGATTTTTTTTCACTGGAGATTATCTCGAGGCAAATCAATAAGAGACGTATATTGATTTACTCTCCATTAATCATATTATAAGATACATTGAATCCCTAATAGGGAAATCATTTATAGCAAGTTTTGCTAATTGTCACTTTGATGAAGCAATTTTCCCACCATTAAGGGGAAATATAAGCCAATTCAAAAGGAATGACGTGAAATTGCTTGAAACGCATCAAATTGCATTAAATTTGTTGTATTATGATCCATGTATAAATTAATATGAACTCGAAGTTCAAAGGATCATTCAGAAGTAACAAAGTCGTGAATCAATTACTTGATGCGAGTACTATATATAAAAGAGTGACAATCATATGCTTCAGCATTAAATGATTCATATAGAAAACGATGTCCATGTGCAACAAAATGCACAAAATGTTCACCCATGTGAGCATGAGGGGGAGAATCAAAATGAGTTATTGGTTAGTGTATTGCACTATTTTTTCCTTTGCTATGGTTTTATCCCACTAGGTTTTCTTTGCAAAGGTTTTTAATGAGGCAATTCTAACAATATTAAAACTCTTTATCAAGGTTGATTAGTGTATTACACTATTTTCCTTTCGCTATTGGTTTGATCCCATTGGATTTGCCTAGCAAGGTTTTTAAAGAGGCAATCCTAACATTATTATACTCCGTATAAAAAATTTATGAGAGCAATGTACTCTTTTTCCTATAGTAGATTTTTTTCCCATAGGGGTTTTCTAATAAAGGTTTTAATGAGGCATATATATTCTCTCAAAGTGTATCAATGTGTTGCACTCTTTTCCTTAGCTTTGGTTTTGTCCCACTGGGTTTTCCTAGCAAGGTTTTTAATGAGGCAATAAATAATATTATACTACAAATCAAGATTGACGAGAACATTGTACTCTTTTTCCTATATTAGATTTTTTCCCACAGGGTTTTTCTAGTATAGGTTTTAACGAGTCATATTCTCTCAGCAAGTGTCATCCAAGGGTGAGTGTTGTAAATTGGATGACCCTTTAACCAAGCTTATGAATGATCACATTGTCAAGCATGACTCTCACATTGAATTGTAACATCAAGCATGACTTCTACATTGAATGTAACTTATACACTCTACATAACTTGTATTCAACTCTAATGTATAATCACTTATCCATATATTGTCATGTAACATGTAATCCTCTCTAATGTACACCAACTCTTCCATGTATTGTCTATGTTGTTTGTGATGTGTTCTATGACTCGTGGTGTATGTATAACTTGTACACATTGTATAAGTACAATTGTCATCATCACCAAATGACCTATATAAAGGGTGCTAACCCCATTATAATTCACATACCAAGTTGAATGAAAACTTCTCATTTCTTCTTTTCTCCTTTGTAGTAGTAGTTTGTAGTAGTAGCAGTTCTTAGTCTTCTATTTAGGATCGTGGTGAAGCAAATACCACAGAACAATTGTTGCAGCCAAAATACCCACTACAAGAAAAAACCATTTAAGAAGGGAAAACTCTTTCGCTAAATTCAATTTCTCCTCACTAAAAATATTCAGCAAGAGAAAAATCTCGTCGTCGTTCCCCTCGCTACTGCTTCTCTCGCTAAAGGATTAAGGTGACGAGATCACATCCCCTTGCTAAAAAGCATTTAGTGAGAGGATCATTCCCCTTGCTAAAAGTTTCCAGTGAAAGGTGATCCTCTCACTAAGTAGCTTTTAGTGAGAGGCTATGTAACAGCTCAGTTTCTAACCCTTATTTTATTCATAATTATGATTACCGACCCATGAAGTGGGACCCGCCAAAAAATATGTGGTTTGACCTTAGCGTGTGATTGAAGTATATTTTATATTTGTTTGGTAAATTACTAGAGTGTATGTGTACATTATTAAATCAATTTATTTATCATGTATAAGCGTCGTGACGTGAGTGGAGACATGTCTCGAGATGCGTGCAGGTGTTGGAACATGATAGAGAGTGATTTGTGAGTTTTTTCTTCAATTAAGGCGCACACACACATTAATGAAAATCATGTGATTTAAATCATTTGGACTATATATAGTACGTAAATCATCAAATGAATTAAAATACCTAGTTAAGTTATGAAAATAAACATACACCATGGATATGCCTCAAGATATGTATGGAAATGAAATCCATGAATTTAGAGTCAAAAGGTGTCTAGTTTGAGTGTGTACGTGAATAGTCTGGGGTGAATGTATGCAATGGATTTACATCTAGATGAACAAAAAAAAAATATGAAAAGTTAGAAATGAATCACATAAGTATATATATATATATATATATATATATATATATATAGTACGAAATTCTGAGGTGAGAAATGTTGGAATTTATTGGAGATTTTAAGGAAAAAGAAGATCAATTGGGTAATCTAGGAAGGATTCAAATACTGGTGGTCGACTACAAGCATAAGCAACAATTTCTAGTTTTATGCATTCAAATCATAAGCTATGGATCTTAAGTCATGGGATATTTTGTAAAAATGAGTTCAATACCCTTCTCCACTGTTTTGGTGAGTAAATTAAGGATCTAGTTGAGCTTCTGTAGCGGCTCAGAATTTCGGGCCGCCTTCGAACTCGCCACATCATATTCTATGTTACCAAGCCTTGCCACATCATTGCCCGCTTATCCATGATGTCCCGTGACCTGTCTGGCTACTTACATTTTTCCAGTTAACTAAGTTACACTAATTAATATTTACTTAGGCATTAATAATTTAGTTAGCTAATTACTCAATTTATCAAGTTATATTACAATTTTACAGTGAAACTCTTTTAATGAGTAACTTATGTAATATTTAACAATCCTAAGTAGAGGAAAACCCGACAGAAAGATACCCTGTATAAACCAAAGGCAAAATAAGTATAGCAAAAGATCCATATACATGTATTTAGTGTTCTACAGTCCCCAAAACCAACAAAATATAAATATGTACATACAGTAGTCACACACGAGCAGGCTCCACATCTCAGTGGTAGTCGCCTAGTACCTCTTTGCCCTTGCCCTTGCTCGTCGAAAGATCTGCACTTGGTCACCCAACAAATACAGTGACGAGTCCAGTGAGTGAAATCCCAAGAGAAATCCACAAAATATTCATGAAATAAAACTGATAATCTACGAGAGATACGAATATAACTCATGACAACAACACGCCATATTTCCATGAATGTAGGCAGTACATAACAAGCAGAATTAATAGCATGAAATAAATAAACAACATATACCAACTAAACATGCTCAGAAATAAAGCATTAATAAGTACACAATCGTATAATCATGAGAAAACCCAGACCTAAACCAAAGAAATCGATAAAATAGAATAAGAACTATATATATACTTAAAGGCTTACAGTGACTAAATCCCATTTTCAGTTACCAAATGAACCCCTCCAGACGCTATTTCAAGTAAAGGGAACACCCTAAATCCTCTCGACGGTCGTACGTATATCCTACTACCATCGACACAAGCATTAAACATAAGTAACCCGTGCAAGCAACTTAGCCACAACCAATATATATACAAATCGAAATAGGAGTGAAACCCTCATGTGTGCCCACCAACAATCACACATGTAATCCGACATCGATAAAACAAACCATGAATTCCGTGAGGCATTCCAATGGGCTTACTCATCTTAATCTACGCTCCGACTTCCCCAGACTTCTGAAATCCGACCCTACTAGCTCCCATATACCTAATTTATGGTCCCCTAAGTCCCTGAAGTCCAATTTTACATATTTAGTATAATTATAGGTGCTTGGGATATGTATTAAGTCAAAAATCTCAAAACAATCCCTTAAATTCAGTTTTTATTTAGTATTAGCGCGCCAATGGGTCTACCTAGAGTGATAGGTGAAGTTAGCATGCTAGGGAATCTGTTTAGCGCACCATTTTTCTTCATTTTGAAAAATAGTTAAGTGCCCAGAATCATTAACACGCTAATCGGATTAGCGCGCTAATTACCCTTTGTGACAGAATTTTCAACTCGAGAATTATGTCCCATACTCCCCAATTAGCTACACAATTGCATTCTCCACTTAAAATAGACTCCAAAGCATAATTTAAACCTTTAAAACAATTTCAGTTATATCAAATTCATCAATTCTATGAAATCAACTAATTTTTTTCAAATTCATCAAAAATCCCAATTTGAGCAAAACCAATGATAAGTCTTCATTATAAATGGTTATAAAACATACAATTAATCTAGTTTCCATAAAAACTAGGGGTCTAACCCTCCAACTCAATTATAACCAGAACACACTAAATTTGGGTTCATTAGAAAGTGTATAAGATGTAGAAGAAGATTACCTTAGTTTAAATCCTTCAAATTTGCCTCAAAACCCTTGAAGTCCAACTCCTCAATCACCTATTCTTTTCCATCAAACTTGAAATCAAGTTGGTTTGGTTTGCATGTGTTTAATCGACTCCCTATATATATATTAATGTGAGATTGACTCCTAGCCCTTGATCTTCATGTATTTACATATCTCGAGATTTATCTAATGACACACCTCTTGCCACTTAGCCCACTAACCTCCACTAACCAAACTTAAGTGACACCAATTGATACTCTTTATGGTTCCTAGATGTGTCAATGCACATCTATGAAAAATCCTATAGTTTTCAATTTAAATGACTAAACTATAGGCCTTGATTAATTGGATATGATCTCATTAGCTTAGACCCATTATAATTCATGTGGTTAGTATTTTTTTAGAACCTCATATGGACACATGAATTGTCTCATTAACACTCAACCATTCGGCACTCAATGCCTCACATTTCGAGGTATGTCATACCATATTGTTTAAATTTAATCATCTTAGCCTATGGTTACATTATCCATTTTAATTGAGTTACTTAGTCATATTAACATGAATTGGTCGAGTTTCTTAGTGTACCTATAGTTCGCCCACCCGATACCCGCGTTGGTATACTTTTAAAGCGAACCTCCGTCACATGAACTCGCTCGATAGCAACATACACACATGCGGTAGGATATAATAATAATGTTAAACACCACATATGCACAACCACTATCCATAAATAACATATTTCCTCAATTCTCATGTCTGAGTCAACCGAATTGTCCACGTAACGCCCGAATTACAACCGTTAATCCTTGAGATTAACGCTAATCCTAGTTTAATTAAATTTGGGTCGTTACAGCTTCTAAGTCCTTAATCTCAAAATTATAAGTTTTGGTCAAATTTAATTTTGATAGTATTTTGGTTTTTTACTGAATTTTAGTAGGTAAATGAATTTGTTTTAAAATCCGATTATACCATTGGATTCCTTGTGAAATTATATTCAATTTGTTGTATTTATTTTCGAAAATTGGGTCTAAATTGAGGAAGTTATGATCAATCAAATATTTAAGTGTTTTAGAGACAAAAATTAAAATCTTAAAGTAATTAACTTGTTTAATTAGTTAATTATGGGTGCATAATAGACAGTTAATATGGGGAAAATGTTTGGGACCCTTGGTGAAGGGAACAAGGATCCCAGAGGTCAAATTGGAAGGATTACCGTGGTGGGAACCTGTGACGGCCCCATTTTCCCACAAACTGGGCACCGCCCGGCCTAAGCCCACGTGGACCCCCGAGCCGGTCTCGCAAGGTTAAGCAAACCTAGTCAGCCTTCCAATCCATCATTATCAGTAAATTCAAAAGTTTTAAGTTGAGTTATTAATATTTTTCAAGTTTTACAGTTTAGCGGAAGCAATACTACATAAAATAATTCAACGATAATATAAAGGAGTTAGACAACCTAATCGTGGAACCCAACATAAATATATCACCATCGGAGGAGAGTAAATAAAAGATATACAAAAAAACTCACCTAGATATGGAGCTTTCCCTTTGCTACTCATCTGCGACTCTGCACTCAGTCAAACACGAGATTGACGAGCCCAGGTAAGTAAAATCCAGTAGAATCTAAACAATAATTCGAGATAAAATGATACAGTCTAAAAGTCATGCGGATAAAAAAGAAAGCTATATGGAATGCATGATCATGAGACTGTAAAAAAATGGAAATACAACGAGAATGAGTGTCACAGGAAACAATAGAGAAGTGGCCAAGTAGTCCAAGACCACCGAGTGCAGGTGCCACAGGGTTCGGGTCACAGAGTCGCAACAACGCCAAGCAGACTCGGGTCATAGGACACGGCATCACCAGCTGTACCTAGAACGTCGCGAATGAGGGATATCAACGGTGCCCTGGATAAAACACATCTCATTCTGACCAAATACTCAAGTGACTCAAGGTCATGGCCCCGATTGCAAGCCGGCGACCATTCCAATCAGAGACACTCGTAGGACTCACTCGGCCCTCGGACACTCATAAGTGTAGGAATTCCAAGAAGGGAACATGATTCAACATCAAAAAAAATGCAAGCGCAATGAACTAATGTATATTTTCTAATTGGTTTTACTTACATTTTTCGCGCACAATCGCATTGTTCGTAAAACGTCTCGGTCATGCCTCGATATGCGTACCCGACACCCGACTCCTAAGTCCATGGTGTCTATTTATACGATTTAGGCCTAATTTACTTAAATATTTCAAATCACAACTAAATTACTTAACATAACCTCACTATGGCCTTTAAAATCCATTCGTAGTCACACGTCATCGAATCGCACCCCTCGTCAAGGATCGATCGGTTCGACAACGAGCCACCGCGCAGTTGCTCTGTGCCGCTGTCGATGATGCGTCGCCGTCGATGCCGCTGTCGCGTAGCCTTCTCGCTGATGCCACTGCCGCGACCGACGCCGCTGCCGCGCCGACCCACTGCCGGACGCCGCTGCTGGCCGCCGCTCCTGACCGCGGCTGCCGGACGCCGCTGCTGCCGCCGCCGCCTTGTCGCTCCGCGCCACTGTCAGCCGCCGCGACGCTGCCGGTCGCCGCACCGCTACCAAGCCAACGCCGCCGTCGTCCGCGCCACTTCAGATTCGCACCGCTACAGTGTCGTTTGCCGCTGCGGCCAGTTCCGCTGTCCGAGCCACTACAGTTCCGCGCATCTGCTGCTGTCGTCCGCTCTCCGCGCCGCGCCACCTCCTGATGTTGGAACCGCACCGTCGTTGGCGTCGCTGCACTGCAGGTTCGATCTTGCCCCCAGCTTCGCCCACAGCCAGCGTCGTCGTCGCCGCCGCGGCTGCTTGCCGTTACACCGGGAGCCATCGTCGCAGCCGCGTCTGGCTCATCCTCGCCGAATCTCTCTCTCTCTCTCTCTCTCTCTCTCTCTCTCTCTCTTCCTTTCTCTATCCCTTACTTCTTTTCTTTCCTCTCTTATCCGATTTTTTTTATTTCTTATATTTGTCCTCGATTTGCGTCCGAATTAGATCCCAAAAATTTCATTTCACTCCAAAACTTGGGTACATCGCGTCTAAACCTTAACTTGACCCTATTTCGCATCGATTCTGATCTGAATCATGACGAGTGGGTCCCACGCATGACTCTGACATGGCACGTGGCACAAGTCAAATTTTCAGGCCGTTACAGAACCCGAATTCTGCTTGCAGAATTCTGGGTTCTAGCTCGCTTAACACGCTAATGGATCATCCTAGCATGCTAATGAACCTGACTAGCACGCTAATGACCTTGGACAACAGAAAAATCTGAATTTTTGCCTAAGTGTCTAAAACACTCTAACTTAGTCTAAACCTTATTAAACTATACAAACACACTCTAAACCTTACACAAATACTTCAGGAGTATAGAGACTCGACACCGGGGCATGGACGTGAGTTTGAAGCGGTTGAGAGCTAGTTTAGGTTAGGAATTGTGTGTATTTGAAGTAAGTAAAATTTTAGGTCTTGAACTTCCTAATGCCATGATATTTATGTATGTATGTGATCTCCATGCCTAGTATAAGTTATCGAAATCACAGTTGGTTTGTTTCATGGCATTTCGTTCTATTCAATTTCATTTTATGACTTGAACTCTTTACTATTATTGTTTTCTGAGCTAATTGATGTGAAATAACATGGTATTCTATTGTATTATCATTTGGCATTGCTTACCTCCATGTTCATATATTTTGTAAGATGGTTTTGTTTGAGTTCTTGATATATAGTGGTTCATAGTGTTTGTATGGCTCTTTGATTTTATTAATTTAGCGCGACATACGATTAGTGTCCACGGGGATGTCAACACTCCATATAACCGATGTGACATAGCTCACGACTTACTGTTAGAGACTCTTATTGGCTGATGTGGCATAGCTCACGACCAAGTATATAAGTTGAAGTGATGAAGCTCACGATTGATAAAATCTTGATTTATGTAACTACATTGTCTATTCCTTTTGATATACTTGGTACTTGTTTGCATACATTTCTTTTAGCTTTTCTTTTGTAGTTATCATATGCTTTCACTTACCAATTTTTATATATTTGGAAATGTGAATGAATGGCCACATGATTTACTCACTGGAATTGTCATCTTTGGTGACGATTACAAATCCGTCGAGTAGCAGACTGGGGAAGGAGAAGATCGACAGCTACCTCTGAGCCCTCGATGTCTATTCACTACCATCTTTTGTAGGTCTCACTTGTTTATATTCATTACATATGTCTTTTACATATTTTTGGTTGTATATTAGGTTGAGAGACTAGACTCCCTGACGAACGCATGATGTAACACTATTTATCACCATTTTTGATATACATACTTGTTATCTATTTCCGGGTTTCCACTTATATGTGTTTTATGATTGCTTCCACAATATTATTAAGATTTTGTCTAAATTGTTAAAATGTATAAAAAGTCTTAATTAACTCTCAAAATTACGAATAAAGAGAAATGAGTAATACTTATCCCGAACAAGAGTTATGAGAAAATTAAGACTCTAAGGATGACTAATACATTGTTAAGTCCTATGTAGCTAAAATTAGGGCTTAGTAATGGAATTAGGCCGGGCGATGCCCTAATTAGAGGTTCAGACCGTCATAGGCTAATCCCTTCACTAAAAGCTTATAGTGATGGGATTGGCCTCCTCAGTAAAAGCTTCTAGTGAGTCCAATCACCTCACTAAATAATTTTTCGTAAGAGTTAAATCCCCTCAGTAAAAGTTTCTTGTGAGGACTAATCTCCTCACTGCATAACTTATAGTGAGAGTGAAATCTCGTTACCAAAAGCTTTTAGTGAAATGACCAATCCCCTCATTATTGATTATTTCGATTTCATCACAAAACTTTTCACTGGTTATATTCAACTACTATAAAATATGATATATTCATCAATTAAATGAATTAAATAATTTAAATTACTATTCTTTATTAAAAATAAAACTTCTTACGTATAAAGTTGTTTTTTTAAATAAAGAAAACACATCAAGTCTCTAAAAATGAACATGCCACTACAAAAAATTAACCCTACGACAACATGCATTGTTTGCCATATTAGATATAAGACGACATGCAACGATAAGTCGTCTATTTAGTTGTCGTCCAAAGTATTAGGGTTTTAACAACATTTTTTGCATGTTATCACAATAATTTTTGAATTTCATTGTATTTCTTCTTTTGATGTACTTTGAGATTTTACAAAATCTACAAAGTGTCATTGTATTAGTCAACAACACGTGAAATAATTACTATCAAAAGTTTTGGAAGACATTTTTTGTGTGTCATCACAAACATTTTTGAATGTTGTTATAGTGCTACTTTTGATGCGCACTGAAATTTCACGGCTTCTAAAGAAAGTCATTGTATAAGTTAATGAAATACCAAGATATTGCTATAAAAATCTTTAGAACTTAAGCAACACTTTCAGCATGCCATCACAAACATATTTTAATGTTGTTATAATTCTACTTTTGATGAACATTGAGACTTCACAGCTTCAAAGGAAAGTCATTGTACAATTTAACAATATACAAAAAAAATCGTTGTAATCAAAGCCACAACAATGTTGCATAAATTTTGTTTTAACAACATTGAAAGAATGTTGCAAATAAACGTTTTATGACTTTCATGAATGTTGCAATCATTAAATTAAATGACATATAATAAATGTCGTAGTTTTGTACTAGTATTTCCTAATAAATCTAAATTTAAATATTTTTGACAACTAACAAATTTTATCATACAAATACTTTAATAACTTCTAAAAAAGACACTACAAAATCTACACTCTATGTCGACCTTGCAAAAGATATATTTCACACAATCTCCTTAACCTAAAAATCAAAGTTTGCACCTGCACCACAATTAAAAATAAAAGTAATAGTGATTAAAAAACATAAGATAGTAAATAAAAAATATTATAAAGAGATATTGTAACACATACAAGTCATTTATCAAAAGTCTCATCTGAAAAAAAAAAAAAAAAAAATTCTTGCTAATTTTCACCTCTACAACTTAACACTCTAAAAAAATAGCAGAAACACATTGTTGAAATTAACTAATTCGTTAAAAAAATTAAACCTTCATATATCTTTCAATTAAAAAGAAAAAAACATAAAATAAAACTAGTACAATCAGTTCAAACTAGTATTAAAACTTTAACAAATTAGCTTTTGCAGCCTTTAATTTAGCATAAGAAAAGAAAGTTAATAAATTATGAAGTATTTACAACTAGTAATTACCATTATTTAATCAATACATAAAAATATTTACAAAAATCTAAACCAAGGATATCAATGAGGTGTCCCTTTTGATAAGATTAAAACTCTAGTTATATAGAATCAAGTAAGTAGAACTTTGCATGAAGTAAAAAAAAATACGACTCCACTATGATAAATCTAACCTAGCTGAAGGAAAATAAGACAATTCTTTTAGTTAAAAATCATTCATAGGAATCTAACTAAACCATTATATGTTCTAAAATTAAAGAAGTTCTTTCATCCTACTTTATGAATACCTTCCTAATTAATTTCTTTTAAGCACTTAGGCATAGTAAACACCAAGAACTACAACCACAATAACATTAACAAGATTGAATAAATTAAAACGTGGCCCCTTACAACCATATTTTTTTAAAATATAGTGATATAGTGTTTTCATAGCATTAAACACAATTTCTAGTCTTTACTCAAGTTGTTTGTATATAAATAGTATTGTTGGATTCTAGAATATGTCAAACTAAGACTTTATTCTCTATTGAAATAGGAAATGTTATTTTAACCATTTAATCAAACACTTTGAGTGAAATTAAAACTAATTTTCTTATTTCATAATACCATAATCGAATATCTATTTTATAGGCCCTTTTGAAATGTCAAATAAAATATCATACTAACTGGTATAGATAGTCATGTTTAGCAACCAAAAGTAAATCAAACAAGTACAAAATAATTGAATGAGAATAAAAACTACTAAACCAACTATTTTGTAGAATAGTGGCAAATGGTTGATCCCACAAAGATTAGTGGTCTTTCTAAGGTTAAAAACAACGAAAGGAAAAATTGGGGGTTTTGAAATAAATATTATTAATAATCTAATTAAACTAAATAAATAAAATAATTAAATAACTTTCAAAACAATTAATGAACACCCAAGTAACACCTAGGTCTACGATTCCACAAATCAGGATCAAGATTCAATGGCAATCATGGTCTTCAATCTTTTCAAAAAGTTATTAATTTAAATTCTCTTATATTAGCTATAGAAAATCGACATCCGTCAGAAATTTCTCATTTCCTTAATCTCGATAGCCAAGACGTCCGCCACTAACTACTTCCCTAATTAATGTATAACCCTAGACATCCGCCAATCGGGTTTAACACACTAACCGTAGTAATATGGATATGTGTAAACATTAATCCTAAATAACCCGATCGCATCTGCTTTCGGATCGCATCCGCTTTCGATTTAACCTAGATTCAATTGTTGCACACTCAAGTAACGAAATGGTTTTACGGCAAACGAGTGAGTGTTCGTCGCTTTATTGGTCTAAAAGCACAATTACACAGATACTATCGGTCCAAATAACTATAGGTTGTCCCCCTAAAAGCATGCACTGGCCACAACATACCATAAATCTAAACCACAATCCTACAAAGCAACAATAGTGAAATATGAGAATTTAAACTAAATTAAATAATGAAATAAAAGATCTCACATAATATGCCATGAATTCATAATCCCGACTTGTTTCCCCACCGACCTAGGTAATCTTCGAGAGAAGTCGATTGCTAAAAATATAATAGTCGGTGTTCCCTAATAATACCTAAGTTCCTAATATATAAAACTACTAAAAATTGGTCATGAGAGGTGAGAGAAACTAATTTTGTGGGTTGCTGGAGTGACTCGTGCGCCGAGGAGCATCGTATGGCTTTTTAGGGCTTGAAATCACATTCTGTCCATGTGTCGCAGCCGCATTGGATGCTTTCCTACCGTGCACTACCGTGGCGTCATCTGATTGGAGAAAGAAGCTGTTGATAACGTTCAGTGTGGTTGAGAGTGCGCCACGTGGCAGAGAGTAAAAAGGAATGCATTGGATGCGTTTGCATATGCTATGTGTGAGGAAGGAGGAAGGAGGTCTCGGGTTTAAAGATTTATACAATTTTAATCTTGCCATGTTGACTTAGCAAGGATGGCGCATTATTCATCATTCATATACCAAAGACTCAAAAATTCTCAAAGTCAAATATTTCCCAAATGGGGATTTCTTAAAGGCTAAGATTGGTCATAATCCGAGTTTCACTTACAGGGGTGTATTCAATTGAGATTTTTAGAGACTTTTAGTTACTTTTATCGACTAAAAAAGTTTAGGGGTATTCAATTAAAACTTTTAGAGAGTCTCTAAAAGTTTGGTGTTTTCAATGTGAACTTTTAGAGACTTTTAAAAAGTCTCTAAAAGTTTTGGGGTATTCAATTTAAACTTTTAGAGAGTCTCTAAAAGTAAGGGGTATTCAATTTGTTTAGAAATTTGGTAGATTTGTGGGTTTGGATGACTTTTGGAGACTTTTCACCTAACCCTATATATGTTGAAAGTCTTCTCCATCTCTTTGCCTCTACGAGAAACTTTTGGAGACTTTCTTTTTTCTTCTTCGTGGCCTCTCTCTCTCATCGCGAAATCTCTCTCGCTTTCTTTTTCTCTCTCGGTCGTCTGCGCTCCTCCATTCGACGCTGCCTCGCTTCTCCATCGCTGCCTCGCGTCTCCATCGCAGCCTCGCTTCTCCATCGTTGCCTCGCGTCTCCATCGTTTGCTTCGAGAGGTAACATCCAACGTCTCTCTCTCTCTCTCTCTCTCTCTCTCTCTCTCGCTTCTCCAACGTCGGGTTCTCTTTGTAATGCATTCACAATGTGTTTCTTTTGTTTATTTGCTTTAATCATAAACCCAAATATCTATACAAATAAGAGCCTACTTCGAGAGGAGGATTGAGGATTTGGCGAGTGATTGGCCGAGGCAGGCCGTTGGGGACATTTTAATGGCGGTTTCTTGGGTTTTCTTTCTTGTATATACGTGGAGAGAGAAGTACGATTAGTGTTTCGGGTTTCTAGGTTTGGGAACCGGCTTTACTTGGTGAAATATGAATTGGGTTTTTGGGGAGGTGGAGAAGGTGATTACAGAGTGGAAAGTTTGGATTTTTATGGTTTTTTAAGTATAGATTTGAGTGGTTTTTTATGATGATTCTGTAACGGTTTTTTTTTTCACAAAAGAATTCTCGATAATAAATTGAATCGAATTACTATTTTTGGTTTTTTGATAGTCATTGGTTTGATTCAATTTCAAATTTATGTTAATTTGGTTGGTCTTGAGCTCAATAGAAACCTAAAGAAATTTGACTTGGAGTTAACTTAGGACACATTTATTCGGTTGCACTGAATCAAGCTCAATAGAAGAGTTTGATTTATGTAGCCAACCTCAATTAATTTGATATCGAGGCTATCTTGTAGAGTAAAGATTCCAATTGTTTGTGAAATTATAGGTTTGTGGTTTACTTAATTTCTGATCAGTCGAGTATAAAAAGGGAAGTTGTGTTTCGATTCATGTTTCAAAATGTTGAAGGAGCTGAAACAATATTGTTTTTGCAATCTGTTTGAGAGTTGATTCTCTCCAACTTCGTGCTTGTGTTTAATGAGAAGGTTTTCTTTTCAAGTGCCATTGTTGCATTGATCTCTTTCACTATGTTTATAACTTCAACACTAATCAAAGAATCAATGTCATTATTGGTTGTCAAACCAGTGGCGTGTATTTACTTTAACCCTTTATGATGTATTGTTTCTTAAAGAACAAAAAAATGTGCTTTTATGTCTCCTTTGTTTTATAGTTACATTACAGATGAAGAGGCTTGTGTGGTTTGTCTTTGCATCTCCTGAATTTACGCTAATCAAAGAACGTACTTCTCTCTCCACGTAATGCATTCACAATGAGAGCCCTCAAAATCGCCTCTTCTCCCCTTCTCTTCTTTGTGTGGTTTCTCTTTGCATTTCCTGAATTTACAGTAGCTGTCGATAGGAAAACCTACATTGTTCAGATAGACAAATCTATGATGCCCAAGGCATTTGCATTATGGACAAAATCCCAGCAAATATATGCATTAAGGTCCCGGTATCATGGTTGCATGATTTAATTTATGTTGGCTGAGTATTGTTGGTGTCTCTATTTGTCCTTTTTCTTGCATTGAAAAACCTAATCGAACTAATTTTTATATATATGATTATAGTGCGATGGGAGACTAACAAGTAACTGTTGAAAACCAAAAAAAAAAGGAAAAGGTGTGGTAAAATATACTACATGGACCGCGGAGGAGAGAAACGAGTTGCTTAAATTGTTGGTTGATGCTGCAAATCGTGGATGGCGCGATAGTAATGGTGCTTTTACTAAAGCAACCATTGAAAAAAAAATACTTCCTGCCCTTAATGCAACACTCGGATGTGAAAAAAATTTCTTAAATTACAAAAGTCGATGGAAATGGTTCAAAGACCGTTATCAAGGCTATGTTGAGCTTATGCATTGCAACTCTGGATTTGGATGGGATCACGTTACCAAAAAATCACGGCAAGCAATGAAGTATGGGAGGAATACTTCAAGGTGGGATTTTTAATTATTCCATTAAGATATTGTACTAAAGTATGTATTAACTCTTTTTTATATTTGACCAGTCTCATCCTAATCAAAGACATTATCAGACGGATACGTTTGCTGATTATGATGACTTAAGGATAATTGTCGGAAATGCAACTGCTTCGGGGAGATACTCGATTGGACTTGGGGATGATACTGATGCTAGGAAATTTGAAGTAGAGGAACCTAGTGGTGATGTATTGGAAGATCTTACTTACGACTATGATGCGGAGGCTTTTGTACAAAGAAACGAGCATCAATAGAAAAACCTATATCAACCTCCAAAAGTTGGAAGCTTTAATGCGCCTCCAACAATTGAGCCAATGAATTTGGAGGTTCATTCGGTAACCAGAAAGAGGAACATAGTTGAGAAAGAAGGAAATTTAGACTCAAGCAGAAATAATAATTTTCAAATGGATTCTTTGAATAAACTGACCGAAACAATTTCTAGTTTTGCTGATAAGGTTGATAGATTTATGGCTAGAGACCAAGGATGTTGGAAGCTTATTAAGGAAGTCCCAGATTTGACTGATAGTACTCGTTTCAAGGTCCTCGAGTTGTTGAACACAAGAGCTAAAAAGATTGATTTTATGGAAATGTCTTCTAAAGAACGTTCTAAGTGGATAGCGTTTCAGTTGACATATTAAGTAGTTATTTATTTTAGAATTTTTTTGGCTTGCACTTAAAATTTATTATATTATTTTATTAATGACTACATTCGTATTTTATTTGTTAGAGATCGTTTTTTTTTTCGACTCATTTGAATGTTGGATTGATGAATAATACTTTGTTTGAAGTTAATAATA
Organism: Stephania yunnanensis; assembly: GCA_039657365.1. Taxonomy (NCBI): domain Eukaryota; kingdom Viridiplantae; phylum Streptophyta; class Magnoliopsida; order Ranunculales; family Menispermaceae; genus Stephania; species Stephania yunnanensis. The sequence continues at coordinate 45,114,393 of CM077585.1, read as the reverse complement.
TTTTTTTAGTATTATTCAATATTGTCCTTGTCGACCATGATTTAAAATTCCACATGTTGAATGTTATATTTTTCGGCATGTTTAATTTTTTTTTTGATTTTAGGTGATATTATTTACATGATGTCTTATTTAAACATGCAAAGATATGATGAATCAGAGGAAGTGGAAATGGAAGAGAACGAGGTGGAAGAACTAACAGAGATACTTGAATGTTTGTTGGTTTCTATGCAAGCAATTCTACAAACATTGCATGAAGTTATACTTTCTATGTATTGTGAGCCCGTTACACGACCGTTAACCAGGCACTCTGTAACTAGAAATGGGTCTGAATACATAGAAACAATATTGAACGAGGATGCAGAACACTTTCGACAAATTTATAGGATGTATCCTGACGTGTTTCGAATGTTATGCAAAATTATTAGAGAAAAATCTATGGTACATGATACACGATTTGTAACTATTGAAGAAATGTTGGCTACATTTTTACTCAATGTGGGTCAAAATTCTCAATATTGTTTGATTCGAAAAACCTTCAATAGATCGCATTTTAGCACCAGCCAAAGTTTCAACAAAATTTTAAGGGCTCTGAACGTAATTGCAGTAGATATGATGGCGAAGCCTAAATCATCTACCCCACAAATCATAAGAGATAGTACAAGATTTTATCCTTACTTCAAAGTAAGTTCTAATTATTGCTAGAGTTGTTATAATAGAATTAATTTTTTTTCTTGTTGTTGTTGATGATGATGATGATGATGATGATGATGTGGTCATTAATTGTTCTTGCTCTTTATTTTTAGGATTGTATTGGAGCTATCGATGGTACCCATATTCCAACAATGATTGTTGGAAATGATAGTAGCAACTATCGCAATCGTCATGGCTTCACTTCTCAAAACGTCTTGTCTGCATGTAACTTTGATTTGGAGTTCATATATGTTCTTAGCGGATGGGAAGGATCGGCGCATGACTCAAGAATATCGACTGATGCTTCTAGGAGAAATGGACTTAAAGTACCACAAGGTATGATCTAATTAATGTCAAAATTACTCGTTTTTATATTCCGTTATTTAAGTACCACAAGGTATGATCTAATTAATGTCAAAGTACTAGTTTTTATATTCTTGTATTTAATTTATTTATTTTTACTACGTTTTTAGGTAAATATTTTTTGGTGGACTGTGGTTTTCCGAATTGGCATCAGTTTTAGCTCCTTTTCGAGGTGTTCGTTATCATCTTTCCGATTTTACCGGGCAAGGGCAACATCCTGAAAATGCTAATGAATTATTCAATCTTCGACATGCATATTTGAGGAATGTGGTTGAAAGGTTGTTTGGCATATTCAAATCACGGTTCACAATTTTTAAAACAGCTCCTCCATTTCCATTTAAAATTCAAGCAGAGCCGGTGTTGGCTTGTGCGGGATTACATAACTATCTTCGCAAGGAGTGTCGTTCCAATGAATTTCCAATTGAATTAGATACTGAAGATGCATTATCCTCAGATAGTGAAGAATATGATGATTTTGAAATACTTTCTGAAACTCAAGAACAACAAAGGGAGAATGCCAACCAATGGAGGAATTTTATAGCTACCGAAATGTGGAGTGATGTTGATGTAGTAAATAATAATATGCATTAGATCTATGTTTTTTCTTTCGTACTTTATTTGTTATTTTTACGATAAATATCTTTAATAACCTTAGTAGTTTATTTTTTCAATTAAAAATTAACCGAAGCTTTAAAAAATGTGCAAGAAGTCCATCAAAGTCAATCGACCCTTTTTTTTTGTTTTTTGGTGGGGTTGAGCTTAAACTCTTCCCTCCCCCATAGCCGAATACAACCAATAGCCAACCTCCCCTAGTCAAGTCATCTTCTTCCTCTCTCTCTCGGTTCGATTGTCTCGATCTCTTCTATTTTTTTTCTTTATTGATTATTTCTTTCTTTTCTCCCTCTCCCTCAATCACACAAACACCCACACATACACTGTCCCTAAAATCAAAATTAACAGTCTCGTCTTCTTCTTTTCTTCTTTATTCATCATAGGGGCTAAATTGAGAGAGAACGAGAGAAGGGATTGGGAGAGAGAGATTCAACAAGACAGTGAGGAGAGATGAAGGAAGAACGAAGCAAAGGTTGAAGATGGTGAAAAGTGGGGCACATACCCCTGTTCGATTTCGAGATTTACATGGATGTTTATCAAAAGTCATCCAAATAAAAGTTTATCAAAGTCTATTAAAGTCCTTACAAAAGTCCATTAAAGTTACTAAAAGTCATTAAAAATAAAGTCTATCAAAGTCTACCAAAGTTTTTAAAAGTTTACAAAAATCTACAAGTCTCTAAAAGTCATCCACTTATAAAAGTAACTAAAAGTCTCTAAAAATCTCAATTGAATACACCCCCCTTAGAGAGGTATCATGGCAGCTAAATCAGTGTTGGAGAATGTGTGTCGATGGAAGGTAGGAGATGGTAGTTCGATTCAATTATGAAGTGATCCTTGGTTAAAGGATAATGTTAATAATAGACTAACCACCGATGTGATCCAAGGTATAGAGGATTCCAAAATAAATGAATTGATGATTATAAGGAATATAATTTAGGACAATGAGTTAATCGGTGAAACTTTTAATTCAAGGGATGCAAGGGAAATACACCAAAATTGTGTTGAGTAACCATGTTATACAGAGCTGTTTATGTAGCTGTTTATGTTAATTGATGTGTATGTATTGAATCATATACTTTGGTGTAATGTACTACAGGTTCATAATAGTTTGTTCTAGGCGAGTTGTAACTAGGGGTACAATGTACACCATATGAGTTTGTATATAAGTAATACAATGTAATTTTGAGATTAAAATTGAATAAGGAAGATTGACAGTTCTTCTGCATTTCATTGTTTCATCATGTTCAATGAGCACTGTTACATTGATCAGTTTGATCTTTATTGATCATTGATCTGCTGTTGATGTTTGAGTTTGTTTATGGTATCAGAGCAGGTTCTACAGTTCTTGATTTGTGTTGTTTTTTTGCTGAATTGACTGTCTGAACATGGCATCTGTTCATGGTTCCGTAAGTTCTTCAATTCGAAATGGAGCAGGGAAATTTCCTGAAATAGGTGATCTTGGAGTTGAGAGTCCTTACCTTCTTCAAGGATCTGATCATCCTGGTATGGTACTTGTCTCTAATTCTCTTACTGGTTCAAATTACTTGTCTCGGAGTCGAGCTATGATGATTGCATTGGGTGCGAAAACAAAGATTGGTTTCATCGATGGTAGACGTTTAAAACCAGAATCTACTGATCCTAATCTTGATCGATGGATCAAGGTGGATTATATGGTCACTTCTTGGATCTTGAATTCTATTTCAAAGGATATTGTCGAAGCTTTTCTTTATACAACCTCTTCTTTCGATCTATGGAATGAATTAAAAGAAAGGTTTGGAGAATGTAATGGTCCTCTCTTGTACCAATTGAAACGAGATATTGCTTCTATAAGTCAAGGAGATCTATCACTTTCACAGTACTATACCAAACTTAAGAAACTTTGGGATGAACTGCGTTGTTTAGCTTCTTTACCTGTGTGTGAATGTGGAGCATCAGCAGCAATGACTGTTCTGGAGTCTAATGATAGGCTGATGCAGTTTTTGATGGGATTGAATGATATGTATGGTCATATTCGTAATCAAATATTGGTAATGGATCCATTACCAAGTATAAACAAAGCTTACTCTATGGTTCTTAGAGTTGAAAAACAAAAGGAGGTATATGTTAGCTATTCACCTGTGATAGATACAGCCATGATGATGAAAACTACCGAGATAAATTCAGGTTCATCTGGTTTAGCAAATGTTCGTAGGTTTGCTGGAAAAGGAAATCAAAGGAAATTTGTCAATAAAGATGATCCGTTTTGTGATCATTGTAAGACAAAAAGGCACACAAAAGAAACTTGTTTCAAACTTCATGGATTTCCAGTGATTGGTACAAAAAGACCTTGACAAGAAGCGAGATGTCCAATAATTCAAAGTCTTTTGCGAATTTGATGGAATCACCTCTGGACATACAAGATGCGGGATCACCTCGGTTGAAGATTTTCGCTCTAATATAGCAAGCAATGATACAAACGGGATTGAGAATTTCATGAAAGGAAAGTTTGTTTCGAGAGGCGGGAGCTTCTACTCATGTGAATTCACTTTGTATCGATTTTACAGTAGCTCATATAAAAGATTTTCCAGCTTCTTGTTCCTCTTTTAATTCGGATGCTTGGATTGTGGATAGTGGAGCAACGAATCATATGTGCACTAGCTATGATTTACTTGCTAATGTCACCGTCTTAACTAAACCTGTTATGGTTTGTTTACCTGATGGACATACTAAAGAGGTGAATTGCATTGGAGATGTGAAGCTGAGTTCAGACTTAGTTCTTTCTTCCTGTTTACATATAAACTCATTCAAGTATAATCTTTTGTCGCTTAGTAAGTTACTATCATCTACTAAACTGACAATTGAGTTTTATCCATCGTTTTGTGCTATACAGAACATTGAGAGTTCTCAAGTTCTAGGCTTTGTGGGAAGGATGGTTGGAGGACTATACATACTGGATTCAAGTTCTTTTCATAAGGATGTCATTGCTTCATTTGTATCACCTTCAAAATTATCATTAGCCTACCGTAATAATGCTACTGATAATTTTTCATGGCATTGTCGATTGGGGCATCCTTCTGTTCATGTAACAAGACAACTTGATATGTTACTTAACAATCTCATTCAAGTGTAAAACATACTTTGAACCTTGTGATGTTTGTCGATGTCCAAACAATGCGATTGGTTTTTCCAAAGAGTTCTATTCAAACATCTAGTCCTTTTAAGTTGTTACATATGGATATCTGGGGACCATATAAACAGTCTTCTATTCAAGGAGCTCATTATTTTTTGACTATTGTGGATGACTTTAGTCGATTCACATGTACTTTTTTGATGAAACATAAGTCCTTGACAAGGAACATCATCAAACAGTTTATAGTTTTCATTCAAACTCATTTCAAGGTCTCAGTTCAAACCATTAGGACTGATAATGGGACTGAGTTTTGTAATAAATATTGTCATGCTTTATTTTCTGGTTTGGGAATTGTTCATCAAAGATCAACACCATATACACCTCAGCAAAATGGTGTTGTTGAAAGAAAGCATATACATTTACTGCAAGTTACAAGAGCCTTGATTTTTCAGTCTAATTTGTCCACAAAATTTTGGGGAGATGCTGTTCTTACTGCCACATAAATCATTAACAGATTACCTACTCAGTTACTGAAGTGGAAGTCTCCTTATTGTCTTTTATTTGGAAGAATACCGAATTATTCTTCTTTAAAGACTTTTGGTTGTTTGTGCTTTGCTACAAATGTTTCACCAAGCAAATCTAAGTTGGATTCACGAGCAATTAAATGTATCTTCATTGGTTATTCTCCTGGAAAAAAAGGCTTATAGACTGTATAACATGGCCACACATACGTGTTTTGTTTGAAGAGATGTGATTTTCTTTGAAAAACAGTTTCCTTTTCATAAAGATACTGCGAGTTCAAGATGTCCTGTGCCTATTCCTTATGGAGATAATTCTGATTATTTGAGAGACATTCCAGCTCCTAATGCTCCTACATCAGCTACTGTACCTCCTTCTCAAGATTTACCTATTAATGAAACATGTTTTGATGTCCCTGAAGCTGTCTCTTCCGTACCTACTAATGATGCATTAGTACCTCATACTAATGATGATTTACATGAAGAAGTCATGCCTCCTACTGCATTTGTTACTAGGAAAAGTGCTCGTGCAGTTCATAAGCCTCTTTGGCTGAATGATTTTGTTCTAAACAATGTAGAGACATCTGTTTTGCCTTATACACCAATTCCTCTATCTACTGGTAACCCTCATACATTTCCTTTTATACATTCTCCAAACATCACTGCTGGCTACAAATGTTTCCTAGCTGCTGTTCCAAATATAAAGGAGCCTACCAGTTATATTCAAGCTCAACATGATCCTGTTTGGATTGAAGCAATGAACAAAGAGTTACAGGCTTTGGAAACTAATGGAACTTGAAGTCTTACTACTCTACCACCTGGTAAAAAAGCCATTGGTTCTAAGTGGATCTACAAGGTTAAACTTCATCCTGATGGTTCCTTGGATAGGTGTAAGGCTCGTTTGGTTGCAAAAGGTTTTAACCAAATTGAAGGTGTTGATTATACTGATTCCTTCTCTCCAGTTGCCAAGAATGTCACTGTTAGAATTGTATTATCTTTAGCAGCTGCTCGAGATTGGCCCTTACATCAATTAGATGTTAACAATGCCTTCTTACATGGCTATATAGATGAATATGTTTACATGAAGCCACCTGATGGTTTTTTGACTTTTGCCAATCAACCAAATTTGGCACTATATGGTTTAAAACCTCTCGACAATGGAATCATGAGCTTACAACTAAACTTCAATCTTTTGGTTTTAATCAATCTGCTTCGTGATCCTGCTTGTTTACTTACAACAATGCTTTGGTCAATTTTTGGTGTTGTTGGTTTATGTTGATGATGTTCTTCTTCTTGGTACTTCACTTGAATTAATTGATCAAGTCAAGACCTTTTTACATACATTGTTTACCATTAAGGATCTTGGTCAAGCTCATTATTTCCTGGGTTTGGAATTGGTTCGATCTTCTTGTGTCTCGTATGTTCATCAACGCAAGTATGTTCTTGATCTACTTACGATCTTTGGTCTTCTCATGGCTAAACCAAATTTCAGCTACTCCACTCCCTCGTGACTGCAAATTTACAGATCCTGATTCACTTTTGTTAATTGAAGTTGATAAATATAGAAGACTCATTGGTCGTCTTCTTTACCTGGGATTCACTCGTCCTGATATTACTTATGCCACACAACAATTAAGTCAGTATGTTCAAGCCCCTACAGAGCAACATTGGTCTGATGCTCTTCATGTTTTAAGATACCTTAAGGGTACTCCTTCCCAGGGTCTGTTCTTCCCTGTCCAACAAGATCTCTCTGTGGTTGCTTATTGTGATTCAGATTGGGTTGCTTGTCCTCTTTCTTGGAAATCTATCACTGGCTATTGTGTGTTCATGGGATCCTCTTTGGTTTCTTGGAAAACTAAGAAACAAGCTACTGTGTCCAAGTCCTCTCTCTTGAAGTCGAATATCACAGCTTTGTCTTCCACAAGATTTGTGAGCTATTATGGATTTCATATATCCTTAAGGACTTACATATTCCTACTTCTCTTCCAATACCTCTTTGGTGTGATAATCAAGCTGCCATACATCTATCTGCTAATCCTGTTTTTCATGAACGTACTAAGCATTTAGAAATTGATTGTCACTCGGTTAGACATCAGTTCAAGTGTGGATTTGTTCTTCCTCAGTATATTTCTACTCGGTTACAGTTGGCTGATCTGTTTACCAAATCTTTACCAGCTCTTTTGTTTTCTGATTTATTGTCCAAGATGGGTCTATGTGATTGGCATAGACTTCCATCTTGAGGGGGATGTAGAGTTATACGAAGTTTTTATGTAGTTTGTTTATGTTAATTGATGTGTATGTATTGAATCATATACTTTGGTGTAATGTACTACAGGTTCATAATAGTTTGTTCTAGACAGTTGTAACTAGGGGGTACAATGTACACCATATGAGTTTGTATATAAGTAATACAATGTAATTTTGAGATTAAAATTGAATAAGGAAGATTGACAGTTCTTCTGCATTTCATTGTTTCATCGTGTTCAATGAGCACTGTTACATTGATCAGTTTGATCTTTATTGATCATTGATCCGCTGTTGATGTTTGAGTTTGTTCAGTATGAAGCTGTGGTCTATCTGGAATTTTCAAAATAATTTGTTATGTAAGAAAAGTGATCTCCCTCTATCCAATGTGATTGGTCAAGGTATTGATTAGTTTGCATTTTGGTCTGATGCGAGAAGAAAGCCTAAGATTGGTAGCAATTATGATCCATAATAGAATCATGTTCATGTTTGGAACCCGCCAATGGAAGGTTTGCTTAAATGCAATACTTATGTTGCGTTCTTTGAAGATGAAGGATTTGTAAGGTTTAGTGCAATCATTCGCAACACAGAGGGTCATTTTGTCCAAGGAAGAACAAATTTGATTTAGAGTCGGTGTGGCCCTATGGAAGCCGATGTGCTTGACATAGAAGAAGCTATTAGTTGGATCGACGAACTGGGGATTAGGAGATGATTTTTTAATCATATTCACTTCAATCGGTTGAAGGAATTGGGAGGGATATTTCCAATCTTTATCATGTGTTAAGGAAACTAGTATCCCCCGATATCTCGTAGGTCCTTTTGTGATTACTTTCCTTTCTTGTATTCTAGACTTGTGTATATAAATAGGGTACCATGTATACAAGAAAGAACACAATAAACATATTCCATTTAGAAACTAACATGGTATCAGAGCTTGGTTTTTAGTATTAGGTCGGTCGACTTTCGAGTCGACGACCAATTCGTGGTGTCTTTTTCGATCTATCGTTTTTGTTTTGCTTTGGGTTGTGTTAATCAGAGCCCTAATCGTGGGTCGTTCCTCTTTGTTTTTTTGTCTCATCGGTTGTGACGCTTGTACTACACCTGTATCTCTGGCCATCAGACACAACACTGTCAAGTCCCGACCACAAGTCTGATCGCCTCTGTTCCACCATTGCGCCTCTGTTTCGCCGTTGTCGCCGCTCATATCTGCTCGCTGTCGTTCGACTAACCCGCCACCGGTACACCAATCGCCTCTGTTTTGCCACTGCGCCTCTCGTTCGTCGCCTCGTTCGCTTAGTCGAGACACAACGTTGCCTCCTCGTTCGCCGCTCGGATCGCTCGCGCGCCATTTGATCGACTCGCCACGGTACATCGATGCTACGTTACCACCGCCGCTCCACAAAACTCTATTCGCATTGCCGCCACTCGCTTCTGCGCACGCCGCCGCCATCGCCGTTCACACCGACCCATCGCCCCTCCGTTGCCGCCGCACACACCGCTATTCGGCCTGCACCTCGTTCTCCATCGTCTCGATCGGAACCAGCGGTGTCACGGCGGTACCAAAGCACCTCGGCTTCGGGCGATCGCAGCCATCTTCGACCTCCGCGTGAAGCCCGGACCTTCGCCAAAGCCACCCGACTCAACTCCCCGATCGCGTCATCTTCGTCCTCCGCGTGATGCCCTCAACTCCCCAGTCGCCGCGTGAACCCAGCCGCCGCGTGAAGTCTTCAACCAGTCGCCGCGTGAAGTCCTCAACCAGTCGCCGCTTCAACCAGTCGCCGCAAACCCAAGTCACCCGGCTCCATGCCCTCGCCCAAGTGGTGTCACGATGTAACTCCCCACTTGGACAAGGCGTGCCAGAGAGTAGCCTAGCCGCGTCCGAGAATCCAAACCTCACTCGAGTCACAATCTCAAGCTAACGAGCTCGGCTACATCCAAGGATTCTACATCATTTTTTATGGCCTCGGGATTTACATCCTGAATCTCCTATCCGACAATCAGACAAAATTCTTATTCGATGGAGAAAATTGAAGTTTCACAACCTATCTCCATGATTCTTGATTTCTTTTGGTTTTGTTGCTGTTTGGTTGTTCGTTTGTGATGATTTGGAGAATGTCCGAACATCACCCCGCCACCACCGCTATCGTCACTGCCGAGATCCGCCGCTACCGTTCTTACCACTACCGCTGCAGCAGTTGCTCAAACGCGCTTGCTCGGTTGCTCCGCCGATGTAGATGCTTCGCTCTCTGCGCCGCTTTCGCTTTCTTCTTTGCTCCATCTCGATACTGCCACTTGTGCCTTTATCACTATTCGCTTCGCCTCCGTTTATTCAATCCGTCTAACCTCTGGTTGTGCGAAGTCACAAAATCTGTCTAACCTCTGGTTGTGCGCGTCATAATAACTTGTCTAACCTCTGGTTGTGCGAGACATAACAATCTGGTTAACCCCTGGTTGTGCGGGACACAATAATCTGTTTAAACCCTGTTTGTACGCGAGACACAACAATCTATTGACTATGTCGATTATGTCGACTTTGCTATTTGTCTGTCGTCGACTCCGTCGACTCTGCTATCTATCCTTCGTCGACTCTGTCGACTTTGATATCCGCAGTTCTACAGTTCCGTTGTTCTGACTTTGCCACATCAGAATCTGTTTCCTGCCGTCTTCGGTGGTCGTTGATCTGCTCAGCAACGAACCTTAGATTTGTCAGGTTTACAGATTCGATTGACAAACTCAAGTTGAACCAACTTGAGTTTGAGGGAGGGTGTTAAGGAAATTGAATATTATCCAGCTGTTAAGGAAACTAGTATCCCCCGATATCTCGTAGGTTCCTTTTGTGATTACTTTCCTTTCTTGTATTCTAGACTTGTGTATATAAATAGGGAACCATGTATACAAGAAAGATCACAATAAACATATTCCATTCATAAACTAACATCATGTTAATCGACAAGCGAATGAAGTTGCCCATCAAATGGCAAAAACATTGCGAAGTCATTTGGGAGCATTATTTTGGAATGAATTACCATATTATGTTCCAACGTTGTTATAATTGATATAACATTGAGATTTTTAATTAAATGAAATCGTTGTTGAGATAAAAAATAAACATGAAACTAAACGCGATTCATTTAACACAAAGCAAATGAAATCTCAAAACATTTGAACTTAGATAATAAAGAAAGGGAGTTCATGAAAAGATCAAACTCAATGTTCTTTGGCCCTAAGTTCATGGTGAATTCGATCTCATCTCTTTTTGAATCTAACAATATCTCTAATCTAAGCTACACCAATGAAAACATGTAAATACAACTAAATAAAGGTCCCAAACATCGCCTGAAGGAAAGCTTAGGGCAAAAACAACCCCTAAATACCAAAAACCAGTCCCAAAGTATCAAAACATAAAATATGAAGTTCTTGGTGATGAAGATGATGAAAAACCAACTTTGTTGCTTTTTTTAAAGTGGGTTAAATGGATGGTCTAAGAGGGACAGGCTCGTTTAACATGTAAATACTGTATCGATCACTCAAAGTGGTCAAAGCCCTAAAATATAGTGAAATTCGTTTCTACCCCGGTTTTGGTTGAACTCATGATGGGAGTGCACTTGACGAGGAACATCTGTGGCTCGTGCTTGCGATTGAAGAGGTCAACGCGCCGATCGAGGAAATCAGATGGTAGCTCGATAGCTACTGAAGTCCGTGATGGAGGAGTGAATAACTGAAGAGGATGTAAATCGGGAGGGTAGGGTATGGGGACCCATCTCTATCCCCATCCTCGCTTAATAATTTATCCCTCATCCCCATCCCTGCCTAATCCCCGTGGGGATGGAGAATCTCTATGGAGAAAAGTCATTCTCCATTTTATTCCCCATTGAAGATCCCCTGCGGGATTCTTACGAGGATTTTTCGAAAATCATTGTGAGAAAATATTTTTTCTCGGTTAATGTTTTTTCAAAACGATTTATAGAAAGTATGGTACACATACATGAGATCACAACTATTAAAAACTCCAACCAAATAAAGTATAACATATAAATATGTTACAAATAATTCAAAACAAAACATATAATTAACCAAACAAGTTAAAATTATAAATCACATTAGAGTTTGTTTATCACTAGTGTTTTGGGTGAAAACTTTGTAACATTATATAAAATTGATATATACAATATATATAGATGTATTTGATATATATTCGGATCTCTTCGAGGATCCCAATGATGATACCCACGGAGATCCCCATGAGTCCCATGAGTAATCCCCACTAATAGAGATTCCCTGTGGGGATCCCCGCGAATATATTTTTCTCCCTTTCCCCTTACCCATACTCGCGTGGGTATGAAATTTTATCGCCATCTCCGCCTCTATCCCCATTTAAATTCTCCATTCCCATCTCCGTTGCGGGGAATCCCCGTACCCCGTCCCCCTCTTGCATCCCTAGTTCGAACCCTTTAAACACATTTTCATTTTGATTTTTAAATTAAGTGCTTCTATTTGGCATATAAAAATCTCTTCTTTGCATTCAAAATTGGATGGGTAGTGTAGTTGGTAAAGACAGTATTTGGGGAGTGAAGTTGACTTGAGATCAAACCATGCAAAGCCCCATTTTAGTTGAGGCTCGCTAAGGGCACCCCACCAATTCATGAAGGCACCCTCTTATTGAGGGTACAAAGCAAATTACCAAGGGCACCCAAAATTTAGGCCCGAATTCCCCAAAATACCCCTCGTTCAAAACGGAGGCAACCTACACCCCACCACCGTTCTCTTGCTTGAGTTGCACTACTTCTCCTCAACGAACCAACTAGCAATCTCAAAACTCATTTGTCTTCATTCCTCTCCGTCTCTTTCCTCTGTTGTAGGCGGAATATCGAGTTTGAAGGCTTTCGATTTTGTTCTATTTTATCTCCACATTAGGGCTCGGTTCAAGTTTTCGTTCACACACTCAAGTCGAGAAATCAATCGTTTGAAGGTACGTTGATAGTCTAATTAAGTTGCATTTGGTAGAGTAGTTGTTATGTTTATGTGGCGGTGCATTCAATGGTTCATTTATTGGAAAGTAGTGGTTCTCGGCCACCAAGGCCAGAGATTTTGTTTACGGTCTCGGCCAAGCATGGCCGAGACGTGGGGAAGTTTTTGGAGAGTCGTGGTCTCAGCCAGAGAGGAGACACTATAGTATCGACAATGAGTGGCTGAGACTGATTTGGGTATATCGTTCACGCGTCGCAGAAATTGTAATTGTGTTAATATGTTAGGTAGCGTGACGCTTTTACTGCTCTCGAGTACCATCTCACGAGAGTAATTCGAAGTGTGTAGTAGATGTCATATCGGTGATGTACAATCGAGAAATTAGAAATTGTCTCGATTGTTCATGATCGAGACTTATATTGATATCTCGGTTACATGTAACCGAGATTATTATTTGTATCTCGGACCTACTTGACTGAAACTATGGAAATGGAACATTTTTGCTAATTTTTTATATTCCTCTTCGTTTGTGCGGCATACGCTTACATGTTGTAGTCTTCTCAGGTAAGGCTAGTTCGAAAACCCCGGTGACTAAGGAGGAGGTTGGTATTGAGGTGTCGAGGGGTAACCGTGGGTGAGGCGGACGGAGACCCCCGACAACAGCTTATTGGAAAGAGAAAGCAAGAGAAGGTGGGTTTGAAGGGAAAGGGTAAGATTGGTGGAGGACGTGCGAAGAAAGTAGAATTGCACGATGATGGTTCAAATATACACTCGATGCAGCGACAATCAGATCTTGTCGTTGCCCGAGGCGAAAATGAGGCTCATGCATCAGAGTCTAGTAGTAGTGACTTATCAGCACCAGCGACACCACAAGTAGTGATTGTAATGTGGGTGGGAGTACTAGTGGTGGAGGTGCCCATAATGAGGGAGAGTCACATGGGTAGAGGGAAATGTGTGCTTCTTTCCCCGGTGGTCTTGAAGATGGATCGCTGTTGAAGAGCTTTAAAGATCATGTCGCATTAGCGATTTGGAGCAATGAGGTACATACATTTCTCCTTGTATGGAGTAGTTTAAAATTTTGGTTTTTCACTAAGTTGACGGAATGTTTTTTGTTGTTGCAGGATCGGCACACACTCAAGTGTATCAATCACGGTGCTCAGATCCAAGAATGGGACTTACAGTCATGCCACCCTGACACCGCGGGCCTTCAGAGGATTATTCAGTGCTCTGGGTTGAATATGCTGATAGACTGCTCATACCGCAAGGCTAACAAGGAGGTTATCACTGCCTTTGTGGAGCGGTGGCAGCCGGAGACGAACACATTTCACCTACCATTCGGTGAAATGTCGATCTCCTTGGAGGAAGTGAGCATGCTCCTGAAGATTCCTATCACGGGGAAGGTGGTGACAATTGAGGACTTTGCGAGGAACACCAAAGAATCTCGCTCGGATGCAATTAAACTGGTGTCGCAACTATTTGGGGTTAGCATCGAAGATGCTGAGGAGGAAGTGAACATCAACAAGGGGCTGACAGTGCGAAAAGGTTGGTTGAAGAGTCGATGGTGCCCCAAAGCAGGATCGAGGAACACAAACTATCCTCTGTGGAGTGCACAACCTGAGCGTACTTGTTGTACCTACGTTCTTGCACCCTTTTTACGGATAAGAGTGGATCTCGGGTATCCATTGCGTTGTTGAAGCTTCTTAATGGTTTGGACGACGTGGGAAACTATGTATGGGGTGCAACCGCATTAGCGTACTTGTACCGACACTTGGGTCTGCCACCGAGTTACAAGTTTCTCAAATTGTTGGCTACCTCCCATTACTTGAGGTTTTTTACTAAGTCGACTAGACTTCTTTTCTGAGTAATTACTATTTATTTTTGCATTTTTTCTCTAACTAACGTTATATCTATTTGCAGGGATGGGTGTACGAGCATTTCAAGCTTGGGCTCGCCACACCTAATGCAAAATACATGGACTACGTGCAACCTCGTATTTGCAGATGGGTTCAAAAGCGCGAGACTGTGATGAATCTTGACAAGGTTGGGTCCATTAGGCGAACATTGGACGGGTTGCGCTCAAGTGAGGTGAGATACTCAACTCCTTCTTGTTGGTATATGTTGCATTTAGTTTATGGTTACTAATTATGGTTGTCTACGTTTCATTAGGTCACTTGGGACCCATATGTTAATCACCGGGAGAATAGAGTTGTGCACGCGATGGCCTTCTACGGTGGCACACTGAAGTACATGGATGTGGTGGAGCCCTACCATCTGGAGAGGATACTGAGGCAGTTTGGCCACGTGCAATCTATACTAGATCCTCCGTACCGGCCATTGGAAGCACATCGAGACCCTTCTGTACTCAAATACTCGGTCGAGTTTGGTTTCCAAGCAGACAATTGGGAACGTTGGCGCAACCATTTGTTGGCCCCCGAAGTGCGTGGTGAGAAGGTCGAGTTCAAGTTTTTGGCTACACCGGACTATCTACCTTGGTTCCTCAAAGTCTCTCACCCATTGATCACCAACCTGAGGTACTTCGATGACGATTTGGTTGCGAAGACTGTTGCTGACAATGAGCTACTTGAGGTATTAAACTGTATAGAAATTATGTAGAAGTGTTAGCCAACTCTTGACAACCTGATATGTATTAAGTTAACGGATTTAACTTTCTATTCATCGGCGTAATAGGCGGGCGTTGGACGCGACGTTAAGGTGGAAATTTTTGCCATCGGAGTTATATACGTTGGAGTCTGCAAGGCAAATGGCGAGTGACATCGTCAATTTCCTTTTGGGGAGGAGTTTCCGTCCCACCACCACCACTACGACACTCACCGTCGCAACTAGCGCAACCGATACATCAGCCCTTACCAAAGCAGCCCCTAGACAGTCCCAGCACGATATCACTTCTACATATCCCACCCCGGCTAATGCACCACCCGCTAACGGTCGCTGCTCGCCCCCCAAAGAGAATGAGTGGCAAGGAATACCAACGAAAGAATTTCAAGAAGCCAAAGGAATGAAGGAATAGCGACATCGATATTTCTGTCGTTGCATTAACAATTTTTCTTGAATTGAGGAACAATTACTTTATGTTTTGTTGAATGGTTCTTGAATGGGTCATGTGGCATGAAACTTATATGGAATCTTTGGCACTGTTTCTTTGTTCATTGGAGTCAAGGGGCTGATTTTGTTATGTTTGTGTATTGAAATTATTTGAAGCCAGAATTTTGTATATTACTGTTGAAATGCTCTTGCTTGACTTGTACTTTTGAGGCTTAATTTCATTTTCATGATTTTGTGTTAGTCAAGTATAGTAAGTTTACTTAAAAACAATGAACTGTTGAGTTATTAAACTATATTTGTTTTGTTTTTGCATTGAAATATGGAAACCTTTAGGCATGAAAGTGGTCTCGGCGTTCACGGGGCCGAAACCAAGGTAAAGTTCCCGGCCCTGCAGGTCCGACATATCTTATTACGTCTCGGCTTTGTCCTCCGACATATTCACCTGATACTCGTTGACTTATAATCGAGAGTGATGTAGACCCCGAAACCTCCTCTACTTTCGGCTTTTGCATACCGAGAAGTTTTCATTGTTTTCGGTCTCCAAACATAGAATAATTACGGGCCGAGAGTAATGTAGACCCCAAACAGAGACTACTTTCGGCTTTGTCATACCTAGATGTTTCAATGTTTTTCGGTATTCTCATATCGAGAATTTTGCATGGTTTTTGATTGGTTTATGCTGAGAGGTGTGCGTGGTTGACAGACTGTCATTGCCGAGATGGGTTATTTTGGAGCAATTAACAAGTAAGACACAATAACAACATCACTTTACAAACGAAAACACCGTAACAACATCACGAATGACAACCATAACATTGTACCCACCTCACTTTACAAACCATGAAATGAGTACCAACATCAATTTAGATACCATAACATGTTAACAACGAGTAGTCCATATAACCTCACTTTTAATTATTGACAACATCACTTTACATCACTTTACATTGTCAGAGTTATAAATATATAAAAAAAATCGGTGGTTCGTCAAACATGAATGTCAAACTATGGAGAATCTAAATCTACCACCGATGGAGCTTCTTCTTCAGAAGGTATGACTGGCACGATTTCACGAATGACAAATCCATCACGCCATCCTTTAGCGCACACCTCGACATATTGTTCCCACGATGGATATAAGGATGACAGTGGTGCATTAACAGTCAACTTCACCTGTCAAAGTTAAAAGTACAACACTTATCACATACCCAATTAAGGATGAGAAAAAACCAATTCACAAAAAATCTCCGAACTTACCCCGACCCAATTGATATTCCTTTCATTAATCATAGCAATGATAAGTCTGCTATGTAACGACGCCGTGGAGCACTACGTAGAGGAAGAAATGTCGAGGCACTACCATGCGAGAGGTTTACCATAATGACATTAAAGGTCGTTGATAATAACAATCCCATGTCTGGAAGTGTCAACCATTCTTCGAAAGAGGCACCAACATGATTATCTGGACAATGCACGGTAGTCTTGATATTCTCGTAACTCGTTCCAAGCACTTCCCGCCAAAGGTTTTCATACCCGATTATCTCATCAAACATTCTTCTACGTACTATCCTCCAACCGTCCACATCGGGAAGTCCTAACTAGGAGGCAACACACCGATATCCACAATTTCCATCGCCTAGCACATTGATAGTGCTCTCAACATATGGCAACCAATTCGGTTCTATGCAATGAGAGAAGCCATGTTAGATGCACTTTGGGTCCGTCGACTTGTACGACACATTTTAGGCCCAACTTTACTTTTCTTGTTCCTAGAACTAGAAGCCTCTTCTGTTGATAGTACGTACTCAAATCCGCTAGGCAATCTTATCGTCAAAGAATTGTCTTCATCTTGTTTTCTCTTTGATCTGTCTTACTTCCCTTTTTCAACATACACCCAATTGAAGACCCCGGTGTCCTTCCCTTTGTCTTTATTTTCGTAGGTGGCACCACTCCCGGTGTAGATGACGGTCGACTAATCTCCCTGAGCTTCTGAATAATCCTGATGCGATTGTCCTCTTCAGTGCAAGCATGAAACTTTTGCAATACTTTTCAATCTCATCGTGCACATTCTACCCGCAGACTGATCCACATGATTCTCAGGTATCATACTCAACTTTTGCCAGTACACATGAATGTCCTTGAGAGGGATGGCTGACCCAGCAAATTTATGGAAATCGAGCTCGTGGGCACAAAAAGGCCGTGTGTGGTACGTATCTCGCAACCACAACGAGTTGAGTCATGTCCAACATCTTCTCCACATTCCAATTCATCTCGAATTAACTTAAGCGCCCGTTGAAAGACATAACCACACAATCGACGATATAACTCATCGAAATATTCATGTTGACCATACTTAAACTGATCTCAAATGATGCCTTGATGTTGTTGTGTTGGATCCTAAGGATTCCATCAACCACATTCCACAAAGTCTCAAAATTTGCCTGACAGTTGCCAAGATGTAGCTTCAGAGTGGAATGCGCAGACTCAACCCTCTGTGTTGTTGTTTCCCAAAGTGCATAAATCGATTTGTCCAGGCCGGTACAAATTTCTACTTGTACGTCTTTACCTATGTGTTCTCCGAGTAATCAAGAAGACCTTTCACATTCTCGAACTCACAATGCAAGTCATTCATCCGAAGTTCGAATAAGGCCTCAGACTTAGCATACATCACACTCTTCCACCTATCCATGAAACGAGCGAAGCCTTTATTATCCCCAAACATCTTCTTAGTCTTGGCCAATACTACTTTGTTGATGTGCCAAGAGCAAAGAAGGTGAGACGATGATGGGAATACGTCTTCGATGGCACTAATAAGGCCTAAGTCCCGATCCGTAACAAACACGTCAGGTTTAGGCCACCCATCCAGTATGCATCTCAAGTTCTCAAGTGCCCAAACATAATTTGCATGACTCTCTTATGATATGAAAGCAAACCCAATGGAGAACGTAAAATGTGTTGAATTGATGCCAATAATCTCAATAAAGGCATTTGATATCTATTTGTTTTGTAAGTGCAATCCATCAAAATTACCAATAAGAAACACCTTAGCAACTTGATTGAATCAGGATGTGACCAAAATAAATCAGTGACGATATTCTTATCGAGATACTTCCTATGCCACGACATCCACTTATTTTTCTCCAATATATGTAATAGTTGTTGCATTTGAGTCCTCCCTCCCGCGTCCTCAATTCAAATTTTTGTCTTGCATTATAAATTGTTCACATTGTCGATACGTTTGTAACATCTTTTTGCTTCAACGTATCGAGGATGTCTCTTAGCTTCACATTACCTTTTTCATCTGCACCACAACCTCCTGCTCCCCCTTATCCAATCTTCCAACATATGAGTGGCAGTCCGAGTTTTTCGTGGGGTCATGATTGTGCCTCCCACATATGACAGTGACATACCATAAAGAGTCAGCATTTTCCTTGATGTTAATAAGGAAATGACATCCACATTTCTTCGTACCGGTTTGAGTCCTCCCTGTGTCCTATTCTTCTTCATTTCTTGCTTTCAAAGCAAATTTGGCGCTTTACCCTTCCCAACTCTTTGTGACATTCCGTTATATGTACCAGACCTCTCACACGTAAGTTTCACCCTTCCCCTGCGCTTAATCCCTCTGCCATCGGAGTGTTTCGTCACTAACACAAACTTGTTCTCCCGACCTATCATTTGAAGCCATGAAATTGCCACTTCTCTAGATGGGAATGACCTATAAGGAGTAAACGCATCCTTATAGTCTGGAAATAAAGTAGAAATCGACATTACCTGCAATACAAACATTGTAACATTATGATCAACCAAAATGCACAGTAAATTTACCTGAAAACTCAAAAACCACGTTTTCGATTGTACAGGTCCGAGAATCTGAGCATAGTTTCGTTCATGTCCAACCGAGACCTACGACATAGTCTCGGTCGTTCCTAACGATACTATACCATTAGTTTTGGGCACAACATGACCGTGACTTATGCGTAAGTCTCGGTGGATGTCGACCGAGAGGTTTCTATAAGTCTCGATCCTGCGAGGCCGAATCAATCGCGCCCGTGAAAAATCGTTTGAAAATTTGAAAAACCGCAAATAAAACACATTAAATTTCAACAATTACCTCTTGTTCTACCTCCTCTTGCACCAATGTAGTACAATCTTCCATTTTAAAGTGCAAACAAACTCGTATTGCTCGAATTTACCAAACCCTACGTTAACAAACCAAACCATCAATTTCACAGTTTTTTATCCAAAAAATAGTTCCTTCAAAGCTTCATTTCATTGTCAAACATTGTTACCTCGCTGTCGGATGATGTCAAATGCAACAATCGATACACGCTCGGTAAACACAATTGTGGCTTTAGGTTTCACTTGTGATCCAAGGTGGTGGGGTGCCCACTTTTCCTTTGAAAATGGTTTGTGGGGTTTGAGTGAGTATATATGAAGGGGCAAAATAGTCTTTTCCATTTTAGCTGGAAGAATTACAAAAAATATGGGTGCCTTCATGAATTGGTGGGGTGCCCATAGCGGCAACATCTACCTCACGCTACGTGTCTCGAGACATATCTCTCGGCTACCAAATTTTGTCTTTGTGTGTGTCGCATTCTGAGTCACTTGATCTGCAAGTTTGTGCAACTTTATCTCATGATCTACCCAATACATTTTTCTAAGTGAAATGCTACATTACTCTAAAATTGCTCCAAAATCACCATGTATACCACCAAAATACAACAAACCGCATCAAAACACTGAAAATTCAAAAGTCCAATTTATTAGGATTATCGTAAAATAGATACAATAAATGACCGAAAATACCGACATATCACGTAACACATGTCTTAGCATGAGACGCTTCATCTAATATATATAGTTTTTTTTGTGATGCACATTTAATAGCCATTATACCACGTGTCGCACGACATTTGCATTAGTCATGTCATTTGATATTGAAAGTCTTTTATGAAATATATTTAACAACCCTCATCCCATGTTTTATGCGGCATTCGCATCAAGATTGTCATCAAAATATTGAATCTTTTACATCATACATTTAATAGCTATAATATCATGCGCTATATGACATTCACATAAGGCATGTAATCTAATGCTATAAGTATTTTACAACACATATTTAACATCCATTATATCATGCATTAAACGACATTGGTATCACACATGTATTCAAATATTGAAAATTATTTAGAACACATATTTAACAATCATTATATCATGTGGTCCACGACATTCACATTAGTCATGTTATCTAATATGGAAAGCTTTTACAACACACATCTAAGAGCTATGATATCATGTGTTACACAACTTCCGTATTAGGCATGTTATCTAATATTGAAAGTTTTTGATGACACTCATTTAACAACCTTAATTTATGTGTGACACGACATTCACATTAGTCATGTCATCAAATATTGAAAGTCTTTTACAACATACATTCACTAGCTATTATATACTATGAGTTACACAACATTCACATTGGGCATGTTGTCTAAATAGAAAGTTGTTCACGACGCACATTTTAAAGTCTTTAAATCATGCGTGACACAACATTCGCATTAAGCATGTTATCGAATATCAAAATTCTTTTACGACACACATTCATCAATTATTTTACTAGGAATTGTTCTTTTAATAGAAGTTGCACTCT
The DNA here is from genome assembly GCA_039657365.1 of Stephania yunnanensis. Classification (NCBI taxonomy): domain Eukaryota; kingdom Viridiplantae; phylum Streptophyta; class Magnoliopsida; order Ranunculales; family Menispermaceae; genus Stephania; species Stephania yunnanensis. The sequence continues at coordinate 45,093,173 of CM077585.1, read as the reverse complement.
ATATTGATTTATGAAAAAAGATGGCAAAGACAACAAATATTTTTATGCGTGTCATTAGAAATTATATTGCATAACTTATGCAATTGCTTGTCGTCTTGCATAAGTTGTCGTAGGTGAAAATTCTTGTAGTGTGCGTATCTGTGTTCTTATTTAGAATTTGTCTGTTCTATTTGAGCATTGCACACACATAATGAAGATGAAGGAGGTGAATTGAATAGCATAGTTATTCATTACCTAGGTGAATTTGTGAAATAAGATCTTCTTAATATAAGAGTATAAAGTTATTTATGCATATCTGTGTTGTTATTTATGATCTATCTATTCTAATTGAGCATTGCACACACATAATGAAGATGAAGGAAGTGAGTTGAATATCATAGTTATTCATTACTTAAGTGAAGTTGTGAAATAAGATCTTCTTAATATAAGAGTATAAAGTTATTTACATTATTTTGTTAGAATAGAATAGTTTAGTTAAAACCAATTAAAAATGGACTTTCTTAGCAATAGATTAAATCTGACTAAGTGAACTATGTACAATACACTTTTTCCCGAGGACGATATCCGTAATCAACACTAGTTAATCACATTATTACTACAATCGAGCCATTATACTTGCAGTTACGATCATGTACCTCAAATCTTGAGAGGACGATCGAGCGCGTTGTCTAAACCTCCACACGTCGTCCGAACCTTCATGCGTCGTCCAATCCCTGGCCCTTTCTTAGATAAGATTTGCAAAACTAAGTCCCTAGAGGTTGGTCTCCAAATGAAGTACTACGACGCCTAAGTTATATGGGAGGTCAAGAAATTTTAGGCTAGATGAGAATTGCACATACCTTGTTGCTCAACCAACCCATGTATATATAATTATGTGATAGCCTCAGACCCCACAAACTGGGCCTTACCCGACCTAAACCTACGTGGACCCTTGGCTAACTCCTGCGAAGTCAACTTAAGCCTAACCTCTTATCTAAGTTATTCAATTAGTTGCATATTAGTTTTGTTAGTTTGTTTAACAAGTCTTAATACAACAACAACATAGCCTCAATCCAAAATTAACTGAGGTTGACTACATGATCAAAATTTTTCATTGTGCTCGATTAAATGCAATTGAGTTTAACAAGTCTTAATACGCAGCAAAATTTAAAAACATTTGAAGCAACTTAAATTAGTACATAGTAGTCGGATATTTTTAATCTTGCAAAAGTAGATCTCATGTATATATCTGGTGACAAATAGTGTGAAGAAGTATCATATACATGTATCAAACGTCTCACAACTTAGAATGAACCCCAAGGTAACCAAAAAATATAACTATATATAGTATATATACTGTGCAAAATATCAAAAGTAAACCTATTGTAGTAACATAGAGGAGCTGACTTTGATGGAAGCTCAAAGGAAGTCTCCGATCACATGCTCCTTGCCATTGCCACTAGAGGGACCTGATTGTCACCAAAAGCAGAGACAATTCCAGTGAGTAAATCCAAAAAGATTTCATATTATTTCTCAAGATAAACAATAAACAAGTCCATAAATAATGCTTGAAAGTAACAAAGTGATGAGAAAGAATAGTAAAATCACATGATAGATAAACTACAATGATTAACGGTAAGGACCAAGTGATGAAGCAAGGGGATATGGAGTAAATGGTCATGAAACTCAACACATGGGCTCGAAGACAATTTAAACATGTAATTATCTAAAATTGGTACGGTGGGTCAAAGCCACTTCGATCGCACCTAATCCGTTCGTACTTTCGACTTGCTTGAGCTGCAACCCGAGAAAATTTTAAGGGAGCTATAGAGTTAATCATATGCTCAGCCGCAATGGAACTCAAATATCTTAGAGGAGCCACGATGTCAGAACCCACCTAATTAAGGCATCCGACTGGCCTAGATTACCTTAATCCCTTAACAATCTAGCAACTTTAACATTTCTATCATTAAACAATTAAGATTAAGATCTTGTATTCATCAATTATAAAACTTTAGTAACTGCGTAGGCTGATAAAGTGAGTCTTAAACTTCAAAGTTCATTTAGAAGAATTAAATAATCCTTCAAATTTCGTCAAAATTTTTGATAGCACTTCCTTTATTTTTAAGCCTGCAACGAAATACTCGACCTTCAAAATTCTTCAACAAAACCTGCTCAATTTGGTGAATATGCTGAAAGACTTACAATCCGCCCCATAACAATATAAATTGCATTTACAAAACTATATATTCTTTCTAACTTGATCTGAAGTATTTAAAACCTTCAAATAACATTGCCTTAACTCAAAAATTATCTCAATTCATCCTACAACCATTCCAACTATTTCAAAGGAGATCATAATCACACTCGAACCCATAAAAATATTTATACAATATAATATATTAAAAAACTAATCCATACATAGAGAGATAAGAACTAAACAAGTCACAAATAGTCTTAAAGCTTTCCCTTTTGCCTTGTCCCAGCTAGAACCTGTCATTATCCAATTATAAGAATATGATAACGTCAGATAAGTAAATCCCACACAATCTAGTCATACCTGCAATAATCAAATGTATTGTATTCTAAGAATTTAAATGAACAATAATATTGCAAGGAATCATAAATATACATATATGCAATCCATCCCATTTTTGTTGACCGACCACAATCAGATGATGTATTCCAAAAGTGGTGGGTAAACAATAATAAAGATTCATGAGTTTGAGAGAAAGTCCCTTATGAAGCCACGCCCTAAACTATCCGTGGAGTATGATCTTGGCCAGTATCACAAAACAATCCATCCTAAACAAGTGTCTACAATGATCAGTGACTCCAGTCGCAGAGCACCACGGTGTTCATCCTACCACACATATAGCTAATGAACACAATGGGACCCCTAAGGTCTCATTCCTCTCATGTCCTTGAATGCATGATCAATAAATATGCACTGATAAATCGTGCATGAAATTATATTCAAAAAATACTCATAAAATGTAAATATTATCATGGGATTTTCGAATATTATGTTGTCTAGGCTTAAATATAATTTTTTCAAATTTTTATATATCTATCGGTCTACCTGACTCAAAAACCCCGAAATCACTCAAAATCTTATCATCGGATGTCCGAATCCCATTTTTGATTCCAAATTGTGGTTTGACATTTAAAATTAACCTAGACTAAGTTTTAAAACATTTTTTCAAATTTTGGACATTTTTGGGTATTGTAACACGTATTACGAGGCAAATCCCTAGTATAAATCCTCGAGAAATATTAAAATTCTTAGTTTTAATCAATTTCTCCAAAAATTCCATTTTTTATTTTTCTTTAATTTTCAGGATTTATTTTGTTTTATTTTATTTATTTATTTATTTATTACTATTATTATTATATACGGGGAAAGGGGTTTGACCCTGAATATGCACGGTTCAATTCAACTGAACTGAACACGGTTCAGGTTCAATTTGGGGTCATCCCAATCTCCCCCCTTCCGGATGGAAACAGAGAACACAGTTTCTCTGTTTCATTTTTTTTTTAATTTGTTGAGGAGCTCACGGCTTCCTTCTCCCCATCATCGTCCTCCTCCCATCTCCTACTCATCAATTGCTAGCTCCTACAACAACATAATGACATCAACAAGAAAGACAACCATAACGATCAACAACGAGCAAAATCAATCCAACAGTAACAGCAACACACACATCTCACCTTCATCGTCGATTTCAATCTCTCCCTTCCACAGCTTCCATTTCCCACTTGGTCTCTCTCCATTTAAGTCGATTTCCTCCTCCGAATCTTCCTTTCGGTTTCGATTTCGTCACTGTCGAATTTGAAGAATGAGGCGATTCTGTTGTTTTAAAAATAAATGTTAAGATTTCCCCGAAATTTGAATAGTATGAATCTCGAGACAAATCTAATGGTTACATTTTCATTATAAAACTTTGAATGAGGCGGTGTATGTTCTGTCTGTTTGTGAATATATATATATATATTTGATTTCCATGAGATTCGCATACCATGAATCTCGAGGAAAATCTAATGATTTATTTTCATTATTTAATTCTATCTTTCTCGAGATACTTGCTGCGTATCTCAAGTCGATCTTTGGCTTTTAATAAGATACTCACCACCTTTTAACTGGCTTACTGATGGTTAATTATATTGATCTCATCGAGATACTTATAGCATATCTTGAGGTAGATCAAATGGTTTTATAACCATACATCACTTGATTCTCCTCGAGATTGGACATCACACATCTCGAGGAGTGGACACAACTTTTCACTAGCAACAATCAACCATTTCAACTCCTCGATGATCATGCTATGCGTATCTCGAGGCGAATCCAATCTATACTTTTATTGAACTCAAACTATAGGATTTGTTTTATATATTTATATATATATAAACTATACATATAAATATATATATACACCTATGTATTTTCGCGGCTATAAATTCGCCTCATGCACCAATGACTACCCTCGAGCAAGTACACTATTGTACATCCCACGCGTGTCACCCTCGACCCTGGATGTCACTTGGCGCCCACCAATTTATTTATTATTTTATTTAATTTTATGATTATCTCTTAGTTTTTATTCCAAATCAAATTTTGAAAAATACTTCAATTTCACTAAAAATAGAGAAATATTCCTACTGTGCTTCGAAACTCGTGGACACCGCGTATACACTCTACTTGATCATATTTTGCGTTGAAATAGTGTATAATACGTCAAATAAACACAAGACACACAAAAATAGTATTAAATTTATGATCTCGATCCGTAACGTGTGGGTCCCACCTCGAATACCTATATCCCAAATTATATATGAAAATACATAATTAGTCACCTAATCAAGTTTATAAAATTCTTGGATGTCACACATGATGTATAACGTATGCTTAATAGGAGGATTCACACCCGTCCGGAGGCCACGAGAGCTAGTAGGCTACTCAACCCCAAAATGGACAACGACTTGACTTGACCACTTAAACCTTATATCACTCGGTAAGGAAGTAGAGTCTAATAATAACAATCATTTTATCAAGTAAAGTAAGGAAGTGAAAAGAACCAATATTAAATCTTTAACTGGTTTATTTACCTTTAAATCTATCAATATCACGCAAATTACGACTCCCACACGCCTAAAAATATGTACCCGATACTCGACACTAGTCTCATATGCTCCTCATATCAATTTACAATGAATTAAGAGTGTTTGAGCCTATTTGACATAATTTCAAATTTCAAATCTCAAAATAGAGAAGTTATAGTGGTGGCACATTTTTCGAGGAGAATCTCGATGTAAAAATCCCCAAAATGCCTCTAAACTCACGTTCATACAATTACTCTCATTTTCCTTATTTTTCCTACTTTTTCCCTACTTTTCCTGAATCTTTATGTCATTTTTGCCTTTAATTTATTAAAATATATAATATATTTTAATAAATATTTTTTATTAGGGGGTTTGGGCCCCTTGAACCGAGCTTGGGCTTAAGCTCGACCCATCTAGTGAAAACGAAAGAGAGATGGGGCGGTCCCTTTAACGACCCAAATATTTTAACATGTGCTACGTGTCACCACAGGACTCTGGCGGGGACTTATCTGACGTGACATACTTGGTCAACCCTTGGGAGTCAACACCAAATTATATTATGTTTGTTTAGTGTGTGCAATATTTATTTTATGTTTATTTAGTGTGTGTAGTATTTATTTTATACTCCAAAATGTCAAATTTCAGTTAATTATTGGTCCGATTGCTCAAAATATGAGTAAGGTTCGATGGTTGGTATGCGTGTATATTATGGGTACCCGGGTATGAGTAGGCAATAAGATAGGACAAAAATAGTTATAGGACTATAATGCTATTTAATTAAGAGAATAACTTAAGTTGGAACTTTTATTTAAATTACCACATTACTATATTATTACAATGCACATCTAAATAACTTATGATTATAGTGTAGAAATGAAATAAGACATATGATTTACCTCGAGAAGTGTACTATGAAAGATTGAAATTAATGTAAAATTCTCCTTCATTCATATTAAGGAACCAATTTAAATTAACAGGCCTATTGCACGCTTGGTAAATATGTTGAAAAATAAGGTCACTTAATCTATGTAAATGTATTGGTTGCATGAAAATGCATGGATGAACTACGGTCAAAATTGTCATTTTATATTTTGTAGGACACTTGACATTTGTAGAAATGAGATGAAGAGCTTGGATTTAGACTTAATTAAGCTAGGCTAGCTTAATTAATCCATCCCTAATGAATTTTCAAATAAATGTATAAAGGGGTAGATGTCATTAGGGACTTAACTCAAATTCATTTGTAAAAGCTCTAGAAAGAAAATTGGAAGGAATCCCACCATTAATGGATTTGGAGAAAGCTTGAAGACAACAAGGAATTTAAATATTTATATGGTCTCAAGGCATGTTCTACACCTTCTCCAAAATAATTTCTCATATTTGAATTCTTATCCATGTTTTTTTTTCTTAATTGATTTGTTTCTTTTAAATGATGATCTTATTCATGCAAGCTGCTTCTTCATACTTTCATCTTCCTAATCTTGCTTGTATCCCTTTAATTAATCAACAAAACACACATATGTATATTGATCAACTAAATTCATGCATGACTTTCTTAAGTGTTTAAGGTTGAACCAAATTAATGTGTATTAATAAAAGAAATAATGCATAAGTGGATGACATATTCATTAGCTAAGATTAAACTTGAGAATTGGAAATTTGAGTACAACATTGATTTAGCTAATAACTTAGGTATTAATTAGAAATACTTAAGTACCTAAGTCAAATAAATAAAGTAAGCTAATTCTATTTATTAATAAAATGCCTAAGTTGTGAAATAAAGACAATTAGGCCTCAAGTAAGCTAATTCTATTTATCTAATATGCCCAAGTTGTGAAATAAAGACAATTAGGCCTAAAGACAAATAAATTAATTTACTTGTATTAATTAATGACTTATAATAATTTAATGAAATAATTACACTTGAATCATTTAAATAAATTAGAGAGCTTGAATTTAATTGAAAGAAAAGCCTAAGTTGATTTTAAGAAAAAATTGGTATATAAGCTAGTTTGATGTGCCTAAGTAAGTTGATCAAATAATTTACTATTATATATAAGTAAAAGTGAATTTTTATGTGACCAAAGATTAATTTGGTGTTAAAATAATAATAGTAATAAATGATAAGATTCCTAAAATAAGTTTGTAGAGATTTGTTGATGCATTAAGTGGTTCTATATATTTATATATCATATATATATATATATATATATATATATATATATATATATGTATGTATAAGACATTAGGTGTATTTGTATAATCTATACACCTTTATATAATATAGGGACAATAATATAAACAAATCATACTATGGACTGAATTATACATAATAGAGGATTAGTAAGAGAAACATACTCTAACACACCAAAACCAACTAAAATGATGTCAGGGACTTATCGAGCTAGAGTTGGAATTGGGGGTTAGTTTGAGGTAGTGTTGGAGCCGCGACAAAGCGTATTAGTCTGAATCCGAGGTACGTAAAACTAGCTAGTAAATGTACAACAATTCAATAAGCTTTATATTGTATTACTATTGCATTATCTTACCTTTCTTAGAATTCCCATTCCAATATGAGTGTACGAGGGCTAAGTGAGTCAAGAAGGTGTCTCTGATTGGAGTGGTTGTCGGCTAGCTACCGGAGCCATGACCTTGATTCACTGGATTGTTTGGTTGGGACGAGATGTGTTTTATCCGAGGCACCATTGATATCCATCATTCCTGACGGCCTAGGTACGACATGCGTTGCCATCTTAGGACCCGAGTCTGCTTGGCGTTGTTGCAACTCTATGACCCCGACCTTGTGGCACCCGCACTCATTAGTCTAGGACTACTTGGGCGCCTCTCTAGTTGCTTCTTTTGACACTCATTTATCGGTGTATTTTCATTTTTCAGTCTTATTGTCATGCATTCCTTATATCTTTCTTTCTATCCTCATAAGTTTTAGACTGCTTTATTTATCTTGAAGTACTATTTAGATCTTACTAGCTTTTACTTATTGGACTTTTAATTCTTGTGTTTGAATGAGTTTAAATCTGTAGTCGATCAAAAGAAAGGCACCTATATTAGGTGATATACTATGAGGACATCAGAGCGACCTTCCTTTACTCACTTTCGTAGATTTTTTATTGTTAGTATTACATATATATGTTGTTTTATCACTTTTGGGGTACTTTATGTGTTTTGAGAGATGATTAGGAACCGTATATCACTTTTATATACACTTTACACTTGATATACAAGTTTTATATAGATATGTTTACAGGGTTGGACATTTAGGTGTTTCGACTTCTTTACATTATTGTTGAGTTATTTAATGTATTAATTGCTTTCTCTAACTTGTAAAACTTGTAAAATACTAATAACCATACTTAAAATTATAAATTCACTTATATGGATGGATCTAAAGGCTGACTAGACATTTGTTGACCTTATGAGGCTGTCTCGGGGGGAGGGGGATGAGGCGGGCGTGGCCGAGTTTGTGAGTAATTGGGGCCGTTACAATTGGTATTAGAGCCTTAAAGTCTTACACTTAGCTGAAGAACAACCCACAACTAGCATAAGACACAAATTATTAGTAGAGTTAGGATACGGTTGAACTTAGAGTAGAACCCTATGATCCTGACTTAAAGTCTTAGTTATGAAGTGAAGATAGTTAGGGAAATTAAAATTTGAATTATATGTGCTATTTGATGTATTGTATTATACTACTATCGATAGCTATATACTTATCGAGAACTCGACTTCTTCGCGGATAGCGATTGCCATTTAGCCCGAGCCTTGCGGTATCGGTGGTAGCTCAGATGTATAGAAGAGTGTGCCTATTGTACATGCCACTACAGCGGCTCCTATCGCGCCGGTAGTGCAAGTTTATGTGGAGATTATACCGGTACCTACTTAGATAATACTATTTACACTTCCTACTCAGCAAAGATAGTGCCATTCACGCCCTTATAGACTAGTACTAGGGCTATATATGAGGCAAGGTAGTTGTGTAAGTTATAGAGATATAGACTAACTGAGTTCTATGGTGGCAAAAATCTCGAGGCAGCCAACGAAATTCATGAAGAGCGACGAGAAGATTCACACCATCTTGGCTACCTCAAGTAGGTGAAATTGATGATAATATGGCGACCCTACCATGTATCTCTGTATACGCCTTGCCCGGTCAGCCCAACCTCACGTATCCAGCACCTACCGGTCTTCCTATTATCTCGAAATTTGTGTCCACGTATGTTTTATAAAATTAGTTGGTGGATTATCCATATTTCCTTAACTTATTCACTTTATGTATTTAAATGTTTATTAAGTTCAATAATTTGCAGTTTATTCTAATGCCTAACCATACGAGTGGGTGGGTTGTATTTTACAAGTTAACATAAATCAACGGAAGCCTTAATTAATATAATTAAAATAAGTAATTTAACATGGTAAACATTATTTATAAGAGCAAATTATACTATGGAAAACCCGAAAAAGTACTCTGTATATAAGCGACAATATCATAAACAATGTATATATACATGTATATTGTCATCTTAAGTCCCCCAATACCCAAAATAATACAAAATATCAAAATAAACATGTACTAGTAGGTCCTCGACAGCGGGCAATAAGATATAATCACCTAGGATCCCCTTGCCCCTATTGGTATTAGGATCTGCACTTAATCATCCCGAAAAGACAATTGACGAGTCCACTAAGTAAAATCCCAAGTAACCCCTCTGAATCATTCACGTAAATAAAGTAAGGAAATGCAAGAAGTACTGTTAAGTAAACATGCATAATGTAAAGATAGACAACTGTAAATGGCCCATCGCATGAATAGATAACAGCTAAGCTAGTAAATGTGTGTGCTCACTCCAGGTGGACTAGACTATAATTCGGGTCACTAAGTTCCTACAAGTGGTCGCGCCTAACTGGCCCGACACTCGGTCCCTCGCGGTATGGGCCAAATCCGCTGTCCCCGACACGTGCACCAAGGGTAAGCTTTGGTTGACGTTCACTGAGGGCTGGGTCACACATGCTATAGTCTAGTGCATCATGAATGCACAACCACGAAATCTGGGGGAGTAACCTCAACCCATGTCCAAGTAACATAAAGGAATAGTACAATCAACAAGGAAATGATTGGAATGAAACTTAAAAACAGAATCAAATACTTAGAGTTCTTTAGTTGGGTTTTACAAACCTCAAACCGCTCTCTGACCTCTCTAGACTCCCGTATCTAACCAGATAAGCTCTTCATTACCTAGCTACGGTATCTTAAGTCCCAAGAGTTCAATTTTATAACTTTAGACTATTTAAGTGTTTGGTTAGGTGTTTAGTTGTAAATAATTAAAACATCCCCTTAAATTCATCTGTTATCTATCATTAGCAAGCTAATGGGTCTACCTATAGCGCTAGGTGAAGTTAGTGCGCTTGGGGATCTGTCTAGCGCTCTACTGTTCTTCATTTTGAAAAGAAGTTGGAAACCCAAAATAATTAGCGCGCTAACCAACCCAGTTAGCGTGCTAATTGCTCTTTATGATAGAATTCTAAAGTCGAGAATTCTGTACTTCCACTTTCAATTAGCTACTCTAACCTGGTTTATACGTTCTCCATATCAATTTGACTCCAAAACATTAGTTAGACTCACCTTAAACAATAATTAAGTCAAAATCCTCAAATCCCAACATTTACTAGTTTTTTTCCAAATTTAACAAAAATCCCAATTCATGCAAAGCCAATGATAAATCCTCAATAGAAATGATCATTGAACCCATAATTCATTAAGTTTCCATCAAAAACCAATGATCTAACCCTCCAACTTGAATTTTACTAAAAACATACAAAAATGAGTTCATTGAAGAGTGTGTAAGATGAGGAAGATGATTACCTAGGTTGAATCACTTGATTTGTCCTCCAAGGTGTTGAATTCCTAGCTTGAATGACTTCCAAATCTCTTGTTTTCTCTGATCTTTGCATGTGAATGAGTTAGTGAAAATGAAAATCCCACTCACTTGTTATATATAGTTTTAGTCTTGATCAAATGTGCATATGTATCTCGAGGATTATCTTATGGTCTCATTTCATAATGTCCCACACCACTTGATAACTCCATTTACACACTCATTTCCTAGAATTACTCACAATGATCTTCTTGATGTCTAACTTATAGTCATCATTATTTAGTTCAAACTATAGCTTATCATTTATTTGATTTATGCACCTTACATTAAGCCTTATTAAACCATACGATTAGTGCTTTATTTATCAAAACTAACCAGCTCTTGGTCCCACTAATATTTGGCTACCGTTATCCGGTGTGCGACTAGTCTCAACATGCATTTCGAGGCGCTCCATATCCTATTACTCAAATTTTAATTTAATTAGCCTATGGTTGACTTACCCATTTCAATTGAATTACTTGGTTGTATTTACATGAGTTTGTCAAGTTTTTTAGTGTACTCGTACTTTGCCTCTCGATACTCGCGTTGACACGCATTTCGAGACCACTACCCGTTACACAACCTCGCATGATATAGCCATTAAACATACACATATGCGATGTGTTAACAAATAATTTTATAAAATGCATCGCAATTAAACAAATAATGGCATCCATGTATGAAATTATGAAATAAAATAACGACATTAATGAAATGAGCCGTTACAGATATCTTCTAAGAGGTTGACTCCTAGTGGCGTAGTATGTTTGCTATCAGTGGAGTGCCCATACATCAAGTAGAGTTTGGTTTCTAGGGGACTTCAACTACATTATCGATTACCAGAGCCAGAGTGTCCACGAGTAAAGGCATTAAGATTTTTGCTAGCTTCATGAGCATGACAAGTAGAATTGAGACTAGGATTGATGAGGTGCCAGTTCTATGTGAGTTTTTGGTTGTTTTTCTTGATGATATAACTGGATTACCTCAATGAGAGATATCAACTTCATTATAGACTTGGTCTTGGGGACCAAACCGATATCGATTTCGCCGCATAGGATGACTCCAAGAGAGCTCGAGGAATTAAAGACCTACCTTGATTAGTTGTTACGATTGGGATTCCTTCACCTAAGTATGTCGCCATGGGTTGCACTAGTATTGTCCGTCAAGAAAAAAAGACGACATTTTATGACTTGTTGAACCTAGTCACCATAAGGAACAAGTACACACTCCCTTGAATAGATGAATTTTTTGATCAACTGAGAGGAGCACAATGGTTCTCCAAGATTGATTTGAGATCCGGCTACCACCAGCTCATGATTAGAGATGAGGATAGAGAGAAGACTGCTTTTCGCACGAGATATGAACATTTCCAGTTCATTGTCATGCCCTTTGGTGACAATGCCTCGATGATGTTCATGGATCTAATGCACGGAATATTGAGAGAGTATTTGGATAGATTCATGATAGATTCATCGACGACATTTACATCTATTTTAGGACTCTTGAGAATCACGAGGAGCACCTTAGGATGATATTGCAAACTTTGAGGGAGCATCGATTGTATGCCAAATTCAGCAATTGCGAGTTTGGCTTACAGAGGTCAAATTTTTAGGACATATTATTAGAGCTAGCGGATTGTCAGTGGACCACGCTAAGATTAGAATAATGATTGATTGGCCTACAGCGACATCAGTGACGGACATATGCGGGTTTTTGGGATTGGTAGGATATTACCGGCATTTCGTGTAGGATTTCTCTAGGATTGTCGCGCCGATGAAACAATTGACAAAGAAAAAGTTAGTTTCCAATGGAATGAAACTTGTGAGCAGACATTCAGGACTTTAAAGGAACAATTGACTACAACGCGTTGGCGTTAGTGCTACCATAGATAGGGAAGGGCTTCGATGTGAACACCGATGCTTCCAAGGTCAGTTTGAATTGTGTTTTGATGCAGGACAACAAAGTGATAGCCCATGCATCTCGACAACTTAAGATTAATGGGAATAACTATCGACTACATGACTTAGAACTAGCAGCTGTAGTATTTGCACCGAAGATCTAACATCATTACTTGTATGATGAGAGGTTCACTCTATACATTGATCAAATGATTCTAAAATACCTTTTTACCCAGAAGGAACTGAACATGAGATAGAGTAGATGGTTGGAGTTCCTGAAGGATTATGATTCGTCATTGGAATACCATCTAGGGAATACCAATGTAGTGGCGGATGCTTTGAGCAAGAGGGGGTCGAACGTAGAGATTATGAGATGTCATATGACATACGAGTATGCATTACTAGAGGCGATTAACACACTTTGTTCAGTAGAGATTCCAATAGTTGTTGAGGTAGTGATTTGTGGTCAGATGAGGACTCAAACAATGTCAACTAAAAGTGTACTTCAGGGGCAACATGCTGATGAGCTTTATCAAAGGTTTAGTGATATGGCTCAGAGTCTAGATCACCCAGAGTGGAGTCAATCGACAGACTCATGCTTGAGATTTAAAGAATGCTTATGGATTCCATCATTGACCGAGATTCGCGAATACATACTTCTGGAGGCTCACTACTCACGTTTTATGGTTCATCCAGGTCGGACCAAGATGGATTCATACATGTGACTTCTTTGGTGGCTTGCGATGAAGACCAATGTGTCTGATCACGTTAGAGCGTGCAAGATATGCCAACAAGTTAAGGTTGTGCATCGGATGCCTAGCGGAATACTACAACCACTTCCCATTCCTCGATGGAAGTGGGAGCATATTGAAATGGACTTCATCAGTGGATTACCTCGGTCTCAGTGCAAAAAAGACAATATATGGGTAATTGTGGACATGTTGACTAAGTTAGTGCACTTCCTACCAATCTCCACTAAACATCTAATGGATAGGCTGACCAGTTTGTATGAACGAGAGATAGTCCGACTTCACGGGGTTCCATTATCGATTGTATCAGACGGGGGTCCACAAATCATGTCAAAAATTTGGCAAGGCATGCGGGCATAGTTTAGCACACAGTTGGATATAATTACAACATATCATCCATAGACCGATGGACATACGTAGCGACTGATCCAAGTTTTTGAGGACATGTTGAGAATGTGTAGACTAGAGTATTGTGGTTCATGGGAGGAGTATCTTCATCTGTGTAAGTTTGCTTACAATAATAGTTATCAAGCCGGTATTGGAATGACACCATTTGAGGCACTCTATGGCGGGCCATGTAGATCTCCATCATGTTGGGCAGAGTTCGAGGATGTTGTAGCTATTGGGCCAGAGATTGTAGTAGATCACATAAAGAAGATACGACAAATTATATTACATATGAAGGGTGCGTAAGAGAGACAAAAAAATACTACGATAAGTACCATGGCGAGTTAGAGTATGACGAGGGATCCTATGTGTATTTGAAGGTATCACCTCTAAAGGGTCACAAGAAATTTGGAATCAAAGGAAAGCTCGCACCTAGGTTCATCAGTCCATTTAAGATCAAGAGGAGGTCGACAAGATTACGTATGAGGTGGAGCTACCGCAACAGTTAGTCGGGATTCACCTTGTGTTTCATATCTCAATGCTTAGATTGGATAAGTTGAAAAACGACAGGTGATAGATGGTGGATTTGAGCCATATAGACCTCATAGAGGACATCGCCTACGAGGAGTAGCCAATTCAGATACGAGATTGTAAGGTAAAGGTAATGAGGAATAGGGAAATCCCCTCAGTACTTGTCAAGTGGCAGCATCACGGGGACGAGGAACTAACTTGAGAGTTGAAGTCCTATATGTACATGCACTTCCCTGACCTAGTTTGATTCAAGTAAGTTCTACTTTAAGTTATTTCAGTTTCGAGGACGAAATTCTTATTAGTTGGGAAGGTTGTAAGGACTCGAATATTTTAACTTGTGTCGCGTGTCACCGCAGGACTCTGACAGGGACTTTGTTCGATGTGGTGTACTTGGTCAACCCTTATGAGTTTACACTAAGGTATATTTTGTTTGTTTAGTGTGTGCATTATTTATTTTATACTAAAAATGTCAAATTTAGTTAATTATTGGTCGATTGCTCAAAATATGAGTAAGGTTCGATGGTTAGTATGCGTGTATAATATGGGTACCCGGGTACGACTAGGCGATAAGATGTGACAAAAATAGTTGTATGACTATAATGCTATTTAATTAAGAGAGTAACCAAAGTTGAAAATTTTATTTAAATTACTACATTACTATATTATTACAATGAACATCTAAATAACTTATGATTATAATGTAAAAATGAAATAAGGCAGATGATGAACCTGGAGAGGCGTACTATGGAAGATTGAAATCAATGTAAAATTATTCTTCATTCATATTAAGGAACCAATTTAAATTCAATGCTTAGAAAATATGTTGAAAAATATCACTTATGTATTAAATACATGGATAAGCTTAGGGAAAGATTATCATTTTCCACTTTGAGAACACTGTTCTACAATTAAGCTTCTTAATCCATAATTTTGAAATAATTTATCATATTTGAATTCTTATCCATGCTTTTAATTCTTATTGATTTGTTTCTTTTTAATGATGATCTTATTCATGCAAGGTACTTCTTCGTACTCTTATTTTCCTAATCTTGCTTGCATCCCATTTAATTAATCAACAACACACACATATGTATATTGATCAATTAAATTTATGCATGACTTTCTTGAGTGTTTAAGATTGATTCAAATTAATGTGTATTAATAAAAGAAATGATGCATAGATGGAAGGGATATTCAATAGCTAAAATTAAATTATTTGAGAATTGGGAATTTGAGTACAACATTGATTTCACTAATAACTTAGGTATTAATTAGAAATACTTAAGTACCTAAGCCAAATAAATAAAGTAAGGTAATTCTATTTATCTAATATGCCTAAGTTGTGAAATAAAGACAATTAGGCCTAAACTAAGCTAATTCTATTGATCAAATATATCGAAGTTGTGAAATAAAGACAATTAAGCCTAAAGACAAATGAATTAATTTACTTGTATATAAATTAATGACTTATAATCAGTTAATTGAATAATTATACTTGAATCATTTAAATAAATTAGAGGGCTAGAATTTAATTGAAAGAAAAAGTCTAAGTTGATTTAAAGACAAAATGGGTATATAAGCTAGTTTGATGTGCCTAAGTAAGCTAATCAAATAATTTACTATTATATATAGGTAAAAGTAGATTTTTATGTGACAAAGATTAATCTAGTGTTAAAATAATAATAGTAATAAATGATAAGATTCCTAAACTAAATTTGTAGAGATCTATTGATGCATTAAGTGGTTATATATATAGATTTATATATCATACATACATATATATATATATATATATATATATATATGTATAAGACATTAGGTGTATTTGTATAACATCTACACCTTTATATAATATAAGGACAGTAATAAAAAGCAAATCATACTATAGACTGAATTATACTTAATAGAGGATTAGTAAAACAACTAAAATGATGTCACGGACTTAGAGAGCTAGAGTTAGAAATGGGGGTTGGTTCAGGGTCGTGTTGGAGCAGCAAGAAAGCGTATTAGCATGGATCCAAGGTACATAAAACCAGCTAGGAAATGTACAATAATTCAATCAGCTTTATATTTGAATATTATTGCATTATCTTATCTTCTTAGAATTCCCACTCCAATATGAGTATATGAGGGCCAAGTGAGTCGAGAAGGTGTCTTTGATTGGAGTGGTTGCCGGCTAGCTACCAGAGCCATACCTTGATTCACTAGATTGTTTGGTCGGGATGAGATGTGTTTTATTCGAGGCATCGTTGATATCCCTAATTCGCGATGGTCTAGGTACGACAGGCGTTGGTACGCCATAGGACTTGAGTCCGCTTGGCGTTGCCGTGACTCTATGACCCCGACCCCGTTGCACCCACACGCATTGGTCTTAGACTACTTGGGTGCCTCTCTAGTTTCTTCTTTTGACACTCATTTATCGGTGTATTTTCATTTTTCAGTCTTATTTTTATGCATTCCTTATATCTTTCTTTCTATCCGCATGAGTTTTAGACTACTTTATTTATCTTGAAATATTGTTTAGATCTTACTAGCTTTTACTTACTGGACTCTTCATTCTTATATTTAAATGAGTGCAGATCTGCAGTCGAGCAAGGGAAAGACACAAATATTTGGTGATCTACTTTGAGGACATCATAGCGACCTTCCCTTACTCACTTTTGTAGGTTTTTGATTGTTAGTATTACATATATATTGTTTTTATCACTCTTGGGTATTTTATGGGTTTTGAGAGATGATTATGACTTGTATATCACTTTGTATAAACTTTACACTTGATATACATGTTTGATATAGATATGTTTACAGGGTTCCACATTTCGTTTGTCCGACTCCTTTACTTTATTGTTGAGTTATTTAATGTATTAATTGTTTCCGCTAACTTGTAAAACTTGAAAAATAATAATAACTCGACTTAAGATTATAAATTTACTTATATGGATGGATACAAAGGCTGATTAGGCCTGCGTAGACCTTATGAGGCTGACTTAAGGGAGGGGTCCACGTGGGCTTAGGCCAGGCGAGGCTCAGTTTGTTGGTAACTGGAGCCGTCGCAGTCCCCCTCCCTCCCAATTTTATTCATTTTTTCTTTTCTTTTCTTTTCTTTCTTCAAAAATCAACACCAATACTTTTATTTTTCTTCTAATCAAAGTGAGATCAACTCCGTAAAATCAAACTTCAAACAATAAATTAATTAAATCTACCAATTATTCAATCCATAAACATTAAAATTACATGAAATCATGAGTTATTTGGCTTAATCAAGATCTCCAAGTAAAAATTGATCTTTCTCCTTCATCAAAACCACCTCAAACATAAATGAGACTTACTATCCATCTCGCTCTTTTATCCTCTCTCTCATACACACACTCACACATACACACACGTAAAATATGTGTTTTGAGTAATCTCTAAGTAAATTAGGAGTTATTACTCATTTAATAAACTTGCGCTTTAAATATGTGATTTTGTTAATCCCCAATGTATCATTAGTGTCATGATCATATCGAAAGTCTTGATTTGTCATAAAAGTTGTTACGATTGACAGTTTAGTAAATGAGTCATTCAACACGTGATCCATGTGCCGAAAATTAAAAAACAAATAGTTGGGGATTAGATGAAGATATGCGATTGCAATAAACGGCTTGAAGCGGTTGCAACAGGATCTATGAATCAGATAATTGAAGATTTGATCTTATCCTCAACCGATTGAAGACTAACTAAGTATTATGAAGAGGATGAAGTTGCGATTCGAGGAATCATTACCACGTTTTTATCATGCAAGTATATGGTTTATATATTTATCAAAGTAATCGAGTACTGTACACCACTTATTCAGTTTACTTTGTATAGTGAACCTATTTTGTTCACTCATTTTAATGATTTGTAAAACCCAAAGGGGCTTGGGTGTTCTAGTGAGGGGGAGCCTTACAAATGAGATGAGTATTGTGTACTAAGGTCCACAGAGCTAAGTATGAGAAAGTGCTAAGTGGAGCTCAATGAGGGAGTCACACGAAGGAGTCTTGTAGTCCATTGTCTTTATACATTAGTGGAGTTTATGTCTAGGCATGGCCTCGTAGATGTAGGTTTTGAACCGAACTGCGATATAACATCTAGTGTCTTGGTTTGATTTATTTTTTCTGCTTACTTTATTTTTAAATACTTGCATTGATTATTGTTTCCCCGTTACAACCACCTTTGTATTCGGTTGTAACCTCCTTTGGTTATTTCAATTGGTATCAGAGCAGACACTATGAAGTTTTTGTTTACGGATACAAGTGAAATCCGTACTAACCACAATGTCTCAGGGAAACCAATCAAACTATCCTGAAGGCGTCTCATATACAAGACCACCATTACTCAACAATACAAACTATACGCGAAGAATGGTACATTCTATCCATCGACTTCAAAGTATGGAGGGCCATTAATAAAGGATACAAGCTGCCATAATTTGATGGAAAACCAAAGAATCATATGACTGGACTACTGATGGTGAGAAGATTTTATCAGCCAATGCCAAGGGATTGAACACAATTTTCGATGTTGTCAACTAAGAGCACCTTAAGCTCATCTCCTCTGTAAAGTGGCAAAAGTGGCTTGACAGATTCTCGAAATTTTTTTTATGTAACGAATGTGTTCGTGGGTTAAATATTATGTTGTTGGCTTATTAGTTTGAAACACAGAGGATGTATGAAGAATAAACAATAGTTGATTACACATCTAAACTCAAAGATATCATCAACCAAGCTCAATAACTGGGAAAGAAATGCTCCAACAAGAAATTGGTTCAAAAGGCAATCAGAAGTCTCCCTGCAAAATACAATGTGAAAATTGTTGTTATTCATGAGAATCTAGGTCTCAAAGATTTGAAGTTCAAAGAGCTCATGGGATCCCTTACCTCATATGAGATGCATCTGAGCCAACAAACGAAGTCCAGAGAATCGGCATTGAAAACAACATATCAAAACTTTAGTCCTAAGAAATATATAACTCATGAGGAAGATGATCTTGCTTTACTAACCAAAAAGTATAATAAACTGTTTCGAAAATCTCAGGGTATGAAGATTAGTGGTAAAATAGATACCACAAAGAAAGAAGTCGAAACAAAGAAAATAGACAAAAGAAAGCACACATGTAGAGAATGTGGAGGATTAGAGCATTTCCAGACAGAATGTCCATCCAAAAAAGGACAAATCACTGACTAGCACACGGAGTGATTCATATTCAAAAAATGAAGGAGATCATGCGAATCATCACATTACATTTACTATCGTGCATTTAGTTGCAACCGTCACCCTTGTGTTTGTAGTTGCAACTACATCCAAAAAACATAACTCTGCAAAATCAAAAGTCGATGTAAGTGATTCAGATGATTCTAATTATAATTTACCTAATCACACTAGTCATGTAGAGATGAAGGTAAATTATGCTGAGATGATCATGAAGTGGGAAGATGTTATTGCATGCAATCAAACACTTGAACATCTCCTTGAAGAAAAAGAGAAAGAGTTGATTAATGCAAAAGCAAAC
Source organism: Stephania yunnanensis (assembly GCA_039657365.1). Taxonomy (NCBI): domain Eukaryota; kingdom Viridiplantae; phylum Streptophyta; class Magnoliopsida; order Ranunculales; family Menispermaceae; genus Stephania; species Stephania yunnanensis. The sequence continues at coordinate 45,073,064 of CM077585.1, read as the reverse complement.
TGGAACATGTCGAGAGCACTATCAATAAGCGGAACAAATGGAAAGCCAAGCTTGATGATCTACTATAGCACGAAAAAGGATATGGTGATCACGGGGGTCTGGGTTTCCTTAAAGGATCATCCTTCAAGGTATCCCTCACCGAACCTATGAATTTTGTTAAAGCGCAACAACAAAATGGTTCTAATAAACAACCAAGAAGAAGGTTATGACCTACATGCTACTATTGTGACATCAAAGGACACATACCTCCTAGGTACTTTAAAATGATTTGAGAATCGACACGAAGACAACATGCATGAGATCACCCAAAAATGCTCAAGAAAAAGGACAACACCAACAAAATGATAAGAAATATTAGATTCCGAAAAGGACGTTTGTCATGATGTTCATATATCACTAAAGTCCATGTCATCTTTTGACTAGTACTTTGACAGTTGTTGTTCGATACATATAGCTGGTGATAACGGTCTTCTCATTAACTACCTATCTTGTATATAGGGATATGTCAAATTTGGAGATAGTGTGCGATTCCAGGTCATTAGAAAAGGAACTCTAAAGGTTCCTGGTTTACCTATTCTATAAGGAGTTCTTCATGTTGAAGATCTAAATGGGAATTTGCTTAGTGTTAGTTCGTTATGTGATTAAGATTTCTAAGTAAGTCTTACAAAAAATAGATGTGATGTATATGATGTAAAAGGAGAATGTATCATGATCAGAGAAAAGTCATCTAATAATTACTACTTGTTGCAATAGCTTGGTAGGTCCTGCTACAACTCAGTAGCAGACACAACATCTGTCTAGCATCAATGACTAGAAAACGTTACTATACGCACCTGAGAAAGCTGTTCAACTTAAAAAATAAAGAAGAGAAAGTCACAAACCATTCGATAAATGTAATACTTCAACAGTTCTCGAGCTCCTACAAATTGATCTAGTTGGACCCACTCAAGTGATAAGTTTGTGTGGAAAAAGATACATTCTAGTATGTATAGACAATTTTTCTCGTTTCACTTGGGTTCTCCTCCTAAAAGAAAAATAATATGCTTTCAAAAGTTTTAATGATTTGTGTTTGAATTTGATGAATGAAAAGATATTTTCTGGAGAACATATTATGAGGATTAAAAGCGATCACGAGAAAGAATTTGAAAATTCTAAGTTTTAAGAATTTCGCAAGGCTTCGGGAATACATCAAGAATTTTATGCTCCCAAAACACCTTAACAAAATGGGCTGGTCAAAAGGAAGAACATACATGTTTAGGAAATGGTGAAAGTCATACTCACGTCTAAGGATCTTCCAACCAAACTCTGGGTAAAGGCTGTGAACAAGACATTCTACACTATCAATAGAACTTTTTTCCATCTCTTTACTCTTAAGGCATCTTATAAGCTTTGGAAAGGTAAAAAGTTACTTACTTTCATATCTTTGGAATAAAATGTTTGTACTAAAAGACAGGGAAGTGCTAAAAACGTTTGACATAAGAAGCGAGGAAGCAATTTTCCTCGAATACTCCACAAGCAATAAAACATTCTGAGTTCTAAATCGACGTACCCAAAAAGTAATGGAAACAATCAATGTTTCTTTTTGCAGACTCTCCATCAGAATAGAAAGTACCACAAGTTGACAACAATGATAATGAAACGGTTCCACTTGCAACCACCAACAGTGATCCGATTGCAACCAAAGTTGAAGTCTCATCTGGTAGAGACGCTACACAAACTTCACAAATGAGTAAGTCAAAGTTGTCAACTGCTGTTCAAGAACCCTTAAATAGAATTCAGGAAGACCATCTACCACACAACATTATTAGGGAGAAATAAGAAGGAATATTGACTAAAGACACAACAAGAATAGACTACATGAGGTTATGAGGGTATGTCTGCTATGTCTCTACTGTCGAGCCTAAAAATATGTCCGATGCATTGCGGGATGAGTATTGGACCATAACAATGCAGGATGAGCTGAACCAATTCTAGAGACTTGACGTTTATACTTAAATGCCAAGACCATAACATGCCAATGTAATTGACACAAAGTAGGTTTTCAAGAACAAATATGATGTAGAGGGAGAAATGGTTAAAAATAAGGCTCGTCTAATATCTCAAGGGTACAATCGGGTAGATAGAATAGATTTTGATGAAACATTTGCACCTGTTGCTAGATTAGACTCTATTCATTTACTTCTTGTTGTTGCATGTTATTTTGGTTTTATATTATATCAGATGGACGTCAAAAGTGCATTTCTAAATGGTAAATAAATGAAGAAGTGTATGTTGAACAACCTAAATGATTCAAAAATCCTCCCTTCATAAACCATGTTTATCAGTTGAAGAAATCACTATATGGGTTGAAACAGGCTCAGCATGCCTGGTATGACCGTATTGCCAAGTTTTTGCTGAATCATGGTTATTGTCTTGGAACCATTGATAAGACAATGTTTGTAAAACAACAATCCACATTAGTCTTTATAGCACAAATATATCTTGATGATATAGTCTTTGGGTTGCTATAGTATGGTTGGTAGAAGCATTTTCAACAATATGCAAAAGGAATTTTAGATGAGCGTGGTTGGAAAGCTCACTTATTTCCTTGGTCTACAAGTTCACTAAACTAGCTATGGTACATTTTCTCACAATATAAGTATTTTTGCTCTTTGGTCAAGCAATTTTCTTTGGAACATGCAAAGCATGTAAGAACACTAATGGATACCAACGAGAAGTTCACTAAAGATAGGCAAGAAACTAGTAGATCTATCATTATATAGAAACATGACTGGAAGTCTCCTTTACCTCACGACTTGTAGACCAAATATTTCTTTCTATGTGGGGCTGTGTGCACGTCATCAAGTCATACCAAAGGAATTACATATGACAATAGTCAAGTGAATTATTGATATGTGGCAGGCTCATAAAACTTGGAATTATTATATTCATTTAACTCTAAATTTCTCTAGCTGGTTACAGTGATACTGACTGGGCAACGAGTGTAAATGATCGAAAGAGTACCTTTGGAGGATGCTTCTTTGCTAGAACTAATATGGTGTCTTGGTTCAGGAAAAAATAAAACTTTAGCTCACTTTCAACAGGTGAAGCAGAGTACATTGCAGTTGGAAGCTTTTGTACATAATTACTTTGGTTGAAACAAATGTTAATCACTACAACATCTAGTTACAATTGCTTGCTTTATTTTGTGACAACGAAAGTGCCATTGAAATCTCAAAAAATACTGTTCAACTTTCGAGAACTAAGCACATTGAGTTGAGGTATCACCACATCCGTGATCTGGTGGAAAAGAAGATTATCTCTATTGAATATGATCTCACCGAAAAATAATTGGCCGATATATTTACAAAAGTCCTTGATGCTTATAAGTTTGAATATTTGAGAGGGGCTAGTGGGTTATGTTTAAGCCTTGTGTAAGTCACAGTCATCATTCTCCCCAAATTTGTTTTTTTTCGAATAAACATTTTTTAATAAAAAAAATAAATAAATGGGGAGAAAAAATGTGCGTAGTGTTTCAATTAGAGTAATGTTGAACACCAACAATAATATTACCATTTATATATTCATTTAATTTAATTTGTTTTGATTTTATTTGTAATTATCAATAACTTTATTAATTAGGGGTTGGTGAAAGTTTAAAGGGAGATAAATAAGCATCAAGATAATCAAATTGAAGCCGTTGTTATTTCAGTTGATTTTCATCGTCTTCATCCTTACATCCTACCTTATCGATTGTATCGATTTTGATTACTTTGATATCTCAATTGATCATCATCTTTAAGTCTTTTAGAGCAGTTGCAACGAGACTAGCACCATGATTCGAAAATGAAGCTTTGCAAAGGGAACTATATTTCAGGCACCGGTTCAACCAAAAAGGAAAAACCAGTCAAGAAGTTGATGAAGGTATTGATTCCTACACCACTCATCATTATTCCACGATTATCCCCAGTTCAGGATAAATCTCCATCATCATCTGAAGGGCTTCCACCACTATTGAATAAGAAGTTTCCTCATGTAAGTAATCCACATTCGCCATCATTGATATATTCATATAACCCTATGAACTATGAACTCTTAGCATTAATAGTTCAAACATAAAGTGTGCATGTCACCTATGCATCCGATTAAGGTAAAATTGAAGAAAACATTAGGGAAAAACATGATGAAAAGGTATACAACTGGATGCTACAATAATGGTTGTTATGCCCAACAAACCCAACACTCAATAAGTGTCTAGAGAAGAGAACGTTCCAAGTACTACCACAGAGCCAATCGAAGGAAGTTTTAATGCTGTTCCTAATGAGCCTATTCCTGATGAGTCCATTTCTGATAAGCCCTTAGACACTACAGAGTAGGAAGTTCTTAATTTGCCTATGGACACAACAACTCCAACTATAACTAATCCAAAAAATGTCTTCTTCTTGATGAGACAGAAAGAACATAGTATGAAGCCACTAAAATACCTAATTAGCAAAATTCATAAGTTTGGGAAGCTTTGATGATCTAGAGTTGATCGATGATGAGCCTATCATTCCCAAGAGGGTAATGATGGTGATGATGAAACTACTCTATTATTATCATTAAAAAAACTAAAGAAGAAGGCCTTAAAGAAGAAAGCAAAAAAAGTCAAGGTTACTAATCTAATTCTAACAAGTGAACCCATAAGTCCGGTTGCAACAAAAGCATAAACTAAAAAGGTTTTTCCTCTAGTTTTGATTTTGAAGGACTAGATCCTCATAACAAGATTCCATATTCTGATAATGAAATGGAACAACCCAGAGTTAAGTTGGTCAACCAAAAAGGCTTGTCTTGCCGAATGCTAGATGAAGAAGTTGAAGCAAGATATAAAGGTCTCAAAGGAGAGAAATATCATGCAGAAACATTCCTTCACAAAGGGTCGTGAAGCGGAGAACTAGGTAGCTTTTCAAATTCTTGCCCTTTCTTTAGGATTTTCTTATTTCTAGCCAGATATAATGTGAGTTTGGTCAAGGAAGTTATGTAAATCTAAAGTTGGATGTATTTGATATTGTTTCCCATAATTTTTAACGAGTATATGTTCAGGGAAATTCATTGAGTTCTCACCTAGAGCTATCAATGAGTTTCTAGAATGTCTTAACAACAATAAATGACTAGATTTCATTACCGTTTTAGGAAGTTAAATAATATGTCTACCTTGATCACTACCATTACCCATAGTAAGGTGACCGGTTGGTCATAGAAGAAGGAGAAAAAAAAATAAATGACTGACAACCTTATACTTTAACTTATATGATCATATCACCAGTAATCTACTACCTACCCACCAGACTTGGGAATACATTTGATAGGGAGCTAGGGATTCTTCTTTATGCTATAAGGTAAGGGGCACCATGTGGTTTTGCTAAGATAACTTTTCGAGCAGTGTTGCAAAGGACTAGACCTTGGTCCACCTATGAATACTTGTTCTTTCCAAGTCTACTAACTAACTTTCCCAGTTATAAAAAAATACCAAAAGATAATCAGGATTCATGGAGTTCTACCAAAGTCAGAGGCATTTTCAACAAAATCAAGAGGGCGGACTTTAAAAATTTTAATTATTTACTAGTATCAAGTTAGTTGGTTACTTCATCACTATACATCTACTGCAACCCGGTAGTATTCTAGTTACAAATAATGGTGTCGAATCCGGACCCTCCAGAATCAAGAAGCTGAAACTGAAAAAGACTCGTGCTACAACTGAAGCAACTATATTCTCTGTGCTTTCTCGGTCATCACCAATTTCTCAAGCATATTCCGACTCAGAGCTGGATGGAAGTGATTTTTCTGACCTGAGGAAGGAGCAAGAAAAGGAACTGATGGCAGTGATTCGAGTCTTACGTAATAATCCATTTTAAAGGCTATTCGAGTTTCTGAAGCATATTGCTCCTAGACCACCTTGAGGTAGCAGCTGGTATGGTTCCCCCCGACTGTCTTATCTTTATGTTCTTACAAAATAGGAGAATTATTTGAAGTATCGAGGAGTTACAATTAATTTTTTTGAAGATACTATTTTTTTTACTTTCTTAATTCTTTTGGTTTGAAGATATTTCTGCTAGTAATTTTATTTGTGACATCAGGGTTTTATTGAAGACTATTTGAAAATGCTGACAGTATGGTGCAACCAAGAGGGTGAAGCGATTGCAACCACCATGGAAGTTGTTGTTTCTTAATTATATCAACAATATCTTTATTTTTTACTTTCTTTATAATGGCCTGAATTTAATTCTTCGTTATTAATGATGTGGTTGCAGATGTGGTTGACGACTCAAACGCTCGTGAGACCCGTAGCTAGGCCAATGCGCGCATAAAGCTTGGTAAATAGTTATTTTGTGCGTTTAAATGTTTAATTTACGATGTTTATATTAAAATAGATTAAATGACATCGCAATATGTGTATTTATATTAAATTTGACTTGCAAGATTGTTTGTCAAGTATTTGCCTCGATAAATGTGTCGACTCGGGTACCGAGTAGTTTAAAAGACTAAATACTAGGCCGTAGAAAATAATACACACATGAATAAAATGGGTTAAATAAATAATATGTAATGCATATTTGGTGGTTAGGGACATGGTAGTACGCGTATGTCACAATTTGGGACTCTAAAGCAAGCATTGGAACACTCGAAATACCATTTTTGGATTGAGAACAATGACAAGTGTGCCAATGGTATCATAATTGGAGTCATTACAGGTTGGAAATGGAGAAAATAATACTTATTGGATTGCCTTGAGATGCACAAGTGAGTAAGGATGCAATTTGGACTTTAAAAAGTCATATTTGACTTAAGTCCACCATCCTTTCTCTCTCCTTGTAACAAATCCAAAAATTGAAGAAGAAGAAGAAGAAGAAACAAGGGTTTTGAAGTTTTGACTTGGTGATTTGAGGAGCTTGGAGTGGTGGAATCATCAAAGCAAGGAGATATTCACAAACACCTCTAACTGTCTTTAACTTTTTAAAATATCTTTTGATCTAAATTTTATAATGAATTAAGAGGTGTTGGTGTGAATCTAATAGGGATTGTAAGTGGTTGAGAACATGAATAGTTGTTTTGGTAGGTTTTAAGTGCTATGAAGTTCAACATTAGTGTTGGACTAAGTGGTTAGTCATTCACATTCCTACCGAGATTTTGATGGAAACAAACAAAGTGAAAATGTACTAATCAAGTATTTCGGTTTGTGTTAAAGGATGCAATACAACACATCGGGAATATGGAGACAAACAAACAAGGTGAAAATGTATTCAAGAAATATGAAGAAATTGTCGGAATAAATGATGCAATACAAGACTTCAAGAGCATTCAAGAAATACAAGTTCAAGACTCGGCACAAATGAAGAAATGAAGAAGAAAAGTTCAAACCGAATTTGTAAAACCAATGTAAGGTATACAAATTCTTTCAAAAGCCAAATGCATTAGTTCATGCATACATCAAGTTTTCAAATCATTTCTCAAAGTCTTAAGTTGATTTCAAAATTTAAAAGTGGATTTTAAACACCTAAATAGGTAAATGAAGTTAAACAATGTGAAATCATGTGTGAATGGTCATTTACATATTAGAAGATCATTATAAATGTTTTTGAAAAAGAAAAACTTGTTTTTGAAATGTAAAACGAAAAGTTGCAGAAAGCCCCTAATAAGTTGTGAAACTTTGAATTTTCGTTTTCGGGGTTTGTAAAACTATCCGGACCACCCAAGTAAGCTTAATGAATCATATTAAACATGAATAACATGTTATATAAGGGTTGGTTAGGTCCCGGACAAGTTTAAGGGTTGCTAACACAAAGGAACAAATTACATATTCTGAAGTTCCTGAAGTTAGCGCGCTAATACTGTCGTTAGCGCGCTAAGAGAAGTGTTAGCGCGCTAACCCAAAGTATTAGCGCGCTAATTGCACTCTGCCTGCAATTTTTGACTTTTGGAAATCAAGCTTTGAATTTGAATTTTTGATTTCCTGGATTCCTAGAACGGCCATAAACGGCTATATTGGAATTCCTACCACTATAAAACCACCTCAAACTTGGTTTTAAATAAGAAGAGCAAACACACTCAAAATCAATAGATCTACAAGGTAGAAATCATATTTTTGTGAAGAAATAAGGGAGATCTCAGTGGCTGTTCTTTAGCTCACATATCCAGCACATTTGAGGCTTTCAAAAAGAGTTCAATAATCACTCCAGAGCTGATCTCTTCTGTCATTCTTCTGGTTGTAAGAAATTTCTAGATCTACAAATCTTACTTGTGCTTAATCTATATATTTTGAGTAATTGATTTGAAAATCATTTTGGTATGTGTGTTTGAACATATTCTCTGAGTTTTTGTACTTAAAATTTATACTCCCAAACTCTGAGATTGATTAGAACAAAAGTGTTGCACCTAAACTTGATTCTTATCAAACTTTTGTTCTTAGCCTTGAAATCGGTTTTCATACGAATGTATTAAGTTTTTGAAACGATTTCAAATTTGGAATTTGTAACAACATCTTCTCTGAGTTTTTGTACTTAAATTTATCTTATCAAACTCTGAGATTGATTTGAACAAAAGTATTGCACTTAAACTTGATTCTTGCTAAACTTTTGTTCTTATACTTGAAATCGGTTTCACACATATATATTAAGTTTTTGAAACGATTTCAGATTTGGAATTTGCATCAACATCAGTAACATATTTGCATATTCCATTTATACTCACACTTGCATGCATAAGAGTTAGGCTCTAGGTGGCTTGCTTGTGTTTGAATTTGATACCACTTTTGTTGTAAAGTGTATCTTTGTATTTCCAGCAGAATTGTTGTAATTGAATGATTGTAAGACTTAGTGGGATCTAAGTCGAAAGGAAAAATCCTAGTTGCGGCTAGGTGAGAAAAATCCTAGTGGAGTCTAGGTGGGAAAAAATCCTAGTTGCGGCTAGGTGGGTAAAATCTTAGAGGAGTCTAGGTGGGAAAAATCCTAGTTGCGGCTAGGTGGGAAAAATCCTAGTTGAGGCTAGGTGGGAAAATCCTAGTTGCGGCTAGGTGGGAAAAATCCTAGTTGAGGCTAGGTGGGAAAAATCCTAGTTGCGGCTAGGTGGGAAAATCCTAGGTGATGCTTAGGTTGTAACACTTATTGGTAATATAAGTGGGTTGAAATCCTAACTGAGGAGGTTAGGTAGTGGATGTAGATCGTTGGATCGAACCACTATAAATCTTGTGTCACTTTATATTTCCAGCATTTCTTTTACTTGCATAGCTTATATATACATCATTGTTGTAAATTACGCACAAAGTTTTTAAAAGGGCAAAAACTACTCGGTAACCCAATTCACCCCCCCTCTTGGGTGACCTTCAATTGGTATCGTAGCGGGTTATTGCTCAAAGTGTTACTAACGTATCTTTGAGTGTTTTTGTGCAAGGATGCAAACTTTAGATCCTTTCCTTCGGGAAGGTAATTCTTCGGTTAGGCCTCCATATTTTGATGGAACCAATTATGCTCATTGGAAAGTAAGAATGAAATTTTATATTAGAGCACAAAATAGATTTTTATGGGATGTAATTGAAAATGGTTACACTCCACCTAGGGTAAGCCATTGAAAGAATACACCACGGAGGAGATAAAGCTTGAGCTTTCAAATGATCAAGCCGTAAATCACTTATTTTGTGCACTTAGTGAAAATGAATTTAACAGAGTAAGTGCGTGTCAAACGGCAAGGGAAGTATGGGAGAAGCTTGAGGTACATTATGAAGGTACCATGCAAGTAAAGAAGACCAAGCCGAGAATTCTTGAAGAACATTATGAAACTTTCCGAGTTGGGGCTGATGAAGACATAGCCACCGCCATCACTAGATTCACAAAGCTACTAAATGAGATCAAGAATCTAGGAAAGAACTATGATCAAGAAACCTCGTGTATAAATTCCTTAGAGGCTTGCCTAAGGAATGGGATGCCAAGAAATACGCTATCCAATCAGCTCAAAATCTTGGAGATTATACATTCGATGCATTATGCGGAGAGCTAACAGATTCATGAATTTGAACTAAAAGACAGAGCTAGATTGGAAGCACTAAATGGAGGTACTAAAAGCTCGAGAAAAAGAAATCGCTTTAAAGGCAAGTAGCTCCCCAAGTACATCGGTAGAGGTCATTGAAAATGAGGAATCATATGATGAAAATGATCTTGAGAAAGAAGTAGCTATGATCTCAAGAAAGCTCAATCGGGCCGTGTACAAACGAGACAAGTACAAGAAGAAGCTTCAAGTGAAAGCAAGGAAGGAAAACCAAACGAAATAATATGCTACGGTTGCGGCAAACCGGGTCACGTCAAAACGGAGTGCAAAGCCAAGAAGGTATTTGACAAAGGAAAGAAGAGTTTCAAAGCAACTTGGGATGACTCATCATCATCAAGTTCGGACTCAAATCGAAAAGTGAGAAGGCAATATTTTGTCTCACGGCACAAGGCGAGGTAAACTCTAATGTTTTTAATTTTGATAATGTTAATGATTTGAATGATATTCCAAATCTTGATAAGCTTAGGAAAGAATTGAAAAAGGAGGTCAAAAACACTAAACAACTCAAAAAGAGTTTGACCATTGCAATTAGTGAAATAGAGTCACAAAATGAGATCATTGATGATCTTCAAAATGACTTAAATGAAGTCATAAAGGAAAGAGATGCTTTAGTCAAGGAAGTAGAGGACTTGACTAGCACAGTGCATAAGTTTACAAATGGTAAACAAATGTTTGACATGATGTTAGGAGCACAACGACGTGCACTTAATAAAAGAGGCATAGGTTACGGAGCAAACTTGTTAAGCTACAAGAAATTACTAAATGATGATCGTAGATGCTATAAATGCAACAAGACTCACATGGTCAAGAAATGTGTATTACAAAAGGTAAAAATGGGTAAACTAGCATGGGTAGCAAAAAATGTTTATGACACTAACACTCTCGGACCCAAAGGTGTTTGGGTACCAAAATCTAGTGTGTTTCCCATAGTATAGGATGCGAGGAAAAGCACCCCATGGTACTTGGACAAAGGGTGCTCAAGACACATGACCGAAGATGCACTTCAAGTTATTGAACTAAAGCGGCATGATGGTGGAAAGGTTACGAGATTGGAGACAACAACAAAGGAAGAGTTATTGGTCTCGAAACTGTTGGTAACAATTTACTTTCTATTTCTAATGTTTATCTTGTTGATGGTTTGAAATTTAATTTGCTTAGTATTAGTAAATTGTGTGACAAAGGATTTCATATTATGTTTGAATCATCAAAATACATTGTTAGAAATGAGAAGCATGAAACCTTGTTTATTTGCATATATAGATAAAAACGTTTATGTTATTAACTTTGATGAGATAAAGATGCAAAATGTTTCATGTTTGAATGCACAAAGTAAATGTGATGCATGATTGTGGCACCGTAGATTAGACACCATTCTCTCGTGTGATCACATCCAAAAGGGAAATGTTAAAACTCATCCATGTGCCCATATACTCACTAAGCCTTTGCCTAGAAAACAAGTTTTTAAAATTCGGCGTGAGTTAGGCATGTCTCGAAAATTGGACCTTCTACATATGTTCTAGTTATTCCAAACATTTTTATATGGTGTTAGTGAAGTGTCCATGAAGTTTGAGAAGAATCGGAGCTAAATTGCAAAAGTTCAAAATTTTTGTGTCAAAAATTCCAGAGAGTAATTAGGGCGCTAATAGAGCAAATTAGCGCGCTAACATTACCCCCGTGACCGAAAAATTCCGAGAGGAATTAGCACGCTAATTCAGTCCATTAGCGCGCTAATGTCGATCGAGCGGGGTTTTATAACCTAAATTTTTCACAACACACTCACCTCAAACACAAGTATCTCGTCTCCTCTTGCCAAATCCACTCTCCGTGTACTCTCCACCGTGATCTCCACTCCTTTAAGGTACAAATCTTCTCCATTCTTTGTTGATTCCTTCCATTTTCGTTTCAATATGTCATCACGTCGCCCTTCAAACCGCCCCTCTTCTCGAACGGGTGCACCTACCGTTCCCAATCCATCTCGACCTACCCAAGCAACGTCCTCACGACGTCCCTCTAGTCGTCGTATTGTCCAATCCTCTTCATCTAGTGATGAATCCACTCACCTTGTCTCACCTCCGGCAAATGCCCCACTACGTGAGGGTCGTACCAAAGCCATCCATGAGTCTTCATCCGTACTAGAATTGGTAGCTACACGGCTAACGGACGCTAAAATTATTCGACCCGCAATTGTCGATGTCGCCTTCTTTGATAAGGCTCATCTCCCAATTCGGGAAATTCTTGACGCGGCGGGGTGGACTACTTTTTGTACGCATCGGTCTAACTATAACCCCCCTCTAGTTAGAGTCTTCTATTCCAACCTTGAAACCACAAATCAATTTGTACTTCGTTCATCCGTTGGTAGCCGAGCCATCGAGATTACACCAGAAAATCTCGCTCAACGGCTTCACCTCCCATTGCACCCTCCATCGACCACGGTTGTGTGCAAATTCTTGAGTTGGCCATTTGACCGTTTAGAAGTTCTTAATTCCTTTCTACGGTCCAAAAGTAACTTAACCGTCTATCCGACCGGTATCACGGATACCGATTTTAAGTTAGTACCACACCTTCTTCACAGGGTACTTCATAAGGTCATTCTTCCGAGAGGTGGTAGCAAGAACTATGTCACTCTTCTTGACATGTTCATACTAGGTCATCTATTTCTCATGCTACCCCTCAGTCTTCCCCACATTCTCATTGGCTATATGACTAGCACATGTAGCGCAGGTCGTCATCTTCCATACGCTCATGTTATCACATCCTACTTGGAGTCTGCCCAAGTAGATCTCGCGTTAGGCGGTCGTCCTCTCAGTATATTTGATTCCATTGACATGGCCACATTGAAAGCCATGAAATACAGATATATTCGTGAGAGGAAGCAGTGGACTAGGGACGAGGCTATTCCATTTAGTCAGCATCACGGCGGTTACGAGTCTCCTCTCTCTACGGACTATCCTTTTGATGCGCCAGATTATTTGGAGTACAGCTATCACCTTGGTGATGATGACCAGGCTGGTGATGAGGGAGAAGCATGTCACAATGATAATGATGGTGATCATGAAAGAGCTCAAGATTCTACGATTCGGAGCAGCAGCACGAGGAATCAGCACCGCCTCCACACCCTTCTACATTCGGCGGCTTAACACCTCCTCCTAATATGTCACCTTCGTTGGCATATGTATCGGCACAGCTGGGCTACTTGCACGATTATATGACTCAATCATTCAATGCCGTCGAGACGACTCTTCGGAATCACAGTGATCGGCTTCGTCGTATTGAGAGTCAACGGCTTCCAGCTCGGCCAGTGCGAGATGACCACGCTTCTAGTTCTGACCATCCACCACCATCGTCTAGAAGAAGCGTTTAGATACACCTCGATGAGCATTAGGCTCCCATATGTTAGTCTTAGGTGTTCTAATTTGTCAAACTCATGTTAAGCCACAACAATGTTCTCATCACTTTTTGCTATTTATATCATGATTTTTGCGTATCTCTGAGTTTTCTTTATGGCTATTTTGTGCTTCACTATGTTTTCTAGTCTATGCATGTGTATCGCTTCCGTATGTTCTTTATTGATTTGCATAAAGTAAGGGGGAGAATGCTTTTATCTTGGTATATTGCTTATTGATAAGCATAAAGTGAGGGGGAGAGTTTATTTCTCTCGTATTGTTTGAATCGTGTCTATCTTTGCAGATACTTGACCCCATTGTCTTAATAATATCAAACGGGGGAGAAAAGGTAGAACTTGAAAGGGAGATATTGTGATATCTTTGCTATTGTTATAATTTTTGAAAGGACGATATGAAAGGGTGTTATTTTCATTGGTATATATTGGTATCGGGTTCATAATTCTCATTTTTACTGGTATCAAGTTGATAAGTTAATATTATTGATTTTTGTAACTGGTATCAAGTTAATAATTTTAACCCGCATATATTGGTATACTTGAAAAAGTTGTTGGTTTTTTTTTTTTTTTTTTTTTTTGGTATACATGAAAGGGGAGAAAAATTGTGGATGCTTGACCCCGCTTTTTGATAATATCAAAAGGGGGAGAAAAATGTGGTGAACTTGAAAGGTTTGAAGTTTGAAAAATGTGGTGTTGAACTTGAAAGATTTTTATCTTGGTCGTTGGTTTTGAACTTGCATATTTGAAGTTAAATGTGGTTAAACTTGAAAAGATTGATGTGTTGAATGTGATATACATTTAGATTGTGTTTTCACACCTTTAAAGTTCACATTGTTTGTTATCATCAAAAAGGGGGAGATTGTTGGACTAAGTGGTTAGTCATTCACATTCCTACCGAGATTTTGATGGAAACAAACAAAGTGAAAATGTACTAATCAAGTATTTCAGTTTGTGTTAAAGGATGCAATACAACACATCAGGGAATATGGAGACAAACAAACAAGGTGAAAATGTATTCAAGAAATATGAAGAAATTGTCGGAATAAATGATGCAATACAAGACTTCAAGAGCATTCAAGAAATACAAGTTCAAGACTCGGCACAAATGAAGAAATGAAGAAGAAAAGTTCAAACCGCAATTTGTAAAACCAATGTAAGGTATACAAATTCTTTCACACAAGCCAAATGCATTAGTTCATGCATACATCAAGTTTTCGAAATCATTTCTCAAAGTCTTAAGTTGATTTCAAAATTTAAAAGTGGATTTTAAACACCTAAATAGGTAAATGAAGTTAAACAATGTGAAATCATGTGTGAATGGTCATTTACATATTAGAAGATCATTATAAATGTTTTTGAAAAAGAAAAACTTGTTTTTGAAATGTAAAACTGAAAAGTTGCGGAAAGCCCCTAATAAGTTGTGAAACTTTGAATTTCGTTTTCGGGGTTTGTAAAACTATCCGGACCACCCAAGTAAGCTTAATGAATCATATTAAACATGAATAACATGTTATATAAGGGTTGGTTAGGTCCCGGACAAGTTTAAGGGTTGCTAACACAAAGGAACAAATTACATATTCTGAAGTTCCTGAAGTTAGCGCGCTAATACTGTCGTTAGCGCGCTAAGAGAAGTGTTAGCGCGCTAACCCAAAGTATTAGCGCGCTAATTGCACTCGGCCTGCAATTTTTGACTTTTGGAAATCAAGCTTTGAATTTGAATTTTTGATTTCCTGGATTCCTAGAACGGCCATAAACGGCTATATTGGAATTCCTACCACTATAAAACCACCTCAAACTTGGTTTTAAATAAGAAGAGCAAACACACTCAAAATCAATAGATCTACAAGGTAGAAATCATATTTTTGTGAAGAAATAAGGGAGATCTCAGTGGCTGTTCTTTAGCTCACATATCCAGCACATTTGAGGCTTTCAAAAAGAGTTCAATAATCACTCCGTAGTGATCTCTTCTGTCATTCTTCTTCCGTTGTAAGAAATTTCTAGATCTACAAATCTTACTTGTGCTTAATCTATATATTTTGAGTAATTGATTTGAAAATCATTTTGGTATGTGTGTTTGAACATATTCTCTGAGTTTTTGTACTTAAAATTTATACTCCCAAACTCTGAGATTGATTAGAACAAAAGTGTTGCACCTAAACTTGATTCTTATCAAACTTTTGTTCTTAGCCTTGAAATCGGTTTTCATACGAATGTATTAAGTTTTTGAAACGATTTCAAATTTGGAATTTGTAACAACATCTTCTCTGAGTTTTTGTACTTAAATTTATCTTATCAAACTCTGAGATTGATTTGAACAAAAGTATTGCACTTAAACTTGATTCTTGCTAAACTTTTGTTCTTATACTTGAAATCGGTTTCACACATATATATTAAGTTTTTGAAACGATTTCAGATTTGGAATTTGCATCAACATCAGTAACATATTTGCATATTCCATTTATACTCACACTTGCATGCATAAGAGTTAGGCTCTAGGTGGCTTGCTTGTGTTTGAATTTGATACCACTTTTGTTGTAAAGTGTATCTTTGTATTTCCAATGAGAATTGTTGTAATTGAATGATTGTAAGACTTAGTGGGATCTAAGTCGAAAGGAAAAATCCTAGTTGCGGCTAGGTGAGAAAAATCCTAGTGGAGTCTAGGTGGGAAAAAATCCTAGTTGCGGCTAGGTGGGTAAAATCCTAGAGGAGTCTAGGTGGGAAAAATCCTAGTTGTGGCTAGGTGGGAAAAATCCTAGTTGAGGCTAGGTGGGAAAATCCTAGTTGCGGCTAGGTGGGAAAAATCCTAGTTGAGGCTAGGTGGGAAAAATCCTAGTTGCGGCTAGGTGGGAAAATCCTAGGTGATGCTTAGGTTGTAACACTTATTGGTAATATAAGTGGGTTGAAATCCTAACTGAGGAGGTTAGGTAGTGGATGTAGATCGTTGGATCGAACCACTATAAATCTTGTGTCACTTTATATTTCCAGCATTTCTTTTACTTGCATAGCTTATATATACATCATTGTTGTAAATTACGCACAAAGTTTTTAAAAGGGCAAAAACTACTCGGTAACCCAATTCACCCCCCCTCTTGGGTGACCTTCAATTAGGAACACAGCGGGTTATTGACACAATCAAAGTTGTTACTAACGTATCGATTATAAAGTTTGATTGTTACTTGTGTGAGCAATGGATGAAGTTGTGTAACTTTAGATAGAATTTGTCCTCTCATATAAAGGTCTAGTGGATCCTCGATGTGTTAGACTGTTAAAAGGCCTCTAAGCATATATTGATCAATGTCAATTGGATGTTTTCTCTACTTGAGATCGAGACTAGTACGATTGAACATGTTGGATGACAATTCCATGCCTTATGTTTGATCAAAAGGATATCGTGTGACAAAAGGATGTTATATACACTGATTAGGTTGTATCGATTTGATATTCGTAAACTTGGGTAGTCATAATGTCTTGCTAGAGCCATGACTTGTATACCAAAATGTGTTTTGGTACACCACGTTGTATGAGCCTATTGGGCGCATAAAATGGTTTTGAGAGATTTTAAGATGATTGAAAAAATGAATTTTATGTGATAAAATTATTTTGTGCACTTGTGTATTACATGATACTTTTTACGTAGGGTAAGTGCGTGTCATAACGGCAAGGGTAAGTATGGGAGAAGCTTAGGTACATTATGAAGGTACCATGCAAGTAAAGAAGACCTTGAAGAACATTTTTTTCGATATTCACAAACACCTCAACTTTTTGCTCTGGATCTTTTGATCTAAATTTTATTCTATTAAAGAGGTGTTGGTGTGAATCTAATAGGGATTGTAAAGTGGTTGTTGAATAGTTGTTTTGGTAGGTTTTAAGTGCTATGAAGTTCATAGGTTTCTATTGTGGTTGTTGTTGTTATTGGTGGAGGGGTTTAAAACGCAGAATTTTCAACAAAATTGCTATCCAGAACGCAATTATAATAATGTTCTTCCTGACAAGAATGTATAGCTGCTTAGGAATCTAGCGCGCTAATTCCTAGCTCTAGCGCACTATATATTGCAGTTTTGACATTATTTTTGCTAAGTAACTTAAAATACATCCAATTGACTAAAAATTAATTATTAATGGAAATAGGTCCTTTCAGGCGATAATTAGGATATTTGGGATTAGGCAAAGTTGGAACGAGTGTTATTTATCGGGACACGGAGTGCGGTTTGAGGTGTTTAGTATCCCAACTGAAATATTTTGAGTAGTACTTTATTTTATTTTTGAATTCATATTTTGTCTTTCAAAACTTTATTCTTTGTGTGATTTAATGGATGGACTTTGAGGCTCTCCCTTTGTGCCATTTCTATTTGTATGTCCACTAGGCCATAACACGTGTGCTAGGGATCTCGGTAAATACGTCAACTTGAAAGTCGCGTCAGGGCACGTGTGGGTATGTCGTTGGTTCCACGCCAACCACCTAGCGGATCTAGATACTAGCCTTACTTGAGTGCTACTCGTCGGCAGTAGTCTATGGGGAGTCCGAAGTATGGCGCTAGTCTAACCCTAGGCTCTAGGAATACACTTTGAGCTTTCACTCTTACTTATGCATGCGATGATCACGGTTGCCTATATTTATTTCCATATATTTATTTAATAGTTTAATTTAAGTTCCAGTATTTACTTTCTTTATTGCTCACATAATTTTCTTTTGGATACTCACTCTGGACTTGTCATCTACCTTTTTGTGATGGCTTGAGTGCATATCCTAGTACAAGTCGTGGCAAAGGCAAGCTTCCGGATACATGTGATTCAGAGATATATATCCAGGCTTCTACGTTTTTATTATATATACTTTATTTTCATTTTGGGGATTTAGGATTGTGAGATACTTTAAGACTATATTTTTGATATTTTGATACATTTAGGTGTAGTTTTGCTCTTTGATGATATATAGGTTTTCTACTCTAGGTATCAGAGTTAAATGAATAACTATAATGTTTAACTATTTTAGATTTTCATGGTAAAATATTTTTGCCATGATTTATTATGGTTTAAAATGATCTTAAATGATGACTTGAGTTCAGTAACAATTTAAATAGTAAATTGTTGTTTATTGAGGTTTAATAATGATTAAATGATGGAGGATATATCATGTGGGACACAGCTTGTGTTGGTAGGCCAGGTTGTGGGCCTTCATTGGCTCCCGTTTCGGTCTATTTGGAAAATGGGTCTTTACATCTTTAATTTTTGTTATTATTGGAAGAGCACTAAACATATTAAAGACTTAAGTGACTCTTTATGATGGAGCAGTATTTTAGCTAATTCATCGTGTGATTATTATATATGCTCATAACTCATTTACTATTGTGATAACATAATGACAATGGGAGATCGTTAGTGTCATAATCATATCGACAATCTTGATTTTCATAAAAGTTGTTACGATTGACAATTTAGTAATTCAGTCATCCAACATATGATCCATGAGCTCAAAATTAGAAGAGAAACAATTAGAGATTGGATGAAGATATCCGGTTGCAACCGATGACTCGAAGGAGTTGCAACAAGATATCTGAATCAGACAATTGACTATTTGATCTTATCCTCAATTGTCTGAAGAATAATTAAAGATTATGAAGAGGATGAAGTTGCGATTCAGAGAAATCATCAATATGTTTTATCATGCAAGGGCATGGTTGTTTAGAGTCCGATATTAGACAAATCTTACGGTTATAGTTAGGATTGGGTGTTCCAGTTTGGGGAGCCTCACATACGAGAGGAGTCTTGTGTATGTAAGGTCCACAAAGCGAAGTATGAGAAAGTGCTAGGAGGAGCTCAATGAGGGAGTCATACGAAGGAGTCTTGTAGTTCGTTGTCTTCATACATTAGTGGGATTTACGTCTGGACGTGGCCCCTCAAATGTCGGTCTCGGACCGAAATGCGATAACACATCTGTTGTCTTGGTTTGATTTATTTTTCTTCAGACTTTATTTTTAAGTACTTGCATTGATTATTATTTCCTTGTTACAATCACGTTTGTATTAGGTTGTAACCGTCTTTGGTTATTTCAGTATGGTTCATGTTGGGCCACATCTCTTCACTTAGGACTTTACATTTTTTTTGTTCGACCTTCCCACATGTATCCCATAATACATCATACTCGCTAAAAATTTAAGCCCAAACCTTAGGAAATCAATTGGTTTATTTTCAACTAAATGACTAAACTTAACCAATTTATTATTATTCTTATTGTTTTGATCAAGTGACTTAGGTATATCAATTATTTTCTTTCATTAGAACCTAAGCTCTAATTGATCTCGTCAACCTACCCAATTGCCCTAGTGCGCAAACATCTCAAAGGAGTTCTTGTTCACAAAATAGGCGATAAAATGATATAAACTTAAGTTTGCATGTGTATATAACATATATACCAGCCTCACATAATAATAAAATATTATATTTACCTTGATATCGATGCTCAAGTTCTGACGAGTGGCCACGTAGGATTTGTTGTCTCGTTAGGGTCCTATTAGGCGAATGATTAGAATTAGGTTTATTAAGGTCGTTATAAATTAACGTAAAATCCTATCTATTGGGATTTATAACCATATCAAATTTGAGTCTATCTCCAACTAGGAGTCTTTATCTTATTATGATTAATAGTTACCGTGTAATTTGAGTAAATCTTGAATGTTGCTTCCCACGGACTTGATATGTCCTTAAATATTACGGTTGCTTATATGTCAAGCCAACGCTTGCCTCGAGATCATAAGTATGATCCACATATCTTGAGTATCTCGAGGCAAGTAATACATTATTTCATATCACTTATCCCCTTCCCCCCTCTCCAACCCCACTCCTTAGCAATTGAACTCAATTTGATAAGGAGTAGATTAATTTTGTAAGGCCTAAATTGAGTCTTTTGAAATTAGCTCATTTTCATTTAGGAGCTAAATTGAGTTTCTAGACTTTGCAATTAGCTCCTTTTTATTTAGGAGCTAAGTTAGTGTTTCTACACTTTATTTTAGGACATTTTTTAAGAAGCTAAATTGAGTATCTAGACTTTGTATTTAGCTATGTTTTTTATTCAGGAGCAATCTTTGTGTCTCTGCATTTTGATTTAAGTCTTGTTTTTTAGTAACTTAATTGAGTCTTCAGACTTTATAGTTAGCTCATTTTTTATTTGGGAGCTAACTAGAATATCCGGACTTTATAATTAGCTCATTTTTATTTTGGAGCTAAGTTGGTGTCTCTACATGTTTGATGTGGCACAACTTAATTTTATATATGCCAACGAGTCCAATTACACGTGTTAAGGCGAAGTCCAAAAAGTCAATAAAAGGAGCATTGAAGTCCCATGAGTTAGTGCGGTGTATTTGAGTTGATCGGGAGTTAGATTTTATGAAGCTGGATGCCTCATTGGATAAAAATGCTATCTTTGCCCAAACAAATGCATAAGTCATATGTGCTTGCTTTACATTATTAAAACAAGATTTTTTCTGATAACGTAAATAGTTGGACAGGTCCAATTCATTCAATCTTGCAGCGAAAATTAGGATAAACTAAATTACTAATTTTTGTCGATTTTTGATTGAGTAGTTTATTGAAGCCTAAGTTGTTTTTGTTATTATTTAGAACAAAATTGAGGTATTATTTCTAATTCTTGAGTCATTTTGTAGTCTATATAAAGGCATACATAGCAAATGTTCAAGGACCTTTGATGAATTAATATAATTGAGTATTTTTTTTAGAGTTCTTTTGGCCATAGTGTTTTTTCTTGAATCCAATTGATTTTTTATATAACAAGGTTTATTGGGGCGTTGTTTCCTCAGGGTAGAGGTGACACCAAGGTTTCTTGATCCATTACATGTTTAAGGGTTATGATTTTTGTCATACCAAAGTTCCATACTCCAATTAGTGAGTATTGGGGTTGAAATCTACTTTTTACGCCAAGGCTCTTTGTTCCAATGTGAACACTAGGTCACAATTCTCCTTCATCAACATAGATTTTAGAGTTTTTAAGATTTTATGTGGGTTTCCAACGTAAGATTGTGTAGACGTTGATTTAGGTATTTGTTTTGTGGAGCTAAATTGGGTCTTTAAACTTTGCAGTTAGCTATTTTTTATTTAGAATAGCTAAATTGGTGTTCTTACATTATTTTTTTTTTTGGTTTTTCTTAAAGAAACTAAATTGACTTTGTAGTTAGCTCTTTTTATATTAAGGAGCTAACTTGAGTATCTGGACTATATAATTAGCTCATTTTTTTATAATTTAGGAGCTAAGTTGGTGTCTCTACACTTTGATTTAGGTCCTTTTTTAAAGAGCTAAATTGAGTCTCCATACTTTGTTGTTACCTCATTTTATATTTAAAAACTAAGTTGGGTTTCTAGGGCTAGTGATATAAAATGTCCATAGAACTTCCATTATCAACCAATGATCTTTTGACTATAAAATTCCCTACCAAGATTTCTATGACCAATGGATTATCATGTGGGTATTTGATACCTTCTAAATCTTTATCGGTGAAGACTATCTCACGCTCCATTCTAGCCTTTTTGGGTGCTCTATCTACCACTAAAGCCAATTGAGCATATGCCATTCTTAAAGAAGAAGAAATTCCACCTATTGTTGGTCCTCCAGATATCGTGTTTATGACACCTACAATGACCCTATTAGTATTTTATCTATCGACGTCTTTTTTTTTTGTTGATCTTCCCTTCTCCGTATTTTATTGTTGTTCTTCAAGAATTGACTAAGGTGCCATTTTCGAACCAAGAACTCGATCTCTTCCTTCAACTGCCCATAGTCTTTGATTTCGTGGCCATGATCTTTATGGAGGCTATAATATTGATTTTTATTTCTTTTAGTAGCTCATGCTCTCTTGAGTTTTGGTTATTTGACCAAAGGTTCCGACTCAATGGCATGAAAAAGATGTCCTTTTGAAGAATTAAGAGGAGCGTACTAATTGAATCGCGCAATAGCACTAGAGGTTGTGTTTAACTTCGATTACTTTTATTGAAATCACACATCATGTCACCTTTTAGTCCCATTTTTTGATCTTTTATCTTCTCTTTTTCGGGTTAGATGACTTCTTTAACAACCATGTATTTTCATGTATTCCATTGAAGTTCAGCCATATTTGGTAGTGGATTCTTTGCTAAATAGACCGTAAAGTGCTCATTCATAGTCCCATTGGTAAAGGCTACAACTGCGATTAATTAGTCAAAATTCGAGACTTTCAAGGCATTTTTAGTAAATCGCCTAGTATAATCTCTAAGAGACTCCCCACTTCGTTGTCGAACAATCATAAAAGATGCAAAACTCTTTGCATATGTCTTCCCATTGCGTTACAACTTCATTGTTTATTTTTAGGCTCCAAGAATCTTGGCGACGTCCCCTGTGTGTCCCAGCACTGTCCCTTGTGATTCATAGTGTCGCCACTGCTCCGGACCTCTAGAGTTAATTATCTTCATTTTTCTTTCTCTCCCATGCCATGTCATGTCTCCCCTTAGTGTCAATATATGCTCCCGCGACGTCGACTCTAATTTCGTGGGCTCTTGCTACTTTTCTTTTAGTTTTTCCTTGATTTCATCCAATATACCTTAATTATCTAAAAATGCAATAACACCTTGAATTAGCACTCATTTGTAGATATTTATACTAAATATAATACTAAACTAACCCTATATATACATATAAATAATTCTTATCATTCCTTCAAAGTTTGAGGGAACGCCTTTCACTTTACGGTGCCCAACACTCTATATAAAGAGAAGAACAACATTGAAGTTTAGGATATGTCTGAAAGAATCTCTAGTCCCATCATATTTTTTATGGTTGGCATTTTAAGCCCTATTGGTAAAGGTTCATCCAAGATTTCTAGAATAGAAGGTTGTGGCCCGAACCATGCGTATTATTTGTTCAATAGTATCTTTGTGTGGAATTGATTTTCTAAGACGCTCCCAACTTTTTCATTCAACATCCTTTTTGATCCTGTGTTCATGGTTAGGATTATAATGGTCCTACTTAAAATCTCCAAAGGCCTCATTTCGGCTTTGATTACGATTTAACCCGCTTAAGATATCAACTTTCCTTTGTAATCTATTTACTTATTCCTTCAGCTTAGCCACTTTGTTTTTGGCTGGTGGGTCTCTGACCTTTTGTTTTTCTTGTTCAATCCTTCGTCTTTCTATTTCGTCCCTTAAATTAGGATCTCTTGCGTTAGAAACACTATGTGCTTCTTCAACATTTTTGGATGGTGCATGCCTCGACATGCTTTCTTCCTAGCCCCCATCTTGTGATGGAAGATGAGATTGGTTTCGCCTTAATCGGCCATTAAATGGGTTTTGTGTCCCGGCTTTTCGAGTTGTGACTGCCATGTCGTCCTTCTAACGCTGAACTGTTGTAAAAACTGGAAGGGGTACATCAAGTCTTAAGATGACAATTTATGCGCACTATCTAAACCTTCGCATGTCGTCCAAGCCCTAACCATCTCATAAACAAATCTGTAAAACAAAGTCCCCAGAGGTTGGCCTTAATAGGAAGCATTCATTTCAAGTTAGATAGGAGGTCAATAACTTTTTAATTAGGCTAGATGGGAATCGGACGTACCTTGTTGCTCAACATACCCATGTATATATAATTAGCATTAAATCTTATATTTAAGATTCATTACCTTCTCAAATTTGAGTCCATCTCCAACTAATATTCCTTGTCTTATTAAGATTGACAGTTACACTACAAGGAAAATGAAATTTAGAAATAGAATTAGCAACGGAATTAAGTTCCGTTGCTAAAAAAAGTAGTTATATACGGAATTGGGACGGACGAATTCGGAGAATGGAATTGAGACGATCAGAGGCGGAAATAGAGACGGGAATAGAGACGGTATTAAATTTCGTTTCTAAAAAATGGCGCCAACATTCCCACCAAAACTTTGTTTTCTTATAACCGTTCATCAAATCTCAAGATTTGTGCATCAAATCTCGAGATTTGTGCGTGCCCCCTCCACCCCCTCCCAAAAATCCCCAAATCCCACAAGTTCGTTGTCTCGTCTCGGTCTCGGTCTCTGCTCTCAACTCTCGTCTCTCCGATCGTCTCGTCTCGGTCTCGGTCTCTGCTCTCAACTCTCGTCTCTCCGTCTCTTGCTCAACTCGTCCCTCTGGTCTCTCCGTCTCTCTCCGGTCATCGCCCCCCAAATCCCCAACCCCCAACAAGTCTCTCGTCTCGGTCTCTTGCTCTCAACTCTCTCTCTCTCTAGTCTCTCTGTCTCTTGCTCAACCACTCACTCTACTCTGGTCTCTCTGGTCTCTCCGTCTCTCTTCGGTCACCGCCCCCCAAATCCCAACCCCCAACAAGTCGACCGTCTCCGTCATCGGCTCTTAACTCTCTCTCTCTGGTCTCTCCGTTTCTTGCTCGGTCACGGCTCTCCGTTCTCTCTC
The DNA here is from genome assembly GCA_039657365.1 of Stephania yunnanensis. Lineage (NCBI taxonomy): Eukaryota > Viridiplantae > Streptophyta > Magnoliopsida > Ranunculales > Menispermaceae > Stephania > Stephania yunnanensis. The sequence continues at coordinate 45,048,184 of CM077585.1, read as the reverse complement.
CGGTCACCACTCGCCGCTCTCTGCTCACACCGGTGACCGATCTCTCATCGGTCATCTTCGCTCACCGTTCTCTCTCTTTCATTGCTCTCTGCTCTCTGGTCGCTCTGTGCTTACCGCTCGCTCTCTACTCGTCAAGGTAACAATAAAAAAAAAAAAATGTAACACCCTAATTCTCTTGAAATTGTTTGCTCACATTTTCATGCTGGTTTGGCTATCATGTGCATTTGTTGGTGTTCTTCACTTGATCTATTAAGTTACTGTTGTGTATTTTGTTTGGTTTAGATGTTTTTGTTCTGCTCTTTTCTTGCATGCTTAGTTGTTTTGTGGTTATGCTTGTTCTACCGAGTAACAATGAAATGTGAACTTCATTTCTCTGTTGTGATATGGGTTTTGTAGTTATGTTCATTTTGCCATGTTTTAGTTGTTGCAATGCTACTTGTGAGTGATATAGTTTTCCCTAATTGGATTTGTACAATGTTTTTACCTGTTTATATATATGGTTTTGGGTTTTGGGTTTTGGGGTTTGGTGTTCTTATGGTGGTTATTGTTGGTGTTGTTTGTGTGCTTACTGGATACTTCCACTGTTAAATTCACCTTCCTTACCAACTTCTATCTATTACAAGACCTTGAGAGTACTTTAGAACTTGCTATTGGGAGAGTCATAGCTGGCTTGTACATCATTGATTTACTTTCCTTTACTTCAGAGCTTCCTCAGTCATTTACGGTAAGTAATCATAATCATTCATGGCATCATAGACTTGGTCATCCTTCAGCTGTTGCAACAAAAACGTTAATTCCATTGATTCTACGTCATGTTCCTATTAGTTCAGATTTTGATACTATGTAGGAATAGCATTGATTGAAGAAACAAAAAACCATTTTTGGTGCATTGGGTTTCTATGTGATTACCTTGTTTTCTTATTTTTTTGAAGATTGGTCTTACATTATTAAGTTGGTTTGATTTTATTTGAAATGTAGATCGTTTAGCTATGTTTGTTTGCAACTATGCACAAATTTAGATGTCATGTTGGAGATAGGTGCTGCAAATTGTTTAGGGAGCTTTGGTTGCCATTAAGCAACAAGCATTCACTAGTTTTATTTGATGTCATGCTATGCTCGCAAGAAGTTAATTATAAGAATTTAAATTTAATTTTAAAGAGTAAGAGAAAGGTAGCATAATAGGTTGCCAAAAAAGATTAGATAAAAGTATTATGCAAAAATTATTAATGACATAAGTAATATTAGAATAATTGAGATATTAGCGAGAGATTTGCGAAATCGAAAATTGAAGTGTAAAATTGTAATTCAAAGTAAGTTGTTTTATTAGTGCTTATTAAGTATTAATATATATATATATATATATGTGTAATACGTGCTTTGCGTTATCTTCATATAATATGGTTGGAGAATCTTTTATTGAAGGCAATCCACATGATTCTTGAATATGTTCAATCATATTTCTCAACCATACACATTCACGACTTGCTTCATGAATTGCAAGTACTTCAGAATGGTTGGAAGAAGTAGCAACCATAGTTTGCTTTACTGACTTCCATGATACAGCAGTATTACCACATGTGAATACATATCTCGTTTGAGAACGGGCCTTGTGGGGATCGAGATAAAAATCCAAAGATCGGCATAACCTTGGAGATTCAATTTTACCCCTCTCGAGTAGAATAGACCCATGTCACTTGTTCCTCGAAGATATCGAAAAATATGTTTAACACCATTCCAATGTCTTCGAGTTGGTGATGAGCTGTATCTTGCAAGTAGGTTGACAGCAAAAGCAATGTCAGGTCTTGTACAATTTGCAAGATACATAAGTGCACCAATTGCACTTAAATATGGTACCTCTGGACCAAGTAGCTCTTCATCACTTTCATGAGGTCGAAATGGATCCTTATCCACTTCAAGTGATCTGACAACCATTGGAGAGCTCGATGGATGCGCCTTGTCCATATAAAATCTTTTTAATATTTTTTCAATATAATTTGATTGATGGACAAATACTCCACTTGAAAAATGTTCAATTTGCAAACCAAGACAAAGTCTTGTTTTTCCAAGTTCTTTCATCTCAAATTCCTTTTTCAAGTATTCAGATGTTCTAACAATGTCGCCGTGGTTTTCCACAATATTTAAATCATCAACATATACAACAATAATCACAAATCCTGTTGATGATCTTTTAATGAAGACACATGGGCAAAGCGGATTATTTACATATCCCTTTTTCAGTAAATAATCACTTAGGCGTTTGTACCACATTCGCCCGGATTGTTTCAATCCGTACAAAGACCTTTGTAATTTTATAGAATGCATGTTATGAGGTTTTGATTTTATTTCATCGGATATTACAAATCCATCAGGGATTTTCATATATATCTCACTATCTAGGGATCCGTACAGATATGCTGTAACGACATCCATTAAATGCATATCGAGCCCTTCAGAAACCGCAAGGCTTATCAAGAACCAAAATGTGATTGCATCTATAACAGGAGAATATGTTTCCTCATAATCGATGCTAGGTCTTTGCGAGAAACCTTGAGCTACAAGTCTTGCTTTGTACCTTGTAACTTCATTTTTTTCGTTTCTCTTTCGTACAAATACCCATTTATATCCAACAGGTTTTACGCCATCTGGCGTTTGGACAATTGGTCCAAAAACCTCTCGTTTCCTTAACGAGTTTAGCTCTGCTTGGATAGCCTCTTGCCATTTTTGCCAATCAGGTCTTTTTCGACATTCGTCCACTGATTGTGGTTCTGGATCATCATTTTCACATATTTCAAAGGACACATTGAAAGCAAATATATCATCAGGAACAATTTCATTTCGATCCCAAATCTTACCAGAGTTTAAATAATTTATTGAGATCTCATTATTTTCATCTTTTTCCTCTTTTTCTAGAGGAAGTTGTTCCTCATCAGAATCAACTTGTTCTGACAAACCCTTATCAAAGGATTCTTGTGCTTTCTCAGGAGTATTTTGATTTGTATTTATTTTTACTCCCGTTTTCCTCTTTCGAGGAATTGTATCCTTTGAACCAACCGGTCTTCCACGCTTTAAGCGTTTCGTTGGTTCTTGTGCATTTTGTTGCACAGAGACATCAATTCTTGCAGGAGCATTTACAGCTGGAATATGTGATTTTGTCACTTGTTTTGCATCATTAAATGCATCAGGTAATTGATTTGCAATTTGTTGCAAATGAATGATCTTTTGAACTTCAAGTTCACACTGATTTGTGTGTGGATCATAATGTGATAAAGTTGATGCATTCAAAGCAATTTCGCGCCATTCCTTTTGAATTGGCTTCTTATCTCTCCCTAATGGTGGGAAAATTGCTTCATCAAAGTGACAATCAAAAAAGCGTGCGATAAATAAATCCTGTTAAGGGCTCAAGGTATCTTATAATGGACGATGAGTTAAATCCAACATAAATCCCAAGTTTTCGTTGCGGACCAATCTTAGTTCTATTGGGAGGTGGTATAGGAACATACACTGCACAACCAAAAATTCTCAAGTGTGAAATATTTGGTTGTTGACCTAAAATGAGTTGCATGGGGGAATGTTCATGGTATGCAGTAGGCCTATAACGAATGATAGATGTTGCATGAAGGATCGCATGTCCCAAACTGAAGTTGATAACTTAGTTCTCATGATTAAAGGTCTGGCAATTAATTGAATGCGTTTGATAAGAGATTCCGCCAAACCATTCTGGGTATGCACATGTGGAACAGAATGTTCAATGGTAATTCCTATAGACATGAAATAATTTCTAAATGCTTGAGATTGAAATTCCCCGGCATTATCAAGACGGATGGTCTTGATTGGGTTGTCAGGAAATTGTGCTCTTAACTTAATGATTAGTGCTAAAAGTCTAGCAAATGCAACATTGTGGGTTGAAAGAAAACAAACATGTGACCACCTAGTTGATGCATCTATCAAAACCATGAAATATCTGAATGGTCCACAGTGAGGATGAATAGGACCACATATGTCTCCCTGAATGCATTCTAAGAAAACTAGGGATTCCACAACAATTTTACTTGGGGATGGTTTAACTATCAATTTACCTTGAGAACAACTAGCACAATTATAATCACCAGCTGAAAATATTTTGTGACTCCTTAAAGGATGTCCATGCGAATTATTAATTATTCTTCGCATCATTGATGATCCTGGATGACCAAGCCGGTCATGCCATAAAATGAATGTCTTTGGATCATTAATTTTCTTATTCAAGACGACATTCGTTTCGACATGCCTTATATGAGTAAAATATAATCCGAGATGATAAAGTTGGAATTTTTCTAACACTTCTTTTTCCCATTTGAAACCAATGTGACACTAGAGAAATTCTCTATTATTTTCATTCACGGTTTCAATGTGATATCCATTTTGTCGAATATCTTTAAAGCTCGTAAATTTCTTCTGGATTTTTCGTATATAAGGCATTGTCAACATGAATTGTTGTTCCCCAGGCAACATAATATTTGCTCTTCCAGAGCCATTAATCAAATTGGAGATGCCAGATATTGTTTGAACATTCGCCTCAGCTAAGTTCAAATTGGAGAAATATTCTCTGTTTTTAAGGATTGTATGCGTTGTAGCACAATCAGCAAAGCATATATCGCTCTTATTTGATTCATGACTTGAACACATGATTTGTTGATCCATCTGGACAAATAATGTTTGGCAAATCAGAAAAAGAGTCATATTTCAATGATAAAATTCATAATATTTTGCCTTTGATTTTGAAGGCATGGTAAAGGTCACAAAAATATTCGGGCATATATATGACAATATTTAGGCAAAATAGCCTTTCATATATGACTAAAAAAATGTCACAATTATGAGCGCTCATTGTCAATAATTATTTGCCCTTTGTAGTGGTGCACCACTTTTATTCCAATTTTTGGTGGAATTGTCAATACGACCTTTACGATATTTTCACCTTTTCCACGTCCATAAATTTATTATTGCGATCATGATCATTATATGCAACATATGCTTCTTAATTTGAAGTGAACTAATTGGACGGGAGCGATATTATATTTATAATATCTCACTATTTTACTCGACTACCATGAGACAAGAAATCAATCCTTAATATTTATTGGATTGACGTGCGCACTCGATATTTGTTGCAACAATTAATCGAGGCGGGCCACGTGACCTCTTTATTGTCTCATCGATCGTATTTCCACATAGCCTCAATATAGAGGTAATTAAAATTGTGGAATTATAATTAACATTTGATGATTAAATTTTGTAGCATGAGACCCAGTAATTACTCATTTTGAGCTTTTTGGAGCATTACGCTTTTGGTATGTATATATATAACTCCATAAGGTGAAAATATATATAAAGTGAAATATTCACTTTTCAAATCTCTAAAGAGAAATTGGTGAATGATTGTGTACAACATACAACCTTGCATGGATACAAGCTTTATTCATAATTCGTAATATCTAATTATCATGACAAGAATTATAATAAGATAACAAATTCAACTATGGTTGATTAATATTTTGAAAGTAAATATAAAATAATTTTCTCTTTTCTTTTTATGTAAATAAAAAAAACATAACATATAATTAAGTATATGTTCATAACTTGATTCATTAATAATCAAATGTACTATTCGTATGAGTTGGTGGGACAACCTCCAGGTTGGGTGGCGAGACAAAGTCTGCTTAATGCCATGCCTCCTCGAACGGGATAACCCGTCTCCCTTTCAATGTTTAGCTTTACCGGGGACAAGGCTTACCCACTATCAACTCAAACTTATAGCATGATTTGTATTATAAAATCAAGAATATAACAATAACTAATCGTTTGTAGTTTTAAAAGAAAACTAGTTATGTCACATATTGACTTTTGATTTCTGATGTAGAAGATCGTACAAGACGCAACTACAGAGCATACTTTCGCAATCGGTGACGCTATATTGCATAATATATGAATAAAGTATGCATAGATAAAAGGAAACAACCATGATAATATAGAAGTAAATTGAACTTATTTAAATAACAAAAGTTATACCTTCCTAGCTTTCTCTCCTTAACAAGCCTTCTTGAACTTCAAGATCTCCTTAATGCTAGAGCAAGCTCGTGCTGATAACGTGTTGTGAATTGAATTGAGACTTGCTAAGAACTAGAGAATGAAATAGAAGACTAAGAACTTCTTCTACTACAAACTACTACTACAAAGGAGAAGAGAAGAAATGAGATAGTTGGAATGAGAAGTTTTCATTCAACTTGGTGTGCTTTTACAATGAGGTTGGCACCCTTTATATAGGCCATTTAGTGATGATGATAAATGTACTTCATACAATGTATACAAGCAACTCATACATCCCATGTCATACAATACATCACAAGCAACATAGACAATACATGAAAGAGTTGGTGTACATTGGAGAGGATTACAAGTTACATGACAATACATAGACAAGTGGAGGTACTATTAAGTGATACATACAAGTTACATGACTACACAATATGTTGGTGTACATGCATGGTCATCCATATTCCATAACAATATATATATATATACACGAACCCATTGGGCCATTAAATTAGTTAGTACTGCATATTCCAAATTAAAATAGTCAATCACATGTTCGGATTTTCTTTTGGAGGAAAAAAAATACATTACACTTTGGATTTCTTATTTATTTGATAGAGACTTAAGTTGATGATCAACCTTCAATTTTTTTTTTAAAAAAACAAGATAACTATAAAGAAGCAATAATGCATGATTACAACAGCCTTAATTAAATTAAGTTGTTATATCAAGCCCATTTTGCCATGAGTGACATCCCTCAAGCACCAAGTAGAACAACAATGTAGGCCTTGATCTGGAGCTTAATGCTACCTTGCAACTTAGGCCCCATGAAATTTGCAGATAGAAGGTCCACCAGAGCCATGTAGATTAGCAACCCAGCGGATGACGCGTTTAATAATCCAACCGTAATTAGTGAGCTTGGGCTATTTTCTTTATAAACACTAGATAATGCAATGCCAAGAGCAATCCCAAATGGAGGTGTAACTGAGAAGAAGAACACCATCACTGCTTTCTTAAAGAACTTGTACTTTACCTGTACAAGCATTAAAAGATATTAGTTAATTAGTTATTCAATTAAGCATGTTAATTCGAAATCTAATTGTTCACTAATTAATTATATATGGTCACTTGAAGAATACAACCACCAAGTCCCATCCCTTCAAACATTTGATGGAAGCACAAAGCCGCTACTAATGGCTTAATTGTACAAGTATTATTTAATGCTCCTAATGAAAGTCCAATCACTACTGAATGAACAACAATACCCAGCTCCAACACCTGCAACATTCACACATTATATCATAATATATAACTCATTTAATTGCTCTATACCAATATAAGAAAGAAAGTAACAAATTTATTCCGTCTCTGATTATGCAAATCAACTGTGCACAAATTTAAAGAAAATGTTGCTATTTCACATAAAATTTCAAGAGAATTGAATAAACCTATAACCTTAAGGAGGTACGAGTGAACGAGTAGTAGGAGCTTTGATACTATGTGGTATTTGAATGCCTCTTATAACTTATGATTTATTTATTTTTTTTGAACTCCTTGTTGCTTTTATTTTTACGACCAATTATCATACTCTGTTTGGTATCAGTCATGTACCGAGCTAGGTACTAAGAAAGTTGTTTCCATCCCCCTTTATTCAATGGTTAGAAGCAAAGCTTTTTGTTCATGTAGTTAGGTAGGTCCTCAGATTCCCCCTTCTAATAAATTGTGTTAGTTGGACACACAAGTAGCTATGTACCATCGGAAATTATGAAACTGGTTGACTAATTTAATTGCACAATTACAATAGGAATGTTGTCTACAAGTAGACACTGGATGTACAACCGTCTCGACAACGACTTCATTCGAATTGAATTCGCGGCGAAGGTTAAATAATTCATATCATTTGCTAAGCAACATTGTCCTACATACCAAAGTGAAAGGAGATTAGATGTCTGTGCAATTATAAGAAATGTCGACTTGTACCGTACCTGGACATCGAAACGGTTGAGTACCACATATGTAGGTATGGATTTGTTTCGGGATATCACTATTGGTACGAACATGGTGAGAACGGAGATGGAGGCCCGCAAAACTTTTACCAAATGGATAACCATATTGATGATGCTGATGCGGGAGGAGACGTTCCGACAACTTACCGCAAGATGCTACACAACGTGGCAGGTCCAAGTTTCAATTGGAATCACGTGGAAGAATCACCAAACCCCCAAGCATGCCAACTATATGACATGATAGAGGCTAGTAGCGAACAATTGTGGCCGGGTTGCGAAACCATGACAATGTTGTCCGCAATGGCAAGATTACTTGCGATCAAGTCAGAACATCATATATCTGAACGAGGGTATATTAAAATCATAAAATTCATGAAGGATTGTTTGCCAAATGACAATTCATTGGTTGAAAATTTTTATGCCACTAAAAGACTAATGCGAGGTCTAGGTTTACCTGTTGAGAAAATAGATTGTTGTGAGGACCAATGTATGATTTATTGGGGAGTGGACTTTGAGTTGACATCATGTAAAATGTGTGGGAAATCACGCTACATTGCACGGCGACGAGGTCGTGGCCGGAACACCAAAAAACGCCCTTGCAAAAAAATGTACTACTTCCCTTTGGGCCCTCGGTTGCAACGATTGTATGCGTCTGAGTCAACAGCAAAACATATGCGATGGCATGGAGAACATTCCTCGCCATAAGATGTTATGCAATACTGTTCTGATTCGATAGTTTGGAGACGTTTTAATGATGTCAATAGAGACTTCGCCGCCGAGGTTCGGAATGTTCGTTTAGGATTGTGCACTGATGGTTTTCAAGTATTTGGGATTTCAGGAAAATTGTACTCTTCATGGCCCGTAATATCGACTCCTTACAACCTTCCACCGTCGATGCGCATGAAATCTGAGTTTATGTTCTTAACGGTTATCATTCCTTGACCGACCAACCCAAAATAGAAAATCGACGTGTTCCTTCAGCCACTTGTGAAAGAGTTGCAAGATTTATGAAACAATGGGGTGATTACATACGACGTGTCCACAAAGATGAATTTTCTCACGTGAGTGGCCCTTTTATGGATTGTTAGTGATTTCCCTGCATATAGCATGTTGTCCGGTTGGAGCACACATGGTAAGATGGCTTTTCCATATTGTATGGAGGATACAAATGCATTTCAATTGCGAAATGGTGGAAAGACATCGTGGTTCGACTGTCACCGTCGTTTTTTGGCGAAGGCATCACCATTTAGGAAAGACTAAAAAAATTTCTTAGAGGCAAAATGGTCATAAATGACGATCCGCCCGCTTTGCGTTCTGGTGATGAAGTTTTGGTAGAAATTGAATCGTTAGGCTTGATGAAGGTGCCAGAAATCGGAGCCGATTCTGTGAATGGGCGGATAGCTAAGAATTCGGGATGGAGAAAAAAAAAGCATTTTCTGGGACTTGTCGTATTGGAAGACAAACTTGATCCGCCACAACTTAGATGTCACGTACATCGAGAAAAATGTTTTCGACAACATATTCAACACTATTATGTGTGTACCAGGCAAAAGTAAGGACAATGCGAAAGCGAGACAAGATATTCGTGAATATTGTCACCGACCTTCTCTACACATTGATTCGACGACGAATACTTACATCCTTGGATGCTATGCTCTTGATACATCAAAAAAATAAAAATTGTGCGAGTGGGTTGAAAAGTTGTGTTTTCCTGATGGTTATGCTTCGAATCTTGGTCGATGTGTGGATCCAAAGAAATTGCGAATGTTCAGCATGAAGAGTCATGATTGTCATATTTTCATGCAACTGTTGATACCAATTGCATTCAGAGAACTCCTACCGAACCCGGTTTGGGTTGCAATTAGCAAACTAAGCCTTTTTTTTCGATCCCTAACTGCGAAAAATGTCAGTCTCAAAGTTATGGAGGTCTTAGAGTCTGAAATACCAAAAATCATTTCCAAGTTGGAGAAAATATTCCCTCCAAGCTTTTTCGACTCTATGGAACACCTACCAATCCACTTGGCCTATGAGGCCCGTTTGGCCGGTCCCGTTCAATTTCGATGGATTTATCCATTTGAGAGGTAATATCTTGAGCCCTTGAAATTATTTTCCCATTCAATAAGTTTTAAATCAATATTTCCTATACTCCGACGGGTACCTTAAACATTTGAAAAATAATGTTCGGAACAAAGCGAAGGTAGAGGGCTACATGTGTAATGCTTACTTGGTCGAAGAAGTCACAACCTTTTGTTCTTACTACTTCAAAGATCACGTCTTTACGTTGCATGACAAAGTGCATTAAAACGACGATGGCGGTCTCGGGCCCACACCGCATTTTGTAAGCAATTTCTCAATTTTCACTTATCCTGGTCGACCCATGGGCAAGTCGAATGAGCAGTACTTAACAGAGCATGAGTATAATGCTGCACATTCGTACATACTGCTCAATTGTCCAGAGATCGCTCCTTACATCCAGTATGTCCGTCACTTTCATTCAATAATGCAGTACATTCATTATTCATCTTTTACTAAGACATCCTATGTACATGTTCGTTTCTTCTAGGATATTCGTCGATGAAATCACTCAAGCAATGGGGGAGTCGGAAATTGATAGTAGTCTAGAGCACAACTTTCCCATATGGTTTAGAACATATGTAAAGTTATTACTATTGTAGGTTATAGCTTCATAAATTTCTTCCATAAGTAATGTGTCTTATTACATTTCTAATTTTTTGTGAATAGGATCAGAATTCTATCATAAACAAGATGCTCGTTGATCTTTCGGTTGATCCTAGTCGATCTTGTATTGTCTACCCTGGTTACCTAGTGAATGGGTATAAGTTCCACACCGCAACATATGAAGTTAATAGATCGACGCAGAGCAGCGGTGTGTTGGTGAAGGGTTCTAACTACGCCGATGTTTCCCATAACTATTATGGATTACTGCAAGAGGTTGTGGAGATTGAATATACCGGCCTCAAGCGTGTGGTCTTATTTAAGTGTGAATGGTATGACCCTACACCGAATCATGGTGTGAGGACTCACCCAACACTTCAATTGGTAGAGGTTCATCGAAGTCGACGATATAACAACTACGAGCCATTTGTCCTTGCAATGCAAGCCACTCAAGTGTACTACTTTCGTACCCTTCTATGAGGAACGACCGGCAAGAATGGCTAGCAGTTTGTTGCTGTCAACCAAAATTCGCTGACGAGGAAACGAGCAAAGACGATAATGACCAGGGCTCGGCAGAGATTGCATTCCAAGATGGGATGCCCACCACGTGCGTAGTCGATGATGCAATTTAGGATATTAATAATCTGGATGATCCAAATGGGACTCGAGTCATTGTTGAAGCGGGTCCAAGTGAAGAAGTCAATGACTTCATTGTTGATAGTGGAGATGATTCAGAAGAAGAATCATCAACTTCTACTCATAAGAGTGAATTTGAAACGATGATAGCGAGTAATGTATGTATATGTTATGTCAATGTTAGATCGATGTTACGTGAAGTTTCTATACCTTTCTTATATGGAGCGTAACTTCTCGACGGTGCATGGCAAAGATCAACCCATGTTTTCACATAAATTGGCCTCTCAATTACCTTGTTTGTCTTCTTATATTTTGAGCTATGTTTTACCCTTTCTTGCTCAACGGGTAGATAAGGGGAAATATTCACAGAAAAGGGATTCAGGTTATCTTATTTCAAAGATATTTTGCTTACCCTAAATTTGTTTTGTGAGATCCAACCATTTGTTATATTTTTAATTTGCTTATCCTTCCCATATCACACTTTTGAAGTTTCCAGGTTAATGCTTGATGTTGGAGATTATCTTTTATATAGCTTCTGGAAAACTACGTCCAAAAGCTATTACAATGTAGTCTCATTGGAGAAGGCCCAAATTGGCTATAAATATTTAATATGTTGCTTGATCTTTTATAGGTCTAATCCTTTTTCCAACAATTATCGATTAAACATTATGATATATAGACATGCACAATTTTGTTAGGTTTCATGGCGGGCAGTGATCACCCCCACGTCGAGGGATACCTTTAGGGGGACATCGTCCAGTCGTAAGAGGTGCAACAGACCTTTGGAACCGAAATACCGATTGGGCGTCATGGTCAGGCCAGACGAGGGGGTCAAAGAGGTCGTGGCAGTCGAGGTCGTGGGTCGATTCCTGTATTATCGATTTCGACTTCTCGTTCTCTCGAGCACGAGTTACATTTAGCGTCACGTTTGCCTTCCATACCGTCCGCGTTGCCTGTACCATTTACCTCGTCATTAAGGACTATACCAAATTGCCCGTTGCAGTCACCATCGCCGACATCGAGACATGACACTCCTATACCGACGAGGCCTGCACCCCCAGCCACCGCATCACCGGCAGCATCCCCATCTTACGACGACAGAGCAGGCTTGCAGGTGATAGGTCCTCCGCGGGCACCTCAGAGGACAGGAACCGAGCCCCCTCGCGTGCGGCAGATCCCGATCACAAACGTAAGTTTGTATTTGATTCATATATGTACTTCTAAATATCTATGTAAATTATTAAAAAAATTGTTAAGATGTTATGCATTTTCATAAAACACAGGGAGTTGCATCCTTCTCATTCTTGTGCACAGAGGATGACAAAAGTTTTCAAAAGATGGATGATTCCAGAAGGGTATTGCTGGAAGTCGATACCGAATCATCATAAAGACCACTACTGGCGCCAATGGAAGGTACGCAGGACTAATAAATGTCTTAGGATTTATACTAGTTTTTCAATGTCTCGTAACAATTGCAATCTTCATTTTGTAGGTATATTTTAGATGCGATGATGCTATTCCCGAGGATCTCATTCGTGCGGCGTACGACACGCATGCAGGCACAAGGCACACCGCATTGATGCACAAGTTAAATAAGAATCGTGTTCAGCCAGTTTATGTTACAGATGAGGCATGGAGAAGATACTTGGAGTACTGGGAGAGCGAGGACTTCCTTGCCAGGTACGCAAGCGTCAACGAATAGGAACACTGAGGTCGAAGGACCTGGGACTGGACCCTTGAAGCACGGTGGTGGTTTGGTGTCTTTTGTGACTACCAATGAAAGATTGGTAAGTTTTTTTTTACACTCTAGTTTATTTTTTACATTTATACACTTGTTCGCTACGCAATTGATTTGTGTTTGGCGAATATGAGTTCGCCGACGGTCCAACTAATATACATATTTATGCTGAATTTATAACCGGTCCTGTATGCAGACTAATTCATCCGAGACGCCACCTACCGTGAATGAATTGTATTTGCATCTACACACCGTAAATCACGACGGGATGACATTCATCGATACTAGATCAGAGCAGTTCTACGTAAGTATAGAAATGAAATGTTAAATAGTATTAAGTTTACTTTAAAGTATATCATGTAAGCTGTTTATTGTTGATCCATGCAAGATAAGCTCCAGAGGAGACGTCTGGAGCTGACCCAGGCTACACTGGACCAACCGGTGGATGATGAGGCGGTGTACCTCAATGTGGCGGGTGAGTGTCCCAAAGGATGTATTTACAGTCTCGGGTCTTTAGGGAGAAAGAAGAGGAGATATGCAGATCTTGGTGCTAGCACGTCCCAGATGTCGGAGATGGTGCCACGTGCAGAGTTCGATATCGTTTGCCGATCAATTACGAAAGGTTATGGCGTTTATGCATCAGCAATTCGGGATGACCATGGAAGGAGCAGTCCTATCTCAGCCACACCACCACCACCACCACCACCTCCTGACCAGCAACAACCACCGCAAATAGATCCCCCTGATCCACCACAACAAGGGGACAATGTTGAGTGAGAGACGCAAGAGTGGCATCCGAGAGATGAGCACCTTGGTGATACATAGGTATTTTCTTTTTGTTTGTGTAACTTTTGAGATTATACCGCAGATGTTACATTCGCTCGTCTGAGTATGAAGAAGGTGATAAAATAAGAGTTCTCCCCTATCACCATGAATACCATATGATATGTGTTGATAAATGCTAAATATTTTCTGATATCTGGTGTGCAAGGGTATGCCCGCTTTGCCATGGAGATGTTTGTGGAGGTGTAGCCGAAAGTTCAGTTTTCAGCTCATGAAAAACCCCTAAGGAATACTTGTACATATATGCGTATATGAGGCCTGACAGCCAGTTTATGTTACAACTCGTCTTGTTGCATATTTGTTCTTGTGTTATTCCGTATTCTGCTGTCGATTTATCTAGTTCATTTTCTTTTTCATTCGTTGAATTTATTTGGAAGTTTCTTTGGAAGTTCCTATTGGAAAATTTTTGACCCTTCTTATCAGCCTAGCCCTCGATTGCCTTCAACACATCATCGAAGGGTGGCTTGTTCTTTCAGGGATCAAGCTCTATTCTAGTTATTTCAGATATGTCTGTCATCATTAAATCAACTAAAACCTGATGGTAATATGTCAACTCTTATTTCCCAGTAGGAGATTGAGCATCTCTATGGTTTATCTAGTGGTTTTATTGCTTTTAATCTCTTATGTTATTTTGTAGTTTTGTTTACTTCACTTTGTTAGTTAACACTTTTATGAAATAAATATGCAGCAATGAGCAGGCTGCAGGAACTGGCACTTTCTCTTGCGCATAAGTGCTTGTCATTCCACTTTGTGGGAACATCTTTAGATGAGAGTTAAGAAGAGTTTGGTACTGTACATGTATTTTTCTCATGTAATGCTATTAAAAGGAAGATTATTTGCCTTTCGTGAGTTTGCCTACATCAAATCTGACTAAAATTTTGTAATGTATAAAATTATGATTTTTAGTACTTCAATTTCAACAATTTTAAAACTTGAATGATTTGTAAACACCGAACCTTTATGCACTAGGAAGCTTTGATCCACTTGAATCTTGGTCATCTACCTGCAAGAGTACCAATTTTATTTGGTTGATTTCTGAATGAGATCGATTTTTACCTTGGTTGTTATTGATCTTACTTGCATTGATTCCAGTGTTGATATATTGAAACATATGGAAACTGAGGTCAATTTTGAATAAAAGAAAGTGAAAGATATAGTTGCCTATCTACAAGTTTTGACTTGATTTCTCAACCTTATTGATCTACATTATATCCAAGTGAAGTGAGCCATCAAATTTTTTTAAATGAGAAGCTTAAGCATTTACTTTCTTATCTTTTTAGGAGTTGGAGTCAATTAGACAATAGTCAAATGCACATAGCTCTTCTTGAAACTATGATTATTTACGACAGCATCCAAAAAACTGATTTACATCATTGAAGTATGCAGAAGAGTCATTTGCTTAAAAGAACTGCTTTACTTGATGCAATATTTATTTTGCTTCTAATTTTATTAACATATTTCTAGAATTCAGGCCTTGCTGATCATGATAATTGCCATGAGTATTGTCGTTTGCTAGGGCGCTTCAAAGCTAATTACAAGGTAGTAAACTTTTCTGCATTTAATAAGTACAAATAGCTCATTTGATGTTAGAATAAAACTAAATGCATTTACTTTTTTTCTCTTACCTTTTTTCTATCTAAATACAATGTATATGCCTTGTTTAGTAGAAAATGAAATCATTACATATCCATTCATATGGCTGAGTCTAAGATGGACATGTGAAAATGTAATTTGGTATTTCTCAATGGTATTGCTGCTCATGGTTGGGACATCCTTCTCTTATTAGGCCATTGGCCATACTTTTCTTTGACCTATATATGATCCTTAATATATCAAATCCATGTGATTTTGTGGGATTTGTGTATTTGGTATTCGTGCTTGATTTCTGTTATGGGATTTGTGTATTTAGTTATTTGGATCACCCATGGTTTTAGAGTTGTAATATATTGATCTTGCTGGATTTTTAGCTTAACTGCAGTGAATGAGTTATGACTTTATTTGATGGATTTTTAGCTTAACTGCAGTGAAGGAGCTGTTGGGGTCGATAGATCTCATGGGTTCAGAAATCTTGTTGGTTCAGTTGTTCATCTGCTCGGCTTAGTTGGAGATGCAACTACATCAGCGAGAGGCTAATATATTTTCGATTTGATTCTATAGTTCTATGGGTTGGTGATGTGGTGAGGTGGTTTGAGATTCTCGTAACCTTGTGACTTGATTTCTATTCAGGAATTGTGCAATTTGGTACTTGGGATCATTTTGGTTTTGGAGTGGTAACATTTTGATTTTGCTTGATTAGGATTTGCTTTGGAAGAGTGATGCCGAGAGATCTTCTTGCTTCTCAGCTTCGAAAGTTTACGTTTAATGAGCTTAAGGCAGCTACAAGGAATTTTAGACCCAAAAGTATTCTTGGAGAGGGTGGGTTTGGTTGTGTTTTCAAAGGATGGATTGAAGAGAATGGAACCATTGCGGTTAAACTGGCACGGGACTTACTATTCTTTGTTAAGACTCTAAATCATGACGGACTTCGGGGTCATAAATAGTGGTGGTATGAGCTCTTATGTTTTTATTTCTTCTATTTTTGTGAACCTAGTAATTCTTAAACTATTTTTATATTTTGATTAAACTTTAGTTTACCCCCAACTAATTTGGGACTAAGGCTTTGTTGTTGATTCAACTGTAGTTTATGTCCTAACACTTCTCCCTAAATTGGCAGGCTGAAGTTAATTTTCTTGGTGATCTCTTCCACCCTAATCTGGTTAAATTGATTGGTTATTGCATTGAAGATGATCAAAGACTGCTTGTATATGAGTTCATGCCCCATGAGAGCTTGGAAAACCACCTCTTTAGGAGTATGTAACTGCCTATCATCTTTTAGTTTTAGACCCGCTGTGTTTTAAGTCTTTATGAACTCTTATTCTTAATTTGGTCAGAAAAAGCAACAGTTGTTAAAGTTAAAAGAAAAAAAAAGAGTGGGAAGACAATTGATTTTCTTTTGAATTTCTCTTCGACTCTCTAATTGAGATTCTTGGTTAAGTGCGAGTCGTATCTTATATAAACTTTATTATATTTTTAAATTATTCTACCATCAGGAATTTTGTTTATGCACCTGTGTTATCTCTAACCAACAACTAAAGCTTTACCATGTTTAATGCATAGTGAGAGATGTTAAACATTTAGGGTGCCAATAAGATGTGTTATCTAGCGTGATTGTATATGATGTGTACTGATTCTTAAAGTTGACCAGAAATTCATATTTCTTCAGAAAATATCATCTGGTTTGAAATCTGATTTTCTTTTTATCTGCATTGGTTTTGTGAAAGTATAAATATGTTTATTGAAGTCCATTGTAAGTTGTGCTTCCAGGTCTTATGTGACTGCCCAGGTTGGGAAAATTCATATAGTTTAGATCTCCATGTAAATTGCATTTTGCGATGGGGAATTCCCCAACACAATGATCGGTTGATGAAGAAAAATGTTATACTAAAAAACATTCTTATCCGAATCAAAATGTAGACGGGCAAAGTTATTGTAATGGTAGTGTAGAAACCCAAACAATTGAACATGATTGATGGCACTAATTAGCATTTTTGAGTAAATTATTTAACTTGTACACTTTATCATCCATTGTGGTAACATAATTTGAATATTTTGCTGCCTTCTCACCTTAATGCTACTATTATATTGTTAACAAAATATTGTTGATCCATGCAGGCTAAGCACCAAATGAGATGACATGAGCTGACCCAGACTACACCAGACCAGGCGGTGGATGATGAGGCGGTGTACTACAAGGTGGCGGGTGACTGTCCCAAAGGATGTGTCTACAGTCTCAGGTCGTTCTGGAGAAAGAAGAGAAGATACGTAGATCCTGATGCTAGCACGTCCCAGGTGCTAAAACAACGAGGAATGAACAACTTTATGATACTTATGTATTTTTATGGTTGTTGTAAAATAATGAGAATTGTAGTTTTTTATGGATACTTAGGTATATTAAACATTTATTATACTTGACTACGTTTCGTGAATATATAAATATTTTTTAATATCGAATTTTATGTTTTTTCTCAATTGAATATTTGTTGTTGATATATATTGTTGATTTGTATATGTATGTCAAATTCTGCTTTTTTGGGGGATGTTAGCACCCCCAAGGAGTTGTTGGAGGGGGTGCGGGCGATGGAGCAGGTCCTATGGTTGAATTTTCAAGTTTAGAGGTCATGGAGAACCAATTGGATTAGGCTTAGGTTTGAAAACTAAAAAAGCGGAATTGAGACGGATTAGCAACGGAATTCATAGATTCCGTTGCTATTCCGTCTCTAATTTTCGATGAATCAGCAACGGAACAAAGACGGAATGCATGAATTCCGTCTTTGTTCCATCTCTAATCAGCCACGGATCAGAGACGGAATGCATGCATCTCTCGATCTCTCGTCATCGAGACGAACAGAGAGCGAATGCATGAATTAATCTCGTCGATCCGTGGTCGAAGACGAACAAAGACCGAATGAAAGAATTTTGTCTCTGATCCGTTGCTTATCAAAGACGGAACAGAGACGGAATTCATGCATTCCGTCTATGTTCCGTCTCTGATCAGCAACGGATCAGAGACGGAATTCATGAACAATTGTATTATTTAGAAAATTTTCCATTTATGTTCCGTCTCTGTTCCATTTCTAAATTTCGTCTCTAATCCGTCTCTAATCAGAAACGGAAACCCATTTCTGTTGCTGATTGAATCAGTGTCGACGATTTTAGAGACGGAATAAATTCCGTCTCTGTTCCGTTGCAGATTAGGATTAGAGACGGAATTTATGCAAATCAGAGACGGAATTTTCCGTTTCTGATCTGCTATTTTTTTGTAGTTATTACTGAATAATTTGAGTCAATCTCGAATTGTGGTTCCCATGGACTCGATACATCTATGAATATTATGGTTGCTTATCTGTCAAGACATCACTTGCCTTGAGATCATAAGTTTGATCCAGAATTTCGAATTCTCGAGGCAAGGAATAGATTATTCCATATCATTGTAGAAAACTGGTAATAGGGGAGGAGGGGAAAGAGATATGCGTTAGGCGTGGTGTCCATCAGCCATCCAGATTTAAATGAATGAATTGGCAAGCATTATTGAACTTGGTGGCCACACACATATTTCCTCTCCAAAATCAAAACTTAATCTCTGGTTCTTTAATTAGCCAAATGTCAACGACAACAAAAAAATTAGTTCGACGAAGCATGCCGAAGCATTGCCATGGATGACAATGAAAAATACCGCGACATAGATAAAACATACGGTGTGCACATGTGGTAACAAACTTGACAAGTGTTTGGTCTCATGCAAAATGTATGTTTGCGATGGTTCTTGAAGGAGAACCATCAATGAGTATTACTGAATCATGTGTGATTTAGTGTGTGCCCGTGTATTTAAAAGTGATTAGTTTTATCGGATGGATCCAGATTCAGGGGGTCTTTGGACGGAGGTGGTTTGGAAAAGCAAGCAGAGAGTGGGAGTAGGTGGTACGATGGATCATGACACAACGAGAAGAACCAGTGGTATTTCGTGGTTGGACGAAAGCAACTATTGGCAGAAAAGTTGAGCAGTGGTGCGATTAAGCTATATGAATATGCTACGAACGCAACATTCATAGTGGTGATTGATTTGAGGGCAGTACAATGGGTTATCGACACAATCAGGACGGGGGAAATCAAGTTCACAACATTTCCTCATCGCAATTTTGGCACGAGGGGTGGTCACAATTTCACTTCAAGTGATAGACAACTCGCGTGGGGTGGCTCTTAAGGTCTTGAAGTTGTCCGGAAGTGGATGCCAAATGATCTTGGTTCCAGCTGAGGTGGGAGATCAGCCATGGCAAGATCTTGGTCCAATTTTTACTAGGGAAGAGACAACAGGTCGCTCCTAAGGCTCCCACACGCCTTCTCGTACCCAGAACAACCGTACCGTTCAGGGCAACTTCTTGGAGACCGAGGCATCTAGTTCATCCACCTAGCTAGTCACGAGAAGAAAAGCCCAAGTTGCGCCCCCACGGCCTCCACGCTCTACAAAACTTAAAGATTAGGAGCCCACAGCTTTCATCTCCCAAGCATCTTGTTTTTGCCCGTGGGAGGCCATCTAGGAGAGTTTTATGAAAGAACTAAACAATCAGGTGGGTTTCAAACCAATTGGAGAGGACATGGCTCTTTTGTTCTGCACATCACTCAATGAAAGAGACCAAATCACCCAAAATGCCCTAACTATCGGTGGGCATTTGATATCAAAGATCACCCCGTGGAAGGAGGATACGCACTGGCTTGAATCCCAATGAGGAAGGTGTTAGGGCATGTGCCCTAGGTCAATCTACAAACATTGTTTATCTTATAATTTTAGTTAATAAAATAGAGGTTTTATTTGTTATTTTATTATAAGTGATTGCATGTTTACCTTATTGTAAGATCCATGGGGTATTTGTTGAAATATCCTAAATGTCCCTAGTCGGTCATTATACTGGGAATTATAATGAATTAAGAGTATTGTGAATCTTGATTGATGGTCATGTGATGATCATGCGTATAAGGATACGAATCAAAATCATGAGTACTTATTATGGAATAAAATACTGGATCAACCCGCTATAAGAACACCACATAGATTAAGTCACATGTGTTACCCATGATAGGTATATCATTTAGTCCTTGGACTTTAGATTACCATAGATTTCAATATTATGAGCATGATAATTTGACACAATCAAATATTGTCTTTAACCGGACAATTATAATGATTTTGATTGGTTACCGTGTGAATAATATATGAAGGTGTGCAATCAAGATAGAATTTGTCACTCTCGTATAGAGAGAGATATCAGTGGATCCCTGATAAGATAGACCGATAATGGCCAAGTCCATGTGAATTGATATGATCAATGTCACTTGGATGTTTTTTCAGTTTACCTAAAGATCTAGACTAGTACGATTGAACATTAAGGGTAATTTTCATGCCTTATGTTTAATCAAAGGATATCGCACGACAAAAGGATATGATATACGTTATTAATTAGGTTGTATCGATGTTGATATTTATGCTACTTGGATAGTCATAATGCCTTGCTAGAGACCACTTATGACTTGTGTACCAAAATAGTTTTTGGTTCACTGCCAACGTCGCATGAACCTATTGGGTCGCATACAAAGAATGACTTTGCACAAGTTCAATTGGTCCAGAGTAATATGACATAAAAGCCATTACGATTTGTTATATGATAACTTATTAATAAGGGCATATGTGTAATTTGCTTAAACTACATAAATAATACAATAGTTGCATTACGAATAAGATTTTAAGTGAGAGTTTATCTACACATATAAATAAATGGTGGATCCCTAAAAACGTAATAAGATTTCGTTTTACAATTTTTCGAGTTCTCTAGATTTAGGGAGAGAAAGAAAAATCATTTTTCAATATCTCTTGGGGCTAGCACCCCAAATTGTGGTACCCGTTCGTGTGCGAATTTCTGATAGAGGACGCGTACTTGAACGTCTTGAAAATCGAACAATCAAAAGGAAATCACATAATAAGTTATGATTTACTTTCATAGATTTAGTTAAATGGAACTTATTTTCAATTCTGTTGGGGTTTTTCAAAATTTGTTTTGAATTTTCCGCTGCGTATGAACCCCAAAAATCCAATAGTAAGACCATTGGATGTAAATGGGTTTTCAAGAAGAAAACTGACATGGATGGCAATGTGCATACTTATAAAGCACGACTAGTAGCAAAAGGTTTCAAACAGACTCAACGTGTTGATTATGATGAAACTTTTTCTCCGGTAGCCATGCTTAAATCCATTAGAATTCTAGTTGTCATAGTCGCATATTATGACTATGAGATATGACAAATGGATGTCAAAATAACTTTTCTAAATGAAAAGTTACTTGAGGACGTGTATATGATATAGCCTTTGTCATCCTGAGACTTCTAGGAAGGTGTGCAAGCCTCAAAGATCTATTTATGGATTAAAGCAAACTTCTCGGAGTTGGAATCTTCGTTTTGATGAAGCAATTAAGGAATTTGGTTTCATTAAAAACGAAGATGAGCCTCGTGTATAAAAGAAGGTCACTGGGAGCGTGGTTGTTTTCCCGGTGCTGTATGTTGATGATATATTACTCATTGGACATGACATCCCAACCTTGTAGAGTGTCAAGTCTTGGTTAGGGAAGTGTTTCTCAATGAAAGACTTAGGAGATGCATCCTACATCCTCGAGATTAAGATCTGTAGGAATAGATCTAAAAGGTTGATCGGTCTAAGTCAGAGTGTTTATATTGATAAGGTACTAAATAGGTTCAATATGCAATACTCTAAAAGAGGGTCATTGTCAATGTCTCATGGTATAAATCTCAGCAAGACTCAATGTCTGAAGACAAATGATGAGTGAGAGCGCATGAATACGATTCCATAAGCACCAACTATTGGATCTACATCTATGACATGTTATGCACTCGACCTGATGTATCATATGCTTTGAGTGCAACAAGCAAAGATCAGTTTGATCCCGGTGAGAGTTATTGGATAGTAGTAAAGAACATTCTTCAGTACTTGAGAAGGACTAAATAAGTGTTCTTAGTCTATGGAAGTTTGGAAGACAAGCTTGTTGTAAGTGGTTAAACAAATGCAAGCTTTCAAACTTATATAAATGACTATAAATCGCAGTCTGGATATATCTTTACTTTGAATGGAGGCGCAGTGAGCTGGAAAAGTTCTAAGCAATAGACCGTCGTAGATTCTACAACATAAGCTAAATATATTGCAGCGTTTGATGTAGCTAAGGAGGTGGTTTAGATCAAAAAGTTCTTCTCAGAACTTGGAGAGGTTCCAAGTATAGCTAACCTCATTTACTTGTATTATGACAAGAACGAGGCGATAGAACAGGCCAAGGAACCAAGATCACACCACCGATCCAAACATATACTTAGACATTATCATCTCATTTAAAAAATCATTGAGATAGGAGACGTGAAGATTTGTAAAGTTCCTATAGAAGAAAATGTTATAGATCCTCTGATAGGCATTAGATACATGAATGATTGGCCTTAGTGCAAGTGGGAGATGTTAGGGCATGTGCCCAAGGTCAATCTACAAACATCGTTTATCTTATAATTTTAGTTAATAAAATAGAGGTTTTATTTGCAGTTTTATTATAAGTGATTGCATGTTACCTTATAGTAATATATATGGGTATTTGTTGAAATATCCTAAATGTCCCTAGTCGGTCATTATATTGGGAACTATAATGAATTAAGACTAGTGTGAATCATGATTAAAGGTCGTGTGATGATCATGCTAATAAGGATATGAATCAAGATCATGAGTACTTATTACGGAATAAGATACTGGGCCGACCCTCTATGAGAACACAACATGGATTTAGTCACAGGTGTTACTCATGATATGTATATCATTTAGTCATTTGACTTGAGATTACCATTGACTTCAATATTAGGTGCATGATAATTTAACACAATTAAATGTTGTCTTTAACCGGACAATTATAAAGATTGTGATTGGTTACCGTGTGAATAATATGTGAAGGTTTGTAATTTCGCCGTTATTATGGATTATTTTCAAACTTGGACGACAGCTCAGAGCCACGCACTACAAAAAAACAGCAAATCAGAAACGGAAATTTCCGTCTCTGATTTGTTAAAATTCCGTCTCTAATTGCAGTCAGAAACGGAACAGAAACGGAATCAATTCCGTCTCTAAAAACGTCGTCGCTGATTCAATCAGAAACGGAAATGCGATTCCGTTTCTGATTTAGAGACGGATCGAAGCGGAATAAATTCCGTTTACGATCAAACAGCAATTTATTCCGTCTCTAATTCCGTTTCGATTAGATGGAATAAATTCCGTTTGATTATTTCCGTCTCGATCCGTTGCTAATCGAGAGACGGATCAGAGACGGAATTTGATCCGTTTCTGATTTATGTATCTTACATAAACGAAAATTAGAGACGGAAATAGCAACGGAATCCAAAGATTTCGTTGCTATTTCCGTCTCTAATTTTCATTTTTGTTTAGTTTTTAAAGTCTTACATATATAGGTCTCAATCCAAACACATTTAACCTGCCAATATATAATAAAAATCATAGCTAAATAGTATATTGATATTACACAATTTATATAAACTTATCATATCCTTAACATTATCTTTTCTCAATGTACTGTACACGAAACAACAAAAACAATCTAAAAAGTTTCTATATCGTATCTTTCTACAAAAGTAAAAGCAAAAATTGTTCTAAATAAAAAAAAATAAAAAAATGAAGTGTTCCAAGATTATATAAAGTTGATTGTGCTTCAAATAATACTTGACTTCGCACAAAACACCTGAAAAAAGATCAAAAAGAAAAAAATCACTAAATTATACAAACAATAATAGGAATATAAACAATATTATGGAATATAAACACAACATAAATAAAGAATTAAAATATTTAAGGCGCAACATACACAAGCTATCATGCATGATTACGTTTAAGAATTAAAATTAAAAGAAAAATATTTATGCTCGACAACAAAGAAAATAAAACCTAAATTGCAAATTAATTAATTAGAGTCGACTAGTTTATTCTTATAAAAATAAAATAAAATTAAGACTTGTTTACAACTTTTAGAAATCACAGCCAAAACCGTGGATGTCGATGTATCACTAGAGACCTTGTTTTCACAAGATGTGGTTTAAAACCTCAAATAGAACTAGGAACAATTGGAAACAAGCTTTCATTAACCTATTTTAAACACACAGATATGCACACAACAAAAATATGTTCTACAACTTTTTTAAGTTTGAAAACTTTACATTGCGAAATTTGTGAAAAAAAGCTTAGAAGGTCGATTTGGTTCCTTCTCATATCAAACAACTAGAATCATTCCGCATAAAGTTAATTTCTAGCAAGTGAGAGTGCATTCATATAGATTCTATTAGAAAGTTAATTTCTAGCAATGAGTCATCCATGCAAACTAAAGGGTGAAACCGAAATTAATAAAACCATAAAAATGCAAGGAGAAGGAAACAAACGAAAGAATCAAGAAAGTTAAACTTACTCAATGAATGGTACCCAATCATTACTATGTTTGGGAATGGTTCAATGTATCGAGTCTTGTTCATTGTTGAGAGAGGTCGCTTCTAGATATGAACGCATACCTACAAGCCATGAACCTGGATCCCAACAACTGCAAAAAGAATGAGAAGGAAAAACAATGAGAAAAGTGCGATAAATAGAACCATTTTCAAGTCCCTAAAAGGAAAAAGAATGATTCAAATTCACATCAATAGTTAGTCTAAATAACAACCAAAGAGAAACATCTAACATACCATTGCCACCGAATTCTCTAAACCTACACTAATACCAAAATTTGTGATCTTGAATGTGGATATTTAAGAGAATAGGAATGTGGGCTCATAAACTATGAAAATCCATTATGCATCAAACAAAGAATCCATAAAATGATCAATTTGGGTCATAAGAAGATTCAATTAAAAATTAAAAAAAAGTCACCTGACGATCATTGTGGGCTCTTAGTGGACAAATCCCATAAGGAGAGATAACCACTTTAACCTCTTTTGCACATTTGCCACTCATTTCACCACCTTATTCATTATTTCATCCAACTGCAAGAGGAACTAAAAACTTCAGCGGGGAAAGAGTTTAACAACGGTAAGCATATTAAAAGTTAAAAGAGCAAAACTAAACGAAAAATAGTATTCATACAAGGGAGAAACAAATGGAGCCAAGCGACCATTAAATCTTTCAAACAACTACCATGGGAATGTCATATATACATGCCAAACCAATCAAAAGAAATAGGTACTATTCAATCGTAACCAACAACACCTAACTAATCAATCATCCATAGCAAGTGCATGAATATGAAATTACTAACAACTATAACATCAAACGACAAAGTAATTACCTCAATACATGATTCTAATGTATTATAATGTTGATCATGACATGCTTTACGATAAAATAAACATGGAATAACTAATCAATCATCCATAGCAAGTGCATGAATATGAAATTACTAACAACACATGTCCCTCCTCAATCTAAGAAGAAATAAACAAACAATGTATTAAACTAAAGGAAACTTAAACACAAACATGCACAATCATGAGAAGAAATAAACGACAATGTATTATCTATAATATGGGGACGAAACACACAGGACACAAACCTTTGATGAATTGGCGTGAGTTAGTAATATCTCGAAAAAAAATGGCTTAAATGAGTTAATTTTCAGTTCTCTATCATAGCACAAGTGGAATCAGAAGTGAACAATTGCAAAAATTGAAATATTTCAAATTTTCTCATTCAAAAGATGATTTGATTAGGTTCCTAGTTTGTTAAGGACAACCTCCGTTGCGCAAATCTTGGCTCCCCATATAGGATCAAAATAACTCATCAGAGGATTTATGACTAAAATCTCATTTGTCAATAGGCATTGAGCCTTTGGCCTATGCCATATGGACAAAATATGAGAAGATAATAACATAAAAAATATTAGGACGACAAATTTAATCAATACAATCAAATTCATTAAAGCATAAGCCTACACTTGCAACTTTATCCACAACCTCTTAACTATAAATTCCATTGGAGATGCCAGTCTTCTTAAGATGTCATCTTAGTGCAAAACCAACATTATAGGAGGGTTTGTTTATGCCATTGGGAAACATGGATATCTATTGGAAGCACCACCACCAGCTTTTCTTAGGCGACAAGAGGTTGTGAATGTTGGGCATGACTCCACCGCTCGCAATCGTCACGCTCCGAGCAACTTGCTTGAGCTCCTCGTCGTTCCTCACCGCCAACCGTATGTGGCGAGGGACTACCCGAGTCTTCTTGTTGTCCCTCGCCGCGTTCCCCGCCAACTCCAACACTCGCATACGCATTCACCATTTCAAACGAACCCAAAATCACAAACAAAAAGAGAGATTCTCGGACACTCGAAATCACAAAAACACTAGTGATTAGTGATTCAAATTCAAAGACACCCAAGTGGACCAAATAACAAAACATTAAGAGATTCAAATTTCAATGACACTCGAAATCACAAAAACACTAAGGAATCAAACTTCAAAGATTCCCAAAATCACAAAACGCTAAAAATTCAAATTCATAGACACTAATATTATAACAAAAACAACTATTTGGACTTTTAAAGTACAAACTCAAAAAGCTAGAGAAATAGAATCAAACTTGAGACCATGTATTTAACCAACAAAATCCCAAACTTGCCCTAGACATTCAAATTTCCAAGACAAATAGAATCACAAAAAAAACAGAAAAAAGAGCTAAAAAGGTAGAGATTGAAATTCAATAGACGACCAAAAATCGAAATACCTCGGCGGCCAAGTATTCAAGCACGACGCCAAGTAAACAGAGCGCCGATCGCCTCGCAGCGAAGAAACCCGTCGTCGTCGACTTGGTGAAGAAGTGGTGGAATTTGTTTGCGGTGGTGGCGGTGGCGGCGGCGACGGGCTTGTCGGACACAAATCGCCTCTTAGTTTTAGGGTTTTGGAGTGAGGTTTGAAGAGGGGGAGGGTTTGAGAGGGAGAGAGCGGTCGACGGTCCGTGAGAGAGAGCGGTGACGAGAGAGAGCGGTGAGAGAGAGAGAGAGATCTCGCCATCGAGAGAGAGGGATTTTTGGGGAGATAGGGGTTCGGAGAGACAGAGAATCGGGAGAGAGAGCGGTGAGAGAGAGAGAGAGAGATCTGCCGTCGAGAGAGAGGGGTTTTTGGGGAGAGAGAGAGAATCGGGAGAGAGAGATCGAAGGGTTTTGGGAGAGAGAGAATCGGAAGAGAGAGAGGGAGTGTTGGGGAGATGGAGTTTTCGGAGACGAATCGGGAGAGAGAGAGAGGGAGTTTTATTTTTGAATCATCGAGATCGAAAGATGCACAAATCTCGAGATTTGATGAACGGGTATAACAAAATAAAGTTTTGGCGGGAATGATGGCGCCATTTTTCGAGACGTTTAATTCCATCTCTAATTCCGCTCTAATTCCGTCTCTCGATCCGTCTCTAATCCGTCTCATGCCGACCAGGTAAATAGTAATTTTGTATGATTGATTTGCCTAACTTATTTCCGTTTCTAATTCCGTTTCGTTTGTATTTTTTGTAGTGAGTTATTAAATAAATTTTGTATGATTGTTTGCATGTGTTGTATATCGAGTTATATCACTTAACATCGCAATTTATATCATCGATCGAGTGATAGTGTAACGGTGTTCGCATCGAAAAACGTGTCGAGACGGGTACTGAAGAGCAAACTATGGGTACGCAAGGTCGGGGAAACTAAAACACACAAATTAAATAAATAAATAAATAATGGTCAAATAATTACTATGGAATAGATATTGGGTGGTTAGTGATGCGACTGTATGCGTATATCGCGATTCGGACGCAAAACTCGGGCATCGAAACGCTCGAAAACACAGGCGAGTGTCCCAGCTGTGTCACACTTAGGAGTCAATGACACAAAGTCAATTAACTTACCCTCATATACACTCCACCTCACTCCTTCATCATTTTCACCTCTACCTCACGTCACTCTCTCACCTCACCTACACCTCACTCTCTCAAATACACACCCACACTCACACACGTTCACACAGTAGGGAGGCCAGAGGAAGAAGAAGAAAAGAGAGGAGGAGGAGAGGGAGGAACACGCCGGGAAGGAGAAGAGGAGGTGGAGACGTCAATGGACGAGGTAAGTCGTTGCTTTTTTTGTGTTTTCGGTGTGTCGCCCATGGCGGTCATGAAGGGGTTCGGCCATGGAGGCCGAACCAGTCGAGATGGAGATGGCAGGGGTGTCTCCCCTGCCATCGAGTCCACCGGGGTTGGGGTAGATAGCAACCCCAACCCAAACCAGAGAGGAAGAAACAACCGAAAAAAAAAAAAAAAAAAAAAAAAAACCAGAGACGTGGAGTCTCTGTGAAGAAGAAGAAGAAGAAAATGAGTGGGGTGGAACGGTTGGGCCGGCCCAGGGCCCAACCGGACCCGACCCGGGTGGACCGGGTTTAACCCGGTCCAGGGACCCACCCATATATTAAAATAATATAATATAAAATTTTAATTTAAAAACATTTTTAAATTAAAATAAAACAATTTTGATAAAATGGTTTGTTTTGCATGTTGTTTGATCAACTCATTTTATATATTAATGTGTTAATAATTTCTAGCCATCGATCTCCATGCATTTACGTATCCCGAAGCTCAGCTAATGACCCATCTTGTAGAGGCCCTGCCGCCCTCGAGTGACGTGTCTCCGTGTACTCCTTGCCAGCTGACCCAACTACACGTGTCCAGCACCTGCCCGTCCACTTCATGTCTCGTAAGATGTGTCCACGTATGTATTGTCCGATAAATTAGTAAATTATCCTTATATTCTCTATCCATCCATTCTCCGTGGGAACCTGACTGTTTTAATTTTACTTTGCTGAAAATTTATTGAGATCCTAACAATGCTAGTGGGTTGTATCTTACAAATTAACATATTCGGCGGAAGTCTTAATTAATACCATTTAAATAAGGTAATTTAGCACGATAAACATTGTTCAAAGACAAATCGTACAGTGGAAAACCCTAGAAAGTACTCAATATATAAATGACAATACCACAAACAAGGTATATAAACATATACGGGTCATTTAAGTCTCCTAATACCTAAAATATACAAAATATGAAAAACAAACACGTACAAGTAGGTCCTCGAAAGCGGGCAATCAAATATAGTCGCCTAGGATCCCCTTGCGCCTGGTGGTACTAGAATTTGTACTCAGTCATCACAAAAAATAGATGACGAGTTCAGTAAGTAAAATCCTAAGGAACTCCTCTGAGCATTCATATAATAAAGTCAAGGAAATGCAAGGAATGATGTCAAGTAAACATGCGGAATATAAAACAGACAACTGTAAATGGCTCAATGCATAAATAGACAACATACAAGCTAACAAATGTGTGTACTCACTCCAGATGGACTAGACGGTACTTCAGGTCACCAATTCTCCACCAGTTGTCACGTCCAACTAGCCCGACACTTGGTCTTTCACGGCGCTGGCCAAACCCAATGAGTCACCGACACATGCACCAATGGCAAGCTCAGATCGCTATTCACTAAGGCCAAGTCACGCATGCTATAGTCCAGTGCACCATGAACACACAACCAGGAAATCCATGGGAGCAACCTCAACCCACGTCTAAGTAACCAAATAGAATAATGAACAATATGGAATGATAGAAATGAAATGTAAAGCAGAATAATTAATCAGAGTCTTTCAGTTAGGTTTTACAAACCTTATACCTCTTTCGGTTAGGTTGTTTACAAAGTTTTAGATATGTATTAACCGAAAATCCCTAAAATAGCCCTTTATAATCCATATTCATCTATCATTAGCGCGTTAATATGGCCTACCTAGCGCGCTAGATTGAGTTAGCGTGCCGAGCGGGTGTGCCTGGCGTGCTAGATGGAATTAGCGTGCTAGGGAATTCAATTAGCGCGATACTGTTCTTTATTTCAAATAATAATAGCACACCTAGGACGATTAACACGCTAATCATTCAAATTAGCACGCTAATTGCCTTTTGGGACAAAATTCTCAATTCGAGAATTTTGTCCTAGCCCTCTCAATTAGCTACTCTAACTGGTTTTACACCCTATCCTCATCAAAATAACTTCAATACATCAATTAGAACACTCCGGATCATTCAATTAACCCAATTTTCTCCAATTTCATGCATACACCACACTTTTCAATTTTACCAAAACCATCAATTCGAATTAAATTAGTGGTAAATTCCCTATGATATGATCTAATAAAATGTAATACATCAAGGTTTCACAAAAAATTAGAGGTTTAACCATCCAATTCGAATTCACTTAATTCAATCAAAAATGGGTTCATCAAATAGTAGAGGAGATGAAGATGATGATTACCTTGGTATGAGCTCTTGATTTGGTCTCTAATGTGTGAATTCCCAGCTTGGATTCTCTCTCTCTCTCTCTCTCTCTCTCTCTCTCTCTCTCTCTCTCTCTCTCTCTCTCTCCCCCTGGTTTTCTCAGATTGCATGGGATAAATTTGAGTGGATTGATTAAAAACTCCACTAAGTCCTCTATTTATATGTTTATTGGAATCAATTGTATGTTCGTAACCCGTGGTTTATCTTGTGGTTCACAAGCATGCTGTCCTACACCTCCTGATGACTCCAATAGCCCACTCACCTCCTAGTACTAACCACCATGATGATCTAGATGTCCATCTCGATGTCGGTTTTATTTAATGCCAAACTATAGACTTTACTTATTCAATTAATTCCACATTATCCTTAGCCTAACCCAACCATATGATTAGTGTTTTATTTATCAAATTTAACCAACTCATGGTCACACTAACGTTCGGCTACCCGTACCCAGTGCCCTACATCTCATCTCGCATTTCGAAGCGTGCCATAGCCTATTGTTCGAATTTAAATCTTGGTTAGTCTATGATTACATTACCTATTTCAATTTGATTCCATAATCATTTTTCATGAATTTATCGAGTTTCTCTAGTGTACTCGTACTAAGCCTCTCGATACCCGTGTTGACATGCATTTCGAGGCAACTACCCCTCACATAACCTCGCACGCTCTCGTTATTCAACATCACACATGCGATGTATTTAACAAATAATTTAATAAACTGCATCGCAAATAAGCCATCCAACACATAATTTAACTAATGTACCTAGATCGATGTGTGTTCTAGCCTACTCGCGGCGTCCACGTGGATCTAAGCTGGTGTCAATGTCTCTAATTATGATATAAATAAAGTCATTAATAAACCATGATGTTACAGTTCTTTCCAACTAAATAAAATTTCTTTCCGAAATTTAACTATAACTTAAACATCATACCAAGAAATAGCTGAGGTTTTGCCTGATAGCCGTTATTATACGCAAACTCATACAATGTCATATAATCCTCCCACGAACCTCCAAACTGTAATATACAAGCCATGTGCATATCCTATAAGATCTGTATCAATCGCTCTGACTGTCCGTTAGTTTTAGGATGATAAGCCATACTAAATTGCAACCTGGTGCCAAACTGTTCTTGCATAGCCTCCTAAGGCTTTGATGTCAACTTGGGGTCTCTATCAGATACATTGGAAACCAACACCTCATGCAATCTAATAATCTCTCGGTTAAACAATATGCTCAGCTGGGGAAACATGTATCTCATGGGAATTGAATGAAATGAGTTGATTTTATAAGTCTGTCAATCAGTCACCACCCTAACTACATCGTGATGCCTCGATGTCTGTGGTAGTCCACTAACAAAATCCATGGTGATGTGCTCCCATTTCCACCGTGGAATGGGCAACGATTGTAACAATCCACCGGTCTTTTGTGCTCAGCCTTCACCTGCTGGCAAATGTGACAACTCTTGACATACACGCCTAAGTCGACCTTCATCCCTGGCCACCATAATAGTCGTCTCAAATCATGGTACATCTTGGTCCGACTAGGATGAACTATGTAGCTAGACCAATGTACATCATTCAGAATCTCGTCCCGTATCTCCTGATCTACATGTATCCATAATCTCCCTCGATGTCTTAAACACCAATTCGTGGTCTCTGCCCAATCAGTGCACTCTGGATCCTGAGCCAAACTACTGAACCGCTCGTAAAGCTCATCAACCTTTGACACTCGACAACCCTCTTAATCGATATGGTCGGCACTTTCCTCTAACCATAAATATGATGTTCAACCATATTGGATACCTTTGTCATGCAAATAATTGATGCCGCTTGTAACAAATTATACTCGTGTGTCATAGGTAGCAGAATAGTCTAACTTTCAACCCCGCTCCTACTCAATGCGTCCACTATGATGTTAGCTTTTTAGGGTGATACTCAATAGTGAAGTCGTAATCCTTCAGTAGCTCAAGCCATCTCCTTTGCTGCATATTCAGATCCATCTAAGTGAAGATCTAACGTAAACTCTGGTTATCTGTAGATAAGATGAACTTCTCTTTGTAGAGATAGTGCATCCAACCCTTCAGTGCAAAAAGAACGCTACAAGCTCCAAGTCGTGAACTGGGCAATTCCCCTCATGAGGTCTCAATCGTCATGAGAGATAAGCAATTGGTCTACTATCCTACATTAACACACATCCAAGACCAATGCCTGACGCAACCGTATAAACTGTTAAAATCTTACCCGGCTCTGGTAATGTTAATACTGGTGCGAAAGTCAACCTCCTCTTCAGCTTAGAAAAGGCCTACTTACATTTATTTGACTAATCAAACCTAACATCTTTCTTGGCTAGTCTCATCATCGGCGCTCCAATCAAAGAAAAATCCTCCACAAATCGCCGGTAATATCCTACCAGTCTGAGAAAACTCCGTATATCGGCAATAGACTCAGGCGTTCTCTAGTCAATGATAGCCTTAATCTTCTCTGAGTCCTCAGAGATACCCTAGTCACTTATGACATGTCCTCAAAATCTTACCACACTCAACCTTAAGCACACTTACTGAACTTGGCATACAATCTATGCTCTCTAAGTATCGTTAGAATTGCCCTGAGATGTCCCTCGTGATCCTCATGAGTTCTGCTATAGATCAAGATGTCATTTATGAACACTATGTCGAATCTGTCTAGAAATGGTCTCAAGACCCTGTGCATCAAATCCATGAGAATCGGTAGGGGTTAGTCAGCCCAAACGATGTGACTATGAACTCAAAATGCATGTATCTCATGCTGAAAGCAGTCTTCTAGATATCCTCTTCTTGAATCTTCAACTAATGATAACCTGAACTAAGGTCAATCTTCGAGAAGAATCGGGCACCCACTAATTGATCGAACATATCATCTATCCTAGGAAATGGGTAATGGTTCCTAATTGTCACCTGATTCAACTTCATATAGTCTATGCACATCCTCATCGAACCATTCTTCTTCTTTACAAACAATATTGGAGCTCCCCAAGGTGACATACTAGGGTGAATAAAACCCTTCTCCAGCAATTCATCTAACTATTGTCTAACCTCCGATAGTGACATCTTATATTGTCTATTGGCGATCGGCTGCATCCACGGTATCATTTCAATGATAAACTCAACAGTTCATGAAGATGGAAATCCAGGTACGTCATCCATAAATACATCAAAGAAATCTCTAACCACTGGTACATCCTCAATCCTGACCTCCGTTCTAATTTTCGGCTCAACAAACTCTGCAAATGCCTCCATCTCATGCACTATAGCTAGTCAGCCTCTAGTGATAGGTAAGTCATTCACAGACCCAACTAGTGCAAACTCTGGTATCCCAGGAATACGAAACTCTATCCTCTTACCATAACAATCTATCTGTACATATGTAACGACACGCTTTAATTAATCCCAATTAATTGATAAATTACGGATTAAGATCCTAAGCTCAGACCCACGTGGACGTCGCGGAATACTCTATGACAAGCCTAATGGGTGAAATATGTTATTTTTGTATGGCGAGTGTATAATTATTTTACTATTATTTAATAGTTCGCGCAGCGTTAATTAAGAGTTTCGCTTAGTCGCGTCGTGCGCATGTAGTGACGAGAGTGTGCAACGTCGAGGAGTGCGCGTAACGCGGGTGTACGAGATAGTATGAGTTTGAGTCGTCACATCAATCACACATCATATCACACATCAAATCAACCCATCCCTCATCATGTTATTTTGTCTTTTTCTCCCAAATTTAAATAAAAATAAAATGCTTTTCTTTTCTTTAAAAAAAACGGATAAGAGAGTGAGGAGAGGAAAGAGAAAGAAAAAAAGAAAATAGAGAGAGAAAAGAGAGAACGAGAGGAGAAAGAGCGAGCAAGAGAGAGAGGGGTGGAGGGAACTTCGGCGAGACGACCAGCGGCGGCGCGCGGACGGACCGACGGCGCACGAACGGACCAGTGGGCGCGGTGGCTCAACCATGAAGCGGCTCGCGAGCGCGAGGAGCAGCGCGCGCGCGTGGCGCGACAGTGGCTCCAACGAAGTGGATCGGCAATAGCGGCACGCGCAGCTGCTCCTGCACCGGCGGAGCGAGCGCGCCTCTGGCGGCGCCAATCAGCGAAGACGGCGAGCGGTGGTAGCAGCTCGCGGACCAGCGACGACACCAGCGGCGGAGGAGAAAAGAAAAGAAGAGAAGGAAAAAGAGATCGACGCGCGCGCCGCGCGTCGGCGAGGCACGCAGCAACACGGCCGCGTCGCAAGCGCGCAAAAGCGACGGCAGCGCGCGCAGCGGCAGCGGTGATGGCGAGGCGGTAGCGACGCCGGCAGTGCGCGATGAAAGATGTGGAGCAGCGCGCGGCGGCGCGTTGTCGGACTGATTGATCCTCGACGAGAGGCGTAAATTCGACGAAGTTCGACGATGAGATGAAGGTGATGTTTAATACACCTAATTTAATTGTAGTTGAAATGAATTAAGTAATGAGACTCTAAAATGATAAAAATTGTATAATTGGACACCAGAGATTTAAGCTACTATGGTCGGGTGTCGTGTACGTATCTCGAGGCTTGTGCGGGATATTTCGGAGAGGCATTTGCGATCTGTTGAGGTAAGTAAACCCACGAGAAA
This sequence comes from Stephania yunnanensis, assembly GCA_039657365.1. Taxonomy (NCBI): domain Eukaryota; kingdom Viridiplantae; phylum Streptophyta; class Magnoliopsida; order Ranunculales; family Menispermaceae; genus Stephania; species Stephania yunnanensis. The sequence goes on along the minus strand of CM077585.1, from coordinate 45,012,560 downwards.
GTCAGTTTAGAATTTACTTATTTTTCCTGTAAATTATTTATTTCACATTACTTTTCGTCAGTTCAGTTTTCATGTTTACTTTATTCCCGCGTGTGTCTGTGTATGGTCAAAGGGATGGTGTGACCCCTTTCCGGCTCTCTCGTTGATGACGATCCGATTGTTGCTATGGTGTTGGTCATAACCTAGACTACGCGTGAGATTTCTCTCAGCGAGTCGATGATCTCGAGAGCGAGTTAACGTGAGGCCCACCTCCATCACAGATTTCCTCTCTTTTGAGGCGTTGGTCGGAAGTCTACCTTCCGACCAACAGAGTTCCTCATTTCGACCGTGAAGAAGGGGTGCGGATTTCCTCACCTCCAGGGCCTTCTCGATTTAGTAATTATGTCCCAGGGCTCGAGAGTTGTACACCACACTCGCGTTCCGTATTCTTGATTATCTCACGACTTATATTCATGCTTTACATTTCTATTCATTTACTTTATATGCATGAATTGTAGCCGTTTTTATTGGATTTCTTATGTATACTAACTGAATTTCTCTGGGATTTACTCACCTGGAACTTGTCATTATTTTTGGTGGCAAGTTGCAGTTCCTACGACGAGCCGGGGGAAGGCGGTGATTGGCGACTAATCGGAGCGCCTCCACTAGCTTACTCGTAGGTGATTGTATTTACGTATATATACTTTTTGGGATAATGTTAGGAGAATTTTACTTGATACATGTATATCGACACCTATTATACATTTTCGTCGCCTTATCTGATATACATGGTATCTTTTTGCTGGGTTTCCACCTTGTAGGTTGTTAAATATTGCATAAACTGTTTACATTAATTATATGCATGTTATTAAGACTTCCGCTACTGAAATAACTTAAATAAATCATAATAAATGAATTAAGTTATAAAAACTTTATAACTTAGTATATTTTGCGAAAATAATCATTTAAATATCAAAATGTACTAAGTTGGAATATTAGATGGTAAGTTCGCGGGCAGTCAAGACGGGTGTGCTGGTGACGTGGCATGGCTTGGTGACGTGTCCGGCGACATGACGGTGCTCGGTTTGCCTTGGAATTTGGGGCCGTCACAACATGATAGGGTGACAGCCAATCTATCCTGAGAAGCGCGTCAAACTTTAGGTACTCTAATACTCGAAGATTGGCTGGTAACTAATGTCTCTCAACCTTTATCATCACGTCTCTATATATTCGATTAGGGTATATCTTATCCCCAACGAGCCGTATTGAGGACAAGGTGTGTGTCTAGTGTCTGTGTATCTAACCTTGACACTCCAACAACACGTCCAACAATAAATGATAAAGTACTACTAGAATAAACATAGCATGCGTAGGTCGACCAGAAATATGCAACATACCCTCAACTAGCTATCTGGTCGCTTCGCTATCCGGCTGTGCTACTGCATGAGCTATCGTTCCGACCTGTTCTAGCTCTCAACGTGGTGACCGTGGTGTCTTGCAGTTTGCCCTCAAGTGTCGCATTTGACCACACATGTGACATCTGTGGCCATATTTCCTACCCATCTGTTTGTCTCAAGATCTCAAACCCTGACCCTGGTATCTTTGACCCTTATCATGTCCCAATTATGACCTATGCTGATCCACCGGTGCCGATGTGATGGCCTGAACCAGCTGTCTCACCGTATATTAGAATCGACTGCTATGATGATCATCCCTGCGGCTCCTGTCCCACCTATCACCCCTTCGGCCTCTATACCGACGATATCTCTGTTTCTTCACCATTTAGTCCGATGAGAACTTTGCCCTGTTTATACCTCCGTACCACTCACACGTCGGCCATCTCTCTGCATCAGATATGTCTCTTGTATCAATGCTCTGTCAAAGATATCCTGCGGAGTGGGTGCCCCAGAAGATATCATTATTGGAGTAATCCTGTCATCAACTCCTCTAGTGAAATAGTAGATCTACAAACGCTCTGTCCCAGCGACATCCATCGAGAACTGAAGTAGGTATCGAAATCTCTCCATATACTGCATCAAGGTTCGGTTACCTTGTCTCAGGGTTAAGAATTCCTCCACCGGTCTCAGTGTAACCTCAATAGGTATGTACTGATCGTAGAATAGCTCTCTAAATTCAACCCATGTCATTGGCTCTGGATGTGTATCCTGATATGTGGTCCATCGTACCGCTGCATGGCCTCTTAGGCATGCTCTTGACAATCGTTCCTAGACAGTCTTCTCATTCCTCATCAGCTTATGGAACTGCTGATGAGATATAATCCACTTCCCCGCAGCCTCGAGGTCATTACCTCCGTAAAAGAAGCCTGGTTGAAACTTCAGAAATTCCCCTAACATATTCGCCTTAAGAGCTAAGACGAATCCCGATGTAGTAGCAATAGTAGTAGGAGTAATCGTCTGATCCATAGTCGTAGGTGGAAGCGTGTGAGTCGGCTTCTCCATAGGAACAACAACGGCTGTGGCTCTTTCTATCTGTATACCCTCTACTACTCTCTCAACTGGTTTCTAGGGAGCAACCGAGACGACGGCTGTCCCTGTAGGTACCGTAACTAATATTGGCTCTCTTGGTGTAGCAACTGTTGTAGCAAGTGCCATCAGTGCAGCGGTTTGATCTCGTAGCAGCCATAACACCTCAGCCATCTGAGTCTCCTGAGCCAAGAGTCAATCTTTCATACTAGGTGCAACTGGGGAGTCTCTAGTCGTACCACTAGCTGACTAATCTCCTGAGGTGTCGTCGACTGTCCGTCCATAATCGGCACCGAGAAGCGTGCTTCGAATCTGTCTCGGTGTATATACGTATATCATATACAAAATGAAAATATAACACGTATATAAACTCTAACTCTACCCAGCACTTTCCGACTAAAGGTTTAAGGCAATAATATAGGGTTTCCACCACTAAGGTTTATTTATTAAATCTTATGCTCTTTTTATTTTAAGTTTTCCAAGTGCCTAGAACTCTTTTGCTCTGATAACAACTGTGGCGGCCTTGTCACCCCAGTGTGACGTGTCTCCGTGTACTCCTTGCCAGCTGGCCCGATTACACGTATCTGACATCTGCCCGTCCTCTTCATGTCTCGTAAGTCGTGTCCACATGTGTATTATCCGATAAATTAGTAAATTATCCTTATATTCTCAATCCATCCATTCTATATGGGAACCTAACTATTTCAACTGTTACTTAGTTGGCAATTTATTGAGATCCTAACCATACTAGTGGGTTATATATTACAAATTAACATATTCTGCGGAAGTCTTAATTGATACCATTTAAACAAGGTAATTTAGCATGATAAACATTATTCAACGGAAAATCCTACTATGGAAAACCCCGGAAAGTACTCCGTATATAAGCGACAATACTAGAAACAAGGTATATAAACATGTATGGTGTCATCTCAAGTCTTCCAATACCCAAAATATACAAAATATAAAAAATAAACATGTACAAGTAGGTCCACGATAGTGGGCAATCAAATATAGTCGCGTAGGATCCTCTTGCGCCCGGTGGTACTAGGATCTGTACTTAGTCTTCATAAAAGAATAGATGACGAGTACAGTAAGTAAAATCTCAAGAAACTCCTCTGACCATTCATATAATAAAGTAAAGGAAATGCAAGGAATTCTTTCAAGTAAACATGCGGAATATAAAATAGACAACTGTAAATGGCTCATCCCATGAATAGACGAGAAACAAGCTAATGAATGTGTGTGCCTGCTCCAAATGGACTAGAATGTACTTCGGGTCACCAATTTCCCACCAGTAGTCACGTCCTACTGGCCCAACACTTGGTCATTCGTGGCGCTAGACAAATCCACTGAGTCACTGACACATGCTCCAAGGGCAAGCTCAGGTTGCCATTCATCGAGGGCCAAGTCACACGTGCTACAGTCCCGGGCATCATGAACACACAATCAGAAAATTCGGAGGAGTAACCTCAACCCACGTCCAAGAAGCCAAATAGAATAATGAACAATAGGGAATAATATAAGTGAAATGTAAAGCAGAATAAATACTTAGAGTCTTTCAGTTGGGTTTTACAAACCTTACACCGCTCTCTGACCTCTCCGGACTCCTGTACCTAACCCTACAAGCTCCTCGACACCGAGCCTCGGTCCACTAAATCCTTGAAGTCCATTTTTACAAGTTTAGGTTGTTTACAAAGTTTAAGATATGTATTAACTAAAAATCCCCAAAAACAACCCTTTATAATATATATTCATCTATCATTAGCGCGCTAATATGGTCTATATAACGCGCTAGATTGAGTTAGCGCACTAAGGGGGTGTACCTAGCACGCTAGATGGAATTAGCGCGATATGGAATTTAACTAGCGCGCTAATCATTCAAATTAGCAAACTAATTGTCTTATGGGACAAAATTCTCAATTCGAGAACTTTGTCTTAGCCCTCTCAATTAGCTACTCTAGCTTGTTTTACACCCTCTCCTCATCAAAATAACTTCAATACATCAGTTAAAACACTCCAAATCATTCAATTAACCTAATTTCATCCAATATCAAGCATATACCACATTTTTCAATTTCATCAAAACCATCAATTCAAATTGAACCAGTGGTAAATTCTCAATGAATATGATATAATAACATGTAATACATCAAGATTTCAAAAAAATCAGAGGTTTAACCATCCAATCTGAATTCACTTAATTAAATCAAAAATTAATTATAGAGTAGGGGAGATTAAGATGATAACTACCTTGGTTTGAGCTCTTGATTTGGTCTCTAATGTGTGAATTTGCAGCTTGAATCTCTCTTCCTCTCTCCATGGTTTTCTCAGATTGCATGGAAAAAATTTGAGTGGATTGATAAAAAACTCCACTAAGTCCTCTATTTATATGTTTGTTGGAATCAATTGTGTGTTCGTATATTGAGGCTTATCTTATGGTTCACAAGCATGCTGCCCTATACCTATTGATTACTCCAATAGCCCACTCACTCCTAGTACTAACCACCATGATGATCTAGATGTCCATTTCAAGGTCACTTTTATTTCATGCCAAACTATAGACTTCATTTATTCAATTAATCCCATATTATCCTTAGCCTAATCCAACCATTTTGTTAGTGTTTTATTTATCAAATTTAACCAACTCATAGTCACACTATCCTTCGGCTACCCATACCTGGTGCCCCGCGTCTCGATACGCATTTCGAGACGTGCCATATCCTATTGTTCGAATTTAAATTTTGGCTAGCCTATGGTTACATTACCCATTTCAATTTGATTCCATAATCATTTTTCATGAATTTATTAAGTTTCTCTAGTGTACCTGTACTAAGCCTCTCAATACCCGAGTTGACATGCACTTCGATGCAACTACCCGTTACACAACATTGCATGCTCCCGTTATTCAACATACACACATGCGATGTATTTAACAAATAATTTAATAAATTGCATCACAAATAAGTCATAAAACACACAATTTAACTAGTGTACCTAGGTCGACGGATGTCTTAGCCTTCCCGGCGTCCACGTGGATCTGAGCTGGCGTCCATGTCTGCAATTACGATATAAATAATGGCGTTAATAAATCGGGTCGTTACACATCTCTTACCATGTATCCCACTAACTCAATCTAATTGACGCTAATTGGCTACTCACATGGTTCGTAGATGTGGCAATACATATCTCTAGGTCAATCCTATGGTTTCCATTTAATTAACCAAACTATAGGCCTTGATTTATTTGATTTAATTACCTTAGATAAGTCCCATTATAATATATGGTTAGTTCTTTTATTCACCAAATTGACAAATTTTGTGATCCTACTAACCCTCGACTAACCAACACCCAATGCCCCGTGTCTCGACACACATTTTGAGGTACGTCATAGCCTATTATTTAAATTTAATCAACTTAGCCTATGGTTACATTGCCCATTTTAATTGATTAACTAGTCATCTTAACATGAACTAATAGAGTTTCCTAATGTACTCGTAGTTCGCCTACCCGATCCCTGCATTGACACGCCTTTTGAAGCGACTACTCGTCACATAATCTCGCACGATAGCAACATACACACAATGTGTTGCATGTATCCCTTTTGAGGCATTGTCATAAAGATCCCCATTCTTTGCAAAGTCCTCTGCCTGATGAATTATTGGCTCCCCATCCTCTGTTGCATCTATTAGCAGTTATGGATCAATGTTTTATCATTATCTTCAAATTCTATTTCAGTGGTCAACAATATTTTGAAGCTACTTGGGAACACTATACCACTTCCAACTGTTAGTTTCCTAATTCTAACCTTTAGGACAAGGTTCTTCATGATGCAAAACCACAAGGCATTGGCGCAGACCAAGTCGATGGAGGCCCAACTACAACACAGCCCATGCCTAGGAGGAGCAGTCGAGTGGTGTGAAAACCTTCGAGGTTACTTGAATAAATCGTTAGATATATGTTGCATAAGTTTGTTAGTATTTATATAATTATGTTAAGTTTTTAAAGCATAATATCTATGAGTCATGCGTGTGTGATGCACACAATAGAAAGGATGTAATTCCTTTAGTTATATAAGCATGAATGAAATACATAAGAGGGTATGAAATAACTATCCCCTTCATTTCCTTGATTTCTCTCTTCTTCTTCCCTGTTCACTGCTCCCCTCTATTTTTCTCTCTAATTTTGTTGTCTTTGTCTCCCTGACCCCTTCTCAACTTTGATCTCAAACTTGGTTCAACTTTGATCTCAAACTTGGTGCCCAACATAAACATTATGTCGTATAGGATGAATATGTCTTTATCTCCCTAACCCCTTCTCTTCTTTGAGCTTTAGCTTATTTGACATTTCAATTAATAGTAGCTCTTTTGCCATGACAATGTTTTATATTGGTGCACAAGTTGCACAAACCTATATATCAGGAGGATTATATTATAACAGTAAAAAAAAAAGCAAATCATCCTTCATCTCACCATGTCAAAAGCATATGATTAAGCGAGCGCAGATTTATGCATCAATATGTATTTATATTTATACTAAAATGGCCTAAACTACCGTACCTTTTGCGTCTCCAAGTAAACTAAAGCCCTGTTGGAAATGTATGAAATGCCACATGATCGTGTGCATAATGGTTGTTTTAACCCAAATCCTCAACTTCCAATTTTTTTCCTTAGTTCGCATCTTCCTTCTTCATTTGTAACTCTTCCCACATCTAAGCAAACCCGCAAACACACAACTTTCAAAACCCCAAAAAATAAAACTCAACAAATCAACCAACAAAATAAAATTTTCAGACCACCCTGTATGTCAAATAAAACCACACACAATTAAAGACAAAAAAACACACACCTGCAGCTTCTTGGAGAGATCTCCACCATCCCTCACCATGTGCTCTGACTCAGTTGATGAGATGATAGTCTTCCACTTTCGAGTCACTCAAAAGTGGATTGCTTCAATTGAACAGTGGGTTGAAGGCTTTGCAATGATGATGATGCATGACGAATGCGAGTGTCCATGGAAACGTAAGGAGATGAACCACTACAGATGTCAATAGCACCCATAAAAGCTGCATACTTAACAAAAAATAAAACTATCATGAAAGAATGATAGGAGAAAAGCTAAGTTTGCTATAAAATTGAAGCAAAGAATTATTTTAATTTATGATTTTTAGCTAAATATATCTAAAAGCTCGTTAAAATTGAAACTTTGAAAAACAAAAACTCTCAAAACTGAGTAACCAACACACGTGATAACAACATATACAAATAATGAAGAATTAAAAGAGGGATTGAGGGAAGTAGAGTTTTTAAAGGATAAGAAATTGGATACTCGAACCAGTATGGGCAGAGTTAGAGTAAATCATAGTTACAATGGGAAAAATGAGAGCATGAGTTCTTTGAACAAGATTCAATAGAAAAAAAAAGAATTGTAGAGAGCTTAGAACATTCCTTGAAAAGAGAAAATTGTGAGTTTGAATATTAGCTTGGTTAATTATAAAGCGACAATGTCAAGACTTAAGAGAAATGAAATGATTCATTTAAGGCTCTTTTCATAAGGATTTTATAACTCATTATTGGTTGAAAGCATTCATTAAATCTACCACTTTTAAGTCTCACAACCAAACATGGGTTTATTTGTTGACTTTATACTTGTGAGTCAATTTGGTACAATGGTATCGGAGCCCTCGACACTGATGTATTCTCATTATATTGATTAGATAGTTTATCCTTAAAGGACGAAAAGATAATGTTTCTCCCCTCTAGTTCCCAACATGTGGTTGATTTCAAATCTACTTCAACTTTTTCACAAACAAGATGAAGTGTTGAATAAAAAAATGAAAGACAACAATGTTGTTAAGAGGTTGAAAATTACAATATTGTTTATAGACTGAAACCTAAAGAAAAATGCACACAACAACCGAGTCAATATCCACATAGAATCAATAAAAAACTCAAAAACCTTATCCATCATGATTTATTCACTAACAATCAAAAGATATATTAACAATTATAAATAAGAACCTAAAAAAATTAATGTCAACATAAGCCAAAATCAACCAAACAAAAGCTATCCTCATCAAACAATGAAAAGAGAAACGTACACTCTTCTTAACAAAAAAGTAGACTAATTAAACAATCAATACCAAAATAAACCCCGAAAAGGTAATCCTTATTCCCATTAATGAATATGGTAAGGTTACTACTCCTACCACTGAATCCTCTTCACAACCAATCAAAACCACAAAGACCAAAAAAAAAAGAGACCCTAATAAACAACTATATCAAGAAGCCATTTATTCTTAACAAATAACACAAACTGTGCACTAACATTTTGCTTCCGAAAACAACATTTTTGGATATACAAACTGATGCATTCTCAAATGAAGCTTCTTCCAATTGCAAATTGTCATTTCAAAGTCACGCCTAGAGAAATAAAAGCATAGACCTTATGTTGAACAGAATAACAAAAAAATAACTAGTTTAGAGAGCTGAAGAAGTACTAAACATACCTAAAAACAAAATCGAACCAAAAATTCAACAACGGCATAAAATTTCCCTAACACAAATCAAAGAAAGAAATCACTAAAACTCTAAAACACAAAGAGATGTTGACAACACATTGAGGTAAAACTATTTCATCTTATGATTAATAAATTAAGTGGTAAAAAAATTGTTGGAAGCTGTTAGGGTCATTTTCAAGAAATTGTAAGGGTAACCCCTATTGTAAAACACTCGATAAAAATGTATATTCTTTGCTGAAATAAAATGAGTTATCAGGGGAAATTGCATAAGTTAATGTCAAACGAAATTCATTTTTGCTACCTCTAGCATTAACCAAAGCATAACAAAATTGATAGAATTGAAACTTTTAAACTCCAAACAACCAATTCATACACAAGAATGAAGGAAAACAAATGCACCCAATCTTGGAAGCCCTAGAAAGATATTTCGTCAACACAGTGTAAGTATGAGAATTAATTAATTCTCATCCCCTCCAAGTCCCCATTCTTTGAAAACCAATGCAACAACGCGGGGTGTATGTACGTAACAACATCGACCTCCAATGTCAGCTCTTGCATCTGTTGAAACACATACTTCATCGATGAAACCCTCTCAGCCTCATCAAATATGTCTATCATTAGTGTGTAAGAATCACATCTTCCATAATCCGAGTTCTTCCTCTCTTTTTCTTTTTCTCATTATAAGAAATTTAGACATTCTCATGAACCATTTAGATATTGATACACAATTTTTAAACAAATGAAATAAACACAAAACCAAATAGATCCACGCTTCTAAGAGTAAAAAAGTTATCTCAGAAATGAAAATGACCACAGTCTACCAAGTAATAAGGTTGGAGTAATGAACAAAAGGAATTAGATGTGTCCGTATGTACTTGCTTCATTCCATAGCTCCTCATTCACCATACGATATTTATGCTGGAGTGCACCATTAACATCATTAATTGGTTTTAGACATTTATTTTAATACATTAAACAAGTTGAAACTCTTGGTTGTAAGAGTGTTATTATATTAAAAAATATAATACAAACACCAAAAACATAAAGACTACTAAGTAACAAGTTGAATATCTTGGTTTGTATCTTTCCTTTATGAAGGAAAACTTTTTTGGACCATTGTTTTATGTGATGGCAGAAAACCTGTGGTCATTTTTGGACACCATGTCATTACATTGGGTCTAGCCCATCCATTGAAATAAAAGTTTTACTATGACAACGTAACATATGGAACAAACCTAATAAGGTTTGAGGACACAAACAATATAAAAAAGGAGAAGGAAATGAAAGAAGAAAATGAATACTAATACACAGTTATATATGACAATTGCTTTGTTAAATGCCTAGAACAAACAAAATATATATTCATCTAAGTAGATATAGTCGCATCATAGTGGATAATTTATAAAAACAATTAATGGATATGTAACTTAGTCGGTTAGAAGAATCATTGTTAGAGCAATAATGTCTATTTTTAGCATTATCAAGCTACATGGTAGTTTCATAATTATATAAAATTATATATATGGGTGTTTCTACAATGAAGTTCAAATATATACCCATGTCATGGGAACTAGATATCTCATCGTTGGATTAATATGAAATTTTAATCTAATGGTGATTGATGTGGTGTATTTAATGCAAAACACATTAAATGCGCAATAAAGGCCATGTAATTGGGTTCCATGGTGGAAGCACCTATATATATAGTTAAGTACAGTAGGAAAAACAAAAATCACTGCACACAAGAACAAAAATGTTATATCGTATTAAAACCCTTTGATCATAAGGTTTTGGGTAAAATTGTTTTGTCTAAGAAATGTCTTTTGAAAAATGATAAGATATGCAACAAGTTAAAGAAAGGAAAAAAAATAATCAAAATTGTTTTTTTCACAAAAAAAGATGACTTACGAAATTGTAGCAATTAATATTCCTATCTCACATATGCAAATGGTTGATGACATATCCATGTCTAACCATACCAAGAAAAAACTTATCATTTGCCAAATTTTATGGGTATGTCATACTATATACAATAACTTAATATGTCCAACGTAGTCGTACCAATCGAGAACCAAATATAAATCACAAAAATATTTCAAAATGAGATACTTGAAGAGATCTTTAACGTAGCCATACTCACAAGATATGGTTAACCAAATATAATTTACTCCAATGATTGTAATCCAATATAAAACATAAAAAATTGGAATTCTTCTTAGGAGATCTCCACCAGATTGCCTAACATGATAAAATTTTACAAAATATCAAATAACTATAACAAAAACACGCATAAGTAAAAAACAATGATTAAAGCCCAAAGAATCAATTAAAATAGGCACAATTTATGTAATGAGTAAAGAAAAATAAAAATTCTAATTCTAAAAGTAGGCTGAATTGACACTTACTAAACAAAGCAATGCAGAAAATCATGATATATAACACGACACCAGCCACTCATTGACCAAACATTATCCACTTTTTGGATTGCATTTTAACATTAAACAAAATTGGAGCTTGCTGAAAAGGTCTTAGAAGATCTTTACCAATAATCTAGCATGATAACAAGTTTTAACAAAATTGAGAAATGACTAAAAAAATTGATAAATGCATAATCGAAAAAGAATTGAAGTGCAACCAACCAACCTAGAAAATTGCACATAATAGAAGAAAATATTAGCAAAATTACAAAAAATGTGCCAAATTTTATTCAATTTTATGAATATTATAAGCACAACGCACTAACCTATTTGACTAGTAGACAAGTTTAACCTTCTTTATCAACGTGTTTAATAAGATCTTTATAAACGATATTCTTTGTTCAATCACAATATTTGTTGCAATTTGACGGCGTGATCAACATTTTCACCGATGCTGCGCATATTGCACGTGACAATGAACATATAATTGTCCATGCGAGAACACAGTTTAGGTAAATATATTCCAGCAGAGTCTAATGTTTGTCCTTGAGCCTTGTTTATTGTCTATTGGAAATTGCATCCTTTTGAATTGAACAAAATTTATCTCCTTCATTTGGTGGTATTTGTGGCAAGAAAAATCTCTTCCATTTGTAATCGCCATTTATTATTTTTGCATCAATTACATTTCTCTCAAAGTGCCGACATATCAAACGGGTTCCATTGCATAAGCCTTCTGTAGGATTTATGTTTCATAATAACATGATAGGACAATTTTTATTCAAAATTAATTCATGTGGAGGAATACCATTCAATACCAAACTTTTAAGAACTCTTCAGTTACATTATGCTCATTATTATCAATGGCTTGATCAAAACTGTAATATTTAACCATATCTCCAACAAACTCTTTTATAAGTAACTGATTAATTTCATCTACAAATTCATTCTTCGTTGTCAGTATAGCTTTTGTTGTCATTGCATCCAAATTATTCGCATAATCGTTCAATTGACCAAAAATATGATTGATTAAATGTCGCAACGACGTCTTCATGTCATTATAAGGAATAATCATTTATGATGGACTTTTGATGTAACGATCTTTATATTCTCTCTCAACTCCATTCCCAACACAAAGTAGATATTTTGAAAAAACCTCATCCAATTTTGTACACATATTTTCAACCAGCTTTATTCTCTTCATTTGTAACCAAAGATATGATTTAACCAAACACGAGTCAATTATCTCTTACCTAGTTCCCCTACGAACAACTGGTAATATTTATCTGAAGTCACCGCCAAAGACAACAACTTGTCCTCCAAATGAGTTTTCGTTATCACAAACATCCTTAAGCAAATGATCGAAAGCTTCGATTGAGTGTTTATGAACCATTGGAGCCTCATCCCATATAATCAATTTCGAGAACACCAACAACCTTGATAGGCCTGATTGTTTGCTTACATCGCATGTCAGATTATCATTGGCATTAATGGGGAGTTTGAATCTTAAATGAGATGTGCGACCTCCAGGCAAAATTGATGTTGCAACACCGGATGATGTTGTTGCTAAAGCAATGTCGCCCTTTCCTCTTACCGTCGCTTATAATGCTCTATATAAAAAATTATTGCCTGTCCCACCTGGACCATCTATAAAAAATACCCCTTCTTCCTTATTGAACACTTTATTAACAATACAATCATACGCATACTTCTAGCGCCCATTCAACATTTTTATAATCTTTACATCATCATCAGAAGCTTTAATTTCCAATTCCTCATTTATTTCTAGCATATCATTAAACCTAGCTCAACATTGAATAATTCATATTGCATATTAAAAGGCGCCAAACTCTTTCCAATTGCGAGCAACATTTCATTGACATGTTTTAATGCTTTCTTCTCGGCCATATCAATGTTCAAGTTCATATGAATATAATCTTCGCACATTTGCTCGAACTTTCCCCACAATTGTCTACCACTTTTAGGGTTACAAAAAGATAATATTGTTACAAACTATCGACGTAACGCAAATGACACTTGATACTTAGAAGCCTCTTCCATACATGATTCCAAGCAATCATCTACTTCTAAGAAACTATTTAACAAAGCTGCTTGGTGAAAAGAATCAACAACTACACCATTAACAATTTTTAACTCTTGAAAAGATGTGCAACCCTTTACATGATTTAGTAACAACCTTAGATAATGCCTATATCCTTCGTTCGGGCTTACATAAACTATTATTCCAATAACAATACCATATTTTTGCCACTTCCAAGTCTTCGATTGTCGGTTCCGAACATAGTACTCAGGTATTTGCCTATATAACAAACTTCTTGCGAATTCATCCACTTTATTAAGTGCAAAATATTATGTTAGCATTGACGCACATTTAACGTCACTATTAACCACATCTTCCAACATATCGCAATCTCCAAATGACATTATTTGCTTCCCATCTAAATGTAATTGCAATGTTATAACTGAATGATATATCTCATTAAGTAGAAAGCTATACATACGCCACATTGCTTCGGGAACTGAAACCCAACGCGCTGATTGGAACCTTTCAATTTCATTAATATGGTTATCAGCATTCTCTGGGCGCACTTCAAATGCAATTCAATCATGACCCTTGTAAATGTATTTGTATAGATACTTAACCGCTTTTATTGTTGAACAAATTTCCACATTCAAGTGGCAATCATATTTTGATAGCAAATAAGGATTATAAGGGACCACCCAACGATTGTCCAAATCGAAGCCTCTAACTTTCTTCACTTTCCCGCCATTTCTTCGTGATACTGAGGATAAGAGTCAATATCATGGCACGTGTACTCACAAAATTGTTTGGGATAGTGATTTTTGCATTTTCCTTTTACAAGCATGCAAATATTTTTTTGGATTTAACGTACCACAAGGGTCATGCATCATATGTTTTATTACAAGTTCATTCAAATGACAATGTTTTGCTTTGTTTGGTATTTCTGCGCAAACATACCTATCAAAAGTAGATGGATTACTAATTTTTGAATTTGATTCAAGAATGTTCAAGAATGAGCATGAGGCAATCCCCTTTTTTGAAATTCCACCACATAAACGTATGCCGCCACAGGACAAAATATTTTTTTTCAATATATCTTTCTTCAATTCCTCCAACTTCGCACGAAAAATCTGTTATGTAAGATCCGGTCTATTTTGTGCCTCATCATTAAACCTTAATTCATTTTTTTTATCTCTTTCCACTTTGGATTACATGTCATTATCAAGAAAATGTTCGGCTTCCCAAATCGTTGCACTAAAGGCATCGCATCCATATATATTTTTCTCATATCTCTTGGTCCACCAATAAACAATGCGGGTAAGATAACTCGTCGACCAATTTGTGAGCCATTTCTTTCACCGATTTCGATGCTATCGATTATACCTTGATAAAGTTCTGCTCTAATTTGTTTTATATTGAGGCGAATGTAATCCAATCTCGAACTTTCTAGTTTTGCATACATATCCACAACATATTGTTGAAGTAAACGACCGGCATGTAATATTACACTTTTACTTAAGGGAGTTATTTGAATCTTGTAACAATAATACTCCCAACATGATACTGCGTTTTTTCTGCATTTTTGTTGACCACCTAAACAATGAAAAAAACATCGCTTCGCTAGAATTATTTGTAAATAAAATAAAAAAACAAGCTTCAATCAAATAAGGAAATGATTAAGTAACTATCAAACAATATCCTTACTTGGTATTTCTTCCAATAACAAATCATCGATGCAACTAATGCCATCAACATCATTACTTTGGTTGCAATTTCAAACAGTTTCACCATATGAAAATAATAATGGATATTGTAATGGACCATAACATCCATAAAAATAATTAACTTTGTGACTATTACCACTATGGCTATGAACGATGATATCTCACTTTGTAGGTTGATTTTCATGACTGCTCTCTATCCACACGACAACAACTTGGGATGCTTCAGGTAAATTATATACTCTTTGATCGAATAATGGATCTTATCGAATGCATATCTCTTGATTGCTTAAATCTGAGATTGTGCTTAAGCTTTGAAAGAATTTAGTGTATGGATTGATGGAAAGTATGTTGATTAACTTTAACAATACTATCTTTTTCAAGTTATCAAATATTCCAATGCGATTCTCTACTTCATGCTCTGTATCAAAAAAATAAAGTTGCAAATATGATTGTTGGTCATTGCATGGGAGTAATTGATTTATATAATGATATACTTGACCTTGAATTCTAAATGTATAAATGCCTTTATTTTTTATACGAACATTGTCATCTAATTTCACGCCAAATGATGTAAAAAAGAAGTTATTGTTGTAGCCGCGAATATATTTCAAAAAATGTTTCGACTAATCACATATTCTTGTTAATAATGCATATAATTCATCCAGTGCATCATTGATTTCTAGAGCCACTGCTCCATCGCAACAACAAAAACATCGACTTTCATAAGTAAGTTTTTTTGGCATAGCAATGGCTACAATATGTAACACAAAAGACTTTGTAAGCACATTACCAAACACTTCTTCATCCTCTTCTTCTCCTTCATCCATATCATTACAATACTCATTTATCAACAATTCATTTCCTCTATTTTTCCTACAAAAGCATCTTCATTTGTAGTAAAACACTTTATCCATATAAATGCATTTCTAACATTTTTTTCAACACTAAACACCTCTATGAATTATGAAATTACCTCCCAAGTTTATCGAACTCTCATCCAATCGCGTTGCATTATGATTGTCCAATATTTGATCGCTAACCTATATTGCCAAACTCGCACCATTCAAATTTGAACCTCTTATGAACGCATGAATATATAGTTACAAATAATGCAACTAGCACTTATATATATAGTATATCTTAAAGTGAAAATTGAAAGCATTAACGAAACATGAAATGACAAAAATTAAAGAGACTGTCACTATTCTAAAGGAGATAATAACAACATATCATGAAATAACATAACGGATGAACAATTAACTAACATTCAAAAGAACTATAAAACAACAAAGATCCAAAACAAACAGATACACGAAATCTTCTTGTCCCTAATATTATTTAGCATACAGCTATGGTGAGTTCCTTTAAAATTTATATGCTATCGATATTTTAAACAAGATCACAACCTATCAATCTATCAATAAAATAATTTCAATATTTTTAACATAAAAAGTCATGCATACTGCAATTCCAATGTTTCCCTCAACCATACATTCTTTTTGCAATCCATCTATTATCGTCTCATCGCTAACACAACCATCATGGTTTGATGATGAACCTATTAAAAACAAAATACAAATGATATAACCACTATTTCTTGAAAAAAAAAGTCATCATCAAGGAATAAAATAAAATACGAAGACAATAACCAATGTATGCAACAAAA
Organism: Stephania yunnanensis; assembly: GCA_039657365.1. Taxonomy (NCBI): domain Eukaryota; kingdom Viridiplantae; phylum Streptophyta; class Magnoliopsida; order Ranunculales; family Menispermaceae; genus Stephania; species Stephania yunnanensis. The sequence goes on along the minus strand of CM077585.1, from coordinate 44,995,730 downwards.
ATACCTAAATATATCTTACATCTATAAGAAATTACCTTTCTCCATACATTGAAGAGATCTCTTTTGTCGGTATGACACCCTACGAACATAATTTCTTCTATTTTTTTCTTCTCGACTTAATTGAGCATTCAATTGTCTTCTATGACTATTCACACGATTTCTTTCTTCTACCTTTTTATTTTTGAAGGATTTTCTCTTATTCTCATTTGGATTCATTTTCTCTATTGCATGAAAACCTACCACAATTACATATATGGCCCACAAAAATAAAATGTCAATTTCGCTTGTCAAGGAAATTTGTAAAAATAAGTCATTCCAAAAAATTAAGCTAATCCTTCTAAATAAATGGAAGAAAAAATAAAATTGAAGTTAAGCAGCGAAAAGAATATGCGATTAATTTTCTGAAGGAGTAATCCTCTCAAATGGTATAATGTTGATACTAACGGTATTTGCAAGTTAAGGCAAGTCACAAGTGGCACCATCGCCTATAAGTATAACTTATCACAACATGATAGCAAATGAAGGTTAATATTCAATTAATAACATAGCCTCGATCCCAAATTGATTGGGGTCGGCAACATGGATCAACCTCTTCCATTGCGCTTGATTTAGTGCAATCGATGGTTATTTCTCAATCACAATTTACAAAAGAAGCGCAAAAGAAAATCAGATAAATGAAAGACCAAGATGATTCATTTGATAACCAACAATTCACTTGATATGAGCCTATACAATAGTTGATTGTGCTCAACATAATAATGGGCAACCTTAGCTTCTCAACGACCAGGATATCCAAAGAATGATTTAGCCAACAACACCTATCTCTATATCCACCACTATAATGCTCATCTACTATCTCAAATTTGAGACTGGCATCACACATGATCCAAAACATCACTCTCCTCTAACAAAACCTCAACTAAAAAGACTTTTGAAACTTCCTTAGATTTTCAGCCATTCTTCAACCTAGAGGCAATAGTCATAAAAATACCAACTTTATGAAAAGTGAGTATTCCTAACTGATTCTAGTGATCTCTCAAATCAACAATTTCTTCTAATTCATTCCAACATGATACATCATAAGCATGTTGATCAATAAACTAAAAAAATTGCATCAGTAAATTTAATAAATTCAAAAAGAATGTAAAGCAAACAAAACAAAGAAATCTAAAACATTCTAAAACATTCTTTACCTCGTAATTGTAGCTCCTAAGGAAAAATCACTTAAAAAGAATCTCAACCATCCAAAAAATCTTAAAAGTTAATTCTCTAACCTACAATGTATTAAGATAGGAAGAATTTTCTAAAACTATATTTTGCGGATCTATCTAGACACTTCTCATGCCGAAAAGTAAAGATCCAAACATATAAACAAGGATTTTATAAAGATTATAACAATGTGCAAATTGCATAACCAATGTTTGTCCACCCAAAGTATGTAAGAAAAATGTTTCTTTAAAAATAATATTTGGTTAATTTTGATCGGTCGTAGGTCCCGATCACAAGCATGTGTATCTTGCCAAGTGAACCTAGGCTTTTGGAGGAACAAATATGCATTTTTCTCTCAATAGAATTGATAGAGATGCAAGGGTACTCGTGAATGAAAGCCACTTTTGTTGTAAGAACTTTGAGACTATGCGACAAAAAATTCATACCTTGCTTCGCAAAAAATCGTTTAGGTTGACAAGTTGAACCCAACTAAATAAGAAATAATCAATTATTCCCATTATGCTAAACCACCATATTAAAACACAAATATTATTATCAATCTAAAAACATATTAGACAAAATTAATATTTTCAAAGAGATAAAAAAATAAGTTCACCCAAAAAAAACAATACGTCCTCCATTCAAATATATAAGTCATTTAGGTCAAAAATACACTAATTAAGGTAATATTAATTATGATTTTTCTTTCAAACTTTGCCCCTAAACACAAAACAAGAAAGTGCTTTAATTGTGAGTTTAATTTCTCAATTTACCCCTTCACATTTATGTTTGATTGCTTGAAGAATTGAAGTGCTTTGGTGACAATTAAATAATCAAGTTCCAAAGAGGGGTAAAATGGGCATATGAAATGTCAAAATATGAAAATGACTTATAATCTTGGAAATGATCTTTCGTCCAAACGACCTATATTAATGGATGGAAGGAGTGAAACTTTTTTGACCAGTTAGATATAAAATTCTGAAGAAAGGAACAACTTATTTAAGAAAACAAATATTTAAAAAAAATTTGGAAGCAACACACCATTGACTAATCATCTTCACATTAAATTATTAATAGAATGTTTCAACATTTTTCATGGGGCTCACTTCACAACTTAATCTACATAAACCATCTTTAATTCAAATTATATTTATTTCGCTCTTAATTGATGGGGTTCCAAAATTCAACAAATAATTAAACAAAGGATAAAGCAAGCAATTGACTGTTGAGAAAAAATGTCAAAGTATTAACAATAATATGGTAGATATGTTGCCAATACCAATGCTAAGTGAAATCTTCCTCTCTTGATCCATCACTTCATATATTATAAAACCTTGACAATGTCATTATAAACTTAAACCTTACTGTTAAGCTCTTTGAGGCATAAATCACAAATCCATAAAACCCTACATTTTCCTACTACAAGAAAAACCTAAACAAAAAAACGATTATCACTAAAAGTTATTGTTAAGTGTTAAGCTATTCAAGCCATCAGTCTCAAATCTATGAAATCCCACTTTTTATCTTTACATCTCGACAAACCCGAAAAACACTTTCCATTAAAACTTACGATTAAGCTCTCCGAGCTATCAAAATAGTAACTCGAATGGATTTGTAGAGGTTCATGGCCTTGTAGTACTCAACAATCATCTTCTCATCAATAATATATTGACAAAATATTTCAACATCTTTTTTTTCCAATAACCATGGGTATCGGAATCTTTTTTCAGCCTTTCCTTACTATGGTTTGACTAATCCCATGGGAGTTACTTAGGCGGCCCAACCCCATAACTTTGAGAAACCAAGTGAATAGAATGTAGCTACCAAGAATTGAAAGTGCGACCTCTGCCTCAATTAGAGTATTAGGGCTCTTTTCTTTGCCACTTCAACACACTCCTAGGGAATGTTTCAACGTTTATTACATGACATATTTCACCATGAAATCTACCAAATTTATCTTTTCTTTAGGTTAATTTTATGTCGTTCTTAATAAATGGGGTACCCAAGATTGGCAACTAACGAACCAAAAATTGGAAGGTCCAATTGACCATACTAAGAAGATAGCAAATTGTTAATAAATAATAGTGAGTACTATGTTACCTATGACATTGCTCCGCGCAAAATCTCTCTCTTTACATAATAGTTCAAATTGTATAAAACTGCAAGAAATCAACCACTCATTAGAAATTAACAAACAATAATGAAGAAAACTAAGGAAGCAAAATGCAATTTTTTTTCTTCAAAATATCTAATTAAAGCACTTATCACTACCAAATCCAATTGTGATCATACGCATGTCATGTACATTAAGAACTTGAAAAGATTCAAAAACACATTATCTAAGACTGACATCAGTTAAAATGTAGCTATATGAGAAATCCACAGACTTTCTTTTTTGTCTATTGTTCTTCAAGCAAAAAATCATAAATCGAACGATGGACACCAGACAGATGATGACTCACTATTGCTAGGAACTTGAAACCACAATTTCTATAAATCGAAACATGACATTCTTCAATTTAATTGAGCATATAAGGACTCAAAAGTACAATATAAAACCCAATCTTACTCTCGACTTCAAGTCATGTGTGAGCTGAGTGTTTGGTGAATATTCACCAATACCAACTCTTATAGACCTCTCATTTGCACTCCTATGTTGGTTTTCATCCATATCCACAAATGAATAGCCTTGACAAACACGAATTTAGGTAAGATCAAACACTAACAAACACTTCTGGTAACACAAAGACTTTGTAAGCACATTAACAAACACTTCTTCATCCTCTTCTTCTCCTTCATCCATATCGTTACAATACCCATTTATCAACAATTCATTTCCTCTATTTTTTCCTTCAAAAGCATCTTCATTTGTAGTAAAACACTTTATCCATATAAATGCATTTCTAACATTTTCTTCTCAATAGTAAACACCTCTATGAATTATGAAATTACCTCCCAAGTTTATCAAACTCTCATCCAATCGCTTTGCATTATGATTGTCCAACATTTGATTACTAACCTACATTGCCAAATTCACACCGTTCAAATTTGAACCTCTTGTGAACGCATAAATATATAGTTACAAATAATGCATCTAGCACTTATATATAGTATATCTTAAAAAGAAAATTGAAATATTAACGAAACATGAAACGACAAAAATTAAAGAGACTATCACTATTCTAAAGGAGATAATAACAACATATCATGAAATAACATAATGGATGAACAATTAACTAACATTCAAAAGAACTATAAAACAACAAAGATCTAAAACAAACGGATACACGAAATTTTCTTGTCCATAATATTATTTAGCATACGGCTATAGTGACTTCCTTTAAAAATTTATATGCTATCAATATTTTAAACAAGATCACAACCTATCAATTATATAAAATATTATCAATTAATATGTGCATTAAAAAGCATTATGTGAGGAACAAACACATGGAAACTAATGTTAACAACAATTTTAATATTTTTAACATAAAAAGTCATACATAACTCAGTTCCAATGTTTCCCTCAACCATACATTCTTTTTGCAATCCATCTATTATCGTCTCATCGCTAACATAACCATCATGGTTTGATGATGAACCTGTTAAAAAAAATACACACGATATAACCATTATTTCTTGAAAAAAAAAGTCATCATCAAGGAATAAAATAAAATACGAAGACGATAACCAATGTATGCAACAAAAATAACTAAATATATCTTACATCTATAAGAAATTACCTTTCTCCATACATTGAAGAGATCTCTTTTGTCGATATGACACCCTACGAACATAATTTCTTCTATTTTTTTTTCTAGACTTAATTGAGCATACAATTGTCTTCTACGACTATTCACACGATTTCTTTCTTCTACCTCTTTATTTTCAAAGAATTTTCTCTTATTCTCATTTGGATTCATTTTCTCTTTTGCACGAAAACCTACCACAATTACATATATAGCCCACAAAAACAAAATGTCAATTTTGCTTATCAAGGAAATTTGTAAAAATAAGTCTCTTTCCAAACAATTAAGCTAAATATTTTTTTAAAAAAATAATAGCAAAGCTAAACAATAAGTAGAAAAATTAAGTAAAAATAAGTTTCAAATCCTATAAGGAAGATTTTACGCCTTCAACTAAGTCTCACTATTAAAAAATGCAAACAAAACTTATAGCCCACTCAAATACTAACACAAAGTAAACCTTATATAGCCTGCTCATTTTTTGATGAGCGCCCAAAATAATCCATGAACCAAGTAATCCAAGTAATCCATGAACCAGACTTAAGACCCCTTTCTATGAGCACCCAAAATATCAAACCAAAATAAATCTAAACAAACACAAACAAATACGACAATGATAATCATGAGAGATGAACTAAACCTCGGAAATGGAAATCGTTTGATGGATTGGATTGGATTGGATTGGATTGGGTTGGACTGGAGGGTAAGTGAGTCCGTCAAACATTATAGATAGACAGAGACAGAGAAATAGTGCGAGATAGAGATAGAGAAATATGTATTTCTATTGCTTCACCAACAACACCACTTGCAGAGAGAGTGATTGCACACACAAGCACGGCTAGGTTTTTTGGTGTTGAAGAGTTGAGAAAATGATTAATGAATGTTTGTTTTTGGTGTTTATGATGAGGGTATTTCGGTCATTTGAATGTCACCAAGATTGGGATAAAATAATACCATTGAATTCATGGTTTTAAATTGTCCCAATCACGTGGGTTAAAATAACCCTATGGACAATTTTATGCTCGAACCGAACACCAGTATTATTTAGTACCACTACTTATCTCACCCTATCATATGAACCGAATAGGTCATAAAAGAAAGAGAAGAAAACATATCATCTATCAAAAGAAATAGTGAACAACAATCTCAAATTAGTTGGGAAAATGGAGAATAGTAACTCCCAGTGATTTCACATAAACATATAGAAGAAAACTAAGTGAATGAATTAACCCCACATAGAAAGTGACTCATATCATATATGCCAGCTAAAACCCACCCCATCACACACATATAAAATGCAAATTAGAGACACCCTTCACAGCATCTCAAATCATAAGATTCATTTGAAACACCTTCACTTAGCATACATTTTTAAAAAAACAAAACGTTTTTAACTTATTCATTTGCAAGGGCTTGTTTGGTTTGAGTTATAGTTGGTGTTTTAGTGGTTGTCTCCTATGCTAATCAATACAATAATGTGGACATAACATGGGGAGATGGTAAAACTAAGATACTCATTAAATAGGAACATAACAACCGCAGCTACGAAATATAGAAAGCAAGAACAGAATAAACAATCAGAAATACTTGAATGAGTATATCCATATATACCTTAATTTTGGAATCATCAGAATCCTTATTGCAACATTTCCTGCAATCTGATACTAATTCTGCAGCATCAACATTACAACCACTTTAGCAACATCATACAACCACATTTAATTCATAGAAAATCATCATTAACCACAAATAACACAATCCGATCCAATTATGTCTAACAACTCACTTAAATCAATCGCGCATAATTCAAGACTCAAGCTAGAAAGTTAATTCCGAAAGAAAAAGAAAACTCATTTAAGTCTTTTTGTTACCAACAACAAAATGCTCATAAAGGATAAAACCGGACATAGATTGGGAATTTGGAAGAGAGAATAGTAGCAAGATTCTTCAAATTAGAAATAAAAAAAAAGTTTGATAATTCGATCCTCCCATATTGCTCATCTCACACAAATTCAGAATAGGGCAAGACTATGTGTCGCGAACAACAAAAACTAATTTGATTAAAACATACTCTATTGAGATCTTTGTGTTTTGGTCCTAGCCTATTTGATACAACGAAGATTTAATATTTTAATCCCCTAAAATCTAACAGGATTGATAGAAAAAATCATATATAAGAATCAATTTAGAGTGAAGGTTAAAACACTTAAATCCTAATCACGGGTATGAAAGTTTAAATTAATATAAACCAAAATTAGAAGTAGAAAACTTACTTCTTTTTTTCTTCTTTTTTTTGGTATTCAAAAATTTTACTTCGATCATCCAAATCCCATCACCCAAAAAAACATAGACCATAACAACTCATCTCACACAAAAAAGTTACACACAAAGTATTGTGGAGACAAACAACAATAACAAGAACAAATTCACTAAAAAAGAGAAAACCTGCAATGATAGCAAGAGGTATTGGTTTGGATCATTGGCTCCAATCCTCTTTCCCAACCGACAAAGAATCAAACAATACAGATGAGAGAACATAGTACTTAATATTCAAAGAGACAATCATTAATACAATTTCATTACATCGAATATCGAAATAGGAGAAAAATTAGAGTTAGACGTAAACTTGTTCTACCACGATGATATTAATTGTGGAAAGAAATACTCATATACTAGAGTAGAAAAAAAATACTCATACACTTCCTTATCCACCACTCTTAAATGGTCGATATGCATAAAAATACTTTCGCATCGAATAAAAGAAACACAATGCAATCTTCTTTTAGACCTCAACCATATATAGAGAATGGTTTAAAAAAATATCTACAGAGGAATACTTATAATTAATCAAGCGATGCACAAGAGCTTATGATTTATGAAGTTTGACTAAAAAGGCAATTTCTTTTTTGAAGTTGGGTCATTTGGTTGTGGAAATAGGTCCTTCATCACATGATTTGATGATTATTTAAATTGTATTTGCATGATTGCCTCCCATGATAATAGAGTACCTACTATCGGATTGAGTTCATTAGCATGATTTTCTTTTGCCCTTGAAAGAGAAAAGATTTTGACCAATTCTTTCATCACCAAATAGGGATAAAGGATTACACCCAGCCCACTACCTATACTCTACAAATAATGGAATCTCTACACTTCATGACATATAGCTTGGGAAATTAACTCTAACGTATGAACTACAAAATATATCAATTTGAGAGAGAAAATATATCTTTCATGCAATTACAAGGAATTGAACATGACGAATTGATATAAAGAATAAGAGATGACAATCGGTGAAGAAACAACATAGCAATTTCTTACGTGCAGCAATTCAACGAAGCAGTGAAAATCACTTTCCCTAAATTTAGTCGACGCATGCACTAATATCAACAGTGACAACATTCACCTGCAAGAGCAACTAACAAGAAACACAATACTTAAACTTCCACCATCATATTATTCACAATAAGATAGTTATGCTCTCTATATTACACAATCAGAAGTCCGAAAAGCAATTGAGAGAGATAAGATAAGAAATTAACAAAAAAATGAAATCATGTTATGAGATTCATGATCGAAAACTCAAAAAAGCATTCGAATTCCAAATAACTTCACATGCTAATCACATGAATGATCATTGCATAAGAAAAAATAAGAATTAAATCTTCTTTGTCTTCAACTTTTAATCTAAGACAGGGTTAGCTCTGACCAAACCCACGAATAGGAGATGAGCAGAAACCATTGAAGTGCGAGTGTGGGTTCACCTAAATCAGATTCCTTGTGGCCACCAAGTCACAAGAGGGCTCACCCAAATCATAAAATTAATGTTAAGCAAATATGAGGTAACTACAATGAGATTGACCTTGATTTGATTCCACATGAAACTGCAAATCTTGCAAAAACAACAACAATGAAGCAAGAAAAACAAACTCCATCTCAATCAAGAGCTCAACTAAAAACCAAACTTACCTTGTAACTTATTTGAGTCTTCTTGTTACCAACAACAAAATGCTCCAATTAGCTATTGAAGCAAAGTTAATCCAAAGAGAAACAACCAAGAATTGGGGCTTGTAAAAACCAAAGGAAAAGGCGATCCATTGGAGATTCGGACGAGCAAAGATAGCAGGATTGGGACAGAAGAGAATAGAAGAGATGGAGATGGAGTCAAAACATAAGCATCAACAAAACAAATTATAAAAATTACCAACATGAATTCAAAAAAATCATCGATACACTTAGATCTATGCCAAAAACATTGACACATCTGCAAATAAACCAAACAATAACTTCACAATAAAATTAGGGAAGTTCGATCGAGCGAGTGAGGAGAGAAAAAGTAAAGACTTTTCAAACATAAGTCCTTGACGTCTTTCGCAAATGTGTTGCAATCGAAACAGAGAGCGAAACTAGAAACCCTTGACATTGAGCTTATGGACGATGAAGTCGCGGAGATATCCATAAGTCTCAACAGAGATGACGAAATCGGACACCCGAAACAGAGTACTCGCGGGCGACAGACACAAACCAAAACTTGCACACCAAGAAAAACCCTCTTCTCTTACATAGAGATTGAAGAACAAATCTCCAGGTGCATCGATAGACCACAAAGCACGATCACACGTGGGAGTGACACGTGAAAACGACGACGAAATAGTTCTAAGTTGGGGAAGTGGGATTTTTTAGGGATAGAGATATAAAACGTTGGTCACAACAACAATTTTTGGTTGTCTTCTTCATGAAGAAGCTCCAAAACTTCGGTCATTGCCTCCTACTTTTGACCTTTATGGATAAATAAATATGCAAAATCGCATGATTCACGCCCCTTCGCATAACTTAGCGGTTTTTTTTTATTTTATATTGTGAATTATTATGATTGTTAGTTTATTTTTTTTAAGAGAAATCAAAATTTCATTAATTATTCACGGCTCAATACAGGACCAGACATATAATCAAGTACATTAATTCGATTATCCTATTTGTTCAAACAAACTGCCATTAATTTGGTTGTAAATGCGAAATTGAAACATTTTGACAATCAGGGACAACTTTTTACAATGTTGAAACTCATCGCAATACACAAAACAACTAGAACCACAAAACGAATAATAAAACTTTCCAACAAGGAGAATAAAATCTAAAACTTCTCAACAAAGAGAAGATACATCAAAGACTTCCAACTAGAGAAAAAAAAAACTAACTGTAAAATAAAAATTAAAGACAAAAATCAATCAAACATGTCGCACAAATCCACACAACACCATTGATGTAGATGCACCACAACAAGAATTGACCAATCTCCACAAATCTGATTAGATATGTTAGTTTATTGTACGAACAAAGTGCAAAATGGGTTTGATTGGAACCACCGCCGATGAAAGAGATGATTGATGGATTGACGGTGGTTCAAGAAAAAAAATCACAAAAGTTAATCAAAATTTTTTTTAGGGTTTTAAAGAGAAAGAGAGGTGGCTACTATTTTTATGGATCCTCCACTCTAAGAAGTATGGTTTGATTTTATTTATTTCTTAAAACATGTGGCAACTATTTATTTTCAACTTTCTAGCACACATCGTTTCACCAAAAAGAAAAAAAGAAAAAAAAAAAAAAAGAAAAAAAAAAAAAACCTTCAATTTCTAGCACATATATTTTGAATTAGGAAAAGAATGAGTGGCGAATTTTTGAATTGTACATCAAGATGCCCACGCAGTACTAGACTGAAACATGTCCATGTCCATTTATTTTTTGCAAATTTATATATATCAAATCAAAATTAATTTTAATTTCACAAAATATTATTCTAGTAGTAGTTGTAGACCAATTTCCTTTATACCTTCTGAGTCTAGTCAATAGACACTTCCATCCCAACAAAACTATGCTCCTCTTTCCATCACCATTGACTAGTTAATTCTATCCAAAGCCTAATCTTGACAAGGGAAATAAGACGGTAGTTTTCGGTTTTCTGGGATTGTAATTTAGTTTTTACCACACAGAAGAACAAAATTGATGAAGACCTTATAAATGGATTTCGTGGAAGTCACAAATACCATAAATATATCCACTTTATATATATATATATAGTGTTATTTGGATTCATGAGGTCGACTTAAAAATATATTTGTATTTGAAAATTATCCTAATAAATGAAGCAAACACAACAACTTGAAAAAATTCTTTTAATGTCCCTCGAGTATTTGTAAAAAATTTGACAACTCCTATGAGTTCGACTCTTAAGTCCAAATAAATTTGTTGTTATGTCGAGAAAGGCTATTTCAATAAAGGTCATATATATATACAATGCATGTGGTGCCTTGTAAACAATGACATAAAAGATTCTTCTCGTGTAACTATAGCTAGTTATATATATACAACCTCACATATATAAAATATGAAGAAGAAGACAAGTAATAAACTACCAAGACAGAACCAGTACTGTCATTCTGTGCTCCGTCTCTGTTGCATTATATTTTTTTCAGTAAAATTTCAATGCCCCAAAAGACATTGATAATTTGATAGTACTCTTTGTACATTGAATGCTAGCTAAAGATCTGATCACTGAAACCACCATCCACGCCCACAATTCACAAAAGCTACTATTACTACTATTGAATTCCAATAAATTTAACTAATGAGCCCTCGTTGTGCCAATGTAACTTTTTTTAAATCGGCAATGCTATCCCTTCTTTTGAACTTACCTTTCTATTTTCCCTTAAATATTTACAACGTTATTGCTATCCCTTCTTTTGAACTTAACTTTTTTTTATCAACGTTATTGCAACTTAACTACAAAGTAAACAAAAAAAATGTCCCATAAAGATGCCACCAACAATCCCTAAAAGAGACATTGCTCGCTCTCCTTCAATATCTCAGCGTACTAGCTAAATATGAATGACAGAAAAATCTATTACATCAAACTAGCCTAATTGTCGTCGGTCGCACATAGAGATCCCTACTTATTAACCTCGATGTGCATCATAGGCGCAACAAGGGAAGAGTGACCTTATAATAAATGCCACTTTAAGGTGTTATTATTTCATTTTTTTTTCACCATTAGGTGTTATTATTTCATTCCAAAAGAAGATCGAGATCTCATCAAAACATTCCCTTCATAACCTAATAGGCATAGTGTACGTATGCGCAGTAGGTCTTGATAATGAGTAAAGCAGTTAATATTTAGTTAGGTCTTGTGCCTCCATTAACTAAAGTAAAGCAACAAACACATATTTATAGTTTTAATAATAAAAAAAAATATTCATGGTTTGTCTTTCTCTTGAGTTCAATAATTGGGAAAAGCAAGCAAACGCGAAGCTTTCAAGAAGATTCATAGAAGGGCATGTGTTAAGTGAACCTTTAAATCGTGGGACTAATATACTTATTTTCTTATTACTAGTAAAATAGTGTATAATATTCATTGTGAAAAATATTAATATTAATTTTAGTCTGTGATGTGGTTGCACTTTAATTAGTAGTGTAAATGAGAGGGACCCAGAAGAAGCTGCATGGCTTTTGAGAACAGCCAAGCCCTAGCTGTAAGTTGACATCTCCCTTTCCCTTCTTTTTATATTTTCCTCGTTGAGTAATTCTACAGTACTAAATGGCGAGGTTCTTCAGAAACCCTGTTCAGCTTTCACTTCAAGCCACGGTTCACCAACATATTAATTTGACTTCAAGAATTTGTGACATATTTTACTTGTTTCTCATGTATTGTCCCGTGCCAACATCACCAACTAAATTTACAATTAGGCACTATGAGGTCTCATGAGAGGTGGCCCTCTTAACCAATTTTGACATGGCAAAATGCACTATGTGGTCCTTAAACTTTATTGTTTTTCTTGATTTGGTCTCGAACGTTAATTAGTAAATGTTTGGTCCTTAAACTTTTATTTTTTGCACACATTTAGCCCTCTCCTCGAATGGGATGCTAACAAAGTCCAATATGGCAAATGGGCGTTGCCACATATAATTAGTAAAGTGACACCCTTCTTGTTAGTGTCGTTATCATGATTTGTTGTCATTAGTTGTTTTGGGTAAATGACTCAGCAAAGTTGTATTTCATGTGCTCATGAAACCAACCGTGAAACAATTTGTTATTGATCTTTGAATCAATTTTAGTACTTATCCCCGAAGCAGTTCGAATCAATTTGTTATGGATAAGTATAAGTCAGTTGCAACAAGGGGCAATATGCAATTGCAACAAGATCTCATAATCGATCAGTTGTGGATTTGATCTTATCCACTTTAATATAAGATGTGTTGATAACAAAGCAGATGATAACCTAAGACACATTTACTACGTGATCAATGTGATGAAACGTGGTTGTTTTTTAAGATAAAGACGCATCAAATCTTAGATGTCATGGTTAAGATTTTGTGTCTTGTATCTGTTTGCATATATTCTGAAGTTGGGAAGAGTATGTATCTCATTTAACTTTGTATTTGTTTGCGTGTTGTTCACTTCATTCTTTCTAGATGTAATCACCAAGGGGACTTGGGTATTTCAGTGAGGGGGAGCCTCATAGTGCAAGTGGGAGACTCATTTAAAATCACCAATGGGATCTTAGATAGTCCAATCAAGAGGAGCTCGACACACCAAATGGACTTAGGAGAGAATCTATCGCAAGTGTGAGAAGGAGCGCATCAAAACAGGTGAGGATGTCACTAGAAAGTGGTTTTGTGTAAGTCTGATTTTTCAACATATTTGGGTGTGGCCCCGCAGATCTAGGTCGTGGACCGAACTAAAAAAACAAGTTCCCTGTGTCTGGTTTGATTTGCTTACTGCTTATTTTGTTTAAGTACTTGCATTATTATTTATTTCCAATGACAACAACACGCATATATTGTTGTAACAACATTTGGTTATTTCAATTGGTATCAGACAAGGAAGTGTGGAATCTTTGTTTACAAAAATAAGTCAGATTTGCGTACTAATCCTAATGTCTCAAGAAAATCAGTCAGCCCAACTTGAAGGTGCATTTAAACGAAGCCACCATTGCTTACCAATGCCAACTACACTTATTGGAAGGCTCACTTGGAGGGATATGCTCTATCAGTTAATGTTAAAGCCTAGAGAGCAACTCAGAATGAGAATGCACTACCTCTTGAATGGAAATAAGCCGAAGAGGAGCTTCATGAATACAAAGCCAAGTTGGGGCATGCAAAACCAATTGGGGGATAGGACTTTGTCTTTGTTCAGTGTAATGGCAATTGATACAAACTCCGATTTATTTTGAATAAAGTTTTTTTAAAATTTTACATAAAAATATTAAAAAAATGAGAAAGTACCATTGCCTTATTTAATTTATTACTTTAGAGTTGTTGTGCATAACGAATTTGTGATTTGTTTGTTTTCGATTTGTTTTTATCTTACCAAGTTAATGTTGAGTTGGGTAAAGATGGATAACATTATTAATGCTCATCGGCAACGAGTTGTTTTCTCTTGCCTTCATCGTCAGCTTTGCTTGGATTATTGTCTCTGTTTTCTACTCATCTATTTTGTGTTGACAGTTCCAAAAAGATAGTCACAATGGTTTCAACAAGGAGTTATGGCAATCCTTCATCATTATGGCTTTCAATGAAAAGAAGGAAGAAGAAACTCCTCAATCGCGTACTTGCGATTCTATATCACTTGACTTGTTATAATCATTTTTCAGTTTGTGCAAACTCGATTATTTTTCTCGTTAGCGGGTATGGTATGTCTCTCCTTAGTTCTAGATTTTCATTATGCTATCACAAAATGGGAGAGGTTGTGAGTGATATGGAAGTTCTTTGGAAGCAGTTCTTTGTAGTTTCTGTCTATGATGACTTGAAGCTATTCTTTTGAAGGATTTTGCTAGTTCTGATTTTAGTTGTGACCGAAGGTGCCGCAACAAGAGAAGAAAAGTTGTTGCAACCAAAGATGAAACTGCTAAGATGATGAAGAATATCAAAAATTCATTTATGTGTTTACTTTCGTATCTTATTTTTGAACTAGCTGGATGACGGTAATTTATGATGATATTTTTTGTGTTTCTCAATGGCTAACAGTATGATGGAAGGTGTGGATAGGAAGGAAGTTACTTATGTCTAAACTAAACTAATCCTTCATATTTTCATTGGTGATTTATTTTTCACCTTATATGATCCATTCGATCATTTATCATGGTTGTGACAACATAACGACAAAGGGGGAGATTGTTAGTGTCATTATCATGATTTGTTGTCATTAGTTGTTTTTGGTAAATGACTAAGAAAAGTTATGTTTCACACCCTCATGAAACCACCAACTATGAAACAGTTTGTTATTGATCTCTGAATCAATTTTGATACTTATCCCCGAATCAGTTCAAATCATTTAGTTATGGATAAGGATAATTCGGTTGCAACAAGGGACGATACGCAGTTGCAACAAGATCTCAAAATCGATCAGTTGCAGATTTGATCTTATCCATTTTAATAGAAGATGTGTTGATAACAGAGCGGATGATTTGAGACATATTTACAATATGATCAACGTAATGAGACGTTGTTTTTTTTGAAGATGAAGACGCATCAAATCTTATATAGATGTTAGGGTTAAGATTTTGTGTCTTGTATTTGTCTATACATATTCTAAAGTTGGAAAAAGAGTATGTATCTCATTTAACTTTGTATTTGTGAACGTGTTGTTCACTTCATTCTTTCGAGATGTAATCACCAAGGAAACTTGTGTATTCAAGTAAGAAGGAGCCTCACAGTACAAGTGGGAAACTTGTGTAAAATTATTAAGGGGATCTTGGGTAGTCCAGGCGAGGGGAACTCGGTACACCAAGGGAATTGGGGAGAGAATTTGTAGTAAGTGTGAGAATGAGTACATCAAGAATGGTGAAAGAGTCACTAGAAAAGGGCCTTGTGTAATTCTGAGTTTTCAACTTAGTGGATTTTCATATCTGGGCGTGACTCACAGGTGTAGGTCATGGACCGAACTGCGTAAACAAGTTCTTTGTGTCTGGTTGATTTGCTTACTGTTTATTTCGTTCAAGTACTTGCATTGTTATTTATTTCCCTGTTACAACAACACCCATATCCTATTGTTACAACATTTGGTTATTTCACTTCTAATTCATGTTTTACTCATCTTGTTTATGCACGCACATTTACGAGCACATGCTCAGTAGTTTGTTCAATTCAGTTCGTTAAAGTGGCACGTTATATGCATGCGGGTAACTTACCTGCGACACTTCTCCGCAAGCCCGTGGATGAGGCCAAAACTGAAATTGTGCTCTACTTAACCACCTTTGACTCATAGATGTAGGGTGTTACTCAAAAGGCTTCGATACTAATTGAGGTGAGACCCATATGACTTAAGTACTTCATTATGAAGTTACACTTATCCGATGTGGGACTAGTTACGATCCACACACCTCCAACATCGGTTAATTAAGACTTCGTAATGAAGTGTGTAAGTGTCCCCTCTGTTAATCAGTACCGAGGCCTTTTCAGTTAAAACTCAATACCTATGAGTTGAAGATGGTTAAGTTGGGTATAATATCGGTATTGGCGGAGATCTACGTGTAACGGTCCATTTCATTAACGTCGTTATTTATTTCGTAATGTCAGTCATAGACTCCAGCTCGGATCCACATGGACGCTGCAGGTAGGCTAGGACACACATCGACCTAGGTACACTAGTAAATTGTGTGTTATGTTGTTTAAATTGCGATTCACTTTATGAACATACTTGTAAATACATCGCATGTGTGTATGTTAAATAACAATATTCTGCGAGGTTGTATGATGGGTAGTTGCCTCTAAGATTGTATCAATGCGAGTATCGAGAGGCAAAGTACGGGTACACTAGAGAAACTCGACAAACTCACGTAAATATGACCAAGTAATTCAATTGAAATGAGTAAGACAACCTTAGGCTAATTAATTAAATTAAAATTAGAACAATAGGCTATAGCATGACTCGAAATGCGTGTCGAGATGGGGGGCACCGGATATTGAGTATTTGAAGGTTAGTAGGACCATGAGTTGGTTAATTTTGATAAATAAACACTAACCATATGGTTTAATAAGGCTTAATGTAAGGTACATAAATCAAATAAATGATAAGCCTATAGTTTAAATTAAATCATGTGGACCATTGATGAACATCTAGATGATTTCACACGAGTTGTTCTAGGAGATGAGTGTGTTAATGGAATTATCAAGTGATGTGGGACAACACGAAATGTGACCACAAGATAACCCTCGAGATACGTACGCACACTTGATTAAGACCAAAACAATATATAACAAGTGAGTGGGATTTTCATTTCCACTAACTCATTCACATGCAAAGATCATAGAAAACCAGAGATTTGAAAGTCATTCAAGTTGGGAATTCAACACCTTGGAGGACAAATCAAGTGATCAAAAACATTAATTACTGGCTTTTCATAAATTGGGAAAACCAGAGAACCAATTTTTTATTGTTTTTGGTAAAATTCGAGTTGGTGGGTTAGATTTTAATGATCATTTCTATTGAGGATTTATCACTGGCTTTTCATAAATTGGGATTTTTGTTAAATTTGGAAAAAACTAATGAATGTTGGGATTTGAGGATTTTGACTTAATTTTTGTTCTGATGTGAGTTTAACTAATGTTTTGAAGTCACTTTGGTATGGAGAGATGTAAACCAAGTTAGGGAAGCTAATTAAAAGGGGAAGGATAGATTTCTCGACTTGAGAACTCTGTCACAGAGGACAATTAGTGGGTTAACTAGGTTGGTTAGCGCACTAATCATTTTGGGTTTCCAACTATTTTCCCAAGTGAAGAATAGTAGCCTTAGACAGATCTCCTAGTGCGCTAACTTCAACTACCACACTATGTAGATCCATTAACATGCTAACTTTACCTAACGCACTAGGTAGACCTATTAGCACGCTAATGATAGATAAGCTATGAATTTAAGGGTTGTTTTGGTGATTTTCAACTTAATAAATGTCTAAACATTTATAAATAACCTAACCTTATAAAATTAGACTTCAGAGACTTAGTGGACCATAGCTCGGTGTCGGGGAGCTATAGGTCGGATACGATAGTCTGGGAAGGTCGGAGAGCGGTTTGAGTATTATAAAACTAACTGAAAACTCTGATTATTTGATTCTATTTTAAATTCACTCCTATCATTTCCTTGATGTTTTATTATTCCATTATGTTACTTAGACGTGGGTTCAGGTTACTTCCCTGAATTTCTTGGTTATATGTTCCTGATGCTCTGGGTTATCGCACGTGTAACCCGACCCTCAGTGAACGTTAACTTGAGCTTGCCCTTAGTATAAGCGTCAGTGATTTAGCGAATTTGGCGAGCACCGCGAGGGACCAAGTGTCGAGCCAGTTGGGCGTGACCACAGGCGGGAACTTGGTGACCCGAAGTGCAGTCTAGCTCATTTAGAGCGAGCCTACACTTTTTTAGCTTAGCTATTATCTATTCATGTGATGAGCCATTTATAGTTGTCTATGTTACATTCTACATGTTTATTTGATAGTACTTCTTACATTTCCTTACTTTATTTATGCGAATGCTCAGAGGGGTTCCTTGGGATTTTATTTATTCTACTCGACATCTATTTTTTGTAATGATTGAGTGCATACCCTAGTACCAGTAAGGGCAAGGGGGTCCTAGGCAACTACATCTGATTGTCCGTTGTCGAGGACTTGCTTGTACGTACTTATTTTGATATTTTGTATCATTTTGGGTATTGGGGGACTTGAGATGACATGGTACATGTATATATACCTTGATTGTGGTACTGTCGCTTATATACATAATACTCTTCTAGGTTTTTCTCAGTAGGATTTGCTCTTATGAATAATTTTTACCATGCTAGTTACTTAATCTATTTTTATCAAGTAAGGTTTCTGTTGATATATGTTAACTTGTAAGATACAACCCGTAGTATGGGTAGGCATTAAAATAAACTTTTAAATACTTAAAGAGAATAAGTTCACAAAATACTGATAATCCACTAACTAATTTGATAAAACACACAAGGACACGATTTCTGAGAGAAGAGGTGGACGGGTAGGTGCTAGACACGTGTAGTTGGACCCCACCGGGTAAGGCGTACACGTAGACACATCACCGTGGAGCGTTACGTAGACAACTCGGTTAGCTCAGATACAAGAACTGAGAGAATATATTATTTGTGGATGGTGATTGTGTATATGTGGTGTTTAAGATTATTATTATATTGCACTACATGTGTGTATGTTGCTATCGGGCGAGTTTGTGTGACAGATTCACCTTAAAAGGCGTGCCAACACGGGTATCGGGTAGGTGAACTACGGGTACACTAGGAAACTCAACTAATTCTTGTTAAGTTGACTAGTCAAACAATAAAAATGGGTAATATAACCATAGGCTAAGTTGATTAAATTAAAGTAATAAGCTATGGCGTACCTCGAAATATGTGCCGAAATGTGAGGCATCGAGTACCGGGTAGTCGAGGGATTAGTGGAACCATGTATATATCCATATGAGCTTCTAAAAACACTAATCACATGTATTATAATGGGCATAAGTTAATGTAATTAGATCAAATAAATCAAGGCCTATCGTTCGGTTAATTAATTGGAAACTATAGGATTATCTTTGAGATACACATTGATACATCTAGGAACTGTGTGAATGTTAAATTGGTGTCACTAGGAGTCAATTAATCGGAGTTAGTGGGCTACTTTTCAAGGTGTGGACCATTAGATAAGTCTCGTGAAATGTAAACACATAGAGATCAATAGCTAGGAATTAACCCCGCTTTAATATATAAGATGGGTTGATTAAACACATGCAAATGAAACCATCTTCATCTTAAATGTGCTAGAGAAGGAGTTGCTGAAGAGTAGAGGAATCCATGGAAGATTGGTGAGGAATTGAGCAAGCTAAGTGGTACATCAACTAGGTACATTAGTAACTTAGCTAAGTTTGTTGTTTTAATGGGAAATGATGTAAATTGATGATGGAGGATTAGGCTACTGATGTTGATCAAATTTTGATGAATTTCAAGTATTCTTAGCATTTAAATGAGAATTTACAATTGATTACGAAGAATTTAGGTTTTTGATGAAATTGGAAAAACTAGTGAAATGTATGGATTTGATGATTCTAAGCTAGTTGAAATCATTTTAAAGGTTTAAATGATGTTTCGGTAACATCATGGAGTGGAGAATGCAATTGTAAGGTCTAGGTAGCTAATTGGGGAGTTTGGGACAGAATTCTCGAGTTGAGAATTCTATCACAGTAGGTAATTAGCGCGCTAACTAGATCGATTAGCGTGCTAATGATTATGGGCAGTTAACTATTTTTCAAAATGAAGAACAGTAGCGGGCTAGACAGATCCCCTAGTACGCTAACTTTACCTCGCATACTAGGTAAACCCATTAGTGAGCTAATACTAGATAAAAACTGAATTGAATGGACTGTTTTGGGGTTTTTGACATAAATACATACCTAAACATCTATAATCATACTAAATATGTAAAATTGACTTCAGGGACTTAGGGGATCGTAGCTTAGGTATCGAGGAGCTAGTGGGTCAAATTTCGGAGTCCGAGGAAGCCAAAGCGCGGATTGAGGTGAGTAAGCCTATTGGAATGCCTCACAGACTTTATGGTTGGTTTTATCGATATCAGATTACATGTGTGACTATTGGTGGACACACGTAGGGTTTTCTACTCCTATTCTGATTTGCGTATATATTGGTTATGGCTAAATCGCTTGCACGAGTTACTTATATTTAGTGCTCGTTTCGACGTTAGTAGGATACACTTATGAACATCGGGAGGGATTTAAGGTGTTCCCTTGACTTAAAGTAGCGCCTGGAGGGGTTCATCTGGTAACTGAAGTTGGGATATAGTCACTATATGTCTTTAAGTAAATATGTGGTTCTTATTCGATTGTATCGAGTACTGGCTGGTTTAGTTTTTTTCTCTTGATTTTACTGTTGCTTATTAATTTGTTTATTTGTGAGCACGTTCAATTGATATATGTTGCTTATTTATTTCATGTTACTGATTTTGCTTGTCGTATTCTGCCTACATTTATGGGAATATGACGTACTGTTATCAGGTGTTATATTCACTTGTCTCGTAGTTATAAGTTTTATTTCATGAATATTGTGTGGACTTCTCTCGGGACTTTACTCACTGGACTGGTCACTGTATTTGTTGGGTGACCGAGTGTAGATCCTTCGACGAACAAGGGTAAGGGCAAGGAGGTACTAGGCGAGTCACCTATGAGATTGTGGAGCCAGCTCTTGTGTAACTATAATATGTACGTATTCATATTTTTGTTGGGTTTTTGGGATTGTAGAACATTGAATACATGTATATGGATCTTTTTTTATACTTATCTCACCTTGATATATACATGGTATCTTTTGTCGGGTTTTTCACTACTTAAGATTGTTAAATATTGCATAACATACTTAATTTAAGACTTCCGCTGTAAAATTGTAATATAACTTGATAAATTAATTAACTAGCTAATGAAGTCATTAATATTTATAAAGAAATTAATTTGCTAAGTTATGGGTAAATGGAAAAGTGTAAGCAACCAGTTAGGTTGCGCGGCGTCAAGGATAAGTGGGCCATGACGTGGCAAGACTCGGGGACGTGGAATGTCACATGGCGGGTCCCAAGGAGGCCGAAAATTTGGGGCTGTCACACGCTGGAAACAAGATATGCCCTAACCGGATATGTAGAGACATGATGATAGAGATTGAGGGACATTAGTTGCTGGCAAATCTTCGAGTGTTAGAGCATCTAGAGTTTGACGCCCTTCTTAGGTTGGATTGTTTGTTACACTATCATGCACATATATATTGTTATGGTAAGAAGATTGAGTTTCGTATTCTTGGGATACCAAAGTTCTCACTAGTTAGATCCGCGACTGAATTACCTATCACTAGAGGACGACTAGCTATAGCGCAGGAGATGGAGGCATTTGCAGCGATAGTTGAGCCAGAGGTTAGGACAGAGGTCAAGATTGAGGGCGTTTTGATAGTTAGAGATTTTTTGGACATATTTCCATATGATTTATCAAGATTGCCACTGCCATGAGCTATCAAGTTTATCATTGAGTTGATATTAGGGACTCAGCCGGATCGCTAGTATACCTTATAGGATGTCACCATCGGAATAGGAGGAGGTTAGACAATAGCTAGAATAGTTATTGGAGAAGGATTTTATTCATCTTAGTTTGTCACTTTGGGGAGTTCCAGTGTTATTTGTAAAGAAGAAGGATGGTTCGATGAGGATGTGCATAGACTATAGGAAGCTGAATCAGGTGACATTTAGGAACCGTTACCTACTTCCTAGGATTAATGATATGTTTGATCAGTTGGCAGGTGCGGATTCTTCTCAAAGATTGATCTTCGCTCAGGTTATCATCGGTTGAGGATTCGAGAGGAGGATATCCAGAAAACCGCTTTCAGTACGAGGTACGGGTTATTCGAGTTCACAGTCATGCTGTTTGGGCTGACTACGCCCCAGCGAATTTCATGGATTTGATGCACAGAGTCTTGAGATCGTATTTGGACATATTTGTTTGTCTTTATCGACGACATCTTGATCTACAATACGACTCATGAAGATCATGAGAGACACCTCAAGGTGATTTTGACGACATAGAGAGAGAGAGCACAGATTGTACACCAAGTTCAATTGTGACTTCAAGCTGAGTGCAGTAATATTTTTAGGACATGTCATCAGTGATCAAGGTATCTCTATGGATTCATAGAAGATTCGGGCTATCATTGACTGAAGGACACCGGAGTATGTTGTTGATATTCAGAGTTTTCTTTTAGATTGGCAGGATACTATCAGCGGTTTATGCAGCGACTTTTCCTCGATTACAACGCCAATGATGTGATTGACTAAGAAGGATGTTAGATTTGATTGGTCAGAGGAGTGTGAGTAGGCTTTCTATGAGCTAAAGAGGTGTTTAACTTCCGCACCAGTGTTGACATTGCCGAAGCCGTGCAAGACTTTAATAGTTTATATGGACGCGTCGGGCATTAGTTTTGGATGTGTGTTGATGCGAGAGGGTAGAATAGTTGCGTATCTCTCCAGATGATTGAGACCTCAAGAGGGGAGTTATCCAGTGCAAGACTTAGAGCTTGCAACCGTCGTATTTGCACTAAAGGCTAGGAGGCACTATCTCTATGGATAGACATTCATATTGTATATAGATCACCTAGTTTACGATATATCTTCACTCAGTGATCTGAATATATCCTAAAGGAGATGGCTTGAGCTGCTGAAGGGTTACGACTTCGCTATTGAGTATCACCCTAGAAAAATGAATGTCGTAGCGAACGCATCGAACAGAGCGAGATTGATAGTCAGACTATTTTGCGACATATGATACGCACGCATGGCTTATTATAGGTAGCGGCAGTTATGTGCATGATAAAGGTGTCGACTATGGTCGAGCAACACATTTGTTGTCAAATAAGAGTTCTGACCGAATTGATTGAGCGAGTTGCCGAGTATCAGAAGGCCGATGGGCATTATGAATCAGTGGTCTGGTTCGGGACCCGAAGTGAGCTGATTGGGCAGAGACTATGGTTCGGTATTTGAGACACCAATGGAGATTATGGATACCAACAGATCGGGAGACACGGATGGGATTCTGGAGGATGCATACCAGTCTCGCTACAAGTTCATCCTAGTCGGGCTGAGATGTACCATGACTTGAAGCGACTATTCTGGTGGCCAAGGATGAAGGCTGGTGTAGGGGCGTACGTTATGAGTTATCACATATGTCAGCAGAAAGTTGAGCACGGGAGACCCGTTGGACTATTACAGCCATTACCCATTCCATAGTGGAAATGAGAGCACATCACCATGGATTTCATTAGTGGACTACCGTAGACATCGAGGCGTCACGATGTTGTTTGGTTTGTGATTGACATTCTAACGAAATCAGCTCACTTCATTTATGTGTCTATGATATACATGTTCCCACAGCTGAGCATATTGCTTGAGCTGAAGATTATTAGATTATGGGGTGCGAGTTTCTATTGTATCGGACAGAGATCCTAAGTTGATTTCGAGGCTTTGAGAGCTATGCGGGAGCAGTTTGGCACCATGTTGTAGTTTAGTATAGGTTATCATCCTCAGAATAACGGAAAGTCAGAGCGACTGATACAGATTTTGGAGGATATACTCAGGACTTATATATTGCAGTTTGGGGGTTTGTAGGAGGATTATTTACCTTTGTGTGAGTTTGCATGTAATACCAGCTATTAGGCGAGTATTGGTATGCCACCGTTGTGTGGAAGGCCCTATAGATCACTTGCGTGTTGGGCAGAGCAAGACGATACAATGAGCGTTAGGCCTAAGATAGTTGTTGATCACAAGAGAATACCAGAAAGATCTGTCGAAGATTACGACCTGCACAGGATAAACAGAAGAAATATGCGGATTGATATCACAAAGGTGTGAGCTATGAGGAGGGCGATATGGTATATTTGAAAGTTCCCCTTGGAAGGGTCAGCATAGGTTTGGTATTAAGGGGAAATCGACGCTGATATTTATCGGACCATTCAGGATCGTAGAAAGAATGGGCAATGTCGCATATCGCTTAGTGTTACTTGTTAAGTTAGCTGGAGTTCATCTGACATTTCACATTTCGATGTTGAGACTAGCTAGGTCAGGGCCAAGATCGATGATTGATTTTGGGCAGATTGAGGTTCAGCCTAACGTGACTTACAAGGAGAGGCGGATAGAGATCCATTAACTATAAAGTTTATATTATTAGGAAGAGGGAGCTCGTTAAGGTCCTAGTTTGTTGGCGGCATCTTGAGATAGAGGGACTTACTTGAGAGCTCGAGTCGACAATGCGAGAACGATACCCTTAGTTCTTTCATGGAACGACATTCGGTTATGTTAGATTTCATGACAAAATTTTATTTAGTTGGGAAGAACTTTAATGGCCTGTTTGATTAACGCCATTATTTATTTTTTTAATTTCAGACATGGACGTCGGCTTGGACCCACGTGGAGCCGAGGGTAGGCTAGGACACACGTCGACCTAGATACATTAGTAAATTGTGTGTTATGTTGTTTAAATTGCAATGCGTATCATGCGAGGTTGTATGATGGATAGTCATCTCGAATTGTGTGTCAATGTGGATATCGAGAGGTGTAGTATGGGTACACTAGAAAAACTCGACAAACTCATGTAAATATGAATAAGTTATTCAATTGAAATGGGTGACACAACTATTGGCTAATTAAATTAAAAATTGAATAATAGGTTATGATGCGCCTCGAAATACATGTCGAGACTCGTGGCATCGGATATCGGGTAGTCGAAGGTTAGTGGGATCATGAATTAGTTAATTTTGATAAATAAAACACTAACCGTATGTTTTAATAAGGCTTAATGTAAGGTACATAAATCAAATAAAGGAAAAGCCTATAGTATGAATTAAATAATGTGGGCCATTGATAGACATCTAGATGATCTGAAATGAGAGAATCAAGGAAAGGAGTGTGCTATTGGAGTTATCAATAGAGTCGTCAGGTGGTATGGGATAGCATGCATATAAGCCACAAGACAATCCACGAGATACGTATGCACACTTGATCTTAATTAAATATATATAGTTATTAGACCTCTCGATTTTTGTGAAAGTTAAATTACATGAATTCATTTTCATAGTTAATTTGATTTTTATGAAATTGGAGTTTGTTCTAAAGTTTGGGTTAATTTGATTTGAAGTTAATTACATGTGGATAGTATGTCAAAATAAGTGAGGTAGCCAATTGAGAGGGGAAAGACAGAATTCTCGACTTAAGAATCATGTCCCAAAGGATAGATAGTGCGCTACCTAGAATGGTTAAGGTGCTAATCATTATGGGTTTGTAACTATTTTTTAAAATGAAGAATAGTAGCACGCTAGGCAAATCGCCTAGCGCGCTAACTTCACCTAAAGCGCTAGGTAGATCTATTAGGGCACTAACTTCACCTAGCGAGTTAGGTATACCCATTAGTACTCTAATGACCGATAAAATATGAATTTAAGGGTTGTTTTGGTGATTTTCAACTTAATACATGTCTAAACACTAATAAACAACCAAAACTTATAAAATTGGACTTCATGGACTAGTGGACCATAGCTCGGTGTCGAGGGGAGTTGACGGGTCGAATATGGGAGTCCAAGGAGGTCGGAGAGCGGTTTGAGGTTTATAAAACCCAACCGAAAAACTCTGAGTATTTGATTCTATTTTCAATTCATTCCTATCATTTCCTTGCTGGTGTTACTATTCCATCATGTTACTTAGACGTGGGTCGAGGTTACTCCCCTAGATTTCCTGCTTGGGTGTTCATGATGCTTTGGACTATAGCACGTGTAACCCAGCCCTCAGTGAACATCAACCTGAGCATGCCCTTAGTGCACGTATTGGTGACACAGCTGATTTGGCCAGCACCGTGAGGGACCAAGTGTCAGGATAGTTGGGCGCGACCACTAGGGGGAACTTGGTGACCCAAAGTATAGTCTAGTCCATCTGGAGCGAGCACACACATTTGTTAGCTTAGCTGTTATCTATTCATGCGATTAGCCATTTACAGTTGTATGTCTTTACATTCCGCATGTTCATTTTACAGTACTTCTTGCATTTCCTTACTTTATTTATGCGAATGCTTAGAGGGGTTCCTTGGGATTTTACTTACTGTACTCATCATTTGTATTTTGTAATGATTGAGTGCAGATCCTAGTACCGGTAAAGGCAAAGGGGTCCTGGGCGCTACATCTAATTGCCCGCCGTCGAGGACCTACTAGTACGTGCTTATTTTGATATTTTGAATTATTTTGGGTATTGGGGACTCGAGATGACACCGTACATATATATATATATATATATATGTTTATGATACCATCACTTATATACAGAGTACTTTTTCGGGTTTTCCACAGTAGGATTTACTCTTATGAATAATGTTTACTATGCCAAAATACTTATCTAATTGTATCAATTAGGGCTTCCGCTGATTTATGTTAATTTGTAAGATACAACCTACTAGTATGGCTAGACATTACAACAAAATGCAAATTATTGAACTTAATAACCATTAAAATACTTAAAGAGAATAAGTTAAGGAAATACGGATAATCCATTAACTAATTTTATAAAACACACATGGACATGAATTTCGAGACAAGAGGAGGACGTGCAGGTGTCAGACACGTGTAGTTGGGCCCACCAGGCAAGGAGTACATGGAAACATATTGCCCCGAGGCGGAATGTTGAAGATGTGCGAACCCAAATAATATCTCTCATTGGTTAATTACGACTTCCTAATAAAGTATGTATGTATGTATGGATTTGTGTAAAAACCTCACACCTATTGGTTAAAGGCGGTTAAGATAGGGACAATATCGTTACTGGCGGAGATGCGCATGCTCATACAAGCGTGTGCAAGGTGAGAAATTTAGCATAAATGTGTGCACAAATAAAAGTTTAAGAACTAATTTCAACAAATAAAACTTCGAGGACCTAATAAAAAAAACTACAATAAAGTTCAAGGACTAAATTATGTGTTTCGTGTTTTAACAAATATTGATAACTTAAATTTCACCAAAAAAATAGGAATATATTAAAGATAGATTGCTCCACTATTACTAGAATCGATCTCAAATTTATGATTGTGGGTTAATTTGATTCTCACCTTTTACAAAATGAAGGATTTTGTTGCATAATTATCATGATGGCGTAGAATTAGTAGCAAATTATATCAAAGAAAATATGACGAACCCCAAAAATTATATGTATAATAACTCTATGAAATATACTATGACAAACCCTAAAAAAGAAAGAGACTATGACTAATGTGTTTATATTAATTATTTGACGCAGTCTAAGAAATAGCAAACACTTTCTAGGAAAAGTTTGATCAAAATTGATTTTTGTTGACTTTTGAAAAGTCTGAACATAAGATTTTGGATTTGCGAGGACATGTGTCTATTAGAAGCAACGTGGTGATCAATACTCATCGTTTTGATTTGAAAATGGCATTTTTGGCCAAATTCCTTCATTTACACATCCAAAATTACGTTTTTTCTATTTTTGGAATGTTTTAGTTCAGTTATCACTTTAGTAGGAGTTTTCGTCTTTGATGTCGTTTGGGCGTTTGGTTTCTTATTTAATCTAGTATAGGTTTAAAGGCATTTTGACATTTATTATTTTTGGCAAGAATTATGATTTTGCTATATAAAATACTTTTTAGACGAAATTCGTTGATTTTTGATAAATTGATAAAATTTCAAACTTTAGTTAAGTTCTTGCCCTAGATTGTTTGTTCGTGGTTTTTTGAGCAATTCAATTTGGTAGATCCTCGATGTATTAATTTGTATTAGAGCCTTCATCAATCATGATTTGGAGATAATCATGAACGAATAAGAACCAGAACCAACACGAGTCGAAGATATCTATGAAAGGGAAAATCAGGGCCGAAACAACTAACAATTCACTTAGTTTTTTCGATACGCAACAACGCATGCAAGCGACACTAGATCAAGTGACCGCAGGAATGCGAGAGTTATTGTTGAGGGCTCCCTCCAAAAACCTTGTTCCAAACCGTCAAAGAGAACCTCCTGTCGAAGAGGATATGAGAGGAAATGTTTCTTCTGATGGTGATGATGAATACTTTGAAGCTCAACAAACGCGTTATAGGCCACGTGCAGTTGATGATGATTGTAGGCAGTAGGAGATTAGGATGAAGACAAAAATTCCAAAATTCCATGGCACGTTATTTCTTAAAAGTTTTCTGGATTGGCTTGCAAAAGTTAAGGAAATCTTGAAGTTCGAATATGTGCTTGAGAAACATCGTGTGCAATTGGTATTAGCCAGATTTCGCGATTTGTCCATAACTTAATGGCAACAATAGAAATTAACTCAAAACAAAATGGGAAAGGAGAGAATTACCTCGTGGGAGAAGTTGAAGAAGCACATGCGAGCTGAATTTTTACCCATAATTTTCAGCGCCTAATCTATCAGAGATTATAGAATATGAGACAAGGGGAAATCAGTTAATGAATACACTAAGGAGTTTTATCAATTGATTTCTAGAAATGACCTCCATGAGACTCGTGGCCGATTGATGTCAAAATATATTGGTGGATTAAAATTGCAGATTCAAGACATCGTCAACATGTTTGACCCGACTTTGTTGGCTGCAGTGTGCCAGAAGGCAAAGCATGTAGAGAAGCAGTTACGACGAGGTGGTAATCTTGTCCTATTAATAATTTTGGTCGACCAAAAAATACCGGAGGGGCTAATACTGGCAGGGGACCAATCTTAAATAATCCCACTACTTGTGGTAGTAGAATCAAGTGCTTCGGTTGTGGCGAGATTTACCAATAAAAATTGGAGTGCAAAGGGAAGAAAATACTCTTTGTCAACAACGAGGAGGACGAAAAAGAAGCAAAATCGGTATACATCACTGCAGAACTAATTTACGACATGTTTGTCAACAATACGGAGGAGGAGATCATGACCAGAGATGTCGATACTATATTAGTTGTGTGACGTTCTTGCATGACCTTGAGAGTAGATATTGATGATGAATGGCTACGGAATAATATCTATCAGTCCAAGTGAACCATCTTGGACAAAGCTTGCAAATTTATGATTGATGCGAGTAGTTGTGATAACATCATATCTGTTAAAGCAATTCAGAAGTTAGGGCTTGCAACTGAGAATCATCCCAACCCTTACAAACGACCTTGGCTGAAAAAGGGGAGTGAGGAAATGGTTTTAAAACGTGCTTTGGTGACTTTCTCTATTGGTGCCAAGTATAAATATTTTGTTTGGTGTGATGTTGTTGTCACTAATGTTTGTCATTTTTTGTTGGGGCAATCATAGCAATTTGATAGAGGAGTTACATATGATGGGAAAACCAATAACTACATTTTGATGTTTAAGGGGGTGCGGATTGTTTTTGTGCCTACGAAGCATTTTAATGACGATAAGCAGGCAAAAGAGAGTAGCACCTTATTGACACTTACTAGATTTGTCGCAGAGTTGTGCGATTCATATGTGGTTTATATGCTAGTTAGAAAGGAAGTTGGTAATGATTTCATGATCCCAGAGTAGTGGCACCCATAGTGGCTACATTTTTTGATGTTTTTCCCGATGACTTGCCTGATGGATTACCTCCATTACGAAACATCCAATATCACATTAACCTTGAGCCTTATACGACTAGTCCTAACAGGTCACATTATCGAATGAGCCTTGTTGAACACGAAGAATTGTAGCAATTATTTGAGGAATTACTATTAAAGGGCTTTATTCGTAAAAGCCTAAGCCCGTGTGCAATTCCATCCCTACTGACTCTTAAGAAGGAAGGCTCCTGGTAGATCTATGTGTTGATAGTATAGCAGTCAACAAAATTATAGTTTGGTATAATTTTCCTATTCCTCGCCTAGATGACTTGCTTGATTAGTTGAGTCAAGCCAAAGTGTTTACTAAACTGGTCTTAAAAAGTGGGTATCACTAGGTTCATGTTAAGATTGGGGATGAGTGGAAAACTACTTTTAAAACTCGAGAGGGGTTATATGAGTGGCTAATGATGCCATTCGGGTTGTCCAATGCTCCTAACATCTTCATGAGAGTAATGAATGAGGGTTTGAGGCCTTTGATAGGCAAATGGGTCATTGTGCATTTTGATGACATTTTGATTTACAGTGCTAACCACGATGAACACCTCGAGCATTTGCGAGATGTTCTCACTATTTTGCGCAAGGAGAAATTTTATGGTGCTACAAAGAAATGCTTGTTTGTGAAACCAAAAATTTTATTTTGGGGTTATGTCATATTTGGGGATGGTCCGCAAGTGGACAAGTCAAAAGTGGAAGCCAAGGGAAAATTGGCCTAGACCTAGTACCGTCACCGAGGTTCCCCAATTTTCATGGATTGGCCTCCTTCTATAGGCGATTCATTCAACATTTAGCATTATTATGGCCCACTCAAAGATTTTATGAAGTATGCAAAATTTGTGTGGAGCGATGAGGCAGAGGAGGCATTTAAGCTCATTAAATTGCGGCTCACTATTGCACCTATATTAGTGTTGTCGGAGTTTCATCTCCTTTTTGAGTTGCAATGTTACGCGTTTAAAGTGAGCATCGGGGCTGTCCTAAGTCAAAATAGTAGGGCATGTGACATATTTTAGTGAAAAGTTGTCTTGGGCTAAGTCGGGCTACAGTACTTACGATGTGGAGTTTTATGTTGTGGTCTAAACAGTCAAACAGTGGTGCCTAAATTTGTTCCATCGAAAGTTTGTGTTGTTAACTGATCACGATGCCTTGAGACATTTGCACGAGCAAGATAAGGTGTCAGCCAAGCATGCTTCGTGGGGGCGTACTTGGAGCATTTTACTTTTAAGGTCAAACATAAATCTAGTGTGATAAATAGACTGGTTGATGCTTTAAGCAGAAGAAAAAGTCTTTTGAGTCGAATGAATGTGGAGGTGCTTGACTTTTCATCTTTTTTTACTTATTTAATATTGATTCTTTCTTTGCTTATGTTTTGGCCGAAGTGCGCGGTAGTGAACGTACAAATTATGCATTGCATGATAGGTTCCTATTTAGAGGTAACCAACTTTGTGTTCCTAATTGTAGTTTGAGATTGCAAATCATTAAGGAGCTATTTGGTGAGGGACACGCGGGTCATGAAAAAACTTTACAGTTGATTAGGTATTCCTATTGTTGGCCTACCATTCACAAAGAGGTGAAGAAATATGTGCAACGTTGCCGGACATGTCAAGTCTCGAAAGGTACATCGACTAATGTCGATCTTTATATTCCACTACCAATTCCAAAATAGTCATGGGTTGGTATTAACATGGATTTCGTGTTGGGATTGCCTACAATACAGCGGGGTCATGATTCTATTTATGTGATGGTCGATCATTTTTCTAAGATGGTTCATTTTATTCCTTACAAGAAGACTACAGATGTTGTGAAGGCGGCTTGTTCTTTCAGGAAGTTTATATATTGTATGAACTACCTATTTCGATTGTGTCAGATCGAGATACTCGGTTCCTTAGTCATTTTTGGCAATGTTTATGAAAAATGGTGAACACAGTTAAAGTTTAGTAGTGCTTATCATCTGCAAACAGATGGGCACACTGAAATGGTCTACCGTTCTTTGGGCAACCTTTTAAGGAGCTTGGTGGGTAATAATATTCAGAGTTAGAATAGAAGTTGAGTCAGGCAGAATTTGCCCACAACCATGTTGTTAACTAGAGTACTGGCTTTAGTCATTTTTTATTGTTTATTACTTACTTCCTCGGGGTCCCCTTGATTTGATGTTATTGCCAAGTAAGATGAGGTTGTATGGAAAAGCAGAGGACTTTGTGAATAGGTTGCAGGAGGTTCATCAAGCTGTCCAAGATAGTTTGTATGAGGCTAATGAAAAGTATAAGAAATTTGCATATCAGAAGAGACGTCATGTGGAGTTCGATGTTTGTGACTTTGTTTGGGCAGTCCTTACATGGGATTGTTTTTCTATTGGTGATTATAATAAGTTTTCGAAAGATTGGTCAAGTGAAAATTATTGAAAAGATTAGTCCTAATGCCTACCTATTAAAGTTACTGAGTCATATTCGTACGACCGATGTGTTTAATTTCAAACATTTAGTTTCTTTTTATGGAGATACATAAGAGGATTAAGATTCAAGGGTGAATCCTGTCTACCCTAGAGAGAATGATGCAGTCCAAGAATTGGCAACCACTTTCTTGGAAAAATTTGACTAGAATTGATTTTTTTTTTTTACTTTTAGAAGGTCCGAACATGGAATTTTGGAGTTGAGAGGACATGAGTTTATGGAATGACGTAGTGATTAATACACACCGTTTTGCCGTGACAACAACCTTTTTGCCAAATTCCTTCATTTAAGCCTCCGAAATCGCCTTTATACTATTTTTGGAATGTTTTAGTGTGGTTATAACTTTTAGTATGAGTTTTCATTTTTGACGCCGTTTGAGGCGTTTGGTTTCTTATTTCGTCCGGTATAGGTTTTAGTGCATTTTAGACATTTACTATTTTGGCGAAAATTATGGTTTTGCTATATAAACCATTTTTAGATGTAATTCGCTGATTTTTGATAAATTAATAAAATTTCAAACTTTAGTTAAGTTTTTGCCTTAGATTGTTTGTTCGTGGTTTTTCGAGCATTTCAATTTGAAAGATCCTCGCTGCATTATTGTTGGTATCGTGGTATATAATAATACTAAGGTGAATAATTTTTTGACTCACTTTGGACATAGAGATAGGTACAACGCATATAAGTGTCTCATACTGCTTCGCACCCACTCGATCACCCATCTCAATGCCTGAAAGTGGTCGGGTCAGCGTAGCAAGGTCCTAATAAGAATACTGCCTCTGATTTATATAGCATTTAGTCTATCACATGGAATATTTGGACCCACTTTAACTGATCGTGGGCTAGGTTTTTGGGTCCTAAGTCCTAACACACATGTAATTCTTCTCTTTTCCTTTTCTAGAAGCCTAATAAGTTAACTATACATATGTTCCAATCTTTTGGCTTATTTTTTAATTTGGTTTATAAAGATCCCCTGTTCTTCTTCCTTTCTTTGAATCTTATGAAGGCCGCCACTTTGAGATATGGATCAAGATTTAGGCCTCAGTTTTATTCATCTACACAACTCAGAAATACACATTTGGGAAAGTAGATATTGATGTTTTCAGATGAACATTCCACCATATACAAAGTTTTTTATTTTTTAAAGTAAGAAAGTCGATTATTTGAAAATAATATATTATTGCAACCAACTCTCTTGCCATTCAAAGAAATGGTGTATTCAATTGAGATTTTAATAGACTTTTAGTTACTTTTATTGACTAAAAAAGTTTAGGGGTATTCAATTAAAACTTTTAGAGAGTCTCTAAAATTAAGGTGTATTAAAACTTTTATAGACTTTTAAAAAGTCTCTAAAATTTAAGGGTGTATTCAATTTAAACTTTTATAAGAGACTTTTAAAAAGACTTTCCACAACCACTAAAGTTTAAGTATTTAATGTAAACTTTTGTAAACTCTCTAATTGTAAGGGGTATTAGTTTTTTAATATACGAGTTTGAAGAAATTTTGTGAATTTGTGGATTTGGATGACTTTTCAAGACTTTCCACTACTTGTCTCTAATTCTCTTCTTGGTTCAAATTACACATGTCATGGAGTAGAGCTATGATGATTGCATTGGGAGCAAAAACAAAGATTGGTTTTATTGATGGTAGATGTGTAAAACCGAAACTACGATCTAATCTTGATCGATGGATCAAGGTGGATTATATGGTCACTTCTTGGATTTTGAATTCTATTTCAAAGGAGATTGTTGAAGCTTTTCTCTATACAACCTCTTCTTTTGATCTATGGAATGAATTAAAGGAAAGGTTTGGAGAATGTAATGGTCCTCTTCTATACAGTTGAAACGTGACATTGCTTCTATAAATCAAGGAGATCTGTCTCTTTCACGGTACTATACCAAACTTAAGAAACTTTGGGATGGTACCGAGTTGTTTAAATCCTTTACACATGTGTATTTATGGAGCATCTCTTTTGCAATGGTGTTCTAGAGTCTAATGATAGGTGATGTCTGATTTTTAATGGGATTGAATGATATGTATGATCATATTCGCAATCAAATATTGGTGTTGGATCCATTGCCAAGTATAAACAAAGCTTACTCTATGGTTCTTAGAGTTGAAAAGCAAAAAGAAGTACATGTTAACTATTCGCCTATGATGGATCTTGCCATGATGATGAAGGTTACCAAGATGAATTAGGTACTTCAACTAATGGTCATAGGTTTGCTTGGAAAAGGAAATCAAAAGAAATCGTAAATAAAGATGATTTGTTTTGTGATCATTGTAAGGCAAAAAGACATACAAAAGATACTTGTTTCAAACTTCATGGATTTCAGATTGGTACAAGAAAGATTATGATAAGAAAGCGAGATATCAAATAATTGAAATCCTTTGTGAATTTGATGGAATCACCTACGGACATACAAGGTGCGAGAATCATCTCGGTTTGAAGATTTTCGATCGAATATAGCGAGCAATGATCTAATAGATTGAGAATTTCATGAAAGGAAAGTCTTTTCGAGAGGCGAGGAGTTTCTAATCATGTGAATTCGATTATATCGATTTTGCTGGGTAGCTCATACAAAAGATCTTCCAGTTCTTGTTCTTTGTTTAATTCGAATGCTTGGATTGTGGATAGTGGAGCAACAAATCATATGTGTACTAGCTATGATTTACTTGCTAATGTCAATGTTTTACCTAAGTCTGTTATGGTTTGCTTACACGATGGACATACTAAAGTTAAGTAAAGCGCATTGGAGATGTGAAGCCCGAGTTGAGACTTAGTGCTTTCTTCTTGTTTACATATAAAATCATTCAAGTATAATCTTTTGTCGATTAGTAAGTTACTATCATCTACTAAGCGACAATTGAATTTTATCCATCATTTTGTGCTATACGAACATTGAGAGTTCTCAAGTTCTAGTTTGTGGGAAGGATGGTTGGAGGACTATACATCTTTGGATTCAAGCTCCTTTCATAAGGATGTCATTGCTTCTTTTGTATCACCTTGAAATTGTCATTAGCTCACTGTAATAATGCTACTGATAAGTTTTCATGGCATTTTAGATTGGGACATCCTTCTATTCATGTAACAAGGCAACTTGATATGTTACTTAACAGTCGATCAAGTGAAAAACATACTGAACCTTGTGATGTTTGTCAGATGTCTAAACAATGCAGATTGATTTTTCCAGTGAGTTCTATTCAAACATCCGGTTTTTCGGTTGTTACATATGGATATATGGGGACCATATAAGCGAGTCTTCCATTCAAGGAGCTCATTATTTCTTGACTATTGTGGATGACATACATCATCGACAGTTACCTACTCGATTCTTGAAGTGGAAATCTCCTTATTGTCTTTTATTTGGAAGAACACCAAATTATTCTTCTTTAAAAACTTTTGGTTGTTTGTGCTTTGCTACAAATGTTTCACCAAGCAAATCTAAATTGGATTCAAGAAATCGTTAAAAGTATATTCATTGGTTATTCTCTCCAGGACAAAAGGCATATAGATTGTATAACATGGCCACACATACATGTTTTGTTTCAAGAGATGTGATCTTCTTTGAAAATCGGTTTCCTTTCCATAAAGATTACGAAAGTTCAAAGTGTCCTCCTTTATTCCATCGAAGATAATTACGATTATTTGAGAGACATTTCGAGATGTTAATGCTCCTACATCAGCCTCTTTGTGCCTTCTTCTCCAAATTTACCTATTAATGAAGGAGTTTCTGATGTCCCTGAAGATGTCTCCTATGTACCTCCTACTGATGCATTGGTACCTCATACTAATGATGATTTACATGAAGTTGTCACCTCCTCCTAATGTTTGTTGTTACTAGGAAAAGTACTCGTGCGGTTCATAAACCTCTTTGTTTGAATGATTTTGTTCTAAACAATGTAGAGACTTGTTCTACCAATTTCTCTATCTCTTTTTGGTAACCTCCTACATTTCCTTTTATACATTCTCCAAACATTCTTGCTAGCTACAAATGCTTTCTAAATTTTCTAGGCATAGCTTGTTTCAAATATAAAGGAGCCTACCGAGTTATATTCAAGCTCAACATGATCCTGTTTGGATTGAAGCAATGGAAAAAGAGTTACAAGCTTTGGAAACTAATGGAACTTGGAGTCTTACTACTCTCCACCATAAAAAAGCCATTTTCTAAGTGGATCTACAAGGTTCTTCATCTGTTGTTTGCCAAGAATGTCCTTGTTCGAATTGTATTATCTTTAGCAAATTTACTCGACCTACTACCTCATGGATACATAGATGAAGATGTGTACAGAGTTCTCTCCCACTTCTCCCTCGTTTGCTTCGACGCTCGTCCTAGACCATCCTCCTCCTCCTCCTCCTCCTCCTCCTCCTCCTCCTCTCCTCTCTCTCTCTCTCTCTCTCTCTCTCTCTCTCTCTCTCTCGTTCTTGTGGATTTATGGCTTGATGACACATTTTGATGTTGTTGGATTGATATACATGCTGTGTTAGGGTGGGGTAATGTCCACGTCACTTTGCGATGACACATTTTGATGTTTTTCTCCTTGTTCTTCTGTATTCCTCAATGCCGGACAACGCCATAGAGCGTCGTGGCCACACAACACACAGCGCTGGCACAGACCAAATGCATTCTGGTCATAAAAAATGGTCCAGCGCCATGCATCGTCATGGTCACACCACGTGTTTTCGTGACACGGAAGCAGTGAGGACTAACCTTGCCATTGATTTCAAAAAGGGGCTTTATAACATTGCAAGATCTTAAAACAACTTAAATAACTTACCCAAAGAAAACTAGAGTCTGATAGTGGGTTAGTGCACAAATTGGAAGTATATAATTAGATTTGGCACTTGGTATTGTACGGATAGAGGGTTAATGCCATTGTTGCGAGACCGTCTTCAACTTATAAGGGGTACTTGTTGTGTGGGCTGGTCTGGTTTGCAGTGCCCTTCTCTTTAGCAACTTCTTTGGGTTTGGCTGCTTTAGCACTTGATCTTCCAATAACCGCCAATGAGGCAAGCCATGGAATTGTGCCTCCTGCTGCTGCAACAGCTTTGATGGGAAATGGAGGGTCTATTTTCTCCTCACTATGCTGTTTATGTGAGTACTATAACTCAAAAGTGAAGTAGTCCCATGATTTTAAAATTCACCCAGTTAATGCACAAATTGGACACATGACCGTCTCCATTTGCTTTTTTATCAACGTATTCACCCATTCTAGCCATTGTTACTACAGTTGAAATTTTTTCTAAAAATTTGGTAAGTAACCTGAAGAGGGAATTGTGAGCTGTAATGGAGCAAGCAAATGGAGTATTGCCATTAACTAGTCCAATCTAATACCAAATTTGACCAACCATTTGGGTGGCCAAAGCCCAATCATTTGATATTGGTTGTGGAAGTGAAATGACATGGGTTCGAAACTGATTGGTGCAAAGGAGTATTGCCTCAAATTTATCAAAAATACTGAAGTTGTTTAACTAGTATATGTTGATTTGTACATATTTAAATGCTATGTGTAGTTAAGTTCTCAAGATTTACTTGTCACACATGTATGCACATGTACAATATGTACTGCAAATCCTCTCTGCAACTAATTTAACGGCTTAATCATGCACGTAACACTGTGAGAAGTAGATTTACAATTAGCTTATTTGTTTTTCCTTTTTCTTTTTTTTCTTTTGTTAGTGAGCTTTTTTTAATGATTAGCAAAAGACCATTAGGAAGGTTTTTTTTAGATTATGACAATTTATATATATATATATATGATTATAATGTGATGGGAGACTCACAAGTAACTGTTGAAAATCAAAAAAAAAATGTGTGGTAAAATATACTACATGGACCGCAGAAGAGAGCAATGAGTTGCTTAAATTGTTGGTTTGATGCTGCAACTCATGGATGGCGTGATACTAATGGTGCTTTTACTAAAGCAACCATTGAAAAAAAAATACTTCATGTTCTTAATGCAACACTTGGATGTGAAAGAAATTTCTTGAATTACAAAAGTCGATGGAAATGGTTCAAAGACCGTTATCAAGGCTATGTTGAGCTTATGCGTTGCAACTCTGAATTTGGATGGGATCCCCTTACCAAAAAATTCACGGCAAGCGATGAAGTATGGGAGGAATACTTCAAGGTGAGATCTTTAATTATTTCATTAACATATTGTTCCGAAGTATGTATTAACTCCTTTTATTTTTTACCAGTCTCATCCTAATCAAAGACATTATCAAACGGACACATTTACTGATTATGATGACTTAAGGATAATTGTCGGAAATGCAACTGCCTCGGGGAGATACTCGATTGGACTTGGGGATGATACTGATGCTAGGATATTTGAAGAAGAGGAAACTAGTGGTGATGTATTGGAATATCTTACTTACGACTATGATGCCGAGGTTTTTGTACAAAGAAACGAGCATCAACAAAAAAAACTAAATCAACCTTCAACAGTTGGAATCTTTAATGCTCCTCCAACAATTGAGCCAATAAATTTGGAGGTTCATTTAGTAACCAGAAAGAGGAACAGAGCTGAGAAAGAAGGAAATTTAGACTCAAGTAGAAATAATAATTTTCTAATGGATTCTTTGAATAAACTGACCGAAACAATTTCTAGTTTTTGATAAGGTTGATAGATTTATGGCCAGAGACCAAGGATGGTGGAAGCTTATTAAGGAAATCCCATATTTGCGTGATAGTACTCGTTTCAAGGTCCTCGAGTTGTTGAACACAAGAGCAAAAAAGATTGATTTCATGGAAATGTCTTCTGAAGAACGTTCTAAGTGGATAGCGTTTCAATTGACATAATAAGTAGTTATTTATTTTAGAATTTTTTTTTTTGGAAGCTACTAAAATTTATTTTCTTATTTTATTAATGACTACATTCTTATTTTATTAGTTAGAGATTGTGTTTTTTTTCAGACTCAGCCAGAATGTTGGATTGATGAATAATACTTTGTTTGAAGTTGACAATATTTGTTTATTATTATTCAATATTGTCATTGTCAACCATGTTTTAAACTTCCACTTGTTGAATGTTATATTTTTCGGCATGTTTAATTTTTCTTTTTTGATTTTAGGTGATATTATTTACATGATGTCTCATTTAAATATGCAAAGATATGATGAATCAGAGGAAGTGGAAATGGAAGAGAACGAGGTGGAAGAACTAATAGAAATACTTGAATGTTTGTTGGTTTCTATGCAAGCAATCCTACAAACATTACATGAAGTTATACTTTTTATGTATTGTGAGTCCGTTACACGACCCTTAACCAGACGCTCCGTAACTAGAAATGAGTCTGAATACATAGAAACAATATTGAACGAGGATGCAGAACACTTTCGACAAATTTATAGGATGTATCTTGATGTGTTTTGAAAGTTATGAAAAATTATTAGAGAAAAAGCTCTGGTACATGATACACGATTCGTAACTATTGAAGAAATGTTGGCTATGTTTTTACTCAATGTAGGTCAAAATTCTCGATATTGTTTGATTCGAAAAACCTTCAATAGATCGCATTTTAGCACTAGCCAAAGTATCAACAAGATTTTAAGGGCTATGAACATAATTGCAGTAGATATGATAGCGAAGCCTAAATTCTCTACAACATAAATCATAAGAGATAATACAAGATTTTATCCTTACTTCAAACTAAGTTCTAATTATTGCTAGAGTTGTTATAATAGAAGTAATTTTTGTTGTTGTTGATGATGATGATGATGATGATGATGATGATGATGATGATGATGATGTGGTCATTAATTTTTCTTGCACTTATTTTTAGGATTGTATTGGAGCTATAGATGATACCCATATTCCAGCAATGATTGTTGGAAGTGATAGTAGCAACTATCGCAATCGTCATGACTTCATTTTCCAAAATGTCTTAGCTGCGCGTAACTTTGATTTGGAGTTCATATATGTTCTTAGCGGATGGGAAGGATCGGCGCATGACTCAAGAATATCGAGTGATGTTTTATCTAGGAGAAATGGACTTAAAGTACCACAAGGTATGATTTAATTAATGTCAAAATTACTTGTTTTTATATTTTGTTATTTAAGTACCACAAGGTATGATCTAATTAATGTCAGGATTACTTGTTTTTATATTCTTGTATTTTATTTATTTATTTTTAGTATGTTTTTAGGTAAATATTTTTTATGGACTGTGGTTTTCCGAATCGGCGTCAATTTTTTGCTCCTTTTCGAGGTGTTCGTTATTATCTTTCTGATTTTACCGAGCAAGGGCGACATCTTGAAAATGCTAATGAATTATTCAATCTTCGACGTGCATCTTTGAGGAATGTGATTGAAAGGTTGTTTGGCATATTCAAATCGTGGTTCATAATTTTTAAAACAGCTCCTCTATTTCCATTTAAAATTTAAGCAGAGCTGGTGTTTGTTTGTGCGGGATTACATAACTATCTTCACAAAGAGTGTCGTTCTGATGAATTTCCATTGAATTAGATACTGAAGATGCATTGTCCTCAGATAGTGAAGAAGATGATGATTTTAAATACTTTACAAACTCAAGAACAACAAAGGAGAATGCCAACCAATGGAGGAATTTTATAGCTACTTAAATGCGGAGTGATGTTGATGTAGTAAATAATAATATGCATTAGATCTATGTTATTTCTTTCGTACTTTATTTGTTATTTTTACAATAAAGAATTTTAATAACCTTAGTATTTTATTTTTTCAATTAAAAAGTAACCGAATATTTAAAAAATGTGCAAGAAGTCTATCAAAGTCAATGTTCATGGATGTTTATCAAAAGTCATCAAAATTAAAAGTTTATCAAAGTCTATCAAAGTCCTTAAAAAAGTCTATCAAAATTAATAGAAGTCATTGAAATAAAGTCTACCAAAGTTTTTAAAAGTCAACAAAAATCAAGATGTCTCTAAAAGTCATCCACTTATAAAAGTAACTAAAAGTCTATTAAAATCTCAATTGAATACACCCCTTATAATTCAAGTCCATTTAAGAGTTTATCCAAAAGAAAGCAAAATGTCCACGACCGGAGTGCATTTCCTTGACCCCCTAGCTCTAAAGGAAGTTGGCAAACCTTCAAATTTTAGGTAAGTGGACTAAAATTACAAACCAAACAAGAAAATTTGTCTATTTCCAGGAGCTGCACTTCCCTTAACTTATCTCAATCAAACAAGACTTTGTTTTATTTCGGCATTTTAGTTGTATATCAATGTCAAATTATCCCTTAATATATGAAAAACTAAGACCAATCAAAGTAGTCTATAGCTCTTAGTTTAAAGCTGCTGCATGTTACTACTACTACTTGCCTCCCCCGATATGCTCGATCTCCAACCTCTTATGCATAATACCCTATACAAGTGAGCTACCCACTTGGTTTGTAATTTTTTTTTCAGTTTCTTTAATTGGCAGTTAATATATACAAGATCAATGCAATACACATTGCAATCATCCGTTGTGACTTTTTCAGAGTTTCCCATCATATTATCCACTTTTCTTATTCCTCTTCTCAACATTCACCATACAAACAGCACAAAAAACACCTACAAAGATAAGATTTGTAGGTCCAAAACAGAAGGAAAAATATCCATTATAATATGATCGACCAATAGAAAATATTTAATCCCGGCCACCTTCTATTTAAAGTAAAGATAAAAAAAAAAAAAAAAAAAAAAAAAATCGTCCCTAAAACAAAAAGGAAATATCTTAAAAAAAGTCCATCCCTTACAAATGATCATTGAAGTCAAAATCAAACAACTAACTAGTACATGTAGCTCAATATGGCACGGAGATGGCCCTATACAACCTGTTAGTTCTAGATTGAACCCTCCCTGTATTAGGAGAATTTTGCTAGCTTTGTTTGGTGACTAGACGTCCTATATTTAATATGTTACTTTCGTATATCAGAGTACTGCTCGAATATCAATTGCGGTCAAAAATAGTCATAAATATTCTAAATCGAGCTACATAGTCTTCCAATAGGGATGATGTTAAGACGATCGAGAATTGTCACCGAGATACACATTTGTCATGCGATACATTTCGAAATACATGAGCAAACGTAACACACGCGACACACACACAACTTGTGCCAAAATTCGGTCACTAAAACATTTTCTTTTGAATAAATTTTATCATCTCACCTGCACTACTCTGCCTGTCCTTTCTTCCTACCTGTTCTGCACCGAGACAGTCCTCGCATACACTTTCTCTTCGCATAATTCAGCCAATTGCATTAACTCATGTGTTACTTTTGATCATAGAAAATGATATGGTACAATATGTATTGTTATTATTTGTAATACTCAGTAAGAAAATGATAGGATATAGTATTCTTGTGAGTTTTGCAGAGCTGCTGGTTCTGTATCTACAGACTTAGAACACGTCTCAAAAATTCAAACAATATTCTCAACAGATACTAGGACAGCTAGACAA
The DNA here is from genome assembly GCA_039657365.1 of Stephania yunnanensis. Lineage (NCBI taxonomy): Eukaryota > Viridiplantae > Streptophyta > Magnoliopsida > Ranunculales > Menispermaceae > Stephania > Stephania yunnanensis. The sequence goes on along the minus strand of CM077585.1, from coordinate 44,952,728 downwards.
GATATTTATGTCAACCTATATACGCCCAGCAATAAGGCATGGATATTTGATTGCCAACTCGCAAGAAAATTAAAGTAAGTTTCCTTCAATCGACCAAGAAAGAAAGAAATGGTATATATGTCATATCACTTGATTGATGACATACAAGGAAGTTTCCATGGAAGAACCATTGTATGGTATCTTTATATTCATGTAATCACAAGTTGTAGTTCATCACTTATGCTTGAACTTTAATATTAATGTGAGATAAGAGCTTTCGAGAGATTGTTCTTTGTTTTCGTTTACAAACAATAGGCTAAGGAGACTTAGCCGATTCATCGAGGGGATCTCGGGCACCTAGGGGACTTGAGTATTATGTAAGATCTTTTTTGTAAGGGAAGTGTGTAGCGTAGCAAAGTTTGGTAAGTTATTCACTAGCAAGTTGAGAGTGCACTAGTAGGAAGTTTGCGTAAAATTATACTTTACTTTTTATATTGGATTCTACATTTGAACATGACCCCACAGACTAAGACGGAGGTCCAAACTGCGATAGCAATTTTATGTGTTAATTTTTTTTTGCTTGCTTTGTTGCTGTTTTTCTTGATTGCAATGATTGAGCGTTTTCAGAAAATAATATATCGTATTAGTATCTCTAGAAGCCAATGTGAGACCACCGACACTCATGAGACACGCAAACTAGAGTTGAACATACGAAATGTGCTTTTCTCGTGATGAGTCTATGTATGGTATGGATGCATAATATATGTCCATGAGCATGTATATATGTGTTCTGAATCTTCTGATTCATTTCCTGGCCTCCCAAAGTTCGCGCGCGCGCGCGCGAAGACCATCTTTTTGAAAGCGAGGGGTTGAAATATTAAGCTTTTTTTTGTTTTTTTTTACCTTTCAGTACATTATTATAACTGTTATAAAGAATCAAACTTTTCTGATCTATCTACTACGCGACAATATGCATATTTTTCGAAAGCCTAGCCACCATGTCCGTACCAAATTTGCCAGTAACATTGACAAAAGTAGAAGTTAATATATATAGATTGATTAGTCAGTTAAATTATATAAGTCCAGTAGTTAATCTCGATCATTATATATATTTAGGGAGGCACTTATTGTAGTGTAATTGGGTAGTGAGACGTTTTTTTTTTTTTTTATAATGTAGTGTGCAGGATTAATTTGGATATACTTCTCATTATTTTGTTAAAGACATACTTTAGTTATCCTATAACATATATGCCTTATAAAATTAGAAGAGTCACATCTTAAATTTTTAAGAGACCTTAGAGAATAATTAGTAGCTCCAATTACTATTAATACTATTTATATACCGATCAAGAGCCACTTCAGTATAGGTGAATTACTAATTCTAATTGTCACATGCATTATAGTCCTTTGTAGTTTCGAGGATTAGAGATGAACTAATTCCCAAGAAAGAATTGTCCTTAATTAGGTTAATCTTAATTTTTATTATTTTCAGAAATTTTATTTCAAAAACTTGAAATAAATTACACTTTTTTTTCAAAGCCTCAGCAGCCATTTTATTTCATCAACCACTATAATCTTTAATTACACTGGATCATATGCAATAGGTATTGCAGTAGCAATAGTAGCATCATATATATATATATAAGTAGGAAGGGACGACGACCACTTTTAAATAATATTTATATATAATTATTAATTTTTTATTTTTTATGCTCTCTTTCTGCTTTTTTTTACAGTAGACGGCCTTATAGCTAATAAAATTTGCGAACCTAACTTAGATTTCAAATTCCTGTAATTAACCACTAGGCCAAATACACAAGTACATACACAAGTACATACTTTAGTGTGAAAGTGTGTATATATATCAATGATTTTATATGTAAAATTGTAGTGTTGAAGTGTATTAAAATTAGGTAATATGTAATGTGTCAATTAATGTTGGATATTAGTTAATTTGATTTGAGATGGTGTAATGATTGAAACCTCGAAGGCCCCACTTCTGATTATGAACGACGAGATCGTCAAAAAAGAAGTTTGACACTGCATGAACACAGGCTGGCCTCAGCTAGTGTGCCTAGCGAGTGTTGTAGGTCTGCCGACACTGCGTTTCAGTTGGAGTGTTTAAAAGGGCATTAAAGATTGTGTGTGCTCGTGCAAGGGAGGGCATACGTAACGTAATAGCTCAATTAATTGCAGACCCTAAAACTACAATATAAAACGATGGTACAATATGTACCGATCAGTGTCGGCAATCGGGCCACCTTGTTTGCCACTTTGCTTTCATTTTCTTCTGTGACCAAAGATTCCTCTCTCGATATGTATAATTGAAAAAACAAAATTTTGACATGACCGTACCCACACCCCCGACGCAAATTGCCTTAATTGGGAGCCGAATGTGCATACCTCATACCTCAGGATACATCCCCTTGTTTCATACCAGAGAAATATGTGCACATGCATCTTGAGGCGTACGTGCACACGCAACTCCCAAAGCAAATGTGACTTGATAGGGTGAGTTTAATGATGTTAAAGTAAGACTTCCTTATATAATTTATGAAAAATGCTTTTGTAATATAGAAAGACACGTACAAACGACACGTAGGAAATAGCCCACATTTTTTTTTAGGAATTTGATTTGTTTGAGTTTCAATAAAATTTTGATTTGAATAAGTCGTTCTAGGTTAAATCAATTAGTTGAATAAAGTGAGATGAAAATTGATGAATTTCTCTATTCTCTCTGATTTTTGCATAGATTTTATGGAAAAAATAGGGAACATGGATTGTTTTGCATGCACGGAAGTCTGAAAGAAAGGACTTTTAGCGATGTAATTTAGGAACAGGTGATAAGTCTCCAATTTTGCCATATTTTAGTGTGATGTTACTATGAATTTCAATAATTTTATCTCTATTTATACTTTAAAATAATTTTTTTTGTATTTTCAAGGTAAATACAGGCATATTAGACAAAAATGAGTGATTTCTCACAAACATCCATTTAAAAAACTCGACCTTCCTAGCTCCTCCAAGTGAACTGGAATCGTCAAGGATTCGTTGGATAAAACTTGACTGGATCAGAGGAATTTCACCGAAAACGTTGCGTATATATAAAGCCTTGTGAATATTTATGACAAAAACGAAGTTCAAATTTCAAGGGGAAGGCCAACGCCTTCACAACGCCTTAAGAGATGTACACACGGCACTGGACACGAGTCGAACATAATCGAAGGAAAAACATAGTATCGTGGCGCTTTCTTAAAGATTTCCAACACCTTGGAGTTTTGCTCGTATGATGCTGGAACAAATCCAAGATTAACAACTTCATTTTTTACAGATTTGCAAGATTCGAGATTATATTACCTCTTATCACACTTCTACTATAAATAAGAAACCCTAGAATGACTTTAGGATCTCTTCTTGACTTCTCTCCATTCTCTTCCCCTTTCATCTCTGACTATTTTCTTACATAAAAAACAACACGAAATCATGCGCTTTTCACTGAATCCTGATTTCCATACATCCCGAACAAATTTTGCCAAAAAAAAAAACAATTCAATCCAAACAATCAACACAAACTTGAAATCAAAACAATTGAAAAGATTGCAAAGCTCTATATCCTGATCAAACAAACATCACACACTCAAACCCTAACTTTTCAATCAGAAACCCAAACTATATCATAAATATGACCAAATCGACGACCACACTTATCAAATTGAACCACAAAAAATATGAAATCAACAAAATAGTGAGGAAATTGAGAAATCTAAATATAAACACAACATCGACTCACCGATTAGACAAGATGAGACGAGACGAGACGAAGCAAGTGAAGTGTTCATGTGATGACAATGTGAAGAGCAAACGTACGACCGTACCATATACTTTCTTAAAACCAAACTTGAACGTGCGAATGATTTCGGAGTTCGAGCGAGTGACAACAAAGAACATGCATGAAAGGAAGAAGAGCGAGTGGGAGTCATTAACGACGAAGAGAGAGAGAGAGAGAGAGAGAGAGAGAGAGAAAGAGAATTAATTTGGTGATTTGAGTTGAGTTTGAGTGTGTGAAGTAACATTAGCTAGTACATTAAGTTGATTGTAAATCTACCTTTATAGTAATGAAGTAAAATCATTGCTAATAAATTATTGCTAAATATAATTCTATGGTGATGAAAATATTTTTTCTCACTACACCCGACATTTAGCAAGAGATATTCCTTGCTACTAAAGCCCTCATTTTTAAATGTATTATTTAGTGATGATTAGGTTTATTGCTAACTAGTTGTTGCTAAGCCAAATTGTATAGTGATGACAAAGAAATTTCTCGATGTGCACCATATTTAGCGATAAAATTAAGTTTGTCACTAAAAATCTCATCACTAAAAGTCCAAACTATTTTAGTGTTTTATTTGTATGGCAGCACTCAGGTAAACTATTGTCAAGATCAAGGAGACCAGTAAGTGATTTATGAGATTCACATATTAAATTTCATATTTTTCATTATTGTCTTGAATTTTTTATTGCATCGCTTTATATATTCAATTAGAATTTCTATTTTTCTAATGTGTAAATACATGTGCAAACTAGTTAGGTTAGAAATTATTGCCAGTCATCCTATCACCGCTCGGTAAAGGGAATCATGTTAGGTGGCAAGTAGGGTCTTGTTTATTGGCAATCGATGTGCCCTTGTGTAATTAAGATATGAGAAGGGTAGCGTCATAGTGTAATCTCCATGTGATAGGTGAAAGAGTTTGGCGCTAGTTACTTCTCATAATAGGTGTTCTTATAAAGCGTTAATGTTGCTAGTTCATTGAAAATCTACCACATATCCGGGGGTTTTGCTGGCCTAGTTAGGATGTGGTTGTGTCGCATGTTCCTTTCATTGACATGAGGAGGACGAGGTGGCGTGATTCACTATAAGCATACCTATAAGACTTAATGAAATATAATCTTTTTCAATCGACAACTAAATCATTCTTACATTGGTCCAAATGTCTCCTTGATCCGGAATTATTACAATATTTTAATTTATTAGTATTTATAGTTATTTGTTCTCGCATTTATTTTCTAGTTTTTTAGTTAATTACTAATTAGTTTATATTATTATAATTAGTTTAAACCCCTTTTGTAACTTAAAGTTAGCACCATTCTCAGTGAATTTGACACCGCTTACCACTACTACAAATCAATAATAGCCCGAAATTTAAGACTATTATTAATGTCGTTCGGTGCGACACCAACTTTTGGTACCGTTGTCGGAGATCGGCGCTATAAACTTGAGGTTACTATATAAAATAATAAATAAATAAATTTTTTAAAAATATTAAAATAAAATCTTCTACACCCTTGTATCTCGTTGTTGCAGGTTCACTTCATGGCTAACTAATCCTACAATCATGATTCATATCATGACTCACACTATTACAGTGTGAATGGGGTAGGTATGTCACGTTATGATCAAGATTTTTCTAATCGACATTTTTTTTGCAATAGGTTAATGCTTGTGAATTGTTTGGAGATTACTCTCATCTACTAAAGCTTGCCAAGAACTTAAAGATTTTGTGTAGCAGTTGAATCAATTGGTGGCAATGCAGATATGAGTTTTAGGGGTTTACCATACTTGATGCAAAAAAAGAGAATGGAGTTGTCTTCAAAAACCCTTCTTAGCACCGAACTTGAGAGACACATGCTTCTTGAATCTCACGAGGAGCCACAACCTGACTGTTATGACTTCATGTCAAGCCTACCGACTCCTCAATGGAAAGAACTGTCTCTGAAAGATAAAATGAGGATCATTTTAGAGGAGCAACGGAGATACATAACTGAGGAACCAATGAATTGAAAGAGAAACTAGACAAATAGAGCATGAACGCGAGGAAGCTATGATACTAAACGCGTGAAATAAAGAGTTATTCCCATTTGCGCAAATGGATATCAAAGAGGAAAAGTTGCCCATACGACCAATTTCTGATACAGAGGAAGCCTCAAGTGATGCTACTTGTGTTGTGATAGATGAGCTTACATTAGTTGTTGACTATCTAAGTGACGAGGAAGATGAATCAAGTAAAGAACTTGACTTGATCTCCATGACCATTTTCTCATGATGCACATCTTCTTATGAAAAGAAAGTCGAGAAGGAAGTTGAAGTCATTGAAATCACTTTTCAAAGGTCAATTGAGTCGCATAAAGAGAGCAAGGAAGACGAACCTCTGGTGTCGGTGAGACCATCCACCCTAGCATGCATACGAGTTGAATTCTACATAGGGGTGGAAGAAAATGAGCACTTAGAAATTTTCTACACTGCCGACACCTTTGTGTTGGACAATCCAAATGAGCTGGAAACTTATGTGTTAGAGGTCCTTGATGAGCTTCGAATTCTAAATGAGGGCGTGCCAATTTCACTACCCAAAACTATAGTGAAGTCATTTTTTGAGATAACTCCCAAGTAATGGGCGTTACGTAATTATTCACACTAAGTCTAGCCAAAGACTTGAAAGAAAGACGATGTTGAGAGGCAACCCAACTTTATTTTATTTATTTTATGCATTTAATTTCAGTTTAGTTTAGTTTTAAATATCTTATATGTCTAATAAACTCCTTAATTTTCTGAATTTTCAGGTAAATGAAAGTAAATGAGTTCCGAAAAAAGGAGAAAGTACCTAGTTTTGGTGTCAAGTTTGATTTTGGATATCATTTTTGTTTGCATGATAAAATATTTTTAAGATATTGATTGCTTATTCATATTAATGTGTTTTAAGAGTTGGAAGTTTAAAACCAACTAAAGTTTCCGCTTTAGTGGCAAGTCTTTAAGTAGAATTCAAAACCGTAAAGTCCATTCCACCATCTTGTTGATTTTACCCTTAGTTGGAAGACTTCGGGCTTTCAAGTTTCAGTTGAAATCTTTTTAGTCAACTCCTTTGTTTAATAGTTCTTGCTATTATTATGTTACAGCTTTGAGACTTTTCCTTAGTCATCTAGATTGGAGAGAGGTTGCTTGTGCTTTTGATACATCTTAAATAATGTGATACTTTTGTGCTTTAATTTTGACATGCTACTTTGCACATCACTCATTTTGCATACTTCACGGCTTATTATACAAATATGTTTCATTCCAGTCCTTTCATTTCTATTCTTCCATTTTTACTTGCACTTGTTCTTTTGAGATGACATTTGATTGTCCTACTTTCTTGAATCTTGAGGGGAAGGATCAGGATAAGTTTGGAGGCATCCAGATATGCAGGTTAATCGAATGCATGAATGAGCCATATGTAAATGAGTTATAGTAAAATTTTTGCAATTAAAAAAAAAAAAAGAATTTCAAAATTTCTGGCAAAATACCGAGTAATACAATTTCATTTCATTTTAAAGATTGATGTTTTGGTAGGTTTGTTACACACTTCCATACTTGGGAATTCGTTCTTTTTATTTTTCTATCAGTTGTTTTGAGATTAAATGAATGCTCAATTCTAGCTTAGGATAATGGTTCAAATGTGGATTGATGTTACCATGAATGGACAAGACTTTAAGTATAGTTAGGTGAAAAAAACTTATCCTTGTGAATAGGTTGTCTTACTAAGCCTACACCAAAACGTGCTGGTGTAGGGTCAAGAAAAAGAGTCAACTAAAATCTCTATTGATTCCAAGATAAGTTTGCAATTAACCCATTTACAATTGAGTAATAACTTAAGAATAAGTTTTAGGGAAGAAATATGCCTTGTTTATTTAAACCTCCAAGCCTTTAACCAACATATTATGTTATCATTAGTTAACCCAATTGAGCCAACACATCCCAGCTCTTTCATCACCCATCATGAAACCCATAAACTATTAGTCTATAATCTTTTATCTAATTGGAAGATAGTCTTAGATGTGAAATCATTAAAAAGATACATGAAGAAGAAGAAGAAGAATAAGAAGAGAAAAAAATATTTATAAGAAGAAATATTGTTTATATACCTAAAATAAAGGGAATTTGATCATGATGAAAAATTCAATCAATTAAGTTATGATTCGAGAGTTCCACCTAAAATGGTATCCACGGAAAATGGAGTAGGGAGCCGTATGGTTAGAAAGATTAATGTCCCATCTAAAACAGTATCCACAGGAAATAAACTAGAGAGCCGGATGGTTGGCAAAAGGTGAATACTACACAATGCGAAAAAAAATTGAGTAAGGTGCAATGTAAATCATTTCATGTTCTCTTTAAATCTTTTGAAAAGTCCAAGTCTAAAGTTTTCCAACGTTTTGAATCCATACATTACTTTTCCTAGTCAACCAACCCAATCGTTATAATCCCAAAAGAAAGTCATATTGACTCTAAACAATATCTTGAATGTGTTAGTGGAATGGTTGTTTAAGTTTTATTTGTGGAATCTTAGTATTCAATGCTCTATTTAGAGATTGCAAGTTTTTGGCATATTAAAAACTCCAAGGTAACTCGTGATTAATTAATGGTTTTATTCTTGACAAAACCTAGTGTTTTGCGAAATATTCTTTGGGAAAATTGTTGGGTTTTAGGAGTTCATATGCAGCGAAAAATTCAAAACAAAATTTGAAAAACAACAGGATCGAAAAATAAGTTCCATTAAACTAAATCTACAAAAGTAAATCATACCTTATTTCGTGTGTGACGACCCCAATTTTTCCACGAATTGGGCTCCGCCCCGCCTAAGCTCACGTGGACCCCCGAGCTAGTCTCGCAAGGTTAACGAGAGCCTAGTCAGCCTTCCCATCCATCATTATACGTAAATTCAACATTTTACAGTCGAGTTATTAATATTTCTCAAGTTTTACAATTTTATAGCGGAAGCGACTAATACATTAAATAACTCAACAAAAGATCAGGGAGTTAGGCAACCTAATTGTGGAACCCAATCAATATCATCATAGGAGAGTAAAAACACAAAATATACAAAAATCACCTAGCTATGAAGCCTTCCCTTCGCTACTGGTCCGCGGCGCTGCACTCAGTCAAACATAAGAATGACGAGCCCAGGTAAGTAAATCCAGTAGGACATATACACAACATTTCACAATATCCAAAGCAACAGTTCACGATATCCAAAGCAGTCAAATTCATGCAAATAGAACGAAATGAATCAAGAACGCATGAATATAAAAGACTGTAACCAATCCATCGATGAGTGATGCCAAATAACAAGGAGTCCTAACCAAAAGGTCGTTGAGTAGCGGCAAAAGCCCAGCAGACTCGGGTTTAGGACGAGACCCCAGCCTCCCAACCCTAACCCTTGCGACTATGAGCCATCCATAGACCCGGCTCTATGACGAGACCCCTGCCTCCCAGCCCTAGCCCGTACGACTATGACACACACATGGACCCGGATAAATCAACGGACGACCATAATTAGGACGAGACCCCTGCCTCCAGTCCTAACCCTCTCATATCGCAGATACACAGTAACCATGACTCACTTACCAATGGACCCCCTCAATCGACAACAAATTCAACGATAGCTACATCACAAAGCAGTGAACAACAATAAAGCTATCGACAGTAATCAACAACAGTCCATTGAGAGAAATGAAATATTGTATAAGTCCCTAACTGGTTTACTTACCTCAAGAAATCGCGAATCTCAAAATGTCTCGCTCGCGTCTCGATTTACGCACCCGACACCTGACTCCTAGTCCCTGGTGTCCATTTAGACTTTTTAAGCCTATTTTACTGAAAATCATTCAGATCATAACTCAAATTAGGTGAAAAACCTCACCTTCATCGCGTCGTCGCGATTTCGACGAAATCGTGCAACCGATCGGTCGATAACGCGCCACCGCGCCGTTCACCGCATCGCCGCTGCTACGCGTTTGCTTGCCGCTGCCTGCCGCCGGCGCCGTCGACGGCCGCTCACCAAGCGCCGCCGATCGCTTGCCGCTGCGCCAGCTCTCGCGCCATCGCGACGATCGACCCGCTCGTTCGACCCTCGCGCCGTCCGCGCTACCGAGCGACCCCATCGCGGCGTGCCATCGGAGCCTCGCCCGCTGCCGCTGTCCAGCCTCTCGCCGGCGTCCACGTCGCCCGCCATCAACTCCCGCCGCACCGCCACCGAGCCGCTAGTCCGATCTCCGCCGTTAACCTCTCGCGCTGGCCGCCGTCCCGCTTGTCCCGCCGGCCAAGCGCTAGCTCGTGCGGATCTCGCCGCCTCGCTCACCTCCCGCGCCTCCAATCTTGCCGTGACCACGCCGATCTTGCCGGAGTTGATGTGACGCAGCTGCCTTTCTCCTCGCCGGGAGCCGCCATCGCCTGTGGCTGACCCGCCGCTGCTCTCCTTCCCGATCGTCTCTCTTCCCGATCTCTTTCTTTCCTCCTCTTTGTCTTTTTTTCTTTCTCTCTCTTCTCTCTTTTGTTTTTTCTCTTTTCCAATCTTATCTCATTCTTTATATATATATACATAACTTTATCTTTTTGATTTCAAATCAAAAGTGTCCTTGAGATTCGTGCAACACGAATCTCGAGGCAAGTCAACAATCGAGTAGCGCACATCCCAAGGCACCAACCCGCCTCATTTCAAAATCTTGATACTCGCGCTATACGCATCACGATGCATATCCCACGTCGGCACGCGACTCGAGGTGCGTCCCCGTTCGTGTGACGGCTTACAGAATTCCTCGCATAGTTCACATTATCATCTTAAATTGGATTCGGATATACGTATTTCGACGAGTGGGTCCCACATATGACCTTGACTTGACACGTGGCACAAGTCAAATTTTCGGGCCGTTACAGTCTTCCCAACGAATTAGAATTTCGTCCTCGAAATTTAAGCAAGTCTCAAAGGACAATGGTCCCAAGGCCATACTCGCCCAAGGCCATACTCGCCCAAGACCATACCCCCATCTTACTCTGTAGGGTTGGGCTCCTCCGCGACCTCTAAGCAAAGAACGCACCATCTGTCTCCACCCATCAATATATGCTAGGGCAACATCCCCGCAACATATACTGGAATACACATGAATACAAATTAATATTTTAATTTCACGATCCACAGTCACTAACATACGTATATTTGTTGTATGCTCCCGAGAAATGTAAATCAGTCTCACTCATCGAGTGAGTTTCAACTCACCTCGTACCCTATATCAGGTTGTCGGACCTGACGTGGCAATAGCACGAAGCTGTTCCTGGATGTCCACACGCCCATATAGGTACGTGAAATCCCGTTCTAACTGGAAACATGTCCATATCCTTGCCCATGTGCATGAGTAGATCGCTGTCCCTGTTTGTGCACTCGACTGGGTCTTTGACCCTGTCTCTAGCCACTGCCTCTGCCATCAATCCTCTGATGGTACTGATGCTGAGGATCTGACGGTGCTGGCTACTGCAGCGCACTAACTTAACTCTACGCTGAACCAACTAACTTTGGCGTCGTATACGCCTAATATGGCGGAAATGCAATACGTTATGAGTTTACTCTCATGTGCTCCCACGCTCTCACTCATCATAACATCAACTGCACTCCAAAGTGTCCACATCGATGCCACCGTGAAACTTTTCTGGGTGATGTCGCTAAAACGCATGAGACTACCTCGCCTGAGTCGTCACTCTAATTCTCGTATCAGTAGGCGCGCTCAGCATCTCCTCATGTAAGCACGAGTTCAACTCGTTCATTCGAACACGTTCACTTGTTGACTTTAAAAGTAAATATGTCCTCGAGATTCGTGCGACGCGAATCTCGAGGCACCACCTCTATATGTGACCACAATTGTATCGAATCTCGCAAATTACGTATTTCGAGACACCTCTCAAGTTTTGAACCCTATAACACTGAGCTGGACCTAATCCAAATCTAATGTATCCTCAAGATTCGTGCGGCGCGAACTCGAGACACATTAAAACATATCATCACATTGTTTAAACGCACGGGTTTACTTGCACGAAAATTCCTTTCCCTACGTTTACTAACGCATCTGAAAACCGTCTTAAGATGTACAATCTCGTAAGATTTATACTTAGATGACCATTAATTGTTAGAACAATTAGCGAACTCTACCTCAGCTCGTAACACTTAATTCATTTATAAGTCCCTAAAGGTGGTGGTCGACTTCACCAACCCTGAGACTATAAATGTATAGTGTCACTCAAGTGGAGTTACTTGGGCTTATGATCCAACAGTACTACTCCAAAGCTTTCGTCAAAGCTAAAGGAGTCCGTACATGATGTAATCGTTAGCTCTCAAGTCATCTCAACACTTTGCTCATTTTAAGTCCGCTCTTCGTTTCTTCTTTCTTTTTTAACTTTACGTTCTCGAATGTTCCTTACATTCGATGTTCCTTACATTCGAATATTCATTCATTTCACGAATGAGCCTTTCTCGAATGTTCCTTACCTTAATTGTTCCATTCGTTGTATATTATCCAACAACATCAATTTCCTTTATCAATTCCACACCATTTAGAGACTCGAACTTCCGTTTCAAGTCTCACTACTTATAGGAATTAATGAAATTGGAATGTAATACGGGAACCAAATCCGTGCTAAAGGTGAGAGGATTTCATGTAAATTTGGTATAGTACTGCAGGGACGCTTAAACTATATTTAAATGGTTTGGAGTTAAATTTGAGCCGAGTTGGAGTTAAATTTGGTATAGTCCTTGTTTTCATTTGAGCCGAGTTGGGGATCAATTACAAGGGACCAAATGATTTTTTCTAGTCAGAATTTTTGATGGAATTCTTCGATTATATGTTCAATTTGGTCCATAATAATCAGCATGAGTTTTGGTGGGGTAAATTGAAGGTACAAACCCAAAGAAGGAAAAGGTTTAGGAGTTATATTTCCATCTGATATAAGGTCGTATGACATTGCCTTCATGCACGGATCGGAGCTGCATGGATAAGTACTCGTGCCTTGGAAATGCGGGAGTTGTTTAAATTTAATTCAGCTTCGCGGATAGTGGCTTAAGAATTAGTTAGTTCAATTGATAAATTGAGGTAAATAGCTTGGTTGGTTTGGTGAAGCCAATGGTATGGTTTCAAATTGAAACTTAACATGCCATGTAGGACTCAAACAAACTTGTGAATTGATTTTCAAGCTATTTAGAAGAATTTTGATCTTATTTAGGACTCAAAAGAGTTCATTAAATTCATTTCAAGTTGTTCAGTTAGTACTGAAAAAAAAAACTGTCGATTTACCACAAAATAAAATCAAGTATGCCAATGAAACATCAATCACTCACTGATTCCATTTACCAATTATCATTACCATAGTCACGATTCCTCGAATTATTATCGACATCGTATATAGTATATAACATACCATATTATATATATATATATATATATATATATATATATATACGCCAGGGGTACAAGCCCACCTCGAAACGCATATAAGGAAAAAATGTTATAAACATTTTTCCATTTTCCATTTGCCATTTCTCATTTTCCAATTTCCATATCCGCCAGGTGTTATACCATTTTCCATTTTCCAACTCTCCTCACTTGCCAACGAAAGACTCAAGTCAGGATCACAGGGTTCCACTCTAAGTTCAACCATTCCTAACTTCCGCTTGTTTTGTGTCTTAATTTAGTTCTTTAAAACGTCGGCTCTGATACCAACTGTGACGTTGGTATCACAATGTCTTAAGCCATGAGATTCTCCAAATTCAGGCTCTGATACCAACTGCGACGGCCCCAATTTTTCCACGAATTGGGCTCCGCTCGGCCTAAGCTAACCCCCGAGCCAGTCTCGCAAGGTCAACGAGAGCCTAGTCAGCCTTCCCATCCATCATTATACGTAAATTCAACATTTTACAGTCGAGTTATTAATATTTCTCAAGTTTTACAATTTTATAGCAAAAGCGACTAATACATTAAATAACTCAACAAAAGATCAGGGAGTTAGATAACCTAATTGTGGAACCCAGTCAATATCATCAGAGGAGAGTAAAAATACAAAATATACAAAAATCACCTAGCTATGAAGCCTTCCCTTCGCTACTGGTCCGCGGCGCTGCACTCAGTCAAACATAAGAATGACGAGCCCAGGTAAGTAAATCCAAAGTAGGACATATACACAACATTTCACAATATCCAAAACAACGAGTCAACACGATATCCAAAGCAGTCAAATTCATGCAAATATAACGAAATGAATCAAGAACGCATGAATATAAAAGACTGTAACCAATCCATTGATGAGTGATCCCAAATAACAAGGAGTCCCAACCAAAAGGTCGTTGAGTCGCGGCAAAAGCCCAGCAGACTCGGGTTTAGGACGAGACCCCAGCCTGCCAGCCCTAACCCTTGCGACTATGAGCCATCCATAGACCCGGCTCTAGGACGAGACCCCTGCCTCCCAGCCCTAGCCCGTACGACTATGAAACACACATGGACCCGGATAAATCAATGGATGACCATAATTAGGACGAGACCCCAGCCTCCAGTCCTAACCCTCTCATATCGCAGATACATAGTAACCATGACTCACTTGCCAATGGACCCCTCAATCGACAACAAATTCAACAATAGCTATCATCACAAAGCAATGAACAACAATAAAGCTATCAACAGTAAACAACAACAGTCAATGGAGAGAAATGAAATATTGTATAAGTCCCTAACTGGTTTACTTACCTCGAGAAATCGCGAATCTCAAAATGTCTCGCTCACGTCTCGATTTACGCACCCGACACCCGACTCCTAGTCCCTGGTGTCCATTTAGACTTTTTAAGCCTATTTTACTAAAAATCGCGCAACCGACCGGTCGATAACGCGCAACCGCGCCGTTCACCGCGCGCCGCAATCACAATCGCGTTCTTTGAGCCGCTCGCCGCTGGCGCCGTCGACGACCGCTCACACGGCGCCGCCGCCGACCGCTGCCGCGTCGCCGCTCTCGCGCGCCATCGTCGCCGATCCGACTCGCTCATTCGACCCTCTCGCCGTCCGCGCGCTGCCGAAGCGACCCCACCGCCGGCGTCACCGGAGCCTCGCCGCGCGCCTACCGTCCGCCCTCGCCGGCGTCCACGTCACCCTCCATCAACTCCCGCCGCATCGCCCGAGCCGCCGGTCCGATCTCCGCCGCGCCAACCTCCGCTCTGCCGCGTCCCGCTGTCCGGCCACGCGCTAGCTCGCACCAGATCTGACCGCCCCTGCTCACCTCCCGCGACCTCCGATCTTGCCGTGACCACGCCGATCTTGTCGGAGCTGATGTGACGCATCTGCCTTTCTCCTCGCCGGGAGCCGCCGTCGCCTGTGGCTGACTCGCCGCTGCTCTCCTTCCCGATCGTCTCTCTTCCCGATCTCTTTCTTTCCTCCTCTTTGTCGTTTTTGCTTTCTCCCTCTTCTCTCTTTTGTTTTTTCTCTTTTCCAATCTTATCTCCTTCTTTATATATATATAAACATCTATATATATTATATATATACATAACTTTATCTTTTTTATTTCAATTCAAAAGTGTCCTCGAGATTCGTGCAACACGAATCTCGAGGCAACTCAACAATCGAGTAGCGCGCATCCCGAGGCACCAACACGCCTCATTTCAAAATCTTGATACTCGCGCTACACGCATCACGATGCATATCCCACGTCAGCACGCGACTCGAGCCGCGTCTCTCTTCGTGTGACGGCTCACCGAATTCCTCGCATAGTTCGCATTATCATCTTAAATCGGATTCGGATATACGTATTTCGATGAGTGGGTCCCACATACGACCTTGACTTGACATGTGGCACAAGTCAAATTTTCGGGCCGTTACATCATGATTTCCTTTCGATTGTTCGATTTTTAAGACGTTCAAGTGCGTGTCCTCTATTAGAAACCCATACACGAACGGTGACCATAATTTGGAGTGATAGACCCAAGAGAAATTGAAAATGATTTTTCTTTCTCTCCCTAAATCTAGAGAACTCGTAAATTGTTAAAACGAAATCTTATTTCTTTTTTAGGGATTCGCCCTTTATTTATATGTATAGATAAGCTCTCACTTAAAATCCTATTCGTAATAAAACTATTGTATTTATGTAGTTTAAGCAAATTACACATACGCCCCTATTAATAAGTTATCAAATAATAAATCGTAAGGGCTTTTATGTCATGAATTTTATCATATAAAATTCATTACTTTGGACCAATTGAGATTGTGCAATGCCATTCTTTATGTGCGACCTAATACGTTCATGCGACGTTGGCAGTAAATCAAAATCCATTTTGGTACAAAGTCATAAGCGGTCTCTAATAAGGAATTATGACTAACAAAGTAGCATGAATATCAACATCGATACGAGCTAATTAATAGCGTATATCATATCCTTTTCTCGTGCGATATCTTTTAATTAAACATAAGGCATGGAAAGTCACCCTTAATGTTCAATCGTAATAGTCTCTATCTTTAGGTAAACTGAAAAACATCCAAGTGACATTGATCATATCAATTCACATGGACTTTGCCATTATCAGTTTATCTTATCGAGGGATCCACTGATATCTTTTTCTATACGAGAGTGACAAATTATATCTTGATTACACACCTTCACATATTATTCACACGGTAACCAATCACAATCTTTATAATTGTCCGATTAAAGAAAACATTTGATTGTGTCAAATTATCATGCTCATAATATTAAAGTCTATGGTAATCTCAAGTTGAAGGACTAAATGATATACTTATCATGAGTAACACTTGTGACTTAATCCATGTGGTGTTCTCATTACGGGTTGGTCTAGTATCTTATTCCATCATAAGTACTCATGATCTTAATTCATATCCTTATACGCATGATCATCACATTACCACCAATCAAGATTCACACTAGCTTTAATTCATTATAGTTCCCAATATAATGACAGACTAGGGACATTTAGGATATTTCAACAAATACCCATGGATCTTACTATAAGGTAAACATGCAATCAATTATAATAAAACAACAAATAAAACCTCTATTTTATTAACTAAAATTATAAAATAAACAGTGTTTGTAGATTGACCTAGGGCACATGCCCTAACATCTCCCACTTGCACTAGGGCCAATCATTCATGTATCTAATACCTAATGACCTAACATGACAATGATGTTTCCCTTGTGGAAGAGTCTTCGTCAAAGGATCTGCAACATTGTCTTTTGTAGGAACTCTGCAAATCTTCACGTCTCCCCTCTCAATGATTTCTCGAATGAGATGAAAACATCTAAGTATATGTTTGGATCGGTGGTGTGATCTTGGTTCATTGGCCTGTGCTATCACACCGTTGTTGTCCTAATACAAGTAGATGGGGTTAGCTATACTCGGAACCACAACAAGTTCAAGATGAACTTTTTCATCCAAACTGCATCCTTAGCTGCATCGAATGCTGCAATATATTCAACTTCTGTTGTAGAATGTGCGACAGTTTCTTGCTTCGAACTTTTCCAGCTCACTGCACCTCCATTCAAAGTAAACACATATCCAAACTGCGATATGAAGTCATCTATATCAATTTGAAAACTTACATCCGTGTAACCACTTACAACAAGCTCGTATTCCAAACTTCTATAGACTAAGAACACTTTTTTAGTCATTCTCAAGTACTTAAAATGTTCTTTACTGCTATCCAGTGACTCTCACCGGGATCAGACTGATATCTGCTTGTTGCGCTCAAATCATATGATACATCAGGTCGAGTGCATAACATGACATACATGATAGATCCAATAGCTGATGCATATGGAGTCGTATTCATGGTCTCTCGCTCATCATTAGTCTTCGGACATTGAGTCTTATTGAGATTTATACCATGAGACATTGGCAATGACCTTCTTTTAGAGTCTTGCATATTGAACCTATTTAGTACCTTATCAATATAAGCACTCTGACTTAGACCGATCAGCCTTTTAGATCTATCCTTATAGATCTTAATGCCAAGGATGTAGGCTGCATATCCTAAGTCCTTCATTGAGAAACAATTCCCTAACCAAGACTTGACACTCTACAAGGTTGGGATGTCATTTCCAATGAGTAATATATCATCAACATACAACACCAGGAAAACAACCACGCTCCAACTGAACTTCTTTATATATACAAGGCTCATCTTCAATTTTAATGAAACCAAATTCCTTAATTGCTTCATCAAAATAAAGATTCCAACTCCGAGAAGCTTGTTTTAATCCATAAATAGATATTTGAAGCTTGCACACTTTCTTAAAAGTCTCAGGATGAACAAACCCTTCAGGTTGTATCATATACACGTCCTCAAGTAACTATCCATTTAGAAAAGTTTTTTGACATCCATTTGCCATATCTTATAGTTGTAATATGCAGCCATGGCAATTAGAATTCTAATGGATTTAAGCATGGCTACAGGAGAAAAAGTTTCATCATAATCAACACCTTGAGTCTGTTTGAAACTTTTTGCTACTAACCGTGCTTTATAAGTATGTACATTGTCATCCATGTCAGTTTTCTTCTTGAAAACCTATTTACATCCAATGGTCTTACCACCTTCAGGTAAATCAACCAAGTTCCAAACTTGGTTATCATACATGGATTACATCTCAGAATTCATGGCAATAAGCCATTTATAAGAAATCATCCATTTTGACCCATAAGCAATACCTCACTGCTATCGGTAATAAGAAATCAAAATCTCTTAGGCTGATGTCTTACCCTATAGACCCACGAGGGTCTTGTGATACCTGTGGAGGATTAATTAGTTCAAGAATTAGTTAATCTCCCTCAGATGGTTGAGTGTTTATTTGTGGTTCTTGAATTTCTTCAAAACTTACTTTATTCCCACTGTTGTCTTTTGAAATAAACTTTTTTTCCATAAAAACACCATTCCGAGCAACAAACACTTTGTTCTCGGCGAGATTATAAAGGTAGTATCCTTTAGTTTCTTTAGGATAACCAACGAATACACACTTGGTAGATTTGGCTGATAACTTTTTGAGATTTATCATCGTACGAAAACCTCACAACCCCAAATCTTAAGGAAAGACAAACTTGACCTTTTCCCAAACGACATCTCATGTGGTGTTTTATCAACCGCTTTATAAGGGACACGATTTAGTGTAAATGCATCAGTTTCTAAGGCATAACCCCAAAAAGAATAAGAAGATCTACATGGCTCATCATAGATTGAACCATATCCAATAAAGTCTTATTTCTCCTATCAGAAACACCATTCCATTGTGGAGTTGTTGGGGGAGTTAACTGTGAGACAATCCCACAGTTTCTAAGATTATCATCAAACTTTTGGCTCAAATATTCACCACCTCGATCTAATCGAAGTGTTTAATAGTTTTACCAAGTTGATTTTGAACTTCATTCTGAAATGTTCAAAACATCTCAAAAGATTCACCTTTATGTTTCATGAGATAAACGTAACCATATCTACCGAAATCATCAGTGAATGTAATGAAGTACTGATAACCACCTCTAGCCATTGTGTTTATAGGACCACATACATCATTATGTATTAGACCCAATAAATCACTTGCCCTTTCACTGTGTCCAGTAAAGGGACCCTTTGTCATCTTGCCTAGTAAACAAGATACACACGTTTCATATGATGCAAAATCAAATGAATCTAAAAGTCCATCTTTATGGAGTTTAGTTTAGAAATGCATTTCTCATTAATGTGGCCAAGGCAAAATGCAAAAGGTAGGTTTGACTCAAATCATTTGACTTGAATCTTTTGTATTTACGTTAAGAAAGAGAGTATTTGTGGACCTTTTCATGTTTAGAATATAAAGACCATCACACAAATCAACATTCATATAGAAAATGTTTTTACGATAAATGGAACATTTATTATTCACAATAATGAAATTAAAACCATCTAAATCCAAACATGAAACTAAAATGATGTTTCTGCTCAAGGCAGGGACATAATAACAATTATTTAAAACTAAAATAAGTTCACTAGGTAAAATTAACTCATAGCATCCTACAACCAACGCAACAACCTTTGCTCCATTTCCAACTCGTAGATGACTTCTTATTTCTTCAACTTTCTACTTTTGGTGAGACCCTGCACATTAATACAAATGTGAGATCCATATTCGGTATCTAATGCCCATGAATCACTAGTAGACAAGTTGAATTCAATAATGTAAATACCCGAAGCAGTAGTTGCACTACTCTTCTTTTACTTTAGATCATCAAGATAGAGCTTGCAATTTCTGAACCAATGTCCCGGTGCATGGAAGAAATGACAATTTCTTTCTTTTTCCTTTTCTTTTGGGACTGTAAAGTAGAAGTAGCGTGGGGTTTGACTTGTTCCATAGGCTTTGTGACAGTCACAACAGCCTTGGTAACTTTAGCCTTGCCTTCGCCCTTTTTCTTCAAAGTCTTTCCTTTCCGAACTATCAACACACTAGCAATGGGTTTCTTGACATTCTACTCAGCAGTTTTAAGCATCGAATGCAACTCTGAGATAGACTTCTCCATGTTATTCATGTTATAGTTCATCACAAATTTGGAATAACTATCAGGCAATGAATTCAGGATCAAATCCTTAGCCAACTCTTAGCTTATGGAAATCCAAGTTTGTCAAAATGGTCAATATAACATTTTATTTTCTGAACATGAGGACTAATTGACGCACAACCATTTTGGAAGAATGAAGGTTCTTAACTGTCTTGAACCTTTCTTGCCTAGCCTGCTGTTGGAACATTTCCTTCAGCATCGTAGCCATGTCATAAGCTTTCATGTGTTCCATGTCCTTTTGAAGTTTAGGAACCATGGTTGCCAACATAATGCATGCAACATCGGTTGAGTCGTTAACATACTTAGTATGTGCATCCTTCACGAGTTTTAAAGTATTGGCTCGTGGTTCCTCAAGAATAGGATCATCCAGGACATACAACTTGCGTTCATGCTTAAAAACAATCCTCAAGTTTCT
This sequence comes from Stephania yunnanensis, assembly GCA_039657365.1. Taxonomy (NCBI): domain Eukaryota; kingdom Viridiplantae; phylum Streptophyta; class Magnoliopsida; order Ranunculales; family Menispermaceae; genus Stephania; species Stephania yunnanensis. Next base: position 44,931,911 of record CM077585.1, on the reverse strand, counting down.
AAACCAGTCAAGAAAGTTTATCCCAGACAACTTATCCTTCTCAATGATGGATCGCAGTGATAAGGGATTAGTGTGATTTGAAGAGGCCATAGATCTACAACAAAGATTATACAAAAGTTCATTTTAGTATAGAGGAATAAACTCCCACTAAATTAACAACCTCCTTAAAAATACTATGTTAATTTAAGAGACTAAAATCCATGTTTCACCTAATTCCAAGACTGCTAAGGCATGACATTTCGAATTAGGTTATTTAGATAGCTACCAATTACTAATTACATCATATGTAACTTTTAGTTATTTTATTAGATTATGACATCTTTTGTCTTAGCATGTTTTATCTCATCTAGTGCATAAAGCCCAAAATTGTTTTGATAGCTTTATCAAGTCTAACCATTTTAAACAATAGAGTAACCGTTAATCAACTTGCCTCACCAAGATAACATAATACACTCTGCAAAGACAGACCCATATTGATGTGATCGAAGCCCTGACAAGTGTTTAAGAATGGATGACACTTGACTTAAAATTTGAAAGAGGGATTTTGTTTGTTTTATTGATCATAATTAAATAAGATAAATATCATATATTTCAATGCATGAGTAATCATAAAAAGTTAGAAAATCATACAAATATTGACTATTGTACGAATATTTGGACACTATGAACAGTTAACGACGGTCTCGCTGGCCGATCAGCGGACAGGGGTATAGGGGGCAGCGCCATTTTTTTTTACACAACAAATTTCAATTGCAAAAATTAAAAATTGCCTAAAATTTCTCATAATTTTAGTCATTCTAATCAACCAAAGCTGCCCCTTATTTTAATTTTGAAAATATTAATTAAAACATTTTTAATTGTATCGGGCCCACCATTAACTTAACATCTTATCCTAATCCAATTAGAATTTAAAATACTTTGAGTCCTTTTCCAATTAAGATTTGTTTTATATCTCATATATCTTACATGATTTGTAATTCTAATCCAATTACAAGTCTATCTCATATCTTATAGTAATATACTAACGGATTACTACAATGAGATATATGGTCAAAATCAATTTCGAGATATTAAACATGCATTCAACATCAAAACCATATTAAATTAATCATATTAACCTAATCATGAGCTCTATCACGGAGACAAAACATAATTATTGAACAAAATAAAATATGTGTTCAAGATCAGAATCATATTAACCTAAACATGAAGTCTACCATGAACATACAAAATTAACATCATTCAATATAAAATATATGTTAATTGAAATATTTTAAACATGAATATTATCATTGAATCATATCATGCGATGTATTAATATACATGAATTAACAACATGCTTTAAAATCAATTCTTGATAGCAATTACAACGAAATCTATATATATATATATATATGTATATGTGACGACCCCAATTTTTCACGAATTGGGCCCCGCCCAGCCTAAGCTCACGTGGACCCCCGAGCCAGTCTCGCAAGGTCAACGCAGGCCTAGTTAGCCTTCCAATCCATCATTATTAGTACATTCACCATTTACAGTTGAGTTATTAATATTTTTCGAGTTTTACAATTTTAGCGGAAGCAACTAACACATTTAATAACTCAACAAACAAATCAGGGAGTTAGGCAACCTAATTGTGGAACCCAGTAAATATCATCCAAGGAGAGTAAAAATACAAAATACATAAAAAATCACCTAGCTAGGAAGCCTTCCCTTCGCTACTCGTCCGCGGCGCTGCACTCAGTCAAATATAAAAAATGACGAGCCCAGGTAAGTAAATCCAGTAGGACATATACACAACATTTCACAATATCCAAAACAACAGTTCACGATATCCAAAGCAGTCGAATTCATTCACAATATATCGAAAGGAATAAAGAACGCATGAATATACCAGCCCGTAAACAATCCATCGATGAGTGATGCCAAATAACAAGGAGTCCCGACCAAAAAGTCGTTGAGTCGCGGCAAAAACGACGAGACTCGGGTTAGGCGACCCCTTGCTTCCCAACCCTAACCCCCGCCGACTATGAGATATCTACGGACCGGATAAGTGCCCCCAACGTACACTCAATTGGGAGATATCGACGGAGTACGGATAAGAGCTCATATTCGCAGATAAACAGTAACCATGACTCGCTTGCCAATGGACCCCCTCAATCGACAACAGTTAAACGATAGCTATCATCACAAATAGCGAACAACAATAAAGCTATCACAACAATAAACAATAGTCAATGGAGAAACATGAAATACTGTATAAATTCATAACTGGTTTACTTACCTCGAGAAATCGCGAATTCTCTCGCGTCTCGATTTGCGCACCCGACACCCGACCCCTAAGTCCCTAGTGTCCATTTCTACCAATTAAATAATTTTATTTCAAATTATTCACATCAAACTGAAATTTGGTGAAATAAATCTCACCTCCACCGCGTCGTCGCGATTTTCGTCGAAATCGCGCAACCGACTAGTTGACCCGCGCCACCGCGCCGTCGGCGCTGCTGCCTCGCCGGCGCCGCTGCTGCCTCGCCGTCGCCGGCGCCGGTCGCTCGCCGGCACCCCCGCCGGCACCTCCGCCGGCCACCCCGCTGCCGCTGTCTCACCGCGTTGCGTCGCCGCACTCGCGCGCCACGCTGCCGATCCGCCCCGCTGCCGCGTCGGAGTCGCTGCTCGTTCGTCGGCGTCGCTGCCGGCGCTGTTTCGCCGGCACGGCTGCTCGCCGACGTCGCTGCCGGTGGCCGCTGCGCTGGCCGTCGCCGGCCTCCGCGTTGCGTTGCTCGCGTGGCTGCTTCGCGCGACCACCGCCATCCACGCGACTGCTCGCCACTCCACCGCTGGCCGGTGCCGCCGCCGGTCCGCCACTGCTGGCCGGTGCCGCTGCCGGTGCTGCCGACCTCCTCCGCGCCGCCTCCGGCTCACCGATCTCTTCCTCTCCTCTTCCCTCTCTCTTCCCGATCACTTTTGTTTTTCCTGATCTTATCTTATCTTTTTTTTTTTCCATCCTTATCTTCTCTTTACTTTATATTTATATATATATATATATATATATATATATATTATATGCATTTTCCATTTTGATTTCAAATCAAAATGCCCTCGAGATTCGCGCAACATGCATATCTAGGCAAACTCGACAACCGAGCAACGCGTATCTCGAGGCACCAACCCGCCTCATTTTCAAATCTCAATACCCGCGCTACACGCAACACGAGGCGTATCCAATGCACATTTTAAACCATATAGAGCCATTATTTCGGTCTCACGTCGGTACGCGACTCGAGGCGCATCCTTTATCTATGTTTCGACTCACCGAATTCCTCGCATAGTTAGCATTATCATCTCCAATTGAATTCAGATATACGTATTTCGACGAGTGGGTGCCACATACGACCTTGACTTGACACATGGCACAAGTCAAATTTTTCGGGTCGTTACAGTCTTCCCAACGAATTAGAATTTCGTCCTCGAAATTGAAACAAATCTAAAATGACCATGGTGTATGAAGACCCAAGGCCATACCCGCCCAAGTCCATACTCACCCAAGGCCATACCCCCATCTTACTCTGTAAGGCTGGGCTCCTCCGTGACAAGCTGGGCTCCTCCGTGACGAGCTGGGCTCCTCCGCGACCTCCAAGCAAAGAACACACCATCTGTCTCCTCCAATCAATATATGCCAGGGCAACCCTCGCAACATATATTGGAATACCAACGAACATTTTAATTTCACAATCCACCGTCACTAACATACGTATATCTGTTGTATGCCTGCGAGAAATGTAACTCAGTCTCACTACCCGAGTGAGTTTCAACCCAACTCGTACCCTCTATCAGGTTACGATGGATAGTAGTCGGACATGACGTGCCAATAGCATGCATATGTTTCTTACTCTGCTATACCTGACTGTCCATACGCCCATCCAGATACATTGAAATCTCTCTTCAACTGGAACATGTTCATTTCCTTTCCCATGTGCACGACTAGATCGTCGTCCCTATCTGTGCACTCGACTGGATCTCTGACCCTATCTCTGGCCACTGCCTCTGCCATCAACTAGCGTGAAACTTTTCAGAGTGATGTCGCTCCGAGATTCGTACGATGCTCGACCTCGATCTGCCACTGCCTCTGCCACTGCCTCTGCCATACGATGCTCGACCTCGATCTGGTGTGGCCAAAACATCACGAATATTTGCTGCTCCGAGATTCGTACTACCGTGAAACTTTTCCTAGTGATGCCGCTAAAACGCGTGAAACTACCTCGCTTGAGTCGTCACTCTAATTCTCGTATCAGTAGGCGCACTCAGCATCTCCTCATGTAAGCACGGGTTCAACACGTTTACTCCAACGCGTTCACTTTTTGACTTTCAAAGTAAATGTGTCCTCGAGATTCGTGCGATGCAAATCTCGAGGCACCACCTCTATGTGTGACCAAAATTTTATCGATTACGTATTTCGAGACACCTCCCAAGTTTCGAACTCGCATTTCCTAATCCAAATCTAATGTGTCTTTGAGATTCGTGCGGCGCGAAACTCGAGACACATTAAAACATAATTATTTCCATTTAAAATGCACTTGTTTACTCTTTTCTTAATGATTTTTCAAGTGAGTAAATGCACTTGTTTACTTGTACGAAAATTCTATTCAGTACGTTTACTAACGCCTCTGAGCAAATTTTAGAATGCGAGAATTCTTGAGATATACCATCTCGTAGGATTTATCCTTAGGTGGCCTCTAACTTTTAAAATGATTCGCGGACTCTACCTCAGTTCGTAACATTTAATTCATTTATAAGTCCCTAAAGGTGGTGGTCGACTTCACCAACCCTGAGACTATAAATGTATAGTGTCACTAAAGTGGGGTTACTTGGGCTTCTGATCCAACAGTACTACTCCAAAGCTTTCGTCAAAGCTAAAGGAGTCCGTACATGATGTAATCGTTAGCTCTCAACTCATCTCAACACTTTGCTCATTTTGAGTCCGCTCTTCGTTTTTTTTTTTTTTTTTTTCTTAACTTTACGTTCTCGAATGTTCCTTATTATCCAACATCCATTTCCTTTATCATCAATTCAACACGGCGTGAAAAATCAATTCACAAGTTCTCATTTTACTCAAAATGAATTGTTTCATTTTCCATTGGCTTCACCTAACCAACCAATCTATTTACCTCAATTTGTCAATTGAACTAAATTCTTAAGCTACTATCCGCGAAGCTGAATTAAATTAAACAACTTCCGCATTTCCAAGGCACGAGTACTTATCCATGCAGCTCCACTATTTCCAAATACGCTACAAGCACCAACATTGTCACATCCGATCCGTGCATGAAACAAATTTAACTCCAAACCATTTAAATAGTTTAAGTGTCCCTGCAGTACTATACCAAATTTACGTGAAATCCTCTCACCTTTACTGCGGATTTGATTCCCGTATCACAATTCAATTTCATTAATTATTTCGAGCGGATCCTCTAGAAATACGTGCAGGGTGTTTTCCTAAAAAAGAAATCAAATGTTCATCGAGATACGTGCAACACGAATCTCGAGGTAATCCCAATACTTTCACCCATTTGTCCACAATGTTGTACACAACTGGAAAAACTGTTGATTTACCAAAAATGAAATCACGTATGCAAATGGAACATCAATCACTGAACTGATTCCATTTATTTTATATCCAATTAATCATTTACATAGCCATGATTCCTCGAATCAATATCGACATCATATATAGTATATAACATACCATATATTATATATACGCCAGGGGTACAAGCCCACCTCGAAACGCATATAAGAAAAAAAAATGTTATAAACATTTTCCATTTTCCATTTGCCATTTCTTACTTTCCATTTTCCATATCCGCGAGGTGTTCTACCATTTTCCATTTTCCAACTCTCCTCACTTCCCAACGAAGACTCAAGTCAGGATCATAGGGTTCCACTCTAAGTTCAACCATTCCTAACTTCCGCTTGTTTTGTGTCTTATTTCGCCCATTAAACTTTCCCCTAGGTTCGCCTGAACCTAGGCTCTGATACCAACTATGACGTTGGTATCACAATGTTTTAAGCCATGAGATTCTCACAATTCAGGCTCTGATACCAACTGTGACGACCCCAATTTTTCACGAATTGGGCCCCGCCCGGCCTAAGCTCACGTGGACCCCCGAGCCAGTCTCGCAAGGTCAACGAAGGCCTAGTCAGCCTTCCAATCCATCATTATTAGTACATTCACCATTTACAGTTGAGTTATTAATATTTTTCGAGTTTTACAATTTTAGCGGAAGCAACTAACACATTTAATAACTCAACAAACAAATCAGGGAGTTAGGCAACCTAATTGTGGAACCCAGTAAATATCATCCAAGGAGAGTAAAAATACAAAATATATAAAAAAATCACCCAACTAGGAAGCCTTCCCTTCGCTACTGTCCATGCACACTCGATCAAATATAAAAAATGACGAGCCCAGGTAAGTAAATCCAGTAGGACATATACACAACATTTCACAATATCCAAAACAACAGTTCACGATATCCAAAGCAGTCGAATTAATGCAAATATATCGAAAGGAATAAAGAACGCATGAATATACCAGACTGTAAACAATCCATCGATGAGTGATGCCAAATAACAAGGAGTCCCAACCAAAAAGTCGTTGAGTCGCGGTAAAAGCCAGCAGACTCGGGTTAGGGCGAGCCCTCTTGCCTCCCAACCCTAACCCCTGCCGACTATGAGATATCTACGGACCCGGATAAGTGCCCCCAACGTACACTCAATTGGGAGATATCGACGGAGTACAGATAAGAGCTCATATTCGCAGATAAACAGTAACCATGACTCGCTTGCCAATGGACACCCTCAATCGACAACAGTTAAACGATAGCTATCATCACAAATAGCGAACAACAATAAAGCTATCACAACAATAAACAATAGTCAATGGAGAAACATGAAATACTGTATAAATTCATAACTGGTTTACTTACCTCGAGAAATCGCGAATTCTCTCGCGTCTCGATTTGCGCACCCGACACCCGACTCCTAAGTCCCTGGTGTCCATTTCTACCAATTAAATAATTTTATTTCAAATTATTCACATCAAACTGAAATTTGGTGAAATAAATCTCACCTCCACCGCGTCGTCGCGATTTTCGTCGAAATCGCGCAACCGACTAGTTGACCAGCCATCAAGCTGTTTAAGCGCTGCTGCCCTCGCCGCGGCGCTGCGTCGATCGCTCGCCGGCACCCCACCGCCACCGCCGCACCTCTCGTCGGCCACCCGTCATTGCCGCCGCTTTCACCGCGTTGCGTCGCCGCACTCGCGCGCCATCGCTTGCCGATCCGCTTCGCTGCTGCGTCGGAGTCGCTGCCTGTTCGTCGGCGTCATGCTGCCGTGTTCTCTCGCAGATAACTGGCTGCTGCTCGCAGACGTTCTTTGCCGATAGCTGCGGCCTTGTTGCCGTCGCCGCTGGCTCACAGCGTTGCTCGCGTCATTCGCGCGACCACCGCCATCCACGCGCTTGCTCGCCACTCCACCGCCGTTGGCCGGTCTGCGCCGCCGGCCCACCATCAGCTGGCCGGTGCTGCGTTGCTGCCGAGTGGTGCCGCCTCTCTCCTCCGCCGCGCTTTCGGCTCACCGATCTCTTCCTCTCCTCTTCCCTCTCTCTTCCCGATCACTTTTGTTTTTCCCGATCTTATCTTATCTTTTTTCCATCCTTATCTTCTCTTTACTTTATATTTATATATATATAATATATTATATATTATATATATGCATTTTCCATTTTGATTTCAAATCAAAATGTCCTCGAGATTCGTGCAACATGCATCTTGATGCAAAATCAACAACCGAGCAACGCGTATCTCGAGGCACCAACCCGCCTCATTTTCAAATCTCAATACCCGCGCTACACGCAACACGAGGCATATCTAATGCACATTTTAAACCATATAGAGCCATTATTTCGGTCTCACGTCGGTACGCGACTCGAGGCGCATCCTCTTCCATGTTTCGACTTACCAAATTCCTCGCATAGTTAGCATTATCATCTCCAATTGAATTCAGATATACGTATTTCGACGAGTGGGTCCCACATACGACCTTGACTTGACACATGGCACAAGTTCAATTTTTCGGGCCGTTACATATATATTATATATACATTAATCAAGATTATGTTTTCACACATATATCATATATACATCATTGAAAACATACAAACGTTTAATAGAACCTAACCTAATGCTCATATACCACTGTTAGGTTTTTGGGGTTCATACACAACGAAAAATTCAAAACAAATTTTGAAAACCCCAACATGATCAAAAAATAAGTTCCATTAAACTAAATCTACGAAAGTAAATCATACCTTATTTCGTGATTTCCTTTCGATTGTTCATTTTCAAGACATTCAAGTGCGTGTCCTCTATTAGAAACCCATACACGAACGGTGACCATAATTTGGAGTGCTAGCCCCAAGAGAAATTGAAAACGATTTTTCTGTCTCTCCCTAAATCCATAGAACTATTAAATTGTTAAAATGAAATCTTATTTCTTTTTTAGGGATTCGCCCTTTATTTATATGTGTAGATAAGCTCTCGCTTAAAATCCTATTCGTAATACAACTATTGTATTTATGTAGTTTAAGCAAATTACACATACGCCCCTATTAATAAGTTATCAAATAACAAATCGTAAGGGCTTTTATGTCATGAATTTTATCATATAAAATTCATTACTTTGGATCTATTGAGATTGTGCAAAGCCATTCTTTATGTGCGACCTAATACGTTCACTGCGACGTTGGCAGTAAACCAAAATCCATTTTGGTGCACAAGTCATAAGCGGTCTCTAGTAAGGAATTATGACTAACAAAGTAGCATGAATATCAACATCGATACGAGCTAATTAATAGCGTATATCATATCATTTTGTCGTGCGATATCTTTTAATTAAACATAAGGCATGGAAAGTCACCCTTAATGTTCAATCGTAATAGTTTCAATCTTTAGGTAAATTGAAAAACGTCCAAGTGACATTAATCATATCAATTCATATGGACTTGGCCATTATTAGTCTATCTTATCGAGGGGTCCATTAATATCTTTCTCTATACAAGAGTGACAAATTATATCTTGATTACACACCTTCACATATTATTCACACGGTAACTAATCACAATCTTTATAATTGTATGGTTAAAGACAACATTTGATTGTGTCAAATTATCATGCTCATAATATTGAAGTCTATGTTAATCTCAAGTCGAAGGACTAAATGATATACATATCGTGAGTAACAACTGTGACTTAATCCATGTGGTGTTCTCATAGCGGTCTGGTCAAGTATCTTATTCCATAATAAGTACTCATGATCTTGATTTGTATCCTTATATGAATGATCATCACATGACTATCAATCAAGATCCATACTAGTCTTAATTCATTATAGTTCCATTATACTGACTAACTAGGGACATTTAGGATATTTCAATAAAGACCCATGGATCTTACTATAAGGTAAACATGAAATCACTTATAATAAAATAACAAATAAACCTCTTTTTTATTAACTAAAATTATAAGATAAATAATATTTGTAGATTGACCTAGGGCACATGCCCTAACAAAAATAGCCAAAATATCTTAACTTAAAGTAATCGGCTTTGCTTAATTATTCTTATTTCCATTTGACGATTTTGTGAAAAATTGGATGAAACCAATTAAGTTAGAGTTGGGCATTAATGACGTTGAAATGTGTGTTGCAAGCTAATTGTCTTATACTCTATTTCTCGGGATGAGCAATTGTCTAAGTTTGGGGGTATTTGATAAGTTATCAATTGTGTGATATTTTAGTGTGACATTACTATGAATTCTAAGACTTTTATCTTTATTTATAATTTAAAACCTTATTTTTGTATTTTCGAGGTAAATAAAGGATATTAGACAAAAATGAGTGATTTCCCACAAAAATTCGGCCAAAAAGCTCGACATAGGCTCATCACCTTCCCAGTGCCTCTAAGTGAACTAAAACGACTAGGAATTGCTAAACAAAACTTAACCAAATCATAGGAAGCTCACTGGAAACGTTACGTATGAATCCTTGTAAAACCCTAAGAGAAAAACGAAGTTCAAATTCAAAGGGCTTGCCAACGCCTTTACAACACCTTTAGATGTACCTACGACGCTGACACGACGTTTTCTCAGTGATTTCCAATGCCTTGGAGTTTTGCACGTATGACGTTGAAAAATCTGAAGATTAGCAGTTTTGTATTTTGCGGATTTGCAAGATTCGAGATTAGATTATCTCTTATCACACTTCTACTATACGTAGGAAACCCTAGAATGACTTTATGATCTCTTCTTGACTCATCTCCATTCTTTACTTCTCTCATCTCTTACTATTTTCTTCTATTTTTATGGTCGCACTCGGCTAAACTGTTATCTGGATCAAGGAGACCAATAAGTGATTTATGAGATTCATACATTAAATTCTATATTTTTCATTATTGTATTGTATTTTCGATTGCATCGCCTTACAAATCCAATTAGAATTTCTACTTTTTTAATATGTAAATGCATGTGGACACTAGTTAGGTTAAAATTATTACATGTGATCCTACCACCGCTCAGTAAGGGGATCACGTTAGATGGCAAGTGAGGCCTTATCTGTTAAGAATTAATGTGCCCTTGTGCAATTAGGATATGATAGGGTAGCGGTGCATTGTAATCTCCATGTGAAAAGTGGAAGAATTTGACGCTAGTTACTACTCATGATAAGTGTTGTCGTAGAGCATTAATATCACTAGTTCATTGAAAATCTATAACATATTCGAGGGTTTTGCAAGCCTAGTTAGTATGTGGTTGTGTCACACGTTTTTTCCACTCGACATGAGGAGAATGAGGTGGCGTGAGTCACTATAAGCATATCTATAAGACTTAATGAAAAATAATATTTTTGAATCGATGACTAAATCATACTTACATTGGTCTAAGTGTTTCTTTAATCTAGAATTATTATAATATTACTAATTTAGTAATATTTATAGTTATTTGTCATCGCATTTATTTCCTAGCATGTTAGTTAATTAGTAATTAGTTTATATTAGTATTTTTAGTTCAAACACTATTTTTTATAACCTAAAGTCATCTATAATCTTTGAAGATTTCACCCTACTTACCGCTACTATAAATCAATAGTGACCTGGTATTTGAGACTATTATTGGTGTCGTTCGGTGCAACACTAGTAGGTATAATTTAAATTAATGCATCTGCATTAAACCATATGCATACATAGGGAAATGCAAACACTGAATAAAAAGAATAAAAAGAATTATGGAATCGGTTTATTTTCCATGCCAGTAATTCCCATCGTCGAGTGGTAATACATAAGGTGTTGGGATGGTACTAAAGAGAATTCTAGAAACAAATCGTTCTGATTTTGAAGCTAGTGATTTCCCATAGATTTATAAGTGATTGTAGGATGCTGACAATACGATGGAGGGTAATTTAGGAATATTTAATTTCTATTGATGAGTCTTCATTTATGCACTAATAAAGTAGTATCAAATTCAAACTGTAGTAGTATCAAATTCAAGACATTTTAGTTCAGTCAGGGAAATGTTGAGATCAAAAGTGACATAAAAGCATGTGTACAATGAAATAATTGATGATTAGCCAAAAAAAGGAAATAGAGAACTATGTTTGTTATGTCATTTGCGTTGGAATAGAACAACCATGAGGCTACCACCTCAACTTTTGATAATCATAATCCGGAGTTCCATTCCTTTGACAACTAACTCTACTACTCAAATGTGAATAAGAAGGATTATACAAGATTGCCTATTAGTAATCAAAAAACATGTTTTGTTTTTGAAAAAAATACATTAAATTAATTTTATGTTGCTCTTGATCTCATTCCGTCTCCTATTTGGCGGGAGGTCCTCTTTGATGGTTTGGAATAGGGTTTCGGTCAGAGCCTTCACCAACAACTCTTACATTCTTGCAACCAGTTGATCTAGTGTCATTTGCCTATGTTTTTGCATATCAAACAACTAGGTGAGTTATTGTTCAATTCATACTGCATTGTCTCTTTCATAGATATCTTGATAATGTTGTTGGTTCCTCTTCGGTGGTATGATTATCTCTTAATCATGTGTAACCTGGCTCTAATACCAATTAAGATAGCAAGATCTTTTAAACTGAATGTCCGAGATCCACGAGCAAGCAATCTAGGGCAAGAACTTAAACCAAAGTTCGAGATTTCTTTAATTAATAAAAAACCCATGAATTGCAACTAAAATGGTGCTTTATATAAGCAAAACCCTAATTTTACCAAAAATAGTAAAAATTATAAAATACCATAAACAATAAATTAGAGGAAATAAGAAATCCAACGCCATAACGTCATAAAAAATGAAAACTCATACTTAGAGTTATATTCAAACTAAAACCTTTCAAAAATAGTAAATTTGTGATTTCGGAGGCATAAACAAAGGAATTTGGCCAAAATAGCCATCGTCTCAGTAATGGTATGTGTATTGATCACCACATTGCATTTAATAAACCCATGTCCTTGAAACTGTAAAATTCATTGGATGGTCCTTTCTAGAAGTCAACAAAAAATAATTTCGATCGAACTTTTTCCAAGAAAATGTTTGTCACTTTTTGGACTACATAAATATGGGCCAATGTATCTTGGGACATGAATTAACCATTATCATTCTAGTAGTTTTCCTTTTATTTAAATTTGGAATCGCCAAGTCGCCATCTTACTGCTGCCACATGGCCTCAATATTGTCCACGCTAGCATCACTTAAGTTGTTGATGCATATATTGACATTGGGATATAATATCAATAAGTTTTTGGAAAAGAAAACTCATTAATGACTCGATACAAGACTAGTCATAAAACTAATTGCCATAATAAGAATATATTGATTCGCTAATCCTATTTATTTAAAAGAACTATCATTAATTTGATTGTGATGTGATTGAGAAATTGAAATAGTGTGATATCAAATATTGCTCTCTACAACATCTAAAACACATGATAATATACGAACACCACTAGAAAAACATAATGAATAATGAAAAGTTCCAACTAACGAAGAAAACTTAAGATTTCCAATAAGGGAAACAAATCAAAAACTTCAAACCAGGGAATTAGACAAACTAATTATAACTGAAGAAAAAAAAAGATCAACCCAACCACTGCATAAATCCACGCATAACCATTGAAAAAGATGTACTGCAACAAGGATGGAACTAACCTTCATAAATCTGACCAAATCTATGTGTTATTGGATGAATACAATGCAAAAAGATTCGATTGGAACCAGTAATGCAAATCAAAATGGGGATCGATGGTTGTTAAAAATCAAAAATCACAAAATAGAATCAAGAAAAAAAAAACTAAGGTTTCAAAAAGAAATAAAAGCGACAACTATACTACAAGTGATCAATAGTATCTGCAATTTGTAATTTTGGAAATAAACAATTATCTTACCAAAAAAAACACTAATCGACATCGTTGTCGCCCCTATTGAGTCTTTTATGTGAGGTCTTCACACTACTATGTGAAGTTAATGTTACACATAAATGTGAATATTAGTCGGATGTTACTAAGGAGATATTTCAATGCACATAGAATTGAAGCTATAAATGATGAACTATATCAAGTTTGATTTGGTATGGATTCTAGTTCAAAGAGTTATAAAGTGATATAACATTTATTCAATGTACTACGTTGACTTACCTAGAAATTGTATTATGAAACTTGACTTATATCTTGAAAAGGAAAAAAAATGGAAACTCTAATGTTGGCCTATTGGGAGTATTAGGTTTAGAGACACCGTAATGTCACACTTCTATTAGTCTCTCAATAAACTCATTAATAACAACGGGGGTTAACACCAATTTATAGACTCATTAAAAAAAACTCCTAATCTAACTAGGAAATCCTAAACACACTCGTTGACTAACTCAAAGTCCTAATCAAAACACAATCATAAAACTAAGTTAGATTACAATTCCAACATCCCCCATCTAAATTACTAAATTAGACAAAAAATATCATCCCCACATAATTCAAATTGTCTTGATCTTCAAGATAGCAATCACACGAATACACCTAAAGATAAACAAACCATAAAGTAAATAACAAACATAAGAATTTAAGTGGAAAACCCAAAATCAGGGAAAAAACCACAGATAAGAAATAAATCAATCTACTATAAATAGTTTAGTACACAAAGAAAGACTTTCCTCTATCTAAACTCCAGATAGATACCCCAACAAGATTTAGTACACAAAAGAAAAATCACATCTATCTAAGACCCAGATATATGCCTCAATAAGACTTAATCTCACAGTGTAGTATACCCTCTCGTAGGCCCATACGTTGCACATAACTCTCGGCTTTCATAAGCAAGCATACCATTATAATGTGCTCAACCCCACACTCAACACTCTATGCTCTCATGTATCCCATCTCACACTTATATATAAATGTACCCATCATAACCCATATAACCCATTCAAAATTGATTCATAATATGAATAAGTCTTTTTGTTTAATGTATCTAATCCAAATAGTGATACAAATTGAGAACGTCACCAAAACAATATTGTGTTTGGCATTAAGTAAGAATTGAAACAAAGTTATACTCCAACTAAAATTCTAACTTTAAGTTTGACCCACCGATTCAACAAATCTTCACATTGACAAAAACTCACTACCTTGCTCATGCCACACCGCCCTCTTGGGACACCATCCTCAACACCGAGAATGAACCAAGTCGAATCATGCCTCACAATTACTAACAACCGGAACCCACTTCTTTATCAACTTTTAATGCTCATACATTGCTCCATATTTTTGCACCAAAATAAACAAGTTTTTCATCTTAACGCCTTTCATGACCAACGAAGACTTCCAAAATATTCTCAATACTCCACCTTGCCCAGAGTACCTATAACCCTTAAAATCTAATTCGGAAAAAGAGGGTTTTGAGTATAACTCGGCACATGCCAAACATTTCAAAGCATTATGATGTATTTGTCAAACAACTTAAACTGAACTTCACCGACTCCCAACATTGGTCGCAGAGAGTCGTCAGCCATCGACATAACTTTGCTACTCGCACAACTTGCATAATTACTATAAGACCCCACCTAATTAGGGGATCCGACCGACCTAGATTACCGTAAATCCTTCATAATCTAGTAGCCTTAACCTCATCATCAATAAATAATCAAGATTAAGATCTCGTAATCATCAAATATAAACTATATCAACCACAAAGGATTTTAAAGTGAGTTTTAAACCTCAAAGTTACGTAAAAACTAATTATATAATCCTTAAAGTTCATTTAGATTAACTACATTATGCTAAAAAATTCATAAATTATTTTCGACAACGCCTCCTTTATTTCTAAGCCTACATCAAAAAATCTTGGCTTTCAAGAATCTTCAGCCAAACCTACTCAGCTTTGGTGGAAATGTCGAATGACTTAAAATCCACTCATAACAATATATATTGCATTAACTGAATGTATACTCATTCTAACCTAATTTAAAGGATCAAAACCTTAATCTAAGAATATCTTCGCTTCACAATTTTCTCAATTCGTCTCAAAACTGTTCCAACCATTCCAAAGGATATCATTTTCACAAACGAACCCAAAAGCCCATTTATACAATATATATATATATATATATATATATAAAAACAATACATACAGAAAGATAAAGGAATTATCAAGTCACATAAAATCTGATAGCTTTCCCTTTGTCGCCACTCACACCTGTCATTACCCAATTAAAGAAATTCGGTAATATCAGATAAGTAAATCCCACACTATCCAATACACATGTAATATTAAAATGCATAATATTCCAAGAATTTAAACAAACAATAATATTGCAATGACTCATAAATATATAAGTATGCAATCCATCCCGTTTCTATCGACCGACCACAATCAGAAGACGTTTTTTTTTAAAAGTGGTGGGTAAATAGTAATAAAGATTCATGAGTTTGAGAGGAAGTCCCTCGAGAAGCCACGCCCTTGACTCTCCGTATAGTACAATCCTGACCCGCATCACAAAACAACTCATCCTACATAAGTTTCTACAACGATCAGTGACTCCAATCGCATAGCACCACGGTGTTCATCCTATCATACATATAGCCAATGAATACAATAGGTCCCCCAAACGCCTCATTTCTCTCGTGTTCTTGAATGCATGATCATTAAATATGCAGCGATAAACCATGCATGAAATTATATTCGAGAAATACTCATACAATACAAAGGTTACCAAGGGATTTACTTACCTTATAAATGATATCAATGTTCCCTTGCACTTCGAGTCGGTCAACTAGTCCACATGGGGTTCCAATTGCAATCCTACAATTAATTTATAAGTTCTGTAAGATTTCTTAACAATTTCACAATTATTTTCCAATTAATTGCACTTGCATTAACTAAATCGTGTCCCAAAACCCTTAAAATACTTCCAACATATATTCTTCGATACTTGAATTTTATTTTCAACTCAAATTATTGTTCGACATCAAAATATACGTTGTCTGTGCTTAAATATAAATTTTCAAATTTATTATATATTTATCGGTCTTTCATTGACTAGAAAAACTCGGAATCCCTCTAAATCTTATCCTCGGATGTTCGGAACTCAATTTTGACACCAAATTGTGATTCAAAATAAAAAATTAACATAGATTGGGCTTTAAAATAATTTCTCAAAATTTGGACATCTTTGGGTATCGTAACACGTATTACGAAAAAATACTCATTATAAATCCTTGAAAAAAATCCCAAAATCTCTATTTTTCATAAATATCCTCAATTTTCATCAATTTTTCCAAAAATCTTATTTTTTTCATAATTTTTCCTTATTTCCAGGGATTTGTTTTATTTTTTCCCGATTTTTAAAACCATTTTTTTTTAAAAAAATGAGGGGTTTGACCTTGAACCGATCTCGATCGGTTCAGTTGAAATAGACCCGATTCGATCCAGTTTGGAAGGATCAAACCACCTCCTTCATCTTCTTCATTTTTAAAAAATGAGGGGTTTGACCCAATTCAGATCGATTCAGTTAAATCAAACCCGTTCGGTTCGGTTGGGACCGGTTTAGTGGTGGGGGTTTAAAATTATCTTACCCCCTTCCCCTTTCAATTTTGATTTCAATTAAGAAGGCCGAACCAAATGACCAAACCACCCCTCAATTTTTATCCATTTCAATATAACAACAATACCCTTTTGGGTCATTTGTCATTTTCCTAATTATTTTCATATTTATCTATTCGATTTTTGTCTAAATTAAACCCCGAAAAATACCCCACTTTCGCCAAAAATTGGAGAATTTATTAAAGTGTTCCAAAACTCCAGAAAAACTTGTTTCGCATGCAAATTGAGGTGTGAGGCCCACGTCGGCTCGTTAAATCCATTAAAAGTCCAGAACTCATATTTTTAAACTTAAATTCAATTATTCGCACAAAATTTGAAACAACGGTTCATGTCAATATTTTAACTATCTCGGCATTCGTCTCAACATTTATCTCAAGACAAATCCCCACGAAGCATCAAATTCACTCAATCGACTAGAATTTCATAAAATAACATAGTCTATAGTATACAACACTAGGCATACATCACACAAATATAAAATTAATAAAAAATCTTGATTTCACCGGTCCTTAATTCTCGATTCATGGCCAAAATATTAATTAGTCTCCATTAATCCTTAATTAGCCATAATTACTGGTTTAAAAACTTCAAGATTTGACAACCTTCCCAACTAATAAGAATTTCGTCGTCAAAATTAAAGTTGAACCAAATATAACTGGACTCAAAGAGATTCATAAAATGCTCTCTCATACATGCCTCTCATTCCTATGTTCACTCCAAATCACCGTAAAACTACCACTTACCCAAAACAAATGGAATTTCTTTATTTCGAAGCTTCTAGACCTTCTTTTCCGCAATCAAAATAGGTTGCTCTTCATACAACAGATCACCCTACAAATCAAACTGATTCTATTCGACTATGCGATGTATATCAGGTTCCATTCGCCTAAGAATTGCATAAAGACGTGAAATACGTCATAAAATCTGACTAACTAAAGCGGTAATATAGGTCTATAAGCAACCTTCCCAATCCATTTCACAATCTGAAATGGTCCTATTAACCCGGAAGAGAGCTTGCCTTTCAGTCTAAACCTATAATAGCCTTTACGATGGGAGACTTACAAATAAATCCAATCTTTTTCAGTATGTTCTATCAAACCGGTTATAGAGATCACAATAATTTTTATACCTTTCCACCAAACCTTTTGGTGTAATCTCGAACAATCTCTAGCTCTAAAACTCCACCAAATCCTTCGGTTCAGCCCAATTAGCTAAAGAACAACAAGATATCCTTTATAAAACATCCGATAAGGCAACCTTAATACTCAATTAATCACCATTATTGTAAGAGAACTCATACAGAGATATATATACTTCCCATGAACCTCCAAATCTCAGTACACAAGCCTTGAGCTTGTCTTCGAACCCCTTGATGATGAAATACAGTTCTGAAATAAAACTGAGTGTCGAACAATTCTTGTATGCCCTGTCACAACCTCGATTTGTACCGAGCATCAAGATAAGAAACTATCATTAATGCCACTCCCAACGAATAAACCACATCTCGCCAACACAACAAGCTCAACTATGTAAAGGTATCGAAAAGTAATATACGAAGAAAATGAGCAAAGTTCATCCGTCCATCAACAATAATCCAAACTGCATCATGTTTTCTCCATAAAGTAAGCAAATGAGTAACAAAATCCATTGCAACGTACCTCCAGTTTTTGACTATCGGCCTTAATTTGTTAGCAAATCTCACTTTTCCTCACATAATCAACGACATCACCTTTCATCCATAACCACCAACACAATTCCTCCACATCATGATACATTTTGATATGAATATTATATATAAACTGATGATATTCTCTCAATATCTCATTTCGAACCTCAAACACTAATGGAATCTACAGTTTGTCTCTAATCTTCAAACTCTGGAGTGCAAACTTAGCTCAATCTGGATTATTGTTGTCATGCGTAAACTTCTTGAACTTCATATACTCCACATCAACTTGCTGAAACTTTCAATAAAGTCATCAGATGGCCTTTTCAAATACTAACTCATAAGTCAATCACTTCTTCTATTTTCAAAATGCTTCATCACATTCTTTTAACCATATAAATTCAATATTTTTCTAAGTTAATATAGTAATTGGTGTAGCTATATAAGAAAAACCTTTCATAAATTTACAATAATAGCCAGCCAAACCCAAAGTTTTCATCTTAAACAACCAAAACTTACAAACAACTAAAATATCCTCTAGTTTAATTTCGAGTTTAATCTCGGTATAATGATTTTGGTATGAATTTCTATTTTTTGATCGGTGGTTATCCTAACCCTAGCAAGAGGCAACTCAAATGATGTTGCAATATAAGTAAACATTGTACAACTCATAATATAAAAAAACATCGTCTTATAGAAACAATCCAAATATGCATGATAAGCCGCTAACAAATCTCGTGTCCTTAACAACACATCAAATCCTATAAACTCCAATACACATAAACTAGCGACTATCTCATATCCAAATATCTCAACAATACATTTTTCACACATAAAGTGAGGACACACCTTATCCCCAATTACTAGGTTGAGGACGATATGAATAGTGACTCGAAATAGAGTTAACCCTAACTCGATTATCTTACAAACAAATATAAACAAAATCATTGATCCACGATTAGTTAAAGCAAGCATAAATCGAACATAAACTAAAATCGTATCTTCAATAAGATTTCAATTTGCCTCCAAACTTAGTTCACTCACCACCTGAACACGTTCCTTATTCAGTTGTTGAGATTATGATGCACTAGAGGACATTCCCAAAAGTTGTAAACACGCACTTCTGTAATGTCATTTCTTCCCAAATTCAAAACACGTAACTGCACTTAAATTTTGAGGAAGGACTAGGATGATGTGACCTTGCTTCCCATACCCAAAACATGTAACTTTAGGTTTATCATCTACAAAAGATTCCTAGCTAGTCATCGGTCTCTGACTCATAGCCTGTCCCTGAGACTCTCGACCTTTACTTCTATTCCTCTGCGACTGAAATATGCTACTCCAAGTGGCAGGCTGAAAGGAATGTGATCATGTTTGTCTTGACTCCTGTCTATTTCATCTCCGAGGGTCTACTGGCGTTCTCATAAAAGGATTACGATGTACAAATGAAGGAACAACAAATGTTGTAGGTGTGAATGGTGGTTCTCCACTTTTCCTTCCTTTTAGAAACTCGAGTCAAACCTTATTGGAAATCTTTTCTTATTTTCGAAACCCGAGCTTTATCCCGATCTACTACACACCCTGATATCATCGTGATTCGCACGAACAGTTTGTGTAGTCATATAAGCTCTGGCCTATCTCGAACCTTTTGTAGAGTGTTCGGCTTAGTTGCTGATATAGTAGCACCAAGCTTTTCCTTCAATATATACATATATTTACACATCTTCTCATTCTCTATCATTCTCGACTCCTCGACAAACCTCAAAAGACAATTAAACAGAGCATCATAATAGGTCCAATGTCATATTTCCAAGAACTAGATAATCAAACTCTAGTTTCTTTTGCAAAATTAAACTCTCATCAAAGTACCGCTCAGCGAACTCCTCGAAAAGTCAGCCTAAGTCTCGAATAAATGATGTCCATCATGCAGAGATCTCCACCAAATCTCAGCATCATCCTGTAGATAGTACGAAGATATTGAAGCTCTCTAATGTTCATTCATATTCAACATATTATGAAGCTTCTCGAGATTGAGAACCCAAGTCTCAATAGTCCTAAAGTCATTTCACCATAAAAGTACATAGGGTCGTACTTCCTAAACTCTCTCCTCTGCCTTTCCTCCATTGACATTCCACTAACCATGATTGGATTAGCCCAACAAGAATTCCAACAACCGGCTCAACTCCAGGATGAACTACAAAGGTAGCCTGCTCCTCGTGAGCGATTGGGGTTACAATAGGAACTTTTGTAGTAATACGAACTATAGGTGCCTGGGATGTCGTTTTTGCTCGTAAAATATTCAACAATGACATTTGCCCTGCTAGGTTTTGAAACATATTTAAATCCACAAGTTGTGGATCCTTATTGTCCTCGTCAGATCCCTGACCCAACTTTTGCTGTCCACTCATTATATTCTGCAACAAAAATTGAAAAAAGAGTGGTTCAGCACAACTATATCCATCGATATCTTGATATTATAAAACATACATAACACAAGTCATAAAGTTTTTAAATTTTTTACCCCATTCCATTGCGTTACTTCCCAACTAATCACCTACTAAACCTCAATCAATAAGATTCCTTTAGAATTCTAGGCTCAGATATCGACGTTGTTAGACCACACCTAATTAGGACATTTGATCGACTTATATTACCTTAACCCTTGATAATCTAACAACCTTAACCTCACCATCAATAAATAATTAAGATTAAGATCTTGTAATCATCAAATATAAACAATTACCAACCACAAATGATCTAAAGTTAATCTTAAACCTCAAAGTTCCATAAAAATTAATTATATAATCCTTAAAGTTCATTTAGATTAACTACATTATCCTAAAAAAATTGTTAAAATTTTTCGACGGCACCTCATATACTTCTAAGCCTAAACCGAAAATTTTGGCTTTAAAAATCTTCAACAAAACCTGCTCATCTTGGTGGAAATGCCGAAGGACTCACAATCCACCCATAACAATATATATTGCATTAACTGAATGTATATTCATTCTAACCTAATTTAATGGATCCAAAACCTTAAATTAACAATACCTTTGCTTTACAATTATCTCAATTCTTCTCAAAACAATTCCAACCATTCCAAAGGATACCATATTCACACACGAACCGAAAATCCCATTTATAATATATATATATATATATATATATATATATTTAAAAATAATATATACCGAAAGATAAAGGAACTATCAAGTCATAGACAATCTAATAGCTTTCTCTTTCCTTTGTCGTCGCTCACACCTCTCATTACCCAATTATAAAAATTTGATAATGTCAAATAAGTAAATCCCACACTATCCAGTACACCCGTAATAATCAAATGCATAGTATTTCAAGATTTTAAACCAATAATAATATTACAAGGAATCATTAATATACAAGTATGCAATTCATCCCATTTTTGTCGATCGACCACAATCATAAGACATTTTTCTAAAAGTGGTTGGTAAACAGTAATAAAAATTTATGAGTTTGAGAGGAAGTCCCTCGAGAAGACATGCCCTCGACTCTTTGTGGAGTATGATCTTGGCTAGCATCACAAAAATAACTCATCCAACACAAGTGTCTAAAATGATTAGTGACTCCAATCGCAAAGCACCACATTGTTTATCTTACCACACATATAACCAATGAACACAATGAGACCCCCAAAGGCCTCCTTCCTCTCCGTGCTCGTGAATGCATGATCAATAAATATGGAGTGATAAATTGTGCATGCAAATATATTCGAGAAATATTCATATAATGTAAAGGTCACCATATATTAAACCTTACAAACGCAATATCAACATTCATTTGCACTCCATGTCGGTCAACTAGTCCGCATAGGGTTATCGCAATCCTACAATTAATTTGTAAGTCTTATAAGATTTCATAACAATTTTACAATTATTTTCCAATTAATTGCACTTGCATTGACCGAATCGCATCCTAAAACCCTTAAAATACTTCCAACATATATTCTCCAATTCTCAAATTTATTTTTGACTCAAAATTTTTGTTGGCATCAAAAATTATGTTGTCTAGGCTTAAATATAACTTTTCCAATATATTATATATTTATCGGTCCAACATCACCCAAAAAACTTGAAATCCCTCCAAATCTTACCCTCAATGCCCGGATCTCAATTTTGACTCCAGATTGTGATTTAAAAAAAATTAACCTAGAATAGGCTTTAAAACTATTTTCAAATTTTGGACAACTTCGGATATCGTAACATGCATTACGAGAAAATAACTTGTATAAATCCTTGAAAAAACCCCTCATTTTTCATCAATTTTTCAAAAATCTTATTTTTCGTAATTTTCCCTAACTTCTTGGGATTTATTTTAATTTTATCAATTTTTAAAACCATTTTTTAAAATGAGGGGTTTGACCCCTAAATTAGGCTAAGCCCGATTTAGTTGAATCAGACCAGATTCGGTCCGATCTGGAGGGATTAAATCCCCTCCTTCATTTCTTCCTCACGAACTGTTATTTTCCTCTATGTTTTACTTTTTTTCAGGTTAATCTTCTTTTCAACAGGGTGCCCAATTAGGCAGGGGAGCTGAAGGCTTCCCCCTATTTGAGTATTTTCTTCATTCTCTGATGGAAGATGCTTAGCTTCTCTTCCCCTACGACCACTTTTGTTCCCCTCCCCCACCTCTATTCTCTCGTTCATTTTCTTTTACTTTGCTTTTGTGATTTTCAACTAGAGACACTAATTTCATGGCCTAGATTAGACTAGGAAGGAGGTTTGTCAGTAGATTCGTGAGATATATTTTATTTTAATTACATTGCTTTTGATTGTTCTATTTCTTTGGGTATTTTTTGAATGTTACGGTTAAACTTGGTTGCATTGTAAAAGAGCTCTTACATGTTGCTAGGTAGACATCCGTTGCTAGTGAGTCAATTGCATATTGTAATCGTGCAAGAAAACCAACACAAGTGGCGCCTTAACCATACCGATCGATTTGCACCTATCCTACATAGCGCGCTATGTGTTGCAGAACCCAAAATTCCGCAATTAGAATTCCAAGTTTTCCCAATACATAGGCTATGTTGATGCCTTGAGAACCTCAACCTCTGAATCAATCCTTCTCCTATTCTTGTATCTCAATTCACTCACAAAACAACAACCAACAACAATTCCAAATTCGAATTCGTAACTCAAACCCTCTCGTTATACTATATATAAGGCGTCAAAAGTAAATATATATACCACTATAGGTGTCTCATAAGCCTCCCATAAACCCAAAATATATAACAAAATATGTAAATACAAACACTTACGAATAGTGTGGTGAATAGTAGGCGAGCTTAAAGATAATCGCCAAGAATCCCCTTACCCTTATTCATAGAAGGATCTGCACTCGGCCATCACAGGAAAGCATATGACGAGTCAAGTAAGTAAAATCCCAAGAAAATTCACTAAGCATTTATATGATGAAGTAAAAGAAATCCAATAAATATTGTTAAATAAACATGCAGAATGTAAACAACAACTATAAATGGATCATCGCATGAGTAAATAACAACAAAGTATAAACGTATGTGCCCATTCCGGTCAGACTAGACCATAATTTAGATACCTCCCCAGGATCCCTACAGTGGGTGCACCCAACTGGTTCCATCCATGGTCCTCCCGTTAGCCAACGTAGACACAAGACATGCCGACACATGTACCGACAAAGTAGCTAGAGTTGTTATTCACCAAGGACTCTTGATACACATGTTATGTTCTAGTGTGCCATATACACACGATAGAATACTTGGCGGGAGTAAACTCAACCAACTTTTTAAATAGTGACGCAAACATAGATAACTGAGGTAAATAAGTAATAGAACATGAATACATTGAACCTGATAGAGTAAAACAATAATGAAAGCAATTAAATACTCAAGTGATGTTCCATTGGTTTTACAAACCTAACTGCATACTAGACACCGCTCAACCACATCACATGCACGCCTCGTACCCATACAAAACTCCGAACTAAACTCCCTAGTCGCTTATGTCATATTATGTCAATATAACCTTGTTAGAGCCTAATAAGTGGGTTTTTAGAACAACAACAACAACAAAAACAATAACAACAACAACAACAACAACAACAACAACAACAACAACAACAACAACAACATAGCCTCTGGTTCCCAAATTAACTGGGTCGGCTACATGGATCAAACTTTTCCATTATGCTCAATTAAGTGCAATTGATGGTGAGCTTTGCAAACCATTCAAATACATCCTAATTAATGCATCCCTTGTTAACTTTGGTCTGCCCTTACCTCGTCGAATTTCTATAGTTTCTATTGAGTCAAGTTTTCTAGTTAGGGCATTTATAGGTCGTCGTTACAGGTGACCAAACCATCGCAACCCTAATCTTTGTATCAAATGGTGCTCCTCCTACTTGTCTTTGAATTTTGATTTTTCTTATTCTATCTTTACAATTTTTACCACACATCCTCCTAAGCATCCTCATTTCTGCTATGTTCATTTTATGTAATTATTGTTGCTTTACCGCCCAACATTCACTTCCATAGAGCATAGCTGGCCTAATTGCGTTCCTATAAAAATTTTTTTTAACTTAGTAGGAACATTTCGATCACAAATCACCCATGTTGTGCTCCACCATTTCTTCCATCCAACTTAAATTCTATGCGTGACATCATTCTCAATGTTACCATCATTTTGTATGATTGATCTTAAGTATCTAAAGTGGTTTACCTTAGGAACTTCTACTTCCCCTAATTTCACCACTCCATCATCTCGATGTCTAGTGTTTCTATACTCACAGTGCATGTATTCGGTTTTCGTCCTACTAAACTTAAAGCCTTTAGATTCTAATGTGTCCCTCATAGTTCTAATTTCCTATTCACTCCATCTTTAGTTTCATCCACTAAGACAATATCATTTGCTAATAGCATACACCATGGTATATCCTCTTGAATATGTCTAGTTAGTTCATCTATAACTAAAGTAAATAGATACGGGCTTAAAGTTGATCTTTTATGTAGTCCTATCGTAATGGAAAATTCTTTTGTAGCTCCTCCAAATGTCTTTATACTCGTTACTACTCCATCATACATATCCTTAATAATATCTATGTATCTAGCATGCACTCATTTTCTTTCTAGAACCCACCAAAGAACATCTCTAGGGACCTTATCATATGTTTTTTCTAAATCTACGAATACCATATGAAGATCTTTTTTCTTTTCTCTATATTTTTCTAACAATCATCTTACAAGGAAAATCACCTCCATAGTTGACCTCCCAAGCATGAAACCAAATTGGTTCCCTGATATTGTTGTTTCTCTCCTTAGCCTATTATCGATTATCCTCTCCCAAAGTTTCATAGCGTGACTCATAAGTTTAATTCTCCGATAGTTTGAGCAACTTTGAATGTCTCCTTTATTTTTGAAGATTGGCACAAACGTGCTTATTCTCTAATCCATTGGCATCCATTTTGATTTTAAAATCTTATTGAAAAGTTTTGTTAACCAAGTCAATCTAATTTCTCCTAAGCATTTCCAAACTTCTATGGATATTTCATCTGGGCCACATGTTTTCCCTATTTTCATTCTTTTCATGCCTATTTAACTTCATCAATTTTAATATTGCGTGTATAGTTTACATTTCTTTCTCGATATGGGGTTTCATCTATTATAGTATCAACTTGACCATCATTAAATAAACTATCGAAGTAATTTCTCCATCTCTCTTTAATATCCTCCTCGTGTGTTAAAACATTTTGATTTTCGTCCTTAGTACATCTTACATGACTTAGGTCTTGTTTCTTTTTATCTCTTAATTCGGCTAGCCTATATATTTTTTTTCGCCATTTCTATTACCTAACCTTGTATATAGATCTTCCATGAAATTTGTTTTAGCTTGACTAACTACTTTTTTATCTTGTTTTCTAGCTTCTCTATATTGATCGTACACATTTCATCTTGACACTTCGGTATTTTCCTATACACCTCTCTTTTAGTCCTAATTGCTCGTTAGACATCCTCGTTCCACCACCATGTTTCCCACCATGTTTCCTATTTTGGAGGACCCAAGCTCTTAGATATACCTAATATGTTTGATCTCACTCTCTTTATGCAACTACTCATTTCTAGCCACATTGTATTAGCATCTAAGTCAAGATTCCAAACATTTTTATTTAGTAGTATTTCTCTAAACTCTACTTGTTTACTGTGTTTTAGGTTCCACCACTTTATTCTAGGGTCGCTAACTCTTTTATGACGTCGTGTTAGCTTAATATCAAGTACTACTAACTTATGTTGGGTAGTAAGTGGTTCACTAGGTATTACTTTGCAGTCTCTACATATTTGTCTATATATTTTTCTTGTTAAAAGAAAATCTATTGGACTCTTGTTATGACCACTACTAAAAGTAATTATATGCGACTACCTCTTCCTAAAACTAGTATTTGCCGAGACAAGATCGTATGCTGAAGCAAATTCTAAGATTGATTCTCTTTCTTCATTTATATTACCGTAACCAAAACCTCCATGAACTCTCTCAAACCCATTGTTACTTGCCCCGACATGCCCATTTAAATCTCCTTCAATAAAAACCTTTTCATCTAATTGTATACTTTGCATAAATCCATCCATATCGTCCCAAAACTTGCGTTTGATGCTCTCCCTAATCCTACTTGTGGTGCATAGGTGCTAAGTATGTTAATTTTTTCGTCTCTAATAATTAATTTAACTAGAATCAATCTATCCCCCATTTTTTTAACCTCTACAACCTTATCCTTATAGTCATTATCCACCACAATTCCTACTCCATTGCATTTTTATATCTATACCAGTGTACCACAATTTAAACCTTGTGCTTCTTATTTCTTTTCTCTTTTCTCCTACCCATTTTGTCTCTTGGAGGCAAGCAATATTGACTCTCCTTCTAATCATGGTATCTACTAGTTCTATTGACTTCCCCGTAAGTGTTCCTATGTTCCATGTTCCTAAATGGATTTTTTCTCCCCTTTGTATTTGTTTTCCTTTTCTATTTCTATTTTGTCTAAAAGATCTAGTGTCTGATATCTATGATTTTGTTTTTGTTTTTGTGTTTGTTTTGAACTAGCTTCATTTTCCACACCCGTCCTTTGTGTGGGAACCCTTGCTCATTTTTCTTCACATCCGGGCGACGATGTGAAGGGATTAGCTTCTTTACCCATACATGTCCTATGTGTGGGAACCCTTGCTCTGGGTTTTTAGAACACTCAAAAATAAAATTATTTAGTTTTATTTTCCATAATTGTTAATATGAGATTTTTTGGTGATGGGCACATTGATTGCGAATCGAATTGAACCACATTAGCTAAGTTTTGGCTCGAGAGATTTTATTTCCCAAATTTGGCCATTAATTATAAGTATACCATTTGTAGATACATGCAATATAATGTACAACATATATAGTATAATGTATAGTATATATGTACATTATTAACATATATTGCTTTGCTAGTTGTTAATTATTGTTCGTTGTTGTTGCTTTGCTAGGTTTTTTTTGTATTAAATTTTTGATGGCCCAAGCCCACATACATGGGCATGAACCATCACCCTCCGTGCTCGTGTGTAGGCCATCACCCTCATTGCTTGTGCTCGAATGCACAATAGGAGCGTGCTGGTTCGGCCAGCAGCTCATGTTGGTCTAATCAGCACCTTGGTGGTGATACACATGCCGCTTTAACTGACACTTTCATCTAAATAAACCATTATAGCCATTTTTTCATGAAATCCAATCTTATGAACATGAGAATTGAAAAGGAAACCTAAGAAGAAGATGATTATACCTTAGTTTTTGATGAGTTGGTGCAAATCATTGCCAATTCCTCTACTAGATGGCCTCAATTGCCCCAATTCTTGCTAAAATTTCAATTTTTCTCATGCTTTCAAGACTTTCCAGGATGACTCTTGCATGTTTAGTTTAAGCACTAACCTATTTTTACAGTTTGATTGATCTGATCCTAACCATTTATCAAGTGTGCACTTCTTATCTTTAAGTGATCAAAAGGTCCACACTTTAAGTTATCCACCCCCTTAATGACTCACTTTTGACATTAATCTAGCCTAAAAATACATATTCTAACATCATCTGGAGGTACAACAAGGGCTTTTGATTAATTGTCCAAACTATAGGCAAATGTTAATACTTGGTATATTAATATGATTTGATCCATTTAGGTAGTCCACATAGAGTCTATTACTAATATACATGGCCATACTAACCCTCGACTACCACATGCCCTGCGTCTCGACACACTTATCGAGGCGTATAAGTTCTCGTGCTCTCGATTTAATTGGCTTTACTAATTTTTTCATTTTCATTAAATGTCACATGTACTTTGATTATACTCATATTAGTCTATTTAGCATAGTCTAGATTCAGTGTAACCGTACTTTGCCTACCCGATACTTGTGTCGACACGTTTTTCAAGTCGAATACCCGTTTGACGTCCTCACACGATATGTCAATATAAACTCAAACATGCGATGCAATAATGAATAAAATAATAATTAACATTGCAAATAAGCAACCAACAGACAAAAATAACTATTCAAGCCCAATCGGGCGTGTCCTAGCCTATCTGCGGTGTACACGTGGGCCTGACCTGGTGTTGAGTCTTAAAATAACCTAAATAACGATGTCAATAAATATTGGTCCGTTATAATTCTTCCCAACTAGGGAGTTTTGTCCCAAAATAAGGGTAGACTACCATCCCGAACTGTGGAATCATCCATCGTATTAATGGCCCAATCAACCATGGAAATAAAACTGAGGCAAAACAACCAACATCGCCAACCAAGTCTCGAACTATAACATACTAGAAAGCTCATTACAGAGCCAGCAACCTCTCCATTTATACCTGATAAACTTAACCTATATATCGATATCGAATAGATAATTCAAAATATATGCATTGGAAAATCAAACCTTTTTGGATAATTAAACGATATACATAAATGCAGAGTTTATCCAAACCCGAAACTCGATAAACTTTCAAACTCCGTTTATATAAACTTTAGATATACAAGAAAGCTCATTACATTGAAGAGAAGATATTAAGACTCCTAAATCTTCTCTCTTTTTTTCGCTAAGGTGTTAGGCTAAGAACGTAAAATATTCAATTTGGGGTGAATGCTCCAACTTGTTCGAAAGGATTCATAAAGCCATCGACATTCCATCTAATAATTAAGAACATTATGCAATAATAACATGCACCAATATTAACAAACGGGGTTATGAAAAGCATATAATTCAATATATAATAGATGCAAGTCAGATTGTCAATGAATATTATAATGTGATTCCCATTTTTATTTGTAAAATTAGGGTCGATCATCACCGACACCATTAATGCGATGGATAGACAAACACATTGACCAATGTATTGTCTAGCCAATCCATTAATTTCTAATGGTTCTATCCCAAACACTCTAATTAATATGTAATCCACATAATGTTGGGGCATGTGCCCTAGGTCAATCCATTAACTGTCTTTATAAATACTTTTAGTTAATAAAATAGAGGATTTCATTTGCTATTTATTATAATTAATTTGCATGTTTACATTATAATAAGATCCATGGGTATTTATAGAAATATCCTAAATGTCCCTAGTCGATCATTATACTGGGAACTATAATGAATTAAGATTAGTGTGAGTCTTGATTGATGATCATATGATGATTATACGTATAGGGATACGAATCATGATCACAAGTACTTGTTAGGGAACAAAGTACTGGACCGACCCGCTATGAGAACATCACATGGATTAAGTCATAGTTGTTTCTCATGATAGGTATATTTTTCAGTCCTATGACTTGAGATTACCAGAGACTTCAACATTAGGAACATAGTGATTTGACACTATCAAATATTGTCTTTAACCGGACGATTATAAAGGTTGTAATTGGTTACAGTGTGAGCAATGTGATGAAGTTGTGTAATCGAGATAGAATTTATCCCTCTCATATAAAAAGAGATATCTAGTGGATCCTCGATGTGTTAGACTTGTTAAAAGGCCTAGTCTAAGTTAATTGATATTGATCAATGTCACTTGGATGTTTTCAGTCTACCTAGAGATCGAGACTAGTACGATTGAACATGTTTGATGACAATTCCATGCCTTATGTTTGATCAAAAGGATATCGTGTGATAAACGGATGTTATATACACTATTGATTAGGTTGTATTGATTTGATATTCGTACAACTTGGGTAGTCATAATGTCTTGCTAGAGGCCGCTTATGACTTGTATACCAAAACGTGTTTTGGTACACTGCCAACGTTGTATGAGCCTATTGGGTCGCACACTAAGAATGGTTTTGTGAGATTTTAAGATGGTTCAGAAAAATGAATTTTATATGATAAAATTCATGACAGAAACGTCCTTGTGGTGTATTACACTTATACTTCTTTAAGTAGGGGTATATGTGTAATTTATTTAACTATCTATATACAAGGGTTGTATAAATAGACGCTTTAAGTTACAATACACGTACGAAAGATTAAAAGGCTGAAACTCTATTTTTGTTTTAGAAACTGACTTAGGGTTTTTTGGTATGCTCTGGATCGTTTTGGAGAGAAATAAAAGGTTTAGTATTCTCTCGAAGCTAGTACTTCGAATCTCGGCGTCGTTCGTGTGTGGACTACTGGTAGAGGAGTTCGTCGTTGGCAGCGCCTTAGAGATCGATCAACCTTCAGAAAGGTATATTGCGACTGAGGTATGATTAAGTTTTTCATGGTTTAAATGTTTTTAATGGAATTAAATTTAGATCATGTTGGGGTTTTTATCAAAATTGTTTTGTAATTTCCGCTGCGCATGAACCCCAAAACCCAACACATAAACTATCTAACTGAGTAGGAGTTACATATAGATCGAGAAGGTAACCATCTCCTATATAACCTATTCTTAATTCCATGAGTTACTCTCGTGAATCACATTAAATGTTGTTTCCATTTAGTAAAAACATCACAATGTACATAGTCCTCCATTTAGTCTATAAACTACATGAAGTACATATAATAAAATAATCATGCAACATTGATAAATAAACAAATCTATACTTACCTCAGTTTAGGTTTTCGTCAACAAATTTCCTAACTTTTCGGATCACTCATGCTTTCCCGATGATCCAACACCTATCACAAAGCATTCGTGATCAAAATATGTCTAATACCTTATATTTAAAACCCCTAAGTAAGTCTTTAAGACCTTAAGAAATTGTAACCAAATTATAATAGAGTTGCAATTTTTTGTGGTAGGAACATGCTCTTTCAATTAGTGGGATGCACTCCACCAATTGGGTTCATTCCAATTGATGAAGGGCATTCGCTCCTCTACTAGGTGGAACGTGCTCCACCCTGCACTGTCTTGATAGTGAACAGAGCAACAACCATTGTTCCATTACCAAATCATCAAAATATCATCAAACACTCTCCCTAAACATCAGGGATGACCTCCAGTGAGGTATAATTCCAGTTACAATCTAAAAAAACAACAATTCACACAGAAATCATCACTAACTATGGAATTGAACTTGAAACTTAAAAACTCAACTTACCAATTAATGATCTCTGACCTAACAACGGTTTGATCTCTTTGAATCAACCCAAACACTCTTTTGATTGATTTCTAAAATCAAACTCTAAGCTGGCTGCCTCTCACTCTCACTCTCACTCTCACTCTCACTCTCTTAAATATATTAATTTTTCTCAAGATGCATATCGCACTATCTAGTGGATGATCAAGTGATTGATGTGTTAATATGACACCAACTAAAGTGACACATATTTTGACACCATAAACACTTATGCTCATCTCGAGACAATCCAACGATCCATATTATTCAAACCAAACTTATAGTTATATATAAATATATATCAATTATATATAAATATATATATTCACCTTGTGCATTTTCTTACCAATAAATTCACCGGCCATGCCTATGAGTATTCTAGGGTGTGCACATTCATTTCACGACCCCTCGTTGCACTTTGTGTACATGCTATTTATTATTTAATTATTTATTTTCTGATTATAGGCTTGTATATAAAATTCATTTTTATACTACAACCTATAAATTTAATAAACATTCCAGACAAAGACAAATCATCACAAAACACACGCAAACACTAATCGAGGTACGTTGGACTTAACCATGAGTCTAACTCAAGTTAATTAGGATTTCAATCAACACTAAGCACCAACTTAAGGTAACATGCATTACGGTCTCCCCAATTTTAAGCAATTTCATCCTCGAAATTAAAGTAAACGTAAAATTACCTATAATTTCAAAAAGAAATGTAAACTGCTCTTTCATATAAGACTCACACTCCAAGGTTAGTTCTTCATCTCCATGAAATTGTCATTTCACCTTAACCAAAAGAATCTATTTGGTTCTTTGTATCTTGAGTCTTACGATTAAATATCTGAATTGGTTGTTTATAGTAAGATTAGTCCTCTCAAGATTAATTCATTCCAACCAATCCTTGGAGTCGATTGAGTCTCTATTTTGCAAAACATAGACACATAGAAGACATTATGAACTCTAGTTAACTGAGGAGATAACTCTAACCTATAAGCAATATGACTAATCACTTCCTGCACTTCTAAGGGCCTAATGTACCTTTAGAGCTAGCTTCCCTCGCAATCCAAAATCTATATAATCCTTTCATAGGTGAGACTTTCAACAAAACGTAATCATCCTTTAAAATTTCTAAAAACCTATGATGTTTATCGGAGTATCTCTTTTTCTTAACGGTGTCGTAGTCAAACATTGGCGAATCTGCTAAATTCTCTTTGCATAGTCCTGAATCAGCTTCGGCCCCAACAAAATTGTATTTCCAACTTCTACCATACACGCAAGTGAACGACAAGGTCGACTATACAGAGCTTCAAAATGAGCCATTCTAATGATAGCCTAATAGCTATATTATAAAAGAAGTCACACAAAGGAATGTATTTTCCTAGTTAACACCAAACTCCAAGACACAAGCTCGAAGCATATCCACTAGCACTAATATCAACTTATCAATTTATCTGCTCAGTCTATCCGTCAGTCTGTGGATGGTATTCCGTATTGAGGTTAAGAACAGTTCTCGGGTGTTTCTGCAATTCACTCCACAGTCTGGACGTGAAATCCCAAGTAAAGTAATCGACACTGAAACTCCATGAAATCCCAACACCTTATGTACATACACCTCACGTAAACAGTCAGGAGGATCTCGCATGGAAATTGGCAAGAAATGCACAGACTTCGACAACTGTCAACTATAACCCATACCGCATCATGCTTATGCTAACTAAGAGGTAGACTGAAAATAAAATCCATCGATATATGTTTGTTTCCACTCAAAAATAGGCAGTGAATGCAATAACCCTCCGGGTTTCCTATCCTCAGCCTTAACTTGCTGTTAAATCTCACATATCTTTACAAACTCAATAATATAAGTCTTCATCCCAGGCCAAAAATAAATACGCCTCATATCATGATACATCTTAGTGATACCAAGATGAATAGATTAAAGAGATATATGATATTCCCATAGAAACTCCTGCCTTAGCTGATTCTGAGTTGGAATCCACAATCTATCATGAATCGCAACATTCCATCATCAGAAATTGGCAATCGTGATGATCCACCTTATCCACTAACCTCTAACGCACTATATAAACTTGATCAGTTTTTTGATAATTAATCACCACTGAGTCATCTTCGGTTTAACCCGAATCTAAGCACAGAATAATAGATTAGTAGCTATAAAGCTAGCTCTTTCAGTTGATGATATACCAGGCTAGACTTTCACTAATCATCAGCACTGATGCTTTCTCAAGAAGTCTAAACTGATAAGCTCTAACACATTCTACATTCTTTCAACCTATTCTTCTTCTACTCAAGACATCATCAACCACATTTGCTTTGCTTGGATAGTACTCTAGAAATCATAATCCTTGAGGAACTCAAGCTATTTACGCCACCTCATATTCAATTCACTTTGAGTAAACAAGTATTTCAGACTTTTATGGTCTGTAAATATTGTAAAATTCTCACCATACAAGTAATGCCTCCAAATCTTAAAGGCAAACACAATTGCTGCAAGCTTAAGATCATTAATTAGATAATTTCTTTCATGAATCTTGAGTTGCCTTGAAGCATAAGCTACAACCATGCCTTCTTGCATCAGCACACAACCCAAACCTGAATGAAAAAGCATTTGTATAAATCACTAACTCCTTCTATGATTCAGGTAATATAAGAACGAGCATCTTAGTCAAATTATCCTTCAAATCTTTGAAAGCAGCCTTGCACTCATCAGACTAAATAAAGTCAATGTTTTCTTTGTTAGCCGAGTCGTTGGTAGAACAATACAAGAGAAACCATTAATGAATCTTTTATAATAACCCACTAACCCTAGAAAACTCCAAACATCTGACACTGTGGTAGTAGTAGGCCAATCCTTGATTGCCTCAACCTTCACTATATCAATAGATATACTTTCAGCATCAACCACATGTCCAAGAAATGTGACCTCAAAATACTAGAATTTGCACTTACTAAACTTGGCACACAACTAATCATCTTTAGAGTCTACAATGTAACTCTGAGGTGGTGCGAATGTTATTCTTGTGTCTTCGAATAGATCGAAATATTATCGATAAACACGATGATAAACTGGTCACTATAGTGTTTTAACACAATATGTATCAAGGCCATGGATATAGCGGAACATTAATGAGCTCAAACGACATTAATGTAAACTCGAAGCGCCCTTAACGAGTACTAAAAGCCATCTTCGAGATATCCTAGTCCGTGATCCTTAGCTAATGATAGCAACATCTCAAATCAATCTTCGAGAAACATCTATCACCTTTCAACTGATCAAACAAGTCATTAAGTTTAAGCAATGGGTATTTGTTCGTGATAATCACTTGATTGAAATGTCTATAATCAATGCACATACGTAGGGTTCTATCCTTTTTTCGTCATAAAAAAATTGATACTCCTCATAGTGACATACTAGGATAGATAAACCCATTCTATAACAACTCTTCAAGTTGAGTCTACAACTCACATAATTCCTTTGGTGCCATATAGTACGGAGGAATAGATATAGGTTTAGTATCAGGAATAAGATCAATGATGAAGTAATGACACGTGGCGGTGAAATTCCAGGAAATTTACATAGAAATAGTTTTGAAAATTCACAAACTACAGGTATTTCACTAACCTTTAAGTTCATGACCAAGCTCTCCAAATATAATAACTCTCACCATAACATCTAAGGCTCGAGGAGTAGCTTCCCTTCCACAAGTTGCAAGTCGTGAAGGATTAAATTTCATTCTCCCCAACTTTGACTACACATCTTTCGTAGATCAGGTTAGAATAAACCTTTTCACTTAGTCTTATTCTAAAAATCCAACAACGTATTAGCTCTAACAGGTTTCAATCTAAACTCATCATCCATTGCACCAACAAAAAAGAAAATATAGAACCAACATCACTCAAAACATGCATATCTTGATCATAAATGTTTAATACACCTTCCACAAGCCTCGTATGCGCGGCCCCAAACCCAAGGCAATTTAGGCCCCACCATGTCGCTTGACACGTCACCAGGTTATGCTATCTACCGACCTATCCATGACGGCCCACGACAAGTACTCGATTTTTAATTAGCCTAACTGTTTCAATTATAATGTGTTTTATGAAATATGTTCTTAATTTAGTTTAGTTAGTCTATTTATTTATCTCACTTAACTTATTTGATAAGTTATTTAGTTGTTCCTCGGTCTTTTCAACTAAATGAGTGAGTTATCAATAATAGTGAAAGTCTTTCATTATAGATAAAGTAAATGATAAATATCATAAATTTACTTCATTAACAAACCCTAAGCACTGGAAAACCCATCAAAATGATACCATGTATATATAAGGCAACAAAATGTACAATATGATCAATATACATGTATCGGTGTATCAAGCTTCCAAAATATCCCGTAATACCCGTCTGTTGAACCCCTAAGCTTCTTTAGACCCCGAGTATCCTACATACCAATTTTAAATAATTTATAGTCACATTAATTGATTTTATATTGAGGGAACAAAAATTTAGAGTTTTTATTCTAATTTTTCATTTAATCGCGACACATATTTTGGGTGACACGGGTTGCCAAATGCCCAAGAAATTCTCAAAACCCAATTTTATTCATTTTTTCCGATTCCTCATATTTTCTTTGAGTTTTGCAAGTTTTTTTGAATTTTTATTTATTTTGACATATTTTTCTATAATTTATGGTATTTATTTGTATTTTATTTTATTTTAATTAATTTTTAATTTTTTTCAATGGAGTGGGCCCATATGAATCGAGCCCGGGTCAGCTGGGCCAGGTTCACCCCAACTGGGTCGGGCCTAGGCTGGCTCGGCCCATGCTCGTACACATGCACGAAGCGTGGGTACGAGCTTCCTTTCCCCGAAATCGACTTCAGGGAGCCTGCTAAAAAAAAATATATTTTATCTTTTTATTTCTTCTTTTTTTCTCTTATTTTTCTCTTCTTCTTCTTCTTCAACAACAAGCCAAACAACAACACTATCTAAATTACATAAATTCATCCACACATTGTAAAACCGCCATAATCTTCAACATGCATGTATTCTATCAACCCACATTCAACTAAAACCCAATCAAAACCAATTTACTAAGATATCATAGTTTTAGTTCATTATTTTGAGTTTTAAAACAGTAGAGAACCTCAATAGAAGCAATAAATTTTCATACTAACCTCAAAGCCCTAAATCTTACTTGCATTTCAAGACCCAATTTGAGCAAGAATGGAAGAGATGATTAGGGTAGGATCTTACCTAGCTTAGAAACTCAAATCGTAGGTTTCTAGGTGTCACTAGTCTCCTCTGAATCCATAGAACTCAACAACTCCGACCCTTTCTTCTATATATACTATGAATATTTTTTTTGTTTGGTTTGCATGCTAGAATGAACAAATGAGGCTAAGTCCTTCTTAATAGTAATTAACATAATCAAGTCCCAACATATGTATCTCGAGGTTCATCAAAGGGCTCTTATTAAATCCAACCAAACCTATATCACATATGTGTAAATTTAAGTAAGTCAATATTGGGTTTTCTAAATAAGTTTAACATTTATGGCAAAATTCCATTATTTAGCCTAATTACACATCTTAGGCACATTAATGACTTAATTAGCTTAGCATATTCAAATTACCATAGGCCTATTATTTGGTCACGTTAGTCTAGCCTAATGTTTATTTGAAATACACATACAAAAATTAGGCTAGGTACTTGTCTAACCGGCTACCCAACGTCGTCGCGCATCGCGAGACACGTCGAGTACATTTTTGACTTATTAGTATTTTTTACAACTTGTGTAAAGTTTCTCTGATTATTTAGCTAAGAATATCATTATATATTAATAATTTATGTGTCTAAGCTATCACATTCCTGTACCCGTGTCGCATGCATCTCGAGGCGCTATTCGCCGCACTCGTAACTCACGCAAAGCTCAATAATCAACAGTACACATGTCGTAAAGCTATAATTCATAGTAAAACAACCACAATAAACAAACATCACGCAAATATAACATTATAAATTTTACATCGGCAGACGTGCCCTAGACTAATCCGAGATGTTCATGTGGGTCTGAGCTAATTCCTAATCTGAAATTAAATAATTAAATAGTTTTTAAATTAGGCATGTCGTCACATCCTATTAGCCTATGGATCTGCCCCAGCCACTGCATTAGTATGCCCTCGTGCTAGTTGTGTTGTATTGCCTATTGATGTGGCCAGTGGCATAAAACACTATCTTTAAATATGCCATGTCTGCCTACACCTATAACATTCATGAAAGGCCTCTGACAAAAACCGCTGGTCTCAGGAACCTGCCCAGATCTGCTTGGTTTATGTAATGATCGTGCTCTTCTCTTTTCTTTACCTCCTGATTAAGGTGGTGGCAAATGTGGTTTGACTACTGAAGCTTGAGAAACTGGTGGAACCGGTGAACTAATAAATGTCGTCCTTGCAGATCTTGGATGTGTAGCTACTTCAGCTACAATCCTCTACCTCTTTGGAAGAAAATAAATAAATTCATGGGTTCTTTAACTCTCATGGAACTGTGGTACTGGTGGTGGAAAAAGTACTTCTATTGAGGGTCTGGTTAATAGGGGTGGGCAAACCGCGGTTTGGTGGTGAAAACCACCAAACCGCGACCAAACCGAGGGTCTACGGTTTGGTGATTTTCCAAACCACCACCAAACTGCGAAAGTTGAAAACCGAACCAAACCGAACTGCGGTTTGCGCGGTTTGGTCGGTTTGGTTTCGAGGTTTTCAACTTTTCATACACTCTATTTTCAGAAAAAAAAAGTAAAAAAATAAAAAAAAAAAAAGCAAGCAAAAAAAACAGCAGCAGCAAGAATTAAAAAAACAACATAACAAGTTTCTCAAACAAGAGTCAGGATACCATGGTTAATCAAAAAAAAAAAGAACATAACAAGTCCAGCAAAACCCAATTGAAATCTGAATCTCACAACCAATCTAAAAACTGCCCTAATCATTAAAAAACACTAAAAATTATTCCTAACATCAGATGTGATAAAAAAATCCAACCTTGGAAACAGTCTTGAAATCAAAACTAGACATATG
The DNA here is from genome assembly GCA_039657365.1 of Stephania yunnanensis. NCBI lineage: Eukaryota > Viridiplantae > Streptophyta > Magnoliopsida > Ranunculales > Menispermaceae > Stephania > Stephania yunnanensis. The sequence goes on along the minus strand of CM077585.1, from coordinate 44,892,318 downwards.
GGTAGGCAGCAATCTCTACAGGACTCAATGATTTGGCTTCACAAATGCCCTCTCTCACCCCAACATCGTCAAGCTCCACGAGGTCCTCGCCTCCAAGTCCGAGATCTTCTTCACCATGGAGTTCCTCAAGGGCGGCGAACTCTTCTCCAGGCTCGCCAAGGGCCGATTCTCCGAAGATCTTAGCCGTCGGTACTTCCACCAGCTCATCTCCGCCGTCGAGTACTGCCACTCTCGCGGCGTCTTCCACCGCGATAGACGAGATCGTGCGCGATCTGTGGTTCATGAAGGGGAAGCAGAGCTACTACGTCAAGCAAGGTCAGATCAACAACAACGAGTGCGACGACTACTTGTTGAAGAGCAGCAGCGGCGCCGCCAATTCCTTGAACGCGTTCGATCTGATATCGTTCTCGACGGGGTTTGATCTATAGGGGTTATTCAGCGATTGTGGGAAGTGCGTTGCTGTGGCGACGGAGCGGTTCGTGTGTAGTGAATCGATGGATAAGGTTGTGGAGATGGTGGATGAGGGAGCAAAGAGGCTGGGATTGGGGGTGAAGAGGAAGGAATCGGTAGTGGTGTTGGTGGAGAATAAGGGGGAGTGCGTTGTGGAGTGATTGGTGGTTGTGGAGTGACGGCTGACGAGTGAGAGAAAGAGAGGTGTTTTTTTTGTGTTTTAGGGTTTTGGACTTGTATTTACGAAAATACCCTCGGTTTGGTTAAACCGCGGTTTTCCCGAAATGAAAACCGCGGCCAAACCGCGGAATCGCGGTTTGGTCGTTTTCCAAACCGCGACCAAACCGCGAGCTTTAAAAACCAAACCAAACTGCGCGGTTTGGTCGGTTTAGGCGATTTTTCAAAAACCGCTGCCCACCCCTAGTGGTTAATATGGTCGCTTCTACCTCCATCGCACTCTCGATTATAAAATTATAGCTAGTGCGAGGATCAGAGGAAACCACAAATTGAATCTCACAATTAAACCTAGTAAGAAACAAATCTATTTTGTTCTCCTCTAACTCCTCCATTTTTGGAGAGAATTCATTCAACTTTTTGAACCTCTGCTCATATTCCCGAATAGAAAAAGCTCCAAGTTTCAGCTGAATAAACTCAATCTTTTCATGTTCCAGACTGATTTCAGGAAATACTGCCTGTAAAAGTCAATCCTAAACTGTGGTCAGATGGTGAAAGTGTAGCATTCCCTATCCTAAATTAGGACGATACCAGTTCTGAAACCCTAATTAAGCCCCAGTACACCAGTCAGACTCAATTAGAGTAATAATATAACCATATTTCAAACCTAATAATCACAATTATAGTATATTGTATATCAAATAATTTATTAAAAAATACAGCAGAATTAAGACTTCCTCGTTGATACAAATGATATACCAAAACCGAAATAAACCTTGTTTGTAAAACCATGTCCCCACTCTATTTATTACAAAATTGTAATTCAATACAATATATAAACAGTAGGGAAATCACTTCACCGTAGAGAAGATTATAGACTCCTAATCTTTTTCGTTCTTGAGTCGAAGCGCATATCGACAACCTAAAATGTTAATTGGGGAATAAGTATTCCAACTTGCTCAGTAAGTGACGCTCGTAAATGTTTCTATTTTAGTATTAAAATGATTTAACTATAGAAAATGGAGTGCTAGTTCATAGATTAATTGTAGTTGTACTTGTGACTTGTATTATTTTATTTTTATTTCTTTTGCATTCAAAACAAGAGTTGCAGACTCCCATTACCCCGAATTACGGTCTACAAAACCTCACACGTTAGCCAACGTGTGATTTCTGTAATTTATCTGGGCGTAGCGTACCTACCCATTCTTAAATAGAAAGTAAAAATATGTTAGTGTTACGAATCTGAGGGAAGGATATTGGTTTGCCTTTTAATACCTCGGTCATCAACCTAAGTCGAGTTCCCCCGTCATACCCAACTATGAGTTCACTTTTTGATATAAAACAATAGGAAAGCAACAATTAGACACCTCAAGGTAGTTGAAAGGAAGGTGTCGATAGCTAGCCAATCACCTTGATCGTCACTCTAGTCCAATTCACCCATCGTATCTCTTTTCGGATAATTTCTCATAAAAACAAGTTCAAGTTGTAATACATTGCCCCATTCTTAGTCCATAATTCTATATGAACTAATTATACTAATTACATTGCACAACAAATAAGAGTATGAATCTCACTTACCTGTGTCAAGCTTTCCTAACTTTATACCGACTTACCCGATTCCCCTAGCTCATACACCTTTTCTCGTTGACAAAAACCTAAATTAAACTAATTTCCATTAATTCGGGTCTAATGCTCTTTAATTAGAACCATTAAATCAGTTCTAATTGAATCCAGAATCAAATTATCAAATTTTAGGCCAATGTGATCATTTCACATTTTTTGAATAAAGTCTTGCACAAATCTTGAATTCTTCATTTTTCATAAAAATTCATCAATTTATATTGATTTTATCAAAATATTATTTTTAGAGATTTTTCCTTAATTTTTTAGAATTTTTCTCCATTTTTTCTAGCATTTTCTTTATTTTTTAATAAATTGGGTGGTTTGAACGTGAACCAAACCCGGTTCATTCCAGTTCGGCGTCAAATCCCCTTTCTTCTTCCTTCAGCAGTCCATGTTTCAACAAAACGAATTTTTTTAATCGGCCACTAGGGTTTGATTTGGCCCAACCCAATGGCATTTTCATGTAGGGGAGATGGTTATCAGCCCTCTCCTTCCCCTCCTCCCCTCTCCATCATCAATTCATCAACAACTCCATTAATGCATAACAATAACCCAACAAACAACAACAACATCAACGCCATTAACAACATCAACAAAACAACACAACCAACAATAAATTTACATATCAATCTCCATCACCTCCTCTCTAGCCTCGGTCTCCAAGTCTTTTTCGATCTCATCATTTTTTTAGGCGAAAATGAGTTGAATGAGGCAGTTAAGTTGTTTTGTATATTGACAGTGACTGCAAGTGTACGACAATCATAAAAGTAATAGTGGCACCAACTCGTGTTGGTGCTGGGTATATCGTATCCATAACGATGGTTAAAAGCTAATTTTTAATCCAACTAAGGAATAGAGTTAGGCACTTTGATTTTGATTTTGTAAATGAAAATTACTAAGTTAATTTAACTAATTTCAAGTAATTAGTAGTGGTATTAAGCTATTGAGAGAACGTTCTAGGGAATCTAATTCACCTAATTTGTATCCTTCAAGTCCAATGTAATTAAAAAGTCTCCCAATTCGTTTGATGATAGGCGAAATTCCTAAAATTCACTCCATCCCAAAGTCTCGGTGATGGACATTCTAGCATCTCACTTGGACTTCGCCTATTGGCGTGAGTAGCGTAAGTGAGAAGTCACGTTAAGCACCAATTTCATTGCCTCTCTAGTCAATAACCATTGATCGAAGTGTCATATGTTATAAGGTTGTGTTTCCCCAAATTCAGGTTCAAGAGCCTCAATGGTCATGGTGACTCTTTAACCCTAAGTTCTACCCCTACTTGATCAAGGAAAGTATAGCATAGCACACAAGAATACACAAATCAACACATTGAATTGAAAAAACAAACATATTCACATTGAAATAAAAAAGAATCCAAATTAGGGTCCAAAGACCCCCAGAACAAAAGAGATTACCTCTTAAGTGGGTTCAATACAACATAAATCATAATGAAAATGCAAGAAATCATGAATTCAAACCTAAAGTTGAGAAGAAATCCAAGATTCAAAACTCAATCTTCAAGCCTCCACAAGTTTCTCTCAAAGTTCTCCAAAGCAAAATATCCTTTAAAACCTAATTTTAAGTTCTACTGATACCGCCAAGTCAATTTGATCCCAAAATTACCCAAAAAATCATTATTTATGCACTTTTTCACTGTGAGCGTTGAGGCTGGTGCCCCCACTTCAAATTTTTCATTTTTTTGGGCGCCATGGCTTTGGGTTAGGCGTTGCGGCGCAGGGATCAAATCCTACGCATATACTTCTTTTTGCAATGCGATTTTGGACCATTTAGAGGTCGAATTCGACTACGCTCATAACACATGAAAACATTCAACTCTGAGCCTACTTTCCAACGAAAGAAACAACAAGTCATTTGGATTTGAAACGAGAGAGTTAAAGCTAAAACACTGAAGCTTGGTCAATATAAACTTTGTTGAAACTTAGCCACTTTGATGTCATTCTTTGCCCGAACCTTGTATTCTCATCCCGAAACTTCCAAACATCTTCAAAACACATGAAACCATTTGAAATATCATCATTTTATCACTCGCCTCTGGTCTCTTTTTCTCTACGTTGTGATCCGCACAACCGCGTTTTTTTAGGAAAATCTCCACGATTCTTTCAAATAACCTACGAATGCTCCCATTTTGCTTTCCTCACCTAAAAACCAACTAAAAATATCGGATTAGCAGGAATTGACTTATTAATGGTCTAAATTATCAACAAAATGCTACTTATACAGGCACTAAAATATGCCACGCATCAAATACCCCAAAACTTGAGACTTTGCTAGTCCCGAGAAAATAAGCATCAAAAAAATTGATGCAATTTATTTAAATTAACTACACTAAGCCACTTAAATTATTTACTAACTCCGATCCAAAGTTCAAACACACTGAGTACATACAAGCAAAACGTATTCCAATATGCATATATCCTTATCTATTTACCTTTGTATTGTCTTCCAATCTCAAATTCAAACCAAATATTGACTAAACTCAAGGTTTTTCAATTGCCCATGAACTCAGCCTTTAATCTAGCCTTCACAAGAATCCACTTTCGACAACCCAAATGCAAATCTGAGAGTCTATCTGCCACTATTAGAGAGAGTCCACAAAAGACTTGATACCTCAATGATTATTCTTTTAAAGCATCAACTTCCAAGAGATTCCATAAACTTATTTTTCACTTCATTCTCCACTATCATCAAACTTAAAAGACAAAAACTGTTAGGTTTTCAATAGGTTGTAGTAGGACCACACCTTGGTTTATCAAAAAATAGATATTTAAGCTCAAACAAAGTTAGATAGACTTCATAACCCTTTTCTTACATACATAGAGCACTTACAAAGATAAAACTCACAAAAATATAAACTTTTTCTCATTTTAGAGTTTCACTCATTACTTCTTTTTTATCACACCAGTCCATATTTTTCTTTTTCTTTGGACTTTATTTGGAGGATTTATTTTTTCTCTGTTGACATTTCCCTTTTTTTTTTCGGTTGATTTCATCTTTCACTCAAACTTTACAAGTTGTTTTCATCATAGATAAGGGTTGTTCATCAATCGAACTTTAGGTGGTCTAAGTCGTTTTAGCTCGGGACCATGTTTAGTGCCCAAATTTCTTGATAAGCAAGGCTCAACGGGATGACTAGCAATCTCATATGTAAGAAGAAAATATAGGATATTGGATAAAATACTCAAACAAGGCCTAATTCATTTCTTCAATCCTTTAAGTTCGGAATTTATCACCTCTGGTGGATGTAGAACAAGTTCTAGAATCCTAGAATCCTCATTAAAGTCCGCATACTTTAAGTTTATCCGCTTTTGTATTGGCATAGGTCCTTCCTTACACCGAACTTCTCTGAAGAATCCTCAATCTAGCTAAGCTAAACACTTAAGCACATGTGCCCTTTACTCTTCCTCAAGTACTCCATCTCATTGGTTTGATAAAAAGTGTGCCATAGATTATCAGCCACATACGAAAAGAATCAAAACTATTCTCTAACTAACATGCTAATGCTTGAAAAATACTCGATGCTTCCATTACCCAAACTTCTAAAAATTAAAATAGACGTTATGCACCCCCAAACTTAAGATGTTCATTGTCCTTAATAAACCAAATCATGAGATAAAAGGATGACAAGAACATGCATCAAAATATAATCATTCACAACAATCACAACATTAGAGAAGTAAAATAAAGTAAAAAGTTTTGAAATAAAATACTCCCCTGATTGGTATTAATGCCTTTTAAGTTTCTCTTCATTTTGTCATACTTCCTTGATACTCCCCCACACTTGGATCTCAACCACATTTCTTTGGTTTTTATGGTCTCCCACGATCTACCAATTCGATGAAAATCACCTGGTAATTAGTATTAGACCTAAAATGTCATCACAACATATATCAACCACATAATCAAGAAAATTCATTATTTCCTTTCTTTTGTTTTCAAGCAAATGCAACAAAATAAAAATATAAATATTAAAAAAACTCATGGACTACCTCCCAGTAGAACAAAGTTTTTCGTTCTCAGCCCGACGACTGTGAAGATCAAGTGAGAATGACTAAAGTGTCACTCCTCTCAAGCAGACAATGAAACCGCTTCAAGTTCTGCAAAGACACCATCAACACATGCCTCTTGTTATTTTGGATCACCATCTGTCCATGCTTATCAATCAGCCTTATTTTCACAGCTCCTTTCAATTTTAGTCTCATACCAACTTTTAATGTTTTCAATTTATGCTTGGAAAAGAGGACCAACTGTCATTTCTTAAACAAATCATGTTATTTCTCATGTACTCGGAAAGACATAGGATTGTTTGATGCATGAATTGGAACCACAGTTTTTGGTGGATCGTTAATGACATCATCATCAGTGACATCATTTTTAACTTCTTTAAAAGGCTTCTCTTGAACTTTTTTTGAGCAAAAATGGTGCTAATTTGCTCAACTCTGGGGCCCAACTCCTTAACTTTCTACCTCGAATTCTCTTGCAATTTTTCACATTCAAAATCATTTTCTTTCATTTCACTGCTAAGGATGATGGTATCAATCTCCTTGATGGTATGACATGATTATGAAATCATTGTATGTTGGAAATCATCACGAGCACTCAAAACACTACTCTATGACCCAACTTTCAACGTAATTTCTCCACTTTCAATATCAATGAGAGCTCGAGCAGTCGCTAAAAATGATCTTCCAAGAATCAGTGGCACATTTTCTCCTTTTCAAAACCCAACACCACGAAATCACAAGAGAACATAAACCGATCAATCATAACAAACTATCCTAATCAATCTAAAACTAGCTACCGTCCTTAGCAACGGCGCCAAGAACTTGACAATGACCGCAGGTGTGTGGCAATTGTCAATATAATAGTGGCATCAACTCGTGTTAGTGTTGGGTACATCAAATCCACAAGGATGGTTAAAAGCTAATTCTTAATCCAACTAAGAAATAAAGTTTGGCACTTTGATTTTAGTTTTGTACATGAAAATTACTAACTAAATTAATCAGACTAATTGCAAGAAATTAGTAGTAGCCTTAAACTATTGAGAGAACTTCTTAGGGAATCTAATTCACCGAAGTTGTATCCTTCAAGTCCAATGTAATTAAAAAGTCTCCCAATTCGTGTGATGATAAGCGAAATTCCTAAAATTCACTCCATCCCGAGGTCTCGGTGATGGAGATTCTAGCATCTCACTCAGACTTTGCCTGTCGGCGTGAGTAGCGTAAGTGAGAAGCGCCATTAAGCACCAATTTCATTGTTTCCCTAGTCAATGACCATCAGTCGATGCGTCATATTTTCTAAGGCAGTTTTTCCCCAAATCCATGTTCAAGAGCCTTAATTGTCATGGTGACTCTCTAACCCAAAGTTGTACACCTACTTGACATAACGCACATGAATACACGAATCAACACATTGAATTGAAAGAACAAACACATTCACATTGAAATCCAAAGGAATCCAACTTGAGGTCCAAAGACCTTTAGAACAAAAGGGATTACCCCATAACTGATTATAAAACATGATGGAAATGCAAGAAATCATGAATTCAAACCTAGAGTTGAGAAGAAACTCAAGATTCAAAACTCAATCTTCAAGCCCTCACAAGTTTCTCTCCAAGTTCTCCAAAGCAAAAAATCCTTTAAAACCTAATTTAAAGTTCTACTTATGGGACCAAGTCAATTAAGTCCCAAAATTACCCATAAACCCCTAAAATAACTTTTTATGCACTTTTTCGCATTAGGCGTTGATCCTAGCGTTGGAGCGCCAGCCTCAATGTCGAATGCAAATTTCAATCTATTTTGGGTGTCGTGGCGCTGGGTTAGGCACTGCGGTGCCAGGATCGAAATCCTACGCATATATTTCACTTTGCGATGCGATTTTAGACCATTTAGAGACAGAATTCGACTACACTCATGAAACATGAAAACGTTCAGCTTTGAGTCTACTTTCCATCAGAAGAAATGACAAGTCATTTTAATTTGAAATTAGAGAGTTAGGGCTAAAACACTGAATTTTGGTCAACATAAACTTTGTTGAAACTTAGCCATTTTGATATCGTTCTTTACCTGTACCTTGTATTCTCATCCTGAAACCTCCAAACATCTTCAAAACACATTAAACCATGTGAAATATCATCATTTCATCACTCACCTCCGATCTTGTTTTCCTCCACATCGTGATCCGCATAAGCGCGTTTTTTTAGGGAAATCTCCTCGAGTTTTTCAAATAACCTATGAATGATCCCACTTTGCTCTCCTCAGATTAGCAGGAATTCACTTATTAATGGCCTAAATTATTAACAAAATTCTACTTATAAAGGTACTAAAATATGATGCACATCATATATATATATATATTAGATTTACTTAATATTCATACTACACGAATCTCGAGGCAAACTTATATTTTATTTCTTATTTGGGACTTTCTCGAGATATGTAACACGTATCACGAGGTCGATCATGTAGCTATCAACTAATTCAATTACATGTTGACCGACTTAACTTTGATTAAATACAAAGTTTTCTCTAGATTCGTGCACACGAATCCCTCGAGGACGATCCAAATGATGAAATTAAAATCATCTTCATTTTCTTTGAGATGTAGTTGCACACATCTCGAGGCATCACAAATGCCAACCACCAAACCATTCACTCATTTACTTTTATAAACTCTCACGCTATGCGTATTTCAAGGCGAATCCAATATATAGTTTTATTTTATTTAAACCATAGTATTCATTTATATATTTATATATAGTTATATATATAAACATATATATAATTTTGTATTTTCATGCCTATAAATTCGATGGTCGCGCCAACGACCACCTTCATGCGTGCACACTATTGTACATCCTACTTATGTCACCCTCGACCTCGCGTATCATTAGGTGCCCTCCAACTATTAATTAATTATTTTCAATATATCTGTTTTTATGTACAATTTATATATATAAATATATATAAGACTATATTAACACACCTATGAATTCACCGTGTGCGCCGACGAGTACACATGGGCATGCACGGTACCCTACGACTCATGTACATCACCCTTGACCAACCAACGATATTAGGTATCCTATAATTTGTCAATTATAGGCTAATTAATTCGATTAATTATAATAAATACTAATACACATCAAACAAACACCAAACATCACGCAAATCTACGCGCACTCTATTTGAGACAAGTCGAGCTTAACCACAAAACTAATTTTGGTTAATCAGGATTCGAATTAAAAATAATCACCAGCTTAAGGTAACGGGTCGTTACAGACGGACTCCCCCTTTCTCTTTAAGGAATTCCATCATTTCAATGCAAAATCAATCAATAAAAAAATGTGACCAGTTTAACCTTAAATTGGTCCTCAACATCCACCGCAAACAATCATTGCTCCTACTCTAGTATCTAGGTCTCGGCTACCCTTTCCTCCATTGTTCCATTAAACATCATAATGCCATATTTCATAAAATTCCTTGCGAGTTTTGGGAATTACAGCCTTCTCATAATCCACAAGCACCACGATAGTTGTCTTCAGCACCCGAATATGTGATAAAACTAGAGATGCCCCTATCTCAGCTCCCCTTCAACTCTGTTAACGTCAGGACTGGTTGTAGGTTGTGCCTCAGGTCGCTATACTGGTGGTCCCATTTAAGACATCAACATCGCCATAAGTTTTGCCTGAAACTCCATAAGTTCCCTCATTTACTGCTCCATTCTAGATTTCCATTTATCCTTAGTTTCCCTGTTACCTTGAGATCTAGGCCTTTGTGAACCCTCTCCTTGATAGATTTTGAAGTCAAAGGAGAGATAAGATCATTAGGTAAGATTTAGAGAAGACAAGGAAATCATATATATCCAGTAAATAACAATTTGTGCAGCAAATAACGTACAATGATATTTTCATTTTCATTTTCCCCCAAAACACGATGGAAACCATTTATCTTACCCTAAGCTTATTCATAACTTGAGACAACTCTCAGAGTTAGCAAACTTAGGTTTCGGTACTAATTATATGCTATCACTTGTTTTGAAAAAAATTCGAAAGTGAAAATGAGATCAGAGCCTTGTTTATGATACCAAACTATATCAGAGTTACCACTTAATTCAAAAAGTAATAAACCTTAGGCTATGGTATCAAGCTGTAGCATCCCTTGTCCCAATTATTGTGATAACAAACCTGATACACCAATTAAGCCCCAGTGACCCAGCCATAATTATCTTAAGTCATCAGCCTCCCCGTTTGATAAGCTCAACATGTATATCGATATCGAATAAATAATTCAAGATATACACAAAGGGAAATTAAAACTTTTTCGATAATTAAACAATATACATAAATATATAATTTATCAAAACCTAAAACCTCATTTATAAATCTCACAACCCTATTTATATACAACAAAATAACTCAACAGTATATATATACATGAAAGCTCATTACATTGATGAGAAGATATTAAAACTCCTAAATCTTTTCTTTTCGCTGAAGCACTAGGCTAATAACCTGAAATACTAAAATATGCTATGAGGGCTCTAACTTGCTTAGTAAGTGAGGATTCACAAAGCCATCAACATTCTATATAATAATTAAGAACATTATGCAATAAAAACATGCACTAATGTTAACTAACGAGATTATGAAAAACATATTATTCATTATATAACAGATGCAAGTCAAACCGTCAATGACTATTACACTATAATTCTCATTTTTATTTGTAAAACTAGGGTCGATTATCCATTGAGACCATTAATGTGATTTTTAGACTAATACATTGGTCGAGGTTATGCCTAGCCAATCTATTAATGTCTAACGGTTCTCTCCTAAACCTTCTAACGAATACGTAAGCCACGCAACCTATCTAACTGAGTAGGAGTTACATATAGGCCAGGAAGGTAACCCATATCCTATAGAACCTATTCTCAATTCCATAAGTTACTATCGTGAATCACATCAAACACCGCTTTACATTTAGTAAAAACATCATAGTGCACATAGTCCCTCATTCAGTCCATAAACTACATATACTAAAATAATCATGCAACATTGATAAGTAAACGAATCCATACTTACCTCGGTTTAGGTTTACATTAAGAAATTCCCTAACTTTTTGGGTCACTCACACTTTCTCGATGATCCAACACCTATCACAAACTATTTTTGATCGATATAAGTCTTATACCATATATTTAGACATCTAAGTCAATCCCTAAAACCTCATGAAATTCTAATCAAATTATAGCATAGTCATTTTTTTTATGGTGGGAGCATGCTCCCTCAATTGGTTGGGCGCACTCCATCAATCGGGTTTGTCCCAACTAATGAAGGGGGCGCCCCTCTACTAAGTTGAGCGTGCTCCACCCTGTATTGTCTTGATAGTTAATAGGGCAACAGCCACTGTTCCATTACCAAATCATCAGAATATTATCAAGCACTCTCCTAAAACATCAGGGAGGACATCTAGTAAGCTATAATTCCATTTACAATTAGTAAGGATAAATTTGAAAGTTTTAGTTTAAATATATGAGTTTTCCTCGAAATACGCATCACGCTATCTCGAGGCTAATCAAGTGATTATTGTGTTAACACCATCAACACTTACACTCATCTCGAAGCGATCCAACATTCCATATTATTCAAATCAAACTTATAGTTTTATTTATATATATTTATATATATAAGTTATATATAAATATATATAACACCTTGTGTACTTTCTCGCCAATAAATTCACAGGACATGCCTTCAAGTATTCTCGGGTATGCATATTCATTTCACGACCCCTTCGTTGCAATTGGTGTACCGATTACTTATTGTTTAATGATTTATTTATTTCTCAATAATAGGATTGTGTATAAATTCCGTTTTTATAATACAACCTATAAATTCAATAAACATTCTAAACAAACAAAAGTTGTCACATAAACACACGCACATGCTAATCGAGGTAAGCCGGACTTAACCACAAGCCTAATTTGGGTAAATTATGATTTGGATTAACACTAATCACCAGCTTAATGTAATGGGTCGTTACGCGAACCCCACTAGACCATATTCAGTATGTTGGGATCCCTTAAGTGGGCTTCTCGAACCTCCTCCACTGGTCCATCACCCAATAGCCCTCGTGGTGGTCGACATGGACCTATGATCCATCGACACGTGCATCAAAGACAAGCAGCTCAAGTTGCAATTCACTCAGGGTGGCCATGCCACGTGCTAGGGCCTAGTGATATAATACATCCACTGAGCCTTCATATATATATCTAGAAATCAAAATACATATGTAAATAATTAAGTCACAACCTGCGTCAGATGATTTACCCTCGACGGCTGACCTATCGCGTGAGCTCTCTCTCGAGTTTGATCTGGCTCTAATGGTGGTGGTGATGCCATCCAACAATTAGTTCTAAGATGTCCAGTCTGTCTACATCAGAAACATCGAATCGTCTTCAAACTCCCCGTCTGACCCAAATCTCTGACTCTGACTTAGGCCTCTCTAACCCCTGTCACGACCTCCCTATTCCCGACCCTATTGGTAATGTAGTGTCTGATGTATGGGCTGCTCTACAGATGTGGCTGCAATAGAGTGTACGGCTTGTCTATCATCATTTCTGTACCGATTCGACTGATAGACATCCCTGCAGTCTCAATCATCTCTGTGGTCTCTCTCAGACTAGTCTCTTTCGCTTTCGGTCTAACCTGAAACTTTAATCAAATTGTCCCTTAGAATCAATAGCTGCACATATGCTATCTCCTTGCAGAAGAAAGGACTCATATGTGAACGCTCAATTGTGCATCTCATGTATAGTGCAAGCCCCACTTGACACAATAGCACAGTCAATGGTCTTCTCTAATCCCCTAATGAAATAGTAAATCTACAGTCTCTTTGTCCCCACGACATCCATGGCGTACAGTAGTAGATAACGATATCTCTCCAAATACTCTAGAACTGAGCGGTTGCCCTGTCTCGAGGCAAATAAATCCTCTCAAACGTAGCTGGACCTCTGTGGGGGTATACTGTCACGGCCCGAATTTCTAATTCTAGTGTAATCTCTTAACCAGAATTAAATGACTCGTGACGTAGAACTCGCATCAAGATACGTGCGTTACCGAGGCAAGATGGTAGAGGTATATGCTATATTTGTAATGATCTATGTCTAGTATTTTGTATATGTGTAGACTACTAAGTCATTCCTACTTATAAATAGGTGTCGATACGAGTGTGGGAATGAGCCGGCGTGGGATCAAGGTAGAGAGTGATATGGTAAGTTGGCATAAGTCTTATAAAGCTTTTATAGTGATTTAAATGGTCTATGGTTGATAATATATTAAGTATTCATAAGTTAGTAAGTTAAAACAATAGCCACTTGATTTTCATCGAGACACGTATTGACTCATTTCAACACCAATGGAGTTACATATTGGTGTCACAAAGAATGAGTTAGCGGGACATGTGTTAATAAGTGTATCACTAGATGAGCCTTGAGATACGTGTGCATAATGAGATCAATAGTTATTAATCAACCATATCCACTTACTATGTAAAACTAGGAATCAACTCATACAACCAAATCAACTTCATTTCATTTGCTTAACGAAGAAGGAAACTTGCTGGAGAGAAGGAGAAGGGCTGGAGGAAGAAGAAAACTAGCAATCAAAGTGGGTTTGTTGAAGGAGAGATCAAGTTAAGGTAGGTGTTCATAAAACTAGGTACTATCTCCCTTTTTAATTGAAACTAGTTCTGTTTTTTGGTCAAATTTAATTAAGATTTTGCAATTGCTTTATATATTTGGATTTTTCATTTCAAGCTGATGATCTAGCTATATTAAAAGTTTAAATTTGGTTTTGAAATCATAAATATATGAATTTTTGAAGTTGTAAGACAAAAATTGAATTTCTGCATGTTGTATTAAGGATTAGTCTATGTAATTTGGTCATAACATACTCATTTTACATCCAAACCAACTCAAACTGGCATATGAGAACTTACTCAAAGGGGAAAAACTTTGCTTGACTAGAGATACTGTAATTCAAATGTTTTCATGCCCAAAGGTGAATTACGAATAGGTGCTAGAATGCAGTAGAGGAGTTTTGAAACTACAATTGTTAAAGGCATAACTTGCTACCTTCTTATCCAAATGAGCCGATCTTTTAATATGTTGTTATTGGGTATAGTTTCTGCCTTGTGACTAAAAATCACATTTTTTGGAACTATAGATTGGGAGAAATAGATTTTCTAAGTCCGCTGGTCGGATTAGATTTCAATTAGAGCTATGTTTAGTAGAAATATGATATTTCTTTCGTTTCAAATCTGAATTTTGAAAACTTAACCTTTTTGGAAAGCTAAGATAGAGCCCAACAATAATTGTATTAATGGAGGATTTAAATATTTTAACGATTTCATGCTTAAAACCGCGCTGCAATATAATACTAAAATTTTAATGTTGTTTAGTCTTGAAAGGTTATTTTGGGTTAAGGTTCCTAAACCAATTTGACTTGATTTAAACCCAACTTATTTAGATTAGTTTGATATTATGAAACTAGGGAAGTGTTCTAGGGATTCAAATACGAGTTTCGATGTGTTAGGACATCGGAGTAGCTTAGCAAATTGCATGGATTGTAAGTAAACTGATTAAGATATTTATTTACATTTCATTCTTATTCATACATTCAATTTTAGTTATTTGGATTGAATTGCCTTTGTACTTCATATGCCATGACTTATTATTTTCTCTCATTATATGAGGTTGCTTTCACGAGTTATAAGACTCTGGGTTATTGGCAAGTATACATCCCAAATGACTGACATTTGGGATAATTCTAAAGGCACAGAGTGCAATTACGACCTTCATATAGAGGTAGAGCACATCTCCATCCTTATATAGTGGAATAGGCATTAGGATAGGACTCCCGACCGGCCGGCCCTTGATCAGTACTACTTAACTTAGAGTTAGTTTCATTTTGTTTAACTAAAATATATCTTTACATGATTTCCTTTCAGCATAGGTGTTATTATTATGCATTTTGATACTTGTTAAATATTTGGGTATGTGAACAAATGTATCTCAGTGTTACTTTCTACTTTTTTGTACTCACTGTCCTTTTTATATCGGTGGGTGCAGATCCATCGAGTAGCAGGCCCGGTAAAGAAAAGATCGACGACTACCTCTGAGCCAGTGGAGTGCTGCTACGCCAGATTTTAAAGGTTTTGGTTTTTGATGTATTACTTTTATATGCCTATTATACTTTTGGGGTTGTATATAATGGTTTAAGTGATTAGTACCTTGACCATATATTGTCGTTTTCTTATATATATGCATGTGATCGTTATTCCATGGTTTTTCCACAATTGTTAGGTATCATATTAATTCTTTCGTTAATTTGTAAGACTTCAGTTGAATAAACTTGTAAGTAAGCAAAATTCACTCTGATTTATTATATTACATAAGATATTAAAACACATATTGAACATAATTTGTAAGTAGGTAAATGGTTTTGAAAAGGCTGACTAGTTTCGTGTTAAGTTCTATGAGGTGAAATTAGGGCTTAACGATGGGATTAAGCCAAGCGGTGCCCTAATCTGAGAAGGGTTCATAACAGTTGGTATCAGAGACAGGTTCTAGAATATTATGGACAGTCTATGGAATTGTCCAAAGTTGGGATATCATAGTAACATTTGGTATCATATTTTATGTTTATAAAGCTTAGAAGAGCCAAAGTTTATAGAGCTTAGGATTATGGAAAATAGTCATTCCACAAGGTGATACCGAAGCTACAATGTGTAACAAAATGCCTAACTTTTCCAATGAGTAACAAATAAGAATTTTAACAAGAAAACATAAATCTTAGTTATGGAAAACCAGATGATCATTGCCTAGAACCATTAGTTGGGAAGTGAGTGAAAGTGAGATAGGGATATTTTATTTGTACATGTTAGTTTTCTATATGTATATATGCGTTATTTACGTAATAGCTGATTCCCATTCGTTATCAACTTGCAGACATTGATGATAGATTCATGCGATAGCAGGGATACATGCGCGAGTGACAACTAGCCTTATATTCCATCAGCGGATGACTTTCAAATGCTATCTTATCGAGTAACTACTTAGGGACATCAGTTAGCAGAGTTCATTGCCGTGATGACTTCATGTTTCGTTCCACCAACGCAGACATCAGCCCCTACTACTATGACTACTTCCACAGTACCGGCAGCGATGTCGATTGTACAAACTATACTAATAGTGACAGCTCCAGTCGTCGAGACAATTTGTACACCATCTTTTACACCCCATCTTCAAGCTTGACAACAGAGGTTCAGCTGGTTAAGGATTTCATCATACTAAAGCCAGCTACTTTGACGGCCAGAGAGACTTCGAGAAGATCGAGAAGTGGGTACTGTCTCAGGAGAAATTGCACTGAGTCTTGAGGATTAAGGACAGACTCCGAGCTGAGATTTTGACGTACACTTTATAGAGAGATGCAAATGTATGGTGGCATGCAAATAGAGCTTTTGAGAGAGAGTTTGAGTCATGGGACGCCTTCAAGATGAAGTTTTACCAGTAGTACTTCCCACATGATGTAATGAAAAGGTTTAGGAAGGAATTCATGAAACTTAGATAGGGAGCTTATGAGTCTATGATGAGTTATAGAGACAGATACAACTATTTGAGGCTGTTTGCTGGAGATTTAGTGAAAGAGGATTCAGATGATGTATACAACGTTGGAGATGGATAGAGACCGTATATTGAATTTATGTGGTCCGTTCAGGTGTCAAGACTTTGGGTGCGATTTATGAGCACGCACTCTCGAAAGAGACATTATTTGGGTAGAGTTACTGATGGGACACTGTTAGTACCAGCTTTGACACATGACTAGGTTGTAGAGTTTGAGAAGAGGAGATAAAGGGGCAAAGGACCGAGGAAATTGGATAGAGGTTCCCAGAGTTCAAAGACTTCTACAGTAGTTGTACAATTTGCATCATCTCCTACACTATTGTAGACTATTGTTGGTAGGCCCCCTCTGCCACCACCAGTCAGACCTGCACTGCCATCTCCTACAACTACTTTGCTAGCTATACCTGCTCCACGTCAGCAGTAGTAGGGTGGTAGAGGTCGAGGCAGAGGTAGAGGTAGAGAACGAGATAGTTCCCGATAGGGGTAGAGATAGGCATAGGCCTAGGATCAAGATCAGGGACAGCGTAGACCAGACACTTATTTTTGGTGTGATCAAGTAAAGCACGTGATTCAAGAGTGTCCACAGCTAGCAGTCGTGATTCCATTACAAAGTCGAGAGGGCATACATATGGTTGCACAACCTAATGCAGATGCCATATAGAGACTCATTGAGGATATGGATTCCATTTGTGCTAGAGAGTTATATGCCTTGTTTAATTCAGGTTCTATAATATCTTTCATTTCTGGTCACATGATAGGCATCTTAGGGTTGAAACCAGTCAGAGTTAGCATACATTTAATTTTGAGTACTACAGCCGAAGATAGGATGTACCTTAATTGTCTTATAGAGGGATGTCTAGTAGAGTTAGGCGGGGTGGAGTTACCTGCTAACTTCAGAGTGCTCATGTTCTTAGATCTTGACGCGTTGCTAGGGATGGAGTGGCTAGCATACGCTCACATCGACTATTTTAGTAAGACAATGATATTTAAGATCCCAAAGCGTCTGATGTTAACATATAGTAGTAATATCCCAAAAGCCGAGGCCACTAAAGGTCGACTTGCGACTAGTGGAGAGATGGAGACTCTAGTATCATTATATAACATAGCAAGAGTCAAGGACCCAGACTAGAAGAGATTCTAGTTTTATGCGAGTTTTTTGACGTATTTCTGGAGGACTTACCTGGTTGACTACCACCGAGAGAGATAGATTTCATTAGTGAGTTGGTACCTGGTATTTGACCTATATCTATACCACCATACCGCATGGCTCCGCGAGAGTTTGAGGATTTAAGTAGTCAGTTGTAGGATTTGGGAGAGAAGGAATTCATCACACTTTTTGTCACTATGAGGAGCACTGGCCCTGTTTGTGAAGAAGAAGGATGGTACTTTGAGACTGTGTATCGATTATAAATAGTTGAACAAGGTCACAATCGGGAACAAATATCAATTACCACGGATTGATAACTTATTTGATCAGCTGAGAGGAGCGTAATTTTTCTTCAAAATAAACCTGAGATCAAGTTATCATCAGCTTAGGATCAGGGATGAGGATAAATTCGAAAGGCATTCAGCATGAGATATGGACAACATCAGTTTACGGTCATGTCGTTTGGCTTGACTAATGCTCCTGCCATGTTTATGGAATTGATTCCCCGAGAGATGAGACCATTTCTTGACCGTTTCATATTAGTTTTCATCGATGATATATTAATATATTCAAAGACTCGAGAAGATCATGAGCAACACCTTAGAGAGACGTTGCAGACTTTTGAGTGAGCACAACTATATGCCAAGTTCAGTAAGTGTGAATTTTGGCTATCAAAGGTCAAGTTTTTGGGACATGTTGTTGGAGCGACATATATTCTTGTAAATCCAGCTAAGATTTAGACTATTATGGATTGGCCAGAACCGACGACAGCCACAAAGATTAGGAGTTTTATGGGATTAGCAGGGTATTATCGCAGGTTTATGAAGGATTTCTCGAAGATCGCTTCACCAAGGACTAGATTGACCTACAAAGACGTCAAGTTTGACTGGTCTGAGGAATGTGAGGAGGCATTTACTTAGCTAAAAAGATCGTTGACTACCACACTTGTGTTGATATTGCCAGAGGGTAGATAAGGATGCCTGGTATATACAGATGCTTCTCGTATAGGTCTAGGTTGTGTGTTGATGCATGATAGAGGCACGGTAGCTTATGCATTTACAAAACTAAAGATATATGAGAAAAACTATCTCACTTATAACTTAGAGTTAGTGGCGGTAGTGTTTGCTTTGAAGAGATAGAGACATCATCTGTATGGAGAGAGGTTCACACTATATACCGATCATAAGAGTTTAAAATACCTCTTCAAATAGAAAGAGCTTAACATGAGATTGCGCCGATGGTTGGAATTGTGGAGTTTTTTGGGTTCATACGTAGCGGAAAATTCAAAACAACTTTTGAAAAACCCCAAAAGGATCGAAAATAAGTTCCATTAAACTAAATCAATGAAAGTAAATCATACATTTTTCTATGATTTCCTTTTTGATTTTTCGATTTCCAAAACGTTCAATTGCGCGCCCTCTATCAGAAATCCACACACAAATGGTGACCACAATTTGAAGTGCTAGCCCCAAGAGAGATTGAAAACGATTTTTCTTTCTCTAAATCCAGAGAACTCAAAAATTGTAAAACAAAAAAATTATTACTTTTTTAGGGTTTCACCATTTATTTATATATGTAGATAAGCCCTCGCTTAAAATCTTATTCGTAATACAACTATTGTACTTAGGCAGTTTTAAGCAAATTACACATATGCCCCTATTAATATGTTATCATATAACAAATCATAAGGGCATGTCATGAGTTTCATCATATAAAATTCATTAATCTGGACCAATTGAAATTGTGCAAAGCCATTCTTTGAGTGCGACCTAATAGGTTAATGTGCATTGGCAGTGAACCAAAAATTATTTTGGTACACAAGTCATAAACGGTCTCTAGCAAAGCATTATGACTATCTAAGTAGCATGAATATCGACAACGATACAACCTAATTGATAACATATATCATATCCTTTTGTCGCACGATATCCTTTGATTAAACATAAGGCATGGAAAGTCAACCTTAATGTTCAATCGTACTAGTCTCGATCTTTAGGTAAACTAAAAAATACCCAAGTGACATTGATCATATCAATTCACATGGGCTTGGCCATTATCAGTCCATCTTATCGAGGGATCTACTAATATCTCTCTCTATATTAGAGTGACAAATTCTATATTGATTACACTCCTTCACATATTATTCATACGGTAACCAATCACAATCTTTATAATTGTCTGATTAAAGACAACATTTGATTGTGTCAAATTATCATGCTCCTAATATTGAAGTCTATGGTAATCTCAAGTTGAATGACTAAATGATATACACATTACGAGTAACATCTATGACTTAATTCATGCGGTGTTCACATTGTGTGTCAATCCAGTACCTATTCCCTAACAAGTACTCATGATCTTGATTTATATCCCTATACGCATGATCATCACATGACCATCAATCAAGATTCACACTAGTATGAATTTATTGTAGTTCCTAGTATAATGATCGACTAGGGACATTTAGGGTATTTCAACAAATACTCATGGATCTTAATATAAGGTAAACATGCAATCACTTATAATAAAACAACAAATAAAACCTCTATTTTCTTTACTAAAATTATAAGATAAACAATGTTTATAGATTGACCTATGGCACATGCCCTAACATTTCCCACTTGCAGTAGGACTAATCATTCATGTATCTAATACTTAATGACCTAACATGACCATCATGTTTCGCTTGTGGAAGAGCCTTCATCAAAGGATCTGTAACATTGTCTTATGTTGAAACTTTGTAAATCTTCACGTGTTCCCTCTCAATGATTTCTCGAATTAGATGAAAACGTTTAAGTATATGTTTGGATCGGTGGTGTGATCTTAGTTCCTTGGCCTGTGCTATCGCCCCATTGTTGTTACAATACAAGAAAATGGGGTTAGCTATACTCGAAACCACACCAAGTTCTGATATGAGCTTTTTTATCCGAACTACCTCCTTAGCTGCATAGGACACTGCAATATATTCAGCTTATGTTGTAGAATTTGTGATAGTTTCTTGCTTCGAACTTTTCCAGCTCACTGCGCCTCCATTTAAAGTAAACACATATCTAGACTATGATCTGAAGTTATATATATATCAGTTTGAAAACTTGGATCTGTGTAACCACTTATAACATGCTCGTCTTCCAAACTCCCATAGATCAAAAAGACTTCTTTAGTCCTTCTCAAGTGCTTAAGAATGTTCTTTACTGCTATCCAGTGACTCTCACCAAGATCAGACTGATGTCTGCTTGTTGCGCTCAAAGCATATGATACATCAAGTCGATTGCCTAACATGGCAAACATGATGGGTCTAATAGCTGATGCATATGTAATCGTATTCATGCGCTCTCGCTAATCATTAGTCTTCAGACATTGAGTCTTGCTGAGATTTATACCATGAGACATTGGCAATGACCCTCTTTTAGAGTCTTGCATACGAAACCTATTTAGTACCTTATCTATAGAAGCACTCTGATTTACACCGATCGGCTTTTTAGATCTATCCTTATAGATCTTAATCCCAAGGGTGTAGGGTGCATCTCCTAAGCCTTTCATTGAGAAATACTTCCCTAACCAATACTTGACACTCTGCAAAGTTGGGATGTCATTTCCAATGAGTAATATATCATCAACATACAGCACCAGGAAAGCAACCATGCTCCCACAGACCTTCTTGTATACACAAGGCTCATTTTCATTTTTAATGAAACTAGATTCCTTAATTGCTTTATGAAAACGAAGATACCAACTCCGAGAAGCTTGATTTAATCTATAAATAGATCTTTAAAGCTTGCACACCTTCCTAGAAGTCTCAGGATGAACAAACCCTTCAGGATGTATCACATACACGTCCTCAAGTAACTTTCCATTTAGAAAAGTTGTTTCGACATCCATTTGTCATATCTCATAGTCATAATATGCGGCTATGGCAATTAGAATTATAATGGATTTAAACATGGCTACAGGAGAAAAAGTTTCATCATAATCAACACCTTGAATCTATTTGAAACCTTTTGCTACTAGTCGTGCTTTATAAGTATGCACATTGCCATCCATGTCAATTTTCTTCTTCAAAACACATTTACATCCAATGGTCTTACCACCTTCAGGTATATCGACCAAGTTCCAAACTTGGTTATCATATGTGGATTGAATCTCAGAATTCATGGCACTAAGCCATTTATCCACCTCAGGGCTAGAAATAGCCTCCTGATAAGTAGTAGGTTAATTTTGATTTATAAGCAATACCTCACTACTATCAATAATAAGAAATCCAAATCTCACAGGCTGATGTCTTACCCTATCAGAACTATGAGGGTTGTGTTATACATGTGGAAGATCAATTGGTTCAAGACTTAGTTGATCTCCCAATTGCGGTTGAATGTTTATTTGTGGTTCTTAAATTTCATCAAGACTTACTTTATTATCACTATTTTCTTTTGAAATAAACATTTTTTCCATAAAGACATCATTCCGAGCAACAAGCACTTTGTTCTCAGCGGGATTATAAAAGAATATCTTCTAGTTTCTTTAGGATAACTAATGAATACATACTTGGTAGATTTAGCTATTAAGTTTTCTAAGATTTGTCGTCATATCAAAACCTCACAGCCCCAAATATTAATGAAAGACAAACTTGGTTTTTTCCTAAACCACATCTCGGTGGTGTTTTATCAACCGCTTTAGAAGGAACATAATTTAGTGTAAACGCAACATTTTCTAGTGTGTAACCCTAAAAGGAAATAGGAAGATCTGAAAGACTCGTCATAGATCGAACCATATCCTATAAAGTTTAATTTCTCCTCTCAGAAACACCATTCCATTATGGAGTTGCTGGGGGAGTTACCTGTGAGACAATGCCACAGTTTCTAATATGATCATCAAACTCTTGGCTTAAATATTCACCACCTCCATCTGATCAAAGTGCTTTAATAGTTTTACCAAGTTGATTTTGCACTCCGTTCTGAAATGTTCAAAATACTCATGTTTCATATGATTCAAATTCAAATGAATCTAGAATTCCATCTTTATGGAGTTTGAGTTTAGAAATGCATTTCTCATTAATATGGTCAAGGCGATAATGCCAAAGTTAGGTTCGATTCAAATCATTTCACTTGAATCTCCTTGTATTTACGTTAAGAATGTCAGTATCAGTGGACCTTTTCATGTTTAGAATATAAAGGCTATCACACAAATCAGCATTCGCATAAAAAATGTCTTTACAAGAAATGGAGCATTTATTATTCGCAATAATAAAATTAAAACCATCTAAATCCAAACATGAAACTTAAATGATGTTTCTGCTCAAGGCAGGAACATAATAACAATTATTTAAAACTAAAATTAGTCCACTAGGTAAAATTAACTCATATCATCCTACAGCCAATGCATCAACCTTTACTCCATTTTCAACTCGTAAGATGACTTCTCTTTTCTTTAGCTTTCTACTTTTGGTGAGACCCTACACATTAATAAAAATGTGAGATCCATATCCAGTATAAAATACCCAGGAATCACTAGTAGACAAGTTAACTTCAATAACGTAAATACCTAAAGCAATAGTCTTCTTTTTCTTTAGATCTTCAAGATAAAGCTTGCAATTTCTGAACTAATGTCCAAGTGCATGGCAGAAATGAAATTTTCCTTATTTTTCCTTTTCCTTCTGGGACTATGAAGTAGAAGCAGCATAGGGCTTGACTTGTTCCATAGGCTTTGTGGCATCCATAATAGCCTTAGTAACTTTAACCTTGCCTTTGCCATTTTTCTTCAAAGCCTTTCCTTTATGAACCATTAGCACACTAGCAATGAGTTTCTTTACATTCTGCTCAGCAGTTTTAAGCATCGAATGCAACTCTGAGATAAACTTCTCCATGTTATTCATGTTAAAGTTCATCATAAATTGTGAATAACTATCAAACAATGAATTCAGGATCAAATTTGTAGCCAACTCTTGGCTTATGAGAAATCCAAGTCTGTCAAGATGAGCAATATAGCCATTCATTTTTAGAACATGACGACTAATTGACGCACCTTCAGCCATTTTGAAAAAATGAAGGTTTTTGACTGTCATGTTCTTGACTGTCTTGAGCCTTTCTTGCCTAGTTGGCTGATGGAACTTTCCCTTCAGCGTCGTAGCCATGTCGTAAGCTTCCATGAGTTTCACGTCCTTCTAAAGTTTAGGAACCATAGTTGCCAACATAATGCATGCAACATCAGTTGAGTTGTTGACATGCTTAGTATTTGCATCCTTTACGGCTCTAAAAGTATTGGCTAGTGGTTCCTCAGTAATAGGATCATTCATGACATTCAACTTGCGTTATGCTTAAGAACAATTCTCAAGTTTCTAAACTAGTCAAGAAGTTTGTCCCATACAACTTATCTTTCTCAAGGATGGATTGCAGTGACAAGGGATTAGTGTGATTTGAAGAGGCCATAGATCTACAACAAAGATTATGCAAAAGTTCATTTTAGTATAGAGGAATAAACTCTCACTAAATTAACAACCCTCCTTAAAAATGCTATGTTAATTTAAGGGGCTAAAATTCATGTTTCACATAATTACAAGACAGGTAAGGCTTGACACTTCGAATTAGGTTATTTAAATAGGTACCAACTACCAATTACATCTTATGCAACTTTTAGTTATTTATGAGATTATGACATCTTATGTCTTATCATGTTTTATATCATCTAGTGCATAAAGCCCAAAACCGTTTTGATAGCTTTATCAAGTTTAACCATTTCAAACAATAGAGTAACCGTTACTCAACTTGCCTCACCAAGATAACATAATACACTCTGCGCAGGCAGACCCATATTGATGTGATCAAAGCCTTTGACAAATGTTTGAGAATGGATGACACTTGACTTAAAATTTGAAATAGCGATTTTTTGTTTGTTTTAGTGACCATAATTAAATAAGATAAATATCATATATTATAATGCATGAATAATCATTAAAAGGTTAGGAAATCATACTAATAATGACTATTGTACGAATTTCCTCAAACAACAAATTTCAATTCCAAAAATTGAAAATCGCCTAAGATTTCTCATAATTTATTCAATCCAATCAACCAAAACTTCCCTTTATTTTAATTCTGAAAATATTAATTAAAACAATTTTAATTATCTCAAGCCCACAATGAACTTAATATCTTATCCTAATCTAATTAGAATTTAAGATACTTTGAATCCTTATCCAATTAGGATTTATTTTATATCTCACCTATCTTATATGATTTGTAATTCTAATTCAATTAAAAGTCTATCTCCTATCTTGTAGGAATATCTCGAGATATTAATAATGCATTCAATATTAGAATCATATTAAATTAATCATATTAACCTAATCATGATCTCCATCATGGAAACATACATAATTATTGAATAAAACAAAATATGTGTTCAAGATCAGAATCATATTAACCTAAACTTGAAGTCTACCATGAACATACAAAATTTACACCATTCAATATAAAAAGCATATTTTAATCGAAATATTCTAAACATGAATACTATCATTGAATCATATCATGCGATGTATCAATATACATGAATTAACAACATGTTTAAAATCGATTCTTGGTAACAATTATCATAGAATCTATATGTATATCATATATACATTAATGAAGATTATGTTTTCACACATATATCATATATAAATCAGAGAAAACATGCAAACGTTTGATAGAACCAAGTATAATGCTTTGATACTACTGTTAGGTTTTTGGGGTCATACGCAGTGAAAAATTCAAAATAAATTTTGAAAAACCCCAAAAGGATCGAAAAGAAGTTCCATTGTACTAAATCTACGAAAGTAAATCATACCTTATTCCGTTATTTCTTTTTCTTATTGTTCGATTTCCAAGACGTTCAAGTATGCGTCATCTATAAAAATTCACACACGAACGGTGACAACAAATTGGAGTGCTAGCTCCAATAGAGATTGAAAATGATTTTTCCTTATCTCACTAAATCCACATAACTCAAAAATTGTAAAACGAAAAAAATGATGACGTTTTTAGGATTCCACCCTTTATTTATATGTATACATAAGCCCTCGCTTAAAATCCTATTCGTAATACAACTATTGTATTTAGGCAGTTTAAGCAAATTACACATACACCCCTGTTAATAAGTTATCATATAACAAATCATAAGGGCTTTTATGTCATGAGTTTTATCATGTAAAATTCATTACTCTGGACCAATTGAAATTGTGCAAAGCCATTCTTTGAGTGCGACCCAATAGGTTCATGCGACGTGGCAATGAACCAAAAATCATTTTGGTATACGAGTCATAAGCGGCTTCTAGCAAGACATTATGACTACCAAAGTAGCATGAATATCAACATCGATACAACCTAATTGATAACATATATCATATCCTTTTGTCATGCGATGTCCTTTGATTAAACATAAGGGATGAAAAGTCACCCTTAATACTCAATCGTACTAGTCTCAATCTTTAGGTAAACTAAAAAACATCCAAGTGACATTGATCATTTAAACTCACATGGACTTGGCCATTATCAGTATATCTTATCAAGGGATCCACTGATATCTCTCTTTATACGAAAGTGATAAATTCTATCTTGATTACACACATTCACATATTATTCACACGGTAACCAATCACAATCTTTATAATCTTTTAGTTAAAGAGAACATCTGATTATGTCAAATTATCATGCTTCTAATATTGAAGTCTATGGTAATCTCAAGTCGAAAGACTAAATCATATACCTTTCATGAGTAACATCTATGACTTAAAATATGTGGTGTTCTCATAGCGGGTCAATTCAATACCTTATGCCCTAACAAGTACTTATGATCTTGATTTGTATCCCTATACACATGATCATCACTTGACCATCAATCAAGATTCACAATAGTCTTAATTCATTATAGTTCCCAGTATAATGACCGACTATGGACATTTAGGATATTTCAACAAATACACATGGATTTTACTATAAGGTAAACATGTAATCACTTATAATAAAACATCAAATAAAACCTCTATTTTATTAATTAAAATTATAAGATAAATAATGTTTGTAGATTTACCTAGGGCACATGCCCTAAAAGGAATTTCTGAAGACTACGAGTTTTCTCTGGAATATCACCCAAGAAAAGCTAACGTAGTTGTTGATGCACTAAGTAGGATGTTGGTTAGAGATGTTGAGGTTGTTAGACAACATATGACACATGAGTATGTATTACTCGAGGCACCGACGATAATGACTAAATCAAATTTTCCTACTGATACTCGGGTGATGTTTTGTGCATAGATGAGGCTTCAGATAGTTTCTAGTTGAAAAGTGTTAGAGGGACAAAAAGCTTACATCTTATACCCGAGATTCAGTGAGTTGGCCTCGAGTACTAAGTGTAATGACTGGAAAAAGACGATGAATCATTGTTTGACATTCAGAGGCAGATTGTGGATATTGGCAATGACAGAGTTAAAGGATTAGATTCTTTAGGATTCACACCATTTTCGATTCACTGTTGATCCAGGTAGGACCAAAATGTACCATGACATGAAGAGAGGTTTTTTGTGGCCTGAGATGAAAAAAGACGTATTGGAGTTTATCAAGAACTATAAGATCTGCCAATAGGTGAAAGCAGAGCATCGTAGACTTAGAGGATTGTCACAACAGTTTCCCATTCCATGATGTAACTAGGTAGACATAGCCATTGAATTTGTTAGAGGATTGTCGAGGATTGCCCATCGACTCGATTCCATCTAGGTGATTATGGACAGATTAACGAAATCTGCCCATTTCATACCAGTTGCAGCTTATTACAGATTTGACTAGTTGAGTGTATTGTTCGAGAGAGATATTATTAGGTTGCATGGGGTACCACGTCAACAAAGATGCTTTGTATACGTCTAGGATGTGGTGGAGTATGCATGAGCAGTATGGTACGCACCTATAGTTTAGCATAACTTTTCACAAATTGAAAGGTTGATTCAGACTCTCGATGATATGCTCGGGGTTTGTGTACATGAATTTGGCGGATCATGGGAGGAGTACCTACCATTGTGTGAGTTTGCATACAACAACAGTTATCAGGCTAGCATTAAGATGGCATCATTTGTGGCTTTATATGGCAGATTGTGTCGCTCACTATCTTATTGGGCTTAGCCAGAGGACCAGAGACATTATAAGGGCTGAAATTGTTATACACCGCATGGAGAAGGTATGACAGATATGCCAAAGCCTTAAGGGAGCCCAAAAGAGGCAAAAGAAGTATGCAGACACATATCACAACAATCTCACGTATGACGAGGGAGCCTTGATATATCTTAAGGTTTTTCCTCGAAAGTTTTTTCACAGATTTGGTTTGAAAGGCAAGTTAGCACCAAGATTTATCGGGCCTTTCAAGATCAATAAATGGGTCGGTAAGGTTGTTATGAGCTTAAGTTACCTTATCCAGTGTTCCATATCTCTATGCTTCGATTGGCCAAGTCGAAGGCAGGCAAGAGACCGATAGTGAACTTGAGTCGATTGATTTGAGTGAGGATGTATCTTATGCGGAGTACCAATAAAGATCCTAGACAAGAGGGTAGAGCAGTTGAGAGGCAAGTCTATCCCGAAGGTGTTAGTCAAGTGGCAGTTCCATGAAAACTCAGAACTCACTTAGGAACAGGAAGACTATACGCGAGATAAGTTTTCATACCTCTTCAAGTCAGGTGTGATTTTAAGTTAATTTTAGTTTCTAGGACGAAATCTCCATTAGTTAGGAAGAAATATCACGTCCTGAATTTTTAATTCTAGTTTAATCTCTTAATCGGATCAAATGACCTGTAACGTGGGACTCGCGTCGAGACATGTGTCATGATCGAGATGAGATGACCAAGGTATATGTTATATTTGTAATCTTGTATGTCTAGTGTTTTGTTTATGTGTAGACTACTAAGTCATTCCTACTTATGAATAGGTATCGATACGTGTGTAGGAATGTTCCTCGAGTTGAGTGTCGACGATAGATCGAGGTAGAGAGTGATATGGTAAGTTGGCATAAATCTTATATAGCTTTTATAGTGATTTAAATGGGCTATAGTTGATAATATATTAAGTATGCCTAAGTTAGTAAATTAAAATAATAGCCACTTGATTTTCATCAAGACACATATCGACTCATCTCAAGACCAATAGAGTTACATGTTGGTGACACATCGCATGAGTTAGTGGGACATTTGTTAATAGGTGTATCACTAGATGAGCCTCAAGACATGCATGCACAATGATATCAATGGTTATTAGTCAACCATATCCACTTACTATAAAAGCTAGTAATCAACTCATACAACCAAATCAACTTCATTTCATTTGCTTAATTGAGAAAGAAACATGCTGGAAAGAAGGAAAAGGGATGGAGGAAGAAGAGGACTAGCAACCAAAGTGGGTTTGGTGAAGGAGAGATCAAGTTAAGCTAGGTGTTCATAAAACTAGTTACACATCTCCCTATTTAATTGAAATTAGTTCTGATTTTTAGTCAAATTCAAAGGCTAGATTAAGATTTTGCAATTGGTTTACATATTTCGATTCTTCATTTCAAGCTGATAATCCAGCTATATTAAAGTTCTTAATTTGGTTTTGAAATCATAAAGATATGATTTTTTTGAAATTGTAAGACCAAAATTAAATTCTTGCATGTTGTATTAGGGATTAGTCTATGTAATTTGTTTATAACTTTCTCATTTTGGATCTAAATCGACTCAAATCGGTGTCATTTGAAAGCTCACTCAAAAGGAAACAATTTGCTTAGACAGAGATGTTGTAATTCAAATGTTTTCATGTCCAAAGGTGCTCTACAAGTAGGTACTTGAATGCAGTATAAAGTTTTGAACTAAAATTGTTAAAGGCATAACTCCCCACCTACTTATCCAAATGAGATGATCTTTTAGTATGTTTTTATACGGTATGGTTTCTGAATTATGACTAGAAATCATATTTTTTGGAACTATAGATTTGGAGAAATAGATTTTTTAAATCCGCTAGTTAGATTAGATTTCAATTAGAGCTATGTTTAATAGAAACATGATATTTCTTTCATTTTAAATTGGAATTTTGAAAACTAATCCTTTTTGGAAAGCTAAGATCGAGACCAACAATCTTCGTTGTAGTGGAAGATTTTGATATTTAGACAATTTCATTCATAAAATCACGCTGCAATATAAGACTAAGATTTTAATGTTGTTTAGTCTTAAAGGGCTATTTTGGGTTAAGGTTCCTAAACCCATTTGACCTGATTTAAACCCAATTTATTTGGATTAGTTTGGTATCAGGAAACTAGGGAAGTGTTTCGGGATTCAAATATAAGTTTTGAGGTATTGGGAGACCGAAGTAGCCTATGAAATTGCGTGGATTGCAAGTAAACTAATTGATATATTTATTTACATTTCATTATTATTCTCATTACATGAGGTTGCTTTCATGGTATTATCGGGGTGATGGATGCTTAAGTCGTAGTAATCGATACCGCAGGTACTGTAGGAGCTACTGCTACAACCTGAGCCTTGACTTAATGGAGAATCTCTGCCAACTAAGCATTATAAGTCGTAAGTCGGTCATCGAGACGCAGTGTAGTGGTGAGGGCTAGTGGCCCTAGCCGGTCGCTAATCTGACCAATTTCTAGCGAAGTAATAAGTTGTTCTTCTATCGTTATCTGCATCAAGAAGTGTGCGTCGCATCAACCTCGATATTTATATACGTATATTGTATAACATACGGTAAAACTTAATACGTATATGAATCCTAACTTTACCTGCCTCATAAATCATTTCCCAACTAGGGTTTGAGGTAAGTACATCGGGTTTCCACATGTAAGGTTTTGTTCAGTTTTATTCTCTTTCATTAATTCTCGAGGTTCCTCGAACCATTTCTCCAATACCAACTTTTTCAGCCCCACGCCCCGAGGACGCCGAGTACGCTGCTAAGAGGGTCTCGCATCCCTGCAGAAGTCTGTCACCACATCAACACTCCTTAATGTGCATGCTATTCATCGTGTTCTTTATATTATTTGCCAATTATTTGAGATATACATTAAATCATAAGTGTGGCTTGTGTTTTTTAAATTTGCAGGTAGGTAACCTGTAAATTTACAGCATAAATTTTAAAGTACATAAACATGGATTTTCATTAACTTTTAAGTTTTACAGAAGATCGATCATACTGTGGAAAACTCGGAATAGAGTATAGTGTATATATGGCGACAAAAGTAAATATATACAAGTACAGGTGTCTCATAAGCCTTCTAGAAACTCAAAATATATAACAAAATACGCAAATACAAATACCTAAGAGTAGTGTGGTGAATAGTGGGCAAGCTCAAAGACACTCGCCAAGAATCCCTTTACCCTTACTCGTAGAAGGATATGCATTCAGCCATCACAACGAAGTAGATGACGAGTCCAGTGAATAAAATCCCAAGGAAATTCATTGAGCATTCATATGATAAAGTAAAGGAAATCCAATAAATAATGTTAAATAAACAAGCGGAATGTAAATAAGCAGTTGTAAATGGATCATCGCATGAGTAAAAAATAATAAAGTGCAAACTTGTGTGCCCGTCCTGGTCATACTAGACTATACTTTGGATACCCTCCCCAGGATCCCTCTAGTGGGTGCACCTAACTGGTTCCATCACTTGGTCCTCTCGGTGGCTGACGTAAACCCACGACCCACCAACACCGTATCAAAAAGTAGATCGGGTCATTATTCACCGAAGACTCCTGATATACATGTTATGGTCTTGCATGTAATAGACATAAAATGGAATACTCGTCGAAATTAAACTCAACCAACCATACAAGCAATAACACGGATCTAGATAACTGGAGTAAATAGGGAATATAACAAGAATACATGAACGGATAGAGTAAAATAGTAATGAAAGCAAGTAAATACTCAAGTGATGTTCCATTAGTTTTACAAACCTGACTGCACACTATACACAACTCGATTGCCTCACATGCGCGCCTCATACCCGACTCCAAATCTCGAACTACGAACTCCTTAGTCTCTAGTTTCCTATTATGTCAATATAACCATGTTATAGCCTAATAAATGGGTTTTTAGAACACTCGAATCGAAAATAAGATTATTTAGTTTTATTTTCCATAATTTCCATAATGTACAACATATATAGTTGTGACATCCCTTTCTCAAATTAGGGCACCGCCTGACTTAATTTCGTCATTAAGCCTTAACTTCATCACGTAAGACTTAACAAGGAATTATTCAGCCTTTCCAAAACCTTTCTACTTACCAATTAATTTTTTTTCAAATAAGCATTTTCTTATCTTATGTCAATTAATAAATCAAAGTTAATTAAAAGTTTACAAACTTAAAGTTTATTTAGCGAAAGTCTTAATAATTTAGCGAAAGCTTTTAACATGATACCTAAGAATGTGGAAACCAGGAATCAAAGATCACATGCATATCTATACTATTATAATAGCAATCCCCAAACGGTTAACCGTGAGGCCTTTTTGGCTAAATCTCCCAAGTGTGCCCTTATTAACTTAAATGAAAACAATTCAAAATAAGGACAATTTCGTAAGTGAATTATCGAATCTAATTTAATTGACGGTTTCACATAAAAAAAATCTTCAAAATTGGCAGTTCCGTAAAACGAATTGAAAAACAAAATGGGGTTCCTCTCATGGTGGAAGGGGGAAAGGAGGCGAATAGCCAAAACCGACGAAAAGAGATATCAAGAAAACCAGCTCCTCGACCGCCGTCTTCGATTTCTTCTTCTTCATCTTCTTCATCAGATTCGTCTTCTTCATCGTCGCATCGCGACCGCCGTCTTCGCCGATTCGCCGAAAGAACAGGGACAAAACCAGCTCCGCGACCGTCGTCTTCGATTTCTTCTTCTTCATCTTCTTCATCAGATTCGTCTTCTTCATCGTCGCGTCGCGACCGCCGTCTTCGCCGAAAGAACAGGGACTCCATCAAGATCCGCAAGAAGAGGGAGTCGCGATCGAAGCCAGAAGAAGGCATCGCAACTGCGGCCACGCCTCTTCTTCCTCTTCATCCGATTACAGGTCCTGAAAAGAGATATCAAGAAAACCAACTCCGCGAGATCTTCAATGCCGACCGCATCGTCTTCGATTTCTTCTTCTTCATCTTCTTCATCAGATTCGTCTTCTTCATCGTCGCGTCGCGGCCGCCGTCTTCGCCGAAAGAACAGGGACTCGATCAAGATCCGCAAGAAGAGGGAGTCGCGATCTAAGCGCAGAAGAAGGCATCGCAACGGCGGCCACACCTCTTCTTCCTCTTCGTCCGATTACAGGTCCATTCTTGGTTTTTTTTTTTTTTATTCAGCAATGCTGATTTGGGGGTTTATGAGGGTTTGAACTTTGATACTGAATTTGAGTTGGGAAGTTGCGATTTTTCGTCTAATTGTAGGACATCCTTACAAAAAAAAAATGAATTGAATCTACAACAACGTCAAAAACTGGTTTTTTTTTTGAATCCCACATATTTAGCGATTTTATTTGAGAGTTTCTAAAACTGGTTTTTTTTTTAATCCTTTATATCCACTTTTGATGGAATGGTAACTTATCGTATCTTCTCCTCTTCTACTTATTCCCATTTTTTTCAGATTGATCTGCATCAACTGCTCCAACAGTTTCTGGCCTTGCCAATCAATCTACAACAACGTCAAAAACCCAAAAACAAATCAAATCAGCGTCGATTCCACCACAGATTTCAATACAAACAACGATTTCATCGGTTCTTTCTTCTCGAATCGGATGATTCTCGGATCCGATCGAATTTTCATGCTATTTTTTCGCAATTACCCTAGAAGTTGAAATTGAGCGAGAGAGAGAGAGGACTTACAGTGAGAACGCAGAGTTCGGTGAATCGCAGAGTTGACGACGCTACAATAGGTGAGGTAAGTGTAAAATTTAATTTTTTTCCTATTCGGTTGATTATCTTCTTCAATTCTTTAATAATTCTTCATCATCACACAATAACCATTTATCTAAAAAATATTTATGATCTAAAAAAATAACATGTATTTTGTTAGAAGTGTTTGTAATAAATTTTGAAGTATTTTGTTAGATATACATACTTTTACAATCTAAAAAATTCCTCCATGTAGACCATTTCATTATATTGATCAACAAGCTTAGGCCCTCAACTGATCTTGCTCTATCCAGAATGGGGCGAGTGTAAGCCTTTCTATAAAGATTAATTGTGAGGTGTTGGTTAAAAAGGTGATCATAATATTAAAGACATGTAGGACCTCTTTTTTCTTACATGAACAAGACATGTCTTTGCACATACTTCCCTTTGATTTGATCATGTAGGGTCATCACCCCATTACCTCTCTTATCTCACTTTCATCAATTCTACTACTAATCACTTCTCCAGCCATGCATGATGTACGTATATCCGATCCTTAAAAGAAAAATATATTTTCCATTTCAACTCTTACAGGTTGGAACTAACACAATAGAAGCAGCATAACATATCTTTATAAATCAAATTAAGGGTGTTGAGATTCCTAGCACTTCAAGGCCCCAAAGTTATACAAAATACAATTACGCAAATGTAGATCCTCCGATTTTTTTCTTTTTCACTTAAAAAATGACTACAATGGGGAATAATTACTACAGAGATTTGTCTGAGAAGACTAATAGTCTTTTATTTTTTTTTAATGGTATGATATGATATGTAAGTTGAAGTTTGATTGCATTGGGAGGAGAGTAATGGTAGCTCTTCAAGCATGTGAGCTATCTTGGGAATAAAAAAATTGATTGATGAGGTGGAAGTTTAGGTGTCAAAACTTTGGTGTGTGAAAGAGGGCAGAGGAAGGTGTTTATCATCATTAATTGAATTCTAACAACTGGTTGTGAGACCATAAAGCAAATTTGATTCACATTTAACAACCTCAACATACTGGGGCTACCTTATTAACTAAAGTAGTGGAAAAGCTTTAAATTAGATTTGTTTTGAAAAAACTAAAATCAACCAATTCTTTTTTGAAAAAAAATTGAAACAAATTTTTTATTTATAGATCAATATTAGAGCATAGTACCATAGGCGATCATTTTTGAACAAATTCAATTAGCGAATTGCAAGAATATATAACCGTGATAATTCCATAACCATAGTGACAAAAGGGCTTCATCGATAAACACATTAGACTCTATCATTTTTTTTTTAGATTTTTGTTTTTATCAATACTATGGCTATCTTATGGTACATTAATAGGTAAACCGTTTGCATAAAGTTACATCAAAAAGTCTCCACTAAATTAAGAGTTCACATAATAACCATTGATCTAAAAAAAAATTATGATCTAAAAAAAATAAGATGTATTTTGTTAGAAGTAATTGTAATAAATTTTGAAGTATTTTGTTAGATATACATACTTTTACAATCTAAAAAATTCCTCCATGTAGACCATTTCATAATATTGATAAACAATTCAATAATATAGTTGCTACCATGAATGAACAACGGAATCGTCGTCGTTTATCTCAAAGGCAACGACGTCAAAATATGTCAAACTCAGCTAGAGATCACCTACTCGCAGCTCGACGAAATCAAGAGACTCCTGAGACTATTTAACAAAGGAATGTTCGACATCAAAGATATTTACAACGCTACAATTCCATAGAAGGTACATACAATTATATTCTTAATTAATTTATCCACTACTTCTTTTATATGTTCTTACTAATATAATACACCATGTTAATTATTATGTATTTTATTGGTACATCTACAAGTAATTTTGCAAAATATAATACAACCGCTTCAAGGTTGACGCACATTCGTCAAATTGCTAGGTCAAGGTCTTCCGAAATGGAAGGTACCAATTAAATTAAATTTTTTTTCCAAATATAATGAATTATTTTATTTTCCTCAGTTAACTTAAATTTTTTTGCTTTACAGCTACCTCTACCAGTAACATTGTCAACCATTCAAGAACCTTAAGATTACCATGTATTCGTCAACAAGCAAGGTTACTTTGCAACCAAAGAGATGGTAATTATATGTTACTGTCATTTACTATATTTTAAATTATGCTATTTCTATTAATATTATTAATTGTATACAAATTTTAATTTCATGTAGGTTCCATTACTACTACGCAAAGCAATCAAAATTTAACGTTGCTTAATAATTGTCGAGTACCATGTTCAAGTTCTTCTAACGCTAGACCATTTCCTAATAGGCATAATAGTGGTAGAAATTTCCCACACATTACAACTTCCAAACTATAATACTTGAACAACCCGAGAATTTGTTCATATTGTGGAGCCAGATTATTTGTTCATGAGACCTTAGATTTGTGTTGCTCTAATGGAAAAATAAATTTACCAACACCCGAAAATCCACAAGAATTAATAAACATATTTCTAGATCAAACTGATGAAGGTAAACATTTTAGAGAAAACATACGTTCTTATAATCATGTTTTTTGCTTCACCTCTATAGGAGTTAATATAGACGAAAACTTAGCAAGTGGCGCACAAGGAGTCTTTACTTATCGTGCGCAAGGATCTATTTACCATAGAATAGGAAGTTTATTACCAATAAATGAATCAAGACCAAGATTCTTACAAATGTATATATATGACACTCAAAATGAAATTGAACACCGACATCAAGAGCGAGACATAACACGACCAAGTCTATTACATAAATTAAAATTAATATTAGATGCACACAATCCTTATGTTCAAGTATTCCGTCTATTAGGTAGACGTGAGGATGTGATGAACTGTAGACTACTAATACAAGAAGTAAGGGTTAATCGACATATTCATGCTTTACCTTCAACACCACAAGTTGCGGCAATACTAATTGGAAATGATTCTTTAGAAGATTTAAGAGAAAGAGATATCATAATAGAAACTCAAAGTGGTAGCCTTCGTAACATTGCTGACACGGCCGCATACTACGATCCCTTACAATATCCTCTTTTATTTCCTTTGGGGCAACACGGTTGGCATTTGGAATTGTGTAACTCAAATCACAGAAGAATCAGCTGCAAACAATACTACTCCTATGTTCTTCAGGTACTATTACTACATTTTACTATATATCGTAATAATTTAATTTTTTTATAATTTTATTTATTACTTTTATTCCTACAAAAATTTATTTGTTTCAACAAAAACTAACTTCTTTCATATTAGTTTCGCCCATTACGCATGTCACCACTTCATTACAGTGGACGTCTTTTACAACAATATGTGGTAGACATGTATGTGAAAATAGAAACAATGCGGTTACGATATCTGAAGACAAACCAACATATCATTCGTTCCGAACTATATCAAGGTTTACAAGATGCAACGAATTCAGGAGAAACAACTGCAGGTTTATATAAATGTGATTTTAATATATTATGTATTCATTACAAATAAGTTTATTATGTTACCGTAATTTATAATATTTTGACTTTATTATTTTGAAGGTAATATTGGTAGAAGAATAATTCTTCCTCATCATATACTTGGCAAATCAAGAGATATGTATAACCGCTACCAAGATGCAATGGCAATCGTCGGGAGGTATGGAAAACCCGACCTTTTTATTACCATCACTTGCAACACTAATTGGTTGGAAATTACCCGAGAACTATTACCTGGACAAAAGGCTCAAGATAGACCTGACGTAACAACTAGAGTTTTTCGATCAAAACTAGAAGAATTGAAACATGACTTATTTGTTAGAGGTGTGTTAGGTAAAGTAATAGCTCATGTACATGTTATTGAATTTCAAAAGAGGGGATTGCCACATTCACATTTGTTGCTAATTTTAGAAGAAAGTGATAAGTTAAATTGTCCTGATAATTATGACTCTTTAGTTAGAGCGGAAATTCCATGTCCTTTAACCGAGTCTAGGTTGTATTCTATAGTAACAAAACATATGATGAATAACCCATGTGGACCGTTAAACACTAACGCAATATGTATGAAAAATAATAAATGTACAAAATCATATCCGAAATCTTTTGTTGCATCTACGTCACAAGGTAATGATTCATACCCTATATATAGGCGGCGCGACGATGGAAAACAAGTCACAATAGGTAATAGAACTTTAGACAATCGTTGGGTGGTTCCATATAACTCTTACTTACTTTTAAAATATAACTGTCATATAAATGTAGAAATTTGTTCAAGCATAAAATCCGTCAAATATTTGTACAAATATGTCTATAAAGGTCCAGATCGCGTTGCTTTTGGAGTATCTACACATACAAGTAGAGATGACGAGATAGCTCAATTTGTTAATGCTAGGTGGATCTGTGCTCAAGAAGCTTTGTGGAGAATATTCAAATTTCAATTGAATGGAATTTCACCTTCGGTAGTTGGACTACAAATACACTTACCTAATCATCAACAAGTCCAATTTAATGTAGATGAGTCTATAGAAGACATATTAAATGATAGTGATAGATCAAAAACTATGTTGACAGAGTTTTTTAAGAAAAATGCTATTGACTCGTATGCAAGGCAATACTTATATTACGAATTTCCACAAAGATATTGGTGGAATCAAAGACTTAAACAAAGGACTAGAAGACAAAATATTCGTAAGGTAGTTGGTAGAATGTACACTGCTTCACCATTAGATAGAGAACGCTACTATTTAAGATTATTACTCAATCATGTTAGGGGACCTATATCTTTTGAAGATTTGCGTACAACATTGATGGATTTACATTTGAAACATTTAAACAATCATGCTGAAAAAGAGGTTTACTAGAAGATGATGATAGTGTTACTCAATGCTTGCGAGAAGCTGCAAATGTACATATGCCACGTTCTTTAAGAAGACTATTCGCTACTATTTTAGTTTTTTGCGAACCAATTAGGGTACGTGAGTTATGGGATGAATTCAATACGTATATGATTGAAGATTACAAAAATGCAAATAAAAACGACCACTCTCTAAATGAATCTTTCTTTCTAAATTGTTGCCTTAAAGATTTAACCAATTATCTCTCACAACATCAAAAAAATATTACTGATTACGATTTACCCCAACCAACTTCTGAATCAATAAACAACATAAACAAATTTATAGTTGAAGAAAAATCTATTAAAATATCGAAAGAAGATTTAGATTCAATAAGAAAATTAAACAGTCAACAACAAAATGCATTTGATAGTGTCGTCCATAGCATCGATAGTCGTGCACATACAATTTTTTTTATAGATGGACCTGGGGGTACAGGAAAAACCTTCTTATACAAATCAATCTTAGCATACAAATCAATCTTAGCATACATACGTAGTAAATGATTAATTGCATTGGCTACAGCTACATCAGGTATTGCTGCAATGTCATTGCCCGGGGGTCGTACTGCACATTCAAGATTTAAGATCCCTATTCTATTAGATTCCACTTCAACATGTTTCATCAGCAAACAATCGGACTTAGCAGACCTAATACGACATGCTTCTCTCATTATTTGGGATGAAGCAACTATGGCTCACAGACACGCTTTAGAGGCTTTGGATAGAACACTACGAGATATTACTGATATAGATGATTTTTTTGGTGGAAAAAACATAGTATTAGGAGGCGACTTCCGACAAGTATTGTCGGTTGTCCCAAATGGTACAAGATCTGAAACCATAGACGCCTCTCTCATTAGAGCACCATTTTGGAAAAACGTAAAAAAAAAAAAAAATTAATGAACAATATGCGTGCTATAAATGATTGTTTGTTTGCTGATTTTTTGTTGCGAATAGGAAACGGAAAGGAAAATTCTATTAAAGAAGATATGATTAGAGTACCCGATGAAATAAATATTCCTTGGCGAGGAGATCAAACAATACATGACCTAATAGATTTTACATTTTCATCATTAGACGAGAGTTCTAATAACAAAGAATACATAATCAATAGGGCTATACTTACCCCAACAAATGAATCAGTTGAACAAATTAATAATTTAGTTGTCCAAAAATTCTTAGGTCAAACATATATTTATTATTCATTTGATAGTGTAGAGGACGATACCTTACATCTTTATCAACAAGAATATTTAAATTCTATTTCTCCAGGAGGATTACCACCTCATAGACTAATACTAAAAATAGGATGTCCAGTAATTTTACTTAGAAATCTAGATCCACAAATAGGCTTATGTAATGGAACCCGTTTGATTTGTCGAGTTTTTCATAGAAATATTATAGATGCCGAAATAGCTAACGGACCTTTTAAAGGAACTAGAGTTTTTATACCACGAATCCCACTAAAACCTTCAGATAATGTAAAAATGCCTTTCAAACTTATTCGAAAACAATTTCCAATAAAACTTGCATTCGCTTTGACAATTAATAAATCCCAAGGACAAACTATACCCAATGTAGGAGTTTATCTTCCTGAACATGTTTTTAGTCATGGCCAACTATATGTAGCTTTATCTAGAGGTGTGTCTTTAAGTCAAACCAAAATTTTAGTTAAAAATGGCAAAATAGATAGACATATAGGTACATTCACAAAAAATGTGGTTTATCGCGACGTCCTCCACAATTGTACGTAGCTAAGTAAAATCGTAACATATAATATATGAAAATAATTTATAATATAATAATTGTTTACAATTCTTTGCGTCTAATACGATACTGCTTCAATGGATTACGTGACAAGCAACGATGTCTCTATATAACATACGACAAGGTTAGATTTTTTGTTATTTGGAAAAAAATTACATGGTGGAATTGTTTTCGATAATTTTTATTTATTTATTTTTAATTCATATTCCTTATAATATTTTGATGAACTCTAATAGCCATGGTGGTGAGGTTTTTGTTTGAAGATGTGGTAGCAACGGCGTCAAAAACATTTTGACATAGGCGTCGTCCGTGAGATATTTCAGAAGTTTTCATAGTTGGTGTTCACAGTTTATCAAAAGAGATGAACTCACTGCCTAGGTAAGTCTTTTAGGGTTTCATCATTTTTAGTCATTTTACTGTTACTTATTTTTGCAGGGAATATAAGGAATATTATCGATGCATTTTGGACATCACTACTTGGTTGGGATCTTACATGGAGTTGATTGCGTCTTGATTTGGAGCCCCAAATTTCGTCAGGTAAGAGCCCTTATACGATAGAGTTGAACTGCCCTTGATTTTGTAACTTTGTGCATTGTTCGAGGATTGTGATTGGTGCTGCTGGCATTGTCTTCATTTTTATATTTTGTAAGGTCTTGGCTACTCCACATCTGGTTGCAACGTAGATGATACGATGAATGACTTGAGGTAATGCATTGACAGTAGTTTGTACTCCACATGTCTTTCCTAGCTCATCCATTTATCTGTTTACTTCTATATCACTGGCGGTGTTATTGTTTATGCCTCACGCGCGTGCCCATTGAAGTAGTTGAACTTGGTTATGTTTTCTTTCGTTCTTTCTTTTCTTTAACTGTTAGTTGGGGCAGTATTATGTCTTAAATGAGATACATATATTGAGTTATCTGAATGATTGACATGCATCACATGAAAATATTATGGTTCAATGTTCAAGGTTGTTTGTGATACAAGTATTAGTACTTGAACAGATAGATGTCAAGATCTGAAATCAGAACGATATCATTTTGAACATGTAAAATCAAACTGAAAGTAGGGATTGAATTGTAAGATGAAGTTGATGAACATGAGTTAAATAGTTGGTTAGTTTAAGGAGATACTTGCAACTTTCTGATATTCGCTCCAGTTATTTGGATTGGGACTGATTAATCAAACTTGACCTGTGCAGTGGTGTAGTTATTTACGTTATATATCTAATCTTTTTGACAAGCTTCTTTTTGGGAAGTTTTGTTATTGCTTTATTCTTCTTTTTCCCCATGTTCTTCAATATGCTTTCTCTTCAACAAAAAAACCATCCAAGAATCAAAAATATTGTTAATAAAGTTGGTACAATTACAAATGAGTTCCACAAATTAAACTCACAAAATCTAAAGTTGTACCATTATGTAATATTGTAACTCAAAAGGAGCCTTACATCTTTCCAAATAATTCTTCAATGTTTTTGGCTTCTCATTGTGTAGGTAAATTTTGTTGGACTTGCTTGAGGTTTTTGTTAAACCTTATTTCATCTATTTGATAGCTTGATCAATTATTACTCAAACTCTTTTTTCCTTATTGTAATGATGTTCCCCAGGAGTGTCACCATGAAGGCACTTATTAATCTTGGAAGTTTGGGGAGGCGGTGGAAGCCATTGCCATTGAGTGTACCAAAGCCGCCGGTTGATTTTGCTAATAAACCTGCAATTCTTTATCAGGTTTAGACCATTCCTTGACGTGCATCTCGCTTGCAATTTTTGGTAAAACATGGATTTGTGTATGTTTGAAAATACTTTATAACCTTATTTTTGAAATTATAGTTTACATGACCACTTCATTAACAAAGTATATTCTTCCACAGAGGG
Source organism: Stephania yunnanensis (assembly GCA_039657365.1). Classification (NCBI taxonomy): domain Eukaryota; kingdom Viridiplantae; phylum Streptophyta; class Magnoliopsida; order Ranunculales; family Menispermaceae; genus Stephania; species Stephania yunnanensis. Next base: position 44,849,798 of record CM077585.1, on the reverse strand, counting down.
CCAGAGGAAGAGAACATCCCACATAGCTGATGAAAGAAATGACTCAAATATCTCCACAACAAAAGTTGTCTGTAAGATTTTGCTGCACATCTGTAGAATAACAAGGATGAGACATCAATGGGAGCCAACAGAATGAATTAGACACAGTAAAGCAACAATCCTTACCATGCAATACTACATAAGCGCATCAACACATGAATACCAAAAACAAGTACAGCCAGGATAAGCCACAAAGTTTAACATGGGATCCCGAAACTACTGAGTTTCTATGGAAAGTGAAAAGTGAGACAATGAGATAAGCATAAGCATATACCAGAGCCATAAGAAACCGCATCAGTATACGAATTCAGTCACAACTTCCAGAATCTAAAGCTTCCTGAAATGTAAACAAAATAACAAGATGAAAATGAGATACAATGACTCATTGTTTCTCAAGTTTGTAGTACAAGGCGATCGTCAAGATTGCAGTCGAAAGCGTCTGAAACAGATCGCAAGACGGGAAGAAGAACTGATCCTATTCGGATAGCTGCGTTGTCCGAAAAAGAAAGCGAGGAAGTGAGGGAGAAATCGACGCCTGTAGTCGAGGGAGTCGATGGAGTATCATCGGGTTGGGGTTGGTGTCAGTGTTCATTTATGTTTCAATTTGAGAATTCAATCTCTTTTATCTATTCTCACTGTGATTGTTGCGCAGGTGAAAATGCCACCGCCGAATATCAGATTGTTACAAAGACTAGCAGAGAAGAAATGGATGAAGAGTATGCATTAGACTTGAAATATGGAACCTTCAAAGAGTTTGAGATGCATTAACGCGATCCATAAATTTGTTTTCTTTTTGTTGCTTTTGTTTTTCTTTTTTCATTTGGTTATAGAAACCTCTTTTTATTTGATAGAGATGTTCCACACACTAATATTTTCTTTGATATAGTTCTATTAATTTAGTGGCTATGTTTTACACATATATTGATCTCATGCAGACACCTATATTTATCTACCTAGAGCACAATCGAATAGATTGAGTTAGAGGAGGAGAAGAGATGATCTGCTTTGGCATATGGAATTCAATCCAAGGTTGTTGCGGGCTAAGTTATCACTCGAAGATCAGATGATTTGAGCTAACTCTTCACATCTCCCTCTACAAGTAAATTGATATTGTAAGTGAGCATAAGTGTGGAGACGCAGAGAAGTCATCAAATCTCATGTTGTAGATCATCTCATTTCATAGAAGTAATTGTTCTTTTTCTTTTTTGGGAATCATGCTATAGATGTAACTAAATTTTTAACGATCATTTTAAAGTCCTTATTTGTTAATTAATACTTCAATGTATATCTTTGGATACATCAATTAAAAATTTGTTAAAATTTTATTTATTTTCTTTCTTATTTGCAAATGTTACTGTTTTTCGAAACATTAAGGAGATATGTGACTCAACCAAGGAAATATAATGTTAATTTGATGGGTTCAAGAAGCAGCACAATTTGTTAATGGCCGAATCAAACCACTAAATTGGATATTCTAATCCATTACTCAATTAGGAAGACATTATCCATTTCTTAGATATTTTTTTGAAGCCCATTTGTTAGATATTCAACATATCAATATACTTCATGTTTTGATATTCACAAATATTTTTTTAAAAAGAGTTCATTGAGATAGTTATTAATTATTCAAATTTATTGATATATATCTATACTATTATAATAGATTCAAACACAGGATTTTTTCTACTCCGTGATATTATTATTGTTTTACTTAAAAAATTCATGTCGTATAACTGTTGATTAATTTATATTTCTCTCCTATATAATTTAGGTTTGATGATCACATAAGTTTGGTTGAGATATTTGTCATTTACTCCAAACTTCTACACGAAACACCTACACATGCAACAATAAAAAAAAATTAAACTTTAATTTTTTCTATTGTGGTTTTTCTGAAAAAGAAAAGTTCTCAAGTGTTATCAGAACATCTCTATTTGCTTCACGTGCAACGCACGTACTTTAATTTTTTCTATTGTGGTTTTTCTGAAAAAGAAAAGTTCTCAAGTGTTATCAGAACATCTCTATTTGCTTCACGTGCAACGCACGTGCCCGTTGACTAGTGTATATATATACTAGTGGGAGGGCACGTGCAATGCACTTTAATGTTTCTAGCAACTTGGCTAATTAAAGCAAAAAATTCAATTAAGGTAGCTACTCATATTCACAAAAAATAACTACTACATGGTTATCTCTCTCTCTCTCTCCCTCTCCCTCTCTCTCTCTATCTCTCTACTTTTAAATCTCCACTTTTATGTTAGTTAAGTCGAATTTACCTAAACACCCCTACTTTTTTTTCAAAGATTTTTTCATCCAATCAAATGTTGACATTGACGGGTAATTTTGTTAATAAGGCTATTTTGGCTTCAAGAACATCCTAAGAGGTATTACCATTATATATAAGATATATCTATATAATGAAATGGCGATGAAATATATCAACATGTATCTAGTCAATCTAAAACCAAAACCTATAAAATCCGGTGTAGCAATACTCTACTGGCTCGGAGATAATCGTCGATCTTCTCTTCACCTGGTTTGCTACTTGATGGATCTGCACCCACCGTCATAAAAAAGACGGTGAGTACAGGAAAGTAGAAACTAACACTGAGAGACAATTGTTCACATATCCAAATATACAACAAGTATCTAAAAGCATAAGAATATCAACTATGCTGAAAAGAAATCATGCTATGAGATATTTAAATTAAACAAAATGAAATTGACACTCGGCTAAGTAGTTATGATCTAGGGTTGGTCGGCTAGGTCCTATCACTAATGCCTTTTCCACTATATAAGGATGGAGCTGAGCTCTACATCTCTGTTAAAGGTCGGAGCTGAGCTCTACGCCTCTATAATCTTTCACAAATGCCAGTCACCTGTGATATATGTACTTGCCAACAACCTCAAGTCTCATACCCCATGTGTTGCGCAAGATAGTGAAGAGATCCCGACCACCCCGAAAGTCTAATGATCCTTGTGTGTCATGCCATCTCTATCATATTTACAAGAAGTACTTTCATATTTCAAAGAATGTCATGGTTTTGGAATCCAACAATATGATTGCATATCTAATGCACAAAGGAAATGGAATATACAATATCGTAAACCACTACCTACTAGCATGCTATTTCATTTGACTAAGTGTATCAACAAACAAGAATGACATAGCACATGATTTAGAGTCAATGAAACTATTTAACCAAAAATCTATATTATGATAGCAAACTCATGAAATGAAATTGGAAACAAGTCATGGTATTAGATTACAATAGGCAAATCAGTCCAAATGACGGGAATTGAATGATAAAATACGGGAATTGAATGATAAAATAGGAATGACATGTAAATAAATATCTTAATCAGATTACTTACAATCTACGTAAATTTTCTAGCTAATTCGCCCTCTCGACACCTCAAAATTGTACCCGAACCTCCAAGACCTTCTCCTAAGTTCCTGATATCATTTAACATGTTTTTAAGTGCGTTTAGACCTTTAGTTAGGGTATTGGACCTATTTATAATGTTTAAGTTTAAGTTAGGAAATTTAGATTTTTGGGTTGTCATAGCACCTAGCTTGCTAGGTAGCCTACCTAGCATGCTAACGACCTCATTAGCGCACTACCAAGTTTCTTTAGCGTGCTATACAAAGTTAGCACGCCAGATGATCACACTTAGTGCGCTATGTGCAGAAAACCCAAAATTATGCACTTAGAATTATGAGTTCTCTCCTCACATAGGCCACTCCAATACTTTGGGATCTCTTTACTACTTGTTCAGAACCCAGGATGAAATGACCTCACCTGAAATAGGGTTGGGTTGCGCGGCCTAGACCAGTTACTCAAGCCTGATACCTGAACTACGTCTAAATAACGGTCTGGCATGTCTAATTCAATCTGCAGAATAACATACTACCATATAGGACAATAAATGGGGAATTGAAATCAACACTAAAATTCATGAAATCGCCAAATCAGCACGATAGGTATCCAACAGTCTAATCATCTCAATAAGTTTCCGAATCAACCTTAAAACTTCCGTAATGATATGAAAATAGATAAAGAGGGTTCAACTCTACCCTAAGCACAACTGCCTAGAGTTACAACCTAATTTATTATTTTGAAAATCAAACAAATATATATAAAATAATCATGCAAATTCTCACAACGCAAGGAGACTTCAAGCAATGGCCTTCCCCTTGCCAAGATCGATCGCACTCGTAGATGAACCTATTGCAAATGGGGTGAGCTAAAGAACCAACAGAGCCCAATAAGAGAAGAACTACGCTCAATCACATATTTGACAATACATTTCGTACCTTGCTAAAAAACCAATTGTTGTTTACCAACCACACATTGTCTAACCAAATCAAATTCTCTCTCGATACATAAAAAGGGGATCTTATCAACTTGTTTTGTTCCGACATAGGATAATAAGCCCATGATCTTGGTCTTACTTCTCCATCGAGAAACGAAAGAAGACTTCCATCTCCAAGCTTAACTCAGACGTAGCTCGCTTTTTTTGCGAGTGAAGTAATATCGAACCAAAATACCCAACAAGCATTAGCTATTAAACATGCAAGTAATACATATAAATCAAAATAAAACTAGCATGCATTTAAAATCAGGATATATTGAAATATGTAGCATGGCATCAATTTCATATAAAGTAAACATATCATAATCATAGAGCAACTTAAACAGATATATGGAGTATTAAGGATTGAAAAAACATAAGAAATTTAACTTTTGCATGCAAAGGGGTTCCAAGAGATATACATAGAATGTAATAGATATAAGTGCAAGTTCGTGGTCACATTTGTCATTACCTTCCCTTGTTGACCAATCATCATAATATATTAAATATGCGTAGGTGACTTGATTCCACCGTGTGTCCACGACCCCTCAAAAGGCCTGGGTGACTTGGTTCTATCGTGCATCCATGACTCCCTAAGAGGCCCTTACAAAATTGCATGAATTGGTTCCACCGTATTACTACGGCTCCCCAAGAGGCCCTTAAACATGTAAGGTGACTTGGTTCCACCATATGAGTATGGCTCCCCACGAGGTCTTGCGTGAAGTCAATCAAGGTAGGTAAGGACCCCATCCCAAGTTATTTTTGTTAAAACCATGAATTCCTAATTATACTAATAGCATGCCATATGTAATAAATGAGGGGAGTTCCCCACTTACCTCGATTCGCAGCGACGCCTATAACAACTTCTGGTATGCTCGGGATCCGATGCGAACCTTCATGTAACGCTACACAACCATAATACATCTCATCAATAAATACTTTAATTTAAGTTAATTAATTATTTCATTAATTGGTCATTGGGACCCACTGGTGTGGGGGGGTCCCCCTCGTTCGATATGAGGGTCGAGTAGTGGGACCCGATTGGTCACCCTCGAAGACATGATAGCGCCTCGTTCGAAAACGTTTACTTGCTTTTATTTTGCGATAAATATATATGTATATATATTATTTTATTTCAATGTATATAAGTATGTGTATAAATATATATACATATATATTTTATTTTTAGTTTTTGGTCCGGGGGTCGTTTGACCCCTAGTTGAGTAGGGGTCGCACGACCCATTATGCGCTGAGCAGAGCTCTAATCTGCCCAGCCCTGGTTATGGGGGGAAGCAACGCTCCCCCCACCGCCCTTAAATCGGGGCGCACCACCGCCAGCTATGGTAGGGGAGCGGCAGTGAGCCACCCCCTTCTCGTGTTTTCCTCTCATGGGGCCTCCTAGTGGAGGCCCCACCATAGGTGGTGGCAGCGTCGACGATGCCACTGCCGCCTTTCTCCAACAGTGGTCGCGACTCGCCGTTGTCCTCTTCGGCAAAGACGGTGCTACTCCAGATCCCCTCCATTTTGTGTACACTCTTCACCAAAACTTCAAAAGAAAAAGAACTTAGATTAGAGATTACATATTTTTGAAATCTATGTAGTTGTTGTCTCCTCCACTACCTTGTCTTCAAATCTAAGGTTTTGAACACAAAAAGGGGGTTAGGGTTATAAATTCAATTTATATCAGGGCCGCATTGATTTAGGGTTTGTGAATTTACTAATTTGCCCTTAGGGCATGTTTATTTGGTATTTGGGTCATCACAACATCCCCGATTTTAAAGAACTTTCGTCCTCGAAAGTAGAAATAAAGTTATACGTTATGGTTCGAAGAGAAATGGAACGTTCTCTATCATATAGTCCTCCTGCTCCCAAATCAACTCATGTTCTCCGTGGAATTGCCATCAAACTTGCACCATCGATATTTCTTTCTTTCGTAGCTTATGCACCTTCTTATCCACAATTTGAATAGGATGCTCATCGTAGGACACTTCTTCCATCAAATCAACTTGCCTCCAATCGATCATCGAAACATGTTTATTATGTGTCTTCCTCAACATAGAAACATGGAAGATATCATGGACTCCAGCTAGTTGTGGTGGTAACCCGAGGTGATATGCTACCGGGCCTATTTGTTTCTTAATCTCGAATGGCCCGATGAACTTGGGAGATAACTTTTCCTTCAATCCAAATTGGTAATGCCCTTTCATTGGTGACGTTTTTAATAGCACAAATTCTCCTTCATCGAACACAACTTCTCGATGGTCTTTATCAGCAAACTTCTTCTGGCGGCTCCGGCGGTCTCCAATCGTTGCCTAATCAGCTTTATCCTCTCGTTTTGGTCATGCACAAGTTTTAGGCATATCAAAATGGCATCTCCGACCTCGGTCCAACAAACCGAAGATCTACACGGTCTCACATAAAGTGCCTCGAACGGTGCCATGTCAATACTCGCCTGAAAAATGTCGTTTAAGCAAACTCAAACAACGAAATGTACTTCTCCCAACTCCCACAGAAATCCAGCACACAAGCTTTGAGCATATCCTCAAGTATCTGAATCAATCTCTCGATCTGCCCATCAGTCTGTGGATAAAAGGACTTATTGAGATTAAGCTAAGTCCCCATCCGGTGCTGAAATCTACTCCAAAACTGAGAGGTAAACCTCGGATCACGATCTGACGCGATAGACACTGGGATTCCATGTAATCTAACGATCTCGTCTACATAAATGCCCCCAACCTGTATGTTAAATAATCCATGGAAATAGGGACGAAGTGGGATGACTTAGTCAAACGATCCACGACTACCCAAACGACATCATGACCCTTCTGAGTAGCCGGTAGCCTCGAAATAAAATTCATAGCTATATGTTCCCATTTCCACTGCGTAATAGGTAATGGTTGAAACAATCCTCCAGCTTCCGGTGGTCTGCCTTCACTTACTGACAAATTTCACAATTATGGATGTAGGTAGCGATGTCAACCTTCATCCCCGGTCACCAATACATCCTCTTCATGTCCTGATACATCTTATTACCTCTGGATGAACGGTGAATCGAGATCTGTACGCCTCTCGAAGTAAGTTATCCCTTAATTGTATATGAGATGGTATCCATAATCTGTCTCAAAATCTCAACACTCCATCAGCCGAAAGTCTCCAATCCACATCATCACTACTATCTACAAGTGTCCTATATTTCCCATACTCCAAATTTGCTATTTGACAATCAACCACTTTATACACAGCTACTGGTTATGCTCTCATCTGAACTCGTGCCTGACCTCCTGAAACATTTGAGCTGATCGTTAAACCATCTGTGGGTACTCCCTGAATGTTCATTACCGTCTAAAACTCTATTTCTAATTGACACGGCTCAGAGCATCTACCACCACATTAGCCTTCCTCGAGTGGAATTTGAGTATAAAGTCGTAATATTTCAAAAGCTCTAACCATCTCCTATGTCGCCTATTCAACTCTCTGTGTGAACAAGTACTTCAAACTTTTGTAGTCTGAATAGACAGTGAATTTCTCCCTATACAAGTAGTGCCTCCACAACTTCAAAGCAAACACAATGACCGCCAACTCTAAGTCATGCACTGGATAGTTCTTCTCATACATTTTCAAATGTCTTGATGCATACGCAATTAATTTCTTGTCTTGCATTAATACACCTCCCAAACCAGTCCTCAACGCATCGGTATATACTAACAACTTCGTGTCGGCCTCTAGTAGAATCAAAACAAGAGCGGTAGTCAGACGATTCTTCGACAACTGAAAGGCCTCCTCAAATGAATCATCCCATTCATAGGCCACATCTTTCTTAGTCAAGTTGCTGAGCGGTGAGGGGATCGATGAGAAATCTTGCACGGTCATTGATAGTACCCTACTAAGCCTAGAAAACTCCGAATCTCGAATGCATCAGTGGATTGTGGCCATCTAAGAATCGCCTCGATATTTACATGATCAACTAATATCCCTTATGTATTCACCACGTGCCCAAAAAACTTCACCTTTGACACCTAAAACTCGCATTTGCTCAACTTAGTATAGAGTTTGTGTTCTTTCAATGTCCGCAACACTTTTTTGAGGTGCTTCCTAAGATCCGACTCAGTCTTAAAATATATCATAATGTCATCGATGAACACAATCACGAATTGGTCAAGGAACATCTTGAAGACAGAGTGCATCAATTACATAAACATTGTCGGGGTATTGGTGAGCCCTAATGGTATCACAGTGAACTAAAAATGCTCATAGGCGGGTGCAAAAAGTTGTCTTCGGTATGTCCTTCTCCCGTATTCGTAACTGATGATAGCCCGATCTCATATCTATCTTAGAGAAGAATTTTGATCCCCTCAACTAGTTAAACAAGTCTTCGATATTGGGAAGCAGATACTTGTTTCGGATAGTCACCCTGTTCAATTGCCGGTAATTAATACATATCCTTAAAGTAGCATCTTTTTTCTCTACAAATAACATTGGAGCTCCCCACGATGATACACTCGGTGTAATGAAGCCTTTCTGAGTTAACTCCTCTAACTGTGCCTTCAACTCATTTAACTCTGTAGCTGCCATACGGTAAGGTGTCTTAGAGATCGGTCTTTTACCGGGTATAAGGTCAATCATAAAGTTAATTTCTCGATGAGGAGGGACTCCCGAAAGATCTAAAGGAAAAACATCCGAAAAATCCCTAACCATCGGGATTTTCTCAATCGAAACTTTATGTCCTTCCTCCCTCAAGGAAGTCAAGCTCGCAATAGTCTCTATCTTAGCCAAACTCTTGACCCTACTACAGGTGGTGGTGCTGGTCGATGTCCAACCCTTAAACTCAAACAGGGGAATGCCCGAGATTTGGAAAGCTATAGTTTTATGGAAACGATCTATTTTGGCGTGATATGCCGCTAACCACTCCATGCCCGGTAACACATCAAACTCAAAACACTCTAAAACCTATCATCGTGTAATCCCCAATTTTAATTTTGCGCCCCTCACATACCATGTTAGGATAAATCCATTCAGTAGAGACTGTGCTCAAAATCAAGTAAGTGAGTGCTCTAACCGGTGTCAACCCCAAAACAGGAACTACAGTCCCCGATATGAGTGAAACAGTGGAACCAAAATCAAACGAAGTATGCATATCTCTAATGTTAATGGAAACTGTACTTGCGGTTAGCTGACGCGAGGCCTCTCCATCCTACACAACAACTGCATTAACTCTTTCTTGATAAATTGGGGTCGTGCTCCCCTTAGATGGTGGCGAGTTAGGGCATTTGCTCTGGATGTGTACTGAAGTTCCACATCGGTAACAAATTAATTGTGGTCTCTGGTATGTTGGAGGTGGCTGAACAACACTCTCTAATGCGCTCGACTTCATCCCGATCGATCCTCGACCATTACTTCCACTCTGCTGAGACTATCGATGTGGACGCGATGGTCTGAATGCCACGTTCTGCATAACTGTATGAGTAGGAACAAGTGCATGTGCAGTAGTTGCAGATGGAGTGTGTGTCGCCCTTGAGGTTGTACCTGAACATGCATGTCCACCTTAAAACCCTCCAAACTATGGATTCTTCAAAATGTCATCCTTACTGTTTGGATAACCCCCAAAGCTATGTTTACCATGCCAATACTGATTAGATCCTGCCTGAAACTGCATGAAACCCCCACAAAGTGATGCCTCACACTCAAGTGCTCATTGGTGTGCCTAGTGAAAAACCTCATATCCAGATGTCGCTATCATAACACTAATATCCGGACTCAGTCCATCAATAAATCTTCTCTTATGAATCATATCTGTTGGGACATACTCGTGTGCAAACTCTAGCAACTCGTTGAACTTCGATGCATACTCGGCCACTGACATATCATCCTGTACTAAGGCAAGGAACTCTTGAATTTTTGCATCCTTCACTGGCTCTAGAAACCATTCATATTAGTTCCATGTGTCCTTTTTATAGTCATCTGCCATTTGTGTGCCTTGTGTTCTAACAGAAACATCAGCAGTGGTACTATGGTCCACTCATCAATATTCAGAGTTCTCATCCTCATATTTAATATCCATGCCTCTGCCTCAATGGGATCCTGTTCTCCATAAAAATGCGACACATCATAAACCTTTTATGTATCTTGCCCCTCCGAAACGTTTCTAGATCTCCGTCCACTACAGGTACAGCTGCTGCAGCTGCAGCCATAGCAGAATCGGCTCCTTCCTCCACTTGATAATCTTCATGTATAGGCGCCAATAGAGGATTAGGTCCATGCCTCTCGGGTGCTCGCTCTGCCACCCCAATGTTTCCTTGCTGCATCACTCCAATATACGTGTCATATTCCTTTCTTGTGATCGCGCCATGCCCACCAACCTTTGGTCTTGAGCAGATCTCATGTCCCGAATGGCCTTCTGATACGTTTCGGCCATAACAGTTATGCGCTGCTCCATTTTAACATGCCAATTTCTCTCATCCCTATCCGCTTTTTCCCTTAAATTGTAGGAGTTTCCACCTTGATTACTCATGATGCAGCTGTGGAGCAAACAAGAGCGAATTAGCCATACATACCAAAAGAGTATGTAAAATATCTAAACACGATAGATATTATAATACAAAGCAAATAACATTATTCAAGTTTTTTATTCGAGTTTTTTTTTTCAATCCCTTCCCATCCTAAGATTGATCATTTATTCTCATTAATTCAACTTAACCCACTATCTCATACCATTGGTTTGTTTAACTTAGTTTTTAACTTCAAAATACAAAGGCTCTACAAACTTAGGTTCTTTTCTAACCAATTATTTCCCTAGGTTCTAATCCCCATACTCCAATACAAACTGAAATGATTCTCACCTGAAATAGGGTAGGGTCGTCCGGTCCAGACTATTACTCAAGCTTGATACCTGAACCAGGCCCTAGCAAGCCTAATTCAACCTGCGGAACAACATCCTACCATATAGGACAGTAAATGCGGAATTGAAATCAACACTAAAATTCATAAAATCGCCAAAACAACGTGATAGGTATCCAACAGTCTGATCATCTCAATAAGTTTCCAAATCAATCTTAAAACGTCCATAATGATTTGAAAATAGATAAGGAGGGTTCGACTCTACCCCAAGTAAAACTACCTAGACTTACAACCCAATTAATTGTTATGAAAATCAAACAAATATATATATATAATAATCATGCAAATTCTCACAAAGCAATGAGACTTCAAGCAATGGCCTTCCTCTTGCCAAGATCGATCACAGTCGTAGATGGACCTTATTGTTAGTGGGGTGAGTTAATGAACCAACGGAGCCCAATGAGAAAAGAGTTACGCTCAAATATTAAACATGCAAGTAATACCAATAAATCAAAATAAAACTAGCATGCATTTAAAATCAGGATACATTGAAATATGTAGCATGACATCAATTTCATATAGAGTAAGCATGTGATAATCATATAGCAACTTAAACAGATATTTAGAGTATCAAGGATTGTAAAAACATAAGAAATTCAACTTTTGCATGCAAAGGGGTTCCAACAGACATACGTAGAATGTAATAGATATAAATGCAAGTTCGTGGTCATATTGTCATTAACTTCCCTTGTTAACCAATCATCATAATATAATAAATATACTTGGGTGACTTGATTCAATTGTGTGTCCACAGCTCCTTAAGAGGCCCAGGTGACTTGGTTCCATCGTGCATCCACAACTACCCAAGAGGCCCTTGCAGAAATGGGTAATTTGGTTCTACCGCATTACTACAGCTCCCCAAGAGTCCCTTAAGCATGAAAGGTGACTTGGTTCCACCATGTGAGTATGGTTCTCCAATAGGCCTTACATAAAGTCAACCAAGGTAGGTAACGACCCCATCCCAAGTCATTTTTGTTTAAATCATGAATTCCTAATTATACTAATAGTATGCCATATTTAATAAATGAGCGGAGCTCCCTGCTTACCTCGACCCACGCTTGAGATCCTATGCGAACCTTCACGTGGCGCTATACAACCATAATACATCTCATCAATAAATATTTTAATTTAAGTTAATTAAGTCTTTTATTAATTGGTCGTTGGGATACACTAGTGTGGGTCCCGTGGGTCCCTCGTCGCCCGATGTTAGGGTCAAGGGGTGGGACCCGATCGGTCTCCCTCGATGACGTGATAGCGCCCCGTTCGAAAACATTTAGTTGCTTTTATTTTGTTATAAATATATATATATATATATATATGTATATATATTATTTTATTTCAATATATATAAGTTTGGATATAGATATATATATATATACATATATATATATTTATTAATTTTGGTTTAGGGGGTGATTCAGCCCCTAGTCCAGGTCTAGGGGTCGAACCGGCCCCTGGTAGACCAGGGGAGAAGGGACACTGCCTCTAAATCTGGGGCGCACCAGCTCCGGCTGTGATGGGGGGATGCCTCCTAGGGGAGGCCCCGTCATGGATGGCGGCGACTGTGGCGGTGATGTCGTTGCTGCCTTTCTTTAAGGGTGGCTGCGACTCGCCGTTGTCCTCTTCGGCGGCAACAATGCTACTCCGCCTCCCCTCCATTTTATGTATACTATTCACCAAAACTTCAAACAAAAAGCACTTATATTAGAGATTACCTATTTTTGAGATCTGTGTAGCTGTTGTCTCCTTGTCTACCTTCTGTTCAAATTTGGGGTTTTGAACACAAAAAGGGAGGTTAGGGTTTTAAAATCAATTTATATTAGGGCTACATTGATTTAGGTTGTGAATTTACTAATTTGCCTCTAGGGCATGTTTATTTGGTATTTGGGTCGTCACATAAGATACCCACCAAAACCATTTACAACAGTCTTACATTAATTTTATCACAATTCATCAAATTAAACTAATTTACTAGTTTGTGTAGAATTACCTAGTTGATGAACACTTAGCTTAGTTTGATCACTTCTTTACCAAACCCACTGATTTCTCCTTGATCCTTGCTGGTCTTCTTCTCCAGCAAGTTTCCTTAGCTCCAAAGCTTTGAAAATGAAATGGTTTGGTTGCATGAGTTAATCATTTCAATCTTATATATTAAGATAAGGTTGTTTAATAGTCATTGATCTTTATGTACACACTTATCTCGAGACTCATCTAATGCCCTATACCTTGCCAAAATTTCACTAATTTTCTTTAAGTAACACCAATGTCAAACTCAATTGGTCTCTTGATGTGTCAACACGCATATCGAGAATCATTATATGGCTATTGTTTTAATTTGCTAACTTAGGTTACATTTAACATAAAATCAACCTTAGCCACATTAATATTACTATATAAGCTACACTAAGCTTAAACCAACTTACCACATCACTCTCTACCCCGGTCCCACATCGACACGCATCTTGAGGCGCATCCCCACTCACGTCTTGACACCTAAACACAAGTAGGAGTGACTTAGTAGTCTACAAATATACAATACACTAGGTATACATAACAACGAATCTAACATATACCTCGGCCCCCCTCACCTCGGTCAATGAACATATCTCGATGTGGCCGCGACAATAGTATAATATATAGTATTTATATATATACATTATTAATTTATATATATACATACATACATATTGTTGTAAATTGAATTGGAACTTGCTAAGAACTAGAGAAGGAAATAGAGGACAAAGAACTTCTACTGCTACAAACTACTACTACAGAGGAGAAGAGAAGAAATGAGATAGTTGGAATGAGAAGTTTTCATTCAACTTGGTGTGTTTTTACAATGAGGTTGGCACCCTTTATATAGGCCATTTGGTGATGATGATAAATGTACTTTATACAATGTGTACAAGTAACGCATACATTACATGTCATACAATACATTACAAGTAATTTGATAATACATGGAAGAGTTGGTGCACATTGGAAATGGTTACAAGTAACATTACAATACATAGACAAGTGGAGGTACTATTAAGTAAGAAATACAAGTTACATGACTACACAATATGTTGGTGTACATGTATGGTCATCCATATTCCACAACACTCCCCCTTTGATGACACTTGCTTAGAGATTGTGCCTCGTTAAAACTTCTACTAAGACAAACCCTGTGGGAAAAAATATAGTAAAAGAAAAAGAGTACACTATTCTCATAAATATTAAGATGGGTATAATATTGTTAAGATTGCCTCATTAAAAACCTTGCTAGGAAAACCCAATGAGATAAAACCATAGCTAAGGGAAAAAGAGTGCAATACACTAATCAATAACTCCCCCTCATGTGAACACGGGTGAAACTTGTTCAGTTTCTTTACATGCAATGTCTTTAAGTTTACGCAAGCCAATACCATATATAAGCTTTTTAAATGTCGTAGTTGGTAAGGCTTTTGTGAATAAATCAGCAAGATTATCACTCGATCGGACTTGCTTGACATCAATTTCACCATTCTTCTGAAGCTCATGCGCATAAAAGAATTTTGGTGAAATATGTTTTGTTATGTCCCCTTTTATGAATCCTTCACTTAATTGTGAAATACATGTTGCGTTATCTTCATATAATATGGTTGGAGGATTTTTTATTGAAGGCAATCCACATGATTCTTGAATATGTTCAATCATGTTTCTCAACCATACAAATTCACGACTTGCTTCATAAATTGCAAGTACTTCAGAATGGTTGGAATAAGTAGCAACCATAGTTTGCTTTACTGACTTCCATGATACAGCAGTATTACCACATGTGAATACATATCCCATTTGAGAACGGGCCTTGTGGGGATCAAATAAAAATCCGGCATCAGCATAACCTTGGAGATTCAATTTTACCCCTCTCGAGTGAAATAAACCCATGTCACTTGTTCCTCGAAGATATCGAAAAACATGTTTAACACCATTCCAATGTCTTCGAGTTGGTGAAGAGCTGTATCTTGCAAGTAGGTTGACAGCAAAAGCAATGTCCGGTCTTGTACAATTTGCAAGATACATAAGTGCACCAATTGCACTTAAATATGGTACCTCCGGACCAATTAGCTCTTCATCACTTTCATGAGGTCGAAATGGATTCTTATCCACTTCAAGTGATCTGACAACCATTGGAGAGCTCAATGGATGTGCCTTGTCCATATAAAATCTTTTTAATATTTTTTCAATATAATTTGATTGATGGACAAGTACTCCACTTGAAAAATGTTCAATTTGCAAACCAAGACAAAGTCTTATTTTTCGAAGATCTTTCATCTCGAATTCCTTTTTCAAGTATTCGGATGTTCTAACGATGTCGTCGTGGTTTCCCACTATATTTAAATCATCAACATATATAGCAATAATCACAAATCACGTTGATGATCTTTTAATGAAGACACATGGGCAAAGCGAATTATTTACATATCCTTCTTTCAGTAAATAATCACTAAGACGTTTGTACCACATTAGTCTGGATTGTTTCAATCCGTACAAAGACCTTTGTGATTTTATAGAATGCATGTTATGAGGTTTTATTTTATTTCTTCGGATATTACAAATCCTTCAGAGATTTTCATATATATCTCACTGTCTAGGGATCCGTACAGATATGATGTAACGACAGCCATTAAATGCATATCAAGCCCTTCAGAAATTGCAAGGCTTATCAAGAACCGAAATGTGATTGCATCTATAACAGGAGAATATGTTTCCTCATAATCGATGACAGGTCTTTGTAAGAAACCTTGAGCTACAAGTCTTGCTTTGTACCTTGTAACTTCATTTTTTTCGTTTCTCTTTCGTACAAATACTCATTTATATCCAACAGGTTTTACACTATCTGGCGTTTGAACAATCGATCCAAAAACCTCTCGTTTCCTCAACGAGTTTAGCTCTGCTTGGATAGCCTCTTGCCATTTTTGCCAATCAGGTCTTTTTCGACATTCGTCCACTGATCGTGGTTCTGGATCATCATCATTTTCACATATTTCAGAGGACACATTGAAAGCAAATATGTCATCAGGAACAATTTCATTTCGATCCCAAATCTTACCAGAGTTTAAATAATTTATTGAGATCTCATTATTTTCATCTTTTTCCTCTTTTTCTAGAGGCAGTTGTTCCTCGTCAGAATCAACCTTTTATAACAAATCCTTATCAAAGGATTCTTGTGCTTTCTCATGAGTATTTTGATTTGTATTTATTTTTACTCTCGTTTTCCTCTTTCGAGGAATTGTATCATTTGAACCAAAGGGTCTTCCACGCTTTAAGTGTTTCGTTGGTTCTTGTGCATTTTGTTGCACAGAGACATCAATTCTTGTAGGAGCATTTACAGCCGGAATATGTGATTTTGTCACTTGTTTTGCATCATTAAATGCATCAGGTAATTGATTTGCGATTTGTTGCAAATGAATGATCTTTTGAACTTCAAGTTCACACTGATTTGTGCGTGGATCATAATGTGATAAATTTGATGCATTCCAAGCAATTCCGCGCCATTCCTTTTGAATTGGCTTCTTATCTCCCCCTAATGGTGGGAAAATTGCTTCATCAAAGTGACAATCAGCAAAACGTGCAGTAAATAAATCCCCTATTAAGGACTCAAGGTATCTTATAATGGACAATGAGTTAAATCCAACATAAATCCCAAGTTTTCGTTGTGGACCCATCTTAGTTCTATTGGGAGGTGGTATAGGAACATACACTGCACAACCAAAAATTCTCAAGTGTGAAATATTTGGTTGTTGACCTAAAATGAGTTGCATGGGGGAATGTTCATGATATGCATCAGGCCTATAACGAATGAAATATGCTGCATGAAGGACTGCATGTCCCCAAACTGAAGTTGATAACTTAGTTCTCATGATTAAAGGTCTGGCAATTAATTGAATGCGTTTGATCGGAGATTCTGCCAAACCATTCTGGGTATGCACGTGTGGAACAAAATCTTCAATGGTAATTCCTATAGACATGCAATAATTTTTAAATGCTTGAGATTGAAATTCCCCGGCATTATCAAGACAGATGGTCTCGATTGGATTGTCAAGGAATTGTGCTCTTAACTTAATGATTTGTGCTAAAAGTCTAGCAAATGCAACATTGCGGGTCGAAAGCAAACAAACATGTGACCACCTAGTTGATGCATCTATCAAAACCATGAAATATCTAAATGGTCCACAGTGAGGCTGAATAGGACCACATATGTCTCCCCGAATGCGTTCTAAGAAAACTGGGGATTCCACAACAATTTTACTTGGGGATGGTTTAACTATCAATTTACCTTGAGAACAACTAGTACAATTATAATCACCAGCTGAAAATATTTTGTGACTCCTTAAAGGATGTCCATGCGAATTATTAATTATTCTTCGCATCATTGATGATCCTAGATGACCAAGCCGGTCATGCCATAAAATGAATGTCTTTAGATCATTAATTTTCTTATTCAAGACGACATTCGTTTCGACATGCCTTATATGAGTAAAATATAATCCGGAGGATAAAACTGGGAATTTTTCTAACACTTCTTTTTCCCCATTTGAAACCAATGTGACATAGAGAAATTCTCTATTATTTTCGTTCACGGTTTCAATGTAATATCCATTTTGTCGAATATCTTTAAAGCTCAGTAAATTTCTTTTGGATTTTTCAGAGTATAAGGCATTGTCAACATGAATTGTTGTTCCCCCATGCAACATAATATTTGCTCTTCTAGAGCCATTAATCAAATTGGAGATGCCAGATATTGTTTGAACATTAGCCTCAGCTAAGTTCAAACTAGAGAAATATTCTCTGTTTTTAAGGATTGTGTGTGTTGTAGCACAATCAGCAAGACATATATCGCTCTTATTTGATTCATGATTTGAACACGTGATTTGTTGATCAATCTGGACAAATAATGTTTGGCAAATTAGAAAAGAGTCATATTTCTTTGATAAAAATTCATAATATTTTGCCATTGATTTTGAAGGCATGGTAAAGGTCACAAAAGTTTTCGGGTATATATATGACAATATTTAGGCAAAATAGCCTTTCATATATGATCAAAAAAAATGTCACAATTATGAGCGCTCATTGTCAATAATTATTTACCCTTTGTAGTGGTACACCACTTTTGTTCCACCTTTTGTTGGAATTGTCAATACGACCTTTACTAGATATTTTCACATTTTTCACGTCCATTAACTTATTATTGTGATTATGATCATTATATGCAACATATGCTTCTTAATTTGAAGCTGAACTAATTGGACGGGAGCGATATTATATTTATAATATCTCAGTATTTTATTCAGCTACCATGAGACAAGAAATCAATCCTTAATATTTATTGGATTGATGTGCGCACTCGATATTTGTTGCAACAATAAATCGAGGCGGGCCACGTGACCTTATTTTTATTGTCTCATCAGTCATATTTCCACGTAGCCTCAACATAGAGGTAATTAAAATTGTGGAATTATAATTAATATTTGACTAATTAAATTTTGTAGCTTGAGACTCAACCGCTCATTTTGAGCTTTTGGAGTATTACCTTTTTTTTGGTATTTATATATTTATAACTCCATAGGGTGAAAAGATATATGAAATATTCACTTTTCAAATCTCTAAAGAGATATTGGCAAATGATTGTGTACAACATACAGCTTTGCATAGATGCAAGCTTTATTCATAATTTGTAATATCTAATTATCATGACAAGAATTATAATAAGGTAACAAATTCAACTATGGTTGATTAATATTTTGAAAGTAAATATAATATAAAATATTTTTCTCTTTTCTTTTATGTAAAAAAAAAAAACATAACATATGATTAAGTATATGTTCACAACTTGATTCATTAATATTCAAATGTACTATTCGTATGAGTTGGTGGGACAACCGCCAGGTTGGGTGGCGAGACAAAGTCTGCTTAAGGCCATGCCTCCTCGAACGGTATAACCCGTCTCCCTTTCAATGTTTAATCAGGGACAAGGCTTACCCACTATCAACTCAAACTTATAGCATTATTTGTATTATAAAATCAAGAATAGAACGATAATTAATCGTTTGTAGAAAACTAGTTATGTCACATATTGACTTTTGATTTCTGATGTAGAAGATCGTATAAGACTCAACTACAGAGCATACTTTCGCAATCGGTGACGTTATAATGTATAATACATGAATAAAGTATGTATATAGAAGTGATGCATGTAATAAAAGGAAGCAACCATGATAATATATAAATAAATTGAACTTATTTAAATAACAAAAGTTATACCTTCATAGCTTTGTCTCCTTAATAAACCTTCTTGAACTTCAAGATCTCCTTAATGCTAGAGCAAGCTCGTCTGATAACGTGTTGTAAATTGAATTGGAACTTGCTTAGAACTAGAGAAGGAAATAGAGGACTAAGAACTTCTACTGCTACAAACTATTACTACAAAGGAGAAGAGAAGAAATGAGATAGTTGGAATGAGAAGTTTTCATTCAACTTGGTGTGTTTTTACAATGAGGTTGATACCCTTTATATAGGCCATTTGGTGATGATGATAAATGTATTTTATACAATGTGTACAAGTAGCACATACACCACATGTCCTACAATACATTACAAGTAATTTGACAATACATGGAAGAGTTGGTGCATATTGAAAATGGTTACAAGTAACACGACAATACATAGACGAGTGGAGGTACTATTAAGTAAGAAATACAAGTTACATGACTACACAATATGTTGGTGTACATGTATGGTCATCCATATTCTACAACACACACACACACACACACACACACATATATATATGTATTTGCTTTGCTAGTAGTTAATTGTTGTTTGTTGTTGTTGTTGCTTTGCTAGATTTTTTTTTGTATTAAATTTTGCTAGTTCGGTCGTGACAATAGTAGTTCCCCTCACAACAGGAGCGTACTAGTTTGGCAGCAGCTCATGTTGGCCGAACCAGCATCTTGGTGATGCTGCTCGCGCTGCGTCCTAGCGCTGATGCCCATCGACGACTCATTAATACCATTCATCTAAATCAGCCATTAAACCCATCTTTGTCATGAAATTCAATCTTACGAACATGAAAATTGAAAGGAAAACCTAAGAAGAAGATGATTATACCTTGGTTTTGATGAATTGGTGCATATGATTGCCAATCCCTCTACTAGATGGCCTCGATTTGCCCCAATTCTTGCTGAAATTTCAGTTTTTTCTCATGCTTTCAAGACTTTCAGGAAGACTCTTGCATGTTTTACTTGAGCACTAACCTATTTTTATAGTTTGATTGATATAATCTTAACCATTTATCATGTATGCACTTCTTAGAACTTTTTACAAAAGTACTAATGTTTTTAATTTAAATCCGAAAAATAGGGTGGTGTTTTTATTTTTCTCCGGAATAGGCAATAATGCCTTTTCAAAAGGCGCTATCAAAGCCACGTGGATTTTTTGCTGACGTGGACGGTCCACGTGGACCGGGTTACACTGATAGCGCGTATTGCGAGCTGAACAACCCGTACAACCCATAGGCACTATTCGGTCGGCCGATGTCCACGTGGATCGTCTACGCCAAAAAAAATCAAATTAAAAGTACACCACCCTATTTTGTGAAATAAAATGTAAACGTGCCCTATTTTTTGAAAAACACCCACTTCTTGTCTTTAAGTGATCAAAGGGTCCACAACTCAAGTTGTCCACCCCTTAATGACTCACTTTGACACTAATCTAGCCTAAAAATACATTTTCTAACATCATCTTGAGGTACATCAAGGGCTCTTGATTAATTGTCCAAACTATAGGCAAATGTTGACACTTGGTATATTAAATATGATTTGGTCCATTTAGGTAGTCCACATAGAGTCTATTACTAGTATTCATGGCCACACTAACCCCTAACTAGTCGGCAATTCATGCTCCGCGTCTCGACACGCATATCGAGGCTTGTAAATTATTGAGCTCTCGATTTAATTGGCTTAACCAATGGTTTCATTTTCATTAAATGTCACATTTACTTTGACTATACTCACATTAATCTATTTAGCGTAGTCTAGATTCAGTGTACCCATACTTCACCTATCCGATATTAGGGTCGACACATTTTTCGATGAGAATACCCATATCACGCCCCACACGATATTTCAATATAAACTCACACATGCGATGCAACAATGAATAACCTCGACATCTCTGAGTTGGCGTCCACGTGGACCTAAGCCGAGCGTCCGAGTATGAAAATAACGTAAATGTTGGCATCAATAAATATTGGGCTATTACAATTGTGTACTTTGACATCTCTGAAAACTTCACATTAATAGTGTAATCTCTCATATCTGAAACTTTGCTATGATATCATGTTAGGTTATTTAGAGACATCGCAATGTCACACTTTTATTAATCTCTCAATAAACTCGTTAATAACAATGTGGGTGGTTAACATTAATTTATAGACTCACAAAACAGACTCCTAATCCAACTAGAAAATCCTAAAAACACTCATAAACTAACTCAAAGTCTTAATTAAAACATAGCCACAAATTAATTTAGATTACAACTCCAACATGAAGCTCTCCCCACATATATGATGCGCGACTTGTGAGGAACTTGAAGCGCTTCACATCTTATAAGTTAGCTTATAACCTAGTTTATAATCACTTTAAAAAATAAATTGTATTTGATTAGCAAATGATTTTTCAAGTCTTCTAGATTATACGCTAATGATTTAGACGCTGTCTATAGTAGCGTTTTGCATTTCAAACGCCATATTAGCTTTTGTATGCCAATTTTACCCTTACCTTCTTTATAAATAAACCAGCGAAGCGAGCGAGTGATCACGCGAGCAGAGCGAGAGGCGCAGCGCGGTGGCGGTCACGGCGGGCGGCGGCGGCTGGCGCGTGGCGGCGGACTGGCCGGCGGCGCGATGAGCGCGCGAAGAGCGCAAGCAAGCGCGGTGGCGGTCACGGCGGGCGGCGCGGCTCATGCGTGGCGGCGGACTGGCCGGCGGTGCGATGAGCGCCGGCGCGCGGCCACATGCGATGGCGCAGCAGCCTTGAATGCGCGACGGACGAACTCCATGCGGCCGGACGGATGGCGGATGGGCGGACGGCCGGGTGGCGCGGCCCAGCGCGAGGCAGCGCCGGCAGTGACGCCGATTTCGTCTCCAAGTTAGGGTTCGGTTAAATAGTTAAAGAAATGAGAATTCGCAGTTCTCGGCCACACGAGCCGAGAGGCGTGCTAATCGTCTCGGCCTCGCATGGCCGAGACGAAGCTTATTTTTAGGGAACTCGTAGTCTCGGCCACAAAGGCGGAAGAGTTCACGGTGTCTCGATTACGCATGGCGAGAGTACTCTAGTTCTCTCGGCGAGACATGACGCAGCTACAATTAGTGGTAGGTAATGTGGTGTCGGTGGTGTACAATCGAGAACGTGCTCATACTCTCGGTTGTACACCGGCGTACCATACCGTGACCTAAGTACACCTCTCGGTCCTTTAGACCGAGACATCACCATACATCTCGGTCTGCGAGGCCGATACAATCGCGCACATCGACGAAACTTCGGATAACCGCAAAAAAACACAATAAATTTGTAAAATTACCTCAACTTCGACCTCCTTGGGCTTGAAGGAGTACAATCCTCCATTATATAGTGGAAACAAGTTCGGATTTGAAGAAATTACCAAACCCTACGTTGACAAACAAATCATCATTTTCACGCTTTTACACAACTAAACGGTTCTAAAAAACCATCATATGGTTGTCAAATATTGTTACCTCATTTGTCGGATGATGTCAATCCGCAAGAATCGATCAACGTTCGCCAAATGCAATGTGGCTTTGTGGTTCAACCTTGTGGTGGGATAAATAATGACGCATTAGATACTCAATATAATTTGCTAGTCCAACGAGGACCAACACTTGTTGCCTGTTAAACAATCTCCATTCATCATGCTGCTTCGTATCATTGTATGCACAAATGTGCATGGAAAGGGCAAATTTTGTTCACATACTTGGGTACGTGTCATTCATTGATTACTATTTTATTGAAATACTTATATATATACATAATTTATTTCTTTTTATGGAACAATATAAACCATGTAGCCTCATTTGAAAAGAAAATGCCATATTTTGTAAACAAAGAAAAAAATGCTATAGTTTTTGTATAATAATTAATTATATGATTATATAATTAATTGTATCATGTCGTTTTATGTTATTTTGCATTTTTCAATCACTCAATCAACTACTATTCCAAACAATTTTTAATTGATCAACTAGATTATCAATTTTCCGCCACCAATTACTTGATTATCAGCTGTTAGCTAGATTATCAGCTTGTGTTATCAAACATAGCTCATGGTCAGATAATTTGGATAGTGAGTGGCTTAGACCTAAAAAAAAAAAAAAAAAAACTCAGTTTCCAAACTTTTCATTTTTGTTGGTTTTTTTTTATTTTTCGGGATGTCATTATCGGTCTCACTTTCCTTGAAATGTTAAATTTAGAGCTGCGAAGAAAGCCCAACTTTAGCCCAATTTGCCAGAGGAATTGGGCCGTAGTGAAGACCCAACAAAAAATAGCTAGAACAAAAATGTAAAAAATGTTTGGGATCGAGTTGTTTATGGTTGCATACTTGCATATAGACATACAGCTAACAAATATTGAAATTGCTTTTTTACCCATGAAAAAACGACATGCACTTGTAAGATGCATCCCATGCGTATCGAAGGTACGCGCACTAATTCGTGTCGTTTATGCATTTCTTTACTGATTTACAATAGCACTGTCCAACAAATATTACCCAACCAACTACTAGCTCTTTCTGATTAAGAAAAAAAACTCAACTAGTTGCTCTATTGGAATGGGATTATGGGAGTTCGATCCTTTTTAACAACAACAGAGAACTTTGGACGTAAGTTGTCGATTTGCTTTTCTAACATGCTATGCTCAAGTTGATGCAAATTTGTAATAGAATGAAATGCAACGAATATTATTTTCCTAAAAAATGCAACAAATATTATCTTTTTCTATTGACGAGAAAAATGCCAATACATGTATGAAGAGCTAGAGGAGGTGTCACTCGCCGATAAAGTTTGAAAAAAGTCTAAAAGGCAAGATTTGGAGGAAGTCATGACTTCGACTCTAATATGTGTTGTACTATGATATTGTTGTTGTCACTCTAATATTTTTTTAAAAAAATGAGAAGTGCTAGAATGATAACATAATATCACACCACAAGACATTGGCTCACAAGAGTCATTTTTACGTGCTTCGGAATGCAGGTATACATAGATTTCAATATATAACATGCTGGTCAAAGTCGCATGTAAGGCTTTTGTGAGTCAATGTGTCCGTATGACATTATTGGTCACTTAAATATTTTCCAACCAAAAAAAAAAAAAAAAGGGAGAAGAATTGGGAATAAGGTCGAGTGGACTCGGCATTCCAACATAAACCCACTCGACTCAGCCATTTCAATCGTTTAAAATCGAAACCATTTTCACTTCCCGCCCCAACGTTTATCTGATTTTCGAAACCTCACTCGAAAGTAAACTACTACAGGGAAGAGAGTCAGAAAACCAAGTGACCATCATCTCTTCGATCTCTCACTCGATTCTCGAAATTTCTCACTTCGCTGCATCGATCTCTTCATCTCACTCTCCCTCTCCTCCTCCAAGTCACTGCCAGACCCCCAATTTCTTCAATGGTGGCTCCAATCGACCCGCCATCGCGACCGAGTCCATGCAAAGATCAAGGCATCCCGAGAAAGCCGAGGCTCTTCATCAAGGAAATGGTGCTTCGGAACTTCAAATCTTACGCGGGGGAGCAGATGGTCGGCCCTTTTCACAAGGTCTGTTCTGATTCTAGGGTTTTTATTTTCCCCCTTTTAAACTGAAATTGAAATTGAAGCCCTTTTTTATTCTTTCCCGTGTTCTGGTTCCAGAGCTTTTCCGCCGTTGTCGGTCCGAATGGTAGCGGCAAAAGCAATGTTATTGACGCGATGCTGTTCGTGTTCGGAAAGCGAGCTAAGCAGGTAAGGATTCGGAGTGTTAATGGAGTTGATTTGTTCGATTTTGTCTTTTTTGCTTTTATAAGCTTGTTGAAATTTGTTCGTAACTGGACTAGTTAGTTCTATTGTGTTTAGAGTTGTGAAAATTGTTTGTATTTCTCGCATTTATTTTGGGCATCGAATTTAATATTTTCCCTTTTTTTTGGGGTGGTTTTGTAGATGCGTTTGAACAAAGTTTCAGAGCTCATTCACAATTCGAACAATCAGCAGAACCTGGACAGTGCAGGAGTATCTGTTCACTTTGAGGAGATCATTGATCTGGTAGTTATGTATTGCTTTTAGGGTAAATAAAAAAAATTCAGAATTTAATATATGCGCCGTCTTTGTGCTCAAGTTTCTCTTTCGTTGCAGGATGATGATGGCTACGAAGCGGTTCCAGGAAGCAGTTTCACTATCACAAGAGTGGCGTTCCGCGATAACACTTCAAAGTACTACATTAATGATCGCACTAGTAACTTTACGGAGGTTACCAAGAAGTTGAAAGGGAAAGGTGTTGACCTCGACAATAATCGGTTTTTGATTCTTCAGGTTGCCAATTCTTTCTTCTTACGCAAGATATCTTCTTTCAATTCATGTTTATCAAAGTTTTAAGCTTCATTTCCTTCTTTCTATCTTGTGGATAATTTGAATTCATAACTTTATCATTCAGGGTGAAGTTGAACAAATATCATTGATGAAACCAAAATCACAAGGCCCTCACGACGAAGGTTTTCTTGAATATCTTGAGGATATAATTGGAACTAATCAATACGTTGAGAAAATTGAAGAAGCCTGCCAACAGTGAGTTCATGTTTGCCTTCTTTATGTTATATAATATCATCTCTAACTTTAAAGTTGATGTACTTATTTGGCTTCTGAATACTCTTTCTTTTTACACCTGTGGCATTCTTTTAGATTGGAATCGCTCAATGAGAAAAGAGCTGGAGTGGTGCAAATGGTAAAGTTAGCAGAGAAAGAAAGAGACGGTTTGGAGGTCCTGTTAATTTTCCTTGATTTGTGTATCTTTTTTTTTGTTGTCGACAAATTAGTAATTTCCATCTCATGTACGTATCTTCATATTTCAGGATGGGAAGAATGAAGCTGAAGCTTACATGCTTAAGGATCTATCTCTTTTTAAATGGCGGGAGAAGGCTACTAAATTGGCTTCTGAGGATGCTGCTTCTCATATGATCCAACAGCGAGAGAAAGTATTTAGCTTGGAAGAACAGCTTAAGAATGAAAGGTATCTACTTGTGACAACATTGTCTATTTATTTGTTCCTGTGCTGGTGGATGGGTTGGAGGGGGATATGGTTTCATCAATATAATGGTCTATAATTTATAGGGTTTGATTTGCATTTCAGGGAGAAAATTCTTGAACATAATAAAACACTTAAGGAGCTTGAGGTGGTGCACAATAAGAATCTGAAGAGACAAGAGGTGACTATTCCACTTTTATAGCTGATGTTCGGCATATCTTTTTACTAAATATTGTTAAATGCATGAACCGTGCCTTCTATTCTAAGATGAACTAAATCATGAAGCTGTACTTTCTCTTTCTTGATCTTAATTCCAACGGGGAAATGATTATTTGCATGTCGGATCTTGATGCAATTTAGGAACTTGATAAGGACCTCAGAACATGTAAAGAGCAATTCAAAGAGTTTGAAAGACAAGATGTGAAATACGTTGAAGATTTCAAGCACATGACACAAAAAATTAAGAAGTTGGAAGAGAAACTTCACAAGGTATGTGAATATATTATGTCATTCACATCTTGTTAAGTGCATGCAATTTATGCTATTTGGTGGTGCAGGACCAATCCAAGATTGAAGATACAGTAAAGGACTGTGAAAAATCGACAAAACTGATTCCTAAACTTGTGGAAGAGATACCCAAACTGCAAAAGCTTCTTTCAGATGAAGAAGTAGTCCTAGAGGAAATTAAGGAAAGGTCTAAAGGTAGCACTATCCCTGAATCATATTGATTTCAGAATGGCACTCTACTAAACTATGCAACCTTGGCACTAACTTAATTTTCTTCTATTTATATAATGATAATCATGCTATTTTTTTTTAAATTAGTTCTATTAGAGCTATCCGTAATTCTACTATGGTTTTAAATCACCATTCATGGTGATTTTTCTTTTAGACCATTTGGATCTAAATCTAATGGTCATTTTAATAGCTACATTAATGACTCTTAAATGTGTGCACAAGTACCAAGAAGTTATATTATCTATTGGATCTAAATCCAATGGTTAAAATAAAATCACCATCTATGGTGATTTTCCCCAATATGCCTTGATGGTAGTTTGATGCTTCTAGCACCTAGATGGACTTTTTTATACTTCTCTATGGTGTCGAAACTTTACAAAAATCACCAACATGGAGTTAGAATTCCTTGAATCAATTCAAGAGTATGGCCAAAGTCTTAGACACATCGATTTTCAATTGTTGGGAGGATGCATGTTGAGAGACAAAGATCTAAAAGTGACTTCAGTGTCTAAGGAGCATCTCTTTTCCACATATAACGACAAGATTCAAAACTTCGCCTTAAGCTTTGTTCCTTAATTTTGAAGTAATTCAAGGAAGTTAACTTCGACGAGGGAAGTTTTACACAATTTTGCCGGTGTACGGAAGTTTATGGAATTTCACTTTAAATACTAGAAAACTCAAATTTCTCCTTAAAGACGTTAAAAATATACTTAATCATATAACATTATGTTAGTATTGTGGGTCGACCCCCTATCACTAAGGTGTATGTGAGGAAAGCCAAGAGGACTACCGGATCAAACCTTCCTCCATATGGTTCTTTTGATCTTGCAGTGGGGCTATCCGTTTAGGCAACATGGGTGTCCAGTAGTGAAAGTGTGCGTAGACATGAGTATGATGTGAGCACAAAAGGGACTGAGCAATAGGTGTGTGTGTGGTTGGTGTTGTCAGTACTTATAGGGGTATTGTTCACACAAATGGCCATCGATTCATCTTGTCATTTTGAGGTAGACTTAGGTCTGGGTGAGAGGAGTTGCATCTCTATCTCTGGGTATCTTCGGGTACAGCTCGTCCCTTGTATTTGTATTTCCTCTTTGGTTGTTTAATTCCCCTATCAATAAACAAACCGAGGCATCGTCCTCTTTCCCCATCTTGGTATAGTAGACCTCTAACAAAATAATGCATAATAATCACAATACAATTGTTTAAAATGGTTATTTTGCAATAAACATGCAATTCACAACACACATGACATTAATATTTGTTTTTGTATTGTTTTTATGATAAATTTTAACCTTATTTGCTACTTGATGTGAAAAGAAGTTAATTTTTAAATTTTATTTTATTCAGGGGTAACTTCCCCAAAAACTTGGTTGATTTCTTCGAATTCTTGCACATTTTGTCTCTTTTTAATGGTTTCGATGGAAAACATCGAAGTCAATTGAAGTTTGGTGAAACATGTTGAAGTTTCAAGAGAAACTTTGCAAGCTTTACATCACCACATAGTTTTGCTTCTCCATTTTTTTTATCGACAAACTACGACCGAAGTTCGCCGAACTTTGTCGATTTTTTAAACCTTGTATAAAGATCAACTAGAAAACCTAATAGTCTACTAAAGACAAAGTTTGTGTAATAGTATGATCTCTCTCTTTTGAAGATACAACTTGCACCATTCTTTATCTGTTGTTGTGCTTTGTTACGAGTGTGATAGTAAACTTCTACTTACAGCTTCATCAATTTGACAAGTAAAACTTATTCGATGGTAAATACTATTCTATTATTTATTAAATTGATCATGTATATCAATCATTTATGTATTTTATAACTTTTGGATACAATAACACTTTTTATTGGACAAAATTACAGGCGAAACAGAGAAATACCGATCTCAGCTATCTGAAGTTCGTGCTGAGTTGGAACCTTGGGACAAAGAACTGATTACTCATAAGGGAAAACTTGATCTTGCTTGTGCCGAAAGTAAGCTGTTACAAGATAAGGTGAGAAGCATTTCTTATGAATATGATTATTGACCCTATAAAGAATTGTTAATAATTTTTCTTACAAGTTAGTGAACTTTGCTTGGCCTATGGTCTCTGTTTTGACTTTTTTACCATAGCCACAAATTTGCGTTGTTGAAGCTCTTTATATATGTATTCATTGATTTTCTTTTTTCATAAGACGAATTTATTTAATTTCATACGGTCAAGTTCATGCATTCACTAAATGCAACTCTCGTTCATTATAGCATGATTATGGTAAGGTTGCTTTTGAGGATGCTCAACAGCAAATAAAAAAGATTAGTGATGACATCAAAGTAAAAACTGCAAATGGCAAGAAGATTCAAAGTGATATAGAGAAACTCAAACATGAAGCATTGGCGGCCCATCAAGTGGAACAGGTGTTGTTTTCATCAATTTGTGCTTTTTAATGTTTCTTGCTGTTGTCTTCTCCATCAATTTTTTATTTGTCGATTCTATGCTAATCCTTGACAGGAATGTGTTAAAGAGAAAGAATCACTAATCCCTATTGAGCAAGCAGCTAGACAAAAGGTTGCGGAACTTCAGTCTGTTGCTGAATTGGAAAGGAATCACGGATCTGTACTGAAGGCTATTTTGCAAGCAAAAGAATCAAATGCAATAGAAGGGATTTTTGGTCGTATGGGAGACCTTGGAGCCATAGATGGTAAGATATGCAATCAGTTAGTAGATTCTGTTTTTCAGTTGATGAGGTTTTACCCATTAGAACATAGTATAGATTCATCATTTATTATGTGCCAGTTTTCTTAATAGATCTCTGTAAGGAACCTAATTGGATTATGGGTGAGGGCCTTTCTCAATTTAAGCTTTTTAAGTGTCTGGCATGTGCTCAAAGGCCTGTTGGCTCAATGGCAGAAGGGTATTTGTGCCTGTTGCCAGTATTTATGCTAGTTCTATGTTCTTGCAGCAAGATATGATGTTGCCATATCAACAGCATGCCATGGGCTTGATTATATTGTTGTTGAAACAACTGCTTCAGCTCAAGCATGTGTGGAGTTGCTTAGGAGGAAAAGTCTTGGTGTCGCGACTTTCATGATACTGGTAATAATGCTGCATTGTTTTGCTCCATCCTTTAGCAAGTATTCAAACATGCAGTTCTAAGTCTGTCGAAGCATTTAGGTTTCCTGTATAAAGATGCATAGTGTACTCATGGTTGCATCAATAATTATTTTTGATAAATGTTGCATCAATAATTATGAATCTATATTTGTTGGACCAATCTGTAACGTTCAGTGTCTATTAACTTTTTTGACATCTCTTCACATGCATATGAATAATGAATCAATTTTATCTCTTCCAAGAGATGTGGTTCAAAAATGCGCATCAAGCATTGTGGAGAAGGTAAAAGAATCTTATATAGTGACACTTGTATTCTACAATCTACTTTGTGTTAAAAATTTTAAATATAGTTCATGTTGAATAATGATTTTTTATCTTTTGTTTTCATGACCATCTTGTGAAAGGATGTCTTTATTTTGGAGAGTTTTGTCCTTTTTCATTACCTGTGAAATTTGAACTTAAGAGAAACAACAAAGATTTTGAAAGAAGGAACAAAGTTTAGGCTTGTCATTTGGACATGAAAAACAGACTCCAGCTGGTTAGAGCCTCAAAAATTGTGGATTTGACTCCAAAAGTTATCGTACTAACAATAATGTCCTCGATTGAAGATTTGACAAATGAAACTATTAACAATTCAGTATTCAACCACTAACATGCAAATGCTGTTGGTTCGAATTAATTCCATTTTCTTGTGTTGTCTTTTTAGGAGAAACAAGTAGATCATTTACACAAGATGAAGGAGAAAGTTAGTACTCCAGAAGGAGTTCCACGCCTTTTTGATCTTATCAAAGTTCAAGACGAGCGAATGAAGCTGGCCTTCTTTGCAGCAATAGGAAACACGGTAGTTGCAAAAGACCTTGACCAGGTATATTTGTTTTTTAGATTTTCCTAACTATGCTTATTATATTCAATTAATTGGGAAGTCGTAACTATTGGATACAGATGTAGCATAATGTTCATTAGTGTGTCTATTCACTTATTCTGATTTTTTAATCTATGCTTAAAACTTACTCTTACCAAAAGTTTTCTTTCCAGAAAAAACTTGTACCATATTAAATTATATTTAGCCACAATTGTTTTTATAACTATTTTGGCAACATTTCTTGTGAGGTTTTTCAGTGAACCCTGAGATGCCTAAAAGTGCAGGATTTGCTTTTGGTATAGTGAGATTCAAGAATTACTTGTGAGCAATACTATCTTTATTGTCTCTCCTTGATGAACATGTTGACATTTAGTTTTGTATGATTGGTGATGGATGTAGCTCTTGCAAAAAAAATTATTAGCCATTTAATAGATCATTTGAAATTACTTGTACATACTTTAGATCAGAAGACACTGGATGGAAGTTTTGGCGATTCAATTTTAGATTAGGTGGATAAAAATGTTTGTCCCTAGGACAAAAACTATTAAATACACAATAAAATGTGAATCGTAGTATAAGCTTGTAGTGCAATATTCTTCCTCTCATTGGAATACTCATTGGAATACTTGAGGTATCTTATCCTTGTACTATAATGAACTACTAAACTGCTACAGTTCACAGGCAATACAAACACTATAAGTTATAAGAAGTTATAATAAATTAATTGATGGTTTTGCACAAGGGATATATAACTTCTGGCTTGAGTTTTTCATTGTAATTTCTGTGAATGGTCATGCTTTTTCCATTGTTCATTTTGGCACTAACATTTTGGTTGAGCTAATTATGTATTATCAAGGTATTGTTTTAGCAATTTAGGCATAATTGTTAAACGGAGCCTAATTTTTATTCAAACTTGTCAGGCTCACAGTGGTCGTGAAGGGTTGAAAACAGGAATTGAACTCTATGACATAATTTCTTGTTGTTCCTCAGTAGCTGAGTGGTAGAGCTGTCAGCTAACTGATTAGTCATCAAACTGATTATTGGCTATTGAACATGCCCTTAGGTTCCTTTAGTATACTCTTGTTACTCCATGCTGATGTTCACGAAGATTTCAAATTAGAAATAACAATACTGCTTTTGTGGTTTGCTTTGACATTTTCGTCAAAAAGGTACTAGAGGAATTAGAGTGTACATTTTTTCAAAAATAAATAAGATTGATGTGCATCAAGGGTAACTGTAATTTACTGTTAGGCTTAGGCACATATTTTTTTTTTCTTTATTTATTTTTGTCAAAGGTTAGGCATATATGGTCGAGTTTGCATAGCATGTACTCAAATGTACGATATCGCCCTACCTACGTTGCTGGTGAGAGAGTTACCCAGAGCTCACTACTGAACACTTCTCTAAAATCTCAAAAACATTTAAAGATCAATGTGTTTGTTGTATGAAAACTCATTATTTGCCTTTTAAATAATGAAACATCTTTTAAGATATCATTGCTCTTGTGGTTTTACTTTCAAATGCATTTATGATTTCAACTTCTATGACTTTATAAAAGAAAATAATGATTGAGTTTTGTGATTGTCAATTTCCCTCATGATTTGCGTAGCACATTATATTATTTGGCCATCTCTTATTCTCTAGTCAATAACTTACCTAAGTTGGGCAATATGAACGTTATCGTAATTCCTTAACACTGTTGAATCTATTAGTGAGAAAAACAAAGAAAGGGTGCAAGCTGAAGCAATAAATTGGCTTAGTAGAAGCCTTGGGAAGTTGTTTGAAAAGTTGAAATAGCAATTAAAACTCATTTGTAGGAATTTGCTTAGTTCCATTATACGCAATTTCCATTTGCAGGATGAAGTTGGCCATGAGGGGTATAGGAAGCCTAGTATGCATAAGCAGAACTCTGCCTCATGAATTATGATCATTAGCTTATAGGCTTTTTTTTTTTTTTTTTTTTTTTTTTTTTTTCGAGTAACCATGGGTTTTCCAGACGCTTTTCGGACTAGTCCCACGGGCCTTGGGATTGCGAAAGAGACCACTAGTGGCCCGACGTTTGGGTGTCGTGGGGAATCAAAACCGCGTCGTGCGCCTAACCCACACAACCCAGTCTCTGCCCTTACTTTTGAATGCAACAGTTCTAACGCTACGAATCACTTGTGCTTATATTTTAAATTAAGAAAAGATAAAATCTCGGGAAAGTACAACAACTAAAAGATTATGCTATTGGTCTTGAGTAGTTGTAGACTTGTAGTGGAGATCTTTTATATTACTTCTTACATTTTCATCATCATTATTGTTTCAATTATATCTCTTGACCATTTTTCGGAGAATAGCTTTGCTCAAGGGATCACATCGATGCCTTGGCACTCACTCCTCATTAGATGAAGCGTTGTGTAGACGTGGCCTGAAATATTAGCTATATTAGGCCTTTGTATTTAAACAACTTTTTTGGCTTTTGACTCGCACATGCATAGAAGAGCTGTAGGTAAATAAAATGTTAAGAAAAATATTTCTTTTTGACCTCTTCAAAAATATTGTTACAAATTATTTAAAAGAATTTAAAATCTCGTAAGTTGATTTGTTTAAAGTACAGACTAGATGATTTGAGATGAGTATGCCATGACTGTGTCTAGCTTGAGCCCAAGTTGCAGTTGAGCAACATTGTTGAAGGTATAGCAGTGTGATTTAGCCATGCTTGTAAAGGAAGTGATTAGTAATATCTGAATGCAGCTCCAAACAGACCTGAAGCAGTTGCAACAAAAGAGATATAAAGAAATATCCAATTGCAATGAAAAATTAGACCAAGAGATAGAATGAACAAATTTAAATAAGTTATTTTCATGTCAATATGCTATGTGTTCAGTTCTCATTTCCCCATAGAGGAGCTGATTTGTACAACTTTTTTTCCTGCTGCATACAGGCAACCAGAATTGCTTATGGTGGGAACAAGGAGTTTGGCCGTGTTGTAACAATAGATGGTGCTTTATTTGAGAAATCTGGTACAATGAGTGGTGGGGGTAGCAAACCACGAGGTGGTAAGATGGGTACATCGATCCGAGCTACTAGTGTTTCTGCAGAAGTTATTGCAAGCGCTGAAAATGAGCTTGAAAAGACTGTTGAACTGTTAAACATTTCACGCAAAAAAATTGCAGATGCAGTAAAGCAGTATCAAGCTGCAGAAAAATCTATTTCACAACTGGAAATGGAATTAGCTAAAAGCCGAAAGGAGGTAAAGAATCAAATACTTGTTGGCTGCTTTTGATGATTATCGTTTTCTCAAGTTATGAGACAGGTAAAATATTCTTTGTCAAACAGATAGAAAGCTTGAATGCTCAACATAGCTATCTTGAGAAACAACTTGAATCTCTAAAAGCTGCATCACAGCCAAGTAAAGATGAGCTGGACAGACTAGCAGAGCTCAAGAAAATTATATCCGATGAAGAAAAGGAGCTTGAGAAGCTCACCATGGGCTCAAAAAAGCTGAAGGAAAAGGTCAGTTTGTTGTTTGATAGTTATTCAAGAATCATTTGGTGATCTAGGAACTCCCTGAAAATGAATATGATATTATTGCTATTCTCTGGCCATTATTTCGAGATAATCTAACCGTAATGCACAAAACCCTGCTTCATATAGCATTTCCCCTACATTTGATGATCACTAACTTCAATATTTCCTTTTTAAGGCATCAGAGCTTCAGAACAAAATAGAAAATGCAGGCGGTGAACTACTAAAGAATCAAAAGTCAAAGGTCAATAAGATACAGTCTGTGAGTATGATTATCTTTTCCCTTACATATTGCTATTGGATTAGAAAGAAGTTGCCAAACTCATGTGCACTTCTCTTCCATCAGGACATTGATAAAACCAACACGGATATCAACCGTCATAAAGTTCAGATAGCCACAGGCGAGAAAATGATGAAGAAGCTAACGAAGGGAATTGAAGATTCAAAGAAAGAGAAGGAACGTCTTCTTGATGAGAAAGAAAAAATGCGCAGTAATTTTAAAGCGATCGAAGAGAAAGCGATTCAAGTTAAAGTCAACTATGACAAAGCGCAAGAGGTCTTATATTGAACTACTTCGCTCTTCCATATTTGCAATGAGACATTTCCCTGACATGGATTTTATTTCTTAACAGTTGATTGAGGAGCACAAAGAAGTGCTAGATGGAACCAAGCAAGAATACAACAAATTGAAGAAAGTTATGGATGAGATGCGCGCTTCCGAGGTTTTGTGGGAGGATATACTCTACATCTTTAAGTGCATTGCTTCGTTTTGTTCTGTTTATTTATTTTTTATTCTACTGCATGTCCCATAGGTGGATGCTGACTATAAACTACAAGATGTGAAAAAGCTGTACAAGGAATGGGAAATGAAGGAAAAAGCATTCAAGAGCAAACTTAGTGATATACAAAAAGAGCTTGTGAAACACTTGGAACAGTACGCCTTGGCTACTGAAACTTTGTTCGCGTCGTTCTGTGCTATCTGCCTGATGAGATTTTCTTACAGATCTTCCAAATGTTTAATTTCTGTGATTGCAGAATTCAGAAGGATGCAGTTGATCCAGAGAAGCTCCAATCTACCCTAGCTGATGAGACTTTAAATGAAATTTGTGGCCTGAAAAGAGCCCTTGAAATGGTGGCATTGCTTGAAGTGCAACTCAAAGAAATGAATCCGAATCTTGATTCAATTGCAGAGTATAATTCTCAAATATGTTCACTTTTGGAACAATACACTTATCTATAGATTGTATGTTCACTTTTTTTTCTTCCACGTTTACCTGGCTAAAACAGATATCGTAGAAAGGCTTCTTTGTATAGTGAACGAGTGGAAGAGCTAAATGGAGTCACACAGGAACGTGATGATATAAAGAGGCAATATGATGAATTAAGAAAGAGGAGGCAATTGCGTCGTTCCAAATTTGTTTCCCTTTATGGTTTTTTAATGTTTTATTTGTATGTCATCGAGCTAATTTTAGTGGATTATGTTTGAAATTTTAGGTTGGATGAATTCATGGAAGGGTTTAACATAATATCTTTGAAGCTGAAGGAAATGTACCAGGTTTGTGAAAGGGGCGATTTTACATGTTGAAAACTTGAAATACATTGCTTAAACGACTTCATGTGGTGGCTTGGTCATTTTTTTAGGGGAAATGTCAATGCACTTTAGTGTTATTTTTTAGGCATATGTGAAGCTCTGGAGTTCTTCAGAAGCTACTGGACGAGTTACAAATTATTATTATTATTATTAATAGTCATCGAAAACTACTTGTAATTTTCACCAATAAATATTGTTTTATATCTTGGTTTACAATTTAAAGGTTTGGTTTGAGATGGGTCTTGTGTTCAATTTTCTTTAGTAGCATTTGATTGTCATCCACATGAATTTTGTAGATTCATCATCTTTTCTTTTCTAGCTCATTTAATCTTTTCTTTTCTAGCTCATTTAAGTGCGAGATGGGGTTATATGTGAAAGGCAGTGTTGGTATTGCTTCATTTTCGCCGCTGGGCTCCTTATAAAACTAAAAGTTTCAGCTCAAGTGATAATGTACCAAGTAGAATTCATCTCAGCAATGCGGACTTGTTGAATCTTCCGGTTTCCTGCCACTTTTTTTTTCTTACCTTGCACTTCATGGCATTGGCGTGCAAGTTATCTTTCTTTTTTTTCCCTGGACATTTGTTGATATTTTAACTTACATGCTTGTCTAAACTTTGACGTTGCAGATGATTACTCTGGGAGGTGATGCAGAGTTAGAACTGGTCGACTCACTGGACCCTTTTTCAGAAGGTGTGGTTTTCAGTGTCAGACCCCCAAAAAAGAGTTGGAAGAACATTGCCAACCTGTCAGGTGGCGAGAAGGTAGATTCTGATTCTTATAAGAAAGCATGCATTAAATGGTGCAACAGTCTCATATTATCTTGTGTCAGTTAATATCTCACGTCTGCAATTAATCAGTTGGGCTCAAACAATCCTGACTAATGTTGATATCTTTCATGTTGCCAGACACTTAGCTCATTGGCTTTGATTTTTGCATTGCACCATTACAAACCTACACCACTTTACGTTATGGATGAGATTGATGCTGCTTTAGGTACTTTTCACTGACTTTTCAGTATTTGTGCTTGGTTTCCGCCTTTCAGCTGTCTTACTCATGTTTATTTCTGATTAGATTTCAAGAACGTATCGATTGTTGGGCATTATGTAAAAGACCGCACAAAGGATGCACAGTTTGTGATCATAAGGTATGCATAAAAGTAGTCTTAACATTGACATGAAAGCTCCTTTGTTATCTCTCTTAATTAATCTATTGTTTTTTTTTCTTGCTTGCAGCTTGAGAAATAACATGTTTGAGTTGGCGGATAGACTTGTTGGGATTTACAAGACTGATAACTGCACAAAGAGCATCACCATCGACCCTGGTAGTTTTGCCGTATGTAAAAATGCCGCTTGAAGCACTGATGGAAACGGTCTCGTAGCTTAGATTACCAGTGTACCACCACTCGTCGTTGTGGTAGAAACTCTCCAGAAAATGCCATGTAGCGAATATGAAAAAGAACTTGCTAGTGGCTGTAGATGGATGTGGTCTGAAACAGTTGTTTGTATATAGATTCTTACATGCTATTTTTTGCTGGTCTTGCGTGTTTGTTGTCGTCGAAAGTGTAACCCTTTATTATGCTCAAAATGTTGCAGTGTGTACAATAGCAAATTAGCAATGTAGCATGAACTCTTATGGCTTGTTGGGTTCATAGGATAGGGTGAAATAAGTGGTGGTACTAAATAATACTGATGTTCGGTTCCAATATAAAATTGACCGTAAAATTATTTTAACCCACAGATTGGGACAATTTAAAATCATGAATTAACCGGTATTATTTTATCCCAATCTTGATGATTATCAAATGACCAAAATACCTTTATCATAAACACCCAAAACTCAAAATGCACATTCATTCCTCATCTTCTCGACTCTCCAATCCCTCGACTCTTCGGCCCCAAAAGACCTTAGCCGAACAAGTCTGCTCTCTCTCTCTCTCTCTCTCTCTCTCTCTCTCTCCCTTTGAATCTCCTATGCTTTAGAAAGAAATCTTTGGCGAATTTGTCCTATGCATTAGAAAGTAATCTTTGGCGAATTTGAAAAGGTTAGCACTCGATTCCCTGTAAATGAATATTGGTTTCACTCAATATTCTTTACGTTTTTCCTTCGGCATTGCTTGCAACAGTTGTGTTTAGGAAAGTTGTTTCAATTTGAAGGGTTATCTAGAATTTGATAAGATGGAATTAACAGAGCCTTTCATGTGAAGAATCAATATCATATTTCTTTTCTCTTGAGACTCAATATTTCTTATAGTGTGTAGTATAAATATTGCAATTTTTTTGGCATCTACTTGTTTACATGTTTTCCTGATATTGATTATGAATCTTACGATGACAAAAGGAAATTTTTTAGACATGATCTTGGTTTTGAGGCTGCAAAGGTAGAAGTTAGTGAAGCATTACTGAACTTGAAAGTATTGTGATTATTTCACTTGAATTTGATTGCTAAAATCTATTCCAATTACTTTTAACTACTATTAATCATATGCATGTATTCCCAGTATGAATAAATATGTTTTCTATGTGGCTGTACAACTTCACTTGAATTTGATTGCTAAGATCCATTACAATTACTTTTATTCGATGTCGTGTAGTCATAGTTAAAAAAATGTTAGTTATTACGGTTTGTCATACTTTTCAGAATGGCTAAAATATTGTATATGCATGTAGACTGTTATTTTAACAGATAATTCAGCTCATTCACTCATTTTTTTAACTATAAACAACTTAGTATGAATTTAGTATTGTAAACTTCAAATACTAAGTTGCACAACTTAGTATATATATTTAACACCCAAAACACTAGGGGTGGGCAGCAGTTTTCGAAAAACTGCCCAAACCGCCCAAACCGCACGGTTTGGTCTGGTTTTTAAAGCTCGCGGTTTGGTCGCGGTTTTCATTTTGGGAAAACCGCGGTTTAACCAAACCGATGGCATTTTGATAAATACGAACCAAAAACCCTAAAAACAAAAAAAAAACCACAAATCTCACATCTTCCTCTCGACGCTCTCATTCGGTCATCACCACCGCTCCCACCCCCCACCGGACGCTCTCACAAGTCTCCCGCGCCCTCGACGCTCCGGCCTCTCCAGCACTCTCACCGCCCCGTCTCCAACTCCCTCACGAGTCAGGTAGTCACCGCCGCTCCTTCTCCCACGCCCTCGACCCCCTCGCTCCGGCCTCTCCAGCACTCTCACCGCCCCGTCTCCAACTCCTCACGCCTCACTGGTCGGGCGATCAACGCCTCGCTCCGCCTCTCGGCCTCTCACCGCCCGTCTCCAACTCCTCACCCGGTCGGGCGATCCGCGCTCCTTCTCCCACGCCTCGACCGCCTCGCTCCGACCTCTCCAAGCCTCTCACCGCCCCGTCTCCAACTCAGTCGTCATCGGTCGGGCGATCACGCCACGATCGCCACTCCTTCTCCCACGCCCTCGACCGCCTCCCCTCCCACCCCCCACTGGACGCTCCGGCCTCTCCAGCATTAGGTTTTTGCTTGCCGTTTTTTTTTTGGCTTGCTGTTTTTTTTTTTCCCTGAAAATAAAGTGAATGAAAACCGCGAAACCAAACCGACCAAACCGCGCAAACCGCGGTTCGGTTTGGTGCGATTTTGGTGATATGCGGTTTGGTGGCGGTTTGGAAAATCACCAAACCGTAGACCCTCGGTTTGGTGGTTTTCCAAACCAAACCGCGGTTTGCCCACCCCTACAAAACACACATTCATTCATCATTTTTTTTTCAGCTTTAAGTTTTGTCCATTTCGATGTGTGTTCTTAATTTGGGTTGTTTTATTGGTTTATTTTGTTTAAATTATCTGTCATGAATCCAAATTCATCTATAGCTCCACCTCATTCAAGGGACGTTATGATTAACCACCTCATCATTTATCCGAGGGTCGTTTCATTTATGCTAAACATGTTTAGAGTTATAACAAGTTGTAGGCGACGTGTACACAACAAACATATGAATTAAATTATGATAAGCATAGATCCATCATCGAAGATCTTGTTTACAAGAATGACGATGATTGTTATGACATGTTTCGGATGAGAAGGCGACCATTTACAAAACTATGTGGTTTGTTGTATGAACATGATAAATTAAAAGGACAAACGTTGCATCAATGTGGATGAACACTCGACCATTACACTCTACATACTAGGCCACAACATACGCAATAGAGTTATTTCAAAATGGTTCTAAAGGTCAAACGACATTGTAAGAGTGGTCTTTAAGAGAACTATTCGCGCACTCATACAATTGCAACGTGTACTTACACAACAAGAATAATAAGGAACACGGGGTCGCGGAGCCGTGTTGGTGGCCAGCGGCGGCGGACGTGTGGGGGCAGCGGCGAAAACAGACGACACCCGTGGTTCTAAAGGCCACAACATACGCAATAGAGTTATTTCGCCGCCGCAGGTGCCGTCTGTTTTCGCCGCTGCCCCCACACGTTCGCCGCCGCTGGCCACCAACACGGCTCCGCGGCCCCGTGTTCTGCCAATCCTGCTCGCCTCCGCGATTCTCCGCCGCCGTTGCTTGGGCCCGACTCCTCCGCCGCCGGTTCTTGCCCCGGCTCCTCTGCCGTCGCTGCTCGCCCCCGGCTCCTCCTTGACTGAGTTTCGGGTCTCCTCAGCGACGACTCCGTGACTCGCACACCGACACGGCCGTCGGCCGAGCTTCACCCCGGTGGACAAGCACGAAGGCATAGCAGACTCGTGGATTGGCTATCGACTAGGCGTTGGACGTTCGAATCACAGTCCTGGTTTGCGTTTTCTTAAACTTCTATTTTGGAATTTTGGTTGAATTTTGTTTTGAAATTAGGAAATCTGAGTTTTCCCTTTTATATATCAACGAAATCGTAAGTGTGTTATGATTAGCCTTCTAAAATAGCGAAAACCTTCTAAACAACAACAAACCAACAACGGAACACTGTGTTGCTAAACAACAACAAATCAACAACTCAACCATCTGTTGCTAAACAGCAACAAATCCACAACTCAACCATCCGTTGCTAAACATCAACAAATCAACGTCAGAACAATCTGTCGTTAAACAACAACAAATCAACAACTCGACAATCTGTCGCTAGACAGCAACAAATCCACAACTCAACCATCCGTTGCTAAACATCAAAAAATCAACGTCAGAACAATCTGTCGCTAAACAACAACAAATCAACAACTGAACAATCTGTCGCTAGACAATAACAAATCAACAAGTAGAACGAATTGAATTTGCATTTAGGTAGTTTAAAACTTCACTTAGCTTGTCATATGACAATTATCATTTACTATTGTAAACTGTAGTTTATATATAGTATGTTCATTGAATAATAATACAATAAATTAATTAGTGTATCTGTACATTGTTTAAATTATTGCTTGGCGGTGCATTTCCAACTAAAAATGATATCTTATTGAGTTATAACTTATATATTCTTATAATGTTTACTAATTGTGATTGTCATTTAGTTGGTACGTATTTATACTTGAAATCTCAATGTAGTGTCTATATTTGTTGAATTGAAGAATAATTAGATTTATTTGTAAAATAAACAAAAGTATATTAATTTATATACTTCATTAGTAAGAATTGATAAGAAATGTC
Source organism: Stephania yunnanensis (assembly GCA_039657365.1). Taxonomy (NCBI): domain Eukaryota; kingdom Viridiplantae; phylum Streptophyta; class Magnoliopsida; order Ranunculales; family Menispermaceae; genus Stephania; species Stephania yunnanensis. Next base: position 44,807,803 of record CM077585.1, on the reverse strand, counting down.
GAGAGTATATGGAGATTTTGGAAAAATAACTTGGGCAATTCATGATGGTGAGGAAAAAATTATATAATGTTTGTACATAGCATGTTTGTAGGGAAAACACACCTGAAGAAACTTAATCGTATTTCCCTTTAATCTTTAATTTATATTATATATTGTTTATTAATTGTAATTGTCATTTACTCGATACTTACTATAGGTACGTATCTATATTAGAAAGGTCAAGATTATATATAATCCAATTTAATGAATATTAATTTGGATTATTTTCTAAAAATATAGTAAATTATTAGGATTTATATATATATATATTCTTTTTTTAAGAGTTGATAAGATTTCTCCAATTATCGGCTGAAAAAACTTAGAATCGATGTATAGTCGTATTGAAAATGGCTTTACTCGACAAGAGTTCATAAACGGCGTGAACGAGTTCATCACATACGAGAAGACGCACTGCAAGACATTTGCCACTGAGGGAAAAATTCGGTGTCCATGCAACCATACGAAGTGTCATAATCATTCATACTATGATGTTGACACCGTAGAACTTCATATTCTTCGTCGGGGCTTTGTTCCAGGATATCAATGTTGGTCGGAACACGGGGAAGAAGATTATATGTACACTCAAAATGTACATGACAAACCTAGCAATATGATGAGAAATGATGACCACGAAGGGACACAGACGGCTACTTATTGTACATCATATCATGAGATGGTGCACGACTTGGCTGGTCCGAGTTTTAATTGGTGTCATGCGGAACAACGGCCAACTCCTAAAACGAAAAATTTGTATGATATGTTAGAAGCGACAAGTCAGCCACTATGGCAGGGGTGCGAGAACATGACGAAATTGTCGACAGTCGTGAGACTCCTAAAAATCAAAGCAGAACATCATATTTCTGTAAAGGCGTTCGATGAAATTCTTCAAATTTGTAAAGATGCATTGCCGAGTAACAATTGTTTAGTCGATAGCTTTTACGACACGAAACGACTAATGCAAGGGATGAGGCTACCAGTCCAGCAAATTGATTGTTGCAAGTTCATGTGCATGATTTACTGGGGCGAGGATTCAGAGGTGACGACGTGTAAGTTTTGCGGTGAATCAAGGTATGAACAAACTAGAAGTGAAGGACGGAGTGGCGTGTCGTGGATTCAAAAAAAATGTATTACTTCCCCCTAGCACCTCGATTGCAGCGTTTATTCACGTCTGAAGCGACTGCAAGGCACATGCGTTGGCATGGGGAACACGTTTCAGATGGCATCGTCATGCAACATTGTTCTGATTCTATTGCATGGAAACATTTCAATGATGTGAACATCGAATTCAACGCCGAAATTCGTAATGTTTGTTTAGGTTTATGTACGGATGGTTTCCAACCATTTGGCCAATCCGGAAAACAATACTCATCGTGGCCTGTAATTCTCACTCCTTACAACCTACCCCCCTCAATGTGCATGAAGAAGGAGTTCATGTTCTTAACAGTCATCATACCGGGCCCGGCTAATCCTTCAAATCAGATTGACGTCTTCCTACAACCTTTGATAAAAGAGTTGCAAGATTTGTGGCATGATAGGGTACTTACCTACGACATTTCCACCAAGACCAACTTCCAACTCCGAGCTGCACTAATGTGGACTGTTAGCGACTACCCTGTTTATGGTATGTTGTCTGGCTGGAGCACACATGGAAAGAGAGCTTTTCTTTATTGTATGGATGACACAGATGCATTCCAATTAAAACATGGTGGAAAAACTTCTTGGTTTGATTGTCATCGCTGGTTCCTACCGCGTGGCTCCATCTTAAGAAGTGATAAGAACGGCTTCAGACGCGACACAACTTGTTGAAAAGGACCGCCGAGATTAAAATCAGGGGAACAAGTTCTGGCTGAAATTGAAGCTTTGGGACTGATGAAAGTAACTGAAATCAAAGCCGTTCATGTGAACAAAGAGATTGTCAAGTATTCAGGGTGGAGGAAACGAAGCATATTTTGGGACTTACCGTATTGGAAGACGAATCTCATTAGGCACAATTTGGATGTCATGCACATTGAAAAAAACGTTTTCGACAACATTTTTAATACAATTATCAGTGTTCCTGGGAAGAGTAAGGACAATGCCAAGTCGAGACTAGATGTAAAAGATATTTGCAACCGACCTTTCCTCGAATATGACCCTGCGTCTAATTCATATCCCAGAGTGTCCTATACACTCGATAAACGTAAGAAAGAAGTATTGTGTGATTGGGTACGACAGTTAAGCTTCCCTGATGGATATTCTTCAAATATTAGTCGATGTGTGGACTCCAACAAATTGAGGATGTTTGGGCTGAAAAGTCATGACTGCCATGTGTTCATGCAGAGATTGATTCTTATTGCCATTCGTGAACGACTAGAGGATAAAGTGTGGATTGCAATTAGTGAGTTAAGTTTATTATTTCGAGATTTGACTGCTAGGAGCCTTAATATGGCGCAAATCGAGCTGTTGCGCTCTAACATTCCCAAAATATTGTGCAAGTTGGAGCAAATATTCCCACCGAGTTTTTTTGACTCAATGGAGCATCTTCCCGTACACTTAGCATACGAGGCCCATATCGTTGGACCATTACAGTTCCGGTGGATGTATCCATTCGAAAGGTAAATATTGTAATCAATATACATTTATTGTATGAAATAACTAATATCTTAGGTTATATTGGTTATTGCTACCTAATTTGACAGACATAACGTCCCAATGTTTCCTCTCATCATATAGGTATCTCAAGCATTTGAAGAACAATGTTAGAAACAAGGTGAAAGTTGAGGGGTCGATATGTAATGCTTACTTAGTTGAGGAATCAACTTCTTTTTGTTCCTTCTATTTCGAAGATTATATCAGTACCGCGCATGAAAGAATCCAACGAAATGATGCTGGTGGAGTAGGTCCGAGTTTTGCTAACAATGGTGCATTCTCGATTTTCATTTATCCAGGACGACCATTGGGCAAAGCAAGGAAACGATACCTCACGTCAGAGGAGTATGTTGCAGCTCATCAATATGTGTTACTAAGTTGCCCAGAAGTAGTTCCGTTCATAAGGTATTACAATTCAGGGTGATTTTTCATCTGATTTTTTTTCTATGTAGTGTATAATCTCATTTCATTTCTCGTAGCATTTTCAAGTCAATCGTTCGTTTGCAAGAACCAAACATCACCGATCAAGCTATTGAGATCAAACTTGAGCAACAATTTGCAGCCTGGTTCTTGCAATATGTACGTAATAGTTTATATACGCCTACTTCTTATAAGTTTAGAAGTAGAACATCTCATTACGTTTCTTGGTTTGATTTTAATATTGTAATTTTACATCTCTTAGACTGAACAAACTGATGTGCCAGATGCGATTCGTCAAATTTCTCAAAGACCAATGCGTTCATGTACGAGTTATCCTGCATACCTTGTTAATGGATATAAGTTTGACCACATTCATACGGTACGAACACAACAATACAAAACAGTGGTGTATGCATCAAAGGTGGGAACGATACTGATTATTACGGTGTACTCCGAGACGTAATTTGAATTGATTACCATGATGGGTCGCTTCGAACAATGTTGTTTAAATGTGATTGGTTTGATCCTACTCAAAATGGTACACAACTTCTTCGTAAATTGGGTTTGGTAGAAGTTCATAAAAACCGTCGGTTCAATAGGTACGAGCCTTTCATATTGGCAATGCAAGCACATCAAGTATATTATCTTCTTTACCCTGCGCACGGAAGAAGGGAACGAAGTGATTGGCTAGCTATATGCAAGCTTCAACCAAAGTTCGTAGATGAAACCAATGTCATTAGTTCAGAAATGGCCATCTCGGACAATGCATTTCAAGCGGATCAAAATGAGAATATAGACATCGTGGAAGTAGATGTAGATCCATTAGCGACGGCAGTTGTTGATATGACAAGTGAAATTGTGTCTGACAATGATGAATTTGAGACGAATGCGGACGATGAAGAAGATGATGAGTTCACATCGTCATTAGACATTGGAAGCGAAGATGAGTTTGAGTGATTGGTGTGAGTTTTTAGTGCAATCTACCAATTTGCTTGAAATATGATGTTTACGTTATATGAAATATATCTCTATAAATGTTATTTGTATGACTCAACTGAATTATTTGTTTATGCAATAGATATAGATACCATTATATTTGGCGAGATGTAGGGGCGTAGTAATCCAGACGATGAGGACGTGGAGGACATCAATAGAAATTCGGAGGAGACTAGCACCAGTGGATGAGGATCTTTGTCGCACCATGCTACACCTGCCCATCCGGATGGTCGGACTCATTACATTATACCCACGGATGGTCACATGTGACTTGTCCATACCAGACTTATGCCCCCGGACCGTCGTCGTCACATTATACCGCATCATCGTCTCCCGGTCATCCATATCCATATCAGCATGGCACACCATCTCCTCCAGTTCATGCACTCCCAACTTAGCATGGTTTCATTCCCTCCTCGTCACACCACTCCACACCATCACCTCTAGCAGATGTATACCCACATGACCATGGTACCAGGCCATCTTCGTCACATCACACAACACCATCACCTTCAGCTCATCCCATTCATTCTCCTGGAGTAGGCGACGAGCACACTTCTACATCTCGTAGGCCCCCGGCACCACATCGTTATTCATCCGCGAGGTCATCTAGTAACAGGTTGCGCTCATCGATACCACATGCAATTGAGGAGATCCCTGACTTTTTTAGACCTCCGACAGCCCCTACGGAAGGTGAAACCCCTCTTATTTATCTCATTGTTGAGCATGGCTTGTATGTTACTCTCCACAATATATATCGCTAATTTATAGAAGTATTATTTTCCTATACTAACTTAAATGACGAAATGGTAGGTTACACCCTTCTTCCGTGGCGGCAGGGAAAATGAGTTTAGTGTTTAAGAACGGATATTTGAAAGAAGGATGGAAATGAGAATATGACCCACAATCCTAACGAGATATATACTAGCTGCGTTGGAAGGTCAGTAACTTAACATCAACCATTGTAGTAAATAGCGGTGAAATTAGTATATGATTATACAAATGATGATGTTTTCATCATACTTGTTCATATGTAGGTGTTCTTCACTTGGGACTTGCAAATGTCCTTTGCGATATATGATGCGTGGTGTCGGAAGGCAGCCATCCGATACACGGGCAATATATATCTCATCGCGAAGAAAAGAATAACACCTATTTACTTAACAGAAGAGGTGTTTGAGCATTACAAGCAAATGCGAGAAACATATGAAGCATTCAAGAAGAAGTCCGAGCAAATGAGCACGAATAGAAAGTCCGAGGTGGGAGGGTCGGGCACTGGTATTTCGTTGCATAGCGCTGGAAGTATATCCGCTAGACAACATGGTGATACGTTGGTACGTATAAATACATAAATAGTGTCTTTAGTAGATGAACCGAAATAAAAATTATTAATCCTGTAACAATGTTGTAGGAGAAGAAGCTTCAACGTCGTCCCACACGGAAGGAGATGTTTCGACACCTCCACACCCATGGCCATGACGGACAATCATTCGTAGATCAGAGATCTGCGAAGATTGATGTAAGTAATATGAATTGCATATATATAACTAGTTCGAGACAACACATGAACCCCTTGTCCTTAAAAGAAACCATATAGTTAACTATTAGTTTATTAATTTAATACAGGCTGAACTCACTCGGAGATTGGAGAAGATGTCCACCTAGACCCCCGATACATCGATTGACGAGGATGCCGTTTATCTTGAGGTGGTGCCAAAGGTCAAGGGACGTGTATACGGATTAGGGGTCACAAGGTTATCATCGCAACATATTTTTAGGGGAATGAAGCTGATCTCGAGGACTAGCGTACGAACCTCATGAGTTGGAAGAGCTCCAGCGGGACCACCAAAGGTTGCAACAAACATTGCTGAAAGAGCGAATGAAAATACAAGAACAAATGCAGAGAGACAAGATGGAACGCCCGGAAGAAACTCGAGAGATGCAGGATCGGTTAGCACGTATGGAGGCATTGTTGATGCAACACCTTGGCATTAGGCCCCACGTGCCTCCGATACCACGGACTCCACAATCACCAGTAATAGAGCGTTCTGGTCCTCAAAGTGATGACCACCCTGGTCATTTGACGATGGAGATAGCACATTCTTAATCTGTGCACCCGCATGACCACCGGCCTGGGCATTAGACCGATCCACATACAAGGATGCCTGAGGATCAACGTCAACTTTTGGATGATCATGATGAGTTTATGGAGCAACTTATGCCGCCTCCTCAACCATCGCCACGACAATAGTGATTAGATGTCCTATCTTTTTTTATGGTAAACTGTTAATTACGAGTAATGTATATCTTCACATTTATTCCATTCTAATGTAGTCGATGTGATTACTTCATTTGCAGGTATGTGCACCGGTGGCATTTGATATGGGTATTGCATAGGGAGGCAAAGTTACATCACCAATTGGGTTTCAAGTTTCAGAGATTCATTTGGTATGCAACCTTCTGCCGTTTATTTTATTCACATAATCTCCATTGAACTCAACCTTCTCTTGATCTTGAACATTTTACCATGTATACTGCAGTGTTTATTATGAACTTTTGAACATTATGATAGTTACAATGAGTGGTAGAATGGTCTTACAGCATATGTTACTAGACATTCTTTCGACATACTTTGGTAATTTTCAATCACATGTATAATATTTAATACTAGTTTCTTCAGCATTTTGCATTTTTCATTTCATGAAGAAACTTGATTTTTTAACTTGTTCTTTGTTGTGTATGATGAAGGGAACATACATTTTTGCTTTGTCGATATTGGAAAATATCCCCGAATATGTATTTTACTCGTGTTTCATGATAAAGATAGAGAACATGAGTACTTAGTGGCTTTAGAATAAATGATTTTTTAACTAGATCACTATGATTGAATTATATAGGTTTCGTATGCAATTCTTAAGTAAAATGACTTCATAGACCTCTTTTATTTAAAAAGTTTTTTACTTCAAAGAGTTGGATCTCCTCTTTATAAAGTAGATTGATTTCATTGATGTCTTTGTATTTAAATTTTAGAGTTTACATTTGCGAGTTAATGAAATACATGCATTGTGACTTGTTAGTCAAGTCTAGTACATATTAAGATAATTAGAGTAGTAAAATTAGAATCAATTTTATATATTTAGGATCAATGTTATAAAAAAGTTGTCACAATGAGAATGAAATTACAAATAAGTAGATTAAGATGTATCCAAAAAAGGATAGGAGAATTAGACCCACACAGATCAACTAAGGTATTTTCTCAAATTGAGTAGTTTATCTAATCCTATATGGTCCATTTCATTTTTTCCGGAGAGTTGGATACCCCTTGCTGCTCAACTTGGTCTCTATATGTAATTTGTGTCTCCATCTTTTTTAGGGTCATAACACGCACTTTTAATTTATGTATTAGAAATCCTTAACTCGTTGTATGTATTTTTGGAGTGGTTGTGTTGGTCATGTTATACATCAAGATAAAAATCCTGTGAAAGATAGTGTGTACTCAGAAACAACACTGGATTCAATTTCACTTTAATTAGATGTGATGCTATTTTCATTAGTGTTTGAATATTTTGGTTGCATGTCGAATATTGTTCAAGTTCTTTCTTTTAATTTTCAGGATTTGGATGGGACGCGCTCTCCTAGCCCCAGGATTTGTATGGTGCCTATCTTATATCGGTGAAACAATTGGGTAAGAGTGTGAGATTGACATTGTATATATATATATATGTAAATTAATTTGTGTATCCATCTTAATTAATTTGTGTAGTATTTTGTATTTTGTTGAAAAATGTTCATCTAGTACTATATAGTATACTGCTAGTTAATTATGAAATGTTAATCTCATCCTTTTGTATACATTGTTTGTCAAATTTTGATAATATACAAACATTTTCTCAATTTTCGTTTTATTTGCAGCAGGAAAATATATATTGTTGCAGATTTTACTGCACTGCAGTTTACAATTTACTAGTTACTGTGAACCGTAATTTTTTCCAAAATTATCATTCCAAATCAGCGACAAACACGGTTTGTCGCTGATTTGCACAGTCAATAAAAAGTTGTCTGTTGCTAATTTGTCTCTGTTTAGCGATAAATCAGCGACAGACAACGATTTTGCTGACTATGCAAATCAGCGATGGTCTGTCGCTGAACAGCAACAGACTCGGTCTATCGTTGAACAACAACAGATTAGCGACAACACGCGTCTGTGCTGACTGGGCGAATCAGCGACATACCATGTTTGTCGGTGATTTGCGACAGATTTGCAACAAACCCTCATTTGCTGACTGGATTACAATTAGCAACAGACTTGTTTCTGTTGCTGTTTAGCGACATAATTTTGTCACAAATCTGTCGCTGAATAGCAATAGAACCAAAATATGTCGGTGATTTCAATCGACAACAAAGAGTTTAGCAACACCTACTAATTGTCGCTGATCTGTTGCAGAGTCACTTACCAACAGAACCATACCAATTCAGCATCGGATTAGTTTATGATTGTTTAAGTTTTTCTTTGTAGTGTTATGAAGAACCCTGAACCAATTGGTCCCGAAGAAACTGATATCAGATGAAAATATTTTCGAGTAATCACTCATTCTTTATAGTTGATTTATTTTGGTTGCTTATATTCATGCTTTGAAACCTTACTCATTCAATTTTTTTGTTGCTTCAATGTAGTGATGTCTTGGTGTTGTTGATGGGACACATGTATATGTTATCGTCCCAACAATTTAGGTGTAGGAAAGGAATCACAACGATGAATGTCACGTGCACTTGTACACCATCTAAGCTAATTACTTATATCCTACCTGGATGGGAAGGCTCGATAGCAGACGGAAGGATTATGAGAGATGAGGTTTCACGTCGCAATGGTTTAAAAGTTCATAACGACACTTATTATTTGGTCGACGCAGGGTACTCCAACAACGATGGTTTTCTAGCACCCTTCTGCGGTCAATGATACCACTTGTCAGCATGGGCCACTAGCAACCTAATTGCTCAAACACCTGAAGAGGTTTTCAACATGCATCATGCAAAAGCGAGAAACATTATTAAAACTTGTTTCGGCGCACTGAAACAACATTGGGCCATACTAGGAAGTCCCTTTTACTACAATATTAAAATGACATCGTTTATGATCATTGCCTGTGCGGTACTTAACAATTACCTTCAGATAGAGGTACCAAATGATTTGTTGAAAAATTTAGTGCAACCTTAAGGGCATGAGTTGGGGGTCAAGATGATGTAAGCAATGAGGAACCAATGGTTATCGCATTAGTGGGACCGACTAATGCATGGACTACATTTCGTAACAACTTGACTTTAGATATGTGGCATACTTATCATTGATTTGGTGTGAACTTTGTTGGGGTGAACTATTTTCCTATCGATTGGGTTTGAACTTAGTCGTGTGTGAACTTTGTTGTGTGTAAACTTTGTTGTGTGATCTTTGTTGTGAGTATTCACTATTTTGATGTATTGAACTATTTTCCTATTGATTATAGGTGTCTACTTTGTTGTCGTAAACTTTTTTGGTTGTGAACTTTGTTGTTGTAAACTTTTTTGGTTGTGAACTTTGTTGGGGTGAACTATTTTTTGGTTGTGAACTTTTTTTGATTAATTTCTTTCCATCTTCAATTCTAATGTCATGTTTTATGTAGATATGGGAGGCAAATGGTACGTTGTCTTCAATGGTAAGGTGCCCGACATATATGGCATGTGGTATGCATCAGGAAAGCTAAAAAATTTTAAGAATTAGTCAATCCATGCAAAAAAATAAAAAATATGCAGTTTAACAACAACTTCATAGCTTCAAGTATTCATCCCATAAATCAGGTTGTGCAGTCACCTTTTTAGTGTTACTATCAAAACCAAAGCCACAGAACCATGTTTGATGCCCAAAATCATGTTATTGACTATACTCCATTGTTTTTTCATAACTTTCACTTTAGACTCGAAGACCAACCATCTTAGCCTTGATCCTTGAAGTTGGGCAAGATATTTTCAACATCTCCTCTAAGTAGTTGAGATATCCAGGCTTGAATCCATTATCACATTTATAAACTCGAAGACCAACCATCTCATACATGGCATGTACGTGTGCTGCTTTCTCTGTATGAGTCTACGCGTGTCTATAAACCTTCGTCTCTTCACCTGGTTCTTCATGTGATGGTTCATGAGGCATCTTTGCTTTACCCTTGCCTTTCCTTGAAGCAAGCGAACTTTGTTCGAGCAATTTCAAAGGTCGGGGTTCACTAGTAGATGTTTTCCTTGGCCTCTGAAATCCTCCTCGTCGAGTCAGTTGTTGCAATCCGGCCTTCTTCATGCCTAATTCTTTGCAAACGCATAATATGATATATCAATACACAAGAAGCAAAATTATATGCAAACAAATAAATATTAAATGATAATGCTATATAGAAAGTGTGTGCGAAAACTTAGTAAAAGCTCATAAATTTTACTTTTTTTCTATCTTCTCTAAGTTCGATCAAAGATTATAGTAGAAGTTATGTAATGTGCAAGAAATGCAACTGAGCCATATCTACAGTGCGTGCATGCTATTATTAGTCAACAACATTGATTATGATTGTTGTATGTGCTTATCTTATGTTATGTTGTTAAATTTTGTGATGGATTAGGAGGGAATAGTAGTTGGGAGAAGGCTTGCAATGTTCAAGAACTACAACACTGATGGCAACAAAAGAGATGGTGGCCTTTAGGAATGTGAACATTGTTGGCTCTTTCACCTCTTGCTACTTGACCACAGGTCGGCAAACCCTCCAATTCTTTAGACTTGTAACACATCAATTTTTCTCTTTGGCAAAACAATTTAAATGACCCCCGAGCTTATCGAGAATTCTTGATTGAGTATGGTTCACATTGATTTTCTCATGCTATATACCAATGTCTCTTCCTCTACATTTATTAAAGAATAAATAAAGGATTTAATATGTGCATGTTTTCTCGAATGATAGTTCGATAATTGCTAAATGCACTCTAATGAGATGGATGAATATCATTTGCTAAATGCAAGAACCAATTTCACTCACCGCATGTTCTTGATGAAAGTAGACCTTAAAATTCATGAAGAGGTAGAATTCAACCACCAAGCTAAGGAGTCATCGATTCACAAGCTAACTTAATTCACAAATTTACAATTATCAATCCTAGTCTTTCCAATGTTGTTAAAAAGGACCGTAAAGGAAATTATTTCATACTGTGCTTCCAAGGGACTTGATGGGAACTCACCACTTAGTCATTTCTTGGTGTGATTTTACAAGCTATATATGCATATTTGAGGTCTACTACCATAAATTATAACCGACGGAATGCTTATGTAATGTACCTTTTGTACTGATTTGTCTGTGCTTTTGTTCCTAATGAATAAATTAATGGTTGGGTAAGTTTTATATGCTACATAAGTCTTTTAATATTTTGGTATACATGAATCATGAATGCATAAAAAAAGCAAGCATGGCAGAGAGACAATTTTACATTTGTGTACAAGGATCATTTCACATCCATTTTTTTCCTTGCATTTCTTCTCATTAGAGATGCAACTTTTTTTTTCTTCGTCATTAGAGGAAATTTAACTAATGGAGGTATATATTGATTTCAGTAGCTGAATGTTAGGAAAATAAAAAAACCCAACAAAAATGAAATGGGTTATCCTAACTAAAATCAAGTAGTAGAATACATGAACTCCAAAACCCAGATCCAAATAATTAAACGCATAAAATGGAGAGAGAGAGAGAGAGCGAGAGAGAGAGAGCGAGAGAGAGAGAGAGAGAGAGAGAGAGAGAGAGAGAGGATTACCTGGTTTTCATGGATTGCACACAAAGAAGGCGCGAGCATGGCGAAATGTATGTTTAGGGTTCGAAGGAATGAGTTTGCAGATATACAAGGGCACTTTAGTAACTTCGCCTATTGAAATCAGGTTTAATCTCACGCTCTATACCCCCAACCGAACAAGTCCCTCTATTAGGACTAATACCCAAACTCATGTTATAATTCTAGTGTAAAATAATCCAATGACCATGGGATTATTTTACATGTGAACCGAACATACCATTAATGTTTATGGCTTGGATTTTGCAGAAAGAGAAGAGTATGAAAACTATGCTTCTTTTCTATTTTGTTTATTTGTTTGTACATATATATTCACTACAAAGTCATGTTTTCTTGCTCTCATACTTGTTAGGTTTAGAGACACCGGAATGATAGAGAAACCGCAATGGCACTCTTTATTAATCACTATAATAAACTCGTTAATTACAATGCGGGGGGGGCGGGGGGGGGGTAAACTTTAATTTATAGACTCACATATAGACTCAAACAAACATACTCCTAATCCAACTAGGGGATCCTAAATAGACTCATACTCTAACTCGAAGTCCTAATCAAACTCAAACACTAATCTAATTTAGATTACAACTCCAACATCCCCTATAATCTAAATTTACCTATCTGAATTAAAAAAACAAAACATCATCCCCATGATTCAGATTGCCATGATATTTCACTTGATCTTCTCTCTAAATGCAGATCTCAACCTCCATCGAAGATATCCTTTATCGCTCACCTACTATCTATCTTGCACAACTTCCTGAATGTTGAACAATGCACAATGCACCTGATTGCCTTCGTCATCAACGACATTATCATGGGTGATCTTACAATCTTGAAGTCAAACTGGTAGTCCCACACTTCTTTGTGGTATGCAACTGGTACGCTGGGGTCTAACGCTAATACTAACTGAAGTGGAAGCTTCATCCTCATATCTAATCGTTGATGGTTGAGCAATACTCTTTCCTTTTATGTCCCAAATCCACGCATTCTTCTCATCAAACTTGGCATTTTTGCTAATAATGACCGCATTAGTAACTGGATTGTACAATTTGTACGTTCCAATCCTCTCTGGAACATAGCCGATAAATATGATCTTCACGCCTTTGTCATCTAACTTCTTCTTGTTAGCATCAAGAACATGTACATATGCAGTAGATCCAAACACTTTCAAATGTTTGACACTTGGTTTGTAACCACTCCAATCCTTTTCTAGGATTATATGGGACACACTTTTTGTGGGAGACTTATTCAGTAAATAAATTGAACATGCAATTGCTTTGGCCGAAAAAAGTTAGGTAGGCCTTTGGCCTTCAACATACTATAAGCCATGTCTATAATTGTCTTATTCTTTCTCTTTGCAACACCATTTTGTTGCGGTGTCCGTGGTGGCATGATTGCATGCTTAATCCCATGATGATCACAAAACTCTGAAAATACCAAGGACATATACACACCACCACCATATGTCCTCAAGTCTTGATGTAGCGTCCACTCTGTTTCTCCATAGTTGCCTTGAACTTTTGAAAGCAACTAAAGGCATTAGACTTAAAGTATACACCCAAATCATCCTACTGCAGTCATTAATAAAAGTCATAAAATATTTTCTTCCTCCTAGTGAAGTAGTCTGCAGAGGACCATAAACATCTGAGTGAACCAACTAAAGTAGAGATTTAATACGCCTTAGAGTGTTGGAAGCAAACATTCGTCTATGTTGCTCCCCCAAAATACACCCCTCACAAAATTGCTCTGGATGTTGAATTACAGGCAAACCTTTCACTAAATTCTTATGAGTCAAAACTCTTGAAGTTCAGATGTCCATATCTCAAATGCCATAACCACGACTCATAAAAAACAATTGATTTAAAACATGGATAAGATCCAATTTCAATCTCAATATGAAAGAAACTATTTTTCAAAAGAAACTTAAGAATGATCATACATTTAGAGTCAAACATAGTGAGATGACTATCTTTGAAATCCATTGTGCACCCTTTCTCGAGTAACTGCCCCAAACTTAGCAAATTGCATGTCAATGTCGGTACATATAACACATCTAAAATGTATTGATGATCACCATTCTTCAACTGGATCAGAATTCTTCCTTTTCCCTTAACTAGAAGTTTCATATTATCAGAAACTGAACCTTTATCAACACTGACTCATCCAACTCATGAAAAACTTCTCTATTGGCACACATGTGGTTAGAGCATGCACTATCGAGATACCACATGTTACTCTGAACATTCTTTTGGGCTGATGAAACCATCATTAGTGTCTGATGGCACTCCTCATCGTGATCTGTCTGCTCCTCAGACTTCGACTCTGATGATTGCTTTATCCTGCATTGTCTACCTATATGCCCAAATTTGTGATAGTTGTAACACTAAATCAAATTTATCTGTTAATCGCAAACTTCGTCTCGTCCATGACCTTTATTTCTATCCCACCACTGCTGATTATTATTCTGACTCCTGCCATTGTTGTTGGCTTTATCACGACCTTTAAACCTATAATTCCTGTTTAGTTTCGGGATAGCTGCAGTCTTCAATGCCTACTCAGTAGGCTTAACTTTTTCACTTTTTCGTTGATTCGTTGCTCATGTGCTCGTAATGAACCAATGATTTCTTCAAATGACTTGGTCTCATAATCCATCCTGGACTCCATAATAATAGCTACTACGTGGTCGAACTTTGTGGTCATGGTGCGCGAAATCTTCTAGTTCACATCAAGATCAGTGACATCTTTGCCATTCATCTTTAACTGATTGACGATTGTCTGAACACGATTGGTGTACTTCTCTATATCTTTAGAGTCATCCATCTCGATCAACCTGAATCGTTGCCTCAAAGTTTGCAACCAAACTTTTTTGGCTTTCTGTATACCCTTGTAGAACGTCTTTAAAGTGTCCCAGGCTTCTTTTGATGTCTTCGTCAGTTGCACTTTCTCAAACGCCACATCATCAAGCGTTTGCAAAATAAAATAAAGTGCTTTCTGATTTTCTTGCGAAGCTCCTTTTGTGTCGAGGTAGCGATGGCCCCTGGGTCTTCAAACCTATCTTCAACTACTGCGAGCAAGTCTTGAAAATAGAACAAGACTCTCATCTGAGTGCTCCATCTATCAAGCTTCTTTCCATCGAATGCCGGAAGAGTCGGTTGAACTTGACCATTCCCCGATGTCGCCATAATTCACACCAAATAAGAAAATCAAATAAAAATTTCAATTTTTGATTTTACTCTCTGCTGAAAACGCTTTGAATAGACTTTTGTTCAATTTCTCTGCGGGTCCCACAATCTTTCTTTTCAATAAAGACAAAAAGAAAAAGCTATGATTTAATGAAGCTAGATATTAAATAATTAAACAACTTCAAATCTCATTCTTCTTCTTCGCGCAATCAATTCTGCACTGATTTCTCTCTGCCTTCTCCATTTTCTTCTTCAACGAATCTGTTGCAACTCAATGACAACAACGTGTCGGTACACAACACACTACTTCGAACCACTCAATTTATTTCTCCACTTGAACTTTCTCTCCTCTCTTGAGAAAGCCCCTAATCAGTTGCTCAATTAAGAACAAACTCTCACAGGTCTCAGGATCTCACTTTTGCTCTGATACCATGTTAGGTTTAGAGACACCACAATAACACTCTTTATTTATCACTCTAATAAACTCGTTAATTACAATGAAAGGGGCTAAATCTATTTTATAGACTCACATAAACATACTCCTAATCCAACTAAGAGATCCTAAATAGAATCATACTCTAACTCAAAGTCCTAATCAAACTCAAACACTAATCTAATTTAGATTACAACTCCAACACTACTTCATACCCTAGTCTTTCTAATTACAAAGTGTTGTCTAGTACGGTACATGTCTCACTGGGAGTTCTACAATAGTTAATTTAAGGAAAATGCCAACATGACACGCACATCAGACACCTAGATTGGGCACGGCTGTGGGAGCGTCGCATTATTTTCATCAAGAAATATATGCGTACACATCTCAATGCACATCAAAGGGATGTGCACAAACGTGTTCTCGATCGAAGTTATGTTTGCATTCCCCTTTACTCAAGGTGTCCAAGTCTAACAAAAGAAAATGTGAACTTTAATATTCAACTTATCACTAGTCCTGGTCTTCTTTCCAATGAAAAAAAATCATTAGACTAATTGAATGACTCCCCTCAATCAATCAAACATGAGTTTTAACCTCCAAGCCTATTTTACATAACCAAATTACATCCCAAACTGGTAAGGAAAGGTGAGATACTTGTAAGTATTAAATTATACTTATCATAAGTAATCCATGTGGGCCCCATACATTACAAGTGTCAAGTAGTTATTAGAGATAATGGTTGATAAGCGGTTATTTTTTGAAAAAATAAATAACATAGGGTTTGGTCCCCAACTCTATTCTCTTGAAGTTTTTGACTATAGAACATCATCTAGGAGAGGAGAAGAAGAGTTGGAAGATCAAACTTTGGAAAGAACAACAATGGCTGGAGGAAATCCTTATTAATTTATTTTTGCATTTTAGATTAGATGATCTTTGTGTTTGTTTACTCAAAGATCATTATATGTTTAATGACTTACAGTTGGTATCAGAGCATCAATGCCTGTGTCTTGTTGTTTTGCTTCGGTTCGATTCATGAATTTTCATGATCGATAATGTTCAGTTTCGGTGTTTATTAAGTAAAGATTTTCTAAATTGATTTTTCCTATTAAAATCGATAAAGGCCGGTTAAATTTGCCAAGTTTACTATTTTAATTTGCTAATTTGTTTCCTACAAGTTTAGGCATTCAAATTTTGGAAATATTGAAACCAATTAAACTTTTGCAAAGTTGAGTTTCCGGATAATGCAATTCTCTTACGATTCTCATGCAATTCGCATGATTCGTAAATTATAGAATTTCATGGTCTGTTACAATTTCATAAGGATAACTACATAATTGCACACATGTATGACATGTGTCACCTTAATTATTGAATATATCATTGCTTGCCATATGTCTATTGATAATCATTGATGGTTGAATATATCTATTAATATAACCATGCTTGTGAGAAATTAATTGTAGGATAACTGTGATTGCATATGTGCTTATATATTATCTCACAACCTTCTTTGATATACACAGTTTTAGTTGGTTAAAGATTTATGCAGGCACGTTTTGGGGAAATCAATCATATGTCTACTTATAAAATGAGACATTTAATGTGGGTCAGCCAAGTAAAAGATCTCATACGGATAATATATTTGTGTTATGGATATCAAAATTTGTTAAATTAAAAACTTTGATTAATGTTCTTATATATGTGTATGCTATGCATTATAGACAGTTTGTGTTGAATGTGTGTTCATGCTATCTCATATACATGATAGGTAACCTCTTAATATATACTATTTGAAAATAACATAAAATATATAATGGGTTGCTTTACTGTCATACTATGTATAATTTGGATTTACATGTATATTGAGAATGATTGTTCTATTTGGGACATTAGGCACATTACTTAATATGCTATTATATGTCATGAGGTATATATGCTTTCATATAATTTGATATAATTTGTTAGTATTGCTTAAATAAGGATGCAATATGTTAAGAAATTCAGTGATTAAATGTATGATGATCCATGCATGTGAAATTTTAAATAATGTTAGATTAGCCACAACATCTACATTATGAGAAATTATTTAATTAATTATAGGATCATTCATGCATTTGTTTTAATTAGTTATATGGTTATGGTAAAATTCATTATACAAGATATTTTATTAAGTTCATATAATTAATTAGAATAGAATATCAAATTGTATTTTCTTAATTTACCCACAGGAATTGAGAAAAGGAAAATAATTTGTTAGTTTTACTATTTGGTTGATGAATCTTATTGAGTAAAACATTAGCCCACATACATGTTTTACGTCACTTAATTTATTTCTTTTGTTATGCTTGCATTGGCAAAACATATTCTTTGTAGTCTCTTTTTAGTGTTAAACATGTATTTCTTTATTTAATATTTGTAGCTACTCATATACCCGTATTAGATCCCGAGTTAAAGGTTGAGATTATGTCTCTTAATGGAGAGAACTACAGGGTATGGAAGGAGAGAATTCTCCTTCATTTAGAAGTGATGGATATGGGTTTTGCCATACGTAAGGATGAACAACCGGCAATCATCGAGATTAGCCTTCTTGACGCGGTTGATCTCTATGAAAAACGAGAGAGATCTAACTGCATTTGTGTTATGTTCATCAAAGTGAACAAAACGACTAGTATTCGGGGTACGGTGGAGAAGTATGACAAGGTCCGTATATTGCTTAAGGCCATTGAGGATCTGTTTCAGACATCTGATAAGGCATTAACCAGTGCCCTAATCATGCCATTCTCATCATTTCGGATGACCTGAGTTAAGGGTGTGTGTGAGCACATCATGTAGATGAGGGACATAACAACCCAGCTTAAAACACTCGAGGTTGATATGTCTGAGAGCTTTTTAGTCCACTACATTCTGAACACACTCCCTCCTCAGTATGCAACCTTTAAGATCTCTTATAACACACAGAGATAAATGGTCGATCAACGAGTTGACGACTATGTGCGTTCATGAGGAGGGTAGACTGATTATGGAGCAAGGGAAGAGTAGTGTACTACTGGTAATGAACAAGAAGAAAGATAAGAAATCCGATTGGAAGGGGAAAGCAAAAATGCAACGCTAATGTGGAATTGTAAAAAAAAAAACATTCAAGTGTTTCTTCCGTAAAAAGAAGGGACACATGAAAAAAGATTGCATCAAATTCTGGAGTGGCTTCAAAAGAAAGATATATCAATTTCATATGTTTGTTTTGAATTTAATGTAGTTGATACCTTAAGTGACACTTGGTGGATTGACTCTGGTTCTTCAATCCATGCTTCTAATATATTGCAGGATATGACAAATTTGTGGAAACCAGCGGGAAGTGAGCTGACCATTTAATTAGGAAATACAATGTGCTCACATGTGGAAGCTATTGGGGCATTCATCTTAAAGTTGTCTAGTAGCTTTATTTTGAATTTGGGCAATATTTTCTACGTACCTGGTTTTTATAGAAACTTAATTTCAGTTTCACAATTGTTGTATTTGAGATTTCACTTCAACTTTTCTGGAACATCTTTTGATTTAATATTTAAATCAAATGTCATTGGACATGATACTTTATTGAATGATTTATTTTGTTTGAATTTGGGAAATGATGCCACTGCTATGCATCTACTGGTTTAAATGAAGTATCATAAATGATGATTCTTCTATATTATGGCACCAGAGATTGGGACACATCTCCAATGATCAAATCAAAAGATTGGTAAATGATGGAGTTCTAAGTGCTCTTGATTTTGTTGATTTTAAGACTTATGTGAACTGCAGCAGACTAAAGTATCCAAGAAAGGTGTTCATAGAAGTTCTTCATTATTGAAAATCATCCATACCGACATATGTTGTCTGGATATGAACATTAAGATTGGCGCAAAATACTTTATCTCTTTTATTAATGATTTATCACGTTTCATGTATGTCTACTTACTTTATCATAAAAATAAAGTATTGAATGCCTTTAAAGTTTTCAAGGCTGAAGTAAAGAAACAAAATGGGAAATAAATTAATATTGTCAGATCTGGTAGAGGAGGTGAGTATTATGGTAGATACACTGAGGATAGACAAGCATTTGGTTCATTTGCTAAGTTTCTTTAAGAACAAGGAATAGCTCATCAATACACCAATCCATGTTCTCTTAGTGAGAATGGCGTAGCAGAAAGAAGAAATCGGGCCTTGATGGATATGGTTAGGAGTATTTGTAGTAAGGCAATCCTACATATCTCCTTGTAGAACGAAGCTCTCAAAACAACAGTGTATATATTAAACATGGTTCCAACTAAGACTATTTCAAAGATACCATTTGAGTTAATGAAATGTTCTAGTTTGTGACATATACGCATTTAGGGATGTCCGTGTGAAGTGAGAATTTATAATCTACATGAAAAGAAGTTGGATCTTAGGACCATGAGCGGGTATTTCATTGGATATGCTGAAAGGTCTAAAGGACACCGCTTCTATTGTCCTTCTCGTAGCACTAGAATTATGGAATCTAGAAACGCAAAATTTCTAGAGAATGATTAGTGGGAGGGATCATTTTCAGGATAATGTTCATAAAAAAGTTCATTTTAATGATATTCCTTCTACATTAAATAGTCATATGTTTGTCATTCCAAGTTATGCTCAGAGTTGAGGAACAATGAGTTCAAACTCCACAAATTATTGACAATCCTCTAATAGATCAAGTTGTTCATAAAGAACCAGAAATGGTAGAACAACCACTTGTTCATGAAGAACTTGAAATGGTAGAACAACTAATCGTTCATGAAGTACCTCAAGTAAATGAACAAGTTGATCAACATGATCTTCAAAAAAATGTTGATGAAACATTAATAAGATCTATTATAGTTAAAATGCCAACAATACCTAGTAATTTCATTGTGTATCTACAAGAATTAGACTATAATGTCGAAGCTGATAGTGATCTCAAAACGTTTTCACAAGCCATGAATTGTGTTGAATTCAAATTATGGCATGATGTTATGATTGATGAAATGAATTCTATGTCATCTAATGATGTTTGAGACCTTGTTGAGTTGCCTAAAGGAGCTAAGGACATTGGTTGTAAATGAGTCTTTAAGATTAAGAAGGACTCATTATGAAACATCGAGAGATACAAGGCTAGACTTGTTGCAAAAGGATTCACACGGAAGAAGGAATAGATTACAAGGAGACTTTTTCTCCTGTATCTAAAAAAGATTCTCTCAGCATAATCTTGGCTTTGGTTGCACATTTTGACTTCGAGTTGCAACAAATGGATGTTAAAACCGCAGTTCTTAATGGTTAACTGGAGGAAGAGGTTTACATGAAACAAACAAAATGATTTTACTCTATTGGCAATGAGAATTTAGTTTGCAAGCTTAAGAAATCTATATATGGATTGAAACAAGCCTCCCGATAATGGTTTTTGAAGTTTCATGATGTTATCTCTTCATTTACTTTTGTTAAGAATATTATGGATAATTGTATATACCAGAAGGTTAGTGGGAGTAACATTTGTTTCTTTATTCTATATGTGGATGAAATTTTACTTACAACAAATGACAACAATATGCTTCATGAAGTGAAACAATTCCTTTCTAATAGCTTTGATATGAAGGACATGGGAGATGCATCCTATGTTATTGGCACGAAGATCCATAGTGACATGATATGTTATATTCTTGGTATGTCTCACGAAGCCTATATTAACAAAGTTTTGGAAAAATTCAGAATGAAGGATTGTTCCTCTACTGTAGCTCCCATTGTGAAGGGTGATAAGTTCAGTTTGAACCAATCCCCGAAAAATGATCTCAAGTGGGAACAAATGCTCAATACCCCTTATGCTTCAGCCGTTGGAAGCTTGATGTATGTTCAAGTTTACACAAGACCTGACATAACATTTACAGTTGGGATGGTAGGAAGATATCAGAGTAACCCAGGTATGGACCAATGAAGAGCTGCAAAGAAGTTTATGAGATACTTTCGTGGACAAAGGACTACATGCTTACATATAGACAAACTGATACTTTGGAAGTCACTGGCTACTTAGATTCAGGCTTTGTTGGTTGCATTGATTCATATAAATTAACATTGGGATTTATTCTCATGCTAGCTGGTGGAGTTGTATTATGGAGAAACGCAAAGCATGCATTGATTGCTACTTCCACTATAGAGGCTGAGTTATTTTCTTGTTTTGAGGCTACTTCTCAAAGTGTTTGTCTAAAGAGTTTCATTTCTAGGTTTAGAATCATGGATTTTATCTCTAGGCCATTAAGAAGGTATTGTGATAATTTGACTGCTATTTTCATGGCTAAGAACAACAAAAGTGGGAGTCAAAGCAAGCACATCGACATTCAGTACTTAGCTATAAGGGAATGCGTTAAGGACAAAATAGTAGTCATTAAGCACATTAGCACTGAATTAATGATTGAGGATCCTTTAACTAAATGCATGCCACCAATGAAGTTTAAGGATCATGTTGATAGGATGAGACTTAGGTCCATTATGTGATTATTATTATAAGAATGATGTTTGTTGGAGTTCTTTAGGGATATTTCTTTACTTATGTATTGTGTACAAATTCATTTTTTATTTGATTTGAGAAATATCATTAAGTTTAGACCAAGAATAAACATGAGGTTTATTCATTAAGTTATGACAATATGTTAAGAAATTTAATGCTTTGTGATACATGGAAGATACTACTCACTTGATAGAGGACTTATCATCATGATTCATGCATTTTATTTCTTAATTTTGGTGATAATGTGTATATGGATCAAGTGGGAGAATGTAAAAATTCAATTATAATTATCATAAGTGATCCATGTAGGCCCCATACATTACAATTGTCAAGTTGTGATTAGAGATAACGGTTGATGGGTGGTTATCTTTTGGGAAAATAAACAACGCATAGTTTGGTCCCCAACTCTATTCTCTTGAAGTTTTTGACTCCGGAACACTATCTAGGAGAGGAGAAGAAGAGTTAGAAGATCAAGCTTTGGAAAGAACAACAATGGCTGGAGGTAATCCTTATTAATTTATTTTCGCATTTTAGATTAGATCAACTTTGTGTTTGTTTACACAAATATAATTATATGTTTAATGACTTACAAAACTTTCATGTTTGATGGACTATTTTATTGGGAGTAACGAATTTGCAAGTCACATTGGTACATTAAGGTCAATTACAAGTTTTCTTTTAGTCCCACATTGCTCACAACTAAATCCCACTGCCACTATAAAAGTGGACCTCAAGCTTTATCGATCTCAAACTACGCAGATGCGCAGTGAGTTCAAAGTGAACTAATGTTTCGTCTTTTACTAAAGAATAGTTTGATAAAAGTTTACTTAAACAAATCATGGGGACCTCTAAGGTGGAGGAGAGGCAAAACCTTAGTGTTAAAAAGCATATTGTGGTGATATAATCTGGTCACTCTGATGATCAAGAAGCTTCACAAGCCAATATAAATCTTTTGTTCTTTTTTTATGGAAACAGCTCAACATGGCTTTAAATTATTATTTTAAATTTTTTTTTCTTGAAACCCAAATAGGTCATTTTCATTTAACAACGGAAATCACGAAGTACACTTAAAGAGATTGCCCAGGAAACGGCATCCTTCCAATTACACGTGAGTTTTGACATACCCCGAGAATTCAAAATTTGATCTTACAAAGAGGAATACTAATTGAATCTAAAGCCACACAAATAGGAGCTTGTGCGATACATGTTGGAGCTTAGAAGCATGCATTTCGGCGTTTTATTGTTCTGTAATTGATTTGATGTCATTATAATATTTCCCTAGAATTGGATGATCACCATGGGAGATCAGAAAGCGCAATTCAGCAAAAGGAAATGGCTCAAGCAATAGGGAACTTGACATATCCGACGGGCTCCCAAAAATTAAGCGTTTGTTTCACGAATATGTTAGAGAAAAATGAATGAAGTGTTGGTGCTTTTATAGTAAAACATAATTCTCTTCGTAGCATTTCAGGCTAAGTTTCAAGAGATTTATGTAATTTGTCACGTTGCAAACAAATACTGTTATGACATATACATCGCGGGGATGGAGAATCTCTATGAGGAAAAACCTTTCTCCATTTCATTCCCCATTGAAGATCATCGTGGGGATTTTAACTAAGAATTTGTGAAGAATCATCGCGGGGAAATATTTTTCCCACTTAATTTGTTTTAAGAAATTTATAAAAATTATGGTACACATACATTGGATCACAATTGTTAAAAATTCTAACCAAATAAAGTATTACATATAAATATAGTTGCAAACAATTCAAAACAAAACATATAATTAACCAAACAAGTTAAAAATTATAAATCACATTACATTTGTTTATAACTAGTGTTTTGGGTAAAAGCCTTGTAATATTATATAAAATTGATATATACAATGTATATAGATGTATTTGATATATTCGGGGATCCACATGAATACCGATAGGGATTCTTCGCGGGGATCCCCACGAATATATTTTTTTCCCATCCTCGTACCCGTACCCGCGTGGGTATGAGATTTTATCCTCATCTCCATCTCCATCCTCATTTAAATTCTCCATCCCCATCCCTATTATGGGAAATCCTCGTCCCTTGCGTGGATTCCCCGCCCCACTTGCATCGCTACCCAATCCCTATGCGGGAATGAACTTTCATCTCCATCCCAGCCTAATCCTCGCGGGGATGGAGAATTTCTATGGGAATAAGTCAGGTGGGGATGGGGAATTCCTATGGGAAAAACTCTTTCCCCATTTCATTCCCTATTGAAAATCCCCGTAGGGATTCTTGCGGAGATTTTGCGAAGAATTACTCCGAAAATTTTTTTTTCCTACTTAATTTTTTGTTAAAAAGATTTATAAGAAGTATGGTACACATATACATGATCACAATTGTTGAAAATTCCAACCAAATAAAGTATAACATATAAATATAGATGCAAACAATTCAAAACAAAACATATAATTAACCAAACAAGTTAAAATTATAAATCACATTAGAGTTTCTTCATCACTTGTGTTTGGGTGAAAGCCTTGGTAATATTATATAAAATTAATATATATATAATATATTTGATATATATACGTGGACCTCCGCGGGGTTTCCCATGGGGATTCCTAATGGGGATACCCGCAGAGATCCCCATGGGTAATCCCTACAGGGATCCCTATGAAGATTACCAATGGAGATTCCCGGTGGGGATCCCTATGAATATATATTTTTCTCCATCCCCGAACCCATACCCACGTGGATATGAGACTTTATCCCCATCCTCATCCCCATCCCCATTTAAATTCTCCGTCCCTATCCCCGTTGCAAGGAATCTCCGTCCCTTGTCGGGATTCCCCACCCCACTTGCATCCCTAGTCTCCATTAATAAGGAAAGTTGCAACAATCATTTGATGAAAAAGGAATAACCACAATCAAGGAATTGCAATCAATTATAGATATTCAATATTTCAAATTGTTTCATTTTTTTCTTGTTTCTATTTATATGTAAATTACCAAAACACACAAATCTCATTGTTTATATATATTCGTGTGTGTACACAAATTATATTAAAATCATTCAAGCCCATTATTCAGAATTCTAATGAGACTTGCAATTCTATTACAAACGTCAATACAACCACTCAAATAACTTTGAAACTCACTTCCACGAATTACACCTATTGGAAACTTCAATTTCACACTATTTTTGCTGGATTTGATCTCTTTGGCTTTTTTGATGGCTTTCGCTCATGTCAAGCGCCAACACATCCCAGCTATGCTCAATGTATTCAACAAGATTACCTCATTCTTAATGCTATTGCATGCTCGCTTATGCCAACATTGATTATGTTAATTGCCTCAACAAAAATATCTCTTCAAGCATGGAATATCCTTGCTAATACTTATGCGAAACCTTATCATGGGCCAATCCAATTGAAGGAACAACTTCGCATTCTCACTAAAGGCACTCAATCCATTAATGAATACATGCTACACGTCAAGTCTATCACCGATGATCTCTTCATGCTTCATGCCTTAATTGACAATGAAGATCTTATTCTTAAAATCATTAGTGGTCTTAACGATGAGTACAAAAATCTCTGTGATGCCATTCATGTTCGTGAAACTTCCATTAGCTTTAATGAGTTACATGAAAAACTTATCAGCCATGAAGCATATCTCAAGCATGAAGCTGCAAAAATTGTGAGAATGCCAGCAAGCGACAATCCAACATATAAGCAATCAAACTATATCCCAAAGTACATGCAACCATGTAATCCTCGTACCCCCAACACCAACTCCCATAACCCACGACCCTCCCCTCCCATTACCTCTAGAGTCACGACTGATCCACATGCTTCCCAAAACTCAAAAGCCAATTTTATTCCTCGTCCTTACTTGGGTAAATGTCAATTATGTAGGCAACAGGGCCACTCTGCACACCGAAGTACCACCTATCACTACTCTCCATGGCAAAATAACACTATCGATTAACCCCAAGCACACATTACCTCTCCCAATCCCCCATCTACTTCTGATCGGCTTCTTGACATTGGGGTTTCACATCATGTCACTAGTGACCTCCAAAATCTCTCTCTTCACTCATCGTATATTGGATTTAATGACATCATGATTGGTGATAGTACTGGCATGCCCATCACTCATACTGGTTCCACTTCTCTATCCAGATCCTCTATTTCTTTTACTTTATCTAATATTTGCTATGTTCCTTATATGAAGCGCAATTTGATTTTTGTTTCTCAATTTTGTAAAAGTAATAATGTTTATATTGAGTTCTTACCTTCTTCATTTGTTGTTAAGGATTGGTACACGGGTGTGGTTCTAGTCGAAGGGAAAACTAAGGATGGTGCCTATGAATGGCTAAAGAGCTAGTCTTGCAATCTACCACTACTTGCCTTCTTCACTAATAAAGCCTCTTTATCTTTATGGC
The DNA here is from genome assembly GCA_039657365.1 of Stephania yunnanensis. Taxonomy (NCBI): domain Eukaryota; kingdom Viridiplantae; phylum Streptophyta; class Magnoliopsida; order Ranunculales; family Menispermaceae; genus Stephania; species Stephania yunnanensis. The sequence goes on along the minus strand of CM077585.1, from coordinate 44,781,302 downwards.
ACTTACGTCTTGGCCATCCCTTTATCAAAATTTTGAATCACCTTATTTATTCGAATTTACTTGATCTTTATTTAAAAGAATATTCTGATTTTCTTGTAATTCTTGCCATTGCAATAAAAGCTATATATTACTATTTTTGAGTCTACGTTAACAAGCTCTGCACTATTGAAATTAATATTTTCAAATGTTTGGAGTTCTCTAATTTCTTCTTATGATAATTTTGAGTATTATGTCATTTTCGTTGATCGTTATACTCGTTATGGTTGGTTATATCCGTTACAAAAAAATCTAAAGGTCATAGCAGATTTGTTTGTTTTAAGTCTATTATAGAAAAGTATCTTAAGAAAATCATTACATTATTTATTGACAACGGGGGTGAGTTTCAAGCATTAAAATCTTTTTTTAGCCTCCAATGATATTTCTCATCTTACATCCCCTCCTCATACACCTCAACATAATGGGTTTTCTGAATGACGTCATCGGCATATAGTTGAGACCAGTCTCACTTTACTTCATAATGCATCTATGCCTTAAAATCTTTGGACTCTTGCATTTGAGATGGTTGTTTATTTGATTAATCGAATGCCAAAAGCTCAATTTTCCATGATTTTCTCTTTCAAAAATTATTTGGCCACCAACCAAATTTCTCTAAATTAAAATCTTTTAGATGCTTATGTTATTCGTGGCTTCGACACTGTACAACCCCTATATTACCCATATATTAGAAACCAAATCCAAACGATATGTATTCATAAGATACTCTCTCACCTAAAGTGCATACAAATGTTTTGACCGAAGCGCTCAAAAGATTTTCATATCACGCCGTGTTCAATTTGTTGAACAAGTTTTTCCATTTTTCACTAGTACGTCTTCTCCTATGAAAGCATCACATCATATTGATCTACATGATACATATTATACGTGTATGCTATACTCCACTATTTCCAACCACTTTCCAGTCACCAACATCATTCCCCTCACTAATACTACAAGTCACGCATCAAACCTATCTGAGGAAGGTAGATTATACATTAAAAATCAATTGTCAGCACCCTCTCAAAACTTGGTCCCACCTCATTTTTCCTCTATTCCTTCTCCAACTTTTGACACCTCATCACCACTGCCTACATCTTTTATCCCACCTAACTACAAGCTCGTGCATAACCTCTACAAACCTTTATCAATCACCTGAGTCTGTCTTTCTCCAAAATCCAACAATCAATTCTCATCCAATGCAAACTAGGTCTAAGAATAGTATTATCCAACCTAATCCTAAATACTCACTTCATACCGTCATGTCTCAGCAAACACCACTTGAACCAACTTGCGTATCACAAGCCCTTAAAAAACCTAAGTGACGTCAAGCCACGTCAGAGGAATTTAATGCTTTGTTACATAACCATATTTGGGTTTTTATTCCTCCAACACCCCATCAAAATCTCATAGGTTGTAAATGGGTGTTCCATATAAAAAGAAATTCAGATGGTTTTATTAAACACTATAAAGCCTGACTTGTTGCAAAAGGCTTCCATCAGCGACCCATAATTAACTATCAAGAAACCTTTAGTCTTGTCATCAAACCAACCACTGTTAGACTAATTATTAGTCTTGCGAGCACGCATGGTTAGTTTCTTCGCCAAATTGATGTTAACAATGCCTTCCTTCATGGTACCCTCTATGAGGATGTATATATGTCTCCACCACTGGTTTTTCTTAATACTCGATATCCCAATCATGTTTGTCGCCTTGATAAAGCATTGTATGGTCTTAAGCAGGCTCCGCATGCATGGTATCATAAATTAAAACATTTTCTAATCTCTACAGGTTTTGTTAATTCTAAATCTGACACGTTGTTTTTTATTTACAAGCGTATGCATTTAACAATTTTTATTTAAGTATATATAGATGATCTTATTATCACAGGTAATGATGCAACACAAATTCAAATGTTTTTTTCCAAACTTGTTGGTCGATTCTCTATAAAAGATTTGGGGGTCATTGTCTTACTTTTTTGGAGTAGAAGTCAACCCTATAGCAGATGGTATTTTTCTCACACAACATCAATATATTCAAGACCTCTTAGTGAAGGCAAACATGGCTCATGCTAGTTTGACATGTGTCAAGCATGCACAATAATTCCTCGTATTTTACTATTATTTGTAGTAGTGGTAAATGAGATATCGTCTTCATAGGAATTTTTAAAATCTTTTAAGAATTAAGGCTACCCTAAAATTTTATTGGATTTAACTAGCTTTGATTTAACTAATTTAATTAAACTACAATTAAACACTAATAATATGCGAATACAACAACAACAACATAGCCTCAGTCCCAAATTAACTGGGGTCGGCTACATGGATCAAACTTTTCCATTGTGCTTGATTAAGTGCAATTGATGGTGAGCTTTGCAAACTATTCAAATCTCTCTTAATTAATGCATCCCATGTTAACTTTGGTCCGCCCCTACCTCGTCGAATTTCTACAGTTTCTATTGAGTCAAGTTTTCTAGTTGGGGCATTTGTAGGCCGTCTTTGCAGGTGACCAAACCATCGCAACCGCCCTTCCCTAATCTTTGTTTCAATTGGTGCTACTCCTACTTGTCTTTGAATTTCTATATTTCTTATTCTATCTTTACGAGTTTTACCACACATCCACCCAAGCATCTTCATTTCTGCTACATTCACTTTATGTAATTGTTGTTGCTTTACTGCCCAACATTCACTTCCATAGAGCATAGCTGGCCTAATTGCGGTCCTATAAAATTTTCCTTTTAACTTAGTAGGAACATGTCGATCACAAATCACCCCCGTTGCACTCTGCCATTTCTTCCATCCAGCTTGGATTCTATGTGTGACATCATTTTCAATGTTACCATCATTTTATATGATTGAACCTAGGTATCTAAAGTGGTTTACCCTAGGAACTTCTACTTCCCCTAATTTTACCACTCCGTCATATCGATAACCTAGATACTAATAATATGCGAATAAAATAAATAAATAATTCAAATTACTAAACTATAAACAATTTAAATTCAATAAACTAACCTAATGCAATTCAAACTAACAATCAAATAATCAATAAATCAATATAAACAAAATATCTAAACAAACATCTAAAAAAACTTGGATTGCATTCAAAAACTAGAACATAACATTCTTTCATACTATAGTTATAATTATATCACATAAAATCTTAGAATCATTAAATCCTAATTCATAATAGGTTGGTAACCTTTAGCCAGCCACCGATTTTCTTAAATTCAATGGAAAAGCTACATTCTTATCTTTGTAAATCTACTCATTGGATAAAACACGACACCATAGAAATACGATATCATTAACACTCGATGAAAATCATGCATAATCTAAGCCATTACAAATTAGAATATGCTGATAAATAAACAACATAGAACATAACCACCTAGAATATCCACTCGGGAAAAGCCCTGTAGATTAATCTTAATTACTATTTCTACAATTTTCGTCAATAATTATAGACATAGATTTGAATACTCTATATTAAGGAACATTTTGACCGCTATGCACTCAATACAAAGAATCATTAGTTGTAATACGCAAAAACAACTTATTTAATCCATAAGTGACGTGTATGAATCGATCTAAAACATTAAGTAAATGATTCCATAATTATAACTATAGCTATTCAAAGTATATACATGTCTAGAGTTTGTTTAGATTAGCAAACTACTTACTCATGCTGAAAATAAATAATGCAAATATATAATTAAAAGACATAATTAAATAAATACCTTTTAAATAAATCAAAGCTGTAATGTTTCTTCATATATAAAACTAAACTTAAAAGGAAAAAGGTTGAAAAGAAGAGAAGTGAAGATTAAGAGGGAGTTATTTCGATGCTCTCTGGCCCCATGTATAGTTTTCCTAAGTGTACATATCCTAGATAAATATGAATTTCTCATTCTTATAAAAAAAACTCGCCACCGACCTTACCGATTTGTCAGCGATTCCTAAGTTATACATAAATCGCTGAGTTAATCATTGGATTTGACTCTTTGTGCTCCATCGATTTAGTTAGCGATTTCTAGTGTATTCTCCAGTTTGCTATGGATTCGCTGACACTTCTCTGCTGCCGATTTAAGTGGTGATTTTCAGTGTAAATACAAATCGCTGGACTTCTTCTTCAGCTGATTTTTTTTGTGCTTCTTCTTTTTTTTCTTCCATTTCTTTATTTTCCTATTTGAATCCTGAAATTACAAAAACAAGAAAATACATAGTGTAATATCATCATTTATATCTAAAATCAACCTAAATTACACTATAAAACATGTCTAATTATTGACTTGTCACAGTTCATGCACCAACTTACCACGGATCATTGGATGGCAGTGAAATGTCTATATGCTACTTACACGGGATGATCCATTATGGAATTTATTTCAATAAAAGTTCTCCATTATCGCTACATTTGGTTTCAGATGTTGATTAGGCCGATAATAATAATGACAGAATGTCAACTAGTGCTTATGTAGTTTTCTTGAGTTCTCATGCTATTTTGTGGAGTTCAAAGAAACAAAAATATGTTCCTTGCTCTTCCACTAAAGCTGAGTATCGTGTTGTTGCCTCCACTGCATCAGAAATTGCTTGGCTTCAATCACTTCTCTAAGAGCTTGGTGTTACTTTGTAGGAAAGACCTATGATTTATTGTGAAAATGTTGGGACTACTTATCTTCAAGCCAACCTAGTGTTCCATTCTCGCATGAAACACATTGCTATTGACTTTCATTTTGTAAGTGACAAAGTTCAAAATGGATTTTTTCGTGCCTCGCATGTCACATCCAAATGTCAACTAGCTGATGCTTTGACTAAGCCATTATCATGTCAACCCCTTCATCTCTTGCGGTCCAAGATTGGTGTCCACTCAATGGCCCCCATTTTGAAGGAGCATAATAAGGAAAGTTGCAACGACCATTTGATGAAAAAGGAAGGCCCACAATCAAGGGATTGCATTCAATTGTAGATATTCAATATTTCAAATCATTTCCTTTTTCTTGTTTACATTTATATGTAAATTACCAAAACATACAAATTTCACAGTTTCGTGTGTGCACGTGCATGCGCTCATATGAGTGCGTGCATGTACACATATTATATTAAAATCATTCAAGCCCATTATCTTTCTTCGAAATCTTTATCCATAGCTTTCTTGGGAATAAGTGATAGGATGCCACATCCATAAAAAATGGAATATATGCATTTTTCTCTCAGTTTGTGTATCTTGTACTGTATGTGTAATCTATCTTGGTTCTGTTTGAGTGTATAGGATGAAGTGTCTACATTTATGGTCTACTTCAATGAGGAAATACATTTTTGGTGTACTAGATATGGAAATGATAAGAACAAATAGTACAAATAGATCTAAAATCAAGAAGCCTAGTTGAAACATATCAGGAGGAAATCTCATATCAAAAAGCTTCAATTAACATTAACCCCCAGTACCTAATGTTATGTAGAACAATTTATAATGTTACCAATTGATATAAATAAAATGAAATTACAAACAATCAATTAAAAAATTGAATAACAAGTAAAATTAATAAAAAATCTATAATCGCATGCTTGCAAAGTAGTAATGTCCTAAGATAGAAATTTTTCTTAATTTGGTGATTGATTTTTTTTACAGAGATCTACCCTTAGGATACAACCGAATGCCCTTCCGAAACAAAGTTCACAATTATCGAAAGTCTGCCTAAACTGCGATTAGTCTCTCTCTCAAATAATATGTATTTCGAAAATCAAGCAAGTTTAATATTTCAATTTTACTTAAATAGAAGATTCTAAGCAGCGTGAATCTTTAATTCCAAAAGTAATACTCATTGGTGTTATTAACAACTGAATCTATTAACAACATAATCGAAATTAACCGTCAAAATAGTTAATTTCAAAATTACGAAAGTAAAGAAAAGAATTAGGTTAGAAAACAAAAACTTGATATTATAAAACCAACAAATCTAGCCTAAAACCCTCAAGGTCCAATGCCCTATCTTTGATTTTAAATATTAAATAGTATGTATATACATCCTACCATCCAATGCCACTTGGGCTCCATCCATCGGGTTTTCTAAAGCAAAGCTTCAGAGGTGGTGTTTGTATTTAAAGAGTTTCTAATCTTTAAGTGACCAACATGGGACTGAAGGGTTTTTCTACTCAAACTCATTTGAGACTTCGTCTTAAATTCCATCAATTCCCCACACTTAAATATAAAACACCATGTTACCTCACATTTATGTTAAAATTTGGCTTTCAAAAAACTAAAAATATATAATGGATGAAAGAGAGAGAAGTATCATGTCATATTGACAGGAAAAATATGTAAAAGACTTGAACTTATCGTAGTAACACGTAACGGATTTGCTTCGTGAAGCAATGGATATAGAAGATCTTAAGTTGTTCACTTTTTGTAATAAACCAAAACTATATGCTTTGCACAACAGAATAATCAAAACTTCGGGTTATACATTCTTGTCCATTTTAGTCCTGGACAGATCGTGGTTTCATGACAGATTTAGAGAATTTAACATGTTCGTTCTCATAAATGCAACCCGTATTTACTATCATATATGTGACATTTGATTTGTCATCAAATGCTTAGCACATCCTTAATTTCTTGTAAACCCATTTTTATCTAAGGAATGAGTATGTTTTCTTCTCTTGAATTCATCCAACCAGCTTGCCTATTGAACTTAGTACATGGAATCTCTAATCAGCTAAGTTAGGTTTTCATAAGACTTAACTCATTTTATAGGCTTTAAACTCATTCCTCTCGATAACAACTTGACTTGATCTCTTAGTTTTCCCTTTATCTTAAAATCTACAATATTTTTCTTTAACTTTACAAAATCTATATTAATTACTCCAGTTGATAGTAAATGTATTAACTTACCATTGTATACATTATTTTTAACTTTACTTGTGCTACCGCACTATCACAATGTATACATATTGTTAGCACTAGTTTTGGCCTGAACATAATATCTTCTAGGAAGTTTCTTAGCCATTCTACTTTTTTGACAGCTTTATCTAAGGCTACAAATTAGGACTCCATAGTCGAGCGTGCCATATACGCTGTTTTGTTCATTTCCAAGAAATTAGAGCTCCTCCTAAAGTAAAAACATATCCACTAGTTGACTTAGTTTCAATCACTATATTTTTTAAGTACTGGTGGATATTTTGTATAATGCTATCCATAATCTGAAGTATATTCAAATACCTTAGCACTCTTATTAATGCTTCCCGATGATAATTATTTGGATTGCTTATATATCTACTAAGTCTGCTCAGTACATAAATAATGTTCGATTGTGTAGAATTTATTAAGTACATCAAGCTTCCAATTACATAAGAGTACTCCAATCGAGAAATGACATTTCTAGTATTTTTCTTAAGTTTGCAAGTTGCACCAATTGGAGTGAGAAAAGGTTTACAATTAAATTCATTGAAGCTCTTCAGTATTTTCTCCACATAATGTGATTGGGTAAGGTCATATCCATCATCATTTCTTTTAATTTGAATAACCAAAATGATATCTGCTTGACTTAAGTATTTCATGTGAAAATTAGAATTCAAAATCTTCTTAGTGGAAATGATTATATCCTTATAAGTTTCCATAGTCAACATATCATGAACATATAAATATACTATGACACATGAGTTTTTCATTTCTTTGATATAAATATATTTGTCACATTCATTTACCTTAAACTCATTTCTAATCATAGTATGGTCAAATTTCTCATGTCGTTGTTTAGGTGCTTGCTTAAGCTCACGTATAAATCTTGTTCTTTGACCACAAATCCTTGGTTGTTCCATATAAATCTCTTAATCTATTTCTCCATTAAAAATGTTGTTCTTAAATGTCCATATTATAAAATGTCCATATTATAAATGGAAACAATTGAAATTAGCATCCTAATAGATGTAATTTTTCAAACTGGAGAATAAGTATTACAATAAACCAACCTTTCTTTTCGTTGATATCTTTTAGCCACTAAACATGTTTTATATTTAACAATTGATCCATTAAATTTCAAATTTTGTTTAAAAACTCATTTGTGAACTATTAGTTTACTACCAGGAGGTTAATCAACTAATTCCCATGTGTGGTTACATAAAATGGATTCTTTCACTATTTACAAATTTTTTTCATAAAACATCCTTACTAGAAGTCATAGCTTCTTTATATGTTTGTGGTTCAACTTCAGTCAATAAACTTATAAAATCTAGTCTAAAACTCTTTTGAACTCTAGATCTTTTTTGTCTTCTTGATTCTTCATCTAATGTTAGAACATTAGAAGTAGATGGTTCATCCCTAAGTCTCTTATTTAATGAACTTAATTTTTCTTCTAAAAGAAAAAATCCTTCAAAGAATTGCGCCTCCACATATTCAAAAATTGTGTTAACACGAATATCACTAATCTAAGAATTAATTATCAAAAATCTATATGCAACACTATCATTAGCAAACCCAATAAATACATAGTCTATACACTTTAAAAATTTTGAAAGTAGAAATTTTATTTTTCCATAATTCATAAGGAGACTTATTTTCTTCTTAATCGGGATCCTGTTTAAGATATAATTTGTTTTAAGTAAGGCCTCACACTAAATGTTATGTGGAAGTTTTGAATTATTTAACATGAGATTTATCATGTACTTGAAAGTTCAATTTTTTCTTTCTGCGACACCATTCTATTGAGGTATGTATGGTCTCATAGTTTAATGCGTAATTTCATGATCATTATAAAGATCAGCAAATTCAGAGGATTCATTTTCTCCACACCTATATGTTCTTATTTTTTTAATCTTTTTGTCTAATTGGTTCTCCACTAATGCCTTAAATGTCTTAAACATATTAAATGCCTCATCTTTAGTTTTGATCAAATAGACATAACAAAGCTTACTACACTCATCTATAAAGGTGATGTAGTAATTTTTTCACCTCGTGTAGTAGTTGGTTTATAGCCGCAAAGGTCACTATGAATCAAACCTAACAATTCATTTGACCTTCCTTGGACTATTTTGAAAAACTTAGATTCGATTCAACTTTGAAATTTATGCTTTAAATCAATATTGAATTTAGGCAATAAATTAAGATTTAACCATTCTATTGATAGAACTACTGCTTACATGACCTAATCTAACATGCCTCGATATCATAAGAATGCACAATATATAGAAGCATTCACTTTATTTATATTATTAGTAATCATTACATTTAGTTTGAACATTCCATCGACTAAGTACCATATTCCTATATAGTCATTAGTTTTACATAGTACAAACATATTAGACTCAAACAATAGTTAGAATTCTTATTTGGTAAGATAAGTACCTGCAACTAGGTTCTTCCTAATTTCAGAGCATAAATTACATTAATCAAAGTAAAAGCTTTTCCATAAGTAGATTTCAACAACACTTTCCATTTCCATTTGACTCTTGAAGTGTAGCATCCCCTGTTCTGATTAGGGAGATACTCGGCTTAAAACACTAATTAAGCCCCCCGCAACCCAACTAGACTTAACTAGAGCCAACAACCTCTCTGTTTGTACCTGATAAACTCAACGTGTATATCAATATCGAATAAATAATTCAAAATATACATAGTATAAAATTAAAAACTTTTTCGATAATTAAACGATATACATAAATATAGAGTTTATCAAACTTGCTCAGTAAGTATGGTATCACAAAGCCATCAACATTCCATATAATAATGAAGATCATTATGCAATAATAATATGCACCAACGTTAACTAACGAGATTATGAAAAGTATACAATTCATTAAATAATAGATGCAAGTCCGTCTGTTAATGACTTACACTGTGATTCCCATTTTGTATGTGAAACTATAGTTGATTACCCACTGACACCATTAATGCGATTGCTAGACCAACACATTGGCCGATATGCTTTCTAGTCATTCCATTAATGTCCAATGGTTTTATCCCAAACCCTCTAGTGAATACGTATCCCACAAAACCTATCTAACTAAGTAGGAGTTACATATAGGTCGGGAAGTCAACTCTAGATCCTATATAACTTAGTCTTAATTCCAAGAGTTACTCTCGCGGATCACATTAGGCATCGTTTTTCATTTCGTAAAAAATCACAATGTACGTAGTCCCCCCATTTCAGTTCATAATCTACATGAACTACATATATATACTAACATATCCAAGCAATATTGATAACTAAACGAGTCCATACTTACCTCGGTTTAGGTTTCCACTAAGAAATTTCCTAACTTTTCAGGTCACTCACGCTCGTGATTCAACACCCATCACAAACCATTTGTGATCAATATAGGTCTAATACCCTATATTTAGAACCCATAAATCAATCCTTAGGACCTCAATAAATTCTAACTAAATTACAACATAATTGGTATTTTTTGGGGTAGGAGCGCTCCCTCAATTGGTGGGGTGCGCTCCACCAACTGGGTTTGTCTTAATTGATGAAGGGAACGAGCTCCTCTGTTTGATGGAGCATGCTCCACCCAGCACTATCTCGATAGTGAACAGATCAACAACCACTATTAAATCCACAAATCATCAGAACAACAGTTAACACTCCCCAAATACACTAGGGAGGACCTCTAATGTGGTATAAATCCATTTACAATTAATAACAACAACAATTCATAGAGAAAGTATCACTAACTATCATATTCAACTTAAACTTCAAAAACCAACTCACAATAGTGATGATCTTGAAATTTCCAGTTGTTAAACTCTCTATTCATGTTGAATTCATTCTTGTGTCAACCCCTCAATCTCTCTAAACCCTCAGTTGCTCTCCTTTCCCACTCTCTTAATCAATTTGTAAGGCTAAGTTTGAAGTTTTTAGTTTAAATATATAGATTTTTCTTGAGATACGTATCACACTATCTCGAGGCTAATCAAGTGATTGATGAGTTAAAATCATACTTTCTAAAGTAACACACATGTTAACACCATCAACACTTACGCTCATCTCGAGGTGATCTAACGATCCATATAATTCAAACCAAACTTAAAGTTTTAGTGTATATATTGATATATCGAATATATATAAATATGTATATACCTTGTGTATTTTCTCGCCAATAAATTCACCGAACATGCCTATGAGTATTCTCGGGTGTGGACATTCATTTAAGGACCACCTCATCTCACTTGGTGTACCAGCTATTTGTTATTTAATTATGTATTTTCTAATTATAGGCTTGTATATAAATTCTCTTTTATACTACATCCTATAAAATTCATTAAACATTCTAAACAAATACAAATCATCACACAAACACACGAATACGCTAATCAAGGTACGCAAGACACACAAGCTTAAATCGGGTTAATTAGGATTTTGATTAACACTAATCATTAGCTTAAGGTAATGGGTCATTGCAGTCTCTTCAATTTAAAGAAGTCTTATCCTCGAAATTAAAGTAAATGTATAATTACCTATAGTTTTGAAGAGGAATGGAAATTGCTCCTTCATATAAGACTTCCGCTCTCAGGTTAGTTCCTTATCAACGTGATATTTCCATTTCACCTTAACCAAATGAATCTCTTTGGTTCTTAACCTTTGAATCTTACAATCAAGTATCTCAATTGGTTGCTCATCGTATGATAAGTCTTCCTGAAGATCAAATTCATTCCAATCAATCCTTAGACTAAACTAAGTCTCTGTTTTGTGAAGCATAAACACGTGGAAAATATTATGAACTCGGGATAGCTAAGGAGGTAACTTTAACTTGTAGGCAATATGCCAATCCTTTCTTATATTATAAACGTCCCAAAGTACCTTGGAGCTAGCTTACCTCGTAATCCAAACTTATACAATTCTTTCGTAGGTGAGACTTTCAACAAGACAAAATCGTTGTTTGAAAACTACAAAAACCAATGATGTTTATCGACACATTTCTTCTGTCTTGTTGTGCCATAGTCAAACACTTGTGAATCTGCTAAATTCTCTTTGTGTAGTCCTGAATCAACTCGGCCCGAACAAAATTGTATCTCCAACCTCTGCCCAACATATAGGTGAACGACAAGGCTGACCATACAAAGCTTCAAAAGAAGCCATTCCAATGCTAGCATGATAGCTATTATTATAATAGATTTCATACAAAGGAATGTATTTCTCCAAGTTACCACCAAATTCTAAGACTCAAGCTCGAAGCATATCCTCTAGCACCAATATTAACCGCTCAGTTTGTCCATCAGTTTGTGGATGGTATGCTATACCGAGGTTAAGAAGAGTTCCCAACTACCTCTGCAATTCACTCCACAATCTGGACCTAAATCTCATATCTCTACTAAAAGAAATTGAAGCTAGAATTTCATGAAATTTTAACACCTCACGTACGTACACCTCACATAATCAGTCAAGAGGATCTCACATGGAAACTAGCAAGAAATGCGCAGACTTCATCAACCTGCTAACTACAACCCATACTGCATCGTGTTTACGTTGACTTAGAAGTAGACCGAAAACAAAATCCATCGATATATTTCCACTCAGGAATAGGTAGTGAATGCAATTAGCCTCAAGGTTTTCTATGCTCAGCCTTAACTTGCTGCCATATATTACATCTCTTAACAAACTTAGCAATATATGTCTTTAAGGCTGGCAAAAAGTGTTTAGACTCGCTTGTACGCCTTTGTCCGGTCCCATTTCAAATGGGTCCGGACATAGTTTTATTCCGGTCCCATTTCAAATGGGTTCGGACATAGTTTTATTTAAGAAAATACGAGTGTGCACATAAAATTATGTCCGTTTTAAAAAATAGGTACGCATTCAGACAATCTTTTTTTTAAAAGCTACATGTTTAGTGATTATTTCTTAAGGCTATTTTAGTAAATTTGCTTATATCATATTAGATAAAACCCTAAACTTTAGTGTCCCCATTGTCTCACCCTCACTTTAGTCATCTCAACTCCCACCCCTCCTCCTCTACCTCTCACTATCTCTCTCGCTCTCCCTTTTTTTTTTTTTATATTCCCTCCCCTCTCTCTTTCTTTTGCCCTATACTATTTACATTCTCCGTCTTCTTTCTTTTTCTTTCACAGCTCCTCAGCCTCCTCACGCACACGTTCACAGCCGCAGCCTCGCCTTCGAACTTTGATCATCCACCCTCACGCATCACGCTCATGGCCTCACCTCTGGTCCTCCACCGTCATGACCCTCACGTAGCCACGCTCACGACCTCACCTATCTCGATTTCACTCTTACGCATTAAGTTGACGGCTCTTGGCTCGCAGTAATGCTTATAGTTGACATTTTGTTTTGATTTTTGTTGTGTGGTGACCTGGGAGTGGAAGAAAATCTCTCACCTCATTCTTTTGTCTTTTGGCTTTTTGATTTAGAATTGAACATTTTTTATCAAAAAAAAAATAGTGGACGTGTAGTTAAGTTTTTTTAAATGGTTGATAAATAAAATTATTTAATTATATTTAAAATAAAAATCAGATAAAAATGAGTGTCAAATGTTTTATAAAAATACGGGTATGGACAAAAAATTGTGTCCATTTCAAAAATGAGTACGAGTCCGAACATTATTTTTAGTCGTTATAAGGGGGGTTATCCGGACCCGTTTCCATTCGGACCCATTTTTTTGCCAGCCTTATCTGTCTTCATCCCAAGCCACTAATAGATATGCCTCATATCGTGATACATCTTAGTGTTACCTAGATGAATAGAGTGAAAAGATCTATGAGATTCCCGTAGCAACTCCTACTTGAACTAGTCATGAATTGGAACTCATAATCTATCTCTGAATCGTAACACACCATCATCAGAAATTAACTAATCAGGATGATCCACACTAAGTGCTAATCTCTAACGCATTATATGATCTTGATCAACTTTCTGAAAATAAATCACCTGCTGAATCATCTTTGATTCAGCCCGAATTTGAACATAGAAGAACATATTACTAGCTCTAAAACTAGCTCTCTTAGTTGATGATGTACTAGTTGGACTTTCACTGATCATCATCATTAATGCTGCTTTAAGAAGTCTAAACTGAGAAACTTTGCCAGTAACTACATTCTCTCTGCATGTTCTTCTACGACTCAAGGCATTAACAACTACATTTACCTTGCTTGGATGATATTCTAGAGTTAAATCATAATCCTTAAGAAACTCAAGCCATTTACGTTGCCTCATATTCAATTCACTCTAAGTAAACAAGTATTTCAGAATTTTATGATATGAAAATACTATAAATTTATCATCGTACAAGTAGTGCCTCCAGATTTTCAATGTTAAAACAACTGCAGTTAGCTTAAGATTATGAATTGTATAATTTATTTCATGAATCTTGAGTTGCCTTGAAGCATAAGCTATAACCCTGCCTTCCTACATAAGCACACAACCCAAGCTTGAATGAGAAGCATATGTATAAATCACTACTTCCTTCCCCGATTTAGGTAATGTAAGAATAGGTGTCGTAGTTAAACTATCCTTCAAACCTTTGAAGGCAACCTTGGACTCTTTAGACCAAACAAATCAACATTTCTTGTGTTAGTCGAGTCATTGACAAAGCAATTCGAGAGAAACCATCAACAAATCATTTGTAATAACTCATTAACCCTAAAAAACTCCAAACCTTTGACACTGTGGTAAGAGTAGGCTAATCCTTGATTGCCTGAACCTTTGTTGGTTCAACAGATATACTTGCAGCATTAAGCACATGTCTAATAAACTTGAACTCTGAAGGCCAGACTTCGCACTTACTAAACTTGGCGTACACCTGATTATCCTTCAAAGTATCCAATGTAACTCTAAGGTGGTGCGAACGCTATTCTTGAGTCTTCAAATAAATCAAAATATCATTGATAAAAATGATGATAAATTGGTTAAGATAGGGTTTAAACACCCTATGCATCAAGTCTATGAACATAACAGGAGCATTAGTGAGCCCAAAAGACATCACTGTAAACTCAAAAGTGCCTATAGCGAATACTGAGAGCTATCTTTGAGATATCCTCGTCCTGATCCTTAGTTGATGATAACCAGACCTTTAATCAATCTTCAAAAAATATCTGACACCTTTCAACTGATTTAATAAATCATCAATCCTGGGCAACATATATTTGTTCATGATAGTCACCCGATTAAGCTATCTAAAATCAATGCACATACGTAGGGTCCCCTCTTTCTTTTTTTACAAAAAGAACCGACGCTCCCCACGATGTCATATTAGGATGGATAAACCCATTCTGTAACAACGCATTAGGCTGAGTCTACAACTTGCATAATTCTTTCGGTGACATACGATATGGAGGAATAAATATATTTTTGGTACCAAGAATAAGATCAATGATGAAGTCAATAACACGTGGCGGTGGAAGTGTAGACAAGTCAGATGGAAAGACTTCCAGAAACTCACAAGCCACGGGTATCTCACTAAACTTATGTTCCAGACCAGGCTCTCTGATATAACAACTCCTACCATAACCTCTAAGTCTCGAGAACTAGCTTCCTTTCCATGAGTTGCAAGTCGTGAAGGATTATAGCCTTTATAGACTATAATTTTAGAAAGATCGGGGATCTAAATGATTACCCTCTTATGAAAACAATCAATATTGGCATGGCATGCTGATAACAAATCCATTCCTAGTAGTGCATCATACTCCAAGAACTCCATTACTCTCAGATCAATTGGGAGTTCATTCTTCCCAATTTTGACTATAGATCCTTCACAAATCAGGTTAGGATAAACCTTTTCACTCACTGATGTGCTCAAAATCAACAACTTACTAGCTCTAATAGGTTTAAATTTTAATTCATTAACCATTACACCAACAATAAAAGAAATTGTAGAACAAGTATCAATCAAAACATGCATATCTCAACCACAAATGTTTAATATACCTTCCATAAGCCTTCTATTTAGCCTCTTGATCTGCCTCAGCCACTACATGAGCCTGTCATTGTGTTGGCTATGTTGTACTACCTACTAATGTGGCTAATAGCAGAGAACATTCTCTATGAATATGCCATGTTTGCCCACAGTGATAACATATTGTGGAAGTCCTCTAAGAAAAATCACAAGCATATGGAACCTGCCCAAATCCACTCGGATTCTGTGATGACTGTGTGAGGAAGTGACAAAGGTGGTTTGGCTACTGAAGCCTGAGAAACTGGTGGAACCGATGCACTAACAAATGCCTTCCTTACAAATCCTAAATGTGTAGCTACTCTAGCTACACTCTTTTGCATCTTCTTTGGACAAAAAGAAGTAAATTCCTGGATTCTCTAACTCCTAAGGAACTGTGCTAATGGTGGTGGTGTAAGTACTATTTCAGAGGGTCTGGCTAATATGGATGCTTCCACCTCTATTGCACTCTCAAATATTAGAGCATAGCTAGTGCGAGGATGAGAGGAAATCACAACTTAAATCTCATAATTTAGCCCATCAAGAAACAAATCTATTTTATTATCCTCTAACTCCACCATCTTTGGGGTGAACTCACTTAACTTTGTGAACCTCATCTCATATTCCCATATAGACATGGCTCCCTATTTCAGTGACATAAACTCAATCTTCTTCCTATTCCTAATTGATTTTGGGAAACACTACTTGCAAAACATAATCCTAAACTGTGGCAGGGTGGTGACAATTTTCCCCTTTATCTCTTTAGGAATTCCACCACTTCTATGTAGAATCAATTAAAAAAATGTGACTAGTTTAACCTCAAACCGGTCATCCTAATCCACAGAAATAAGTTGTTGCTCCATCTCTAGTATCCAGGTCTCAACTACCCCTTCCTCCATTGTACCATTGAATCTCATAATGTCATATTTCATAAATTCCTTGCGGGTTCTGAGGAATGTAGCCTTCTCAGAACCCACTAGCACCAAGACATTTGTCTCAGACACTTGAATATGTGCTAAAACTGGTTGAGCTAGAGTTGCTATTGTCTCAGCTCCTCCCACGGCTCTGCTAGCCTCGGGACTGGTTGCAAGCTATGCCTCAGGTCATTGTATTGGTGGTCCCATCTGAGCCATCAGTATAGCCCTAAGTTTCGCTTGAGACTTTGTAAATTCCCTAAGTTTCTGATCTATTTTAGATTTCCATTGATCTTCATACTCCTTGTTGCCTTGAGATCTAGGCCTATCTAGACATTCTCCTTGATCTGCCATTAGATTCTGAAGTCAAAGGATAGATAAGATTATTAGGGTAACATTTAGAGAAGACAATGAAATCATATCTATACAGTAAATAAAAATATGTGTAGCAAATAACGTTTAGTAATGTTTTCATTTTCAATTTTTCCCCAAAACCACAATGAAAAATGTTTATCATACCCTAAGTTTATTCATTACTCAATACCACTCTCAAAATTAATAAATTTAGGTTCTGGTATTAAGGAATATGCCATCACTTATTTTGAAAATAATTCGAAAGTGAAAACGAGGTTAGAGTCTTGTCTATGATACTAAATTGTGTCAGAGTTACCACTTAATTCAAAATTGATAAACATCAGGCTCTGATACTAAGTTGTAGCATCCCTATCTAGTTAGGGAGATGTTAAGCCTGAAACCCACAATTGATAAGCCTTGGTAACATAGCTAGACTCAACTAAAGTAAGCATCATCTCCGTCTATACCTGATAAAATCAACTTGTATATCGATATCGAATAAATACTTCAAAATATAAGCGGTGGAAAATTAAAACTTTCTCGATAATTAAACGATATACATAAATACAGAGTTTATTAAAACCCAAAACCTCATTTATAAACCTCCCAAACCTATTCATATATAGTGAAATAACTCAAATAGTGTGTGTGTGTATATATATATATATATAGGAAAGCTCATTACATCGTAGATAAGATAATAAGACGCATAAGTCTTTTTTACCTTTGCGAAAGCTCTAGGCCGCGAACCTGAAATATTAAATTTAGGGTGAGCGCTCCGACTTACTCAGTAAGGCTTCACAAAGCCCTCCATATTCCATATAATAATCAAGAACATTATGCAACAACAATATGCTCAAATGTTAACTAACAGGATTATGAAAAGTATATAATTCAATAAATAACAGATGCAAGTCCGTCTGTCAAAGACTATTACTATGTGATTCCCATTTTATATGTAAAATTGGGGTCAATTATCCACTGACAACATTAATGTGATTGCTAGACCAAAACATTGGCCGATGTGCTGTCTAATGAATTCATTAATGTCTAATGGTTTTATCCCAAACCCTCTAGTGAATATTTAACCCGTGCAACTTATTTAACTGAGTAGGAGTTACATATAAACTGAAAGATCAACCTCTCATCCTATATAACCTGGTCTCAATTCCACGACTTATTTTCGTGGATCATGGTAGACACCATTTTCCATTTGGTAAAAACATCATAATGTATGTAGTCCCCCATGTAAGTCCATGATCTATATGACCTACATATACTAACATATCAAGACAATATAAATAACTAAACGAATCCATACTTACCTCGGTTTAGGTTTCTATTAAGAAATTTCCTAACTTTTTGGGTCATTCGCTCTTTCCTCGTGATTCAATCATAAACCATTTATGATCAATATAGGTGTAACACCCTATATTTAGAACCTTTAAGTCAATCCCTAAGACCTCTGGAAACTCTAACTAAATTACTATAGAATTGCTATTTTCAAGGATGGGGCGCGCTCCCTCAATTGGTGGGGCGCGCTCCCTCAATTGGTGGGGCGCACTCCACCAATTGGGTTCGTCCTAATTGATGAAAGGAGTGCGTTCCTTTGTCCGATGAAGTGCACTCCATCCTGCACTATCTTAATAGTGAACAAGGCAGCAGTCACTGTCAAATTCACAAATCATCAAAACAACAGTTAACACTCCTCGAATACACAAGGGAGGAACTCTAGTGAGTTATAAATTCATTTACAATTAATGACAACAACAATTCATAAAGAAATCATCCCTAACTATCAAATTCAACTTAAACTTCAAAAACAAACTCACTAATAGTGATGATCTATGATTTCCAGTTGTTTAAACTCCTCAATTCACGTTGAATTCACTCATGTATTAACCCATCAATCTCTTTAAACCTTCAGCTGCTCTCCTTTCCCACTCCCTCGATCAATTTGTGAGGATAAGTTTGAAGGTTTTAGTTTAAATATATGGATTTTCTCATGATACGCATCGCGCTATCTCGAAGGTGATCAAGTGATTGATGAGTTAAAATGACACTTCTAAAAGTGACACACATGTTGACACCATCAACACTTACGGTCATCTCGAGGCAATCAAATGGTCTATATAATTCAAACGAAACTTATAGTTTTAATATATATTTAAATATGAAATATATAAATGTATATATGCATTGTGTATTTTCTCGCCAATAAATTCACCATATATGCTTACGAGTATTCTTGAGTGTGCACATCCATTTCACGACCCCTCGTCGCATTTGGTGTGCCAGCTGTTTATTATTTAATTACGTATTTTCTGATTATAGGCTAGTGTATAAATTCTCTTTTATACTATAACCTATAAAATTCGTTAAACATCCCAAACAAACACAAATCATCACACAAACACACGCACATGTTAATCGAGATATGTCGGACTTAACCACGAGCCTAACTCAGGTTAATTAGGATTTAGATTAATACTAATCACCAGCTTAAGATAACAGGTCGTTACATGAAGTGGATGAGTTCCCTATGTGGAGTCTTTCATCATTAGTAATATCTTCAAAGGTTGAAAAAAACGCCTTGTTGCCATAAATGTGCACAGTGGCTCGCGTGTCAATCCACTAACGTTAAACATTTTCTATCATATCGACTTAAAAAACTACAACAACCATGTCTTCATAACTAGTAGTGACATTGGCCTAATTCTTTTGAGTAAGATTTCAGTAAGCCGATCTCTGTGGTCATGCCATTCTTAAGCCTTATGTCTAGACTTTCCACATACCCAACAATAATTTTTTTAACTTTCTTAAAAGACTTGCCTTATGGTGAAAGACTGTTGGAGTTTTTGCAGAAAATGTTTTTCCCTTGTTCTTCTGAAATATGGATTTTGAAGACTTTCTTTCAACCACATTTGCCTTGGAAGCTAAGGTAGGCAGTTCAACTTTATACCTTTGCGATGTTCTTCTTTAACTTGAAGCCTCGGAATCAAGCCCTCCAAAGTCATCTTTTTCATTTTGTGTTTTAAATAGATCTTAAAATCTTTCCACGAAGGAGAAAACTCTCAATAACTATAACAACTCGGAAGTGTTTGTTGATAGAACATCCCTCTACATGCAATTCATGAATCAGAACTTGAATTTCTTTTACTTGTTTGATCATTATTTTAGAGTCCGCCAAGAATACTTGAGGAATTTACCAATTACGAATTTCTTACACTGACATATTCTATTATGTATTTCTTCTCAAGCATATTCCATAATTTCTTTGATGTGTTATATGACCAGTATATGCCATATAAATTATCATCCAAATAGTTGAGGATGTAATTTCGGTAAAAAAATCGAAGTTGCTTCAATTCTTTGTAGACATAAGAGTCTCCATCGAGAAAGGATCTTCATCTGTTTAGACTCTTCCTCCATTACAATATTGGTAAGGTTGATGCTTATCAAGTATAACAAAAATTTTTGTTTCCAACTCTTATCCACTCCTTTGAGTTTCTCATACTTTTCTTCATGCCTCTTGAAACCCACTCCCTAGAGTTTCTCGCGCTTTTATTCATGCTTCTTAAAGTTGTTCACACTGGATTGTTCCACCATTTTCAGAATTTTTGAAATGCACACAACATAACATTTATATGATATTAAATTATTCAATGACATTTTGTTAAGTTTTAGTGCGCAAAGGCCACGAGCAAGAGCCCTAACAACAAGCTATTATGGTGGGCTTTTATGGCGGCCTCGCTGCCTTGTGGTGTCGTCTCATCATGCGCTCCTCGCCCGGTGGCCCAGCTACACGTGTACAGCACTTGCCTATCCACCTTATGTCTTGATTATCGTGTCCACGTGGTGTTATCAATATAGTTAGTAGATTATTCATATTTTCTTGAGTTATTTCCTCAGGTAATTAAAGTTCAATAAGTTCAACTATTTGTAGTTTATTTGAGTTCATAGCTATGCTAGTGGTTTGTATTTTATAAAGTTGTAAGTAGAAAATCAATATTTTACAACGAAAGTCATAAATTACACAAGCATGTATATATTTTCATTAACTTTTAGGTTTTATAAAGCATTAGTTCTACTGTGGAAAACCCAGAATATACACAATATATAAGGCGACAAAAGTGAACATATACAAGTAAACCTGTCTCATCAGTCTCCCATAAACCCCGAAATATAGCAACATACCAAAATAAACACATGCGAGTAGTGTGTCGAACAATGGGCAAGCTCAGAGATAGTCGCGAAGAATCTCCTTACCCTTACTCGTAGAAAGATCTGCACTCATCCATCACAACAAAGCAAATGACGAGTCCAGTAATTAAAATCTCAAGGAAATTCACTGAGCATTCATATGATGAAGTAAAGGAAATCCAATAAATACTGCTACATAAACATGCAAAATGTAAACATGCAATTGTAAATGGATCATCGCATGCGTAAATAACAATAAAACGTAAATGTGCATGCCTCTTCTAGGCAGACTAGACTATACTTCAGATACCCTCACACCAACTCACCCGATAGCAACGTACACACATGTGGTGTTATAATAATATAACGTGTTTAAACATCACACCTAAGCAACCATATTCCACAAATAACATATTTCCTCAATTTTCGTGTTTGACTCAACTAAGTTGTCCGCGTAATGCTCGAATTACATCCGTTAATTCCCGAGATTAACGTTAATCTTAGTTTAATTAATTTGGGCTATTACAGTTTTCCTCATGATAGCAATTAATTTAAAATCATGTGAAGCGATGCCCCACGTATCATATATTAAACTGACAAGAATAGATATTACAGCGGATCCGAAAGTCCAAGAAAGGTACGAGTCATAATGGTCAGGACCTTTTTTTTTATTAGGACCTTTTTTATGCTACACTGCTTTCCCTCTCACTCGTTCACACAATATGCGTCAGACGAAAAATCTTAAATATTAAAATTTCCCAATTCGCTTCAAACTGTTTTCTTCTTTCTCAATTGGGATTCTTAAGTCATGACTTGTTTGCTCTCTGATATGTCAACACAGTTTGTGGAAGAATTTCCCATAATTTCAATTACCCACTTAAGAAAAATGCATTTCTCATTTGTTCTCAAGAGCTAATACTATCTAAAACTACTTGAAGACAAGATGTATGGAACTAGATCAAAGTTAGGAGAATAAAAACTTTTTGATTAAGAGATCGAATTGCATAGCTTTACTCATTGTTTAAAGGGATCCCTTCCAGAAACTCTCTATGAAGTTGTTAAGAAAAACTATGAAGTTATTCCATTATATGCACATTCGACCATGGCCCGTATCGAATATTACAAAGAAAGGAAGTCAAGAAATCAATGGGCGGAGCTATGCTATTTATTGCCGTTTCTTCGGAAGTTTTTGTGAAAAATGAAGAATTAAAGACATTGAATAATGAGACCAAATTTTGTGAAAGTTGGAATTGTGTTTTACAGTGCTATTCCAACAGTGATTGGGCAGGTTCACTTGCTTGGGGCGATTGCGCCCGCTGATAGTCCTGTGTACTTCAAGACTAGTTCTTCTACGAGCGAGGGGAAGAACAAGGAGAAGAAACCGTTTAAGGACCACCATAAGAAGGGCGAGAAGAAGCCCTTCCCTCATAAGAAAGCGAGCTCGAAGCCAGCCCAGAAATTAGACGTTAAGCCCTCATCGAGTTCCTCACACAAGGGCTGTTTCATTTGCAATAGCCCTCACAGGGCACGAGACTGCCCAAAGAAATAGAAAATTTCGGCCTTGATCACGGAAGATGATGGCCAGCCCCGGATGAACCCACTACAGTTGTTGAATGCCATTCAACAAGCCAAGACAAGCCCTTCGGAGGGCCTGATGTACGTTGATGCGGAGGAGAACCAGAAACGAGTCTTGGGAATGGTGGATTCGAGAGCAACACATTCATTTGTGGCGGATCACATAGTGGAGAAGCTATGACTGGATCTTGTTAAGAATTTCAGTCGAATGAAAGCTGTGAATTACGAAGCGAAGCAAATTCAAGGTATGGAATCTAATGTAAACCGTAAGGTTAGGTCTTAGGAAGGGAAGATCAACCTCATGACAGTTCCCTTGGATGATCTTGATGTCATTCTAGGGAATGACTTTCTAATATTGGGGAGCATTGCCTTAATGCCATTCTTGAGGGGATTGTTTGTGATGAACAAGTCCCATCCTTGCTTTGTTCCTGCGGCTAACCTAGTTTCAGGGAAAGAAAGTGCAAATTTGTCCCATCTTTCAGCCATTAAGCGAAAGATGGACTCGAGAAGGGTGAGCCAACGAACCTAGCGACCCTGGTGGAGACTAAGGCAAATAAGATAACAAAAGTCTCCGATTCAGTTGTTGAGGTACTGGAGGACTTCAGTGATGTAATGCAGGCGGAGTTACCAAAATAATTACCCCCACAAAGGGTAATTGACCACGAGATTGAGCTGATCCTTGGCTCAAAACCCCCAGCACAGGCCCCTTGCAGAATGGCTCCAAAGGAGTTGGAGGAGCAGAGGAAGCAGTTGCAGGAGTTATTGGATGTTGGATTCATTCAGCCATCCAAGGCACCCTACGGAGCACCAGTCTCGTTCCAGAGGAAACATGATGGATCTCTTCGGATGTGCGTGGACTATAGGGCACTGAACAAGCTGATAATGAATAACAAGTACCTTATTCCGTTGGTGGCGGACTTGTTCGATCGGTTATCCAGTGCAACGTACTTTACAAAATTGGACTTGAGGTCGGGGTACTACCAAGTCCGAATTGCAGCCGGAGATGTCCCTAAGACGGCCACAGTGACTAGGTATGGATCATTTGAATACTTAGTCATGCCATTTGGCTTGACGAATGCCCCTGCTAAATTCTGTAATTTGATGAACGATGTACTAAGAGAGTTCATCAATTGATTTGTTGTTGTGTATCTTGATGACATTGTAATTTACATTCAAAACCTCCAAGATCATGTGGATCACTTACGGATGGTTTCGACTACATTGGGGGCTGACCATTTATATGTAAAGAGGGAAAAATGTGAGTTTGCTGCGCAAACGATCACTTTCCTTGGTCATGTTGTAGGCCAGGGTAAATTATAGATGGACTCGGAGAACGTGAGGGCAATCCTAGAGTGGCCAAACCCCACGAAGGTCCAGGAGTTGCGGTCATTCTTGAGTTTTGCAAATTATTATCGGCGGTTCATGGAAGGCTACTCGAGGAGGGTGGCACCACTGACAGACTTGTTGAAGAAGGATCAGACTTGAGCATGGACAGATCGATGCGACCAAGCTATAGCAGAATTGAGGCAAGTCGTTGCCTCTGAACCAGTATTGGGACTACCCAATTTTGACCTACCGTTCGAGGTGAACACTGATGCATCAGACAGAGCATTGGGGGCGGTACTTGTCCAGGAGGGGCACCCCATTGCTTTTGAAAGTAAGAAGCTAAAGGAAGCAAAGCAGAGGTACCCGACTCACAAGAAAGAGATGTTGGTTGTGATTCATGTTCTCCATCTTTGGAGGCATTACCTGTTGAGAACGAGCTTCGTGGTGCGGACAGACAATGCTGCTATCACGTACTTTATGAGTCAGAAGAAGCTCAATCTGAAGCAAGCTAGGTGGCTGGATTTCCTAGCAGAGTTCGATGTGCAGTTCGAAGGCTTAACTCAGTCCCAGATGCTCTCAGCGCAAGGTGGTGGTTGAGATGGTGTCAGCGGTGGTGAGGTTGGAAAGTGAGTTCCTACCTCGCATCAAGGAGGAGTCAAGCAAAGACCCTATTTGTACTAAGATGCTGAAGCTAGTTGTAACGGCCTGAAAATTCGACTCGTGCCACTTGTCATTTTAGGGTCGTATGTGGGACCCACTTGCCGAAATACGTATGTCCGAATCTCGAGTAGAGATGCTAATTGTTGAAAAAACGTATACGCGGAGAATTCGGTGAGCCGAAACACGAACGGAGACGCGTCTCGAATCGCGTGCCAACGTGGGATCGAGATATGTGGCTATAGTGGATTTATGTGGTTTTAATGTGGTCACGTTAAAATCATATACAGTGGATACGCCTCGTGATGCATGTAGCGCGAGTGTTGAAATTTTGAAAGTGAGGCAGGTTGGTGCCTCGAGATGCGCTCTGCTCGATTTTCGATGACACTTTTGATTTTGAAAAAAAAAAGAAATGTATATATATATAAAAGAAGAGAGAGAGAAGAAAAGAAAAAGTAAGAGAGAGAGAGAAAAAACCGGTAAGAAAAAAAGAAGAAAAGAGAGATGCGGAGAGGAGAGAAATGAAGCGGCGGCGAGAGATGAAGCGACGGCGAGTGACGCCGGTAACGACGCGGCTCCGGCAGTGAAACCGGCTGCGGGACGAGACGATGATGATGATGATGGCGGCAGACCAGCGCAGCAGCGGGCTAGTAGCGGTGATGGCGACGACGCTCGTAGACGAGCAGTTGGCTGGCATCAACGCAACCGGATCCGCGCACAACGAGCGGCCAGCGCCGTCAGCAGCGGAGAGAGAGAGAGACGATCGGCTAGCGAGCAGACGGACGGCAGAGCTGATCGCGGCAGCGGCGGATTGATGGAGACGGCAGCGGAGTAGTCGCGGTCCAGCCGGCGAGGAGGCGGTGGGCTGCGCGACGGCGTGGACGATAGGACAAAGCGGCGATTCGCGGCGAAGCGCGTTGACCGGCGATGGCGCGGAGCGCGAAGGCTGGGCCCAAGCGGTGAAACAATGCGCACCACGCACACTTGCGACAGCGGCAGAAGAGCGGCCAGCGCGGCCCGGCGGTGGAAACAGCGAAGATGGCGCGGCGGCGGTGGCAGGCGGCGCCGGCGAGCGCGGTGGCGCGACGGTGATGCTTGGAGCGGCGTAGTGACGACGACGACGTCGACGCGGAAGCGACGTCGGCTTGGAAGCGGCAACGGCGCGGTGAACGATGCAATGACGTTGTCGGACCGATCGGAGGCGTGAATTGACGAATGTCAACGATGCGATTCGACGAATGTCGAGGACGCGATTGAGGTGAGGTGCATTTCACCTAATTTTGAATTGTGATTTTCATGATTTACATGATTTAGTAGCTAAATGGTACAAATGGACACCAGGGACATAGGATGCTATAGTCAGGTGTCGGGTGCGCATATCGAGATGCGTGCGAGTGCGTTTTGAGGTACGTAAGATTCCTTTTGAAAGTCACTGAGGGTTTACTTTTCTATCATTGATTGCCTATTTGTGGTTGTTGGATGCTATTCCCCCTATTCTTTGTTATTGATTTCCATGATGCATTTGGGTTGGGGGTCCAGTACTGGTGGTTTGGGCCTGCGGGTATCCTGTTTCCGGGCTGGGCCATTACATACTGCTATTCTTGTTGTACTTATGGCACACTAGGCTGTACGCGGGTAACCAGGTGAAAGGAAGTGGGGGCTTCCACTGAAAGGATCCTGGGGGTATGGAAACCCAGTACCGGTGGTTTGGGCCTTCGGGTATCCTGTTACTGGGCTGGGCCGTTACATTTTGGAAACCAGGTGAAAGGAAGTGGGGCACTCACTGAAAGGATCCTTGGGGTTTGACGTACAGTTTAGTGTGACCGGGAGGAGTACACGGTTTGTTTATCTCGTGTTATTTATTCATGTGATGATCTTAGCACAGTTGCCTGTTTAGTTTCCACATGAGTACTTGACATAGTTATTGATATCTGTTTATTTCTCTTATAAATGCTCGGTGTACTTTGTTGGAATCTTACTAACTGTACTCTCCATCTTACTTTTTGTGATGGACGAGTGCAGACCCTGCTAGTAGGGACACAGAGATTTTGGACGACTTTATCTAACTACCTGCGGTCAAGGACCTACTAGTACGTGCGATTTTGATATTTTGTTTACTTTTGAGAAATGGGAGACTAAATAGACGTACTTGTATATATTACTGCTTAATATTGTAGTTTTGAGGCCGTCGTATATATACATAGTACTTTCCCCGGGTTTTCCACAATAGGAATTGCTCTAATAAATGATGTTTATCTGAAAATAAATTTAATTGTTTTACTTGGTTTAAATTTAAGACTTCCATTGTTGTTTTAATGATTAAACTATTGAACTAAATTGCTTAACGAAGAGAGTTAACATGCGTATCGAGGAGACGTGTTGTGGAAAATGGCGTCAGTGGCGCGCGGGACCCAGTGGGTCAAGGATCAGACGGGATCGCTGGGCCAGCGCCTCCCCACGTGACGACCTCGGGATTTGGGGCCGCTACACTAGTAGTGGAGGGAGTCACTCAGAGATTTTGGTGCGAAGATGGAGTCCTCTATGCTAAAGGAGGACGTCCATATGTTCCTAGTACTGGTGGATTAAGGCGACAACTTCTGAGGGAGACACATGATGCTCGTTGGGCTGGGCATTCGGGCATGGAATGCATTTATGTCATCTTATCACGTTCGTTCTTCTGGCCTAAAATGGAGGAGGACGTGGATCAGTATGTGCGGACTTGTCTTGTGTGCCAACAAGACAAGACAGAGAGAAGGAAGGCATCAGGGTTGTTGGAGTCTCTGCCTGTACCAGATAGACCCTTTCAGAGCATATCTATGGATTTCATCACTGGTTTTCCTAAAGTGCAGGGAATGACCAGCGTATTGGTGGTGGTAGATCGATTCTCGAAGTATGCTACGTTTATAGCTGCTCCGAGGAATTGTGATGCTGACTTGACTGCGGAATTGTTCTCGAAGCATGTGGCGAAATATTGGGGGATACCGGATGACATTATCGGTAATCGAGACGCTCGGTTCACTGGAAGGTTTTGGGTTGCCCTATTCAATCTGTTTGGTTCGGAGTTGAAGTTTTCTACAGCAAACCATCCTCAAACAG
Source organism: Stephania yunnanensis (assembly GCA_039657365.1). Taxonomy (NCBI): domain Eukaryota; kingdom Viridiplantae; phylum Streptophyta; class Magnoliopsida; order Ranunculales; family Menispermaceae; genus Stephania; species Stephania yunnanensis. Next base: position 44,753,272 of record CM077585.1, on the reverse strand, counting down.
ATGGGCGGATGGAGAGAATCAATGCATTGTTGGAGGACTACCTTAGACACTATGTCAATGCAAGTTAGTCCAATTGGGTGGATTTACTTGATACAACCCAATTATGCTGCAATCTTCACAAAAGCTCGGCTACGGAGTTGAGTCCATTCGAGGTGGCGACGGGACAACAACCGGCTACTCCACATGAGGTAGCCAAGTTAAAGTCGATTTGTTCAAGCCCAACGGCTTATCGCTTTGCGAGAAACAAGCAGGAGTTGAGAGAGACAGCTCAAGAAAGTTTGGCCAAAGCCGTCCGGAAGATGAAGAAGTATATTGACCAGCACAAAAAACCCTTGGAGTTCCAGGAGGGAGACCTAGTGTTGTTGAAGCTCAGTCCTCAGATTTTGAAGAAGTTCAACAAGAAGGAGATGCATAAGGGCCTGGTACTGCGATACGAAGGACCATTTGAGGTGGTCAAGCGAGTTAGGAGATCCAGGGAGGAGCACAGTGAGACGGGCCCCACCCTTAATACGAAAGGAGTTTACAGGAGAAATCGAGCAGATTCTAAGCCACGAGACGCGTGGCCAAAGCAAGAAAAATAGGCGAACCTTTTTCTTAATCAAGTAGGTTGATGTTGAAGAACCTACTTGGGAGCGATACACTACTATATGACATTTGAGAAAGAGATAACAGACTACCAAAAGCGGCAGCATCCGAGCAGTTCGATGAGGGCATCGAACATTTCGGCGGGGGGATGTTTGTCAGCCCCTCAATAGCGTGACTCGAGTAGGCTAGGCCGGACAGCAAGAAACCTAGCAAATGAACGAGTTCCAGAGGGCTCGGATGGTTCTTTAAGGTTTGATCGCGGGATAACATGCGGAACAACGCATAGGCGTGAACGAGGTCGTGCTTAGGCACGATGCCTGGGCGCAGACGAGGTTGCACCTTGGCAAGTGCCTTGGCGCAGGCACGGGCAAACCTTGGCTGGTTCCTTGGCCCAGGCACTGGCAAACCTTGATAGGTTTCTTAGCGCAGGTACGGGCAAACCTTGGCAAGTTCCTTAGGCACGAGCAAGGCCGCACATTGACAAGTTCCTTAGCACGAGCAAGGCGATACTTTGGCAGATTCATTTGGCACGAGCACGCGATACTTTGGCAGATTCATTTGGCACGAGCAAGGTCATACCTTGGCACGAGCAAGACCGCGTCTTGGCACGGGCAAGGCATACCTTGGCAAGGGTTGACAAATCTTGACTTGGACATTGACCAAGTCAAAGTACGCTTGGTCTCATGTTTTCTATTGGAGTTGGGGAAACGACTTAACATCTACTATAATGAGAGGTGGTCTCTCCTAGGGGCGGCATGGGCACAGTAGCAAGGAAGACCCTCGAGCATGCTTTGGGCACCATGCCAAGGCAAGACCCTCGGACCCATGGTCTGGCCACCCCGAGCCGGTGGGACTCGACTGAGCCCCGGCTAGCACCCGAGGTGCCTGGGCACAACCAGGAACCACCGAGCAGTCCCTGTCCCTTAGAGAAGCATGGGCCACGTCCCTTGAGGCGTGGATGGACGAAGTCAAGGAGGTTCCAAGCGGTTGGGTAACTACCTTGGTCATGGCCACTCGCTTGACCAAGACACGTCCAAGAATGTCCCGAATACATGGAGCATGTGCTAATTGACCAAGCTGTGGAGGCGGTTATGGAACCAGGTGACAACAAGGAAACGATGCAGTTGGGTAATTGCCTTGACCACAAGGGAGTGAGGTTTTACTTAGTCTATGGATCAATGTAATCAGGGCAGGTGTCCTAGACGGTTATGTAACTAATTGTTGGTTGATCTATAAAGCCAAAGGCTCTAGGTTTTGGGAAGCATAGAGTACCAGTGTTGTATTCTCATTGAGACTATAGTAAAACGTTTCCTTGGTGCCATAGCTTGCTGTTCATTTGATTTGTGTATTGATAGTGCTAAACTAAGGTGACCATTAGGCACCACGGGTTGGATTGAGCGAGAAAAATTTCTTTAGGGTAAACCCCTCGCTTAACGACTCCGTGGCAACAACCATCATTGGTATGCAAAAAACACATACCACATAAGCACAAACGGACGACACGTACCCGTAAGAAGAGGGACGTACAAGGGAGATCGAAGGCAAGGAAAATGTGCATTGAAAACAACAAAAACATGTGTTTGCCATTGTGGAATCAGGCATACCCTAAAGATTTTCACATGCACTTTCAGTTGCACCAAGCTCCATGCCCCTCTCGTTCACAAGAGACAAAAGACAACTTTTGATTGTGTGAATATGGAGCTACATAATAATGTAACACTTATTTTCCTTCTTCGCATAGCAGGCATTCTGCAACTATATTTTGACGAGACTGGCATATTCAATGAATGACTTGTGCACAAACAGAAAGGCCGATGCCTAGTGGTGATGGTCATATTTGCAACTCACAAGGATACAACAGTCTCTTCTTTGGTCAAGGAGGCGAAACACACAAAAGGATTTCACGAAGGTTGTGACGCATAAGAACACATGATGCTCGAATAGAGGACGACTAAAACAAATAGAAAGATCGACGAATAAAAAGAAAATAGAACACGACGGAAGATGGGAAAAGAACGACAAAAGAGAGGAGAAAACGAGTTTACAAGGAGGCACTACAGATCGATGATCGACTTCAAGTTGACCAACCCAACGCAACATTAGGGTTATGACTCTCATACCATGTTAGGTTTTAGAAAAATACCAAAAAATGATTATAATAGTACCAATTAAGTCAATATACACATAATGTAGGTTACGACTCTGATACCATGTTAGGGTTATGACTTCTTATAATTAGGTATGTAGCGAAGCTATGAGAGCCACTTTAAAGGTGATCCAACTTTTTGAGAACCTTGAGAATTTAGCTCAAAGTTAGTTGGTTGTAAGTAAACCATATAGCGATCTTTACTATTTGTGAAACTTATCTTGATGAGGTATCTCGCCTAGGTAAAAAAGACTAGATTCTAGGTAGCATGCATTAAACTCTGAGCTTCCCTAAATAGTAAAGATCGCTATATGGTTTACTTACAACCAACTAACTTTGAGCTAAATTCTCAAGGTTCTCAAAAAGTTGGATCACCTTTAAAGTGGCTTTCATAGCTTCCCTACATACCCAATTATAATAAGTCATAACCCTAACATGGTATTTGAGTCATAACCCTAACATGGTATCAGAGTCATAACCTACATTATGTGTATAGTGCCTCCTTGCGATGGGTTGGTCAACTTGAACTTATCTTGAGAATTTAGCTCAAAGTTAGTTGGTTGTAAGATAAAAAAGATTATTTTTCATCAAGACTTATAAATAGGCTTATAGTGACTCATGCCACCTCGTTCTCCTCATGTCAATGGAAGGAACATGCGATACAATCATATACTAACTAGACAACAAAACCAGTCGGGTATGCCGTAGATTCTCAACGAACTAGCAACATTAAACTCTGTGAGAATATCTACCATGAGCAGTAACTAGCGTCAAATTCTTCAACCTGTCACCTGGAGATCACAATACACCACTACCATTATAATATCTCAATTGCATAAGGACACATCGATTGCCAGCAGACAAGATCACACTTGCCACCTAACGTGATCCCTCTTACTTAGCGATGGTAAGATCATTGGCAATAATTTTTAACCAAACTAATGTGCACATGCATTTATACATCAAGAAAGTAGAAATTTTAAGACTCTTATTAAGCAATGCAATAAAAAATACAAGACAATAATGAAAAATATTAAAATTAATATATGAATCTTATAAATCACTTACATATGTCCTTGATTTAAACGATAGTTTAGCCGAGTACGGCCATAGAAATCAAAGTATAAAGAAAAAAGGTATAGATGAGAGGAGAAGAGAATGGAGAAGAAGATCCCTAAAGTCATTCTATGATTTTCTATTTATAGTAGAAATGTGATAAGATGTGATCCAATCTCAAATCTTGCAAATCCTAAAAATACGAAGCTGCCAATCTTCAAATTTGTCTAATGCCGTACGTGTAAAACTTTAAGGCGCTAGAAATCGCTAAGACATCTCAAGGAGGTGTGAAGGCGCTGGCCTTCCCATTGGAATTTAAACTTTGTTTTCCTCTTAAATCTTCACAAGGCTTCATATGCAATATTTTCAGTGAGTTTCCTCTTGTACGGTCAAGTTAAGGCCATCAATTCCTTGGTGATTTCAGGTCACTTGGAGGTGCTGAGAAGGCACTAAGCCTATCTTTTGCGTTTTGATTGGATTTTTATGGGAAATCGCTCCCTTTTGTCTAATAGCCTGTGTTTACGCTGAAAATACAAAAATAAAGTTTTTAGAATATAAATGGAGATAAAAGTCTTAGAACTCATAGTAATATCACATTTAAATAAACTACAATTGGCGATTATTAACCTCAAACTTAGACAATTACTCGTCCCGAGGAATGGAGTATAAGATAATTAACTTGCATACACAACATGCATTTCAACTTCATTGATGCCCAACTCTAATTTAAATGGTTTCGTCCAATATTTCACAAATCTGCCAAGTGGAAACAAGAACATTTAACCAAAGCCAGTTACTTTAAGTTAAAATATTTTAGCTACTTTCCTGAAGAATAATCCGCAAAACACTAGGTTTCGTCAAGAAATCAATTGATCATGAGTTACAAAAATTTTAACAAACCAAAAACTTGCAATCTCTACATATTTTATTGAATTCTGAGATTCCACAAATAGAACTTATACAACCATTCCACCGACACATTCAAGACATTGTTTGGAGTCAATAAGACTTTCTTTTGGGTTGTAGTGGTTGACAAAGAAAAGTAATTCATGGATTCAGAATGTTGGAAGACTTTAGACTTAGATTTGTCAAAAGATTTGCCAAAGAACATGAAATTGTTTACACTTCACCTTACTTAACTTTTCTTTTCACATTGTGCAATCATTACATTTTTTCCCAACCATCCAATTCCTTGCTCCATTTTTTGTGGATACCGTTTTAGATGGGATACTCATTTTTTCTAACTACACAGTCCCTACTTCGTTTCATTTGGATATCATTTTAATGTGGAACTCTCATTTTTCTAACCACACGACTCTTTGCTCCATTTTCCGTGGATACCTTTTTATGTTGAACTCTCTAATCACGACTTGATTGATTGGGTTTTCATCAAGAACAATTTTCCCTTGTTTTCAGTATATAAACAATATTTCACTCTTATAATTTTTCTTCTATCTTTTCTCCTTTTTTTCGTGTCTCTTTTTAATGATTTCAAGTCTAAGACTAGCTTCCAACTAGGTAAAATATTATAGGCTAATAGTTTATAGGCTTCATGATAGATGATGAAAGAGTTAGGTTATGTTAGCTCAATTGGGTTAACTAGTGATAACTTAATAGACAAGTTAGAGACTAAGAGCTTTAGACAAACAAGGCCTATATCTTCCCCTAAACTTATGCTTTAGTTATTATGCAATTGTTAATGGATTAGAAACCTATCATGGAATCTATAGAGATTTAGTTGGTTTTTTTTTTCTTGATCCCACACTAGCATTCTTTGGTGTAGACTCGGTACGATAAACCAATCATAATAATTAACTTTTTGCCTAAACTCTACTTAAGGTCTTGTCCATTCATGGCAACATCAATCCACATTTGACTTCAACCATTATCTTAAGATAGAATTGTGCATTCATTAAAGCTCAAAACAAGTAATGGAAAAAAGAAGAAGAACAAATTCACCTGTATGTAAGTGTGTAACCAACCTACCAAAACATCTATCTTTAAAATGAAGTGAAACTGCATTACCTACATTTTGCCAGAGATTTTGAATCAATTCTAAAAATTGCAAAAAGTTTACCATAATCCTTCACGGTTCATCCATTACATTCCATCGAACCTGCATACTACATACCTCCAAACTTATCCTGAACCTTGTCCTCAAGGTTCAAGAAAGTAGGACAACTAATAAACATTCTAAAAGAACAAGTGAAAATAGAAATGAAAGAATAGAAATGAAATGAATGGAGTGAAACATATTTATATAAGAAGCTATGAAGTATGCAAAATGAGTGATGTGCAAGGTAGTGTGTGAAAATTACTGCACAAAAGTATCACATTATTTCTGAGATGTATCAAAACACATACAATCTTTCCAATCTAGTTCACTAAGGAAAAACTTCAAAGCAATAACATGATAATAGCAAGAACTATTAAATAAATGAGTTGACTAAAAAGATTCCAACCAAAACCTGCGAATTTGAATTCTTTTAACTAAGGGTAAAATCAACAAGATGGTGGAATGGACTTACAGTTTTAGGTTCTACTTAAAGACCTCTCACTAAAGCGACGAATTAAGTAGGGTTTTAACTTCCAACCAAGTCTTAAAACACGAAAATCTTAATAAGCGGTCAATATCCTAAGAAATGCTCTATCATACAAACAAAAATGATTTCCAAAATCAAACCTGACACAAAACACAACGTACTTTCTCCTTATTTTGATGCTTCTTTATTTTCATATACTTGAAACGTCCAAAAAAAATCAAGGAGTTAATTAGACATCTAAAAAAATAAAAAACTAAACTAAACTGAAATTAAATGCATGAAATAAATAAAATAAAGTTTGGGTTTTCTACCAACAAGTGCCTTTCTTTGAAGTCTTTGGTTAGACTTAGCGTGAATGATCACGCAATGCCCACTACTTCGGAGTAGTCTCAAACAAACGGTTTTACCGTGGTTTTGGGCAATGAAATTTTCATGCCATCATTCCTAATTTGGTGCTCATTAATGACCTCCAAAACAAAAGTTTTTGGCTCATCAGGACTATTCAACACAAAGGTTTCTACAGTGTAGAGAATCTCTAAGTGCTCCTTTTCTTCCACCCATGTGTAGAATTCAACTCTTACGCGTGCTCCGGTGGGTGGTCTCACCAATAATAGAGGCTGGTATTCCTTTCTATCTTTATGTGGCTCGATTTAGTTTTCAAAAGTGACTTCAACTTGCTCAGTTTCCTTTTCATAAGAAGTCATGCAATCATGAGAAATGGTCAAGGAGACCAACTCAAGTTCTTTGCCCGATTCCTAATCCTTGCCACTTAGATAGTCAATAACTGATGTAAGCTCATTCATCTCAACATAAGTAGCATCACTTGAGGTTTCCTCTGGATCAAAAAGTTCATGAAGCTCAGGTCTCTCAAGTTCGGTGCTAGGAAGGGTTTGTGAAGACAACTTCATTCTCTCCTCTTTTGCATCAAGTATGGTAGATCCCTAAGAAGCCTATCTGCATTATGGAAAGTCAATAATTAGATATATTTTATAATGTAATTTAAGTTGATTTTAGATAAAAATGATGATATTACACTAAATTTTCTTTTTTGTGTAATTTTAGGATTTAATTAAGAAAAATAAAAAATTGAAGAAAAAGAGGAAAAAGAGCAAAACAATTATCTAAAGAAAAGAGCCAACAATTAGCCAGTGAATTGAAGTTTACGCTAGAAGTTGTTGGATGAATCAGTAGAACACAGAGAGATAACTTCAGTGATTAACTCAACGATTTGTGAACAAAATAGGAATCCCTGACAAATCATTGAGGTCGGTGACGAGTTTTTGAGATTACTACAAAGAATTTGAGTTTATCTATAATTTTTATAGCTTAGGAAACTATAAATATGACCTTAGGGTTTTGAAATTAAGGGCCCTATTTTCTCTTAACAATTTTGTGAGAGTCGTAAGTTAGTTTTTATTGAGTTTATGTTTAAAGCAACATTGGAGATTTTTTTATTTTAATAAGAGGTATTTATTTAATTATGTCTTTCAATTATATTATTGTGTTGTTTATTTTCAGCATATGTGAGTAGTTTATTAATCTAACAAACCCTAGACATGTATATAATTTGGGTTGCTTTATAGTTATAATTAAAGAATTATGTATTTAATGATGTAAATCTATTCATAGACAACAATCACAGTTTTGATAAGTTGTTTTTGCGTATTACAACTAATGAGGATTGATATTGTATGCATAATTGCAAATATGTATTGTGATATTTGATTTTCTGAATCTATGTCTATGATTATTGACAGCAATTATAGAAGTAGTAATTATTATTAATCTATAGAGCCATATTACCCGAGTGGATGTATGTTCTAAGTTAGTTATTGATTGGCATATTTGATTAATATTTGGTTTAGATTAGCATAATTTTCATTGAGTGTTAATGCTATCGTAAGTTCTATTTTATTGCGTTTTATCTAATAGGTAGATTTACAATGATAACGATATGACTGTTTTCCATTGAATATAGGAAAGTTGATGGCTTGCTAAAGGCTACCAACCTATTATGAAACATGATTTAATGATTCCAAGATTACATGTGATGTAATTATAACTAAGTTTTGAGACAATGCTATGTTCTAGTGTCTGAATGCAATCTAAGTATATTACATCGTTTAGTGGGGGTTTGTTTAGATGTTTGTTTAGATATTTATATTATATTATATTGAATTTGAATTTCGTTTAATTAAGTTTGCATTAAATTGTTTGAATTAGTTTGGTTAGTTTGGTTAATTAAGTTAGTAGTCATAGTTTTTAATTATTTAGTATTTCAATTCCCATTTAATTACATTAACTAAATTAAGAAAAACAAAACAAAAAAACACCTTCATTAGAAGTTTGTACAATCCTTGTAGAAATGATATCCCACTTACCACTGCTATAAATAATAGAAAAATATGAGAAACTATTGTGCACGATGGACACATGTCAATTTTTGGCGCATTTAATGGGGATTTTAAAATAATTTCTTAGGATTTTAGATGTTGTATAGTCTACACACTTCATCGTTCTAATTCTACAAGATCCTTACATCTGTTTGATCCTGAAATGGATAGAACTTTTAATCAAAGTTTAAGACAACAACAACTTAGATAAAATTTAGTTACTAGGATGGAAGATAACAACAATAATAATAATAATGACGATGTCATTAATAATGATAATAATGTAAATTGAGCTATCAATAAAAATGACAACAATAAAAGAGAACTTACTTTTAGACAAGCAAATCAAAATATTACAACATATGAGCCTATGCGCATAACATACCCCGATGGATTTCCTAAAATTAAATTTAGATCTTGATTTATTAGTACCTTAGCTTATTTATTTGGTAAGGACAATGAAGACCCACAAAAACTCATAAGGGAGTATCAACATAAGGTTAACAGGACGAAACTGAAAGAAGGTACCCTAGAACAAGTAAAATTAAGCTTTTCCTTTTGCATTAAAAGATCAAGCACAAGATTGGTTGTTCTATATCCCCCAAGATTTAATAACTACATAGACTCAAATGTTAGAAGCTTTCCTAGATGAGTATATGCTTGCTAGAAAAAACTAGTTCCAGTAGATAGCAAAATACAGTTGCAAAGATGAAAGATGATGAAAATCTTAATGAATTTTGGGATAGATTCCGCATATTAATTTTTTCTTATCCACAACTTGTAGAGCAACTTCGTGCTGATAACGTATTGTAAACTAAGTTGTAAGCCAACTAAAACTTAAGTTGGACTTGCTAGAGACTAAGCATAAAAGGCATAAACTAAGAACTACTAAAACAAGTAGAGAATATGAGAAAAGATAGAAGAGAGCTAGAGATGAGAATGAAGAAGATTTCATTCAACTTGCTGTGTTCTTTACAAGTGAAGGAACCCCCTTATATAGGCCCTTAGTCACGATGATAATAAGTACTTACACAAAGTGTGCAAGTTACACCAAAGTCTCATGTCATACAAGATTACAAGTTACATGACAATACAGGTGATTATACATTGGAGTTGAATACAAGTTATGTAGAGTGTACAAGTTACATTCAATATAGAAGTCATGCTTGATGTTACAATTCAATGTGAGAGCCATGTTTGACAATGTGATAATTCATATGCTTGGTTAAAGGGTAATCCAATTTACAACAGTACAAACTACTTGTATATATAAACACCTAAGAGACAAATAACTTTTCGAAAAGATAAAGACGACAATTGTCCAACCGAATCTAAGATAACTATTAATATTGTGTCAATCTTAACACCCTCCCTCAAACTCAAGATGAGTTTACAAAAAGCTTGAGTTTGTCAACTGAATCAGTGGAGCGATAGCACATGAGTAGATTGCAGACAGATATCAGATCTTGCATGTTGAAGGACAACCCACAAAATCGAAACAAATGTCGTAATGCATGACAAACTGGCAACAGATCGATTGATGAACAAATCTGAAGTGGACATGCACGCGAGCAAAGAAAGTCACATATGATCACAGATCGAAGCGATGAGCAGGTGGTGTCGAGATGACCAGAAAAGTAGATGCAACACAAGGTAGACGGACAGATGATGGACGGGAACACGAGTCAGAGATCTCTCACCACAAAGAGTGAGTGGGTAGAGAAGTCAAGGATACGCAGCAGGAACTCATGTATTGATGATCGAATTGTGGTTCGCACAAATATGGGAGGCAAGTGGATGACACCATGACAGATCGCATGAACATTTTGAAAGGATGGTACAACCCACAAGGAAAAAAAATGGAGATGGACAAGTAAATCGGTGTATCAACCATGAGGCCGAGGCGTGATTGATCGAAAATCAATCACGCCCCTGCAGATCATGAACATGGAAAGTAGCAACTACTAACATCGTATCAATCTTATGTACCAAAACCTATACTTACAATTTGGTCACAAATAACCAAAGTTGTTTATAATCAAGTCAACTCTCCATTAAATCAACACAATGACATTTGTGAGGATTTATTCACATTGAAGCGGAGACAAGCATATATATATATATATTATCATTAACTGGATCAATTGGTTTTCCTGTTATAGGGTCACATAGAAGATAAATTAGTTGCTACTTTGTCGAGAAACACAAAGAAAAGATAGATACTACTTCAAACAAAAGAAGAATTAATAACCAATAAATGACAAGCTCCAAAAGCAGAAAACATTTTCTGCAGCAAGACATTTGAAGACATTGTCATAAACAAAGTAATTTTTTATAAGAAGCTGAACAATTCACACACTAAAATAGTAGATCAATGATCAAAATGATCAGTTGATCAATGTAACAGTAAACATTGAAACAATGAATCAATGAAGAAGAACAGAGAAGAACTTCTCAATCTTTTATTCCATATATCGAAAATACAGTGTACATTGTTTATATACAAAACAAGAAGGTGTACATTACACACCCCTATTACAACTACCTGAAGTAAGCTAATATAAACCTGTGATACACTATACCAGATTACATGATTCAATACATACATACCAGATTACATAACTAGCTTCATGATATACAATACATTACATAACTCTACATCCCCCCCTCAAGATGGAAGTCTATGCCAGTCACATAGACCCATCTTGGACAATAAATCAGAGAACAAAGGAGCTGGTAATGACTTGGTAAACAAATCAGCCAATTGTAACTGAGTAGAAATATACTGTGGAAGAACAAAACCCCACTTGAACTGATGTCTAACCAGATGACAATCAATTTCCAAATGCTTGGTACGTTCATGAAAAACAGGGTTGGCAGAGAGATGAATCGTAGCTTGATTATCACACCAAAGAGGTATAGGAAGAGGAGTAGGAACACCTAAGTCCTTAAGGATATAAGAAATCCATAACAATTCACAAACTGTGGAAAATAAACTTCGATATTCAGCTGCAACAGAGGACTTGGACACAGTAGCTTGTTTCTTAGTTTTCCAAGAGATCAAAGAGGATCCCATGAACACACAATAACCAGTGAGAGATTTCCTAGAAAGAGGGCAAGCAACCCAATCAGAATCACAGTAAGCAACAACAGAGAGATCCATCCGAACAGGGAAAAACAAACCCTGTGAAGGAGTACCCTTAAGGTACCGTAAAACATGAAGTGCACCAGACCAATGTTGATCTGTAGGAGCCTGAACAAACTAACTCAACTGATGTGTGGCATAAGTGGTGTCAGGACGAGTGAAACCCAGGTAAAGAAGACGACCAATGAGTCTTCTATATCTATCAACTTCAATGAACAAAGGGGAATCAACATCATTAAACTTGCAGTCACGAGGAAGTGGAGTAGCAGCTGGTTTGGCCATGGTAAGACCAACATCAGTAAGCAAATCAAGAACATATTTGCGTTGATGAACATAAATGCCTGATGAAGATCGAACCAACTCCAGACCCAAGAAGTAACGTGCTTGACCAAGATCCTTGATGGTGAACAAGTTGTGTAAGAATGTCTTGACTTGATTAATTAACTCAAGAGAAGTACCAGTAAGAAGGACATCATCAACATATACCAGCGACACCAAAAATTGATCATTATTGTTGTAAGTAAACAAACAAGGATCATGAGCAGACTGAATGAAACCAAAAGATTGAAGTTTAGAAGTAAACTCATGATTCCATTGTCGGGAGGCTTGCTTTAAACCATACAATGATCGCTGAAGTTTGCAGACTTGATTAGAAGAAGCCAAACTGTAACCATCAGGAGGCTTCATGTAAACATCTTCATCAATATAACCATGTAAGAAAGCATTGTTAACATCCAACTGATGTAAAGGCCAGTCTCGAACAGCTGCTAAGGATAAAACAATCCTAACAGTGACATTCTTAGCAACAGGAGAGAAATAATCAGTATAATCAACACCTTCAATTTGGTTAAATCCCTTTGCAACCAAAAGAGCTTTACATCTATCCAAGGAACCATCAGGATTAAGTTTAACCTTTTAAACCCACTTAGAACCAATGGCCTTTTTATCAAGTGGTAGAGTAGTAAGACTCCAAGTACCATTGGCTTCCAAAGCCTGTAACTCCTTATTCATTGCTTCGACCCAAACAGGATCATGTTGAGTTTGAGCATAACAAGTAGGCTCCTTTATGTTTGAAACAGCAGCCAAGAAGCAATTGTAATCAGTAGTAATGTGAGAAGAATGAATGAAATGAAATGTAGGAGGAGTACCAGTAGAAAGAGGAATCTCTGCAGGAGTGAAATCAGATGTATGAACATTGTTCAAAACAAAATCATTCATCCAAAGAGGTTTGTGAACAGCATGATGACTCTTGCGAGTAACAACTGCAGTAGGAGTCATGACAACTTCAGGTAAGACAACATCGGTATGAGGTACTAATGTATCATCAATAGGCATAGATGAGACAGCTTCAGGAACATCAAAAGGTGCTTCAGTAGGATGGAAAACTTCAACAGGTAACTCCTTAGAGTGAGGCATAACGCCAGAAGTAGGAACAACAGTTGGAGAAGATACAACAACAGAAGCTGGAATATCTCTCAAGTAATCAGAATTATCATCACAAGAGATAGGCACAGGACACTCTGAACTTGAAATATCTTTGTGAAATGGAAACTGATTTTCAAAGAAAATCACATCCCTTGAAACAAAACAGGTATGTGTGGCCATATTGTACAATTTATAGGCCTTTTGACCAGGGGAATAACCAAGAAAGATACACTTAATTACTCGTGAATTTAACTTGGTTTTGCTTGGTGAAACATTAGTAGCAAAACACAAACAACCAAATGTCTTCAAGGATGAATAATTTGGTAACTTTCCAAATAAAAGATGGTAAGGAGACTTCCATTGTAGCAACTGAGAAGGCAGTCGGTTAATGATGTAAGTGGTAGTAAGAACAGCATCACCCCAGAATTTTGTGGACAAACTAGATTGAAAAATCAAAGCTCTTGTAACTTGCAACAAATGACGATGCTTTCTTTCAACCACACCATTTTGCTGAGGTGTATATGGTGTTGATCTTTGATGAACAATTCCCAAACCAGAGAAGAAAGCATGACAATCTTTATTACAAAACTCAGTACCATTATCAGTCCTAATGGTTTGAACTGAGGCTTTGAAATGATTTTGAATGAATGCTAGAAACTGTTTGATGAGGTTGCCTGTCAAGGACTTATGTTTCATAAAAAATGTCCATGTAAATCGACTATAATCATCCACAATTGTCAAGAAATAATGAGCTCCTTGAATAGAAGATTGCTTATATGGTCCCCAAACATCCGTATGCAACAACTGAAAAGGACAAGAAGTTTGAATAGAACTCAATGGAAAAACCATTTTGCATTGTTTGGACATTTGACAAACATCACGAGGTACATTGTATCTTCCATTTGAAGGATTGTTAAGTAACAAATCAAGTTGTTTTGTTACATTAACAGAAGGGTGCCCCAAATGACAGTGCCATGAAAAATTATCAGTAGCATTATTACAGCAGGCTAGTGACAATTCTGTAGGAGACACAAATGAAGCAATGACATCTTTATTAAAAGAATTGGAATCCAGTATGTAAAGACCTCCAATCATCCTTCCCACAGCTAGAACTTGAGAATGCTCAATGTTTCGTATAGCACAAAGCGATGGATAAAACTCAACTGTCAGTTTAGTAGAGGAGAGTAGTTTACTAACTGACAAAAGATTATACTTGAATGAGTTTATATGTAAGCAGGAAGAAAGAACTAAGTCTGAACTCAGCTGCACATCTCCTATGTAATTAACTTCTTTAGTATGTCCATCGGGCAAACAAACCGTAACAGGTTTAGCTAAAACAGTGATATTAGCAAGCAAATCATAGCTAATACACATATGATTTGTTGCTCCACTATCCACAATCCAAGCCTCTGAGTTAAAGGAGGAATGAGAACTAGAAAGCCTTTTATATGAACTACCTGTAAAATCAGATATAGCTGAATTCACATGAGCAGAAACTCCTTCAACTGAAACAGACTTTCCTTTCATGAAATTCTCAATGCCTTGCTGTATCATTGCTGCAATATTAGTTTGGAAATCTTCAAACTGAAAAGGTCCTGCATCTTGTATATCCAGAGGTGATTCCATCAAATTGACAAAAGATTTTGAACTATTATTCATCTGCTCTTTATCAAGTTCTTTCTTATACCAATCTGGAATCCCATGAAGTTTGAAACAAGTCTCTTTTGTGTGCCTTTTTGCCTTACAATGATCACAAAACAATTCATCTTTATTGACAAATTTCTTATGATTTCCTTTACCAGCAAATCTATGACCATTGGTCGAACCACATGAACTAGAATTCACCTTGTTAGTTTTCATCATCATGGCTGTATCTATCACAGGTGAATAGCTAACATGTACCTCCTTTTGCTTTTCAACTCTAAGAATCATAGAGTAAGCTTTGTTTATATTTGGCAATGGATCCATCACCAAGATCTGTTTACGAATATGATCATACATATCACCTAATCCCATCAGAAATTGCATCAACCTATCATTAGATTCCAGAACAGCCATTGTTGCTGAAGCTCCACATTCACACACAGGTAAAAGAACTAAACAACTCAGTTCATCCCAAAGCTTCTTAAGCTTTGTATAATACTGTGAAACTGATAGATCTCCTTGACTTATAGAAGGAATATCTCGTTTTAATTGATATAAGAGAGGTCCATTACATTCTCCAAACCTTTCTTTCAACTCATTCCATAGATCAAAAGAAGAAGTTGTATAAAGGAATGCTTCAACAATATCCTTTGAAATAGAATTCAAGATCCAAGAAGTTACCATATAATCCACTTTGATCCATCGATCCAAATTAGGATCAGTGGAATCTGGCTTTACACATCTTCCATCAATGAAACCAATCTTCGTTTTTGCACCTAAAGCAATCAACATAGCTCGACTCCAAGACAAGTAATTTGAACCAGTAAGAGTATTGGAGACAAGTACCATACCAGGATGATCAGATCCTTGAAGGAAATAAGGACTTTCAACCCCAAGATCGCCTGCATCAGGAGCTCTTCCTGCTCCATTTCGAATTGAAGAACTTGAAGAACCATGAATGGATGCCATGATCAGACGCTCAGTTCATTTAAACTCAACACAGATCAAGAACAGTAAGAACCTGCTCTGATACCATGAACAATTCACACACTAAAACAGTAGATCAATGATCAAAATGATCAGTTGATCAATGTAACAGTAAACATTGAAACAATGAATCAATGAAGAAGAACAGAGAAGAACTTCTCAATCTCTTATTCCATATATCGAAAATACAGTGTACATTGTTTATATACAAAACAAGAAGGTGTACATTACACACCCCTATTACAACTACCTGAAGTAAGCTAATATAAACCTGTGATACACTATACCAGATTACATGATTCAATACATACATACCAGATTACATAACTAGCTTCATGATATACAATACATTACATAACTCTACAGAAGCCAACTAAATTATAACACCCTCGAATCAAACATGAGTCGAGCCTCTAACCTTTTTATGTCATGCGAAACATCAAATCAATTAAAAAGCAATGAAATTGATGCCATGTTTGAATGCATTATAAGTAGAAAACTATCCAACTAAAAATACACTTGTTTATGGCCTTGTCCTTTTCAAGTGCGATCAATCAAGAAAAGTATATTTTGTCATTCAAGTTCAGGAGGATCCAAAATCTCCAAACATTTGTTGATCTTTCTTGGATTTCTGTGTTGGTTAGCACCTTATATGGTTGCTTTCATACGTACTGCAATCACAAGTTCATATTTTTCTATAGGCATCTTGTTCAATTCCGGCTAGACAAAGATGAAATTCTTTAATGTGTTGAAAATGACAAAGTCAAAAGAAAGCACAATGTGCTAGTTTATCTACAATGTCAAGATCATCAATTACAAATAGTAAAAGAGCTTCTTATAATTTGGGTCAGCTACAAAACTATATAGAGGTCAGTATTGCTACTTCATGTATGACAGATATCTGTATGTGGACTTTTCATAATGTCTGCTGCTCTACATGGTCTTGCTTCATTTGTTGGCATGGTTTTGATGTCTCTTCATAAGATTCATCCAGCTTGTGTTGGATTGATCATGAAAGTTTTGTTATTCGTTCTTTTTGCCTCCTGAGCTTGACTATGTACGGTCCAACGACTTCAATTGTTTTCGAAGCTTCATGTTCTCCCTTGTAAGTAGTTGTACTCGAGTAGTATTTCTTCGAACTGCTTCGTTAATATTACTGAGTACTGCCTTCTGCAGTCTTTTTCTCCTTTCCCTTCGTCTCGCATTTGACTTCCAGTTGTTTGATCTTCATTTTTAGGGCAGTAATACCTTCCTTCTGGTTAATTTCAAAATTAAGGTGTCCATTGTTTGTCTTCAATTCTTCAATCTCTTCTTTTGTTATTCCTCTAGTCCAAGCATCTCCATTACAAGAATCTTGCATTTTTTCCGGATCTTCATGCTTTTCCTCAGCAAGCGAAGCTCCCTGATATAATGGTGTAACTGATCAATCATCAGGCTGAGGAACAAGAAGATTCCTACACCAAAAGTTACACACCAATTGAATCCATGGATTAAGTAGTTTTCTCAATCCAATACGAAATTGAAAACCTAGTGAGGTAAATATCAAAACAAGAAAACTCAAAAATGCTCAAATATAACCGAAGCACAACCATTACTACAACTGAAAGTTTAGCAGCAATTCATCCTTAAGAGAAAGGTAATGGATCAGCTCCTACATTTTATTTTACTCTCTATACCATCCCTCCCCTCCAAAACAAAAGAACTAAACGGAAAAGAGAAACAATAGGTAAAAACGAGAAGACAGTATTGATCGCGGTTCTGCATTACCATTCAATGGCAGCAAATTTTGCTATTAACTAGGTAGACACCTTCTCAAAGGTCATCTGTGTTCCATCTTAAAGAAACACATATAGCGTGCAAAAAAAAAAAAAAAAAAAAAAAAAACGAATAAGTTCTCCTAAAGCCTGATCAACTCTAAAGAGTTTTCTTCTGAGCAACCATGATTGAACAAGACACGCAGAACATCTAGTTTCAGCCTCAATGAAATGCAACAAATTCAGATGATTGTATCATATGATTTACTGGTGACTCATCTAGCAAGGTATTTGAGAGACTAGATGTCTAAAACCGTAAGGGCCAAATATTTAGTATACTTTGTCGTGTCAAGTCAGATATATGTTTGGAATTGTTGGTCAAATTAAAACTCCAAAGGTAAAAAACGAACAAGGGTATGAAAATCAACTTCCTTCAAGGAAATTTCTTTCTCTATAAATTCTGAGCTTAACTGAACTCTAGTTTTAATATTTTTATTAGGATGCCTTCTTGTTAAAGCGACCAAAGTGAGAAGGCAATTCAACGCCTTTCGCAGTTATTACATCTACTTATTCAGCATTACCACAATCATTAACAAGGTTCATTCCCCCATTTCACTGGTAACAGCCTTAGATTCACAACTCACAAGCAATAAAAGTCAAGTTTTTGGCCAGCCAGAAACTTTTAATTGACTGGAGAAAACAAAAATGTTCATCGTCAGCCAGTTATTCTTTTGAAATGTAAATCTAATTAGAACAGTGCATCGACCCTGCACAGCCCTGATTTTGCAGGCAAAGAGTAAGCTTCTTCACCATGCTCACAGGAGTCAAATGATTAAAATGGTAAGAGCGTTCCTTGTGGCGGTGTATTCACCCTCATAATGTTACCATGCAAAAAAATTATGATATGAGCATTTCGATCATCAAAACGTGAGGAAAAAAAAAAAAAAAAAACAAAAACAAAAACAAAAGGCCAATGCTTTCCTATAAAGTTCAAGACTAAAAGAACCACAAAACCAACAGCTTCCAAAGTTGAAATACACAATTCATCCAAAACACAAATAAGAAATAATGCATTAAATTATGTGAAACCAAGCCAAAAAGTAAGAGATTTCATAAAACTGCAATGTATGAGATATTTTCACATGAGTATCTCAAAGACAATTTGGTTTCCAACTTAAACAACATCAGAACTTGACAGATGTCACAAAACTGCAATGCTTTCCTCTCTTCATATCCAACTTTCAACCAAACGGATAAAAATCAAACATTTCCAACAATTTCAACAAAAAATCAACTCCAGCTCTACACCACCGATCAACTCTCAAAATCTATTTTGAGATACAAAACTTCAAATCACAAAAAAAAAAAAAAACCGCTTGGCCTTAAAAAAGAAAAAAACACCCGCTTGGACTATTCTTCCGGGACACGCTGCCTCCAGACTCCCCAACTTCATCTCATACTCATCACACACCGATATTTATCATATAAAATACAATCAAAGATAAATATCATATTAATCCATCTAAATTTATGCAATAAGAAAACATTACATACCTTAGCTTTGACAACCACTTGTTAATCCAAAAATGAACCACAACCACTTCAGTCAGGTCTTCAACTTCACTAACCATCATATTTTTTTAGCACTTCGATTTTCATCCAGATGCTCCTTAACTGAAGCTCCGTACTTTGTAGCAAAGTGACGCGATCCCTTTCTTGACTTCAAGCTTGCTCTCCTTTTTTATGTTCTGCTTTTCCTTGCGGAAGTTGCCGACCCAATTTTAAAAGGCTGCTCGATTTTGAGTTCGTACGAGTGCGAAAAAGAGATTTCCTTTTAAGAGAGCGCGATGAGCTGGGTTCAGTTACAATGGGTTCTTTTTCTATTTTGACATGAACTTCTTCCATCTTGACAGAAATTTGATTGGGACGGTATTTTTGCTCTTTGATTCCATTCTTTCTTTTTTATAAGAATTGACTGACTATTCGAATTGGGATAAAAAAGTCCTGATATATGCTCTGCTTTATAAACTTCTGATCAAGATAGTAATTAATGCTATGGAATAAGTGGTGTTCTAATAAGTATATTTATTAGTGCTCCACGGGGGCATTGTATAAGAGGTCTCCCTTGTATCTATATAGGGCTGACAATTTGAGTCATGAAACGATTAACACGACACGACACGATACGTAATAAACATATCGTGGGTTTGATTTAAGTGGGTTTGGGTCATAAACATGTTAACACGTTTATACACGGTTAATAAACGAGTCATTAACATGTCAACCTGCTTAACTCGTTTATGACTCGCTCAACACGACTAAAGAATAATGTGTAAATAATAAATATGGTATAATAAATAGATTTGCACAAAATTCATCCATTTGAATGCATGTTAATAGCATGATTTATTTATAGACATCTTTTATCATATTTTATTTTATATTTGAGAAGGAATGTTCATTTTACTTTTAATATGTTATTTATGTTTTAGATTTTATTAATAATTATTTATTAAAAAAAATAAAACTTTTCACCAAAGTAAAATTTAGATTTTTTTTAGATGATTCTTATAATTTTGTTTATGTTATTATTACGAGTGATTTTTACTTTATTATTAAGAGTAATAAAAACTTAAATGAAAAAGTAAAGTAAAACTAACAACTATATATAACCACATTATATTTTATTGGCTATTTTAGTATGTTTGTTCGAATTTAATTATTTAGATATATTTTTTAAAAAAGTAACCAAATTATAAAAGTTTAAATAAAATAAAATTTTAAATACAATATTTAATAAATAGGTTACACGAATACACGACATGTTAATTAACACGACCCACTTAGACACGAAAACGATTAACATGATTAATAAACATGTCATGTAATGAGTTTGCATTATATGGGTCATGACCTATTTATGATACGACACGTTTACGACTAGCCGAATTGCCACCCCTAAATTTGTGATAATTAAAGCTGTTGCCTTTGTTAGTTTACATTTTTGCCCTTCCCTTACCGTTTCTTTGGAAACAAATTTTTTTTAATGATTATCTTTATTAAGAAAACCAATTAGCGGCTCCAAATAAGGCGAATTTAAGTACTTATTTACTTGTCACCGCTAGGCGGATGGATGTAGGGCTACAACGTCTCTCAAAATTTTTACTCAATTGAGAGTGTTAACCTATTCTCTATCTTTGCATTATGTAACACTAACAACTGATTCAGTAAAAAAAAGGGAGATACTAGGATACTCATTTCGGGTACCAAATGAGCCCAAGTGGGTGTCTAACTATGCAACATACCTCGAGATATGCACGTAACACCTCGAGATGTGCACACACTCCTTGATGTGTATCACATGGAGGAACACCCATTAGAGCCCACTAGGGAGATGCTAGAGTACCTCAATTTGGACACCAACTTTAGACACTTAGTAGGCCCAAATGAGTGTCCAGCCGTGCGATATACCTCAAGGTGAGTGTGTAACACCTTGTGATGTGTGTTCACATTCTTCGAGGTATATCACATGGAGGAATACCACTTAGGTCCACTAAGTGCCCAAAGCGAGTTACAAAAGCATTTTCCAAAAAAAACACTAACTATCAGGACTCTTCTCACTAAGTCCTGACATAACCTAATCCTCCTAATTAGGCACCTAATTCATTCAATTAACTTTGACCTCAAAACATTTTTGATTTCAATCATTAATAATCCTCCAAATCATAATTTAGATCCTTAACTAACCTCGATTCTCAATTTATTTTGTTGGAGCAAATTGGGAAATCATTTGAATTATCTTCCATATTTTATAAAAATCTCGTCAGCACTTTTCCTAAAAGTGGCATGCCGAAAAACTTACCTAATAGACAACATAATGGAGGAGAGGCCTAGTAGGACTCACAACTCCCCGCAGTTCATAATATATATTAAATTCAAACTTTAAATACTAACTTAGAGTCTCCGCTACCTTACTTAAAACTGATAATCCCAAAATAAATCGAAAATGAATCATAAACCTCACAACTTACTTCAAACTAATTTAAGAGACTCTCATAACATATTCAAGAGTATTTCACGACCTACATTCACCCCAAAGTCCAAAATAAATATATATAATGATTACAACAAGAAAATTAAACTTTAATCTTGTAAATAATCACCAAAGATCTTCGAGTCTTGTTTGTTCTTTCATGTCTTGACGGAGAGTCTGACATCATCAAAAACAACTCGAACAGGTCAAGAAAGTAAACTCATACATTGTTATGTACTCCTCCTAATGTTAGTCTGAATACATGAAGACATGTAATTGCATTTCCAAATAACAACAAATTTATATAACAATGTGGATCCCTCATTTCCTTTTATAAGCTCATAACAAGCGGGTCTACTCACGATGAACCTAGAACAGTCCTATGAGCTTAATGCATGCTACCTCAGAGTCGAAATCATCCGCCTTAAATGCCTGCAGTACGTCTAGTCTAGAGTGGAACACCTCACATTCTTACGATCGAAGCAGGAGCAACTCTATTGGGATTTCATATATGCATGACCAAGAATGATGCGAAAAGCAATGCATAATAAATACAAATGCAGGTACAAGATAAATTCCAAAAATAGTAAAGACCACTGTAAGATTTTCTTACAACCAACCAACTTCGAGCTTAATTTTTGGGGTTCCCAAAGTATTAGATCACCGTGAAAATGGTTCCATTAGTTGCATACCCAATTATATTATGGGTCAAACTTCGAGTGAAACCAAATCACGAAACTCAATGAAAACTGCGACCAAAGTACGCTAGAGAACAGTTTCTAAAAATATTAATTTATATGATTATTTCAATTGGCTCTCAACTAGCCAACTTGGGTTAACTTTTCAACCTTGAAAACCTCAATATTTATCATGATGACTTAAAAAGAACTTGCAGTACTCTACTTTCCATAGATTCCAAGAACAATCAAATTGGATTACTAACGAAGAAGTTATGAATTTTCTAATATGGCTTGTCAACTAGGCAAACTTTATTTATTTTGAATTGAAAAACTTCTTCAAATCAATTTTTTTGCAATTAAATCCTTAAAACTCAAAAACAAACACCATGAAACTACCGATACCAACATCAAAATATTTCTGCAACCTGTGGAGTCAAATTGGATAAAAACCAATAATCAATTTATCCATATACCCAATGTAAATCAATATCAACTATAAAAACATCTTCAACATTGAATCGCATTAGTTCAATTCATCATAACCCTAACCCCCATCCATAGGATTTATTTCAAATCGGTGCACATCAACCTAATATATCAATTCTCAACAATTCCTACCAGTTTTTATCAATACCTCGTAAAAGAAATAAAAAAATCGCGAGAATTCAAATTGACTTGTAGAAAATGCCCTGAATTGAGAATTTACCAAATTTAAGCTGAATACCTCATCTTTGTCGCGAAAAATTGCCTCAAACTATACATTTCGTGATGCTATCCTATTTTGCAGAAAGAAACCTGACAAAAATTGGACGTCGGGAGCTCGCGGTGTGAAAGACCAAATCGAGAGGGTTTAGAGAACGAATGTTCGTTCTCTCTAATGATGAAATGAAACGAATTCATTTCTTTCTTTTTTATTATTATATATGTAAACCCTTAGCTGCTTGCCAGCAGCTTAATTTCTTTTTATTTATTAATCTCCAAAATCTCTATTTTCACGTGCTTTAACTATTGGTGCTTGTCTTGGATCCGATGTTTCACC
The DNA here is from genome assembly GCA_039657365.1 of Stephania yunnanensis. Lineage (NCBI taxonomy): Eukaryota > Viridiplantae > Streptophyta > Magnoliopsida > Ranunculales > Menispermaceae > Stephania > Stephania yunnanensis. Next base: position 44,729,842 of record CM077585.1, on the reverse strand, counting down.
AAATTGAGCCAACCTCTCGACAAAATAGTCCAACTTCATAAAACATCCATAACACTGATTTTGGTCACACTAAAATCTTAAAAATCTTAACTTTGTCCACGACATACCATAATCATTCAGACCAATTGTATTGCCATACTTAGCCAAACTTACACCGATTAAGACCCAATCTCATCCTCGACCACCTCTAACTAATATGAGACTCAAGGCAAGGTCTTACTCCAACTTCATTCTCATTTTACACTGTCACCCATCCCAATTTGCATTTAAGAGGCAAAATCCCCACGTGATACTTGACATTTGATTTATGAGTTTTCGAGCACCAATATTTTTACTTTTAATCGTGCTTTTCAAACACACACTTACAACTCCAATTATGAAAAATTGAGGATACACCTTAATACGTAGACTTCGTGATGAAATATCGGATCATACACACACTAGGCATTCATCAATGAAAAATATCATTTTACGTTATGATCTTTGGTCCGAAACATGTGGGTCCCACCTTGGATACCTAATTTCCAATTAAAATTTAAAAATAATTAATTAGTCGTCTAATCAAGGTTATGAAATTCTCGAATTTCATAATTCTTCTCAACTAATAAAAAATCTCGTCATCGAAATTTAAACTTACATGTTACTGAACCAAAAGAGATACGAGAATATGATCCTTGATATGCAACTCTTTCAATCCGAACTTGCAAAAATCATTTCCAAGGTGAAACCGTTAAGTAGACTCAATCACTTTCGTTGTAATCAACAACTCGGTGGTAGGGATCATAAATATTTCAACTTTTTATTTTCAATATCTTGGTTTAACGAAAAGTTGAATCTGTTACCTTGCCAATCCTGGCATCTTATGAATTTTCGACAAGTTAATTGATCGAATTTATGGAATATCTAATAATATTACTTTATTTCTCATTTCACACCTTGAATATTATTCAAGAATCAATACTTGGCAAGATCTAACCTATCTTGTTTTTTATAAAACAATTCTCATTCTTAACTTAACACTATTCCACAAACTGTTGATAATTCCTTCCCTATTTATTTAACTTTCGTACACAACCCAGTGTGCTTTCCCATGACTGATCATGATCTTTTTATTTAAATTGTTGGCTGACCAATTCTTAGACTATTATCGATCTAAAGTTTCATAGTGATGCAAATAATATTTGATCACAACATTAAATACAAAGTAGAGTTGCGTGTCTATTTGATCCATCACCATTCTAGCATTTCTCAACAGATTCCTAGAATTACACAAGTCATCCTATGACTATAGATCTCTAATTACATCTGTCATCCCATGACAAGAGATCTCGAATTTCAATCCGATCAGAAAATGCAACCTGACATGTCATACAACTCTCACTCATTCTCTGAATGTCTACTCATAATATCATTTAGATTTGTGGACAAGAAAGCAATTACCAATTTCAACTCGTCGGCCATTCCGCTGAGTTTTTCCTTTGACTGGTTAGAAAGTTAATGACTTTTCTAACTTCGTCAAATCATTTTCTATTCATGAGTTCACAATAAACCTCATTCTGTCACATTACCAACGTACACACGTTGGTTTTTATCATTTCTCCAATTTATGAGATTTCCCACCATCTCAATCTCAATCATTAGTTGTTCGCTATACTTCTTTCCTTACTTGAACAGAGACAATTATCTTTATCTTGAGTAGATATACGCATTTTAATAGAGATCAACGAATTCCTTGATTATACCCTCATACTATAACTTTTAACTTATATCATATACAAGTTTAAATATGTCATCTCTTTTTCATCTCTACTAAATACATACTTCTGACTTTTCTTTTAAAGTAGAAAATATTGAATTCTTTAAACATATCTTAGCCAGATACAATGTACTCTATTTAGTATTTCAAACAAATACAGATAATAGTTACAAACTAAGCTGTAAGTTGTGTGTCTCTTTTTATTTTTTATTCGTAGCTTCACCGTCCATAAATGCATCTCACATCAACTTCAATATACAATAGCCTAGTGATTGGAATTCTCACCATTAACTGATTACGTGGTGTAATACAACATTTGAGCCAATATACAATGTATTCACTGATATCAGTTGTATACTACTTTGGTTCAACATTTTCAACTTTTCGAGTTTGCTTCCTTGTAAGATCCTTGTGGAGATGTATTAAGTTTCATTAAACTTATAGTTTGAAATACAAATTTGATCGGGACCCGTTGACTTAAAATCTCATTTTTCATGCATTTCCGAGAATTTCTTGACCATTTAGTTGCTTATACTTCAACTTCCAATTGACTCCATGAAACATTATAGACTCTTTTATTCCGACTATCATCAATTTATTCGATTATTCAAAGACAAGTGTCGTTAAATCGATCTTTTTTACGCTGTTAATGAATCAAAACTATGATACGAAGTTACTTAAGCTTTTGGTTATGCACAACTATTCCAGTGCCTTACCTTGGCTAAAGGAGTCCATTCGTGTCACTTTCAGCAGTCACAAGTCATTTAAACATCTCATTCTACTTTATACACAGAGTCTATTCTGTTCAATTTTGTCAATTTTAGATATTCTCACATTGATCTTGTTCCTGTCCATTTACAAACTTATTACACATCCTTTCAACATTTAGACCGCTTACAACTTCTTTACCTTAACTTAAAAAAGCAATTTGTTTCATCTCTTCTCCATTTGAAATTATAACTGAGGACGGTGCGACTTTTTATTATCATTCAATAAATTGAAGTCTTCCTTAGCTAACCTTTATTCAAAATAGAAAAGTTTTGCAATCCAAACAGTTCTAATGTTTGTTATCACCTTAAGTTGTTTCCATTTATCTCACATTTCTCGACTTTTCTTTTTCTCGAAAATAAATTCGATACTTTTCATGAGACTGTGTAAGATATCAAAGTATCTTACTATTCATCAATTCCATTTTTATGAATTCACATTTCCGCTGTTGTTCATTTAAAGAGATAGAAGAATTTGAGTTTTCAAGCTCTTATTAACTTGACATATAATCGAACTCTTAAAGGATGCTATTTCAATCCTTTAAGTCATACAAATGAAAATTCTTGTTGTATAGGAACTTTTACTGATTTCCTATACAAATCACTTATGGATATTCCATCAATACATATATATCTTTTTTATTACATTTTAAGTCGTAATGATAGACATCATAACTTAATTTGGTTAGAAGTGGCTATTGGGTACTTCGAATTTCAAATCACAGCTACTTGTGTTTTATTTAATAGCTAATCCTAGCTATTTTCATACCATTTTCCCCAAATCTCAACTTCTAACTCGTTAATCTTATCATTACAACTTTCATTTTCAAGTTAGAGATTTCGTTGATCTTTATTTTGTAATAACGCATAATACGGTGTTAACAAAGATTACTTCTAACTTGTATATTTTCATTCGTTTTACCATTACTTTGTTTGATTCATAAAAGCATAGTACTCAACTCCGCTTATAATTAAACAACTTAAGTAAGAAACAATCCAAAAAGTTCAATACTTCTACTTATAAGTCATTTGATTGTTTCAAACCATGGTTCTATTCTATATTCTACATTGTTTTTGTTTTTCAAAAGATACAATACTTTACTTCAAAATATTTATATTTTCATAGAAAACGACTAAGACAATTTAATTGATCATATCACAACCCTATTGTAATTTCTCAAGTCCAAACTCAATTTTCTAATGAATTTCTATTTTTGAGACTCTTATCTCCTTTATCTTTCATTGAGACTATTTTCGAAAGCAACTCTTCAATTGATTATGAATTCAACCAATACTTCGTAGAATAGGTATTCCCTATTTACCCATTCAATCGATACAAACCTCATTCTAAAACTCAAGATAATTCATATTTGTGCTTCCTAAAAGCCTCAATTTCATTTTACATTTTTCGTACGATTCTTAATCATTTGAGACTTAATTTAAGTCTATTTTAACATTTTCCTGAGCATTTCAAAATTGTAATAGTTCAATACTTTTACTTTTAAAGGATTCCATGTTCAGTACTTGCATTCCAATATCCTTTAGACTTATTGCTCAACCAAATTTCTATTGGTTTTATAGCTGACTATTTCCCTCAATTATATTGGTATTAAACTACTTACAACATTCTCTTGTGAATTTAGACTTCTCGAGTCTATTTCACGTCTAATCACGCTGAGTTATCAGTTCATAAGTCTATTCTATCTTTTATTATCTATTCATATTCTAACTCGTCCCATCTCACAAGTTAAGTATCGAACAAACAATGAGAATAAACTTTCTATCGCATATATAGCGATAATATAATAATACACAATAAACATATCCCAATAACAAAATATCTCCACTCATAATCACTTCCCAACCAAAGTTTTCCGCAACTGCACCAAACCTAGGCTTTGATACAACTTTACCAGGACCTGTCTCACTAAGTCCTGACATAACCTAATCCTCTTAATAAGATACCTTATCCATTCAATTGACTTTGACCTCAAAACAGTTTTAATTTCAATCCTTAATAATGCTCCAAATCATAATTTAAATCTTCAACTAACATCAATTCTCGATTTATTTTGTTGGAGCAAATTGGGAAATCATTTCAATTATTTTCCATTTGTAATAAAAACTTCAGTAGCACCTCCCCTAAAAGTGATATGCCGAGAAACTCACCTAATAGACAACAGAATTAAGGAGAGGCCTATAAGGACTTACAACCTCCTGTAGTTCATTATATATATCAAATTCAAACTTTAAATACTAACTTAGAGTCTTTGCTACCTTAGTTACAACTTTATAATACCAAAATAAATAAAAAATGAATCATAAACCTCATAAATTACTTCAAATTACTTTAAGAGACTCTCATAACCTATTCAAGAGTATTTCCTGACCTACACTCACCCCAAAGTCCAAAACAATATATATAATGATTATAACAAGAAAATTAAACTTTAAACGAAAAAGAATCACTAAAGGTCTTTGAGTCTTGTTTGTTCTTTCCTGTCTTAACAAAGAGTCTTACATCATAAAAAACAACTCAAAAATGTTTGGTAAGTAAACTCCTACATTTTTCTATACTTCTGTAAATGTTAATCCGAATACATGAAGACATGTAATTGCATTTCAAATTAACAAAAGTTTATATAACAACGTGGATCCCTCATTTCTTTATCTAAGCTCATAACAAACGGGCCCACTTACGATGAGCTTAAAACAGTCATGTGAGTTTAATGCATGCTACTTCCAGAGTCGACATTACTCGCCTTAGATGCCTGCATTACGTCTTGTCTAGAGTGGAGCACCTCACACTCTTACAATCAAAGCAGGGGCAACTTTATTCGGATTCCATGTATGCATGACCAAGAATGTCAGCCCCTTCTTCATTAAGACACCTGACCGGCCTAGATTACCTTAATTCCCTGATAATCTAGTAAGCCTTAACTTTAACCTCAAAATAATAATTATTTTCAATCCTTTACTAGGCTCCAAAACTAAATTTATGTCCTCAATAAAACTCAATTCATGATTTATTTAGTTGGAGCAAATTTAAAGATCGTATCCATATTTTGAGTAAATTTTGGCAACACCTCCACTACAAGTGGCTTGTTAGAAAACTTCCACTTAAAAGACAGTAGAATTGGGAAGAAGCCTTGAAGGACTCACAACTCCCCGCAGTTCACTGTATATATCAAATTCAATTTGTTACATAACTTAGAGTCTCCGATAGGTTAATTATGACTTTACAATCCCATATAGAATAGAATTGAAACATAAACATCTCAATTCATTTAAAACTAACTTAAGAGACTCTTGGAACCATTTAATTAACTTCATGTACTATACTCAACCTTGAAACAATATATATATATATATATATATATATATATATAAACAATTTAAAACAAGAATAAACTTTAAATTCTTAAAAAACATCACAATCTTTGAGTCTTTTATATTATTCCCCTATCTTCATAAAGAACTTGACATCATCAAAAACAACTCGAAGATGTTAAGTAAGTAAATTCCTACATTGATCTGTACTCCTACAATTGTTAGTTTGATACATGTAATTGCATTTTCAAATAAATAATAAGATATATGCGTCAACATTACATGTAATTCACTATGTTATTGTAGCATCCCCTATCTCGATTAAGACGCTACTCAGTCTGAAACCTTAATTAAGCTCGATAACCCAGCCAAACTGAACTAGAGCCTACGGCCTCATTGTCCTTTTTAAAAAAAAATTCATTCGAGTACAAGTAGATGAATAAGAATCATGAACAAGTCTTTGATCTCTTTATCAACTTGATAAACTCAACCTGTATATTAATATCGAATAAACAAAACAAAATATACACAGCAGAAAATTAAAACTTTTTCGATATATAAACAATATACATGTATATAAAGTTGATCAAAACTCAAAACCTTGATTATAAACCTCCCAACCCTGTTTATATGCATCAAAATATATCTAACAGTGTATATATGTACAAGAAGGCTCATTACATCGTAGAGAAGATAACAAGACACCTAAATCTTCTCCTTGCCCTTCGCTTAAGCGCTAGGTTATGAACCTGAAATATTAGATTTGGGTTGAGTGTTCTAACTTGCTCTGTAAGTAAGGATTCACAAAGTCATCAACATTTCATATAATAATCAAGAACATTATGCAATAACAATATACACCAATGTTAACTAACAAGAATATGGAAAACATATAAATCTAAACGTAACAGATACAAATCAAATTATCATTGACTATTAGAGTGTGATCCCTATTTTATTTATAAAACTAGGGTTGATAATCCACTGACGCCATTAATGTGATTACTAGACCAACACATTGGCTGATATGTTGTCTAGTCAATCCATTAATGCCCAATTGTTCTATCTGAAACCCTCTAGTGAATATGTAACCCACGCAACCTATCTAACTTAGTAGGAGTTACGTATAGACCGTGAGATCATCCCCGTTCCTATACAACATGGTCTCAGTCATCAGAAGTTACTCTTGTGGATCACGTTAGAAATCGTTTTCTAATTAATTTAAAACATCATAGTGTACATAGTCCCCCATTTTAGTCCATAAACTACATGAAATATAAATCATAAAATAGCAAGGTAACATTGACAAAATAAGCAAATTCGTACTTACCTCGGTCTAGGTTTTTGTTCCAAATTCCTAACTTTTCGGGTCACTAACGCTTTCCTGGGGACCCAACACCTATCATAAACCATTTGTAATCAATATAGATCTAGTACAATATAACTAGAACCCCTAAGTCAGACTCCAAGTCCTTAAGAAATCCTCAACAAAACTCAGCATTATTGTTATTTTCTAGGGTGGGAGCGCAGTTCCTCAATGGGTGGAGCGTGCTCCGACAACTGAGTTTATCACAATTGATGAAGAGGCGCACTCCTCTACTAGGTGGATCTTGCTCCACCCTATATTTTCTCGATAATACACAGGGTAGTAGTCCCTGTTCCATCTACAAATTCACTAAACAAAAAATATACACTCCCAAAATTCATCAGGGAGGATCTCTAGTGGGTAAGAAACCATTTCCAATGATCGAATAACATAATTCACAGAGATTTCATCATCAACATCGAGTTGAATTTCAACAAACACAAAAACCAAACTTACCAAAGTGATTATCTATGGATTAGTAATTGATTAAGCTCTTCAATTCACGTTGATTCGACTCCCTGAATGATCTCTGACAAGTCGATATTTATAGAGTTTTAGTAGTCTATTTTAATGTATTTAACATGTTAAGTCTTTAAAATATATATTTAATTATATTTATTTCTCATTTTTAGGTGAAATGGAGTGCACAGTTGAACTCGGGGTGAAAAATTACGTGAAATAGTATATTTATATGCATTATTTCAGCTACCAAAGGATCTGCCTCGAGTTACGCATTGCACAGGTTATTAGTATGTGACTAGTAGACCAAGTAACGCAAGGGAGTGACACAGTTAAGCCACTCATGTATCGGCAGTTGTTGATGGATCCTCGAGATGCGCGTGGTTGTGTCTCCTATGAATTCAATCTCATTCGCGCGTCTCCTCATCATACCAAATAGGCGACACACGTCCTTGCTTCATTTGGCTAGCTTGCCACGCGTCGCTTCTCCATTGGTCCAGCTTGTCCTCACAACCAACAATTCTTTCCTTGCCAGCTGCTCTCGGATGCTCTTCGAGATACGTTCTACACGACCTCCTAGATCTTCACACAATGTGTTCGATTCGTCTCCGCCTCTAACGCCTGCCACGTGGCGGACCCTTAATGCAATAGCACGTCACATCGATTTTCTCCTCCAATAAGACGTTGCCACGTCAGCGGTCTTCAAATCTCTCCACCAATCCGCTGCTACAACTTGCCAGAACCTACAGAAACAAGCCCAACAGCCCCTAGACGCTCCTCGAAGCACGTATTACGAGACCAATCCCCAAAGGACCAATTTTTAGTAATTTAATATTAAGAACTTAAGGTATTATTAGGATCAACTTTTTGTTTTTTTGGGAACGACAGAGGCGCTCAAAACCATGTCCGGCTAAACAAATCATTGCCTAGGTCGGAGGGGAAACAAGTCAGAATTCTTCATTCATGGCATAACTTGTGAGATCTATTATTTTTATTATTTAAGTTAATTTAATTTCTTCTATTTCATTGTTGTTGATTTTCATTAATACGGTTTAAATCTAAGATATGTATATGGCCAGTGCATGCTTTTAGGTGGACAATCTATGGTCAATTCGACAAATTGTATATGTAACTGTAGTTTTGGATTAATAAAAGTGACAAACACTCAACCGATTGCCGTCAAAACCTTTCGGTTCTTGAGCGTGCAACAATTGAACCTAGGTTAAATCGAAAGCAAACGCGATTCGGTTATCTAGGATTAGTATTCCCACGAATCCTTATTATTGCAGCTAGTGTGTTAAACCTTATTGATGGACGTCTAGGGTTATGCATTAATTATGGAAGTAGTTAGTGGCGGATGTCCTGGCTATCGAGATTATGAGAATTAGGAGTAGCTGGTGGATGCCGATTTTCCATAACTAATCTAAGAGGATTTGAATTAATGATTTTTTAGGGAAAGATCGAAGACCATGATATGCCATTTAATCTTGATTCTAACTTGTGGAACAGTAGACCTAGGTCTTACCTAAGTATTTCCATTGATTGTTTTCAAAATTATTTTCATTACTTTATTTATTTATTTTATTTAGATTAGTTAATTAAATCAATTTATTTAAAACCCCCCAATTTTCTTTTTTTTTTTGTTGTTTTTGACCTTAGAAAGAATATCAATCTCTGTGGAATTGACCCTTTGCCACTATTCTACAAAATAGTTGGTTTAGGTAATTTACATTATTGACGCGTTCGGCGCGCGTCAATCTCATATGATCTGAAATTAAACCCTCAACCCTCTCCATTATTTTGATCGATCAAATGAGATAAGTATGAGATTTTAGTTTAAATATATAGATTTCTTTAAGGTACGCATCACGCTATCTCGAGATCGATCAAGTGGTTAATGTGTTAAAATAACACTCCCTAAAGTGAAACGAATTTTAACACCATCAAACACTTACGCTCCTTTCGAGGCGATCCGACTATCCATATACTTCAAACCAAGTTATAATTTTTGAATATGTATTTATATATTCGTATATCCAATATATATATCTCGTGTATTTTCTCGCCATAAATTTATGTAACGGCCCAAAATATCTAACCGTTTTTTATTCTTTAAACATGATCAATGACCCATATTATGGGACTCACACTGTGATATGTCCATTGACCGAGGCAAGGGCCAAGGTATATTTTACATTTGTTGTGACGTATGCTTTGTGTATTGTATATGTGTAGACTATTAAGTCAATTTATACAAGCGTATAAGTATCGAGATGTACCTCGAGTCGCGTGTCGACGTGGGACTGAGGTAGCGACTTATGGGGTAAGCTTAATTAATTTGAGATAAATGTGAACTTACGTTTGTTTTGTAAGTGGCTAATGTGGTCACATTTAAACATAAACCATTAAGTGCTTAAAGTTAGTGCAATAAAACAATAAGCATTAAATGTTCATCGAGACACACATTAACTCATCAAGAGGTCAAGGTGTCAACATATGGAGTAACTCAATTGTGAATTGAGCGACAAGTGGGACAAGGTAGTCCATTAATTGAGCCTTGAGATACGTGTGTATATAATGATTAATGGCTAAGGTTCAAACATATCAACATGGTCGAATTGATCATATAAGTCAACAAATGTTCACTTCATCCTCTTCAAAATCATTGCTTTGAAGGAGGAAAGAAAGAAGAGAGTTGCTAGCGTGACTATGGTGGAGGAGATGAGAAATCATTAAAGCTTTGGTAAGGAAAAAGAAGATTATCAAGCTAGATACCTTCTCCACTCCATAAACCTTGTGATTACATGAATTTGATGTTGTTGTTGCTGTTTTACATTAGGGTAGGTGCGAGGGACCTCTTGTAGTATGTATGAGGGTCCCTAAGGCAATAACAAAGCTTATGTGTAGTAAAAACTCAGAATTCGAAGTGCAAAATTCTAGATTCTGCTGCACATAGCGTGCTAGGTCGATAATCTAGCACGCTAATGTTAGTAAGCGCGCTAGATGTGTGAAGTAGCGCGCTAATGTCGAAAACTAGTGCGCTAATCAAGATTAGTGCACTAGAGGTGTAAAATAGCGCGCTAATTTCCCTGTTAGTACAAAAATCAGCAAAGTCCAAACATAGTTTAAACACTATAAATGGGTACGAAATCACTCTAAAATCTATCAAACAACTCCAGAGAACTAAGGGGAGATCTCGGGAGTTTGCTAACTCATTTTGGAGTGTCGAGAGATCGGATAGGCTAGGACAAGCATTGTGAATTGTAAGTAAGGTTATGAGGATTCTCTATTTCATTTCGTTCACTCTTATTGTTTTATGGTCTATTTGTAGGCATTGTTATTCATGATTAAATATTATGACATGATGCCTTGTGACATGTTTCATCGATTCCAACTCCTATTTTAGATGACATTTTTTTATAGATAATTGATGAAAAGCATGCTATTGGGATAAAGTGGATTGAATTAGACTTGTATTCTATTCCCTTAGGTTTTGTACTCTAACTAGTTTTGAAATCCTAGTGAATTGGAAATATTGATTTTTGAAAACTAAAGTAGGGATTATCTAGTGTCCATTACACGAGAGATGCGCGGTTCATGGGGATATGGGTCTATCGGAATTGGTATGGAATATGTTGAGCGCAACTCCATATAGTAGTGGGAAAGGTTAGGTGATAGTTCTCACCGCCGATCGGACGTAGATCATCTCGACTTAGCCTGTGTCAGTTTATACATTCTTAACTGTGATATTTACTTGCATTTCTTATTTCATCAATTCCTTAGCAACTTAATGCTTTTACATACCTGTCTTATATTTTGGAAATGTGGCATAGAATTATCAGTTATTACTTAAATATTACTATATTCACCTTCTAGTTTATGACGGTGGGTGTAGGTCCGTCAAGCAGCAGCATGCCGGGGAAGGAGAAGATCGACAATTTTCTCTGAGCATTTCGCCGACTCTCCTATTTCATTTTGTATGAATTGACTTTTGATGTATTATTATTGTTTATATCTCTACTATACATTTTGGGTTGTACATCGGGTTGAGTGTATAGTTCAATATATACATACATGTGATGCTGTATTTTCCCGATTTTCCACACTTAGAATTTTGAATAATAAGAGCTACTGCATAATCTTTAAAATATGTAATAATATTAAAATGATAAAAAGTTTTAATTAACCCGGAACTCTAATAATATCTGAATACGTTTATTGAAGAATAAAGGCTTGATTACGGGATTAGGCCGGGCGGTGCCCTGTTTAGAATGATGGGCCGTCACAATTAGTATTAGAGCCAGATTTAGAGAACTATATGGCTTAAAGCAATATGATACCAACACAGTTGGTATCAAAGAATAAGTTTAGAGAATAATATGAATAACACACAAACTTTACTTGTGGAAACCAAATGACCTTTGTCTAGAAACCATTAGTTGGGAAGTGAGTGACAATGAGATGGAGATTTCTTATATGTACTTGTTAATTGCTATATGTATATGTATGTATATATATTTATGCACTGTGTCACATAGAAGCTGATTCACGTTCGCTATCCATTGCAGACCCCGATGGCTGATACACGAGGGGGAGGAGATGCATATCTAAGTGGCAGTTAGCCTCCTACTATTGCGGAGGATTTACAGAGGCTTTCTGATTGAGTTACAGCTCAGGGCCAATAGTTGACTGACTTCATCGCTTTAATGACCGCCTATTTTGCTCCACCGGCATCGCATCGACTCCTACAACTACTTCATCGATTGTCCAGGCATCAACACTTCATATTGCAGCTTTAACAACGTTGATAGCCGTGATCGCACTAGTGGTAGAGACAGATAAGGCAATACCGTCTCACACGCCTGCATCCTCCAGCGCTTCTATTGAAGTTCAGCTGATGAAGGATTTCATCAGACTCATGCCAGCCTACTTCGATGGCGTACGAGATTTTCAGAAGATTGAGAAGTGGATTCTGTCTCAAGAGAAACACCATAGGATACTAAAGATCGAGGGTAGACTTCGGGCAGAGATCTCATCGTACACTCTCGAGAGAGACGCCGACGTGTGGTGGCATATTACAGTAGCTACTCACGGAGAGTTTGAGACATGGGATGCTTTTAAGCAAAAGTTCTATCAATAGTATTTTCCACCTTCAATAATGAAGAGATTGAGAAGAGAGTTCATGGACTAAAGACAGGGACAAAAGGAGTTTGTGATGCAGTACATGGACATATATGATTACCAGCGCCATTTTGCTAGGGACTTGGTGAGAGATGAATCCGAGGATGTGTACCATTTCAGTGATGAACTCATTTCAGATATTGGTTATCACAATGTCAGTACAGGCGCTAGGACACTCACCGAGATTTACGAGCAAGCCCTAGCACACGAGACATACTATTTGGGCATAGTTGCTGATGACAGAGCACCGGGTCCATATTTATCTCCAAAGCAGGCCTTGGAGTATGAAAACGAAGACATAAGGGTAAGGGAACAAGGGGATGGAACATAAGTGCTCAAAGTTCGGGGACAGCCACTCACCCACTGGTTGTGCCTCCTATATCATCCATTGCTCCAGTACAAAACACTGTAGGCAGACCTCCCTTGCTACCTCCCATCGATCAGCCTTACCAGCTCCTGTTGTTCCTGCACTTCCTGCCCCACAAGCTTCACGGCAGCAGCGCAAGGTGGCAGAGGCCGAGGCAGAGACAGAGGCCGAGATACTAGACAGGGATCGGGATAGTCGTAGACGCAGGGCCAGTCTTAGACTCAAGGTCAGCGCAGATATTTGACATGCTACAGATGTGGACATGTCAGACACATAATGAGAGAGTGCCCGCATCCTATAGCACTATATGCACAGCAGGCCCAAGAGGAGGTTCATATGGTAGCCTAGCTATACGTCGATGCCATGCGAGGTCTCATCGATGGTATGATTTCTATTTGCGGTAGAGATGCATATGCATTATTTGATTCTGGTTCTACCATTTCTTTTATTGCTGGTCATATTGTAGACATCGTGGGGTTGAAACCTTTTAGGTTTAGCATACATTTGATCTTGAGTATTGTAGCCGAGGATATGGTTTACCCTTATATTGTTATTGAGGGATGTCTGGTTGAGATAGATGGAGTAGAGCTACCTGCTAATTTTAGGGTTCTCTAATTTTTAGAGTTTGATGAACTAGTTAGCAGCATACCACGCTCATATCAATTGTTTCATTAAGACATTGATATTTGAGATCCCAAGGCCTCCAACATTTACCTATAGAGGTAACTCAGTGAGGGTGGTAGGTACGAGAGGTTGACTTGCGACTAGTGAGGAAATGGAATCGTTGATTTCCCTATACACTGTACCAGATAGTCGAGGACTTAGGCTGGAGGACATACCGATGGTTAGAGAGTTTTTCGATGTATTTCAGAAGGATTTACCTGATTTACGACCTCCGTGAGAGATTGATTTCATTATTGAGTTGGTATCAGGTACTAAATCGATTTCCATACCACTATACCGGATGGCACCCCGAGAGTTAGAGGAGTTGAAGATTCAGCTTCAGGATTTGGGACCGAAGGGATTCATCACACCTTTTATGACATCATGAGGAGCACCAGTCCTTTTTGTGAAGAAAAAAAAATGATATTTTGAGACTTTGTATCGACTACATACAGTTGAACAAAGTCACCATTAAGAACAAATAGCCACTCCCGATGATTGATGATTTGTTTGATCATCTGAGAGGAGCACATTTTTTCTCCAAAATAGACCTGTGATCAGCGTATCATCAACTTAGAATCAGGGATGAGGATAAGTCCATAATAGCTTTTAGCACGAGATATGGACATTCTCAGTTCACGGTCATGCCGTTCGGGCTGAGCAATGCTCCGGCAGTGTTTATAGATCTCATGCATCAGGTTTTCAGCTTGTTTCTTGACCGACTCGTGATAGTTTTCATCGATGATATATTGATCTACTCGAGAATGAGGGAGGATCACATGCAACATCTTAGGGAGATGTTGCAGACCTTGAGAATGCATAGACTCTATGCCAAATTCAAAAAATATGAATTTTGGCTATTAGAAGTTAAGTTTCTGGGGCATATTGTCAGAGCAGCAGGGATATCAATAGGTCCGGTTAAGATTCAGGCAATTATGGATTGGCCAGCACTGACTTTAGTGATTTAGATCATAGCTTTTCTGGGTTTGGCGGGGTATTATTGCCGATTTGTGAAGGATTTCTCGAAAATCTCTTCACCGCTTATGAGATTAACCCTGAAAAATGTAGATTTAAGTGGACTAAAGAATGTGAGGAGGCATATACTCAGTTGAAGAGATTATTGACTACTGCGCCAGTATTGTTGTAACCAGAGGTTGGACAAAGATTTTCAGTGTACACTGATGCTTCTCATAGAGGTCTGGGATGTGTGTTGATGCAGGGTGTTGGTATAGTAGCTTATGCATCCATACAGTTGAAGGTACAAAAGATGAATTATCCGACACATGATTTAGAGCTGACAGCAGTAGTATTTGCATTGAAGATATGAAGACATTACCTATATGGAGAGAAATTTACACTTTTTACTGATCATAAGAGTTTGAAGTATCTCTTCACACAGAAGGATATGAATATGAGACATCACAGATGGTCAAAGTTTTTGAAGGATTACGACTTTTCTTTGGAATATCATCCGAGAAAAGTTAACGTAGTCGTATATGCGCTAAGTAGGATAACTGTTGGAGACTTGGAGACTCCTACTGAAACTCAGGTTAAGATTCACGCTTAAATAAGAGTACAGACCGTATTTACATCGAAAGTGTCAGAGGGTCATAAAACCGACAGGTTGTACTCGAGGTTTAGTGAGTTAGCGCAGAGTGCAGATTATGTTGATTGGACGGAGACGTCTGACCAGTGCTTAAGATTCAGGGGCAAACTGTAGATACCTTCATTACTATAGCCGCGAGATTAGATTCTTCAAGAGTCACACCGTTCTCGACTCACCATTCATCCAGGCAGGACCAAAATGTACCATGACATGAAGAGGCATTTTTATGGCCTAGGATGAAGGCGGGATGTGTCTAAGTTTATCAAGAATTGTGGGATTTGTCAGCAAGTGAAGGCTGAACATCGCAGACCTGGAGGATTGCTACAGCCTTTTCCCATTCCACGATAGAAGTGGGAAGACATTGCGATGGATTTTGTAAGGGGTTTACAGAGAACCTCCTGGAGACATGATTCCATCTGGGTTATTGTTGATTGATTGACGAAGTCTGCTCATTTTCTCCCAATGGCCGCACATTATACGTTTGATTAGTTGAGTATACTATTTAAGCGAGAGATTATCAGATTGCACAGAATACTAGTGACTATTACATCATATCGAGATGTTATGTATACGTTAAGGATATGGCAGAGTATGCAGGAGCAGTATGGTACGCGCCTATAGTTTAGTACAACTTTTCATCCTCAGACGGATGGGCAGACTAATAGACTGATTCAGTTTCTCGAGGATATGTTGCGAGCTTGTTTTTTAGGGTTTGGGGGATCATGGGAGGAGTACCTACCATTTTGTGAGTTTGCATATACCAACAGTTATAAGTCCAGTATTAAGATGGCACCTTTTGAGACTTTATATGGTAAACCGTGTTGCTCCCCATCGTGTTGGGCTGGGCTAGAGGATCGAGAGATCGTGGGGCCTGAGATTGTTATTGATCACATGGGGAAGGTATGAATGATTCATCAGAAACTCAAGGGAGCTCAAGATAGACAGCGGAATTATGCGGACAGATATCGCGGTGATCTCACATTCACTAAGGGATCCTTTGTATATTTAAAGGTTTCTCGTCGGAAGCTTCAGAGATTTGAAGTGAAAGGTAAACTCGCGCCGAGATTTATTGGACCTTTCAGGATTAAGAAACGGGTCAGAAAGGTCGCGTATGAGCTTGAGTTACCTCCACAGATGTCAGGAATTCATCCAGTTTTTCATATATCTGTGCTTGGATTAGCTGAGTCGAGAGTAGGTGATCGTCCGACAGTAGATTGGAGTTAGATAAACCTGAGTGCGGATATTTCATATGAGGAGCAACCTGTGCAAATCTTGAATCGATTGGTACAAAACTTGAGAGGCAAGTCTATCCCAAAAGTGCTTGTCAAGTGGCAGTTTCACGATGATACATAACTCACTTGGGAACGGGAGGATGATATGCGAGATAGAGTTTCATACCTATTCAAGTCAAGTACAATTCCTAGTTCGGGTTTTAGATTTTGAGGGCGAAATTCTCATTAGTTGGGAAAAATTGTTACGGCTAAAAATCTCTAACTGTGTTTAATTCCTTAAACATGATCACCATATTGTAAGACTCACTCCGTGATATGTTCATTAACCGAGGCAAGGACCGAGATATATTTTATATTTGTTGTGATGTATGTCTAGTATATTGTATATGTATAGACTATTAAGTCGATTTATACGGGTGTATAGGTATCGATATATACCTCGAGTCTCATGTCGACGTGGGACTGTTGTAGTGGCTTATGGGGTAAGCTTAATTAATTTGAGATAAATGTGAATTTACGTTTATTTTGTAAGTGGCTAATGTGGTCACATTCAAACATAAACCATTAATGGCCTGTTTGGTTCACATTTTAGTGAATCCTAACATATGGGACTAATTAGTGATGGGACTAACACATGGGTTTAGATAGTTTAGTCCCATTTGTGTATCTTGTTTGGTTGGGAGTATTAAGGTTGGGATTAAATGAGGTTGTACATGTACATTTACCAAAATACCCTTAGATAAATAACACCAAAATACCCTTAGATAAATAACACCAAAATACCCTTAGATAGTTTATCCCTTTCTTCATCTTCTTCATCTCACGGTTTCACCATCTCCACCTCCACCACCTTTATTTTTTTCTTCGATTTCATCAAACCACTTCATCTCCTCATCTCTTCGTCTCCCCTTCAATCCCACAGTCAAACCAACCTACGTAAATCCTTTTTCCTCAACCCGAACCACTAAAAACCAGTCCCAACCACAAATTTACAGTAAAAAAAATTTAAAATTTCATTACCTTGCCTTCAACTTCAGACCACCATCACAGCTCCTCTTCAAACAAAACTATAAAGAGAGAGAGACTCGGGCGAGTGAGAGAGACGAGAGAGATAGCAACGAAAACCAGTGAGAAACGAAACGAAGAAGACGATGATGAAACAATGGGTTTAACTCGTTTCAATTCGATTGTTATATTGAAGGGTAAAGTGGTAATCTTCTCTTTCACTTACAATGGATTAGCTAATCCCACCAAAAATGGTTTTATTATTTAATCCACTCTCATGCCTCTTAACTAATCCACTGGCTTAGTTAATCCTCCAACCAAACAGCGGATTAACTAGTCCAGTGTAGCTAATCCGGGCTAATCCCACGAACCAAACATGCCATAAGTGCTTAAAGTTAGTGCAATAAAACAATAAGCATTAGATGTGCATCGAGACACGCATTACCTCATCAAGAGGTCAAGGTGTCAATATGTGGAGTCGCTCCATTGTGAATTGAGCGACAAGTGGGATAAAGTAGTCCATTAGTTGAGCCTCGAGATACGTGTGCACATAATGATTAATGGCTAAGGTTCAAACATATTAACATGGTCAAATTTAACATATAAGTCAACAAATGTTCACTTCATCCTCTTCAAAATCATTGCTTTGAAGGGGGAAAGAAAGAAGAGAGTTACTGGTGTGACCGTGGTGGTGGAGAGGAGAAATCATTGAAGCTTTGGTAAGGAAAAAGAAGATTATCAAGCCAGGTAACTTCTCCACTCCATAAATTTTGTGATTACATGAATTTGATGTTGTTGTTGCTGTTTTATATTGGGGTAGGTGTTAGGGACCTCTTGTAGTATGTATGAGGGTCCCTAAGGCAATAATAAAGCCTATGTGTAGCAAAAACCCAAAACTCGAAGTGCAAAATTCTGGATTCTGCTGCACATAGCGTGCTAGGTCGATAATCTAGCGCGCTAATGTTAATAAGCGCGATAGATGTGTGAAGTAGTGCGCTAATGTTCAATTAGCGAGCTGAGGTCAAAAACTAGCGCTCTAATCTTGATTAGCGCACTAGAGGTGTAAAATAGCGCGCTAATTGCCGCTATTAGTACAAAAATCAGCAAAGTTTAAACATGGTTTAAACACTATTATGGGACTCTGGGTGATCCTGAAGAATGAGATAGATGGTTTGTATGCGTAGAGTGCGGCTCCACAATTGGAATGGAATATGTTGAGCGCAGCTCCATATAGTAGTGGGAAATGTTAGGTGATAGTTCTCACCACAGATTGGACTTAGATCATCTCGACTTACCCTGTGTCTATCTATACATTCTTAACTGTGGTATTTACTTGCATTACTTGTTTCAGCAACTCCTTAGCTACTTTATGCTTTTACATACATGTCTTATATTTAGGAAATGTGGCATAGAATGCTCCAGTTATTACTTAAATATTACTATACTCACCGTCTAGTTTGTGACGGTGGGTGTAGGTCTGTCAAGCAACAAGCCGGGCGCCCAATGAGAATATCGATGACTTTCTTTGAGCATTTCGTCGACTGTCCTATCTCATTTTGTTTGACTCTATTTTTGTTGTATTATCACTGTTTATATTTTTACTGTACATTTTGGGTTGTTCATCGAGTAGAGTGTATAGTTCAATATATACTTGCATATGATATTGTATTTTCCTGGTTTTCCACACTTAGGATTTTGAATAATAAGAGCTTCCTCATAATCTTTAAAATATGTAATAATATTAAAATGATATAGAAGTTTTAATTAACTCTGAACTCTAATAATATCTGAAGACGTGTATTGATGAATAAAGGCACGAAAGGCTGACTAATACATAATTAAGTCTTACATGGTTCCTATTAAGGCTTGATTACGGGATTAGCCCAGGGGGTGCCCTGTTTAGAAGGAGGGGTCGTCACAATTGATAGGACATGCCTACGAGTAATCTCGGGTGTGCACATTCATTCCACGACCCCCTTATTACACTCGGTGTACCAAGTATTTATTGTTTACTATGTATTTCCCATTTATGGGTTTGTATATCATTCTTTTATTATATTACAACCTATATAAATTCGTTAAACAACCCAAATAAGTTTAAATCATCATGTAAACATAGACACGTTAATCGATGTAGGCCAGACTTAACTATGAGCCTAACTTGGGTTAATTAGGATTTGGTTTAGCATTAATCACCAACTTAATGTAACAGATTGTTAGAATTGCTATCTTCTAACTATAATCAGATGTTGACTTCAATAATAGTACAGAGACAATATTATAATCATGAAATGCGAAGATAACTTGTCGGTGTTAGACTTTGCTAGTCTCACTAGACGGTGTAGAGACAAGACTGAAACTTAGTTTTAATCAAACTAGACTCAGAAACAAGTTTATCCCCCTCACTCAGTCTATGTGTACATGACCAAGAATGATAAAATGCAATGCAAACTATGATACAATCACAGGTACAAAAATATTCAATTAATAAAAAACATCACTGTAGGGTTTATTTACAGCCAACCAATTTTGAGCTTATTTTTTGGGGTTCCCAAAGCGTCGGATCACCTTGAAAATGGTTCCAGTAGCTTTCCTGCATACCTAATTTTATTATGAGTCAAACTTCAAGTGAAACCAAATCATTAAACCTAATGAAAACTATGGCCAAAATATGATTGAGAATAGTTTCCAAAAATATTAGTTTATATAACGGTTTCAACTAGCCAACTTGGCGTAAGTTTTTAACCTTTAAAAGCTCAATATTTTTTATGGTGACCTAAAAGGAACTTATAATACTTATGTCCTACTTTTCATAGAATCCAAGAACACTCAAATCGGATGTCTGACGAAAATTTCTTGAATTTCCCAATATGGTATGTTAACCACGCAAACTTTATTTATTTTGAACTGAAAAATGTCTCAAAATCAATATTTTCGCCATTAACTCTTCAAGACTTGACAACAAACACCATGAAACCACTCGATACCAGCACCGAAATATTTCTACAACCTGTGGGGTCAAATTGGATCGAAACCATTAATCAATTCCAAAAACTCAACGTAAATCAATATCATCTATAAAAACATCTCCAAAATAGTAATCAACTAAATCACATTAGTTTAATTCATCAAAACCCTAACCTACGTCAGTGGGATTTATTTCAAATCGATGCACATCAACCTAATACATCAATTTTCAACAATTCCTACCAATTTCTATCAATACCTCGCGAAACAAATTGAAAAATCGCAAGAATTCAAATTGAATTATGGAAAATGCTCTAAATTAAAGATGCAAATTGGGAGGATAGGGGATGGTGACCCCGTCTCTATCCCCCTCCCCGCTTAACAATTCATCCCCCATCCTCATACCTATTCCTATGTGGGGATAAACTTTCATCCCCATCCCCATCCCCGCCTAACCCCCACAGGGATGGAGAATTCCCATGAGGAAAAATCTTTCCCATTTCATTCCCCATTGAAGATCTCCACGAGGATTTTGCAAAGAATCACCGTGAGAAAATATTTTTCCCACTAAATTTTTAAAAAATAGATATATAAAAAATATTGAACAAATACATAGAATCACAATTATTGAAAATCCAAACCAAATAAAGTATAACATATAAATATAGTTGCAAACAATTCAAAACAAAACATATAATTAACCAAACAAGTTAAAATTATAAATCACATTAGAGTTTTTCTATCACTAGTGTTTTGGGTGAAAGTCTTGTAATATTATATAAAATTGAAACATATAATATATATACATATATATACATATATATATATATATATATGATATATAAGGGGATCTCTGCAGGGATCCCCCAGGGGGATCACCAATAGAGATACCCGCGGAGATCCCAATGGGTAATCCCCATGGGGATCCCCACGAATATTATCATTGGGGATTCCTGCAGGGATCCCCACGAAGATTATCATTGGGGATTCCCTCATGGATCCCCACAAATATATTTTTTCCCTATCCCCGTACCCATACCCGCATGGATATGAGATTTTATCCCCATCCCTACCTCCATCCCCATTTAAATTCCCAATCTTCATCCTCGTTGTGGGGAATCCCCGTCCCCCGTGGGGATTCCCTGCCCTACTTGCATCCCAACCCTGAATTGAATATTTATCAAATTATGGTCTAAATACCTCGTTTCTATCGCAGAAATTTAGCTTGAACCAACTATATCGCGATGCTCTATGATTTTATGAAAAGAAATTGGGCGAAAATCGAACTTTGTGAGCTCGTGAAGTGAAAGAACGAGCAGAGAGGGTTTAGGAATGAATGTTTGAAGTGTACACTGATTTAGACCCAATCTCAACCGCAACCACCACCAACTGATACGGAACTTGAGACAAAGTCTTGTATCAACTTTGTTCTCACATTATATTATCACTAATTTCGACTTGCATGCAAAACGAGACAAAATCTTCATGGGAAGATTCATACCTGGTTAATTAATTTTTGAACAAGTAATAATTTATTTTCACTCGTACCCTTCAAACGCATTCTTACAACCTCGATTAATACTCCAATTTCACCAAAATTGGAGAAGATTCCTAACGCACCCCGGAACACGCGGACACCACATCTAAGGTTTAACTTGGCTTTATTTCTTGTCAAATAGAGTATAACATACCAATTAATCACGCAGCACATAAAAATATTATTTAGATTTATGATATCATGTCCGTAATGCGTGGGCCCCACGTTAAATACTTAAATCATAAATTAAATCCTAAACTATTTAATTAGCATCCTAATCAAGTTTATGAAATTCTCAGATGTCACAATCGTACTAGCTAATTAAAAATTTCGTCCTCCAAATTTAAACTTACAGGTTATTGAACAAAAAAAAAAAATGTGTAAAGGATCATTTGTATACAACTCTTTCAATTCAAAATTTTAAAAATAATTTCTAAGGTGAATCGTTAAGTGGACCCAATCACTTTCATTGTATTCAACAACTCAATGGTAGATATCATAAACACTTTAACTTTTCATTTTTCAACATCTTGGTTTAATGAAAGTTATCTCAATTACTTTGCCAGTGCTAGCAATTTGTGAATTTCTGATGAGTTAAACAATCAAATTTGTGGAATATTCGATAACCTTACTTTACTTCACATTTCATGCTTTGAATCTCATTCAAGAATTAATACTTAGTAAGATCTAACCTATCTTGCTTTTAATAAAATAATTCTCATTCTAATCTGAATACTATTCCACAAACCATTGATAATTCTTTCCATATCCACCCAAACTCTGGTACATGTAACGACCCTCAGATTTACACATTCCACGTGTTTCAGGATCGTTGACTTGACCGTCGTGACTTAACGTACTTATCGAAACCTCTGGAGTTGACACCGATGGTCATTTTGTTTTTGTATGGTGTATGTATTATTTATTTATACCCAAATGTGAATTACTAATGTCCAAGTGTATGTTTATTTGTCGTGACGAATTTGCGAGTAAGGTATATGCGGGGCATTTGGTGAGTCGAGACATGAGCGGGCATGTACCTCGAGTTACGTGTCAACGTGAGACTGATGTGGCGGCTTATAGGGTAAGTTTAATTTGAATTAACTATAGTTGTATATATAGATTTAGTGTGGTCACTGTGAATATTCAAATAGCAAGCCTAAGTTAGTGAAATAAAATAAAGGCCTTATGATGTGCATCGAGACACGTATTAACTTATCTAGAGGTCAAGTGAGTCTATGTTCAGAGTCATTTATGCATGACTTGTGGGACAAGTGTGTGAGGGTGGTCCATAAGATAAGCCTCGGGATACGTAAATGCACATAGATGTGTGGCTATTGTAAAATCAACTCCAATCATATACATACCAATTGGTCAAACAAAGTTATCACTAAATTGCTCTTCAATGATTTGGCGATGAAGAAGAGAAGAAGAGAGGCTACTGAAGTGCTCAAGAGGTGGGGGAAGACTCAAGAATTCAGTGAAGTGAAGAAGAAGATCAAATATATCAAGCTAGGTACTCCATTAGCATAGCTTGGTCAATTCAATAAATTCATGTATTTGATGTTGTAGGGTGTTGTTATGTGTTGTGGTCGATGTTAGGGAACTCTAGTAATGTGTATGAGGGTCTCCAAGACGTCACCGTGGCCTATGTGTGGAAAAAAATCCAAAATTCGAAATGCAGAATTTTGGGTTCTGCCTGACATAGCGCGCTAGGTGATAAACCTAGCGCATCACCTAGCCGCTAATATTGATTAATGTGCTAGATATAAGAGTAAGCGCATTAATGTTAAAAATTAGAACCCTAAAATTGATTAGCGTGCTCGGTGTATGATGTAGCACGCTAATTACCCTGGCAACACGTAAAGTTGAGATTTTCCAAAATCTCCAAAACACTATAATTCGGTCTAAAACATGTTTCAGTTCCTCATGAACCTAAAAAAAGGTCTCAGGAGTTCGAGTAATCGGTTAGGGAACATATTCGAGCCGCAAGGGTGAGATAACGCGAGTTCGAGGTATCTAAGTGAGTAAATCAGTTAAGGAAATGCGTAGTAATTCATATTCCATATTTATTGTCTTGATTGATAGATGCATTTTCTTGGAATTTTAATCTTTATTTCCTTGATTAAGTGTCTATAGGCTAAGTGTGTCAGGAAGATACTTTTGGGATTATAGCTAGTTGGGCAACGTGAACACTACCTGCGGGGGTGCAGCCACCTAACCAAACGTAAGTTTCCCTAATATTGGATTGTTGTTGATTGTTGTGGATTTAATACCACTTAATATGCATCTTTTAATTTCGAGACACTCATATTTCATCATGCATATCTGTCAGTATGTTTATCATGCACTTTTTATCGTTTACCTGTCTTTTAATACCTGCATGATATTTTGAATGTTTTTAAATGATTCATGAATTACTATTTATATCTTTCTGGCTATTACTTTCTACTTTACTGTACTCACCGTCTAGTTTGTGACGGTGGGTGCGGATCGGACAGAGACGAGCAAGGGAAAATGACCGATGATCGGTGATTTCCTTTGAGGGTTTTTTGGAGCGGTTCCTTCCTTGCATGATGGTATGTTTTGTCATTTTTGTTGTGATTATTGTATATTATTGTTTTCGATTGCACTGGGATATATTGGGATCAAGGGATATAGGATATGTTTGTTTACTTGTTGATTTCAGGGTTCCATACTTTAGGTTGTTTCACTTTTATTTAATCTGAGTTGTTTAACCTTGTCTTAGGTTTAATTCCGCTGCAAATTATTCTGTAAAAGATATAAATTAATAACTCAACACTATAATACAAATTTAATGAGAATGTAACTATATGAGGCTAACTAGGCCTGCGTTGACTTTGCGAGGAATGACTCAGGGGTCCACGTAGGTTTAGGCCAGGCGGGGCCCAGTTTTATGGGAAACAAGGCCTGCCACAATACACATCTCGGTTTACTTTCTCATTCCTGATCATCACTTTCAATCGATCAATTCTTAGATTGTCATCAGTCTAAATATAAGTGATGCAAATAATATTTGAGCATGATATTAGATACAAAGTAGAGTTGCGCGTCTATCTGAGTAATTATCATTTCTAGCGTTTCTCAACAGAAACCTAAAATTACATAAGTTACCACATGACTATAAATCTCTAATTACATATGTCATCCCATGATAAGAGATCTCAAATTAAATTCTAATCAGAAAACGAAACTTGACACATCATGCAACTCTCACTCATTCTCTAAATGTCTACTCACAATATCATTTAGTTTATGGATTAGAAAGTAATTATCAATTCTAATTCTTCAGCCAATATACTTAAAATTCTATTTGATTGGTTAGAGAATTCACGACTTTTCCAACTTCATCAAATCGTTTTTTATCCATGAGTTCACCTAGAACTTCATTCCATTTAATTATTGAGACCTCTTATAATCTCACGTCTTTATCACTTGTTGTTCACCAACTTCTCTCATTGCCCGAATAGAGATTGTTATTCTTAACTTGAGTAGATACACGTTTCAAAATAGAGATATCAACATATTCAATGATTATACTATCATAGTATAACTTTTAACTTGTATCGCATACAAGTTTATAAATATGTTCTCTTTTTCATTTCTACTAAATTATAGTGAAAAAAATATTCAATTCTTAAAATATACCAAGTTAGATACCCTACTTCTATTCAACATTTTCCACCACCAGGGATAATATTGACTAACTGAGCTAAATTATCGTGGTGTAACACAACATTTGAACCAATATATAACATATTCACTAATTTAAGTTGTGTACTAGTTTGCCTCAAAACTTTTAACTTTTAGGAGTTTAATTCCTTGTAAAATTCTTGTGAAGATATATATTAATTTCTATTAAACTTATAGTTTGACATCATAAATCTTATTGGGACTCGTTGACCTGAGATTCCCTTTTTCATACTTAATACTTAATTGACTCCAACGAAATTTCATAGACTCTTTTATACCGAATCTCACAACTCATTTGATTATTCAAAGACAAGTGAATGCATTACACTAGTCTTTTACGTTGTGAATGAATCATGATTATAAAAAGGAGTTACCTAGACTTTTGGCCATGCACAACTACTTCTGTGTCTGGCCTTAATTAATAGTAGTCCGTTCGTGTCACCTCAATCAGTCACAAGCCAACTCAATGTCTCATTTTATTTTATACACAAATTCTATTTCATTCGATTTTTTTTAATCTTAGCTTTTCTCACATTGATCTTAATCTTGGCCCCTTTATAAATTTACCACAACTTTCGCTCAATAATCAGGCCATTTACAGCTCCTTAATCTTGACTTAGAAACAAAATTTATATCTATTCTCTTTTCAAAAACTTAGCTAAGGACAATATGACTTTTTATTGTCATTTAATCAATTGAAGTCTTCCTTGGCTAATCTTTATTCGAAATAGAGAAATTTTGCGATTCAAATAGTTATGTTGTTTGTTATTGCCTTATTTTGTTTCTATTAGTCTCGAATTTCCCGACTTCTATTTTTCTCAAGAAGAAATTCAATTTTTTTCAAGAAACGATGTAAAATAACTTTGTATCTTACATTTCATCAAATTACTTTTGATGAATTCACATTTCCATTATTATTCAACTGAAGAGATAGAAGAATTCCGAATTTCCAAGTTCTGATTAACTTAATGACTAATGAAACTTTTGAAGGATGCTATGTCAATCCTTTAAGTCCTATTAATGGAAGTTGTTACAATATTTTAGCTCATACTGACGTCATATATAAATTATTTACTGATTCTCAATGAGTATATATATCTATCTATTCATTGGTTAATTTTTAGGTCGTAGTAATAGGCATCATTACTTAATTTAATTAGAGGGTACTTTGAATCTCAAAATACAATCGCTTGTGTTGATGTTTAATAGCTAATCCAAGCTATTATTAGACCAATTCCCCAACACCTTAATTTCTAACACGTTGATCTAATCACTACACTTTTCTTTTCTTTTTTTTCGACTCATTGGATCACTTACTTAACATCACTTACGGATAAGTAACGTGAGTAATAAATAATCAAAAGTTTTAGTACTTCTTTTTAGAAGTCATTGATTATTTTAAACAATGGTTCTATTCCACATGTCACTTGATGTTTTGTTTCGGAAATGAGACAATACTTTACTTTAAAGTATTTTATTTTCATGGAAACCGACTTAGATAACTTGATTGATCCAATCACAATCCTATTGTGATTTTTCAGTCAAATTCAATTTAACTCATCAATTTCTACTTATGAAACAATGTGTCTCCTTTTCCTTTGTTGAGACTATTTTAACATTTCCTTGAGCGTCTTGTAATAGTAATAGTTCGATACTTTTGATTTTCAAGAAATTCATGTTCAGTACTTACATACCTGAATCATTTGGACTTTCCTTTCAACTAATTACCTATTGGTTTCATAACTGATATTTTCATCAGTTATATTAGTACCGAACTACTTGCAACACCTTTGTGAATGTAGATTTCGTAAGTCTATTTCACTCCTAATCATGTTCAGTTTCATTTCATAAGTCTATTATCTCTTTCAATTATCCGTGTCAAGTCTTACTCTTCGTATATTACGAGTTAAGTATCGAACGAATAAGGGATTCCTATCGCATATCTAGCGATAATACATACATACAACACAAACATAATACAATAATTGAAATACCACCAGCTCACAGTCACTTCCTAATTAATCACACTCAATCACCCTTTGGTTCTTAACCATATTTTATCCTCAATTGAGCCAAACTTAGGCTCCGATACCAAGTTTGTCAGCTCCTCGTAGTTAAGATGACTGATCGGCCTAGATTACCTTAATCCCTTGATAATCTAGTCAGCATAATCCGTTCTTTCAACTTTAATTACAAAATAATAATTATTTCAATCCTTTATAAAGCTCCAAAACTAAATTTATATCCGCAATGAAACTCAATCCATGATTTATTCAGTTCGAGCAAATTAAAAGATCGTATCCATATTTTGAATAAATTTTGGCAGCACACCCACTAAAAGTAGCCTGTCAGAAGATTTCCATTTAATAGACAGCAGAACTGGGAAGAAGCCTTGAAGGACTCATAACTCCCCGCAGTTCATAATATATATCAAACTCAAGTTATAACCAAACATAAAGTCTCCGATAGCTTAATTATGACTTAACAATCTCAAATAGACCAAAACTGAAACATAAACCTCTCGATTTATAACTAACTTAGGAGAATCTCATAACCATTTAATGAAACTTCAAGTCCTACACTCACCCTAAGAATTCAAAAACAATATATAAATAATTTAAAACAAGAATGTGCTTTAATTTGAAAAAACGACCACAATATTCGAGTCTTGTCCATTCTTCTCTTGTCTTCATAAAGAATCTGACATCATAAAAAACAACTCAAAGATGGAAAGTAAGCGAATTCCAACAATGATCTATACTCCTGCAATTATTAGTCTAATACATGGAGACATGTAATTGCATTTTCAAATAAATAATAAGATATATGCGTCAATATGACATGCAATCCACTTTGTTGTTGTCACCTAACTATAATCAGATGTTGACTTCCAATAATCGTACAGAGACAATATTCAAAGATCATGAAATGCAGAGATAACTCGTCGGTGTTAGACTCCACTAGTCTCACTAGACGACGTAGAAGCATCACTAAAACTTAATTTCAATCAAACTAGACTCTAAAACAAGCTTATCCCCTCACTCACTCTATGTATGCATGACTAAGAATGACAAAATGCAATGCATACTATGATACAATTACATGTACAAAATTATTCAATCAATAGTAAAAATCACAGTAGGGTTTACTTACAATCAACCAATTTTGAGTTTATTTTTCGAGGTCCCCGGAGCGTCGAATCACTTTGAAAATGGTTCTAGTAGTTTCCTACATACCCAATTATATTATGGGTTATGCTTCAAGTGAAACTAAATCATTAAACCTAATGAAAACTGTGGCCAAAGTACGATTGAGAATAGTTTTCAAAAATATTAATTTATATAACTGTTTCAACTGGTTTTGAAGTAGCCAATTAGGGTAACTTTTTAACCTTTAAAACCTCAATTTTTTCATAATGACCTAAAAGGAACGTCTAGTACTCATGTCATACGTTCCATAGACTTTAAGAACACTCAAATTGGGTCGTCAATGGAGAAGTTATGAATTTTCCAATACGGTCTGTCAACTAGGCAAATTTATGTATTTTGAACTGAAAAATTTCTCCGAATTAATATTTTCACAATTAAACCTTGAAAACTCGACAACAAACACCACGAAACCACTCGATACCAACATTAAAAATTTTTCACAACCCGTGGAGTCAAATTGGATTAAAATCAATAATCAATTCATCCATAAACCTAATATAAATCAATATCAACTATAAAACATCTCCAAAATAGTAATCAACTGAATCGAAATAGTTCAATCCATCAAAACCCTAACTCATGTTAGTGGGATTTATTTTGAATCGGTGCATATCAACCTAATACATTAATTTTCAACAATTCCTACTAATTTCTATCAATACCTCATGAAACGAATAAAAAAATTGCAAGAATTCAAATTGAATTGTGGAAAATACCCTAAATTGAGTATTTATCGAATTATGGGCCAAATACCTCATTTTCACTGCAGCAACTTAGCTCGAACTGACTGCCTTGCAATAATCTACGATTTTACAAAAAGAAATCGAGTAAGAATCGAACGTCGGGAGCTCGCGGAGTGAAATGAGTGGAGAGGTTTTAGGAATGAACGTTTAAAACATTCCGTTTCAAATAAAATAAAAAGAATTCATTTTTTTTTCTTAATATATATACCATCAGTTGCTTGTTACAACTTAATTTTATTTATTTATTAATTCCAAAAATCCTCATTTTAAAGTGCTTTAACTTCTGGTGCTTTTTTTGACCTGGTTTCTCACTAAATTAAACCAAACTCTCGATAAAATAGTCAATTTTCATAAAATGTCTGTAACACTAGCTTTGGTCACGCCAAAACCCTAGAAATCTTAACTTTGTCCACGACATACTAAAATCTTACGGACCAACTTTCTTGTCATACTTAGCTAAACGTGCACTGCTTTAGACCCAATCTCAACAACAACCACCATCAACTAATACGAAACTTGAGACAAAGTTTTGTACCAACTTTGTTCTCACATTACATCACCATCAATCCTGACTTGCACGCAAATCAAGACAAAATCTTCATCTAAGGATTCATACTTAGTTAATTAGTTTTCGAACAACTAATAATTTATTTTTACTCGTGCTCTTCAGACACGTTCTTACAACCCCGATTAATACTCCAATATCACAAAAATTGGAGAAAACTCCTAACGCGCTCCGGAACACGCGGACACTGCGTCTAAGCATTAACTTGACCATATTCCGCGTCGAATAAAGTATAATACACCAATTAATCATGCGACACACAAAAATAATATTTATACTTATGATCTCCATCCGTAATGGGTGGGTCCTACCTAGACTACTTAATTCACAAATTAAATCCAAAAATACTTAACTATCATCTTAATCAAGTTTATGAAATTCTCGTATGTCACAAAGAATTATGTGAAATGCAATGCAGACTAAACACAAATGCAAATACAAATATAAACTTTATGAATAGTAAAGACCACTGTAAGGTTTACTTATAACCAACCAACTTAGAGCTTAATTTTCGGGGTTCCTGGAGTGTGAGATCACCTTGAAAATGGTTCCAATAACTTCCCTGCATATCCAATTATATTATGGGTCAAGCTTCAAGTGAAACTAAATCACGAAAATCAATGAAAAACTATGGCCAAAGTACGTTTGAGAACAGTTTCTAAAAATATTAATTTATATAACCGTTTCAACTGGCTTTGAACTAGCCAACTTGAGAAAACTTTTAAACCTTGAAAACCTTAATATTTGTCATGATGACCTAAAAGGAACTTGTAGTACTCATGTCCTGCATTCCATAGACTCCAAGAACACTTAAATTAAATCATCGATAGAGAAGTTATGAATTTTCTAATATGGATTGTCAACTAGGCCAACTTTATTTATTTCGAATTGAGTAACTTCTCCAAATCATTATTTTTGCAATTAAGTCCTTAAAACTGGACAAAAAACACCACAAAACCACTCGATACCGACATCAAAATATTTTTGTAGCTCGTAGAGTCAAATTGGATCAAAACCAATAATCAATTCATTTAGAAACCCAATGTAAATTAATATCAACTATAAAATATCTCCTAAAAAGTTATCGACAGAATCACAGTAGTTCAATTCATCAAAACTTTAACCCACGTCGGTGGAATTTATTCCAAATCAGCACACATCAACTTAATACATCAATTCTCATAAATTTCTACAAATTTTTGTCAATACCCCGCGAAAGAAATCGAAAAATTGCGAGAACTCAAATTGAATTGTGAAAAATGGCATGAATTGAGAATTTACCAAATTTAAGCTGAATACGCCGTCTTTGCCGCAGAAACATAGCTCGAAGTAACCGTCTTGTAATGTTATACAATTTTGTGGAAAGAAACCGGACAAAAATTGGACACAGTGCGCTCGCGAAGTGAAAGATCAAATGGAGAGGGTTTAGAGAACGAATTTTTGTTCTCTCTAATGATGAAATGAAATGAATTCATTTCTTTCTTTTTTATCATTATATATAAACCCTCGCTGTTTGTTAGCGGCTTAATTTTTTATTTATTAATTTTCAAAATTCCTATTTTGACGTGCTTTAAATCTCGGTGCTCGTTTTGGATTCGATTTTTCAGCGAATTGAGCCAACCTCTCTACAAAATAGTCCAACTTCATAAAACGTCCATAACACTAATTTTAGTCATACAAAAATACTAAAAATCTTAACTTTGTCCAAGACATACCATAATCATTTGGACCAGTACATTGTCATACTTAGCCAAACTTACATCAATTAGGACCAAATCTCATCCTCGACCACCGCCATTTGATACAAAACTTGAGGCAAGGTCTTGCACCAACAATTCATTCTCAATTTTCACTGCCACCGATCCCAACTTGCATGTAAATCGAGGCAAAATCCTCACATGTTACTTGACACTTGATTGATGAGTTTTCTAGCAACCAATAATTTTATTTTCAGTCGTGTGCCCTTTACACATGCACTTACAACTCTGATTATGACAAATTGAGGATACACCTTAACACATAAACTTCGTGACGAAATATCGTATCATACACACACTAGCCATTCATCAATGAAAAATAGCATTTTACATTATGATCTCCGGTCCGAAACATGTGAGTCCCACTTTGGATACCTAATTTTTAATTAAAATTCGAAAATACTTAATTAATCGTCTAATCAAGTTTATAAAATTTTCAGATTTTACGCTAACAATTTGGAACAACTCTATCAGGGTCTTACATCAATGATGAAATAATTG
This sequence comes from Stephania yunnanensis, assembly GCA_039657365.1. Taxonomy (NCBI): domain Eukaryota; kingdom Viridiplantae; phylum Streptophyta; class Magnoliopsida; order Ranunculales; family Menispermaceae; genus Stephania; species Stephania yunnanensis. The sequence continues at coordinate 44,697,117 of CM077585.1, read as the reverse complement.
AGCGTTACATCTTTGCATATGTGTGGGTCATGTATAGTGTAAAATATTGTTAAAGTGCATTAAGCGAGTGCACTTTTTTTTTTTACGAAAGTGCACGTATCATTTTGGTTCTACCATGTTGGTTCATATTACTTTCGTTCGCATGCGTGTGACATTTTTTTTTTTTTTTTTTTTTTGAAGCAGTCTAATGTAATTTGATTGTATATGTATAACCTTTTTTACAAAGAAAAATTGATCATGCATAGCGTACTTTAGTGCCTTTTTTATAGAGGAAATACTTTAGAGGCTTTTTTACAGAAAGGAAAAAAAAAAAAAAACTAAATGTATTAGTGAGCGGGACACATGCTCGGAAAAAAGGTAATTTTTTAAGAAAAAAATATGTAAGATAGTAACGCGGATGATATATAGTTATAAGTTTGAACGTAATTTCATTAAACATTTTCTTTCTTCCTTTTCCAAGCTTTGGATCGATTTTGCATTTTATTGATTGAGTTAATTTAAAGGGTGAATCTCGTGAGAGTACAACTAATTTGATAATGATATTTTCATTGTTTAGTAAGTAATTTGGGCCATTACATTAACACACTTCAAATTCATCGTTTATTCTATAAGAAAAGAATATTTTCTTAAAAAAAAAAGCCTTTTTTGAGCGTGGTTGATTGCACATATAAAAGTTTCTCCTCAAATTCACCAATAACAATTTTTAAAATAAACAATGAAAACTTATTATCTATACTAGGCGCAAAAAAAAAAAAAAAAAAAAAAAAAAAACACTCTGCGCATAATTTTAGATTATCTAATGCCCCAATTAATAAATAAAATACAAACAAAATCTTTTTAATAAGAACATGCATAATAATATAAATGTCATTTTCAAACAATTCAATCCAATGAAATTAATTAAAACATGACCCCTATACTATATATCTGCATATTTCAATTCCAATGTCAAATGTAGGTGTCCAACTTCAGTTACTCTTCAGTTTCCCTTAACTTAAAACATCGAGTTTGAGCCAAACATCTATGGTGAGATGGATAATACATCACTTGCTAAAAGATAAGATTTGGATAGGTTGATTCAACCCATAGTAGAAAAGGGAACAAATAATTAAGAAAGATTGAATTACAACAACAACAACAACAACAACAACAACAACAACAACAACAACAACAACAACAACAACAACAACATAGCCTCAGTACCAAATTAATTGGGGTCGGCTACATGGATCAAACTAAATATTTCTTTTTCATATGATAAATATTAGAGAGACTAGAGAAAATGAGAGGGGGACTAAATATTTATTTTTAATATGATTTCCTTATGCATATACTCCCTCCATCAATTAATATATGTCGTTTTGAACAAAATATCATTTCCAAAATTATAAGTCGTTTTCATATTTTGACACATCGTATGCCCATTTCCTCTTATTTAGAATTTGAATATTTAATTGTTATTAAAACACTTCAATTTTTTAACCAATCGAACATGGATGTGAAGGAGTAAATTGAGAAATTAGACTCACAATTAAAACACTCACTACAAGAATAATGAGGAATAGCATCAAAAAATTGTGACAGACCGAATCTGTTGCTAAACAACAACAAATCAGCAACAGTTCTACATCAGATATACCGTTTGACTCGGTTGACCGAAAAGTAACAATTCAGTGACAGATTTGTGAAAACAATTGTGACAAATTGCATTTTGTCACAAATCTGTCGGTGATTTCTCCCGCCATAAATTTCCTGCCGAGGTTGTGACAGATTTGCGACAGATCAGAGACATACACTAGTTTATCGCTGATCTGTAGCGAAATCTGTGACAGATCTGCTACAGATCAACGACAGACAGTCAGCGACAGACTATATCTGTCGTTGATCTGTCGCTATGCAAAAAGGTTTTAACAACCAAACCATCCTCCTCCCGACCCCTCTCTCGGCAAACCCAAATCTAAATCTGTCGCCGTCGAAGATCCCCGCCGCTGCACAAGCCACACCACCACCGTCGCTGTCGTCGTCCACAGTCATCAACGACGTCGACCGCGACTCACCAGCTCTGTCGTTCCTTTGCAACGCATGTCGACCGCGTGCGCGACTCACTGCCCCTGCCGCTACCGCTGCGCGTTCTCTCCTCTTGCAGCTGCCGCCGCGCATTCTTCTCCTCCGGCGCCGCTGCCACTGGGCATTCTTCTCCTACGGCGCCGCTGTTCGGCCGCGGCCCCCACAATTCGCCGAGGGTCCCGTCGGCTTTCGACGCTACCCCCTCATTTTCGCCGCCGGTGGCCACCAACAGGGCTACGCGACCCCGTGTTTCGCCGACTCCGCGACCCGCTGTGCCGCTGACGCTGCTCGCTTCCGCGATCGTCCGCCGCCGCTGCTCGGGCCCCGCTCATCCGCCGCCGTCGCTGCTCGCCTCCGAGATCCTCCGCCACCGCTGCTCGGGCCCGGCTCCTCCGCAGCCGCTGCTCGCCCCAGGCTCCTCCTTACTTGAGTTTCGGGTCTCCTCTGCGACTTGTGGATTGCCCGTCGACTGGTGGATGTCCTATCTTTTTTAATGGTAAACTGTTAATTACGAGTAATGTATATCTTCACATTTTTTCCCTTCTAATTTAGTCGATGTGATTACTTCATTTGCAGGTATATGCACTTGTGACATTTGATATGGGTGTTGCATTGGGAGGCAAACTTACATCACCAATTGGGTTGCAAGTTTAGAAGATTCCTTTGGTAAGCAACTTTCTGCCATTTATTTTATTCACAAAATATCCATTGAACTCATGAGCATTTAAGAAGGCCATATATATATGCTTTGCTATTTCACCATGAATTTATCTTTTGAGTTTAATTGCAAAAATGGGCAAATTGGTCATCTTTTTATCGAATTTTTTACATTACATGATGTTCTTAACTTAATAAAAAGAATACGTGCAAGCTTAGTAAAAGTTAGTGTTAAATTAATTCATGATTTCTTAGACTTTGCATTTTAACATGTGAGGCCTTCAATCAGCTTTGGCAATTGTATAGGTTGAACTTATTATTTAAATCATCACCATGAATTTATCTTTTGAGTTTAATTGCAAAAATGGGCAAATTGGTCATCATTTTATCGAATTTTTTACATTACATGATGTTCTTAACTTAATCAAAAGAGTACGTGCAAGCTTAGTAAAAGTTAGCGTTAAATTAATTCATGATTTCTTAGACTTTGCATTTTAACATGTTAGGCCTTCAATAAGTTTTGGCAATTATATAGGTTTAGCTTATTATTGAAATCATCAAAAAAGCCTAAGTTGATGCATATCAAAAAAAACTTTTATTTAATGTATTAGAAATCCTTAACTCGTAGTATGTATTTTGGAGTGGTTGTGTTGGTCATGTTATACATCGAGATAGGAAGACTGTGAAAGATAGTGTGTTTTCAAAAACAACACTGTATTCAATCTCACTTAAATTGGATGTGATGCTATTTTCATTTGTGTTTGAATATTTTGGTTGCATTTCAAATGTTAGTGTTATGCGTAAATTTATGTTAATCGCGTGGTTCTCTAGGTACTCTCATCTAGTATACCCTCTTTTAGGTACTGTTCCATGGCCCTTCTTACAATTGCTATTCATTTTCTGGTCCTTCCTCTTTTAGGGGAATGTTGCCCTAAGAGAATGTTGTTATAGTTAGCATTCACTTTAGGGAGTAAATATTGGTTATTGAGGACTGGTTATATAAATGAATTCTGTTGGTTTTTTATGTGATAGCCCCAATTTCCCATAAATTAGACCCCGCCCGGCCTAAGCCCACGTGAACCCTCGAGCTAGTCTCGCAAGGTCAACGCAGACCTAGTTAGCCTTCCAATCCTTCATTATACGTAAATTCACAATTTTAAGTTGAGATATTGGTATTTTGCAAGTTTTACAATTTAACGGAAGCTATTTATGCACTAAATAACTCAACAATAATGTAAAAAGTTAGGCAACCTAATTGTGGAACCCAGTAAATATGTTAATCAGAGGAGAGTAATAAAAGGTATACGAAAATTTCACCAAGCTATGGAGCCTTCCCCTTGCTGGACCGCGGATTTGCACTCAGTCATACCAAAAAATAACGAGCCCAGGTAAGTAAAGGCAGTAGGACATATACAACATTTCAAAATAACCAAAACAGTCGAATTCATGCAATTTGAAAGAAATGAACAGGTAACGCATGAATATAAAAGACCGTAAATAATCAATCGATGAGTGAGGCCAAATAACAAGGAGTCCCGACCAAAGGTCGTTGAGACGCGGTACAAGCAAGTAGACTCGGGTTTAGGACGAGACCCCAGCCTCCCAGCCCTAACCCTTGCGACTATGAGACATTCACGGACATGGATCTCGGACGAGACCTCTGGCTCCCAGCCCTAGCCCGTACGACTCTAAACCATCCATGGACCCAGATAAGAGCCCCCAACGTACACTCAATCGGGAGATATCGACGGGCGACCGTGAAAGACTTCGAGTTTAGGACGAGACCCCTGCCTCCCAGCCCTAACCCTCTAATATCGCAAATAACAGTAACCATAACTCACTTGCCAATGGACCACCCAACCGACGACAATTTCAAAGATAGCTATCACAATGCAGCAATCAACAAGACTGGAAAAAAGCTATCACAAAGCGGTGAACAATAGCCAATGGACCACTCCACGCAATAACACCTTCAAAGATAATATCCAAGCAATGAATAACAATATCAAAGCAATGAATCAACAATATCAAAGCAATGAAATTACTGTATAGTTCCTCACTGGTTTACTTACAGTTTCCGCGAACAATCCAATTCATCCTTAAATGTCCGCTCACACCTCGATTAGCGCACCCAACACCAGACTCCTAAGTCCCTGGTGTCTATTTATACTATTTAGGGCTAATTTATTAAAATTATTCAAAACACAACTAAAATTAGGTGAAGTACGCCTCACCTCCTTCGCGGCATCGAAATTCGTCGAAGTCACGCCTCCGATCAGTCCGACAACGCCATCGCGTCGTTCACCGCACCGACGTCGAAGCGGCGCCACCGTCGCCACCTCGCCGCTACCGGCGTCGCTGTCGCACCAATGTCGCCACCGTGCCGCTGTCGGCGTCGCTGCCGCACCATTGTCGCGCCACCGCCGCTGCTGGCGTCGCCGCTGCCTGAGTCACTACCGGAGCAGCGTCGCCGCTGTCCAGTTCCTCGCCGTTGTCCGCATCGCCCGCCTTTAGCTTCCTGTCGCCGCTTGCTGGTCCGCTCATGCCGCCGTGCTCACTACATCTTCTCGCCGCTGTAGCGTCTGCTGGCCGTCGTCCGCGCCGCCGCTCGACCCGCCTGCGCGCGATCGCCACCGCCGGCCCGCGAGATCGCCATCCGCACCGCCCTGCCGATTCGCCGCGATTGCTTCGTAGGTCCCACGCCGCTGTTTGCGACCTCCGCGTAGCCGCGATCTGATGCCGATCGACGCTCCACCGTGCCTGCCGCTTCTCGCCGGTGCTGCTCGCACCGCCGATCTCCTCCACATCGGCGCTCTCCGCCAACTCTCTCTTTCTCTCTGATCTTCTCCTTCCTCTTTTTTTTTCTCTCATCTCCCTTCTCTTTCCCTTATCCAAATCTTTTTTTTTTTGCTTCTTTTGTATATATATATATTTATATATATATTATTCATATATATATATATATATATATATACATATATACATTAGCTATTTATTTATTTATTTTTGATTTCTTCCTCATTAAGTAAACTTGTGTCCTCGAGATCCATGCAGAACGAAACTCGATGCACATCAAAAATATATTTTTTTATGCTTTCCTTATAAATTGAGTAGCTCGCATCTCGAGGCACCAACCCGCCTCGTTTCACAATCTCGATACTCGTGTCACTCGCATCACGAGGTGCATGCAATTTATATTGACTTTAATGTGACAACACGAAAACCACTATAGCCACCATAGCCACATTATAGCGCTACATCGGTCTCACGTCGGCACGCCACTCGAGGCACGTCCCCGTTCGTGTTTCGGCTCAACAACTTTCTCGCATATACCAACTCGTAAAACAGTTCAACAATTTGCATTATAATCTCAAATTGCATATTCGGACATACGTATTTCGACGAGTGAATCCCACAAACGGCCCTGACCTGACACGTTGCACAAGTCAAATTTTCGGGTCGTTACAGTCGTCCCAACGAATTAGAATTTTGTCTTCGAAATTGAAGCAAGTCTCAAAGGATAATGGTGTTTTATGAATGAAGACCCGAGGCCATACCCGCCCAAGGCCATACTCGCCCAAGGCCATACTCGCCCAAGGCCATACCCCCATCTTACTCTGTAGGGCTGGGCTCCTCCTCGACAAGCTGGGCTCCTCCGTGACCTCCAAGCAAAGAACACATCATCTGCCTCCTCTCATCAATATATGTCAGGCCAACATCCTCGCAACATATATTGGAATACGAATGAACATATAAATTTCATGATCCACCTTCACTAACATACATATATCTGCTATATGCCCGTGAGAATATAAATCAGTCTCTCTAATTGAGTGAGTCTCAACCCAACTCGTACCCTCTATCAGGTTACGATGGATAGTAGTCGGACCTGACGTGGCAATAGCATGAATCCGTTCTTGGCTATCCACACGCCCATACCGATACATTGAAATCCTGATCCAAATGAAGCATGTCAATGTCCTTGTCCTTGTGCATGACTAGACCTCTGTCTCTAACCATGCACTTGACTGGAACTCAGACTCTGTCTCTAACCACTGCCTCTGCCATCAGCCCTTTGATGGTACTGATTCTGAGGATTCGACGGTGTTGACTACTAAAATGCACTAACGTAACTCTTAGCCACGGCCGTCTAACTCTCTTTTTTCCTTTGATCATCTCCAAATCCTCACACAGAATGTGACGATGCCGAAAATGCGATTGGTACTCCGATGCGTGTACTCCCACGCTCTCGCCAGCCATAGCCCTCGCTTATGCCTCATGTACTGTGCTCGGAGCTGTCGTCACCCACCGGAACCAACAAAGTGCAGGAAACCGTGTATAATGTAGTACATTTGGTCAGTGTCCGTGTCAACCGTAGTCCCGGCATACCTCATCACGTGTATACACCGATCCATCCACTGCAACCGACTCTCCGGTCCTCTACCGAATGATCTGAAACACAGTCATCTTCAGGTTACCGATTGTTCCCCATCGACACCTCCGTAGTACATCATCAAACTGGAGTTGATTTACTCGGCCACATTTGCGCTGGTATAACCAGTACACCATGTATCTTCACGTGGCTGTATGCCTGCCGCCTTGAGATTAATACCCCCATGCAACTTCTCTGGATAATGCCTCGAAAACTTGAGAGTCTACCTCGCCTCTTTCAGTCGACGTGTATCCTCACTTAGTGTCACATATATAGGAAGTACGAGCTCAACCTGAATAACTAGAGCTACCGACGTAGACATTTACTGCATAGCCTATGCCCTTAACAGTCGAAGAATCTCCTGTAGTTGCTGCACGTGTCGTATGCAATTCCTAAGTACTCACAAACTGCGAACCTGCATCTCCACGATCAGTTCTGGATCCGATCCGAAACGTTGTCGTATTATCCATAGTCACGAATCCTCAATATCGTATATATACTACAACACAACAAATATACCAAATCAGATACTTTTTTCTTTTTTTAATCATAACGTGCACTACTTGCATGAGAATTTATTTTTAATACGTTTACTAACACATCTGAACAAATTTAGCATGCGATAATTCTTGAGATATACAATCTCATAGGATTTATACTTAAGTGTCCCTTAGCTTTTAGAACGATTTGCAGACTCTACCTCAACTCGTAACGCTTAATTCATTTACAAGTCCCTAAAGGTGGTGGTCGACTTCACCAACCCTGAGACTATAAATGCTTAGTGTCACTAAAGTGGAGTTACTTGGGCTTCTGATCCAACACTACTACTCCAAAGCTTTCGTCAAAGCTAAGGAGTTCGTACATGATGTAATCGTTAGCTCTCAAGTCATCTCAACACTCTGCTCCCTTAGAGTCTGCTCTTCGTTCTTTTTTTTGTGTTCCTCGATGTATTCCATCACTTTACTGATTTTTTTTATTACAAGCCTCTATAGACTATGGCATAAATGAGTGAAATATAACTGTAAAAATTTCTAGAGAATAAATGACAACATTTACTCATAATAATCTAAGTTCAAGTTTGTCAACCTCCCTTGTAACTCAAATTCTATGAAAACCATGTTATTTGTCACTCGTTAGCATTAGGCAAAACTTTGAGGAAACAAAAGTTTAGTAAGAAAACGAAGAGTTGTTAGTACGCACCCAAATTAATTTATAAGGTAGCTAAATGATCGAGCAAGTCTTGAACTCAAGCTTACTCATAATGCCTTTATAATACACATAACGATCCACTTAAATCGAATTTAAGGGTGTTCACCTTTTTATAACGCATGTCTAATATAGTCAACAAAGTAAGAGAATAATTGCATACGATTTAGGGATCTCTATCATCACGAATCTTCATGATTCGTTACATGTAATCCTCTAACTTTACGAATTCTTCTAATATTTACTACGGATTTGATTCCCGTATCAAATTCCAATTTCATAAATTGGAATCTTCCTTTCTTTTTTCTTCTCAAACTATACTTTCCTATGTACTCCTAGTCAGATTTTCTTCTAGGGACGTATGCATAGGCAAATTAATCAATTTCTCCGAATCCGATAAATTTATCATCAATCTTTTTCAATTTACTCATCATGTCTCACGTGATACACAAAAGTAAATACGGCTATAAAAATAGTTATATCGTATCTCTATCGATAGTAGTATAATACAACACCTCAAATAGCTCATATATCCTTAACTCTCCTCACTTCCCAACAAAGACTTAAGTCGGGATCACAGGGTTCCACTCTAAGTTCAAGGTTCCTAACTTCTGCTGGTTTGCGTCTCCATTGCTTGTGATTTAAATCAAGAGTCGAGTTTTTAAAACTTCGACTTTGATACCAACTGTGACGTTGGTATCACAATGTCTTAAGTCATTAAACTTTCCTCTAGGTTCGCTTGAACCTAGGCTCTGATACCAATTGTGACGGCCCCAATTTCCCATAAATTGGACCCCGCCTGGCTTAAGCCCACGTGGACCCTCGAGCGAGTCTCGCAAGGTCGACGCAGACCTAGTCAGCCTTCCAATCTTTCATTATGCATAAATTCACAATTTTAAGTCGAGTTATTAGTATTTTGCAAGTTTTACAATTTAGCGGAAGCTATTTATGCACTAAATAACTCAACAATAATGTAAAATGTTAGGCAACCTAATTGTGGAACCCAGTAAATATGTTAATCAGAGGAGAGTAATATAAGGTGTACAAAAATTTCACCTAGCTATGGAGCCTTCTCCTTGCTGGACCGCAGATTTGCACTCAATCATACCCAAAAAATAACGAGCCTAGGTAAGTAAAGGCAGTAGGACATATACAACATTTCAAAATAACCAAAACAATCGAATTCATGCAATTTGAAAGAAATGAACAGGTAACGCATGAATATAAAAGACTGTAAATAATCAATCGATGAGTGAGGCCAAATAACAAGGAGTCCCGACCAAAGGTCGCGGAGTCGCGATACAAGCCCAGTAGACTCGGGTTTGGGACGAGACCCAACCTCCCAGCCCTAACCCTTGCGACTATGAGACATTCACAGACTCGGATCTAGGACGAGACCCCTGGCTCCCTGCCCTAGCCCGTACGACTATGAACCATCCAAGGACTCGGATAAGAGCCCCCAACGTACACTCGATTGGGAGATATCGACGGGATACCATGAAAGATCTCGGGTTTAGGACGATACTCCTGCTTCCCAGCCCTAACCCTCTCATATCGCAAATAACAGTAACCATAACTAACTTGCCAATGGACCACCCAACCGACAACAATTTCAAAGATAGCTATCACAAAGTAGCAATCAACAAGAATGGAAAGGAGCTATCACAAAGCAGTGAGCAATAACCAATGGACCACTCCACGCAATAACACTTTCAAAGATAATATCCAAGCAATGAATAACAATATCAAAGCAATGAAATTACTGTACAGTTCCTTACTGGTTTACTTACAGTTTCCTCGAACAATCCAATTCGTCTTTAAACGTTCGCTCACGCCTCGATTAGCGCACCCGACTCCTAAGTCCCTGGTGTCCTTTTATACTATTTAGGACTTATTAAAATTATTCACATCACAACTAAAATTAGGTGAAATACACCTCACCTCCATCGCGTCGTTGAAATTCGTCGAAGTCACGCCTCCGATCGGTCCAACAATGCCATCGCGTCGTTCACCGCGGCGACGTTGAAGCTGCGTCACCGTCGCCACCGCACCGCTGCTGGCGTCGCTGCCGCACCACCATCGCTGTTGGCATCGCTGCCGGCGTCGCCGAGCCACTGCCGGCGTAACTACCGGAGCTGCGCCGCCGCCCCTGCTATCCAGTTCCTCGCCGGCGTCCGCGTCGCCGTCCACCAGCTTCCCGCTGCCGCCTGCTGGTTTGCCCATGCCGCCGCGCTCACTGCATCTTCTCGCCGCTGCAGCGTCTCCTGGCCGTCGTTCGCGCCGCTGCTTGACCAGCCTAGCGCAATCGCCACCACCGCCCAGCGAGATCGCCGTCCGCACCGCCCTGCCGATCCGCCGCGGCGGTTCGCAGTACTACGCCGTCGTTCTGCGACCTCAGCGTAGCCGCGATATCTTCGCCGGTCGACGCTCCACCGCGCCCTTGCCGCAGCTGCCGTCTTCTTTCACTGCCATGATCTCCTCCGCGCGGCGCTCTTCGCCAACTCTCTCTCTCTCGATCTCGTCCTTCCTCTCTTTTTTTCTCTCTCTCTCTCCCTTCTCTTTCTCTTATCCGGATCTCTCTCTTTTTGCTTCTTATATATATATATATATATATATATATTATTCATATATATATATATACATATATTATTCATATATATATATACATATATACATTAGTTATTTATTTATTTATTTTTGATTTCTTCCTCATTAAGTAAACTTGTGTCCTTCAGATCCGTGCGGAAAGAAACACGAGGCACATCGAAAACATATTTTTTATGCTTTCTTTACAAATTGAGTAGCGCGCATCTCGAGGCACCAACACTCCTCAATTCACAATCTCGATACTCACGCCACTCACATCATGAGGTGCATCCAATTTATATTGACTTTAATGTGACCACACGAAAACCACTATAGCCAATATAGCCACATTACATCGCTACATCGGTCTCACGTCGACACGCGACTCGAGGCACGTCCCTGTTCGTGTTTCGGCTCAACAACTTTCTCGCGTATACCCAATCGTAAAACAGTTCAACAATTTGCATTATAATCTCAAATTGCATATTCGGACATACATATTTCGACGAGTGAATCCCATAAACGACCCTGACTTGACACGTGGCACAAGTCAAAATTTTGGGTCGTTCCATTTTTGTTATGAAATTAATTGAAATTCGAAACTTATGGACATGTAACAATATTCTATGTTCAATGTTATATAATATTGGAACTTGAACCACATGAAAGAATGTACAAGAGGAAAACAATTGAAAAAAAACATGAAATGTCATGTATGGAAGTTCGTTCAGTCCCTTTTGAGTTAGAAATTTTTGTGTGTCACTGGGTGCGATCTTTTATGTATGAGATCGATGACCAAGGCTTAATTTTAGGATTTTTTCATTTGTGTTTGAATATTTTGATTGCATTTCAAAATTTTGAATATTGTTCAAGTTATTCCTTTTCATTTTTAGGATTTGGATGGGACACACACTCCTAGCCCCAGAATTTGTATGGTGCCTATTGTCGCGGGGCCGTTAAGTGAGGGGTTTTTCACTAGGAAATTTTTCCTCACTCAATCAAACCCGTGGTAACTAAGGACCACCTTAGTTCAGTACACCAATACTCAAATTAAAGGGACAACAAGCAATAGCAACAAGGAAACGTTTTTACTAGCTCTCAATCGGGAATACAACACTTGAACTCTATACTTCCCCAAGCTTAGAGCCCTTGGCTTTATAGACCAGCCAACAGGTAGTTACATAACCAACTAGGACACATGTCCTATGTACATCAATCCGTAGACCAAATAAAACACCACTTCCCTTGTGGTCAAGGCAGTTGCCCAACTGCCATGTCCCCACGCTGCCACCTCGTTCCATAACCGTATTGACCACCTAGTCAATAAGCACATGCTCATAGTGCTTGTTAGTTGCTGGGACGTGGCTTGGTCATGCCATGGGCCACGACCAAGGTAATTACATAACTGCTTGTAATCGCAATTGACTTGGTCCGTCCAAGCCTATTATTCGCGTTGCTCGAGGGACAGGGTCTGATTCGTGGTGCCTAGCTACGCGCCTAGGCACCCTGGGTGCTAACCGAGGCTCGGTCCGTCCAAGTCCCACCGGCTCAGGGTGGCCGACACCATGGTCCGTTCATGGGTCTTGCTTTGGCATGGTGCCCAAGGCATGCTCGAGGGTCTTCCTTGCTACCGTGCCTATGCCGCCCCTAGGAGAGACCACCTCTCCTTATAGTAGATGTTAAGCTGTTTCCGCAGCTCCAATAGGAAAAATCCCCAAATGAGACTAAGCGTACTTTGACCAAGGTCAACGCCCAAGTCAAGATTTGTCAACCCTTGCCAAGGTATGCCTTGCCCGTACCAAGGCATGACCTTGCTCATGCCAAGGAATCCGCCAAGGTATCGGCTTTGCTCATGCCAAGGCTCGACCTAACTCGTGTACAGGGAACTCGCCTAAGTCCGCTTGTGCCTGTGCCAAGGAATTTGCCTAAGTCCGCCCGTGCCTGTGCGAAGGAACGTACCTAAGTCCGCCCGTGCCTCCGCCAAAGCGTGCCTGCATCTGTGCCAAGGCGTGCCCGCATTCGTGCCAAGGCGTGCCCGCGCTCGTGGGAAGGTCTGTACCAAGGCGTCGCTTTGCCCCCTAGGCTCCGCGCCTAGGCGCGCGCCAAGGTACGACCTCGCCCGTGCCAGTGTCCATGCCAAGGCGCCTTTGTGCTACGCCTAGGCTCCGCGCCTGGGCGCGTACCAAGGCACGACCTTGCCCACGCCTGTACACGCTGCTTCATCCGTGCCATATACAATCTCCTTTATGCTTACGCGAGCCTCCGCGCGCTATGATACGAACCCTCCAAGGTACACCGTCCCGTAATTAACTTCCATAAAACCTTCCGAGTTCACCAAAACCCGAATATTGCTAGGTTTTCCCGCTGCCTAGCCAGCTAACTCCGTTTACATTATTGAGGGGCTAACAAACATCCCCCCGCCGAAATGTTCGAAGCACTCATCGAACACCCCAACTCCGCTTTCCATCAGACTGCTGCCCACCAAAGCAACATTTCTCCATCTGATCCCATACTTGCAGTGCCATCAGCCTTAGTGTACTGCCTTTGCCCCTGCCTCGCATCGCTGGAAAAAAGCACGGTCCCTTTTCATCCATGATCTGCAAGCCATGAAGTGATGGAATCACAGTGACTTTCCCAGTCATAAAGAATTCATTTCCCGCAATGATTCGAAAATCATCAAACGGAGCAGCAATCAAATTTACCTTGCCCTCCCAAGTATGGATTCGAATGCCCACGTTTAAGGCTACGACCATAGCCTTCCTTGGTTCGAAATTGACCGCCTTCACCATGCTTGCACTCTCAGCAAGCTGCAACCTAAGCCTCTATGCTAGGTTCTCGTCTATAAAATAATGTGTGGCTCCCGAATCGATCAGCACCTTCACTGTTTGGTCATTGATTGGAGCCTCCACGAACATCGGCCCTACTGATGCGACAACCTTATGCACCTACACTGTGTTCAGCAACTGCAATGGATTCATCCGAACCTCTTGTTCTTCCACTACAACCGCATTCAGCTTCTCTTTCTTTGGGCAATCCCTTGTCCGGTGAGGACTGTCACATATGAAACAACCCCTTTTTGACAGCGATGCTTTGGCACTAGCATCAAGTTTTGAAGAAGGTTCCTCCTCCTTCCTAGATCCACCAGCTCGATCCTTCTCCTTGTACTTCTTTTCTTTTGATTCAAAAGAAGTACCACTGGTCTTGTAATCCACAAAACTATCCGCCACTGCAATAGCACTTGACAAGTTCTTCACACCTTGTCTCCTCAACTCCGACTGCGCCCATCCTTGCAATCCTGCAGTGAAATTAAACAACTTTTCCTCCTCGGACATATTTTTAATGTCAAGCGGTAAGAAAGAGAATTCTTTAACATATTCTCTAACCGCCCATTTCTGCTTCGATTGGCGCAAGGCCTCCTGCGCTTGCCATGCCGCATTCATGGGTAAGAATTGATCCTTCAATTCCCGTTTCAGCACCTCCCACTCCGCAATCTTAAGTCTGCCCGCAGCCGCATCATCATCCACTTGGTCCTCCACCAGAGTTTCGCATCGCCATCTAGGTACATGGAGATCAAAATGACCTTTTGGCTCTCCTCCATTCGAACCGTAGCAGAATATTGCTCCATATCCTGAAGAAGATTCTCAAGCTCCTTTGTGCTCCGCTTGCCTAAGAATTTCTTTGGCACTGGTACCTTTGTTCTAGGCTTTGCCCAAACAATAACCTCCGAGGATCTGCCCACGACTCGCTAGAGCAGGCTTACCTCCATTGCCATGCTCGTGGCAGTTTCACTAGTGAGTTCTCCCACAGAACGCACCTCTGATAGAAGCTCCTCAAATTTGGATTCCCACATTGCTATCCTGGCCTCTTGTGACTTTCCTCTAGCCACCAAGGAAGCCACCAACATTTCCAAGCCTTCAAGGCGTTGTGCCGTTGTTGAAGACTCTGCCATGTCCGCTGGGACAGCCATTGTTGCCACCAGGTGTTCTAAGTGAGCTACCCTCTCGCTTAGATCGCTCGCTGCTCGGGTCGCCATCGTCTCCAAAACCTGGCTCTGATACCAATTATCACGTGGCCGTTAAGTGAGGGGTTTTTCACTAGGAGACTTTTCCACACTCAATCAAACCCGTGGTACCTAAGGACCACCTTAGTTTACCACACCAATACTCAAATTAAAGGGACAACAAGCAATAGCAACAAGGAAACACTTTTACTAGCTCTTAATTTGGAATACAACACTGGAACTCTATACTTCCCCAAGCTTAGAGCCCTTGGCTTTATAGACCAGCCAACAGGTAGTTACATAACCAACTAGGACACCTCTCCTGTGTACATCAATCCATAGACCAAGTAAAACACCACTTCCCTTATGGTCAAGGCAGTTGCCCAACTGCCTTGTCCCCTTGCTGCCACCTCGTTCCATAACCGTATTGACCGATTAGTCAATAGGAACATGCTCATAGTGCCTGTTAGTTGCTTTGTCATGGCTTGGTCATGCCATGGGCCATGACCAAGGTAGTTACATAAACGCCTATAACCGCATTTGACTTGGTTCGTCCAAGCCTATAATTTGCCTTGCTCAAGGGACAGGGTCTGATTCGTGGTACCTGGCTGTGCGCCTAGGCACCTTAGGTGCTAGCCGGGGCTCGGTCCGTCCAAGTCCCTCCGGCTCGGGGTGGCCGGCACCATGGTCCGTCCATGGGTCTTGCCTTGGCATGGTGCCCAAGGCATGCTCGAGGGTCTTCCTTGCTACCATGCCCATGCCGCCCCTAGGAGAGACCACCTCTCATTATAGTAGATGTTAAGCCGTTTCCTCAGCTCCAATAGGAAACATCCCAAAATGAGACCAAGCGTACTTTGACCAGGGTCAACGCCCAAGTAAAGATTTGTCAACCCTTGCCAAGGTATGCCTTGCCCGTACCAAGGCATGACCTTGCTCGTGCCAAGGAACCCGCCAAGGTATCGCCTTACTCGTGCCCAAGGAATGTACCTAGGTTCGGCCTTGCTCGTGCCAAGGCTCGACCTAACTCGTGCCCAGGGAACTTGCCTAAGTCCGCTTGCGCCTGTGCCAAGGAATTTGCCTAAGTTCGCCCGTGCCTGTGCCAATGAACGTACCTAAGTCCGCCCGTGCCTGTGCCAAGGCGCCGTGCCAAGGCGTGCCTGCATCTATGCCAAGGTGCCGTGCCAAGGCGTGCCCGCGCTCGTGAGAAGGTCTGTATACAGGCGCCGCTGTGCCCCCTAGGCTCTGCGCCTTGGCGCGACCTCGCCTTCGCCAATGTCCGTGCTAAGGCGCCTCTGTGCTCCACCTAGGCTCCACACCTAGGCGTACGCCAAGGCACGACCTTGCCCACGCCGTACATGCCGCTTCATCCGTGCCACGTACAATCTCCCTTGTGCTTACGCAAGCCTCCGCGTGCGCTATGCCGCGAACCCCCCAAGATACACCGTCCCGCAATTAACTTCCACAAAACCTTCAGAGTCCACCAAAATCCAGATATTTCTAGGTTTTCCCACTGCCTAGCCAGCTAACTCCGATCACATTATTGAGGGGCTGACACCTATCTTCTATCGGTAAAACAATTGGATAAAGTGTGGGATTGACATTGTATATATATATATGTAAATTAATTTGTGTAGCAATCTTAATTTGTGTAGTATTTAGTATTTTGTTGAATAATGTTCATCTAGTACTATATAGTATAGTAGTAGTTAATTATGAAATGTTAATTTCATCCTTTTGTAGACATTGTTTGTCAAATTTTGATAATATACAAACAATTTCTCAATTTTCATTTTAATTGCAGCAGGAAAAATTGTATTTTTGCATATTTTACTACCCTGCAGGATTCCAATTTACTATTTACTTTGAACTGTAATTTTAAAAAAAATTATCATTCCAAATTAGGTGATTTACCTGATCAACAAAAAAAAAGTCGTCTATTCTTGATCTATATCTGTTTAGCGACAGATCAGCAACAGCCGCCGCTTGTGCTGACTAGGTAAATCAGCGACATACCGTGTCTATCACTGATTGCAACAGATTTGCAATAGACCCTCATTTGCTGAGTATACTACGATTAGCGACATACGTGTTTCTATTACTGTCCAGTGACATAATTTTGTCACAAATCTATCGCTGAACAGCAACAGAACCCTAATCTGTCGCTAACTTCAATCTGTAACAAAAAGTTTAGCAATAGCTCTGATCTGTTGCTGATCTATTGCAGGGCCGCTTAGCTACATATTCATACCAATTCAGCATCAGATTCGTTTGTTGCTGTTTAATTTTTTTTCTTGTAGTGACTTCATTGTTTTGCATTAAAGGTTAAAGTTGGAAATAAAACTTATAATTAATGTTACCTTAAGTGGTGTCCTTTGACCCAAACCACCTATATATTTGGATGAAGTATATAGAGATCCTACATTACAACAACGAACTAAGACTAACTAATTAACTACTTTCTCCATATTAACTACTTTTTTGAATACATATACAATTTACTAACTAACTACTATTTGTATATTGGTCGTGGGGTTCAGCACTTCGACTCCTTTAAAATCCAGAAGAAAAAAAATCAAAATATCGGGCTTGAAATAAAAAAAAAGCACCCAACCTAGAAAAAAATATATATAGCAATTTGGCACGCTCTTGATTGTGACCCTTATTGTTCCATCAATGTATGAACTCCTAACGTGCGGGTGCCAAATTGACGTGCTCGTCAAAATAGTAGAACTCTAGAATTCCGTACTTAATACACCCTCTGCTCAATAGTATATGTAATAATCTCTACGCCAAACACACATATTAAGGAAAAACATTAATTATGAGTTAAATTTTCATTTTTGCCTATGTTTTCTTTTTAACCACAACCACTTATCATTTATCATTCATTAAGAGGTAAATCTATTATTACACTCCGAAATATAGAGATGGGAAGACAGTCCTAGATCTCATTTACTCTTTTCGTAAAAGCTTTATGAGCTAAACAATGAGCTACACCATTTACAAATCTAGGGCCATATGAAACTATATCTCGTGATGTCCCTTGGATTATTCCACTTATTTCCTCCACAATCATCCCAGTATAGCCTTCCAATTGGCAACCACGTAATTTCGTTACCATTATTCTGGCATCACATGCAACTCGTCTGATGTTCAGTTCGAGCGAGGCTGCCACTTTCAACCCTTATTTAACTGCAAGGAGCTCGACCACCTTCGGGGAAAAGAAACCCTGAAGGTGTTTGGCAAATGCTCCATGAACAACACCAACACGGCCTCAGATGACCCCGACAACGTCAATGTAAGGTAAATCTGGATCTAAATAAGCATAAATGTTTAATCTCAACAGTCCTTCTTCATGTGGTTTTCATTTCTTCATATTCATGACTAGATCCTCTCTCTGGGACGCTTGCCTAGTGTATGTGTTATGTCACTATTAAAGCCCAGCCAATCATATAAGGATGTCTTCTACCCTTAAACAATTGTTAATTTTGTTGTCTTTATAAGGACCACGTATCAACGCACATACCTTCAAATACATGGTTGTTAAGAAAACTGGAATGTTAAGGAAACTACCAGTTATGGAAACTCAATATTATATTCAGCAGTTAAGGAAATTAGTATATCGTGTAATTAGTAGTATCAATTTGTGATTGCACTTTCCTTTTGTATTCTAAGCCTTGTACGTGTATATATAGATTACCTTGTACACAAGAAGATGGATATACAATAAAGATATTATATTCAAAAACTTACATGGTATCGAGCCCTAATTGTGGGTATCTTTGGTTGTGCGAGACATAACTCTGTCCTCTCCGGTTATGTGAGACACGACTCTAACCTCTCTGGTTGTATGAGACACAATACTGTCAAGCCCCTATACACCAGCCGCCGCCACCACCACCATATTTGACCTCTCTGTCCTCTCTGGGTATCTCTACCGCCACAACCGTCTGCTTCCGCCGCCGCCATTGCCGTTGCTGGTCCTCGCCGCTGCTCATCGTACGACCTCGCCGCTTCTTTGCCCGATCTGCACCAAATCCGTCGCTGGTCCTCGCCGCCTGCTCTCCGTCCCTTGTCGGAGCTCCGTCCATCGCATCTGTAGGCTGTCCACGCTAGCTGCCTCCCCGGACCTGTCTACAGCCGCTGTCGCCGCTTACACAAGTCCGTCTCTGCCATCGATCGCCTGGCCCGCCACTTGTACACCGTCGTTGTTGCTTCGTCGTTGCTCGAACCTGCCAGCCGCTTCTACGCTGCCTGTCGCTGCCACGCTGCCGCCCCTGTTCCACCGCTCATACCTGATCGCCGCTGCCGCTCACACAAGATCCATCGCTGCCTCTCACACTAGACGCACCACCGCCATTACTGCCGCTGCACACCGCCGTCGCCCGTGCACCAAATCTGTCATCCGAAAATCGGACAAGTTTCTTATTTGATGGAGAAAAGTTAAGTCTCACAACCTATCTCCATGATTCTTGATGGTAAAAATCACTCACTTTGGTCCCAAATGAATTAAAATTTTTTAATTGGTCGAAAACTTTGGAGAATCGTTACGGGAGACAACTCTAAATTAGAAAAGGATGCCACAGAGACACAAGCCAAGTTTCTTGACCGATTTGACGACTGGGACAATAAGAATCATCAGATCATCACCTGGTTCTGTAACACATCTACTCCCTCTATTCATTTTCAGTTTGTTGATTTTGAGATGGTTAAAGAAATTTGGGATTTTTTGGCCGTTAGATACAAAGCATCGGGTTTGGCACAATATTATCAATTGTTCACCCCCTTGAGAATTTTGAAACAAGAAGTTGGCCAGTCTATCAATGAATTTTTAGCACTCATTCAACTAATATGGAACCGATTACAACAGGTCGAAATCAGCAAAGACTACCTTTATCTCATCCAAGTTCTCATGGCTCTTCGCCCTAAATATGAATCAGTCCGTGCGGTCTTCCTACATTGTGATCCACTACCTTCTCTTGACGCAACCGTAAAAGAAATTTTGTTTGAGGAAACTCGGCTTGGCTTGGTCGACTCTGCCCCCTTCATCAGAAGTGGCCCTCACAACTACTCAATCATGGTCTAAATCTGCCCCCACCCTTGTAAGAACTACAGAAACGGGACATTCATTTGTTAATTATCCTATAATTGAGTGTCGATACTGTCATGAACGTGATCACATAGTGCATAACTGCCAAATAAAAGATCTCGTCCCAAAGGCACACTTAAGTTTGCATCTGTCTCTAACACTAGTTCTTCTGTTGCTGCTATTGTATCTGATGGACCACCTCCCTCTCTGATGTTCTCTATAAGTGATTTGGAAGCAATCATCAAACGGGTGATACCTACCCAAACCTAGTGCCCTATCTGTAACCTCGGGTAACCAATGGTTCTTTGATTCTAGGTGTTGTAATCATACGACACCGAATCTATCTCTATTGTTTAACAATAGTCCTTCGCTGCATTCCTTGAGAATTCAAACTGCAAAAGGTAGCTCTATATATGTTACCCACTCAGGAACCGTGTCTAACCATAGATTGAATCTCCCCAACACCCATCGTGTTCTCTACCTCACTCTGAACTTAATTTTCTTCGGTCAATTGTGTAACCAAGGCTTGACTATTTTGTTTTCTCCCACTTGTTGTTAGGTACAAGACATTCAAACGGGTCAGATTCTGAGAACGGGGATCAAAGTAAGACGATTATTTGAGCTCACATCACTTTATATGCCTGCCGTCAAACATATTTCTGCAGCAGTTTCCACCCCCTCAGTCTACAATGGCACCTTCGTCTTGGTCATACGTCAGCCAGTAAACTCCATACTCTTGTTTCCAGTCGGTCATTGGGTATTTCTAAATTTGAATCTTTTGATTGTGTGCGTAGTCAGTTAGCAAAATAACCTTCTTCTTCCTTCAGCCTTAACGAGTTTATCAATAATACTCCATTTGGGTTAGTTCATTCTGATGTTTGGGGTCCCGCACCTACTTCCACTGTGAATGGTTATCGATATTTTGTACTATTCATTACTGATTATACCAGATTCGCTTGAATGTATTTTCTAAAGCATCGATCTGATATATTTCAAACATATATTGAGTTTGCTAATATGATCAAAACTCGATTTGCATGTACAATCAAAATTCATTGTACCGACAATGCTTTAGAATACCGTGATTCTATGCTTCTTCAGTTTCTTAAACAGCAATGTACCATTGTTCAACGTTCCTGCCCGTATACCTCTCAACAAAATGGTCGAGCCGAAAGAAAACATCGACATATCCTAGATTCTGTCCGAGCCCAACTTCTCTCTGCATCATGTCCTGAAAAGTTTTTGGGTGAAGGTGCTTTAAATTATGTCTTTACCATTAATCGACTTTCTACACCAGTGTTAGAGAACATCTCTCTTTTTGAACGATTATATGGTATAACACCAAACTATTCTCATCTTCAGGTATTTGGTTGTGTATGTTTCGTTCTTTTTTAACCCCATGAACATACCAAACTTGAACCGCGTGCTCGTCTGTGTTGTTTCCTCGAGTATGAAATTGAACATAAGGGCTATAGGTGCTGGGATCCTCTTTCTAGGAGATTACGGATCTCCACACGTGTCACTTTTTGGGAAAATACCATATTCTCTACCCTATCCAAATTCGACAGTTCACTATACTGTCCTCAACCATTTTTCACTAACCCCTATATCGAGCTTTTCCCATCTCCTGCTGCAGGTACGTCAGATGAGCTCGATGATCATGATCCCGTTCCCGCACCCGTCATTGAAGAATATGTCCCCTCTGATACTCATGTTCCTGCTCTTGTCCCACCTCGCCGGTCTGAACGGGTATCTGAACCTCCCCCTTACCTCAAAGATTATCATTATTTTTTCTGCTATACATTCTTTACATAAGCCCTCCTCCTATCGAGAGGCTATTTCTGACCCCTCATGGCAGTAAGCAATGACAGAAGAACTGAGTGCACTAGAGAGACTCATACTTGGGACTCAATAGAGCTACCCTATGACAAGACTCCGATTAGATGCAAATGGATTTACAAGATAAAAACTCCCTCTGATGGCTCTATTGAGCGGTATAAGGCTCGTCTGGTTGCTAAAGGTTACATACAGGAATATGGTATTGACTGTGAAGAAACGTTTGCCCTTGTAGCCCGCCTGACCTATGTTCAAAGTTTACTTGCTGTAGCAGCTGTTTGACATTGGCATTTGTTTCAAATGGATGTTAAAAATGCCTTTCTGAACGGTGATCTTACAGAAAAGGTTTATATGTGTCCACCTCCTGGATATTCTCATTCTCCAAAAAAAGTTTGCCTTCACCGTCACGCATTATATGGGCTTAAACAGGCTCCCCGTGCTTGGTTTGCCAAGATCAGTTCCATTATTACATAGTTTGGCTTTCAGTCGAGTCCTCATGATTCTTCCTTGTTTACTCGACGAACTAACAGAGGGATGGTTCTTCTACTACTTTATGTTGATGACATGATCATCACCAGGGACGACTCAACTGGGATTTCCGACTTACAACAATATCTGAAAAGCCACTTTGAGATGAAAGACTTGGGTAATTTGAGCTACTTTCTCGATCTTGAAATCAATTATACTTCTGATGGATATTATCTTTCACAAGCAAAATATGCATCTGCTTGATCTCTCGTTCTGTCATCACTGATCCTGATATTGCATCCACCCCATTAGACACTAATGTCAAGTTGACTCCGTCAGATGGTGCACTTCTTTCAGATCCTACCTTATATCGTCCGCTTGTGGGGAGTTTGGTTTATCTTACTGTTAGTCATCCGAACAATGCTTATGCGGTTCATGTTATTTTTCAGTTCATGTCAGCCCCCCGTACTACTCACTTCACTGATGTTCTCCGCATCCTTCAATACGTGAAAGGTACTCTATTTCATCGCCTCCACTTCTCTGACAACTCTCCATTAATATTATCGGGTTCCTCCGATGTAGATTGGGCGGGTGATCCTATTGACCATCGTTCTACTACCGGTCACTGTTTCTTCTTGGGCAACTTGTTAATCTCCTGGCGAAGTAGGAAAAAAATAGTAACATCTCACTCTAGCACATAATCTGAGTATCTGACTCTCGCTGATGCTACCTCTGAATTACTTTAGCTTCAATGGTTACTTGAAGATATGGGGGTTACACATGATTCTGCTACCATCCTGCATTGTGACAATCAAAGTGTGATCCAAATTGCACACAATGATGTTTTTCATGAGAGAACAAAGCATATTGAGAATGATTGTCACTTTATCCTTCACCATCTGGTTCAGGGCACTCTTCAGCTTTCTTCTGTTTCCTCCTCTAATGAGACGCCTGATATCTTTACTAAAGCTCATCTTCTGGGTCGCTTTCTTGCTTTGGTAGACAAACTCAAGTTGATTTCTACGAATCCATCTTGAGTTTGAGGGAGGGTGTTAAGGAAACTGGTATGTTAAGGAAACAACCAGTTATGGAAACTCAATATTATATTCAGCTGTTAAGGAAATTATTATATCATGTAATTAGTAGTTTTCATTTGTGATTGCACTTTCCTTTTGTATGCTAAGCCTTGTACGTGTATATATAGATTACCTTGTACACAAGAAGATGGATATACAATAAACATATTCTATTCACAAACTTACAATGGTGATGGGGCGAGTGGAAGAGGCTGAGAAGACAATTGGCAATGGGTGCCTAAGAGCATCTCTAATTGTAAATGTAGATTGTAAGCGTGGATTTATGTCACGTCACCAACGTGGAGAAGATGTGGCTTAAATAGATATTGAAGTTAAAAAGTAGTCTCCAATAATGAATATGGATTGCATTTTCTATTTTAAAATTTAATTATTTTCTATATATTTTGGAGAGAATTGTTGATGTGACAATGAATTGCATCGTTTAGATGTAGATATTCAAAATAGACAATATCTATCCATATCAGCTCGACATTCAAAATGCACATTTCATGGAGATGTTTTGCTCACCCCAATGTCTATATAGCCTTAGGTGGTACACATTGATATCTAATCCACCTTCCATTGGAGATGTCTATAGAGCCCAAGTATCTAGTTGCTTTCAGAGTACTTTTAATTTGCTTAAAGACATTCTAACATGAGATCAGGGCGGGTTCAAAGTAGTTGGGGGCCTGGGACAAAGTTATAAAATGAGGCCTTTTAGTTTTTATATATTACGCAGAAGTAATTTCTTTTTTGATAGTAAAATACTATTTTTTGTTATTTAGTATAATTCTTTTCAATACCTCGTAGATTCCTTCCATAAAATACTTGATATTAATAATTATAGATAAAAAACAAATTAATGATGACTTTAAAATAATTTTGGAATGAAAGCAACATACACCATTAAAGTCGTGGTCACCAAATCATCAAATCAACTGTTGGGTAAAATAAATCGACAAACTAATTAAATTAGTGCTCGATTGCACTTGCGCAAGGGTGAAGGAAAATGAAGAAAATGAAAACAAATTTTTTTTGGCGTTAGAAAAACAAGTTTTGAATGATTCATAGATTATATTTATTTTTTAATTTAATTTTTTGCTAGGTTTTTCGGTTTATAAGTTCTTAATTTAAAATTTTCATCTAATTAATTCTATGTGTAAGAAAATTTGTTTTCAAAATATTCATTAACTTCGTGAATTTCTAAAATAGTTATTAATATGTACATATATAATTAAGGAAGATATTAAGTTGACCCAAATTTGGACGCGAAATGAGCATGCATATGTTGGTGTTCATTAATTTTATGCATCGATATGTGTACAAAAAAATTGGTGTGTATCTAAAGCATACTAAGGGCACCCACAGTGACAGTGCAATGCCAGTGCATTGCACTGTCAATTGTTTAAACGCACACTGTGGGTGTGCAAACAATATGGGGGTCAACAGCTAGCTGGGATTGAATGCAGAGTTCATAGGCCCCAATGCGCGCGGGGACCGCGAAAATAAAATAATAAGATTTATTACTTTTTGTGTGTTAGTTTTTTTTATTTACAACAAATTCTCTTTTTTGTATTTTGCTGATGTGATTGTGGGACACATAAATAGTGTAGTGGACGGTTTAACCATTGTGGAGTGAAGTGTAATATAAGAGAGTGTAATGAAATGATGATGTGTCACTCCACTAACTCTAAAATGAATTCAACCATTGTGGTGCGTTCCCATTGTGGATCAACTGCATTTACTGAACTTTATTTTTCTTAATAAATATAAAATTGTTTCATATAATGTATATATAAGGGTTATATATATAAAAAGTTTTAAAGTGAGAAGCAACAAGAGAAATCAAGAATTGAAGAATACAAGAGTAAATCACTACTCTACTCAACTGAGCCAGAAAGTTCTCTCTTGAGACTTTATATATGTACAAGTGGTATTACAAGGTGATCGTTGGATCAGTGACACATTTCATGATCTTATCATATACTGAGTAACTAACTCTCATGAATAACATGTGACTACAAGTTTGTTACAACACACAGTTAGTGTGTTTGTCTCACATTCCCCCTCAAGCGAGATGGGATTTCAAGAACACCGAGCTTGTGCTTGAGAGAAGCTAATCTATGATGAGGTAATGGTTTGGTAAGGTAGTCTGCAATCTGGTCTATTGTAGGGACATAGCAAACTTCCAACTATTTTTGTAACACTCTATCTCGTATAAAATGAAGATCAATTTCAATGTATTTGGTCCTTGAATGGAAAATATGATTAGATGCCAGTGCCCCTGCCGTAGATTATCAGACCAAATAACTTGAAAAAAATGAAGATCAATTTCAATGTGTTTGGTCCTTGAATGGAAAACATGATTAGATGCCAATTACCAATGCAATTCAGTAGGAGCTTGTTGGAACTGGCTCAGCTTGTTGGAGGCCACCCAAGATACTACGAAACATTGTAGCATCAAAAAATAAGGGACTATATTCGTTTGTTAACTACTTTTGTGTAATGGCAGGAGTATTAGCAGGTTTGATGTTGTTCGAACCAACTTTGGAAAGTAAAGATTGTAAATATGCAGATTGAGTAAGATAAAATCCAGAGTCATCTCGGAATACTTCAATGCCAAGGGACAAGTGCAAGTCTCCTAAGTCTTTCAAAGCAAACATAGTGTTAAGTTTGCAAATAGAGGATTGAATCAAAGTAGTTGAATTGCCTGTAATGATTATGTCATCAACATAAATCAAAATGTAGATGAGGTTAGATCCTTGATAGTAAACAAGCATAGATGAATCAGCCTTTGAGTTTACAAAGTCCCAATGCTGAAGTGCGTGCTTCTGTCTATCAAACCAGGTTCTTGGCGATTGCCTTAAGCCATAAATGGCTTTATGAAGTTTACATACATAATCTGGAAAATCTGGGTGGACGAATTCCTCTGGTTGAGGCATGAACACTGTCTCAATCAAATGACCATGAAGAAAGACATTATTGATGTTTAACTGCCTCATTGACCAATCACACGAAGCAGCAATGAACAACACCATTCGAATAATGGATGACTTGATAACTGGGTTATAGGTAGTTGCAAAATCAATACTAGGTATCTGTGTGTAACCTTTGGCCACCAAACGAGCTTCGTGTCTATTTATAGATCCACCCGAGTTTTCTTCACTTTGAATAACCACTTGTTACCAACAAGTATTTGAGAAAATGATGGTGGAACTAGATTCCAAGTATTATTTGTTTGTAAAGCTGAGAATTCAACATTCATTTCCTTGTACCAGTCTGAAGAGGCTAGTGCAGCTTTCACTGATTTAGGTTTAGTGGGACTATCCTCTTGGATTGTTGTTGTGAGAACTTTTGTTTTGAAAACCTCATTCTTTGATCTTGTAGTCATTGAATGAGTTAATACAACATCAGTAGGTGGCAATAGGACCTAAAGTGAAGGAAGAGCAAGACCAGCAGGGCTAATATCTGATGTAACAGGGCTAGTTGTAGTACTTACACCATTAAAAATAGAAGCAATATTGATAGGTGAATGACTAGAACTCTGGGAGAGACTAAGATTGCCAGTATTTGATGGAAAGAAAGCATTGGGATAACTTGATAAATTAATGACAAAATGAGGTACTAGAGAGGCAGAAAGCGCAGATTGCATAGTGAATAATGCTGGGAAAGGAAATTCAGACTCGTTGAAGAGTACATCTCGACTGATATAGATTCTACCACTTGAATTTAGACATTTATACCCTTTATGAGATGAACTATACCCCAGAAAAACACATTTTTTCCATCTAAATTGAAACTTATGATTATTATATGGACGTAGATAGGGAAAGCAAACACATCTAAATACCCTTAAAATGGAGTAGTTTGGTACAGTCTTCCACAACACTTCATAAGGAGATTTGCCATCGAGAACAGTAGAAGGTAATCTATTAATGAGAAATACAGCTGTATGACAAGCATCCCACCAGTATTTGTAGGGTAGTTTTGCTTGAGCTAAAAGAGTTAAGGATGTTTCAACAATGTGTCGAAGCTTTCTTTCTGCTCTTCCATTTTGTTGATGTGTATATGGACATGGATGTCCGAACAGAACACCCTATGACACCAAATACTGCTGAAATGGCTTGTACTATCCACCCCAGTCAGATTGCACACTTTTAATTATTGTAGAAAATAAATCCTCAACTAAAACTTCGAATTCAATGAAGGTATGCAAAGCATCACTTTTTTTTTTAAAGGATAAATATATATAGAGAGAAATCATCTACAAAATGTATATAATATGAATAGCCTTTAACTGATTGTACTGACATCGGACCCCAAATATTAGTATGAATTAAATCCAATGGATTACAAGCATTATTGATAGATCTTGAAAATGGAATGACACGAAGTTTACCCATCTTACAAGCATCACAATAATGAGACAATTGTTTTGAAGAAATTGTGACATTATTGAGCTTCATAATTTGTACAACAATATCAACAACAAGATGGCTTAACCTTGAGTGCTAAAGTGAGGCTTTATTTGACTCTTGAACAACATCAACATTGGCTGAGTGTATTGAAGACTGAGAAGACAGTGACGATAGAAACATGTATAATCCATCTCTAAGAATACATTTGAGTAAAATCACTTTGGACCGTAGATCCTTTACCAAACAATAGTCAGCATAAAACTCAACATACACAGAATTGTCATGTGTCAATTGAGAAACACTGAGCAGATTTTTCATTATGTTTGGAACATAAAATGAATTTGGAAAATTCAACTTGGATGAGAGTGCATGAGAGGTAAGATTACCAACATGTGTAATAGGTAATGAAGAGCCATCACCAACAGTTAGAAATTTAATACCTGCATAACTAGTTCGATTGAACATCTGAGTAAGATCATTTGTCACATGAGAAGATGCACCACTATCAGCATACCAAGCTTGATCTACTCTAAATTCAGATGAACTATATAAAGCTTGATTTGGAGAGGCAAATAGTGTTTGATTATTCTATGGGGGTCGAAATTTGGATTGACCATTGTATTGTGAAATTGTTGTGCGGTCAAAAAAGGAGTGTGTCCCATGTACTATAAATTTGATCTATAAAAGCACACAACAACGGTATGTCTAGATTTACCACGGATTTGACAAATTAATCAATTGTTAGATTGACTACGGCCACATCCACGACCACGACCTCCTCTATTTCCATTAGCACCTACTCAAAATATATTAGCACCTCTGCCTGGTGAGGCACCTTATTGATCATGACTTCACTGTGAAGACTTATCAAACACCACATTTGCAGTTGGAGATATATTCACATTTGTAGATAACGTATTCAAACGTTGAATCTTGGTTTCATAGCTCAACAAAGATGCATGAAGTTCTTGCCAAGACAATGGAACCTTGTCTTGAAGAAGCATTATGATAGGAAAGTACTCAGAATCCAAACCAGCTAACACATAATAAATCAGAACTTCTATTGGAAATTTATTTCCAGCAGTAGCCAAGCTATCAGACATTTTTTTCATATGTTTCAAGTAATCAGGCATTGATTTCGTACATTTTCTTGCAGTTTGAAATGCGGTACGACACTATTGAATCTTGGCTCAATTGTGAGCTCCACATAGGTTTGCAATGATGTTCCGTGCTTCATTTACAGATGAAATATCACAATCAATCACTTGCAGCATAACATCTTCTAATAATGAATTCAAGATCCAACTCAGTAGCATCTGATTTGTAGTATTCCATGTTTCATACTTTGGATAAACTTCTTCAGGACGTTTCTTCATGCCAAACAAAACTCCATCAAAATTGTTTCCTTTGATAGCCGGAAGAATCAAAGCTTTCTACACATGATAATTATTCAGATTCAACTTGATTGTCAAGTTCTGACTCAATGTGTGACCAAATAGGGCCATTACAGAGCTGGTTGATGATTATCGATCATTCCACACTTCAGTAGACATTCGACTAGTTTGCTTAGCCATTTGTGGTTGAGAAAAAGGATTGTCCTTCCTCCATTTTTGCCTACACAAAAGATTGTTTGTGCTCCGATACCATAAGAAGCAATAAGAGAAATCAAGAATTGAAGAATAAAATAGTGAATCACTACTCTGCTCAACTGAGCCAAAGAGTTCTCTCAAGAGACTTTATATATGCCTAAGTGGTATTACAAGGTGATCGTTGGATTAGTGACACATCTCATGATCTTATCATATACTGAGTAAGTAACTCTCATGAATAACAAGTGACTACAAGTTTGTTACAACGTACAGTCAGTGTGCTTGTCTCACAAAAAGTGAGGCCCCACCAGGATTTGAATGAGATGATTGGTGGTTTAGGCTATTAACTACACTAATTCTTTATTTTTATCTAATAAAGAAGAATAAGATTTAATTAAAATTAAATTTTTGGGGTTAAAATAAGTAACGAGAGTTTGCAGAATCCTTATAAAATTGTTTGAAGGACTACAATGCAAACCCCAATTCTTTTAACTCCCAACAACTTTCGTACGGGCTGTTCTGGACTCTCTTTCCGTCGTCTAGCTAATGCCCCATCCTCTCTCTCTCTCTCTCTCTCTCTCTCTCTCTCTCTCTCTCTCTCTCTCTCTTTTCTCTGCTTCAATCCTCGCTCACCTCATCATCATCTCTCTTTCTTTCTCACCTCATCGCCTCTTTAGCATAAGCCCCATCATTCGAAACTTCTTAAACCTACATAGGGTCTTGAATCTGGCGTTTGATTTCTCTGCTGGTCGATCTAGTGTAGCCCAACAAAATAAATCTTGATAACAACACCTACTAAACTTCTAATTTAATCGGGGTTTGTATTCACATTATTCCACTACAAAAAAATAGCAAATCAGAAACGAAAATTTCCGTCTCTGATTTGCATAAGTTCCGTCTCTAATTGCAGTCAGAAACGGCATCGCTGATTCGATCAGAAACGGAAAACTGATTCCATTTCTAATTAGAGACAGAATAGAGGCGGAATAATTCTGTTTCTGATTAGAGATGGATTTAGAGACGAAAATTAGAAACAGAACAGAAATGGAATTTTTTTTGAAATGATACATTTGTAATTACATTCCGTCTCGATTACGTTGGTAATCAGAAACGGAAGCAGAGACGGAAATAATAAATTTATGAATTCGATCTCGATTCGATTAGTTGCTAATCGAAAACGGAATCGAGAGATGGAATGCAAAATGTCCGTCTCTGATTCCGTTGCTAATCAGCAACGGAATCAGAGACGGACAATTCCATTTCTGATTCTGTATCGCATTCCGTTTCTGATTAGCAACGGAATCAGAGACGAAAATAATCAGAGACGGAATTCTTATTTCCGTCTCTGATTCCGTTTGTGATTCATGCATATACTTGGAAAATTAAAGACGGGATAGCAACGGAATGTTTGAATTCCGTTGCTAATTCGTCTCTAATTTTCCTTTTCGTTTAATTTTCAAACATAAACATAATCCAATTGGTTCTCCAGCCTATAACTTGAAATTACAACCATAAGACCTACTCCATCGCCTGCACCCCTCCAACAACTCCTTGGGGGTGCTAACATCCCACAAAAAGCCAAATTTGACATTCATACATCGACAATATATATCAACAAATATTCAAAAGAGAAAAAAAAATGTAAAACTTAAAATTTGAAAAAGATTTATATATCCACGGAAAATTGTCTTGTACTACAAAAGCTCCAAATTTGTAAGTATTCACAAAAACCATCAATCATATTGTTCAACAACCACAAAAAAAAAAAGAAAACTTACAATCCTCAACCAAAAAAAAAACTTACAATCCTATAAATATGCACAAAAAGAATTAAGCTTAATAACCAAGAACAAAATCCATCTAATGTTCAACAGCTCCAATCACCAAAACTCCAACATGACTGGTCATAATAAGAAGAGCAATAAGGACTCCATATAATAACTATAACGCAGACTTTGAAGCACTTCTGATTCTCCATCTGAGGACAACAACCAGTGATAATGCATATTCACAGGGCTCCTTCCGAGCAGTCCTGAACCAAATAGAGAGCTAAATAGCGTCCAGGAATAGATCCACTCCAACGTCTGGTAAAAGCAATACACCACGCAACATCAAGAGCTTTCAAGGAAGTAAAAATATGTAGGAAAAGAAGGGGAGAGGCTCGAAAGTATATGGGGTTCCAATCGTCCAGTAATCCGAAATATGGACAAGCCTACCTCAAATTTTTAGTCTTATTTCATTCCTTGATAACATCACATACAAATTTCAACTTCAGTGTGATAGCTTAGCCTACTCGAATTGAGGCTCAACTGGTTTCAGGCTTTTGATGTTGCTGTTTTAAATACATAGGATTAAAATATGTATCAATAAAGATATAAATGTAAGTTGTTTATGCTCTTGTGGAACAAATGATTAATTAAGTTAAAATTGGAGACAACTAATTACACTTGAATAGATCCATAAATTGAATACCGAAGAAAGTACGTGCTAGAAATGACTCGAAACATAGAACGCGAGAAGTAAAACTACTGTAAACTGCAAGATCGTATAATTCAATATTTGAAGCCTAAATTTTTTATTTCTTTTTGGTTGTCCACTAATTCACAAATGCTTTACTGAGTGAAACAATTTTGAGGCCTGAATGCCGATCACTACAGATGAATACTTCTCAAGTAAAAAAAAATGTCAAGGCAAGTTCAACATGAGTTTTCGATTTCCATTCTCGAAAGATTAGAGAAAGACTTTTAACTAAATAATTCACCATAGTATGTGTTCTTCTAAGAAAGCAATTTCAAATAATCTGATAAACAGGATTGTCATGATCAATTCTTCAAAGTACGGCGAATTCCAAAATGGTTTTTAGTGAAAGATCAACCGTAAGTCTAGTTAAAACTTCACTAGAGGTCTTCCTTATCGAAAACAAATTATCACATTCCCTATGATTAATATGACACTAGATGGCACTCAAATGCATTTCCCGAGTCTCATGGATAGATCAATTAGTTGTGTGAGCACAGCATATACCATAAAAGCAAGTATAAGGCATATTGAACATGGAGAATTCGAGGAAAGGGGCAGTAAACAAAATATGCATCGTCAAATGCATCCTTAGTACTGATTGTATCTTTTATGGCAAACTAGTGTCTTAAGCATCATAAACAAGTAATTGAAAAGCATGATCGTTATGGTCATGACTTACTTAACAAGAGTACAATCAACCTGTAAGTTCTTGGCATTGCTCCGCATAAATTGGAAGCTCTGAAAGCAGTACTGTCATTGCAGTCCTAGTTTTTCATATAAGGGGAGCAATTGGGCAGACCAACGAATAGAGTAAGAAAACTGCAAATGCACGACACAAAGCGATTCAGCAAAAAAAAATAAAAATTGGAAACCTAGTAATCAGAGGCAGCATAACAGTCATAGCAAACAGTGAATTATCACACAAATGCTCTCATCTCAAAAAGACATTGACATGCCAAAGCATCAACTGTGAGATGCTTGAGGCTCTCACCTGTGCATTAATGATCTCTCGGCGTCTGTCTCTCTGCGAGCTATCTCATCAAGTAGCCATTTAGCAGTGCCTTCACTATTCACACACAATGTTGCTACAAAAAAGGATAATGACTTAGGTTAATGACCCTAAACCAATTTGGAACCAGCTATTCATATTCGTTGATGAGTAAAAATACAGATTAGGGAATTTCACAGAGCTAAACCCAAACTCTACAATGTTTCTTTCAGGAAATAGATGTTAACACCAGAAACTTCCATGGAAACTTGAATCATGTGCTATTAATGTCAAGTTATTACTTACACTTTTGAATCAATGTGCTTCTGTAAAATCAGATTTTGAGAAAAAATCGTGTAATGATACATATTCCAGTTTCAAGAGAGACAAAAATCGAGAAGCAAGAGCGTATATATTGTTTGAGTTTAAAGGATGAAAAACAAATATTTTGAGCTAATTTTGAACACGGTCAAATTTTTCCTGAATTAAACATATTGATAAAAGATCATAAGAATAAAAAGATCACTGGAAAATTGGTCATACCATTCCAATGTAGTTGGGGTCAACTACGAGGATCAAACTCTTCCATTGTAGTCAATTTAGCGCAATTAATGGAAAATTTGGTCATACCAGAAGCTAAATGTTCATGCCCATAAGTTGATAAAAGAAAGAGATGAACATACAACTAGAAAATAATGGCTGGACACTAGCAAAAGCGGAGATAGAATGATATACCAATTGTAGTCTATGAAACAAGTTCACAAATAAATCTCCTACCTTTCCACCAACAATGCTCCAAACCCCATCTGCACCCTCTTCAATCTCAGAGACACATGAACTATCGATTAATAGTTCTAATGGTGGGTTTTGTTAACAAAATAGTCCTTGCTTTAGTGGAAGTAAGGCAACAGGTACAGAAAAAACTAAAACTAAGACTGCTATGAGTAAGAGAATCGTAAATATTGTATATAAATAACTAAGCTAAAAAGATGAAAAAAACAAATATAAATCTTAGCCACTGCTGCCACTGCATTATAGATCAAGTGCACTGCTGCCACTGCATTATAGAAGCCCACTAGATATGCAAAATGCAATAACATGTATGACACAGAAAATGACAGCAGGGTAAAAGAAAAGAAATACCTTATATTCCTAGTTGTAAACTGAGCATTAGCCCATAGACAGCTCCGGAAGACCACTGTGTTTTTCCATGCCCATGCCTCATACCCTTTCTCCACTCTCCTTCATATATGCAGCCATCTGACCATATATACTTTCCCGAGCCAGCAATATAGCAGAGAACATAGCAGAGAAACCGAGTAAGGACACAGCTCCATAGAAGGAGGTTCCGATACGAAGCTAAATCCTTAAAAAAATGATTGTCAATAATATAATAATAAGGAACCAAAATTTTTGAAGTATACGGAACAAAAAGAAAATCTAATTAGAAGAATAAAATGGGGGAACACTGCAGCTAGATACGCAACAAGGACAACTGACCTTCATAGTAACAACCATGTTGCCCATGCATGCAAATGTTCGAAAGTAGGGATAAAATGAGGCTCCTTGTAAATCATGAGTGGTGTATCCCTAACATTCGAATCTGGGAAAGAAAGACTTGGAAATGCCATGTTCCTATCATCTCCGGAGCAATCAAATCTTAAATTAAGAATAATATGAGAATACATACTATATGGCATATATTACTACTAGTAATTTATTTATTTATGCAATGTTGTCAATAGGATCATGAGGAGTTGTGCTAGGTGATGGAGAAGTTGTGTTTGAATACCAGTTGGACCAAAATAGATATTTGAAGAAGTTGTGAACTTGTCTTGAGCAACACTAATCCCGCTGCAGAAGCAAAAGATCAAAGCACTCGTACAAATAGTCTAAACCTACTTGGGATTTGGCAGTAATATAGCATAATTTGACAATGTGACATGACCATATCAGATCATTAATTCAGATCAACATTTCAAAGCAACTTAAAATTCAATCTGATTGATGAAGTATATATCCTAGCACAAGTAGAGGCTAATATGTTATTCTAATGGTTGTAAACTATGAAATATAAAATAAAGAGCATATGCTTTCCCGAGTGTCTAAGCAATTCTAAGTGGATAAATTAAGGAAAGGTGACATCATGATTTAGACGAATAAATGCCTATCTATGGAGAAGGGAAATTATAGAACATGTATTCCGGGTTCAAAAAGGCAAGAAGACTTCTAAAGTTTAATAAACTTAACCCAAAATCGAATGCCATAAATTTTGCCTACGATAGGGTATCATAACTTCTCACTCTTCCCCAGAATTTGACTCCTTATTTTAAATCCCAAATAATGCATTAAATAAAATGTAAAGACAGAAAACTCATTTAAATAATGTCTCACTTTTAAACTTCTTTTTTAAATTCATTGTGACAAGTCAACAACTAAGATGCAATCCCAAACTTTTCAAAATTCACCAAGGAAAAAAATGCTAATTTCAAAAAGTATATGTTCAATGGGAATGACAGTAATCGTAATATTTGGAAATAAAAGCCCAACCACAATGAATAAAGCTGAAGAAACTAGAGCGCGGAGGGGGAAAAGAATTGAACTTACCTCGATTAAAGTAATCATCAACTATATGAGTTCAGACCAAATCAAGGAAAAAAATACAAGGTAGAAATACACAAATAATACCTTTGTGTAAAGTTCCTTTGCTTTTTCAAGATGGGTTGCTTCCAATTTTGGACCTCTTTTCTCAGGTCGAAGAGCATCATAGTAATTCCAATTTCCCTACCACATTCATAACAAGGACATAGATTAGGGGGAAGTAGAAAAATGGATATAATAGTTTCATATATTATTGCTTTCATGCAGAAAAGGTGTGAAAAGCATTTGATCCTTAAATCCTAATGCTTCAAAAAATGCTAATAAATAGAAGATAAAAAGTAGAATTGCGCAAGAGATTCACCAGGGCAAGGGTTGCAAAAAAATCTTTCCCATCAGTTGCCTTCCTAGAAGCTCTTAAAAAGTCATTTGATGCAATTAACAATGAGCGGCAGTGCATAAGAATAATTTCCATCAATTTGCATACACTGGAATTGTAGCCTAGCATATCTAGAAGCCTAAACCATACATTAAATTAGATGATGGGATTTTACATAAAACAGTGCCAGTAAAACTCCTGCTAACCTCAAATTCTCCCCTTTCAAAATGAAGAATACCAAACCAACCTGGGAAAGGATTATGGGCCCGCCTTGAGAGGCATAGAGCTTCTCCTGCTTCATCATATCAACAATCTTCGCCGTGAACTTTTGCATCTTTCTACAACATGAATAAGAACAAATAACAATAAAATAACTACGAATCCGCAAAAACTAATGTGTCAAAAATCAAAAGGCACGAAACAAACATAAAGGATACTCTTTTATATGTATTACCTCAGTTTCCATGGTTAAGTGCGTTTTGAAATGAAATGCTCCATTTTCCTCTATGACTAAAGGGCTCACCAGTGCCACCCCATACACATCATGAATCCATCTCTGCGTCCAACACTGAATTAACCAAGTAATTGAAAACAATGGAATAAATTCACATACCTGAGTGTATGAGAAGGAAACCAGTCGTGAATTACTAAGCCATCTAAAACCCCTAACAATGCCATTATGTACACAGAAACTCGCTGCAACCGCATGGGCAGAAACATCAATGACGACAATTAGTGAAACAATCATATAGCAATCTTTCATGAACAACCTAGGACCAAGTAAAAAATTGACAGTGAGAGCTTCAGATTATGTCAATATCACTCGAACAAGAGATTCATAACTAATCGATAATATAAACGGTAGCCTCAAAATAGTACACACAACATGCAACAAATGAACTTGTAAAGTGCATTGGCTCTCAGGCCTCACATATGCATATATGTACAAGTATTCGTTAGGGGTTTTTCATGAGCTGAACACGATTCTTTTTGCTACACCTTCACAAACATCTCTACGCCAAGCAAATGTAACATCTGCAGTAGGGTAAGAAAGAAGAAGTAAATGGATTGGGAAAAAATTCTGAACAACTATCCAATGAAACATAAAGGAGTATCAATCTAAATATGCACAAAAAGAAGTGTCAATCATAAAGTAATGCGAAGAATTGCTAAAGTTATCTACAAAAGAAAAGGTATAATCTCATAATTTACACAAACAACACACAAACAACAAGAAAAGTACCTATGTATCACCAAGCTGCTCATCTCTCGTAAGCCACTCTTGCGTCTCTCGCTCAACATTGTCCCCTTGTTGTGGTGGATTAACCGGATCTATTTGCGGCAGCTGTTGCTGGTCATGAGGTGGTGGTGGTGGTGGTGGTGGTGGTGGTGGTTGCTGAGATAGGCCTGCTCCGTCCATGTTCATCCCGAGATGCTGATGCATGAACTCCATAACCTTTCGTAATTGCTCTACAACGACATTGAACTCTGCACGCGGCACCATATCCGGCATCTGGGACGTGCTAGCACCAGGATCTGCATATCTCCTCTTCTTTCTCCCTAAAGACCCGAGACCGTAGACACGTCTTTTGGGACACTCACCCGCCACATTGAGGTACACCGCCTCATCATCCACCGATTGGTCCGGTGTAGCCTGGGTCAGCTCCTGACGTCTCCTCTGGAGCCTATCCTGCAGATATCAACAACAAACAACATGCATTATATGGTTTAAAGTAAACTTAATACTATTTAACATTTCATTTCTATACTTACATAGAACCGCTCTGATCTAGTATCGATGAATGTCATCCCGTCGTAATTTACGGTGTAGAGATGCAAATACAATTTATTCACAGTAGGTGGCGTCTCGGATGAATCAGTCTGCGTACAGGACCAATCATAAACTCAACATAGTGAACAAGTGTATAAATGTAAAAAATAACCAAGAGGTTAAAAAAAACATACCAATCTTTCATGGATAGTCACAAAAGACACGGAACCACCACCGTGCTTCGAGGGTCCAGTCCCGGGGCCTTCGACCTCAGTGTTCCTATTCTCTGTCGCTTGCCTAGACCTGGCAAGGAAGTCCTCGTTCTCCTAGTACTCCAAGTATCTCCTCCATGCCTCATCTGTAACATACACTGGCTGCACACGATTCTTCTTTAACTTGTGCATCAATGCGGTGTACCTTGTGCCTGCAAGCCTGTCGTACGCCGCTCGAATGAGATCCTCAGGAATCGCGTCATCCCATCTAAAAAATACCTACAAAATGGTGATTGCAATTGTTACGAGACATTGAGAAAATAGTATAAATCATAAGACATTTAGTAGTCTTGTTTACCTTCCATTGGCGCCAGTATTGGTCTTTATGATGAGTCGGTACCGACTTCCAACAATACCCTTCAGGAATCATCTATCTTTTGAAAACTTTTGTCATCCTCCGTGAACAAAAAATGAGAAGGATGCAACTCACTGTGTTTCACGAACATGCATACCATCTTAACTACTTCTTTAATAATTTACATCCATATTTAAAACGACATATATGAATCAAATAAAAACTTACGTATCATTGGCAATCAGTCTGATCGGGATCCCCTGCACGCGAGGGGGCTCCATCCCTGTCCTCTGAGGTGCCCGCGGAGGGCATGTCACCTCCAACCCTGCTCTGCCGTCGTATTGTAGGGATGCTGCCGGTGATGCTGTGGCTGGGGGTTCAGGCCTCGTGGGTAAAGGAGTCCTTGATGTTGGCGATGGTGACTAGAACTGCGAATTTGGTATAGTCCTTGATGACGAAGATGATGGTACAGACGACGCCGACGGTATGGAAGGCGAATGTGACGCTGCGGCAGGATCGTGCTCGAGAGAACGAGAAGTCGGAATCGATAATGCAGGAATCGACCCACGACCTCGACCGCCAGGACCTCTATGGACCCCTCGTGTGGCACGACCATGGCCTTGATCGATATTTCGCATCCAGAGGTCGGTGTTGCACCTCTTCCGACTGGACGATGTCCTCCTAATGGTATACCTCGACGTGGGGGATGATCACCTCCCGCCATGAAACCTAACAAAGTACCAATAAAATTTCAGAGAAGAAGGGCATACAAAAATAAGTAATTAAGTCTAAATGATGGGAATTAATAACACAAGATCCATGCTGATAAAAGTAACTAAATGATTGGACATCGACATAACATAGACATACATTATTCGCTATCATCCGTTTCAAATTCACTCTCATGAGTAGAAGTTGATGATTCTTCTTCTGAATCATCTCCACTATCAACAATGAAGTCATTGACTTCTTCACTTGTACCCGCTTCAACAATGACTCGAGTCCCATTCGGATCATCCAGATTTTTGATATCCTGAATTGCATCGGCGACTACGCACGTGGTGGGCATCCCATCTTGGAATGCAATCTCTGCCGAGCCCTGGTCATTATCGTCTTTGCTAGTTTCCTCGTCAGCGAATTTTGGTTGACAACAACAAACTGCTAGCCATTCTTGTCGGTCGTTCTTCATAGAAGGGTACGAAAGGTAGTACACTTGAGTGGGTTTGCATTGCTAGTACAAATGGCTCGTAGTTGTTATATCGTCGACTTCGATGAACCTCTACCAATTGAAGTGTTGGGTGAGTCCTCACACCATGATTCGGTGTAGGGTCATACCATTCACACTTAAACAAGACCACACGCTTGAGGCGGTATACTCAATCTCCACAACCTCTTGCGGTACTCCATAATAGTTATGGGAAACATCGGCGTAGTTTGAACCCTTCACCAAAACACTGCTGCTCTGCGTCGATCTATTAACGTCATATGTTGCGGAGTGGAACTTATACCCATTCACTAGGTAACCAGGGTAGACAGTACATGATCGACTAGGACCAACAGAAAGATCAACGAGCATCTCGTCTATGATAGAATTCCGAGCCTATTCACAAAAAATTAGAAATGTAATAAGACACATTACTTATGAAAGGAATTTATGAATCTATAACGTACAAAAGTAATAACCTTATATATGTTTGAAACCATATGGGGAAGTTGTGCTCTAGACTACCATCAACTTCCGACTCCCCCATTGCTTGAGTGATTTCATCGACGAAGATCCTAGAAGAAACAAACATGTACATGGGATGTCTTACTAAAAGATGAACAATGAATGTACTGCATTATTGAATGAAAGTGACGGACATACTGAATGTAAGGAGCGATCTCTGGACAATTGAGCAATATGTACGAATGCGCGGCATTATATTCCTGCTCCGTTAAGTACCGCTCCTTCGACTTGCCCATGGGTTGACCAGGATAAGTGAAA
Organism: Stephania yunnanensis; assembly: GCA_039657365.1. NCBI lineage: Eukaryota > Viridiplantae > Streptophyta > Magnoliopsida > Ranunculales > Menispermaceae > Stephania > Stephania yunnanensis. The sequence goes on along the minus strand of CM077585.1, from coordinate 44,656,883 downwards.
ATTGAGAAATTGCCCACAAAATGCGGTGTGGGCCCGAGACCGCCATCGTCGTTACGTTGCACTTTGTCATGCAACGTAAAGACGTGATCTTCGAAGTAGTAAGAACAAAAGGATGTGACCTCTTCGACCAAATAAGCATTACACATAGAGCCCTCTACCTTCGCTTTGTTCCGCACATTGTTCTTCAAATGTTTAAGGTACCTGTAGGCATGTTATAGGAAATGTTGATTTAAAACTTATTGAATGGGAAAATAATTTCAAGGGCTCAAGATAGTACCTCTCAAATGGATACATCCATCGAAATTGAATGAGACCGGCCAGACGGGCCTCGTAGGCCAAATGGATTGGTAGGTGTTCCATAGAGTCGAAGAAGCTTTGAGGGAATATTTTCTCCAACTTGCAAATGATTTTTGGTATTTCAGACTCTAAGACCTCCAATTCTTTGAGACTGACACATTTCGAAGTTAGGGATAAAAAAAGGCTTAATTCGCTAATTGCAACCCAAACCGGGTTTGGGAGGAGTTCTCTGAATGAAATTGGTATCAACCGTTGCATGAAAATATGACAATCATGACTCTTCATGCCGAACATTCGCAGTTTCTTTGGATCCACACATCGACCAAGATTCGAAGCGTAACCATCAGGAAAATGCAACTTTTCAACCCACTCGCACAATTTTTATTTTTTTGATGTATCAAGAGCATAGCATCCAAGGTTGTAAGTATTTGTCGCCGAATCAATGTGTAGAGAAGGTCGGTGACAATATTCACAAATATCTTGTCTCGCTTTCGCACTGTCCTTACTCTTACCCGGTACACACATAATAGTGTTGAATATGTTGTCAAAAACATTTTTCTCGATGTGCATGACATCTAAGTTGTGGCGGATCAAGTTTGTCTTCCAATACGGCAAGTCCCAAAAAATATTTTTCATCCTCCATCTCGAATTCTTAGCTATCCGCCCATTCACATAATCAGCTCCGATTTCTGTCACCTTCATCAAGCCTAACGATTCAATTTCTGCCAAAATTTCTTCACCAGAACGCAAAGCGGGCGGATCATCATTTATGACCATTTTGCCTCTAATGAATTTTTTTTTGTCTTTCCTAAATGGTGATGACTTCGCCAAGAAACGACGTTGACAGTCGAACCACGATGTCTTACCACCATTTCGCAGTTGAAATGCATTTGTATCTTCCATACAATATGGACAAGCGTACTTACCGTGTGTGCTCCAACCAGACAATATGCTATACGCAGGGAAATCACTAACAATCCATAAAAGGGCAACTCGCATGAGAAAATTTGTCTTTGTGGACACGTCGTATGTAATCACCCCATTGTTCCATAAATCTAGCAACTCTTTCACAAGCGGCTGAAGGAACACGTCGATTTTCTGCTTTGGGCTGGTCGGTCCAGGAACGATAACCGTTAAGAACATAAACTCAGATTTCATGCACATCGACGGTGGAAGGTTGTAAGGAGTCAATATCACGGGCCATGAAGAGTACGATTTCCCTGAAAGCCTAAATACTTGAAAACCATCAGTGCACAATCCTAAACGAACATTCCTAACCTCGGCGGCGAAGTCTCTATTGACGTCATTAAAATGTCTCCAAGCAATCGAATCAGAACAGTGTTGCATAACATCTTCTTGCGAGGAATGATCTCCATGCCGTCGCATATGTTTTGTCGTTGAGTCAGACGCATAAAATCGTTGCAACCGAGGGCCCAAAGGGAAGTAGTACATTTTTTTGCAAGGGCGTTTTTTTGTGTTCCGACCACGACCTCGTCGATGTGCAATGTAGCGCGATTTCCTACAAAATTTATATGACGTCAACTCAGAGTCCACTCAATAAATCATACATTGGTCCTCACGACAATTTATTTTCTCAACAGGTAGACCTAGACCTCGCATTAGTCTTTTAGTGGCATAAAAATTTTCAACCAATGAATTGTCATTTGGCAAACAATCCTTCATGAATTTAATGATTTCATTATACCCTCGTTCAGATATATGATGTTCAGACTTGATCGCAAGTAATCTTGCCATTGCGGACAACGTTGTCATGGTTTCGCAACCCGGCCACAATTGTTCGCTACTTCCATCAATCATGTCATATAGTTGGCATGCTTGGGGGTTTGGTGATTCTTCCACGTGATTCCAATTGAAACTTGGACCTGCCACGTTATGTAGCATCTCGCGGTAAGTTGTCGGATCGTCTCCTCCCACATCAGCATCATCAATATGGTTATCCATTTGGTAAAAGTTTTGCGGGCCTTCATCTCCGTTCTCACCATGTTCGTACCAACAGTGATATCCCGGAACAAATCCATACCTACATATGTGGTACTCAACCATTTCGACGTCCAAGTACGGTATAAGTCGACATTTCTTAAAATTGCACGGACATCTAATCTTCCTTTCACTTTGGTATGTAGGATAATGTTGCTTAGCAAATGATATGAATTCTTTAACCTTCGCCGCGAATTCAATTCGAACGTAGCCGTTGTCAAGCCGGTTGTACATCCAGTCTCGACTTGTAGACGACATTCCTATTGAAGTGTTGTGCAATTAAATTAGTCAACTAGTTTCATAATTTTCGACGGTACATGGCAACTTGCGTGTTCAACTAACACAATTTATAAATAATAAGGATATAAAGAAAACTTATTCAACATGTTTGACACGTGTAATGTGGCGACCTTAATTCCAAAACTACGGTCGCTCGACCTTAACCGCCATTTAACCCTCTTTAAATACCGAGCCAAGTTAAGCGACGGCTTAATAAGCCTTAACTTTTGGAATAATTTATAGACATTGCCTAACTATTTTCTACGCCAATTAAATTTTTCCGTGGAACTAGTCGAAGGCCCATTAAGTCAACTTAGTTATTTCAAATATTCAAACTTTACACTTCTAACGAAATTTCCATAGAGTTTCCTTTGTATTTCGAGATATCAAATAAGTCCCAAAATACCTGCAAAAGTTCTTCTAAAACTTATGCAGGTATATCCAAATGCAATAAGGTTTATTTATCCACATAAATATTTTCTGTGTCTAATATTTAATTCTAAGACTTATTTCATTTCAATTAGTTACCCGAGTTAATCCTTGTGTTATAAATGTTTAAATAAGAAAATACATAATAAAATTACAACCATTTTCATACGCAAATGAAAAGGCCCTATGAGTTTTCTACGCCTTCCCTTTCACAATCCTATCACGACAGCTAAGCTACTTGGAAAGAGAAGTGTGGTGAGCAAAAATGTCAATGTCTAAGTAAAACACTACTCCACATTACCATCAATCATCCAAGTAATACCTAGTATATTCAGAATTAGATTTTCATATTTCAGATCATCGCACCTATTATCATTTTTTTGGCATTTCAGAATAGCAAAACCAAACATAATAAAATAGCAAGAAAAAAAACAACAATGCCTAACATGATAAATTTGAACAAAAATATTGAATGAAAATTCATGAATTCATTAGATTGAAAGGAAGTGGAAACTTGTTCTTTTTATAAATGTTAGTTGAACACCTACATAACACATCAAGAGAGACACCGAACATATAACAAAGACATCAAGATATCACTTATGATATATGAATAGTTATACACATCAAGATATCATAAAATAGCAAAGGAGACTTACTGGTGGCCATTGGCCCTACTTTACAAGGTACTAATTGAAATTATCCAACGTTATATCAGTTCCACAGGCATTTAAACGATAAGGAGTTTAAAAGGGAACTGCTAAAAAAATCTTAGTGAAGAAATACCATAATGGATTCCAAATTAAACATCAATCACTACTAAAATGAATCCAAGCATATAAACTAGCATGGGAGGATTGATAATAGTTCAAGCCTCACTTACTTCGTTTGCCGCATTATTTTGACTTGTTGTAGAGATTTCTCAAGTGAAAATACTTAAGTGATGAACTTCTTTAAAATGACTACTTCTTAAGTACCTCAGTTGTTGATCTAAAAAAATAAAAATAAATGGTTATAACATAAGAGATCTTTTTTCTATGCGTAGGTTTTAATACTATTTACCTATTTAGTTTTTATGTAATAAACAGGGGTCTTCATATGGGTTTGGGTTATCACTTGTCACAGGGTCAACACTTCAACTTGCTCAATAAGTTCAGATTCACCTAACTTTCAACAATCCATATAATATTTAATAACGAAAAGTAATAGAAATATCAACAAATTAATGCTAACATGATATTTAAAAACATATAATCAATATAAAAACAAATTCAAGTCGTTCATTTATTAGCTATTACACAGTGATAGCTAATAAATGGAATTTAAGTTCATAGCAAATGGTGGTAGAACAAAATATACATCTTTATGAAAGTTCAGGGACCAAATGTATAATAATAAAAATTCGGGTACCAAAAGCATAAAAAACACAAAATCCAAAGACCAAATTATGGGTTTTGCCTAATAACTATAAGATATATTCATAAACTACCAGGGAGCATAATCTTTTTGCTCCCAAATACTAATTTCAATGAAAAAATACAACGCTAACTTACCATCCATGATGGAACCAGTATATAAAATAATTGAGATTAAGAGTTTGAAATTCTATTAACTTCTTATAAGAATTTTCAACAAGATTATAATGAAACTCAAGAGAAGTTCGAGGCATAATCTTAACAAGAACCATATACAAACGCGGATTTCCACAAGACTCTGAGCTACAAAAGAAGGTGAAGAAATCACCATCAGTGAGAAAAACAGAAATATTGGTTTCAGATAGAACTAAAAGACGGTGCAAATATCAGGTAACCATCATACAAAGCACTAGAAAGAATCACTTACGCTTGTACCACACTAGAAGCGATGTCAACGAGAGGACATATAGCACGACACAACAGAGTGATTTATATTTGAAAAGCATGCGATACGAGTCCGAGCATCGATATCACGACAGAAAACTGAAAGCAAAGGTACAGCACTAGGGAGAAATGAAACAACAAAATATTTCATGAATTTTTCAGGATCGAATCAAACAACATTTGCTATGAACTAAATACCGGATAAACAATGGAATTCTATATAAAAAGATTTCTAAAGCACCTGAATAATTATTCTCAGTGATTGTGTAAAATAGGTATTTTTCCCTTTTCTTTTAGTTGCAAGAGCTACGCGTTTTGAACGATCTGGAACAGCTTCTGTTTCAAGTCATCCTAAACAAGAAATAGGATTTGCTTTTTATCAAATAGAAGTTTCGACAATGTATCCATTTTAAACATCGAAACACATGATCATGGCAACAGAATACAAAATTCTTACCATAAACAAAATGCTGACAGAGATCCATCACCAAGCAAGAGACGGCGAGACCAGATAGAGAGAGTTGAAAGCCGATGACGGAGACCACCGCGACGAGACGGAGAGACCCGAGAGTGACGGCGAGACCATAGATACTAGAGAGAGCAGCGGAATCAGAGACGGAGAGACGAGAGTTGAGAGCAAAGAAGGAGACCGATTTGGGAGATTTGGACGGGACGATCGAACGGGATTTGGGGATTTTTGGGGACGATCGAACGAGATGATTTCTGGGGAGGGGACGATCGATAGGGTTTTGTTGAGATGATTTGGGGATGATTTTGGGGAGGGAACGAGATGAATGTTGGGGGGTTTTTTTCTTTTTCGTTTCGGTTCGGGGGGGGGGGGACCTCGAATCAAGTTCATCAAATCCCGAGATTTGATGAACAGTCATAAGAAACGAAATATTTGGTGGGAATGTTGGCGCCATTTTTTAGAGACGGAATTAAATCCGTCTCCATTTTCGTCTCTATTTCCGTCTCTGATTCGTCTCAATTCCGTCTCTAAATGAGTCCGTCTCAATTCCGTCTCTAACTTTTTTTTTAGCAACAGAAATTATTTCCCTTTCTAATTCCGTTTCTAAATTTTATTTTCCTTGTAGTGTTCGAGTCTATATCCTTTAAAACGACGACAATATTCTCTTCACTCTATTTCTAGTTCAATCTCCTCATTATCCTCTTTCTAGTTAGGTGAGTTGATTTGATTTGTATTTTATGTTTGATATTTTGTTCAGGATCCTTTTAGTTTTTCCATTTTCACCGATTTTCTTGTTATATGGAAAGTCTCAAACAATTTTGTTTTTTTCTTGTTATTTATTATTATAGATTTTGATGTCTTTTGTCTTGTGTTACTTTTGATGAATTAATGCTCGAGTTGAAATTCAGGCAGGCCTCTTTTCCAATAATAAAATAGAAAAGAGGGTGTTAATCAACTCGCAAAGTAAATGTTCTTATGCTCTTCAGACTTGCTGAGATTCGATCTTTGAACTGAGTCTAGTAACGCCTAAGCACATCTCTTCTTACCCCTCAAATCAAAACCAAATAAATGTCGAGTTCTTTCGATTATGTATCAAGATTTGTGTGCATGCCTGTCGAGGTAGCTTCAAAGCTCAAATGGCAAAAGCAACTGCATAGCAAGCCCATATGTATGTGATGTCATCCATGTAAAAAAAAACCACCACATATGTTGTAACCTGAAATGGTTTATTCAATTGAAGTTTTAATAAATTTTTGGTTATTTTTTATAAGCGGGGCATTCAATTGAGATTATAATAGACTTTTGATTACTTTTATAAGTGGATAATTTTTTAAGTTTATATATTTTTGTAGCCTTTTAAAGATTTGATAAACTTTTATATATAATTTATTTTGATGACTTGTATTAATATTTAAAGATTTTAGGACTTGTGAACTTCTTAAACATGATGTTGATTGATATTACTAGACTTTTGTGGTTTTTATCATGAAACAAATATTTGCTTCTTATTAAAAAATAGAAGAATAATTGTATTTTCTTTCTTAAGAATTTTTAATAATTTTCGAAAAAGTATTTTTGTATTTTAATTCTAAAACCATATAAACATATTAACGAATTACTATCAAGGAAATAGCATAACTAATAAGTAAATAAATATAAAAAAAGAAATAGGTAAATAAAACATCTTTAGTGGCAAAAAAGAATCAAGCAAAATCATTGCAAATGTTATTGTAAAAATTTTGCATTATTATTTTTCCTTAAGAATGGTAGTTTAAATTTTTTAAAAATGACTTGTTGCATTTTGAAAACAATTATATGCTTATTTTCTCCAAAAATAATAAAAATACACTTTTTTGAGATTTTAATAATACACTTAATAATAAATAACTATCAAAACTATTTTGTTAAAAAAACCTTAAAAAAAATGTACATTAATGCAAGAATGAAATCTTGTTAGTAATGACATCATTTTCATTATTATAGACATTAGAGTATAGTAGGTGAACGATGAAATCTATCTAGTTGTTGAGTGATTGGATAAGTCGATTGAAACAATTAATAAGAAAAGACTTTTATGAACAATGAAGTCCTTATTGAAGAAGAGAACTGACAATCTTAATGAACAATGAAGTTCTTATTAAAGAAAAGAACCAACAACCTTTATAAACAATGAATTACTTATTGAAGAAGAGAACTAACAAACTTAAAAGTCTCTAAAAGTTTTTGAGTTGAGTTGAGGAGAAGTTGAAGATTTCCTTATATGTATTTTTATACAAAAAGTCTATAAAAGTCGAGATTTGTAATTAAATTACAAAAGTCACAAAAAAATTAAATACATATTTTTTACTAACTCTCTAAAAGTTTAAATTGAATACCAAAAACTTATAAAAACTTTTTAAAAGTCTATAAAAATTCACGTTGAATACAATTTATTTTGATAATCTCTCTAAAAGTTTTTATTGAATATACCTAACATTTTTAGTCATTAAAAGTAAATAAAAGTCCATTAAAATCTCAATTGAATGTACTTTTTTTAATATGCTCGGACTGTGTACAACATCCGAATTGCAAATCAAATATTTGTGGATGGTTTGGTTTGTCATTTTTTAGTCGGGTGTGGGGTGCGGGGAAGGGAATCAGAATGTCTTGTACCCCGCTATTCCATTAAAGATTAGAGATTACACAATGTATGTAAATATTAAAAAAAAATAAATGCTTTGTAAGTTTTTAGTGAGGTGTGGGGAGTGGGAAAATGAATCATAATGTCTTGTACCCACTATTCCATTAATTAGAGATTATACAATGTATTAAAATATTAAGAATAATTAAAATTTTCATAATTTCAAGAGTTAAGAAGTGTAAATTACTTAAAACAATAACGGGATTCGGTTTGATGTGCTCCGTCTTTAGTTGTTTGCGGTAGATGCAAATTGCTAATTAATCCATACCTCATTTTTTGACTTTAAAAAATGAGACTAAAACACAATCTATAAAAACCACATTGACTATCTTGATTTGTCTAGTTTAATATGTTTTTGCTGATTTTAGTAGTTTTGTGCGCTTTTAAGGAGATTATTGCTCAGAAGTTGGGGGCGGTTCTTAAGGTGGAAATCAGTTAACTAATTTTTTGTTGATTTGATTTTAGGGAAGCAAGTGAGCATGATTAAGATGCTTGTGAAAAGAACAATTGAGGAGTCAGGTGAGATCAAACGCTGGTTTAATTTTTTCGCTCACACTTAAATGCGTATGCATGGTGCTTCAAAAAGTTTATATATTTTTTAATATGACAAATAACATAATATATCTTAACTGTTTTAAATTTTTTACAAATTTATCGTAACGTATTTTTGCAAATTCATCCTAACATTTTAGGTATTTTACAAATTTATCTTAACATTTTATCTTTTATAAATTCATCCTAGCGTTTTAGTTTTTCAAGGTAAATAACATAATATATCATAACATTTAAGGTTTTATACAAATTTATTCTAATGTTTTTATTTTTACAAATACATCATAACATTTTGAAATTGTGTAAGTTGTATTCTATGAAAACTTGGGTTGATTTGGGATTACATTTAGTTTTACCCATCTTGTTGCAAATGAGAATAATTTCTCTCAATTTATCATGTTCTCGACTGCAATTTGTAAGGATGGAAACTTAAAAGGAGAGATTTTTAGACAAATTTGTAAAAAAACTAAATCTTTAGGATACATGGTTGTAAAAATTGAAACTCAAGGATAAATTTATAAAAAACTTAAGAAGTTATGCTGAATTATAAAAACTAAAAACGTCAGGATAAATTTATAAAAATTGAAACGTAAAGATACATTTGAAAAAATTGAAACGTAAGAATATATTTGTAAAAAAATTTAAAACATTAGAATGAATTTACAAAAAACTGAAACAATAATATATATATATATATATATATAAAATCTTCTGAAAAGATTAATGAGGTTGCGACATGTGGCATGTTATTGGTGTGTTATAAATTAGAACACAAACTAATCGACTTTATTTAGCATAGCTATTTTTTATTTTTTTTATTTTTTTCATTTTCTTCCCCTTTTTAAAAAACAAAACTGATTGTGTTAAAACACAGCATATATTTTCGATTTCTTTCTTTCGCTAATTCCAAATGCAATAATCGACCAACCCGGCCAATTTGTTACAAAATTACAAGTTTTTCATGGTCAATATTCTTCTGTATATGTATATGCATACCTACTTTTTGCTATATCTAAGTCAAACACTCGCTTACTAAAATCGATTTAAGAGGTGTGTCTTTTTTCATATTGGTTTTTGTTTTTACTTTTTGTTATTTTGTTTTTTAATGCAATTTCGACCTAGCTATTAAGTGAGCAATTACAAGTTTACTAACATTTTGTGAACATATTTAACTAGACCTACATAAAAGACTTACTATTAATTAGGAGTCCTTATGGTGGTTTAGCTTTTTTTTCTTGGTGAATTGATTTAGCTATTTAGTTTCACCATGTATTGACAAAAAAAAAAAAAAAAAAAAACTTTCAAATTTTTTGCTTTTTTCTTTGATTTGGCTTTTCGACTATTTTTTTCCTAATTAATATAGCGAAGTCTTGTTTTGAAGCCCAAACGGGTGATTACAAGCTCACAAGGAACATTCTTGACCCGTTAAGTGACATATTTCTTTCAATTACAAGCTCACAAGGAACAATTGCAAGCATTCAAATGTTTTGTGGACATATCTAACTGTAGGTACATATTTGACCCACTATTAGTTAGTAATCTTTACAGTGATTTAGGTATTTAGTTTCACCACGTATTTAATTCCCATAAAAAACTTTTTATTTTTATTTTTTGCTACTGTTTTGGATTTTGATTTTTCCTATTATTATTTTTTTCAATTAATAAGGAGTTTTTTTTTTTTTTTTTTTTGAAATCCAAAATGAGGAGCAATTTTGACTCATTAAGTTACAAGATCCTCTCAATAACTAACTCACAAAGAGTAATTACAAGCATAGTAACATTTTTGAACAAATCTAACCAAACTAACATGAGTATTTATCTAAATTCGACTAATTAATGGTACCTTAATTCAATTTATTCGAGTTTAGGACGGGCTTGGATAAAAAAAAGTATTGTCCAAATCCATTCTATATAGTGGGGTTTTAAAATTCTAAAAAAATTAGGATTTGAAAAGCGTCATACTCATTTATTATATATTTTATTAAAGAAATATTGGTAATATTCTTGACCTTTTGCATATAAGATATATATATATATATATATATTCCGTTTGATATCCATTGGACAGAGATGCTTTCTCTGTTGGATATTTAATGAATGTGTTAAGCTGGACATATACTTTGAAATTATATTTTTATCACAACCCAAAAATATATATTTCAAATGTATAATAAATAGGCAGCTAAATGGGCACCTTTAAATTTATTTTTGTAATTTATTTAGTAATCACTAAACGAGTATTATATAATAACTTTTAAATAGGTTACAACTTTGTATGAGTATTCGTATGGATATGATAATTGGGTTTGGGACAGGGATGGATACTGGTAAGGAAAACTTCTAAGAGTACCATAGTTATTTACATCCCTATAAGAGTTTAGTAAAGGCTATTTTTTGAAAAAAAAAATGAAAAATATAATAGTTACTATTTTAGAAAAAATCAAAAAATAAAATAACTATTGTTTTAGTAAGGAAAATAATATATGCTAATTAGGATTCGGCAAAAAAATTACATCTTAAACACAAGCTGAATTTGTATACAAAAATTTATTTTTTGATTGAGTTGTATGAATTTTTTTCTACAAGTAATTTAATTTATATTATTCTCGGGTTCAAGCCCATCATAAATTACATTATTCTCTAATATATATAGATACTCGAGGTGAGGTTATGTTGTTGTATAGATACTCGGTCTTGCCCTCGCGCAAAGCGCGAGATGACGATTAGTTTGTAATAAACTTAAAACGTTAGGATATATTTATGTTATTTTTTTTTATAAGTTTATTTTAAAATCTTGATTAAATGGCATTAAAAAGTTAAAATAAACTCATTTGCAACAACATTATTAAAACTAATTCCAATATAAATCAACTCAAACTTATTTATATGATATAGTTTACATAATTTCAAAAGGTTAGGATATATTTATAAAAATTGCAATGTTAGGATAAATTTATAAAAATACCTTGAAGGTTTAGAATATATTATGTCATGTATCCTTTTTAGTAATATCTATTATGTAATTGTTGAGTTTAAAGAATTTCTTTTCTGTTTATTTAGATTTAACATTAGGGTCCACAATAGTGTCTTTTTTGGAGTTAAACGGTCGATGTTAACCTCCTCCAATCGTAAGAGGTTGGTGAAAATCAATCATGTAATAATTATCAACTAATTAATAACTGATGTGAACTAGAATTTTTTAATTTAAAAACTCGAAAACTAAGTGTTTGTTGTACAATAGTGGGTCTATCTTGAGCTAAACAAAGTGACAACTATTGCACAAGATGGTTTAATAGTTATGGTTTCCACATTTTAAAAAATGTTGAAATGACATTTACATTTTACCATTGTACCACTTAACCATTGCTAATGACTTAGGCAATACATTTCTTTATCGTATTTTGGAGCACTTCCCTTGTTGTGGTTAAATTATAATATAATGCTAAAGTGATCCATTACGAACACTCGTGATGAGCACGCACCTTTATTTTTTAATTTTTTGGTTGAAGAGACTGATAGTGCGAGTAGGCAGGAAGAAAGCGGTGTGTGGGAGACAAAATTGAACAAGAAAAAAAAAACAAGATATGTGTTTTTCATGAAATAAGGTGGGATTAGTTTTTTATTCATCAAATAGAGGGGATTACTTTAAAATTACAAAAGTAATGTATAACTCATTTTAAAAAGGAGCTATTGATGATGAGGCGACGTGAAAGGAACTTATATGAATAGATCCTTTTGAAAATGAGCTATCTATACAAAATGCTAAAGTGTAAGAAAGACACCTTTTGAAAAGATGTTATTTGTTCAACTCAAATATCGCACATTAAGGTGGAGAACCCATGCAAACGACACATGCGTATCGAGACGGACAACCTGCGTCATTCGCGTATCTCGAGGTAGACAATCATGTAAACGACACGCACGTATATCGACGTGGATAACCCATGCAAACATCACACATGTATCTTAAGGTGGAGAATTCATGCAAACGCCACATACGTATGTTGAGGTGGGCGACCCATGCAACCTCATGCAATTCATGCAACGTCACACAGGTATCTCAAGGGGTGCAACTCATGCAACCTATTACAATCCACACAAACGTCGTGCACGTATCTCGAGGTGGACAACCCATGTAACCTCGTGCGATCCAAGTAAATCATGCAAGTGTCTCGCACGTGTGTCGAGGTGGTAGAGCCAATGCAAACGTCGCACACGTGTCTCGTGATTGACAACTCATGGAAACGACATGCACATATGTCAAGGTGGCGAGCCATGCAACCTCGTGCAAACCATTCAAACGTCACACACATATCTCGAGGTGGACAACTCATGCAACCTCGTGCATTCCATGCAACCATGCAAATGTCAATCACATATTTCGAGGTAGATAACCCATGCAACCTCGTGCAGTCCATGCAAACTATCCAAACATCATGCACGTAACTTAAGGTGGACAACTAATGCAAATAACGAACGCATATCTTGAGGTGGACAATCCATGCAAACCTCATATTAATATCTCGAGGGGACAACCATGCATATCCACTACAGACCATGCACCCCATGCAAATGTCACATACGTATCTCAAGGCGAACAACCCGTGCAACCCATAGTAACCATGCAACCCATCCTTTAAATTTTTGTTTTACTTCTATCTCGTGATGATAAGAAGAGATACGAAGATAAAAATAATTATAGGCCAAAACCACGATATTTCTTTGTCTAGAATTTAAAATTAAAACAGTAAGAATCTCTTGAGAAATAAGTTCGTTCCATGAAAAGGTTGTACACAACAACTTCATTTACCTAAAAAAAAAATTGAAAAAAATCACCACGAAATAAAAAAAACTCATCATACAGGTTTATTTCGATGGTTACGTCGACGTTGATGCTCCGTGATGCAAATCAGTCACACTCTATGTCTAGTTGGACGTCGTGTTTGTACATCCGGTTGAGGTTGTTGATCTTGTATTGAGTTTCGAGTCGATTAATGTTCTTCCTCTGGTTCACTTAATTCACCTATGGTAATAATGCTTCCAAAAATAAGAGGTTGAACCATTCTAAAATACTAACTTCCTGTATGTAGTTGGCTAAAAGGAACTTGAGGCCGCGACATCCTTAACATGTTCATGAATGAGCCATCTCCACTATATGACATATTGTAACTATAACATGGTGGAGTATATTGACTCGGCATGTATTGAGGCAATGAAGGATACATTGGATGTCTAGGCATTCCATGGTCCACATATGAAGACGATGGCTCGGGTGCATAAGCATCAAAATGGTAAGGAGGAAGATTTATGATAGGCGGTCTAAGTACAAACATTTGAGATTTTGGTTGCATTGGGGACGATGTAGGAATGTAAGCATGAGAAGAATGACGTGGTGGGGATGAGCGTTGGCTACTCTTGCCAACAGTCTTTGTTCTTCTCGCTCTCGAACGAGATGAGCATGGTGGAGGAGAACGTCTGCTACTTTCTGCAGCAATCTTAATCCGACGAGATGGATGCGGTAGACGAGGACGTCTGGCGCTTTCCCCATAGTCTCTGTTTGTGTTGTTCTTATTCTCACCTCTCTATTTGATTCGCCCTGATCATCTTCTTCATCTTTCTCTTCATTTTCCTCATTTATGTCCTATTCGACATCAATTCCATCATTCCATAGAGTATACCTCTGCGTTTCATCTTCATCTAAGATTTTAATGCCTTCATCAAGTACAACAAGACCTTGCTCGTAGCCATCCTCAATGAACACTCGCCGCAGTTATGCACCAAGTTACACCGATATAAAAAAATGAGTTTAATACATGCAATTTAAGATATTATTTATGAGGAAAAAAATAATAGTTTCAAGTTTACCGAATAGTCATGTAAAGCCCAGTCGTGTCTAATGAATCGTCTAGTGACTGATCGATTCCACATCATGTAGTCTTGTTGATCGTGTCCTTTTTGTGCCACCGCGACTATGTTGTCACCACAATTTTCCCACATTAGTATAAAGGTTGCGCGAAAAGCCATCAAATCTTCTTGATCGTGTCCACGCAATTCGATGCGGCGCAGTAGGGTGTCGTAATCACAATTTGGTGGCACGACCTGTATCATTCTGAATTGTCTCATAACCCTTTTTGGTCGATGCCACTCGACTATATTGAAGCAAATTAGGGGACACGTTGATAGCCAATTACCGTGACCGTCAGTACAATATTCGGGAAGAGACCTGATGACTTCAGCATAAGGTTGCCACACCACGTCATCTTCATTCTGCAAGTCGAGTGCATCACGGTAAGCTGATAAGGCGTGTGTCGCACTTTGAGGAATTGAAAATTCATTGAGCCATTTGTATACAAAACAATAAATTCTAGAAAATGAAAATGGAGTTAATATTATAGAAATTATGAAATAATATTTGTATTGTCTGTGCCCTAATGGAACGCCCATAAGCATGTGTTCTCCATCCAATGTTCGAGGTCGAGCTTTAGAAACACCCAGACGCCTTGGTGCTATGAATGAAAATCTGTCCCATGCCTACAGCTGTAAAAGAATTGATGCGCCTACAACCTCATGTGCACCAGTGTGAGAGCTGTGACATAACTCCCTATACAAATAAGCCAAGCAGGCACTCTCCTAGCTATACCGTCTAGCTATTTGGAAATCCTCAAGAAACGGTAGAAACATCCAATGTACAAATCGATTTGACTTGTCTGCAAATAGAAAACCACCAATAAGTTGCAGTATGTATGATTGAACATAACGTTGCACCAATTCCTCATTGTTGTCGTCATCTATAGCTGGTACATTACGTTCAAGCCATTCGACTTTAAGTTTACAACAGTGTTCGACCAAGTAGCTTTCACACACCTCAGCATAGTCTGTATTGGTCATTCCTGTCACGAGCATACCTTCGATAGGTAAGCCGAGCTGTATATGTACGTCCTGGAGTGTAATTATACACTCACCACATTACTTGTGAAATGTATGTGTCTCAGGGCATCATCTCTCTACTAATGCGGTAATCAAGCCCAATCAAGGCTAAAAAATGCTACACGGGAAATCTCATAGAACCTATTAGAACGAATATATGGGATCATCCTCTAATGGTACTGCATCGTTCGATCAATGACACCACGTCTCTGACGCACGCGTTGTTTCGTACTTCTTATAATTTAAAATATATTAGTCGATATATATTATACGTTTATGCACGAACATTTGACGTATACCATCAACAGAAGGTTTACATGACCCCTCCAGGTTCTCGATGATCTATGAGTAGATTAGAGATATAAAAGTGAAGGATCTGATGGACCTGGATCTATTGGTGTACAAATTACAATTGGCCGATTTAAAAAAAATTAGTCGTGTTGTTCTAAAAGTCACAATAACTCATTCATATAGGTTCAAACAATAACGAATACTTAAACGTTTCAATATAATCAAATTACCAACTTAAGCCATCACAAACAATATACAAAATCGACTATCGACTTTCATTGGAAGGTTAAGCTCTGGTTGGACAATTTTTTTGTTATGTCCCTTTAAACAACAAATACCACACATGTTCTTCCTAGTAGGAAATCGATCACGGTATTTATTAGGACTTGTCGTTCTTTTATGTCATTCTTGATGACATATGCCATATCGCAATGGCCTCAAGATATTAGGAAGATCCATCTCATTTTGTCTTTGCATTCCCTTTGGTCTCCCGGTATGATCTTCGTCGCAAAAGTCGGCCAATATTTCTCATTTAGGATGGCTTCGAAATTAGAGGAGTAACATTGCGCATACACATCTATCCTATAGTATGGGTCAATGAATTGCGCGTAGCTCACTCAAATAAAGGCACATGCAACTAACACGTGTGAGTAAGGGAAACCAAACGATTGTCATTTATTACAATTGCACACCTTGTCCTTTAGGATGACGACTTAAGTATTGTTACCTTTATGCATGTGATCTCAATGTCTTTCAGTCAGCATTTCAAACTCACCTATGTCACGATTGATCAAATTGACTTGATGCCTCCTTGTAGATTGTTCATAATGTGTGAGTTTATCCGTGACATATGTTGTGTAGGATAGGCCAGTTGAGATTTCTTCATTGATTTCCTATTTACGCCAATCGTGGTATGTCACATATCTGTAGTAAATCATCTGAGTCATCGTTGTTATTGGCAAGAATCAAGCACCTTTAATATACCGTTAAAACACTCTACAATTAACAATAAAATTCGCGTAAGTAAAATTACTTCAACGATAACTATATAGTTGAATGCAAAATAGAACTTGCATTTTATACATACCAACACCATTGAAAGTCATCCATTCGTACTGCATGCCTCCGTCATGCAATTGAGTCAATAGTTCTTTAGAGATGACATTGACATATTACAGACATTGAGGAGTTCGTGATGATAAGTATGCAAAATGCTCCATGCACGCATTAAATTCTCATTCTTAATGTTGAGCAACTGCTCAAGAAAGGAGTTCTTCAAGGGTTCATTTTTGAATTGGGTGTTGAAATTACTGACCAAGTGTCACAGACAATAACAGTGGTATCCTTTTGGGGGAGAAAAACCATTGGTCGGGTGTTGACCGCCTGTAAAATGTCAGGTTGACGATAAGAAATAATGCAAACTCCATCTCTATCCGTCTCGTATTTGCGCAACATCCTCAAAAACCATAAATTCATAGATTCGGTTTCTACAACGACAATGCAACCGGTAGTATGTGTCTATTACCATCAACAAAGATGGCAATCATTAGCTTAACACTATATTTTCCATATAAAAAAGTCGCGTCAATCATAAGAAGAGGCCTGCAAAACTTGAAAGCTTTTATTGATGCTTTGAATGAAAAAAACACACGATGAAATTAAGGAGATGCAGTCTTTAGCTCATCAGTAGCCCATTGCCTATATGACCACTCAAGTATTGTCCCCGGACTTTTATTCTTCATAGTAGCCAACCATTTTGGTAATATAGCGTATGACTCATCCCAATATGCAAATGCACATGCAACTACTTTCCTTTTGGCATCCCACATTCGCTTGCGGTTTACTTCGTGTCCGTATTTTCCCTTAATTATTTGTATTAATGCATTGATAGTTATTGCTTGATCGATCAGGACAATGCTTCGGATCTCTCGCGCAAGCATATTGGCGTCAAGTTGGGCATGAGCGCGTTCTACGTCGGGATTTATACAGTTGTGTAGCACGTCTAATTGTGTTATCTTCCATAATTGTGTTTTCTTTTGCAAACAAGCACGAAGACGCCACATACACTAGTCATGCGCATTTCTGCACTTGATCGCCCACAGAGTTGTAGTCGATTCCATCACATGGTATTGACATTGTCAGTTAATATGCCACACTTTGACGGCATGCTGTAAGTCTTTTTTGTTGTCGAAGCACAATCCTATTTTCTACTCAAAATTAGACATGTCCCACCTAGTTTGTTGATGAGAATGTTGGGTTGTAGTGGAGTTAGTCACATCCCAATTAATTTCATTATACACCTGCAATGGTTGGTGAACTTCATCATCACTTACTTCCTCCATGAAATTCTCTTCATCGATAGCAAACTACTCATCATATTGCACATTTTTTGTACTTGGAGGTTCATACCTTGGGTCATCCGTAACAACATTAAGGTTTTCCCAATTGACAGCTGCTGCAGCATCCTCGGAGGGAAGTACGTCCTCGTTTGTTTCATCATTATCGTCGTCGTTAACTTTATTTTCACAAAAGGCATTAATGTCATCATGTAAGGGACTAACAAATCCATCTTGCGCGACATCACCTTGTGGTGATTGCATATGAAGCCTTTCCATCATCGATCTAATGTTTGACGTGCCGACATCTTCATGTACCGGTTGCGAGTGAAATGTAGGATTTCGAAATGACTTGATTAAATCAAACATTAAATAGATATCTAACGTTGTAATTAATGGTAAATTGGCCACTATCGCCCACATCAAGTCGAAATGTGTCAAATCATGCAACAACATAATGACAAAATATTGGGAACCTTTGGGGAGGATTATCACGTGGCGATAAGTCATCCTAACTAGAGTCTCCGTGGATGAGATATTGAACATGTTACACATTAGATACATCAATTGTCGTCTACTCATCCCAAACTTAATCATCAACATTGCTAATGAAGGTGCATTGTACGCGATGCAATTTAAACCATTTACAATTTCATCGTGTGCATAAAATAGAAATGAGATGTTCCTATGTTCCATGACCAATATAATTTATTGGACATTGATGTAAAATGATTACATATATATCAAGCGGAAAAGTTCATTACACATGAGATTTAAAGCGCAATCGAACTTTCTGATGTAGAAGATCGCCTTAACAACGCAACTACAGAGCATACTCATTCATTTGCATAAAGTACCAATTAATAACTCATATTTACATCCCAAACGATAAAAACTACTAAAATATTTAAAAAGGAGCATGTATTTCACCAAAGCAAGATCATACTAATTTGTTCCCAAAGACTAATATATATACTATATTTTTCATCAATAGTAGCTTTACAATATTCAAGCCCTTTTTAGTTCCTTTTCTAAAATATCAAGTGAAAAAGTTTGTCAATAGTAGCTTTACTACATAGCATACTCATTCGTCCCCTTGAAGTCCACCATCTTTTTTAGTTAGTTTATATTTTATATTTTTAATTGTAACAAGATATATATATATATATATATATACATACATAAATAAGACACGCCAGAGTAAAAAAATGTTTTTCAAGCACAAAAATGTTTTTTTTAGCATAAAAAAATTAAAACATAGTTCAAGTACACATACCATGCAATGACCAACTCAACTATTTTTTGTCAAATAAAGCTATATATGTAACTACGTAACATGAAATTAATAACAAATCCAAATAAAAAATTGTAGAAAACATAATTTTCGTACTTACTATTGTCCTTCTCTTTTAATCTTCAGTTTAATATTCCTGCAATAAAAAATGTTACTTCTTTTATTTAAATGGAAATTAATAACTAATTAAAAAACTCTTTAACAAAGACATATCCTAACCTAACACAACCTGTGGAAATAATAAATGACTAAGCTCCGTCTAGCCAACCCTCTCTCAACCGTTTGTTGTCTTGATGTTGCCCTACAAAAAGATTTAATGATTAAGTTCAGATTGTGTGTATATTGAGGGATACATGGGAACACATGCGACTATTTATTTTAACAACGAAAAATACATAATAGCTTTCAAAAGAGTTTTGCCACTCGTGAAAATAAATAAATGTAAACCTTGCAACAAAAAAACTCATAAGCTACCAAATAGTTTGATCAATCAATAATACATCAATATAACAATTCTTTCAAAAAAATCCTAAACTAACCCTTCTTGAAACCAAAAACTTTAACAAAAAAAATGTATTATTCATCGATCAAGCTTTTTTGTATTATTGATTTATCAAAAATTTAACAAAAAATAAATTTTACCACAAAGTTTAACAAAAAAATAAATCTTAAACTAACACTTTGAACATGATCTAAACTAAACTCAACAAAATTCATATGAAAAAAGTACAACAAAAAAATGTTTAACAAAAATTTTAACAAAAAAATAGATCCTAAACTAACACTTCAAACAAAATCCTAAACTAAACTAAACAAAATTTTAAACTAAAGAAAATTCATATGAAAAAAGTTTAAGAAAAAAAGTTTAACATACGAGTTTAACAAAAAAATACTTCCTAAACTAACACTTCAAACAAAATCATACACTAAAAGTTAACTAACAATTCCTTTAAATCACTTGCCTCTTCTTGCCTTCCCCACTCACTCTCTCACTCTCTCTCTCTCTCACTCTCTCTCTCTCTCACTCTCTCACGGTCTCCTTCTCCTTCAAACCATGAGCACAAAAGGGAGATTCTCACCTTCTCCTTCTTCTTGTGGTCTAACAATCACGAAATTATTAATGTTTCTTCTACTGCCATTCCTAACAACAACAACAACAACAACAACAACAACAACAACAACAACAACAACAACTTGTTATTCTTTGATGAAAATAAGAAACAACAACAAAGTGCAAGTAAGTAAAATCATAGAGATTTAAAGGGGGAGTACTTACTTAAAAACAACTTCTTCTTTGAGACCGTCACCTCGATCTATCTCCCTCTCTTAATTAACAACCCACCTTCTCCTTTAACAACCCACCTTCTCTTAATCTCCTTTTATTCTCAAAGTCAAAACACTCACAACCCAATCTCTCTTTGTCCAATTAAATAACACTCCTTCTCCTTCAACTGCCTTAACAGCCTCAGCAGCCTTGACCTCCTTCTCCTCCTTTAACAACCTCAAACATCTGCTACTCTCTTAATCCGATCACCAATCGCACCTTCTCCTTCAATAACCCACCTTATCTCAATCTCCTTGTCTTCTCCAAATTGAAACACTCTTAACCCGATCTCTCTCTCTCTCTCTATCTCTAAATCGAATAACTCTCATTCTCCTTCAATAACCTCAATTTACGTGACTTCTTTCTCTTTCTCCTCCTTTAATAGCCTCACTCTCAATCTCTCTTAATCCTATCTGTGTCGTAACCTGCACCATTAAATATGGAACTAACCCTCACCTAACTCATTCAAACCCGTGAATTACCCCTACTCATAGAAGCTATACACTGCTATAGCCTTTCTACAGAACGCAGAGAATATATTCTTAGTGTTCTATATCGAAAAGATGATGATTAGGTTACACAAATAGCGCATTCTTTGAAGGCATTATTTGTGTTTACCTGCTAACTTGGATGCCCACCTAGACCACCCTCAATGATTAACACAAATAATGCATTCTTCGAATGCGCTGTTTGTGTTCATCTGTTCAATAAATCTACGTGGATATCCACGTGAATCGATTTATCCTAATCAAATGAATAGCGTATTCTATGAATGCGCTATTCTTGTTTTGTGACCAACGGGGCTCATAAACATTGATAACCCCTTTTGAGAAGGCGTTATTTATGTGTCCACATGGCTTGGCAAAATGTCTCCTATTGATAGTGCATTTTCAAAATGCAATATACATTACTTAACGAATTAAAAGAAATCTACACTTATTTTACTCATTTAAACTATTCTTTGCACTGCTTCTGTAATTTCTTCGTTCCTTTAAGGTATATGCATATACGATGTTTGGAATATTTGCATTTCTTTATTTAATGATTTTGTTGGACTTAGTTGTATGTGATGTTTGCAATTTAGGCGTAATATGAGGATCAAACAAGCAACTTTGCTTGAAATGGTTGGCTTTTGAGGCATTGGAAATATTTTGTTAGTATTTTCAATTTAATAGATTATCAAATATATTATGCCATTTTTTATAAAAATATTGTATGTTATTGTATTTTAATTTACTATGCTTTTAGGATTGCAGTACCATGATTTGAGAGCTCATTGGCCATATACATCATTGCAAGGATAATTTTGGTTCTAATACATGTGACGAATTAAGGCATATGTGCATTAGACTTGCACACACTATGCAAGCTTAACAAATACATCTCATATTGGTACTTCAAATTAGTATGCAGGTGAACGCTCGAAACTACGTTGATGAGATGAGGCATTTGCAACTCGAGAATAGGGATGTTGAGGCCTTGCAGACTAACTTTGCTAAGAAACAAAGTCAAAATTCTAATGTTTTTCCATCTTTTCGATATTAACAAAGATGGTCAGCTCCAAAATATCTTTTGGGCAAATGCGAGATTAAGAAGTGTGTACACAAGATTCAATGATGTCATATCATTCGACTCCACCTATTTGACTAATATGTAAGATATTCCAATCGCTCCATTCGTTGGAGTGAATCATCATGGCCAAATGGTGTTGCTTCGTTGCAGACTTACTTGTATGAATGAGAAAGCACATGGTGTAATCATCGCGAACCAATGTGCCTTTATAACTCACTTGTGGAGGTCTTTCCATCAAGTCATCATTTTTGCTTATGGCATATCATGCGAAAAGCATTCGAGGAATTTGGTGGTCGACTTGAAAGAGAATCAATTATATTGGTTTTTAAAAGGGCCATGTAAGAAAGCTTGCTCTCGAAGGACTTTGAGGAAAGTTGGAAAGAGATGACTTAATTCTTGTTAGAATATCACATGTAACTTATATAAATATACACAATTATGGATAAATGGATCTACGCTTATGTCAAGGATCGTTTCTGGGCGGGTACGTCGACAACACAAAGGTATGAAAGTGTAAATGTTTTTTTTTTGTAATTATTTCAATTCAAAGAAAACTCTTCATAAGGCAGTACGACTCTGCACTTGAAACTAAGTTCGAAATAAGCTCGACATCGACTTGAAGTTCGACCATTCCATAATAGAGTTCGTCTCCTGTTGGCAATACGAGGAACAAATACTAAGTTTGTATACGAATGCCATGTACACCAAGTTCTAAAATAAAATGAGGAAAAAACTTAATTGTCGGGCGAGGGTGGTGCATACCGAATGAATTTCTATTGGGTCTCAGGTGATGGATGTGATTGTTATGAAAGGGCTGGAAATGCCTCATATGCACACATACAATGTGAGTTAATGGGCCGATGGAAGCCACTCTGTTTCATGTGTTTGCAGGTAAAATGAGCTTGTTCAAAACACGTTTCTTATATATATGTTAGGAATTAGTACTGTGTCACGTTGTAAACTATAATTTCTCTTTCAGGTTATTTCTAAGTTTATAAATTTTGTGTTGTAATGCGATATGCATTATCAACCATTTTAGGGTATAACGACGTGCCTAATTTAAAGATTACTTAATTGTCTAATTTCATACTATAACCTAGCTCAGACCCATGTGGATGTCACAGATTGGTTTACGACATGCCTAAACCTGATCGCTAGGCTAGTACCTGCCCAGCCCGACCGGAGCTTGGTCAATATGGGTAGGGATTTGGCCTTGAAAACCTCAATAGGGCCCAGTTTGGCCTCGACCCGTGAAAGCCTGCTATTTTGTTGGCTAGGCTTGGATTTGCACTTATCAAGCCAAGCTCAGCCCGACCCGCTCGTATAGACTTGTGTCTAAAATAACAACATATAACAGAAACTTTTATAGTGAGTTAATTAACAAGAAACTAATTTTTTGTATGAAGGAACTATAACAATAACAAGCCTATCAATTTGATTTTGATTCACTTTGATTTCTTAGTGCGCTACTGCTAAAACAGTTATGGTTCACTTTTTTTAAGGACCCATTTAGGCCCAGCCCAAGTTTGGCCCATGATGTGCTTGGACGGGGCTTTGGCGTGCTTGGACAGGGCTTTAAAAAAAAACCCGCCTAAGCTCGACCCGAACCTGCCCAAGCCCACCCGACGATTAGGTCTAAGCACACCCGTTAAGGTATTAAAATTTATATTTGCGAGATGCTTGTTTATTGTATTTGTTTTTCTATTGATTATAACATTACACCATGACCATTGGTTATTGTGTTTTGCATGAGTTACGAGTACGACATGTAGCACATCGAGATGCGTAAAACGCAAGTACAAGAATGTTATAGCCTAAATGTATGAATTATTTGTATATAATGAGATTATAAGCTAATTAATCAAACAAAATTGAATTGAGTTGAATAAAATACCAATAGATCAAAAATGGACCCGATGCGCTTCTAGTTGCATGATGGCATCAGGTACCCAAACAAACAAGACTTAGTCTAATTATGGTGTGTAAATTATTAATTAACCAAAAGACTAAGCTAGTTAATCTAATTAACGTGCCTATGGTGGGAAGTATTCACTAAGTCATTAAAAACCTAATTCTAAGATAATGTAACTTAAAGTGACATCAAGTGAACACAACAACATAGCTAGAGTTAATAAGAGTCCTTGACGAACCACGAGATATGTGTGTTAGGACTTGATTAGGTGAATTAGTACAAAAAGGGGACTTAGCCCATATTATTTCCCCTAGAAATGCAAACTAGAGCATTCTTGCTCAAAAGATAAGGAGGGCTGGAAACTTGAGGATTCAATGGAGTAGAGGAAAAAATTCAGCTAAGAATGAAGCTATTAGATAGGTAAAGGTTCAGGTGGGCCTAACCACGTTAAATAATTAAAAAAATAATTAAAATTAAAATTAATTACTAAATAAATAAAATTAATTTCATAAAATATAAAATTTTTTATAAAAATAATAGAAAATATGAGAAATTGAAAAAAAGGTATAAAACAAAGTTTTGAGACTTTTCCAGGCATTTGACACCTCGGTGCTATTCAAAAAAGGTGTCAAAACTAAAAATTATAATACAATTTTAATTTTTGTTATCGTGGTATAAAATCAATTAATGTGATTATAAACTATTTAAAATTATTTAGGATACTTGGACGAGTATTTCAAGGTACGAGTGAGCGGCTAGGACCAAGTTTTTTTCGCATTTTGATAAGTAAATCCAACATAAAAAACTCTTGGTATTCTTATTATTTTAAATTGAATTATAATGATGTTTGAGTACCAGTTGGTACTTGTTTGAATACTTCACCCTCTTCGGCACTCTCGTTGACGATATTCTAAGTTTAGCGATGGTGTTGGTCATATCTTAGACTACACATGAAATTCTTTTCTTCAAGTTGAGATTTTTCTCTGCGAGTTAATGATTTGAGAGTGCTCTCAGATAACGTGATCTAAATCGGCTGGTTCACTATTGCCTTTTGATTCAAAAATCGATAGAACCCACTAGAGGTTCACTAGGAAAGCTATAAACAAAGAGTCCAGGTTCCCTTAACCCACTATGGCTGATGACGCTCGCGACGCCGGTCATGGTCACCAGATTACCACTGGATTTGTGAAGACACTAATTTCTAAATTAGTAACGTATACCCTATTTGTATGTATGGCATGTAAACCCTAGTGTGGGCCTACAAAACCATACATGCTTAATCAAATACAAAAAAGAGAAAGTCAACAACGAGAATTATTAGTTTCCTATTTTAAGTTGTCAATTTAGGAAAGAAAGACAATTGGAAAGCTTTGATTGGTCTTAATATAAGAATGAATCTTGATTCAATTATATTCCCAAAACAAAAAAAGGAAAGAGAGAATATTGGGAATATTATGAATCATCTATAACTTTCTCTTGCGTTGTGCGAGAGAGATCCATGAAGATTTAAGGCATTGAATCGAGGTAACAATCCCATAAGCTGATCTCTTAGTTTTAGTTATTCAAAGAAGAATAATTATTTTTTGAAAAGTGTAATATCGATTTTTGCGATTAATCGACAAGGCTTAATTAATGTTTTCATGAGATCTTAAAATAAGTTTTATTGTTGATCGAAATGGAGTCCAAACTAAGAAAGATTGGATTTAGAGTTGAGTTATGTTAAAAATAAAAAAGGGTGGACTGCGCTGCTCTCGAGAGGCTGAAGGAAGTGGAGAACGCACACATGCGCTCCCCCCATGAATGGACCACCAGCACGAATAGGGAGGGAGCGCCCGTGCACTCCCCCTCCCCCGTACACAAGCTTGGTTATTACCAGGACCATTTTGTGTTGCAGCACAGTTCACGAGTGGGCTCGGTCAGCAAGCTTGGCCGACCCGACACAGTGGATCAGCCCAATGACCCAAACCTTAAAAAGATGAAAAATATATAATAATAATAATAATCATAAATATGTATATATATAACGAAATTTAAAATGATTAAAATAAATTAATTAAAATGAATTTTGATTTTTAAATTTGGAATAAATAGGTGAAACTTAAATTGTTATAAATAAGTATAAAATGGTTTTCGAAAAGAATTTCGAAATTGGTTTTCTATCAAGTTAACTTATTTAGATAATCAACACTCAACTTATTTAGGTTGACTAAACATCAGAGTGCGCTCGTAAGTGCCAATTAGAGATTTTTGGAAATTAGTGTACCTGGTAAGTTCAGATTTAAGTTATTGGTTTTATGATTATTTACCTTTCTAATAGACTATGTGATAGGGATCATGTAAGTAGGACATATGGGTAGATTGGGATGCATTGTCAGACATTGTATGTAGATGACTTAGTGGAGCTCGCTAGGAGTCCTTACACCATATACTACAAGTTTGGGGCAGTTGGACCGTAAAAGTGAGAATAATAAAAGGGTAGTGGCCCAGAATTCATATTTAATAGTTGAGAATATGATTAACTCCTATGTTATCAATAAATGTTTGGTAATAGGTTTTAAGTCCAGTTAGACTAGCTTGTGGACTTGGTAATAGGTAAATCTTTCACAGTGTAAAGGAATGGAGTGTTGATATCTCTATGGCCATAGTAGGGCCAATCTACACGACCTTCAGAGTGATTGAGGAGTCTATCACAATAGCTCATAGATGTTTAGCATTTGCATATTTTGATGCATTATTAATTATTTGGTTTATATACTTTCTTGCTTATTCCCTTCGTCATATTAAATATTTGCAAGTCATGCATTTTATTTATTGTTACATCTATTATATGGAATTGTCATAATGCCAGTAGCTTAACCTAAACTAACTGAGCACCATTTTCCCTTTGTGCTCACGCAACAATTTTCCTCATAGGTTCTTTATCTAGAGTTAATAAGGGGAAAGGAGTAGTTCCGCTGTCTAGAGGACTTTTCTGACTGTTGATTGGTATGGTTCGAGATCGAACCAATATTTCTTTTATTTATATTATCTATCATAGTTTTTGGGATTTGAAATAAATCGAACTAGATGAATATTTATTCTAGTTGATAACTCTTGTTTTCCAGTATTGGCCTTATGTGAAAACATTGAGATAAGTCTTAATTTATGATATTCTGATGCATTTATGATCATTTAATCTAAATTCCAATTGTTGATGAAAATAATGAGTTATTTTCAAAAAAAAAGCTAACTAGTTAGGTTCTTAACTCAGTGACCGAGTTGGTTAGCGAGTTATGGATCATGGTAGGCTGGTCAGGGTTCATTTAGGAAAATGGGTCCTGACAACGTGGTGTTAGAGCGGTTTAAATTTAACCAAAAAGTTTTGGGAATGGGGAAATATAAAAAAATCTTACCTAATTATTTGTTTATTGTTTATAATTATATCGGATAGATATAAGCTTTCAAGTTCTTACCTTCTTTTATTCGTACCAGCTGGAAATGGCTGACGGATGGAATCCCAACGACTTGGCCAATTTATTGGCTCATGAGAGGGAGATGAGAGAACTGATGGAGACTAGAATCACTCGTCAAGAGGATAATGTCAGTCTGATGCTATAACTCCTTCAAACGTACATAACTCAATATAATCGGGATTAAGCTAATGCAGCGCCAGCGGTTCGAGTAGAGATGGAAGTAGACTCAATCAACTAACAGGTGACAGTACTAGTAGACCCTCTAGTGGCACCTATTGCATCAGCGACCCCAGTTAGGGCAGCAGCAATAGCCTTAGCAGTAATACCAAACAGTGAAGAGCGATCACTCTTACTGGCTAGGTTGAGGTGGGAATTCATGAAATATGGAACGCCTAAGTTTTATAGAACAAATGATTCCTAGGTAGCTGAGAACTGGATAATGGCTATGGAGAAGAGAAAGAGGGCCATGGATCTAGATGAAGAAATGAAGGTTAATTTTGCATTTTTTTGCATCGAGGAAACAACTTACAAATGGTGAAACATGATCCTAAGGACTCAGGGCGAGGCCGTTACTTAGGCATAATTCAAGGAACTATTCAATGAGAAGTACTTTCAAAAGACGACGAGAGATTAAAGGAACTTAGAGTTCATTACACTTGAGCAAGGTGGCATTACTCTGGTAGATTATGAGTCGAAGTTCCACGAGCTATCAGAATATGCACCGAAGATAGTGGCAATAGAAAGAGCCAAAATCAAGCGATTTGTGGGAGGTCTCAAGCCAGAGATTCGAGCACTTGTACACCAGACATATGAGGCGGCAGTAGCTAGTGCACGTCATTATGAAGCTACTATGATTAAAAATTGTATGATTAAGGTTGCTCCTACAATGCCCCAAACACAAAATCAGGATTAGAGTAGAGGTATTATTGGATTCTTTGAGAGGCCACAAGACAAGAGGCGTAAGACGGGTAACTATTAGGGTAATCCATCATCTGGATGTTCATCTCAACACCAAGTAGAGGCGGGTATTGTGCTAACGACTTCTGTAGTGTCAACAACATCAATAAGAGGCTCTGTGATATCTTCTAAGGTATTGCAGTGGTTAGGCTGCCAAGGGAAGACTCAGTCGGGTCAGAGGTCAAAGAATACAAGACAATTGCCTATGCCAGGGGAACCGGAGTACAAGGCACACATCACTTGCTTTAAGTGAGGGAAGAATGGTCACTACTAGAATCAATGTTCGGGTGCTCTATTAGCGTCTTTTGGAAGTATAGCTCAGCTGGTCAGGGGACAGATGAAGGTTCTAGCTGAGCCAGATATAGACTCTACCTGTCAGCTTGTTATAAGTACTATTAATATTTGTGGTAAAGATGTGTTTACTTTAATAGATTCAAGCTCCAGTATTTCTTTCATATTGGGCAGCAGGGTAGACTAGTTAGGGTTTAAAACTGTCAGGGACAGTACATTACTTGTCTTGAGCACGCAATGAGTGAAAATATATACCCCAACCTCATCTGTCGAGACTGTGTAGTCAAGATTGATAGGCATGACCTACCCATTTACTTTAGAGTCCTAGAGTTTCTTGATTATGATGCTTTGTTGGGAATGGATTGGCTTTCTACATGTCACGTCCACATTGATTGCTTCCACAAGAAAATCATTTTTGAAGTGCAAAACCTACCTCCATTCTTATTCAGAGGTGGAACACCTCCTCAACACGCCACTCAAGGAAAATTGGCGACTATTTAAGAGATTGAACGAATGATGGGAGTTACAATTTTGGGAAAGGAAAGCCAAGAAGATGAGACTCAGATGATACCTATTGTAAATCTTTCCCTCTGATCTACCAGGTATTCCTCCACATTGAGAAATTAAGTTTATCATCGATCTTTTGTCTAGAACAAAGTTGATATCCATACCACCATATCGCATGACACCTAAGGAGTTAGAGGAGTTAAAGATCTAATTGGAAGAATTGTCAAAACAAGGTTTCATAACTCAGAGTATGTCACCATGGGGTACTCTATTCTTATTTGTAAAGAAGAAAGATGGGAGTATGAGGATGTGCGTGGACTACCATCAGCTGAACCAAGCAACTGTTAGAAACAAGTACCCATTACCGAGAATCGACGACCTATTCGACCAGTTGAGAGGAGCCAAACTTTTCACGAAGATTGATCTGAAGTCAGGGTATCATAAACTAAGGATCAGGGAGGAAGATGTTTCGAATACACCGTTCAATACGAGATATGGTCATTTCGAGTTTATAGTTATGCCCTTTGGACTGACTAGTGCACCTGTGATGTTCATAGATCTTATGCATCACATGTTTCGACCTTATCTGGATCGGTTTGTCATCATTTTCATTGATGACAATGATTTACTAGATGTCTCGGGAAGAACATGTGACACATCTCAGAGTTACCTTACATACATTGAAGGATCACATATTGTACACTAAATTCAGTAAGTGTGAGTTCTGGGCAACAGAGATGAAGTTCTTAGGGCACACTATCAGTGTAGAAAGAGTGATAGTTTATTGTGATAAAGTTAAGTCAATGATTGATTGGCTGACATTGAGTTCAGTGACAGAGATCATAAGTTTCTTGGGATTGGCTGGTTATTATAGACGATTTGTTAAACGTTTCTCCAGCATTGCTGCCCCATTAACACAACTAACAAGGAATAATGCACCATTTGATTAGGACGACAAGTGCGAGAACGCCTTTATGAAATTGAAGTAGAAATTGACACTCTAGTGTTGACACTACTAGAATCAAGTTTTGCACTAATAGTTTATACATATGCTTCAGGAACCGGACTTGGTGAAATATTAATGTAGGAAGGGAAAGTAATATCATACGCATATGGACAACTCAAGATCCATAAAAAGAATTACCCGGTTCATGATCTCCAGTTGGGGGCATTTATCTTTGCATTGAAGATTTGGAGGCACTACCTTTATGGCGAAAAGTTCACCATCTATTCAGATCATAAGAGTTTGAAGTATTTGTTCACCCAGAGTGAGTTGAATATGAGACAGAGAAGGTGGCTCGAGTTTCTGATGGATTACGATTTCAGTTTAGAGTACCACCTAGGGAAGGCGAATGTGGTGGCGGATGCCTTGAGTAGACAGAGACACTTGCTTCATTTATGACTCGCGAGTATCAGTTACTTGAGGATTTATCGATGTTGAGCATTCATAGTGATCTACCAGGGAACTCAATGTGTGCACATTTAAGGGCCTAACCATAGACCATCACCAGGATCATCAAATATCAAAAGATAAACTTAGAGTATAGGCACTAAAAGGCTTGGGCCGACAACACAAAGTACCTAGATTGGAGGGAATAAGCAAACGAAGCTTTGAGGTATCGAGATAGATTATGGATTCCAGCTTAGGAATAGT
Source organism: Stephania yunnanensis (assembly GCA_039657365.1). NCBI lineage: Eukaryota > Viridiplantae > Streptophyta > Magnoliopsida > Ranunculales > Menispermaceae > Stephania > Stephania yunnanensis. The sequence continues at coordinate 44,625,803 of CM077585.1, read as the reverse complement.
TAAAAGAAGAATTGTTTTGAGAATCGCACAAAACTAAGTATATCATAAATCCGGGAGGTAACAAGATATATCAGAACATGAAGTTGACGTAGTGGTGACTGAAAATGAAGACTGACATTGTAGATTTCATTAGGAGATGTGATACATTCCAACAGGTAAAGGCAGAGCATCAGAGACCTGGTGGTCAGTTACAACCGTTGCCCATTCCAAAATGGAAGTGGGAACACATCTCGATTGAATTTGTGGTTGGTTTTCCAAGATCATAGAAAGGCAATGATGCTATTTGGGTCATAGTGGACCGCTTGACCAAATTTGCTCACTTGCTACCCATGGCAACCCAATACATACTCGAAAAGTTGAACAAACTATACGAGGATTGGATGGTGAGGTTGCATGGAGTGCCAATGTCTATTGTTCATATCAGGATTCTCAATTCGCATTAATGATGTCGTAAGGTTTACAGAAATAGTTGGGTTCCAAAGTACACCTCAGCACAACATTTCATCCTTAGACAGAGCATACCATACAGACTTTGAAAGATAGCTCAGGGCTTGTATGTTAGACTTTGGAGGTAGTTTGGAGAAAGACACGTCCTTATAAGAATTTGCATATAATAATGGCTACCAAACAAGCATTGGAATGACTCAATTCGAGGCATTTTATGGTTGACCTTGTCGTTCGCTAGTTTGTTGGACCGAGGTTGGCGAAGCAGCATTGTTGGGACTAGAGTTAGTGCATGACTATAAAAAGAAAATCAAGCTGATTCGATAATGCATGAGTGCAGCACAAGATAGACAAAAACGTTATGCATATAAGAAATTCTGGACCGTTGTGTTTGAGAAGGATAGTTGGGTACTTTCGAAAATCTCTCCACGAAAGGGGAACTAAAGATTCGGGATCATGGGAAAGCTTGCTCTGATATTTATTGGACTATTCAAGATCACCGAGAAGATTGGTCCAGTAGCATATCGGCTTGAGCTCCCTCCATAGTTGGCAATAGTACACAATGTCTTACATGTTTCAATGTTGCAAAATTCATTCTCAGATGCACCACGGGTTGTCGATTGGGATCATTTTGAGTTACAAAAAAATGCCTCCTATAGCGAGCAGCCGGTCCAGATCTTAGATAGGAAGGTCCAGAAGCTCATAAGGAGGGAGATACTTCTAGTCGAAGTGAAATGGAAATTTCATGACGATAAGGAGACGGCGTGGGAACAGGAGAGCTATATGCGTGAGTACTTCCCATATTTATTTTAAATCGAGGTACGATTTACTTTTAAATTTTGTGGACGAAATCTCTTAAGTTGGCGAAATTGTGACAATTCCAGTTTCTAAATTAGTAACGTATACCCTATTTGTGTGTATGGTGTGTAAACCCTAATGTGGGTCCACAAAGCACACTTAATTGAAACGACAAAAAAGAGAAACTCAACGGTGAGAATTCTTAGTTTCCTATTTTAAGTTGTCAATTTAGGAAAGAAAGACAATTGAAAAGCTTTGATTGGTCTTAATATAGGAATGAATCTTGATTCAATTATATTCCCACAACAAAAAAGGAAAAAGAGAATATTGGGAATATTTAGTATTAGGAATGAATCAAAAGTTATGAATCATCTCTAACTTTCTCTCCCGTTAGGGACGAGAGCACACGCAGGTCAAACACACAATTGACTGGAGAGGAGGTAGCAAGTGTGAGAGAGATCCCTAAAGATTTAAGGTGTTGAATCGAAGTAACAATCCCACAAGCCGATCTCTTAGTTTTAGTTATTCAAAGAAGAAAAATTATGTTTTGAAAAGTGTTATATCGATTTTTGCGATTAATCGACATGGCTGAATTAATGTTTTCATGACATCTTAAAATGAGTTTTATTGTTGATTGAAATGGATTCCAAACTAAGAGAGATCGGATTTAGAGTTGATTTATGTTAAAAATAAAAAAAGATGTGGATTGCGTTGCTCTCAAAAGGCTGAAGGAAGAGGGGAGCGCACACATGTTCTCCCCCCATGGATGGACCGTTTGGGTTTTTGGCCGAACCAGCACAAATTGCTAAAGGCGGTTCGTGCGTACAGTAGCACGAATAGGGAGGGAGCGCCCATGCGCTCCCCTTCCCCCCATTTTGTAAGTTGGGCCAGTCAGTTGGGCTGACACGACACGGTGGATTGGCCCAACGACCCAAACCTCAAAAAAATAAAAAAATAATAATCATTAAAATATATGAGTAGAATTTAAAATGATTAAAATGAATTTTGAGTTTTAAATTTGGAATAAGGAGGTGAAACTTAAATTGTTATAAGTAATTATAAAATGGTTTTCGAAAAGAATTTCAAAATTGATTTTCTATCAAGTTAACTTATTTAGTTAATCAACACTTAGCTTATTAAGGTTGACTGAACGTCGGAGTGCGCTCGTAAGTGCTAATTAGAGATTTTTGAAAATTAGCGTACTAGGTAAGTTGGGATTTAAGTTATTGGTTTTATGATTATTGACCTTTCTACTAGACTATGTGACAGGGATCATATGAGTAGGACATACGGGTAGATTGGGGTGCATTGTTAGACATTGTATGTATTTGACTTAGTGGAGCTTGCTAGGAGTCCTTGCACTAGGTACTACAAGTTCGGGTCAGTTGGATCTTACAAGTGAGAATAACAAAAAGGGCAGTCGCCCAGAATTCATAATTAATAATTGAGAATATGATTTGTTGGGTTTTGGGGTTCACACGCAGCGGAAATTACAAAACAATTTTGACGAAAACCCCAACAAGATCCGAATCTAATTCCATTAAAAACGTTTAAACCATGAAAAACTTAATCATACCTCAGTTGTAATATACCTTTCTGAAGGTTGATCGACATCTAAGGCTCTGCCAACGACGAACGCCCTCTACCAGTAGTCCACACACGAACGACGGCCGAGATTCGAAGTGCTAGCTTCAAGAGAATACCAAATTTTTTTGTTTCTCTCCAAAACGATCCAGAGCATACCAAAAACCCTAAGTCGTTTCTAAAACGAAAATAGAGTTTCTGCCTTTTGATCTTTCGTACGTGTATTGTAACTTAAAGCGTCTATTTATACAACCCTTGTATATAGACGGTTAAGTAAATTACAAATATACCCCTACTTAAAGAAGTATAAGTGTAATACACCACAAGGACGTTTCCGTCATGAATTTTATCATATAAAATTCATTTTTCTGAACCATCTTAAAATCTCGCAAAACCATTCTTAGTGTGCGACCCAATAGGCTCATACAACGTTGGCAGTGTACCAAAACACATTTTGGTATACAAGTCATAAGCGGCCTCTAGCAAGACATTATGACTACCTAAGTTGTATAAATATCAAATCGAAACAACCTAATCAATAGTGTATATAACATCCTTTTGTCACACGATATCCTTTTGATCAAACATAAGGCATGGAATTGTCATCCAACATGTTCAATCGTACTAGTCTCGATCTTTAGGTAGACTGAAAACATCCAAGTGACATTGATCAATATCAATTCACTTAAACTAGGCCTTTTAACAGTCTAACACATCGAGGGATCCACTGGATATCTCTCTTTATATGAGAGGGACAAATTCTATCTTGATTACACGACTTCATCACATTGCTCACACAGTAACCAATCACAACCTTTATAATCGTCCGGTTAAAGACAACGTTTGATTGTGTCAAGTTACTGTGTTCCTAATGTTGAAGTCTCTGGCAATCTCAAGTCAGAGGACTGAAAAATATACCTATCATTATAAACAGCTATGACTTAATCCATGTGATGTTCTCATAGCGGGTCGGTCCAGTACTTTGATCCCTAACAAGTACTCGTGATATTGATTCGTATCCTCATACATATAATCATCATATGATCATCAATCAAGACTCACACTAGTCTTAATTCATTATAGTTCCCAGTATAATGATCGGCTAGGGACGTTTAGGATATTTATGTAAATACCCATGGATCTTATTATAATGTAAACATGCAAATTAATTATTATAAACAGCAAATGAAATCCTCTATTTTATTAACTAAAAGTATTCATAAAGACAGTTAATGGATTGACCTAGGGCACATGCCCCAACACCTCTCACTTGCACTAGGGCCAATCGTACATGCATCTAATGCCCAATGATCTAACATGACCATCATGTTTTGTTTGTGGAAGAGCTTTTGTCAATGGATCCGCAACATTGTCTTCAGTAGGTGCCTGTGTTATTGCCCCGTTATTGTCACAATACAAACAAACAAAGGGGGTTAGCAATACTTGGAACCACACCTAGTTCGAAAATGAACTTTTTGATCCAAAGCTAAGTCCTTTCTTTGCATCGGACGCCGCAATATACTCACTTTCTGTTGTAGAATCTCGCCACGTCTCTTTTCAAACTTTTCCACTTTTTACAAAGACCCCCATTCAAAATAAACACATATCCAGATTGCGATCTAAAATCATCTATATCGCTTTGAAAACTTGCATCTCAGGTAACCATTTACAACTAGATCATTTTCAAAACCTCCATAGACCAAGAACACTTCCTTAGCCCTTCTCAAGTACTTAAGGATGTTCTTTATCGCTAGTGACTCTCACCTGGATCTCGATGATATCTCGCTTGTAGTGCTCAAAGCATATGATACATCAGTCGAGCGCATAACATGGCATACATGATAGATCCAATAGCTGATGCATATGGAATCTTATTCATACGGTCTCGCTCATCATTTGTCTTAGGACATTGATTCTTGCTGAGACTTATGCCATGAGACATTAGCAACAATCCACTTTTAGAGTAAACTGAATCTATTCAGCACCTTGTCTATGTAAACACTCTAACTTAGACCGATTAGCCTCTTAGATCTATCCCTATAGATCCTTATCCCTAGGATATAGGCTGCATCTCCTAAGTCTTTCATTGAGAAACACTTCCCTAACCAAGACTTGACGCTCTGCAATGTTGGGATGTCATTTCCAAAGAGTAATATATCATCAACATACAGTACCAGAAAAACTACACTCCCACTGACCTTCTTGTATACACAAGGCTCATATTCGTTCTTAATAAAACCAAAATCATTGATTGCTTCATCAAAACGAAGATTCCAACTCCGAGAAGCTTGCTTTAATCCATAAATGGATCTTTGAAGCTTGCATACCTTCCTAGAATTCTCAGGATGTACAAAACCTTCAGGTTGTGTCATATACACGTCCTCAAGCAGCTTTCCATTAAGAAATGTTGTTTTTACATCCATTTGTCATATCTCATAGTCATAATATGCAGCAATGACAATTAAAATTCTTATGGATTTGAGCATGGCTACTGGCAAAAAAGTTTTATCATAATCAAAACCTTGAGTCTGCCTGAAACCTTTTGCTACAAGTCTTGCTTTAAAAGTATGCACATTGCCATCCATGTCAGTTTTATTCTTGAAAACCCATTTACATCCAATGGTCTTACCACCTTCAGGTAAATCAACCAAGTTCCAAACTTGGTTATCATACATGGATTGCATCTTGGAATTCATGGCACTGAGCCATTTATCTGAGTTTGGTCCAGACATAGCCTCCTGATAAGTGGTGGGCTCATTTTGGTCTATAAGCAACACATCACAACTATCGGTAATGAGAAATCCAAATATCTCTGGCTCATGTCTTACCCTACTAGATTTACGTGGGCCTTGTGTCACTTGTGGAGGTTCAACTGGTTCGAACGTTGTTGAACTTTCGGTAGCGGTTCAGTGTTTACCTGTGATTCTTGAACTTCTTCAAGATTTATTTCTCTCCCACTAGTGTCTTTTGAAATAAACTATTTTTCCATAAAGGCACCATACCGAGCAACAAACACTTTGTTCTCAGCGGGATTATAAAAGTAATATCCTTTTGTTTCCTTAGGATACCCCACAAATAAACACTTGTCGGATTTAGGTGCTAGTTTTTCTGAGACTTGTCACTTTACATAAGCCTCACAACCCCAAATCTTAAGAAAAGACAAACTAGGTCTCTTCCCGTACCATATCTCATATGGTGTTTTATCAACCGCTTTAGAAGGAACTCGATTTAGAGTGAAAGCTGTCGTTTGTAATGCATAACCCCAAAAGGATAACGGAAGATCTGCATGACTCATCATAGATCGAAGCATATCTAATAAGGTTCGATTTCTCCTTTCAGAAACTCCATTACATTGTGGAGTTGCTGGTGGAGTCAATTGGGAGACAATCCCACAATTTCTAAAATGATCATCAAATTCTTGGCTTAAATATTCACCACCTCGATCTGATCGAAGTGTTTTGATAGTTTTACCAAGTTGATTCTGCACTTCATTTTGAAACGTTCGAAACTTCTCAAATGATTCAGCTTTATGTTTCATTAGATATATATAACCATATCTGCATTGAAATCATCGGTAAATGTAATGAAGTATCGGTAACCTCCTCTAGCCATTGTGTTTATAGGACCCCATACATCGGTATGTATTAGACCCAATAAATCACTTGCCCTTTCACCGTGTCCAAAGAAAGGGACTTTTAGTCATCTTGCCTAGTAAACAAGATATGCACGTTTCATATGTTTCTAAATCAAATGAATCTAGAAGCCAATCTTTATGGAGCTTCGTTATGCGTTTCTCGTTTATGTGCCCGAGATGATAATGCCAGAGATAGGTTTGATTACAGAAATGACAATTTCTTTCCTTTTTTTTGGGTGTTTTGAAGCAGGAACAGGCTGGGGCTTGACTTGTTCCATAAGCTTTGCGACAGGTGCATCAGCAGCCTTAGCAACTTTAGCCTTGCCTTTGCCTTTCTTCTTCATTCCCTTTCCCTTTTAGACCATCAACATATTACTAGAGGGTTTCTTGATATTTTGTTCAGCAGTTTTGAGCATCAAATGCAACTTTGAAATTGATTTCTCCATATTATTCATATTGTAGTTCATCACAAATTGTGAGTAACTCTCTCGTAATGAATTCAAGATCAAATCCGTAGCCAACTCTTGGCTTATGGGGAATACGAGTCTATCAAGCTGGTCAACATAGCCCTTCATCTTCAGAACATGAGGACTAACTGACGCACCCTCAGTCATCTTGCAAGAATGTAGGTTTTTGACTGTCTCAAACCTTTCTTGCCTAGCTTGCATTGTTGGAACATTTCCTTCAGCGTTATAGCCATGTCGTAGGCTTCCATTAGTTCCATGTCCTTCGAAGTTCAGAACCATAGTTGCCGCATAATACATGCAATATCGTAGAATCGTTGACATGCTTACTATGCGCATCCTTCACAAACTTTCGTAGCATTGGGCTGGTGGGTCCTCGTGGATTGGAGCATCCAGGACATACAACTTGCGTTCATGCTTAAGAACAATTCTCAAGTTTCGAACCATCAAGAAAGTTAGTCCCAGATAGCTTATCCTTCTCAAGGATGGATCGCAGTGACAGGTGATTATTGTTACTTGAAGAGGCCAATGATCTACAATAAAGATTATGCAAAGTTTATTTTAGTATAGAAGAATAGACTCCCACTAAATTAACAACCCTCCTAAAACGTACTATTTATTTAGGGGACTAAAATCCATATTTCACCTAATTCTGTGACAGCTATGGCATGAAACTCAGAACTAGATTATTTAGGTAGATAACAGTTACCAATTACATCTTATGTAATTTTAGATCCTTTTATGAGATATGAGACATCTTATGTCTTAGCATGTTTTTATCTCATCATTTGCCTCAAGCTCAAAACTATTTTGATGGCTTTATTAAGTCGGACCATTTTAAGCATTAAGGTAACTCTTACCCAACTTGTCTCACCAAGATAACACAATACACCCAACTATGGTTTTAAACTATATTAGTGTGATCGAGGCCTTGACAAGTGTTTAAAATGGACGGCACGAGACTTAAAATTTAATAGAGGGATTTTATTCAGTTTTAGTGATTTTATGTAAACAATGAAATATCATATATTTTATTGATTTGTTCAATCACTAAACAATTTGGAGATTTTTTTTTTTAGAAGACGAATCTCAATTCCGAAAATTAAAATTCGCTATAGAAAATCATAATTTTCGCTGATTTTATTATCATAAATTAACCCCTAAATTTATCCGAAATTAAGTCGATTAAAGCATTTTAATTAACCTGGGCCCACATCTAACTAATCATCTTATCCTAATCCAATTAGGATTTAAGATATTTGAATCCTAGTATATCACCAATAACAAGATTCTTGATATTTATCTCATATTTTAATTTGTTATCTATCTTTATCAAATAGAAACTTCATAACAAAATAGATATAACGAGATAAATAAATAATTTCAAAAATTAATTATTTATTTTGGATTTAAGATATTTGAATCCTAGTATATCACCAATAACAAGATTCTTGATATTTATCTCATATTCTAATTTGTTATCTATCTTTATAAAATAGAAACTTCATAACAAAATAGATATAACAAGATAAATAAATAATTTCGAAAATTAATTATTTATAAATAAATAATTTCAAAATTAATTATTTGCAATTTCGGTCCTCATCCAAATAATCACAAACATGTAATTGAATCACGAACTACTATCACAATCGAACCTAATGGTGTCATGGATCATAGAACACGAAACTCAATTCATTAAAATTATTCAAATTAACCTAACATGGTTACTAGCATGTACGAAACAAATTTCAATTAAATCACGAATATATGTATCATATACACAAAACATGATAATAAATCTCACAGAAAACTTAAGAATATCACATATACATCAACTATTAACATGTTTTCAATCATATATCATGTATATATCAGAAGTAAACATGCAATGAATTTAATGGAATCGAACTCGAAGGCTCTGGTACCACTGTTGGGTTTTGGGGTTCATACGCAGCGAAAATTACAAAACAATTTTGAAAAAAACCACAACAGGATCCGAATCTAATTCCATTAAAAATGTTTAAACCATGAAAAACTTAATCATACCTCGCCGCAATATACCTTCTCGAAGGTTGATCGATCTCTAAGGCGCTGCTAACGACGAACGCCCTCTACCAGTAGTCCACACACGAACGGCGGCCGAGATTCGAAGTGCTAGCTTCAAGAGAATACCAAATCCTTTTGTTTCTCTCCAAAACGATCCAGAGCATACCAAAAACCCTAAGTCGTTTCTAAAACGAAAATAGAGTTTCGGCCTTTTGATCTTTCGTACGTGTATTGTAACTTAAAGCGTCTATTTATACAACCCTTGTATATAGACGGTTAAGTAAATTACAAATATACCCCTACTTAAAGAAGTATAAGTGTAATACACCACAAGGACGTTTCCGTCATGAATTTTATCATATAAAATTCATTTTTCTGAACCATCTTAAAATCTCGCAAAACCATTCTTAGTGTGCAACCCAATAGGCTCATACAACGTTGGCAGTGTACCAAAACACATTTTGGTATACAAGTCATAAGCGGCCTCTAGCAAGACATTATGACTACCCAAGTTGTACGAATATCAAATCGAAACAACCTAATCAATAGTGTATATAACATCCTTTTGTCACACGATATCCTTTTGATCAAACATAAGGCATGGAATTGTCATCCAACATGTTCAATCGTACTAGTCTCGATCTTTAGGTAGACTGAAAACATCCAAGTGACATTGATCAATATCAATTCACTTAGACTAGGCCTTTTAACAGTCTAACACATCGAGGGATCCACTGGATATCTCTCTTTATATGAGAGGGACAAATTCTATCTTGATTACACGACTTCATCACATTGCTCACACAGTAACCAATCACAACCTTTATAATCGTCCGGTTAAAGACAACGTTTGATTTGTCAAATTACTGTATTCCTAATGTTGAAGTCTCTGGCAATCTCAAGTCAGAGGACTGAAAAATATACCTATCATGAGAAACAACTATGACTTAATCCATGTGATGTTCTCAAAGCGGGTCGGTCCAGTACTTTGTTCCCTAACAAGTACTCGTGATCTTGATTTGTATCCCTATACGTATAATCATCATATGATCATCAATCAAGACTCACACTAGTCTTAATTCATTATAGTTCCCAGTATAATGATCGACTAGGGACATTTATGATATTTATGTAAATACCTATGGATCTTATTATAATGTAAACATGCAAATTAATTATAATAAACAACAAATGAAATCCTCTATTTTATTAACTAAAAGTATTCATAAAGACAGTTAATGGATTGACCTAGGGCACATGCCCCAACATGATTAACACATGTGTTCTCAATAAATGTTTGGTAGTAGGTGCTAAATCCGGTTAGACTAGTTTTTGGACTTGGTGATAGGTAAGTCTTTCACAGGGTAAGGGAATGGAGTGTTGATACCGCTATAGCCATAGTAAGGCCAATCTACATGAACTTCAGCGTGATTGAGGAGTCTATTACAGTAGCTCATACATGTTTAGCATTTGCACATTTTAATGCATTATTAGTTATTTGGTTTATATACTTTCTTACTTATTCCCTTCGTCATATTAAATATTTGCAAGTCATGCATTTTATTTATCGTTGAATCTATTATAGGGAATGTTCATAATGGCAGTAACTTAACCTAAACTTACTGAGCACCGTTTCCCCTTTGTGCTTACCTAACAATTTCCCCACAGGTTCTTCATCGAGAGTTAATAAGGGGAAAGAAGTAGCTCCAGCTGTCTAGAGGATTTTTCTGGCTGTTGATTGGTATGGTTCGAGATCGTACCAATATTTTTTTTTTTTATATTATCTATCATGGGATTTGGGATTTGAAATAGATCGAAGTAGATGAGTATTTACTCTAGTTGATAACTCTTGTTTTCAAGTATTGGCATTATGTGGAAACATTGAAATAAGTCTCAATTTATGATATTCCGCTGCATTTATGATCATTTAATTTAAATTTCAATTGTTGATAGAAGATAATGACTTGATTTCGAAAGAAGGCTTACTAGTTAGGTTCTTAACTCAGTGACCGGTTGGTTAGCGAGTCATGGATCGAGCTAGGCCGATCGGGATTCATTTAGGAAAACGCGTCCTGACAGGGTGCATCAATGAAGATCTTCAAAATCTTCCTGCTCGGCAGCCCTTTTACATAAACTTTCAACCAAACGGCGAAGCTTTTGAGCTTAAGTCTGACTTTATTCACCTCATGTACATTTTCCATGGCATGGTGAGTGACGACTCATTGACATTCTTCAAAGAGTTTTAAACAAGTTGCTAGTCTATTAAACCTCCTTGAGTGGAATAGAATGAGGTAAAATTTAAGGCTTTCCCATTTTACTTAAAGGATAAAGTCAAACAAAGGCTCTTTTATTTTTGCCCGTCTGCATTAACTTATGGCATGACATGATCAATGAGTTCCTCAGGAAATATTTCTGTTAGGATAAAGTAGTCCAACTCATTTTTGAAGTATGCAACATTAAGAAGAAGACCTATGAATCTCTTGGGAGTTATTGGGACTGCTTTATGCGCCTAAATGCCAATTGCCCACATCATGGCTAATTCGATAAGGCCATTGTCCAATTTTTCTATGTTGACATGCCCCTCTAAAGAGACGTATGATTGATAATGCTTGTGGTGGTCACATTCGTAACAAAACCCCTACACAAATAAAGCAACTCTATAAGGACATAAGGCAACAATCTTAACTATACAAGTAGTTAGAGCTACTATTAGCTCCACTGACAAAAGAATTGATCAGTTGACTTCCCTGGTGGAACGCCTCCTAACCAATAGCCAAATACGTGGTAAAGCTTGTAGATTCTACTCACCAACAAGCCATGCGACTGATAAATGCATACTCTGTTTAAATACCATCAACATGTCATTTAGAGGGTAATCGATTTCAAGGGCAAACCCGATCACCATTCAGAAATAATTACAATCAAACAACGACGAGTAACAACCTTAATTCAAGTTATGAGCCTTGAAACCACAACTATAAGTTTTTCGTAACCATAGGGTAGCCGTTGCCTAAACCAGTAATTAATCATTCCTCACTATAGGATATGATTAAAACTCTAGTAGCTCAACAAAGCCGATTTGCTAGCAATGTGAGCCAGTTCTAAGCAAAATTAGAAAGCTCTCAATGACATGAATGTCGCGGTCCGAAACATAGAGGTTTAGGTAGACCAAATTGCACAACATCTGAGTGTATTTGAGGAGAGGGGGAAGTTGCCTTCGCTAGCCTACCTCAATCCAAATATGGGTATTAACCCGTCATGCGCGTAAATGAACGTTATTGTTTGTAACAGATCTGCCTTAGAGAATGAGGCTTATAAAACCATTGCCCTAGGAGAAACCAAATTAGATAACCAATCCACACCCCAGGGAAGTCCAAACAACATCTTGCTTAAATGTACCGATTCGAGGGTAATGAATATCCTCTACACAATAGGTGGAATCTAATTGGAAAATGTAATGCTTGATTTGGGACCATCAATTAACAAGATGTCCTCATATTTTCATAATTTTATAGGGATTGGTGAGTTTATCAAGAAGACTCAAATTCATGCTATTATAGACTAGGAGATTTCTTCCAAAGGATTAATCCAAGTCCAAATGGTACATGTAGGGGATTTGAATTCCCTGCAGACTTTTACGTCATTGAAATGACATAGTCACACAAACCTAAGCCATTCTCAGTTTTTTTATAGGCCTTTATGCAAATGTGTAGAGCCAATATTGACTTAGTCAGAGGTTTTGTGTTCATGAGCATAAAGGAAGAGTAGTCCATTTTAAAATTCCATATCTCTTGAATTCTTCGACTAACACTTTGTTTGCTTGTTACTCTTTTATTCAGAACATGATGTTTGTGGACGCGTATGCATGGAGTGAGGAGGTCCTGGCAGAGATCAAACTAGAGACAGTCCAGAGAGAAAAACCTCCGTTGAGAGGTGCGCGTATCGGTACCATGCCTCCGTAGGACCTTCAACTCATCAAATGAGGGACTAAACATATGCAGATGGATGAAAAGTAACAAATTATAAAAGAGGAGTGTACCCCCTGGCACATTTAATTACCATTTCCAATCCAACTAACACCCAAAGATGGTCATGCTCCAATGCAAAATCGGATATAAGAGGTTCCCTTGGCTGATATGCGACACGAGTGTTATAGTCAATGAAATATCATCCAAAATCTTTAAATTTTGTGGATTATGTATCACAAGCAATGTTGAGACCATTGTGATATGTCCAAATGAGACGGTGGAAGACCCATAGGGATGGTCAAGAATGTATCCATTTGCATAGGAGATTTCGTATTTGTCATAGATTTTTATGTTGTTAGTGGGAGTAATACCTAAGGTGAAACATTTTTGTTAGGGTTGCCATTCCCTACGACAATTGGAGCATTGATCAATTTATAATTTCGATACATTAGATTCTGGATAGGGAAGAGGACGAAGCTTTTTCAGGGTGGGAACGAGATCCTACATGACGAAGAATAAATCTTCGCAAGATTCTAAGTATCTACGATTGAGGTCATCGATTTAAACCTCGATTAGGGGTGAGGTAAACTCGTCGAGCCAATAACTTTAAATAAAAATGCTACTGTAAGGCAGCCTATGAACAATTTTGTAATTAGTAATCAATTTTAGTTCTTGTTTTTCTTTTTTTAAATTTTCCTAACCATGCATAAAGTATTGTACCAAATTATATATATTATATATATTATCCATCAATTTCCACCATCTCTTCTATGTTTGGTTTTCCCAGTTTGTTTTGAACTTTGAGGACAAGGTTCAAAATAAGTTTAACACTGTTTAAGTAAGTGAAATGTTAGACAAAATCATTGGTTAAAGATCCGCGGGTATAAGTGTTGCATTTTTCTCAATTTACTTGCAACTTCAGTGGGAATCCTGGTGATACTTCTCCCCTTTTATCACGTTTTTATCTTTTGTTTATTTCATCACTTAAAAATTAGTACAATAATACATGCATGTCTTAGGTAGTTTAGTGTTTTATAGTCTTACCTATGAGCGAAACTTTGCTTTTCGATTCTTGCAGTAAAAACTTGGTCGAACTATTTGCCTTCAGACGTAGAAGAAGTAGAAGAGCTTTTACACCTACTTATCAACATTAATATATAATTGGAGTATGGATGAGTCATGGTTTGAGGCCTAAGTGGGTAGGTGGTGAAATTAACTTTGTAAGAAAATTCGTGATCTTTAGAATTCTAAAACTAGGACTATTCCACTAAGAGTTTAATTGTTAAAGATTTAGCACTTGTAAGAGCAAGAAGTAGGCTTATTCACTATAATATGGACTTGATGTTTCTATATTGGAAAACTAGTTTAACTCTAGTAAAAGTGAGAAGTTCTAACATGAGATTTCTAAAAAAATTAGAGAGTCACAAGTTCCGCCGGAAATGAATTAAGAAACTTAATGGTTGAAAAAAAAAACCTACAAAAAAAATCGGTATCCACAGAAAATGGAGTAGGGACCGTATAGAAAAAAAATCATATAAAGGGAGAAAGTGAAGATCTCTGGTTAAATAAATGGTGAAAGTTCATAAAAAAGAAACTCCTATAAAAAAGTAAAAATTTAGCTCGAGTGATTGTAGCTAGGTTAAGTGAGTCTTTTCAATGCCATGAGCCAAATAATATCATACCTCTAAATAAGGCATATATACTCTTAAAGGTGTGAAGACCTACGAATAAGCAAAAAATGGTGATAAAGTCCGTTTAAAAGAATTCATCTAATAAAAAGATCAATTTGGATATACTGCTTTGATAAAAAAACCTAAAAACCTATAAGTAAGTTGAAGGTTAAATGCTTCGAGTGTTCAAAGAATGTTCTCTTGGAAAAGTGACCATATTTAACAAATATTCGAAAATTCTAAGTATCTTGTTAAACATATTGACTAAGTTTCGATCAAAAGGACTCCATTGTTTTGCAAAGTAGGTATATGGTCTTTAGGAAAGCATCACTCAATTTTTTCACAATATGTTTAGTCATTATAGTCAGATAAACCTTTACTCAGAACATGCAAAGTTCTAAGTTTTAGGGTATTTGATGAGTTTTCTTTTATGCAATTTTTATGTGTTTTGCTATGGAAATTAAGTCCAAAGTTGAGTTTTATGGCTTTTTATGTTTACTTTAGAGATTAACAAGCTACTTATGCATTTGTGCATAAAATAAGCAATTTCAGTAAATAAGTCAATTGATGGTCAAAGCAACAACGAGTTTCACGCCGTAAAGGTCAACAGACGGCATCATCAAAGAATATATAACGCCACCAAGGTGCTAGGTCAGATCAACTTGCTGCGTCAGAATTGAATTGACGATGTCAGGATCAATATAGGTGGCGTCACCTGTGGCGCCAAACTCAAAATTAGAATTTTCTGCTGACTTGGAGACCAAAAATTTCTATAGGGACCCCATTCCGTGACTTGGAACTGTCCACATATAATGGCGGCATCATGACAACACCAGAATCGGTGAGTAGGATTTTTTGTATTTTTTAGAAGGTTCTTACTTCCTGGGCTTTTTATTCTTGTACCCAAGCTCACCTATATAAAAAAATGACCTCAATGAATGAAAATGGATTATATTTCGAGTGATTTAGGAGTATAACAAGGTGGAGTAGTCATGTTTGCCTAATTCTTTAATAACTAGGTTAGGGATGAAACTCTCTAGCCAGTAATTGATTGTTTTCTATCTTGTTGAGATTTTCTATAATAATAGTGTTTTGTTTTCGTTCTCTATTATTGTGCTTTTGTTTTTAACGATTTCTCAATGTTGGTTTAGAGTTTGTATATTCATTGCAAATTTTTAAGTGTAAACCCATTAACCTGCTATCAATTAGGTTGAGTCCGTGATATCAACCTAGTTGAGAAGTGGAAATCACATTGAACAAGAAACCTGACGCACTTGTTGTTTTAGGTGAGTAACATCAAGAACTAGGTTTAATCTTGAGAGCGGTTGCTCAAGGTTATGCGGGGTTAGGTGTTCCCAAAGAGTTGTTAATATTGCTCACGTGCTAAATCTTGAGAGTGGTTAACCAAGGTAGTACGATGTTGTAAGAGAAGTATTTAGAGAGCGGTTGCCGGAGCAGTTGCCCTATCTATCGAGAATAGGGGACTAGGGTGTTTGTGACCCCAACATCTATAGCCTATCTAGGGAAAATTGTTTAAAACCCATCTTTCAAAGTCAATGATACAAGATGTGGAAACAACGCAGGGCTAGATTGATGATTCCTAGACTTAGGTATGTTTTTATTATTTGTTTTACAACTATTTTACTTTCTTGTTTAGTAGGCTTTTAGATAAAACTCTTTCAAAAACCCTTCGGATTACTTTTCTGTTCGTTGAACTCAATTTGACTAAATCCTATAGATTCGACCCCGTTCTTACCTCTACTACATTGCATTAGGATTTAATAACCTATTACGAGTTATATTTGACACGCACGACACATGATCATAAGCCCATTTGTACTCGTTGTCGCAATTGTTTTTATTAATTTTTGATGTCATAATTCTCAATATTATACTAGTTCAATTTTAAGTTATATTTGATCTTAAAATTTGGTTAGTCGCCCAACAACAAATGAAATGCATTTAAATATAGAGGAATGAAGGAAAATGAAATATATATTTTTTTTAGCAAACCTTATCTAATTTCATTATATACCAATAATAATACTGATAATAAACATGATTACAAACAAATAATTCCAATTTAATTGGCAATGACCTAATTCAATCAACATTTGAAGGAACTAAAGCAATAAAGATGTTATTACACTGCACCACTATATGGTGCTCCTCCCCAATAGTGCTACAAGATAGCTATATCCCTTAAAGCTTCAAGACAAATTTTGTACACTACCCAATAAATGCAACACATGTTTCATTATCGAATCTTATGAAACAAAAAATGCCTTCTTTATGTTTTTCAAGCTATGGATTGAGATGCCCGATTAACTCCCATTGGATTTGTCACCAGTAAGAAGGAACTAAAAGGTTTGGATAATCACCGGTATCAATAATCGATAAACAATGAAATAGATAATGCAATTCTTCGGAATCAAAATTATCCTCTATTGGCCACATTGGCCACGCGAGCCACATTTAACATAGATGTAAAGAGAATTTTTTGATAACTAAACGATATTTCTAAATCCAAACAATCCTGATCTCTTGGGAAGTCCCAAGACTGATATGATCATAAATCACGTAGTGAAATTTATGATTTTAAGGCTTTTGGCAATTGTGTGAAAATAGTTCTCCCGGAGTGTTTCTCAAAAAAAAAAAAAAAAAAAAAACTTTTGGGTTATGGAAAAGACCGGAGACCACACAACAAGAAATAAGACAAAGGTACACTTTTGCTAATACTTTAATTCCGATTTATATCAAAACCTTTATTGATATCAGAGCAGCTAGGTGATTAGTATCGTGCACACCTAGATGATTTTGATTTTTTTTTTTTTTGTGCCGAGTTGGGTTCGAGGACTTCAAATATATATATTTGAGTTATTTATTTAATTCTGATTTTTTTAATAAAAAAATGGTGTTTCACTAATTTTCGGTGACGCCGTCGAAATCCGATCGTAGTAAGAGCTGGCGCACCCATCGCGGTGTTTGCCAGTACACCTACCAAGATCAGCAAACACCACCAAGAATAGAGGTTTGATGCTTCTAGGTTCCCTCAATATTTCTTAAAAACACAGGGTGGAGTTCATCAAGAAGGAAATCTCTCTTAATAATTTTTGAGAAATTTCTTATGAACTGATAAAGGAAAAGAAACGCCAAATTTAAAAAGGAATTCAGCGAAGCGCATTCATATCATATTTTTCACTAAAAAGGATTGCACGAGGCATGCATTTCTTATTTTTTGTTGTTATGGTTATATTATGCTACATTAATTTATTAATTATTTTTTATTAATCATTTTTAAAAAAAATGCATTTTAAGTGAGAAAACTAATCGCGCGAATTATTTGAAATATTAATAATATGTTTAGGGCTTATAAGTGATGATTGTAAGCATAGTGAACTCTCGACCGTATACCCCTAAATAAGTATTAATTATTTTACATGAATTCAACGGAAAATAAGTGTAAGATTATTTTTTTTGAATAATCTAACTAATGAATAATTTTTGTCATTATAATCCATGACTTCAGCGACAAAAAGTATCATTACTAAGCTGAACAAGGGCTAAAAGCTCAATGGGGACAATTTTGATATATGGCATCGAAATGTGCAATATATCTTAAAAGAGCAAGAAGTCCTGGAGACTCTTGAAAACGTGATCCTGGAGCCTGAAGAGGGTACGCTTGCTCAACATCATAGGGATCATGATGCGTTTCAAATTTGGAAACGTAAAAAAAAACATTGCTCGCATTACATTGTTGAGCCACATGCAAGATGATCTGATGTGCACGTTTGACCAGTTTGATACTACTCAGGAAATACGGAATGCTTTGAAGCAGAGGTTTGGGATAACTTCTGCAATAAGGTTGTGTCAGCTCACTATCAAATTTGAAACATATGTCAAACGTCAGGATCACTCGATGAAACATCAATTAAGAGAGATGTCAAATATGATACTTGAACTGAATTATGTTGGTCATGTTTAGTTAGATGAACAAAAAATCCAAGCAGCCACTGATCACTTCCTCAAAACTAGGACCACATAAAAGTTGTAATGACCCACAACGAGAATATCAAGACTTTTAATGATATTGCTCGTCATATGGAGTTGGAAGCAGAACGCTTGGAAGCTGCTAAGACTTCAGCTCAGGCAACGATTGTGCATGGAGGCTCCCAGAGTACTTCTTTTAAACCTAAAGGAACACTAGCAGCTAAGAAAGACAAATACCTTGTGAATCATCCTCTGATACTGAAAAATGCCAATCGCAAGCGAGGCAAGCGAGGTAGCAAAAAGAAAGACAAGAATGAGATGACATGTCACAACTGTGGAAAACGTGACATTTTGCAAGGGAATATCCTGAGCCAAGAAAATATCATGTATTTTCTTTTAATGCATATCACAATTGCTTTATGTTTAGAAATGCTTTATTTGTTAACTTTAATCCTTTGTGGATTACTGATTCAGGAGCAACAAACTATATAGAGAAAGATCGTGGGGCTTTCGTTGAGTATCACCGCATTCCAGTGGGAGCACCGTTGATATATGTTGGAAATAACACGCGTGTAGCTGTTTGAGGAATTGGCACATGTCAATTAAAGCTACGCAACGCGCCCATTCTACTTCTACATGATGTCCTCTATGCTCTTGAAATAAGGCAAAACTTAATTTAACAACAATGGTGTCACTATGTTTTTGGACACCGCACTTTGTGGTTTTGGATACTTGTCTAATGGTTGTATTAGTTTGGACATCAAAGGCGATTTTAAAATTGATAATAATGTTTGTTTTCCCATTTCTGCATTTTCAATCTTTGTTAATTTAGATGCAAATGTATGACATGCTAGATTAGATCATATAGGACAAGATCGAATGAACAGACTTGCAAGAGAAGGATTTTTAGGCCCACTCATAAAAGTTGACTTGCCTATTTGTACACATCGACTGTTGGAAAAACAACTAGAAAATCATTTAGATTAGCTGTAAGAGCTGATAATTCATTGCAATTAATACATTCAGACTTATGTGGTCCAATAAATGTTAGAGCGCGACATGGTGCATCATATTTTATCACATTTATTAATGATTTTACCCATTTTGGTCATATTTTCCTGATCTCACACAAAAATGAAGCGTTTGATTGCTTCAAAAAAATATGTAACTCTAGTTGAAAATCAATTAGAGAAACATGTCAAAATGTTGAGAACTGACTGAGGATGTGAGTACTTATCAGATCAATTTAAAAAATATTGTGATGAAAAAGGGATTACTAGACAGCTTACCATCCCTGGCACTCTGCACAAAAACTATGTTGCAGAAAGGCGTAATCAAACTTTATTAAATATGGTTCGATCTATAATGGCACAAGCAAGCCTTCCAATTTCATATTAGGGAGATGCATTGCTAACCGCAGCTCAAGTACTAAATCTAGTATCGTCAAAATCAGTAGCTTCCACACCATAGACCCTATCGACTGGGAGAAATTTCAACCTCACAAATTTGCATCATTAGGGTTGAGCAGCATATGTTCACTCTCCATCTAATAAATATGGAAAATAGGGACCCAAGGGAAAGAAATCTATTTTTGTTAGATATTCTGAACATTGAAAAAAGTTTGTGTTCATTAGTGAACAACTAGATGGTAGTTTTATCGAATTTGAATCAAGAGATGCCACGTTTTAAGAAAATGAATTTCTTTGAAAAAAATGAAGCAATTATAGATCTCATTTTTTATGAAGTTGATAATTTTTCAAAGAATGTAATCCCAGAACTAGATTCAAATGCGGTTGTGGCTAATCCAAATTTGGCTCATATTATTGATCTTAGTAGTGGGAGTAACATTCCAATACACTACAAGGAAAATGAAATTTAGAAACGGAATTAGCAACGGAAATAAGTTCCGTTGCTAAAAAAATTAGTTAGAGACGAAATTGAGACGGACTAATTCAGAGACGGAATTGAGACGAATCAGAGACGGAAATAGAGACTGAATTAAATTCCGTCTCTAAAAAATGGCGCCAACATTCCCACCAAAATTTTTATTTTTTACAACCGTCCATTAGTCTCGAGATTCGTGCGTGCTTCGATCTTGATGATTCAAAAATGGGGACCAAGACTCTCACCGAAATATCATCTCTCTCTCTCTCTGTCTCTCTCTCTCTCGCTCAACCCTAAACGCAATGCTCTCTGCCTTCTCTCTCGCCCGGTCACCGCTCACCCCGCTTACCGCTCACCAATCTCGCTCCCTCTCCGCTCTCTCTCCGATCCCCGCTCTCTGCTATCTCTCCGCTCACCGATCGATCCACCGCTCTCTGCCCATTTCTAGGGTTTCTTTCTTTCTTTCTGTGAGCAACTCCGGAACACACAACACAGTGCGCGTGATTGTAACAATTTCAGGAGCGATAATGGAGTCGGTCAATCGATCGATCGATGAGCGCCACGAACGTGTGGCTCTTGGCGCTCCACGACGCCCAATAATGTGTTCTAGATAAGTCCACTCCACCACTATAGCTCTAAATCCATTCCATTCCATTTGCACACGTGCACTCGCTAGCTCTTCATTCACTCGCATGCAAACCCTAGTTTCATCGTCTCTTCGATTGGCCTCTTCAATGGCGTCAGTGTCCAGATTGGTTTCCAAAGATTGTTCTTTGGACCGAAATCAGTCGGATTTGAGGTTTCGAGCCAATTTGAGCGTTGGAGGCAGATTATGCACATCAAATGTTTGGCGAAATGGCGGAAAGATCACTACTTTGAATCTCACTGCATCCCAGCGTCGTCAATGCTCTTTCACACTTTGCCACCGCTGTATTGATTGCTTCTTTTTCATAATTTTCTGGTCCTGTTTCTATGTTCGCGTGGCAAATTTTTGAAATTGCAGTGGCGAGGACAGTGAATGTTAAATTATTTTTGTGTGCTGTGTCAAATATGTTCCTTGTATGTATATCATGATATCAAAACTTGCATATTTTCACTTGAGGTTACAATCATCAGTGATATCATTGGTCAAAGAGAAAAATGGACTTGGATAGCTTTCTTTTGGTTTATTGTAGGTTATGAAGGTCCAACCTGTTCTGCTGGGGAATTATTACCTGAAAGGCCTGGTGATCCAGATTGCCCTGTAAAAAAATTTCCTGACTTTATTTTTAATCATTATCTGTTTATGACACTGTTTTGGTTTATATTCTGTCAAGTATATAATTCTTTTCTTATGTACTCCACTACTTCTTGAAAACCCTAAAATGCAAGTTTGGTTTTCGGTGCAAGTTCAACCATCCAAAATATAAGCTAAACTCTTTGGTAGGTGGCTTTGATGTATTTTAAATTATTGATGGCTATTTAACCCTTACCCACTATACTATTAGTGGTCTTAGTACGTGTCTTATATCCTAAATTGATTTTTCATTTAACTTAGGGTGCTGAAGTGGACATTTCTTTACTACCTGAGAGACCATCTGAGCCCCCTTGTTCAGTGAGCAATTATTTGTATTATTTTTGTGCTTGGTTGCCACTTTCTATTATTCTTTGTATTATTTTTGTGCTTGAAGTCTTACTAAATTCGGTTGTTGGTCTTCCGAGGCTTGGCTTCACAAGCTGTGCTCCGTGCAAGGTTCAACCTTATGGCTGTGGTGTTGGCGTTGGCTTCCTAATCTTCAAAGCATTCCACATTTCTTGGCTTCCTAAGCTGTGCTCCGTGCAAGGTTCTGCTATTTCCTCAAACCTTAAAGCTTTGTTTGCGTTCTTTTTTGAAATACTTTTATTCTCTATTGTTCTATATTTTCAGTTTTCAATCGGTGAATCACTAGCATTTACCGAAAACTGTATGTAGCAATGTAGCATATATTTAGCCATTGTGCTGCGGCTAATTGGTGCCTTAGGTTTGTGAACTTTCGAGTGCAGTCTTTTATAGATTGATGAGTTGATACCATTGATTGGTCTATGTGGCCTGCATTTCTAAATAGTTGTAATAGACCAAACTAAATTAAACCGGTAAGTACGTAGCTGAATTTCTTCAAACTATGAATGGGGAAGGATAAATGTGCAGCAAACTAGTAAAAGGACAATAGGAAAAGAAGAAACTGAAACCATAATTTGTCGAGTCTAATCACGCATGCTCCTAGCTATACATGATATAGATCAAGTTTAGTACAAAATTTAGAAGGAATCCACCAAAATTCAACATTGAAAACCTTTAGTCGACATAATAATCTTTTTTCACTATGTCTCCATTTACCGTCAATTGATAAAAGTAAAACATTCTCATGCAAATTGACTGAAGCTACCACAATCACTAGTTAATTAGCAATAAAGATCTAGGTGCTTAAGGAGGACAGATCAATTATCGCAACTCTTCCATTGTGCTCAATTTTTGTTTTCCTAAAATTATTTAGAGTGCATGTTAAAAATTTTAAGACGTTGTAGTATACCCTTAATTTATCTTCTTCATACAATACGAGTTGCATTTAACATCTAGTTAAGAGACTTATCATGTCCTTACTTTGATCGTGGACGTATTGAAATGTCATTTAGCATGAAGACTTCCAAATATGTGCTTTACTTTTAGTTTTTGTGGCCTGTGAATTGGTCTTTTATATCACGATTTTTCTTCTCCTTGTTAGAATCATGAACAAAGTAATAGTGTTCTTATCCTTTTCTTTTTTCTTCTTGGATAATTACTTGTAATCATGGAATGGTAGAGGCTGCATAAGTTTTTTTTTTTTTCAAGGAACAGTTTATATTATACGAAGAGTTTTTGGTCTTTGATAAGCTATCATGCCCTCCCTTTCTTTGTTGTTTTTGCATTTCATTAATTGCAAAATTGAAAGGTAACTTTTCTAGCTTGTTTCAGTCTTTGTGGAAAATATGCATCAAGGAGAGGGACTGCTGCAATTCAAACCTGAAGTATTTATTTTTTATGAATAAATTTTTTTAGAGTTCCAGATAATGGTCAATTCAAAAGATTGAGACGAATTGAGAGTCATACAACTTTCATATAAGTTATTAAATGATTGCCCATTTTTTTTCCTTGTTTTTCTAATCTTGTGGGGCTTATGTGAATTATTGCTTACGTTTTCTGTAAAGGAACTGGATTCTGCAGCTATTATGCATGTCTGCCCCAGTGGGTCTTACTGATACGGTAGAACCAGCGTTTTCTTGTCCTGGAAGAACTACATCTCTAGATATTTTTGCATATACTGAAAAGGAACTAACTAATGGACAAGCATCACTCTCGTCTTCTGATATTGTTGGCTTTAGAGTCGGAGAACATTTACTTCCCAATGGGGATTTATACTCGGGATCGTTGCTTGGCAACATGCCAGAAAGTTCAGGAAAGTATATATGGTCAGATGGCTGTATATATGAAGGAGAGTGGAGAAGGGGTATGAGGCATGGGCATGGAAAGACGCAGTGGCCTTCTGGAGCTGTATATGATCTAATGCTCAGTTTACAACTAGGAATAAGGTATTTCTTTTCTTTTACCCTGCTGTCATTTTCTGTGTCATACACCTTATTGCATTTTGCATATCTAGTGGGCTTGTGCTTTATTTTTTCTTTCGGAACCTTCTTGTCCATTTGGCTTCATCACTTCAGTTTTCTAAAACTCTTTTACAATTGATAATGGGAAAATGTCATTTCATCTTACATTTACATTCTCTTTGGGCATAATTTTTTGCTATTGATCATGCTACCAGCAATTTGGAAACTATTTAAGATGCTAATTTGGGTTGTAAGCATTGCCGTAATACAAATGTTTTTCTGATGCTCTTGTTGTTTGGCCTTTTGATGATAACTGTGGTCCACTTTTACGAGTCACATTTGCTTATCAAAATGTCTTAAATTAATCCTTGCAATAGTCAAGATGAACTTCATCAGGAGGCAAGAACCATATAAATATGGAATCGTGTAGGGGTGTTTTCTTGTGGCAGGCTAAGATTTATATTTGTTTTCTTCATCTTTTAAGCCATTTTTTGTGCTTCCTTCTTTGAGATGGTAATTTTCCATTTAATACTTGATTTTCTATTTTCACTTTAGTAGTTAGCAAGTGTTGATCCGTGCAAGAAATTGAAGCTTGTTATTTGGCTAGTATATAGACCAGCTAAAATACCTCTGTTTGTTATGTTTTCAGAAAAGGCATCTGAAAACCTTGTCCATTATTTTAGTTAATTGATTCAATTTAAGTAAGGTATCAGTGATTAATTGATTACTTGCTTCTTTATATGCTATCTACATTCCTCTGTTTTGTTTTTTTTTTCTTGCAAAAATTTACAGTTTTGCCCGATGTAGTATGTTATTAATGTTTCTTGATTTTCCAGTGTCTTTTCATTTGCATTGTGCAGTGAATGAGTGCAAACAATTCCTGTAGAGAGTTATTATTTTTCTCTTTCACGTTTGTTTCCAAAGTTGGCTAACTCACTTTCTCATTTCCTCAGCTCATATGGACAGAGTTTGTCAACAAGTACTTTCATTGGGGAAACTATATTTGCGATACTGATTGCCATTTTTGGTCTGGTTTTATTTGCTCATTTGATTGGGAACATGCAGGTGACTTAACTTTCACATGTTCTTTGAAAGTATAGTAGTATACCTACATTGCTTTCTGTAGTCTTCTTGATCCCTTCACATGTCCTATTCATGAGAATAGAATTAATTTACTGCGAAAATCTAGTTTCTTAGGATGAATGAGGAAGGTCTATTTAGATCCATGTATCTAATAATTACATTGTAATCGTATAATCTCAATGTCTCTGTCCAAATCCTTGTTCTTCTTTGCTCTGTTGGTTCCAATACCTGATATATTTGCTTGTTTACAGATACGGGTTTAAAATCCTCCATAGAAAAGAAACTGAGAGGTAAAGTAGGAACACAAGGAACAACTTATTTTGAAGAACCATTGACATATATCAGTCCTCCAGATTAGCTTGTATCCTGAGAATATAATATGGAATGATCCTCTCTCAAAGATAAAGAAGAAAAAATTTAAAGAAAGTAACATAGCGGGAAGTAGTTAGAACTTAGGAAAATGCCTCCTTGTTCTGTTTTTCTTCTGGTCGTGGATGTCAGCTCTTTATCAATTGTTCTTTTCAAACACGAACTTGGGCACTACCATTTGGCAATTGATAAGGAGCGTCTCTAGCTCTTCATCAATTGTATTCCCTTTGTTTTCACCTTATGTAGTTTTGTGATCATTAGACATTTTTAATGAAATGATTCGAATTTTCTTTTTGCTGGCATGTTGTCGTGCTTTTGAACTTAAAACGTTTTCGTAATTGTGCTTTAGCAAAGCTTTTTGTTCATGTAGTTAGGTGGGTTCTCAGATTCCCCCTTCTAATAAATTGTGTTAGTTGGACACACGAGTAGCCATGTACCGTCGGAAATTATAGTAAAATATATTGTTTTCTTTTGCACTGTAAATGGAGATAGTTTTTTTGCAGTTTCGTATTTTTTATCATGAGTTTGATCTATTTTGCAATATTTGCAGAGCGTGGACCTATCGGTAGGTGACTGGTTTTCGATCGAGTGGGAGTTAGTGCCATTGATTGCCCATATCCCTGTGACAATACCTATCATAATCTGGTTTCCAAGTGAGAGATGAGGAATTTAAAGCATATCATGTAACTTTTATAGTCGTTTACATGAATTTTAGATTGATAATTCTTTTTGTGCATATTTAGAGGATTGTAAGTTTTTTTTTGTGGTTGTTGAACAATAGGATTGGTGGTTTTTGTGAATACTTAGAAATTTGGAGCATTTGTTATACTAGACAATTTTTCGTGGATATATAAATCTTTTTCAAATTTTGAATTTTACATTTTTTTCTCATTTGAATATTTGTTGATATATATTGTCTATGTATGAATGTCAAATTTTGCTTTTTTGGGGGATGTTAGCACCCCCAAGGAGTTGTTGGAGGGGGTGCAGGCGATGGAGTAGGTCCTATGGTTGTATTTTCAAGTTATAGGTTGGAGAACCAATTGGATTGAGTTTATGTTTGAAAACTAAACAAAAAGGAAAATTAGAGACGGATTAGCAACGGAATTCGAGAGATTCATTTGCTATTAGTCTCTCCAATTTTCGAGGAATATATGCATGAAACAGCAACGGATCAGAGACGGAATGAAAAAATTCCTTCTCTGATTCCGTTGCTAATCAGAAACGGATCAGAGACGAAATTCATTATTTCCGTCTCTGATCCGTTTCTGATTAGCAACTGAATAAGAGACGGAATTCATTATTTCCGTCTTTGATTCCGTTTTTGATTAGCAACAGAATCAGAGACGGAATGCAATTACAAATGTACCGTTTTGAAAAATTTCCATTTATGTTCTGTCTCTGTTCCGTTTCTAATTTCCGTTTCTGATCCGTCTCTAATCAGAAACGAAATTTATTCCGTCTCTAATTCGTCTCTAATCAGAAACGGAATCACATTTTCGTTTCTGATTGAATCAGTGTCGACGATTTTAGAGACGGAATTTATTTCGTCTCTGTTCCGTTTCAGATTTCAATTAGAGACGGAATTTAGGCAAATCAGAGACGGAAATTTCCGTTTCTGATCTGCTATTTTTTTGTAGTGAATAGATGCTTCAAATACATAAGAATTGCATAGAAGCAGTCATCAAATTGTGCCTCCAAGAAGTTTTTAAATTAAGGGTCATGCTTTTATGATTGCCCCGCATGATGAAAATGAGCCTTGTAATGTTAGTGATGCTTTATCATCATCGGCTAAAGAATAATGGCTAAAAACAATGGATGAAGAAATGAAGTCTATGAAATCTAACCATGTATAAGACTTGGTTGATCTACCTCCTAGACGTAGAACAATCGAGAACAAATGAGTTCTCAAGATCAAACGTCAGACAGATGGATCAATTGAAAGATTTAAACACATTTAGTGGTTAAGAGATTTACACAACAAGAAGGAATAGATTATGAGGAAGATTTTTCTCCAGTTGTGAAGTTTTCGTCTATTCGTCTATTACTTGCTATTGTTGCACATATAGATTTTGAATTACATCAAATGGATGTAAAAACTGATTTTCTAAATGGAGAATTAAATGAAGACATATATATGCAACAACTAATAGGTTTTGTTGTAAAAGGACAAGAGCATAAATTGTGCAAGCTCAAAAAGTCAATATATGGTCTTAAACAATCTTCACGACAATGGTATTCAAGATTTCATCAAGTTATAACTTCTTTTGGATTCAATATGATTGATGAAGATCATTATGTATGTATTAAAGCATTCATATCAAATGCTTGTCATATTATCCCTATATGTGGACGATATACTTTTAGCTTGAAATAACATTAATTATGTTGTCGCCATTAAAGAATGGTTGTCTTCTAATTTTGATATGAAGTACCTGGGTGAAGCAAAATATTCATACTGGGTGTGAAGATTCATAGGAATATTTCTAAAAGAATTCTCTCTTTATCACAAGAACAATATTTTAATAATATAGAACGATTCAAAATGACACATTGTAACCCCAATGACACTCCAATTGCTAAAGATGAAATCCTAAGCACATAAATATGCCCAAATACTCTAATTGAAAAAGATAAAATATCCAATGTCCCATATGTAAGTGCAATAGGAAGTTTGATGTACGCAATGATGTGTACAAGTCCCGATGTATGCTATGCCATTGGTTTAGTTAGCAGATATCAATCAAATCCTAGTCAAACTCATTTGAAAGTGGTGAAAAGTATATTATGGTATTTGAAAGGCACTATGGATTTGTGTTTATGTTACCATACTAATGAATTATGGTTACTTGGATACTAGATTGGAGTGGCGATCCAGATGAATACAAATCAACTTCAGGGTATGTTTTCCTATTGAATAATGGTGCAATCTCATGGAGTAGTAAAAAGTAAACATGCATTACTTTATCAACCATGGAGGCTGAATTTGTTGCCTGCTCTGCTTCGGTTCCAGAGGCAATATTGCTTCAGTTCTAGAGGCAATATGGATGTTTCGTTATGCGCTTGCAAGTCATCAAAAGTGCATCGAAACCAATGACTATATTTAGTGATAGTCAAACAACCATTGCCTATATGAAGGATCTGAAGTATCATGAAAAAATAAAACACATCGACACAAAGTATAACTTTGTGAGAGATATCATAGCAAGAAAAGAACTTTTCATACAACACATTACTACGCGAATGATGAAAGCAGATTTAATGATGAAACTTATCGCTAGGGATATTTTTCTAAGTCATGTAAAATCCTTAGGATTGCGTATACTGTAAATTGTTTGCTATAAATTCTTATTTCGATTCAATAAATAAACTCTATTGGAATTGGTTATTTCTTGCTCTGATATAAGTCATTATTGACTGGAAGTATGCAACATGCATCGATTGGCTTTCTCATACAAGCAATCACCTTTGGTGCTAATAGTAGCGAGCAAAGATGAGACATTAAAACTTATTTGATAAATGTTGCCTTGATAAGAGTCAAGATGAGGTCATTTTTGTATG
This sequence comes from Stephania yunnanensis, assembly GCA_039657365.1. Lineage (NCBI taxonomy): Eukaryota > Viridiplantae > Streptophyta > Magnoliopsida > Ranunculales > Menispermaceae > Stephania > Stephania yunnanensis. Next base: position 44,596,705 of record CM077585.1, on the reverse strand, counting down.
ACCTAATAGATTTCCCACTATCTATTAAGCTTTGAATAACCAGATTCGAGATCTAGTGATTGGCGCCTCATTATGGTGTGCTACATATATTTCAGGGTAGGCGTTTTAGCAGGAGTGAATGAACTAAGATTTATACAGTGAATTAAGAGAATTGCATACACTGTTACTAAGAGTTACTCCACTGTGACATGTAAAGAATTACATGTGTTTTGTGACCACTTAGTAAGAAGTTCTTATATAGTTGAGACTTCCTGAATTGCCCTTATAACTTTTGACTACATTATGAAGTAAGGAATTAGTGCTTGCTACTTAAGTAAGTTACTTATGGTCAAATATGATTTGATCTAAAGATGCTACATTAGGAAAATAGATGATTCTAAAATAAGTAGTAGGAGGGCAAAGAAAGATCATATGGAATTATGTCATTTCATTTTATATTCTATGTCGCGACACTGGTGTTGCATCAATTGGATGACAATATTAGTTAGAATATAATGCTGTGAATTTAAGACTTAAATATTGCTCTTAAAGGGGGTTAGAGAATGTTTTGAATAGACATGACCATATGCATTTGGGGCAAAGTGAGACATATATTTTCTAAAAGGGTAGATGTCTATATGCGGACTCTAATTGAGTTGCTAGTGTAGAGCTCCCGCTTTTAGGTTATCTCACGGTCGCACGACCCATTAGTTACATCTAAACACTGTCAATTGTGAACTTATTTTCTCACACGCGATGTACGAGTGAGAGATATCTATGTTATTAAAACACAGGGCGCCCATATGTATGATCGATTCGACACGACAAAACGTCTACACACGATGTGCGGGCGAGAGATGCTGGCCACGTTTAACATAGATGAAAAGATAATGTTTTCGATAACGAAAAGATATCTTTAAATCCATACAATCCCGATCTCTTGGGAAGTCCCAAGATTGATAGGATAATAAATCACGTAGTGTGATTTATGATTTCAAGGCTTTTGCAATTGTGTGAAAATAGTTCTCCAGGAGTGTTTCTCCAAAATTAAAAAATAAAATATTTTGGGCTGAGGAAAAAACCGAAGACCACACAACAAGAAACGGGACAAAGGTAGGCTTCCGCTAATACTTTTAATTTCTATTTACATCAAAACCTTTATACTAAAAAATTAAAGAAAAGATCTAAAACAAAGTGAGAAATACAAAGACAAAATAAAGACATTTAGTAATGATGAACGACATGCCAAAACAGTTTTCATGGTCACAACGGCAACAACCTGCCGGAGTTGAACCGGCACCAAAGAGTCACAACTAGGCCAAAAGACCCGTTAAAGAACTCACTCTTCCGTTTGAGTGAAGGTCGTTTAAGTCAACCATTAAGGTTTGCAATTTTCCATGCACCAATTTTTGTTCGTCTTGTTCCTTTATTTTTTCTCTTTTTTTTTGGTAGTAACTAATACCTTTATTTAAACTAGTTTACTAATGAAGCTATTCAGTAAATAACAAACTTCTGCTGCGCATATTCGTTATGGCTAGTTAGGTATATCCATTAATGGTGAGTCAACCTAAAATTACTCTTAAATTTGTAATTAGTACAAAGTGCCTACTAGTTTTCAGTATGCTCTGGAAACATGAAACACCAGGGAAGAATGGCGCTCTTCTTGCAGACATCTTGAGCTTGCAAAAAGGGTCCCCCCATACCATCTTTAAATCAATCCCTAGATCTTGTAATTCGGTTGCCCATGTTTTATCCCGACTTGGGTTAAGGCAAGATATCTACAGCTTTGGGGTGATGCAATTCCTCTAAGGATAGCTACTTATGTACTTGAAAGACATCCGAGTTGAATGAAGTTATTGTATGTGTCAGGGTTAAATAGATAAATACAAATATAATAAAAGTCCAACCTTTCTTCACACCCAATTTAAACAAACCACCCAATAAGTTTTGAAAATCCTACAACCCACACAACATTAAATCAAACCTCTAAAAATACCCTCACTTGCACACAACCCACTCCGAACAAAAAAACACAATAACCCTCTCGGATCTCTTAACAAAAAAGTGAAGTTATTTCAACCTGACTAACCTATTCACCACCAATTTAAATTAACAATCTAATTAATTTTTAAATTTCACATATTCCTCTAATTAGTGGCGGTTGGTTGTGAGTTCTAAAACTCCTGACCAACAAAGTCCTCATCGACCTTGGTGCGGAGGCGGGGTCACCTCGTTGTCAGATTCTCCTCGATCTTATTCTATTTGTCCCAGAATTTGGCAGATTTACACCACACTCGCATCCGACGCATTTGTGTAAGAGCGACTTCTCCTGATGCTATTCAGTCCCTTTTATTGCATTGCTCTTGTTTAACATGAATTGTAGCAGTTTTATTTATCTTTTATTAATGAACAAGAATCGCATTTCTTTCGGGGGTTTACTTACTGAGCTCGTTGACATCAACTACTTTTCATGGATGACTGAGTGCAGATCCAACGACGAGCCAAGGGAAGACTAAGCTTGGAGACTACCTATGATTCTTGAGAGCCCCCTCTAACAGACTTGTAAGTGTTTTATTTATATTATATTACTGTTTCATTTTTGGGATGTTGGGAGACTTTTCCACATTGATACATGTATATTAACTATGATCGTACTTTTATCACCTATTATATATATAGTATTCTTTTGATGGCTTTTTCACTACTAGGGCTTGTTAAATTAATGCAAATTGTCGTTAATGACTTATTGCATGATGAAATTTAAGACTTTCGCTATTATTATCATTTGTAATTTGTAAAATACAAACACATAGTCTGTAATACATGAAAACTAGTTAAACACTATGTTAATTTACTAAGTAAGCTAAGTATAGTCTAATTAAACTGATTAAGTGTGAAAAATCATAAAACAGACGAATAATTATAATAATTAGACTAAACGAAAAAGTTAAGTGGATGTCCCAGGCTGTCACGGACAAGCGTGCAAGTAATGTGGCATAACCTGGTGACATATCAGACAATGTACCAGTGCTCGATTTGCCTTGGGATTTGTGGTCGCCAAATATGGTGGATAGGATCCCGGATGGTTATCTTCTCTAATGGTGGAAGAAGGATTGCTTTCGACTTTACATGCTTGAAACTTCAGAAACAAATTTTAAGGCTGAAATGACTTGTATTAAGGACAATTGTTTTGACTTAATCAACTTCAGTTGTGCTAAGTTAGCTAACCTTTGTTGCACAATGACCAAAAAGCTCAAAAGAGTGACTGAGGTTATTTGAAGGCTGTAAGAAGAGCTCGTGAAGATTGGTAATGAAAAAGAGGAGACATGTGGAAGTCAAAGTCAGAACGATCCTATTTTGAAAGATCTATATATGGTGTCTCGCATAGGGAGGTTGCGTTTTAAGAGGATTAAGGGTGTACGTGACCACCAAGACAAAGGCAAGGGAAAGGAAGCTGTTCAGTTCAGGCAGAATAAAAAGGCAAGAATGTTGTTAAGCCTACTTCGAAACAAAAAAAGAGGGGTCATTTACCCGCGTCAAAGCTCTTATTGCTCCAAGCACTACTGTTGGTGCTGCTGTTCCAACCACTGTTACTGCTATTGTTGCATCGCAAACTCCACAACCAAGTACATGACATGTCGAAGTCATTATCTGTAATCCAATGACAGGTACACAAAAATCTTAGACATTCACAACTCAATAAATCATGGAGAGTCTGTTTAAGGCCTTGCTTAGGAGGTTCTCGACGGCTTGATCAAACGTGATTTTTGGTTAAACAATATTTTTGGTTGAAAAATAGTTTATTCACATTTCTTTACTATTATAATTATTGGTGCGATGGCAATACATGAAATCCCCATATGTGTATGCACATGATGTGTGTCACCACTTAATATTTTGGTCGATGCTTTTTGGCATTGGGTGGCAGTTCCATAAAATGATTTGGATGCACAAGGATTTTCGGTTGATAGGTAAAGTTGGCATGGATGCAAACATGGACATAGTGTTTATTTTCAATTCGTACTGTTGGGTGATACATGCTAAATATTTGATTTGTTGATCTATCTTATTTAATCTATGCATCTTTAAATAGTTATATTGATTTAAATGTTGCATATATTGTTATGATTAATTTTTGAGTACATTAGGTGAACTGTGTTAGTTTTCTCAAGTTCAAGATTTGAGCTAACCTAATACAGTTCACTTAATGGGAAACAAAAAGATGATCGAGGTTAGATGAGTGTTGTATTGATTAAAATTTTGGCTATATATCTTGATTTGCACGCTTAGGCTTCGAGTGACTTGACCAATTTTAATTTTAGTTTTTTTTTATAAATCTATAATTCTAATGTTATATCAACTTGTATTAGTTACTTATATGTAAATAAAAAATTTTTAAAAAGGGACATGGGGTTGACTTTCCAATGTGTACCTTAGAGTATATATTATATATATACCAACATTGGCACGGTAAGGGCTTCAGGTCGATCAACCATTTTTTTATTTTTATGTTTTACAAATCTCTAATTCTAATGTTATATCACCTTGTATTAGTCACTTGTATGTTAAAAAAAAATCGAACATGGGTTTGACTTTCCAATGTGTACTTTAGAGTATAAGGTATGTATATACCAACATTGGCACGCTAAGGGCTTCGGGTGGATCAACCAATTTTTTTTAACAAATCTCTAATTCCAATGTTATATAAACTTGTATTAGTCACTTGCATGTAAAAAACAATTGGACATGGGGTTGACTTTCTATTGTATACTTTAGAGTATATGGTATATATATATATACCAACATTGACATGTTAAGGGCTTCGGGTGGATCAACTATTTTTTTTTTTTTTTTTACAAATCTCTAATTCTAATGTTATATCAACTTGTATTAGTCACTTATATGTAAAAACAAAATTGGACATGGGGTTGACTTTCCAATATGTACCTAAAGTATAAGGTATGTATATACTAGTTTTGGCACGCCAAGGGCTTCGGGTGGATCAATCATTTTTTTTTTTTTTAAATCTCTAATTCTATTGTTATATCAACTTTTATTAGTCACTTGTATGAAAAAAATATCAGACATTAGTTGACTTCCCGATGCATACCTTAGAGTATGTATGCATATACCAACATTGGATATGTGGTTGACTTTCCAATGTGTACTTTAGCGTATAGGGTACGTATATACCAATATTAGCACGTTAAGAGATTCGAGTGGATCAACCATTTTTTTTTTTTTCGAATATGTAATTCTAATGTTATATCAACTTGTATGTAAAAAAAATTAAATATGGGGTTGACCTTCCAATGTTTACTTACCTTAAAGTATAGGGTATGTACGTACCAACATTAGCACAATAAGGGCTTAGAGTGGATCAACCATTTCTTTTTTTTACAAATATGTAATTCTATTTTTATATCAGCTTGTATTAGTCACTAGTATGTAAAAAGAACCGTACACATAGTTGATTTTCCAATGTGTACCTTAGAGTATAAGGTATGTAGTATATACCAACATTGACACGTTAAGGGCTTCGGGTGGATCAACCTTTTCTTTTTTTTTTTACAAATCTCTAATTCCAATGTTATATCAACTTGTATTAGTCACTTGCATGTAAAAAAAAGATTAAAATTGGAATGGGGTTGACTTTCCAATTTGTACTTTAAAATATAGGGTATGTATATACCAACATTGGCACGTTAAGGGCTTTGGGTGGATCAACTATTTTTTTCTTTTTTTTTCAAATCTCTAATACTAATGGTGACATGGGGTTCACTTTCCAATGTGTACCTTAGAGTATAGGGTATGTATATACCAACATTCACACGCTAAGGGCTTCGAGTGGATCAATCATTTTTTTTTCTAAATCTCTTATCCTAATGTTATAGCAACTCGTATTAGCCACTTGCATGTAAAACAAAATTGGACATGGGGTTGATTTCGCAATGTGTACCTTAGAGTAGGTATGTATATACCAACATTGGCACGCTAAGGGCTTAAGGTGAATCAACCATTTTTCTTTTTAATGTTATATCAACTTGTATTTGTCGCTTGTATGTTAAAAAAATGGGACATGGGGTTTACTTTCCGGTATGTACCTTGGATTGACTTTCTAATGTGAATTATAATAGTCGATTTGTCAAATCTTGGTTAATACTCACTGTAACCATTTATATATATATATATATATATATTTCTTAATTTGGCGCTAAAATAATACTAATCGACAGTGCTGAAATTATTACAAATTTGAGCTGAGGCGTACAACATATTTGAACACACCTCTTCAGATCAGTTTGATGAAGGAACCGATTTGGTAAAACATGGAGTCAACCAAGTAAGGTAACTCACATGATTATGCATCATCCGATAAGATACCGTATCGCGATGCAACTAATCGACCAGTACTAATAAAATCGGTGTACCTGAAACTTTTGTAGATTACATTAATATTTTAAAATTGGCGCGAAAATGATAGTTCTATATTGTTGAAAATAATTAAATTTTGAGCCAAGCTATGCAATAGATATAAGCGTACCTATTTAGATTCCAGTTTGCCCATAAAGGAATGATTTGCTAAAGCACAAATGAGCCCGCTAGCTAACCTACATGATTAAGCACTATTCGATACGCGTACATATCTCGATTCACCTTATCAAATGTGCAATCGAAACCATTTTGAACTACACTAGCATTTTCTTATGGCGGTAAATGAGTTTACAGTTGACAATAAAAAGGTAATAATAGTAGTTGGTGAGTTATGAAATCGAAGGGTGATGGGGCATGTGCCTTAGGTCAATCCATTAACTGTCTTTATGAATACTTTTAGTTAATAAAATAGAGGATTTCATTTGCTGTTTATTATAATTAATTTTCATGTTTACATTATAATAAGATCCATTGGTATTTACAGAAATATCCTAAACGTCCCTAGTCGATCATTATACTGGGAACTATAATGAATTAAGACTAGTGTGAGTCTTGATTGATGATCATATGATGATTATACGTATATGGATACAAATCAAGATCACGAGTACTTGTTAGGGAACAAAAATCTTTGGACCGACCATTATGAGAACATCACATGGATTAAGTCATTGTTGTTTCTCATGATAGGTATATATTCCAGTCCTCTGACTTGAGATTACCATAGACTTCAACATTAGGAACACAGTGATTTGACACAATCAAACATTGTCTTTAACCGGATGATTATAAAGGTTGTGATTGGTTACTGTGTGAGCAATGTGATGAAGTTGTGTAATCAAGATAGAATTTGTCCCTCTCATATAAAGAGAGATATCCAGTGGATCCCTCGATGTGTTAGACAGTTAAAAGGCCTAGTTTAAGTGAATTGATATTGATCAATGTCACTTGGATGTTTTCAGTCTACCTAGAGATCGAGACTAGTACGATTGAACATGTTGGATGACAATTCCATGCCTTATGTTTGATCAAAAGGATATCGTGTAACAAAAGGATGTTACATACACTATTGATTTGGTTGTATCGATTTGATATTCGTACAACTTAGGTAGTCATAATGTCTTGCTAGAGACTGCTTATGACTTGTATACCAAAATGTGTTTTGGTACACTGCCAACCTTGTATGAGCCTATTGGGTCGCACACTAAGAATGGTTTTGCGAGATTTTAAGATGATTCAGAAAAACGAATTTTATGTGATAAGATTTATGATAGAAACGTCCTTGTGGTGTATTACACTTATACTTCTTTAAGTAAGGGTATATGTGTAATTTACTTAATCGTCTATATACAAGGGTTGTATAAATAGACGCTTTAAGTTAGAACACACACACAAAAAGGCCGAAACTCTATTTTCGTTTTAGAAATGACTTAGGGTTTTCGGTATGCTCTGGATCGTTTTAGAGAGAAAAAAAAAGGATTTGGTATTCTCTCGAAGCTAGCACTTCGAATCTCAGCCGTCGTTCGTGTGTGGACTATTGGTAGAGGGCGTTCGTCGTTGGCAGCGCTTTAGAGATCGATCAACCTTCAGAAAGGTATTTTGCGACCAAGGTATGATTAAGTTTTCTTGGTTTAAACTTTTTAATGGTATTAGATTCGGATCCTATTAGGGTTTTTGTCAAAATTGTTTTGTAATCTCCGCTGCGCATAAACCCCGAAACCCAACAAAGGGTCACCAGCCCATCGAATGTAACGTCTTGTTATGAAGTAAGTGGCTCGAGGATACACGTGGTTTCACAAAACGTTGGGACACAACCTTATATAGGTCATTTGGAGAAAGAACCCACTTGTTTTGTCCCTATTTTCTCCTCTTTATCGACCTCTTCTTGCAAAACATCCCCAGACACATAGAGGCATCCATGGCTAGAACCACTTGATAAAGGGTCTCTACCATAGCAAATGCTCCTCCTCTGGCAAACAACAAGAAAGAAAAGAGGATCAAAGTGGAAACAAAGCCCGTAGAATCCCCACCTCCAAAGAAAATTAGGGCACCGACTTCAAGCACAAGGAATGGAAAAGAAATCCTTGCTGTGGAAAACCCCGTGGATCTTTTAGGGTGCTATAAAAGGAAAAGAAAGGAAGTCCTCACTGTGGATAACCCCACGGATCTATTAGGTGCAAAATCGATGAGTCATTAGCAGCTTACCGAATTAACTTTTCAATAAGGTTAATGCATTTCTCTCGTCGTGTGGACTTCCCTTTATTCGACACCACAGACTTTAATCTTTTTCTTATCTTTTCCACTATATAAAATGGTAAAGTTTCTTGACTGACGACCTACCTATGTATCCATGGCTTGTCTAAATGTTTTATGTTAACTTTTACATCCCCGAACCCGAACATCCATTATTGTCCAAGTTTGAGATTCAAGGATGGAGAGTGAGAGTAACACTTGACATCATCCGATTGCTCTTCAAGTTGCCCAATGGCATTTTTGAGTACTACAACCTCACCAGATCACCCCAGTCGAAGGGTTTGATCGTGAGGCAGCCTGAGGCAGATGTGTAAGGATCCCAACTTTGATGTTTCCAAGATCGCCAAAATTGGAGAGCCTACTATTTTAGCCCGCATGATACATCTCATGGTTAGTCAAAGCCTCGCTTGTAGGGGTGGTAGTCACTATTCAATCATTTAATTTGATCTATTCTTAATGTGGTGCATTTGGAATTGGAAAAAATAGAGTTGGTCTATATAATATACCACTACATAAAGAATGCGCATAAAGGTAATCGTGACGCCTTGCCTTATATCATGCACCTCACATTCTTCTTTAGGACGATAAACAAGTTTGTTATCGATAGTAAGATGTATTTTGAGAAAAGTGATCAAAACCATATGTTGGATTGGAGTAATATGACTATGATGGGGTTAGTTGTAGATGGGGTGAGAAGAAGCCTGAGAGGGATCAGGGCAATAAGGGGGTCAGGGCTAAAGGGACAATGATAATAAAGATAAAAAAGGGTGACGGTGAGGTTCAGCTTGATATTCATATTCTTGAAAATGACAATAAAGTTGAGCCTGCCTAAAATGGGAAGTTATAGGCCTAATGTTGATGGGGATAGGGATGGTTACGTAGGTAACGTTGCTGTAGGAGGAGATTATGAGGATGATGGAATCACTTAGTCTAGGGGGATTTTGAATTATTAGTGAGAACACCACCGATAGTAGAGGAGATCAATGATGAGGAAGTAGTATTAGGGGCAGTGAGGAAGTTGTCGTGAGATCTTCAGTGCAGTATGACTAGGTGAAAGGGCATTCTAGGGGACAAGTTCAATGTGCCGAGCGATGAGTCAATACTTAATGTGCTGAGCAATGAGCTAATACTTGACTTGAATCACGAGGGATTCTCGATGAGAAACAAAGGTTCCCCTTCAAGCCAACAATAAAATGATGTCTTAGTTGAGCTCATTCAAAAAGTGAAAGCAACATTGGAGTCTCGGTTGGATCACATTGAAGATTTTCTTGTTTCTATTGATGGGAACTTGAGCTGGATGGGTGAAGAATTTTCTTGAATTGGTGGAGATGTTGGTGCATGCTTGGAGACACTATACAAGGACATGAATAGCCTAATGAAAAGGGCTGATGAAGTTGCGAGGAAAGTCCAGTCGTCGAGGAAGATCACCAATGAGTTTGTCTATAGGCTTGATTCAGTGGTGCAAGAATGTAATAAGGCGTTGCATGATCGAATTGTGTGCAAGAATTGGAAGTGCTCGTGGCACCTGGATAAAGTCAACATTGATTAGTTTTTCTTCTCCTTTTGGTTTATGGTCTCATCATCCTAGTTGAACAATACTTCTTAAAATCTTGGTTTGTAATATTTTTTTAATACATTTGGTTCGTAAATTGTGTTAGGTCTGCTCAAGTTGTTACTAACTTTGAGCTAGCGTAACATTTGGACAGACAAGTAGAGACAAACAGGTAGATACAGACATGAAATCACAGAAGATTAAGGGCATATGGTTACACCTTGATCTTATGGTTATTTTAATTTTTTGTTGTAAGTAATTAACTAGTCATACATGTTTTTTGCTTATCATACGTTAAATAATTTTTTATATCTAGGTTTGTAATATTCTTAAGTGCATATGGTAAAACTGTGTTGGTCTGCTTAAGTTCATATTCACTGTGAGCTAACCCAACACAAAAAGAGAGACAGACAAAGATCAAGATAAGATGGTAAGGCCTTAATATTTTTATTGTTAATTTGATGGCTTTACTATAATTTATTGCATGTTTTTTAAATCTTTTTATGTACTATTTTTTAGTATATTAGAGCTTACTATGTTGTTTCCTCGAGTTCATAAACACTTTGTGTCAACCAACACAGGAAAAAATATTAAGACTAACAAATAGACGACGAAAGTCATATGGTAAGACCTTTATTTTTAGGGTAATTTTATGGCTTATACTATAGTCCTTTTTAGTAAATGTTCTTTGCCTTGTCCTAAAGCGTTCTTTTCTCGCCAATTTTGCATATTTTTTTGTTATGTCCTAGGTGATGTTTGTGGGAATGCTATTACCAAAAACTATTTATTTCGAATGATTAGTGGTTGACTTTTTTGCTTGAAAATTTGGAGTTGGGGGGTTAACTGGGACGAGATGTTATCTCTTTTCTAACAGTAGTGCTACGGTTACATTATGTTTGACATTGCTAACGTTGTCTCCTTTGTAAACATATATGTAATAGATTTTGATTGAGTCGGTTACTTGTAAGTCAATCTTGCATTAAATGATCTTGATATAAATATATGTATTGTAAACACCGATTGTGTGCTCAATACGGGAAGTTTGGAGTCGCATTTTTTAGCCTTTCTTTATTGTTTTAGTTATAGGCCTTTGGTTATTTTCTTTCTTTCTCTTTCCCTCTATCTCTTAGGCATGTTAGTGGTTGATTCTATTGATATGACCAATGTATGTAATAATGAGTGTGTCCAACATAGAAGAGCAAGTACCAACCCAACAAAGGCAGCTCCAACATTTAGAATCCTAGTTTGCTTGAAATGATATTTATTTTTTAAAATTGGTATGATATTTTTTTTTTTAATTTTGCTCAAGTTGTAACTAACTTTGAGCAAACTTAGCTTACATAGATGATCAAGGTTATTTTGTAAGGCCTTGGTCTTCACAAAATATGCAAAATTATTATTGACGCATCAAAGAAGATAAGTGAAAGATTTGTGATTTACTTGATCTAATTTAGACTTGTAAGGATAAACTGACAATCTAACACTAGCGAACTCAAACTTAATACGTACTCTACAATGGACTTCGATCTTTTGTAAATGTTGAGCATACTCAAATCGATGCATCTGCATGCTAAATTCAATGATATTTTAAATACGAGTCGACTCAAAAGTAACTTGTACTAGAGCATCTTAGTTCGATGATGCAAGCAATATTCTTTACGACTAATACATTAAATAATGCAATTGAACATCACATTTCAAGGGTACATTATTCTAGAACCATTACTATTAGAATGTAGGTTCGCAAAAATGCGGCCAACCCTTACTAAATTTTGTTAAGTACACATTAATAACAATCAAGCTCCCGCTATATTTTTCTAAGAAAATTTACAAAGACTCACTCAAAATCATGACATGGTTGAGATAAGAGGGAATGCATCTATAATGGCCCAAATTTAATTAAACTAAGATTAACATTAATTTCGGAGATTAACAATCGTAATTTGGGCGTTACGTGGACAACTCGGTTGACTTAGACACGAGAACTGAGGAAATATGCTATTTATGGATAGTAGTTGTGTATATGTGGTGTTTAAAACTATTATTATTATATCGCACCACATGTGTGTATATTGCTATCAGGCAAGTTTGTGTGAAGGAGGTTCACCTCGAAAGTCGTGCCAATGCGTGTATCGGGTAGGCGAACTACGGGTACATTAGGAAACTCGACTAATTCACGTTCATATGACTAAGTAACTCAGTTAGAATGGGTAATGTAACCATAGGCTAAGATGATTAAATTTATACAATAGGTTTTGACATACCTAGAAATGCATGCCGAAATGCGGAGCATTGAGTGCCGGGTAGTTGAGGGTTAGTGATACATTCAAGTGTCCATAGGAGGTTCAAAATAACATTAACAACTTGAATTATAATGGGCCTAAGCTAATGAAATTGAATTTAATTAATCAAGGCCTATAGTTTAGTTATTTAAATTGGAAACTGTAGGATTTTTCTAGAGATGTGCATTGACACATTTGGGAACCATATAGAGTATCAATTGGTGTTATTTTATTTTGGTTAGTAGGGGTTAGTAGGCTAAGTGGCAAGAGATGGTCCATTAGACGAACCTCGGGATACATAAATATAAGAGGATCAAGGGCTAGGAATCAATCTCACATTAATGTATATAGGGAGTTTATTAAACACACATAAACCAAACAAACTTGATTTCAAGTTTGCTGGAGAAGAAGATGTGATAAATGAGTTCGATTTCAAGTTTTTAGAGGCAAATTTAACGGATTTAAAGTAATTTAATCATTTTCTCTATCTTATACACTTTCTAATGAACCCAAATTTGATGTGTTCTTGTAATAATTGAGTTGGAGGGTTAAACCCCTGGTTTTTATGGAAACTTGACAAATTGTATATTTTATAACCATTTTTAATTGAGATTTATCATTGGTTTTGCTCAAATTGGGGTTTTTTATGAATTTGGAAAAATTAGTGGATTTCATAGAATGGATGAATTTCATCTAATTGAAATTGTTTTAAAGGTTTAGATGATTTTTTTTGGAGACTATTTAAGTGGAGAATACAATTGTAAGGTATAGGCAGCTAATTGGGGAGTTTAGGACATAACGTTTGAGTTGAGAATTCTATCACAGAGGGTAATTAGCACGCTAATTAGATCGATTAGCTTGCTAATGATTCAGGGCACTTAACTGTTTTTCAAAATGAAGAACAGTAGAGCAATATACAGATTACCTAGCTCGTAACTTCACCTAGCGTGCTAATGCCAGATATAAACTAAATTTAAGTGACTATTTTGGATTTTTCCACTTAATACGTATCTTAAACACCTATAATCATAGTAAAAATGTAACATTAGACTTCAGAGACTTAGGGGACTGTAGCTCAGGTATCATAGTAAACCCATTGGAATGCCTCAAAGAATTCATGGTTGATTTTATCGATATCGAATTACATGTGACTGATGATGGGCACATATAGGGTTTTCTACTCCTATTTCGATTTGCGTATATATTTGTTGTGGCTAAATCGCTTGCACGGGTTACTTGTGTTTAGTGCTCATGTCGATGACAGTAGGATATACTTACAACCTTCGGGAGGGATTTAGGGTGTTCCATTGACTTGAAATAGTGTCTGGAGGGGTTCATCCGGTAACTGATGTTGGGATTTAGTCACTATAAGCCTATAAGTATATACGTGGTTTTTATTTGTTTTTATCAATTACTAGCTAGTTTAGGTCAGAGTTTTCTCGTGATTATACCACTGTGTACTTATTAATGCTTTATTTCCAATCATGTTTAGTTGGTATATGCTATTTATTTAATTCATACTACCGATTTTGCTTCTCGTGTGCTGCCTACATTCATGAGAATATGACATACTATTGCCAAGTGTTATATTCGCATGTATTGTAGTTATCAGTTTTATTTCATGAATATTGTGTATACTTCTCTTAGAATTTACTCACTGGACTCATCACCGTATTTGTTGGGCGACCGAGTGTAGATACTTCGACGAGCAAGGGTTAGGGCAAAGAGGTATTGGGCGACTACCTCTGAGATCGTGGAGCCATATCGTATGTAACTACAATATGTACGTATTTATGTTTTTGTCGAGTTTTGGGGACCATAGAACACTGATTACATGTATATGGAACTTTTTTTATACTTATCTCACCTTGATATATACCGGGTATCGTTTGCCGAGTTTTCCATTACTTAGGATTGTTAAATATTGCATAACTTATTCTTTTAAAGACTTTCGCTTTAAAATGGTATTATAACTTCATAAATTGATTAACAAGCTAACTAAATTAGTAATACTTATATAAAGATTAATTAGCTTGGTCAAATTTAGATAAAAATGTGAAAGAAACTAGTTAGGTCATAAGGCATCAAGGATAAGTGGGCCATGATGTGGCAGGGCTTGGTGACATGGAATGTGACATAGTAGATCCCAAGGCAACACATAATTCAGGGCCGCCACAGTTTGGTATTAGAGTGAGGTTCGAGAAAGCCTCAGGAGTAGTTTAAATAAAAGAGAATAAAACTGAAACAAACAAACCTTAGATGTGGAAACCCTAAGATTCTGACTTAGAATTTTTGTAGGGAAGCAAACTTGAGAAGGGTAATGATAAGGTTTATATAAGTGTTATGTATTTGGTTGTATACATTATAAACACGTATATAGAAGGTGATCCAGTGCATGCTTTTCGATGGAGATCACGATGGATGGTTAGCGGACTCTACCTACGACAGATGTTGATCAGATGAGTGAGCAGACTAAAGATGAGGGTTTGGATTTGACAGTAGATACACGATTAGCAGCTCATGATAGACAGCTTTAATTTTTTATGGATATGATGTGCTCATAGACAACAACGGTTGCATCACTCACCGCCGCTAGAGTACAGAGCATGATTAAGACGACAATTGCTCTGATAGTTCCATCGACTATTCGTACTGTACCGATGCATGCAGTGTTATAGGAGACTTCGACAGTGGTTGCTACACCGACAGTGGCACAGATCCAGACGTAGACTACTATGCCTGCACAGACAGACATGTTTGAGACTTCGATAATGGTAGATGTCAAGTTAATGAGGGAGTTTATAAAATTTGATCCCAAATATTTTCATGGAGACGGAGACCCGGAGGTAGCCGGGAAGTGGATGATTATGCATAAAAGGTTATATAAGCTACTGCAGATTCATGAGAGCATACATGCCAAGATATCAAGGCATATGTTGAGATGAGGTGCTGTTGTGTGGTGGATAGCGTATAAATATACTCACCTAGAGCCGACGACATGAGCATTGTTTAGAAAGTTGTTTTATGATCAGTATATACCCATAAAGGTAAGGTTGAGGATGAGAAAGTAGTTTTTGGCATTGAGACAGGGCAACCGGTCAGTGTCAAAGTATATGGATAGATACAAGTACTTGATACAATTTGCCATGGATGTCACAGGCACCGAGAGACTACATATATATTACTTTGTCTGAGGGTTGATTAAGGACATAGCTAGTGCCATTGTTTCCTCTGGAGCTCAAACACTACAGGAGATGTATGACAGAGCACTTACCCATAAGACATATCCGATGTAGAGGGCTAACATGCATTCGTCCACTGAGTCAGAGAGACAAACTGGACAAAATTCAGGGTAAAATAGACCGAAAGATTGGGATGACAAAGAGGACAAACAATACGGTTGAGGCCGTAGGAATGATGATCGGGCAGCCAGAGCTTATGTTGTACCGAGATTACCAGCGCCACCATAGAAGCAAACTCAAGACTAGGGAGGCAAAGACTAGAGATCACAGGGTCAGGGCTAGTGGTCAGGGAGTCAACAGGCAAGATCGAGCTGGAGGATCACAAGTTGGCGATGAGGACAAAAAGGTCATATTAGGAGGGAAAGTTCATGAAAATCTATAACTCCAGTAGTGGTGACACCGGTGTAGACTTGAGAGCCGGTGCATGTTGTGATTGAGCTAGGCCTGGAAACGTTCCAACAGCGGGTTCAATGTACATAATTTTATTTTTTCTAATAATTACAGTTAAGGTTTTTGCATATATGGTGGTATTATGGTTGATTATCGAGTAATGACATGGGGTTGTCATAATTCATAGCATGGCATGGGATTGTCATGGTAAGTAAGAGTAGGTCATGGCATGGCATGGGATTTTCATGGTGAACTAAGGTAGGTTATGGCATGGCACAGAATTGTCATGGTATGACATGTTGTTTAGGACTATTATATCAGGATACATGATAGGAGAGGTTTACAGTTATTGGTTTTAGGTAACTGGGTTAGGGAAACTTGAACACGAAATCGAACCGAGAGTAGCTTGCAGAGATGTTGGAAAGAGAGTGACAAATTTTGATCACTTGACAACATGCGCCTATGTCTCAAGGTAACATTATGTTCCTTGCGATGAGAGTAGTGGGATTTTTAGGGACCATAGAATGAGACTATCAAGGTGTGAGGCGTAGTCACACGAGGATAGGATAGTTATACCAGAGTTAATCGAGATTTAAATTTCGAGAATGAAATTTCTCCAAGTTGGGAAGAATTGTAACGGCCCAAATTTAATTAAATTAGGATTAGCGTGAATCTCGAAGATTAATGGTTGTAATTCGGGCATTACGTAGAGAATTCGGTTGACTAAACAAAAAAATTGAGAAATTATGTTATTTATGGATGGTGATTGTGTATATGTAGTGTTTAAAATTAGTATTATAATATCGCACCTCATGTGTGTATGTTGCTATCGGGCGAGTACGTGTGATAGGGGTTCGCCTCGAAAGGAATGCCGATGCGGGTATTGGGTAGGCAAACTATAGGTACACTAGGAAACTTGACTAATTCATGTTAATATTACTAAGTAACTCAGTTAAAGTGGGTAATGTAACCAATAGGCTAAGAAGATTAAATTTAAACAATAGGCTATGACATAGCTCAAAATGCGTGTCAAAATATAGAGCATTGAACGCCGGGTAGTCGAGGGTTAGTGAGACCATTTATGTGTCCATATGAGGTTCTAAAAAACACTGACCACATGAATTATAATGGGCATAAACTAATGAAATTAAACCCAATTAATCAAGGCCTATAGTTTAGTTATTTAAATTGGAAACTATAAGATTTTTCTAGAGATGTGCATCAACAAATCTAGGAACCATATAGAGTATCAATTGGTGTAACTCGAGTTTAGTTAGTGGGGGTTAGTAGGCTAAGTGGCAAGAGATGGGCCATTAGATGAACCTCGGGATATGTAAATATATGAGGATCAAGGGCTAGGAATCAATCTCACATTAATGTATATAAGTAGTTGATTAAACACACGCGAACCAAACCAACTTGATTTCAAGTTCGCTAAAGAAGAAGAGGTGATTGAGGAGTTAGATTTCTAGGGTTTTGAGGCAAATTTAAAGGATTTAAACTAAGGTAATCATTTTCTCCATTTTACACATTTTCTAATGAATCCAAATTTGGTGTGTTCTTGTTATAATTGAGTTGGAGGGTTAGACCCTCGGTTTTTATGGAAACTTAACGAATTGTATGTTTTATAACCATTTCTAATGGAGATTTATCATTGGTTTTGCTCAAATTGGGGTTTTTGATGAATTTGAAAAAATTAGTGGATTTCATGGAATGGATGAATTTCATCTAATTGAAATTGTTTTAAAGGTTTAAATGATTTTTTGGAGTCCATTTTAAGTAGAGAATGCAATTGTAGGGTCTAGGTAGCTAATTGTGGAGTTAAGGACAAAATCCTCGAGTTGAGAATTTTGTCGCAAATGGTAATTAGCGCACTAACTAAACTGATTAGCACGCTATAGATTTTGGGCACTCAACTATTTTTCAAAATGAAGAATAGTAGCGTGTTAGACAGATTCCCTAACTCTCTAACTTCACCTAGCACGCTAGGTAGATCCATTAGTGTGCTAATGCAGATAAAAACTGAATTTATGGGACTATTTTGGGATTTTTGACTTAATACATATCCCAAACACCTATAATCACACTAAATATGTAAAATCGAATTTCAAGGACTTAGGGGACCATAGCTCAAGTATTGGGGAGCAAGTCAAATCTGATTTCTAGAATCCGGGGAAGTCGAAGCGTGGATTAAGGTGTGTAAACCAAATGGAATGCCTCACTAAATTTATGGTTGGTTTTATCGATATCAGATTACATGTGTGACTCCTGGTGGGCAACATAGGGTTTTCTACTCCTATTTCAGTTTGCGTAGTTGTAGCTAAATTGCTTGCACAAGTTACTTGTGTTTAGTGCTCGTGTCCACTGCAGTAACATATACTTATAAGCGTCAAGAGGCATTCAGAGTGTTCCCTTAACATGAAATAATTTTTAGAGGGGCTCATCTAGTAACTGAAGTTGGGATTTAGTCACTGTAAGCCTGTAAGTATACATAGTTCTTATTCGATTTTATCAATTATTGGCTGGTTTTGGTCAGGGTTTTCTCATGATTATACGGTTGTTTACTTAATAATGCTTTATTTCTGAGCATGTTTAGTTAGTATATGATGTTTATTTATTTCACGCTATTGATTTTGCATGTCGTGTGTTGCCTACAATCATGGGAATATGATGTATTGTTGCCAGGTGTTATATTCGTATGTTTCATAGTTACCAGTTTTATTTCATGAATATTGTATGGACTTCTCTTATGATTTTACTCACTGGACTTGTCACTATATTTGTTGGTTGATCGAGTGTAGATATTTCGATGAGTAAGGGCAAGGGCAAAGAGTTACTGGACGATTACCTCTAAGATTATGGAGTCAGCTCGTGTGTGACTACAGTATGTACGTAATTATGTTTTTGTCGGGTTTTGGGGACCGTAGAACACTGATTACTATTAACGGAACTTTTGTTATACTTATCTCGCCTTGATATATACAAGATATCTTTTGCCAGGTTTTCCACTACTTAGGATTGTTAAGTATTGCATAACGTACTCTTTTAAAGACCTCCACTGTAAATGGTATTATAACTTCATAAATTGATTAACAAGCTAACTGAATCAGTAATACTTTTATAAAGATTAATTAGCTTGGTTAAGGTTAGATGAAAAAGTGTAAGCAACCAATTAGGTCGCGAGGCATCAAGAACAAGACGTCCATGAAGTTGTAGGGCTTGGTGATGTGGAATGCAACATGGCGGGTCCTAAGGTGGCCCAAAACTAGGGGCCGCCATAGCATCAAAATCATTTGTAGGAAAGAAAAGAAGTAAAAAAGATTAAGAAAATAGAAGATAATTGAAATAGCGGATGTTGAGAAATCACGCAAATCCTCGGAGTCATTGAGACACTTGAAACCTCATAACAGGATACTGCAGCTGAAACTTCTAAATATGATGATGTTGTTGAGAGCCATCTGAAGATGTCCTTATTGAAATGTTGGATGTTGATACTTTCCACAAAAATGTTTGTCGAAAGTATCAACATCCAATATTTTAATAGAGCATTTACAAAGGCCTCGACGACATCATCATATTTACAAGTTCCACCTACGGCATCCTCTTCAAAGGTTTCAAGTGTCCCAATGTCTTTGAAGGTTTAAATAGTTACTTAGCATTCAATACTTATTACCTTCAATTTTCTTATTTTCCTTGATTTCTTACCTTTCAAGTATATGGTTTTGTTGCATTCTCCTTTCGTTGCACATTATCTGACCAAGCCCCTACTCTCTAACCAAGCCCCCTGTATGCACTAAACCTCTCACATGCAAGGTTCAAGTCTAGATTCAATAACATTCATTAGGATTAAGCAGATAAATGCAAGAACCAAACTAGAGTGTAAAGGTTCGCTAGGTTGCCCACTGGAAAAGTATCGTAAAAAACTTGTACAAAAACTTTAGTTGAAAATAGTTGATAAGAATTGAGTCAACTCAATATTTAAATAGTAAGATAAATATTAGTCTTCTAAAAATAATCTCGAGTAGACTCTATACTATAATATCATTGAGCAGTTGGGGTATGTGCCATAGGCAAATTTTGTAAACATTGTTCAACTATTATAAGTAGATGCATGTTTATTTTATAATAGTATCCTTGGATGATTATTGTATTATTCTAAATGTCCCTAGTCAGTTATTATTGTGGGAACGATAATAAATTAAAACTAGTATGAGTCTTGATTGATAATCATGTGATGATTATGTGTATATGGATACAAATCAAGATAATGGGTATCTGTTGGGAGCAGATGCTGGACCGACCTGCTATGAGAACACTACATGGTCAATGTCATAAGTGATTCTCATGAGAGTTATATCATTTAGTCATTTGACTTGAGATCACTAGAGACTCCAATATTAGGAGCACAATGATTTGATACAATCAAACATTATCTTTAATCAGATGATTATAAAGATTGTGATTGGTCATTGTTCGACTAATGTGTGGATGTTGTGTAATCAAGATAGAATTTTTCCCTCTCTTTTAGAGTTTAGAGAGAGATATCTATTGGGCCTCTCGATATATTATACCGATAAATGTCCATGTCTAGTTAATTGATTGGATCAATGTCACTTGACAATTTCAGTCTACTCAGAGATCGAGAATAGTAGATCGAACTATAAGGGTGACATTCTATGTCTTATGTTCAATAAAAAAATTTCGCGTGACAAATGGATATGATATACACTGTTTATTAGGTTGTATCGATTTATTGATCTTCATGCTACTTGAGTAGTCATAATTCATAGCTAGATATCACTTATGACTTGTATACCAAAATGGTTTTGGTTCACTGCCAATGTTGTATGAACCTATTGGGTCGCATAAAAAGAATAGATTTGTGCGATTTAATATTATCTAGATTAATGAATTTTATTTGATAAAACTCATTTTGAAGATTCTCATTAAAGGTCATAGTTCGAATAGGATTCAAGATTCTCATACATTTCTAGTGTGTCTAAAAATTTTGTCTCTTAGTAAATCTTATTTTGAATAGGACTCTAATTGGAATTATAGTATAGTATTAATTCTTATTTGAGTTTTAGATAAATTACAACTATTATTGGATTAGTAATTCTTGATTCTCTACGACTCTATCGTTTTTAGAGTTGGACTTTACCTAGGACTCTATTTTGAGTATGACTAGGAGATGAAGTTCTTTTACAAATCGACCTAGTGTACTATAAATAAGACATTAGGATCACAATTGTTGAAGAGAATTCTTGAGAAAGATTTTTCATAGAGATTTTTTGCGAGGATTTTTTTCCCGAAATTTTAGGGGCTAACAGTGATCGTCCATTCGTGTGTGGATTTCTGATAGAGGACGTTCATCTCTCGCAGCATCTCAAAGGAACCGATCAATAACAAACAAGGTAGAAATGGAGTTGTTCTTATTAAGGTATTATTATTTTTATTGGCACATCAGTTTAATGAAATTGATAGGATATTGTTTCAGAGATGTTCAAAAAGGTTTCAAAAACTTCCACTACGCATGATCCCCGAAACCCAACATGAGTGTGCCATATAGAATCAATACATGAGCACAACTATTCTTAGCATACAAAATATTCATTAAAACATACATAAACTACACTTTAAGCACACCAATTAACATCAATATACCAAACAGACTTCAAAACAAATTTCAGGGCCATAAAATAATCAATAGACTCATAAAAAACTAACAAAATACAAAATACGATAAGATATTCAAATATAGGATTATAATAGGCACCCTAAATAGCAAGACAGAAAATAAGACACTTAAAAGATCAACAATATTACCTACTTAGTGAATACCATGGAGATTTGTTGCATTTTCACTACGACCTCTCTAGCCCTCTTTTGTTTTGCTACTTCCAGAGCCTTCGCAAATAAGTAAATCATTTGTTGCATAGTTGCATCATCAGCCCTACCTTCGCGGTCTCCTCCTCCACTGCAACTGGTCCTTATTCATAATTGCTCACTTGTTCCTTCTTGTCCACCTAAAGTGATATTGGGCATGGAGAATACGAGCAGCTAATGAAGCCAAATATGCTCGCATTACCACAAGGAGCTTTGTATATTGTCGTTCCTAAGCAGTGATTGCGTCAGTCCAACGTAGCACGTTGTTAGTAGTAATAAAATGAGGCTTAGATGCCAGAAGAACTGTAGCTGAAGTGGTAGTGGTGGTGGCAAAATATGTAAGTGCGGTAATATGCGTCGTCATAAATGCCATGAAGTCAGCCAACTACTAGCCTTGTGCCACAACTCTATCAAATAGCCTCTGAAAATCCTCAATCGATATATTGGGTTGACTACTACTGGCGTTAGCATTTCCACCATCACGTTGATTCGTCATCATAGTTTGTAAGTTGATAGCATACACATCATTAGCGACTATGTAAATATCGTGTATATATATACGTAGATAACATAACATATATACATAGCAATCCCCATCTCGCATTCACTTGCTTCCCAACTAATAGTTTATAGGTAAAGATCGTTTGGTTTCCATATCTAAAAGTTGTGTTTTATTCGAGTTTTGTTTCATACTCAATGAGAATATAGATTTTAATATTAACCGTGATGTTAAATATCACATTATAGAATAAACTATATTTTATTGCCTAGGCTCTAGAAACCTAAGCTCTAATACTAACCGTTTTGATATCATAACCTCTTTGACCATAAAGTTTGCATAACCTACAATTTGATACCAACTGTGATAGCCCGTTTCCCCAAACAGAGTATTGCCTGACCAAATCTCGTTATTAAGCCCTAATCCATGCCACGTAGGACTTAACAATGTATTAGCCTTTTTCTCATTCACCTCATTATACATGTTCAGAATAAGCATTATTCATTTATTAATAGTTGTGATTTTTAGAGTTAGTTAAAAAAAATTACCATTCCAATATTACTAGCAGAAGACTTAATAAAATTAGCGGAAGCACTATTAAAACACATACTCTGGAAACTAAGTAAATAGATGATCACATAAAACGAAATAGAGTAATCAATATATAAATAAGGAAGTCTAGTCTTTCAACCAATTATACAACCTAAAATTAAACAAAAGACATATACGTTAAATACATAAAATGATCACCTATAAAAGTGGCAAAACCACTCTTCTTGGGCTCAGAGGTAGTTGTCGATCTTCTCCTTCCCTGGTTTGCTACTCAATAGATCCGCATCCACCGTCTTAAAAAGGACGGTGAGTACAGTTAAGTAGAAAATAAAACTTGAAGGCTATTCATCCACATTTTCAAAATATACAAAGAACGGTAATTGAAAGCATATAATAGCTATGAGTAAAAAGAAGTTGAAAGAAAAGTATGCAAACAGTTGTCAAGCTTCTATAAGGAATGATAGACAAAATGATCATGCAAATCTAGATCTGGTCAATCGACATCCCTAAAAACTTTAACCTCGTTAGCCGCACTACTCATGAAATCAGTAAAACATAAGCTTTGTGGATTGTCAAAATATCCAGGAATCTAACCCCTGGTATCGTGCAACTCATAATGATAGTGCAATCACAAAGGTGGGCTCCTCAAGTCATGTTTATCCAAAAGTTCATGTTGTTGATTGTACAAACAAGTACCACACAACAAACATATTGACATTTGTATGTACATATACCAATACGATAGTAAGACAAATCATAGCATGCTATTTAGAAGATAATTAAATAGCTTAGAGGTCAACAAAATTAAAGTAATCTAATTATAGAAAAAAGTCAAGACAAAAAATGTCCTGTGACAAATCGTTACGCGAAAATTATAGCCAAAGAAATCATAAACACGAAAGTATATACGAGGCATGACACTATAAATATAAGATCAACATTAAAATACTCCAAATGAATGTATATTAACTCAATAGTGGAATCAAATGGAGAGAATTGCCTCAACAAGTTTTCTTACCTTAAATGCATGCAATTTCGTATCCTATATCAGCTCTCGACTACTCCAAATTCGCGTTTTACCCCATGTAAATTCTCTCTAAGCTCCTAAAGTGTCTTAATAAATTGAGTTTAACTTATTTTAGGTTGGTTAAGTGGTCTTAAATTCCAATGTTTCACAATCAGACCCTCAATACTTTGTTTATGTTGAAATCTACATTAATAAATAAAGACAGTTTTTGGCAACAACTTATAAATTGATTTCAATGCCCAAAATGTTGAAACTATGTATTGTAGTATAAAGAGAAATTTTTAGAGCTATATCTTAGCTTCCTGAACTATGAGGTTTGCATAATTTCGATAAAAAACGAAGGAGATATATTAGTCTCACCACAATAACTCAAAACAGTTTTAGATTCGACCAACAACTTGGTCAATTTCATTTCTCCTAAATCATAGCTTCAAAACTCATGATTTTTTTATTAAATCCTAAAAAACAAATCTTAAAATATCAAATTAAGTGATGAGCTCAATCCAAAAAGATACTTTATATCCTTTTATAATCAATTGACCCATACTAAGTAAATTACGATAAATATTGGGTATGTAAAGAATATCTAAAATTAATTTTGTTCTCGAACTTGTTGCGATGGCAACGATGCCTTTTCCTTTTAGTAGGTATAGTCACCGTTTCCGACTGTGCCTTTTTTTTTTCAACTGGCTTTGTATCTCTGAATAAGGTTTCGTCACGACACATGTGGTTTGTGCAACCACTATCAATTAACTAACTTTTGTTGGAATCTTCAATTAATTAACAACTACAACAAAAATTCGTTCTTCATCATATATATCGACAAATTTGGCCTCAACTTTATTATTTTGAGACTCACTTTTGCCAATCACAGTTTCATGTCTAAGCTTATCACACTTGGTGCACTTTGCATCATGTCTTTGCCAACATGTATATGGTACATGACATTTTTTCCATAGTGATGACATGGTGGATAGTTTCTCCTAAAGTTTCTACCCATGTTTTCTCCGCTTGTTGTTGGACTTTTTTTGTAAGGTTTCTTATCATCTTGATGCATGGCCATTGTTGGTCTTGTGCTTGCATTACATTCAACAACTCTGCTAATTTAATCTTGGAAAGTTATTTCGTGTTCTCCAAAGAAGTGATAGATGCTTCATATCTTTTTGGCACTGTGATGATAATCTTTTTTGTAATTCTTGAATCGAGAAAATATGTGCCAAATAGCCGCACCTTATTGATAATAACTAGTAATCTATCTGAGTACTCTTTGACAGTCTAAGATTCTTTCATTTTTTTCCAATTGGAATTCTCAAATCAGATTGAGAACTTATATGCCTCAAATCTTTACTTATCCTTTACACTATTTATTCATGTAATCTCAAATCTTTTTTGCGGATTTGAGAGACATAATTCTTGTAAATAGGGTTGTTGAGACGACATCAAACAACTAAGCATTTGCCTTTGACTTCTTGATTTTTCTTTCTTTATGGCTTTTGATTTGAGTCATTATAGGATTGTGCAACAACAAAGGGATTTTATAATCTTCTTCTACTGCTTCCCACATACCTAAAGCTTCCAAGTAAGTCACTATCTTCACGACCAAAGTTGATTGTTTTCTCCATTGAAGATTGAAGGAGCAATCTTGTCCAAACTCTTTTTAGGATCCATTCAACATATCCCTTAAGATGTAAGCTCCGATACCAATTGTTGGTTTTTGAAGACCAATGAAAGATAGAAATAAGATTGCACACTTTTTCATAAGGAGAGAATCAACAATGGAGACCAAAAATCTATTTGGTTTAACTCAAAAATCCGATACACACATAATAGTACACAAAAACTAAATTTAATTATCTTAATTTCACAAAAATAGTGGTACATCATATATAGTTGAAAGCAAAAGTGAATTATATAAAGTCCTAAATAACTCTACTTCTAATTATAATCTACACACCAAAAATTAGCAACTTCCTATAAAATAGGACAACTAAAAAAAATTCTTACGTACACAAATAGAAACTCATAAAATCTAGGATTAGAGATTAGAATGTGCACATAATAACAAAAATAGAAACAATGGGGTATGGAACCTAAATCAGTAATTTTAACAAATTTAACAAAGTGTAGTTGTAAATTAGCTTACCTAGTTGTGAAGCTTCCTTAATTTAATCAAACTCCTCCCAATTCACAAACTTTCTTCAGCAAGTTTTTTTTTTTCTCCGGATCTCTCTTTCCTTATTTTTGAATAAAAATGAATTGTTTTGCATGAAATCTCAACGAACTTCATTTATATAGTAATGAAGCTTATTAATAGCCCTTGATCTAGTGTAAACACCCATCACTAGAACAATCTAATAACTCATACTTGGTCCTACAATTCACTAACTTATTCATTTTAACACCCATTCATACACCAAGTTAAATAGTGATGGTGACAGCACGTATCCCAAGGCCTCATTGAACACCCATTCTTAACTTAGGCCTTATTTACATAAACTAAACTATAAACACATTAGATTAGTTATATAAACAATATTAAACTAAATTAGGACATATCACATCACTCTTTTCCCCGATCCCACGCTGACATGCTTCTCGAGGTGTGTCTCCGTTCGCTAGCTAAACTTACAAAACACAACACTAAATAAAAGTTCTCAGGTATAGTGTACAAACATACATCACACTACGCATCCATCACTTAGAAGTAATATATTTCTCAGTCCTTACACCGAGTATTAGGACTGTGTGCCCACTCTTGGGTCATGTCACGGGTCAGTAGCCCTGATTATGGACTAATTTACTACTAGTAAATTTTGAGCCGTTACAATCTTCCCTACTAATAGGAATTTTGTCCTCGAAATTAAACTTGACTTAGTCATATGTTTAATCTCATAATTCAATCATATCCCTTAAATTGGAGTCATTCACCAATCGTTTCTTAGTTCTTTATCATTTAAAGAATATGGGATAATTTATTCAATTTCATTCTCATTATAATTTCCTTAGCCAAAGTCTCAAATGATACTAGCCCCAAATCTCCCACTTCTCGATTACAGCAGGTGGATCTACTGACCATTTAACCAGGGTTCAAATATTACGATGGGTGAGTCCATGCTCAACTACCACATACACATTTTCACAATATATTGCACTTTTTTCATAGTACTCAGGAGATATTTTACCAGGCATAATTTTCTTTTGAAATTTCAGAGTGTGCTTATGAGGTAATACTACTATCGTCCTAATAACCCAACTCGTGAAACATGGATTATGTTATGTCGTTTTCAACCATTTAATAGTTAACTCTCCCGCAAATAATCTTATGCAAGCTACTGTTGTGTTCAAGCATGACAGTACGTGCATAATGCAGAAAATAATTAGAAGCTTACCCTTAATACAGTTGTGATGTGCCTATGGGTCTTGTTTTGCCACTACGTAGGCTCTCTAGCCTGTAGCTGTATCGTAGGCTGCTCCAAGCTCAGTAGTTATGGACATTTTTTGACCTTATGTCTAGTTTGTCCACACTTGTAATAAGCAAGTGGTATACTCGATGCTACTGAGATCACCCGACTGTGCATCAACCTTTGTCTTTGTGGTGACATGTATAGTTCTTCACTTTCCTTCGTTCTTACGGAATGATGTTGCGACTTCCACCTCTGCTCTCAGTCCCTAGCTGAAAGTAATCTGTGGGTTTTGTACACTGCTGACCAATGTGTCCAATCTGACAACATTTAAAACAAGTTGGTTGCCTCCTCCATACTGTAACCATAGTTTGGCTCTTTATTGGGCTCTACCCTAGTATTGGCGCATCTTGGCTTTTGTCTCCTAGTATTTACTGGATCTACAAAGACAACCTATTCACTGACTATGGGCAACTACGTATGTTGTGTTCCTTTTGATCACTTATGAAATATGTTCCATGCCTCGTATGTTATGTCATGGTGGTCGGTATCGCCAATCCAGATCCCTGGATCCGTCATTCATTCTATTTCGTCCCCGTGCCTTTTTTTCTATTCATATTGTTCTCTATCAGAGCTGGTAAAGGTAGTTGTGCTTGCATCATCGCAAGGAGCTCCGTCAACTACTATCCTTGAGCAATGACTGTGTCCCTCCATTGTCGCACATTGTCAGTAGTAATATTATTAGTCTCAAACGCCAAAAATAATTCGGTTAAAGTAATAGAGGTGGTGGCGGCCTATGTAAGCTCGGTAATGCATGCTATCATAAATGTCATGAAGTCAGCCAACTACTGGCCTTGTGCTGCAACTATATCAAGAAGTCGGGGAACCTATAAAGGTGGGCTCCTTAAGTCTTGCCTATCGAAAAGTTCATGTTGTAGATTGTTCAAATAAGTATCTCATAACAAATATATTGACATAGGTGTGCACATACACCAATAAAAGAATTAAAAAAATCAAACTATGTTATTTAGAAGAAAATTTAATAGCTTAGAGATTAACAACATTAAATGAATCCAATCATAGAACGAAGTCAAAATGAGGAATATAATATTCACATTAAAATAGTTCAAATGACTGTATATTAATTTAATAATGGAATCAAATGGAGAGAATTTCCTCAACAGGTTGACTTACTTTAATTGCATGCAATTTCCTAGCCTATACTGGCTTTCAATCACTCCAAACTTGCGTTTCACATCCCTAAAGTCCTTTATAAGTTCATGAGGTGTCATAAAAAATTTAATTTAACTTGTTTTAGGTTGGTTAAGTGGTCTTAAATTCATATGTTTAACAATTAGCCTCCTTAATACTTTGTTTATGTTGAAATCTACTTTAATAAATAAAGACAGTTTTGGTGCAACAATTTATGAGCTGATTTCAATAATCAAAAAGTTAAAATTAAGTATTATAGTACGAAGAGAAGTTTTTAGAGCTATATCCTAGCTTTCCAGAACTATAAGGTTTGCACAATTTCGATAAGAATCGAAGGAGATATGCAAGATTATCCCCAATAACTCAAAATAGTTTTAGATTTCGACCAGTAACTTTGTAAATTTGATTTCTCCTAAACCATAGCTTCAAAACTCATGATTGTTTTACGGAAGCCTAAAGTTATATCCTAAAACATCATACTAAAAGATGAGCTTAATCCAATAAGAAATGAAGGAGATATACTCAAAATAACAAGACATTAGCAAAACTATGAACCCCATAAATTTCAGTTTTATCATCAAAAGTTTAGACGATTTTTAGACATGAAAATATTCAAATTTAAAAATATTTCAGCCGGCAAAATCTGTTCCCTTTTGAGTTAGCTTTCAAATTCCATAAGAATGAGTTTATTTCGATTTAAAATGAGGAAGTTATGACAAACTTACAGAGGTTGATTCCTAATAACAACATGCAAAATTTTCAATTTTGTTTTATAACTTCATCAACTTCATAAATTCCTAACTTAATGAAAACAAATCCAAATCTGAATTTGTTTATGTAGAATTAATGGAATTTCACAAAGAATCCAAATATGAAAATTTCACAAATGGTCACTCAAGATTACAGTTCGTAATATTTTGGTCACTAAACTTACATTTGTCCCCAATATATCACTCAACTTTACAAAACATTTCAAAACCCGCCGGCGCTACTGACGTGGTGCCACGTGGGATTTCATGGGAGGTCACTTAAGTTTTTGAGTGATGACATGGCATGCAACACACACAAACACCCACCCACCCCCTTAGTTCACCCCACACTCATTACACACATTAGGTCGTGCCCTTCCCTCCCCTTCCCCAACCCCCTCGGTCGTCTTCTACCTCATGCTCTCTCCGTGTCGCTCACTTGCACTCTCTCCCTGTCGTTCACGGAGCTTCGATCTCGCACAACCAATCGGCCTCGACAGTCGTGCTCTCCCCTCCCCCCCGGTGGTCGTCTTTTTCCTCGCGATCTCTCTCCGTCACTCACGGAGCGTCGATCTCACACAACCAATCGGCCTCAATTTCATGCGGCAAAGTCTCGGTCGTGCTCTCCCCTCCTCCCCCCCCCCAATGGTCGTCTTCTTCCTCGCTTTCTCCCTCTCTCTCTCGTCGCGGTACCTTTCTCTCGCAAAGCTTCGATCCTCGCAGCCGGCAATCAGGTACAATGTCGGTCATGCTTTTTTTTTTTTTCCTCTGGTGATCTCAATTGTGTACATCAGGGTGGTGCATGTCTATGTATAATTGTTAATCTCCTGGAATTTGTGATTGATTGTTCAAAAGTTTGGAGTATTAGATTGATTGTTTTTTTGTTGTTAATTAAAACTATGGATCGATTGATAGTTTAGCAGCAGTAGTAACTAAGATTTAGTGAATTCTTACGATCATGTGGTCACCCCAGCCAAATTAATTTGTCGAAGTCTTTTAACGACTTTGGGTTGTTTGACTGATATCTATTATATTGACATTATTTCAATTTCACTTTGGACTGTTGTTATTGTACAAGATAGACAAAGAAGTAACTTACAGTATAATTCTTAATGAGTATGATGGTCTCCAGTCCTAACTGGTATTCTCGTTTGTAATCGTGACTGAAGAATCTCATATCAGATAACAATAAAGCCAGTTCCAAAAGCCAACATAAAGCTTTAGAAAGTTATTTACCAACTTGATATAGCACAACTTTGCTTTAATTTCCCTGACAATCTTAAAATCAACTGCCATATTCATTGCATACTTTTAACATAGAGAACCATTATACAATAAAAAGAATGCAAAAGGACACTTAAATATAGAAAGGGTGGCTTAAATTTGATGAGATCAGGTTCTTATGGTACTTAAAGTTGCTTATTTGGTTGTGTTGGGCCATCCTATATAGGATATTAGATCACCTGAGATTTAATTTTATGCAACTTTTTTATGTTGATTTGCCAACAGATCAAACTCTGTAAATGTAGAAAATATGTACTATTTTTTCATGTTTCTAAGAATGTTAGACCAAAATTTTGATCTTGTACTCAACTGTTGTATTCACTAAAGACGAAGTGGTTGCAATGAAAAATTAGTGATGCCTTAGGTTAATGATTTTTTTTGAGAAATGGTTAATGTTACTATATTGATGAGGAATTCAATGAGGAAAGTTGGTTTCCATATTAAGAGGCCGAAAAGATTGATTTAATGCCTGGATTGTTCAAATTATGTTTTTGATCTTGTACTAAACTGCAGTACAGTTTTGCATATTTTTTTTGGTGAATAATAGACTGCACTACAGTATTATGTTTTTGATCTTGTACTTAACTGGAGGACAGGTTTTATTTTTTTGGGTCATCTCCTGATCTCAATTGTGTACATCAGGGTGGTGCATGTTGGTCATGCTCTTAAAGTCTAATAAAAATGAGAGTTGCTATAGATTGCGTTGCATATTGATATTCTTAGTTGAACCTTTGTTTGTTGTTTTTCTTGATATCATGAATGTAGTTTCATTGACAAGAGTATGTTTGTTTGTAGCTACATTGTTATATTTGTATCTTGGCTAGAAATCATGGACTTCGTCAAAGGACACGGGTATTGTTATTGCGGCGTGCCAGCAATGGTGTTCACCTCGTGGACAGCTACAAATCCAGGTTGACGATTGTATAGATGTAGGAAATACACGATTCGTACATGTGTATATTCTATGAAATTGTTAAATTTTATTCATATGAAGGAAATTAAATGAAAATTTTTGTTGTTCTGCAGCATAGATGCGGATGTGAATACTTTAAGTGGTTTGATCTTGAAATGACTGACCGGGCAACGATTGCAATAAATGGGTTGTTGAGGAAGTCAGACCGAATGGAAAGCGAGAAGAGGTTGCAAGACGAGCTTAATGGGTGAAGGAAACTCAACGGTTGTGCAGTTGCATGTTGGTCATGCTTGGTGGCCATTGCATTGCTTTTTGGTTTCATTGTATACAAGTAAACACAACGGTTGGAAGAGAAACAAAATAGTCATCTTCAGTTGGAATCGAAAAGAGAATTTGTAGTGTCATTTTGTGTAAAACTTATGCCAAACCTTGTATTGTGGTTTTGTAGCTTATGAATGAAAATAGAAACTATGTGTTGAATTAATTTATATGGTTCCTCTCACCTTGCTATTTTTTCATGATTTCATAAATGGTATCCTCAACATACATTGGTATTAAATAAGAAGATATCAACTTCGTTTCTGCAGTTCTGATTAATAGGGGAAAAATATGCAAATATTGATACCGAAACTGTTGATTCTCACAAAAAATAGATTGTCATTACAAAAAATGGGTTGCCATTACACAAACGTTGAATTCATTTGTCTAACTACTACCAAAAAACATTACACAGGCACCAAGAAATTTGTCTACCTACTACCAAGAAATAATCCCATCCTTCGTACATCATCCAACATGGAAATTTCACCTATATATCCAAAAAACAATCCCATCATTTGTGTATCATCCAACATGGAAATTTCACCTATATATCCAAAAAACAATCCCATCATTTGTGCATCATCCAACATGGAAATTTCACCTATATATCCAAAAAACAATCCCATTAATCCACCTATTCCAATTATTCCACCTCTTCCGATTACTCCGCCTCTTCCACCACCACGACGTCGAACAACTGGAGTCTTCGCTCTTGATTTTGGAGAAATCCTTGGAATAGGTTGTGAAAAATCCATCATACTTGGCATTGCAGGAAAGGGTTGGGAAGCACTTGCATTTGTAGCATTTGTTGTAAAAAGGTTACACTGTCAAAATTTAAAATATATTATTAATAATAAGAAAGTAAAACCACGCATTAATGTAGAAATCCACCAATAATTATGGAATTCAATTCCAAACCATTTCAATCCCTCCAACAATGTAACATACATACCTGCTTAAGAGGTGCCTCGCCACATGTAGAATTTCCATCCACTTAAACTCCTTCACTTGGCCCTTTATTTCTCTAAATATTATATAAATGTGAAGTCACATCACACAAAAATATAACAAGTGTTTTAATAACGTATACACTTTTATAATCAATAAAGATATACCTTGTTTTGACCTTTACTATGATGACGTTTATTATGACCTTCAACATGGCAAATTTGACAAGTCATACATATTGTGCCCTTCTTAGACATTGTTTTTTGCGCAACCGCAATCTTTATTTCCTCAGGCTCCTTTCTCCTTGATGTTACTTTTCTTCCTTTTCTTTTTTGGACTTGTGTTGGTGGTTTGACTGGTTGGACATCATCCGCTGGTTTAGGCCATAGTTCCTCACGTTCTGTTGGGATGATATAGTGTGAGTACACATTCATGTAAGTGCTTATATAGTAACACTCATTGATGCAATCCACTGGGTCCCCATCATTTCCCATAATAGCTTCCACCGCATGCTCGCATGGGATGCCCGTAAGCTACTATTTCCCACAATCACAACACAAGTCCATCATGTTTACCACATATGTCTTACCGTGTCCATGACATGGCACAGAATGGCCACCCGAGTACTCAACAACATAGAACATAGACTCATCTTTAAGTTTCTCGAGGTTTTTTAGAATCTTAGGACATATTCACTCTCTCCCCTTCGCAATGATTCTCTACATATCCTCATTTTGGCGCCTGAGCCTCCGCATTAACTTTACATTTATCATCTCTAGCATGTCGATCAATGATTCCTCTGTCCCTGACACCTAAAATGTATCGATTGAAGCACTCACGCAACTTATTAAGCAACATTTCACACTTAGGGCGTGTTTGGAAACTGGCCCTACACCAAGATTCGATGGGAACCTCGTTCAACCACAATCTAGCGTCTTTATTAACCGTCTCCAACTGATGTAACCAAAAGATCATTCTCTCGCGATATGTGGCCCTAGCTGCACTCCACAACATTTGCTTAAGTTCCATTCCCTTAAACCTTGTTCTGAAATTTGTGTACAAGTGCCTCACACAATGTCTATGTTCTGAATTGGGGAAAATAGATTTAACTGCGCTAACAAGTCCCTGCAGAGAGAGTGAACTTCAAGGAGTAAATAATGAAATCAAACATGCATTATGAAAAACAAACATGAAAAGAAATTATACCTTTTGCCTATCCGACATGAAAGCAACGCTATAGCTGTTGACAATGTTTAAGTCATCATTAAGTAATTCTAAAAATCATTGCCACGTGCCTTTACTCTCAACTTGAATCACTGCATAAGCTATGGAAAATATACAATCATTTGGGTCTATCCCTACTGCAGCAAGTAATTGTCCCTTTTATTGAGCCTTTAACCAACAACCATCAAGAGAAATCCAAGGCCTACATCCTGAGTTGAAAGCATTTTTCAATGGAGCAAGGCATATATATACGCCTCGAAATACCCCTAGATGCTGCGTCATTTTGACTGTTGTGCCCGGATTTGTTTTTTGCAGCTCAAGTGGATACGAATTAAGTTTCAGGTATTGGCTTTCCTCGTCTCTATTCATCATCTCCATTGCTTTCTTCTTTGCTCTCCAAGCTTTCATTCAACTTATGGAGAACTTCAAGTCATCCTTAACTCTTTGTATAATACCCGATACTGACCAATTTGGGTCCACTCGAAATTGTTCAATATACTTTTCCGCGAGCCAGTCAGAAGTCACGTGATAATTCTTGTTCGCTTTGGTACATGAGTGGGTCAAGTTGATTGACTTGATTTGAACCGTCGAGTCATTTTTACCCACGTGAGAAGCAAAAATTTGAAACTCACAATTGCTAGACTTGAAGCGCAAGCATTTACATATGCACCGTTTTCTATCATTCGTAGTAAAGCGTATTTATCGCTTATTTAGAATTCCCCAATTCCTGCATGCCAGCTTAAATGTCTTGAAAGAAGAGAATTTCATGCCTAATTCAAGCTGTGGGTCTGCCATGTCTTTGAACTCATCAAACTCTAGATACCTCATTTTCTCAGATCCATCGAAATTATCATCTGTGTGGAGCTCATCTGATGCTGCATAGTCTGAGTCTTGGTCATGCACTTCAACAATCGCAAGTGCACTATTACAAGGTGGAGCAATAACCTTAGGTATTCCTCTTTTTCTACCGTGCAATTGTTCGTCAACAACTTCTTGATAGTCATCATCGTCCTCAAGTTCTTCATTGTCATTCTAAAAAAAATCATTACCTTCATCCGCTTCTAGTTCTTCATGTTGAATTGTTCCATTGTCTTGTTCTTTTGGAGGTTCCACTTCTTCTTGCTGACTAACCTCTAAGTCCATTAATTCTTGCTCTCTAATATCTGGGGACCCAAAATATCTTTGATCTAAATCAAGCTCCACTTCTTCTTGACCATCATCTCCATTGTGAAAATAATTCCTGCAATGATAAGAATGTTAAAAACGTCCCTTGACATGTACAAAACCATGAAAACCAAACAGTTAAATATATTCAAAAAGTCACACCCCTAAGCTGACATACATGACCACAAAAACCATCTAAAACCAAAAAAACAAACCAGAGAGAACAATTTAAGCTGGTATTTATGTACAATAGAAGAATTCTAATTCTTGTAATTAAGATAGAGAACGAATGAACTCCCTCAGTATAGCTTCGCCAACCTCTTTCGATTTATGAGCCAACATACCAATTCCTAATCAAGCAAAAATAATAAGTTACAACAACACCACAACGACCCCAATTAACCATACATATTAATCGGTCAATCGCATCAATACAAATCAATTGAGATTCTCAAACCATGTCATAACATCACCAATCATAACATCACCAATCTAAGCAGCATTAACCCGAAACTAAAACAAAAATTGCATATCTATCTTCAGTCAATCACTGCATTAACATCACCAATCTATACAGCATTAACATCACCAATCTATGTAAATACTCTGTTCATCAATCACTGCATATCTACCTAACAAGATTTGCCTATTAGACTCCCTATTTGATCTATCTTCAGTCCAAAAAAATCAGTGCAATTATTAACATTTACATGAAGAATAAATCTCTTACATTGAAACCTTACCCCGTGAAGTCGAGATCTGATTACTGGCTGCGAGGATCGAAGCTCTGCGAGAGAGAGCTACCGCGACAGAGAGAGAGCGAGGAAGAAGACGACCAGTGGGGGGGAGAGCACGACCGAGACCTTGCCCCATGAAACTGAGGTCAATTGGTTGAGCGAGATCAACGCTCCGCGAGCGACAGAGGTACCGCGACAGAGAGAGACCGCAAGGAAGAAGACAACCAACAGGGGGGAGGGGAGAGCACAACCGTCGAGGCCGATTGGTTGCGCGAGATCGAAGCTCCGCGAGTGACAGGAAGAGAGCACGAGTGAGCGACAGAGAGAGAGCGCGAGGTAGAAAACGATTGGGGGGGTTGGGGAAGGGGAGGGAAGGGCACGACCTAATGTATGTAATGAGTGTAGGGTGAACTAAAGGGGTGGGTGGGTGTTTGTGTGTGTTGCATGCCATGTCGTCACTTAAAAACTTAAGTGATCTCCCATGAAATCCCACGTGGTGCCACGTCAGCAGCGTCGGTGTGTTTTTGACCGAAGAGTGGTCTGAGCATTTTGTTGAAACGTTTTATAAAGTTGAGTGATATATTCGGGACACATGTAAGTTTAGTGACCAAAGTATTACGAACTGTAATCTTGAGTGACCATCTGTGAAATTAACCCGTTGAATGAGGGATGAGAGGATAGGAGATGATAAGTTCGATCTATTAGGGCATGTCCATCTATGCATTTTTTTAATCTCACTTTCCCGTTTAACAACGCCTACTAACGGGAGATAATTTAGCAACGAAATTGAAACGGACAAAAGAGTTTCGTTTGCTAATCCATTGTAATTTATAATTTACAACATATTAGCAATGGATTAGTTAAAATTCTTTGTTAATTCATTGATAATTTGTAATCCATTGTTAATCTATTGTAAACTATAGATTGCAACGGATTAACAATGAAATGTTAGGCGGGAGAAAAAAGTAGCACCTATTTTTATATTCCACGTGACCCAAACCTTCTTCCACAATATGGGCTCCATTTAAAATTTGAGTTTTATACGTTGCTT
This sequence comes from Stephania yunnanensis, assembly GCA_039657365.1. Lineage (NCBI taxonomy): Eukaryota > Viridiplantae > Streptophyta > Magnoliopsida > Ranunculales > Menispermaceae > Stephania > Stephania yunnanensis. Next base: position 44,559,604 of record CM077585.1, on the reverse strand, counting down.
TAATTTAAACACTTAAGAGTGTTCTTCGACAATATGAGCTCTCTTTTATATATATATATATATATATATACATAAGCCTATATCTCTTTATATTTAGGAAATATGGAAAGTTGAAACTTAATAATTCCATTAATTTCATCCAAAAAATCAAAAGAAGACAAGTGCCCTATTAGCTCATTCGTACTATCATGATCTTTCTAAATTGCAACATTTTTCTTAAACTTTTTTTACACATTTACATGATTTATGGTTTGCATATGATTTAGGGCCCTACCGGCCCTAGCTTAGGGTCGACCGTGGTTTTATATCGCAAAAAAAAGGTTAAGCAAGTCTGTACGTGAACCTAAACATGTATGCATGTAATTTTCCACTAATTAACACATGTTTTTTTGATAATTAATTAAAGATTAGATCATTGTATATGTGTTAGGCTTTTTGATTGGGTCTAAATATCATTATAGGAAGAATTACAGTCATACATGAAATATTGGTTTAAATGAGTAAAATAAGTTACGATTTCTTTTTATTTCGTAACTAATGTAAAATGTATTTTGAAAATGCGTCAATGCCATGTGTTATTGCTATGGACAGTCCACGTTAACTGTCCTGTTGTAGATACATCGAATGATGCGAATTACACATTCTCCGAATGCATCATTCACGTTTGTAGGGACGTCCACGTGGGCTGTCCCATTACACGAATGGCGCATTCAGAGAATGTGTCATCGATGTTACATTCAAGCTTTCTAAACAGTCCACATGGCATCCACACAGAGTGTTCCCGTGTGGACTATTCAAAAAACATGAATGACGCATTCAGATGGGAAAGTACCTTTCACTTGTAGATGCACTAAGTAGATTTTTATTGATGGGCGAGGCCAGTAAAGGCAAGATAAGCAGTGGGGTGCGACAGGGTAGCTTGATAAGCGGTGGTTTTCATGGGGTTACATGGGTTTGCAATTGTAACGACCCTAAAAATCTAACTCGTGTCATGTGTCATGTCAGGGTCGTATGTGGGATCCACTCGTTGTAATCCGTGTGTCCAAATCTCGAGTGTAGATATCGAAGTATGCTATTTTCTGTGATGCTTGTATTATTTATTATATAAAAGAGTGAACAATTTAAAATAATTAATTTCAGAATTGTGTAGGTAAGATCTTACCTCGAGTTTCGTGTTAATTGGCAGTAGTCGAGGTTGAAATTGAGTTTAATTTGGTGTAAGCTTGGTTAAGTATGGCAAGAGAATTGATTTGTGAGAGTTGGGTATGTCATTGACGAAATTAAGCTTTTCAGGGTTTTGGCCTGACCAAAACCAATATTTTGGACATTTTATAAAGATTGAATATTTTGTCGAGGGTTTGGTTCAATTTGGTGGAAAACGAGATCGAAAACTAGCACTGAAAGTCAAAACAAGTCAAAATAGGACTTTCGGGAATTAATAAATATATATTTATATATATAAATATATATAAACCATGAAATAAAAAAAATCATTTGGTTTCAATTGACAGAATGTTCATTCGAACGTTCCATAAACCCCTCAATTTGGATTTTCACTCACGGAGCTTCCGACATTCAATTTTCGGTCAGTTTCTTTCCGCAAAATCGTAGAGGATTGTAAGACGGTCAATTCGAGCTAAGTCTTCGCGATAGAAACGAGGTATTCAGCCCGTAATTTGGTAAATTCTTAATGACGGGCATTTTTTCCTCAATTCAATTTGAATTCTCGCAATTTTTCAATTTTTTTCACGGGGTTTTAATAGAAATTGGTATGACTTGTCGTTAATTAGTGTATTGGATTGATTTGCGTCAATTTGAGATAAATTTCACTAATGTAGGTTAGGATTTTAATGATTTGAATTAATGCAATTAAGTTGATAACTGTTTTGGAGATGTTTTTATACTTAATATTTGACTCCACGAGCCGTAGAAATATTTTGGTGCTGGTATCGAGTGGTTTCGTGACATTTATTATTGAGTTTGAGGATTTAATTGCGAAAATATTGATTTGGAGACATTTTCTAGTTGAAAATAAAAAAAGTTTGTCAAGTTGACAAGTCGTATTAGAAAATTCGTAAGTTATTCATTTATAATCTAATTTGAGTATTCTTAGAGTCTACGGAAAGTACGTCATGACAAATTATGAGGTTTTTAGAGTTAAAACTGTAACTCTAGTGTGCTAGTTGAAAATACTTTGAAGTTATTATAAAAAATAATTTTTAGAAATAACTCTCGAGCGTGCTTTGGTCGCAGTATTTGTATGGTTTATGAGTTTTAAACCAAGGATATTGGATTTGAATTGATACTGAATGATATCAGGAAATCTAAGGAAGAGATACAGAGGTTAAAGAACACGTTTTGGAGTGTTGGGAAATGCACAAATATTTCATTTTAAGCTATTTGAATATTTTTGTTCCTTGCTTTGTTATCTATCATTTAAATTCCATTCTAATTGAGTTGTCCATGGCCAAGTGAGTCAACGGTGGTCCTTGGAAGGAATGGCAGGCTGAGGTAGCATACCATCGTCATGACCTCAGGATGCACTGCACTGGTTACTGATTTTGATGGGGTGTGAGTTCTTAGCGTGGTTGTTCCAGGAAGTCTTACTATCACGTGGCTTTAGGGCTTGTGAATGTACCGAGTCCTAGAACCCGAGTCTTAATGTTTTGCCAAGACTCAACGACTTATTAGTCGGGAATACTTACGCCTATCTGTTCGCATCTTTGGACACTCATGTATCGATTGCTTCAAATTTATTTACAGTCTTTTATTTATTCATGCGTCCTTATATCTTTTTTTCTATCTGCATGAATATGGACTGATTTATTTATTTCGAAATGTTGTTTAGTATCCTACTGCATTACTTACCTGGGTTCGTTATTCTTGTGTTTAACTGAGTGTAGATCCGAAATCGAGTAAAGGAGAGGGGCCAGTGTTAGGAGATTTATTGTGAGGACTTTAGAGTGGCTTTCCCTCTTGTATTTTTGTGTAGGTTTTATATTACTTACGTATATTAATTTTTTTGACACATGGAATATATAGGTTTTGTGAGATATTTACATGGAGTATATACGGGGTTTCTACACTCGAGGTTGGTCAGCATTCCTAACCATTTATCATTACATTTTTAGTGAGTTATTCAAATTTGTAAGTCTAGGCCAAGCGAGGTCCAGTTAGGTTGTAGAACTAAGGTCGTCACTGCAATTGCAATTGGTATGCGAGTCGTTCATATCCACCTCGAGATATGTGCTTGACATTTGTATGTGTTACATGAGTTTGCATCGATTTTTCACCTCGAGATACACTACAAGAAAAATGTGGAATTGCATCAAAACATTGCAACAGATTGAATCTGTTGCTAAACAACAACAAATCAGCAACAATTTTGCATCAAATAGAGTGTTTGACTCGGTTGACCAAAAAGCAACAAATCAGTGATAGATTTGTGACAAAGATTGTGAGAAATTGTATTTTGTTACTGATCTGTCGCTGATTTCTCCCGCCAATAATTTCTCGCCCATTTTGTGGTAGATCAGCTACAAAACCTATTTTGTCGCTGATCTGCAGCTAAATCTGTGACAGATCAGCTACAGATCAGCGATAGATCAAAATCATCACGATCCGTCATGAGATCAAACACATCATCAAGAATAGATCGTCAACGAGACTAATCTGTTGCTGATCTGTCGCTAAACTCACAAACCCCCATTACACGTCATCGCTGATCAGCGACAAATTCGCAACAAACAGATCAGCAACAGACTAGTCTGTTGTTGATCTGTCACTAATTCTTAAATGGTTTTTACAAACCAGGGGCTCTCCTCCTCGAATTAAAATATTGTCATGATATTTCAAATTCAAAAAAAAATTGTGAAAATTAAAAAAAAAATTGTGACATAACATAATAAAATATTTTTTCCTTAAGATTTGCACGTACTCTGAATGTAATTATTGTTTTATTCGAGTTGTTTACTTGCAAATGTGAGAGAACAAAAAACGAGCTTGTCACTCAGCGGGGTGGTAAAATGAAGCAACAAGTTTAAAAAATTCATTAAAGAAAGTCTCAGTTATTTTTACGCTTACAAGCATAATATATATATATATATATTGTATAAAGTGACTAAGAAATAATTAACTTGCAATAAATAATTAACTCATATATAGTACATTAATATATTTCTATATGTGCTATGTACCTAGTTTATTAATTTTATTGTTTTTTTTTATAAATTACACAATGTATAACGACATATTTTCAATGTAAAATGTTTTGAAATCTGGGCAAGGTATGAGGCTTAGAGGGTCTTGTTTAGATTCGGCTCGAACTTCAATTTGAATATATATGACAGTATTGTCCAATTTCAATTCGAATTTAAAAAATTAATATTCGAAATATTTTTTAAATCTCTTCATGATCATTAGTATTCTTGCTACGATTAGAGGTAATTAGTATAGCAGTTTCAATTCTCATAAAAAAATTATGTATAGTCTATACTTTGAATTAATTTGAAGATATCTCTCAATTTCAATTGATATATTGACTTGATCATATTGCGCGTTTGTAGATATTCCAAGAGCACTCGAAGATTTTTTTTTATTTATTTAGTTATGATATGAACGAGATTTTATTTTATATAGCCAGCAAAAGTAATATGTGCAAAGCGGGAAACAATGTGTTTCCCAAAAATAAAGTTGAGAAATCATGATTTTCATTAATTCGTGAATTTTCAAGGGATTATGTGCATATCTAATTGTTTCTTCTCCAATCAATTATTTTTTAAATGAAAGTAATTTCCCTCTAATTAAGTTTGTCTTGAATAATTTTTTTTTGTCGAAGTTGTCTGAATCTAATTAACCTGACCAAATCTTCAAGTTTGTCTTAATTTTTTTCTTTTTTTGTCGAGGTCTCACAGCTAAGATTACTTTATTAAAAGGATTTAAAAAATAGACCATGCGCTGCATGAGCCCACCCAATGGACCGAGCGCCGACGGTGTTGTTGGGAACTCGCGGTCGCGGATAACGGACATGTAGCGGCGACGGTTGTATGCGACGAGGCAGATGGCGGCAACGGCGACGGTATGGCAGCAAGGAAACGGCGACAGTGGTGGCGCGGCTCTTCTACGACATGCGGCGGCGGAGATCTTGGCGTGTCGTAGTGACGAAATATAATGCAAGTCAAATACATTATATACTTATAGTTTGTTGTCGATCTGTCGATGATCAGCAGAATGTGCATCGTCGATAACAACTGATGCAAGTTCTTGTCGATCTATCTCTAATGTCGATGATCGCAACAAAAACAAAGAACAAAAAAGTCAAGCAACAAAACAAAGATCAAAAAATCAGCAACAAAAAGTCAAGAACAAAACAAAGAACAAAAAATCAGCAACGAAAAAATCAGCAACAAAACAAAGATCAAAAAATCAGCAACAAAACAGCAACAAAAAAATCAGCAACAAAACAGCATCAAAAAATCAGCAACAAATTATTATGTTGCTGATTTGTCACTAACTTCTAAATGGTTTTAACAAACCATTTGCTCTCCTCCTCCTCTCGTCCCTGCAAACCATTTTGTCCCTGCAAACCACGCGAAAATCGCCACCGCCGGACCGTCGTGCCGCTGCTGTCGCCGTCCTCTTCGCGGCCACCACCGTCGCCGGTCAGCCGTGAGCCGCCGCCGCTCGCGCGGCTCTCGCATAAGCAGCGCTGCTCCCATCGATCAGCGTGACCCGCGCGCCACTGCAGTCGCCGCCTTTCCCGTCCATGAGATCCGCCGCCGCCGTCGCACCGTCCTTCTCCGATCCGCCGCTGGGACCTATACGCGCCGGCGATTGGCCGCCGCGCCTCCGCTAAAGACGCACGCGCGCCGCTGCGCGAACGAGCCGTCGCCGCCTAGCCCTAGCGCCGCCGCCGGTCGACCCTTCTGATTCGGCCGGTCGGCGATCGCCGCCTTCGGCCCGGCTAGTCGGCTGCTGCTCGGCCGGCTGTCAGCGATCGCCGCTTCGGCCAAGCTCCGTTTCCGCCGCTGCTGCTTGAGCACCGCGCCTGCTCGGCCAGACTTCGCTGACGCGCTGCCGCCTTCGGCTTCGACTCCTCCGAAGATGGTCGGCCTCGGCTCCTCCTTGATCGATTTTCGGAATCATCTGCGGTTTGCATTTTCTTAAAAATCTATTTTGAACTTTTGGTTGATTTTTGTTTCCATATTCGTACCGAAACTTGGATATCTATGATTTTCATTTTACATTTCAAGATCTTATACGCCTTTGAAAATAGCGACAACGCGACACTGTGTTGCTAAACAGCAACAAATCAAAGACTCAACCATATGTTGTTAAACAACAACATATCAACAACTCAATTTTTGTTGCTAAACAGCAACAAATCAACGTCAGAACAATCTGTCGCTAAACAACAACAAATGAACAACTGAACAATCTGTTGCTAAAGTAAAATCGTAAATATGTACATTGTATAAATTATTGCTTGGTCGTGCATGCATTTCCAACTAAAAATGAGATCTTATTGAGTTATAACTTATATATATTGTTATAATGTTTACTAATTGTGATTGTCATTTAGTTGATACGTATTTATAGTTGGAAACTAAATGTAGTGTCTATATCTATTGAACAGTACAATAATTAAATTAATTTGTAAAACGAAGAAGAAATAATAATATTAATCCCTTTACAATTACTGTACTGTTTAATCATTATATGTATAATAAGAACATTTAAAACTTAATCTACTAGTCTTCAAAATAATAATAATAATAATATTAATCGTCGGTTCAATACAATACAATAATAATATCAAATGCCTTTGCCAATTCTCTAACAAAAATTCACTAACATTTAAAACTATCAACAAGTAGGAACAAAAATTAGGAACAAAAAACCAAAGTAACGGGATCCCTTAGAAAATTAGGAACGAAAACCAAAAACCTGTACACTTGACAGATTGCTGAAATCATGATGGCGAGGAATAAAATTTATAAGTATGTACCTATATTAAAAATCTCAAGGTTCTTTATACTCCAATTTATAGAATATATATTAATTTGGATTAATTTCTGAATATATTATTACTTTGTAGGATTTATATATGTTAAATTTTATTAAGAGTTGATAAGATTTTTTCCAATTATCGGTTGAAAATACTTAGGATCGAGATGTCTACTAATCGAGAATAGATGTATAGTCGTATTGAAAATGGCTTCACGCGACGAGAGTTCATAAACGGTGTGAACGAGTTCATCACATACGCGAAGACGCACTACAGGACATTCGCGACTGAGGGAAAAATTAGGTGTCCATGCAACCATACGAAGTGTCGTAATCGTTCATACTATGATGTTGACACCGTAGAACTTCATATTCTTCGGCGGGGCTTTGTTCCGGGATACCATTGTTGGTCGGAACACGGGGAAGAAGGTTATATGTACACTCAAAATGAGTCTGACGAATCTAACAATACGATGAGAATTGATGACCACGAAGGGACACAGACGGTCAATTATTGTACATCGTATCATGAGATGGTGCACGACTTGGCTGGTCCGAGTTTTAATTGGAGCCATGTGGAACAACGGCCAACTCCTGGAGCGGAATATTTCTATGATATGTTGGACGCAGCTAGTCAGCCGCTATGGCAGGGGTACGAGAAGATGACAAAATTTTCGGCAGTCGCGAGAATCCTAAAAATCAAAGCAGAGCATCATATTTCTGAAAAGGCATTCGATGAAATTCTTCAATTTTGTAAAGATGCATTGCTGAGTAACAATTGCTTAGTCGATAGCTTTTACGACACGAAACGACTAATGCAAGGAATGGGTCTACCACCCAAAAATTGATTGTTGCAAGTCCATGTGCATGATTTATCTAAGATGATTCTCGAGTTGACGACGTGTAAGTTTTGCGGTGAGGCAAGGTACGAACAAAGTAGAAGTGACGGACGGAGTGGGGTGCCGCGGTCTCGGAAAAAAATGTATTACTTCCCACTAGCACCTCGATTACAAACGTTTATTCGCGTCGAAGCGATCAAGAGGCATATGCGTTGGCATGGGGAACACGTTTCGATGGCATCGTCATGCAACATTGTTCCGATTCTATTGCATGGAAACATTTCAATGATGTGAACATCGAATTCAGCACCTAAATTCGTAATGTCCATTTAGGTTTATGTACGGATGGTTTCCAACCATTTGGCCAATCCGGAAAACAATACTCATCGTGGCCTGTAATTCTCACTCCTTACAACCTACCCCCCTCAATGTGCATGAAGAAGGAGTTCATGTTTTTAACTCACATCGTCATCGGCCGACAAATCCTTCAAATCGATTGACGTCTTCCTACAACCTTTGATAAAAGAGTTGCAAGATTTGTGGCATGATGGGGTACTTACCTACGACATTTCCACCAAGACCAACTTCCTACTCCGAGCTGCACTAATGTGGACTGTAAGCGACTACCCTGCATATGGTATGTTGTCTGGCTGGAGCACACATGGAAAGAGAGCTTGTCCTTATTGTATGGATGACACGTATGCATTCCAATTAAAAAATGGTGGAAAAACCTCATGGTTTGATTGTCATCGTCGGTTCCTACCGCGCATTAGGGTCCACCTTAAGTGATAAGAACGTATTCAAACGCGATACAACTTGTCGAAAAGGACCACCGAAATTAAAATCGGGGGAACGAATTCTGGCTGAAATTGAAGCTTTGGGACTGATGAAAGTAATTGAACAAAACGCTGTTCATGTGAACAAAGAGATTGCCAAGTATTCAGGGTGGAGGAAACGAAGCATATTTTGGGACTTACCATATTGGAAGACGAATCTCATTAGGCACAATTTGGAAGTCATGCACATTGAGAAAAATGTTTTCGACAACATTTTTAATACAATTATGAGTGTCCCTGGGAAGAGTAAGGACAATGCCAAGTCGAGACTAGATGTAAAAGATATATGCAACCGACCTTTCCTCGAATATGACCCTGCGTCCAATTCATATCCCAGAGCGTCTTATACACTCGATAAACGTAAGAAAGAGGTATTGTGTGATTGGGTTAGACAGTTACGCTTCCCAGATGGGTATGCTTCAAATATTAGTCGATGTGTAGACTCGCACAAATTGAGAATGTTTGGGATGAAAAGTCATGACTGCCATGTGTTCATGCAGAGGTTGATTCCTATTGCCTTCCGTGAACTACTAGAGGAAAAAGTGTGGATTGCAACTAGCGAGTTAAGTTTATTTTTTCGAGACTTGACCGCTAGGAACCTTAATATGGCGCAAATCGAGCTGTTGCACTCTAACATTCCCAAAATATTATGCAAGTTGGAGCAAATTTTTCCACCGAGTTTTTTTGACTCAATGGAGCATCTTCCCGTACACTTGGCATACGAGGCCCATATCGCCGGACCAGTACAGTTCCGATTGATGTATCCATTCGAACGGTAAATTTTCTATGCAATCTACATTTACTGATCGAAATACGTAACGTCTTAGGTAGGTTATATTGGTTATTACTACATAATTTGATGGACATAATGTCCTAATGTTTCCTCTCATCATATATGTATCTCGAGCATTTGAAAAACAATGTTAGAAACAAGGCGAAAGTTGAAGGGTCGATATGTAATGCTTACTTAGTTGAGGAATCAACTTCTTTTTGTTCCTTCTACTTCGAGGATCATATTAGTACTGCGCACGAAAGAGTCCAACGAAATGATGCTGGTGGAGTAGGGCCAAGTGGCGCTAACAATGGCGCATTCTCGATTTTCCTTCATCCGGGGCGACCGCTGGGCAAAGCAAGGAAACGATACCTCACGTCGGAGGAGTATTTTGCAGCTCATCAATATGTGTTACTAAATTGCCCGGAAATAGTTCCATTCATAAGGTATTATAAATCAGGGTCAATATTCGTGACATTTTTTTTCTATGATGTGTATAATCTCATATCATTTGTCGTAGCATTTTCAAGTCAATCGTTCGTTTTCAAGAACCGAACATCACCGATGAAGCTATTGAGATCAAACTTGAGCAACAATTTCCAGCCTGGTTCTTGCAATATGTATGTAATTGTTTATATATGCATACGTCTCATTACCTTTCTTGGTTGATTATAATATTGTAAATTTGCGTCTATTAGGCTGAACAAAACGATGTGCCAGAGGCGATTCGTCAAATTTCTCAAGGACCACTGCGTTCATGTATGAGTTATCTTGGATACCTCGTTAATGGATATAAGTTTGACACACTTTCATACGGTACGAACAAAACAACCCAAAATAGTGGTGTATGCGTCAAAGCTGGGAACGATACCGATTATTACAGTGTACTACGAGACGTAATTCGAATTGATTACCATGATGGGTCGCTTCGAACAATGTTGTTTAAATGTGATTGGTTTGATCCTACTCAAAATGGTACACGACTTCTTCGTAGGCTGGGGTTGGTAGAAGTTCATAAAAACCGTCGATTCAATAAGTACGAGCCTTTCATATTGGCAATGCAAGCACATCAAGTTTATTATCTTCTTTACCCTTCTATCGGAAGAGGGGTACGAAGTGATTGGTTAGCTATATGCAAGCTTCAACCAAAGTTCGTAGATGAAAGTAATGTCAATAGTTCAGAAATGGCAATCTCGGAGAATGCATTTCAAGCGTTTCAAAATGAGAATATGGACATCGTGGAAGTAGATGTAGATCCTTTTGCTTCGGCAACTGTTGATCCGACGAGTGAAATTGTGTCTGACAACGATGACTTTGAGACAAATGCGGACGATGAAGAAGATGATGAGTTCACATCGTCATCAGATATTGGTAGCGAAAATGAGTTTGAGTGATTGATGTGAGTCTTTAGTGCACTATATCTATCAACGTGCTTGAAATATGATGTTCACGTTTTATAAACAGTATCTCTATAAACGTTTTTTCTATGACTCAACTGAATTATTTGTTTATGCAATAGATATATATATATACCATTATAAATGGCGAGGCGTATGGGCCGTGGTAATCCAGAGGATGAGGACGTGGAGGACTCCCCGCATAATCCGGAGGAGACTACCACCACTGGACGAGGCACCCTGTCGCACCATGCTACACCTACCCATCCGGATGGTCGTTATTCATTACATTATACCCATGGATGGTCACACGTGACTCGTCCATACCCGACTTATGCCCCCGGACCATCGTCATCACATTATACCTCCTCATCGCCTCCCGGTCATCCTTATCCATATCAGCATGGCACACCATCTCCTCCAATTCATACCCTCCCACCTCAGCATGGTTTCATTCCATCCTCATCACACCACTCTACACCATCACCTCCAGCAGATGTATACCCACATGACCATGGTATCAAGCCGTCTTCATCACATCACGCCACACCATCACCTTCAGGTCATCCCGTTCATTCTCCAGGCGTAGGAGACGAGCACACTTCTACATCTCGTCGGCCCCCAGCACCACATCGTCATTCATCTGCGAGGTCATCCAGTAGCAGGTTACGGTCATCGATACCACAACCTCTTGAGGAGATCCCTGACTTTTTCAGACCTCCGACAGCCCCCGGGGATGGCGAAAACCCTCTTACTTATCTCATTGCTGAGCATGGCTTGTACGTTACTCTCCACAAAATATCTACGTCCAATATATAGAAATATTATTTTCCTATACTAACTTAAAATCGAAATGGTAGGTTACACCCTTCTTCCGTAGCGGCAAAGAAGATGAGTTTAGTTTTTAAGAGCGGATATTTGAAGAAGGATGGAAATGGGAATATGTCCCATAAGCCCAACGAGATATATACTGGCTGCGTTGGAAGGTCAGTAACTTCACATCAACCTTTTGGTCATCAATAGCGGTGGAACAAGTATATGAGCATAGAAATGATGATGTTTTCACAATACTATTCATCCGTAGGTGTTCTTCACTTGGGACTTGCCAATGTCTTTTGCGATATATGATGCGTGGTGTCGAAGGGCATCCATCCGATATACGGGCAATATATATCTCATCGCGAAGAAAAGAATAGCACCTATTTACTTAACAGAAGAGGTGTTTGAGCATTACAAGCGAATGCGAGCAACAGATGAAGCATTCAAGAAAAAGTCTGACAAGATGAGCAGCAATAGAAAGTCTGAGGTGGGAGGGTCGGGCACTGGTATTTCGCTGCATAGCGCTGGAAGTATATCCGCTAGATAACATGCTGATACATTGGTACGTACATATACCAAAATAGTGTATTTCCGCGTGAACCAAGAATTAAACTATTCAACTTGTAACAATGTTGTAGGAGAAGAAGCTTCAACGCCGTCCCACTTGGAAGGAGATGTTTCGACACCTCCACACCCATGGCCATGACGGACAATCATTCGTAGATCAGAGATCCGCGAAGATTGATGTAAGTAATATGAATTGCATATATGTAACTAGTTCGAGACAACACATATAGCCCATCGATTTAAAAGAAACCAGTAGAGTTAACTATAACTTCATACTATTTAATGCAGGTTGAACTCACTCGGAGATTGGAGGAGATGTCCACCCAGACCCCCGACACATCGATTGACGAGGATGTCGTTTATCTTGAGGTGGTGCCAGAGGTCAAGGGACGTGTACACGGTTTAGGGTCACTAGGTTATCATCGCAGCATATCTTTAGGGGGAGCAAGCTCATCTCGAGGACCGGCGTACGGACTGCATGAGTTGGAAGAGCTCCAGCGGGACCACCAAAGGTTGCAAGAAACATTGCTGAAGGAGTGAATGGAAAGACAAGAACAAATGCAGAGAGACAAGATGGAACGCCAGGAAGAAACTCGAGAGATGCAGGGGCTAGGTTAGCACGTATGGAGGCACCGTTGATGCAAAGACCTTGGCATTAGGCCCCACGTGCCTCCGACACCGCGGACTCAATCATCGCCAGGAACAGAGCGTTCTGGTCCTCAGAGTGACGACCACCCTGGTCATTTAATTCCATTTACTATTTACAGTATACTGTAATTTTTTAAAAAATTACCATTCCAAATCAAGAATGCAGACCAAGTCATTCTTGATTCTGATTTGCACAAACCAAGAAAACCGCAATCATCGATGATCTGTTCTTGATTTGCAACAGATCATCAAAAGTCGCGCTATCTTGATCGTGCAAATCAAGAATAGACTTTGTCTGTTGCTAATTCGCAACAGATTTGCAACAAAAATTTTTTTTTCAATCTGCAACAGATTTTTTCTATTGTTGCTCAGCAAACGTGATTTATGTCACAAATCTGTTATTTGAACAACAATGTAACTTAAATCTGTTGCTAACTTCAATCTGACAAAGAGTTTAGCAACACTTCTAATCATTGGCGATCTGTTAAAGCGCTTAGCAACAAATTGGTACCAATTCAAAGAATGATTAGTTTGTTGCAGTTTAATTTTTTTCTTGTAGTGATACATACGTGACGTTTGCATTGATTGCATGGTTTGCAATGGATATGCACAGGTTGTCCACATTGAGATACGTGTGTGGCGTTTGATAGGTTGCATGGTTTGCAATAGGTATGCATGTGTTGTTCACCTCAAGATATGTGCATGACGTTTGCATAAATTGCACGAGGTTGCATGAGTTACCCACCTCGAGATACGCGTGTGATGTTTGCATGAATTGCACGAGGTTGCATTGTTCGCCCACCTCGACATATGTACATGGCATTTGCATGAATCGCCCACCTCGACATAATGTGTGGCGTTTGCATGAATCTTCTACCTCGAGATACGTACATTTCGTTTGCATGGGTTGTCCACTTCAAAATACATGTGTCACGTTTACATAGGTTGCATAGCTTTTGCATTGGGTATGCACGGGTTGTCCACCTCGAGATACGTAGGTGACGTTTGCATGGGTTGCATGGTTTGCAATGGGTATGCATGAGTTGTCCATCTCAAGATATGTGTGTGACATTTGCGTGGATTGCACGAGGTGGTATAAGTTGCACACCTCGAGATACGTGTGCACTTATGGCCTGTTTGGTTCACATTTTAGTGAATCCTAACACATGGGATTAATTAGTGATGGGACTAACACATGGGTTTAGATAGTTTAGTCCCATTTGTGTATCTTGTTTGGTTGGGAGTATTAAGGTTGGGATTAAATGAGGTTGTACATGTACATTTACCAAAATACCCTTAGATTGGCGTAATACCAAAAATCCCCCCATTTCACACATTTCTCATCTCCTCCAATGAAGACCGTTGCTTGTCTCTCTCCCGATTGTCTCACACTCTCATCTCTCTCAATCATATCTCTCGTGTATGTGGTCTCTTGTCTCTATCGCTCGTTTGAATTTGGAGAACGAAAAAGAGCAAAACCGAGACTGTTAGGGGTACATCGATCAAAGGTGAGCATCGAATTTCAATTTGATTTTGTATTAAAATGGTATGGGGATTGTGAAATCGAAAATAAGAGAGAGGGAGAGTTGATTAACAACACGAACAACAATCAAACAGTTTAAAAAAAAATAGCAGCAGAGCTGCTGCCGCGGCCATTAATGGCGAGAGGAGGAAGGAGAAGAGAAAACAGAGAAAAGAGGGAGGTGAGCGTTAGGTAGAAGAAAAACAAAATGAAGGGAGGCGAGGTAGGGGCAAGGAAGAAGATGAAGAGAGAAGAGATCAGGGAATTGTGATTTGGTGGTGTGTTAATGTGAGGGGTAAAGTGGTAATCTCCTCTTTCACTTACAATGGATTAGCTAATCCCACAAAAAATGGTGGTATTGTTTAATCCACTCCCATGCCTCTTAACTAATCCGCTGGCCTAGTTAATCCTCCAACCAAACAACGGATTAACTAGTCCAGTGTAGCTAATCCGGGCTAATCCCACGAACCAAACAGGCCATTAGTATTTTATATGAATTACTCATTTACAAAAGTTATTCATATAAAGTTTTTTAATGTGCCTAAGTATCCAAAATTAGCCCCCAATTACTTATTTTTGTCAATTTTACATAATATGTTTGATTTGGTCAAAAGTAATAAAGGTCGAGGCCGTTTTGAAGTGTTTGAATATTTTGTCTCAAATCAAAAAACGTGCTAACATACTTCCCAAGACAATGTTGCGGGACACATATTGGCCTATGTCGAACACGCGGTGGTTTGGAAGAAGTTTAGAGGTGCATTGGTTGACAAAATTGTTGAAAAATTAGCTAAATATAAGTATAGAGTTGTTGTGGTTCAGTGACACATGAATAGCCTCGAGACGCACATTTCGTTTGGATTAGAACAGATGGAACAGAGGTAGGACAGACAAGGCGATATAGGATGCAACACAGTGAAGCCACAGTCGTTCAGATAGGCATCTGGAAACGTATCGGAGTTTGATGAAAAAGAAACAAAAATCAACTCCCTCACCGCGCGTCTCCCATGGCAATCCAGATCAGCCTCGAATGAAGCATCAACATCCCCACAAGCATCAGTAGCCACAATCTTCCTATGCGCACGAGTCATACCCCAACTTACGTGTATGTTATTATTGTGTGACTTCTCCAGCTCTTGGATTCTGCCTCGACTCACGCATCAACCTCCTTCTCATCTATTACTAGCCATGGATTCTCCTAGCCGAACTCATCAAATCACGTCTTAGTTCCCGTGCATCTCTTACAGCCTCCTAATCTGCCTCGAGCAACATGTTATTCTCATCTACAGCAACCAAAGCCATAAATTCTCCTAGGCGAACTTATTAGTAATCTAGGCTCTCCAGCGCTTTCTTTCCTCCATCACGATGCGACCTGATCGTGCAGATGATCCTGAATGGCGCGACATCTCATCCTCCCTCATCACGGTTGTTGATCATCCTCGGCATAAGTACATTGTTTGATCTCTCTAAAACAAAAGAAACAAAGCCCTTCCCTGACTATACACGTGGTGAACATTCTCCTCACAATTGGGCAAGAACAAAGGGGTGAGCACTCATGATCGGGGGAGTCTAGAATACAGACCAGATACAAAATAACAAAAAACCTCAACCCCATTTTGATCTCTCTCTATCTCTCTCTATCTGGAGGAGCAAGGGAGACTCAAATACAACAAAGCAATGTGAGATTTCCTTAATTTATACAATTATTTAGTGATTCATTTTATTCTTCTTGTCATTGTGTTGATTCATATGGTTTGAGATAGGGTTTTTGTACTCATGAATACACTTGCCTTAGTTAGAACCTTTTGCTAGTTCATCGATTTGCATCTCTAATTGTGTAGATCGTTGAGCAACACGTAGCAAGTAGATAGCCCAATTGGTTTGCTCCCTTTTGGTCTATTTCACATAACAAAAAGGTCTATATTAAATCAAACATGCTCATTGTTTTGATTGTTTAGTTCTAGTTATTCCATCAAGCTTAATAAGACAAATATGGTGAATTTTTTGTTGCTCTACCTAGGTTCATATATTTATTAGGGAATCTTTTACCAAATTTAGGAAATCGATGAGTGTTAGGTGCTCTCTCAAGCTCTACAGCTAGCCTAAAAGAATGCATTTGGAATATATTTTGTATGAAAATTGATGATCATTGTTTGTTAATTTTGAGTTGATCTTGTGAATCCATGTGGCCTAGGTTAGTATTTTATAATTGATTTCATCACTTTGTTTAAATTCCTTCGTTGGTTTTCTTATTTATTTGAATTTGTTCTTTGTTTGTGTTTAAGTTGCATACATTAGTTTTGGTTTGTACATCCCTCATTGAAATCAGATTTTTCCTTATTTTTGTCACCAACAGTAACCCAATTCCTTGTGGTTCGACTCCTTGACTTACCACGACTACAAAATAATGTGTAAAATGATAACCTAATAAGGGTTTTATTATTTTTGTTGCTCTCGGCATGCATCAAATTTTTGCGCCGTTATTGCGGAGTTATTTTTACTTTAGGTTGTTCTTTTTTATCTTTTTATGTCAATTGTCTTCGTCGATCCTAGTCTACTAGTTCTTTAAACATTTCTAACCTCGAAATCGAAAGGACTTACCATAAGTCGAGGAAGGAGACTCGTTTGAGGAACTCATAACTCAAGGCTTCTACATTCTCTTCCTTGGCTACCATAGCATATCTCAACCCACCTCCTCATTATCAATTGACGATTGGGGAAGCCGATGCCAATGTCTAAGCACATTTGGCACAACAACCCCTTTGCATTGCATATCCTCATCAAGATAGGGCATTCGAGCTTAAGTCCAGCCTCATCTAAATTTTACCACACTTCAATGGTAAAAAGGATGATGACCCTCATGCATTCCTCAAGGAGTTTCACCTCGAATGCACTTCAATTAGGCTTTCAAATGTCGAAGAATACATGGTTAAGCTTCAAGCTTTTCCATTTTTCCTTAAGAACAAAGCTAGGGAATGGCTTTATCACCACCGTTTGGGCTCCATTACATGTTAGACCGAGATGCTTGCTATATCTTTGAGTACCTATTTTTTTCAAAACTCGAGCTTCCACACTTAGAAGAGAGATATGTGTCATCAAAATAGGAGAAAGTGAGATAATGAGCGAATATTGGGAGAGATACAAGCGTTTACTTGCTAGTTTCCCCAATCACCAACAAACTAATCTCTCTATTGCCCATTTTTTCTATGATGGCCACATATGAGGAAAGACCACCAATGGGTTGATGAGTCCTTTTTAGGACATAGCAAGCCAATCACGTCAATATGGTGACTGAATTGATGAGTCCTACTGATGAGTCATGGGGCAAGTTGATTCATATAGGAATGATAACATGATCGATAGGCTCCCATCCCACCGACACTTGTCCGATTTTCTTTGAAAATGAGTAAGGAGTCAATGTTTTAGGGAACCGATTCCAAAGGTAAGCACCTGGTCAATTCACCAATACTTATCAACTCAAAATTAGGAGTCCTTATCTTAGCTATAGATCTTCTAATCCCTATTACAAATCCTTTATTCCAAGAGGTTAACCTTTGCCTTAACCTAATCCTCCACCACAAGCTTTCACTAACTCATACTTAGAGAACATGGTTAAGGTTTGGTTGGATCCTAAGATAGATTCTAAAAAAATGTAGAGAAGAACCAATCTGACACAGATAGCCAACTTCAAGAGACTAGAGCTAGCATTCAGAGTCTAGAAGACCAAATGGGGTAAATGGCAATCAAATTGGGGAGGATAAATGACAAGGGTAAGTTGTAGACTCATCCATACCCAAATCAAATATGGGAGCTCATGCGATTACTCTTAGTAGTGGTAAAGAGTTAGAAGCGACTCCATCAAATCTAGGGAAATCAAATGCGATACCTCAAGTTGATGAGGTAGAGCAAGAGATTGAAATACTTCTTAAACCTTCTAAAGAGTTTACTTCTAGGAAGAATGAGGTTTCCCCACCTCTTCTCTAAATCAAGCCTCCCTTTCCTCAAAGCTTAATGCTTAAAAAAAAGCAAGAAGTGGAACAAGAGATTTTGGAGGTATTCCAGAAACTGGAGATCAATATCCTACTTATCAATGCTTTCAAGCATGTTTCCAAAATGCCAAGTTCCTTTAGGATCTTTGCGCTAACAAATGGAAGTTGAAAGGAAATGAGAAGATTCGTGTTGGAGAGAATGTCTCCCCATTTTGATCCCGATTTATTTTTGGTGCCTTGCACTATTGGAGAGGTTACCCCTCCAAAAAGCCATGTATGACATCGAAGCTTCAATCAAAGTCAAGCCATTTCCTATCTTCGAAACACTTAACACCGATCCTCTCAAAGAAATAGGTGTAATCATTCAAGTTTTGAACGGCTCTATTGTTCACCCTATTGGTGTTCTTAAATATGCCTTAGTTAGTATGAATGAATTGGTCTTTCCGGTAAATTTCTTTGTTGTTAACATGAAGGATGGCCCTTGCATTAATAGTTCATCTCTTCTTTTTGGTTGTCCGTTTTTTAAAATGGCTCGCACTAAAATTGATGTGATTAATGGTACACTCACTATGGAGTTTGATGGCGAGATCGTCAAATTCACATCTATGACGCATAACATCTTAGTGATGTTTCTTCTATTTGTGCCCTTGATTGCATTAATACTTTTATGGAAAGAACCTTCAACACTAGTGATAATGGCAATGCACTTCAAATAGTGCTTGAGAACCATCTCTACACTAACGTTTTTTGGAAGAACACACTTTCTTTCGATCCGAACATCAAGGATATGGTGATAGAGTCAGATTCCTTCTCCTCACACCCATGTAATGTCTTATTCATGGATTTCCCTATCTTTCAATCTAAGATTCATCCCTCCTTGGAGTGAGCTCCTATACTTGAGCTTAAACCTTTGCCTAATCATCTCAAGTATGTGTATTTGGGAGAGAAATACACACTACCAGTGATCATCTCTACTAAACTCACATCATTGAGGGAGGAGCGACTAGTAAGAATCTTTAAAGAGTTCAAAGAGGTAATTGGGTGGATAATTGCTGACATCAAAGGTATTAGCCTTTCCACTTATATGAGTCACATTCACATGGAATAATGGCCTAAACCTACACGAGATGCCCGAAGGAGACTCAATCCTCCCATGATGGAAGTTTTAAAAAAGGAGATCGTCAGACTCCTTGATACCAACATGATTTACCCAATCTTTGATAGCAAATGGGTGAGTTCAGTCCAAGTCTTCTCGTGGTTTGAAAGTTGGCTCTGCCAAGGTTGATGTTATCAAGAAGTTTCCTTACCTTTCAACTATTAGGGACATTTGATCTTTCCTAGTACATGCCAGTTTTTATCGACGTTTCATTAAAGACTTCTCTTGTATATCTCAACCCATGTGTCGTCTCCAATAAAAAGACATTCTATTTGTCTTGGAAAAGGCATGCCTGAATGCTATTTACACACTCAAAGCATCTTTCACATCCAACTATTGAGACACTCAAAGCACCTTTCACATCCAACCTGATGATCAATGCTCCTAATTGGGACTTCCCTTTTGAGATCATGTGTAATGCAAGTAACCATGCCGTCGCTGCCATTTTAGGTCGAAGAGTTGGAAGAGCCTCACATTTCATCCATTATGCTTCACGCACTCTTGATGATGCTAAAATGAATTACACCACAACCAAGAAAGAACTTATCGCGGTATTGTTTGCCTTGAAAAAAATTTAGGCCATATCTTCTTGGAACCAAAGTCAGTCTACTCTGATCATGCGACTTTGAAATATTTAATGGCAAAGAAAGAGGCCAAGCCTCGCTTGATTCGATGGATTCTTTTGAACTAATAAATTGTTGGGTTTTGAGGTTCACGCGTAGTGAAAAGTTCAAAACGACTTTTAAAAAACTATAACAGGATTGAAAATAGGTTCCATTAAACTTGATCTACGAATGTAAATCATGCCTTAATCTATGATTTTCCTATATAATTTTTCGATCTCCAAGACGTTCAAGCGCGTCCTCTATCGAAAAACCCATACACGAACGATGACAATAATTTGGAGTGCTAGCCCTAAGAGAGATAGAAAAGGAAAAAAAATTTCTCTCTCAAAATCCAAAAATACTCAAAAATACTAAAAATGAAATTTTATTTCATTATAGAGTTTCAACTTCTATTTATATGTGTAGATAAGCTCACTTAAAAAACCTAGATGTAATACAACTATTGTATTTAGGCAATTCAAGTAAATTACACAAATGCCCCTATTAATAAGTTACCGTACAATAAATTGGAAGAGCTTTTATGTCATGAATTTTATCATATAAAACTCATTACTCTGAACCAATTGAAATTATGCAAAGCCGTTTTTTGAGTGTAACCAATAGGTTCATGTGACATTGGAAGTGAACCAAAATCATTTTGGTAAATAATTCATAAGCGGTTTCTAGCAACACATTATGACTACCAAAATAGCATAAATATCAAAATCGATATAGCCTAATGAATAACATATAAAATATTCTTTTGTCGTGCGATATCCTTTGATTAAACATAAGCCATGGAAAGACACCCTTAATGTTCAATCGTACTAGTGTTAATCTTTAGGTACACTAAAAACATCTAAGTGACATTGATCATATCAATTCACTTGGACATAGCCATTTAATAGTCTAACATATCAAGGGATCCACTGATATCTCTTTTTATACGAGACGGTCAAAATCTATCTTGATTACACACCTTCACATATTATTCACCACATGGTAACTAATCACAATCTTTATAATCGTCCGGTTAAAGACAACATTTGATTGTGTCAAATTACTATGCTCCTAATATTAAAGTCTATGGTAATCTTAAGTCAAATGATTAAATGATATACCTATCTTGAGTAACACCTATGACTTAATCTATGTAGTGTTCTCATAGTGGGTCAGTCCAGTACCTTATTCCATAAAAATACTCATGATTTCAATTCGTATCTCTATACGTACGATCATTACATGACCATCAATCAAGATTCACACTGGTCTTAATTAATAACAGTTTCTAGTATAATGACCGACTGGGATATTTAAGATATTTCAACAAATATCCATGGATCTTACTATAAGGTAAATATGCAATCACTTATAATAAAACATCAAATAAAAACCTCTATTTTATTAACTAAAATTATAAGATAAATAATGTTTATAGATCGACCTAGGGTACATGCCCCAACATCTCCCACTTGCACTAGGGCCAATCATTCATGTATCTAATACCTAATGACCTAACATGACCATCTTGCTTCAGTTGTGGAAGAGCCTTCATCGAAGGATCTACAACATTGTCTTCTGTAAGGACTCTACAAATCTTCAGTTCTCCACTCTCAATGATTTCTCGAATGAGATGAAAATGTTAATGTGTATGTTTGGATCAGTGGTGTGATCTTGGTTCCTTGGCCCGTGTTATCGCCTTGTTGTTGTCACAATACGAACAAATTGGGTTAGTAAAAACTCAGAACCGCACCAAGTTCAAAAATGAATTTTTGATCCAAACTGCCCCATTCCCTGCATCGAATGCCGCAATATGGTCAGCTTCTATTATAGAATCTGTTATAGTTTTTTGCTTTGTTCTTTTCCAGCTCGCTGCACCTCTATTGAAAGTAAACAAATATTCCGACTACGATCTGAAGTCATCTATATCAATTTGAAAACTTGCATCTGTGTAACCATTTACAACAAGCTTGTCTTTCAAAGTTCCATAGACCAAGAACACATCATTAGTCCTTCTCAAGTGCTTAAGAATGTTTTTATACTGCTCTCAGTAACTTTCACCGAGATCAGACTGATATCTGCTTGTTCTGCTCAAAATATATGATACATCAAGTCGGATGCATAACATGGCATACATGATAGATCTAATAGTTGACGCATATAAAATCGTATTCATGCGCACTCTCGCTCATCATTAGTCTTTAGACATTAAGTCTTGTTGAGACTTATACCATGAGACATTGACAATTGACCCTCTTTTAGAGTCTTACATACATAACCTACTCAGTACCTTGTCTATATAAGCACTCTGACTTAAACCGATAAGCGTTTTAGATTTATCCCTATAGATCTTAATCTTAAGGATGTAGGCTGCATCTCCTAAGTCCTTCATTGAGAAACACTTCCCTAATAAAGAATTGACACTCTTCAAGGTTGGGATGTCATTTCCAATGAGTGTTATATCATCAACATACAATACCAAGAAAACAACCACGCTCCCATTGACCTTCTTGTACACACAAGACTTGTTTTTCATTTTTAATTAAATCAAATTCCTTAATTACTTCATCAAAATGAAGATTCGAACTGCGAGAAGCTTGTTTTAATCCATAAACAGATCTTTGAAGCTTGCACACCATCCTATAATTCTCAGGATGAACAAACCCTTCAGACTGTATCATATACACGTCCTCAAGTAACTTTTCATTTAGAAAAGATGTTTTGACATCGATTTGTAATATCTCATAGCCATAATATGCGACTATGACAATTAGAATTCTAATGGATTTAAACATGGCTACAAGAGAAAAAGTCTCATAATAATCAATACCTTGAGTCTCCCAGAAACCTTTTGCTACTAGCCGTGCTTTATAAGTACGCACATTGCCATCCATGTCAGTTTTCTTCTTAAAATTTTATTTACATCCAATGGTTTTACCACATTTAGGTAAATTAACCAGTTTCCAAAATTGGTTATCATACATGGATTGCATCTCAAAGTTCATGGCACTATGTCATTTATCTCCCTTAGGGCTAGACATAGCTTCATGATAAATGGTAGGCTCATTTTGATCCATAACAAACACCTCACTACTATCAGCAATAAGAAATTCAAATATCTCAGGGTGATGTCTTACCCTATCAGATTTACGCAGGCCTTATGATACTTGTGGAGGTTCAAATAGTTCTTGACTTTGTTGATCTCCTACTGGTGGTTGAGTGTTTATTCGTAGTTTTTGAACTTCTTTAATACTTACTTTATTCGCATTTTTGTTATTTGAAATAAACTTTTTTTTT
This sequence comes from Stephania yunnanensis, assembly GCA_039657365.1. NCBI lineage: Eukaryota > Viridiplantae > Streptophyta > Magnoliopsida > Ranunculales > Menispermaceae > Stephania > Stephania yunnanensis. Next base: position 44,536,155 of record CM077585.1, on the reverse strand, counting down.
CATAAAGACACCATTCTAAGCAACACAAACTTTGTTCTCAATAAGATTATAAAAATAATATCCTCTAATTTATTTAAGATAACTAACAAATACTTGATAAATTTGGCTGATAAATTTTTTGAGATTTTTTGTCATACGAAAAACTTTACAGCGCCAAATCTTAAGGAAATACAAACTTTTTCTTTTCCTAAACCACATCTCACATGGTGTTTTATCAACCGCTTCAAAAAATAGCACAATTTAGTGTAAACATAGATGTTTCTAAGGCATAACCCTAAAAGGAAATAGAAAGGTCTGCATGACTCATCATATAGATCGAATCATATCCAATAATCTAATTTCTTCTCTTAGAAACATTATTCCATTATGGAGTTGCTAGAGGAGTTATATATAAGACAATCCTACATTTTCTAAGTTTATCATCAAACTCTAAGCCAAATATCCACCACATAGATCATATCGAAGTGTTTTAATAGATTTTGCTCTCCATTCTGAAATGTTTGAAACATCTCAAAAGATTCACTTTTTTTTGTTTTATGAGATATATGTAACCATATCTGCCGAAATCATCAATGAAAGTAATGAAGTACTGATAACCACTTCTAGCCATTGTATTTATAGGACTACATACATCAGTATGTATTTGACCCAATGAATCAATTTCTCCTTCAATGTGCCTGATAAAATGACTCTTTATCATATTACCTAGTAAATAAGATACACATGTTTCATATGATTCAAAATCAAATGAATCTAAAAGCTCATCTTTATGGAGTTTAGAAATGCATTTCTCATTTATGTGGCTAAAACGACAATGCCTAAGGAGGCTTGATTCAAATCATTTGACTTGAATCTCTTTATAATTACGTTAAGAATAGGAGTATCTATGCACCTTTTCATGTTTAGAATATAAAGACCATCACACAAATCAGGATTTGCATAGAATACATCCTTATGAGAAATGGAGCATTTATTATTTGCAATAATAAAATTAAAACCATCCAAATCCAAACATGAAACTAAAATGATGTCTCTGCTCAAGGCATGGATATAAGAACAATTATTTAAAACTAAAAAAAGTCCATCATGTAAAATTAACTCATAGCATCCTATAGCCAATGCAGCAACCTTTGCTCCATTTTCAACTCGTTTGATGACTTCTCTTTTTTTAGCTTCTTAGTTTTGATGAGACATACAAATGTAAGTTCCACATCTAGTATCCAATACCCAGGAATCGCTAGTAAACAAGTTAACTTTAATAACTTAAATACCTATTGTAGTAGTTGCACTACTCTTTTTTTTATATCATCAAAATAGAGCTTGCAATTTTTGAACCAATGCCCAGGTGCATGGCAGAAATGACAATTTCTTTATTTTTCTTTTTCCCTTTTAGGACTGTGAAGTAGAAGTAGCCTTAGGCTTGACTTGTTCCACAGGATTTGTGACAGTTACAACAGTTTGGGCAACTTTATCATTGCCTTTGTCATTCTTCTTCAAAGTCTTTTCATTTTGAACCATCAACACATTAGTAGCGGGTTTCTTGACATTCTACTCAGCAGTCTTAAGTATCAAATGCAAATGCAACTCTGAGGTAGACTTCTCCATATTAATCATGTTATAGCTCATTACAAATTGTGAATAACTATCAAGCAATGAATCCAGGATCAGATCCGTAGCCAACTTTTGACTTATAAGAAACCCAAGTCTATCAAGTTAGTCAACATAGCCCTTCATTTTTAGAACATGAGGACTAACTGATGCACCCTCAGCCATTCTATAAGAATGAAGTTTCTTAACTATTACGAACCTTTCTTGCCTAGCCTGTTATTGGAACATTTCTTTTAGCATCTTAGCCATGTCGTAAGCTTCCATGTGTTCCATGTCCTTTTGAAGTTAAGGAACCATGGTTGTTGTTAGCCCCTCAACAGCATGACCCGAGTAGGCAGGGCTGGGCAGCGAGAAACCTAGCAAATATTCAAGTCTCGGTGGACTCGGATGGTTCAATGAGGCTTGGTTACGAGATAGCATGTGGACGGATGAAGCGGCGCACACGCGCGGATGAGGTCGCGCCTTGGCACGCGCCTGAGCGCAGACGAGGTTGTGCCTTGGCGCATCTCTTGGTACAGGCATGGGCAACACCTTAGCAGATTCCTTTGGTACGAGCAAGGGCATGCCTTGGCAAGTTCCTTCGGCATGAGCAAGGCCACGTTTTAGCAGATTCCTTTGGCAAGAGCAAGGTCGTGCCTTGGCACGAGCAATTTCGCGCCTTGGCACGTTCCTTTGTAATGAGCAAGGTCGCGCCTTGGTAGATTCCTTTAGCAAGAGCAAGGTCGCGCCTTGGAACGAGCAAGGTCGCGCCTTGACATGAGCAAGGCCGCACCTTAACACGAGCAAGGCATACCTTGGCAGGGGTTAACAAAGCTTGACTTGGCAGTTGACCAAGTCAAAGGACAATTGGTCTCATTTCCTAATGTTTCCTATTAGATTTCTGGGAATGGCTTAACATCTACTATAAGGACTCGTATATCCTCTCCTAGGGTGGCATAACATAAAGCAAGGGCGGGCCTCGAGCATGCCTTGGACAACCATGCCAAAGCGAGACCCACAGACCCATGGTCCGAGCCACGTTGAGCTGGTGGGACTCGACCGAGCCCCGACTAGCACCCAGGGTGCCTAGGCTTGGCTAGGCATCACTAAGCAGTCCCTGTCCCTAAGCGAAGCATGGACCAAGTCACCTTGAGGCACGGATGGACCAAGTCAAGGTGGTTCTAGGCGGTCGTGTAACTACCTTGGTCATGGCCCCTGACATGACCAAGGCATGTCCGAGAATGTCCCGAACACATGGAGCATGTGGTAATTGACTAAATAGCTGTGGCAGTTGTGGAACTAGGCAGAAGCAAGGGAACAATGCAGTTAAGTAACTGCTTTGACTACAAGGAGTGGCATTTTACTTAGTCTACGAATCAATGTAATCAGGACATGTGTCTTTGATGGTTATGTAACTACTTGTTGGTTGATCTATAAAGCCAATGACTCTAGGCTTGGAGAATCATAGAGTGCCTGATAAGTCAGTATTTATAGGTTTTTAGTAGTCTATTTTAGTATATTTAATTATATTTTTGGTCATTTTTAGGGGAAACGGAGTGCGCAGTTGAATTCGTAGCGGAAAAATACTCAAAATGGAGTATTTACTTGCAGTGATCGAATGCCGAACAGTTTGCCTCGAAATACGCATTGCGCGGTAGGTCGAATAGCCGACAGTATGTTTCAACCAATCAAAATATGACACGTCAGCCAGGAAGACCACGTCATACACAATACCGCCTTATTTTCTTCTCTCGTTTCAGATACCGTCGATATGCCTCGGGATTCGGGCTAACACAGACTCCCAGATTTTCGCTAATGTTCGTGCGATTTTTCTCCACTAGCGCAGGTACACGTAGCGCGCTCCTATTCACCAGACGCGTCAAACTGACGTGGTTCGGCCAATCACACGAAGCCACGTGTCGCTGAGTCACCACACACCCAACATAAAGCACAGTTCTCGGCGAATCCAGCGGCGCCAAGTAAAAGGCGGTGATAGGGGCGGTCCAATGGCGTTACGACATGTGGCGAGGCAACAAAAACCAGAGAATCACGCTATGACACATGGCAAAATCCGAATTTTGATCTAAAAACCCCCCCTTCGATGCTCCTCGATGCACGAGTCACGTAGTTAACCCATAAAATTAGTATCCGAGTACAATTTGGAGTATTTTTATATATTAGGAACCTAGTTATTATTAAAGAACAATTAAAATTTGTATTTTTTTTAGAGATCTATTATTAGTTTTTAGTATAGATTTTCTACGATGATGCTAGGGTAATCAATTTCTTGCCTAAGTTGAAAGGGGAGCAAGTCGGAATTATAGATTCATAGCATATTATGTGAGATCTTTTATTTTATTATTTAATTAATTTAATTTCTCTTATTTCATTTTTGTTGATTTAATGATTATGATTTAGATCTATAGTATGTATGAGGCCTGTACATGTTTTAAGATTGACAATCTATTGTTATTTGGAATATTAGTATCCGTGTAATTGTGCTTTTAGACCAATAAAGTAATAGACATTCACCCGTTTGCCGTAAAACTCTTTCGGTTCTTAAATGTACAACAATTGAATCTAGGTTAAATCGGTAGCGGATGCGACCCGGTTATTTAGGATTAGTGTTCCTATAGATCCATATTACTGCGGTTAGTGTGTTAAACCTGATCGGCGGATATCTAGGGTTATACATCAATTAGGAAAATAGTTAGTGGCGAACGTCCTGACTATCGAAATTAGGGGAATTAGGAATTTATGGCGGATGTCGATTTTCCATATCTAATCTAGGAGAATTTAAATTAATAATTTTTTGGGAAAGATTGAGGACCATGATTGCTATTGGATCTTAATTCTGATTTGTGGAACTGGAGATTTAGGTGTTATTTAGGCATTAATTAGGTGTTAATTGATTATTAATTAATTGTTTTAATAATTAGTTAGTTTTTTTATTTATTTAGTTTAGTTAAATTAGTTAGTTTAATTAATATTTATTTTAAAACCCCAATTTTTCTTTTTGTTGTTTTAACCTAAGAAAGACAACCAGTCTCTGTGGGATCGACCTTTTACCACTATTCTACAAAATAGTTGGTTTAGGAAACTTTAATTTATTGACGTGTTCGGCGTGCGTCAGTGCCAGTGTTGTATTCCTATCGAGAGCTTAGTAAAGTGTTTCCTTGGTGCCATTGTTTATTGTTCATTTACTTTGAGTATTAGCATTGCCGAACTAAAGTGGCCCTCAGGTACCACGGGTTGGGTTAAGCGAGAAAAATTTCCTTAGGGTAAACCCCTCACTTAATAGCCCTGTGAAAATTGATATCAGAGCCCTGTTTCGGAGACGATGGCGACCCAAACAGCAAGTGATCTAAGTGAGAGGGTAGCTGACTTAGAACACATGATGGCAACAATGATTGTCCTAGTAGAGGCAACGAGTCTTCAATGTCGGCACAGCGCATTGAAGGCTTGGAAATGTTGGTGGACTCCTTGGTGACTAGAGGTGAGTCACAGGAGGCCATGATAACTATGTGGGAATCCAAATTTGAGGAGCTTGTAGCGGATGTACCTTTTGTGGGAAAACTCACCACTGAAATAGCTACGACAATGGCTTTAGAAGTAAGTATGCTCAAGCGAGCCGTTGGTGGAACCTCGGAGGTTGCAGATGCGGTGAAGCCTAGAACTAAAGTGCCAGAGCCAAAGAAATTTTCTGGCAAGCAGAGCGCGAAGGAGCTTGAAAATTTTCTTTGGTACATGGGGCAATACTTTGCTACTGTCCGGATGGAGAAGAACCAAAAGGTCATTTCGACCTCCATGTACCTAGAAGGCGACACGAAACTTTGGTGGAGAACCAAAGTAGATGATGACACAACTATGAATAGACCTAAGATCGTGGATGTGGAGGTGTTAAAAAGAGAGTTTAAGGATCAATTCCATCCTACCAATGCTGCTTGGCAAGCGCTGAAAGCCTTGTGCAAGCTCAAACAGACAGGGTCAGTTCGAGACTATGTTAACGAGTTCTATTCTCTTTTGCCGAACATCAAAAACATGTCAGAAAAGGAAAAACTCTTTACCTTCACTACTGGATTGCATTCATGGGCTTAATCCAACCTGAGGAGGCAATGGTTGAAGGACTTGCCCGGGGCAATCGCTGCGGTTGATAGTCTTGTGGACTTCAAGACTAGTTCTTCAACGAGCGAGGAGAAAAATAAGGAGAAGAAGTCGTTCAAGGACCACCATTAGAAGGGCGAGAAGAAGCCCTTCCCTCCTAAGCAAGCGAGCTCAAAGCCAGCCTCGAAAGTAGACATAAAGCCCTCAACAAGTTCCTCGCATAAGGGCTGCTTCATATGCAACGACCCTCACAGGGTATGGGACTGCCCAAAGAAGGAGAAAATCTCGGCCTTTATCGTGGAAGATGATGGCCAGCCTTGGATGAACCCACCGCAATTGTTAAATGCCATTAAACAAGCCAAGACAAGCCCTTCGGAGGGGCTAATGTACGTTGATGCGGAGGTGAATCAGAATCAAGTCTTGGCGATGGTGGATTCGAGAGCAACACATTCGTTCATGGCTAAACACATGGTAGAGAAGCTGGAACTCACTCTTTTTGAAAATTCCTGCCGAATGAAAGCTATAAATTCTGAAGCAAAACGAATTCAAGGTATGACATCTAATGTGAATCTTAGGGTTGGGTTTTGGGAAGGGAAGATCAACTTTATGGTAGTTCCCTTGGATGACTTTGATGTCATTCTTAGGAATGACTTTGTACATTTGGGAAGTATTGTCTTGATGCTATTCTTGATAGGATTGTTTGTGATGAACAATGATCACGTGTCATGCGTGTCAAATATAACCCGCAATTGAGTTACCAACCACAATGGTGTATAAGTGGTAAATATGGGGTCGAATCCACTGGACTTGAGTTTTACTCTAAGTTAACTAAAAATGGGGGTTTTCAAAAAAAATTCAATGAAATGATTAATTAAACTAGCACATATAAGACAATTCGCAAAAAATAATATCAATGAGAAGAAATCACCTAAGTCTACAGTTCACAAGCAAGAATCAAGATTCAATGGCATTTAATGGTCATCAATCATCCCAAAAAGTTATTAATTCGATTTCTCCTAGATTAGCTATGGAAAATCGACGTCTGCCAGAAATTCCTAATTCGTATAATTTCGATAGTCAGGGCGTCCGCCACTAACTATTCCCCTAATTAATGTATAACCCTAAACATCCGCCAATCAGGTTTAACACACTAACCGCATTAGTTTGGATCTGTGGGAACTTTAATCCTAAATAACCAGATCACATCCGCTCCCGATTTAACCTAGATTCAATTGTTGCACACTCAAGAACTGAAAGGGTTTGACGGTAAACAGGTGAGTGTTTGTTACTTTATTGGTCTAAAAGCACAATTACACGGATACTAATAGTCCAACTAATAGTAGATTGTCCACCTAAAAGCATGCATTGGCCATATACATACTCTAGATCTAAATCATAATCAATAAAATCAACAACAATGAAATAGGAGAATTTAAATTAAATTAAATAATAAAATAAAAGATCTCACATAATATGCCATGAATCCATAATCCCGACGTGCTTCCCATTCGACCTATACAAAAAGTTGATTAGTCGAATATTGTCGTTGAAGAAATTTGATACTAAAAAATAAGAGTCAGTGTTCCTTTCAATAATACCTAAGTTCATAATATATAAAACTACTAAAAAATGGTCTCGAGAAGTGAGAGAAACTAATTTTGGGGGTTGGGGAGGTGACTCGCTCGCCGAGCATCGTAAGGCTATTTTTGGCTTGAAAATAGATTTTCGCCACGTGTCGCATTGCTATTGGTTTGTTTGGTGCTGTCGCGCTGACGCGACGCTTTCTTATTGGCTGAATGAGTTGTTTGTGACGCGTTAGTGTGCTGTGGAGCGCCACATGGCACCATCTGATTGGCTGAAGACCCCTGCGATGACGCACTGGTGCGTTGAGCGAATGCCACGTGGCGCCCAAGAATCAGAGATAAATCGCGCGATTCAGTTCGAAATTCTAGGAGTCTGTGCGAACGCGCATCCCTAGGCAGATCGATGAAGGCTGAAACGAAGAGAAAAATGCGGTCGTGACGTGGCTTGTGTAATGCTGACGCGACAACTACTGATTGGCAGAGCTGATTTGTTAACGCTACGTGGCGGCTTTTGATTGGCTGAGACAACAATGAGTGACGTGCTGGTATCCAATGAAAATGCACCACATGGCTACTGCTGTGAGGAGAACCGCTGACGTGGCAGTGTTTGATTGGTTGAATGCTCACGTGACTGCTCCCAATTGGTTGAAATATGTTGTCTCCTATTCTACCCACCACGCAACGCGTAATTCGAGGCAAACTGTTCGGCATCTGATCACTACATGTAAATACTCCATTTTGAGTATTTTTTCGCCATGAATTCTACCGCGCACACTGTTTCACCTAAACATGACAAAAAATATAATTTAGATACTTTACATAATTAAATATACTAAAATAAACTACTAAATGTATATAAATACTGGCTTATCAAACAAGTTTCATCCTTGCTTTGGTCCTGCGGCTAACATGATTTCAGGGAAAGAGAGTACAAATTTGTCCCACCTTTCAGCCATTCAAGTGAAAGATGGACTACGAAAGGGTGAACCAACATACCTAGAAATGTTGGTGGAAACTAAGTCAGGCATTACTGCAAAAGTCCCTAATGGAGTTGCTGAGGTATTAAAGGACTTCAGTGACGTGATGCCTTCATAGTTGTCAAAGCAGTTGCCCCTCAAAGGGTGATTGACCATGAGATTGAGCTAATCCATGTCTCAAAACCCCCAGCATAGGCCCCTTACAAAATGGCTCCAAAGGAGTTGGAGGAGTTGAGAAAGTAGTTGCAAGAGTTGTTAGATGTTGGATTTATTCAGCCATCCAAGGCACCCTATGTAGCACTAGTCTTGTTCCAGCAAAAGCACGATGGATCCTTCCGGATGTGCGTGGACTATATGGCATTGAACAAGCTAATAGTGAAAAATAAGTACCCAATCCCGTTGGTGGCAGACTTGCTCGATCGGTTATCCAATGCAGCCTACTTCGCGAAGCTGGACTTGAGGTCGGTGTACTACCAAGTCTAAATTGTAGCTGGAGAGGTCTCTAAGACGGTCATGGTGACTAGGTACGGGTCATTTAAATACTTAGTCATGCCATTTGGCTAGATAAATGCCCCTGCTACATTTTGTAATTTGATGAACGATTTGCTAAGAGAGTTCATCGATCGGTTTGCTGTTGTTTATCTTGATGATATTGTAATTTACAGTCAAAACCTCAAAGATCATGTGGATCTCTTACGGATGGTTTTGACTACCTCGAGGACTAACCATTTGTATGTAAAAAGGGAAAATGTGAGTTCGCTGCGCAAACGATCACTTTCCTTGGTCATGTTGTAGGCCAGGGTAAATTACGGATGGACCTAGGGAAGGTGAGGGCAATCATGGAGTGGTTAAACCCCACAAAGGTCCAGGAGTTGAGGTTATTCTTAGGTTTGGCTGAGGGAGTCACTCGAAGGTTTTGGTTCGAAGATGGAATCTTCTATGCTAAAGGAGGATGTCCATATGTCCCTAGTACCGATGGACTAAGGCGACAACTTCTGAAGGAGACGCATGATGCTCAATGGGCTGGGCATCCGGGCATGAAGTGCACTTATGTCCTTTTATCACACTCGTTCTTCTGGCCTATGATGGAGGAGGACGTTTATCTATATGCGCAGACTTGTCTTGTGTGCCAGCAAGACAAGACAGAGAGGAGGAAGGCACCAGGCTTGCTGGAGCCTTTGTATGTACTAGACAGACCCTTCAAGAGTATATTTATGGATTTCATCACTGGTTTTCCTAAAACACAGGGAATGAGTAGTGTGCTGGTGGTGGTGGATCGGTTTTCAAAGTATACTACTTTTATAACTCTTCCGAAAAATTGTGATGCAGACATGGCCGCAGAGTTGTTCCTGAAGCATGTTGTAAAATATTGGGGAATACTGGAGGACATTATCAGTGATCGAGATACTCGGTTCACAGGGCGGTTTTGGACTGCTCTATTCAATATGTTGGGTTCTGAGTTGAAGTTTTCCACAGCAAACCATCCTCAAACAGATGGGCAGATGGAGAAGATCAATGCATTATTAGAGGACTACCTCAGACACTATGTGAATGCAAGTCATTCCAACTAGGTGGATTTACTTGATGCAGACCAATTCTGCTACAATCTTCACAAAATCTCAGCTACGGAGCTGAGTCCATTCGAGGTGGCGACCAGACAACAACTGGCTACTCCATATGAGGTAGCCAAATCAAAGTTCATTGGGTTAAGCCTAGCGGCATATCGCTTTATGAGAAGCAAGCAGGAGTTGAGGGAGGAGCTCAAGAGAGTTTGGCCAAAGTTGTCCGGAGGATGAAGAAGTATGCTGACCAGAATAGAAGACCATTAAAGTTCTAGGAAGGAGACCTAGTCTTGTTAAAGCTCACTCTTCATATTTTGAAAAAATTTAACAAGAAGGAGACGCACAAGGGCCTGGTTCAATGGTATAGAGGACCATTTGAGGTGGTTAAGCGAGTTGTAAGAGTGGCTTATTGCCTTAAGCTACAGGAAAGGTTGAAGGTACATCCTACATTTCATGTTAGCTACCTTAAGCCTTTCATTTTAATGAAACAGATCCAGGGAGGACTACATCGAGACAAGCTCCACCTGGTCTGAAAGGAGTTTGCAAGAGAAGTTGAACAGATTCTAAGCCACGAGACGCGTGGCCAGAGCAAGAAAAATAGGCGAATTTTCTACTTGATCAAGTGGGTTGATGTTGATGAACCTACTTGGGAGCGGGACATTACTCTATGGCAGTTTGAGAAAGAGATAACAGACTACCAAAAGCGGTAGACACCGAGCATTTCGATAAGGGCATCGAACATTTTCGCGGGGGATGTTTGTTAGCCTCTCAATAGCATGACCCGAGTAGGCTGGGCTAAACTGCAAGAAACCTAGCAAATATCTGAGTCTCGAAGGACTCGGATGGTTCCATGAGGCTTGGTTGCGAGATAGCATGCAGACGGATGAGGTGGCGCGTAGGCGCGGATGAGGCAGTGGACAAGAGTGAGCCTGGGCATGGCGCTTGGGTGCAGATGTGGTTGCACCTTGGCGCATCCTTTGGCACAGGCATATGCAACACCTTGGAAAATTCTTTTAGCACGAGCAAGGCTAGGCCTTGGTAAAGCAAGGTCGCGGCTTGGCAGAGCGAGTTCGCGCCTTGGCAGGTTCCTTTGGCATGATTAAGGGGTCGCGCCCTAGCATGTTCCTTTAGCACGAGCAAAGTCAAGCCTTGGCAGGTTCCTTTGGCACGAGCAAGGTCACGCCCTAGCAGGTTCCCTTGGCAAATTCCATTGGCACAAGCAAAGCCACACCTTGGCATGAGCAAGGTCGTGCCTTGGCATGAGCAAGACCACGCCTTGGCACGAAAAAGGCATACCTTGGCAAGGGGTGACAAAGCTTGACTTGGGCGTTGACCAAGTCAAAGTACGATAGGTCTCAATTCTTGATGTTTCCTATTAGAGTTCTTGGAATGGCTTAACATCTAATATAAATAGGGGTGTGTCCTCTCTTAGGGGCGACATGGGCATAAAAGCAAGGGAGACCCTCGAGCATGCCTTGGGTAACCTGCCAAGACAAAACCCATTGACCCATGGTCCGAGCCACCCCGAGCCTGTGGGACTCAACCGAGCCCCGGCTAGCACCCAGGGTGTCTAGGCTCTGGTAAGCACCACCGAGCAATACCTGTCCCTAAGCGAAGCATGGACCAAGTCAAGGTGGTTCTAGGTGGTTAAGTAACTACCTTAGTCATGGCCCCTGGCATGACCAAAGCACGTCCGAGAATGTCCTGAACACATAGAGCATGTGGTAATTGACGAAGCAGTTGTGGCGGTTGTAGAACCAGGTGGCAATAGGGGAATAAGGTAGTTGGGTAACTTCCTTGAGCACAAGGAGTAGGGTTTTACTTAGTCTACGAATCAATGTAATCAGGACATGTGTCCTTGACGGTTATGTAGCTACTTGTTGGTTGATCTATAAAGCCAAGGGCTTTACGCTTGGGGAAGCATAGAGTGCCAGCATTGTATTCCTATTGAGAGCTTAATAAAATGTTTCCTTGGTGTCATTGTTTGTTGTTCATTTACTTTGAAATTTGGTAATGCCGAACTAAGGTGGCCCTTAGGCATCACGGGTTGGGTTAAGCGAGAAAGATTTCCTTAAGGTAAACCCCTCACTTAATAGTCCCATGACAGTTGCCAACATAGTGCATGCGACATTAGTTGAGTCCTTAACATGCTTAGTATTTGCCTATTTCACGGGTCTTGAAGCATTGGCTAGTAGTTCCTCAGGAATAGGATCACCCAAGACATACAACTTGCGTTCATGCTTAAAAACATTTCTCAAGTTTCTGAATCAGTCAAGAAAGTTTTGCATAGATAACTTATCTTTATCAATGATGGATCTCAGTGACAAGGGATTAGTGTGATTTGAAGAGGTCATAGATCTACAATAAAGATTATGCAAAAGTTCATTTTAGTATATGATCAGACTCCTACTAAATTAACAACTTTCTTAAAAACATTATGTTAATTTAAGGGACTAAAATCCATGTTTTACCTAATTCTAAGATAGTTAAGGCATGACACTTTGAGTTAGTTTATTTAGGTAGGAACTTTTTACCAATTATATCATATGTAACTTTTAGTTGTTTTTATGAGAATATGACATTTTATGTCTTAGCACGTTTTATCTCATCATGTTTCTAAAGCCCAAAACCATTTTGATAGCTTTATCAAGTCTAACCATTTCAAATAATAAAGTAATCGTTACTCAAATTGCCTCACCAAGATAACACAATACACTTTGCGGAGGCAGATCCACATTAATGTGATCGAAGCCTTGACAAGTGTTTGAGAATGTATGACACTTGACTTAAAACTTGGAAAAGGGATTTTTTATTGGTTTTAGTGATCATAATTTAAACGAGATAAATATCATATATTACAATAAATGTACAATCACTTAACAAGTTAGGAAATTTTACCAATATTAACTCATACGAACTTCCTTGTATTATGAATAGTTAGTAGCAGTCTTGTTGGCCAGTCAGTCCAATTTACCAAAATCGCCCCTTATTTTAATTCCAAAAAATGTTAATTAAAACGATTTTAATTAACTCAGACCCACCTCTAACTTCATATCTGATCATAATCCAATAAGAATTTTAGATACTTTGAAAACTTATCCATTGCGTAATTTTTATATCTCACCTATCTTATAGGATTTGTAATTCTAATCCGATTAAAAGTTTATCTCCTATCTAATAGGAATCTACTTATTAATAGATAACCACAATGAGATATATGATCAAAATCAATTTCGATTCTTATCTATACAAAACAAGCAATTGAATCAAGAAACAAAATATTAGTCATGCATTCAACACCAAAATCATATAAAATTAATTATATTAACCTAATCAAGATTTCTATCATAGAGACATACATAATTATTAAACAAAATTGAATTATGTATTCAACACTAGAATCACATTAACCTAAACATGACTTCTACTATGTGAACATACAAAACTCGCATCATTCAATATTAAAACATACGTTAATCGAGATCTTCTAAATATGACTTTTATCATTGAATCAAATCATGCGAATGTATCAAATATATGAATTAACAACATTAAAATCAGTTCTTGATAACAATTATCACAAAACCTATATGTACATCATATATACATTAATCAAGATCATGTTTTCACACTTATATCATATATATACATCAGAAAAAACATGCAAACATTTAATAGAATTGAGCCTAAGGCTTTAATACCACTATTGGGTTTTGAGGTTCATACGGAGTGAAAACTTCAAAACAAATTTTAAGACACTCCAACAAGATCGAAAATAGGTTCCACTAAACTAGATCTATAAAAGTAAATCATACCTTAATCCGTGATTTCCTTATCTGATTGTTCGATCTTCAAGACTTTCAAGCACGCATCCTCTATCGGAATTCACGCATGAGTGGTGACTACAATTTAGAGTGCTAGTCCTAAGAGAGATAGAAATTTTTTTTCTTTCTCTCCCAATATCCAAAAAACTTGAAAATACTAAAAACGAAATCTTATTTCATTGTAGATTTTCAACTTCTATTTATATGCGTAGATAAGCTCACTTAAAAAAACTATACGTAATACAATTATTGTATTTACGTAATTCAAGCAAATTACAAAAATGCCCTTATTAATAAATTACCATATAACAAATTGCGAGAGCTTTTATGTCATGAATTTTATCATATAAAACTCATTACTCTAGACCAATTGAAATTATGAAAAGCCATTCTATGTGTGCAACTAATAGTTCCATGCAACGTTGGAAGTGAATCAAAACCATTTAAGTACACAAGTCAGAAGCGGTCTCTAACAAGGCATTATGACTACCCAAGTAGCATGAATATCTAAATCGATACAGCCTAATGAATGTGATATCATTTGATTATACATAAGCCATGGAAAGTCACTCTTAATGTTTAGTCGTACTAGTCTCAATCTTTAGGTAGATTGAAAACATCCAAGTGACATTGATCATATCAATTCACTTGAACTTGTCCATTTAACAGTTTAACATATCAAGGGATCCACTGATATCTCTCTTTATACGAGATGGCCAAATTCTATTTTGATTGTGCACCTTCACATATTATTCACATAGTAACTAATCGTGATTTTTATAACCATCTGATTAAAGACAATGTTTGATTGTGTTAAATTACCATGCTCCTAATATTGAAGTCTACGGTAACCTCAAGTCAAAGGATTAAATGATATACCTATCATGAGTAACACTTATGACTTAATCCATGTGGTGTTCTTATAGCGGGTCAGTCCAATACCTAGTTCCCTACCTAGTACTCATGATCTCTATTCTTATCCCTATACGCATGATCATCACATGATCATCAACCAAGATTCTCACCGGTCTTAATTCATTATAGTTCCCAGTACAATGGCCGACAGGGACATTTAAGATATTTCAAAAAATACCCATGAGTCTTATTATAAGGTAAACATGCAATCACTTATAATAAAATAACAAATGAAAACCTCTATTTTATTAACTAAAATGATAAGATAAATAATGTTTATAGATTGGCCTATGGCACATGCCCCAATAAAGTTCGATATCACAATAAAGGAAAAAAATGGGAGCCGAAAATCTTATTCCCGACCATCTTAGTCATGTTGAGAGTGGTGAACCCCTACTTCCTTTGAGAGATGAATTCCTCGATGAGCACATGTTTTCTTTGATGGATGAACTTTCCATGGTATGCCAATGTTGTGAACCATCTTACGGTTCGAACATTGTCTCCTCACTTTACTAGAGCCCAGAGGAATAGGGTTAAGAGCGATTTAAAGCATTATGTCGGGATGAACCTTATCTTTGGAAGTTTTGCTCTTATCAAGTCATTCGTTATTGTGTTCCCCAACATGAGTGTGCTTTCATTTTGGCTTTTTGTCATTTTTATGCTTGTGGTGGTCATTTTGGACCACTTCAAACGACGAGAAAAGTTTGGAGTGTGGATTTTATTGGCCAACCCTTTTCTATGATGCTAACTGGTTCGCTAGGACATGCCCTAAGTGTCAAATGAGTGGAAACTTGAGCCATAGAGAATAAATGCCCTTGACTTCGCTTCAATTTTGTGAGGGTTTTGATGTATGGGGTATATACTTCATGGGACCATTCCCGGTTTCTTTTGGTAATGTTTACATCTTACTTGCAGTTGATTATTTCTTTAAGTTAGTCAAAGCTAAAGCCACGCGGAAATAATTCTAAAGTCGCGTGTGAATTCCTCAAATCGAAAATATTCACCACATTTGGCATACCCTGGGCTCTCGTTAATGAGAAGGGTACTCACTTTTGCAATAGATTGGTTGAAGCTATGTTTAAAAAGTACCATGTCACTCCTTAGACTTCTACGGCTTATCATCCCCAAACAAATGGGCAAGTCAAAGTTTCCAATAGGCAAATCAAAGCCATTTTAGAAAAAATTTAACCCTTCACACATGGATTGGAGCACATGTATTGATGATACTCTTTGGACTTACCGGACGACATTTAAGACTCATATTGGTATGTCTCATTATCGCATGGTGTTTGGGAAAGCATGTCACTTGCTGGTTGAACTTGAGGATAAGGCCTTTTGGGCGATTAAGGAGTTTAACATGCGACTTGATGATGTGGGAAAGAAAAGAAAGCTTGATATTCATGAATTGGAAAAAATGCACAATGATGCCTACATGAGTGCGAGAATTTACAAAGATAAAACCGAGGCATTTCATGACCGACATCTTTCTCGAAAGACTTTTCAAGTGGGCTAAAAAGTTTTACTCTTTCAATCTCACTTGCGTTTAATGCCTGGTAAATTAAGGTCATGTTGGATAAGGCTTTTCATTGTTACTAATGTTTTTGAGCATGGTGCAGTAGAAATTCAAAGCATGGATATCGAGAAGATTTTTAAACTGAACGGGCATTGACTAGAGCCATTCTATGAGCATGCCCCATTACATGATTTTGAGGAAGTATAAATAAAGATGGGATTATCTAAGTGCACATCAGTCAGGTATCGTTTACATTATCATGCATGATTCACTCCACGGATCTCATTCCCTCGTTTCAACAAGATGGATGATGTCATGCATGACTTTACCATACCACACATTTGTCTTGTTGAAACTCATGATCATTTAAGAATTTTACTTAAAATTTAAATCTATACTTGCGAATGATGTTGCTATGATTCTATAGGATTTTTGTGGATACGTTGCTTATGCTAGTGGGAATTCATGAACATATTCGGTATAGCATGCAAGAAACTTGACTTGTGGTCTCAAATGAAACATGTTTGACTTGATAGTAACACTTTTAGTCCCTTCTTATGCTAGGGTTCTAGTTTTATATAATTCAATTAGTTTGTATAAAGGTCACAAATATTTAGATTGTTTAAAGCAATATAGATAGAAAAAAAAAAGAATCTACAATACATAAAATAACAATAATGAATAGTCCCCCTTGTAATGAGTTATTTTTCTCTCCTTTCATTGGTTGTGGAGACTTTGTTTCTTCCTAAATAACATCATAGTTATCTTGTTTACTCTTACTTTTTGTTCCATCATATATCACTTGTTCTCCTTCACATTCTTTTATTGTCTTTGTGGTTGCTTTACCCCTACTTTGTTTATAACTTTGGGGAAAAGGTTTGGGTTAAATTTGGAGGGGTATATAGGTCTTGGAATGTTGGTTTGGATGGTTTCAAAATGCAAGCTTTGATTGGTATAATCATTTCATTTTCTTTTTAAGCAAATGCTTGTTATGGATGGTAATGGTTGTGTTATCCCTTCTATTCTTGATCACTTCGCCTCCTTGTCTATCACTCATTTCTTGTCTATTCATCTCATTTTTCTCTCCTTATCTCATTCATTTATACATCCATTTGTTCTATTTATATCATGTTTACATGTAGTTTTTTTTCATTCCAATAAAAAAATAGGTTTTTAGGAATAAATATGGTTTGGTCAATGCATTTAGTGTTGGGTTATGGGGTTCATATACAGCTGAAATTACAAAACAATTTTAACAAAAACCCCAACAGGATCCGAATCTAATTCCATTAAAAACTTTTAAACCATGAAAAACTTAATCATACCTCAGTCGCAATATACCTTTCTGAAGGTTGATCGATCTCTAAGGCGCTGTCAACGACGAACGCCCTCTACCAGTAGTCCACACACGAACGGCGGCCGAGATTCAAAGTGCTAGCTTCGAGAGAATACCAAATCCTTTCGTTTCTCTCCAAAACGATCCAGAGCATACCAAAAACCCTAAGTCGTTTCTAAAACGAAAATAGAGTTTCGGCCTATTAATCTTTCGTGCATGTGTTCTAACTTAAAGCGTCTATATATACAACCCTTGTATTTAGACGGTTAAGTAAATTACACATATACCCTTACTTAAAGAAGTATAAGTGTGATACACCACAAGGACGTTTCTATAATGAATTTTATCACATAAAATTCATTTTTCTGAATCATCTTAAAATCTCGCAAAACCATTCTTAGTGTGCGACCCAATAGGCTCATACAACGTTGGCAGTGTACCAAAACACATTTTGGCATACAAGTCATAAGAAGTCTCTAGCAAGACATTATGACTACCCATGTTGTACGAATATCAAATCGATACAACCTAATCAATAGTGTATATAACATCCTTTTGTCACACGATATCCTTTTGATCAAACATAAGGCATGGAATTGTCATCCAACATGTTCAATCGTACTAGTCTCGATCTCTAGGTAGACTGAAAACATCCAAGTGACATTGATCAATATCAATCCACTATGACTAGGCCTTTTAACAGTCTAACACATCGAGGGATCCACTGGATATCTCTCTTTATATGAGAGGAACAAATTCTATCTTGATTACACAACTTCATCACATTGCTCACACAGTAACCAATCACAACCTTTATAATCGTCCGGTTAAAGACAGCATTTGATTGTGTCAAATCACTGTGTTCCTAATGTTGAAGTCTCTGGTAATCTCAAGTCAGAGGACTGGAATATATACCTATCATGAGAAACAACAATGACTTAATCCATGTGATGTTCTCGTAGCGGGTCGGTCCAGTACTTTGTTCCCTAACAAGTACTCATGATCTTGATTCGTATCCCTATACGTATAATCATCATATGATCATCAATCAAAACTCACACTAGTCTTAATTCATTATAGTTCCCAGTATAATGATCGACTAGGGACATTTAGGATATTTATGTAAATACCCATGGATCTTATTATAATGTAAACATGCAAATTAATTATAATAAACAGCAAATGAAATCCTCTATTTTATTTACTAAAAGTATTCATAAAGACAGTTAATGGATTGACCTAGGGCACATGCCCCATCATCTCCCACTTGCACTAAGGCCAATCATACATGCATCTAATGTCTAATGATCTAACATGACCATCATGTTTTGCTTGTGGAAGAGCTTTTGTCAATGGATCCGCAATGTTGTCTTCGGTAGGTACTCTGCAAATCTTAACGTCTCCCCTCTCAATAATTTCTCTAATGAGATGAAAACGCCTTGAGTATATGTTTGGATCTGTGGTGTGATCTAGGCTCCTTGGCTTTGTGCTATTGCCCCGTTATTGTCACAATACAAACAAACAGGGTTAGCAATACTTGGAACCACACCTAGTTCGAAATGAACTTTTTGATCCAAACCGCCTCCTTTCTTTGCATCGGACGCCGCAATATACTCGCTTCGTTGTAGAATCTGCCACGCCTCTTGCTTCGATCTTTTCCAGCTTCTCGCACCCCATTCAAAGTAAACACATATCCAGATGCGATCTAAAATCATATATATCGGTTTGAAAACTTGCATCTGTGTAACCATTTACAACTAGATCATTTTCAAAACCTCCATAGACCAAGAACACTTCCTTAGTCCTTCTTAAGTACTTAAGGATGTTCTTTACTTGCTATCCAAAGTGACTCTCACCTGGATCGAATGATATCTCGCTTGTAGTGCTCAAAGCATATGATACATCGTGTCGAGTGCATAACATGGCATACATGATAGATCCAATAGTGATGCATATGGAATCTTATTCATACGTTCTCGCTCATCATTTATCTTAGGACATTGAGTCTTGCTGAGACTTATCCCATGAGACATTGGCAACAATCCTCTTTTAGAGTCTTGCAAACCGAACCTATTCAAGACCTTGTCTATGTAAGCACTCGACTTAGGCCGATTAGCCTTTTAGATCTATCCCTATAGATCTTTATCCCTAGGATATAGGCTGCATCTCCTAAGTCTTTCATTGAGAAACACTTCCCTAACCAAGACTTGACATTCTCGCAATGTTGGGATGTCATTTCCAATGAGTAATATATCATCAACATACGATTACTGAAAAACAACTACACTCCCACCGACCTTCTTGTATACACAAGGCTCATCTTCGTTCTTAATAAAACCAAAATCCTTGATTGCTTCATCAAAACGAAGATTCCAACTCCGACAAGCTTGCTTTAATCCATAAATGGATCTTTGAAGCTTGCATACCTTCCTAGAATTCTCAGGATGTACAAAACCTTCAGGTCGTGTCATATACACGTCCTCAAGCAGCTTTCCATTAAGGAATGTTGTTTTTACATCCATTTTCCATATTTCATAGTCATAATATGCAGCAATGGCAATTAAAATTCTTATAGATTTAAGCATGGCTACTGGCGAAAAAGTTTCATCATAATCAACACCTTGACTCTGCCTGAAACCTTTAGCTACAAGTCTTGCTTTAAAAGTATGCACTTTACCATCCATGTCAGTTTTCTTCTTGAAAACCCATTTACATCCAATGGTCTTACCACCTTAAGGTAAATCAACCAAGTTCCAAACTTGGTTATCATACATGGATTGCATCTCAGAGTTCATGGCACTTAGCCATTTATCTGAGTCTGGTCCAGACATAGCCTCCTGATAAGTGGTGGGCTCATTTTGGTCTATAAGCAACACATCACGACTATCGGTAATGAGAAATCCGAATCTTTCTGGCTCATGTCTTACCCTACTAGATTTACGTGGGCCTTAGTGTCACTTGTGGAGGTTCAACTGGTTCGGAACGTTGTTGAACTTCCAAAGATGGTCGGTGTTTACTTGTGATTCTTGAACTTCTTCAAGATTTATTTCTCTCCCACTAGTGTCTTTTGAAATAAACTGTTTTTCCATAAAGACACCATACCGAGCAACAAACACTTTGTTCTCAGCGGGATTATAAAAGTAATATCCTTTTGTTTCCTTAGGATACCCCACAAATAAACACTTGTCGATTTAGGTGTTAGTTTTTCTGAGACTTGTCGCTTACGTAAGCCTCACAACCCCAAATCTTAAGAAAAGACAAACTAGGTCTCTTCCCGTACCATATCTCATATGGTGTTTTATCAACCGCTTTAGAAGGAACTCGATTTAGAGTGAAAGCTGCAGTTTGTAATGCATAACCCCAAAAGGATAATGGAAGATCTGCATGACTCATCATAGATCGAACCATATCTAATAAGGTTCGATTTCTCCTTTCGGAAACTCCATTCGATTGTGGAGTTGGTGGTGGAGTCAATTGGGAGACAATCCCACAATTTCTAAGATGATCATCAAATTCTTGGCTTAAATACTCACCACCTCGATCTGATCGAAGTGTTTTGATAGTTTTACTAAGTTGATTCTGCACTTCATTTTGAAACGTTCGAAACATCTCAAATGATTCAACTTTATGTTTCATAAGATATACATAACCATATCTGCTGAAATCATCGATAAATGTAATGAAGTACTTGATAACCTCCTCTAGCCATTGTGTTTATAGGACCGCATACATCGGTATGTATTAGACCCAATAAATCACTTGCCCTTTCACCGTGTCCAAAAAGGGACTTTTAGTCATCTTGCCCAAGAAAACAAGATACACACGTTTCATATGTTTCTAAATCAAATGAATCTAGAAGTCCATCTTTATGGAGCTTCGTTATGCGTTTCTCATTTATGTGCCCGAGACGACAATGCCAAAAATAGGTTTGATTCAAATCATTTGACTTGAATCTCTTTATATTTATGTTAAAGACTGGAGTATTAGTGGACCTTTTCATGCTTAGAATATAAAGACCATCATACAAATCAGCATTTGCATAAAATATGCCTTTACGAGAAATGGAACATCTATTATTTGCAATAATAAAATCAAAACCATCCATATCCAAACATGAAACAGAAATGATGTTTCTGCTCAAGGCAGGTACAAAATAACAATTATTTAAAGTTAAAATAAGTCCACTAGATAAAACTAAGTCATATGATCCAACAGCCAGGGCAGCAACTCTTGCTCCATTCCCTACGCGGAGGATGACTTCTCCTTTCTTCAACTTTCTACTTCTGGTGAGTCTCTTCACATTTATACAAATGTGAGATCCACATCCGGTATCTAATACCAGGAATCACTAGTAGATAAATTAATTTCAATAACATAAAGACCTGTAGTGTAGTCACACTACGTTTTTTCTTCCTTAGATCTTCCAGATAGAGTTTGCAATTTCTGAAGCAATGTCCAGGTGCATGACAGAAATGACAATTTCCTTCCTTTTCTTTTGGGTGTTTTGAAGCAGGAACACGCTGGGGCTTGACTTGTTCCACAGGCTTTGCGACAGTGCAGCAACAGCCTTGGCAACTCTAGCCTTGCCTTTGCCTTTCTTCTTCATTCCCTTTCCCTTTTGGACCATCAACACATTACTAGAGGGTTTCTTGATATTTTGTTCAGCAGTTTTGAGCATCAAATGCAACTCTAAAACTGATTTCTCCATATTATTCATATTGTAGTTCATCACAAATTGTGAGTAACTCTCTGGTAATGAATTCAAGATCAAATCTGTAGCCAACTCTTGGCTTATGGGGAATCCGAGTCTATCAAGCTGGTCAACATAGCCCTTCATCTTCAGCACATGAGGACTAACTAACGCACCCTCAGTCATCTTGCAAGAATGTAGGTTTTTGACTATCTCGAACCTTTCTTGCCTAGCTTGCTATTGGAACATTTCCTTCAGCGTTATAGCCATGTCGTAAGCTTCCATTAGTTCCATGTCCTTCAGTTCAGGGAACCATAGTTGCCGACATAATACATGCAACATCAGTAGAATCGTTGACATGCTTACTATGTGCATCCTTCACAGCTTTCGTAGCATTGGGTGGTGGGTCCTCAGGGATTGGAGCATCCAGGACATACAACTTGCGTTCATGCTTAAGAACAATTCTCAAGTTTCTGAACCAGTCAAGAAAGTTAGTCCCAGATAGCTTATCCTTCTCAAGGATGGATCGCAGTGATAGGGGATTATTGTTACTTGAAGAGGCCATTGATCTACAATAAAGATTATGCAAAGTTTATTTTAGTATAAAGGAATAGACTCCCACTAAATTAACAACCCTCCTAAAACATACTGTTTATTTAGGGGACTAAAATCCATATTTCGCCTAATTCTATGACAGCTATGGCATGAAACACAGAACTAGGTTATTTAGGTAGGTAACAGTTACCAATTACATCTTATGTAATTTTTAGATCATTTTATGAGATACGGGACATCTTATGTCTTAGCATGTTTTTATATCATCATTTGCCTAAGCTCAAAACTATTTTGATGGCTTTATTAGGTCGGACCATTTTAAACGTTTAGGTAACTCTTACCCAACTTGTCTCACCAAGATAACACAATACACCCACTTGGTTCAATCGCTAAAAAGAATTTTTCTTATATGGTTGGATTCGGTCCAACTCCAAAGCATTCTTGTAAATAGGAGACGACCCGTGTCGTCTCTTTCCTAGGATCAAATTCCCGACTTTAACTCCATAAACAATAATAAACAACAACAACCCAAAATAACACAACAACATCAGTCAACAATCCAACCACAATCTCACCTTGCTTTTCGATTTCATCATCGATCTCTCCATGGTTCGATCCCTCTCCCTCGTCTTTCGGTTTCTCACTTCTCTCTCATCTCTCAAATTCTTTCTATCACTCTCTGTGCAATTTTAGACTTACAAAAGAGACAGTTTGTTGAAGAATATAAATAAGAAATTTTTTCAAGATTCATGCAACACGAATCTCGATGCAAATCAAATGCTTCACTTTTATTTTGATCCTTATCGAGATATGTAACAGAGTCTCGAGGTCGATCCAATAGCTATCAACTAACCCATTTCCTTAACCAACTACGTTTAGTTTAAATTAAACTTTTTTCGAGATTCATACCACATGAATCTTGAGGACGATTAAAGAATGAAATCAAATTCACATTAATTTTCCTTTATATGTGATCACATGCATCTCGAGGCATGGAAGATCTTTTCAACTCACCACCATACCAAATATTCATAATTGACTCTCATGTTATGCGTATCTCAAGGCGAATCCAAGGTATAATATTTATTTAATTCAAACTATAGTATTCATTTATATATTTTTATATATAACTATATATATCATTATATATATATATATATATATATATATATATATATATATATATATATTCCGCACATAAAAAATCCATCGGGCATGCCAATGACCACTATCGAGCGTGCACACTATTGTACGTCATATGTGTCATCCTCAACCGCGCATATCATTAAATACCCACCAACTATTTATTATTTATTCATTTTCAATATATATCTATATATAAAATTATATATATGCATATACATTCATGTGTTTTTTAATTTTGTCGTGCGCACCAACAAGTACATTTGGGCATGCACACTATCCCATGACTTATGTGCGCCACCCTTGACCCACACATGGTATTGGACGTCCTATACTTTTTCAATTATTCAATTATAGGCCAATAAATCCAATTAGTTTCAATAAATACTAATACACACCAAACAAACATCAAACAACACGTAAATCCACGCACACACTAATCGAGATAAGTCAGACTTAACCACGAGCCTAACTTAGGTTAATTAAAATTCAGGATCAACACTAATCACCTACTTAAGATAACGGGTTGTTACATGCATGAAGTGGTAATTAGTACAATACAACTATCAAGTCATCATATACATGTATCTCGAGTCTCACAACCCATAATATCCCAAAATATAATAAGAAACAACAAGTTTAGTTCATATGTACATTTAAAGTATCAAAAAGAACCTACGGTAGTAGTAGAGAGGAGCTGACTCTGAGGGAAGCTCAAGGATAGTCATTGATCACAAGCTCTTTGCCTCTACTACTAGAGGGACCTCCAATCTTCACCAGTGATGGAGACAATCCTAGTACGTAAATCCAGCGGAAACTTGAACAATATTTCAAGATAATAAATGATAAGTCTATAGATCATGCGAGAAATGAAAGAATAGTAAATAAAGTAGTAAAATGCATGATAGATAAAGTAAGATAATCAATGATAGGAACCAAATGGCTCGAAAGCAAAAGATAGGGAAAGAGTGGTCTATACACTCTACATCGACAAATTGTATAAGAGTGGAAGTTGGTATTGTAGACCGAAGTCTCACAAGCCATACCAATTCATTTGACACTGTCACCTTTACCTAAGCTGTAATTCAAAAGAGTTCTAAATGAGGCCACAGTGACCATGGATGCCTGCTACTTATAGAACTTGAATGCCAATTGAGGAGCCACAATGACTCTAGATGTTCGCATCAAAAGGATTCAGACTCAGAAGGAGTCGTGGGAGCGACCCGGATGCTCAACTCATGAGTGATCATAGTCAACTAGGCCTAACCACTCAAACACCTAAGCCACTTGGTGGAAAATCTGAGTCCAACAATTTTAGCTTATCATTTCAAAAGTAAACAAGGAAACTAAAAGAAATAGTAATGATTTTCAGACTAGTTTACTCACCTCAACAAAAAAATAATATCCAAGCTAAATACAGCCCCACACGTCCGTACTACATTCCCGATACTTAAAACTAAGGCTTTAGGTCCCTGGTACCTATTAGAGTTCATTAGGTATGTGTTATAGCTTATTTAAGCTTAACTATCCAATTCATTATAATACATTCTACTATTTGCCTCATTGTCTTTTCTACTTAACTTAGACCAAATATCAACTTAAATGTGTCCTAAACAAGTTTATACTAAATCATCGGGGTTCCTAGTCGCTTATTCTTACCATACATGAAGGCTTAATATGAAGGGATAACCCCGATAAATCTTTTTTATTCATTTTAAATACTACTTTGACACTTAAATAGGCCAAAATGCCCAAACTTGGTGTTACAAAGTTGTAGACATTTTTCCTTTTTTAAAAAGTATTATTGAATCATCAAAGTCCATTAAAAACCATTTCAAGTTGGTTTAATACATTGGATTGCAAAATAGTCCATCGGGGACCTTAAAATAATTTCTAAAAACTTTGTTTTTATGCAACTTGAAATGCGGCTACAACTCTCATAGAAATTCTTAAAATTCTTGGTGTTGATTCATTGAAGTATATTAACTTAAAACCATGGTTTTTTAGTGTTAAAATCTCATTTTTATGATCAAGAACCAAATTTGAGACTATAAGTAAAACTTTACGTCTTTATTTGTAAATATTGATCTTTTATTCGAAACATGACTTGAGAATTAATTTAGACATGCCAAAAAGGCATGAAACTCAGTTTACACCTTTACTATGATCTAATAACACATTTTGAAAACTTTGGTTCAATTCCGACATCATTTGATGCCATATACACTTTAAATAAAAATTAGCTCAATTAGTAAGTAAATTTTACTTATTTCAAAACTTATTTGAATAATAATTCAAAACACCTCATAATCACTTGAAACTCTTGGAGAAACCTAATTTATAGTATTTAAAATTATTCTTGAAGATTTTTGTTATTTTTGGAATTAATGGAGGCCCCAGAAGATGTTCCGACATCCAAACACTTATGATAGGAATTCTCTTTAGACAAGTACTGAATTTTAGTCCATTTTCGATAAAGAAGATAACTCAATTTTTAGAGATACTGATGTTAAGTTGTTTTTATATGTATAAGCTTTCCAAAATGGTAAATTATGCTCAAATCTGATTAAAATTGATAGAGTTTCCCTCAAAATGCCAAAATAACTCATTTTGATAGAGTTTCAGACCAGTAGTATAAAAATTCATAACTCTCAAACCGCACATCCAACTAACATAATTTCTAGTGAGAAGCTTGCTCAAATTTCCAAGAACAACTAATAGAAACATTAGCTAATTTTGAGAAGAAATAAAGGATCTATGCTCTCTAGAATTTCAACTATAATCTTGGCATTTTATCAATTATGTAGTATACATGAACATCTAAATTCACAATGCGTAGTTCAAACCCCTTGATTTTTATCCAACATTTACACCCAATATAAGACATCATTGAACATCAATATAAGTGTATAAACTCAAAGATTAAACACCTAATTACACTAGAAAATTAGTCCATTCTTTCATTTACCTAAAATCTCCAATTATTGAACCAATACATAAGTTTTTTATGAACATGATAGAAACCTTGATTTTTAGATTCATAATCATCCCATAACATCAGGGAATCCATCAAACTTGACAAAATTTCAGCACTAGAATGATTTAAAGAACCTCAAACCATCACAATATACTATTGGAATGGAAGGGATTTGTTACCTAAAGTTTGATCCTTGTGAAAACTCAAGCTCCTTGTGATCCTTAGCTCTAACTTCACATTTTCTTTGATTTTCCAGCACTATTTCTAACCAAACCCCTCTTTTTTATTTCTAAACATAGCTAAAGTGTTTTGTGTTCATGCATAATGTAGAGATTAAATGGGTATTTTATACGCCAACTTTTTTATACTTGGCCATTACATTATTGTAGTATCATTTCATCCATCAAATATGTAGATATATCCATAGTTGGTGTTAGTTCTCACATGCATTCCATAGGATCAATTATGACTCATTTAGATCTCCACATGGACACATTACTAGGTAAATCAACGTACTAAGAGTGTGGTCTCCATTCAAGTTTCATACATTTCATGTTTTTGATAATTCATAAATAATATGGTATGTATTAAGTAAATATGTTTCATGAAATTCATTTGATGAGTTAGGTACCACGATAATATAGATATTTTCTCAACTTTAGGCATAATTTATATATCTTAGCCCAATCACTCACTTAGAAAATTTATAACTTTTTATGTGATAAAATTCATGACAAATAAACGTCCTTGTGGTGTATTACACTTATACTTCTTTAAGTAAGGGTATATGTGTAATTTACTTAACCGTCTATATACAAGATTTTTCTCAAAAGGCCGAAACTCTATTTTCGTTTTAGAAACGACTTAGGGTTTTTGGTATGCTCGGATTTTTGGAGAGAAACAAAAAGATTTGGTATTCTCTCAGGTCTTATTGAAATTAATGAAGTACATATCAACCTTCAGAAGGTATATTGCGACTTAATTGATTACATCCTAAATTTTTTCATGAAATTCATTTGATGAGTTAGGTACCACGATAATATAGATATTTTCTCAACTTTAGGAGACTCACTTTTTTCAATTTTTCCCAGACTTAGGTCTTATTGAAATTAATGAAGTACATAGACTTAATTGATTACATCCTAAATTTTTTGGAGACTCGCTACATTATTTAGATGACTAGTTAGAGTCTAAATAAGTGAATTAAGTTATGAATCTAAGTCCAAGTTTTAAATCCACCTAATCGTCCCGCGCGTACCCATTTCGAGGTAACTTGGCGTACTTTATTTATAAAAAAAAAACCATTTAAAAGTTGTGCACTGTCACGACCCAAGTTTTTAAATCTGAGATTAATCATTTAATCAAGATTAGTGATTCGTGACGTGGGACTCGTATCGAGATATGTGCATTGACTGAGGTGAGAGGACCTAGGTACATGTTAGATTTGTCTTGATGTATGCCTAGTGTATTATATATGTGTGGACTACTAAGTCACTCATACTTGTGTATACGTGTCGAGATGAGTGGGGATATGCCTCGAGATGCGTTGTAACGACCCAAATTAATTAAACTAGGATTAGCATTAATTTTTATGATTAACGGTTGTAATTCGGGAGTTATGTGGATACTGGGATGACTCAGACACGAGAACCGTGAGAATATATTATTTGTGAATGATGGTTGTGTATATGTGGTGTTTAAAATTATTATTGTATTTGCACCGCATATGTGTACGTTGCTATCGACGAGTTGATATGACGGGTGTTCGCCTTGAAAGGTGTATCAACATAGGCATCGGGTAGGTGAACTACAGTACACTAGGAAACTCGACTAATTCATGTTAAGATGACTAGTTAATCAATTAAAATGGCTAATGTAACCATAGGCTAAGTTGATTCAATTAAAACAATAGGCTATGGCGTAGCTCGAAATGTGTGACGAGACGCGGGGCACCGGGTGCTGGGTAGTCGAGGATTAGTGGAACCATTAATGTGTCCATAGGAGGTTCTAAAAACACTAACCACATGTATTATAATGGGCCTAAGCTAAGTTGATTACTTTAAATAATCAAGGCCTATAGTTGGTTATTTAAATTGGAACTATAGGATTTTCCTAGAGATATGTATTGACACATATAGGAACCATGTAAGTAGCTCATTAATGTCACTTGGATTGAGATAATGGGAGTTAGTGGGATACTTTTCAAGGTGTGGATAATTAGATGAGCTTCGAGATACGCAAATACATGGAGATCAATAGCTAGGAATCAATATTACCTTAATATATAAGATCAACACATGCAAGTAAACTATTTTTATTTTCAACTTATGAATTAAAGAACTTGCTGGAGAAGAAAAAGATTGATGGAGAGAAGGAATCCATGGAATATTATTGAGAATTTCTCAAGCTATGGTGGTACATCAACTAGATACACATCTATCTAGTTCAAATTGAAACAAGTTCTGGTTTTTGGCTAATTTCTGTGGGTAGATGATTAAGTATTTGAAATTAGTTTATATATTTGGATTCCCCATTTCAAGCTGATAACCCAACTATAATGAAGTTCTTAAATTGATTTTGAAATCAAATAGATATGAATTTTTGATATTGTAAGACAAAAACTAGAATTTTGCATTTTGTATTAGGAATTAGCCAATGTAATTTGGTCATAACTTGCTCATTTAGATCCAAATCGACCCAAACTAGTAGCATTTTAAATTTATTCAAAGGGGAATAACTTTGTTCAGCTAGAGATCTTGTAATTCTAATGTTTTCATGTCCAAAAGTGCTACACAAATAGGTAATTGAATGCAGTATGAAATTTTTGAAACTAAATTTGTTAAAGGCATAACTCCCTAACTACTTATCCAAATGAAACGATCTTTTAGTATGTTGTTATTGGTATGTTAGCTACCTTGTGACCAAAAATCACATTTTTTGGAACTATAGATTGGGAGAAATAAATTTTCTAAGTTCGTTGGTCGGATTAGGTTCCAATTAGGGTTATGTTTGGTAGAATTATAATATCTCTTTCGTTTTAAATCAAGATTTTGCAAAGTAAAACTTTTCGGAAAGCTAAGATAAAGACCAACAATATTTTTGTATTGGTAGAAGATTTTGAGATTTGGACCATTTCATGCCTAAAAATGCATTGTAACATAAGATTAAACTTGAGACTTAATTTAGTCTTTAGGGGCTGATTTGGGAAGATTGATTTAAAACCTATTCAACTAATTGGAATACACAATAAACACACTTAATTGACTTCAGGAACTTAGGGGACCATAGCTCGGTGTTGGAAAGCTTATCGAGTGGGATATGGGAGTTTGGAGAATTCGGAACGTGGATTGAGGTGCATAAACCCATTGGGATGCCTCACATAATCCATGGTTTTGTTTTATCAATATTGGATCACATGCGTGACTGTTGGTGGACACATATGAGTTTTCACTCCTATTTCATATATTGGTTGTTGTTAAATTGCTTGCGCGAGTTACTTGTGATAGTGCTCATGTCAACGGCAATAGGATATACTTGTGACCGTCGGAAGGGATTAGGTTAGTCCTAATGTGTAACAAAGTTAGGAAGGGACCATGTCATTTATCGAAGTTGGGATTTAGTCATCTGAAGCCTATAAGTATATATGTGGTTCATATTCAGTTTTATCGATTACTAGCTGGTGTAGGTAAGGGTTTTCTCATAATTATATGGTTGTTTACTGATTAATGCGTTATTTTCGAGCATGTTTAGTCAGTATATGTTGTTTATTTATTTTACGTTACTTCTTTTATTTGTCATATGTTGTCTACATTCATGGGAATACAACGTATTGTTGTTAGGTGTTATATTTGTATGTATCGTAGTTTATCAGTTTTATTTCATGAATATTGTGTGGACTTCTCTTGGGATTTTACTCACTAGACTCACTATATTCATTAGGTGGTCGAATGCAGATCCTTCGACGAGCAAGGGCAAGAGCAAGGAGGTATTAGGCGACTACCTCGAGATAGTGACACCAACTCGTGTGTGACTACAATATATACGTATTTATATTTTTGTTGGGTTTTGGGGACTGTAAACACTGAATACATTTATATAAATCTTTTGTTATACTTATTCCACCTTGATACATATATGGTATCTTTTTGCCGGGTTTTCCACTACTTAGAATTATCAAATACTGCATAACTTACTTAATTTAAGATTTTCACTATAAAATGGTAATATAATTGATAAATTGATTAACTAGCTAATGAGATCATTAATATTTATATGGAGATTAATTAAATAAGTTAGGTTAAATGGAAAAGTGTAAGAAACCAGTTACGTCGAGGGGTGTCAAGGATAAACGGGCTATGACGTGGCAGGGCTTGGTAATGTGGAGTATGACATGGCAGGTCCCTAGGCTGCCTCGGGATTTGGGGACATCACAATTTGGTGTCAAAACGAGGTTCGAAAGAGAATCGGGAGTAGTTTAAAGAAATTGAATAAAACTTAATAAACAAATCTTAGAAGTGGAAACCCAAACATCCTAACTTAGAATCTAAGTGGGGAAGCAAACCTGAGTTGGGTAGCGATAGGGATCATATACGTGTTATGTTTTGGTTGTATATATTATATACACGTATACGGAATATGATTAGACACGTGTCATTTGATCAAGATGGACGAATGATGAGTCAGTATTTATATAATTTTAGTAATTTATTTTAGTATATTTTATGTGGAAAGTCTCTAAAATATATAATTAATTATATTTATTAGTCATTTTCAAGTGAAACGAAGTATGCAGTTAAATTCGGGGTAAAAAAACACTCAAAATGGAGTATTTATATGTAGTGATTAGCTACCAGAGGATATGCCTCGAGATATGCGTTTCATAGCAAGTATGGTAATGGACAGCAGGTTAAGTGACGTAGAAACTGGACGCGTTTAAGCCACTGTGCAACAACAACCATTGATCGAGCTTCGAGATGCGTGCTGTGAGGACTCATAAATTGACGCACAACTCGTGCATCTCCTCATTACACCAGCGTGTCCTTGCTTCATTTGCCTAAATTGCCACGCGTCGCTTCTCCATTGGTCCAGTTAGTCTACACAACCAACAATTCTATCATCGTCAAGATTTTTCTGATATCTCACCACCTCCCAAATTTTCACATAATGTGTGCGATTCTTCTCTACCTCCCTTGCTGCCATGTGTTGCGCTCTCCCTTGTCCACCACGTCATGTAGCAGTTCTTTAAGAGGGCCGCTAAAGGCACCCCACCGTTTAATGAAGGCACCCAAAGTTTTTGTAAAAATTTCAGCGAAAATGGAAAAGACCATTTTTCCCCTGTATATATATTGATTCAAACCTTACAAACCATTTTGATAGAAAAAACGGGGCACCCCACCACCAAGCTTGAACCTAAAACGACATTGCGTTTGGCAACCGTTTATTGATTCTTGCAGATTGACATCATCCGACAGCGATGTAACAATGTTTGATAACCATATGATGGTTTGAAGGAACTGTTTTTGTCAACGTAGGGTTTCTCAAATTTTCAGATGTTTTTTCACGGACGCGATTGATTCGGCCTCACAGGACCGAGAGTTATGCACACGTCTCGGTCACCATCCACCGAGAATCGAATAACAGTCTCGGTAATGGACAACCGAGAGCTATTCTACATTCTCGGTTGGAAATCACCGACAGGACATAAACTATACACTTCGACTTACTCTCGTGAAGTGGTGACCGAGACGGCAATAAAAGTCTCCGCTATGGACAACCG
The DNA here is from genome assembly GCA_039657365.1 of Stephania yunnanensis. Lineage (NCBI taxonomy): Eukaryota > Viridiplantae > Streptophyta > Magnoliopsida > Ranunculales > Menispermaceae > Stephania > Stephania yunnanensis. The sequence goes on along the minus strand of CM077585.1, from coordinate 44,503,613 downwards.
AGAGCTATTCTACATTCTCGGTCATGCTTGGCCGAGACTGTAAACAAAATCTCTGGCCCGTGTGGCCGAGAACCACGAACGCCCAATAAATGAACCATTTTTACACCGCCACACAAACATAACAACTACTCTATCAAATGCAACTTAATTAGACTACCAACGCACATTCAAACGATCGATTTCAACACTATCGATGTGTGAACGAAAAACTTGAACCGAGCCCTAATTTGGATATGAAATCGACCAAAACTCAGAGTCTTCAAACTCGAAAAACGTACTACAACAGAGGAGAGATACATAGAGGAACGAATACAACTTAGATTCGGGATTGCTAGGTGGTTCGTTGACGAGAAATGGAGAAAGTCAAGCAAGAGGACGGTGGTGGGGTGCCTCTGTTTTGCAGGAGGGGTTTTTTGGTGCCACAGGTAAATTGGTTAGAGGGGTATTTTGGGTATTTCGGGTCTAATTTTTTGGTGCCCCAGGTAAATTGGTTAGTGCCCATATTAACTGGGTGCCTTCATGAAACGGTGGGGTGCCCTTAGCGGCCCTCTTCTTTAACAAACCAGAACGTGCCACATTAGCATTTTCAACTCTCTCGCGCAATCGGCTGCTGACACGTGTCCAAGAAAACCAAGTTTGAATGCCCAACAGCCTCAGGATGCTCTTTGGCATACGAGTCACAAAACCAACCCACAAAATTAGTTTCTCTCACCTCTCGGGACCAATTTTTTGTGGTTTATATATATTAGAAACTAGGGTATTATTTGATATCATCAAATTTTATTAATTAGGGATCAATTTCATTTTTTTTTGGATGTCAGAGGTTCTCGACACCATGTCTAGCTAATCAAATATTGCCTAGGTCGAAGGAAAAATAAGTCGAGATTTTTTATTCATGGCATAACTTATGAGATCTATGATTTTTATTATTTAATTTAGTTTAATTTCTCCTATTTCATCGTTGTTAATTTTAAGGAATATGGTTTAGATCTAGGGTATGTATATGGCCAGTACATGCATTTAGGTGGACACTTTATAGTTATTTGGACTGATAGTATCCTTGTAATTGTACTTGTGGACCAATAAAGTGACGAACACTCACCCGTTTGCCATAAAACCCTTTCGGTTCTTGAGTGTGCAACAATTGAATTTAGGTTAAACCGAAAGCGTATGCGATCCGGAAGCAGACGTGACTCGATTATTTAGAATTAGTATTCTCACATATCCTTATTATTGTGGTTAGTGTGTTAAACCCGATTGGCAAATATCTAGGGTTATGCATTAATTAGGGAAGTAGTTAGTGGCGAACGTCCTGGCTATCAAGATTAGAGAAATGATGATTTTTTTGCGGATGTCAATTTTCTATAGCTAATCTAGGAGAATTTAAATTAATAACTTTTTTGGGAAGGATTGAAGACCATGATGTGCCATTGAATCTTGATTCTGATTTGTGCCATTGAATCTTGATTCTAATTTGTGGAACCATAGACCTAGGTGTTACTTAGGTGTTCATTAATTGTTTTCAAAATTAGTTTAATTACTTTATTTATTTATTTAGTTTATTTTAGTTTAGTTAATTAAATTATTTTTCCTTAAAACCCTCGATTTTCTTTTGTTGTTTTTAACCATAGAAAGACTACCAATCTCTGTGGAATCGACCATTTGCCACTATTCTACAAAATAGTTGGTTTAGAAACTTTATTTTATTGACACGGTTGGCGCGCATCAACGAACAATCAGATCTTGCCAAACGTTTGATGACATGTGCGATACGGTACATTACACCGAAGCAGAGTTGTTTATAGGTACGCACCAAGTATGTTCGACAAGACTTCGACATACAAGTGTATATTGGTTTGTGTAGCGACACAAACCCCTTCAACAAAGTGGTGCCGACCGAATGGAGTACGAGAACCGAAGGGAGAGGTACAGAAGAGCATAGTATAGATAAGTCTTTTATGAAAAGTATATTTTCGACAAAAGATTCAGCTGAGGCTGAGGAAAGACATACTAGTGATTGGCAGAACCAATTTGCACACATCTCCAATTGTTGATAGACAATAAGAGAAAAACATTAGGCCGAAGAGATAGAGATAGAAATCTGGCAAAAAGGACAGTAAGTACGGTTGAGACTATGGAGACAATGTTTAGATAGATAAAGTTTACATAATACTAACATTCCAAGTGCTACAGCAAGGACGGACTCGAGATCAGAAAGGTTGAGAACGGGGATCACGTGATCAAGGTCAAAACCAATTATTCGGTAGTGCAAGTAGGACCAGGACGTAGGGGTAGGTGCTTCCGATATGGACTAGAGGGACTGTCCGTTGAGATCAGTAACATATGTGGTACTGACACTAGTGTACTCGAGAATCGGTGCATGTGGTGATTGAGCCAAGTCAAGAAACATCCTAGCAGCGGGTTCAGGGTACATGATTTTAAATGTTTAATAATTACAGTTTAAGGTTTATGCATGCATGGTCATATATGGTAGATTATGGTCGTACGATGGTGGATTATGGTCGTATGATGATAGATTGTAGTGGTACGATGATAGATTATTGTGTTTGGGCATGGATTGTCATAGTTCGTAGCATGGCATGGGATTGTCGTGGTGAGTAAAGGTAGGTCATGGCATGGCATGGGGTTTTCATGGTATGTTGTAGTTGGTTAAGACTATTATGTTGTGATACATAATAGGAGAGGTTTATTGGTACCTGGGGTTAAGTAACTGGGTTAAGGAAACTTGGACATTGAAATCGAAGTGAGAATAGGTTGCGGGGAAGTTGGAGAGAGAGTGACGGATCATAACCACCTCGGCAACATGATCTTATGTCTCAGTGTAAAACTATGTTCCATGCGATAATAGTAATAGGGTGTTCAAGGGACAATAGAATGGTACTATCAAAGTGTGAGGATAGTCACACAAGGATAGGTTAGATGCACAAGAGTTTACTCGAGATTTAAATTTCAGGGACGAGATTTTCCTAGTTGGTAAAAATTGTAACGTCCTAAATTAATTAAACTAAGATTATTGTTAATCTCGGGGATTAACGGTTGTAATTCGAGTGTTATGTAGATACTCGGATGACTCGAATACGAGAATCGATGGAATATATTATTTGCGAATAATGGTTGTGTATATGAGGTGTTTAAAATTATTATTATTGTATTTGCACCACATGTGTGTATGTTGTTATCGGGCCAGTTAGTGTAACGTGTGTTCACCTTGAAAGGTGTATGAACACGAGTATTTGGTAAACGAAATGCAGGTACACTAGGAAACTCAACTAATTCATGTTAAGATGACTAGTTAATCAATTAAAATGGGTAGTGTAACCATAGGTTAAGTTGATTCAATTAAAATAATAGGTTATGGCGTACCTCGAAATGTGTGGTGAGACACCGGCACCTAGCGTCGGGTAGTCAATGAATCGGTGGAACCATTAATGTGTCCATAGGAGGTTCTAAAAACACTAACCACATGTATTATTGTGGGCCTGAGCTAAGTTGTTTAGATTAAATAAATCAAGGCCTATAGTTGGTTATTTAAATTTGAACTATAGGATTTTCCTAGAGATATGTATTGACACCTCTAGGAACCATGTGAGTAGCTCATTAATGTCACTTGAATTGAGATAGTGGGAGTTAGTGGGATACATGTCAAGGTATAGATCATTGGATGTGCTTCTAGATACTTTAATACATGGAGATCAATGGCTATGAATCAATATTACCTTAATATATAAGATCAACACATGCAAGTAAACCATTTTCATTTTAAACTTATGAATCAAAAGAACTTGCTGGAGAAAAGGAGGTTGATGGGGAGAAGGAATTCATGGAAAATTGGTGAGAATTTCTCAAGCCAGGGTGGTACATCAACTAGGTATGCATCTGTAACGGCCTGTTTCATTAACGTCGTTATTTATTTCATAATTTCAGACATGGGTGTCAGCTCAGATCCACGTAGACGCGCATGTAGGCTAGAATACACGTCGACCAAGGTACACTAGTAAATTGTATGTTGTATTGTTTAATTGCGATGCATTTTATGAAATTATTTGTTAATACATCGCATGTATGTACGATGCATGGTTATATCGTGCGAGGTTGTGTGATAGGCAGTTGCCTCGAAATGCATGTCAATGTGGGTATTGAGAGGCGAAGTACGCGTACACTAGAAAAACTTGATAAACTCATATAAATATGACCAAGCAATTCAATTGAAATGGCTAAGATAACCATAGGCTAATTAAATTAAAATTTGAATAATAGGCTATGGCGTGCCTCGAAATACATGTCGAGACGCGAGGCATCAGATATCGGGTAGTCAAAGGTTTGTAAGACCATGAGCTGGTTAATTTTTTATGAATAAAACACTAACCATATGGTGTAATAAGGCTTAATGTAAGGTACATAAATTAAATAAATGATAAGCCTATAGTTTGAACAAAATAATGAGAACCATTAGATGGACATCGAGAGAATCATTTTAAGTAATTCTAGGAGATGAGTATGTTAATGGAGTCATCAGGTGGTGTGGGAAAGCATGTTTATGAACCACAAGATAATCCTCGAGATACGTAGGCATATTTAAACTTAACCAAACATATATATAGGAAGTTAGTGGAGTTTTGACCTAACCACTCAATTTCTCATGTAATCTGAGAAAACTAGAGAATAATGAGGGATTCAAGCTGGAATTCAATCATTTTGGAGATCAAAACTGAGAATCAAATTAAGGTAATAATCTTCCTCATCTCATACACTCTTTGTTGTTTTTTTGGTAAATTTTAGTTTGAGGGCTAGATCCCTAGTTTTTTATAGAAACTTAATGAAATATGGGTTTAATGATCATTTTTATTAAGGATTTAACACTAGTTTTGCATGACTTGGGATTTTTATTGAATTTGGAAAAAAAAACTAGTGAATGTTAGGATTTAAGGATTTTGACTTAATTGTTGTTCTGAAGTGAGTCTAACTGATGTTTTGGAGTCACTTTATATGGAGATGGTGTAAACTAGGTTTGGATAGCTAATTGAGAGGGGAATGATAGAGTTCTCGACTTGAGAGTTTTGTCGTAGAGGGCATTTAGTATACTAACAAGGTTGTTTAGTGTGCTAATCGTTCTGGGTTTCCAACTATTTTTCAAAATGAAGAACAGTAGCACGCTAGACAGATCCCTTAGTTCACTAACTTCACCTAGCGCGCTAATGATAGATAAAATATAAATGTAAGGGTTGTTTTGGTGATTTTCAACTTAATACATGTCTAAACACTTATAAATAATCTAAATTTATAAAATTGGACTTCATGGACTTATTTGATCGTAGCTCGGTATAAGGGAGTTTATCGGGTTAGATACGTGAGTGCGGGAAGGTTAGAGAGTAGTTTGAGGTTTGTAAAACCCAATTGAAGAACTCTGAGTATTTGATTTTGTTTTCAATTTCATTCCTATCATTTCCATGTTGTTTTACTATTCCATTATGTTACTTAGATGTGGGTTATGGTTACTCCCCCGGATTTCTTAGAAGTGTGTTCATGATGCACTGGACTATAGAACATGTGATCCGACCCTCAGTGAATGGCAAACTAAGCTTGCCCTTAGTGCACATGTCGGTGACTCAACGGATTTGGCCAGCACCGCGAAGGACCAAGTGTCGGGCCAGTTGAGCACGACCACTAGTGGGAACTTGGTGACCCGAAGTACAGTCTAATCCATCTGGAGCGAGTACACACATTTGTTAGCTTACCTATTATATATTCATTAGATGAGCCATTTACGGTTGTTTGTCTTTACATTTCGCATGTTTACTAGACAATACTTCTTGCATTTCCTTATTTTATTTACGTAATGCTCAAAGCTTACTAGAATCGTCATTTGTTTTTTGTGATAATTCAGTGCAGATCCTAGTACCAGGTAGGGCAAGGGGATCCTAAGCGACTACATTTGATTGCTCGTCATCGAGGACTTACTAATATGTGTTTATTTTGACATTTAGCGTTATTTTGGGTATTCTTGGACTTGAGATGACATGGTTCATGTATATATACATTCTTTATGGTACTATCGCTTATATAAAGAGTACGTTTCCAAGATTTTTCACATTAGGATTTGCCCTTATGAATAATGTTTACCATGCGAAATTACTTATTCTAATTGTATCAATTAAGGCTTCCTCTAATTTATGTTAACTTGTAAGATACAACCCATTAGTATGGCTATGCATTAGAATAAACTGAAAATTATCGAACTTAATAAACTTATACATACTTAAAGAGAATAAGTTAAGAAAATATGGATAATTCACTAACTTATTTGATAAAATACATGTGGATTTTGAGACAATATGTTGACAAGTAGGTGTCGGACACGTGTACTTAGGCCTACCAGTCAATGAGTACATGGAGACACATCACCCTTAGGCGGTAGGGCCGCCACAGTTGGTATCAGAGCAAGGTCGAGCCTTTGGGAGGAAGTGTAGCTGTCCTTAATCTGATACTAATGACACAGTTGGTATTAGAGCAAAAGTTATAGGAACTTGGGAATGTAAAAAAAAATGAAAGAGCATAAAATATAATAAATAAGTTTTAGTTGTGGAAACCCAAAGTTATTACCTTAGAAATTTAGTTGGGAAGTAATGTGAGGCGCGTAGAGATAAGGTTTATATATATGTGTTATATTTCATTTATATATATGATATATGTATATAAACCGAGGCTTATACGGAGCATGCTTCTCGATGCAGATTTTGGACGGACAATCATATACATCTCACGAGACTAGTCGAATTAGCGATGCAGCTAAGGATTCCCCAGTTATAACTAGTATAGAGGATCGACTCTCAACTCAGGAGACTCAGATGGTCGAAGTACTACATTTGTTATGTGATCAGACCGCCGCACTAGTGGCACTTGCTACAGCGGTTGCCGCACTTCGAGAGCTAGTAGTGGTTACGATATTTACGGGGACGGTCATTGCCCCGGTTGTTCCCCAAACACCCGTTGAAAGGGTAGTTGTGGAGATACAAATGGAGAGAGCCACTACAGTTGATGTTCCACTAGAGACGTCAACTCCTATGCCTCTACCTATGACCACAGATCGGATGACTGTTACAACTACTACCTCTACTACATCGGGATTCGTTTTGGCTCCAAAGGCGAAGATGTTGAGATAATTTCTAAAACTTCACCGACTTCTTTTACGAGAGGTGGTAACCCTGAGGCCGCATGGAAGTGAACTGTGTCTAATCGGCGTTTCCATAAGATAATAAGGAATGATGAGAATGTTCAGGCAATGTTATCTGGGGCATGCTTGAAAGGCTACGCAATAGTATAGTTGACCACATATCAGGATACCCATCCAGATCCGACGACATGGGTTGAGTTTACAGAGTTGTTCTATGATCAGTACATACCCATGGAGGTGAGATTGAGATTGAGATTGAGAGAAGAGTTTCTAACCCTGAGACGGGGTAAGTGGACTTTGCTGCAGTATATGGAGAGATTATGGTACTTACTCCAGTTCTCAACGGACGTAGCTAGGACGGAGCATCTGCAGATATACTAGTTCACTAAAGGGGTTAGATAAGATTACTTCGGTAGTGGTATCTTCTAGGGCCCCACTCTGCAAGACATATTTGATAGAGCTTTGACACATGAGACCAACCTAATACAGATAGATGGTAGAAGTGTAACTAAGACTATGGTAAAGACAAGGCAGATTTCTCAGTCGGATCGGAGGCCAAAGAGACAGAAGGATCATCTGGATAGAGGTCAGAGGAATGACACACGAGACAAGAGCTGCATGGATGATCACCAGGGCCGTCAATTCTAGTATGAGGAAAGACGATTGGTTTACGTTATCGCACCAGCACCGACGAATCAACGTAGGCCACCACACAGATGTACCATCAGGGTCAAGATAAAGAGGACACGAAAAGGGTCAGAGAGACTAGGTTTAAGGTCTGAGATTTAGAAACAGACAGGCTGGTAAGCAGGACAACCAAAGGTCATAGGTATGGTCAGAGGGGACATTTGAGGATAGACTACAGGACACCACCTTCACCACGTCGAGAGCCAAAGCCAGCCAAAGAAAGAGCCCATGCAATGCCATAGTCGAATGACGGGGCGACTATACAACTCGTCGATGGTACATTATACATTTTTGGTAGACATATGCATGTTATGTTTGATTCGGGTAGTAGTTTATTATTCATTGTTGGGCATATTGTTGGAGAGTTAGGGTTAGTTACACCAACACTAAACACGCACCTTGTTCTAAGTACAGCCGTTGGGGATAAGATACCCTAACCGGATATGTAAAGACGTGATGATATAGGTTGAGGGACATTAGTTACCAGCATATATGTGAATGATGCAGTACCTAGAGTTTTACGCTCTTCTCAGGATGGATTGGTTGCCACCCTATCATGCAATGATATATTGTTATGGTAAGAGGATTAAGTTTCATATTCCTGAGATACTAAGGTTCTCACTAGTTGGATCCACGACTGACTCACCTATTACTAGAGGACGACTAGCTACAGTGCAGGATATGGATGCATTTACAGCGATAGTCGAGTCAGAGGTTAGGACAGAGGTCAGGATTAAAGGTGTTCCAATAGTTAGAGATTTAGTAGATGTATTTATGGATTATCTACTAGGATTTCCACTGCCACGAGCTATTGAGTTTATCATTGAGTTGATACCAGAGATGCATTCGATTGCCAGTAGACCTTATAGGATGCCACCATCGGAGAAGGAAGAGGTTAGACGATAGGTAGATGAGTTATTAGAGAAGTGTTTTATTCACCCTAGTATGTCACCTTGGGGAGCTCTAGTTTTTTGTGAAGAAGAAGGATGCTTTGATGAGGATGTGTATAGACTATAGGAAGCTGAATCGAGTAACAATTAGGAACCGTTACCTATTTCGTATGATAGATGATATGTTCGGTCGGTTGGTAGGTGCCATATTCTTATCAAAGATTGATCTTCACTCTGGTTATCATTAATTGAGGACTCGAGAGAAGGATATCCAGAAGACCGATTACAGCACGAGGTACGAGCTATTCAAGTTCATAGTCATGTCATTTAGACTAACTAACACCCTAGCGATTTTTATGGATTTGATGTACAAGGTCTCCAGACCGTATTCTGACCGATTTTCATTGTCTTCATCGACGACATCTTGATCTACAGTAAGACTCGTGGGGATCACGGAGACACCTCAGGGCAGTTTTGATGACACTGAGAGCACATATTGTATGCCAAGTGTAGTAAGGGTGACATCTGGCAGTGCGGTGAGATTTTTAAGATATGTCATGGATTCAAAGAAGATTCGGGCTATCATTGATTGGAGGAAACTTGAGTATGTTACGAATATTTAGAGTTTTCTTGAACTGGCAGGATACTTCTGACAATTTGTGGAGGACTTTTCCTCGATTGTAGCACCGATGACGAGACTAATTAAGAAAGATGTCAGATCTGATTGGTCAAAGGAGTGTGAGTAGGCTTTTTTTGAGCTGAAGAAGAGGTTGACTTTCATACCAGTATTGACATTTCTAGAGTCGGGTAAGACTTTGACAGTTTATATGGATTTGTGAGCCATTGGTCTTGGATATGTGTAGATGTAGGAAAGTAGACCAGTTGCGTACCTTTCCAGATGATTGAGACCCCATAAGGGGAATCATCTTCTTCATCTCATACACTTTTCAATGAACCCATTTTTATGTGTTTTTGGTGAAATTCGAGTTGGAGGGTTAGATCCTTGGTTTTTGATAGAAACTTAATGAATTATGGGTTTAATTATCATTTTATTAAGGATTTAACACTGGTTTTGCATGAATTTGGATTTTTGTTAAATTTGGAAAAAGAACTAGTGAATGTTAGGATTTGAGGATTTTGACTTAATTATTGTTCTAAGATGAGTCTAAATGATGTTTTGGAGTCACTTTGATATAAAGAGGATGTAATCCAAGTTAGGGCAACTAATTGAAATGGTAAGGACAGAGTTCTCGACTTGAGAATTCTGTTATAAAGGGCAATTAGCGTGCTAATTAGGTTGGTTAATGTGCTAATCGTTTTGGTTTTCAACTTTTTTTTCAAAATGAAGAACAGTTGCTGTTGGGGCATGTGCCCTAGGTCAATCCATTAACTGTCTTTATGAATACTTTTAGTTAATAAAATAGAGGATTTCATTTGTTGTTTATTATAATTAATTTGCATGTTTACATTATAATAAGATCCATGGGTATTTACATAAATATTTATATGATAAAATTCATGACGAAAACGTCCTTGTGGTGTATTACACTTATACTTCTTTAAGTAGGGGTATATGTGTACTTTACTTAACCGTTTATATACAAGGGTTGTATAAATAGACGCTTTAAGTTAGAACACACGTACGAAAGATTAAAAGGCCGAAACTCTATTTTCGTTTTAGAAACGACTTAGGGTTTTTGGTATGCTTTGGATCGTTTTGGAGAGAAACAAAAAGGTTTGGTATTCTATCGAAGCTAGCACTTCAAATCTCGGTCGCCGTTCGTGTGTGGACTGCTGATAGAGGGTGTTCGTCGTTGGCAGCGCCTTAGAGATCGATTAACCTTCAGAATGGTACATTGCGACTGAGGTATGATTAAGTTTTCATGGTTTAAGCGTTTTTAATGGAATTAGATTCGGATCCTGTTGGGCATGAACCCCAAAACCCAACGGTGGTATCAGAGCCTTCGAGTTTGATTCCATTAAACTCATTGCATGTTTTCTTCTGATATATACATGGTATATGATTGAAAGCATGTTAATAGTTTATGTATATGTGATATACATAAGTTTTCTGTGAGATTTATTATCATGTTTTGTGTATATGATACATATATTCGTGATTTAATTGAAATTAGTTTCGTACATACTAGTAACCATGTTAGGTTAATTTGAATAATTTTAATGAATTGAGTTTCGTGTTCTATGATCCATGACACCATTAGGTTCGATTGGGATAGTAGTTAATGATTCAATTACATGTTTGTGATTATTTGGATGAATACCGAAATTGCAAATAATTAATTTTCGAAATTATATATTTATAAATAATTAATTTTCGAAATTATTTATTTATCTTGTTATATCTATTTTGTTATGAAGTTTCTATTTGATAAAGATAGATAACAAATTAGAATAGGAGATAAATATCAAGAATCTTGTTATTGCTGATATACTAGGATTCAAGTATCTTAAATCCAAAATAAATAATTAATTTTTGAAATTATTTATTTATCTTGTTATATCTATTTTGTTATGAAGTTTCTATTTGATAAAGATAGATAACAAATTAGATTAGGTGATATAAGCAAAATCGGTTTCGTTATCCCTATTGGATAGGAGATAAATATGGAAAAGTTTGTTATTGGTGATAAGCTAGGATTCAAATATCTTAAATTCTAATTGGATTAGGATAAGATGATTAGTTAGATGTGGGCCCGAGTTAATTAAAATGTTTTAATTGACTTAATTTTGGATAAATTAAGGGGTTAATTTATGATAATAAAATCAGCGAAAAATATGATTTTCTATAGCGAATTTTAATTTTTGGAATCGAAATTCGTCTCCTAAAAAAAACAGGGGCGCTGCCCATTATTCCCTGTCTGCTGACCAATCAGCGGAACCACACTGCCATTGACCGGTCAATGGACCGTGCCTCTAACTAATTCTAGCGCACGGAAATTCTTTTATTAGTGAACAGTATAAAAATATCTAAATTGTTTAGTGATTTAACAAATCAATAAAAATATATGATATTTCATTGTTTACATAAAATCACTAAAACTGAATAAAATCCCTCTATTAAATTTTAAGTCTCACGCCATCCATTTTAAACCCTTGTCAAGGCCTCGATCACATTAATACAGTTTCAACCATAGCTGGGTGTATTGTGTTATCTTAGTGAGACAAGTTGGGTAAGAGTTACCAACATGTTTAAAATGGTTCGACTTAATAAAGTCATCAAAATAGTTTTGAGCTTTAGGCAAATGATGAGATAAAAACATGCTGAGACATAAGATGTCTCATATCTCATAAAAAGATCTAAAAATTACATAAGACGTAATTGGTAACTGTTACCTACCTAAATAATCTAGTTCTGTGTTTCATGTCATAGCTGTCATAGAATTAGGTGAAATATGGATTTTAGTCTCCTAAATAAACAGTGTGTTTTAGGAGGGTTGTTAATTTAGCGGGAGTCTATTCATCTATGCTAAAATAAACTTTGCATAATCTTTATTGTAGATCGATGGCCTCTTAAAGTAACAATAATCCCCTGTCACTGTGATCCATCCTTGAGAAGGATAAGCTATCTGGGACTAACTTTCTTGACGGTTCGTAAACTTGAGAATTGTTCTTAAGCATGAACGCAAGTTGTATGTCCTAGATGCTCCAATCCCTGAGGACCCACCAGCCAATGCTACGAAAGTTGTGAAGGATGCGCATAATAAGCAAGTCAACGATTCTACTGATGTTGCATGTATTATGCTAGCAACTATGGTTCCTGAACTTCAGAAGGACATGGAACTAGTGGAAGCTTATGACATGGCTATAACGCTGAAGGAAATGTTCCAACAGTAAGCTAAGCAAGAAAGGTTCGAGACAGTCAAAAACCTACATTCTTGCAAGATGATTGAGGGTGCGTCAGTTAGTCCTCATGTTCTGAAGATGAAGGGCTATGTCGACCAGCTTGATAGACTCGAATTTCCCATAAGCCAAAAGTTGGCTACGGATTTGATCCTAAATTCATTACCGGGGAGTTACTTACAATTTGTGATGAATTACAATATGAATAATATGGAGAAATCAATATCAGAGTTGCATTTAATGCTCAAAACTGTTGAACAAAATATCAAGAAACCCTCTAGTAATGTGTTGATGGTCCAAAAGGGAAAGGGAATGAAGAAGAAAGGCAAAGGCAAGGCTAAAGTTGCCAAGGCTGGTGTTGCACCTGTCATAAAGCCTGTAGAAAAGGTCAAGCCCCAGCCTGTTCCTGGTTCGAAACACCCAAAAGAAAAGGAAGGAAATTGTCATTTCTGCCATGCACTTGGACATTGGTTCAGAAATTGCAAACTCTATTTGGAAGATCTAAGGAAGAAAAAGGGTAGTGCGACTACCACTACAGGTATTTATGCTATTGAAATTAATTTATCTACTAGCGATTCCTGGGTATTAGATACTGGATGTAGATCTCACATTTGTATAAATGTGCAGGGACTCACCAGAAGTAGAAAGTTGAAGAAAGGAGAAGTCATCCTCCGCGTAGGGAATGGAGCAAGAGTTGTTGCCCTGGCTGTTGGATCATATGACTTAGTCTTACCTAGTGGACTTATTTTAACTTTAAATAATTGTTATTTTGTGTCTGCCTTGAGCAAAAACATCATTTATGTTTCATGCTTGGATATGGATGGTTTTGATTTTATTATTGCGAATAATAGATGTTCCATTTCTAGTAAATGTATATTTTATGCAAATGCTTATTCGTGTGATGGTCTTTATATTCTAAGCATGAAAAGGTCCACTGATACTCCAGTCTTTAACATCAATACAAAGAGATTGAAGTCAAATGATTTGAATCAAACCTATCTTTGGCATTGTCGTCTCGGACACGTAAACGAGAAACGCATAACGAAGCTCCATAAAGATGAGCTTCTAGATTCATTTGATTTAGAAACATATGAAACATGCGTATCTTGTTTACTAGGCAAGATGACTAAAAGTCTCTTTACTGGACACAGTGAAAGGGCAAGTGATTTATTGGGTCTAATACATACTGATGTATGCGGTCCTATAAACACAATGACTAGAGGAGGTTATCGCACTTCATTACATTTACCGATGATTTCAAAGCAGATATGGTTATGTATATCTTATGAAACATAAAACGAATCATTTGAGATGTTTCGAATGTTTCAAAATGAAGTGCGAATCAACTTGGTAAAACTATCAAAACACTTCGATCGAGAATCTATGATGAGTCATGCGAGATCTTCCATTATCCTTTTTGGGGCTATGCATTACAAGAGAGTTCCATCTAAAGCGGTTGATAAAACACAATATGAGATATGGTACGAAGAGACCAAGTTTGTCTTTTCTTAAGATTTGTAAAAAAGGATATTACTTTATGGAAAAATAGTTTATTTCAAAAGACACTAGTAGGAGAGAAATAAATCTTGTTCAAGAATCACGTGAGATAAACACTGAACCGCTACCGGAAGTTCAACAACGTTCTGAACAAGTTGAACCTTCGCAAGTGACACAAGGCCCGCATAAATCAAAGACATGAGCCGAGAGATTCGATTTCTCATTACGATAGTCGCGATGTGTTGCTTATGGATCAAAATGAGCCCACCACTTATCGGAGGCTATGTCTGACCGGACTCGATAAATGGCTAAGTGTCATGAATTCCGAGATGCAATCCATGTATGATAACCAAGTTTGGAACTTGGTTGATTACCTGAAGGTGGTAAAACCATTGGATGTAAATGGGTTTTCAAGAAGAAAACTGACATGGATGGCAATGTGCATACTTTTAAAGCAAGACTTGAAGCAAAAGGTTTCAGCGGACTCAAGGTGTTGATTATGATGAAACTTTTTCGCCAGTAACCATGCTTAAATCCATAAGAATTTTAATTGCCATTGCTGCATATTATGACTATGAAATATGGCAAATGGATGTAAAAATAGCATTTCTTAATGAAAAGCTACTTGAGGACATGTATATGACACAACCTGAAGGTTTTGTACATCCTGAGAATTCTAGGAAGGTATGTGAGCTTCAAAGATCCATTTATGGATTAAAGCAAGCTTCTCGGAGTTGGAATCTTCGTTTTGATGAAGCAATCAAGGATTTTGATTTTATTAAGAACGAATATGAGCCTTGTGTATACAAGAAGGTCAGTGGGAGTGTAGTTATTTTTCTGGTATTGTATGTTGATGATATATTACTCATTGAAAATGACATCCCAACATTGCAGAATGTCAAGTCTTGGTTAGGGAAGTGTTTCTCAATGAAAGACTTAGGAGATGCAGCCTATAACATAAGGATAAGGATCTATAGGGATAGATCTAAGAGGCTAATCGTTTCGAGTGCTTACATAGACAAGGTGTTTAGGTTCAACTTTTTGTCAATGGTTCATGGCATAAGTCTCAAGAAGAATCAATGTCCTAGGAAAATGATGAGCGAGATCGTATGAATAAGATTCCATATGCATCGGCTATTGGATATATCATGTATGTCATGCTATGCACTCGACTCCGATGTATCATATGCTTTGAGCACTACAAGCGATATCGGTCGGATCCTGGTGAGAGTCACTTTGGATAGCGAGTAAAGAACATCCTTAAGTACTTAAGAAGGACTAAGGAAGTGTTTTTGGTCTATGGAGGTTTTGAAAATGATCTAGTTGTAAATGGTTACACAGATGCAAGTTTTCAAACTGATATAGATGATTTTAGATCGCATCTGGATATGTGTTTACTTTTAATGGGGGTGCGGTAAAAAGAAGGAAAAGTTCGAAAGAGACTCGCAGATTCTACAACGAAGGTGAGTATATTGCGTCAGGTCTCGATGCAAAGAAAGGAGGCGTTTGGATCAAAAAGTGCATTTCGAACTAGGTGTGGTTCCAAGTATTGCTCAAAAGGATGTTATATACCTATTGATTAGGTTGTATCGATTTTGATATCTACTAGGGTAGTCATAATGTCTTGCTATCTAGCTTGTATACCAAAATGTGTTTTGGTACACTACCAACGTTGTATGACCCATTAGCACACTATTTTAAGATGGTTCAAAAAAATGAATTTTATATGATAAAATTCATGACTAAACGTCCTTGTGATAACATATGAATTTAAGGTATGTTTTGGTGATTTTTGACTTAATAGATATCTAAACATTTGTAAACAACTTAAACTTATAAAATTGGACTTCGAAGCTAGCGGGGACTTAGAGGTTAGAGATCGATTAACCTTCGACTATAATTCGGTGTCAAGGAGTTTAGCATAATGACAGATCGGGATGTTTTGGTGATTTTTTACTTAATAGATGTCTAAACATTTGTAAACAACTTAAACTTATAAAATTGGACTTCAGGGACTTAGGGGACTGGGAGTCCAGGCTTCGGGGACTTAGGGGACTATAAGTCGAAGAGCGGCTTGAGGTTTGTAAAACCCAACTAAAGAACTCTAAGTATATGATTCTATTTTAAATTTCATTCCTATCATTTCCTTGTTTTTTCACTATTCCATTATCTTACTTGGATGAGGGTTGAGGTTACTCCCCAAAATTTCTTGGTTGTGTGTTCTTGATGCACTAAACTGTAGCATGTATGACCCGGCCCTCAGTGAATGGAAACATGAGCTTGCCCTTAATGAACGTATTAGTGACTCAGCAGATTTGGCCAGCATTGTAAGGGACCAAGTGTGGGCTAGTTAGGCGCGACCATCGATGGGAACTTTATGACGTGAAGTACAGTCTAGTCCATCTGGAACAAGCACACACATTTGCTAGCTTAGCTTATTATCTATTCATGCGATGAGTCATTTACAATTGTCTATTTTTACATTCTGCATGTTTACTTGACAGTACTCTTTACATTTCCTTATTTTATTTACGCGAATGCTCATAAAGGTTCCTTGGAATTTTACTTACTTGACTCGTCATCTATTTTTGTGATAATTGAATGTAGATCCTAGTATCAATAGGGGCAAGGGGATCCTAGGCGACAACATTTGATTGCCCGCCATCAAGGACCTACTAGTGCTTGCTTATTTTGATGTTTTGTATTATTTTGGATATTGGGGGACTTGAGATGACACAGTACATATATATACCTTTTTATGGTACTCTCGCTTATATATAGAGTATTTTTCCAGGTTTTTCCACAATAGGACTTGCTTTTATGAATTATGTCTACCATACAAAATTACTTATTCTAATTGTATCATTTAAGGTTTCCACTGATTTTATGTTAACTTGTAATATACAACCCATTAGTATGGTCGGCATTAGAATAAACTGCAAATTATTGAACTTAATAAACTTTTACATATTTAAATAGAATAAGTTAAGAAAATACAGATAATCCATTAACTAATTTGATTAAACACACGTGGACACGAATTTCAAGACAACAAGTGGACGGGTAGGTGCCAAACACGTGTAGTTTGGCTTATTAGGCAAGGAGTACATGGAGAAACGTCACCTTGGGGTAGCAGAGTCGCCACAACATCTCTCTAGTTCAAACTAAAACAAGTTATGGTTTATGGTTGATTTTGAAGGGTAAATGATTAAGTATTTAAAATTGGTTTATATATTTGGATTCATCATTTCAAGCTGATAATCCAGTTCTATTGGAGTTCTTAAATTAGTTTTGAAATCAAATAGATATGAATTTTTGAAATTGTAAAACAAAAACTAAAATTCTACTTGTTGTATTGGGAATTAGCCTATGTTATTTGGTCATAACTTGCTCATTTTATATCCAAATCGACCCAAATTGGTGGCTTTTGAAAGTAAATTCAAAGGGAAATAACTTTGTTCAGTTGGAGATCTTGTAATTCCAATGTTTTTATGTCCAAAAGCGCTAAATAAATAGGTAATTGAACACAATACGAAATTTTTGAAACTAAATTTGTTAAAGGCATAACTACCTAACTACTTATTATCTAAATGAACTGATCTTTTAGTATGTTGTTATTGGATAGGTTAGCTGTCTCGTGACCAAATATCACATTTTTTGAAACTATATATTGGGAGAAATAAATTTTCTAACTCCAATGGTCATAATAGGTTCCAATTAGGGCTATGTTTAATAGAATTATGATATATCTTTTGTTTTAAATCAAAATTTTGCAAACTATAGCTTTTCGGAAAACTAAGATAGAAACCAACAATATTTGTAGTGGTGGGAGATTTTAAGACTTGGGCCATTTCATGCCTAAAAATGCGTTGTAACTTATGATTGAAATTGAGATTTAATTTAGTCTTTAGGGGCTTATTTGGAAAAATTGATTTAAAACTTATTCAACCAATTTGAATACACAATAAACACAATTAATTGACTCCAGGGACTTAGAGGACCATAGCTTAGTGTCAGGAAGCTTTTCGGGTCGGATATGGGAGTCCGAAGAAGTCGAAGTGTGGATTGAGGCTTGTAAACTCATTGGAATGACTCACAGAATTTATGGTTTTGTTTTATCGATATCAAATCACATATGTGACTGTTAGTGGGCACACATGCATTTTCACTCCTATTTCGATTTGCATATATATTGGTTGTGGCTAATTTCTTGCACGAGTTATTGTGATAGTCCTCGTGTCGACGACAGTAGGATATACTTGCTACCGTCGAAAAGGATTAGAGTGGTCCTTATGTGTAACAACATCGAGAAGGGATCACACCTTTTATCGATGACCTGCTGGTGTAGGTCAGGGTATTTTCGTGATTAAACAATTGTTTACTAATCAATGCATTATTTTCAAGCATGTTTAATTAGTATATGATGTTTATTTCTTTCACGATATTGATTTTGCTTGTCATATATAGCCTACATTCATGGGAATATGACATACTGGTGTCAGGTGTTTATTCCCGAGTCTCATAATTTATCAATTTTATTTCATGAATATTGTGTGGACTTCTCTCGAGGTTTTACTCATTGGACTCGTCACTATATTTGTGCGAGTGTAGATCTTTCGACGAGCAAGGGTAAGGGCAAGGAGGTATTGGGCGACTACCTCTGAGATAGTGACGCTAGCTCATGTGTGACTACAATATGTATGTGTTTATATTTTTGTTGTGTTTTGGAGACTGTAAAACAATAAATACATGTATACGGATCTTTTGTTATACTTATTCCACCTTGATATATACATGGTATCTATTTTGCCTGGTTTTCACTACTTAAGATTGCTAAATACTGCATAACTTACTTAATTTAATACTTTCACTATAAAATTGCAATATAACTTGATAAATTCATTAACTATGTAATGAAATAATTAATATTTATATGGAGATTAATTAGTTAAGTTAAAGTTAAATGAAAAAGTTTAAGCAGCCAGTTAGGTTACGAGGTGTCAAAGATAAGCTAGCTATGATGTGGCAGAGCTTGGTGACGTGGAGTGCGACATGGCGGGTCCCTAAATTGCCTCAGGATTTGAGGACATCACATGCATGCCGCATGGGACCGTGGTAGTGAGTGATGTACTAAGTTGGTTTAAGTTTAATATAACTTAAATAGTAATTTTAATGTGGCTATAGTTGATTTTACATTAAATGTAACCTAAGTTAGAAATTTAAAACAATAGTCATATGATGATTCTCGATATATATGTTAGCACATCAAGAGATAAATAGAATTTCATTTTGTGTTAGCTGGATTGAGATAGTAAAAAGTTAATGGGACATGTGTCATGTTGTAGATCATTAGATTAATCTCGAGATATGTGTGTACATAGAGATCAATGGCTATTAATCAACCTTATCAATTACATATATAAAACTTAAGATCAAACCAAGCAATTCATATCATCTTCAAAGCTTAGAAGATAAAAAAGCTTGCTGGAGAACTTGGAGAAAGTAGAGATCAGCAAGATTGAGAAAGAGAATTGGAGTAGGAGTAGATCAAGTTATATGTGTTCATCAACTAAGTAATTCTTTTACATTAGTTACTTAGCTCAATTTGATGAATTTATGATAAAACTAATGTATGGTTGTTGTAAATGGTTTTGGTGGGTATCTTAGATCTCTAAAGGTGTAGTAGAAAGATCCCAAGGTGTTGGAGTACCCTATGTAAGGAGAGAACTCATAATCTTAAGTGCAAAACTCTGGGTTTTCCTACACATAGTGCAGTAGGTGTGATCAGCTAGCGTGCTAACTTAGTATAGCGTGCTAAAGAAACTTGGTAATAGGCTAATGAGGTCATTAGTGCACTAGGTGCTATGACAGTCCAAAAATATGAATTTCCTAATTTCAACTTAAACATTCTAAACAATTATAATATCCTAATTAAAGGTCTAAACACATTCAAAGACATGTTAAATGATATCAGGAACCTAGGGAAGAGTCTCGGAGGTTCAAATACGAGTTTTGAGATGTCGAGAGGCCGAGATATTTAGGAAATTTGCATGGATTGTAAGTAAAATGATTGATATATTTATTTACATTTCATTCATGTATTGCTATTTAATTCTTGTCACTTGGGTGATTTGCTTATTATACTCTCTATATCATGACTTGTTTCCTCTCTCGTTTGCTATCATGGTATAAATTGTTAGTTAAATAGTTTCATTGACTCTATGTAACGACTCATTTTTCCAAATGGAGCGCCATTGGGGGCCAATGCGGGCCCACAACCTGGCCTACCAGTGCTAGTTGTGTCCCACATGCTATCTCTTCCACCATTTAATCATTATTAACCTTAATAAACAACAATTTACTATTTCACTTGTTACATAACTCAAGTCATTTGTTAAGATCATTTGAAACCATAATAAATTACAGAGAAGTCTTTTATCATGACAATCAAAATATTAAACATTATATTCATGCATTTAACTCTGATACATAGTGTGGAAAACCATATGGTAACATATATCAAAAATATAGTGTCCTAAAGTGTCTCAAAAACCTAAATTCCTAAAACAAAAATAATGTATATATAATACAAGCGTACATGTTTGGCTCAATATCTCTGATAAGTTGGTTTTTACATGCTTTCATTAGTCTATTTTAGCATATTTAATATGGAATGTTTCCAATAAATATATATATATATTTAAATATATTTATTGGTTGTTTTCAGGTGAAACTGAGTACGCGGTTAAATTCATGGCGAAAAATACTCAAAATGGAGTATTTACATGCAGTGATCGGACACCGAATAGTTTGCACCGAGTTACGCATTGCGCGGTGGGTAGAATAAGAGACGAAATACCAAATAACGCTAGGAGTGACACAATTCAGTCACTTGAGTTGAGCTGCTATTAGATTGCCTTGAGATTCGCATTACACTTTCTCCCACAAGTATACACGAGTTGTGCAATTTTCCTCCCTGCCATACCAGCCGCAACATGGCACTTCCTCATTGGACCAGTATGTCTACAACGTATCTTCACTCTTCGCCTCAGCTCCTTTAGACATGCCTCGGGATCCGTGTTGCTACGCTCTCCTAGAATCTCGCACAATTCGTACTAGGGGTGGGCAACGGTTTTCAAAAAACCGCCCAAACCGCCCAAACCGACCAAACCGCGCGGTTTGGTTTGGTTTTTAAAGCTCGCGGTTTGGTCGCGGTTTGGAAAATGACCAAACCGCAGAATCGCGGTTTGGTCGCGATTTTCTCAAAATAAAAACCGCGGTTTAACCAAACCGAGGGTGTTTTAGTAAATAACCACCAAAACCCTAAAACATTCAAACAAAACCAAAAAAAAAAAAAACTCTCACTCTCTCGCCGTTCACTCCCTCCTCCCTCTCCTCCCTCCCGCAGCTCACTCTCTCCGAGTCTCCGCCTCTCCTCCCTCCCCCTGCTCACTCTCTCCGCCCTCTCCTCCCCTTGCTGCTCACTCTCTCCGCCCTCTCCTCCTCTCTCGCTTGCTCACTCTCTCCGCCTCCTCCCTCTCCTCCCTCCCGCCGCTCACTCTCTCCGCCTCTCTCTCCCTCCCCGCTGCTCACTTTCTCCTCCCTCTCTCCCCACGCTCCCGCCGCTCACTCTCTCCGCCTCACCCTCGCTTCCTCCCCGTCTCCACCTGCTCCTCGCTCACTCCCGTCCCTCCTCACCGCGGCTCCGCTTAGCACCGCCGCCGCGAATACGCAGTTCGCAACATGAATCTTACTAGTTTCTCCAAAAAATTTTGTTGATGATAATGATGGATGATTTATTTTTTGTTGCTTTTTTTTTCTCGAGAAACCCCAAAATTTTGAAGTTCCCGTGTATTTATTTATTTAATGGGTTCATACTTCATAGAGCTTTGTCTCTGTTTTTTTTTTTTTTCTCGAGATACCCCAAAATTTTGAAGTTCCTGTGTATTTATTTTTTTTCGAGCTTATTAAGTTATTATCTTGCTAACTTTTTATTTTCAATTGTTGTTTTATTGTAGGAACAAAGAATGAAATTGGAACTTGGAATGGAGTTGAACCATTTTCCTACTTGTTGAATTTATTTGTTCTAAACTTGTAATTTATTTGTTTTTGTTGTAACTTTTGATATGATCTTTAATTTTTTACTTTGATTGCGTTCATTTTGATGAATGATTGATTAATGGTTATTGATTAAATGAGGATTATTGACAATGTTTGTTAACTCATCAAAGCTTGGAATTGATTTGAAGTGTTAATTGGATGATAATGGTTGATTATGTTTATTGTTGTAGATTTTTTTTTGATAATGGTCATTGTTTTTTATTTTGTTGCTTTGTTTTGCTTTTTTTTTTTTTTTTTTGGCTTGCTTTTTTTTTTTTTCTTTTTTTTTTTTTTTCCCCGAAAATATAGTGCATGAAAAGTTGAAAACCGCGAAACCAAACCGACCAAACCGCGCAAACCGCGGTTCGGTTTGATTCGGTTTTCAACTTTCGCGGTTTGGTCGCGGTTTGAAAAATCACCAAACCGTAGACCCTCGGTTTGGTCGCGGTTTTGTGGTTTTCACCACCAA
Organism: Stephania yunnanensis; assembly: GCA_039657365.1. Classification (NCBI taxonomy): domain Eukaryota; kingdom Viridiplantae; phylum Streptophyta; class Magnoliopsida; order Ranunculales; family Menispermaceae; genus Stephania; species Stephania yunnanensis. The sequence continues at coordinate 44,480,917 of CM077585.1, read as the reverse complement.
ACCGCGGTTTGCCCACCCCTAATTCGTACGAGTTTTCACCTCATTCCAGTCCGCCATATATCACCTCCCAACTCATCCAGCTCCTCCACAGTTAGTTGTCTCGATCAATTGCCTACTGCCACGTCAACTTGAATAGCAAACTCAGCCAATCGCCTACTGCCACGCGTCATGCTTCCATGCCCAACACGTCACTCTAGTTGCCACCAACCAATCAGAACGCACCACGTCAGCACAAAGCAACAGGCCGACCAATCGCGTGTTGCCACATGTACAAAACTCATTTTCACCATAAAAATAGTCCATAGATGCTCCTCGGCGCATGTGTTACAAGACCAACCCCTAAAATTAGTTTCTCTCACTTCCATAAAGCAATTTTTAGTGATTTTTCATATTAGGAACCAGGGTATTCATACAGGGAGTCGACATTGGAGCCTCCACACATAACTTTTCTTACTTGGAGATTGTAAAGATGATGTTCGATTTGACCAATCTTTGCCTTGGTCGAATGGGAAACAAGTGGGATTCATGATTCCTGGCATATACTATGTGAGATTTATGATTTTTATTTAATTTGATTTAATTTCACTTACTTCATTATTGTTGATTTTAAAGTATATCGATTTGGATCTAGGGTATGTATGTGCCCATTGCATGCTTTTAGGTGGACAACCTATAGTTATTTGGACCGATAGTATCCGTGTAATTATACTTTTGGACTAATAAAGTGACGAACATTCACTCGTTTGTCGTAAAACTCTTTCGGTTCTTAAGTGTGTAACAATTAAATCTAGGTTAAACCTGAAGAGGACATGATTCGTTTATTTATGATTAGTATTCCCACATATCCAAATTATTGTGTTAAACCCGATTGACGGATGTCTAGGGTTATACATTAATTAGAGAAGTAGTTAGTGGCGGACGTCCTGACTATCGAGATTAGGGAAATTAGGAATTTCTAGCGGATGTCGATTTTCCATAGCTAATCTACCAGAAATTGAATTAATAACTTTTCTGAATGATCGAGGACCATTAAATGTCATTAAATCATGATTTTTGCTTGTGGAACCGTAGACTTAGGTGTTTTCTATCTTTGATATTATATTTTTTTGCGAACTTTTTATTTTTGCTAGTTTAGTTAATTGTTTCCTTAAACTTTTTGAAAACCCCCATTTTTAGTTAACTTAGATTAAAACTTAAGTCATGTGGATTCGACCCCGTATTTACAACTACTACACCTTTGTGGTTGGTAACTCGATTGCGAGTTATATTTGGCACGCACGACACGTGATCAAATTTTGGCGCCGTTGTCGAGGACTTATCGCGCTAGATTCCTTGGTAGCTAAACGTTCTTCATCAAGAAGAACATTAGTACACTATAATTTTGCCTAGTGCGCTAATCGTCATCTAGCGAGCTAGATGATCTCATTAGCACGCTAATCGCGTTCTAGACAGCAGTTTGGCGAAAATTTTGGGTTTTAAACTCTACCACCACCAACAACAACAACCACAACATAAACCACTGAACTTCATAGCACTTAAAACCCATCAGAACAACTACTTAACAACCACTTAACAATCCATATTGGATTCACACCAACACCTCAAAAATTTAAACTAAAAGATAAAGAAAGTTGAGGTGATTGTAAATCTCACCTTGCTTTGATGATTCACCACTCCATGCTCCTCAAATGATCAAATTTAATACTTCAAAACCCTTGTTTCTTGGTCTCAATTTTTGGATTTTGAGATAAGGAGAGTGAGAAAAGGTGGTGGAATGAAAGTCAAATGTGACTTTTATAGTCCATTTAGCATCTCTCTTCACTTGTACATCTCAAGGCAATCCAATGAACTCTACTTTCTCCATTTCCTACCTCCAATGACTCCAAATATGACACCAATGGCATACTTTCCTTTATTCTTAACCAAAAAAATCATCTTTCAAGTGTTTGGACGCTCGGTTTCGAGTCCTGAAATACGACATACGCGTACTACCATTTCCCTAACCATCATATATACATTACATATTATTATTATTATTATTTAACTTATTTTAATTCATTTCATGTGTGTATTATTTCCCCATCCTATTATTTAGTCTTTTACACTGCCCAGTACTCCCGTCGACATGCATATCAAGGCGAATACTTAACACTATAGTCTCGTACGTCTAATGTAATATAATCACACATGACGATGTCGTTTAATCAATGTCAACATAAACATCATAAATTAAACAAATCAGCACATAAAACAATTATTTACCTAGCTCTAAGCGTGCACTAGCCTAGCTGCGGGTCACACGAGCGTCTGAGCTGTCAGCCACGCCCGTAACCACGTCATTAATAACAGCGAATTAAATTTATTTCGTTACAGTTCTTCCCAACTAGGTAAAATTATGTCCTAAAATTTAAATTAAACTGACATACTTACCAACAAATATGTGAAGATACCTTCGTCGCATAATAGACTTAAGCTCCAAGGTGAGTCCCTCGGTCCCGTGATGACCATCAGATCAAAACCTTCGAGATCTCCTTATTTCTCAAAATCTGAGTCCTCTTATCCATAATTTCCACGAGGTTGTTCCTCATATGATATATCAGTTCGTACATCAATCTGACGTATATAAACCATAGGCCTTGGTCCCGACCTAACCAACCTTAATGTGGAAATAGAAACACCGGATGTACCCCTGCTAACTGTAGTGGCAACTCCAGAAAGTATGCCACTCTGCCTACGCATTCCTTCACTCTAAACGGTCCTATGAATCTTGATGTCAGTTTCCCTTTAATGTTAAACCTAACCTTTTAAGAGCGAAACTTTCAAATACACCCCTAATCCCCAATCTCATAGCTCAGACCCTCAAGCTATTTGTCCGCATATTTCCTCTGCCTATCTTGCGCCACTTGAAGCCTCTGTCTGATCTGTCTCACCTTCTCGGTACGGTCAACAACAACCTCAGGTTCTATAACCGTTATATCATCTAGTGCCACCCAACATGCTGGTGACCTGTAGGGCCTACCATAAAGTGCCTCAAATACTAGCATCCCGATACTCACTTGATAGTTGTTGTTCTAAGCAAACTCACAAAAGGTAAGTAATCCTCCCAAGATCCACTAAACTGTAATATTCACACCCTAAGCATATCTTCGAGAATCTGAATCAAACGCTCTGACTGCCCGTCAGTCTGAGGATGGTGCGTAGTGTTAAACTGTAAACGAGTACCAAACTACTCTTGCATATTCTCCCATAACCTCGATGTAAATCTCGAATCTCTATCAGAAACAATGGAGACCGATAAGCCGTGTAATCTGACAATCTCTCTCTCGAAGATAGTAATTAGTTGTATAACAGAATATTTCATGGCGATCAGTGTAAAATGTGTCGACTTTGTCAAACTATCGATAACTACCCAAACTGCGTCGTGTTGCCTCGTAGTCTGCGGTAGGCCATTAATGAAGTCCATGGTCATGTATTCCTACTTACACAGGGAATGGGCAGCGACTGTAGCAACCCAGTTGGTCTTCTGTGCTCAGCCTTCACCTGTTAGCATATATGACAACTTCGGACGTATCTACCTATGTTAGCCTTCATCCTTGGCCACCAAAACAATTTCTACAGATCGTGATACATCTTGGTCCGACTAGGATTAACTGTTTACCACGACCGATGTGCATCCTCGAGAATGTTATCCTTGAGCTCCGATACCCCTAGTATCCACAAATGACTCATGGGTCTCAAGCACCCATCTGAACCCTCGGACTACTTAGTGCCCCCGGATCTTGAGCCAAACCACTGATCCATAAATATCAGCCGTCAGCTCTCTACAACTCGACAACCCGCTTAAGAGACATTATGAAAACTTGCATCTGAAAAAATTATAGCTCCGCAATAGCCACTGTGACATACGACACCGACGCTGCCTCAAGCAACCTGTGCTCATGTGTCAAATGAGAACAAGTACCTTAAACTCTGGTTGTCTATGAACAACACGAACCTTTCACCATATAAGTAATGCCTTAGGTCTTCAGTGCAAATACGAGCGTCGCAAGCTTTAAGTCGTGCATTGGATAGTTTACCTTGTGAGGTCTTAACCATCGAGATAAATAGGCCACGAGGTGTCCATCTTGCATCAACACGCAACCCAACCTAGTGTATAAACATCAGTATAAACTAAAAATTACCCGCTATAGGTAATGCCAAAGTCAACTTTCTCTTCAGCTCCCAAAAAACATCTCACACTTTTGTGACAATTCAAATATAACATCCTTCTTGGCCAGCCTCATCAACGACGTTGCAATCATCGAGAAATCCTACATGAAGCGCTTGTAATATCTTACTAAATCTAGGAAACTACGGATGTAAGATACAAACTTGGGTGTCTTCCAATCGATAATCACCCGAATCTTATCACCATCAACTGATATGACCTGATCACTGATGACATGCCCCAACAATCTCACCTCACTCAGCCAGAATGCAACTTGCTAAACTTGGCATAGAGTTTGTGCTCTCTCAGCGTCACAAATACATCTCTGAGATGCCTCTCCTGCTCCACACGAGTCTTGCTATAAATTAAGATGTCATCAATAAACGCAATCACGTATCGATCCAAGAATGGACTCAGTACCCTCACTACAAAAAAACAGCAAATCAGAAACGGAATTAGAAACGGAAATAAGTTCCGTTTCTAAATCAGAAACGGAATTAGAAACGGAATAATTTCCTTTTCTAAATTAAAAAGTTAGCGACGGAATTGAGACGGAAACATTCAGAGACGGATTTGAGACGGATCAGAGACGGAATTAGAGACGGAATTAAATTCCGTCTCTGAAAAATGGCGCCACCATTCCCGCCAAAACTTTATTTTGTTATACCCGTTCATCAAATCTCGAGATTTGTGCATCTTTCGATCTCGATGATTCAAAAATAAAACTCCCTCTCTCTCTCCCGATTCGTCTCTCCGAAAACTCCATCTCCCCAACACTCCCTCTCTCTCTTCCGATTCTCTCTCCCAAAACCCTATCTTCCCGCTCCATCGATCTCTCTCCCGATTCTCTGTCTCTCTCCCCAAAAACCCCTCTCTCTCGACTGCATCTCTCTCTCTCTCTCTCTCTCTCCGCTCTCTCTCCCGATTCTCTGTCTCTCCGAACCCCTATCTCCCCAAAATCCCTCTCTCTCGACGGCAGATCTCTCTCTCTCGTCTGTCACCGCTCTCTCTCGTCACCGCTCTCTCTCACGACCGTCGACCGCTCTCTCTCCCTCTCAAACCCTCCCCCTCTTCAAACCTCACTCCAAAACCCTAAAACTAAGGGCGCTATGTCCGACAAGCCCGTCGCCGCCGCCACCACCGCAAACAAATTCCACCATCGCTTCACCAAGTCCGACGACGACGGGTTTCTTCGCCGCGAGTGGCGATGCTTTTTCGGGTAATTGCTTCAAATAGTTGGTAGATTGTTGTAGCATTAACACAACTCAATTGAATTAAGTCCTTTCTATATGCTTCGATCTATAAATTCAAATTCTTTCGTGTCCTGGACTCTTGTTAGTGCGATAGCAATGCGCATGCACTGCTCGCTTTGGGACGCTTACATGGCACTCTTCTCCAATCTCATTCTTGCCACAAGGGAGATGTTAATGCTTTAATGGCAGCTCCAAGTCATATCAAGGTGTTTTCTCATTGGTTCTCCGATTGCCAGTGTACAAGAAGATGTAAGAACGATTTGATTGGTGCACCATTTTATATGTGTAGCTTGCATTTACTCAATCAATTTCAAGCTCATGCTTTTTCTCGTATTTTATGCATTTGGTTTCTGAAAGTAATGATTTTGTTAATTTGTATAGTAAAATATTTTGAGCATTCATCATTTTGACATAGGAAAATTGAGGTCCAGAGTGTAAGTATAGAATGTCACCGTCGCAAGTTCCAATGCCGATTGTGTGAGTTCTTGGTTCAAATATTGTAAGCTTGATTGTGATATATGCTTTGCACACACTTACGTTACATGCATCTAAGTGCATATATTCATGCATTTTAAAGCTGCTTCATGCTGATTGTTTGTAGCTGAAATGGAAACGTTGTTAAAAGTTCAAAATAGTGTTACATTTTTTGCTGATTTTATGGATCTATAGGTAATTTTAATAGGTATTTTTTTAGGTTATTCTCTACAAGTTAAGTGAAACTATTGGGAGTGCCTATTAGCAAAGAAGGTTTGCCTAGAAACTAATACTTGATTGTTGCATGTTTAAATCATTATGTTTCTCTCATTATCAATTACATCATCACTATGACCTTGACTATTTATGTTTACCATCTCATTCGATAGGTCCAATGCTCGGTGATAAGGTGAAGAGAAAGCGTGGAAGTGAAAAACCTATTAATTTTAGCTACAACAAGTGGGCTCATTTGGCAGTTCCCATGCTTATTTCAGCTGGTGATGACACGAAACTTTTTGCTTACTCAGCCCAAGAGTTTACTATGAAGATTTTGAAAGTATTCATCTATTTCTATGAAGATTTTGAAAGCATTCATCTATTGCTAAAATGATAAATATATGAAGATTTGAGACTTTTACATTTAAAGAAATTCTAGTGGTGGTGTACCCCAATTAATTTGTGACTGAGGCTATGTTGTTGTTTGTTGTTGTTGTGTTTGTTTCAATGCCATCCTTTTAGCAGAAATGATAAATATATGAAGATTTTTCTTGTGATGCACAACATTATAACAGAATTAATTGGTTTACTTTTTCTTTTTGTTATTTGTAATTTTAGGTGCTAATGGAATGTAAGAGATTCGACATCATATCTTTTGTGTCATTGAAAAAAAGGGCTATGAGAAAGGTACTACTTCATTTCTTGACACAAATAACTTGCTTTTAGATCCTACATATCTTTTGGGTGACTAAGTTTCTTAACGTTGATTTACTTATATTTTGTTTGGTAAGAAAAATATATACTAAAGTTCCTATTGAACTCATCAATGAAAGAACCCTAGTAATTACCTCTACAAGAAAAATATTCTTCTTTGAAGAAAATGCATAAGCAGACCAATTGTAACCTGCTTCATTTGAAGTTGCAGAGGAGTTGTGATTCAACAAAAACTAGTGATCCTCATCCAATGATCTATATCTATAATGTTGGTTTTGCACTAAGATGACATCTTAAGAAGACTGGCATCTCCAATGGAATTTATAGTTAAGAGGTTGTGGATAAAGTTGCAAGTGTAGGCTTATGCTTTAATGAATTTGATTGTATTGATTAAATTTGTCGTCCTAATATTTTTTATGTTATTATCTTCTTCATTCGTGCGATGTAGGTGAACTTTACATGTGGGGTCGAGATGAAGGGGATGGTAGACTGGGGCTTGGAGCTGGTCGTGGCCCCAATGAGGGTGGTGGACTTAGAAACCTCACTCCAAAGTTAATGCATTGCCTGCATCTGTTGCAACTATTTCTTGTAGTGGGTTTTTCACAATGGCAATCACAGAAGATGGAAAGCTTTGGAATTGGGGAGGTAGAACTTATTTACTTATTTGCATAAGTTCAATATTTTATTACATGATATTTTTTTTCCTTGCTTTGCACTATTATGTTCTCATATTTTGTCCATATGCCATAGGCCAAAGGCTCAATGCCTATTGACAAATGAGATTTTAGTCATAAATCCTCTGATGAGTTATTTTGATCCTATATGGGGAGCCAAGATTTGCGCAACGGAGGTTGTCCTTAACAAACTAGGAACCTAATCAAATCATCTTTTGAATGAGAAAATTCGAAATATTTCAATTTTTGCAATTGTTCACTTCTGATTCCACTTGTGCTATGATAGAGAACTGAAAATTAACTCATTTAAGCCATTTTTTTCGAGATATTACTAATTGAATCACAGATTATGTATGGAAACCTTTGAATTAAGAAATATTTCATGTCGAGCTGCACTTTTCAAACTAAGGAATGTGTGTTAGGACTTGTTCTAGTTAATGCCCCCTTAAGGAAGGTGTGAATCCTATTTTGTAGGTTCTCAAATTTTTTATATCAAACACCAATTTTTGCTGTTTTAGTTAGAATTTGTTCCTCAGCACCCCTCAAATGGAAACCCACCAACTTTGTTTCTAATTTTATATGGTAAAGTTTTTCTTTGTATCGAGTTCCTTCATTCTCTTTTTTGACTTGGACCAAAGAATTGCGTTTATCTACCTATATTCTTAGATCTTGTTCGTAGAACCAAAAGGAATGAGTTTTCAGCTAGTGATACGTAGTTTTCCCATAATGATGAATTTCTTTTTCTTTACTACTTTATTTATGCTATGTTTGGCTCATACACTTGTGCTTGCGATGATACGTAGTTCTCCCATAATATTGTTTATATTCCTATTATTGTTTGTATAATTTAGTGATTTTTTCTTTTTGATCTTTTTTCGTGTGTTTTGTACGAAGTCAAGTATTATTTGAAGCACAATCAACTTTATATAACCTCTAACACTTCATTTTATTTTTTTCATTTAGAACAATTTTTGCTTTTACTTTTGTAGAAAGATACGATATAGAAATTTTTTAGATTGTATTTGTTGTTTCGTGTACATTACATTGAAAAAAGATAATGTTAAGGATATGTTAAGTTTATATAAATTGTGCAATATCAATATATTTTTTAGCTATGATTTTTATTATATATTGGCAGGTTAAATGTGCTTGGATTGAGACCTATATATATATATGATCCGTTGCTAATCAGAGACTTTAAAAATTAAATAAAAATGAAAATTAGAGACGGGAATAGCAACGGAATCCAATACATACATGAATCAGAAACGGATCAAATTCCGTCTCTGATCCATCTCTGATTAGCAACGGATCAGAGACGGAAATAATCAGAAATGGAATTTATTCCGGCTCTAATCGGAAACGGAATTAGAGACGGAATAAATTCCGTCTCTGATCAGAAACGGAATTTATTCCGTTTCTGATCCGTCTCTAAATCAGAAACGGAATCGCATTTCCGTTTCTGATTGAATTAGCAACGACGTTTTTAAGACGGAATTGATTCCGTCTCTGTTCCGTTTCTGACTGCAATTAGAGACGGAATTTTTGCAAATCAGAGACGGAAATTTCCGTTTCTGATTTGCTGTTTTTTTGTAGTGCCTGTGCATGAAATCCATGAAGATCGTCGGTGCGTTAGTTAGCCCAAACGACATGACTGTAAACTCAAATAGTTCATAATGCGTACTAAAAGCGGTCTTCTCTACATCCTCCTCTTGAATCCTTAACTGATGGTATCATGATCGTAAGTCAATCTTCGATAGCCCCAACCAATTGATTGAATAAGTCATCAATCCTCGAAAGTAGGTAAAAATTCTGAATTGTCACCTTATTCAACTTTCGGTAATCTACACACATCTACATTAAACCATCCTTCTTATTCACAAACAGAACTGGAGCTCCCAAGGTAACATGTTAGGGTGAATGAAACCATTCTACAATAAGTCCTCTAACTCGATCCTCAACTCCTTGTGCTCCGATGCTGACATCCTATATGGTCCGCTATAAATTGGTTGAGTCCCCGGAATCAGCTCAATGATAACCTTAACCGCTCTCAATGGTGGTGATCCTAGCAAATCATCAAAGAACACTTTTAGAAACTCATAACAATAGGGACATCCTCAACTTAACCATCATCCTAAACTCTGGCTCAACCATAGCCGTGTACGCCTTCATCTCTTGTGACGTCGCTAGTCTACCTCGAGTGATAGGTAATGCAATCAAAACTCCAGCAAATGTAAACTTTGGAATCCCCTTGATGTCAAACATCACAGTCTTGCTGAAATAGTTGATCTATGTGTGATAAGATGTTAACAATCTATACCGAACATCGCGTCAAACTCCAAGTACTCTAACACTTTCAAATCAGCCGGTAGTTGATGTCCCTCAATCTCCACAACATAATTTTGGGAAATTCAGTTAGGGTAAATCTTATCCCTAGCTGTCGTACAAAGAACAAGATGTGTATCTAAGGTTTGTGCAGGTAACCCTATGTAACGGCCTAAAAACTTTAACCGTGTTTATGTCTTTACACAGGCTCGACGACCCGTACTGTGGAACCCACATCGTGATGTGTCCGTTTACCGAGGTAAGGGCCGAGGTACATTTTATTTTTGTGGTGATGTATGCTAGTGTATTGTATTTGTGTTGATGATTAAGTTAATTTTCTACGGGTGTATAGGTATCGAGACGAGCGAGTGACGCACCTCGAGTTGCGTATCGACGTGGGACCGAGGTAGCGACATATTGCGGTAAGTTTAATTATTTGAATAAAATGTGAATTTATTTGGTAATGTGTGGTTGGAATATGGCCACATGAACCTTTAATAAGTAGATGGTCTATAGTTAGGCAAATAAAACATGAGGCATTGGATGTGCATCGAGACACGCGTTAACCCATCATGAGGCAAGGTGTCACATTTTTTAGTCACTCACAACTCACAAGTGACTTGGGGGACAAGTGGGGCAATGTGCTTTATGTGATGAGCCTCGGGATACGTGTGCACACCAAAATCTAAGGCTAAGGTTTAAACATACATATAAAAATAAGTGATTATCTTCTTATCCCCACCACCTCACCAAAACAAAAAAAGAAAGAAAACAGAGACAATCGAGAGAGGAGAAGAGAAGGAAAAATCGTTGTGGTGGTGTAAGTGAAGGAGAAAGAGAACCCGAGCCGAACAAAGGTGAGGTTATTGTTTCAGTTATGGAGTGGAGTGGTGTCGATGGGGTGTTTGGAAGGAGCTCGGGAGAGTCATCTCCCTCCCTACAAGCTAGGGTGGATCGCCAAACCCAGCTCGTGACCAAACAAACAAACAAACAAAAAAATTGTCTCCCCAACGAACCAGGGAGTCCCTAATTCGTTGGGTAAGATGAAGCCCAAACGGGCTGGGCCAGGCCAGGCCACGGGCCTGGGCCAGGCTCGTCCCATAGGGCGAGCCAGGCCCAGCGTCCCTGGCCAGGGTCGGGTCGACCCAAAACAAAAAGAAAAAAAAAGTGAAAAAAGAAAAAAAAAAAAAAAAAAAAAAGGAGAAAAAAATGGAAAAATTCCAAAAAATTTGGGAAAATTCTCGAAAAATTATATTTCACAAGATAAATAGAAAATAATGAGTTTCTATGAAAAATAAAATATTTGAAATTTCAAACGAGCATTTTACGGGGGTTTTACCTCGAAAAGCGCGAAATGGGATAATTGGCCGAAATTAAAAAAAATTAGAAACTTGTATCGACTTCGATTTAGTCTAAAGTGATCCATTATAAATGTTAGGGAATTAAGGGGAGTACTCAAGCATTTGGACACACATTTCGAAGTGTCGAGGAATCAGATAAACTAGGACAAACGTGTTAAGTATAAGTATAACTGTGAGAATTTTATATTTCATTTCATTCATATTTATTGCTTTATTGGTGTATTGGTAGACATTACTACTTGAACTCGCACATCTTATTGTTCTTGTATCTATTCATGGATGAATATTGTGACATGATGCCTTGTGAATTGTTTCATTGTTTCCGATTCCTACACTTGATGTCATTCTTGAAAAAATTGATGTAAAGAATGCTAATAGAATAATTTGGATTTAAGTAGACCTGTATTCGATTTCCTTTTGGTTTCGTGGCCTAACTGATCTTGGTATCCTAGAATTTGGAATTATTTGTCCTTGAAATTAAAGTAGGGATTATCTAGTGTCCATTACACGAGAGATGCGCGGTTCACGGGGACATGGGTCTACCGGGGTTCCACCACTCACCACTACTCTTACGCGACACACGAGTTATGGGGCTCGGGGTGGTCGGCAAATGAGATTGATGTTATAAAACCTAGAGCGTTGCTCCGCTATTTATGTAAGATATGTTAAGCGCAGCTCCATATCATAGTGGGAAATGGTAGGTGATAAGTCTCACCGCCGACCGAACGTATATCATCTCAACTTAGTCTGTGTTTGTCTCTACATCTTTAGTTGTGGTATTTACTTGCATTACTTGTTTCAGCAATTTATTTCGCTTATTGTATGTTTTTAAATACCATTCATATTTTGGAAATGTGGCATGAAATTCTCTAGTCAGTATTTAAATATCACTATACTCACCGTCTAGTTTGTGACGATGGGTGTAGGTCCGTCAAGCAGCAGCAGACCGGGGAAGGAGAATATCAACTACTTCTTTTGAGCGGTTGACGACTCTCCTTACTCATTTTGTATGTCTCGACTTTCATTGTATTATTTTTATTTTATGTCATTTTGGGTTGACATTGGGTTGAGTTAATAGTGTTCTATATGTACGATAATATGATATTGTCTTTTCTTGGTTTTCCATACTTAGGAGTTTTGAATCATAATAGTTTCCGCATGATCTTTAAATAATATGAAATGATAATATAGATGAATACATGGATTCAGAGTAATATAGGGACGAAAGGCTGACTAATACATAATTAAGTCTTATGTTATTTGAATTAAGGCTTGATTACGGGATTAAGCCGGGCGGTGCCCCGTTTAGACGTAGGGGTCGTCACACCCTAATTCTCCTACCATGCTTCCAGAAATAAAAGACAATATGCTACAAAAATCCATCATAATATGCATAGAAATAGCACAAACGGATAACATACCCTTAACAAGCTGTCTAGTCGCCTCCCGTCTGGCTATGCGACCCCAAAAACTCCAGTCTGGGCCTTATCTTTGGCATGCTCCGTTTTTAGTAGTAGTGGTGATGGTCTGATACAATCAGCCATAATATACCCCGTTTGAAACATCGGTAACATGTATGAGTCTCTGATCAACCAGAACTTCTCTGACTCTGTGCTTGACCCTGACCTCGACTCTGGCCTCTCTGACCTCTATCCTGCCTATATTGTTATCTAGGATGATCAACTAGTGCAGAAGCCATAGAATATGCCGCTTGGCAATCACCATGTCGATCTTTGTCGCCTCTACGACCCTGTTCAAACTGCCAATCACCTCGAAGAGGTCTCTAGCCCTGTCTCTATCGATCTTGCTCTCTCATATGTCTCTTCGGTCTCTGATCAGATCGAGAACTTCAAGTTGGCCGACTTTGTTGACCCTGTAGCGTAGCCTGAATCGCTAATCGATTGGCCCTCTGAACTAGGTATGTCTCGTGTGCAAGGGACCTATCGTAGATCTCTACTAGAGTACGAGCTCCACTAGATACGACCATGTTCGCGATCCTCTCATCCAGACCTCAAACAAAATAGTATATTTGAAATCGGTCATACCGTCTTTGTCCATCGAGGATGACAGTAGATAACGGTACCTCTCCATGTATACTGTGACAAACATATCACCCTTAACCAATGACAAAAACTCCTTCCTTAATCAGACTTTGACCTCTATAGGTATGTACTTGTCCATAAACAATGCTTGGAACTCTGCCAAATTAGTCACAACATGATGAGTTGCGATGTAGATAGTCCACCATATCGCGGCATCAGCTCTCAAGCAGAAACTCGATAGCTCGGCCGATCAATCTCCTCAACCCGAAGCAAGTCATGTAGTCGTTCATAAGATAAAATATAACACGTATATCCCCTTATTTCTACCAATCTCACATAATTTCCCAACTAGTACTCTAGACAATTCCATTTGGGTTTCCACATTTACAGTTATTCATCAAGTTTATCCTCGAATTATAACACAATTGTAACCATATTAGAGTAAATTTACAATTCTTTGAGGTTCACTAACCTTGCTCTAATACTAAAACATAACAACCCATTTTCCAAATGGACCACCATAGGGGACACGGCGGGTCCATAACCTGGCTTACCAGTGTCATTGTGTCCCAAATGTTATTTCTTCCACCATTTAATCATTATTAACCTAAATAAATAACAATTTATTATTTTAATTGTTACAGAACTCAAGTAATATGTTAAGATCATTTGAAACTATAATAAATCATAGCGGAAGTCTTTTATCATAACAATCAAAATATTAAACATTATAGTCATGCATTTAACTCTGATATCTAGTGTGGAAAACCCATATGCTAACATATATAAAAAATATAGTGTCAAGAAGTGTCTCACAAGCCCAAATTCCCAAAACAAAAACAATGTATATGTAATACAAACGTACAAGCCCGACTCAATATCTCCGAATCAAAGGTACTCAGGAAGCTTGCCTTTGCCACGACTTATACTAGGGTCTGCACTCAAGCCATCACAAAAAGGCAGATGACGAGTCCAAAGTGAATATGCCCAAGAAAATTAAGTGAGCAATACGGAAAGTAAATACTCGAATTTAAACAAAACTATTAAATAAATATGCGAAAATAAATACAGACAATTATGCTCATCGCATGGATAAATAATAGTGAAAGCTCAAAGTGTGTTCTTATAACCTGGGGTCAGACTAGCGCCATACTTTGGACTCCCTACAGACTACTGCTGGTGAGTAGCACTCAAGTAAGGTCAGATCTGGATCTGCTAGGTGGTCGACGTAGAACCAACGACTCACCCACACGTGCCTTGATGAGACTCTCGGGTCGACTTATTCATCGAGATCCCTAGCAAACGTGTTACGGTCTAGTGGACATACACACAGAAATGGCACGGAGAGAGAGCCTCAACGTCCATCCAATAAATCACACCAAGAATAGAGTGTTGAAAGACATAATATGAATTCAAAAGCAAAATAAAGTATTGCTCAAGAAATTTCAGTCGGGATATTACACACATCAAACCACACTCCGTGTCCCAGTAAATAACCCTCCAGTCTGGCTCCGCCGAATCCTCGATATCCAAATTACGCCCGAAATGACATATTTCCATTTATAATTGATTTTAAGACAATTGGATATGTTTTATGTCACTTAACAAAATTGTGTAAAATCTGCAATATCTAGCACGTTAGATTCCTAGGCAACTAAACGTTTTTCGCCAAGAAGAACATTAGTGCATTATATTTCTACCTAGCATGCTAATCGTCATCCAACATGTTAATAATCTCATTAGCACTCTAATCACATTCTGGATAGCAGTTTGGCTTAAAATCCTGGGTTTTAAACTCTACCACCACCACCAAAGAACAACCCAACATAAACCATTAAACTTCATAGCACTTAAAACCCACCAAAACAACTACTTAACAGCCACTTAACAATCCATATTGGATTCACATCAACACCTCAAAAATTTAGACCAAAAAATAAAGAAAATTGAGGTGGTTGTGAATCTCACCTTGCTTTGATGATTTAACCACTCCAAGCTCCTCAAATGATCAAATCTAACACTCCAAAACCCTTGTTTCTTGAGCTTAATTTTCAGATTTTGAGATAAGGAGAGAGAAAAAATGGTGGAATGAAAGTCAAATGTAACTTTTATAGTCCACTTAGCATCTCTTCTCACTTGTACATCTCAAGGCAATCCAATGAACTCCATTTGCTCCATTTCCAACCTCCAATGATTCCAAATATGACACCAATGGCACACTTGTCTTTGTTCTTAACCTAAAAAGTCTTCTTTTGGGTGTTCGAACGCCCGATTTTACGTCTTGAAATGTGACATACACGTACTACTATGTCCCTAATCATCATATATACATTACATATTATTATTTAACTCATTTTAATTCATGTCATGTGTTTATTATTTCCCCAGGCCTATTATTTAGTCTTTTAGACTGCCGGTACTCGCGTCGCACGCATATTGAGGCGAATACTTAACACACAGTCTCGCACATCAAATGCAATATAATCACAAATTACGATGTCATTTAACCAATGTCAACGTAAACATCGTAAATTAGATAAATCAACACATAAAATAACTATTTACCTAGCTCCAAACGCGCACTAGTTTAGCTACGGTCCCACGAGCATCTGAGATGTCAGCCACGTCTGCAACCACGTCGTTATAACGACAAATTAAATTTTAGCTGTTACACTCCATATCATATACTATTTCATTTTTTTATTGTTGAGATATTTAGTCAAATGAAATAGGATGCTATTAGATAGATGTTTAATGATATTATAAAGTTAATTTCCTTTGTGTATTAGTATGTAATTACATTGTTAGAATCTTAAACTGTGCCATTTCTTGGGTATGAAAGTACTTCTTGTATCTAGAACCATGATATGATAGAGATTGACGCAGCACACGGGGTCACTAGACTTCTAGGATGGTCGGGATCTCTCCGCTATCTTGTGCAGCACACGAGGTATTGGATCCAGGTTTGTTGGCGAGCATATATCACAGATGACTGACAATTATGAAAATTATAGAGGCATAGAGCTCAGCTCCGACCTTCAATAGAGATGTAGTGCTCAGCTCCAATCTTATATATTGGAAAAGGCATTGGTGATAGGACTCCTGGCCGACTGGCCTTAAATCATTAATACTTAACCGAGTGTCAGTTTCATATTGTTTAACTAGAGTATCTTATAGCATGATTCTTTTTCGGCATAGTTGCTATTATTATGCATGCAAATACTTGTTGTATATTTATAAATATGAACAAATGTCCCTTAGTGTTACTTTCTACTTTCATGTACTCATCGTCCTTTTTATGACGGTGGGTGCAGATCTATCGAGTAGCAGATCAGGCAAAGAAAAAATCGACGACTACCTCTTAGCCAGTGGAGCACTGCTACACCAGATTTTATAGGTTTTTTATTTTGTTGTATGACTTTTATATGCCTTTCATATACTTTTAGGATTGTATATATTATGGGTTGAGAAGTAGTACCCTGAGTAGATACATGATGATATATTATTGTTGTTTCATTATATATATGCATGTGATCTTTATTTCATGGTTTTTCACATTATAAGCTATCATGCTAAAAGCTTCAGCTAAATTGTTAAAACTTCCGCTGAATAAAATTTAACTTGGTAAGATTTTAATTAACTCCAATTCATTAATTGACATAATAAAATAAAATACTTATTCGAAAAAAATTAATATGTAAGTAGAAAAGATTTTGAAATAAGGCTAATTAATTCGTTGTTAAGTCTTATGTGGTGAGATTATGACTTAATGACATGATTAGGCCAATTTGAGAAAGGGTGATCACATGCACACACATATAAACATATAGTACAAACATAAAAATCAATTAAATTATTTAATTATACCTCGGTGTCAACACTTGAGTATCAACCGAGTTCGCTGCTTAGGACTGGCCATCGGTCACGATCCTACAAAGCATACGACTATAACTAGATTATTTGGGTCATTACACAATCATTATGTGAACCCTTGCGAAGGCAAATCTACATTGGATCCCAAGCGAACTTTTTGCGGGAGTTTCTTCATAAACCTATTTTGCAAATTTTCTTTATATGATTGTAAAATATAGATTCCAGAAAAAGCCCCCAAACCCAGTCCATAAGCTATATGAAACTAAATATAACTATTAACATGACATAAAAGATAAACTAAGTGAATTCCTACTTATCTCGATCGCACTTCCTAGTTTTTTTTAACTTTATCAATGTCTCAGACATCTCTATTTGTTTCTCCGGGTTAAGGACCTAAAACCAACCAATTGGTATTAATTAGTAGACCATTTTGAGATGTTTAAGAAACCCTAAATATCCCATAAACTCTTAGACAAATCTAAGGATCCCAACTGCTAGAGTGCAATTTTTATTTATCTATTTGAGACTTGTACTGCAGCACAAGACTATTGTCTAAGGATAACAATCATGTCCTTACACCTCTATAAATACTTCTCAACACCACCATATTGTCTAGAATGCCTCAAAAGGAGTTATTTCATCAAACCTATAACATCCATTAATATTTTACACCATCGAATCATAATATTTACATATAAACTCATCTCATTAATGAACCAAAACATGACTTGACTATGCTTAAATATTGGACAGCAATGATGAACAAAATAAACATTTGATTTCATCATTATAAATGGGTTCAAATGATCCTAATAGCACCCCATAATGATCAACTAGTGTTGTACTTGTTCCAATCCATCATTTTCCATCACTTTTAGTCCCATTTACACTCATAAAAGTGTGATAGTTATTAGGACCGCAAGAGACCTAATCTTTTATGTTCAAATAGGTTCAAGTGAACCCAAGAAAAACACCTAAAAACCTCCTAAGTTCACTTCCAGGATTCTTGACCAAAAACTATACTTAAACCCTTTCATTTGAATGAGAGAAAAATCGAGAGAAGGAGAAGAGATTCTTACTAAGAAGTCTAGGTAGTAAGATGAGCTGATATGCTCTTTTTAATGGTGATTCTTCACCATACAATCCCTCTTATTTTCTTCTTCAATCCCTCATCTATTCTTTCGTTGGTGATGAGATGAGAAAAGAAAACTTGGTTTTCTTCTTTTTTAAGTCTTGATCTTCTCTAAGATATGCATCGCATAATCTCAAGGCTGATCTTGTAGTGTTTAAACTATCACATAATCCACTTTAAAGTAGTGTCACCTCCTACTTCTCGTGTATTCAACTTCATCCTTACATATACCATTTAATCGTCATTTATATATCCTTGCATGTATCTCGAGATAAATCATATGTTTAAGTCACTTTATGTGACATTATGTTAGATTGGCACTCATCATCACACTCATTTGTATCCTAAGACGTATCTAGTGGTCGTGGGTTTTTAGTTGCTTCAACTTTATGACTTTGGTTTTACTTTGATTTGGCACACCAAACAACATACAAACGTACGCGCATGCTAATCTAGACAAGTCGGGCTTAATCACAAGTCAAACTCGGATTAATTAGCATTCATATTAGTGTTAATCACTAGGTTAAGGACACGAGTCGTTACAGTTACAACCATTCAAAACCAAGCAAGGAACTTTACAGGGATGGGATTCAAACGGGTTGCATCTATGAAATAAAGAAGACGATACCTATTTCCTTTTTTATTTTGTTCTGCAACAAATCAACGACAAGCTAACTATCGTCACTGACTGTAGTAGATTTGTCATTGACACATTTTTGTCTTTAGATCAAATGTTATGTGTACTAATGCAGATTTCAAGGTAATGTCGCTAATCAGTCACTGAAATCAACAACAGATTAGTGACAACCATTGAGCGAAATACATGGCGGGAGAATTCAATAAAAGATATGTGACAACTTATAGATTGTCGCAAAACTTATGTTATAGATTTGTCGTAGAATAGTTGCTTCATGGTCAAATGGGTGAAACGCCTTTAGACCTAGTATGTCGCTAGTTATTGTTGCTATTTCATCATTTTCTTGTAGTGGGTAAAATATTGTATCAATGGATTATTCAAAACTTACGTTTTTGAATTTGTTCAAAGAAGATTGGAAAATACGAGTTCGAGTATCTAAAATGCGGGAGACTATCAATATCAATAAGAACGAATTTATGAGCTTGGCATGCTTTTGATTGATTAAGTAACAATATTTTTTCTTATATCTTCTTTTATAATTTATTATTTTTTGTTTTTTTACTTATCTACTTGTAATTGTTATTTTAGGAAAATGTGATGCACGCTACCATTAGGAAAAACCTTGTAATAAAAGCACTAGACATTATTATTAGAAGGAGGAATTTATACGATAAGAAACTTCAAAGTTAGTTTGAACTCTGGACACTTTCAACCAGTTGTAAATGAGCATAAGAACTTTTTCTAGTTTATGACTACATTAAAATGTCTCGATGATGGTGTTGTTACAGGATTCTGATGCATAAGTTTCACTTCGTTTCTAAAGAAACTATTAAAGAAATAATCAATAATAATAGAATTTTAATAAGTAGATCTATTTACGTAATAATAATTTTTCAACAAAAATTACAAATACTTTAATGAGAATGTTTCCATTTGTATGATATGTGTGATTGGTTGTTTGACTGATGTTGGTGGTGGTTATAATACCATATTTTAATTTTCTACTGCATCAACTAATAGTGATGATCTAATGTATCCTACAGAGTTTCTAAAAAAATTACAATTTTTAGGAGTTCTTAATCATGATAAGCAATTACAAGTAGGTGTACCTATTATGCTTCATTGAAATCTAAATCAGGCAGATGGTTTATGCAATGGAACAAGGCTATTAATTGTGCATCTTGCTAAATGGTATGTAACAACAACTATCATTTCACGAGCCAATATTGGTCGTACGATGACGATTCCAAGAATCAACATGTCACTTAATGAAACAAAGTGGCTATTTAAATTAAATAAACGTCAACTGCCTTTAGTCTCATGTTTTTCTATGACAATCAATAAAAGTCAGGGACAATCACTAAAATGTGTGGGGTTATTCTTGCTAAATCAAGTATTTACCTATGGTCAATTATAATTAGACGTATCTCGAGTGACTAGAGGAGACAAATTGATGATATGAAATGCAGATGATGAATTTCAAGACTCGACATATGTAAAGAACATGGTTTATCATGAAATCTTCTAAAATACTAGCACTTCAGATGATGCCAATGAGGTGATTTTTTAATATTATATTTTCAATAGCTTCTTATACTTAATATCATATGCCTTATTTAAAATTTATTTTTTGTAAGAAAGGAATAGAAGAAAAAAAAAACAAGATGTGATGAGACACTTACTTCAAGTGTATTATGTTATGTTGTATTAACATGTAACCTTCTCTCAATAAACTTAATAATGATGGGTTAATAAATTAGGGAGATTAGTCAGTTTTTTAGATGAAAAAATTTATGTATGATTAAGTCGAGTTTATTAAATGTTTTTATTAATGTATTAGGTATTTTTACATGTTTTGTGGTGATGTTTTTACGTGCTTTTGTTTCAATTACATTAGTTTTATGTTACTTATAGGTGTTATTTTGCGTTTTTCAAGGTTTTAGATGTGATTGAGCAATTTGGTGATTTTTGGAATAATATTGGTGATTTTTCAAATATATTTTTGGAATAAGATACTACACAATTATTTTTTATATTTATTCCTCAATACGCTCCATTTTGCCTGCATGGGAAGCGTGGGTCTGCGACTAGTTATTAATAGTATTGATTTTTTTGGTAGTTTTTTTTTTTTCCTTTTTTGACAAAAGCCCAACGTGCAAAATGTTATTTCATCATCAAGATCAGACATTACAAAATAAGAGATTGCCCTAAGTAAAACATCCTTCCAATGCTCACAAACATTATGATCCATAACATTTTTTGGTAATGCAATTAGAATGTATCGTTTACATTATGGGTTCCTACTCATTTAGGCAATTAAAATAAAACTTTATGCAATTAGAATAAGACTTTTTTAATGAATTAAAATTATAGGGTCTTTTTTTTGATGGGAGAATATGATATTTCTTAAACCTTCACACAATTAAAATTAGTTTTTAATCAATTTTTCATATTTTTTTATTTTTTGGGTTTTTTTTTTCTATTTTCGATTTGTTTTAACTATTTTTTACAACAATAAAAATGACAACAATGATCCAAGCATTCAAAACTATTTTATGAAATTTTCTTTGATTAAAATTATTGGTCTTAATAAAAAATTGAACGAGGATTTTCTACAATAGTAATTGCCTACGATATAAATTAATTAGTTCTAACATGTGTTAAATTTAAAAAGAGTTTAACAATGTTAACAATATCTAACACTGGGAGTATATACCTAAATTTAACCTTGTTATTGATATCCTTATCCAGCTCATCTAAGGTATGGATAACAAAAGTTTTTTTCTAATATGTTTATGTACTTATTAGAGCAAGGTAATTCTAATAAGTGAGGGTTAAGTATGCGGATTGAAATGAGTACGTGTGTTAGTATCATAAACATGTACGGGTAGGAAGAATTTTGCTGGTTTTCTGCCCAGTTTACATCTTTAGTAAAGTTGGGATAACAACTAATTCTTTGAAAAACAAAATTAAAAATATAATAGTGACTATTTTAATTAAGAAAATTAAAAAATAAAATAGTTACTATTAGTACAAAAAAAATAATCGCATGCTAATTAAGATTCGATAAAAGTTAGATACTTTGGTGTTGCTCGAAGCACGGGTTGTTGATTAATTTTAACAAGGGAAAGATTGAGTAATCTATTTTTTTTTTGTTAGAGTGTAACTTACTTTTAATACCTATATTTAACAACCACTTGTTACAGTCATTTGAATTTGATATTGAGGTGTTTTTTTTGTGATAATAATGTTGAGATGTTAGTACATGAAAGGATTTTAACAATTATGGCCTGTTTGGTTCGTGGTATTAGCTCGGATTAGCTACACTGGACTAGTTAATCCGCTGTTTGCTTGGAGTATTAATTAGGCCAACGGACTAGTTAAGAGGCATGGTAGTGGATTAAATAATACCACCAATATTTGTGGGATTAGCTAATCCTTAGTGGGTGGTGGAGGAGATTACCACTTTACCCCTCCCATTAAAACAAACACCAAACATACAACCGCATCAAGCTTCGTTTTAATCGTCCCCGTCCGTGTTCATCTTCTCCGCTGTAGCCGCACCTCGGTTCCCTGTTTTGGCCGCCGGCCGTCTTCGTTCTCCCTCTCCGTTTTGCATCGACGCCGGAGAAGAAGCGAGAGGAGGAAGATCG
Organism: Stephania yunnanensis; assembly: GCA_039657365.1. NCBI lineage: Eukaryota > Viridiplantae > Streptophyta > Magnoliopsida > Ranunculales > Menispermaceae > Stephania > Stephania yunnanensis. Next base: position 44,458,356 of record CM077585.1, on the reverse strand, counting down.
TGAACCACAAGACGCCGGTTTGTGCGAGAAGGAGAGGAGAAACCCTAAGCCGCGTTCAAACAGCTCGACAGCCTTTCTACTAAATCGAACCAAATTCAAATCGATTATTTTGAGGTATTCTTCTTCGCTTTGTCAATCATTTGATTAAGGTATTCAAATTTTTCTTGTTCAATGTTCTCTATATCTATATAAAATATATAACTCGTGAATCTATTGAATTTATCAATTGTGGCAAGCACAAGAATCAATATCGTAATGTTGATTTTATTGAATTGACAATGCATCATATATGCATTAGGTACATCATGATTCTAACGACAACCTTAAAAAATGCTTGATGAAGATCATAACTTTGTGATTTACCTTACATATTTCTAATATAAGGCACAATATTCTTGACAAGAGGAAGCAACTTCTCAATTGTGGTTGTGAACTGCAAGACTTGATCTTGTAGAAGGCTAGATTGCCAACATGGTCATCATGTCATGCGACAATAGAAAGTCCAAGCTCTTGTTAGGCATGTACTCAAATATTAACAATTTTCTTTCTTCTTCAACATGAACAAATAAATGCATGTTTGGTTGAATTTGAAATAGATTTCCCAACAATGGATTCAAATTCTTCAAGCGGTGGACCTCGTGCAAGGGATTTGGTAATGAACCACATCCACATTTGTCTTCGATTCATTGAACTCCTCGTACAAATGTTCAGAGTTTTGGCAAGTCGTAGGCGTCGTGTCGAACGAACATACGAACTAGGTTATGACAAGCATCGACAAATAATCCACAACCTCGTCTACAAGTCCGATGAAACTTGCTACAAAATGCTTCTGATGGGAAGGAAGCCATTTGAAAAATTGCGAGATATGTTGTACGCACATGGAAAGTTGAGGGATAAGCGTTGTGTGCTTGTCGATGAGCAATTGGCCATAACCCTCCACATTCTAGGGCACAACATACGCAATAGGGTCATTTCAACATGGTTTCAAAGGTCGGAGAAACCGTAAGTAAGGTCTTCAGAGAACAATTCGCGCGCTCATACGATTGCACCGTATGCTTTTGAAGCACCCCCGTCCCAATTGGTCCCAATGAAAATGATTTGAGATGGAGTTGCTTTCAGGTACAAATATGGCACTTCCTCGTTCACTTTGCTATAGTCATAGAAATTCTGATTCGTTATATAATTTATGTAATTAAAAATTTTGGTCAATGTAGGGATGCCTCGGTGCTATTGACGGGACGCATATACCAATCATCGTTCGTAACAATCAAAAGGCTCGATTTAGGTGTCGGAAAGGCTTCCCAACGATGAACGTCATGTGCGCTTGTACACCATCTAAGCTAATTACATACATCCTACCGGGTTGGGAAGGGTCGGCTGCCGATGGGAGAATTTTAAGGGATGCTTTATCACGCCGAAATGGTTTGAAAGTTCCTAATGACAACTACTATTTGGTCGACGCTGGGTATTCTAACTGTGAAGGGTTTTTGGCACCTTTTCGGGGTCAACGATACCACTTATCCGAGTGGGCAAGTGGCAATCATCCAAAGACAAACACCCGAAGAAGTTTTCAATATGCGTCACGCAAAGGCAAGAAACATTATTGAGACTTGCTTTGGAGCGTTGAAACAACGTTGGGCTGTGTTACGTAGTCCTTGTTTCTACGATGTGAAAATGACTACACTTATTATCATTGCATGTGCTGTTCTTCACAATTTCCTAACAATGGAGGTACTTGATGACTTATTAGATACCATGGTGGTTGAGGGCCAAGAGTTGGGGGCCGAAGACGACGCGTCGAATGAACCGCCTGAAGTCATCAGCCAAGTTGGACCAACTGATGCGTGGACTGCATTTCGCAACAACCTTGCCATAGATATGTGGGATTCTTACCATTGAGAGGAGACGATTAATGTCGAACACAATTGAAGTTAATGAGTTTTTTTTTTTCCTTTGGTTGGCTACCTCTTATGTGCCAAGAATATTTATGTGTGAACCCCGTATTGTTTTTATGATCATTGTTAAGTACTTCGGTTTGAATGAATATTTTTTTTTTTAAGTGTCATATGTTAAGTATAATTTCAGTTCTGCTTGTGATAAGAAACGACATGTTTTATGCAGGACATGACAATCAACTTGAAATGGTACACTGTGTTTCGTGGTTGGGACCCTGGTGTATATGGAACGTGGTACGAGTGCTACAAACAAGGGATAAACTTCGACGGATTCCACTATGCTCACTTCGACACGAAGGAGGAAGCAATAGCCGGTTTTGACAGGTACAACCATGCTGCGACAATTGAAAGGGAGGTTCACGATCAACTTACACTGGAGGAAGCTTTAACAGAACTAGGTGAGATCCCCCACCACCGCTACCACCGCGAATGTGGATTGAAGAGTTGTACGAGGCGAAAGGAGTACCTCTACCACGATCACCATCTATTGACGAGGAACCCCGTATTGACTTGTTCCCTCGAGACCGAACCCTTTACCAAAGAGTTGGCTCGGGTTATGAACTCGTTATGGAACCATGGTGGTCCGACTAGATGTATTCTCAGTGTTCGATGATCTTGTTGGAACAAGAAAACATTAATCCATGTAGTAGACTCAATGTATGGAGTTTGGCATATGTCAATGTTTGATGCATTAGTAACTGCTGTAAATAAATGTGATTGGCAGCGTTGAACATTGCTTGCAATTTTGAAGGCATAAACAAGAACTGCAACTTTTGAGTGACATTGTTATTATATTCTCGCCATAAACAAGAACCGCAAATTTTGAGTGCAAATATTAGAGTTTCAATTCTTTTCAAAACCGCTTTGATCGAATGAATTGAGACTTTGATCTCGTGTATGAATATCTCTTATTGCTTCTCTGTTTGTTTTGTAGTTAAGTGTGAATGTTTGAATGTAGCGTAACTAACTATAACAAAATTTCACTGTGTGTTATGAAGATCTCTTATTGCAACTCTGTATGTTTGATGTGAAGCTAGCGTAATCGACCCAAAAAACATACAAATACCATAAAAACCAGCTTCTCAAAAGCTTGCATTTTGTTAGTGAAGGTCACCCAAGAGGGGGTGAATTGGGTTACCGAGTAGTTATTACCGAGTAGTTATTAAAGCTTGATTTCGAAAAGTCAAAAATTCTGGCAATGGGTAATTAGCGCGCTAATTCTCAGTAATTAGCGCGCTAACTGCAGGGACCTCAAAATAATTAATTTATCCCTTTGTGTTAGCGACCCTTAAACTCGTCCGGGACCTAACCAACCCTTATATAACATGTTATACATGTTTATTATGAATCATTAAGCTTACTTGGGTGGTCCGGATAATTTTACAAACCCCGAAAACGGAAATTCAAAGTTTCACAACTTATTAGGGGCTTTTCTGCAAATTTTCGGTTTTCTTTTTAAATATATTTCAAAAACGAGTTTTTCTTTTTCAAAAACATTTATAATGATATTCTAAAATGTCATTGACCATTCACACAGGGTTTCACATTGTTTAACCTCTTTTACCTAGTTAAGTGTTTAAAATCCACTTTTAAACTTTGAAATAAACTTATAACTTGGAGAAATGATTTCGAAAACTTGATGTATGCATGAACTAATGCATTTGGCTTGCGTGAAAGAATTTGTGGAGCTAGCATAACAGATCCAGATTACTGCATTTGTTAGAAACTCATAATTTTAGACAGTCTGACAAAGATATTGAAATCATTCAGCATGGGAGCATTTGTAAAGGCAAGAAATGGATCAAACATATATAATTGATTAGGCATTCCAGCTTCATATACATAGCTTTTTGCGCTTACATATAGATAAAGTTATCTGCAATTTGATATTACATATACTTGTCACTAGCCAAGATCTTGTGTCAAAAAACAAACCACCAAACAACATTGTTCCGATCCAAAAAACACAATTTGGTTCAACATTGCTTCCATCCAAAAAATGAGTACCAACAAGTCCTAAGTCAATTAAACATCGCATGTAGCCAAGGAAGTCCGGACTCCGGTTGCAAAGTCATGAATGCGCCATAAGCTCCACGCGACCCATAATCTTGCTTTGCCATAAATTGCTCTCTCAACGTCTCACAATTCGTGGACTTCGCAATAGCATTAATGAAAGATTCACGCAAGTCGTGTTCAACACGAATGGCACTAGTCACCTTGGAGATTTCGTTCGCAACGATTTGTGCCGCCGCCACCATTTGGTCACCAATATAAACATCATTGCTCACCTTTCTCTTCTTCTTTGCTTCATTCCCACGACCATCACCGTAGTGGTCCGCGTTCTCGATGATGTGGGAGTAGCATCAAACTCTTCAATGGGCACCGTTAATGGCTCACTAGTACTTGCTGGAGTCGTGGACATCGTTTACATCCTCAAAAGCGTCCTCTCGGTGCACGTGCTTCCTCGCTCAGGGCTTGGCCATTCCCAAAAATGATACAACAATTTTCGTAATGCGGGAATGACTTTAGACGCCAAGGTCTTGCTTCCGGTAGTTCTCGCATCCAAAGGGTACTAGATTAGTCATAACATTTGGATGAAATAACACATTATGATGCATTCAAAATAATTTCAAACTTGAAAGACAATTGCATACCTTTAGATAATCTTCCCATACATCCTCTGGGAGCGGTGACCATGTTGGAAGTCGAGTCGGCCGAAATCCGCTAGTACCATGCCGAATGCCGCATAACATATCATTCACAATGAACCAATCTTTCTTCAACGATTTCGCCTAGACTCAATATGTGGTCGAGCCTTTATCCCCGAGTTCGGACATGTTCTATTCAATGCCTCCTCAACTTTTGTCAAATAGCCGGGCTTGAAGCCATTGTCGCATTTGTAAACGCCACCGCCACCATCTCAACCATGACATTTACGAGAGCAACATCCTCTCGCATGGCTCCACTTACGTCTAGATGTTTTCGAATTGTCGGCCGAGTCTCCATGCGAATCTTCACGCGAACACCTTCCTTTGCCCTGCCCCCTTTTCTTTGTTGACGCACCTGAACATTGTTGAAGGAGCTTGGAAGGTCTACCCCTTGTCGCCGATAATTTTCTCGGGGTTGAAATGACCCTCCACTATGAATGCGTGATTCTAGTGAGCCGAGGTTGATCCATTTTACTATAAGAAAAAAGAACTTCAAGATTTGTATTGGACATCATGACTACTTTACGCATACAAAACAAACAATGATAAAACCAACACACAATCAATACGATAAATCATGCCATTTGAACCCTTACACGTCTAATGCATCTCTTTCAACAGGCCATAAGAACCCTTAGACGTCTAATGCATCATCGTCAAATTGACTTGACAAAAATGGTGAACAAAACATCAATAACAATGGGATCATGATTAGACTAGTAATATTCATGGATTAAGCTGTCCAAAATTATATACTAGGAGAACATGAAACTGAAACAAAGAAGCAAATATATCTGCCACAATCGCAGAGGTGCACGTTCGCCATATTGACACTCGCAAATGGAGTCACATTTCGACCACCCCTACTCTTTTCGTACTCGTCTAATAAATTTGAACTGCCATTATTCACAAGGGGTCGTTCAAGAAGACTTTCTTTTTCTTCTTCTTCTTTCTTGCCAAACAATGCAAAGATAGAGGAAGAACAAACCCGCCGCAACGAAAATTACATCCAAAATCCATAAATGAATAGGTAGAAACCGATGTTTCGAATACAAAACAAGATCTATAAGAAGGAGAGAACATGAAAAGAGGAAGAAGAACCCCCACCAAATCCTTAAAATTAAGGGGAACTTCCTTTCCCTTGAAGTGGCTGAGCATACAAGTAAGCAAAGATAACAACCCAAGCAAGAGTTCTAAATACTAAAGCTAACTGAATTGCAACATCTCCATCAGACCATCCATTGGCATGCCAACAAAAATACTTCAAAACACACACAGTACTAGATAAAAAATTGACAGAACCAAAGAGGAAAAAAGGGTACTTCTGTAACACAAAAACCTACATTTTTTTCTAATTTCCGGACCATTTACAAGCTTGTTGGTTACTCTATTGCTTGCCCAATACACAGATATAACAATCAACAATACAAGATGAGCAGAAGCATAGGAACCCATGTAGCGTCCTCTCTGTTTTAGCATAGAAATTAAGTTACCCAAGAAAATTAGATTGGAGGAGTGTAAGAACATCACCATTAAACCAAGTTGTTTGCTTGTTCAAAACCAAGTGTTTTACCTCCTATGTAGTCAATCACGACAGTGTTCAAGAGATTCCACGAGCAGCAGCAGCGATCACGAGCAGCAGCAGCAACTTCTTCTTCCCGCGCAGCCGATCATCTACTTCTTCAGCAAAGAGTGACAAATGTGTGAAATTGGGGTTTTGGTGTTATTTATATAAGGGTATTTTGGTAAATGTACATATACAACCTCATTTAATCCCAACCTTAAAACTCCCAACCAAACAAGATACACAAATGGGACTAAACTATCTAAACCCATGTGCTAGTCCCATCACTAAATAATCCCATGTGTTAGGATTAACTAATATTTGAACCAAACAGGCCATTAGGGTTCCAAAGTGGACACTCTTGAATTTCCGTTTTAACACTAGGACAATACTATTGTTTTTTTTTTCTACAAGGAAAATACTATTATTACCCAACCAACAACACTCGTCCACGGCTAAAGCTCATCCGCGAGCTGGATAAGCATCATTTGACCAACCTAAAATGTCCGCAAGGCTTGAAATATCCCAATTTGAGGGCATTTCAGACATTCCATACCTTAAATAGCAAAACCCTACCTCCAACTCTCAAATACTTTCGTAGTGCCTCTCTCTCTCTCTCTCTCTCCAGAGTCTCTGTCGCCCCAATCTCCCAACTCGCTGCTCGCCACTCTCGCTCATCTCATCGTTTTTTTTTTTCTCTCTCTCTGGCGCTCCATGTCTATGCATTGATGACGGTTACTATACTTTTGAAAACAATTAGGTTTGTTTTCAATCTTAATCTCTCTGAATCTCCACTCCTCTAAAGGGGCAACGATCTTCTATTTACTCTATCTTTTAAGTTCGTTTTTTTTTTTTTTTTTTTTACTTTTATAGTTTTATTTATATAGATTTACATATTAGAGATATAGATATACGTGTCTTTTGTCTCGAGTTATTTTTGATGAATTGATGCTCGAGTTGAAATTCAGGCAGCCCTCTTTCCCAAAACTAAAATAGAAAAGAGGGTGTTAATCAACTCGCAAAGTAAATGTTCTTCTGCTCTTCAGACTTGCTTATATTCAATCTTTGAAGTGAGTCTAGTAACGCCTGAGCACATCTCTTCCTATCCCTCTGACCACGTAAACGCCAAGTTCCTTTGATTGTGCATCTAGAGTTGTTTGCACGCATGTCGAGGTTGTTTCAATGCTCAAATGACAAATTTAAGGTTTTTATAATTTCAAGAGATAAGTAGTGTAAATTAGTTCAAGTAATTACATAATTTGGTTTAATGTGCTCGGTCTTTAGTTGTTTGCGGTAGATGCAGACTGCAAATTAATCTACAATTCATTTTTATTTTTTTTTTGGCTTTAAGAAAATGCAGCTGAAACACAAAAAAAAAAAAAAAACTGCTTCAATCTATTGTAATTTGACTAGTATAGTGTGTTTTTGACGATTTTAGTAGTTCAGTGCGCTTTTGAGGAGACTGTTGCACATCCCTAGTAGGGGGTATTTCTTGAGATGGAAATGTATTAATAGTTTTTTGTTGATTTGATGTTAGAGATGCAAGTAGGCATGATTAAGATACTTGTGAAAAGAATGATTTGGGAGCCAGGTGAGGTTAAATGTCAGTTTGAATTTTTACGCTTTCACTAAAATGTTTATCCATGGTTTAGTATATATGTTGTTCACTTTTAGGTTTAAAGAATTTCATCTCTGCGTATTTAACTTTAGCCTAAGTCAATACATTTTTTTTTTTATCATAATTAGGAGCTCTTCACTTGTTGTGGTAAAATCATATGCTAGTGGAGTTTCTTTAGGGTGTGTGCTTGTGTAATGTTTCCAATATTTGCATTTCTTTATTTTATGATTTTGCTTGATCTAGTTATACATGATGTATGCAATTTAGGCTCAATTGTGCACTTTCGTATGAAATGGTTGGCTCGAGAGGCATTGGAAATATTTTGTAAGTATTTACAACTTAATAAGTTAATAGATTATTTAAATAGCATTTCTTTTTTTAAATAAAAAACATTGAGGACCGCTAAGGGCACCCTACCATTTCATGAAGGCACTCAACTTATTTGTAAAAATTTCAGCAAAAATGGAAAAGATCATTTTGCCACTGTATATTCAAACCCCTCAAATCATTTTGACAAGGAGTTAGGGCACCCCACCACTAAGCTTAAACCACAAAGTCACATTGCGTTTGGCGAAGAGATGATCGACTCTTGCGGATTTACATCATCCGACAGCGAGGTAACAATGTTTGACAACCATATTCGGGTTTTTTAGAACTGTTTAGTTTTGTATAATTGTGAAAATGATGATTTGTTTTTCAACGTAGGGTTTGGTGATTTTTTCAAATCCGAAGTTGTTTCCACTATATAATGGATGATTGTAATGCTTCGGTGCCAGAGGAGGTCGTCCTTCCTTGAGGTAATTTTGTAAATTTTTTGTGTTTTTATGCGGTTGGGAGAAGTTTCTATTTGGGTGCGCGATTGTTTCGGCCTCGCAGGACCTAGATGTATAGTAATGTCTCGGTCATAGAGAATTGAGAGGTTTCACGTAGGTCACGGACTGGTACGACCGAGAGTACTGAATAACTCTCGGTAGTACATGAGCGAGACTCTGAAGAAAGTTTCGGACTGTACAATCGAGAACTTATTTTTTTGTGATTATGCTGTACATTTTGGTTGATTATAATGTTGCAATGTTTGTATTGCAGGTAATGCCGTTATCTATTAATTTTTTAGACTACAAGGACACTTACACTTTCTAAGTCATTCTCCTCTCGAGAAGCGGCTATTTCATGGCTTCAAATGATTGGTGGTGAGAACAAGTTTGTGTTAGTAACGAAGCGCTCGAATGCCGGGGCATTAAGCGCAGGGGAAAATGTGAAAATTGCCTTTGAGAGGTCTGTGACATATAAGGGACCGGCTCAGAGAGTAGGGAAGGAGAAAGCGGCAAAAATTTTAAAGAAATCAAGGAATGATGAAAATGCGAAGATTCACACTGGTACGAAGAAATGTGGATAATCTTTCCAAATTAACGTCAAGAAAATGCTGACTCCTTATTGTATGTCATCGTGATTTGTGGGAGGCACAATCACGACACCGCAAGAAGATTGGATAAGGGGGAGGAAGTTGAGGATGCGGGGGGAGGACTGAAAGTGACCAGCTCATGGAGATTAGTCCACTTTCGTCTTTTGCGGAGTGCGAGCAGTAAGTTGAGGATGCGGGTGGGAGGACACCAGGGTCTCCAATGGAAGGCACCCCAGTGTTGAAAAGAAAACACGATGATGATTATTCGACGAGACGGGTGGAGAGCAGATTTGAGTCCTCCACAAAGGAGGCCTACACTTCTAGGCAGAAGAAATGCATGGTTATTCCACATATGCGTCGTGTCAGTCGACGCACGCAAATTGGATTTAACATGGCTTTTGATCCTTGCTTAGAATCGGATTGGTTGCCACATGTTGAGGCCATTATCAATGTGATTTTTGATGGAAATTGTGGATATCGGTGTATAGCCTTTGGGCTTGGATTTGCTGACGTAAACGGGTGGAGAATTGTGCGTATAAGGATGTACGATGAGATTATCGGTTATGAAGACCTTTGGGCGGGAAGTGCTTGGCTCGAGTTTCGAGATTGTCAAGAATGTGGTGCATTCTCCAGAGATAAGCAAGATGGGGCATTTTTCAAAAAATGGTTAACAATTTCAGACATGAGATTGTTAGTATCTATCGCATTCAATGTCATTCTCGTCAACCTCTCGTATGGGAGTGTTTCCACATTCCTACCTTTAAGTAGTACTCCACTCGTTATTGCACAACAGACCTATCATTGCAATGACAAATGAAAGGAATATCATTTGGGTTAGTGTAAGTTTTATGATTTTTTGTGAATTGGTTTGTTTCCCCCTTAATCGGGTTTATGACAATATCTTCTATGTTCTACTGTTCACTTTGACATGTGCAGTTGCATGTGAATGCGCCGCTGCCATCCTTATATCCATCGTGGGATCGGTACGTTGAGGACCGCGCCAAATGTTGACGAGATAGATTCGTTTTTTGAGACATTGCGCTCATTGCAACTGCTGATGGTGAAGCCATCATACATGTTGTAGATTTAGATACACCGTAGTTAAAGTTTGTACCTAGAAACCTTGATAGCTAAACATTTAGAAATTTTAATAATTCCTTCGAATGTTCTATGTATATGCAAATGTTGTGTTGTATTTTAATTGTTGTTTACTTATGGATGGACCCTTTTTAGAGTCAGTTTGAATGTTACGGAGATTTATAATTAATTAAATTTTAGTGCAAATTGTCGTGCTAAATTTTCAATTTTGTATTGTTAGTTTGACATACCATAAAATTTTTTTACAAAAAGTAATGTTCAAATTCATCCATTTTTGATGTTTCGGTTAAGCAGGTTCGTGAAACAACTCATATTTTCGGTCATCCATGACCGACAAGTAGTCCAATATATCGATCGTTTACAACCGAGTCCTATAGCAAGTTATCGGTTATACACCACCGAGATGGATTGATCATTTCAATTCGCCTTACTCTCGTCCTATGACAACCGAGCCTACTGAGAACCTCTCGGAAAGTGGACAACCGAGTGTAGGACAAAATTCTCGATTGTAAACCACCGACGTCACATTACCTATCACTAATTGTAGCTCTCGTCATGTCACGCTCGAGATAACGGCAATATTCTCGGACATGCGTAATCGATACGCTGTCAACTCTTCCTGTCTATGTGGCCGAGACTGCGAGTTCTCAAAAATATTAGCTTATGGCCGAGAACTGCGATTTTTCAATTTTTTTACAATTGAACAAACCGCCACACACACATTACAACTACTTTACCAAATGTAACTTAATTCGACGATCTTCAACCGAGCCCTAATTTGGAGACAAAATCGGCTCACACATCGGATCCTACAAAATACAGAAACCTCGAACAACGAAGGAGAAACACATAGCGAGGGACGGAGAACACGATTTCGTGGATTCCTCTCACTGGTCTGTTCAAAACAAATGGATTCTTCCACGAGGAGTTCGTTGAAGGTGGTGGTGGGGGTTTGCACGGGGGTGGTGGGGTGCTCAGGGGTTTGCACGAGGGTGGTGGGGTGCAGATGAATTTCCACGAGGGGTAGTTTAGGTATTTCGGGTCTAATTTTTGGATGCCCCAGGTAAATCGATTTGTGCCCACATTAACTGGGTGCATTCATTAAATGGTGGGGTGCCCTTAGCAGCCCTCAAAACATTCTATGCCTTTTTAATTTTATTTTATTATATATTTTTTTGTTTGGTCCACTCGGAATTCGAAAGCTCATTGATCCTATATTTCGATGTTATGATAGTTCTAGTTGGAATACCGATGCGAGTATGCGACAAGTAGTGTTATTGAGACGCACTCAGTTACTCACACCTTGAGGCGCACTAAGGCCCGCGCCTTGAGACGAGGTGTAGCCTTTGTGCCTCAATGTTATGTTCACTTAGGCTTTGCAATAAGGCGCACTAAGGCGTGCGCCTTGAAGCTATGCCTCGGTGAAAATGCATATTTTTAGATTGTATTTTTTTGTAATAAAGAAAGAAAATGATTGTTTTTTACTTTTTAGTTGTTTTTTAGCGCCGCTATAGGCACCCCACCAATTAATGAAGGCACCCATTTTTTGTCATTTTCCCCTCTAAATTACATTTTGATGTAAATGACACTATTGCCATTTTATATAAACTTTCTCCAATCTTACAACTCATTTTCAAACAAATTTTGGGGTATCTCATTGCACTGATCTTTCATCTCTAACCTAAAGCCACGTATTTGTTTGTCGGACGTGTATCGATTCTTATATTTTCACATCATCCGATAGCGAGGTAACATTATTTTACAACCATATCAAGATTAAATGACGTTTATAATTTGGTTTTTGATTGTAGGATTTGATAAATTCGACCATTTCGAAGTTGTTTTCAGCTTAAAATGGACGAATGTACTGCAATGGTGCAGGAAGAGGTACAAGAAGTGGTATTCGTTGATATTTATTGTGTTTTTTTTTTCTAATTTTTCATGTTTTCAGTTGAAGTTGCACGGGCTTGATTGTTTCAGACTCGCAGTACCGATACTTATAGATAAGTGTCGGTAAAAAGACACCGATACTTATCCGTAAGTCACGGGCATGCAGTGACCGAGACACATGGAAGAGTCTGGAGTTTTTTTTATACCGAGACTTTTTCATAACTCTCGATTCTCATAGAACGAAAGTTGTTTTCAAGTCGTGGACCTACACTACCGAAAATATGGTTTTTTGGCTTTTTTGGTGAATTTGTTGTGTATTGGTGGTGAGTCCTAAATTTACAATGTATGTATTGCAGGTAATGCCGATTTCAACTTTATTTGCAGACTTCAAAGATATGTTTACTCCTTGTAGGTCATTCCAATCTAGAGAATCGGCTATTTCATGGCTTCAAATGATTGGTCGTGAGAACAAGTTTGTGTTAGTAACGAAACACTCAGATGTCGGAGGGATTAAGCGCAGGGAAATGGTCAAACTTGAATGCGAGATGTCCGGTACATTAAGGGGAATGTCACAAAGAGTAGGAAAAGCCAAAGCAGCAAAACTTGCTTTGACACCAATAACTGAAAAGCAAGAGTTAACGGGGAAAACTCAAACTGGTACAAAGAAATGTGAATGTCATTTCTTTATTAACATCAAGGAAAATGTTGATTTTTTGTAGTATGTCACTGTCATTTTTGGGAAGCATAATCACAATTCCGCCAAAAACTTGGATGGCCACTCATTTGCAGGAAGATTGGATAAGGGTGAGCAAGTGGTTATGGTGCAGGTGACTAAGGGTAATGTGAAGCCAAAAGATAACATCAACACGTTGAAGCAAAGAGATGTTAAAAATATATCAACAATGCAGACAATATATAATACACGACAAAAGTTCTGAATTGAGGATGCGTGTGGGAGGACTCAAATGTAACAGCGATTGCACACATTTGAAGTTTGTTGAATGCAGGAACGAAGATAGGATCAAAGAGAAAATACGATGAAGACGATACTTCGACGACAAGATTGCTAGCGGGTTTGAGTACATACTATCGAAAGAAAAGTCATCTAGTTCAAGAAAAAAGAAAAATAAAGTAGGGCTTAAAAAAAGTCGTAAATGTCGGGAGATCCAATGGGTATCTAAGATTGGTTATTCTCATTGCATATAATCGGATTGGTTGTTATATGCTGAGAGCACTATTGACGTGATGAGCGATAGTAATTGTGGATATCGGTTCGTTGACTCTGGGTTTGGACTTCCTAATGTCGATGGTTTGAAGTTAGTTCGTAGAAGGATATTTGATGAGATAATCGGGTGTGAAAACCTTTGGTGGGAAATGCTTGGAACAAGTTACGAGAAGGCGAAGACTGTTGTGCATTTTTCGAATGATCGTGTTGGTACCTCTTTTGACGAATGGTTGACACTTCCTGACATGGTATGTTAATATCAACGGCCTTTAATGTCATTCTAATAAACCTCTCGCATGGTAGTTGCTCAACATTTCTTTCTATACGTAATGTTACACCGTTATCGTTAGATAATCAAATTATCATTGTCATGATTAATGATAGGAATATCCATTGAGTTATGGTAAGTTTGCAGATTATTTGTGAATTGTGTATTTTCATCTTCTGATCATATGATAATAGATTATTGTTGTACTTTGTATTTGACAGGAGAAGTTAATTGTGAATACACCGCTGCCTTTATTATATCCATCGTGGAAAATGTATGCTAAGGAGAGCACTAAAGGTTGACGTAATGAATTCATAATTCGAGAAATCGTGCCGGTTATAACTTCTTAAAAATGTACGTCTTCCGTAGTAGATTTGGTTTCGCTTTAGTTATCAATAGTCGTGTTTAACGTTATATGTTTCGATGTGTATGCTTGCCACACCAAGAATATTTGAGTGCAATAAATATGTTTCAAAGTTAATTGTTTTCTTAGGTTTTTTGTGTATGCTTCTCAATCAGCTAATTTTGATATGTTATGGTTTGTAATTGTGAACTTTATGTAGTCAAAAAAGACAATTCTTTTAAAAATTTAACTCTCGGCCAAGCAGGTTTGTGACACATACATATGTCATGCTATAGCCGACAATTGGCTAAACTTCTCGGTATGACACTCTTAAGAGAAGTGTTTCAACATGTAATCTGATGGTTTACAAAGACGACTTGTAGACCCGTGCATGACCCAACTGGAGAACTCTCGGTTCCTTCTATGCGAAACTAAAAGTGTAGTTTCGGTCATGCATAATCGAGACATTGTAAATAATCATTTAACCGATGTTCACGGTAAACGACTATCTAGTTTATTAGCGTAGTTATGGTGGGTTTTGGTCGATACGTTACTGAGACTACTAGGTTACGGTATGATATGTTCGAGAATATCAACATGGTCTCGGTTAGTGATCAACGAGACTCATTTAAAGATATCGGAGATACATACCCGAGATTTATGTGAACGTTTCGGACACGACCAACCGAAAGCTCGCCAAACTGGTACATTGCACATACAACTTGGTGACATATGTGCGTAAGTACAACAATAGTTTTGGTCCTGCGGCACCGATATTGTCATACCGGTCTCGGCCCTAAAGGACCGAGACTATTTTTTAATAAAAAAACGAACATGTTTATTAACCAAAATTATTACAATACAAGTCTCAATACAAACAATAACACTAAAACATAGACAATGGTAAAATATTAAACAAATTCACATCATACAAGCCTTACATTCAAACAAGTCCCACATTCAAACAACATTCAACAAGTTTCATAATCCAATAAAAACTACAACAGTTCAAGCTTCATAATCCCACATTCAACAAGTCAATAATTGCTTTGATTTTTTCAAATTCTTTCTACTGTATTCTTTGTCATGCATTCTCTCTTGGGGGCGAGCATCGACCGGTGGCGGTAGAGCATTAGCCGATGTGGAATGTGTAGAAGTGATATCATGTTGGGACTGCCTAGGACCTGCTTGGGTAGGGGCTGATGTGTCGGTGTAGGGGGTGGTGGTGCATGCTGCGGTGGTGGTAGTGGTAGTGGTGGTGGTGGGATCGAGACTCCTCCCCGAAATGAAATTGATGACGTCACTCGCCATTTTTCTAGCAGACTCGAGCGTACACAACTCCGGCGAGGAGTCCATCCATCGTAGTGCCGCGTCCAACGCACGCTTATTACGCTGATGAAAATAAAAAAAATATGTTAATGTTATAAATCACGGGTTTTCAAGAAATGTAACACTTCTACGTAAAACTTAAAACACATTCAATACCCCCAATAGCTCATTGTCAGCGATGGTTGTGGCAACCTTTCATTTTCATGGCTCGGATTGGTGATCACTGGGTGAGACACTTTAAGGAACCAAGGTAGATAGTCCGATGTAGTCAAAAACTTGAACCGTGCCTTCCCGTCGCAAACTTCGGGGGGCAACAAATGGTTACGCCAACATTCCCAATTGTCTTGTTGGAACTCATACTTGACAGAGTATTTGAGTGCAGATGGGCCTCGATGTGCTTCCAATGGGCGGTACGGAGAATCTGGTATAGATTGCATATGACCAAACTGTCTCAGAATCCTCTCCATATGGTAGAGCTCCACCACATTTATGTACTTCAATGTGCTACTATAGAAGGCCATTGCATACGCAACTCCATTATCCCTGTAATTAACATATGGGTCCCAAGTGACTTAATCAAACATAAACAACCATAATTAGTAAACATAAACTAACTTTAACATTTACTAACAAGATTGGCTATGTAACTCACTTCGCTTGGCTGCGACCTGTCCAACGTTCTCTTTATGGATCCAACCTTGTCAATATTCATCACGGTCTCGTGCTTTTGAATCCATCTATAGACACGAGGTTGCACGTAGTCCATGTACTTTGCATTGGGTGTGGCAAGTCTAAGTTTGAAATAGTCGTACACCTATCCCTGCAAATACATACAACGTTAGTTAGTGGGAAAATGCAAAACCTAATTCTAATTATTCATAAAACAAAGTAAGTTGATTTAAAAATATACTTCAAGTAATGTGAGGTAGCCGACAATCTGAAAAACTTGTACTCTGGTGGCAGACCTCAAGTGTCGCCACAAGCACGCTAATGCAGCTGCACCCCATACATACTTTTCCACGTCATCCAAATCTTTTAGATGCTTCAACAATGCAATAGATACCCGATATCCACTCTTATCCGCAAAAAGGGAGTAATAAAGTAGGTGCAATAAAGTAGGTACAACAAGTACGCTCGGGCTGTGCATTCCACGGGGGGATAAGTAGTGTCACTCGAACCAGCTTTGGGGCACCATCGACTCTTTAACCAACATTTTTGCACTGTGAGCCCCTTGCTGACATTCACTTCATCCTCAACATTTTTAATGCTAACCCCAAGTAGTTTGAACACCAGCTTAATCGCATCCGAGTGAGATTCTTCGGTGTACCTCGCAAAGTTCTCAACTGCAACCACTTTACCCGTTACAGGAATCTTAAAGAGAATGCTCATATCCTCCAAGGAGATCGATATTTCACCAAATGGTTAGTGAAATGTGTTCGTCTCCGGCTGCCACCGCTCCACAAAGGCAAATATAACCTTCTTGTTAGCCTGGCGGTATGAGCAGTCTATCAACGTATTCAACCCAGACCGCTGAATAATCATCTGAAGGTCCTCGGTGTCAGGGGTGGCACGACTGTAAGTCTCATTCTTGGATCTGAGCACCGTGATCGATACACTTGAGTATCAGGCGATCCTACAATAACAAAAAACATTTCATCGGCTATATGAAAATCATAAGTTTTTAAGTACTCCATTCAATGAAACTTTATATACTTCATTGCTCCAAATCGCAAATGCGACATGATTTTTAAAGCTCTTCAGCAATGATCCATCTGAAGGACCACTGGGGAAATGAGCACACGTTTCCAATTGCTCTTGTGACTCCCCTTCATTATGGCCACCTCCACCACTAGTACTCTCGTCCACATTACGATTGGTACTAGTGGTGTATGTTGGTGCTGATGAGTCACTACTATTAGACTTTGATGCATGAGCCTCATCTTCGCCTCAAGCAACTAGAAGATCTTTTTGTCGACGCGTGTCAATGTTGGAACCCTCGTCGTGCAATTGAACATTCTTTGCATGATTCCCAACAGTCTTTCCTTTTCCCTTCACATCTTACCTTCTATTTCTCTTTCCGATAAGATGCAGTCGGGGGTCTCCGACCGTCTCGCCCACGGTTACCTCTCGATACATCAACATTAACCTCTTCCCTAGTCACCGAGGTTTTCAAACGAGCCATACATGATAAGATTACAACATGTAAGCGCCTGGAGCAGAAACAAAAGTAAAATTCAAAAAAAATAAGAACAAAATCTTTCATTTCAATAATCTCGGTCAAGCAGGTTTGAGAAAACAATTACAATCTCGGTGACGCATGACCGAGACAAAACAATAAGTCTCGGTAATGGACAACAGAGACAATAGGTTCATTCTCGGTTTTACATCACCGAGACTAACGCAACTAAACACTCTCAATTACTTTCGATATGTGGTGACCGAGAACAATTGTAGCGTTACGCTACCTTAAACAATAATACATAAGCATAATCTCGATTATGGATAGCTAAGATAACAATGTGTCTCTCGTTACTATGTAATCGATACTTTATGTGTAACTAACCTAACACTTAAATCTCGGCCATAGTTAGCCGAGATTGTTAGCATCTTTCTCTGACCTGTGAGGTCGAGAAAAACGAGTTCGCAAATTTGCCTAACCTAGTAGACGAACCACACAAAACAAACAAAAATCGAACTATAATCTATCAAAATCGAGTTCAAACATACCTATAAACTGCCGAATAAACGCCTCCTATGAGATTGGAACCCTAAGACCGAGCCCTACAACATACCCAATGCAAAGAACTCGAGATTTCCGAATATGGAAGAAAACTCTACTTGAATGAGCGACAAATAGAGGAGATGCTCAAATTGACAGAGGAGATGCTCAAACCCTTCTTGAATTTGGTGGTGGGGTGACTTGGGGGCAATTTTGAGATTTCATTAAAAAATTTGCATGCCTTTGGTAAACAACTTGGTGCCTTCAACAGTGGTGTGCCTTCATTAATTGGTGGGGTGCCCATAACGGCGTTTTTTTTTAAAAATAAAATAAAAATCCAATCAAAATTTTCGGTAAGAAAAAATATAGGTACTCCTTCAAATACCAAGATAGTAGAATTTAAATTTGATAGAAATGACATTATATTGAACAAAAGTGTCTAAATTTGGAGAAGTTGGCCGACAAAGGTGGAAAGAAAAAGTAGGAGAGTTGTTTGTCCACAAGTTTTCATTCTAGGAATATTCTTCCATCTCTCTCTTTTGCTGAATCGAGATGAACTTATGTTAACATTGTATAACTAGTTGTATCATTACAATGATAATTAAATGAGTGAAAAAAAGAAAAGAAAACGAAGAACTTGGTGGGAATCTGCATTGTAAATTTTGGAAAATTTAAAATGAAGTTAGAAAGAAAATAATGGGACAGAAGTTCCTCATCCTTGTCATCTTCTTCTTCCTTCCATAATTTATATTTTATTTCATTTTTCTCTTTGACTCTTCAGCTCTATTTTCCTCTTTTTTTTTCCTTAGTTCTTTTTCTCCGTTCTTCTTCTATCTTGCTTTTGTTTTTTTTGTTTTTTTTGGTTTTTTTTCCTACACCTTAGTTTTGTTGTCTTTTGCAAATTTTAATGAACAAGAAATATTGTTTGTATTGCTTATTATACAAGATTACAACTTACATATATATAGATGCATACAACACAATAGGAAACTGTAAAGAAGGAAACAAACAATTGTAATATATATGCCTAATCTCCTATGATTATTCTTTCTATATTTGCAACATACACTACAATGGCAACATTTCTTTTAAGAATCAAATCTAAAATTTGAATCCTCATCTTCAGGATCAAAACAAGATCAAAAGTCTATGCTAAAATGAAAAAAAAAATAAAAAAAATAAAAAATAGATTTAAGAAACATTAGAGAAATTTTTTATACAAATATCGAACAATCTTTTCAAAATTGAAGTATGCCCGAAATTGATGTCCATCAAATCTATACCCAAATGATCTTTTTCTAAAAACCAAGATTTTATAATTAAACTTGAAGAAGATATTAGATCTATAGACATTGAAGGACAATAAATATACCTAATTTCTCCATAAAAAATCCAATCTTATAGAGAAAGATACAAATATTTACATATCGGATTAATAAAAGTAGTGATGAAACCCTTGATTGCTTTATGACTTAATACCTCTATTCTTGCCTCTGTATGAGATAAAAGACTTTTAGAATTTAATGACTTTTGTTAGGAATGATTGAAGGAAGTTGTCTGAAGGACCTATTTTCTTTAATTGTTTTTCTAACTTCACAATAAGTTTATATGATCAATTTGCTCTTGAAGCCACGACATTAAGTCTATACACTAAAGGATTCAATATGAAATGAATATGTTCAAACATTGTTGTTGTCTTTACAATTTATTATAAATTAATGCATACAATAATTCTTGTCGTTTCTTACACTAGTTTACAAAAAGGATTGTCTAATTTATTTTTAACAAATATAGAGAATAATGTTATTACGATAAAGCAATTAAGCTGGAAAGACGAATATACCTTAAACATGGTTAATAAAAGATATCAATAAAGAAGAAAATCCTATAGATAATACAAATGATCAAATACATACAATAATAACTCATGGTGATGGTTAGAAGAAATAAGTTTTGCTTCTAGAAAATCTTGTTCAACAATACCCATTACAAAGAACCAATATATGAACCCCAACCATCAAGAGCATCAACATCTAGGATCGTTACTCATGTTGCTTATCCAGTCATGCCTTCTGAAGATAATGTTACTATAAATGATTTCTCACCGATTATCAAATTCATATGATTATAAAAGAAAAAAAATGAATAACCATTTGCTTTAGAGTATCAACAGCTAAAAGTTCATTTTTAAAACATCATTTAAAACCCATATTTTGCAAACTATACTCTAAGGCTTTCTTTGGTTAGGGTGGAGTTAACTCTTGGGAGGTAACTTGGAGGGGAGTTGGAACTAATCTTGTTTGGTTGCCCAATTTCTCTTCAAGTTATTTTCAAATTCACATCCAAGGGTGAGAGATATCTCCCCCACCCCCCTTAGATGAGTTATCTCCTTAGGAGTTTGTGGACACAATTACCCCTCATTAATTACCTTTTATTGCCCACATCCATATTTTTTGTTTGAAGGATATTTATGTCAATTCATATTGTTTAAAAATTTGCAACTTCTTTACAATTTTAAAATTGAACCAAACATGAAAATATAATATTTCAATGTGAGTTAACTCCAAGGAGATAACTTTGATCACACTGTAAGTTTGCAAAAACGAAGCAAACGGGCCCTAAATCTCAACAAGCAATAATTTCAGAAAAATATTTTGCTCATATAGCAAAAGTAACTTAAGACAAAATATCCAAATTTTGATTATCTACCAGAATCTTGTCCTCTTGTTATCAATAAAATTAATACCGTATGAGAAAGTACAACAGGAAAAAAATACAGTCAAACCACTCCCCTTTTAGCTCCTATTAAAATAGAGAATAACATTAAAGGTGTACCATTTAATGCATGTTTTGAAGAAAATTATTTGACAATTACAACGGTTTTTAGGATGTGTTAATTATTTGACAGATTTTTATAAAGACTCAGTTAAAGGTAAAAAATTATTTCAAGACCTTAAAAAAATTGACATAACCTGCAGAATCAAGATCATACTAGAGCCATCCAACTCATCAAGTCCAAGGTCAAAACTCTTCCTTGTCTTTACATAGTAAATCCTACTTACCTCAAGGTAATTCAAACATACATTTCAAATATAGTTTATGACGATATCCCGCTTCAAAATTGTGGAATAGTACCCAAAAGAATTACTTGATTGTTAAAAAGGAAATTTTAGCATTGTTTTATCGATTCAAAATTTCAGTCTGATGTTTTAAATCAAAAGGTTTTAATGCATGTTGTTTGCAAGTCTGCAAAGGAAATACATTGAAAAATATAGAAAACATAGTTTCAAAATAGATATTTGCCAGATGGCTAGTTATATTTGAGTAAGGAATTCTCTAGACAAGAAATCTAGAAGAGAATTATTTTTCCCCTTAATATATTCAATATCAAAATAAAAAGACCTCTCGTGATCTCCCCTATCTCGTCCCCGACCTCCCCCATCTCGTTTGCGACCTCCTCGCCCGCGACGCAGCCGACATCCCTTTCATCGTCAAGAGCTCCGAGCCTCCGGCCACTGAGTGCCCCTCCCCCCCCCCTTCTACTCCACTCTTCCACTTTCAATTTCTTCATTTGCTTTGATTTTGATCCACAATTGGAAGAATCTTTGTATTTGTGACGTGGGTTTCTTGTAATTTGTTGTATTTAGGGTTTTGCCATTATCGTTGCTTAGCTTGAATTCTGTTTGTTATGCAAGTTTTTAATGAATTGGGTTTGTGGAATTGGAAAAATTTTAGTGTTTGTGAAGTGAGGTTTTTTTGTTTGGGCTTATTTGTTATAGAATGAGATATCACATAATTAGGTTTGGATTTTGGAGATTGAAAGAAAAAAGGAATGGGTGTGGCTCGACTTTTGGGTTCATTTGGATAGTATTTGTAGAATTGCTAGTCATGCTTCTTGTTCTAGTCTCTTAGAGGTTCTATCTTAGTTGGACCAGTAAATTATAGTTGCGCGTCACATCTGCATTGTCTCTATTTGCTTATTGCTTTGAGTTGTTGAGGTGTTAATGAATTAGATAATCACTTGTTTTCGCATTGCCCTTATCATTTGATAAATTTGTCAAGGATACTTGTAGTGCTTAACTGTAATTGGGAATGCTTAAGAAGTGTGAGGATATTGGAAAGGAAGATTCTTTAGTGAGCTACGTTAATTGTGGAAAAGATGATTCACTATCCATTGTGTGTGTTTTTGGCTTTGGCAATTTGTATGTCTTTATTTGTGCATTGAATTACAGAGTTGTTCAAATGTTTTGTGGGGTTTTGTTCAAAGTTTGATTTGGTAATTCTGTTGTCAAACTCGTACGACTCTTTTGAGTTAACTCTTACAAGGGAAAAACGAGTCGAGATGGCTATTAATTTGCAAACCTACAAGAATCGTACAATTCAAAAATCGAATCGAGCGATTTATGAATCGTGCGATTCGATACTCGTACGAGTTAACTTGTATGATTTATGAGTTAACCCCTTTAGCTCGATAAAGGGGTTGCCGGACTGTCCAACAACCCCAAGTTTCGTTTTTTTTTTTTTTTTTAACTCTCCAAAATGAGAGAGGGAAAGAGAAAGAAAGAAATCAACGAAATGGGAGAGAAGATAAAGAAATCATGGTAAGGAAAGAAAGGAAAAATTTGGAGATCTCAGAACAAAACCAAAACAAGAAAGATCGAATCCATGAAATACACACTTTGTCAGACTCATATTTGTATATAAAATAGGAAGTGTTCCACGCTTTAGTAAAAAACACATTTTATACAACTTTTCTTATTTAACTTTCTATTAAAACTATTATATATCATTTGAAATTGAAAGAAAATCAAGTGTTTAGAAGCATTTTAAAAGAATCGGAAAAAACCTTGCGATTTACGGTTCGATTTACAATTCACCCCTACCGACTTTATGATTCGATTTCGATTTGACAACTTTGTTTGGTAATCTTTTTTTTTGAATTGAAGAGTTGTTTTTGTTGTTAATTGGGTTTTGTTTGCAAGATCTTCAATGAATTCAATGAATGAATTCATGTTTTTGTTATGTGGTGGGAAGATTTTGATGGCAAGTCAAGGGAAGGGGTGGCTTAATTATGAACCTAGGTTAATTTGAATGTGTTTCTTGCTATATTGAGGTAATTGCATGATCTGTTTTCATTTGAACGCAATGTTAATGTCGACTTTCTGCACTATAGGAGGCTTAGGAAGATAAAATTAATTTGTTGGATAGGTTTAAATTGGTCTATCTTTTTTTTCAGAATTTAATTGGTCTATTCGTAAAATATAAAAGATTAATTTTGTTCCTCATTCGACCTATATTTCTGAAAGAAAAAAATTGGTAAAAAGATTTAATTTATATTCTTTAAATATATCCTAAAATTGTATATTTCAAAATTTTTTTGTTGTTAAATTACTTCTACTTTTTTCCTGTTGAATTTTAGAGATCATTTAATTAGTTTTAGATTTTTCGCTTGAGCATTATTTTTTAATTCTTGCTAATAATTTTTTTATTTGTAGGACTCTATGGATAAAGTTCAAGAGAACAGGGCGCCTTCAACTATTTTCACCTATGATGCAAACTCAATGTGTGATTATACACTTGACAAGGGGTACAGTCAGTCGTCACCATCTTTTGGTGTCGCCGAGAAGAAAAATGGTTCAAGTAAAGGTGGAAAGAAAAGACCATGTAAGTCTGCTTCACTAGTTCGGAATTACTTTCTTTAGAGTGAAAATGGTAAAGATGTAGTTGCATATTTTATGGCAAAGTTTATGCATGTGATACTAGGAATAGTGGAACAATAACATTGTGGATTTGGAGAAGTGTGAGAGAAATCCAAAGAAAAAAAAGACCTGAAGTGAAAACTTATGGCTTTTCATAAAGGAAGCAAAAGTGAATATAGTAGCTTGGTTGCAGTTCCATTCAGCAAAGAAGCATGCAAACAGGTTGTTGTGGAATACATTAGTGACGGGTTTAAAAAATGCTTGAAGTTCTTGAACCAAGATTTGAGCCTCCTTCTAGGATGATATTAGCTAGAGACATATTAGATCTTTATTTACATGTACATGAAAAGGAAAAAAATGAAGGTTGAACTAAAGAAAAATGCATCGAAGGTATGTCTCACTACTGATTGTTGGACGTTGAAGCAAAAGATGAGTTACATGTGTCTCACTTGTCATTACATTGATTGTGATTGGAAGCTGGAAAAATGATATTAAACTTTTGTCAAGTTTCTAGTCACTCAGGAGAGGTTGTAGGGAAGACTGTAGAAACGTGTTTGATTGAATGGGGCATTGAAAATGTTGTCACTATTACAGTTGACAATGCTAGTTTAGAAGGAGGATTAATGGGTGGAAAGGTTCCATTTCAGATGGAGAGTTTCTACATTTGAGGTGTTGCGCTCATAATGTGAATTTAATTGTGAAAGATGGTTTGAAAGAGCTTCATCTTTCAGTGGAAAGCATTCGAAATGTTGTTCAATATGTGAAATCATCTGTTGCAAGATCATTAAAGTTCAAGATGTGTTGTAAAAGAAAAAATTGAAAGCAAGGGCTCTTTGGTTATGGATATATCTACTAAGTGGAATATCACTTGGAATTTACAGTTAAATTTCAGAGTGCTTTGGAGAGATTGGATGAGGAAGATAGTCAATTCATTAAATATTTTCTCGGTAATGGTAAAGGGGAAAAGAAAAAGGTGGGACCTCCTGCAAAATGTGATTTTGAAAGTGCAAAGATTATTGTCAAATTCTTGAAGACATTTTATGACATAATGGTGAAGTTTAGTGCATCTCTATCTCCCACTTCTAATATCTATTATTATGAATTTGGCAAGATTCAAAATTAGTTGACAAGGTTCAGTGCCACTGGAGATCCTCTGTTGGGGGAAATGGCTGCAAGTACGAAAATAAAATATGATAAGTATTGTAGACATATTGAAAACATCAATTGTATGTTGTTTGTTGCCAGTGTCTTGTGTTTTAGATTCAAATTGGAGTTTGTGAAGTTCACAGTGGAAAAGTTGTTTATTGAATCAATTGTTCAAGAGATGATCGGAAAAAGTGAGATCACATTGCATCGAATGTGTCAACAATACTTAAAATTAAGTTTGATTGGTTCGAGTACTCAACTTAATCATGGATCATTCCAAACAAGTTGAGTAAGACTGCTGCTGTTGATGATATGATGTTTCAGTTTGTGATGGGAAAAAAGGAACGTGAAAGTGCTACTAAGGGGAATGACATCGATAAGTACTTATTGGAGCCGACAGAAGATCCACTAGCAGAAGAATTTGATACTTTTGGTTGGTGGAAACTAAATAGCAGCAAGTATGGAATTCTATCTCAAATTGCAAGAGATGTGTTGGCAATTCAAGTGTCCACCGTTGCATCTAAATCCGCCTTTAGCACAGGAGGTCGTGCACTTGATGCTTTCAGGAGCTCATTAAGCCCTACTCCATGCTTTCAGGAGCTCATTAAGCCCTACCCCAGTTGAAGCTTTGATTCGCACGCAAAATTGGTTAAAGTCAAAACTTAAACCAATTAAGTCATGAATTTATTTCAAAGAAGCTAGCTTATATGAAAGGGTCGAGCAAGGTAACTCATTTGCTTATTTAAAGTTTTGGTATTTATATTGGAAAATATATTGTCTTCATATTTATATATGTTCTTTTAGAATTCAAAGGGTTGAACGTATCATCTCAAATTGGAATTGATGATTGATAATATGACTTGACTTGGATGAGGCAATGTTCTATCACCGTGCATTTTTTTTTTCTTTTAGTGTTATGAAATTACCTTACTTGATCATGGCTCGTCATTTTTTTTCTTTGTTTGTGTGTGTGTGTGTTGTTTTTTTTTTTTTTTTTTTTTTTTTTTAATTTGAAAAACTCAGGTGGAGGAAATAATTAAGATATGAAGGCTTGAAGAAAATAGAGATTAGCAATGGATGAGAGTTTCTTTTTCCTATTTTGTTATCACTTTACTTGTATGTCGTGTTTAAATTTTCGTAAGAACTCACAGACTATGTTTGTTCTCAACTCTTTTTATGCTTTAAAACCTTTTTTTTTTTGTTGGTTGTATGTTGCATCATACACCTTTTATTGTATTTGTGCTTTAGTGTGGGCGTATGTTGCAAAATTATGTACATCATATTTATTTTATGTAGGAAGCATTTTGAAGATTGTCGTGATGACAAGTTTGTTGGAAATATGTTATAGATTTTGTGGGATGTATGTTGTAAATTTGTCATTCAGAGATGTATGATTGGGGTTCGTTTGATTAAAGTTTAGTTTAATGAATCTTTGGAGAGAAAAACGTAAATTTGCGGAACTTGATCCAGTCCGATCCGCATTTTGCAAATTGGATTGAGTTGGATTGATGAATTATTTCGATTGAATTGGATTGTAATTTTTAAATCCACAATAATTGGATTGGATTGTGGATTGACCTTAATTGGATTGGATCCAATCCATGTGCACCCCTAACTCTTAACAAAAACCAAGTCTGTTATTTTTGAACACTTCAGAAAAGATGGCACCTAAGAAATTGCTTATTCAAAAATGAAAATTTTAAAAATCATTACAATAGATGAATGGAATCATCAAGCCCTTTGCGTACCGACTCTTCCAAAACAACCTCATTTTTCTTATCAATCCATGACTCTTTTACCTAACATGCCTCTACTTTCTTTAAGTTATGACAACTACTTCAAAGCGTGGAAAATCATTTTGTTTTACAAAAATTCTTCTGAAGAGCATTGTATATATGCTTTAAAAAATCGTCTTAGTGTTAAAATTCCAACTTGGTTTCATCACAAATGGTGGACTAAGTTTGGACTGATACTTCAAATCCTTCCTCCTCTAGTTAGAAGACTTTATGATGCAGAAGGTCTCTCCTTTTTCAATTTGTTCATAAATACGCTATTCCATGGATTTTAAAATGGAATTATGGCACCAAGAAATCAACTGATTCACTAGCACTAGAACAATTTCGTTTTTTCATAGCACCTAATCAATATGGGTTTTAGTAAACCCCTATGTATTAGGCAATTAAATCCACAAATAGATTGAACCAAACAAACCAAATGATCCAAGTCCAAAACATAGAAATCTCACTACCCCTAATATTGTCTAATCGTCTGCTCTATTGCTCTCCCCACATACTAGAGAAGAAGAAACGCAAATCTCTGCCCTTCCCAAATCCACTACCTCTCGATGTCTACCTTCTTTACTTCTTGATCTTTGTAGAGAAAGCCTTAGCGTTCTATCTCTTCCACGCTTTGCAGATTCGTTAATGGCATCCTAAATCTGCTTGGAAGACCTGCTCTATTACATCAATACCGAAGATTCCACCAACAAGAACACCAACGACAACACCATACGAGCTTCGTTTGATTTGGAACTCCTGATCTCCACTTCTGAGTCTCTTCCATTGGTATGCATTGCCTCGTTTGTAAATCCATGGCATTGATTCATTGATGTCTGCGTCTCCACATCTGGTCTGTCGCGCTTCTGCTGCTGTTCATCCATGGCAACTCCTACCTCCCTGGCGTCGCTCCTCAGGACTTCAAAATGTTCAGTACTTGAACGTTTGAGATTTCTATTTAGATCTTGTTTCTTTTGCTGCTAGGTCTCTAGATCTGTGTTGTTTTGTGTATTAGATCTTTGTGAATAATTTGTTGTGGATGTGATGTGTTTGTATCTGCATTTTGATTGATACGTTAAGTCAGATCTGATCAAATAGTTGCATTGTTTACACATTACTCTCATATTTGAGATAGAATTCTTCAATGTTATGAGTTTTTGGCGCGGATTTGACTCACATTTACTTTTTTAGGGTTTTGTCTAGTGTGGTTCAATTGATTTGTGTTTTTTTTTTTTTTTTTCATCTTTTGCAAGAGTGATGGATAAATGTATTAACTTTTTAAAAATGCTATGCAATATTATTGTTCCATTCTAATTATTAAGAATAGATCATTTGGGTGTCAACTTCCAAACATTAACATGGAAAAACCCAGTGGCGAGTGCTCTACGATTTCCATAGCTAGCTGCATTTTTTATGGGCTAGTCTTTTAGAATTTTGAGCGAAAATCAGCACTTATGCCTAATGGCGAGTGCTCAATGATTTCCGTAGCTAGCTGCATTTTGTATGCGCATGTCTTTTAGAGTTTTGAGCGAAAATCAGCGCC
The DNA here is from genome assembly GCA_039657365.1 of Stephania yunnanensis. Taxonomy (NCBI): domain Eukaryota; kingdom Viridiplantae; phylum Streptophyta; class Magnoliopsida; order Ranunculales; family Menispermaceae; genus Stephania; species Stephania yunnanensis. Next base: position 44,430,074 of record CM077585.1, on the reverse strand, counting down.
TATGGTTGTTCTTCAATATCTCTTAAATATAATTTAATGGATGTTTTTTTTTTTAATTAGTGGTTCTCTTTTAGCCGTGGTAAAAATTCAAAATAATTGTTTTTTTTTTTTTTATATGAAAGCTAAAATTTGACCTCTTGAGATGGAGTGGCAGCCATTATAGGATTAGTGGATATAATTTGAGGGAGGTCTACTATTATGGAATTAGTTAATATAATTTTTCATAATATCTATTGCAGGCTGTTGAGTAAGGCTAGTTGCTAAAGCTTCCCTTTGTCACCACCTTTGAGTATCTTCAGGTTAGCCTTATTTCTTGATGGACCATGTCAGTAGTCTTCATGTACATATCTTTGTTTTTATCCTTCTCTTATAATCAGTGGCGAAACTAGAAAATTTATTTAGATGGGGCGAACTTTAACCTAATCCTATTCACAGGTTTGGATACTTACCCGACACGCCCGCCTGACGTTGTGGAGTTTGCTTGAGTCGTGAAAGAAGATAGTATAGATCCAACCCAACCCTACCCAAGAGCACTAAAGTGTGATAATTTTATGTGTAGGTTGCCTAGGTTAATTTGCATTTGCCCACTTTGGCCGCACCTTTAGGAAACTAATAAAATAGATATTTTCGTATTTTTACTTAGAAAGGAGTTGTTGATCTAAAAAATAAGTTATCGAAAGCACGGTTTGAGTAGGCCTGCCTATACCCACCTTAGATCGACTCGCATCAGACTTTGGTATGAGGACCACATAAAATAAGATTTGCATAAAATAAAATAATTATATCAAAAAATATAAATATAACAATTAACTAATGATTGTAAGATTTGCAATATAAACTAATAAGATATTGCAAAGTTATACGAGGAAGGAGTTAAATTATACGATTTTGAGATATTGCAGTTAACTGAACTATCTGTGAAAAGTTTTGGGCTGATTTTCTTTGGCATGTATTTGATTGAGGCTATTAATGTTTATTTCTAACAGTTGTTGTTATATATGCATATTTCTAATTCTTGTTTTAAATTTTCTTAAGACTAAACACAAGAACATCATGGAGTTCAACACTTCTTGGGTTGATACTACCAATAGGAATATCAATTTTGTAAGTGAGAATCTGAGATGTTCACTTCTGGAACATCAATTTTGTAACTATTTTACTTTTCTTCTAGTATGATTTTGAAACGTACCTTGTTGGGGGTTGTCGTCAAGGAACTTGCTTCAACAATGAAAGGTTGAACTAGATCTTCCACTTTCCAAGGTATTGAGAAACTAGTTATGCCGATGTTTATAATTTTTGAAATTCTCATTTACTCAATAGGTTGTTGTTCTATTTGCTGCTATGTATAATAACATGTGATCCATTTGGTAATACACTAGAACACATTATGAAACATTCTGGTAGGTTCAAATTGCTACAATTAAGGATCATTCGCTTATTCTGATATATTCAAACGGTTCTTAGGAATGAATTAATCTCTTGGATTGCACAGCGCTATCTATTTCTGCATCATATCTATCATTAAGAAAATGGTATGCTTCTAAGATAAAAAATTCCTTATTTTTGGCTGTGACTGATGCTCTTTTTATTTAGTAAATTATCTTCTTCAACTTATTTGTTACGTGGGATTTGATTTATGTGCAGAGTGTAGTACATGGTTGTGGCTTATGAGCTTAATTGCATTTTTGGGTGCATTGGTGTGGTTATTTGAATGCTTAATTAAACTTCATTTTTTAATAAGTTCAATTGCAGAACATGTGTTGTTCTATTTTCTCTTACGGGCAGTTCTTTTTTTTTTTTTTTTAATCTTTTCTTGTTACTTGTTCTAGGGTTCTATGCTTTATAGGGTACAAGTGGAGACGTCGATAAGGGATAGTTAATAGTTGCAACGGCATTGATCATCAGCTAACTTAGCTGATATATTCTTGATTAATTTCTCAGGAAGCTAGCTGATCCATCAAATTAATTTTACAGGTTTAACTGAATCAAATTAACTATGAAACACCCTTGGTGGTTGATTTGGCTGAACTAATGATTAGTAATGTGTATTTCTTTTTCTTAAAGTTTTATTTTCTTTTTGTTTCGTAATTGGGGATGCTCAGCATACCTGTGACGAAAGAATAAATTAGTTTTATATGCTGTAACAAGCTATTAATTCCATCTTGAAAAGTTGGAACTGATTTTGAGGTCTAATTTATTGACACAACAAATTATTTTCTAACTTGTACATCATGACAAAGTTGTCTGAAGTGCTAAAAATGCTCTATTGCATGCGCTAGATTTTGTTGTGTTGAACTAAAGTTATGAAACTATTACGGGAGGTCCAAAAATGCACTATTGCATGTGCTAGACATTATAATCTGTTTGAGATTATGGAATGCTGAAAATGAGATTTCAATTTTGATAGTTGATTTTGAGATTATACAATGAGATTCGATCATGATTTTTAGTTCTGCATTCATGTTGTTCTAATATGTTTGAGATTATGGAATGCTGAAAATGAGATTTCAATTTTGATAGTTGATTTTGAGATTATACAATGAGATTCGATCATGATTTTTAGTTCCGCATTCATGTTCTTCTTTCTTCACTAGTATCATATCCTTAGAACAATTTTTTTTTTTTTTTACTCAGCTGGGTGCACATAATTCATGGTGGGCTGATACTTTTCTCAGTGTATGTGCTCGTCTTAATCTTTGGCTTTATTGTGGATCTTAGATAGGTACCTGTTTCTAATCTGTATATGTTGTTGTATGTTGTTGAATGCTTTAATATAATGCCATTCATGTAACACATTGTTTTGTGTTGTCTATTATTCCCTTTTATCGTCTTCATTTTTCATTAGTAGGATTAAATGAGAAACTTAACTTAGTTTTGTGCTTCTTCAGCGTTTGCTGCAAAACATAAAGGAGAGACTGTCTCAATTATGCCATGTCGTAAGTAGTTAACTTTCGATGGTTTTCTGTATGATTTCCTACATATGGTCAATTCCCTTTTTATTATGTCAACTTTTATGTTTCTTTTTTGGATGGGAGTTAGTCTGATCACTAATTTCACTTCTTGGTTCAGTTATGTGGCGCAAAATTGTCGGAGGGTATTGTTTGTTGGATTCATCTTGTCAATGTCTTCAACTGCAGTGGTAATTTCATGTATGCTCTTTTAGTTTGATTATACATGTCTTTTCAAACAACAACAACAACAACAACAACAACATAGCCTCAGTCCCAAATCTACATGTCTTTTCATCAAATTTAATTTACTTTGTCTCTATATCCATTATTGGAGTCCCTTTTGTCTGTTGGTCATTGTTATCTCGTCAAATTTAATGTCCACCCTTTTTTCTTCCACTAGGTGTTAAAATTTTCGATGGACAGGAACAATAACTATTCTATGCATGGTCAAGTCACAATTGGGACACTCATCTTTGAGGTATTATTTGTATGTTTAGGACTTGTAGTCTAGTTTATTTGCGTCTGATTCACTTTTGCATGGTCAAGTCACAGAACTAGTCGTGTCAGAATGAAAATGAAATCTAATTAAGATCGACATCCTTTTCATAATTAAGATCAACGCCCTTTGTCAGTAACAATGAGTTGATCTATATAGGTAGCATTTTTTTATTTTTTTATTTTTTTTTATTTTTTATTTTTTATTTTTTTTGCAGGTAAGAATTAAGGCAGTCTTATAATGAATTATAAATCTTCAAAAGTAGATCGAAGAAAGCAGTGAAGGAAGATGAATGTTGGGTGAGCTGATGAAGTTTTTGAGGGGTTCGATTGTGATGCTCTGACAGGATTATCGGAAGCATGGGAGTGTGCTCACAGTGAATCTGCTGCACAAGAAGATTGAATCAGCTTCTTCTTGGTGTGGGAAAAGTACTAAACACTTGATTTGTTTATATATTAACTCTTTGTTAGATTTGATTGTTGTTTCAGATTTTGTTATATTGTGAGTTTGGAAATCTGAGTTTTTTATATGCTATAATATCTTTTAAATGTGAATGGGAGAATTCTGGATATTCAACAATTTATTTTTTTCTAATAAAAAAGGATTTGATAAGGGTTTAAAACTTCTATGGAAAGGCAAATGTTTTTGGTAGAGATTCCAAACCTCTATCAAATGTTTGGAATTCATAGGGATTTAGAACTATCATCTTACCACTTTAAAATACGATAACAACTTAAACGATGACGCTTTTTATAGAGATCAAAAACTTTAGTTAAATGTATGACGCTTTTTATAGAGGTCAAAAATTTAGTTAAATGTTTTTTATAGAGGTTTAAAACTTCTATCACAAGGCAAATATGTTCTAGTGTATAGGGATAACTTCTCACTACCAGATTCAAGAGATTCATGTTAAGTAGTGGGGTAAATTTGATATTAATTCACTCAAAGAAGAATCGTCGACACCAAAGAAAAATCTTAAATCATCTCAAATTTGCTTTATACATAAGTCATTACACCAAATAAGGGAACTAAAATAGCATAACCAATTCTGATGCTGTCATCATCCTCTAATTAAGTGACACCAAAATTCGTTAATTCTTTTTTCAGCATTTAAGAATGATGGAAGAGCGAATAATGAAATGAGTCGAAAGTCAATTCGCAACATCAAGAACTAATTCAGAACATGGTGACGAGTCTAATAGGTTTGAATCATCCAGGTCCATGCCAAATTCATCATTCATGCCCATGCCGATCATCTAGACTTTTGCAGTTTCATCATTCCATATCATCAAAAGAAATCTACATGCAAGTCCAATAAAGAAAAAGACACCAAACTATCAAGAATAGTCACTTTTGAGTTTAATGCGACAACAGTGTCACAAAGTTTGAATATAAGTTTTTCTTTTCGTTAATTATGTAATAAAAGAATCTACTTTAGTAAAAGTAGTTGTGTTAGTTGTAAGTGTAAATATCGACTGGTTGTAATTTCTCATATTTTGGAATCTATAAAGTAGATGCGTCTATAATAAGTATCAATGTGTAGTATTGTGTTTGAGTGTATGTCAGTCCAAGTAACCAGAGTCCGAATAGTTTAAGGCTAGTAGGAGTGTTTTTATTTATCGTTTTGCAAAGTCATGTAATAGGGAACTTCTATAAAAAAAAAGGAGAAACATCGAATGAGGAATCTTCATTCGCAGTTTAGAGCTTCAAAAAACTTTGATGGTTTTTTTTTTGAAGTTTACATTCTTGTGTCCTCTGAGCTTTTTTTCCTTTTCTTTCTCCATATTTCTCCACTACTACTCCATGACCTTTCACTATTCATCCATTTCCATCCACTTAGTCCACTACATCATTTCATCCACTTACTCCAGTACACCATCCACAACTTCATTCACTTCTATCCATCGACTATCATCATATACTTATCGCACGACATTTGGCACCAAAGGATGTAGCTTCCCCTATCTAGGTGCAAGCTTCTTTGGCCTATTCTTAAGATTTGGATTTAATGAAGTATAATCACTAAAAAGGTCGAGTATATATTGAAAATAACGAGAATTCTGAGTGGTCGATAAATTTGTATCTTTAGCTCCTTTATTTCAAGAACTCTCCTAAGTGCGTCATTTATGTTGAATTTATTTTGTCGCTCACTTTTCGAGTTCAAAGCTTAATTCTTGTCATTGTTGCTGAACTTCATTAATGAGAATAAGCAATTTAGACATCTAATACTTACCAATCTCATGGGCGCATGGGCGCCTATGTGTTTGGGGCAACACACCCACATCGTTTCTTATCTAGCCCGATTTCTTTTGCACGGTCTTATTCATTGTGTATCTTACCCAAATCATGTTTAGAAACAAAACCACTTAACTGTGAAAAAATCTGAATGTGGTGCTTATGTGCCACGTAGATCAAACTTTGCTCAAGTGATTTGTTGATTTCATTTGTGATCTCTTTCCAACATCGAATAGATCATGGTCCAAACCGTGACAAAGTTACCTAGTGATGAATTTTGTGATGGCCCCAGTACCTAGTGATGAATTTTGTGATGGCCCCAGTTCCCCACAAACAGGGCCCTGCCACGACTTAAGCCCACGTGGACCCTCGAGTCAGCCTTCGCGAGGTCAATGCAAGCTTTATCAACATTCTAATCCATCATTTTAAGTAAATTTGTAAGTTTAAGTTGAGTTATTATCATTTTGAAAGATTTAAAGATTTAGCGAAAGTAATTAAGAAAATTAAATAACTCGACAAGTAAAAGAAAGAGACGAAAAATCAATGTGTGGAACCTGCAAATATATAAACCTGTATATATGGTGACCAAATGCGGAAAGTAAACAAGTGATATACAAGTCATAAGTGTCACTCAGTACCCATAATATATTTTAAGGTGTACAAAATATCAAATATATAAGTAAATACAATACAAAAGAAACCTAAAAAAGGGCGAAGGGGAGGGCCGCTCTGATGTTTCAGAGTAAGTCACTAATTGCTGACGCCTTGCCCTTGTTCGCCTGTGGATATGCAATTGTCACAAAAAGAGACAATTCTAGTGAGTAAAGCTAGAAGGATATTGTAATGGCCCGCTCTAATTAATCCCGATTAATGGACAAATTACAGATTAAGACTCTAAGCTCAGACCCGCGTGGACGTCGCATAAAGGCCCAGGGCACGCCTAACGAGGTAAAATTTGTTATTTTTGTATGTAAGTGTTTATTTAATTTACTAATATCAAATAATTAGCGTCTCATTAATCGATATTTTATTGGTCACGTTGTGCGCATGTAGTGACGAGAGTGTGCGACGTCGCGGTGTGTGCGTAACGCGGGTGTACGGGGTAGTATGAGATTTAACTGTCACATCACACATCGCATCACCCTATCAATCATCAATCATCACTCATCATTACCCCCTCTCCATCACTCATCATTACTCCCTCCTCTACAAATAATAAGAAAAAAAAATCCCTTTTTAAACGGGTAGAGAGAAAGAGAAAGAGAGAGAGGGAGAGGACGAAATAGAGAGAGAAAGGTGGCGGCGCTGGTAGCGAGGAGCGGCGCCGTTTGAGCTGAGGAAGGCGCCAGCGAGGCCGCGAATGGCGGCTCCAACAGCGGCGTCGGCGGACTCCAGCAGCTCCAGCAGCGACGCGGACGGCGGGGCTCACCAGCGACGGATGACGAGCGCGGCGGCGACCTCCATTGATCAAGGTTAGTGGTGGTGTTGTTGAAATTGTTGTTGTTGTGTTAAAAAAAAAAAAAAAAGACTGTGAACGATCGGGAAGAAGGGAGGAAGGAGAAGAAGGTCATATGGGCCTGGGCCAAAAGGGCTTGACTACCCAGGCCCACGTGGGCTAGGCAACCCAGGCCCGGGTCGGGCCGAACCGAACCGGGCTCGGTTTGGGCTCAACCCACCCTTAAATAATAAAAACTTTAAAAAATATAAATAAAATGTATTTTTAAATCAAATAAATATCAAAAATAGAAAAAATAGCTAGAAAATTATGAAAAAAATCCAGAAAAATCAAGAAAGATATAATAAAATGGAAAAAATATAAAGGGTTGTTTTGACGACATTTGGGGCATCGGCACCCTGGTATAAATCGAAAAGTGTGCCAAAATTAAACTTTTTGAAGCAAATATCTCAAATTTTTGGTCTCACACTATAAATTCATTTAATGAGACTCTAAAATAATAAATTTTTTTATAATTGGATACCAGGGACTTAGGCTACCATAGTCGGGTGTCGGACACGTATCTCGAGGCGAGTGCGGGACATTTCGAAGGTGTTTTGCCATTTGTTTGAGGTAAGTAAACCCACGAGAAAATTAGTTAAGATTCTTTTATTGCACTTGCTTTATTTTGCATTGTAAATTATTCTATTGTGCTTTCCATTACTGTTCATTTACCGTTCATCCACTCCCACGTGTGTATGTGTGTTTGTCAACGGGGTCGGGCATGCACGGACTCACACCCCGGGGCTAGCTACCCCGCGTTGTTCGAGTAATTGGCCATGTTAGGGCTACGCGGTGACTATTCTTCCCGAAACCCGTAGGTTGAGAGATGTTTGACGAAGACCTAAGTCTACGTCAATGGTTCCTCTCGAGAGATGTTTGGATGGGGTTTCTTCCGTTCAATGGTTCCTCTCATTCGACCGTGAGATGTTTGGCGAGGTGGTCGTCAATGGTTCCTCTCGGTTTAGCTATGACGATTCCCGGATGTCGACCAGGGTTCTCTATCACGCTACACTTGTGTCCAAATTTGACTTCTTAACGACTTATTTTCATGCGATTATTTTATTCTTGTCCTTTATTTAAATTGCATGGATTGTAGCCATTTCATTAGAATTCGTGAATATTAGCTAACGTTCTCTGGGATTTACTCATTTGGGATTTGTCATTGTTTTTGGTGACAAATCGCAGATCCTGCGAGAAGCCGAGGCAAGGGCGTCGTAGGCGACTACGTCAAAGTTAGGAGAGTCGTCACTTTTTGCGTAAGTGGTTGTATGTATCTATTTACTGTTTTATAAAATTTTTGGGAAGGACTTGTACACCTGATACATGTATATGCTCACCTTTTGTACTTTTGTTGATCTTGATATACATGGTATCAAATGTCGGGTTTCCACAATATAAGGTTAATCATACCATGCAAACTTTTTATTTCTACCGTGTTTGCATGCTTCAAAGACTTCCGCTTAAATGTTGATTTATAATAATTTGATAAATCGTGAACAACTTAACTTAGTCAATTTAAGGTGAACATCCATAAAATTTTCCATAAATACTAAGTTAAGACGAATAGGGTACGTATAAAGGTGTAGGTCGCAGGCAGTCAAAATTAAGTATGCGGTGACGTGGAATGCTTGGTGATGTGTTTGGCGACGTGGCGGTACCTGGTTCGCCTTGGAGTTTGGGGCCGTCACAGATATCGACAATAATGCATGAATAATAATAAACAATCAAAAAATCATGCGAGAGATAAAGAAAGCGGTAAATAAGGAAAGTGCATGATAATATGTCTGGAAGTAACAACTGCGAGAAATGAGTGTAAAGGAAACTAAAAAGACAAACACATAAGTAGTATAAACCACTTAGTGCGAGTGCTACAGGGTTGGGGTCATATAGTCGTAGCACCGTGATGCAGACTCGGGTCCTAGGAAGTGACAACGCCTGCTTAACCTAAACCATCGCGAATGAGGGATGTCAATGGTGGCGCAGATAAAATACATCTCATTTCGATAAAATCCATCGAATCAGGGTTGTAGTCCCAATTGCAAATCGACAACCACACCCCAGAGACACCTACTTGACTCACTTGGCCCTCGGACACTCATAATAGGAGTGGAATCCATGGAAAAGCAATTCACGGTGTAAAACATGAAGAAATCAATAATAAACTACTATGGACACCCTTGCTGGTTTACTTACCTCAAACTACGTGGAAAAACACGCCTCGTGACTCCAAACACGTATCCCAATCAGCCCTGTCGCTCGAATCTACCTAGCTAGGTACCTAGTTTTGACGACCCCAGTTCATACAAACTAGGCCCCACCTATGTGGACTCCGAGTCACCCCTTGTAAGGTCAATGCAGGCTTATTCAACATCCCTTTCCATTATTATAAGTTATTTGGTTATTTAAAGTCGAATTGTTGTGATTTGCAAGTTTCAATAGTTTAATAGCGGAAGAAAAGACATCCTAATGGTGTGGAACCCTGCAATATATAGATAACATGCATATATACGGTGATAGTAAAAGGGAAATCATGAATATACATGTATCAATGTTGTTCAAATCCCAAATAAATCCCCAAGTGTTATAAAAAACAACAGATATATATACACACACACACAATACAAAAGAGCAAAAACCTGTTGAGTTTTGGGGGTTCATAATTACAAAACAATTTTGACAAAAACCCCCAACAGGATTTTAATCTAATTCCATTAAAAAAGTTTAAACCATGAAAACATAATCATACATCGGTCTCAATATACCTTTCTGAAGGTTGATCAATCTCTAAGGCGCTGCCAATGACGAACGCCCTCTACCAGCAGTCCATACACGAACGGCGGTCGAGATTCAAAGTGCTAGCTTCGAGAGAATATCAAACCTTTTTGTTTATCTCCAAAATGATCCAGAGCGTACCGAAAAATCCTAATTTTTTTTCTGAAACGAAAATAGAGTTTCGGCCCTTAATCTTTCATACGTGTGTTCTAACTTAAAGCGTCTATTTATACAACCCTTGTATATAGACGGTTAAGTAAATTACACATATACCCCTACTTAAAGAAGTATAAGTGTAATACACCACATGGACGCTTCTTTCATGAGTTTTATCATATAAAATTCATTTTTCTAAACCATCTTAAAATCTCGCAAAACCATTCTTAGTGTGCGACCCAATAGGCTCATACAACGTTAGCAGTGTACCGAAACACATTTTGGTATACAAGTCATAAGCGGCCTCTAGCAAGACTCTATGACTACCCAAGTTGTACGAATATCAAATCGATACAACCTAATCAATAGTGTATATAACATCCTTTTGTCACACGATATCCTTTTGATCAAACATAAGACATTGATTTGTCATCTAACATGCTCAATCGTACTAGTCTCGATCTCTAGGTAGACTGAAAACAACCGAGTGACATTGATCAATATCAATTCACTTAGACTAGGCCTTTTAACAGTCTAACACATCGAGGGATCCACTGGATATCTCTCTTTATATGAGAGGGACAAATTCTATCTCGATTACACAATTTCATCACATTGCTCGCACAGTAACCAATCACAACCTTTATAATCATCCGGTTAAAGACAACGTTTGATTGTGTCAAATCACTATGTTCCTAATGTTGAAGTCTCTGGTAATCTCAAGTCAGAGGATTGAAAAATATACCTATCATAAGAAACAACTATGACTTAATCCATGTGATGTTCTCATAGCGGGTCGGTCCGATACTTTGTTCCCTAACAAGTACTCGTGATCTTGATTCGTATCCCTATACGTATAATCATCAATCAAGACTCACACTAGTCTTAATTCATTATAGTTCCCAGTATAATGATCGACTAGGGACATTTAAGATATTTCTCTAAATACCCATGGATCTTATTATAATGTAAACATGCAAATTAATTATAATAAATAGCAAATGAAATCCTCTATTTTATTAACTAAAAGTACTCATAAAGACAATTAATGGATTGACCTAGGGCACATGCCCCAACATCTCCCACTTGCACTAGGGCCAATCATATACGCATCTAATGCCTAATGATCCAACATGACCATCATGTTTTGCTTGTGGAAGAGCTTTTGTCAATGGATCTGCAACGCTGTCTTCGGTAGGTACTCTGCAAATCTTCACGTCACCCCTCTCAATAATTTCTCCGATGAGATGAAAACGCCTGAGTATATGTTTGGATCTGTGGTGTGATCTAGGTTCTTGGCCTGTGCTATTGCCTCGTTATTGTCACAATAGAAACAAACTGGGTTAGAAATACTTGGAACCACACCTAGTTCAAAAATGAACTTTTTGATCCAAACTGCCTCATTTCTTTGCATCGACGACGCCGCAATATACTCGTATTCTCGTTGTAGAATCTGCCACGCTCTTGCTTCGAACTTTTCCACTTATCGCACCCCCATTCAAAGCAAACACATATCCGACTGCGATATAAAATCATTTATATCAGTTTGAAAACTTGCATTTGTGTAACCATTTACAACTAGATCAATTTCAAAACCTCCATAGACCAAGAACACTTCCTTAGTCCTTCTTAAGTATTTAAGAATGTTCTTTACTGCTGTCCAATGACTCTCACTAGGATCTGACTGATATCTGCTTGTAGTGCTCAAAGCATACGATACATCAGGTCGAGTGCATAACATGGCATACATGATAGATCCAATAGCTGATGCATATGAAATCTTATTCATACGGTCTCACTCATCATTTGTCTTAGGACATTGAATCTTGCTTAGACTTATGCCATGCGACATTGGTAACAATCCTCTTTTAGAGTCTTGCAAACTGAACCTATTCAACACTTTGTCTATGTAAGCACTCTGACTTAGACCGATTAGCCTCTTAGATTTATCCCTATAGATCCTTATCCCTAGGATATAGGCTACATCTCCTAAGTCTTTCATTGAGAAACACTTCCCTAACCAAGACTTGACATTCTGTAATATTGGGATGTCATTTCCAATGAGTAATATATCATCAACATACAGTACCAGAAAAACAACTACACTCCCACTGACCTTCTTGTAGACACAAGGCTCATCTTCGTTCTTAATAAAACCAAAATCCTTACTCACTTCATCAAAATGAAGATTCCAACTCCGAGAAGCTTGCTTTAACCCATATATGGATCTTTAAAGCTTGCATACCTTCCTAGAATTCTCAAGATGTACAAAACCTTCAGGTCGTGTCATATACACGTCCTCAAACAGCTTTTCATTAAGAAATGCTATTTTTACATCCATTTGTCATATCTCATAGTCATAATATGTAGCAATGAAAATTAAAATTCTTATGGATTTAAGCATGGCTACTGGCGAAAATGTTTCATCATAATCAACACCTTGAGTCTGCCTAAAACCTTTTACTATAAGTCTTGCTTTAAAAGTTGCACTTTGCCATCCATGTCAGTTTTCTTCTTGAAAACCCATTTACATCCAATGGTCTTACCACCTTCAGGTAAATCAACCAAGTTCCAAACTTGGTTATCATACATAGATTGCATCTCAGAGTTCATGGCACTTAGCCATTTATTTGAGTCTAGTCCAGACATAGCCTCCTGATAAGTGGCGGGCTCATTTTGATCCATAAACAACATATCACGACTATCAGTAATGAGAAATCAGAATCTCTCTGGCTCATGTCTTACCCTACCAGATTTACGTGGGCTTTGTGTCACTTGTGGAGGTTCAACTGGTTCAGAACGTTGTTGAACTTCCAGTAGCGGTTCGGTGTTTATTTGTGATTCCTGAACTTCTTCAAGACTTATTTCTCTCCCACTAGTGTTTTTTGAAATAAACTATTTTTCCATAAAGCCACCATACCGAGCAACAAACACTTTGTTCTCAGCGAGATTATAAAAGTAATATCCTTTCGTTTCCTTAGGATACCCCACAAATAAACACTTGTCAGGTTTAGGTGCTAGTTGTTTTGAGAATCGTCACTTTACGTAAGCCTCACAACCCCAAATCTTAAGGAAAGACAAACTAGGTCTCTTCTCGTACCATATATCATATGGTGTTTTATCAACCGCTTTAGAAGGCATTCGATTTAGAGTGAAAGCTGCAGTTTGTAATGCATAACCCCAAAAGGATAATGTAAGATCTGCATGACTCATTATAGATCGAACCATATTTAATAAGGTTCGATTTCTCCTTTCAGAAACTCCATTCCATTGTGGAGTTGCTGGCGGAGTTAATTGGGAGACAATCCCACAATTTCTAAGATGATCATCAAATTCTTAGTTCAAATATTCACTACCTCGATCTGACCAAAATGTTTTGATAGTTTTACCAAGTTGATTCTGCACTTCGTTTTGAAACAATCGAAACATCTCAAATGATTCAGCTTTATGTTTTATAAGATATACATAACCATATCTGCTGAAATCATCAGTAAATGTAATGAAATACTGATAACCTCCTCTAGCCATTGTGTTTATAGACCGCATACATCAATATGTATTAGACCTAATAAATCACTTTCCCTTTCACTGTGTCCAGTAAAGGAACTTTTAGTCGTCTTGCCTAGTTAACAAGATGCGCACGTTTCATATGTTTCTAAATCAAATGAATCTAGAAGTCCATCTTTATGGAATTTCGTTATGCGTTTCTTATTTATGTGCCCGAGACGACAATGCCAAAGATAAGTTTGATTCAAATCATTTGACTTGAATATCTTTGTATTTATGTTAAAGACTGGAGTATCAGTGGACCTTTTCATGCTTAGAATATAAAGACAATCACATAAATCTGTATTTGCATAAAATATGCCTTTACGAGAAAAGGAACATCTATTATTCGCAATAATAAAATCAAAACCATCCATATCCAAAAATGAAATAGAAATCATGTTTATGCTCAAGGCAGGCACAAAATAACAATTATTTAAAGTTAAAATAAGTCCACTAGGTAAGACTAAGTTATATGATCCAACAGCCAGGGTAGCAACTCTTGCTCCATTCCCTACGCGGAGGATGACTTCTCCTTTTTTCAACTTTCTACTTCTGGTGAGTCCCTGCACATTTATAGAAATGTGAGATCCATATCCGGTATCTAATACTCAGGAATCACTAGTAGATAAACTAATTTCAATAACATAAATATCTGTAGTGGTAGTCGCACTACCATTTTTCTTCTTTAGATCTTTCAGATAGAGTTTGCAATTTTTGAACCAATGTTCAGGTGCATGGCAGAAATGATAATTTCCTTCCTTTTTTTTGGGTGTTTTGAAGCAGGAACAGGCTGGGGCTTGACTTGTTCCACAGGCTTTGCGATAGGTGCAACAGCAGCCTTGGCGACTTTAGCCATGCCTTTGCCTTTCTTCTTCATTCCCTTTCCATTTTGGACCATCAACACATTACTAGAGGGTTTCTTGATATTTTGCTCAGCAGTTTTGAGCATCAAATGCGACTTTGAAATTGATTTCTCCATATTATTCATATTGTAGTTCATCACAAATTGTGAGTAAGTCTCCGGTAATGAATTCAAGATCAAATCCGTAGCCAACTCTTGGCTTATGAAAAACTAGAGTCTATCATGCTGGTCAACATAGCCCTTCATCTTCAGAACATGAGGACTAACTGACACACCATCAGTCAATCTTGCAAGAATGTAGGTTCTTGACTGTCTCGAACCTTTCTTACCTAGCTTGCTGTTGGAACATTTCCTTCAGATTATAACCATGTCGTAGGCTTCCATTAGTTCCATGTCCTTCTGAAGTTCATGAACCATAGTTGCCAGCATAATACGTGCAACATCAATAGAATCGTTAACATGCTTATTTTGCGCATCTTTCACAGCTTTCGAAGTATTGGTTAGTGGGTCCTCAGGGATTGGAGCATCCAAGACATACAATTTGCGTTTATGCTTGAGAACGATTCTCAAGTTTCTGAACCAGTCAAGAAAGTTAGTCACAGATAGCTTATCCTTCTCAAGGATGGATCGCGGTGACAGGGGATTATTGTTACTTGAAGAGGCCATTGATCTACAAGAAAGATTATGCAAAGTTTATTTTAGTATAAAGGAATAGACTCCCACTAAATCAACAACCTTCCTAAAACATACTGTTTATTTAGGGGACTAAAATCCATATTTCACCTAATTCTATGACAGCTATGGCATGAAACACAGAACTAGATTATTTAGGTAGGTAACAGTTACCAATTATATCTTATGTAAATTTAGATACTTTTATGAGATACGGGACATCTTATGTCTTAGGATGTTTTTATCTCATCATGTGCCTAAAGCTTAAAACTATTTTGATAGCTTTATTAAATCGGACCATTTTAAAAATTTAGGTAAGTCTTACCTAACTTGTCTCACCAAGATAACACAATACACCCAGCTATGGCTGAAACTATATTAGTGTGATCGAGGCCTTGACAAGTGTTTAAAATGGATGACACGAGACTTAAAATTTAATAGAGGGATTTTATTCATTTTTAGTGATTTTATGAAAACAATGAAATATCATATATTTTATTGATTTGTTCAATCACTAAACAATTTGGAAATCTTTATACTGTTCACTAATAAAAGAATTTCCATGCGCTAGGATTAGTTAGACGGCCGTCCGCTGACCGGTCGACAGGATACCACTGTTGAGTTTTGGGGTTCATACGTAGTGAAAATTACAAAACAATTTTGACAACCCAACATGATCCGAATCTAATTCCATTAAAAACGTTTAAACCATGAAAACATAATCATACCTCGGTTGCAATATACCTTTCTGAAGGTTGATCGATCTCTAAGGCGCTGCCAACGACGAACGCCCTCTACCAGCAGTCTACACACGAACGACTGCGAGATTCGAAGTGCTAGCTTTGAGAGAATACCAAACCTTTTTGTTTATCTCCAAAACGATCCAAAGCGTACCAGAAAACCCTAATTCATTTATGAAATGAAAATAGATTTTCGGCCCTTCATCTTTCATACGTGTGTTCTAACTTAAAGCGTCTATTTATACAACCCTTGTATATAGACGGTTAAGTAAATTACACATATACCCCTAATTAAAGAAGTATAAGTGTAATACACCACAAGGACATTTTTGTCATGAATTTTATCATATAAAATTCATTTTTCTGAACCATCTTAAAATCTCGCAAAATCATTCTTAGTTTGCGACCCAATATGCTCATACAACGTTGGCAGTGTACCAAAACACATTTTGGTATACAAGTCATGAGCGGCCTCTAGCAAGACATTATGACTACCCAAGTTGTAGGAATATCAAATCGATACAACCTAATCAATAGTGTATATAATATCCTTTTGTCACACGATATCCTTTTGATCAAACGTAAGGCATGGAATTGTCATCCAACATGTTCAATCGTACTAGTCTCGATCTCTAGGTGGACTGAAAACATCCAAGTGACATTGATCAATATATATGAGGGGCAAATTCTATCTCGATTATACAACTTCATCACATTGCTCACACAGTAACCAATCACAACCTTTATAATTGTCTGATTAAATACAACGTTTATGTCAAATCACTGTGTTCCTAATGTTGAAGTCTCTGGTAATCTTAAGTCATAGGACTAAAAAATATACCTATCATGATAAACAACTATGACTTAATCCATGTGATGTTCTCATAGCGGGTCGGTCTAGTACTTTGTTCCCTAACAAGTACTCGTGATCTTGATTCGTATCCCTATAAGTATAATCATCATATGATCATCAATCAAGACTCACACTAGTCTTAACTTATTATAGTTCTCCAAGATAATGATCGACTAGGGACATTTAGGATATTTCTATAAATACCCATGGATCTTATTATAATGTAAACATGCAAATTAATTATAATAAACAACAAATGAAATCCTCTATTTTATTAACTAAAAGTACTCATAAAGACAGTTAATGGATTGACCTAGGGCATAATGCCCCAACAAAACCTACAAGTAAGCAAGAAGAGAAGCTGCCCTGAGAGTCCTCGGAAGAAGTCACCAATCACTGCCTCTTTGTCAGTGCTCGTCTTTGGATCTGCAACTGTCATCGAAGGAGATAATTCCAGTGATTAAAGCCATCATAGCTTCAATCATAATTCATGAATTTTAACAAATAATTCTAAGTATCATACATGAATTTAAACGATAGAAAAGTAAATAGAAATGCATGAACGATAAATGATTTAGAAAGGGATAACAACAAATAAAGAGTGCCAAAGTCAATAGAAGGTGTCTAAATGGTCTAAATCCTCTGAGAGCGGGTCCACAACTCGACTTCCTAGAACCGTGACTCTCCAAATCAACAAGCTTAGTTCAGTGTAGCGTGGGGGCATTAACGATGCCCTGAATACCTGGCCCACGTCTACTACCTACGATCCAGTACTCAGGGTGAGGTCATGTTTGTCCATCAAGCACCAAACCCAAGAGTACCTTCATGACACACTCAAGCTTTAGAAACTCAATAGTATAGAATAAAGTCCAAGTAAATGGAATAAAAAGAAATAAACTCAAGAATATGATAAGAATTATAATTGATCATCTAGTTGGTTTACTTACCTCAAACTACGCAGAAAATACACCCTCGCAGCTTCTAACACTTATCCCAATCAACCCTTAACGCCTTACTCTAGCTAGCTAGGTACCTGGTGTCCTATTTGATTAGATATATATGTGTTATAGTCATTACATTACATTTACCATCATTATTTCTGCTATAGTTCAATCGTAATCTAATTTGACCATTTATAACTTAACACTCATTTTGCTTTTGGATTAGGCTACTAAGGGTTGTTATTGTGAGAGTAATGTAACTTGAAATATTTGTGCTAAAAAATTCCATAAAGAGTCTTATAAATCATTCCAAGTCAGTTTGGTGTCTAATGGTTCATTTTATTATTTGAAGTCCTTATTGGGCACTTAGCTCAGCCAAAAATGTCCAGACTTGCTTAAAATTGTTCAACACACTTTATCTATTATTTTTAGGTGTTATTGAACTGATTACGATAATTAGAAACCATTTCAAGTTGATTTAAAACATTAGTTTGCAAAACAGTTCCTTAAGGACTTCGAAATAAATACTTGAAAGTTAGTTTTCCTTCAACTTAGAAAATGACTTAAAATAAATAGAATTTTTTAAAATTCTCGAGGCTGGTTTTGTAAAGTCCAAAACTTAAAATCAAGGTTTTTGAGTGATAAAATTACATTTAAAAGTCCGAAAACCCAATTTGCAACTTGAGGTGAAATTCTAAGTCCTTACTTGTAAATATGAAATTTTTAGTATAAATGAGACTTGAAAACCGAGTTAGACATGCCAAAAAAATCAGGAAACTCGGCGAGCAACTTTCCTACAATATAAGTATATGATTTGAAAAGTTTGGTCCAATTTTGGCATCGTTTGATGCTCGGAATATGCTTAAACCCATTTTAGGTCATTTGGAAATTCACATTTTTCCTATTCCAAAACTATTTTTGAAAACCATTCAAAACATGTCAAAATCACTTGAGAATTTAGTTGATTCAAATTTATAATATGTTGATGCTCTCTGTATTTTTTGTGAATTTTGGACTAGTGGAGATACCCGAAAAAGTTTCGAGAGTCTCAATCAAGAAGTAAGAGTTTTTGGCAATATTTGGTTTTCACGCCGTAAGGGACGCGGTGGGCATAAATCCCAAAGCGCCCCTCATTCCATGGATTTTGGCAGACTGGTGGCGTCGTTCATTGTAAAGGCGGAAATGGAGGGATTTTTGACCCCTTTTTTGGACATTGATTTTCGTGCCTAAATCCATCCATATAAGGTTTCAAAAACTACCTTATGGGCTCTTATCATCAATTTTGACATCCAATATCACAATTTACTCAAACTCAAATGTTAATTCATCAAATACAAAGATCCATTCAAACCTTCACAATATAATATAGTGAAATTCAAAACTGAAACTTATACTTGAAATCACTTTATAAAACATTTGTGCATTGAAAATTCAGGGTTCAATTTCATTCAAATCCAACCTAGCAACTTCAAAATTGAATCAATGATCACCAAAAACCCTAATGTGTTTCTTAAGATTGAAGAAGAAAGCAAAGTAACTCTTACCCTGGGTTGGATTCCTAGTGGAACACCTTTGTTGTTAAGTTCTTGGCTATAATTGATGAAATCTTAGCAAGTTTTTGGTGTGGTTCTCTTCTTCTAGATCTCATAGCGTTTAGAAATGAACTAAGTGAACTAAGTGTTCATGCAGATCAGAGGCTAAGTCTCATTCTTATAGACTAGCTAACACATTTTTTTGATCCTAGATTTCCCTAGAGATGAAATCTCTAAACCTATATAATGTTTGTCTTGCCATATTTGTGTCTCTATTAGCTTCTACTAACAAATCATATAGTCCCACAACTTAATGATTTCATGTTTCGGTTTGCTTCCGATTAAGATTCTTGACTTAGGCATAAAGAAATCAATTTATATTTCTCTTATTTAACCTAAGTTTTCTTGTTACTTTGTACATTCACACTAAGTTAGATACATTATTTAGTCTTGAATATTTATACCGACCCATAGACCCAAGTATGCACATATCTCGAGGAACCCTCTCTCATAAATTTGATAAATTGAAATAGAAGTATTGTGCACATTGGGATAGATATGTAATATAAACATCAAACAAAAATAATGTACCTCAGTGTCAACTCCCGAGAGTTGACCAAGTACGCCACGTCTTCATAAGTTTCCGTCAGAGTCCTGCAGTGGCACGAGTTAGTAATTTAGGGTCGTTACACCGGTGTCCCATTAGATTGGTTTGTTAAAGTTTTGGAAACCAAAGGAACTAAGAAGATTAATGAATTAGTGATGAACTAACATGCACACATTAATACTAAATACATAATTGATATCACAATAAGACTAGAATGTCTTCCTTTGAGTAGGCTCAGCCTAAACAATCAATTTGATAATGTGAACAACCACTATAATGATCTCTCATTCTCAAAAAACTTAAGTAATGAACGATGATCTACACAATGGCGACCTTGAGTATTTATAGATTTAATCTATCTACTCTATCTAGAAATTCAGTCCTAAATATAATACAACTTGAAAACCT
Source organism: Stephania yunnanensis (assembly GCA_039657365.1). Classification (NCBI taxonomy): domain Eukaryota; kingdom Viridiplantae; phylum Streptophyta; class Magnoliopsida; order Ranunculales; family Menispermaceae; genus Stephania; species Stephania yunnanensis. The sequence goes on along the minus strand of CM077585.1, from coordinate 44,409,802 downwards.
CCTGGTTTCCAATTGTAAATTTTGTTGGAATCATCCAACGCTCAACAACTAAGTATTATATTCCTTTAAGAATCTTGACTCGTTGTCTCCATAAAGTTCTCCAGTCCTTTATGCACCTATCTCTCGGATTTGTTGTTGCAATCCATCTTGAAGTTCTCTTATTGCAGTATCGAACTTCTTCACTATTGTCAACTAATACCGACAGTTGCTCTGTTGAAGTTTCCAACTCATATTCTAATCTTACTTTGACTTTAGTTCCATCTTCTTCTTTGACTATGACTTTGATACTATAATCTTTTCTGGAATTTACATTGTAATATATATATATATATAGTTGTACCTACACACGGACATCTTGCTGACTGAGGCTTCTATTTTCATTGAAGCATTTACCTAACTAAATTAACTTATATTTTGACAATAAACTGCCAACAAGGATAGACAGACCCAAACATAATAAACTAGGATCTAACAATCTCCCCCTTTGGCCTAAATTGGTCAAAATTAGTAAATTGCAAGATAACCAGATTTTTTAGGAACTTCATAAAACGTATTGTTACCGATGGATTAAAGTAACTACAAACAAAAGTAAATTTCCAAAAGTTATAGTCATCAGCCAATAAGTACATCTATGAAATACAACTCTAAAAACATAAAAGTTCATGTACTTACAAACACAATACCAAAAAACTTAACCTTGCTCATTCACTCCCCCTTTTGAATAACTACGTCAAAAAGACAACAGTTGAGTGTTAATTAGCCACGTCAATCGTCGAAGCTCGGGGTTAGCAATGTCCAGCTCTTATTGCATTGGTCGCATTTGGGCAACATGTAGTTTGTCAGAAATGCAATGTGATCAAAGAAGTAATCGAACAGCGGCAGCTATGGTCTCATCACCACTGGAGAAATTGGTTCTTGTAGAGGTTCTTCCTGAGTAGGAGCATAATTTTCTTCAAGAAATTTTGTCTGTGTCGTTGCAGCAACAACATTTTGAGAAGTCGTAGGTATAATAACAGTTTTAGAAATCGTGGGAATAATCTCCATTTATGTTGTAGCAGTAACATTAAATGGAGTTGTTGGCTCAGCTGAAATGGTAGGAATGACTTAATTGACATTCAAATCCTCATGCTCAAGGTGAGCAGGAGGATTGACTGACATACTTGGCTCAGATTGCAAAACATCATTCACTAGAGCCTTAATAGTATGTTCCAAAGTCGCAGTAACTGAAGGTAGCAGAATGCCCTCAAGGTTAGCATCATTTAAGTCTGCAGTAGGAGGGGTTTATGATGTTGCTATAGACTCATCCTGTTTAGAAACTTTCTTACAAGGAACCTCATGTGGTGTTACAACATCTTCACCATCAGTTCCATAATTCATTTTAAGGGACTCAAGAATACTTATCCCAACAGCGACAATAGGAGTAACATAACTTAGATCAAAGTTTAAACCAATTAAGTTACCTTGATCAACTCCAATTTCATCACCTTGAATCTCAACATGGGGGTTGACTTTTTCTTTTTCATCAAGAAAAGGAGTAGTTGAACTTGCACCTTCTGTTGAATTAGGTGGTAGTGTAGTCTGTCTTATAGCAATAGGAAGTGAATTTTTCCCTTTTGCAATATCCTCTCCTGAAGATCACACGTGAATAGGACTTGTTGTCCTCAATATCAACAAATTTCTTAGATTGAGAAACCTCAGTAATCTTTCATTTAATTATCTGTCTAGACTTCCATATTGGCTTTGCAGTAGGGGTAGGAACAGGAACATCAGTAGTAGTAAAGTTGGATCAACCGATTGAGATCATAAACCTAATATAGTTAACGTCTTCTTTTTAAGGCACGAGAAGTTAAGATCAACAACTCCATTGTTAAACTTCATTTGATGACTCAATCTAACTTTCTCAACCACCTTTTCCAACTTGTCATTGGGCTGCTCAATGACTAATTACCGTCCAAATAGAGAAGTTAGAAAGCATGGTAGATAAAACCTGTCCTTTCTCATCCCCAAACGAACAACAAAGTCATATATCTCCTACCCAACGTTGAATTTCCTCTCCAAAGCAAGAACATACAATAGTAACAATCTCTCCTTAAACACATGTGTCTGATGGGAAGTAGCCGTGACGAGCCCTTCTCAAAATAAGGCATTGCTCGGCCTAATCTTGTCATTAAGCCCTAATCTCATCACATAGGATTTAACGAGGAATTAGTCAGCATTTCTAAAATACTATGACATTCCAAGAAAGTTTTTGTAAATAAACATTTATCTATACTATGTCAATTCATAAATTAGAGTTAACTAAAATTTTACTTAAATGTTTATTCAGCGAAAGTTTTAACAAATTAGCGGAAGCTTATAACATGATGCCCACCAGATGTGAAAAAACCAAGAAACAAAGATCACATGCTTATATATGATAAAACAACGATAATATATCATGTGTCTAGTCAAGGTACTAGTCTCTCAAACCATATTATATAACCCCAAAAATATATAAAATACAAATAAAATTAATACATCAAAATCAAAACGTATGAAGTTCGGTGTAGCAACACTCTACTGGCTCAGAGGTAGTCGCCGATCTTCTCTTTGCTTGGTCTGCTACTTGATGGATCTGCGCTTACTGTCATGAAAAGGACAATGAGTACATGAAAGAAAGTAACACTGAGAGACAATTGTTCACATTCCCAAACATGCAACAAGTATCTAAAAGCATGATAATAACAACTATGCAGAAAAGAGAACATGCAAAGATATACTTTAGTTAAACAAAATAAAATTGACACACGGCTAAATAGTAATGATTTAGGGTCGATTGGCTATGATCTTCATCACATTAGTCTTTTCCACTATATGAGGATGGAGGTGAGCTCTACATCAATGTAAAGGTCTGATCAGTGCTCTTTGCCTTTATAATCTTTCACTGGTACCAGTCACCTACGATGTACACTTGCTAACATCCCTAGGACCCATACCCTGTGTGCTGCACAAATTATGCATGCCAACAACCCTGGGGCTTATTTCCCGTGTGCTACGCATGATAGTGGAGAGATCTTGATCACCTTAGAAGTCTAGTGACCCTCATATGTCAGCCGGACCTCTATCATAAAATGGACCTAGATACAAGAACTACTTTCATATTTCAAGGGATAACATGGTTGGAGAATCCGACAAAGTAATTACATACCTAATGCATAATGGAAATAGATTCACAACATTATGTAACACCTACCTAATAGCATGCTATTTCACTGACCATATGTATTAACAATCAAAATGACATAGCACATAATTTGGAGTCAATGAAATCATTTAATCAACAATCTATACCATGAAAGCAACCTCATGAAATGAGGAAGGACAATAAGTCATGGCATATGAAGTACAAAAACAAATTATTCCAAATGACTAGAAGTGAATACGTAAATAGGAATGAAATATAAATAAATGTCTCAATTAGTTTACTTACAATCCACACAATTTCCTAAGCTATTTCATCTTCTCGACACCTCAAAACTCGTATCCGAGGCTCCGAGACACTTCCCTAGGTTTCAGATATCATATAACATGTTTTTTAGTGTGTTTGAACCTTTATTTAAGGTATTAGACTTGTTTATAGTGTTTAAGAAATTTTAGAAAATTGCAGATTTTTATGCTTTCACAGCACTTAGCGCGCTAAGTACCATAATTAGCATGCTAATGACCTAATTAGCGCGCTTCCAAGTTTCTCTAGCGCGCTAATCAAAGTTAGTGCGCTAGTTACCCTACCTAGCCATTATATGTAGGAAAACCTAGAATTCTACAATCATAATTCTTAGTTTTCTCCATACCTAGGCGATAAAAATTCCTGGGAACCCCCATATATACCTCTAAAGTTCCAAGACATCAACAACAACATAAAACAACCACATATATCATCAAATTCATGAATTCATTGAATTGAGCTAAGTCTATGGTGTAGGGAAGTTACCTAACTAGATGAACACTAGCTTGATCAACACCACCTTCACCAAACTCAATAAGTTGCTGATCTTCTTCTTCCTCTAGCACCTTCTCTTTCTTTCCAACATGCTTTCTTCCAAGTTAAGAAATGAAATGAAGTGGGTTTGAGTTGTTTGAGTTAATCTCTAGCTTTATATAGGAAATGAATATGGTTGAGTAATAGCCATTGATTCTTATATGCACACGTATCTCGAGACCCATCTAGTGGTACACATATTAACACAAGTCCCACTTACTTACTCTAAATAATACCAATGTATAACTCACTTGATGTTTAGATGTCTCAATATGAATCTCGAAGAATATCAAGTGGCTATTGTTTTAACTTACTAACTTAGGTACAATAACTTTATATTCAACCATAGCCATATCAAAATCACTATTCAAGCTACATAAAAACCTATACCATATCACTCTCTACCTCGGTCCCACGCCCGCACATAACTCGAGGCATGTCCCTAGTCACGTCTCGATACCGATATATAAGTAAGAGTGACTTAGTAGTCTATACATATACAATACATTAGGCATACAACGTAACAAATATAACATATACCTTGGTCACATTGCCTCGGTCATGAAACATATCTCGATGCGAGTCCTACGTCACGGTTCACTTGATCCCGATTAAGAGATTAAACTAGGATTAGAAACTCAAGCTGTGACAACAGCTTAGTAAGAACCCCTACAGTTAATAAAGTTACGTCATCATCAAGCTTGAGCGTCGAACCCAACTTATCGGCAATTGTCTCAAATCCAGAAAGTCCAAGCATACAATTTATGGAAGTCAGAATAAATGGGATATTGAAACCACGAAAAAAATGCCTTGTCCGTAGAAGCATCTCTAAAATTTTCAAGAAGATTACTGTAAAATTCCTTGATAATGAAGTCATTGTAGAAGCCTTCATGAGACACCAACCCATATATGTTAGTTTGAACCAGTAATTTCTCAAGTCTAGTTTCATGAAGATGTGACACATTGATTAGTTGATCAAACCAGTACGTCTTCTTCACATTTTCTTTAAATTTATTCGCACACTCCAATGATCTGATGTGGTAGAAAGCAGAAGGAACATGCATATAATAGTATTGAGATATGAACACGATCTTTGTCCGGTCAGAGGCCTTGCTTATGGCCTCGGATTCATCCAAAATCCTCTTTAATGAGTCAGAGGCCCTCTCATGATTACCAACCTTCTCCTTGCCCTTAGTGATTCTGGATTTCTTAGAAGAACCAGTGTGCTCGATTAGTTGTCGTTGTCGGACGACCCCTGATTTCACCTGTGTACTTTCTATAGCAATTCGAGGATCAGACGGTGTACCAATGTAGAGTTTATTTGTAGGAGCATTGACCTCGACCGCAGGTATAACAAATTGATTGTAGTAATGGTGTACTCAACTTATGTCGACTATATATATCATCATCAGGGAAAGGTGTATGCACTCACTACGTACTTAGCTACAATGAATCTGTTGCTAAAGAAATCCCTTTTTAAATGGTTTTATAACTAAACTAGCTAATCTAACAAATAAATGCAATTTACTTAAATTATTATATTAAAACTATCTTAGTTCACAACTTCACCTAGGTAATAAAATACCATGCTTTTCAACTACTTTATCATCTTTATCATGTTGTGTGCAATTCCTAATTAGAATAGACATATTTCCTTCAAATCTACTTTAACCCATTGTCATGATGGAAAAGATTCTAATGAACTCCGCCTATCAGTGTGAATAAAGTAAGCTCCACATTCCTTTAATGTTACAAACCTTTAGATTCATAACCAATTAAGTTTACTATCCGTGTCTCCCTAATCAACAACTATTGCTCGATGTTATGCATTTTACTATTGAATCGTTCATGTCCAGGTTAAAATCTTCAATGACCTTAATAACTTCTAAAACCTAATATAAATAAACATTTGATCAAGATGTTTATAGCATTACACTCAGAATCAATACAAATTTTAACCATTGCACTTTTAGATTCATTTTCTACTCATATTCATAGCATAACATTCATACTATAGGATCCATTGATCCATAAGATTAATAAACTACTCACACATCATTGAAACAACCGTGCACATAATGGTATTCATTGAAATCGGAGATATATTGAAAATACATCAAATAAATCAATAACACAATACCCGAATCACCACACGTGAGTCTTAATGTCTTCTTTCCACAAATTGTCTTAATACTCAAAAATAAGTAAAACCTATGCTAAAATAATTTAATGGCTACTAATGGATGATATGTTATGTGTTTACGACGTCCTAATATCTGTTTATACTTTTTAAACACAATTAGAAACCTTACTTCACAATTTAATTCAAAATAGAACTATAACTTTCTAATTTCTTCTATTTCGGCGCTGTCTCTTAAACCCCGACACCGCAACTGCGCCGCTTTATTTGTGTGTTTTCTTTCTCTTCAATGATCTTGGTGCTCTGCATTACGTCCCCGGTGCCGCCCCTTATGGCTCCACAGTGCCACCTCTGCATGCCACGGTGTCGAGCCTCCTACTTTGATTTTCTTCGCTTGTCTTCTCTCCCACGTCGTGTCTAGGTCCTTTATGATGCCCCTCATGCTCTCATAGTGCCACACCTTTATGCCACGATGTCAACCATGTTTTGGTAGGTTTTAGCTCCGTTTCTTCTCGATTTACACTTATTCTATGTACATAACACAATTTTTTTACAACAACCAGATGAGACTCTTTTAGTCATGCTCGATAATGAGCACAAACTCCCACACTAAAAGCAATATCTAGTCTGCTTGCACTAAGATATAATAAACTATCAATCATGCTTTTGTATTATATAGGATTGACATCAACAACTTTGTTATCTATATGAATTTTCTCACTGGAGCTCATATGTGTTCTTATGGACTTTGCAGTGTCCAATCTGAAATGCTTAACAAGAGATCTTCATATTTATTTTGAGATATGAATAAACTGCCTTAAGACTGTAATCTATAAACCCAAGAAATATGTAAGATCTCTAACCATGCTTATCCTAAATTCTTTCTTCATTAAATCAACAAACTATAAAGCTAGCTTTGCAGATGTAGCCTCGAATACAATATCATCAACATAGATGTCCACAACTACAAACTATTTATCATGCATTTTAATAAATAGAGTCTTATCAGTAAACCCTATATTGTAACCTTTCCATAACAAATAGTTAGTCAACCTTTCGTACCAAGCCCGTAGTGCTTGCTTCAGTCCATAAAGTGCCTTTTTCAGATGATAGACATTATTAGGTTTATCATGTACCTCAAATCCTTTAAATTGTGCAACATAAACTTCTTCTTGTAAATACCCATTTAGGAAAGCACTTTTAACATCCATTTTGTAACTTGAAACTTTGTTACAAGCGATGGCTAGTAATCAATATGGCAATTGGAGCAAACGTCTTATCAAAATCAATACCTTCACCTATGTATATCTTTGTGTAATCAATCTGGCTTTATTGCGAACAATAACACCATTCTCATATGTCTTGTTGTAGAATATCTACTTAGTACTAATGATATTAACATTTGTAGGTTGTGGAACAAGCTCATATACATCATATCTAACAAACTCATCGAGATCTTCTTACATAACATTCACCTAATATTCATCAATTAAAGACTTCTTGAAATTGTTAGGGTCAATCTGAAATGTAAAACATGCAAAACAAATCATAATCCTATAGTCAATAAGAGGAATTCTCTAGTTTGCATTGAATCGTTAACTTAAGCCAATAATTTGCTAAATTGGATGATCTTTTAGCATCATTGACTATGGAGAAGCAGATGTAGAACCATGTTCTATAGTACTAGGTGATTTTGGATCATCATCATCATCATCATTATCATCTTTATCATCGTATGAAGTAGTGATATCTGAATCAAATGGTTTAGCAGTAGGCTAAATAATAGGTGCTGAGCTCATTGGTGTTAGCAGCTCATCGTCATCATCATCCTTTTGAATGGACAATTGTATTGTTCTTGCATAATCATCAACCATAACTTTAATAGACTCCATCATAGTCATAGTTCGCTTATTGTATACTCTATAAACTTTACTATTCTAAGAATATCCAAGAAAAATCCCAACATCACTTTTGGGATCAAACTTTATCAAGTGATCTTTATCATTCAATATAAAACAGGTACTGCTAAAAACATGAACATGTTTAATAGATGGTTTTTTGCCTTACCAGATTTCATACGAAGTTTTTGTAGTCAGTGGGTTGAAATAAATTCTGTTGATAACATAAGTAGCGGTATTTACTGATTCTCCCCAAAGATATGGATGCAGATTTTTCTCAGCTAACATGACTCTTGTGATCTCCAAAATTGTCTAATTTTTCCTTTTAACGATAGCATTCCGCTATGGTGTCTTAGGAGCAGCAAATTTATGCACAATACCAAATTCAGCACAATAATTAGCAAATTGCCAATTCTCAAACACTCTTCCATGATCACTATGAGTTCGATCAATTGATGCATCTTCATCACTTTTCACATTTAGAACTCGAATAATTAACTTCTTAAACTCATCAAATGTTTCTGCTCTATTATGCAACAAACGAGCCTAAGTAAATCTTTATTAGTCATCAATAATGACAAAAACATATTTCTTTTTCTCAAGACTCTTAACTTGCATTAGGCCAAACAAATCCATATGTAGTAATTCTAACACAAGTTTTGTCAGTATGTCACTGAGGCCATCATGTGAAACTGAACGGTGTTTACCCATTTTACATATTCACAATAGAATCAGGCTTAGAGAGGACAATTTAGGAATACCTTTTAAAAATCATGAGAGAGAAATTTTTGAGGTCGCTTTAAATTAAGATGACCAAGCCTTTTTTTCCAAAGCTTTATAGTAGTTAGGGAAATAGAGTTGCACATAACTTGCAGCTTATGAGGCGACACAAAATATTGAAGCATCATATAACAATTGTTAGATGTACGAGTCCCATACAGGATGCATTGTATTTCTTCATTGATTATCTAACAATGAAATTTAGTGAAGCTGACAAAAAGCTCCTGATCATACAATTGACTTATACTGATTAGGTTTAGTTTCAACTCATCAACATGCATAACTCCTTTGAGATTAGGCAGTCCCATAACATTAAGATTTCCTTTGCTAGTGACCTTGCATTTCTTTCAGTCACTAAACGTAACAACACCTTCCTTAAAAGACTCATAATTTTTAAGAAATCTTTTGTTACCAGTCATGTGTCTGGAACATCCACTATCAAAATACCATAACTCAGTCGTAGTTGCTGAGAGTTATAGAAGCGTTGTCATAGCCTTATGAGATTTAACTCTCTAAACCTTTTTAGATGTTTTTTTTCTTCTGAAATGTATTAAGATCCTTAAATATCCGATAGCATCATGGTCGAATATGACTTATAATCCCACAATAATGGCATGTAGGAAGAGGTCTATTATCAAATACATCAATCATGTTATTCTTTGCACTTGCAGCAATCTTCTGTGGCATAATCTTCTTTGACTTTGTTGTATCAACTTGATTCTTGTCCGATTGACTTTCATTGATTACAATACTTTTGACAAAGATAGTAGGAGCATTGTTAGATCCTTCAGTATATCTAAGACTATGCTTAAATTGTGTTGATTGATCAATTTGTAGCATTTTATTTAATTTCCGAGAACTAGAATGTAACTTTGTAGTAACAACCTCAGAATCAAAAAAAGCTTTCTTCAATGTAGAGATTTCAACCTTATGCTCTTTTAACAATGTAGTATAAGTACAGTGTTCCCTTTCAAGAGTCTTATAACCTAATTCAATAGAGAACAATTTCATATTCACGTCAAAATTCTAATAAACAAAGAGATGTCCATTCAACAAACAATAGATAATAAGAAGCATGAAGATCCTTTGCAGAATTCTTAACCTTGATAGCAACACATACATCATTGGCCTTTTCCTTACCCTTTTCTCGTGTCGATACTACATAATCAACTTTAAAAACACTAATGACAGATGGAGAAGCATCGAAAATATTTTACTTTGTTAATATGGCATTGAGTGCAATAGTAGAATCGTTAGATTCTTTATCACTTTCATCTAAGTCATCATCACTCCAAGAAGCACTCAAGGACTTCTTCTTCTTGTAAGTAGGACATTCAATCTAAATATATCCAACTCCTCCACACTCATAACACTTAATGCCCTTAAGTTTATTCTCAGCATATGTTTTTTTATCATCAGTAGAAGGCTTATTGTAGTCATTACCCTTCTTGTAATTAGTTCCAACAGAATTTCTCTTGTAATTTTTGAGAAATTTTATGAACTTCTTTGCCATCATAGCAAAATCATCTCCCATAGAGTCATCAAGAACAATAGTCTCAACACGATAAACATTCTTAGAAAAATTGGGCTTTTTAAACATGTACATCTCATATGTATGCAGTGATCCCATTAATTCATTAAGAGACATCTTAGTAATATCATGACACTCTTCGATTGCGATAATCTGTAAGTCAAATTGTAAAGGAAGAGCACGAAATGCGTGTCATACTAACTGCTCATTAGCAATCATGTGCCATGCATGCAAAATATAACTCGTACTCGAGTTACCAGTACCATTTGGGTGTAGTAATAGTAAATGCATGGTCCAATCCACAAGACTTAGCTTTTACTTTTAGTTAATTAAAAAGGAAAATTCAGGGGGTTTTTCAAAATATTTTAAGAAAACGATTAATTCAAAGTACTAGAATCAAAGCTTGTAAAAATGAATTCAATGTGAGAAAATACCTAGGTTTACGGTCCCACAACTCCAAATCAAGATATAATAGCGTGCCATGATTTTCAATCTTTTTCAAAAGATTATTTGTTCAATTCCTTCTAGATTAGCTATTGAAAATCGACATCCGCCAAAAATCCTTAATTCCTTAATTTCGGTAGCTAAGACATTTGACACTAACTACTTCCCTAATCAACACATAACCTTAAACATTTGCCAATAAAGTTATCGCATTAATCACATAAAGATCCATTGGAATGCTAATCCTAAATAATTGGATCGTGTTCGCTTCCAGTTTTAACCTAGATTTATTTGTTGCACACTCAAGAACCGAATGGTTTTGACAACGAGTGAGTGATTGTCACTTGTATCAGTCCAACCATACAATTACGGATACAATTGTCCCTACTAACTATTAGTCTTCCATCTAAAAGTGTGCAACGACCATTATACATACCTTAAGCTCTCACCATAATCATGAAAATGACAAAAAATAAAATAGAAAGAATTGAAATAATTTAAATTATAAAAAAGATCTCATTAGTCATGCTACAACCAAGATTCGGGACTTGCTACGCTCCAACCTAAGGAAAAGTGCTTAGCATATATTGTCTTGAACAACATCAAAAATGATAAAAAAGATAGAGAGGTCAAGGGAAAAGAAGAGAGAAGAACCAATTAGGAGGCCTATGCATTTATTTATACTTTTTCTCCGATTTTCAGAATTGCTCTCTTGAGTATTCTAGATAGACTAGAATAGCTTGGTTTCTTGATAAGGACTTCGGGTTGATCTTTTATTCTTGATCAATGTCGTTGGTATATATATATATATATATATTCTATTCGGATGCACAAATGCGGTCAAGTAGCCAAGTTGGTAGGAGCTTCTGTCGTGCTGGATAGGACTCGGGTTCAATCTCCTCTCCGTTCAAATCCCTTTATTTTCTCCTTTTTGTACTATTCTGGCTTAATATATATAATATACTTGCAGCTCCAATCTAACAAGTCAATATAGCCTAGTTGGATAAAGCTCTCTGGAACGACTTAGGAGGGGTCAAATCTAGGGATGCAAATGGTAGGGCAGGGGATAGAAATTTTTTACAAAAGTATTAATGTTTTTAGTTTAAATCCGAAAAATAGGGTGGTGTTTTTTTTTTTCTAGAATAGGCAATAACGCCTTTTCAAAAGGCGCTATCAAAGTGGGTGGATTTTGGTGCTGACGTGGACAATCCACGTAGGACTGCCCTTACACAGATAACGCCTTTTCAAAGGCGCTATCAGTGTAAGGCCGTCCACGTGGACATCGGCCGACCGAATAGCGCCTATGGGTTATATGGGTTGTCCGCCTCGCAATACGTGCACTATGTGTAACTCGGTCCACGTGGTCATCCTACGTGGACATCGGCCGACCGAATAGCTCCTATGGGTTGTAGGGGTTGTCATCCTACGTGGACATCCTACGTGTCACTCGTACAACCCATAGGCGCGTATTGGGAGGCGGACAACCCGTACAACTCATAGGAGCTATTCGGTCGGCCGATGTCCACGTGGACGACCACTTGGACCGGGTTACACGTAGTGCGCGTATTGCAAGGCGGACAACCCGTACAACCCATAGGCGCTATTCGGTCGGCCGATGTCCACGGACAACCCGTACAACCCATAGGCGCTATTCGGTCGGCCGATGTCCACATGGACGACCACTTGGACCGGGTTACACGTAGTGCGCGTATTGCGAGGCGGACAACCCGTACAACCCATAGGCGCTATTCGGTCGGCCGATGTCCACGTGGACGGTCTTACACATATAGCGCCTTTTGAAAATACGCTATCTGTGTAAGGGCAGTCCTACGTGGACCGTCCACATCAGCACCAAAATCCACCCACTTTGATAGCGCCTTTTGAAAAGACATTATTGCATATTCTTGGAAAAAAAAATACCACCTTATTTTGTGAAATAAAATGTAAATGTGCCCTATTTTTTGAAAAACCCCCAGGGGATAGAGACCTCATTCCCATGTCCATACCCACTAAAAACTTATCACCCATACCTATATAGGGATAAATTCTCATACCTAAATCCATATCCATCAAATCCACGTGGGTATAGAGAATCCCTGTGGGTAAAATGTTTGACCCATTCTGTTACTCATTTGGGATCTCTGTGAGGATTTTCATAGGGATTTTTGCGGGGATGGAGAATCCTCGAAAGAAATTTTTTTCCATATTCTATTCCCCATTGGGACCCCCACGGGTATTTTCAATAAAATAATTGTAACAAATAAGGTGTCAAATATACATAAATAACAACAAAATTGTCTAAATTCTAACAAATTTTTTTAAAAAATCAACGTATCATGCAATAAAAATTCTAACTACTAAGTGCTAACAATTATAATTAAGTTTTTACAAAATCATTGTAATATGCAAAATGAGAAGTTCTCATTCAAAATATTCCTTAAAGTCGCAATCTCTTTAAATCACCAAGTCATCAACTTTTTTCAGTCTTTTTGATCCTAAAATTCTAACATATAAATATAGTTGCAAACAACTCAAAACAAAACATATAGTTATTAATAACTAAATATATTAAAATTATAAATCTCATTAAGAGGTTTTTTGTTATATGTATGAGTATTTTGGAAAAGAAGCTAGTTCAAAACAAACACGAAAACAAAAAGAAAATCATAGAAATAGATACTAGATCTTTTAGACAAAATAGAAATAGAAAAGGAAAACAAATACAAAGGGGAGAAAAATCGATATAGGAACATGGAACATATGCACACTTATAGGGAAGTCAATATAGCTAGTAGATACTGTGATTAGAAGGAGAGTCAATATTGCTTGCCTCTAAGAAACAAAATGGATAGGAGAAAAGAGTAGAGAAATAGGAAGCACAAGGTTTAAATTGTAATACAACGATATAGATAGAAAATGCATTGGAGTAGAAATTGTGGTGGATAATGATTATAATGATAAGGTCGTAGAGGTTAAAAGAATGAGGGATAAATTGATTCTAGTTAAATTAATTATTGGAGACAAAAAATAACATACTTAGTGCTTATGCACCACAAGTAAGATTAAGCGAGATCATCAAATGCAAGCTTTGGGACATATGGATGGATTTATGCAAAGCATACCTTAGATGAAAAGGTTTTTATTGGAGGAGATTTAAATAGGCATGTCGGGGTAAGTAACGATGGGTTTCAGAGAGTACATGGAGGTTTTGGTTATGGTAATAGAAATGAAGAAGGAGAATCAATCTTAGAATTTGCTTTAACATACGATCTTGTCTTAACAAATACTAGTTTTAGGAAGAGGGAGTCGCGTATAATTACTTTTAGTAGTGGTCATAACGAGAGCCAATAGATTTTCTTTCAATAAGAAAAATGGATAGAAAAATATGTAGAGACTGTAAAGTAATACTTGGTGAAGCGTTTACTACCTAACATAAGTTAGTAGTACTTGATATTAAACAAAATGTTTAGAGAAAAATGGATACGACAACATAATATGAATAAAAGAGTTAGCGACCTTAGAATAAAGTGGTAAAACCTAAAAAAATATTAAACAAGTAGAGTATAGAGAAAAACTACTAAAGGAAAATGTTTGGAATCTTGACTTGGATGCTAATACAATGTGGCTAGAAATGAGTAGTTGCATAAGGAGAGTGTGATCAAACATATTAAGTATATCTAAAGGCTTGGGACCACCAAAGAAGGAAACATGGTGATGGAACGAAGATGCCTAATGAGTAATTAAGACTAAAAGATAGATGTATGGAAAAATATCTAAGTGTCAAGATGAAGATGCATACAATCAATATAGAGAAGCTAGAAAATAAGCTAAAAAAGTAGTTGGTTAAGTTAAAACAAATTTCATGTAAGATCTATATACAAGGTTAGGTAATAGAGATGATGAGAACTATATATATAGGCTAGACAAATTAAGAGATAAAAAGAAATAAGACCTAAGTCATATAAGATGCATTAAGGACGAAAATCAAAATGTTTGAACATGAGAGGATGATATTAAGGAGAGATGGAGAAGTTACTTCGATAGTTTATTTAATGATGGCCAAGTTGATACTATAATAGATGAAAACCCACATCTAGAAAGAAATGTAAACTATACACGCAATATTAGAATTATAGAAGTTAAAGAGGCATTGAAAAGAATGAAAATAGGAAAAACATGTGGCCTAGATGAAATACGCATAGAGGTTTGGAAATGCTTAGGAGAAACTGGATTGACTTGGCTAACAAAACTTTTCAATAAAATTCTAAAATTAAAATGGATACCAATGGATTGGAAAAGAAGCACGCTTGTGCCAATATTAAAAAACAAATGAGACATTCAAAGTTGTTTAAACTACGGGGAATTAAACTTATGAGTCACACTATGAGACTTTGGAAGAGGATGACTGACAATAGGCTAGGGAGAGAAATAACAATATTAGAGAACCATTTTGGTTTCATGCTTGAGAGGTCAACTATGGAGGCGATTTTCCTCGTAAGACGATTCTTAGAAAAAAAAAGAGAAAAGAAAAAAGATCTTTATATGGTATTCATAGATTTAGAAAAAGCATATGATAAGGTCCCTAGAGATGTTCTTTGGTGGGTTCTAGAAAGAAAATGAGTGCATGCTAGATACATACACACTATTAAGGATATGTATGATGGAGTGGTAACGAGTATAAAGATATTTGGAGGAGCTACAAAAGAATTTCTCATTACGATAAGACTACATCAGGGATCGACTTTAAGTCCATGTCTATTTACTTTATTTATGGATGAACTAACTAGGCATATTCAAGATGATATAACATGGTGTATGCTATTTTCAGATGATATTGTCTTAGTGGATGAAACAAAAGATGGAGTGAATAGGAAACTAGAACTCTGGAGTAATACATTAGAATCTAAAAGCTTTAAGTGAGTAGGACGAAAATTGAATACATGCACTGTGAGTTTAGAAACACTAGACATCGAGATAATGAAGTGGTAAAATTAAGGGAAGTAAAAGTTCCTATGGTGAACCATTCTAGATATCTAGGATCAATCATACAAAATGATGGTAATATTGAGAATGATGTCACATATAGAACTCAAGCTAGATGGAAAAAATGGAGGAGTGCAACATGGGTGATTTGTGATAGAAATATTCCTACTAAGTTAAAAGGAAAATTTTATTGGATCGCGATTAGGCAAGCTATGCTCTATGGTAGTGAATGTTGGGTGGTAAAGTAACAACAATTACATAAAATGAACATAGCAGAAATGAGGATGCTTAGGTGGATGTGTGGTAAAACTCGTAAAGATAGAATAAGAAATATAGAAATTCAAAGACAAGTAGGAGTAGCACCAATTGATACAAAGATTAGGAATGGCGGTTGCAGTGGTTTGGTCACTTGCAAAGACGGCTTACAAATGTCCCCACTAAAAAACTTGACTCAATAGAAACTATAGAAATTCGATAAGGTAAGGGTAGACCAAAGTTAACATGTGATGCATTAATTAGGAGGGATTTGAATGGTTTAGAAAGCTCACCATCAATTGGACTTAATCGAACATAATGAAAAAGTTTGATCCATGTAGCCGACCCCAATTAATTTGGGATTGAGGCTATGTTGTTGTTGTTGTATGAGTGTTTCGGAGTGGAAACTATGCAATATTATGTAATATTTATATATAAATATCATATGGTATATATATAAATAATAAATGTCATATTATGTATAAATTGATATATGGGGATCCCCATGGGTAGATGGATATCCCCGTAGGTATATTTTATTATTCATACTCCTGTGGGTATGAGATTTTGTACCTATCCCCACCTCCTCCCTATTTAAAATCCCTATAACCGTACCAATTAGAGTAAATCCCCATCACCCGTAGGTATTCCCCTATCCATTTGCATCCCTAGTCGAATCTTACGCTATACAAAGTCTCATTTTAATTCTTATTTATTTGCACTTTATCATCTTCTTCTGCATGCATTTTGAGGATGGACTTATGGTCTTTGTTCAACCACTACGTCACACACGCTTGACTCAACTGGGTGACTCGACCTATCTTATTCACTTGATCATCATTAAATTTTTAGCATGTATCTCGAGGTAGATCTGAGAGACTTCTTCAAAGATGCACATTAAATATCTTGCATACTCCTACGTAGGATCATTACTTTACTACCTTTGCATGGTCCATGCAAACACACCTTAAAACATATCACTCCACCAAGCAAGCAACGACATGTCATCATACGTCTAATCACATGTTGCCACATCATCATCACATTACATAAGCCTTTTGGACCTCGCATAATTGCCTCAGGATCTGGGCAACACATTTTTTTAGGAAATCTCACATAAGACTATTATATATACATTTTACATCGTTTTTCGCCCTAATTTCAACTCGTGCACTTCATATGAACAGAAAATGAGAAATAATTATTATTAGATATATATATTTTAGAGACTTACCCACATTAAATATATGAAAATATTCTACTAAAACTATATAATTACCGACTTATCAAATATCCCCATACTTAGGATTTGGCACGTCCCGATCAAGGAAATATAAGACATGCGACTAATGCAACTAGACTCCTAATATAGTTATGATGCTACACTAATTAATCCTATACCCGATTCCAAGCTCATGGAGTTCCTTTAGTTTAAATACTCGCCAAATCAACAAGCTACTCAAGAGATTTTGGAGTTATAATATGTCTAGAACCGCAATCCAAACACAATTAAGATGACACTTTCAAGACTTAGACTTAGTCAAGACAAAGGCTATAAATTATTCACGAGTTTTCTTGGCCTATACACTTAAGCACACAAGTTTACAATCTATGTAAATAGCTCATCAACGCTTAGAGGGTACCATAAGCAAAAAATGCAACCACACTCCATTATTGTACCTAGCACCAATGGAGATCAATAGGACTTTAAGTAGGTTGTAACATGGCTATGCGAAGCATTGAAAAACTAAAACTTAGACTGTCAAAATATTTTTAGAGAACATTAAAGTAGCTTATACTGCACTTTGATGATGAGGCCGCAAGTATAACGTCTCGATTGTGGTAATAGTGTGATAAACTTATGTTGATTATGGATATCGTCCTCAGAGAAATGTGTATTGCACTCAATATACTTAGTCAAACTTACTCCATTGCTAAGGAAATCCATTTTTTAAATGATTTTAACTAGGTAATGAATAACTTTGCTTTTTAACTCATTTCTTTCATCTTCATTATGTGTGTGCAATGCTTAATAAGAATAGATAGAATTACTTCAAACCCATTTCAACCCACTGTCGTGACAAAAAAGATTCTAATGTGCAAACTAGAACCCTACCTATCAGTGTGAATAATGTAAGCACTGCTTTAAGTTCCAAATCTTTAGATTCATAACCAATTAAGTGTACTATCCATGCTTCCCTAATCGATAATTATCTATCAATGCGATATATATTTTACGGTTGTATCATCCATATCCAGCTTAAAAGCTTCAATGGCCATGCTAACCCTAAAACCCGTAATTGACAAAAACATGATCATTATGTTTGTAGTATTATGTCTAAGACCAATACAAATTCTAGTCATTGCACTTTTTAACTTTATAATCTATTCATAACTACTTTAGCATAACATTCATACTATAGGATCCATTGATCCTTGAACTACTCACACATCATTGAAATAAACATGCACATAATGTTATTCATTGCACTCAAAGATTAAACGAAATCACTTAAATTAAACTGAGAAAACAATACCGAACAACCACACGTGAGTCTTCATGTCTTCTAATCTAAAACTCTTCTTAATACTCAAGAACAAAGTAAACTATACTAAAATATGATAATTGGCAGTAATGTATATTTTTACCACGTTCTAATACCTATTTATACTCCTAAGACACTTTAAAAAATAATAGTAGACAATTTTAAACACAGTTCGGTAAGGCCAAACCGTATCATCAAGATGTGTACTATATTCTTTTCAAGTGGGATTCACTATCTTTTACAAGATAGATTTGATTTCCCTATTATAGACCTTTGCCTAGCCACTCGTTTGGGGATGATATGCTGTAGACGTTCCATGAGTGACATTATACTTCCTCAAAAGACCTTCAACCATACAATTGCAGAAGTGAGTGCCTCTATCACTGATTAGGGCACGTGGGATACTAAATATTGTAAAAGTCCTCGATTCGAGGAATTCACATACCACTTTAAAGTCATTAGTGGAGGTAGCTTTAGCTTCTACCCAATTAGGTACGTAGTCAACCGCCATAGTATGTAAAAATGACCAAATGACATTAGAAACGGTCCCATGAAATCAATACCACATACATCTAATATCTCACAGATATAGATCAGGGTAAGTGGAATTTGGTCCCATGACCAAGGTTACCAGTTTTCTAACAGTTAGGACAAGTCTCGATGAACATGTATGAATCATAAAAAATAGTGGGCCAAAAAAACCCACTCTCGAGAACTTTCCTAGCTATCCTACGAGGACCAAAGTGGCCACCGTAGGAGTATGTGTGGCAAAAATGCCAAGATGGAGTGATTCTAAGTTTAAGAAACACAACGCCTAATAATGTGGTTGGAGCGGAATTCCCATAAGTATGGGTTATCCCATACATATATTTATCATCGCTCCTACCTTTGTTCTTTCGGGCTTTAGAAAGGTAAGGGAAAAGTTCGCCATAAGTGATGTATTTCACTAAATTTGCATACATGGAAGATCATCCATAACAACATATATGTTAGGGAAGTCATCCTTAAGAGATTCTAAATCCTACTAGATGGTCTACGACTAGATTCTCTGCACCACTTTTATCTTTAATTATGATGTCAAACTCCTGTAGTAGGAGTGTCTATCTAATGAGCCTAGGCTTAGCATCTTTTTTACTCATAACGTACTTCAAGGCTGCATGATTAAAGTAGATAATAATCTTGGTTCCTAAAAGATAAGGCTGGAACTTCTCAAGTGCGAAGATAATGACTAGGAGCTCATTCTCCGTATTAGTGTAGTTCATTTTAGCAGTGTCTAGAGTACGAGAAGCATAAAAAATCAAATTCACAAAGAAACTCCAATTTGTCAAATTTAGAACAATGAGAAGAAAGTAAAAATGCATACCCTAGTTGATTTCTTGTTCTTACTTGTTTCTCTTTGTCGAGATTTAGTCCTAGAACCCCTATAGAGTATTCAATCCTCCATGGAAAACACTTCATGTACAAACTTCTTCTCTTCTATGTTTAATGTTCTCTTTTTTGCATGTTGTAGAGAAGAAGTCCTTTTTATAGCTCATATCTTTTATTTTTCACTATTTGATCACTTTGGATGTTGGATCTCTAGACAAATCCAAGGTCATTGATCTCTTCTCACGATTTCCCTTGATGCTCATCAATTTATCATAAGATTCCTTATAGTAACTAAAGTCAGAAAAGAATGACAGAATGGAATAATTTTTATTCAGCCATTTTGGCGTGTTTAAATAGAAAATTACAGAGTAAATGCTTTACATAAAAATAGCAACTAATTGATCCTAATTGATCCAAATTGATCCTAATTGATCCTATCTTATCAAAACATATTACATGATCCTAATTGATCCTAATTGATCCTATCTTATCAAAACAGATTACAACTATTAAAAAACCGATTATACAGCTAATTACTTCTAATTCTAATTAATTACAAATAGAATAAATATACTAAATAACAATCCTAATAATTATGTTAATATTCTCGACACCTCCTCCTCGTTCGAGAATAGATATCGATCATTCCCGCTTGGATAGAAACCCTTCGAACATAGCAAAGAAAAAGTCCCTTAGTAAGAACATCAGCGAGCTGCTCAGATGATGGAACAAAGGGTATGCAGATATCGCCGTTTTCCAGTTTCTCCTTGATGAAATGTCGATCTATTTCGACATGTTTTGTCCGGTCATGCTTTGCACAGATTCTCGAGCAATATTGATTGCCGATTTGTTGTCGCAGATAACCTCATCGGTTTATCTCCTTCAACCTTCAGCTCCTCTAAGATCTTCCGAAGCCATAACAACTCGCATACTCCTTGAGCCATAGCTCTAAACTCGGACTTCGCACTGCTTCGAGAAACAACTGGTCGTTTCTTGCTCCTCCAAGTAACTAAGTTGCCCCAGACAAAGGAGCAATAGCCGGTGGTAGATCTCCTGTCCGTAGAACTTCCGCCCCAATCGCATCGTGAAGATCTCCACTCTTCTGGCTCCCATTCTTTGAAAACATAATTCCTTTACCCGGGCTTCCTTTCGAGTAATGAAGAATCCGATGAACAGCCTTGGAGTGTTTTTCTGATGGACAATGCATAAACCGACTAACCAAGCTCACTGCAAACGCAATATCTGGCCTTGTATGCGCCAAATAAATTAGCTTCCCCACTGCCTTCGATACGGTTCTTATCCACAAATTTCAAGGCACCATCTAATTTTTCGAGTTTCGATTCAGATCGACAGGAGTTGCCACTGGTTTACATCCGAGTAATCCAGTCTCTTTCAAGAGATCAAGAACATATTTTCTTTGTGAGATAACTATTCCTTTTGAGGATCTAGCCACCTCAATTCCAAGAAAATATTTGAGTTTGTCCTAGATCTTTGACTTCAAACTGGTTGGATAAGAAGTTCTTCGATGACTCCAACTCTACTATGTCATCTCTCGTCATCACAATGTCATCTACATACACAATTAAAATAGCAATTTTACCATGATTGTGTTTGTAGAACATCGTGTGATCTCGAATGAGCTTGAGTGTAACCATATTGTTTCACAGCTTCTCGTGAATCTTTCGAACCATGCCCTCTGAGATTGTTTCAATCCATATATGGATTTCTTTAGCTTACATACTCGCCATCCTTCTTTAGCTCATCAAAGCCTGGTGGAGCTTCCATATACACCTCCTCCTCTAGTTCACCGTTTAAGAACGCGTTCTTCACATCAAACTGTCGAGAGGCCAATCCAGTATTAGCGGCTAACGAGAGAAGAACACGTACGGTGTTTAGTTTGGCCACATGAGCGAAGGTTTCCTCGTAGTCAAGGCCGTATGTTCGAGTGAAGCCTCGTGCTACGAGTCGAGCCTTGTATCTCTCAACCGAGCCATCGCATGGTATTTTATGGTAAACACCCACTTGCTTTGCCTACACATTTTTTCCTTCGGGTAAAGAGGTAAGATCCCACGTGTCATTCTTCTTCGGGGCCTTCAACTCCTCAAAGACCGCCTCTCTCCATCTCGGAACCTCTAGAGCTTCATGTATCGACTTAGGTAGTTCATCATCCATAATCCCGGTGGAAAAGGCTTTGAAATCGGTGAGAGCTTATGATAAGATATGAAATTGGATATTGGATGTTTTGTGGTACATGATCGACACCTTTGCGTAAGGCTATGGGTTCAAAGAAATCAGAAGGTTCTAAACTTGGAAGAGAAGTAGGAGAAAGAGCAGGTCGTACTGGACCTCGGTCGAGTCCGATGATTGGCCCACCTCGAAAGTCTGGTGGAATATTACTTGGTTGAGTCCTCCTTTTAGAATAAACACGAAGTTCGAAGAGGTGGTTCCAAGTTGTTTTCTACCTGGGTCTCACGAGGTTGTGAATTTATAGGTTGTGAAATCCTAGGATTAGTTACGAAATAATTGATTCCACCGAACTATTTTCAACCGATTTTGGCAAAGATATTTGTTCCCAAAAACTCATTTCAGAATCATTCTCCCCCGGAATTGAGTTTTTTTCAAAAAAATGTTGTTTTTCAAAAAAAGTGACATCCATACTTACGTAATATTTTCCAGATTTAGGATCAAAACATTTATACCCTTTTTGTGTTGGTGAAAACCAAGAAATATGCATTTATGTGCCCGGGATCAAGCTTTCCTCTATTATGGCCGTGTATATGAACAAAAGCAATGCAACCAAAAATTTTAGGTGTTAAATCGGTGAACGATCTATTTCCAGAAACATATTCTTTAGTGCTTGCAAAGGGGTGATGTAATTAAGAACTCTTGTAGGCATTCGATTAATCAGATAAGCTACGAGTTAAGAGCGCTTCATTCCAAAAACGATTAGGAACATTCATAGCAAATAATAACGCCCTGACACCTCTAATAAATGCCTATTTTTCCTCTCACCACTCCATTTTGTTGGGAGTATCAACGCAAGAATCGTGATGAATAATTCCTTTTTCTTTCAAAAATCACCTAAGATTGCATTAAAATATTCTCTGCCATTATCGGTTCTAAGAGCTTGAATATTAGTATGAAACTGAGTATTAATCAAAGAGTGAGAATTTTTGAAAACATTTGCGGCCTCGGATTTTTCCTTTAGAAGATAAATCCATGTGACTCTAGTGTGATCATCAATGAATGTGATGAACCATCCAGAACCTGAGGCAATTTTTACTCTTGAAGGGCCCCAAATATCACTATGCACGAGTGAAAAAGGTTTTGATGGCATATACTTCAAAGAAGGATAAACAGATCTATGATGTTTTGCCAACTCACAAACTTCACAACAAAAAGATGAAATGTCTTTATTTTTAAAAAGATTTGGAAACAAATATTTCAAGTAATTAAAACTGGGATGGCCTAACCTATAATGCCACAACATTATGTCATTCTCGCAAGACAAGGTAGTTAAACATCTTGGTTTCTGAACTTGTTCATCTGAAGGATTTTCCGAGACCAAGTGATAGAGTCCATCAACTTCCTTAGCATTGCCGATCATCTTCCCCGAACAAGGGTCCTGAAATTCAAATCCAGCAAATGTTATTGTAGCAATACATTTGCAATCATGAATAATACGACTAACAAAGATGAGATTGCAAGAAATCTTTGGAACATGTAGGACATTTAGTAATGTAAGAGATGGAGACATAATAATAGAGCCTTTTCCAAAGAATAGAGGTTAGAGAACCATCAGCAATTTTAACTTTCAAATTTCCAGATAAAGGATAATATGAAGAGAATATAAAGAAACTACCAGTTATATGATCGGTTGCCCCTGAATCTATGATCCAAGGGTTTAATTTTGAGCCGGCTGTGAAAGTTGTAGGGTAAGTACCTTTTTGAGCTAAAGAAGAAGAGGCAATGTAAGATGATGAGTTAGGAGTGTTGGATACAATTGAATGAGAACTCATTAGTTGATACAATTGCTCTAGCTGTTCTTTGCTGAAGGCAGACGTCTCTGAGGCAGATTTCGGCTCTTTGGAAGTGTCTTCGGATGAGGCATGAAAACCCTTTGAATCACGAGGATTCCTGTTAGATGAAGGGTTCTCACTGGCTTTCCATGCAGCTTCCAACATTTGGCCTTAATATGCCCCGGCTTGTTGCAATGCTCGCAGATTGGCGGTCTTTATCGTCTGCGACGGTCGTTGCGCGTGGTGGCCGACTAGAGAACAGGGCGTAAGGCTCGGTGGGAGCCGGTGAGTGTCCTCCGAGCATGACGGTCCGCCGCTCTCTCTCTTCTCGACCTCGGCAAAGACTTCTCTAGTACTTTCGGTAGTGGATCACGACCAAGAATGCGTCCTCTCACTTCATCTAATTCCTTATTAAGGCCAACGAGGAATTCGAAGACACGTTCTTTTTCCACCATTTTCTCGAAACAAAGCCATGTCCTTCGCACACCCACTCATAATCGCTCGAACATATCTACCTCTTGCCACAAGGTTTTTAAGTCGGATAATATTGAGTGACGCTTTTCTCACCTTGTTTTAGCCTCCATAGCCGAGTTTTTAGCTCAAACCACTCGTCCCGCATTCCCGAGATCGAATAAGTCTCGTTCACACGAAATCAAATGTCATGAGCGTGTAGGTAGGAAGAGATAGGTTCTTCCTACACTCTGTCCATAGAATTTATGAGCCAAGACATGATCATCGAATTCTCGCCTCCCATTTTTCGAACCTTCATCTTTCTCAATGGGTCTCGCATTGGTACTGTAAGATAGTCGAATTTTCCACGGCCTCGAATGAACAGCTTTCACCGATTGGGACCACTCGTAGGAAATTGTTTCCATTCAAATTGTGAGAAGTGATGGAAAGGTTTTGGAAAGATTCAAAGTGGTTAAGGGAATTGAGGGTGAGCGAATAGAGCTCATAGAATCGATACCAGAGGTATCATCAGAGGGTTTAGCCATTTAGGCTCTGATACCATAAAGTCGGAAAAGAATGACAGAATGGAATAATTTTTATTCAACCATTTTGGCGTGTTTAAATAGAAAATTACAGAGTAAATGCTTTACATAAAAATAGCAACTAATTGATCCTAATTGATCCTAATTGATCCTAATTGATCCTATCTTATCAAAACAGATTATAGGATCCTAATTGATCCTAATTGATCCTAATTGATCCTATCTTATCAAAACAGATTACAGCTATTAAAAAACCGATTATACAGCTAATTACTTCTAATTCTAATTAATTACAAATAGAATAAATATACTAAATAACAATCCTAATAATTATGTTAATATTCTCGACAGTAACTAAAATATATTTGTTGAACATAGGCTCATAAAATAATCTCATACTTAAGCTTTGGGATGACATTTTTCATCACTTAGGCTTAAGTCACAATTATAATTTATTTAGGCCTTCTAGTAATTTGAACGGGTTCCATTAACTTAGGTAATGCTCCAAATGGATAATCTTTTAGCTCGGCTATACACAACCTACCTTTTCATAAGGGCACCCAAATTTTGTATACACCCCAAATTCAAATTTCAATTTATGAGGACACCCCAACATTTTTCAAAATACTCATTCATCCAAATCGAAGCACCCAACTCCAAAACCTTGGTCAAGACATCTACTTTAGGTTCGACGACATATGGCTAGACTTATCTTCTAGGTTCGATGTTGTCTAACTGAACCTCTTTCGTGGAATTTGATTGACAACTGCGGACCTAAAGGCTTGGTGGGTTCCGACTGACTTTCCAATTAAAAGTTCGATAGGCTTTGATCGACTTTCCAACTAGAAGTTGTGTGGGCTCTAACCGACTCTTCAATTAGAGATTTGAATCTGCGAAGCCGAGTCACTTGATGATGCCCAACAAATCACAAGAAGAGAATGTGTGGAGGGATGATGATAGGGTGCGCAAAACGAGAGGAAAGGGGTGGCAGGGTGCATTAATCACGGTGATGGCATAAAGGTCATTTTGTAGTGAATTAACTTTTTTTAAGATTGACTTTTTCGCTATGGTGCCCTAGGTAAATGGTGGGGTGCGTTTAGTCGAGCTCTAATTTTTTGTTTTACGTTAGAACATAGCCTAAGTCCCAATTATTCAAGTTAGGCATTTTTATGGACTCACTTAGATTTCTTGCTTGTGATAATACTTGACTTAGGTTATTATTATTAGTTTAGGAGATTTAATCTAGTTTAGGCTCATGATATATTTCATGCCTTATAAGTCATGAGTTAACATAACTTATTAAGTTTTACTTAAGCCTATAAGTAAATCCTAAGTTTAGTCAATATATTGACTTACCACATATATCCACGTGTCGCACGCATCTCAAAGAGCCTTGCTTGCAACATCGAAGAAATAAAATAAATAACTTGTGTATTTTAAATAGATAGATAATACAAGTAATCAAACAAAAATAAATATTTCGGGCTGTTACAAATATATCATTTCCATTCAAATTATAATCATGCTCCTAAGTAAATAAAGTAAAATAAAATGGGAAAATATTACTTGTATTGTAAAAGTTTTTTAAGATCTCAGTTAACTTTGAGTAAATGGATAGATTCTACCTTTCGTTTCTTCCATACTACGCATCTTCATACTTCATTCCACCTAATACCCCTAAACTCATTTCAAACCTTGTCCTCAACGTTTAAAAATTAAGTCGGGTGTTCCAAAAACAAAACCTCGTAAAACATAAACGAATAAATTGAATAATTACTAACATAAGATAAGAATGAATTGAATAAGTACGAAAAATTTAAACGAGTCCAAACATTATTGCATAAAACTAAATTGCATATAACACATCAAAACATTTCATTGTATTAAAGTGTGAAATCATACAAAACAAATGTATTAAAGTGTGAACATATACCACATCATCAAACTATAAGATTAGAAACAAAGACCACAAGAGAATAATACTTAGGAAAAGATTACAAAGACTCCAGATTTGGCATTGATTAGTTTGTTAACTGCTACTGATATAACTTGTGATTCCTAGTGTTAATATGAATCGTTAGGAATCACCAGGCTTATTTAATTGTTTTTGCAATTGATCTTACAATTAATTTATTCATCATTCATAATAAGTCATATCAAGGTAAAGTTAACAAAAAAACTTGAAAGTTTGAGTGGGACATATAACTAAATAAATACTTTTATTAAATAAATAAATAAATAAATAAATAAAAAAAGCAATGCATAAATGCCATATAAGCAAAAATAACTCGATCTCCCCTCCTTAATTGAAATCATCTCAGAGTTTACATTCTGAAAATACTTCCAATACAAGAGTCAAAAAGTGAGAGAATAAAAATATACTAAACTAAACTAAACTAAACTAAATTCTTAATAAAATTAATTAAACATAGAATATGAGCTGCTCTCATAGAGCGCTTTTGTTTACCCTTGTTGGCTCGAGTTAACCATTTTAAAATTAGTTTGGATCTCTAAACTTAAATTTAGGAATTTTCCACTCTAATACCATTCCAAAAAATTAGTGCTCAGCCATTGATTGTCAAAGTAATTGTTTTGCTCAAAATATCCATAATAGCATTAGTAGTGGCTAATAAAGGTCATCCCAATATTAAAGGAGGATCTTTATTGGTAAAATGTGGCATTACCAAAAAGTACGTGGATACACTATTATTGTCCACTTGAACTAGCACATCCAAGAGCACTCCTATTGGTTGAATTGAAGTTCCATCTGCTAAAAAGAATCGTTCAGAAGCAAGTGAATCCAACTCCAATTGAGTGTGTAGAAAGAAATATATAATCATGAGATTTGCATTAATGTTCATATCAGACTGAGCTCTGAAGTACCAAGCCCATTTAATTTTAATAAGCAAGTGTATGCCTCGGCTTTTTTGTTTTCTTATTGTACTTGGATCTTGAAACTTCCGACTTGGTAATGTTTTTTCATTCTCTGATTGCTTAACTCTCCATTCTTGAGTTACTTTCTTTTCTTTTAAGTGTCTTCAACTAAATCTTTCTTTAAAACCCCTTTTATCGGTTTCCATTTTGACCGCATTGATTGCATAAATTTTAGCATTAAAATTATCATAATAGTTTAAGTCTAAAAATATATTATCATTTATTTCATTGTCAAATAATTCATCATATTATTCTTCATAAGTGTCATAGTTATGTTCATTATTAATCTTGAATTTGACAATCTTATCTTCAAACTCCATATATATTTTTCCTTCAGAAATATCTTACTTAGTCCTAACAGTCGTTAAAAATGTCTACCTAACAGTATAGGCAAAGGATTGAGTGATGTGGAATCTCCCATTTTCATAACATAAAAATCAGCTGAAAATGCTAATTCGTGTATTTGTACTAGGATGTCTTCTAATAATCCATACGGTTTATCACTAGAACAAAGTAGACTTTTTATAGCACCTAATTCATAGAGGTTTTCGATAACCCCTATGTATTACTTTTTATAACACCTAATTCATAGAGGTTTTTAAGTAACCTCTATGTATTAGGTAATTACGGTTTTTATAACACCACATCCATAGGGGTTTTTAGAAACCCCTATGTATTAGGCTATTCGAATCACAACGTTCCTCTGGTTCGACCTCACAATCGCGACTCGCAAACTCAACTCCACACCGTGACCGACAATCGCTCGCTATGGTTCTTCTCCATCGATTCAAATCGATAAGGTATTTGTTCGTTCATTCATTCATTCTATCAATCGTCTCTCCCTCGTAAACCCTAATTCACCGCATCGATCCTCGATTCAATTCGGTTCGTATTTCTCATCTCGCATATTAATCGTCGCCTAAGACTTCGATTTCGAGTCTCGAAACCCTAGTTTCCGCGCGATTGGTCCGACGAGGACTCTATCACGGTGTGTTTGTTGTTGTTGTTGTTGTTGTTGTTGTTGTTGTTGTTGTTGTTGTTGTTGTTGTTGTTTTTGTTCATTTCCTTGATTCCATGCGCTGGTTTTGCTTTGTTTTGTTATCGGTTCGTGGATTGTGTGGATTGATCGATCGAGAGGTCGACGATGAATCGGCGGGTGGATTGTTATCTGAGGGTTTGATTAGAGGAAATGATGTTGAATCCGTTGATTTTGGTAGTTGGAGGGGAAATTTGATCTATAGTCTCGATAATCGGTGAGACGATCATTATCCGGCACTAATAAGTTCAGTGATCAGTCCAACTGGTAATGCATTGATACCAAATACGGCTCGAAGTTCATTTACAGATTACAATTCATTCAGTACGCATAGTTGACGAATTTCCACTGAGAGTGTAGGTTAGCCTTCATTTGTATTTTTATACTAGTACTATGAATTATGCTTTGGTTGGGTGAAAGTTGTTGGGGGATTTGTGAGGTGTCAGTCTTGCTTAAGCAAAGCCAGGTTTACATTTTGTGGATTATGCATTAGATGTTTTATTTTTCATTATTATTAATCGGGACAAGATCTTGTCCTTTTTGTGTTTATGTGATTATCTGGTCAAACACTATGAGAGTTCCACTTTTAGGCTTAGAATTATGGATGAACTCTTGAGGTCTGAGGCAACTCGGTTGGTAAATTGATTTAAGAGGTATACTTGTTTTCAGCTGCTCTTTCTTTTCTTTTTGTTTTTCAATTCATTCTTTTTTATTTTTAGAAATCAAGGTCAATACTTCTTTAAATTTTACGTTTTGGTAATGTTAGTCACTTACATTTCCTTTTTCCTTGTTTGAAAGTAATGTTAGTCACTTACATTTCCTTTCTTTTCTTTTTTCTTAGAATTCAGATTTCCTTTTTTCTTAGAATTCAGTTTGAGACCTGGACCAATTTAATGAACATTATAATCAGTGCATACCACCAATATGTATGATATATATATATATGGGAATTAATAATGCAATGGCATTCATGTATATATGTACGTGGGGAGTCTAGACTAATTAATTAAATGGAGATGGAGAAATAAAAGCTTTGATATTGAATGAATATATCATATCATATATGGGCATTGATGCATTCATCAATGATATTGATTTCAAGATGGGGCATGTTTTTGTGTTGGAGTTGAAGTAGCCGACAAATTAAGAAGAACCTGCCAATTATCTGCAAAACTCTCAGGAATTGATGCATGTTTGGATGTAATTATTATGTATGTCTGACGACCCCCTATGATTTATATTTAGAGCTGGTTCTTGTCATTTTCTTGGTTTGAAACTAAGTTTGAATGTTTGGCAAAGTTTGAAGTTCCAGTGGGGTTTTGAATGAGATGGCATAAATTAACCAAGACAACAACAACATGCAATATGCAGTACTACATTGATTGAAGAAAAACAATGATATATATCCACTAATATATAGTACACAATTAGTCAATTACACACACATGCAATAAGGGCATTTCAAAACCCAAGAAAATATTCAAGAACAATATATAATACTAATAAAGTGCACAACACAATACACTAGAACAAAGTAGACTTTTTATAGCACCTAATTCATAGAGGTTTTCAATAACCCAGGGAACCTAGCTGGTCCAATTATTTAGGCAAGGTACTTCTTTGGAGTGTTAGGTGTGATGCACAGTGGGGGGTCTAAGTTGGGATCACAACTTATTTTGCACTGTCAAGCTTCTAATCACACATTGGTAGGAGACTGTAGGCTACCAGTCTCCTACCAAATAAAAGACTAAACAAGTGCGCTTCAACAAATTCTTTCTATATTTTGTGTTTCTCTCAATTCTTGGCTTCCTTTAATTGATGCATATTGGGACTATATATTAGGTATGATCCTACTCTAAAAGCCGTAGTCGTCACTTGCACTGAAGAGTTAGCATACCAACAAGCAAAAGAGGCTAATAACCTACTTCAAAAAGGAGTTTATTTAGGTAACTCCTCCAATCCTTCAACACAGGTTTTATGCCTATGTTTAATTAATCAGGTGTTGTTATTGTAGTTGAACGCACAAATTGCGGTGCTCAAGCATGCTCGAGAAATGGAACAACCTCTTGTTTTAGAGGTAGATGCTAAAGTAAAAGAATTGCGTCAAACCATTCAAAGCCTCAACACTCAGCAGATGTCATTGAAAGCTTCTTTCCGAACACTGAGGGACAAGACCAAAGAAATTGAAGAAAAGGTTTGAAATTTGGCTTTTTCATAATCTAAAAACTAAAAGAGCTTTCAAATTATGAGTTTCTCCCCAGCTCTTTTTACTTTAAAATTTTTGAAGGCAAAGGTATTCAAATAACAATTAGAAATGGAATGGTTAGAATTAAACTACAACAAGTTAATTCAAACATTTAGTGTAGTTTTTAAGTATTACACTTTTCGATGGTCAAGTGCAAATCATGCAGCATATAAGTTACTGTACCATGATGTGACAATGTTTTAAAATTTTATTTTTTGGTCATAAATGGTGTCTTTTCTTCGGAGATTAACGTTTTTACAAGGTTGTTTTATTTGCTAACTATGATTCATGAAGTTTTATCAATAATTAATAAACTAGCTACTACTGAGTTAATGTTTGGAAGAACGAAGAAATTTCTTTTTTGCTGTACTTCCAAATTAACGTAATAGATCATTGTGACTTTGTGAATGCCTAAAAGAGCTTTCAGATTCTTATTTTTTTTGCTTGGTTTTGCCTTTTTTTATGTAGATTTCTAATGCCGACTTTGCATTGGTTCAAAGTGCACAAGAAAATGCCAAATTGCGATCAAAGATCGTCCAATCTCCAGAAAAATTGCAGGTACTGTTTGGTCCTTATCGTATTCTCACTCCGCACGATTTAATTGTTTGGATATCCCACTACGAATTGTGATAAACAAAATGCAATTAAACAATATATTTGACATTGATCTGTATAGGCTTGAAGTGGAATTATCTTATTTTTGCCAACTTTAAATGGCCCCTTTTTTTCAAGTGCACAAGTTCTGTCCAAGAGAAGAGAAATCATCAGGGATGTTGCTTGTAGTTGTTTATTGAGAGAAGCATGGCTTACACCTACTAAATAAAGTATTCTTAATAAGGTCTGACAAAAAAAAAACCCCAAATGAAAGAGCGATGGGAAAATTTTGTTAACTCTTCTATTTCTTTATTGATATGATTTTTGCTGGGTTTGAACTCTAATATCGCGTCAGTGATGTTACAAAAGGATGTTTGGATTGTGAAATGTTTATTTGACAGAAGTAATTATCGGAGCGATCCTTTTCTGACAGTTGTTGGCTCTCTTTTTAACTAAACTTATAAGATCTTACTCATGGTAGCTCATGCAACAATTTATTTTTTGTTGGTTATTGTACTCTAGAGAGCTTTTTCTCATATTTCATTTTAATTCATTCACCTGATCGCTCAAACACTTCAATTAACTACTTGACCCTTGCTTTAAAAGGGAGCTGTGGAGGAGAAGAAAGTAACTCTAACCGAGGCAAAAAATTATGAAAGATCAGCAATGCAAGCTTTCCAAGAAAAGACAACCACTCTTGAGATTTACTCAAAGGTGTTGTAATTGGAATACTATTATTTAAGGTTTTAGTTTTTACCATTGCATTAAGTTTTTCTTTTGTACTAGCCCAAGGATTTTGGTTGACCCCGGTCCACATTGGTAGTTGACTAGCTGGCTATGAGCTGGGGACCAGCTTGTGGGAGCTTATATGAATAAAGGGATGTTATTAAACTGAAAATCAGTTATTAACATGTTATTAAAAAGTCTTTGTAAGTTTGTATTGAAATCATCTAGAGCATTGGATACATCTTCCACTTTCTTAAGCATTACCTTGTTGGGATAGTTGATGAAATCGATGCGTTATCGTTGGACCTTGCGAGTTTTCTCTATCTCAGGGTCTGCAACCACAGAACTGTGAGTTCCCTCCTGCTATTTTTCTTTCATGTCCTGGACGGTGATCAATTGACTGATATTTTGTGTTTCATTAGAAAAATACCAAGTCTTGGACTTACTGGATCAATGGGTTACCAACTTGATGGACCGAAATCAATAACTAATTAATCTGTAAGTTTTCTCATTCTGAGACTTTTCAAAATGACTCCAGAAATATCATGTTGAGACTTTTCTGTTGATGTAATGTGTTTCTCCTGCCTAGGTTGAGCCAACAGAGCTCTCTCTTGATCTTTCCAAAATGACTCCAGAAACTAGACAAACCCCTGAAATTCTTTTTGCTCGTGATGTAGCGAGGTATTATTGATTGTTTGATGGTACATTTTTTTGTTCGTGAAGTTTTGACATATTATGATTAATGAAAGCTATTCTCCCTTATAGAGCTTGCAGAACAGGTAACTTTATTGCCTTCTTTCTGCTAGCGAAGAAGGTTACCTACCTTCAAGCTTGCTCGATGCACGCCCATTTTGCTAAGGTACTGATGATCTGCTAATATTTGTTCTAAGATTTATGGTTGAATTCAATTTGAACCTGCACCTGTGGGTAGTTTGTTAGTTAAATGACTTGTGTGCTGAACCGCTAGAGCCTACAAAAAATTTTAATCTCTCTTGATCTCATCGGATTATTTTAGTTTCGTATAGTAGCAAATTTGTCTTGGAACCATTTTTCATACTTCATAACCTATAATACCTATTCACAGTGACTTGCTTATGCTATCATATTTTTTTTTACTAGTATGTTTGCAATATTCACGAAGTAATAAAATTCAATAGTTTGACAAACAAACAAACAAACAAGAAAATCAACAAGAAAACAAGAAATTAAGTGATTTATTTTCTACCTTCTCTGAATCTCTGCACCAAGTCTGCCAATTGTTGGTGCTCTACAAAGCATGTAACTGTGGTTAATGTATTTAATCAACCATTTTTTGGGTATGTTAATCAAATGGAACTTGATTGTGCTCTGTATTTATGGATCAGTTACAAACCCAAGCGCTTGCTTCTCTACATGGTGGTCTGTAGTTTAACCAAGGAATCCCTATTTCTCATGTTACAAAATGGATTGCAATGGAGGTAATATTTATCTTCTCTGTGCAGGTTACTTAATTCATGAATTTTGGTTATGGTCTTACACATTTTTCCTCAACTATGGATTATTTATAAAATCAGGAAGAAGGCATTGAAAGCCTTTTAGAATATCATGGTTTCCTGATAAAGGATTTTGAAGAGCCTTATATGGTGAAGGAAGCTCCATTTCTAAACATCGACAAAGATTACCCGACGAAGTGCTCCAAGCTTGTGCACCTAAAGAAGTCAAAAAGGATAATTGAAGATGTTTTGCACTGTGATAATTGAAGCTTGTGCACCTAAAGACGCGAAGATGAATCAAAAGATTTTTTATTTTGGAATAGCAAGAATATTTGTTCAAACTTTACATTATTGATTGAATGGAATAATAATATTGTGAGTGGAATGTAGATTTGTATATTTTCAATTGAAAATGGAAATGGAAATTAATTTTGGTCATTTTCAGCTATTATTTTTTTAAAATTACATTTGATAGGGGTTTGAAACCCCTATGTAAGCCTATAATATAGAGGTTTCAAACCCCTATGAAATCACTACAATTGATAGGGGTTTGAAACCCCTATGTAAGCCTTTGAAGATATTATAGAGGTTTGAAACCCCTATGAAATAGCCAAGATTTGATAGAGGTTTGAAACCCCTATGAAATAGTCAAGATTTGATAGAGGTTTGAAACCCCTATGTAAGCTTGGAAGATAAGATAACACCTTAAAAGATAACACTTTTCATAGAGGTCAAAAACCTCTATGAAAATCTTTCATAGAGGTTCAAAACCTCTATGAAAAGTAGAATTTGTTCTAGTGTATTAGTCTTGTTATTTGCTAAAGTAAGGTTAATAGATGTGTTAATTAATGATCCTATTTTTAATGATTCATAAAGTTTAAGTGACGTTACATCAATTGATGCCCCGAGATCCGACATAGCAAATTCAATAGAAGAATTTTCTATTGTATTGGTATAACAAACATTCCTGGGTTGGAACATTTCTCAAGTATTCTTGTTAAAGGTGAAATCTTTTGTCCTAAGTTTTCATTAATTTCTAATTTCCTAAATAATTTATATATGTCTTCTTTAGGTACTTCCTCCTAGCATTTGCTAATCATTGTGGAACGGTAGAATTAGAATGAATATCTTTATTCTTGTTGAGGTTTCCTTTGACATTTTCTATTCCTTAGTTCAGCGAAGCTATGAGATTCCTATCTTTGGTTGTTGCTAAAGATGTGACCTCCTTAAGTGATTTTCCTTTAAATAAGTATGATGCAAACACTCAAGATATTCTATATGGTGGATGCCAAATAAGGGCTATTGACCTTCTTGATGAAAAAGTGCTTTTTGGATTAGGCTTAAGCCACTTGATTGGAAATGATATTCTTTCCTCGTTTACTTTTTCTTCTATGTTCTTCTTTTCATTGTTGATTTAGCAAAAAAAAGCTCATTTCTCTTTTCAGAGTATGATTTTAAAACTGCCATAATCCAGAAAAGGAAATTAACTGCCCAGCTTTGCATAAGACTTGGTAATATAGGGAGCACCCCTTGCAACCAAGAGAAAACCGATGTTATGCCCATAGAAGAAACGTGGTCAAATGGTTTCCAAGTGCTTGCTATGGTACCGTATTCGAAACGTAGACTTGTGCATTAGCTTCTAATTCTATTATATAAAATCCCATTCTTTTTATAGGGGATCTTGTATTTTGGAAATGCATTGATTAAAATGCGTAGCATGGCGACGATGCTTAGTGAGAAAGAGAGAGAGAACTTGTTTCTAAGGACTCCTTATTGGAGCTTGAGAAAAAATGAAATGATTATCTTGAGTTGGAGATGTTATTTCTGAAGACTTCTCACCAAACGAAGTTGAAAAACTGCTTCGAGATCTACAAGGAGCCAACAGAGTGGCTTGTTGATGCCAACAAATTTGTGGTTGATAATGAAGGCAAGCCTTTTCTTGCGAATGATTAGAAGGCTTCTCTAATTAGAAGGCTTGTTAATATGAAGTACAAAGATGGGCGGTCGATGATAGAGCACTTGAATGATTTCGAAGCATTGATCAATCAATTAAGTGCTATGTCGATTGTGCTTGAGGATGAGTTACAAGCACTTTTACTCTTGAGCTCGTTGCCAGAAAGCTGGGAAACCTTGGTGGTGTCTCTAAGTAATTCTGCTCCGAGCGGTGTCTTGTCTTCATCCATAGTGCGGGATAGTCTCTTTGACGAAGAGACTAGGAGAAATGATAAAGGCATTGAAACTTCACAAGCTCCTGTTACTACTGCAGAACATAGAGGCAGAAGTCAGTCTAGAGGTCCGAGGGGGCGGAGTAAATCTAGAGGCAAGTCTCAAGGAAAAAGAAAATTCTCTTGTTATCATTGTGGCAAGGAAGGACACATAAAGAAAATTGTAGAGTGTGGAAAAGAGAACGAGAATGATGAGAAAAATCAAAATAAAGCGAATGATCGAAATACTACTACCGCTATATCGATGCAATTGAAGACTTGGTTGTGCTTTCTTTAGTTGAGGATCAAGGTCATGTCACTAATACGATAGTGAATGGGTTGCGATTCACAACATCCTTCCATGCTACTCCGAGGAAGGATTTCTTCTCTGTTTATCGAGCAGGAAATTTTGGCAAGGCATAGATGGGGAACAACAATTATGCAGATATAGTTGGCATTGGAGATGTCTTTATGCAGACAAATATGGGTTGCACGATAATTCTGAAAGATGTACGACATGTTCCGGATCTGCGCCTGAATTTGATTTCTACTCATGCTTTGGACCTAGATGGTTACTACAACATCTTTGGGGGCAAGGAGTGGAAACTCACCAAAGGCTCAATTGTTGTTGCTAGAGGAAAATTGAGCTATACACTTTACAAGACTCAATTGAAGACCGTCAGAGGTGACCTGAACGCAATTGAAGATGATTCTTCACCGATCTCGTGGCATAGGCGGCTAGGTCACTTGAGTGAGAAAGGGTTGCGGTGTTGGCAAAGAAGTCTCACATTCCCTTTGCCAAAGGTAAATATTTGAACCCTTGTGATGATTGCTTATTCGGTAAGCAACATAGAGTTTCTTTTTCTTCATCATCTGAAAGAAAAAGAAATTTACTTGAGTTAGTATACTCGATGTTTATGGTCCCATTGATGTGGAAACTATGGGAGGTGGCGTATACTTTGTTACTTTTATTGATGATGCTTCACTAAGGTTTGGGTGTTTGTGTTGAGAACAAAATGTCGGGTTCTTGATTACCTCAAGAAGTTTCATATGATGGTGGAACGAGAAAAGACGTATCTCTCGAAGTGCCTTCGTAGTGATAACGGGGAGAATACACTTCAAAGGAGTTCGAGAATTATTGCTCGAACATGGAATCGACATGAGAAAGATTGTTCCGGTACTCCTCAACATAATGGTGTTGCTTTGAAAGAACAAACAAAACCATCCTTGATAAAGTCGATGTATGTAAAAAATGGCTAAGTTGCCCAAGTCGTTTTGGGGTGAGGCTCTCAATATCGCTTGCTACTTGATGAATCGCTCTCCTTCAAAGACCATTGGAGTTTGATGTTCCAGAGAGAGTTTGGTCCTGGAAAGATGTTACTTACTCTCACTTGAAGGTGTTTGGATGCAAGGCATTTATGCATGTGCCTAAGGAGCAGACGAAAACTTGATGATAGAACTGCTCCGTGTATCCTCTCGGGATTTGGAGATGCGGAGTTTGGTTATAGGTTATGGGATCCAGAGAAGAAAAGATTGTCGTGTCCAGGGGATGTGGCCTTTCATGAATATGAGACCATAGCAGATTTGAAGACATCAAAGAAAATCATAGTTGATGATGATGATGTTTCGGATTGGAGTCTTCTTCCATTATCGATGCCACACATGAGGAGACTCATTTGAAGAACATGGGGTTGATGTGCCGAACCGCTTGATGATGCTTGAGCAGGGGAGCAAACTCCTCCACCAACAACTTTAGTTGAACCTTCACTTAGTAGGTCTGAGAGAGGGTTGCTTCCTTCTACTAGGTACCCCGGTTCTAATTATGTTACGATTAGCGAAGAGGGGGAGCCGGAGAGCTTCCAGGGAGTTCAGATTCACAAAGACAAAGCTCAATGGATGAAAGCAATTCAAGAGGAGATGAGTCTGAAGAAGATTCACACTGATAAGAATCCAGCTGATATGTTGACGAAGGTGGTGACTCGTGAGAAGCATCAGTCCTGCACCAAGTTGGTGGGGCTAAGTTGTTATTGAGCATCAAATATGATTGAGATCTCCCCATGTGTTGGAGGGGGAGATTGTTGGTTTTGTGTGGGCCCCACACACACAAAAAATGGAAAGTCCAACACATGCAACGAATTGGTTGTGGAATAGGAATTTTGGAGAGAGAAAATAGGAAAGAAAATTGGAGTGAATTAAGGAATTGGGTGATTCTTTTAATTAGCCAATTTCGTGTGTTTTGTTCTTCTTCTTCTCTCTTCTACATTGTGCATTCAAGGCGGTGAATGCAACAACAATTTTCTCTACATTGAAGGCATATCAAGATCTTGAATCTGAAGACCCGCGGAGAGGCTTTGGTGATTTCTTGGTGTTCAAGAAAAGAGGTACAAGGGTTTGATACAATTGGGGTAGTTTTTCTTCGTTCTTAGTGTGATCATCTAAGTTTTTGGAAGAGATATTTTTGTATTACTCCATTGTTAGTGAATCTCAAGCGATTGAGATATCTTGTACTCTTTATTCATATAGTGGATTTATTCGGAGTTTGGCCCGTGGTTGTTTCCTCTGATTTGGAGGGTTTTCCACGTTAAATCTTGTGTTCTTGGTGGTGTGATTGATTTGGTGCATTGTTCGTGGCTTAGTGGATTTTATTCATTTGTCTCTCGAGTTGAAGGGGTTACTTTCTTGTTAAGTAACCCCAACAAGTGGTATCAGAGCTGCGGTTAGTTCGTGTTCCGGGAATCTTTGTGGGAATCAAGATGGTGGATGATGATGATAAATCAAGCAATATGGTCAAGTTGACGGTTACGAATTATTCAATTTGGCAACCGATGATGGAAGATCATCTTTATTGCAAGGATTTATTTGATCCAATTGAATTTCGACAAAACAAGCCAGAGAAAATATCTGATGTTAATTGGAGGAAGTTGCACCAAAAACTGTTGGGACTATTCGAAAGTGGATCGATCTCAATATTTATCACCATGTCAGCAAAGAGGTTGACGCACAGGAGTTGTGGAGAAAATTGCAGAATATGTGTGAGAGGAAGGGGGCTCAGAACAAGGCTTCTCTAATTAAAAGGCTTGTTGATATGAAGTACAAAGATGGGCGGTCGATGATAGAGCACTTGAATGATTTTGAAGCATTGATCAATCAATTAAGTGCTATGAAGATTGTGCTTGAGGATGAGTTACAAGCACTTTTACTCTTGAGCTCGTTGCCAAAAAGCTGGGAAACCTTGGTGGTGTCTCTAAGTAATTCTACTCCAGGCGGTGTCTTGTCTTCATCCATAGTGCGGGATAGTCTCTTTGACGAGGAGACTAGGAGAAAGGATAAAGGCATTGAAACTTCACAAGCTCTTGTTACTACTGCAGAACATAGAGGCAGAAGTCAGTCTAGAGGTCCGAGGGGGCGGAGTAAATCTAGAGGCAAGTCTCAAGGAAAAGGAAAATTCTCTTGTTATCATTGTGGCAAGGAAGGACACATAAAGAAAAAGATTGTCAGGTCCAGGGATGTGGCCTTTCATGAATATGAGACCATAGCAGATTTGAAGACATCAAAGAAAATCATAGTTGATGATGATGATGTTTCTGGATTGGAGTCTTCTTCCATTACTGATGCCACACATGAGGGAGACTCATTTGAAGAACATGGGGTTGATGTGCCAAAACCAGTTGATGATGCTGAGCAGGGGGAGCAAACTCCTCCACCAACAGCTTTAGTTGAACCTTCACTTAGAAGGTCTGAGAGAGGGTTGCTTCCTTCTACTAGTTACCCCAGTTCTAATTATGTTACAATTACAGAAGAGGGGGAGCCAGAGAGCTTCCAGGGAGTTCAAATTCACAAAGACAAAGCTCGATGGATGAAAGCAATGCAGGAGGAGATGAGTTCTTTGAAGAAGAACAATACTTATGAGCTGGTGGAACTTCCAAAAGGTAGAAAACCTTTGAAGAATAAATGGGTGTACAAGTTAAAGACAGATGGAGATAAGCTAGTAAAACATAAAGCTCGTTTGGTAGTGAAGGGGTTCAATCAGAAGAAAGGAATTGACTTTGATGAGATTTTTTCCCCTGTTGTGAAGATGAGTTCTATTCGAGTGATTTTGGGTCTAACTGCTAGCTTGGATCTTGAGCTTGAGCAGTTAGATGTGAAGACTGCATTCCTTCATGGTCATTTGGAGGAAGAGATTTATATGGATCAACCTGAAGGATTTGAAGTAACGGAAAAACACATTTAGTTTGCAAGTTGAAGAAGAGCTTGTATGGACTGAAACAAGCTCCAAGGCAGTGGTATAAGAAATTTGACTCTTTCATGATGAGTCAAGAGTACACTAGAACAGTATGCGATCATCATGTGTCTACTTCAAGAAATTTTCGAGACGGGAAGCTTGTGATCTTGTTGCTCTATGTTGATGATATGTTGATAGTGGGGCATGATGTTTCCTTGATTGGAAACTTGAAGAAAGAATTATCTAGTTCTTTTGATATGAAAGTCCTTGGGCCGGCAAAACATATTCTTGGCATGCAGATTATTCGTGACAGGAGATCCAAAAAGTTATGGGTATCACAGGAAAAGTATGTTGAGCGGGTCTTGAGCAGATTCAATATGAACAATGCTAAGCCAGTTAGCACACCTCTTGCTAATCACTTCACACTTAGCAAGAAATCATGTCCCTCTACTTCTATAAATATAGCGGAGATGTCGATATTCCTTACTCCTCTGCATAGCTTGGGAGTTTGATGTATGCGATGGTTTGCACCCGACCGTGATATTGCTCACACAGCTTGGTGTGGTCACAGATTTCTCTCAAATCCTGGAAAAGTTCATTGGGAAGCAGTGAAATGGATTTTGAGATATTTTAGAGGTACTTCGAAGATGTCTTTATGTTTTGGGGGCTCGAAACCTACTTTGGAGGGATATACAGATTCAAATATGGCAGGTGACCTTGATGGTAGAAAATCTACTTCAGGGTATGTGTTCACTTTTGCAGGGGGAGCTATATCTCTGGCGCAAAAAAATTGCAAAAGTGTGTTGCTTTGTCCACGACAAAGGCATAATATATTGCTATAATCGAAGCAAGCAAATAAATGCTTTGGTTGAAGAGATTCCTTCAAGAGTTGGGGTTGAAGCAAGAAGATGGGTATGCGAAAGACAACTGTGAACGAATAGTCGAGTGCTCTAGATTTGAGCAAGAATGCT
The DNA here is from genome assembly GCA_039657365.1 of Stephania yunnanensis. Lineage (NCBI taxonomy): Eukaryota > Viridiplantae > Streptophyta > Magnoliopsida > Ranunculales > Menispermaceae > Stephania > Stephania yunnanensis. The sequence goes on along the minus strand of CM077585.1, from coordinate 44,368,424 downwards.
ACTTATCATTGCCGCACTAAGCACATTGATATCCGATACCATCGGATTCGAGAAGTTGTGAATGATCATGAGATGAGTTTGAAGAAGATTCACACTGATAAGAATCCAGCTGATATGTTGACGAAGGTGGTGACTAGTGAGAAGCATCAGTCCTGCACCAAGTTGGTGGGGCTGAGTTGTTATTGAGCATCAAATATGATTGAGATCTCCCCATGTGTTGGAGGGGGAGATTGTTGGTTTTTGTGTGGGCCCCACACACACAAAAAATGGAAAGTCCAACACATAAAGCAACTAATTGGTTGTGGAATAGGAATCTTGGAGAGAAAAAATAGGAAAGAAGATTGGAGTGAATTAACGAATTGGAATATACTTCTAATTAGCCAGCTTTTGGTTTTTTGGGGGCAATTCTTTTTCTCTCTTCTACGTTGTGCGTTCAAGGCGGTGAATGCAACAACAATTTTCTCTACATTGAAGACACATCAAGATCTTGAATCTGAAGACTCGCGGCGAAGTCTTTGGTGGTTTCTTGGTGATCAAGAAAGGGTACAATTTGAGGGTGGAGTTCTTCGAGATCTTGGTGTGACCATTCAAGTTCTTTGAAGGAGTTATATTTTATTTTCCTATTCTTGTACTCTTTATTCATATAGTGGATTTATTCGGAGTTTGGCCCGTTGTTTTTTCCTCTGATTTGGAGAGTTTTCCACGTTAAATCTTGTGTTCTTGGTGGTGTGATTGATTTGGTGCATTGTTCGTGGCTTAGTGGATTTTATTCATTTGTCTCTCGAGTTGAAGGGGTTACTTTCTTGTTGAGTAACCCCAACATATCTTGAGTTGGAGATGTTATCTCTGAAGACTTCTCACCAAGCGAAGTTGAAAAACTGCTTCGAGATCTACAAGGAGCCAACAGAGTGGCTTGTTGATGCCAACAAATTTGTGGTTGATAATGAAGGCAAGCCTTTTCTTGCGAATGGAGTCATGCCATAAACACCTTGCGACCAAAATATAACATCAACGAAGAAGATGGTATTGAGCCCACGGAGAAACTTTTGAAAGAAGATCAAAGACGAACTGGAAGTTAGTCGTACTGATCCATTCAAGGGAAACGATGTCGCTAGTGGTGGAAATGATAGACGTGGCTGCAATGGTTCAGCACTGCCAAGTAGCATTTCAGCTGTTAATTATGGAATTAAAGACCGGGTAATTCATAGTTATGAGGCATTTTTTGTGATCTTCTGACTTAGTATGTTAGCTTTATTTTTTCATAGCATAATATGCTATTTGAATTAGATAAGGTCTTAGTAAGTAGGCTTTTGTGAACATGCCTTGAGCTTTTGATTATTGCTAACTTATATAACAACTTTTTCTTTTGTATTAATTGTAATAGAAAAGGAACATGACCTACCAAGCTTTTTATTCTCATGTTTGACTTAATAGAAATGTTTGTTTAAAGAAACATTTTAAACACCAATATACATAATCTCATTGGCCCAATAGATGTGTATCTTGAGGCATATCAGGGGCTTTAGTTTATAAATAAAAAGTGGTAAGAAAAGAACTCCTTTAACTTGTTTTGTGGCACTTTTATATCTTTAATGTAGCTTAGATGGAACATTAATGTTTTGTGGTGAAAGATGAAATTTATTGAAATGATAATTGCTTGAAAAGAAATGGCCTTCAAGGCCTTACATTTGACTTACTAAAAATATTTGCACAAATTAGAAATAATACATGAAAGAGGAATCTCATTTCCATAAAGAATTTCCAATATGTATGCCTTTTGGGCAACCTTCTTTCGAACATGGTAGGGTCCTTCCCATTTTGGAGTTAATTTTCCTACATATCGTGGTAAGAGATTTCCATCTTTCTACGTACAAATTCTCTTGATAGTAAAGTTTTCTTTCGTGTTTTGGAGTTATAGTATTTCAATACTGTTCTAGCAGTCTCAACCATTTTGATGGCTGGCAAGTTTCTTCTTTCTTCAATGAGATCGAAGACTTGAACGTGATAAAAGGGGATTCCAATTTCCACAACTATGATCGCCTTATTGCCAAATGCCAATTGGAAAGGTGTTTCTCCGGTTGAGGTCTTTGCGGTGGTCTGGTAAGCCCATAAAATATTATGCAACTCGTCAGCCTTAGACCTTTAGCTCCTTCAAGCACTTTCTTCAATCCATCCAACAAAGTCCTATTAATTTATTTTGTTTATCCATTCGTTTGTGGATGTGCCACTGATGTGAACCTTTGTTCTATCTCCAATTCCTTGCAAAAATTGCGAAATCTTGTACTTTCAAATTGTTTTCCATTGTCGGTTATCAGGACTCGAGGCATCCCATATCGCAAAATAACTTATTCCTAAAAGAACTTTTGCACCTTTTGATATTTTATTGTGGCTAGGGATTCTGCCTCGACCCACTTAGTGAAGTGATCAACTACGACGATGACAAATCTTCTTTGTCCAATGGCTGATGGAAATGGGCCAAGTATGTTCATGCCCCACATAACAAATGATAGAGGTGACTCAATAATAGACATATCTTCCCCTTGTTGATGTTGTACGTAAGCATTTTTTTGACAACGATCATACTTTTTAACAAAGGTGATGGCATATTTTTGTATGTTAGGCTAATATAATCCTTGCCTTGATAGTTTAAAAGCTAATGACCTTCTTCACAAACGCGTTGCCTGCATATTCCTTCATGTACTTCTCGCAATGCATATTCAACTTCTGATGGAGGTAGGCAACACATATAAGGCAAAGTGAATGATTGTTTATATAGAATGTCCTCAATGATTGAGTACCTAGTTGAGCTTGCCATTAACTTTTTCTCGCTTTGATACGATCATTAGGTAAGTGTCCCTTTTTCAAATAGGTTTTAATTGATCAATCCAATATGACTCATCTGAGATGTTGATAACCTGTTGCACATCAATGTTATGTTTATCTATCTCTTCATAATAGATGACTTCTCCAGATATCGCCATTTTGGAAAGGGCGTCAAGTTTATGTTATGACCTTTGGAGATATGATGAATTTGATATTTATGAAAAAATAACATGTAAGATTTTACCATGTGTAGGTACCTATTCATTGTGGGTTCTTTTGCTTCATATTCTCCTTTTTATCTCCTTTTTATCTTCAATTTCTCTACTTGAAGTGCTCGAGCTAATCCGAGGCCAATAATCATTGCCTCGTACTCAGACTCATTGTTGGTGGCTGACAAATTGAACTTGATGGCATATTGGATTGTGAAGCCACTCAGAGCTTGTAACATGAGCCCCGCTCTACTTCTAGAGTTATTTGAGGCTCCATCAATGTAAAGGCACCAAAGATCTTTGTTTGGCTCTAGCTTGTTGATATAAGAATCTCTTTCAATTTGAGTTAGTGAATTCCACAAAAATGTTAGCTAAAGGTTGACCCTTGATTGCACTTATAGGCTTGTATGTGATGTCGAATTCACTCAACTTACTTTCCTAATTTAACGTTCGTCCACTTATGTCAGTGCTATGAAAAATCTTCTAAAATGGCTTATTGGTCAACATAATTGAATGATGCGCTTGAAAATAGGGTCGTAAATTTCTTGCGGTCATGACTACGACCAAAACAAATTTCTCGATTAGCGAATATCGAGTCTCCACTTCTGGAAGTATTTGGCTAACATAGTAAATCAGACTTTGTAGTTTTACTCTTCTTTGATGAAAAAAGAACGAATGGCCACTTTTAATACTGCAAGGTACAGGAACAAAGGCTCCCCTCTTAATGGTGGCAAGCAAATGGGGGCTTGCCAAGTAGATCTTCAGTTCTTCAAAGGAATTTTGATAAAAATATGTCCACTTGAAGCTCTTAGGACCTTTGAGTAGGCTGAAGAAGTTAGCAGATCAATCTGCTGAATGAGATAAAAATCGTCCCAAAGCGGCAAGATAGCCTATTAATCTCTGAATGTCTTTGACATTCTTTAGAAGGGACATGTCTATCAATGTTTTGATTTTTCTTTGATTTGTTTCTATCCCTCTTTTTGAAACCAACAAGCCCAAGCATTTGCCCGAAGCCACTCCAAAGGGACACTTGGTTAGGTTGAGCTTCAATACATACAATCATAAGATATGAAATACCTATGAAAGATCATCCACGTGATTTTTTATTTACACACTCTTTACCAATATATCATCAATTTATACCTTTATTCTCAACCCCATCATGGGCTTAAAGATATAGTTATCAATATCTGTTATGTAGCATAAGCATTTTTCAAACCAAATGACATCATTTTATAACAATATAAACCGTGTTATAATAGATGAAAAATACCTTTGGCATATCTAATTCTTCCATCTGGATCTGATTGTACCCATTAAAAGGATCCATGAATGTAAGCAATTCATAGCCTACAGTAGCATCCAGTAGAATATATATTCTTGGCAGATGAAAGAGGTCTTTGGGGCAAGCTTGGTTGAGATCTGTGAAGTCGATGCACATTCTCAATTTTCTATTTGGCTTTTTGACCATGAAGGGGTTTAAAATCCACTCGGGATATTGGATTTCTCTTATTATATCGGCCTTTAACAATTTGTCCACCTCTTAATCGATGGCTCTCTATCTCTCATGGGCGAACGTCATTTTCTTTCGCTTTATCGCCTTTCTTTTTGAATCAACATTGAGTCAACGAGTAATGATCATCAGGTCTATTCGAGTTATATCATTTACTATATAAGCAAATACATCCTTATTATCCTTAAAAAACTTAGTCATCTTGACAGATGTTTTTCGATCAAGGTTTGAGCTCATAAACTTGACCTATTATTGGTCTTCTTTGTCCTCTAACACTTGGATTAACTCTTTTGCCCAAGTTGGCCTATGTTTGTTTGGCTCACTTGCATCTAAAGAATTAACAAGAAGGACTTCACTTCCTGATTTAGATGATTTAGAAGCCATGAAGTAGCGCCATTTTCTAGTCCTCTATCACTTCCCTAATCCCTTCAGGGGTTGGAATGTAATGACCCAATATTTATTAACGTCGTTAATGAGTTTATTTTCAGATTCAGATGCAAGTTCATATCCACGTGGACGCCTTGGATAAGCTAGAATACGTCTGACTGGCTTAAATCAGTATTTGTGTCTGTTGGTTGCATAATTGTGATGTTAATTATTATTTATTTCATAACTCATCGTATGTGTGTATTTATATCGCAGTACAGTGTGAGACTGTGTGACGGGTAAACATCTCATAAAGCATATGTGCATGCAAGTATTAGATAGGTGTAGTACGTGCATACTAAGTTTTATAATACTAACTTGAATAAAATGACTAAGAATCAAGGTGAATATGACATAAAATGGAGAATCAAACTTTAGGCTAAGTCAAATTGAATGGGTGCATTAAGGATTCACACATGTCGAGACGTGAGGCACCGGGTGCCGAGTAATTGAAGGTTAGTGTGACCGCAAGTATGTTAAATATATGACTAAACACACTAGCCATATGTAATTATATGCCTAGGTGATTTAATTTGATTTATGATAAAATAAAGTCCTATAGTTGGATATGAGTTAATTGAACCATTGATCAACATAGTGATGATCCTAGAATACATATAACAAGGCAAGATGAGTGGCTTTAATGTAGGACAAGTGGTCCATTTGGGGACAAGTGGCATTAAGGGAAGACACATGTCCCAGTAATTAACTAATAGTAAATCAAAGATTTGGCTAATTAATCCACTTACTAATATGAGTATATAAGGCCTATACTTAGTGGGGGAGTTTAACATATACATTTGAGTTGAAAAAAAAACACATAAGACTTGAGGAGGTTATTGGCTGAAAAACACAGAAAAATCAAGGAGATTTGGAGCTCAAATCAAAGCGTCAACTTTAAGTACACATATCTCTAGTTCAAGTTTAAAATCAGTTTAGGTTTTTAGTCATTTTTAGAGGGTAGATGATTGAGTCTTTAAAATTGGTTTGGATTCCTCATCTCAAGCTGATAATCCAGCTGTTATGAAGTTCTTAATTTGGTTTTGAAATAAAAAAGATATGAATTGTTGAAGTTGTAAGACCAAAAATTGAAATTTTGCATTTTGTAATATGAACTAGGCTTTGTAATTTGGTCATAACTTCCTCATTTTATGTCAAAATCAACCCAATCTGGTTGATTTTGAAAGCTATCGTAAATAGGAACAACTTTTCCTATTATAAATTTTGTAATTCAAATGTTTTCAATGCTTTGCATTTTATTGCATCAGAAACACCGTGGATAAAAAATACCGCATCAAAGTTCAAGACATGTTCAGTAGGGTCACATGTGCCATTACATACTAGGAATCTTAAAACCCTTTGGAATGGGTTCCTAAACTATTTCTCGAATAAAGGGTGGTGGCCCACATTAGTAAATAATCAACTCATTGGATTTCTTTTGAGAGAACATAACCTCCTTATGTGTTTAGCCTTTGAGTCTTTCTTACAGTCTTTTCTCCACTTCTCGTTCGATTTCGCTTCGATGTATTGAGGGTTATGAGCGAAGCGAGATCCATCATAACTTGCTCAGTTGTGTCATCTCCCACTTAAGACATCAAACTGGTCCTGCAATTTGCTAAGTTTTTATCGCGATTCTTCTACACCTTCTTCTACATTATTTTATAGGTCTCCGACCTTTCTTTTCCCTCTTTCTGACGTCGCCACTCTAACTCTTTCATCAAGTCATTATGTCGATGTCGCTCTATCTCTTCTCTCAAGTTACGAGAGTTCTGAAAGGGGGATCACCTCAAGTGTTCATGAGGGCTATTTTAGGGACATGGGTTAGAGAGCGTCCCGAAAGTTGACGTCTTTCTAGTTGTTGGTTTCTTGCTCCAGAATTTTTGATTCTTTCCACCATGATTGATAGCCCTCCTTTTAGCGCTAGACGACGCATCAACTAACCAAATTGTGGTCTGAAACAATGAACCGCATGGATTACGAGGCGCCATCGCTGATCCCTCCTTGCACTCTGCAAAATAGACCCAGAGTTTGGGCCTCCGAGGAGATCACCCGATGCATAAATTAGAGAGGGAATTAGAAAGAATAAGGATTTTGGGGACTTTTTAGCATAACTTTTGTCCTAAACTAGTATTATATTTATAGGCTAGGAAAGTACTAGGTCAAAAACTTGCCTTCTTTGTCTCATTCCTTTTTGGGGTTCACAGTAATAGGTAAGCGTTAGGAGATTTGGGTTCATCAAGAATCCCATTTCTCCATACTTACCAAATCGAGGAAATTTTTTCCTTGATTGTTTATGAATCCCATTTTTCGAGGGTTTCCAAATTGGGGAGATCTTTCTTAACTATTTATGAATCCATTTTTTAGGGTTTCCAAATTGGGAAATTTTTCCTTTGTATGTCCTCGAGATCCGCAAACATGATCTCGATTAAGAGTATTATATATACAATATCAGAACTAAAGAAAGAAAATGATTGTTTTTATTTTTTTTAGTTGTATTTTTTAATCCAATCAAAGATTACGGTAAGAAAAAAGATTTAGCTGCTCCTTTAAATACCAAGATAAAAAATCCAAAATAATAAGGAAACAAAGTAGAATTTAAATTTGAAATGGAAATGCATAATAGAAAACATAAATATCTAAATTTGGAGAAGTTGGTCTATAAAGTTGGAAAGAAAAAGTTGGAGAGTTGCTTGTCCACTAGAGTTTTCTTTCTAGGAATTATTCTTCTACTTCTCTATTTTGCCGAATGGAGATGCACTTATGTTAACATTGTATAACTTAGTTGTACCATTACAATGAGAAGAAAATGAGTGGAAAAATAGATAACTAAGAATTTGGAGGGAATCTGCATTGTAGATTTTAGAAAATTTAAAGTGAAGTTAGAAAGAACATAATAGGGAAGAAGTTCCTAATCTTAGTCATCTTCTTCTTACTTTCATAATTTATATTTTCCTTTCATTCTTCCCTTTGACTCTTCAACTCTATTTGCCTTTTTTTTCTTTAACTAAGTATAAAATCTGAATATTCGAACACTCCCCCTAAAGCTGGCTTGTAAATGTCTTCCATTTTCTACTTGCTTATCAATAATTTGATTTTTTTAAGTAGGCCTTTGGTGAGTATGTCATCCATTTGTTGATGTGTAGAAATATAAAGAACACAAATTAGTTGTCATGAATAACTGGATTATGTGCAATTGAGATGGTTGATTTGTTATCACAATTAAATTTCATAGGTAGTGATATAGGCAACTTCAATTTTTTTTTAACAATTTTGTAATCCACATAGCTTCAAAATCTCATGAGCAAGGGGTCTGAGTTTTGCTTTAGCGCTACTTCGTGCTAGAACACTTTGTTTCTTGTTTCTCCAAGTAACCAAATTTTCCCCAACAGATGCACAATACCTAGATGTTGACCGCTTATCAATGACACTACCATCCCAATCAACATTTGTTGGGTTTTGGGGTTCATACGCAGCGAAAAATTTAAAACAAATTTTGAAAAACCCCAACAGGATTGAAAGTAAGTTCCATTATACCAAATCTACGAAAGTAAGTCATACCTTATTCCTTGATTTCCTTTTTTGATTGTTCGATCTCCAAGACGTTGAAGTACGCGTCATCTATTAGAAATTCACACAACGGTGACCACAATTTGGAGTGCTAGCCCCAATAGAGATTAAAAATGATTTTTCTTTCTCTCCCTAAATCTAGAGAACTCGAAAATTGTAAAATGAAATTCTTATTTCGTTTTTAGGGTTTCACCCTTTATTTATATGTGTAGATAAGCCTTCACTTAAAATCATATTCATAATACAACTATTGTATTTAGGCAGTTTAAGCAAATTACACATAAGAATTTATTAATAAGTTATCATATAACAAATAGTATGGGCTTTTATGTCATGAACTTTATCATATAAAATTCATTACTCTGAACCAATTGAAATTGTGCAAAGCCATGCTTTATGTGCGACCCAATAGGTTCATGCAACGTTGGCAGTGAAGCAAAAACTATTTTGGTACACAAGTCATAAGATAAATAATGTTTGTAGATTGACGTAGGGCACATGCCCTAACAACATTTGTGTAGACGTCCACTTGTAAGTGATCATTTTTCCTAAACATCAGACCTTTCCAAGAGTCCCTTTAAGATACTTTATTATCATATAGGCTGTTGCAAAGTGTTCAAGACTCAGTGCATGCATAAATTGGCTTACTAGGCTCACAATGAATGTTATATTAGGGGTAGGTGTGTGACAAATATATGTTTTCCCAACAAATATTGAAACTTTTCTTTATAAATCACATCCTTACTTTTAGCAGGATTGAGTTTGAGATTTACCTCAACTGGCGTGTCAGCATCCTTGCGACCTAGAAAATTAGTTTCTTTCAATAGATTAAGAAATATTTGATTTACAAAGATCACTTCACATGATCTTGCAAACTCCATGCCTAGAAGTTATTTTAATGTTCTTAGGTCTTTAATCTCAATAGCTAGAATCTTATTCAATCTTGTCAATTCATCAACATCATCACCAGTTAATATCATGTCATCAACATACACAATAAGGATTGCAATTCTTATTTTCTCATTGTGTTCATAGAAAAGAGTATGATCTGCCTGGCTTTGAGAATATACATTCTCTTATAGTTTTCCCTAACCGTTCAAACTAAACACTTGGAAATTGTTTTAGGCATTCCAAAGACTTCTTAAGCTTGCAACTTTGTCCAGGCTAATGACCGTATCAAAATTGAGAGGTGGACTTATAAAAAATTCTTTTTCCAAATCACCATTCAAGATATCATTTTTCAAATTTAGTTGGTGCAATTCAAAACTGAGACTAGATGCAAGAGACAATAAAACAAATATAGTTTGTTTTGGGAACTAGGGCCAGTGTTTCCTTGTTATCAACACCAAATGTTTGAGTGAATCCATTGACTACAATTCTAGTTTTGTATATTTCTATGCTGCCATCTAACTTGCACTTCATATTAAACACCTATTTACCACCCAAAAGTTTTCTTATCTCTAGGTAGCTCTACAACTTCCCATGTTCCATTTTTTAGTGCATTCATTTTCTTCATAACTACTGCTCTGCGATTTGGATCATCAAGTGTTTCTAGAATATTTCTTGGAACAAACAACCTAGAAATTTTAGAAGTAAATGCTCTATGTTTTTAAGAAAGACGATCATATGACAAATAATTTGCAATTGACGTGCACTCATCTCTTTGCTTTTAGTGTAAGTTTTTCTACTCTCCCTCTCTAATTGGTTTCATTGTGAGGTTTGACCTTCGTTTGTGCCAATACAAACTGTGGCGGCCCTCTCCGCTCCGGGGTGACGTATCTCCGTGTACTCCTCGCCAGCTGGCCCAATTACACGTGTACGACACCTTCCCTTCTTTACTCTGTCTCGAGACTCGCATCCACTTGTATGTGTACAGTAATGAAGTTAACAAATCCTACTGTGGAAAATCCCTGAAAAGTACTGTGTATAAAGGTAGATGACCTTACCATATAAAACTAAGCATGTACAAAGTCATGTCACTCCCCATTTTCCAAAAGAATCAAAATATCAAAATAATCACATGTACAAGTAATCCTCAAAAGTAGGCAGTCAGAGGTAGTCGCCTAAGATCCCCTTGCCCTTATTTGTACTAGGAAATGCACTCAATCATCACATAAGAAATTGGATGACGAGTCCAGTCAGTAAAATCCCAATGAACTCCTCCGAGCATTCATATAAATAAATGGAATTCAATAAATACTGTTACATAAACATGCGGAATGTAAACAGACAACTGTAAGTAGGGCATCACATGCGTAAATAACAATAAAGTGCAAATGTGTGTGTCTGTTCTAGTCAGACTAAACCATACTTCGGGATTTCCTTCCAGATCCCACTAGTGGGCGCACCCAACTAGCTATCACCTGATCCCTCTCGATGGCCGGCGTAGACCTTCGACGCACCGACACATGTAGCAGTTCCCTCGGTAGTTATCCACCGAGCACTCCTGATACACATGCTATGGTCTAGAATGCATATACACACAACGAAATCCGGTGGGAGTAACTCAACCAACCGTCCAAAAGATGACAAAATATGAATGTAATTAAAAAATACAAGGAATACTGGAAATGAATGAAAATACGAAACAAAATAAATACTCGAGAGTTTTCACTTTGGGTTTTACAAACTTCACAACGCGCTCTCCTACCCCAGTAATCAATCCCTGGGTCCAAGTCTACTGAGTCCTTGGTCGCCAATTGATCATCGTGTAAACCTATGTCCATTTATTAATAATTTAGGTTAGCATGCTAATTTACAATAATTTTATAACATTTTTAGGTCAAATTGTCCTTTTCACGTTTTTCGAGGCAAAACCCCGTAGAAAGTCGCGTTCGACATTCTCACATATTTTCTTTTCATAGAATTTTATCAATTTCTATTTATTTGATTGAAATATATTTTTCCAAAATTTATTCCAATTTTTTTGGAATTTTCCCAGATTTTCTTTCATTTTTCCTTTCTTTTTCTATTTCTTTTTTTTTTTACTATTTGGTCTGGGTCGAGTCGACCCAAACGGGTCGGACCCGACTCGACTCTGGAACAGAATGGTCCATGCTTGGCCCACGGGCCCGGCCGATAGAGGTGCACACGCGCGCGATCGATAGGTTCGATCGGGAGCTTTTTTTCTTTCTTTCTTTCCTCCGGTGATGGGTTGGGGTGGCTCTCCACCCCAACCCCGGTGGAACCGATGGCAGGGGAGACACCCCTACCATCACCACCTTGGTCGGCCATGTGGCCATGGGGTTCGGCCATGGAGGCCGAACACCCCACTCTCTCCACTGCCAACCGCCCAAACAACAACAACCACAACGGAACTCACCGCGATTTCGACGTTTCCTCTCCTTCCCGGAGTGTCCCTGCTTCTCCTCCTCCTCTCCTCTTCTTTTCCTCGCTCTTGGCCTCCTTGGTGTGTGTGAACAGTGTGTGCATGAGTGTGTGTGTGGTATGTGCGGTGGTGTAAGTGGGTAGGTGGGGTGGTGACACATGGCCTGAACTTTGACAAGTGTGCCTTGAGTTGGGACAAGTGTGATAGTGTTTGTGACACCTAACTGTGACACAACTACGACACTCACCCATATTTTTAGGTGTTTCGACGCCCGATTTCGCGTCCGAACCGTGATATCCGAGCACCGCCGCGTCGTTCGTAACCCAATATCTATTACATATTCGTTACGTGACAAATTTTTATTTAATTTGTGTGTTTTCATTTTCTCGACCCAATAGTAGGTCCCGTCGACTACCCAATACCCGTGTCGACACGTTATCGAGGCGAATACCGTTCACACACCCTCACACGTAATATTTTTCAACATACACACATGCGATGTATTTAAATAAATTTCACCGCAAATAAGCATCCAACACATAATAACTAGCCTACCTAAGTCCCCGTGTGTCCTAGGGTACCACAGCGATCCACGTAAATCTGAGCTGGCATCCACGTCCGTAACTTTAAGAGACATTAATAAAATGGGCCATTACAGTTCTTCCTAACTAAATAAAATTTCGTCCCAAAATTTTACTTTAAGACATAGCTCAAACCATCGCGATACCTATCCGCGTATTTCTTTTGTCTATCCCGTGCAGCTCGCAGTTTCTGACGAATTTGTCAAATTTTCTTTGTGCGATCAACTACTATCTCAGGCCTACGTGTGTACTGAGACCGGTGTGCATCTTCCAGAATCTCGTCTCGTATCTCCTGATCCGCAGGTATCCACAATCTCCCTAGGTATCGCATACATCGATTTGTGGTTTCGGCCCTATCAGTGCATTCCGGATTCCACGACTGACCACCGACCCGCTCATAGAACCCATCAGCCTTCCGACACTCGGCAACCCGTTCAATCGATACGGTTGGTATCCTCGTCTGATAACAAATGTGATATTCCACCGTAGTAGACAACCCGACCACACACATAATTGATGTTGCCTGTAATAAGTCATGCTCATGTGTCATCTGCTGTAGAATAGTCTGCCTGTCGAGTCCACTCCTGCTCAATGTGTCTGCTACGACGTTCGCTTTGCCAGGGTGATACTCAAGATCGACATCGTAGTCCTTCAACAACTCCAGCCATCTTCGCTGACGCATATTCAGATCCCTTTGAGTGAAAATGTATCTTAAACTCTGGTGATATGTATACAACAAAAATCGCTCTCCATAGAGATAGGGCCTCAACGCGTTCAGTGCAAAGACGATCGCTACAAGCTCCAAGTCATGCACTGGATAATTAAATCGACAAAATCTCAAACCGCCGAACGTTTTCAATCCGGACCTCCGTTCGAATTTCTGGCTCACCTATAGCCGCAAACGCCTCCATCTCCTGCACTGTAGCTAGTCGACCTCTTGTGATGGGTAAGTCAGTTGTCGATCCAAATAATACAAACTTCGGTATTCCAAGAATATGAAACTCTATCGTCTTGCCGTAACAATCTATCCGTGCATGATAGATGCTACCGAATCCATCTCGAGCAGTGTGTCAACCTTTAAATACTCTAATACTCGCAGATCCGCTAGTAGTTGATGTCCATCCATCTCTATCATCATGTCTCGACATATTCGGTTAGGGTATATCTTATCCCCAGTAGCCGTACTAAGAACAAGATGTGGCTATAGTGTCTGTGTAACTAACCCTAACAATCCAATAATACGTCCAGCAAGAAACAATAAAATACTACCATAATCAAACATAACATGCATATGGTGACCAAATATAAGTAATGTACCTTCAACGAATTGCCAAGTCGCCTCGCTATCTGGATGTGCTAACGCATGTACTCTATCTTTGGCCTGGTCTGATGCTCATCGTGGCGATGGTAGTGTCCGACACTCAGCCCTCAAGTGTCCCCTCTGCCCACACTGGTGGCATCTTCGACTCTCCGGTCTACACGTTTGTCTTTATCTCCGGATCTCGAACCCCGACCCCGGTCTTCCTGACCCCTGTCATGTCCCCTCTAATCTCGACCCTGACGGTACTCCTGTGGTTGTGCCCTCCGTCGATCCACTGGTGCTGAGGTGATAGCATGAACTGGCTGTGGCTCCTCATATCGGAACTGACTGCCATGAAACTCGTCCCGACGGCCCCTCTCTCGTCTATCATCTCTCAAGTCTCTATCAGGATGATCCATCGATCTTTTTTGCCTCTGACTAGACAGAGAACTCTGCCCTGACTGTACCTCCCTACCAGTCACACGTCGGCCAACCCTCTGCAGTAGGTATGTCTCATGAGCCAATGCCCTGTCAAAGATCTCTTGCAGTGTCGTGGCTCTGGGCGAGACAACTGCTGACGCAATCCTATCATCAACCCCTCTGGCGAAATAATAAATCTGCAAGCGAAATAATAAATGTCTGAACCTCTTCATATACTGCATCAAAGTCTGATTCCCCTGTCGCAGGGCCAAAAAATCCTCCCTCAGTCTAAACCTAACCTCCATCGGTATGTACTGATCATAGAATAACTCCCTAAACTCAGCCCACGTCGTCAGTTTCGGATGAGTACATGTATATGTTGTCCACCAGACTTCCGCATTCCCTCTCAAACAAGCCCCTGAAAGTCGCGCCTATACTGTCTCATCATTCCTCATCAGCTTAGGAAAATGCTGATGGGACACTATCCATTTCCCTTCAGCCTCGGGATCACCGCTGCCTTAAACGAATCCAGGTTGGAACTTCAGAAACTCTCAATAACTTCGCCTTTGGCGCCAAAACGAATGCTGAGGTCGAAAGAGTGTCAGCAGCGGGGGTGGCAGTAACCTGGTCCGTCGTTGTATGTGGAGGCGCAAGAGTTGACATCCCCAAAGGAATCACTGCAGTACCTGTATCGGTGGGTGACTCTGCTGCTACCCCCTGAACTGGTGGTACCCCCTGAACATCAGCTGTCTTCGCCGGTACTGTTGCAGGCTATAGGCTCTCTAGCTGAAGTGAGTGCCGCCACCACCGCGGTCTGTTCGCGTAATAGCCATAATACCTCGGCCATCTATGTCTCCTTAGCCGAGAGTCTATCCTCCACACTCGCCGTAATCGGGACATCCCTAGTCGCATCGCTAGTCTGTACAATCTCAAACGGTGCACCAGATTGTCCGTCCATAATCTGCATCGAGAACGTGCTTCGCATAAATCTCGAGGTATATACGCATATCATATAGTAACATGAAAATATAACAAATATATAAATCCTAACTCTACCCATCTCACATCACTTCTCAACTATAGTTCTAAGGTAATTACTTCGGGTTTTCCACAACTAAGTTCATTGATTAAGTTTTCTTGTCATAAGTTCGGGCTCATATACAAACTGTTGCGTTGGTGTCACAATATCTTAAGCCAACTTGGTCTCTGAAACCAACTGTGGCGGCCCTCGCCGCACTGGGGTGACATGCATCTGTGTACTCTTTGCCTGCTGACCTAACTACATGTGTACGACACCTACCCGTCCTACTCTGTCTCGAATTTCATATCTACTTGTGTAGGTTAAGATATTCAGCTGAAGTCATTTTTTAAATGCAAAAGTTTTCATGAAATAATTAAACAAAACCTAATGTGGAAAAACTCTGAAAAGTCGAAGTAAACAGTTATACCATATATAACTAAGCATGTACAAGGTCATATCACTCCCTAGTTCCCAAAAGAATCAAAATATCAAAATAACCACACGTACAAGTACTCCTCAAAGGTAGGCAATCAGAGGTAGTAGCCTAAAGTCTTGCCTTTACTTGTACTCGGAACTGCACTCAATCATCACAAAAGAAAATTGATGATGAGTCCAGTCAGTAAAATCCCAAGGAACTCCTCTGAGCATTCATATAAACAAGTGGGAGTCAATAACTATTGTTACATAAACATGCGGAATGTTAACATGCAACTGTAAGTAGGGCATCGCATGCATAAATAACAATAAAGCTCAAATAAGTGTGCCTGTTCCAGTCAGACTAAACCATACTTCGGGATTTCCTTCCAGGATCCCACTAGTGGGTGCACCCTACTAGCTATCACCTGATCCCTCTCGGCGGCCGGCATAGACCTACGACGCACCGACACATGTAGCAATTCGCTCTGGTCGTTATCCATCGAGCACTCCTGATACACATGTTATGGTCTAAAATGCATAAACACACAACAGAACATCCGGTGGTAGTAACTCAACCAACCATCCAAAAGATGACAAGATATTAATGTAAGTAAAAGCACAAAGAATACTGGAAATAAATGGAAAGACAAAACAAAATAAATACTCGAGAGTTTTTCCTTTGGGTTTTACAAACCTCACAACGCAATCCACTACCCCGTAATCAATCCTCGGGTCCAAGTCTACTGAGTCCTTGGTCGCCAATTGATCACCGTGTCAACCTATATCTATTTATTAATAATTTAGGTTAGCATGCTAATTTACAATAATTTTCTAAGAATTTTAGGCAAAATTGCCCTTTTCACATTTTTTCAAGGAAAAACCCTGCAAAAGGTCGCGTCCGACATTCTCACGTAATGTGGCGGCCCTCGCCGCCCCGAGGTGACGTCTCTCCGTGTACTCCTCGCCAGCTGGCCCAATTACATGTATACGGCACCTACCCGTCCTTACTCTGTCTCGAGATTCGCATCCACTTGTGTGTCTACGGTGTATAAATGACAAATGTAGCGGAAGTTGAACGTAAATGCAAGAAATATTAATGAAGTTAACAAATCCTATTGCGAAAAATCCCTGAAAAGTACT
Source organism: Stephania yunnanensis (assembly GCA_039657365.1). Classification (NCBI taxonomy): domain Eukaryota; kingdom Viridiplantae; phylum Streptophyta; class Magnoliopsida; order Ranunculales; family Menispermaceae; genus Stephania; species Stephania yunnanensis. Next base: position 44,351,679 of record CM077585.1, on the reverse strand, counting down.
GTGTATAAAGGTAGATGACTATACCATATAAAACTAAGCATGTACAAAGTCATGTCACTCCCCAGTTCCCAAAAGAATCAAAATATCAAAATAATCACACGTACAGGTAATCCTTAAAAGTAGGCAGTCAGAGGTAGTCGCCTAAGATCCCCTTGCCCTTACTTGTACTAGGATCTGCACTCAATCATCACATTAGAAATTGGATGACGAGTCTAGTCAGTAAAATCCCAAGGAACTCCTCCGAGCATTCAATAAATAAATGGAATTTAATGAATATTGTTAAATAAATATGCGAAATGTAAACAGGCAACTGTAAGTAAGGCATCGCATGCATAAATAACAATAAAGCTCAAATATGTGTGCCTGTTCCAATCAGATTAAACCATAATTCGGGATTTCCTTCCAGGACCCCACAAGTGGGTGCACCCAACTAGCTATCACCTGATCCCTCTCGGTGCCCGGCGTAGACCTACGACGTACCGACATAAGTAGCAGTTCCCTCTGGTCATTATCCACCGAGCACTCCTGATAGACATGCTATGGTCTAGAATGCATAGAAACACAACAGAACATCCGGTGGGAGTAATTCAACCAACCGTCCAAAAGATGACAAGAGAAGAATGTAATTCAAAACATGAGGAACACTGGAAATCAATGGAAATACAAAACAAAATCAATACTCGAGAGTTTTCCATTTGGGTTTTACAAACTTTACAACGCGCTCCACTACCCCGTCTACTGAGTCCTTGGTCGCTGATTGACAAGTGTGGCTTGAGTTGGGACAAGTGTGATAGTGTTTGTGACACATAACTGTGACACAACTACGACACTCGCCCGTATTTCTGGGCGTTTCGACGCCCAATTTCGCGTCCGAACCGTGATATCTGTGCACCGCCGCGTCGTTCGTAACCCAATTTCTATTACATATTCGTTACATGACAAATTTTTATTTAATTTTTGTGTTTTCGTTTTCTCGACCCAATAGTCGGTCCCGTCGACTACCCAATACCCGTGTCGATACGTATATCGAGGCAAATACCGTTCACACACCCTCACACGTAATATTTTTCAACATACACACATGCGATGTATTTAAATAAATTTCACCGCAAATAAGCATCCAACACACAATAACTAGCCTACCTAAGTCCCCGTGTGTCCTAGCGTACCGCAGGGTCCACGTAAATCCGAGTTGGCACCCACGTCCGTAAATTTAAGGGACATTAATGAAATGGGTCGTTATAGTTCTTCTCAACTAAATAAAATTTCGTCCTGAAATTTAACTGTAAGACATAGCTCAAACCATCGCGATACCTATCCGCGTATTTCTTTTGTCTATCCTGTGCAGCTCGCAGTAGATGCCACCAGTAGACTTTGGTGATCCACCGGGGTGACGTGCCTCCGTGTACTCCTCACCAGCTGGCCCAACTACACGTGTACGGCACCTACCTTTCCTATTCTGTCTCGAGATTCGTATATACTTGTGTATGTTAAGATATTCAGCGGAAGTAGTATTTTAAATGCACAAATTTTCATGAAATAATTAAACAAATTCTAATGTGGAAAAACCCTGTGAATTTCGAAGTAAACAGTTGTACTATATATACGTAAGCATGTACAAGGTTATATCACTCCCCAGTTCCCAAAATGAGCAAAATATCAAAATAATCACACGTACAAGTACCTACAAAGGTAGGCAGTCAGAGGTAGTCGCCTAAGATCCCTTCGCCTTTACTTGTACTTAGATTTCTACTCAATCATCACAGAAGAAAATGGATGACGAGTCCAGTCAGTAAAATCCCAAGGAACTCCTCCGATCATTCATATAAACAAGTGGAAGTCAATAAATACTGTTACATAAACATGCGGAATGTAAATAGGCAACTGTAAGTATGGCATCGCATGCATAAATAACAATAAAGCTCAAATATGTGTGCCTATTCCAGTCAGACTAAACCATACTTCGGGATTTCTTTCCAGGATTCCACTAGTGGGCGGACCCAACTAGCTATCACCTGATCCCTCTCGGCGGTACGACGCACCGACACATGTAGCAGTTCCCTCGGGTCGTTATCCACCGAGCACTCCTGATATATATGCTATGGTCTAGAATGCGTAGATACACAACAGAACATCCGGTGGGAGTAACTCAACTAACTGTCCAAAAGATGACAAGATAAGAATGTAATTAAAAAGCATAAGGATTAATGGAAATGAATGGAAATACGAAAGTAAAATAAATACTCGAGAGCTTTCCCTTTGGGTTTTACAAACCTCACAACGCACTCCACTACCCCGTAATCAATCCCCGGGTCCAAGTCTAATGAGTCCTTGGTCGCCAATTGATCACCGTGTCAACCTATGTTCATTTATGAATAATTTAGGTTAGCATACTAATTTACAATAATTTTCTAAATTTTTTAGTCCAAATTTCCCTTTTCACGTTTTTCGAGGCTAAGCCTCGCAAAAGGTCCTATTGAGTCTCTGTGGGTGCCTCTGCCGCTACCCCTTCAACTGTGGCGTTGGTATCACAATCTCCTAAGCCAACCTTTTTTTTGATACCAACTGTAGCAGCCCTCGCCGCCCCGGGGTGACGTGCCTCCGTGTACTCCTTGCCTGCTGGCCTAACTACACGTGTACGACACCTACCCATCCTACTCTGTCTCGAAATTTCATATCTACTTGTGTAGGTTAAGATATTCATCGGAAGTCATTTTTTAAATGCAAAGATTTTCATGAAATAATTAAACAAAACCTAATATGGAAAAAATTTGAAAAGTCGAAGTAAACGGTTAGACCATATATAACTAAGCACGTACAAGGTCATATCACTTCGCAGTTCCCAAAAGAATCAAATTATCAATATAATCACACGTACAAGTACTCCTCAAGGGTAGGCAATCAGAGGTAGTAGCCTAAAGTCTTGCCTTTACTTGTACTCCGATCTGGACTCAATCATCACAGAAGAAAATGGATGATGAGTCCAGTCAGTAAAATCCCAAGGAACTCCTCCGAGCATTCATATAAACAAGTGAAAGTCAATAAATACTGTTACATAAACCTGCAGAATGCAAATAGGCAACTGTAAGTAAGGCATCGCATGCATAAATAACAATAAAGCTCAAATATGTGTGCCTGTTCCAGTCAGACTAAACCATACTTCGAGATTTCCTTCCAGGATCCCACTAGTGGGCGCACCGAACTAGCTATCACTCGATCCCTCTCGGTGGCCGGCGTAGACCTACGACGCACCGACACATGTAGCAGTTCCCTCGGGTCGTTATCCACCGAGCACTCCTGATATACATGCTATGGTCTAGAATGCATGGACACACAACAGAACATCTGGTGGGAGTAACTCAACCAACCGTCCAAAAGATGACAAGATAAGAATGTAATTAAAAGCATGAGGAATACTGGAAATGAATGGAAATACGAAACAAAATAAATACTCAAGAGTTTTCCCTTTGGGTTTTACAAACCTCACAACGCGCTCCACTACCCTATAATCAATCCCCGAGTCCAATTCTATTGAGTCCTTGGTCGCCAATTGATCACCGTGTCAACCTATGTTCATTTATGAGTAATTTAGGTTAGCATGCTAATTTACAATATTTTTCTAAAAAATTTAGGCCAAATTTCCCTTTTCACGTTTTTTGAGGCAAAACCCCGCAAATGGTCGCGTCCGACATTCTCACGTATTTTCTTTTCATAGAGTTTTATCAATTTCTTTTATTTGATTAAAATATATTTTTTCCTGAATTCTCCCAATTTTTCTAGAATTTTCCCAAATTTTCTTTCATTTTTCCTTTTTTTTTTCTATTTTGTTTTTTACTGTTTGGCTTGGGTCGGGTCGACCCAAACGGGTCGGACCCGACCCGGCTCTGGCCCATTCTGGGCTGGGCCCAGTAAGGGTGCACACGCGCCCGATCGACTGGTCCGATCGGGAGTTTTTTTTTTCTTTCTTCTTTCCTCCGGTGATAGGTTGGGGTGGCTCTCCACCCCAACCCCGGTGGAGCTGATGGCAGGGGAGGCACCCCTGCCATCCCACCATGGCCATGAGGTTCGGCCTCCCATGCTCCACTCCACCGTCAACCACCCGACACAATAACAGCCAACACTGAGACTCACCTCGACCGTGACATCTCCTTTCCTTCCAGGCACGTCCATGCTTCTCCTCCTCTTCTCCTCTTCTTCTTCTTCTCCTTCCTCCTCTCGGCTGGATCAGTTATGTGTGGGTGTGTGGATGGGGTGTGTGTGTGATCTGTAGGTGTAGGTGGGATGGTGGACACGTGGTGTAGGTTGGGACAGCTGTTGATTGGGATTGTACAACTGTGACACCCAATCGTGACACCGCTAGGACACTCGCCCTTATTTTTGGGCGTTTCGATGCCCGATTTTCGCGTCCGAATCGTGATATCCGCGTACCGCCGCGTCGTTAGTCACTAAATATATATTCCGTATTTGTTATGTACAAATTTTCGTTTAATTTGTGTATTTTCATTTTTTTCCGACCTAATAGTCGGTCCCGTCGACTACTCGATACCCGTGTTGACACGTATATCAAGGCGAATATAGTTCACACAATCTCGTTGTTTGTTAGTTTCCTTGTCCTAATAGTCAGTCCCATCAACTACCCAACACCCGCATCGACACACATATCGAGGCGAATACCGTTCACACCCTCACACGTAATATTTTTCAACATACACATGCGATGTATTTTAATAAATCTCACCACAAATAAGCATCCAATAAACAATAACCAGCATACCTAAGTCCCCGTGTGTCCTACCGTACCGCAGCATCCACGTAAATCTGAGCTGAGGAATACTGGAAATGAATGAAAATACGAAACAAAATAAATACACGAGAGTTTTCCCTTTGGGTTTTACAGACTTCACAACGCGCTCCACTGCCCTGTAATCAATCCCGGGTCCAAGTCTACTAAGTCCTTAGTCGCCGATTGATCACCATGTCAACCTATGTCCATTTATGAATAATTTATGTTATCATGCTAATTTACAATAATTTTCTAAAAAAAATTTAGACAAAATTGCTTTTCACGTTTTTCGAGACGAAACCGCGCAAAAGGTCGCGTCCGACATTCTCATGTATTTTTTTTATATAATTTACGTACAACTTTCGTTGAATTTGTCATATATACACCATACACACACAAGTGGATGCGAATCTCGAGACAGAGTAAGGACGGGCAGGTGCCGTACACGTGTAATTGGGCCAGCTGGCGAGGAGTACACAGTGACACGTCACCCCGGGGCGGCGAGGGCCGCGTGCACGCGTGTGCACCCCTACTGGGCCAGGTGGAGAATGGGTCAGGCTCGGCCCATGGGCCAAGCATAGACCATTCTGGTCCAGAGCCGGGTAGGGGCCGACCCGTTTGGGTCGACCCGACCCAAACCAAACAGTAAAAAAAAAGGAGAAAAAGAGAAAAAGAAAGGAAAAATGAAAGAAAATCTGGGAAAATTGGAAAAAATTTTGGAAAAATATATTTCAATCAAATAAATCGAAATTGATAAAATTCTATGAAAAGAAAACATTTGAGAATGTCGGACGTGACTTTTTACGGGGTTTTGCCTCGAAAAACATGAAAAGGACAATTTGGCTTAAAAATGTTATAAAATTATTGTAAATTAGCATGCTAACCTAAATTATTAATAAATGGACATTGGTTGACACGGTGATCAATTGGCGACCAATGACTCAGTGGACTTGGACCCATGGATTGATTACGGGGTAGGAGAACGCGTTGTGAGGTTTGTAAGACCCAAAGGGAAAACTCTAGAGTATTTATTTTGTTTCGTATTTTCATTCATTTCCAATGATCCTTGTGTTTTTTAATTACATTCTATCTTGTCATCTTTTGGACGGTTGGTTGAGTTACTCCCACCAGATTTTTGTTGTGTGTCTATGCATTCTAGACTATAGCATGTGTATAAGGAGTGCTCGGTGGATAACGACCCGAGGGAACTGCTACATGTGTCGGTGCGTCGAAGGTCTACGCCGGTCACCGAGAGGGATCAGGTGATGGCTAGTTGGGTGCGCCCACTAGTGGGATCCTAGAAGGAAATCCCGAAGTATGGTTTAGTTTGACTGAAACAGACACACACATTTGCACTTTATTGTTATTTGCGCATGCGATGCCCTTCTTATAGTTGTCTGTTTACATTTCGCATGTTTATTTAACAATATTTATTGAATTTCATTTATTTATATGAATGCTCGGAGGAGTTCCTTGGGATTTTACTGTCTGGACTCGTCATCCATTTTCTTATGTGATGATTGAGTGCAGATCCTAGTACAAGTAAGGGCAAGGGGATCTTAAGCGAGTACCTCTGACTGCCTACTTTTGAGGATTACTTGTACGTGTGATTATTTTGATATTTTGATTCTTTTGGGAACTTGGGAGTGACATGACTTTGTACATGCTTGGTTTTATATGGTACACTCATCTACCTTTATACACAGTACTTTTTAGGATTTTTTCACAGTAGGATTTGTTAAATTCATTAATATTTCTTGCATTTAGGTACAACTTTTGCTGCATTTGTCATTTATACACTGTACACAAACTAGTGGATTGAATCTCGAGACAGAGTAAGGACGGGTAGGTGTCGTACAGTGTAATTGGGCCAGCTGGTGAGGAGTACACGAAGATACGTCACCCCAAGGCGGAGAGGGCCGCCTCATCAACATATGGAAATGCTGATGAGACACTATCCATCTCCCTGCAGCCTCGGGATCATAGCTGCTGTAAAAGAATCCGGGTTGAAACTTCAGAAACTCTCTCAATAACTTTGCCTCTGGCGCCAAAACGAATGCTGAGGTCAAAGGAGTGTCAGCAGCAGGGGTGACAGTAACCTGATCTGTCGTCGTTTGTGGAGGCGAAAGAGTCAACGTTTCCAAAGGAACCACTGCGGTAGCTGTCTTTGTGGGTGCCTCTGCTGCTTCCCCTTGAACTAGTGTCTGCGGTACTCCTTGAACAACAACTGCCTCCGCCGATACCGTCGCAGCTACAGGCTCTCTAACTGAAGTGAGTGCCGCCAGTACCATGGTATGCTCGCGTAATAGCCGTAATACCTCGGCCATCTGTGTCTCCTATGCTGAGAGTCTATCCTCCACACTCGCCGTAACTGGGACATCCCTAGCCACCTCACTAGTCTGTCCAGTCTCCATTGGCGTACCAGACTGTCCGTCCATGATCTAAGTCCCCGTGTGTCCTTTCGTACCGCAGTGTCCACGTAAATTCGAGCCGGCGTCCACGTCCGTAAATTTAAGAGACATTAATAAAATGGGTCGTTACAGTCCAGAGTCGGGTCAGGTCCAACCCGTTTGGGTCGACCCGACCCAGGCCAAACAGGTAAAAAAAAAGAAAAAAAGATGGGAAAAATGAAAGACAATTTGGGAAAATTCTAGAAAAATTGGGAGAATTCCAGAAAAAATATATATTTCAATCACATAAATAGAAATTGATAAAACTCTATGAAAAGAAAATACGTGAGAATGTCGGATGCGACCTTTTGCGGGGTTTTGCCTCGAAAAATGTGAAAATGGCAATTTGGCCTAAAATTTTTAGAAATTTTTTATAAAATTATTGTAAATTAGCATGCTAACCTAAATTATTCATAAATAAACATAAGTTGACACGGTGATCAATTGGCGACCAAGGACTCAGTAGAATTGGACCCGGGGATTGATTACGGTGTAGTGGAGCGCGTTGTGAGGTTTGTAAAACCCAAAGGGAAAACTCTCGAGTATTTATTTTGTTTTTGTATTTCCATTCCTTTCCATTATTCCTTGGTGATATAACATTGTACATGCTTACGAATATATGATACAAAATCTCGAAGTATTTTTGGTCGACATTTACAAGGTTTTTCCACATTTGGTTTTGTTTTTAATTATTTCATGAAAATTCCATGCATTTAAAATACGATTTTATTGATTGAATATCTTAACATAGACAAGTAGATACGAATCTCGAGCCTACAGGGTAGTAGTGAGGCTTGTTTTAGGAGTGATATAACATTGTGCTTACGCCGTACACGTGTAGTTGGGCCATTTGGTTTTGTTTAATTATTTCATGAAAACTTGTGCATTTAAAATACGACTTCCGGAGTATCTTAACATAGACAAGGAGACACGTCACGGGTAGGTGCCGTACACGTGTAGTTGGAGGTGAGGAGTACACACCCGTCATCAACCCCATCAACCTATGTGAAATGGGCAATTTGGCCTAAAAATGTTATAAAATTATTGTAAATTAGCATACTAACCTAAATTATTTATAAATGAACATAGGTTGACACGGTGATCAATTAGCGACAAAGGACTCAGTAGAATTGGACCAGGGGATTGATTACGGGGTAGTGGAGCGCGTTGTGAGGTTTGTAAAACCCAAAGGAAAAATTCTCGAGTATTTATTTTGTTTTGCCTTCCCTTTCATTTCCAGTATTCTTTGTGCTTTTACTTACATTCATATTTTGTCATCTTTTGGACGGTTGGTCGAGTTACTACCACCGGATGTTCTGTTGTGTGTCTATGCATTTTAGACCATAGCATGTGTATCAGGAGTGCTCGGAGGGTAACGACCCGAGGGAACTGCTACATGTGTCGTTGCGTCGTAAGTCTACGCCGCCCGCCGAGAGGGATAAGGTGATAGCTAGTTGGGTGCGCCCACTAGTGGGATCCTGGAAGGAAATCCCGAAGTATGGTTTAGTCTGACTGGAACAGGCACACATATTTGAGCTTTATTGTTATTTATGAATGCGATTCTGGTCCGGAGCCGGGTCGGGTCCGACCCGTTTGGGTTGGCCGAGTCAGGTCCGACCCGTTTGGGTCGACCCGACCCAGGCCAAACAGTAAAAAAATAAAAATAAAAAAAGAGTAAAAGAGAAAAAGAAAGGAAAATGAAAGAAAAATTGGGAAAATTTCAAAAAAATTGGGAAAATTCCGAAAAAAATATATTTCAATCAAATAAATAGAAATTGATAAAACTTTATGAAAAGAAAATACGTGAGAATGTCGGACGCGACCTTTTGCGGGGTTTTACCTCGAAATACATGAAAAGGGCAATTTTGCCTAAAAATTTTAGAAAATTATTGTGAATTAGCATGTTAGCCTAAATTATTCATAAATGGACATAGGTTGACACGGTGATCAATCGACGACCAAGGACTCAGTAGACTTGGACCGGGGGATTGATTACGGGGTAGTGGAGCGCGTTGTGAGGTTTGTAAAACCCAAAGGGAAAACTCTCGAGTATTTATTTTACTTTCGTATTTCCATTAATCCTTATGCTTTTTAATTACATTCTTATCTTGTCATCTTTTAGACGGTTGGTTGAGTAACTCCAACCGGATGTTCTGTTGTGTGTCTATGCATTCTAGACCATAGCATATGTATCACGTGTGCTCGGTGGATAAAGACTCGAGGGAACTGCTACATGTGTCGGTGCGTAGCAGGTCTACGCCGGCCAACGAGAGGGATTAGATGATAGCTAGTTGGGTCCGCCCACTAGTGGGATCCTGGAAGATAATCCCGAAGTATGGTTTAGTCTAACTGGAACAGGCACACATATTTGAGCTTTATTGTTATTTATGCATGCGATGCCCTACTTACAGTTGTCTGTTTACATTCCGCATGTTTATTTAACCGTATTTATTGACTTCCACTTGTTTATATGAATGCTCGGAGGAGTTCCTCGAGATTTTACTTACCGGACTCGTCATCCATTTTCTTCTGTGATGATTGAGTGCAGATCCGAGTACAAGTAAAGGCGAGACTTTAGGCGATTACCTCTGATTGCCTACTTTTGAGTAGTACTTGTACGTATGATTATTTTGATATTTTGATTCTTTTGGGAACTGGGGAGTGATATGACCTTGTACATGCTTAGCTATATATGGTACAACTAGCAAATGTGGCGGTCCTCGCCGCTCCGGGGTGACGTATCTCCGTGTACTCCTCGCCAGATGGCCCAACTACACGTGTACGGCACCCGCCCATCCTACTCTGTCTTGAATTTCATATCTACTTGTGCAGGTTAAGATATTTAGCGGAAGTCGTATTTGAAATGCAAAAATTTTCATGAAATAATTAAACAAAACCTATTGTGGAAAAAACCCTGTAAGTTTCAAAGTAAACAATTGTACCTTCAAACATAGCAGTGTGTGCATGAGTGTGTGTGTGGTATGTGCGGTGGTGTAAGTGGGTAGGTGGGGTGGTGACACTTGGCCTGGACTTTGACAAGTGTGGCTTGAGTTGGGATAAGTGTGATAGTGTTTGTGACACCTAACTGTGTTACAACTACGACACTTGCCCGTATTTTCGGGCGTTTCGATGCCCGATTTCACGTCCAAACCGTGATATCCGCGTATCGCCGCGTCGTTCGTAACCCAATATCTATTTCATATTCGTTATGTGACAAATTTTTATTTAATTTATGTGTTTTCATTTTCTCGACCTAATAGTCGGTCCCGTCGACTACCCAATACCCGTGTCGACACGTTTATCGAGGCGAATACCGTTCACACACCCTCACACGTAATATTTTTCAACATACACACATGCGATGTATTTAAATAAATTTCACCGCAAATAAGCATCCAACACATAATAACTAGCCTACCTAAGTCCCCATGTGTCCTAGGGTACCACAGCGTCCACGTAAATCCGAGTTGGCATCCACGTCCGTAAATTTAAGAGACATTAATAAAATGGGCCGTTACAGTTTTTCCCAACTAAATAAAATCTCGTCCCAAATTTAACTGTAAGACATAGCTCAAACCATCGCGATACCTATCCGCGTATTTCTTTTGTGTATCTTGTGCAGCTCCCAGTTTCTAACGAATGCATACGTGTAATTGGGCCAGCTGGCGAGGAGTACACAGAGATACGTCACCCCGGGCGGAGAGGGCCGCCACATTTGGTATCAGAGCAAATGTGGCGGCCCTTCCGCCCGGGGTGACGTATCTCCGTGTACTCCTCGCCAGCTGGCCCAATTACATGTGTACGGCACCCGCCCGGCCTTACTCTATCTCGAGATTCGCATCCACTTGTGTGTGTACAGTGTATAAATGACAAATGCAGCGGAAGTTGTATGTAAATACAAGAAATATTAAAGAAGTTAACAAATCTTACTGTGAGAAAACCCTGAAAAATACCGTGTATAAAGGTAGATGATTGTACCATATAAAACTAAGCATGTACAAAGTCATGTCACTCCCCATTTCCCAAAAAAATCAAAATATCAAAATAATCATACGTACAAGTAATCCTCAAAAGTAGGCAGTCAAAGGTAGTAGCTTGAGATCCTCTTGCCCTTACTTGTACTAGGATATGCCCTCAATCATCACATAAAGAAATGGATGACGAGTCCAAGTCAAAAATCTAGAGGAACTCCTCCGAGCATTCATATAAATAAATGGAATTCAATAAAAATTGTTAAATAAACATGCGGAATGTAAAAGCATTCATATAAATAAATGGAATTCAATAAATATTGTTAAATAAACATGCGGAATGTAAACATACAACTGTAAGTAGGGCATCGCATGCGTAAATAATAATAAAGCGCAAATGTGTGGGTATGTTCCAGTCAGACTAAACCATACTTCAAGATTTCCTTCCAGGATCCCACTAGTGGGCGCACCCAACTAGCTATCACCTGATCCCTCTCGGTTGCCTGCGTAGACCTTCGACGCACCGACACATGTAGCAGTTCCCTCGGGTCGTTATCCACCGAGCACTCCTGATACACATGTTATGGTCTAGAATGCATAAACAAACAATGGAAATCCGGTGGGAGTAACTCAACCAACCGTCCAAAAGATGACAAGATATGAATGTAATTAAAAAATACAAGGAATATTGGAAATGAAAGAAAATACGAAACAAAATAAATACTCGAGAGTTTTCCCTTTGGGTTTTAAAAACCTCACATTGCGCTCCACTACCCCGTAATCAATCCCCAGGTCCAATTCTATTGAGTATTTGGACGCCAATTGATCACCGTGTCAACCTATGTTAATTTATGAATAATTTAGGTTAGCATGCTAATTTACAATAATTTTCTAAAAAATTTAGGCCAAATTGCCATTTTTACGTTTTTCGAGGCAAAACCCAGCAAATAGGTCGCGTCCGACATTCTCACGTATTTTCTTTTCATAGAATTTTATCGATTTCTATTTATTTGATTGAAATATTTTTTATTTCGGAATTCTCCCAATTTTTCTGGAATTTTCCCAAATTCTCTTTCATTTTTCTTTTCTTTTTTCTCTTTTTCTCTATGTTTTTTTTTTACTGTTTGGCCTAGGTCGGATGCTCGTCGTGGCGATGGTGGTGTCCGACGACATCCCCTCAAGTGTCCCCTCTGCCCATACTGGTGGCATCTTCGGCTCTCCAGTCTACCCGTCTGTCCGACTCCAGATCTCGGACCCCTGACCCCAATCTTCCTGACCCCTGTCATGTCCTCTCTGATCTCGACCCTAATGGTACTCCTGTGGCTGTGCCCTTTGTCGATCCACTGGTGCTGTGGTGATAGCATGAACTGGTTGTGGCTCCTCATATCGAAACTGACTGCCCTGAAACTCATCCAGACGGCCCCTCTACCGTCTATCATCTCTCCAGTCTCTATCCGAATGATCCATCGGTCTCTTCTGCCTTTGACTAGACTAAGAACTCTGCCCTGACTGTACCTCCCGGAATCGGGGAGTACAACTGTGCGTGATGTGTAGGTGTAGGTGGGATGGTGGACACGTGGTGTAGGTATCAAAGTCTTCCTATCTTTCCTCTCATGACATTCCCTGAAATCATCGTGATTCGTGTTGGAAAATTTGTATAGTCGTATAAGCTCAAGCTCTATCTCGAGCCTCTCACGGATTGTTCAATTTAGTTGTCAATATCACGGTATCAAAGTCTTCCTATCTTTCCTCTCATGACATTCCTTTAGCCATGGATAAATCAGCTCGAATCTGAACAGCAACAATCAGTTCAACTTTGAAACAAATGGAAGTAGTAGCCTGCTCCTCTTGAGCAGCTAGAGTAACAGTAGGAATTACTTTAGAAACATTAACCACAGGTGACTAGGCTATCACATATGCTCGTAAGATATTCAACAACTCTGTCATTCGTCCAGCCAAGTTATGAAACCTCTTTGAATCCACACTTTGTGGATCCCTATTGCCCTCGCTAGATCCTAAACGAAGCTCTTGCTGTGCCCAGTTATAATTTTTCGCAACAAAATTGCAAGAAAAGTGGTTAAGCAAGTCCATATCCATCTATATCTCAATAATATTAAATACACATAATATATTCATAAAGTTTTTAAACTTTTTAACCATGTTCCATCATATTACTTCCCACCAATCACTTACTTAACCTCAATCAACAAGATTCCTTTAGAATCCTAGACTTTGATACCAATATTGACAAACCCAACCAAATTAGGGCATCTGATAGGCCTAGATTACCTTAATCCCCTGATAATCTAGCAGCCTTAATCACACCATTAATAAATAATTAAAATCAATTCAAAATAGTCATCATTATAATACTATATCAACCACAAAGGATTCTAAAAGAAAATCTATAACCTCAATGTTATTTTAGATTAGTTAAATTATTCACAAAATTATGTAAAAAAATTTCAACAACACCTCCTCTGTTTCTAAGCCTACATCAAAAAATCTGGCCTTAAAAAAATCTACAACAAAACCTGCTCAACTTGGTGAAAATGTCGAAGGACTCACAATCCACCCCATAACAATATATAATGCATCAATAAAAATTATTTATTCATATTAACCAGTTTTAGGTTTTCAAAATCCTTACACCATTATTACCTTAGCTCCACAACATTCCAAACCGTCTCAAAACCATTTCAACAATTTCAAAAGAGATCTTAATTGAACATGAACCCAAAAACCCATTTACACAATATATTATATTAAAAAAGATTACATATATAGAGAGAAAGAATCGAAGCAAGTGACAAATAGTTGGAAAGCTTTTCTTTTCCCTTATCGTCGCTAGAACCTGTCATTACCCAATTATAAAAATTCGATAATGTCAAATACATAAATCCTACACTCTCATGTACACTTGTAATAATCAAATGCATAATAGTCCAATAGATTGAATAAATAATATAATCCAAGAAATTTAAACACAACCGTGAAACCATCTCATTTTCGTTATCCGACTATAATCAGATGAAGTCCTCTAAAAGTGGTAAGTAAACAGTAATAAGTAATCATGCCCAAAGAAGTTAACCAAACGAGTCTCATTCCTCTAAACTACTGGGATTTGATCTACTTTAACGTGATCTCATGATAACCACGTGATGCAAAGTATCAGTGACTCTAGCCCCTATATCATAATATAGTGTTCTATAATCATGGTATAGTAAACACTATAAGGAGACTAGAATCGCTCTAATACTCCCTACCCGTGTATACATGTTGTAACGGCCCATTTTATAAATGCCTCTTCAATTTACAGACGTGGACGCCAGCTCGGATCTACGCGGAGGCCGCAGTAGGCTAGGACACACAGTGACTTAGGTATGGTACACTGTATGCACACGTGGATACGAAATTCGAGATAGAGGAAGGACGTGCAGGTGCCGTAGACGTGTAGTTGGGCCAGCTAGCAAGGAGTACACGGAGACACATCACCCCAGGGCGGCGAGGGCCGCCACACATGTATAATCGATAATGTAATACCAATGATCAATGCAATTTATAAGAAATTATAATCATACCATGTAAAGGTTGCTATGAGACTTACTTAACCTTACAAACAGACATTTTCGAGCTTAATTTTTGTGGTTCCTGGAGCATTGGATCACCTTGAAGATGTTTTCTATAGCTTCCTTGCATACCTAATTATATTATACATCAAGCTTCAAGTGAAACCATATCATGAAACCCAATGAAAATTGCGATCAAAGTACATCTAAAAACAATCTCCAAAAAAAATAATTTATATAAATGTTTCAACTAGCTCTCAACTAGCCAATTTGGGGTAGTTTTTTAACCTTGAAAACCTCAATATTTTTCATGATGACCTAAAATAAACTTTTATCATGTCCTACTTTTCATAGACTCAAAGAACACCTAAATTGAATCACTGACGGAGAAGTTATGAACTTTCTCATATGGCCTATCAACTAGGCAAGTTTTATTTATTTTAAACTAAAAAAACTTGCCCAAATCAATATTTTCCCAATTAAATCCTAAAAACTTGACAACAAACATCACGAAACCACTTGATCCCAACACCAAGATATTCTCATAACTCGTGGAGTCAAATTGGATCAAAATCAATAATCAATTCATTCAGAAACCTAATGTAAATCAATATCAACTATAAAACATCTCCAAAATAGTTATCAACTAATTTCATCAATTCAATTCACGAAAAACCTAATCCACGTCTGTGAGATTTATCCTATACCAATTAACAACAATCCCTACCAATTTCTATCATAACCCAGAGAAAAAAATAAAAAAATTGCGAAAGGAATGCAAATTGAATTGTGGAAAAATGTCTTTCATTGAGATTTCTCAAATTACGGGCCGAATACTTCATTTCCATCGTGACAACATAGGTTGAATTGAACGTCTCGCGATGCTCTATAGTGTTGCAAAAGAAACCGAGCGAAAATCTTACATAGGGAGCTCCGTGAGTGAAAGAGTCCATGGAGAAGCTTTAGGGAACGAACGTTCAAACGTTTTGTTGAAACGAAATGAAATTGATTTGATTTTCATTTTTTCTAAATATATTTAGATAAAAACCCTTGGCTGCTTGTCAGCAGCTTAATTTTTTTTTGCTTATTAATTACCAAAACTCCTATTATAATGTGTTTTGACTTTCAGTGCTCGTTTTCAATTCAGTTTTTTTTTCCAAATCGAACCAACTTCTCAACAAAATAGTCCACCATCATAAAACTTCCATAACATTAATTTTTGTCGCACCAAAACTCCAAAAATCTTTACTTTGTCCATGATATACTAAAATCATCCAGACTAATCCTCTTACCATACTTAGCCAAACTTGCACCAATTTGGATCCAATGTTAACATCAACTACTGTCAACTGACAAAAAACTCAAAACAAGATCTCGCACAAACTTTGTTTTGTTTCACACTATCTGTAATCTAGACTTACATGTAAACCAAGGAAAAGTCCCCAAGTCGGCTCTTCAAGTCCATTTAAACTTCAAATTTGAATTTTAAAACTTAATTACACATATTTTTCGTAATATCCGAAACAATAGTTCACATCACCATTTTAATTTTCTCGGTAGTAATTTCGACAATGTCTTTAGATAAAACCCCATAAAATTCTAAATTTACTCATTTAACTTGAATTTCACAAAATAAAATAATATAATAATATACATCACTAGGCACATATCACACAAAAATAGAATTATTGTAAATCTCACTTCGCCAATCTTTAACTCCCGACTCGCAGCCTAAACCACTGTTAGGATTTGTTAATCCTAGATTAGCCATAATTATTGGTTTAAGTCTTGTCGGATTTGATATGGGGATGTCGACACTCGCCACTCTTATGGCGTATCACACGGATTTAGAGTCCCTGGGGTTGTCGACAAATAAATAACAAACCGTGCGATAATAAGCACGTCCTTTTTAAGTAGCCTTCAAGGCTGAAGTGATAACTCATGACCGATTAGACCTAGATCATCGCTATTTAGCATAATTTCAATTTCACTAGTTTAACTTTGGCATTTACTGGCATATTTCAGTTTCGGCAATCCTTCGTTATTTTTATGCTTTTGAATATCTTTTTGTAAATTTGAAAATCAAACCGTTTTTATCCAGAACGATGAAATATCAATCCGTGACGTGCGTCAATAAAATAAAGTTTTCTAAATCAACTATTTCGCAGAATAGTGGCAAATGGTCGATCCCATAGAGATTGGATGTCTTTCTAAGGTTAAAAACAACGAAAAGGAAAAATTAAGGGTTTTAAATCAATAATTTAACTAACTAATCTAAAATAAAATAAAATAAAATAAATAAATAAAATAACTTTGAAAATAATTAATATGTACCTAAATAACACATAGGTCTACAGTTCCACAAATCAGGATCAAGATTCAATGGCAATCATGGTCTTCAATCTTTCCTTAAAATTTATTAATATAAATTCTCTTAGATTAGCTATAGAACATCAACATCCACCAAAAATTCCTCATTCCCCTAATCTCGATAGCCAGGACATTCGCGACTAACTACTTCCCTAATTAATGCATAACCTTAGACATCCGCCATCAGGTTTAACACACTAACCGAAGTTATATGGATATGTGGGAACATTAATCCTAAATAAATGGATCATATCCGCTCCTGATTTAACCTAGGTTCAATTTTTGCACACGTAATAACTGAAAGGGTTTTACGGCAAATGAGTGAGTGTTTGTCACTTCACTGGTCCAAAAACATAATTACACGGATACTAATGGTTCAAATAACAATAGGTTGTCCCCCTAAAAACATGCATAGGTTGTATACATACCCTAAATCTAAACCATAATCCTTAAAAGCAACAACAATGAAATAGGAGAATTTAAACTAAATTAAATAATAAAATTAAATAATAAAATAAAAGATCTCACATAATATGCCATGAATCCATAATCTCAACTTGTTTCCCCGCCGACCTAGGCAATCGTCGAGAGAAGTCGATGCTAAAAATATAATAGTCGGTCTTTTCCAATAATACCCTAGGTTCCTAAAATATAAAACTACTAAAAATTGGTCTCGAGAGGTGAGAGAAACTAATTTTAGAGGTTGGGGAGGTGACATGTTCGCCGAGGAGCATCGTATGATTGTTTTTGGCTTGAAATTACGTTTTCTCCATGTGTCGCAATGCGATTGGTTGTTTTACCTACCGCATGCTGACGTAGCAGAACCTGATTGATGGAGAGCTGCTAATGACGTGTTGTTAGGCGTGGAGGGCGTGACATATGGCGGCAAGAGGCGGTGGTAAGAATCGCACGAAATCGGCAAAAATTTGGGAGATGGTGCTAACACGCATCCTGAGGAAATTAAAGAGCTGCTGAACTAGGAGAAGAAATGGTTTGTGACGTCGTGTAATGTGATGGTGACATGGAAGCGTTTGATTGGTGTGGAAAATGGAGACCGCTGATGTGGCGCATTTGGATTGATGGAAGAAGCTGCTATGACGTGGTGATGTATGGTGTGCTATACGTGGCGCTGGCGTGAAGAGAAAATCACAGGAAATGATGTGCTTATCCAATGGCAAAGTGACATGTGGCGGCCTACTGGATCTGTTGTCTCCGATTCTACTCGTCGCGTAGCACGTAACTCGAGGCAAATAGTCCGGCATCCGATCAAGTCATGTAAATACACCATTTTTAATATTTTTGCCACGAATTCAACCGCGTACTACTTTTCACATAAAATTACCAATAAATATAATTAAATATATATTTTAGAGACTTTCCATATTTAAATATACTAAAATAAACTATTAAATACCTATAAATATTGACTAATCAAATACGTCAAACTTAAGACTTTGCACGTCCTGAGCAAAGGTGTAGTCCTGAGCAAAGGTGTAGATGACAACACAAACTAAACTAGACTCCTAATGTAATAATGCAATGACTCAACTAATCCTATACCCGACTTAAAATTCATGGAGTTCCTTTGATTTACATAGCCACCAAATTAACAAGCCACTTAAGAAATTTCGGAGTTATGATATGTCAAGACTTCCAACCCAAACATAAGTAAGATCCCACTTTCAAGACAAAGACTCGGTTAAAACAAAGGCCATCAACTACTCGATTGAGGGTTTATCCTAATTTTCCTTAAGTTTCAAGTTAAAAAGGCAACTGTAAATCACTCATGCATAACCAAAGGCATGAAACAAAATTTTAGGTGACTCTAAATAACTAAAAAATAAATACGACTATACTAAATACATGCATGAAAAGTTATCATATCCTATGAAATGAGAAAGACATATGAAGGGATAAGAAATGAAAGAAATGATATAAAACACTACCATTACCACCCATTAATCGCATATAACCTCATATATATATATATATATATATATATATAATTAAATGATCTCACTTGCGGTCTTTCATAAAAAATCCATCCAAACTCAATCCACAATCCCTAAAACACCCCCAAACTTATTTCGAACCATGTTCTGAAGGTTCAAAACAAGTCAAGGCATTCATATAACAATAAGAAAAAGACACTGGTGAATAAGAACATGGCTAAGAAGATGAGTACAAATGCATGCATGACAAAAAGTCTCTAAAAACTAGTGAACGCGCAAAATCTCTCATGTGTAGGTGGTGACTAAGGAAAATATAAAAGAACAATCATAACAAGAGCAAGAACTAGTAAACATAGGAGTTAACTGAAAAGATTCGACTCAAGTCTTGCGAGTCCGAAGTCTTTCAACTAAAGGTGAAATCAACAAGATGATATAATGAAGTATAGAGTTTTGGGTCTACTCAAAAACCCGCCATTAATGCGGCGACTTAAGTTGGATATGTCCCAACCAAGTCCCAAAACACCTTAAATTCTATGAACATGTTAATTTCTTACAAAATGCTCAAATTATGATAAAAGAATATAATCAATAGTAAAACCTAAAAGCTCTCGGGGTGCTCCAATTTATTAAAATAATAATAAATAAATAAATAAAAACACCAAAGAAAGAAAACCAATCCCCGATAGCGGCGCCAAAAATTGACGCGCACCGAACATGTCAATAAAATAAAGTTTCCTAAACCAACTATTTTTGCAAAAATAGTGGCAAAGGGTCGACCTCACAGAGATTGATGGTTTTTCTAAGGTTAAAAACAACGAAAAAGAAAAATTAGGGGTTTTAAATAAATAATTTAACTACCTAATCTAAAATAAACTAAATAAATAAAACAACTAAACAACTTTGAAAATAATTCATAGGTACCTAAGTAACACCTGGGTCTATAGCTCCACAAATCATGATCAAAATTCAATGGCAATCATGGTCTTCAATCTTTCCTAAAAAGTTATTAATTTAAATTCTTTTAGATTATCTATAGAAAATCGACATCTACCAAAAATTCCTCATTCCCCTAATCTCGATAGCCAGGACATCCGCCATTAACTACTTCCTTAATTAATGCATACCCTAGGCATTTGCCAATCAGGTTTAACATACTAATCGCAGTAATATGGATCTACGGGAACACTAATCCTAAATAACTGGATCACATCCGCTCCCGATTTAACCTTGATTCAATTATTGTACACTTAAAAATCGAAAGGGTTTTACGGAAAACAGGTGAGTGTTTGTCATTTTATTGGTCCAAAAGCACAATTACATGGATACTAATGGTCCAAATAACTATAGGTTGTCCCCCTAAAAGCATGCATCGACCGTATACATACCCTAGATTTAAACCATAATCCTTAAAAGCAACATCAACTAAATAGGATAATTTAAACTAACTTAAATAATAAAATAAAAGATCTCACGTAATATGTCGTGAATCCATAATCTCGACTTGTTTCCCCGCCGACCTAGGCAATCGTCGAGAGAAATCGATGATAAAAATATAATAGTCGATCTTTTCCAATAATACCATAGGTTCCTAATATACAAAACTACTAAAAATTGGTATCGTGAGGCAAGAGAAATTAATTTTAGGGTTTGGGGAGGTGACACATGCGCCGAGGAGCATCGTATGGCTATTTTTGGCTTGAAATCAAGTTTGCCCATGTGTCGCAACGCGATTGGTTGTTTTGTCTACCGCACGCTGACGTGGCGGAACCTGATTGGTGGAGAGCTGCTGATGACATGTTGTTAGGCGTGGAGGGCGTGACACATGGCGGTAAGAGGCAGTGGTGAGAATTACACGAAATCAGCAAAAATTTGGGAGATGGTGCTGACCCGCATCTTGAGGAAATTGAAGAGCTGTTGAACGAGGAGAAGAAATGGTTTGTGATGTTGTGTAATGTGATGGTGACATGGCAACATTTGATTGGTGGGAAAATGGAGACCGCTGACGTGGCGCATTTGGATTGGCGGAGGAAGCTGATGTGATGTGGTGATGTGTGGTGTGCAACACTTGGCGCTAGTGTGAAGAGAAAATCGCAGAAATGATGTGCTTATCCAATGGCAAAGTGACGTGTGCGCAGTCTACCGGGTCTGTTGTCTCCTGTTCTACCCAGCATGTAGCACGTAACTCGAGGCAAATAGTATGATGTCCGATCAATGCATGTAACTACTCCATTTTGAGTATTTTTTGCCACGCGCACTCCGTTTCACCTGAAAATGACCAATAAATATAATTAAATATATATTTTGGAGACTTTCTATATTTAAATATACTAAAATACACTATTAAATACCTATAAATACTGACTTATGAATTCATTTTGCATCCAAACATATTACTTAAATCATAGTCATGAACACACTTTATAAAATACTCTAGATCATTACACTCTAATCATAAGTAAGTAGACAACCATTATCAAGTCATTAGTTCTCCTTAAACTGGTGAAAAAGCCTTTGAATGCACAAAGAAATTAACTTTATGCAAGAAAACTACATTACACTTTGTAAAACTTCAAACTTATAAATCTAATACCTTCGAAAGCCACTTAAATACTAGAATTAGAACTTAAATTCACCTAGGACACCTTGTGAAATCCAATACTTTCGTAAACTTGATTAGTGAATATTTAAGCGATTTATAGATTTTGATTAGAATTAAGTATCCAAGGAAAGACCCACGCGTTACGGATCAAAGATCATAAGTTAAATATTATTTTTTTGTCGCGTGACTAGTGGATGTATTATACTCTATTTGACATGAAATAGGGCCAAGTTAAGGTCGAGACGCAGTGTCCGTGTGTTTTGGAGAGTGTTGGGATTTTCCCCAATTTTTAGCGAAATTAGGGTAGCTTTTTTAGGTTTAATTTGGGTATAAATTAAAGGACAATCATGAAAAAATAAAGGAAAAGTGGAAATTACTATTTGGGGTAGTGCAGAGTGTATAAACAAGGATATAAGTGAGGGGCAACTTTGTCATTTGACACTCTGAAAGAGTTGATTTCAATGTGAAATAAAAATGGGGTTCGATCAAAAACCCTTTTCGCCCTTAGCCCCTTTATCTCTTTATTGTTTCCTACCTCAGCTCTCGTCTCTCTCGATTTCTCTCTTGATACTCTCTTTCCTCTCTCGGTGCTTTGTTCTTGCTCTCTCTCTCTCTCTCTCTCTCTCTCTCTCTCTCTCTCTCTCTCTCTCTCTCTCTCTAGGCCATTAAAGGGTGAGGGATAGTGCAAATCAATCTAGTGGAAATATAAATTACTAAGTTAAGCTATGAATTCAATTGGTTATTTGAATTTATTGGTTAAAGTAAGGGATTGTTGGATTGATTTTGAGAAATGAGAAGGATGTGAATTCGGTTAAAAGGCTATTGAGTTGTTGTGTTTGGTTGTAGGGGATGAGGTGAGTTCAATTGAAGGAGGATCAAAGGGAAGAAAAAAAAGCTGTTGGCATTTAGGGAGGTCCCTAGCAAGGTTGCATAGCTATGGAGGCTTAGGGAGGTCCTCTAGAAAATTTTTCTCACGGTCGAACCTTGGTGCATAGCCCCAAACGAAGGAACAACAAGTTGTTTTACTTGCTCAATGGGGTTTAGCATGCTTCCCCAAGCAAGGCAAGGCCCGAATTTAATGATACAATTAACATGGCGGAGTGGTCGGAGCATGGGCTCGAGGGACTTTCCTTGGCATGTTGCCCAAGGCATGCTCGAGGGTACACCATGCTACCGTGCACACACCACCCCTAGGAGAGACCACCTCCCCTTATAGTAGATGTTAAGTCGTTTCCTCCACTCCAATAGAAAACATCCCAAAGTGAGACCAAGCGTACTTTGACCAGGGTCAACGCCCAGGTCAAGAATCGTCAACTTCGCTTAAGGTATACCTTGTCCATGCCTTACTCGTGCCTAAGGCATGATTGCGCCCGAGGAAATGTGCCCAAGCCTTGTCCGTGCCAAGGAACGTACCTAAGTCTGCCAAGGAATACCTAAGTCGGCCAAGGCGTTGTGCCAAGGCGCCGTGCCAAGGAAAATCCCGCTCGCGCTCGTCTATGCGCACGCGCTTGCCCGCGCGCTCGCCCGCGTCTCGCATTCGTGCCCGCGCTCCGCGCTAACGAGCCTCGCGCTAAGGCATGACCGCGTCATGCGCCCTTGCTTACCCGCGCTCCGCGCTGTATGCCCGCATCCCATGCTCGTGCCCGCGCTCCACGCTAACGCGCCTCGCGCTAAGGCACGAACGCATCGCGCCTCGGTATTTCCTTTGCGCTGCGCCTAGGTGCCACTGTGCGTCGTGCCTAGGCTTGCGCCCAGGCCTTGCCTTAGCGATCCCGCATGCATTAACCTTCTTGGAACCACCCGAGTCCTCCGGAACTCGGTTATTGCTAGGTTCTCGGCTGCCCAGCCCAGCCTATCCGGGTCTCGTTATTGGGGGTGTGACAAACATCCCCCCGCCAAGATGTTCGATGCCCTCATCGAACTGCTTGGTTGCTGCTTCTTCTGGTAGTCTGATATCTTTTTCTCAAACTGCCATAGGGTAGTGTCACGCTCCCACGTAGGTTCTTCAACACCAACCCACTTAATCAAGTAAAAAGTTCGCCTGTTCTTTTTACTCTGGCCACGCGTCTCATGGCTTAGAATCACCTCGATTTCTCCTGCAAACTCGTTTCTCACTAAGGGTGGAGCTCGCCTTACTATGCTCCTCCCTGGATCAGCCTCATCTGAATGGAAAGGCTTGAGATAACTTACATGGAACGTAGGGTGTATTTTCAACCTCTCGGGTAACCTTAATCGATAGGCGACCCTCCCTACTCGCTTGACCACCTCAAATGGTCCCTCGTACCGCTGTACCAGCCCCTTGTGTGTTTCCTTCTTGTTGAACTTTTTTAGTATTTGAGGGGTAAGTTTCAACAAAACCATGTCTCCTTCCTGAAACTCCAAGGATCTCCTGTGCTGGTCTGCGTACTTTTTCATCCTCCTGACAGCTTTAGACAAACTGTCCTGAGCGGCCTCTCTCAACTCCTGTTTGCTCCTTGCAAACCGATAAGCCTGTGGGCTCGATCCCATCGATTTGGACTTGGCTACTTCATTTGGAGTAACCGGTTGCTGCCCCATCACCACCTCGAACGGACTCAGCTCCGTAGCCGAGCTCTTATGAAGGTTGTAACAAAATTGAGCAGTGTCTAATAGATCCACCCAGTTCGTTTGGCTCGCATTCATGTAATGCCTGAGATAATCCTCCAGCAAAGCATTTATCCTCTCCGTCTGCCCATCCGTTTGGGGATGGTTTGCTGTAGAAAACTTCGACTCCGAACCTAACAAATTGAACAAAGCCACCCAAAATCTGCCAGTGAACCGAGCGTCACGGTCACTGATGATGTCCTCCGGTATCCCCCAATATTTCGCCACATGCTTTAGGAATAACTCCGCAGTTAGATCAGCATCACAATTCTTCGGAGCAGCTATAAATGTAGCATACTTCGAGAATCTATCCACCACCACCAGAACATTTGTCATTCCCTGCACCTTAGGCAAACCGGTTATAAAATCCATGGATATGCTCTGGAACGGTCTGTCCGGTACAGGTAAAGGCTCCAGCAACCCTGGCGCCTTCATTCTCTCCGTTTTGTCTTGTTGGCACACAAGACATGTTCGCACATATTGATCCACGTCCTCCTCCATCTTTGGCCAAAAGAATGAACGTGATAGAAGGGCATAGGTTCTCTCCATGCCCGGATGCCCAGCCCACCGAGCATCATGTGTTTCTTTCAACAACTGCCGCCTCAATCCACCAGTCATAGGAACATAGGGACGTCCTCCTTTGGCATAGAGGACTCCATCTTCACACCAGAATCTCCGCGTGACTCCCTCGGCCACTAGCTTTAGCAACTTCGAGCAAACAGGGTCTTTGCTCGTCTCCTCCTTGATGCGAGGCGAGAATTCTCCTTCTAGCCTCACCGCCGCTGCCACCATTTCAGTCACCAACTTGCGACTGAGTGCGTCTGGTACTGAATTAAGCCTACCAGGCTTATGTTCGAATTGGACGTCAAATTCTGCCAAGAAGTCCAACCACCTTGCCTGCTTTTGGTTGAGCTTCTTCTGACTCATGAAATAAGTGATCGCTGAATTATCTGTCCGCACCACGAAACTGGTTCCCAACAAGTAGTGCCTCCACAGTTGGAGAGCATGGATCACTGCTAGCATCTCCTTTTCATGCGCCGGATATCTCTGCTCCGCATCCTTTAGCTTTCGACTTTCAAAGGCAATGGGGTGTCCCTCCTGGACAAGCACCGCCCCCAATGCCCTATCCGATGCATCCGTATGCACCTCGAATGGCAAGTCGAAGTTTGGTAACCCCAATACTGGTTCAGAGGCAATGACATGCCTCAACTCCGCCATGGCTTGGTCGCACCGTTCTGTCCACGCCCAAGCTCGATCCTTTTTCAACAGATCAGTCAGTGGTGCCACCCTCCTTGAGTAGCCCTCCACGAACCGCCGATAGTAATTCGCCAAGCCCAGGAAGGATCGCAACTCCGTGACCTTCGTGGGGTTCGGCCATTCCATGATAGCCCACACCTTTTCTGGATCCATTTGTAGCTTCACCTGGCCTACAACATGACCAAGAAAAGAGATCGTTTGCGCAGCAAACTCACACTTTTCCTTTTTAACATACAAATGGTTAGCCCTTAGCGTAGTCAAAACCTTCCGTAAATGATCCACATGATCCTCAAGGTTCTGACTATAAATTACAATGTCATCCAAATAGACGACAACGAATCTATCAATGAACTCTCTCAAAACATCGTTCATTAGATTACAAAATGTGGCAGGAGCATTTGTCAAGCCAAATGGCTTGACTAAGTATTCAAAGGAACCATACCTAGTCACCATGGCTGTCTTTGGAACATCTCCAGCTGCAATTCGGACTTGATAGTACCCTGACCTCAAGTCCAGTTTTGTAAAGTAGGACGCACCAGATAACCGATCAAACAAGTCTGCCACCAGTGGAATGGGGTACTTGTTCTTTACTGTAAGCTAATTCAGCGCCCTGTAGTCCACGCACATCTGAAGAGAACCATTGTGCTTATACTGGAGCAGGATCAAAAGTGCCAGTACGGGGCCTTGGATGGCTGAATAAATCCAGCATCCAACAACTCTTGCAACTGTCTCCTTAGCTCCTCCAACTACTTCGGAGCCATTCTGTAAGGGGCTTGTGCAGGGGGTCTTGAGCCTGGAATTATCTCAATCTCATGATCGATTACCCTTTGTGGGGGTAACTCCTTCGGTAATTCGGCCGGCATCACATCGTTAAAGTCTTCCAATACCTCAACGATCATATCAGGGACTTCCACTGTCTTTCCTGCCTTGGTCTCTACCAAAGCCGCGAGGAATGTGGGCTCTCCCTTCCTCAGTCCATCCTTCACCTGAATGGCTGAGAGATGTGATAGTTTTGTGCTCTCCTTTCCTGCATTGGTGTTAGCCGCAGGGACAAAACAAGGATGAGACTTGTTCATCACGAACAGTCCTCTCAAAAATGGCATCAACGCAATACTCCCCATATGTAAGAAGTCATTCCCTAGGATGACATCGAAATCATCCAAGGGAACAGCCATTAGGTTGATCTTTCCCTCCCAAGATCCAACCTTTAAATTAACATCAGTGGCCATACCTTGAATTCGTTTTGCCTCCGAATTCACTGCCTTCATACGACTAGGACTCTCCACAAGATCTAGTCCCAACTTTCCCACGATGTGATCCGCCACAAACGAGTAAGTAGCACCCGAATCCACCATTGCCAAGACACGCTTCTGGTTCACCTCAGCATCCACGTACATTAGTCCCTCCGAAGGGCTTGTCTTGGCCTGTTGAATGGCATTCAACAGCTGCATTGGATTCATTCGGGGTTGGCCTTCATCCTCCGCAATCAAGGCCGACAGTTTTTCCTTCTTCGGGCAATCCCGTGCCCTGTGAGGGCCATTGCAAATGAAACAGCCCTTACCCGAGGAACTTGATAAGGTTTTCGGGTCCGATTTAGGAACTGGCTTCGAACTCGTTGCCGGCTTAGGAGAGAAATGCTTCTTCTCACCTTTCTTCTGTTGGGTCTTAAACGGCTTCTTCTCCTTACCCTTCCCTTCGCTTGGGGATGAGCTAGTCTTGAAATCTACAAGACTGTCAGCAGCCGCAATCACCCCAGGCAAGTCCTTCACTCCTTGCCTCCTTAGCTCAGCTTGAGCCCATGTCTGCATTCCCGTCGTGAAATTGAACAACTTGTCCTCCTCGGACATGTTTTTGATGTCCAACAGGAGTGACGAGAATTCCTTCACGTAATCACGTACCGACCCAGTCTGTTTGAGCTTGCGCAATGCCTCCCGCGCTTGCCAAGTTGCATTAGTCGGAAGGAATTGATCCTTCAATTCCCTCTTAAGTACTTCCCAATCAACAATTTTAGGCCTTCCCGCAGCCGCATCATCATCTACTCTGGTCCTCCACCAGAGCTTTGCATCACCCTCCAAGTACATAGAGGTAAGAATTACCTTACGATTCTCCTCCGTGCCAACAGTAGCAAAGTACTGTTCCATATCCCAAATGAAATTCTCAAGCTCCTTTGCACTCAGCTTGCCCGAGAATTTCTTTGGTTCAGGTACCTTGGTTCGAGATTTTACCGCACCGGCACCCTCCGAGGATCCGCCCACGGCAGCTTGCTTGAGTAGCTTTACCTCTAATGCCATCGACGAGGCCGTTTCGGTGGTAAACACTCCCACCGTACGCACCTCGTCTGCAAGCTCAAACAATCTCGCTTCCCACTCCGCAATCGCAACTTCGTGTGACTCCAATCGATCCATCAATGTAGTCACCAACCTTTCCAGAGCTTCAAGCCTTTGAGGCGTAGTTGAAGACTCCGCCGGTTCCGCTTGAGCAGTCATCATTTCCTCCACCATTTGCTCCAAGTGAGCTACCCTCTCACTTAGATCACTTGCTGCTCTTGTTGCCATCGTTTCCGAACGTGGCTCTGATACCAATTGTCACGGGGTCAATTGAAGAGGGGTTTTTCTCTATGAAATTTTTCTCACTCAATCGAACCTATGGTGCCTAAGGGCCACCTTAGTTCAGCACATCCAATAAACCAAACGAAGGAACAACAAGCAATGGCGGCAAGGGAATGTTTTACTTGCTCAATGGGGTTTACAACTCTTGGTACCCTCTATGCTTCCCCAAGCCTAGAGTCCCTGGCTTTATAGCATAGCCAATGGTCAGTTACAAAACTGAATTTAATGATACAATTAACACCGCCACCCTCTTAATGGCCAAGACAGTTACAAAACTGCCTAGCTCCCAAGCCACCTGGTTCCAGCCACCTTCCAATTCGGGACAGGTCTTGGTCATGCCCATGACCAATGTGGTTAATGAGCCGTTTGTAACCGCTCACTTGATTGCTCTTAATTGTTTGCACGTAACTCCTCCACGCCACCAGGAACTCGATCCACCTTCACTCGGGACAGGGCCTATTTAACTGTGCTTGGATCCGTCCACGCACATCGGTGCTAGCCGGAGCTCAGTCGAGTCCCACCGGCTCGGAGTGGTCGGAGCATGGGCTCGAGGGACTTTCCTTGGCATGTTGCCCAAGGCATGCTCGAGGGTACACCATGCTACCGTGCACACACCATCCCCTAACCCTATTAGGTAGGGTCGAGCCCTGCTAAACCTATGGAAAACCCGGGTTATGCGCAGGCCGATCCTTGGGACAATTCAGGGATTGCTCTAGGTCTCCCCAAGGTAGTACACTAAGTGTTAGGCCGAGCCTCAGCCGGGCCGACGCCATAGCACTCGGAGACCAATAAACGGAGAGAATTTTGAAACAAAACCAATGAAAAGAATGAAAATTAAACAACAAACAAATGAATAGAGATAATGAAATATATGGTTTGATGAACTAAATGAAAATTTGTTGGAGGATTTAGCCAGTAACCAATTAATTGAGTTCATTGATGATGAATCAAGTAAATCATAAGTTTGTTGTTCAAATGATATGACAATTTGAGTTTGGTTGATCAAATGAACTTATGAATAATATTAGTCGTTAAGGAAATGAAATTAAATGCATGGTTCGAATAAAGATGGTTAGTGTTGTTGTGTTGTATTAAGTTCAAATAGACTCATTAAGGTTTCTAGTCAAGGATTGGGAAATGGAATAGCTTATGAATTGTTAATTGAGCTTTAAACTCCAATTAGGAGTGCATATGTAAGTTAATATTGTGAACAGGTTATAGGAATGGTTTGGGACTTTAATTGGGAATTTAAAGACATAGAAATGAGCTCTAAAAGGAGGAATTGAAGTTATTAAGAAACTTGAACTCCATTATGATTTGAAGAAAAATGGGGTTTTAATCCAGTTGCAACTTGTAAATAGTTTCAAAGTATTAAAATAGAGATGTAACCTTAAAAATGTGATTTTATAATTTAATAGGATATGTAGAGGTACGTAGATGTCAGGGAACATTGTGTAAGGCTTCGTAACCATCTTTGAGTTGGCTCGGTTGTAAGTAAACTCTACGGCGATCTTCACTATTTATGAAATTTATCTTTGTACCTGTAATTGTATAATAGTTTGCATTTCATTTCACATCATTATTGGTCATGCATTCATGTCAATTTGAACGATGTCTTGTTAGTGCTACGCTCATGAGTGGGACTCGGGGCTAGGTTTCTTGACTAGATAGACTGGAATACAGGAAACCCAAGGCACGTAAGTTTTGTGACGAGCATATATTGGAATTTTATTACTGTTTTGGGTTCATTCTTAGGTCGGCCAACCTGTTTATGAACCTTGAATAGTAATAAAATGGTTTTATGTTATTCAATCTTTTATTACTATTTTTGGAGTGCACTCCCTTCATTAGTGAGGATAAACTCAGCTGCTGGAGCGCACTTACCTATTGAGGGAGCGCGCTCCTACCCCAAAAAAATAAAATAAGCTAAGTTTTATTAGAAATGATGGGGGACTTAGGGATTGAACGGGGGTTCTAAATATAAGGAATAAGACCTATATTGGTCACAAATGGTTTGTGATAGGTGTTGGATCCCTAGGAAAGCTTAAGTGCCTGAAAAGTTAGGGAATTTGGAACGGAAACCTAAACCGATGTAAATATGGATTCTCTTATTTATTAATATTCTCTGGCTATCTTAGTATATATAGTTCATGTACATTATGGATCGAAAGGGAGACTATGTACACTGTGATGGTTTTCAATAAATGGAAAACGGTGTGTAATGTGACCCATGAGAGTAGCTTATGGTTTTGGGAATAGGTTTATAGGAGATGGGTTACCTTTCCGCCCTATATATAACTCATGCTCAATTCAATAGGTTATGTGGATTACATACTCACTAGAGGGTTTAGGATAGAACCATTGGGCATTAATGGATAAGCTAGACAACACATCTGCCAATTTGTTGGTCTAGCAATCGTATTGGTGTCAGTGGGTAATCGACCATAGTTTTATAAATAAAATGAAAATCACAATGTAATAGTCATTGACAGTTTGATTTACACCTATTATTTATTGAATTATAAGTTTTCCATATTCTTGTTAGTTAGCATTGGTGCATATTGCTATTGCATAATATTTTTTATTATTGTATGGAATGTTGATGGCTTTATGAATCCATGCTTACTGAGCAAGTTGAAGTGTTCACCCTAAATTTAATATTTCATGTTCGTAACCTAGCACTTCAGCAAAGGGCAAAGAGAAGATTTAGATGTCTTGTAGTCCTTTCTACGATGTAACCTTCTTATACATATATACACCGTTTGATATATTTTGTTGTATATAAATATGGTTGGGAAGTTTATAAACAAGGTTTTGGATTTTGATAAAATTTGTATTATGTATATTGTTAATTATCAAAAAGTTTTAAATTTTCTACTGCGTATACTTTGTATTGTTTATTCGATATTAATATATAGGTTGAGTTTATCATGTACAGACGAAAGGTTGTTGACTCTAGTTAAGTCTAGCTGGGTTACCAGGGCTTAATTAAATTTTTTGGTTGAATATCATCCTAATCGAGATAGGGGATGCTACAACTTGGTATCAGAGCCTATTTTAGAGCCTAAAGTCTATTACTTTTAAATTAAGTGGTAACTTTGATACAGTTCAATATCATAGACAAAGCTCTGACCTTGATTTCACCTTCGAATTGTTTTCGAAGTAAGTAATAGCAAATTCCTTTGTACCGCAACCTAAGTTTATTGACTTTGAGAGTTGTCTTGAGTTATGAATACGCTTAGGGTATGATATATAGTTTTCATCGTGTTTTGGAGGAAATAAATATGAAAACATTATTATACGTTATATGTTGCACATATTGTTATTTCTATATAGATATGATTTCATTGTATTCTCTGAGTGTTACCCTAATAATTTTATCTCTCCTTCTACATTAAAATATAATGGTAGATCAGGTAGAGGGTTCACAGAGACCTGGACCTCAGGGTAGTAGGGAAAATTGAGGATAAATAAAAATCTAGAATGGAGTAGTAAATGAAGGAACTTATGGAGTCACTGGCGAAACTTATGGCTATGTTGAAGGCTCAAATGGGACCACCAGTATAGTGACCTAAGGCACAACCAATGATTAGCCCCAAGGTTAGCAGAGCTGAAGAAGGAGCTGAGATAGTTGCGGCTCCAGCTCAACCGATATTAGCATATATTTAGGTATTATAGATAGTCGCGGTTGTACCAGTGGATTATGAGAAGGCTACATTTCTCAAACCCGTAAAGAGTTTATGAAATATGACATTATGAGATTTAATAGCGCAATAGAGGAAGGGGTAGTTGAAACCTGGATACTAGAGATGGAGCAATGATTCGTTGTTGTAGATATTGAGGACCAATTTAAGGTTTTGTTCACATTATTCTTGATTGATTCTACACGGAAGTGGTGGAATTCCCTAAAGAGATAGGGGAAGACTGTCATCATAGTTAGCCACAGTTTATGACTATATTCTACAGGAAGTATTTTCAAAATCAGTCAGTCAAAAATAGGGAGTTGTGTCTATATAGGAGTATGAGAGGAGGTTCGGTTAGTTGAGTGAATTCACTCCTGAGATGGTAAAGCTAGAAGGGAACAAAATAGACTTTTTCCTTTGTGAGATTAGAGTTGTGGTTTCATTTCATCCTCGCATTAGTTATGCTTTTATATTCGAGAGTGTGATGGAGGTGAAAGTAGTTATTTTAGCTAGACCTTTTAAAATAGTACTTACGCCACCACCAGTACCACAGTTTCTTAGGAGTCAGAGAACCTAGGAATTTGTTTAATATCGAACAAGGAAAACCTAGAGGAGTGTAACTCGATTAACTACACAATCGGGATCTACAGGGACAACTTTTGTTAGTGCATTAGTTTCACCAGTTTCTCGGGCTTCGATAGACAAACCACATTTGCCACCACCTTAGTCTAGAGGTAAGGGCAAGAGCAGGGCACATTCATTGCAGAAACTGAAAGGATCGGAGCAGGTTTCTTAGGCCGGTGTTTATCCTTAGAGGGCTTCTATGATATGCTATCAGTGTGGGCAAACGAGCCATATTCAGATAGAGTGTTCTACGCTACTCGGCCACATCAATAGGCAGTACAACACCACCATCAAGAGGGCAGGCTCATACAGTGGTGAGGCAGATCCAGAGGCCAATAGGAGACTTATGAAGGTATATTAAATATTTATGGTCAAGATATTCATGTTTTAATTTATGCATGTTCTACGGTTTCCCTTATTGCTAGTCTAATAGTTAATGAGTTGAAATAAAACCTGTTAGAGCTTGTACATTGTTGATTTTGAGCAAAGCAGTGAGTGAGGAGGTTTATCCTAACCTGATTTGCTAGGGGTGTAGTCAAAATTAAGGAGAATGATCTCCTAATTGATCTAAGGGTAATGGAGTTCCTAAAGTATGATGGACTACTAGGGATGGAGTGGTAGTCAGCATACCATACTAGTATTGACTATTTTCATAAGAGGGTAATTTTTTTGATCCCTAACCTTTCTGAAATTATAGTTTATTAAGGCTATAATCATTCACGACTTGCAACTCATAGAAGGGAAGCTACTTTTCGAGATTTAGAAGTTATGGCGGGAGTTGTCACATTTAGATAGCCTAGTCAAGAACTTAATGTTAGTGAGATACCCGTGCTTTGTAAATTTTCAAAAGTCTTTCCATTTTACTTACCTGGACTTCCACCACCACGTGTCATTGACTTTATCATTGATCTTATTGATAGTACCAAACCTATATATATTCCTTCGTACTATATGGCACTAAAGGAATTATGGGAGTTACAGACTCAGCTTAAGGAGTTGTTATAGAAAGGCTTTATCCATCCTAGTATATCACCGTGGGCAGTACCGATTCTTTTTATGAAGAAAAAAGACGGAACCCTACTTATGTGCATTGATTTCAGACAACTTAATCGAGTGACTATCAAAAATAAATACCCATTGCCTAGGATTGATGATTTGTTTGATCAGTTGAAGGGTGACAGACATTTCTCGAAGATTGATTGAGGTTTGATTATTATCAATTGAGGATCAAGGATGAGGATATCTTGAAGACGACTTTTAGTACTCGCTACTGGCACTTTGAGGTTACAGTGATGTCGTTTGGGCTTACTAATGCTCCTGCTATGTTCATAGACTTGATGCATATGGTGTTTAAGTCCTATCTTAACCAGTTCATCATCGCGTTTATGTCAGACCCCACTTAATTAGAGCATCTAACCTGCCTAGATTACGTTAATTCCTTGATAATCTAGTAGCCTTAACATATCTATCAATAAACAATTAAGATTAAGATCTTATAATCATCAATTATAAAATTATATTAACCACATAGGATTTTAAAAGTAAATCTCAAACCTCAAAGTTTTGTAAAATTGGTTAATTAAATAATCTCCAAATTCCTTAAGAAGAGTTTTGATAGCACATCCTCTTTTTCTAAGCCTACATCGAAAATACTCGGCCTTCAAAAATCTTCAGCAAAACCTACTCGGATTTGGTGGAAATGTCGAAGGACTCACAATCCACTTATAAAAATATATATTGCATCAACTAAATTATAGATTTATTCTAACTTGATTTAAAGTATCAAAATTCTTAAACTAGCATTACCTTAACTCCGAAATTATTTCAATTCATTCCAAAACCATTCCAACCATTCCAAAGAAAATATTAATCACACTCGAATCCAAAAACTCATTTATACAATATAATATATTAAAAACAATACATACATAGAGAGATAAGAACTAAGGAACTCACAAACAGTCGAAAAGCTTTCCCTTTCCCTTGTCGCTGCTAGAACCTGTCATTATACAATTATAAAAACTTGATAATGTTAGATAAGTAAATCCTACACTATCTAGTACACCTATGATAATCAAATGCATTGTGTTCCAAGAATTTAACAGAACAATAATATTGCAAGGAATAATAAATATACAAGTATGCAATCCATCCCATTTCTGTAGACCGACCACAATCAGATGACGTCTTCTAAAAGTGGTGGGTAAACAGTAATAAATAGTAATCTAAACGACACATCGGCCAATGTGTTGGTCCATCAATCGCATTAATGGCGTCACTGGGTAATCAACCCTAGCTTTATAAATAAAATGGGAATCACAATGTAATAGTCATATTCACGGTTTGATTTGCATATGTTATTTATTAAATTATATGCTTTTCATATTCTTAGTAGTTATTATTAGTGCATATTGTTATTGCATAATGTTCTTGATTATTATATGGAATGTTGATGGCTTTGTGAATCCTTACTAAGAAAGTTGGAGCACTCACCCCAAATTTAATATTTCAGGTTTGCAACCTAGAGTTTCAGCGAAGGGTAAAGAGAAGACTTAGGTGTCTTGTTGTTTTCTCTTCGATGGAATGAACCTTCTTATACATATATACACTTTTTGATATATTTTGTTGTATCACTACAAGAAAAACTACATTTAAGGACTGGAATTCCCGTAGCTAAATATCATTTACCTGTCATTAAAGAGTTTTAGTGACGGGAAAAATCTCGTCATCACTCATCCCTAAAAACTCCGAGACTAAAAGTATATAATGACAAGATAGGTCCCGTGATTAAAATTTATTAGTGACCCCACCATTCTCGTCTCTAGATTACCCTTATAACGACAAAAATCCCCCTCCCTACACAAAGTTTCCCGCAAAATTGAATAATCAAAAACAAGTTTTTTTACAATTGCATTGTTTTCCTGTCCTTATAAGATATTTTTGGTGACATTTGAATTTTATGTGACATCTTTTAAAGCTCCAACAAAAAACATCGAGTTGTCATAAAAACAAAACGAAGATTTATTCTATATAATTAAATTATTATTCTTACATGTAAAAGCCAATTAAATAAAGGAAATCCAAACACAAATATAGCTTCGTGTTCTTTAGCCTCAAACAATACTTTGATGTTTGTCATAGGTTGTAACTAAAAACATGACATATTTAATTTAAACAATATTTCAAGCAAGCAAAAAAAGATCAACAATCTTAAGAACAATGATTAAAAAGTGTATAGAATGAACTACTTATGATCAAGCAATAATAGACAATAATATTCATGTGAATAACTAATTACAATAAAAGAAAAGCCAGGTAAAAAATTAATAATGTCTCTCAATTTTGAGTAATTCTCCTAGTTGAAGTGATCGTCAAATGACTACTTTGGCAACTTAAAACAAGAACATGTCAATTGATTAGGTTGTACAATACTACTATCACTCTATCAAATGACTACTGTAGAGGGAATGAATAAATAAAATGGACAAAAGAGTAGAATAACCCAATGTTTTTCAAGATGTTCTCCTAGTTGATGTGATTGTCCAAAAAGAAAAAAACAAAGCTCTAACTCCAGATGTACAAATAACCAAAGAGTCTAACATTAATTCACTTAAGATTTTAGAAACTCAAATAATAATAAACATTGCATGTACTATTTAAGTTACTTAATTCTTACCAAGCCAATAGGAGGAACATAGCAATGTTTGTCATTGTCTTCTATTTTCATTTTTTAAAAACATATCAAAGAACAAACATAGTATGTGCAAAAAACACAAAAACAAAAAAACCAAAAAATAATATTTAATCATCAAAAGATAATTCTAATCGATATGAAGATCGTGAGGATGTACGAGACTGAAAAAGTTTCACGAAACAATCAATATACTCAAATATGCTAATTAAACTATTGAAAATATAATATATAAACTAAATATTATTTGCCTAAATGTGATCTCTTGTTATTCCCTCCGCAATCTTGTTCAAAACAACCTACAAAATACAAAAGCTTAATAAAAAACTATTTGATAAGTAATTTTTTGTACACAAAAAACTTAATGTAGAAATAGTTCAATAATTTAACAATACTAAGAATTGTACCTAAATTAAGTAGAAGAAAAATAATCCATCAATAACTATCGATTGGTGTTAAGCATCAACCTACAACAAATAGCAATTACACAAATTTTAGTAGTAGCGAATGAATTGCAAATACAACTACTAATTGTAAAGACACAATACCTAGTTAGACTCTTCATTAGAAGTTGAAGGAGCAACAGATGATGGTTGCCTCCTTTCCTTCTCAATATCATCCAACCTATTATTAATATTTTCGATGCTTTTATGAAGCTTACATATCTCTTCATCTTTCTTAAGAAGCCAAACCTCAAGCTCTTTAACATAAGAAAAATTAGATTCCTCTAAATGATTTTCTTGATTCCACCCCCATAACCAAACACATGGCCATGAAATTGTGGTCCAAACACTTCTCAACGATCTCAATATATGTAAGCGATGGATTAAACTGTATAGTCTTACGAATTTCATCCTATCAAATAACAAAAAAAAATCATTTATAATAAAGATCAAATAAGTAACAACTAGGTTAATGAATCTAAGTCATCTATCAATCTCAATTACATATTTGTCTTTTGTCGCTTGTTCAACCAAGTGTCCCCTTTACTGTCTAGTAAGAAAGAACATTTCATCTTGAGTAGGTGGACGTCCATCTTTTTTTTCCTGAAAAGCTCATCCAAGTTACAAAAATATCTAGCGCCCTAACTACAACATACAAAACATGATAAGCTTATCAAAATATCTTTTGACGTTTTAATTCTCTATAAGGTTTACTTCCAGTATGATAAGCCATTTTAATTGTTTTGCTCCTATTGATTGAGTTACGATCACTAGGTTCCTATTAAAATCAAACTCCACCTTACCATAAAATCATAAATAAATGTGAAAAAAAGTTTGATTAAAAATATTCATACCTTAAATCTTGCAGTTAAGTACTTGTTGTTCAACAAGTACTTGTTTGATTTTAATAGGAACCTAGTGATCGCAACTCAATCAATAGGAGCAAAACATGATAAACTAGGTTCCTAATCATGAGGATCCATGTCTTCGGGAACATTTCTTACAGTTTCCTCTCTACTCTTACACGGTCTCACATAATCCACATTCAATTTTGTCCACCACTTTTCCCATAAAGTTCCCATGTGCTTTATGGTGGCGTCTTTGTACGCTTCTATGTCAGAATTATAGAAACATTCCTAAAACAACTAATGGTTAATATACTAATATTATAGTAGAAAATTATAAGTTTAATAAATAAATGAATAACGAAAATCAAAACACACAATCATTTACCTTGAACGCATCCCACATGTGTTTCTTTTCAACTTTACTTAAATCCTTCCATGTTTTCTTTCATGCATAACATATGGTGGGATCACTCGCAACTTTCCCTACGTGCCTTGACCAATATTGTTAATTGGGCCCAACTCCACGACCACATTTAAATTGTATTGGATGCTTCTCTCCAGGATCAAGTTTGGCAATTGCTTTGTTAACATTTTCACCCCGCACATTTCTTGGTTTAGAATTTGTGATGTAATAGAAATAATTAAGTACCTACAAGTAGGGCTGGCAATTCGTATCAGCGAGTCGTAAACGTGTCGTGTCGTAAACGTGTCATGTCATAATTATCCTAAACCCGCACACGACACGTTTATTAAACGAGTCACTATTTGTAAACACGACACACGACATGTTTAATAAACGGGTAACTTGTTTATGACACGTTTAACACGTTTATTAAACATATCATGTTTAACCTGTTTAACTCGATTCGTTTGTGTACATGTTTAACACGTTTATTAAACAGATCATGTTTAACATGTTTAACTCGATTCGTTTGTGTACCTGTTTATCAACCTGTTAAACATGCTACTAGATTAATGATATCTCACTACAAAATCAATACAAACAACATAAAATATAAAATTATAAACCTATCTACCAAGTTATATCAATGTTGTCACATAGAAATGGACAAAATCTAAGGTTAACAAGGAAAAATTAAAAATACAAGTTCTCAAATTGTCAAGTTCAAGTTTAATAACCCAACTACAAGGTTTTGAACTTTTGATACTTTTTAGGGTTTGATAAGAGTTGAACTGTTGAAACTTGAAGGGAAATAAAAAAATTGTATTTATATGAGTGATTAGTGAATAGTGATTACTGATTAATTATATAATTTATATGTAAATAATTATGCGAGTCATAAACGAGTCACACGGGTTAACATGTTAACGACTCGTTTATTAACCGTATATAAACAGGTTAACCTGTTTATGACCCACATACACTTTTGCCAAACCCACGACATGTTTATCACGTGTCGTGTCGTATCGTGTTAAACGTTTCATGACCCAAATTGCCAGCCCTACCTACGAGGCAAAGAAAATTACATATTAAATCAAATAATTTTTCAACAAAATGCACTTACATTCAACAAAATTATTAGATATGACATACACCGGAACACCAATATTACCATTTTCAGTTACAAGTGTATATTTTGCAATAAGGTGATAAGTCAGTATTTATATATATTTAGTAGTTTATTTTAGTATATTTAAATATATAAAGCCTCTAAAATATATATTTAATTATTATTTTTTGGTTATTTTTAGGTGAAACAGAGTGCATAGTTGAATTTGTGGCGGAAAAATACTCAAAATGGAGTATTTACATGTAGTGATTGGATGCCAATAGTTTGCCCCGATTTACGCGTTTCGCGGCAGGTAGAATTGGAGACAACATATTTCAACCAATTAGGCGATGCCACGTTAGCGCCACGCGTCACCCAGCATTACAGCAACAACCACGTGGTGCGTTTTCATTTGATACTAGCACATCACTCATTGTTGTCTCAGCCAATAAGAAGCCGCCAAGTAGCGCAACAAATCAGCTCTTCCAATCAGAAACCGCTACGTGTTGCTATTTCAACATTCGCAGTACGCGTCACACACCACGTTTCTTCTCCTCGCTTCAGCCTTCGTCGATTTGCTTCGAGATGCGTATTGGCACACAGTCCCAAATTTTGAAAAATGATGACAAAGCTATTTATGATTCATGAGAGGAGACCATTGACAATCCAAATACTTTAGTACCTTTTTCATACACATAATAGCATACACAACTTTTGAATACAAGAGGTTAAACACATCAAGAAAAAATTAGTTAAAACTCAAAAAAAATAAAGAACTTGAAAGTTGAATTGATATAAATGATGAAATTGGTTGGTGATCAACTACAAGACAAAAATGAATAAAGAGGAAATGACTTATAACTGTATAGAAAAAGTCCTAGTCGACCCCAAATAATGACTTCCAGGTCCCACACCGTGTTCTCTTGACGACTCGGACATTACGATTTCGTGCAAGTGGAATATCCGAATGACCCACATCACGGATTTTGAGCATCTTCTCGGTTGAATATCATCGTTGTCCCGCATTCCGCCATCCTGAGTACTTGTACTTCCAGATAAATTCATCATTATTGGACTTGCATGAAAATGACGCGAAGATGTAGGTGTCGTGTCAAATGGAAAGGCTTCCATAGCCTCGAATGTCATGGTGGGAGGAACTGAAGGAGTATGTGGAGTCCCAAACTCGTTGAAAGGCACGATGGAGTATACAATGGAGTGTCATGCCTCGAAGGTGTATCGGCATGGGAAGAATGATGAGAAGCTTGAAATGAACTGGGCACATTATGCATCCGATAATGCGTGTCTTGCAAATCAAAGTCGAAGCGACTACATCTCTAATACGGGCAATAGATACATCATCACCCGAGTCAGTCAATCGATGAATTGAAGTAATGCCATGTGCCTACATATGAAATATTGAAGAAGTTTTATGCTAAAGTACGAGGAAAACAACAATTTGGAAAGGATTCATGAATGAAAAAAAATCAAATTGTACTTACCAAGGCCTCAAAGAATAGCTCCACGAGGAGACATGAATCGTCGTGTAATGCGACGATACCATAGCATATACGGGTTGTAAAAGTCCATTGGCTCCTCTAAGCTTTCATCGGTTGCAATATTGGAGGCACGTTCGTTCCACATGCGAGACATAAGCACTATGTTCTGCGCTCCAATCCTTATCCGTCTTCCCTCTCAAGTCAATCTTATGCAGCTGAATGTTTGTGCTCTGTACAGGTGGTATCCTTTGCCTGAGACCGAATTGGCGCATGACTCTATCGGGATGATACATTTCGACTACACAGAAGAAAATCAAAGGTGCTCTCGTTCGCCAAATAGCACGACCACACGCTACAATACGCGAGTAGGTCCATTATCAACGCCTCGGGATACGGTTCCCATATTACTGTAGTCAACAAAAACATTTTGATATGAATAAGAAACGCATATTAGATGATGTAAGTGTAAGGCACTACGTGGAGAAGTAATTCTGTATGTCTCTTACTTCATCCGGTTTTTGCATGTCTATCATTTCTCTGTACTTTGTCAGGACGTGCATTGATGCTCCCGTTGTCTCCAAAGCATGTTTCCACCTTCACAAATGAAAAAGAAAAACGCAATGCATGTATGTCGGCACATGTACATAGATATGAAGATATTGAAATTATAATGTGAGAAAATAGTAATTACCTATGACCAAATGGAGGAGGTGGAAAGAATTCTTCGTTTTCTAATACGGGGTCTCGAAGAACGTTACCCATTATTGGTGCAAGAAACGGCAACCTATCCCATGCCCATAATTGCAATAAGATGACTGGACCTGCTATCTCAGCTCCATCAATGTCAGCTGCAAGACATAATTGTCTATATAAGTGAGCCGAGTTGCACTACCCCAACCGTCTTGTCCCGTAGCCTCGAAATCTTCCAAAAATTGCAAATATGTGATGTGAACGAGGTTGTTCGACTTGTCTGCAAATAGTGTTCCCCCTAGAAGTTGCGGGATGTATGCTCTCGCATAGCGTTGCACTTCCACATCATTAGCATTGTCTCGGGAGGTTTGGAAACCACCTTGAAAGTTGCCGAATTTGAATCCGCCCTCCGGTCTGTTATTTTCGGGAAAGGGGAATCCGAGTTGTGTCAAGCACAAGGCATCGTAATCTTGGTCGACGCGGCCGAATTGGTAATCCATCGGCCAAGCAACCCCAATATGATTTGTACATCTTGGAGGGTTATAGTCATCTCGCCGACGGGAAATGGAATGTGTGAGTTTTCGGCCTCCACCTCTCTACAAGGCGGTTATGAGATGTCAATCAATTGAAATGAAGCCTACTCGCGCGATCCCGTAAAATCCGAGCTTCTGAAGATGCCCAACTATGCGTGGATCCGGTTGGACCAACCGGTGAAGTGCAACTGAATTCCGGTTGATAGTCAATATACCAGGCTCCTATGAAGATATGAGATTTAAGTGCAATTAGTTAAAACGTGGCTATGCAGCTAAAAAAGTCGAGAAACATGCGAAAATAAGTATTACCGGGCCATTCCACACGCGGGTAGATCTATGGAGAGCTTGCATAGTCAAAACCGAGTCATCTACAGGGCCAGGATCCATATCGCGCTTAAACCCAAAATCATTACCAATGTTGTCATTAATTCCATTGTAAACTTCATATGAACAAGTAGAAATACTTCATTTATTAAGCTGTTGGACTAAGTGGTTAGTCACTCACACTCAACCGATATTTTGATGGAAACAAACAAGGTGAAAATGTACTAATAAACATCTAGTGTATTTCGGTTTGTGTTAAAGGATGCAAAACAACATATCAAGGGTACTCAAGAAATACAAGTTCAAGACTCGGCATTAATGAAGAAATGAAGATGAAAGTTCAAGCCGCAATTTGTAATTTCAATGTAAGGTATACAAATTCTTTCACGCAAGCCAAATGCATTAGTTCATGCATACATTAAGTTTCTAAAACCATTTTTCAAAGTTACAAGTTTACTTCAAGCTTCAAAGTGGAATTTAAACACATAACTAGGTCTATGAGTTTAAACAATGTGAAAACTTTGTGTGAATGGTCATTTGCATATTAGAGTTCATTATAAATGTTTTCGAAAAAGAAAAACTCATTTTTGAAAGGTCTTCAAAAGAAAACGCAAATTTGCGAGAAAAGCCCCTAAGACATTATGAAATTGTGAATTTCCGTTTTCGGGATTTGTAAAAATATCCGGACCACCCAATTAGGCTTAATGACTCATAATAAACATGTATAACATGTTATATAAGGGTTGTTAGGTCCCGGACGAGTTTAAGGGTCGCTAACACAAAGGGACAAAATAATTATTTTGAGGTCCTACTGCGATTAGCGCGCTAATAAGTTTATTAGCGCGCTAAGTCCAGTGTTAGCGCGCTAGGTCCCAGAATTAGCGCGCTAATTACCCACTACCAGCTTTTGTTGACTATTGGAAAACGAACTTTAATTTGAATTTTTGGTTCATTTTTGACCCTTGGATCCCTAGAACGGTCATAAACGGTCATATTGGAATACCTAGCACTATAAAACCACCAAGAACATGGTTTTAACAATAAGAAGAAGATACACACTCAAAAACCAAAAATCTACAAAGAAGAAATCTGATTTTTGTGTAGAAGCAAAAGGGAGATCTTTGAGACTGTTCTTTAGCTCACAAATCCAGCACATTTAAGGCTTTCAAAGGAGTTCAATAATCACTCCAGAGCTGATCTCGTTTGTCATTCTTTTCATTCCATTCACTTGCATAGCATATATATATTCATTGATAGTGTATATATCATAGTTGAAAATTGCGCATAAAGTTTTTAAAAGGGCAATAACTACTCGGTAACCCAATTCACCCCCCCTCTTGGGTGACCTTCAGTAACTATAAAGAGATGGATTGGTGCAATATACGTAGCATACTACAACGAAGTTCAAGATGCATATAATGCATTACTACTCCCCTTCCATCATTGCAAATCATGTAAGAACTTAAATAAAGCACATCTATCTCTCATCAAACAAATAATACAAATAAGCAAAGACCTATACTACACACCCAATATAGGTTCGTTCATGACATAAAACTTGAAAGAGTCTTTCACTATGAAGCATTAGACGGTTGTCCTTGCTGACGACGACTGCAAGTGCGCCTATTGTGTCCATCCTGCTTACACTTACTACATCGCGGCGTTGTTGGGGTTTCTCTCCATTCCTTCTCTCATTGCATATGCCGTGTACATTTCTTCGATTGCCTCTCCAATCCATCTCGGTGCGCAAACGGCTAGATTGAGGACGACCTTTTTTGACTCGCTTAGATATGGATCAGCCAACAACGTGTGTGGAAGTCTTGCGTTAGGCCAATAATCTTCATGCGGAATGGGTTGGAAATTTGCGACATAACATTGATTTATTACACGAGACCATTTGTAGTATGGCTCGATGTATTGACAGGTGATCTATGGCAACACTAGCGCAAACAGCTTGAACGTGGGAACACGGAATGTCATAACACTGCCACTTCATACAAGTGCACCTACGGGCCTCTAATTTCACAACTTGCTTGTTACCCCCTTTTCTCAAATGATAGCCACGTGGTGCGGTGATTACTTCAAATGTACCATTGTCACGATTTACTAATGTTACATTGTGCCCTCCAGCCACATTTCCCCATTTTGACAACTTATCTATTGCGTACGTCGTGTACGTTTCGCCCCTCCCTAGGGCCACACCTATTTCGTCTCGTCTTTTATTAAAGTATGCCACGACACGGTAAAATGTAATCTGTACTAAAGCGGTGATGGGGTAAAATCGCGCGCCTTTCAGGACTCCGTTAAAGCATTTTACATTTGTGACAAGAAAAAAATCATCTTCGTATTAGCTTCGAAACATAATATTTCAAACACATTAAGTAAGTAATAGTAACAACCGTAATAAATCAAACGTAATACCCGCGAGATTTGTAGTCATCCAGCCGTATCGATAACCTTTGTCGTATGCGTTTGTCCATTGGGCTCGATCTAGGTCAGTAAACCACGCAATACATTCGGGATTCAACTGATGG
This sequence comes from Stephania yunnanensis, assembly GCA_039657365.1. Lineage (NCBI taxonomy): Eukaryota > Viridiplantae > Streptophyta > Magnoliopsida > Ranunculales > Menispermaceae > Stephania > Stephania yunnanensis. Next base: position 44,307,120 of record CM077585.1, on the reverse strand, counting down.
AGTTCTTTCATTGATGCCTTAAATCTTCGCGGTTGATGTTGTGCTCCTGCTATGTACACCATGTCCTTTAATTCTTTGCTCCCAAATCTCATGTTGAAATTACGCATATGTGGCGGAGACAAAATCAGTGTTGAGCTCTTTCGTTGGTCCATCCATTTCGAGGATCGTTCATTGCCAACAATATACACGGGTGTCGATCGAAATGACACATACACCATCTCTATCGGTCACATGATGTCGCAAACAAGCCATAAACCATCCCAGTTGTCTCGACTTTCCTCATCAACAATGGCAAATGCCAAAGGAAATACATGATTATTACTTGTCAACAACGAGTGGCTATTAGGAGTTTTTGTTTGTATTTTCCCTACAAGAATGTGCCATCAATTTGTATCATTGGTCCGCAATGTCTAAAGCTGCAATAGAAGGTGCAAATGCCCAAAAAACCCATTTGAAGACAACTTCATTGTTGGCATTAGGCTCACCATGCCGCCATTCCACACGTGTCCCTGGATTGCTTTCTTGAAGAGCGGTCATCCACCTCGGCAACATTTTGTACGATTCATCCCAATCTCCAAAGACTTTAGCAATTGCTTTCTTCTTCCCCAACCATACTTTCTTATAATGAACGTCGTGGCTCGAATTTGTCCTTGATAATCTGGGTGAAGCACGAGAACCGAGGTGGACGGATCTCTTCTCACCACATTTTCTACCTCACGACATATAACGGTGGAGTCCAAATGCACATGATCCTTGGACAGTTTAGCATAGATGCATGTATGTGGTCCTGCATATGTACTGATCTCAAACATTCCATGCGATTTTCGTCTCGAACACCGCAACCTCCAAGTACATCCATCCAAATATTTCTTACAACGAACAATCCATACATTTGGTGTAGAATGAGTCGCCACAAAGCGCCTGTGTCCTTTGATGCTATAAATTTTCACGGCATGTTGGATATCTACTTTACACATGAACCGCATGCCTTTCTCAAATTCAGATGCCTCATTCCATAAAGACCTAGAAGGGATCATTGCATTCTCATTGAGGGGTTGCATTGCCTCACTATTCAATTCCATAAATACAGCGGAAGGAACGACAAATTCACGTACACCCACTGGCGCACCATCAATTCCAGCAACCTCTTCATCGAAGAAATCATCGTTCCCAATTTCGTTCGACATTGGAGGACAAGATAATGAGCCATCATCTGCTATGACTCGATTTAACGCGTATCGAATCATGCCATCATCTACATGATGACCATCATCCCCTTCATCGTCTGTATCATCTTCGCTACTATCTTCACTTTGGTATCCCCATCAACGCCGCAATAGTCATCATCTTCGCTAGTATTCATATCATCACAGGAACGAGGATCCTCGTCCATTTCGGGATTTTCGGTCGTCACAGGCGATGCACAATGGCTATGCTCAAAAATTGGTTGAGTGCTAGGTCCAACTCCAGAATGTAACTCTACATTGCAATTGGAACTATTGTATTGTTGCCTCGGAACTACAGCGATATAAATCTCCATGCAATGTGGTGGTGGTAATTGTGACAAAAAGTCCCAAACATCTTTGAGACTCGACTCATCATCTATTGGCAACGGGATGTAGTTGGCCGATCCACTTCCAATGTACGCTGGATATCGATATGTCATGTGTAATCTCTGTAAGTCATTGTCTATCTGCAATGAATTACAGATATAACGCACAAGTTCATCGTACCCTAAACCAATCTTCGATCTGAGATGTCGAATGGGCGGTTTCGTGTACGAAATTCCTGATGCTCCTTGTACCATGTCTCCATTCATATAACACAACAACGATACTCTTTGATCACCCATTCTTCAATCTATATATGTAGAATATAGATGAATCATTGCGTACATAATTCAAATAAATATGACCTTCATAAAATTTCTTATGGACCCTAATAGAATTGGTGTAGTGGTAAATTTATTAATATATATATATATATATATAACTAAATAGCCTAGTGATCAAATTAAGTACCTTATTCAGCAACAAATCAACTATTATATGCAAATAACTATTATATATTATAAACAACTACCCTAGCTAGCTTAGAATATAAGAGACCTTAAAGCAACCTTACAAAGTACCTTATTCTTCGAAATTTTTCTACTAAAGTATGGACATGTATATGAGATTTTTTGCTTCATTAATACCACATCAACTAATTGGGAAAAAGTAATAATATAAATCGGATAAAAAAATCGAGTCTTAAAAAAAAAAAAAAGAACAAATTAATGTGACACAAATTAATAACAAAAAATTAAACATACAACATGACATGAACCACATGAAGCTTTAACATACAAAATCTCCAAAAAAAACACCCAATATAAATCGGATAACAAAAATCGGCCTTAAAAAAAAAATAAAAACAAACAGTAGAATGTGAGACATAAAAATAAAAAAAAATTAACATACAACATGACTTGTACCACATGAATCATTAACATACAAAATCTCCAAAAAAACAGCCCACGCGATTTAAATAACAAAAAAAACTAGTGGAGCTCAAGGAAGGGATCGGTGGGAATTGCCGAACTCGCGCGACTTTGCTCTCCGCCCTTGGACGCCACGTGGCTCACTCTCATCACGCCAGAATGTCATCAACACCTTTTTTCGCTAATCAAAAGCAACCACGTGGCTCTCTCACAGCAAACACAGCGTCATCGACAGCGCTTTCGGCTAATCAGGTGATGACACATCAAAAGCAACCACATGGCTCTCTCACAAAAACACAAATCAAACGAACCAATAGCATGCGGACACGTGGCGGACACGTGGCGGACACGTGGCGGACACCTATTTTTAAGCCAAAAACAACCATACGATGCTCCTCGGTGCACGAGTCACCTCCCCAACCCTTAAAATTAGTTTCTCTCAACTCTCGAGACCAGTTTTTAGTAGTTTTATATATTAGAAACTTAGGTTTTATTATTTAGAACGCCGATTATTTTTTTTTTAGCATCGACTTTCTTCAACGAGGATGTTCGGCTAATCAACTCCTTGCCTAGGTCGAAGGGGAAGCAAGTCGGGATTATGGATTCATGACATATTATGTGAGATCTTTTATTTTATTATTTTATTTAATTTAAATTTTCATATTTCATTGTTGTTGATTTTAATGATTATGGTTTAGATCAAGAGTATGTATGTGGTCAGTGCATGCTTTTGGTGGACAATCTATAGTTATTCGGACCTTTAGTAACCGTGTAATTGTGCTTTTAGACCAATAAAGTGACAAACACTCACATGTTTGCCGTCAAACCCTTTCGATTCTTAAGTGTGCAATAATTGAATCTAGGTTAAATCGGACGCGGATGCGATCCGATTATTTAGGATTAGTGTTTCCACATATCTATATTACTGCGGTTAGTGTGTGAAACCTGATTGGCGGATGTCTAGGGTTATACGTTAATTAGGGAAGTAGTTAGTGGCGGACGTCCTGGCTATCAAGATTAGGGGAATGAGAAATTTCTGGCGGATGTTGATTTTCTATAGCTAATCCAGGAGAATATAAATTAATGACTTTTTGGGAAGATGGAAGACCATGATTGCAATTGAATTTTGATCCTAATTTGTGGAATTGTAGACTTAGGTGTTACTTAGGTATTTATTAATTGTTTTCAAAATTAGCTATGTTGTTTTATTTATTTAGTTTAGTTGAATTAGTTAATTAATTTATTTTATTTTAAAACCCCCTATTTTCCTTTTTTTTATTTTTTAACCTAACAAATACTACTAATCTCTGAGGGATCAACCATTTGCTACTATTCTACAAAATAATTGGTTTAGGAAATTTACTTTATTGATGTGTTCGGCACAAGTCAATTTTTGGCGCCGTTGCCGGGGATTGATGTTTTTCTTTCTTTGGTTTTTTTTATTTTTTCGTTTTTTTATTTTTTATTTTTATTTTGCCTATCTAGTCCCTTGCTCTTAAAATGTATGCGGGTAAGCTCGCGATGGACTCCTCCTACCCTCATAATTATGGTCGAATGGAAGACTCACATGTGACGGCCCCAAATTTCGAGGCAAATCGAGACGGCCACGTCGCTGGACACGTCCCCCAAGCCATGCTACGTCACCTGCACACTTGTGTATGACGGCCTGCGAACTATCCATCTTGTAATCTGACTTAGTAAATTTCATTGTTTTAAAATATTAATATATTATCGAAATATGTTAAGTTAAGAAGTTTATAACTTAATTTGTTTATTTTAATTCTTTTCAGGTTGTTTTTAATAGCGAAAGTCTTAATAACATGCATATAACTAACGTAAACAAGTTATGCATTAATTAACAACCTATGAAGTGGAAACCCAGTAAAAAGATACCATGTATATCAGTTAAGGTGAAAAAAATGTATAATAGGCGTTAATATACATGTATCAGGTGAAAAGTCTCCCAAAATGATCTCAAAAAGTACTTATACGTAAAGACAATCACCTACGAGTAAGCTAGTAAATGCGCTTTCAAATCAGAGGTAGTCGTCAATCATCGCCGACTCATCGTAGGATCTGCAACTTGCCACTAACAAACAATGACAAGTTCCAAGTAAGTAAATCCCAGAGAAATTCAGTTAGTATTCATAAGAAATCCAAAAAAATGACTACAATTCATGCATATAAAGTAAATGAACAGATATGTAAAACATGAATATAAGTAGTGAGATAATCAAGAATACAGAACGCGAGTGTGGTGTATAGCTGTCGAGCCCTGTAACTAAATACTAAACCGAGAAAGCCCTGGAGGTGAGAAAATCCACACCCCCTCTTCACGGTCGAAATGAGGAACTCTGTTAATCAGAAGGTAGACTTCCACCCAACGCCTCATATGAGAGGAAATTTATGACGGAGGTGAGCCTCACGTCAACTCGCTCTCAAAATCATCGACCCGCCGAGAGAATATCTCACGCATAGTCTAAGGTATGACCAACACCGTAGCAACAATCGAATCATCATCAATGAGAGAGCCGAAATGGGTCACACCGTCCCTTCGACCATACACACACGCGGGAATAAAGTAAACATGCTAGCTGAACTGACGAAGAGCAATGTGAAATAAATAATTTACAAGGAAAATAAGTAAATTCTAAACTGACTTTCTCGTGGATTTACTTACCTCAAACAATCGCAAATATCTCTCCAAAATGTCCCGCTCACGCCTCGAGATACGCGCTCAATACCCGAATATAGTCTCGTCGGGGATCAATCGGTCCGGCAACTCGCATTGCCCCACGCCGTTCAACGCGCCACTGCCGCTGCCCCTCCTAACCGGCGCCACTTCTTCTCGCCGGCGCCGTTGCTAGGAGCGCTGCCGCTGCTGAGACACTGCTTCTATTCGCCGGCGTCCTCCGTGATAGCCGCGCCACCTCCTAGCGCTGGAATCGCCGTCCGCAACCTCCGCATCGCCAGCGAGCCGTCGTCCGTGTTGTTGGTCCTCTCGTTGCATCGAGGGTCGCCGCCTACACTGTCCGCCCCTCTCCTTCTTCTCCTTCCCGGCGACCTCTCTCTCTCTCTCTCTCTTTTTTGTTTGATTTTGGAGAGGAAAGAAAAATGAGTCACGGGTTTAGGTATGGTGATGTGATGTTTGATGTGACAACTAAATATCATACTACCCAATATACTCGCTTGCGCGCGCACGCGTCGTCGTACACTCTCGTCATTAAGAGTAATTCTCAATTACGCGGCGCGAACTATTAAATAATAGTAAAATAAATAAACACTCGCCACACAAAAATAACACATTTCACTTATTAGGCGTGCCCTAGACTTTTTGCGACATCCACGTGGGTATGAGCTTAAGCTCTTAATCCGTAATTTGTCAGTTAATCTGGATTTATTAAAGCGGGTCATTACAATCTTCCTAACTAAAAGGAATTTCGTCCCGAAATTCAAATTTAATTCAATCTTTACCTTGGAACAAGTTGGGTATCGCCCTCGCACGGTAGATTCTTCCTCATAAATGAGGCCCTTCAAGGGAGAAACCTTCAAGTAGACTCAATCATCCACTTCATAACTCATCCCATCGCGGTACTTGTTCGCGTACTTCTTTTATCTATCCTGAGTAGCTTGTAACCTCTGACGAATCAGCCTAATTTTCTCTGTGTGATCTACAACAATCTCAGGCCCAACAACAGCTACGTCCTCGGGCTATGCCCAGCAAGCTGGTGATCTGCATGGTCTCCCGTATAGCGCCTCAAATGGTGGCATCACAATACTAACCTGATAGCTATTGTTGTAGGCAAACTCACAAAGTGGCAAAAACTCCTCTCATGACCCTCCAAACTGTAACGCACAAGCTCTGAACATGTCCTCGAGAATTTGAATAAGTCTCTCAGACTGCCGCTAGGTCAATCTGCGGATGAAAAGTCGTGCTGAACCGAAAATCTGATACCATACTGCTCTACATGGCCTGCCAAAGCTGTGAAGTAAGTCAACTGTCTCTGTCTAACACTATAAATACTGGCACTCCGTGCAGTCTGATAATTTCTCACTCGAAAAGCGTGCTAAGTTGTGGAAAGATATATTTCATGGAGATTGGAATAAAATGCGATGATTTCGTCAGTCGATCCACGACTACCCAAATGGCATCGTGCATGCGCAAAGTCGTCGGCAACCCACTGACAAAGTCCATAGTGATGTGTTCGCATTTCCACCGTGGGATAGGTAGTGGCTGCAATAGTCCTCCAGGCTTCTTGTGCTCAGCCTCAACCTACTAACACACCTCGCAACTCACATATTGGTTGACATCTGCCTTCATCCCTGGACACCAAAATAACCGTCGCATATTTTGATACATTTTGGTCCTACTGGGGTGCACTTTGTACCTGGATCCGTGAGCCTCCTGAAGAATACCATGGCGTAACTCTGCCACTACCGAAATCCACAATCTACCTCAGTGTCTCAAACACTCATCAATGGACTCGCGTCAATCTGGGTAATCTGGACTATATGTCATGTCCTTGAACCTCTAATACATCACATCAGCTCTTTGACACTCTAAAACGCGCGGAATATATACTATCTGTACTTTCATCTGTCTGCAAATATGTGCCTCTACAGTATTTGGAACCTCTGACAAACTCATAGTTGTTGCCACCTCGAGTAAGCCAAACTAGTGGGTCATCTGGCAAACTACTGCCTCAATGTCCGGTCTTTTCCTGGCTAGGGCATATGCTACGACATTCGCCTTCCCAGGCTGATACTCGATCGCGAAGTCATAGTCTTTCAGCAATTCCAACCACCATCGTTGCCTCATATTCAGGTCATTTTGGGTGAAAAGATACTTCAAACTCTTATGAACTATATGCGGTGTGAACCTCACACCATAAAGGTAGTGTCTCCACACCTTCAGTGCAAATACGACCGCTGGAAGCTCCAAGTCATGCACGGGATAGTTCCTCTCATGGGTCCTCAACTAACGTGATAAATAAGTTATCACTTTGTCTCCTTAAATCAGTCGCATCCCAATCTGGTGCCACAAGCATCCGTATGAACAGTCAACTCCTTGCCGGCTTTGGCAACACTAGCAACAATGCGAAAGTTAATTTTTTCTTCAACTCTGTGAAGGCTGCCTCGCATTCACTGGACCACTGAAAAATCATGTCCTTCTTGGTCAATCTAGTCATCGGCGCCGCAATTTTGAGAAGTCATGTACAAAGAGTCGATAGTATCCTGCCAATCCTAAAAAGCTCATGATATTTGTCACGCACTTTGGTGTAGGACAGTCGATGATAGCGTAAATCTTACTCGGGTCCACTGAAATCCCTCGTTCGCTGATCACATTGACCCAAGAATTTCACCTCGAAAGCCAAAACTCGCACTTACTTAGCTTGACGTATAGCTTGTGCTCCCTCAAAGTCCTTAACGTCTCTCTGAGAAGTCTCCATGATAGTAGCCTGGCTAAAAACGAACGAACTCCTTAATTAACTTCGCCTCAGCTGATAAGAATGTCTTGAATGTAATCTCATGGGGTGGAATCAATGTCGATGCCATGGCGTAGTTAATGGTGTAGTGACTGCAGACAGTATCTCGGTAGTAGTGGTCATGAGCTGGGTTGCCGAAACAGTCGGGGCGACAACTGTCTGATCTACAGTAGTGGTGGCGGCGAGTGTGGCAGGGGCCGGCATGGCCGCTGCCTGCGCTCGAAGCAATCAAAGAATATCGAGCTGCAAACTATGGAGTGCGACCGTGTCGCGCAAGGTCTGATCCAAATCGGCAGGTGTCGAGCATCTCGTCTAACCCCCATCATCCATATGAAGAACTGGTCATCTATCCATGTCGAATTTGCAAATCACGAACGTGCCGCATCTCAGCGTCATAATACGTGTACATAAGTATTACAATCAATATATACACATATAAGTCCTAGTACTACCCGCTCACTTTGCTTCCCAATTAAAGTTCTAAGTTAGGATCTTCGGGTTTCCGCATCTAATGTTTGTTGTTAAGTTTTATTCGATTATATTAAACTTTCCCCTAAGTTCGATTGAACGTAGGCTTTGATACCAACTGTGACGGACCCAAATTCAGAGAAAAACCGGGCACGGTCACTTCTCTGGACACGTCACCAAGCCATGCTAAGCCACGTGAACACTTGTCTATGACGACCCGCGAACTATTTGTCTTGTAATCCGATTAGTAAATTTCATTATTTCAAAAGATTAATAGATTATCGAAATATGCTAAGTTAAGAAGTTTACAATTTAATTTGTTTATTTTAATTCCCTTCGGTTGTTTTTAATAGCGAAAGTCTTAATAACATGCAAATAATTAATGTAAACAAGTTACGCATTAATTAACAACCTATAGGGTGAAATCCAGCAAAATGATACCATGTATATTAGTTAAGCCGACAAAAATATATAATAGGCGTCAATATACATGTATCAAGTGAAAAGTCTCTCAAAATGATCCCAAAAAGTATGTATACGTAAATGCAATCACGAGTAAGCTAGTAGAGGCGCTCCAAATCAGAGGTAGTCGCTAATCATCGTTTTCCTTGGCTCGTCGTAGGATCTGCAACTTGCCACCAACAAACAATGACAAGTTCCAGGTTAGTAAATCTCAGAGAAATTCAATTAGTATTCATAAGAAATCCAAGAAAACGGCTACAATTCATACATATAAAGTAAATTAACAGAAATGTAAAGCATTATTATAAGTCGTGAGATAATCAAGAATACGGAACGCGAGTGTGGCGTATAGTTGTCGAGCCCTGTGACTAAATACTAAACCGAGAAGGCCCTTGAGGCGAGGAAATCCACACCCCTTCTTCACGGTTGAAATGAGGAACTCTGTTGGTCATAAGGTAGACTTCCGCCCAACGCCTTATAAGAGAGGAAATATGTGATGGAGGTGAGCCTTACATCAACTCGCTCTCGAGATCATCAACTCGCTGAGAGATATCTCACACATAGTCTAAGGCATGACCAACACCATAGCAACAATCGAATCATCATCAACGAAAGAGCCGAAAATGGGTTACACCGTCCCTTCGACCATACACAGACACACGCGGGAATAAAGTAAACATGCAAGCTGAACTAACAAAGAGTAATGTGAAATAAATAATTTACAAGGAAAATAAGTAAATTATAAACTGACTTTCTCGTTGATTTACTTACCTCAAACAATCGCAAATATCTCTCCAAAATGTCTCGCTCACGCATCGAGATACGCGCTCGATGCCCGACTATAGTCTCGTCAGGGATCAATCGGTTCGGAAACGCGCCACCGCGCTGTTGCCCAACGCCGTTCACCGCGTTGTGGCGCTCCTCCTCGCCGGCACCACTTCTTCTTACCAGCGCCGCTGCTGGAGTCGCACCGCTGCCGCTGCTGCTGCAGAGACATCGCTTCTCCTCGCTGGCGTCCATTCCCTGCTCCTCGCCGACGTCCTCCATGATAATCGCGCCACCTCCCGTCACTAGAATCGCAATCCGCGACCCATGCATCGCCCGCGAGCCGTCGTCCGTGCTGTTTGGTCTGTCGTTGCATCGAGGGTCGTCGCCTGCACCGTCCTTGCCCTCTTCTTCTTCCTCTCTCTCTCTCTCTCTCTCTCTCTCTCTTTATTTTATTTTGGAGAGGAGAGAAAAATGTCTCTTTTTTGTTTTATTTTGGAGGAGAAAAAATGAGTGATGAATTTAGGTATGGTGATGTGATGTGTGATGTGACAACTAAATCTCATATTACCCCATATACCCACGTTACTCTCTCTCTCTCTTTATTTTATTTTGGAGAGGAGAGAAAAATGTCTCTTTTTTGTTTTATTTTGGAGGAGAAAAAATGAGTGATGGATTTAGGTATGGTGATGTGATGTGTGATGTGACAACTAAATCTCATATTACCCCATATACCCACGTTACGCGCACACCACGACGTTGTACATTCTCGTCACTAACACGCGCACAACGCGACCAAGTGTAATTCTCAATTACGCGGCACGAACTATTAAATAATAATAAACTAAATAAACATTCGCCACACAAAAATAATATATTTCACCTCATTAGGCGTGCCCCGACTTTTTCGCGACGTCCACGTGGATCTGAGCTTAGTATCTTAATCCTTAATTTGTCAGTTAATCGAAATTTATTAAAGCGAGTCGTTACATCACATTATTATAATGTGAATGGGGTAGGTATGTCACATAATGGATATCAATTTTTTAACTTGCAATCTTTTGTGCAACAGGTTGAGGATTGTGAAATTTGTGGAGATTATTTTCATTCCGCACATAATTGTTCCTATTATCCACAAAATGAGAATTATCACTATTCTAGCTATGCATCGCCACAACCCAACTTCTTTGGGCTCATGTCAAACCCACAGATTCCTCACATGAAGGAAATCAACAATTTCATTAAAACACCTCCTTAGAATATATAATGAAGCAAATGATAGATAATCAGCAAAAGCTTAATCGGATTCTTGAAGAGATTCAACAAATTGATTTTAAGATTCCAAACTTGAAGGAATTGGACACTAAATTAATGCAATAAAATGTCAAGCTTCAGAATATGACTGATGATGATGAGTTGTGTAGTACACAACCAATTTTTAACTCAGATGAGAATGTGAGTGTTGATACGTTGAAAAATTTTGAGGTGAATGAGATTACACAGGTGGAAGACTATTCGAGAGAAACATCGGAAGAATGTGAAGTCTTTCAAATTGAGCCAGAAATTGTCATTGCGCTAAATGAGGGAGAAAATGAGATGAAAATTGATGTCATTTCAAACAAGCTGGAGAAGTCGCAGATAGAGAGCGAGGAAGACCAACCTCTGGTGTTGGTGCAACCACCCACCTTCCCATGCACATTTGGTACACCTTATAATGGGATAGAAGTAAAGGAGCGTTCGCAGATATTCTATACTGCCGACACCTTTGTGTTGAACGATCGTGATGCAATAGATTCTTTCGTGTTAGAAGTCCCAAATGAACTCCTAAATCTAAAAGAGGGCGTGCATGCTTCATTGCCCAAATACGTAGATGTGTCATTTGTTGTTGACATCTCTAAAGAAAAATGCATCACGTGATCAATCATGCCAAGTCTAGCTAAAGACTTAAAAGAAAGGCGACTCGTTGGGAAGCAGCCCAGCTTCATTTTTATTTTATTTTATTTATTTCCTGCATTTATTTTAGTTTTAATTTAGTTTTAATTTTTATTTATATTTAATAACACTCTGATTTGGTCTCTTTATTTTTACAGGTGATATGTTACGTTTGACGTTCACTAAAGGATTGGAGCGCTGCGTTTTTATAGGTTTGACTTTGGATTATATTTTTAGCATAATTTGAGCATTTTTTAAGAAATTAACATGTTTATAGGATTTTAAGTGTTTTGAGACTTGGTTGAGATACATCCAACTTAATCATCTTATTGATTTCACCCTTAGTTGACAGACTTAGAGCTCGTAAGATTTGATTGAAATTTCTTTTCAGTTAACTCATATGTTTACTAGTTCATGCTCTTGTTATGATCGTTCTTTTATAATATTTTTAATCACCTACACATGAGAGATTTTGTGCATTCACTAGTTTTAGAGACTTTTTGTTATACATGCATTTGTATCTTCTTATCCATGTTTTTATTCACCACTGTATTTCTCTTTTTGTTATATGGATGTCTTAACTTGTTTTGAACGTTGAGGACAAGGTTCGAAATAAGTTTTGGGGAGTTTTAGGGATTGTGGATTGCTTTGGATGAGTTCTTTTGCGAAAGACCGCATGTGAGATTGTTTTTTTTTTTTTTTTTTTGCAGATATTGGATAGTAATGGTGTTGTTTTATATCATTTCTTTCATTTCTTGTCCATTCATATTCCTTTCTCATTTCATTAGGATTTGATACACTTTTATGTATATATGTATTTAGAATATATATATATATATATATATATATATATATATATATTAGTTATTTAGAGTCACCCGAAACTTTGTTCATGCCTTTGGTTGTGGATGAGTAATTTATAGTTGTCTTTTTGACTTGAAACTTATGAAAAATTAGGAGAAACACTCAATCGAGTTCTCAATCGAGTTCGTAGCTCAGCATTTTTAAGATTTCATAATTAAGGACTTAGATAATGGTTAAACTTTATGCTAGATAACGAAAATGAATAGATGGTCAAATTTGTACAAGTGATATTATTTTAACCCACATTGGGAGATTTGCTTGATTATAGTGAAAGTGAGAAGGGCTAATAGGAGTTTTTTGAAAAAACAAAATAATAAAAAAGTAGAGTGTCCTACAAGTTTATACAAGAAATGGAGCAAAAAACTTGTGGTGGGAAAAAGTGAGAAAATCGATCCACAAGAAATGGAGTAGGGACCGTATGTGAAAAGAAAATATAAATAAATTGAATAAAGGCGGAAGTTGTGAAACTCCTCAAATAAAAGATTTAGTTCGAGTGCTTTCACTATATTAAGTGAGAATTTTAAACTTGTGTGCTTTAATGTATAGACCAAGAAGACTTATGAGTAGTTGATGGCCTTTGTTTTCACCAAGTCTTTGTCTTGAAAGTGGGATCTTAATTATGTTTGGGTTGCGAGTCTTGACATATCATAACTCTGAAATTTCTTGAGTGGCTTGTTAATTTGGTGGCTATGTAAACCAAAGGAACACTATGAATTTTGAATCGGGTATAGGATTAGTTGAGTCAGTGCATTATTATATTAGGAGTCTAGTTTAGTTCGTGTTATCATTTACACCTTTGCTCGGGACGTGCAAAGTCTTAAGTTTGGGGGTATTTGATAAGTCAGTATTTATATATATTTAGTAGTTTATTTTAGTATATTTAAATATATAAAGTCTCTAAAATATATATTTAATTATATTTTTAGTCATTTTTAGGTGAAATAGAGTGCGCGGTTGAATTCGTGACGAAAAAATACTCAAAATGGAGTATTTACATGTAGTGATGGGATGTTGGACAGTTTGCCCCGATTTACGCGTTTCACGGTAGATAGAATTGGAGACAACATATTTCAACCAATTAAGCGATGTCACGTCAGCGCCACGCGTCACCCAGCATCACAGCAACAACCACGTGGTGCGTTTTCATTGGATACCAACACGTTACTCATGGTTGTCTCGGCCAATAAGAAGCCGCCACGTAGCGCAACAAATCAGCTCCTCCAATTAGGAACCACCGCGTGTTGTCATTTCAGCGTTCGCAGTACACGTCATACACCACGCTTATTCTCCTTGCTTCAGCCTTCGTCGATTTGCCTCGGGATGCATATTCGCACAGACTCCCAGATTTTTGCCTAACTCGCTCGACTTTTCTCTCCGCCTTTGGAGCCACGTGGCTCGCTCTCGTCACGCCAGCATGTCATCAACACCTCTTTCGCCAATCAAAAGCCGCCACGTGGCTCTCTCACAAACACGGCATCATCGACAACGCTTTTGGCCAATCAGGTGATGACAAGTCAGCGCGGTGGCAGGAAATGAACCAATAGCATGCGGACACGTGGCGGACAACTATTTTCAACCTAAAAACAGCCCAACGATGCTCCTCGACGCACGAGTCACCTCCCCAACCCCTAAAATTAGTTTCTCTCACCTCTCGAGACCAATTTTTAGTAGTTTTATATATTAAAACTTAGGTTTTATTATTTAGAACATTGACTATTATTTTTTTAGCATCTACTTTCTTCGACGACGATGTTCGGCTAATCAACTCCTTGCCTAATTGATAGACAACAATTGTTCCATGTAGCCGACCCTAGTTAATTTGGGACTGATGCCACGTTGTTGTTGTTGTTGTTGTTGTTGTTGTTGTTGTTGTTGTTGTTGTTGTTGTTGTTGAACGTTGGTGAGACATAACACTGCTTATTGCCATGAGACAACCGCATTGAACAAGTTTCTTTATTACAAACAGGAAATGCTAATTTTCCCTTTATACTCCAACCGAACAAGTTACCCTATGCAGGAAAATTGTTAATCGTCCATAACAAATCTGCATTTAATATAAAAATTTTACGAATTGAGGCATCGAATGTTTCAACACCTTCTTCCCACAAGTCTTTCAATTCTTCTATTAGAGGCCTAAGATATACATCAATTGCATCTCCAGGACTATCAGGATATGGTATAAGTGTTGAAGGAATAAAATTGCATCCTTTCATGCACATCCATGGAGGCAAGTTATAAGGAATTAGAATTATGGGCCAAATGTTATGAAAGTCTAAATTGGTTGAAATGCTGGAAACCATCACTAGCGAGAGCTATCCTTACACTTCGTGGCTCAGATGAAAATTGTTTGTGAAGCCCGTTAAAAGTCCACCAAGCCAAAGAATCAGTTGGATGCCTCATTACTATATCGTCTTCTCTTTTCTAATGCCATGTCATCAAAGAAGTTGTCTTTCTGGACATAAACAACCTTTTAATTCTTGGTTTTAATGGAAAATAATGCATTGATTTCAAAGATAGTTTCTTTCCATTGCTCGCAATTTTAACTTCTTTTATGCAACCATCTACTTTCCATCTAGAATCACAACATATGTACATGTGTCTAACCATTTTTCTTCTTTACAAAATAACATACAATAGCTAACACATGCGTCAATCATTTTATAAGAGACCTAAATCTTTTGTAATTTTTTTGCCTTATAATATGATTCTGGCAATGTCGAACCGATTGGAAGTATTTCTTTGCACCACTGAAGTAACATGTCAAATGATTTATTACTCCATCGACCTAAGCTTTTGATATGTAATAACTTTACAAGCGCAGCTAATTTTGAAGTCTTACACAATCTGGATAAATAGGTAGATCTGAATCACTTAGCAACCTATAAAATTTCTTTGCTTCATCATTAGGTTCCTCTTTATGAACTTCGGGATATGACGAATCAAATGCAAAATCATTTTCACCAACAACAGGAAATAAATTTTGTAACACCTCGTGAACCTCACCATTACCTTCAACTTTATCCACATCTTCACTATCAGAGTTAGATTCACCTCTACGTTCACCATGATGATACCAAAATGTATAATTTTCTAATATCCCATGCACTTTTAGATGCGAACAAACTTCTTTACGAGTTTTAGAATAAGTGTTCATACATTTAAAGCACGGGCAACGAATTTCACTTCTTTGACCAATCTTGCCAAAAGCGCAATCTAAAAATTGTTCTACACCCACTTTATATGCATCACTAAGTCAATCAGTATCAATAAGCTTCATCCATTGTTTGTCGGAGCCATTCTATTAAAAACTGTTGTAAAATTTATAATTTATATGAATTAACAAAAAATTATATGATGTTCAACTGCAATTAAAATATAAAATATCTGAATCATATGCATCTAATGAACAACAATTCATTATTAATGAATTCATGTAGTAATGAAATGCTCCAAATAGAGTTTTCAATCTATCTAATAAAACAATGCAACTACACGCAATATTTAGACAAAACTCTCTAATTCAAAACACAATCTATCTAATAACATGGGATATGTTAGCGTTTGGAAAACGCAATCAAATCAATATCCTAGCATTTTTCAAATGCTATGAAAGATGTTTTTCTAGTTGTGAACTCTAATTAAATAGCTATATATAAAGTAGTATAAAGTTGCTTGTCGAGGGCAATTAAAGTAGTCCATAAGAAAAAAAAAAAAACTTGGGAATAAAAGTAGTAAAAAAATACAAAAAAAAAAGTAGTCTGAGTTTGGGAATTAGTGGTAGTCCGCTCTCAAAATACTTTTATAGTTTTGTGTTATTATGTTGGTTCTCCAAAGATTTTCATCAAATCTAATAGAAAATCATATTAAAAAGAATATATGCTAAGAAGTAAGTAAAGACAGCATATCTAAGAATTCACTATGCTATCTATGTATTACGACCAAAATAGTTTGAGCCTTAGTATAGATCTAATAGAAAAAATAATTGTCAACTCTTTTTATAGAGTTGGTCAATTGACAAATAATCAAGTTTTTAGACAAGAAAGAAACCAAACCATTGAGTTGAAAGATTTTTAGACAAGAAAGAAACCAACCCTCAAACTTGCACATGGGAAGAATGATCAAACCCACAACAACTTATGGAAGAGATGACATACCAAACTATAAAGATGAAAGATTTCTTTGATAAGAAAAAAACCAACTTATATATCACCGCTTAAATTTGCACATGGGGAGACTCAAACACACAACTCCTTCTAGAAAGAGAAAACATACCGTAATATACCAATTAAAAACAAGAATGTTTGGTATGCCCAAGAAATAAGTATATGCACACGCACGCGCGCGCACACAAACACATACATGTTTATGCATGCTTTGTTTACTAGCTAGCATTTGGCGTTACTATTAATTAATATCCATGTGAAAAGAATTTGAGACCTTTCCGGCCAGTCACTCAAGGATATGGAGACAAAAGGCATTTACAAAAGCTGTATGGAAGCATGGACATAAAGAGTTAATCAAGTCGGTGAGAAGGATAGTCAGTTATTACAACTTAAATCTCCACTACATACTCTATTTCTAATGTTAGTGAATAGACAATATTAAGGCTTCCAATCAAACATATATATCATAGAGAAATTAATTTTTGAGAGTTAATTACTATAGGAAGAACTAAAACAAATATCACAAGACATATAATAAGGGAACTGGCATGGTCATCTAATTGAGAAATCTTTATATATTATGCACAACTATAACATCAATCAACAGTCCTTGATTGAACTTTGAATACAAAGGCATAGCATGCATTTGAATACAAAGACAAACTTGATTGAGAAGGAGCTAATGTGATCTTAATAATTAATTGGTCTAGAACAATAATTAATGTAATGTTTTCTCCTAGATAATGATCACTTAATTCAGCTAAACATAATACAGAAATAAACATATGATTAGTTTAATATTATAAGAGAAGTGTTAATTAAGTAATCAATTTATATATATTCATAAGTTTAATAAATATTTTCTAGTTATTCTCAATACTGAAAACCAACCACAAGCTCCTATATTTGCTTTAAAGCGCATCTACATTGGCAAAGCAATATATGGAGAGGACTATATACATAAGTTTAATCAATTTATATATATATATATATATATATATATATATATATATATATATATATATATATATATATATATATTCCTGTAACGTAGAAGCAGTTAAGGAGACAACTATATACAACATCATCAACAACAACATAGCCTCATTCCTAAGGAGAAAATTATATAGATAACATTATATGCTAGTTGCATAATATATATATATATATATATATATATATATATATCTAATGTTTCAGTTTGATTCTTAAAATTAAATATGAAAACAATACACATATAGATCACATATTCAATTACATATATAATTGAAGTGTCAAGAAACGTAGATATATAGATATATAGAATCCATATATATATAAATATTTGTTTTGTTGTTGTATGTGATAATATATACAAGTTTTTAGCCACCAATTAATTAATTCGTTACCTACCTAGTAACTAATATATGTATATTTATAGTGTGCTAAAATAGTACTTTTATTTTTATTCTATTTTTTTTTTATAAGAAAAGATCATCTATGTATTCATGTGTCAAAAGAATAGGGTTAAGAATTTTTGTTCCACAACCAACAGCAAAGATTACATATCTATCTATGTAGAAAAACAATATGATCATACTCTCTTTTTTCATAAAACTCATATCGCCCCTTTTCCCAAATTCCCTCAAAATCGCACCGCATCCCCTACTGACTCCAGCATCCGCCATTATCGCTTTACGAAGGTCGCGTTGGGGGCACTACTGTTACCAAAACTTGGCAAGAGCAATGCTCAGTCGATGATATATATAATGCTATAAATATGCCTAATATGCATTAAAATCTAAGGGCAGGGGGAGCCTCACTAACAATATGGCTTCGTCCCTATGTGGATCCCTAGTAGTTTAGTTGTCCCAGATTTTAACCAAAGTGAATGCATAGCTAATGATTCTGTATCAAATAATACCATTCTTCTATTATGAGTTTAATCTCCTTAAATATGTATGTACTTGATGCACCATTCAATAGGGAAGTTTAATATATTGATTTTACATATGCGCATGCTATACACATAGATAGGACACGGAGTAATAAAAAAAACATAAGATACAGAATGTTATAACATACATATGGTCTTTCCAAAGTGCTAGAAAATTTAAAAGGGAGCCAAATGTGATTAAAGTGCAAACTCTCCTCAATAATATATAATGCTATATATATAATATGTATAAAAATTTTGACAATGCGGCTTCGTCCCTGCCAAGATGTTTCGACCCAAATGATTTTACTTGTATTACTACACTATATATAAATAAATAAAATTTAGTGGCTGAAACAATTAATTCTTCAGTTCATTCTTCGAAACTATGGTCAAAAAGAAAAAGAAAAAATAGAGCAGAGTGAATGAAGTACTAACCTCATAAAGAAGTAAAGGCTGAACTTGAATCTCGATATTCAAAACCCTGACAAGGGGACGGTTGAGGCGATGCTTGAGCGTGAAGAGAAGGAAATCGATGGAGAGGTGAGATGCAGAACACCGTCAACGAAGGTTTCGGAAAGCAAACCTCTCCTATCCTTTTGCCTTCACCGAAACTCCTCGGAGCAAGTCGATCGAGAGATGGCAGAAGTAAGTCGATGGGCAGGGAAGCAAGACGATTGATGGAGAGATGATGCAAAGAAGCAAGACGTCGATCAATGGAAGATGGATTTGGCAGAGAAGATCGAAGGAGGGATCGATTTGGCAGAGAAGGTCGATGGAGAGACCGATTTTGCAGAGAAGCTCGATGGAGAGATCGATATGGCAGAGAAGCGGGAGGCAAGACGTAAATCGATAGAGAGATAAGGAAGAGAAACGAGAATCTCGCCACCAAAATCTTGCTAAGCAAGTCGATCTCCTAACAAATCCCCTTTCCCTAATTTTTCCCTTCGTATACAAGAAAAGGGGGAAAATGAAAAGTTTGGGTTTTGGTTTCTTAATTTTTATGTACACATGGGTTTTAAAAATAGGAAACAAACTTTGAAACAATAATCAATTTGGTGACGGAAGTTATCCTCATTAGCCTTGAAATATAAATTCCCTCCTTAATTCTTATACCTGTTAATGATCAAAAGATATTCCCCACCCTAAATAATGCTTTTAACCACGGGGAATTTAGTACGGTCACTAACTTTTGGTGATTAAAAACTCTTTTTCTTGTGGTGTATATAAACAAGGTTGGGATGTTTATAAATGAGGTTTTGGGTTTTAATAAACTCTTGTATTTTTGTATATTATTAATTATTGAATAAGTTTTAAATTTTTCGTTTCATATACTTGTTGAGTTTTCGTGCACGACGAAGAGGCTGGCTTAGCTCTAGTTAAATCTGACTGGGTTATCGAGCTTAATTAAGATTTTAAGCTTGAATATGTTGTTATTTAGTTTACTTATTTTTGATTGTGCATCTTTTAATCTTGTTTAAGAAGATTCGATTTTTTTAATAATAATAATTATTATTATTATTATTTGTAAAAAAAGCTTTATGCTGCTGAAACAACGTTCACTTTAAAAAAAAAAAAAAAAAAAAAAAATTGAAAACCATTTAATAATGGTTACCATTATTAAAGGACATTCCTCAGTTTAAATTCCTTCATAAATTTTATATATAATAATAACGGTTTAAAACCGTTAAGAAATGTCTTGTGCAATCGTAACGCCTCATAAGATGACGATGGTTGTATCGGTTTAAAACTCATATAAAAGCCTTTAATAACGATTTAAAATCATTATTAAAGGTCTTTTTTGTTCTTTTCGTCTAAGATATATTCTAAAAGTATACAAGAGAATGATATACGAGGGAGAAAATTACGTTTGGAGACTATATAAAATTGGCTAGACAAGATTTTATATATGTGTATATATAATTCAGGCAAATCATAATGTAATTCGTACTCTTCTTCAATTGTAGAGGAACAAAAATTTATTTTTTTGATGAAAGAGGTACAAAAATTTATGAAAAGAAATAATCTTTTGTATGAACAAATTAATAATCCAAAATAATCAAACGAAAAGCAAACTCTATGTGCATACACATCCCCAAAAACCCAAGAAGCCCATGACCGTATCATATATGCCATGGACTTCTATGCATCCAAATTAATCAATCAAACTAATTACTTGGCTACCTATAGCTACCTAATAAACTGAGGACCCTTAACGTTCTCTTTGCTATCATTGAACTTGGATATTAGATCAGGCAACTCCATGTAATGCGCCAAAGGATTTCTGCTCCTCAGCAGCTCAAGCAGATACTGGAACAGATCTATCTCGCACGCTATCCTCAACGCACCGCTGTATGAGTGCCCGAATTCCTCCTCTGAAAGCTCAAGGAGGTTCTCGAATAGAGGATGGTTGAGGTAGTTGGCTTCGAGGTCGAACTTGCACGGCGCGTCCTTCCCTACGTACACTCGAATGTGGCCTTCCGGGAGGTCTGGTTGTGATTGGAAACCCTTGGTTCCACAGCACAAGATCCTCTTGAGGAGGCAAGACATGTTACTGGTGGTGGTGTTCTTCATTGTTGTTTTGTTGATGATGATGATTTGCTATATAACGAGGGACTTTGCTTGTATAGTTGTGTTTTTCTACTCTTGTTGTTGATGAATAATTGTGATAGAGAGAGAAGTTGGAGGGCTATGGATCGAGGTGGTGTGATGTATATATAGTTGTGTGTAGGCAAGCGAGAGACATGGAACAATAATGGAGGTGCAACAAATCATTAATTTGACGGGAAAGGCGAAGTTGCGAATAGGGTGAGTCAAGCCAGTACCTTTGGAGATGCTCTCCCAACGCGGATCTCTCTCTCCCTCTCTCTCTTTCAATTATTTACGATGATAATCAATTAAGCATCCGTACATTGTATACTTAATTACCTACGCTAGCTAGCACTTTTTTGGTACGTCTCAGTTTCTATCCCTCTCACTTTTTTTGATACGATTATACATCTATGTATATAATTAGCCTAACCAGGAAGGGCAAAAAAAAAAAAAAAAAGGTTTCAAACAGTCATCCTGAATCACGTGAAAAAAAAGGTTGATATATATATATATATAAGTTTCAAATGTTCTCTCCTTCCACCATTTCGTTATTAGGATTTTCTAAATTTTTCTATTTTTGTTTTAAGATATATATATTTATGTTATTTATTATTTTAAGATATATTTATCCCCATATTTTTGAAAAACGAAAAATACAATTCAACTTTGAATAACCAAACAATGGTCTAATTGATGATTTATTCATCAATGCATTAACTCTTTGTTTTGAATCTCACACCATCGATTTGGTTACCGCAACATTTTTTATATATACTGTTTAGGGCACTGAAACAACGGAGTTTTTGCTTGATTGACACATTTGATGGAAATATATATCTCATTAACACACCAAAAGAAATAGTTACAAATCTAACACATTTCATGCCATGTCACTGCGAAGTCATTTTTTTTTTTTTTTTTTGTAGTGAGGAAAACGTGACCTGCAGTCACGACTTGCTTCAAAACCAACGTTTCTGAAGTGAAATTTTTTATTTTTGTCTTGCCTTAGAAGTGAGTTGCAATCAGTGATAAAATATGAAGTATGTGTCTGTCGTTGTTTATGAAGTTGCAGTCAAAAGAAATATGAAGTTGCAACTCACGAACGTGTCTGTCGTTGTTTTGGTTATTTTGTTAATACAAACTAGTATAAAATATGAAGTTACAAGTAATTTACAAAATTCATAAAAGTAATGTCAGTGATGCCAAAAATTTCATTTGATATAAATGAAGAACTTGGAAATTGAAGTGGAAGAACTACAAAGCATTATTTAAACCAAAAAACATGTCATGTGAAAGTAAAGAAAGTCATAGTCTGGCCCCAAATAATGACTTCCAATCCCACAACGTGTTCTCATTACGACTCGGACATTACGATTTAAAGCTAATGGCACATTCGAATGGCCCACATCAGCAGGATTTTGAACATCTTCTCTTTGAATATCATCGATATCACACATTTCACCATCATGAGTACTTGTACTCCCATATAAATTCATCATTATTGAAGTTGCATTAAAATGACGCGAAGATGTAGGTGCCCTGTCAAATGGAAAGGCTTCCGTAGCCTCGAATGTCATGTTGGGAGGAACTGATGGAGTATGTGGAGTCTCTAACTCGTTGAGAGATACTATGGAGTATATAGAGTCTCGAACTGGTTGAGAGGTACTGATGGAGTATACACTGGAGTGTCATGCCTCGAACGTGAATCATCATGAGAAGATTGATGAGAAGCTTCAAATGAAGTGGGCATATTATGCATGCGATAATCCGCATGTACTGCAGTCAAAGTCAATGCAGCTACATCTCTAATACGTGCAATAGACACATCATCACCCAATGTCAACTGGTGAATTGATGTCATTCCATGTGCCTACATATTAAAATTTTATGAAGTTGTATGCGAAAGTAAAATCAAAACAACTATTTGAAAGACTTCATGACTGAAAAAAATGAAATTGTACTTACCAATGCCTTAGCAATAGCTCCTCGACGAGACATGAATCGTCGTGTAATGAGACGATACCATAGCATATACAGGTCATAAGATTCTAATGGCTCCTCCGATATGTCATCAGTTGCAATATTGGAAGCACGTTCATTCCACAGACAGACATAAGCACTATGTTCTGCACTCCAATCCTTATCTGTTTTCCCTCTCAAATCAATCTTATGTAGCTCCATGCTTGTGTCATGTGAAGGTGGTATTTTTGTTTCAAATCGAATTGTCGCATGACTCTATCATGATTATACATTTCGACAACACAGAAGAAAAAGCAAAGGTGCCCTCGTTTGCCAAATAGCACGACCACTGCTACAATAGGCAGGCAGGTCCCTTATAACTGTCTCAGGATACAATTCCCAAATTACCCGAAGTTATAAAAAACAGCTTGAAATGAATAAAATTTGCATTTCATTATTATAGAATAGGGTATTTGGAAAAGATGATTAAGTATATTTCTTACTTCATCGGGTGCTTGCATGTCAATCATTTCTCGATATTTTGTCAGCACGTGCATTGATGTTCTCGTGGTCTCTAAGGCATGTCTCCACCTATAGAAATGTACAAAAAAACACAAAGCATGAATGAATGTACATGTAGATAAATATACTCAAATTGAAATTATTATGTTAAAAAATATTAATTACATATGACCATATGAAGGAGGTGGAAATAATTCTTCGTTTGGTATGATGTCGTCTCGAAGATGCCCTCTCATTATTGGTGCAAGAAAAGGCAACCTATCCCATGCCCATAATTGCAATAATATGACCGGACCTGCAATCTCTGATCCATCAACGTCGGCTGCAAGACACAATTGCTATATAGGTGAGCCAGAGTTGCACTACCCCAACTGTATTGTCCCGCCTCCTCAAAATCCTCCAAAAATTACAAATACGTGATGTAAACTAGATTGTTAGACTTGTCCGCAAATAAAGTTCCTCCAAGAAGTTGTAAGATGTACGCTCTTGCGTAGCATTACACTTCCACATCATCGGCATTATTCGGAAGGTTTGGAAACCATCTTGATAGTTGGCGACTTTGGATCCGTCCTCCAGTCATGTTGTTTTCAAGGAATGGGAAGCCTAGTTGTGTCATACATAAGACATCGTAATCTTGCTCTACACGACCAGCGATTGGTAATCCATCGCAGGTAACCCTAAGATAATTTGTACATCTTGTAGGGTTCACCAACTGAAAAATGAAACGTGTGAGTTTCTGGCCTCCACCTCTCTACAAGGGCAGTAATGAGATGCCAATCAATTGATATGAACTATTATATGATTGCCTCGGAACTAAATCTAAAAATAGCTCCATGCAATTTGGTTGTGGAAATTCTGCCAAAATCTCACAAGCATCTTTCAGAGTCGATTCATCTTCTATTCGCAAAGGGACATAGTTGGTCGTTCCACTTCCAATGTACACAGGATATCGATATGTCATGTTTAATATCATTTTTTCATTTTCTATCTCCAATGAATTACAGATAAAACTCACAAGTTCCTCGTACCCTAAACCCATCTTCGATCTGAGATGTTGAATAGGCGGTTTCGTGTACGAAATCCCTGATGGTCCATCAACCATGTCTCCATTCATATAGCACAACAAAGTTACTCTTCGATCAACCATTATTGAATCTATATATGTATAATATAATTGTTAATCAATAGAAGTGATGATAATTATTACACTCACTTGGCATATATATAAAAAGTTGGTCTTGATTAGTTCAAGCAATTGTACTAAATGAGCATTCAACAATAGCAACAATTAATATCAATGTTGGAAAGTTTGGTTTCGTAGCTAGTATGTTATAACCAAGCAATTGTTGAATACTTGGTAAACTTCTCTACTTAGACTTTTAGGGTGGATTTGTCATTTTGTTTGGTACCAAAAAAGTTTACTTTAACTACTTCATTAAGCTATTTCTTTACTTTAAACAATGAAAATTGATAATATATAATAACTTTTTTACCATACAACTCCAACTGATTTTATTTCTTTACCAATAAGAGGGTTAGTGTAGACTATTTCTAACTTATTTATTTATTCATGAAAATTTTATGTGATAATTCACAAATATAATAGTTTAGTGATGAGGAATTAGATGTCTCTTAAACATGATTAGGTGTAAAGAAAAATTGATATTGAAATTAATGTCCATTATGGCTCCAACATTACTTAAATCTTGAATAATCAGCAACAAACTCGCATGTTTAAGTACACCAGGACCCAACAACAAATACCTAAATTCCACTCAAACATATCTTTCTACCAATCATTATATAAGTTTTTTTTTTTTTTTTAGGTCTCATTATCAGCTAGACAAATATACCTTTTAATTTGCTTATACTATTTTCATAAATGCATGAATTTCTCTTCAAAACTTGTGAGTTGTGACCTTAATAATAAATAGTTATTCCACATAAAAATTCCAACTTTCTAAATACTAAGAATTGAATCTTCCATTTCATTACAATGTTGCAGTCTAAAGGTTGCATGTGACATGTGATTAGTAGGAGGGATCCAAATCAATTTGATTTTTTGGTGGAACTTTAACTAACCTTTTTATTAATCCCCATACACAATCAGTCATAACTCCATAGTGACCCTTAAATCAACAAAATCCACAAGAACAAAAAAAAAAAAACAACAATTCAATATACCAGGATAACCCTACAAAAACGTGACCCTTAAATCAACAAAATCCACAAGAACAAAAAACACAACAAATAAAAAAACGCAACAGTTCAAGAACCACAAGAACCCTAAAAAATCAAAATCCTCAAACAAGTTGATCTTACAGAGTAG
Organism: Stephania yunnanensis; assembly: GCA_039657365.1. Classification (NCBI taxonomy): domain Eukaryota; kingdom Viridiplantae; phylum Streptophyta; class Magnoliopsida; order Ranunculales; family Menispermaceae; genus Stephania; species Stephania yunnanensis. Next base: position 44,281,181 of record CM077585.1, on the reverse strand, counting down.
TATTCGGACAATTGATTGATTGACCTCCTCCGAAACAACAGTGGAGACGATCTGGACTTGAAGATGGAGTAGCAACAGTGGAGACGGAATGGAGAAGCTCGGGTGGTGCAGTGGAGTTGAAGGAGATGGTCGATCTGATTTGGTTGATTTAAGTTGAAGGGAAATCGTGACCTCGGGTCACGATTTCAGTCAAATGGAAATCGTGACCTCCCTTAAAATAAAAAAAGAAAAAGAAAAGTTGAGTGGAAATCGTGACCCGAGGTCACGATTTCCGTTCAAATAAGTAAAAAAAAAAAGGGAAACGTGACCTAAACTCACGTTTTTGTTTCAAAATGCCACCTCCCGCTGATGTGGCAGTGACGTGGCCAAAAGTGTGTTACTTTTGAAAATATTTTGGTGGGTGTGTTGGGTTAATAAATTTTATCCCTAAATGTACTAATCAAGGAAAAAATCCCTGAAACAACAATTAATTTCATTCAAATTCTTTTTTTTTGTTAATGAATTGTTACTTCAATGATTTATAAGTAAACATTTTTTAAATCCTCTATTGTATATTTTTTCTACAAAATATGGGTTGATTATTGTAAATTGTAATTTTAATTACAAGAAATATTATAATATATTCATGTAAATTAATTTATTAACTTTATCTTAAAGTTATAATAACTCATGCTTAGAGCGCAAGAAATCGACTAGCATCTTATATATAACGACAATACCCATCAATGTTAGCATTTAATTAGATGAAAAAAATCTTGAAAAATAAAAGTAGGGGTGTTTAGGTAAATTCAGCTAAGCTAACATGTATAGAAGCGAGGAGAGAGAGAGAGAGAGAGAGAGAGAGAGATATAGTAGTTATCTTATTTTTTTTGTGGATATGGGTACTTATCTTGTAAACCTATTATAATAGGTAACCCAAATTGTTTACATATCATTTCATTTCATCTTGGAAACCCAAACTATCATAAATAAGCAAATTAAATTTTGTTAAAAAAAATTTGAATCATTATAATTAATTGTAGACATTATCGAATACTCTACATATTAATTGATATATAGTCATCTTGAGATACATATATAAATTTTATGATCATTATTGATATATATTATCATGAAAATTTATTTCTCCATCCATAAACAAATCTATGCGTATGTACGTATACGTAATAGAATATCTTTGGGGGGAAACTCGATAACAAGTGACATTATGTCTTTCGAATTTTTTTGTTTTTTCAATTGTGAGCCTATTTCTTTTGTTATTTATTTTATGAAAAATGCTAAAAATGACACCCCAAAATAACACCTCTTAACATGGCGTGCTGCTCCACATCTTTGGGAGGTGTCGGTGCACGACTCGAGATGCACACAACGCGTGTTTTCAACTGATAACTGTTTTTGTACATCAATTTTCATGTGGAGTGCACATACCACGTCATCAAAAAGTCAAAAAGTGACTTAAGGGTGACATTGTAGCATCTAAACTTTTTTATTTTAGCCAATGATGTCAGACAAAAGGTCTTTTTATATTTTAAAGAAAACTTGAAAACTTTTATTATTGATTATGTTCTGCTTTTACACTCACTCACCTAATAATTATTAATGTGACACTCTCTGACAAAAAAATTCAAGCTAGTGACATTAAAAATTTACAAAATAAAAAATTAACATGATATATTTGCTTAATTAACCTTTTTATAAATAAATTTGACCATATACTTAGTGAGAACAAACTCAGGTTGTCCACTGATATTGTTTCTTGCTTCAAAATCAACTAAAGATTACATCATAAATATTTTTACTTTTACTTTTACATTAGATTTATTTTTATTTTACATTGATACTTGGGTCTTGCTCATGCGCGAAGCGCGAAATCGGGACATGTAAAAATTATAAAAGAAAGATATTACCTTTTAAAAAAATATAATATAATTCTTGATATAAAAAATAAAGTTAATAAAAACTTATAAAAATAATATTGTAATATCTTATTTAAATTCTATACTTTTTTCATTTTTGCAAAAAAAAATTCTAGACTTTTTAATATAATTTCTATTTTTCTTGATAGAAGTTATGTATGTATTAATTTAGTTTTTAAGTTTTTTTTTGTCCAAAGCTCAATTTAGTTTTTATTTTTTTTGAAAGTAAATATGTGTGTCTGTGTTAATATGTATAAGTGACGTTTTATAAATTTTTAACGAAAAATGCGACATTTTATGATTAATTATTATTTTTAAAAATTTAGATATTTTTAACAAAACATGTTCTAATCAGAATTTTCTTAAGTTAATTTTATTAAATAAAATAATTTATCATATTGCGCGAATATTTTTAAGAGAGTTCATTAATCGCTTGCTAATTATTTTTTGAAGGAAATATAAAAGAAAATTAATTAAATTCTCAACTTTTTTAAAGTTAATTAAACACCCAACTTTTTAAATAGTAAAAAAGAAATCTGAAATTTTAAATTTATTGAAAAATGTTTTTAGTTGTCAATAATTATAAAATTCATTCTTTAGTTATATATTATATATTTTGTCTATTTAATTTAATGGTTTTTCTCTTTAAAAAATATGCAACATACATAATTTTGCGCATGACATATATTTTTAAAAATTTTGTTCTAGTACTAAAATGAACATATTATATATTGTTGATGTTTTAAAATGAATATAGTTGTTCATAATTTTGCTTCTTCTCAAAATCACTAGACTAGATCATAAATATATATATATATATATATATTTTATTTGTTGATGTTTTAAATATCTAAAAATTTCTTTATGTTACATACTTTCTTATTTAGCAAAACAAAAATTTATTAAAAAAATTTACAGTAAAATGAGACTTTTTTTTCATCCTCAAAATGAAACTTTTATGACTAATCAAATTGTATTATACTATATATTCCAAATAATATAAAGTACAACAATACTTTTAGAAATTAAACATAATGTATGGAGTAATAACTAAAAATACTAACTTTCATAATCATGTGTAGAACATAAAATGCAGAATGTTAAATGTAGTAACTTGAATAATAGGTTACCCATTTAAAAAAATTGATATAATGACTAAATTGAATAGTTAGATAAGATCTAATAGCTAAAATTAAATATAACCATCCATAGAGATTTCTCTCCATCACCAAGATAGAACTAACTAACTATATATATATATTAATTGATTTTGGAATTGTAGAGAGTTTTTTACCCCTTTACTTATTTTACCTCTAATTATATTTAATTAGATTAAAAAACTTGTTTCTATTTATTGGATAAATATATTATTGCCATTGTAATTAATCATGTTTAGTTAAAGCATGAACAAGAATGTAATTTAAACCTATAATTATATAAGGCTTTAATATGTGTATTTTATTTTCCAAAAAAAAAATGTGTGTTTTAATACGTGTAACATAAACTTATATTATTGATGGGAGGAGTAATTAACAAGCATTACCAAGTTGTGCTTAACGTGCATCAGTATCACTATTCCTTAAAAAAAAATGTGCATCTCTACAATGGATATAAATGTAACTTGTTAGGAATATTAAATTTAATTACTTGGATTTTATGTACTCGAAGTAGTTTGAAATGTCAAGAGATATTGTTCCTTGCTTCAAATCAATTAAAGATTACATCATAATTTTTTTTACTTTTATTTTTATGTTAGGTTTGTTTTTATTTTACATTGATACTCAGGTCTTGCTTATGCGCGGAGCGCGGAATTGTACTAGTAAAAATTATAAAAAAAGACCTTACCTTTTTAAAAAATATAATATAATTCTTGAAATAAAAAATTAAAGTTAATAATAATTTTAAAAAATAATATTGTAATAGTTTATTTAAATTCTATACTTTTTCACGGCCTAAGGTAGCACCTATTTTTTGGATCAAGGTCGATCTTAATATTGAACAATTAATATATCACTATTGTTATAACCATATACTTTCTGATTATCGATTAAATATATATTAATTGTTTGATTGGGCTTCAAAAAACATATAATAGCAATTAATATATATTTTATAATCTAGTGACATCTGGCCAATTCTATATATTCTATATAGTCTAAAGTTTATAATCAAGCTAGCTAGATGAGAGAGTGCATATGATGAGTGCATATGATTTTGTTTATTTTAATCCAATCATTAGCTTACAGATATAAAAATATAATTAAAATGTACATAAATATTTATGTTGGTATTATACATATTATTATTGGTATAGGTCAATGGAAGTTTGAAGGAATTGTTGCATATATTTTTTTTTTTCAAAAAATAGGGTTGCATATAATGTGGTGTGAACAATGGAAGTTTGAAGGAATTGTTGAAGTCTACAATAGGACAGCTAAGATAGCGCGTAAGGAATGGGAGAGCGCAGACCATAGGCCATGCAACGAGGCGGTGTGAGCGCGTGCTTCTTTAGCATAGGCATGTGCTCTCTCCGTCACTTTAAATCTTCTTCTTTTATTAATAATAAAAAAAAAAAGTTTGATCCCTAATTTTAATAGTTTCTCAATCAAACAACTGATCATAAGCCTTTTTTTTATATCCTTGGAGAATGATTCGCTTAGTGGGCATGATTCGTCAAGCTAGCATACAAGTTATAACTGTGGGATCATTATTTACCTCATAATTTATTTTATATAGTGGCCAAGATATGTAATTTATATTTTAATTAATTTTATGTCCATTAAGCTTCTTTTTTAGGTTACCAATTTGATAAAAATTGGTGTTAATGTGAGAAGTTCAATGGTTCTCTCTCAAGCCTATAAAAGGGCATTTATACCATCAAACAAGTGTACAAAAAATTAAGGTCTATGAGGGTGATAGACTTTGGTGTTGAGACTTTGGCGTTGAGAAGATAAACAAGATAATGACTTCTACAGGTAAACTCTACTTGATCTATTTTATTATACATTAGAATGTTTACATGTGGTATCAGAGCCTACTAGATCAATAGAGTTTTCCACGAATTGTTTGTGTTTTATCTTATAATCTAGTTTGATGTTAGATTGGCATGACGAAGTTAGAGATCAATCAACCTTGGTCAATTAGTTTATTTTCTTGATGACAAAAATATCTTGTCTAATACTAACTGTTTGTGTTTTACCTTATAGTTCTGATTTTCAATGTCTATTCGGTTAAATAAATTGAATATGATCATGGACACACCTGTATCTATCTATCTATCTATCTATATATATATATTTGCTACAACTCTACTTTAAGATAGATAAGTCCTTTAATTATGTTGATACGTACCATGATCTAATTTGATTTTGTTAAAGATAAATTTCATCAAGTATATGCATGATTAATCAAACTAGGCTTGATTTGATCTAATAATCCAATTGTGTATTTAGTTGTTTGTTTCTTATTGATTTGATATATGTGTACATATGTATATATATATATATATATATTAAAATCACATAATTTTTTTTATATTGTTGTGCTGGATAACTTAATTGGATTCATTTAATTTCAATTTCATAATATGCCTTGAATCAAGTTAATAGAAATATTTTATTATTTAATGAAATTTTTAATTATATAAATAACATGTTGCTTATATGTTAAAAAAAAATATTCATTTCCTTTAGAATATTCATGTTTTTTCTTACTCACTTAATTAATATTACAAATAATTTTGTTATATATTTATGATTGACTCTTGATTTTCTTTTTTAATTAATTATTTTGATTTTTTCTTTATTATTCATCTCATAAAACACGATCAAAACTATTTAAATATAGGACTCTTAAGTTTTCCCTTACATAAAAGTCAATAAAGAATGAACATTAAAGATATTTAAAAAATATATATAAACTATAATAAAAAAATATAAATGATAAAGAAAATATAATGGAAACATAATGTTCGACGTAAATTTTAAATCTTATATATATATATATATATATATGAAATTATTATTTTTTAATCAACACTATAATGATATAATTTAAATTTGAGTTAATAGTGGGTAAGCCTTCACTACGAAAAAAAGATGATTTAAAAACGAAAAATTATGTATCTATACCTTGTGTTTTCTGTTGCTAAACGGTTTAGCAACGAAATTAGAAACGGAACAACATTTGTATGTAAAATGCTCAATGCTAAATTTAGCAACGAAATTTCAATATGTTTCTAAATTTAGCAACGGATAATCCGTTGCTAAAAGAAGGTATGGTTTCCTCCGTTCCAAATGAAATTAGCAATGGACTGAAATTATGTTTTCAATGTCGTTTCTAATTAGCAACGGATTTAGAAACATAATTGTGATTTTAAGGTTTTTCTTTCCGTCTCTAATTCCGTTGCTATTTTTAAGTAATTTTTTTAAAAAATATGTTTTTAACCAAATAAAAATAACAGGATTACAGAAAAATAAATTCATGATTTAATAAATCTCACAAAATTATAAAATGAATTTCATAATTTAACCATGTAAAACATTGTAGTCCAAAAAAATAATTTACAAAAACATAACCAAACCTTATAATAGAGATACATAACAATCAAAAGACTTTACATAATTATAGAATAAGAAAGAAAATAAAATATGGAACTTGGCAATTGAAACAAGTTGTTGAAAAGATTAAAAGTGTGAAGCTTTATTAGAAAGTCTCTCAATCTCGTGGCATAGGACCTGTAATGTTGTTCTTCTACAAGAGCCTTAAAGCACACAAGAAAAGTCTCAATTAATCATTAAATTTACTAAAAATATATAATTAAACACAAATTTGTAATGCCTAAAAAAGAAAATCGAATACACCATAGATTATATCCTTACCCTTAGTAGATTAGTCATGTTTCATGTAATTAAAGAGAGAGCATGAGATAAGTTGGGAGTCCTCCTACAATAATATATGCCATTAAAGTATTAAGTTTCATAAATGACTCTTCAATATAGTCTCTATATTATACAACTTACTACCTCAAATTCATATACTCATTTAAGGGAAAAATAAATAAATAAATTCGTCATATATAAGTTCTCTTCCCATTTAAATCAAATCACAAAGAAAGAAAAATTCATTTATAAAGATGAGTCAAGATCTTTGCAATTAAGTGAAAACACCTAATAAATGAACACAAGTACACTCATGCACTCAACTTAAAAAGTCACATGTTCTCTTGTCATATGGGTAACAAACAAACATCGGTGATTCCGTGCATAGTTCTTTTTTTAGCATAAAGTTGCATAAGATAAATAAGATATGAAAATGGATTCAATAAAAAGAGGAAGACATGCACCTAATTGCAACACTTTCACATGCCACCAATTTATTTCACAATTGAAACCATGATTTTGTTTGGCAATCAGGTACATGGAACATTATTCAAGTTCAAGGCCAGGAACCAATACGTAAAGAAGTGTGAACTAGTTGAAGCAGTTTGCATTGTTGATCATGAATCCAACTTACACTCATTAAATAATGCAACTTCTAAGCAAAAGCAAAGGTATCATTTATTAACAAAGAAAAAGAGGAACAACATAATTGTAGGTAGGATTGTTTATAATTAAAGTTCCTAGTCAAAGATACATTTTTTCCACAACATTGTTTTATATTTCTACACCCTCTTTATCTATGTATGGTATTATTAATTGACTTAATTAGCACCATTACTTGTGTATATATATAATACCAACCAAATACATACTAGGTAACTGAAACTATAGCTGCTCGCTGTGTAGGTTGATCTAGGAAGATCAAAAGTATAGCGTGGAGATCTCCCAAGTGATTCAAGAAAAAAAAACTTAACAAACAAAATCATGTTTCTAGATATATATATATATATATATATATATATATATATATATATATATATAAGATATGAAAATGGATTATCTCATAGTAGTCTCTTCATACATTGATATACACTAAACAACCCAATTTTACTTAGCTAACAAAGACCTCAAATGGCACTATAGCGTGGGGATCTCCTAAGTGATTCAAGAATCCAATGAACATAACAATCAAACAATAAATAATCAAAAACATGAAAATTCAAACATCATACAAGTAAAAGTCATAAAGCAATTAGTATGCAAGTCTGATTATCATATCAACAAAAAATATGCTAAAAATAATAGAACATTGTCCAAAAGAAGAGACTAAACAAGATAGATACTTGATTCAATTCCAAATTTGAAAAAGCTAATAATAGAGAGCAAAGAAATAAGAGACCATAATTAAAAAGAAAAAGAAAAGAAATTACCAATTTTAGAAATTCGGCCCTTGAGATTCAATTGTAGATGACATTCACGTAATTGTCAAAACACCATCTTTGAACCTATCATTCTTCTCATTGTTAAGAATTGCAATATAATATTAAATAAATTGTAGCAACAAAGACAATCGAATACACCATAAATTATATTTTTACCCTTAGTAGATTTGTCATGTTTGATCTTATTGAAGTGAGAGTATGAGATAAGTTGCGAGTCCTCCTGCTGCAATGCCATTAAAGTAATAAGTTTCATAAAGAACTCTTCAATATAATCTCTATATATAGTATACAACTTACTACTTCAAATTCATATACTCATTTAAGGGAAAAGAAACAAAAAAAAAATCATCATATATAAGTTATCTTCTCATTTAAATCAAACCACAAAGGAAAAAAATCCTTTATAAAGATGAGTCGAGATCTTTGCAATTAAGTGAAAACATCTAATAAATGAGCAAAAGTACACTCATGCACTCAACTTAAAAATTCACATTTTCTCTCGTCATGTGGGCAACAAGCAAGTATAGCGTGGGGATCTCCCAAGCGATCCAACAATTCAAAGAACTGAACAATCAAACAATAAATAATCAAAAACATCAAAATTCAAACATCATACAAGTAAAGGCCATAAAGCAATTAGTATGCAAGTCTGATTATTATATCGACGAGAAATATGATAAAAATAATAGAATCTTGTCTAAAAGAAGAGACTAAACAAGAGAGATACTTGATTCAATTTCAAATTTTTAAAAGATAATAATAGAGATCAAAGAAATAGGAGACCACAATTAAAAAAATAGAAAAGAAATGACCAATTTTAGAAATTACCTGCCTTTGAGATTCAATTCTAGAAAACATTTACTTCATTGTCAAAACACCATCTTTGAACCAATTGTTCTTCACCTTGTTACAAGTTGGAAGATAATATTAAATAAATGGTAGCAATAAAGACATTTTAATAAGTTAAGAATTATATTCAACTCATAAAGTGTAAAGCACAATCAATGTTAAGTTTCTTCACCCAACGTACAATTAAGAATGAAATGAGAAGTCATGTGTTGCTCTCTTTTACTTATAGAAAAACATGAAGTTTTTTTCTTAAAAAATAGGTTGATCTTTATTGTGGAAGATAAGAAAATTAATCTTATTTGAGAAGTTCTACGTACAATCAACAATGTGGAATCAAGTTATGAAACATCGATTTGAGGCTTAGTATTGTTTGGGCCTGGAATGATCATAGTTAGAAACATAACTTCTTTCTTCATGCACATGGACAGCGCGAGATTGTACGGTTTAAGAATTATCGACCACGAAGAATACATCTTTCCGGATTGGCTTAATGCTTGAAATCTATCGGTGCACAAACCCAAACAAACATTTCTAATCTCGGCGTTGAATTCACTGTTGACATCATTGAAATGTTTCCAAGCAATCGAGTCAGAACAATGTTGCATCATTTCGTCTTTTGCAACATGCTCTCCACGCCACCGCATGTGTTTCGTCGTTTCCTTGGACGTGAACACGTGTTGTAATCGCGACACCAATGGGAAGTAATGCATTTGCTTGCATGGTCGCAACTTGTTATTTTTACACCTTATTGTTGAATATGTCTTGACTCTTCGCAAAACTTGCCCACATTCAACTCCAAGTTGTCTCCCCAATAAATCATAAACATATTTTTGCAACAATCTATTTTCTCGACTGGTAGTCCTAATCCATGCATCAATCATTTAGTGCCGTAAAAATTATCCGCCTAAGTGTTATTTATTGGTAAGGACTCTTTTCAAAGTCACAACATATCATCATACGCTTGTTCTGAAAGATGATGATTCGATTTTATCATTAGAAGACTGGCCATTACTGATGACTTGGCTTTATTTTCACATCCCGACCACAAATGCTCATTTGCTCCATCAATCATATCATACAACTGTTGTGATTGCAGGTAAGGAGCCTCTTCTACACTACGATTCCAGTTGAAATTCGGCCCTGCCAAGTCGTGCACCATCTCATGATAGGACATTGAACCACCAATCGTAGGCATCTCAATTTCATCAACATCATTCTCTAGCTCCATCATCTCTTAAAAGTCATTCGTGTGATTGTGCCTTTCCTCCCCGTGCAAGTACCACTGGTAATATCCATTGACGAAACCAAACTTCAGTAGGTGGAATTCAACAATTTCTTCGTCATGGAAAGCCATGTTACGACATTTGTTTATGGCACATGGACATCGAATGTTTTCTCCATCTAAAAAATTGGTCTGGCTCATAGCGAATGATATGAACTCTTTCACCTTGCTAGTGTATTCACGCCTAGTATAACCGTTCTCAACATGGTTATACATCCAATCTCGATTCATAGACACCTCCTAAGCTAGCACAATGGATATCGACCTAAGTAAATAAGATATGTAATTCAAATGTCACTCTACCCTATGCAAGTAGTGCTTGATATGTAATAGTTGGCATTAACAAGCATTTTTAAAGAAACATAAAATAACATATACAAAACATAGTGAAGATACGATAACCAAAAGGGAGTTCTGAATCACAATCAATTAATTAATCAAAATAGCCAACCATAGTAATAAATCTAATTAAAGCACAACAAATTCAAGATTTAAGGTTTGAAAGCCATGGTTTTAGGTAATATATATGCTACACGAAAAATTCTTTTTAGGTACCAGAACAAGCTAAAATTGCATGCTAGGATAACATAATTGAAAATAAGTTTTTCTACTACAAGTGATTGCACTAAAGCCCAACTTATTGAGGGGTGCTCTCAAAATAGTTCAAGAACTTAGCTTATAAAGTTGAAATGCAAGGAAACTCTTTATGCTTAGCTGCAGAATAGTTGGAATGCAAGGCAATATGACCTACATGACCTTGGTAGTTGGGTTTTATATTTTTCCCTATTAAAAAATAGAGATTGCTATGAGTCTTGTAAGAAAAAAAAAAGTAAAAGGAAGATATCATAGCAATCAAAGATTCTTGTCATCAAAAGTTACCCCCTTGTCATGCCCATCTTCAACTTAAAGCACTCTAGTAAGATATATATCAATATCATAACAGCCAACCCATGCCCTTCAAAATAAAAAATTTAAAACTTCACACTCTCTTCTTCAATTCTAGTATAACCAACCACTCATGTGTGCTACACACATAAAACTAAAATGTTTGCTCTTGCATTAAATAATGTTTTTACCACTCGCCTTATCTTTCTAGCCCATGATCACAAGACAATCCCTCCCTCAACAAATAACCAATCTCCATCCTTATCACCACTTTTCAAACACTCTCTACCCCTCCAACTCCCTATAACACCAAAATGCGTTTGCCCAATAAAGCTACAAACCATTTCATCTCATCAAATCTAACATGCCCATTTAAGATTATTGAAGAAAAAAATATTTTTTGTTCATGAGAAACTCTAAGAGTTTTAGTGAGGCAATTGGGAAATGGAGGAAGGGGAGGAAAGGCTATTTCGCGGTGTATGCGAGGGAAAGAAAGAGGTTTGTAGTGCCATTGTATTACTTGAATCACCCTATATTCAAAGTGCTGTTAGAGATGGCTGAAGAGGAGTTTGGCTTAGCTGCTCAAGGGCCCTTACAAGTGCCTTGTGAGGAAGAGCTGATGGACCACATTGTTTCTCTTATAAGGAATAAGAAGCCACAAGTGGGGGGCGAGAGAGCACTTGTTTCAATTTCTTCTAAGGGTAGGCTCGTTTTTTTCCTATATATCTATCCTTCGGTTCCATAACTAAGATTGGAGTACAGAGTAGTTAGTTAGTCATCTATTTAATTATGAAGTTGAGATGCTTGGCGAACTCATGCAAATCAAAGTAAAGAAGAGTTGAAAAATGTTGGGAGTGACTTGCCACTTGAGTTAAGGTTCCTTACAGGCTAATTAGTTTTGACAAAAACCTTTGATGAAAATGAAATCGCTCTCTGAAACTCAAATCTTCCCTTATAGACTTAAAGTTAGCCAATGATTATCAGACAAATTATTCTCCAATAAAAATGAAATCGTTATCTTAATTAAATTAAATCTTTAACCAAAATCCAAAAAGAAAAAAGTTCTTCTCCTATTAAAGATGTGAATGCATTCAATCACAAACATATTAACACAATAATAACAGTTCATACAAAAATTAATCACGGTTCATAAAAAAATAACATAATGAAATGAGTTTTAGTGAATGTTCATACCCCATTCAAGGGATTCAGGGAAAGAGAGAGAGTGAGAAAGAGATAGAGAGAGTGGAGGCGAACAGGGGCAGTCGGAGGCAAAGAGGAACACCACGGAGGAATGCCCTGGAGGGGCAGTGAGATACAATGAATCTTTACTAGGTCATCAATTTCAATATAAGATAAAAAAAATATCACAGTTCATACCTGATTGAATGGATTTATTGGTTTATGGTAGGTAGTCGGAGGCGATGAAGGGCAATCGGAGATGCAGAGCGAGCAAAAAAGACACCGGAGCAATTGAAGCCAAATAAAAGAAAGGGCGATGAAGAGCGAAGGGGAAGGGCAAAACCGAAGAGCAGAGAGGGAGGGGCAACAAAGCGACAAAGAGCGAGAGAGGAGTGGAGGGGGGATGAAGAGCGAGAGGGGAGGGGCGACGAAGAGTGGCGATGTGTTTTCGATTTGGGGGAGAGGAGAGGAGGGAAAATGTGGGAAAATAAATATAAAATCTGTTGTAAATTGAGTTGGAACTTGGTAAGAACTAGAGAAGGAAAATAGAAGACTAAGAACTTCTACTACTACAAACTACTACTACAAAGGAGAAGAGAAGAAATAAGATAGTTGGAATGAGAAGTTTTCATTCAACTTGGTGTGTGAATTACAATGAAGTTGGCACCTTTTATATAGGTCATTTGGTGATGATGATAATTGTACTTATACAATATGTACAAGTTATATATACACCACAAGTCATACAACATATCACAAGCAACATAGACAATACATGGAAGAGTTGATGTACATTGGAGAGGATTACAAGTTACATGACAATATATGGATAAGCGATTATACATTGGAGTTGAATACAAGTAATGTAGAGTGTACAAGTTACATTCAATGTAGAAGTCATGCTTGATGTTACAATTCAATGTGAGAGACATGCTTGACAATGTGATCGTTATAAGCTTGGTTAAAGGGTCATCCGATTTACAACACTCCCCCTTGGATGACACTTGCTGAGAGAATATGCCTCATTAAAAACCTGTGCTAGAAAAACCATGTGGGAAAAAATCTAGTACAGGAAAAAGAGTACAATGTTCTCGTCAATCTTGATTTGTAGTATAATATTATTGATTGCCTCATTAAAAACCTTACTAGGAAAACCCAGTGGGACAAAACCAAAGCTAAGGAAAAGAATGCAACACATTGATACACTTTGAGATAATATATATGCCTCATTAAAACCTTTACTAGAAAAACCCTGTGGGAAAAAATCTAGTATAGGAAAAAGAGTACATTGCTTTCATAAATTTTTATACGGAGTATAATAATGTAAAAATTGCCTCTTTAAAAACCTTGCTAGGCAAATCCAATAGCAAAAGGAAAATAGTGCAATACACTAATCAACCTTGATAAAAAGTTTTAATATTGTTAGAATTAACTCATTAAAAACCTTTGCAAAGAAAACCTAGTGGGATAAAATCATAGCAAAGGGAAAAAGAGTGCAATACACTAACCAATAACTCATTTTGATTCTCCCCCTCATGTTCGGATGGGTGAGACATTTTGTGCATTTTGTTGTACATGGACATCGTTTTCTATATGAACCATTTAATGCTGAAGCATATGATTGTCACTCTTTTGTATATAGTACTTGCATCAAGTAATTGATTCATAACTTTGTTACTACCGAATGATCCTTTGAACTTCGAGTTCATATTAATTTATACATGGATCATAATACAACAAATTTAATGCAATTTGATATGTTTCAAGCAATTTCATGTCATTCCTTTTGAATTGGCTTATATCTCCCCTTAATGGTGGGAAAACTGCTTCATCAAAGTGACAATTAGCAAAACTTGCTATAAATAATTTCTCTATTAGGGATTCAAGGCATCTTATAATATGATTAATAGAGAGTAAATCAATATACGTCTCCTATATATTTTCCTCGAGATAATCTCCAAAAAAAAAAAACTCAGTTCGATAAAGGATGTCCGTGCGAATTTATGATATTTTCGCATTATTGATGATTATGGATAATCAAATAAATCTTTCCACATTATGAATGTCATTTGATTTATGACGACATTCGTTTTAACGTGTCTTATATATTCCATAAGTTAAAGCCGAGAATATTATACTCAGATTAAATCATATAGATAAGTTTTTTATTATTATGAGTAGACTTCTTCTAAATAAGAAATTAACAATAAAATTGTTATATTAGATATTGTCTGAACATTAGCCTCTGCTAAGTTCGAATTCAAGAAATATTCACTTTTGTACATGCATGTAGCACGATACATAAGACATAAACTCATTGCCCATATTTAGGTCATGATTTAAACACATTTCGATGTGTCTGTTTTATCGAGTCATTTTTAATGATAAAATTAATAATATTTTGCATTTGATTTTGAAGGCATGGTAAAGGTCACAAAAATATTTGGGGTATATATATATATATATATATATATATATATATGACAATATTTAGGCCAAATAGCCTTTCATATATGACCTAAAAATTGTCACAATTATGACCGCTCATTGTCAATAATTATTTGCCCTTTGTAGTGGTGCACCACTTTTATTTCCAATTTTTGGTGGAATTTTCAATACGACCTTTACCTGATATTTTCACCTTTTCCATGTCCATAAATTTATTATTGTGATCATGATCATTATATGCAACATATGCTTCTTAATTTGAAACTGAACTAATTGGACTGAAGCGATATTATATTTATAATAAATTTTACTCAACTACCATGAGACAAAAAATCAATCCTTAATATTTAGTGGATTAACGTACGCACTCGATATTTGTTACAACAATAAATTGAAGCGGGCCACGTGACCTTATTTTTATTGTCTAATTAGTCATATTTCCACATAGCCTCAACATAGAGGTAATTAAAATTGTGAATTATAATTAATATTTGATTGATTAAATTTTGTAGCATGAGACCAAGCCGCTTATTTTGAGCTTTTGGAGCATTACCCTTTTGGCATGTATATATATAACTCAATAAGGTGAAAAAATATATAAAGTGAAATATTCACTTTTCAAATCTCTAAAGAGAAATTGGCGAATGATTATGTATAACACACAGTTTTGAATATATGCTTTATTCACAAATTGTAGTATCTAATTGTTATGACAAGTAATTCTTGTCGGTAATATAATAAGACAACAAGTTCAACTATGGTTGAATAATATTTTGAAAATAAATCTAATATAAAATAGTTTTCCCATTTTTATGTAAAAACATAACATATGATTAAATATATGTTCACAACTTGATTCATTAATAAATAAAATATAATATTCGTATGAGTTGGTGGAACAACCTCCAGGTTGGGTGGCGAGACATAGTCTACTTAATATCATACCTCCTCGAACGGGATAACCCGTCTCCCTTTCAATGTTTAGCTTTACCGGCGACAAGGCTTACCCACTACCAACTCAAACTTATAGCATTATTTGTATGATAAAATAAAAAATAGAACAATAACTAATCGTTTGTAGTTTTAAGAGAAAAACTATATGTCACACATTGACTTTTGATTTATGATGTAGAAGATCATACAAGACGCAACTACAGAGCATACTTTCGTAGTCGGTGACGTTACAATACATAATGTATGAATCAAGTACATTTACATAATTAAATATGCATGTAACAAAAAGAAATTAACCAATGACAACATGGAAATAAATTGAAATTATTTAAATTAATAAAAATTATACCTTCTTAGCTTTATATCTTTGAAAAGCTTATTGATCTTCAAGACCTCCTCTTGTAGAGCAACTTCGTGTTGATAACGTGTTGTAAATTGAGTTGGAACTTGCTAAGAACTAGAGAAGGAAAATAGAAGACTAAGAACTTCTACTACTACAAACTACTACTACAAAGGAGAAGAGAAGAAATAAAATAGTTGGAATGAGAAGTTTTCATTCAACTTGGTGTGTGAATTACAATGGAGTTGGCACCCTTTATATAGGTCATTTGGTGATGATGATAATTGTACTTATATGTACAAGTTATACATACACCACAAGTCATACAACACATTACAAGCAACATAGACAATACATGAAAGAGTTGGTGTACATTGGAGATGATTACAAGTTACATGATAATACATGGATAAGTGATTATACATTAGAGTTGAATACAAGTTACGTAGAGTGTACAAGTTACATTCAATGTAGAAGTCATGCTTGATGTTACAATTCAATGTGAGAGACATGCTTGACAATGTGATCATTTATAAGCTTGGTTAAAGGGTCATCCAATTTACAACAAAATCAAACCATTTTTTTTATGAATGTTTAGGTTTTTTTTAGATAAGGAAAAAAACCAATCAATTTCAATTGGTCACTCATTTTATTTAAAAAAAAATCAATTAATGGGGTTGATTAATTTGTCTTTCAAATAAATAAAATGGATTATTTTAAATAAAAAAAGAGTTGATTTTCATTTCACATAGAAGGGCCATTTTTCTTTTCTTTTTTTTTTGGACTTTTTTTTCTTTTTACTTTTTGGGTCTTAATTCGTCATGGCTAAACATCACTCACCTAACATATTAATTAGACGTCTCATCCACATATATAGATAAGCCCGAATTTAGTTATGTTTGATTAAATTGACTAAATCACACGACTTCAAATTAAGACCCACAAATTAATTAAAGATACTCAAAAATAACTTTTGATTTGCATTAATTTTTCCTAACATATCAATATTGTTGCAAGATATGACTATCACTACAAGAAATTTGAGCTTTTATTACGAATTTGACGAATCATTTATCATGGAATACAATAGGCATACCCAATAGGCGTTTTAGTGACGATACCTTAATCGTAAACAAAGTTTTTATAAATTAGTACTTTGTTTTGTCACGATTTAGACTTTCCGTGATGAAAAGAAGCTTTAGAGAAGAAAATGTTTCCATCACAAAAATTTTAAAAAAAATTGTCACATAAAGTGTGTTTACTCACAAATATTCTACAGTGAGAAAAGAAAACAAAAGTTTTTTTAGGACAGGAAAACACAACTAAATCGATTAAATTTCTTTTTTTTTTTTTTTTTTAAAATCAGTTTACAAAAATTTTGTTCTCACCCGTTAGATGCGAGATCTCGTTCCCCATTTTTTCCCCTATATTCCCAATCTCGCTCTTCTCATCCCACCTCTCCATCTCCCTTCACCAAATCGTACCCTATTCAGATTTCTTCACCAAATCGTGCCCTATTGGGATTTCTCACCAAGCCGTGCCCACTTCTGGTCGCGCTGCTCTGCTCCGTCCTAGCGCCGCTTGGCTCCCTCCTCGCGCTTGCCTGCTCGGGTCGTCTTCGCGCTTGCCTACTTTGATCGTCCTCACGTGGCTCATTGTGCTCTCATCCCTCGCGTCTCCACCTCTTCAACCTCTCTACTCTCTCATTGTGCTCTCATTCAATTCACACCTCGCTGTGTCTTATTGGTGAGTTCTCTCTTTTTCTCAAAACAATGTTTATTGTTTACTTGTCGGTTAATTGACAGTGAGATGTTGGTGTTTGTTTGCTCTTCTAATAATTAATTTAGTTTTAGGAGTAGGGACAAGTAAGATAGAAAAAGGGGGAGTGCACAAAGATTATGATATGCCCCAACAACTCTAATAATGGATCGATACCCAACTTATGCTCTATTGTTGTAAGAATTGAGCAATGGAGTACGGGGAAGAGGTTCGAAACATTATGGAGTAAGGGGAATGGTACATTGTATATTTTGGAATCTTTTTATGCATTTTGAACTACAACCTTCGGTTAATGTGAGATTTTTCTTGTAACTTGCATATCGGGGAAGCAAATTTTTGGTATGTTCATATTACTTATTTACAGTGATTAATACAACTTGCTTTCTCAAAAAAAAAAAACCCTCTTATCTTTATTTTTTTTTGTGTAATGTGTTTGTGGCTTCTTTTCAATTTTTTAGAGTAATGTGTTATTAAAGGTGATGAGACAGGAAATTGGGTGTTCTAAAGTTTTTGAGTTGATTTCATCTTGTTAATTTTCTTTAATGGGTAAACTTAAATTTTGATGATATGGGGTTTTGTAGTTTGCACTAGCTAGCATTTATTTTAGTCCTTCTAGTGTTTTCATGTGAAGGCGTTTTTCAATCTGGTTGGCTGTTGGCCTTAAGGAAGATTATTTTCATGGATAAATTACAGCAAAGTACACCATCATTTTGTGTTTCACATGATTGGAGTGTTTTGTGCAAGGACGAGCTTGAAACATTAGACCATCTTTTCTTCATAGGATTTAAGGAGATTCAAAAATCAACTCAACTTCTTTTGGACCCTCATTTAAAAGAAATTTCTCACGAGAGATGCAACACAAGGAGGACGGTCATTTGAAAATCTTAACACCCAAAGTATTGTGGTTATTGTGGCTAAAGCAGCACAGGTGAATTTCTCATAAAATGGAAAAATAATAAAGAATCACTTAAACAGATAAAATGGAAGCTTATTCACATGCATAAGCATGTGTTCATAAAATGAAGCCTATTCACATGCATAAGCATGTGTTCATAAAATTACAGACATACAGACGTTATATACAATCTACAAATACAAGGCCATTTCAACTTCCCATAAGCTCATGTCACTACCCTTCACTCATTTTTTCTATTAAAAGTAAAAATCTTGATTCTTTTTGAATTGTAAGGATGGATTTCTACAATGACACAAAGAGAGACTATACAAATAAGCTCTTTCAAAAGTATAAAAAATAAAATAAAAGATGATTTTTCTGGCAAACACGCAATATATATTAAGTTACAATTAAATTTTTACGTTAAATAGTAGAATAAAGATGATGATCTAAATAGTGGACAATATGTTCCAATTTTTAATGTGTTTCCTTAGAATTCATTTAAGTAAACAGTTAAATATCATGTACTAGCTTCTTTAGATGATTTCAATCTAGGTCACATATTAAACTGATATTAAGGTTCAACGGATGCAACAATAGGTTTATCAGATTCTTGCAAAATGTATTCTTCATAAACACCTCACTGTTGTTGACTTAAGCTGTGTAACTGAATATATGGACGATGTAGATATGTGTAAATAATAAAGAATTCAAAGTCAGTTACATCTCCAAAAATGGTGCTTTATATAGTAAAACCCTACTTTTTGCAAAAAATTGTAAATGTCTAAAACACCCTAAACCCTACACTAGACGAAATATTAAACCAAAGTCCCCAAACAACGTCAAAAATGAATTGTGGACAAATGTGAGAAAAAAAAGATTGAGCCAACAAAAAATGGAATTTTCTTTTAAAACACATTTTCATAGTGATGAGATTCATTAGCTCTGACTCCCTTTGATGAAGAAAAAACCTAATTATTATGAAACTTAGTGACCCTAAAGATATGTAGGATCTAAGTGTAAAATGAATAGTATTTTTCCCAATGCCCTTTTTTCTAGTGACCGAAAAGATATGACGTGGGACATGAACATTCCTTTTAAATGTTGTTCATTATAAGAAAAATTTGCAAATACTTCTAATTTGTTCTCCAAGGAAGGGTATGAAAACTGACACAAAGACACAACCAGATCATTCAAGTAAGAGTCTTAAATCTTGCTTTTGCATTTATTTTTAGGTTTATTAATATTTAATATCTCATTTCAACATTTTGAGCAATTCTAGATTCCTATTATTTGTGTATTTGATAGGATATTTCAACTCAATTTCATATCTATTTTATCGGTAAAGCATGTCATGATCAACATTATAATCATTAGAATCGTGTATTGAGGTAATTACTTGGTCGTTTGATGTTGTAGTTGTTTGTAATTTCATGTTCATACACTTGCTAGGGATGATTTATTAGTTAGGTGTGGTTGGTTGCGTTTGATGTGATATGTGAATGCTTGATATATTCTATTATAATAATCGTAAGTTTAACGAGTTAATGTCATGCTTGATGCAGAAATAATGGATAAGAGTTAGATATCCTTAGTCGATCGAAACTCTCAAGAATGTATAGATGGGTATGAACAATTTTTAGATTTTGCGATTGCAAAATGAACTTTCACAAATTCCTGAGTCAGAGCAAACTGCGGAAGTTCGAGAGAAGATTTTTAAAAAGTTAATAGGAGATGAAAAACGCGGGCGTGTGCTAACTTATGGTCATGGCCCCTCATTTAAAGATGTTTTTGGGAAAGATTCCGAATGTCCGGCAGATATTGCAATACGGAGAGCAAAAGAAAATACAAATACTACAAATGAGCTCCTTCGCGAGGAACTTGCTGCGACGAAAGTAAATATTTCATCAATTTCGGTTGTTTTTTTTTATCATTTCTTTCATGAATCTAATACAACAATCTATTACAAATTTATTGTTTACAGACAAAAATGCAGTCACAAACAGATAACATATGCATGTTTGGAGAAAGCTGGAATTCAACTGCCTATCAACGTCAATCAAGTAATTCATCGACATTATTGTTGATACTTGAAGTTTATTAATTATGTTCAAATTACAAATGAGACAATTAATTGATATTTTTGATTACATGGCAGACATCAGATGTTGGAAGCTCACATAGGCCTCATGTTCAAACATCTTCTCATGATGGATGTTCTCCTGCTCGTCGATTATTCAAAAGTGAACGATCAAAAAGGTAATAATTTAAGTTTTGCTAGAATATCTTAAGTTACCTCCATGTGACCAACTTAAGAGCATCCACCTTCATGATTGTTAATGCTTTTAATATATGTTGACCCTCTAACTTGATAATTTATTCTATCATTGAGTTGAATGACATTTGCTAGCTAAACTACTATTTCAAGAATTGTTAATGCTTTTAGTATATGTTGACCCTCTAACTTTTGATGATTTTTTGAGCTTTTTACTATTTTATGTTCTATACAAATGAAACTCATAAATTTGCACCAATAATTTAAGCACTATGGTTTGAATATATTTGAGTTAGATGATTATTTGATGCATGTTGAAGTTTGTAAAATGTTTAAATTTTTTTGTGAATCTTTAATTTAAGGGCAGGTTCTGCTAAAATTTTGCTAATACATTATGGTTCACTAAAGAAGAATGTATTTGACTTGTAGAATTATTTGATGCAAGTGAAAATTTTCAAATGTTTTAAATTTTTTAAGAATCTTAAATTTAAAGAGAGGTTTAGCTGGAATTTCTGTAATACATTATGATTCATGAAGGTGATTACATTTGACTTGTAGAATTATTTGATGCATGCAGAAGTTTGCAAAACGTTTAATTTTTTTTGCTAATCTTTAATTTAAGTGGAGGTTCTGTTGAAATTTTATTACTACGTTATGATTTATTAAAGATTCTTTTATTTATGTAAGTGTTCAAGTGCAATTACTTATATTTATAACTTTGAAATTTTAGATGCGCAATTGGATGAGACTTCAAAGGGTAAAGATGATGAACTGGAAGAAAGCTTCACATGAAGAAGAAATTGAAGAAACATGGAGTGAAAGCATTGAAGAAAACACGAATTTATTTTATCTTGCTATGTTAGACTTAAGCCATGAAGAAACCCGTTAAAGTTTTATTTTTTTTTCTATGTTAGACTTCTAAATTAAGTATTATCATTTTTTTGGTACTTTGGATTCAAAATCACAAAAATTAAACTTTGAATAAATTGATAATGTCGGCCTTGTAATGCAAGTAAAGTAAATTCTTAATATTTTAATATATGCAATATTTTTATATTGAAAGATGCGAGATAGTTACAACAACTTTTATATAAAAACTTTTTTTTGTTACGGAGCAATTCACATATAAAATATTATTATTTTTTGTCACAAGTACAAATTCGTAACTACATGTGTTTGTGACGGAGAAAGTCTTGTGACGTAAAACATTTTTCTTCGTTGTTTAATGAAACGTTTGTGACGGAAATACAATCGTAATAAAAATGTATTTTTTATGACGTGCAATAATCTCGTAAGTAATATGTCAGAGATCCGTCATAAAAGGTATTTGTCACGCTAATTTCCATGACAAAAACGTTTTTGCAACGGAGTATACGCAACTTTAGTTTTTCCGTGACAATACCGTGACAAAAACTATATGTGACGGAAAAACAACTTGTCCCTATGGAATCGAAGCGGTTACAAAAACTATAATTTCTTGTAGTGTATGTTTCCTAAAAAAGTCCAACCAGTAAGTTTAAACAATTCAACAACACGAAATACAAATAAAAAGTGAAAATATTGGTACTAAAAAAAACATTAATTACTAAAAACTTAAAATTCAAGGAGAGAAGTGTCGAAACTGTACGTACTGATACTGAAAAAAAAAACACACACTGGATAATATGTAAAAAGCTTCTAAAAGTGTAGTTTGTGGTGGCAAAGAAAAGAACACCAACACTTATATATTAGTCTAAGGTATGTAGAAGTCCTATGTGTTTGATTCTATAGTCAACTGATTAATTAATTATATATATTGGTTTCCCTGAGTTATGGGGTGGGGTTGTTTGACTAACTTGAACTAAAGTAATTAAGTTTGTCATCGCCAACAACTGCTGCTCTTTCGTCGTTGATATGTCTGTACTGCGAGATCCCTCTACTCTCCTCAACTTCGACGCAAAACACATGTGAAATTGGTGAGACCAAAATGTTTTCCCTTTAATGATATATATATATATATATATATATATATATATATATATATATATATATATATATATATATATATTCTTCCTCCATCTAGTTAATTGGCTTTTTATATTCATATAGTGAAGTCTGTTGCTAATTTCATTTCTAAATTTACAAATAGAATTAGCAACGGAATCTAACTAAAATGTACACGTGTCCATATCATATTTGTTGCTAAATTTAGCAACTGAATTAGCAACAAAAGTTTAGGCGGGAGAATTTGGCGGGTTAATTAGCAACATATTTAGAAACATGATTTATTCCTTTTCTAAATTCTGTTGCTTTCCGTTTATATTCCATTTGTAAATGGTCAACTTAAAAGTTTGACCAATGGCATTACAGTTCTGTTGTTAATTACATTCAGAATTAAATCCGTTGCTAATTTATGTTTCTATATTGACTATTTTTTGTAGTGCTTGTCCCCGGTAAAGCTAAACATTGAAAAGGATGTGGGTTATCCCGTTCGAGGAGGCATAGTTGCTAAGTAGACTTCGTCTCACCACCCAACCTGGAGGTTGTCCCACCAACTCTTACGAGTACTGCATTTTTGTGTGTATTAAATAATAATAATTTAAGTAAAAATAAAATAAAATAAAATAAAATAAAATAAATATACATATAAAACATAATGATTTATATATAGTGATGAACTTGATAATTCATAATTTTTTTTAATGAGTTAGTTATCACCAAAGTGACCTAGCTATATTTATGAAACACATATTATTAAAAATATTATGGTAGGCCCAAAGATACACAACATTTTTTTTGTAATGTATGTAACTTATTAATTCATTATAATTTTATAATAAATTAAATTAATAAATAAATCAAATATAAAATAAAAATGTAACAGATACCCAAGTGTATCGTACATTTAATTTTAAGAGCATTCTGTTTTTACCCAAAGGAAAAACATAATACTGCTAAATTGTGAATTATTATGTATGTTATATTGATATACATAATAACAATAAATTTCTTTCCACAGCAGTATCTGTTCCCCTGTCGCTTCATTCACAAGCATCGTTTATTCCTATTCTTAATGGGACTAATTTCTCAGAATGGCGCGAACAAGTCCAATTTCACTTAGGTGTATTGGATCTTGATTTTGCATTACTTTCTGAGAAACCTGCTGCTATTACTGTAACTAGCAGTGTTGAGGAAAAAGCTTCCTACAAATCTTTGGAACGCTTGAACAGACTTTGTGTTATGTTTATACGAATAACCGTTGCGGCAAACATCAAGACTTATCTTCCACAAACTGAAAATGTTAAAGAACTGATGATAGTTGTAGAAGAGAGGTTCAAAAGAGCTGATAAGTCTCTTACTGGAACAATTATGGCTGAATTAACCACGTGAAAGCTTACTAGCACATGTAGTATGCATGAACATGTACTTGAAATGAAAAATCTTGCTGCTAAGCTCCAAGGACTTGGAATGAATGTTGATGAATCTTTCATCGTCCAGTTCATATTGAACTCCTTGCCTTCTCAATACGAGTCATTTCAAATTAATTATAACACTATAAATGACAAGTGGAATGTTAATGAATTGTCTAGTATGCTTGTGCAAGAGGAAGCAAGATTGAAACAACAAGAATTGTACTTAACTAATCTCGCGACTCAATGAACTACTAAAAAAGGCAAAGGCTTCAAACATGGTAAACCAAAGTCTATTAATGAGTGTCACGGCCCAAATCTCTAACCCCGTTTTAATTCCTTAATCAGGATCACCGACCCTTGGCGTGGGACCTACACTGTGATACGTGCACCGACCGAGGCACGTGGCCGAGGTATATCGTATTTTTGTATTGATGTGTGCCTAGTGTTATGTATTGTGTAGACTTACTAAGTCATTTTGTACGGTTGTAGGCGTCGAGACAAGAGAGGGGACATGCCTCGATATGCGTGTCGACGCGGGTACTGGGTAGTTGACGGGACCGACTATTAGGTCGGGGAAACGAAAACACACAAAGTGAATAAAATTTTTTCACGTAACTAATATGGAATATATATTGGGTGACTAGCGACACGGTGGTACGCGAATGTCACGGTGCGGACATGAAACCGGGCGTCGAAACACGGGCGAGTGTCTTAGTTGTGTCACAATTAGGTGTCAACACACCTAACACCAGCACAAGTGGCAAAATCAAATTACACCACACTTGTCCAATTCACATACAAGTGTCCCATGCAACACTCGTGTTCACCCACCCCACCTACACCTACACCCCACACAAACACACACACACACACACACACACACACACACACACACACACACACACACACACACACACACACACACACACACACACACACACACACACACAAATACAGACACAGGGAGGCCGAGAGCGAGGAAGAAAAAGAAGGAGCCAGAAAGAGAGAGAGAGAGAGAGACCGGGAGAAAGAGAGAGACCGAGCTCGATGTGAACACAAGGTGAGTGGATTTTCCGTTGATGTTGTGGTTGTTTGTGTTGTTAGCGTCGGGTGGCGAACTCGGACGAACTTTCATGGCAATTCGTCCGAGCTCGAGGAAGGCAGGGGAGTAGTCTCCCTTGCATAGGCGGCCCAACCTAGGATTGGGGATGGATGCCAACCCTAGCGACGAGAGAATAAAAAAAAATTTCTTTCCTCCCGATCGAACCAATAGATGGCCGAGCCTGAACCGGTTCTGGACCAGGGCCGGGTCGGGTCTGACCCATTTGGGTCGACCCGACCCAAACAGAAATAAAAAAAAAGAAGAAAGAAGAGAAAAAGGGAAGAAAAATGAAAGAAAATTTGGAAAAAATTTCGAAAAAAATTGGAAAAAATTGGGGAAAGTTATACGTCGATAAAATAAATAGAAATTGATAAAATTCTATGAAAAGAACATATGTGGGAATGTCGGCGATGTTTAAATTGAGCTTAAACCCCCTATACTTGAACTAATGAGACACCAAACTCAGGAACCTAGGAAAAAGGGTACGGGAGAGCGAATACAAGATTTGGAGTTACGGGATGCCAGTAAAGCTAGGAATTTACTTTGTTATTGTGAGTATACCCAATGACAATTTTACTTGGCATTTCATTCCTATTAATTGTTGTTCTTGTATAGTCCTTTTAACTATTTTGCCTTTGTACTCTTATATCATGTGTTCTTTGTGTCTATGCTCACTTGATGAGTCTAGTTTGCATGATATCCATTCATTTGATTTGACTCATTGATTCTATCACATGCTATGTCTATTCTTGTTGTTTCAAATGTGAATTGAATGATAAATAACATGCTATTAGGCTAGTGAATATCTTATAAATTTTTAAGAGGACTTGTATTCCTTATTTGTTTAGGTGTGTAGATGTGTCTATGCCTTGATAATCCATACTTGGTATTTCTTGAAATTTAAAAAGTAATTTTTGCATTTAGGTCCCGTACTCGATCGAGGTGTGCGCGAATCACGGGGTTAGAGTCCTTGGGGATGTCGGCACATATTACTTGACACTGTATGACACTCGGGGTTAGAGTCCCTGAGGTGGTCTGCGCATCGGGGTTAGAGTCCCTGGGACACTGTATGACACTCGGGGTTAGAGTCCCTGAGGTGGTCTACACACCGAGGTTAGAGTCCCTAGTAACACTTGGGTTAAAGTCTCTTGTGCTATATGATTATTGGGCCGGAGTGGCACGTTTCACTGCCGATCGGACCTAAATCACCACTACTTAGCCTAGTGTCAGTATCACTTGTTTAGCTCTGGTATTTACTCGCATATGGTTTATTTTCCAGTTTTCCATTTATATGCTTTTAAATACCATTTGAATATTTGGAAATGCAACTTAAACTTTTCATCGAGGATTATTGTTTTATTCTTGTACTCACTTTCCTTTTTATGATGGTGGGTGTAGAGTCGTTTACCAGCAGGCCGGGCAAAGAGAAGATCGACGATTATCCCTGAGCCCGCGGCGCGTCACTGTATCGATTGTAGGTCTTCTTTTGATATTTGAATTATATATGTTACATACGTCTTTCAGATACTATTTGGGGTGATATATTGGGTTGAGCGTTAGTTCCCCGACTTGACTTAGAATATTTTGTTGTTTCAATACATTTTGAGGACTTTATATATGTGATGTCATTTCTTGGTTTCCATTCTTAAAATTTTACAAATGGCTTCCGCGTAAGTTACTCATTGCTTCTGCATAATCAATAAGACTTTCGTTATTAATTTATTTAATAAAAAGTTTTAATAAACTGTAAATTTTATAAATTGGTAGGACTAGTGATTAGTTATCATGAACACAAGAAAAGAGGCGTCTAGATTGTAAAGGCTGACTAATACGTAGTTAATTCCTACATAGATATGATTAGGGATTAATTATGGGATTAGGCCGGGCGGTGCCCTAGATTAGGAGAAGGGCCGTCACAGTTGAAATCAAAGCTTTAGGTTTAGGCGAACCTAGGGAAAAGTTTAATGGCTTAAGACATTGTGATACCAACGTCACAGTTGGTATCATAGACCAGGTTATTAGAACCTTAGGGATAAATAAAAAAAAACACGAATTCGTATAAAACACAAATCTTAGAAGTGGAAACCAAATGATCCTTGCCTAGGAACTATTTTGTTGGGAATTGAGTGAAGGTGAGCTCGGGTGTTTTCTTTATATACATGTTAATTGCTATATGTAAAGGAATACAAGGTACGTCTCGTAGTAGCTAATTCACGTACATTTGTCAACATGCAGACACCGATGGCGGATTCGCGCGACGCCGGAGACACTGGAGCTAGCGGCAGTCAACCTTCCACCGTATAAGTTGATGATTTTCAAAGGTTGTCTAACCGGATGACCGCTCATGAGAGACAGATCGCCGAGTTCATCGCCTACATGTCGGCACAGATGACTACACTGGTTTCGACCGCCCCCGTCACCACAACTACTACTACAACACCCCCGACCACAGAGACTCCTACTACACCAGCCACTACTACTACTACTACTACTACTGCAGAGGCACGAGCACCAGTACCACCCGTAGAGCAAGCGATACCATGTCCAACAGCACTACCGGTCATCACGGTACCGACAACAGGAGCAGTAGTAGACACGCTCATACCGCTATATCTGACGCCAAGCTAGTGAAGGAGTTCATTAGACTCAGACCGACGTATTTTTCGGGAAAGATGGACCACGATAAGATCGAGAAGTGGATCATATCACAGGAGAAGCTGCATCTACTACTTGGTATTGAGGACAGACTCCAGCCAGTTCTTTCATACTACACATTAGATAAGGGTGCTGATGTTTGGTGGTGCACTACAGTGGCGAGTCGAGGCAGTTTCACTTCATGGGCATACTTCAAAGTAGAGTTCTACAAGCAGTATTTTCCAGCTTTGATGTTGCAAGAGGTTGAAGAAGAAGTTTATGAGCTTGAAACAGGCCGAGGGGGAGACAATGATGATGTATCGCGACCGATATGGTTACATGAGGCAGTTCGCGAGAGACTTGGTGAAGAATGACGCAGATGATGCCTTCTACTTTGGAGATGGACTAAGGCCAAATATAGCTAGACACATCGTTGGCACCGGGACTCGCACTCTGCAGGAGATCTATGAGAGGGCACTCGCCCATGAGACTTATGAGTTGGGCAGAGAGGAGGAGAGAGAGCGCATAGGGTTACAATCAGGGTTCAAACTACGACAGGAGGCGGAGGGGTAAAGGACAGAGGAGAGGGGATAGTGGTACACAGAGGGGTGGGGCACCTGTTGTCCCTAGTTCAGTAGTGCCCTACGCACCTCACCCTGCACCCACATAGACATATGGCAGAGTTCCCTTACCATCTTCCACCAGACATGCATTACCAGTTCCACCGGCACCGCGATAGCAACAGCCGCAGGGTGACCGAGACAGAATTAGAGGCAGGGATGGACCACGACAGGGTCGTAAACAATTACAGGGACATGCGCAACAAGCAGGGCAGCGTCGTTAGATCACCTGCTGGAGATGTGGTCAGGCGGGACACATGTCTAGGGAGTGCACACGGCTGGCAGCATATCCCCCACAGCAGGGCAGAGAGAGAGTTCACATGGTCGCACAGCTAGATGCTGGAGCGACACGCACCCTCATCGAGGGTACGGTTTCCGTTTATGGTAGAGACTTATATGCATTGTTTGACTCTGGATCCACTATTTCTTTTATTGTTGGTCGCACGGCATGCATATTAGGATTGACACCTATTAGGCTTAGCATACACCTGATTTTGAGCACCGCAGCCGGGGATAGGGTTTACCCTAATAGTTTAGTTCGGGGATGTCCGGTAGAGATAGGCATGTTAGAGTTACCGGTAGATTTTAGAGTCCTCGAGATGCTAGAGTTCGACGCGCTGCTAGGGATGGATTAGTTGTCAGCCTACCACGCACACATCGACTGTTTCAGTAAGTCTGTCATATTTGAGATTTCGGGACGTCCGATGTTCGTTCACCGAGGTAGTACACCGAGACTCAACACCACGAGAGGTCGACTTGCATCCAGTGAAGAGATGGAGGCTCTGGTAGCGTTGTACGCTGTAGCAGAGAGTCAGGGACCCAGACCAGAGGAGATATCGATTGTTCGAGACTTCCCATATGTCTTCCCAGAGGATTTACTTGGATTGCCACCACCACGAGAGGTAGACTTCATCATAGACCTAGTACCGGGCACCAGACCGATTGCGATACCGTCGTACCGCATGGCTCCGAGGGAGTTGGAGGAGTTGAGGACTTAGCTTAAGGATTTGGAGGAGAAAGGATTCATCACAACTTCGATGTCACCGTGGGGAGCGCCAGTTTTGTTTGTGAAGAAGAAGGATGACAGTTTGAGACTATGCAACGACTACAAGCAGTTGAACAAAGTGACAGTCAGAAACAAGTACCCACTTCCGTGAATAGACGATTTATTTGATCAGCTGAGAGGAGCACAATATTTCTCCAAGATAGACCTGAGATCGGGGTATCATCAGCTTAGGATCAGGGATGAGGATAGGTCCAAGACAGCATTCAACACCAGATATAGACACTACCAGTTCACGATCATGCCATTCGGGCTGACCAACGCCCCCGCCGTATTCATGGATTTGATGCACCGTGTACTTAGACCATATCTTAACCACTTCGTGATAGTCTTCATTGAAGACATCTTGATATACTCGAGGACCAGTGAGGATCACGAACAACACCTCAGAGAGACGTTGCAGACATTGAGGAAACACCGACTTTTCGCTAAGTTCAACAAGTGTGAATTATGGCTTTCAGAGGTCAAGTTCTTGGGGCACGTTGTTGGAGCAGCAGGGATTGATGTAGATCCGGCCAAGATTCAGACGATCATAGATTGGCCGTCACCGACATCAGTACCGGAGATCAGGAGTTTCCTGGGGTTAGCAAGATATTATCATAGATTTGTGAATGATTTCTCGAAGATCGCTTCTCCGATGACGAGGCTGACGCATAAGGATATTGCTTATGAGTGGACTGAGAAGTGTGAGGCTGCATTTACTCAATTGAAGAGGTAATTAACTACCACGCCAGTGTTAGTACTGCCAGAGGCTGGACATGAATTTTTAGTGTACACAGATGCTTCTTATATGGGTCTAGGTTGTGTGTTGATGCAGGGTAGCGGTGTCGTGGCATACGCATCGAGACATTTAAAGATACATGAGAAGAACTACCCCACACACGATCTAGAGTTGGCAGCGATTGTATTTGTGCTTGATAAGTCAGTATTTATAGATTTTTAGCAGTTTATTTTAGTATATTTAATTATTAAAAGTATTTAAAATATATATTTAATTATATTTTTGGTCATTTTTAGATAAAACGGAGTGCGCGGTTGAATTCGTGGCGAAACAATACTCAAAATGAAGTATTTACTTGCAGTGATCGGATGCCAGACAGTTTGCCTCGAAATACGCGTTGCGCAGTGTGTCGAAAAGCATACAGGATATTTCAGCCAATAAGGTGATGACATGTCAGCGTTTGACCAATCGGGTGATGACACGTCAGCGCCACGCGTCACGGCAGCTGCACAACAGCATGTCACTCATTGGTTCTCCTCCAATCATACGCTGACACGTTGCGTCTACACATCGTCCCTACCAATCACGGGCTGTCGCGTCAGCACCACAAGGCCATGTCACACACCGCCTTATTTTCTCATCGCACAACTTCCATCGATCTGCCTCGAGATCCTTACCCGCACAAACTCCCAAAATTTCGTCGAGCCGCACGATTTTTCTCCGAGCCACGTGGTGTCACGTGGCATGATCTCACTCCCGGCGGATCACATTGACGTGTTTCAGCCAACCACGTGATGCCACGTGTCGCTGAGTCACCACACACATAACATAACGCACAGTTCTCGACGAATCAGGCGGCGCCAAGTAAGCGGCGGTGACAGGGGCGGTCCAATGGCGTTCCGACATGTCAGTGCGGCAAGAAAATACAGCGAATCACGTGCAGACACATGGCAGAGTCTGATTTTTTATCTAAAAACACCCCTACGATGCTCATCGACGCACGAGTCACGTCCCTAACCCTTAAAATTAGTATTCGAGACCAATTTGGAGTGCTTTTATATATTAGGAACCTAGGTATTATTAGAAGAAGAATCAATTATTATTTTTTAGAGAGATCTATTATTAGTTTTTAGTATAGATTTTCTACGATGATGTCTGGCTAATCAATTTCTTGCTTAAGTTGAAGGGGAAGCAAGTCGGAATTATGGATTCATAGCATATTATATGAGATATTTTATTTTATTATTTAATTAATTTAATTTCTCTTATTTTATTGTTGTTGATTTTAATTATTATGATTTAGATCTATGGTATGTATATGGTCAGTGCATGCTTTTAGATTGATAATCTAATGTTATTTGGAATATTAGTATCCGTGTAATTATGCTTTTAGACCAATAAAGTAACAAACATTCACCCGTTTGCCGTAAAACCCTTTCGGTTCTTGAGTGTTCAACAATTGAATCTAGGTTAAATTGGTAGCGGTTGTGACTCGGTTATCTAGGATTAGTGTTCCATAGATCCATATTACTGTGGTTAGTGTGTTAAACCTGATTAGCGGATGTCTAGGGTTATACATTAATTAGGGAAGTAGTTAGTGGCGGACGTCCTGGCTATCGAGATTAGGGGAACTAGGAATTTATGTCAGATGTCGATTTTCTATAGCTAATTTAGGAGAATTTAAATTAATAATTTTTAGGGAAAGATTAAAGACTATGATTGCTATTGGATCTTGATTCTGATTTGTGGAACTAGAGATTTAGGTGTTATTTAGGCATTAATTAGGTGTTAATTGATTATTAATTAATTGTTTTAATAATTAGTTAGTTGTTTTATTTTATTTAATTTAGTTAAATTAGTTAGTTTAATTAATATTTATTTTAAAACCTCAATTTTCCTTTTTTGTTATTTTAACCTAAGAAAGACAACCAGTCTCTATGGAATCGACCATTTGCCACTATTCTACAAAATAGTTGGTTTAGGAAACTTTACTTTATTGACGTGTTCGGCGCGCGTCAGCGCTGAAGACTTGGAGACACCTTTTGTATAGAGAGAGATTCACACTCTTCACTGATCATAAAATGAGATCATCTGTGAAGAATAAATGTGAAATACATACATCCAAACCAAACTTGGGGGGAATCCAAAGCCTTTTCTCCACAACATCCAATATAGCATGTGCAAGGCGTTCCATACAAAGAACAAAAACATAGGGCGAGACCGGATCTCCATGGCGTATTCCCCTGCTGGAACTAAAAGTAGGGGATACCTCCCCATTCCATAATAACTGAAAAGGGCTAGAGGTTAGACTACTACGAATCACTTTAGACAACACTTTTAGCACTCTAACATCCTTCAGAGTGTCTGCAATGAAGTTCCAGCTTAATCGATCATTTCTCCAGGTCGATTTTTATTGCAAATTTGCAATCCATTCTTTAGCACCCTAAAGGTTACGACCAAGACCACCAAAATATTATCCGTAATATGTCTACCCTCAATGAAACTAGTTTGAGCCAAGTTTATGAGGAAGGGCATAACACCTTTGAGTCAGTTAGACAATACTTTAGTGATCAATTTGTAGCTAATCGTACATAGACTAATTGGTCGGAACTGGTAGAGACTCACTAGGGCCTCCACTTTCGGGACAAGAGTGATGAGAGACTTATTAATAGAGGCCTCCACTTTGCCACCTTCGAAACAATCACGGACCATCTTGCAAAGAGAACTTCCAATGTGTGACGGCTTGCTTAATTTAAAGATTATTTAATTATTTAATTTCATACTACAACTCAGCTCAGACCCTTATGGACATCACGGATTAGTCTAGGGCACGCCTACCGAAGTACGATTTATAATGTTATATTTGAGTGATGCTTGTTTATTATGATTGTTTTACTATGAATTATAGCATTACACCATGTGTAACATTGATTATCGCGTTTTACGTGAGTTACAAGTGTGGCGAATAACGCCTCGAGATGCGTGCGACACGGGGTACGGGAACGTGATAGCTTAGACGCATAAATTATCAATATACAATGATATTCTAAGTTACATAATCAAACAAACTTGACCCAAGTTGAACAAATACTCAAAAATGGACTCGACGCGCCTCGTGATGCGTGACAATACCAGGTAGTTGGTTAGACAAGTACCTAGCCTAATTTTTGAATGTGTATTTCATATAAACATTTGGCTAGACTAATGTGACCAAACAATAGGCTTATGGTAATTTAAATAGGCTAAGCTAATTAAGTCATTAATGTGCCTTTGTAATTAGGCTAAATAGGGAATTTTGCCCCCAGTAAGAAAAGTATTTAGAAAACCCTATATTGACTTATTAAATTGACACATGTGTGACACAAGTTTGGCTGGATTTAATGATAGCCCTCGATGGACCTCGAGATGTTTGTGTTTAAAACTTGATGTAATTAGGCTAAATAGGAATGTCTCTTCAGTATGCATATACCTTAGTTCATGTAGAGAAAAGAGAAGGAGTAGCTGACGTTGGAGAATTGCAAGGGTTTCAAAGATAAGTGGAGAGAGATTTGTGCAAGGATTCAACACATCAAAGTTTAAGTAATCAAATCTTCATCATTTCTTATAGATTTTCATGCTTTAGGTGCATCAATGCAAGCTTAATTTGGGGGTTTTTGAAAAAAAAAAAATTCAAGTAATCTCCTATTGTTTTTAGACTCAAAATGGTGAATTGCAACTCTGATTTCCATTAATTCGAGTTTTGATTGAGTTTTGTTTAATGTGTGTTAATGGTTTAGGGTTTAATGGTCATACATGCATATTGAAGTTCTTAGTGTTCTCGATGAATAATGGATTGCATGTTGATGGTAATCATGATTTGATGATTTCTTGTTGTTGTTGATTGGCAAAGGAGAAAGAAAATGAAAAAGAAGAAACAAAAAAAAATGTTTTGGGACGCCCTCATCACCCCCCCTCTCGGCCTGGCCCAACGACCCAGGGCCCGGTTCAGGTGGGCCTAACCCCATTAAATTATAAAAAAATATTTTACATTAAAATAAATACAATAAATTATAGAAAAATATGTAAAAATAAATAAAAATTTCAAAAAATTCGAAAAAATCATAAAAACATGAGGAATTGAAAAAAAGGTATAAAATTGGGTTTCGAGATATATTCAGGTATTTGACACCCCGTGTAACCAAAAAATAAATAATGTGTTATAACTAAAAATTAGAATAAAAATTCTAATTTTTTTTTTGTTCCTACAACATAAAATCAATTAATGCGACCATAAATTATTAAAACTTGTATGTAGGACACTCGAGGCCTAGGGAAGCTTAGGGAATGACGGACGAGTATTCCAGGGACGAGCTTGTTGCTTTGTGGTTTCGGTCGTGCCTTAGGCTAAAAGTGAGAATTTCTCCGTAAGTCGATGATTCGAGAGATGGTGTCGTGAGGAGTTAACTCCGACATAGATTCCTCTTCTTTGAGGAAGTTGGTTGGGAGTTGTATGACCAACAGGGTTCCTCATTGACCTTGGAGCGGTGGCGGGGAGTTACTTCGTCACCAGACTCTCCTCGATCCAGTGTTATTAGTCCCACAATTCGACAGATATATTCCACACTCCGTCCGACATTATTGCTTTTCTAGCGTCTTATCTTCATGCTTATTATCTCTTTTCATGCATTTCTTATTGCCTAGCATGATTTGTAGCTGCTTTATTTACATTTTTATTAAATGCAACTTGCATTTCTTCTGGGATTTACTCACTCGACTTGTCATCAATTTTTGCATGGATGACTGATTGCAGATCCTACAACGAGCCAGAGGAAGGCCGTACGTGGTGACTTCATTTGATTGAATTGGGACTCTAATTGTTCCCATAACTAACGACGGGGGATTAAATTGGGACTGCCGTAATCTGCGGCGAAATCGAAAGATGCATTTAGACCCTATTGTATCCTCATATGAATCGGCTGCCAATGGTTACGAAGGACTGTGATTGTAATCTCATCCCTCCATAGTATCCAAATTCCTCCAGAGAAACCCCGAGCTTCAACCCTATGAGATCGATTGAAGTGAAGGCGTTTAATCAATTTATCAGCTTGGAGTCCACTGATTCTAGTTTTGACCAACACCACTATCATAAGCTTATGAAGCTTGATAATAGACTTGAGATATCGTTCAAAGGCCCTGTTCCCAGCACCCTGGCAATTCCACACAATGATTGGAATTAACATTAAAATTACTAGGAGGGGAAGGGGGATACCCGATAGATCGACATCAATGTTCCCCCAAAGGGAGAGATGTAGCTGTGTCTGATCCCAAAACCTCCACTTGGGGTGATTTTAGGGCAAGAGTATCAATCCTCGCATATGGAGTAGCCGACTTCTTCAATTTAACTCCCTGCCTTTTGATATAGAGGTGGCCCTTCACATTAATAAGCTTTGAAGAATCCGGGGGGCGGCCCGTCATGCTCGCAACACGTATCAGAGGCAGACTAAAGCCACCACCCAACCTCGTTGTTGCCTCTCTATCAACTAGAACCGCAATCGAGTGATGGGCTTCATTGAGACATCGCAATTCTTTGTTTCCAGCGAAGGGGAAAGATCGCTCGTCCCCTCCGTTGGGACTGTTGGAGCAGATGGCATTGATATAGAGGATGTGGGGTAGGGCTGGCGTCTACGTGTTTAGGAATTAATGGGGTATGGGCCGAAGAGTCAGGGTAAGTGTTCTTTGCAGGTCCAGATAGGAAAACAGTGGTGGTCGTTGTTAACTTTTGCTGGTTGGGGGCAATAGGAGTGATTTCTCTGGGCTTGGCGGAAGGACCCGCTCTGGGAGTATCCATGGGCCTAGTTGATGTTTCGTGTCGAGATTAGACAATAGGCCCGATCTCTACACTAACTTCCTTTGCTTTATGGGTTTTGTTTGGATTGGCTTTTTGGGTTGGTGTTGATATAGCGTTAACAATTTCTTCACCGTTAGGAGTTGCCAAAATGGGTTCAGCAGGAGATTTTGAAACATTAGGAATGTTTCACTCATCCGAAGTTGCCAATACATCAAAACGGGACTGTCCAATCACCGGATTTCTCTGATTTCCTGCGATTTGTACTGCAGGATCTGCCGTCTTCGATCTTAGCCTTCGCACATGTCGAGACACATGAATCTATGGATCGGTCACTTCGTCAGATTTTGGCGAGGGGGCAGGTTCAGATACGATAGAAGATGCCTCAGCTTTAACGACCTGCTGACGATTCATGAGTGCAAAAGGACAAACGTTGTTAATATGACCATAACTGCGCATTTATAGTAAATAATTGGCAGTCCCTCATATTCGATTGTATGAAGTTTACCGTCGATATACATTCTCCATGGGAGAGGTTTACAAAAGTTGAGCTTAACCGCGACCCTGGCAGACTGTCCTCGTGTTATAGTTTGACGCAGCGGAGATCTTCTAAACCTATTGAACGAATCCACGAACAACTCGATTTAGTCAGAACTTAAACCAAAGTTTGAAAATTCTTTTATTTCACCAAAAAACTGCGACTTACATCTAATATGTCGCTTAAATAGCGAAACCCTAAAATTTGCCAAAAATAGTAAAAAGTCCAAAAAGCTCTAAAGCCCTAAACTGGAAACTAGACTAACGACAATAAAAACGGAAATTCATAATGAAAGTTATAAGCTAAACAAAACTTTCTTAAAATAGTAAAATTACAGTTTCGGAGGGCGAAACGATGGAATTTCGCCAAAAATGTTGTAGCCACGGCGTAGCCGTGACCCGTGATTTCCACGCCGTTTCCAATCAACCCATGCCCCCGGAACGCCAAAACTCAAACGCTCGAACTTCACCGAAATTACCAAAATGTCATCCTATCATATCTTTCCATCATATTTTTTCAAGAATTTGCAAGCTAATTCTTGGACTTCATCATTCTCCCCAGGGTGGACAGAATTCGCCAATTGAATTGTCATCATCAGACGTATCCCCATAATAGGGAACAAGATGCTTGATATTAAATACATCAGCCGTGCGAATATGACTTGTCAACTTCAATCTGTAAGCATTAGGATTAATTTTCTCAAGAACCTCCACAGGACCAATCTTCCGAACTGACAATTCGTTGTAGTCACCCACAGAGAATCGGTCTTTAGTGAGAACTGCCCACACAAAGTCACCCACTTCAAACTCCACGTGACTCCTCTTTCGATCTGCATATTGTTTGTACTTGTCAGCAACCTTGTGCAAGTTATCTTTGACATATTGATGAATCTCTTGCAGCCCACTAACAAAGTCTTCTGCCTTGCCATGCCATCTAGTCTTACTTGGCACTGGTAACAGATCAAGAGGACCTCGAGGTAGTACTGAATACACAACCTGAAAATGACTAAATTCGGTACTCCGATTAACAGCATGGTTGTGTGCAAATTCTGCTTGGCTCAACTTGAAGTCCCAACTCCTGACATTCTCACCCACCTAGCTCCTCAAAAGATTTCCTAACGAACGGTTGGCAACTTCAGTTTGCCCATCTGTTTGCGGATGATAAGCACTGCTAAATTTTAGCTGCGTGTTCACCATAGCCCACGAACTGCGCCAAAAATGGCTAAGGAATCTAGTGCCCCAATCTGAAACAATCGAGGTAGGAAGGTCATGCAATCTATACACCTTCCGAAAGAACAACTGAGCCACATTTACATCATCTGTGGTCTTCTTGCATAGAATGAAGTGAACCATCATGGAAAAACAGTCAACCACCACAAAAATATAGTCATTTCCCCGTTGTGTTCTAGGTAACCCAGCACAAAATCCATGCTAATATCAACCCACGACTGTCTTAGAATGGGCAAAGGCATATATAGACCTGCATTAGTTGCGGTACCTTTCAAAACCTAGCAAGTCCGGCACCTCTGCACATATTTGTCCACTTCCTTGCGAATGGTAGACCAAAAGTAAGAGACCTGCCCCTGCTGCAAAGTGCGATCATGCTCAACATGTCCCTCTCCATGCAACTCTCTAATAATCAGCAATCTCAGGCTGCAATTAGGAATGCAAAGCTGGTTGCCCCGAAATAAGAAACCTTCATGGAGTGTGTAATCAGTACGCTCCCCACTCCGCACCTTCTCCACAATAGTAGCAAAGAAAAGATCAGTAGTAAACAAATCAGAGAAGGAGGAAAACTCGGGTACCTCAATGGTCATGCTGCTCAACAAACGTTTTCGTCTGCTCGGGGCATCAGCAACTCTATTGGTCACACCAGACTTGTGTTTCACCACAAAAGTAAAGCGCTCCAAATAGGCCACCCAGGAAACATATCTGGCCGAGACCTTGTTTTCCCCATGTAAGTGTCGCAATGCCTAATGGTCCGTAAACAACACAAACTCTCTGTGGAAAAGATAATGCCGCCAATGCTTCACGGCTTGTATCACTGCATAGAACTCCACATCGTATTTGCTATACCTCAACTTCGCCCCAGACAACTTCTCACTGAAATAGGCAGCAGGCCTATTATTCTAACTCAAGACAGCTCCAATGCCTACCTTGGATGCATCACTATGCAACTCAAAAGGTAAGTGTAAATCTGGCAACACTCAGAATGGGTGCAGTGGTTAACCGCACCTTGATAAGTTGTAATGCTTCATCTGCCTCGTTGCTCCACCCAAACTTCACGCCCTTCATACAGTCTGTAATTGGGGATATGATACTGCTGAAGTGTGGAATGAACCGGCTGTAGAAGGAAGCCAACCCATGAAAGCTACGAACCTCCGTGACGGTGGTGGGTCCAGGCCAAGTGCGGATGACTTCTACTTTAGACTCATCAACCTGCAACCCTTCTCCAGAAATGACATAGCCTAATAAAAGGACATTCGGTGTCAAAAATGAATACTTCTTCATCGCAGCATAGAACTTCTCCCTGCGCAAGATAGTCAGAACATCTCGCACGTGTTGGAGGTGTTCCTCGTCGTTAGTACTGTATATCAATATATCATCAAAATATACCACAACACACTTGCCTATCGAAAGTCTCAAGCTCTGGTTCATGACTCTCATGAAGGTGTTAGGTGCGTTTGACAGCCCAAACGACATGACTAACCACTCATACAGCCCCTCCCTGGTTTTAAAAGCAGTCTTCCACTCATCCCCAACTCTAATGCGAATTTGGTGATACCCACTCTTCAAATCCAATTTTGTAAAAATTTTACTCCACTCAATTGGTCAAGTAAATCATCCAAACGAGGAATAGGAAAGCGATACCCGATAGTAATCTTGTTGATTGCTTTACTGTCCACACACATCCGCTAGGAGCCATCTTTCTTTGGTGTAAGGAGGGCTGGTACTGCACACACGGATGAATCCCTTCGCTAATAACACTTCAACCTGTCTACGCAACTCCTCATGCTCACTGAGACTCATTCGGTAGTGTGGTCTAATAGGTAGTGACGCACCAGGTTCAAGGTTAATCTGATGCTGAATATCACGCAATGGTGGCAGTCCTTCTGGCATCTCATCAGGGAAAACATCACAAAACTCTTTCACAATAGGAATTGCAGCTTTAGGAACATCAACATCTCTATCTACGTCCTTTCCCATTATGATGTAAACTATATCAGAATCCTGTAATTCATCTTCAAATCTTGCCAAAGACAGCAAGCTGCTAGATTCTTTAGTAGGCTTAACTTCCTCCGGATCCTTGGCGGGTACTAGCACAATCTTCACTCCCTTGAATATAAGGGTGTATTTATTGGTTCTGCCATCATGTACAACTCCCCTATCGAATTGCCAAGGACGTCCACAAGCATCCATAGCCACAACATCACACCAGACCGAAATCCTTGTAGTTAGCACCAATAGAAAAAGTCACCAAGGCGCGCTTCGACACCTTCACCTCACCACCCTTCTTCGGCCAAGCTAGCTTGTAGGGCCTGAGGTGTTGTTCAGTTGAAAGGCCCAACTTCCGAACCGCTTCAACTGAGATGATATTCTCGCGACTGCCTGCATCAATCATGAACCTACACACCTTCCCTAAGATGGTACACTTAGACTGAAAGATGTTATTCCGCAGCTACTCATCATTAGTGACAGCTCTAGGAGTCATACAAGAACGCCTCACAACCAAGGCGGTACCCACATCTCCTGTCACGATCTCATCTTATGTGTTGTCAGAAGTATCAAAGGCTGGTTCTGCAGTGATGTTGGCCTCTTCCCCTTCGTCTTCCTCTTCGTTCTCAATAAAGAGAGCTTTCTTCCCTTTACATTCTGACTTCCTGTAACCAACTTCGCCACAACCGAAACATTTAATCCCACGAATGCTAGGTCTGTTCGTGCGGTTTTACCTCCAGTATTGGCTGTCCCAACACTAACATTATTGGAAGCATTACTCACACCCCAACGATGTTGTTTCTCCACTAACAATGCTCGCTGGTGCACTGCAGATAAGGAAGTCGGATCAAACATGTTGACGACATCTTGGATATGCACCCTCAGTCCACCAATATATCGCGCCACTAATTGGTCATTAGTCTCCTGCAGTTCGTTTATAGCGACTAACTGATAAAACTCAGTAGTGTAATCATCTACTGACTTTGCCCCTTGTCTCAGATTTCGTAACCTCTGATACATAATGCGTTAGAAGTTGTAGGGCAAGAACTAAGCCCGTAAGTGTTTTTTCATCTTCTCCCACGAGGTGATCTTCGTCTTTCCATTCCTATTCCGCATCAACTTCTGTTGTTGCCACCAAGCCGTGACCCTGTTGCGGAATCTGGTCACAACCAGTTGCACACGCATGTCTTCGGGCACACCTTTGAACTTTAGGACTTCTTCAACCGACGCCAGCCAATCCAAGAATTCTTCCGGTTGAAGGGTGCCATGGAATTCTGAGACCTCCGTCTTCATCCCAGACTCCCACCGCCTGCGATCATCCTCAACTGCACGCGGCCTGTAGCGCCTCCTCGGTGCCTCAACATACTCATCATCCCGTTCGATAGAAGAATCCCCTACAGGTTCATCACCAATAGGTTCCCTTCGATGGTTACGGACACGATCCATATTCTGACCCAACAACTGATCGATTCTGGCAGTTAATTGTTCTACCACCGCGCCCATGCGTTGGTCAATTATTTGCCCAATTTGTCGATTCATATTGTCACGGTCATACACTTCCTCGATACGTTGCTGGTTCCTCTTTGGCGGCATGATTTCTCCAATCTCGCTGAAGTAGGCTCTTATACCAACCGACGCAGCGGAGACCTTCTAAACCAGCTTGAACGAATCCACGAACAACTCGATCTAGGTCAGAACTTAAGCTAAAGTTCAAAAATTCTTTTATTTCACCAAAAAACTGCGACTTACATCTAATAGGTGGTTTAAATAGCGAAACCCTAAAATTTGCCAAAAATAGTAAAAAGTCCAAAAAGCCCTAAAGCCCTAAATTGGAAACTGGACGAAAAATAGAAACAAATGCCTCAAATGACAATAAAAATGAAAATTCCTAATGAAAGTTATAAGCTAAACAAAACTTTCTTAAAATAGCAAAATTGCAGTTTCGGAGGGCGAAAATATGAATTTCGCCGAAAAACGTCGTAAGACCCTGCGTAGCTGTGACTCATGATTTCCACGCCGTTTCCGATCAACCCATGCCCTCGGAACACCGAAACTCAAACGCCCGCACTTCACCGAAATTACCAAAATGCCTTCCTGTCATATCTTTCCATCATATTTTTCAAGAATTTGCAAGCTAATTCTTGGACTTCATCATAATCAATCTTGATGAACTCGCCGACCTCCTCCCATATGGACCGTAGTACGTTTTTATGATAGTAATGGAAAGGAAGTCAAGGAAAATGAATCCATGCCGCTACCGAAGAAACATTTACCTCCCTTGTATCAAATTCGAGATGGTATGGTCGAACTAGGAGATAATGTCCAAGGATTGTCCACAGTCCTTCCAAGAGAGCTGAGTGACAGTCATCCATAAGATCAAATCTGACCATAAAGTATCCATTCTCGGCATTCGTCACCCTCATACGCCCTGTAGGGTTCCACATATTCTTTAATCTATCTGCCATTGTCCGAAAGCTTATTGTTCTGCCAAGTAGACGCACCATAATAGTACTATCCATTGCTTCCACTATTTGTTTGCGAACCCTCTCCGAAAATGAGATCGAACGAATGTTATCCTTCATCTCTTTACGTATATCTTCCATCCAAATCTCGATTTCATTGCCCACAATAATTCCTGTCATCATGTCGTCTTCATTATTCTGAACAATATCTCTAATGGACGGAAGGGAAACATTGGCACCTCTCTGCCCACTAACTGCCTACTCAAGATTTCTGACCTTTTTGGTAGATCTTTCTTTCTCGAGTGACAATGTCGGGGGAGACAGAGTTTCAGTTGGAGTGTCAACCTCCATTGGCTTTCTTGATGTCCACTTTGTTGTTGTTGACGCTGCCTATTAGAGATGCAGTTTGACGTTGCATTTTAGACATCCTCTACTAGAACATCTAGAAGTTTGAGCTAGACATATATAGTCTTAATTTGTACGTCGCTCGTGTCAACTTCGAATTGTTATGATAGACTTTATTAATTTGCAATAATTAAAGAAACATTTTTCTGTTATAATGTCTATTGTATCCTACCTAACACACATTTCTTTGAATTCATAATGAAACTTCTGTCACTACAAAAAAAACAGCAAATCAGAAACGGAATTAAAAACGGAAATAAGTTTCGTTTCTAAATCAGAAACGGAATTAGAAACGGAATAAGTTCCGTTTCTAAATTAAAAAGTTAGCGACGGAATTGAGACGGAAACATTCAGAGACGGATTTGAGACGGATCAGAGACGGAATTAGAGACGGAATTAGAGACGGAATTAAATTCCGTCTCTGAAAAATGGCGCCAACATTCCCACCAAATTTTTCATTTCTTATGACCGTTCATCATTCCTCGAGATTTGTATGTGCTTGGATCATGGCACCCCCTCATCTTTCCCCCACCCCACCCCTCCAACAAAACACCCGAAATCCCTAAATCAGTCTCACGAAAAAACCCCAAATACCTAAATCTGTCTCCGTCTCGTCCAAAATCATTCGATCGTCTCGTCCCCAAACGTCCATCCCGTTCGATCGTCTCGTCTCTT
This sequence comes from Stephania yunnanensis, assembly GCA_039657365.1. NCBI lineage: Eukaryota > Viridiplantae > Streptophyta > Magnoliopsida > Ranunculales > Menispermaceae > Stephania > Stephania yunnanensis. Next base: position 44,237,403 of record CM077585.1, on the reverse strand, counting down.
CGTCTGGTCGTGCTAGCTGGTCTCTCTGCTGTCTCTGGTCTCTCCGTCTCGTCGCGCTGGTCTCCGTCTCTCCGTCTGGTCGTGCTAGCTGGTCTCTCTGCTGTCTCTGGTCTCGCCGTCTCTCTGGTCTCTCCGTCTCGTCGCGCTGGTCTCCGTCATCGGCCCTCAACTCTCGCTCTCTCTGGTCTCTGATTCCGTTTGTAATGGCATTTGTAGTTTTGGAGTCTTACTACATTATGATATAATCTCTTTCTTTTTGTTTTTTCTTTATAATGCAGCCAACACTCATGATCAAGAGGTCTTCAGCTTTCATAGAGATCATTCACCTTGTGACGGTTTTGAGGAAGTACTGAACTGCTACAAACAAATTGCTCAAAATGTGCGTCTGTCAGGTTGGCATTCTAGTCCCCATGTTTATCTATTTTAAAAAATTTATGGAAAACCAAGGGTGACATGAGAATTATTTAAGTTTCCGCTATGGTTCATTTGATAGTTCGATCTTCTAGTAAAGATCGGAGTTGAAGGCAATAAGCTTTTTTTATCTTGAAAGATTTTCCAATTTAAATTAAGCGTGCAGACTTCATAAATTTCCATCTATCAATAAATATTTGTGGTGTCCTGTTCCTACGTACCTTATCTCATGGCATCCGAAATATTAAAGTCCTAATACTTGTTAGCATTGCAAATATTATGCTCATGAATGAAATATGTTATAGTTTTTCACTTGAACTGAAACTATTTCTCGCTAGGCAAGGCAAGCTTATATATGCCTTGATGTTCAAACATAGGAAATGAACATAATGTTGCTGACCATTGTGTATACTAGGTTTTCTTAGCTGCTCAGCTATACTAGTCTACTAAATAGATAAAAAAAAAATTATTTTCTTGAAAGGTCTTAGCTATTCTGCTCATGGAATTTTTTTTTTTTTTAAATTCGTCTTGGCAATGGGCGGTGTTATAGTACTACCTTATTGTCTATGAACTGTGAAGGAACAAACTCTTGATCAGGTGACATATTTAAAGAGTTCAGTTCTTTTAATTGTTATTACTTTTTGAGGTTTTATTTTAACTGTTCTTGAGTGATTTGATTTGTTACGTGGTTGATTGTGCAGTGAATGAGTGCACATCGTTCTGATTCTTTTTGATTTTCGATCTTGAATCTCCGTCTCTTTCATTGCTCTCTGCTCTCTCGGTCGCTTTCTGTGCTTACCGCTCCGCTCTCGCTCGTCAAGGTAAAAAAAAAAAAAAATTTTAACATCCGAATTCTCTTCACATTGTATCTGCTCACATTTTCCCCGGATTGGCTTTCATGTGCATTAGTTGGTGTTCTTCACTTGATCTATTAAGTTAATGTTGTGTCTTTTGTTTGGTTTAGAAGTTTTTGTTCTCGCTTCTTCTCTTACATGCATAGTGTTTTGTGGTTATGCTTGTTCTATTTTTAGGTTTATTAATATGTAATATTTCATTTCAACCTTTTAATTGAGCAATTCAAGATTTATATTGATTCCGTATTTGGTTGTTATTCCATGTTTATTTTATCGGTAAAGCATGTCATGATCAACATTATAATACATTAGAATCATGTATTGAGGTAATTACTTTGTCGTTTGATGTTATAGTTGTTAGTAATTTCATATTCATGCACTTGCTATGGATGATTGATTAGTTAGGTGTTGTTGGTTACGATTGAATAGTACCTATAATTATATAATTTCTACTACTAGTTAGGATTAGAAACACTAGGATTACTCTTTTAGTTAATGTTGCTATTTCACATAAAATTTCTAGAGAATGGAATAAACCTATAACCTTAAGGAGGTATGAGTGAACAAGTAGTAGACGCGTTGATACTATGTGGTATTTGTATGCCTCTTATCACTACAAAAAACAACAATTAGAGATCGAAATCGAGAACGGTTTCTAATTAAAAGAGACGAGACGGAAATAAGTTCGTTTTGAAATCGAAACGGAATTAGAGAAATTAAATTCGTCTCTGAAAAAATGGGGCCACCATTCCCGCCAAAACTTTATTTTGTTATAATTTCAAATCTCGTTGACTAGAAATCGATCAAATTACATCTATCATCATATGAAAAGAGACATTACATTACAATACGATCATGAATGAAACCTGAGACATCGTGTAACGCTGACTAGTTAGAAAATTAATGACTTCCTAACTTTGTCAATTTATTCTCTATTCGTGAGTTCAACAAGAACCTCGTTCTTTCACTTAGCTATCAATTTCTTCTAAATGGTCTTGATCGCTATTCCGATTTACAATATTCTCCAATTAGTGAGATTTCTTATCATCTTAATCATTATTATTTCATTACTTGAATAGACAACCGGCTCGACAACGGTTACGTTCGACTAGGAATGTCGTCTACAAGTAGAGACTGGATGTACAACCGGCTCGACAACGGTTACGTTCGAATTGAATTCGCGGCGAAGGTTAAAGAATTCATATCATTTGCAAAACAACATTGTCCTACATACCTAAGTGAAAGGAAGATTAGATGTCCGTGCAATTTTAAGAAATGTCGACTTGTACCGTACCTGGACGTCGAAACGGTTGAGTACCACATATGTAGGTATGGATTTGTCCCGGGATATCACAGTTGGTACGAACATGGTGAGAACGGAGATGAAGGCCCGCAAAATTTTCACGAAATGGATAGCCATATTGATGATGCTGATGTGGGAGGATACGATCCGACACCTCATCTTACTCGGCTAAAGTATATTAGGTTTCTAGAAAGTTAATGTTTTCAATCATCTGGCTGTGTTTTAATTTGTTTGGTTTTTGTGCTTATTGTTTTGTTATTGGGCTAAACCCCATTCAAGAAAATGTAATTCAAAAACCCAACTCATTCACAAAGATGCCTATTTTAAAACTCAGATTATTGTAAATAGAGTCTTCGGGGTTCTATGATTAAGAATATATGTTATGATATAATATGATTGCAATGCCATAGGAGATTCGAACTCGCGTACTATAGATGCAATCTCATTCTTAATGTGTCCTAAACAAGTTTATACTAAGTCCACATAGTCCCAAATTGCTCATTGTTACTATATACGAAGGCTTGATGCGAAGGAATAAACCCGAGAGGCGTCGTTTACTCATTTTAAATACCCTATTGCTACTTAACTTAGCACAAATGTCCAAACTTGGTGTTACAAGTTTGTAGACACTTTCCTATTGTTTTAAAGTATTATTGAATAATCAAAGTCCATTGGAAGACATTTCAAGTTAGTTTAAGGCAAGGCTTTGTAAGACAATCCCTTATGGAAATTAATTTCTTAAATATAGAGGTTTTTGTGAAACTTGAATTGCGTCATAACAATCATAGAAGTTTACAAAATTCTCGACTTTTTCTTTTCTTCACTTGTCTATTAACTTTAAACCGAGGTTGTTGAGTGATAAAATCTAATGGATATGTTCAAAAATATAATTCGAAACTCAAAGTCAAACTTTAAGTTGGTAATTATTCTTGGTTTTAAAGCCAATGAAAGATAGAAATTACAATTGACTTGTATTCTACACATAGGAGAGAATGAACAAAGGAGTCCAAAATACATTGTTTTCGTTCTACTTAAAAACTGTTGCACACACAACTTGAAAAGTAATTTTGGTCTCTTTATTTCATGAATTACATAAACTCATAAATCTTTTATCTTTCCTAAGAAGTATGAGCTTCCCCAATTTAAAAAAGAAATAGGAAGTTTCTAAATCTTGAACTGCACACATCATAATTAAATAATTAACATAAATAGAAACTATGTAGGTTAAAGCACTAATTTTAACACTCTTATTTGCTTTTGGTGTTCTTTGGTGAAATGGTAGGATGGTGGAAGTGATCTGGTGAGCTTTTGGTGTTCTTTGGTGATGAAGAGTTTCTTTGGATTCGGCATGAAGGGCTGTTGATCCTCTCTCTTCTGTTTCAAATGGAATCAATGAGTAACTCTTTTCAATTTTGACTGCATTAGCTATCCCTATGGATACAATGCGTAGAAAAATGGCTACAGTAACACCACAAAGTCACAACAACAACAAAACTTCATTCCTATCTCAGTTCTGCTTGCTGACGGTGAGCTTTTTTTGAAGCTTTCTCTTGGTTTTTGTGAGTTTTTTTCTTTTTCTTCACTGCAAGAGAGGACCTCAGCTGGTTTTTTTTCTTTTTTGGGGAGTAGGAACACATGGCTGGTTTGTTATTGGAGCACACAGCAGTGTTGGTGGATGAGATGATGACTTCCTATCTAGATTGATGGGAAAATAGAGAGGCTGGGAAAATAGAGAGGTTGGTGGATGAGATGATGACTTCTTATATTCAACATTGTATGGTTTTTTTTCTTTTCTTCACTGCTTTTCTTGAATCCCAGCTGGATTTTTTTTTTTTTTTTTTTTTTTAGTAGGAACACATGGCTGGTCATCTTTGGAGCACACAACAGTTTTAGATGGGATGAGAGGATGAGTTTAGGATCATACTTACATGATAGGTTTGTGCTTAACTTTTAGTTTTTTCCTTTTAGCATTCTTGCACTTCACCATTACTTATCATATACATGTTGAAATGCAAGCCTTTCAAAGCTTGATAAATAATCCAACTCAACTTACATGATAGGTCCATCTTATAGATACATTGTTCGCCATTTCCTATGCGTAGGAAAATAGCAACAGTGACACCCCAAACTCACAACAACAACAAAACTTCAGTCCTTCACTGCATTTGCTTGATGTTCATGTATTTTTTTGGAAGCTTTCTTATTCAACATTGTATGGTTTTTTTTCTTTTCTTCACTGCTTTTCTTGAATCCCAGCTGTTTTTTTTTTTTTTTGAATAGGAACACATGGCTGGTCACCTTTGGAGCACACAGCAGTTTTAGATGGGATGAGATGATGAGTTTAGGATCATACTTACATGATTGGTTTGTGCTTAACTTTCAATTTTTTCCTTTTAGCATTCTTGCACTTCACCATTAATTATCATATACATGTTGAAATGCAAGCCTTTCAAAGCTTGATAAATAATCCAACTCAACTTACATGATAGGTCCATCTTATAGATACATTGTTCGCCATCTCCTATGAGTAGGAAAATAGCAACAAGATGACACCCCAAACTCACAACAACAACAAAACTTCAGTCCTTGACTGCATTTGCTTGCTGTTCATGTATTTTTTTGGAAGCTCTCTTATTCCTCATTGTATGGTTTTTTTCTTTTCTTCACTGCATTTCTTGAATGTCACCGGATTTTTTTTTTAGTAGGAACACATGGCTGGTTTGTTTTGGAGCACACAACATTTTTAGATGGGATGAAATCTGAGTTTAGGATCAAATTTGATGGATGTGAATGTTGCATTGATAAAGGTTTGTGCTTAACTTTCAGTTTTTTCCTTTTAACATTCTTGCACTTCACCATTATCATATACATGTTGAAATGCATGCCTTTCAAAGCTTGACAAATAATCCAACTCAACTTACATGATGGTCAATTCTTCTTATTGTAATGCTAAAAGCTCCATGTTATTCTCATTGCACCTATTACAATCCCCATAATGTTGTTAATGCTTTCATCTTAATTTTCAAATCACTAAATCAAAGTCAACAATGTGTGTGTTGTTTATACTTTGCACACAACATGTTTTATTACGACTTGTTGTCCTTGTTGTCTTCTTTTCAATTGAATGAAAATTGGGTCTCCATAAGGAACTTAATGTATTGACTATGGTGTTGTATTTAATGTTTAATATGAGTTAATCCTCTTTCATGTTCCTTATTAGCTCTAGTACTCCTCTCTACCTACATATGTGTTGAATTGACAAAAGACCAAAGCAAACTCAATCGTAAAGAAATTAAAAAATAGGTTCAAAGCCGACTTTTTATGTATGATTATTATTAATTTCTATGTTTCTTCAAATCCACCATTTTTCTCATTCGCTTCCAATGTACATCCTTAGTTCAATAATCTCTCCTTTGCCTACTTCTTTCGGTGCATACTCACTTTGGTTGTTGCCTCGGATGGAGAATCGAAATGCTTCAAGTCTGCGTTATAGTTATTATATGAAGTCCTTTTTGCTATTCTTATTCGACCGGTCATGTTGGAGTGTTGGTGATTGGATGTGTTGAACATTAGATGGATTTTGTTCTTGGTTATTAAACTTAATTCTTTATGTGCATATTTATAGGATTGTAAGTGTTCTTTTTTTTTTTTTGGTTGTTGAATAATAGGATTGGTGGTTTTTGTGTATACTTCCAAATTTTGGAGCTTTTGTAATACATGACAATTTTCCGTGGATATATAAATTTTTTGGCTAATTTTGAGTTTCACGTTTTTTCTTTCTCTTTTGATTTTTCGTTGATATATATTGTCGATGTATGGATGTGCAATTTGGCTTTTTTGTGGGATGTTAGCACCCCCAAGGAGTTGTTGGAGGGGGTGCAAAGCGATGGAGTAGGTCATATCGGGTTGTAATTTGAATTTTTAGGTTGGAGAACCAATCGGATTATGTTTCTGTGTCATGATTAAACAAAACAGAAAATTAGAGACGGATTAGCAACGGAATTCAAATATTCCGTTGCTATTCCGTCTCTAATTTTCCAGAAATATTTGTATCAATCACAAACGGATCAGAGACGGAAATAAGAATTCCGTCTCTGATTCCGTCGCTAATTAGACACGGATACAGAGACGGAATCAGAAACGGAATAATCCGTCTCTGATTCCGTTTCTAATTAGAGACGGACCATTTGCATTCCGTCTCTGATTCCGTCTCTGATTCCGTTGCTGATTAGAAACGGAATCAGAGACGAAATTCATAAATTTATTAATTCCGTCTCTGATTCCGTTGCTAATCAGCAACAGAATCAGAGACGGAATCCACTTACAAATGTACCATTTCGAAATAAATTCCATTTCTGTTCCGTCTCTGTTCCGTTTCTATTTTCCGTCTCTAAATCCGTCTCTAATCAGAAACGGATATTTTCCGTCTCTATTCCATCTCTAATCAGAAATGGAATCCATTTTCGGTTTCTGATCGTATCAGCGACGACGTTTTCAGAGACGGAACGCATTCCGTCTCTGTTCCGTTTCTGATTGCAATCAGAGATGGAATTTTTGCAAATCAGAAACGGAAAATTCCGTTTCTGATTTGCTGTTTTTTTGTAGTGTGTGCAGGGTTTTATATATACATATATATATAGATGTGTGTGTGTGTGGTGCTTCTACTATAGAATTCAATTACATAACATTTATTGCGTATTAAATGTGTTTTGCATTAAATGCACTACATCGATCACCATTAAATTGAAATTTCATAGTAATTCAATGATGAGATATGTAGTACCCCATGACATGACTATATATATATAAAACTAGTGTTCGCATTTTTATTTTATTTTATTTTTCGTTTATAGTTGTGCTGCATGGAGGCCGGGTATTGGATAAGCTCTCTCTGTTAGTACAGAGATTGTCTCATTTAATTTAACCATTTTATAACAACATGCCTTCTCCTAAATTGTTGCTACCATTTGATGAGAAGTAGTGATAGTTGGCAGGCCCATGCATGAATCACTGCTACTACTATAGATACTAATAATCTTTAATTGAAATTTTGTAGTATAAAACTCGTGAAATTTAACGTCCTTAATCTATTTAATCACCTCCTATAACGTTTGAGAGAGAAATTAATCTCGAAAATTGCAAGTTAATTTATTAGATAAACTTAATTATTATGTTTGGGTAATCTATGCGCATTTGTCCAACAGTAAAGGCAAACTTGAAATTGTATGAGTTGGGCACACAAATACAAAGTTTGATTCCCTGTTGCAAGAATAGTTAGGCTATACCCATATGCATATCGAATAAAAATTATTATGTTTGTGTCAGAAAGTGAATAGTATTAATTCACGTCAACAAATTAATTAAGAATGAAAACCTTTGCCAAAAAAAAGAGGGCCGAAATTAAATGGTTACCGACTATTTATATAAAACATCATGTTCATATGGGGTTTCTTGCGGAATAATTCAGGGGTTCCACGCAAAGAAATCGTCACACGAGGTTGGAAAATAAATGTATATGGGGGTGTATATATAGCTACTAGGGTTGAAAACTAATGGGTCTCATAATATATGCATGCATCAATGTTTATTTTTTTTTATAAAAATATATTTTTTTCAGATGCATCAATAATATTAATTCATATATCTTCAAGAGGCATAACCTTTCTCTCACATCAATCGGTGTTGACTAAAAACAACATTGTAGAATTGCTACGATGGACAAAATTTTGGCAATTCCACGTTGTTAGTTGCCCCGATCTTGGTACCAAGCTGTTCATACTTCCTTTTCGCACATCCCACATAAGCATTTGAGCCGGTAACGGATAGAGATGCAGTCGATCCTGTAGTTTCTCTAAATAATAAGATAATCTTTATTGTGTATTTTTTGGAGTACAAATTAATTATTTATATACATCACAATTACAATTATAAATATCTTTTTGTTATAACCGAATGATATCTTATCTTAACTTCAAATCTTAACACCCTCCCTCAAACTCAAAATGAGTTTGTCAAAATTAACTAATTGAGTTTGCTAACTGAGTCAATAGGTGTGAAGCAGAGCTTGAGCGACAATGCACGAAGCATAATCAGATTTAAGGTTCGTTTTGGAGATGAATGATGACCTAAGATAACGAAGCATATACATATATCGTAATCACACAAGATATGCAACCCACGACATACAATGTAACAACCCGTTTCCTCAAACAGGGCACCGCCCGGCCTAATCTCGTCATTAAGCCATAATCTTAACCACGTAGACTTAACAACATATTAGTTAGCATTTTGTCTCATTCACCTCATTATACGTGTTCGGGATAAGTATTATTCATTTCTCGTTAGTTGTAATTTTTAGAGTTAATTAAAACTTTTTATTATCTTAATATTATCAGTGGAAGACTTAATAAAATCTGCAAGACACCTATTGTGAAAACCAGGTAAAAAGACGATCACATGTAAGTCAAACAATATAATACATGCATCAGTCAGGGAGCTTAGTCTCTCAACCCAATGTACAACCTAAAATTATATAGAAAGACGTAATTAATAAATACAAAAATGATGTCCTACAAAACTAGCAAAAACCACTCGCTGAGGGATCAGAGGTAGTCGTTAATCTTCTCTCTGCTCGCTCTGCTACTCAACAGATCAGCACATACTGTCACAAACTAGACATTGGGTACAATAAAGTAAAAGTAATTCCTGAAGCCATTTATCCACATTTCCAAAATATATAAAGAGCGGTAACTGAAAGCATACAATAGCTATGAATAAGGAAAAGCTGAAAGGAAAGTATACAAGCAGTCACTAAGCTACTATAAAGGACAACAAATTGAGAAGTCATGCAAATCTAGGCCTAATTATCCGATATCTCTAGGGAATCTAACCCTGTGTGTTGCACTAGTAACATTAGCCGTGTGGAGTGCCGACATCCCCAGGGAATCTAACCCGTGAGCCGCGCTACTCATAAGATAAGGAAACATCAGCTGTGTTGAGTGCCTGCATCCCTAGGTCCCATACCTCATTAGCTGCGCAACTATAATAATAGGGAACCTAGACTGGTGGATTATCCTAAACCTACTTGACAATAAGTTGGAGTTGTAGATTATAGAAACTCAAGTGCTTCATCATAATCATATTGACGTGGTGGTGTACACGCACCATAGGAAATAAACAAATCATAGCATGTTATTTGTAAAGGAAGTTCAACAGCTTAGGAATCAACAACATTCATAGAACGAGATCAAGTCAATGAATGTCATTTATCAAGTCATAAGATGTTTAAATGAATCCACTAAACTTAAATAGGAAACACATGCACAAACAAATCATGACATTTGGAATAAGATAATGCAATGAAAATAGTCCAAGTGACTGTATTCCAATACTGAAATGGAAATGAAATGGAGAGAAGTACCTTAACTTGTTTACTTACTTCAGTAATGACATTTCAAACCTATTCCGGCTCTCGACTACTTCAAACTCGCGTTTCGTACCCTGTAAGTCCTCTCTAAGATCTTGAGGTGTCATAACAAATTTAATATAACTTATTTTAGGTTGGTTAAGTGGTCTTAAATTCTACTATCTCACAATCAACCACCTTAATACTTTGTTTATGTTGAAATCTACTTAAATAAATAAAGACAGTTTTGGTGCAACAACTTGAGAGTTGATTTCAATTACCAAAACGTTAAAATTATGTATTGTATCCCAAAGAGAAACTTTTAAAGTTATGTTTTAGTTTTCTAGAACTATAAGGTTAGCTTTTGAATTATGACCACCAACTTTGTATGGAGATTTTATCACAATAACTCAAAACTAGTTTTAGATTCTGACCACCAACTTTGTAAATCTCATTTTTCTTAAATCATACCTTCAAAACTCATGATTTTCTTATTGAAACCTAAAAACATATCCTAGAATATCATACTAAAAGATGAGCTCAAAACATGAAGACATTAGCAACACTATGAACTCAAAAATTTCATATTCATTACCAACATTGCAGAGGTTTTTTTAGACATGAAAACATTCGAATTTCAAAATCTTTCAGTAAGAAAAAGTTGTTATTTTTTGAGTTAGCTTTTGAATTCCACCAGAATGAGTCCATGTTGATTTAAAATGAAGAAGTTATGACCAAATGATAGAGACTGGTTCATAACAACAACATGCAAAATTTCAAGTTTTGTTTTACAACTTCATGAACTTAAAAATTCATAACTTTTTGATTTCAAAAACAAAGTGAGTATTTCTTATATAATAGCTGGAACATCATCAAGAAAATGAGATTTCGAAAATTCTATTGGTTTTTGAGATAAAAAACATGTATATATATGCATTTTATAAAATCAGTTTCATATGATTGAAAACATAATTTTGAGCAAACTTTGGAATTTAGAACTTCAATACTTAGGACTCCATCTATACTTCAATTTTGATCAAAATAAGCTTAAAAACCTTCTCAAATCAATTTTGAACAAAAGCTCTTTGATTACCCATTCATTTGCTTTAAATCCAAATTAAAGAAGATGAGATTTGTTACCTAATGTGTGTAGTTGTTCCTAGGACTTGAATCTCCTACTTTATTTGATGAATTCTCCTCCAACTTGATGAATTTGCCATCATCAACTATAATTCTCAGCGTCTCTTAAGCTTTGAACTTTTATTTCAACGTTATATTTCTTGCATGTTAAGATCAAGCACTAAGTCTTGTTTATATAATTTTTATTTTTCATCAAGTGCACACACACATCTTAATGCTCATCAATGCTAATTCTGAGGCAACCTTGGGGCCATGTCCATCACAAGTCACCAAGCCCTGCCAATGTCATGGCCTATTTACCTATGACGCCTCGCAACCTAACTGGTTGCTTACACTTTTACAACTAAAACTAGTTTAGCTAATTAATCTCTATATACGTATTAATGATCTAATTAGCTAGTTAATCAATTTATCAAGTTATATTATAATTTTACAGCGGAAGTCTTTAAGGAAATAAATTATGCAATATTTAACAATCCTAAGTAGTAGAAAACCTTGCAAAAAGATACCATGTATATATCAAATGGGGTTTCACTATTTGGTTTTACTTGAAGTTTAACCCTTGATATAATTGGGTACGTAGGAAGCTATTATAACCACTTTAAAAGTGATTCGTCGCTCTGGGAACCCCAAAGATTAAGCTCGAAGTTGGTTGTTTATAAGGTTAAGTAAATTCGATAATAACCTTTACATTGTTTGATTATAAACTTCATATATACTGCATTGATCCTTGATATTGCATTATTTATTGTACATGCATATACGAGTGGGGAGGTTAAGGTCGATTTGAGTCTCCTTATAGTGTTTACTAGACTGTGGATACGAGGTAAAAAAACTATATTATGCTTTAGGGATTCACTGATACTTTGCATCACGTGGTTATCATGAGATCACGTTGAACCAAATGATACTCTGATTGACTAGAGGAATGAGACTCGTTTGGTTATCTTGTCTGTACATGAATCCTTATTGTTGTTTACTTACCATTTTTAAAGAACGTTATTTGATTGTCGTCAGATAAAGAAACGGGATGGACTCACATTTGTATTTAAATTCCTTGGATTATATTTTTGTTTAATCTTTTGGATTATTATGCATTCGGTTATTGAAAGTGTACTAGATAGTGTGGGATTTACTTATTTGACATTATCAAATTTTTGTAATTGGATAATGAAAGGTTCTAATAACGACAAGGGAAAGGGAAAGGTCTCCAACTACTTCTGATTTGCCTAGTTCCATTTACTTTATGTATGTATTATTTTTAAATATAATATATTGTATAAATAGGTTTTTAGGTTTATGTGCGATTAGGATCTCTTTTGGAATTATTGTAATAGTTTTAGTACGAATTGTTATGCTATGTAGCTGAGGTAAGAATTGTTTAAGGATTTTGAATACCTAAAATTGGTTAGAATGAATAAATAGTTTTTGCTATTGCAATATATATTGTTATGGATGGATTGTGAGTTCTGCGGCATTTCCACCAAGCTAAGCAGGTTTTGTTGTTGACTTCTTAAGGCCGATTTTTTCAGTATAGGCTTAAAATAGAGGAGGTATTGTTGAAAAATTATATATAGAAATTGAGATTATGTAATCAACCTAAATGACTTTTGAGGGGTGAGACTTACTTTAAAATCATATATGGTTGATAAAGAATTATATTTGATGATTAATTTGAATTGATTTTAATTATTTATTGATAGTAAGATTAAGGCTGCTAGATATATATATATATATATATATATATATATGTATATAGAACTTATTACAATACTTCATGCATGATTATGGAAATAAGAAAAACAAGAATTAAAATTGATTACTAAGTACAAAATTTTTCATTGGTTGCCTCCCAGTATCGCTTTCTTTAACGTCGTCGGCTCAACGAATTTACTTCCTCCTAATCGGGGTCCAAATCAATGATCCTAATTGCCCTAATGGAGAATCATGCGAAAACTCGCTCTTTGTCATGTAAGATCTCACTTACGTCCTGAAAAAATTCATCGTCTTTCCTACCAGAATGCTAATGTACCGCAACTACACATCGATCAATACTCCAACTGTCGCTAAGAAAGGTAATCCCAACATAAGTGTTTCAAATTTTTTATTAATTCCATTAACCAAATAAAAGTCCATGACAAACATGAAGTCTCCTTCGCGAACATATTCAGGCTTGTCATTCCTATGGGTTTCTCCACCATCCCATTTGGATATATCACATTGGTATCTGCATCACCAGTGATACATAATCTGTATAGGTTGAAAATCCGGATGAAATTACATTGATTGTAGAACCCGTGTCATATAGCACCCTAGGGAACCTCCTGTATCCAATCTTATATGAGAGCACGATCTTCTTAGGTATTTTGTAGGATTGAAACTTCTAGTGCGATAAGTGATTAATTAGACTTATATATAGGACTATTTTAGTAGTATATTTGGTATAAATACCCCTAAATAAGCTCTGATTGACAGTATTTATGTATTTTTAGGTATACAAGTTATAAAGGAGACAAATGAGTAATTTCGTGATGAAACAAAGATAAAACGCACAAAACTATGTTTGACATTGTGGCTAGTATGCTCAACGTAATGGGAAGAATGTACATAGCGTGGGCAAGTCGTGGTGAGGGCTTGAGGAGAAGAAAAATGGGTCAGCAATGTCGGTGCAGTTGAGATGCCTTAGAACATAGGGATGGCACCAAGATGGACTATGCAGGGCATCGAGTCTACTAAGTGAGGAAAATGCACATAAAGAGGTAAAAGTTGTAACAGTATTGTGACTTTACACAGATAGCGTTGGATCACTTACGAATAGCTCTGAGATGTAGAAAATAGAAAATTATAGTCCTATTTCATGTGGAATTGCTAATTAGGGTTTCTAATTATTTTTTAAAGTATCTTAGGGGTATAAATAGATATTAGAACGAGGTATACAAACACAATACCATACATTATCACCAATTATCAAACAATTATCATTTAATAGCCTAGTTTTACTATGTTCTTGAGTATTAAGAAGATTTTGGAAGAGAACACATTGAAGACTCACGGTGGTTATTCAGTATTGTTTCTTTGGTTTAATCTTTGATAGCATCGAATACCATTATGTATCAATTTATTTCAATGATGTGAGAGTAGTTCATTAATCTTAGGGATCAATGGATCTTATGGTATGAATGCTATGCTAAAGTAGTTATGAATGGATTATAATATTAAAAAGTGTAATGGTAAGAGTTTTTATTGATTTTACAAGTAATTCTACGAACATCTTGATAACATGTTTGTTGATTAGAGGTTTTAGGAGTTACTATGGCCATTAGAGCTTTTATGTCGGATATGGACGATACAACTATAAAATATATAACATCGATAGATAGTTATTAATTAGGGAGGCACGGATAGTAAACTTAATTGATTATGAATCTAAAGATTTGGAACTTAAAGCAATGTAGAGTTTACGTTATTCATACCGATAAGTGGAGTTATAGTTTGCACATTAAAATCTTTTCCATCACGACAATGGTTGAAGTGGATTTGAAAGAAATATGGCTATTCTAATTGAACATTGCACACATATAATGAAGAAGAAGGAAGTGAGTTGAAAAACATAGTTATTTAGTACCTAGGTGAAGTTGTGAACTAAGATCTTCTTAATATAAAAGTTTAAAATTGATTTACGTTATTTTGTTAGAATAGAATAGTTTAGTTTAAAATCAACTAAAAAGGGGTTTTCTTAGTAATAGAGTAAATTCGACTAAGTACACTGAGTGTAACACGCCTTTCCCTAAGGACGATATCCATAATTAATGTAAGTTGATCACATTATTACTATAATCGAGCCATCATGCTTACAACCATGATCAAGTTTTTTGTGCCATTGCTGGGGATACATAACCACTTTAGTTTAGTTAGTTTGCAAAATTACTAAGTCTTCATTTGAGTAATTTACTTTCAAATAAATAAATAAAAGTTTAAGTTTCAAGTTTGACAATCTGCACTTGATATTTTATGTTTTCTTTTTAGGGAGAATTAGAGCATGCGTAGTAAAGGAGAGAAGGACTTAGTGCCTTACGATCCTGAGATCGATAGGACCAACAAAGAAAGAAAAAGAAGGAATCAAGATGGCGGGGAATCAAGCACGAAACCAACAACATGGCCGAGGGAATAACTAACCCGAAAGTGATCTGGTAGTGCAAGATAAAGTGCAAGGACGGAGATATCTTCATGATTACTTCAAGCCGTAAGTTCAAGAGACTTACGACGGAGTGATGAGGCTTCCAAACAACACCATCGAGTTCGATCTAAGACCATTTCTAATTAACATGGTGCAAATAAGCATGTTCAATGGGCTAGCCAATGAAGATCCAGTTGCACATGTAAAGAATTTCTTAGAGAAGTGTGACATCTTTCATATTACCGGAGTTACAAAGGAGGTGATCAGGATGAGACTAAACGCAGGGAGTATGACTTCATCGGCAAAAATCAATGAAAGATTTCTAGACAAGTTCTTTCCCCCACTGAAGGTCAGTGAAAAAAACTAGAAATTAACCAATTTAAGCATGAAGATGTTGATTCTCTTGGTGAGGCTTAAGAAAGACTCAAGGAAATGTTGAGGAGATGTCCACGACATGGATACATGAAATGGGCAAAACTATAGATTTTCTACTATAGGATGAATCACAGCACTAGAACATTAGTAAATGACACAATAGGTTGTCCTTTAATAACCAAGGATGAGGAATGAGCATTAGATCGTCTAGTTCTTATGTCTCAAAACTTTACAGCCGGTACTCGTTCCACAGTGAGGAAACCAACAGGCGTATATGAGATTGATTCGCAAGCTGTGATTATGGCACAACTATCCAACCTGAGCAATTAAGTGCCGAAGTTTCAAATAGGGCAAAAAAGTCCACAAGTGCAAACTATATGGAAACCCGTTGATCACCAAAACATAGTGGTTAATCAAATAGACATGCAGCAAGGAATAGAGCTTGGGGAGATCAACTTCATGAACAACCAGAGCTATGAAAACAACTTCAGGTTGAAAGGAGTGGCTCCTCAAAGGTTTTATCAAGGATACAATAACCCCAACTTCTCAAATGGAGATCTTGATAATGCACTAAAGTTACCTCCAGGTTGTGATCAACAAGCCCAATAAGGGAAGCTAAGGCAAAGCGAAGATATGACTTCATTGAATTCTATGGAGAAATTCTTGCATACCATCGATATGAAAATAGGGAACATCATAAGAAGCATGAAAAAAATGGAAAATGTGAAACAAGTCATGAAAATAATGGATGATGAAAGATCACAATCTATAAAGAACCTAGAAAGACAGATTGGTCGGTTAGCCATTGTTTTGAATTCAAAGAATGAAGAGCACTTTTCGAGTAACATAATTATTAATCATATGGAGAACGCATATGCATTTTAATTAAGAAGTGGAAGAACAGCTAATGATCCAATGCAACTAAAAGATACAACAAACGATATAAGAATGCAAATTGATTAGACGTGCGAAAAAAATGCAAATAACTTGGAAAGTTACATAAGTAACCAAAAAGAAGTTGCACCTGCAAAAGACTTATAATCGGCTCGAAAGAAGGTAGGGGAGATGGGTAGAAAAAAATGTGGTACTAGGGAGAGTGACATTTCCTGACAATCCCCCATTAATAAATCCACCTCTATCATATCCTTAGTGATTCAAGAAACAAAAAGATCAAGAATAGTTCAAGAGGTTTGTGGAGATGTTTAAGAAGATACACAGAAAATATCCCGTTAGCTTATGTATTAAAATAAATGCCGAATTACATAAAACTTTTGAAGGACATAATGCTAAGAAAAGTGCAACTGGAAGATTATGAAATAGTAAATCTGATAGAAGAATGCAGTGCTATTTTACAAAAGAAGTCACCTCAAAGGTTGAAGGGCCAAAAAAGTTTTTCCATTCCATGCACTATAGGAGTACACTTATTTGATAAGGTCTTATGTGATTTTGGAGTAAGCATAAATTTTATGCAATTATCAATATTTAAGAAGTTAGGTTTGGGAGAAGTAAAGTCAACCAATATGACTTTGCAATTAACATATCGATCAGTGACATGTCCAAAAGGAGCGATTGAAGATGTATTGGTAAAAGTGGATTAGTTCATTTTTCCTATTAACTTTGTAGTACTGGGTATAGAAGAAGATTCAGAGGCACCATTAATCTTATAGAGACCTTTTCTAGCAACTGCACGAGTATTGATAGATGTTTAAGAGGGAGAATTAAGGTTGCGATTAAATAATAAGGAAGTTATGTTCAATATCTACAAGACCTTGAAATTTTCAAGTGAGGGAGAGCATTGTAAAAGTATCGAAGTTAAAGATATAGTTTCCGATTATGTTTCTCGTATAGCCAAGGAATATACGCCAGATAACCCGCTAGAGCATTTTCTAGGTCAAAGCATACCAACAAGTTCTATAATTAAGGGTGAACTTCAAGAGGCAACAAATGTTTTATCACCAATAGAACCCCCAAAGTTTCATAATGGTTTTGAGAAACTAGAAACGTAAGTGAAAAGTGGAGTTATTAACAAATAGTGGAATTAAATCCTCAGCCAGATTATCTGAGATACGTGTACTTAAGAGAAGATTCAACATATAATGTGATCATTTTGGCAGCTTTAACAGAGTTGGAAGAAGAAAAATTGGTTCGAGGTTTGAAAAAGCATGAGTCAACATTTGGATGGACAATCAAAGATTTAAAAGGAATTAGTCCAACTGTCAGCACGCATAATATTTAAATGGAAGAAAATCGTAAACAATCAATTGAAGTTCAAAGGTGGTTAAATACAGTAATGAAAGAAGTGGTAAAGAAAAAGATTTTGAAATGGTTGAATGCCGGAATCATTTATACCATTTTATATAGTTCATAGGTTTCACTAATATATGTGGTACCAAAGAAATAAGGAATGACCATTACTCAGACTAAAAATGGAGATACCTAATCCACTAGAATAATAATTGATTGGAGAGTTTGCATTGATTATTGGAAGTTGAATAAGGCTACAAGAAATTATCATTTCCATTTACCATTCGTTGATCAGATGTTGGATATATTTAGTGGATATGAATACTAATGTTTCCTAGTTGGTAATTTGGGATATAACCATATTGTTACAACACTAGAAGATCAGGAGAAAATGAGGTTTACATGTCCTTATGGAACATTTGCATTCAAAGGATGTCATTTAGATTATGCAATGCATCAGTAACATTTAAGAGATTTATGATGTTTATGTTCTCTAATATGGTGGAGGATGTCATGGAGGTATTTGTAGATAACTTTTCTGTATTTGGAGCATCTTTCGTCCTATGCTTACATAATTTGGCCTCGGTATTGAAAAAATATCAAGATGCAAATTTACTACTTAATTAGAAAAAATGTCACTTCATGGTTCAAGAATGAGTTATTTTTGTACATAGAGTATCTGCTCATGGATTATAGGTTGATATAGCGAAAATAACGTCAATTGAGAAAATTCATATACCAAGAAACATCAAAGATATAAGGAGCTTTTTAGGACAAGTGGGTTTTTACATAAGATCTATTAAGGATTTTTCAAAAATTATGAAACCATTGTACACATTGTTGGAAAAAGATGTTCTATTTGAAATGAGTCTTGCATGTGTAAAAACACTTGAGACCTTGAAAGTAGCTTTGATTTAGCACCAATAGTGGTAGTACCAGATTTGGAATCTAAATCTGAAATAATGTGCGATGCAAGTGACTGTGATGTAGGAACAGTGTTAGGCCAATTGAGAGATTGAATGTTTAGAACTATATATTATCCAAGTAAAACATTGGATCAAGCACAACAGAATTATACAACCACAAAAATGAGCTATTGGTAGTAGTGTTTACGTATGACAAGTTTGGAGCTTACATAGTGGGATCAAAAGTCACTGTGTATGCTGACCATGTAGAAATTTGTTATCTATTTCTCAAGAAGGATGCCCAATGAAGGTTAATTAGATGGGTGTTATTATTGCAAGAGTCTGACATGGAATGAAAGATAAAAAATAAAGTGAAAATTTACACCCAAATCATCTATCTAGGTTATCTCATAAAGAAGGTGATACATGGAAGCCAGTAATCGAAGTATTCGAGGACAAGCACTTATTTCAAACATCAAAAGTAATGCATTATCTCGATGTTGACTCGGACTATACGAGCGAAAAGGCGTCGGGCTAATGTCGTTAAATTAAGCACTACTTGAACGTAGCCCAGTTTTAATTTTGATTATTGAATATCAGTAAGTTTGTTATTTAGTTAGTACAATCCAAACGTTTTAGTAGTTTTCTAACTTTAGAAAGTTTAATGCTAAATGTCTAGGAATGACCATTTGCTAGGTCAAGTTTCATTGGAATGAAAACGTTTCAGCATATGTGGCATATTCATAAAGCATTAATGAGTTATAGGGTATTGTTATTATATGTTTGTGTGTTAGTGTTTTTATGTTTCAGGATTATTTTTAAACCTTGAGGAAAAGGTTTAGTTTAAGTTTGGGGGCATCAGCATTACACTATGGGAAGTGGTAAGAAATGATGAAATAAAGATAAACACTGCAGGTATAATCGTAAAATTTTATTTTTAAATCAGTTAAAGAGGAAAGCAGGTAGTTTATTTTTTTCATTTACGTATTATTTGAATGCGTTTATGTAGTGTAGATTAGGTTATATATAGTAATATGTAATGAATAAGTAATTCATTTGCAAAGTTCATGCCTTTAACTGAGGATAAGTACGAATAAGAGTATCTTGTTGATATGAAACTCAAGAGAATGTTATAAATTTTTTTTGAAGAAAATAAGAAATGTAGCAAACAATGGCATGATTTTATGATTAGAAACCTATAGTTAGGGAAGACCATAAACTTGAAACAAAAGCAAGAAGAGTATTATAACACTTCTTGTGAAAAAAGTTAGATCTATAAAGAGTTCTATAATAAGTATGAATCTTAATTGAGTAAGAGGGGAAGAGATAGACATGATGTGTAATGAAAAGTTGGAGTTAAAACTTGCTTGATAAAGTGAAAGCGAGAAGTGCTAATAAGAGTTTTAAAAATAAAAAATAGAGAGTCCCACTAGTTCTATGAGAAAATGAGCAGAGAACTTGATGGTTTGAAAAAAAGAGAAAAACATAATCTATAGGAAAATAAGCAGGGATCGTACAAGTTAAAAATATATGAGGAGAAAAAAAATATATATATAACAAAAGCGAAGTTAGTTTAAAACTCTTCAAATAAAAGATTTAACTCCAGTACAAGTCATTTAATTGAGTTAAGTTTTCTTTCTAACTATATTAAGTCATATAGACTCTTGAAGTGTTTAAGTCTACCAAAACTAGTATGATCAATTCTTATTTGTGAATTCTTAAGCTTAATGAGAAATCATGAAATTGTACATTTGCTACTTGAGTGTCGATGTGAAATAAGTTTGTGAGTAGTGATGGTATTGGTTGTGAACTACTTTTGAGTTTCAAAAGTGAATTGTTTATCTTGTTAAATGCTACATGTTTATGAAAGTATAAGTTTTTGTAAAGAAAAGATCTTGACTAGATTATTAACTTGAACATTTGAATTAAATGATACTCCATGAATGATGTGAAATAAATATGAACTTAAGTAGAAGTAGTAAAAACACTTAGTAACATATATTTTTGCTCAAGACGTGCAAAATCTTAAGTTTGGGAGTATTTGATAAGTGATTAATTAGACTTATATATAACACTAGTTTAGTAGTATATTTGGTATAAATATCCCTGAATGAGCTCTAATTGATGGTATGTATGTATTTTCATGTACACAAGTTATAAAAGAGATAAATGAGTGATTTCGTAATGGAACATGGATAAAATGTTTGACGTTGTGGCTAGTATGCTTGATGCCATGGGAAGAATGTACACAATGCGGGCAAGGCATGGAGACGACGTGAGTAAAAGAAAATTAGGTCAGCAATGTTAGTGCAATGGCGACGCCTTAGAAACATAGGGACAACGTCAAAATGGACTGTGTAAGGTGTCGAGTCTACCGAGTGAGGAAGCACAAAAAGGAGGCCGAAGCTGTGGCGGTGAAATGACTTTACACAGATATCACCAGATAACTTATGGACAATGCCTAGAAGTAGAAAAAAGAAAGAAAGTTAGAGTTCTATTTTGCATGGAATTGCTTATTATGGTTTCTAATTATTTTCTAATGCCTCATGGGGTATAAATAGATATTAGAATGTGGTAAACAAACATAATACCATACATTACTACCAATTATCAACCAATTATCATAGATTAGCCTAGTTTTACTTTGTTCTTAAGTATTAAGAAGATTTTTTAGAAAATACATTGAAGACCCACTTGTGGCTATTTGGTATTTTTCAGAGAATACATTGAAGTTATTTTAATCTTTGATTGTAATGAATACCATGATGTATATGTTTATTTCAATGATGTATGAGTAGTTTATTAATCTTAGCGATCAATAGATCATATAGTATGAATGTTATGCTAAAGTAGTTATGAATAGCATATGAAGTTAAAAAGCGCAATGTTTAAAATTTGTATTGATTCTACACGTAATGATATGAACATCTTAATCACGTATTTGTTGATTAGAGGTTTTAGGAGTTACCATTTCTATTAGAGCTTTTAAGCCATATTTAGACGATACAACCGTAAAATATATAACATCGATAGATAGTTATTGATTAGGGATGTATAGATTGTAAACTTAATTGGTTATGAATCTAAGGATTTAGAACTTAAAGCATTGTGGAGCTTACGCTATTCACACCGATAGGTGGAGTTCTAGTTTGCACATTAGAATCTTTTCGTCAGGACAATGGGTTAAAGTGGATTTGAAGGAAGTTTATCTATTCTAATTGAGAATGAAAATAAAGAAAATGAGTTGAAAAACATAGTTATTGATTACCTAAGTGAAGTTGTGAACTAAGATCTTCTTAATATAAGAGTTTAAAAGTAATTTACATTGTTTTGTCATAATAAAAAAGTTTAGTTTAAAATCAATTAAAAAAAAAGGATTTTCTTAGCAATAAAATAAATTTGACTAAGTGTATTGAGTGCAATACACTTTTCCTTAAGGACGATATATGTAATCAACATAAGTTGATCTCATTATTAATACAATCGAGATGTCATACTTGTGGCCAGTGACGTCGTGGTCATTAACGGACGACACCGAATGGTGGTGTGGCATAATATAGTATGTCTTTAACGGAAAGTCATTCTAGAGTTTCTATTTTTTATCCAAGCATCGTCCTTTGTAAGGTCTGGCATCGTCTAGTCTTCTACCTTTACGCCCTGCTTGGCACTATGGCTTCACCATGGCATCGTCGGTTCCTTCTAGGGGAGTCAACCCTACTGGTTTTTTATCAATTTTCACTTCTTTCCCGGATTTTTCTAATTCCCGTATAAACAATAAAAAATTCTATAAATTTTTTAAGTAAAGCTATAGAGCCATAAAACATGACTTTGGGCTTGATTTACATAGAAAACACCTATGAAAGAGTGCATAAATAATGACTATTTAGCAACGATGAAGTTTCTCCGACGCTGCGCAAGAAACTTACTGAAGAAGTTATTGAGGTGAAGATTGAATCACTCACACTGCATGAAGATTGATTTGCCCACTTAAACCCTTAATTTGATGAAGTCAAATTCAAGTTTTTAAAATATAAACAACATATCGGTGTACATATTACCATTCGCATTAAAAACCCTTGCACCCCTTCAACTAGTAATCCGATTTGTTGTCTAAATCCAACCTTACAAAGCTTACCTATAGCTTATTTAAGTAATCTCCACCTCGATAAGATTCATTCAAACGAAAGAAAAAGTGATTTGAGGGTATAGAGCAAAATTAGGGCTTGAACAAGAGGGATTTGTGAAGAGGTTTGGAAAGGAAGCTTGGAGTTATTAAGAGCTCGGTACTTGAGCGATTCACTCTTAAGGCGGTAATCAATCAATACACTATCAATTCTTTCAATTTCAAAGTCTTGAAATTTAGTTTTTGGATGAGATTTTATGAATTTGTTGATTTCATTTTTGACTAAAATTATATCATCTATTGAAAGAGAAAAATGATTTAGAATATCAAATGGTAAGGTTATGGGTTTCACTATACAAATATATGAAATTTTTTAGAAGAGCTACAAATGAGTTTGGGGTGTGTTTCTAAAATATTTGAAAATTGTTTTGATAAATTTGTTTTCGTATTATTTTTCTTTACTAGATTTTAAATAAGTTTTGTAAATTTTATGAAAAAAAATCCTTTTGCAAACTTTGTTTAAATATCTTGATCAAAATTTGATTTTCAATAAATAACTCGTTTGAATTCATTTTCATATCAATTATAGGATTTCGATTTATCAACTCATGTAGTGATTTATTTGTTATAACGGGAAGAGGTAGAGGATGAGGAATCAACATTACACAAGATAAAGGGAAATGGGTTTTGATAGAGAAACCCAAGAAGAACTATGCAGGGTAACAAATGTCTATCCAGCCCATATGGATTATTATTAGAGAATTAAGACAACTGAATTGAGAACACCATCCCTACCTAGCTCTGATGAGAACTTTGACCACTTAGATCTGAGCACACTAGTTCCTTATAATCCTTTATTGTTTGTCAATCCTAAGGCACAAAATAAATATTTTAGAGATTCGAATAGAGTTATAATATAAGAAAGAGAGAGATAGATGATTGAAAATTCAGAATGTGCATAAGTATGAAGATAAAACTGTAAGCATCATAAGAAATCAATTAGGAGAACTTTCTTAGGGATTATGAAGGCAAATTAGAGAGAGGATATTCTGAATTAGTACGGCAGTTTTATGCGAATGGATATGCGAGTAATAATCCAAATGAAATATTAGTTCAAGGAAAGAAGATCAATACTTCACCTAAAACACTGAATAAACATTATAGACTTCCTGATTCTAGATTTATACAAAAACTTGATTACCCAAGTACCATATATGTCCATAAGGAACCTTATCTTTCTCGATGATTCAAGAAGCCTTGGAGGTAATTTTGGGATGAACATTCACTCTCGATGCCGACAGTCATTCCAAATTTATTAAAACCACTAATTTTATAAAGATTATCAAATGTTGGAGCTACATTATAGATGCGTGTTTGTATCCCATTACATAATATTTTCAAGTAAAAAGTCCTAGAGTTGCTTTACTTTATCACATTGTTATGATTAGGGGATTTATCAATATTGGGTACGTAATTCATGATGCTTTGAGAAAAGCGATGACGACCACGAAGTGTGATGGTTTACCATTCCTGATATTCATTATTAAGCTATGTATGAAAGCCAATATGGGTTTCAAAGTTAAATTTGACGTATTACCTTCGTGGACTATTGTCGATGCCATGTTAAAAAGGATGAGAGTGGTAAATGGGTATAATGATTCGAAAGATGAAAGAGAACTCAATGAAATGAGAATATCAAAAGTAAAAAAAATAGTATACAAGAAACTCACAACATAACATCAGAATATGCGAGAAGTATGATGGCTCAAGTAAATGTTCCAATAACAAAAGGCGATTCTACATCTCCAGTAAGGGTTAAAAGAATAGGATTTTTCGATCCTTGTTTTCAACTTTTATGAGTACTAAGAAGAGAATTTTGAAAAACCATGGGATGGTAGTAGAAAATGAAAGAACTTTGGACATTACCATTTCAGGAAGGAAAGGAAATTCGTTGAACATTTGTAAGATCCTAAAAGGAGCATTGACATTCCTTCATTGTAGTTGCGATTTCCATTAGGAGTTTATAACCCCACTGATAGTTACGTTTCACAAGCTACATCAGAGAAGAATGTATAAATGTTGATGATGAATTTACTTCAGAACATCATAATTCGTAATCTTCCTAATGTTTGCTTGAATGAGTAGAATGTGAGCTTTTTTGTCATTAATGAAAAATAAATTATATATTGTATTACAATTATATTATTATGAGGTTTTTGATTGCCTATTTTGGAAAGCAATTTTAGTTTATATAGTTCATTTATGCTTCACAAGGTATATTTCTTTTGTTGAAAACGCGACTTAATTTTTAAACCTTGAGGACAAGGTTTGGAATGAGTTAGGGGTTATTAAGGTGAAGTGGAGTATAAAGAACCAAAGTATAGAAGACTCAAGAGGGAATCTATTTATTCTACATTCAAAGTTGATTGAGATTTTTCAAGTTTTTTAAGATACATGTAATATTTCTTCATTTATTTCATTTAGTAGGAAGATATGAATTTAATATAATTTGAGTTTAAATCAAAGTGATAGTTTTACTACCCACAAAAATAAGTCGTGTTTACACTAGAAAAGTTTAGAGGGGATTGATTGCTTTGTGTTAAACATTATAATGGATAGAAAATCAAAACAAAAGTGCAAGATAAACAAGATAGATTTCTAAAAGTCTTGTTATATAAAGATTATTGATCAAGTATTATATATACATAATGTTAAGAACTTATACCACAACTAAGGGAAGAAATAAGAAATTAGCCAATAAACTTTACTTAGTTGGAAAGAATGTTTCCTTAACTCTAGTGAAAGTAAGAAGATCTATCAAGAATTTTTTAAAAGAAAAAATATAGAGATACCCACATATTCCAAAAGAAATGGAGCAGGGAATCTAGTGTGGAAAAATGTAAGAAAGAATTCTTATAAAAAAAAAAGAATAACTATCCAAAGAAATGGAGCAGGGAACAATATGAATATAATATAAAGAAGAAAAGAATATATAGAAGACATAAAAAAAAGATATAAAAAATAGAACAATGTTTATGGAAAACTCTTCAAATAATAGATGTTGCTCGAGTGCTTATAGTAAAGTGAAGTATTTTCTTTTCCCAACATTTCAACAATTGAACATGATGATGAGAATTGTTGATGATTAAATATTCTTATCAACTTTGATTATGGTGAAATTTTAAATATTGTATGAAAATGAGATTGATTTAGAGAGTTTTGTATCTTGAGATTTTATATTAGTCACTGTAAGCTTGATGCTTGTCAGTGGAGATTGAAAAAACCTATATAGCGGCTTGACCTTGGTAATTGATTGAACTTTGACTTGTGAGGTGTATTACATGACTAGAAGGTTGAGTTGTCAGATAAGAGGACGTTTTTTAAATATTTCTATTCTATCATTTTTTGTTTTATGAGTATATGTTTCTATTTAATCATCACTTATAGTATGATTTATAGTATATGATTTAGAGTATTCCTTTGCTCAAGACAACAAAGTAATGAGTTTGGGGGTATTTGATAAGTCAATAATTAGACAGTGTTGGAGAAAATACATATCAAATTAAGAGCAAATCAATGATGAATTAGAAATCACTATTGGCGAGTCAATAGCGAATCGAGGTTTATGGAGGAATCGCTAGAAAAATTGGTGATGGACAGAGGCTCATTTCCACTGATTTGGCCAACGAATTAGTTGGATAGTGGATTCGGTAACGATTCGATGGAGTCGATTTCGAGAATTTTGGATCACAATAAAGATTTTCAATCTAGTTAGATATGTATTACTTCGATTACTATATATCTGAACCATGGACTTTGAAATAACTCATCCTTTGATAGTTTTAACGTTTTAATTAGTTTTTAGGCCATTATCAATTGTTTTCATTGCTTTTGGAGAAGATTTGAGTATTCAAGTATTCAATAAAGAGGAATTTTTATTTATGTAGTTAATTTATTTTATTGTGATGTTTATTATGGATATGAGTGAGTAATTTATTAATCTAAATAAAGTCCAAACATGAACTTGATCCTTTTTTGATGTAGTCATAGTGAAGAGTGATTTGTGCTTAATGCTTTAAACTAATTCTTTAATTCATTGATTTAATATATTGTTATTTACAAATTACAATCATGAAACTTGATATCATATGCATAGTGACCAATATGTATTATAATATTTTGATTATATATCTAGTTTAAAGTAGTAAATAGGATTGTTTAAAGAGGTCTTTTACCATTTAGATATCCTTGGTGAGTTGAGATCTAAGTTTAATATTGAAGTGGCTTTCCAAATGTATTTGGCTTAGTAGTTCGAAGTTTTCATGGAACTTAATGATGTTTTATTATCTAATTAATTTCTTTGAGCTTTCGGATATTGGTTTTCTATTGATATAAGGAGAACTGATGGTTTGCTAAGGACTATCCACTTATGTTTTAGGTTCAATGATTTAAAAATATTTTATAAAAAGAATAAAGTATGATTATGATTTGAGTAATATATTTGGATATTTCATCGTTCTACAAGACAAATTAATGTTTGGATACAAGAGGAATTAATGTTTCATCATTTTTTATATTTGTTTAGATGTTTGTTTTCTATTGAATTGAATTGAATTGATTTAGTAATTTTGATTCTTGTTTTAATTAAATTAATTAAATTAGTTAAATTAAAGTAAAAATAATTATAAAATATTAGAAAGCCATTTTCTTAAGAACTATGAGAAATCCATGTGGAGACGATCCCACTTATCACTACTACAAATAATAAGGATATACGATTGTACACGTTTGACACGTGTCACCTTTTGTGCTTTAAATAAATTTTATAACCTTTCTAGAAATGAGGTAACTTCTTAATAATTGCACAAACTTGGAAGTGTTCGTTAATAGAATATCCATCTGCATGAAATTCATGAATCAGAACTTGAGTTTCTTCTACTTGATTCATCACTGTTTTAGAGTCCACCATGAGATACTTAAGGAGTTTGCCAATTACGAACTTTTTTTGCACCGGCATATTCTATTTTATATTTCTTCTCAAGCATATTCCATACTTTTTTGACGTGTTATATGATGACTATATGTCATATAAATTATCATCAAAATAATTGAGGATGTAATTTTGGCAAAAAAATTAGAATACTTTCTACAATTTTTAATGGACATATAAGTCTCCTTTGAGAGAGGATCCTCATCTGACTTACGCTCTTCCTCCCTCACAATATTTGCGAGGTTGAGGGTTGTTAAGTAGAACAACAATTTTAGAATTTATTGTCATTTTGTATCCATTTTTTACATTTGATAACTTTCATTTTTTATTTTAACTATAGTATACTTTGTTATATTTGAATTGTTAATTATGATTATTACTATTAACTTTTTTTAAACAAATTAATATGTCAAGAATTAAGTGTAACATGAATAGAAAAACCCTAGAAAATTGTTGGATGTTGTTGGGGCGTGTGCCTTAGGTCAATCCATTAACTGTCTTTATGAATACTTTTAGTCAATAAAATAGAGGATTTCATTTGCTGTTTATTATAATTAATTTGCGTGTTTACAATATAATAAGATCCATGGGTGTTTACAGAAATATCCTAAATGTCCCTAGTCGATCATTATACTGGGAACAATAATGAATTAAGACTAGTGTGAGTCTTGATTGATTATCATATGATAATTATACGTATAGGGATACGAATCAAGATCATGAGTACTTGTTAGGGAACAAAGTACTGGATCGACCCGCTATGAGAACATCACATGGATTAAGTCATAGTTGTTTCTCATGATAGGTATATTATTTCAGTCATTTGACTCGAGATTATAAGAGACTTCAACATTAGGAACACAGTGATTTGACACAATCAAACGCTGTCTTTAACAAGACAATTATAAAGGTTGTGATTGGTTACTGTGTGAGCAATGTGATGAAGTTGTGTAATCAAGATAGAATTTGTCCCTCTCATATAAAGAGATATATCCAGTGGATCCCTCGATGTGTTAGACAGTTAAAAGGCCTAGTCAAAGTGAATTGATATTGATCAATGTCACTTGGATGTTTTCGGTCTACCTAGAGATCGAGACTAGTACAATTGAACATGTTAGATGACAATTCCATGCCTTATGTTTGATCAAAAGGATATCGTGTGACAAAAGGATGTTATATACACTATTGATTAGGTTGTATCGATTTGATATTCATACAACTTGGGTAGTCATAATGTCTTGCTAGAGGCCGCTTACGGCTTGTATACCAAAATGTGTTTTCGGTACACCGCCAACATTGTATGAGCCTATTGGGTCGCATACTAAGAATGGTTTTGCGAGATTTTAAGATGGTTCAGAAAAATGAAATTTATATTGTAAAGTTCATGAAAAAAATGTCCTTGTTGTGTATTACACTTATACTTCTTTAAGTAGGGGCATATGTGTAATTTACATAACCGTTTATATAAAAGGGTTGTATAAATATACTCTTTAAGTTAGAACACGTACGAAAGATTAAGGGCCGAAACTCTATTTTCATTTCAGAAACGAATAAGGGTTTTCTGGTACGCACTGGATCATTTTGGAGAGAAACAAAAAGTTTGGTATTCTCTCGAAGCTAGAACTTCGAATCTCGGTCGCCGTTCATGTGTGGACTTCTGGTAGAGGGTATTCGTCGTTGGCAGCGCCTTAGAGATCGATCAACTTTAAGAAATGTATATTGTGACTGAGGTATGATTAAGTTTTCATGGTTTAAACGTTTTTAATGGAATTAGATTCAGATCCTGTTGAGGTTTTTGTCAAGATTGTTTTGTAATTTCAGCCGCATATGAACCCCAAAACCCAATAGTGGTATCAAAGCCTTCGAGTTTGATTCCATTAAATTCATTGCAAGTTTTCTTCTGATATATACATGATATATGATTGAAAGTAAGTTAATATTGATGTATAAGTGATATACAAAAGTTTTCTGTGAGATTTATTATCATGTTTTGTGTATTTGTGTATGTGATACACATATTTGTGATTTAATTGAAATCAGTTTCATACATGCTAGTAACCATGTTAGGTTAATTCGAATAATTTTAATGAATTGAATTTCAAGTTCTGTGATCCATGACACCATTAGGTATAATCTTTATTTTTCGTGTATTGATGCATGGATGAAATCTTTGTAATTCAGTATGCATATTTAGGTTACATTATTTTGAGTTTCTTAAATTGTATAAGTCTGAATACTAATTCGAAACTAATATGATTAGGTTCGATTGGGATAGTAATTCATGATTCAATTACATGTTTGTCATTATTTGGATGAGGACCGAAATTGCAAATAATTATTTTTTGAAATTATTTATTTATCTCGTTATATCTATTATGTTATGAAATTTCTATTTGATAAGAGATAGATAACAAATTAGATTAGGAGATATTAGCAAAATCGATTTCGTTATCCTTATTGGATAAGAGATAAATGTCGAGAATTTTGTTATTGGAGATATGCAAGGATTCAAATATCTTAAGTCCTAATTGGATTAGGATAAGATGATCATTTAGATGTGGGCCTCGATTAATTAAAAATATTTTAATTGACTTAATTTCGGATAAATTAAAGGGTTAATTTAGGATAATAAAATCAGCAAAAAATATGATTTTCTATAGCGAATTTTGATTTTTGGAATTGAAATATGTTTCCTTAAAAAAAAAAGAATCGGGCGCTTTGCCCCTCAGATTCGTTATTGACCGGTCAATGGAACCACCGCTTATTGATCGGCCAATGAGAGAGACCGCCTAACTAATCCTGGCGCACGAAAATTCTTTTATTAGTGAACATTATAAAAATCTCCAAATTGTTTAGTGATTGAACAAATCAATAAAATATATGATATTTCATTGTTTACATAAAATCACTAAAACTGAATAAAATCCTTCTATTAAATTTTAAGTCTCGTGTCATCCATTTTAAACACTTGTCAAGGCCTCGATCACACTAATATAGTTTCAGCCATAGCTGGGTGTATTGTGTTATCTTGGTGAGACAAGATGGGTAAGAGTTACCTAAATGTTTAAAATGGTCCAACTTAATAAAGTTATCAAAATAGTTTTGAGCTTTAGGCACATGATGAGATAAAAAACATGCTAAGACATATGATGTAAGTATCTCATAAAAGTATCTAAAATTACATAAGATGTAATTGGTAACTGTTACCTACCTAAATAATCTAGTTCTGTGTTTCATGTCATAGATGTCATAGAATTAGGTGAAATATGGATTTTAGTCCCCTAAATAAACAATATTTTTAGGAGTGTTGTTAATTTAGTGGGAGTCTATTCCTCTATACTAAAATAAACTTTGCATAATCTTTATTGTAGATCAATGGCCTCTTCAAGTAACAATAATCCCCTGTCACTGCGATCCATCCTTCAGAAGGATAAGCTATTTGGGACTCACTTTCTTGACTAGTTCAGAAACTTGAGAATCGTTCTCAAACATGAAAGCAAGTTGTATGTCCTGGATGCTCCAATCCCTGATGACCCACCAGCCAATGCTACGAAAGCTGTAAAGGATGCGCATAATAAGCATGTCAATGATTCTATTGATGATGCATGTATTATGCTGGCAACTATGGTTCTGCTGAACTTCAGAAGGACATGGAACTAATGGAAGCCTACGACATGGTCGTAACGCTGAAGAAAATGTCCATCAACAAGCTAGGCAAGAAAGGTTCGAGATAGTCAAGAACCTACATTATTGAAAGATGACTGAGGGTGCGTCAGTTGGTCCTCATGTTTTGAAGATGAAGGGCTATGTTGACCAGCTTGATAGACTAGGATTTCCCATAAGCCAAGAGTTGACTACGAATTTGATCCTAAATTCATTATTGGAGAGTTACTCACAATTTGTGATGAACTACAATATGAATAATATGGAGAAATCAATTTCAGAGTTGCGTTTGATGCTAAAAACTGTTGAACAAAATATTAAAAAACCCTCTAGTAATGTGTCGATGGTCCAAAAAGGAAAGGGAATGAAAAAGAAAGGCAAAGGCAAGGCTAAAGTTGCTAAGGTTGCTGCTGCACCTGTCGCAAAGCCTGTGGAACAAGTCAAGCCCCAGCCTGTTTCTACTTCAAAATGCCCAAAAGAAAAGGAAAGAAATTGTCGTTTCTGCCATGCACTTGGACATTGGTTCAGAAATTGCAAACTCTATCCGGAAGATCTAAAGAAGAAAAAGGGTAGTGCGACTACCACTACTTGTAATTATGTTATTGAAATTAAGTTATCTACTAGTAATTCTTGGGTATTAGATATCGGATGTGGATCTCACATTTGTATAAATGTGTAGGGACTCACCAGAAGTAGAAAGTTGAAGAAAATGAGAAGTCACCCTCCGCGTAGGCAATGGTGCAAGAGTTGTTGCCCTTGTTGTTGGATCATATGACTTAGTCTTACCTAGTGGACTTATTTTAACTTTAAATAATTGTTATTTTGTGTTTTCCTTGAGCAGAAACATCATCTCTATTTCATGTTTTGATATGGATGGTTTTAAATTTATTATTGCGAATAATAGATGTTTCATTTCTCGTAAAGGCATATTTTATGCAAATGCTGATTTTTGTGATGGTCTTTCTATTCTAAGCACGAAAAGGTCCATTGATACTCCAGTCTTTAACATAAATACAAAGAGATTCAAGTCAAATGATTTGAATCAAACCTATCTTTGGCATTGTCGTCTCGGGCACATAAACGAGAAACGCATAACGAAGCTCCATAAAGATGGACTTCTAAATTCATTTGATTTAGAAACATATGAAACGTGCATATCTTGTTTACAAGACGAGATGACTAAAAGTCCCTTTACTGGACACAGTGAAAGGGCAATTGATTTATTGGGTCTAATACATACTGATGTATGCAGTCCTATAAACATAATGGCTAGAGGAGGTTATCGGTACTTCATTACATTTATCGATGATTTCAAAGAGATATGGTTATGCATATCTTATGAAACATAAAGCTGAATCATTTGAGATGTTTCGGACGTTTCAAAATGAAGTGGAGAATCAACTTGGAAAAACTATCAAAACACTTCGGTTAGATCGAGGTGGTGAATATTTGAGCCAAGAATTTGATGATCATCTTAGAAATTGTGGGATTGTCTCCTAATTGACTCCACCAGCAACTCCACAATGGAATGAAGTTTCTGAAAGGAGAAATCAAACCTTATTAGATATGGTTCGATCTATGATGAGTCATGCAGATATTCCATTATCCTTTTGGGGTTATGTATTACAAACTGCAGCTTTCACTCTAAATCGAGTTCCTTCTAAAGCGGTTGATAAAACACCATATGAGATATGGTATGGGAAGATACCTAGTTTATCATTCCTTAAGATTTGGGGTTGTGAGGCTTACATAAAGCAAAAGTCTCAGAAAAACTAGCACCTAAATTTGACAAGTGTTTATTTGTAGGGTATCCTAAGGAAACAAAAGGATATTACTTTTATAATCCCGCCGAGAACAAAGTGGTTGTTGCTCGGTATGGTGCCTTTATGGAAAAACGGTTTATTTCAAAAGACACTAGTGAGAGAGAAATAAATCTTGAAGAAGTTCAAGAATCACAGATAAACACTGAACCGCTACTGGAAGTTCAACAACGTTCTGAACCAGTTGAACCTCCACAAGTGACACAAGGCCCACATAAATCTGGTACGGTAAGACATAAGCCAGAGAGATTCGAATTCCTCATTATCGATAGTCGTGATTTGTTGCTTTTGGATCAAAATGAGCCCACCATTTATCAGGAGGCTATGTCTGGACCAGACTCAGATAAATGGCTAAGTGTCATGAACTCTGAGATGCAATCCATGTATGATAACCAAGTTTGGAACTTAGTTGATTTACCTAAAGGTGGTAAGACCATTGGATGTAATGGGTTTTCAAGAAGAAAACTGACATGGATGACAAAGTGCATACTTTTAAAGTAAGAATTGTAGCAAAAGGTTTCAGGCAGACTAAATGTGTTGATTATGATGAAGCTTTTTTGCCAGTAGACATGCTTTAATCCATAAGAATTTTAATTGCCATTGTTGCATATTATGACTGTAAGATATGGCAAATGGATGTAAAATAGCATTTCTTAACGGAAAGCTGCTTTTGGAAGTGTATATGACTTAATCTGAAGGTTTTGTATATCCTGAGAATTCTAGGAAGGTATGCAAGCTTCAAAGATCCATTTATGGATTAACGCAAGATTCTCGGAGTCAGAATCTTCGTTTTAATGAAGCAATCAAGGATTTTGGTTTTATTAAGAACGAAGATGAGCCTTGTGTATACAAGAAGGTCAGTGGGAGTGTAGTTGTTTTTCTGGTACTGTATGTTGATGATATATTATTCATTGGAAATGACATCCCAACAATGCAAAATGTCAAGTCTTGGTTAGGGAAGTGTTTCTCAATGAAAGACTTTGGAGATGCAGCCTATATCTTAAGGATAAAGATCTATGGGGATAGATCTAATAGGCTAATCGGTAAGTCAAAGTGCTTACATAGACAAGGTGTTGAATAGGTTCATTTTGCAAGACTTTAAAAGAGGATTGTTGCCAATGTCTCATGGAATAAGTCTCAGCAAGACTCAATGTCCTAAGACAAATGATGAGCGGGACCGTACGAGAAAATTACATCTGCATCGGCTATTGGATCTATCATGTATGCCACGCTATGCACTCGACTTGATGTATCATATGCTTTGAGCACTACAAGGAGATATCAGTAAGATCCTGGTGAGAGTCACTGGATAGCAGTAAAGAACATTCTTAAATACTTAAGAAAGACTAAGGAAGTGTTCTTGGTCCATGGAGGTTTTGAAAATGATCTAGTTGTAAATGGTTATACAGATGCAAGTTTTCAAATTGATATAGATGATTTTAGATCACAGTCTGGATATATGTTTACTTTGAATGGGGGTGCAAGAAGTCGGAAAAGTTCGAAGCAAGAGACGTGGCGAGATTCTACAACAGAAGTTTGGGTATATTGCAGCGTCCGATGCAGCAAAAGAAGCGGTTTGGATCAAAAAGTTCATTTCTGAACTAGGTGTGGTTTCAAGTATTGTTAACCCTATTTGTTTGTATTATGACAATAACAGGGCAATAGCACATACCAAGGAACCTAGATCACACCACAGATCCAAACATATACTCGGCGTTTTCATCTTATCAGAGAAATTATTGAAAAGGGAGACGTGAAGATTTGCAGAGTACCTACTGAAGACAACGTTGCGAATCCATTGACAAAAGCTCTTCCACAAGCAAAGCATGATGGTCATGTTAGATTATTAGGCATTAGATGCATGTATAATTGGCCCTAGTGCAAGTAGGAGATGTTGGGGCATGTGCCCTAGGTCAATCCATTAACTGTCTTTATGAATACTTTTAGTTAATAAAATAGAGGATTTCATTTGTTGTTTATTAGAATTAATTTGCATGTTTACAATAAAATAAGATCCATGGGTATTTACAGAAATATCCTAAATGTCCCTAGTCGATCATTATACTGGGAACTATAATGAATTAAGACTAGTGTGAGTCTTGATTGATGATCATATGATGATTATACATATAGGGATACGAATCAAGATCACGAGTACTTGTTAGGGAACAAAGTATTGGATCGACCCGTTCTGAGAACATCACATGGATTAAGTCATAGTTGTTTTTCATGATAGGTATATTATTTCAGTCCTCTTATTTGAGATTACTAGAGACTTCAACATTAGAAAGATAGTGATTTGACACAATTAAACATTGTCTTTAACCGGATGATTATAAAGGTTGTGATTGGTTACTGTGTGAGCAATGTGATGAAGTTGTGTAATCAAGATAGAATTTATCCCTCTCGTATAAAGATAGATATCCAGTGGATCCTTCGATGTGTTAGACTGTTAAAAGGCTTAGTCTAAGTGATTTGATATTGATCAATGTCACTTGGATATTTTTAATCTACCTAGAGATTGAGACTAGTACGATTGAACATGTTGGATGACAATTCCATGCCTTATGTTTGATCAAAAGGATATCGTGTGACAAAAGGATGTTGCATACACTATTGATTAGGTTGTATCGATTTGATATTTGTACAACTTGGGTAGTCAAAATATCTTGCTAGAGGCCGCTTATGACTTGTATACCAAAATGTGTTTTGGTACACCGCCAACGTTATATGAGCCTATTGGGTCACACATTAAGAATGCATTTGCGAGATTTTAAGATGGTTTAGAAAAATGAATTTTATATGATAAAACTCATGACAGAAACGTCTTTGTGGTGTATTACACTTATACTTCTTTAAGTAGGGGTATATGTGTAATTTACTTAACCGTCTATATACAAGGGTTGTATAAAGAGACGCTTTAAGTTAGAACACATGGATGAAAATTTTAGGGTCGAAACTCTATTTTCGTTTAGAAACGAATTAGGGTTTTCTGGTATGCTCTGGATCTTTTTGGGGAGAAACAAAAAGGTTTGGTATTCTCTTGAAGCTAGCACTTCGAATCTCGGCCGTCGTTCGTGTGTGGACTGCTGGTAGAGGGCGTTCGTCGTTAGCAGCGCCTTAGAGATCAATCAACCAAAAAGGTATTTTGCGATCGAGATATGATTAAGTTTTCTTGGTTTAAACGTTTTAATGGAATTAGACTCGGATCCTATTAGGGTTTTTGTTAAAAAAATTTTGTAATCTTCGCTATGTACGAACCCCAAAACCCAACAACTCCTGGTAGAGGGCATTCATCGTTGACCGCGCCTTAGAGATCGATCAACCTTAAGAAATATATATTGCGACTGAGGTATGATTAAGTTTTTATGGTTTAAACGTTTTTAATGGAATTAGATTCGGATCCTATTGGGGTTTTTGTCAAAATTGTTTTGTAATTTTCGCTGCGTATGAACCCCAAAACCCAACAGATGTGTGGGCCAAAATCCACACTTCAGTATGTCCAACCCATTAAGGTTTATAATTCAATTAGAATCAAAAACGGAATTGAGAACACGAATTGGAAAGTTCGTGATTTTTCGGAAAGTCGACTTCATGTATGACTTGGAGGCCAAAACAAAAAATGAAAAACAAAATGAGAAATCATTCTCTTTGGGTGTGCATTCGTTTGTGTGTGCAATCTATCTAGTTTTCTTCTCTCTACATTGAAGGCATATCAAGATCTTGAATCCGAAGACCCGTTAAGAGGCTTTGGTGATTTCTTGGTGTTCGAGAAAAGAGGTGGAAGGGTTTGATGCAATTTGGGTAATGTTTTTCATTCTTAGTGTGATCATCTAAGTTCTTAGAAGAGGTATTTTTGTATTACTCCATTGTTAGTGAATCTCAAGCAATTGAGATATCTTGTACTCTTTATTCACATAGTGGATTATTCGGAGTTTGGCCCGTGGTTTGTACCTCTGCTTTGAAGAGTTTTTCACTTTAAATATTGCATGTTTTGTGATGTGTTTATTTTATTGCATTGATCGTCGTTTGGTTGGATTTGTTATTCATCCATTTAATTATTTAAAGGGGTTGAGCAACCCCAATAAGTGGTATCAGAGTCTCGATTAGATAGTGACCTAGGATTAATTGTGGGAATCGAGATGTGTGAGGAAAAATCAAGTATGGTCAAGTTGACTTCTTCGAATTATTCAATTTTTCTAACCGATGATGGAAAATCATCTTTATTGCAATGATTTATTTAATCCAATTGAAACTTGGACAAACCAAACCGGAAAAAACATTCAATGCTGATTGGAAGAAAATGCACAGGAAAGCTACTGGGACTATTAGAAAATTAGTCAACCTATATCACCACATCAGTAAAGAAGTCAATGCATAGGTGTTGTGGAGAAAATTAAAAAAAATGTGTAAGAGAAAAGTGCATAGAATAAGGCTTCTCTGGTTAGAAGGCTTGTAAACATGAAGTACCAAGATGGACAGTCAATGATTGAGCACTTGAATGATGTTGAAGACTCGATTAATCAGTTAAGTGCAATGAAGATAGTGTTTGAGGATGAGTTAGATGCACTATTACTTGTGAGTTCTTTGTCAGATAGCTGGGAAACATTGGTGGTGTCTCTCAGTGATTCCGCCTCAAGTAGTGTTTCATCTTTATCTATGGTGCAAGATAGTATCTATGATGATGAGACAAGAAGAAAGGATAAAGGGATTGATACTTTGCAAGCTCTTGTTACTACATCAAAACATAGAGAGGTAGAAGTAAATCTAAAGGTCTGAGAAGGCGGAGCAAGTCGAGATATAAGTCTCAAGTAAGAGGAAAATCTTGTTATTATCATTGTGGCAAGGAAGGCATTGGAAGAGAAATAAAGTGTATAAAATGGAACATAATGATGAAAAAAATTATAACAAGATGGATGATCGGAACACTACAACTACTATGTCAGATGCAAGTGAAGATCTGGTTGTGTTTTCTTTTGTTGAGGATCAAGGTCATGTCATTAATGCAGATAGTGAGTAGGTCATTAATTTATGAGCATCTTTTCATGCTACACTGAGAAACATGTCTTCTCTATTTTTCGAGCGGGAGATTTTGAAAAGGCAAATAAGGGAACAACAATTTTACATATATAGTTGGCATTGGAGATGTTTGTGTGCAGACAAATGTTGCTTGCATAATGATTCTGAAAGATATGCGACATATTTAAGATTTGCATCTGAATTTGATTTCTATTCATGCTTTAGACGTAGATGGTTATTATAACATCTTTGGGGGCAAGAAGTGGAACTCACCAAAGGCTTAATTGTTGTTGCTAGAGGAAGATCGAGTTACACAATTTACAAGACTCGGTTAAAAATCTTCAAATATGACTTAAACGTAGTTGAAGATGATTCTTCACCAGATTTGTGGCATAGGAGGTTGGGTCACATGACAGAGAAAGGGTAATGGCAGATATTATGTTACTTCTTCATGAAAGATTTAGGTGTTTGTTTTGAGAACAAAAGACCAGGTTCTTAAGTACTTCGAGCGGTTCCATACTATTGTGGAAAGAGAAAAATATATATTTGAAGTGCCTTCGTAGTGATAACGAATGAGAGCGCACTTCAAAGGAGTTCGAGAATTATAGCTCAAAATAAGGAATTAGACATAAGAAGTCAATTCCGGGTAACCCTTAGCAGAATGGTGTTGCTGAAAAAACAAACAAAACCATCCTAAATAAAGTCATATGCATGTTGAAGATGACTCAGTTAACTAAGTCATTTTAGGGTGAAGCTCTTAGTATTGCTTACTACCTGATGAATCGCTCTCCTTCAGCACTGTTAGAGTTTGATATTCTAGAGAGAGTGTGATATGGGAAAGATGTTACTTACTCTTATTTGAAGCTATTTGGATGTAAGGCATTTATGCATGTGCCTAAGGAGCAGAGATAGAAACTTAATGATAAGATTATTTCATATAACTGTTAGGTTTTGGAGATGCGAGTTTAACTATAGGTTATGGGACCCATGAAAAGAAGGTTGCATATCCAGAGATGTGGTATTTCATGAAAATAAAATCATAGCAAATTTTAAGATATCTGAGAAAATTACAATTGATGATGATGTTGATTCTCTTCCTGGACTAGTTTCTCCTTCGATTAGTGATGCCACACATGAAGGAGATTTAGCCGAAGAACATGAGGTCGATGATGAGCATGCATATGATGATGTTGATGACGTGTAAGAGCCTGCTGCTGATTATGATGATGATGATGATTCTAAGCAGGAGCGGCAACATCCTCCACTTCCGCATACAGCGGAATCTCCATTGAGAAGGTCAAAGTGAGGGAAAGTTCCTTCTACGAAATACCCCTATTCTACGTATGTTACTGTTACTAAAAAGAGTAAGTCAGAGAGCTTCCAGGAAGTTCAGATTCAAGACAATGCTCAGTTGATGAAAGGAACGCAGAAAGAAATGAGTTCTTTGAGTAAGAACAATACTTATGAGCTTGTGAAATTTTGAAAGATAGAAAACCTTTAAAAATAAATGAATGTACAGTTGAATATGGATGGAGATAAACTAGTGAAACATAAAGCTTGTTTGGTAGTGAACGGGTTCAATCAGAAGAAAGGAATTGACTTTGATGAGATCTTTTCCCCTGTTGTGAAGATAAGTTCTATTCGGGTGATTTTGGGCCTAACGGCTAGCTTGGATTTTGAGCTTGAGAAGTTAGATGTGAAGACCACATTCATTCATGGTGATTTAGAGGAAGAGATTTACATGAATCAACCAAAGAGATTTGAAGTACAAGGAAAAAAAACATATAGTTTGCGAGTTGAGAAAGAGCTTGTATGGTCTGAAACAGGCTTCAAGATAGTGCTACAATAAATTTGACTATTTCATATTGGGTCAAAAGTACACTAGAACATATGCATATTATTGTGTTTACTTCAAGAGATTTCCAGATAGGAAGTTTGTGATCCTGTTGCTCTATGTTGATGACATGTTGATAGAAGGACAAGATGTTTCTTTGATTAGAAACTTGAAAAAAGTTATTTAGCTGCTTTAATATGAAAGACTTGGGTTCAGAGAAACAGATCCTAGGCATGCATATTGTTCATGATAAGAAATGCAGAAAGTTGTGCGCGTCATAGGAAAATATGTTGAAACTGGTCTTGAGTAGGCTAAACATGAAGATTGTTAAGTCAGTTAGCACGCCTCTTGCTAATCACTTCACACTTAGCGAGAAGCTTTGTCCCTCTACTACAAAAGAGAAAGAAGAGATGTCATATATTCCATACTCCTCTGCAATTAGGAGTTTGATGTATGCGATAGCTTACACCTGACCAGATATTGCTCATGCAGTTGGTGTAGTCGGTAGATTTATCTCAAATCCTGGCAAAGTTTACTAGGAAGCAGCGAAATGGATTTTGGGAGATTTTTGAGGTACTTCGACGATGTGTTTATGCTTTGGAGGCTCGAAACCTACTTTAGAGGGATACACAGACTTAGATATGGCAGGTTACATTGATGGCATAAATTCAGGGTATGTGTTCACTTTAGCAGAGGGATGTATTTTGGCAGTTCAAATTGCAAAAGTGTATTGCTTTGTTCACGATAAGGTAGAGTATATTGCTATGACTAAAGCAGACAAAGAAGTGATTTAATTGAAGAGATTCCTTCAAGAGTTGGGTTTGAAGCAAAATAGGTATGTAATGAACTGTGACAGTCAGAGTGCTCTAGATTTGAGCAAGAACGCTACTTATCATTGTTGCATTAAGCACATAGATAATCGGTACCATTGGATTTGGGACTTTGTGAATGATCATAAGATGACTCTGAAGAAAATTCACACTGATAAGAATCCAGGTGTTATGTTCACGAATGTAGTGACTCGTGATAAGCATCGGT
The DNA here is from genome assembly GCA_039657365.1 of Stephania yunnanensis. Lineage (NCBI taxonomy): Eukaryota > Viridiplantae > Streptophyta > Magnoliopsida > Ranunculales > Menispermaceae > Stephania > Stephania yunnanensis. The sequence goes on along the minus strand of CM077585.1, from coordinate 44,196,102 downwards.
CTTACACTATATTGATGGGACTGAGTTGCAGTTGAGCAACATATTTATGTTGGATATCTCCCCATAGGCTGGATGGGGAGATTGTTTGATGTGTAGGCCCAAATCTACACATCAATATGTCCGACCCATTAAGGTTTCTAATTCAATTAGAACTAAAAACAAAATTGAGAACATGAATGGGAAATTCCATGATTTTTCAAAAAATTGACTTGACTTGGAAGCCGAAAATAAAATAAAAGAACAAAAAGAGAAATCGTTCTCTTTGGGTGCGCATTCGTTTGTCTGTGCAATCTCTCCAGTTTTCTCCTCTCTACATTGAAGGCATATCAAGATCTTGAATCCAAAGACCCGCTGAGTGGCTTTGGTGATTTCTTGGTGTTCAAGAAAAGATGTGTAAAAGTTTGATATAATTGGGGTAGTGTTCTTAATTCTTAGTATGATCATCTAAGTTCTTGAAAGATGAACTTTTGTATTATTCCATTGTTAGTGAATCTCAAACAATTGAGATATCTTATACCCTTTATTCACATTGTGGATTATTCGAAGTTTGGCCAATGATTTTTACCTCTAATTTGAAGGGTTTTCGACTTAAATTTTGTTTGTTTTGTGGTGTGTTTATATTCGTGCATTGATCGTGGTTTGGTAAGATTTGTTATTCATCCGTTTCATTGTTCCAAGGGGTTTAGTAACCTCAACAGAAAACGATTTGCCTTAATCATCAAAGTCTCTATTGCCATGGAAGGGGATATTTTTGGCTGGTGGAATGATTCATGTGCTTTTTTAGGCTGAAAATAAAAATTGCCGGTTTGGACTCTGACCAAAAAAAAAATCCATCAAAATGCAGTCAACTGTAAGTGATTCATTGTACGTTACGCACGTACATGTGACACCATGTTTTGCTTGGAAGGACTGCACATGTTTTCTATTCTCACCGTAGGTAGCTCACTTGAATCCACAATGATACTAACTAATTTACTTTTTTTTTTATTAACTATGAAGATCATGATACTTGTTTGATTAGTCTAATGAGCTTTGAGATTGCGAAAAAAAATTATGAGTAATCAAATTTTTTGTTGTCGTGATTAATCGAACTCAAAATAATGCACCTAACCTACACAATTCCCGCCTTCGCCCTTACCAAAAGTGGAATAACTAATTTACTTTGTAACGTGTGTGTATGTATAAATATATATATATATATATATATATATAAATTATGCTGTAAGTAATTTACAAGTCAAAACCTTATCTCTTATCCAATCAAACCTGTAATGATTCTGCATGATTGAAAATAATTTAATTCAAATTAAGGGTTAGATGATTCGATATGTACTACTACAATCTGTTAATTGGCGAGCACGGCGTTCCTAATAACTGGCTTGGATGATTAAAGATTAAAGTCCATTCAATTAGAATGTGTGTACACATTAATTATTGGTTCGAATCATGATTAATTAGAACTGTACATATGTATCAAAATAGCATATGCATGTTTTCTTTTTTCAGATCGATGTAAAAAAAAAAAATACATAAATATTTCTATTGGAATTAAGAGACATGTGGTGATAATTCAAAGCTGTCATGATAGGAACCCGATTGAAAAGGGTTTAAATTTCCTAAAAAGACACAAAGAGAGGAAGATAGACATAAATAGATTAAAAAAAAAGAAGAGAGAAGAATAAGATAGAGATAAAATAAAACATTTTTTTTTTCCTTCTTGTTTCATTTCTCTAACACACATTTTTATACAAGAAAGTAAATGCGTTGGGTTTAACGGAGACAACATAAACTAACATGAATTCTTTAGCAACCACAATAAAATTCAAATTAAACTCTTGGACTTTTACACAGTTTTGAGCTTGGTCTTAGGTCTCGCCCCGCAGTTTCGTTTTAATTCAGAGTCAACCTGAATTGGCCTCTTGACTCTTGCCTCTATCATGTCTGCATCACATGGGTGGTACTGAAAAAGAGACTAGGCTCTAATTGGTCGACATTCACTTTTCCAATTGCATTTGTCCACACTGCAAAGATGTAACTAGCCTCCTTTGGGGCTTTTTTTATTTACAATTGGGGCTTCTTTTTTCCTTGAGAATTCCCTTTTATAAAATCTCAGTGACGCCAGCGCGTTGTTATCCCCACACCTGATATTGTCTTTTCTGCTACTAGTAGAAGAAAACTCCTCAGTTCTCCATCAAGATTTTTAATCAATCTTCATTACCTTTAGCACCAACAGGGTATGCTGGAGTGGTTCAATACTCCAGCGCCTTAAGAAGATGTCTCCAGTTCGAGACTCCGCAACATAAACCACTGGGGCTAGGAGAGCTTTACCCTTAAGTGGGTTAACACAACTCGAGCCCTGAGTAATCAGTCAAGTCCGAATATTAGTGGTCTAGACCAAAACAAAACAAAACCAAAACAAAAAAAAAAAAAACAAAAAACAAAAAAACAAAAAAAAAAACAACCTTTAGCACAAATAGTGATTAGCATTTGGCAGTCTAACCCAATTTTGGAAAACCAAAGAGGTTCATACAACAAATGCCTTCATTTCAGATTGAAAAATTGAAAAATAGCATCATAAGGTGAACTTAAAAACAAACTTCAGGATAATGGTAAAGCTACTACTGTCTCAGCTCATTGAGGAAGGACGAAACTAGAACAGGTAGAATCTAGGCATTTATATAAATATAAAAAAAAAAAAAACTGTAATTTGGCACAAGACAACCTAGAAAAAAGACTAAATATTCGAAATAAAATATTCAGAACATTACAGAACCATGTTATCGCTTCAATCATCAGAAGTTCTGAAACCTCAAGAAAAAAATCCACTTCCTCATAAGTTAAATTGAGATTTGAATTGAGATTAAAGCTGAAAGACAAAATCATGCAACAAATTTATTCCAAGCAATACAGGCCCTTTAAACAACCATAGAATTTCATAATTATTTGGATCGATAAAGAAAATACTAAAACATAATTTTGACAGGAACAAAACTTTATTTCGGTATAGCCAAAAAATTATGTACATAGCGAGAAACAATGTGTTTCCCCCAAAACAAAGTCGAAAAAAACCCCTACCAATTTAGTAAGGGAAAAAGGCGCCGTCCCAATAACGTAATACTTTGTTCCCCCACTTAAAGCGTAACTTAACATAACAAACAAAGAAGATTGATCGTAACATAAGCAGAAGCATCTCTAGTGAGATGGACAAGGCATTACTTGCGAAAGTTGGTTCATTATATAAAAACAAAAAAAAAAAAAAAAGGGATTATATAAAGCACACCAAAAGCAATCAAACCAAATTGATCAACGAGATCCTACCTTGTGATGGAGGTGATGGAAACTAGAAATGGATGATCTCTCCTAACAACAAATTAGCAGCATCATAAGCTTACTGAAAGTGTGAAAGGCTGAGAAAATAGTAGTGCAGTATATTGTCTAAGACAATGCAGGGAGAGCAGATCAAAGCGATTCGTAACAACATAATGATATTTAACACGGAGAAGAATTACCAATCTAGAGGGAGAAGAGATTGTTCCCGATTCTTCAGAAACCTAGCTATTTATTTAGAAATAGTTGATTGTCCTTCCCTGCTTTCTTTTTAGGTATGCATGCATCACAAAATTTAGATTTCAATCAAAGAAAAACAGTTATGTCAGCTTAATAACTTTTCCCGTTTAAATAGATTTAAACTTACATTCTAATAAAACTTAACTTTGTTTTCCATTTAAGCATGTAACAAGGATAACTGGATGGTTCTAAAATATTCAAAACTAGGGGGGCAAACCAATGAAGAATTGATGGCATATTGTGTCACATGAGAGAAGGCTATAATTAGAGTAAGCATGAGAACATATCTTTTAATAGCAGGTTGGTTGGTGAAGGCGGCTGGTACCATCATAATTTCATCATCTCCATATATGATGATAAAATCATTTTCTCCATTATCAAGGCTGTCGAGACTTTTGGGCATTAATAAAAATACAGAAAATTTGAAGTTCCAACATAATAAAATAATAAAAGAACTTGAAAACAAGGGGTTAAGATTTGGAGGGCTTGAATCAAACTAAACACTTTAAAAGGACAATTGCTAATGCTAACCACATACTCTCATTTTGCTAATACTGTGTAGCCAAAACACACTATAGAGGAGCAGCAATTGCAGAGTCATTCTATTGATCTCAAGTATTCTCTTCGATGAACTATTTCCACTAGAAAGAACTCAGGAGACTATCATTTCGAAATAAGAAAAAAAGTTAATTCATATAAATCGAAGGTAAAGAAAATAAACACATGCCACCGGCAGAAATCAATTTAACTTAACCTTCACTAGCAAATTATTTGTTATTCTTTCAGGAAGCACTTAAGAAAAAGAAAAACCAACAACGCAGTCGAGATTATACAATATAACTGACATGGTATGGTAGAGAAAGAAATACCAACAACTAAGATAAAATTATTAACCAAATTCTAATGGGAATGTAATCAATAAGGTGGCTCATAGAATTAAGACATTCCGCCAGCTGTGGGAATTGGGATGCAATGTTCACAGAAACCAGCTTTATTTGCTTCACAAATTGAATGGACCCTGACTAGGGGCATCAAAAAGTTTAAACAAGTATAACCAAATACATTAATAAAAGACATTAATTCTGGACCCCAACATAACAACATAGCACTTCTAGCATAAATTGCATAATCTATGCAATAATAAGTTCTCTAAAATAAGACTTCAACTAAACATGCAGAAATAGGAATTTTGAACCCGATGCATAACTCTGCAACTGATTTTTTTCATTCACAAATGAGCAACAATTCTTGTATATAATATAAGACTGCTAGAATCTGAGCACATTTTGAGCCTGTAGAACTACCTTAATTTAGTTTGTTTTATTATTGAGTAATATTTCTCCTCTCTCGACAATAAATGACTTCATCGAAGATCAAATCTAAACATGCAGAAATAGGAAATTTAGAAAAAGAACACTGAATTACTGTTCTTATGGAGAATTCTAAGTAGAAAAGATTGTCTGCACGGGCAAGACAAGTTACCACAAGGAATGACTCTCAAAGCAACTCAATGAGTTTCGTTTCTCCTCCTAAACAAAAACTGAAATGAAACAATAAAATTTATTCTACTTTACTAAGACAATCAGATATAAAAATATACTTAAAGAAATTATTGTATGATGTATTTTGATAAGAGCATGCAAGTCACCTCTGTAGATGATGCAATGCTCATATCCAGCTTGGGAGCAACTAGGGCAAGTTTGTAACCAGGACGGAATATAAAATGTTAAAGAACACAAATAATTTGTATCAATTATGAAGAGACTCTTAACAAGTGGTTTGGCATGAAAAGTTTGCCAAGATCGGCATCAAATTTATATCTCTTGTTCTTCCCAGGCCACGGAATCTTACATAATCCCAACCTGAGCTACAGGATCTCATATAATCCAAAATAAACTTGAAGAATAAACTGAACAATCTCTCATTGTTAACAATTCTTTGGAGTACAGAATTAAACAAACCATAGGATCCTCAATTGTAACGACAATCATATAAATTCGAATTACGAAAAATCAGTAACAAATAGACAGTTAATCGAGCGCAAATAGAGAAACAACAAATTCTAGAAAGGGCAGTGACAAGAGAGATATCTACAGCTTTCAAAGGAAATTTGGCTTCAAAAAAGAATAGAGAAGAATTGATCAAATAAAGAACTCATCTATTTCGATTTATCTATTCATACACGGTTGATCACTTGGGTTTCACATTTTCTTCCCTTCACTCCGAATGATTTGGTGATGAACATCAATGTACAAGATTAGATAAGAAGAACGCGGTTAGTTCCAACACATGCAAATATAGTAGATTTAAAGAGTAAAATCAACCAACCAAGTGGGTAGCTCATTGGTCCGGTATGGGGTCTCTTGAGTAAGAGGTTGAGGGTTCGAGTCCCAATGGGGAGAAGTTGGTTTCTTTCCTATCATAAAACAAGAGTAAAATCACAGTTTCAAAAATTTCCATTTTTATCTCCAATACTCACTCATTTTAAGCAAAAAAATAGAGAAATATATGGACTAATTAATTTTGATAAATTTCAAATTAAGATCTTGGTATAACAACATTTATTAAATTCCGATGGTTTTCTTAGTGGTACTACAAATTTTTTTAATCATATCACTCGAAAACAAAAGCCTCCTCAAAAAAGAAGAAAAAGAATGAAAATTTATATGAAAAATATTACAGAATAATCATAAACTTTCAAATAAACAACTTATTTCGCGTGGAGATATAAAATGAAGGGGCCCCCTATTAGAAATTTAGAACTTTGCCCCACCCCCGATCCCCTAAATACATAGGATGGACCTAGATTCTCAATGTCTAGCCTTGAAATTTGAAATCAAAACAAAATTTTGGACAACATTAACTAAATTAAGCACAGTTCATCCTAATTTCAGAAAGTAAACCTGTCGTATTCTATATGAATAACAAGATTTCTACCCTAATTAGCAACTTTGAGAGCCAACCTAATCACCAAACAACCAATCTTCATGGATCATTATATTTCCTTGTTGCTAGTATACAATTTGGCACAAGAGACGTAGGGATGAAAAAATGAAATTTCATAGCATCATATAATTTGATATTAGATTTAGTCATGACTCACAAGTAATTTCAACCCAAAATCCAAATCTAGTTCTATACAAAATAACCGTGAGTTCGAACCATGTAACCGACCCCAACTAATTTGGGGTTAAGTCTATGTTGTTGTTGAATTGAATATATAAGAACTAAAGTTGAAAGAGATAGAAGCATACAATAAATCCATTTTGAACAACCAAATCTCCCTAATTAAAACTAAAATTTAAAGTTATTCAAAATGTTTCAAAAATAATAACCGCATGATATGAACATGTCAAGCATAATGTTAAAAGAATTGTTTTTTGAAAAAAGAAATTCAATCCTCAGAAGAAATGACACCAAGATTTATGAACAAATTGATCGACAAGAACTTATCTTTGATGGACATGAAGGAAATGAGAAGAGGATCTCTTGGATAAAAGATTAGCAACAGCTAAAGCTCTTTGAGAACTAGAAAAGCAGAGAAGAGAGTGGTGCAGTAAACTGTTTGAAACAATAAATGTAACAACAGAATGTATGGAGAGCGGATCAAAGTCAGCTACGCAAATCAATGGAAAGTTGAAGACGAAGAAACCTAACAATCTCTCAGAGTCAAATAATCATTACCGAGTTCTTGGCAAGTGCTTGACTAAATGTACCCAAGCTTGTTCTAGAAACCATCGACAAATTACCAATAATTTAATGAAAAACAACCAATCTAGAAAGAGAAAAAGAGATTTCAAGAAGGAAAATCAACGAAAGAGAGATGTATCAAATACCTTCAAAACAATTGATCTTCAAGCTCAAAATAGCAAAGGCTTTCATCGACTGAACTTCCTCAATTTCAATTGATTGATCAATCGTGCACTCTCAATCAACTGAATTACACACTTTCCTTTCTCGTTACAACTAATCACGCAATCTTCACATTTTCACATCTCAGATTGATCTACTATCAATGTTAGCTTGGTTGAGAACACAAAATGAGCACATTGTGCCTCTTTAAACTTTTTGTTTTTGGCTTAATTTTAACCATTTTTTAACATTAGTAACAAACAATTTTAATATTCCTCTTTAGGTGCTAATCATACCTTCTGTTTAACAACAGTTAATGGCTAATAGATAACAACATAGCCTCACTCCCAAATTAATTGGGGTCAGCTACATGGAGCAAACTCTTCCATTGCGCTCGATTAATACAATTGATGGTGAGCTTCCCAAACCATTCAAAACCCTCTTAATTAATGCATCCCAACTTAACTTTGGTCTACCTCCACCTTGTTGAATTTCTTCAGTTTCTATTGAGTCAAGTTTGCTATTGGGGGGCATAGGTCGTCTTTGCAGGTGACCAAACCATCGCAACCGTCTTTTCCTAATCTATGTCAATTGGTGTTACTCCTACTTGTCTTTGATTTTTTTGTATGTCTTATTCTATCTTTAGAAGTTTTATCACACATTTACCAAAGCATCCTCATTTTTGTTATGTTCATTTTATGTAGTTGTCGTTGCTTTAACACCCAACATTCACTTCCACAGAGCATAGCAAGCATAATTGTGGTACTAAAAAATTTTCCTTCCAACTTAATAGGAATAATTTTATCACGGATCACACTAGTTGCACTCCATTTCTTCCGCCTAGCTTGAATTCTATTTGTGACATCATTCTCAATATTGCCATCATTTTGTATGATTGGTCCTAAAAATCTAAAGTGGTTCATCTTAGGAACTTCTACTTCCCTTAATTTTACCACTCCATCATCTTGATGCTTAGTATTTCTAAACTCACAGTGCATGTATTCAGTATTCGTCCTACTCAACTTAAAGTCTTTAGATTCTAAAGTATTCCCCCTAAGTTCTAATTTCTCACTCACTCCATCTTTTGTTTAGTCCACTAAGGCAATGTCATCTGCAAATAACATACACCAATATGCTTAGTTGGTTTATCCAAAACTAAAGTAAAGAGACATGGGCTTAAAGCCGATCCATGATTAGTCCTATCGTAATGAAAAATTATTTTGTAGTTCTTCCAAATGTCTTTATACTTGTTACTACTCCCTCATACATATTTTAATAGTATCTATGTATCTAACATGCACTCATTTTCTTTCTAAAATTCACTAAAGAACATCTCTAGGAACCCTATTATATGCTTTTTCTAAATCTACAAATATCATATGAAGATTTTTTATTTTCTCTATATTTTTCCATCAATCTTCTTAAAAGGAAAATTGCCTCCATAATTGACCTCCCAGGCATAAAATTAAATTGATTCTCTGATATTATTGTTTCTCTTCTTAACATATTATCAATTATCCTCTCTCCAAAGTTCCATAGTATGACTTATAAGTTTAATTTCTCAGTAGTTTGAACAATTTTGAATGTCTTTTTTGTTTTTGAATATTGGTACAAGTGTGTTTTTCTCCAATCCGTTGGCATCTGTTTTGATTTTCAAATTTTTTTGAAAAGTTTTGTTAACCAAGTTAATCAAATTTCTCATAAGCATTTCCAAATCTCTATGGGTATTTCATTTGGGTCACATGTTTTCCCTATTTTCATCATTTTCAATGTCTCTTTAACTTCTGGATTTCTAATATTGCGTGTATAGTTTACATTTCTTTCTTCGTGTGAGTTTTCATCTACTATGATATCAACTTGGTCATCATTAAATAAACTATCGAAGTAGTTTCTCTATCTCTCCTTAATATCATCTTCGTGCGTTTAAACAGTTTGATTTTCGTCCTTAATACATCTTACATGACTTAAGTCTTGCTTTTTTATCTCTTAATTTTGCTAGCATAGAAATATCTTTTTCGCCATCTCTATTACCTAACCATGTATATAGATCTTCCATGAAATTTGTTTTAGCTTGACTAACTACTTTTTTAGCTTGTTTTATAGCTTTTCTATATTGATTGTACGCATCTTCATCTTGACACTTGGGTATTTTCCTATACATATCTCTTTTAGTCGTAATTGATCTTTGGACATCCTCGTTCCACCACCATGTTCCTTCTTTGGTGGTCCCAAGCATTTAGCTATATCTAACACGTTTGATGCTACTTTCCTTATGCAACAAATCATTTCTAAGTACATTGTATTAGCATCTAAATCAAGATTTCAAACATTTTCTTTGGTAGTTTTTCTTTAAACTCTACATGTTTACTATTTTTTAGGTTCCACCACTTTATTCGAGGGTCCTTGTCTCTTTTATTCCTATTAAGTCGTCGTTTTAGCTAAATATGAAGTACTACTAACTTATGTTGAGTAGTAAGCACTTCACCAGTTATTACTTTGTAATCTCTACATATTTTTCTATATATTTTTCTTGTTAAAAGAAAATCTATTTGACTCTTGTTATGATCACTACTAAAAGTAATCATGTGTGACTCCCTTTTCCTAAAACTAGTATTTGCTAAAACAAGATCATATGCTGAAGTAACTTCTAAGATTGATTCCCCTTCATTTCTATTACCGTAACCAAAACCTTCATGAACTCTCACAAACCTACCATTATTTGCCCCCATATGCCCATTTAAATTCCTACAATAAAAAGCTTTTCATCTAATAGTATACCTAGCATAAATTCATCCATATCGTACCAAAATTTACATTTGATGCTCTCGTTTAGTCCTACTTTTGGTGCATAGGCGCTAAATATGCTAATCTTTTCATCTCCAATAACTAATTTAATTAGAGAAAAAAAAAAGGAACTTTCATTAAATTATGTTTTGATTCATTAAGAATGCAGAAACAAGTGATTGAACGCATACAAAATTATTAGTTCAAAGATCAAAAGAGAGACCTGAATCAACATTCATAGAAAGAAAAAAAAAAGGGGATCTTCTAGTGAACATGCTACATCTAACAGAAGATGGTGCTTAACTGATAGTTCAATCTTGAGCTGCAGGAGCCCAATGGGGCGGCAATTGAGAAGCCTCTATGCTCCTGCTCTCGTAATAAATAAATAAATAATGCTGAATGGAAGACATCTTTATGCTTATCAGGAAATTAGCAGTAAATTAGACCCTATTTTCCTTCCACCATTCGGTACCTTCTAAATAAAAAGAATTGGATACATGATCCTGTTTAAACGCCCAGCAAGCTAGGTTAACCCGCATTTGCAGTTGTTCCTTCTGATATCCCACAAAGGAGGTTCATTTTTTTCAGGCTGCTTCAGCAACTCAATTCACTCTCCATCAATTGGTTAACTTCATTGGAAGAATGTGGCCAGAATGGCGAGAGGGCCACAACCTTCCCGATAACAATCAAAGTTGGTGACACCAACTCCAAGGATGCAACCTCATCTACTAGATCTTTTAGTTCTGCAAATACCTGCATAGCATTCAACGATTAGTATAGACAAACGGGAAGAAGTCTTTCTCTCAACAACAAACATCAAAATAATAATAATAATAATAATAATAATAATAATAATATATGATTATGCATGCTTACTCACCATCCTTTGTTGCGGTGTGGTTCCTCTTTCTATGGCTGCCGCAGGTGTATTGGGTGATAGACCATGCTGCATTAGTTTTTGAGCAAGAGATGGTAGTGTCGACAAGCCCATGTAGACGACCAGGGTCGAATCAGGATCTGCAGCATTCTCTGCTACAAAGAGAGGGTCTGTTCCTCCTTTCCTCGAATGCCCAGTTAAGAATCTAACACTGTTAGCAATGCCGCGATGTGTCAAAGGGATTCCAAGCTCAGCTGCAATTCCTGAGGCTGCAGTGATACCTGCACAATTATGGATATCATGTAATATGATATTTAACATATTTTCACAGCACATACAGATTGTGAAACTTTCAGCCAAGTGGAGATTTTGTAATAGAGATTCTTAGGCCCTTATATCTATCATACCAGGGATAACCTTCACTTGAATCCCTTGTTGTTGAAGGAAATCCATCTCCTCTCCACCCCTTCCAAATACCTACAAATCAACAACAATCAGCGAAAGTCAGAATTGAATGAAAATGCACAGCATTGCAAAGATAAATCCATCTTTATTTTCAAAGATAACCCACCAATGGATCTCCTCCTTTAAGCCTCACAACATTGGCACCAACTTCAGCAAAACTGAGAAGCAATTCATGAATCTCCTCCTGAAAAGAACAAACAACATGAGCCTCAAAATGCAGTTTCACTAATCCTCAACAGACACAGTATATCACTGCTACACACAGCAGGGAACTTTGAAACCCAAATCTAAAATCATAAACTAAACATCTCAACAAGCTAATTCAATCAAACTTTTGAGGCACACACCATCAAACTGCTCAATCATTCCATCTGCCCTTCTCATGAAACTTCCATCTACATGCCCTCATAAATAACTAAAATCATTCTACTTCTTTTCTTGTCCTCACTTCACAATTCGGCGAAACCCCTTTTAGTTCTTTCAACTTTACAAAATGGGATGAAATCAAAACAACAAATTAGCATCACAAATTGAACACAAACCTGAGTTCCACTACTCACTAAACTTCAATTCACTTGTCCCCGTGACAACAACAATAATAAAGCCTCAATCCCAAATTAGTTGGGGCCAGCTACATGCCTCAAACTCTTCCATTGCACTCGAATTAAATGTCCCCATAAATAACTAAAATCACACCGCTTTTTTCTCTCCTAATTCCACAATTGAGCAAAACCCCATTTTAGTTTTTCAAATTTCACAACATGGGCTGCAATCAAAACAACAAATAATCTCCACAAATTGAACAAACAAACCTGAGTTCTACTATGGTACCCCGCTGTCTTCCCGACATAGAGAAGCCTAGCATCATCCCCCACAAGACTCAACACATCATTAGACACCAACCGATCATACAACAGAAGATCAGCACTCTCAATCACTCTCAAAGCCTTCAACGTGAGCAGCTCAGGGTCCCCAGGCCCAGTACCCACCAAGAACACATTCCCAGGCCCTCTCACCTCCCCATCTCCACCACCACCTCTCCTCCTCCTCCTCTCCTTCAACACCTCAAGCAGGTTCTTCAGCTCTGGGAGTTGCAGAGCTATGTCGTCGTCTCTAATGGAGTTGGAGTCATTGGCACCACAAAAGGTAGGGTTTTGGAGAGATGGGTGTTGGTACAACCAGCTGTCTCTTTGGTATCTGTCGATTGAGTGCTTTTCTGTGAAGGGTGAGGATGAGGTTTGGCTAAAACACACAGAGGAATGAAGGGTCGGCACCCTTTTAATGTTAAAGAGTGAAGAACTTGAAGAATGGGAAAAAGTGGGGCAAGAACATGGGTTTTGGAGAGATGGGTATTGCCCAAGAAGGGACATTTTTGGTTTTAGATTAACTCAGTGAATTGGGTCTATCTGAGAAGTTCTCTGAGATTGTGTAGCGATAGAGAAAGAGAGGACTGAAAGGTGGGTTCTCTTGTTTATAAGAGAGTGTCAGCTTGGTTGGATAGTTTATTAGGGGGCCGAGGAGGCGAAAAGAGTGACCTTTTGGAAGGTGAGAAGGTCTTGTTTGGACGGATTATGAGAAGAAGTGGCCATTTGCGCTTTCTAAGGTTTGATGAAGGTGCAGCGAAAAGAGGAGAAATTGGGTGGAATGTATTTGGACGGGTTTATGGGTGCCAGGGTGCCGAGTCGCCCGCCTTTTGATTATATAGTGTGTTCGCTTGTCGCCATCGCATTATCCGGGGATTGTTATGGGATGTGTAGGTAGTTTTTAAGGGGTGTAGGGGTGTGTAAGACTGCAAGAGTGTAGAAAATGGGTTGTGAACTTATGATGAGGGGCTAGGGATGCAAATGGGCAGGGGAATACTTACGGTTGATGGAGATTTACTCTAACGGGTACGGGTATGGAGATTTTAAATGGAGATGGGGTGGAGATGGGTACAAAATCTCATACCCACACGGGTATGGGTACGGGTACGGATAATAAAATATACCCACGGAGCTCCCCACGATGATACCCTTAGGTACTCCCAACGAGAATCCCTATATATCAATTTATACATCATATGATATTTATTATTTATATATATACTATATGATATTTATATAGAAATGTTACATAATATTACATACGTTCCACTCCGAAACACCTATACATATAACAAAAAACATCTTAATGAAATTTATAATTTTAATGTATTTGATTAATTAATAACTATATGTTTTGTTTTAAATTGTTTCCAATTATATTTATATTTTAAAATTTTAGTGCGATGGCCCCAAACTCCAAAGCAAATAATGTACCGTCACGTCGCCAAACACGTCACCAAGGCATGCCGCGTCAGCGCACGCTTGTCCTTGACAATCAGCAACCAAAGCCTTCGTATGTATCTTATTCGCATTTAACTTAATATTTATGAATGTTTTTATGAATATTTACATTAAGTTAACTAAGTTAAGTTATTCGCGATTTATTAAATTAATATAAGTTGAATATATGAGTGGAAGTCTTTAAAGCATACAAATATTATAATGAAAAGTTTGCATTAATAAACAACCTTATAGTGTGAAAATCGGGCATAAGATACCATGTATATCAAAAAGTAACAAAAATACAAAAAATGATCATATACATGTATCGGGTATATAAGTCCAACCAAGGATCTCATAAAAAAAGTAAATAAATACATACAAACACCTACGCAAAAAAACTGATGGGGCTCTCCTAGCTTAGAGGTTGTCGCCTAAAACAATGACAAATCCCAGTGAGTAAATCCTAGAGAATGTTAGCTAATATTCACGAAATCCAATAAAACGATGGGGCTCTCCTAGCAAGGCAGCAGCAGGGTCGCAAAGCGGTGGTCGCGCGGTAGGATCAGCCGGTGGTCGGCGAAGCACCAAAGACGGCACACGGTGCGACGGCCAATGTCCCAAGAAGAATGCGGGCGTGCGGCTGTGTGCGCGAGCGGCGATGTGGCGGTAGCGAGTGCGCAATGCTTCATGACGAGCGGATCACCATGGATGAAGCATCGCCGCCGGGATCCAAAGAGCGCGACGCCGGCGAGGGACGGCGGCGACGACCGGCGAGGACGGCGGCGACGGTCGGCGAGCAGCGCGCGCAAAGAAATAGTGGCAGCCGCGACGCGGTGGCGCGTTGTTGATCGGTCGGATGCGCGATTTCGACGAAATCGCGACGACGCGATGAAGGTGAGGTTTCTTTCACCTAATTTCAGTATGACTTGAATGATTGGAAGTAAAATAGGCCTAAAATGTCTAAATGGACACCGGGGACTTAGGAATCAGGTGTTGGGTGCGCAAATCGAGATGTGAGCGAGATGTTTTGAGGTTCGCGATTTCTCGAGGTAGTAAACCAGCTAAGGACTTATACGGTATTTCATTTCTCTCCATCGGTTGTTGTTGTTTACTGTTATGTGATAGCTTTATTGTTGTTCATTGCTTTGTGATGATAGATATCGTTGAAATTGTTGTCGATTGAGTGGGTCCATTGACAAGTGAGTCATGGTTACTGTTTGTCAGCGATATGAGAGAGTTAGGGCTGGAGAAAGGGGTCTCGTCCTAAACCCGAGGTTTTTCCTGGTCGTCCGTTGATATTATTCGGGTCCATGGATGTTTTCATAGTTGTATGGGCTAGGGCTGGGAGGCAGGGGTGTCGTCCTAGATCCGGGTCTATGGATGTCTCGTAGTCGCAAGGGTTAGGGCTGGGAGGCTGGGGTCTCGTCCTAAACCCGAGTCTGCTGGGCTTTTGCCGCGACTCAACGACCTTTTGGTCGGAACTCCTTGTTAGTTGGCCTCACTCATCGATGGATTGGTTACAGTCTTTTATATTCAAGCGTTCTTGATTCCTTTCGTTCTATTTGCATGAACTCGATCACTCTCTCGATCTTTTTGTTGAGTTATTTCATGTATTAGTCGCTTTCGCTAAATTTTTAAATCTTGCAAAACATTAATAACTCAACAAAATGTTGAATGTACGAGTCTCATTCCTCTCCAGACTATTTGTGAAAGTATGATCCGATTCAAGACTATGAAAGTATGATCTTCAATGATAACCATGTGAAGCAAAGTATCAGTGTCTCCAGCCCCTCAAGCATAATATAGTGTTCAATAACCCCGATATAAACACTATAAGGAGACTCGTAATGCCTTACCCTCCCAAACTATGTATGCATATACAACAAAAATGAAATTTAAGGATCAATGCAATTTATACGAAATATAATCATAAAATATAAAGGTTACCATGGGATTTACTTAACCTTACAAACATCCAACTTCAAGCTTAATTTTCAAGGATCCCGGAGCGTCGAATCACCTTGAAAATGGTTCCAATAGCTTTCCTGCAAACCTAATTATATTATGGGTCAAGCTTCAAGTGAAACGATATCACAAAGCCAATGAAAACCACGATCAAATTACGCTTGAGACAATTTCCAAAAATATTTATTTACATAACTATTTCAACTAGCTTTCAACTAGCAACTTGGGGTAACTTTTTAACCTTGAGAACCTCAATATTTGTCATGATGACTTTAAAGAACTTGTAGTACTCATATCATACTTTTCATAGACTCCAAGAACACCAAAATCGGATAATCGAAGGAGAAGTTATGAATTTTCCCATATGGCTTGTCAACTTGGAAACTTTATATATTTTAAACTAAAACAATTTCTCCAAATTAATATTTTTGCAATTAAATTCTTAAAACTCGATAATAAACGCCACGAAATCACTCGATACCAACACCAAAATATTTTCACAACCCGTGGAGTCAAATTGGATTAAAACAAATAATCAATATCAACTATTAAAACATCTCCAAAATAGTTATCAACAGATTTGCATTAGTTCACCTCATACCCTAACCTACGTCGGTGGAATTTATCCCAAATTGACGCAAATTAATCCAACATACCAATTAACAACAATTCTAACCAATTTCTATCAAAACCCCACAAAAAAATCAAAAAATCACGAGAATTCAAATTGAATTGAGGAAAAATGCCCGACATTAAGAATTTACCAAATTGCAAGCAGAATACATCGTTTCTACTATAGAAACTTAGTTCAAACTGACCATCTCGCGATGCTCTACGATTTTGTGGAAAGAAATTGAGAGAAAATTGAATGTAAGGAGCTCCACAAACAAAAGAATCGAAGTGGAGAGGGTTAGGGAACCTTCGGTTATGTTGAAATGAAATTATGAATCGTTTGATTTTTTTTCCTAGTTATTATATATATATATAAAACCCTCAGTTGCTTGTCAGCAACTTAATTTCTTTTTATTTATTAATTCCAAAAATCCATATTTTGACGTGTTTTGACTTTCGGTGCCTGTTTTCTATCCGACTTTTCACCAAAATGAACAAAACTCTCGACAAAACAGTCCATCTTCATGAAATGTCCATACCCAAAAATTTTAACTTTGTTCATGACATACGAACCCTTATGGACCAATCATCTTGCCATACTTATCCAAACTTGCACCAATTTGGACTAAATCTCAACCTCGACAACTGTCAACCTACACCAAACTCGAAACAAGACCTCACACAACTTCATCTCATTTCACACTACCTCACAATCCCGACTTACATGCAAACCGAGGCAAATCCCCACATCAGCTCGTTAATTCCATTTAATGTTCCAAATTTCAAGTTTTTAATTTAAATTCAATTATTCGTCGCGAAATTCAAAACTAATATTTATGTCAATATTTTGACTATCTCGGCACCCGTCTCGATGCATATCTCGAGATAAACCCTACAAATCTTAAATTTACTCAATCACCCGAATTTTACAAAATAAAATAATATATAATACATAACACTAGGCAAACATCACAAATTAATAAAACTAATTATAAATCTCAAATTCACTAGTGTTTAATTCCCGACTCGCGGCTAAAACCATAATTAAAGCTTCCTTAATCCCTGATTAATCTATAATTACCGATTTTTAAAAATTTTGGATTTGACAATCTTCCCAACTAATAAGAATTTTGTTCTCGAAATTAAAATTTAACCAAATCTACTTGCACTCAAATAGATTCAAAAATGCTCTCTCATACACGCCTCTCGATTTCATGTTAGCTCTTCATACAACATGTCACTCTACAAATCAAACTGATTCCATTCAACTATATGATGCGAATTACATTCTTTCTTGAGCATTAACACGTGAAATACGTCATCAATTTTGTCTTACTAAGGCGGTACTACCAATCCATACACAAACTTCCCAACCCATTTCACAATCTAAAATGACCATATAAATCAAAAAGAGAGTTTTTCTTTAGTTCAAACCTATAATGGCCTTTTGCGAGGGGAGACTTTCAGATACACCCAATTTCTTTCACTATATATCACAAACCGGTGATAGAGATCATAATAAATTTTTTATCTATTCTAAACCATTTTCAATCCTAGACAAGTTAGCTGCACAACCTCAGTGTGATCTCCAACCATCTGTGACTCCAACTCCACCCAATCCTCCGGTTTAACCCCACCGACAGGAGATCGACAAGGTATCCCATACCATGCCTAAAATGGAGTCATTTCAATACAAAATTAATAACAGTTATTATAAAAGAACTCACACAAAGGTATGTATTCTTCCCATGAACCTCCAAATACCAGTACACAAGCCCTAAACATGTCTTCTAACACATAAATCCACCTTTCGGTCGACCATCCACCCGAGGATGAAATACAGAACTAAATAAAATTTAATGTCGAAATAATTCTTGTATGTCTTGCCACAACCCCGATGTGTACCAAACATCAAGATAAGAAAATATCATCAGCGACACTCTAAACAAGCGAGTCACCTCTCGCCTACACAACAGGCTCAGTTGTGTAAAGGTATATGAAATGTACATAGAAATAACATGAGTAGACTTCGTGAGTCCATCAACAATAATTCACACCACATCATGTTTCTCCCAAGAAATAGGCAGATGCATAACAAATCCTATCAAGATATATTCCCATTTTCATTACAATATGGAAATAGTAGCTGCAACATATTTCGGTTTCCGCCTATCGGCCTTAACTTGTTGACAAATCTCACATAATCACCCACGTCGCTTTCCCTGGCCACCAATACAATCTCCCCATATCATAACATATTCTCGGTTTTGCTAGGATGCTAAATCTAAACCGATGAGATTCTCTCAATATTTCATCCCGAATCTCAGCCACCAATGGAATCCACAGTCTGCTTTTAAACCTCAAACTTTAATCCGCAAACTCAACTCAATCTGGATTATTACTATTATTCAAGAACCCCTTAAATTTTCATAATCTACATCACTTTGCTAACACTCTATCACTTCCTAAATAGAGACAAGTTATACTCTAAACTAAGCACAAGTCGGTTCATCATCAACCTAAAGAGCCTCCGATAAAATCATAACAATGACTTTTTCGAGCAACTCATACTCGTAAGTCAATCAACTAGTTGCATGCAATGTTTCAGCACTCCTCATGCTCAATGCGTCAGCAACAACATTAACTTCACTCGAATGATATTTAAGACTAAAATTAAAGTCTTTCTAACGTTCGACTATTATTATTGTCTCACATTCAATTTTGTTTGAGAGAACAAATAATTCAAACTCTTATGATTTGAAAATAGCATAAAACTTCCCCCATATCTCAACAGCTTCAAAACAAACACAATCACCGCTAATTTCAAATCATAAATAGAATAATTCTTCTCGTGAATATTTAATTGACAAGAAGCCTAAACAATCACCCTTCCATTTTGCATTAACACACAACTTAAACCCACTTTCGATGCATTAGTCTAAAATGTAAGCATTTTCCTTGCTTTAGGTAATATAAGAACTGGTGCTGAAGTCAAACGCTTCTTCAATTTCTCAAAATACAATACTGCATTGGTTTGACCAAACAATTGAAATATTTTTCGAGTTAATTTAGTAATTGACACAACTATCTTTGAAAATCTTTCACAAATCAACAATAATTGCTAACCAAACCCAGAAAACTCTGTATCTCAGTCACTTTGATAGGTTCCGACTAACCAATGAGAGCCTCATTCTTGGCTGTATCCACCAAAATTCATTTCATACAAACCACATCACCCAAAATCTTCACCTTAGACAACCAACACTTGCATTGGCTAAACTTATCATGTAGCTTATGATTTCTTAAATTTTAGAGATTAACTCTAAGATATTATTCATGATCCTCGTGAGTCTTAAAGTATATCTCGATATCATCAATGAACACTATCACAAAGCGACCCAAACACAACCTCAACACTCTCTGCATCAAATCTACAACCATTGTCGGAACATCAATCAACCCAAATGACATAACAATAAACTCAAAGTAACAATATCTGATACTAAACACAATTTTCTATACATCATCTTCCCAAACTCTCAATTGATAGTAACCTTAACGAAAATAAATCTTTGAAAAGAGTTTTGATCTATTTAGTTGATCAAACAAATCATTAATTCGAGGCAATAGATATTTATTCAAACATTACTATGTTTCACTTGTTTATAATCAATGTAGAGACTCGAATTACCATTATTCTTTTTCACAAAAAGGACTATTGCACCCCATGGAAACTTACCTCGATGAATAAACTCCTTTCATCCATCAACTCCTCTAACTGATACTACAACTCCTGCAATTCCTTCAGAGATATCCTATTGGACAATATAGTTATTGGTCTAGTTCCAAAACCAAATCAATCACAAAATTAATCTCTATTAGAATGGAATTTCAGTTAATTCATCAAAATACATGTCAACAAATCCCCAACCACAAGAATATCCTTTAGTTTAATTTTAAATCTTGCCTCTGTACTAAAGTTCGTGTAAGAATTTCAATTTCTTCCTAATGACTAGCTAATCCATTATCAACAACATATCTAACTCCAATAACTATAATACATAAAATCAACAACCATCTCGTATCTAGAGATCTCAACAACATATTTCTCGTACATTAAGTGAGGATCCACCCTATCCCCAATTATCGTGTTAAGTACAAGATGAATAGGGACTCACACTGAGTTTACCCTAACTCAATCATCATATTACCACAAACTAAAATCGAACCTTACAATAAGATTATGATTTGTACTTGAATCTCGTTCAGTCACCACCTAAACACATTCCCCGATATGTTGGTGAGTCTGTGACACACAAAATGATGCTTTTAGAAGTTATGGACATGTTCTTGTAATGTCTTTTCTTTCCATACCCAAAACAAGTAATTACACTTAGATTTCAAGAACAGTCTCGCTTAATGTGACCTCTTTTTCATACCTAAAACATGTCACTGTAGGTTTATTACTTACAAAAGATTCTTGAATAGGTGTCGATCTCTAATTCGAGGCCTACTCCCCTGAGATCCTCGACCCTTACATTCATCTGCAACTAAGGTATACCTTTTCACTTAAATTGAAAAATATGTTTTCGTCATCTCAACTAATCCTCAAATCTTTCATTTTCTCTCAAAACTTTGGGTCAAACCTGAAAGGAAAATATTTTTTACCCACAAAATTTGATTCTTGTCCTGACTCCACGACGCCCTAATATCATCGTGATTCATGCTGAAAACTTGTATAATCATATAGGCATTGGCTCTATCTCGAAACTCTTGCAAAATGTTTAGTTTAATCTTTAATATAATAGTACCAAACTCTTCCTACTTTTCCTCCCGTGACATTCCACTATCAATGAATGTATCAGTCTGAACTGGAAACTACAACAATTGGCTCAATTCTCGGACGAACTGCAATGGTAGTCTTTGCTCTTCCTGAGCGACTGAAGTGGCATTAGAAACTTCTTGGGCCACACAACCACAAATATATGGGTTGGTAGCTCAGGTATTTATCGACTCTAACATCTTCATAGCCAAGTTCTCAAACATGTTTGAATCCACACATTGTGGATCCCTATTATCCACCCTAGATCCCTAATCTAGCTCTTACTATCCACTAATAATTTTCAACAATAAAAAATTGCAAGAAAAGTGGTTCAACAAGCCCATATCCATCGATATTTCAACAATATAAAATACACATAACACAATCATAAAGTTTTAAACTTTTTAACCCCATCCATTGCGTTACTTCCAAACTAATCACCCACAAGCCTCAATCGATAAGATTGTTTTAGAATCGTAGGCTCTGATAGCAACATTTTCAGACTCATTTAATAAGGGCATCTGACCGGCCTAAATTACCTTAAGCCATTGATAATCTAGCAGCCTCAACCTCTCCATCAATAAATAATTAAAATTTTATCAAAGTAATTATCAAATATGATTCTTTATCAACCACAAAGGGATTCTAAAACAAATCTTGTACCTTAAAATCAGTAAAGATTAACTATAATCCTTAAATATTTGTAAATAATTTTTGTCAGCATCTCCTTTATTTCTAAGCCTACACCAGAAACTTCGGCCTTCATAAATCTTCAACACACCTGTTCAGCTTGGTGAAAATGTCAAAGGACTCACAATCCACCCCATAACAAATATATCGCATTAATAATGATTATTTATTCATTCTAACTTATCTCAAACTTTCAACATTATTAAATCATTAATACTTTAACTTCTCGGCATTCCAATCCATACTAAAACCATTAAAACAATTCCAATTCTTCTCAAAAGCATTTCAACACTTTCAAAAGATATCATAACCTCACACGAACCCAAAAACCCATTTATACAATATTTTATATTCAAAAGTAATACAAACATAAGAGAAAGAAACTGAGCAAGTCACCAATAATCGGAATGCTTTTCCTTTCCTTTGTTGCCACTAAAACCTGTCATTATCCAATTATAAAAAATTAATAATGTCAGATAAGTAAATCCTACACTCATCCAGTACACATGTATTAATCAAATGCATAATAATCCAAGGAATTTAAACGAACAATATAATCCAAAGAATTTAAATACAACCATGAATCCATCCCATTTATGTTATTCGACTACAATCAAATGACTGGTCTCCGAAAGTGGTAAGTAAATAGTAATAAGGACTCATGTACGAGGAGAATAACCAAATGAGTCTCGTTCCTCTAGACTATGGGAGTATGATCTAATTCAATGTGATCTCATGATAACCATGTGATGCAAAGTATCAGTGACTCCAGCCCCTCAAACATAATATAATGTTCAATAACCCCGATATAGACAATGTAAGGAGACTCGTAATGCCTTACCCTCTAAAACCATGTATGTATGTACAAAAAAATGCAATTCAAGGATCAATGCAATTTATACGAAATATAATCATAAAATGTAAAGGTTACCATAGGATTTACTTAACCTTACAAACAACCAACTTCAAGCTTAATTTTCAAGGATCCCGAGCGTCGAATCAGCTTGAAAATGGTTCCAATAGCTTTCTGCAAACCTCTTTATATTATGGGTCAAGCTTCAAGTGAAATGATATCACGAAGCCCAATGAAAACCGCGATCAAAGTACGCTTGAGAATAGTTTCCAAAAATATTTATTTACATAATTGTTTCAACTAGTTTTCAACTAGCAACTTGGGGTAAAAATTTTACGATCTTCCCAACTAAAAGGAATTCTTCCTGAAACTCAAACTTAAGCAAAAAGTTTACCTTGAACAGTTGGGGTATCATTCTCGCATAGTAAACTCTAGTTCCCAAGTCAGTCCTTCATTCTTATGATACTTCCACTAAACGAGTACAAGTGGTATTTCTTTTTTCTAAGAGTCTGTATCATACCCTATGATCTACTATCTCAATAGGGTGTTCTTCACACGTCACATATGGTCGAACCTCGATCCTAGTCATATCAACCATCGATCTCGGTCCTAATCTGGCCAACCGTAACATCGAAATATGAATAACATAATGAACCCCTACCAATTGACTCGACAATCTCAATTGATAACTGACTTCCCCAACTCATTTCTTAATATGAAATGGCCTAATAAATCTTGACGCACTTTTCCCTTGATCTTAAATCTCTCATGGCCATTCAACGGAGAAAATTTCAAATAGATCCAATCATCTACCTTGTAGCTCAAGTATTTATCCACTTATTTCTTATGTTTGTGTTAGGTCGCTTGTAACTATTAACGAATCAGTCTCACCTTCTATGCATGATCCATAACAATCTCAGGCCCTACGGTTGTTGTATCATCGGGCTCTTCCCAATAAGTGGTTGATCTACATGGTTTACCGTGCAACGCCTTAAATGGTGGCATCCCAATATTGGCCTGATAACTATTATTGTAAACAAAATCACAAAGTGGCAAATACTCATCCCGAGACCTACCGATCTACGACACACATGCCCCGAGCATATCCTCGAGTATCTATATAAATCTCTTTGATTGTTTGTCTGTCTAAGGATGGATTGTAGTGCTAAACTATAATCTAGTACCAAATTGCTCATGCATGGCCTACCACAATGATGACATAAGACAATTATCCCGGTCAGAAACAATTAAAATTGGTACTCTATGCAACCATACAATCTCTCTCTAGAATAATATGATCAACTGTGTGAGTTATATTTCATAGAAACTTGTAGGAAATGGGCTGATTTCATCAACCTGACCACAATCACCCATATCGCATCATGTTTCTAAGAAGTCTATAGTAATCCATAAATGAAATCTATCATAATGCATTCTCACTTCCAGTAAGGGGAGGGTAGCAGCTGCAATAACCCTCGAGGCCTTATGTGGTCAGCCTTAACCTGATGGCACACCTCATAACCCCTAACATAGATGCGACGTCTGCTTTCATCCTTGGCCACCAAAATAACCATCGCATATCATGATACACCTTGGTCCTGCCAGGATGCACTATATACTAGGATCTGTGAGTCTCCTTATAATTTATAACCTCCATCGATGCCTCAAATACTAATCCATATACTCGCTTCAATATGATGATTAGGATTGCGTGCCATCTCGATTGAATCTCGAGTACATCTCGTCAGCCCTCTAACACTCTAACACTCATAGAATAAAAATAGACGGTATTTTAATCTATCCACAAATTTATGCATCTGCTATAATTGGAACCTTTGTCAAACTCAATGTTGTCACCGCTTTAACTAAACCATACTCGCGATCATATGTCATATAACTGTCTCAGAATTTGGTCATCTCCCGCTCAATGGATCTGCTACGACATTTTCCTTTTAAGGCTGATATTCAATGGAGAAGTTGTAGTCCTTCAGTAACTCTAGCAAACGTCGTTGTTTCATGTTCAGATCTTTCTGAGTGAATAAATATTTCAAACTTTTATGATCTATAAATAATGCAAACCTCTCATCGTATAGGTAATGTCTTCATACATTTAGTGCAATACGATAGTTGCAAGCTCCAAGTCATGCACAAGATAATTCCTCTCATGGGTCCTCAACTATCGAGAAAGGTAGGCGATAATGTTGCCTTCTTGTATTAGTACACAACCCTACCCTGTACCACAAGTATCAATATGAACTTTCAATCCCTTACTCGGCTTTAGTAACACCAGTAATGGTGCGGTAGTCAGCCTCATCTTCAACTGTTCAAATGCATCTTCGCACTCCCTTGACCAATCAAAAGGTACGTTTTTCTTGGTCAATCTAGTCATCAGTGCGACGATCTTCAAAAAGTTTTTCATAAATCATCGGTAGTATCTCGTTAACCTAAGAAAACTCATGATATTTGTAATTGTATCTAGTGTCGGCCAATCGATGAGTTCATGAATCTTACTCGAGTCCACTGATATACCTTTGTCACTATAACGTGTCCTAAGAACTTGACCTCTAATAGCCAAAGCTCGCACTTACTAAACATAGTATACAATCTATGCTCTCTCAATGTCATTAATATCTGCCTGAAATGTTACTTGTGATCTTCGCAAGTCTTTTTGTAAATCAATATGTCATCAATTAAGACTATAATGAATTTGTCCAACTACGGCTATAATATTCTATTCATTAAGTCCATGAACATGGCCAACGCATTCGTCAGTCCGAACGACACCACTATAAACTCAAATAACCCATATCTAGTGTTGAATCAAGTCTTAGGTATGTCTCCATCTCGAATCCTTAGCTGATGATAACCTGATCTCAAGTCGATTTTAGAGAAAAAATGAGCTTTGGCCAACCGGTCACACAAATTGTTTATCATGGGCAAAAGGGTAACGATTTCGCACTGCCACTTGGTTCAACTTTCTATAGTTACTACACATCCTCAAGCTACCACCATTCTACTAAACTAATATCACCGGTGCTCCCCATGGCAATGTGCTCATATGTATAAACCCCTTCTTCTCCAAGTCTTCCAATTGAGTCTTCAACTCGTCATTCTCCTTTCATGTCATCCGGTATGATTTGCTAGCTATCGACTATGTGCCCGACACTAACTCGACAACAAACTCAATCTCTCCAGTGGGGGAAAACCTAGTAAATCCTCCGGAAAGACATCGAGAAACTCACTAACAATTGAGACATCCTAAAGTCTAACCTTTGGTGTCTCGGTTGACTCTACTATCCCTGCAAACACCTCCATCTCTAGGGTCATAGCTAATCTACCCTTAGTGGTCGGAAGTACACTTGCATCACCAGTGAAGCTGAATTCTAGTATGTCGAGGATCTAAAAATTCATTGTCTTATAAAAATAGTCTACCTTGGCGTGATATGATGCTAACTAGTCCATGCCTAAAAGTGCATCGAACTCTAAGAACTCTAGGACGTGTAGGTCAATAGGGAGCTGCTGTCCGTAGATCTCTATAGTGCAACCGTTATAAATCATGTTATGGTAAACTTTCTCCCTAGCTGCCGTGCTGAGAATCAAGAGTGTGCTAACTCTAACCGATGCTAACCCTAACTCATAAACCATACGTCTAGAAATAAATGATATGGTGGAACAATAATCAATAAGTGTATGCATAAAATGATCAAAAATTGACATCATACCCTCGATGAGTTGTTTGGTGGCCTTGCGGTCTAGGCGTGCTACTACTACTGCGTATCTGCTCTCCTAGTCTAAACTGGTAGTGTTGCAATCCGTGTTACTAGAGACCATTAGACACTATTTTTTAATATGTATAGGTTGTCTGCATTTAAAACAAGTAACATTCATCTATCTTGACCCTGACCTTTACTATTATCTGGCCTCTACTATGACCATATTGTCCTCGGTTTCTGTCTCCCTGGTCTTGAGTCAGTCTGTGTCCCTACTGTCATGTATAACCACCTCTTAACACCTCTGTTGTCGTGCGGGTACTATAGCATGGGATATGACTACTTGATGGTCATTATGTCTTGGGCCTCTATCCATGTCTATCTCCGTGATCTATATTCCTCTTCCCTTTCCTGTCAGACCTGGTGCTGCGCTAGAATGACCCTGATGCCAACTGTGGTATGGGCATCATAGTGCGATAGAGAATATATGTCTCATGTGCTAAAGGCCCTCTATCGTAAATATCATGCAATGTTCGAGCTCCGCTTGATACTACTACACTTGCTATCTCATCTTTGAGTCCCACTCCAAAGTAGTGAACCTAATCGCGATCCGTAGAAACCAAATCTCCAGCGAACTGTAACAGTAGCGGAAACTCTCCATATACTGAACAATTGTACGAGTACCCTGTCTAAAACACAAAAACTCATGTCTCAAATGCAACTGTATCTCCCTCGATATGTACTGGTCATATAAGACCAGTCTGAAACTAGCCTAAGTAGTCGGCTCTCCGTGGTTTTCGGTATGAGCTTTCAACCAAACTCCGGCCTTTCCTCGGAGCATATATTTAGATATCCTGACGCGAATGCTATCGTGGATCCTCATAAGGTTATGTAACTTCTCATGTGCAGAACCCATCTCGCGGCTGCTCCTGGGTCTCCGCCTCCTATAAAATATCCCAGCTAAAATCTTACAAACTCCTTTGTCAACTTAGCCTCTGGCGACAAGGAGTTCTCAAATGTGATCTAATGTTGTAACCTTAGTACATGTCTCTAAAATTGTAGCCAACGTGGTAGTACATGCCATAATTGTAGTAACTGGCATACTCTGTACAATTGAGCGACTACCGCCATCTCTTTGGCGCTCGATGTAATAGCGGCGGTATAAGTATCGCGATAGGTGCTATTTGGGCATGGAGCAAGGCTATCATCTGCTCAAACCGCCGACCTTGTGTCGCGATCCGATCAAGTACACTCTTAGGTCGCAACTGGTATGATACAACTCGTTTGTCCACCATCCACTACATTAGAGTCGGATGTCCGTCCATATCATATATGCAATAGCGAAGTCCATATCAACTTCTTATATGCATATATACTATTAGAAATTGAAATATATATCATATAAGCACTGGTACTACCCGCCCCATCTTCGCTTCCCAATTAAAGTTCTAAGTTAGGATCTTCGGGTTTCTACTTTTAAGTTCATTTTATTAAGTCTTATTGAGTTTCATTAAACTTTCTCCTAGGTTCACTTTGAACCTAGGCTCTGATACCAACTATGATGGCCCCAACTCCGTCGCAAATTTGGTACCGCCACTTTGCCAAACACATCACCAAGGCCTACCACGTCACCGTACGCTTGTCCTTGATAACCAGCGACCGAAACCTTTGTATGTATCTTATTCGCATTTAACTTAGTATTTATGAACATTTTTATGAATATTTATATTAAGTTAATTAAGTTAAGTTATTCACGATTTATTAAATTAATATAAGGTGAATATCTAACGGAAGTCTTTAAAGCATGCAAATATTATAATGAAAAGTTTGCATTAATAAACAACCCTATAATGTGGAAACCCAGTATAAGATACCATGTATATAAAAAAGAGACAAAATACAAAATATGATCATATACATGTATCATGTATATAAGTCTACCCAAAGATCCCATAAAAGTAGTAAATAAATGCGTACAAACACCTATGCAAAAAACTAATGGGGCTCTCTTAGTTCAGTTGTAGTCGTCTAAAACCCCTATGCCTTGGCTCGTCGTAGGATCTACGATTTGTCAATAAAAATAATGAAAAATACCAGTGAGTAAATCCCAGAGAAGGTTAGCTAATATTTACAAAATCCAATAAAATGGATACAATTCATGCAATTTAAATAAGGAACAAAAATAAGGCAATCGCTTGAAAGCAAGTCGTAAAGAAATCAAAAACTAAACACGAATGTAGCGTGACAAAAAGTCCATAGTCTACATCCAGGAATCAACTTAGTTAAACCAAGAGGAACCAATGATGATCACTCGCCAAACATCTCATGGTTGAATGAGAGGAACCCATAAACAGTAGAACCCCGTCCAAACATATCTCGAGAGAAACCCATGACGGAGACTTAAATCTTTGTCAAACATCTCTCAACCTAACGGGTATCACAGGAAATAGTCACCGCGTAGCCTCGACATAGGGAAACTACTCGAACAATGCGGGGTAGCTAGCCCGGGTATGAGTTTATGTCATTCCCAACCCCGTCGACAAACACATATACACACGTGAGAGTGAATGAACAGTAAGTGGATAACAATAAATAACACGATGGAATAATTGAAATTAAAATAAAGCAAGTGCTATAAATGAATTTTAACTAATTTTCTCTTGTGGGTTTACTTACCTTCAAGAAAATCTTAGCAACATCGCACTTAAAACATCCCGCTCACACCTCTGATACGCGTACACCCGACACCCAACTATGGTCTCCTAAGTCCCCGATGTCCAATTATATCACTTTAATTATTTTAGAGTCACATTAAGTGAGTTTGTAGTATGTGACCAAAAATTTATAATTTTATTCCCTAAAAGCTTGATATTAGCATTTTTTTCAAGTTAGACCAATGTGCCAAACGCTCGAAAAAGCCTCAAAACTTATTTTTCTAGCTTTTTTTTAATATTTCATATTTTTTGGAATTTTCTAGAATCCTCCATAATTTTTTTATCTATTTTTTGTAATTTATTTTATTTAAAAATCATTTTTAATTAATTTTAAATTAAAATTAAAATTAAAATTTAATTAATGGGCCCGAACCAAGCCCCATTCAACCCAACCACTTGGACTCGGGCCGGTCCGACCCGATCCATCCGGGTCAGGGTCGGCTCGGCCCATTCGGGTGAGGGTCGACCCAGCCTATCTGGGCTTAAGCCGGTCGACCCGGCCTACGACCTCCTCTTCCCTTCATTCTGTCTCTTCTCTAGAGATGGAATGAAAAGGCCACATTTTTTTTTTTTTTACTTTTCTTTTCTTTTCTTTCCACTACTTAAGCCTTCAAAATCAATACAACTACCAGTAACCACCATTAAACAACAACATTAACACCACCGCCATTAACCCATTCTCATGAAAACTTATTTAAAAATAAAATAAGAAAAACCTTAACCTATGTTCCACTCTTTGATGCTTTGCTCCAACTAACTTGAGAGATTGCAAGCCCTTCTCTAATTCCTCTTTGCTTTTCTCTCAACTCTTCAACTACATTTTTTTTATTTGTTAAAGAAGGAGAGAGAGAAAAGAAAACGTAAGGGAGAGGGAAAAATGGGAGTGAGTGTGTATATTAGATGAGTGTTGTCCTCATTTCAAGGGAGTTAGGTGAGTGGGGTGTCAAGCCACCATAAAGAGAAAGAAAGGCGGGGTGTGTGTTATCTAAACCATCGCCTATACCATATGCATGTGTTACACGCACCTCGCAATGTCGTACACTCTCGCACTACACGCGCACAACGTGATAAATAAAAATATTAACTAATGCGACACGAATTAATTAATAATATAACAATTTAATATGCATCACACAAAAATAACTATTTATACCTTGGTTGGCGTGCCCTAATTTTGTCAATGGTGCCCATGTGGGTTTGAGCTAGGAGTCCTAATGTATAATTAATAAATTAATAAAGATTAAATAATGTAGGCCGTTACATTTAGGATCAAAAGTATTGAAAAAATTGATGATTTGGTAGTTTATTGAGATAGTGACTTTAAAGAATATTTTGAATTTCAAATTTTCATTTTGCATATGCCAATGATTTTGTAGAAACTTAATTATAAGTGTTAGCACTTAGTTGTTAGAATTTTTTTGCATGATATGTTAGATTTTTTTTTTTGTTGGAATTTCAACAATTGCGTTGTTATATTTGTAGATTTGATACCTTATTTGTTACAATTTTTTTGAGAATCCATGCGGGGATCTCCAATGGAAAATGGAATGGGAAAAAATTTCCCTGACAAAAATTTTCCATCCCTGCAAAAACCATGAAATCCCCACCAGATCCCCAATAAGGAATGAAATGGGTAAAATATTTTACCCACGGGGATTCCCCATACCTATGGGGATTTGATAGGTATGGGGATGGGTATGATATTTCATCCTTAGATGGGTATAGGTATGGGTATCGATGATAAATGTTTTAGTGGGTATGGGTATGGGAATGAGGTCCCATCCCTACCCTACTCATTTGCATCCCTCTAAGGGGCAATGGTCAAAAAATTTAATGGGTCAAAAAAGTTTGGAGCATTATGCACACCCCACTCATTAGTGAGGGTAATCAATTGATTGAATATGAAGCACTCCTAATATAAAAATCAATTGACAAGGGCACCCCAAAAAACCTTATGATTCCCAAAGTACACCCCTCCTTTTTTCCTCTTTCTTTTTTAGATACACCCATCATCACGCAAACCAATCCATTTATGAAATCCTCTCCGACTCGATTTCATGGTGGCGTTGCATGTTTAACTCTTGCTCGGCTAAGAAGACTAGTACTTGATGAATTTTCCCCATTCATCTCTCATATCACCATTATGTTAGGGGTGTTATGCCATAGTTGGTGACTCAGTGAACCCTCCCTTAGCTGATCGCTCGAATCTCCGTCACATTCACTTCTCTCAAGCATTCGCACCATCGCAAACTCAATATTGTACATAAGGAATGATACATAAACTCATCCATTTCTTCGATAGAGTAAGAAAAATGAGAAACTCAATATATTCGACCAAATAGAGTGGGGATTGTCTCAAGAGTTTAGTTAGATTCGAATGACCCTTCTACATGGAGCTTCGATTGGCTCTAGCTAAATGCGATCAAGGATTCTAGGTCGTACAACTAAAACTTTTAGAAACTCATAAACCCTTTCTTAGAAATTTAGCTAGGAAGTGTGAGTGAGGCGGGTAGTATTAAGGCTTATACATTATATATTTTGATTATAATAGTATTTACACGTATACAAGGCTGATCCAGATACAACTTTGCCATTGTATATACATTATGGACGGATAGTCGACTCAGCCTTCTACTAATGGGGTGAGACAAAAACCCGACTCGTGTCATTGTGACTAATTAGAGTGTGACATTATGTCACTGACCAAACCAGCCTCAGCTCGATCCAATCCGATCGGAGGCCCAAACCCAGTTTGATCAAGTGACGCGGTCATGCTCGATGATTGTGTACCATAAGTAATAAAATAATATTTTTTGTTGTGCCTGTAATATTTAATAAATAATTAAATAATTATAAATACAAACATGACACAAGACAAGATGAAGTATGGGTTTCATATCGAGATATGCAGTTTAACGAAAAATATATGACTTAGGCTAATATCATGATCTATTATTAACTTGATTTAATTTGATCTAAGTAATGTATTAAATTTGATTAATATGAATGTGCTTTGATAGTAAAATATAGTGAAATTCAATGACAACTTTTAAATTTATGGAATTAAACTTGCATGTAATTGATTTTAAAGGACAGGGACAAAATGGGAAATGCTTTTATGACATGTGTAGATGAACCAATAAAAAATAAGGTACATGTTAAGTGTCATGGAAAAAGTGACAAATGGTAGTTTGATTTTGACTTAGTAGGATGTAATACCTTAAATGTGAGTCTTTGATTCACCTAAAGATTTATGAATGGGGTGAGATTTAAAGTCATGGACTATATAAGTTTCATGGTTTTTTATTCAACATGCAAAATAAACTCCAACACCATTAGAAAGCTTGTGAAAAAATTAGGAAATCAAAGAAGTTGTAGAGAATCTTTCATTTATTGTTCAAACTATTTAAGATCTAAGAAAGTTGATGTTAGAGAGTATGAATCTAAATTAATGGAGCTCATGGAATGAAAGAAGACAACTCCATTAAAGCTCTTGGTATGTTTTTTTACCAAATCTATACAAAACTTATGTTCCAAGTTGTTATTGATAAGCTTTGGTACATGTGGGTTCATAAGAGTATATTGAACCTTAATTAGTGAAAATCCCTTGTTGGGATCATTGTGAAGATTTTTATGATTGTCGAGTTGTGTTATGTGAAGGAAAAGATTAATAGTAACTTTACTTAATGGTGATTGGATATTTATTGCATAAAATTTGAGTATAAATAATTTCATGATGATGTTGGAGCTCAATGAAGTTATTTTTAAGCAAATAGACCGAGTTTGAGGTGATTCGAATATTTTTAGACTTAATTGAAAGTTTTAGAGTTGCATAAAACTCATTTTGTGCAATTTTAGCAGACTCAAAAGAGAATAAATTTCTAATGTGCTCGATTATACTAAAACTGTTATAAGTTTGAGCTTGCTCAATATAAATAAGACTGTTATGGATTTTCGAGGTTGCTTATAAGGATTAAAATTGTTTGACTTAGTTTGAGTTTGCTCAAAGTTCAAATGCTAGTATTTTAAAGCACGTTGAATGTTATTATTTGGAGTGTACTAAATGTTATAATTGAGCAAACTCAAAGATAGCTTGAAGCAACCTTAATAAAAATAATACGCTAAACTATAATTACTCACAAGTATTCAAATGAGATCCTAACAAACCTATCCTAATATAAAATGATACGAGGAATCGAGAGAACTAGTGTTGGGTATCGGGCATGCATTACGAGGTACAAGATGCGCGGTCGGGCTTCGGCTCACCACACTCGAGGTTTGTAAACACCGAGAATTTATAAACTTTATTCCACATCATACTATAAATTGCATAATTAGATGTACACCACATCATAATAATCTATGGTCATGCATCTAGAAATTTGAACCATTAGGAGTCATCTCCGAATATTAAATGAGGCACATTCGACGGTGAAGATTCTCCCTCTCCAACTAGTCGGACAGCTATAAGGGATGACTATACGGCGATCTTCTACCCTCCAGCCAGTATGGCAGTTGGAGGATGTTTTTGCTCTCTAACATTTCCTACGATGGGGTTAGAGTACGTCGGTGCCGCTCGAGTTCACGAAGTCGCGTAACGGGACCTTCCCCGATCGTCGATGCTGAACATCACCGGGTCGACGGGTGTGGCGACCCTCGCCGCCCCGGGGTGACGTGTCTCAATGTACTCCTTGCCAGCTGGCCCTACTACACGTGTACAACACTTGCCCGTCCTTTTTCCTGTCTCGAGATTTGCATCCACTTGTGTGTAGAACGTATAAATGAAAAATGCAGTGGAAGTTGTACGTAAATGCAAGAAATATTAATTAATTCAACAAATCCTATTGTAGAAAAACCCTGAAAAATACTGTGTATAAAGGTAGATGATTGTACCACGTAAAGTACCTATGTATAATGTCATGTCACTCCCCAGTTCCCAAAAGAAGCAAAATATCAAAATAATCACACGTACAAGTAATTCTCAGAGGTAGGCAGTCAGAGGTAGTTGCCTAAGATCCCCTTGCCCTTACTTGTACTAGGATCTGCACTCAATCATCACAGAAGAAAATGGATGACGAGTCTAGTCGGTAAAACATCAAGGAACTCATCTGAGCATTCATATAAATAAATGGAATTCAATAAATATTGTTAAATAAACATGCGAAATGTAAACAGACAACTGTAAGTAGGGCATCACATGCGTAAATAACAATAAAGTGCAAATGTGTGTGTTTGTTCCAGTTAGACTAAACCATACTTCGGGATCTCCTTCTAGGATCCCACTAGTGGGCGCACCCAACTAGCTATCACCTGATCTCTCTCGGTGGCCGCCGTAGACCTTCGACGTACCGACACATGTAGCAGATCCCTCGGATCATTATCCACCGAACACTCCTGATATACATGTTATGGTCTAGAATGCATAGACACACAACGAAAATCCTGTGGGAGTAACTCAACCAATTGTCCAAAAGATGACAAGATATGAATGTAATTAAAAAGAACAAGGAATACTGGAAATGAATGAAAATACGAAACAAAATAAATACTCGAGAGTTTTCCCTATGGGTTTTACAAACCTCACAACGCGCTCCACTACTCCGTAATCAACCCCCGAGTCCAAGTCCACTGAGTCATTGGTCGCTAATTGATCACTGCGTCAACCTAAGTCCTTTTTTAATAATTTAAGTTAGCATGGTAATTTATAATAAGTGTTTAAAATCTTTAGGCTAAATTGCTCATTTCACGTTTTTCGAGGTAAAACCCTGCAAAAAGTCGCGTCCTACATGTCCACATATTTTCATTTCATAGAACTTTAGCAATTTTTATTTATTTTGTTGAAATATATTTTTTCGTATTTTTCCCAACTTTTTCGGAATTTTTTCCAAATTTTCTTTCATTTTTCTTTTCTTTTTCTCTCTTACTGGTTTTACTGTTTGGGTCTGGGTCGGGTCGACCCAAATGGGTCGGACCCAACCCGGCCTAGTCTGGGTTTGGTGTGGGTCGGGTCCGACCCGGCTCTGGACCAAAATGGTTCAGGCTCGACCCATGGGCCGAGCCTTGCTCATTCTGGGGCCTGGTAGGGGGTTACACACGCGCGTATGCACCATCTTCTTCCTCACATCACTGGTTTGTTCGAACCAGCTTTTTTTTTTTTTTTTTTTTTTTTCGTGATGCATCTTCTTCTTCTTCTTTCCCGTGATGGGTTGGGGTGGCTCTCCACCCCAACCCCGTTGGAGCCGATGGGAGGGAAGGCACCCCTGCCAATACCACCGCGGCCATGGGGTTCGGCCATAGAGGTCGAACCCCCACTCTTGGCCACCCAAACAACAACAACCACAACGACTCACCTCGATCCTTCCCGTCGCGTCACCTCTCCTCCTCCTCCTCTCATTTTCTTCCTTCTTTTTCCTCGATCTCGGTTGTGTTTGTTATGTGTCTGTGAACAATGTGTGCATGTGTGTGTGTGTGATGTAAATGACAATGGGTGGACAGACACGTGGTGAGGGAAAATGGCAAGTGTTACTTGGGTTAGGACAAGTGTGACACCGCTAGGACACTCGCCCGTGTTTTCGAGCGTTTCGACGCCCGGTTTCGCGTCCGAATCGTGATATTCGCATACCGCCGCGTCGCTAGTCATTCAATATATATATATATATTCCATATTATTTACTTGACATGTTTTTATTTAATTTGTGTGCTTTAGTTTCCATGACCTAATATTCGGTCTCGTCAACTACTCGATACCCGCGTCGACACGCATATCGAGGTGAGTACAGTTCACACAATCTCGCACGTATTTTTATGCAACATACACACATGCGATGTATTTCAATAAATTTCACCGCAAATAAGCATTCCACACAATTACTAGCATACCTAAGTCCCCGTGTGTCCTAGCCTATAGCGGCGTCCACGTAGATCCAAGCTGGCGTCCACGTCTGTAAATTGAAGAGACATTTATAAAATGGGCCGTTACTGTTCTTCCCAACTAAATAAAATTTCGTCCCGAAATTTCACTGTAACTAAAGTCCCATACTAGAGAATAGTTGTGGGTATCGCGTCCTCATCGTCGACTCGAGCTCCCAAGTAAGTCCCTCTGTCTTATGATGTTGCCAACGAACTAGGACCTTCGCGAGTTCCCTGTTTTGAAGAATCTGTACTCGACGGTCAACGATCTCTATCGGCCTCTCCTCATATGTCACGTCAGGCTGTATCCCTACTTGTCCCAACTCAATCGTCGATCTCGGCCCTGATCTAGCGAGTCTCAACTTGGAAATGTGAAAGATCGGATGAACTCCAGCTAACTCAGTAGGTAACTCTAACCAATATGCAATAGGGCCTACTCTTTGTGCAATCCGGTATGGCCCAATGTATCTCGGCACTAGTTTCCCTTTAATGCCAAATCTCTGTTGACCTTTCCAAAGAGAAACCTTCAAATACACCATATTGCCCTCGTCATAGCTCAGACCATCGCGATACCTATCCGCGTATTTCTTTTGTCTATCCTGTGCAACTCGCGCTTTCTGACGAATTTGTCAAATTTTCTCTGTGTGATCAACAACTATCTCAGACCATACTGTCATTGTATCTTCCGCCTCTGCCCAACATGCAGGTAATTTACAGGGTCTCCCATACAGTGCCTCAAATGGTGGCATACCAATGCTCGCTTGATAGTTGTTATGTATGCAAACTCACACAAAGGCATATAATCCTCCCACGAACCCCCAAACTGTAATATGCATGCCCTGAGCATATCCTTCAAAATCTGAATTAGTCGCTCTGACTGTCCATCAGTCTGAGGATGATAAGCTGTACTAAACTGCAACCTGGTGCCAAATTGTTCCTGCATTGCCTCCCATAGTTTCGAGGTCAATCTGGGATCTCTGTCTAACACAATGGAAACTGGCACCCCATGAAGTCTAATAATCTCTCGCTCAAACAATATGCTCAGCTGGGGAAACGTGTATTTCATCGAGATTGGAATGAAGTGAGCCGACTTCGTCAGTCTATTAATCACTACCCAAACTGCATCGTGACGCTTTGATGTCCGCGGCAACCTACTGACAAAATCCATAGTAATATGTTCTCATTTCCACTGTGGAATGGGCAACGACTGTAATAATCCACTAGGTCATTTGTGCTAAACTTTCACCCGCTGGCAAATGTGACAACTCCTAACGTACGCACCTACGTCAGCCTTCATCCCTGGCGATCAGAATAGTCGTTTCAAATCTTGGTACATCTTGGTCCGACCAGGATGAACTGTGTAACGAGACCAGTGTGCCTCCTATAGTATCTCGTTCTGTATCTCCTGATCCGCGGGTATCCACAATCTCCCTCAGTACCTCAAACACAAATCTGTGGTTTCTGCCCAATCAGTGCATTCCGAATTTCGTAACAGACCACTGACCCGCTCATACAGCCCATCAGCCCTCTGATACTCGGCAACCCGTTCAACTGATACGGTCGGTATCCTCAACTGACAACAAATGTGATGTTCCGCTGTAGTCGACAACTTGGCCATACACATAATTGATGATGCCTGTAATAAGCCATGCTTATGTGTCATCTACCGCAGAACAGTCTGACTGTCGAGTCCACTCCTGCTCTATGCATCTGCTACAACGTTCGCTTTGCCAGGGTGATACTCAATAGTGAAATCGTAGTCTTTCAGCAACTCCAGCAATCTCCGCTGGCGCATATTCAGCTCCCTTTGAGTGAAAATGTATCGTAAACTCTGGTGATCTGTATAAAAACACGAATCGCACTCCATAAAGATAGTGCCTCCAAGCCTTCAGTGCAAAGATAACCGCTGCAAGCTCCGGGTCGTGCACTAGATAAATAAATCGACGAAATCCCGAGCCACCGGAACGTCTTCAATCCAGACCTCCGTTCGAACCTCTGGTTCAACTATTGCCGCAAACGCCTCCATCTCCTGCACTGTAGCTAGTCGGCCTTTCGTGATGGGTAAGTCAATTGTCGATCCAAATAATACGAACTCCGGTATTCCAAGAATAAGAAACTTCATCGTCTTGCCGTAACAATCTATCCGTGCATGATAGTAAATACTCCAATACTCGAAGGTCCGCTGGTAGTTGATGTCCATCCACCTCTATCATCACGTCTCGACATATTCAGTTAGGGTATATCTTATCCCCAGCAGCCGTACTGAGAACAAGATATGGCTCTAGTGTCTGTGTAACTAACCCTAACAATCCAACAATACGTCCAGCAAGTAACAATAAAGTACTACCAGAATCAAACATAACATACATATGGCGACCAAATATAAGTAATGTACCTTCAACGAGTTGCCTAGTCGCCCCGCTATTGGCTGTGCTAACACATGTACTCTATCTATGGCATGGTCTGATGCTCATCGTGGCGATGGCGATGTTCGATAGTCATCCCTCAAGTGTCCCCTCTGCCCATACTGGTGACATCTACGGCTCTCCAGTCTACTCGTATGTCCATCTCCAGATCTCGGAGCCTGACCCCGCTCTACCTAACCCCTGTCATGTCCCCCTTGATCTCGACCCTGACGGTACTCCTATGGCCGTGACCTCTGCCGATCCACTGATGCTGAGGTGATAGCATGAACCGACTGCGGCTCCTCATAGCGGAACTGACTGCCCTGGAAA
Organism: Stephania yunnanensis; assembly: GCA_039657365.1. Classification (NCBI taxonomy): domain Eukaryota; kingdom Viridiplantae; phylum Streptophyta; class Magnoliopsida; order Ranunculales; family Menispermaceae; genus Stephania; species Stephania yunnanensis. The sequence goes on along the minus strand of CM077585.1, from coordinate 44,157,241 downwards.
TCGTTCAGGCGGCCCCTCTCCCGTCTATCATCTCTCCGGCCTCTATGTTGGGGCATGTGCCCTAGATCAATCCATTAACTGTCTTTATGAATACTTTTAGTTAATAAAATAGAGGATTTCATTTGCTATTTATTATAATTAATTTGCATGTTTACATTATAATAAGATCAATGGGTATTTACAGAAATATCGTAAATGTCCATAGTCGATCATTATACTGGGAACTATAATGAATTAAGACTAGTGTAAGTCTTGATTGATGATCATATAATGATTATACGTATATGGATATGAATGAAGATCACAAGTACTTGTTAGGGAACAAAGTACTGAACCGACCCGCTATGAGAACATCACATAGATTAATGCATAGTTGTTTCTCATGATAGGTATATTTTTCAGTCTTCTGACTCGAGATTACCAGAGACTTCAACATTAGGAACACAGTGATTTGACACTATCAAACGTTGTCTTTAACCTGACGATTATAAAGGTTGTGATTGGTTAATGTGTGAGCAATGTGACAAAGTTGTGTAATCAAGATAGAATTTGTCCTTCTCATATAAAGAGAGATATCCAGTGGATCCCTCGATGTGTTAGACTGTTAAAAGGCCTAGTCTAAGTGAATTAATATTGATTAATGTCACTTGGTTGTTTTCAGTTTACCTAGAGATCGAGACTAATACGATTGAACATGTTGGATGACAATTCCATGCCTAATGTTTGATCAAAAGGATATCGTGTGACAAAAGGATGTTATATACACTATTGATTAGGTTGTATCGATTTGATATTCATACGACTTGGGTAGTCATAATGTCTTGCTAGAGGCCGCTTATGACTCGTATACCAAAATTTGTTTCGGTACACCGCCAACTTTGTATGAGCCTATTGGTCACACACACTAAGAATGGTTTTGCGAGATTTTAAGATTGTTCAGAAAAATGAATTTTATATGATAAAATTCATGACAGAAACATCCTTCTGGTGTATTACACTTATACTTCTTTAAGTAGGGGTATATGTGTAATTTACTTAACCATCTACATACAAGGGTTGTATAAATAGGCGTTTTAAGTTAGAACATACGTATGAAAAATTAAGGGCCAAAACTCTATTTTCGTTTTAAAAATGAACTAGGATTTTCCGGTACGCTCTGGATCATTTTGGAGAGAAACGAAAAGGTTTGGTATTCTCTTGAAGCTAGCACTTTGAATCTCGGCCGTCGTTCGTGTGTGGACTGATGATAGAGGGCGTTCATTGTTGGCAACTCCTTAGAGATCGATCAACCTTCAGAAAGGTATTTTGTGACCGAGGTATGATTAAGTTTTCTTGGTTTAAGCGTTTTTAATGGAATTAGATTCAGATCCTGTTGGGGTTTTTGTTAAAATTGTATTGTAATCTCCGCTACGTATGAACCCTAAAACCCAACAGTGGTATCAAAGCCTTCGAGTTTGATTCCGTTAAATTCATTGCATGTTTTCTTCTGATATATACATGATATATGATTGAAAGCATGTTAATAGTTTATGTATGTGTGATATACATAAGTTTTCTGTGAGATTTATTATCATGTTTTGTGTATATGATACATATATTCGTGATTTAATTGAAATTAGTTTCGTACATGCTAGTAACCATGTTAGGTTAATTCGAATAATTTTAATGAATTGAGTTTCATGTTCTGTGATCCATGACACTATTAGGTTCAATTTGGATAGTAGTTCATGATTCAATTACATGTTTGTGATTATTTGGATGAGGATCGAAATTGCAAATAATTATTTTTCGAAATTATTTATTAATCTTGTTATATCTATTATGTTATTAAGTTTCTATTTGATAAAGATAGATAACAAATTAGATTAGGAGATATAAGCAAAATCGGTTACGTTATCCCTATTGGATAGGAGATACATATCGAGAATCTTGTTATTGGTGATATGCTAGGATTCAAATATCTTAAGTCCTAATTGGATTAGGATAAGATGATTAGTTAGATGTGGGCTCGGATTAATTAAAATGTTTTAATTGACTTAATTTCGGATAAATTAAGGGGTTAATTTAGGATAATAAAATCAGCAAAAAATATGATTTTCTAAAGCGAATTTTAATTTTCGGAATTGAAATTTGTCTCCTAAAAAAAAATCGGTCAGCGGAACCACTGCCCGCTGAACGGCCAGCGGGACCGCCGTCTAACTAATCCTAGCGCACGAAAATTCTTTTATTAGTGAACAATATAAAAATTCCAAATTGTTTAGTGATTGAACAAATCAATAGAATATATGATATTTCATTGTTCACATAAAAATCACTAAAACTAAATAAAATACCTCTATTAAATTTTAAGTCTCGTGCCATCCATTTTAAACACTTGTCAAAGGCCTCGATCAAACTAATAGAATTTCAGCCATAGTTGGGTGTATTGTGTTATCTTGGTGAGACAAGTTGGGTAAGAGTTACCTAAATGTTTAAAATGGTCCGACTTAATAAAGTTATCAAAATAGTTTTAAGCTTTAGGCACATGATGAGATAAAAAACATGATAAGATATAAGATGTCCCGTATCTCATAAAAGTATCTAAAATTACATAAGATGTAATTGGTAACTGTTACCTACCTAAATAATCTAGTTCTGTATTTCATGCCATAGCTGTCATAGAATTAGGTGAAATATGGATTTTAGTCTCCTAAATAAACAGTATGTTTTGGGATAGTTGTTAATTTAGTGGGAGTCTATTCCTCTATACTGAAATAAACTTTGCATAATATTTATTGCAGATCAATTGCCTCTTCAAGTAACAATAACCCCCTGTCACTGCGATCCATCCTTGAGAAGGATATGCTATCTGGGACTAACTTTCTTGACTGATTCAGAAACTTGAAAATTTTTCTTAAGCATGAACGCAAGTTGTATGTTCTAGATGCTCCAATCCCTGAGGACCCACCAGCCAATGCTACGAAAGCTGTGAAGGATGCGCGTAATAATCATGTCAACGATTCTACTGATGTTGCATGTATTATGTTGGCAACTATGGTTCCTGAACTTCAAAAGGACATGGAACTAATGGGAGCCTACAACATGGTCATGTAACGCCAAGGAAATGTTCCAACAAAGAAGCTAGGCAAGAAAGGTTCGAGACAGTCAAGAACCTATATTCTTGCAAGATGACTGAGGGTGCGTCAGTTAGTCCTCATGTTTTGAAGATGAAGGGCTATGTTAACCAGCTTGATAGACTCAGATTTCTCATAAGCCAAAAGTTGGCTACGGATTTGATCTTGAATTCATTACTAGATAGTTACTCATAATTTGTGATGAACTATAAAATGAATAATATGGAGAAATCAATTTCAGAGTTGCGTTTGATGCTCAAAACTGCTGAACAAAATATCAAGAAATCCTCTAGTAATGTGTTGATGGTCCAAAAGGGAAATGGAATGAAGAAGAAAGGAAAAGGCAATGCTAGAGTTGCCAAGGCTGTTGCTGCACCTGTCGCAAAGCCTAAGGAACAAGTCAAGCCCCAACCTGTTCCTGCTTCAAAACACCCAAAAGAAAAGGAAGGAAATTGTCATTTATGTCATGCACCAGGACATTGGTTCAGAAATTGTAAACTTTATCCCGAAGATCTAAAGAAGAAAAAGGGTAGTGCGACTACCACTACAGGTATTTATGTTATTGAAATTAATTTATCTATTAGTAATTCATTGGTATTAGATACCAGATGTGGATCTCACATTTGTATAAATGCGAAGGGACTCACCAGAAGTAGAAAGTTGAAGAAATGAGAAGTCATCCTCCACGTAGGGAATGGAGCAAGAGTTGCTACCCTGGCTGTTGGATTATATGACTTAGTCTTACCTAGTGGACTTATTTTAATTTTAAATAATTGTTATTTTGTGCCTGCCTTGAGCAAAAACATCATTTATGTTTCCTGCTTAGATACGGATGGTTTTAATTTTATTATTGCGAATAATAGATGTTCCATTTATAGTAAATGTATATTTTATGCAAATGTTGATTTGTATGATGGTCTTTATATTCTAAGCATGAAAAGGTCCACTAATACTCCAGTCTTTAACATAAACACAAAGAGATTTAAGTCAAATGATTTGAATCAAACCTATCTTTGGCATTGTCGTCTCGGGCACGTAAACGAGAAACGCATAACGAAGCTCCATAAAGATGGGCTTCTAGATTCATTTGATTTAGAAACATATGAAACGTGCGTATCTTGTTTACTAGGCAAGATGACTAAAAGTCCCTTTACTGGACACAGTGAAAGGGCAAGTGATTTATTGGGTCTAATACATACTGATGTATGTGGTCCTATAAACACAATGGCTAGATGAGGTTATCAATACTTCATTACATTTACTGATGATTTCAGTAGATATGGTTATATATACCTAATGAAACACAAAGCTGAATCATTTGAGATGTTTCAAATGTTTCAAAATGAAGTGCATAATCAACTTGGTAAAACTATCAAAACACTTCGATCAGATCGAGGTGGTGAATATTTGAGCTAAATGATCATCTTAGAAATTGTGAAATTGTCTCACAATTGACTCCACCAACAACTCCACAATGGAATGGAGTTTCTAAAATGAGAAATCGAACCTTATTAGATATGGTTCGATCTATGATGAGTCATGCAGATCTTCCATTATCCTTTTGGGGTTATGCATTACAAACTGCAACTTTCACTCTAAATCGAGTTCCTTCTAAAGCGGTTGATAAAACACCATATGAGATATGGTACGGGAAGAGACCTAGTTTGTCTTTTCTTAAGATTTGGGGTTGTGAGGCTTACGTAAAGCGACAAGTCTCAAAAAAACTAGCACCTAAATCTGATAAATGTTTATTTGTGGGATATCCTAAGAAAACAAAAGGATATTACTTTTATAATCCCGCTGAGAACAAAATGTTTGTTGCTCGATATGGTGTCTTTATGGAAAAACTGTTGATTTCAAAAGACGCTAGTGGGAGAGAAATAAATCTTGAAGAAATTCAAGAATTACAAATAAACACTGAACCGCTACTGAAAGTTTAACAATGTTCTAAACCAGTTGAACCTCCACCAGTGACACAAGGCCCACGTAAATCTAGTAAGGTAAGACATGAATAAGAGAGATTCAGATTTCTAATTACTGATAGTCGTGATGTGTTGCTTATGGACCAAAATGAGCCCACCACTTATCAAGAGGCTATGTCTGGACCAGACTCCGATAAATGGCTAAGTGCCATGAACTCTGAAATGCAATCAATGAATGATAACCAAGTTTGGAACTTGATTGATTTATCTGAAGGTGGTAAAATCATTGGATGTAAATGGGTTTTCAAGAAGAAAACTGACATGGATGGCAAAGTGCATACTTTTAAAGCAAGACTTGTAGCAAAAGGTTTCAAGCGGACTCAAGGTGTTGATTATGATGAAACTTTTTCGCCAGTAGCCATGCTTAAATCCATAAGAATTTTAATTTCCATTGATGCATATTATGACTATGAGATATGGCAAATGGATGTAAAAATAACATTTCTTAATGAAAAACTGTTTGAGGACGTGTATATGACACAACCTGAAGGTTTTGTACATTCTGAGAATTCTAGGATGGTATGCAAGCTTCAAAGATCCATTTATGGATTAAAGCAAGCTTCTTGGAGTTGGAATCTTCATTTTGATGAAGCAATCAAGGATTTTGGTTTTATTAAGAACGAAGACGAGCACTGTGTATACAAGAAGGTCAGTGGGAGTGTAGTTATTTTTCTGGTACTGTATGTTGATGATATATTACTCATTGGAAATGACTTCCTAACATTGCAAAATGTCAAGTCTTGGTTAGGGAAGTGTTTCTCAATGATAGACTTAGGAGATGCAGCCTATATCCTACCGATAAGGATCTATAGGGATAGATCTAAGAGGCTAATCGGTCTAAGTCAGAGTGCTTACATAGACAAAGTGTTGAATAGGTTCAGTTTGCAAGACTCTAAAAGATGATTGTTGCCAATGTCTGATGGCATAAGTCTCAGCAAGATTCAATGTCCTAAGACAAATAATGAGCGAGACCGTATGAATAAGATTCCATATGCATCGCCTATTGGATCTATCATGTATGTCATGCTATGCACTCGACTTCGATGTATCATATGCTTTGAGCACTACAAGCGATATCGCCGATCCCTATGAGAGTCACTGGGATAACAAGAAAGAACATTCTTAAATACTTAAGAAGACTAAGGAAGTGTTCTTGGTCTATGGAGGTTTTGAAAATGATCTAGTTGTAAATGGTTACACTGATGCAAGTTTTCAAACTGATATAGATGATTTTAGATTGTAGTCAGGATATGTGTTTACTTTGAATGGGGGTGCAGTAAGATGGAAAGATTCGAAAAAACAAACTATGGTAGATTCTACAACAGTAAGTTCGAGTATATTGCGTTCGTCCGATACGGAAAGGAGGCGCTTTGGATCGAAAGTTCATTTCGAACTAGGTGTGGTTCCAAGTATTGTTAACCCTGTTTGTTTGTATTGCGACAATAACGGGGCAATAACACAGGCCAAGGAACCTAGATCACACCACAGATCCAAACATATACTCAAGCGTTTTCATATCATCAGAGAGATTATTGAGAGGGGAGACGTAAAGATTTGCAGAGTACCTACTGAAGATAACATTGCGGATCCATTGACAAAAGCTCTTCCACAAGCAAAACATGATGGTCATGTTAGATCATTAGTCATTGGATGCATGTATGATTGGCCCTAGTGCAAGCAGGAGATGTTGGGGCATGTGCCCTATGTCAATCCATTGTCTTTATGAATACTTTTAGTTAATAAAATAGAGGATTTCATTTGTTGTTTATTATAATTAATTTTCATGTTTACATTATAATAAGATCCATGGGTATTTACAGAAATATCATAAATGTCCCTAGTCAATCATTATACTGGGAACTATAATGAATTAAGACTAGTGTGAGTCTTGATTGATGATCATATGATGATTATACGTATAGGGATACGAATCAAGATCACGAGTACTTGTTAGGGAACAAAGTACTGGATCGACCCGCTATGAGAACATCACATAGATTAAGTCATAGTTGTTTCTCATGATTGGTATATTTTTCAGTCTTCTGACTTGAGATTACTAGAGACTTCAACATTAGGAACACAGTGATTTGACACTATCAAAAGTTGTCTTTAACCAGACGATTATAAATGTTGTGACTGGTTACTGTGTGAGCAATGTGATGAAGTTGTGTAATCAAGATAGAATTTGTCCCTCTCATATAAAGAGAGATATCCAGTGGATCCCTCGATGTGTTAGACTGTTAAAAGGCCTAGTCTATGTAAATTTATATTGATCAATGTCACTTGGATGTTTTCGGTTTACCTAGAAATAGAGACTAGTACGATTGAACATGTTGGATGACAATTTCATGCCTTATGTTTGATCAAAAGGATATCGTGGGACAAAAGGATGTTATATACACTATTGATTAGGTTGTATCGATTTGATATTCGTACGACTTGTGTAGTCATAATGTCTTGTTAGAGGTCGCTTATGACTTGTATACCAAAATGTGTTTTGATACACTACCAACGTTGTATGAGCCTATTGGTCACACACTAAGAATGGTTTTGCAAGATTTTAAGATGGTTCAGAAAAACAAATTTTATATGATAAAATTCATGACAGAAACATCCTTCTGGTGTATTACACTTATACTTCTTTAAGTAGGGGTATATGTGTAATTTATTTAACCGTCTATATACGAGGGTTGTATAAATAGACGCTTTAAGTTAGAACACACGTATGAAAAATTAAGGGCTGAAACTTTATTTTCGTTTTAAAAATGAACTAGGGTTTTTCGGTACGCTCTGAATCATTTTGGAGAGAAACAAAAAGGTTTGGTATTCTCTCGAAGCTAGCACTTCGAATCTCGGCTGCCCTTTGTGTGTAGACTGCTGATAGAGGGCGTTCGTTATTGGCAGCGCCTTAGAGATCAATCAACTTTCAGAAAAGTGTTATGTGACCGATGTATGATTAAGTTTTCTTGATTTAAACGTTTTAATGGAATTAGATTCAGATCCTGTTAGGGTTTTTATCAAAATTGTTTTATAATCTTCGCTGCGTATGAACCCCAAAACCCAACACTCTATCTGGACGCTCCATCGGTCTCTTTTGCCTATGAGTTGACCCAAAACACTGCCGTAACTGTACCTCCCTGTCAATCATACGTCTGCCGACCCTCTGCAGTATATACGTCTCATGAGCCAATGCCCTGTCAATGATCTCCTGCAATGTCGTGGCTCCTGTCGAGACAACTGCTGACGCGATCCTGTCATCAACCCTTCTGGTGAAATAATAAATCTGCAAACGCTCTGTTCCGACAACATCTAGAGAGAATTGGAGCAAATGTCTGAACCTCTCCATATACTGCATCAAAGTCTGATTCCCCTGTCGCAGGGCCAAGAACTTTTCCCTCAGTCTCAACCTAACCTCCATCGGTATGTATTGATCATAGAATAGCTCCCTAAACTCGGCCCATGTCGTCGGTTCCGGATGAGTATCCGTATATGTCGTCCACCATACTGTCGCATTCCCTCTCAAACAGGCCCCCGAAAGTTGCGCCTGTACTGTCTCATCATTCCTCATCAGCTTATTGAAAAGCTGATGGGACACTATCCATCTTCCTGCAGCCTCGGGATCACCGCTGCCGTAAAAGAATCCAGGCTGAAACTTCAGAAACTCTCTCAATAACTTCGCCTCTGGCGCTAGAACGAATGCTGATGTCGAAAGAGTATCAGCAGCGAAGGTGGTAGTAACCTGGTCCGTCGTCGTGGGTGGAGACTTAAGAGTCGACATCTCCACAAATTTGTATAGTTAGAATAGTGATAATTCTTATATTGTGGATGATATGGACAATTATGTATGGAACGAGAATAGTCTCAACAAAATTTTCAAACCTCGACCTGTCGCACAAAAGAATTCATGTTAAAATATTGATATCTATTATATGACATACCTACCCCCATTCACATTATTATAATGTGAGTTTTCGTATTGACCATAATTATGAGAGTAGGACGAGTCCATCGCGGGGTTGACTTGCACTTCACCAGAGGAGAGGAGATGTTCCATCATGGATATCATTCGGTCGAGTTTCTGGTCAGTAGAACTCGAGATATTGCTTGGATACATGTTAAGAGCAAGGGACTAGATAGGCAAAATAAAATAAAAATAAAAATAAAAATAAAAATAACAGTAAACCAAAGAAAAAAATATACCAATCCCCGGCAACGGCGCCAAAAATTGGCTCGCGCCGAACACGTCAATAAAGTAAAGTTTCCTAAACCAACTATTTTGTAGAATAGTGGCAAAGGGTCGATCCCACTGAGACTGGTTATCTTTCTAAGGTTAAATAAACAAAAAAAGAAAAATCGGGGTTTTAAAATAAATATTAATTTAACTAAACTAAATAAATAAATTAACTAAACTAATTTCTAAAACAATTAATTAATAATTAACACCTAAATAACACCTAAATCTCCAGCTCCACAAATCAAAATCAAGATTCAATAGCAATCATGGTCTTCAATCTTTCCCAAAAAGTTGTTAATTTAGATTCTCCTAGATTAGCTATAGAAAATTGACAACCGCCAGAAATTCATAGTTCCCCTAATCTCGATAGCCAGGACATCCGCCACTAACTACTTCCCTAATTAATGTATAACCCTAGACATCCGGCAATCTGGTTTAACACACTAACCGCAGTAATATGGATCTAAAGGAACACTAATCCTAAATAATCGGGTCGCGTCCGCTACCGATTTAACCTAGATTCAATTGTTGCACATTCAAACACCGAAAGGGTTTTACGGTAAACGGGTGAATGTTTGTTACTTTATTGGTCTAAAAGCACAACTACACGGATACTAATATTCCAAATAACTTTAGATTGTCCATCTAAAAGCATGCACTGGCCATATACATACCATAGATCTAAATCATAATCATTAAATCAACAACAATGAAATATGAGAAATTAAATTAATTAATTAATAAAATAAAAGATCTCACATAATATGCATTGAATCCATGATTACGACTTGCTTCCTCTTCGACTTAGGTGAGAAATTGATTAGCCGGACATCATCTTCAAATATCTATACTAAAAACTAATAATTAATCTCTAAAAAATACTAATTTATTTTCCCTCTAATAATACCTAGGTTCTATATATATCATATATATAAAAGCACGAATCACAAATTTTTGAGTGGTAATGAAATTTACCCTTTTGCCCATACTCTATTTGAGTGCTAATAAAATTTACCTCTTTGCTCATACTTCCCGTGCCTTCCCTTAAAATTAATAAATTAATTCAACCTAATCCAAATTGCACAAATTTGTATCCAAATCAAACTCTAACTCCTTATCAATCCACTGCACGTTTTTTTATTATCTCCAAATCAATCATGAACTCATTCTCATCAATCCAATACACTTTTTTTTGAAGAAGTAATGTCCTATCATGACTAGCTTGTTTTTTCATTCACATCTTATGTCAATCAAATTAGAGAATATTGATAAGTTAAAAAATATACTTGTATTTTTAATTTTTAGATTTTAATTACAATTTTAAATTTTGTTAATAAATTCTTAGAAATTAATTCCCACGAGCGAAGCGAGCGGAGGAATCGTGCGTAGCATGTCTTGAAACTAGTATATATATATATATACTAATTTCAAGACGTGCTACACACGATTCCCCCGCTCGCTTCTCTCACGGGAATCAATTTTTAAGAATTTATTAACAAAATCTAAAATTGTAATTAAAATTTAAAAATTAGAAATACAAGTACCTTTTTTAGCTTATCAATATTCTCTACCGTGATTGAAATAAGATGTGAATGGAAAAATAAGCTAATCATGTTAGGACATTACTTCATCAAAAAAAGTGTATTGGATTGATGAGAATGAGTTCATGATTGATTTGGAGATAAAGAAAAAAAAAGTGCAGTGGATTGATAAAAAGTTAAAGTTTGATTTGGATACAAAAGAAAGGGTTGATTTGGAGATAAAAAAAAAGTATGGGCAAATAGGTAAATTTCATTACCACTCAAAAATTTGTGATTCGTGCTTTTATATATACTAGTTTCAAGACGTGCTACGCACGATTGACCTTTTCGCTTATCATGGAATTAATTTCTAAGAATTTATTAACAAAATTTAAAATTGTAATTAAAATTTAAAAATTGAAAATACAAGTACATTTTTTAGCTTATTAATATTCTCTAATGTGATTGAGATAATATGTGAATGAAAAAAAACAAGCAAGTCGTGATAGAACATTACTTCCTCAAAAAAAAAAAAAAAAAAAAAAACAAGGAAAAAAATATATTTTGAAGACCGATCATCCACTTTGATCGATTGATCGATTGAAGACTCGAGATAAAGAGAAAATCGTGTATTGGATTGATGAGAAGGAGTTCGGGATTGATTTGGAGATAAAAAAAAAAAAAAAAAAAAAAAAAAAAACGCGTGGTGGATTGATAAGGAGTTAGAGTTTGATTTAGAGACAAAAGAAAATGTTGATTTGGAGATAAAAAAAAAAGTATGGGCAAATAGGTAAATTTCATTACCACTCAAAAATTTGTGATTCGTGCTTTTATATATATGATAGATATATATAAAAATAGCCCAAATTGTAGTCGATACTAATTTTAGGGTTTTGGAGGTGACTCGTGCGTCGAGAGCATCGTAGGGGTGTTTTTGGCTTGAAAAATCGACTCTGCCATGTGTCTGCACGTGATTGGTTGTATTTTAACGCCACGCTGACGTGTCGCGCTGTGATAGGCCACCGCCTGCTATCATCGCCGATTTGTCGCTGCTCCATTCGCTGGAAATCAACGAGCTCTGTTGTGTGTTGCTGACTCAGTGCCACGTGACGCAGTGTGAATGGCTGGACCACGTCACCGAAACGCGTTGGACGAGTGAGATCACGCCACGTGGCATCCACATGGCTCGAAAAATTGCGCAAGAGTCGACCGAATTACTGGGAGTTTGTGGGGGCACGAATCTCGAGGCAAATCGATGGAACCTGAAACGCGGAGAAATTAAGGGGGTGTATGACGTGGGCTGTGGTGCTGACGTGGCAACGCGTGATTGGCGTCGCTGCTTTGTGTTCCTGACGCGGCGACGCTGTGAACTTAACAGACGCGTGACACGTGTCATCCACTATGTTCGAACCGCTGACGTGGCACGTTGTGATTGGCTAGAACATACTATTTGCTATTCGACCCACCGCGCAATGCGTATTTCGAGGTAAACTGTTCGGCATCCGATCACTGCAAATAAATACTCCATTTTGAGTATTTTTCCGCTACGAATTCAATTGCGCACTTCGTTTCACCTAAAAATGACTAAAAAATATAATTAAATATTTATTTTAAATACTTTAAATAATTAAATATACTAAAATAGACTATTAAATGTATAAAAATACTAACTTATCACGAAACAAAATAAATACTCGAGAGTTTTTCCTTTGGGTTTTACAAACCTTACAACGTGCTCCACTACCCCGTAATCAAGCCCCGGGTCCAAGTCCACGGAGTCCTTGGTCGCCAATTGATCACTGTGTCAACCTAAATCCATTTATTAATAATTTAAGTTAGCATGATAATTTATAATAAGTGTCTAAAATCTTTAGGCCAAATTGTTCATTTCACATTTTTCGTTGCGAAACCCCGCAAAAAGTCACGTCCGACATGCCCACATATTTTCATTTCATAGAACTTTAGCAATTTCTATTTATTTTGTCGAAATATATTTTTTCGTATTTTTCCCGATTTTTTCGGAATTTTTTCCAAATTTTCTTTCATTTTTCTTTTCTTTTTCTCTCTTCTTGGTTTTACTTGTTTGGGTTTGGGTCTGGTCAACCCAAACGGGTGACCATACCCACCCGCCTGGTCCGGGTTTGGTTTGGGTCGGGTCCGACCCGGCTCTGGACCAGAATGGTCCAGGCTCGGCCTATGGGTCGAGCCTGGCCCAGTAGGGGGTTGCACACCCTCGTGTGCACCATCTTCTTCCTCACATCACCGGTTTGTTCGAACCAATTTTTTTTTTTTTTTTTTTTTTTTTTTTTTTTTTTTTTTTTTTTTTTTCCGTGATGCATCTTCTTCTTCTTCTTTCCGTGATGGGTTGGGGTGGCTCTCCACCCCAACCCCGGTGGAGTCGATGGCAGGGGAGGCACCCCTACCATCACCACCGCGGCCATGGAGGCCAAACCCCCACTCTTGGCCACCCACTGCCAACACCCAAACAACAACAACCACAACGACTCACCTCGATCCTTCCCGGCACGTCACCTCTTCTCCTCCTCCTCTCATTTTCTTCCTTCTTCTTCCTCGGTCTCGCCTATGTTTGCTCTGTGTGTGTGTGAACAGTGTGCGCATGAGTGTGTGTGTGTGATGTAAATGACAATGGGTGGACAGACACATGGTGAGGGAAAATGGCAAGTGTTACTTGGGTTAGGACAAGTGTGACACCTGTTCGTGACACCGCTAGGACACTCGCCCGTGTTTCCGGGCGTTTTGACGCTCGATTTCGCGTCTGAAACGTGATATCCGCGTACCGCCGCGTCACTAGTCATTCAATATATATTCCATATTATTTACTTGACAAATTTTTATTTAATTTGTGTGTTTTAGTTTCCCCGACCTAATATTTGGTCCCGTCAACTACTCGGTACCCGCGTCGACATGTATATCGAGGCGAGTACAGTTCACACAATCTTGCACGTGTTTTTATGCAACATACACACATGCGATGTATTTCAATAAATTTCACCGCAAATAAGCATCCCACACATTCACTAGCATACCTAATTCCCTGTGTGTCCTAGCCTATCGCGTCATCCACGTAGATCCGAGCTAGCGTCCGCCTCTGTAAATTGAAGAGACATTTATAAAATGGGACGTTACAACGGGATTCGGACTAGGTCCATGCACATGGGGTTCATGAGAACCGTCTGTTCATAATAGAAAATGATTGAATCATGTTTGATTTTCTGCAATTTACTTATATTTGTTCTTGTCGAGTTAAATTATGTGGTAACTCTTATAAAATCCCTATTTTTCACTTACTAAGGTCCATCCATCCTCCGGTGATCGAGGGAAGGGCAAGGTGCGGTAGTAAGACGACAACTTTAGACTGCCCTAATCTTTACTGTAGGAGTGATCTCTTTTGTGTATCTATTTTGTTTCATATACCGACTTACATTTTTGTTAATGTATGGATTATGAGATACTTTTGGACATTTTCCTTACCTTGGATTTACGATACTGATGATATGAGAGGTATTTTCTCCACTTAGGTTCCCTTTTACTTTCCAGTATTTTATTATATGTTCATCGAATTCCACACACTTAAATTTAACTTAATTGTAAAAGAATGGATGATTGGGTTTGGAACGGATATAATGTACAAATTATAGTGACGAGGAAAATACATGTATCTCTCAACCCAAATACTCATTTATAAACTATAATAAATTTAATATAGATACATCAAATGACTAATGTATATCGCACATTAATGTTCTCGAAGCTCGAAGATTAAACCTGCAATTGTCACCAAATAGGAAACAATTCCAATGAGTAAATCTAGAAGAATCTCAACAATAATTCGATTAAACAAACAATAAATAAGTCTATAAATCATGTAGGAAAGAAACGAAGCTGAAAAGAAGAATAAAGTGCATGATAGACAAACTACAATGGTCAACGATAGAGACCAAGTAAAGGATAGGCACCTAAGTAGTCTTGACACTCTACCCATGAGTAAACAATGACCCTACCCAAACCCTTATCACTATTGGCTCACTTGAGCTGCAAACCAAGTAAATTCCAAAGGGAGCCATAATCGCAATCGGATGCTTAGCCGCACTGAAATCTTTAAAGTTATTAGAGGAGCCACTATGACTATGGATACTCATTCAGAGGATTCAATCTCGTCAAGGATCTACAAGCACGACTCGAATTCTAAACCAACAAGTAAATAATGACTCAATTCGACCACTTTGACCCAAGGTCACTCGGTAGGGAAGCAAAGTCCAACAATATGTATCATTTCCATCAAAATATGCAAGGAAAGGAAATGAATTGCTATTAATTTCTTACTGGTTTATTTACAATACAATCACATAAATCAACGCATCAAATCGATGATTCAATAGCCTAGTTGAGTCCTTCTCGCATATCTACAATCATACATAGTATAACAAAGTTGTTTTAGGGACCATTTGCTAAATAGAGACCTTGTGTAGCTCAAATGAATTAATTAATCAATTAGTTCATTTAAAGACTCAAGTCATTACATAAAGAGCTTAACATATTAGGACAATCATATATTAGTTTCACTCTTTAACTTAATGAATATAAATCTAGGAACCCCAAGTTCATAAAACCTTTGTTCTAGTAATTTAAACCAAAAACAATACAATTGTCTAAACAATTTGGTTCTATATATTAAGTTTATTTAAAGGTTTCGAGTTTCTTAAATTCATCAAATCATCAAATATAGCTTCAATAAGTTTGGTTCATTTTCAAGAAAATAGATTAAAGTTCATTTTTTTTTTATGTCAAACACATTGTATGCAAGTAAAAAAACTTTTACTCAACTTAATTCAAAATTCGCCCAAATCACTTTAAAGCTCAAAATCCATTCAAATCATATTTTAATGGTTATCAAGACTCAAATTCCATAACAAATAGGTTGAATGCGACAATAATAATAAAAAAAACCATAATTCATAGCTTTGACCAAACTTGACTTAAAAGAGTTACAAAACTTAAGTTTCATGGACATTTAAGTTAAAGTGTCAAGAATAATAATTGAAATCAATTAAATCAAAAGTTGAGTTCAACGCTTCACCTAATCCTTTAATGAGGTTTTTAGTGCCAAAAACACAATAACCTTTAATTCAAAACATTCACAAGACTTAAAATTATGAAAGCTTAGCCTAACTTATTTGTAGAAATCCACTAAGAAATAAAGATCTATAAAAAAAACCACCATAAATTTGTGCATTAAAATTTGAAAAAATACAAGTAGGACTTCTTTGTGGCATTTTATCAAATATTTGATATGAAAATCAAAGTATATTACCAAATAACATGAATTAGCTTTGATTTTAGCAAACCAACTTGAATCCTTCATAAGAACCAAGAATCCATAAGCATCAATTAGATTGCAAACAAAAACTAGAACTGTGCTAGTTTAACAACAACAACGTCGTTTCGAAATTAACATGAGCCAAACCTTTTAGGAACTAACTCAACTTAGAAAGAACTATATGAATTCATATATTGTAACCTCAAATTGGTACTCGAGATATATTTAGGGTCTCACCATAGCCTTTAATGGAGTCTCAACTCCAAGATTTTGGCTTTCCAAATAAGGATCCTCCATTTCTTTCTTTCTTTCTCTTCTCTTTCTATTCTTTCTTCCTCCTAAGCTTTTCACGAGCTAGCACCGCCGCCGCCAAAGCCTTTCAAAATAGTCGTCATAGTTTTCATCTTGCTGAAGTTGCGTCGTCTGCCTCAACGACCGACAGCGCGCGAAGAGGATGCAAAAATGGATGTGTCCCCCCTCGCATTTGTGTAGATGAAATAGGGTGAAAACCCTATTTCATTACGTATTTATTTATTTATTTTTATTTATCTTTTTGTTGAATTACCTAATTGCCCCTTTTACATATAATTTGATTTAAAATCGAACCATAGCCCTTTATTCAAATCAAATGTATAGTTTAAATTCATTTAAACTAAATTAATATGGTTGTACATCACACAATAGGCACATCAAACACAATTTTTTTTTATTTAACCATGTCAACTAGCCGCAACTTTTAATCAGTTTTTGGACCACTAATGACTCGTGATTAGCAATTAATTAACGAATTAAAAATACAAGTCATTACAATTACTAAAAAGCATATGACTTAAAGTGAAATTGGAAAACTCGATTAATTTGATACACGAGAATTTAGAAAAATGGGAAACACTAGTCGAGGACTAAGTTAGGAAGAACTGGGGAATTGCAATCAATTGACTATATTCATTTATTATGTTAGTTTTGAACGTATATTATATATAGCAGATAAATATAATGCGCTGACACTCGGATCATTATCTACATGCATTTTATAATACATTCTATATCATGGATCTAGGTGGGGGAGATTCGTCAGCTCCACGAGAGACGGTGCCTTTTTCAAATTTCTATTATCACTGACGATATCATACGTGAGATGCGTGAGGTGCTCATGTGTTAGCAGACGTCTTTGGAGACCTTTGGGCAATGCTTTGAGACTCTCAAACGTTAGAGAGATGCCAATTATGTTGATATAAGAGGATTGACTGTGATGGTAGCAAGTCTTGTAGACCAATTGGTAGCACGACCAAAGATTACATCGTAGACACTTGCACAGGTCCCAATGGTGCCAATAGTGACAGTGACGCAGACAAGTCCAGTCGAGAAGCATAAAGACTAGAACGGACCCACAATGCATTTATAAGGTAGAATGGACTATTTAGTTGCTCCAAATGTTGTTAGATTAGACGCATTAGCCGACAATATCACTACAAAAAAATAGCAAATCAGCAACGGAATTAGAAACGGAACTTATTTCCGTTTCTAAATCAGAAACGGAATTAGAAACGGAATAAGTTCCGTTTCTAAATGTAACAATTAGCGACTTTAACCGAAAGGGAAATATTCGAGAGACGGATTTGAGACGGATCGAGACGGAATTAATTAGAGACGGAATTAGAGACGGAATTAAATTCGTCTCGAAATTTGGCGCCACCATTCCCGCCAAATTCTTCATTTCTTATGGCCGTTCATCATTCCTCGAGATTTGTATTTTGTCCGATCCTGGCGAGCCTCTTCTCCTTCCGCAACAAAACAAAGAAATCCCCAAATCATTCCCACGAAAAAACCCCAAAACCTAAATCCGTCTCTCCGTCTCTCGTCGCGCCGGTCCGATCGTCTCGTCCCCGGACGTCCATCCCGTTCGATCGTCTCGTCTCTCCGTCCGGTCGTGCGAGCCGGTCTCTCTCGGTGCTCTGCTCTGGCCGTCGTTCGCGGTGGTCTCCGTTTCTCCGTCCGGTCGTGCTACTCGGTCGCACTTTGCTGCTCTCGGTCTCGCCGTCTCTCTCGTCTCTCCGTCTCGTCGCGCCGGCCTCCGTCATCGCCGATATCTCTCGCTCTCTCTCGGTCTCGATTCGGATCCGGTTAGCAAGGAATTTGTAGTTTTGGAGTCTTACTACAATCTTCATTTCTTATTTGTTTTTTATTGTTCTTTATAATGCAGCAACACCGATGATCAAGAGCTCTTCACTTTCATAGAGATCATTCACATTGTGACGGTTTTGAGGAAATCTTGAATGACTTGTTGTTTCGCTAAAAATTTGCGTCTGTCGGGTTGGCGTTCTAGTCCCCTTGTTTATCTAATTTAAAAAATTTATGGAATAATCCGTCGGGTGACATGAGAATTATTTAAGTTTCCGCTATGGTTCATTTGATAGTTCGATCTTCTAGTAAACATCGAGTTGAAGGCAAGAAGCTATTTTATCTAGAAAGGTTTTCCAATTTAAATTAAGCATGCAGACTTCATAAATTTCCATCTATCAATAAATATTTGGGGTGTCCGGTGTTCCTACGTACATTATATGCGGCATCCAGGAATATTACAATCGTAATACTTGTTAGCATTGCAAATATTATGCTCATGAATGAAATATGTTATAGATTTTCACTTGAACTGAAGCTATATCTCGCTAGGGAAAGCAGTCATATATATGCCTTGATGTTCAAATATAGGAAATGAACATAATGTGGTGACCATTGTGTATACTAGGTTTTCTTAGCGGCTCACCTATACTAGTCGAATAAATGGAAGAACAGTTAAAAATTTATTTTCTTGAAAGGTCTTAGCTATTATGGTCATGGAATCCATTTTATTTTTGTAAATTCGTCTTGGCAATTGGCCGTGTTATAGTACTACCTTATTGTTTATGAACTCTGAAGGAACAAACTCTTGATCGTGTGACATATTTTAAGAGTTCAGTTCTTATAATTGTTATTACTTTATGAGGTTTTATTTTAACTGTTCTTGAGTGATTTGATTTGTTCCTTGGTTGATTGTTCATTAGTTGGTGTTCTTCACTTGATCTATTAAGTTAATGTTGTGTCTTTTGTTTGGTTTAGAAGTTTTTGTTCTTTCTTCTCTTACATGCATAGTTTTTGAGGTTATGCTTGTTCTATTTTTAGGTTTATTAATATGTACTATTTCATTTCAACCTTTTAATTGAGCAATTCAAGATTTATATTGATTAGTATTTGGTTGTTATTCCATGTTTATTTTATCGGTAAAGCATGTCATCCGTATTTGGTTGTTATTCCATGTTTATTTTATCGGTAAAGCATGTCATGAGAGTCATTATAATACATTAGAATCATGTAATTGAGGTAATTACTTTGTCGTTTGATGTTATAGTTGTTAGTAATTTCATATTCATGCACTTGCTATGGATGATTGATTAGTTAGGTGTTGTTGGTTACGATTGAATAATACCTATAATTACTTAATTTCTGCTACTAGTTAGGGTTAGAAACACTAGGATTACTCTTTTAGTGAATGTTGTCGTTTCACATTACATTTCTAGAGAATGGAATAAACCTATAACCTTAAGGACGTATGAGTGAACAAGTAGTAGACGCGTTGATACTATGTGGTATTTGTATGCCTCGATATCGATATAGGTTAGGCGCACGGCCTCAACTTCGATTCCCACACAACTAAATGTCGGCCATTTGGTGGTCTCTTTTTGCAATCTTAGGGTCTTAAAAATTTTAATTTAAGTGCAAGAGGCGGGATGAAACTGTTCAAACACACATCAAACTGATTTTCAAATCAAATACACAAAACTATGTCGATTAAGCACAAGAAAGAGTTTATATCAAGGATTTCCTTACAACCAAGAGGATGACAAAAGAGATTAGCTTTGCAGAGACTCTTATATTCCTTTGAAAGCCTCAAAGGTGCTTTGGATTTGAGGACTTAAGAACAACCCACAAAGATCTCCTATTGCTCCTTCTAAAAAATCAAATTTCTTCTCTTTGTAGATCTTGAATTTTGAAATGTGTTTCTTCTCCCTTATGTTACAACCAAGTTTGTGGTGGTTTTATCATGATAGGAATTCCAATATGACCGTTTATAGCCGTGTTAGGAATCCAGAAATCAAAAATTCTAATTTAAAGCTTGATTTCCAAAAGTCAAAAATATATGGCGGTGGCTAATTAGCGCGCTAATATTTGGAATTAGCGCGCTAACTGCGCAGGAACTCAAAAAATTTATTTTATCCCTTTGTGTTAGCGACCCTTAAACTCGTCCAGGACCTAACCAACCCTTATAATACATGTTTGAAGCATGTTTATTATGAGTCATTTACAACAACCCTTTTGATAATGCCCAAGCTTCTTACATAAACAACATAACTCAATCAATTCCTTCTCTTTAGATTGTGATGACTCATTAATGACTTCCTAACTTTGTCAATTTATTCTCTATTCATGAGTTTAATGTGCGAACCTCGTTCTTTCACTTAGCTATCAATTTCTTCTCTTTAGATGGTGTAGATCGCATTTCCGATTTACAATATTCTCCATTTTGGAGGCTTCTTATCATCTTAATCATTATTATTTCATTACTTGAATAGACAACCGGCTCGACAAGGGTTACGTTCGACTAGGAATGTCGTCTACAAACAGAGACTGGATGTACAACCGGCTCGACAACGGTTATGTTCGAATTGAATTCGCGGCGAAGGTTAAAGAATTCATATCATTTGCAAAACAACATTGTCCTACATACCAAAGTGAACGGAAGATTAGATGTCCGTGCAATTTTAAGAAATGTCGACTTGTTCCGTACCTGGACGTCGAAACGGTTGAGCACCACCTATGTAGGTATGGATTTGTCCGGGGATATCACAGTTGGTACGAACATGGTGAGAACGGAGATGAAGGGCCGCAAAATTTTCACGCAATGGATTGCCATATTGATGATGCTTGATGTTCGAGGCTACGATCCGACACCTTACCGCGAGATGCTACACAACGTGGCAGTCCAAGTTTCAATTGGAATGTCGTGGAAGAATCACCAAACCCCAAGCACGCCAACTATATGACATGATTGATGCAAGTAGGGAACAATTGTGGCCTGGTTGCGAAACCATGACAACGTTGTCCGCAATGGCAAGATTACTTGCGATCAAGTCCGAACATCATATATCTCGAACGAGGGTATAATGAAATCATTAAACTCATGAAGGATTGTTTGCCAAATGACAACTCAATGGTTGAGAATTTTTATGCCACTAAAAGACTAATGCGAGGTCTAGGT
Organism: Stephania yunnanensis; assembly: GCA_039657365.1. Classification (NCBI taxonomy): domain Eukaryota; kingdom Viridiplantae; phylum Streptophyta; class Magnoliopsida; order Ranunculales; family Menispermaceae; genus Stephania; species Stephania yunnanensis. The sequence continues at coordinate 44,135,758 of CM077585.1, read as the reverse complement.
CTACCGGTTGAGAAAATAGATTGTTGTGAGGACCAATGTATGATTTATTGGGGAGTGGACTCTGAGTTGACGTCATGTAAATTTTGTGGGAAATCACGATACGTTGCACATCGACGTGGTCGTGGTCGAACACAAAAACCGCCTTGCAAAAGAATGTACTACTTCCCTTTGGGCCCTCGGTTGCAACGATTGTATGCGTCGAGTCAACCGCAAAACATATGCGATGGCATGGAGATCATTCATCGCTCGAAGATGTTATGCAACACTGTTTCGATTCGATTGCTTGGAGACATTTTAATGACGTCAATAAAGACTTTGCCTCCGAGGTTCGGAATGTTCGTTTAGGATTGTGCACCGATGGTTTTCAAGTCTTTGGGATTTCCGGAAATCGTACTCTTCGTGGCCCGTGATTTTGACTCCTTACAACCCTCCACCGTCGATGTGCATGAAATCTGAGTTTATGTTCTTAACGGTTATCGTTCCCGACCGACCAGCCCCAAAGCGAAAAATCGACGTGTTCCTTCACCGCTTGTGAAAGAGTTGCAAGATTTATGGAACAATGGGGTGGTTACATACGACGTTTCCACCAAGACAAATTTTGTCATGCGAGTTGCCCTTTTATGGACATTAGTGATTTCCCGCATATAGCATGTTGTCCTATTGGAGCACACACGGTAAGTACGCTTGTCCATATTGTATGGAGGATACAAATGCATTTCAATTGCGAAATGGAGGTAAGACATCGTGGTTTGATTGTCATCGTCGTTTCTTGGATAAGTCATCACCATTAAGGAAAGACAAAAAAATTTCATTAGAGGCAAAATGGTCATAATCGATGATCCGCCGCTTTGCGGTCGGTGAAGAAATTTTGGCGTAAATTGAATCGTTTGGCTTGATGAAGGTGACAAATCGGCGCCGAATCGTGAATGGGCGGATAGCTAAGAATTCGGGATGGAGGAAGAAAAGCATATTCGGGACTTGCCGTATTGGAAGACAAACTTGATCCGCCACAACTTAGATGTCATGCACATCGAAAAAAATGTGTTTGACAACATTTTCAACACTATTATGTGTGTACCGGGCAAGAGTAAGGACAATGCAAAATCGAGGCAAGATATTCGTGAATATTGTCACCGACCTTCTCTACACATTGATTCGGCGACAAATACTTACGTCCTTGGGTGCTATGCTCTTGATACATCAAGAAGACAAAAATTGTGCGAGTGGGTTGAAAAGTTGCGTTTTCTGATGGTTACGCATCGAATCTTGGTCGATGTGTAGATCCAAAGAAATCGCGAATGTTCGGCATGAAGAGCCATGATTGTCATATATTCATGCAACGGTTGATACCAATTGCATTCGAGAACTTCTCCCAAACCCGGTTTGGGTTGCAATTAGCGAATTAAGCCTATTTTTCCGGTCCCTTATCGCGAAATGTGTCGATATCAAGATATGGAGGTCTTAGAGTCTCGAAATTCCAAAAATCATTTGCAAGTTGGAAAAATTTTTCCCTCCAAGCTTATTTGACTCTATGGAACACCTACCAATCCACTTGGCCTACGAGGCCTAGCTAGCCGGTCCCGTTCAATTTCGATGGATGTATCCATTTGAGAGGTACTATCTTGAGCCCTTGATATTATTTTCCCATTCAATAGGTTTTATATCAACATTTCCTATAACATTCATATATAGGTACCTTAAACATTTGAAGAACAATGTGCGAAACAAAGCGAAGGTTGAGGGCTCCATGTGTAATGCTTATTTGGTCGAAGAGGTCACATCCTTTTGTTCTTACTACTTCGAAGATCACGTCTTTACGTTGCATGACAAAGTGCCACGTAACGACGATGGCGATCTCGGGCCCACACCGAACTTCGTTGGCAATTTCTCAATTTTCACTTATCCCGGTCGACCCATGGGCAAGTCGAAGGCGCGGTACTTAACAGAGCAGAGTATAATGCCGCTCATTCGTACATACTTGCTCAATTGTCCGAGATCGCTCCATACGTTCGTATGTCCATCACTTTCTTTCATTAATGCAAGACATTCATTGTTCATACATTATAAATACATCCGACTTACACGTTCGTTTCTTCTAGGATATTCGTCGATGAAATCACTCAAGCAATGGGGGAGTTGCAAGTTGATAGTAGTCTAGAGCACAACTTCCCCATTTGGTTTCAACAATATGTAAGGGCATTACTTTTGTACGTTATAGATTCAAATGTTTCTCCCATAACTAATGTGTCATATTGCATCTCTAATTTTGACGAATAGGCTCGGAATTCTATAGTTGACGAGACGCTCGTTGATCTTTCTCGTTGGTCCTAGTCGATCATGTACCGTCTACCCCGGTTACCTTGTTAATGGGTATAAGTTCCACTCCGCAACATATGACGTTAATAGATCAACGCAGAGCAGCGGTGTTTTGGTGAAGGGTTCAAACTACGCTGATGTTTCCCATAACTATTATGGAGTACTGCAAGAGGTTGTGGAGATTGAGTATACCGGCCTCAAACGTGTGGTCTTGTTTAAGTGCGAATGGTATGACCCTACACCGAATCATGGTGTGAGGACTCACCCAACACTTCAATTGGTAGAGGTTCAACGAAGTCGACGATATAACAACTACGAGCCATTTGTACTGGCAATGCAAGCCACTCAAGTCTATTACCTTTCGTACCCTTCTATGCGGAACGATCGACAAGAATGGCTAGCAGTTTGTTGCTGTCAGCCAAAATTCGCTGACGAGGAAACTAGCAAAGACGATAATGACCAGGGCTCGGCGGTTGCTTTCCAAGATGGGATGCCCACCACGTGCGTAGTCGATGATGCAGACGCCGATATCAACAATCTGGATGTTCCGACTGGGACTCGATTCATTGTTGAAGCGGGTCCAAGCGATGAAGTTTATAGTGGAGATGAATCAGAAGAAGAATCATCACCTTCTACTCATGAGAGTGAATTTGAAACGGATGATAGCGAATAAAGTTTGTATATGATATGTCAACGACCAATAATGTAGTTACTTTTATTTGCATGGATTTTGTTCTTATTTAGTCCAATAATATAGACTGAATTTCTACTTATTGTATGCCCTTCTTTTATGATGTTTTACTCGTGAATATTGTTAGGTATCTTGGCCGGACGTGGTCGTAGGGGATGTCGAGGTTTGCCATTAGGAGGCCGTCGTCCAGGAGGCATAGATGCGGCACCGACATCCGCGGCGACATACCACCCGCCCTCGTGGTCGGGCCACACGAGGGGTCCATCTAGGTCGTGGCGGTCGAGGTCGTGGTTCGATACCTGCAGTATCGATTCCGACTGCTTGGTCTCTCGAGCAAGATACAGCCGCAGCGTCACCTTCCCCTTCCATACCGTCGGGGTCGTATGTACCATCTTCGTCGTCATCAAGGACTATGCCTACTACACACTTCCCCACACCTTCTCCGACATCAATGACTCCTTTACCCACGAGGCTGCACCCCACCACAAAGATCACCAAAAGATCCCGAGAGGAAGACGTAAGAGCAGGGTTGGAGGTGACAGGCCCTCCGCGGCCACCTCAGAGGCCAGGGATGGAGGCCCCTCGCGTGCAGGGGATCCCTATCACTCTGATTGCCAATGATACGTAAGTTTGCGTTTGACTTTTATATGTCAATTTCAATATGGATGTCAAATATTGAAGAAGTAGTTAAGGTGATATGCATGTTCATGAAACACAGGAGTTGCATCCTTCGCACTTTTGTGCACGGAGGATGACAAAAGTTTTTAAACGATGGATGATTCTGAAGGGTATTGTTGGAAGTCCGTACATCGCCTCATCATAAAGACCAATACCGCGACAATGGAAGGTAAACAAGACTACCATGTGCCTTATGATTTATACTATTTTCTCAAATAAGTGCTAACAAAGAGCAATCGCCAATTTGTAGATATATTTTAGATGGGATGATGCGCTTCCCGAGGATCTCGTGCGAGCGGCGTACGACAGGCTTGCAGGCACGAGGTACACCGCGTTGATGCACAAGTTGAAGAAGAATCGGGTGCAGCCAGTTTATGTTACAGATGAGGCATGGAGGAGATACTTGCAGTACTGGGAGAGCGAGGACTTCCAGGCTAGGTCTAGGCAAGCGACGGAGAATAGGAACACTGAGGTCGAAGGCCCTGGGACTGGACCCTCGAAGCACGGTGGTGGTTCCGTGTCATTTGCGACTACCCAAGAAAGATTGGTTAGTTTTTTTTAACATCTAGGATATTTTGTACATTTATACTCTTGTTCACTATGCTTGGTCCTGCACGCAGCCGATTCATCCGAGACGCCACCGTCGGTGAATGATTTGTACTTGCATCTCCACACCGTTAATCACGACAGACGACATTCATCGATACTAGATCGTAGCGGTTCTATGTAAGTATAGAAATGAAATGTAAAATATTAGTAAGTCTTTCACTTACCCCATATCATGTACTTTGTTTGTTGTGCATATATGCGATAGGCTCCGGAGCGACGTCGGGAGCGACCCAGCTACACCGGAGCAATCGGTGGATGATGAGGCGGTGTACCTCAATGTGGCGGGTGAGTCTTCCAAAGGACGTGTCTACGGACTCGGGTCCGTAGGGAGAAAGAAGAGGAGATACGGAACTCCCGGTGCTAGCACTTCGCAGACGCCGGATGTGGTGCCGCGGGCGAGTTCGATGTCGTTGCGAGCAACTACGAAAGGTTATGAACTTCATGCAACAAATGGCGTCTTGGGATGGACATGGACGAAATAGACCTAGCTCAAGCACCAACCACCACCACCGCCACCACCACCGCCACCTCATGACCAAAGCAACGGCCGCCGCAAATAGATCCGGTCGATCCACCCCAACAAGGGGACAATGTTGGGCGTGAGACGTAAGCGTGGCTCTCGAGAGATGAGCAGGTTGGTGATACATAGGTACTTCATTTGTTGTTTGTTTCAAATGCTTAGATTAAACGTTTTATAGTGTAGACAACTTTAGAAATTCATCGAATTACTTTATGATTCACACTTCTTTTTGTGCATTTTTAGGTCGATGTTCCATATTTTATCGTGGATTTTATTTTTTTCCCTTTTGCTCCCCCAATTCTTTTTTTTGTTTTTAAGTAAAATATACTATAAGTAATGAATGTTTGCGAAATTAATCCATGGGAGAAGAAAACATCTTTGGCATTGTGTGCAAATCTTATGCGTTGCTTGAGTTTCTCGAGTGCTATGATGAAGAAAGTGGTAGAATCGACAGGGGAGCGACATCTTCATGCAATAGCAAATGAATTTGGGAAGTCGATAAAGGGTCGTTTTTCGGTCATCGTATTAGCTGCGCACATGTAGGCTCTTCTTCTTCTATTATGGCATGTCCGTAGAAGAAGAATAGCCTACATGTTCTCAACACGAATGACCTAAAATGACCCTTTATCGATTTCCCAAATTCATTTGCTATGGTATGAAGATGTTGCTCCCTGTCGATTCTACCACTTTCTTCATCATAGCACTCGAGAGAACCCGCAACAAAGATAAGATTTGCACACACACGGCCAAAGATGTTTTCTTCTCCCATGGATTAATTCTCAAACATACTACGACTTATAGTATATTTTACTTAAACTGAGGTTAAAAAATTTATTTCGGGAGGATAATGTATTAAAAATAAAATCCATGATAACTTATGCATCAATCAAGGCGTCCAAGCCAACTAAGATATACGAGAGGATAAATGGACAATGAATTTACTCGCGACGATGGTGGTTTGTTGAAGCTCGATGTAGTAGAAGGTTCGATGATGAAGTTCCTTTATTTTTATTTTTCCCGTTTTTCGGAAAGGCGGGTTTTAGTTTTTCCTATCGTTCTCGAGGGAATGGGTTCATTGCTTTTGACGATGAGCATGTTGTAGACGATTTGTTTCATTTGCATGTTAAACTCATTCTTTTTTGGGTGGTGGTGATTTTGGTCCTTATAGGACTCCGTGTCTCGAGGTAGGCGTGGTGGGTATAGTGGAGGCAAGAGCTTGGTGGGGGTTATGGAGGCTTTGGGGGCATGGCTTAGGTGCTTATCGAGGTGAATCTTCTCTTGGCTATTCTATTTTAATTAGCGATCGAATCACTTCCTTTCAATAGTTTGTCGTGTAGACTTTTTAAGTTACTTGATTTACATATTGTTGGTGGTTTACTTTGTTTCAAACACTAGTATATTATAGTTAAAACCAAGTTTTTGGTGGTTTTATAGTGATCTCCTATTGCTCCTTCTAAAAAATCAAATTTCTTCTTTTTGTAGATCTTGAATTTTGGAATGTGTTTCTTCTTCCTTATGTTAAAACCAAGTTATTGGTGGTTTTATAGTGATAAGAATTCCAATATGACCGGTTATAGCCGTTCTAGGAATCCAGAAATCAAAAATTCAAATTTAAAGCTTGATTTCCAAAAGTCAAAAAGCCCCCGACAGTGGCCAATTAGCGCGCTAATATTGGAATTAGCGCGCTAACTCAGGGACCTCAAACTAATTAATTTATCCCTTTGTGTTAGCGACCCTTAAACTCGTCCAGGACCTAACCATCCCTTATAAAACATGTTATACATGTTTTACAACTCAACTTACATGATAGGTCCATCTTATAGAAACATTGTTCGCCATCTCCTATGCGTAGGAAAATAGCAACATTGACACCAACTTCGATCCAGGATCGCATTTGCTTGATGATCATGTTTTTTTTTGGAAGCATTCTTATTCAACGTTGTATGGTTTTTTTCTCGTTCTTCACCGCTTTTCTTGAATCCCAAATGGTTGTTTTTTTTTTTTTTTGAGTAGGAACACATGGCTTGTCGCCTTTGGAGCACACAAGAGTTTAGATTGGGTGAGAGGATGAGTTCTAGAATCATACTTACATGATAGGTTTGTGCTTAACTTTTAGTTTTTCCCTTTTAGCATTCTTGCACTTATGCCATTCTTCTCTTTGTAGATCTTGCATTTTTGAATGTGTTTCGTCTTCCTTATGTTAAAACCAAGTTTGTGGTGGTTTTATAGTGATATGAATTCCAATATGACCGTTTATAGCCGTTCTAGGAATCCAGAAATCAAAAATTCAAATTTAAAGCTTGATTTCCAAAAGTCAAAAATATCTCTGGCGAGTGGCTAATTAGCGCGCTAATCTTTGGAATTAGCGCGCTAACCGCAGGGACCTCAAACTAATTAATCTCTCCTTTGCCTACTTCTTTCAGTGCATACTCACTTGGTTGTTGCCCTCGAGATGGAGATTCGAAATGCTTCAAAGCTGCGTTTTACTTATTAGATGAAGTCCTTTTTGTGTATGCATCTCTAATTTTGGACCGTTTGTGAGTGTTCTTTTTTTTTTTTTGCTTGTTGAACGATAGGATTGGTTGGTTTTTGTGTATACTTCCAAATTTTGGAGCTTTTGTAATACATGACAACTTTCCGTGGATATATAAATTTTTGGGCTAATTTTGAGTTTCACATTTTTTCTTTCTCTTTTGAATTTTTGTTGATATATATTTTTGATGTATGGATGCGCAATTTGGCTTCTTTGGGGATGTTAGCACCCTCAAGGAGTTGTTGGAGGGGGTGCAAAGGCGATGGAGTATGTCATATCGGGTTGTATTTTGATTTTTTAGGTTGGAGAATCGATTGGCTTATTTATCCGTGCCATATTTAAACAAAACAGAAAATTAGAGACGGATTAGCAACGAATTCAAATTTTCCGTTGCTATTCCGTCTCTAATTTTCCGAAATATTTCTATCAATCACAAACGGATCGAGAGACGGAAATATTAATTCGTCTCGATTCCGTCTCTAATTAGCAACGGAATCGAGATTTAAATCGAAACGGAATAATCCGTCTCGATTCCGTTTCTAATTAGAGACGGAATCGAGACGGACTCTTTGCATTCCGTCTCGATTCCGTCTCTCGATTCCGTTGCGATTAGAAACGGAATCGAGACGAATTCATATATCCATAAATTGTAGATTTTTTCAGGAAGATATTGACGGAAGAGTTAGAGATTATGGCATCAGTCCATAGAGACAGAGGTCGACGCACAATCATTTAGCTTTGATAGTATCAAGTAGACAATGGTGTGTTATAGATGTGACAAACTGAGCATATGATTAGATGATGTCTGCAGCCTCACGACTATAACAGTAGCTTGTGATGCAAACATAGGCTAGACATGGAGCTCACATGGAGATATAGCCAGACCTAGGGACGACACACGACCCTGGTGAGGATACACATTTATTTATTATTGTGTTAATCATGCACTATTTGACTTAGGTATAACAGTAGCAGCATTAGTGATTTATGAATTAAAGGTTGATCACTAAACTTATAAGAATGACTCCAATAAGTCTGTAACACATGAGTTATAGAGATAATGAAATTAGTGTTAACTGATAAGCATACTCAAAGCTTTTATAAGAGAATTATGCATAATTAGATTTCTCTTTAGTACTATGACCAGAGTGCCATAAATTTTGATAATAAGTATATGGTAGGTGAGCATGGACTCGCCCACCACAATATTTGAACACAAGTTAAATGGTCAATGGATCTACTTGCGGTAGTTGGAATATAAGGGCTTTAGAGCTAGTATCATTTAAAATTTTGGCTAGGGTAATTTTTGTGAGAATGAAACTGGAAAAGGTTATCTCATTTATCTTAAATGATGAAGAAACAAAATTCGATTGGTGAGTGATTCCACTCTTTAAGGATAAGACTGAGTTACGAGATTAAGCTTGTGATTAAATGGAGTTTAATTTCAAGGATGAAATTTCAATTAGTCGGGAAGATTGTAACGACCTATAATTTATAAATAATAAATTAGTCCCTAATCAGGGTTATCGACTTGTGACGTGGCTCGAGAGCGGGTACACGGTCCCAATACTCGACATGAGGACTAAGAAATATATTACTTTTGAGTAATGGGTGTCTAGTGTAGTGTATGTGCGTACACTATATCCGAATGTTTTATTTGTTTTGAATAGTTTGTTAATTCAACGCGTTAACAGAGACACACCTCGAGATATGTGCCAATGTGGGACCGAGGTAGATAGTGATGTGATAAGTCCTAATTTAATTAAATGAGATGGGAATAGCTTAATCAATGTGCCTATATTTGAGTTGATATTAATGTAACCTAAGTTAGAAAAAAATAAAATAATGGCTATTGATGTACCTAGAGATGTGTGTGGACACCATCACAAAGAAAATTGAGTTTATGTGTGTGTTAGTAGAGGTGATTCAGTGTATGAATAATGGATTATAGGATAATTATAAGCCATTAGATTTTCCAAAGATGATTTTGTGAATAAAGATCAATGGTCACAAATTCATCTAACCTATATATGAAGTAGTTAGTAAAGAATTCATGAAAATCCATTTGAACTTCAAATAAGAAAGAGAGAGATTTGGAGAGGAAAACTAGCCAATGTAAGGAGATATTATGGTGATTTGGGTGGTAAAAATCAAGGTTAAGGAAGCTTACAACTAGGTAAATCAATCTACACAACTATTTTGCAAAGTTTTGGTTTATTTTTAGCTTTTCAGTAGTTACAGTTGCGCAAATAACTTTATTTTCAAAATTTAATTCCATATTTAGATTCCTTATGAAATTCTACTAATTCTACTATAAAGAAATTTTGGATTTAGACTTGTTTTCATTAAGTTATCAATTTTTGAAGTTGCAAGACACACGTTGTGTTACGAACCAGTCTCTATAATTTGGTCATTCATTCTTCATGTTAAATCGAATGGACTCATTCTGGTGGCATTTTGAGATTTGAATGTTTTCATGTCTAAAAATCATTTCCAACTTTGATGATGAATCTGGAATTTATGGGTTCACAATTTTGCTAATGTCCAACTATATTGAACATAACTTTCTAATCTTATCAGACTGAGCTCATCTTTTAGTATGATGTTCTAGGATATGTTTATAGGCTTTAATAAAAAAAATTATGAGTTTTGAAGCTATGGTTAAGGAGAAATGAGATTTATAAATTTGTTGGTTGGGATCTAAAACTGTTTGGACTCATTGTGGTAAGATTTTCATATCTTTTTCAATTCTTATCAAAACTATGCAAACCTTATAGTTCTGGAAAGCTAAGACATTGCTTTTAAAAACTTCCTTATTACTACAATATGTAATATTAACGTTTTGGTCATTGAAATCAACTCACAAGTTGTTGTACCAAAATTGTCTATATTTTAGTAAAGTACTTATAGACATAAACAAATTGTTAATGGGGCTGATTGTAAAAATTGGGATTTACAACCATTTAAACCAACTCTAATAGCTTGTATAAGTTTTAAAGCATCTTAATTAATTTCATGAATTTAGAGGAGAGTTTCTTGGAGTTGTTGGCGAGTTACTGGATGTTGGGAGGCCGGAATAACATAAGATTAAGTGTGATTTGTAAGTAAACATGTTAAGGCAATTATTTCCATTTCATTCCATTATTTGAGTATTGACATTTCGTCATTTGGGCTAATTCACTATTGGTCATATATTCATAATGCCATGCCTTGTATATGTATTCGTGTCTATGATTTCGTTGGCTATAATCGTTGTGTGATTATTTGTCACATGACATTCTTTATTTTGACTTCGTTCAATGAATGGATTCCTCTAGTGTTGTTGAATTCTGAGCTATCAAATGTTCTTCTAAATAGCATGCTATGACTTGTTTGACTCTATATCATTATACTTATTGCATGATACTTGTTTGTATAGTCTACAATGTAAACAATTTTGATAGGCATTACTTGGGGACCCACTTTATATGTGCTTTAACCATATGAGTTGCACGATACTTGGGGTTCAAGTCCCTGGAGTTATTAGCTAACACTCCATACAGCTGATAATGTTCCATTTTATGAGATGTGCGATTCACGGGGTTAGAGTCCATCGGGTGTCGACATTCCTCACAATTGATATTATTAGCGTCACATATGGGGTTTGAGACCTTGGGGATGTCGACTGGCCTAAACCTAGGTTTACATGATCCATATATATCTTATTCATTGTGTAAGCTTGGGAATTGTTTGCATACTTTCCTTTCAGTTTGTCTTTCTTCATAGCTATTATATGCTTTTAGTTACTATTCATTATACATTTTGGAAATGTGGATGAATAACCTTCGGTTTTTACTTTCTATTAAACATTACTCACCGTATTTTTTGTGACGGTAGGTGCAGATACTTTGAGTAGCAAACAAGGGAGGGATAAGATCGATGACTAGTTTTATGCCTTCGGTGGATAATTCTTACTACTTTTAAGGGATTATTTTCTATATTTATTACTTATGTCTTTTTGTATAACTTTGGGTTGTATATTGGATTAGAGACTAGACTTTCGACTAATACATGTATTAATTTTATGATTTCATGAGATCGTCTATTTACCTGGCTTCCACAATATGTGTTTTAGTAAATGCTTCCGCTAATTTTATAAAATCTTCTACTGATAATAATAAGATGTTATTGACATTGCAATTAACTTTAAAAGTCATAGTTAATGAGAAACGAATAATACATATGTTGAATATGTGTAATGAAGTGAATGAGATAATGTTGGGGCATGTGCCCTAGATCAATCTACAAACATTGTTTATCTTATAATTTTAATTAATAAAATTAAGGTTTTCATTTATTGTTTTATTATAAGTGATTGTTTGTTGACCTTATAGTAAAATCCATGGGTATTTATAAAAACATCATAAATGTCATTAGTTGATCACTATATTGGGAACTCTAATAAGTTTTAGACTAGTGTGAATCAAGATCATGGATACTTGTTATGGAAGAAAATACTGGATCGACCCGCTATTAGAACACCACACGGATTAAGTCATTGGTGTTACTCATGATAGTTATATAATTAAGTCTTTTGATTTGAGATTACCATAGACTTCAATATTAAGAGCATGGTAATCTGACATGATCAAACATTGTCTTTAACTAGACGATTATAGAGATTGTGATTGGTTATCTTGTGAATAATAAGTGAATGTGTGTAATCAAGATAGAATTTGTCCCTCTCATAAAAATAGAGATATCAATGGATCCCTTGATATGATAGACTAATAATGGCCAAGTCCATGTATATTAATATGATCAATGTCACTTGGATGTTTTCAATTTACCTAAAGATCAAGATTAGTATGATTGAATATTAAGAGTGACTTTCCATGCCTTATGTTTAATAAAAGGATGTCACACGATAAAATGATATGATAAATGGTATTCATTAGGTTGTATCGATTTTGATATTCATACTACTTGACTAGTCATAATGCCTTGCTAGAGATCGTTTATGACTTGTATGCCAAAATGGTTTTGGTTCACTACCAACATCATATGAACCTATTGGGTTGCATACTAAGAATGGCTTTGTGTGATTTCAATTGGTCAATAAAAAATCAACAACAAAAACAACAACAAAAACAACATAGCCTCAGTCCCAAATTAATTGGGGTCGACTACATGGATCAAACTGTTCCATTGTGTTTGATTAAGTGCAATCGATGGTGAGCTTTCCAAACCATTCAAATCCCTCATAATTAATGCATCCCATGTTAACTTTGGCCTACCCCTACCTCGTCAATCTCTAAAGTTTCTATTGAGTTAAGTTTTCTAGTGGGGGCATTTATAGGTCGTCTTTGCAAGTGACCAAATTACCGCAGCCGCCTTTCCCTAATCTTTGTATCAATTGGTGCTACTCCTACTTGTCTTTGAATTTTTATATTTCTTATTCTATCTTTACAAGTTTTACCGCACATCCACTAAGAATATTCATTTCTGTTACGTTCATTTTATGTAATTATTGTTGCTTTACCACCCAACATTCACTACCATAGAGCATAGCTGACGTAATTTCGGTCCTATAAAACTTTCTTTTCAATTTAGTAGGAACATTTCGATCACAAATCACCCTATTGCACTCCGCCATTTCTTTCATCCAGCTTGAATTCTATGTGTGACATCATTCTTAATATTACCATCTTTTTGTATGATTGATCCTAGATATCTAAAGTGGTTCAGCTTAGGAACTTCTACTTCCTCTAATTTTACCACTCCATCATCTTGATATCTAGTGTTTCTAAAGTCAGAGTGTATGTATTCATTTTTTGTCATACTCAACTTAAACCCTTTAGATTCTAATGTAATCTTCTAGAGTTCTAGTTTCTTATTCACTTCATATTTTATTTCATCAACTAAGACAATATCATCTGCAAATAGCATACACCATGGTATATCCTCTTGAATATGCCTAGTTAGGTCATCCATAACTAAAGTAATTAAATAGATATGGACTTAAAGCCGATCCTTGATATAGTCCTATCGTAATGAGGAATTCTTTTGTAGCTCCTCAAATGTCTTAATACTCGTTACTACTACATCATATATATCCTTAATAGTGTCTATGTATCTAGCATGCACTTCTTTTCTTTCTAGAACCCACCAAAGAACATCTCTAGGGACCTTATTATATGTTTTCTCTAAATCTACGAATACCATATGAAGATATTTTTTTTCTTTTCTCTATATTTTTCTAACAATAGTCTTACAAGGAAAATCGCCTTCATAGTTGACCTCCCAGGCATGAAGCCAAATTGGTTCTCTGATATTTTTGTTTCTCTCCTTAGCCTATTATCAATTATTCTCTCTCAAAGTCTCATAGTGTGACTCATATGTTTAATTCCCCGGTAGTTTGAGCAACTTTGATTATCTCCTTTGATTTTGAAGATTGGCACACGCTTGCTTCTTCTCCAATCCATTGACACCCATTTTGATTTTAAAGTTTTATTGAAAAGTCTTGTTAACCGAATCAATCAAATTTATCATAAGCATTTCCAAACCTCCATGGGTATTTCATCTGCGCCACATGTTTTCCCTATTTTCATTCTTTTCAATGCTTCTTTAACTTCTATAATTCTAATATTGCGTGTATAATTTATATTTCTTTTTTGGTGTGGGTTTTTATCTATGGCCATCATTAAATAAATTATTGAAGAAACTTCTCCATCTCTCCTTAATATCATCCTCGTGCTTTAAAACATTTTGATTTTCGTCTTTAATACATCTTACATGACTTAGGTCTTGTTTCTTTTTATCTTTTAATTTGGCTAACCTATATATATATATATATATATTTCTCACCATCTCTATTACCTAACCTTGCATATAGATCTTTCATGAAATTTGTTTTAGCTTGACTAACTACTTTTTTATCTTGTTTTCTAGCTTCTATATTGATTGTATGCATCTTCATCTTAAAATTTACGTATTTTCCTATACATATCTCTTTTAGTCTTAATTGCATGTTGGACATCCTCGTTCCACCACAATGTTTCTTTCTTTGGTGGTCCCAAGCCTTTAGATATACTTAATACGTTTGATCTCACTTTCCTTATGCAACTACTCATTTCTAGCCACATTTTATTAGCATTTAAGTCAAGATTCTAAACATTTTCCTTTAGTAATTTTTCTTTAAACTCTACTTGTTTACTATTTTTTTGGTTCCACCACTTTATTCTCGGGTCGCTAACTCTTTTATTCATATTATGTCATCGTTTTAGCTTAATATCAAGTATTACTAACTTATGTTGGGTAGTAAGCGCTTCATCAGGTATTACTTTGCGGTCTCTACATATTTTTCTATCTATTTTTCTTTTTAAAAGAAAATCTATTTGACTCTTGTTATGACCACTACTAAAAGTAATTATTTGTGACTCCCTCTTCTTAAAACTAGTATTTGCTAAGACAAGATTGTATGCTGAAGCAAAATCTACATATATGTTTAATCCATTTCATTAAAAGTGACAAAAGTTTTACGTTGGCTGCCAACTTATCGCAACCCTCCTCCATTTTCCTAGAATGGAAAATGAGCTTGGGCCCCCTCCCCCATTTTTCGAGTATGAAAAATGATTTTAGGACCTCCCTTACCCATTTTTCGATATGAAAATAGGTGTCAAAGTCATCCTCCTTTATCCGGACTTGGGGCCGGCTATGTAGTTCACATAGTGTACAACATAGGTGGAGTTATTAATAGTAACGTATGTGTAATTTGCTTAAATTGCCTAAATACAATAGTTTTATTACGAATAAGATTTTAAGTTGGGGCTTATCTACACATTAAATAGAGGTTGAAACCCAAAAATGAAATAAGATTTTCATTTTTGCTATTTTCAAGTTCTCTAGATTTTGGAAAGAAAGAAAAAGTGTTTTGGGGCTAGCATTTTGAATTATGGTCACCGTTTGTGTGTAGATTTCTAATAAAGGATGCACACTTAAATGTCTTGGAAATTGAACAATCAAGAAAAGAAATCATGGATTAAAGTATAGTTTACTTTTGTAGATCTAGTTTAATAGAACTTATTTTTGGTCATGTTGGGGTTTTTCAAAAATTATTTTAAATTTTCTGCTGCGCATAAGACTCAAAACCCAATAGATGAAAATGCTGATAATACCTTATTAATTCATGCGTGGCATAGATTAAGACTTAATAATAGGATTAGGTTGGGCGATACCCAGTTTGAGGAATTGGGCCATCATAACTACACCAATTGAGATCACCATACAAGCAGTGACATAATAATGACATCGATATTGACATTGGCTCATGAGATCACCTTTTAGACTTCCTTATCAACTAAGGCAAAGCTAATTAATGAATGTATTAGGTTCCAGCCAGGTTAATACTATGGAGGCGGAGACTCAAGCGACAAGGAAGTAGGTTCTCTCGCGTGAGAAAATACATAGACTATTGAGGATCCACAAAAGTATTAGGGTTACATGTTACATGTCACACGGTAAGGTCGTGGTATGGTAAAATGCACATACAGCTAGCCCACGGTGAGCCGACCACATGGGTAGAATTTTGTAGAGCCCTCTGCGATCAATATATCCCTCCAAAGATACAACTAAGGCTGAGGAGAGAGTTTCTGAGGATTAGGCAAGGCAGTTGGATCGTCATACAATATATGAAGTGGTTTTGATACCTATTACAATTTACCCTAGATGTCGTCGGAACGGAGAGACTACATGTCCATTACTTAGCTAGAGGACTTTGGCTAGAGATATCTGGTGTATTGGTGTTTACGGGAGCCTAAATCTTCACAAGAGATATATGAGATAATTTAGCACACGAGAAATATATGATGATGTGCGATAGCAATCCCACTTCAAAATTTGAGGGACAGTCCAGACAGGGTAGGTTTGAGATGAGAGGTATAAGGAGCCGATATTAGATGAGTCAGGATAGTAAGATACAAAGACATGATGATGGTCAAATAGCCATCATCCACGCGGTTGCATCCACAACCACTCAACAGCTTATGGTTGTTCCATTGGCATAATTGCGAAGATAGACCCAAGGTTAGGACTAGAGGGGTAGAGACATGGGTAAGCAAGGCCAGAGGGCCAATGGATAGGGTAAGAGCTTTAAGTAGAGGCAAAAATAACGCATTATGTGTTTTTTATGGGAGCAGGAGGGGCACTATAGGAGTGAGTGTACCAGGGATTTAGTGCTACTAGTTACAGCTACATTGATGCGGACTAGAGAGCAAGCGTACATGTAGCATCCTCTATCCTAATTTAAGAAGATACCCGACTTGAAAGACTAATTAAACCCTGATACACTAGTCAAACTCAATTAGAATTAGTACATCGATCCATCATTCTTGATAATCGCAATATAATATATTTTATGTCAAATAAATAATTGAAAACGCAGCGGAATTAAAACTTTTATAATAAAAACATAAGATACATAAAAACCAGCATAAAACCTTAGTTGTAAAATCATATCCCAACCTAGTTCATTATAAAATAGTAATTTAATACAATATATAAATTGTAGGGAAATCACTTCACTGTGAAGAAGACTATAGATTCCTAATCTTCTCCATTTATGAGTCGAAACACATGTAAACAACTTGAAATGTTAATTGGGGAATGAGTGCTTCAAGTTGCTCAATAAGCGATGCTCGTAAATGTATCAATTATCATCTAGTATTAATGAATAAATGAATAACAATATACAATCAAAACATATCTATTCAAGGCATTAAAAATGGTATAACAATAAATAAAGTAATGCAAGTTCAAGGTTAATCGCAACTGTACTCGCGAATTTTATTTTCATTTCAAAATTGAGCTATAAATTCCCATTAACCTGAATTATAGTCTATAGAACCTCACACATTTGCCAACGTGTGATTTTCATGGTGTATCTAAGTGTAGCATAACTACCAACTAAAATAGGAAAGCAAAAACTAGGTACCTCAAGGTTACTGAAGGGAAGGTGTCGGTAGCTAACCAATCACCATCATCGTCACTCAATCGATTCGCCTATCGAACCTCTTTCTGGATAATTTCTCATAAAAACCAATTCAAGTTTAAGTCACGGTACATTGACCCATTCCCAGTCTATAATGTTAAATGAACTAATTATACTAATTACGTTGCATAATTGATAAAAATATGAGTCCCATTTACCTGTACCGAGTTTTCCCAACTTTTAACCGACGTATACAACTCCCGAGTCCTTAATCCTTTTTCATCAACCAAGACCCTAAAATAAGTGGATCACCATCAATTTGATTGTAATACTCATTGTTTAGAACCTCTAGTGGTCCCATTTGAATCCGAAATCTCAAGACCACACAAGAGTTGCAACTAATGTATGCTCGAGAACTATTTACAAAAATAATAATTTATAACAATTTCAAAGTGCTATCGACTAGCCACTTAAGGTTAACTTTTTAACCTTGAAAACCTCAATACGGCCTGTTGAATAGGAAAACGTATTAATTTAGAACTAATAAAACTTCTCCAAATCAACATTTTTGCAATTATATCACACAACGCAACACCAAATACTAGGAAATCGCTCAATACCATATTCAAAATATTTTCACAGCTAGTGGAATCAAATTGGATCACAACCCATAATCAATTCATCCAA
This sequence comes from Stephania yunnanensis, assembly GCA_039657365.1. Lineage (NCBI taxonomy): Eukaryota > Viridiplantae > Streptophyta > Magnoliopsida > Ranunculales > Menispermaceae > Stephania > Stephania yunnanensis. The sequence continues at coordinate 44,117,757 of CM077585.1, read as the reverse complement.
AATTTCAATATAAATCAATATCAACTATAAAAATATATTCAAAATAGTTATCAACTTAGTAGCATCAATTCAACTCATAAAAACCCTAATCCATGATGGTGGAATTTATCTTAAACTGGTGCAAATTTACCCAATACATCATTTCACAACAAATTCAACCAATTTCTATTAAAACCCCACGAAAGAAATCGAGAATCGCGAGAATTCAAATTGAATTAAGGAAAATGCCCTGAGTTGAGTATTTATCAAATTGTAGGCCAAATTCCTCGTTTCTGCTATGGAAATTTAGCTCAAACTGATCATTCATGATGCTCTATGGTTTTGTGGAAAGAAACTAGGCAAAATCGGGCATCGGGAGCTCGCGAAGAGGGTTAGGGAAACGAATGTACAACGTTCTGTTGAATTGAGCCAAACTCTCGACAAAACAGTCCCTCTTCATAAAATGTTCATAATAATGGTTTTTATCACATCAAAACCCCAAAAATAATAACTTTTTCCATGGCATATCAAACTCCCACAAACTAATTATGTTGCCATATTTAACCAATGTTGCATTAAATTAGACCCAATCTCAACCTCAACTACTACACAACTGATACAAAACTCGAGGCAAGGTCTTGAACCTACTTTGTTATCATTTTACACTGCCACTAAACCCAACTTGCACGCAAATCAAAGCAAATTCTTCATGTGATACTTAACATTTGATTTATGAGGTTCGAGCAACTAATTATTTACTTATTTCACCATTATAGGTCTTATATTAATACATATTAATTGCATATCATTCAATTAATCAATTCCACTTCAAACAAACACCGAACAATACGCAAATCTTCACACATGTTAATCGAGACAAGTCGAGCTTCACCACGAGCCTAACTCACGTTAATTATAATTCGGATTATCATTAATCACATGCTTAAGGTAATGAATCGTTAGAACACACGCTGGTTAAGACGAATCGAGATGCATCAAGACAACTCATCGATGGTACATTATCTATTTGTGAATGTCTCATGCATCGTTTTGATTGATTTGGATTCTACCTTATCAATTATTCAAAACAATTGGTCAAAGAGTTAGGTTTTGACACCATAGAGTGTTTGCACACACCTTATTCTCAGCATGTCTACTGGGGATAGGATATACCCTAACATGATATGTAAGGATTACACATTCAAGTTTGTTGTTACTAGTTACCCTTAGATCTATAAGTTTTAGAATACATAGAGTTAGATTTTAGGAAAATTATAAATCTCATCGAGATCTCATATGTCATGAAACATTGTAGAAGCACCATGGGTCATATTACGGTGCATATTTATGTAAAGTATTTTTAAGCACGATTGAGGAAGTTAATGCTTGAGGCATAGATGGGGACAAACATTGTCAAGTTGGTTTGGGGTTTAAAACTTGACTATATACAAGGTTAATCTTTATAAACCTGGAGCAAGGTATAATGAGTTAACCATGCTTTCTTATCACCTAAATGGATTAGATGTTTTACTGGTGTTAGGAAATAAAAGCAACAAAAGAATGTTTGATATTTTTTTCCAATGGTTGGGTATTGGATATATAATTAGGTAAGGACATATCGCCATAGAGGATCTACACTCCTGTCAATTTTGGCAAGCACCTATACATCTTGATATGACACTACACCCCCCAGATCTAGATACAAAGGTTAGTGTAAATGTCTAGGATACTTAATAGTATTCAGTGATCTGAATTGAAGAAGTCTTTTGTGTGAAACGTTTGAAACAAGAATTCCAATCTCGAATGATTAGATTGTTATAATGGCTTTGTAGTATATACTTAAATTATGTCTTCCATAATATTAGACGATATTGAAAGGTTCAGTCAGGGTAGAGCTCGAGATATGTAAGATCACATAAGAAGGAATCATACACATATACTAACATTCTAGACTATTAGCAAGTAGGGAGAACAATGTGGATTAGTACCGAGAGAATTCAAAATTATAGGATCAAAAAACCTAAGTGTGTGGAAGAATATTCCTTTCACTTTAGAGCCAACAAAGGTTTAACTTTAAGGTGACTTGCAATCGAGACCTATCTAAATGATTCAGTTAGATTAGGAGGGACTTCATGTACAAACAAGTACATCAGGTTTTAATTTTCTCATCAGAATATCTCCATAAATTTAAATTTCAAGACAAAATTTCTTCTAAATGGAAGATTGTGACAGATCAAATTCAATTGAACATGTTTATGCCCTTATCAATAGAATTAGCGAACCATAATTAGAGGCAACATGTAAATCTCGAATAAAAACCTCTAGTATAAGAATCGAGTATTAATTTTTATTATTGTGTGATGCTTATATATTGTGTGTATTTTAATTAAAATGTAGCATTGCACATTATTTACTCCATTTCTATCGTGTTTTGGTTTAAGTCAATAAAGTGACAAGTAATGCATTGAGATGCGTGTATTGTGGGTATAGGATGAACTAGGTAACTTGGTCGAACATGAAAGATAAGTACATTGAGAAAAATGTAAGTGTCTACAATTCTCAAGCTATATTAAAGAATCAAATTAAATTACTTAAGTTATTTAATTGCCATATAAGATAATAATAGGCTCGACATACGCCTCAAGAGATGTGAGTTATGCGCGGGGCATCATGTAACCTAGCGAGTAAGGATTAGTCATGCAATTAGGAGGTTAACTAAATAAATCCCGTAAAGCTAAGTTATTCAATTGTATCAATGTGACGACCCCAAATCCCGATATAAACCGAGCACCGCAACTTTGCTCGGACACTTCATCGAGACCGCCACATCACCATATGCAACTCGATAATGACCCGAATTCTTGTTGCTTAACTTACATTTTTTCAATGCTTAATCAATTATTCAACATTTTTAAAGAATATCTTAGTCTTATTAGTACTTGACTTAACATTTATCATTGAGTTGAGTCGTTTAATAAAATTAAGCAATTATAATTATAGAAGCTTTAAATAGAAGTAATAATGAAAAGAAAATATAGTGTGTTTTCATTAATGAAAAGTCATAAGGGAAACTCGACAAAATATACATAGATATCATACATCAAAGATGATGGATACAAACGTGATACATATATTAGGTGTTCCTCAAGTCTCCCAAAACTCACAAAAATAAACATAATACATACTAAACACCTACGAGAAAAAGTTGTGACATCCGAGAATTTTATAAACTTGATTATGTGGCTAATTAAGTATTTTTAAATTTAATTTAAGATTTAATTGTCCAATGTGGGATCCACGCGTTACGGATCGAAGATCGTAAAAATTTAATATTATTTTTGTGTCTCATGTGCCTATTTGATGTATTATACACTATTTCGATGCAAAATAAGGTCAAATATAGTGTATACACGGTATCTGTGAGTTCTGAAGTGAGTTGGTGAATTTTTCCAATTTTTAATTTTTAGGTATTTTTTCATAATTTAATTTGGATATAAACCGAAGAGATAATCATGAATTAAATAAAATAATTAATAAATTGGTGAACACTTGGTAACACGGGGGTCGAGGGTGACACGCGTGGGATGTACAATAGTGTGCATACCCGAGGTTGGCCGTTGGGGCTGCTTGGCGAATTTATATCCATAAATATATAGGTGTATATGTATTTATATATATATAATATAGTTCATATATATAAATATATATAAATGGATTCTATAGTTTGAATTAAATAAAAATATACATTTGATGCACCTTGAGATTCACATAGCGTGAGTATTGAGGAAGAAAAATGGTTAAACGCGTTGTTGTTGAGAGGATTAGTCCACACCTCGAGATGCGTGATGTCTAATCTAAATGAAAATCAAGAATGTTTGGTTATATATATAACCATTTGATCTACATCGAGATATGTGATACGTATATCAAGGAGATCAAATAATTGATTTATAGTGAGTCGGTCGAGAAATGGTGCTTATCTAGTTGATAGCCACTCGATCGACATCGAGATACACAACACGTATCTCGAGAAAATCAATATATATTAAATAAGTGAATCATTTGAGTTTCCTTGAGATTCATGTTATATGAATCTTGAGGAAATTTTAATATATATCTCAAATCACCACCACCTTATTATGTTATTTTGAAAATAAAGATTGACCTCGAGATACGTTATACTTATATCAAGGAATATCAAAATTTTATACTATGAAAATGGAACATTAGATTTGTCTTAAGATTCGGGTGATGCGTATCTCGAGAAAATCTAATATATATGTTTTCAAGACAATCAAAATCACATCCTTTGTTCTGTTTAGTTCGATAATGAAGCCGAGACTAAAGAGAAAAAAAAAGTGATTTAGGGAGAGACAGAGAGCGAGAGAGGAGATTGAGACCGAGGCGATAAAGATGAAATCGAAGGTGAGTATGTATGGTGTATGTTGTTGTTGGGTTGTTGTAGGTTGTTGTGAGGTATGTTAATGAAAGTTGGGAATGAGAGGAAGGCTCGGTCCAGGAAGGAGACGACTTCGAAGTCGTCACCCTTGCCCAAACACCTTTGGGGTTGGGACTAAACCCAACCTCAATAAAAAATTGAATTAAAAAACACAAAAATATGGGTTGTTTTCATGAGGAAGAATAAGATGGGGTTTGACTTTAGACCGAACCGAACCGGGTCTGGTTCGGGGTCAAACCCCAACTAAAAAGAAAAATGGAGAACTAAAAATTTATTAAAAATTCAAAAAAATGAGAAAAATTTAGAAAAAAATATAGTTGGGCCAAATAAATTAAAATTGTGTATTTCTATAAAAATAAGGAATTTGAAATTTTATCGAGGATTTATTTCGAGTATTTTTCTCACAATGCGTGTACCCAAAAATGTTCAAAATTTGAAAATTTGTTTTAAAGCCTAGTAAGGGGCAATTTTCAATTTTGATATACAATTTGAGTTAAAATTGGGACTCGGACATCCAATGAGTTGATTTGAATGGATTTTGGGGTTTTCGAGTCGAGTATGACTAATAAATATAAGAAAATATTATATTTAAGCCTAGACAACGTAATTTTTGAACAATAATTTTGATTCAAAAATGAAGTTCGGGCATCGAGAGAATTTATTTTAGAAGGATTTGAAGGGGTTTCGGGACATGATTGGGTCAATTAGTTTGCAAATAATTGGAAAAAATGATGAAGTTGTTGTAGAGGCTTACATGATGTATTAACGAGTTGTAGGACCGCGATTGGAGTCCCGTGTATAGACTAGTTTACCGGCTCGGAGCACAAAGGAGTTGTGATATCACATTTATAAGGTTAAGTAAATTCCATGGTAACATTTACATTGTATGAGTATTTCTCGAATATAATTGTATGCACGGTTTATCGTTGTATATTTGTTGGTCATGCATTAATGGACTCGAGAGGAATGAGGCCTTTAGGGGTCCCATTATGTTCATTGGATATATGTGTGGTAGGATGAACATCGTGTGCTCTACGAGTGGAGTCATTGATCGTTGTAGACACTTGTTTAGGATCGATTGTTTTTATGATGTTGGTCAGGATCATACTATACGGATAGTTGAGGGTGGCTTCCCGATGAACTTCCTCTCAAATTCATGAATCTTTATTACTATTTACCCACCACTTTTGGAAAACGTCATATGATTGTGGTCGGTCAATAGAAACGAGATGGATTGCATACTTGTATATTTATAATTCCTTGTATTTTATTATTCATTTTAATTCTTAGAATATAATGTATTTAATTATTACATGTATATTGGATAGCGTGGGATTTACTTATCTAACATTATTAAATTTTTATAATTGGATAATGACATGTTCTAGGGCGACAAGGGAAAGGAAAAGCTTTCGAATTATTTGACTTGCATAGTTCTTTTCTCCATGAATGTATTGGTTTTTGAATATATTATATTGTATAAATGGGTTTATGGGTTCAAGTGTGATTAGATCTCCTTTGGAATGGTTGGAATGTTTTTAGACAAATTGAGATAACTTTTGAATTAACGAATGATAGTTTAAGGATTTTGAAAATTTGAGATAGGTTATAATGAATAAATAATTTAATAGATGAAATATATATTATTATGGGTGGATTGTGAGTCTTTCGGCATTCCACCAAAGCTGAACAGGTTTTGTTGAAGATTTTTGAAAGCTGAGATTTTCGGTTTAAATTTAAAAATAGAGGAGTTGATGTTAAAAAAAAATTTTTTATGGAATTTTAAGGATAATGTGATCAATTTAAATGAACTTTGAGAATTACAGATGACCTAATTAGGTGAAGTCTGATAAAAGCAGTCGAAGGTAGTCCTAAAGGTAGTCGCTTAACACCTCCCGGCCATAGCTCGTCATTGGATCTACAACTTGTTACCAAATAGTAACAAATTCTAGTGAGTAAAATCAAAGGAGCCCATGATGCATTTATCAGAAATCAACAACAATAACTTAAGTCCATATGGGAAATAAATAAAAAAGGAAACATCAACTGTATGGAAATAAGTTAAGACTGGAAACGAAATAAATAATGAATGTCAAAATAATAAAAAAAGAATGGCCACTAAGTCCGTATCTTTCGCAAGGCCAGGGTCAGCAACAGTGTCCAGTCGTTGGCCGCCGACCGATCCGACTTGCGGACTCCACGCTACTCACTAGGTAGATCCTTTGATGTTTCTGACTCGTCATGAGAGCTTTTGCACCTTACTTGGTAGTCCTCGAGTCATTTTTTACTCATAATGAGTAGGGCAGTTCCGCTCGATGGGGTAGGCTTTTGTCGGTTTCAAATCATCGCCGAGAGGAACTCGACGGAGCTTAGCCCACGACATTCATTTACAGAGTAAAGTATGCAATATTAAAATTTAAATAAAAAATAAAACATGAATTCATGTATGGTTTCCTACCGGTTTTAGTACACACAACTATGTTAATAATCAGTCAAACTCCTATTCAAAGTCCTCGGGATGTGTGCTCATCATCACTCGCGTCAAGTTTTGTCCTTCAAAGTCTTTCGACTTGTTCCTTTGACCCTATTTTCAAATTCATATTATTTCATGAAATTTGCACGTAACTTTGTTTGTGAAAACCCCGAAAAAGAATTGTGTAAAAATTATGTTTTTGAAACAACTAATTAAATTTTTGATCATATATATATATATATGTACTAGTCAATGGGCACTCGCTATGCGCGTGAGGAATATACAATAAATGTATCAAGAAACATTTGTGAAAGTTAATATTAAAATATTATGTTAATGATTTGTATCATTTATTGAATTTATATTTAGAGAAAAAAATGTGTGTCAAAATTACATTTCAATAAAAGTGATCTATATTTTTAGTTGGGTCTAAATAATTTAGGTAAAATTAGATATTTGCAGTGCTCATGAATTTAGAGTATATGATGACAAATACATACAAATATTTATTGCGATAATTATTTAGACAATATTATAAATATCATTTTGATTAATTCAATTTTAGTAAATTAATTTAAACATGATCCTGATTCATAACATGTATCAACATAAATCATTTTCAAAAAAATCATATTTAAAATAGTTTGACAATGAAAATGAAATTAAAAAATAGATAAACATATTGTATGTATATCATCATCTAAAAAAAATGCAACAATAAATTCTTTTTAGAGAGTAGTAGGTGTGCTCATGGAAGATATTATAATTCAAAGAATGTATGTACATGGAAGAGAGCATGTTATTCCGAATTTGAGCCACACATGATTATTGTACAAAAGAATTGGTGCATAGAATTGGAAACCTCAAGTTTGTTGGACTTGTTAGTTTTATCAAGTCGACTATCTAGTCTGTTTCTAGAAACCTCAGGACAATCAGAGGTTATTTCCGAATCGCCTGAATTCCCATTCTCGGAAGGCTTGCTCTTAGGATCTGGATCAACATTCGCTTTATCAAATTTATTTGTGGGAGCTCTTGACTTGCCAATAGTTGACACAAATTTCTTCATATGTTTAATGTACTATGGATACAATTCTAGATTGCAATGACCACCTCCATTTATCCACAAAGGTTCATAACTTCCTTGCAAAGCTCTGACAGCTGCTTCCCATGGGAGTAATGAACGACTTCATCTGCAGTTCCCTAGAGATAGGAAAATTTTACAAACAATTATTTTTTTTATAAGAAAGTTCTACGAACAATGAAAGGAAGAACTTCATCTCTATTTTTTTTCCACCAAAACTTGTAAATCAATCCGTAAGAGCAACTGATTATTGAAATTTTCATTTCTATGTTTAATGTACTCTGGATACAATTCTAGATTGCAATGACCACCTCCATTTATCCACACATGATTATTGTACAAAAGAATTGGTGCATAGAATTGGATCTCCATCAATTATTCACACATCATCAAACGTACAATACAATTGGCCGCAGCCAAAAATAGAGTCAAAGCTCACAACCACCTAACACATCCTACCACAATAACACCGCCAGTGATATAGAACTAAACAGATAAATGGATGAGCTAGGAAAGACATGTGGAGTACAAACTCACAATCAATGCATTACCTCGAGTCATTCATCGTATCATCCACGTTGCAACCAGATGTGGAGTAGGCAAGACCTTACAAAATATAAAAATGAAGACAATGCCAGCAGCACCAATCACAATCCTCCAAAAATGCGCAAAGTTACAAAATCAAGGGAAGTTCAACTCTATCGTATAGGGGCTCTGACCAGCCGAAATTCGTGGCTCCAAATCAAGACGCAATCAACTCCATGTAAGATCCCAACTTTGTAGTGATGTCCAAAATGCATCAATAATAAACCCTTTCAACCACAACGCACGTAATATATTCCCTGCAAAAAGAAGTAACAGTAAAATGACTAAAAATGACGAAACCTTAAAAGACTTACCAAGGCAGTGAGTTCATCTCTTTTGATAAACCGTGAACACCAACTATGAAAACTTCAGAAATATCTCACGGACGACTCCTATGTCAAAATGTTTTTGACGCCGCTGCACATCTTCAAAGAAAAACCTCACCACCATGGCTATTAGAGTTCATCAAAACATTATAAGGAATATGAATTAAAAAAAAATTATCGAAAACAATTCCATCATGTAATTTTTTTCCAAATAACAAAAAAGCTAACATTGTCGTATGTTATATAGAGGCATCGTTGCTTGTCACGTAATCCATTGAAGCAGTATCGTATTAGACGCAAAGAATTGTAAACAATTATTATATTAAAAATTATTTTCATATATTATATGTTATGATTTTACTTAGCTACGTACAATTGTGGAGGACGTCGCGATAAACTACATTTTTTGTGAATGTACCTATATGTCTATCTATTTTTCCATTTTTAACTAAAATTTTAGTTTGACTTAAACACACGCCTCGAGATAAAGCTACATATAGTTGGCCATGACTAAAATCATGTTCAGGAAGATAAACTCCTACGTTGGGTATAGTTTGTCCTTGGGATTTATTAATTGTCAAAGCGAATTCTAGTTTTATTGGAAATTGTTTTCGAATAAGTTTGGAAGGCATTTTTACATTATCTGAAGGTTTTAGTGGGGTTCGTGGTATAAAAACTCTAGTTCCTTTAAAAGGTCCATTAGCTATTTCGGCATCTATAATATTTCTATGAAAAACTCGACAACTCAAACGGGTTCCATTACATAAGCCTATTTGTGGATCTAGATTTCTAAGTAAAATTACTGGACATCATATTTTTAGTATTAGTCTATGAGGTGGTAATCCTCCTGGAGAAATAGAATTTAAATATTCTTGTTGATAAAGATGTAAGGAATCGTCCTCTACACTATCAAATGAATAATAAATATATGTTTTACCTAAGAATTTTTTGACAACTAAATTATTAATTAGTTCAACTGATTCATTTGTTGGGGTTAGTATAGCCATATTGATTATGTATTCTTTGTTATTAGAACTCTCGTGTAATGATGAAAATGTAAAATCTATTAGGACATGTATCGTTTGATCTCCTCGCCAAGGAATATTTATTTCATCAGGTACTTTAATCATATCTTCTTTAATAGAATTTTCCTCTCCATTTCCTATTCGCAACAAAAAATCAGCAAACAAACAATCATTTATAGCACGCATATTGTTGATTAATTTTATTTTTATTACGTTTTTCCAAAATGGTGCTCTAATGAGAGAGACGTCTATGGTTTCAGATCTTGTACCATTTGGGACAACCGGCAATACTTGTCGGAAGTCGCCTCCTAATACTATGTTTTTTCCACCAAAAAAATCATCTATATCAGTAATATCTCGTAGTGTTCTATCCAAAGCCTTTAAAGCGTGCTTGTGAGCCATAGTTGCTTCATCCCAAATAATGAGAGAAGCATGTCGTAAAAGGTTTGCTAAGTCCGATTGTTTGCTGATGAAACATGTTGAAGTGGAATGTAATAGAATAGGGATCTTAAATCTTGAATTTGCAGTACGACCCCCGGGCAATGACACGGCAGCAATTCCTGATGTAGTTGTAGCCAATGCAATTAATCCTTTACTACGTATGTATGCTAAGATTGATTTGTATAAGAAGGTTTTTCCTGTACCCCCAGGTCCATCTATAAAAAAAATTGTATGTGTATGACTATCGATACTATGGATGACACTATCAAATGCATTTTGTTGTTGACTGTTTAATTTTCTTATTGAATCTAAATCTTCTGTTGATATTTGTATAGATTTTTCTTGAACTATAAATTTGTTAATGTTGGTTATTGATTGAAGTTAGTTGGGGTAAATCGTAATCAGTAATATTTTTTTGATGTTGTGAGAGATAATTGGTTAAATCTTTAAGGCAACAATTTATAAAGAAAGATTCATCTAGAGAGTGGTCGTTTTTATTTGCATTTTTGTAATCTTCAATCATATACGTCTTGAATTCATCCCATAACTCACGTACCCTAATTGGTTCGCAAAAAACTAAAATAGTAGCGAATAGTCTTCTTAAAGAACGTGGCATATGTACATTTGCGACTTCTGTAAGCATTGAGTTACACTATTATCATCTTCTAGTAAACCTCTTTTTTTAAAAGTGATTGTTTAAATGTTTCAAATGTAAATCCATCAACTGTACGCAAATCTTCAAAAGATATAGGTCCCCTAACATGATTGAGTAATAATCTTAAATAGTAGCATTCTCTATCTGATGGTGAAACAGTGTACATTCTACCAACTACCTTATGAATATTTTGTCTTCTAGTCCACTCTTTAAGTCTTTGATTCCACCAATATCTTTGTGGAAATTAGTAATATAAGTATTGCCTTGCATCTGAGTCAATAACATTTTTCATAAAAATCTCCGTCAACATAGTTTTCGATCTATCACTATCACTTAATATGTCTTCTATAGACTCATCTATATTAAATTGGACTTGTTGATGATTAGGCAAGTGTATTTGTAGTCCAACTACCGAAGGTGAAATTCCATTCAATTGAAATTTGAATATTCTCCACAAAGCTTCTTGAGCAACGATCCACCTAGCATTTACAAACTGAGCTATCTCGTCATCTCGACTTGTATGTGTAGATACTCCAAAAGCAACGCGATCTGGACCTTTATAGACATATTTGTACAAATATTTGACGGATTTTATGCTTGAACAAATTTCTACATTTATATGACAGTTATATTTTAAAAGTAAGTAAGAGTTATATGGAACCACCCAACGATTGTCTAAAGTTCTATTACCTATTGTGACTTGTTTTCCATCGTCGCGCCGCCTATATATAGGGTATGAATCATTACCTTGTGACGTAGATGCAGCAAAAGCTTTTGGATATGATTTTGTACATTTATTATTTTTCATACATATTGCATTTGTGTTTAAAGGTCCACATGGGTTATGCATCATATGTTTTGTTACTATAGAATACAACCTAGACTCGGTTACAGGACATGGAATTTCCGCTCTAACTAAAGAGTCATAATTATCAGGACAATTCAACTTATCACTTTCTTCTAAAATTAGTAACAAATGTGAATGTGGCAATCCCCTCTTTTGAAATTCAATAACATGTACAAGAGCTATTACTTTACCTAACACACCTCTAACAAATAAGTCATGTTTCAATTCTTCTAGTTTTGATCGAAAAACTCTAGTTGTTACGTCAGGTCTATCTTGAGCCTTTTGTCCAGGTAATAGTTCTTGGGTAATTTCCAACCAATTAGTGTTGCAAGTGATGGTAATAAAAAGGTCGGGTTTTCCATACCTCCTGACAATTGCCATTGCATCTTGGTAGCGGTTATACATATCTCTTGACCGGTATATGATGAGGGAAGAATTATTCTTCTACCAATATTACCTGCAAAATAATAAAGTCAAAATATTATAAATTACAGTATGATAATAAACTTATTTGTAATGAATACATAATATATAAAAATCACATTCATATAAACTTGCAGTTGTTTCTCCTGAATTTGTTGCATCTTGTAAACCTTGATAAAGTTCAGAACGAATGATATGTTGGTTTGTCTTCAGATATCGTAACCGCATTGTTTCTATTTTCACATACATGTCTACCACATATTGTTGTAAAAGACTTCCACTGTAATGAAGTAGTGACATGCGTAATGGGCGAAACTAATATGAAAAAGTTAGTTTTCGTTGAAACAAATAAATTTTTTTAGGAATAAAAGTAATAAATAAAATTATAAAAAATTAAGTTATTACGATATATAGTAAAATGTAATAATAGTACCTGAAGAACGTAGGAGTAGTATTGTCTGCAGCCGATTCTTTCGTGATTTGAGTTACACAATTCCAAATGCCAACCGTGTTGCCCCAAAGGCAATAAAAGAGGATATTGTAAGGGATCGTAGTATGCGACCGTGTCAGCAATGTTACAAAGGCTACCACTTTTAGTTTCTATTATGATATCTCTTTCTCTTAAATCTTCTAAAGAATCATTTCCAATTAGTATTGCCGCAACTTGTGGTGTTGAAGGTAAAGCATGAATATGTCGATTAACCCTTACTTCTTGTATCAGTAGTCTACAATTCATCACATCCTCACGTCTACCTAATTGACGGAATACTTGAACATAAAGATTGTGTGCATCTAATATTAATTTTAATTTATGTAATAGACTTGGTCGTGTTATGTTTCGCTCTTGATGTCGGTGTTCAATTTCATTTTGAGTGTCATATATATACATTTGTAAGAATCTTGGTCTTGATTCATTTATTGGTAATAAACTTCCCATTCTATGGTAAATAGATCCTTGCGCACGATAAGTAAAGACTCCTTGTCTGGCACTTGCTACGTTTTCGTCTATATTAACTCCTATAGAGGTGAAGCAAAAAACATGATTATAAGAACGTACGTTTTCTCTAAAATGTTTACCTTCATCAGTTTGATATAGGAATATGTCTATTAATTCTTGAGGATTTTCGGGTGTTGGTAAATTTATTTTTCCATTGGAGCAACACAAATCTAAGGTCTCATGAACAAATAATTCGGCTCCACAATATGAACAAATTATGGGTTCTTCAAGTATTATAGTTTGGAAGTTGTAATGTGCGGGGAAGTTTCTACCACTATTATGCCTATTAGGAAATGGTCTAGCGTTAGAAGAACTTGAACATGGTACTCGACAATTATTAAGCAACGTTAAATTTTGATTGTTTTGCGTAGTAGTAATGGAACCTATATGAAATTAAAATTTGTATACAATTAATAATATTAATAGAAATAGCATAATTTCAAATATAGTAAATGACAGTAACATCTAATTGCCATATCTTTGGTTGCAAAGTAACCTTGCTTGTTGACAAATACATGATAATCTTAGGGTTCTTGAATGGTTGACAATGTTACTGGTAGAGGTACCTGTAAAGAAAAAAAATTTAAGTTAACTGAGGAAAATAAAATAATTAATTTTATTTGGAAAAAAATTTTTAATTTCATTGGTACCTTCTATTTCAGAAGACCTTGACCTAGCAATTTGACGAATGTGCGTCAACCTTGAAGCGGTTGTATTATATGTTGCAAAATTACTTGTAGATGTACCTATAAAATACATAATAATTAACATGGTGTATTATATTAGTAAGATATAAATTAAGTAGTGAATAAATTATTTAAAAATATAATTGTATGTACCTTCTATGGAATTGTAGCGTTGTAAATATCTTTGATGTCGAACATTCCTTTGTTCAATAGTCTCGGGAGTCTCTTGATTTCGTCGAAGTGCGAGTAGGTGATCCCTAAATGGCTGAGTTCGACATATTTTGACGTCGTTGCCTTTGAGATAAACGACGACGATTCCGTTGTTCATTCATGGTAGCAGCTATATTATTGAATCGTTGATCAATATAATGTAATGGTCTACATGGAGGAATTTTTTAGATTGTAAAAGTATGTATATCTAACAAAATACTTCAAAATTTATTACAAATATTTTTAACAAAATACATCTAATTTTTTGTAGATCATATAATTTTTGTAGATCAATGGTTATTGTGTGAACTCTTAATTTAGTGGAGAATTTTTAATGTAACTCTTAATGTACCCTAGTAAAGTATGCAATATTAAAATTTAAGTAAAAAAATAAAACATGAATTCATGTATGGTTTCCTTTAAATATTCTTGCAATTCGCTAATTGATTTTGTTTAAAAATGCTTAGTACACAAAAATGCTCGCCTATGGTACTATGATCTCATCTTGCTCTATAAATCAAAATTGAAAATATGAGTCTATGTTTTTTTTTTTATCGAGAGACATTTTATAAGTCAATAATCCACAGAAGTCAATCAAGATATCTCCTATTCAAAGTCCTCATCTAAAAACATATATTGAGATGTGTGATGAAGAATTATTAAAGAAGTAAAGAAGATAATAAACCCATCATCACTCCTATTGCGTCAAGTTTTGTCCTTCTCTCTCTCTCGCTCAAAGTCCTTCGACTTGTTCCCTTTACCCATTTTCAAATTCATATTATTTCATGAAATTTGCACGTAACTTTGTTTGTGAAAACCCAGAAAAAGAATTATGTAAAAACCTTAATAATGTTTTTTGAATTTGGTATTCATTCTCATGTTTTTGAAACAACTAATTAAAATTTTGATCATATATATATATATATATACATTATACATAATATATGATGTAATATTATGTATATATCATATATATTATACTTTTATATTATAAAATATATATTGGTCAATATTTGAGACGAATATGGGTACGCCTCTCGGTCCGACATGGTGTGCGTCAAAACTCAACATCGACGCGTGTCGCGAAAAAATTAGATGCACATCGCCGCAAAACACATGAATGTGGCACACTCCAAAGCTGCACACGACCCGCACGGCACGCCCCGAATCACACGCGCGACTCACCCAAAGGTGCGCGCTGCACACACACGTTGCCGCCAAAATAGGCAACAACGTGTCGCCTTGGTTGGTAGCTACATTAAGCTACCAACCTTGGCAACTTTTTTTTTACTTTTTTTTTCCTATTTTTTTAAATAAATTTTTTTATTAATCAAACTTAAAATCATTCTTTAACTTCAAAATAATTAAAATAATCAAAATCCATTTTAAAATTCTATGAAAAATCTAAAATAGATAAGTTATGGTTTGATAACTCATCTAGAGATTCTCTTGAAGCTAGAATCATCCCCCAATCATGCTCCAAATTGGTGAATTTATCATCTCCACGTGCTTTTATCAATCTCTATAAAAAAAACCCTCAGAACTCTCTCCAAATTTCATAATATTTTTATTTTTTCTCTCTTAGTACTCTCACTCACTTGCAACACTTGATTATGAACAAAAAAGAGAGATGGAGATATCTCTCTTTTATACTAAAACCAAATATCTCCTTGAGACTCACATTGACCACACCCCCAAATCAAATCTAAGGGATCTTATTTTCTCCATACATATACCACATGTGACACAAATTGTCACACCTAGTTCAACCAAACTTATTCAAAAACTCTACATTAAGTTTAGGGTCAATTAAATCAAATTAAATCATATATCTTAAAGTATTTTAATTTTATCTTATTAAGTTTAATTTAATTAGCCACACTTATATAGCTTAGGATGTAAAATTATTTCTCACCTTATTTAATTCAACTAAGCCACACAAGTGTCTATTAACTTCGACTATCCGAAGCCATGTGCTTTCGCGCGCCCCCTCGAGATAACACTCTCACTTGTAGAAACTCATGTAATTTTCTCGACATAAGTCTTGAACTATCGCGCAATATATATTTAAATATTTACATGAAATATACATGCATCATGCCACAAATAAAAAATTACCTCTCCTTTCAAGCTCGAGGTGTTGACCGAGCTTACACGTCAATCCGAATTACGTGTTACTAATCCCTAATTAGATTGTAACCTCAACATAATTAATTCGGGCTCGTTAAAATCAATGTACCTAATGTTGTGAATTTTTGCTAAAAAAAGGTCTTAAATTGAGATCGATAATTGGAATCATTTATGCTTATAAGTTGAATAAAATGATTGACTATGGTATACTTTGTAAATATGAGGACAACTAGGGGCAAATGTGTTAAGATATTTTATAAATATCTGCATGAGGGCATTATGGTCATTTCATATGCGGTAGGACGCTTGTCATGTAGAAATGCAATGTGTCACTATGAGCACACAAGTGACACCTAGGATGATGGAGTGTTGACTAATTTTCCACCATAAATGAACATATAGATGTGCCCAAAGATGGATGTGTGGGTGAGATCTCCGTGAAAGTTGAGATCGATGACAGTGTAAAATGAGAATGAAGTTGGTACGAGACCTTGCCTCAAGTTTTGTATCAATTGATAGTGATCGAAGTTGAGATTGAGTCCAAATTGGTGCAAGTTTAGTTAATATGCAAGAGAATCAGTCCAAAAGATTTCGATGTATCGTGGACAAAGTTAAGATTTTGGGGTTTTAGTATGACCAAGACCAATTTTATGAACATTTTGTAAAGATGGACTATTTTGTTGAGAGTTTGGTTTAATTTAGTGAAAATCAAATTGAAAATGAGGTAGAAATTAAAACACGTTAAAATAGAGAATTTAGAATTGAAAATAAAAAAAATTAAGCTGCTGACAAGATGCTGAGGGTTTATATATAAATATATATATATACATGAAAATCAAAAATCAAAATGTTTACATTTTCATTTCTACATAAGGTTTTGAAACATTCGATCCAAACTCTCACAACGCACTTTTTCGCTCCACGAGCTCTTGACATTTGATTTTGCCTAGTTTTTTTCCGCAAAATGGTAGAGCATCGCAAGATGGTCAGTTCGAGCTTAGTTTTTGTTATGGAAACGAGGTGTTCGGCCTAAAATTTGGTAAAATCTCAATTTAATGCATTTTCCTCAATTCATTTAGAATTCTCATAATTTTTTCAATTTCTTTCGAGGTTTTGATGGAAATCGGTAGAAATCATTGTGAAATGATGTATTAGGTTGATTTGGATAAATTTGGAATAAATCCCACTATCATTGGTTAGGCTTTTGATGAATTGAACTAATGTTATTCAATTGATAACTATTTTGGAGATGTTTTACAATTGATATTGACTTATATTGGGTTTATAGATGAATAGATTATTGGTTCTAATTAAATTTGACTCCATGGACTGTGAAATATTTTGATGTTAGTATCGAGTGGTTTCGTGGTGTTTGTTGTCGAGTTTTGATGATTTAATTGTGAAAATATTGATTCAAAGATGTTTTTCAGTTCAATATAAATAAAGTTTACTTACTTGACATAACATATTGAAAAATCAAAACTTTTCCTCGGTGATCTAAATTGAGTGTTCTTGGGGTCTATAAAAAGTAAGATATGAGTACTATAAGTTCCTTTAAGATCATCATGACAAATATTAAGGTTTTCATGGTTAAAAAGCTACCCCAAGTTGGTTAGTTAAAAGCCAGTTGAAATAGTTATATAAATTTAATATTTTTAGAAATTGTTCTCGAGCGTACTTTCGCTACAAGTTTTATTAGGTTTCGTAATTTGGTTTCACTTAAAGTTTGACCTCTAATATAATTGGGTATGTAGGAAAGCTATTGGAGCCATTTTCAAAGTGATTCGACTCTATGAGAACCCCGTGAATTTTGCTCAATTTGGTTGGTTGTAATTAAACCTTACAGTGATCTTTACTATTTATGAAATTTATCTTTGAACATGCATTTGTGTTTAGTCTACATTACATTTCGCATCACTCTTTGCCATGCATACATGGCATAGGGATAGAGTTTCCCCTACCTCAGTCATAAAAGTGGAGGTGTTCCACTCCATACTAGACGTAGTGCAAGAGTTTAATGCGGGTAATGTCTACTCCAAGGTAGCATGCATTGAACTCATATGCATGTTCTAGGTCCATCGTGAATGGCCTACTTGTTATGAGCTTAGAACAGGAAATGAGGCATCCACGTTGTTATATAAATTTCTTATTATTTGGAAATACAATTATGTCTCCATGTGTTCAAACTAACATTTGCAGGAGTACAGAGCAGTGTAGGAATTTACTTACCTTACATCTTCGAGTTGTTTTTTATGATGTCAGATTCTTAGTGAAAGACAAGAAAGAATGGACAAGACTCGAAGATCTTGGTGATATGTTTTAAGTTTTTAAAGAATTCTTGTTGTAATCATTTTCATATATATTGTTTCGGGTTCTAGGGTGAGGGTAGGATGTGAAATACTTTCAAATAGATTATGTGGGTCTCCTAAATTAGTGTGAAGTTAAGAGGTTTTTGATTCAGATTTGGTTTTGTAAACTTGTAGATAAGGTATCAAAGACTTTAAGTTAGTTTAATTGATTTAAATTAATATATATATATATATATATATATATATATATATATATATAAATGTATGTCTACTGTGAACTGCGGGGAGTTGTGAGTCCTTTTAAGCTTCTATTAGGTGAATCTTTCAACAAACCACTTTTAAGGGGGTGCTACTAAATTTTAGAAAATATGGATATTTGCTCCAATTGAACAAATCATGAATTGAGTTTGAATGAGGATATAAATTTTAATTTTGGAGCATTATTAAGGATTTAAATCAAAATTATTTTTAGGTTGAAGTTAATTGAATGGATTTGATGTCTAATTATGGAAATTAGGCTAAGTCAGAACTTAGTGAAACGGACCCTAACATGAGCTGTCTTTGTAAAATTAAGATATCTCTCATATCTAAAACTAGAATTACACAAACCATACCTTTTCGAAAAACTAGAACATAAACCAACTGTGATGGCCCTAACCCTACAAATTAGGCACTATCCAACACTAGACCTCCATTAACCCCAGGTAAACCAATGCAGAGTTAATAAAGGTGTAGTCAGCCTCATCAACTAGTCTTCGGTACCTGATAGTCCATACAACATAGTATATATATGTATGTTTGAGATCATATGCATCAGAACTTAAATGTGGTGAAAACCTCATAATAAATAAATTAAACACACAACGAGTTGAAGCTAAAATTTGAAAACTCGTACAATGATTACATGTACAAATTATAATGATGAGGGAAAATATATGTATCTCTCAACCCAAATACCCATTTATAAGAAATTATAATAAATGTAATGTAAATACATCAAATGACCTATCATGTCGCATATCAATGTTCTCGAGCTCATAGATTAGACACGTAATTGTTAGCAAATAGGAGATAATTTCAATGAGTAAATCCAGAAGAAGTTCAATAGAAATTCATATTAAATAATAAACAAGTCTATAAATCATGCAGGAAAGAAACGAAGTAGAAAAAACAATAAAGCACAACATACTACAAAGGTCGATTATAGAGACCAAGTGTCTCGGAAGCAAAAAATAGTGCCTAAGTGGCTTGACACTCTCACGTAGGCTCTAAGCCACTTGACTACGGGTAAGTGTCAAATATTAGTACGGCGGGACCAATTTTACTTCAACCGCACCTAATCCGTCCGGTACTGTCGACTCACTTGAGCCGCAGGCTGAGAAACGTTCAGAGGGAGCCACAGTCACAGTCAGATGTTCAGGCGCAATAGAATCCTTGAAATCCTTTGAAGGGCCATGACATATGGCGGATGCTCGCTCGAGGATTTAGTCTCGTCTAAGATCCTCGAGCGCCACTCGATGCTCAACCCACGAGTAAACAACGACTCGATTCGACCACTTTAGACCCTAGGTCACTTGATAAGGAAGTAGAGTCCAACAATAAGTATCATTTCTATCAAAATATGCAAAGAAAGGAAAAAGAATTAATATTGAGTTTCTTACTGGTTTACTTACCTCCAATCATGTCAATACATTCTCTGAATGTCGATCCTTACTACCATTTCGCATCTAGCGCATTCGAACTCCATAAATCATTCAATTGTCTTTGATCATTACCATTTCTACGATTTATTCATATTTTATATAAGTCACACACGAATTACGAGTTGATCTCAGTGTGAGTCAATTGTTACACGTTTATCGAGACTAAGCTCATTTTTTACAACAATGTATTTAATTATGTTTTCTTTCTATTTACCTCAATTTCCAAAAATAGGAAATTATTCTAAGTTATAGGCACATTGGTTACGTCTCGGGTCAGACTACATTAACTGAGTCTTAACTTGACCATTTTTTTATATTTGGCATATATTCTTCCTAACCAATTGATTATTTTGATTATTATTATTATTATTATTTTGATTATTATTTTGATTATTATTATTATTATTATTATTATTATTATTATTATTATTATTATTATTATTATTATTATTATTATTTTGATGGTCTTAAGCATGTATGTATATATATAAATATATACATTATATAAATATATAAACATATATATACACGTTTATGTATAAACATATTTACATATGGATATACATTTTATTTTACTTTTTATTATTTATTAAAAAATCAGCACGCATCTTGAGGCGGTCTCGATATGCGTGTGATTCAAGTGTGCATCCCAAGTATCCATCTATACCTAATACCCAACATGTATCTCGAGGCAATCGAGGGTCATTACAAACACATCACACATCTCGAGGTATTTTTTCCGCTCACATTTTTATCTCTACACAAATCATGAGACATTCATTAAATACACCCCATAAACACTAGGCATACCCCATCTTCTTCTTTAAAATACTAAAGACCAAAAATAACCACTTACCTAGGCGATGGGTATGTCGCGAGCGAGAAGGCCGAAAGGAAGCCCGTGAAAGGGAGGTCGAGAGACGGACGTCAGGAATGATGAGCTGAGGCCGAGAGTGAGGTTGTGAGCGAGAGGGAGACGATGTCAATTTTGAGGGGAGGCCGAGGGAGAGGTTTGAGTGGCCACCGAGGGAGAGGTTTGAGTGATGGTGATAAATGAGAAAAATGAGAGAGAGATAAAGAGGACTATGTGAGGAAAATGATCGAAATGTTAGAGAGAGAGAGAGAAGATAGATATAGTTTTTTTTTTGTTTAGAGATAGTGATAAGGAGTGAAAACGTAAGAGAGTGGAGAATGTAGAGAAAATCTTGTGTTTTAGATATGAGAGAGAAAAGTATGAGAGAGCGTGATTTGACTTGTGGTGAGGTGTCAAGCATGGAGAGGTTGAGTGTAATTGTAGTGTTAACTTTTCTTTTCTTGGATGTTAGTGTATGTGTCTCACCACCCATTGTTCATACTAACTTTTAAACCGCAACCAATAATACAATATCACTCGCTCTTTTTACTTCACCAAACCTTACAACTTTAAACCCCGACTTATTAATTAATCATTTTTTTTTTCTGAATCTCTCTTTATTTCTCGCCCATTTTGATACATTTTTCAAGAAAACTACATGTTGTGAAATCTCGACTAATTCTTCACTTTATCCGACTCAATCTTGTTCTCTAATGTATGACTAGTGATATACTTCACGCATACCAATACGAACACTCACTCACAAATTCAACAATATAAACCAATTTAATCGTATGATACGCACAAAAAATAATGATATAGACAACGTCACATAAAATATAAAATATTTTACCTACGAGTTGATGTTCAAATCTGACCGAGAACACCACATTGAACTGATCTCTACGATGCATACCAGAAATTGAGCATGACTATGATCTCGTGATTTTAAGCCTTTACAGTCTTCCTAATTAATGACCATGACTAAGCTAAGTAGAGATAATGTTTGAGTGCAAATTTATTCACCTTAAATCTATAATTCCTTACATCTTAATATGTGTGCTTTCATATGTTGGTTCGCATGACCAATCAGTTTATTTAGTGTCAATCCAACTATTATTTAATCCATTTGGCTTCCTCTGAGTGATTCTTAAATAACCACCGACTTCAATGTCTCATTATCATTACTTACCCGAATTATAAGCCCTCTCTCGTAAAGTCTCAAATGGAGCCACACCACTTTAGCTCAACCGCTAAAGTTATACTTATGTCAAGCATAGAGGCAAACATTTTCCTCGCTTATTAATGAATTCGCAATACAAACATGAGCCTGACCCCAGAATCTAGATTAACCATGTAGTCTAACTATTAGACTAAAAAGCCATACTTTGATGTAGTTCGGTGCCCATCAATGTTAGTAACCCTACCACAACCTAATAGTAAAAGAAGACTGCTTTGAACTTGACAATAAATATAAGGATCCAAAATAATGGACATTGGCACACCATTTGACTTACAATCTTGACTTCATTGTATAAATTTCTTAGTTGTACTTCAAGTCTATCGATAAAAGTTGAAAACAATGCAAGCAGATTTAGGCAAGTAGCGTATGTGATCATCTCTAAGCATCCACAATCATATGATCTTCGTAATATTGCAAGTCAATTACATCAGATTTTTGTCAGTAGGCATACCAATGCATCTGGACCACATCAAGATTTATGAGGATCTTATAACTTACTTTCATAAGGGTTAGCCCTCAGGTTGTCTCCAATCATACGGATAATCCATAAACTCTATTTATTCACGTAACACTTAATTCATTCGTCAACCTTATAGGTGGTGGTTGACTTCACTAACCCTAGGATTATGAATGAATAATGTCGCTAAAATGAAGATACTCAGGCTTTTGATCCAGCACTAGAGATTTCGTCAAAGCTAGAGGAGTCCGTATGTTTTTACTCATTAGCTTTCAAGTCATCTCAACACTTTGCTTCCTTAGAGTTTGTGTTAACCCACTTGTCTCACAAATCTTTGTCCCTTTTTAAGTATTTCTTGATATATTCTGCCACTTTATCAATTTTCTCAAACTTAACTCTCCCAAGTGCTACTATTCAGATTATAATATAGGGACGTATACATAGACTAAGTTCCCATTCATTCTCTATAATCAAACAACGTCAATTTCCTTTCATAAATTATTCCAAGTGGATCCTCTGGAAACACGTGCAGGAAAATTTCATGATTTATGGGCAATTTGAATCTAACTCCATGTATATACTTCAAGGACTTCTCAAAACATTCCTCTCCTACCATATGCAACTAATATGTGTCTTGGAACTTAGGGAAGTTTCAAACCCTTCAATGCATACCAAGTATACTTAGTTGATTTTACAAATTGATATCCAATAATGCAATTATTTAAGAAACTCTAACTCCTTGATGTACACGATAAATTGAAAAAAAAAATCTCATTTCACTAGTTTAGGTTAGATCAGATTAAAGGCAACCCTAACCTAGTTTACATCTCATGAATAAATAATAAAGCAAAACTATTGACACACTAACCAAGGTATGCATAACTTTTTGCTACACATCCTTCATTCAACGAGATTTTTTTTTGTTGTATCAATCATTAATCTATTAGTGCTTAAATTCTTTCTCTATGGTAGAGTGTAATATTTTAACTGGTACAACTTCATCATTAGAACAAAGAATTACATGTAATTTAAGTGTCCTTGAATTTTTGTATCTCATATTTACATCTTGAGATAGTCAATAAATTAGAGAATAGTAGCGAATAATTTAGGGTTCACTACCGTCACAAATCTTCATAATTTGACAACATAAAAATCCTTGAACTTTGCATCATCTACTAATCTTCACTTCCAACTCCATCTCGTAACAAGTTCTAATTTAATGTATCGAGGTATATTATTTTTTTCATACTTTGGCATCTACATGCTTTACTTATATCTAAGATTAATCATCACCATCAATCTTTTTTTTCGATTTCCTCAATCTCATAACTCTAATGTCCATCTCTTATAATTTACTCATCGTGCCTCATGCGAAACACATGAGTGAATATGGTTGTAGAAGTAGTTATATCGTATATCTATCGATACCATATAGTTCATACAATCAAATAGCATATAATAAAGTTTATTCAAAACTTCTCCAATCTCACCTCCGCTTGCTACCCAACTATACGTCTCTAAGTTAGGATCATAGGGTTTCCACACAAAGTTCATTGGTGTTACTAACTCTACAAGTTCGTATTTGCGAATCTATCTAGTTGTAGGCTAATCAAGAGCTAAAGTCAAAACTTTGAGCTCTGATACCAACTGTGACGGCCCCAAGCCTACAAATTAGGCATCACCTAGCACTAGACTTTCATTAACCCTCGATAAAGTAGTGCAGAGTTAATAAAGGCCTAATTAGCCTCATCAACTGGTTTTCAATACCTGATAGTCCATACAACATAGTAATATATGTATATATGAAATCATATCCATCGGAATTTAAATGTTGTAAAGACCTGATAATGAATAAATTAAACATACAACGAGTCTAAGTGTGTATTAGATATATTTGGGCACGTTTTACTTTCCTTTTTATATTATCATCTTACCTCTTGTATTAATCAATTAGAGGCTAAATCCCTCCTAGCCATTATATAGCTGTTAACTAGTCGTTGTAAATTTGTATATTTATACTAATGTATTGCAAAGGAATGTACACAACTTTCAATACAATTTCAAATTATCCAATTTCTTTCTTAAAATTATTATGGTATTAGGGCAGTGATCATTCTATTCATCAATGGAGATTTTTAATTATGAGCAAGTTCAAAAGAAGCTCGTTGTCGCTAATGCAGATAATGCAGTGGTTAACACTTTGATGACTTCTAACATTTCTTTCACTTCTAACCCTTTAATTCATTTTGTATGAATGAGTTCTAACATTTCTTTACTTCTTATTTCTTATTAGGTTATGACTCAGGTTGCATAGATCATATGATAGATGATTTTAATTAGGGACTATATAGTAATTGTTCTATTACCGGTGCACACTATTTTTTAACTTTCATAGATGATTATTCTCCACTACATGGGTATATTTAATGCAACAAAAATCACAAGCATTTTATTATCTTCAAAACTTTTATTTGATTAAAAATCAATTAAAAGTTTTTATTAAACAAATACGTACTGACAATGGTTTAAAGTTTTTTAATAAAAATATTAATGATTTTTTGCCTCAGTCGTGTTGTTCATCAACATACTTGTTCATAGCCTCGGTCCCAAATTAACACATGGATCAAACTTTTCCATTGTGCTCGATTAAGTATTTTTATTAAAATACTTGCGCGTACACGTCTCAACAAAATGGTGTGGTTGAGTGCAAGCATTGTCACTTGCTTAATGTTGCATGAGCACTTTGTTTTCAAGCAAACTTACATTTAAGATTTTTGGGTGCATATATCCTTACCGCAGTTTATTTAATTAATAAAACCCCATTTAAAGTCCTTGATGAAAAAACTCCTTATGAATTATTATTTAATAAATTGCCTACATATACACATTTGCGTATTTTTGGTTGTTTACGTTTTTTCGTAATACTCATATCCAACATACATTTGATCAACTTGCCCTTCCTGAAATCTTTATTAGATACCCTTTTGCACAAATAGGCTACAAAATATTTGATATTCAAAGTCAAAAGATCTATGTTAGTTGATGTCATTTTTCAAGAAATTACATTTCCTTGTCAATCTTTTAATTCATCTAGTTCTTTTTCCAAAAATAATATATCATTGTCAATATTTAATGATGAACCATTTATGATAGATGAAGAATTACTTCATGAACTGTCTCATCATATTATACCACCTTCTATGCCTATTGCTACAACCATTGTCTCTCCTAACAATAATGAGTCCAATTTAGGTTTAGTGCAAGTTGATGATCCTCCTCTAAGGTGTTTATCGAGTATCGCAAACATCAATAAAGTTGAAGGGTTATCATTGTTATAATGCTCAAACATCTTCATCATCAACTGGTATAATTTTTCCTTTGAATTTTTTATCTTATGATAAATTTTCTCGTGTCATTATTTTTTTCTTAGTTCTTTATATTCTCTTGTAGAACCCACTAGTTTTCTAAAGCTAAACATATTCTTGAATGGCAACAAGCAATGGAAACTGAACTTCATGCATTAAAAACTTCAAACACTTGGTCTCTTGTTTCTTTACCTACTAATCAAAATCCAATTGGTTTTAAGTGGGTTTATAAAATAAAGCGTCATGATGATGGTAGCATTTAATGCTACAAAGCACGTCTAGTGGCAAAAGACCCTAAACTAAAGGGATTGATTACCATGGAACATTTGCATCTGTTGCAAAATTAGTAACTGTGCGAACATTATTAGTTGTAACATCAATAAAGCATTGGCCATTGCATCAATTTGATGTTCAAAATGTAGTCTTACATGGTGATTTATATGAAGATGTCTACATGCTCTTGCCACCCGGTCGTCCTCGTAAAGGAAGCAAAATTTAGTATGCAAATTAAATAGATCTCTTTATGGTTTGAAACAAGCATCTAGAAATTGGTTTGTAAAATTTTCTAATGTTTTATTATCTATTGGATTTATTCAATCACATACTAGTCACTCACTTTTTATATTGCACATACTAGTCACTCACTTTTTATATTGTGAAATAGTTCTTTAGGTACTTTATTCTAATTTATGTTGATGCCATTGAGATTAAGGGAAATAATCCTGATCCCATTCTTGAAGTCAAAAAAATTCTCTTTAGTCAATTTCGTATTAAGGATTTAGACACACTTAAATATTTTCTTGGAATTGAAGTTGCCCGTTCACCTGAAGGCGTCTATTTAAGTCAACGCAAATATATGCTAGATTTGCTTAATGATTCTCAGCTTACCGGTGCTCTCATTGCAAATACTCATACAGAAAAACACCTCAAACTTGACAACATGATCGATGACCTATTAGCAGGTCCTTCCATCTACCATCAACTAGTTGGTTGACTCATCTACCTCACTATTACAAGGCCAGACATTACATTCATGGTTAATATCTTGAGCCAAATTATGAATCAACCTCGAAAGCCACTTCTTGATGTTGCTAAACGTTTGTTGCATTATTTGAAGAAAACTCTAGGTCAAGATATTCTACTATCATCTAAGAGTGCATTACAGCTCATAGCATAAAGCAATTCAGATTAGGTAAGTTATCTAATGACAAGATGTTTAGTGACGGGATTTTACATTTTTGTTGGTTCAAGTACAATTTCGTGAAAAAGTTAAAAGCAATCCATTGTATCTTATTCTTCCGTTGAAGCTGAATATCGATCAATGCTCATGACAGCTCGTGAAATTGTTTGACTGTCTATATTACTTCAAGATCTTGGTATTTCATTTTCTACTGGAACTATTCTTATTGTGACAATCAAATAGCTCGCCATATTACAGCTAATTCGGTCTTCCACGAGCGTACAAAGCATATTGAGATAGATTGTCATGTGGTACATAAGAAGCTTCAACAAGTTTTACTTCAACTTCTTCTCATTTCCTCTCATGAATCAAGTTGCCGACATATTCACCAAATCATTGGGTAAATTTCAATTTTATAAACTGCATGACAAGTTAGGCATTTTAAATTTACACGCTCCAACTTGAGGGGAAGTATTAGATATATTTGGACATGTTTTACTTTCCTTTTTATATTATAACCTTTTGTATTAGTCAATTAGAAGCTAAATCCTTCATAGTTGTTATAAAGCCATTAACTAGTTGTTATATAGCCGTTGTAAATTTGTATATTTATACTCATGTATTGCAAAGGAATGTAAATAATTTTCAATACAATTTCGAATTCTCCCATTGCTTTCTTAAAATTATTAGTGTGGAAGCTAGAATGTGGAAACCCAGTACAACGGTTACAATGTATAAATTATAATGACGGGGGAAAATATATGTGTCTCTCAACCCAAATACCCATTTATAAGAAAATTATAATAAATGTAATGTAAACAATAAACAAGTCTATAAATCATGCAAGAAAAAAACAATAAACAAGTCTATAAATCCAAAAGAAATTCAACAGTAATTCAGATTAAATAATAAACAAGTCTATAAACAAAATATAAATCCAAAACAAGTTCAACCGTAATTCAGATTAAACAATAACCAAAGTCTATAAATCATGCAAGAAATAAATGAAGCTGAAGAAAAATAATAAAGCGCGCGATAGACTGTGGCGGCCCCACGCCCCAAGGCAGCCTCGGGGGTGTCAACGTATCGTGCACCCCTCGCCAGGTTAGCCAAGCTACACATGTCCGACACATGCCAGTCCCCCTCATGTCTCAATTATCACGTTCCCATGTGTGTTATCCATGTAGTTAGTTAAAAGTTTCATATTTTCTTAAGTTATTTCCTTAAGCACTTAAAGTTCCTTAAGTTCAATCGCTTATAGTTTATTCGAGTCCTAGTTGTTCTAGTGGTTTGGATTTTACGAGTAAACATTATGTCAGCAAAAGTCTTTATTTGATGTAAATAAAATATTAAATTAGCATGATAAAAATTATTCATAAGATTATGTCCTACTATGGAAAACTCGAAAAATACTCTACATATAGGCGACAGTACCATAAAACAGTGTATATATACATGTACGGTGTTACTTCAATCTCTTAATACCCAAAATCATGCAAAATATCAAAATAATCACATACTAATAGGTCCTCGAAAGCGGGCAATCAGATTGTAGTCACCTAAGATCCCCATGCCCCTACTGGTACTAGCCCCTACTGCTACAAGGATCTGCACTCTATCGTCACAAAAAATAGACGACGAATCTGGTAAGTAAAATCCCAAGGAACCCCTCTGCGCATTAGCATAATAAAGTAAGGAAATGCAAGAAATATTATTAAGTAAACATGCAAAACGTAAAGACAGGCAACTATAATTGGCTCATCGCATGAATAATTAACATATAAGCTAAACAAATATATGTGTTTGCTCCAGATGGACTAGACTGTACTTTAGGTCACCATGTTCCCACCAGTGGATGTGCCCAACTGGCCCAACACCTAGTCCCTCACGGTGCCGGCCAAATCCTCTTAGTGAAAACACGTGCACCAAGGGCAAGCTCGGGTTGCCATTCACCGAGGTCGGGTCATAAGTGCTACAATCTAGCGCATCATGAACACACGACAGAGAATTCGGAGGAGTAAACTCAACCAACGTCCAAGTAACATAATGGAAAAGTAGAAACATCAGGAAATAATAAAAATGGAATTAAAAATAGAATCAAATACTCAGAGTCCTTCAATTTGGTTTCACAAATCTAAAACTGCTCTCCGACCTCCATAGACTCTCGTATCCAACCTAACAAGCTCCCCGATATTGAGTTACGGTCCACTAAGTCCCTGATGTTCAATTTTATGAGTTTAGCTAGGTTGTTTACAAGTGTTTAGGTGTGTATTAAGTTGGAAGTCATCAAAATAATCCTTAATGTTTAGGTATCATCTATCATTAGCATGCTAATGGGTCTACCTAGCACCCTAGGTGCAGTCAGTGCGCTAGGAAATCGATTTAGCGCCCTACTGTTCTTCATTTTAAAAAAATAGTTGAGAGCTCAGAACAATTAACGCACTAACCAGGCTAGTTAGCGCGCTAATTGCCCTTTGCGACCGAACTCTCAAATCGAGAATTCTATCCTTCCCATCCCAATTAGCTATCCTAACCTAGTTTACATACTCTCTACATACTAGTGACCTTAAATCATCATTCAAAACAATCTTAGAACATCAATTAGATCAAAATCTTCAAATCCCATAGATTCACTAGTTTTCCTAAATTCATCAAAACTCCAATTCATGCAAAACCAGTTGTAAATTCTCAATTGAAATGATCATTAAACATATAATTCATCAAAGTTTCATAAAAAACTAGGTATCTAACCCTCAAATTCAAATCTCACCAAAAACACGCAAAATTGGGTTCATTTGATATAGTAGAAGATGAAGACGAGGATTACCTAGGTTTAATCACTTGAATTGTCCTCCAAAATAGTTGAATTCCAGCTTGAATACCTTCTTCCTCTCTGGTTTTTCTCAAGATTGTACGTGATAGAGTTAGCGGTGATGAATAAATCCCACTCACTTGTTATATATATGTTTGGCTAGGAGCAAGAGTGTTATGCGTATCTCAAGGATTATCTTGTGGTCTCTATTCATGTTGTCACCGCAACTTAATGACTCCAACGGCCCACTACTTTCCTAGTTTCACTCACTAGGTTTATCTAGATGTCCATCTAAGGTCCACATTATTTAAATCAAACTATAGGCGAATTATCATTTGATTATTACATTACATTAAGCCTCATTAAACTATATGGTTAGTGTTTCTATTTACCAAAACTAATCCACTTATAGTCTCATTAACATTTGGCTACCCGGTACTCGATGCCTCGCATCTCGACACGCATTTC
Organism: Stephania yunnanensis; assembly: GCA_039657365.1. Classification (NCBI taxonomy): domain Eukaryota; kingdom Viridiplantae; phylum Streptophyta; class Magnoliopsida; order Ranunculales; family Menispermaceae; genus Stephania; species Stephania yunnanensis. The sequence goes on along the minus strand of CM077585.1, from coordinate 44,087,050 downwards.
GAGGCACACCCATAGTCTATTGTTCTAATTTATTTGACTTAGCATATGGTTAAATTACCCAATTTATTTGATTAGTTAGTAATTTTATCATAAATTTGTCGAGTTTTCTAGTGTACCCATAATTCACCTTTCGATACCCGAGTTGACACGCATTTCGAGGCCACTATCACATGACCTCGCACGATATAACCATACATGTACTAACAATTAAATTCATAAAATGCATCACAAATAAGCAATACAACACACAATTAACTAGTGTACCTAGGTTGACGTGTGTCCTAGCCTACCCACGGCATCTACGTGGATCTAAACTGGTGCTCATGTCTGAAATTATGAAATAAATAACGAGATTAATAAAATAGGCCATTACATAGACAGGCTACAATAGTCAACGATAGAGACCAAGTGACCTGGAAGCAAAGTATAGATGCCTAAATGGTCTTGACGCTCTACACATGGACTCAAAACCACATGACTACGAGTCAGTGTTAAATATTGGTGCAGTGGGACCAAGTCCACTTCAACCGCGCCTAATCCATTCAACATTGTCAGCTCATTTAAGCTGCAACTCGAGAAAATTTCGAAGGGAGCCACAGTCACAACTGGATGCTCAGCCGCAATGGAATCCTTGAAGTCTTGTAAGGAGCCACGACACATGGCGGATGCTCACTTAGATTCAGTCTTGTCTAGGAGACACGAGCGCGACTCGAATGCTCAACCCACGAGTAAACAACGACTTAATTTGACCACTTTAGACCCTAAGTCACTCGGTAGGGAAGTAGAGTTTAACAATAAGTATCATTTCTATTAAAATATGCGAGGAAAGGAAAAAATTATTATTGGTTTACTTACCTCCAATCACGTCAATACATTATCCGAATGTCGATCATCACTACCGTTTCGGATCTAGTGCGTCAGCGCATCCGAATTCCCTAAATCATTCAATTGTCTTTGATTATTATTATTTCTAAGATTTATTCATATCTTATCTAAGTCACACACACATTAGGAGGTTGATCTCGGTGTGAGTCAATCATTTTCGACAATAGCATATTTAATTATGTTTTTTTTCTATTTATCTCAATTTCCAAAAATAGAAAATTATTTCGAGTTGTGGGCATATTGGTCGCATGTCGGGTCAAACCACATTAGCTAAGTCTCGGCTCGACCAATTTTCTTGTATTTAGCATTTATTATTCCAACCAATTGATTATTATTATATATACCATGATAATATATAGCATATACATTATATAAATATATATACACGTTTATATATAAACATATTTACATATGGATATACATTTTATTTTACTTGGTATTATTTATTAAAAACAAGCACGCATCTCAAAGCAGTTTCGAGATTTGTGCGATTCAAGTGCACATCCCGAATATCCATCTACGTCCAATACCTAACATGGATCTCGAGGCAATCGAGAGTCATCATAAACATATCACGCATCTTGAGGTGTCTCGCTACTCACATTTTTATCTCTACATAAATCTCGATGCATTCATTAAATACACTCCATGAACACTAAGCACACCCCATTTTCTTCCTTAAAACATAGAACACCAAAAATAAACCACTTACGTAAGCTATAGGTGTGTCATCGGCGAGAAGGCCGAAAGGAAGCTCGAGAGAGGGAGGCCGAGAAATGGACGCTGGGAAGGATGAGGTGAGGCCGACGGTGAGGTCGTGAGCGAGAAGGAGGTCGCGAGTGACGGTGTTGAGCGTGAGGGAACACCAAAAGGAACAGTTTGAGTGGCCACCAAGAGAGAAGGGAGAGAGGAGTGATGGTGAGGGAGAGATTAAGAAAAGAGAAAAAATGAAGGACATGGCTATGTGAGGAAAATGAGTCGAGAGAGAGAGAGAGAGAGTTTTTTATTTTTTTCAAATATTGAGAGGGAGTGAAAACATGAAAGAGTGAGAGAAAGATAGAGAAAAGTTTGTATTTTAATTATGAGAGAGAAAAGTATGAGAGGGAGTGGTTTGACTTGTGGTGAGGTGTCAAGCATGGAGAGGTTGAGTGTAATTGTAGTGTTAACTTTTCTTTCTTGGATTTTAGTGTGATGTGTCTCACCACCTATTGTTTACACTAACTTTTAAACCACACCTACTACAATATCACTCACTCTTTTTGCTTCACTAAACCTTATAACTTTAAACCACGACTTATTAATTAATTAGTTTTTTCTTACTCTCTTTATTATCACCTATTTCGACACGTTTTTTGAAAAAACTACATGTTGTGAAATCTAGACAATTCTTCACTCTATCCTACTTAGTCTCGACAATTGATGTAGGTTTTCTTTCTCTTACTAGTCTAGTCGTTATCGTTGCATACACTCACTCTCTGACGTATGACTAGAAACATACTTCACACATACTGATACGAACTCTCACTCACGAGTTCAACAATATAAACCAATTTAATCATACGCTACGCACGTAAAATAATGATATATACATTACATAAAATATAAAATATTTTACCTACGATTCAACTTCCAAGTCTGACCGAGAAAGCCACATCGAATTAATGTCCACGTCACAAAACAATAAACAGGCGTGACTAGGATCTCGAGATTTCGTGCCTTTACAACAACTTTTGTCTCTAAAAAGCTTTTGAAATTCGATCGTTTTCTTGCCCAAAAATACTCTGCAAGATGGATGATCCAAGCTGGAAATTTATGTAAGTTTTAAGGGTCGTCGCGGGATGAAACACAAAGCCACCACAATAGCGACACCTAACCAATGGTTAAACTAATGAATTAATAAAATCTTATCCATATAAAAAGACTTGTAGATGGTTCACTTACCAATGGTCGAACCACTAAATAACCATTGAACAGTAGTGAAATCATTAGAAATATTTTGGAGCAAATTTTTCTAAAAGGACATTGTACATTGTGTTATAGTATAAACTAAGTTTTAAGACATCTATACACAGCTAAATTGACATAATTGGACACAAGGGACGTAGTGTATCATTGTCGGGTGTTGGGTACAAATTCTCATATGTGAGCGAAACTTTTGGAGTACATTACATGATTGTTTGAGGTAAGTAAACCTATGAGAAACTCTTGTAGAATTCATTTAAATTCTTTGTCAAACTTACTATCATTTATGATATAAATTGCACCAGTTTTAGGCTTGTTTATATTCCATTCCGGCATGTGTTTGTGTATGATCGGCAAAGCGAGCATGTCACTGATCATGGCACCCCGTAGATGGCAATCCAGGAGTTTTCATGCGGTGTGTGTCATGTTAGAAACTACGCATGAGACTTGTCTCCACTTATTTAGTAGGTACGAGATGGAGTTGGTGCGAGACTTGCCTCTGTCACTGGTTTCTTCTCAAAAGGAGTTGCTCAGAAGTTAAACTTTTGTCCACGGGGTCCTCTTTAAACTGTGAAAAGTTTGGTGAGAAACACCTCACCAACGAGGACTTTTAGGTTTAGCAAATCTGATCGTTGGGGTTTGACAGACATTTACCACACATGCGTTTCGACTTTATTTATTCATTTGCGACTTATAATCATGCTTTTTTCCATTTTTACTTTAATAATTTGCATGAATTGTAGCCATTTTAGTTGGGATTCTTGTAAATACTAATTGATTTTCTCTATGATTTGTCATTGTTTTGATAACAAATCGCAGATCATACGATGAGCCGAGGAAAAGCTATTTGGTGATTACCTTTGATGTAAAGAGCTCCCTACCACTAGTACTTGTAAGTGTTTTATAATTACTTACTATATTTTGGGTTATTTTGGGAGACTATTTGTACTCGATACATATATAATACACTTACGTACATTTATTGCCTTTATGTCACATATATGGTATCTTTCTGGTGAGTTTCCACCCCGTAGGCTTGTTATATATGCAAAACTCATAATTTATTTATTTGCATGCCATTCTAAAGGCTTCGCTTAAAATGATTAAATTTGAAATTTTTAACTAAGTTGTAAAAACTCTTGAATTGAGTTAATTTCATGAAACTTCTCATTAAAACTTGAAATTGACTAAGTTTTTTGTAAAAATAAAAAGAAATGGTAATAGGTCATGAATCGTCATGGATAAGCGTGTTGTGACGTGTCATAACTTGATGACGTGTCCACTGACGTGGCGGTGCCCGATTTGCCTAAGGCTTGGGTCGTCACACAACGTCTTAGAGCGATATCAAAGTTTGCCAAAGTTAGTGATTGAAAAGGGTGCATATTAGGACGTAACTTGAGAGGGTGGGGTGTACGCGTTCTATGTTGGGGACCATAAACAACCAAGAAAACTAATTTTTTTGTGGAGTTAACATTAGTCATTTCATCTAGGTGTAACATTGGTCATTGAGTGCACTTATTCACAAGTGGGGTGCACATAATGGCTAGCCAATTTATGTGGTGTGTCCATCTAAAAAACTGCGTGGTGCACTTGAAACAATAGTGAGTGTAGAGTTAGCATTAGGTCATGCTATGTTCACCCCAATCATTACTCAGGGCACCCTATTTAATTCTAACACCATATGCAATAACTAATATGTCCTCCTACATAATTGAATAAGAAAAACAGTTTGTTTGGGCACCCCACCACATTTTTCATTTTAGAATAACAACTCCAACCGTTTCGTTATCTTCGACGATTATCGGACGCGAGGTTTTTTGGTCAAAGAGTGCGTTTAAGGTTTGTATGTACTTATTTGTTGATGTTTTTCAATGGTTTTAGGCATGGGTATGTAGTGTGTGTGGGTGGGATGGAAATGGTTTTGATTGACACATTCGTGCCTCTTGATATGTAGGTTTCGGCACAATTCGTGTATGTTTAGTGCACAATGGATGCCCAACACGTAACTCGAGAGACGATGCGAGACATTTGGAGGTGAGTTTTTTTTACATTCGAATGTGTTAGGGTTTCAAATCACGAATAAATAGAGGCAGCACGAATGTTTTGGCTACACAGTATCGAAACTTTTCGATAAGTCTCGGAGAGTGGCAACCGAACCTAAATATGTAGTCTCGGGTAGTATAAACTGATACATAGTGATAAGTTTCAGTTGACATTAGTCCGAGACTTTTGGTTGAGTCTCATTCACCCTATCCCGAGACATTGCATTATGTATCGGACCTACATTATCGAAACTTGCAAATTTCAAGTATTTTTTCGTTGTGATTTGACCTTTTTCAAATTTTTCCAAGCCTTTTACAGGAATTACCTTCTATAAGTGTACTATCGCCAAGTGTGCCATCAAGAAGTGTGCCATTTGCAAGTGGCTTCGAAGACTTCTCTAATCGTTTTACACGTGAAGTACATTTTGTAACTAGAGTTGAGGTTGTCACTTGGGTTCAAGCTACAGGTCATGTTAGGAAGTTTGTATTGGTTACGAAGAAATCTGATGCCGGAGGGAATGGTCGTAAAGGAAGAGTAGCAATTGCATGTGAGAGATCTGAGGCATATAAAGGTGATTCCCAAAGAGTTGGGGTTACTAAAGCAAAATTACTTGGTAAAATATCATAAAATGTGACAAACATAGAGGAAGAGGAGGACAACACAAGGCCCGACACTAGCTACCAAAAAATGTCAGTTCCTTTTCTTATCGAGATCGAGGAATTCCCGGACGCAAATTGGTGTGAAAGGGTTGCAAGTGGCAAGCACAACCATGACACTGCGAAATATTTGGAAGGTCACTCTTCGCAGGAAGATTAAATGAGAATGAGGCTGTTATTTTAGATTAGATGAGAAAAGGCAATGTTAAGCCTCGTTAGATCTTGAATACTTTGAGGCAAAGGGATACGAACAATGCTTCAACATTGCGAACAATATACAATGCACGACAAAGGAATCATATTAAAGATGCATGTGGGAGAAGTCAAATGCAACAACTCTTACACTTATTGGAGAACCATATGTATTTATTGTGGCATAGGAGGGACATTGAAACAACTCTTACACTTATTGGAGAACCATATGTATTTATTGTGGCATATGAGGGACATTGAAACGAATGTTGTGATAGATTTATTTTAGGCACATCCGGACTCCATCAACTTGTCGAGGTGTTTCCTGATCGTTATTCTCATGGATTGCACATATAAGATGAATAGGTATTGAATGTCGTTATTGGAGATTGTTGGGGTTACTTCCATATATATTACATTATTGATTGGGTTTTGTTTCATATCATTGGAAACTAGGGCCAACTATTCTTGGGCATTGAAAATTTTGAGAGGTTTATTGGGCGGGTGGTCTACACCTAAGGTTTTTGTTACCGATAGAGAATTGGGCCTTATCAATGCAATTAAAAATGTTTTTCCCCAATCTTCTCACCTTTTTTTTGCACGTGGCACATCGAGAAGATGGTGTTGAGCAACACTTCAAATTTGTTCGGAGAAAATGAAAGCTTCAAACTCTTTAGTGATAAGTGGAATGCTTTGATGTATGCTAAGACAGAAGCATCATTCGAGCTTAGGTGGAGTACCATGTTTGATGAGTACCAAAATGTTAAAGGATTGATAATTTATTTGGAGAATATTTGGTTGCGGGATTACAAGGACAAATTTATATGTGCATGGACCGATTCAGTGTTTCATTTTGAAGAAACCACGACTCAGAGAGTTGAATTTGTGCATTCCACTCTCAAACAATATGTTGGCACTTGTGCTGCGAACTTTAAGTCTCTTTGAAGTGTCATACATGGGATGCTTGACATACGACATAACAAGATCAAAGCCTCATTTGAGGTTAGTCTGAATGTTGTCCAACATGGATATATGGATGGTTTGTATTTCCATTTGCGGGGTTATGTCTCTCGAAATCGTTGAAGTTGATTTGTGATGAGGTTGCACGTGCCGAGGATGTAAGGAAAGAACCGATCTTATGTGGTTATGCAATACGTACCAATCATGGTTTTTCTCGGGCGTACGAGCTTAATGGTCATATTTGGTTGGATCACCTATACCACTTGAGGACATTCATATTTTTTGAAGAAGTTGAGTATGATACTCGAGAAATCTGTAAATCGGACTGGCTATAACATCAATGATGAGATTCAGAGGGTTGTGGCTAAGTTTGAATCATGCATTGATGATGATGCCCATTTTAGGGTTATTCAACAACTAAAAGAGATTAGTTGTCCTTCATCGACAGCAACCATAGCACTAAAGGCAAAGGTTAGGACAAAGCGGAGACCCACACTTTGTGGTTATGGAAAAAAGGGGAAGAAAGTAAACAAAGAAAACAATGACTCAAACAAAAGAAAGCCGAGAAAGATGACACGTCTATGACGAGAAATCATAGTGGCTTTGAGTTTGTACTCACAAACAAGGAGGCGGCCAGTGCACGAAGGAATGGAAAGGAAACAAAGCATAAAGTTCATCAAAACACGGGGGCATTTGTGGGAACATCTGAAATTGGATTCATTCATACCATTCAACCGGATTGGGTTCCTCACATTAAATGTACCGTCAATGTGGATAGTGATGATCATTGCGGATTTCGTTTTGTTGCCTCCGATTTTAGATTGTTAGATATGGACGGTTGGATGAAGGTCCGAGAAGGTATGGTTAGGGAATTGAAAATCACAATGAGTTTCGGAGGGATTTTCTTGGAGGTTTTTACATAACGATGAGGCTGGCCTTGGGATTTCATGAAGGTATGGAAATGAGTTTCGACAAGTGGATGATCCTTCCGGATATGGGACTTGTAATTGCAACAACATTTAACGTTGTGTTAGCGAACGTGTCAAAGGGTAGTTGCATGTCATTTCTTCCCGTACGTGTGCCCCTCTGCCAACGAAGTATCGTGTAGTCATTGACATTACAAATGTGAACAACACTCATTGGGTTAAGGTAATTTACTCATTTCTTATTGTTTGTTAACTTGCATTATGGTGGGTTACTAATTCATTATTGATAGCACTATTTGTTTTGGACTTTTAATTTACAGTTCATATTGAAGCCTAATGCACTGGTGACCCCCGTATTTGTTGTGTGGAGGACATTCGCAGATGTTGATGCTCAAGGCTTGGGTATTGGTATTGACATCCAACCATGGGTTTCGACTCCATCTTCGCAACTAGGCACGCCCATAGTTCTAGACTTAGCAGAACGTTTACACATTAACACTTCATTGTTTTTTGTTGGAGAAAAACCTTTGTTGTATTCACTGCACATTATTGTTGGTTATCTACCCTTAGTTATAACAACTTCATGTTATTTTTTTTGTCAAATCCACAAAGTTGTAACAACTTATCATTTCATGTGAAATATATCAAGTTACCAATTTTTTTATTCTATTGCATTGTGTACCAAGTCTAAAACCAAAAATTAATTTGTACAATTGTGTACCAAGTCCAAAAATGTAATACAATAATATATTCCTTAAGGTTCTCTTTTTATATCATAGTGGGAAGTCCCGACACTTCAGCCGATCCCAATATTCATGTGAAAATATTATCTCGACTAAGTAGGTCCGCGAAGCATGCATTAGTCTCGGATACGCCCAACCGAAAGCAATAGTCGAGTCTCGCTCACCCTATACTGAGATTGGTAGCAAAATACGTTCACAAGTTGCCGAGACCCCTTACAATCAGAATAAACTGTGGTGCTTTAATCAAATCAGTTGGGGTGCCCAATTATGTCGGTACCATATATCCGAAATAATGTACAACATTTCGGCTATAGGGTACCATAATTTGGCACAATTCTAGGATGTGCATATCTGAAAACCTGAGTACATACTATACGAAGACACGTTTCGATGGTTTATAACCAAAACAAATGTATTTCTTTCGGCCATGCCTGACCGAGATGTTATGATGAATCACGTACCTACCTTGGCCGAGACTCTGTCAGCAAAATGATTGACACGATAAACTTCGAGTTCTCAACAAATTAAACAAATAAAGCGGGACCACCACCATTCTAACACCAACATTTTAGCAAAACATGTACCAAACAGTAAGAAATCCCCGAGTGCATAGACCAACAAAAGAAAAATGCATTAAAACCCACAACAAATTGTACCAAAACAACATCCCATTCAATAATAAATCTAACAAATACTTAACCAAATTCACGAATCCAACAAGTATTTAACTAAATTTAGCCTTCTTCCTATCCTTGTCCCTAATGTATGTACGTTGTGACTTGGGTGGCTGCGAGGAACTTGGCGTGGTAGTGTTGTCACACCGGGAATCCCTAGTAGATGCGGTTGGTGTCGTGGTGGTGGTGGTGGTGGTGGTGGTGGTGGTAAGACCCCTACTTGTCAAATAGTCCACCACATCATTAGCCATTTTCTCCTTCGCCTCCATCTTGGCCATTCCCGTCGGCAATTGTAGCCATGCCAAAGCGATGTCTAAGGCACGCCGATTACATTGTTCAATAAAAAACCCAAAATGTCAATAAAAACAATACATAACACAAGAGTCACAAGTTAATCTTAAATCCGAGCATTTTACCTCCAACAACTCATGGTCCGCTACTATATCGTCGTCTCCATCGCCAATCTCTGGGTTCTCAATGATAGGATGCGAGACTTAAAGGAACCATGGTAGATACTCTAGTGTGTCCATGAAGTCGAACCTCGCTTTCTAGCTCCAGTCTTCAATTGCAAGTTAATGGGAACGCCAACTTTCCCAATTCTTAGGTAAGAACTCGTACTTGACCGAGTACTTCAATGCAGTGCAACCTCGGTTCGCTTCGAGGGGCGATATGGAGCTGGTGGTACCCTTGAACATGACCAAGCTGCTGAAGGATCCTCTTCGGATGGTACGACTCTACCACATTTAAGTACTTAAGCGTACCACAATAGAAAGCGATTGGTAGAACGACACCGTCGGGCCTGACATCAGAGTATGGATCCCAAGTCACCTAAACCAATGAAGTCAACAACACCATTAAAACATACTCGTCATAAATTAAAATACCAAAAATAACCAAATCAATCACACACCTCACTCGGCACAACATATTAAGGGTCCTGCGAATGGCACTGAGCTTTTCCATATTTGCTACCGTCTCATACTTCTGTATCCACCTCGAGACCCATGGGTGTATGGGTTTGAAATATTTTGCATTAGGCGATGCGAGCTGGAGAAGGAAGTGCTCGTATATCCATCCCTAAATACAAATGACCAAATTTAAGTTAAGTTAATTAAGTAGTAAAAACACAATTACAACACCAAATCAAAACATAACAAAACCACAAGGACTACAAAATATGTACTTCAAGTAAAGTTAGATATCCTGCAATTTGTGAGACCTTTGCTCTGTAGTTTGACCCGAGATGACGGTACAGGTAAGCTAGGGCGGCAGCACCCCAAGCGTAGGTCCCGACTTCATCCAATTCCTCTTGAACCTTCAGCAATGAAATTGAGACTCTCAACCCACTCTTATCAGCAAATAAAGTGTATGAAAGCAAATACAATAAGTATGCCAGTGCAGTGCACTCCATTTTGGGGTACGTACGAGAAGTGGAACTACTACTGGATTTGGGTGGGCAAAAATGACTCTTCAGCCAAGCTAATCGCATCGTCAGACCCTTCGTGTAGTGGACCTCTTCTTCAGCCTCTACTACAAGAAACAGTCTTGATCGCCTCTTTGCGAGACTCCTTTGTGTATGGGCTGAAATTCTCGATCGCTACCACCTTTCCAACCACGGGGATATGCAAAAGCATGCTAACATCCTCGAGTGTGATGGACACTTCACCGAAGGGTATGTGAAATGTATTAGTCTCTGGATGCCACCGCTCCACGAATGTTGAGATTGTTAGGTTTTGGGGTTCATGCGCAGCGAAGATTACAAAACAATTTTGACAAAAACCCCAATAGGATCAGAATCTAATTCCATTAAAAACGTTTAAACCAAGAAAACTTAATCGTACCTCAGTCGCAAAATACATTTTTGAAAGTTGATTGATCTCTAAGGCGCTGCCAACAACGGACGCCCTCTACCAGCAGTCCACATACAAATGGCGGCTGAGATTCGAAATGTTAGCTTCAAGATAATACCAAACCTTTTTTGTTTCTCTCCAAAATGATCCAGAGCGTACCAGAAAACCCTAATTCGTTTTTAAACGAAAACTAAGTTTCGACCCTAAAATTTTCATCCTTGTGTTCTAACTTAAAGCGTTTATTTATACAACCCTCGTATATAGACAGTTAAGTAAATTACACATATACCCCTACTTAAATAAGTATAAGTGTAATACACCACAAGGATGTTTCTGTCATGAATTTTATCATATAAAATTCATTTTTCTGAACCATCTTAAAATCTCACAAAACCATTCTTAGTGTGCTACCCAATAGGCTCATACAACGTTGGCAGTGTACCAAAACACATTTTGGTATACAAGTCATAAGCGGCCTCTAGCAAGACATTATGACCACCCAAGTTATACGAATATCAAATCGATACAACCTAATCAATAGTGTATATAACATCCTTTTGTCACACGATATCCTTTTGATCAAACATAAGCCATGGAATTGCCATCCAACATGTTCAATCGTACTAGTCTCGACCTCTAGGTAGACTAAAAACATCCAAGTGACATTGATCAATATCAATTCACTTAGACTAGGCCTTTTAACAGTCTAACACATCGAGGGATCCACCGGATATCTCTTTTTATATGAGAGGGACGAATTCTATCTTGATTACACAACTTCAGCACATTGCTCACATAGTAACCAATCACAACCTTTATAATCGTCCAGTTAAAGACAACGTTTGATAGTGTCAAATCACTATGTTCCTAATGTTGAAGTCTCTGATAATCTCAAGTCAGAGGACTGAAAAATATACTTATCATGAGAAACAACTATGACTTAATCCATGTGGTGTTCTCATATGGGTCGGTCCAGTACTTTGTTCCCTAACAAGTACTCGTGATCTTGATTCGTATCCCTATACGTATAATCATCATATGATCATCAATCAAAACTCACACTAGTCTTAATTCATTATAGTTCCCAGTATAATGATCGACTATGGACATTTAGGATATTTATGTAAATACCCATGAATCTTATTATAATTTAAACATGCAAATTAATTATAATAAACGGCAAATGAAATCCTCTATTTTATTAACTAAAAGTATTCATAAAGACAGTTAATGGATTGACCTAGGGCACATGCCCCAACATCTCCCACTTGCACTAAGGTCAATCACACATGCATCTAATGTCTGATGATCTAACATGACCATCATGTTTTGCTTATGGAAGAGCTTTTGTCAATGGATCCGAGACGTTGTCTTCAGTAGGTACTCTGCAAATCTTCACGTCTCCGCTCTCAATAATTTCTCTGATGAGATGAAAATGCCTGAGTATATGTTTGGATCTATGGTGTGATCTAGGTTCCTTGGCCTGTGTTATTGCCCCGTTATTGTCACAATACAAACAAACAGGGTTAGCAATACTTGAAACCACACCTAGTTCATAAATGAATTTTTTGATCCAAACTGCCTCCTTTACTGCACCAGACGCTGCAATATACTCAGCTTCTATTGTAGAATCTGCCACGATCTCTTGCTTGAAACTTTTCTAGCTTACTGCACCCCCATTCAAAGTAAACACATATCCAGACTGCGATCTAAAATCATATATATCAGTTTGAAAACTTGCATCTGTGTAACCATTTACAACTAGATCATTTTCAAAACCTCCATAGACCAAGAACACTTCCTTAGTCCTTCTTAAGTATTTAAGGATGTTCTTTACTGCTATCCAGCGACTCTTACCAAGATCTGACTGATATCTACTTGTAGTGCTCAAAGCATATGATACATCAGGTCGAGTGCATAGCATGACATACATGATAGATCTAATAGTTGATGCATATGGAATCTTATTCATACGGTCTCGCTCATCATTTGTTTTAAGACATTGAATCTTGCTAAGACTTATGCCATGAGACATTGGCAACAATCATCTTTTATAGTCTTGCAAACTGAACCTATTCAGCACCTTGTCTATGTAAGCACTCTGACTTAGACCTATTAGCCTCTTAGATCTATCCCTATGGATCCTTATCCCTAGGATATAGGCTGCATCTCCTAAGTCTTTCATTGAGAAACACGTCCCTAACCAAGACTTGACATTCTGCAATGTTGGGATGTCATTTCCAATGAGTAATATATCATCAACATACAAGATACTAAAAAAAACTACTACCCACTGACCGTCTTATGTACACAAGGCTCATCTTCGTTCTTAATAAAACCAAAATCCTTGATTGTTTCATCAAAATGAAGATTCCAACTCCGAGAAGCTTGCTTTAATCCATAAATGGATCTTTGAAGCTTACATACCTTCCTAGAATTCTCAAGATGTACAAAACCTTCAGGTTGTGTCATATACACGTCCTCAAGCAACTTTCCATTAAGAAATGTTGTTTTTACATCCATTTGACATATCTCATAGTCATAATATGTAGCAATGGCAATTAGAATTCTTATGGATTTAAGCATGGCTACTGGCGAAAAAGTTTCATCATAATCAACACCTTGAGTCTGCCTAAAACCTTTTGCTACAAGTCTTGCTTTAAAAGTATGCACTTTCCCATCCATGTCAGTTTTCTTCTTGAAAACCTATTTACATCCAATGGTCTTACCACCTTCAGGTAAATCAACCAAGTTCCAAACTTGGTTATCATACATGAATTGCATCTCAGAGTTCATGACACTTATCCATTTATCTGAGTCTGGTCCAGACATAGCCTCCTAATAAGTGGTGGGCTCATTTTTATCCATAAGCAACACATCACGACTATTAGTAATGAGAAATCCGAATCTCTCTGGCTCATGTCTTACCCTACTAGTTTTACGTGGGCCGTATGTCACTTGTGGAGGTTCAACTGGTTCAGAACGTTGTTGAACTTCCAGTAGCGGTTCATTGTTTATTTGTGATTCTTGAACTTCTTCTAGATTTATTTCTCTCCCAGTAGTGTCTTTTGAAATAAACTATTTTTTTATAAAGGCACCATACAGAGCAACAAACACTTTGTTCTCAGCGGGATTATAAAAGTAATATCATTTTGTTTCCTTAGGATACCCCACAAATAAACACTTATCAAATTTAGGTGCTAGTTTTTTTTAGACTTGTCGCTTTACATAAGCCTCACAACCCCAAGTCTTAAGGAAAGACAAACTAGGTCTCTTCCTGTACCATATCTCATATGGTATTTTATCAACCGCTTTAGAAGGAACTCGATTTAGAGTGAAAGCTGCAGTTTGTAATGCATAACCCCAAAAGAATAATGGAAGATCTGCATGACTCATCATAGATCGAACCATATCTAATAAGGTTCAATTTCTCCTTTTAGAAACTTTATTCCATTGTGGAGTTGCTGGTGGAGTCAATTAGGAGACAATCCCACAATTTCTAAGATAATCAATAAATTCTTGGCTTAAATATTCACCACCTCGATCTGATCGAAGTGTTTTGATAGTTTTACCAAGTTGATTCTGCACTTCATTTTGAAACGTTCGAAACATCTCAAATGACTCATCTTTATGTTTCATTAGATATACATAACCATATTTGCCGAAATCATCAGTAAATGTAATGAAGTACTGATAACCTTTTCTAGCCATTGTGTTTATAGGACCGCATACATCAGTATGTATTAGACCCAATAAATCATTTGCCCTTTCACTGTGTCCAGTAAAGGGACTTTTAGTCATCTTGCCTAGTAAACAAGATACGCACGCTTCATATGTTTCTAAATCAAATGAATCTAGAAGTCCATCTTTATGGAGCTTCGTTGTGCGTTTCTCATTTATGTGCCCGAGACTACAATGCCAAAGATAGGTCTGATTCAAATAATTTGACTTGAATCTCTTTGTATTTATGTTAAAGACTGGAGTATCAGTGGACCTTTTCATGCTTAGAATATAAAGACCATCACACAAATCAGCATTTGCATAAAATATACATTTACGAGAAATGGAACATCTATTATTCGCAATAATAAAATCAAAACCATCCATATCTAAGCATGAAACAGAAATGATGTTTCAGCTCAAGGCATGCACAAAATAACAATTATTTAAAGTTAAAATAAGTCCAATAGGTAAGACTAAGTCATATGATCCAACAGCCAGGGCAGCAACTCTTACTCCATTCCTTACGTGGAGGATGACTTCTCATTTCTTCAACTTTCTACTTCTGGTGAGTCCCCGCACATTTATACAAATGTGAGATCCACATCCGGTATCTAATACCCAGGAATCACTAGTAGATAAATTAATTTCAATAACATAAATACCTGTAGTGGTAGTCGCACTACCCTTTTTCTTCTTTAGATCTTTCGGATAGAGTTTGCAATTTCTGAACCAATGTCCAGGTACATGGCGGAAATGACAATTTCCTTCTTTTTTTGTAAGGTGTTTTGAAGCAGGAACAGGCTGGGGCTTGACTTGTTCCATAGGCTTTGCGATAGGTGCAGCAGCAACCTTGGCAACTCTAGCCTTGTCTTTGCATTTCTTCTTCATTATTTTTCCCTTTTGGACCATCAACATATTACTATAGGGTTTCTTGATATTTTGTTCAGCAATTTTGAGCATCAAATGCAATTTTGAAATTGGTTTCTCCATATTGTTCATATTGTAGTTCATCACAAATTGTGAGTAACTCTCTAGTAATGAATTCAGGATCAAATCCATACCCAGCTCTTGGCTTATGGGAAATCCGAGTCTATCAAGCTGGTCAACATATCCATTCATCTTTAGAACATGAGGACTAACCGACGCACCCTCAGTCATCTTGCAAGAATGTAGGTTCTTGACTGTCTCAAACATTTCTTGCCTAGCTTGTTGTTGGAACATTTCCTTCAGCGTTATAGCCATGTCGTAGGCTTCCATTAGTTCCATGTCATTTTGAAGAACCATAGTTGCCAGCATAATACATGCAACATCAGTAGAATCGTTGACATGCTTATTATGCGCATCCTTCACATCTTCCCTAGCATTGTCTGGTGGGTCCTCAGAGATTAGAGCATCCAGGATATACAACTTACGTTCATGCTTAAGAACAATTCCCAAGTTTCTGAACCAGTCAAGAAAGTTAGTCCAAGATAGCTTATCCTTTTCAAGGATGGATCGCAGTGACAGGGGATTATTGTTACTTGAAGAGGCAATTGATCTATAATAAAGATTATGCAAAGTTTATTTTAGTATAGAGGAATAGACTCCCACTAAATTAACAACCCTCCTAAAACATATTGTTTATTTAGGGGACTAAAATCTATATTTCACCTAATTCTATGACAGCTATGGCATGAAACACATAACTAGATTATTTAGGTAGGTAATAGTCACCAATTACATCTTATGTAATTTTAGATACTTTTATGAGATACGGGACATCTTATGTCTTATCATGTTTTTTATCTCATCATGTGCCTAAAGCTCAAAACTATTTTGATAGCTTTATTAAGTCGGACCATTTTAAACATTTAGGTAACTCTTACCCAACTTGTCTCACCAAGATAACATAATACACCTAGCTATGGCTGAAACTATATTAGTGTGATCGAGGCCTTTGACAAGTGTTTAAAATGGATGGCACGTGACTTAAAATTTAATAGAGGGATTTTATTCAGTTTTAGTGATTTTTATGTAAACAATGAAATATCATATATTCTATTGATTTGTTCAATCACTAAACAATTTGGAATTTTTATACTATTCACTAATAAAAGAATTTCCGTGCGCTAGGATTAGTTAGATTTGCATGGTCCCACCGACCGGTCAATGAGTGATGGTTCCATTATTGACGGTCAAGACGGGAATAAGGGCGACCCTAGTTTTTTTTTAGGAGACGAATTTCAATTCCGAAAATTAAAATTCGCAGTAGAAAATCATATTTTTTGCTGATTTTATTATCCTAAATTAACCCCTTAATTTATCCGAAATTAAGTCAATTAAAACATTTTAATTAACTCGGACCCACATCTAACTAATCATCTTATCCTAATCCAATTAAGATTTAAGATATTTGAATCCTAGAATATCACCAATAACAAAATTCTTGATATTTATCTCATATCCAATAGGGATAACGAAATCGATTTTGCTAAAATCTCCTAATCTAATTTGTTATCTATCTCTTATCAAATAGAAATTTCATAACAGAATAGATATAACGAGATAAATAAATAATTTCGAAAAATAATTATTTGCAATTTCGGTCCTCATCCAAATAATCACAAACATGTAATTGAATCAGGAACTACTATCCCAATCGAACCCAGTCATATTAGTTTCGAATTAATATTAAGACTTATACAATTTAAGAAACTTAAAACAATGTAACCTAAAAATGCATACTGAATTGTAGATATTTCATCCATGTATTAAAACATAAAAAATAGAGATTATACCTAATGGTGTCATGGATCACAGAACATGAAATTCAATTCATTAAAATTATTCTAATTAACCTAACATGGTTGTTTGCATGTACGAAACTGATTTCAATTAAATCACGAATATATGTATCATATACACAAAACATGATAATAAATCTCACAGAAAACTTATGTATATCACATATACATCAACTATTAACATGCTTTCAATCATATATCGTGTATATATCAGAAGAAAACATGCAATGAATTTAATGGAATCGAACTCGAAGGCTTTGATACCACTGTTGGGTTTTGGGGTTCATACGCAGCGGAATTACAAAACAATTTTGACAAAAACTTCAACAGGATCCGAATCTAATTCCATTAAAAACGTTTAAACCAAGAAAACTTAATCATACATCGGTCACAAAATACCTTTCTGAAGGTTGATCAATCTCTAAGGCGCTGCCAACGACGAACGCCCTCTACCAGCAGTCCACACACGAACGACGGTCGAGATTCGAAGTGCTATCTTTGAGAGAATACCAAACCTTTTTGTTTCTCTCCAAAACGATCCAGAACGTACCAGAAAACCCTAATTCGTTTTGAAACGAAAATAGGGTTTCAGCCCTCAATCTTTCATATGTGAGTTATAACTTAAAACGTCTATTTATACAACCCTTGTATATAGACGGTTAAGTAAATTACACATATACCCCTACTTAAAGAAGTATAAGTGTAATACATCGCAATGACGTTTCTGTCATGAATTTCATCATATAAAATTTATTTTTCTGAACCATCTTAAAATCTCCCAAAACCATTCTTAGTGTGCGACCCAATAGGCTCATACGACGTTGGCAGTGTACCAAAACACATTTTGGTATACAAGTCATAAGCGGCCTCTAGCAAGACATTATGACTACCTAAGTTGTACGAATATCAAATCGATACAACCTAATCAATAGTGTATATAACATCCTTTTGTCACATGATATCCTTTTGATCAAACATAAGGCATGGAATTGTCATCCAACATGTTCAATCGTACTAGTCTCGATCTCTAGGTAGACTGAAAATATCCAATTGACATTGATCAATATCAATTCACTTAGACTAGGCTTTTTAACAATCTAACACATCGAGGGATCCACTCGATATCTCTTTTTATATGAGAGGGAAAAATTATATCTCGATTACACAACTTCATCACATTGTTCACACAGTAACCAATCACAACCTTTATAATCGTATGTTTAAAGACAACGTTTGATCGTGTCAAATCACAGTGTTCCTAATGTTGAAGTCTCTGGTAATCTCAAGTCAGAGGACCGAAAATATACATATCATAAGAAACAACTATGACTTAATCCATGTGATGTTCTCATAGCGGGTCGTTCTAGTACTTCATTCCCTAACAATTACTCGTGATCTTGATTCGTATCCCTATACGTATAATCATCATATGATCATCAATCGAGACTCACACTAGTTTCAATTCATTATAGTTCCCGGTATAATGATTGTGACGACCCCAAACTCCGAGGCAAATCAGGTACTGCCACATCGCCAGACACGTCACCAAGCATGTCATGTCACCGCATACTTACTTTTTGACTACCTCCGACTTACACCTTTATACGTATCTTATTCGCCTTAACTTAGTATTTATGGATATTCACATTAAATTGACTAACTTGAGTTGCTCACGATTTATTAAGTTATTAAACATCAAGCGGAAGTCTTCGAAGCATGCAACACGGTAGAAATAAAAAGTTTGCATAGTTTAAATAACCCTATAGTGTGGAAATCCGGCATTAGATACCATGTATATTAATGAGCGATAAAAGTACAAAAAAGTAACATATACATGTATGAGGTATACAAGTCCTCCCAAAATTTCATAAAAACAGTAAATAGATACATACAACACTTACGCGAAAATGACAGACTCTCCTAACTCAGACGTAGTCGGCTGATACGCCCTTACGCCGATTCGTCGCAAGATCTGCGATTTGTCACCAAAAATAATGACAAATCTCAGGTGAGTAAATCCCAGAGAACTTTAGCTAATATTCACGAAATCCAATCAAACGGCTACAATTCATGTAATTTAAATAAAGGACAAAAATAAGGAAATTCGCATGAAGATAAGTCGTTGAGAAGTCGAATTTGGACACGAGTGTAGCGTAACAGAGAACCCTGGTCGACATCCGGGAATCGGCTTAGCTAAACCGAGAGGAACCATTGACGACCGCCTCGCCAAACATCTCATGGTCGAATGAGAGGAACCATTGAACATAAGAAACCCCATCCAAACATCTCTCGAGAGGAACCCATGACGAATACTTAAGTTTTTGTCAAACATCTCTCAACCTACGTGTCTTGCGGAAAATAATCACCGCATAGCCCCAACATGACCAATTACTCGAACAGCGCGGGGTAGCTAGCATCAGGGTGTGAGTCCATGCCATGCCCGACCCCGTCGACAAACACACATACACACGTGGGAGTGGATGAACAGTAAATGAACAGCAATAGAAAGCACAACGGAATAATTGAAATACAAAATAAAGTAAGTGTCATAAAATAATTTTAACTAATTTTCTCGCGGGTTTACTTATCTCAAACGCTTTCGAACGTCCCGCACACGCCTCGAGATACGTATCCGACACCCGATTATGGTAACCTAAGTTCGTGGTGTCCATTTATAAAGTTTTTATCATTTTAGAGTTTCATTAAATGAATTATAATGTGATACCAAAATTTGAGATAATAACTTTTATTCCAAAAAGTTTAATATTTTGCACACTTTTCAAACCATACCGGGGGATCGTTCGTCCGGCAACGCGCCACCACGACGCGGCCGCTGCCGGCGCCACTACCGCTGTCTCGCCTCGCGTCGCTGCCGCGCCACTCCGGCGTCGCCGCATTGCATCGCCGCCCTCGCGTCGTTGCTCTCTCTCCCTCTCTTCCTTTCTCCCGACCGTCCGCGACCTTAGTCATCGCCGCGAGCCGCCCCGTCCGCCGCGCCACTACCGGCGCAGCGCGTTCTTGGCTCCTTGCCGCCGCCCCTCACCGACTCCTCGTCATGTTGGTCTGTCCGCGCCGTTTGAACCATCCACCGGTCGGAGCGTCGCCGCGCTGCGCGCGAGTCCGCGCCGTCATCGTTCCACAGCCACGCCAGCTCCGCGCGCTTTTTCGTCGCTGCGAGCCACGGTCCCGCCATCCTCGGTTCGCCGTTCTCTCTCGCCATGCCGCCGGCAGCCATCTCTATCCCTCTCTGGTGCTCTCCTCCACTCTCTCTCTCTCTCTCTCTCTCTCTCTCTCTCTCTCTCTCTCTCTCTCTTGTTGTCTCTCTCTCTTACGTTTTTTTTTTAAGAGAAAAAAAAATTATATTAATTTGGAGAAAAAAGAAAGAAATGATTAGGGATGGGTTGATTTGATATGCGATGTGATGTGTGATGTGATGTGACAACTCAACCCCATACTACCCCATACACCCGCGTTATGCGCACACCGCGACGTCGCAAACTCTCGTCACTACACGCGCACAACGCGACTAAGCAAAATTCTTAATTAACGCGGCGCGAACTATTAAATAATAATGAAATAATTAAACACTCGCCATACAAAAATAATATATTTCCTCGATTAGGTGTGCCATAGACTTTTCCACGACGTCCACGTGGGTCTGAGCTTATGATATTAACCCGTAATTTATTAGTTAACTGGGATTGGTTAAAACGGGCCATTACAATAATCAACTAGGGACATTTAGGATATTTCTGCAAATACTCATGGATTTTATTATAATGTAAACATGCAAATTAATTATAATAAACAGCAAACGAAATCATCTATTTTATTAACTAAAAGTATTCATAAAGACAGTTAATGGATTGACCTAGGGCACATGCCCCAACAGAGATGACCTCCTCATTTCCCTTCATACTGAAACAATCTATGATTGGAGCCAAGACAGACCTCTGAATGAATCGTTGTAGTGCCTAGG
Source organism: Stephania yunnanensis (assembly GCA_039657365.1). Lineage (NCBI taxonomy): Eukaryota > Viridiplantae > Streptophyta > Magnoliopsida > Ranunculales > Menispermaceae > Stephania > Stephania yunnanensis. Next base: position 44,065,674 of record CM077585.1, on the reverse strand, counting down.
TGTCGGGGTGGCAAAATTGGAGATCCCACTTAGTTATTTGGGTCCCATGGTTTATGCATTTAAGCATCGAACGATACTGCAACAAAAAACAAGTAATTAGTAAATACATTATCATTTATGAATTGAGAGAATTGTTGCAAAATCAAATGAAAGTAAACACCGAGAACATACATCACCATCCTAAATTGATTCCGCAACATGATCCTTGTAGCTCTTCAGTAAAGATCCATTAACGGACCACCAGGGAATGGAGCGCATCGGTCATGCATGGGCTCCATAGCATTCCGGCCGTCACCACCACTAGCTTGCCTTTGGGATGTAGTGGTTTTGCCCCACTACTATCCTGCTCCCCACAGGGACATTAGATGCCTCGGCCCCCACCACATCCCCGGAAGGTGGACGTCCACGTACACTCAAAGTTTGAGTAGCCTGTTAGTTTTCCTTCCGATCAAGAAGTAGTTTGTGGCCTCTTCTTGCCACGGTCTGCGAGGGCAGAATATCTAGTAGATGTCATCGCCACCTCGGCCCGACGTTGTGCTCTTATCGGCTCACCATCTATGTCCTGCCTCGATACTGCTGCTTTCCCTCTAGCAATATCTAATTAGAAAATGAATGTTAAGCACATTCCACTTATATTCAAAAATAATAATTAAAACACAATGTCTTGGTCAAGCAGGCCCGAGATAAAAAATTAAGTCACAGTGAAGCGTAACCGAAAGCATTATTACGATCTTGGTGTGACATAATCGAGACATATAAGGTAGTTTCAGATTGTAGGTTCCGATACCATAACAACAAAATATCAATACAATATTGTCTCGATAAAGGCTAACCGAGACCACTAGAAGTGGTCTCGGTGGATACTAAACGATTCGGGACTGATATGTCTAGGTTACCTTATGTCCGCGACAAGGGTTTTAGTCTCAACACCATGTGGCCGAGACTACATATAAACTAACGGTCCTGTGTGGCCGAAGACCTTGAGATTCGAGAAAAAACACTTATTTCTCAAATTTTGATTGCAGTCAACAATAATAACGAACCTAATCTAGGTAAAAATGAACTACAACACATACATACCTCGATTTCCCCTCGATTACAAACAATCACCGAATCCAAACACGTCTACGAACCCCAACAATGTCGAGCATAAAAACTGCCCAGTTAACACCCACATAACTCGCTAGATGGACCGCGTGAATGAGAACGATGCAGAATACTAAGAAAATTTGAAGATAGAGAAATGAAAATGTAGGAATGCTTAGGGCTTTCAAAGCTTTTTGTTCAATCCAACTGGGGTGCTCAACGGTTACATCCAAGGGTATTTTGGTCAAAATTAGGGGTGCCCTGACAAATTTCTTGGGTGCCCTTGTAAATGGGGTGCCATGAGTAATGACTGGGTGCACTAGCACCACCCTTAACATTAGTCATTTCATCGAGGTATAACATTGGTCATCGAGTGCACTTATTCACAAGTGGGGTGCACGTAGTGGATGGCCAATTCATGTGGTGTGCCCATCTCAAAAACTGCGTGGTGCGCTTGAAACAATAGTGAGTGTCAAAGAGAGCTCCTAGCGTTCATTTCGCATCTTCAAATCGGACGACCTTCGCGGTAAGAACTCTATTTGGGGATTTTCAATTCGATTGGTAAATCCGTTTATCATTCTTGCAAAAGCCAAGATCTTTCATTGAACTTGTAGCATAGGTAGATGGATTACTTCTCTTTCCGGAACAAAATCCTAGGGTTTTGATCTTTTTGCTATCTAGAGTTGTGTTTTAAGTTCATGTAGATTTAGATTAATATGCTGAATAGTTCATTGTGCGTGTTGACTGATGATTTCACAATTATTGAATTGGCAGTTTTGAGATAAGAGAGCGATGGATCCATCAGAGAAAAGGTACTTAGAGGATGATGATACGGCAGCGATGAAGACGATCAAGGCTGCGACGACTGGTTTGGTCGCAGGGACAATTTGGGGAACTGTTGTGGCTACTTGGCATGATGTGCCGAGAGTTGAGAGAAATGTTGCTCTCCCTGGGCTTCTCAGGACCTTGAAAATGATGGGTAATTATGGGCTCACATTTGCGGCCATCGGAGGGGTGTATATTGGGGTGGAGCAGTTGGTGCAACATTACAGGATGAAGAGAGACTTCGTCAATGGTGCGGTTGGTGGTTTCGCTGCTGGGGCTGCTGTTTTGGGATTCAAAGGTAAGGGTTTATGTTCTCGTCGCATCACTCGGTTTTCATTTTGGAAATGTTTTGTGACTTAATTCGTCAACCTATTATTTCGTTTTGAAGTTTTCCTTTTCAAGTATCATACCTCATAATCATATTAATGTACCATTGGTTAATTTAACTTGAATCTTATATAATTTACTGATCCTAGTAGCAGTTTAACTTTGAAGGACCCTAATTGTCGCTTCATGATTTTGAGTTTAGGTTCCAAAACAGCAATTAAAAATATAAAATTTGCTCCCAATAGATTTAGTGGGTGGAAGCCCATATTGCATTGAAGAATGAGCTCAGTTTGCTAGCTGGTGAAGGTTGCTGTGTCGGGACCCGTTTCCAAACCAAATCCCGACCGGCCTAGATCGATCATTCACTCACCAGTTAACTCAGCCAACAAGTTAGGAACCGGACTAGTGAGCCTTATTTATACTTTCATCATTTTCACATTTATAATTCATTTAAAATATTAACGGAACTTGGAAACAATTCTTAAATACTGCAAAATAGTATTAACTTAAAAATTATTCAAGATTCAAAAAATGACTTCTAATGCCACTGCCAATTTTCAAATGAAATATCAATCATCAACCCAATTCCCCAAGATAATAAAATCAAGTCTGATAAAGTCCAACCATGGACCATACCAATCAACACTCTCGAGAATCCTCTAGACAACTTTAACCTTGACTGAAGCCGACGAGGAACTAGTAGGGGAAAATGTTGGGTGAGCACAAATAAAATAGTTCAACAGTGCTCAGTAAGGTTAGGTAAGTTTACATGCATTATAACTATTCCATTCAATAAATGCAACCTAAATACTAAAGCAAGACTTGCAATAATATTTAAATGATGAAGGAACAAAAGACTTGTAGTTTTTTGTTACGCGATCCATAGGCCAGGTTCGGGTGATTCCTAGTTCCTTGATTGCACAAGCTCGAGAATTGTCTCCGTGGCCCGTGGGGTTCCCCTCAGAACTGGTATCACATTCACTTGCTAATCTTCCTCAAAGAGAGTTAGTCACGCGTATGTGTTGTGACTGGTGGTGGCACATATACCGCATGCCTTGACTTGCACTTTATCAAAAGTAAGAAAACGCTCCATCAGAGAGGTCAGTTGGTCAATCTTTTGATCAGTTCTGCTCGATCCCACTCCTTTAGAGAGGTTCCGGTAAGACACATCATCCACATCCTTATATATACACGACTAATGTTCGATCGTCTCGTAGAGCTCATTCATCCCATAAGGCGTCTTGTTCTTGATGTTGCCTCCTCACGTGTTGTCACTTGTCAACCATACGCCGCTCAATCGGTGTCATCCCAATGTAGAAGAAACGAAGTAGTGAAAGATCTATTCAATCTTGTTGTGGGTAGCTAGCTAGAAAACGCTTGTAGGGTTCCCAATACTCGCCCATAGAATCGCCATTCTTCATCTTGATGTCGCAGATCTCCCTAGTCAATTAGGTAACTCAGTCTCTGAAAAGTATTCCCTCATGAATTCGGTGATCTTTTCAGCCCAAGATGTAATAAGACTCGGGGAAGGAAGAAAAGCCATTCTTTGGTTTTTTCCTTGAGGCAAAAAGAAAAAGCTCTCAGGTTAACTAAGTCATCGCCCGCAGTAAGAGGTCTCGTAGACTTGCTATTGGAATGAAACTCCTTCAATAATGTTAATGGGTCTTCTCTCATTTTTCCATAAAGAACCTCAAGAGGTGAATGAAGCCAGACTTGAGCTCGAAAGTTCTCCAATTAACCGGGTAGTTGATGTGAAGAGGTTATTTATGCTAGAAGGTTCTGAAGATCCGCATTAGCATGCCCCTTGGTGATTTTGCGGTTTTGTTCGCCATGACAAGTGGTGTAAAGGTTTAAGAGGCTTGGAATTGTTGTTTCCATAACCTGGTTTTTTGGTCACCTTTTACAAGTCTTATTGATCTCAGGGTCAAGTGGTAATAAAGAACCAGTAGACTTAGACCGAGGAAGACGTCTTGGCATTAAAAGAAAAACATATACCTAGAATAAAAGACTAGGACTCCATGAATGGCATCGAAAATTGGTCGTGTGTCGAGCGCGCCTACACTGATCTATACTAGCAGCGAGTCGGAGGTCGATGCACTTGGACTTAGATTCTAACCTTGGTCAAAATGGCGGGGTTTTCTAAAAGAGTTGAGAAAAAAAAAAAAAACATAAACAAGTATGAAAATGCGAGAGAATATCAATAAGAGACAATAATTGCAAGGGGTTTCTAGGAAAAAATGCCTAGGCGATGGAGGGGTTTCTTTGCACATTTTTAAAGTCTTTAGGGAGGTCTAACTAAACTTCTATAAGGATAAGGAACCTCTTTATAATTAAATGTTTATATATACAAACAACAAGATTTAACCCTAGTCCCCACCAATTTCACGACTCTTCTCCTCCTCACCATGTGTTGTACCCCACCACCATTCATTTTTCGATCTCTAGCGAGGATACCGGTGAGCTTCCGACACTCCGACAAGTTTTCGACAACTCTCTGGCAACTCCGAAAAAAATTCATTTTTTTGAAATTTATTTACTTCTTTTTTAAAACATTATTTACTTATGTTTTTTAAAAAACTATTTACTTATTTTTTTTTGAAAAGAAAACGTAATTTGTGTTTTTAACTTATTTCTTTTACTTCTTTTTTTTAATGAGTTTATTTCTTCTTTGTGTTAAGACTCTAAGAAACTTTGTGCTAGATAATTGGTTGCTTGGTTTGTTGTTGAAACTCGAAACATAAAACTTGAAATTGCATTGTTGTAAATGTCATTTATTTTGTGTTTTTTGAAGAATTATTTTATTTTTTTTTTTTTTTTAAGAATGAAGCTTTAATATTAATGTTTATGATGTAGTAGACATACAATGAGTAGTAGTATTATAGGCAGATAGACATGTATAGAAAATTTAATTAATTTTAGGGGCCTTTAAAAAAATATTCTTTTGTCGCCTAAGAAACATCTTGCTTTAGCAAGGAAAACGCCTAGCATCGCCTTAACACCTTACAATCCTTGATACGAGAAAGTTTATAGACCATTCTCTTCACAAGTCCAAACTAATGATGTTGCAAGTCGATTGTTCCTCAGTTTTCAAAAGAACACATTTAATTTTTCGTTTCGAAAATAGTTATAGGGTTCAATAAGTGTTCAAACCCCTAGTTCTCCTAAGGTCGATAGCTAGGGTCAGACCTCTTACTACTCCTTTAATTACTGCACAACCACTGCTTTAGGTTCGGTGAGAATAGTATTTGTAGGTCTAATTTGACCTAGATCCCTAAGCTATGTGGCCACTCCTAACAGGGTGCAAATTAATTGGTAAGAAAATTGCTATTCGGTGTAAAGTCTCCTACACTATTATGTATGTAGTTGACTTACTTGCGGTAGGTTTCAAATTTTCAATCCAAAAGTAAAGAACGGGCCCTTTGCTAAACCCTAGATGTACACCATAGATTAAAAAAAAATGCCAAAGGAAATAGGGAGATTAAATAAACTGAAACTAAATTAAAAAGACCTCACAATAATATTGCAATACCATATATTGTCCTTGCTTTGCATCTGATCTAAAAATGGAAAAATTAGCCGAACATAGTTGAAATCACAGAAACAATGATTTCTTGAATTTATTTATTTATTTATTTATTTTTTTCGTTTCTTTCTCTCCGTTCTTTTCAGTGTTTTCACTAATGATAATTCAGTTCTCCTCAAAAGGTCCATATATACATATAAGAATCTGATAAGATCCCACATAGAGTACTCACATAGAGTTAGTGAGAATGAAACACTATAAATAGGGGTGAGTTAGTTAGATGAGACACTTTGGAATTTCAATGTAAGTGGGCACGCTTGGAGTGATTGGGTTGAGAGAGTTTAAAGACTCATATATGGGGTTACTTTTAGGGTTGTAATTGTTGTTGTTGCCCTCGTTTCAATAGATCAAAATCGGTGTTCTATAATTGGTAGCAGAGCATTTTTAAATATGGATGTTCGATTGAATCGAATCGATGTCGAGCTACAGAGATGTTCACCAATGGTGGAGGCGCTCGAGGAAGTGAAGAATCAAATTCGTGATTTCAGTTCGGAAATGAAGATTGCGTTTAGAGCCTTGGCTCGGAGGTTCGATGAACTCTTCTTTCTTCATTATGGGATCGTGTTACTAGCACAGAAGAGCAGCAAATTGAAGAATCAGGTGACATGAAATTGCCAGATCCACTTGTTTCGGTGGCGTTCGAGTTGATTTCAATCAGTGGCGAACCAGATCGAGCGAAAGTTCCAATCGAGGGGTCTCCGAATGTTGGTGTTGCTGATCTAATGTCATCTAAGGTGATTCAGATTGTTGTTCATCCAGATCCGTGGAGCAACAATCATTTAAGTTCGAGATCGAAGGGAAATCGAGAGATTCAAGGGGTCCCGTTGCAGATCGAAGAGCCTCTCGTTCAATTCTCAAGTCCTTCAGATCCAAAGAAGTGTGTGGAGTTGTCGTCATCCGATCCACTAAACCTGGATGTATTCACAAAAGGTTCGACTAATGAGGCCTTAGATCTAGACCCATGGCCACCGCCGAGTTCTTCTCAAATGCTAGCAATACAACCTCCATTGGTGTTCTTGTCAAAGCTCAAACACTATTACTCTCGCTCGTTCTTTGTTTTGTTCAAATCAAAACCAGTCATGCACGATCCCTTGCGTCCACCACTGTGTGGGCATTTTCTTTTTGCAAATCTGTTCAATTGTGGGATGACTATGCAGTTGAAGGTTGAGGGCTTACATTTATGTCGAAGAAGCCACTGTGGTGCGGTTGTTCAACCACCTTCCTTGCCACCGCCATCGTCACCTCCATCAGTGTTCTTCATTCTTGATTCAACATACCTCTGCCTTGGAGATACTTCAATGTCATACACCTCTTCTCTTGTCATAGTTGCAAGGCAGTTGGGGAAGATGACCATGATTGAACGGCATGCATCTCGCGGAGATGGTGTGGTGCTCATTACAGCACAACATAGCAGGTATTTCTCATCCATATCAGAACTTGATAATCTTGCTTTTAAGCGGCAGGCCCACATGAATAAGGATTCGTTCGAGGATCATCTCCAGACTTCTACGTTGCCTACTCGTTTGGTTGGAAGCATTAACTTTAGAGATGATATCTTGGCCTTCTTGGTGGCTTTTCACCTTGTTACCCCATCATGTCTTAAGGAGGCAAGGGCAGCTGTAGTTTGTGTTGGACCTGATGGGAGTGGTACATATATTGATGTTGCATTTCAAGCGTTTGATGATATGTTGCTGCGAGTTTTGGAGTGTCTTACTGCATTAGTTTTGCATACAAAGCTGAAATTTTGGACAAAGCTCGCTGGTTGTTTGGCTCTCATGGGCACAATGCAATTTGGGGGAACTTTTGGTAGCACGAGATGGATGATGCACTTGGCGCTTTCTTGCACAATTGCCTCATTGGGCTCATTGTTAGCTTTTGGCTCTTTAATATTGCTCACATGCGAGATTATGAGATGGATTTGGATTCTTGCGTGGTCTCCTACTTTCGTCTTCTCTCACATTTCTCATTGGCTTCATGACCATCACATATTTTGTCTAAATTTCTATAGCCACCTTGAGGACAAGGTGGATGTTAAAGGGGGAGTAATGATAAGATCCCACATAGAGTACTCACATAGAGTTAGTGAGAATGAAACACTATAAATAGGGGTGAGTTAGTTAGATGAGACACTTTGGAATTTCAATGTAAGTGGGCACTCTTGGAGTGATTGGGTTGAGAGAGTTTTAAGACTCATCTCTGGGGTTACTTTTAGGGTTGTAATTGTTGTTGTTGCCCTCGTTTCAATAGATCAAAATCGGTGTTCTATCAGAATCCTATCATTTCAAAACAATTTTTCTTATTTTATGCTAATCCGTTCTCTCCAATTTTGTAAGCACACATGCAAACTTGGTTCTCAAGACATCACACACATCAGGGGCTGCCAGATCTTTATCATGCCATGTTGTCTTGCATCTCAAGGATGATCCTAGGCAACCTTCACACGTGCGCGTCAATCTCATAGGCCGCACTTCACTGAATCGATGCCCATAAACCTTTTCTTCACGCATTTGTCTCCTTTACTCTCCTGCCACGTTTCTTGGTTCTGCATGGCCTATGCAAATCACGTCCTTCACGCCTGTGGCCCCACCAGTTGCTATGTGATTCGTACCAGCATAGTTTTTGAGGCAGAACATTGCTACTCCAAATTGCTCGTTCTTAACCATTTTTCGCCTCGGTTTCGACAGTATATATACAAAACCTGAAATTGACCAATAAAGCTATTGAAACCATATTTTGGAGACTTTACCACACAGAACACATTGAAATACACAAATGAAATTGCACAATTACTGACTTGTTAGCTAGCTTTCAGAAGTTTTCTTTTTTTGGTGAAGAAATTTTGAAAAAGTTCACCGACAAAGCGAAATATACATAGATTGAAAACATTTGTGGAGGTCTGGCATCCTTAACTAACTCTCTCCCTATCTCAATAATGCACCCCACGCTCTTCTAACCAACTTTGAAACAGTAAGGCATTTGCTCTATTTCGTGTTGACCTTCAAAAACTAAACCAATCAAGATATTTATCATGAAGTAATCTCTTGTTTCTCTCAAGCCAAATAGAGCATGCAGTAGCAAGGATCACAATTTTGACCCTCTTTCGATACTTTTGGGGCAAGCTAGTAAAAGGATATTGGAAGTATCATACTCATTTGGTTTCTTAGTCTCCACATTCTGAAAGACCATTGGTTTGACGTAAGCCCTGCATATTTGTATATGAGGAATAATGACAACACTTTCATCATCCTGGAAATATAGTCAACAATTATGTGAGGACAGTAATCAAACTAAATTTCCTAATGCTAATTCACAGTGAAGATTAGACTACCTATAAATGATAGCTATTGCTTACGTAGAGACTAGAGTAGTGTTGTCATCCTTGGTTGTTTAAGTCATTGTTTCTTTCTTTCTTTGTATTTTACCACATTCTGTAGAGAAACAAGTTGCAACTGTCATTATAACTTTAGGTTGGGTTGCACATCCCTTGCAAATAAAAAATAATAGGCATGCTACTCTGTACTGTTCATGATAGTGGAGGATTTAGTTGTCTCTCAACCTGTCCTTTCATGTGAATTGCATTTCTTTTATGCTCTACTATTAGTTTATGGAAGATTTTGTTGTTGAGTTTTTGAAGAAACTATTGGCAACATGGTTACTTGGTTACTGCATATTTTATTAGGAAAGATGTGATGTCTTTATGGTGGGGGTTATTATAAGGATAATGGTTATTTTTTATATTTTGGTATATATATGCTAATTTATTTGTTGTTTCCTCTCAAAAGAAAAGGAAGTAATCTCTTTTAGCGAGTTTTGTAATGTTGTGTCTATTGATGGTCACTAGCCAATTTAGGGTAGCTAGAGTTGTCAAATCGAAATTGAATCATAAAATCGGTAGGGGCGTGGTGTGAATCGAATCGTAAATTGTATGAGTCATTCAAATTCTTTTAAAATGCTTATAAATACTTTTTATTTGTGTGTTTATTTATGATTTTTTAGTTCTTAATGATATATAATCGTTTTAATAAAAAATTAAATGAGAATAACTATTTTTTTTTTAAGAAAAACTTTTTTTTTTAAGAAAAACTGTTTTTTTACTAATATGTTAAACATATCTTTTTTTGTGTACAAATGTCTGTGTAGGGTACTTTTTTATTAGCCAACAAAGAACAGGGCTTCAATGTGAACGAGATTTGGTGAGAAGTTGAGTTGGGGAGAGACACGGAACATTGGTAGAAGAGGGAATGAAGGATGAGAAGACGAAGGGATCGTTTCGATCTTTTGCCTTTGATACTCATCCGACTCTCTCTCTCTCTCTCTCTTTCTTATATTTCAACTCTCTCTTTGTCTCTCTCTCATCTCGACTCTCTCTCTCATATCCCGACTCTCTCTCTCTCTCATTCCGACTCTCTCTTTCTCTCATCTCGAATTGATGCCCTTAATAGCTGAAACGACAATTTTTTTTCAATTTTTGGGGGTTGCTATACATGAATCGTCCGATTCACCAGTAACTCGTTCGATTTTTTTGAAAACCGAGTTGAGTGCCAACTCAACTCTGTTTTCATGCCCATTGAGTCAACTCGTACGATTTGCGTCAAATCGTACGAGTTTGACAACATCGAGGGTAGCCCCTAGAGTTACATATGTATTTTCAATAATGCTTGTTTATGTTACAACGCAATGGGAGCACAACCAATCTATTCCTTTATTAAAAAAAAAAAATAACAATATTTACACTCAACTTCACCAAACACGGTACATAATGCATCATGGATATGCACTCAAAGCGCATTTGTAAATCTATTATAATGGACTCTTTTTACAAACTCAAATCATTATTTTATCAAAATCTAATTCACAATCTCAATCCTACTTAGATTAGGATATGGAATTTGAGCCAGATTCCAACAAATCTTCACCTTCGAAAAGTGAAGATCGTGAATTGACGAGTCTAGAGTCTTCATGGTGTAGAAAAGAGAAGTGATTCATAATTGTTTCTCAATCATTGGAATAGCTAGAGAAGACAAAAGATCTCGTTTCTCTATAATTGGAATAGAGACAAAAGATTCTCGTCTTTTTTTTATTGTGAAAGATAGAAATATTTGATCGTTGTGATACAAGTCACTTTCTTGTTGAACAATCAGACACTTTTCTTGAAGGACAATTGTTGCACATGACGATTGTTCATGGATTTGTGGAACGCCCGATCTTTGATTGACAACTATATTTCATCTTTGAATTTTAAAGTCAAATGAGGTCCGATTTGAGATCTATTTTTTGCGTTGAGTTCGTGCAAGTTCTACGCAATGACATTATTGATTCAATTGAAGGAGTTGTTGGGTTAGTTTCACAGACAATCATCGAACATTACAATTTGTAATGCTTTGGTAACTAAACTTACAAGTACAAAATAAATCACCCAATTTTACAAATTGTGTCACTCCGGTCACTCTCCAATTAAATGTCCAGGGACTCTGTACATGTGGCGTTTCATTGAAAGTCACTCAAATTTATGTGAGAGATAGGTCAAATTGACATGGTAGAAGAGTAAAATATTAAAATCTTACCATCTTCTTCTCTCCTACACAAAGAACCAGGGGTATCTTTGATAATGGATGGAAAAAGTGAAGATACACACCCACCTAGGGATGTCGAGGCACTCGCAACTCGCAAGCTCTTGTTTATATTTCTGAAGTGAATTATCAAGGTAGGTGATGGATTTCTTGTTTAAAGGTTAACGGTAAGGGCATTGATTTTGTGGTCGGGTTGGATCAATGAATTAATTTTTCTACTGAGAGCATCAGATCTGAAAGTTGATCGTAGTAGCCATGATCTAGAGAGAATAGAGTACTAATTTTGTGTTTTTAGTTTAGTTTTAGTGGTTAGTTATGTTGTGTTTTGTGGTGGTGGTGATCCAGAGAAAATTAGTACCAATAGCAATTGCAATAAAGTTTCGTCACTCTTGAATTGACTTGAATTGCTTTTGTGGGTGTGGGTGGCGTTGATTTGAAGTGTTGATGCCAAGTTCTAATTGCTTCTTTGAAAACGAGGAGGACCATTGCATAGTTTGCTATGTTTCCTTGTTCTTGACACAATCACAATAACAATCTTGCTCAATTTCGATCAAATTCCTTAGTAAAAATCACAACAACCAACAATTATGTGGAAAACAATCTTGTTCAATTTCTATCAAATTCCTTAGTATTGTGGAAAATCACAACAACAATCAGCATTTCTGTGGAAATTTGCCCATTGGGCAGCACCAGAGGATACCTTTCTTTGAAAATGTTTGTTGCTTTGTTTTGGGTTTCTTTGTTGCGCACCAAGTGCAACTATTTGTTTTGTACAAGATGAAGACGAGTTGAAATAATGCGTGGAGTAATAAAATCTTTATATAGTAGCATCGCACCTTGACTCTGTCATATAAAGTTGAGTAACCTTCTATGAAATGTCAAAGTGTTACAATTACAAATTGTAAAGTTGGATGACCGTATGTGAAATTAATACGAGATGTTTCTTTACTGTGGAGGTTCTTTTAGATAGGTTGTTTGATTGATTGGTCAATACTAGTTTTAGGAAGAGGGAGTCGCATATAATTACTTTTAGTAGTGGTCATAACAAGAGTTAAATAGATTTTCTTTTAACAAGAAAAATAGATAGAAAAATATGTAGAGACTGCAAAGTAATACCTGGTGAAGCACTTACTAGCCAACATAAGTTAGTAGTACTTGATATTAAGCTAACACGACGACATAATATGAATAAAAGAGTTAGCGACCCTAGAATAAAGTGGTGGAACCTAAAACATAGTAAACAAGTAGAGTTTAGAGAAAAACTACTGAAGGAAAATGTTTGGAATCTTGACTTAAATGCTAATACAATGTGGCTAGAAATGAGTAGTTGCATAAGGAGAGTGAGATTAAACGTATTAGGTACATCTAAGGGCTTGGGACCTCCAAAGAAGGAAACATGGTGGTGGAACGAGGATGTCCAACAAGCAATTAAGACTAAAAAAGAGATGTATAGGAAAATACCTAAGTGTCAAGATGAAGATGTGTACAATCAATATAGAGAAGCTAGAAAACAAGCTAAAAAAGTAGTTAGTCAAGCTAAAATAAATTTCATGGAAGATTTATATGCAAGGTTAGGTAATAGAGATGGCGAAATATATATATATATATATATATATATATATATATATATATATATATATATAGGCTAGCCAAATTAAGAGATAAAAAGAAACAAGACCTAAGTCATGTAAGATGTATTTTGGACGAAAATCAAAATGTTTTAACGCGCGAGGAGGATATTAAGGAGAGAAGGAGAAGTTTCTTCGATAGTTTATTTAATGATGACCAAGTTGATACTATAATAGATGAAAATCCACACCAAGAAAGAAATGTAAACTATACACGCAATATTAAAATTGTAGAAGTTAAAGAGGCATTGAAAAGAATGAAAATAGGGAAAGCATGTGGCTCAGATGAAATACCCATAGAGGTTTGGAAATGCTTATGAGAAATTGGATTGACTTGGTTAACAAAATTTTTCAATAAAATTTTAAAATAAAAATGGATGCCAATGGATTGGAGAAGAAGCACGCTTGTGCCAATCTTCAAAAACAAAGGAGACATTCAAAGTTGCTTAAACTACCGGGGAATTAAACTTATGAGTCACACTATGAAACTTTGGGAGATGATAATTGACAATAGGCTAAGGAGAGAAACAACAATATCAGAGAACCAATTTGGTTTCATGCCTGGGAGGTCAACTATGGAGGCGATTTTCCTTGTAAGACGATTCTTAGAAAAATATAGAGAAAAGAAAAAGATCTTCATATGGTATTCGTAGATTTAGAAAAAACATATGGTAGGGTCCCTAGAGATGTTCTTTGGTGGGTTCTAGAAAGAAAAAGAGTGCATGCTAGATACATATATACTATTAAGGATATGTATGATGGAGTAGTAACGAGTATAAAGACATTTGGAGGAGCTACGAAAGAATTTCCCATTACGATAGGACTACATCAAGGATCGGCTTTAAGCCTGTATCTATTTACTTTAGTTATGGATGAACTAACTAGACATATTCAAGATGATATACTATGGTGTATGCTATTTGCAGATGATATTGTCTTAATGGATGAAACTAAAGATGGAGTGAATAGGAAATTAGAACTCTGGAGGAATACATTATAATCTAAAGGCTTTAAGTTGAGTAGGACGAAAACCGAATACGTGTACTGTGAGTTTAGAAACATTAGACATCGAGATGACAGAGTGGTAAAATTATGGGAAGTAGAAGTTCCTAAGGTAAACCAATTTAGATACCTAGGATCAATCATACAAAATGATGGTAACATTGAGAATGATGTCACACATAGAATTCAAGCTGGATGGAAGAAATGGCGGAGTGCAACAAGGGTGATTTGTGATCAAAATGTTCCTACTAAGTTAAAAGAAAAATTTTATAGGACCGCAATTAGGCCAGCTATGCTCTATGGAAGTGAATGTTGGGCGGTAAAGCAACAACAATTACATAAAATGAACGTAGCAGAAATGAGGATGTTTAGGTGGATGTGTGGTAAAAACTCGTAAAGATAGAATAGGAACTATAGAAATTCAAAGACAAGTAGGAGTAACACCAAGTGATATAAAGATTAGGGAAGGGCGGTTGCGATGGTTTGGTCACATACAAAGACGACCTACAAATGCCCAACTAGAAAACTTGACTCAATAGAAACTGTAGAAATTCGACGAAGTAGAAGCAGACCAAAGTTAACATGGGATGCATTAATTGGGAGGGATTTGAATAGTTTGTAAAGCTCACCATCAATTGCACATAATCGAGCACAATGGAAAAGCTTGATCCATGTAGCCGACCCCAATTAATTTGAGATTGAAGCTATGTTGTTGTTCGATTGATTGGTCAACTGTCTCAAGTTAGATTGGATGGGTGAATGTTGCAACTGTTTGACATTTAACCCTAGATGATGATTGGTTGCATGCGTCGTTTGGATTAATGTTTGTCGGATCAAGTTAATTGGGTGATTGTTTGACTAGATTAATTAATCGATTGTACGTGGTGGGGTAACATGCAGAATAAAGTGTGTTGAAGGAATGCATGGTTTCAATTGTGATCTTCAACGTTGCTCTCTTTCTTTGTGGTTGTGAAAGCTCGTAATAATTGATTGCAAGATCTTTCAAAGTTTGGATGTTTGTGCACGCATGATTGGATGGGTTTCTAGCGACTTGATGATGGGTTGTGGTTATTTCCAATGGCTATAGTCAATTGGTTGATGGAGTTCTCGCCAAGGAGGAGATACGTTAGAATTTTGGAATGCGACTCAAATTCCATATCCTAAACTAATTAGGATTTTAGTGTTAAATTTAATATAGTTTATGTTTATGTAGGATTTGATCATATAGAGGTAACTATTGGTAATTTTTATGTTTTACTAGGGTTAAGATTGTGTATTAGAAGTTGATGTGGATTAGGATTTTTGATATATAAGATCTCTTTAGGTTAAATTTAGATGTGTGCTTTGTGTCTGCACACATGGCTCTTTGTGTGTCATGTTTGGTGAAGTCGAGTGGAAATATTGTTAGTTTTTTGAATAAAGATTGATAGATTGGTGTGTGCTCGCTACGTTTGTTACGACACAAAGTGAGTAAAATTATTGCTTGAAATGAAAGTCATGATTGCAAGAATGAAGAATCTTCAGCATGAGAAACGTTGCTTCCTTAGTTTCATTGGGTCCATCGGATTAAAAATGTACCTTATTGTTTTCGAAGTGAAGGCCTGAAATAGAGATTAGGTTTGGCAGTACCCAGTCGTTAGCCTCGAGTTGCTGTTGCATTCTAGTCAATTGGTACTTCTTACTGCTGGTCTTCCACTTGTTGAGAATAATAGTTCCACTTTTGTTGGTCAAGAAGAAGGTATAAAATGTTTTATAGTTTTTAATGGAAATGCCAAAGTTCCTTGATCATTCTCTTCCTTCTTTACCAACAGATTTGGGACCATTGTTCTCAACCTACCTCATTAAATATCTTATCGTTCCCCCTATGGAGTTTGAATTATTAACTATATAGTGAACCAGTTTAACTGATTGCTACTCTTCTATGTGTGATATTTAGTTTTTTCTTCTTCTACATGCTATTTGTCTACTTCTTTAGGATGATATCACTTCTTTTTATGGGATTCGATGTGCCAAACCTGGTAACATATTTCATAAGACTAGCATTAATGATGTGGATGGAACTGATTTCTAACTGGACAGGGAGGAGCATTCCAACAGCCCTATCTGCAGGAGCTGCTTTAGCTTTCACGTCAGCTGTTCTGGACGTTGGCGGACAAACAACGAGAATCGACACTGGTAAGGAATATTACCCTTACACTACAGAGAAAAGGACGACTAGTGCAAATTAGCTTGGTGGTTGGAGACCAAGGGAAGCAAGGGAAGGATTGAGCGATCGGTTCTCAACTTGCCCTTTCTTTTTGTTCAGATGGGTTCACTGTACTCAATTTTATTTCTTTCCTTTCGCGTTGTCTTGTGAGCCCAAGATTCAATAAAATGAAACTAGTTAGTTTCACTTGTTTACATTATGTAGGTAAACATGCTACTGTTGTCGTAATGGATTTGTGATTCTCTTGTTTTTTGTTCTTACCTGGATGACTTTTCTGCTTACCTTGGGATTTTACTATGTTTGTTTTGGTTGCGAGGACTTTACTACTGCAGTGATTATTGCCTGTGGTTTCTGATAAAACTTAACTTTGAGAGGTTTTGGATCCTCGTAATTACATTTACCTTCAATTGGCAATCAAGAACGTCGCATTCTTGTAAATTCCCTCCATTTCATCTTGATTGAATCATTCAAGTATAGTGATGCCAGCAGTGTTGCAGTGAGTAGCAAATCTCTTTTAACATAAATTGAAATGGTTGAAGTGTTTTTGTTTTTGTTTTTTTAATGATTTAAAATATAATTATTTTAATTTGATAGAAACACTTTTTGAAAGCCAAAGTAAATGAATAAATAAAATATTTGACAAAAAATAAATAAATATTTGACAAAAAATAAATAAATATTTGACAAAAAACAAATAAATAAAAATATGTCAGAGGATCTTTAAGTTAAGTTGTTTTTTAATTTTAATTTTAATTTTTTTTTGCACGAGGTAGTCGATGCCAAATGCGTCGACTAATATATGTGTAGGTATTGTTAAACCATACGTTGGGTGGCCGTCTTAGTCTTGCTACTTTACGAGCGGCTAAATTTGTTGGGTGGCCGTCTTAGTCTTGCTACTTTACTAGCGGCTAAATTTGTTGGGTGGCCGTCTTAGTCTTGCTACTTTACGAGCGGCTAAATTTGTTGATTTGTATATAGTAAAACAAATCACTTTACAAGCGGCTAAATTTGTTGATTTGTATATAGTAAAACAAATCAAATTAGATTGCTACTTTACAAGCGGCTAAATTTGTTGATTTGTATATAGTAAAACAAATCAAATTAGATTTGTTTTTTAATCTTTTTTTTCATTTTTCAAGTGGAATTTGATGGCAAGCAACCAAGTAGCCTAAATGCATGTTAAGATATTATTGGCCCTCATAAAGGGATGACCCTCTCAATCTAAACTAAGTTGTCCACGAGACTTGCAATTGAAATCTCACTTAAGTTATACGAAGTCCCTCGTCACTTGAATCTTTTTTATATATATATATATATTGTTGTAAATTGGATGACCCTTTAACCAAGCTTATGAATGATCACATTGTCAAGCATGACTCTCACATTGAATTGTAACATCAAGCATGACTTCTACATTGAATGTAACTTGTACACTCTACATAACTTGTATTCAACTCCAATGTATAATCACTTATCCATGTATTGTCATGTAACTTGTAATCATCTCCAATGTACACCAACTCTTCCATGTATTGTCTATGTTGCTTGTGATGTGTTGTATGACTTGTGGTGTATGTATAACTTGTACACATTGTATAAGTACAATTATCATCATCACCAAATGGCCTATATAAAGGGTGCCAACCCCATTGTAAAAATACACCAATGTTGGAATGAAAATCTCTACATTTCTCAACTCTAGCTCTCTTCTCTCTTGTCTCCTCTTCTCTACTTGTTATAGTAGTTCTTAGTTTATGCCTTCTATACTTAAGTGTCTAGCAAGTCCAACTTAAGTTCTAGTTGGCTTACAACTTAGTTTACAACATATATATATTTGTGGTGATGTTGTTGGAGTCGAGGATTACCTACCCGTGACGGAGCGAAAGTAAGACATCCGAATCTTTTGAAATAGAGAACCACAATCACTATAGATGAAAGGCAAAACATATTTTTTGGTCCTTGAACTTTGTGACTTTTATGATTTTAGCCTCTGAACTTTTATTAGTATACGTTTGGTTCCTGAACTTTCTTTTTTGTACATTTGGTCCCTAAACTTTTAAGTTTTTTTATGTTTTTCATCCTTGATCCTTGAACTTTGAATTTTTTATGTTTTTGGAGGAAATTAAATTTTTTTTTTTTGCTTTCATTGGTGTACGTGAGTCATTCGGCTTAGTAGTATAAATCGCTTTACTTTTCTTGACTAGTCACATATTACTTTTATTACCCACATTGCCGGTAGAAGGATTAAATGTAGATCTTTGTGAAAGTACAATGACTAAATATATAATAGTAAAAGTTTAGGGACCAAAAGCATAAAACCAAAAGCATAAAAAACACAAATTTCAGGATCAAATGATGAGTTTTGTCTAGATGAAACGCTATTACTCTACATTTCTAACTGCCTCAAAACCCAAAACCCCGCCAAAATCAAATTCCCATCTCCTCTCAGCACTAGATTCTTGCAATTCCATCGCCCAAATCAAGCAAGCCCACGCCCAATTCATCACTACAGGCCTCCTCTCACGTCCAATCCCAGCAACCAAACTCTTAAAACTCGTTGCCTTGTCAAGTTTCGCTTCTCTTCCTTATGCACACCAACTGTTTGATCAAATTCCATCTCCCGATCTCTTCATCTACAACACAATGATCAAAGCATACTCATTGGCGTCGACCACCCACTATTCTTCGCCTCACAATTTCCTCGTAATTTTTCGCCAAATGATTCAGGACCCGGGTGTTTTGCCTAATCAGTACACTCTAGTTTTTGTACTGAAAGCATGTTGTTGTTGTGGCGATGGACTTGGAGTTTGGGCTGGAAAGCAAGTGCATGTTTATGCTATTAAACTTGGGTTAGAATGCAATGTGTTTGTGGCGAATGTTTTGATCAAGATGTATGGGGATTGTGGAGTGATTGGCGATGCGAGGAAGGTGTTTGAAGGAAGTTCCGACAGAGATTTGTACTCTTGGAACACGATGCTTAGTGGGTATGTTGATAATGGCGATTTGGACCGGGCGAAGAGACTGTTTGATGAAATGGAGGAGCGCAATGTTGTTTCTTGGAGCATTGTCATTAAAGGCTTTGTACAGGTATAGGATTGTGCATCCGCTATAGTTGTAATTCTCGAATGATGTTACTCTTATTTATGAATTCTCGTGATGGCTTTGATGATTTGACTGGCTTTCTGAATACTCTATGAATTTCTCATTAGGTGGGTGGCTTCATGGAGGCACTTGACCTCTTCCACAAAATGTTGCATGTTGGGCCCTTACCAAATGAGTTCACCCTTGTGAGTGCTCTCACTGCCTGTGCTAATCTGTTGGCTTTAGATCAAGGGAGATGGATTCATGCTTACATAGAGAGATCTAGAATCAAGTTGAATGAGCAGATGCTTGCTAGTCTCATTGACATGTATGCAAAATGCGGTGAGATAGAATTCGCTTCTAAAGTTTTCTATGGTGCTGATAATCTTAAGCAAAAAATCTGGCCGTGGAATGCAATGATCAGTGGATTTGCAATGCATGGGCATTCGAAGGAAGCTATCGACGTTTTTGAACAGATGAAGCTGGTGAATATAGTTCCAAATGGGATCACTTTTGTTTCACTATTAAGTGCCTGCAGCCATGGTAAACTTGTTCTGGAGGGTAGAAAGTATTTTGAATCTATGTCTAGTTCTTATGGTGTAGAGCCTGAAATAGAACATTACAGCTGCCTAGTTGATCTTCTAGGCCGTGCTGGCCTGTTGAAGGAGGCAGAACATATGATTTCGACTATGCCATTGGCTCCAGATACTATCATTTGGGGAGCGTTACTAGCGGCATGTCGCATTCATCGAGACAATGAAATGGGAGAAAGAGTTGGCAAAGTGATTAGAGAATTGGATCCAGACCATAGTTGCCATATTTTGCTGGCTAACATGTATTCTTCATCTGGGAGATGGAATGAAGCAAATATTGTCAGGGAAAGAGCTGGAATTGTTGGGATGAAGAAGATTCCAGGATGCAGTTCTATTGAATTACATGGAATAGTTCATCAGTTTCTTGTGGGAGATCGAGCACACCCCCAAACAATGCACATTTATATGTTCTTGGATGAGATGGCAACCAAGCTAAAGAGTGCAGGATATGTACCCGAAACGGATGAAGTGTTGCTTGACATTGATGATGAGGAAGATAAGGAGACAGCTCTGTCAAGGCATAGTGAAAAACTGGCGATTGCATTTGGTTTGATAAACACTCAACCTGGAACAACTATTCGCATCATGAAAAATTTGCGTGTCTGTGGGGATTGCCACCAAGTATCAAAGTACATCTCCAAGGTTTATGATCGAGAAATTATCGTCAGAGATAGGGTTCGGTTCCATCACTTCAAAGATGGACAATGTTCTTGTAAAGATTATTGGTAGACATACATTGAGGTATGATTTCTTGTAGGGCTGAGATTATGAAGTGTGGCACTATGGCTCTACGCGATCTCCATTTCTCTCACTTGATCTCTCTTTGTCTCTCATTCAATCATGAATCTTTGATTTCTTCCTTGCGATATTGATCTCCAATTCCACCTTAATATCTCTCTCTCTCTCTCTCTATATATATATATATACTAGTTTCATAATGTGGGACGCATGAATGAGCCCGCTCGCAGGAATTTAATTATTAGAGTTTAAATTTAATTTAGTAGAGTAAAAGAAAAGTAGCATAATAGGTTGCCAAAAGGATTAAATTAAGGTATTATGCAATAAATTTTAATGATATAAGTAATATTAATAGTCAATTGAGACAGAAGATAAAGAATCTCTAATTGAGATACTATTAGCAAGAGATTTAAGATACCAAAGAATCTCTAATTGAGATATTAGCGAGAGATTTGCGAAATCAGAAATTGAAGGGTAAAATTGTAATTCAAAGTAATGGTTGAAAGTTGTTATATTGGTGCTTATTAAGTATTAGTAGATATATCTCATTTGGATCTATCGATCAATCTGTATCAAAGCCTCATCTCCTCTATGTGGGTTTGTTGGTCTGATTCAAATAAGTGGAAGTTGGGTTGCTTTGAGCTCGTACATTGTTTCGTAGTATGTTGGATCAGATATCATGCTTTAAGTTCAAGCAGTGTTTCTTTCTGTTTTGGGTAAATCTTAGGTTTGATTTCTCTTTTTGCTTATTTTTTTCTCTTGTTCCTTGTGGATTTCGTGCTTTTGATCTATATATTTAATTAAGTTTGTTCACACTAAATGTGTGAATGTCTGTTGTCATTTGTTCCTGGTTAGTGTTCAAGAGGAATGGTGACATCGCAAGGACCATTGCTGTGGCATTGATTTTTGGAAGGTAAGGATCACTCATCTCTAAAAAATGAAGATAAAAAACTATTAATAGTTGTCTCCCTTGCTTTATGACACCGTTCTCCTATATTGTCTTGAACTTTAGAGGGGATTTTGTGGTTGAAAGAAAAAAAAATTAGAAATAGCATTGCTATCTTAATCACTGTTGTCCATGTTCTGAATTTGACGAAGACCAAATTAATAGTACAATAAGGTATTAAACTTAACTGGATTTTTCTTAGCGTTGCCTTTTTTTTTTTTTTTTGTAATTTCTTGGATTCATTGTTTTAATCTAGAATTTTGTTCATGGTTGTATTTGTTTTAGATGTAATAAGTATCTATGGAGCTTGTATCAAATTTTTAGATTGATTTCTTAGCAAAAATCTGAATTCTGTAAATCTAATTTAATTTTTAGTTTGATTAGTAAAAGAAGAATGAAAGTTGTATAGAACAGGGCATATGGAATTCACTTCTCTAGACTGGACTAAGTCATGAGGTTTGATAAGCCAGAGTAAGCAACGAAATTGGGAGTAAGAGCTAATGAGATTAATGGACATGAAATGAAGGGTATGCTTTGTCTTGGTGATTTATGTACGAAGCAGTAGTAGCTTCACAACGAATTCCTTAGATACTCGCATTCAAGATTTTACATGGAGAGAACTATCCAAAGCACCTACTGCAACATTTATTTTGGCTTGTTGTATCAGATGATTCCAATATGCTGTCAATGTTCTCTGTACTGATTAATAGTTGTCTTGGCTGGGCTTGTGAGTAATTGTATTTAATTAGGGGTCAATGTTGTTTAATGTGAAGCAGTAGTTCTATGCAGTTTTGCAATTTTAAATTAAAATTATACATGAGAAGTAGTCAATATAAGAACCCGCCCACGCCTTTCTTTGTTTTAGCTTTCCTTCCATGGAAGGAGGCTTATCTTATCTCTGTCACATCCTTAATATGGGCTAGACATAAAGGTTAGTCTTATCTTTATGCATGTTGTTGCTTATGATATTGCAGCATCAGGCCAATTTTAAGGATCTTGTTAACATCCAAGTTCTCTATAAATATTTCTTTTCTTATTTCATTTATTTCTATTCATGCTCCAATTTGGGAATCAAAGTAGAGATTATTAGTTAGATGTGGATTTTCTTTGTTTCATTTCATTGTTCTGCTGATCTTTTTTTTGTCTGTCACGAATAAACCCCTCAGAAATCTGTTGTTGTTTATGTATTTGTATAGAGTTAAAATTCACTACTGGTAATCAAGAGAGAAACTATCTCATTGACCGGGGTCTTTAATCGTGGGCTGCTGGTATCGGGCAGTTGTGCTTCTGCTGTAATTCCTTCCAAGTTTCTTCATTAGCTCGGTTGCACCTACCTACCTACTTTCTATTTCAATGGTTGCTGTGAAACAATATCCAAAGAACATAAAGGCTATTTTGTCTGCAAAATACGAAAGGATGGCTTTTGAGATTTTTGGTTCGTCACCTATTTTTCTCTATATACTCTTTACTTGTCTTATTCTGGACAGAAATTTTTACTTGGTAGATTTTGTTTTTCAACTTTTCTGTTGTCTTAAGTTTTACTTCTATGGAAAAGTACTCATTTTAAAGATGGGGATTGCTGACCGAGTTGTCTGTTTTCAGGTAGCAGGCAAGAATTAATATGAACAAGAAAGAATATGCCATGCTTTCTCCTTGCCAGATTTCTTTCTGAGTGAGTATTCTTTTCAACCTTACATTTTGAACTTCTCCAAATGGACTTGGTCTCTTTGATGAGAACTTCAGATTTTGGGCTAAATGACAATTAGAATCTCGCATTTTAAATTTTAGAGTAAAAATAGCTCAATTTTGGCTGACCTGATACAATTTTATCTGCATCGTAGGTGATTCCTTTACACTTCGGCAACTATTTATGGATAGATGTGATAATTAAGGATGCATACGCAAAGGCCATGAAGTTATTGAAATTGGTAATTTCTTTTTATAATTTGTTTCAATTGGTAGTTGGTAGAAATATGTGTGTCTGCAGTTTGTAGAATCATGTAGCATGATACAGGTAACGTTTGGTGATTCATTATTTATTGTTGCATTTGGTAGGAAATTGAGAACGATATGTCACTTGAAAAACCTTGAAATTAATGACGGTTGAAGGTTTCATGTAACAATGGAGGGAGATTAAAGGCTATTTTTACTCTTAAATCTCTGGATTTTAGGTGGGTTTCTTTTTCCATTGTTGCTGTGTTCGAATAATCAGAATAGGTTAGTGTGTTTTCTTTGCAAGTTTGATCTTTTTGGGCCTCCTCAGAAATGTGGTTATTGGAATTTTTTGTTTCAGATCAATGAATTATTGATGAGGGCAAAATGGGAAAGACAATGGGGTTGTTGAAGGTGAATGTATTGAAGGGTCAAAGATTTGTTCATGGGGATTTCAGAACCAGCAATCCCATAGCTATGCTCAAGTTGGACAATCAGGTTTCTTTCCTATCTGTATTTTTTCTAATATTTAATCAGTTTCTTCAAAAGACATGTTTCTTTCCATAGTGTTGATAATCACTTTTACTAGTCAATGTTGTGTAAAAGAGAATCTCTTCTGCAATTTATTCAGTTAATTTTATTCTTCTTTTCTTGGTTACTAAATACATATTGTTTTGTGTCGATCCTTTCTAAGTGTTGCAAAAGCACTTTTTTTTTTTTCTTTTGAAGAAAGAATATTATTGTAAGTCTCAATTTAATTTGTTTTCTATTTTTTCCCTCTTCAAAGAATCATTAGTCATTTTCCGATGCGAGTTCCTTTAATACACACCCTCTTTTTATGTATTGAATTCCCAACCCTTACAATTTTTGTGTTTATCTCATTTATTTATTTATTTTTTGATTGCAAGCTCACGAGGAGCAAACTCTCCCCCTTGGGAGTCATCTTTGTCTTAATTATAAATAAGCTCACGAGGTGCAATCCCAATCCTATTGAAGCTCAATGGACAAACTTAATCGATCATAGTAGACCCATAGAACCTAGGTGAGTCACACGACCATATAGAACCTAGGTGAGTCTAGTGGGCTTGATGACATGCCCAATATGTAGCCTTACTCCAAAACTCATTATCTTCCTTTTCTAAAACCTTATTAAACATCACTAAATATAGAAATTAAATCGCCACATCATCACTCCTTTCGCCGTGCCATCAATTCCAACTCTAATATCTATACACACACATTAAAGTTGTATCTCGGATGTGCCACGTGACATTTTCAAGCCTTCTCGACGAGCCAGGTGGCATGCCCAATATGTAGCTTTATTCAAAACATCATTACCTTCCTTTTTTAAAATTTCATTAAACATCACTAAATATAGAAATTAAATCACCACATCATCACTTCTTTTGTTGTGTCATCAACTCCAACTCTAATATATATATATATTAAAGTTGTATCTTGGGTATGCCACGTAGCATGCCAAATGTGTAGCTTTATTCAAAACTTCATTACCTTCTTTCTTTAAAACCCTATTAAATATCATTAAATATAGAAATTAAATCGCTACATCATCACATCTTTCGCCGTGTTATCAACTCCAACTCTAATATATATATATATATATATATATATTAAAGTTGTATCTTGGGTGTGCCACGTGACATTTTCGAGCATTCTCGACAAGCGATGTGGCATGCCCAATATGTAGCCTTATTCAAAACCTTTCTTTTTTAAAACCCCATTAAACATTACTAAATATAGAAATTAAATCGCCGCATCATCACTTCTTTCACCGTGTCACCAACTCTAAGTCTAATAAATATACATATATATATATTGTAAATTGAGTTGGAACTTGCTAAGAACTAGAGAAGAAAAATAGAAGACTAAGAACTTCTACTACTACAAACTACTACTACAAAGGAGAAGAGAAGAAATGAGATAGTTGGAATGAAAGTTTTCATTCAACTTGGTGTGTGAATTACAATGGGTTAGCACCCTTTATGTAGACCATTTGGTGATGATGATAATTGTACTTACACAATGTGTACAAGTTATACATACACCACAAGTCATAGAACTCATCACAAGCAACATAGACAATACATGGAAGAGTTGGTGTACATTGGAGAGGATTACAAGTTACATGACAATACATGATAAGTGATTATACATTGGAGTTGAATACAAGTTATGTAGAGTGTACAAGTTACATTCAATGTAGAAGTCATGCTTGATGTTACAATTCAATGTGAGAGTCATGCTTGACAATGTGATCATTCATAAGCTTGGTTAAAGGGTCATCCAATTTACAACACTCTCCCTTGGATGACACTTGCTGAGAGAATATGCCTCGTTAAAACCTGTACTAGAAAAACCCTGTGGGAGAAAATCTAGTATAGGAAAAATAGTACAATGTTCTCGTCAATCTTGATTTGTAGTATAATATTATTGATTGCCTCATTAAAAACATTGCTAGGAAAATCCAGTGAGATAAAACCAAAGCTAAGGAAAAGAGTGCAACACATTGATACACTTTGAGAGAATATATATGTCTCATTAAAACCTTTACTAGAAAAACCTATGGGAAAAAAATCTAGTATAGGAAAAATAGTACATTGCTCTCATAAATTTTTTATACGAAGTATAATAATGTTAGGATTGCCTCTTTAAAAACTTGCTAGGCAAATCTAGTAGGATCAAACCAATAGCGAAAGGAAAATGGTGCAATACACTAATCAACCTTGATAAAGAGTTTTAATATTATTAGAATTGCTTCATTAAAAACCTTTGCAAAGAAAACTCAGTGGGATAAAACCATAGCAAAGGGAAAAAGAGTGCAATACACTAACCAATAACTCATTTTGATTCTCCCCCTCATGTTCACATGGGTGAGACATTTTGTGCATTTTGTTGCACATGGACATCGTTTTCTATATGAACCATTTAATGCTGAAGCATATGATTGTCACTCTTTTGTATATAGTACTTGCATCAAGTAATTGATTCATAACTTTGTTACTTTTGAATGATCATTTGAACTTCGAGTTCATATTAATTTATACATGGATCATAATACAACCAATTTAATGCAATTTGATGCGTTTCAAGCAATTTCACGCCATTCCTTTGAATTGACTTATATCTCCCCTAATGGTGGGAAAACTGCTTCATCAAAGTGACAATTAGCAAAACTTGCTATAAATAATTTCCTTATTAGGGATTCAAGGCATCTTATAATATGATTAATGGAGAGTAAATCAATATACGTCTCCTATTGATTTGCCTTGAGATAATCTCCAGCTAAAAAAAATCCAGTTCGATAAAGGATGTCCGTGCGAATTTATGATATTTTTGCATTATTGATGATTATGGATAATCAAATAGATCTTTCCACATTATGAATGTCATTTGATTTATGATGACATTCGTTTTAATGTGTCTTATATATTTCAGAAGTTAAAGCTGAGAATATTATACTTAGATTAAATCATATAGATAAATTTTATATTATTCTGAGTAGACTTCTTCTGAATAAGACATTAACAATAAAATTGTTGTATTAGATATTGCTTGAACATTAACCTCCACTAAGTTTGAATTCGAGAAATATTCACTTTTGTACATGCATGTAGCATGATACATAAGACATAAACTCATCGCCCATATTTAGGTCACGATTTAAACACATCTCGATGTGCTGTTTTATCTAGCCATTTTCAATGATAAAATTCATAATATTTTGCATTTGATTTTGAAGGCATGGTAAAGGTCACAAAAATATTCGGGTATATATATGACAATATTTAGGCAAAATAGTCTTTCATATATGACCAAAAAAATGTCACAATTATGAGCACTCATTGTCAATAATTATTTACCCTTTGTAGTGGTGCACAACTTTTGTTCCAATTTTTGGAGGAATTGTCAATACGACCTTTACCTGATATTTTCACCTTTTCCACGTCCATAAATTTATTATTGCGATCATGATCATTATATATGCAACATATGCTTCTTAATTTGAAGCTGAACTAATTGGACGAGAGCGATATTATATTTATAATATCTCATTATTTTACTCAGCTACCATGAGACAAGAAATCAATATTTAATATTTATTGAATTGAGGTACGCACTCGATATTTGTTGCAGCAATAAATCGAGGCGGGTCACGTGACCTTATTTTTATTATCTCATCAGTCATATTTTCACATAGCCTCAACATAAAGGTAATTAAAATTGTGAAATTATAATTAATATTTGACTGATTAAATTTTGTAGCGTGAGACCCAACCGCTCATTTTGAGCTTTTGGAGCATTACCCTTTTGGTATGTATATATATAACTCCATAAGGTGAAAAGATATATAAAGTAAAATATTCACTTTTCAAATCTCTAAAGAGAAATTGGCGAATGATTGTGTATAACACACAGTTTTACATATATATGTTTTATTCACAAATTGTAGTATCTAATTGTCATGACAAGTAATTCTTGTCGGTAATATAATAAGACAGCAAGTTCAACTATGGTTGAATAATATTTTGAAAATAAGTTTAATATAAAATAACTTTTCCCTTTTTATGTAAAAATATAACATATGATTAAATATATGTTCACAACTTGATTCATTAATAAACAAAATATACTATTCGTATGAGTTGATGAGACAACCTCCAGGTTGGGTGATGCGAGACATAGTCTACTTAATACCATGCCTCCTCGAACGGGATAACCCGTCTCCCTTTCAATGTTTAGCTTTATCGGGGACAAGACTTACCCACTATCAACTCAAACTTATAACATTATTTGTATTATAAAATCAAGAATAGAACAATAACTAATCGTTTGTAGTTTTAAGAGAAAAACTATATGTCACACATTGACTTTTGATTTCTGATGTAGAAGATCATACGAGACGCAACTACATAGCATACTTTCGTAATCAGTGACGTTATAATGCATATTATATGAATAAAGTATGCATATATAAGTGATGCATGTAATAAAAGGAAGCAACCATGATAATATATAAATAAATTGAACTTATTTAAATAACAAAAGTTATACCTTTCTAGCTTTGTCTCCTTAACAAGTCTTCTTGAACTTCAAGATCTCCTTAATGCTAGAGCAAGCTTGTGCTGATAACGTGTTGTAAATTGAGTTGGAACTTGCTAAGAACTAGAGAAGGAAAATAGAAGACTAAGAACTTCTACTACTACAAACTACTACTACAAAGGAAAGAGAAGAAATGAGATAGTTGGAATGAGAAGTTTTCATTCAACTTGGTGTGTGAATTACAATGGAGTTAGCACCCTTTATATAGGCCATTTGGTGATGATGATAATTGTACTTATACAATGTGTACAAGTTATACATACACCACAAGTCATAGAACTCATCACAAGCAACATAGACAATACATGGAAGAGTTGGTGTACATTGGAAATGATTACAAGTTACATAAAATAAATGGATAAGTGATTATACATTGGAGTTGAATACAAGTTATGTAGAGTGTACAAGTTACATTCAATGTAGAAGTCATGCTTGATGTTACAATTCAATGTGAGAGTCATGCTTGACAATGTGATCATTTATAAGCTTGGTTAAAGGGTCATCCAATTTACAACAATATATATATCTATCATATATATAAAAGCGCGAATCACAAATTTTTGAGTGGTAATGAAATTTACCTATTTGCCCATACTTTTTTTTTATCTTCAAATCAACATTTTCTTTTGTATCCAAATCAAACTCTAACTCCTTATCAATCCACTACACTGCTCATACTTTTTTTTATCTTCAAATCAATATTTTCTTTTGTATCCAAATGAAACTCTAACTCCTTATCAATCCACTCACGATTTTTTTTTCTTTATCTCCAAATCAATTATGAACTCGTTCTCATCAAATCCAATACACTTTTTTTGAGGAAGTAATGTCCTAGCATGATTAGCTTGTTTTTCCATTCACATCTTATCTTAATCACAGTAGAGAATATTGATAAACTAAAAAATGTACTTATATTTCTAATTTTTAAATTTTAATTACAATTTTGAATTTTGAATTTTATATTTATCATATATATAAAAGCACAAATCATAAATTTTTGAGTGGTAATGAAATTTACTTATTTGCCCATATATATCTATCATATATATAAAAACAACTATATATATATATATATATATAAGCAACTAAATATCACAAATTGTAAACTCAGAGTTTTCCCAATGGTATATATGCAACGTATTCATCTAGAGTTCTCCCAATGACATATATATCTATCATATATATAAAAGCACGAATCACAAATTTTTGAGTGGTAATGAAATTTGCCTATTTGCACATACTTTTTTTTTTATCTCCAAATCAACATTTTCTTTTGTATCCAAATCAAACTCTAACTCCTTATCAATCCACTACACGTTTTTTTTTCTTTATCTCCAAATCAATCATGAACTCATTCTCATCAATCCAATACACTTTTTTTGAGGAAGTAATGTCCTAGCATGGTTAGTTTGTTTTTCCATTCACATCTTATCTCAATTACAGTAGAGAATATTGATAAGCTAAAAAAGGTACTTGTATTTCTAATTTTTAAATTTTAATTGCAACTTTAAATTTTGTTAATAAATTCTTAGAAATTAATTTCCACGAGCGAAGCGAGCGGGGGAATCGTGTGTAGCACGTCTTCAAACTAGTATATATATATATATATATATATATATATATGATATATTAAAAGAGCCAATGCACAATAATCGACCGTGATTAATTTACATTTTCGTCCTTCCAATTCCAATTCCAAATTTGCCACTTTGTTCTCCCCCATTTTCATGAAAATCTGTTCTTCCTATTTGCGTTATCTACCGAACTCTTTGTTTTCCTCATTTTCAACAACAACTCCAACTTCATCAAAGATTGTTCTCCACATTTTCACCCGAATTCGAGACTCACTACAATTCGGAGTTCTTCGTCGACAACAACTCCATCAACTGTCTTCTTCGTCGACAACAAATATGCTCTTTTCTATGTCTCTCTCTCACAAAGATCTATTTATTTGCAATCTTGGTGCCTCCTATCAACATATTAACCTCTCTCCATCAACATATTTATATAGGATGTAGGGTTACATTGGTTTTAATCAAAACTCAACAAGGTGAGTTAATTTTTTCAATTTATTGCCTTGTTTTTTTGCAAATTTAAGGCTTTTCTATCTGCTAATGTTTGAATACTTCAATTTCTAGGTCCCTTAGTTTTTGTAAGGTCAAGCTTGCACCCAGTTGATTAGTTGTTGTTGATTCTTCTACACAAAATATTGTCTTTTTGAAATGAACACCAATTGTTTGATACAAGTCCTTAGTGAAATTTTGTATTCCAAATCACTTATGGCCAGTGGAATATATCAGCAATTTAATGCTTCATTAGTTGTCATTTCAATTACCGCAATATATTGTTTAGGAATAGAAAATAGGCGCGAGATAATTACTTTATCAATGTCCATGTGAGAGCTGATGACAGCGCCAACCCTGTGGCCAAATCCAGTGACAACATTAAGAACTCCATCAGGGAAAACTAATTAGAAACGAATATGATAATATATGCAAAACATTGCCACCTATTTCATTCCTCTATTCATTTTTTCGACTACATTAATCTTTTGTAGGTGCTAAACTCATTTTTCTCTTAGACATGAACTTTTGCAGAACAATTAAATTTGTTATAATATTACTAGATATCTAGGCAACTTATAGTAAATTTCCAAGTTCTTCAAATTTGGGCTTTAGTAGTGTTGTACTATTTGATTATAAAAACTTCAACACATTAACTTATAGTAAATTTTCAAGTCCTTTAATGTTGCGCACTGTAGTAGATCATCTTAGAGGATGTACTCAATTTTTTAAATTTTAGTACATTCATACATTATCTATGCAGAATGTTTGTCTCTTGAAAATATTAATTTGTAAACTTCTCTAGAAGGTTGAACTTACTAACATGCTGAAATATTATCCTTTAATTGATCATGTTGTCCATATTTATTTTCTTTTGTCAGTAGAGAGAGTTCATGACATTAAGGCCACTTTTAAAATGGCATAAATTTATTTTATTTTATTCTTTTGTTATGTTAGATGGGAACATTTACTTTTAATTTCTGTAGATTATGAGTTGAAATTAAATTTTAGTGGAGGAGCATGTTATAAGGGTTTTCTCTTCTTTTTTTTGTTGGTGTTGTTGCTTTTAATCTTTGTTGTTCTTATTTTAGAGTTTGTATGTTTGATTTGTAATTGCTAATTTGATTGTAACGCTCTTTCGAGCAATTCAATTTAGGAAGATACTGCATTGACAATTTTAACTTGACAATAATCAAAGTATCATGGATTACATCGAGGAAAATATGAGGAAGGCAATAAATAGTCGTCGTAGAGAGGAGGATCGATTGAATCGTGCAATTTTAACCGAGGAGGATAAAGAAACAAAGTGAGCACGTCGAAGACAATTGTATAGAGAAAAAAAAAAAACGAATACATCGGGTATGGATTAAAAACTTTATCAATATTTCAAACTACTAATTTAAATCAAATGCTATACGAAGTATAAAAAAAGCTTCTTTTGACATTTTTTATCTTTTTTTGTAATGTCTAGGTTCACGGAATGCACAAACACGCTTTCTTGCAATGGCTTTCTTGCAATGGGTTTTGAGCATGTCGCAAATTCAGCTGATGTGTTACCATCTACACCTTGTCAACATTGTGGTGCAAAAAATTATTCCACGAACCTAATAGTTTTTGTTGTATGAATGGTCAAGTAACTCTTGTCCCTAACATCGTCCCACAAGAAATGTTTGACCTATTCGAGACAAATGAGTTTTTGCAGTATATATGTAGCTATAACAGTAATTTTGGTTTTACATCTTTTGGAGTAAAGTGTGATAAAGTATTTTCCAAAAGTAACAAGGGTATATATATATATATAGAGAGTCTAGGGCCAAATACATCATTATATTGTGATAAAGCATTTTCCAAAAGTAACAAGGGTATATATACATTTAGAGTCCAAGGCCAAATACATCATCATATCAATAATTTACTCCCTGACAATGAGCAACCTTCATTTTTGCAATTATACTTTTATGATAATGATCATGAAGTGTAAAATCGAATGTGTTGCTCAGATAGGTTGAATGAGAATATTTTGGTGAGGTTAATTAATATGCTTGCTAGATACCCATACTCATTATTTTTTCGCTCTTTAAAAGATATGGAAAATTTGGAAAACCATGTTGTTCAGTTAGTTTTGAATGTCAATCTTGATCAAAGAGAGTCCAATCTACCTTCTTCTTCTCAAGTTGCTGTTGTTTGGATAGATGATAATGCATGTGCCCAACCAACTAAGAAAGATATCCTTGTTTATACTCACTCTCGAAGTAGCAGTAGGATCCAATACCATTTTGGTTGTTATGACCCTTTGCAATACCCTTTGTTGTTCCCATATGGAGATGTTGGTTGGCACAAAGGAATAAAGAAAAAATGATTACCGGATCGCATGCAATTTACAATGAAGATTTCAGTCTTGATCCTCATTTAGCTAACTCGACATATGAGTTAATCGACAATGAAAATG
Organism: Stephania yunnanensis; assembly: GCA_039657365.1. Taxonomy (NCBI): domain Eukaryota; kingdom Viridiplantae; phylum Streptophyta; class Magnoliopsida; order Ranunculales; family Menispermaceae; genus Stephania; species Stephania yunnanensis. Next base: position 44,032,524 of record CM077585.1, on the reverse strand, counting down.
AAGGTAAATATTTTTATTTCCTTCATTGAACAATTTGATTAGTTTACATTTTTTTTTTTTTTTTGCATTTTGAAGTAAAATACTTTATTTTCTTATTTTCATAGTGAACTCTATGTGTAAGAGGAATTGCGTGTCTTGTCGGGAATACTATTGCTATAAACTTCAGATTAAATCTGGGAATAACTCGATTTTATTACACTCTAGTAGACTCTTGCAACAATATGTTGTTGATATTTGTGTTAAGTTGGAGACATCTAGATTAGATTACATTCGTTTGATTGTTCAGAGTTATATTAATGGATTATCGATTCTATTGGTGTGGGTGAAAGCACTGGTTCAAATATAGGACGTAGGATTGTTCTCCCATCATCTTTTATAGGTGGCCCCAGGGACATGCAAAAGAGATGCATAGATGTTGTGGTGTTGGTTCACTGTTTTGGTAAACCATACATCTTTCTAACCATGACATGTAACCTAATTGGCCTGAAATACAAAATGATTTTCGATTTAATGATCACGCGCAAAATAGACCAGATTTAGCTGCTCGTGTTTTTAAATCGAAATTGGAGTGCTTGAAAGAAGAGATAGTAAAGAAACAAATATTTGTTCCTATAGCGGCATATGTTTGTCATCGAGTTCCAGAAACGAGGGCTTTCCCATGTTCATTTCCTCATTATCTTACAAAAAAGTGCAAAGTTAAGAGAACGGATGAGTTTCGATTCGTTCTTGTGTGCTGAGCTCCCTGACGAATTAGTTAATCGCCACTTGTATGAAGTTGTTGTAAGACATATGATGCGTGGTCCATGCAGTACTATGAACTCAAAGAACGTGTGCATGGACGCAAATGGGAAATGTAAGAATAGTTTTCCAAATGGTTTTCGTGATTGTACATCGCACGTCCAAGGTTCATAGCCAAAATATCGGAGACGTGAAGATGGAAATATGGCAATGGTTAGAGGGTACTATTTAGATAATCATTGGGTAGTTCCTTACAACCCCTATTTGCTTGCAAAGTTTGATTGTCATTTGAATGTTGAGATTTGTTATACCATCAAGGCTGTCAAATATATATATATATATAAATACATATATAAAGGTCATGATCGTGTTGCAGTTCAATGTGTTGATAATGATGAAATGGTTGTTATTGATGAGATCAACTTTCAATCAACACGTTGAGTTTCACCTCCCGATGCAATGTGGCACATTTATGGATTTGACTTGAACGAAATATATCCACCAGTCATTTCGCTGCAACTCCATTTGGAGGGAAAACAATTGGTCAAATTTAATAAGAATATGATATGTTGCAGAATGTAGTTGAGAATGGACTGTCATCACGTTCCATGTTAACTGAATACTTTAACATGAACAAGAATGATGAATTAGCTCGTACCATCTTATATAGGGAATTCCCTGAGCATTTTGTGTGGAATCAACAAGTAAGAAGATAGTTTCAAAGAAAAAAACGTCAGGTTATTGGAAGAATTGTTGCAACAAATCTAATGGAAGGTGACATATATTATCCTCGCTTATTATCAAATCACATAAGAGTTTGCACATTTTTTCAGGAACTTAAAGTCGTCAATGGGGTTGTGTATAGAGAGGTAGCTGCGTTGCACATGTTACTTGATGCTGATAATAGTTTGGATTCGTGTTTGGAAGAAGCGTTGACGTATCAAATGCCATTTAGCTTGCGTCGATTGTTTGCTACAATATTGTTACATTGTGACCCTGAGAACCGTCGTCAATTGTGGGAGAAATTCAGAAGCGAAATGTGCCTAGATTTTAAACGTATGCAACCACCCTCAACTGAAATATATTTAAGAGCATTGCAACATATTAACACAATTCTAGAATCAAAAGAAAAAAAAATTACCGAATTTTCTTTAGTTGATCATCCAATTACTTTTGATGAGACATATCATTCCACAATCGAAACTAAGTGAAAAGCTAGGCATTGTTGTTGATGTTGATGACTTGGAATCTGCATTAAAGCTGAATCGAGTCCAGAAATATGCTTATGATTTTTTCCTTGTTAAAGTGTTCAAAAACGAACCAGCCTTGTTTTTAATAGATGGTCCAGGTGGTATAGGGAAGACCTTATACAAAGCAATATTAGCAAAGGTTAGATCTGAAAAAAATGATTGCATTAGCAACTGCATCATCAGGTGTTGCGGCTTCATTATTACCTAGAGGAACGACACACTCTAGATTCAAATTACCAATACAAGCTGACGGGAGTAGGGCATGTAATGTTAGCAAACAGTTAATGTTGGCAAAATTATTATCAAAAAACAAATTTGATTGTTTGGGATTAAACGCTAATGTCAAATAAATAAAGTATTGAAGCATTGGATTTATGCTTTGGGATATAACAGATAAATACCTACCTTTTGGTGGAAAAGTCGTAGTTTTTGTTGGTGATTTTAGGCAGGTTCTCCGTATAATTCCAAATGGTAATAGACAAGATGTAATGAAGTCAACGTTGCTTACTTCATATATTTGGCCTTTATTGAAGAAAATCAAGTTAGTTGAAAATATGGGAGCAAGACTTGATCATGCATTTTCGGAATTCATACTTCAGGTTGGCAATGACACAGAAGAAGAGTTTCCTAGCAATATGATTTCTATACCTTCCAACATCTCCATGTCTTATGTTGATGAGCAAATCTCACTAGATAATTTAATTACAATAGTATATGACAATTTGAATGAGTATGCAGAGCGAAGATGGATGCAATGTCAAGACGTGCCATATTAATGACAAAGAATGAATTTGTTGACGAAGTCAATACTTTACTTATTCATCGATTTCCTGGTGAAGTTGTCAAGTACTATAGTTTCAATGAGGTTCTTAATGAAGACATTAGTTCTGTGAATCTTGAGTTCTTCAACAATTTTTCTTTAAATGGTTTTCCTGCTCATGAGTTGATACTAAAGAAGGATTGTCCAATTATGCTCTTGCGCAATATTATTCCATAAAAGGGTTTATGCAATGGAACCCGATTAGTTTGCTGAAGATTTGAGAAAAATGTTATTGACGCAGAGATCGTCTCAGGTCTTTAAAAAGAAAAAAAGGTTTTTTTTACCTAGAATTCCTTTTATTCCTAATGAACATGATAAATCACCATTCAAGTTCAAGAGGAGGCAATTCCTAATTCGATTGTGTTTTGCAATGACCATTAATGAATCACAAAGACAAACGCTGGATTTTATTGGAGTTTATTTACCAGAACTAGTATTTTCTCACGGTCAACTTTATGTTGCGCTCTCACTTGCTAAGATAGTGTCTGTCATCAAAGTTCTTATTAAACCATCTTGTTATAGCAAACTACAAAATATGACAAAAACATTGTTTACAAAGAGTTGTAGTCACTCATGGATGCTTCTCTCGTTGCATCAGTTTAATTTTTTAAGCCAGATTCATATACCCATTTGGTTAAATTTGGAAACCCATAAACCAAATCTACCAAATTGTCAATGTGTCTTGTGTCTTTGCAAATGGGGCTAAGCTGGGTATGTTGGCTTGGGGTTATTCTTACCACCAAGAAGAAATGGCCAAAGATCTTAATGGTGCTTTATCCATGAAAACGCCTATATTTGGCTTAGATGTTTGGGTTCTAATTGAGATATGTGTTGGGGTGTTCATTTTGATTATGCTTGTGTGTGTTATCTCTGTCTTATTTCGAGAAGAAAATTGAGAAAGGCAAAAAACAAGCAATCACTCAGTCAAATACCAACTATTTCCAAGGAAATCAAAGAAGTGAGTGGATCAAGTACCAAGTCATGAATTTGTTTCTCGTGAAGGGATTCCCTTACCATACATGACAAATCTTGTGACAATGAATCTGATAAAATTATGGTCCATCTCGGCCAAGGAAAAGCGATCAATGTTAACAATCGTAGTAAGTTTGGCTCATTTCATAATGTTGAGAAAGATAGCAGATCGCAGTCAGGTGAAGAAGGAAGTACTTGAACTTTCACTGGTAATTATGGGTCATCCTCTTATAACATTACTGCCCATTCGCCTCTAATTGGTTTGCCGGAGTTCTCTCACCTTGGTTGGGGCCATTGGTTCACATTAAGCGACTTAGAGCTTGCAGCAAATCGATTTTCAAAAGATAATGTCCTCGGTGAGGGTGGCTATGGACAATGTTTGAAACTTCGACTTCGCCTATGACTTCGCTCACTTAAAATTCAGAATTAATTCGATGAAGTTAACTTCGACGATGAAAGTTTGACAAAAATTCGCCGGTGTACGTAAGTTTATGGAATTTCACTTTAAATGCTAGAAAACTCAAGTTTCTTCGTAGAGATGCTAGAATTATGTTTTATTCGAATTTAGCTGAAGGTTTAAGTATATTTCTAGCATAGTCAAGTTTCTTTCGCAGTTTCAATTGAAGTTTGCTCAACTTCCATGAAACATAACAATTTTACTTCATGTTTTATTAGCTTCATCGATGTTTTCAAAGTTCGGCCGAAGTTAGCCGAAGTTGAGTCGAAGTTTTGCAATTTTTCTACTGCCTATAAACTTCGCTTGGCTCACCTCAAAATCAACAAACTTCGCCCGAACTTTGCCAAAGTTTGTCGATTTTTTAAACCTTGGCTATGGATTTGTTTATGTGAAACATGGAGTCCAGTGGCCGTTAAGAAGCTCCTCAACAATCTGTAAGTTTTAAATAGCTCCTCCTTAATGTATTTTTATTTTCTTAATCTTGATCCTCATTTATGGCAGTTGTCTTATTTTTCTTCTTTTTGATGCTCTTACTGATATTCTTATAGAGGCCAAGTGGAGAAGGAATTTAGAGTTGAAGTTGAGGCTATTAGCCACGTGCGGACGTAGAGTTATCTCATGTACCAGAGCTGTTTATGTAACTGTTTTATGTACACTGATGTATGTGGTGTAATGTACTACAGGTTTATCTTAGCTTGTTCTAGGCGATTATGGCGGGGTGTACAATGTACACCATATTAGTTTGTATATATACAATGTACAATGTAATTTCGAAGAGTATTGAATAAGATTGAAAGTTCTTCTTGTTATTCACTGATTCATTGTGTACTGTTACATTGATCAATTTGATTTGTTTTGGTCATTGATTCACTGTTAGTGTTTGAATATGTTCATGGTATCAGAGCAGGTTATATTGTTCTTGATTTGTGTTGTTTCTGGTTGAATTGAGTGTCTGATCATGGCATCTGTTCATGGTTCTTCAAGTTCTTCAATTCGAAATGGAGCAGGGAGAGCTCCTGAAGCAGGTGATCTTGGAATTGAAAGTCCTTATCTTCTTCAAGGTTACGATCATCCTGGTATGGTACTTGTCTCCGATTCTCTTACTGGTTCAAATTACTTATCTTGGAGTCGAGCTATGATGATTGCATTAGGTGCAAAAACAAAGATTGGTTTCATCGATGGTAGATGTATAAAACCAGATTCTGCTGATCCTAATCTGGATCGATGGATCAAAGTGGATTATATGGTCACTTCTTGGATCTTGAATTCTATTTCAAAGGATATCGTTGAAGCTTTCCTTTATACAACATCTTCTTTTGATCTATGGAATGAATTGAAAGAAAGGTTTGGAGAATGTAATGGTCCTCTTTTATATCAATTGAAACGAGATATTGCTTCTATAAGTCAAGGAGATCTATCACTTTCACAGTATTATACAAAACTTAAGAAACTTTGGGATGAACTGAGCTGTTTAGTCCCTTTACCTGTGTGCGAATGTGGAGCTTCAGCAGCATTGGCTGTTCTGGAGTGTAATGATAGGCTGATGCAATTTTTGATGGGCTTGAATGATATGTATGATCATATTCGTAATCAAATATTGGTGATGGATCCATTGCCAAGTATAAACAAAACTTACTCTATGGTTCTTAGAGTTGAAAAGCAAAAGGAGGTACATGTTAGCTATTCACCTATGATAGATACAACCATGATGATGAAAATTACCAATGAATTCAGGTGGTTCAACCAGTGTTCATAGGTCTACTGGAAAAGGAAATCAAAAGAAATTTGTCAATAAAGATGATCTGTTTTGTGATCATTGTAAGGCAAAAAAGCATACAAAAGAGACTTGTTTCAAACTTCATGGATTTCCAGACTGGTACAAGAAATACCCTGACAAGAAGCAGATGTCAAATAATTCAAAATCTTTTGTGAATTTGATGGAATCACCTCTGGATATACAAGATGCATGATCTCCTCAATTAGAAGATTTTCAGTCTAATATAACAGCAATGATACAGCAAGGGATTGAGAATTTCATGAAAGGAAAGTCTGTTTCAGCTGAAGGAGCTTCTACACATGTGAATTCAGTTATATCTGATTTTACAGGTAGCTCATATAAAAGACTTTCTAGTTCTTGTTCCTCTTTTAATTCAGATGCTTGGATTGTGGATAGTGGAACAACAAATCATATGTGTACTAGCTATGATTTGCTTGCTAATGTCACTGTCTTAGCTAAACCAGTTATGGTTTGTTTACCTGATGGACATACTAAAGAAGTTAATTGCATTGGAGATGTGAAGCTGAGTTCAGACTTAGTTCTTTCTTCCTGTTTACATATAAACACATTCAAGTGTAATCTTTTGTCAGTTAGTAAGTTACTCTCCTCTACTAAACTGACAATTGAGTTTTATCCATCGTTTTATGCTATACAGAACATTGAGAGTTCTCAAGTTCTAGCTGTGGGAAGGATGATTGGAGGACTATACATACCAGATTCCAGTTCCTTTCATAAAGATGTCATTGCTTCATTTATATCTCCAACAGAATTATCACTAGCTTACTGTAATAATGCTACTGATACTTTTTCATGGCACTGTCGATTGGGGCACCCCTCTGTTAATGTAACAAGACAACTTGATTTGTTACTTAACAATCATTCAAATGTAAGACATAATGTACCTTGTGATGTTTGTCAGATGTCCAAACAATGCAGATTGGTTTTTCCATTGAGCTCTATTCAAACTGCTTATCCTTTTCAGTTGTTACATATGGATATCTGGGGACCATATAAGCAGTCTTTTATTCAAGGAGCTCATTATTTTTTGACTATTGTGGATGATTTTAATCGATTCACATGGACATTTTTTATGAAACATAAGTCATTGACAAGCAACATCATCAAACGGTTTATAGTTTTCATTCAAACTCATTTCAAGGCCTCAATTCAAACCATTAGGACTGATAATGGTACTGAGTTTTGTAATAAAGATTGTCATGCTTTGTTCTCTGGTTTGGAAATTGTTCATCAAAGATCAACACCATATACACCTCAGCAAAATAGTGTGGTTGAAAGAAAGCATAGACATTTGTTGCAAGTTACAAGAGCCTTGATTTTTCAGTCCAATTTGTCCACAAAATTCTAGGGTGATGCTGTTCTTACTGCCACATACATCATAAACAGGTTACCCTCTCAGTTATTGAAATGGAAGTCTCCTTATCATCTTTTGTTTGGAAGGATACCAAATTATTCATCTTTGAAGACTTTTGGTTGCTTGTGTTTTGCTACCAATATTTCACCAAGTAAAACCAAGTTGGATTCACGTGCTCTTAAGTGTGTCTTCCTTGGTTATTCTCCTGCTCAAAAGGCTTATAGATTGTACAACATGGCCACACATACATGCTTTGTTTCAAGAGATGTGATTTTCTTTGAAAAACAGTTTCCTTTTCATAAAGATATTGCAAGTTCAAGTTGTCCTGTGCCTATCCCTTGTGGTGATAATTCTGATTACTTGAGAGATATTCTAGCTCCTGGTGCTCCTACATCAGCTATTGTACCTCATTCTCAAGAATTACCTGCTGATGAAACATTTTTTGATGTCCCTAAAGCTGTCTCATCTATGCCTACTAATGCTACATTAGTACCTCCTACTAATGATGACTTACATGAAGATGTCCTGCTTCCTACTGCTGTTATTACTAGGAAAAGTACTCGTGCTGTTCACAAGCCTCTTTGGATGAATGATTTTGTTCTAAACAATGTACAAACATAAGTTTTTCCTCCTGCAATGGTTCCTTTGTCTACTGGTACTCCTCCTACATTTCCTTTTATTCATTCTCTAAACATTACTGATGATTACAAGTGTTTCTTAGCTGCTGTTTCAAACATAAAGGAGCCTACTACTTATATTCAAGCTCAACATGATCCTGTTTGGATAGAAGCAATGAATAAGGAATTACAGGCTTTGGAAGCTAATGGTACTTGGAGTCTTACTACCCTACCACCTGGTAAAAAGGCCATTTGTTCTAAGTGGGTTTACAAAGTTAAACTTCATCCTGATGGTTCCTTGGATAGGTGTAAGGCTCGTTTGGTTGCAAATGGCTTTAACCAAGTTGAAGGTGTTGATTATACTGATTCTTTTTCTCCTGTTGCCAAGAACGTCACTGTTAGGATTGTTTTATCCTTAGCAGCTGCTCGAGATTGGCCTTTACATCAATTAGATGTTCACAATGCCTTCTTACATGGCTATATAGATGAAGATGTTTACATGAAGCCTCCTGATGGTTATAAGTTGGCTTCATCTAATCAAGTCTGTAAACTTCAAAGATCCTTATATGGTTTAAAGCAAGCTTCTCGACAATGGAATCATGAGCTTACATCTAAACTTCAGTCTTTTGGTTTTATTCAATCTGCTCATGATCCCTGCTTGTTTACTTACAACACTGCTGGTCAATTTTTGGTGTTGCTGGTTTATGTTGATGATGTCCTTCTTACTGGTACTTCACTTGAGTTGATTAATCAAGTTAAGACATTTTTACATACATTGTTCACCATCAAGGATCTTGGTCAAGCAAGTTACTTCTTGGGTTTGGAATTGGTTAGATCTTCCTCAGGCCTTTATGTTCATCAACGCAAGTATGTTCTAGATTTACTTAATGATGCTGGTCTTACCATGGCTAAACCAAATTTGCTACTCCACTCCTCGTGATTTGCAAGTTTGACGATGTTGATTCACCTTTGTTCATTGAAGTTGATAGATATAGAAGACTCATTGGACGTCTTCTTTACTTGGGATTCACTCGTCCTGACATTACTTATGCCACACAACAATTAAGTCAGTTTGTTCAAGCCCCTATAGAGCAACATTGGTCTGGTGCTCTTCATGTTTTACGATATCTTAAGGGTACTCCTTCACAGGGTCTGTTTTTCCCAGTTCGAATGGATCTCTCTGTTGTTGTTTACTGTGATTCAGATTGGGCAGCTTGTCCTCTTTCTCGAAAATCTCTTACTGGTTATCGTGTGTTCATTGGAGCTTCTTTGATCTCTTGGAAAACAAAAAAATAAGCTACTGTGTCCAAGTCCTCTGCTGAAGCTGAATATCGTAGTTTGTCTACCACAGTTTGTAAATTACTATGGATTTCTTATATCCTTAAGGACTTATTTATTCCTACTTCTCTTCGAATACCTCTGTGGTGTGATAATCAAGCTGCAAAACATCTATCTGCTAGTCCTGTTTTTCATGAACGTACCAAGCATTTGGAAATTGATTGTCACTTGGTTAGACATCAATTCAAGTCTGGTTTTGTTCTTCCAAAGTATATTTCCACTCGGTTACAGTTGGCTGATTTGTTTACCAAGTCTTTACCAGCTCCTTTGTTCTCTGATTTATCGTCCGAGATGGGTCTATGTGATTGGCATAGACTTCCATCTCGATGGGGGGATGTACAGTTATCTCATGTACCAGAGCTGTTTATGTATGTAGTCATTTATGTAAGCTGTTTTATGTACACTGATGTATGTGGTGTAATGTACTACGGTTTATCTTAGCTTGTTCTAGGCAGTTGTAACTGGGGTGTACAAAGTACACCATATTAGTTTGTATATATACAATGTACGATGTAATTTTGAAGAGTATTGAATAAGATTGAAAGTTCTTCTTGTTCTTCACTGATTCATTGTGTACTGTTACATTGATCAATTTGATCTGTTTTGGTCATTGATTCACTGTTAGTGTTTGAATCTGTTCAGCGGCATAAAACTTCGTTCGACTTTTGAGATATTGCATTGAAGACATTCATAGGTAATTATATTCTAGCCATTTCCTTATATAAGATTTATGTAATTGTTTATTGCTTGATTCGGAAATATTCATAAAAATGTGTTCAGGCTGCACATAAACAAAATTTACTTCTTACCTCTTCATATGGTTAGTTAGCAATTTAGCAAAGAATGAAAGGCTTAAATTACAGTAATTCATTCGTCACTTGTATTGCTACGAGATTTCCTTAATTGGTGGATTGATTGGTATGTTGTTTCTCTATACATTCAGGATGCTTGTTTATGAATATGTCAATAACGAAAACTTGGAGCAATGGCTTCATGGAGCAATGTGACAACATGGTTATCTAAACTCAGAGGCTCGCATGAAGATTCTTCTCGGTACTGCGAAAGCGTAAATGTAATGTTGAATTTATGAATTCACAGTGTTTTTCTTTTTCAAACTGCATCCTTTGTTCTGAACTTCATTTCTCTTCTACAAGTTGGCCTATTTGGACGAGGCCATTGAGCCAAAAGTGGTGCACAGAGATATCAACTCCAGTAATATATTGATCGATGATAATTTCAATGCAAAGGTCTCTGATTTTGGTCTAGCCAAGTTGCTTGGTGCTGGGAAAAGCTACATTACTACTCAGTTATGGGGACATTTGGGTCAGTAAAATTTATCAATTCAATCTTTATACATCTTATTTATTCCCAAGCTCATACTTTAGTGGAAATTCTATAAATTATTGCAGGTTGAGGCAATGCTGGATCGAGAAATCCATTTGTGCTTCATTGAATATGTTCATCGATTCATTTGGTTCAACTTTCACAGATGACATGTTACGGCTGCACAAAAACTGGAGACATGCGTCAACATGTGACGAGTACCTTTGCCTAGAATTTTAGACGTCAGTTCTAAACTTCTAATGTGTCTCGATACTTTATTATGCAGGTGGTTTAGAAGTTCTTGACGGGCATTAGCCAAAGAAAATAGTTGTTGCCCACGGGTTGATGTAAACGCTCAAATCACTCCAATCATGAAAAACAACTACAAAACAAGCAAAAGAAATAAATGAACACACAAAATTGTTATCGCAGTTTGGACCTACCGTCCTACGTTTGCGGGGCTACGCCAAGTGTAAAATTCACTAAGAGAAAGTGATGCATAGGTTCATGCTGAGTTTCTAACTAGTGACCCCTCATCTAGCTAGTGAATCCCTCACCAAACTTTGCTACACTACCACTCCCCTTACAATCGATCCTACATAATAACTAAGTCCTTTTAGTGCCCGAGATCCCCTTGGTGAATCCGCTTAGTCTCCTTAGCCTAGTGTGTGTAAATTAAAAAAAATAAAAAATCTCTTGAAAGCTTGTCTCACAATGATATGGAAAATTCTAGCATGGGTGATGCATTTTCTATTGTGATTACATCAATATATAAGAAGATCATGCAAGGACTTTCTTGTAGAAGTTTCCTTGTATATCTTCAATCAAATGAGGTGGCAAATATTTAGTTTCCTTCTTTCTTCGTCGTTAAAAGGAAACATGCATTGATTGTGTTATGAGTTTTCAATCGAATATCCTCTCTTAGCTGGACGTGCATGTGTGGGTTGTCAAAGATATCTTGTCCAGCTGTAAGTGAATCTGATGAGAATATTTGCTAAAATTCTGGAATGAGTTTTAAAGACCAAGTCTTCCTTCAAAAACTCACAAGTTTTAAATCATATCCTTTTTCATATATGAGTATTGCTTGAACAAATAATGACAATAAATATTTTACCTTATCAATCTCTTCTTTGTCATTTATTTGTCACAAACATTAATACGTGGCTTACAAAATTAAACAGCTTATGAAAAGACCTCATTATCAGGTTTTTAAAATATTTTTATCTCTAACTTAATATGTTTATTATTAAAAAACAACAAAATTTTTCATCGGTTTGATTATGTAACGACCCAAATTTAATTAAAAATGATTAACATTAATCTCGGGGATTAACGGTCGTAATTTGAGAGTTACGTGGACAACTTGGTTGACACAGACACGAGAACCAAAGAAATATGTTATTTATGGATGGTGGTTATGTATATGTCGTGTTTAAAATTATTATTATTATTATTATTATTATTATTATTATTATTATTATTATTATTATTATTATTATTATTATTATTATTATTATTATTATTATTATTATTATTATTATTATTATTATTATTATTATATTGCACCGCATATGTGCATGTTGCTACCGGGCAAGTTTGTGTGATGGGGGTTTGCTTTGAAAAGCGTGCCAACACGGGTATCAGGTAGGCATACTACGGGTGCACTAGGAAACTCGACTAATTCATGTTAAGTTGATTAATTAAACAATTAAAATGGGTAATATAACCATAGGCTAAGTTGTTTAAATTAAAACAGTAGGCTATGACATACCTCGAAATGCGTGGTGAAATGCGGGTCATCGAGTGCCGGATAGTCGAGGGATTAGTAGAACTATTAATATGTCTATATGAAGTTCTAAAAACACTAATCACATGCAATATAATGGGCTTAAGTTAATGTAATTAGATCAAATAAATCAAGCCTTAGAGTTTGGTTAATTAATAGGAAACTATAGGATTGTCCTTGAGATACGTATTGGCAAATCTATGAACCATATGAGTGTTAAATTGGTGTCACTATGAGACAATTAGTGGAGTGTAAGTGGCTAAGTCGCAAGAGATATGCCATTAGATAACCCTCGAGATACGTAAATGATTGGAGATCAATGGCTAGAAAGTAATAACACATTAATATATAACATTATGATCAAACAACATGCAAACTAAATCGTTTATACATCTTGTTGGAGAAGAAGAAAGTGATTGTTGAAGATAGATAATTCAACCACTTTGAAGGACAAATCAAAGGATTTAACTTAGGTAATTTACTTCTCCATCTCCTACACTTTCAATTGAGTCCAAAATTTGTGTTTTAATGAAAAATTGATGTGGATTAATGATTGAGGATTAGGTCACTGATTTTTTTGGTGTCTTGATGAATTATAAGTGTTATTGGTGCTCCAATTGAGAATCATAGATTGGTTTTGCATGAAATTGGAGTTTTAGGTGAATTTGGGAAAAACAAGTGGATTTCATGAAATTGATGATTTTGATCTAATTGATGGTGTTTAAATGATTTAAATGATGTTTTGAAGTCACTTTGGTGTGGAGAATATGTTTGTAGGGTCTAGTTAGCTAATTGGGGAGTTTGAACAAAATTCTTGAGTTGAGAATTCTGTCACAGATGACAATTACCGCGATAACTAGGCTGGTTAGTGCGCTAATCAGTCTGGTGTTGGGTTTTTGGGATTCATACGCAGCGGAAAAATTCAAAACAAATTTGAAAAAACTCCAACAGGATCGAAAATAAGTTCCATTAAACTAAATTTACAAAAGTAAATCATACCTTATTATGTGATTTCCTTTTGATAATTCGATTTTCAAGACGTTCAAGTGCGCGTCCACTATCAGAAACCCACATACGAACTGTGATCATAATTTGGAGTGCTAGCCCCAAGAGAGATTGAAAAACAATTTTTTTCTCCCTAAATCGAGAGAACTTGAAAAATTGTAAAACGAAATCTTATGACTATTTTAGGATCCACCCTTTATTTATATGTGTAGATAAGCCCCCACTTAAAATTCTATTAGTAATACAGCTATTGTATTTACGCAATTTAAGCAAATTACACATACGCCCTTATAAATAAGTTATCATATAACAAATTGTAAGGACATTTATGTCATGAATTTTATCATATAAAATTCATTACTCTGAACTAATTGAAATTGTGAAAAGCCATGCTTTATGTGCGACCCAATAGGTTCATGCAACGTTGGCAGTGAAGCAAAAACTATTTTGGTACACAAGTCATAAGCGGTCTCTAGCAAGACATTATGATTACCCAAGTAGCATGAATATCAACATCGATACAACCCAAATTAATAACGTATATCATATCCTTTTGTCGTGTGATATCCTTTGATTAAACATAAGACATGCAAAGTCACTCTTAATGTTCAATCATACTAGTCTCGATCTTTTGGTAAATCGAAAAACATACAAGTGACATTGATCATATCAATTTACATTGACTTGGCCATTATTAGTCTATCTTATCGAGGGATCCACTGATATCTCTCTATACGAGAGTGACAAATTCTATCTTGATTACACACCTTTACATATTATTCATACGATAACCAATCACAATATTTATAATAGTCGGTTAAAAACAACATTTGATTGTGTCAAATTATCATGCTCTAATATTGAAGTCCATGGTAATCTCAAGTCGAATGACTAAATGATATACCTATCATGAGTAACACATCTCAAGTCGAATGACTAAATGATATACCTATCATGAGTAACACCTATGACTTAATTCATGTGGTGTTCTCATAGCATATACACAGGATATCCAAAGCGATCGAAAGGAATAAAGAACGCATGAATATAACATGTAAACAATCCATCGATGAGTGATGCCAAATAACAAGGATCTAGTATCTTATTTCATAATAAGTACTCATGATCTTGATTCGTATCCTTATATGCATGATCATCAAATGACCATCAATCAAGATTCACATTAGTCTTAATTCATTATAGTTCCCAGTATAATGATCGACTAGGGACATTTGGGATATTTCAATAAATACCCATGGATCTTACTATTTGGTAAACATGCAATCACTTATAATAAAACAACAAATAAAACCTCCAAGCCTCTCCTCGCAACATTTATTAACTAAAATATAAGATAAACAATGTTTGTAGATTGACTAGATCGTTGTCCTTAGGGCACATGGTACTAATGCGAGGATATGAAGGTCCCCAACATCTCCCAATACGTTATGAGATTGCTCTCGTGTGCTCCCACGCTCTCACTCATCATAACATCAAGCTGCTCTCAAGCACATCGATGCCACCATAGTGCTCAGCCAGGGATGCTCAACCTCATATGATTTGGTGTGGCCAAGACGTCATCATTCATGTATCTAATACCTTCACTTTTTGATTTTTTTTCAAAGTAAATGTGTCCTTCGAGATGACCTAACATGACCATCATCACATTGTTTGTTTATGTTTTTCTTTTCTTGGCAACTTTAAACGCACGGGTTTACTTGCACGAAAATTCCTTTCCCTACGTTTACTAACGCATCGAAAACAATTTTAAGATGTACCTCTATTTTAGTAACTAAAACTATAAGATCATAGGGTTCCACTCTAAATTCAACCATTCTAACTTCCGCTTGTTTTGTGTCTTAATTTATTGTGCAAATCAAGAGTCGAAACAATGTTTGTATGATGGACCCCCTCAATCGACAACAATTTAACGATAGCTATCATCACAAAGCAGTGAACAACAATAAAGCTATCAACACTAAACAACAACGGTCAATGGAAAGACATGAAATACTGTATAAGTCCCTTTTGGTTTACTTACCTCGAAATTCGTAACTCGAAATCAAGACGTCCGCTCGCGTCTCGATTTGCGCACCCGACACCTAACTCCTAGTCCCTGGTGTCCATTTAGACTTTTTATGGCTAATTTAGTAAAAATCATACAAATCACAGCCAAAATCTTGTGAAATAAACCTCACCATGGCCTTCGAATTCATCGCGTCGTCGCGATTTCGACTCCAGAGGGTCCCCCAGTCGCGCCGCCGTCTGCCTCTGAGCTGCTCGCTCTGCTGGTCGCAGCTCCCACGAGCCGCTCCTCCTGCGAGCCACTGCTCGTGCTACTGTTCATCCCCGGTTGGCCATCCGTGCCGCCGTCCATGCCGGAGTTTCAGCCGGTGTCCACCTCTCCGTCGATCTCCTCCTCCTCCTCCCGATCACTCTCTTTCTCCCGATCACTCTTTTTTCTTTCCTTCTCTTTTGCTCTTCTCCGTTTTTTTTTTTTTTCTTTCTTTTCCAATCAATCTTATCTCATTCTTCTTTATATATATCCCATATATATATATATATACAAATATACGTTTCTTTTTCTTTTAATTTCAAATCAAAAGTGTCCTCGAGATTCGTGCAACACGAATCTCGAGACAACTCAATAACTGAGCGGCGCGCATCTCGAGGAACAAACCCGCCTCCTTTCAAAATCTCAATACCCGCGCTACACGTAAAACGAGGCATATCCAATGTACATTTTAAAACCACATAAATCTACTATAGCCACCTTTCCCACGTCGGCTAACATCATAATCTGTTTCGACAGTGGGCACATGCAATCACTTATAATAAAACAACAAATAAAACCTCATTTTAGTAACTAAAACTATAAGATATCTAATACCTAATGACCTAACATGACCATCATGTTTCACTTGTGGAAGAGTCTTCGTTAAAAGATCTGCAACATTGTCTTTTGTAGGAACTCTGCAAATCTTATGTCTCCCCTCTCAATGATTTCTCGAATGAGATGAAAACGTCTAAGTATATGTTTGGATCGGTGGTGTGATCTTGGTTCCTTGGCCTATGTTATTGCCTCGTTGTTGTCACAATACAAGCAAATGGGGTTAGTTATACTCGGAACCACACCAAGTTTTGAGATGAACTTTTTGATCCAAACTGTCTACTTAGCTACATCAGACGCAACAATATATTCAGCTTCTGTTGTAGAATCTGCGACAATTTCTTGTTTCAAATTTTTCCAGCTCGTTGCGCCTCCATTCAAAGAAAACACATATCCAGACTGCGATCCGAAGTCATTTATATCAGTTTGAAAACTTGCATCTGTGTAACCACTTACAACAAGCTCTTTTTCCAAAATCTCATATACTAAGAACACTTCTTTAGTCCTTCTCAAGTACTTAAGAATGTTCTTTACTGCTATCCAGTGACTCTTACTAGGATCGGACTGATATCTGCTTGTTGTGCTCAAAGCATATGATACATCAGGTCGAGTGCATAACATGGCATACATGATAGACCCAATAGCTGATGCATATGGAATCATATTCATGCGCTCCCGCTCATCATTAGTCTTCGGACATTGAGTCTTGCTGAGATTTATACCATGAGACATTGGCAATGACCCTCTTTTAGAGTTTTGCATATTGAACATATTCGGTATCTTATCATTATAAGTACTTTGACTTAGACCGATCAACCTTTTAGATCTATCCCTATAGATCTTAATCCCAAGGATGTAGGTTGCATCTCCTAAGTCCTTCATTGAGAAACACTTCGCTAACCAAGACTTGACACTCTGCAAGGTTGGGATGTCATTTCCAATGAGTAATATATCATCAACATACAACACCAGGAAAACAACCACGCTCCCACTAACCTTCTTGTATACACAAGGCTCATCTACCAAATTCCTTAATTGCTTCATCAAAATGAAGATTCCAACTCTAAGAAGTTTGCTTTAATCCATAAATAGATCTTTGAAGCTTATATACCTTCTAAGAAGTCTCAGGATGAACAAACCTTTCAAGCTATATCATATACACGTCTTAAAGTAACTTTCCATTTAGAAAAGCTATTTTGACATCCATTTGCATATCTCATAGTCATAATATGCGGTTATGGCAATTAAAATTCTAATGGATTTAAGCATGGCTACAGGAGAAAAAGTTTCATCATAATCAACACCTTGAGTCTATCTGAAACCTTTTGCTACTAGCCGTGCTTTATAAGTATGCACATTGCCATCCATGTCAGTTTTCTTCTTGAAAACTCATTTACATCCAATGGTCTTACCACCTTCGGGTAAATCAACCAAGTTCCAAACTTGGTTATCATACATGGATTGCATCTCAGAATTCATGGCACTAAGCCATTTATCTGCCTCGAGGCTAAAAACAACCTCCTGATAAGTAGTAGGTTCATTTTGATCCATAAGCAACACCTCACTACTATCAGTAATAAGAAATCCAAATCTCTCACGCTGATGTCTTACCCTATCAGACCTACGAGGGCCTTGTGATACCTGTGGAGGATCAATTAGTTCAAAACTTAGTTGATCTCCCACTAGCGGTTGAGTGTTTATTTGTGGTTCTTAAATTTCTTCAAGACTTACTTTATTCCCACTGTTGTCTTTTGAAATAAACTCTTTTTCCATAAAGACACCATTTCGAGCAACAAACACTTTGTTCTCAGTGGGATTATAAAAGTAGTATCCTCTAGTTTCTTTAGGATAACCAACGAATACACACTTGATAGATTTGGCTGATAATTTTTCTGAGATTCATCATCGTATGAAAACCTCACAGCCCCAAATCTTAAGGAAAGACAAACTTGGTCTTTTCCCAAACCACATCTCATGTGGTGTTTTATCAACTCGCTTTAGAAGGAACACGATTTAGTGTAAAAGCAACAGTTTCTAAGGCATAACCCCAAAAGGAAATAGGAAGATCTACATGACTCATCATAGATCGAACCATATCCAATAAAGTCCGATTTCTCCTCTCAGAAACACCATTCCATTGTGGAGTTGCTGGGGGAGTTAACTATGAGACAATCCCACAGTTTCTAAGATGATCATCAAACTCTTGGCTCAAATATTCACCACCTTGATCTGATCAAAGTGCTTTAATAGTTTTACCAAGTTGATTTTGAACTTCGTTCTGAAATGTTTGAAACATCTCAAAAGATTCACCTTTATGTTTCATGAGATACACGTAACCATATCTACTAAATCATTAGTGAATGTAATGAAGTACTTGATAACCACCTCTAGCCATTGTGTTTATAGGACCGCATACATCAGTATGTATTAGACCCAATAAATCACTTGCCCTTTCACTGTGTCTAGTAAAGGACACTTTGTCATCTTGCTTAGTAAACAAGATACACATGTTTCATATGATTCAAAATCAAATGAATCTAAAAGTCCATCTTTATGGAGTTTAGAAATGTGTTTCTCATTAATGTGGCCAAGGCGACAATGCCAAATGTAGGTTTGATTCAAATCATTTGACTTGAATCTCTTTGTATTTACGTTAAGAATGGAGTATATGTGGACCTTTTCATGTTTAGAATATAAAAACCATCATACAAATCAGCATTCGCATAGAAAATGTCTTTACGAGAAATGGAACATTTATTATTCGCAATAATGAAATTAAAACCATCCAAATCCAAACATGAAATTGAAATGATGTTTCTACTCAAGGCAGGGACATAATAACAATTATTTAAAACTAAAATAAGTCCACTAGGTAAAATTAACTCATAGCATCCTACAGCCAACGCAACAACCTTTGCTCCATTTCCAACTCGTAGGATGACTTCTCCTTTCTTCAGCTTTCTACTTTTGGTGAGACCCTGCACATTAATACAAATGTGAGATCCACATCCGGTATCCAATACCCAGGAATCACTAGTAGACAAGTTGACTTCAATAATGTAAATACTTAAAGAAGTAGTAGTCGCACTACTCTTCTTTTTCTTTAGATCTTCAAGATAGAGCTTGCAATTTCTGAACCAATGTCCAGGTGCATGACAGAAATTACAATTTCCTTCTTTTTCTTTTTCCTTTTGGGACTGTGAAGTAAAAGCAGCATGGGGCTTGACTTGTTCCATAGGCTTTGTGACAGTCACAACAGCCTTGGTAACTTTAGCCTTGCCTTTGCCCTTTTTCTTCAAAGCCTTTCCTTTATGAACCATCAACACACTAGCAATGGGTTTCTTTCATTCTGCTCAGCAGTTTTAAGCATCAAATGCAACTCTGAGATAGACTTCTCCATGTTATTCATGTTATAGTTCATCACAAATTGTGAATAACTATCAGGCAATGAATTCAGGATCAAATCCGTGTAGCCAACTCTTGGCTTATGGAAATCCAAGTCTGTCAAGATGGTCAATATAGCCCTTCATTTTCAAAACATGAGGACTAACTGACGCACCCTTAGGTCATTTTGCTAGAATGAACGTTTTGACTGTCTCGAACCTTTATTGCCTAGCCTTTGTGTTGGAACATTTCCTTCAACGTCGTAGCCATGTCGTAAGCTTCCATGTGTTTCATGTCCTTTTGAAGTTCAGGAACCATGGTTGCCAACATAATGCATGCAACATCAATTGAGTCATTGACATGCTTAGTATGTGCATCCTTCATGGCTCTTAAAGCATTGGCTGGTGGTTCCTTAGGAATAGGATCATCCAGGACATACAACTTGCGTTCATGCTTAAGAACAATTCTTAAGTTTTGAACCAGTCAAGAAAGTTTATCCCAGACAACTTATCCTTCTCAAGGATGGATTGCAGTTACAAGGGATTAGTGTGATTTGAAGAGGCCATAGATCTACAACAAAGATTATGCAAAAGTTCATTTTAGTATAGAGGAATAAACTCCCACTAAATTAACAACCCTCTTAAAAATGCTATGTTAATTTAAGGGACTAAAATCCATGTTTCACCTAATTCCAAGACAGCTAAGGCATGACACTTCAAATTAGGTTATTTAGGTAGGTACCAATTACCAATTACATCATATGTAATTTTTAGTTATTTTATGAGATTATGACATCTTATGTCTTAGCATGTTTTATCTCATCTAGTGCCTAAAGCCCAAAATCGTTTTGATAGCTTTATCAAGTCTAACCATTTCAAACAATAGAGTAACCATTACTCAACTTGCCTCACCAAGATAACACAATACACTCTGTGAGAGGCAGACCCATATTGATGTGATCGAAGCCTTGACAAGTGTTTAAGAATGGATGACACTTGACTTAAAATTTGAAAGAGAGATTTTTTGTTTGTTTTAGTGATCATAATTAAATAAGATAAATATCATATATTTCAATGCATGAATAATCACTAAAAAGTTAGGAAATCATACAAATATTGACTATTGTACGAATTTTTGGACGTAACATGAACAAGCGTCTCACTAACGGTCAATGCGGTGGTTCCATTGATCAGTGAGCTAATATTACAAGGCAACACCCTCGTTTTTTTAGACAACAAATTTCAATTGCAAAAATTGAGAATCGTCTAAAATTCCTCATAATTTTAGTCAATCCAATCAACTAAAACTACCCCTTATTTTAATTCCAAAAATATTAATTAAAACGTTTTTAATTATCTCGGGCCTACCATTAACTTAATATCTTA
Source organism: Stephania yunnanensis (assembly GCA_039657365.1). Lineage (NCBI taxonomy): Eukaryota > Viridiplantae > Streptophyta > Magnoliopsida > Ranunculales > Menispermaceae > Stephania > Stephania yunnanensis. The sequence continues at coordinate 44,011,410 of CM077585.1, read as the reverse complement.
TCCTAATCCAATTAGAATTTAAGATACTTTGAATCCTAATCCAATTAGTATTTGTTTTATATCTCACCTATCTTATAGGATTTGTAATTCTAATCCAATTACAAGTCTATCTCGTATCTTATAGGAATATACTAACGGATTACTACAATGAGATATATGATCAAAATCAATTTCAAGATATTAATCATGCATTCAACATCAGAATCATATTAAATTAATCATATTAACCTAATCATGATCTCTATCATGGAGACATATATAATTATTGAACAAAATGAAATATGTGTTCAAGATCAGAATCATATTAACCTAAACATGAAGTCTACCATGAACATACAAAATTCATATTGTTCAATATAAAAATATATGTTAATCGAAATATTCTAAACATGAATACTATCATTGAATCATATCATGCGATGTATCAATATACATGAATTAACAACATGATTTAAAACCAATTCTTGATAACAATTATCACATAATCTATATGTATATCATATATACATTAATCAAGATTATGTTTTCACACATATATCATATATACATCATTGAAAACATGCAAACATTTAATATAACCGAGCCTAATGCTTTGATACCACTGTTGGGTTTTTGGGGTTCATACATGTGGAAAAATCCAAAACAAATTTTGAAAAACCCCAACAGAATCGAAAATAAGTTCCATTAAACTAAATCTACGAAAGTAAATCATACCTTATTCTGTGATTTCCTTTTTGATTGTTCGATTTTCAAGACGTTCAAGTGCGCGTCCTCTATCAGATATCACACACGAACGGTGACCACAATTTGGAATGCTAGCCCCAAGAGAGATTGAAAAATATTTTTCTTTCTCTCCCTAAATCTAGAGAACTGAAAAAATTGTAAAAACGAAATCTTATGTAATTTTTAGGGTTTCACCCTTTATTTATATGTGTAGATAAGCCCTCACTTAAAATCCTATTCGTAATACAATTATTGTATTTAGCGCTTTAAGCAAATTACACATACGCCCATATTAATAAGTTATCATATAACAAATTATAAGGGCTTTTATGTCATGAATTTTATCATATAAAATTCATTACTCTGGACCAATTGAAATTGTGCAAAGCCATTCTTTGTGTGTGACCCAATAGGTTCATGCGACGTTGGTAGTGAACCAAAAACTATTTTGGTACACAAGTCATAAGCGGTCTCTAGCAAGGCATTATGACTACCCAAGTAGCATGAATATCAACATCGATACAACCTAATTAATAACGTATATCATATCCTTTTGTCGTGTGATATCCTTTGATTAAACATAAGGCATGAAAAGTCACCCTTAATGTTCAATCCTACTAGTCTCGATCTTTAGGTAAACTAAAAAACATCCAAGTGACATTGATCATATCAATTCACATGGACTTGGCCATTATCAGTCTATCTTATCAAGGGATCCACTAATATCTCTCTATACGAGAGTGACAAATTCTATCTTGATTACACACCTTCACATATTATTCACATGGTAACCAATCACAATCTTTATAATTGTCCGGTTAAAGACAACATTTGATTGTGTCAAATTATCATGCTCCTAATATTGAAGTCTATGGTAATCTCAAGTCGAAGGACTAAATGATATACCTATCATGAGTAACACCTATGACTTAATCCATGTGGTGTTTTCATAGCGGGTCGGTCCAGTATCTTATTCTATAATAAGTACTCATGATCTTGATTCGTATCCTTATACGCATGATCATCACATGACCATCAATCAAGATTCACACTAGTCTTAATTCATTATAATTTCCAGTATAATGACCGACTAGGGACATTTAAGATATTTCAACAAATACCCATGGATCTTATTATAAGGTAAACATGTAATCACTTATAATAAAACAACAAATAAAACCTCTATTTTATTAACTAAAATTATAAGATAAACAATGTTTGTAGATTGACCTAGGGCACATGCCCTAACAAAACCCATTGGAATGCCTCACGGAATTCATGATTTATTTTATCGATGTCGGATTACATGTGTGACTGCTAGTGGGCACACATGAGGTTTCACTCCTATTTTCATTTGCGTATATATTGGTTGTGGCTAAATCGCTTTCACCGATTACTTATGTTTAGTGCTCGTTTCGACGACAGTAGGATATATTTACGACCGTCAGGAGGGATTTAGGGTGTTCCCTTGACTTGAAATAGCGTATGGAGGGGTTCATTCAGTAACTGAAGCTGGGATTTAGTCACTGTAAGCTTGTAAGTATATACGTGGTTCTTATTCGATTTTATCGATTCCTGGTTGGTTTAGGTCAGGGTTCTCTCATGATTATACAGTTGTGTACTAATTAATGCTTTATTTCCGAGCATGTTTAGTTGGTATGTGTTGTTTAATTATTTCACGCTACTGATTTTGCTTGTCATGTGTTGCTTACATTCATGGAAATATGACGTATTATTGCCAGGTGTTATATTCGCATCTCTTGTAGTTATCAGTTTTATTTCATGAATATTGTGTAGACTTCTCTTGGGATTTTACTCACTAAACTCATCGTTGTATTTGTTGGGTGACCAAGTGCAGATCCTTTGACGAGGAAGGGCAAGGGCAAGGGCAAAGAGGTACTGGGTGACTACCTCGAGATGTGGAGCCAGCTCGTATGTGACTACAATATGTAGGGGTTTTTCATAAACTAAGGTTGGAATACTTTTTTATTCATGAAATAAGGTTGGCTACTTTAAATTTTTAAAAACTAAGGTATGTCTCTTTTTGAAAAGGAGTCATTGATGATGATGTGGCTCCATTCGATGATGTGTGATGATGGGGTGGAATGAATGACTCATTTTGAAAAGGAGTCATCTATACAACTAATGAGGTGGAATGAATAACACCTTTTGAAAAGGAACCATCTATACAAAATACAAAACCTCTTATTTACTCCTCGAAAGGAGTACTTTGTTCAACTCGAAGCGGTGAAACCATGCAAATGTCATGTACGTATCGAGATGGACAAGCCGCATCACGTACGTATCTCGAGATGTAAAACCCACATCACGCACGTATCTCGAGGTAGATAACTGATGTAAAGGACACACACGTATATGGACGTGGACAACTCATGCAAAAGCCACGCATGTATCTCGCGGTGGAGAAGTCATGCAAACGACACGCGCGTATGTCGAGGTGGCAGACCCATGCAACCTCGTGCAATTCATGCAAAAGATGCGCACGTATCTCGAGGTGGATAACTCATACAACCTTGTCTAATCCATGCAAACCATGCAAAGGTCATGAACATATTTGGAGGTGGGAAACCCATGTAATCTCGTGTAATCAAAGTAAACCATGTAAACGTCACGCGCGTGTCTCGAGGTGGACAACCCATGCAAACGACACGCACGTATTTGGCAGTGGATAACCCATGCAAACAACACACACTTATCTCGAGGTCGACATATCTCGATGGGGCAACCCATGCAAACGACACAAACGTATTTGGCGATGGACAACCCATGCAAACAACATGCACATATCTCGAGGTTGATAATCCATGCAAATATCACGCACGTATCTCGAGGGGGCAACCCATGCAAATGACACGCACGTATCTAGCAGTGGACACCCATGCAAACAACACTTACATATCTCGAGGTTGACAATCCATGCAAATGTTACGCACGTATCTCGAGAGGGAAACCGATGCATATCTACTACAAACCATGCAACACAATCATGAACATAAGAAGAGATATGTAGATGAAAAAATTGTAAAGGCCAAAACCACGTTATATCTTTGTCTAGAATTTAAAATTAAAACAATAAGGAAGTTTTGAAAGTACGATTTCATTCCATCAAAAAAACTTATCATACAAGTCTATCGATGGTTACATTGACGTTGTTGCTTCGTGATGCAAACTGGACGTACTCTTTGTCGAGTTGGACGTTGTGTTTGTACATCCAGTTGAGTTTATCGAGGTTGCTGATATTGCATTGAATCTTGTTGAGTCGATTGATGTTCTTCCTCCGGTTCACTCGACTCACCTCTGGTACTAATGCTTCCAAAAATCGGAGGTTGAACCGTCCCAAAAAACTGACTTCCTGTATGTGGTTGGCCGAAAGGAACATGAGGCGGCAGCATGCTTAACATGTTCATGAATGAGCCATCTCCACTATATGACATATTGTAATTATAACATGGTGGAGTATATGGACTTGTCATGTATTGAGGCAATGATGGATACATTTGATGTCTAGGCATTCCATGGTCCACATATGATGACGACGACCTGGGTGAATAAGGATCAAAATGGTAAGGAGGAAGATTCATGATCGACGTCCTTGGTACAAACATTCGAGGTTCTGGTTGTATTGGGGACGATGTAGGAATGTACCTATGAGAAGAATGAAGTGGTGGAGATGAGCGTTGGTTACTATCACCAACAGTCTCTATTCTTCTCGCTCTCAGATGAGATGAACGTGGTGTAGGAGAACATCTGCTACTCTCAATAACAGTCTCTGTCCGACGAGAAGGACGTGGTGGACGAGGACGTCTTGTGCTCCCACCCACAGTCTGTGTTTGTGTTTTTCTTCTTCTCACCTCTCGATTTGATTCACCCTGATCATCTTCTTCATTTTCTTCATCATTTTCTTCATCTATGGCCTGTTCGACATCAATTTCACTATTCTATAGAGTAGACCTTTGCCTTTCATCTTCATCTAAAACTTTGATGCCTTCATCAAGCGCAACAAGACCTTGCTCGTACCCATCCTCAATGAACACTCGCTGTAGTCGACGCACCAAGTTACACTGATATAAAAACAGGAGGTTAATACACACAATTTAAGATGTAAATCATGAGGCAAGAAGAATAATAGTTTAAAGGTTATCGAATAGTCACGTAAAGCCCATCGTGTCCAATGAATCTTCTAGTGACTGATTGATACCACGTCATGTAGTTTTGTTAATCGTGCCCTTCTTCTTGTTTTTCTGTGACTATGCTGTCACCACGATTCTCCCACATCTGTATATAGTTTGGTGAAAAGCCACCCAATTTTCTTAAACGGATCCTCGCATCTCGATGCGGTGCAGTCGAGTGTCATAATCACAGTTTGGTGGCACAACCTGTATCATTCTGAATTGTCTCAAAACTCTTTCTGGTCGATGCCACTCGACTATGTGGAAACAAATTAGGGGACACATCGATAGCCAACTATCGTGACCATCGATACAGTATTTGGGAAGAGACCTGATGACTTCAGCATAAGGTTGCTACACCACGTCATCCTCATTCCGCGAATCGAGTGCATCACGGTAAGTTGATATAAACGTGTATCGCACTCTGAGTAACCGAAAATGCATCGATCCATCTGTATATAAAACTATAAATTAGTGAAATAAAAATGTAGTTAATATTATAGAAATTACGATATAACATTTGTATTACCTGTATCCCAAAGGGGCGTCATTAAGCATCTCTTATCCATCCATTGTTCTAGGTTGAACTTTAAGAACACCCATCCGCCTTAGTGCTATGAATGGAAATCTATCCCATGCCCATAGTTGTACAAGAATTGACGGCCCTGCAACCTCATGTGCATCCACGTGAGATCGCGGCATAACTCCCTATATAAAAAAGCCAAACAAGCACTCCCCCAACTATACTGTCCAGCTATGTCAAAATCCTTGAGCAACGGTAGAAACATCAAATGTACATATCGATTTGACTTATCGGCAATAGAAAACCACCGATTAGTTTGAGAATGTACGATCGAACATGCCGTCGCATTGACTCCTCATAGCGGTCATCATGTATAGCTGGTATGTTACGTTCAAGCCATTCGACTTTCAATTTATTTCCATGAAAGTCATCTCCAATAAGAATTCGACCAAGTAGCCTCTCACACACCTCAACATAGTCGTATCGGTGGTTCTCATCACAAGCATACCTTCGATAGGTAAGTCGAGCTGTACCTATATGTCCTGAAATGTAATAGTGTACTCGCCACATTGCATATGAAATGTATGTGTCTCTAGGTGCCATCTCTCAATGAATGCAATAATCAAAGCCCAAAACCCACTGGAATGTGATATGTGATCATTCGAGAATGATACTCCACTGTTTGATCAACGACAACCCATCGTCGACGCACGCGCAATGTTTCGTACACCTTATAATTGAAAATAAGCTGTCATATATATGTATATTATATGTTTATTCATGAACATTGGATGTATTCATCTTAAAAAGTTACCTACTTGTCTACGCTCGCGATGATCTATGTGTAGATCGGAGATGTAATAGTGAAGGATCCGATGGACCTGGATCCATTTGTGTACAAACTACAATTTAGGGAGTTTTAAAAATTAGTCGTGTTGTTCGAAAAGTCGCCACAAATCATTATTAAAAGGTTCAAACAATAACGAATACCTAAACATTTTATGACGTAAAATTTCAGGATACTTCAAAAGGTTCAATATAATATAATTACATACTTAAGTCATGAACAAACAATATACAAAATAGACTATTAGTTTTGATTGGAAGATTGAGCTATGGCTGGACAATTTTTTGTTATGTCTCTCTGCATGACAAATGCCACATCGGTTCTTCCTAGTAGGGACTCGATCACGATCTTTATTGGGACACATTGTTCTTTTATGTCTTTCTTGATGACATGTGCCACATCGCAAGGCTCTTAAAATATTAGGAAGATCTATCTCGTTATGCCTTCGCGTTCCCTTTTGTCTCCCTCGGCCACGACTGCACCTTGGGTCCGGTATGATATTCGTCGCAAAAGTCGACCAATATTTCTCTTCCGGAATGGCTTTGAAATTAAAAGAGTAACATTGCACGTACACATCTATTCGGTAGTATGTTTCAATAAATAGCAAGTAGCTCACTCGAACAAATGAACATGTAGCTAACACGTGTGAGCAAGGGAAACCAAACAATTGCCATTTATTGCAACTGCACATGCGGTCCTTTAGGATAACGACTTTTGTATTGTTGCCTTTATGCATGCGATCTCCATGTCGTCCAGTAAGCACTTCAAACTCACCTATGTCACGATTTATCAAATTGACTTGATGCCTCCTTCCAGCTTGTTCGTAATGTGTGAGTTTATCCGTGGCATATTTCGTGTACGATTGCCCGTTTGAGATTGCTTCATTAATTTCCTTTTTACGTCGATCGTGGTATGTCATCAATCTATAGTAAATCATCTGAGTCATCACTGTTATTGGCAAGAATCAAATCCCCTTAAATACACCGTTAAAACACTCTATAAGTGACGTTAAAATTTGTGTAAGTAATATTACTTTAGCGATGACTATATATTTGAGTGCAAAACATAACTTGCATTTTATGCATACCAACACCATCAAAATTCATCTATCCGTACCGCATGCCTCCGTAATGCGATTGAGTCCATAGTTCTTTGGGGATGACATTGACATATTGCACACATTGAGGGGTTCGCGATGATAAGTATGCAAAATGCTCCATGCATGCATTAAATCTTCGAACTTGATGTTCACCGGCTGCTCGAGAAAGTAGGTTTTTCAAGGGCTCATTTTTGAATTGAGTGTTGAAATTTCTGACCAAGTGTTGCAGACAATAACGGTGGTATCCTTTTGGAGGACAAAAACCATTGGTCGATGTGTATTGACCGCCTCTAGAATGCCAGGGTGACGATCATAAATAATGCAAATAACATCTTTATCCGTCACGTGTTTGCGCAACATCCTTAAAATCATCCCCACGAATCCGTAGACTCGGTTTCTGCAACAGTAAATGCTACCGGTAGTATGTGTCCATTACCATCAACAGAGATGACAATCATTAGCTTACCACTATATTTGTCATATAAGAAAGTCGCGTCAATTTGAAGCAGAGGCCTACAAAACCTGAAAGCTTGGTGTTGATGCTTCGAATGCGAAAAACACACGACGAAATTGAGGACACTCAGTCCTTATCTCATCAGAAGCCCATTGTCTATGTGACCACTCAATTGTTGTCCCCGGACTTTTAATCTTCACGCACGCCAACTAGCTTGACAATCTAGCGTATGACTCATCCCAATCTCCAAATGCATTTGCAACTGCCTTCCTTTTGACATCTTGCATTTGCTTGTAGTTTACTTCGTGTCCGTATTTTCCTTAATTATTTGTATTTATGCCTTGATAGTTATTGCTTGATCTATGTGGACAATGTTTTGGATCTCTCGCGGAAGCATGTTGACATCGAGTTGGGCATGACCGCGTTCTACATCAAGATTTATACAGTTGCGTGGTGCGTCTAATTGTGTGATATCCCATAATTGTGTTTTCTTTCTCAAACAAGCACGAAGACGCCACATGCACCCGTCTTGCGCACTTCTGCACTTGATCACCCAAAAAGTTGTAGCCGATTCCATCGCATGATATTGACAATGTCAGTTAACATGCCACACTTTGACGGCATGTTGTAAGTCTTTTTTGTTGTCAAAGCACATCCCTAATTCCAAATCAAAATTAGACAGGTCCCCCTAGTCTGTTGATGAGAATATTGGGTCGCAGTGGAGTTAGCCACCTCCCAATCGATTTCATTATACACCGGCAATGGTTGGTGAACTTCATCATCAATTGCTTCCTCCATGAAATTCTCTTCATCGATAGCAAAATACTCATCATCTTGCACGTTTTCTACCCTAGGAGGTTCATACCTTGGGTCATCCGTAACAAAATTTACGTTGTCCCGATCGATAGATGGTGTAACATCCTCGAGGGGACGCACGTCCTCATTTGCCTCATTAATGTCATCATCGTCGTTGGGTTCATCATCACCATGTGGTGATTGCATATGCAATCTTTCCATCATCTATCTAGTGTTTGACATGCTGACATCTTCATCTACTAGTTGCAAATGAACTGTACGATTTTGAAAATAGTCGATTGGCTCAAATGTTAAATAAGTATCTACCCTCGAAGTTAATGGTAGATTGGCCATTGTCGCCCACATCAAGTCGAAGTGCGTCGCGTCTTCCAGCAATACAGGGATAAAATATTGTAAACCATCGTGGAGGGTTATCGCGAGACGATAAGTCATCCTTACCATAGTTTCCGTAGATGAGATATTGAATGCGTTACACACGTGATCCATCAATTGTTGTCTACTCATCCCAAACTTAAACATCAACACTGCCGATGGAGGTGAGTTGTACCTAATGTCATTCCTACCATTTACAATTTCACCGTTAGCATAAAAAAGAAATGGATGTTCCTATTTTCCATGACCTACATAATTTATTGAACAATGAAGATGTAAAAAAATGGCATATATATCAAACGTCATTCGTTTATCAAATTGAGGATTTAAATCGCAAGCAAACTTTTTAATGTAGATGATCTCCTTAATAGCGCAACTACAGAGCATACTCATTCGTCTACACGACATCAATTAATAAATCACAATCAAATTAGGGCATATTAAAAAAAACAACTCAGCATAAAATTTTTTGGTTTTAACAAACAAACTCCCCATATTATTTTTTTAATAAACAAACTCAACATAAATTTAAAATTTTTAACTAAAACACCAAATCAAACATAATAAAGCTTAAATAAATAAATTTTTGTACTTACTTATTTCCTTCTTTTCTTTCTTCTTCTTCAATTTGATAATCCCTAAAAAACAAAAAACTTACCTTTTATTTATATAAATATTACTAACTTCAATGAAATGACGTAAAAAATAAAAAAATCCCGAACCTTTTCACAACCTTCAACCACAAAAAACCCACTAATGTTTATCTTCTATTTGATATTCTCCGAAAAAAAAACTAGATTTACCCAACCCACAACTCACCCAACTCTATCACACCAAAAAAATGACCGACCCCACAACCCAACCCAACCCCCCCCTCTTTCTCTCGGTCTCTCTGGTCCCTCAACTCACTCTCTCTCTTTCTTGGTGACCTTACTCTCTCTCTCTCTTGGTCACCTTACTCTCTTTCTCTCGGTCATCCTACTCTCTTTCTCTCTCGGTTTCTCGGTCCCCCAACTCTCTCTCTCGTCGGGTACTCCGGCCTCCCTCTCTTCTCTCGCCTCTGCTGCTCCTCCTTCCTCTCGGTCTCGGCTTTTCTTTGCTCCCTCCTCTCTCTCTCTCTCTCTCTCTCGGTCTTTCCCGCACCCCACTCACTTTACTCTCTCGGTCGCTCTCTGCCACGCCCATTCTCTCGGTTATTCTCTTCCGTACCACCAACAATCTCTACTCTCTCGGTCGCTCTCTTTGCACCCCACTCTCTTTGCTCTCTCTATCGCTCTCTCTCGCACCCACCAACAACACCCCACCAACAACCACCATAAATAAGCCTCGCCCCTACCTAGCCTCTTCACCTAGCCTGCACACCTTGATAACGGTCATGGGTGCACAATACACGAATGGCGCATTCGGAGAATGCACCATTCGTGTATTGTGGAAAACTCTACGTGGACGCCACGTGGCGTCGACGTGGCGTCGACGTGGATTGGTCCCCAATACAAATGGCGCATTCTCCGAATGCGCCATTCGTGTATAAATTTTGTCCAACTAAAAATGCATTTGCAAAAGACGATTTACCTTACTTTTGTAATAAAAAAAACCTAACTTATTTTACTCATTTATATTATTTTTTACTGTACATTTGTAATTTTTTCACAGTATGTATGTATTTATATATTGTTGGGCTTTAGGGATTGTAGAACACTGATTACATGTATATGAATCTTTTGCTTATCTTGGCTTTGATATATAAATACATGGTATCTTTTGTCGGGTTTTCCACCACTTAGGATTGTTAAATGTTGCATAAGTTGCTCTTTAAAAGATTTCTTGCTGAAAAACTGTAATATAACTCGATAAATTGATTAAATAGCTAACTAAATCATTAATGCATATTTAGAGATTACCTAGCTTGACTAGGGTTAGCTGAAAAAGTGTAAGCAACTAGGTAGAGTGCGTGGCGTCACAGGTAAGTGGGCGATGTGGCAAGGCTTGGTGACGTGGAGTGCAGCATGGCGGGTCCCAAGATGGCCCAAAATTTGGGGCCGCCACAGATTAATTTACCTAATTGATGTGTGTCACAAACTAATAGATTCATTGGTGGTAATGTGAAACCCACTAATAGATTATAACCAAACATCAATTACGTAGGTTAATCAAATTTGTTTTTTTTTAGGGAAAGGTTAATCAAATTTGTTAACTTCATTTACATCGGGTTAATCAAACATCAAACTAATAAATTCATGGGTGGTATTGTGGATTTGATTGATGAAGTGTTGTATATGTATTCATGGGTGGTCTTGAACACTAGATGTTTGTGATACATACAAATTAGATGAGATGAGATTTATATTTCAGTGACCCACTTGGACTTGGGTTTGTGTGTTGTGTAATTATTGTTTTGTGTTCATGCGTGGTATTACAAATTTAGATTTTTGATTGTTGTTATGAAAGGAAAATTAGTATACCAGATTCTGCATTAAAGGATTTGAATATTAAGCTGTCCATGTTCTACAATGAGTATTTATTGTGCATGCGTAATGTATATTGTAGAAAAATCGAGAATTGCAAAAGTCAGGGTTGGTTTAATTTTAATTAGCGAAGAGTCGTAAGAGCCAGGAGATTGCAAAATATTAGGCGAATAATTATTTTAATTTTAACGTTCAGTTTCTTGTGTAATATTTTTCTCTAATGAACATGACATACTGATTAATGTTATATAATAACAAAAGAGTAATACAATCTAACCCATGCCTGCAAATCTCATCAACTATACTAAGGGCAGCATGAACTTGCAAATAGTAGATCATAGTAAAACTGAGCTTTAGTAAAACAAAAATGAACTTTAGACACAAAAAACTTATATGGTTTAAAGGAAACAAAACATATTTTTTACAAGAAATACATGGTCGGTCACTTAAGTAGCTGATATCCATAGTTGTCGAATCGAAATAGAATTTTAAAATCAATGAGCTTAATTGGGAATCAATTCAAATCGTAAATTGTAGGATGTTGTTCCTTTCCTTATTCTTTCTTATAAATATATTTAAGAACTTCAATTGAACTTGGTTTCTATGGTCTAAAGGAAACAAAACATATCTCTTACAAGAGATACATTGTCAGTCACTTAAGTAGCTCATATCCATAGTTGTCGAAGCGAAAAAGAATTTTAAAAGTAGTGAATTCAAATCATAAATTGTAGGATGTTGTTCCTTTCCTTATTCTTGCTTCTAAATATATTTAAGAACGTCATTTGAACTTGCATTACTAGAGCAATTAATTAACATTCACATTTGAACTTCATCTTTAATTTGCAAAATTTATGTGATTGTGTACACTACAACAAAGTGGGTCTATAGCAACATTTTTTTGCCAATGCTTAATAAAAAGCGTCATCAAATTTTAATTTTAGAGACACATGATGTACAAGTGTTGCCAAGTCTAAAATTTTGAGACGCATAACTGTCACGGCCCAAATCTCTAAACCCGTTTTAATTCCTTAATCAGGATCACCGACCCTTGACGTGGGATCTACACTGTGATACGCGCATCGACCGAGGCACATGACCAAGGTATATCGTATTTTTGTATTGATGTGTGCTAGTATTATGTATTGTGTAGACTTATTAAGTCATTTTGGTACAGTTGTAGGTGTTGAGATGAGAGCGGGACACGCATCGATATGCGTGTCAATGCGGGTATTGGGTAGTTGACACAACCGAATATTAGGTTGGGGAAACGAAAACACACAAATTGAATAAGAATTTGTCAATATGGAATAGATATTGGGTGACTAACGATGCGACGGTACGCGGATATCACGATTCGGAGCAAAATCAGGAGTCGAAACGCCTGAAAACACGGGCGAGTGTCTTAGTTGTGTCACAATTAGGTGTCAACACACCTAACACCAGCACAAGTGGCAAAATCAAACACACACCTGTCTCAATTTCCACTAGGTGTCATTACCCCACCTACCCACTTATATCACATTCACACACACTCACACACACACTATTCACATACACACACAAAGAACCGGGAGGCCGAGAGCGAGGAAGAAGAAGTGGAGAGGAGGAGGAGAATAAGTAATGCGCTGGGAAGGAAAGTGAAGAGATCACAATTGAGGTGAGTTGATTGAGTTGTTGTTGTTGATTTTGCGTTGTTGTTGCTGTCGGTTGTATAGTCGTTGAAGTAGTTCGAGGTGACGAACTCGACGAATTGCCATGGCAGTTCGTCCGAGCTTGAGGAAGGCAGGGGAGTAGTCTCCCCTGCATGTGAAACTCCACTGGGTTGGGGATGGAAGCCCAACCCCAGCGAAGAAGATATGAAAAAAAAAATACGTAGTTAAGTCCTGCGTGAGTATTATTAGGGCTTAATTACGAGATTAGGCTCGGGCGTGCCCTAGATTAGGTGAGGGGCCGTCACAATAACATACAAGTGTCTCCAAATTAAAGACACTTGTAATTAAAACATCGCCAAATTCAAAATCTCGAGACGTATAATGTACAAGTGTTTCAAAATTAAAGACACTTGATAAACAAGTGTTGCCAAATTTAAAACTTGGAGACACTAATTTATAAGTGTTGTCAAATTTCAAATATAAGGACACATAGTAAATAAGTGTTACTAAAATTAAAATTGAGGACAAAAACAATAAGTGTTGTCAATTGATTAGGTATATTTTTCAGATCATCGACTTGAGATTGCCAGAGACTTCAACATTAGGAACACAGTAACTTGACACAATCAAACGTTGTATTTAACCCGACGATTATAAAGGTTGTGATTGGTTACTGTGTGAGCAATGTGATGAAGTTGTGTAATCGAGATAGAATTTGTCCCTCTCATATAAAGAGAGATATCTAGTGGATCCCTCGATGTGTTAGACTGTTAAAAAGCCTAGTCTAAGTGAATTGATATTGATCAATGTCACTTGGATGTTTTCAGTCTACCTAGAGATCGAGACTAGTACGATTGAACATGTTGGATGACAATTCCATGCCTTATGTTTGATCAAAAGAATATCGTGTGACAAAATGATGTTATATACACTATTGATTAGGTTGTATCGATTTGATATTCGTACAACTTGGGTAGTCATAATGTCTTGCTAGAGACTGCTTATGACTTGTATACCAAAATATGTTTTGGTACACTGCCAACGTTGTATGAGCCTATTGGGTAGCACACTAAGAATGATTTTGCGAGATTTTAAGATGATTCAGAAAAATGAATTTTATGTGATAAAATTCATGACAGAAACGTCCATGTGGTGTATTACACTTATACTTCTTTAAGTAAGGGTATATATCTAATTTACTTAACCGTCTATATACAAGGGTTGTATAAATAGACGCTTTAAGTTAGAACACAGGTACGAAAGATCAAAAGGCCGAAACTCTATTTTCGTTTTAGAAACGACTTAGGGTTTTTGGTATGCTCTGGATCGTTTTGGAGAGAAATAAAAGGTTTGGTATTTTCTCGAAGTTAGCACTTCAAATCTCGGCCGTCGTTCGTGTGTGGACTACTGGTAGAGGGCGTTCGTCGTTGGCAGCACCTTAGAGATCGATCAACCTTCAGAAAGGTATATTGCGACTGAGGTATGATTAAGTTTTCATGGTTTAAACGTTTTTAATGGAATTAGATTCGGATCTGTTGGGGTTTTTGTCAAAATTGCATCAATTTCAATATTTAAAGACGCATAATTTACAAGTGTTGTTAGACTTTAAATCTAAAGACACATAACTTACAAGTGTTGTTAGATTAAAAAATTAAAAACACATAATTTACAAGTGTTGTTAGACTTTAAATCTAAAGACACATAACTTACAAGTGTTGTTAGATTTTAAATCTAAAGACACATAATTTACAAGTGTTGTTAAATTTTAAATCTCAAGACACATAAGTTACTAAATCTAAAATCTAAAGACACGTAATTTATAAGTGTTGTTAAATTTTAAATATAAAGACACATAATTTACAAGTGTCGTTAGATTTCAAATTTAAGGACATATAATTTACAAGTATTGTTAGATTTTAAATCTATGGACACATAATTTATAAATGTTGTTAGATTTCAAATTTAATGATACATAATTTACAAGTGTTATTAGATTTTAAATCTAAAGACACATAATTTACAAGTGTTGTTAGACTTTAAATCTAGAGACACTTAATTTACAAGTGTTGGTAAATTCTAAATTAAAATTTGTCATTAAAGTTAGGTTAAACATGACTCGAGTTCAAGTTTCGTGAATGAAAAAAATAAAATTGAGAGGGTTGCCTTCCGTACATAACTCGACATCGCTTAAGCGTGGATTAGTCAATGCAGTTGGTGCGGGACACCACGAAAAAAAAAAAAGTTAATTAAATGTTAAATGTATAACTAAAACAATTAGATTAACTTCTTAAAAAAACTATTAGTCCATATGTGATCCCTAAATATAACCCATCAGCCATTCCTGTGGAAACATAAGAAATTTACAGCTCTGCTCATCATATATAAATATTATATTAATTGTAAAGAAGTTATAATTGTTTAGCCAACCTAGTTGTTAATGGAGATTTAGCAAACCTCAACAACAAAGCCTAAATCCCCAAATTAATTAGGGTATATGGATCAAACTCTTTAACTATATTATTTGTTTGGTCCATTTCGTCTTTAGTTGGATGTTAATTGTTATTAACTATCACGACTCCGCGTACGTGGGACACAATGGATCGATAATGTGCAACCATGTCCATGTCATTCTCCTTCTCCAGCAACACCTCAAAATCCAGCCTGTCCAACTCCCCCATGCCCCAAAACACCGCAAGCGATCCAATCCCAAACCCCTGGCCCTGGCAGGCGAGAAGTTCTCGCCCTGGAAGGCCGCAAGGGCCTTGAAGAGGCGGTCCTTGGCGTTCGGCGGGGCGGGGTCCATGAGCTTGAAGAGGGTGAGGCGGAGGGCAGAGGAGGGGGGATGGGGGAGGTCTACAAGTAGATATTGTTTTAATATATAAATCTAGGGTTTATCAAATAGAAATCTCTCTCACCTGTTCTAGTTGGTTCGTTCCGATCTCTCTCTCTCTCCCGCTTGATCGTTCTGATTTCTCTCTCTCTCTCTCTTTCAGTCGCTCGATCGTTCCTCTCTTTATCAGTCGCTCAATCGTTCCTCTATCTCTCTCGCGGAATCACGAATTAGGGCAACCAATTCTTCAATTTCTGGACTCACTCGATCTGGTGCCCTAACATGTCTTGGGATGCTCGGAAATCGAGCTGATGAGCATTCGAGATTTTGTGATTCTCATGGCGGACGCGCTCTCAGTGATCCCCACGGCCGTGCTGAGGAATCTATCAGACAAGCTGTACGAGAAACGAAAAAATGCGGCGCAGAAAGTAAGTTCGTTTCCATTTCGGCTGAAATTTCGGATTTTGATGTGGTTTCAAGGAATTTAGATAGGTCTGAGGATTTCGAACAGTTCATGAATCGGATCATGGGGTTTCGTTGTGCAAATTAAAGAAATCGTCAAGCAGCTCGCCATGGCTAGTGATCATGATAAGATTACGACGATGATCAATCTGTTGACCAATGAGTTCACTAGCTCACCACAGGCGAATCATCGGAAGGTGATTTTGGTTTTGGTTTTGGTTTTTGTTTCATTGATTGTATTGGTGGATTGGATTGTGAAGTTTGTTGTTTTGGTGTAGGGAGGATTAATTGGGCTTGCGGCGGCTACCGTTGAAACTATTTCCAAGCCCTAACGACATTCAAACTCTCTGTGACGCACTCGAGAGCCGATTGGAGAAGAACCCCAGCGATTCGCAATCAACTCCACATTTGGATTCTCGTTAAAGGTATAGATCTTATCTATGCAGCTGTCTCTGCTTCTAAATCGAGCTTTCTAGTTGATCTTCCTGAGTAGCCATCAAAATTTTTGGTGCATATTTGTGTTTTGTTCCGGTTCTTGGCTGTGATCTTGAGCTTATTTGTTTTGGTGAATTTTTGTTCTTAATTAGGTTTTTGATAGATCAAGAGTAAGTGAAGTACATTCTTTATTATACGTAGAATTGATAGCGGTGGTGTATTCTTTATATAGCTAAGTTGAGCTTTATATGCTGAAGGTTTAAGCTTTATATAGCTAAGTTGAACTTTAGGGAAAACCAGTGATAAAATTGTGGTCATGAAGTATTGTGTCATTTTTATTCTATTTTCACATTGCAAGAAGCAAGTAGCCCATTTTGTTTTGGATAGTCTTTATATAGCTAGGTTGAGCTTTATATGCTGAAGGGTTAATCTTTTGTATAACTGAAATTACAAGAATCCATATGAAATTTCAAATTCCTTATATTCCCTTTGTACTCTCCTGCTTCTCTAAAGCTCACACTGTCTACTAATAGTTTCATCATCAATCTTATTAATTTACTCAATGAGAAACTTAAATTATAGGAATATAGCTTCTACTTTCTGATAAAAAAGAATATAGCTTCTACTTTGACAATTGATGTGCACTAAAATTATCATCTGATGATCCATGTTGTACTATTGTATGCTTAACTATTATAACTAAGACTAGTTTGGTTAACTGTTTTAGATTTTGTGTCTATGATGACATGTCGAAAATGAAATGTCACCTTTGGAACTAATCCATTCATGGCGTTGCTGGTATGATGATCAGTTTATCTTGGCAACTTTTGATAGTGATCTACTTATGATTCAAAAGGTTACAACAAGTTGGACTGAATAGTTCGCGATCACTATGAATTACAAAGGATTTGTCTTGTTAGATTTGTTCTCAATTTTTTTGGCATTTATGTGGACTTATATTATTTTACATTATTATATGCGTCGAGTGGTTTAGGACATTAATAACCTTAAAAAAGTGGTGCAAACTTGTTATGCGATTTTGTACTGGTTTTTTCACAGTTTTACTTAGAATTGTATAATCTAGTCTATTTCAATTTCAAAATGAAATAAATGGCTTATTTTTGTGGTTTCTGCATCCTACATGTCATGGAAGATGTTGGGCCTGTTGTTCAGTGGCATTATGTATGGTGTATCTGTTGGTCCAGCAATGAAGCCATTTGATATCCAGCTTTTATAGGAGTCAAGATTCTTTATACTTCAATAGAACATAGTTGTGATGTGCTTTCGTTGTTGTTGTTGCAGTTGATGATGCATTGAAGATGACTTTTCAGGTTTGGTTCTCGCCTTCATAAGTTGTTAGATCTGAGTGTGTTTTGCGTTTTTTGTGGTTTTTGTTGATGATTTCGTCTTGATCTCCTCTGTTGATTGTTGTTTTGGTTGTTGGATTGGATGTAGTGGTTATGGCGTGTGTTTCGGGGGTTAATTTCACCGATGGTCACTCAAGTTTGCAGTTTGTAACACTTTGGTCACTAAACTTTCATTTGTCCCAAATATATCACTAAACTTTACAAAACGTTTCAACAAAGTCACTCAGTCTCTCCCCCACCCCCGCCGTGCCCCCCGTTAGTCTCTCCCCCACCCCGCTAGTTCCCCCTCGTTAGTCTCTCCCCCACCCCGCCGGTTCCCCCCGGCGTCTCTGCCCCACCCCCACCCCCGGTAGTCTCTCCCCCACCCCGCTGGTTCCCCCCGGTCGTCTACGCCGCCCACCCCCACCGGTCATCTTCTTCCTCGCGCTCGTTCTCGTCGCGACACCTCTCTCTCGCGGAGCTTCGATCCTACGCAACCAATCGGCCTCGACCGGTTTTGGTGGGGGCGGGTGGGGGCCGGGGGTGGTGGTGGGGCGAGAGGCGACGGGGGGCGAGAGGCGGCCGCGAGGAGTGGGGGTGGGGCGAGACGACTGGGGCGGGGCGGGGAACCAATGGGGGTGGGGGAGAGACGATCGGGGAGGGGGAGAAGTGGGGGTGGGGCGAGGCAGCCGGGGGAGGGCACAGGGAACCAGCGGGGTGAACTAAGGGTGGGTTGGGGTGGGTTGTTACAAACTGCAAACTTGAGTGACCATCGGTGAAATTAACCCTGCGTTTCGGCGGTGTTGGAGTGTTCCTAAAGCACATAAAATGGTTGACTGCAAGTTCTTCTGTTTAATAATATTTATGTGTTTTTGAGCTTTCCTTCCCAAAACATTAACTTTTATTGATCCTTTTTTTATCCATTCGCTATTCAGTTGATGGATTGCTTAAATTGGAGGATACAAAATGAGATTGACAATATATTAGTAGTAAGTTATTCAAATATGGATTTAGACAATGATTAATATTTCTTTTCAACTAAAAAATGTTCTATTTTTACATTTTTGCCTCTTACTCTCTTTGATAATAGTTTAGCATTTGTACGTTTCATAGAAGAAACAATTTGAGTAGGTTATATTTGGTTTGACTAGATTTAATAGTGTTCCGACGATTTTTGTATTTGTAGAAGCCTATAATTCCAACTGATATATAGCGAGCAGTGCGGGATTCATAGCTTTTAGGCTTGTCAGGTTTCTCAAAAGAGGTATGCCCGCCTATTTTGTTTTATAACTCTCTTTTTTTCTTGAAACGGGTATGATCATTCTATTTTATGGAAAACTGGTTGTTGGTGTCATTAATTGGATGCACGATTCTGTATTCTTTAGTTGCCTATATCAAACATATGAAAATTTGACGCACAACCTAAAAACTCCTCTTTAGCAAGCCTGTTTCGGTTTTTATCTGTTTGCTTATAGTTCCACTTCAATCAAATTTTCCTAGGGTATCCCAGTGTTTGCTATTGGTGTTGGCCAGAGCACATTTGACAAAGCTTCGGTACGGACTCTGATGTTTTTAATTTGCTTGCATTTTCCAATAGATTCAAAAGTTATATTTATATAATATTGTTTTCTATTAAAATAGGTCCACTACTATGTTCAATCAAATATCCAGATGAATGAATATCGAGATCGTGTTGTTTTGGTAAGTAACAGTTTAGATCACCCTCCGGCCTTACCATGAATATGAGTAGGTTGAAATAGTCGTGTTTCAGTGACCAATAGATTTAAATTCATTCATTTTGTCATTCAAAGCATCCATAAAATACTTCCTCAGTCCACGTCAGTTTGGTGCATTTCCTCTAGTTTTCAAGAATAAAGACAGTCTACTATTAATATGATTCGTCTCCTTCACCTTCTCAATTTTTTTCTTTTCTTTTCTTTCTGATAGAGTTCTTCCTTCAGGTTTTTTTATCTTCATTTGAAGTTTAAGTTCTTAATGCCATATTCGTCTAGTTATTATTGTTAGTGAATGAAGGCATATAAGCTGTTACCTTTGTTTAATCATCTTTGGACTGATAGCTTTTGTTGTAGTCTTACGCAACGAAGAAGTATGGGAGACACATCGACACCTATATAAAGGTTTTGGATATGGCTGGTCTGAGGCTTTCAGCATTGACCAAGTTAAAGGTACTATCATTCGCCGTTTGAGCTTAACTATTTTTTTTTTTTCCTTTTCTTTTTTTTAGGTTTTTGCAATTCTCTTCGCTATAATCAACCTTTTATAAATATGATCATTAACATATGGAGGTTGGCATTTGTCTGTGCTTGGTTTCATTTTAAGGAATCTTTATCACAAAAATTGGATGTTAGAGCTGGTAATTTATTTGATGGGTTGAATTGAACTCCATAGGAACTTTAGTATTTGAAAAATTCCTCAAGAACCATAGTAGATGAAAATTTCATCTACTGATGACAAAAAGGTCTCCTCCCATGGCTTGATTCAGGAACATGCTTTTGGTCTCTACTCATGTGCAGTATGAACTCTAGACAATACTAAGCCACTGTCTAAGCCTTTACAGTCCTTAGGCACCTTGTCTAGGAAGACTAAAAAATATATTGTTCAATTTGTTCATGTTGGAAGGTTAGTTCTTCTCTTAATTTAAGCTTCTCACCTTCTAATATATTGTTCAATTTGTTTGTTTTGCAGTTGTAGAAAAGTGTTAAACATGAGGTTTTTAGTTCGGTGGTAATGTTGAGAAAGAGGAACATGTCAATTCAAAAATATCATCTTATACTTTTGCTTTGCATAGTTGGAAGTTTCTATCTTTTTAGTATACATGTTGATATCATTGTAAGTAAAAATATCTTTTTGAGAATGTATTGTAGTTCTCTTTTGAATTGAAAAATAATTGAAAAGTATATAAATTATTTTCATTTGTCTTTCTTTATGTTTATTTTTATATCTACAAATAATAATAATAATAATAATAATAATAATAATAATAATAATAATAATAATAATAATAATAATAATAATAATAATAATAATAATAAGATTGCTAATATGAAGACATTAATTAACTCCACAAGTGTTGTCAATTTAAGGACACTAAATATTTAAAGGTTGCTAATTTGGAGACATTAAGTGCACAAATGTTGTCAATTTAGAGACACTAAGTGTGTAATAGTTGCTAATTTGGAGACATTAAGTGCACAAGTGTTGTCAATTTAAGGACACTAAGTGTTTAAGGGTTGCTAATTTGGAGGCATTAAGTGCACAAGTGTTGTTAATTTAAGGACATTAAGTGTGTAAGGGTTGCAAATTGGAGACATTAAGTGAACAAGTGTTGTCAAGTTAAGGGCGCTAAGCTTACAAATGTTCCTAATTTAGGGATGCATAAATAAATAATGTCTTCAAATTGGAGACGCATAAGAAATAAATGTCCTAAAATTAAACACACAAATAAAAAAACGTCCCCACGTTAAAGACACTTATTTCAAAAGTGTCTTAAATAAATATTACCAACACATACATTTTGCGTCGCAAAAAAATGGGCGACATCACTTTTACCAACACAAGTGGCGACACTTATGATGCGTGGGTAAATTTTTTAGAGACACTAATTAATGTCGTTAAATAACTAAATTAATGTTGCTAACACACAATGTTTTGTAGTGGTACATAAATGAACACATATTGTAATTGTAAAAGGAAGTTGTATGTTTCTTTTTCTTAAAAAAGAAATTACATTTCTTGATCTAACATTCATTTTTGCACCAAGGCTCCGAAATGCATATTTTTAGTTTATCTTTGCATAGTTGGTATGGTTTTAACAGATTATTCATGTCACTGTGAATGATTTATGAGACAAATGTTTACACAAGCTGATCAGTACTGAATTAATCCCTCTATGTTCGGGTTGAGTGAAATCTCTAACAAAAAACTCATGGATTGTGCCCTCTACTTCAATCTAACTGCAACCAGGAATTTTCTTCATCTCCCCTTTCTTTCATTCTAAACCTAATCCTACATCCAACCCACATGAGTTTTTTTACATTAGATTAGTTGGACTATAAAACCAGTGGATTAGTTTTGTCAAAAAAAAGGCTTTGACGCCCTTTAATTGTTTTTGCTGTTATTAAATTTTGGTGTGTTTTTTATTTTTTTATTAAAAAAACTTCACATATCTTTTACTAACATAGCTATATGTCACTTTGAATTAAAACTATTTTAATCATTTTTATTTAATCAAGAATTTCAATAATGGCGGCTTTATTCACTTCAATAAAAGACATCAGAACAACCACCGAAGAGACACCTAAAGTAAGGACAAGAATTACAAAAAATGGTACTCGACTAATCCTGGAGATCATGATGCGCTCATCTCAATGGACATCATTTTTCTTGTTGAGAATGTAAGTATCTACTTCATTTTTTTCTTTTCAAATTATATATAAATGGTTAATTTTTTTAAATGCTTCATGCGTTAACTTGCAAGTAACAAACTTTTGGTAGAATGATAATATACAAGCGACAATCAAAAGTTATTTGGTTCAAGATTTTGACTACCTCGAAGAAGGAAAGGTTTGTGACATTTTAAACTTCATTATTGAAACAAAATATACTTACAAGGTTGTGAGCCACGACCATGGGATCTGCTTTACAATTCATACCTCTAAATTCGAAATAGTATAGTTTGAGGAATTGACACAGTGACAAGGCAATATCAATCAACTTTCAGATAATACAAATATCAATCAATAATCAAAATTCACTAATCCACTCATTTAATATTTTTTCATTATGTAACGGGTTCGTTCATTGCAGATGTAATAGGTCGTCTTGTTGGAATAAGCAATCTTGAAAAGTAGAAGGTCGGTGAAAATTTCGTACCAAAATTAGTTGTGCACATTCAGAAAAACAAATATAATCTTTTTTTTTTGGGTCATAAATATTTCTATGAAAAACGTAATTGATTGTATTTTAATTGCAATTTAACAATACTTTTTTTATATTGCAGCAACAAATAGTTGAAAGTAACTTTTTGAGGTCAAAAAGCAATCGAAGTGAATAATAAGTTAAACGATGACAAATCACCTAATTTGGTTATCATCATTACCTCAAGTAATTTCAAGATATATAGAGGTAATTACTAACATATCTTTTTTAGACACATGTGTAATGTCACTTATTCTATCATATTAAACTCTTTAGATATATTTTATTTAGATTTTTTTATCCACACAAATATTAAGATTTTTGACATCAGGTGAATTGACACTTTCCTCGTTGAATCCTACAAAGATTTACACAAGTCAAGATACTCAAGAAATTGCATCGTTCATGGAAGGTATACACAACTTTTTTTTTTCATATGAATTGTTCAGTAATTACTAAATTCTATTTATATAATAATATTTTTTTGCTAATTTATTCATATTCCGTGCAAGAAGCAACTACTTTATAGTAGAGGAGAAGTTGAATTGATTTAAAAGGAAAATGAAAAATTTAAAACATATGATAGCAAGGCGAAATTCATGACTGTAGAGGAAATCAAATTCCAAAGATCGAAAGATAAAGTAAGACATTAACATTTATGATAAATTCATATTATGATATTCTAATTATATTAAACTAATTATAAGTTCATTTTTCATTTAGACCTTGTATATTCTTTGCAAGGTAAAGATTACATCGATCAGTTCGAATGTTTCTTGGCATTACAATACTTGCAAATCACATTATGTAAAGTTAGTACTACGGAATTCAGAATACTATTGTTGTAATTGTCGAGGGTGTGTTACAACACAAAAACCAAGGTATTATCATATTTCTTATTTATAAAGATTCTCTACTATTGTAATAATTGTACAATAATATATTTTTTCTAATTTATGACAAATAAATTTATTTATAGATTCAAGTTGCAAGTGCATACTCAAGACGATTCCGGATCCGCAACTTTTGTTTTATTCAACAACATAGTGAAGAACATCATCGGTGATTCCACCGGAGATGAAATGTTGAAAAAAACATCATCGGCATGTCTTTCTAATTCAAAATACAAAACTACAATGCACATGCATGCACTACATATATTATATCATCACAAGTATTTTTAATCCATTTTATGCTATTTTATCTAATTTATTTTTACATGAATTGCTAGACATACAAAAATGTGAAACTAATGGAACTTTCATAGATTGTAGGAAGAAGTTTTACTTTTAAATAAGACTTACTGATTACAATTTAGATCAAGGGAGAGAAAGTTTCACAGTTGCAGAGATATGTGATGAAGAGTCTACAAATGATAATTGTCATAACGAGGTATTTCTATTGTTTTAGAATAACTTACAAAATTATGCGTACAATTAATGTACTATAATTTTTACATATTCTTTTCTCCTTGACAATAGGAGAAGTCATCAAATGACATTTTAAATAAAAAATACAAAGTGGACAAAGACAAAGAAATCAACATGAAGAGAAAAATATCGATAAAGAATCGAAAATGAATAAGCATTTAAAAAGATATTCGTACATTGAGTAAGTTATTAATTTGAAATTGTATATCATAAATTACTTAGTAATAATATTAATAAAAAATTAATGTTATGTATTTCTTTTACAGTGATGAAGAAGAGGAAGTAAAGTGATCAAATCATTGTAAAGAATAGACATTTTAGTTTTTGTGGTCATCTTTCAAATTTATTTAACATTCTATATTTACAATTATGAATTATATTTATTTTAAATTTCATAATACAAATTTTGTACAATCTTATTTATATTTCAAATTGATTGATTGATTTTTTTTGTTTAGTTTTGTTGTACTTATTCATAGTGTTTTAATAATTCTCTAAAGGTGCACATGCTTAGCACGTTATGAAAACTAGTATATATATATATATATATTAAAGTTGTATCTTGGGTGTGCCACGTGGCATTTTCGAGCTTTCTCGATGAACCATGTGGCATGCCTAATATGTAGCCTTATTCGAAACCTCATTATCTTCTTCTTAAAAACCTCATTAAACATCGCTAAATATAGAAATTAAATTGCCACATCATCACCTCTTTCGCTGTGTCATCAACTCCAACTCTAATCTATATATATATATATATAATAAGCCTACATCTTGAGTGTGCCACGTGGCAGTTTCGAGCTTTCTCATAGCGCCACATGGCATGCCCAATATGTAGGTTTTGTCAAGCTATATATGGTATGTGACACGTGCCGTCTTGGATCTTTCTCGACATGCCACGTGGCATTTAAAAATTGTAGGCTTATTATATGGCATCGCCACATGGCATATTCAAGATGTAGGTCTATTATATGGCATATACCATATATATTGTATGTGCCACGTGGCGATTTCGAGCTTTCTCGTATAGCCACGTGGCATGCCCAAGTTGTAGGTTTTATGACACGTATATATTGTATTTGATACGTGGCGATTTCAAGCTTTCTTAAAAAGTATGTTTCGACGACCTATATATGGTATGTGCTACGTAGCATTTTGGAGCATTCTGAACGCGCCACGTGTGATATCTAAGTTGTAAAAAATAATAAGACTTAAATTTTTATTTTGTAACGATTGCCCATTTAATTCATAGATTATGGCCCCTTAATTATTTTTGAATTTAATGCCCCTTAATTACTTTTAAATATATGGAGTATAAATTATGGACTTTTCAATCGGAATTTAAATTTGAAAAATTATCCCCCTTAATTGCTTTTAAATATAACGCCCCTTAATACATTTTTTCTTTCTTGCCCAAGTTCCTATTTGATTTTTTTAGGACAAATGGGTTCCTATTTGCTTATCAGATTAATGTGAACAATAGTAATTTACAGTAATTGTATGCAGTCATTTAAATTTAAAATTATTTAAAAGTGAAAAAAACCACTTGACATAAACTTTAAAATTATTTAAATATATGTACCCATTAAATAATTAATGAGCACATGTACTTATATGTAACATATACATAGTTTAATTAGCAGGTTAATTACTTAAATGTGAAAGCGAATGTAATGTTCTATCATCTACATGAATGTAACGTATTTATTGGATAATTTACTATATTTGTAAATGTGTTTAACGTTTACCCATTCAAATTTAGAATTATTTAAATTTGTATTAGAATTTTGTGTAACGTTTGATTATTTTTTTTGGGACTTTCAACTCCATGCAATGCAATGTACTCCCATAACTGATGAAGTTTAAATTTACTTAAATTTAAATGTGACCAAAAACCACTTAACATAATTGTAAATGTTATAAATTTGATTAGACATTACAAAAGTTTCTTTACCCACCTTTTATTAATCAAACTTTTTACAATTGTGTATTAATTTCATCATTTCAAATCTATATATACCATTGATTGTCAAGCTTGATCATTTGTCCAAGCACACTCAATCATTTGCCAAACACACTTGATTTGAACCATATAATGACGATCTACACGAAAATTGCACTACTTAATCAATCCGACGAAAGGCAACTTCAACAGACGGGTAATACTTGTAGGAGTGGGAGTCTATGAAATTGAACAACGAAAATTTGCTCGGCTTCAATTTGTTAATCTTCGATGAAGACGTAAGTATATTTGTTAATCCTAAAGTATAAGTATAAGTATATATTTTTAAATTATTTAATCTATTTAATTATTTGTATGTATTGTTGTAGGAAACTTTGATTCAGGATCATTTATAAAAACCAAGTGCGGAAATACAAGTTGTTGCTAAATAAAGGGATAATTTTTTATTCAATTAAGGAGAAAGCGTGTATTTTTTTTAAAAAAAAAACACAAATCTTGGTTCCATTAGTTTCAATTAAGCTCTTTATCTGTCTTTCTAAATAATTGAATCGTTTAGATGCATAAAAGATAAATCTTTTGAATGTCTTAGATTTGATACCTTCATTAGTGGGCTTTGATTTTTGAAATGTAATTAGTGACTCGATTGCTTTGATCCCAATCAATAATGTAAATTTTGTTTCTCTTTAGTTTTGAAATAATTTGACGTAGTACATTATATTGCTCTTTTTATGTGACGATTATTATTTTTTGTCTCCACACTATTTTATTTATCATTAAATAAAGCATTTTGATTTAAGAAGGCTATCAAATTCATTGATACATACAACGATGTGTAATTTAGTTGTTGTCTATATATTGAAATTCATTAATAGCTATGAGACAAGCAAGCAAGGTTCAAGTTTTATAGATTTTATTTTTTATTACTCTCTTTTGAGGGTTGATCTATCATTTACTATTAGTAAATCACTTGATTGTTTGTATGTGTTATCTCTTAAATAGATTGTGGTGCGACAATAATAATTCTATGATTACTTCGGACATGAAATGTATCAATTTTGTATTTTTTATTTATAACTATTAGATGATATTTTTTCTTCTCATCTTTAACCCCATCCAGAACCAAATATGTAATAATGTTATTATTTTCTTTACGTTCCTTTTCTCATCAATTTGTTTTTTGATTTGTATATTGATATATTTTTGTTAAATACTGATATTCAGTCTCTCCCGTGCTCGAAGCGATGGACAACGACTAGTATATATATATATATATAAGTTGTATCTTGGGTGTGCCATGCGGCATTTTTAAGCCTTCTCGACGAGCCACGTGGCATGCCCAATATGTAGCCTCACTCAAAACCTCATTACCTTCCTTTTTTAAAACCCCATTAAACATCTCTAAATATAGAAATTAAATCACCAAATCATCTCTTCTTTCTCCGTGTCATCAACTCCAAGTCTAATATATATATATATATATATATATATTTATATTTATTAAAGTTGTATCTTGAGTGTGTCACGTGGCATTTTCGAGCATTCTCGACGAGCCACGTGGCATGCCTAATATGTAGCCTTATTCAAAACCTCATTACCTTCATTTTTTAAAAACCCATTAAACATCACTAAATATAGAAATTAAATCCCCGCATAATCACTTCTTTCACCGTGTCATCAACTCTAAGTTTAATATATATATTAAAGTTGCATCTTAAGTATGCCATGTGGCATTTTCGAGCCTTCTCGACGAGCCACGTGGCATGCTCAAAATATAGCCTTATTGAAAACCTTATTACCTTCTTTTTTTAAAACCACATCAAATATCACTAAATATAGAAATTAAATTGCCACATCTTCACATCTTTCATTGTGTCATCAACTCCAACTCTAATATATATATATATATATATATATATATTAAAGTTGTATCTTGAGTGTGCCATGTGGAATTTTTTAGCCTTCTTGATGAGCAACGTGGCATGCTCAATATGTAGCTTTATTCAAAACCTTATTACCTTCCTTTTTAAAACCCCATTAATCATCACTAAATATATCAATTAAATCACCACATCATCGCCTCTTTGGCCACGTCATCAACTTCAACTCTAATGGGAATAAACCTACATCTTACACGTGGCATCCCCGTCGCTACACCATTAACTCTTTTGCCACATCATTAACTCCAACTCTAATGAGAATAAAATAACATCATGCATTGTCATGTGACACATTTATAAGCCTACCTTTTGAGTTGCCTTGTGGCTTTTTATCAAGCTTCATTCTCACCATATCATCCATTCTTCCACCACGTCATCAACTCCAACTCTAATATATATGTATTTATATATTTATTAAGGCTACATCTTGCGTTTACTTTTCTTTTCTCTTCAAAGTTATTTTCGTTTAGTTATACTTTGATGTATTTTGAATTAATACTAATACTTTGTTTCTTCTGCGCGCGTAGCTCAGGACAATGACTAGTTTATATATAAAGTGGTTCACCTTAAGAACTTCTACTTCCCCTAGTTATACCACACATCCACCTAAGTATCCTCATTTCCACTACATTCACTTTATGTAGTTGTTGTTGCTTTATCGTCCAACCTTCACTTCCATAGAGCATAACTACCTAATTGCGGTCCCATAAAACTTTATTTGAACATGGTAGGCATATTTTTATCATAGACCACACCTCTTGCACTCCTCCATTTATTTCATGATGGACTAAATATTACCCAGAGGTCAAATATTTATATATATATATAGTGATTCACCTTAGGAACTTCTACTTCCTCTAGTTTTACCACACATCCACCCAATTATCATTATTTCTGCTTATATTCATTTTATGTAGTTGTTGTTACTTTTTTGCCCAACCTTCACTTTCATAGAGCAAGGGGTGGCAAAATGGATCATGACACGATAACTCGACACACTTAACATGAAGATTAACGATTTCGGGTTTGAGCATATGCAAGTTCATGTTGTAAACGTGTCAACCTGTTTATGACATGTAATAAATGGGTCATGTCATGGGTTGACACGCCAACCAATGACACGAATCGCCAATTATAAGGAAACTTATATACATATATATAAATAGTTAATAAAGTAAAATATTTATTTCTTATCTATATCTTCTATATGAGCATACTTTCCATATATATCAATTTTGACTTTTTTTTCTCAATTAAAATGTATAACATAAACATGGACACTTGTTTTTGTTCAAGTTATAATTAGAATTTTGTATATAAATAATTTGGTATAACTTTTGAAAATAACAAAATAACACTATCTTTAATTTTAGTATGCAATAAGTTTCCTAGTCGATCTAGTTAGATCACTAAAGTCTATTTGTCTTTTATGGGAGAATATCTTAATATATATGAGAACCTTTCATCTTTTTCATCTCTTTCACTTTATTGTCTTATAGCAATCCATTCAACTTAACAGGTTATACTTGTCCTGTCGTGTCAACTTGTTCAAAATTTGTAGCGTGTCGTGTCAACCCGTTAATTATATGGGTCTTGTTCATGTTGACCTTAATTGGGTCATCTGAGTGGTCAACTCGACACTAACACGATCCGTTAACCCGTTTTCCACCTCTACTAGAGCATAACTGACCTGATTACTATCCCATACAATTTTTATCTGAACTCGGTAGGCATATTTCTATCATAAACCACACTTGTTGAACTCCTCCATTTATTCCATTCAGCTTGAATTCTGTATAACATCGTTGTCAATATTATCATCATTTTGTATGATTGATCCTAGATATTTAAAGTGGTTCACCTTAGGACCTTCTACTTCCCCTAGTTTTACCACTTCATCATTTCGATGTCTAGTATTTCTTTACTTATAGTGCATGTATTCAGTCTTTGTCATACTCACCTTAAAACCCATATGGCTTATTTGTTTCACATTCTTAGGTCGAATTAGCATCACTGGACTGGCTACTCCAGTGTTCTCTTGGAGAATTAACTAGTTCACAAGACTATTTAAAAACTAATATAAGTGACTAAACTAAACCATTCTTTCTTGTGTCACTAATTAGTTCGAATGGTTGGGCTTGAAACATTACCAAAGTACCCCTCCATTTTAACCAAATCGTTCATATTGACTAGCAGAGTCGATTTCTTTGATGGTGTCTTGGGGGATACTACAACCAACTCGTTCATGTTGATGTTTTCTGATCGTGTGTAGATCATGTTGTTCTCGATTTGACAAATATCTTAAATCTCTGATTGCCCATTGCACATTCTTTGATTTAGTTGTGTATATATTTCTCAAGATCTCTAATGTAGAATAGTTTGCATTCTCAATTTTAGACAAATGTTTATAAAATCAATCAAGTTGAATGGCATTTCATTCATTCAACTAAATTCCATGGTTTACTATAAAATGTTAATCCCAAGTTTGCTTGTTATACTTTCATTCATCTGCACATGATTTCCTCTTCCCCTAAAAGGCATTATCTTCCCAATTCTCTCTTGTTACACATATTTCACTAATTTTAAGTAGTTCTAATGGTTGCCCTATCCCAACCCCCAAAATGTTTTCTAAGTTAAAAGTCCACCCTTCAAAGATCTTCTTCAAAATGCAAGAACAACAACACTAATATAGATAGATATAGATTAAACAAGAAAATCTAGCAAGACAAGGCAAAAAACAAGAGTAGAGTTTTTTTGTTTACACACAAAACATGGAAACCAAGAAATATATATTAGAGCGATGAACTTGTGAGAGGTGAAGATCGTGGGAGAGATGTCGTCCTCTTCTCCAGCTATCAACTTGTGAGAGTTGAAAAACCGTGATAGATCTATGAAAATCGAATAGGGTTTGTGTTTTATCTGATTTTGATATGGGGATATTGAATTGGAAGGCATGTTGGTCATTCCACCAACAACTAAAAATTTAATCCCAAGCTTAACACACCCAACCGAACAAGTGTCCTAATTGGGACTAATCACTTAACCCAAGCCACAACCCCATGTATAACTTAATCTCATACACACAAGACTATTATATTTGTGAAGTGAACATGCCATTAGACTTTAATGTATTCCTCCAAAAGTTTAATTTCTTATCTACACCTTTTTTTTCATCTATTAAGACAATATCATATGCAAATAACATACACCATGATATATCCTCTTGAGTTTTCCTAGTTAGTTCATCCATAACTAGCGTAAAATGATATGTGCTTAAAGCCTATCCTTGATGTAGTCCAATCCTAATGAGAAATTATGTTATAGTTCATCCAAATGTCTTTATACTCATTATTGCTCCCTCATACATATCCTTAATAATGTCTATGTGTCATCTAGCATGCACTCATTTTCTTTCTAGAATCCACTAAATAACATCTCTAGGAACCCTAGAGCAAATGCATCGAACAAACAACACATGCACACAATTGACATAAAGTTTTATATGGTTCGGTGCTTCAATCCATGGCAGAGAACTCATAGATTTTATAAATTTGAAAGATTGCAAAAGTATCCAACTTTCTCACTCTCAACAAGAACATTAATAACTCTCAAGACATTATTTAAGACCTTTCCAAATTAATAAACTACCATACTTATATACTTTAGGGTTTCAGAGTTGTACTAAGAGACAAACCATGTTATATTAGGAGTCTATTTAACTTAATAACTAGGTTTTACTAACTAGGTTAATCTAAACCATACCCATATTGGTTAAGTACTGACCCACATTCAAGCCAATATCAATAAATCTCCACCTTTGATTGAATCCTTTAACTTTCCTTAAAACCTCACTATGCAATTTCCTTTGATGTCTCCGGACTCCTTCGAACTCCACCTAAATGTAGGCAACCATTTAACTTCCTCATTGGAACTTCACTCCGAATCCCATATGTCACGCTGATTGTAAATGCAACAAGACCTGCATGATCGTATCTATCCATAGCCTTTATTTTCCTCTTTGGTTGATCCCTAACAATAATAGATGGCTAATCATCAACATATCTCTCCAGTATCTGACATATGTCTTGCGCTCCACCAACACTTAGCCATTGAGAAACATTCTTCTTTATATTTCTTCTATCATTAGTTTCAGACTTCATCTGTTCTTCGACTCTTTGACCTTTCTATGGACCACTTTTGACACTTTTAGGATTTAATAATGTCGCCTCATGATCCCTACTTATCATAATCTTTTTCATGTTGGGACACCATAACTTGTACCCTTTCACTATATGCATGTAACTTATGAAAATGCACTTTTTTAATCTTGGTTCAAGTTTACCTTCATTCATATGAGCATACGCGGGACAACCAAACAATCTCAAATCCTAAAAACTAATTGGGGGCTTAGTATATATCTCTTTATAAATCTTACACCCAATCAATGTGGATGGCGATCGATTCACCAAATAACAAGTTGTGCTGACAGCTTCTGCCTAATACTCCTTTTAGTAATCCAATATTTGAAAGCATGCACCATGTTCTCTCCATTAATGTTCTATTCATTTGTTATGCAAGTCTAGTCTACCAAGGAGTATATCAGACTATGTGGTGTTCGCAATCTCTTATCAATTGAGAACCTATAAAAATCTCCCTTATAATACTCAAAGCCATTATTAGTTTTCAGTCGCTTGACTTTCTTGTCAGTTTACATCTCTATCAAAGTTTTCCACTATTTTAATTTTCCAAACACTCCATTTATCTTCTTCAAGATGAATATTCAAGTTTCCTTAGAGAAGTTATATATGAAAGTCAACATATATTTACCACTACTTAGATAAGGAACTAGAGGACCCTAAAGGTCTGAATGGATGTAATCTAAAGTAACATTTATGTGATGCGCTGCAGTACAAAACTTGACTCTGCTTTATTTTCCAAGCATACAATGCTCTCATAAATCAAGCTTACATGTTTCTCCCCAACCAATAGCCTTGCTTGCTCAATCTTATCAATCTTGTCTCTATCATATGACTTAATCTCATATGTCATAACCTATTGGTATGTGTCTGTCTCTGTAGATGATACCATTACATTACCCAAAATGGTACTTTGTTTCAATGTATATATGTCATTCACTTTTAACCCTTTCATCATGACTAGAACACCTTCAGGTATTGTCTTCACTTTATTATGTATTTTCATTCTACAACTAATGGAGTCAAGCAAGCCCAAAGAAATCAAATTCTTTCTCAGATTAGGAACATGTTTGACATCTGTCAATATTCTCAATATTTCGTTATGTATTTTGATTCTAACTATTTTAATTCCTACAACCTTACAGGTTGCATTATCCCCCATCAAGACTTTACCCCCATTAATAGACCGCTAACTGATAAATTAGTTCCTATTAGGGCACATGTGATAAGAACATCGCAAATCTAATTTCCACTCACCTCTCAAAGTTGTAATACTAACTAAAAGAACATATTTTTGTGTTAGTAGAGCTAGTAGTAGAGCAATATGAGAGAAACCCTCGACCAATCACAGGAAATAACTTGCTAACCTCATAAAAATTTAAGTCTCTGACACTGTGGTATGAGTAAGAAAATCCTAGATTGCCTTAACCTTTAATGAATCAATAGATGTGCTTTCAGCATTAACCACATGTTTAAGTAATCCGACCTTTGAATACCAAAATTCACACTTACTAAATTTTGCACATAGTCAATTATCTTTCATAGTCTGCAATGTAACTTTAAGGTGGTGCGAATGCTCATCCCGAGTCTTTGAATATATCAAAATATTATCGAAAAACATGATGAAAAACTTGTCAAGATAAGGTTTTAATACCTTTTGCATTAAATCCATAAACAGAACAAGAGCATTAATGATTCCAAATGACATTACTGTATAATTGTAGTGCTTGTACTAAGGACTGAAAGTTGTCTTCGAGATATCCTCATCCCTAATCCTTAACTAATGATAACCAAATTTGAAATCAATATTCGAGAAATATATGGCTCCATTCAAGTGATTAAATAAGTTATCGATTTTAGGCAATGGATATTTATTCCCGATAGTTACTCAATTGAGCTGCCTATAATCGTACGCATACATTCCATAATTTTTCTTCACAAAAAGAACTGGTGCTCCCCAGGGTGACATACTAGGATGGATAATTTCTGTAACAATTCCTCAAGCTCAGTCTGCAACCCACGTAATTCCTTTGGTGCCATACTGTACAGAGAAATAAATATGAGTTTGGTGCCAGGAATAAGATCAATGATGAAATTAATGACACATGGTAGTAGAGGTCCAAGCAAGTTTGAAGAAAAAAATCTCAAAAACTCATAAACTACTACTGAGTTCACCAAAAGTAACAAACCCTGCCATTACCTCTAAATCTTGAGGAGTAGCCTTTTTGCCATGAGTTGCGAGTTGTAAGGAATATAACCTTTATAAACTATAATTTCCAAAAGTTTTGGAATCTAAAAAATTACTAATTTATGGAAATAGTCAATACTAGCATGGTATGCTACTGACCAATCCATTATTAGCAATGCATCATATTCCAGAAATTCCATAACCCTTAGATCAATTGGGAACTCATTCTCCCCAATTTCGACAACACATCTTTCACGGATCAAGTTAGTTTAAACTTTCTCACTCGATGATGTCCTTAAAACTCAATAATGTACTGACTCTAACAAGTTTCAATTTCACCTCATCAACCATTACACCTACAATAAAAGAAACTGTAGATCCAACATCAATTAAAACATGCATATCTCAACTTTTAAAATACCTTCCACTAATCTCCTCGTTGCCTTAGGATCAACCTTTGTCATTGCATAAGATTGATTAGCAATCCGCATCACACTGCTTACTAAATAAGTTAGAGGTGTAGGATAGTTCCTGTGAATGTGGCCTGACTGAACACACTGATTACAAATTATATTAGGCTTATGTATCACTCCACTAGCTTGAGAAATCTACCAAGAATTGCTTGCTCTAGGACTAGCGTGACCCTCTCTTATGCATCTACCTTATGAGTGAGCTGGTGGTGGTAAATGTAGTTTTACCACTGAAGATTGTGAAATAGATGGTGTCTCAATCAATGCGTTAACATATACCGTTCCTTGTGGAACTGATCGAACTGGTGCCACAAAAGAAGAAGAACCATCTGTTGTAGTTTTCCTCTTTTGTTTCCACATAAAATCCCAGTTTCTCTTACTTCAAGATGATTGAGTTGGCTGAATATGAACCAACTCCTGAGTCCTATAACTGCCCGGATAATAGGGAGTTGGTGGTGGAACTATCAATTTCTTTGGTAGTCGGGCTAATACGACTGCTTCTACCTCTATTACACTCTATAAAATGAATGTATAACTAATATGAGGATTAGATTGAACTACAACTCGTATCTTATAATTCTACCCATTTAGGAACATGTTGGTTTTGCTTTCCTCCTATTCTATCATTTTTGGAGCAAACTCGCTCAATTTTGTGAACTTTTACTTGTATTCCCTCACAAACATACTTCCCTGCCTCAACCTAATGTATTCAGGCTTCTTCCTATTCCTGACTGACATTGAAAAGTATTGCATATAGAATATGGTCCTGAGTTGTGGTCAAGTAGAGAGAGTATTCCTTCTCTATCTAAGAATTCCACCACTTTCGAGCAGACTCAATCAAAAGAAATGTGACCAGTTTGACCTTAAACTGGTTCTCAACATCAATGACAACAAAGTGTCGTTGTTTCATCTCAAGAATCCAGGTCTTAGCTGCTCCATCCTTCATAGTGCCATTGAATCTAATGTCTTATATTATAAACTTCCTCGTGTTTTTAAAAATGCAACCTTCTTAGAATCTACTAGCAATATTGCAGCTGTCTTAAGCACCTGAATATGTGCTACCACTGGTTGTGCTAGAGCTGCTAATGTCTTAGCTCCACCTTCAATCCAACTAACTAGGGACTTGTTGTAAATTGTGTCTCAAGTCAATGTGTTAGTGATCCCATATATAGCATCATTATATATTGCCATAAGCTTCGCTTAAGATTTCATCGGTTCTCTCATATACTGCTCAATCTTAGACTTATTGTATCATCTCTTATTTCGATTAAGGCGATACTCAGCCTGAAACCTAATCAAACTTGATACACTAGCTAGACTTAATTAGAGTCGGATGCCTCTTCTTCCACACCCGATAAACTCAACCTGTATATCGATATCGAAATAAAGATCAAAGTATACGGAATGAAAATTAAAGCTTTTTCGATAATATAAATGATGTAGATAAATTCGGAGTTTATCAAAATCAAAATATAATTACAAAACCTCCTAACTCTGTTATATTACAAGAATGTAATTCAAACAGTATATATACACACACACGCGCCCGCACGCAAACACACACATTAAAGGGATTCATTACATTATCGAAAGTATATTAAAACTCCTAGGCCTTCTATTTCCTTTTAGGTGAAACACTAGGCTGAGAACTTGAAAAGTTAATTTAGGTTGAGCACTTGAACTTGATCGGTTTGTAAGAACTCACACACTATCAACATTTCATATAATAATCAAGAAGTGATATACAATAACAACATGAACCAAAAATAGCTAATTGGATCATGAAAAGCATATAATCCAATAGATAAATGGATGCAAGTCAAATAATTAATGACTATTACACCGTGATTCCCATTTCATTTGTAAAAACTAGGGTCAATTATCCACTGCACCATTAATGATTGTTAGACCAACACATTGGTGAAGCACCGTCTAGCCAATACATTAATGCTCAATTGGTCTATCCTAAACCCTTTAATGAATGTGCAATCCATGTAACCTATTTAGCTGAGTATGATTTAACATATAGGCTTGGAACTAAACCCATATGCGACAACGCGATAACCACAATTGCTATCTCCCCAAACATCATCAACCCTCTCAATATAATCAAAATACATTTCGGGGTGACACCGTGATAAGTCTCCTTACTAACATTTTGCATATAGTTACGGTTCTTTGTACCTTTGCAGGCACTTTGTGACGGCCCCTCTCCTAATCTAGGGCATCGCCCGGACCTAATCTCGTAATTAAGCCCTAATCATATCCACGTAGGACTTGACTACGTATTAGTCAGCCTTTACAACCTAAACGCATATTTTCTCCTATTCAGGATAAGTAATACACTAGTCCTACCAGTTTATAAAATTTAGAGTTAATTAAATTTTTTTTATTAAATTAATTAATTAGCGGAAGTCTTATTGATTATGCATAAGCAATTAGTAACTTATGTAGAAGCCATTTATAAAATCCTAAGTATGGAAAACCAGGAAATGACATTACATATATAAAGTCCTCAAAATGCAGTGAAACAGTAAAATAGTGTAAGTCAAGTCGGGGAAACTAACGCTCAACCCAATATACGACCACAAATAGTATTTGAAAGACATATAACATATACAATCAAAATACCAAAATAAGACCTACAATCGACGCAGTGACGCGCCGCAGGCTCAGGGATAATCACCGATCTTCTCTTTGCCACGGTCAGTAGGTAGATGGCTCTGCACCTACCGTCATAAAAAGGACGGTGAGTACATGAATAAAATAGTAATCCCTGATGACAAGTTTAATTTGCATTCCAAATATTCAAATGGTATTTAAAAGCATATAAATGGAAAAAATGGAAAATAAATCTTATGCGAGTAAATACCAGAGTTAAACAAGTGATACTGACACTAGGCTAAGTAGCTGTGATTTAGGTCCGATCGACAGTGAAACATGTCACTTCGACTCAATAATCATATAGCACAAGTGACTCTAACCCAAGTGTTACCAGGGACTCTAACCCCGATGTGTAGACCACCTCAGTGACTCTAACCCCAAGTGTCATATAGTGTCAAGAAACACGTGCCGACATCCCCAGGGACTCTAACCCCGTGAGTCGCACACACCTCGATCGAGTACGGGACCTAAATACAAAAATAACTTTTTAAATTTTTAGAAATACCAAGTATGGATTGTCAAGACATAGGCACATCTACATACCTAAACAAATAAGGAATACAAGTCCTCTTAAACATTTATAAGATATTCACTAGTCTAATAGCATGCTATTTATCATTCAATTCACATTTAAAACAACAAGAATATACATAGCATGTGATAGAATCAATGAATCAAATCAAATGAATGGATATCATGCAAACTAGACTCATCAAGTGAACATAAACACAAATAACACCTAATGTAAGAATACAAAGGCAAAATAGTAAAAAATAATATGCAAGGACAAAAATTAATAGAAATGAAATGCCAAGTAAAGTTCTCATTCGGTATACTCATAACAACAAAGTAAAGTCATAGCTTTACAGGCCTCTCGATACTCCAAATCTTGTATTCGCTCTCCCGTACCCTTTTCTTAGGTTCCTGAGTTTGGTGTCTCATTAGTTCAAATATAGTGGGTTTAAGCTCAATTTAGTGGTGTTTATTGTGTACTCAAATTGGTTTAATAGACTTTAAATCAATCTTCCTAAATCAGCTCCTAAAGACTAAATTAAGTTTCAATTTTAGTCTTATATTTTAATGTACTTTTAGGCATGAAATGGTCCAAATATCCAAATCCTCCATTAGTACAATTATTTTTGGTCTCTCTCTTAGCTTTCCAGAAAAGTTTAGTTTGCAAAATTCTGATTTAAAATGAAAGAGATGTTATGATTTTACTAAACATAGGTCTAATTGGAATTCAATCCGACCAGCGGATTTAGAAAACTTATTTATCCTAATCTATAGTTCGTAAAAATGTTAGTTTTGGTCACAAGACAGAAAATATACTCACATATAATATACTAAAAGATCAGCTCATTTGGATAAGTAGTTAGGGAGTTATGCCCTTAACAAGTTTAGTTTCAAAAAATTCCATAGTTGTAGAGCATGACTGGACATAAAAACATTTGAATCAAATACCTTTATTTAAGCAACTTTATTCCCCTTTAAATAAGCTTTCAAATGCCACTAGTTTGAATCAATTTAGGTCTAAAATGAGCAAAATATGACCAAATTACCCAGGTTGATTCCAAATACAACATGCAGTATTCTAGTTTTGGTGTTGCAATTTCAAAAATTCATATCTTTATGATTTCAAAACCAAATTAAGAACTTCAAAATAGCTAGATTATCAGCTTGAAATGAGGAGTCTAAATATATAAATCAATTGCAAATACTCAAACATCTACTATCTGAAATTAGCCTAAAACCAAAATTTGTTCTAATTTCAACTAAAAAGATGTGTGCCTCGTTGATGTAGCACGCTAGCTTGAGAATTTCCCACTAACTCCCATGGATTCCTTCAACACCTTGATGATTCACTCATCTCCAGCAATTCCTTCTTCTTCTCCAGCAAAAATGAATGGGTGATTGGTTTGCATGTTGTTTGATCACTAATATTATATATTATGGTGATGTTCCTTCATAACACTTGATCTCCATGGATTTATGTATCCCGAGGAATATCTAATAGTCCACCTCTTGCCATATATCTCACTAACTCCCACTAACTAAACCTCAAGTGACACCATTTCATTACTCACCTAGTTCCTAGATGTGCCAATGTGTATCTCTAGATCAATATTATGTTTTCCATTTAATTTACTCATCTATATGCCTTTAATTTGATTTACATTAACAACACAACCATAGGCTTATGAGTAATTCCTTATTTCATATTAGTATTAAATAAGACTTACCAAAACGCTAACTACCTGGTTCCCCGGCTCGCACGCTACTTGAGGCGTGTCCCTGCTCTCTTCTCGACACCTACAACTGCATAAACCGACTTAGTAAGTCTACACAATACATAACACTAGGCATACATTAATACAAAAATACAATATACCTCGCCCACGTACCTAAGTCGGTGCACGTATCACGGTGTAGGTCCCACGTTAAGGGTCAATGATTCTGATTAAGAAATTAAAATGGGGTTAGAGATTTGGGTCGTGACACACTTGCAGCATAGACTTAAGCGGTATCAAATCAAGTTGGAGGACATACTCGTGGTGGGATGGATTTCTCTTCGTGGATGCATTATTTTCGTCAACCGTAATCACCTTTTTCTTCTTGGATGGTTGTGATGCATTTCGTGCTTGTTTTAATGTAATTATTCCCCTTATCTTAATGTTCTCCTTTGACACCATCAATGATGAAGATGAGAGACAACTAATCTCACGAGTTGTTGCACAATCCTCATTCGTGAGTCTTCATTATCCACGCTTGCAAACCACTCGATCCCTTTGAATTTCCTCCTTAAAATTGTACTCCCTTCGATTCACGGCTTGCTCAGGATTCATGCTCAACTTTTGCCAATGTAGGTGAACATCTTTAAGTAGTATTGGCGAACCCTCTAATTGATGACTAGAGATTTCATGGGCACATGGAAGACCGTAGGTCATGTGCAAAACACAATCACATCTTATCGGATCGGTATCAATATTTTCGGAGCGTTCGAACTTAGTGCGAATTTTGTCTAATGCATATTACGAAACAAAGCCTCGCAACATACGGTGCAATGGATGACCAAACCCGTGTTGCACGACATTCAGACTTGTCTCAAAAGACGCCTTGATAACATTATGTTGCCCTTCAACGAAACTATTAGTAGCTCGCCACAAATCATTTTCCAATACGTTTTTTAAGGGCATTATGTGCACTTTCAACTCTCCCGGTCGTAAAATATCCAAGGTGCATTGTACGGTCTGTCCATGCTTTAACAAACTTTTCTTTGTATTCCCTAACCCATGTGTCCATCAAGTAATCACGCAATCCTTGTAGACAAGCATACTCGGTGACCAAATTAGTCATCCTCATATTAAACAAGTCTTCAGAAGTGGCGTTTATCAAAGCATTCCATTGAGTCAGGAAAAGGTTGAAGTCTTCGTTCCATTTAAAATATTTTTTTTCCTTTCACTGCCATGCCCTTATTAATGTGTCAAGTACATAGAGGATGAGTTGACATGGGAAATACCATCTCAATT
This sequence comes from Stephania yunnanensis, assembly GCA_039657365.1. Classification (NCBI taxonomy): domain Eukaryota; kingdom Viridiplantae; phylum Streptophyta; class Magnoliopsida; order Ranunculales; family Menispermaceae; genus Stephania; species Stephania yunnanensis. Next base: position 43,969,883 of record CM077585.1, on the reverse strand, counting down.
GCCGCCATCAATCCCAACTCTCTATCATTAAGTATCACATATGGTTTCGACCATCCATCCATAAGGTCATTAACGTTCTTCAACGCCCAAATGTAGTTGTCTTTCTTCTCTGATGACATAAATACAAAACCAACGACAAACGATAACCTAGTCGATGTCACACCAACGATCTCTAGCAAATGCATATGATATCTATTGGTCTTGTACGTGCAATCGAATAGCAACACTCAAAGGAAACATCTTAATAACTTGATGGAGTCTGGATGAGCCCAAAAGAAGTTTTCACCATATCCGTTCCCTCTAGTTTTTATACCACAATATATAATCTTTTGTGTCAAGCAAATGCATGAATTGCTGCATTTGTGATCTCCCGCCAGCTTCATCAAACCTAATTTTTTACCTTGCATTGTATATCATACGCATAGTTGATGAATTTGGTATTTTCATGTTCTCTACCCTCTTCTTTATTGTGTCCAAAATCTCTCAAGACTTGACATTTCCGTCCATCATTTGTACTACCACCTCACGTTCTTCTAGTTGTAATCGACTTGCGTATATATGAGAGCCTATATCGTGGTGTGACACCCACACACCATTGTCACACGTCATAACCGATCTTCGTGTTCCTTGATACTTATTGTAAATAGACAACCACATTTTTGGTCTCACATTCGGGCCTTGTTGTCCCCTTCAAAACCTCTCCTTGTTCATCACATACGATTCTTTCAATCACAATGTTCGTATTTCTACTAGCTTTCAATTTTCCAACTTTTTGAACACTACCTCTATAACTACCCGACCTCTCACACCCCATATTCACCCTTCCACGACAACGACCATCACCCCCTGAATTAGACCCTTTTCGTGATAATAACGAATCCTTTATCATATCTCTGACTTTGAACCCATCTAACCGACTCAACCATACTTCCAAATTTCATGTCTGTTGTGAAGTCGTCGGCATAGTCAAAATAGGTAGTATAATCCAAATTTCCCTGTCAAATAGTAAATCATTGTATTAAATTATATGCTCAAACAAGGAAAACAACAAAATTCCAAAAATTCCACAATTTACGTCGATCGGTCATATCCGACCGAATAAAGTCCTTTTCTCGGTTGTACATGAAAAAAAACACTAATTAGCTCGGTTGGTATAGATCGAGTATTACCTTTTTGATCGGTTGACACTTACCAAACCAACCTTTCCAAACTCTTCTATTATCGTTAGGCAAGTACCTGACCGAACAGACAGTCTTCGCTCGGCCTTGCGTGGCCGAACAAAAGGCAAAAATTGGGTTTCAAAATTTCAAAAAACCGGTTAATCACTCAACAATTACCTATCCTCCATGTTTTAAATCCACTGCTCCTTCACGTCAACCTTCCATTACTTATGGTAAATTGTCAGCACCAACAAATAAATAAATCCCTATCAAAATACAAAAATTTGTTCAAACAATATCAACTCCTTTACAAAAATGACCTAAAACACCATATACCAACATCAACTATGACGAGGAAGACTTACAATGCTCTGATATCTCAACATTTGCTTCGTTGGTTGTCTTCGTCGGTTGTCGGAGGGGATCGTCGAAATCAATGTTCAATCAATGTGGGGTGCATAACGATGGCATGAAAATGGCAGGAAAGGTATCGTGAGAATGGTGAGGGATAAGGAAGTCATTTCATTTAGGGTATATTGCAAATACAATAAAAAAAATTCTAATGGTTTGCACATAGTAAAATATGGGGTAGCTAGGCCAGTTTTCAAAAGATGGCACCTTCCAAGTGAGAGTAGGCAACAAAGTAGCAGTGGATCACTGTACAAACATCAACAATTATAATACAATGGCGAATGGAATAAGTTGTGTTAAATGTACCTCCGTAGATCAAACATTTTGCCTAAAGACTCGCGAGATGGTGTATGCCATTCAAATCAAGACTGATAGAAAGAGGGCTTCAGATTGATAAGCTGTGTATATGCTATGGAAATGACACAGAGTCCCCAAGCCACCTTTTACTCGATTGCCCCGCGAAAAGGGAACAATGGTCATCAACCTTTGTGGATGTTACGTTTAGAGACACCGCAATGACACACTTTATTAATCACTTTAATAAACTCGTTAATTACAATGCGGGGGTTTAAATCTAATTTATAGACTCACATAAACATAGTCCTAATCCAACTAGGAGATCCTAAATAGACTCATACTCTAACTCGAAGTCCTAATTAAACTCAAACATTAATCTAATTTAGATTACAACTCCAACATCCCCCCATAATCTAAATTACTTATCTGAATTAAAAAAAACAAAACATCATCCCCCATAATTCAGATTGGACAAACCCCAATCATAGCCTTTAACTTCATGAAAGATTCAATCTTCAATGCCTTGGTAAACAAATCTGCAACTTGATCATCTGATTTGTAGTATACCAGCTCTATCTCTTTATTCTCCTCCTGATCACGTAGAAAGTGATATCGCATATCAATATGCTTACTCCGACCATGTGTAACTGGGTTTTTCGCTAAATCAATAGCCGAAACATTATCAACATAGATTGGTGTAGGACCATTACACTGAAAATGGATTTGAGATAATAACTTTCTCAACCGAATAGCCTGACATGCACTGGAAGATGCCGCAATGTACTCAGCCTCACAAGTAGACAACGCAACAATAGACTGCTTCTTCGAAGACCACGAAAAAATTTTAGAACCATAATAAAAAGCATAGCCAGAAGTATTTTTTCGATCATCGTGGTCTCCTCCCCAATCACTGTCAGAATAGCCAAACAAAGAACTATCCTTCAAAGTGGAATAAAATAACCCATGATCAGTAGTTCCTCGAATATAACACATAATTCTCTTTGCTGCAACCAAATGAGATTGTCGAGGGTGCTCCATGTATCTACTGAGTAATCCAATGTCATAAAGAATATCAGGTCTAGTGCTAGTCAAGTATCTCAAACCCCAACTATCTGCTTGAAATATGTCGAGTCAACTGGTGCATCCGCTCCAGTTTTGGACAATTTGGTACCAACCTCCACGAGTGTAAAGGCAAGATTACAGCTAGACATCTCAAATTTCTTTAAGATCTCAGCTGCATATCATTTCTGACATATAAAAATGCCTCCATCTCGCCGATTGACCTTAATGCTTAGAAAGTATGACATTAGACCAACGTCCGTCATCTCAAACTCTTGCATCATAGCTGCCTTAAAGTCATCAATCATGTTCTTGATGTCTTTTCCAGTGAAAATTAAATCATCAACATAAAGACAAACTATCATTGCAGTACCAGTAGAAGCATCAATCTTCACATACAAGGCATGCTCATATACGCATTTTTCCAGTCCATAAACCTGAAAGAATTCATAAATTCTTTAATTCCAAGCTCGCGGTGCCTGTTTTAAACCATAAAGTGCCTTATTCAGCTTATAAACTTTTTCTTCACTGCCCTCTTGAAAATATCCCATTGGCTGCTTGACATAAACTACTTCATCTAAGTAGCCGTTTAGAAAAGCTGATTTCACATCCATCTGGTGAGCTTTCCACCTTCTTTGGGCAATAATGGCAATCAATAATCGGATAGTCTCAATGCGAGCAACTGGAGCAAACACTTCCCGATAATCAAAGCCATGCCTCTGCTCATATCCTTTAGCCACCAATCTAGCTTTGTAATGCTCCACGTCTCCATTGGGTTTCCTTTTTGTCTTGAAAACCCATTTGTCATCAATGACTTTTTGACCTTAGGAATATCAACAAGTTTCCAAGTGGCATTCTTCTCAATAGCCTCGATTTCAGAATTCATAGCATCAACCCAACATCTATCTCGCATGGCTTCATTAAAGCTAATAGGGTCTGAATATGCAAACATGGCATAATGAACTAAATTTCCATCATCATCGATCGCAACATCATAGGTAACTTGACAATCCTGAAGGTGAGCTGGCAGCCTAAGATTCCTCTGTGGTCTATCACTCGTACTATGGAGTCTAATACTTGTACTAGTCGAGACAGAGCCAGTGTAGGAGAAATACTTGTTGAAGTAGAAGCCTCGTCATTAAACCCAATTGCAGCAGATTGAGCAATTCCCTTGCCGTTTGTATCCCAAATCCATGCATTTACTTCATCAAACAATACATATCTTACTGACAATTACCAAGTTGGTGATCGAGTTATAAATAAGATTTGTGTTTGAGTTTGATTATGACTTTGAGTTAGAGTATGAGTCTATTTAGGGTCTCCTAGTTGGATTAGGAGTATGCTTATGTGAGTCTATAAATTAGAGTTAAGCCCCCGCATTGTAATTAACGAGTTTATTAGAGATTAATAAAGTGTGTCATTGCGGTGTCTCTAAACCTAACATGGTATCAGAGCAAAAGTGAGATCCTGAGATCTGTGATAGTGAGATCGAGATTTTAGATCTACGGTGTGAGACTTTGTTCAAGAGTGAACAAAGAGTTTGGGCTTTGCATCTATTGAGAAATCGAAGCGTGCCCGTTTCTTGTTTTGGAGAAGAAACGAAGATTTGAACTATTTGTTCAAAGTGTGTGTGACAGAGAGTTAAAATCAAAATTGAGATTTTTGATTTTCTTATTTGGTGTGAATTATGGCGACATCGGGGAACGACCAAGTTCAACCTACTCTTCCAATGTTCGATGGGAAGAAGTTTGATAGATGGAGCACTCAGAGGAGAGTCTTGTTCAGTTTTCAAGACTTGCTCGCAGTAGTTGAAGATGGGTTCGAAGACCCAGGGGCCACCTCTACCTCGACACAAAAGGATCTTCGCAAGAAAATCAAAAGGCACTTTATTTTATTTTGCAAACGCTTGATGATGTGGCGTTTGAGAAATTGCAATTGGCGAAGACATTAAAGGAAGTGTGGGACACTTTAGAGATGTCCTACAAGGGTGTACAGAAAGCCAATAAATTTCGGTTGCAAACTTTACACGACAACTCGAGTTGATCGAGATGGATGACTCCAAAGATATAGATACACCTATAGAGCAGTACACCAATTATGTTCAAACAATCATTAATCAGTTAAAGATGAATGGCGAAGATGTTGTCGATCTCGATGTGAACGAGAAGATTTTGCGCACTTTGACCATGAAGTTCGACCACATAGTAGCTGCTATTATGGAGTCCGAGACAGATTATGAGACCAAGTCAGTTGAAGAAATCATTGGTTCATTACAAGCACATGAACAACGAATCAATGAAAAAAGTGAAAAAGTCAAGCCTACTGAGCAGGCATTGAAAACTACAGATGTCCCGAAGCTAAACAAGAATTATGGGTTCAAAGGTCGTGATAAAGTCAACAACAATGGCAGATGTCGAATAATAATCAGCAGTGGTGGGATAGAAATAAAGGTTGTGGACGAGACGGTCGCGATCGACAAAGAAATCAGATTCAGTGTTACAACTGTCGCAAATTTGGGCATATAGCTAGACAATGCAGGATAAAGCAATCATCAGAGTTTGAGTCGGAGTCAGATGAGCAAACGGATCAAGATGAGAAGTGCCATCGGACACTAATGATGGTTTCATCAGCCCAGGAGAATGCTCAGAGTAACATGTGGTATCTCGACAGTGCATGCTCTAACCACATGTGTGGCAATAGAGAATTTTTTGATGAGTTGGATGAGTCAGTGTTGACAGAGGTCAGTTTGCTGATGATAGGAAACTTCCAGTTAAGGGAAAAGGAAGAATTCTGATCCACTTAGAGAATGTTAATCATCGGTATATTTCGGATGTGTTATATGTACCGACATTGACATGCAATTTGCTAAGTTTGGGTCGATTGCTAGAGAAGGGGTACAAAGCGAATTTCAAAGATAGCCATCTTACTGTATTTGACTCTAAAGGTATAATCATTTTTAAGTCTCCTTTGAAAAATAGGTTATTTCAGATTGAGATTAAGACTGGATCTTATCCGTGTTTTAAATCCATTGTTTCTGATGAGTCATGGCTATGACATTTAAGATATGGTCATCTGAACTTCAAAAGTCTCAAGTTGCTGACTCATAAGAATTTAGTGAAAGGATTGCATGTGATTCAACATCCAGAGCAATTTTGTGAGGGGTATATTTTGGGGGAGCAACATGGAAGAACGTTTGCTTCCAACACTCCAAGGCATGCCAAATCTCTACTACAATTGGTTTACTCAAATGTTTATGGTCCAATGCAGACTGCTTCACTAGGAGGAAGCAAATATTTTATGACTTTTATTAATGACTGCAGCAGATGATTTGGGTGTATACTTTAAAGAATAAGTCCGATGCCTTTAGTTGTTTTCAGAAGTTCAAGGCTACTGTAGAGAAACATAGTGGACGCTATATGAAGACATTGAGGACAAATGGTGGTGGTGAGTACACGTCCTCGGCATTTTAAAAGTTTTGTAATCGTCATGGGATTAAACATGCGATCATGCCACCACGGATACCACAACAAAATGGTGTTGGAGAGAGAAAGAATAAGACGATTATTGACATGTCTCATAGTATGTTGAAAGCCAAAGGTCTACCTGATCCTTTTTGGGCTGAAGCAGTTGCATGTTCAGTTTATTTACTGAATAGGTCTCCCACAAAAGGTATGTCCCATATAACCCCAAAAGAGGTTTGGAGTGGTTACAAGCCAAGTGTCAAACACTTGAAGGTGTTTGGATCCACTGCATATGTACATGTTCTTGATGCTAACAGAAAAAGTTAGATGACAAAGACGTGAAGGTCATATTTATTGGCTATATTCCAGGAGGATTGGAATGTACAAATTGTACAATCCAGTTACCAATGCAATCATTGTTAGCATAAATTTCAAGTTTGATGAGAAGAATGCGTGGATTTGGGACATAAAATGAAAGAGTATTGCTCAACCTTCAACAATTAGATGTGAGGATGAAGTTTCCACTTCAGTTAGTATCGGCGCTAGACCCCAGCGTACCAATTGCAGACCACAAAGAAGTGTGAGACAACCAGCTTGACTTCAGGATTGTAAGATCACCCATGATAATGTCGTTGATGACAAAGGCAATCGAGTGCATTGTGCACTGTTCAACATTGAGGAAGCTGTGCGAGATAGATGGCGGGTGAATGATAAAGATGTCATCGATGAAGGTTAAGATTTGCATTTCGAGAGAAGACCAAGTGGAAGATCATGACAATCTGAATTATGGGGGGATAATGTTTTGTTTTTTTTTTTAATTCAGAAATGTAATTTAGATTATAGGGGGATGTTGGAGTTGTAATCTAAATAAGATTTGTGTTTGAGTTTGATTAAGACTTCGAGTTAGAGTATGAATCTATTTAGTGTCTCCTAGTTGGATTAGGAGTTGGATTAGGAGTATGCTTATGTGAGTCTATAAATTAGAGTTAAGCCCTCGCATTGTAATTAACGAGTTTATTAGAGATTAATAAAGTGTGTGATTGTGGTGTCTCTAAACCTAACAGTGGACACTCTCTGATGTAGAAAACTTCAATTTTCCATCTTGATTCTTCAATCTATGGAATGGATATAGCCAGGATGAGCTTGCGAAGCTATGTGTGACTATTAGGGGATTTGGAACTTTAGGAATGACAAGCTGTGGCAAAAGAATAGGGTGACGATCACTCAAGTGGTTTCAAATGAGCTAGAATGGTCTAGATGTTGGCTTGAAGCTCGTCGTCAAGATGTAACAACGTTGACTTCTCGATCAGAAGTAATTCCAGCTCCATTAAAAGCTCGGCCAAGGGGTTGGGTCAAATGTAATAGTGATGCTGCACTCTTTAGTGGTTCTCACCAAATTGGAGTGGGGGCAGTGATCAAAGATTAGAACTCCAACTTTCGTTGTTGCTATACCCATAAAATCAATAGGAACTCCTCGACTAGCAAGACTGAAACTACTGCTCTGAGAGAGTCGATGAAATGGGCCAGTGATTTGGGAATCAGCAGAGTAGTTTTTTATTTAGAATAGTAAAGGGCTTGGAGGAACATGCCCGTGATGAATTAGAAATGGGTCAATTGTGGGAAGATTGCTTTAAGTTTTTAAAGTCCAATCCAGATTTGAAAGTTTAGCATGAGAAGAGACGAGCAAATGAGGTTGCACACACTTTAGCAAGGCTTTCGCGAAGTCAAGAAAACTCTATGTATTGAGAAATAACTCCTAATTTTATTCAAGCATTATTGTAATTCATTATAGTGAGCTATGAATGAAATCAGTTTGCTTTTGTAAAAAAAAAAAAAAGAACTATCAAGAGCTAGCCTATGCTAATTTGAAGATAAGTCCAAAAAAAAATCCACCTTTTCCAATTTTTCTTTAAAACTCAATCTTGAACTAAAAAGGCTTATATACACAAATTGACACGTGACATAATAATTTCACAGTTTTTATTTTTTATTTTTGTGAGATGCACTCGTAGAATGACACATGACATGATTATATCTCACACTCATTGGATTTTGAAACTGATAATATAAAGTTTTGAATCCTTCTTCGAAAAATCTAAACGTAATATTCTATATAGATTTCTCTGAAAGCTTCTTTATGGTTGTGTTACTTGTGTTCTCATTGTAAGGGATGGGTTACATTACATGACATGACTTTTTTATTCAGTTTTTTTATTTGACGCTCGTGATGCAATGTCTTTAGAAAATTAACTTGAATATCAAGTATCAATAAAGAAAAGAATCTACTAATAATTTGATAATTTGATATGGATTATAACGTTGTAAATTGATTAAATAATTATGGGATTATATATGATCATGAGTATATATGAATTTGCAAAAATTCATGCAAAAAAAAAATTGCAAAAACAAATTGTTTCTTACTTTAATCAGTGCCAGTGTATAAACTTTATTATTAACTCAGATGAGCTTATGGAAAGTAATCAATCAGAGCAAGAAAAAGTAATTAAATATGGAGAAATTAAATGCTAAAAATTTCTAGCACACTCTAGGCACTATGTTGATTTCGCCTCATCGCATCACTAGATTTGGAATCATTAATTTCTACTGCCTTTTTATTTCAACACTGAAAAAAAATACTTTGAATAACACTTTCGAGAACACAACATGGGGTCGTTCTATGTGCACCCCACAATTTTGTAAGGGCAAACCACTATATTTATTATGCGCCTATTATTTTGATAAGGGCATATCAATGTAAATGTTGAAGCCTCAAATTATCCTTATTGGTTGAAAAGGGCACTCCATCCACCAGGTCTTTGATTCTTTGATGACACCCTCATACCCTTTCCACGAACTGGGCCCTAGGTCTTTAGTCCTACATGACCAAACCATACATGATTGGTCGACCATTATGATCGTTCAAAGTGGATCCCATTTCTTTGTATTGGATCGGTCATACAGGATCGAATGAACACATATAGATCGGTCTTGCATAATTGAACCATACATGATTGGTTGGCCATGTATGACTGACCCAAATAGATCACATGTCAAAGTTTTGGGTTGGTCACACATGACCGAAAATACTTTTATTGTTCAGTCATTGTAACGGCCTGAATATAATTCTTCATTATTTCTGACGTGTTTGCAGATGTCGGTGACAGCTCAGACGCTTGTGGGACCCGCAGTTAGACTTGTGCTTCCCTGGAGCTAGGTAAATAGTACTTTTGTGTGTTGAATTGATTAATTTGCGATGTTGATGTTGAAAGAGCATAAATGTCATCGCAATATCTGTTATTATATTACATTTGACGTGCGAGACCGTGGGTTAAGTAGTCACCTCGATATGCGTGTCGACGCAGTGCCGGTAGTATAATCCGAATTAACACTAGGCCGGGAGAAATAATACACACAAAATGAATAAAATTGGTTAAATGATTAATATGGAATGTCTAATTGGTGGTTAGGGACATGGTAGTACGCGTGGGTCGAGGTTCGAGAACACGAAACTGGGCGTCGGACGGTCCGAAAATAGACTTTTTGTGCTAAGAACAAGAGCAAGTGAGTTAATGGTGTCACAATTGGAGTCGTGAAGGGTTAGAATAGGAACAAATAATGAGCTTTGGATGGTATAGAGATGCACAAGTGGGTTAAGATGACAATTTAATCATATATAAGTCAAATTAACTTATTTTCCACCACATTTTCTCTCTCTTATCCTATAATCCAAAAATTGGTGGAGAAGGAACAAGGGTTTGCTGATTTGAGGAGCTTGGGGTAAAGAATACATCAAAACCAAGGTGAGAATCACAAACACCAAACCTTTCTATATTTTTTGATCATATTTTGAGAGGTGTTAGTGAAGATTTGGTGGATGTTGAGTTGTTGTTATAATTAGTTTCTAGTGTTTTGAAGTGTTGTTGTTGGTGTTGTGGCTGTTGTTGGGTTGTTGTATGTGTGTGAAATGATTTAACACACATACGAATGACTAAATATCAATTATATATGGAAATATGTCAGTATAGGCTATAATTTGGGATATCCGAGACTTGGTGGAGCCAGACCGGGGGTTAGTGACGATACGTGGGTAGTATCCCAACTGAAATTACTTGAGCAGTATTTACTTTTGTTTTTGAATTCATTTCCTGTCTTTTAATACTCTATTCCTGGTATGTGTATAATGGATGGACGTTGAGGCTCTCCCTCCATGCCATTTATGTGTGTACGTCCACTAGGCTATAGTACGTGTGCCATCTCGGTGAATAGGGTCGCCCGATAGACCGACGGGCACGTGTGGGTGCGTCGTAGGTTCCATGCCAACCACCTAATGGATCCATATACTGGCCTTGCTTGAGTGCTACTAGCCGGCAGTAGTTTGTTGGAGTCCGAAGTATGGTGCTAGTCTGACCCTAGGGGCTAGGAACACACACTTTGCGCTTTCACTATTGCACATGCATGCGATAAGCACAATTGCCTGTTTATATTTCCCGCATGTTTATTTAATATTTTTCTTTAAATTCTAATATTTATTATTGCTCATTTAATTTCCTTGGGAATGCTCACTCTTGACTCGTCATATGTCTTCTTGTGATGGCTTGGTGCAGATCCTAATACGAGCCAGGGCAAGAGTAAGCTACCGGAATACAAGGACGTTTAACCAGGCTTGTACGTTTGTATATATATTTTTCGTTTTATTTTGGGATTTGGGATTGTGAGTGACACTAGGACTCTATACTGTTGATATTGTGCTACGATGAGATACATTTTTTTTATCTATGATGATAAATGGGTTTTCCACACTAGGTATCAGAGTTAATTGCATGACTTTGTTGTTATAAATATTTTTTCATGCTAAAGACTTCTAGTGTGATTTATTTGGGTTTAACATGATCTTAACAGATGACTTGAGTCCAGTAATAATTTAAATAGTAAATTGTTGTCATTTGTGGTTAATAATGACTAAATGGTGGATGAGTTGGCATGTGGGACACAACTGGCGCTGGTAGGCGAGGTTGTGGGCCCACATCGGCCCCCATGGTGGTCTATTTGGCAAGCGGGTCCTTACATTTTGGTTTCAGAGCAAGGTTAGTGAACCAAGAGGACTTGGAAGTTAACGCTGTTGCAATTATATTTGTGGTCTCGGTTGATGAATAAACTTTACATATGGAAACCCAAAGGAATTACTTAGAGTCCTAGTTTGGAAGAGAGGTGAGATGGGTAGAAATCAGAGATATACGTGTTATATTTTGAATGTATTATATGTATACTATACACGATATTGGTATTGAGGCTAATTGGGTGTACATTCTTCGACGCACATATCGATGGACAGACAACCATCAGATACCCAGCCTGAGGTTGGAGATACCAATGATCCAACAAGACCGACCCTGACGTTGGAGTCGTTAGCACGGATGATGGATGATCGGTTCGTGATGCTTATAGATATGTTGAGAGCTTAGGAGGTTATTGTTCCTCCTACTACCATCGTGGCTGCATCGACGACTACGCAGGTAGTCGTAGTACCTACTTCTGTCGAGGTTCAGATGCAGGCGGCAATATCAGAGACAAGAGAGGGCTACACTAGCCGCAGGACCAGTGGAGGTTGTTGTAGTGGTACACACCTGCTACGACCGAGCAGCCAATAGTGGCATCAACTTCTAGGAGTCAGCTTTAGAGCCTAAGAAAATGAGGAACTTCTAAAGTTCTTGCTAGGATCTTTTTATGGGGCCGGAAACCCAGAGGTAGCCGGGAGGTGGCTATTATCCCATGAGAAGCTATACGACTTGTTGCGAGTTGAGGAGATCTAATGGTCGCGATTATCAAGTTTCCGTTTGAGAGTCAATGCAACAATCTAGTGGACTACTTACACTAAGACTCATCCAGCTGTGTCTACGTGGGCAGAGTTTCGGATAATGTTCATGGATGAGTACATATCGATGGAGGTCAGGTTCCACTTGAGGGAGGAGTTTTTTTCCCTGGTGCAGGGTGATATGTCGATCACCGTCTACATGGAGAGGTTTAGATATCTGATATCGTACGCCATAAACATAGCGAGTATCGACCGCTGCGGGTATATTATTTTGTATGGGGTCTGGATGATAGGATAGCGAGCACAGTGGTACCTAGCGGAGCTCGTACTCTAACTGAGGTCTACGACAGGTGTCTTGCATATGAGACCTATATGGTTTAGAAGGCTAGTCGATAGCGATTCGGGCTATGCTATAGGGTCAGCAGAGTCAGCCAACATCAGGACCTTCAGTCTGATCAGAGGTCGAAAAGATAAATGAGGGATCGAGATCGACCGAGATAGGGCCAACGACCTCTCTAAAGAGATTGGCAGACTGGTCAGTGTAGCGGAGGTGAAAAAAATCGTCGTAATAACAAAGAGCGACATGATGATCTTCAAATGGCATATTCTACGTCTACTGCGCCCATTGAGCAGCCTAGGCAGGACAGAAGTTCGAGAGGCTCGAGTCGAGGCCAGAGTCGGACGCCGAGTTAGCTGAGTTCTGGCAGATCAGAGACTCGGACATATTACCGTTGCGGTCAGGTGGGGCATATTGTGGAAGATTGTACTAGAACATCACCAGTACCACCACAAACGGAGCATGCCAAAGATAGGGCCCAGACTGCAACATATGGGGTCGCATAGCAGGACTATGAGCCGACCAGAAAGCTTGTTGAGGGTATGTTACCTATTTGTGGTTTTCCTATGCATGTTATGATGAATTTTGTTAGTACTTTGTCTTTTCTTTCTAGATTCATAGGTATGAAAGTTAGGGTTACATGCCCAGACTTTAGATATACATCTTGTTCTCAACACGGCAGCTGGGGATAAGATTTACCCTAACTGGATTTGCCGAAATTGTGTTGTGGAGATCGAGGGACATCAGTTACTGACTGATTTGAGAGTGTTAGAGTACTTAAAGCTTGATGCGATGTTCGGGATGGATTGGTTATCATCCTATCATGCATAGATTGACTGTTTGAGCTAGACTGTGACATTTGACATCGAGGGGATTCCACGGTTTACATTTGCCGAAGTTACGGCTGCATTACCTATCACTCGGGGTAGATTAGCTACGTCGCAAGAGATGGAGGCACACACGGCTATGGTTGAGCCAAAATGTTAGACGATGCTGAAGGTTGAGGATGTCCCTGTCATATGTGAGTTTCTACACGTGTTTCTGGATGATTTTTCTAATTTGCCACCACCGAGAGCTATGGAGTTTATCATTGAACTAATCTCGGGGATTCAACCAATCTACAGTATACCGTATTGGATGTTAGCATCGAGCACGAGGAATTGATGACCAAGTTAGAGGACTTACTGTAGAAGGGTTTCATTCACCCTAGCATGTTGCCTTGGAGAGCTCCGGTTTTGATGGTGAAGAAGAAGGACGGCTCGATTCATATGTGTGTGGACTACCGAAAGCTGAATCAAGTGACGATTCATAATCGTTACCCACTTTCGAGGATTGACGACCTATTTGATCCGTTGGCTGGGGCCAAGTTCTTCTCAAACATCGATTTACAATCGGGATACCATCAATTGAGGATTCAAAGAGGATATGGAGAAGACTGCGTTTATTAAGCGTTATGGCCTGTTCGAGTTCACAGTCATGTCGTGTCATGGCCCAATAATTAATACACGTTTAATTCGTTAATTAGACACAATGACCCGTGATGTGGGACCCGCAACACGATACATGTCACTACCGAGGCACGGTGGTCGAGGTAAATGTTATATTTGTTGTTTTGTTTGCTTAGTGTAATGTATATGTGTAGACTACTAAGTAATTTACGGGTATGAAGATACCGAGACTAGCGGGGATGCGCCTCGAATCGCGTGCTGACGTAGGGCGAGGCAGCAGCTCGTGGGGTAACTGGAACTAGTTCAATTATATGACATAAAAAATTAAATTAATATAATTTGTGGTTGTAAGGTAGCCACATATATACATATATATATATATATATATATATATATATATATATCAAATCATATTTATCTCATAAAAAAACAAAACACACAACAGAGAGAAGAAATGCAGTGAGGAAGAAAGAAAGAGAAGTAGAGAAGGAGAAGAAAGAGACCGAGTGAGAGAGAGACCTCGAGGAGGTGGAAGGTGAGTTGATTTCTGTTATTGTTGATTTGGTGTAGTTGTTATTGCAGTCGATTGTTGTTTCGGTGGTTGTGACCATGGAGGTTTGGCCTCCATAGCCGAGAGGTGTGCGGCGAAGATGGCAGAGGTGTCTCCCCTGCCATCAAAACCAGTTGGGGTTGGGTTTGGGAGCCAACCCCAACGCCTCAAGAAGAAAAAAAAAAAAAAAAAAAAACAGCTTTAGTGCGAGGAAGAAGAATATAGGGGGTAGCCGGGTCGGGTTACCCCATGTAAATCGGGTCGGGCCGACCTTGACCTGATGGGGACCGGGTCGGGTTGACCCGGACCCACCATAAAAAATAATAAAAGAATAAAAGAATAAATAATATATATTAAGTTCAGAAAATGGATAAAAATAAGGAAAATTTTAGGAAAATTCCAAAAAAATTACGAAAAATTAAAAATTATATTTAGACAAAATAAATAGAAATTGATAAATTTTTATGAAAAATACAATATTTGAAATTTCGGACGCGATTTTTACATGGTTTTTACCTCGAAAAGTGCAAAATTAGCAAATTGGTCTCGAATTCGATTTCGACCAATGTAGGGATTTTAAATAATGAATTGTGAATCTAAATTGATAACTTGTCAAATGTTAGGACCATAAAGGAGCTATTACGAGGTTTGGGTGTGTGGATCGACGCGACGAGAAGCCGGATAGCTTAGGACTTATGTTGTATGGAAGTAAACTGATTGAGACATTTATTTACATTTCATTCTATTTATTTATTTATTCTCAGTTATTCGAACTAAATTTCCTTTGAAATCCATATGCTATGACTTGTTTGTTTCTCGTTTTATGATGTTGCTCATAACATACTCTTTGTGTATATCATTGATTCCAATTCCTCTATTTTGTCATGTTGATTGTTGTGTATGAAAGTCAATGATATAACATGCTATTAGGTTTGTTTGTTTGTTTTGCCTCTACTTCTTTGTGCATTAGTGTGTAGTTATATTTCTTGGATTCTATTACCGAATCATTATTGAAAATGAAAGTGGTTCTTGTGATTAAGGTCATTTGATGATAGAAATCCAGCTTTCATACGGAGGTCACTAGACTTTTCGGGATGTTTGGGAGTTTCTCCACTACCTTGCATGACACACGGGGTAACGTGCCGCGAACGGGATAACCGAACCTCAGGGTTTGTTGGCGCAAGAATAACTTGGGTGAGCATGAAGAGTTTTAAAACTAGGGTGTGTTAGCAAGTATACATTTTGGTGATGACTAATTCCCTTGGGATAGAAAAGGCGTAATCATAAGTACGACCTTTTGAAATTATGATATAAAGCTCAATTTGTAATGAAATGATATAGAGCGAGCTCGAATTGTAGTGGATAGGTTGATGCGATGAAGATCATGGTCGACCGACCCTAATCCATTACTACTTAGCCTTGAGTCAGTTTCATATTTGGTTAACTCAAGTATCTCTTTGCATGATGTTTCTTTCAGCATAGTTGCTATTTAGATTATGCCATTTGATACTTGTTGTCTGTTTGGGAATGTGGATCGATTTCTCTCAGTATTACTTAAATAATTTCACGTACTCACCATCTAGTTTGGTGATTAACTCTGAGCCGGTGGAGGACTGCTACGACATATTTTTGTACGTTTTGTATTCTTTTGTATTACATTTTTATGTACATGCTATTTTGCCTTTTGGGTTAAGTGATAGAATATAGGACTAGACACGTGTTATATATATCACCATTTTTGTTTATATATGCATGTGATCACTATTTCCTAGTTTTTCCACTATAGGTTAGGCCATAAGATCTAATCTCCACTAGAAACGATGACTTCGGCTGAATAACTTGTTAGATAAAAAAAATTAACTTAACTTTGAGTTATAGACAACCATAGGTTAGTCAGTAGAACTAGCATGTTAATTGTAGGTGGTATCATAATTGGTAGGTGTTTAGGCGTCTAAATAAGGCTGACTAGTTCATCGTTAGGTCCTATAGGGGAGGGTTGAGCTTAATTAAGGGATTAGGTCTGGCGATGCCCTTATTTGTAGTTGGGGCCGTTACAGGTGGTATAAGAGCCATGGTGTTGAAAATTCATGGCTTATGGCTTAATACCGTAGCTTGCTAAGCTTAAGATTGTAGAAACTGGAGATTCTACAATATGATACCACCAACTATAATATGTAGTGAACGGCCTACCTTTTTTAGCTAGGAATAATGAAAATATATAAAGAAAAATTGTAGAAGTTAGAAAACTTTAGTTAGATGTGGAAAACCGATGACCCTCGCCTAGAAACTATTAGTTGGGAAGTGAGTGAACGTAAGTTAGGGATTTGATTTATTTATATACATGTTAAATTTTGTTATGTGTATATATGCGTTATCAACGTAGTAGCTTATTCGCGCTCGTTATCCATTTATACTTGAAGATGACGGATTCACGCGTAGCGATGATGCCGGTGCGAGCGGTAGCTTGCCTTCATACCATCAGCGGAGGATTTCTAGAGGCTTTCAGATCGAGTAGCTGCTCAGGGGCAACAGTTAGAGGATTTTATAGCATTGATGACTTCTCGATTTGCTCCACCAGCACAGCCAACACACACATTAGGTCCTACTGCGACTACAATACCGACCGTAGTGTCAATCGTACCTGCGACACCAATGATAGCAGCTCCAGTAGTAGAGATAGTTTTTACACCATCTTCCATACCCCCATCAGCTAGTTCGATAGCGGCAATTCAGTATGTGAAAGATTTCATTAGACTAAAATCAGTATACTTCGATGGTCAGAGAGATTTTGAGAAGATCGAGAAGTGGGAATTATCGCAAGAGAAGTTGCATAGAGTCTTACAGATTGAAGATAGACTCAGAGCTGAGATATCGGCATACACATTGCAGCGAGACGCTGATGTGCGGTGGCGTGCGACGATAGCTGCTCAGGGAGAGTTTGAGTCTTGGGATGCCTTCAAGACTAAGTTCTATCAACAGTACTTCCCACCTACGGTGATGAAGAGGTTGAGGAAGGAATTCATGAATCTGAGACAGGGAGCCGACGAGATAGTGATGAGCTACCGAGACAGATGCGACTATTTGAGGTAGTTTGTCGGAGATCTTGTAAAGGAGGATGCTGATGATGTGTGTCATTTTAGCGATGGAATGAGGCTAGATATTGTGTTTTATGTGGTCAGTTCAGGTGCCAAGACACTGGGAGAGATTTTCGAGCGTGCACTTGCTCACGAGACTTATTATATGAGTCGAGTGGCTGACGGGACACCCTTAGTACTCGCGATGACACCTGATCAGATGGCGAGTATGAGAGGAGGAGACAGAAGGGCAAAATGGCCGATTAGATGGGATAGAGGTGTTCGGGGGCAATTATGCCTTATATAGCATCTCCTACACCTTTGCTGATGATTGTGGGTAGACCTCCTGACCACCACCAGTCAGACCTGCATTTTTAGCTCTTGCTACGTCTACTTTACCAACTTTGCCACCACCACTAGCTCCACGTTAGCAGCATGGTGGTAGAGGCAGAGGTAGAGGTAGAGGACGATGACGAGATAGTTCCAGACCAGGGCAGAAACAGGCATCTGGATAGGCCCAGGATCGGGCGCAGGGTCAGCCTAGAGCTGTCACTTGTTATCGATGTGGTTAGGTGGGACATATCAGTCGAGAGTGTCCGCAGCCAATGACTGTGATTCCACCACTAGCGTCGAGAGGTCGTTCATACGATTACACAGCCAGACGTATACGCTGCACTGAAACTCATTGAGGGTATGGTTTTCATTTGTGGCCATCAAGCATATGTCTTATTTGATTCGCGTTCGACAATTTCTTTCATTTCTGTTCTCACGATCGGCATGTTATGGTTGAAATCGATTAGTGTTGGAGTCCATTTGATTTTGAGTACTGCAGCGGATATAGAGTGTACCCTAATTCTCTAGTGGAGAAATGCCTAGTAGAAATCGACGGGGTCGAGTTACCTGCAGACTTCGGTGCTAGAATTTCTTGAATTCGATGCGTTGATAGGGATGGATTGGCTAGCATCATATCATGCTTAAATCGACTGTTTTACGAAAATAGTGATATTTGAGATTCAAAGGTGTCCAGTGTTCATGTATAGGGGAAGTACACCGAGAGCGAGGGCACTCGGAGGTCGGCTTACAACTAGTGGGGAAATAGAGACTCTCGGTATCGTTATATACCATTACAAAAAGTTATGGACCTAAACTTGAAGAGATTTCGGTTGTGTACGAGTTTCCGGACTTGTTTTCGGAAGACTTACCTAGATTTCCACCACCGAGGGAGATAGATTTCATCATTGAGTTAATGCCAGGTACGAAACCGATATCCATACCCCCATATCGCATGGCTTTACGGGAATCGAAAGAATTAAGGAAACAGTTGCAAGAATTGAGCGAGAATGGATTTATCACACCTTCGATATCACCATGGGGAGCATCGGTCCTGTTTGTGAAGAAGAATGACGCTACCTTGAGACTGTGTATTGATTACAGACAACTGAACAAGGTCACAGTCAAGAACAAGTATATATTACCGCGCATTGACAACTTATTTGATCAGCTGAGAGGAGCGCGATTTTTCTCCAAGATAGATCTACGATCAGGATATCATCAGTTGAGGATCAGGGAGGATGATAGATACATAACATCATTTAGTATGAGGTATGGCACTATCGGTTCACAGTCATGCCGTTTGGTTTGACTAATGCTCTGCCATGTTTATGGATTTGATGCACCGAGTAATGAGACTATTTCTTGACCGCTTTGTGATCGTGTTTATTGATAATATATTGGTGTACTCAAAGACTCGAGAAGATCACGAGCAACACCTCAGGGAGACGTTGCAGACTTTAAGGAAGCAAAGACTATATGCCAAATTCAGTAAGTGTGAATTTTGGTTGTCTGAGGTCAAATTTTTGGGTAATGTTGTTGGAGCAGCAGGTATTGCTGTAAATTCCGCAAAGATTCAGGCGATTTTGGATTGGCCAGCGCAGCGTCAGTAACTGAGATTAGGAGTTTTCTGGGTTTAGTAGGCTATTGCCGAAGGTTTGTGAAGGATATTTTGAAGATCGCTTCACCAATGACCAAGTTGACCCAGAAAGATGTGAAGTTTCAGTGGTATGAGGAATGCAAAGAGGCATTTGCTCAACCGAAGAAATTGTTGACTACCGCACCAATGCTGATATTGCCAAAGGCTGGAAAAGGTTTCATGGTGTACACATATGCTTCTCATATGGGTTTAGGTTGTGTGTTGATGCAAGAGAAAGGCACAATGGCCTATGCATCAAGACATTTGAAGATACATGAGAAGAATTATCCAACTCATGACTTAGAGTTGGCGGTGGTGGTGTTTACTCTAAAGATATGGAAACATTATCTGTATGGAGAGAAGTTCACACTCTATACTAACCATAAGAGTTTGAAATATCTCTTCACACAAAAGAGCTGAATATGAGACAACGCGGATGGTTAGAATTTCTAAAAGACTATGACTTTTCTCTAGGAATATCATCTAGGAAAAGCAAATGTCATTGCTGATGCGCTGAGTAGGATTCCGACTGGAGATGTTGAGACTATTCGATGTCATATGACGCACGAGTATGGTTTACTCGAGGCAGCGGTGAGGCTAAATTAGTCAAATATTGCTAATTACACGGAGGTACTGATTTGTGCTCAGGTGAGACTTGAGGCAGTGTCGACTCATAGAGTGTCAGAGGATCGAAAAATGACATTCTATATCCGAGATTCAGTGAGTTAGCCCAGAGTCTCGAGTGTACTGACTGGACTAAGACAGCAGATCAGTGTCTCAGATTTGAGGCAGATTATGGATACCGACAGTGGCAGAGCTGAGAGATGAGATTCTTCAGGATTCACATCGTTCCCGATTCACTGTTCATCCATGAAGGACCAAAATGTACCATGATATGAAAAGACATTTTTGATGGCCGGGGATGAAAACGGACATATCAGAGTTTATCAGGAATTATGGGATTTGCCAGCAGGTAAAGGCAGAGCATCGGAGACGTGGAGGATTACTACAGCCGCTTCCCATTCCACGATGGAAGTGGGAAGACATAGCCATGGATTTCGTTCGAGGACTACCGATGACTGTTCATCGACATGATTCCATCTGGGTGATTGTGGATAGATTGATGAAATCTGTCCATTTCATACCAGTTGCAGCTCATTACACATTTGACCAGCTCAATGTATTATTCGAGAGAGATTATTAGGCTGCATGGGGTACCTTTGACTATTACGTTAGACAAAGATGCTATGTATACGTCCAGGATATGGCGGAGTATGCATGAGTAGTATGGTACATGCTTACAGTTTAGCATAGCCTTTCACCCTCAAACTGATGGGCAGACTGAGAGGTTAATTCAAACACTTGAAGATATTTTCAGGGCATGTGTACTTGAGTTTGTCGGATCGTAGGAAGAGTATTTACCGTTGTGTGAATTTGCATACAACAACAGTTGTCAGGCGAGCATTGAAATGGCGCCATTTGAGGCGTTATATGGCAGACCGTGTCGCTCATCATCTTGTTGGGCTGAACTAGAAGACCAAAATTTGTTAGGGCCTGAAATTGTTGTCGATCACACATAAAAGGTAAGACAGGATTCTCCAAAAGCTTAAGGTAGCCCAGGATAGGCAAAAGAAGTATGCAGACATGTATAGTAGCGATCTCACGTACGATGAATGGGAGCTTTAGTGTATCTAAAGGTTTCTCCTCGTAAGGGTCATCATCGATTTGGTTTGAAAGGCAAATTAGCACCGAGATTCATCGGGCCTTTCAAGATCAAGAAACGGGTTGGAAAGGCTACATATGAGTTAGAGTTACCTCAACAGATGTCGAGAATTCATCCGGTGTTTCATATATCGATGCTTCGACTAGCTAAGTCAAAGGCAGGCGAGAGACCGACATTGGATTTGAGTCAGATTGATTTGAGTGAGATATCTCATATGAAGAGCAACCAGTTCAGATTATTGATCGAAGGGTACAACAATTAATAAGCAAGTCTATCTCGAAAGGTGTTAGTCAAGTGGCAGTTTCATGGAGATTCAAAACTCACTTGAGAACGGGAAGACTATATGCGAGACAGATTTTTGTACCTCTTCGAGTCAGGTATATTTGTAAATTCGTTTAGTATAAGTTCAAGGATGAACTTTCTATTATTTGGGAAGTATTGTCACATCCTAATAATTAATACACGTTTAATTCGTTAATTAGGACACAATGACCCATGACGTGGGACCTGCAGCGCGATACGTATCACTACCGAGGCACGGTGGCCTAAGTAAATGTTATATTTGTTGTGTTGTTTGCCTAGTGTAATGTATATGTGTAGACTACTAAGTCATTTACGGGTATGCAGATACCGAGACTAGCGGGGACGTGCCTCGAGTCGCGTGCCGACGTGGGCCGAGGCAGCTGCTCGTGGGGTAAGTGTAACTAGTTCAATTATGACATAAAAAATTGAATTAATATAATTTGTAGTTGTAAGGTAGCCAAATATATACACACACACACACACATATATATATATATATATATATATATATATATATATATCTCAAAATCATCTTTATCTCAAAAAAAAACCGCACAACAGAGAGAAGAAATGCAGTGAGGAAGAAAGAGAGAGAAATAGAGAAGAGAAGAAAGAGAATGAGTGAGAGAGAGGTGGAAGGTGAGTTGATTCCCGTTGTTGTTGATTTGGTGTAGTTGTTATTGCAGTCGGTTGTTGTTTCGGTGATTGTCACCATGGAGGTTCAACCTCTATGGCCGAGAGGTGTGCGGGGGAGATGGCAGGGGTGTCTCCCCCGCCATAAAAACCAGTTGGGGTTGGGAGCGAACCCCAACGCCTCAAGAAAAAAAAAAAAAGAAAACAACAGCTCTGGTGCGAGGAAGAAGAAGATAGGGGGTAGCTTGGTCGGGCCACCCCATGTAAATCGGGTCGGACCGACCCTAACCCGATGGGGACCAGGTCGGGTTGACACCCTAAAAAAATAATAAAAGAATAAAAGAATAAATAATATATATATTAAGATCATAAAATGGATAAAATATGGAAGATTTCAGGAAAATTCCAAAAAAAATAAGAAAAATTTCAAAAAAATTATATTTCGACAAAATAAATAGAAATTGATAAATTTCTATGAAAAACACGAAATTTAAAATTTCAGACGCGGCTTTTTTTACGGGGTTTTTACCTTGAAAAGCGTGAAATTGGCAAATTGGTCTCGAATTCGATTTCGACCAATGTAGGAATTTTAAATAATGAATTGTGAATCTAAATTGATAACTTGTCAAATGTTAGGACCGTAAAGGAGCTATTACGGGGTTTGGGTGCGTACAGCGACGCGACGAGAAGCCTCGATAGCTTAGGACTTGTATTGTATGTAAGTAAATTAATTGAGACATATATTTACATTTCATTCCATTTATTTATTTATTCTCAGTTATTCGAATTGAATTGCCTTTGAAATCCATATGCTATGACTTGTTTGTTTCTCGTTTTACAATGTTGCTCATAGCATACTCTGTTGTATATATCATTGATTCCAATTCCTCTATTTTGTCATGTTGATTGTTGTGTATGAAAGTCAGTGATAAAGCATGCTATAATGTTAGTTTGTTTGTTTTGCCTCTACTCCTTTATGCATTAGTATGCAGTTATATTTCTTGGATTCTATTACCGAGTCATTATTGAAAATGAAAGTGGTTCTTGTGATTAGGGTCATTTGATAATAGAAATTAAGCTTTCATACGGAGGTTACTAGACTTTCCGGGATGTTAGGGAATTTCTCCACTACTTTGCATGACACACGGGGTAACGTGCTTCGAACGGGGTAACCAGACCTCGGGGTTTGTTGGCGCAAGAATAACTTGGGTCAACATGAAGAGTTTTAAAACTCGGGTATGTTAGCAAGTATACATTCCGGTGACGACTAATTCACTCTGAATAGAAAAGGTGTAATCGTAAGTATGACCTTTTGAAATTATGATATAGAGCTCAACTTGTAATGAAATGATATAGAGCAGAACTCAAATTGTAGTGGATCGGCTGATGTGATAAAGATCACGGTTGACCGACCCTAATCCATTACTACTTAGCCTTGAGTCAGTTTCATATATGGTACTTGTTGTTATTTAAATTATGCCATTCGATATTTGTTGTCTGTTTGGGAATGTGGATCGATGTCTCTTAGTATTACTTAAATAATTTCACGTACTCACCGTCTAATTTGTGACGGTGGGTGCAGATCAGCCGAGAAGCAGACCAGGCAAAGGGAAGATTGGTGACTACCTCTGAGCCGGTGGAGGACTGCTACGACATATTTTTGTACGTTTTGTATTCTTTTGTATTACATTTTTATGTACGTGCTATTTTGCCTTTTGGGTTAAGTGATAGGAATATAGGACTAGACACATGTTATATGTATCACCATTTTTGTTTATATATGCATGTGATAACGATTTCCTGGTTTTTCCACAATAGGTTAGGCCGTAGGATCTAGTTTCCACTAGAAACGATGACTTCTACTAAATAACTTGTTAGATAAAAAAATTAACTTAACTCTGAGTTATAGACAACCATAGGTTGGTCAGTAGAACTAGCTTGTTAACTGTAGGTGGTATCATAATTGGTAGGTGTTTAGGTGTTTAAATAAGGCTGATTAGTTCCTTGTTAGATCCTATATGGAAGGTTAGGGCTTAATTAAGGGATTAGGCCGGGAGGTGCCCTTATTTGTAGTTGGGGTCGTCACATGTCGTTTAGACTGGAGAATGCATCGACGATCTTCATGGATTTGATGCACTGGGTGCTGAGGCCATACCTTGATCGATAAGTCATTGTGTTTATTGACAACATTCTGATCTATAATAAGACTCGTGTGGAGCACGAGATACATGTCAGAGATGTATTGTCGACACTAAGAGAGCAGTGACCGTATGCCAAATTCAGCAAGTGTGCATTTTGGCT
The DNA here is from genome assembly GCA_039657365.1 of Stephania yunnanensis. Taxonomy (NCBI): domain Eukaryota; kingdom Viridiplantae; phylum Streptophyta; class Magnoliopsida; order Ranunculales; family Menispermaceae; genus Stephania; species Stephania yunnanensis. The sequence goes on along the minus strand of CM077585.1, from coordinate 43,945,342 downwards.
AAGTGAGGTGAAGTTCTTGGGCCATGTCATCAGTGGTCAGGGCATATCTGTTGATGGTGACAAGATTCAGGCGATTATTGATTGGAAGACACTCGAGTCTGTATTTGACATCCGAAGTTTCCTAGGTTTAGCAGGATATTACAAGCGCTTTGTGCAGGATTTCTCAATTATTGCAGCGTCATTGACTAGGCTGACAAAAAAGGTTGTTAAATCTGAATGGTCGCAAGAGTGTGAGGAAGGTTTCTTAATGCTGAAAAGGAAATTGACTTCGGCGCCAGTTTTGGCTTTACCGATGGCAGGTAAAGGTTTTTCAATTTATACTAATGCATCGGCACTGGGTTAGGTGGCTTGTTGATGCAGGATGGACACCCAAGTCTATTTATCTCGACGGTTGAGACTTTAGGAGGTGAACTATCCAGTGCAAGACTTGGAGCTTGCAGCGGTCGTGTTTGCACTAAAGGCCTTGAGGCATTATTTGTATGATCAGCGGTTCATGTTGTTCACAAACCACCAGAGTTTGAGATATGTGTTCACTCAGAGGGAGCCGAACATGCGACAGCGGCGATGGCTCGAGTTACTAAAGGACTATGACTTCGCCATTAAATATCATTCGGGTAAGGAGAATGTCGTAGTTGATGCACTGAGCAAGGAGCGGTATTGAGAGCCAGACAATACTGCGGCATATAACATATGAGCACGGGTTGCTCGAGGTAGCATCGGTGTTGTGCTTTACAAAGGCTATTGCTGAGCTACAAATTTGCTGTCGATGCAAATATCAGAGTTAATTACATGACTTTGCTATAATATATGTTTTGTCATGCTAAATACTTCCGCTGTTATTTATTTGGGTGTAACATGATCTTAACAGATGACTTGACTCCAATAACAATTTAACCAGTAAATTGTTGTCATTTGTGGTTAATAATGATTAAATGGTGGATGAGTTGGCATGTGGGACACGGCTGGCACTGGTAGGCCAGGTTGTGGCCCGCATCGGCCCCCGTGGAGGTCCATTTGGCAAGCGAGTTGTTACAGTCATACATGACCGAACGGTATAAGATTGTTTGACCATGTATGAACGACCTACAACATGTGGTTTGACCCTGCGTGGCGAACTAGAAGAACCCAGATTTTGAACAAGAAAAAAAAGGAACAAATCAAAGAAGAACTCAAAGAAATACCTTTCCATCTTACACATCTGTATCCCCTTACACGCTCATCCTCCTTTTTGAAAGGTCAATAGCTACCAAACAACCCAAATGAACAATGCCCTAGCAAATTAAAAACTTTATTCAAACTGTTGGGTTATGAAGTTCATAAGTAGTGGAAAATTCAAAACGATTTTGAAAAACTCCAATAGGATCGAAAATAGGTTCCATTAAACTAGATCTAAAAAGTAAACCATATCATAATCCGTGAATTTCTTTAGTAATTGTTCGATCTCCAATAGATGTTCAAATCCACCCCTTTCGAAAATCCACACACGAATGGTGACCAAAATTTAGAGAGCTAGCCCCAAGAGATTGAAAACATTTTTCTTTCTCTCCCTAAATCTAGAGAACTCGAATTTTTTAAAATCAAAAATTTTGTTTCGTTTCAAGGTTTTACCCTTTATTTATATATGTAGATAAGCCCTTACTTAAAATCATATTTGTAATATAACTATTGTATTTAGGTAGTTTAAGCAAATTACACATACACACATATTAATAAGTTATAATATAATAAATCTAAAGGATTTTATGTCATGAATCTTATCATATAAAATTCATTACTCCTGACTAATTAAAATTGCACAAAGCCATTCTTTGTATGCGACCCAATATGTTCATGCGACGCTGGCAGTGAACTAAAACCATTTTGGTACACAAGTCACAACCGATCTCTAGCAAGGCATTATGACTACCCAAGTAGCATAAATATCAAAATCGATACAACCTAATGAATAACACATATCATATCCTTTTCTCGTGCGATATATTTTGATTAAACACAAGGCATGGAAAGTCGCCCTTAATATTCAATCGTACTAGTCTCGATCTTCAAGTAAACTAAAAACATCTAAGTGACATTGATCATATCAATTCACATGGACTTGGTCATTATCAGTCCATCATATCAAGGGATCCACCGATATCTCTCTCTTTATAAGAGTAATAAATTATATTTTGATTACACGCCTTCACATATTATTCACATGGTGACCAATTGCAATCTTTATAATCATTCGATTAAAAGATAACGTTTAATTATGTCAAATTACCATGCTCAAAATATTAAAGTCTATGGTAATCTCAAGTTGAAGGACTAAATGATATACCTATAATGAGTAACACCTATGACTCGATCCATGTGGTGTTCTCATAGCGGGTCGGTCCAATACCTTGTTCACTAACAAGTACTCATGTTCTCGATTCGTATCCCTATACACATGATCATCAATCAAGATTCACACTAGTCTTAATTCATTATAGTTCCTAGTATAATGACTGACTAGGAACACGTATGATATTTCAACAAATACCCATGGATCTTACTATAAAGTAAACATGCAATCACTTATAATAAAGCCGCAAATGAAAACCTCAATTTTATTTAACTAAAATTGTAAGATAAATAATATTTGTAGATTGACTTTGGGCACATGCCCCAACTCAAACCCCATAAATGCACACAAGAATAGGAGAAATACAACATTTTACATTATAAAAAAACATGAAGAAATTGACTCTTACGATGGTATTGGGCTCCAAAATTGCAAGTTTGCATCGCCGGATGATCGGAGGGGATCATCGGAGTCAAAAGGTTGTCTATTTGTGCGAGGTGCACAATAAGAGAGAGAGTGACATGTGAGGGATTGTGGGGCAAATATTGAATTGAGGTGCCAGAAAATTTGTGGTTTGCCTTTACAGGGTGCACATAGAACGAGCCACCCCCTTACGAATGTGGTTTTTTGTTCACTTTCCCAAAAACGTTTTTGGGAAAGGATATGTGCAAACCATTGAAATTATTTTGATTGTATTTGCAATATACCCTAAATGAAATGACTTCCTTACCCCTCACCATCCTCACAATACCTTTCCCGTCATTTTCCCGCCACCATTGTGCACCCCACATTGATCGAACATTGACTTCGATGATCCCTTGCGACAACCGACGATGACGACCAGTGAAGCAAACGTTGAGATATCATAGCATTACAAGGCTTCCTCGTCATAGTTGATGTTGGTATATGGTGTTTTAGGTCGTTTTTGTAATAAAGTTGATAGTGTTTGAACAAATTTTGTATTTTGATAAGGATTTGTTTGTTTGCATTGGTGTTGGCGATTTACCATAAGTAATGGAGGCTTGAGGGGAAAGAGAAGTGGATTTCAATCATGGAGGTGAGGTAATTGTTTAGTGATTAACCAGTTTTTAGAAATCTTGAAACCTAGTTTTCACCTTTCGTTCTGCCACGCAAGGTCGAGTAAAGGTCGTCTGTTCGGTCAGGTACTTGTTGAACGGTAATAGAAGAGTTTGGAAAGGTTGGTTTGGTAAATGTCAACTGATCAAAAACATAATACTCGGTTTATACCAATCGAGCTTTTTAGTTTCTTTTTTCATGTACAACTAAATAGAAGAACTTTATTCGGTCGGATGTGACAGATCGACGTAAATTATGGAATTTTTAGAATTTTGTTGTTTTTTTTTTTTTGAGCATATAATCTAATACAATGATTTACTATTAGACAAGGAGATTTAGATTATACTACCTATTTTGACTATAACGACGACTTTACAACAAACATGAAATTTGGAAGTATGGTTGAGTCGGTTAAATGGTTTCAAAGTCATGGATATGATAAAGGATTCGTTATTATCATGAAAAGGGTCTAATTCAGGTGGTGATGGTCATCGTCGTAAAAGGGTGAAGATGTGGTGCAAGTGGTCGGGTAGTTATAGAAGTGATGTCCAAAGAGTTAGAAATTTGAAAGCTAGTAGAGATGTGAACATTGTAAATGAAAGAATTGTGTTCGATGAACAAGGGGAGGTTTTGAAGGGGACAACAAGGCCTAAATGTGGGACTAAAAAATGTGGTTGTCCATTTGTAATAAGTATTAAGGAACACGAAGATCGGTTATGGCATTTAACAGTGGTGTATGGGCGTCATAACCACGACATAGGCTCTCATATGGAGGGTCACTCATACGCAGGTCGATTACAACCTGAAGAACGTAAGGTGGTGGTACAAATGATGGATGGAAACGTGAAGTCTCGAGAGATTTTGGACACAATAAAGAAGAGGTCAGAGAACATGAAAGTACCAAATTCATCAACTATGTGTACGATATACAGTGCAAGGAGAAAAATTAGTTTGATGAGGCTGGCGGGAGATCACAAATATAAAAACTCATGCATTTGCTTGACACAAAAGATTATATCTAGTGGTATAAGAAAATGGAGGGAACATATGTGGTGACAAACTTGTTTTAGGCTCATCCAGACTCCATCAAGTTACTAAGATGTTTTATGTGGGTGTTACTATTCAATTGCAAGTACAAGATTAATAGATATCGGATGCCTTTGCTATAGATCATTAGTATGACATCAACTGGGTTATCGTTTGTCATTAGTTTTGCATTTATGTCATCAAAGAAGAAAGACAACTACATTTGGGCGTTGAAGAACGTTAATGACCTTATGGATGGATGGTCAAAACCACTTGTGATACGTTACTGATAGAGAGTTGGGATTGATGGTGGCAATTGAGATGGTATTTCCCATGTTGACTCATCTTCTATGTACTTGGCACATTAATAAGGGCGTGGCAGCGAAGGGAAAAAATATTTTAAACGAACGAAGACTTCAACCTTTTCTTTAATGCTTTGATGAACGCCACTTCCGAAGATTTCTTTAACATGAGGATGTCTAATTTGGCTGTCGATTATGCTTATCTACAAGGATTGCTTGATTACTTGATGGACACATGGGTTAGGGAATACAAAGAAAAGTTTGTTAAAGATGGACAGACCGTACAATGCACCTTGGACATTTTACGACCGGGAGAGTTGAAAGTGCACATAATCCCCAAAAAAAGTCTTGGAAACTCTCTAGGGAATATCGAGGACTTGTGGCGAGCTAGTAATAGTTTGGTTAAAGGGCAACATAATGCTATCAAGGTGTTTTTGAGACAAGTCTGAATGTCGTGCTACACGGGTTTGGTTATCCATTGTATCGTATGTTGCGAGGCTTTGTTTCGCAATATGGATTAGACAAAATTCGCACTGAGGTCAACGCGCCAAAAATATTGGTACCGATCCAATAAGATATGGTTGTGTTTTGCGCATGACCTACGGTCTTCCATGTGCCCATGAAATCTCAAGTCATCAATTAGAGGGTTTGTCAATACTACTTAAAGATGTTCACCTACATTGGCAAAAGTTGAGCATGAATCTTGAGCAAGCCGCGAATCGAACGGAGTACAATTTTAAGGAGGAAAATCATCGAGAGGTTTACAAGCATGGATAATGAGGACTCGCGAATGAGGATTGTGCAACAACTCCGTGAGATTAGTTGTCCCTCATATTCGTCATTAATGGTGCCAAAGAGAAAAATTAAGACAAGGGAAAGAAAGGCATCAAAACAGTCACGAAATGCATCACAACCATCTAAAAAAATGTGATTATGGCTGACGAGAATGATGCATCCACTAAGGGAAATCCATCCCACCACGAGTATGTCCTACAACGTGATTTGATATCGCTTAAGCCTACGCTGCAAGTGCCTGTAAAGGTACATAGAACTTGTAACTGTATGCAAAATTTTACTAAGGAGACTTATCGCGGTGCCCTTGAAGAATATCTTGATTATATTGAGAGAGTTGATGATGTTAGAGGAGATGAAAATTGTGGTTAACGCATTGTCACAACAGGTTTGGGACGTAATGAAGACGGTGCATGGATACAAATCAGGAATGATCTTTACTGGGAGCTTCATGACCACAAAGATCTTTGGCACTCAATTTTCTGTAGTGATCACTTTGATGAAATCTTCTTGTCCGTCCAATGGTATGACGAGACCAATGATGCTTCTGTGGACAAGTGGATGTGTATGCCTGAAATGGGTATCGTGATTGCTACAACATACAATGTCATAGTAATGTCTCTATCACCATCAGGCAGTATGACATTTCTTCCACTTAGGGACACACCACCACGGAATATGGTTAACGGGTTGTTATTTGGATTACACACTTCAATGGAAATCATTTTATGAGGGTAAAGTGATCAACTTTATTCCCTTCTATACTAGTATCCGAGTTTATTTGTTATTTACTGGTTTTTTGTAAATTTGTACGGATATTGTTTAAGCCAAATGCTCGTTCCTCAATTATACCCGGTGGGATAAAAATGTACTACAAGCAGTATTACCATGGTTCGAGAATATAAACTGAGAAGACCAACCTTCGCATGTACATTCCCTAGACGGGCCTCCTATTACCGTCGACTTAGGTACACCTTGAGATTACCTTTTTCCCAAATGACGTTGGTTTTTGTATATCATATTATATGTTAAATAATCCTTTTATGGAAGAGACTTTATAATCGTGTAAAGAAGATGTAATCCGTCGTATCGGACACGGTCATTTTTTGTGCATCCGGTGCATGACTTATAGTTGCAAATGTCACTAGTTGGTGTATCGCGGTTCAAGTAATGAAATGCATATTTGTTATTATGTTCAATTTATTTATTCCATTTACATTTTCTTCTGTTTTTTCGACCCAACATGGGTAAAGAACCAAAGCTTGGATACCATAGGCCAAGCAAACCGTGTATATTTAAGCAACATTTTCAGTCGGTACCTACCAACTATGTAATATTTATTGGCTTGGTACACGATAACCGATGAGAAAATGTTTAATCGGTCATTGCAATCGAATAAAATCAAAAACTAGTCATTTACATTTTCTTCTTTTCGATCGACCTAATATGGTAAACTACCAAAGCTTGGATACTTGAGGCCAAGCAAACCATGTATATTTAAGCAACATTTTCAGTCGATACCTACCAACTGTGTTCCATTTATTAGCTCGGTACACGATAACTGATGGGAAAATGTTTAATCGATCACTGCAGTTCGAAAAAAAATCAAAAATTAGTCATGTATAGTGAAATTGTTTAAAAATGTTCAACAACTCTCATTTCTTAGCCTTTTTTCCCTTTTTTTGCTATGGTAAGGGAGCCGATGTCGTAGGCTTTTGTTTGGAAGAAGAAGCACCTTCAGCTGGTGTGCTATTGGCTTGGGAGGGAGTAGAGAATCAAGCATCGTAGGGAGCTTCAACGCCTCATCTGCCATCTTCACCGCGCTGCTTTATCGGATTCACGAGGCGACTGGGTCTTCGAAGCCTTTATGACATTGACAGACTGTTGAACGCGCTACAAAAACAATGGAACAAGATTCATTTCAAGTAAAAATTGTGCATTGTGAGATTTATAAGCTCAGACTTACTTAACTTCTAACAACAAATGAACAACTCACATCATAGATGTCGACTTTTTCATTGTCGACTATGCTCCTCTATGGATTTTCAATGAATGGGTGAAAGATGTCATTGAACCAGGCCATGTAATCATCAGTTGTATCCTATGGAACCGTTGTGCGTGGTCCCCTCGATGTAGCCGCCATAAGTGATCTTGTCAAGACTCCTAATTATCGGGTTGGAAACTGTACTTGACGACGTAACTTTGGGCCACCTTCCCTCTCTAGGCTCGAATATGAGTGTAAGGTTTCTTAGTGATTCCTTGCACGTGACCCATTTACCGCAAGAATCTATCCGAGTTGTATGACTCAACTATCTCGAAATATCCGATTGTTCCCTTGTAGAAGATTGACTCAGCAACATCGTCATCTGAACGTATAGTTAGTACGGGTCCTACGTAACCTACAAAACACATTAGTTATCAATATCAGAAAGCACTAGAAAATTATACCTGCTCGATCAGTGGCTGTCGAATTAAACCACTTAGCTCGATCAGGGCTAACCAAGTTAGTGGTGTTCACTTGGTGCCGCCAATCGAATAGAACAAATCACCATGCAACCCAAAAAAAGAGAATTTTGATATTATACGAAAGTAAATCACATGTGAGGGAGACAACACAAACCATGTCCGAACGACATTTATCCAGGGCTCGGCGTATCCTTTGGCCATGTTCAGCATTAAGGCCTTGCTCCACCTTCACATCCCACCTCGATAAACGCGGTAGGGTGTCCACATACCCGTGGTTCCACCGTGCTTCATGAAGGTGCATATTGAAATGCTCGTACACCTAACCTTGCAAAGCAATTTCAAAAACAAAGTCGAGACAAACCGAAGTAGCCAAATCTCAAAGGATTTAAGAAATATACCAAACAAACCTTAAGCAACGTCATATACCTCGCGATCTGGCATACTTTGACTCGAGTCGCCGATCAAAGTTGTCGATACAAGTAAGCCAAAGCTGTAGCCCCCAAGCATATATATGAATCTCATCCAAGTTCACTACGAGCTTGAGAAAGTTAACAAGGACCAACGTCGAGGTCTTGTCAACAAAAAACATGCATCCTAACAAGTACCATAGGTACACTCTGGCCATGCACTAATCCTTAGGCGTTACCATCTTCTTATATTTCCCTTTCAAAGATGAAGTTGGTTTACGTCCCCATTTGCCTTTCAGCCAGGCTTTGTTAACTTTCAAGTCCTTCTTTAGTTGTTGGTCGGCTTCCTTCTCCAACACGTCGAGAGCCGAACTCACCAACTCTACCTTTTCAGACTAGGGGATGGTGTGACACTCAACAATTTTCCCTATCACGGAAATATTCAACAACATCCGCACATCCTTGAATGTGATCAACATTTCACTGAACGGGAGGTGAAATGTGTTGGTCTCTGGCTGCCACCTCTCTACAAACGCATATATAAGCATCTTGCGTGCCTGCTTATAGGAGCAATTGGATAGTGCACTCAACCCAGACACTTCAACAATACTCCTAAGTTGACTGGGGTTAGGGTGACACTTACCTAAATCCCACTATGACAACTGGAGGCCATGATTCATACATCTAAGCAATGGGCATTCTTGAAACGACAAAAAGATTGATCAAAATTCGGTCGTTGTTAACCGAGTGTTCTCAACTTGTTCGGTTATTGGTGACCGAACAGTTGATTTGAACCCAATTGAGAACATACAATCAAAAATATAGTTGAACACGATGTAGTAAATAAACATACTTTGTGACAAAGCCTCATAAATGTACCTTTTTATTCCATATGATGGTAGAAACGTAACTATTGAAGTTCTTCAATAACTCCTAATTAATTGGCCCATCTGGAAAGGGTTTAGACATGTCATCGGCCGCCACTTTGTCGGATGGTCTCGACTTAGCTTTATCACGGGCCTTAGCTTTAGGCCTCACTCCCACCACTTCTTCTTCAAATCTTATCCCTTTTCACCTTCACCTCCTTCATTATTTCCCTCACTTGCATTTCCTTCCTCATCTTCTTCAGTGGAACCATTTTAACTTCCACTTCCACTGCCACTTCCACTTCCACTTCCATTTGTTCCTTCACTTTCACTTCCTTCTTCATCTCTTTCTCCACCTTCTCCATCTTCTCCGTCAAAATCTATGTTCTCATCACCTTCTCCATCATCTCCCTTATCTAATTCGGTTGCATCAAAAGAAGATGGTTCCACTGCATTTGCTTAGCTCTTACGAATCGCCAATTGTTGGCTCGACAAATCTGTTGACTCATCTTTGCTTGCTCATTTTTTTAACTCACAACTAGTTTGACTTGCCCCCGCACCCCATCACAGCTCCTTTTCTTTCCTATAAGAAATCGTTTGAGCTCTCCTCCCACTTGCTCACCCATCTTACCCGTGTTCTCTTTCTCTTGTTCACTTTTTTTAGGGGCCTCTGTCGTCTTTATACGTGCCATACCTATTAAAGTAACACATATATTACCCAAGCATTAATACTTAATCATTGTATGACATTCCTCAGAAAAATACACTGTTCAGTCGATACTGACGAGCTAAATTCGCTTGTTCGGCTTGATATAACCGAGCTATAATTTACAGCTCGGTTAAAGGTAACCGAACAAACAAGTTTCATTAGGTAACATAAGACTGACTGAAGAACCTATGACAATCTATTTTACAAAATAACTAGCGTTGTTCGGTCAACTACAGACAAAACAACCAATTTATATAATAAACTATGTTGTTTGGTTATAATAGACCGAGTGCAAAAAACACAATTCGGTCATTCCAAACCGAGCAAAAAAAATCTTATACCACATGTATAGTTCGGTCACCCAAAATCAACTAAACCAACATTACTCGATCACAGGAAATCGAACAATGCAAATTAATTCGGTCATATGTTACCGAGCTACTGAAAATCATCAAATATCAACAAATAGTCCAACAATTTATGTCAAAAACAGTTACACACACATACACGACAAGGAAAATCGAAGATAAAAATAGATTTCCATAATAAACACACAAAAAAAAACAATCGTATTCGACCTAGTTTTGCAAATCAAATCAATAACCTAATTGAAGTTCGACCATACACCCCAACAATCACATAAGAATACAAATTTCAATGAAAACCAAAGAAAATTATACCTTAAGCAAACCGTATTCGACCTAGCTTCTCTGTGACGCAAACCAACAAGAACAAAAACACCTCCACCACCGCCTGGAACAAAACCAACTATAATGATCCTAAAATTTTACCTCATGCCACGTGTATTTCAGGGTCGTGCGTGGGACCCACTTGTCATGATACATAAATTCAAACCTTGAGAGTCGACACCGAGGTATGTTATTTTTGGTTTGATGGTTATATTAAAAAATTTTATACCAAAGGTTGAACAAATTAATTTAATGCATGGAAAAATGGTGTTAAGACGAGTAGGGACGCGCCTCGAGTCGCGTGTCAACGTGGGACCGAGGTAACGGCATATGGGGTACACTTAGTATATTTGAGGAGACTGCATTTCACACTCGATCTGGGTACCATCACCGAGGATTATAGCAGAGGATAGAGAGAAGACTGCATTTCGCACTCGATACGGGCATTACCAGTTCACAGTCATGCCTTTTAGGTTAACTAACGCCCCAACAGTGTTCATGGATCTCATGCATCGAGTGTTGAGATAGTATTTGGATAGATTCGTCATTGTGTTCATAGACGACATTCTTATCTACTCTAAGAATCGCGATGATTATGAGGAGCACCTCAGGATAATTTTGAAGACTTTGAGGGATAATAAACTGTATGCAAAATTTAGTAAATGTGAGTTTTAGCTTACAGAGGTCGAATTTCTTGGACACATCGTCGGAGACCGCGGAGTGTCAGTGGACCCCGCTAAGGTCAGAGATGTCATAGATTGGCCTACACCGCAGACAGTGACAGAGATCCGGAGTTTCTTGGGGTTGGCAAGCTATTATCGACGTTTTGTTCAAAATTTCTCAAAAATTGCGGCACCAATGACACAATTGACGAAGAAAGACATAAATTTTCAGTGGAATGATAGTTATGAACAAGCTTTCAGGCTTTTGAAGGAAATATTGACTTCCGCCCCAGTTCTGGTATTACCTGAGTCGGGAAAGAGTTTTGAGGTGAACACTGATGTTTCTACTGTCGGGCTAGGTTGTGTATTGATGCGGGACGGTAAAGTGATTGCCTACGCGTCCCGACAACTGAAGATTCATGAGAAAAACTATCCTACACTTGACTTGGAGCTAGCGGTAATGAAATTTTGCACTGAAGATTTGGCGTCATTATCTTTATGGAGAAAAGTTTGTGTTGTTCACTGACCATAAAAGTTTGAAGTACATGTTTACTTAGAAGGATATGAATATGAGACGAGGCGTTGGCTTGAGTTCCTCGAGGATTATGACTTCTCTTTGAAGTATCATCCGGGAAAGGCCAATGTTGTTGCAGACGCATTAAGCCGCAGAGGGGAAGACTCATAGAGTACTACTTGCCACATGACACACGAGTATGGGTTACTCGAGGCGGTCGAATTGATGTATTATGTTGATATTCCGACCGGTACTAAGGTGTTGATTTGTGGGCAGATGAGAACTCAAACAGTGTCGATTCAGAAAGTATTTGAGGGTCAGCAGACGGATGAGCAGTACTAGAGATTTTTAGAGTTTGCTCAAAGTCCGGATCATCCAGATTGGAGTCAGTCGACAGACTCGTGTCTGAGGTTTGGAGGTCGACTATGGATTCCATCAGTGGCTGAGTTACGTAATGAGATACTTAATGTGTCTCACCGCCCATGTTTTGCTGTTCATTCGGGTCGGACCAAGATGTACGCTGATGTGCGTCTTCTTTTTTGGTGGCCGAGGATGAAGACCGATGTTTCTGATTATGTTAGAGCGTGTGAGGTATGCCAGCGAGTTAAGGCTCGAGCATCGGAGACAGGGTGGGTTATTACAACCACTTCTCCATTCCTCGGTGGAAGTGAGAGCATATTGCCTGGATTTCGTCAATGGGCTACCTCGATCTCGGGCGGACATGACAATATCTGGGTGATAATAGACAGATTGACGAAGTCTACGCACTTTTTACCGATCTCTACCACGCATCTCGGGTTGATAGATTAGCGAGTTTGTACGAAAGGGAAATCGTGCGATTACATGACATTCCTTTATCGATTGTGTCTGAAAGAGGGCCACGATTTACATCTCAGATTTGGCAGAGTATGCAGGCACAATTTGGTACGCATTTGGACCTTGTACAGCTTATCATCCACAGACTGACAAACAATCAGAGAGACTGATTCAATTTCTCGAGGATATGCTAAGGATGTGTGTGTTAGAGTATTGTGGATCTTGGGATGAGTATCTTCATTTGTGTGAGTTCGCCTACAATAACAGTTATCAGGCCAGTATTAGTATGGCACCTTTTGAAGCACTCTACGGTAGACCGTGCAGATCTCCATCTTGCTGGGCGGAGCCCGAGGATGTGGCAGTGATTAGGCATGAGATTATAGTGGATCACACGAGAAGATACGACTAATTAGATTGAGAATGAAAGGTGCGCAGGAGAGGTAGAAAAAATATTATGACATGTATCATGGCGAGATAACATATGATGTCGGAGACTATGTGTTTTTGAAAGTTTCTCTGATAAAAGGTCACAAGAGGTTTGGGATTAAAGAAAGCTTGTGCCGAGGTTCATTGGTCCTTTCAAGGTTAAGAAACGAATAGGCAAGGTTGCGTACGAGCTGGAGTTGCCATCTCAGTTGTCTTGTATCCACCCTGTATTTCATGTTTCTATGATTCGACTGTCTAGGTCGAGAGAGGGCGAAAGACCAATAATGGGTTTGAGCCAGATAGACTTGAGAGAGGACATTACTTATGACGAGCAGCCTATTCAAATTCGGGATCGTAAGGTAAACATTTTAAGGAACAAAGAAATCCCATCAGTCCTCGTCAAATGGCAGTATCACGAAAATGAGGAGCTGACGTGGGAGCTTGAGTCGTACATGCGCGAGTACTTTCCTTATCTCTTTTGAATCTCAGTAAATCTTTCCTTTATACTTTGTCAATTTTCGAGGACGAAATTCTAATTAGTTGGGAAAACTGTAATGATCCTAAAATTTTACCTCGCGTCACGTGTATTTCAGTGTCGTGCGTGGGACCCACTTGTCGTGATACATAAATTCAAGTCTCGGAGTCGACACCGAGGTATGTTATTTTTGGTTTGATGCTTATATTAAGAATTTTATACAAAAGCTTGAACAAATTAATTTAATTAATGGCAAAATGGTGTTAAGACGAGCAGGGACGCGCCTCGAGTCGCATGTCAACATGGGACCGAGGTAACGACATATGGGGTACGCTTAGTATATTTGAGAAAAAAAAACAAATGAATTGAGTGGCTAGCATTAATCCACATATTATAGAAAATAAATAATATATATATATATATATATGTATATATGTGTGTGTGGATAAGGTGGGTAAGTGGATAAGGTGAAAGAAAAAAAGGGAGAAAACACGAACCAGAGAAAAGAAAAAGGAGGAACCAGAGGAGAGAAGGGAACCGAAGGAATAGGAGAAAGAAGAAGAGACCGAGAGAGAGAAGGGATCAAGCTCGAGCAAGGTGAGTGAAATCTCCTCGTTGTTGGGTCGTTTGTTGTTGTTGTTGCATCGGTGGTGGTCGATGTTCGGGTGGCGAACTCTGACGAACTGCCATGGCAGTTCGTCCGAGCTCGATGAAGCCTGGGGAGTAGTCTCCCCTACATATACGAATTCCACTGGGGTTGGGGATGGAAACCCAACCCCATCAAAGAAGAAATTAAAAAAAATGCAGAAACAAAGCTGATGCTCTGTTTCTTCGAGAGGAAGAAGAACGACCCGGGTCGGGCCAGGCGGCGGGCCGAAGTCCGGGGCGAGTCGGGTCAAGCGGCGGACCCGACCCGGTGGGATCGGGTCAAACCGAGGCCGAGCCGCCGGGACCGGGTCGAGTCGACCCGAATCCGACTAGACCAGGTTGGGTCGACCCGGATCCGATTGGACCGGGTCGGGTTGACCCGGACCCATTTCAATAAAAAAATAATAATATAATAATAAATAATATATATTTATACATTTAATAACTGATTTTTAATAAATAAATTCCAGAAAATAGCAAAGAAATATGGAAACAATTCCGAAAAATCCTTGAAAAATATGAAAAATTAAGGAAAGCTAGAAAAAAATGAGTTCGAGGCTTTCCGGGCATTTGGCACCCTAGTTTAATTCGAAAAGGTGCTAAAAACTTAATTTTTATGCAAATAAAAGTGGCAAATCTATAATCACATACTATAATTTCACGTAATGCGACTTGAAAATTTTAAAATGGTATAAATGGACACCAGGGGCTTAGGATGTTATAGTCGTGTGTCAAGTGCGCATATCGAGGCGTGAGAATGACGATTTGCAATTTATCTGAGGTAAGTAAACCAGCTAGGGACTTATACAGTATTTCATTTCCCTCCATTGGTTGTTGTTGTTTACTGTTTTGTGATAACTTTATTGTTGTTCACTGCTTTGTGATGATAGCTATCGTTGAAATTGTTGTCGATTGAGTGAGTCCATTGGCAAGTGATTCATGGCTACTCTTTATCTACCATTTGAGAGGGTTTGGGCTGGAGGCAGGGGTCTCGTCCTAAACCCGAGGTTTTTCCTAGTCGTCCGACGATATTATCCAGGTCCATGGATGTTTCATAGTCGTACGGGCTAGGGCTGGGAGGCAGGTGTTTCATCCTAGATCCGGGTATGTGGATGTCTCGTAGTCGCAAGGGTTAGGGCTGGGAGGCTGGGGTCTCGTCCTAAACCCGAGTCTGCTGGGCTTTTGTCGCGACTCAATGACCTTTTGGTCGGGACTCCTTGTTATTTGGCATCACTAATTGATGGATTGTTTACAGTCTTGTATATTCATGCATTTTTTATTCCTTTCATACTATTTGCATGAATTCGACTGCTTTGAATATTGTGAAATATTGTATATATGTCCTACTGGCCTTATTTACCTGTGCTCGTCATTTTTGTGTGTGACGGAGTGCAGATCCGCAGACTAGTAAAGGAAAGGCTCCACAGTTAGGAGATATTATTTGAGGAACTAGAGCAGTTTTATTTGCTTGTCTGACATAGGTGATCTTTTTGTATATTTATCTATACTTGTTTTAAAACATGGGGAGTTAGGTTTTTGAGAAATTTTGGGCCTGTATATCTTTCGTTTACTTTCCTCTGAATAGTTTTTAACGATGATATACATATTCGGGGTTTCAACACTCTTGGTTGTCCTAACTGATAATTTTGCGATTTTTCAGTTAATTCGAGGTGTAAAATTGCTTCCGCTATAATTATGATAACTCGCTAATTGATTAACTAAATTTTTAATTGCTGGATAAATGGTAAATGATAAATGAAGGTTGACTAGACTTGCGTGACTCAGCGAAATGGGCTCGGGGGTCCACGTAAGTCTAGGCCGGGCGAGGCCCAATTCAGAATTGTGGAACTGGGGCCGTCACAGTTGGTATCAGAGTCGCGGTTGTAAATACTCGACTCTTAATTTAAATCACAAGCCATGGAGAAACAAACCAGCGGAAAAATTAGGGATGGTTGAACTTATAGTGGAACCCTATGATCCTAGCCTAATTCTTAGTTAGGAACATTTAAACCTAGACTATGAGCTATTTGATTTGTTGTATTATTAACTATCGATAGCTATGTTTTGATCGTGAGAATCGCTTTCTTTTCGGTTAGAGATGGTCGATCAGCCCGATAATAGCGATAATGTTATGGGGGACGTACAGAGGAGATTAGATGGCATGTCGCAGATGATTACATCTCATGATCAGCAGCTTCGGGAGATTCTCCGACCGCAGAGGGCTCAGGCAACTGCATCACCATCCATGTCAGCAGCCTAGTTACTCAGACTGGGAGTGCTCCTACAGTCCATGACCCACCTGCAGCACCTCCAGTTCAGGCATGACCTGCAGTGGCCGAGAGACACATGTTCAGGCCGAGATAGTACCTCCTACACCTGAGACACCGGCTGAGGATACACCGAGCACGCCGACTGATACGGGTGTTAGGGCTACCGCTGAGGCGAGGCAGGCTCGTGAGTTTCAAAGGCATCATCCGGAAAATTTCCACGGGGGTACTAACCTCGAGGCTGCAGAGAGGTATATGAGGAGTCATGAGAATATACATGACGTATTAGCTACACCAGCTCATATGCAGCCAAGTATATCGTCAACTTCATTGTTCGGCGAGGCCGATGTCTGGTGGGGCATTATGGTGGCGTCGAAGGGGAAACCCAAGGATTGGGTTGAGTTCAAGGAGAGGTTTAACGAGAAGTACATTCCTCCTACAGTCCGTAAGCGGATGAGGACCGAGTTTCAGACCATTCGACAGAGGACCGAAGAGTCAGTAATGAAGTATATGGATCGATATTTGCGCTTGATGGAGTATGCTGGGAGTGCAGCCGACACTGACGCTGGCCAGGCTTACTACTTTTTGCACGGTCCGAGCACATTACAGAAGGCCTGTGAGAGGGCTATGGCTAGCGAGAACTTTGGGAGCACACGCACTGGAGTAGCGGTTGCCTCAACGACATCGTCATAGTTAGTAAGAGATGTTGGAGGTGATCGGAGGAAGAAGAGATTACGACCATTGAGGCAGAGAGATCAGGCTCAGAGCGTGGGATCGGTAGAAGCTCTGCCCTATGCGGTGCGTACTACGCCTATGTCAGTGGATTGGGATTTCGAGGGGGTTGTTGCCAGTATGGATAGCTAGGTCATTTCCATAGTGAGTGTCCACGACTAGGTCGGGGCCAGCATCAGCAGAGCCGGGTGGAGGTTCACGCAGTTGCCATACCAGATCTGACTGCCTGCTATGTTTGATTCAGGTTCTACTGTGTCTTTTATTTCGGGTCGTATGGTTGATGAGTTGGGTTTGAAACCTATTAGACTGGAGAGACCATTGATCCTTAGCACAGCTGCTGGGGATAAAATCTACTCGAACTCGTCGTGTGTTGATTATTCGGTTGAGATAGAGGGTCATATCATGCCAGCGGACCTAAGAGTATTACAATTCCTCTAGTTTGATGCATTGTTGGGCATGGATTGGTTGGGTGCTTATCATGCACATATCCATTGCTTAAGTAAGAAAGTCATATTTCATCTATTAGGACATCCAGAGTTTAGTTTCCAGGGGACTTCGACTAGTTTGCCTATTACCAGAGGTAGAATCGCCACTAGTGTATATGTTGAGATGTTCACTAGTGTATTGAGTATGACGGAACGGGTTGTGACTACATTGGATGAGGTACCAGTAGTACGCGAGTTTCCTGACGTGTTTCTAGCAGAGCTACCAGGATTTCCCCCGCCTAGAGAAATCAACTTCATCAATGATTTGGTTCTTGGGATCAAATCTATATCTATTCCACCGAACCGGATGGCTCTGAATGAGCTAGAGGAGCTGAGAGAACAGCTCGAGGAGTTGCTGGAATTACGATTCATTCACCCGAGCATGTCTCATTAGGGCACGCCAGTCTTGTTTGTTAAGAAGAAAGATGGCAGCCTGAGATTATATATTGATTATAGACATCTCAATAAGGTGACAGGTGAAGAAAAGTATCCATTTCCTCGTATTGATGATTTGTTTGACCAGCTAACGGGAGCACAGTGGTTCTCAAAGATCGATTTGAGATCTGGGTACCATCAGCTGAGGATTAGTGCATGGGATAGAGAGAAAACTACATTTCGCACTCGATACGGCATTACCAGTTTGGTCATGCCTTTTGGCTTGACTAACGCCCCATCAATGTTCATGGATCTAATGCATCGAGTGTTGAGAGAGTTTTAAGGTGAACACTGATGCTTCTAAGGTCGGGCTAGGCTGTGTATTGATGCAGGACGGTAGAGTGATTGCCTACGCGTCCCGACAACTTAAGATTCATGAGAAAAACTATCCTACACATGACTTGGAGCTAGCGGCAGTGGTTTTTGCACTGAAGATTTGGCGTCATTATCTTTATGGAGAAAAGCTTGTGTTGTTCACTACCACAAAAGTTTCAAGTACATGTTTACTCAGAAGGATCTGAATATGAGACAGAGGCGTTCGCTTGAGTTCCTCAAGGACTATGACTTCTCTTTGGAGTATCATCCGGGAAAGGCCAATGTTCTTGCAGACGCGTTAAGCCACAGAGGGGAAGACTCAGAGAGTACTACTTGCCACATGACACACGAGTACGGGTTACTCGAGGCAATCGGAATTGATGTATTTTGTTGATATTTCGACCGGTACCAAGGTGTTGATTTGTTGGCAGATGAGAACTCAAACGGTCTCGATTCACAAGGTACTTGAGGGTCAGCAGACAGATGAGCAGTACCAGAGATTTTTGGAGTTTGCTCAGAGTCCGATCATCCAGATTGGAGTAAGTCGACAGACTCGTGTCTGAGGTTTAGAGGTCGACTATGGATTCCATCAATTGGTGAGTTACGTAATGAGATACTTGATGAGGCTCACCACTCACGTTTTGCGGTTCATTCGGGTCGAACCAAGATGTACGCTGATGTGCGTCTTCTTTTTTGGTGGTCGAGGATGAAGACCAATGTTTCTGATTATGTTAGAGCGCGTGAGGTATGTTAGCGAGTTAAGGCTGCGCATCGGAGACCGGGTGTGGTTATTATAGCCACTTCCCATTCCTAGGTGGAAGTGGGATCATATTGCCTTGGATTTCGTCAATGGGCTACCTCGATCTCAGCGCAGACAAGACAATATCTGGGTGATAGTGGACAGATTGACGAAGTCTGCGCACTTTTTACCGATCTCTACCACACATCGGGTTGATAGATTAGCGAGTTTGTACGAAAGGGAAATCATGCGATTACATGGCATTCATTTATCGATTTTGTCTGACAGAGGGCCACAATTTACATCTCAGATTTGGCAGAGTATGCAGGCATAGTTTGGTACGCGTTTGGACCTCAGTGCAGCTTATCATCCACAGACTGACAAACAATCAAAGAGACTGATTCAATTTCTCGAGGATATGCTGAGGATGTATGTGTGTTAGAGTACGGTGGATCTTGGGAGGAGTATCTTCATTTGTGTGAGTTCGCCTACGATTACAGTTATTAGGCCAGTATTAGTATGACACCTTTTGAAGCACTCTACGGTAGACCATGCAGATCTCCATCTTACTGGGCGGAGCCGAGGATGTGGCAGTGATTGGGCTTGAGATTATAGTGGATCACACAGAGAAGATATGATTGATTAGATTAAGACCGAAAGGTGCGCAGGAGAGGCAGAAATATATTATGACATGTATCATGGCAAGATAGCATATGATTACGAAGACTATGTCTATTTGAAAGTTTCTCCGATAAAGGGTCACAAGAGGTTTGGGATTAAAGGAAAGCTTGCGTCGAGGTTCATTGGTCCTTTCAAGGTTAAGAAACGAATAGGCAAGGTTGCGTACGAGCTGGGGTTGCCATCTCAGTTGTCTGGTGTCCACCCTGTATTTCATGTTTTTATACTTTGATTGTCTACGTCAAGAGAGGGCGAACGACCAACGGTGGATTTGAGCCAGATAGACTTGAGGGAGGACATTACTTATGACGAGCAGCCTATTCAAATTCTGGACCGTAAGGTAAAGATTTTGAGGAACAAAGAAATCCCATCAGTCCTCGTCCAATGGCAGTATTACAGAAATGAGAAGCTGACGTGGGAGCTTGAGTCGTACATGCGCGAGTACTTTCCTTATTTCTTTTGAATCTCAGTAAGTCTTTCCTTAATATTTTGTCAATTTTGTGGACGAAATCCTAATTAGTTGGGAAGACTGTAATGATCCTAAAATTTTACCTCGTGCCACGTGTATTTCAGGGTCGTGCGTGGGACTCACTTATCGTGATACACAAATTCAAACCTCGGGAGTCGACATCGAGGTATGTTATTTTTAGTTTGATGCTTATATTAAAAATTTTATACCAAAGGTTGAACAAATTAATTTAATGCATGGCAAAATGGAGTTCGAGACGAGCAGGGGCGCGCCTCGAGTCGCGTGTCAACGTGGGACCGAGGTAACGGCATATAGGGGTATGCTTAGTATATTTGAGAAAAAAAACAAATGAATTGAGTGGCTAGCATTAATCCACATATTATAGAAAATAAATAAAATATATATATATATATATATATGTGTGTGGATAAGGTTGGTAAGTGGATAAGATGAAAGAAAAAAAAAAAAAAAAACACGAACTAGAGAGAAAGAAAAAGGAGGAACCAGAGGAGATAAGGGAATCGAAGGAGAAGGAGAAAGAAGAAGAGACCGAGAGAGAGGAAGGATCAAGCTCGAGCAAGGTGAGTGAAATCCCCCTCGTTGTCGGGTCATTTGTTGTTGTTGTTGCGTCGGTGGTGGTTGATGTTCGGGTGGCGGACTCGGACGAACTGCCATGGCAGTTTGTCCGAGCTCGATGAAGTTAGGGGAGTAGTCTCCCCTACATATGCGAACTCCACTGCGGGTTGGGGATGGAAACCCAACCCCATCAAATAAGAAATTAAAAGAAAATGCAAAAACATAGCTAATGCTCTGTTTCTTCTCGAGGAAGAAGAAGGACCCGGTCGAGCCAGGCCGAGCCGGACCCAGATCCGGTGGGATCGGGTCAAACCGACCCGGATCCGCCTGGACCGGCTCGGGTCGACTCGAATCCGACTAGACCGGGTTGGGTCGACCCGGATCCGATTGGACCGGGTCGGGTTGACCCGGACCCATTTCAATAAAAAATAATAATAATAATAATAATAAATAATATATTTATATTTTTAATAACTGATTTTTAATAAATAAATTCCAAAAAATAGCAAAGAAATATGGAAACAATTCTGAAAAATCCTCGAAAAATATGAAAAATTAGGGAAAGCTAGAAAAAAAAATGAGTTCGAGGCTTTTCGGGCGTTTGGCACCCCAGTATAATTCGAAAAAGGGTGCTAAAAACTTAATTTTTATGCAAATAAAAGTGGCAAATCTGTAATCACATATTATAATTTCACGTAATGCGACCCTAAAATTTTAAAATGGTATAAATGGACACCAGGGGCTTAGATGTTATAGTTGGGTGTCAAGTGCGCATATCGAGGCGTGAGAAGGATGATTTGCGATTTATCGAGGTAAGTAAACCAACTAGGGACTTATACAATATTTCATTTCCTTCCATTGGTTGTTGTTGTTTACTATTTTGTGATAGCTTTATTGTTGTTCACTGCTTTGTGATGATGGCTATCGTTGAAATTGTTGTCGATTGAATGAGTCCATTGGCAAGTGAGTCATGGCTATTGTTTATCTGCGATAAGAGAGGGCTAGGGCTGGAAGCAGGGGTGTCGTCCTAAACCCGAGGTTTTTCCTGATCGTCCGTCGATATTATCCGGGTTCATGGATGTTTCATAGTCGTACGGGCTAGGGCTGGGAGGCAGGTGTCTCGTCCTAGATCCGGGTCTGTGGATGTCTCGTAGTCGCAAGGGTTAGGGCTGGAAGGTTGGGGTCTCGTCCTAAACCCAAGTCTGCTGGGCTTTTGCCGCGACTCAACGACCTTTTGGTCGGGACTCCTTGTTATTTGGCATCACTCATTGATGGATTATTTACAGTCTTATATATTCATGCGTTCTTTATTCCATTCGTATTATTTGCATGAATTCGACTGCTTTGATATTGGGAAATATTGTATATATGTCCTACTGGCCTTACTTACCTGTGCTCGTCATTTTTGTGTGTGACGGAGTGCAGATCCGCGACCAGCAAAGGAAAGGCTCCACAGTTAGGAGATATTATTTGAGGATATTGGAGCAGTTTTTGTTGCTTGTCTGACATAGGTGATTTTTTGTATATTTATTTATACTTGTTTTAAAACATGGGGAGTTAGGTTTTTGAGAAATTTTGGGCCTGTATATCTTTCGTTTACTTTCCTCTGAATAGTTTTTAACGATGATATACATATTCGGGGTTTCCACACTCTAGGTTGTCGTAACTGATAATTTTGCGATTTTTCAATTAATTTGAAGTGTAAAATTGCTTCCGCTATAATTATGATAACTCACTAATTGATTAACTAAATTTTTAATTGCTGGATAAATGGTAAATGGTAAACGATAAATGAAGGCTGACTAGGCTTGCGAGACTCAACGAAATGGGCTCGGGGGTCCACGTAAGTCTAGGCCGGGCGGGGCCCAGTTCAGAATTGTGGAACTGGGGCCGTCACACCAACTCCACCACCGCCTGGAACGAAGACCGAGAGAGAGAGAGAGCGAAGAGCGAATATAAACCGAGTGGATGCTTCATCGAGTCGATTCGATCAATAACTTAAGGTTTTTTTCTTCTTCTTCATAGGGAAAACCAACTCTTATTCAGAGAATTTGAATGTTGTGGGGTGCACACATCAGGTACAATTTGGGAAAAAAAAAATTTTTTTTTGGTGCCCAAAATTCAAACGTGGTTTGCACGAAGTAAAATGTGGGGTGCACATGGCTGGGCCAAAAGGTTTTATAGTTTATATATTTTATATTTTGAGTAAAGGTTAAAAGTAAAAAAGTGGTACATATATATGATTTCAAATTCGGTGATGTAATAAGGCAAAACCAACATATCACGTTGGACACGAATTAATAGATATCTAAAGCAACAAAAAAAATTATTTCATCACATTTCCAACAAATTAGTTCAACATCATCTACCTCAGAGGATGAAAAAACAATTAAAAAATAGAATGAATACATTGTGAGAAACTAATAAATGACAAAATTTGATCATTAATTAGACAACATTTTGTCTATGATCACTATTGAACTTGGAGACGAGGTCCTTAAAATCCATGCAATGCGCCAAAGGGTTTCTAGTCCTCAGCAACTCAACCAAATATTGAAACAAATCTATCTCACAGGCAATCCTCAAAGCCCCATCGTAAGAGTAACCAAACTCCTCTCCAGAGAGCTGAAGCAATTGCTCGAAAAGTGGATGGTCTAGGAAGTTGGCTTCGAGCTCGAACTTGCAAAGAACGCTGTCCCCGACGCGAACCCTAATATGGCCTTTCGAGGGGTCTGACGAGAAGCTCTTTGATCCACAGCAGCAGATTTTCTTCAAAAGCACGGACAAGGTACTGTTCTTCATGTTGAAAAGGATTGCTTAACTAAATATTGTTTGACAACAACCGAAAATGTGGATAGATATATTGGTTGATTTGCTATGTTGATGTTGTTGGAATACTTGCCTTTCTTATAATGTGTGGAGAATTAATAGATAGACATGAGAGATGGATAAGGAAGCTGCGAAGAGGGTGCGTGCAAATGCTATTGCTCCTAGAAATTGCGCAGCTCATTTACTCAATTATTCAACTGTACTATAGTGGGAGCATTCACTATATAGCTAGCTAGTCTTCTTAATTTAATGTGTACAATGTTTATGTATGTATGTATATATGTCTCTGATAAGAATTTGTTTTTGTTTCAAGAATACAACCTGTATATATAAAGTTAATGTATATAGCTAGGTTGGAATTGTGAAGCATGTATATTTTGAATAAATATGTGACGTTGTATGCATATTTTGGCTATCTTAATTTTATTAATTTCAAGAAATTAATGATTGCTATACTATATATTTTCATTTTTATATATTTTGAATAAATGTGATTAATTGTTATAGTGCATGCAACTACGTATATAACATGCAATATTGATTTTAATTTCTTTCTAATTAAGAATATGAAACCTATATATGATGATTAATATATATTTATCATCAAATAAATAACCGGCTGGGTGATTATTATTATTATTATGATATTATTATTATTTTTATTAACTTTATTAATTTAATTTGAAAGGTCTCGAATGGGACAGAAATTTAATACGAGAAATTAAGGTGCCTCTGATACCAATCCTATCCACATGGTCAAATCCCGAAGACGACTACCAAGCTGTTACAATACCAACGTGGATGTGTCTGGTGCAAATGAAAATGTTGAAGTGACATATATACATACATATATATATATATATATATGTTGTAAACTAAGTTGAAACTTGCTAAGAACTAGAGAAAAAATAGAAAACTAAAAACTTCTACTACTACAAACTACTACTACAAAGGACAATAGAAGAAATGAGATAGTTGGAATGGGAAGTTTTCATTTAACTTGGTCTGTGAATTACAATTGGGTTGGTACCCTTTATATAGGCCATTTGGTGATGATGATAATTGTACTTATACAATGTGTATAAGTTATACATACACCACAAGTCATAGAACACATCACAAGCAACATAGACAATACATGAAAGAGTTGGTGTATATTGGAGAGGATTACAAGTTACATGACAATACATGGATAAGTGATTATACATTGGAGTTGAATACAAGTTATGTAGAGTGTACAAGTTAAATTCAATGTAGAAGTCATGCTTGATGTTACAATTCAATGTGAGATTCATGCTTGACAATGTGACCATTCATAAGCTTGGTTAAAGGGTCATCCAATTTACAACACTCCCCCTTGGATGACACTTGCTAAGAGAATATGCCTTGTTAAAATCTGTACTAGAAAAATCATGTGGGAAAAAATTTAGTATAGGAAAAGAGGACAATGTTCTCGTCAATCTTGATTTGTAATATAATATTATTGATTGTCTCATTAAAAATCTTGCTAGGAAAACCCGGTAGGACAAAACTAAAGCTAAGGAAAAGAGTGCAACACATTGATACACTTTGAGAGAATATATATGCCTCATTAAAACCTTTACTAGAAAAACTCTGTGGGAAAAACATCTAGTATAGGAAAAAGAGTACATTGCTCTTATAAAAATTTTTATACGGAGTATAATAATGTTAGAATTGCCTCTTTAAAAACCTTGCTAGACAAATCTAGTGGGATCAAACCAATAGTGAAAGGAAAATAGTGCAATACACTAATCAACCTTGATAAAGAGTTTTAATATTGTTAGAATTGTCTCATTAAAAATCTTTGCAAAGAAAACTCGGTGGGATAAAGCCAAAACAAAGGGAAAAATAGTGCAATATACTAACCAATAACTCATTTTGATTCACCCCTCATGTTCACATTGGTGAGACATCTTGTGCATTTTGTTGCACATGGACATCGTTTTCTATATGAACCATTTAATGTTGAAGCATATGATTGCTACTCTTTTGTATATAGTACTTGCATCAAGTAATTGATTCATAACTTGTTGCTACTAAATGATCCTTTGAACTTTGAGTTCATATTAATTTATACATGGATAATAATACAACAAATTTAATGCAATTTGATGTGTTTCAAGCAATTTCACGTTATTCCTTTTGGATTGGCTTATATCTCCCCCTAATGTTGGAAAATTGTTTCATCAAAGTGACAATTAACAAAACTTGCTATAAATAAATTCCCTATTAGGGATCCAAGGCATCTTATAATATAATTGATGGAGAGTTAAATCAATATAAGTCTCCTATCACTACAAAAAAACGATCGATCAGAAACGAAAATTTTCGTTGCTGATTAACATAAATTATGTCTCTAATACAATTATGCAATGGAACAGAGACGGAATCTATTCCGTCTCTAAAATTGTAGTCACTGATTTAGTCAGCAACGAAATGTGTTTCCGTTGCTGATTAGAGACGGATTAGAGACGAATTTAGAAACGGAACAAAGATGGAACAGAAATGCACATTCTTCCAAAGTGAATGATTTTACTTGCATTCCGTTGCTAATCCGTTGCTAATTAGAGACAGATTAACAATGACACTTATAAATTTCGTTGCTAATCTGTTGCTAATTAGAGACGGATTAGCAACGAAATTCATAAATTTCGTTGGTAATTCGTTGCTAATTAGAGACGGACTAGCAACGGACTTTACGAATTCCGTTGCTAATATGTCTCTATTCCATTTCTAAACTTTGTTTACCCAGTTTTTTCATTCTATTTCTTTACAAATTAGAGACGGATTAGCAACGAAATTTATAAATTCTATTGCTAATCCGTCTCTATTCCGTTTCTATGCCTAGTTTTTTTTTAAAATATTCACAAGAATCAAATTGGTTCTCTAAAACTTCTAAAACTAAAAATAACAACAGGACTTGCTCCATCGCTTGCACCCCCTCCGAAAACTCCTTAGGGGTGCTAACATCCAAAAAAACAAAATTTCACATACATACACTAATCAACAGTATATATCAACAACAAAGACTCAAATGAGAAAAAAACATACAATTCGATATTAAAAAAGATTTATATATTCACGAAACGTAGTCAAGTATAATAAATGTCTAAGATACCAAAGTATCCACAAAAAAACACAATTCTCATTGTTCTACAACAACCATAAAAATACCTAAGTATCATAAAGTTGCCCATCCCTCCCATCCCTCGTTGTGCTAGCACTGGGATCGATGTGCTAGCATCAGCATCTGCGTATCTTCTCTTCTTTCTCCCTAACGGCCCGAGACCGTAGACACGTCCTTTGGGACACTCACCCGCCACCTTGTAGTACACCGTCTCATCATCCACCGGCTAGTCCGGTGTAGTCTGGGTCAGCTCCTGACGTCTCTTTTGGAGCTTAGCCTGCATGGATCAACAATAAGCAACTAAAATGATATGCTTGTAAGATCAAACAATGGCGGCTACCACAGACTTCACAATTTACACGAGTTGAAACAATTCTCTCCTACGCACATCTACGAGCCCTCAAAAACATTCAAATTAGTTATAGCTTAGATTACATCTATTCATATTATTTAAGTCTTCTTTTCCACTATTGTTACCATGAATTGATGGTATTTGTTCTCTTTTACATTAATTCACTATCAATATTGAAAAGAAAAGAAAAACACACAAACACACATAATGGTAACAATATAATAGTAGCATTAAATTTGTTTTTTTAAGTAGGGGTACCTTAAGCTTTACTGCTCATTTTCGTGATTTCAATAACTCAACTTTTGATATATGTCTTCCTGCATAGAAAGATCAAATGTATAAGTAATTACTTACAAAAAAATCATAAATGCACAAGGAAAAAGAAATAAAGATTTGAGGAATGCCCGTGTGACCCTTAAAGAGACATCGCAGTACAAACAGTCCAAAATAATTAAGTTACTAGATAACAACTCGAGTGGCTATTGACATGTGAAACTTACAAATGATCAATGGCATCACTCGGTTAAACAATTCCATTATAGTTTTCTACCATAGGCAACCCTTGGCTAAAGCCCAATCTACACGGCCACCTAAACAACAAAAATATAGGTATTTAACTAGTTATGAAACATGAAACTGAATCATACTATAAAACATAACCAATAGATAAGACAACCAACATAATCAAGAGACATTGGATAATAAATATGCATTTTGACTAAAATGATCGCACCCAAATAGTAAAATACAGATGTTCACAATCTCAATTTGTTGTAAGAATTTCATATGCCATTTATACAAATATGGATCATATAGACTGGTTCATGCACAGTAAAGAATGAAACATCCAACAAATAGCATGAGGCATATCAATTATGAGTTTTTTTTTCCTTTTCATCAATGTGCAGTAGAGTAAGGTTAGAAAGTTGGTGTTCAGCAAGATCATACCCATCTTCTTTGTCTTTAATAAGCTTTAAAAACTATACTTAACGAACTAGAGAGAAAATCCATACATGATCATAAAAACATGAATTAAATCAAGATGAGTTTTTTCATCAGGAATAACTACTATGACATAACAAAATAACCCTCGTAAAGTCACACAAACATAAGTGCATTACTTAATGTGGAAATCACATGCCGGCATTGAGGTAAAAGCTTTCCAAAAAAATTTGCACGCAATAGAAAGCATAGAGAAGGTGGCACATAGCAACGGAAATTGTCTCAATCCAAGAAAATATAATAGGCATATCAAGTAAAGAAAATAAACTTTGTAAGAAAAAGGAGCATAATGCGCCGAAGAAAGGGTGAGGACCGAATTTATAAGCAACTACTCTCGAATAAAAAATAATGCTAAGATTACATAATAAATATGGAAAGATAACAAGAAAATCCTTTCAAATATTCAAATCCACGTATTAAACTTATTATATGCTTTCAAGGGATAAAAATTGGTAAGATCACAAGAATATCTATAAAACCGATGCATTAAACTGAAGAAAACTAAATAATAACATTGTATCAATAATCTAAAATAAAACCTACAGCAGCTGAAAAAATATTTACAAAAATGTGCCTCTCAAATACATACATAGAACCAACTTTAACTATTTCGTTCCTACATTTACAACACACACGCTCACATATAAGAGCTGAAATAAAATAAAATAAAGATCATGATAAAATATTCAAAATATATGGAAATAAAATAAATTCCAAACAATCATTAAAACATTTCTTAAAGCTTCATAAATGGGGAAAATATATATGGTAAGTTTTACAAATTCCAGCTGCATTGGGAAGTATTGATTTACCCAAGCAAAGTTGATATGTTGTATCTATTTATCTACTAGAAGTTAGTGATTTGCAAGAAAAAGAGCTGAAAATTACCAAATCTAGTCCTACATGCTCCTAGGTACTATAAATATAGAACAATCTAGTGTTTAGGCCTTCAAAATAGAAGCAAGTGCAAATTATATTCTCAGAAAACTTCATCCAAGCCAAATACAAAATAAATGGACAAATATTTTAGAAAACCAATTTTACAAACACATCAAGATCTGAAATGTAACGGCAGAGAGAAAGATGGTTGTACATCTACAACTAATTTTATAATGCCCTAAAAAATGGAAACACACCCATTGTCCCTAACAGATCGCCTCAAAGCAACTTTAGCTTCTCCCGGCTTGCCTTCCCTCCTTTTATCAGTCTCCCTTGCCTGCCAAAAATATGTCATGAACAATGAATGCAGATATTTGAAAGAACATATTATATAAAATTGAAAACTAAAGAATCTCACAGGACATAATATAATGAACACAAACCTTCCATTTAAATCTCCAGCCCTTCAACCTTTCTTGAAGTCGAGGCTCAAAAGCCGTCTTTGCAAGTCTTCTCAAAAGTACCTCATAAAATCATTCTGTAGGGGAAGTACAATTACTAGACCATAAACGAAATGGATAAAAAACTTTATTGCGATCATTCAAAACAAACCTCAAGATCCTGAATTTGTTCCAAGCTCGATTCTTCAAAAACTTTATTGCGATCAGCGACGAACACGTCAACCAACCAGCGCGCAACGATGGTTGCCAAGCTAGCGATGAAGATGGTTGCGAGCCCGCAAGAACGGTGGATCGGCACAGCAGCGACGCAGCGGCAATGAGCGAGAGGCCAGCCACCATCGGCGAGCGAGGGTTTCCGACGCAACGACAAATAGCGCGACCATCAATGGCGGCGGCACGACGACGGCGGCGAAGGCAGACGACACCACCTTCGGCATATGCGACAACGACTCACAACAACGACAGACGGTGCAACGATTTATGAGTTTCGGAGAGAGATTTCGGCAGCGACGGCAAGGTTAAAGAGAGTTGACGGTCGAGGCGGTTCTAGAGAGAGATACAAAGAGAGAGACATATAGAAATCGGTCGTGAGAGAAAACTAGAGAGAAATCAGTGAGGTTTTGATAGAGAGATTTGAGGAGGGAGAGAGGGGTCTCGTGAGGAGAAAGAAGGGGTTGAGAGAGAAAGGGGGTTGGAATAATCATCCGTCTCATTTTTCAATTCTTTGTATCGACACATGCACGAATCTCGAGACGTAGCGAACGGTTACAAAAAATTAAATTTTTAGTGGGAATGTTGGCCCCATTATTTAGAGACGAAATTTAATTCCGTCTCAATTCCGTTTCTAACCATTTATCCGTAGCAACGGATCTCATCACCTTTTTTTTATTTTGTAGTGTATTGATTTGCCTCGAGATAATCTCCAGTTGATAAAAAAAATTCAGTTCGATAAATGATGTATGTGCGAATTTACGATATTTTCGCATTATTGATGATTATGGATAATCAACTAGATATTTCCACATTATGAATGTCATTTGATTTAAGACGACATTCGTTTTAATGTGTCTTATATATTCCAGAAGTTAAAGCCGAAAATATTATACTCAGATTAAATCATATTCATATAGATAAGTTTTCTATTATTCTGAGTAGACTTCTTCTGAACAAGACATTAACAATGAAATTGTTGTACCCGATATTGCCTGAACATAAGCCTCCGCTAAGTTCGAATTCAAGAAATATTCACTTTTACATTATAATGTACATGCATGTAGCATGATACACAAGATATAAACTCATCGCCTATATTTAGGTAACGATTTAAACACATCTCGATGTGCTTGTTTTATCGAGCCATTTTCAATGATAAAATTCATAATATTTTGCCTTTGATTTTGAAGGCATGATAAAAGTCATAAAAATATTCAAGTATATATATGACAATATTTGGGCAAAATAACCTTTCAATATATGACCAAAAAAAATGTCACAATTATGAGCGCTCATTGTCAATAATTATTTGCCTTTTGTAGTGGTGCACCACTTTGTTCCAATTTTTGGTGGAATTGTCAATACGACCTTTACTTGATATTTTCACATTTTCCACGTCCATAAATTTATTATTGTGATCATGATCATTATATGCAACATATGCTTCTTAATTTGAAGCCGAACTAATTGGACGGGAGCGATATTATATTTATAATATCTCATTATTTTACTCAGCTACCATGAGACAAGAAATCAATCCTTAATATTTATTGGATTGACGTGCGCACTCGATATTTGTTGCAGCAATAAATCGAGGCGGGCCACGTGACCTTATTTTTATTGTCTCATTAGTCATATTTCAACATAGCCTCAACATAGAGGTAATTAAAATTGTGGAAATTATAATTAATATTTGACTAATTAAATTTTGTTGCATGAGACCTAGCCGATCATGTTGAGCTTTTGGAGCATTACCCTTTTGGTACGTATATATATAACTCCATAAGGTGAAAATATATATAAAGTGAAATATTTACTTTTCAAATCTCTAAAGAGAAATTGGTGAATGATTATGTATAACACACAGTTTTACATATATGCTTTATTCACAAATTGTAGTATCTAATTGTCATGACAAATCATTCTTGTCATTAATATAATAAGGCAACAAGTTCAACTATGGTTGAATAATATTTTGAAAATAAATTTAATATAAAATAGTTTTCCCCTTTTTATGTAAATACATAACATATGGTTAAATATATGTTCACAACTTGATTCATTAATAAACAAAAAGTATTATTGTATGAGTTGGTGGGACAACCTCCGGTTGGATGGTGAGATATAGTCTAGTTAATATCATGCTTCCTCGAACGGGATAGCCCGTCTCCCTTTCAATGTTTAGCTTTACCGATGACAAGACTTGCCCACTATCAACTCAAACTTATAGCATTATTTGTATTATAAAATCAAGAATAGAACAATAACTAATCGTTTGTAGTCTTAAGAGAAAAACTATATGTTACACATTGACTTTTGATTTCTGATGTAGAAGATCGTACAAGACACAACTACAGAGCATACTTTCGTAGTCGGTGACGTTACCATGCATAATGTATGAATAAAGTACATTTACATAATTAAATATGCATGTAACAAAAAAGAAATTAACCATGACAACATGAAAATAAATTGAACTTATTTAAGTTAATAAAAATTATACATTTTTAGTTTTATATATTTGAAAATCTTATTGATCTTCAAGACCTCTCTTGTAGAGCAACTTCGTGCTGATAACGTGTTGTAAACTAAGTTGGAACTCACTAAAACTTCTACTACTACTACAAAGGAGAATAGAAGAAATGAGATAGTTGGAATGAGAAACTTTCATTCAACTTGGTGTGTGAATTACAATTGGGTTGACACCCTTTATATAGGTCATTCGGTGATGATGATAATTGTACTTATACAATGTGTATAAGTTATATATACACCACAAGTCATATAACACATCACAAGCAACATAGACAATACATGAAAGAGTTGGTGTATATTGGAGAAGATTACAAGTTACATTACAATACATGGATAAGTGATTATACATTGGAGTTGAATACAAGTTATGTAGAATGTACAAGTTAAATTCAATCTAGAAGTCATGCTTGATGTTACAATTCAATGTGAGAGTTATGTTTGACAATGTAATCATTCATAAGCTTGGTTAAAGGGTCATCCAATTTACAATATATATATATATATATATATATATATATATATATATATATATATATATGTTAGGAAACTAATATATAGTATTTCCATATTTATAAGATCTAGATTCTCTCCATTTATTTGTACACTTTTTTTGTATTGTTTGATTTTTTTATTGTACAAATTTTCTCTATTCTACGCCGCTCTATATATGGGCACCAATGTCAATCAAATACATATTACATTGATAAGTTAATAAAATTTATATAGTATCAAAGCTCTAATCGTGAGATTTTTTTCGGCTGTTCCGCTTCCATTGACTGTAAACACAACCCGTATCAGAAAGTTTGCAGTTGCCATCTGCTGTCCTGTCAACATTGATTGCCTGCATCAAACTGCGTCATTACTGCGTCATCACTACATCATCAACCGATCGCTGCATCTGCGACCCTTTGTTGCCTGCATCATACTGCGTCATCACTGCAACATTGCTGCAGCATCAACCGGTCACTTCATCTGCCTGCGTCGTCATTGCTTGCCTGCATCATCTGATCACTCTGCATGTGTCTTCCGCCTGTATCATCGTCCAAAAATTAAATTGAGGAAAAATTTATTGAAAAGTACAAAACATTTTACTTTAAAAGAGGTAGGGGGGATTAATTTTTTTCCCACACTAAGCAATAACGCCTAATGAATAGGCGTTATTGCTGATGTGGCTAAGGGGAGAACTAATAGCGCCTTCTCAGAATGCGCTATTGGTTCTCCTCTGGCCACGTGGATCCACGTGGCGGTCCAAAAGCAATAGCGCATTCGGAGAAGGCGCTATTAGTTATTGCTCTGTCCACATGGATCCACGTGGATCCACGTGGACACTTTTGGTGGGGGTGCGCTGATAGCGCCTTATGAGAAGGCGCTATCAGCGCACCCCATTGTCTTCTTCCCGAAATCGACACAGAGAATATTCTTTGCGTCGGTTTTGGTAGGGCTACAGGGGTAGGGGTCGTAGGGGTCACGAGATTTGTCCCGTGACCAAGAAGGTGAGCGAGCGTCGAGGGTGTCTATATAACGAGGAGACGGGGTGGAGCTCGGTGGAGAGAGACCACGAACGGAGGAAGGAGGAGGGCACCGGAGTGAGGAGCAGCGGAGAAGGAGGAGAGGAGTGCACAGACGCGGCGGAGACATCGGCAGATCAACGCACAACAGCAGAGGAGGTAGCAGCGGCGGAGGAACGGACCCGCGGCAGGGGAGTGCAGAGCAGATCAGGGAGGTCCGCGGTAGGGGAGCACGGAGGAGTGGTTTAGTTAAGGTTAGTTAGTTTAGTTTACGTTGGTTAGTTAGTTAGTTAGTTAGTTTAGTTTGTTTTGGTTAGGTTAGTTAAGGTTAGTTAGTTTAGTTTAGTTTAGTTAGTTAGTTAGTTAGTTAGTTTAGTTTGGTTATGTTAGTTAAGGTTAGTTAGTTTAGAAAAGAGAGTTGAAGGTTGGAACGAATGTATATATATATATATATATATATATATATATATATATATATATATATTCTTTTTTCTTTTTTATACAAATATAAACTCCTCCTATGCATATTCAAATTTGGTTGTAATTGTCAAGATCGCTCAACTACGACGACGCCCAGCGGCGAGGGACAAAGCGGCTGAGGACGACGCGGTCCAGTAGCTCGCCGTGACGGCCAGCGCGGCGCGCAGCCAGCAGCAACGCTCGCAGGGAGGTCGCGGACCAGCGGCAGCGGCGGTGGCGGACAGATTGGCGAGTCCAGTTGGTGAGGTGGCGGTGATTGGCGGTGACGTGGCGGCGGAATTGTATAGATAGCGCATTTTTAAAAGGCGCTATCTATACATTTGGCCAGCCACCTCACCGCCACCTCACCTCCAACAAAATTAACCAATAACGCCTTTTGAAAAGGCGTTATTAGATGTTGGTGAGGTGGCGGTGAGGTGGCTGGCCAAATGTATAGATAGCGTCTTTTCAAAAGGCGCTATCTATACAAATCACCGCCACGTCACCACCACATAACCAACATCACACACAATAACGCTTTTTCAAAAGGCGTTATTGCCTACTTTGGTTATTTCAAAGTACACCACCCTATTTTGTGAAATAAATTGTAAATCCCCCCTAGTTTTGGATAAACACCTAAATTGAGCCTATCCCGCCACCGCCTCTTATTTGGTACACATAATCTCTAGTGGTTAGTTTTCATTTTATTTTTCAATATTATGGAGCCACTTGATATTGTTAAACAAACATCCACTTTTTTCAATGACACTAATTATATCTTATGGGAGCAAGAAATGTCAAGTTTTTTTTTTTTTGAGGTAGAAAACTCTGGAGATATGTAACCGTGGATATCACAACTCCTACAAGGCTGAAAAATGAAATCGAAGATAAGTTTGGTGAACGCCTTGAAAACATGGATAACAAGAATCATCAAATTTTGACATGGTCACGAAACACATGCACTCCTTCTATTAATGTGCACTTCAGTCTTCTTCAAACAGCTAAAGAAGTTTGGGAGTTACTCGAAAAGCGTACTCTACATCCGACATTGCTAAACAATTTCAATTATTGGGCAAATTACACAATTTGAAGCAAGAAGTGGGACAAACTATTTCTGACTTTTTATCTCAAATGCAAGTTATTTGGGATCAGTTATCATTTTCTAAGCCCAAATTCTCTACAACGGAGACTCCTCATTGTTTATATAATATAGGGAACAAAATGCATGTGATACAACTTTTGATGGCCTTAAGATCAGAACTCAAGCCAGTTCGGGGTTCCTTACTTCATCGAGATCCATTTCCAACCTTAGAAGCCGTCATTACCGAGCTTCTATCTAAAGAAAGAAAACTGGAAACTTTACGGCCAGTGCATACAATTGACACAGTTCTTGCCACTTTTCCGGTTAATCTTCATCTTCGAGCTTGAACACGTGTCATTACTTTCATCAACCAGGACATTGGAAGTCGCAGTGCCTGAAGAACAATTCTAAGAGGTCTCAGTCAAGAGATAAAATTTGTAGCTTTTGTCAGAATCGTGGTCACTTGAGGGCTGAATGTCGCAAACTAAAGTCCAAGTTAAATTATGGTCCTTCTCTCGATCAATTCTCGGTTGTTGTCACAAATAGTTCTAACACACAATCCTATGAAGCCACCCACTCATTAGACCTTGTTCATGCCCTCCAACAAGTCTTGGTATCTCTTCAGTCTGGTAACCCTAATTCTCATGTAATGTTTGTCACACTAGGTACTTCTTCCAATTGGTATCTTAATTCTGCGTGTTGCAATCATATGACCTCCCAATCCTCTTTATTTTCACATAAAAAGTTTGTGTCCCATGCACCTGTTATTTACACAGCCGATGACTTAGCCTTACCTGTTACTCATTTAGGAACGATATCCACTCCTATTTTGACTATGCAGAATGCATTTCTCGTCCCTAAGTTGTCACTTAATCTTATTTCTGTTGGCCAACTTTGTGATATTGGTCTTGATGTTCATTTTTCCTCTTATGGTTGTTATGTACAGGATCCAAAGACGGGTCAGATCCTTGGGACAGGGCGTAAAAAAGCATATTATTTGAACTCACATTTCTTCAGTCATTTTCGACTATGTCTTTTTGTGGTGAAACAATCACATACTTGACACTCGCGTCTAGATCATGTTTTCTTTTAGTGTTTGAATAAGTTGATTTCTAGTGGTATTGTCACGGCCCAATAATTAATACACGTTTAATTCGTTAATTAGGACACAATGACCCGTGACGTGGGACCCGCAGTGCGACACGTGTCACTACCGAGGCACGGTGGCGAGGTAAATGTTATATTTGTTGTGTTGTTTGCCTAGTGTATTGTATATGTGTATACTACTAAGTCATTTACGGGTATGCAGATACCGAGACGAGCGGGGACGCGCCTCGAGTCGCGCTCTGACGTGGGCCCGAGGCAAGAAAAAGGGTAAGATTAATTAATTTACATTAAAAGTAATTTAATAGTTTGT
The DNA here is from genome assembly GCA_039657365.1 of Stephania yunnanensis. Taxonomy (NCBI): domain Eukaryota; kingdom Viridiplantae; phylum Streptophyta; class Magnoliopsida; order Ranunculales; family Menispermaceae; genus Stephania; species Stephania yunnanensis. The sequence continues at coordinate 43,908,561 of CM077585.1, read as the reverse complement.
TTAATAAGTGGCTATAGTAGTGGTAATGTGGTCACATTAAATCAATATGCAATGACCTATAGTTTGCAAAATAAAATCATAGCCGTTGGATTCACCTCGAGATACGCATTTCGCGGGGCTCGAAAAAAAATATTAAAATCTGGCCAAACAATAAGGCGGTGGGGACATAGTAGATATTTTTTTGGTTTCGCCTCGAGATTCGTGTTGCACGAATCTCGAGGACATCAAATACTTAACCCCATCTTATCCATTCTTATCCATTCGTTGAAAAAAATTAAAAAAATACGCGGAGACTGAGAGGAAGAAAACTCAGTGAGGAAGAAGAAGAGAGAAAGAGAGATCGGGAGAGAGAGAAGGAGACCGAAAGAGAGAGATCGCCTAAGCTCGAAGCAAGGTGAGTTGTTGATTTCCGTTGTTTATTCGGTTGTTGTGTTGTCGACTGTTGTTGTCGGTTGTTGCTATCGGTGTGGTGGCCATGGAGGCCGAACCTCCATGGCGGACCGAGAAACAAATTGGGGGAGATGGCAAGGGGATCTCCCTTGCCATCAAAACCCATTGGGGTTGGAGTTGGGAGCCAACCCCAACACAAAAAAAAGAAAAAAAAAAAAATACAAACCAGAGCACGCGAAGTGATCTGGAGAAGAAGACCCGCGGGTCGGGTCGGATTGACCCGGGCCCAGCTGGGTCGGATCGACCCGGGCCCAGGTGGGTCGGGCCGACCCGAACCCGTGGGGGGAAGGTCGGGTCAAACCGACCCGAGTCCAGCTGGACCGGGTCGGGTCGACCCGGATCCGATTGGATCGGGTCGGGTTTGACCCGGACCCACCCATTTATATATATATATATTATATATTTAATTATTTAATTAAATTAAACAGTTTTTTAATATATAATAAATTCCTGAAAATAGATAAAAATATGTTAAAATTCAGGAAAACTATAGAAAATTAGTGAAAACTATAAAACTTCAATATTCCTATAAAAAGTGAAGAATTCGGGAGTCGGTCGAGGCGTTATATCGGGGTTTTACTTCGAAAAACGTAAAATCGGTAAATTAGTCTCGAACTCAATTTTGACCGATGTCGACCAATTTAGGGATGTTAAATCATTTAATTGGAACTTAAATTGATACATTTTCAATTGTTAGGATCCTAGAGGAGTTATTACGGGGTTTAGGTGCGTACATCGACGCGACGGAAGCCGGAATAGCTTAGAAATTGCTGTGTGTATGTAAGTAAACTAATTTGAGACATTTATTTACATTTCATTCCATTTATTTATTTATTTTCAGTTATTCGAACTGAATTACCTTTGAAATCCATATGCTCTGACTTGTTCGGTTGCTCATTTTATGATGTTCATAGCATACTCTGTTTTGTATATCATTGATTCTAATTCCTATACTTTGTCATATTGATTGTCGTGTGTGAGTCAGTGATATAGCATGCTATTAGGATAGTTTGTATATTTTGACTCAAATCCTTTGTGCAGTGATATGCTATTACATCTGTTGGATTCCAATTCCGTGTCATTTTTGAATATAAAAGTGGTTCTTGTGGTTAGGGTCATTCGATGATAGAATTTCAGCTTTCATACGAGGTCCACTACCTTGCATGACACACGAGGTAACGCGCCTCGAACGGGGTAACCGGACCTCGGGGTTTGTTGGGGCAAGAATAACTTGGGTGAACATGACGAGTTTTAAAACTCGGGTATGTTAGCAAGTATACATTCCGGTGACGACTAATTCACTTGGAATAGGAAAGACGTATCGTACGTACGACCTTTTGAAATTATGATATAGAGCTCAATTTGAAATGAAATGATATATAGCAGAGCTCAAATTGTAGTCGACAGGCTGATGTGATGAAGATCGCGGCCGACCGACCCTAATCCATTACTACTTAACCTTGAGTCAGTTTCATATGTGATTAACTCAAGTATCTCTTTGCATGATGTTTCTTTCAGCATAAGTTTCTATTTAAATTATGCAATTTGATACTTTTTTTCCTATTTGGGAATGTTGATCGATGTCTCTCAGTATTACTTAAATAAATTCATGTACTCACTCTCTAGTTTGTGACGGTGGGTGCAGATCAACCGAGTAGCAGACCAGGCAAAAAGAAGATTGGTGACTACCTCTGAGCCGGCGGAGGACTGCTACGACCTACTTTTGTACGTTTTGTATGCTTTTGTATAACTTTTTGTTATGTACATGCTCATGTGCCTTTTGGGTTGAGTGATAGGACTATAGAACTGGACACATGTTATATATATATTGTTGGGGCATGTGCCCTAGGTCAATCCATAAATGTCTTTATGAATACTTTTAGTTAATAAAATAGAGGATTTCATTTGCTGTTTATTATAATTAATTTGCATGTTTTACATTATAATAAGATCCATGGGTATTTACAGAAATATCCTAAATGTCCCTAGTCGATCAGTATACTAGGAACTATAATGAATTAAGACTAGTGTGAGTTTTGATTGATGATCATATGATGATTATACATATAGGGATACGAATCAAAATCACGAGTACTTGTTAGGGAACAAAGTACTGGACCGACCCGCTATGAGAACATCACATGGATTAAGTCATAGTTGTTTCTCATGATAGGTATATTTTTCATCCTCGACTTGAGATTACCAGAGACTTCAACATTAGGAACGTAGTGATTTGACACTATCAAACGTTGTCTTTAACCTGACGATTATAAAGGTTCGATTGGTTACTATGTGAGCAATGTGATGAAGTTGTGTAATCAAGATAGAATTTGTCCCTCTCATATAAAGAGAGATATCCAAAGTGGATCCCTCGATGTGTTAGACTCGTTAAAAGGCCTAGTCTAGGTGAATTGATATTGATCAATGTCGCTTGGATGTTTTCAATACCTAGAGATCGAGACTAGTACGATTGAACATGTTGGATGACAATTCCATGCCTTATGTTTGATCAAAAGGATATCGTGTGACAAAAGGATGTTATATACACTATTGATTAGGTTGTATCGATTTGATATTCGTACAACTTGGGTAGTCATAATGTCTTGCTAGAGGCGCTTATGACTTGTATACCAAAATGTGTTTTGGTACACGCCAACGTTGTATGAGCCTTTTGGGTCGCACACTAAGAATGGTTTTGCGAGATTTTAAGATGGTTCGAAAAATGAATTTTATATGATAAAATTCATGACTTTAAACGTCCTTGTGGTGTATTACACTTATACTTCTTTAAGTAGGGGTATATGTGTAATTTACTTAACCGTATATATACAAGGGTTGTATAAATAGACGCTTTAAGTTAGAACACACGTACAAAAGATTAATAAGCCAAAACTCTTTTTTCGTTTAAGAAACGACTTAGGGTTTTTGGTATGCTCTGGATCGTTTTGGAGAGAAACAAAAGGTTTGGTATTCTCTTGAAGCTAGCACTTCGAATCTCGGGCCGCCGTTCGTGTGTGGACTACGGTAGAGGGCGTTCGTCGTTGGCAGCGCCTTAGAGATCGATCAACCTTCGTAAAGGTATATTGCGATCGAGGTATGATTAAGTTTTTCATGGTTTAAACGTTTTTAATGGAATTAGATTCGGATCCCGTTGGGGTTTTTGTCAAAATTGTTTTGTAATCTCCGCATTGCGTATAAACCCCAAAACCCAACAAGGTATCGTAGCCATCGAGTTCGATTCCATTAAATTCATTGCATGTTTTCTTCTGATATATACATGATATATGATTGAAAGCAGTTAATAGTTGATGTATTTGTGACATACATAAGTTTTATGTGAGATTTATTATCATGTTTTGTGTATATGATACATATATTCGTGATTTAATTGAAATTAGTTTCGTACATGCTAGTAACCATGTTAGGTTAATTCGAATAATTTTAATGAATTGAGTTTCGTGTTCTATGATCCATGACACCATTATGTTCGATTGGGATAGTAGTTCATGATTCAATTACATGTTTGTGATTGTTTGGATGAAGACCGAAATTGCAAATAATTAATTTTCGAAATTATTTATTTATAAATAATTAATTTTCGAAATTATTTATTTATAAATAATTAATTTTCGAAATTATTTATTTATCTTGTTATATCTATTTTGTTATGAAGTTTCTATTTGATAAAGATAGATAACAAATTAGAATATGAGATAAATATCAAGAATCTTGTTATTGGTGATATACTAGGATTCAAATATCTTAAATCCAAATTAAATAATTAATTTTCGAAATTATTTATTTATCTTGTTATATCTATTTTGTTATGAAGTTTCTATTTGATAAAGATAGATAACAAATTAGAATAAGAGATAAATATCAAGAATCTTGTTATTGGTGATATACGAGGATTCAAATATCTTAAATCCAAAATAAATAATTAATTTTCGAAATTAATTATTTATCTTGTTATATCTATTTTGATATGAAGTTTCTATTTGATAAAGATAGATAACAAATTAGAATATGAGATAAATATCAAGAATCTTGTTATTGGTGATATACTAGGATTCAAATATCTTAAATCCTAATTGGATTAGGATAAGATGATTAGTTACATGTGGGCTCAGGTTAATTAAAATGTTTTAATTGACTTAATTTCAGATAAATTAAAGGGTTAATTTATGATAATAAAATCAGCGAAAAATTATGATTTTCTATAGTTCTGTGTTTCATGTAGCTGTCATAGAATTAGGTGAAATATGGATTTTAGTCCCCTAAATAAACAATATGTTTTAGGAGGGTTGTTAATTTAGTGGGAGTCTATTCCTCTATACTAAAATAAACTTTGCATAATATTTATTGTAGATCAATGACCTCTTCAAGTAACAATAATCCCTTGTCACTGCGATCCATCCTTGAGAAGGATAAGCTATATGGGACTAACTTTCTTGACTGGTTAAAAAACTTGAGAATTGTTCTTAAGCATGAACGCAAGTTGTATGTCCTGGATGCTCCAATCCCTGAGGACCCACCACTCAATGCTACGAAAGCTGTGAAGGATGCGCATAATAAGCATGTCAACGATTCTACTAATGTTGCATGTATTATGCTAGCAACTATGGTTCCTGAACTTCAGAAGGACATGGAACTAATGGAAGCCTACGACATGGCCGTAACGCAGAAGGAAATGTTCCAACAGCAAGCTAGGCAATAAAGGTTCGAGATAGTCAATAACCTACATTCTTGCAAGATAACTGAGGGTGCGTCAGTTAGTCCTCATGTTCTGAAGATGAAGGGTTATGTTGACCAACTTGATAGACTCGGATTCCCCGTAAGCCAAGAGTTGGCTACGGATTTGATCCCGAATTCATTACCAGGAAGTTATTCACAATTTGTGATGAACTACAATATGAATAATATGGAGAAATCAATTTCGGAGTTCCATTTGATGCTCAAAACTGCTGAACAAAATATCAAGAAACCCTCTAGTAATATGTCGATGGTCTAAATGGGAAAGGGAATGAAGAAGAAAGGCAAAGGCAAGGCTAGAGTTGCCAAGGCTGTTGCTGCACCTATCGCAAAGCCTATGGAACAAGTCAAGACCCGGCCTGTTCGTGCTTCAAAACACCCAAAAGAAAAGGAAGAAAATTGTCATTTCTATAATCAAACCTATCTTTGGCATTGTCGTCTCGGACACATAAACGAGAAACGCACAACAAATCTCCATAAAGATGGGCTTCTAGATTCATTTGATTTAGAAACATATGAAACATGCGTATCTTGTTTACTAGGCAAGATGACTAAAAGTCCCTTTACTGGAAACAGTGAAAGGGCAAGTGATTTATTGGGTCTAATACATACCGATGTATGCGGTCCTATAAACACAATGGCTAGAGGAGGTTATCGCACTTCATTACATTTACTTGATGATTTCAGCAGATATGGTTATGTATATCTTATGAAACACAAAGCTGAATCATTTGAGATGTTTCGAACGTTTCAAAATGAAGTGCGTAATCAACTTGGTAAAACTATCAAAACACTTCGATCGATCGAGGTGGTGAGTATTTAAGCCAAGAATTTGATGATCATCTTAGAAATAATGGGATTGTCTCCCAATTGACTCCACCAAAGAACTCCACAATGGAATGGAGTTTCGAAATGAGAAATCGAACCTTATTAGATATGGTTCGATCTATGATGAGTCATGCAGATCTTCCATTATCCTTTTGGGGTTATGCATTACAAACTGCAACTTTCACTCTAAATCGAGTTCCTTCTAAAGCGATTGATAAAACATCATATGAGATATGGTACGGGAAAAGACCTAGTTTGTCTTTTCTTAAGATTTGGGGTTGTGAGGCTTACGTAAAGCGACAAGTCTAAAAAAAAAAACTAGCACCTAAATCTGACAATTGTATATTTGTGGGGTATCCTAAAGAAACAAAAGGATATCACTTTTATAATCCCGCTGAGAACAAAGTGTTTGTTGCTCGGTATGGTGCCTTTATGGAAAAACAATTTATTTCAAAAGACACTAGTGGGAGAGAAATAAATCTTGAAGAAGTTCAAGAATCACAGGTAAACACTGAACCGCTACTGGAAGTTCAACAACGTTCCGAACTAGTCGAACCTCCACAAGTGACACAAGGCCCACGTAAATCTAGAAGAGTAAGACATGAGCTAGAGAGATTCAGATTTCTCGTTACTGATAGTCGTGATGTGTTGCTTATAGACCAAAATGAGCCCACCACTTATCGTAGAGGCTATGTCTGGACCAGACTCGATAAATGGCTAAGTGCCATGAACTCGAGATGCAATCCATGTATGATAACAAAGTTTGGAACTTGGTTGATTTACCCGGGGTGGTAAGACCATTGGATGTAAATGGGTTTTCAAGAAGAAAACCGACATGGATGCCAATGTGCATACTTTTAAAGCAAGACTTGTAGCAAAAGGTTTCAGCGGACTCAAGGTGTTGATTATGATGAAACTTTTTCGCCGAGCCATGCTTAAATCCATAAGAATTTTAATTGTCATTGCTGCATATTATGACTATTAGATATGGCAAATGGATGTAAAAATAACATTTCTTAATGGAAAGCTGCTCGAGGACGTGTATATGACACAACCTGAAGGTTTCGTACATCCTGAGAATTCTAGGAAGGTATGCAAGCTTCAAAGATCCATTTATGGATTAAAGCAAGCTTCTCGGAGTTGGAATCTTCGTTTTGATGAAGCAATCAAGGATTTTGGTTTTATTAAGAACGAAGACGAGCCTTGTGTATACAAGAAGATCAATGGGAGTGTAGTTGTTTTTCTGGTACTGTATGTTGATGATATATTACTCATTGGAAATGACATCCCAACATTGCGGAATGTCAAGTCATGGTTAGGGAAGTGTTTCTCAATGAAAGACTTAGGAGATGCAGCCTATATCCTAGGGGTAAGAATCTATAGGGATAGATCTGAGAGGCTAATCGGTCTAAGTCAGAGTGTTTACACAGACAAGGTGCTGAATAAGTTCAGTTTGCAAGACTCTAAAAGGGGATTGTTGCCAATGTCTCATGGCATAAGTCTCAGCAAGAATCAATGTCCTAGGATAAATGATGAGCGAGACCATATGAATAAGATTCCATATGCATCGGCTATTGGATCTATCATGTATGCGATGTTATGCACTCGACCTGATGTATCATATGTTTTGAGCACTACAAGCAGATATCGGTCAGATCCTGGTGAGAGTCACTGGATAGCAATAAAGAACATCCTTAAGTACTTAAGAAGGACGAAGGAAATGTTCTTGGTCTATGGAGGTTTTGAAAATGATCTAGTTGTAAATGGTTACACAGATGCAAGTTTTCAAACTGATATAGATGATTTTAGATCGCAATCTGATATGTGTTTATTTTGAATGGGGGTGCGATGAAGCGGAAAAGTTTGAAGCAAGAGATCATGACAGATTCTACAACAGAGGCGAGTATATTGCGTCATCCGATGCAAAGAAAGGAGGCGCTTTTGATCAAAAAGTTCATTTCGAACTAGGTGTGGTTCCAAGTATTGCTAACCCTGTTTGTTTGTATTGTGACAATAACGGGGTAATAGCACAGGGCCAAGGAACCTATATCACATCACAGATCCAAACATATACTCGGGCGTTTTCATCTCATTAGAGAAATTATTGAGAGGGGAGACGTAAAGATTTGCAGAGTACCTACTGAAGACAACGTTGTGGATCCATTGACAAAAGCTCTTCCACAAGCAAAACATGATGGTCATGTTAGATCATTAGGCATTAGATGCATGTATGATTGGCCCTAGTGCAAGTGGGAGATGTTGGGGCATGTGCCCTAGGTCAATCCATAAATGTCTTTATGAATACTTTTAGTTAATAAAATAGAGGATTTCATTTGTTGTTTATTATAATTAATTTGCATGTTTTACATTATAATAAGATCCATGGGTATTTACAGAAATATCCTAAATGTCCCTAGTCGATCATTATACTGGGAACTATAATGAATTAAGACTAGTGTGAGTTTTGATTGATGATCATATGATGATTATACATATAGGGATACGAATCAAAATCACGAGTACTTGTTAGGGAACAAAGTACTGGACCGACCCGCTATGAGAACATCACATGGATTAAGTCATAGTTGTTTCTCATGATAGGTTTATTTTTCAGTCCTCTGACTTGAGATTACCAGAGACTTCAACATTAGGAACATAGTGATTTGACACTATCAAACGTTGTCTTTAACCGGACGATTATAAAGGTTGTGATTGGTTACTATGTGAGCAATGTGATGAAGTTGTGTAATCAAGATATAATTTGTCCCTCTCGTATAAAGAGAGATATCCAGTGGATCCCTCGATGTGTTAGACTGTTAAAAGGCCTAGTCTAGGTGAATTGATATTGATCAATGTCGCTTGGATGTTTTCAGTCTACCTAGAGATCGAGACTAGTACGATTGAACATGTTGGATGACAATTCCATGCCTTATGTTTGATCAAAAGGATATCGTGTGACAAAAGGATGTTATATACACTATTGATTAGGTTGTATCGATTTGATATTTGTACAACTTGGGTAGTCATAATGTCTTGCTAGAGGCCGCTTATGACTTGTATACCAAAATGTGTTTTGGTACACTGCCAACGTTGTATGAGCCTATTGGGTCGCACACTAAGAATGGTTTTGCGAGATTTTAAGATGGTTCAGAAAAATGAATTTTATATGATAAAATTCATGACTGAAACGTCCTTATGGTGTATTACACTTATACTTCTTTAAGTAAGGGTATATGTGTAATTTACTTAACCGTCTATATACAAGGGTTGTATAAATAGACGCTTTAAGTTAGAACACACGTACAAAAGATTAATAGGCCAAAACTCTTTTTTCGTTTAAGAAACAACTTAGGGTTTTTGGTATGCTCTGGATCGTTTTGGAGAGAAACAAAAGGTTTGGTATTCTCTTGAAGCTAGCACTTCGAATCTCTACGCTGCCGTTCAGTGTGTGGACTACTCGGTAGAGGGCGTTCGTCGTTGGCGCGCGCTTTAGAGATCGATCAACCTTCGAAAAGGTATATTCGACTGCGGTATGATTAAGTTTTTCATGGTTTAAACGTTTTTAATGGAATTAGATTCGGATCCTGTTGTGGTTTTTGTCAAAATTGTTTTGTAATCTCCGCTGCGTATAAACCCCAAAACCCAACATATATCACCATTTTTGTTTATATATGCATGTGATCACTATTTCCTGGTTTTTCCACAATAGGTTAGGCCTTAGGATTTCATTTCCATTAGTAACTAAATAAGACTTTCACTGAATAATTTGTTAGAAATTTTTTTTTAAGTAACTCTGATTCATAGACAACCATACGTTAGTCACTAGAACAAGTAAGTTAACTGTAGGTGGTATCAGAAATGGTAAGTGTGTAGGTGTTTAAATAAGGCTGACTAATTCCTTGTTAGGTCCTATAGGGGAGATTAGGGCTTAATTAAGGGATTAGGCCGGGCGGTGCCCTTATTTGTAGTTGGGGCCGTCACAGTTGGTATCGGAGCCCAAGGTTTATAAAGCTTGGCATACTTATATAGTTTCAGGTTATATGAGACCAATACAGCTAGTATTAACGTCATGGATTTGAGAAAACTTGACTTTAAGATTGTAGAATATGGAGTTTCTACAATATGATACCATAGCTACAATATGTAGTGAACGGAATACATTGTTCAGCTAGAAACAACTAAAAGATGTAAAAAAATTGTAGAAGTTAGAAAACTTTAGTTAGATGTGGAAAACTAGATGATCCTCGCCAAGAAATTATTAGTTGGGAAGTGAGTGAAAGTGAGTTGGGGATTTGATATACACATGATATACATGTTAATTTTGGTATGTGTATATATGCGTTATTCGCGTAGTAGCTGATTCGCGTTCGTTCTCCATTTACAGTCGGAGATGGCAGATTCACGCGATAGAGATGATGCCGGTGCGAGCGGTAGCCAGCCTTCGATACCATCAGCAGTGGATTTCCAAATGCTTTCAGATTGAGTAGCTGCTCAGGGTCAGCAGCTGGCGAATTTCATTGCACTGGTGACTTCCCGCCTTGCCCTACCAGCACCTCCAACTCAGACAGCAGGTCCTACGACGACTACTATACTGATCGTAGTGCCTACTGTACCTGCGACACCGATGATAGTAACTCCAGCAGTGGAGACAGTGTCGACACCATTTTCCACACCCCCATTAGCTAGTTCGACAGCAGTAGTTAAGCTGGTGAAAGATTTCATCAGACTGAAACCTGTATACTTTGACGGTCAGAGGGATTTTGAGAAGGTTGAGAAGTGGGTATTGTCGCAGGAGAAGTTACATAGATTCTTGCAGATTGATGATAGACTTAGCGCGGAGATCTCGTCGTACACCTTGCAGCGAGATGTCGATGTGTGGTGGCGTGCGAAGATAGCAACTGAGGGAGAGTTTGAGTCTTGGGATGCTTTCAAGACTAAGTTCTATCAGCAATACTTCCCACCTGCGGTGATGAAGCGGTTGAGGAAGGAGTTCATGAACTCGAGACAGGGAGCCGACGAGACAGTGATGAGATACCGAGACAGATACGGCTATTTGAGGCAGTTTGCCGGAGATCTTGTGAAGGAGGATGCCGATGATGTGTACCATTTTGGCGAGGGATTGAGGCCAGATATTGGGTTTTATGTGGTCAGTTCAGGTGCAAAGACACTGGGAGAGATTTTCGAGCGTGCACTTGCTCACGAGACTTATTATATGAGCCAAGTGGCTGACATGACACCTTTAGTACCTGAATGACACCTGATCGGATTGCAGAGTATGAGCGAAGGATACATAAAGACAAAGGACCGAGGAGATGGGATAGGGGTGTTCAAGGGGTGATTGTGCCTTATGTAGCACCTCCTACACCTTTGCAGACTATTGTGGGTCGACCTCCTGTACCACCACCACTCAGACCTGCATTGCCAGCTCCTACTACGTTTACTTTACCCGCTTTACCAGCACAACCAGCCACACGTCAGCAACATGGTGGTAGAAGCAGAAGTAGAGGTAGAGGACGGGGACGAGATAGTTCCAGACTAGGGCAGAGACAGGCATCTGCACAGCCCAAGATCGGACACATGTTCAGTCGAGAGTAGTCACTTGCTATCGATGTGGTGAGGAAGGACATATAAGTCGAGAGTGTCCATAGCCAACGACAGTGATTCCACCACAGCGTCGAGAGGTCGTTCATACGATTGCACAGCCTGACGCAGACGCTTCACGGAAACTCATTGAGGGTATGATTTCTATTTGTGGTCATCAAGCTTATGTTTTGTTTGATTCGGGTTCTACAGTTTCTTTCATTTTTGGTCGCATGGTAAGCATGTTAGGGTTGAAACCAGTCAGTGTCGGAGTCCATTTGATTTTGAGTACGACAGCTGGAGATAGAGTATACCCTAATTCTTTGGTGGAGAGATGCCCAGTAGAGATCGACGGGGTCGAGTTACCGGTAGATTTCAGAGTGCTAGAATTTCTGGAATTCGATGCGTTGCTAGGGATGGATTGGCTAGCATCATATCATGCTCATATCGACGGTTTTGCGAAAACAATGAGATTTGAGATTCCAGGGCGTCCAGTGTTCGTGTATAGAGGTAGTACACCGAGAGCCATTAGCACTCGAGGTCGGCTTGCGACTAGTGGGGAGATGGAGACTTTGATATATGTATATACCGTTGCAGAGAGTCATGAATCGAAACTTGCAGAGACTCCAGTTGCGTGCGAGTTTTCGGACGTGTTTCCAGAAGACTTACCTGGATTACCACCACCGAGGGAGATTGATTTCATTATTGAGTTGGTGTCAGGGACGAAACCGATATCTATACCACCATACCGCATGGCTCCACGAGAGTTAGAATAATTGAGGAAACAGTTGAAAGAATTGAGCGAGAAGGAATTCATCACACCTTCGATATCACCATGGGGAGCGCCGGTCTTGTTTGTGAAGAAGAAGGACGGTACTTTGAGACTCTGTATTGATTACATACAATTGAATAAGGTCACAGTCAAGAACAAGTATCCATTACCGCGTATCGACGATTTATTCGATCAGCTGAAAGGAGCACATTTTTTCTCCAAGGTAGATCTACGATCAGGGTATCATCAGCTAAGGATCAGGGAGAATGATAGATACATAACAACGTTTAGTACGAGGTATGGACACTATCAGTTCACAGTCATGTCGTTTGGTTTGACTAATGCTCTTGCCATGTTTATGGATTTGATGCATCGAGTGATGAGACCATATCTTGACCGCTTTGTGATCGTATTTATCGATGATATATTGGTGTACTCGAAGACTCGAGAAGATCATGAGCAGCACATCAGGAAGACGTTGCAGACTTTGAGGAAGCACATACTATATGCTAAATTCAGTAAGTGAATTTTGGTTGTCCGAGGTTAAATTTTTGGGTCATGTAGTTGGAGCAACATGGATTGCTGTAGATCCAGAAAAGATTCAGGCGATTTTGGATTGGCCAGCGCCGACGTCAGTAACTGAGATTCGAGTTTTCTGGGGTTAGCAGGCTATTACCGAAGGTTCGTGAAGGATTATTCGAAGATCGCTTCACCAATGACCAAGTTGACTCGAAAGACGTGAAGTTTCTGTGGTCAGAGGAATGCGATGAGTCATTTGCTAAATTGAAGAACTTGTTGACTACCGCACCAGTGTTGATATTGCCAGAGGCTGGAAAGGGTTTCATAATGTACATAGATGCTTCTCGTATGGGTTTAGGTTGTGTATTGATGCAAGAGAAGGGTACAATGGCATATGCATCAAGACAACTAAAGATACATGAGAAGAACTACCCAACTCATGACTTAGAGTTGACGGCAGTAGTGTTTGCTCTGAAGATATGGAGACATCATCTGTATGGAGAGAAATTCACACTCTATACTGACCATAAGAGTTTGAAATATCTCTTCACACAGAAAGAGCTGAATATGAGACAACGCAGATGGTTAGAGTTTTTGAAAGACTATGACTTTTTTCTGGAATATCATGCAGGAAAAGCAAATGTCGTTGCTGATGCGCTGAGTAGAATTCCGACTAGAAATGCTGAGACTATTCGATGTCATATGACGCACGAGTATGGTTTACTCGAGGTGGCGGCGAGGCTGAGTCAGTCAGATGTTGCTAATGACACGGAGGTATTGATTTGTGCTCAAGTGAGACTTCAGACAATGTCGACTCAAAGAGTGTCAAAGGATAAGAAAGCTGACATACTATATCCGAGATTCAGTGAGTTAGCGCAGATTTCCGAATGTACTGACTGGGCGGAGACAACAGATCAGTGTCTCAGATTTCGAGGCAGATTGTGGATACCGGAAGTGGCAGAGCCGAGAGATGAGATTCTTCAGGATTCACATCGTTCTCGATTCACCGTTCATCCAGGAATGACCAAAATGTATCATGATATGAAAAGACATTTTTGGTGGCCTAGGATGAAAGCGGACGTATCAGAGTATATTAGGAACTGTGGGATCTGCCAACAGGTGAAGGCAGAGCATCGTAGACCTGGAGGATTACTACAGCCACTTCCCATTCCACAATGGAAGTGGGAAGACATATCCATGGATTTCGTTCGAGGACTGCCGAGGACGGTTCATAGACATGATTCCATCTGGGTGATTGTGGACATATTGACTAAATCTGCCCATTTTATACCAGTTGCAACTCATTACACATTTGACCAGCTGAGTGTCTTGTTCGAGAGAGAGATTATCAGGCTGCATGGAGTACCTTTGACTATTACATCAGATAGAGATGCTATGTATACGTCCAGGATGTGGCGGACTATGCAGGAGCAATATGGTACACGCTTACAGTTTAGCACAGCCTTTCACCCTCGACTGATGGGCAGACTGAGAGGTTAATACAAAGTCTCGAAGATATGCTCAGGGCGTGTGTACTTGAGTTTGGCAGATCTTGGGAAGAGTATTTACCGTTATGTGAATTTGCATACAACAACAGTTATCAGGCGAGCATTGAAATGACGCCATTTGAGGCGTTATATGGTAGACCGTGTCGCTCACCGTCTTGTTGGGCTGAGCTAGAAGATCGAAATTTGTTAGGGCCTGAAATTCATGTCGATCACACAGAAAAGGTAAGACAGATTCGCCAAAAGCTTAAGGGAGCCCAGGAGAAGCAAAAGAAGTATGCAGACATGTATCGCAGCGATCTCACGTACGATGAGGGAGCTTTAGTTTATCTAAAGGTTTCTCCTCGTAAGGGTCATCATCGATTTGGTTTGAAAGGTAAATTAGCACCGAGATTCATCGGACTTTTCAAAATCAAGAAACGAGTTGGAAATGTAGCTTATGAGTTAGAGTTGCCTCCACAAATGTCGGGTATTCATCCGGTGTTTCATATTTTGATGCTTCGACTAGCTAAGTCAAAGGCAGGCGAGATACCGACAGTGGATTTGAGTCAGATTGATTTGAGTGAAGATATCTCATATGAAGAGCAACCCGTACAAATTCTTGACCGAAAGGTACAACAGTTGAGAAACAAGTCTATCCCGAAGGTGTTAGTGAAGTGGCAGTTTCATGGAGATTCGGAACTCACTTGGGAACGTGAAGACTATATGCGCGACAGATTTCCGTACCTTTTTGAGTCAGGTATATTTTAAAATTCGTTTAGTTTAGGTTCGAGGACGAACTTCCTATTAGTTGGGAAGTATCGTCACGGCCCAATAATTAATACACGTTTAATTCGTTAATTAGGACACAATGACCCATGACGTGGGACCCGCAGTGCGATACGTGTCACTACCGAGGCACGGTGGCCGAGGTAAAAGTTATATTTGTTGTGTTGTTTGCCTAGTATATTGTATATATGTAGACTACTAAGTCATTTACATAGGGGATAGATACGCATAACGAGACGACATAGTAGATATTTTTTGATTTCGCGAGATTCGTATTGCACGACGCATCAAATACTTAACCCCATCTTATCCATTCATTGAAACAAGAAAAAAACGCAGAGAGGCGAGAAAAAAACCGAGTGAGGGGGAGATGGCAAGGGAGATCTCCTTGCCATCAAAACCCAACCTCCATGGGGTTGGGAGTTGGGAGTTGGGAGCCAACCCCAACAAGAAAAAAAAAAAAAAAATAAATAAAAATTCAAACCGAGCACGCGAAGTGCTCGGAGAAGAAGACCCACGGGTCGGATCGACCGGCCCCGGTCCCAGTGGGTCGGCCGACCCGAACTCGTGGGGGAAGGTCGGGTCAAACCGACCCGAGTCCAGCTGGACCGGGTCGGGTCGACCCGGATCCGATTGGACCGGGTCGGGTTTGACCCGGACCCACCCATTTATATATATATATATATATATATATATATATATATTTAATTATTTAATTAAATTAAACAATTTTTTAATATATAATAAATTCCTGAAAATAGATAAAAATATGTAAAAATTCGAAAAATTACGTAAAAATAGAAAAAATATATTTGTGACCCAAATCAATAAAACTTCAATATTCCTATAAAAAGTGAAAAATTCGGGAGTCTGGTTTAGGCGTTATATCGGGGTTTTACCTCGAAAAACGCGAAATCGCAAATTAGTCTCAAACTCAATTTTGACCAATGTCGACCAATTTATGGATGTTAAATCATTAAATTGGAACTTAAATTGATACATTTTCAATTGTTAGGATCCTAGAGGAGTTATTACGAGGTTTGGGTGCGTACATCGACGCGACGGAAGCCGGATAGCTTAGAAATTGTTGTGTGTATGTAAGTAAACTGATTTGAGACATTTATTTACATTTCATTCCATTTATTTATTTATTTTCAGTTATTTGAACTGAATTACCTTTGAAATCCATATGCTATGACTTGTTCAAATTGTTCATTTTATGATGTTCATAGCATACTGTTTTGTATATCATTGATTCTAATTCCTATACTTTGTCATATTGATTGTCGTGTGTGAGTCAGTGATATAGCATGCTATTAGGATAGTTTGTATATTTTGACTCAAATCCTTTGTGCAGTGATATGCTATTACATCTCTTGGATTCCAATGCTTTGTCATTTTTGAATATAAAAGTGGTTCTTGTGGTTAGGGTCATTCGATGATAGAAATTCAGCTTTCATACGAGGGTCACTAGACTTGTTGGGATGTTAGGGAATTTCTCCACTACCTTGCATGACACACGAGGTAACGTGCCTCGAACGGGGTAACCGACCTCGGGGTTTGTTGGGGCAAGAATAACTTGGGTGAACATGACGAGTTTTAAAACTCGGGTATGTTAGCAAGTATACATTCCGATGACGACTAATTCACTTGGAATAAGAAAGGCGTATCGTACGTACGACCTTTTGAAATTATGATGTAGAACTCAATTTGAAATGAAATGATATAGAGCAGAGCTCAAACTGTAGTGGACAGGCTGATGTGATGAAGATCGCGACCCTAATCCATTACTACTTAACCTTGAGTCAGTTTCATATGTGATTAACTCAAATATCTTTTTGCATGATGTTTCTTTCAGCATAAGTTTCTATTTAAATTATGCAATTTGATACTTTTTGCCTATTTGGGAATGTTGATCTATGTCTCTCAGTATTACTTAAACAAATTCATGTACTCACCGTCTAGTTTGTGACGGTGGGTGCAGATCAATCGAGTAGCAGACCAGGCAAAGAGAAGATTGGTGACTACCTCCGAGCCGACGGAGGATTGCTACGACCTACTTTTGTACGTTTTGTATGCTTTTGTATAACTTTTTGTTATGTACATACTCATTTGCCTTTTGGGTTGAGTGATAAGACTATAGAAATGGACACATGTTATATATATCACCATTTTTGTTTATATATGCATGTGATCACTATTTCTTAGTTTTCCCACAATAGGTTAGGTCTTAGGATTTCATTTCCATTAGTAACTAAATAATACTTCCGCCGAATAATTTGTTAGAAATCTTTTTTTTTTTTTAAGTAACTCTGATTCATAGACAACCATATGTTAGTCACTAGAACAAGTAAGTTAACTGTAGGTGGTATCGAAATGGTAAGTGTGTAGGTTTTTAAATAAGGCTGACTAATTCATTGTTAGGTCCTATATGGGAGATTAGGGCTTAATTAAGGGATTAGGCCGGGCGGTGCCCTTATTTGTAGTTGGGGCCGTCACAGGTATGTTGGGTTCTGTTTTACAAGAACATGTTGATTGTGTGTCTTGTCACTTAGCCAAAGATCATGCTCTCCATTTTCCTTTTAGTGGTCCCGAGTCATCTTCTATATTTGATCTTGTTCATTATGACATTTGGGGGCCTTCTTTAATCATAACAATGGGGGGTTCTATGTATTTTTTATTTTTGTTCATGATTTTTCCTGTTTTACTTGAATTTATCTCATACAAAGAAAATCTGAGTTACAAGATGTTTTCATTAAATTTACTCAAATGGTCAAAACTCAATTTTCAAAAGAGATTAAAGTTCTTCGAACCGATAATGCCATGGAATATAAGGAGTCATCATTTCTTTCCTTTTTGTCCTCCACTGGCACCATTATTCATCGGTCATGTCCTAGTACATCCACACAAAATGAGAGAGCTGAAAGAAAATATATACGTATTCTTGACACTACTCGATCCCTTCATATTTCGACCTTCTGTCCTGACCATTTATAGGGAGAAGCTACTCTCAATGCCGTCAAAACCATCAATTGGACTCCTTCTTCGACCACTAACAATCAATCTCCCTATGAATGACTCTATGGATGCATTCCTAAGTACAATCTTTTTCGAGTTTTTGGCTCTGCCTGTTTTGTCATTCTTCAGCTTCACGAACGTTCAAAACTTGAACCTCGTGCTCAATTATGTTTTTTTAGGGGTATGGAATTGAACATAAAGGTTATCGGTATTGGGATCCTATCTCTAAATGCCTTCGAATATCAAGGCATGTCACTTTTTGGGAACATAAAATGTTTTCATCGATATCCTCATTTCATTTATCTCCTTTTATCTCTTACTTCACAGATCCAACCATTATCTTGTTCTCTAATATTATTGACTTGGATACATAAGTTCAGTCTCTTTCAAGTGTTGATGATGCTACCGAACCCTTGCTTGTTCCCAATGAGGATGTTGTCCTGTTTGAAGATCCTACTACCACTGTTCTTATCATTTTTATTGAGTTAATGTCATCCACATTACCAAAGTTTATCCAACTGTCGCGTCGTGAAATCAAGGTACCATCTCATTTTGCACCTTATGTTGCCAGGCTTTCTAACCTTAACCGTCCCTCTGTAAACTCCACCATTTCATCACTTTTTGAACCTAATACTTATAGGGAAGCTAGAACTAATCCTTTGTGGCAGCAAGCTATGGATGACGAATTACATGCCTTAGAGAAAACAAAAACTTGGGACTTACTGCCACTTCTTCCTAGCAAAACTCCGATTGGCTGCAAGTGGGTATCAAAATCAAAACTATTGTTGGTGGTGTAGTTAAGTAATATAAAGCTTGACTATTTGCCAAAGGGTTTACTTAGGAATACAGAATTAACTACGATGGATAGACATTTGCTCCAGTGGCTCGATTAACCTCTGTTCGCTTTTGTGGCTATTTCAGCAATTAGGAAATGGGAATTGTTTCAAATGGATGTCAAAAAATGCCCTTTTAAATGGCATCTCTCTAAAGAAGTTTATATGCGACCCCCTCCTGGTTATGATCATCCACCTAATACCGTGTGTAAGTTGAAGAAAACATTGTATGGTTTGAAGTAGGCTCCTCGTACCTGGTTTGCAAAATTTAGCTATGTTATTTACCATTTTGGCTTCACATCTAGTCCCTATGATAATATATTGTTTGTTCGCAAAACGGAATGCATATATGTGGTCATGATTGTGTTGGTATTTCAGATCTCGGACAGTATTTTTATCAGCAGTTTGAGATGAAAGACCTTGGACAACTTTCTTACTTCTTGGTCTTGAAATCTCAGCTTCCACTTTTGATATTATCTATCTTAGGTCAAGTATGCATCCGATTTATTATCTCGCGTTGGTATCTCTGATAGCAAAGTTACTTCGACTCTTATGGAATACAATGCTCAACTCATACCTACTGATGGTACACTATTGAAAGATCATACATTATATCGTCAGTTGGTTAGAAACTTAGTCTATCTTACTGTCACTCAACCCGACATAGTTCATGATGTTCGTATTGTCAGTCACTTTATATTAGCTCCTCGTAGTATCCATTATGCAGTTGTTCTTCATATTCTCCGATATGTCAAGGGAACTTTATTTCATGGAATGTATTTTTCCAATTCTTCCTCCTTGACACTTTGTGCATACTCTAATGCCGATTGGACTGGTGATTCGACTAATAGAAGTTCCACAATTGGTTTTTGCTTCTTTTAGAGATTCACTTATTTCATGGAGGAGTAAGAAACAGACAGTTGTCGCGAGATCTAGTACAAAGGCCGAATATCGTGCACTTGCGGACACTACATTTGAGCTTTTGTTACTTTGATGGTTGTTAGAGAATATGGGTGTTGTTCACTCATCTCCCACTATTCTATATTGTGATAATCATAGTGTCATATAGATTGGTCATAATGATGTCTTTCATGAGTGAACTAAGCATATAGAGAATGACTACCATTTTATTTGTCAACATATTCAGGATAGAACTATCTCCCTTGTATCAATTTCTTCTCGTAACCAGCTTGCTGACATCTTCACCAAAGCACTGATGCATGCTCGCTTTCATGAATTGACTTGAAAACTCAATATGGTTTCACTACCACCACCTTAAGTTTGGGGGGGATGTTAGGAAACTAGTATATTGTATTTCCATATATACAAAATCTAGATTCTCTCTATTAATTTGTACACTTTCCTTGTATTGTTTGGTTTCCTTATTGTACAAACTTTCCCTATTTTGTATTGCTATATATATATGGGCACTAATGTCAATCAAATACATATTACATTGATCGGTTAATAAAGTTTACGTATACACATCAATACATGTAGATTGTGGCATTATGCCACTGGCATATAATTTGTACATAAAACCAAATGCAAATAAGGATTAATTGGATCAATTAATTAACGAAGTGTTTCATTATACAAATATACCCTATACATGCTACTCTAACTAGAGGCATTTCAAGATTTAGTATAATCGGAATTAGTATGTAACCAAAAAATAATAGGAATTAGTGAAAGTTTTCACTTGTCATATATATCTCACCATTAACTCACACATAAGAGAATACATAAAGAAAAAGGATGGTGTTAAGGTGGATGAAGTTTTGCTTAATCGGTATATTTATGATCCTTGATGTCAACAAGCCACTTATGAGATGGAGGTATGTCCGGAGCAGTGGAAAAAGATATCGGGTTAGCTTCGTCTATGAGAGAATTAGATTTGTTTGTGCATATTGTGGGAAAGTCACTTACAAATCTAAGATTTGTGGTTAATTCATTGAAGGAGTGTCAGTGACTCGTTACAAGGAAAGTATGGTGGCGGATGCTCCAGGGAAATGCAAAAGGAAGAAGAACAAATAATAGGTTCCCCTAAACAGAGGAGAGGCATATCAAGGTTTATCATGCAATGCAATTCAAGTTGCCATCATCGAGATCAAACGTTCCATGCTGATAGTGCGACTTAATATCCGAGTCATGTAACCTCATCTACTAATAAGGGAGGATAGCTGGGTAGAACTATTAGCGAAATAGTAGATGGGACTACTGATTTAATGGAAGTAGTACCAGCTCAACCACCATGAGAGAGAAATTTGGATGTTGAAATGGAAGGCTTTCAAATTTCAAGTTCAAATGTGGAGCCAATTAAAACAGTTGCGACCCATAAAACCGACCCACCCTAAACCCTAGTCCATCCTTATAGTTTCACCTAATCATCTAGAACTCATGCACCACTAGACCCTAAGCCTAAACAACCAAAACCCTTATCTACAACCATGAAGGCTTATAATGAGCCTATCAGCCATCCTAATATCACATCCTTATCCCCCAATAGTAAAACGGTCCAAGTCCATATGACCGTCTCAGAGATCCATCAAATTCCTTCTGCCCAACTCATTTTCTCCCCTACATTACTAAAGAACCTTCCTAGAGCCTTAACCCTTATAATCACCATGACAATGAAAAAAACTAAGGACTGCCTTACTAAACCAGAAATCCCTATATTCACCATCTCGATCAATCCCTCCCACCGGAGTCGGGTGTCTTCAATTTTGGAAAAGGTGGATAAATGGTGTAAGGGGCAAGCTAGTTCAAAAAATGAGGGTCCTCTCTCGCGTGGTCATTCGATGCGAGAAATCTCTAAAGGAAATAGCCAAGGAGGGAGGATGAAAGGTTTTATTTTCCTATTTCGCTGGGGCAGAATCCTCTCGTTACTACCACAAATAAGGAATGCAGAAGAAGGAAAGGAAAACTATTTGTAGGCCATAAATTCAAAGAAAATGAGACTAAATAGAAAAGACAAATAGGTGAGGCATCCGACCTAAAAGGGGCTCGGGCTTATAAATAATGACAAAAACTATGGTGTGGAATTGTAGGGGTATTAGTGGTACTCTTACAATAAAAAGTATAAAGGAGACCGCGGCGGCCCTCGCCACCCTCGGGGTGACGTGTTTCCGTGTACTCCTCGCCAGCTGGCCCAACTACACGTGTACGGCACCTACCCGTCCTATCCTTGTCTCGAATTTCGTATCCACTTGAAGTAGGTTAATATATATATCAGTGGAAGTCGTATTTTTAATGCAAGAGCTTTCATGAAAAAATTTAACAAAATCTAATGTGGAAAAACCCTGAACATTTCAAAGTAAACAATTATACCATATCAAACTAAGCATCTACACTGTCATGTCACTCCCCAGTTCCCAAAAGAATCAAAATATCAAAACAAACACACGTACAATAGTCTGTGACAATAGGAAATCAGAGATAGTCGCCTACGGTTCCCAAAAGAATCAAAATATCAAAACAATTAAACACACGTACAATAGTCCGTGACAATAGGAGATCAGAGATAGTCGCCTAAGATTCCCTTGTCATTACTGGTATTCGGATCAGCACTCAATCATCACAAAAGAAAATGGATGACGAGTCCATCAGTAAAATCCCAAGGAACTCCTCCGAGCATTCATATAAATAAATGGAATTCAATAAATACTGTTAAATAAACATGCGGAATGTAAATAGACAATTGTAAGTAGGGCATCGCATGCATAAATAACAAAAAGTGCAAATGTGTGTGTTTGTTCCATTCAGACTAAACCATACTTCGGGATTTCCTTCCAGGATCCCACTAGTAGGCGCACCCAACTAGCTATCACCTGATCCATCTCGGTGGCCGGCGTAGACCTACGACGCACCGACACATGTAACAGTTCCCTCGGGTCCTTATCCACCGAACACTCCTGATACACATGCTATGGTCTAGAATGCATAGACACACAACGAAAAATCCGGTGGGAGTAACTAACCAACCGTGCAAACAATGACAAGATAAGATATAGGAAAAATCACGAGGAAATACTGGAATTGAATGGAATTACAAAGCAAAATAAATACTCAAGAGTTTTTCCATTGGGTTTTACAAACCTCACAACGCGCTCCACTACCCCATAATCAATCCCCGGGTCCAAGTCCACTGAGTCCTTGGTCACCAATTGATCACCCGTGTCAACCTATGTCCATTTATCAATAATTTAATTTAGTATGAGAATTTACAACAATTTCTAAAAAAATTAGGCCAAATTGCCTATTTCGCGCTTTTCAAGGCAAAACCCCGCAAAAAGTCGCATATGACATTCCCACATATTTTATTTTCATAGAACTTTATCAATTTCTATTTATTTTATCGAATTATGTTTTTTTTCTGAATCCTCTCAATTTTTTTTCCGAATTTTTCCAAATTTGTCCGGATTTTTCTTCTCTTTTTCTTTTTTCTTTTTTTTTTTAATTTAGATTTTTGTTTGGGTCGGGTCGACCCAACTGGGTCGGACCCGACCCCGCCCTGACCAGAACAAGTCCAGGCCCAGTAAGGGGGTGCACACGCGCGCACACGCACGTGAGTGTGCACCTTCTTCCTCCCGATCGACTGGTTCGATCGGGAGCTAACATTTTTTTTTCTCTGTTCTTTCGTGATGGGTTGGGGTGGCTCTCCACCCCAACCCTAGTGGAATCGATGGCAGGGGAGACACCCCTGCCATCTCCACCTCGGTCGGCCATGGGGTTCGGCCTGGAGGCCGAACCCCACTCTCGACCACCCCACCGCCAACCACCCGAAACCCACAACCACAACGAGGACTCACCGCGCTTTTGACGTCTCCTTTCCTTCTCGGCGCGTCCCTGCTTCTCCTCCTCCTCTCCTCTCCTTTTCTTCTTCCTCGCTCTCGGCCTCCCTGTGTCTCAATGTCACAGTGTGTGCGTGAGTGTGTTTGTGTGTGTGTGGTGTAAGTGGGTAGGTGGAGTGGTGGCCACGTGGTATGGGTTTTGACAAGTGTTACTTAGGTTGGGACAAGTGTAATGGGGTTTGTGACACCTAACTGTGACACAACTACGACACTCACCCGTATTTTCGGGCGTTTCGACACCCGGTTTCTCGTCCGAACCGTGATATCCGCGTACCGCCGCGTCACTAGTCACTCAATATATATATTTCATATTATTTATTTGACCGCCCCGGGGTGACGTGTCTTCGTGTACTCCTCGCCAGCTGGCCCAACTACACGTGTACGACACCTACACGTCCTATCCTTGTCTCGAATTTCGTATCCACTTGAGTAGGTTAATATATATATTCAACGAAAGTCGTATTTTAAATGCAAAAATTTTCATGAAACAATTTAACAAAACATAAATGTGGAAAAACCCATAACATTTCAAAGTAAACAATTGTGTCATATCAAATTTAGCATGTACACTGTCATGTCACTCCCCAGTTCCCAAAAGAATCAAAATATCAAAACAAACACACGTACAATAGTCTATGACAATAGGAAATCAAAGATAGTCTCCTAAGATTCCCTTGTCATTACTGGTATTCGGATCAACACTCAATTATCACAGAAGAAAATGGATGACGAGTCTAGTCAGTAAAATCCCAAGGAACTACTTCGAGCATTCATATAAACAAGTGGAAGTCAATAAATATTGTTAAATAAACATGCGGAATGTAAACATACAGCTGTAAGTAGGGCATCGCATGCATAAATAACAATAAAGCGCAAATATGTGTGCATGTTCTAGTCAGACTAAACCATACTTCGAAATTCCCTCCAGGATCCTACTAGTGGGCGCACCCAACTAGCTATCACCTAATCCTTCTCCATGACCAGCATAGACCTACGACGCACCGACACATGTATCAGTTCCACAGCTCGGGTCGTTATCCACCGAGAACTCCCGATACACATGCTATGGTTTAGACTGCATAGACACACAACAGAACATCCGGTGGGAGTAACTCAACCAACCGTCCAAAAGATGACAAGATATGAATGTAATTAAAAAGCACAAGGAATACTGGAAGTGAATGAAAATATGAAACAAAATAAATATTCAAGAATTTTTCCTTTGGGTTTTACAAACCTCACTACGCGGTTTTACAAACCTCACAACGCGGTTTTACAAACCTCACAAGGCGCTCCACTACCCCGTAATCAATCCCCGAGTAAAAGTTCACTAGGTCCTTGGTCGTCAATTGATCACCCGTGTCAACCTATGTCCATATATCAATAATTTAATTTAGCATGAAAATCTACAACAAATTTCTAAATTTTTTAGGCAAAATTGCCTATTTCTCGCTTTTCGAGGCAAAACCCAGCAAAAAGTCACGTTCGACATTCCCACATATGGTATTTTCATAGAACTAGATCAATTTCTATTTATCTTATCGAAATATAATTTTTCCTAATTTTTTTTTTTTCGAAATTTTCCAGATTTTCCCAAATTTTTCTTTTTTTGATTTTTTAATTGAGCTTTGGTTTGGGTCGGGTCGGACCCGACCCTGGGCCCGTTCTGGGCCCGATCCAAAAAGGGGGATGCACACATGCAAACGCTCGCGAGCGTGTGCATCTTCATCCTCTGATCGAACCAATTTTCACTGGTTCGATCAAAAATTCTTTTTTTTTATTTATTCTTCCCGTGATGGGTTGGGGTGGCTCTCCACCCCAACCCCGGTGGAACCGATGGCAGGGGAGACACCCCTGCCATCTCCACCTCGGTCGGCCATGGGGTTCGGCCTCCATGGCCGAACCCCACTCTCGGCCACCCCACTGCCAACCTCCCGAAACCTACAACCACAACGAGGACTCACCGTGCTTTCGACGTCTCCTTTCCTTCCCGGCGCGTCCCTGCTTCTCCTCATCCTCTCCCATTTTTCTTCCTCGATCTCGGCCTCCCTGTGTCTCTGTGTCATAGTGTTTGCGTGAGTGTGTTAGTGTGTGTGTGGTGTAAGTGGGTAGGTGGGGTGGTGGCCACATGGTATGGGTTTTAACAAGTGTTAATTAGGTTGGGACAAGTGTGATGGGGTTTGTGACACCTAACTGTGACACAACTACGGCACTCACCCTTGTTTTCGGCGTTTTGACGCCCGATTTCGCGTCCGAACCGTGATATCCGCGTACCATCACTAATCACTCAATATATATATTCCATATTATTTAATTGACAAATTCTTATTCAATTTGTGTGTTTTTGTTTCCCCGACCTAATGTTCAGTCCCGTTGATTATCCGATACCCGAGTCGACACTTATATCAAGGCGAATGTAGTTCACACAATCTCGTTGTGTGTTAGTTTCCCCTGTCCTAATATTCGATCCCGTCAACTACCCGACACCCACATCGACACGCATATCGAGGCAAATACCGTTCACACACCCTCGCATGTATTATTTTGCAACATACATACATGCCATGTATTTAAATAAATTACACCGCAAATAAGCAACCATCACACCATAAACATCCCTACCTAAGTCCCCGTGTGTCATATTCTACCACGACGTCCACGTGGGTTCGAGCTGGCGTCCATGTCTGTAGATAAAAAAATGGGCCATTACAGAGACTATGAGAATGCACTAAATAGAAGTGCTAATTTTGAGTAAGACCAATAACCAATAGAAAGTTTTGGATCGAGTTAGGAGATAATTGAACTTCGAATATGTGATGGATATTAACCCAAGAGGCATGGCTGGAGGAATGGAGACTTTCTAGAACATCGTGGCATCTATACAAGTGCCGAAATACAGTTCTTTCTTTATCATACTACAAGTCCTTGCCCAGCATAATGAACAGGCATGAAGACTGTTTGGTGTATACCTTAGTACTAATAAGGGGTTAAGAAAGTCTTAGTTACAAGCTCTAATGGAAATGGTAATAAGTTGTGGGGAACCAAATGTAGTGGTGGCAAACTTCAATGCTCTGTGCTCAAGTGGGGAAAAAGTAGGGGGTCTACTATAGGTTGCTGAGGAAAATATGGAGCTGATCGATTTCATCAATGATATTCAAGGTACAGATCTGGGCTTTAAGGGTACTAAGTTTACTTGGTTAAATAGAAGGGGTGGGATCAAGAAATTTTTGTAAGGCTAGATAGAGGAATGGGGATCCCGGTTTGGATGTATATGTTTCTAAGAGCAGTGGTTCAATAATTATGCTTATCAGGATCGGACCATGTAGCTCTCCTTTTAGAATCAAAAAGGAAGGTCAGGAAGAAAGTCTCGATGTTTCAGTTTGATAACAGATGGCTTAAAAATAAGGAGTGTGGAGAAGTCATCAAGAAAGTTAGGTGGAGTGTAGTAGGGGAAAAAAGAACGCATCTTTAGGAGAGAAATTAAAAAAAATCTCAGACGAGATCCTAAGGTAGCGGCGAAGAACTCCTTTAGCTAACTCTAAAAAGCTATTGGAAAAACTACAGAAAAAACTAAAAGGTCTTTATGAGGAAGAATTTTTTAATTTTGGAGAGTTGTTTGAAACAGGTTAAATCCCAAGAGGAAGAATTTTGGAGAGTGTGATCCCATGTAGACTAGTTGCGAGGGGGAGACATAAATACAAATTACTTTCATTCAATCGTTAAAGGGAGAAGGAGAATGAACTCAATAATAGGGATTCAAAGCGAATGTGGAAGAATGATACATAATCAGGAGGGTATTTTAAGAGTGGTAAGGGATTATTTTGAAGAGCTTTATGAGTTTAGAGGAGACTTTACTAACTTCTCATCTCTAGAGGGAATGAGTCCGAGAATCACACTTGAGGAGGTCGAATTGCTTGACAAGCCTTTTAATAAGGAGGAAGTGCTCATGCCTCTCAAAGAGATGAACCCAAACAAGACCCCGTAACCTGATGATATCACTAATAAACTGCTCCAAGACAAATGGGACATGTTTAAGGATGACATTATGCTGGTGTTTCATAAATTCCACTCCTCTTGCCATTTCGAACAAGGGCTCAATGAAACACATGTTGTATTGATCCCAATAATTTCATCCCCCCAGTTAGTTAAGGACTATAAACTCATCAACTTGTGTAACTCCTCATATAAAATCTTAACTAAAGTGTTTTACAACCGGCTTAAATTTGTCTTAAAAAATCTAATCTCTCATTCTCAGAATGCATTTATTACAGGCCGTCAAATCTCAAATAATATAATCATGGCGCACGAATCCTTCACTCCATGGTGAAGAGTGGTAGAAGAACTCAAGAGATGACCATCAAGCTGGACATATCAAAAACATATAATAGATTGGAGTGGCCAATGATGTTAGAAGTTCTTCCTATAATGAGATTCTCGGCAAATTGGAGAGCTTGGATAGAGTGGTGTACCTCCTCAATTTTCGACAAGGTGATTGTTAACGGCGAGCTAACTAAAAAAATCACCCCACGGGGAAATTCACAAAGGAGACCCAATGTCACCTTTCCTCTTTGTCATCTACTCAGAAGTATTCTCATTCATTCTTTCATTCTCATTCATTCTTTCTAAGAGAGAAAGGGAATAAGTTTTCCAAGGTTTCAAACTTAATCATATGGCTCCATCTATCTCTCTTTTGATACATGTAGATGATGCCTTATTATTCTACAAAACTAATGTCAAGAATTTGGTAGGAATTAGAAATATTTTGCAGGAGTATGCTTCAATATCTAGGCAGGAGGTCAATGTGCAAAAACGTTCGATCCACTTCAACAAAAATGTCTCTTCAATACTGAGAAGGATCCTTGGAAGACATATCAATATTAAGCCATCTTAAGATTTGGGAAGATACCTTGGCATCCACCTGACTGAAAACCAAATGAAGAAACAACTTTGTAGTGGCATTGTGAAGAAGCTACTGAAGAAAGCCATATCTTAGCGTGATAGATTCCTATCTCGAACAGGCAAAGAAATCCTCCTAAAAGCTGTGGCTCAAGCAATCCCAAACCACCATATGGCAATCTTTTGTTTCCCCAAAGGTATCATCGATGAACTTATCCAAGTTATGGTGAAGTATTGGTGGGGTAACTCAAGTAAGGAAATGGGTGTTCACTGGTGTGCATGGAACAAAATGGCTAAGCCTAAAGGAAATTAAGGATTAGGATTTAGAGATCTTGAATGGTTTGATATCAGATTTTTAGCAAAACAAGCTTGGAGGCTAATGAAAGGGGAGAATCAGTTCTTGCTAGAATTTCTAAAAAGTAAATACTTCATTGGAGGTGAATTTATGTCAGCAAAGAAGAGGAACATGCCTTTATGGGCCTGACAAAGCATCCTAGAAGAGAGAGAATTGTTGAAGAATGGGCTATGCTCGAGGATTGGGGACGGGCCTAGTATGAGAATATGAGGCGATTTTTGGGTTACAAATAAGGAGAGGGCTAAACTCTGGACTCCAAAGAATGAAAGTTTCCATTTTGTTAAAATCCTCATCAGTCCGTCTACTAGACAATGAGACTTGCTTAAGATATCTGATATATTTAGTCCAGTGGAGCTGATATATATAACATCAACTTCGGTGAGCAGGGAGGGATGCTATGGCAAGTTGATATGGCACTAGGAGAAGTCCGGGGAACTTTATGTGAAATCAACTTACAATCTTGCAGTGCAATTGGTAGGGAAGGTTTTTTGGGAGGAATATTGGTGGGAAAATGCAGTTTGGATAATAGGGAAGAAAAGTTTTAGAATGAGGTTTGACATCTAACGCGTGTCGAATGCGTCAAAATATATAATCCCGATGAGATTACCAATAACCACAAGAACTGCAGTAGTGGCAAGCATGGAGTCGATCCAAGAGGACCAAATTTTCAACCTAGGCTAGGGAACTAAAAAGTAAATCGGGGGATTTCATAAGAATGTTCTCGAGAATTAACTAAGAACAAGGAATAAAAATGTTGAGTGAAGAAATCAATGAGGGAAAACAACCTAAACCATCGGTATCACAAACTTCCACATTTTGGCATAATTATACATATAGTCATCAATCTAATCAACGCATGCAATTCACAATAATTTAGAGTAGCTATAGACTTGGTAACGTACGCGAGTCCTCACATTTCCTTATCTCGATGGTCAAGGTACGACAATGACCACTTCCCTAGTCAAATACATAACCCCATACTCAAACGAATTGGGTTTAATGTGTTGACCGCAATAGATTTTGTGAAGGCATTACACCTAGATATATGGATCTCTAATGTGTCCAATTTAGTCTAGATCCCTATGGTATTCAACCGATCCTACAATAGGCCAATCAATTGGTAGGGTCAATTGCCACTAGTGTGGTCGTATTGCACAAGTACAAGTGCTTACAACTCACTGGCAAGTCAATCAAGGTTTAAGCATGAATTTAACCTTAATTATTGAAACTACAGTAAAGGGAATAAAATACTATGAAAAATAATTTAAATAAATAAATAAATAGATCTCACATATGTTTTTATGTCAAAAGGGTAGTTTTCTCCACTTCCGGTCTAGATCGATGAACTTAGCTAGACATAATGCTTGAAATCTCCATTAAAATCCAAAAAGAAAGCAAAAGAACAATGGTTTGTTGGAGAAGAAAAGAGAAAGTAGCAATGTTGCCATCTAAAAAAGTGAGTCCTCTAAAGAATACCAAATTCCTAATGTAAAAACACCTTCTAATTTGCTTTCTAGAATAGAGAGAAATCAATTTTGGGGGTTGATCTCGTGACACGTGCGCCGAGGAGGATCCAGTGGCTTTTTTGAGTTGTTTGAAGGGTCTCGCCATGTGTTAGGCCGCGATTAGAGGAGTTTGCTGGTGAAGCGTGAAGTGGCAGCGCACTATTGGACGAGGGAACTACTGTAGAAGGCGCTAGCCACTGAGACGCGGACACGTGGCAACTGGAGAAATAGGTAAATTGCACGGCTTTGTGCAAAAATGTAGTAGACATTACGAGCACACATCTCGAGGCAAGATCGATGGCTGCTGGCGAGAAGAGAAAGCTGTGGACGTTCTGGCCGAGTGCCACGTGTCGTGATGTGGTCGGAGAAGACAACTGGTATTGACTGGCTGGGCGAATGAGAGGTGGACACGTGGCAGCTGAGAGGAGAATGCAAATGGGAGCTTGATCAAGTTCATGGAGGCGAAATGCTCATATCTCGAGATTGATCCTCTGGTACCTGATCACTGCATATAAATACTCCGTTCTGCATGATTTTTCGCTATAGATTCAACCGTGCACTCCATAAATCTTAAAAATAACAAATAAAGATAATTAGGCCAATATTTTAGAGATTCAACAATAAAAATATATTAATAAACTATATATAATATGCAATAATTAACGACTTATTAGATACCCCTAAACGTAGGACTTTGCATGTCCCGAGTAAATGTGTAAATGACAAACACATAAATAAACTAGACTCATAATAAACTCTGCATCGACTCAACTAATTTAAACCCGATTCAAAAATTTATGGAGTTCCTTTGGTTTACATAGTCGCTAAGTCAACAAGCCACTCAAGAAATTTCAGAGTTATGATATGTCAAGAATCACAACCCAAACACAACTAAGATCACACTTTAAGGACATAGATACGGTTAAGACAAAGGCCATCAACTACTCACAGTTTTCTTGGTCTATACATTCAAGCACATAAGTTTACAATCTTCACAAAAATAGCGCATCAACGCTAAAAAGTATCATACACAAGAAATGCAATCACACTCTCCACTACTGAGACTTAGCACCAATGGAAATTAATAAAGATTTAATAGTCTGTAACATGGCTAGGATAGGGTACCAAGGAATTGATATAAAGGGTATGCAAAAACATTGGAAAACTAGAACTTAGACTATTAAATAATTCCCTGAGAACACGAATATAATTAAACTGCACTTTAATTCATTTTCATTTTATATGTGCAGTCTTCGACCTTTTTCCAACCACTCGGCTCCCTGCTCCATTTTCTGTGGATGTCGTTTTAGGTGGGACTCTCTAATCATAAATCTCCCTTTAATTTGAGCATGTAAACAATTTCTCCTCTAATTTTTTCTCCTCATGTCTCTTTCTAAGGATTCCAAGTCTAAGTCTAGTTTCCAACTAGGTAAAAGGATATAAGGCTAGTGGCTAAGTGTTTAATGATAGGTAATCAAGAAAATCAGGTTTAATTCGGCTCAAATAGGCTAACTAGTGGTAAAATGATGGGTAGGTTTAAGGCTAAGGGATTTAAATTCAAAAATGGCCTAAATCATTTCCCCAAAAGTGTTTTAGTCATAGGAATTCAGTTTCGAGTGAGTTACATCCTCATTCTAGCACCATAGAAATATGAATTACACAATTATGACCGTCTGCCCCGTTTGGTATCTAGCACAAGGCTTAACCAACATGCTAAGTCCCTAATCATGAAAGCATAAGAATTTTGGGTTACGAGCTCGAGTTTGTGTTTCTCCTAATTTCTCATAAGTCTCAAGTCAAAATGGCAACCATAATAACTCATCCACAACCAAAGGTATGAAACAAAATCTTAGGCGACTCTAAACAATATAAAAATGAAAATTATACGAAATACATGCATGAAAGTGTATCAATTCCTAATGAAATGAGAAAGGGAAATATGGAAAGAAGAGAAATGGAAAAAATGAATGAATAAGATATACTAAATACCACCAATATCGTCCAACAACCACATATAGCCACACATAATTGAAAAACTTTTACGATCTCACCTGTAGTCTTTCGCACTGAAATTCATCCAACTCAATCCACAAATCCTAAAATACCCCAAATTTATTCTGAACCTTGTCCTCTAGGTTAAAAACAAGTTAAGATGTGCACATGAAAATACATAAGATGGTGAAAGAACATGATAGATATAGAAGCAAGGAAATGATATAAGATTATACAGAAGACTGACACTAACTCTAAATCTACGAACAAAAATAAACAAAATAAAGACGAGTAACCTTACCAAATCTCATTGTGACTAACCGTAGGTATAGAACATGTGATGATCCATAAGAGCGATATTAGGCTCTCAATATTCAATGCGCTATGCAAAGGTCGCAACTCTTGTAAAAAGTCACAAATGAGATAATGATAAGAATACCACAAAAATACTAAAATAAAAATAAAAAGAAAAGGGATAGAAGCTTGGAGTTCCACCCAAGAACGCCTTTTTTTAATCTTGTTGGCATGACTCATTCTGAGTCTCTCTCAATCAAAGTACTCTATAACTACTAGAGTCTCACTCTTGATCTCGTGTTGTGGAAAGTTTTGTAGAACGGTTTTAATCGATGCCAATTCACTTTGAAAACTTTCCCATTATCTATGCTCATGATCTTAACTGCACCATGTTCAAAAATATCAGTAACAACAAAAAGTCTGAGCCATCGTGACCTAAACTTCCCTAGATGGAGAGTTAATCTGGAATTATAAAGCAAGACCTTTTGACTGACTACGAAAGTTTTATGAGATAATTTGCGATCATGGAACGCCTTGGTTTTATCTTTATGAGCGGACTCGTAGGCATCGTTCTGGATCTCCTCCAATTTTTAGAGTTCCAACTTTCTCTCTTTGCCCCTGCGTCGAGTTCCATGTTGAGTTGTTTGACAGCCCATAATGACTTATGCTCCAACTCAATCGGCAAGCAGCACATTTTTTCGAAGACTAAGCGATACGTTGGCATTTCGATTGGCGTTTTATACGTCGTTCGATAAGCCCATACTGCATCGTTAAGGTGCATGCTCTAGTCCTTTCGTGACGGGTTTACGGACTTCTCCAAGATGGATTTAATCTTTTTATTTGACACCTCTGCTTGGCCACTCGTCCGAGGATGGTAGGCCGTAGACGTATGGTGTGTAACATTGTATTTGCGTAAGAGGTTTTCAACCATGCCATTGTAGAAATGGGTACCTCGATCACTAATCAAAGCACGTGGAGTTCCAAAAGTAGAAAATATATGCGATTTCAAGAAATCGCATACCACTGATGAATCATTGGTGCGAATGGCTTTAAATCCACCCATTTGGACATGTAACCCATCGCTAGTAAGATATAGAGAAAACTATGTGACCGTGGAAATGGCCCTACGAAGTCGATCCCCCAAACATAAAAAATGTTGTAAAATTGGATCGAGGTCAGTGGCATTTGATCCCTGTGGCTCAAGGTATCGGTCGATTACATCTGGCACATGTCTTGGCATATAGATAGGAGTCATAAAAATGGTAGGCCAATAGAACCCACTCTGCAATACCTTCATAGCTTTCCTACGTGGACCGAAATGATCACCGCAGGCGTATGAGTGATAGAAATGCCAATATAGATTATGTTTTAGTCTGGGAGACACATCGACGGATTACCTGGTCTAAGCAAAACTTCCATAAGTATGGGTCATCCCAAACATAGTGTTTAGATTTGCTCCAGATCTTATCCTTTTGGGCTCGCATAAGGTGATATGAATACTCTCGTGTAGCGAGGTAACTAACCAAATTTGCAAACCAAAGAGTTTGTCAGAGACGGCTAAGAGATGTTCATCAGGAAAATCATCTCGAAGCGGGATAGGTGCTTCACCATTCTCGATGCAGCTGAGATGGTCAGCAACAAGATTTTCAGCACCACTTTTATCTTTAATCTCGATATCAAGCTCTTGTAACAAGATTATCCATTGAATGAGAATAGTTTAGCTTCCTTTTTGGCCATTAGGTGCTTTAAGGCTGCATGGTCAGAATAGACGACCACCTTAGTACCTAGGAGGTAAGGCTGGAATTTCTCTAAAGTGAAGACGACAACTAGAAGCTCTTTCTCGATAGTGGAGTAATTCATTTGGGCAGGATCAAGTGTTCGAGAGGTGTGATATATGACATGTGAAGTGCACCCAACTCATTGCCCAAGCATAGCTCCCATAGCGTGTTACTGGCATCGCATATGATCTCAAAAGGTAGTTCTTAGTTGGGAGCTCGAATCACAAAAATATAGATGAGATAGTCTTTGAGTGCATCGAATGCACTCTTACATGCCTTATTGAGATCGAAAGGCACGTCCTTCTGAAGAAGGCAACATAGAGGTTGTGCAATTTTAGAGAAATCCTTAATGAATAGCCAATAGAAATTGGCATGACCAAGAAATGATCGATTTCTCGCACAGTCATGGGGTAAGGCAATTTTTGAATTACTTCAGTTTTTGCTAGGGTCTACCTCCACACCCCTAGCATAAATGATGTGACCAAGATAAGACCTTGATCCACTATGAAGTGACATTTCTTATAATTGAGGATCAAGTTCTTCTTGATACATCGGTGAAAAACCTTAGTCAGATGACTAAGGCAAAGATCGAATGAATCGCCGTAAATGGTGAAATCATCCATGAATACTTCGATGAAGTGCTCAATGAAGTTAGAGAAGATGCTCATCATACACCTCTGAAAAGTAGCAGATGCATTGCACAACCCAAAGAGCATGCGCCGGTAAGGCAAGGTACCGAAAGGACAAGTGAAGGTGGTCTTCTTTTAATCCTCAGGTGCTATAGGAATCTGGTGAAAACTAGAGTATCCATTTAAGCAGCAGTAATGAGACATGCATCTTATCGATGAAATGCAATGGGAAGTTGTCTTTCTGATTAGATGCATTAAGCTTCTTGTAATCGATGCAAACCCGTCATCCATTTTGGACGCGAGTTGGGACTAACTCACCCCATGAATTCGTGACCACTGTCACCTGAATGGGACTGACCCACTTGTTGTTGGAGATCGGGTAGATCATCCCGGTGTCAAGGAGCTTCATAATCTCCTTTTTAACCATTTTCATCATTGGGGGTTTAGTCGCCGCTGTGCTTCTTGTGAAGGTTTAGAACCTTCTTCCATATGTATATGATGCATGCATATAGAATGGCTAATACATTTGATGTTAGCAATCGCCCACCCTAAGGCTTCTTTGAACTCTCGAAGCACACGTATGAGTTTCTCTTCCTCCGGTAATGTGAGTTTAGTTGAGATGATCACATATAAAGTATCATTCTCACATAAAAACACATATTTGGTGTGACTAGGTAGTGGTTTGAGATCCAGTGTGGGGGCTCGCTCCATAGAGGGGAGAAGAGTATAGTTCGAAGGTAAGTCAAGATATGTTACGGTGGGAAATGGAGTGGAGCAGAGTCCAACTCAGATATCAGCTACTCGATCTCAGTATCGAGGATGAAGTATTGTTTTTGCAAGGAATCGATGTCGAGATGATTCTCTAACACCACTTTCATATCATCACCTTTTACAAGAAAGGTCTCTTAGACAAGTGAGTCTACACTATCCAAGGCAAGCACCACAGAAGAGGTATTGCAAGTATGGCACATCGCATCATAGATGTTGAACTTAATAAATTCACCATCAAACTCTATGGTAAGGGAACCACTGTGAACATTAATCTTGGTTTTGGTAGTCTTAAGAAAAGGCTCGCCACACAAGGCTGAGGATAAATGATGGCATGACTGATTCTTCATATCGATGATATAGAAGTCTGCGGGAAATACAAGCTCACTAACCTTCACCAGGATGTTTTCCAAAACACCCACAAAATGAATGACGGACCGGTCTGCCAAATGTATGACAACTCCTTTATCATTCAGAGGGTCAGCCTTCAATGTCTCATATATGGATAATGTCATGACATTGATAGAGGCGTCGAGGTCGCATATAGCTTTCAGGATCTGTACTTCACTAATTATGCAACGGACAGTGAACATTTTCGATTCCTCACACTTGATGGGCGGATTTTTGCGTAGGATAGCTAAAGCATTTTCACCTACGGTGATTTTTTCAATGCCTTTGAGTCGACCTTTGTTGGTACATAGGTCTTTGAGAAACTTAGCACAGCGGGGCATATGTGCTAAGACATCAAGAAGTGAGATGTTTATCGCCACTTTCCTCAGGATTTCCAAAATTTCCTTCTTTTTTCCTATCTTTTTATTCTTAATGAGGCGTTGGGGGAGCGGGGGTAGGATTTTGAGAGAAGATTGTGCTTCCTTATCCAAGTTTATCATTTTAGTGGGGGACGGTTGAACGTTAAGCTCATACTCGACTTCCTTGGATTTAAGGATATCCTCTTTAAGCTTAGATTCTTTAGGGGTCTCCTCCAACTCTCTGCCACTACGAAGTGTAACGACGTGGACATTCGCATTAGGATTTGGATGTGGTTGAGAAGGCAACTTGTCTTTCTCATCCGTATGCTCTACCTATAGGGCTAGTTGCCCTAGTTGAACCTTGAGACTTTTGATGTTGAAGCATGACTCGCGATCGTGTCATTTTTAAGTTGGGTTAAGTCTTAAGAGAATTTTTCTTGATTAGCAATGATTGTCCTCATCATTTCTTCTAAAAACCCCAAATTTTGAGTGAATCGGGACTTTTGAGGAATAGGTCGTCCCTTTGGAACATATTAGAGGTAGTTATGGTTCTGAGGTCCATAGCTATGATAGGGGCTTTTGACGGCATGATCGTAAGTGATACCGAAATTGTTGCCGTATTGATTCCTTGGTGGTCCTTGAAATCCGACACCTATAGCTTTTTCTTATTCGTTATCGAACAAGGTGGGATAAGAGTCGGTGGAATGGTTCGTGGCCGAGCCGAAGCCGCAAGCTTTAACTTAAGCTTTTCCTGAGGTGACATGAAATCAATGAGTTTATCAAGCTTGCTATTGGCAAAACTTGACCCTACTCCATCATAAAGACTTCGTGAGGGTCCCTCTTCCTCGTCATCAATATAATGACACAATTGACTTGCTATATAGTCATACAAATCAAACATCTCTTGAGTGGTCTTACATCTATAATCACTTCCACGAGCATTGTCAATCATCCATTTCTCAAGGGGCGTAAGTCCCACATAGAATAAACGAACAATTGAGAGGTTGCTTTGGCCATGTTGGGGGCATTGTGCAAGCAATCGCTTATAACGACCCCAATAATAGCCAAATGATTCAGGGAAAAACTCTTTAAGGAATGCGTAAATCTTGTCGTTCCAATTCGTGATGGAACCAAAGGGAGATAGAAGAGCCAGTTTTAGGCTTTAACCTTAAGGCAAAAAGGAAAAGTAGAGAGTTTGACTTCGTCTTCATCGACTCTAGGGGAATCATGGTTCTACACTTAGAATGGAAGTCCTTGATGAAGGTCACTGGATCCACACGATCCAGTCCATGGAAGATGAGGAAAAGGTTTATGAAACCAGACCTAAGCTTAAAATTGCCCCTTTGAAATGGGAATGCGATGCAGTGTGGTTGATAAGTTAGGAGATCTTGTATCTCATCATTCACCATCCCAATGGTAATGCGATGTTTAGCCTGAGGTTGTGCCCAATGGTTAGCTTGTGGCCTTTGTGGAGCAGGATCAACCACTATTTGATTGAACGGTTGATACTGAGGTACTACACGCCTCTGCTGCGCCACTGGTGCGCGTGGTACAGCGGGTGTTGCAAACTATTGGAGAGGAACACCTAGGTTTTCCTCCCGCCCTTTTTGTGGTTGATTTCCAATGTGGTTAGCTATTAAGGGAGAGTGCTCGTCGCTCAATTGAATTCTTGAGGATTGGTTCCTCTGCGTTGTTTCTTTCGAGTTTCAACGGTAAGTCTTTTCGATCTCCAGATCAAAAGGGAGTAGAGACCCGGTGGACTGCGATTGACAAAGACTGTAGGACATAAAAGTGAACACAAAAAAAGGAAAAAAAGAAAAACCTAAGTAAAAAATACTTGGTCCCTGGCAACGTCACCAAAATTTGATGTGTGTAGAATGCGTCAAAATCTATCATCCCGATGAGATTACCAATGACTACAAGAACTGCAGTAGTGGCAAATACGGGGTCGATCCACGAAGATCAAGTTTCCAACCCAGGCTAAGGAACTAAAAAGTAAATTTGGGGATTTCACAAGAATGTTTTCAAGAATTTACTAAGAACAAGGAATAAAAATGTTGAGTGAAGAAATCAATGAGGGAAAACAACCTAAACTATCGGTATCACAAACTTCTACATTTTAGCATAATTATACATATAGTCATCAATCTAATCAAAGCATGCAATTCACAATAATTTAGAATAGCTGTAGACCTGGTAACGTATGACAATGACCATTTCCCTAGTCAAATACATAACCATATACTCAAGTGAATTGAGTTTAATGCTTTGACTGCAATGGGTTGTATGAAAGCACTACACTTAGACAACTGGATCACTAGTTTGTCCAATTTAGCCTAGATTCATATGGTATTCAACCAGTTCCAAAAGAGGCCAATCAATTGGTATGGTCAATTGCCACTAGCGTGGTCTTATTGCACAAGTACGGGTGCTTACAACTCACTGGCAAGTAAATCAAGGTTTTAGAATGAATTTAACCTCAATTAGTCAAACTATAGCAAAGGGAATAAAATACTATGAAAAGCAATTTAAATAAATAAATAAATAGATCTCACATATGTTTTTATGGCAAAACAGGTAGTTTGCTCCACCTCCACTCTAGATCGATGAACTTAGCCGAACATAATGCTTGAAATCTCCGTTAAAATTCGAAAAGAAAGCAAGAAAATAATGGTTTGTTGGAAAAGAAAATAGAAAATAGCAATGTTGTTGTCCAAAAAAGTGAGTCCTCCAAAGAATACCTAATTCCTAATTTAAAAACACCTTCTAATTTACTATCGAGAAGAAAGAGAAATCAATTTTTAGGGTTGGTCTCGTGACATGAGTGCCGAGGAGGATTAAGTGGCTATTTTGAGTTGTTTGAAGGTCTCGCCACATGTCAGGCTGCGATTGGAGGAGTTTGCTGGTGAAACCTAACATGGCAGCACACTGTTGGACGAGGGAACTGCTATAAAGATGATGATGGCCACCGAGATTCGAACACGTGGCAGCTAGAGAGATAGGTAAATCGGATTTTTTCTTTGATTAGTACATTTAGGAATAATATTTATCAACCCAACACACCCACATAAATATTTTCCAAACTAACACATTTTTG
Source organism: Stephania yunnanensis (assembly GCA_039657365.1). Lineage (NCBI taxonomy): Eukaryota > Viridiplantae > Streptophyta > Magnoliopsida > Ranunculales > Menispermaceae > Stephania > Stephania yunnanensis. The sequence goes on along the minus strand of CM077585.1, from coordinate 43,868,620 downwards.
GCCACGTTACTGCTACATCACCCGCCACCTCAGGGGTTTGGTTTGGCCTTTGGAAAACGTGACTTCAAGTCACGTTTTCCAGCAAGAGGAAGTCTCAAAGAAAATCATGACAACAAGTCACGTTTTCCATCTTCCTTGATCAATGTAATTAGCACGACCATAACTGTGAATTAGGCGGTTACACGTCACCACATTGGGCATGCAACCATCACTGACCATTTCGTCAAGAAAGCTATTTATAACGTCAAATTGTCTGGCTCGCCCAAGGATGCCAACCATGGTAGTGTAAGTATGCTCATCATGCTTAAACCAAGGTTGGCATTTCAACCAGTAGAAAAATCCAAGAGCAACGTTATGATCTTGAAGTTGTTTGAGGCTTCGGTTTGCTTGATATATACATCTAATCGACTATTAAGATTAGTAAGTGTCTTCTCTGTCGCAGGGCTCCACCTTAATTGTTGCAAAACATTATATACATTATCAGTAACACGTTCTGAACCCATAAACTGTCATGCTGATGGAGCACTCTCCTTCAACAATCTAAAAACTCTCACTGGCTTTATAATGTTATCTGCACATCTAACAGACTCAGAAGCATCTTCAGTAACCTTTGGTGTCGAGTCCCTTTTACCACCTTGGCGGCGGCGGCAAGCAGGCAACGGCGGTGGCAGTGCAATCAACCACTACGGAGAGGCGTCTCGCGTCAACGTTCCAACAACCGGCGGAATACGGGCCACGGAGGGCGACGGACGACCGATCTTACTTGCGCCGGACGGGGAGATGGATGCGAAGGCGGTCGCCGGTTAGAGGAAATGAAAGGGGGAAATGAAGGAGGAGAAACGGGTTTGCAGGGTTTGATTTATTTATAGCAAAAACGTGACCTTGGGTCACGATTTACATTCTATGCAAATCGTGACCCAAGGTCACGTTTTTGTATACAAACAATACACCCACACCAACACTCCCGGTGATGGCGGAAACGTGGCACTATGGCGGCAAGTGTGTTAGTTTGGTAAAAAAATTGTAGGTGTGTTGGGTTGATAAAAATTTTGCCCATGTGTACTGATCAAGCAAAAAGGCCTACGTAAATCGCACGACTATGTGCAAAGATGTGGGAGACAGTACATGCATGAATCCCGAGGCATGGTCGATGGCTGCGGGTGCGAAAAGAAAGTTGTGGACGTGCTGGCCGAGTGCCACGTGTCGTGACGTGGTTGCAGAGGACAGCTGGTGTTGACCAATTAGGCGAATGAGAAGCGGACACGTGTCGGCTTAGGGGAGAATGCAAATGGGAGCTTGATCGGGTTCGTGGAGGGCATTAATGTATGGATCTCGAGACTGACCCTCTGGTACCTGATCACTACATATAAATACTTCATTCCGCATGATTTTACGCAACCGCGTACCCCAAAAATCTTAAAAATTACAAATAAGGATAATTATGTTGTAATTGGATTACCATTTAACCAAGTTTATGAATTATCACATTGTCAAGCATGACTCTCACATTGAATTGTAACATCAAGCATGACTTCTACATTGAATGTAACTTGTACACTCTATATAACTTGTATTCAACTCCAATGTATAATCACTTATCCATGTATTGTCATGTAACTTGTAATCCTCTCCAATGTACACCAACTCTTCCATATATTGTCTATGTTGCTTGTGATGTGTTCTATGACTTGTGGTGTATGTATAACTTGTACACATTGTATAAGTACAATTATTATCATCACCAAATGGCCTATATAAAGGTGCCAACCCCATTGTAATTCACACACCAAGTTTAATGAAAACTTCTCATTCCAACTATCTTATTTCTTCTCTTCTCATTTGTAGTAGTAGTTTGTAGTAGTAAAAGTTCTTAGTCTTCTATTTTCCTTCTCTAGTTCTTAGCAAATTCCAACTTAATTCATAACACGTTATCAACACTAGCTTGCTCTAACATTAAGAGATCTTGAAGTTCAAGAAAGCTTGTTAAGGAGACAAAGCTAGGAAGGTATAACTTTTGTTATTTAAATAAGTTCAATTTATTTCTATATTATCATGGTTGCTTCCTTTTATTACATGCATCACTTATATATGCATACTTTATTCATATATTATGCATTATAACGTCACTGATTGCGAAAGTATGCTCTGTAGTTGCGTCTCGTACGATCTTCTACATCGAAAATCAAAAGTCAATGTGTGACATATAGTTTTTCTCTTAAAACTACAAACGATTAGTTATTACTCTATTCTTGATTTTATAATACAAATAATGCTATAAGTTTGAGTTGATAGTGGGTAAGCCTTGTCCCCGGTAAAGCTAAACATTGAAAGGGAGACGGGTTATCTCGTTCGAGGAGACATGGTATTAAGTAGACTATGTCTCGCCACCCAATCTGGAGGTTGTCCCACAAATAGTATATTTTGTTTATTAATGAATCAAGTTGTGAACATATATTTAATCATGTGTTATGTTTTTACATAAAAAGGGAAAAATATTTTGTATTAAATTTATTTTCAAAATATTATTCAACCATAGTTGAACTTGTTGCCTTATTATATTACCGACAAGAATTACTTGTCATGGCAATTAGATACGACAATTTGTGAATAAATCATATATGCAAAACTGTGTGTTATACGTAATCATTCGCCAATTTCTCTTTAGAGATTTGAAAAGCTAATATTTCACTTTATATATCTTTTCACCTTATGGGGTTATATATATATATATATATATATATATTCATACCAAAATGGTAATGCTCCAAAAGCTCAAAATGAGCGGCTGAGTCTCATGCTACAAAATTTAATCAGTCAAATATTAATTATAATTCCACAATTTTAATTACCTCTATGTTGAGGCTATGTGGAAATATGACTGATGAGACAATAAAAATAAGGTCACGTGGCCCGCCTCGATTAATTTATTGCTGCAACAAATATCGAGTGCGCACGTCAATCCAATAAATATTAATGATTGATTTCTTGTCTCATGGTAGTTGAGTAAAATAATGAGATATTATAAATATAAATTGCTCCCGTCCAATTAGTTCAGCTTCAAATTAAGAAGCATATGTTGCATATAATGATCATGATCGCAATAATAAATTTATGGACATGGAAAAGGTGAAAATATCAGGTAAATGTCGTATTGACAATTCCACCAAAAGTTGAAACAAAAGTAGTGCACCACTACAAAGGGCAAATAATTATTGACAATGAGCGCTCATAATTGTGACATTTTGTTGGTTATATATGAAAGGCTATTTTGCCTAAATATTTGTCATATTTATACCTGAATATTTTTATGACCTTTATCATGCCTTCAAAATCAAAGACAAAATATTATGAATTTTATCATTGAAAATGGCTCGATAAAACAAGCACATCGAGATGTGTTTAAATCGTGACCTAAATATGGGTGATGAGTTTATGTCTTATGTATTGTGCTACATGCATGTACAAAAGTGAATATTTCTCGAATTTGAACTTAGCGGAGGCTAATGTTAAGGCAATATCTAATACAACAATTTTATTGTTAATGTCTTGTTCAGAAGAAGTCTACTTGGAATAATATAAAATTTATCTATATGATTTAATTTGAGTATAATATTTCTGGCTTTAACTTCTGAAATATATAAGACACATTAAAACGAATGTCATCATAAATCAAATGACATTCATAATGTGGAAAGATCTATTTGATTATCCATAATCATCAATAATGGGAAAATATCATAAATTCGCATGGACATCCTTTATCGAACTAGATTTTTTTTTCAGCTGGAGATTATCTCAAGGCAAATCAATAAGAGACGTATATTGATTTACTCTCCATTAATCGTATTATAAGATGCTTGAATCTCTAATATGGAAATTATTTATAGCAAGTTTTGCTAATTGTCACTTTGATGAAGCAGTTTTCCCACCATTAGGGGGAGATATAAGCCAATTCAAAGGAATGGCGGGAAATCACTTGAAACGCATCAAATTACATTAAATTTGTTGTATTATGATCCATGTATAAATTAATATGAACTCGAAGTTCAAAGAATCATTCAGAAGTAACAAAGTTATAAATCAATTACTTGATGCAAGTACTATATACAAAAGAGTGACAATCATATGCTTCAACATTAAATTGTTCATATATTCATATAGAAAACGATGTCCATGTGCAACAAAATGCACAAAATGTCTCACCCATGTGAGCATGAGGGGAAAAATCAAAATGAGTTATTGGTTAGTGTATTGCACTCTTTTTCCCTTTGCTATGATTTTATCCCACTGAGTTTTCTTTGCAAAGGTTTTTAATGAGGCAATTCTAACAATATTAAAAATCTTTATCAAAGTTGATTAGTGTATTGCACTATTTTCCTTTTGCTATTGGTTTGATCCCACTGGATTTGCCTAGCAAGGTTTTTAAAGAGGCAATCCTAACATTATTATACTCCATATAAAAAAATTTATGAGAGCAATGTACTCTTTTTCCTATACTAGATTTTTTTCCCACAGGGTTTTTTCTAGTAAAGGTTTTAATGAGGCATATATATTATCTCAAAGTGTATCAATGTGTTGCACTCTTTTCCTTAGCTTTGGTTTTGTCCTACTGGATTTTCCTAGCAAGGTTTTTAATGCGGCAATCAATAATATTATACTGCAAATCAAGATTGACGAGAACATTGTACTCTTTTTCCAGTACTAGATTTTTTTCCCACAGAGTTTTTCTAGTACAGGTTTTAACGAGGCATATTCTCTCAGCAAGTGTCATCCAAGGGGGAGTGTTGTAAATTGGATGACCATTTAACCAAGCTTATGAATGATCACATTGTCAAGTATGACTCTCACATTGAATTGTAACATCAAGCATGACTACTACATTGAATGTAACTTGTACACTCTACATAACTTGTATTCAACTCCAATGTATAATCACTTATCCATGTATTGTCATATAACTTGTAATCCTCTCCAATGTACACCAACTCTTCCATGTATTGTTTATGTTGCTTGTGATGTGTTTTATGACTTGTGGTGTATGTATAACTTTGTACACATCGTATAAGTACAATTATTATCATCACCAAATGGCCTATAAAAAGGGTGCTAACCCCATTGTAATTCACACACCAAGTTGAATGAAAACCTCTCATTCCAATTATCTCATTTCTTCTCTTCTCATTTGTAGTAGTAGTAGAAGTTCTTAGTCTTCTATTTTCCTTCTCTAGTTCTTAGCAAATTCCAATTTAATTCATAACAAATTAGGCCAATAATTCAGAGACTCAACAATAAAACTATAAAAGTATATAAATAAACTATATATAATATGCAATAATTAATGACTTATCGACGACCTTAGAAAGATCTTGTTTTTTATTTGGCGCTCATAAAATACGTTCTCCTAACTAGAAGGTTCCAATGGAAGATGACGATGTCACCTGATCCAGTATGCCCGATATGTTCCAGGGAAGAAGAGACACCCTATCATGTATTGTTCCAATGCGAGTTTGCTCATAAATTCTGGTTTGGGTCCTCATGGGGACTGCAAGTTAGTGATTTTGGAAGCTCGAGTTTTATCGATAATTGGAGGAAGATTATGGAGAGGTCCCAAAAGGAAGGGAATGGCTCCAAAATCATACAATGGTGTGCTTTTGGTATTTGGTACTTGTGGAAAAATAGGAATAACTTGATCTTCCGCTCTTTGAAGGAAAGCCCAAAGCACTTGTTAGGAGAACATCGGAGCAAATTCATATCTACAATGAAGCAATGAAGCTGGGTATAGAAGAGAGTTCTAGTTTCCATGCTGCTGGCAGGCAGGTGGACTCACTTTCGATTAAATTTTGTTGATGCGGCAAGAGATCCTGAAACTGGAGATTTAGGAATTTGCTTGGTCCTTGTAACGAACTCAAACCGAGTTATCAAGGCAGACTCAATGTACGTGGGTTCGACGCCATCAGTGGAGATCGCAGATAGTAGAGCTATTTTGGAAGTAGTAAGGAGTTGTGCACACTGACGCGTGTCGTGCGTCGAATAGAGTTACCAACCGCAAGGGTGTAGTAGTGGTAAATACGGGGTCGAATCCGCAGGACTTGAGTTTACTCTAAGTTAACTAAATATGGGGGTTTTCAGAGAGATTAATAAAATAATTAATTAAACAAGCAATAACAAAAAAGTTCACACAAATTAATATCAATAATGAAAAGTTCACCTAAATCTCCAGTTCCACAAATCAGAATCAAGATTCAATAGCAATTATGGTCTTCAATCTTTCCCAAAAAGTTATTAATTTAATTTAACAAACAACAACAACATAGCCTCAGTCCCAAATTAACTAGGGTCGGCTACATGGATCAAACTTTTCCATTGTGCTCGATTAAGTGCAATTGATGGTGAGCTTTGCAAACCATTCAAATCTCTCTTAATTAATGCATCCCATGTTAACTTTGGTCTGGCCCCTACCTTATCGAATTTCTACGGTTTCTATTGAGTCAAGTTTTCTAGTTGGGGCTTTGTAGGCCGTCTTTGCGGGTGACCAAACCATTGCAACCGCTCTTCCCTAATCTTTGTATCAATTCGTGCTACTCCTACTTGTCTTTGAATTTTATATTTCTTATTCTATCTTTACGAGTTTTACCACACATCCACCTAAGCATCCTCATTTCTGCTACATTCACTTTATGCAATTGTTGTTGCTTTACCGCCCAACATTCACTTCCATAGAGCATAGCTGGCCTAATTGCGGTCCTATAAAATTTTCCTTTTAACTTAGTAGGAACATGTCGATCACAAATCACCCCCGTTGCACTCCGCCATTTCTTCCATCCAGCTTGAATTCTATGTGTGACATCATTTTCAATGTTACCATCATTTTGTATGATTGATCCTAGGTATCTAAAGTGGTTTACCCTAGGAACTTCTACTTCCCTAATTTTACCACTCCATCATCTCGATGTCTAGTGTTTCTAAACTCACGGTGCATGTATTCGGTTTTCGTCCTACGCAACTTAAAGCCTTTAGATTCTAATGTATTTCTTCAGAGTTCTAATTTCCTATTCATTCCATTTTTAGTTTCATCCACTAAGACAATATCATCTGCAAATAGCATACACCATGGTATATCCTCTTGAATATGTCTAGTTAATTTATCCATAACTAAAGTAAATAGATATATATGGGCTTAAAGCCGATCCTCGATGTAGTCCTATCGTAATGAAAATTATTTTGTAGCTCTTTCAAATGTCTTTATACTCGTTACTACTCCATCATACATATCTTTAATAGTGTCTATGTATCTAGCGTGCACTCTTTTTCTTTCTAGAACCACCAAAGAACATCTCTAGGGACCCTATCATATGTTTTTTCTAAATCTATGAATACCATATGAAGATCTTTTTTCTTTTCTCTATATTTTTCTAACGATCGTCTTACAAGGAAAATCGCATCCATAGTTGACCTCCCGGACATGAAACCAAATTGGTTCTCTGATATTGTTGTTTCTCTCCTTAGCCTATTGTCAATTATCCTATCCCACAGTTTCATAGTGTGACTCATGAGTTTAATTCCCCGGTAGTTTGAGCAACTTTGAATGTCTCCTTTGTTTTTGAAGATTGGCATAAGCGTGCTTCTTCTCCAATCCATTGGTATCCGTTTTGATTTTAAAATTTTATTGAAAAGTTTTGTCAACCAAGTCAATCCGATTTCTCCTAAGCATTTCCAAACCTCTATGGGTATTTCATCTGGGCCACATGCTTTCCCTATTTTCATTCTTTTCAATGCCTATTTAACTTCTACAATTCTAATATTGCGTGTATAGTTTACGTTTCTTTTTCGGTGTGGGTTTTCATCTATTATAGTATCAACTTGGCCATCATTAAATAAACTATCAAAGTAACTTCTCCATCTCTCCTTAATATCCTCCTCGCGCGTTAAAACATTTTTATTTCCGTCCTTAATACATCTTACATGACTTAGGTCTTGTTTCTTTTTATCTCTTAATTTGGCTAGCCTATATATATATATTTTTTTCGCCATCTCTATTACCTAACCTCGTATATAAATCTTCTATGAAATTTGTTTTAGCTTGACTAACTACTTTTTTAGCTTGTTTTCTAGCTTCTCTATATTGATTGTACATATTTTCATCTTGACACTTAGGTATTTTCCTATACATATCTCTTTTAGTCTTAATTGCTCGTTGGACATCCTCGTTCCACCACCATGTTTCCTTCTTTGGAGGTCCTAAGCCCTTAGATACACCTAGTATGTTTGATCCCACCCTCCTTATGCAACTACTCATTTCTAGCCACATTGTATTAGCATCTAAGTCAAGATTCCAAACATTTTCCTTTAGTAGTTTTTCTCTAAACTCTACTTGTTTACTATGTTTTAGGTTCCACCACTTTATTCTAGGGTCGCTAACTCTTTTATTCATATTTTTCCGTTATGTTAGCTTAATATCAAGTACTACTAACTTATGTTGGGTAGTAAGTGCTTCACCAGGTATTACTTTGCAGTCTCTACATAGTTTTCTATCTATTTTTCTTGTTAAAAGAAAATCTATTTGACTTTTGTTATTACCACTACCAAAAGTAATTATATGCGACTCCCTCTTCCTAAAACTAGTATTTGCTAAGACAAGATCATATGCTGAAGCAAATTCTAAAATTGATTCTCCTTCTTCATTTCTATTACCGTAACCAAAACCTCCGTGAACTCTCTCAAACCCAACGTTACTTATCCCGACATGCCCATTTAAATCTCCTCCAATAAAAACCTTTTCATCTAATGGTATACTCTGCATAAATCCATCCATATCATCCCAAAACTTGCGTTTGATGCTCTCGCTTAATCCTACTTGTGGTGCATACGCGCTAAGTATGTTAATTTTTTCGTCTCCAATAATTAATTTAACTAGAATCAATATATCCCCCATTCTTTTAACCTCTACGACCTTATCTTTATAATCATTATCCACCACAATTCCTACTCCATTACATTTTCTATCTATACCAGTGTACCACAATTTAAACCCCGTGCTTCCTATTTCTCTACTCTTTTCTCCTACCCATTTTTTCTAGATTAGCTATAGAAAATCGACAACCGCCAGAAATTCTTAGTTCCCCTAATTTCGATAGTCAGGACATCCACCACTAACTACTTCCCTAATTAATGTATAACCCTAGACATCCGTCAATCAGGTTTAATACACTAACCGCAGTAATATAGATCTATGTGAACACTAATCCTAGATAATCGGGTCACAACCGCTACCGATTTAACCTAGATTCAATTGTTGTACATTCAAACACCGAAAGGGTTTTACGGCAAACGGGTGAATGTTTGTTACTTTATTGGTCTAAAAGCACAATTACACGGATACTAATATTCCAAATAACTATAGATTGTCCATCTAAAAGCATGCACAGGCCTCATACATACCATAGATCTAAATCATAATCATTAAATCAACAACAATGAAATAGGAGAAATTAAATTAATTAAATAATAAAATAAAAAGATCTCACATAATATGCTTTGAATCCATGATTTTGACTTGCTTTCCCTTCGATTTAGGCAAGAAAATGATTACCCGGACATCATCTTCAAAAATCTATACTAAAAACTAATAATTAATCTCCAAAAAATACTAATTGGTTTTCCCCATAATAATACCTAGGTTCCTAATATATAAAATAGCCCAAATCGTACTCATTACTGATTTTAGGGTTTTGAAGTGACTTGCGTTGAGGAGCATCCTAGGGATGTTTTTGGCTTGAAAAATCGAGTCTGCCATGTGTCACAGCGTGATTCGCTGAATTTCTGCGTCTTGCTGACGTGGCACGCTGTGATTGAACCACCTGCTGTCACCGCGCGGATTTGTCGCCGCTCCATTTGCCGAAAATCTGTGCGTTCGGTTGTGTGTGGGGGAGTGACCGCCGCGCGGGATCGTGTGATTGGTCGAACCATGTACTAAAGACGCGCTGGACAAATGGGAGAACGCCACGTGGTATCCACGTGGCTCGGAGAAAATCGCGTATGAGGACCGAAAAATTGGGAGTTTGTGCGGCACGGGTCTCGATGCAGATCGACGTATTCTGAAACGAGGAGATGATTGCTTACGGGTGACGTGGATCTCTTGGTGACGTGGCGTATCCTCATTAGTTGAAATCGCGTGTTGACGTGCTTGTTGGTTAGAACGCCATATGGCAGAGTCTGATTGGTCGTGAGGTGCTTTTCTCGCTGATGTGGCATTCTTTGATTGGCTGGAACACCATGTCCGCTATTCGACCCACCGCGCATCGCGTATTTTGAGGCAAACTGTCTGGCATCCGATCACTGCAAGTAAATACTCTATTTTGAGTATGTTTCCGCCATGAATTCAACCGGGCACTCCGTTTCATCTAAAAATGACCGAAAAATATAATTAAATATATATTTTAAATACTTTTAATAATTAAATATACTAAAATAGACTATTAAATATATAAAAATACTAACTTATCACACACTATGAAAATGTTACAAGAGTTTTTCTGATGCAAAATTAGTAGTTGATTCGGTGAATTATGTTGTCTCGTTAGATTGTGATTTAGATCCCATTGTTTTTATGTAAGGGCCTTGGTTAAGGATAAGGACTCATTTGATTTTTGTTTTATCTCTAGGTGTCTCAATGGTAGAGCTCATTCTTTTGCTGGTAAAGCCCTTAGGGAGCGTTCAAGCTGTATTTGGATTTCACCACATCCAGAATTATTTCTGGTGACTAGTAATATATAAGCGTGTTTTATGAAAAAAAAAATTTCACCATTAACTGACGCACTTTAATTATAGTATTTTTTATTAATTTTCCAATTAAAAGTGTCAATATTCATCATCTTCTATGGTTGTCTACTCTAACCATTATATATATAAAAGCGACCAACATCCATGCCGCACCTCGCTATATATATCATGGAATGGAATTAATTAATGATAAGAATTAACCTAAAGGTTTAATTAGGTTGTGAGTACAACTATGATCCGATCCTATGCTGTTTATGGGCTTGGCCTCAGTGAGCTCGGGTCGGGCCTACACTGGCTTAGGCCTTAAAGTCCTTGCACACGCTGATTAAGCCCATCCCTACTAAGGGCGGAGCTATGTTTGGGCTAAAACTAAAGTTTTTTTTTTTTGGTCTCTAACACTTGAAAAATGATTTCGTGTGCAACTATGACATGTGGGTTCAACACGCAATTGTCCAGCCAGCCTTGATTCTCATGTGTCCACACATCCTTTGATTCTCAGACACATGCGCATCTCGAGTTATGTCAAAGAGGCGGACAACGAGTACATGTCTGGGCTGTATGTTCGTGTTAGGGTACACTAACACTTCCCTTAACAATTATACATGTTTATGCACTGCAATAATCAACTTAGTATTATATAATGCAAATCATATCGAAGCAAATATTAATGACTTTAAGATCACAAGCTGCAACAACTAGAATAAATGAAACTAAATTTTAAATAAAGTGTAATTTTAATTTTGTAAGTTATAACAATAAAACATTAATCCATTGTGATTTCTCAAAGAATATTACCGTTAGTACAGTTATGTATCTTGTTTTCTACTATTTGCCTTTTTAAAAATTAAAAACTCAGATGCGTCCTAAAAAAAAAAAAAAAAAAAAAACTCACGAGGCACTTAATTGGGACTTGGGCCTTTTCTTTGCTTTTTATGAATTGAGATCCGCTAAGAAATAAAAACTTAAGGGTGGCCTAAAGTAAATTTTGGGCTAAGCATTAGTAGATAAATTTTAGAAAATAGGTTGTCAGCCTTATCAATTCTTTATGGGCTTGAGCAGCCCCGAGTCCATTAGCAAATCTGGTTGTGGGTTTAATTGTTGTTGAGTTTTATTGCTATGACATAGATGAATTTAGTTTTGGAAAATGTTAATGTAATCCACAGTCCACTAAACACACGGACAAAGTACACGCACTCTAGCTAGAGTTGCTCCATTTTTGCCAACATGTGTGTGCGCACAAATCCCAATGCACATCAAAGGGACACTAGCAAGTGTGAGTCTTTTCTTTTAGATCATGAGAGTCCTTTAGTTTCAACTTTTCATGGATAAAAATGAAATGGTTTTACAAAAATTTGTGAAGCTAGCAAGAAAATGATTGGTTATTCTTAATTAATGAATCAATTAAACTTTCATTCACGAACTGATTCGCATTTGAGTGAGGACAACTGAACAATTAATATGACCTTTACAAAAAGAATCATGTATATGCCAGCTAATTAATATATCGCTTTTTCAATGAATAACTTGAGTATGCGTACATAATTTTTTGTAAAAGAATGAAAGAATATTGAGAAGTTATGATCAAAATGCTATAGCTGATCACAATCTTCAGTCGCATCACCTAATTAATGATCATTTTATAATCTCACTAAACAAATTAAATTGCTTGACCCCTTAATATATTCAACAGGAACTATAGAACTTGGAGATGAGGTCTTGAAGCTCCATGTAATGCGCCAACGAGTTTCTCTTCTCAAGTAGATCAAGCAAGTACTTAAACAGATCTATCTCGCAAGCAATCCTCAACGCTCCATCATACGAGTACCCAAGTTCCTCACCGGAAAGCTTAAGCAACGCCTGGAAGAGAGGATGATTGAGGTAGTAGGCTTCAATCTCGAACATGCATAGAACATTACTACTCTTCCCCACATACACTCTAATGTGGCCTTTAGGGAGGTCTGATTGGAAGCTCTTTGATCCACAGCAGCATATCTTCTTCAAGAGACCAGACAAGGTTGTGTTGCTCTTCATGATGTAAATTTGTGTTAATGATTTTGTTGGGTGGTTGTAGATCGTTCCTAATGAGTTAGGTTGCTATATATGTTGTTGTGCTCGTTGTTGGATTTGAAGTGATGAGACTTGTAGAGGTGTATATATATATCTATGTTAAAAATGTATAGATGGATACATAAATAATTAATGGACAGATGGATAAGGAAGTTGCGAAGAAAAAACATGCGCCCCCACCATCTACGCGGCTATTTCACTCAGTAATTCAACGGTACTATGAGGGTACAACTTATTTATGTATAACTCAGATTTTGTTCCCCTAAATGGGAAGATGCGCAAACTGTACGAAATATATAGCTGGAATTGAATTATTGCGGCTTCTGCCCCCAAAACTAAAAGCAAATGTGAATAAGCCCTTCAACTAGTTTTTTGTGGTTCCAACCCTTAAACCAAAAAAAAGAATATCGGTTTTAGCCGACGTGAACTCTTTAGTTATCTCAATCATTTTGTGCACACAAGACAATTGTGACTTTGCACTTGTGAGTCCCACAACGTAGTTCAATAACACCTAATCAAAAAAGAAATTGAACACAAAGAGATGACCAAACACAATTGATACAAAAAAGTAATAAGAGAAGAGAATAAAATTTATAAATCCAAACCAAAAATCATTTCAATAAGAGAGAGACAATACACAAATAACAAAAATCCGCATCAGTACCACGGTATAGCATTGGAAAAAAAAAATTGATCCACACAAATCATCTCTGAAGGGAAAGGTTACCAATACTTTAATCACCATCGTTGTCTATATCCTTGCTGTCGTCCATCATGTCGTGGATGCCTCGATCACCTTCGCCATTGCTTTCGTGGTCACGGTCGCCGTCGTTGTTGCCGTCCTGATCTGGACTCTAGAGCACTACGGAGGGTTCTTCAAGTTTTCATGCGTTGCATTATGATGAAGTCCAAGAATTAGCTTGCAAATTCTTGATAGGATAATGATGAAGTCCAAGAATTAGTTTGCAAATTCTTGACAGGATAATGATGAAGTCCAAGAATTAGTTGCAAATTCTTGAAAAAATATGAAAAGATATGACAGGATGACATTTTTGTAATTTCGGTGAAGTTCGGTGAAGTTCGGGCGTTTGAGTTTCGGTGTTTCGAGGGCATGGGTTGATTGAAAACGGCGTGGAGATCGCTAATCACTACTATGCCATGGCTACGACGTTTTTCGGCGAAATTCCATCGTTTTGGCCTCCAAAACGACAATTTTGCTATTTTAGGAAAGTTTTGTTTAGATTATAACTTTCATTATGAATTTCCCTTTTATTGCCGTTTGCGGCGTTTGTTTCTATTTCTCGTCTAGTTTCCAGTTTATGGCTTTTAAGGCTTTTTGGACTTTTTACTATTTTTGGCAAATTTTAGGGTTTTGCTATTTAAGCGACCTTTGGATATAATTCGCGGTTTTTTTGCTTGAATAAAAGAATTTTCGAACTTGGCTTAAGTTCTGGCCTAGATCGAGTTGTTCGTGGATTCGTTCAACTGGTTTAGAAGATCTCCGCTGCGTTAGTTGGTATCAGAGCCTGCTTCAGCGTGATTGGAGAAATCATGCCGCCGAAGAGGAACCAGCAGCGTATTGAGGAGGTGTATGACCGTGACAATCTGAATCGACAAATTGGCAAAATAATTGACGAACGCATGGGCGCGGTGGTAGAACAATTAACTGCCAGAATCGATCAGTTGTTAGGTCAGAATATGGATCGTGTCCGTAACCATCGAAGGGAACCTGTTGGTGATGAACCTGTAGGAGATTCTTCCACCGAAGGGGAGAATGAGTATGTTGAGGCACCGAGGAGGCGTTATAGGCCGCGTGCAGTTGAGGATGATCGCAGGCGGTGGGAGTCTGGGATGAAGACTGATGTCCCAGAATTTCATGGCACCCTTCAACCGGAAGAATTCTTGGACTGGCTGGCGTCAGTTGAAAAAGTCATAGAATTCAAAGGTGTGCCCGAAGATAAGCGTGTGCAACTGGTTGCGACCAGATTCCGCAACAGGGCCATGGCTTGGTGGCACCAACATAAGTTGATGCGGAATAGGAATGGAAAGGCGAAGATCACGTCGTGGGAGAAGATGAAAAAATACTTACGGGCTGAGTTCTTGCCTTACAACTTCCAACGCCTTATGTATCAGAGGTTGCAGAATCTGTGACAAGGGGCAAAGTCAGTAGATGATTACACTACTGAGTTTTATAAGTTAGTCATTATAAACGAACTGCAGGAGACTAACGACCAATTAGTGGCGCGGTATATTAGTGGGCTGAGGATGTAGATCCAAGATGTCGTCAACATGTTTGATCCGGCTTCCTTATCTGCAGCGCACTAGCGAGCATTGTTGGTGGAGAAACAACAGCGTCGGGGTGTGAGTAATGCTTCCAGTAATGTTAGTGTTGGGACAACCAATATTGGAGGTAATACCGCTGCAATTAACCCTACTAGTCGCATGACCAGACCTAGCACTAGTGGGATTAAATGCTTCGATTGTGGCGAAGTTGGTCACAGGAAGTCAGAATGTAAAGGGAAGAAGGCTCTCTTTATTGAGAACGAAGAGGAAGACGAAGGGGAAGAGGTCAACATCACTGCAGAACCAACTTTGATACTTCTGACAACACAGAAGATGAGATCGTGACTGGAGATGTGGGTACTGCCTTGGTTGTGAGGCGTTCTTGTATGACTCCTAGAGCTGTCGCTAATGATGAGTGGCTGCGAATAACATCTTTCAC
The DNA here is from genome assembly GCA_039657365.1 of Stephania yunnanensis. NCBI lineage: Eukaryota > Viridiplantae > Streptophyta > Magnoliopsida > Ranunculales > Menispermaceae > Stephania > Stephania yunnanensis. Next base: position 43,853,052 of record CM077585.1, on the reverse strand, counting down.
TCCAAGTGTACCATCTTAGGCAAGGTGTGCAGGTTCATGATTGATGCAGGCAGTTGCGAGAATATCGTCTCAGTTGAAGCGGTTCAGAAGTTGGGCCTTGCAACTGAACAACACCCCAGGCCCTACAAGCTAGCTTGGCTGAAGAAGGGTGGTGAGGTGAAGGTGTCGAAGCGAGCCTTGGTGACTTTTTCTATTGGTGCTAACTACAAGGACTCAGTATGGTGTGATGTTGTGGCTATGGATGCTTGCCACTTGTTACTGGGATGTCCTTGGTAGTTTGATAGGGGAGTTGTGCATGATGGCAGAGCCAATAAATACACTCTTATGTTCAAGGGAGTGAAGATTGTCCTAGTACCCGCTAAGGATCCGGAGAAAGTTAAGCCTACTAAAGAATCTAACAACTTTTGTCTTTTTGGCAAGATTTGAAAATGAATTACAGGATTCTGAGATACTTTACATCTTGATGGGAAAGGAAGTAGATAGAGATGTTGATGTTCCTGAAGCTGCAATTCCTATTGAGAAGGAGTTTTGTGATGTTTTCCCTGATGAGATGCCAGAAGGACTGCCACCATTGCGTGATATTCAACATCAGATTGACTTTGAACCTGGTGCGTCACTACATAATAGACCACACTACCGAATGAGTCCCAGTGAGCATGAGGAGTTGCGCAGATAGGTTGAAGAGTTATTAGCGAAGGGATTCATCCGTGAAAGTCTGAGTCCGTGTGCGGTACCAGCCTCTCCTTACACCAAAGAAAGATGGCTCCTGGCGGATGTGTGTGGACAGTAGAGCAATCAACAAGATTACTGTCAGGTATCGCTTTCCTATCCCTCGCTTGGATGATTTACTTGACCAATCGAGTGGAGCAAACTTTTTTACAAAACTGGATTTGAAGAGTGGGTACCACCAGATTCGCATTAGAGTTGGGGATGAGTGGAAGACTGTTTTTAAAACCAGGGAAGGGCTGTATGAGTGGTTAGTCATGCCGTTTGGATTGTTAAACGCACCTAACACCTTCATGAAAGTCATGAACCAAAGCTTGAGACCTTTGATAAGCAAGTGTGTTGTGGTATATTTTGATGATATATTGATATACAGTACTAACGAGGAGGAACACCTCCAGCACGTGCGAGATGTTCTGACTATCTTGCGCAGGGAGAAGTTCTATGCTGTGATGAAGAAGTGCTCATTTTTGACACCGAAGGTCCTTTTCTTAGGCTATGTCATTTCTGGAGAAGGTTGCAGGTTGATGAGTCTAAAGTAGAAGCCATCCGCACTTGGCCTAGACCCACCACCGTCACGGAGGTTCGTAGCTGTCATGGGTTGGCTTCTTTCTATAGGCGGTTCATTCCACACTTTAGCAGTATCATGGCCCCAATTACAGACTGCATGAAGGGCGTGAAGTTTGGGTGGAGCAACAAGGCAGATGAAGCATTCCAACTGATCAAGGTGTGGTTAACCACCGTACCCATTCTGGTGTTGCCAGATTTTCACCTACCTTTTGAGTTGCATAGTGATGCATCCAAGGTAGGCATTGGAGCTGTCTTGAGTCAGAATAATAGGCCTGTTGCCTATTTCAGTGAGAAGCTGTATGGGGCGAAGTTGAGGTATAGCACATACGATGTGGAGTTTTATGCAGTGATACAAGCCGTGAAGCATTGGCGACATTATCTTTTCCACAGAGAGTTCGTGCTGTTTACAGACCATGAGACATTGTGACACTTACATGGGTAGAACAAGGTCTCGGCCAGACATGCTTCCTGGGTGGCCTATTTGGAGCACTTTACTTTTGTGGTGAAACACAAGTCTGGTGTGACCAACAGAGTTGCTGATGCCCTGAGCAGATGAAAAAGTTTGTTGAGCCGCATGACCATTGAGGTACCTGGGTTTTCTCCTTCTCTGATTTGTTTACTACCGATCCTTTCTCTGATTTGGTTACTTATTTCGAGGCAACCAGCTTTGCATTCCTAATTGCAGCCTGAGATTGCTGATTATTAGAGAGTTGCATGAAGAGGGACATGTTGGGCGTGATCACACTTTGCAGCTGGTGCAGGCCTCTTACTTTTGGCCTACCATTCTCAAGGAAATGGACAGATATGTGCAGCGGTGCCGGACTTGCCAGCTTTCGAATGGTACCGCAACTAATGTCGGTCTATATATGCCTTTGCCCATTCCAGAACAACCATGGGTTGATATTAGCATGGATTTCGTGCTGGGGTTGCCTAGAACACAGCGGAGAAATGACTCTATTTTTGTGGTGGTTGACCGTTTTTCCAAGATGGTTCACTTCATCCCATGCAAGAAGACTACAAATGCTGTAAAGGTGGCTCAACTGTTCTTTCGGGAGGTGTATATATTGCATGGCCTTCATACTTCGATTGTTTCAGATCTGGACACCAGATTCCTTAGCCATTTTTGGCGCAGTTTGTGGGCTATGGTGAACACGCGGCTGAAATTTAGCAGTGCTTATCATCCGCAAACAGATGGGCAGACTGAAGTTGTCAACCGTTCGTTAGGCAATCTTTTGAGGAGCTTGGTGGGTGAGAATGTCAAGAGTTGGGACGTCAAGTTGAGTCAGGCAAAATTTGTACACAACCATGCTGTTAATCGAAGTATCGGGTTTAGTCCTTTTCGTGTTGTGTATTCAAGCTACCTCGAGGTCCTTTGATCTCATACCCGCAGTGCCAAGTAAGACTAGATGGCATGGCAAGGCGAGAAGACTTTGTTAGTGGGTCGCAAGAGATTCATCAATCATGTCAAAGATAACTTGCGAAGGCGCTCACAAAAGTACAAACAATATGCGAGATCGGAAGAAGCCGTCACGTGGAGTTTGAAGTGGGTGACTTTGTGTGGGCGCTCTCACTAAAGACCGGTTCTTTGTGGGTGATTACAACAAATTGTCAGTTCGGAAGATTGGTCCTGTGGAGGTTCTTGAGAAAATTAATCCTAATGCTTACAGATTGAATTTGCCAAGTCACATTCGCACGGCTGATGTATTTAATGTCAAACATCTTGTTCCCTATTATGGGGATACGTCTGATGATGACAATTCGAGGCGAATTCTGTCCACCCTAGGGAGAATGATGAAGTCCAAGAATTATCTTGCAAATTCTTGACAGGATAATGATGAAGTCCAAGAATTAGTTTGCAAATTCTTGACAGGATAATGATGAAGTCCAAGAATTAGTTGCAAATTCTTGGAAAAATATGAAAAGATATGACAAGATGGCATTTTTGTAATTTCGGTGAAGTTCGGGCGTTTGAGTTTCGGCGTTCCGAGGGCATGGGTTGATTGGAAACGACGTGGAGATCACGAGTCACTGCTATGCCGTGGCTACGACATTTTTCGGTGAAATTCCATCGTTTTGGCCTCCGAAACGACAATTTTGCTATTTTAGGAAAGTTTTGTTTAGATTATAACTTTCATTAGGAATTTCCGTTTTTATTGCCGTTTGAGGCGTTTGTTTCTATTTTTCGTCTAGTTTCCAGTTTATGGCTTTTAGGGCTTTTTGGACTTTTTACTATTTTTGGCAAATTTTAGGGTTTCGCTATTTAAGCGACCTATTGGATATAATTCGCAGTTTTTTTGCTTGAATAAAAGAATTTTCAAACTTGGCTTAAGTTCTGACCTAGATCGAGTTGTTCATGGATTCGTTCAACTGGTTTAGAAGATCTTCGATGCGTCACATTATGTTGAGGAAAGAGGGATAAAAGTGATTTGAGGATTTTTTTACTTTGTCGTGGGACCCACGAGTGTCAAGTCACAATCGACATGTTTTACAAAACAATCGAGATAATAGAAGAGTTCACGGTGGGCCAATTTTATTTTTTTATTTTTAGTTTAAGGGCTGATTGCCACACTTGTTTCTAGTTTAGGAGTTGAAATCCCCCTTTTCATGTTTATATAGCGATCAACATGCCACCAATATGTCTTGTCAAATCTATGAAGATTGGATCAATTCTTGTTGGGGTATATCTTTCGCAATGATCATTAGTGGATCAGTGAGGTTGTTGGTTTCCTCTTATTGGATCTGTGAAGATTAGATCAATTCTTGTTGGGGTATGTCTTTCCAAAGTAATCTATGAAGCATGGATCAATTTGTCTTCCCTCGTTGGAAGTTTTGTTTTTTGTTATGTAGTTCTAATGGTGTTCGTATATTGTTACGTGTTCCAAATATTTGTAGAGAGCATTCCTTGATTGTCACACTTTTTTTAATGTTATAGTCACATTCACAACCAAATTCATGACAATTTATTGAACAAATAGGATTAGCGAGTCAATATTATTTTTTATTAGGAATATGATTCTAAGTGATCTAGTCCTGTATTAAGTCATTGATAATGATTAATGAAATTTATATTTCACATTAAAAAATGCCACCAACAATATGTGAATATTAAAGGTTTGATTAATGATAAACTTGTTATATGATTAATTCCTAATGATGCATGTAATCTTCATTCAAAATGTTATGTAAGGGACATATATCGCACATGATCATACTGATGAAGCCATACCATTGGATATATATTAACCCTATCCATGCATGACCAAATAAGAATTCAATTGCAATTAGCAAAGCGTTAGGGTTTCTCTTTGGCAGAAACCCTAACGCTGCCAATCCTTCGCTTATGTTGAGAGTTCACTCCCAACCACCGCTATGGGCCACCGGCATTGACATAAGCTGCTGATCATGCCGTTGGCCCTATTTTCTTTTTTTCCTTTTTCACTTTCTTTGTCCTGCTTTTCAGTCCCCTTTCTTCTTCCTATACAACAATCACCCCGCCCGTGACCCACCTCCATCTATCTTCCTCTCCCTACCACCATCTTTGTATCTCTATAATTTCTCCCACTTTAACCCTCTCCCACCCCACCACACCACACCATAGTGGTCCTCCCTTCTTGTTCTCCATCCCACTCACCTTTCTCTCCCCTTTTTTGGCGGGTTCTCGATTATGGGTTGCAGTGCTAGTGTGGGCGCACTGCTGCTGATGACCCCTCTTTTGATTGGGCTCTAATCTTTCCGACCTTCTTTTCATGTAGTGAGAACGACATCGACGACCGATCTCCAAAAAACGAGTGGTGTCTTGAAATGGCATGAAGTTCGATATGCACTGCAAGTACAACAACTCGCTTGTAGTAATAATGCAATCAACTTAGGTTGATCACGGATATCGTTATTAGGGAAAGGTTTTTGCACTAGTTGTATATTACCTACTTAGCTTGAACTATTGCTAAGAAATTCACTTTTTAATTGGTTTTATATCTAAACTAAACTATTCTAACAAATCAATTTAAACTTATTTGACTTCTTTTATTAAAGATATGTTAGTTCACAACATCACCTAGGTAATTTAATACTATGCTTTGTACCCATTTTTACAACTCAATATGTTATGTGCAATGCCTAATTAGAATAGACAAATTTCCTTCAAATCCACTTCAACCCACTATCATGACAAAGAATATTCTAATATGCAAACTAAAACTCCACCTATTGGTGTGAATAACGTAAGTGTGAGGGCATGTGCCCTAAGTCAATCTACAAACATTGTTTATGTTATAATGTTAGTTAATAAAATTGAGGTCTTCATTTGTTGTTTTATTATAAGTGATTGCATGCTTACCTTATAGTAAGATCCATTAGTATTTGTTGAAATATCCTAAATATCCCTAGTTGGTCATTATACTTGGAGTTATAATGGATTAATACTAGTGTGAATCTTGATTGATGGTAATGTGATGATCATGCATATAGGGATATGAATCGAGATCATGAGCACTTGTTAGTAACAAAGTACTGGACCGACCCGCTATGAAAACAACACATGGATTAAGTCATAGGTGTTACTCATGATAGTTATATCATTTAGTCCTTCGACTTGAAATTATTATAGACTTTAATATTAGAAGCATGTTGATTTGAAAAAATCAAACGTTGTCTTTAACTGGATGATTATAAAGATTGTGATTGTTTTTCATGTGAATTATATGTGAAGGTGTGTAATAAAGATGAATTTGTCCCTCTCATATATAGAGATTTTAGTAGATCTCTCGATATGTTAGACTGTTAAATGACCAAGTCTAAGTGAATTGATATGATCAATGTCACTTGAATTTTTTAGTCTACCTAAAAATTCTAGACTAGTACAATTGAATATTAAGAGTGAGTGTCCATGTCTTATGTTTAATTAAAGGATATTGCACTACAAAAGGAAATGATATATGTTATTCATTAGGTTGTATCGATTTTAATATTCATGTTACTTGGATAGTCATAATGCCTTACTAGAGACCGGTTATAACTTGTGAACCAAAATGGTTTTTGGTTCACTGCCAATGTCACATGAACCTATTGATTCACACACAAAGAAGGGCATTGCGCAATTTCAATTGATCCAGAGTAATGAATTTTAAATGATAAAATTCATGACATAAAAGCCCTTACAATTTGTTATATGATAACTTATTAATATGGCGTATGTGTAATTTACTTAAACTACCTAAATACAATAGTTTATTACGTATAAGATTTTAAATGATGGCTTATCTATACAAATAAATAGAGGCTGAAACCCTAACATGAAATAAGATATTCGTTTTTGCTATTTTTGAATTCTCTAAATATTGGGAGAGAAAGAAAAACATTTTCTATCTATCTTGGGGCTAACACTCCAAATTGTGGTCACCGTTCATGTGTAGATTTCTGATAGAGGACACGCGCTTGAACGTCTTAGAGATCGAACAATTAGATAAGGAAATCATGGATTAAGGTATGACTTACTTTTGTAGATCTAGTTTAATGGAACTTATTTTTGATCCTGTTAGGGTTTTTCAAAAATTATTTTGAACCTTTCGTTGTGTTAAAACCCTAAAACCTAATAGTAAGTTCCACATTGCTTTATGTCTCAAATCATTGGATTAATAAATATCTAAGCTTACTATTTGCACCTCCCTAATCAACAACTATCTCTCGATGTTGTGTATTTTATGGTTATACCATTTATGTTCAGATTAAAAGCTTCAATGGTCTTGATAACTCCTAAAGCCTAACTTCAGTAAACAATGATCAAGATGTCTAAAACATTATGCTCATAATCAATACAAATTCTAACCATTGCACTTTTTATCATCACTTTTTATTCATAACCAAAACATAACATTCATACCATAGGATCCATTGATCCCAAAGATAAATAGACTACTCACACATAATTGAAACATACATATCACAATTAAATATGGAATTCATTGAAAATTAGATATGAATATAAATATTAATTTAAATCAATCAACGAAACCAAATATTGATTGCAAACGTGGAGTCTTCAAAATTTTCTCCAACAAAAGCTCCTTAATACTCAAACTCAATGCTAAATTACATAAATGGAGGCTAATATCCTTCTATGTGGTGATGTCTCCTTTGTTTACCACGTCTTAATACTTATTTACACTTAATAATAATTAAGAGCCCTAATTTATAATTTAACTCATATTAAAGTTCCATTTTCTATTTTCTGGGAGGTTGGCGCTGTCACTTACTAGCCCGGCGCCGCCACTACACCATTGCTTCAATGGATATGTTGGACGGTGCCGTCCCTTGCTTTTCCCGGAGTCGTCCCTAGTGTGCCACGACGCCGCCACTACACCGAAACTTCGAGTTGATTTTCTTCATTTTATCGTCTCTCCCATGTCGCTCCTTTCATTCTCACGCCGCGCCTTGTATTCCCACGACGTCAACACATCTATCCACGATGCAACTCTAATTTTGAGGGTTTTTGCTTCGTTTCTTCTCATTTTCCTCAATTCCTTTCGTTACACCTTAATTCACTAAAAATGCGATAGTATAAAAAATTAGAACTCATTTAAGGATATTTATATTAAATATACTACTAAGTTAATTCTATATATGTATAAATAATCACTTATCAAATACCCCAAAATCAAAGTTTTGCACATCCTGAGCAAATGCATATTGTACTAAGCCTCCTAATAACTAGTTTTCATTTGATTTAGATTATTCGTGGAGTATCCTTTATTTCACTAAGTCTCAAGTTAACAATCCACTCGGGAGTTTTTCTTTGCAAAAACTTATATATTTTTGACATGTAGCTTTAACAACACATGCAACTTCAGTTTCAAAACACTAAAGTAGATCTCAACAAAAAACCCTCACTACTTACAAGTTTATTAAGTTTCAACACTCAAATAGTAAGCATACGATCTCATGATTTCTCAATACGTTAACGAATTCACAAATAAACTTAGATCAAACTTTTTTTCGGTAGACTTTAACACTTTAAGAGTCTATATGACTTAACAATGAAATGTAAACTTAACTCAATTAGCAACGTATACTCAAGCTAAATCTTTTATTCGAAGAGTTTTAGTTTACTTCCGCTCGCTTTCTTTATTTTTAATTTTCTCTCTCATTTCTTTCTTCTTTTTTCATTTTTTATTTAACAGTCCCTGATCCTTAACTTATGGACTTTATTCTTCCTCACTTTTTCTAACCATTAAGTTGTATGCTTCCATTTCCTGTAAAACTTGTGGGATTCTCTTTTTTTTTTTATTCTAAAGCTTTTGTTAGCTCTTCTTACTTTCACTAAATCAAGTAAGTTAACTCCAACTTTTAATATACAATGTCTATTTCTCCTCTTTTTGCACTAAGTCTTTATTTTCTTTGTATTTTCAAGTCAGATTCAAACTTATTATAAATTCCTTAGAGATCTAGATTTTTTCAAAAGAAGTGTTCTAATTTCTTGCTTTTGTTTCAACTTCAAGGTCTTCTGTAACTTTAAGTTTCTAATCATGAAATCACACCTTTATTTGCTACATTTGATTGTTTCTTTTTCTTCAAAATTTAAAATATTCTCTTGAGTTTCATATCAACAAGATAATTGTAATCTACTCATTTGTAATTAAAGGCATGAATATGCAAATGAACTACTTACTCATTACATATTGCTATATATAACCTAATCTATACTACTTAAACTAACATTCATATAGTGAATAAAATGAAAAAGCTATACACTACCATCTTTTCCTCCTTAGCTGCTTCATATTAAAAATTTAAATGATCATACTTGCAAAGTTTATCCTTATTTCTCAGTCTATCTTACCACTTCCCATAGTGTGGTGTAGTGTCGATGCCCCTAAACTTAAATCAAACCTTGTCCTCAAAGTTTAAAAGTAAGCTTGAAACATAAAAACACTAAAACATGCAAACATATGTAATAACACAAGTTATATTAAAGTAAACCCAACATAGAATTAAAACAAGTAAATAATTAACAAAAATATCTTAAATGTTTAAAAATTGGTATTAAAAGCTCTCTCAACTCCCCAGGTCTAAGGGATTCCTATTACACTGACTTCAGGAATGCGTGTCATCATCATCATCATCTACATCATCAGATCTAGCCTAGGATGGTGTTAATGGACAATCCACCATCCTGCTTTGCTGAAAATCTGGATCAAACACATATGCTAGTGCTGCTAGAAAACCAATTGACCTACTAGTAGGTCTAAACCATCTATTCCTCTCGTATCTCGCTATGGCTCTATGATGATCAACAAACAACATGATATTTTGCTTCTTGTTTCATCTGTGATGCCTTCTCCTCTCCATACCCTGCTCATATCTCAATATGGTTTTCTGGTATTGCGCTCTATCTTCCTGATATTTTCTATTCATCTCTGCAACCCATAGACTTTGCTGTCGTGGAGTCAAATCTTCAAGTGGTGGTATAGGTGCCTATGGTGGAGGAGGTGGTGTAAAGACTTTAGGACCATCTAAGTCCTGTTTTCTAAACTCTGGGTCTACAAACTCATAGCCTTCAAAAATCCTTGATGCTATTGCTCCTCTTCTTCATTCTCTTCATCTTTAAGCTCTTGGGCTACTTCTACTAGTGCTTGATCCTCTTGCCTTTTGGCCAACAACTCGGCCTTACGTCTAGCTCCCTCGATCCTCTCTATCTCTCTCATATTTAAAGTCTTGGTAACCAGGTGGTGATTTCAACATGAGCATGAAAGCTTCATCCATGGTTGGTTGGGCATCTATATCAAATTCTTCATCGCCTCTCATTCTCACTCCGGCCCTCAAGCACATATGATTAATCAAAATATGAAATAACAAACTTTTTGTTCCTTTTCCAACATGATGGACTCCTTTAGACTAGTGCGTATGATCTCTCCGATGTTGATCTCCCTTATATTTCATAATCTCATAAAGACAAGCCACTTTCGGCTTATTGATCTCACCCTGCCGAGAAGTGGGGTATAACGATGCAATAAGAAAATGTTGTCACATTCTTTAAACCTTTTTAATACTCCCCTTCTTAATGTGCTTTGGCACATTCTCAGCTCCCATGACCCATCCTTGTTGTCCTAGGACAACTAATGCATCTTCTATGGCTCTAAATGGGTATAGGCCATCAGGTCTCTTATATAAATTCTTCGAAAAAGTCTGTTCGGATCCATACCAACCTAAGCGCTCCAACCCATAGAAATTATTGATCTCATGTATTGTAAAGGAAGCTAAATCCCCTCTCATCTCACTACTTTATCCTTAGTCGTGAACTTCACATTACCGTATAACTCAAAAATAATCCCACTCACTCCTTTAACTTTATTCTCCCTATAATCTTGAGCGAGTTGCTCCTAATTTCTTTGCTAAGTGAAATTGTTCAATCTTTTATCATATTTGGCCAGCAAATTAATCCCCCTTTCGCAAATGAAATCCTTACGTAAAATCTTTTCATATCGGTCTTTTGCCTCTTTACTAGTGAAATATTGGGATTTAAAAGGTATAGGCTCTTCTTCGTTGTGGTTCTTAGAGGTTAATGCCTCAAAATCATTTGCTATATTTTGGCTAACTTGTTTCCTGGTTCTTACCATTTTCTTCAACTTTTAAACAACTAAAAACAATGCAACACAACTCGGTTTTCAAATTACGTAAAAAATTTCAAAATTCATATAACATGGATCATGCATATGCCAAATAATGCAAAGATATCAACTAAGTCTCCATAAATAGTATTAATGCTTACATTCACACAATCTTGCAAAACCTACCTTATAACCTCAAATCCACAATTTCATTCAATATCATAAAAATTTCCAAAATTCAAAGTATAACTAGATGAAATTGTAAATGTACCTAAATGCCTAATTAATTTTTGGTGTAGATCACTCGTCCAAGTCTTTTCAATCCAAGCCCTCTAACATTTCTCACCAACTAAAACCCTACTTCTCTTTGGAATCAATCTCCAAAAATCTAAGCCTGAGCTCTATTGTGCAAATCCACAATGTGTTTGTTTCTTCACTCAATTTACTAGGAACTCGCTAATCTCACTTGAAAATGGTTAAACTTTGGCTCTAAAGGGATGTATGCTTGGGGGTTTTGGTAGGGTTTTAGTGCAAGTGTGGAGAATTGTATGAAAATGGGGTTAAATACCTTTACTTTGACCTTGGCGCCGTGTCTAATTTTATCTTCTTAGCCTACTGCCACCTCGACATTGTGGATTGCTCCCAAGGTGCCATGGGTAATACTTATGGTGTCGACACATCTGCCCACATCTTCGCGTATGATTTTTTGCTAATTCTCCTATGGCGCTCCTCCAACTTTGTGTACAACTCACACAAGATGTTGTGACTATATAAAATCCATGAAAATGTAAAAATTAATAAATTTTACTTTTGATTCGCCCATGCACTTTACTTTCACTGCTTTGAACTCATTCACTCTTTTTACTCTTTTTTTACGAGTTGACAAGACATTTTCATTCCAATGAATCATTACCCGGCGAATGGTCTTTCCTACACCTTCGACATAAGTTTTCTAAATTTAGAGTTAAATCTTGTTAATTGTAATTATTAAACTAAATAACTAACCACTAATTGAAATTCAAAAACATGAAATTTAAAACTCACAATTTAAAACCCTGGGCTACCTCCCGGCAACCCTTAATTTATCATCATTAGCTTAATGCCTTTTCACTCAGTTAGTCCGAGTCTAAATCAAGAAGTGTCATATGCAAATCGAAGAATTATTATGTTATTCCCATTCGAAAGTATTTTTTCACCTTTGATAAAGACAACGTTCTCGGCATCGTTGCCCTCATCGATACTCATCGTGATCTTTCTTTCTATGATGTCCAAATTTTCTTTAGCGGTGTTCAATAATGGCCACCTAAGTATCGTAGATACATCATCATCCATGTTGTGGTTCATGACCTCGACATCTACAATGAATGCGAATCTGCCTACTTTCATATGCACATTCAAGACTCTTCCTATGGTAGTATCAAAGTATCGCGTGATACTTGTAAATTCATGGTACCGTGATAATTAATTTTCAAGTCTGCATAAATCATGTCCATAAATGGAATGACATTGACGGAGACTCCTATATCATATAAGACATTTCGAAAATGGTGCCTGTCAATGTTTATCGGTATGCTTGTTTCTCCAGGATCTCTCCTTTTGATTGGTTGGAGTCTCAGGATGAACTTTAGTTTTAGTTCCTATTTCTTTGGAACCAACTTGATGTCATTGCCTTGTTGATTTTCTTCAGAAGGTCCTTCATTCTTTTCTTAGTTTTCCATTGTTGTTTCCTTTTTTTTTCTTCAAGGCATTGATTATTTGTTTCTTGAAACCATCAAGCTCATCTTGCCTCACTTCCGCTCCATGCTCATGCCTCTCCGCGTTCTTGTACATTACTTGGTCTTATCTTGGCTATTTTATCGTTGTACTGCTTATCATACAAACGGGACCCCACGTTCTCCTTGGGGTTGGTGATAGTGTTGCTACAAAACTATCTTTCTTTCATCGAGTTCAAGGCTATAACAAGTTGGCCAATTTGCCTCTCTAGATTCTTGATGGATTGTGATGGCTCATTATCCATCCTTTTCATGGCTTTCTTTATTCCTTCCAACTTTTTCTTGTATTCTCATGGCGCTCTTTATCTCTTACTTCCATGGCTTGCAAATACTTCTTAATTGACTTCAATGAAGTCATCTCTTCGCTCTACCCTAACTTTCTTTGTTGGACTTGTTGCTTGAATCCTTGAGGTCACTTCAGTGAATAATAAGGATTTCAATAAGAAAATTTGTGTTGTTGTTGTATCCTTGATAAAACCATTGAGGAGCTACTCCTCTTGGCCTAAAGTTGTTTCCATAGCTTTGGTTGTTCATGAAGTTGATGTCTTTATGTTCCATTCCCAACTACACATCCATTTGGTTTACTACCATGCTTTGGTATTTCATGGTTTGTTGTGCTACTTATGGACCTTGGTGTCCCATCTAAAGTTTCAACATCCGACTACTCAGATTTTATAGATGTGCCATAATTGCAGCTTGCAAGTCAATTTTGTAGACGCCTGCTGGATTTCTTGACTATGGAATGATTATCGATGGTAGAATTTTGAGACATAAAATCAAAGAAATCTAATTATCCATCCTCATCTTTAGAAAATAGAGAGCCACCTAATGCAACATATACTAGCGTTTTATGCTGTAGTTCATCCTACAGTGAAAAATATGAAGTTGTGCCCATTTACCGTATCCATGTCTAGGACATCTCCTCAGCATCTCTTTGAATCTTTCCTTAACCTCGATAAGAGACTCGGTGTCTTCTTACTTGAACTAATTAATCTCAAGTTTCCTTTAACTGACCTTCATTGGGGGAAATAACTTATCGATAAATCTTTTGTTGATTTTTGCTCATAAATTCATACTCCCTACATTCAACCCTTGGAATCAGGATTTGGCTTTTCCACCCTGTGAGAATGGGAAGAGTCGCATCCTGATCACCTTATTAGTAACTCTGGTGATGTGCACGATGTCGTACTTCTCCGAGAAACTCTCAATATGTGCAAACATGTCTTCATGGGATAGCCTACTAAATAGACTATTTTGCAATATGTTTATCAGAGACGATCTCAGCTCAAACTTGGTGGTGTTCACTGGAAGCCTCATCACCCCGTTGTATGTCTCTTGAACTTTTGGCTTGAAGTAATCATGAAGGCATATTTATTTTTACTATCTATCTTGCACTATTAGATCACATGTGGGTTGGTTAATCTTCCAGCCCTGCGTTGTTGGTTTCTAGCTTGCTCTTTAGCCATCTTGACTCATTTCCTTTTCTTTCCTTTACTAGTTCTTTCAATCTCCAGATCATAATGCAATAGGTCATTCTCTCCCTTTCTACGCATGCAATATGTATACTTAAAAAGAAAACATAAAAAGATCAGTGCGAAAGTTAAACTAAAACTTAAGCCTATTTATGGTTATTTTTGTTTTTTATGAACTGAAAAGTAAAATACTGAAAATAAACTTATCAACTACTCAAACTAACTAAGTAATACTAATAGCTACCTTTCTTCGGCAACGACGCCAAAAACTTGATGTACGTGCCGCAATTATAACAGCTCGTTTGTCGTAATACTGCAATAAACTTACGTTGATCACATATATCGTTCTTAGGGAAAGGTTTTTGCACTAGTTGTATATTACTTACTTAACTTGAAATATTTCTAAGGAAGTCACTTTTTTAATTGGTTTTATATCTAAACTAAACTATTCTAACAAATCACTTTAAACTTAATTGACTTCTTATATTAAGAATATCTTAGAGCACAACTTCACCTAGGTAATTTAATACTATGTTTTTATTCATTTTTACATCTCAATATGCTGTGTGCAATGCCATATTACAATAGATAGATTTCCTTCAAATCCACTTCAACCCACTGTCATAATGGAAATGATTCTAATGTGCAAACTAGAACTTCCATCTATCGGTGTGAATAACGTAAGTTCCACATTGCCTCAAGTCTCATATCATTAGATTCACAACTAACTAAGTTTACTATTCGAGCTTCCCTAATTAACAACTATCTCTTGATGTTACGTATTTTACGATCGTACCATTCATGTCAGATTGAAAGTTTCAATTACTATGATAACTCCTAAAGCCTAAGTTCATTAAACACGTGATCAAGATGACTAAAACATTATGCTAAGAATCAATACAAATTCTAACCATTGCACTTTTTATTCACAACCAAAACACAACATTCATACCATATGATCCATTGATCCCTAAGATAAATAGACTACTCACATATCATTGAAACACACATATCACAATTCACTATGTAATTAACTTCAAATCAGATATGAGTATAAATATTGCCTTGAATTAATAAACAAAACCAAATATTGATTGCAAACATTAAGTCTTTAATGTTTTCTCCAACAAAAGCTCCTTAATACTCAAACTCAATGCTAAATTACACTAATGGAGGCCAATATCCTTCTATGTGATGATGTCTCCCTTGTTTACCACATCCTAATACCTATTTATACTCTTTAATAATAATTAGAAACCATAAATTACAATTTAACTCAAATTAAAGCTCTATTTTCTAGTTTCTGCGAGTTTGGCTCTGTCACTTACTGCCCCAGCGCCATGTATTTTAAGCCACTGCACCACTGCGCCACCGCTTTATTGGATGTTTTTGAGCTCATAGAGTCTCTGCGCTATCCCTAACTTGTCCCTGTGCTACCCCTTGTGTGCCACGACGCCACCATTGCGCTAGACCACCAAAGTTGATTTTCTTCATTTTTCCTTGTCTCCCATGTTGTACCTTTCTTTCCCACCCCATGTCTTGTATTCCCACAATGTCAACACATGTACCCATGGAGCCAACTCTATTTTGAGGGTTTTTGCTATGTTTCTTCTCATTTTTGCTCAATTCTTTCCATTACACCTTAATTCCTTGAAAATGCAATAATACAATGAATTAGAAATCATTTAGCGATATTTATACTAAATATACTATTAAAATAACCCTATATAATACGTATAAATAATCACTTGTCAAAGTCCCGTAGGCATAATCACCTGCAATACTATTTATATTTTTCTTTCATTTTATCTAGAGATCTAGGTTTTTTCCCTTTTAGGATTATTTCTCTATTACATGGGGTTATTGTTCGCTTTCGAGGGGTTGTTGCCCTCCTAGTGAGGATGTCGTTCCATGCTTAGATGTAATGGTTGTTGTACCCTTTTGAGTGTGAGGAACCTCAATGCAACAAATTTGACAAAAATAAAGGATGAACTCGATTGATTGATCAAATAATGGCTATTCGTTACACACACACACACACACACACACACACACACACACACACACACACACACACACACATATATATATATATATATATATATATACTAGGTTCGTAATGTGTGACGCAAGAATGAGCCCGCCGGCTACGATCGCGGGAATTGAATTATAAGAATTTAAATTTAATTTTAATAGAGTAAAAGAATAGTAGCATAATAAGTTTCCAAAGGGATTAGATAAAGGTATTATGCGATAAATTTTAATGATATTAGTAATAAATGAGCACACTCGCTATGTTCGCAGGAATTTAATTATAAGAATTTAAATTTAATTTTAGTAGAGTAAAAGAAAAGTAGCATTATAGGTTGCCAAAAGAATTAGATAAAGGTATTATGCAATAAATTGTAATAATATCAGTAATATAAATAATGCATTGATACAGAAGATAAAGAATCTCTAATTGAGATATTAGCAAAAGATTTGTGAAATCTGAAATTGAAGGATAAAATTATAATTCAAAGAAACAGTTGAAAGTTGATGTATACATGCTTAGTAATTATTAGTAGATATATATATTTGACAAATTAATCTTTTTTGGCAATGTGAAATATGTAAGGATATAATACCATCATGCGAGTACGTGGTCCCATAGTTTGGTTTGTGGTAATGTCGTAAGAGGGTGGAAATTATAGTTTGTGGGGGCAAGATAAGGTTTTTTTTTTATAAAAAAAAAGGACAAATATATATTGCTAGCAATTTCTTTTAGTTTATTAAATATATGACCACAAGATTGTAAGTTAAGGTATTGAATATGAATATATAAATACTCATGTCATTGGAACACCATTTACAACTATTATATTTTAATGAAAGTCATTAATCCATAAGTCATAAATGCACAAAACATTTTGAGGGGCTCCCACAACATGGGTATATATTTGGGCTTCAATGTCAAATTTCATTATATATATATTACTAATGTATTATAACACTTATAAATTATTTGCTTGTGCCAATGAGTACACTCGTGCATGCACACTATTCCCACGAACCATGCGCGATACCCACGATCCATGTGTGTCACTCAGCATGCTAACAATTTATTAATTCTTTATATTTTAATTATAAGCTTTATGTTAATTCGCATTAATAACACATAGATACATCGATTCAAACTAACAACATGATGCAACCCATTTCTCAAGTCTCTAATTAAAAACATATATCCTAACATAACTAGTATCAAGCCATATTTGATAATTGAGCAAGATCCTCACTTACCTCGACTCGTCGTGAATCATATTTTCGATCTCGCGTGGTCGTGGTCCTCTCGCAAACTATCTTGTGAATATAGAAAATTCAACACACGTTCACATCATTGACAAGTCGTGTTTCAAATCTAATTTATTTTAAATTTACTTTGGGGTCCATTAATGTTGGTCCAAAGAGTCCACCACTCGGTGCGAGGGTCGAGAGGTGGGATTTTCCTAACTCTCCCCTCCACGTCTCGACCCTCGGGGGTGCAGGAGTGCACCCCCATCGAATGGTCAAGACTATTATTATTTATTTTTATTTTTACTTTTTATTTTATTTTTTTAGTCACACGATTATGCCCCTGACATCATATTTAGGGGCAAGTTTTGCCCCTAAAACTTGATCTGGCCCTTGGTTTTGGTCCATATGTCAAACTGGCTCTTGGTTGAGGTGGCCAAGGGCTGAGCAAAAAAGCTCTCTTTGCTATCCGGATTGGAGCGCACCAGTGCACCGACGCTAAGCAGAGGTGGCCAACCCCCTTAGCATGGCCAAGATGGCGGTGGCGGCCAATAAGCCACCCCTACTTTGGTCTTTCTTTAACGGGAGGGGCTCCTAGTGGAGGACCCACCATGAGAAGAGACAATAGTAGTGATGCCGTTGCCCTACTTTAGCGATAGCAGTAGCCCCCTGCTGTCTTCTCCGTCGGCACCGTTGCCCTTCACTCTTTTTGGAGTACTCTCACCGTTAATTTTCAGTCAAACATACCGAATTTCACTAAAACATAAAATAACACGATATGAAGTAGTTAAAGGTGATGAAGATCGAGATATTACCTAACTTGAACTCTTTATATGGGTATGTTCTATCTTCCACCTTCAATCCACCATCTCTAATTAGTTATTTCCATTCTCGTCCCTTAGTTTGTGTTGGTTGAAAGGAGGAAACATAACTTATAACTCGTTTATATAGGTAGGGTTTTAGGAAGTAGGGTTTCTAAGTGATTCCTCAAATTACAAGAATGCCCCCTAAGGGTGTTTAGGCTTATTTCATGTTTTAATTAAGTTAGCACCATTGATGAAAGGCAAATTTTCATAAAATTGATTTATTAGCATATAATACATGAATTTACCACATTGAGCACTTATGAAATTGTGAGATTACCCATAATACCCATTGACGCGGTATTTTATGTTTTTAGGTCATCACATGCGACCAGCCGACGTGTGGCCTCTTGATCCTGCTCAGTTATGATGTGGATTTTCCCTCGAGAAACTGGAGCTACACTCGGTATAATAGTGGTGGCTTAGGGCACTTGTACCTATAATTTCACGTAGCCCTACATTGGTAACATATCACCTCTGGCCTTTGATAAGTTAGCGGTAGCTACGCGACACTAGCTGATGCACTCGTGCTAGGCCATGTGGGCTCTCTACCCTTGCTCCTGCTCTATTATGGTTATGGTGGTGGACGCGGTGGCCTGAATGTGTCTTTTTAGGTAGTTGATGGTGTAGGGACACATGAATGTGTAGTGGTCCCCGTCAAAGTGTGTGGTACCTCTAAAGCTCCCTCAAAGGATGTATGGTTACCCGCTGATCCCCCCAAATATGATATTTTTGAAATCTCCTCCTTGACCTTTTTGATAACCCCAAAAACTGTGTTTGTCATGACCATACTAATCCCCTGCTTGAAACTGCATATGATCATCATCACGAAGTGCTAACTCACACTCGAATGCCCGATGGTAGGCATGTGATAAGTTAGTATTTTATAAGAAATTAGTAGTCCATTTTAGTATATTATTTATTGAAAATATTTAATATTATATTAAATAATATGTTTTTGTCATTTTTAGGTGAAACGGAGTTCGCGGTTGAAATCATGGCGAAAAATACTCAAAATAGAATATTTACTTGTAATAATCGAGTATCAGACAGTTTGCCTCGAAATACGCATTGCGCTGTGTGTTGAATAACCGACATTACATTTCAGCCAATAAGGTGATGACACGTCAGCGAGAAAACATATCTCCATCAATCACGGGACACCACGTGGATAGCAACAGGACAACAACCGGGTCATTTGGGCGAATCGGCCAAATCGCTGTGCCACGTGGCAATGCCACATCGCCTCAACCAATTAGCAAACGCCGCGTCAGCATGTCCATAGGGCCACGTCACACCACGTTTTCTCCAAGCTTCAGATGCTTTTCGATTCGCCTCGGGATTCATGCTCGTACAAACTCCCCGATTTTCGCACGAGTCGCGCGACTTCTCCCTTCGCCACGTCATACCACGTGGCATGCTCCCATTGGTCCAGACGCGTCACAGCAGTCACCCGGCCAATCAGATAGCGACACGTGGCTGTCCCATCTCACACCAGCACGCACCGCAGTCGTCCATCGAATCAACGCGTGCCACATCACCACTCGCCAGCAAACTCGCCCAATCCGCACACACCAGGACGCCTCTCTCTTGGGTTTTAGTTCTCTCTCTAGTTTTATTCTTGGCGTCTGGCGGCCGAACTCTCTCCTCTCCCCCATTCTTTATTTTTTATTTTTCTTCTATTCTTTTGTGTTCTTGATGCAAGGCTAAAACCTCTAGCCTAGGCAAGATTGCGAGGAAGGATCGACTGCGCATATCAATGGATTTGTGAGATTTATATATTTTAATTTCAGTCTTTTCATTAATATTTTATTTCCTTTGGTATTATTTTAATAATCAAGGTTAAACACTTGTTTAAATCTTGATTTATCAGCTAGTGTGTCATAAGCCTACTTGTGCGATAAGACCACAGTAGTGGCATTCGACCATACCGATTGATTAGACCCTTTTGGGATCGGTTGAATACCATATGGATCTAGGCTAAATCGGACACACTAGTGATCCGGTTGTCTAGGTGTAGTGCCTTCACGAAGCTCAATGCGGTCAACACAGTAAACATAATTCACTTGAATATATGGTTATGTGTTTGACTAGGGAAGTAGTCACCGTCGTACCTTGGCTATCGAGATTTGGAAGTGCGAGGAACCGCGTGCGTCACCGGGTCTATAACTACACTAGGATATTTTGATTTGCATACTTTACATTAATCGACGACCAAATCCAATCTTTTACCAAACCAAACTTGTATGTCTTGACCTAGGTGTTTTTATTAATTGTTTTCAATTTATTTCCATTGCTTTAGTTATTTTGTTTATATTTAGATTAGTTAATTTATTAATTTATTCATTCTCTCTAAACCCCCGATTTCTCTTTTCGCTATTTTTGACCTTAGAAAGATTACCAATCCCTGTGGGATCGACCATTTGCCACTATTCTACAAAATAGTTGGTTTAGGTATTTTAAATTTTATTGACGCGTTCGGAGCGCATCAGCATGCTAGTATGTCACTAATTTTGATGTCGCCACCATAATGCGTATGTGTTTCATCAACCCATCAATAAATTGTCTCCTACGAGTCACCTCAGATGGAACATACTCGTATACGAACTTGGCCAACTCTTTGAACCTCGATGAATATTTAACCACTATCATGTTGCCTTATACCAAGGCAAGAAATTCTTTGATCTTATCAACCTTGACAGTGTACAAGAACAACTCATTATTGACTAGATGCTTAAACATTGGCTAACTCATATTTGACCCCTTAGTCCTCTCAATGGATAACCGCCTCTTGTTTATTTTGTGCTCTAACAAGAAAGTCACCAATGGTATCATAGTCCATTCTTTAATGCTTAAAGTCTTCCTCCTCTTTTCCATGTTTAGAATCAAGGCCTCCGCCTCGATCGGGTCAGGCTCTCCATAGAATTGTTATACGTCATTTTTCATGAGTTCCTTCTATATCTTGCCCCTCCGACATGTCTTAGTGTCTCCATTAATGACGCGTACAGTTGATAAGTGATTATTTAGACTTATATAAGTTTCTTATATTAGTATATTTAGTATAAATATCCTTAAATGAGCTCTAATTAATAGTGTTTATGCGTTTTCAGGGAATTAAGGTGTAAAGGAAGAAAATGACCAAAAACAAGAAGAAACAGAGCAAAAACTCATGAAAGTGTGGTTAGCGCCGTGGCTACACATGGCCATACTATGGGTGTATAAGGCACAATGTGGAGGACTTAGGCACGACATGGGAGAGAAGGCATAGTGAAAAAATCAATGTTATAGGCTTAGCATTGTGAAGAGTAAAGGATGATACCAGATACTTAAGGCAAGGCGCCGAGGTCACATGACATAAAAAACTGCGAATAAGAGAAGAGGTTGGGGGATAAGTGAAAATGCCAGACTAAAAGAAATTGGAAAGTTAGAGTTTTATTTTGAGTTAAATCTTAAATTAGAGTTTCTAATTGTTATTAGGAAGTATAAATAGATGTTAGGACGTGGTAAACTCAACACATATCAACCATTAGACACCATTATAGTATTTTAGCATAACTTTAATTTGATTTCGAGTTTGAGAATATATGTACTTTAGCTGCCTTGTAACAAAAAATAACGAATTTTGAAACTATAGATTGGGAGAAATAAATTATCTAAGTATGCTGATCGAATTAGGTTCTAATTTGATCTATTTTGGTAGAATTACGATATCTTTTTCGTTTTAAATCAAAATTAAGCAAACCATATTTTTTCGAAAAGCTAAGATAGAGACCAAAAACTTTGTACCAAGAGAAGACTTTGAGATTTGGACAATTTCACCCTAAAAATTGCACTGAAATACATGACTAAAATCTCAATGTTGTTTAGTCTTAAGGGGTTTTTTTGAGTTAAGGTTTCTAAACACATTTTACCTAACTTAAATCTCAATTTATTTAGATTAATTTCTTAACATGAACCTAGGGAAGAGTCTCAAGGGCTTAGATACGAGATTTGGGGTATCAGGAGGTCGGTAATGCTAGGACTTTACATTGTTTGATGTGAGTATACCTGTTGATTATTTTATTTGCATATCACTTCCATTTTATGCTTGTTTGTTGTAGTCTACATTGACTATGTCCAACGTTGCACTCTCATATCATGAACTTATTTGACACTACTCATTTGTTGAGCTTGACTTTCATGATATTATGATGAATTGAATTCCTTTGAATCCATCCATGTGTTGTATGTCATTTCTTGTTGTTTCATAGTGAATATAGTGCAAATAGCATGCTATTAGGAATTATGAGTTTGTGAATGACTTTATGGACTCATACTCTCTAGGAATTACACTTTGTAGCATGGCCAAGCCTTGGAATCCTTAACTAGTCAATTTCTTAAAATTATAAAGTAGTTATAGAATTAGAGTCCATTGCACTATGTTAGAGTTGATCAGCACATGGGTTAGAATCCCTTGGGATGTCGGCACTCACTACTATGATACGGTACATGAGGCTAGAGTCCCTTGATACATCAAGGTTAGAGTCCTTGGTGACACTGGGGTTAGAGTCCCTAATGATATTAGACTGTGTTACATCACGCACGTCCTTTAGTGGCTTAAAGGCTTCAATAATGCATGGGTCGATCGGATCTAGATCATAACGATTTAGCCTCGTGTCAGTTTACTTATTTAACCGTAGTATTTATTAGCATATTTATTGTACTAGTCTTTCTTTATTGGACTTATAGTTTTAAATACAACTTAGTCTTTTGTAAATGTGAATGAATATGTCAATAAGGATTACTGTTACTTTTTGTACTCACCCATTTTTTTATAATGGTGGGTATAGAGCCATCAACTAGAAGGCATGGAAAAGAGAAGATCGACGACTACTACTGAGCCCACGACGTACTTTTGCATTGACATTTTGTAGGTTTTGATATTTTATGTTTTTACTATTATTTCTTTTGATATATCTTGGGGTTGTACATTGGGTCGAGCATTTAGTTACTCGACTTATGATGACTATTAAACTAGTTATATTCACCTCTCTATTATATATATCCATGTAATCATTGTTTTCTGGTTTCCATACTTAAGATTTAATATATTGCTTCTACATAATCTGTTAAGACTTCCGCTATACTTTATAACTCTCAAATTTTTTTAATTAATCTAAAATCTAGTATTATGTTAACATGTGTATTACTTATTCTGAACGCATATATTGAAGAGATTAAGATAGAAAAGCTAACTAGTACATAGTTAAGTCATTTATGGCTAGGATTTAGGCTTAATTATGAGATTAGGCCGGGCAGTGCCCTAGATTAGAGAATGAGCCGTCACTGTTGGTATCAGAGTAATGTTCTCGATAAGTAAGATACAATACTTGAATAAAACACAAATCTTAGATGTAGAAACCAGATGATATTTATCTCGAGACCGTTAGTTGGGAAGTGAGTGAAAGTGAGATGGAGATTTCTTATATGTACATATTAGTTTCTATATGTATATATATGCGTTATCTACGTAGCTGCTAGTGTCGCAAACGTCATCAACTTGTATAGCATGATGGCAAATTGATGCAAGATCGGAGATTGCAGCAGCTCCAGTATTAAAGTACTGAGAGAGACAGCTGAGACTATATCGTTCCCCTGCCCTCATTTTCTAGCACATCAGTTGAGATTCAGTTGGTGAAAGACTTCATCAGATTGAAACCAACATACTTTTTGAGGACGAGAGACTTTAAGAAGATTAAGAAGTGGGTGTTATCCCGAGAAGACATAAGATCTTCAAAATTGAGGATATGGTTTCTCCTAATAATTTTATCGAGGATTCCAGTCGAGATAGGTAGGGTAGAGTTACCTCCTAATTTCAGAGTTCTCGAGTTCTTAGAGTTCGACGCAATTTTAGGGGTTGACTGGCTATCAGTATACTGCGCTCGTATCGATTGTCTTAGTAAGAAAGTGGTATTTGAGATCCTAGGGCATTCGATATTCACATATAAAGGTAGTTCGACAAGGAAAGTAGGCACGAGAGGTCAACTTGCGACAAAAGAGGAAATGGAGGCATTTATTACACTATACACAGTGGCAGAGAGTCGGGGATCTAGACATGAGGCTATACCAATTGTAAGAGAATTCATTGATGTGTTTTCGAAGGATTTATCGAGTTTATAGCCGTCGCGAGAGGTTGATTTTATTATCAAGTTGGTACTGCGCCCCAGACCAATTTCCATATTGTTGTACTGCATGTCCCTGTAGAGTTAGAGGATTTGAATACTTAGCTTCAAGACTTAGGACACAAGGAATTCATCACACTCTCTATGACGTTATGGGGAGCACCCACCCTTTTGTGAAAAAAAGGATGGTATTTTGAGACTGTATATCAACTATAGATAATTCAATAAGGTCACAGTCAAGAACAAGTATCCACTGTCAAGGATTGATGATTTATTTGATCAACTAAGAGGAAGCAATTTTTCTTTAAGATAGACTTGATATCAGGTTATCATCTGCTTAAGATCAAGGAGCAGGACAAGTTCAAAACAACAATTTGCACAAGATATGGTCAATATTAGTTCATAGTCATGCCATTTGGACTGACTAACGCCCTTGTATTATTTATGGACTCGATGCACAAAGTCTTTAGACCGATTCTGGACCATTTCGTGAAAGTATTCGTCTACGATATTCTAATATATTAGAGGACACGAGAGGATCATGAGTAGCACCTAAGAGAGATATTGTCTACTTTGAGGGATCACCAACTGTACGCCAAATTCAGTATGAGTTTTGGTTTTCAGATGTTCAGTTTTTTGGGCACTATGTGGGAGCAACAGGGATAGCAGTGGATCTGACCAACATTCAAGCAATTATGGATTGGTTGGCACTGGCATCAGTGACAAAGATAAGGAGTTTTCTGGGTTTGGCAGGGTACTACTACTGATTTTTGAAAGATTTCTCAAAAATCGCTTCACCGATTACTAGATTGACATAGAAGGACGTCGATTTTCAGTGGACATTGGTTTATGAGTAGGCATTTGATGAGTTGAAGAAATTCTAACCACCACACTAGTATTCGTATAGCCAGAGGCTAGACAGGGATTCTTGGTACACACAAATGCTTCTCATATGGGTTTAGGTTGCATGTTGACGCAGAGTAATGGTATAGTAGCTTACGCCTCTAGATAACTGAAGGTACATGAGAAAAACTGCCTCACACATGATTCGGAGTTAGCAACAGTAATGTTTGCCTTGAAGATTTAGAGACATCACCTGTTTGGAGAGAGATTCACACTCTTTACTGATCACAAGAGCCTGAAATATCTATTCGCAAAGAAAAAGTTGAACGTGAGACAACGCATATGGTTGTACTTTTTGAAAGACTATGATTTCTCTTTGGAATACCATCTAGGAAAAGCGAATGTGGTCGCTGATGATACGCTGAGTAGGAGACTGACTATTGATGCTAAGGTTATTAGATGTCATATGACACATAAGTATGGTTTACTCAATGCGGTGGCGACAATGATTCAAGCAGAGGTTCCACTGATACTTAGGTGATGGTTTGTGTGAAGATGAAATTACAGACTGTGTTTACATAGAAAGTGTCAGAGGGTCAGAGGAATGACAGATTGTTTTGAGATATAATGAGTTAGCATAAAGTAAAGAGTGCACAGACTAGGTTGAGATTTCATATTAGTATCTTAGATATAGGGACATATTGTGGATAACTAGTGCTAGAGCTGAGAGATGAGATTCTTTAGGAGTCATCTGTTTCGATTCATCGTTCATCCAGGCATGGCCAAGATGTACCATGGCATGATGAAACATTTTTTGTGGCCTGTGATGAAGGCAGATGTGTCTAAGTTCATCAGGAACTATGGGATACGTCAATAGGTGAAAGATCAACATCGTAGACTTGGAGGGTCACTACAGCCTCTTCCCATCTCACGTTGGAAGTGGGAGGACATCTCTATGGATTTTGTGAAGGGATTATCAAGGACCACCAGGAGATATGATTCTATATGGGCGATCTTTGAAAAACTGACGAAGTTTGTTCATTTCCTACCCGTAGCCGCACATTATACGTTTGATCAGCTGAGTATACTATTTAAGAGACAGATTATCAAGCTGAACATAGCACCATTAACTATCACGTCAAATAAAGATGTTATGTATTCGTCTAAGATGTGGCAGAGTATGCAAAAGCACTATGGTACACATCCTCATACTGATGGGCAGACTGAGAGATTGATTCAGGTCCTCGAGGATATGTTGCGGGTTTATGTGTTGGATTTTGGAAGATTTTTAGAGGAGTGACTACCATTATGTGAGTTCGCTTACAAAAAGAGTTATCAGGAAAATACTAAGATGGAACCTTTCGAGGCTTTGTATGGCAAACCATGTCACTCGCCATCATGTTAAGCTGAGCTAGATGATTGGGAGATTGTGGGGCTTGAGATTTTTGTTGACCATGTAGAGAAGGTCGAGCCGATTCGTTAGAGACTCAAGGATGCACATAAAACACGGAAGAAGTATGCATACATGTATCATAGTGATCTTACGTACACAAAGAGAGCCTATGTCTATTTAAAGGTCTCACGTATGAAGGTTCTTCGAGATTTGGGGTGAAAGACAAGCTTGCACCGAAATTTATTGGACCTTTCATGATTAAAAAATGGGTCAAGAAAGTCATGTATGAGCTTGAAGTGCCTCCACAAATGTTAGGGATTCATCCAGTCTTTTATATTTTAATGATTCGATTAGCTGAGTCAAGAGCAAAGTGTTTGCCCGAATATGGATTTGAGTCGGATAGACCTGAGCAAAGATATTACTTATGAAGAGCAGCCTATTCAGATCCTAGATCGAAGGGTATAATAGTTGATGAATAAGTCGAGTAACTCACTTGCGAGTGAGAAGACTATATGATGGACATGTTTTTGTGCCTCTTCGAGTCAGGTATTAATCATAACCAAAATCTTAATTTTAAGGGCGAAATTCTCATTAGTTAGGAAGATTTGTCATGGCCCAAATTTCTAATCCCATTTATTATTCATCATCAAGATTACCAACCCGTGAAGTGGGACCAACACTGTGATATGTGCAGAGACCGAGGCAAGATGGCCTAAGTATATGTTAGATTTGTTATAGTGTATGCCTAGTATATTTTATATGTGTAGACTACTTAGTCACTCCTACTTGTGTATAGATGTCGAGATGTGAGTGAGGATGCACCTCGAGATGCGTGCCGACATGGGACCAAAGTAGAAAGTGATATAGTAAGTTGGTTTAAGCTTAGTGTAGCTTAAATAGTAGAATTAATGTGGCTATAATTGATTTTATATTTATGTAACCTAAGTTAGCAAGATAAAACAATAGCCATATGATATTTCTTGAGATACGTAAGGACACATCAAGAGACCATTAGAGTATCAATTGGTGTTAGTTAGGTAGAGTTATTGGAATTGTGCAAGATGTAGGCCATTAGATTAATCTTGAGATACGTGTGTATAGAAACATCAATGATTATTAATCAACCTTATCTTTATATATAAGATTAGATAGATCAACCTATGTAATTCATTTCATTTCCATAACTTAGAAGCTAAGGAAGTAAGGTACAAAGAAATCGAAGGAATTGAGGTGGGTTTTGGCTGAGAAACTCAGGGAGATCAAGGAGAGTTGGAGCTCAAAATCATAGTGTCATCAACCTTATGTACACATCGCTCTATTTCAAGTTGAAACCAGTTTTGGTTTTTGGCCATTTTTAGGAGGTAGATGATTAAGTCTTTGCAATAGGTTGATATATTTGGATTCCTCATTTGAAGCTGATAATCCAGCTATTAAGAAGCTTTTTAATTTGGTTTTGAAATAAAAAAGTTATAAAATTTTCAAATTGGAAGACCAAAATGGAAATTATGCATGTTTTATTATGAACTTGCCTATGTAATTTGGTGACCAAAACCTGCTCATTTTAAATCGAAATGAATCCAATGTGGTGGCATTTGAAAGCTAGCTCAAAGGGGACAACTTTTTCCTACTGGAAATTTTTTAATTCAAATGTTTTCATGTCCAAAAGTGCTATACGAATATGTGATTGAATGCAGTACAAGATTTTTGAAACTAAACTTTTAAAAGGCATAACTCCATAATTACTTATCCAATTGAGCTTATCTTTTAGTATGTTGTATGTTAGCTACCTTATGACAAAAAATCATGAATTTTGTAACTATAGATTGGGAGAAATAAATTTTTTAAATCTGTTAGACTGATTATGTTCCAATTTGAGCACTTTTTGGTAGAATTGTGATATCTCTTTCGTTTTAAATAAAATTAAGCAAACCAAAATTTTTCGAAAAGCTAAGATAAAGACCAAAAACTTTGTAGACTTTAAAATTTGGACAATTTCATGCTTAAAAGTTACACTACAATATATGACTAAAATCTTAATGTTGTTTAGTTTTAAGAGGTTGTTTTAAGGTTAAGGTTTCTAAACCCATTTGACCAAAATTAAAACTGATTTATTTGGATTAATTTGTTATCATAAACTTAGGGAAGATTCTTAAGGGTTTGAATACGAGATTAGGGGCATCTAGAGGTTGATAAAGCTAGGACTTTACATTGCTTGATGTGAGTATACCCATTGATTATTTTTTGCATTTCATGTCCACTTTATGCTTATTTGTAGTAGTCTATTGTCCAACATTGTACTCTCATGTCATGAACTTATTTAATGCACCTCATTTGTTATTTCATAGTGAATATAGTGTAAATAACATGCTATTAGGAATTGTGAGTTTGTGAATGACTTTATGGATTCATACTCTTTAGGAATTGTGCTTTGTAGCATAGCCAAGCCTTGGAATCCTTAACATGCAAATTTCTTGAAATTATAAATGAGTTATAGAATTTAGATTCTATTACACTATGTTAGAGTTGATTGACATACGAGGTTAGAGTCCCTAGGGATGTCGGCACTCACCACTATGATGCAACACAAAGGTTTAGAGTCATTGGGGTTATTGATACACTAAGGTTAAAGTCCTTAGCGACACCGGGGTTAGAGTCCCTAGTGATATAAGACTGTACAACATCATGCACGTCTTTTAGTGGCTTAAAGGCTTCAATGACATATGTCGTGGCCGATCGGATCTAAATCATGACTATTTAGCCTTGTGTTTGTTTCACTTGCTTAACCATAATATATTTTAGCATATTTCTGGTACTAGTCTTTCTTTATCGAACTTATGCTTTTAAATACCATTTAGTCTTTTGGAAATGTGAACGAATATGTCAATAAGGATTATTGATACTTTTTGTAATCACCGCCCTTTTTATGATGGTGGGTGCAGAGCCGTCGACTAGCAGGTCTGGAAAAGAAAAGATCGGTGACTACCTCTGAGTTAACGATGTACTTCTGCATCAAAATTTTGTAGGTTTTGATATTCTGTGTATTTACAGTTATGTATTTTGATATATTTTAGGGTTGTATATTTTGTCGAGCGTTTAGTTCTCTGACTTATGATGACTATCACATTGTTTATATTGGCTCCTCTATTATATATATGCATGTAATTGTTGTTTCCTGGTTTCCACACTTAGGATTTAATATATTGCTTCCGCATAATCCCGTAAGACTTTCACTAAACTTTATAACTCTTAAAATTGTTTAATTACTCCGAAATCTATTATTATGTTGACATGTGTATTACTTATTCTTAACACGTATATTGAGTAGATTAGGATACAAAAGCTTAGTAATACAAAGTTAAGTCTTATGTGGCCAGGATTTGGGCTTAATTATAGGATTGGGTTGAGTGGCGCCATAGATTAGGGAAAGGGCCATCACAAATTAATTGGTGTATTAGTCAACGAACCTATCATCAATGAATTATAGAGTTTAAGTGACGTAACATTAATTAATGCTCCAAGATCACACATAGCAAAATCTATAAAAGAATTTCCTATTGTAATATGAATTCCAAACATTTTTGGATCAAAACATTTCTCAGGTATTCTCTTTTTACTTAAAGCAGATAACTTTTGTCTTAAGTTTTCTTTAGATTCTTTTAAAGATATATCCTTTGATTTGGAGAATTCTTTCAAAACTTCATCATAATTAAAAATTGAATAATTGATTCCATCAATGGTTTATTATTTTTTATTTTCCTAAATGCTTCAAGAATGTTTTCGTTATTATCTTCCTTCCTAGCATGAGATAATTGTTGTGTAACGGTAGAATATGAACATATAACTTCATTCAAATGATCATAAACCTTATCATTTTTATCCTTATAAATTATTTCAGACTTTTATAAAGATTTTCTATGTGCTTTGACTCTGACTAAATACAATGGGTATAGCCTTCCAAAAAATGTGTATATTTCAATTGTTCAACCATCTATTCTCTAGTAAGAATGACATTAGCCATTATTTCTTCTTCTTCTTCATTAGTTTTATATGCTTTCTTTTTGTTACCTTGTTTAAGTGTCTTTCCAGTTATAGGTGTTTTTTTCATCATTAAATAAAACATTAACTTGTGTTTGATTAAAAGCGGCAACAATAACTTGAGTAGGTGTTTTAGCTTGATTACTCTATTGAGTACTTAACCTTTTTTTTGTAAATTCATTTAACTTAATTGATTTTTTAGTTCATTATCAGTAGTATCAATCTTAAAATGATTTTGAGAAATTTGAGTAATGTTTTGATGACTTTGGTTCATAAAATTATGCAAGATTTGCTCTAAATTTGGATTCGTAGGTTGAGTATTCGTTGAGGCGGCCGAGTAGGTGCAGATTGCATTTGAGCTCTTGGTCTAGAAGTATTACAATTTTGATTTTGAGGACCATTACTAAGATTTGGATTTGGTCTTCCAGGATAATAAGTACTATTATTATATTGATTTCTTAGGGGACCAAAAAATTGGTTCATCATTGCATTAACCTCTTCAATATTTTCTTAATGTAGAGTAGGACATGCATCCGTATGATGTGTAACCTCATTACTCAATCCACAAATTTTAACTTGATTGAATCTATTATTTATTAACAGCTTAACCATCTTAGATAATTCATCAATTTTATCATCAGACGCATTATTTCTTCTATTATCAACTTCATAGAGTTTTTTTCTTGAGGATTCAACCTTTTCACCATATTACTTAGATTGTTTTGCCATTTTATTAATTGCTTCTTTCGCTAAGTAGGTGTTGTTTCAAATAGAGATCCACCACATATTGTTTCTAATAATCTTTGTTAAAAAATGATTGAGTCCATCAAAATATTCTAATAAAACTTTTTGAGTATATCCATGTTGTGGACAAGAATAAGTTTATTTTTGGAATCTATCCCAAAATTCATAAAAGTTTTCATCATTTTTCATTTTTGCAACCGTGATTTGTTTTCTATTGGAATAAATTTTTCTAGCAAACATGTATTCTTTAGGAAAGCTTCTAACACTTGAGTCCATTTAGTTATTGAATCTTGTGGGAGATAGAACAACCAATCTTGTGTTTGATCTTCCAATGCGAAAGGGGAAGCTTTAAGTTTGACTTGTTCTAAAGTACTTTCTTTCGGCTTCATCCCATTAACTTTATGTGATACTCCATTATGAATTTCTGTGGGACTTTGTTATCTTTACCATAAAAGTTAGGTAAGACGCTAATAAATGTCGGGAATGTGCCCTATGTCAATTCTATAAACGTTGTTTAACTATTATAAGTAGATGCATGTTTCTTTTATAATAGTATCCATGAATAATAACAATATTATTCTAAACATCCCTAATCAATTATTATTGTGGGAACAATGACAAATTGAACTAGTATGAATCTTGATTGATAGTCATTTGATGATTATGTGTATACGAATACGGATCAAGATAATGGGTATTTGTTGGGAACAGATGTTGGATCGACCAGCTATGAGAAGCACAATCATTTGATACACTTTAACGTCATTTTTAATCAGATGATTATAAAAGTTGTGATTTGTCATTGTTCGACAAATGTATGGATGTTGTGCAATCAAGATGAAATATGTCCCTCTCTTTTAGAGAAAGATATCTATTAGGCCCCTCGATATGTTAGACCGATAAATGACCATATCTAGTGAATTGATTTGATCAATGTCACTTGACAATTTTAGTCTACTTAAAGATCGAGACTAGTAAATTGAACTATAAGGGTGACATTCCATATCTTATGTTCAATCAAAAAGATATCCCGTGATAAAAGGATATGATATACATTGTCTATTAGGTTATATCGATTTTTTGATCTTCGTGCAACTTGGGTAGTCATAATGTCTTGCTAGAGGCCGCTTATGACTTGTGTATAAAAATGGTTTTATTTCACTGCCAATGTTGTATTTCACTGCCAATGTTGTATGAACCCATAGGGTCGCACACAAAGAGTGAATTTGCGCGATTTAATATTGTCTAGGTTAACGAATTTTATTTGATAAAATTCATTTTGAAGATTCTCATTAAGTGTCCTAGTTTGACTAGGATTCAAAAGTCTCCTACATTTCTAGTGTGACTAGAAGTTTTGTCTCTTGGTAAATCCTATTTTGAATAGGACTTTAATTGGAATTATAGTATGATTTTAATTCTTATTTGAGTTTTAGATAAATTACAACTCTTGTTGGATTAGTAATTGTAGGTTATCAATAACTATTCTTTTTAGAGTTGGACTTTATTTGGAGTGTGATTAGGAGATGAAGTTTTTTTACAACTTGACCTATTATACTATAAATAAGCATTAGGGTCACAGTTGTAGAAGAGTGATTTTTCTAGAGAGTTTTTGTGAGAACTTTTGTCCTAGGAATTTGGTGCTACCACTTCAGATGGTGATCATCCGTTCGTATGTGGATTTCTGATAGAGGACATTTGTCTCTGGCAACATCTTGAAGGAATCAATCAACACCATGCAAGCAAGGCAGACATGAAGTTGTTCTTGTTAAGGTATGGTTTTTTTTTCTCTATTGATACATCAGTTTAATGGAATCAATAAGATCTTGGTTCAGGGATATTCGAAAATGGTTTCGAAAACTTCTGCTGCGCTTGATCCCCGAAATCCAACAGTGGTAGGAGAGCAAGGTTTTTTTATTCTATTATACTTTAAAAGACTGCTTTCTTCTAGTATATGTGATATACTTTATAAAGCATGCCTAATGGTTTATGAATTGAAATATATATCATATGTTTTAAACTCGTTGATGTATGGTGGTTGTGGCGCTACATTAAATTCTTGTTTACGAAAAAGGCCATGGCAGCCCATGTGATGGGGGCATGGCTAGGCCGTAGGAGGCGCATGGTATGTAGATGCTAGTGCGACATTGACATGCACTGTAGATCGCCAGCGCCGAAATAAAATCCCACGCGGATAAGATATATATATATATATATATATATATATATATATGTAATTATCATCAATCCTGGATTCTTGGATAATTAATGACGCATTACTCCTAAAATTTAGGTGATTCACGCCTTCTCATACGTTGTATGTGATACAAGTAAATAAAATTCTGGATTTGATCAAATAAAGCATCACGATATTATATGTAAAGTTGTTTCCTTGATTTAATCAAATAAAGCATCATATAGGCCATGCTGTGACAAGTGTTTGATTTGTACGTGTAACTTTCGACATGCAAATAAGGTGTGATCCTGAATAGGCTCATGTTGCATGACACAACACGGTGATGACATTGGTTTTGCAATTAATATTATTTTATTTAGTTGATTTGATTAACTTGGAAAATTTAATTAATGATGATATGCATGATGAAGTTTTCCTTAAGGATTTGTAGCAACGAATCAAATTGTGACTGGGACTGATAATTAATTGGTTAATTATGAAGGTGTTTGTTAATAATCAATATTAAATTAGTTTAAATAATTTTATTAAATTAATATGAATTATTAATATTTATGGGTTAAAATTTTATCAATATATGATGAAGAATTAAGGGCTCGGCTATGTGCAACCCACAATTTACTATGTGCAAACCACGTGTGGATGAAGGCACCACATAAGATAGTTTTAGTTCCCAAAATACCCCTGGTCTTATGCACCCCACAATTTCAAAAATCAAGCTTGGGCGCTACTGCGAAGAAGAATGAGAGAACCCATAGGTCAGTCGTTGTTCGTCATCATCTTCACATCCACTCATCAATTTTCGCTCTCCCCTCTCACACTAGGTTTTCCTTCCAGGTGGTGGTCGGAGGTGTTTGTGTTGTCGAAGTGCGTCACAACCGACTTCATCTTCGCTTAAGTCGAGTTTGTAAGGTAAGATTTAGTTTGGTTTTCGTTCAAATTTGTATTCTTATGTGTTTGTTGTGGTGTGTGGTCGAATTTGAATGGGGCTTATTGTTTTGATTTTCGAAACTAGGTCGAATACAGTGGTCGATTTGTGCGTTTTTTATGGAATATGATTTTTTTTTATCGATTTTGCTTGTTGTGTATTTGTTGGTAATTGTTTTTTATCGAACTTGATGGACGATTTGTGTTTGATTGATGATCCTCACTGGTTCGGTAATACATGACAAAATAATAATGCACTATTTGGTGAACGCTGTCTGAGTAAGGCATGCTTATTCGATTTTAGCTGACCGAATTGCACATGAAGTATTGGACATGTCTTGCTCGGTTGTGGGTGACCAAATTTTGCTCTTTCATTATGTCCACAGTAACCGAACAACACAGTAAATTTTGTAAATTTGTTGTTCGGTTGTAGTTGACCGAACAAAACATTTGTTTGACATAGTTTGTCCAATACTTGAATGCTGATGGGAAATGGTTGTTAGTTCAGTTTTTTGTTTTTGTGGAGCAATTTAAGGTTGGTATGTATATGTTTGTCATTGTTTGATCAATTTTGAAGGTCGATCACAAATAACATTCCAAGATTTACTCACTCTATCTACCATTATCGAGTAAGCATGAGTTGGTCAATGAATTGAGACCTAGCTAAGTATTATAGGTCTGTCATGCAAAACCAAATAGTAGATTTTAATTCGGTCAATGTTCACCGAATAGAGTATTATTTTGAAAATTAGCCATATAATGATCGAGTGTTAATGCTTGGTAATATATGTGTCATTGTCATAGGTATGGCATGTACGAAGACGACTGAGGCGCCCAAGAATATTGAACAAGAGAAAGAGAAGACTGCGAATATGGGTGAGCAAGTGGGGATGAGAGCTCAAACTGCATCTTACAGGAAAGAGAATGAGTTGCGAAGGGGTACGGGAGCTAGTAAAAAAGATGGTGACTTAAATGATGGAGCAGCCGCAACACAACCTTCATATTTGGTAGGCCAACAATTGGGAATTCGTATGAGCCAAACAACTTCGGTTGAACCATCTTCTTCTGTGGCAACTAAATCGAATCGGGGAGAAGGAAGCGAACAAGAAAGTGACAAAAACACCGAAGAGAGAACTGAAAAAAAGTAATGAAAGTAGTACTAAAACTAAGGGTGAAAATGGAGAAAAAGGTGGAGAAGGAGATGAAGATGGAAGTGGAAATGAAGGAAAAAGCGGTGGAGGACATGTATCAACAAGTGGAAGTGGAAGTGGAGGTGGAAGTGAAAATGATAATGAAGAATAAGATGAAGGAAGTGAAAGTGGGGGAAATGATGAAGAAGGTCAACGTGAAGATGGAGAAGAATCTGAAGAAGAAGAAGAATAAGTGGTGGAAGTGAGGTCCAATGCTAAGGCCCGTGGGAAGGCTAAGTTTGGACCATCAGACAAAGTGGTGGCCAACGACAGTTCCAAACCCTTTCCAAGTGGGCCAACAAATCATGAGTTATTGACAAGTTTCAACAATCATGTCGCCGCCGCCGTGCCATACAAAATAACAAGACATATTTACAATATTTTACCTTTAACAATAATTTCACGTAATTGTAACATGAATATTTTTTTATTTTCATTTTGAAAAAGTTTGGTCTTAGTTATTTGTTTATGAAATTCTAACCATATTTTTTATATTATTTTAGGAGCGGCCATTGCTTAGATGTATGAATCATTGCCTTCAATTGTCACAGTGGGATTTAGAGAATTGTCACCTAAACACCAGTCGACTAAAGAGTATTATTTAAGCATATGGGTTGAGTGCACTTTCCACTCGCTCCTACAAGCAGGCATAGAAGACGCTAATATCGGTTTTTGTGGAGAGATGGCAGCCGGAGACTAACACATTTCACCTTGCTTTCGGTGAAATGTCGATCACACTGAAGGATTTGAGCATGTTGTTGAAGATTCTGTGATGGGTAAATTTGTTGAGTGTGACACCATCTCCAGGAATGAAGTGGTCAAGTTGGTGAGTACGACTCTTGATGTGACGAAGAAGGAAGTGAACGAACAAGTAAATAAGGATTTGAAACCTAACAAAGCCTTGCTAAAGGGGAAATGGCGACGTAAACCAACATCGTCTATGAAAGGTAAGGAGAAGAAGATTGTAACGCCCAAGGTTTAGTGCACTACCAATTAAAAGTGTACTTTTGGTACTTATTAAGATGCACTCTCTTTATTGACAAGACATCTACATTAGTCCCCGTTAACCTTCTAAAGCTGGTGAAGAACTTGGATGAGATTCATAGATAAGGGGATATAGCTTTGGCTTACTTGTATCGCCAATTTGGATCGGAGACTCAGGTCAAAGTATGCTAGATCGTAGGATATATGACGTTGCAGGAGGTGTGTTTGGCATAAATTCATTTAAATTGAGTTTTGTCATGGCAAGATCACTTACTAGCGGCAAGATTTAGGGACCGTGCATGACAGTTCCATGGGATACGACTAGTGATTACATGGCCTGGTTCAATGACATCTCTACCCATTCATTGAAAATCCAGAGAGGACCACAGTCGACAACGAAAAAAATGTTGACATCTATGATGTGAGTTGTTTATTGGTTTTTAGGACTTATATTTGTCTGAGCTTATAATTTGAAATGTTAAATATAATTGATATGAATATTTCTCCCCATGTTTGTCTAGTACGTTCGAAAGGCTGTCGATGTCATAAAGGCTTGGAAGGCGTTGCTGCCTCGTGAATCATATAAGGTACCCACGGTCAAGATGGTGGACGATGCGCTGAAGCTCCTCATGATGCTCGGTTCTCCTACACCCTCCCAACCTGCATGCAAACCAGCTGAAGGTGCTTCATTTTCAAAGCATAAGGCAACGTCATCGGTACCCTCACCTTCCAAAAAAAAGGACAAGAAGACGAAGAAATGATTTGTGGCTGAACTGATTATTTGACTTGTACTGTACATGATTATTTGACTTGTATTGTACGTGATTTTGTTAAAGAATCACTACAAAAAAAAGCAAATCGAAAACGGAATTAGAAAGGGAAATAAATTCCGTTGCTAAAAAAAATAAGTTAGAGACGGAATTGAGACGGAAAAATTAGAGACGGAATTGAGACGGATCAGAGACGGAAATAGAGACGGAAATAGAGACGGAATTAAATTCCGTCTCTAAAAAATGGCGCCAACATTCCCACCAAAAATTTCATTTTTCATGACCGTTCATCAAATCTTGGGATTTGTGCATCACATCTCGAGATGATTCCCAACCCCCCACCCAACACACACACACACATACACACACACACACACCCACAAACCAAAAGCCCTAAATCCCAAATCGTCTCGTCTCTCCGTCTCTCTCTCTCGTGGTCTCTCCGTGCCGTCTCTGCTCTTCGATCTGTCGATCGTCTCGTCTCTCCGTCTCTCTCTCTGTGGTCTCTCCGTCTCTTAGTCGGTCACGGCTCTCCCTTCTCTCTCCGGTCACCGCTCTTAGTGCGTTCTCTCTCTGCTCACTATGCACACCTTCTTCTCCACTTATTGAGTTTCAATATAACCTCAACAGGCAACAATGGACTGCAACAATAACAACAACATGATGAGGAAACGCCGAGACAGGGCCATCCCAGGCAACCCCACAATCCCAAAGAAACCCAACAAGAAAACTATGTGTCTTCATCATCTTCATCATCAATGGCGGCAAAAAAGCCGTGGGTGGAAGAAAACCAGGTGAGAGATGCGGGGTGGACGAGCTGTTGGCGGAGTCCAGGCTACGATGTGAGGTCATCGGACATGGCCGAAGTGGCGCAGAAGATCGAGCGACTAGAGATGGTGATGGGGAATGGTTATGTGGAAGACATTTCCAACCTCTCCGTTGACGATGCTTTGTCTACTACAACCCTTTGGATCTCTCTTCTTGGCTCGAATCCATGCTTTCTGAAATCAATCCTCCCGAATTCGGTTCTTCAACAACAACAACAACAACAACAACAACAACAACAACAACCACCGATACCTTTGCCTTCCCCCGAGATCCGCCCGATCTACGACGAACCCACTCGTCGAATTACGATCTCGAGCGCCATCCCGGGCGAGATCGTGTACGGTGAAAGAACAAAGAATAAGAAGACCAAGTACGAACTCAATCATCATCATCATCATCAACAACAACAGTTAGTGGTTCCAGATTCTTGTTCGTCTTCGTCAACATCTGCTGGGGTTTCGCAATCGGGTTCATTGGTGGTGGTGGTGGTCGATTCACAGGAAACAGGGGTCCGATTGGTTCACACGCTGATGGCCTGCGCGGAGGCGGTTCAGCAAAACAACCTCGCCGTCGCGGAGGCTCTGGCGAGTCAAATTGGGCCTCGGTGGCCTCAGCTCATCCAAGCATTGTCTGAGCTCGCGTCCCCTCTCGCCTCCGTCAACGCCGCTGTCCTTGCCGACGCCAGAGCCCTCGCATCTGCCATCTCTCCATCGTTGATGCTCCGTGATCTTCTTCAAGTCACCCGTCTCCTTGATCAACGATATTGGTAACTTCATGTTTCCTTGCTCTGTTTCCATTCTTGATTTTTTTTTTCTTGTCGACACCAGTTGTGTTGTAAGTCATCACTCTCTTCGCTTAGGGCTTGAGAAAAAAGGTGTTTACTACTTTATCCAATTGAGGCTATGTTGTTGTTGTTGTTGTTGTGTAATTATTTTAAAATTTTCTCTGCAAATGGATAGCTTGTGTAATATTAGTTCCATGTTGCTTGGAGGTTACAAACTTAAATTCGACAAAAAATTCTTTGTGATGTTGGGAAACCTTTGAATGTTTATAGCCCTCGACTTTCACCCGTTATATAGAAGACACTATGCAGGATTTATCTAGATGAAAACTAGAGAGGTTTCACATTATGTCACAGGCTACAAAAAAAAATTTGTTTTGTTTTTCGAACAATTGAAGATTCTATGATTCTCGTATTGGAAACTGTAACGTTCGACTTCTTGACGTTAAGTGTATTTTTAGGATGTTAGAGTTAAGCTTTGGGTTGTTAGATTAATTATTGTTATTGGGTTAAGTTTGTAATGCTTCATTGATTAGTAGTTGAGTCTTATCAGTTATCGCTGATTCGCTGTTGAATTTCTATTGTTAACTTGTTGTATTATTGTGTGAAGAGATTTAACGAAAATGCATCTTCTCTTGCTACTATCTTTTAAGAGTTCCCATCATTTCTGCTATTCTCTTTATGATTAAATTGTGCATAGTCTAGTTCCATGGTTCTAAAGACTTGTTCTTATTTCGAGTACAAGAAGCTGTTTGTAGCTTGCGAGAATGAGGTTGTCTACTTGATCTGTTTTATTTTCACCGAATTTATTAGCATCGTGGAAACTCTATGTCTTGTTATTTGTTGCTGATTTTATTTTCGTGTCTTGCGAGACAAAGTTATTGGGTCGATGCTTTATTATATCTTAACAACGGGTTCGGACAAAACATTGGGAGAAGAATATTGCGACATTACTCGAGTGTGTCTCTCTGTAAGCTTTTTATCAATTATTCTTGGATACTAAGTTTACTCAAGGCCACTTTTGGGTTATGTTTTAAGAAATGAATAATGGAGTCTGATGTGAATTAAATATGTGTGTTTCTGTGGTTTTATAGTGTCTTCAAATATGTCAATGAGGTGTGTGGGTGAATGTCATTGCAATTTCCCTTGGGACCTGCTGATGAAAATTTGTTCTTTGGCTTAATTCTTTTTTGGAACTTTGTAGGAAACTGATAGGCTTAGACAAGTGATTGAGAAGGAAATGCTAAAAGTCGAGGTAAGTTTGTTCTTCCCAAAATGGCTTGTATTTTTTCCACATGACCTTATTAAATGTGTAAATTCACAAATGTTTAGTTTAGTTAACAGTTCCATGCTTAATAGAGTTGTCTAATGACTCTGCTCGTTGTATTGTTGAAATAGAGCATTTTGACTTAAAACATAAGCCATAAACCAAAGATAGAGATGGGCAAAACATTGGTTAAATATTTAAGAGAAAGAAGTAGTTAAGCAATTCTACCCATTAACCAAAGATTGCTTTTAGTCTCTTAAAAAATTCATAAGATACTACTTTGAGAATCAATGAAAAATATTTAAAATTGGTCTTTGGTTCTTGAAAGTTAAAAAAGCTCAGTTTGAAATGAGATGAGTGAGCTTATGATAAATTTTGTAGCTCGTGAAAGTGGATTGATTGAAAATAGTCTTATGAGTTTTTTGGTCTATCTATGAGGTAGCATATTTTTGTTTTCTTATATGTTTTTAGAAAATGAAGATAAAAGTGAAAATGACAAACATTGCTATCTTCCTCCTACTGGATTGGTAAGAATTTAATTTACTTAAATCAGTATATGCAGTGTTTATCATCGTTTGTGGATTCTTAAATCTCAAATGAATTAATGTTAATCTTTTTGCTTGTTAGTAGACTTTGATGGTCGAGTGCAGGGATCGTCACTATAAGTTCGATGTGAGTCATTGCTCTTCTACCTTAGCTCTATCTCCTATGATGCTTATGTCCCTGAAAAATTTAAGTTCAACTATTCAATTATTAAGTTGTTTCAAATGTCCCTTGGGCAATGCGGTGGTGTTGAAGAACATCTCAAGACTTTTCGATTGATAATTCTTTTTGTGCATATTTATAGGATTGTATGTTTTCTTTTTTGTGGTTGTTGAACAATAGGATTGGTGGTTTTGTGAATACTTAGAAATTTGGAGCATTTGTAATACTATACAATTTTTTTGGATATATATCTTTTTCAATTTTTGATTTTTACATTTTTTTCTCTCAATTGAATATTTGTTGATATATATTGTCGATGTATGAATGTCAAATTTTGTTTTTTTGGGGGATGTTAGCACCCCCAAGGAGTTGTTGGAGGGGTGCAGGCGATGATTTTTATTATATATTGGCAGGTTAAATGTGCTTGGATTGAGACCTATATATGTAAGACTTTAAAAACTAAACAAAAATGAAAATTAGAGACGGAAATAGCAACGGAATCTTTGGATTCCGTTGCTATTTCCGTCTCTAATTTTCGTTTATGTTAGATACATAAATCAGAAACGGATCAAATTCTGTCTCTGATTCGTCTCTGATTAGCAACGGATCAGAGACGGAAATAATCAAAAACGAAATTTATTCCATCTCTAATCAGAAACGGAATTAGAGACGGAATAAATTCCGTTTCTGATCCGTCTCTAAATCAGAAACGGAATCGCATTCCGTTTCTGATTGAATTAGCAACGACGTTGTGTTCCGTTTCTGACTGCAATTAGAGACGGAATTTTAACAAATCAGAGACGGAAATTTCCGTTTCTGATTTGCTGTTTTTTTGTAGTGAATTAATTTGTTATACAATTAACTTGGTTTTGTTTAGTACATTGTGTTTAGTATTTTTTTGAATTTAAATGTGCTTGCTTTGGATTAAAATAACAGTCAACTGCGTTGCTCAACTAGATTCAACCAAACCATAATCGACTGTTCGACATTCAATGACTGTATATATATATATATATATATATATATATATATATATATATATATATATATATATATATATATATATGTTTTTTTGCTCGATGAATAACTACTGAATAAAATGTTAAACTCTTTGAACTTGAGGTTTGGTCACTTGTGACCGAACTATTTGTGTTTGTTTGTTTTACGGGTACCGTGTAAATGAACATTACTCGGTCAGTATAGGCCGACTAATCATTGTTGGTTAAAGTAAATTGTTTCTTCAGTCAGTGACAACTGACTAATTGGTTGTTTAGTCATATGTTGATGACCGAATAGAAAAAACTTATATGGGATTGGAAAATTGAACATAATAACAAGGCATGTATTTCATTATTTGAACTGTGTGCACTAAGTTTGTACAAAAGAAATTTAGTGTGTGAAGAATATACAAAAAATAAGTGACTTTTCTAACTATACGTCATGCATCGAATATATAAAAAATGAACGTGTCCAATATGACAGATGACATCTTCTATACATGATTATAAATTATCTTCTGTACATGATTATAAAGTCTATGATATTAAGGATATACAAAAAATCAATTCCATATGGACATAAGTAATGTCAAGGTGTACCCAAGTCGACGTTAATAAGAGGACCATCTTAAGAATGCACACGCGATGGTTGGTTTTCCCAATTCAAATTCTCGGCCCATGGTAATGCTGCTAGTACTATATTTTTATCCCACCCCAGATACAGTTGAGGAAAACAGGCATCAAACTTGAACAATACCTGTACAAATGTACAAAAATAGTGAACAAAAAATAAAGTTAGATACTATAATAAAAAGGAAAAAATCTAATCACTTTACCCTCATAAAATGATTTCCATTAACATGTGTGATCCCAATTACAACCTGGTCAGTCATATTCCATGGTGGTGCGTCCCTAAGTGGAAGAAATGTCATATTGTCTAACAGTGATAGAGACATTACAATGACGTTGTAATATGTAGCAATCACGAGACTCATTTCAAACATACACATCTACTTGGCCAAAGGAGCATCCTTGGTTTCGTTATACCATTGCATAGATAGGATAATTTTATCAAACTGATCATTCCCAAAGATCAAGCACTAAAGATCGATATGGTCATGAAGCTCCCAGTACAAATCATTAAGGACTTGTATCCATACACCATCTTCATTACATCCTAAATTGCTGCGACAACACGATAACCACAATTACCATATCTTCTAACATCATCAACCCTCTCAATATAATCAAGACATCCTTTAGGGGCGACACAGCGATAAGTCTCCTTAGTAACATTCTGCATACAGGTACAAGTTGTATGGACCATTGTAGGCACTTGCCGCGTAGGCTTGATCAGTATCAATTTAGGATGGAGGACATACTCATGGTGGGATGGATTTCTTTTGGTGGATGCATCATTCTCTTTAGCCTTAGTCACATTTATCATCTTGGTTGTGATGCATATCTTCTTGTTTTGATGCCTTCTGCCCCTTATCTTAATTTTTCCTTTGGAACCATCAACGACGAGGATGAGGGACAACTAATCTCAAGGAGTTGTTGCACAATCCTCACGCGTGAATCCTCATTATCCACACTTGCAAACCTTTCAATGACCCTTTGAATTCCCTCTTTAGAATTGTATTCTGTTCGACTCACGGCTTGCTTAGGATTCATGCTCAACTTTTGCCAATGTAGGTGAACATCTTTAAGTGGTATTAGCGAACCATCCAATTGATGAGTTATAATTTCATGGGCAT
This sequence comes from Stephania yunnanensis, assembly GCA_039657365.1. Lineage (NCBI taxonomy): Eukaryota > Viridiplantae > Streptophyta > Magnoliopsida > Ranunculales > Menispermaceae > Stephania > Stephania yunnanensis. The sequence continues at coordinate 43,809,203 of CM077585.1, read as the reverse complement.
ATGAAAGCCTGTAGGTCATACGCAAAACAAAACCAAATATAATTGGATCTGTCCCAATATTTTTTGCGCGATCGACCTCATTGTGAATTTTAGCTAAAACAAATTGCGAAACAAAGCCTCATAACATACGATACAATGTATAACCAAACTCGTGTTGCACGACATTCAAACTCGTCTCAAAAGATGCCTTGATAGCATTCCCTTCAACCAAACTATTAGAAACTCCTCACGAATCCTCGAAGTTCCCTAGAGAATTTTCAAGACGTTTTTTAAAAGGGCATTATGTGCACTTTCGACTCTCCCGATCGTAAAATGTCCAAGGTGGAATGTACGGTCTGTCCATGCTTTAACAAACTTTTCTTTGTATTCCCTAACCTATATGTCCATCAAGTAATCAAGAAATCCTTTAGACAAGCATATTTGGTGGCCAAATTCGACATCCTCATGTTAAACACATCTTCGGAAGTGGTGTTCATCAAAGCATTCCATCAAGTCAAAAAAAGGTTGAAGTCTACGTTCCGTTTAAAATATTTTTCCCCTTCCCTGCCATGGACTTATTAATGTGCCAAGTACATGAAGGTGAGTCGATATGGGAAAGACCATCTAGATTGGTGTCATTAATCCCAACTTATCAATAAGTATCACATGTGGTTTGGGCCATCCATCCATAAGATGATTAAAGTTCTCCAACACCCAAATATAGTTGTATGTCTTTTCTAATGACAAAAATGAAGAACCAATAGCAAACGATAACGTAGTTGACGTCATACTAATGATCTCTAGCAAAAACATTCGATATTTGCTGGTTTTGTACGTGCAATCGAATAGCAAACCCATGGGAAACATCTTAGTAACTTGATAAAGTTGGGATAAGCCCAAAACAAGTTTGTCACCATATTCGTTCCCTCCAGGTTTCCTATGCCACGAGAGATAATCATTTGTGTCAAGCAAATGCACTAGTTGTTGCATTTGTGATATCCCTGCAGCCTCATCAAACCTAATTCTTTGCATGGTTGATGAATTTGGTTCTTCCATGTTCTCTACCCTCTTCTTTATCAGTGTACAAAATCTCTCTAGACATGAAATTTCCATCCATCATTTGTACCACCACATCACGTGCTTCCGATTGTAATGGATGTGCGTATGAGTGACCCTCCATATTAGAGACTATGTCGTGATTATGTCGCCCACACACCACTATCACACACTATAACCGATCTTTGTGTTCCTTGATATTTGTTGCAAAAAGATGACCACATTTTTTGGTCTCACATTTGGGTCTTGTTGTCTCCTTTAAAACCTCCCCATGTTCATCAAACACAATTCTTTTCTTCACAATGTTAGCATCTTTACTAGCTTTCAATTTTTTAACTCTTTAAACATCACCCCTATAACTACCCAACCTCTTCGCATCCCATCTTCACCCTTCCACGACGACGACCATCACCCCATGCATAGGACCTTTTGTGATAATAATCATTCTTTACTATATCCCTAACTTTGAATCTATTTAACTGACTCAACTTTACTTCTAAATTTCATGTCTGTTATGAAGTCGTTGGTGTAGTTAAAATAGGTAGTATAATCTAAGTTTCCCTTTAAAATGAAAAATCACAGTATTAAATTATATGCTTAAACAAAGAAGATAAAAAAATTCCAAAAACTCCCCAATTTACTTCAATCGATCTTATCGGATCGGAGAAAATCCACCTGTTCAGTTGTAAGTGACCGAACGAAACAATGTAGTTTGTTCAGTGTTGACCGAGTTATTACTTTTTTCGTGGTGGCTACTTATTGAACCAACCTTTGCCAACTCTTCCATTCTCATTCGACATGTACCTGACCGAACATATAACATCTACTCGGCCCTGCTTGGCCGAACCATAGGCGAAAACTATGGTTTAAAAAATAAAAAAATAATAAAAACCACAGAAAAATCAACAATTACTTCTCCATGTTTGACATCTGCTTCTCCTTCACGTCCATCCTCCATTACTTATGATAAATTGCCACGAACAATGCAAACAAACAAATCCCTATCAATAAACAAAAATTTGTTCAAACCCTTTCAAGTCCATACCGAAATGATCAAATACACAATATACCAACAATAACTATGACAACATCGACTCTTACAATGGTAGTCGGCTATGAAAAATAGAGTTTGCTTCGCCGGTTGTCCTCGCCGATTGTCGGAGGGGATCGTCGGAGTTGATGTTTGATCAATGTGCGAGGTGCACAACGATGGGTAGAAAATGGTATGAGAGTGATTGTGAAAGGGTGAGGGGTAATGAAGTCATTTCATTTAGGGTATTTTTGTAAATAGAGTGAAATTTTCTTAGTAGTTTGCACATAGTAAATTATAGGGTGCACATAGCTAGTCCGAAAAATCACGATATTTTATTATGAGATAATAATTATCCAAAGCCCTTAACCCTACAATAGGTGCCATACATCTTGACCCACCGCCAGCTATCAGGCTTGCGAAATCCCATCTAACGAATCAAAATGAAAGAAAATTTTCTCCATTTTTGAATAGAAATTTTAATTTCTTGATCTAAATTCATTTAATGATGCGGTGTACATGAAATTGTTTACTATTTTATTTATGATCTTTATTCTCTGCATTTTGGTATATATGATATTCCATAATAAAATAGATGGAAGAATTAATATTCATAAAATACGGAAAATGATCATAAAAATTTATTAAAATGATCATAAATCTTCTAGGTATAGATATTAAACTCCTAGTAACACTAATCTTGAGTAATTATGATCAATCATTGAGAAGGATAAAACAATTTCTAAGATTAATTTCCTTGTTTTAATTGAAAAATTGATAAAAGTTATCAACCATAAAAATAAGTATTTATGTCTTAGACTCTTGTAAATGGTTGAGAACCTATTAATATATCTTTATGTTTGGAACATGAAAAATTATAGTAATTATCTCAAAAGGCTTGAATCTTCATATGCTAAAAGTTGGCAGTAGATTTGATTTGTAATTCATCAAAATAGTTTTGAACGGTATAATATTAATGCCATGGAGAAATTTGTTTACAGTTGCATATAATGTTTAAAACTGTAAGAAAAAATATTAAAAAAAGACGGGCATTTGACATATATTTGATGGTTTGTAACATAAAGGAACTTAATAAAGAAAGATAAAGGGAATGTAAAAGCTATCAAAAGTGTTTGTGTCGGGCACAAAAACCTTAGTTGTGAGCTAGACTTTGCCCAGTTCAAAAGATAAGCCTTAAAGAACGGATTTAGTTATTCATAGAATAGAATTGTTCATTTTATAATGAATTATAAATCTTATCGGGAAGACATAATTTTGAAATGTTGTAAAAATTTCAAAATAAATATATAAAAAAAAATCACTTGGCAAACTATAAACATACTTTGATGAGATCAAGGTGGATAATATTTAAGCCAAGAGACTTAATGACCATATTTGAAATTATGGGATTGTCTTGCAATTAACTCCGGTAGGAACGTCATCTGAGAAATAATATTTTAAGAGAAGAAATCAAACTATATATGATATAATTCGATTTATGATGTGTTACACGACGTTCTTATGATGTCCTATTGAAGCTATACTTTAGAAACCACTGAACTTTACAATAAACCTTATATTCTTTAAAGTGGTTGATAAAATTCTATATATTATATGAAATAAAAGGGCTTAGTTTGCCTTTTCTTAAGATTTGAGGCAGCGAGACTTGCGTAAGATGCTAAGTCACATAAAGTTTGATGTCTAAGTCATTTAAGTCTATTTGTGATTGATCATTATGATACTATTTTATACAATTGAGACTAAATTGCGTGTTGCTCAAAATGATGTCTTTCTAAATAAAAAGTTTATTTTAAAGACATTATCGGGAATCAAATAAATCTTGAAATGTTCAAAAGCCATAAATGAGAACTGAACCACTTTCGGATGCTTAATAAAGTCTTAAACTAGTTGAGTATATAAAAGTAACATATATCTTTTAAACAATTAGAATAATAAGAAACTGGCCAGACAAATCTGGAACTCTTTGTTATTGACAATTTGTGATATATTTTGATATTGGATTAAAATGAATCACCACTTATCAAGATACATGTATCATCTAGATTTGATGTAGAGACTAAGTGTTATGAACTCTGAATTTTAATTCATGTATGTTATCCAAGATTGGAACTTGAATTATTTACTTGAAAGTAGTATGACCATTGGATGTAAATGAGTTAAAGTGACATGAAAAACAAAAGATTCATACTTAAATGCATGTATCAAAAAATCTAAATCTATATCAAAGTGTTGATTATGATAACATCTTTCACTGGTAGCTAAGCTAAACTTCTAGAATTTTATTGTCATTACTTCATAGTTTGACTATAAGATATTAAAAACGAGTATCAAGATAGCATTGTTCTATGCTCTATAAAGGTGTGTTTGACACAATTTAAAGGTTTTGATTATCTTGAGAATTTTGATGAAATAATCAATGAATTAAATTCATTGAATCGAAGATAGACCTTATGTATACACAAAAGGTAGTGGGAGCGCAATTATATTTCTGAATCTGTATGTTGATGATATATTATTCATTGTAAACCACATCCTAACCTTGCGAATGTCAAGTCTTGGTTAAAGAAAGTTTCTAAATAAAACTCTTAGACAATTAGGCTTATATCCTTGTGATATAGATATATAGAGATAGATGTAAGAGGCTAATTATTTTAAATTAGAGTGCTTATATAGGCAAATAACTGAAAAGGTTTTCAATGTACATGATTATTAAAAGAATTTGTATTTATGTCTTATAACATAAGTCTCTGCAAGACTCAAAGTCTTAAGACAAATGATGAGCGTGACAATATGAATAAGATTTCATACGCATTAGCTTTGAGAATCATCACATATGTTATACTTTGCTTTCAACTCGATATGTCATATGCTTTGAGCAAAACATACATATTTATCATAGATTCCAATGAAGATAACATGATATTTATTGATAACATTCTTAAGTACTTCAGAAGCACCTGGGAGATATTGGATTTGCATAGATTTGAAATATATTAGTCTTGTAAATGTTTGTAAGATGCAAATTTTCAAGCTAATATAAAATATTAATAATTGCAATATGGATTTGTGTTAACTTCATAGGAATGAGTTGGAAAATTTTTAAACTCACTCTAACAAGTTATATAACATAAACCGAGTTTTTACCGCCATTTGATGTAGTCTAAGAAAATGTTTAGATCATAAGGTTCATGATTAAATAAGGTGTGATTCCAAGTATTGGAAATAACGTTGGCTTTTATTATAAAATCAATGGACAAATTTAGGTTATGGAATGTAAATCACGCTATAGATTTAAGCAATCTCTCGAACGTTTTTGCCTCATAAAAGACATAACGTAAAGATTTGCAAAACATCAATAACAAACAAAATAGCAGATATATAGACGAACTTTTTCTACTAAGAACGCAATAAGGTCACTTAGTATTGGATATGTATAGGATTGGACCTAGTGTAAGTGGCAGATGCTAGGGAACGTGCCCTAGGCCAATTCTGTAAATGTTGTTTAACTATTATAAGTAGATGCATTTTTCTTTTATAATAGTACCCATGAATAATAATTGTATTATTCTAAATGTCCTTGGTCAATTATTATTGTGAGAACAATAACAAATAAAGACTAGTATGAGTCTTGATTGATAGTCATGTGATGATTATGTGTATATGGATACAGATAAAGATCATAGGTATCTGTTGAGAACAGATGTTGGACAAACCTGCTATGAGAACGCTACATGGTCAATGTCATAAGTGTTTCTCATGATAGTCATATCATTTAGTCATTTGACTTGAGATCACCAAAGACTCTAACATTAAACTCATAATGATTTGAAATAATTAAACATCATTTTTAACCGGATGATTATAAAAGTTATGATTGGTCATTATCTGACTAATGTGTAGATGTTGTTTGATCAAAATGGAATTTTTCTCTCTCTTTTAGAAAGATATATCTATTGGGCCCTTCGATATGTTGGGCTGATAAATTACCATGCTTGGTGAATTGATTGGATCTATGTCACTTGACAATTTCAGTCTACTCGGAGATCGAGATTAGTAAATTGAACTATAAGGCTGGCATTCCATGTCATATGTTCAATCAAAAAGATATTGTGTAATAAAGGGATATGATATACATTGTCTATTAGGTTGTATCGATTTATTGATTTTTGTGCAACTTGGGTAGTCATAATGTCTTGCTAGAGGTCGCTTATGACTTGTGTACCAAAATGGTTTTGGTTCACTGCCAATGTTATATGAACCTATTGGGTTGCACATAAAGAATGAATTTGTGCGATTTAATATTTTCTGGGTTATTGAATTTTATTTGATAAAATTCATTTGAAGATTCTCATTAAGTGTCCAAGTTTAACTAGGATTCAAAAGTCTCAGATATTTCTAGCGTGACTAAAAGTTATCTCTTGGTAAATCCTATTTTGAATAGGACTCTAATTGAAATTATAGTATGAGTTTAATTATTATTTAAGTTTTAGATAAATTACAACTCTTATTGGATTAGTAATTGTTGATTATCAATGACTATCCTTTTTAGAGTTGGACTTTATCTAAAACTTTATTTGGAGTGTGACTAGGAGATGAAGTTCTTTTGCAACCAGACCTATTGTATTATAAATAAGACAATAGGGTCAGAGTTGTAGAAGAGAGATTTTTCTAAAGAGTTTTTTGTGAGAACTTTTGTTCTAGAATTTTAGGGCTATCACTTTGGATCGTGATCGTCCCTTTGTGTGTGCATTTTTGATAAAGGAAATTCATATATGGCAGTGTCTTGAATGAATCGATCAACACTAAGCAAGACAAACATGAAGTTTTTCTTGTTAAGGTATGGTTTTTTCTCTATTTGTACATCAGTTTAATGGAATCTATAAGATTTTGATTCGGGGATATTCAAAAAGGGTTTCGAAAACTTTTTCTCCCTAATAAAGAAAACATAAAAAATCAAGTGCAGATTGTTAAACATGAAACTAAAACTCTTTTGTTTTTTAATAAACTTAAAAATAAATTGCTAAAAATAAAATCTTAACAATTTTAGTAACCGCAAGTATAACGGTTCAATTTTAGTAATAATGTGATCAACAAAGGTTGATTACAAATATCATTCATCTGGGAAAGGTATATTTGGACACAAGTCACTTAGTTGAACTCACTCTATTGTTAAGAAGGTCTATTTTGTTTTGATTTAACTAAACTAATCTATTCTATAAAATAATGTAAATTAACTTGTGTTCTAATATTGAGAAAACTTTAGTTCACAACTTCACATAAGTAATGAGTTATTATGCTTCCCTTATCATACTGCATTCATCTTGATTATGTGTGTGCAATACTTAATTAGAATAGAAAGATTTTATAATATTCACTTCTACCCACTGTCGTGGAGAAAAAGACCCTAACATGCAAACTAGAACTTCACCTATAATTGTGAAAAATATAAGTCTCACATAACATTAAGTTCCAAATCTGTAGACTCATAACCACTTAAGTTTACTATTTGTGCGTCTCTAATCAACAACTATCAATGGATATTATATATTTTACGGTTGTATTACTCATATTCGGCTTAAAAGCTCCAATGGCCATGGTAACTCCTAAAACCTCTAATCAACAAACATATGATCAAGATGTTCATAGAATTACGCATAGAATCAATAGAAATTTTAACCATTGCACTTTTTAACATTATAATGCATTCATACTTCCTTTAGTATAGTATTTATACTATAAGATCCATTGATCCCTAAGATAAATAAGCTACTCACTCATCATTGAAAAAAACCTCATACAATTCATAAATCTCATTAAAATCAGAGATTAAACTAAATATTACCTTTAATTGAATCAATGAAACAAAGATTAAATTGCAAAATAGGAGCCTTTAATGTTCTTCTCCAAAGATTTTCTCAATACTTAAAACAAACATAAAACTATGATATTTAGTTGTAAACTATTGCTCTTGGTCTATTGTGGTTAGTTTACCACGTTCTAATACCAATTTATACTCCCAAGACTTCTAAGAATACAATTATAAATCATAATTAGCAATTTCAAATGAACTAAAATTCAAAGATTTTCTATTTTTATTTCTTGGAGTTGTGTGTAAGTGATATACGCTCCCTGTGTAAAGTTACATCGCCGCTACTGAGCGTCAACCTTGTATGTGTATTTTCTCCTCACAGTACCCTCGGCTCTCTTTGTGTAACTACCCTACGTCGTATGTGTTATTCCAAGTGTCGCTACTATGTTAAGTGTACTACTTCTCTGCTTTGGTCTCCGTGTCTTCTTCATGCCTTGCCCGTGCCTTGTGCTCATTTCCTACAACGTTAAGTGTTTATGCCATAAAGTCAAGTGTGCTTTTGGTTTTTTCTCCTCATTTCATCATGAAATCACTTTTGTATCTCTTTTATACCTTGTAAACCTGAAAAACATAAATGCCATCAATTAAAGCTCATTTCAAAATATTTAATCCTATTTTACAACTAAACTAGTCATATATATAAGTCTAATTAAACACTTATCGGGTCACCCGACCTAAACAAATTACTTAAGCCTGATACTTAAACTAGGCCCAAGTAATAGTCTGCAAGCTAAATAAACCTACAGAGTTTATAATGACAAATTTCATAACAAAAGACTATGAAAATGGGTCTCCAATTCTAAAGCTAGTAATATGCCCAAAAAGCTTCCAACTCCTTCAAAAAGCTTCCAACAAGTTTAAACTAAGACAAATAAAGGTTCAAACTACCCATTAGCATGTTTTAAATTACAACCCAAATTTATTATTTTAAAAAAAAAATAGTTAAATAATAGTAGCATGCAAGGCTCATAATGCCAAGGAAAACTTCAAACAAGTGCTTTCCCTTGTCCCTAGCTAACGCAGATGCGGATGTACCTGAAAAGTAAGTGGAGTAAGCTAAAATGGACAACAAAGCTCAATAAGAGGAAAGCTTACTCAAACATCAAATACGCAAGCACTACTTAATACTTACACAAGATCTAATATGAAGTAATCAAAATCACAAGCATTGAGTAAAAAGCATAGAAACATGATACAAATCCATACATTAACATGTAAATAAGTTCCAAAACATATAGAAACATGAAAATGATGTTTATATTCAATTAGAAGTATGGAAGTAAGGTTCATGATTCAATTGAATGAAAACTTACAACCATAAGTAAAACCGAGTTATTCATGCAAAGGGGTTCACAAAAGAATAGCATAGAAGATGGTAGTATATAAAATCATTGTTCTATTTGATGCATACTGGTATAGACAAGTATCCGGTGACTAATTCCCGATACCCTCAAGTTCATAATTAGTCACATAATTGGCTGATGTGCCCCATAATTGGTCACATCAAGTTGATAGTAAGTTCATCCAAAGCCATCATAAATATGTAAGCACATTGTGAGCTCGATAATGGATGTGTAAGTATAATTGCACAAACCATGATGATAGTTAATGTAGACATCATGAATTTATAGTGGCTTAAACCACTTAATCTTATTTGGTAGCTTAAACTCTTTTTTTTTTTTTTTTTTACAGCTCAAACCTACTTTTTTATTTGGAGGCTCAAACTTACTCTTTTGATTTAAGCATCACAAGTGTTTACATCACATGCATACAACCATATAAATGTAAGATAAAGTCAATACGGATTGCAACCCACACCCAAGTCTTTGTTTTCAAACCGTGAATCCTAATTTATCTTATAGCATGTCATATTTAATGCTTGAGTGATAACTTAATAATTAGACATTCTTTATAATACATTTTAGGGTGATTTTAGATGTAAAAGACTATATTACATGGGGTTTTCTCCTGTTTAAATCATTTCTAGTATCATTGGAATATGTAAAAAAATTGAGTAAGAGAAGAAGAAAATAAAAGATTTAATCAAATGGAAGTGGTACTCAAAGAATCATAAACGAATCAAATGAGAACTGAAAATTACTGCTAACGATTCCTAAGCGATTTGAAAATTGTACTGAGAATCGCTGGTCAGATCGGTATAGCACTGAGGCAATTTTTCAAGGATTTTCTCAGCGATTCCACTTAAAACATGAATCACCGAGGAATCGCTGGATTTGATTTTGAGAATTTTAGATAACCACTAGACGTTTAAGTTAGTTTGAGATGTGCACTACCTAAAATACTATATATATGATCCTAGGGCTACAAAATCAGTTTACTTTGAGTACTTAAATCAACATTTTATTGATCTATGAGCCATTGTTTATGGTTTTAGTTTATTGCTTTATTGTTCATTATTTTTGGAGACAATTTGAAGATTTAAAGTATTTATTTAGAGGTATTTATCTATGTCTTTTATTTACATTATTGCAATGTTGTTTACTATCACAAGTGAGTATTTATTAATCTAAACAAAGTCTAAACATGAACTTGATCCGTTTTGTAATGTAGTCATAATGATATGATTTTGTGCTTAATGTTTTAAATCAACCGTATTCTTTGATTCATTGATTTAATAGATTGTTATTTGTGGATTTTAATCATGAACTTTGTATTGCATGCATAATCTAGAATGTGTATTATGAAATTTAAATTCAATATATAGTTTAAAGCAGTAACTAGAATTGTTTGAGAGGTCTATTACCGTTTAGATGTCATAGGTGAATTTGAGATCTAAGTCTTATACTGAAGTGCATTTCTGAAGGTATTCAATTAGTAGTTCGAAATTTTCATAAAGTGTAATGCGGTTTTATTGCTTAAAGTTATTTTTTTTATATATTCAAAGGGTTAACTCAATAAAGTTAGAACATGGCTTTTTCCCAGTATAAGGAGAATTACTGGCTCAAAAAGAGTTGTTTACTTATGATTAGAGTTTAGTGATCTAGAATATTTTGTAAAGTATATTCATGAATATGATTTAAGTAATATATTTGGATGCAAAACGGATTGATGTTTCATTGTTCTAGATGTTTGTTTAGATATTCATTTATTAGAGAATTGATTTGAATATTAGTGAATTTAAATTGTAATAGTTAAGTTAGTTTAATTAGTTTAATTAATTATTACAGTTTTATAGATTGAATTAGTGATTTTTAATTCCCATTTTAATGAAATTAATTAAATTAAAGTAAAAAAATAATAAAAATCATTGAAATACTTTTTCCTAGAGAAGTTTGATAAATCCATGTGGAGACGATCTCATTTATCACTACTACAAATAATAAGGATATATGAAAACTTATTGTACAAGCTCGACACGTGTCAATTTTTGGCACCGTTGCCGAGGATTTTTTCATAATTTCTTAAGAGTTTTAAATGTTTTATGGTCTATCCATTTCGTCATTCTAATTTCATGGGATCTTTACATCCGTTTGATCCTGAAGTAAATAGGACTTTCAATCGTAATTTAAGACAACAACAACATAGAGAACACCAAACTACCATAATGAAAGCCAATAATAACCTTGATATTAATAATAATAATGATAATAGAGAACTTACTTTAAGGCAAGCCAATCAAAATGTCACTGCTTACGAACCAATGTGTATGATCTATCATAAGGGATTTCATGAATTTGGACTAAGATTTGGATTCATTAGTGCTCTACCTAACTTCTATGGTACAGAAAATGAAGACCCTCAGAGATTTATAAGGGAGTACCAACATAAAGTTAATATGATGAAACCTAAAGACGGTACGTTAGAACAAGTCAAACTTAAATATTTTCCTTTTGCATTGAAAAATTAAGTATAAGATTGGTTGTTTTATTTTCTTCAAGATTTGATAACCACTTGAACTCAACTGTTAGAAGCTTTCATAGATCAATATATGCCTACAAGAAAAATTAGTACTATAGAAAACAAATCACGGTCGTGAAAATGAAAAATGATGAAAATTTTAATGAATTCTAGGATAGATTTCAAAGAATAATTTCATCTTATCCACAACATAGATATACCCAAAGAGCTTTATTAGAATAATTTTATGAAGGATTTAATCATTTTGAACAAAGAGTATTAGACACCATATGTGGTGGATAGTTATTCGATGTTACATCAACTTTAGCAAAAGAAGCTATAAAAATGGCTAAGCAATCCAAAAACAATATGGTGAAAAAACTGACACATCAAGAAAGAAACTTGATGAAGTTGATAATAAAACAAGTAACACATTTAAAGAAAAAGTTGATGAATTATCTAGCATGGTTAAATTACTATTAAAAGAAAAATCAAATCAAGTGAAACCATGTGGATTTTGTAATGAAGTTACATATCCTACAAATGTGTGTTCTATTTTACAAGAAAATAATACCGAAGAAGTCAACGCGGTTTTGAACCAATATTCTGGTCCTGAGAAAAATAAATATAAAAAACAATTATTTCACTTGAAAACAAAATTCAAACCTTAGCTACGGTCCACAAAATCAAAATTATACCACTTATAGACAGAGAGCACCAATATAACCTATGCCAATGCAATAACCTCAACAAAATATACAACCTATACAAACAAATTTAGAACAAATATTACATAACTTTATGACCCAAAGTCATGAAGACTTTATGAAAATTCCACAAAATCAAATTAAATTTGATATGTCTATTAGCGAGTTGAAAAATCAGTTAAATTGAATGAATGTGCAAATGAATAAGTTAAGAAATCAAACTAAAACATTTACCCAAACTACAAACTAAGCACAAGTTAACGCTTTATTTTGTGATAATGAAAAAGAAACGCACACACATGAAAAGACATTAAAAAGCGGTAAAGGAAACACCAATACAAAAAATAATAGAAGAAAGAAGAAGAAGATATGATGACAAATGACATTCCCACTAGAGAATGAATGGCCGAACAATTGAAATACACCGTTTTCCCGAAGGGCTATACCCATGGTATTTAGCCAGAGTTGAAGTTTATGAAAAATTATTACGAAATTATGAATTAGTTAATCAAGAGAAATTAGGTAATAATATTTGTGAATTGAATGAATATATGCTTTCCATTTCTATCATTCCGCAATGGTTAGCGAATGCTAGGAAAGAAGAAATTAAAGAAGACATTTATGAATCATTTAAGAAAATATAAATAAATAAGTTTTTAATGGAATCTAATTAAGAGTAAGTTATGAAAGAATTATCTGAGTTGAAATACAAATTTTTAGAATAATCTAATGGAAATATAAGATAAAAGATGTCATCCTAAAAGAGAAAGTTTGGGAAATGTTTTGATCAATGAATATTTGTCGTGCCCATCACTACAAAAAATCCTTTTATTAAACTTGCTATTTGTGACCTCAGAGCATCAATTAATGTAATGTCACTTAATCTCTTTGATTCATTGAAAATAGGATTGCTAACTAATACACCTGTTAATTTTACTTTAGCGGACAATAAAATTATTAAACCGTATGGATTATTAGAAGACATTTTAGTGCGAGTACATGACTTAATATTTTCAGCTAACTTTTATGTCATAGAAATGTGAGATTCAATATCACCCGACCCTTTACCTATACTATTAGGTAGATTTTTTTAAAACGACTAGAACTAAGTTAGATATTTCTGAAGGAACAATGCTTATGGAATTTGAAGATAAGATTGTTAAATTCAAAACTAATAACAAACATAACTATGAAGAATATGATGAATTATTTGATAATGAAACCAATAATAATGATTTTTTATAATTAAACTATTATTATAATTTTAATGCTTAAATTTATGCAGTTAATGCAGTAACAATGGAAACTGCCAAAGAAATTTCGAAGAAAGAACAAGTTGAAGACATTTCAAAAGAAAAGAAAATAACTCAAGAATGGAAGTTAAGCAACCTGAGAATGGTAAGAATACTAACATGCCAAAAGATTTTAAATGTAAGAAGAATAAGAAAAAGAAAAAGCCAAATTTAAGCCCTGTGAAGCTCATAGATCCCGAGGTATACATTTACACATTAAAATTAAATGGGCTTTGTACTTGAGCTTAGTGTGATACGGGTTCTAATGAAAATATCATGCCCATACATTTCTTTCTACATACTCAATTAGAGTTGGACGCACTTGCTTTTGAACGAGTTTCTTTACCAAATGGTACTACAATTCAACCAATAGAAGTGGTCACTGATGTTCTAGTTCAAGTGAAATACTACATCCTCACAGACTTTTTGGTCATGCCACATTTTATTAATGAAAATCATCATTTAATTTGAAGACAATCATTCTTAGCCACTAATCAAGTTATTAAAGACAACTTTTCTTAGCCACTAATCAATTTATTATAGATATTCTGACCCTAATAATCACTTCGACGATATATGGTCGAGCACTCACTTTCTGGAATGGCACTAGTAGAGATAATGCTAAATTCAAGTTTAGAGATCCAACTTAATTCTAGAAAGGTTCAGTTGAGTCAACAACAGTAAACAAAAGTGTTCATTGGGAAACAACCAATATTCTATGTTTATTTCTATTTTATTGAAAATTTAGTTTAGTTTACTATAGTATGTTTTATTTTCTCACTTTTTGACACTTGTATTGGAGATATTTTTGAAGTCTAAACTCAAAGGTAATTTCAATTAAAAGGGAGTGATTGAGTTGTTTTTGTTTATATGGTCTTTGTGCAAGTTGGATTATTTACTTGCTTGTTTGTTTTTTATTTAATTAATAAAATTATTTAGTTAGTTAATATCCTAATCAAACATTCAAGATTTCAGTCAATTCTACATTAATATAAGTTTTAACAAATGAAATATATGATACTTATGAAAACAATTGAAAAAAATAGTAATTTTGGCCTAGCGAATCCACAGCTTTTTGAAGTAACACTATGAATCACAAGCAAAATTGGTGACAAACCAAGAAATTAAGTGAAAATTTGGGTCTGACAAATCCTCGTCGATTCAGCATTTCAACACGAATCGCTACCTGCCTAGATTCAACGCTCCTAAGTTCAATCTTAGTGTATTTAAGTTATCTCGACCTCAACTTAGTTCCATTCAACCCATAATTTCTGAATTTGAGAGTGTTGAGCCAAACTAATGTTGAAGTGATTTCGCCCAAAACCTTGAAAAAATGATCTAGAGGAGTTCAAGAGTTTAAATCTTGAGAGACTCACTCTCAAGAAGGTAATTACTATAATCTTAGCTCTTTACTTTAACAAATTTTTGGTTTGAAGAATTTTTTGCAAATTTTCAATGATTTTCAAAATAGTTTATTGGATTCATTTATTACTATAATAAATGATTTCATTAATTCTAATAGATTAGGCATTGCGATTAAAATGATTATTTGTTTAAAAATTCAATAATTTCAAAATCATGGTACATTTAAATATATTTGCAATTGGTTTGAAAATAAAGTTTAAAATGAGTTTGGGGGTTTGGTTTAATTTGTTTTGTTTTGTTTTCTAAAAGACTAAAATTTATCACACAATTGCTTTACATTAGTTAGCAAACCAAACTAAATTTTGTAATTGAGTCCACACTTCAATGACAATTTTATTAGAAGTCTTCCGATGAATTTTTTAGCTAGCTTTCCAAATGAATTTCTCCTTTTAAAATAAAATCTTGAATTATACCAAATTATTTTTGACAAATGTCGTTTTTATGATCTACGGGTTTATTTGCTATTCGAACTTGTGAGTTCTTTATTTAGAAATGGTCGAAAGTGGTAAAGGTAGAAGTCCATGAGAGGAAAAGGGGAAGGCACCTTTAGTAGAGAAACCCAAACAACAATCTAAAGTTCTACCTACACTTATTAGGCCAAGCGGGATTTATTTAAACAAACTCAAAGCTAGAGCACAAAGAGAACCTTCTCCACCCTTATATTTTATTGGTTAGTAAGGGAGAGAGAGAAAGAAGTTCAAGAGACACTGAGGATTCCTTTTTCAATCCATCATTTAACAAATGCCAACGCTCTTGCTAGGATAAAGAGCGATATTAGCAAAAATATGAAAATTATATCGGGAGAGGCTTCAATGTTAAGAATGAAGTAAAGTACGGGCCTAGAATTTTGAACATAATAAGGAAAATGAATTGGGGATTGTCGATTAGGGACTATAATGTCGAAAATGACACAAGGTCCTCTGTAGAAGATGGGTTGTGAGATACTAGTGCGGGAATTTTATCCGAATGGGCATGGATATGGTAATAATGCGGTAGCCATAGTTTGAGGAAGACCACTAGACTACTCACCTGTAAGAATAAATCATTACTTTGGTTTACCAGAATTCCATAAGAGAAAAAATAATGAGTACCGAAAATCTGAGTATGGGTTAAATTTTCCAATGAAATCATTAGAAATGGTTTAGAAGAAATTTCGGGGGATGGATTTCTTTTCGATAAGTATGAGTATCCAAAACATATCTAAACTAAAAACTTTAGGAAAACCACCAAAGCATGCAACACTACCAGATTATGAACTAAAAAGCGACATTGTTATAAAACATTGTCCATGGGATAGGTTATATCGATGTTGGCAAAATTATTTATGATTCGATTAGGAATGCCATAACCATGAAGAAAAATGAAGGATTGCCTTTTCCCTAAATGATCATTAAATTTTGCAAACAAGACCAAGTTCTTATAATAGGTCTAGAGCTAGCTATTTACCTAGACAAGACAATCACTAATTACTACATAGAGAGCACCGAGAAGGTGTTAGGCTTTGTGGATTCAGAAGAGGAGCGAGAGAGGAATGATATACTTAGAACAAAGACCACAAAGAGAAGAAGAATACTGACAAGTCAACAATTAGACATGTTTTTAGTATAATTTAGGTTGATTTTAGATATAAATGATGATATTACACTAGGTATTCTCTTGTTTTTTATTCAGGATCTAATTAGGAAAAAATGAAGAAATGGAAGAAAAAGAGGAAGAAGAGCAAAACAGTCAACTAGAGAACAAAACCAGCGATATGAAATTACATTAGGAATCGTTGTCTAAATCGACAGTAGAAAAGAGCTAGCGAATCATCAGTTGTCGTGGTGCCCGTGGTAATTTAATAGAGGAGTTACGCATGATGGGAAAACCAATAAATACATTTAATGTTTAAAGGGGTGCGAATTGTTCTTGTGCCTACAAACCGCTTTAGATGACGACAAGCCAACGAAAGAGATTAGTAGCTTGTTGACAACCCAGATTTGAAGCGGAGTTACATGACAAAAAATGATTTATGTGCTAGTTGGAAATGAAATGGGTAATGACGTCATTGTTCTAGAGTCAATGGCGCCTATAGTGGCTAAGTTTTCTAACATATTTCCTGATGACTTACTTGATGGATTGCCTCCATAATGAGACATCCCACATCAAATGGACCTTGAGCACAATGCGACTCTTTTCAATAGGCCACATTACCGAATGAGTCATGTTAAATATGAAGAATTGCAGCAACAAGTTGAGGAGTTATTGTTGAAAGGCTCTATTTGTGAATGCGTACACTAAAAAAATAAAAAAGCAATGAAATTTAGCAACGAAATAGTAATAGAGTTCAAGCAACGAAAACCATTCCGCCGATATTTAATTGCTAATCTTGGCACCAAAATTTCCCTCCAAAACATTTCGTTGCTAATCCGTTACTAAATTTGGTGCTCAATTTCCTTCCAAAACATTCCATTGTTATTCCAATGATAAAGTTGGTATCCAATTTTTCCACCGAATATTCTATTGCTAATCTCTCGCTAACATGTAGCGATGGACTAGCCATGGATTAGGGTGCATATGTGGCAACATGATTAGCAACATAATAACCAATTTGATTGCTAATTACTTTAAGCTATGGATTATCAATGGAATAAATAACCAATTCTATTGCAAATTCGTTGGTATTTTAAATTAGTAACAAAATAACCAATCCTATGAAGGTCACCCAAGAGGGGGGGTGAATTGGGTTACCGAGTAGTTTTTGCCCTTTTTAAAACTTTGTGCACAATTTACAATTATGATGTATATACAAGTTATGCAAGTAAATGAAATTGCGGAAATATAAAATAACACGCGATTTATAGTGGTTCGATCCAACGATCTACATCCACTACCTAACCTCCTCAGTTAGGATTTCAACCCACTTATATTACCAATAAGTGTTACAACCTAAGCATCACCTAGGATTTTCCCACCTAGCCTCAACTAGGATTTTTCCCACCTAGCCGCAACTAGGATTTTTCCCACCTAGCCGCAACTAGGATTTTCCCACCTAGACTCCTCTCTAGGATTTTCCCACCTAGACTCCTCTAGGATTTTCCCACCTAGACTCCTCTAGGATTTTTCTCACCTAGCCGCAACTAGGATTTTCCCTTTCGACTTAGATCCCACTAAGTCTTACAATCATTCAATTACAACAATTCTGCTGGAAATACAAAGATACACTTTACAACAAAAGTGGTATCAAATTCAAACACAAGCAAGCCACCTAGAGCCTAACTCTTATGCATGCAAGTGTGAGTATAAATGGAATATGCAAATATATATCACTGATGTTATAGCAAATTCCAGATTTGAAATTGTTTCAAAAATTCAATATATTTGTATGAAACCAATTTCAAGTTTAAGAACAAAAGTTTTAGCAAGAATCAAGTTTAAGTGCAACACTTTTGTTCAAATCAATCTCAGAGTTTGATAAGATAAATTTCAAAGTACAAAAACCCGTGAGAAGATGTTCAAACACACACCAAAATGATTTTCAAATCAAACACACAAAAATATGTAGATTGAGCACAAGTAAGATTGTAGATCTAGAAATTTCTTACAACCAAAAGAATGACAAAAGAGATCAGCTCTGAGTGATTCTTGAACTCCTTTTGAAAGCCTCAAATGTGCTGGATTTGTGAGCTAAAGAACAGCCACTAAGATCTCCCTTTGCTTCTTCACAAAAATCAGATTTCTACTTTGTAGATCTATGGATTTTGAGTGTGGATCTTCTTCCCCTTGTTAACACCATGTTCTTGGTGGTTTTATAGTGCTAGGTATTCCATATGACCGTTTTGTGACCGTTCTAGTGATCCAATGGTCCAAAATGGATCAAAAATTCAAATTAAAGTTGGTCGAAAAAAGTCGTCAGACAAAGCACCTAGCGCTAATATCGTGTGTTAGCGCGCTAACACTTTATTAGCGCGCTAATGACATTATTAGCGCGCTAACTTCAGGGACTTCAGAATAATTGTTTTGTCCCTTTGTGTTAGCAACCCTTAAACTCGTCCGGGACCTAACCAACCCTTATATAACATGTCATACATGTTTATTATGATTCATTAAGCTTACTTGGGTGGTCCGGATAATTTTACAAAAACGCGAAAACGGAAATTCATGATTTTATAATGTATTAGGGACTTCACCGCAAATTTCCGTTTTCTTTTTGAAGACCTTTCAAAAGCGAGTTTTTCTTTTTCAAAAACATTTATAATGATCTTCTAATATGTAAATGATCATTCACACATGGTTTCACATTGTTTAACCTCATTTACATAGTTAAGTGTTTAAAAACCATTTTAAAACTTTGAAATCAACTTATGACTTTGAAAAATGATTTCGAAAACATGATGTATGCATGAACTAATGCATTTGGCTTGTGTGAAAGAATTTGTATACCTTACATTGATTTTACAAATTTGCGGTTTGGACTTTTCTTCATTTCTTCATTATATGCCGAGTCTTGAACTTGTATTGCTTGAGTACTCGAACATGTTGTATTGCATCACTTATTCCAACAAGCTCTCATACATTTTCACCTTGTTTGTTTGGCTCTCCATATTTCTTGAATATCCCCGATGTGTTGTATTGCATCCTTTGACACAAACTGAAATACATGATTAGTACATTTTCACTTTGTTTGTTTCCATCAAAATCTCGGTAGGAATGTGAATGACTAACCACTTAGTCCAACAATCTCCCCTTTTGATGATAACAAACAATGTGAACTTTAAAGGTGTGAAAACACAATCTAAATGTATATCACATTCAACACATCAATCTTTTCAAGTTTAACCACATTTAGCTTCAAATATGCAAGTTCAAAACCAACAACCGTTTCAAGTATACCAAGATAAAAACCTTTCAAGTTCAACACCACCTTTCAAGTTCAACATCACATTTTTCTCCCCTTTTGATATTATCAAAAAGCGGGGTCAAGCACCCACAAAGATAAACACAATTTAAACAAGATACCAATAAGAACCAACAACTTTTTCAAGTATACCAATATATGCAGTTAAAATTGTCAACTTGATATCGATTACAAAAATCAATAATATTAACGTATCAACCGATACCAAAAAAATGAGAATTATTAACCCGATACCAATATATACCAATGAAAATATCACCCTTTCATATCATCCTTTCAAAAATATCACAATATCAAAGATATCACAATATTATTCTTTCAAAAATATCACAATATCAAAGATATCACAATATCACCCTTTCAAGTTCAACCTTTTCTCCCCGTTTGATATTATTAAGAAAATGGGGTCAAGTATCTGCAAAGATAGACATGATTTAAACAATATACCAAGATAAAAGCATTCTTCCCCTCATTTTAGGCATAAGAATAAAATTCTCCCCTTACTTTATGCATATCAATAAAATTCTCCCCTTACTTTATGTATATCAATAAATAACACAAGTATACCATGATAAAAATATTCTCCCCCTCACTTTATGCATATCAATAATATACTAAGCGATACACATGCATAGACTAGAAAACATAGTGAAGCACAAAATAGCCATAAAGAAAACTCGGAGATACGAAAAAAAATCATGATATAAATAGCAAAAGTAATGAGATTGCAAAATTGTGGCTTAACATTAGTTTGACAAATTAGCAAAAGGAGAGGAGATACTTGTGTTTTAGGTGAGTGTATTATGAAAAATTTAGGTTATAAAACCCTGATCGACATTAGCGCGCTAATGAGGGTCGTTAGCGCGCTAATTCCTCTCTGGAATTTTTCGGTCGCGTGGCTCTTAGCGCGCTAATTCCCGCTATTAGCGCGCTAATTCCTCTCTGAATTTTTGACAAAAATTTGAACTTTTGCAATTTAGCTCCGATTCTTCTCAAACTTTATGGACACTTCACTAACATCATATAAAAAGGTTTGGAATATCTAGAACATATGTAGAAGGTCCAATTTTCGAGACATGCCTAACTCACGCCGAATTTGAAAAACTTGTTTTCTAGGCAAAGGCTTAGTGAGTATATCGGCTAGTTGATCCTATATGGGCATATGAATAAGTTTTAACATTACCCCTTTTTGGATGTGATCACACAAAGAATGGTATCTAATCTATTTTGCCACAATCATGCATCACAATTACTTTATGCATTCAAACATGAAACATTTTGCATATTTATCTCATCAACGTTAATGGCATAAACGTTTTTATCTATATATGCAAATAAACAAGGTTTCATGCTTCTCATTTCTAACAATGCATTTTGATGATTCAAACATAACATGAAATCGTTTGTCACACAATTGACTAACACTTAGCAAATTAAGTTTCAAACCATCAACAAGATAAATATTAGAAAATAAATTGTTACCGACAGTTCTGAGACCAATAACTCTTCCTTTGTTGTTGTCTCCAACTGTAACCTTTTCACCATCATGCAGCTTTAGTTTAATAACTTGATGTGCATCTTCGGTCATGTGTCTTGAGCACCCATTGTCCAAGTACCATGGGGTGCTTCTCCTCGCATCCTATACTATGGGAAACACACTAGTTTTTGGTACCCAAACACACTTTGGGTCCGAGAGTGTTAGTGTCATAAACATTTTTAGCTACCCAAGCTAGTTTACCCATTTTTACCTTTTGTAATGAACATTTCCCAACCATGTGAGTTTTGTTACATTTATAGCATCTATGATCAACATTTAGCAATTTCTTATAGCTTAACAAATTTGCTCCGTAACCTACGCCTCTTTTATTTAGTGCACGTCTTTGTGCTCCTAACATCATGTCAAACATTTGTTTACCATTTGTAAACTTATGCATTGTGCTAGTCAAGTCCTCTACTTCCTTGACTAAAGCATCTCTTTCTTTTATGACTTCATTTAAGTCATTTTGGAGATCATCAATAAACTCATTTTGTGACTCTAATTCACTAATTGCAATGGTCAAACTCTTTTTAAGTTGTTTAGTGTTTTTGACCTCCTTTTTCAATTCTTTTCTAAGCTCATCAATATTTGGAAAATCATTAACATTATCAAAATTGAAAGCATTAGAGTTTACCTCGCCTTGTCTTTGTGAGACAAAATATTGCTTTCTCACTTTCTCGATTCGAGTCCGAACTTGATGATGATGAGTCATCCCAAGTTGCTTTGAAGCTCTTCTTTCCTTTGTCAAATACCTTCTTGGTTTTGCACTCCGTCTTGACATGACCCGTTTGCCGCAACCGTAGCATATTATTTCGTTTCCTTCCTTGCTTCCATTTCGCAGACTTCTTTTTGTACTTATCTCGTTTGTACACGGCCTTATTCAGCTTTCTTGAGATCATAGCTACTTCCTTCTCAAGATCATTTTCATCACATGATTCTTCATTGATGACTTCAACCGATGCACTAGAGCTGTTTGCCTTCAACGCGATTTCTTTTCTTGAACTTTTAGCACCTCCATTTAGTGCTTCCAATCTTGCTCGATCTTTTAGTTCAAATTCATGAACTGTTAGCTCTCCGCATAATGCATCGAAAGTATAATCTCCAAGATTTTGAGCTGATTGAATAGCGTATTTCTTGGCATCCCATTCCTTAGGCAAACCTCTAAGGAATTTATATACTGAGGTCTCTTGATCATAATTCTTGCCTAGATTCTTGATCTCATTTAATAGCTTTGTGAATCTAGTGATGGCGGTGGCTATGTCTTCATCACCCCAACTCGGAAAGTTTCATAATGCTCCTCAAGAATTCTTAACTTGGTCTTCTTCACTTGCATGGTACCTTCATAATGTACCTCAAGCTTCTCCCATACTTCCTTAGCCGTTTGACAAGCACTTACACGGTTGAATTCATTTTCACTTAGCGCACAAAATAAGTGATTCACGGCTTGATCATTTGAAAGCTCAAGCTTTATCTCCTCTGTGGTGTACTCTTTCAATGGCTTATCCTAGGTGGAGTGTAACCATTTTCAATTGCGTCCCATAAAAATCTATTTTGTGCTCTAATATAAAATTTCATTCTTACTTTCCAATGAGCATAATTGGTTCCATCGAAATATGGAGGCCTACTCGAAGTGGTGCCTTCCCGAAAGCGAGCCGGATCTAAAGTTTGCATCCTTGCACAAAAACACTCAAAGATACGTTAGTAATACTTTGAGCAATAACCCGCTCTGATACCAATTGAAGGTCACCCAAGAGGGGGGGTGAATTGGGTTACCGAGTAGTTTTTGCCCTTTTTAAAACTTTGTGCACAATTTACAATTATGATGTATATACAAGTTATGCAAGTAAATGAAATTGCGGAAATATAAAATAACACGCGATTTATAGTGGTTCGATCCAACGATCTACATCCACTACCTAACCTCCTCAGTTAGGATTTCAACCCACTTATATTACCAATAAGTGTTACAACCTAAGCATCACCTAGGATTTTCCCACCTAGCCTCAACTAGGATTTTTCCCACCTAGCCGCAACTAGGATTTTTCCCACCTAGCCGCAACTAGGATTTTCCCACCTAGACTCCTCTAGGATTTTCCCACCTAGACTCCTCTAGGATTTTCCCACCTAGACTCCTCTAGGATTTTTCTCACCTAGCCGCAACTAGGATTTTCCCTTTCGACTTAGATCCCACTAAGTCTTACAATCATTCAATTACAACAATTCTGCTTTGGAAATACAAAGATACACTTTACAACAAAAGTGGTATCAAATTCAAACACAAGCAAGCCACCTAGAGCCTAACTCTTATGCATGCAAGTGTGAGTATAAATGGAATATGCAAATATATATCACGATGTTATAGCAAATTCCAGATTTGAAATTGTTTCAAAAATTCAATATATTTGTATGAAACCAATTTCAAGTTTAAGAACAAAAGTTTTAGCAAGAATCAAGTTTAAGTGCAACACTTTTGTTCAAATCAATCTCGAGTTTGATAAGATAAATTTCAAGTACAAAAACCCGAGAGAAGATGTTCAAACACACACCAAAATGATTTTCAAATCAAACACACAAAAATATGTAGATTGAGCACAAGTAAGATTGTAGATCTAGAAATTTCTTACAACCAAAAGAATGACAAAAGAGATCAGCTCGGAGTGATTCTTGAACTCCTTTTGAAAGCCTCAAATGTGCTGGATTTGTGAGCTAAAGAACAGCCACTAAGATCTCCCTTTGCTTCTTCACAAAAATCAGATTTCTACTTTGTAGATCTATGGATTTTGAGTGTGGATCTTCTTCCCCTTGTTAACACCATGTTCTTGGTGGTTTTATAGTGCTAGGTATTCCATATGACCGTTTTGTGACCGTTCTAGTGATCCAATGGTCCAAAATGGATCAAAAATTCAAATTAAAGTTGGTCAGCAAAAGCTGTCAGACAGCACCTAGCGCGCTAATACTGTGTGTTAGCGCGCTAACACTTTATTAGCGCGCTAATGACATTATTAGCGCGCTAACTTCAGGGACTTCAGAATAATTGTTTTGTCCCTTTGTGTTAGCAACCCTTAAACTCGTCCGGGACCTAACCAACCCTTATATAACATGTCATACATGTTTATTATGATTCATTAAGCTTACTTGGGTGGTCCGGATAATTTTACAAAAACGCGAAAACGGAAATTCATGATTTTATAATGTATTAGGGACTTCACTGCAAATTTCAGTTTTCTTTTTGAAGACCTTTCAAAAGCGAGTTTTTCTTTTTCAAAAACATTTATAATGATCTTCTAATATGTAAATGATCATTCACACATGGTTTCACATTGTTTAACCTCATTTACATAGTTAAGTGTTTAAAAACCATTTTAAAACTTTGAAATCAACTTATGACTTTGAAAAATGATTTCGAAAACATGATGTATGCATGAACTAATGCATTTGGCTTGTGTGAAAGAATTTGTATACCTTACATTGATTTTACAAATTTGCGGTTTGGACTTTTCTTCATTTCTTCATTATATGCCGAGTCTTGAACTTGTATTGCTTGAGTACTCTGAACATGTTGTATTGCATCACTTATTCCAACAAGCTCTCATACATTTTCACCTTGTTTGTTTGGCTCCATATTTCTTGAATATCCCTGATGTGTTGTATTGCATCCTTTGACACAAACTGAAATACATGATTAGTACATTTTCACTTTGTTTGTTTCCATCAAAATCTCGGTAGGAATGTGAATGACTAACCACTTAGTCCAACATCCTATTGCAAATCCGTTGCTAAAGTAATTAGCAGCGGAATTAATTCCGTTGCTCAAACCAAATAAAAACCCAAATGTCATCTTCTTCTCCATTTGCTCTGTCCTACTTGTCAACTTCCCTGCCTCCTCGCCACCTCTCTCTCTCTCTCTCTCTCTCTCTCTCTCTCTCTCTCTCTCTCTTGTCCTACATGTTTATTTATTTATTTTTATTTACTATTGTTTATTTATTATATTTATGTTATTTATTATTTTTATTTATTATTTATGTTTTGTGATGGTTTGTGATAAATTATTAATTGATTAATTCATTTTTGTTGTTTGTGAAATTTTGTTGTTAGTATTGTAGTCTCGGCCACCGCTCATTGAGGAGGCATTGAGAATACATCGCTTTGGAGGTATTTATAAGATTTTTTAAATGGATATTTGAATATTTTTTTTGTTGTATAAATGTACACAATCTTTTAAAACTAAGAATTTAAAAAGCTAATGTAAATATTGTGTAATTTTGTGATTAATAGTTTATTGTAAAGAGTAAGTGAAATCACTATTTCATTATAAAATAAAGAAACCAAAACCATATATTGTTTATAAAAACTTATTATATAATGCATTAATATTATAATTCATTGTGTGTTTTGCAACGTGACAAACATTTTAATCTCAATATTTTAAAAATACTTGTCTATTTCATATTTTCTTCCCATATTAGTTACATATGATCTTTTAATTAAAACTATAGCTTCCTTAAAAAATACAAACAAATTAATCTAGCTCATTAGCTACATTTGAGATCGAAAGATCATTGCAAAATGTTTGATCATTTTGATAACAACATGAAGTTGCTATGCAATCAATTATTGATATTCAGTTAAATGTTTGGCCCCAATACACTTTTTTAATAAGAGAGAAACTAACTAATTTTACCCAACCCAAATACACTTATGGGACTATTAATTAATTAGAGTTTTTTATCATGGCCTCCATCTAAAAATATGATGCCTATATATGTTGCTCTTAGCAAACACATGTAAATAACATTTACTATTGATGAAGAAGGTACATTAGATGAAGTAAGTCCATTTCTTCATAAAAGAATAAATAAGTCTATATGTTCATGAGATGAAGTTAGTCTATTTTTTATTTTTTTATTTTTGTAAATGAATTAAGTTTAAATCGGTGATAGTATTATTATTTTAACAAGTGTAAAAGTTAATTGAATCATTGTTAATGCATGCAATTGAACGATTATTAATTAGTAATCAGTTCAATTTTTTACTATTTCATTTAGCTAAAATGAAATAGTGATTTGTAAGTTTCACGAAAATGTGATTTATTCTCTTCAAACTCGACTAATTATCCAAATTTATAGGCATGGTTTCATTCATGACTACTACCGTTGGTATGAGCACGGTGAGTGTCGAGATGATGTTCCCGAGCTGTCGAGATTAGACGATCAATCGCATGAAACTTTTTATGAATGAGAGACTCAAGACATTTGAGTTTCGTTGACCTCTACTGAGAGATGTTGCACAATGCGGCAGGGTCGAGTTTTGAATGGATGCACATGTAAGAGTCTCGAAACCTCGAAGCACAACAAACTTATGATATGGCTGATGCAGGATATTAACCATAGTGGGCGGGGTGCAAGAAAATGACTAAGTTGTATGCTACGACTTGATTAATTGCTTTGAAAGCAGGATTTCATTTTTTAAAACGAGCTTGATGGAATCTTACTGATATGTTTCTAGAAGAAAACTCGCTTGTCTGAAGCTTCTACGACACAAAAAAATTGATGTAAGGATTGTGTTTGTCGATTGAGCAGATAGATTGTTGTGAAGGCAATTGCATGATTTTTCAGGGCTTAGACTCTAAGTGAGAAAGGTGAAAGTTTTATGGAAAGTCCATATACGATCAAGAGCGGTCAGCCGAGTCGAAGAATTAAAAGTACGTAAATATATGTATTACTTTTCGTTAACTCCACGACTGCAACATCTATATATGTCTGAAATAACTATAAGGGATATGCGGTGGCACAAAGAGTAATAAATGATTATTTATACTTATATATAGGGTTAGTTTATTTGTATATTTAGTATACATATCCCTAAATGAGTTCTAATTCATTCTATTATTGCATTTTAGGGAAATTGAGGTGTAAATAAAGGAAATGAGGAAAAACAAGAAGAAATGGAGCAAAAACTAACAAAAACATGGTTGGTGTCATGGCCACACATGTTGGCGCTGTGGGAACACAAGACATAGCATTGGAAGGAAAGGCACGGCATGGGAGAGATGAGAAAGTGAAGAAAACCAAGTCTGGAGGTCCAGCGCAGTGGCGGCACAGTGGCACCCAAAGGACAGTGCCAAGTCACCAAGGAGTTAAAAATACACATGCAGTGACAGCGCAATGGCGGTGTTGTGGCTTAACACACACAACACTAAGACATTAGTGACAGCGCCAGACAAATAGAAAATAGAAAGTTGGTGTTTAATTGGATATAAATTGTAAATTATTGTAATTAGAAAGTATAAATAGGTATTAAGACATGGTAAACTCACCATATACCAACTATTAGCCACCATTACAATAATTTAGAATAGGGTTTACTTTAAGTTTGAGTATTAAGGAGTTTATGTGAAGAAAATATTGAAGACTTTACATTTGCAATTCTAGTTTGGTTTCATTGATTAATTCATGGTAATATTTATATTCATCTCTGATTCGCAATGATTTCCATTATGAAATGTGATATGTATGTTTCAATGAAGTGCGAGTAGTCTATTTATCTTAGGGATTAATGGATCCTATGGTATGAATGCTTTACTTTGAAAATAAATAAAAATTTCAATGGTTAGAATTTGTATTGATTCTTAACGTAATGTTTTAGACATATTGATCACGTGTTTAACAAACTTAAGTTTTAGAAGTTATCATGGCCTTTGAAGCTTTTAATCCGGACTTGAACGACACAATCATAAAATACACAACATTAAGAGATAGTTATTGATTAGGGAGACAAGGATAGTAAACTTAATTGGTTATGAATCCAATGATTTGGAACTTAAAGCAATGTGGAACTTACGTTATTCACATCGAAAGGCGGAGTTCTAGTTTGCACATTAGAATCTTTTTCGTCTCAACAGTGGGTTGAAGTGGATTTAAAGAAAATCTATCTATTCTAATAAGACATTGCACACGACATAATGAGATGTAAAACAAGTACAAAGTATAGTATTAAACTACCTAAGTGAAGTTGTGAACTAATATATCCTTAATACGAGAGTTCAAGTAACTTTTACATTGATTTGTTAGATTAGTTTAGTTACTATAAAACCAATTAAAAAGTGATTTCCTTAGCAATAGTTCTAAGTTAAATAGGTAAACTACTAGTGCAAAAACCTTTCCATGAGGACGATATTTGTGATCAACGTAAATTGATTGCACTATTACTACAAGTTAGTCGCTATACTTGCGACACACATCAAGTTTTTGGCACTGTTGTCGGGGAAAGTAGCCATTAGTATTACTTAGTTAGTTTGAATAGTTGATAAGTTTTATTTCAAGTACTTTACTTTTTAGTTCATACAAACAAAAATAAAAAAAAAATATAGGCTTAAGTTTCAAGTTTGACTTTATGAACTTAATTTTTTGTGTTTTCTTTTCAGGGATACTTAGTGCATGCGTAGCAAGGAAGAGAATGACCTAGTACCTTACGACCTAAAGATTGGTAGAACTAACAAAGGAAAGAAGAAAAAAGGAATCGAGATGGCGAATGAGTAAGCAAGAAATTAGCAACAAGGCCGCAGGAATAACCAACATGCAGGTGATATGGTAGTCCAAGATAGAGCGCGAGGATAGAAATGCCTTCATGATTATTTCAAGCCAAGAATTCGAGAGACTTATAACAGAGTGATAAGACTTCTAGCCAACACCACCAAGTTCGAACTAAGACTGTCTCTGATAAATAGGTGCAAAATAATCTGTTCAACAAGCTATCTAATGAAGATCCAGTTGCATATGTTGAGGATCCTTTTGGAGAAGTGCGACACTGTGCACGTAACCGAGTTATGGAAAAGGCTATCAAGTTGCGCCTTTTCTCATTCTCATTGAGTGGAAAAGCCAAATCCTGGTTCCAAGTAATGAACAGAGGAAGTATGACCTCATGGGCGAAAATCAATAAAATTCTTCTTGACAAGTTCTTTCCCCAAGTGAAGGTCAATAAAATGAAACTTGAAATTAATCAGTTCAAGCAAGAAGACATCGAGTCTCTTAGCGAGGCTTGGAAAAGATTCAAAGATATGCTTAGAAGATGTCCAAGACACGGATATGCGAAATAGGCACAAATCTAAATTTTCTAATATGGGATGAACTACAGCATGAGAACGCTAGTAGATGCTATATTAGGTAGCTCTCTACTTACAAAGGGTGAGGATGGAGCATTGGATCTTCTTGATCTTATGTCTCAAAATCCTACCACTGGTTTTCGATCAACAGTGAGAAACCAATAGGCGTCTACGAGATTGATTCACAATCTGCAACTATATATGACACGGCTATCAAATATGAGCAGCCATATGGCAAAACTTTAGATAGGATAATGAGGTCCATAAGTAGCACAACAACCCATTAATCACCATGGCATGGTGGTTAACCAAATGGATATACAATCGGGAATGAAGCATGAAGACATATACTTCATGAATAACCAAGCTTTGAGAACAACTTCAGGACGAAAGGAATGGCTCCTCAACAGTCTTGTCAAGGATATAACAATAACAACCCAGACTTTTCTTATTGAAATCTTATTAATGCACTGAAGTTACCTCAAGGCTTCGAGCAACAAGTCCAAGAGGGGATGCTGGAGTAGAGCAAAGAGATGACTTCACTGAAGTCAATAGAGAAGTATTTGTAAACCATGAACATTAAGCAATAGAGAGCGACATCAGAATCACGAGAAAGAGATGGAAGGAATAAAGCAAGCCATGAAGAAAATGGATAATGAGCAATCATAATCCATTAAGAATCTAGAGAGAAACATTGGTAAACTTGTTACAGTCTTGAACTCGAGAAAGGAATGATAGTTTCCTAGCAACATTGTCACCAATCCCAAAAAAACATAAGTGCCTTTCGTATGATGAGCACTACAGCAATAAAGGAGCCAAGGCAAGAAAAAATGATATATAAGCCGGAGAAGGTCAACAATTTGGTTATGATGAAGCATGAAGAGATGCATAAGCATGGAATGGAAGTGAGGCAAATGAGCTTGATGGTTTCAAGAAGCAAAATATTAATGCCTTGAAGAAGAAAAAGGGAGGCTAAGTGAAGAAATTTGAAGGACTTTTTGAAAAAGACCCATAAGGCAATGATATCAAGTTGGTTCCAAAGAAATCGGAACCAAAGCTCAAGTTCATCCCGCGACTTTAATCTATTAAAAGAAGAAATCCTAAAGAGATAAGCATATTGATAAACATTGATGAACATCGATTTAGAAATGTCTTATGTGATATGGGAGCCTCAGTTAATGTCATGCCATTGATGGACATGATACATACCTACTTGAAGATCAATTGTCCCGATATGACGAATTTGTAAGTGGTAAATGGCAATTTGATACCTACTGTAGGAAAATTCTTGAATGTGCATGTGAAAGTGGGTAGATTCATATTCATTGCGGATTTTGAGGTCATGAACTATAATATGGATGATGAGACGTTTATGATACTTGGGCGACCATTCTTGAACACTGCCAAAGCAAATTTGTACATAATAGAGAGGAAGATCATGATGAGTATCCATTAGGGTGGTGATACTAGAAAGGTTGTCTTTGTTGATGGTGAAGGAGTACATCCAAATAGGAATGACATCATAATCTCCGATTTGCGGATAGAGCTTTTCAATTTAGACTCACACTAAACGAGCAAAAAGGTGTCGGACTAATAACATTAAATTAAGCGCTACTTGGAGGCACCGGGGTTTTTAAATTTCAAGTTTTAAATTTCACTTAGTAGTCAGTTATTTAGTTTAATTAATTACAATTAACAAGTTTTAATTCAACCTTCTAGAATTTATGTTAAATGTGCAGGAAAGACCATTCATCGGCTGATCATTCATTAGAATGGAAATGTCTCGCTAAATCATGAAAGAGCGAAAAAAAGCAAAGGAGTTCAAAACAATGAAGGTAAGGTGCATGGGAAAATATAAGGTAAAATTTATTAATTTTTCTATTTTCATGGATTTTATGCAGTCACGACACTTTTTGTGAGTTATACACAAAGTCGAAGGAGCGTCAAATGAGAATTAGTGAAACAATATGCGCGAGAATGTTAGCATAAGGGTTAAGGCCGTGGGTATTACCCACGAAGCCATGGTTGTAGGCCACTGCACTGAGATGGCAATAGGCAAAAAAACTGATAAACACCTCGACACATTGGTAGTTCTGTCACGATGTCATGCCTATAATGAACGTTAGCAGAGTCGATTTTAAGGGTTTAAACCCCATTTTTCATTCATTCTTCACACTTGCACTAAAACGCTACCAAAACCACTAAGCATACATCCCTTTAGAGCCAACGTTTGATCATTTTAAGTGAGATTAGTGAGTTCTTAGTGATTGAGAGTGAAGAGATAAGTGCATCATGGATTTGCACAAGTTGAAGAGCTAAGGCTTGGATTTTTGGATTTTGATTTCAAGTTGAGCTAAGGTTCTAGTTAATGGGAAAAGTTAGATGGCTTGGATTGAAAAAGACTTGGAGGAGTGATCTACACTGGAAATTAATCTGGCATTGAGGTACAGTTACAATTTCATCTAGTATGCTTTGAATTTTGAAAATTTTGATGATATTGTATGAAAATGAGGATTTGAGGTTGTAGGATAGTTTTGCAAGATTGTGTGAATATGAGAATTAATATTACCTAAGGAGACTTAGTTGATGTATTTGCATTATTTGGCATGTGCTTGAACCATGTGATATGAATTTTGCTTTTTTAAGTGATTTGAAGACCGAGTTACATTGCATTGTTGTTTAGTCGTTTGAAGTTTAAATAAATGGCAAGAACAAGGAAACAAGTTAGCCAAACAAGAGAAATTTATTTTGAGGCATGTACCTTTAGAAACCTCAATGAAGAAGAGCCTAGACCTTTTAAGTCAAAATTTTTCATTTGTAGAGAGGCTAAGGACCGATATGAAAAATCCTTCATAGGGAGTTTAATTGTGAAAGGGGAATTAATTTGCAGGCCAAGTATGATAAAAGAATGAATAACTTCATTAGGCTCCAAAATTGGGAGCAACTCACTTAAAACAATAGAAAGAATGAAGTTAAAGGAGTTAAAGGGATTGTTTTTGAATTATATGCTAATGCGAAGTTCACGACAAACAAAAGATGAGTTAGTGAATGTGATAGGAGTCTTTATTCTCTTCAATAGACGTGAGATTAATACTATCTATTAGTTGGAGCACTTCAGTTTGTATGGATCCGAATCTACTTTCCCATCCTAATTATATTAGAGACCCTATAACTTATATCTATTTAGAGCCATAAAGAATGCATTAGTTATCCTAATACAACAAAGATGGGTGATGGGAGTAGAGAATGTGCCGAAGCACATAAAGAAGGGGAGTGTTAGAAAAGTTTACAGAATGTGGCAACATTTTCTTGTTGCATCGCTATACCCCACTTATCAGTAATATGAAATCAACAAACCAAAAGTGTCCTATCTTTATGATATTAAGAAGTATAGAGAAATCAACATCGGCAAGATCATACATAATAGTATGAGGGAGTCCATCATGTCAGAGAGGGACAACAAATTATTATTTCCTATATTGATTACTCAAATGTGATCGAATGGACGTAGTAACATTGAGAAACGACGAGAAATTTGATATAGAGGCCAAACCAACTATGGATGAAACTTTCATGCTTATATTGAAATCACTACTTGGTTACCAAGACTCCAGGAGGAGAGAGAGCGCGCATGTGTGTATGTGTATGTGGATGTGGGTGTACGTGTGTATATATATATATGTGTGTGTGTTGAGGGAACTAAACATGAGGCCGAGTTATTGGCCAAAAGGAAAGAGAATAAGGCAGCAATAACAACAGAACTAGCTCAAGAGCTAGAAGAGGAGGAGCAATAGCAGCAAGGATTTGCTGAGGGCTATGAGTTTGTAGCTCTAGAGTTTGGAGAGTAGGAGTTGGATGGTCCTAAAGTCTTTCCACCACCTCCTTCATCACAGACACCCATATAACCACCAGAGAATTTGACTCCATAGCATCAGAGGTTGTGGATAGCAGAGATGAGGAGATAATACCAGGAGGATAGGGCACAATACCAAGCAACCATGTTGAGATATGAGCATGATTTGGATCGGAGATAGCAACATCGATAGAACGAGGAACATAATTTCATATTGTTTGTTGATCGTCATAGAGACAGCTAGATATGAGAGGAGCATATGGTTAAGACTTACTAATAGGTCATTAAGCTTTCCAGCAACACCAACATATGTGTTTGATTAGGATTTAGTGAAAAGCTGGAGGGTGTAGCATCCAATGATACCATTCCAAACTAGAGCTGATGGTGCAGATGACGATAATGACGCGCTGTCCTGAAGTCGGTGCGTTAGAATCCTTTAGACCTGGGGAGTTGATAATGACTTTGGTAATATTTATTTTTTACAATTGAAATATTTTTACTTTTTTAGTTCTATGTTTAGTTTAGCCTATTATATCTTACGTTATTATATATGTTTGTGTATTTTAGTGTTTTCATGTTTCAGCTTACTTTTAAACCTTAAGGATAAGGTTTGGTTTAATTTTAAGGGCATCGACACTACATTACACTATGAGAAGTAATAAGGTAGGGTGAGAATTAAGAATAAACAATGCAGGTATGATCATTTAAATTATGAATTTTGAAGCAGTTAAGGAAGAAAACATGGTAGAGT
Organism: Stephania yunnanensis; assembly: GCA_039657365.1. Taxonomy (NCBI): domain Eukaryota; kingdom Viridiplantae; phylum Streptophyta; class Magnoliopsida; order Ranunculales; family Menispermaceae; genus Stephania; species Stephania yunnanensis. The sequence goes on along the minus strand of CM077585.1, from coordinate 43,774,827 downwards.
ATGAAGTTCTCATTTTACGCACTATATAAATAGTTAAGTAGTATAGATTAGGTTATATATAGTAATATATAATGAATAAGTAGTTCATTTGCATGTTCATGTTTTTAACTGTGGCTGAGTAAATTACAAGTATCTTGTTGATATGAAACTCAAGAGAGTGTTTTGAGTTTTGAAAAAGAAATTAGAACACTTCTTATGGAAAAAAATTTAGATCTCTAAGGATTCTATAGTAAGTGTGAATCTTATTTGAAAATAAAAAGCAAATAAAGACTTAGTGCAAATAGGGGAAGAAATAAGCATTGTATATTAGAAGTTGGAGTTAACTTACTTGATTTAGTAAAAGTGAGAAGTGCTAACAAGATTTTTAGACAAAAGAAGAAAAAAATGAGAGAATCCCACAAGTTCTATAAGAAATAGAGCAGTGAACTTTATGGTTGGAAAAAAGTGAGGAATAATGAAGTTCATTGGAAAATGAGTAGGGACTGACAAATAAAAAATGAAAAGAATAAGAAGAGATGAGATGAAAAATATAGAAAAGAAGGAGGAAGTAAATTAAAAATCTTCAAATAAAAGATTTAGCTTAATTACGAGTAGCTAATTAAGTCAAGTTTTCATTCAAACAATGTTAAGTCTTATAGACTCTTGAAGTACTAAAGTCTACCAAATATGAGTATAGTTTATGCTTATTTGTGAATTCCTGAGCTTAATGAGAAATTTAGAATATGGTTTACTTTGAATTTGAGCATTAAGGAGTTTGTGTGAAGAAAACATTGAAGACTTCACATTTGCAATTCAAATTTGATTTCATAGATTAATTCAAGGTAATATTTATATTCATCTATGAATTGCAATTATTTCCATTATGAATAGTGATATGTGTGTTTCAATGAGTAGTCTATTTATCTTAGGAATCAATTGATCATATGGTATAAATGTTATGATTTGAAAATAAATAAAAAGTGATTATAAAAAGTGCAATGATTAGAATTTATATTGATTCTAAGCGTAATTCTTTAGACATCTTGATCACGTGTTTAATGAACTTAGGTTTTAGAAGTTATCATGGCCATTGAAGCTTTTAATCCGAACATGAATTGTACAACCGTAAAATACACAACATCGAGAGATTGTTGATTAAAGAGTTACATATAGTAAACTTAGTTTGTTATGAATACAATTATTTGGGACTTAAAGCAATGCGGAACTTACGTTATTTATACTGATAGGTGGAGTTCTAGTTTGCACATTATAACCTTTTTCGTCACGACCGTAGGTTGAAATGGATTTGAAGGAAATATGTCTATTCTAATTAGGCATTGCATACAACATAATGAGCTGTAAAAATAAATACAAAGCATAGTATAAAATTACCTAGGTGAATTTGTGATATAAGATATCCTTAGTATAAGAGTTTAGTATAAGAGTTTAAGTAAAGTTTACATTGATTTGTTAGATTAGTTTAGTTAGTATAAACCAATTAAAAGGTGATGTCCTTAGCAATAGTTTAAAGTTAAATAGGTAAACCGCTAGTGCAAAAACTTTTCCCTGAGGACGATATTTGTGATCAATGTAAGTTGATTGCACTATTACAAAAAGTGAGCCATTATACTTATGACACGCATCAAAGAGCACCACTCACAGGATGACATCATGGAACATTGCTTTGATTCGATTGCATGGAGACATTTCAATGAGATGAATGAAGAGTTTGGCATAGAGGTGCAAAATGTTTGTTTGGGATCGTGCACCGATGGTTTTCAAGTTTTCAAAGTTTCTGAGAAGCAATACTCGTCAAGACCGGTCATATTGATTACGTATAACCTTTTGCCTTCCATGTGCATGCAAAAAGAGTTCATATTTCTTACCGTAATCGTTCTCGGACCATCACATCCAGTTCGACAAATTGGCATTTTCATACAATCCTTGTTGAAGGAATGACAAGACTTGTGGTAAGACGACGTGGTTACATACGACATATCTACAAAGTCTAATGTTTTGATGCGAGTTGCCCTTATATGGACTGTAAGCGATTTTCCCACCTATAGCATGATATCACTGTGGAGCACGTACGGTAAGATGGCATGTCCATATTGTATGGAAGATACGTATGCATTCTAGTTGAAACACGATGGGAAAACTTCTTGGCTTGACTATCATCATCAATTCTTGCCATCGGGTTCGAGCCATTGGAGAAACAAACAAAGTTTTCACAGAGGAAGAAATGTGTAACATGAAGGAATACCGTTGTTGAAATTTGGTGATCACTTTTTGATGCAAACCGAATGTTTGAGGATGATGACAGTGATTGAAGTTGGGGCGGAAATAACAAACATAATACATGCGAAAACTATGAGATGGAGAAAAATAAGTATCTTTTCAGACTTGCCTTACTAGAAGACTAATCTCATAAGGCACAATCTAGATATAATGCATATCAAGAAAAACTTCTCCGATAATGTGTTCAATATAGTGATGGATGTTTCAGGAAAAATCAAAGACAACGCAAATTTTAGACAAGACGTGCATGAGCTTTGCCACCGCCCTTCCTTGCACATAGACCATGTGTCGAATAAATATACAAAGGCAATTTTTATGCTTAATAAACAAAGAAATCAAATGCTTTGTGAATGGGTGGAATACATACATTTTTCTGATGGGTACACTTTAAATTTTGGTCATTATGTGGATGAAAGGCGACCGTGGTTGTTCGGAATGAAAATTCATGGCTTTCATGTCTTCATGCGAAAACTTCTTCCAATCACATTTCGAGAACTCATTGGTGATAATGTTTGGCTAGCTATTAGCGAGTTGAGTTTTTTTTTCAGTACCCTATCAACCCGAAATATAAACTTAATGATATCGCTATGTTAGAGCGTTACATACCTAAAATCTTGTACAACTAAGAGAAAATATTTCCTCCTATTCTTTTCGACTCGATTGAGCATCTTCCCATGCACTTGCCCCACGAGGCTCGTCTAGCAAAACTGGTACGATTTCAACCGATGTATCCGTTTGAAAGGTAAATCTAATTTTTTCATACATTTTATAACTATAATTTTACTTACATTCACTGGTTAACATATGTTTTGTGTCATAAATGTTGTAACTAGATACCTTCATCATTTTAATAAAAATATTCGAAATAAAGGGAAAGTTGAGGCTTCAATATGTAATGCTTACCTTTTGGAAGAAGCAATTTCGTTTTGTTCTTACTTTTTCGAGGAATACATCATGAAGACTCATGATCGGGTGCCTCCCAATGATGGTGTGCTGGCTTTGGGCCTAACCTAAATTTTTATGGAAATCTTTCTATTTTTACATATCAGGTCGAACATCGAGTAAGCGTACCACTTGATACCTCGATGAACGATAATATATCGATGCTCGCAATTATGTCTTACTTAATTGTCTGAAAATTGAAACTTACATCTCGTAAGTATAATTAACTTTGATACGATCAAATCGTTGATTTCAACACTTATACAATAACCAAATACATACACCCATCTTCTTATACTCATGCAACTCTTTAAAATTTATATATCAATGATTTGTGTGCAAAGGTGTCGAACATTACTGATTCCAATGTTGACGAGAGCCTTGAGCATTACTTTGCTCTTTGGTTCGAAGACATACTATATTTTTTCACTATACATAGTAAAGCAAATAATCTATCCATGGCCCGTTGGTAGTTGCTTTGTGCAGGCACGCCATGATATAGAGGATGAAACAATTGTCTATATTTCCCGTGGCCATAGCCGTTTATGTTCCATTTATCAAGGTTATCTTGTGAATGGGTACAAGTTTAGCACCGTAAACTATAAATCAAGTAGCAGATTGATCAATAACATTGGGGTTTAGGTACAAGGCTCCAACTACGCTGACAATGGCTTCGACTATTATGGTTGAGTTCAAGAAGTCATTGATCTTTAATATGATAGTTGTTATCATACATTTTGTTCAAGTGTGAATAGTTTGATCCAGCTCCGGACAATGGTACACGGGTTCAGCGTTCACTCAAGTTGGTTGATGTACAAAAAAATTAGTAATATAGCAACTACAAGCCCTTCATATTGTCCATGCAAGCACGCAAAGTATATTTCATTCCATACCATCTCCGTAGGGGGGATCGTCATGAATAGTTAGTCTTTTCCAAGCTTCAACCTAAGTTCATTGATAAGGAAAACATTGCCACCCATATAGAAGAAGTTGTTTCCTATGATAATGTTGCATTCCAAGATGATGAACCCAATCGTTGCCTTATTTATGAGGACCTCAAGATGAGTGACATAGAGCTGACCGATCCATTTAGTTTGCATATATCGGATGTAGATGAAGAAGATGATGAAGAATCATCATCGAATGGTGGCAGTTGAACTAGAATTGAGAATGAATGAGTAAGATAGTTCTTTTCATTAATTGATATAGTTCTTTAATTTGCGATGAAAACTTATAAAATAATTGACTTTGACCTTATTTTATTATATTATTTTCATTCAATAAACGTGAGTGGATCTCGTCGCCCACGTGTACAATTGACACTCCTTATGGTGATCAGTGTTAAACATCCCTTGATCCTGAAATCTCAATGTCTGCTCCTTTAACTTACATCGATCCTTCTCCTGCGCTTCCATTAGACCCCCTCTTGCATCGACCACCATACCTTATAAGACCACCACTTGCTGCAGGCCGTCATCACAGCCGTTGACTCAAACGTTGCCTCATCATGAGGGATGACCACCTCGAGGTCGGCTTATTCATATTGATGGTTGCTCTGTAGTCGATTTACCATCATCGTCATACGATTATCACCAGGCTGACACACTTGTGCCATCGTCGTGTAATCATTTGCCTACGCAGAGGATTCCTAAGTATGGCGTGTTGGCACCATCATCGAGTAGAGCACCGTCTACTCATTCGACGTTTCAGTCGATGACTAATTTATCCCCACCTTACTTTTCATCAAGGACCACTCCTCTTACCCCCGTACCTGATCCTGCTAATGGATCGTTAGCATTAGATGATCTCGATCGTTGTGATGATGATGATGATGTCCCAGTGGAGCCGCCTAAGTATAGGCACGGGCGAGTCATAAAGATCTCCTTTGGCTTAGATAAAACCACAAGTAAGTAATTATGAAAAATCATTGATTTCAATACTTTGCTTGCCTAATATGAAAAGTACTAATTCCATAAACAATTTAGTAGTTTGCATCCTTCCAATGTCGCCTTAAGGTACCTTGGTGCGGTATCAGATGTAAAATGCGTCCGGATGGACACGTATGGAAAATGGTCCCCCAACACATACAAAATATCTATTGGAATGACTAGAGAATGAGTTAATTTATGATTTTGTGACTATTTTGAGTTGAAAATGTGTTTCATAGTATCATAACTAATCCATTGTCCTCTTTGCAATGCTTCTTCGTATGTGATCCCACTATAGATACTGAGATCTATAATGCTTGGTTACGTAGAGTGGGAACTAGATACTCGGTGTTTTGAGTGATTGTCACAAAAATCTAGATGAGAGGTCAGGTTTCCTGCTAGTTTTTCATTTTTTTCTGGATACTCGGCGTTGTTGAGTCGAATGAATGTGGAGGTACTGCAGTAGGTTTTTCATTTTTTTCGACTTATTTGATACTAATCTTTTTTTGTGGGTATTTTGCAAAAGTGTGTAGTGGTGAGCGTACAAATTATGCGTTGCATGATGGGTTTATGTTTAGAGGCGCCTAATTTTATGTTCCTAAATGTAGTTTGAGGTTGCAAATCATTAAGGAGCTACATAGTGAGGGTCATGTGGGTCGTGATAGAACTTTGCAATTGGTTACAACTTCCTACTATTGCCTACTATTCACAAAGAGGTGGAGAAATATGTGCATCGTTGTCGAACATTTCAAGTCTTAAAGGCACATCGACTAATGTTGGTCTTTATATGCCATTGCCAGTTTCAAAGCAGCCATGGGTTGATCTTAGCATTGGTTTTATGTAGGGATTGCCTAAAACACAACGGGGTCACGATTCTATCTATGTGGTGGTTAAATATTTTTCTAAGATAGTTCATTTTATCCAGTGCAATAAGACTATGATTATGTCAGGCGACTCAATTATTTTTTCGGGAAGTTTGTATGTATTGCATGAGTTATCTACTTCGATTATGTCACACCAAGATACTCAGTTCCTTAGTCATTTTTAGCGTAGTTTGTGGAAAAGGTGAACACGCAGCTGAAATTTAATTGTTCTTATTATCCATAGACAAGTGAGCAAGGCTTGGAGTGGTCAACAGTTCTTTAGGAAACCTCTAAGATGCTTAGTGGGTAAAAATCTTTAAAGTTGAGATATGAAGTTGAGTCAAGCAAAACTCTCACATAACCATGTGGTTAACTGGAATATTGGGTTTGATGCAATTGTCAAGTAAGACTAAGTTACATGGAAAAGTATAGGACTTTGGGAGTTGTTTGTAGAAGGCTCATCAAACTATCAGAGATATATAATTTGTATGCGGCTAATGAAATGTATAAGAAATTTGTAGATCGAAAGAGACATCTTGTGGAGTTCAATGTTGGTGACTTTGTTTCGGTAATCCTGACAAATGTTCGTTTCTTTGTTGGTGATCACATCAAGCTTTCTGCAGAGAGATTGGCCTACTAAAAATTATGGAGAAGATTGGTCCTAATGCCTACCAGTTGAATTTACCAAGTCATATTAGTACGATCGATGTATCCAATGTCAAACATTTAGTTCTTTTTTATGGGTATACATCAGAGGATGAGAATTCGAAAGATAATCATGTCCACCTGATGCTGTCCAAGAAGTGGCAAATACTTTCTTAGAAACGTTTGATCGAAATTGATTTTTGTAGACTTTTAAAAGGACCGACCAAGGAGTTTTGGAGTTTCAAAGACACGGGTTTATTGAAAATGACGTGGTGATCAATACTCACAGTGTTGCATTGACAATGACATTTTTTGGTCAAACTCTTTCATTTAGGCCTCCGAAATCTCAAATTTTCTATTTTGAAAAGTCTTAGTTTGGTTATAACTTTAAGTAGGAGATTTCATTTTTGATGTCATATATGGGATTAAGTTTCTTATTTCGTCTAGTTTATGGTTTAGGTTATTTTAGACTTTTTTACTATGTTTGACAAAATAAGTGTTTTGCTATATAAATCATCTTTTTTGAAGTAATTCGTTGGTTTTTTATTAATAAATAATTTGACTTTTTAGAGAATTATGGTTTTAATTCTCAATTACCTAAATTTGATTAATCATGGATTTTGAATAATCAATTTACAAGACTTCCGCTGCATTAAAAGTTGAGTAAATAGAGGGAGGAGAAGAATAACAAGGACACAAACTATGGGTGACGTTCTCCTCCTCCACGTTCTATCTCGTCCTAAACCACGAAGGATATAAACTATTAGTGAGAGTAGCTCATCCCACCATGTCCTTTTTCTTATGGGCATATTCCTTCATCACCCTCGATGCAATCCGAGGCTCATATGTATGTACCCAGGGCATCGAGCATGAATGTTCTTCCTTACCATTTCGATCCATTCGCACCCGAGCCATCATCTTCCAGCATGGACCATAAAATGCTTAGACACTCAATGTATGGTCCATTACCTCAATAAAAATGAAGTCCATTTACTCCATCACGTTGTAATTATGGTATGTTATATAGTTGAGATGACTCATTCATGCATCTATTAGGAATGTCACCTCATCTTCCTTTCACCTAACCACATACAGGGAGTCGGTATGTCAGAATGATTCAACCTCTTATTTTTGATAACATTAGTAATAGAGGTGAATCGAGTGAACAAGAGGAAGAAGATCAATAGATTCGATGAAATTCAAGGCAAGATCAACTAACTTAATAAACTCAGTCGAATGTACAAAACAACGATTTGTTGATCAACATAGAGTTTGTTCTTTTGCTTCACAAAGAAGCAACGTCAACATCTATAAACTTGCATCATACTTCGTATGAGTTTCTTTGATGTCGTGGTGATATTTCTGAAATTTGTATATTTGGTGAATCAGATTGTTAAGTTTTTTTCATGGAGTTCATGAATCAACTTGCTTTTATACATTGATTGTTTTTATGTTTCATTTGGTTGTTGATTAAATACAAAGGATGAGTAACAAAACAATAAATTTGTTTACAAGACTTTGAAGGAATGTGCGTGCACAAGTTTCAGTGCAAACACGGGGATCGTGGATTTGAGGCACATAGATAGCGCGCGCGCACACACACAAACAATGTGCATTTCAGTGTTACTTGTGTAGATGTATGTGTAGTATTTTTCACGTTGGGGGGCTAGGGTTTGCATGGGTTTTCATTAAAATGAATTACTCATTTTGGAAAAGAGTTAACCATACACTTAATATTTTGAACAAATAACTCATTCTCAAAAGAAGTAATTCATATAATTAAAGTGTCCAATACAATTACTATTTTTGAAAAAGCACCATTGGTACATGGACTGATGTAAAACACTCATTCTTTTGGGAATGCCCTATTCATATAGGAGTTCTACGCAATGACGCCTTCCAAAAACACACAATTGATTACTTTTGTAATTTTAAATTAAAGAAACTATCTCTATTTGTTGAATTTTTTTTTTTAAAAAAAAAAGCAACATTACTTTTTGAATTAACCCCTGAAACGGTGATGTAATATTGATTGATTTCTTTCATGAATAATAAAAGAATCGTACTTTTGAGTATGAATACATTCATTACAAAAAGAAACTTTTCGTGTTAAGAAATTAAATTATATATTGATCCCCCTATATGAGAAAGACTAATTACATGTGACTATCATTTGATATCACAAGACCATTTCTTTTCTTAAATTCATGGAGCCATGGGCGCCATAGAACTCGGAAATGAGGTCCGGAAGCTCCATATAATGCACCAATGGATTTCTGCTATCAAGAAGATCAAGTAGGTACTTAAACAGATCTATCTCGCAAGCTATCCTCAATGCTCCTTCATACGAGTACCCTAGTTCTTCGCCAGAAATCCCTAGCAAGGCCACGAAGAGTGGATGGTTAAGGTAGTTGGCTTCAAGGTCGAAATTGCAAAGAACAGTAGTGCTCTTCCCCACACACACTCTAATGTGACCTCTAATTGGAAGGTCTGAATGGAAGCCTTTCGAAATCTTCTTGAAAAGACTTGACAAGCTTTTGCTGGTGGTGTTGTTGTTGTTCATCATGATGAGACTGCGAGATATTTTTAGCAAAGGGATCGAATCTCTTGGGCACTTTTTTTTATGTGTATGTTGTTGGAATGCTGCGATGATGAGACTAGCCGAAGGGACTTTATAAATAGATGCAAGTTTCAAGCGTTAATGGATAAGAAACGCGTCACTTTCATTCATGCAATAATTCAAGCGTACCATGGAAGTACTTGCGTCGTGCTAGCTAGCAAGATAATTTTCATGGCATGGATCTATTAATACATGTCTCGCAGGCTTTCCTCTCATGTCGAAAAATGCAACTTGCATAAACTTATAAATGACTAGGCTGGCATTATAACAACGACTGGATATCGACCATGAGTTGAGGATGCAATCTTAGATGCTATACTTGAGGGGAGCATTTTAATTCCAAATTTCCAATAATATAAAGTACCATTGTTGTGATCACATTAAAGGGTTTGATCAATGCCAACAAATTAATTCAACGATTCTTTTTAATTATAAGGTACCTAGTATATGGAGATATCTTTGTAATCTCATGAAAGGGACATAAATCCCGCGTGAGGATGCATGATAGATAGCTTTGCATGACAAACCTTATCTACTAGCTAGGTGAAGATTGCTTATTAACCTTATAATTAGAACGTGGGACCAACTTTATTGAGTGATAGTCATTGTAGTTCTGATTTGGAACTCAAACATTCATATAATTATAAATTCCTTGATTTTTCAATGAACATTTTTTTTGATATCCTGTATAACATTTTGAAGCTAATAATTTTTTTTAGAATTGAAGACGGGCTCCAAAAAGTTGTATAAATCTGATTAAATTAATTACAATTGAGGGATTGTGTACCCTCCATATCGAATATATACAATTGGTACATTGTACCTCTTAGAATATTAGTAACAAAAGACGCCTTGCCTCGATATGTAAAATCAGCACAGACATTCCAAACTTCCTGCCGGATTGAAGCTAATAAATTAAGTAGTCACTCTCTTATCGGAACCATTTTCTATTATGAGAAGTGCTAGAAACAGAAGTCCCACGGAAAATCACATTTGGCCTTAATTTAAACTGTCTTCGTTCACCTCCAAAGTGAGGATATGGATCTCGATGCAAAACACTCAGGTCGAGGTTGTATGACAGTTCTTGTGAGGCATATGTGTCTTGGGGTATAATTCACCGATTTTCATTTTAGTATATATATAAATGTACATGGTTCATTGAATTTCAGTTGGCGCTGCTGTGACATAGGAGGTTACTCTTCTGTTATGAGAGGAATGAACAGTGAGAAGAAAGCGAGAGAGAATAGAGAGAATGAGAGAATTTCAGTAAAAGGGAATAGTAATGTGCCAAAAAAAAAAAAGTAAACACTGTTCTTTCCTTAATTTCTCAATGTCTTGTTGAATATGGTGGAAGAAAGGCTTACACTTTAGCAGGCTTACACGCTTTTTAGCAAAGAGAAGGAGTAGAATGACAATATCATACAAAACACATAATTAGCTCACAAGAGCCTTCTATGTGTACTTTGGTATAACAACATACATAGATCTGACGCATGATACGTAGGTTGAAGTTGCATAAAAAATTTATGAGCTAATGTGCCTTGTGATGTAACATACTTATTGTCACTCTAATATTTTCATTTAAAAAAATAGTGGCTTGCCGCTTGTGATACATAATCAATGGATCCCGCGGGCTTCACTGTTTGAAGTGTACTCTTCCGTGGTCCCTCTATTAGTTGTGTTTCTTTAACATTTCACCATTTTAATTAAGAGACACTTTTGTCCTCCAGGAAAAAAAATTGGGAAATTGTTGGTCGGCCAGACGACTACCTCACAAGCAGTAGTTATATGTGAGTATGCTCTAGTAATTCTACAACGACCAAGTCAATTAAATGATTTCTTCTTCTTCTTTTTTTTTTGTCAACTCAATTAAATGACTTCTAAAACAAACTTGATGATAAACAAAAATTAATGGAAGAGATATTGCTACGACACACTATACTTTAGCCATCGTGACCATTCTGCGTAGATAGGTATGTGCGAAGATTCTTCATAAACAGTTAGGAAAATGTTAGAATCACACTCTAAATGACATCTCAAGTGACATCTTATGACGCGACGTAAGGGCCCACTTAAAAATTAGTGCACAAAATTGTTCTTGATCCATAACACGTGTGGTATGTATCTTGAAGCGTGAATGACGACTTCAATGGATGCGGGCCCTCATGCCACGTCACAAAGTATTATTATGGGTGTTATTTGGGATATCATTCTAGCATTTTCCGGGAATGAATATTAAACACACATAAAAGAACCATATGTAAAATACTTATTAAATACTTCTATGGACTCTTGGAGAGTTATATACAATTTTTCTGACAAAAAGAAGAATTAAATACAAATTTTACCTTCCTAAAAAAAATATAAATTTTACCAATATTAATTACAGCTTGTACATAGAATTGAAGAAAATTATAAAGTGTATATAAACTATTTTAAGCTATAAATCAATTAAATGTTTGCTCCCCATATAGTTGGGAGATGGAGACTATTCAGCACAAAAATTGGCCGTATTTTATAATTGGAAAGACACCGCGTCTAAGATCATAAAAGATGTTGGGACCTTTTCATTGCCCTTCTAATCAAGCGAGTATTGTGCTCTAATAATTAGTTTTCATTTAATAAAAGCATTATCATCATCATCATTATCGTGGTCGTGGTCGTCGTCGTCATCATCATCATCATCCATTTCTATCAACTAGATACTTGTGTTGAGATTTAAAATAAAATAAATAAATAAAAAACTTTGATCTGATTTGCTAGATGAAATTACATTGAAATCAATTTACTTATAATATTAGAGAAGAGAAAGGACATACATATTTATAGATAATGTTTATTCATGTATGAAGTTGGTCAACATGCATGACCCATTCACACCACTACATACGTATATGCACCCACTTCATTAATTAGTAACTACCCATATCCACACAGAGTGCATATTTGATTAACTACCCAACTTCATCACTCAGAAATTAACAACATCACTTGGAATAAAAACACTTTAATTAAATTTAAATCACATTCTCCAACATTCCCTCTTGATTCAAATTTCTTAAAAATAAAAATAACATATCAAATTACTTCCATGAAGTACATCTCTTTGAGCAATCAATTTATTACTAATTTATTTATGAAGCACTTGTCTTCACCATGATGATGCTCTTGTCATCATCCTTCTTGAGCACTTCTCTCCAAATAACGTTTTTGATGCACTTGTCATCACTTGCACTTACAATATAGTTTCTTCGGTGGTCACCTCCACTTTCATCATGTCATGATCGATCAACAAGCATTTCATCATTGATGACATCGGAGCACTCACTCTCATGTTGGAGCTTATTCGATATCACTATTATCTTTTTCTTCATTTCTTAGCAACACCTTTCACGATCTATCTTCACACTTCTACATGAATTAGCTTTGACTTCTCAAATCGAATATGCCTCAGGATTGAACCATCGACTTTGATACCATGTTGAAATTTAAAACTACAAATAAAATAAAGAAGTTTTGATGGGATGTGTTGCAATCACATTGAAATCAATTTCTTATAACATTGGAAGGTACTTACAAAAGGAATGGAAATACATATGATCTAAGACTTAACATTGAAGATGATCTCGGAAACAGGCTTGCCGTTTAATGACCATAGACCACCTGTGACGGCCCCTACTTCTAAACAAGGCATCGTCCGGCCTAATCCCATACTCAAGCCTTAATCCACATGATCTAAGACTTAAGTACGTATTAGTCAGCCTTTCGTCCCTATAATTCTCCAAATCTCCATGTATTGTTATATTATCACATTGACATGTCATACAAATGTTAAGCGGAAACATCGTTAATTCCAAATTAAGCGGAAGCATTAATTCTCCAAAAATTTCTAAGTGTGGAAACCAAGAAAAAAAACTACAGCATCACATGCATGTATAGATATGAAACTATTCACTCAACCCATTGTACAACCCAAAATGACATAATTAATCATAATACAATAAAAGTCGAGACGTACAAAATGAGTAAGGAGAGTCGTCGAACCGCTCAGAGGAAGTACTAACTAGAGAATTTCATGTCGCATTTTCAAAAGAAACGAATGGTATTTAAAAGCATAAATGAGCGAAATAAATTGCCGAAACAAGTAGCGCAAGTAAATACTGCCGTTAAAGATGTAGAGACAGATATAGGCTAAGTCGAGATGATCTACGTCCGGTCGACGATGAGACCTATCTCCTACCTTTTCTCACTACGATATGGAGATGTGCTCAACATATCTCTCATAAATATAACGGAGCTGCGCTCAACACTTTAGAACATCAATCTCATGCTTGCCGACCACCCCGAGCCCCATAACTCGTGTGTCGCACAAGTGTAGTGGTGAGTGCCAGAACCCCGGTATACCCATGTCCCCGTGAACCGCGCATCTCTCGTGCAATGGACACTAGATAATCCTAACTTTAATTTCAAAGACAAATAATTCCAAAATTCTAGGTTACCAAGACAAGTTTGGCTACAAAGCCCAAAGGAAATCGAATACAAGTCTATGTAAACTCAAAGTAGTCTATTAGCATGCTTTTCATCAATTGTATTCAAGAATGACATCAAGTGTAGGAATTAGACGCAATGAAATAATTCATAAGGCATCATGTCACAATATTCATCCATGAATAGATACAAGAACAACATGATGTGAGATGACAAGTTGTAATGTCTACCAATGGACAAATAAATCAATAAGGGTGAATGAAATGAAATATAAAATTCTCACAATTGTACTTACAAGTCACATGTTTGTCCTAGTCTAGCCGATTCCTCGACGAATTGAAATGCGTGCTCAAACACCCGAGTTCCCCCGTAATTCCCTAACATTCAATAATGTCTCACTTAGTCCAAATCGAAGTCGAGACAAATTTCGAAACACTTTTCTTATTTATTTTCGGCCATTTGGCCCATTTCACGTTTTTCGAGGTAAAACCCCCGTATAACGACTCGACTGACTTCCGAAATCTTCACTTTTTATGAAAATCTTGAATTTCTATTGATTTGGGTCACAAATATATTTTTCCCTATTTTTCTGGAATTTTCTTAAGTTTTTTTCCATATTTTTCTCTATTTTCTAGGATTTATTTATTAAAAATAAGTTTAATTAATTTAACTAATTAAATATATATTTATTTTATTTTATTTTTTAGTGGTCTGGGTCAACCCGACCCAGTACTCCAGCCGGATCCGGGTCGGTATTACCCGTTCCAGCTAGGTCAGGGTCCAACTCTACTTGCCCCCCGAACTGGGCTGGGTCGGCCCGACCCTGTTGCTTCTTCTTCTTCTTCTTTGCGAAGAAATAGAGCATCGGCTCTATTTCTGATTTTTTTTTTTTATTTATTTCTTCTTCGCTGGGGTTGGGCTTCCATCCCCAACCCCAGGTTGGGTCGCCTATGCAGGGTAGACTACTCCCCTGCCTTCCTCGAACTCGGACAAACTGCCATAACAGTTCGTCCGAGTTCACCACCCGACACCAACAACAACCAACAACACGAACAACCACAACGACAACGGAAAATCCACTCACCTTGTGTTCACGTCGAGCTCGACCTCTCTCTCCCGGTCTCTCTCTCTCTCTCTTTGGTTCACTGTTTTTTTTTCTTTTCAACCGTCACCAACTTGAAAAAAGATGATAAGATATTTAGTGTCATCGAGATTCGTGCAATACGAGTCTCGAGGCAACCCAATCCTTATCTTCTATTTTCACCGCCTTTGACCAAATATTCCTCTTGTCTCGTAAAATGCGTATCTCGAAGCAAATCCAATGCATTTTGATTTATTTTGCAAACTATAGGCCAATGCATATTGATTTAATGCGACCACATTACAACTACTATAGCCACTTATTAAGCAAATTATTAAATGAAATTTAATGTAAATTAATTAATCTTACCCCACGAGCTGCTACCTCGGGCCCGCGTTGACACGTGACTCGAGGCGTATCCCTGCTCGTCTCGGTACCTGTATACATGTAAATGACTTAATAGTATACACATATACATTACACTAGGCATACAACACACAAATATAACAATTACCTCGGCACCACCGTGCCTCAATAGTGACACGTATCTCACTGCGAATCCCACATCACAAGTCATTTTGTCTTGATTAATGAAGTAAACGTATATTATTTAATTGGGCCGTGACACCACCGCAGATGGAAAGCATCATGGCGGTGAATTGATGGATCGAAAGGGATACAGGTGACAAACATACGACCGATACGGTTGCTGCTACAAGTACAGTGATAACCCCAGCCTCTGAGCCTTCCAAGAAGTTGGTAGTAGAGGCGTGTCGGATCGACCTGACAGGTCAGCTCAGGTGTCTGCATGGGGGAGGAGAGAGGATACGCCGAACGAGGAAGAAGATGATGGTTATACTAAAGTGTGGTATTTTTAGCCACCTAAAGCATGCATTAATGACGTGCATTTAAGAAGAAGTAAGAGTAGTGGAGGAGAACACGGAAGGCTCAATAGGGAGCCAATGGGGATAAATGATTCCTCTGACTATAGCGATTATCCAGGGGTCACGCATACGACTTTACTGCAAGCGAGTCACCATGGTGGCAATTGGGTTAATCAGCGTAAAGAGGGATATGAGGGGCATCAAGCTAAGGATCCGAGATATGAGGGGCATCAAGCTGAGGATCCGACGTTGCAAGAACACCGAACCCCTCGTCAACACATGTTGCAAGGCAACAAATGGGAAAGATAACACCAAGGGATGACGGTGAGAATGAGCTGTTGGAGGTGGCCCGTGTGATTGGGGCAAGCCCACTTATAAGTGAGTAGGCCATTCATGAGACAAAAACAGAGGGACTAATGGGTTGGTCTCGTACTCAGATCCATAGTTCCTTGAGGCTTTGGAGGACGTTGCCTGTGCATATGCACAACCTAGACCCATGAATGAGATGGTGGGCCTAAGTCCAACCGTATCAGATCTAGAACCAAACCTACTATGAGAGATGGATGCTGCAGCCCAAGCTTATGATAGTAGACCAGGGAGTCAAGGGCCTCGGGGTGTTGAAGTCAAAAGCTCGACTTTCTCCTACCTATCTTTCCTTGCAGAGATGGAGGAAGTAGCACAACAGTTTGATGTTACCCAAATACCCAATGTGGCAAATAAGCATATTATCTAGATAATATAGAGTGAGTCTAAAGAAGTAGAGTTCATCGTTGGACTGTTGGGAGATAGTAACACGCCCTCAAGAAGCCATAGCACTCTTAGAGTAGGAAACATATCCAGCACATCGATTAGTGACACGACGTGAGCTTATTCAATTGTTAATCTAGGGAATGGTAATAACGAAATTACGGTAGTAGAGGACTCCTTGAGACAAAGCAAGGAGTCAAACGGTGTAAGCCTTGACGGGCTGCCTAATGGGGGATACGATTCGGAATCTAGCCTGGAGGGGTCCGACTAGGGAAGGGGATACGAACAAGGATATAAATTGATGGATGAGAACGAGTTAAGAGATGATACCAACACCGGGAGCCCTGCGATTGAACCAAGCGAGACTCTGGCACAAACAAAACTACTTGAGGAACATAACAACTATATCCCCAAAGGAAATAATACTATATATTTAGAATTTATTCGATGCACAATAACCAGTGCATGACGATAGAGAGGAGCTAAATCCCCCGATACTATGACGAGCAGGGGGGTTGAGGTACAGGGAGGAATAACCTCATTATAGGGAAACTAGCTTGTAAGGCAATGGGACGTAGTTCGAGATTTTGATATTGATAGGAGAATCCTAGAGGTGAGTGGCATCAAAATCTATAGACGACCACAACAAGTTGGAGGACACATATATTCTCGCAGTTTGAGCTTAAATTGTGAGTTGAATAGGTTATAGTGTGGTGTGAATTATCCAAATACGGATAGGCAGGCATTAGGGCATTATCAATGAGGATATTATCATGAAATGTCCGCGGGTTATGTGCGGTGGATAAGAGAAGATTGGTGAAGGAAGTGGTCAAAAAATTAAGTAAGGTATTATTGTTTTACAAGAAACAAATAAGATATGCATAAATAGGGGATGATTGCGAGTATATGGGGGCATAGATTTAAGGAGTGGGTCATGGTTCAAGAAGAAGGTACGAAGGGTAGGATTATGATTATTTGGGATGTGTGACGGGTCGGTGTTTTAAGTTGCCTTGTAGGGGACTTCTCTACATCTATTCAAATTGCTGAAGGAAATAGGAATACGTGTAGGTTGAGCGGAGTATATAGGTTGAGTTCATATAGAGGAAAATCGAGATTTTAGGACTGGTTGGTGGCACTATTCGGGGTATTTGGGGATGCATGGTGTGTAAAGAGGATTTTGATGTTTCGACATTCTTGGATGAGAAATTGAACAGTACGAGAATCACGACTAGCATGACCACATTTGGTCAAATCATTTATGAGATAGGATTGATAGATCCACCTATCATGAACGGGCGGTACATATGGTCTAATTTTCAAAATCCACCCAGGTGCACAAGATTGGATAGATTCCTATACACACAAAAGTGGATGGAGATGTTTGGCCAACCTAGACAGTACTTGAATGACAAGGTTACGTCAGAACATCATCCCATAATCCTTGAGACGGGAAATGTTAAATGGAGATCGACACCATTCCGATTTAAGAATGCACGGTTGGCTAATAGAAGCTTTAAGAGACAGTTTCAAGGCTAGTGGAATGAATTACATGTAATGAATAGGTCAAGTTATAGGTTGATGGGGAAACTACAAATGATAAGGAGAAATTATGTGTTTGGAATAAAACTGTATTTGGTCTGGTAGCAACATGGAAACAGGAGGTGTGCATGTATAGTCAGATTGGACAGGGACGAGTCACATAATCAGTGGGACGATCAGCATGCATAGCTAATGAATGAAATGAAGAACGAGATGGACCGATTGTCTCTAGTCAAGAACCGCACGGCCAAGTAGAAAATGAAAGTAAAATGGGCCAAAGATGGGGATAATAACACGAGATTCTTTCATGTTATGCTTGATGCATGAAATGCTAAAAGATAGATAAGTGAATGTTCAGGAGTGATGTAAGAGGACATTATGAACCTTATGCATGAATTCCACCAACATGGCCGGGTCTACAACAAGATGAATAAAACATATTTATTTTTGATACAGAAAGGGGGGAATGCAGGTCAACCCTCTGATTACCGCCCAATTAGCTTGGTCACATCCATCTACAAAGTTTTGGCAAAGATTCTAGCAGCTCGGTTAAAGGATATGTTACAAAGTACGGTGGTGAAAACTCAAAATGCTTTTGTACCTGGGAGACAAATCCTCGATTCGGTTCTTATCGTTAGCGAGACAGTGGAGTTTAATAAAGGGAAGGGATTCAAAGGATATGTGTTAAAAATAGACTTCACAAAAGCCTACGATTGTGTGGATTGGGGCTTTTTGGACTACGTGTTGGAGATGAAAGGTTTTAGGGATAAATGGCGAAATCGGATTTACGGGTGTTTATCGTGGAAAACTTTTCCATTATGATCAATGGTAAGCCGACTAGGAAGTTTTGGGGGGAAAAGGGCTTACGGCAAGGTGATCCACTTTCTTTGGGTTTATTTATATTGGTGGTCGACGTCTTGGGTCAGATTATTGATTGCGCTAAGGTTGCGTGTGTCATCCATGGGCTATCAGTGGGGAGTGATCCCATGGAGATAACACATCTACAATTCATAGATGACTCATTGTTATTTATCAAGGAGGAACCGAGGGTCGTGAGTCGTATGATGACACTAGTCCGAACATTTTACAGGATCTCCGAGTTGAATGTTCGAAAATCTACACTACTAGGGGTAAATGTGGACTTGAATGATCTCAAAATAGAGGCTCAAATGGTAGGGTGTGGAATTGGGGAATGGCCAACGAGGTATCGTAGCATGCCTCTTGGGGAAAACCATTTGATAGGATTTTTAGGCCCCGATATTGAAAAAGGTGTCGAAATGGTCCTCGATGTGTCGCCAACATTTTACATGTCGTTATACCAATTATCGGAGGGTATTGCTAAGGAGATCGAACGCCTGATGAGACAATTCTTATGGAACAAGATGGGATCGGATGTTAGTTATGTGTTGGTGGCTTGGGATCAAGTGGTCCTACCCAAGGAGTACGGGGGATTAAGGATTGGGAATTTACGAAAAAAAAAGCGACCTCCAATTGGTAAGTGTTTATGGCGGTGCAAGAAGAACCTCAAGCGCTATGGTTACAGGTGATCAAAAGTATTTATGGAAATGCTCGCAATGAATGAGATGCGAGTAGTTTTAAGAAGGTCACGAGCCGTGCCTCGTGGAAATTCATCACAATTGATTCCAATAAAACATATATATAGGAGAGTTAGTGGGATATTTGATGGCAAACTCTTACCAATTTAACATGCAAATAGAAAAATCTTATGAGGGATAAGAGACTTGCAGCTGGGAACTCAACAACCTAGGCATCAAACCAAGGGATCTAACCTAGGTAATCACCTTCTCCACCTTCTAAACTTGCAAATGAACCCATTTTTGGGTATGCTACAAAAAAATGACTATTTAGAAACGCAATTAGCAACGGAATTGAGTTTCGTTTCTAAAAAAAATGGTTTGAGACGGAATTGAGACGGACTAATTCATAGACGGAATAGAGAGAGATTAGAGACGGAAATAGAGACGAATTGAGACGGAATTAAATTCCGTCTCAAAAAAATGGTGCAAACTTTTCCATCAAAACTTTAATTTTTGACAACCGTCCGTTACGTCTCGAGATTCGTGCGTGCTTCGATCTCGATGATTCAAAAATGGGGACCAACACAACTCTCACCGAAATCTCTCTCTCTCTCTCTCTCTCTCTCTCTACTCTCTTTCTCTCTCGCTCAACCCTAAACTCTCTCTGCCTTCTCTCTCCCCGTCTCTGCTCTCACCGTCACCGCTCTCTGCGCCCGGTCACCGCTCTCTCCGCTCACCGCTCACCGATCTCTGCTCGATCTCCGCTCTCTCTCCGCTCTCTCTCCGATCCCCGCTCTCTGCTCTCTCTCCGCTCACCGACCGATCCACCGCTCTCTGCCAGATCTTGCTTGCCAGAGTTTTGGGATGGCTAGCTAGGTTGTGAACATGACTCTTCATTGGGTTCTACCAGATCTTGCTTGCCTATTTTGGAGGCTGGAGTGCAAAATAGGTGAAATTCATTATAGCTGCAATTTTTTTAAAAAAAAAAAAGAAAAAGAAAAGAGTCGTCGCCTCTTCGATCTAATTACAGTCTGATATCGGTCTGTGTTCGTAATCAGAAAACGACCGAGAAGCTCAAATTAAGACCTTGTGCTTGTTCGCCGAAAACTAATGCAAGTTGTGTTCTCGATTCTTATGACACTTAGTTTGCTAAGAAAGTCCCTATTCTTTTGCGCCTTTGATATTTTGTTCTGTTTCATATGATGGTAAGAGTTTTTTTAATTATTTGATAAAAAACTTTTTTTTTCTTCACTGTTGAAGGCAATGTCTTGGTTTTCTTGTGATGTTCTGAATTAGTGACTGAACATTGCTTATAGAGCAAAATGCTTGACTAATTCTTCTTAGATTGACTTTTGTAGTTTTGAAGTACATTTTGACGGTAACATGTTAGGCTTTTACATGTTATTCTTTTCTTCAACTTCTAAGAGCATGGGATCCTGGGTTTCTTTTCTAGGTTATATGTTCTTCTCAGGCCGAGCAAATACGTTTGTTACAACGTAAAGTGGAGGCTGCAAATGATAAGTTGCAGGTGTTGCTTTTATAAGGAGTATTTTCCATATTAAAATCATCTTAGTTGAAGAACTTACTTCTAATATTGTTTATTAAATTATGTTTACCACTCCTTTTGTTTTAGATGGCTGATTTAAATACTATGGAGAGTAGAACTGAATTTGAAGAGCAAAAGAGACTTGCTTGGGATCTGCAAAACCGTATAGAAGATGCAAAGTTTCAAATAATGCAGGCAGATAAGCTACATAAAGATTTATACAATACCTAGTAAGATTCCTCGTACCTCTTATTGTGTTGGCTACATGATACATCAAGTCTAACTCGGAAGTTGGCACTAAACTCAACTTAAACTTCAGGAGTTAAAAGGCAACATTCGTGTCTTCTGTAGAGTGAGGCCTTTGTTACGTGATGATGGTGATACAAAAATAACTGTATTTTCCTATCCTCAATCAGTGGAACTTGTTGGTCGGGCCATCGACTTAACACAAAGTGGTAGACTCCATTTAGAGAACTAGATTTGACCTTTTTGTATAAGTCATTTTGTGTGTTGCTAGTAACTAAAAACATTTTTCACACATTTTTCCATTATTGTAGGACAAAGGCATCAATTTTCATTTGATAAAGTGTTCAATCCCGAGGAATCACAAGAAGAAGTATTTGCTGAAATTTCTCAGCTAGTTCAAAATGATGTAGATGGTCACAAGGTATTTCTTTTTTCTTTAAATTTTCTTAATAAAAATTGTTAGATTCTGGTTTATACTTCTTAGCATAGTTTCATAGGCATAGGTACAAATGTACAATTGAGATATGCAATGTGTACATCAGAGCAACCCTTTCATTGGAAGGTGGTCTTCTATGATAAGTTAGAGCAAGTTATGGCAGGTACCGGTCGGGATTTATCTCCTACCCGTGTTAAGAACAAGTGACCAGTGCCTCTAGCCATCAAGTTGAGCAATGCATAAGTCATTGGCAACCCTCTCCTTCCAAGTGATTCTCGAGGACGAGTTAGGCTCCCATAAGCTTCATCAACGTGGAGATATCTATCGAACTGTATCTGAACGTTCTAATTACTAAACCCTTGAATTGTACTTTAACCTCGCTAATTTCCAAGTGATGCTTGAGTATTTTCATAAGAATACCATGTGATTGCTTGGTCCTCCATAGGTTTGTGTTTTTGCGTATGGCCAAACCGGTTCAGGCAAAACATATACCATGATGGGCAGAATTTCAGGTGTCATGAACAGCTTGTTTTCAGTTTATGGTATGTTCTTTAGCTTGGCAAAAGATCTCCTTTTTTCTTTTGATTTACCGTTTAATGGAAGTTGACAAACTTACTAACTTTTTTTTAAAAAATAAAGATAAAACCTTACATGATCGGAGTGGGATTCTAGGTTATCGTGTATTTAAAGATTTTTATTGTTGAATCTGGATCTTATTCTTTATGATGAATTAGTTTGTAATCTTCGTATTTTTCGACGTTTGTTTGTTTTGCTCTTGTCAAAATGAGGTATGTATTATAAGATCTACATATAAGTTGAAAATTTTGTCCAGAAACATGTTTGGTTGCTGAATCTTCTTCTCCTTAAATAGCTTGCTTGGCGTTGATTGTACTTTTCTTAGAAATTTCGTTTTACCTACTTTGTTGCTTTGGTGTGTGTAGTTATGGAGGACAATACTGCTCACAACCTTCAAGCTCATCACAATATTTCTTCATGAAGCAAGTCATGCTATTGCTTGTGTACTAACATGTGGTCAAGTAAGAAGCTTTTTTCTTTATCTAAATTTCGTATTTATCATGTTTTTGCATGCTTAAAGTTGGTTCTGTTTTTCCTATTTCTTATAAATTTTTACTTGCGGTTTAGCACTTACATCCATGATGTAGGATTCTTTAATTGGGTTTTGGAAGTGAGGTTTTCCTATGGAATTTTCTTCGTAGTTCTTTCTAAAAAAGTATCTTCACACTTGCTTAACACCTCGATTACCCAAACAACTTCTTTTTTCTTCCAAAAAAATCTTACGGAGGTCTCGGTGTTGTTGTCATTGACACGCGCCACAATTATTACCACCTTAAACTTTATTCAAATTTCTTCTTCTTCTAGTATCCATACTTTAGCTAGATTTTTTTTCTATCATTTTAAGCAATCTATATTGTCCTAGGGAATAATGGGTACATTAGGCTTCATGTTTGACTTCTGTTGAGTTGCATGCTACCTATTTTCCTTATGAATGATGCTCTTTTGACCCACTTGGGCACGCCAATTTAGGATGCCCTTGATTGTGGCCCTCAATTGTCGCATCGATGTGCCCACAAAACTCGATGTGCATCTAAGGGACTCCCAATGAGTGCGAGCCAAATTCCCAAAGTGGGTCAAAATAGCATGACTCTTTCCTTATTACTAAGTTCCTTGAATTTAAGTCTCCCTATTATACATAATCTGGATGAAGGGATTGGGCATTCAAATTATTGGCGAAGGAATGCAATAGATGTTTACTATAATGAAATATTGAATGACCTTGATGTAGTTCGCATGAAGATGTATGGATATGAAGAATTGTTTTGCTCTTTGAGACTTCTGACCTTTCTATCTGCATTTTCACACTTTAAAATTCTTGCACACATAAATAGAAACTCCTAACTAGACTAGAAAATTAGAATGTGCACTAAATAAAACTAAATAAAAATAGAAACTATTGTGTAGACTACATGTTAGTACACAAGCAAGTGGTGCTTTTCTCACCATTGGGAACTTCAATCTTATGTCGCATCATTTTCTTTTTATTCAACATTCTTTTTATGAATGGGGTTATCTTATATGAACTGCTTGTCCAGGTTTTCTATTTCCAGAACTTTCTCCTATGCCCAATTTCCTCATCGCTTCTCAGTTCACTAGCAAGCATTGACTGGAAAAGTTTTGGTTTGAATGTCAAAAGCATTGCCATTGACGAAGATGGCGATGTAGTACTGGAATGGGAGAACTTGCCACCATTAGTGCAAATATCTCATTGTAAAGCTGCCCCCTTTTTGATATATGGTTGTGTTCCCCCTCTTTTGCTATCCCTTTTGAGTTAACTGAGTAGCTATGTACATGATCTATTTACTTATCTATGATGTTGAATTTCATGTAAATGTGTTGTCCTGGCACTGTTGCTATAGATTGTATAAGGCCTTTTGTGTATATTTAGAGGATTGGAACTTTTTTTTGTGGTTGTTAAACAATAGGATTGGTGGTTTTTGTGCATACTTAGAAATTTGGAACATTTATTAAACTTGACAAGCTTTCGTGGATATATAAATCTTTTTCAATGTCTAATTGTACATTTTTTCTCTCATTTGAATATTTGTTGTTGATATATATTGTCAATGTATGTATGTCAAATTTTGTTTTTTAGGGGGATGTTAGCACCCCCAAGGAGTTGTTGGAGGGGGTGTAGGCGATGGAGTAGGTCCTATGGTTGTATTTTCAGGTTTAGATGTTATGGAGAACCAATTGGATTAAGCTTAGGTTGAAAAACTAAATAAAGCGGAATTGAGACGGATTAGCAACGGAATTCAAATATTTAGTTGCTATTCCGTCTCTAATTTTCGAGGCATAGCTACATAAATCAGTGATGGATCAGAAACGAAATTATTGTATTCCGTCTCTGATTAGAAACGGATCAGAGACGGAATACAATAATTCCGTCTCTGATCCGTTGCTCATCAGAGACGGATCATAGACGGAATGCATGAATTTTGTCTCTGTTCCGTCTCTGATTAGCAACGGATCAGAGACGGAATGCAATTACAATTGTACCATTTAGAAAAATTTCCATTTCTGTTCCGTCTCTGTTACGTTTCTAAATTTCGCCTCTAATCCGTCTCTAATCAGAAAAGGAAATAACATTTCCATTGCTGATTGAATCAGCGTCGACGATTTTAAAGACGGAGCTAGGTACACTCCTTTAGCGCGTTAACTCAAAACTAGCGCGTTAGGTAAACAAATTAGCGCACTAATGATGGATGGACGATGAAGTTAAAGGTTGTTTTGGTTATTTTCAACTTAATACATGTCTAAACACTTATAAACAACCTAAACTTATAAAAATTGGACTTCAGAGACTTAGTGGACTGTAGCTTGGTGTTGGGAAGCTTTTCGGGTCAGATCCGAGAGTCCGGGTAGGTCGGAGAGCGATGTGAGGTTTGTAAAACCCAACTGAAAAACTCTGAGTATTTATTTATTTTACTTACATGTTGTTTCTATCATTCTTTGTTGTTCGTTATTCTATTTGGTCATTTGGACGTGGGTTGAGGTTACTCCCTTAGATTTCCTTGTTGTGTGTTCATGAGGCCTTAGACTGTATCATGTGTGACTCGGCCCTCAGTGAATGGCGACCTAGGCTTGCTTTGGTGCATGTGTCGGTGAATCAGTGGATTTGGCTAGTGCCGCAAGGGACCAAGTATTGGGCTAGTTGGATGCGACCACTAGTGGGAACTTGGTGACCCGAAGTATAATCTTGTTCCTCTAGAGCGAGCATACAAATTTGTTAGCCTATCTATTGTTATTCATGAGATGAGCCATTTGCAGTTGTCTATTTTATATTCTGCATGTTTACTTGACAACATTCTTCGTATTTCCTTTATTTTATTATATGAATGCTCAGAGGAGTTCCTTGGGATTTTACTTACTGTACTCGTCATCTATCTTTTTGTGATGATTAAGTGTTGATGCTAGTACCAATAGGGGCAAGAGGATCCTAGACGACTACATCTGATTGCCTACTGTCGAGGACGTACTTGTACGTGTTTATTTTTGATATTTTGTATATTTTGGGTATTGGGAGACTTGATATATGATAGGTCATTATTTCATTACAAAAAAATAGATGATCGGAGATTGGAGTTTTTCGTTGCTGATTATAATAAATTCTGTTGCTGAGTGTATTCTGCAACGGATCAGAGACGGAATAATTTCTGTCTCTTAAACGGTTGACGCTAATTTACTCAGCGACGGATTTCGATTCCATGGTTGATTAGAGACTGAACAGAGACGGATTTGAGACAACTTTAGACACGAATCAACAACGGAACGGCAATGGAAATTATTCGTAGGGGACGATTGCAATCACATTACGTTGCTGATCTGTTGTTGATTAGCGACGGAACAGCAACGAAATTCAAAGAATTCGTTTCTGTTCCATTACTGATTAGCAACGAAATTCAAATAATCCGTTGCTTATCCGTTGCTAATCAGCAACGGATGAGCAACCGATATAATGATATTCCATTGCTGATCCGTGTCTGATAAGCAACGGATCAGCAACGGAATTTTACAATTCCGTTTTTGATCCGATGCTGATTAGCGACGGATTAGAGACGAAACTTAAGCATTTCGTGTCTAATCCGTTGCTGATCAGCAACGGATTAGAAAAGGACTGCTTCAAGTCCGCTTTTGATCCGTCTCTATTTTCTGTAATAATAGCTATTGCGTGGACTATTTCCTTCGCTATTTAGAGACAGAATAGCAATGGAATCTCTGAATTTCGTTGCTAATCCGTCTCTATTCTGTTGGTAATCTTCTTCTTCCCCTCACTGCCAGCAACACACTGCAATTGGTTCTCCATAACCTGTAGACCCAAACAGATCACCTACTCCATCGCCTACACCCTTCCAACAACTCCTTGGGGGTGCTAACATTCCCGAAAAACCAGAATTTGCCATACATACATCAACAATGTATATCAACACCAAGATTGAAATAAGGGGAAAAAAGTGCAATTCGGCATTGAAAAAGATGTATGTACCCACGAAAGCTTCTCAAGTATAGTAAATGTTGAAAAAACGTAAGTATTCACAAAAACCACCAATCTTATTGTTCAACATCAACCACAAAAAACTTATAATCTTGTAAATATGCACAAAAATGATTATCACTATAAAAGTTATATAAACAACTGTAAAAGTTATGTACAAAAGCAAAATTATCATCTCAAAAGTAACACAAACAACAAGAAAAATACCTAAGTATCACTAAGTTGCTCATCTCTCATAAGGCAATCTTGCGTATCTCGATCAACATTGTCTTGTTGTTGTGGTGGATCAGCGAGATCTACTTGTGGTGGCTGCCGCTGCTCATAAGGTGGTGGTGGTGGTGGTGGTGGTGGTGGCGGCTGTGGCTGAGATAGGCCCGCTCCGTCAACGGTCATCCCAAATTTCCTCTGCATAAACGCCACATTTTGCCGTAATTGCTCGGTAACACTATCGAACTCTAAACGTGGCACCATCTCCGACAACTGGGACGTGCTAGCGCCAAAATCTGCATATCTTCTCCTCTTTCTCCCTAACGACCCAAGACCATAAACACCTCCTTTGGGACACTCATCCGCCACATTGTAGTACACCGCATCGTCATCCACCGGCTGGTCCGACGTAGCCTAGGTTAGCTCCTGACGTCTCTGCTGGAGCTTAGCCTGCATGGACCAACAATAAACAGATTAAATGATATGCTTGTAAAGTAAACTTCCTACTATTTCACTCGTATTTTTATACTTACTTAGAACCGCTCCGATCTAGTATCGATGAATGTCATCCCGTCGTGATTTATGGTGTAGAAATGCAAATACAATTCATTCACGGTAGGTGGCGTCTCGGATGTATTAGTTTGCATACAAGAGTTATAACAAATTTTAAAAATGTCACTTACTAGTTTGTCGGCGCACTTATATTCGCCAATCACAATTGCATAGAAGTGAAATGAACTTAAAATTAATGAAAAATGCAATTCAGTTAAACTAGCATCAATGTGTTAGAATTATAAAAAACCAGATTACCAACAAACACAGGAATAGTGAACAAGTGTAAAAATGAAAAAATAAACAAGAGTGTAAAAACACTTACCAATCTTTCATGTGCAGTCACAAAAGACACCGAGCCACCACCGTGCTTCGACGCTCCATTTCCAGGTCCTTCGACCTCAGTGTTCCTATTTATAGACGCTTGCCTAGACCTGGCAAGAAAGGCCTCGCTCTCCCAGTACTCCAAGTATCTCCTCCATGCCTCATCCGTAACGTAGTTTGGCTGCACGCGTTTCTTCTTCAACTTGTGTATCAATGCGGTGTTCCTTGTGACGGCATGCGTGTCATACGCCGCACGAATGAGGTCCTCGTGAATCGTTTCATCGCATCTAAAATATACCTATAAAATTACAAGTGCAGTGGTTACGAGACATTAAATAACTAGTATAAATCCTAATACATTTGTTACTTCTGCGTACCTGCCACTGGCGCCAGTAATGGTCTTTATGATGATTCGGTAGCAACTTCCAACAGTACCCTTCTGGAATCATCCATAGCTTGAAAACTTTTGTCATCCTCCGAGCACAAGAATGGGAAGGATGCAATTCTCTGTGTTTCATTAAATTACATAACATCCTCAAAACTTTTCTAATAATTTACATCGACAATTAGAAATACATATATGCAAACTTATGTATTATTCGTAATCAGTGTGATCGGAATCCTATGCACGCTAGGGGGCTCGGTCCCTGTCCTCTGATGTACCCGTGGAAGGCCTGTAACCTGCAACCCTGCTCTACCGTCATAAAATGGGGATGCTGCTGGTGATGCGGTGGTTGGAGGTGCATGCATCGTCGGTACAGAAGTGTTATGTCTCGATGTCGCCGATGGTGATTGCAATGGTCGATTTGGTGTGGTTCTAGATGAAAATGTCAATGGTATAGGCAACACGGATGGTATGGAAGGCGAAGGTGACGCTGACTGTAACTCATGATCGAATGAATGAGAAGTCAGAATCGATAAGGGAGGAATCGAACCACAATCTCGACCGCCACGACCTCCTCGACCCCGTGTGGCCGGATCATGAGGTCCAGTCGATATATCGGTTCCAGAGGTCTGCGCTGCACCTCCTACGACTGGACGAGGTCCTCCTAAAGGTAGCCCTCGACTGCCCTGAGGTAATGTTCGACCTCGAAGTGGGGGGTGATCACTGCGACCCATGAAACCTAAAAGACAGCAATCGTAAACTATTGTGTAGAAAGAGTTTAAAAATTCACGTAACGTCAATCAAACAATGACATAACATAAACATACATTACTCGCTGTCATCCGTTTCAAATTCACTCTCATGACTAGAAGTTGATGATTCTTCTTCGGAATCATCTCCACTATCGACAATGAAGTCATGTTCTTTTTCACTTCGACCCACTTCCACTAGGAAGTGGGTCCCATTTGGGTCATCCAGATTGTTTAAATCCTGAGTTGCATCGTCGACTACACATGTGGTGGGTTCGCCATCTTGGAATGCAATCTCTGCCAATGTATGGTCATTATCGTCTTTGCTCGTTGCCTCGTTGGCGAATTTTGTTTGACAGGAACAAACTACTAGCCATTCTTGCCCGTTCCTTAAAGAATTGTACGAAAGGTAGTACACTTGATTGGCTTGCATTGCAAGGACAAATGGCTCGTACTTGTTATATCGTCAATTTCGATGAACCTCTACTAATTGAAGTGTTGGGTGAGTCCTGACGCCATGATTCGGTGTAGGGTCATACCATTCACACGTAAACAACACCACATGCTTGACGCCAGTATATTCAATCTCTACAACCTCTTCCGGTACTCCATAGTAGTCATGGGAAACATCGGTATAGTTATAACCCTTAACCAAAACACCGTTGTTCTGCGTTGATCTATTAATGTCATTTGTTGCGGAGTGGAACTTGTACCCATTTACTAGGTAACCAGGGTACACATTACAAGATCGACTAGGACCAACCGAAAGATCAACAAGCGTCACATCTATGATAGAATTTCGAGCCTATTTATGAAAATTTAGAAATGTAAGACACATTACTTATGAAAGGAATTAATGAAGGCATAACCTACAATAGTAATTACATTACATATGTTTGAAACCAAATGGGGAAGTTGTGGTCCAGACTAGTATCGACATTCGACTCCCCCATTGCTTGAGTGATTTCATCGATGAAGATCCTACAAGAAACGACCATGTAAATATCAGGAATGGATAAATGCTACGAGTAATGAATGTACTGCATTGTTGAATGAAAGTGACGGACTTACTGGACGTAAGGAGCGATCTCTGGACAATTGAGCAGTATGTATGAATGAGCAGCATTATACTCCTGCTTTGTTAAGTACCACTCCTTTGACTTGCCCAAGTGTCGACCAAGATAAGTGAAAATTGAGAAATTGCCCACAAAATGCGGTGTGGGCCCGACACCACCATCGTCGTTTCGTTGCACTTTGTCATGCAACGTAAAGACGTGATCTTCGAAGTAGTAAGAACAAAACGATGTGACTTCTTCGACCAAATAAGCATTGCACATCAAGCCCTCAACCTTCGCTTTGTTCCAAACATTGTTTTTGAAATGTTTGAGGTCATATTGAAGCTTGGTTAGTGTTGATTTAAAAATTTGTTTAATGAGAAAATAACTTCACGAACTCAAGACATTACCTCTCAAATGGATACATCCATCGAAATTGAACTGGACTGGCCAAACGGGCCTCGTAAGGCAAGTGGATTGGCAAGTGTTCCATACCGTCAAAGAAGCTTGGAGGGAATATTTTCTCCAACGTGCAAACAATTTTAGGTATTTGAGACTCTAAAACCTCCATATCTTTCATACTGACACATTTCGCAGTCAATGATCAGAAAAAAGGCTCAGTTTGCTAATTGCAACCCAAACCGGGTTTTGGAAGAGTTCTCTGAATGTGATTGGTATCAAGCGTTGCATGAAAATATGACAATCATTACTCTTCATGCAGAACATTCACAACTTCTTTGGATACACACATCGACCAAGATTCGAAGCATAACCATCAGGAAAACACAACTTATCAACCCACTCGCACAATTTTTGTTTCTGTGGTGCATCGAGAGCATAACATCCAAGGGTGTAAGAATTTGTCGCCGAATCAATGTGTAGAGAAGGTCGGTGACAATATTCACGAATATTTTGTCTCGCTTTCGCATTGTCCTTAATTTTGCCCGGTACATTCATAATAGTGTTAAATATTTGTCAAATACATTTTTCTTGATGTGCATGACGTCTACGTTATATCGGATCAAGTTTATCTTCCAATACGACAAGTCCCAGAAAATGCTTCTTTTTCTCCATCCCGAATTCTTAGCTATCCGCCCATTCGTAGAATCAGCTCCAACATCTGTAACATTCATCAAGCCTAACGATTCAATTTCTGCAGAAATTTCTTCACCAGATCGCAACGCGCGCGGCTCCTCTTTTAATATCGTTTTGCCTCTAATCAAGTTTTTTTTTTATCTTTCCTTTAGGGTGAGGTCTTCGACAAAAAACGACGATGACAGTCGAACAACGATGTCTTCCCACCACTTCGCAATTGAAAGGCATTTGTATCCTTAATACAATATGGACAAGCCATCTTACCATGTGTGCTCCAACCGGACAACATGCTATACGCTGGGAAATCACTAACAGTCCATAAAAGGTCGCTCGCATACAAATATTCGTCTTTGCGGAAACGTCATAAGTTATCACCCCGGTGTTCCATAAATCCAGCAACTCTTTCATAAGCGGCTGAAGGAACACGTCGATTTTTCATTTTGGGTTGTTCGGTCCAGGAACGATAACTGTTAAGAACATAAACTCCGATTTCATGCACATCGATGGTGGAAGACTATACGGAGTCAAAATTACGGGCCATGAAGAGTACAATTTTCCTGCAATCCCAAATACTTGAAAGCCATCAGTGCACAATCCTAAACGAACATTCTGAACCTCGGCGTCGAAGTCTCTGTTGACATCATTAAAATGCCTCCAAGCAATCGAATCAGAACAGTGTTGCATAACATCTTCTTGCGAGAAATACTCTCCATGCTAGCACATATGTTTTGCTGTTGACTCCGACGCATAAAGTCTTTGCAATCTAGGGCCTAAAGGGAATTAGTACATTTTTTTGCAAGGGCATTTTTTAGTGTTCCGTCAACGACCTCGTCGTTGTGCAATGTAGCGTGTTTTCCCGCAAAATTCACATGACGTCATTTCCGAATCTACTCCCTAATAAATCATACATTGGTCCTTACAACAATCTATCTTCTGAACTGGTAGACTGAAACCTCGCAATAGTCTTTTAGTGACATAAAAATTTCCAACCAATGAATTGTCAGTTGCAAACAATCCTTCATTAAGTTGATGATTTCATTATACCCTCGTTTAGAGATATGATGTTCTGACTTGATCGCAAGTAATCTTGCCATTGCGGACAATGTTGTCATGGTTTCGCACCCCGGCCACAATTGTTCGCTACTAGCCTCAATCATGTCATATAGTTGGGGGTTTGGTGATTCTTCCAAGTGATTCCAATCAAAACTTGGACCTGCCACATTGTGTAGCATCTCGTGGTAAGTTGTCGTATGAAAACCTCCCACATCAGCATCATCAATATGGTTATCAAATAGGTAGAAGTTTGGCGGATCTTCATCTCCATTCTCACCGTGTTCGTACCAACAATGATATACCGGAACAAATCTGCACTTACATATATGGTATTCAACCGTTTCGACGTCCAGGTATAGTACAAGTCGACATTTCTTATAATTGCATGGACATCTAATCTTTTTTTCACTTTGGTATGTAGGACAATGTTGTTTAGCAAATGCTATGAATTCTATAACCCTCATCGTGAATTCAATTCGAACGAAGCCATTGTCAAGACGGTTGTACATCCAGTCTCGACTTGTAGACGAAATTCCTATCGTAATTGTTCAACAAAATTAGTTAACTATTTAAATATTTTCCAATGGTACAGGTCTACTTGGGTCTCCACCTTACACAATTTATTAGAAGGGGGAACCTGAGAACCTCCCTAACTATATGAACAAAAAGCTTTATTTGTATGCATTGAATACATATGGTTTGAAACGAATAACATAAAACAAAACACACTTTACATTTGTTGAGTTCCAACTTCATGTTAGTTTTTGGATTGAATGTAGGACTCGTAATCTCAGGAACAATTTTTCTAACTTCATGTATGTTTGTGGCTTATGTTCCTTATGTTGATTTCAACTTCCTTAAGGCCGAGCACCAATTATTTCATTCCCAACAAATTCATGAATAGATGTATTTAAATTACTATTAGCCACAACACACTGCAACTCATTATGTAAGGGCAAGTACAAAGGTTGGTTCCTTACATCATTCCGATCGAAGACTTCATGTTTTAGAATGTACAAGCCCGCATCAAACCATAAACATATTGACATATGTGTGTACATCAACCAATAAATACAGTAACACAAATCATAGTATGTTATTTAGAAAGAAATTCAATATCTCGTAGGTCAACGACATTAACGGAATTCAATCACAGAACGTAGTTAAGACAAAGAATGCTACGCGACGATTTTTAACACGATTATTTTAGCCAAATAAATCATAGACAGTAATACACAAGAAATTCAACATTACCAATATAAGATCGGTAGTACAAAAATCCAAATGATTTAATGTCAACTCACAAATGGAAATGAAATAAGGAGAATTGGCTCAAAGTGTTTACTTACCTCAAATGCACGCAATTCGTAACCTATACCGACTCTCGGCCACTCCAAACTCCCGTTCCACGCCTTGTTGCGCTGACCATGAGTTTAGGACATTGAATGGTTAACCAGATATTACAATGATTGATCTTATTCAGTTGCTTTCAAATCAACAATGACAGTTAATGAATCAAAATGAACAACTCAACAAATGGAAAAAAAAAAACAATCAGAATCGATCATCGTACTTAAGAAACACAAACAACCAAAAATCATTGCTACAATTATTTATACTTCTGTAATTCCTATTTAATCATAAAGTTCACATTTTAGAATTATGATTTCATTTTAACACTTCAAATTCCATTTTCAAGTAATGAAGTGAAATCACTTCGAAACTCTTCACATGGATAATTAGGTGGTAACCTATCATTCACAAATTCAGAAAAGCGGTTAGAAAGAGTATTTAATATAACAATGTAGTCAGCTAATGTCAAATCTAATGAATGTCAGTCTTATCTGAGTAGACAGATAACTGAAGACTCAAGTGAGACGTCAAACCACAAGTTATTCAAACAATATTTTCTCTAGGAGTTGGTGAAAATATAGTAAGAGGTTTTCAATTCAAGTGAAAAACTCGAAAGAACTTGCTGTTATTTTATGATAAAGATAATAGAAACGAGGAATAATAAGTACCCACCACACAAGCATCTAAGGAAACAAATGCATATCAAGTATCCTAGCCAATTCTAAGACAAGTTAGCTCCTAGTTTTGCCTAAAAACTCAATTAGAAACTCTTAACCAGTCTCAATTTGACTTGTTTCAACAACAATATCATTCCCCGTGGTTTAGCAAAATCGTTATTAATTCTAACTCAATTGAAACTCATACAAGTCTTTCTTTCGTCAAGGAACAAATATTTGTCTAACTATATCAACAAGCAATGGCATAATTTTTTTCAAATTCTAGTAACGAACACTTGAAACAAATTTAAAACTAGGATCTCATCATTAGAACCCCTTCATTCTTATAAATTTAAAACAAGTTAGCTCCTAGTTTTGTTATAAATAAATTTATGAAAATAGTATCGAATGGCATGATATTCGTTGTTCTACTATATTCGTTGTTCTACATCAACATGATGAACTAAATAAATTAGAGAATATACACCCAAAATCCAAATAAACAACTTAATAAATGAAAGCTAAAAAAAAAACTCAAAATCCTCCACTTTTACATTAACAATGAAAGAAATACTTTGAATCAAATAAAACAACTCAACATATGACAAAAAAGGCCAAAAAAAAAAAAAGAATCAATCGTCAAACTTAAACCCTAATAATCAACCCAAAAAATAAAATTCATATTTCACAAACAACCACAATTCACAAAGAATCAACAACAAACAATCACAAATCACATCAATGTTGTCTCTAAAATCTCAATGAAACCCCAAACTCAACACCCGAAGTGTACATCTACTCAAATCCAACGCCTTCTATGTCCTTCCTTCTTCAAATCCAATGCCTCATCTGTCATTCCTTCTTCAAAGTCGAAGGCTTAGGGTGCGGCGAGGGTAGACGGCGAGGGCTTCGGAGATGGCGAGGTATAGCGACGAACGACGACGAACAGCAGGGACATCTTAGGGTGCGGCGAGGGCCCACGGGGCTTGTGACGACCCCAATTTCCCTCAAACTGAGCACCGCCTGGCCTAAGCCCACGCGGATCCCTGAGCCAGTCTCGCAAGGTCAATGTAGGCCTACTCAGCCTTCTAGTCCATCATACCTTTGATTCATTTGTTTGGCATTTAAAACAACGGAAGTCTTAAATTTAAACGAGTAAAACAATTAAACTCATTTTCATATAAAACACTATTTATAAGAGCAACTCCTATTGTGGAAAACCCGGGGAGGTACTCGGTATATAGACGACAATACTAAACAGTAATATATACAAGTACAGTGTATATCCAGTCTCCCATTTCCCAAAAGTAAAGCAAAATATCAAAATCGCACGTACTAGTAGGTTCTCGACCGCGGGCGGTCCGATACAGTCGCCCCAAAATCCCCTTGCCCCTACTAGTAGGGTCTGCACTCGACCATCACAAAAAGTCAGATGGAGAGTACTGTTAGTAAGATTCCAACAAAATACACCGAGCATTTATAAGAGAATAATCATATACCAATAATCATGTCAAATAATCATGCGGAAACTAAATAAACAATTGTGCTAAGATCATCACATGAATAAATAACACGAGAGAAACAAAACGTGTACTCCTCCCTGTCAGACTAAATTGTACGTCGAACCCCCAGATCCTTTCGGTGGGTGTCCCCACTTCCTTTCACCTTGTTTCCATACCCCAAGGATCCTTCCGGTGGGTGCCCCTACTTCCTTTCACCTAGTTTCCCGCGTACAGCCTAGTGTGCCATAAGTACACTAAGAATATCAAGTGTCTCGATCCCAAACCAAGTGTGTCACGGAATAGCATACAATAACAAGGAATATGAGGAATATAATCCAATAACCACGAATAGGATATCAATGATAGAAAAGTAAACCCTCAGTGACTTTTAGATGGAATCTTACGTATGACTTGCTCGCATCTCGATATGCGCACCCGACACCTGATTATAGCATCCTAAGTCTCTGATGTCCATTTGTACCATTTAAGTTATTTAAATCATGCAAATCACAACTAAAATTTAGGTAAAATACACCTCACCTACATCGCGTCGTCGACATTCGTCGATTCGCACTCCTTGTCGAGGAGCGATCGGTCCGACAATGTCATCGCATTGTTCACCGCGCCAACGTCGAAGTCGCGCCATCGCAGTCACCGCGCCGCTGTCGGTGTCGCTGCCGCACCACCGCCGTGCCACCGCCATCGCGCGTTGTTGTCACCGTCGCGCCCTTCGCCCGGAGTCGTCGAGCCGCTGCTTAGCGCTGCGCGCTTGCTGTTGCCGTGCCACCACTGCTGCCAATCCTATGTTCCGCTGCTCGCGGCCGTTGTTGCTGCCATGCCGGCTGCTTGCGTCTCGCTTGTGTCGTCAACCGCCGTCCGCTTGATGCCGATCCGCCGCTTCATCACTGCTGCCTCGCAGCGGACACCGCGTTGTTGAAGTCGCGTCGTCGTCTCCACCGCGCAGCCCATTAGCCACGCCGCGCGCTTGCCGCTTGCGATCGTCGTCGCGATCCGGCGAGCCGCCGTTGTCGCTTGTTTTGCGCGTCCCCGCCATCGTTGTCGTGGCTCACGCCGCCATCACCACCCTCGCTTCTGTTGGGCGGCTCAATCTATCTCGTCCGTCCGTCGTCTCTCCTCCGTCGTCTCTCTCTTTTTCCCTCTCTCTTCTCTCTCATTCGTATTTCTTTTTCTCTCTCTCTCTCTCACTTTTCTTTTCTTTTATTTCTCTCTCTTATGATCTTATATATATATATATATATATATATATATATATATATACATTTTCTTTTTGATTGCAAATCAAAAGTGTCATCGAGATTCGTGTTACATGAATCTCGAGGCAAACTCAATAACTTCACCGCTCGACTAAAATTGTCTCGAGTCTCGAAATTTGCGCATCTCGAGGCAACAACCCGCCTCATTTCTAAAATTTCAATACTCGCATTACACGCATCACGAGGCGTATCCAATGTAAACATTAAACCCACATAAAGCCACTATCTCGATCCCACGTTGGCACGCGATTCGAAGCGCGTCCCCGTTCGTGTTTCGGCTCCCCGAATACTCCGCGTATACATTTCTCCACAATTAGCATTAAAATCTTAAATTGAACATTCCGGTGTCTCCACTATAGATTTGGACATACGTATTTTGGCAAGTGGGTCCCACATACGACCCTAAAATGACACGTGGCACGAGTTAGATTTTTAGGGCCGTTACAAGGAGGGCTTCGAGGCTCCAATCTCCGGCAGACGGCGACGGCAGACCCGACGGCCTCGTCGCGGCCTCAATCGCAGCGACGAGATTTCGATGAGAAAGAGAGAGTTGACGGTGAGTGAGATTCTGGTGAGAAAGAAAGAGCGATGGACGGTGAGTGAGATTTCGGTGAGAGAGAGCGATGAGAGAGAGAGAGGTTTCGGTGAGACAGAGAGCGATTTCGATGAGATAAAGAGAGTTGATGGTGAGAATCGGTAGAGTGAGAGAGAGTTCTATTGTGGTTGGTCTTTTATTTCTCAATCGTCTAGATCGAAGCACGCACGAATCTCGAGACGTAATGAACGGTTGTAAAAAATTAAAGTTGTGGAGGAATGTTGGCGCCAAATTTTTTGAGACAAAATTTAATTCTATCTCAAATCAGTCTGTATTTCCGTCTCTAATCTCTCTCTATTCCATCTTTGAATTAGTCCATCTCAATTTCGTCTCTAACTATTTTTTCTAAGCAACAGAACTAAATTTCGTTGCTAATATTCCATTTCTAAATATCCATTTTTTTGTAGTGATTAAGCATATTATATATAGTTTATTTATGTGTTTTTATTGTTGAATCATCGACATATGGGCCTAATTATATTTATTGTTCATTTTCAGGGTTATTGGACGATCAAAATCGAGGGTGAAAAGGGTGAGAAGCAGGAGTCTTGGAGATCAGTGGGAGTTGCATGAAAAAGCAAGCTACACGTATTTCGTGTATGCGCGGAAGACGTTCATTATTCCATCCAACATATATGAATTAGAAATTGATGACATCAGCATGATGTCATGATAAAATAAAACCCTATTGGCAGTTGCAAGTGATGCATACTACCTATATAGAACAAAGCATTTGATTTTCATCGATCCACGTGCTACATATAGAAATCAAGGCTAATTAACAAACGTGTGGCAGAGGCAAAGCAGATAAATACAAGTTAGAGATTTATTTGGCAACGGGAGTGTGGACTGCTATTTTTTTTCTTCTCTTTCGGCTTATATATTTTTGATGCATCTCCTCCTAGCGGAGATTCGATTCTTCTCTCCCCCATTCTATATTTTTTCTTAGTTCTCAGTGTTCTTGGATGCGAGGCTAAAATCTCTAGCCAAGGCAAGACTGCGAGGGAGGTTCGACTGCGGATATCAATAGATTTGTGATATTTATATATTTTAATTTCAATCTTTTCATTAATATTTTATTTTCTTTGGTATTGTTTCAATAATCAAGGTTAAATTCATGTTTAAATCTTGATTTACTCGCCAGTGTGTCGTAAGCATCCGTACTTGTCAATAGGACGACACTAGTGACAATTGTTCTTATCAATTGATTAGTCTCTTTTGAGACCGGTTGAATACCTTAGAAATCTAGGCTAAATCGGACACACGAATGATTCAGTTGTGTAGGTGTAGTACCTTCACGAAAGCTATTGCAGTCATCGTGTTAAACCTAATATGCTCGGGTATATGGTTATACGTTTGACTAGAGAAATAGTCACCGTCGTACCTTGGCTATCGAGATAAGGAAGTGCGAGGAACGGCGTACGTTACTAGCTTGTTCTATAGCTACACTAGGATATTTTGATTTGCATATTTTACATAAATCGAAGACCAAATTCAATCTTTTATCGAACCGAACTTGTATGTCTTGACCTATGCGTTTTTATTAATTGTTTTCAAATTATTTTCATTGTTTTGTTTATTTATTTTAAACATTAGTTAATATATTCATCCTTTAAAACCCTTGATTTCCCTTTTCGCTATTTTCGACCTTAGAAAGACTACCAATCCCTGTGGGACCGACCCTTTGCCACTATTCTACAAAAATAGTTGGTTTAGGTATTTAATTTTATTGACGCGTTTAGTGCGCGTCAATTTTTGGCATCGTTGCCGGGGATTGATCTTTTTTCTTTCTTTGGTTATTTTTTTATTTTATTTTTTTATTTTTCTTATTTTGTATCTAGTCCCTTGTTCTTAATATGTATGTAGACAACCCCGTGATGGCCTCCTACCCCTACAATTATAGTGGATTCGAAGACTCACATTATTATAATGTGAATGGAGTAAGTATGTTATATAATGAACATCAATTTTCTAACATGCGTTCTTTTGTGCAACAAGTCGAGGTTTGCGAAATTTGTGAAGACTATTCTCATTCCACATATGATTGTCCGTATTATCCAAAGTATGAGAATTATCGCTATCCTAGCTATGCATTGCCACAACCCGATTTTTTTGGGCTCATGTCAAGTCTATAGATTCCTCAACAAAGCACCTCTTTAAAAGATATGATGAAACAATTACTAGATTATCAACAGCGGTTTCATGAAGTGCTTCAACCATTTTCGCGTGAGTTTCCAAGCTTGCAAAACTTGGAAACTCAATTTATTCAAGTGAATGCCACACTCCAGAATATGCTTCATGAGAAAGAGTTGTGTAATACACAACCAATTTCTTACTTAGATGAGAATGTGAATGTTGATACATTGAGGAATATTGAGGTGAATGTTAATACACCGATGGAGAACTATTGGTGTGAAACTGTGAATGTTGATACATTGAGGAATATTGAGGTGAATGTTGATACACCGATGGAGAACTATTGGTGTGAAACAACGCAAGGACTCGAAGTACTTCGAATTGAGTCGGACATTTCCGTTGCATAGAATGACGATGATGAAGCTGCGATAGAAATTGGAGTTATTTCAGAAAGGCCAGAAGAGCCGCAGATAGAGAGCGAGGAAGACCAACCTCTTGTGTTGGTGAAACCACCCACCCCCCCATGCATATTTATTAAACCTTATACGGGGGTGGAAGTAAAGGAGCGTTCACAGATTTTCTAAACTACTAACACCTTTGTGTTGGATGACCATGATATGACAGATTCGTTTGTGTTAGAGGTCTCGAATGAGCTCCCAATTCTAAAGGAGGGTGTGCATGCTGCATTGCCCAAATATGTTGATGCGTCATTTGTTGTTGACATGTCCAAATGAGAGGGCATCACGTGATGAATCACAATAAGTCTAGACAAACTTACAAGAAAGACGCTCGTTGGGAGGCAACCCAGCTTTGTTTTTATTTTTGTTGCATTTATTTCAATTTTAATTTAGTTTTAGTTTTTTTATGTTTAATAAAGCCCTAACTTGGTCTCTTGGATTTTTACAAGTGTAATGAATGTTTGATGAGCACTGATGGCACTAGACCAGCTCTTGAGTTTTGCTAGGTTTGACTATGGATTACATTATTTTTGGAGTAATTTGAGCATATTTGTTTTTAGGAATTAATATATTATTAGAATTTTAGGTGTTTTGAAACTTGGCTGGGACATATCCAACTTAAGTCGCCACATTAGTGGCGAGTCTTTAAGTATACCCAAAACCCTAAACCTCATTCCATCATCTTGTTGACTTCACCCGTAGTTGAAAGACTCTGGCTCGCAAGATTTGATAGAAATCATTTGAATTAACTCCCATGCTTATTAGTTCTTGCTCTTATTCTGATAATTTTATTTCATAGTTTCCTTAGTCACCTAGACATGCGAGATTTAAGTATTCACTAGTTTTTGGAGACTTTTGTCATGCGTGCACTTGTATCATCTTCTTATTTTATCTATATTCTTTTTCACCACTATTCTTTGTCTTTTTGTTGCATGGATTTCTCGAGTTGTTTTGAACCTTGAGGACAAGGTTCGAAATAAGTTTGAGAGTGCTTTAGGATTTGTGGATTGAGTAGGATGGATTGCTTTGCGAAAGACCGCAGGTGAGATCATTTAAATGCGGCTATATGTGGTTGTTGGACGGTATTGGTGCTGTTTGATATCTCTTATTCACTCATTTCTTCCATTTCTTTTCCCCTCATACTCATCTATCTCGCTTCATTAGGAGTTGATACAGTTTCATGCATGTATTTAGTATAGTTTTCATTATTATATTGTTTAGAGTCACTCGAAACTTTGTTTCAAGCCTTTGGTTGTGGATAAGTATATTATGGTTGCCTTTTTGACTTGAAACTTAGGAAAAAGTAGGAGAAAACTCACTAGAGTGTAGCTCAGCATTTTTATGATTTCATGATTAGGGACTTAGTATGATGGTTAAGCCTTGTGCTAGATACCAAAATGGGTAGATGGTTGAAATTGTGCAAGTGATGAGACTTTAACCCACATTGAGCAATTTGCTTAACTATAGCGAAAGTGAGAAGGACTAATAGGAGTTTTCAAAATATAGATAGTCTCACAAGTTTCTACAGTAAATGGAGCAGGGAAACTTGTGGTGGGAAAAAGCGAGAAAATCGCTCCACAGGAAATGGAGCATGGACCGTATCATTTGAAAATAAAAATAAAAATTTGCAGAAGAAAAAAATAGAGAGTATCCATATAAAATGGATAAAGGCGGAAGAGTATGAAAACTCCTCAAATAAAAAGATTTAGCTCGAGTGCTTAAAACTAGATCAAGTGAGACTGTAAACTTGCGTGCTTGAATGTGTAGACCAAGAAAACTCGCAAGTAGTTATGGCATTTGTCTTGACCATATCTTTGTCTCGAAAATGTGATCTTAATTGTGTTTGGGTTGCAGTTCTTGACATACCACAACTCCGAAATTTCTTGAATGATTTGTTATCTTGGCGACTATGTAAACCAAAGGAACTCCATGAATTTTAAATCGGGTATAGAGTAGTTGAGTCAGTGCATAGTCATATTAGAGGTCTAGTTTATATGTATGTGTCATTTACACCTTTGTTTGAGACATGCAAAGTCCTAAGTTTGGGGTTATTTGACAATTTATTATTTATGCATATTATATATGGTTTATTTATATATTTTTATTGTTAAATCTTCGACATATGGGCCTAATTATCTTTATTATTCATTTTCAAGGTTATTGGAGTGCGCGATCGAATTCGAGGGTGAAAAAGGTGACAAGCTGGAGTTTTGGAGATCAGTAGGAGTTGCATGAAAAGCAAGCTGCATGTATTTCGAGACAGCATTGGTTGCATTGATAACGTGCTCAAATGAAGTGTATGCGCAGAAGACGTTCATTATTCCATCCAGCATATATGAATTAGAAATTGATGATATCAGCAAGATGTCATGATAAAATAAAACCCTATTGGCTGTTGCAAGTGATGCATACTACCTATATAGAACAAAGCATTTGATTTTTATCTATCCACGTGCTACATATAGAAATGAAGGCTAATTAACAAACGTGCGGCAGAGGCAAAGTGGATAAATACAAGTTAGAGATTTATTTGGCAACGGGAGCGTGGACTGCTATTTTTTTTCTTCTATCTCGGCTTATATATTTTTGGTGCATCTCCTCCTAGCGGAGATTCGATTCTT
Organism: Stephania yunnanensis; assembly: GCA_039657365.1. Lineage (NCBI taxonomy): Eukaryota > Viridiplantae > Streptophyta > Magnoliopsida > Ranunculales > Menispermaceae > Stephania > Stephania yunnanensis. The sequence goes on along the minus strand of CM077585.1, from coordinate 43,731,961 downwards.
CTCTCCCCCATTCTATATTTTTCTTGGTTCTCGGTTTTCTTGGATGTGAGGCTAAAACCTCTAGCCTAAGCAAGACTGCGAGGGAGGTTCGACTGCACATATCCATGGATTTGTGAGATTTATATATTTTAATTTCAATCTTTTCATTAATATTTTATTTTCTTTGGTATTGTTTCAATAATCGAGGTTAAATTCATGTTTAAATCTTGATTTACTCGCCAATGTGTCGTAAGCATTCGTACTTGTGCAATAAGACCACACTAGTGGCAATTGATCTTACCAATTGATTAGTCTCTTTTGGGACCGGTTGAATACCTTAGAAATCTAGGCTAAATCGGACACACGAGTGATTCGGTTGTCTAGGTGTAGTGCCTTTACGAAACCTATTGCGGTCATCGTGTTAAACCTAATATGCTTGAGTATAGGGTTATACGTTTGACTAGAGAAATAGTCACCGTCGTACCTTGACTATCGAGAATAGGAAGTGCGAGGAACCGCGTACGTTACCGGTTCTATAGCTACACTAGGATATTCTGATTTGCTTATTTTACATAAATCGAAGACCAAATCCAATCTCGTATCGAACCGAACTTGTATGTCTTGACCTATGCGTTTTTATTAATTGTTTTCGAATTATTTTCATTGTTTTGTTTATTTATTTTAAACATCAGTTAATTTATCTATTCTTTAAAACCCCGGATTTCCCTTTTCGCTATTTTTGACCTTAGAAAGACTACCAATCCATGTGGGATCGACCATTTGCCACTATTCTACAAAAATAGTTGGTTTAGGTATTTTAATTTTATTGACGAGTTCGGCACGCGTCAATATAGCACAATACATGTATATATACTTGTTGTGATGATGCTTATATGCAGAGTACTTTTTAGGGTTTTCCACAATAGGTTTTTCCTTGAACAATGTTTATCATGCTATATTATCTTGTTAACTGGTATTAAGTAAGACTTCCGCCGAATATGTTAACCTATAAAATACAACCCATTAGTATGGTTAGGATCTCAATAAATTGTTAACTAGGTTACAATTGAAACAGTTAGATTCCCACCGGGAAAGGACAAAGCATATAAGGATAATATACTAATTTATCAGATAATACACTGGTGGACACGATTTACGAGACATAGGGAGGACAGGCAGGTGTCGGACAAGTGTAGTTAGGCCAGTTGGCAAGGAGTACATGGAGACACGAATCTCAAAGTGAGAAGACGGCTAAGAGAACCGGAGAATTCAGAAGCATTACAATTGGTGGAGTTACTACAAGGGGTCCATACGGCCCCTGATAGTGAGGATAGGAGAATATGGAGGTTTGATAAGTCGGGAAGATATACGGTCAAACCTGCTTTTCACGTCCTGGCGGTTGACAACCTTGAGGCATGGTGCTCAGCAGCTGATGCCATATGGAGATGCAAGGCCCCGACCAAAATGAAGTTTTTCTCATGGCTTTTTAGGTGTGACAGAGTTAATGTGGCGGAGGTTGTTCAGCGTCGTAGGCCAGATTGCTGTCACTTGCCATCACAATGTCCGATGTGTACGCGATCGTTAGAAACCTTAGATCACATTTTCATGGGGTGTAAGTTCATCTCTGTGCTTTGGCGGCGGTTGGCGGCTGAGTTGGGCATCACACTAACCCCCTCAATATTGACAAAAAGCTGTTTCATGAAGGAACATGTGGGGCAAATTGATGACAAGAGGAATGAGCTATGAGAACTGGTTCGGTAATAATATTGTGGGATGTGTGGGCTGAGCGGAACCGAAGGGTGTTTGAGGATAGGCAGTACACGGTGGAAGAGGAGTGGGAGGGGATCAAACGAAGAATGGCATGCTCTCTAGTAGGTACCACTGCTCTATTTCGGGCTTGGGATTCGACAACGTTGACGAATGATTGGAGGAGAATTTTGAGATAGTGCGGGCGAGAAGAATGGAGAATATGTAATTTTATGTATTTGTTGTTCCACATTTGTATTTCTCGGCCGCAGGAACAAGGGTTCAACTTATTGAGATGTAAATAGACTGAACGACGCGTTTTTCCCTTACTACACCGATAGGAGTTTTTTTCGACTTTATTTTTGAGAAACATATTGTTTCTCGCCTCATCTAAATATATGTATATTTTGCCTATATAAAATAAAGTTTCGTTCCTATTAAAAAAAATATCCCAACCTTTGACACGTTATTATCTGCTAACCTCTTAGCATTTGTCATTATATATCATAACCTTTCTCAATTATTAGATTTGTATCATAAGTTACTATTTAACCTTTTTGGATTGTGAAATAAATTAATTACAGTTTAAAAAAAGGTGAATTAATTGAATCAGAAAATTACAACATGTTATTGAGTTGTAATAGTTTTCTACCACACTTGGACCTACGAGTTAAGTATCAGAGCACGCACATCCATTAATTTGTGATTGTGAGAGCTCAACGACGACCCATCACTAGAACAAATTCTACTTTTCATAGAGGTTTTGAACCTCTATGAAAGACTTTTTATAGAAGTTTTTGACCTCTATGAAAAGTGTTATCTTTTAAAGTGTTATCATATCCTCAAAGCTTACATAAGGGTTTCAAGCCTCTATCAAATCTTGACTATTTCATAGGGGTTTCAAACCTCTATCAAATCTTGGCTATTTCATAGGGGTTTGAAACCTCTATAATACCTTCGAAGGTTTACATAGGGGTTTCAAATACCTATCAATTGTAGTGATTTCATAGGGGTTTGAAACCTCTATATTATCGTCAAAGGCTTACATATATAGGGGTTTCAAACCCCTATCAAATGTAATTTTAAAAAAAATAATAGCTGAAAATGCTCAAAATTAATTTTCATTTCCATTTTCAATTGAAAATATACAAATTTACATTCCACTCGCAATATTATTATTCCATTCAATCAATAATGTAAAGTTTGAACAAACATTCTTGCCATTCCAAAATCAGAAATGTTTTGATTCATCTCCGCGTCTTAGCAAAACATTACTTGCTTTAAGGTCTCTATGAACAATTCTTAATCTGGAGTCTTGATGAAGATATAAAACTCCTCTATCAATCCCAAGAATTATGTCACGACGCATCGCCCAATCCAATGATGTGCTTCTACTTTGATTTGCGTATAAATTTTGCTCAAGTTACTAAGTACATAGCATATAGTTTGTAGCAAACATTGAAAAGTAAATAATATTTATGGTAGCATATACCGAAGAGAAGAAAGTCCAAGCTTTTATTAGGCATGTATTCATAGACCATCATTTTTTCTTCTTCTTCAATGCAACAGCCAAGAATTTGGACAAGATTCCTATGCTGAAGTTTTGCAATCAGTATAACTTCATTTTTGAATTTCGTTACTCTGAAAAATTGACCTCCGGAAATTTTTTTCGAGATGATAAGAAAAACATATGCTCCAAATAACTTAAGTTTAATTATATTCAACCAAAAACTCCTTGAAATGCAGCAAGAAGTTTAGATTATCAGACAACAGAAACGTGTCAAAAGAAAATGATCTAAAAGCATTATTTGCAGTGAAACATAAAGATCAAATTATTCCAGTTGGTTACAATTTCAAACAGCCTAAAAAATATGCAGCATAAAATATGATCCATGGAAGACTGATAGTTCACGAGTAGTGACCCAGAAGGATTTGTCATATAGAAAAATTGGCCCATTTAATGTAAATAACATTCATAAGATGACATAATTTGTACAAACCTCATACTAAATGATTTTATAAATAAGGAATATTTTATATTCTAAAAAATGGTAACAAGAAAAAATCTCAAGCAGGACAGTTTTTGTAGAATGATTACCCATCTCCTTACCATACAATCAAGCATGTAGGATACTTAAAATTGATTAGAAAAATAATAGAGCATGCAGGCTAGAAGCGCATCAAGTATTCTTCAATGACAGATTAGTTTTAGGATAATCTATCTTCAGAGAGTTGATTAGGTATAGTTTTTTTTTTTTTTATCCTAAGTCGCCTACTTGACAGTTCATGCTAGTGAATGTAACTGTGATTACCAGTACAAGGATTCACGAGAATAATTTCAAATAGGACGAGGAATATATGCCTGACAAATCAACATGAAAATGGAAAACCACAACATAGAACAAAATAAGATTTCTAAACTGTAAGTAATCATTTCACTGTTCAGGTAGTAATGATTCAACGATAAGATTTCATGGTTTCCCACCCCCAACATCCCCTCCCCCCTCCCCTGCCAAAAAAATGTTATAGGCATTTCCTAAACTAAAATAATTGAGTCTCTGGAATAGAAATGAAAAGGATTCATACCAATTTGCAAAGTCGCCCCAAAAGAAATCATATGTTTCTCTCCCGACATCGCCAAAGAAAAACCTTTCATAGCTTGATGTTACAACATCAATAAGTTCATGAAGTTCAGAAACCTGGGGATTGATAGATCTGCTTTATCAGAACATTACATCAAATAGACGTGAAAATGAAGATATCATTGGATTTAACTTACAACCCAACATTCTGGCAATGACAATCTTAGAAGAGATTCTTCAGTGTCAAACTGCAAAAATATGTAACTTTAAAATAAGCATGAAGTGCAAGTAGGAACAAAAATAATATAACCTCCGAATTAACTCATAAAAATTCATTCAACAATTGAAAAAGCTAACGACCAATCATTATGAAAGAAGGAAAACTTTAGAGCCCCTTTGATGACGCTAACATTTCAATCGTATGAAAGTACAAAAATATATCTTCACCACAAAAATAAAAAAGCACAACTATTGAAAATTATGAAACAAAACTATGGGTTTAATGTGAAAATACAAAAAAAATATAATGTCATATCCCAGCTAGTTGACAACAATTGCATCGCACTTAATCCAAATCAATCATCAAAAGAAAATTATGTCGACGTTAGCTTGAGCACCTTCATATATTTCCTCATGACTCCAGTCCAATTTCTTTTTTTCGCATAGCAAGACTACTTTTGCACCATGAACTTACATGGCCTCACTCCCCACAAGTGTAATCCTTGACCTATGACTCCATGCCATTTTTTCGAGATGATAAGAAAAACAGCCTACCCTAAATGAGGTCGCAATTTCTCACAATCAAATAATTAGGGAGTTGTGACAATGAACTTTGGCCACATCAGGAATAGAAGTAGCAGCAACAAACCTTGTAAGCCAATATGTTCTCCCAAGCAGATACATTGTCTTGACTAGGCAAGTTCTGCAGAATGAACTTTCCAGCATTCCATAGTTTGTTAACGAATGCCTTGTTTAAAGCCAATCGCTCAGTAGACAAATTGAGATCCTGTTAATCCATTAAAGTTATAAATAGAACACCACAATGCTGAAGCAAGGATGCGAATGCGCCTCATTCAAGAATTTTAAAACTGTGAAGACAGTAGTTACTTGACCAGCTGTTCCCAGAGACAGTGAAAACTGCAAAGCATCTGTCCCATACTCCTTCATAGTATCGATTGGATCGATGACATTTCCTAAAGTTTTAGACATTTTTCGTCCCTGATCAATGCACAGAAAGAAAAAATGCATGCATAATGAGTAGAAAAGAAGCAAGGCAGAAGCATGAATAAATTTCAAGATATGTAGCAACGCGCCTACGAAATTCAAAAATGAATTTTCATAGAGGTTTTGCAATCATTTTTGAATAAGTTTTGCAATCAGTATAAATTCAAAAACCAAAATCAGTAGAAATTTCACCTGAACGAACAAATTGAATACTCCGAAAAATTGGCAACCTAAAGTACAACCAATAGATTCAGAGAATCACATTTCTTCCAAATTCTCAGCAGAATCAACACGCTCTAGCACTAACACATGAGAAAAAAGGCCACTGCAAGCAAACATCCAAACCCTAGAAACTCAATTCCAAACCAGAAATTCAACTAAAATTAGTACAATTTCCATCTAAACAAACAAACTGGAAACTATCACCAAACAATCAGCAACCTAAAGTAGAACCAACAGATTCAAAGTCCAAAGAACCACATTTCTTCCAAATTTTCAGCAGAATCAACGTGCTCTAGGCCTAACGCATTAAAAACGCAAATACAACCTAACATCTATCTACCAACCTAGAAACTCAATTCCAAACCAGAAATTCAACCAAAATAAGTACAAATTTTATCTAAACAAACAAATTGAATACCATCGGCGAACAATCAGCAACCTAAAGTAGAACCAACAGATTCAGAGTCCAGAGAACCACGATTCTCGCAAATATTCAGCAGAATCAACACTCTATAGCACTTACACATAAGAAAAACACTAATGCGACCTAACATCCATCAAACAAACCTTAGAAACTCAATTCTGAGCCAGAAATTCATCCAAAATCAGTACAAAATCCATCAGAACAAACAAATCGAAGAACAGCGAAACGATCATCACCATCATCGCCATCATAAGAGAAGATCGATCACTCACAGCGAGAGATCAGCGGGAGAGAGGACATTGGAAGACCGAAGACTGGAGCAGATCCAATCGAGCAGCGGCCGCGCCTCCTCGTACTGGAGCAGATCCAATCGAGCCATCTCGATGGCTAGGGATCTGCCGAGGCCTCTTCCCACGCCTGTGATCAGCACCGTGTTGTGATGTCCTCCATTCGCCATTTCTCGCAGCTCCTCCGCCGCCGCTGCAGCTATCGCAGCTCCTCCTCCTCCTGTGCTCGATGAGATATTGAGTCCCTTGCGAATGATGCCTAGATAAGACGTTGAGTTTTAATAACTTAATACATAGAGGTTTGTAAGAACCCCTATGAATTATGTGTTATAAAAAGCCTAATCACTTAATACATAGAGGTTACTTAAAAACCTCTATTATTAAGTGTTATAAAAAGCAATACATAGGGGTTATTGAAAACCTCTATGAATTAGGTGCTATAAAATGCCTAATTTGCTCTAGTGCATGAACATTTCTTCAAGACTTTGTGACCCATCGATCATGAATTAGTGAAGGTTGATCGACTGATCTCTTCACGAGGCAAAATCATGCTTTCTCTAGCTACTTGCTACATCCATTAGTACTTGCATAAAACGTGGAAATATGGTCTTGAAGCCCCAAGCAATGCACCAAATGGTTTTGGCTCTTCAACAGCACAATGAAATATCGAAACAATTCAACTTCACAAGCTATTCTTAACCGCCCATTGTAGGTGTTAAGGAAATTATAGCAGCAACTACTATAATTTCCTTAACAGTAAGAGTACCCAAACTCCTCAACCGAAAGTTGAAGCAAATCCTCAAAGATAGGGTGGTTGAGGTACTTGGCCTCAAGCTCAAATTTGTAGAGAACTTGATCAGTGTCATTCCCCGCATACATCCGAATGCGGCCTTTAGGGAGGTCTGTAGGGAAGCTCTTTGATCCACAACACCAAATCTTCTTCAAAACCCTAGACATGTTGCTGCTACTGTTGTTCTTCATGTTATAACTGGTTGTTGTGCTTCTTGTTTGATTTGTAGTGATGAGATAAAGATTTGTAGGTATATAGTAGGTGTAGATCTCTTATTTATATGTACTAGTATTTAGTAATGATATATATGTATATAGATTGCTATATGGGCAAGTAAGTTGTATGGATGGTGGTGTATGCGTTTGTTTCAGTACACAATAATTCACACCGTTCTTCATAAAAATAATAATAATAATAATTCACATCGTACTGTGAGAGTACGCGCGTACGGTGGTCCTCTCTAGCTATGCGTATATCAGAACTTGTTCTCTTACATATATAGAAAGAAAAATAAACTTGTAGGATAGCCATATAAGCTAGGCTGGCATCATTGACAACTTTTAATTATATAGTATGTTCGTCGACATGTTAATTATATGTAGAGAATTGAATGAATGGTATATATGATGACATCAACCATGTACCACTAGAATAATTTCGATATTTAATAGAGGTTTTTACAGCCCTATTAAAGGGAGGTGTTATTAAATAACACCTAATTGATAGGAGTTTTAAAAAACCTCTATGTAATACATGTATTAAAAATTAAAACATAACACATTTTCACATGACATTTAATAACACTCTATTTAATATGGGTTTTAAAACCTCTATTAAAGGTCAAATATGTTCTAGTGTACCAAGCTCGCTTGAGGTTTGAATATTGTGTTTTATAGAAGATGGTAGAACGACACCTCAAAGTCACACCCAAAGTCCACTACAAAAAAATGGATTGAATAGCAACGGATTTGCGACGAGGCCTTCGTTGACCCGTTTACCAATTTAGTGACGGGGTTAGCAACGCCCCCGTTGCTAATTGTTGAGCGGGAAAATTCCTGGTCAAATAGGAAATTTTCACACACACGTGGCAGTGGGGCCCACGCACTCTCAATTACACCCCAACCTTAATCTCTCCCCCTTTATAAACTCCCCAAAATATTTTCTCTCCCCTCAAACCATATCTCCTCACTTTCCCTCCCTCTCCTCTCTCACTCCCTATAAAACCCTCATCTAGCTCCTCACCGCCGCCGTGCGCGACCCATCGGGCTACTGGCCCCTGCTTTCCTCACAGTCATTGTCGTCGCCCCCTGGGCATTGCGCCCCCTACGTCGTCGCCCCTTTCTCTCTTCACAAGTGTTGCCCCTGCTCTCCTCACCGTCGTTGTCGCCCCTACTCTCCTCACCACTGCCGCCTTCGCCTTTCCCGATCGATCTCACCGCTCCACCCCTCCACTTCAACGCTTCCACCTCCCGCCACCATTACTCCGGTCGTGCCATCACTTCCGCCGAGATCCACCACCATTGGTTGCCTTCCTCTTGTCGAAGTTAGATGTTTTTTTTTTTTTTTTTTTGTAAATTTAGGATTTGGTATTTTGCGTTTTTTAGGGTTTTGTTTTTTCTTTGTTTTTTTTGTTGTAGTAATTATTGATTAAACTTGTTTTTTTTTAAGATTTGTTGTTGTTTTGGATTAAATTTTTAGGATTTGTTCTTGTGTTTGTTTGATTTGTTTTTTTTTTTTTTGAAGTTTTTTTAAAAACATCACTGTTTCATTTCAAAAATAATAAAATCTTTGTAAAAATAATTTTTTTTTGTCAACCAAACAAAAAAAAAAGTGATGGGATTTAGCGAAGGGGCGTAGCTAATGACATGGCTATTTTTGACACTCGAATAGTGACGAAAGAATTAGCGACGACCATTCCCGTAGCTATTTCAATTTAGCGACAGATTGTACAGAATTAGCAACGATTTGTTATGTCGCTAATATTATATTTTTTTTGTAGTGGTCACACCCTAATGATGTGGCATGCGAGCCCCACATAAAAAAATATGTGTTAGGCACGTAGATCTCGGTGCATAACATGCGTGTGTATATCCTAATGTGCACACAGATGGCTACCAATGACATGTAATCCCATTCGTCAGATCACCAGTGTGACTTTCAGGTGTCATACTAGCATTTTTTGTATTTTATATGATATGTTCACATCAAACCACAAATCTAGCTAGGCTTATTTACATTTCCCATAAATCTTGCATGTGTTTCTTTTTTTTGGTAAGTAAATCGTGTATTTCTACATGAATCAAGGAACATTAATGCAGTCCAAGAAGTAGCAAACACTTTTTAAAAAAAGTTTGACCATAATTAATTTTGTTAACTTTTGCAAGGATCAACCAAGGAATTTTGGAGTTTTGAGGACATGGATTTATTGGAAATGATGTGGTGATCAATATATACACCCTGCATTGTTATGGCACTGGCGTTTGGCCAAATTCTTTCGTTTAGGCCTCCTAATGCAGCGTAATGGAGATCAATTTCGTACGGGTCGGCACAAAGAGTTGACATGCACACCAAACTCAAGAAACTCAAGAAACATGGATGTGGATTTAGAAAGTTGAATTTAATTAGAACTATATTTGTATTTAATGAGAAGTATAGTAAAATAGAAACTCTTGGAAGGGACGACTAAGAGAGTTTAGAGTTTCCAGGACATAAATTTATTGGAAATGGTATCTCGATAAATACTCACAATTTTACTATGAAAATGGTGTTTTTTGGTCGGATTCCTTATTTTAGGCAACCGAAATTGCAAATTTACTATTTTTAGAAGTTTTAGTTGGAGTACAAATTTTCATTTTAGACACCGTTGGTGGAATTGGATTTCTTATTTTGTCTAGTTTATAGTTTAGGGCGTGTCAGACTTTTACTACTTTTGGCAAAAATTAGGATTTGTTGTATTAAACACCCATTTAGCTATAACTCATTAGATTTTTATGAATAAACAAATTTTCGAACTTTGGATTAAGTTTTTACCCTAGATTAATTGTTCGTGGATTTCAAACATTTGATTTAGAAGATCCTCGTTGCATTAATTAATATTAGAGCCTTCTTCATGCTTGATTTGGAGATAATTATGGTGCCACTAAAGAAGAACCAACAACAAGTTGATTACATCTATCAAAGAGACAACTAGGCCCATAATGAGCAATAATTTACCATATTATTTGAGTCGCACGAACGCATGTACACAAAGAGAACCTACTATTTTTGAAGAAACATAAATAGATTCCTCTTCTGACCCGGAAGATTAGTATATGAAGAAGGTTTCCAATAAGAAGAATGCATCAATCAAATCGAATGCAGTGACGGTCGCAGTTTCAACATCGACAAGTTGAAAACTTTTTATGACGGTGATTGTGATGGCCCTAATTTCCCAAAAACTACGTCCCGCCTGCCCTAAGCCCATGTGGACCCTTGAGCCAGTCTCACAAAGTCAACGGAGGCCCGATCAACCTTCTAATCCATCCATATAAGTTAATTCATAATTTTAAGTCGAGTTATTTGTATTTTTCAAGTTTTACGAGTTAGCAGAAGCAAAGTTAACTAACTCACAATAATGTAAAATAGTTGGACATCCTAAATGTGGAACCCTGTAAATATGTGTAATCATGTATATTTTGTGTCAAGTGTAATGACTAAGCAAAAATGATATACAAGTCATGTGTATCTCTCAACCCAAATAAGTATCCCAAGTATGATAAACCAACATATATAAGTAATACAAAAAAATAACAAACCAATAAAAATGAGTGTAGGAGGGATGCTCAATATCCTCATTGTAGATCGCCAAGTATGGGCACTTCTCCCCTACCCGGCTGATGATCTGCACTCGATCAAACATAAGAATGTCAAGTCTACTAAGTAAAAGCCAGTAAGATCTAAACAGTAATTCAAAATAAATACAATAGCCTAAAAGTCATGCGGATAGAAAAAATGTTATGACGAATGCATGATAATAATACTGTAAAAATGAAAGTACAACGAGGAATGAATGCCAACACAAACAATAGAAAAATGCCCAAGTAGTCCAAGACCACCAAGTGTGGGTGCCATAAGGTCAGGGTCATAGAGTCGCGACAACACCAAGCAGACTCGGGTTCTAGGACGCGACATCACCAGTTGTTCCTAGACCATCTCGAATCAGGGATATCGATGCCCTGGATAAAACACATCTCATTCCAACTAAATACTCCGGTGATTCGAGGTCATGGCCCCGGTTGCAAGCGGGTAACCACTCCATTGAAGATACTCTCGCAACTCACTTGGCCCTTATACATTCATAGATGGGTGGGATTTCCAAGAAAGTGACACAATACAATATTAATAAAATATAAGCTCAAATTAGCTGTTGTGCATTTCCTAGCTAGTTTTACTTACCTTGGATCAATACTATCACGCCCTAGCGGCTCTAACACGCTCCCAAAACTTACACCCGGTACTCGACACTAGTCTCCTAGGCTCCTGGTATCAATTTACATTAAATTAGGTGTGTTTGAACCTATTCGATAAAGTTTAGTTTTTTAAATCCTTAAATTGTCCAAAATAGGAAATTTGTAGCGGTGACATATTTTTCAGGGGAGATTTTCGATGTAAAAATCCTCAGAAACCGTAAAACCAACTTTCCTATAATTTCCTCAATTGTTTTCTATTTTTCCCAATTCTTTTCTAAACTTTCTTGAATTTTTTTGATTTTTTTTATTTTCAATTATTTATTTTGTTTTATTATTATTATTTTATTTTAATGGTTTGGGTTACTTGACTAGGTCCGGTTAGGCTGAATCGGTTCGGTCCAGCCCCTTGGGTGGCCCAGCCTAACTAGGTCGGTCTTAAGAATGGCCTAGGCCAATTGGCTCGGCCTATGTTGCGCACGACACTCACGTCGTGTGCAGCACTTCCCCCTAGTTCGCAAGAATGAATCGTTCTTCACTCCCCTTTTTTTTTTTCTTTCTTTCTTACTTTCTTTTTTTCTATTTATTTCTTTTTTTCTCTCTCTATTTCTTTCCTTTCTCCAGCAAAGGACCAATAACTACGAACAATATGCCTCCTCTATTAAACAGTAAAATCTCAAATCCATACACATTAGCTACATAAAACTGAACGAATGTAAAGATTGAAGAGTTAGCTAATTGGAATTGAACAAATGTAAAGATTGAAGAGAAGATTAACTTACTTGGTTCTTTTCTTTCTCTTGTTCTTCTCTTTTGCAATAAAGATAACTCCTCAAAACCCTCGCACACACCCATCAATTTCTCTCTCCCTTATTTTCTCCTACTTTCCACACTCCTTTATCACACTCACTCCATTAATAAGTGACACAAGTGTCCGATTTATGAATTTTTTATTTTGCCGTCAACAATTAATTAATTAATTAATTTCCTCAACCATTGAACACAATTTACAACTTTAGGAAACTTTTTTTATCAAACTATAGTCACATACCTGTAAATGTACGTATCTCGAGAAGTTATCACTCGTAAATTGGCTATTAAAGTAGAATAATAAATTTGCGGACACTTTTTATTTTAAATAGGTAATACACAAATCACCGAAAAAATAAAATGGCGACTCCCGTGGGTTGACCAAGTGTGCCACATCATGACAGGTCTGGGTCAAAGTCTTGAAATGCCACGTGGCACTAGTTAAAATTTTAAGGTCGTTACAGGTTTCCCAACTAATAAAAATTTCGTCCTCGAAATTAAAATAACTTGGAATAAGACTTACCGAAATCAAAATAAATATGGAAAGTGTTCGCGCATGTAGGACTCTAGTTTCCAAGTTAGCTCCTTGTCCCCATAATGTTGCCGTTTGACGAGGACCAATGAGATGTCCTTATTCCTCAGTCTTTTCACTTGACAGTACAATATCTGAATAGGTTCTCTTCGTAGGTGATGTCCTCTTTCAAATCTATCTAAATCAGATCCATTATTAGTCGTACCTCATATCACAACCTATCCAGCCGAAACATCGAAATATGAAATATAGGGTGGATCCTGGCTAACTAAGGTAGTAACTCTAACTCATATGCAACTTTGCCGACTATCCTTTTGACCTTTAAAAGGCTAATGATTCTCCGCGTGAGCTTTCCTTTGACTCCAAATCTCTTGTAACATTTTAAAGGTGATTCCTTTAAATATACATGGGCTCCCTCATCATACTCTAACTCACTGTGGTACTTGTCATAATATTTATTTTTTCTCTCCTACGCACCCTTCAGACGTAGTTCGATCGGTCGTATCATTTATGTGTGATCCACCACAATCTCAGCCCAATAATTGCCACATCTTTGAATTCTGATAAACACAATGGAGATTTGCATGGCCTGCCGTAGAGTGCCTCAAACGGTGCAATCCCAATATTGGTTTGATAACTATTATTATAAGCGAATTCACACAGATGAAGATATTCCTCCTAAGAACCACCATACTCCAGCACACACATATGAAACATATCCTCTAACACTTGAATTAAATGCTCCAACTATCCGTTTGTCTATTGGTGATAAGATGTACTCAAATCTAATCTAGTGCCAAACAGTGCTTACATGTTCAGTCAAATTTGCGATGTGAACTGTGATCCTCTATCTGACACGATGGATAATGGAACTCTGTGTAACCTAGCAATCTCTCATTCGTACAAATTAGTTAACGTATCCACCTGTGTGCTGTCAACACTGGTAAGAAGTGCGTAGCCATGCTGAGATCGAGGTAATCCACTATCAAAGTCAATGGCAATATGCTCCCATTTCCACCGAGGAATGGGAAGTGGTTGTAATAATCCTCCAGGTATCCGACTTTCAGCCTCAACTTGCTGGTATATCTTACATACTCAAATATAATCACTAACATTAGTCTTTATCCCCAACTACTATAATAGATGACGCATATCTGCATACATTTTAGTCTGAACTGGATGAACCGTAAATGTAAGCAGTGAGCCTCCCGAAGTATCTCGTCGTGAATCTCAGCCACCGATGGAATCTATAGTCTCCAACTAAATCTCAGGCATGAGTCTGTTTACTGACTCCATTCCGAGTAATCAAGACTTTAAGCTAACTCACTAAACTTATGATACTGCTCATCTACTTATTGACCCTTAAACACACTATGTATAGACACTGTTCGAGTCCTCATCTGCCCACAAATCAACACTCTGGTAGTGATCGATATATCAACTGAATTCATCAATTCAATTGTGTCCAGTAACCCATACTCGTATGTCATATGGCAAGTCACAATCTCAAGGTATTCTCCTCTCTGGCTCAATACGTCTGCCACGACATTGGCCTTCCATGGGTGGTACTCTAGAGAGAAATCTTTATCCTTGAGGAACTCTAGCTAATGCCTATATCTCATATTTAACTCATTCAGAGTGAAGAGGTACTTAAAACTCTTATGGTTAATAAAAAGCGTGAATCTATCTCCGTAGACATTGTGACACCGAATCTTTAATACAAAAACCACTGCTATTAACTCCATGTCATAAGTAGGGTGATTTTCTCATGAATCTTTGGCTGTCGGGATGCATAAGCTATCACTCTCCCATCATGCATATAAAGATAGCCCAAACCAACTTTAAAAGCATCAAAGTTCACCTCAAAACCTTTTCCCAACTCTGGTAGTACAAATACTAGCCCAATCATTAATTGTTCCTTCAGAGTCTAGAAAGCCTACTCACAACTATCATTCTACTGAAATTTGACTTCCTTATTTGTTAACTCTGTCATCGACACAACGATCTTGCAAAAATCTTGAACAAACCATCTATGGTAACCCGAAAATCCTAGAAAACTGCGAATTTCTGTCATTGATGTCGAGGTAGGCCAATCGATCACTGCTCTAATCTTAGTGGGGTCCACTGACATTCTGCTAGCTCCGACAATATGCCCAAGGAATCCAGCCTCTATGAGCCAAAACTTGCACTTGCTGAACTTAGCATATAGTATTTGCTCCCTCAAATTCTGTAAGACTATCCGAAGGTGTCCCTCGTGATCCTCACAAGTCCTACAAAGATAAGAATGTCATCGATGAAAACTATAAAAACTATGTCCAAATAATTTCTTAGTAATTGGTGCATAAGATCCATGATTATTACTAGGGTATTTGTCAGTCCAAAAGGTATGACGGTAAACTGGTAGTGTCCATATCTCGTGTGGAAAGTAATTTTCTCCATATCCTCACTCGAATGCTTAACTGGTGATATCCCGATCTCAAATCAAACTTCGAGAACCACTGTGCCCTTGTCGGCTAATCTAACATGCTTTGCATTAGTTATCTATTGAATTTACATGATTTTCATATTCTTGTTAGATATCATTGGTGCATGTTGTTATTGCATAATATCCTTTATTACTATATGGAATGTTAATGTTTAGTGTGAATCCTTACTTACCGAGCAAGTTGGAGTGCTCACCCAAATTTAATATTTCAAGCTCGCAACCTAATACTTCAGCTAAGGGAAAAGAGATGATTTATGAGTTTTGCATCTTCTCTACGATGTAATGAGCCTTCATGTACTTATAAACTCTGTATGACATATTTTGTTGTATATAAACAAGGTTGGGAGATTTTAATTAAGGTTTTGAGTTTTGGTAAACTCTATATTATTGTATATTGAAATATACCGACAAAGTTTTAAGTTTTCTGATGTGTATTATTTAGATTTCTTTATTCGATATAAACATAGGTTGAGTTTATTAGGTATAAACGGAGAAGCGGTTGGCTCTAATTAAGTCTGGATGGATTAGCGAGGCTTAATTAAGGTTTCAAGCCGAGTATTGCCCTAATTGAGATAGGGGATGGTACAGCTTAGTATCAAGAGATAGATTTATTACTTTTAGAGATAAAGTGGTAATAGTGATATAGTATGGTATCATAGATAAGGTAATGATCCTAGTTTCACTATTGAATGGCATTCACAGTGAATGATAGAATAATCAGTTATACTGGAACCTAACTTTATTGATTTAGAAAGTTCTCTCAGGTTATGAATAAGCTTAGGGTTTGATAAATGATTTTTTATCATGTTTTGGAGGTAAATGAAAATGAAAACATTATTATACGTTATTTGTTGTATATATTGTTATATATTTTATATATATGATTTCCTTGAATTCTCGAAATTTTACGTGATGATCTTATCTCTCATTTGACCACATAATCAAACAGGGCATCAAGGAGAGAGATCATAGAGGTTTAAACCTCAAGCTAATAGGGAGATAGAGGATCAATGGAAATATAGAATGAAGCAGCAAATGAGAGAGTTAATGGAGTCTCAGGCGAAACTAATGGCGATATTGATAGCTCAGATCGGACCACCAATATACCAACCTGAGGCACAACTTGCAACAAGTCCCGAGGTTAGAGAGCTAAGGGAGGAGCTAAGACAGTAGCGGCTCTAGTCCAACCAGTAGTACCACATATTTAGGTGCTAGAAACGGTTGCCAAAGTGCTTGTGGATTCTAAGAAGGCCACATTTCTCAAAACTTGAAAGGAATTCATGAAATATGATATTATGAGATTTGATGGACTTATGGAGGATGGGCTAGCTGAGACCTAGATACTGGAGATGGAGCAATGATTCATTGTTGTAAATGTTGATGACCGATTTAAAGTTAAGCTGGTCACATTTTGGCTTATTGATTATGCAAGGAAGTGGTGGAATTCCCTTGAGAGATAAGGGAAGATTGTCACTCCTTAGCCATAGTTCAGGACCGTATTCTACATGCATTATTTCCCGAACTAAGTTAAGAATAGGAAAAAGACTGAATTCATACAACTAAAATAGGGAGAGATGTATGTTAGGGAATATGAGAGGAGGTTCTCTAAGCTGAGTGAATTTGCTCGAAAGATGGTAGAACCAAAGGAGAACAAGATTGACATGTTTGTTGGTGTGTTGAACTATGAGATTAGGGGTGTTGTTTCCTTTCATCCACGTACTAGTTATGCCTTTATATTTGAGAGTGTAATGGAAATGGAAGTAGCCATTTTAGCGAGACCTTCTAGAATAGTAGTTACACCACCAGCAGCACCACAATATCTTGGAAGTTAGAGAGTCCAGGAATTTGTTCATTTTCGGCTGAATAAGATGAGGAGTGTAGCAAGCACAACTACATAGGCAGGGTCTACGGGGATGACTTTTGACTTTTTTTTTTCTGTAAATCGGTTGCACCCATTTCTCAGGCTTTAGTAGCCAAACCACCTTTACTGCCTTCACAATCTAGAGGTATGAGTAAGGAAAAGACATAGTCTTCATAGAAATTGAGTGGATCGACGTAGGCTTCTCGGGCTAATAGTTTTTCATAAAGAGCATTAGTGATATGCTACAAGTGTGGGCAGTCGAGACATATTGCGAGGGAGTGTTCCTTGTTGCCAACCATATTAGTTGGTAGTACCACACCACCTGCACGAGGACAAGCTCAGGCAATGGCGGAGGCAAACCGAGAGGGTAAGCGAAGATTAATTGAAGGTATATTGAACATTCGTTGTTGAGATATGCATGTTTTAATTGATGTTGGTTCTATAGTTTCTTTTAATGATGTGGCAATGGTCGATGAGTTGAAGTTGAAACCTGTAAGAACTTATACATTTATTAATTTGAGCACAACGGTGAGTGAGAAGGCTTATCCTAACCCGATTTATATGAGATGTGTAATCAAAATTGGGGATAATGAACTTCCCATTGATATGAGGGTAATAGAGTTCCTAGAATTTGATGCATCGTCTGGAATGTATAGGTTATCAACATACCATGCTAGTATTTATTGTTTCCATAAGATGGTGATCTTTTACATTCCTAACCTTTCTGAAATGATAGTCCATAAAGGCTATATTTCTTCACGATTTGCAATATGTGGAATAGAAGCTACCCATCGATATTTAGAAGTTATGATGGGAGTTGTCACATTTGGAGAGCATAAACATGAACTTAAGATTAATGAGATACATGTGGTTTATGAATTTTCATAAGTTTTTCCATCTGACTTACCTGGACTTCCACCGCCACGCCACGTGTCATTGACTTCATTATTGATCTTATTCCCAATACCAAACCTATATCTGTTCCTCCATACTGTATGACAATGAAGGAATTGCGTGAGTTGCAAATTTAGCTTTAGGAGTTGCTATAGAAAAGGTTTATCCATCTTAATATGTCACCATGGGGACCACCGATTCTCTTTTTAAAGAAGAATGACAAAGCCCTACATATATGTATTGATTATAGACAGTTAAATAAGGTGACTATCATGAACAAATATCCATTGCCAAGGATTGATAATTTATTTAATTAGTTAAAGGGTGTCAAACATTTTTTGAAGATTGATTTAAGGTTTGGTTATCATCAACTGAGGATCAGGGATGAGGATATCTCAAAGACGACTTCTAGTACTCGATACGGGTGCTTTGAGTTTACAGTGATGCCATTTAGACACACTAATGCTCCTGCTATGTTCATGGATCTAATGCGTAGGGTGTTCAAAACCTATATTGACCAGTTTATCATCGTGCTCATCGATGATATTTTTATCTATTCAAAGACTAAGGAAAAACATTCGCATCATCTCAGAGTTACATTGCGGACTCTGAAGGATAATCGGTTGTATGCCAAGTTTAATAAGTGTGAATTGTGGTATTCAGAGGTCAAATTTCTTAGACATGTAGTTAACGTTGAAGGTATATCTGTTGATCCAGCGAAGGTAGAGGCAATCTGGGATTGGCGTAATCTTACCACAGTGTCAAAGGTTCAAAGTTTTCTAGGGTTTGTGGGCTATTATAGACAATTTGTTAAGGGATTCTCTCATATTGCTCTACTAATGACTCAGATACCATAAAATGAAGTTGACTTTATGTGGTCAGATAAGTGCAAGTCTACTTTCAAATATTTGAAGGACAGACTGAATACGACACCTATTCTTACATTTCTTGAATCGGGGAAGGAATTAGTGATTTACACTGATGCTTCTCAATCAGGCTTTAGGCTATGTCTTGATGCAGGAAAGCAGGGTTGTAGCTTATAGTTCGAGGCGACTCAACGTTCATTAAAGAAATTATATATTTCATGATCTTGAGCTGGCTGCGATAGTTTTTGCCTTGAAGATTTAGATGCATTATCTATATGGTAAGAAGTTTATAGTATTTTCAGATCATAAGAGTCTGAAATATTTGTTTACTCAGAGTGAACTAAATATGGGACATCGCAGGTGGTTTGAGTTTCTCAATTATTATGATTTCACTTTAAAGTATCACCTAGGCAAAGTAAATGCGGTTGTTGATGCCTTGAGTTGGAGAAGAACAGGGACAGATAATGTAGCTACTGGCAGTGCTTCTTAGTTTAAACTAGTTGAAAAATTTTCAATGATGATGATTCGTGAAAGTCCAACTGGCACATCATCAACTGAGAGAGCTAGTTCTAAAGTTATTAATTTGTTCTTTTAGGCTCAGATTCTAGTTGAACCAGAGATGATTCAGTGGTTGATTGATAGTCAGAAAGCTAATCGGGACTATACGAACATGTCAATGGTTAGTGGCTAGTATAGATCATCTTAATTTGTTAGCTTCTAACGACGGAGCGTTACGGTTCATAGATAAATTATGGATTCCAGCTTATGATCAGTTCAGATAGGAATTGCTACAGTAATCTCATCGATCTCTTTACTCTATTCATCAAGGTAACACTAAGATGTATCGCGACATGAGGTGTGTTTATTAGTGGTTTGAGATGAAGATTGATAAAGCTTAGTTTTTAAAGAGATGTAAGATATGTCAGCAAGTTAAGGCCGAATAAAAGAAACCTAGAAGGTTATTGATTCACTGTCTATTCCTGGTGAAAATGGGAACACATATCGATGGATTTTATTTTTGGTCTAACCTCCAAGTCACCGTAAGCACGGTGTAGTTTGGTTTATAGTTGACAAGCTGACGAAATATGTGTATGTCTTGCCAGTTTCTATGCGAGATTCTCTTGACCATTTATGTAAAGTGTACGTATGGGAGGTGTTGAGATCTCATGGGGGTTCCAGTGTAAATTACTTTGGATAGAGATCCGAGATTCACATCCAGGTTATGAGTGAATTATTGAGACAGCTGGGAATTATGCTTAACTTCTGTACGACATATCATCCTCAAACTAATGGACAGACTGATTGATTAATATTTATGCTTGAGGACAAGCTTCGAGCTTGTATCATGGAGTTTGGTGGTAATTGGGAGAAATATGTTTCTCTATGTGAATTCTCTTATAATAATAGCTATCAAGCTAGCATTAGGATGGCTCCTTTTAAAGTACTGTATGGTAGGCCTTATCGGTCACCGGCATATTGGGTAAAGGTTGGAGATACAATTTTTGTAGGGCCAAAGCTTATTCAGTACTACACAGAGAAAATATAGCAGGTTTGCCAACATTT
Source organism: Stephania yunnanensis (assembly GCA_039657365.1). NCBI lineage: Eukaryota > Viridiplantae > Streptophyta > Magnoliopsida > Ranunculales > Menispermaceae > Stephania > Stephania yunnanensis. Next base: position 43,711,251 of record CM077585.1, on the reverse strand, counting down.
GACTATAGCACATCTCAAACAGAATAAATACGCCGACAAGCATTACAGGTTTTTGGATTTTTCAAATGATGATTATGTCCTATTGAAAGTCTCACCTATGAAGGGCTTATATAGATTTAGGTTGCGAGGTACGCTAGTTCCAAGGTATATTGGGTCATTCAAAGTATAAGAAAAGATTTGTCATGTTGCTTACAGGTTAGAGTTACCTCCTCAGCTTGCTAGAGTTCATAACTTCTTCCATGTATCTATACTTCGCAAAACAGAATCAATTTACTCCAAGACTTGATTGGAATGAATTTGGACTTCAGGAAGACTAATCTTATGATGAGCAGTTGATTTAGATACATGATTGTAAGATTTAGAAGCTGAGAACCAAAGAGATTTCTTTGGTTAAATTGAAATGGAAATTTCACGGAGTTGAGAAACTAACCTGGGAGCGGGAATCCTATATGAAGGAACAACTTCCATTTCTTTTCGACAGTACATGTAATTTTAAGTTTACTTTAATTTCGAGACAAAATTGCTTTAAATTGGGGAGACGATAATGACTTGTTACCTTAAGCTGGTGATTAGTACTAATCCATATCCTAATTAATTCAAGTTAGGCTCATGATTAAGTTCGATGTAGCTTGATTAGCGTATACATTCGTTTAAATATTTTATTGCGATTGCTTGGATTGTTAAATGATAATAAAAATAGGTTGTGATATAATAACGATTATATACAAGCCTATAAAATGGAAAATACCCAATAAACAATGATTTACCAGGATACCAAACGTGACGAGGGAGACATGGCAAAAATGTGCACGCTCAAGACACTTGTAAGCAAGTCTAGTGAGTTTATTTATGAATAACACACGAAATATATATATTTATATGTTTTTTAAATATATAATTGCACATTGAAAAATAAAAGAATAATTGAAATATATGGATTGTTTGATCGTCTCGAACGGAGCGTGAGTGCTTGATGTGTCAAGTTTAGTATCACGATAAGGTGCATCACTTTAATGCATCAACTGCTCGATCAATCTCAATATGACGCGGTGCTTATTGTAACGGCCCAAATTAATTAAACTAGATTAGCGTTACTCTCGAAGACTAACGGTCGTAATTCGAAGCGTTATGTGGACAATCTGGTTTTAGGACACGAGAACCGAGGAAATATGTTATTTGTGGATGGAGATTATGTATATCAGTATATGTGTTTAGAAAATTATTATTATTATATTGCACCGCATGTGTGTATGTTGCTATCGGGCATGTTTGTGTATCGAGTTTTCACCTCGAAAGGCATGTCAACGCGAGTGTCTAATAGGCAAACTATGAGTACACTGGGAAACTAGACTAATCCATGTCAGGATGACTAGTTAATCAATTAAAATGGGTAAAGTGACCATAGGCCAAGTAAAATTCAATTAAAACAATAGGCTATGACGTACCTCGAATTGTGTGTCGAACGCGGGGCATCGAGTGTATCGGGTATTCGAAGGTTAGTATGATCACAAAATTTGTCAATTTACACTAACCATATATATTATAATGGGCCTAAGCTAATGTAATTGAATCAAATAAATCAATGCCTATAGTTTGACTATTTAAATTAAAAACAATGAGATTATCCTTAAGATACATGTTGACACATCAAAGAACCATGTGAGAAGCAAATTAGTGTCACTTTGAATGGGTTAGTGGGAGTTAGTGGGATACATGTCAAGGTGTGGATCATTAGATGAGCTTCGATATGCGTAAATACATGAACATCAATGGCTAGGAATCAATATTACCTTAATATATAAGATCAACACATGCAAGGAAACCTTTTTCATTTTCAACTTATGAATCAAGAGAACTTACTGGGAAGAAAGAGGTTGATGGAGAGAAGGAATCCATGGAAGATTGGTGAGAATTTCTTGAGCTAAGTGGTACATCAACTAGGTACACATCTATTTATGTCAGATCGAGATTATTTCTTTTTTGGCTAATTCAGAGGGTAGGTGATTGAATATTTGCAATTGGTTTGCATATTTAGATTCCTCGTTTGAAGCTGATAATCCAACTATATTGAGGTTCTTACTTTGGATTTGAAATCATAGACATATGAATTTTTAAAGTTGCAAGACCAAAACTAGAATTTTGCATGTTATACTAGGAATTAGCCTATGTAATTTGGTCATAACTTGCTCATTTTATATCCAAATCGACCCAAACTGGTGGCATTTAAAATTTTAATGTTTCTTGAATGAAGATGTTGTAATTCAATTTTTTCATGTCTGAAAGTGCTTTATAAGTAGGTGCTGGAATTCTGAAGAAAAGTTTCGAAACTAAATTTGTTAAAGACATAACTACCTAGCTACTTATCCAAATGATATGATCTTTTAGTATGTTCTATTTGGGCATGTTTGCTGTCTTATAATCAAAAATCACCTTTTTTTAGAAATATAGATTATGAGGAATAGATTTTCTAAATCCGCTGGTCGAATTAGGTTCCAATTAGAGCTATGTTTAGTAGAATCATGATATATTTTTCATTTTAAATCGGAATTTTGCAAACTAAACCTTTTCAAAAAGCTAATATAGACACCAAAAATCTTTGGATTGGCGGACGATTTCAAGATTTGGACCATTTCATGCCTAAAAATGCATTGTAACATAGTACTAAAATTGAGACTTAATTTAGTCTTAGGGGTGATTTGGGAAGATAAATTTGAAATATATTCAACCAATTTGAATACATAATAAACATACTTAACTGGCATCAGGGATTTAGGGAACCGTAGCTTGGGTATCGGGGAGCTTGTCGGGTCTTATTCGGGTGTCCGGGGGGTCAGAGGGCGTATTGAGGTGCGTAAACCCATTGAAATGCCTCGCAAAATTCATAATTTGGTTTATCGATTTGCTTTTCATGTATGATTGCTGGTGGGCACACATGGGGTTTCCACTCCTATTTCGATGTGCATATATATTGGTTGTGGCTAAATCGCATGCACGGGTTACTTGTGATAGTGCTCGTGTCGATTGCAGTAGAATATATTTACGACTGTCGGGAGGATTAGGGGTGGTCCTGATGTGTAATAGCGTAGGGAAGGGACCATATCGTTAACTGAAGTTGGGGTTTAGGTTAGGGTTTTCTCGTGATTATATGGATGTTTACTGATTAATGCTTTATTTCGAAAGTGGTTTTATTAGTATATGTCATTTATTTATTTCACACTACTGCTTTTGCTTGTCGTTTGTTGCTTATATTCATGGGAATATGATGTGTTGTTGCAAGTGTTATATTCGCCTGTCTCGTAGATTATCATTTTTATTTCATAGATATTGTATCGACTTCTCTTGGGATTTTACTCACTAGTCTCATCATTAATTTGTTGGGTGACTAAGTGTAGATCTTTTGACGAGCAAATGACAAGGGCAAGGAGGTATTAGGCGACAACCTTTGAGATTATGGAGCCAACTCATGTGTGATATCATTATGTATTTTTTTTTTTTGTTATGTTTTGGGGACCATAGAACATTGATTTCATGTATATGGAACTTTCGTTATACTTAACTCGCCTTGATATTTACTAGTATCTTTTGTCGGGTTTTCCACTATGTAAGATTGTTGAATATTGTATAACTTACTTAAATTAAGATTTATCTGCAGCAACATTTCATTATAACATGATAAATTAAGTAACCGACTAACTGAGTTATTAATACTTATGTAAAATTAGTTAGCGTAATAGGGTTAGCTAGAAAAGTGTAAGCAACTCATTAGGTCACGAGGTGTTAAAGAGAAGCAGACCATAACATGGCAAGGCTAGTTGACGTGGGATGCGACATGGTGGGCAGCAAGGCGGTCTGGAATTTGGGGCCGCCCACCTATCTTGAGGAAAATCCATATATAAAAAAAAAAAAAAACTCATGCTTATCACTTCACTCGATCGATCAAACAATAAATGAGGGTTAGAGGGTTTGATTTTCAGTCGAGAGAGAGTGCACAAGGAGTTGAATCAAGATTAGTTGAGGAGCTTAATCGAATTAATAGCTTGAGATCACCACATAGGTATGATTTGTTCTTATGTTTTTCAAAGTTTAATTCACTGGTGGTGCTGGGATTTTAGTTATTTAAGTTGTTTATTGGTTAATTATGGTTTCTCACCTTACTAGAGGTCCTCCCTGATCGATTATGGGAGTTTATATTACTGTTATGGTGATTTTAGAGGATTTGTAGGAGGACACTGGTTGTTGCCCTGTGCGTTTGTTTTGACAGTATAAGGTGGAGCATGCTCCACCTAGTGCAAGAGTGGGCTCCCTTCGTCAATTGAGGTGAACCCAATTGATGGATTGCACCCCACGCCACCGAGGGAGCGCGCTCCCACCCTAGAAAACAACAAGTATGATGTGATTTCATGAGGATTTCTAAGAGACTTAGGGATGTAATTAAGGGTTCTAGTTAGAGTATAATGGACTATATTAACTATAATTGGTCTATGATATGTTGGTTACCCGGGGGAGAGTTATTGGCTCGAAAAGTTAGGAAATTGGATAGAAAACTTAGACCAAGGTAAGTACGGATTCACTTATTTATCAATGTTGTATGGCTATTTAATACACATAGTTCATGTCGTGTAAGAAATGGAATGGGGGACTATGTACACTGTGATGGCTTTCAATAAACAGAAAATGGTGTTTACTTTGATTCACGATAGTAAGTTCCTAGAACTAAGACTAGGTTATATAGGAGATGGGTTACTTTCCCAACCTATATGTAACTTCTACTCAGTTTATAGGTTGCGTGGGTTACATTTACACTAAAGGGTTTGGATAGAACCATTGGGCATTAATGGATAGGCTAAAGGACATATCAGCCAATATGTTAGTCTAGCAATCATATTAATGGCTCTGGTGGTTACTCGGCCCTAGTTTTATAAAATAAATGGGGATCATAGTGTATTAGTCCATAATACTCGCTTTGCATCAGTTATCTATTAATTTATATGATTTCCATATTCTTGTTAGATATCATTGGTGCATGTTGTTATTACATGATATCCTTGAGTACTATATGGAATGTTGATGTTTAATGTGAATCCTTACTTACTGAGCAAGTTGGAGTGCTCACCCAAATTCAATATTTTAGCTTCGCAACTCGACACTTTAGCTAAGGGAAAAGAGAAGATTTAGGAGTTTCGTATCTTCTCTACTATGTAATGAGCCTTCATGTACTTATATACTCTATATGACTTATTTTGTTATCTATAAACAGGGTTGGGAAGTTTTAATTAAGGTTTTGAGTTTTGGTAAACTCTGTATGACCATATATTGAAATATATCGAAAAAGTTTTAAAATTTTCCGCGGCGTATTACTTTGATTTGTTTATTCGATATAAATAAGAGGTTGAGTTTATCAGGTATTAACGGAGAAGCTGTTGGCTCTAGTTAAGTCTAGTTAGATTAGCGAGGCTTAATTAGGTTTTCAGGCTGAGTATTGCCTTAATCAAGATAGAGGATGCCTATAACCATATTGCGACACTATGAATCGGCCTTTCCAAACATCAGCTTGATGATATACTAGGTCTCGTATGCTTTGGTGTGGCCAAATGTCTTCTATCTTCTCGTGGCTCTTCATAAATCTCTTTATAGCCTCGAGAATCATGCCCTCATAGAACGTAACTGGTATATGTCTTTGGAACTCTTGTGACTGTCTCGCCTCAATTATCGCCCCAGTGCTCGTCTCTCTAGGGGTAGTCGACGTAGTCTCTACCGGAGTAGGTGTTAGTACTAATGTATGTGTCTGTACTAGAACTATCTCAACTATCACGATGATGTTGGTACAATATGAGCCTCTAGAGTGACATGTATGGTAGGTGCACGCTCCTCCTAAACAATGGGCACTGTCGATGAAGAAAATGATGGTGTATTTGTGATCTATGCCCCGAGTATCCTCAGGATCTCGTCCAGTCGCCGATATAGGGATGTAACCCTCTAAGACAAGGACTGTACCTCCCATTTACTTGCAAATCGAGGACCTATAGCCCAACTATCATCACTTAATCTTGGCTAATCTGCCATCGTGATCTGCAATAGCAAGTGAGCCTTTTATCAACATATAGTTACCTGTATGGTATAGTACAATACAACAATTATCATATATAGGATCCAAGTTTTAATTTTCCTAACTCTCTTTTCTTCCCAACTGAGACTCTAAGTCAGGATCATAAGGTTCCACTCTAAGTTCAAATCGTGTCCTAACCCTATTTTAATTTGTGCCTTATACTGTGTAATGGCTCCAGTCCACAAAATTGGGCCCCGCCCTACCTATATCTACATGGACCCCCGATCAACTCCTGTATAGTCAACGCAGGCCTAGTTAGTCTCTTATCCAAGTTATTCAATCATTAGTTGCTTATTTATTTTATTATTTAGTTTAACAAGTCTTAATATTTACGCAGTGAAATTTAAGAAATATTTAAATCAACTTAAATAAATTAACACTAGTCGGGACATGCTTAGATGTGGAAATCTTGTAAAAGTAGATCTCATGTATATATTTGGTGATAAACAGTGTGAAGCAGTGTTATATGCATGTAACAAATGTCTCAAAACCCAAAATGAACCCCAAAGTAACGAACAACATAAATTTATATCAAATGTACAATCCAAAATATCAAAATAAACCTATTATAGTAACAAAGAGGAGCTAACTCTTAGGGAAGCTCAAAGGAAGTCACCGATCATAGGCTCATTGCCTCTCCTACTGGATGGACATGCAATTGTCACCAAAAGCAGAGACAATTCCAGTGAGTAAATCCAAAAGAAGTTTAACAGTAAATTCAAACTAAACAATAAACGAGTCTATAAATCAAGCTGGAAAGAAATAGGATGTTGAGAAAGAATCAATAAAATGCATGACAGATAGAATGTTGTGGTCAACAATAGGGACTAAGTGACCCGGAAGCAAATGATAGGGAGTAAATGGTCCTGACACTCTACACGTGGGCTCAAAGCCACTTAAAATGTGTAAGTGTCTAACAATGGTGCTTTGAGTCAAAGCCACATCGGCCACACCTAATTCGTTCGGCACTGTCGGCTCACTTGAGCCGCAGCTGAAAAAAAAATTCAAAGTGAGCCATAGACTAAATCGGATGCTCAACCATAATGGAATTTGAATAGATGGGAGGAGCCACGACACATGGCGAATGCTTACTCAAAGGACTCAGACTCGTCGGGAAGCCGCAAGAGGTAGTCGGTTGCTCAACTCGCGAGTGGACATAATTAGACAAGACCACTTAGACCATAAATCACTCGGTAGGGAAGTAGATTCAAATAATAGCAATAATTCCATCAAATATAGCAAGGAGATGAAAAGAACTAATATTAAATTTCATAATAGTTTATTTACCTTAATAAGCAAAATCAAGTAAAATGCGGCTCCCACTTGCCTCAAAATACATACTTGAAGTCCCTTAGGCTCCTTGTATCGATTTACAATAAATTAGGTGTGGTTGAGCCTATTTGATATGATTTAGACTTTTAAATCCCAAAATAATTCAAAATAGGGAAAGTTACAATGTAGACATGTTTTTCAAGAAAATCTCAATGTAAGAATCCTCGTAAAATCTCCAAACTCACTTTTCTACAACTTTGCTCATTTTTCTTATTTTTCCCTATTTTCTTGAATTTTTCTAATTTTTTATAACTTTCGGATATTTTTATAAATTAAAATATTAATATATATATATATAATATTTTTTTATTTATTGGTCAAATTATAGTCACATACCCAAGGATACATGCATATCGAGAATTACTTGACTTGCAAAGTGGTGATCAAAATAAAATAATTAAATTGCATACATTTTTAGTTTAGATGGGTAATACACAAATCATCTAAAAATAAAAATATCTCAGTGTCGACTCCCAAGGTTTGATCGAGTGTGCCACATATCAACAGGTTTAGGTCACATTCCTGAAATTCAAGTGGCATGAGTTAGAACTTTTAGGGTCGTTATAGTCTTCCCAACTAATAAGAATTTCATCTTCGAAATTGAAATATCCAACACGAAATTACTTACCGACATCAAAAGAGAAACGGGAAACTCTCGCGCATATAAGACTATAGTTCCCACGTTAATTCCTTGTCTCTGTGGTGCTGCCACTTGACGAGAACTAACGGGATGTCCTCGTTCCTCAAACTCCGCACCTTGCGGTCTAAAATCTATATTGGCTACTCCTCATAAGTAATATCCTCGGTTAGGTTAATCAGAGTCAAGTCCACTATCGATCTGTCTCCCTCTCTTGACCTGTCCAATCTCAGCATCTATATATGAAACACTGGATGAACACCTGCCAACTGCAATGGTAAATCAATTTTATATACAACCTTGCCAACTCTCTCTATGATTTAAAAGGACCTAGAAACCTCGGCGCGAGATTTCCTTTGATTCCAAATAGTTGGTGATCTTTTCATGGTAAAAGTTTTAGGTAGGCAAAGTTTCCCACTTGGTACTATAACCCATCTCGATACTTGTCGGCATATTTCTTATGTCTCTCTTGAACTCCTCGAAGATGCTAACGTATTAGTCGTATATTTTCTATGATCTACTACGATATCTGGCCCAACTGCTGCTATATCCTTAGGCTCTGCCCAACATGTTGGTGATCTATACGACCTGCCGTAGAATGCCTCAAACGGTGCCATCCCGATGCTAGCCTAGTAACTATTATTGTAGGAAAATTCACATAAATGTAGATACTTCTCCCATGACCCACCATACTCCAACACATAAGCTCTGAGCATGTCCTCTGACACTTAAATCAGTTTCTCGACCGTCCATCAATTTACGAGTGGAACGACGTACTATGTTGTAACCTCGTGCCAAACTATGATGCATGTTCCTCCATAACATAGATGTAAATTGTGATCCTTTATCAGACACAATAGATAATGGCACCCCATGAAATTTGATAATCTCTCTCATACAGGACGCTTAGCTGCTCAAAATTGTGTTTGGTAGAAATCAGCAAGAAGTGTGCAGATTTGGTTAGTTTGTCCATAATCGCCCAAATACTATCATGCTTGTGTGGAGAGTGGGGTAAACCACTGACTAGATCCATGACAATATGCTCCCATTTCCATTCAAGAATGGGAAGTGGATGTAACAGTCCTCTAAGCCTATGATGCTAAGCTTAACCTGCTGGTAAATCCCGTAACTCAAGACGTAATCCCCTACATCCCCTTCATCCTAGACCACCAAAATAGACATGTCATATCTTGATACATCTTGATCTTGCCTGGATGAATAGTAAAATATGAGCGGTGAGCCTCTAGAAGTATCTCTGTACATAACTCAACCACTAATAAAACCCATAGCCATCCCCTATATCTCAAGCACGAGTCCGTCGACTGACTCCACTCCGAATGATCTGAACTTTCTACTAACTCAAAGAATCTCTAGAACTATTCATCAGCGTTAACCATCTAAAACCCTTTGAATAGAAACAAGCTAAGTCCTCATATGTCCACAAATGTGTGCTTTTGAAATAGTCATAATGTCAAGTGAGCCCATAATATGTGTCACCTCGAGGAGTGCAAACTCATGCTTCATCTAATAAATAACAACCTATGTATTGGATCTCTTACGGCTCAATATATCTGCCACTACATTTCCTTCCCTAGATGGTACTCCAATGAGAAGTCGTAATCCTTTAGGAACTCTAGCCATCTGCGTTGTCTCATATTCAGGTCTTTCTACGTAAAGAGATACTTTAAAACTTATGATCGGTGAATAAAGTAAATCTTTCGCCATACATGTAGTACCGCCAATATTTAAAGCAAATACCACTGTTGTCAACTCTAAGTCATATATCGAGTAGTTCTTCTTATGAATTCTCAACTGTCAAGATGCGTAAGCAATCTCACCATCTCCCTAAATCAGAAGACACCCTAATCCAACCCGTGACGTATCGGTATTCACAACCATGCCCTTTCCTACCTCTGATAGTACTAAAGCTTGAGTTGTCGTCAATCTTTCTTTAGTGCAATGAAAGCCTAATCACATTTCTGTTCCCACTCAAACTTGACATCCTTCTAAGTTAACCTTATCATCGGTGCCGTGATCTTAGAGAAATCAAGCACGAATCTTTGGTAATACCATGTTAGACCTAGAAAGCCACGAATATTTGTCACTAACTATGGGGTACGCCAATCCATCACTACTTGGACTTTCGAAAGATCCACTGATACTCCACTAACTCTAACTACATACCCTTAAAATTTGACCTCTGACAACCAAAACTCATATTTACTAAACTTAGCATGAAGTTGGTGCTCTATTAGTGTTTGTAAGACTATCATGAAATGACCCTCGTGATCCTCACAAGTCTTGGAGCAAATCAGAATTTCATCTTTGAATGTAATCATGAAACAGTCCAAATATTATCTCAACACACAATGCATCAAGTCCATTAACATCATCGGTACATTCATCAACCCAAACACTAAGGTGACAAACTCGTAATGACCATAACGTGTTCGGAAGGTAGTCTTCTCTTTGTCCTTATCCCTGATCCTGAGCTAGTGGTACCCTAACCTCAATGTAATCTTGGAAAACCACATTGTACCTTTCAACTAATCAAACAAGTCATCTATTCGAGGAAGTGGATATTTTTCTTGATCGTACCATGATTCAACTTCCTGTAATCAATGCAAAGTCTCAAACTTCCATTTCATTTTTCACAAATAGTATCAGAACGTCCCATGGAGACATGCTAGGATGAATAAATCCTAAATTTTTCAACTTATCAAGTTTGGTCCTCAGCTGCTCTAACTCTTTTGGTATCATTATGTATGGAGGTATCAAAATTGGCTTTGTCTAATGGACTAGGTCGATAATAAAGTCGATCTCTCTTGGGTGTGGTAATTCGGGTAAATACTTGGGAACACTTTTGGGAAATCGCACTCTACATGCACCTCCCCAATAGTCGCCACCGATTTCTCTACTGTACTTTGAATATCGGTGAATGTCTCCATCTTCTGGCTCGTAGCCACTCTACCTTTGGTATTCTGAAGTTGCGTCAAATCACCACAAAAACTAAACTTTGATTGCTTAAAAATCTGGAATGTGGTCGTCTTACTAAAGCAATCTAAGCGTGTGTGATATGCTACAAGCCAGCACATCCCCAATAATGTGTCAAACTCTAAAAACTCTAGTACTCTGAGGTCTATAGGCATATTGTGTCCTTCCATCTCAATGGTACAACCCTCTCATACCATATTAGGGTAGATTTTATCCCCACAACCATACTGAGGATCAAGTGGGTGCTTAGCCTAATGGGTCTCAACCCTAACTCATCTACCATCCGTCTAGAAATAAAAGACACGGTCAAACCAAATCAATCAAAGTATGCATCATGCGACGAAAAATATAAATCATACCCTCTATAAGTTATCGCGTTGCATGTGGGTCCACTTGAGCCACTACGTGTGCTCTCTCTTGTGATCGCTACTGCTGCGAACTCTATTGCACGCCAACGAATTGTGAATAATTAATCTTAATAAGCCCTTTTGTTTGCACTCAAAACATAGTCTTAGTCCCTACGCGCCTGAATGTCCGCTATGTCATTAGCCCGACATATGGTTCCGTTATCCTAACCTCTAGCCCTACTGGCCACTACCTCTATTTCCACTTCTCGTTAGTAGCCCTAAATTGCTTCCTAACTAAGAAGCCGATAGTACCTGTGGAGGTCAGCCTGTGTAACTTTATGTCGGATGAGGCACGGCCGCATAAATAGGATGCGATGAAACATAACTTACACTCTGCTCTCTCTCGAACCTTCGATGATTTATCTTCCTCTTCCTATCTCTACTATGATCTTGCTCAAGTCTTCGCCCTAATCTCTGAGCAATCAGTGTCTCCGTAGGTTGCAACGCCATCCTCGGGTTGCACAATAAGGTAAACATTTCCAATCAAACTACGCTCGTAAGCCCTATCAAGGTTACTCGGCTCGGTTGTAACAATTGTGCCCCCAATAGCAGGAAACAACGCCTCATAAACAATGAACTTGGTCCATATCACTGTCAACAACACCATCGACAAATGGCAATAGCTATCGGAATCCCCCATATACTGAATCACGGACTCTCCCACCCTCTATCAGATATGTATGAATTCCGACCTTCGCGATCCTCAATTAGAGGCAAGAAAAACTTATGTTAGAACAATCTCTTAAAGTCCTTCCACATTTGTGGCTCTTCCTAGGTGGCTACCAGGTTTGTCTACCCGGTGTCTCTATCCCTTGAGAAGGAAAAAGCTACAATCAGGTGTCTTGCTATCCTCTAACCTCAAAAGTCTCTGGATCTTCTCAGGGTTCTTGATGAATTTCTTTACTTTTGACACATCAAATCTCCACTAAACTTCCTCAATTTATGCCTCTTGTACTCCCTAGTCCTGCTGCCCTCAAGCGTCAAATTAAAGCCAATATCTCTCTCGATCAATGTCACAATTGTTGGCGCTGCTTTCTCGAGTAGTATGGGCACTATGATAGTAACTGTTGTTGCATGCATCGTAAATCGTGATGGAGTCACCTGAGGTGTAGGCACATTCGTTCTCGTGTGTGGAAGGCGCGTAAGTGTCGATAGTAATGGAAAATGTCCCCTAAGAAGAGTCAAAATCTCCTTCATACATCTATTTTGTGAAGCAACCCTCTATTTCAAGGCCTGAGAGTCTGCTAGATCAATAGGGTGTAGAACTGTAGCTCTACTCTGATCATCGGTGTCCCGCTGATCGACCATCGCGATCTACAAAATGAATAGCGAGCTTTGACCAGTTTTCTTAACTACCATTAATAGTATATAATGCATATCAATCAATTAACATGTATAACCCAAACTTAGTTTCCCTCAAGTCTCCTCACTTCCCAACTAAAACTCTAAGCCAGGAACATAGGATTTACACTCTAAATTCAGGTGTGTCTTATCTTAAAATTAGTATTTTAGTCGAGTTGTAGGTTACATAAAGTTCAGGTAAAAACCTACGCTCTGATACCAATTGTGACGGCACCAAGCTCCCACAAACTAGGCTATGCTCGATCTAAACCTACATGGAATGCTGGTCAACTCCCGTGGAGTCAACATAGGTCTAGTCAACCTCTTATCCAAGTTATTCAATCATTAATTGCTTATTTGATTTTTTATTTAGTTAACAAGTTTTAATGTTTATGAAGCAGAATTTAAGAAATATTTAAATCAACTTAAATAAATAAACACTATTTGGGACATGCCTAGATGTGAAAATCCTGCAAAAGTAAATCTCATGTATATATCACTACAAGAAATTTGAGCTTTTACTACAAATTTGACGAATCATTTGTCACGGTTTAAAATAAGCGTATCCAATAGGCGTTTTAGTGACGGTACATTAATCGTAAACAAAGGTTTTATACATTAACACTTATTTTTGTCACGACTTAGATTTTGCGTGATGAAAAGAAGCTTTAGAGACGAACATGTTTCCATCACAAATAGGTACAAATTTTTCGTCACGTAAAATGTGTTTACTCACAATCATTATTCCGTAACAAAAGAAAACACAATTTTTGATACACGCGCGAAACCGAAACCCCAAAGAACCTCATTCCCATTTTTTCCCATATTTTCAAGTGAAATCGCTCACCCCAAAGAACCGCATTCCATATTTTCAAGCGAAATCGCGCCCTTCTCGTCCCATTTCCCATTTTTTTCCCATATTTTCAAGCGAAATCGCCGCCCTTCTCGTCCCACTCCACCCTACGTTCGCGCGAAACCACCTCCACTTCGTCGTCGTCATCGCGCCTCCACTTCGTTGTCGTCGTCGCTGGTCGTCCCCTTCCCTCGTCCTCCCCTTCCCTAGTCCTCGCGTCTCCTCTCCGTTCATCCCCCTGGTCGTCCTGCATCTCCCTGGTCATCGTCCTGCATCGCACCTCCTCCCTTTGCATCTCGCCGACTCGCTGGTCATCCTGCATCGCGCCTCCTCCCTCTGCATCGCGCCTCCTCCCTCTACATCGCGCCTCCTCGCTGGTCGTCCTGCATCGCGCCTCCTCCCTCTGCATCTCCCTGGTCGCTGGTCGGCGCGCATCGCGCCTCCTCCCTCTCGCATCTCCCTGGTCGCTGGCCGGCGCCGCAGGTCCCTGGTCGGCGCCGCTGCTCCCTGGTCGGCAAAAAAAAAGGTAGACCCGAATCCTCATCTCACCCCCTGGTTTCTTATGTACTTGAACATATTATTTAGATCCCAATAGCCCTTGAACAAGAAGAACAAAGACCCTAAGTGCGAAGAACACCACAAGGACTTGTCAATTCCTTCATAAGTTTGGAGACATTTCAATGAAGAACCTAAGAAAAGAAACAAATTCTGCAGTAAACTCACAAATTTCATTCAAGATTGGATGATCTCACTCAAACTCTTGCTCGCCATGAACAAGAACCCGAAGTGCAAGAATGCCACAAGGATTGATTAGTTCCTTGATAAGTTCAAAAAGTTCAATAAAGAACTAAGGAGAGAAGGAGCTCTCAAACTAGAGATAAACTCTCATTTCATAGTTCCATGATTCAAACGTCTTACATTGGTGACTTCATATAGATAGTTACAAACTTTGATAAACAATAACAAAAAGACTCCCATTTATAAACTTAGAAAATGTAAATCTAGGGAGTACACCACAATAGGTAGACCTAGAAACATGCAAGGACACTTTGACTTGTAGGGCTTGACCAAACACATAAGATAACTCAAAATTAGCAAAATTGATCTACTACTCCCAGTTCTGACTTCCTTTCCTATATACAATTCTCTGCAATTCTCAATGTTTTCTTGCACTAAAACTCTATTTCATTTCCTCAAATGAATTAAATTTGACATTATTAGGTCCATTTCAAACAAGTACTAGGAAAATCCAAACACATGAATACATAGATCATCTTTGAAAAACTTAAAAAAAAAAAGTTGTAAAAACAAGGATGTGGACTTGTTTAAAGAGACAAGTAATCAAAGGCATAGTTTATTATGAAAAGGATAGGACCATAATAATTTTAAATAGGGGGGGTATTGTATTAACAAATCGAGCTCATTTGTCTGCTTATAAGATACAAAGAACACAGAAATGCAAATCAATATATTTCCAACTCAACAACCTAGGCGGTTAGCACTATTCATTCATCTCTTGCGGTCAACTTGCTTTGCCATACATCTAAACACATAAAAAACCCCAAATGATAGAACTAGGTCAAATTGGTTGGCCCATGTATGCACTTTAGCCCAAATTTAATTTGGATTGTCTTGGCCAAAAAGGTCTTCTAAATCCCAAATGAAATGCCTCTGACTTTTCTCTTGCGTTGGATTGCATCATATACTATGTTCACTAAAATGCACTAGTTCGGAATCAGTTTGTGAGATTTTTAAGCATTTTGCTTGTCTATTAAAAAATGTGCCCATGTCCCTAATGCACTGAAATATTAATATTCAATTCAAATCTAGATCATTTACAAACAATGGCCAAGTAATGGATGGTGTATTAAATATTAATAGGGGTCTTTTATCCAATAGTGAAAACAAACTCACCAAATCCCTAGATTAATAAGTTATAAAACTCAAATGGCATAGATTTTTAGGTGACAAATTCTAGGCACCAAGTTCAAACGCCCATAGAGAGCTAGGTCAAGCTCTATATATTGAGCATTGCATTAGTATGGACAATGCCCTAGATGTATAGCTTTCCTACCACAGGTGGTGAAGAAAACAAGTTTATGTAAGTCTATCTAAACTAATATTTATATATTTTACGACATGCAAATTAATAGAAAAATATGTCGTTCTTGAATATATTTTTAGATTAATTAAAAATGTTTCTGGTACATCCAAAACTTTAAGCACAATTAATAGAAGCACCTAAAGCTACGTGAATTCCATTCAAACAAACTCCTTAAAAAGGAATCAAAACTTCTTTCTTTTAAAAAGGTAAGCAAACCTTTGCAAAACATAAAAGTCATCATAATGAAAACTAAATAGGTTTTCTTCCATAACCTTTATGCTTTTGATCTCTAAAATTTTTATTAGTGTACATTTGATCACTAAACTTTTATTGTTATACATTTGATCCTTGAACTTTTGAGTTTTTGTGATTTTGATCCCCAAAGTTTAAATTTTCTATGTTTTTTAGGGAAGTTAATTTGTTTTGTTTTTTTTTTTTACTTTTGTTGGCCAATGTTAGTTGTTCGATTTACGAATATAAACTACTTTGCTTTTTTTGACTAGTCACACAACACTCTTATTACCCACATCGTTGAAATTTGATACTTTAAATGATGGAAAAACTAAATGTATATCTTTGTTCGATTTAGTAATAGATATTAATACAAATTTAAAAGTGAATACCTTTAGTGAATGAAATGGCATTTAAAAGATGGCCTGGCCTCGATACAAGGTTGTGAATTTTCTTACATTCCTACAATGTGTGTATTTGGTAGGATATTTCATATTTATTTTACTAGTAAAGCATGTCATGATCAACATTATAATGCATTAGAATCATGTATCGAAGTAATTATTTAATCTTTGATGTTATAGTTGTTTGTGATTTCATGTTCGTACACTTGCTTGAATGATAAATATATTCTATTGTAATAATCTTCATTTAATTGTGTTAATGTCATGTTTGGAGAAAGTTGGATATCTTTAGAATTCAACGCCTATCAACGTCAATCAAGTAATTTACCATATACATTGTTGTTGATACTTGAAGTTTATTAATTATGTTCTAATTACAAATGAGACAATTAATTGATTTTTTTGATTACATGTCGAGTTCGATGTTGGAAGCTCACATAGGCCTCATGTTCAAACATCTTCTCATGATGGATGTTCTCCTGCTCGTTGATTATTCAAAAGTGAACGATCAAAAAGGTAATAATTTAAGTTTTGCTAGAATATCTTAAGTTACCTTCATGTGACCAACTTAAGAGCATCCACCTTCATGATTGTTATTTTGAACATTTACTCATCTCCTAAATTTGACAATTTATTCTATCATTGAGTTGAATGACATTTGCTAGCTAAACTATTATTTCAAGAATTGTTAATGCTTTTAGTATATGTAGACCATCTAACTTTTGATAATTTTTTAAGCTTTTTACTATTTTATGTTCTATACAAATGAAACTCATAAATTTGCACCGATAAATTAAGCACTATGCATGTTTGAATATATTTATAACTTTGATAATTATTTGATGCATGTTGAAGTTTGCACAATGTTTAAAATTATTTGTGAATCTTTAATTTAAGGGCATGTTCTTCTAAAATTTTGGTAATACATTATGGTTCACCAAAGAAGAATGTATTTGACTTGTAGAATTATTTGATGCAAGTGAAATTTGTTAGAATCTTAAATTTAAAGGGTGGTTTTGCTGGAATTTCTGTAATACATTATGATTTATGAATGTGATTATATTTGACTTGTAGAATTATTTGATGCATGAGGAAGTTTGCAAAATGTTTAAAATTTTTTGCTAATATTTAATTTAAGTGAAGGTTCTTTGAAATTTTATTACTACGTTATGATTTATTAAAGATTTTTTTATTTATGTAAGTGTTTAAGTGCAATTACTTATATTTATAACTTTGATATTTTAGATGCGCAATTGGATGAGACTTCAAAGGGTAAAGATGATGAACTGGAAGAAAGCTTCACGTGAAGAAGAAATAGAAGAAGCATGGAGTGAAAACATTGAAGAAAACATGGATTTATTTTATTTTACTATGTTAGACTTAAGCCATGAAGAAACTTGTCAAAGTTTAATTTTATTTTGCTATGTTTGACTTCTAAATTAAGTATTATCATTTTTTTGGTACTTTGGATTCAAAATCACAAAAATCAAACTTTGAATTGATTGATAATGTTGGCCTTGTAATGCAAGTAAAGTAACTTCTAAATATTTTAATAGATGCAATATTTTTATATTGACGAGATGCAAGATAGTTACAACAACTTTTATATAAATACTTTTTTTTTTGTGACGGAGCAATGTATATATAAAATATTATTATTTTTTGTCACCAAGAGAAAAGTCGTAGCTACATGTATTTGTGACGGACAAAGTCTTGTGACGTAAAACATTTTTCTTCATTGTTTAATTAATCATTTGTGACGCACATATAGTCGTAACGAAAATATATTTTTTATGACGTGCAAAACTTCCGTAATAAATATGTCATAGATCCGTCATAAAAGGTATTTGCCACGCTAATTTCCGTGACAAAAAAGCTTTTGCAACGGAGTATACGCAACTTTAACTTTTCCGTGACGATACCGTGACAAAAACTATAGGTGACGGAAAAATAACTTGTCCCCACGGAATCGAAGCCGTGACAAAAACTATAATTTCTTGTAGTGTATCTAGTGACAAATAGTGTGAAGCAGTGTCATATACATGTATCAAGCATCTCAAAATGAACCCCAAAGTAACTAACATAAATATATATCATATGTATAGCCCAAAATATCAAAATAAACCTACTATAGTAACAGAAAGAAGCTAACTCTTAGGGAAGCTTAAAAGAAGTCACCAATCACAGGCTCCTTACCTCTGCTACTAGAGGGACCTGCAATTTCACTAAAAGCATAGACAATTACAATGAATAAGTCTATAACAAGTTCAACAGTAATTTAGATTAAACAACAAATGAGTCCATAAATCATGCTGGAATGAAATAATGTGTTGAGAAAAAATCAATAAAATGCATGATATATAGACTGTAGTGGTCAACGGTAGGGAACAAGTGACCTGGAAGCAAATGATAGGGAGTAAGTGGTCCTGACACTCTACACGTGGGCTCAAAGCCACTTAAAACGTGTAAGTGTCTAACACTGGTGCGGCTGGTCAAAGTCGCATCGATCGCACCTAATATGTTTGGCACTGCTGGTTCGCTTGAGCCGTAGCCCGAGAAAACATTCCAAAGTAGCCATAGACTAAACCGGATGCTCAACCATAATGGAACTCGATACCTATGAGGATCCATGACACATGGTGAATGCTCACTCAAAGGATTCAGACCCATTTATGGAACCATGATAGCTAATCGGCTACTCAACCCACGAATGGATACAATTAAACCAGACCACTTAGACCCTAAGTCACTTGGTAGGGAAGTAGAGTCCAATAATAGCAATAATTCCATCAAATATAGCAAGGAAATGAAAAGAATTAATATTGAATTTCTTACTGGTTTACTTACCTAAATATGCAAAATCAAGTAAATCGCGACCCCCACACGCCTAAAAATACGTACTCAATACCCGACATTAGTCCCCTAGGCTCCTAGTATCAATTTACAATAAATTAGATGTGGTTGAGCCTATTTGATATGATTTAGGTTTTTAAATCCCAAAAAATTCAAAATATGGAAAATTACAGTGTTAACACGCTTTACGAGGAGAATCTCGATGTAAAAATCCCTAGAAAATCTCCAAACTCACTTTTCTTATTTTTTAAGATTTGTTCCTAATTTTCTTGAGTTTTTCTGATTTTTATGACTATATTATTTTTATAAATTAAAATGTAAATATATATAATAATTTTTTATTTATTAGTTAAATTATAGTCTTATACTAATGGATAAACGCATCTCAAGAATTACACCACTCGTAAAGCGACGATCAAAATAAAATAATTAAATTGCGTACGTTTTTATTTTAGATGTGTAATACACAAATCATCCAAAAATAAAAAAAATACCTCGATGTTGACTCCCAAGGGTCGACCGAGTGTGCCACATCACAACAGGTCCAAGTCACAAATCTGAAATGTCACGTGGCATAAATTAGAGTTTTTACGGTCGTTACATATTTGTTGTGGGTTAATCAAGAGCTAGACGTAAAACTTGTCTCTAATAGCAACTATGACAGCTTAGTTTCCCACAAACTAGGCCCCGCCCAGCCTAAACATACGTGGACCCTCGAACCAGTCTCATAAGGTCAACGCAGGACTAGTCAACCTTCTAATCAATCCATATAAGTTAATTCATAATTTGAAGTCAAGTTATTTGTATTTCAAGATTTTTACAAGTTAGTGAAAGCGATTAATATGTTAACTAACTCATAATAAAGTAAAAGAGTTTGACATACTAAATGTGGAACTCTGTAAACATCTATAATCATGTATATCTTGTGTCAAGTGTAAAGACTAAGCAAAAATGATATACAAGTCATGTGTGTCTCTCAACCTAAACAAGTATCCCAAGTGTGATAAAACGACATATATAAGTAATACAAGAAAAATAAAAAACTAGTGAAAGTGAGAGGATGAAGGCTGCTCCGATATCCTTAGAGTCGATCACCAAGTATGGGTGCCTTGCCCTTGCTCAATTATGGATCCGCACTCGGTCAAACACAAAAATGTCAAGTCCAGTAAGTAAAAGCCCATTGGATCTAAATAGCAATTCAAAATAAATAAAGCAGTCTAAAAGTAATACGGATAGAAAGAAAGTTGTGAGGAATGCACGATAATAAGACTATAAAAATGAAAGTACAACGAGGGATATGTGTCAAGAGAAACAATAAATAGGTGCCCAAGTAGTCTAAGACCATCGAATGCGGGTGCCACAGGGTCGGGTTCATAGAGTCGCGGTAACACTAAGCAGACTCGGGTTCTAGGACGCGACGTCACCTACTATACCTAGACCGTCGTGAATGAGGGATATCAACAGTGCCCCGGATAAAACACATATCATTTCGACTAAATACTATAGTGACTCGAGTTCATGGCCCCAATTGCAAGCTTGTAACTACTCCATCAAAGACACTCTCGTGACTCACTTGGCCCTCGGACACTCATAGATAAGAGGGAATTCCAAGAAAGGGACATAATACAATATCAATAAAATATAAGCTCAAATGAACTATTGTTCATTTTTAGTTGGTTTTACTTACCTCCGATCTACGCTATCACGCCCTCGTGGCTTTGACATGCTCTCAAAACTGACACCCGGTACCTAACACTAGTTTCCTAGGATCCTGGTATCAATTTACATTAAATTAGGTGTGTTTGAGCCTATTTAATAAAGTTTAGATTTTTAAATCTTTAAATTGTCCAAAATAGAAAAATCATAGTGGTGACACTTTTTAGATGAGATTTTGGTGTAAAAATCCCAAGAAACCCCAAAACCAACTTTCTCATAATTTCCTCAATTGTTTATAAGTTTTCTTGAATTTTTCTAATTTTTTATTATTTTTTATTTTTTTATTATTTATTTTGTTCTTTATTATTATTATTTTATTTAAATGGTTTGGATTGTAGGACCGGGTCCGATTCAGTCCGATTTGGCTGAACCGGTTCGGTCCAACCCCTTGGGTGGCCCGGCCCAACTGGGCTGGGCCTAGGGATGGCCCAACCCAATTATGTATTATGCGCAACACACCCCCCCCCCCCAAAGAAAAATTCGTAAAAACGAATAAAGAGCAAAAGGCTCTATATTTGTTCTTCACTCCCTTTTTTCTTTCTTTTTCTATTTCTTTCTTTCTTTCTTTTTCTATTTCTGTCTTTCTTTCTTTCTCTATTTCTTTCCTTTCTCCATTAAAGGATCAGTAACTACAATAAATTTGCCTCCTCTATTAGACATTAAAATCTCAAATCCATACACATTAGCTACATAAAATTGAAGAAATATAAAGATTGAAGAGTTAGCTACTTGGAATTGAACAAATGTAACGATTAAAGAGAAGATTAACTTACTTGGTTTTTTTCTTTCTCTTGTTCTTCTTCTTTTTCCAACAAAAACACAACTTCTCAAGCCCCACACACACATCCATTAATTTCTCTCACCCTTATCTTCTCATACTTTCTAGACTCCCTTATCACACTCACCCAATCAAAAAGTGACACATATATCCTACTTAGGAATTGTTTATTCTTCCCTCAACAATTAATTAATTCATTTCCTCAACCATTGAACACCATTTACAACTTTAAGAAACTTGTTTTTGATCAATTATAGTCTCATACCCGTAAACATATGTATCTCGAGAAGTTACCTCACTCGTAAATCGACTATCAAAGTAGAATTCTAAAATTGCAGACACTTTTTATTTTAAATAGGTAATAGACAAATCGCCGAAAAAATAATATAGCTCGGTGTCGACTCCCGAGGGTTAACTAAGTGTGTCACATCACGATAAGTCTAGGTCACAATCATGAAATGCCACATGGCATGGGTTAAGATTTTAATTACAATGATGTAGTCATTGTTGGAGAAAAGTGGTATTTGGAAGTGATGGTCGTGTCCTCCAAGCACAGTTGATGTAAATACCACATGTTTCAGTGGTGGAGTCATTTGATAAGGTGCCAACAAAGATACGCAGTTTTTGGGATAAAGTTGAATAAATTATTCCTTATATATATATATATATATATGTTCCACCAGTCACTGATGATTTTGTTGAGGTTGAATTCAACCAAGAATTGTCTGTTTTTAAGATTTTATAAAATTTTGTCACATCCAAGAAAAATAAAAATTCGAGGATGAATTTTCGTTAACGGAGGGAGTATAATGCAAAGCAATGAAGATCAGTTCCGTGCGAGTTGGCACGATGAGTTGGCATGCACATCAAATTCAACAAACTCAAGATTCTTATATGTGGATTTAAAATGTTGAGTTCAATTAGAACTATATTAGTATTTAATTAGGAAATTAGATTTAAGCGGGATATGTTTTATTTAGAAGTATAATTAAATAGAAATTCTCAAGAGAACCAACTAAGGAATTTTGGGGTTTCGATCAAAGACATGAATATATTGGAAATAATATGCTAACTAATACTCACAACTATGTTGTGAAAACAACATTTTTTGCCAAATGTTTTTCATTTAAGCCCCCGAAATCACAAATTTATTATTTTTTGAAAGTTTTACTTTGATAATGACTTTTAGTATGAGTTTCATTTTTGATGTCGCTTAAGGCATTGGGTTTCTTATTTCATCTAGTTTTATAGTTTATGACATTTTAGACTTTTAGTATTTTTGGCAAAAAATTTGGGTTACCTTTGAAATCTCAAACTTTGGTTTAAGTGTTTGCCCTATATTACTTGTTCGTGAAGATACTCATTGAGTTACCTTTGAAATCGTGAATTTACAATTTTTGAAAAGTCTTAGTTTGATTATAACTCTAAGTAAAAATTTTCATTTTTTATGTCATTTGTGGCATTGAGTTTCTTATTTCGTTTAGTTTATAGTTTAGAGATATAGCATTTTAGACTTTTTCACTATTTTTGATAAAATCACGGTTTTGTCATATAAAAATACCCTTTAGGTTGTGATTCGTTAGTTTTTGACTAATTTAAAAAATTTTGAATTTTGGTTTAAATTCTTGGCCTAGGTTGTTAGTTCGTGAATTTTGAACATTTAGTTTACAAGATTCTCGCTGTGTTACACATGAACAACGCATGCGCACGAGTCGATTTTGACGTCTAGTTTATATATATATATAGTAAACATGCATGCTGATACATATTTTATGGAGCTAATTTTACTCTAGATCAGTTCATCTAAATTATAAGATATTTTAATTTAAGGAGAAGGAAGAATTAATGTAAAAAAATAGTTTCTATTTTGGTTATTTAATAAATTAATATGGTTAGGAGACTTGGTGAGGATGGCATCATTGGCATGTATATATGAAAAGGACATAAATTCCACATGGAAAAGACAGAAAACTACTGTGGCGGCCCCAAATTTCAGAGTGCCTTGCTACTCGTCACGTTTTGTCCCACATCTCCAAGTATTGCCACGACATGACCCGCTTATCCTTGACGTTCCATGATCTACTTGGCTACTTACACTTTTCCATTTAATCCTAACTTAGCTAATTAATTTTCATATAATTATTAATGATTTCATTAGCTCGTTAATCAATTTATCAAGTTATAATGAAATTTTACAGCGGAAGTCTTAATTTAAGTAAGTTATATAGTATTCAACAATCCTAAGTAGTGAAAAATCAGGCAAAAGATATCATGTATACATCGATGCGAGTTAAGTATAACAAAAGTTATATATACATGTAATAAGTGTTCTATGGTCCCAAAATCCAACAAATGTAAAATAACTACATACTGCTCTCACAATCTCAAAGGTAGTCTCCCAGTACCTCCTTGCCCTTGCCCCTGCTCGTCGAATGATCTGCACTAAGTTACCCAACAAAGACAGTGACGAGTCCAGGTGAGTAAAATCCCAAGAGAAGTCCACACGATATTCATGAAATAAAGCCGACAAACTATGAGACATGCGAATATAACACCTGACCTGGCAACAGTACGTCATATTCCCATGAATGTAAACAACATAGACAAGCAAAAACAGTAGTGTGAAATAAATAAACAACATATACCAATTAAAACGGTTTCGAAATAAAGCATTAATCAGTAAACATATGTATAATCACAAGAAAACCTTAACCTACGCTAGTTAGTAATGAATAAATCGAATAGGAACCACGTATATACTTACATGCTTACAGTGGCTAAACTTCAACTTCGAAACTCTCTTAACATCTTAGCCTCTGTGGCTAAAACAAATCCTGATGTAGTAGTAGTCGTCGGCCCTGTAGTGGTGGGTGAAGGCGTAAGAGTTGGCGTCTCTAGTGGAACAACAACAATTGTATCTCTCTCTCCCTGTGTCTCCGTAGCTATTCTTTCCACCGGTGTCTAGGAACAACCGGGGCGACAGTTGTCCCTATACGTGTTGTAGCTACTTCTGAGTCTCGGGGTGCTACAACCACCGTAACAAGTGCTTCCAGTGCAGAGGTCTGATCCAGTAACAATTATAATACCTCGGCCATTTGAGTCTCCTGAGCCGATAGTTGATCATCTACACCCGCCATAACAAGGAAATCCCTAGCCGCATCGCTAGTCTGTCCAGTCTCACGAGGCGTGTGGGACTGTCCGTCCATGTTCTGCATCATGAAGCGTGCTTCGGATCAATCTCAATATATATAGATGTATATCATATATATAACAAAATATAACATGTATATAAACCATCACTACCTATCTCAAGTCTGCTTTCCAACTTCGGTAAACGACATGGTCCCTTCCCGACGCTGTTACACATCAGGACATCTCTAATCCCTCTCGACATTCGTAGATATATTCTATTGTCATCGACACGAGCATAATCAAAAGTAACCCGTGCATGCAATTTAACCACAACCAATATATACGCACACCGAAATGGAAGTGAAAACCCCATCTGTGCCCACTAGCAGTCACACATGAAAAGCAAAATCAATAAACTAAATTATGAATTCTATAAGACATTTCAATGGGTTTACACACCTCAACACTCGATCCAACTCCCTCGAACACCCGAATAAGACTCGATAAGCTCCCAATACCCGAGCTACGGTTCCCTAAATCCCTAAAGTCAGTTAAGTGTGTTTATTGTGTATTCAAATTGGTTGAATATGTTTCAAATTGATCTTCCCAAATCAGCCCCAAAGACTAAATTAAGTCTCAATTTCAGTCTTATGTTACAACACATTTTTATGCATGAAATGGTCCAAATCTTGAAATAGTCCACCAATACAAAGATTTTTGGTGTCTATATTAGCTTTTTGAAAAGGTTTAGTTTGCAAAGTTCTGATTTAAAATGAAAAGATATCATGATTCTACTAAACATAGCTCTAATTGGAACCTGATCCGACCATCGGATTTAGAAAATCTATTCCTCCCAATCTATATTTCTAAAAAAGGTGATTTTTTATCATAAGACAACAAACATACCAAATACGACATACTAAAAGATTAGCTCATTTGGATGAGTAGTTAGGGAGTTATACCTTTAACAAATTTAGTTTCAAAATTTTTCTTCTGAATTCCAGTACCTATTTATAAAGCACTTTTAGACATGAAAAAAAATTGAATTACAACATCTCCATCTAAGCAAAGTTGTTACCTTTGAGTAATCTTTTAAATGTCACTAGTTTGGGTCGATTTGGATATAAAATGAGGAAGTTATGATCAAATTACATAGACTAATTCCTAATATAACATGCAGAATTCTAGTTTTGGTCTGGCAATTTCAAAATTTCATATCTTTATGATTTCAAATCCAAATTAAGAACGTCAATATAACTGGATTATCAACTTCAAATGAGGAATCCAAATATATAAACCAATTGCGAATATTCAATCTTCTAACCTTCGGAATTAATTGAAAATCAGAAATGATTTCAATATGACATAAATAGATGTGTACCTAGTTGATGTACCACCTAGCTTGAGAAATTCTCATCAATCTTCCATGGATTCCTTCTTTCCATCAACCTCCCTCTTCTCCTGCAAGTTCTCTTAATTTATAAGATGAAAATGAAAATGGTTTCCTTGCTTGTGTTGATCTTATAAATTAAGGTAATATTCATTCCTAGCATTTGATCTCCATGTATTTACGTATGTGGAAACTCATCTAATGGTCTACACCTTGACATATATCCCACTAACTCCAACTAACCTAATCAAAATGACACTAATTTGCTACTCACATGGTTCTTAGATGTGTCAACATGTATCTCTAGGACAATCTCATAGTTTCTAATTTAAATAACCAAACTATAGGAATTGATTTATTTGATTCAATTACATTAGCTTAGACCCATTATAATATATATGGTTAGTTTTTTTATTCACCAAATTGAATAGTTTTGTGATCCCACTAACCCTCGACTACTTGGCACTCGATGCCCCGCGTCTCGACATGCAATTCGAGGTACACCATAGCCTATTGTTTTAATTGAATTTTACTTGGCCCATAGTCACATTACCCATTTTAATTGATTAACTAGTCATTATGACATGAATTAGTCTAGTTTCTAGTGTACCCATAGTTCGACTATTCGACACCTGAGTTGACACGCCTTTCGAGGCAAGCACCCGTCACACAAACTCACCCGATAGCAACATACACATACGTGGTGGAATATAATAGTAATAAATTTTTAAACACCACATATACCCAACCACCATCTATAAATAACATATTTCCTCGGTTCTCGTATCTGAGTCAACCGAGTTGTCCACAAAATGTTCGAATTACTACTGTTAATCTCCAATATTAACACTAATTGTAGTTTAATTAATTTGGGACGTTACATGAGACGACCCTCACCTGAACTAGGGTAGGGTCGTCCTGCCCAAACCATTACTCAAGCCCCTGAACCAAGCCCAAATAACATTTTGACACACCTATTTTAACCTGCAGAATAACATATTAACCATTTGGAATAATAAATGTGGAAGTAAAAATCAAAATTAGCATTCTTTATATCATAATATCAACATGATAAGAGTTCAACTATCTAACACTACAAGAAAGAGGTTCAATAGTGACCAAAATTAATGAGAGTAATTAATTCCTCTTATTGAAAACAATTTATTAGTGCGTATATTGTGTTTTTCCTCTTTTAAACATGCATTATTAATAGCGGGATTGACATCTCTAGCTATTGATACATCAATCATGTCGCTATTTGAGGTGTAATTTTTTTAGCCCCAACTTTTTTGCGCGGCACAATTTTACTCTCACTAAAACAACAAATGGTAGACTATTATTATGAGTGTATTTTTTAGTCGCAATATATATCTAAAGCTTCTTGTTATTGGCCTCTAAAATATTTTGCCCCTTATTATGTAAAAACAAAACCAAGAAATCTAACTTAAAAGCCTCTCATTATTATACAATCGCAAGCCGCAATCGCCGCTCCGCAAGCACACCCCACAGACCCAATCCTACAACACGATCGCCTCCCTGGACCTCATCCCGGCGCATCTTGAATGGAAACACCGCTCGCAGCCATCGCAGACGAGCACCCTGCCGCGCGCCTCGGCCTGTCCGCACACGCAAGGCGCGCACTGCGCCTCTCGGTGGAGCTCCGTAGGCTGCCCCTGCGCTATCCTAGGGTTTCCGTGGATCTTCCAGACGAGTTCGAAAGCCTCGAGGCGCGGCGAGCGTTGCGCTTCAGTCGACGATGGCGAGGACAGTATCTCGTTTAAGTCGATTTGGAAGAGGAATGCTGCGCGCATGGGACGATGTCGACTGTGGGTCGTCGTTGTTGTTGTTGTCGATTCCAGTAGACGAAGCCATTAGAGTGGGCTTGATTGGGGTTGTTGCGAAGGGCGACGGAGCGATCTGTAGTGGGTCAGTGTGCAGGGAATGAAAGTGGTGGTGAAGAATCTCTCTGTACTTTCTTTTCACTCACTTTTACTTTCCTCACTTTCTCTTCACACCATTCCAACTGTTTTTGATTGATCTCTGACATTCTCAGCACACTTGACACCAACTTTAGATCTATTATACTCATTAGTATCTCCATCTTTGAAGCTAATAAAATTAGATTGATGATATTCAGTTGGATTTCAGTATTTAGTTTTTTCCGAACATGAAAGCTAATAAAATCCCAAGAGCCTTTACATTAAGTTGCATTTTTTGGGTCAAAGCATCTTTTAGGTTTGTCTGATGATTTTATACAGTGCTCTGAAGTTGTTTGATGAAATGCCGATTAAAATATCGGTCTTATTTTATTGTGAGTTATAACCTTATTTTCCATTATTCCTTCAACATAAACGTTTGTAATCGCTACTATCCATAGTAGCTACACAATCCACACATCACTAATTACATACTACCATTGAATATTAATTTAAAATCTAAAAAGAGTTACATGTATGAATATGCATATGCAAATAATCCTAAGTGAGATGTTAGGCAAAGTGGATGCTATATTATTACTTCATTTGCAGAATCCTATCTAGCTAGATATATATATATATATATTATAGTGGATATATGACCTGAGAAACAAAAACATGTCTCTTTAATTTAAGGTAGAGATCTTTATTACTTAAACTAAACTTTCCCACGATAATTCTGCAATCAGAGAAGCTTTGACCTGCTTCATTTGTTCATGCTCTGCTTTAGTTATGAACTTGTATGTATTGTTTACTATTATCGTCTCTCTCTACCAACCATCTCTTTTAAAAAGGATATAGAATTAAAGAGCTTATGCATCGTAATTTGTGCACTTAGTCTGGATCCTTAATCTCCATTAATA
Source organism: Stephania yunnanensis (assembly GCA_039657365.1). NCBI lineage: Eukaryota > Viridiplantae > Streptophyta > Magnoliopsida > Ranunculales > Menispermaceae > Stephania > Stephania yunnanensis. Next base: position 43,682,134 of record CM077585.1, on the reverse strand, counting down.
GTAAGTAAAGCCGTATAGGATTCACTTAGCATTAACTCTCTAGTTTCTTGACTGTATGTTCTTGTGGCTTTTGTTATCCTTTGCTCCTCTTGGTCTTTTGTGAAAAAAAGATATATGAACTTGATGTTGGTAAGGATCTTGCCTTTTCTTAAAAGAAGTCTTACAATTTTAATTCTCTGTTGAGTGAATTCTTTCTTTTTAGTTTGTTCGATCTTTTGTTTTTTATCACAACATTGTCTCATGAAGGAGGAACAAAGAAACATTTTATTTCTTTTATTTTGCGTTTGTATGGTTAAGCTTTTCAATAATACTTCTGGTTTTGCTTAAACATTTAGGGATCTTAATTGTTTTAAGCTCTTTACTTTTTCATGCTGACTTAATTATGAGTTAGACCAACATGTATAGTTTTGTGATAGATCTTTCTTTTTGTGTGTTGAAGTCAGAGATTTTGTAAGATGAAGTCTATTGGTGTATAGCTCAAGTTACTGTCAATATTCTTTAAAGATTCACCAAATCAATAAGAAAAAACAATGGTGGCAATATTTAGGTATTAGTGACCAATGTGCCCATCGTAATTTTTGTAGGTATTAGCGACCGATGCGCCCATCATAATTTTTGTACGAAAATTAGGAAACATGTATCACCAAATTTACCCGCCAAGGAGGAACAATAACGAGAGGATTTGAGTATCAAAAGTGGTCAAATAGAAATCCTTGAACTTTTAATGAGAGAAAATAATTACTCTCATTAATGGTATACCATATGTATATTTAGTGAGAGAAAATTATTATTCCTAAATGTTTCTTGTTAAAGGGCTCTTTTCTTGTTGTGTATAGACCTATAATCCAAGGTAAAACCAACATAAGCTAGTTGCAGTGGAGTAATCTCTCTGTTTATGGTTGGCAGTTGTGCTAATTTGTTATTGTAATAATCAAAGGTTAAGACCCATGAAATCCCAGCTTCGAGTCATGTGTAGACGCAACTCTTTGCTTTTAAAAATTGATATAACTTGTTTCATCTCAGCAAATTAGTCTTTTCTACTTATCCATGATTTGAAAATCTATATGATGTGGATATATATTTTGCTATAAATCAGTGTAAGAGTAGTAATTAACATATATGGCTTGGCTTTTTAGTTCTTAGTTAAATACATGATAAGGTAGTAGCTTGTATTGAGTTAAGCTTTGCAGAAAATCTAGAGAAGCTATTCTTGTAGATGTACAGCATGGCTTCTTTTGCCTCTACCTCACTGCACAAATGAATATGATGACAAAGAATATGTATGAGAAACTCTGAGTAGTTACTGCAATATGCTTAATTAGAAAAGCTGATCACATGCATCTAATTAACATGAAAACCAATTGTAATTATGTCAATCTTACCAAGTAAAAACATTAGACATAAGCTTAAGATGGCTTTTTCTTGCAAGGAAAGGATCTCGAGTTTTGTTAAGCCCCAAGTAAACTATGTGAACCTGATCAAATATAAATTGTTAAGAATTAGATCATATCAATGAATTAAATCGCAAGAAGAAAAATATGCCTTTGTTCATAGCTAGCATGCATAAAAAGCTCTTTAAATAATATAAAACTTTGCATTAATAATGGAAGTAATTGTCGTTCATTTATATTTCTTGTTTAGTGTCACCATATAAATTTATCGAATAAAACCAAACGTGATGTTATTGCAAACTTTAAGACTCAACAGCAAACAAATCCTACATTAATTGAGATATATGATGGGCTTACGCCTCTACATACAAAGACTACATTGTCATGCTAATCAATTTTTTCCATTCTGCTTTACTCATATTGTACTGCAATTATGGATGTAGCTTGTATAGCAGAATAGATACAGTGGACTCATGTCACGTAATTCAAGAGAAAGGCTTTTTGTTGAGTTTAATTGATTTTATATATTCCTGATCAAGAGACGATAAAAGTTCATTATGAAAAAATGGTCTTTACTTATCTATAGAGTCCAACATTGATACTAGGCTTTGTTAAACAAGCAGCTTCAGTCTCAAAGACTCACTTCTTTTTTGCTTTTGCTTATTAGATGGAATCAATCAAATAATAGTATTTGGAGTCTCTTAATATATTTTTATGTATGGTATGTTGTTTTTAAAAATTTTAAAAATTTATAATGGGTATCAAAAGAATTTTACAAAAGATTGTATTTGCTTTATTAATGGCTTGAGGATGATTTTGAAATAAAAATAATTTTTGAGTCGAGACTTATGAGTTCAAATAGCACTACCCAATTTAATTTGCAAAGCTCCTTACGACTTAGCTTGAGTTACTCCATTAACTAATTTGTGATAATTTTCCACAGGAATATTGTAGATTACAACCATGAAGGCCCTTATTATTGTGGGAGGTTTTCGAACATGTTCAAGGCCGTTGACTTTGAGTGTGCTAAAGCCTTTGATTGATTTCGCATAAGGTCGAACTTTTTTTAGCATGTATCTTGCTTATTTTTTGTGATAAACCATCAACTTTATATTGTTATTTTTATTTTTTGACTTTGCATCAGATTGAAGCTATTAAAGTGATTGGGGTGACTGGAGTAGTTCTTGCAATCAACTACCCAACTAGAGTTAAAAGTTTAAGCACATACGTTTTTCTCTCCTTTTAACTTTTCAGTAGTCAATAACTGATCTTGATGACCCTTCTATTGCATTTTTTTATAAGTAAATACCATTTTATGTAGTTGTTTAAGTCTATTTCCTTACTCAAAGATTTATTCATTGTCTATGATGATATTTTAATTTGCATTATTTGGATTATGTTATTCTTCTCTCATGGATTGAGTACATCTTGAATGCAATTGATTTTGATTTGTTTCTTGCAAAAAACTGGTTGGTTTCCTTGAAGATCAGGCAATCGAGTTTGATGAGCTGCCCTACCTTGATTGCATGGCACCGCAACGTTGTCTGTCTTTTGGTCAATGCATGAATACATAATTACTATATTACTGAATCTTTGATGAGAGTCTCGAGTTTTAATTTAGATATATTTATATTTCTTTTTTTCTCTTTCATTGTTATAGTTATGAGAGTGTTCAATTAATTATTCTCGTTTATATTTTAGTGATTATAGAGATAAGATTAGTGAGGAAGTTGAGATTCATGTTTTGCTACTTTCAAAGGTAAGCAACTTGGTTTTTTTTTTTTTGTAGTCTATAATTTATTAGTATCAAAATTATATTCCCTACATGTATGGTTAATTGAAATGTTGCTTTCATAATAGAAACTATCACATTGATAAAATGGTAGGCTTGAAGTGGAAGTATGAGAAATGAAGTCAAGATGTATCTAGCTATCTCTTCAAACAAGATTTTTGGATGAAAGCACAACAAAGGAAACTCCAATGTCTTTGTCTCCATCCATAAGAAAGCTCTTAAGTGTATTGGTTATTAAACATGAAAATTTGTTGTAAATTTTATTTAATTCTTTATAAGACGTGCTCGGTCGAACTTAAATAAAATCTTGTGTACTATATTGATAACTCTAGAAGGGAATAAAAGTTCATTTTAAAATTTTAATTCTTTCTTCTCTTACTAGAATAATAATTTTTCATTACACATTGTCATAAATGCACTAGCAAAAAAAACAATGAAAACACTTTAACAAGAGGGTGATCTTCTCACTAATAAGGTTCAATTTTATTTTACGTGGAAAACGCTTTACCGAGAGGGGAAAACACTTTACCGAGAGTGATATCCTCTCACTAATGGGGAAAACACTTTAACGAGAGGGATATCATGTCACTAATAAGGTTGAACTTTACGCAAAATACACTTTAATTTTGTACTTTAACAATGGGAATATCCTCTTACTATTAAGTTCACACTTTAATGACATGAATTTTCCTCTTGCAATTTAATTTCAAGTTCTAGTGCGAGAAACCACTTTTTTGACCTGAATCATGTCATTATAACTTTTAATGTGAAAGGCAATAACAAAAGGGAGATGACAGGATTTTCCTGTAGTTAATGACTTTTAATAATAGGAAAATTAGATTTAATGACATGATATCCTATTGTTATAGAGTGCTTTTCTTGTAGTGTTAGTAGGTTTAATCATCTCAAATAGCTTCTAATACTCCCAATAAGCTTCTGAATAGTGCAAAATAAATAAGGAAGGTTTTAAACTACCCAAATAATCTATTTTGAGTTACAACCCAATTTTATTGTTATCAAAATCAAATAATTAAATAATATGAACATCCAACTTCTGACAAAGTAAGGAATACTTCAAGCGGGTGCCTTTCCCTTGTCACGAGCTAAAGCAGATGTGGACGCACCTAGAGAATAAGAGGGGTGAGCTAAAGAACCAACGAGCTCAATAAGAGAGAAGACTCGCTCAAACATTAATTACACAAGTACTACCTACTACTTAAGCAAAATCTAAAATGAAGTTGAAAAACTAAATCTCAGACATTAAGTAGAAAGCACATAGATATTGATCAAATTTAAATTTAAGCATGTAGATAAGATATAAAAGCATGTAGAAACATGGGAGCATTGTTTATCGACATAAACAAGGATATAGTCATGCATTCATAACTTCTAAAACAAGTTTCAAGAATCATTTAAAGCACAACAAAATTCAAATCATTCATGACAGGGGTCCATAAGAAATATACCATAAGAGATAATAATAATTATAAGTCATTGGTTCATTCAATGCATGCTAGTTAATAGTATGAATTCGGTGACTGAAACACTCACCCTCGAGATGATGTGAACCATTGGTGGTCACAATGGCCATTATAATCGCCACCTAGTTCTATCAAACCAACTGTAAGTGTTTCCAAGCCATCACCGATCGTGACCACTTGTGAACTTGATGTTTCATGGTGTAGACCGTTCTCTTTTTGGTAGAATCGTGACCACGCCACTACAATTCGTGGCGCGGACCACTCCCTTTTGTTGGGCGCACTACCACACCACCGCTACACACAACACGGACCACACTCTTTTGATGATCATACTGCCACATCACCGCATTGGATCGAATAACACAAGTGTTCCCATCTCATGCATTCCATATATAAAGCATATCCATACTATTGACTAAATGCAATCCAATCCTAAGTCTTTCGATAAAATATGCAATTTCTATTTATCTAATATTTAAGTCACATTTAATGTATGAGCGAAGTTCCCCACTTACCTCGACTCGAAGCGACACCAATAACAACTCCTGGTGTGTTTGGGGCCTGATGCGAACCTTCGCGCGACACTATACAACCATAATACATCATATCAATAAATGCTTTAATTTAAGTTAATTAAAATTTTTATTTATTGGTCTTTGAGATCCACTAGTGTGGGTCTCACGAGTCACCTGTTGCCTGATACGAAGGTCGAGAGGTAAGACTCGATCGGTACCCCCTCGGAGACGTGATAGCACCCCATTTGAAAGAAATTACTTTTCTTTTATTTTGTTATATATATATATATTAGAGTTGACCGGTCAACCATGGGTGTTTGGTCCTTGTTTCTCAAACCAAGGGCCAAACGCCACTGGTCTTTAATCGTTGCCTAATAAGATTTATCCTCTTGGTTTGGTCATGCACAAGTTTTGGATCGATTAATACGACATCTCCGACCTCAGTCCAACAAACTGGAGATCTACACGGTCTCCCATAAAGTGCCTCGAACGGTGTCATGTCAATACTAGCTTGAAAACTGTTGTTGTACGCAAACTCGCACAACGGAATATACCTCTCCAAACTCCCACATAAATCCATCACACAAGCTCTAGGTATATCCTCAAGTATCTGAATCAATCTCTCGGTATGCCCATTTGTCTGAGGGTGAAAGGCCGTCCTGAGATTGAGCTGAGTCTCCATCTAGTGCTGAAACCCACTCCAAAACTAATAGGTAAACCTCAGATCACGATCTGACATAATAGACACTGCAACTCCATGTAATCTGACAATCTCGTTTACATATATAACCCCCGACCTGTAGGCTGAATACTCCATGGAAATAGGGACGAAGTGTTCCGATTTAGTCAACCGATCTACGACCACCCACACTGCATCATGCCCTTTCTAAGTCGTTGGTAGCCCCGAAACAAAGTCCATAGTTATATGTTCCCACTTCCATTGCGGAATGGGTAACGATAATCCCCCTGGCTTTCGGTGGTCTGTTTTCACTTGCTAACATATCTCGCAATCTTGAATATAAATAGCGATGTCCACCTTCATCCCCGACCACCAATACATCCTCCTCATGTCCTGATACATCTTGTTACCCCCGAGATGAATGGTGAATCGAGATTTGTGCGCCTTCTCGAGTAAGTCATCTCTCAGCTGCCTATGAGTGGTATCTGCAACCAGTCTTGAAATCTCAATGCTCCATCAGCTGAAAGTCTCAAATCCACATCATCAATGATATCCACAAATAACATGTACTTCCCGTACTTTGAATAAACTCTCTAACAGTCAATTACTTTAAACACAACCACTGGCTCTACTCTCGTCTGAACCCGTAACTGGCCTTCTGAGACATCTGAGCCAACAATTGAGCCATCTGCGGGTACTCCATGTACATTAATTACGGTCTCGAACTTTGTCTCTAGTCGTGCACGGTTCAAAGCATCAGCCACTACATTAGCCTTCCCTAGATGGTACTCAAGCATGAAATCGTAGTATTTTAAAAGTTCCAGCCATCTTCTCTGTCGCGTGTTCAACTCGTTTTGAGTGAATAGGTACTTCAAACTTTTGCGATCTGAGTAAACAGTGAATTTCTCCCCATACAAGTAGTGCCTCCATAACTTCAAGGCAAACACAACTGCCGCCAACTCCAAGTCATGCATTGAATACTTCTTCTCATATACTTTCAACTGTCGGAATGCGTAAGCAATTAATTTCTTTTCATGCATTAATACACCTCCCAAACCAGTCTCTGACGTATCTCAACTCCCTGCTAGCCTTTGGTAGAATCAGAATCAGTGCGATAGTTAGACGGTTCTTCAACAACTGAAAGGCCTCCTCACATGAATTATCCCATCCATAGGCAACGTCTTTCCTAGTCAAGTTAGTGAGCGGTGAAGTAATCGATGAGAAACCTTGCACGAATCGTTAATAGTACGCTGCTAAGCCTAGAAAAATCCGAATCTCGGATGCATTTGTGGGTTGTGACCACCTAAGGGTCGCCTCGATCTTCGCAGGATCAACTGATATCCTTTCTTATTTCACCACGTGCCCTAAGAACTTCACTTCCGAAACCCAAAAATCGCATTTGCTTAATTTAGCATAGAGTTTGTGTTCCCTCAAAGTCTCCAACACTTTCCTGAGGTGCTTCCTGTGATCGAACTCAGTCTTGGAGTATATCATGATGTCATCGATGAACACAATCACGAATTGGTTAAGGAACGGCTTGAAAACACGGTGCATCAAGTCCATAAACATTGTCATGGCATTGGTCAGCCTAAATGGCATCCCATTGAACTAAAAATGCCCGTAGTGAGTGCTAAAAACTGTCTTCAGTATGTCCTCCTTCCGTATCTGTAGCTAATGATAGCTCGATCTCGGATCTATCTTAGCGAAGAACTTTGATCCCCTCTACTGGTCAAACAAGTCTTCGGTCCTAGGGAGTGGATACTTGTTTCGGATATTCACCTTGTTCAACTGCCAATAATCAATACACATCCTCAAACTATCATCCTTCTTCTTCACAAATAACATTGGTGCTCCCCACGGCGATACACTCGGTGTAATGAAGCCTTTCTGAGTCAACTCCTCAAACTGCGTTTTCAACTCCTTTAACTCATTAGTCGCCATATGGTAAGATGTCTTGGAAATTGGTCTTGTACTGGGTATGAGATCAATCATAAAGTCATCTCTCGATGAGAAGGGACTCCTGGAAGATCTTAAGGAAAAACATCTGAAAAATCTCTAACCACTGGGATCTTCTCAATTAAAACTTCTTGTCCTTCATCCCCCATATAAGTCAAGCTCGTAATGGTCTCTACCTCAGCCGCTAACCAATCCATGCCCGATAATACATCGAACTCAAGACACTCTAAGACTTGTAAATCAAATATCATCGTGTGATCCCTAATTTTAATTTTGCACCCCTTACATACCATGTTAGGATAAATCCGTTCAGTAGAAATCGTGCTCAAAATCAAGTAAGTGCATGCTCTAACCGGTGTCAACCCTAAAGTATGCACTACATCCCCTGTTGTGAGCGAAACGGTAGAACCAAAATCAAACAAAGTATTCATATCTCGACCATAAACGGAAATCATACCTGCGACTAACTGACGCGAGGCTTCTCCATCATGCTCAACAATTGCATGAACTCTTCCACAAGTACTTGAGATTGTGTTCCCCTTAGACATAGGTGGGTTAAGGCATTTATTTTGGTAGTGCTATGGAGTCCCACACCAGTAACAAATCACATGTGGCTTCTGATAAGTCAGAGGCGCTTGCGCGACACTAGCTGATGCATTCGATTTGGGCCCTGCTCGCCCTCTCCTCCTGCTTTGTTGCGGCTGTTGTGGTAGACATGGTGGTCTAAATGTCGCACTCTGTGAGACTGAGGTGGAGGGGACACTTGAATGTGTGGCGGTCACCGGTAGACCGTGTGGTACTCTCGAAGTCCCACCAGATGATCCACTATTACTAGCTGATCCCCCAAATCTATGCTTCTTAAAACTTCCACCCTGACCTCTTTAGTAAACGCCGAAACTGCGCCTCATCCTCATCACGAAGTGTTGACTCACATTCAAGCGCTCGGTTGTAAGCTTGCTGGTATGTCTCTGATCTCGATGATGCCACCATATCACGTATGTCTCTCCTTAATCCCTCGATAAGTCGTGTCCTGTGAGTTGTCTCGGATGGAACATGATCATATGCAAACTCGGCCAACTCATTAAATCTCGACGCGTACTCAACCACGGTCATACTGACTTGTACCAAGGTAAGGAACTCTTGGATCTTATTTGCCTTCACGGTTTCTGGAAACCACTCATCATAGAATAAACATTTGAACTGCAGCCAACTCATATTTGGTCCCCGAGTTCTTGAGACGGCTAACCACTATTTGTCGCCTTGTGTTCCAGCGAGAAAGTCACCAATGGTACCATGGTCCTCTCATCAATGCGCAATTTCTTTCCTTTTTTCCATGTTTAGTATCCAATCTCTCGCCTCTATAGGGTCAGGGTCCTTGTAAAAGTATGGCACATCGTACTTCATAAATTCTTTCTGGATCATGCCTCTCCAACATGCCTCGTCCTCTCCATCAATTATGGGTACGACCACCGTAGTTGTAGCCGTGACAAAATCAGCACCCTCCTCTGCGGGGTGATGCTTGTGTATTGGTGTTAACGGAAGATCATGACCTGGCCTCACTGGTGCATGTCCGGCTGCACCGTTATTCCTCTGATTTTGCAGTTCTTCTAAAATATGTGCCATATTCCTTATCTGTGCGGTGGTCAAGTCATGTATGGCCTTCTGATGTGCCTCGGTCATAGCAAACATGCACTGTTCTATCTGGCTGCTCCATTACGTTTCCTCTCTTTCCTGAGTTTCCCTCAAGTTGTAGGATGCCCTTCCGTGGTTACTCATCGTACACTGAGGAGTAACGAAAAAAAAATATTAGTCCCACAAATTAAGAGAGTAGGCAAAAATATCTGAACGCTATAGATATTATATTATTAAACAAATAACATTATATTAATGTTTTATTTCATGTTTTCAATCCCTACCATCCTAGGATTGGTCTTTTGTGCACTTAAGTCGAATTGAACCAATGTCCCATACCATTGAGTTGTTCGACCTAAACTCGACCTTTAAACTAAAAGGCTCTATATACTTAGGTTTCACTAACTGAAATATTTTCCCCTAGGTTCTAATACCTACGCTCTGATACCAACTGAGACGTCCCTCACCTGAACTAGAGTCGGGTCGCCCGGCCCAAACCATTACTCAAGTCCGATACCTAAACCAGTCCCAAATAACAGTCTGACACGCTTAGTTCAACCTGCAGAATAACATACTAACCATTTGGAATAATAAATGTGGAAGTAAAAATCTAAACTAGCATTCCTTATATCATAAGATCAACATGATAAGAGTTCAACTATCTAAGTAGGTTCAATAATCTCAAATAGCTTCTAATACTCCCAATAAGCTTCTAAATAGTGCAAAATAAATAAGGAAGATTTCAAACTACCTAAATAATCTACTTTGAGTTACAACCCAATTTTGTTATTATCAGCATCAAATAATTAAATAATAGGAACGTGCAACTTCTCACAAAGTAAGAAAAGACTTCAAGCGGGTGTATTTCCCTTGTCACGAGCTAAAGCGGATGAGGACGCACCTAGAGAATAAATGGGGTGAGCTAAAGAACCAACGAAGCTCAAACATTAAATACGCAAGTACTACCAACTACTTATGCACAATCTAACATGAAGTTGAAAAACTAAATCTCATACATTAAATAGAAACACACGTAGATATTGATCAAATTCAAATTCAAGCATGTAAATAAGATATAAAAGCATGTAGAAACATGGGAGCATTGTTCTTCGACATAAAAAAAGGATATAGTCATGCATTCATAACTTCTTAAACGAGTTTCAAGAATCATTTAAAGCACAATAGAATTCAAATCATTCATGCAAGGGGCTCACAAGAGATATACTATAAGAGATAATAATAATAATTATAAGTCATTGGTTCATTCAATGCATGCTAGTTAATAGTATGAATCCGGTGACCGAAACACTCACCCTCGAGATGATGTGAACCATTAGTGGTCACAATGGCCGTTGTAACCTCTACCTTGTTCTATCTAACTAACTGTAAGTGTTTCCAAGCCATCACCGATTGTGACCACTTGTGAATGTGAAGGCCCAGACACCCCCATCTGACTATGTAAGGCCCTGGTACCTCCAAGGTAGATGTATATGCCCCCATCTTACTCTGTAAGACATACATCTTCTATGTCCCCCCCATATATGCAGTTCCCGTCATACGCCAGGGGTTCAAGCCCACCTCGAAATGCAGGGATCGCCACATATATGGGCATAGTAATTTCACCTCCCACGGTTTGTGGAAATTGAGTACTTAAGCCTCCAGGTCTCGGTTTCGAACCGTGGGAGGTGAAAGACTATGCCCGTATATGTGGCGATCCCTGCGTTTTGAGGTGGGCTTGGACCCCTGGCGTATGGCGGGAACTACATATATGGGGGGAACATAGAAGATGTATATGGCCTTACAGAGTAAGGTGGGGGTGCATATACATCTACCTGGAGGACCCATCCCTTACAGAGTAAGATGGGGGGTATGGCCTTCACAAAAAAGACGCCTTTTTGTGAAGGCCCAGGCACCCCCATATGACTCAGTAAGGCCCTGATAGCTCCAAGTAGATGTATATGCCTCCATCTTACTCTGTAAGACATATACATTTTCTATGTCTCTCCCCCATGTATGCGGTTCCCGCCATACGCTAGGGGTTCAAGCCCACCTCGAAACGCAGGGATCGCCACATATATGGGCATAGTAATTTCACCTCCCACGGTTCGAAACCAAGTCCTGGAGGCTAAAGACATTGATTTTGGCAAACCGAGTACCATTGAGCTAGTTTAGCTCAATGGTACACGGTTTGTGGAAATCGAGTACTTAAGCCTCCAGGTCTCGGTTTCGAACCGTGGGAGGCGAAAGACTATGCCCATATATGTGGCGATCCCTACGTTTCGAGGTGGGCTTGAACCCCAGGCGTATGGCGGGAACTACATATATGGGGGGGACATAGAAGATGTATATGGCCTTACAGAGTAAGATGGGGGTGCATATACATTTACCTGGAGGACCCAACCCTTACAAAGTAAGATGGGGGATATGGCCTTCACAGTGAACTTGATATTTCGTGGTGCAGACCACTCTTTTTTTGGTGGGATCGTGACTACACCACTACAATTTTTCGTGGCACGGACCACTCCCTTTTGTTGGGCACACTACCACACCACCGCTACACGTGGTGGGGACCACTCTTTTTTGATGAGCATACTGCCACATCACCGCATTCGATCGAATAACACAAGTGTTCCCATCATATGCATTCCATAGATAAGCATATCCATACTATTGATTAAATGCAACCCAATCCTAAGTCTTTTGATAAAAATATGCCATTTCTATTTATCTAATATTCAAGCAACATTTAATGTATGAGTGAAGCTCCCCACTTATGTCGACTCGTAGCGACGCCTATAACAACTCTTGGTACGCTCGTGGCCCGATCCGAACCTTCGCACGACACTATAAACCATAATACATCTCATCAATAAATGTTTTAATTAAAATTAATGAAAACTTACATTTATTGGTCTTTTAGATCCACTAGTGTAGGTCCCGCGGGTCCCTCGTCACCCGATGCGTGGGTCGAGTGGTGAAACCCGATCAGTCCCCCTCGGAGCCGTGATAGCACCCTTTTCGAAAGCAATTACTTTGTTTTTATTTTGTTATATATATTTTTTTAATTTTAATTTTAATTTTTATTAGAGTTGACCGGTCAACTAGGGGTGTTTGGTCCCTGGTTTTCAAACCGGGGGCCAAATGCCCCTGGTTGTAATCTCCACCAGGGAGGTGGACCTCCCCTCCCCGGCCGCCGGTGGGAGGGGGGGCCAGCATCGGGCGGCGCTGGGTACCCTCCCCGACCATGGCTGGCCAGGGGCGCAACTACGCTCTCGCCGGTCATGGTTGGTGTGCCTCTTGGAGGGGTGGGGTGGTTACGACACCACCCATTTCCCCTTCTTCTCTACATTAATGGTGGGGGCAGTCTGGTGGCGCCCCCACTGTTCCGACAACGGTGGTGACCACCGGCGTCCTCTCTGGCGGCAGTGACACTACTCCCCCTTTTTGTGTACGATAAAACTTCAAATAACAAGAACTTGAATATTTAGTGATTACCTATTTTGAAAGATGTGTGGCTTTTGTCTTCTCATCCACTTTTTCTTCGAGTTTGGGGTTTTAAAAAAAAAAAGAGGTTAGGGTTTTAAATTCAATTTATATTAGGGCTACATTAGTTTAGGGTTTGAAAATTTACTAAATTGCCCCTAAAGCATGTTTATTTGATTTTTGGGTCGTCACATTACTACTACTCCCTCCGGTCATTTATATAAGTTGTTTTAGCAAAACCATCTTGTTCAAAATTGTAAGTCATTTTCGAAAATCAAAAGTGTATTTATTGCATTTTTACCTATTTTACATTTATACAATTCAAACATTTATGATTATTCAATTCATCAATTCATTTAATGTCAAATGAAATATATGTAAATTACACTCATAATTAAGACTATCTTAATTCTTATATATTTACCTTACACGACTTATATAAATGAATATACCTTACAGCCTTAGCCAGTTAATCATGGTTGGTCGTGGACTCGTGGTCATGATATGCATGGAAAAATTCAATTAAATGTTTGAACATTAATTTGGAGTACTCGGACAACCTGTACTACGAATTAAATTTGCTTGAACGATGGAAATTCTGTCACATGAACGTACATAAGCGCTCGTGGTCATGATATGCATGGAAAAATTCAATTAAATGTTTGAACTTTAATTTGGAGTACTCGGACAACCTGTACTACGAATTAAATTTGCTTGAACGATGGAAATTCTGTCACATGAACGTACATAAGCGCAAGGGGAAAAAAAAAAAAAATTAACAAACGAAATTAATTCAATCAGTCGACAAGTGCTACCAACTCCCCTTCCTTCAAAAAAAAAAAAAAAAAAAAAAAAAGTACTACCAAGTCGCCTGGTATTTACAGCATGCTGGCGCATATGTAACGTAGGCAATTCATAAAGAATAGTGCTTCTGTAACCGAAAAAGGAAAAAAATAAGTCTTTAGTTTTGGGTAATGCTACATTAATTGACACACGTAAAAGTTTTTTTTTTTTTTTTTTTTTTTTTTTGTGTCAATGACACACGTAAAAGTTAAAACCATACTAACTCTCTCACTTATTTGGTAACAGCAAGTACCATACATCCATTTAATCCTTGTGATCGATATACCTTTTTTCTTGAATTTTATGTAATATATATATATATATATATATATATATATATAAAAGCGCACATATATATCTCAAATTCATCGCACAATTTTTAAACAGATTTGCGACTTAGTGTCATACCTTTCGTCATTAGGGCATCTGACATGCCTAGATTATCCAAAAACCTTTGATAATCTAGTCCGCCTCTAAAGTTTATAGATATTTCTTTACTTGACATCAATTTACTAAAATCCTTGAGTTACTAGTGATCCTCCTCAAAGTTAAATTCAAAATCTTTGTATTCTTAACTGCATCAAATTAAGAAATCCTTCAATGTGAAATTTTGATTTCTTAAAGAAATTTTGCCAGAGTCTTCCCATTAAATAGGACCGTCGAAATCCAAAAACCCGATAAACAACACTAGGAAAAAGGCCTAGAAGGACTCACATCTACACTAACTTCCACAAAAATTTATACATCAAAATTTATAAGTTATAACAATTCACTCAAACAAATCCATTGATCTTTGAACCATCTCATAAACCATCTAACCTCAAATTCAAGTTTGTATTCATCATAATACTACTATTACCGGCATGTCTTACTTTGAGATATTTTAAAATAGCAGATCGGCCTAACATGCTGTCGAAAGCCCAAAATACAATAATAATCAAATTGCTATACAAAAGAAAGAAATAACTTACATAAATCACCATAATACCAAATATTGCTCTTTCATTTCTTCAGACTCATTAATCGAAGCTATCATTACCCAATAATAATAATTCGATAATGTTAGATGAATAAATCCCACACTATCCAATACACGTGCAATAACTAAATGCATCAAAATACAAGAATTTAAACGAAACAGTAATATTTCAAATAGTTGTAAATATACAAGGATATAATCCATCCTGTTTCTGTTATTTAACTAAAATCAGATGTCGACATCCAAAAGTAGTACTAGAACAATAATAAAGAATCATGAGTTTGATAGGAAGTCCCTCGGGAAGCCATGACCTCGATTATAAATGGAGTACGATCTTGGCCAACACATTCCTATAAATCCTCCCAAATAAGTATCTACAACGATCAATGACTCAAGCCGTAGAGCACCACGGTGTTCACCCTACCACAAATATAACTAGTAAACACAATGAGACCCTCAAAAGACTTCTTCCGCTTGTGTCCGTGAATGCATGATCAATATACTATGTAATGACAAAGAAAGTGCATGTATTTATATTCAAAAAGAAAACTACTCATACAATGTAAAGGTTACTTACAAACAATCAACTGCGAGCTAAATATTCGGGGTTTCCGGAGTATCAGATCACCTTAAAATGACTCCAATAACTTCCCTGCATACCCAATTATACTAGGGCTCAAACTTCAAGTGACACCAAATAATAAAACCCCACAAAAATAGCAGACGAAGTATGCTCGATAACTATTTCCAAAAATAATTATTTATAACAACTTCAACTAGATTTTAGCTAACTAAATTTGGATAACTTTTTAACCTTGAAAACCTCAATACTTTTCATATTGACCGAAAATAGACTTGGAGAGCTCACTTCATACTTTTCATAGACTCAAAGATCACTCAAATCAGATAACAAACGAAAAAGCTATGAATTCTCCAATATATATAGCGTGTTGATTAAGCAGACTTTATTAATTTTGAACTAACAAAATTTCTCCAAATCAATACTTTCGCAATTAAATCCTCAAAACATCCAACATCAGGAAATCACTCAATACCAATTTCAAAATATTTTCACAGCTTGTGGAGTCAATTTAGACAAAAATCAATAATCAATTTTTCTAGAATCCCAAAGGAAATCAATTTCAACTATAAAAACATCTTCAAAATAGTTATCAAATGAATCACACTAATTCGGTTCACCAAAACCCTAACCCACATTAGTGAGATTTATTCCAAATTGGTGCAAATCAACCCAATACAATAATTGATAGCAATTTTACCAATTTATGCTAATTTTTATCAAAACCCTGCGAGAGAAATAAAAAAATCACGATAATTCAAACTGAATTAAGGGAAATGACATGAATTGAGAATTTACCAAATTTTGAGTCGAATACCTTATTTCTACTGCGGAAACTTACCTCAAACTGACTGTTTTGTGAAGTTTGACTATTTTGCAGAGAGAAATTGGGCAAAAATCAGGCGTAGAGAGATTTGTGATCGAAAGATCAAATTGAGATGGTTGGCAGAACAAAATATGCTCCATGTTGAAAATGTAACATACTTAACCAAACTAGCATCAATTTGGACTCAATCTTCGAGGCTATGTCTCACACCAACTTCATTCTCATTTTATACTACCACTGATTCCAACTTGCACGTAAACTGAGGCAAAAACCTCACGTAATACTTAATGCTTGTTTACTAGCTAGTTTTCGAGCAACTAAAACTTTTAACTTTTACCCGTGCCCTTCAAACACGCATTTATAATCCTGATTATTACACAATTAATTTGAGGACACACCTCAACAGATTTAGTCTTCACGATGAAATACTATATAATTCACACATTAGACATTCACCAATGAAAAATAACATTGACATAGTGATTTATCTTTTTCACCGATCTACATCCTAATCTACATCCTGTGTCATGATTAAGACTCACTAATCTTGTAATTAATACCCCTAATATAAATTTATTGAAATCAAGGAAGTCACATTTAATTTAGTGTGTCAAAATATCATTTCCCATTAGTTTTGTCATCGTTATTACGTAATATCTCTAAGTAGATCCTTGAGATTGAGAATAGTCTCACATTGATCATTAATTTTATGAAATGTTTTTTTTGTAATAAACCTACTTTTAATTCAAGCGAGGGTGTTATAATTATATGGTCATTTTCATATGTAATTTAATCACATTTTAATTATTTATGGTGCGGCTAAACGGACCCCCGTTTTTACTTAAATGACCCCATTTATGAATTTTTACTTTATTGTATCCTACGTTTTACTTAGTATACCCCACTTTTTAAAATTTCAAAAATATCCTTGTTGTACCCCATTGCTCTCACTCTCACCCCAACACCCTATCTGAAAAAGGTGTCAGACACAAAGGGTCAACACCACTGAAGAGGTGTTGGACACACAGAGCCAACACCTCTGAAGAGGTGTCAGACACATAAGGCCGACACCTCTAAAGAGGTCTCAGTTGGATTCATTCGCCACTCACTGAAATCTAGTTCTTTTTGTAGTTTTAGTCAGAGTCGATTGTTACCTCTTTGGAGGTGTCGGCCCTGTAGGGCAACAAGAACGAACTAAAAAATCTCAGAAAAAAACTCCTAAAAAAACATGAAAACGACCAAAAAATAGTGGGTTTTGCTTGGAATCGATTAATATCTTCGATTTCATCGAAATTTTGCATC
The DNA here is from genome assembly GCA_039657365.1 of Stephania yunnanensis. Taxonomy (NCBI): domain Eukaryota; kingdom Viridiplantae; phylum Streptophyta; class Magnoliopsida; order Ranunculales; family Menispermaceae; genus Stephania; species Stephania yunnanensis. Next base: position 43,664,675 of record CM077585.1, on the reverse strand, counting down.
CAAAATGCAAGATTCAACTCCAAATCGATTCTCTAAACCCAAAAACAATCCCATAAAACAATATCGACTCAAAAAAGTAAAAAATTAAAAATTAAAAAATTTTGAAATCGACACTAAAGAGATGAGGAATACACCCACAACGTCGAATCGAGATGGTTTTGCTTGAGTTTCACTGGTTCGGGTTGGTAGTGATAATGCGATTTGAGATATGAGTGGCTGGGTTATGGGTGAGTGGGGTGGGTGGGATATGGGTAAGTAAAAACCTTTTTTATATGGAGGGGTAGTAGTTAAGTAATTTCACTAGGTTGGGGTCCTTTAAGCAAAAATTGGGGTCCATTTAGCTGCTTATTTATGACAAAAAGAAAAATCACGTTTTATTTCGCTTGTACTCCTTCTGTTTCTATTTAAGTGTCGTTTTAAGATTGTTCACAGTTTTTAAGAAAGTCATTTAATTACATAGAACGAGGAAAAAGTAACAGTTAAATGACTAAATCACCATTTATTTCTCTTAACCCCACCACTTCTACGTATACTAGTTATTAATGTGAAATTAATATATATTTTTTTTCTATGAAGAGTATAAAAGTCAATTAGGCAATTAATGTGTATTAACACTATAAAAAAAGGAGGGAGTACCATTAAGTTTCGCAATCTAAACAGTTTCTTATAATATATACTGTTTTGAGATTCGATACACATGATTATGAACTTGATCACTCACTTCACTTCAATGAGTGGGCACTACGTGGGATATACGCGTTGAAGGGTCGTTTTTAGTTAGGGTACCAAGTTTGTTTACTAGCCATGCCTTATTTCCTTATTTATTTGGTTCAAGTCCGGCGTCACTTTGCAACAAAAAAAAAGTCCAAGGCATCACTTCAACTCCGGACATGTGTGTACGTAACTGTTGTATTACACTTTAATGGTTCGACGTTGTTACTTGTTTCTATGAAAATAAATACTGCATGCTTCAACTTGTAACCAAAAAATAAAAATAAAAAAAAATGGTTCAACTACCCGATGAGGTCAAATACATGCGACATCAACTACTGTTTGTTGTGTCGACTAAGTGTGCATTTACTATTAGTTTTGGTGAGTTGGAAATCATGACCTATATGGCCCATTCGTTCACATATAAAATAATCCCAAATAATTTCATGATCATGAGATTATTTTACACTGTGATTATAACATAAATTTGAGTATTAGTCCCAATAGAGGGACTTGTTCGGTTGGGGATATAGAGGGTGGTATTACACATAATTTCAATAGGTGAAGTTACTAATATGCCCTTTTATATCAACAACAAAAAAATTCGTTCAAACCCTAAACCTTAACTCCCTGGATCCAGATTTTGTCATGCTTCATCTTCTTCGTGCCTTTTTGTGTGGAATCCTCGAAACTAGATTTGAAAACACAAGGTCCCACCATACGGGCCCCATCACCGTTTTGATATGAAACAATACAGAGAATGTCGAAATAACATTATTTCACTTCCAACCATAACTCGCCTACAAACTGCATTATGCAGAATTCCACTAACAATGTTAGCTCGCCTCTTCTTAGTTTCTTCCCTTCATCCTAATGGCTGATTAAATCAGTGCATAACTAATAATAGCAACTGACACTACCATCTAAGCTTCATTCAGCCGGAAACATTGCCACCAACAACGAATAAGAACCTAAAAACAATTGCCACACCGAATATTCCGGTGCACCCGCAACGAGAACACTTCCCAAATTCCAATCTAAAAGCCACACTTAGCCTGGGGCATCACTAGAAAACACCTCCAAAATGTCTTCTCTAGCAGAAATTTTCCAAATTTACACAAAACATGAATTTTTAAACAAAAATGAACAATCACAGTACAAAGAAAGAAAAAGAGAGAGAGATTACCTGAAGAGAGTGAGATCACGTAGATGGGAGAGTGTGACTAGAGGATGAGGATTTTTCCAGGGTTTTTGAGGTCAGCGAGTCGAGGGTCGAGAAAAATAGGATTTGATGTGTGTTTTGGATTGTTTTCATAAGGCTACTTTGGTCATTTCAAATTCACCAACCTTGAGATAAAATTATACCATCGATTTCATGGTTTTAAATTGTCCCACTCTTTTGGGTTAAAATAATCCTATGACTAATTTAATACTCGAACCAAACACCAGTATTATTTAGTATCACCACTTATTCCACCGTATCTTATGAACCGAATAGGCCAATACATTATTGCATGTGTGCAACATTAACGTGCTTTTTTATCAAAAGGAGGCTAGATGCCTAGTTTATTACATAACAGAAGCGAGGAAAAGAAACCCCTCGAAAATCATCCTCTAATACAGTCGCAATACCAAAAGGAGACAAATCAAAATAGTGAACTCTAGGACTACAACTATGCGCATAGCCCGCCAACTAATCTGCTGCCCTATTCCCCTCACGATGAATATGGTGAACTTTAACCTCCCAGTCACACTCCAGCAGCCATACTATAAGAGCCAGTAGGCTGCTATACCTATTTGGCCTAAGTTTCCTGTTGTCGATAACCCCTAAGTTATCAATTTCCAGCATCACCCTGCGGAGACCACTTTCCCCGCTAGTTGCAAAATATAGTAAAGCAATTCCACCTAAAAAATTAAATAAGCCCTCAAATTGGCTGCGAATCCCCCGGCCCAATCACCCAAGGAATTGTGCATAAGACCACCAACTGAATATCTGGCTTCCTTAATAAGTGAACCATTCGAATTGAGTTTAACCCTATCAGTAAGAGGTGGTGCCCCACCAATAAGTTCCTCTTCTTGCTGTCCCAACCGAATGCAGCCTTCACCAAACACATCATATGCTCGTAATATACCCCAAGCTTTGGCTTCAATAGTATATGATAGCTACATATGAACCATACAAGTTTCGCACACAATTTATTATTTTGCTCCTTCCACAACATCCAACATGCAACTCCAAAGAGCGTGGCTCATCACATATCTCCCACCATCATTCCATCCCTTAAATTATTGCAAAGCCATTGTTCAAAAGGCAAAACTCAAAACTTAATAGACCCACATAACCAACTAGGTGACCCCACACTGCTCTCGCCTGCTTACACTAACAAAAACATGACAAATTATCTCATCCTCTAATACACATGTTGCATCCCCTAACCCGATTAGGGCGATACCCAGCCTAAAACCCTGATTAAGCCTCGTTAATCTCGCCATACTTAACTAGAGCCAACAACCTCTCCTTTTACACCTGATAAGCTCCATTGCTTATCGAATATCAATGTAAACCAAATTGTTAATGCGGGGAAAATTAAAACTTTTTAGATAATTAAATCCGATATACAATACCAAATCAAACTGGAATAAACCTCGGTTATACAAACTTTCATCCATTGTTATATCACAAAACTGTAATTCAATACAAATATATAAGACAAGGAAAAGACTCATCACATCAAAGAGAAGATTGAGACTCCTATATCTTCTCATCCCGTAGTTGTAGCGCTCGTTGGTTTTCCTAAAATATTAATTTGGGGTGAGCGCTCCAACTTGCTTAGTAAGTAAGGATTCATAAAGCCATCAACATTCCATATAATAATCAAGAACATTATGTAATAAAAATATGCACCGATGTTATCTAATAAGATTATGAAAATTATATAATTCAATAAATAACAGATGCAAGTCCATCTGTCAGTGACTATTACACTGTGATCCCCATTTTATTTGTAAAACTAGGATTGATTACCCACTAATGCCATTAATGCGATTGCTAGACTAACACATTGGCCGATGTGTTGTACAACCAAATCATTAATACCCTATGGTTCTATCCGAAACCCTCTAGCGAATAAGTAACACACGCAACCTATTGAATTAAGCATGAGTTATATATAAGCCTGGAGATCGACCTCACATCATATAAACCTATTCTCAAAACTAGGAGTTACTCTAGTGGATTACATCAAATATTATTTTTTGTTTATTGAAAACATCACAGTACGTATACGTAGTCCCTCATTCAATTCATAAACTACATGAACTGCATATACTAAAATAACCAGGCAACATTGATAAAAAGTGAATCTATACTTACTTCGATTCAGGTTACTTTTACCAAACTCTCTAACTTTCTGGTTTTCTTACGCTTTCTCAGTGTTCCTCAACCTATCATACACCATTTGTGATCATTATAGGTTTAATTTCCTATGTTTAGAACCCCTAGTTCAGTCCTTAAGACCTCACAAAATTCTAATTGAAACATGGCACAATTGCTATTTTAAGGGGTGGGAGCGCACTCCCTTACTTTGTGGGGTGCACTCCACCCTATACTGCCTTGACAGTGAATATGGCAGCAGCTACAGTTCCTGTAATGACCTGTTTTATTAATACCATTATTTATTTCATAATTTTAAACATAGACACCTGCTCAGATCCACGTGGACGCCGCGGGTAAGCTAGGGCACATGTCGACCTAGGTACACTAATAAATCGCGTGTTTTATTGTTTAATTGCGATGCATTTTATGAAATTATTTGTTAATACATCGCATGTGTGTATGTTGAATAGTTATATCATGTGGTTGTATGGCGGGTAGTCATCTCGAAATGTGTGTCAACACGGGTATCGAGAGGTGAAGTACGGGTACACTAGGGAACTCGACTAATTGATGTTAATATGACTAATTAATTCAATAGAAATGGGTAAAGTAATCATAGGCTAATTAAGTTGAAATTTAAACAATAGGCTATGGTGTGTTTCGAAATGTGTGTCGAGACGCGAGGCACCGGATATCGAGTAGCCGAAGGTTAGTGGGACCATGAGTTGGTTAGTTTTGATAAATAAACACTAACCATATGGTTTAATAAGGCTTAATGTAAGGTACATAAATCAAATAAATGATAAACCTATAGTTTGAATTAAATAATGTGGACCATTGATAGGCATCTAGATGATTTCAAATGAGTAAATCTAAGAGTGTGTGGGCCATTGGAGTCATTCAACTAGATGCCAAAACATGTTTGTGAACCACAAGATAATCCTTGGGATACGCAAGTATATTTGATCAATACTAACATATATAAGCCACATGAGTGGGAGCTTCATCTCAACTAACACAAACTCTCACGCAATCTGAGAAAATTGAAGAATAAGAGGGGATTCAAGTTACAATTCAATCACTTTGAAGATTAAAATCGAGAATCAAACTTAGGTAATCATCTTCCTCATCTCATACACTTTTCAATGAACCCATTTTTGTGTGTTTTTGGTAAAATTTGAGTTGGAGGGTTAGATCCCTGATTTTTTATGGAAACGTAATGAATTATGGGTTTAATGATCATTTCTATTGAGGATTTATTACTGGCTTTTCACAAATTGAGATTTTTGTTAAATTTGAAAAAAAAACTAGTGAATGTTGGGATTTATGGATTTTGACTTAATTGTTGTTTTGAGGTAAGTCTAACTGATGTTTTGAAGTCATTTAGGTATGGAGAGGATGTAAACGAGGTTAAGGTAGCTAATTGAGAGAGAATGACATAATTGTTGACTTGATAATTCTTTCACAAAAGAAAACTAGCACTAACTGGGATGGTTAGTGTGCTAATCATTTTGGGTTTCCAACCGTTTTTCAAAATGAAGAATAATAGTGATCTAGATAGATCCTCTAGCTCGCTAACTTCACCTAGCGTGCTAGTTAGACCCATTCACGCGCTAATAACAAATAAAATATGAATTTAAGGGATGTTTTGGTGATTTTCAACTTAATATATGGCTAAACACTTGCAAACATCCGAAACTTATAAAATTGAACTTCATGTACTTAGTGGATTGTAGTTCGGTATCGGGGAGCTTGTTGGGTCGGATACAGGAATCCGGGAAGGTCAGAGAGTGGTTTGAGGTTTGTAAGACCCAACATAAAAACTTTGAGTATTTGATTCTATTTTAAATTTCATTCATATCATTTCTTTATTGTTTTACTATTCCATTATGTTAGTTGGATGTAAGTTGAGGTTACTCCCCCGGATTACTTGGTTGTGTAATCGTGATGTACTGGACTGTAGCATGTGTGACCCAACCCTCAGTGAATGTCAACTTGAGCTTGCCCATAGTGTACGTGTTGGTGACTCAGCAAATTTTGCCAGCACAGCGAGGGACTAAGTGTCAGGCCTGTTGGATGCGACCACTAGTGGGATCTTGGTGACCTGAAGTATAGTCTAGTCCATCTGGAACGAGCACACATATTTGTTAGCTTTGTTGTTATCTATTCATGTGATGAGCCATTTACAATTTTTTGTCTTTACATTCTGCATGTTTATTTGAAAGTGCTTCTTGCATTTCCTTACTTTATTTATGCGAATGCTCAGAGAGGTTACTTAAGATTTTACTTACTGGACTCTTCATCTATTTTTGTGATGATTGAGTGTAAATCCTAGTGCTAGTAGGGGAAAGGAGATCTTAGACGACTACATTTGATTGCCCGACGTCGAAGGCCTACTAGTACGTGCTTATTTTGATATTTTGTATTATTTTGGGTATTAAAAGACTTGAGATGAAACGGTACATGTATATATAGCTTGTTTATGGTACCGTCACCTATATATAAAGGGTTTTTCTAGTTTTTCACAGTAGGATTTGCTCTTATGAATAATGTTTACCATGCTAAATTACCTATTCTAATTGTATCAATTAAGGCTTCCGCTGATTTATGTTAACTTGTAGGATACAACCTACTAGTATGGTTAGACATTAGAATAAATTGCAAGTTATTGAACTTAATAAACATTTAAATACTTAAAGAGAATAGGTAAAGGAAATACAGATAATCGACTAACTAATTTGATAAAACATAAGTGGACACGAATCTCGACACAAGAGGAGGACGGGTAGGTGTCTGACACATGTAGTAGGGCCCACCGAGCAAGGAGTACACAAGACACGTCGCATCGGGGCGACAGGGCCACCACAGTTAGTATTAGAGTCTGAGTTCTAGGAACTTAGGAATGTACAAAAAAGCATAAAATTTAATAAAATAAACTTTAGTCGTGGAAACTCGAAGTTATGGCCTTAAGAGCTTTAGTTGGGAAGTGATGTGAGGCGGGTAGTGATAGGGTTTATATATGCGTCATATTTTCATTTTATATATATTATATACGCATATACATCAACGCTGATCCGAAACACGCTTCTCGATGCAGATTACAAATGGACAATGATAGGGGTCAAAGAGACTGAGGTTAGGATCCGAGACCTGGAGACAAGCTGGTAGGCAAGACTACCACAGATGCCAAAGGTTTGGTTAAGGAGATATTTGAGGATAGACTACATGACACCACCGCCACCACATCGAGAGCCAGAGCCGACCAAAGAGAGAACATGTAGTGGCGCAGCCAGATGGCGGAGCGACCAGACAGCTCGACGAGGGTACGTTATACATTTTTAGTAGACCTATGCATGTTATTTTTTATTATGGTAACACTTTATCATTTATTGATGAGCATATTATTGGAGAGTTAGGGTTAGATACGTAGACACTAGACACATAAAAGGTTCTCAATACGGCTAATGGGGTCAAGATATGCCCTAATCGAATATGTAAGGACATGATGATAGAGGTTGAAGGATATCAGTTACCGACAGATCTTCGAGTGTTAGAGTATCTAGAGTTTGACGCTCTTCTTGGGATGGATTGGTTGTCACCCTATCATGCACGAATAGATTGTTATGGTAAGAGGATTAAGTTTCATATTATTGGGATACCAGATTTCTCACTAGTTGGATCCGCGACTAACTTACCTATCACTAGAAGACGACTAATTATAGTGCGGAAGATGGAGGCATTTGCAATGATAGTTGAGACGGAGGTTAGGACAGAGGTCAGGATTGAGGACGTTCCGGTAGTTAAAGATTTTGTTGACATATTTCTAGACGATCTACCAGGATTGCCACCGCTATGAGCTATTGACGTTTTCATTGAGTTGATACCAAGGACTTAGTTGATTGCTATTAGACCATATAGGATGTCACCATCGGAGCAGGAGGAGGTTAGACGATAGCTAGATGAATTATTGGAAAAGGGTTTTATTCACCCTAGTATGTCACCTTGGGGAGCTCCACTATTATTTGTGAAGAAAAGCGATGGTTCGATGAGGATGTGCATGGACTATAGTAAACTGAATCAGGTGACAGGAACCGTTACCCATTTCCTATGATAGATGATATGCTCGATCAGTTACCAGGTGCAAAATTCTTCTCGAAGATTGATCTTCGCTCGAGTAATCATCACTTGAGGATTTGAGAGGAGGATATCTAGAAGATCACTTTTAGCATGAGATACGGGTTATTTGAGTTCAAGTCATGCCATTTGGGCTAACTAACGCCCTAGCAATTTTCATAGATTTGATGCATAGTGTCTAGAGACCATATTTGGACATATTTGTCATAGTCTTCATCGACGACATCTTGATCGATAGTAGGATTCATGAGGATCACTAGAGACACCTCAGGGTATTTTCGACGACACGGAGAGAGTACATATTGTATGCCAAGTTCAGTAAGTGTGACTTTAGGCTGAGTGCGGCGAGATTTTTAGGACATGTCATTAGTGATCAAGGTATCTTTGTAGATTCAAAGAAGACTCGAGCTATCATTGAATGGAGAACACACGAGTATGTTGTCGATATTCAAAGTTTTCTTGGACTGACAGGATACTACCGGTGGTTCGTGCGGGATTTTTCCTCGATTGCAATGCTGATGACGAGACTGACCAAAAAGGATGTTAGATTTGATTGGTTAGAGGAGTGTGAGCAGACTTTCAGGAGCTAAAGAGGAGGTTGACTTCGCACCAATATTGACATTACTGGAGTCGGGCAAGACTTTGACAGCTTATATGGATGTGTCGGCCACTAATCTTGGATGTATGTTGATGCAGGAGGGTAGACCAATTGCGTGTCTTTCCAAACGATTGAGACCCTATGAGGGGAATTATCTAGTGCATAACTTGGAGCTTGTAGCAGTTGTCTTTGCACTGAAAGCCTGAAGGTACTATCTCTATGGAGAGAGGTTCATATTGTATACATATCACTAGGGTTTATGATATGTCTTCTTCACTCGGAAGGATTTAAATATGCACCAAAGGAGATGACTTGAGTCACTGAAAGACCACGACTTCACTATTGAGTACCACCCTAGAAAAGTGAATGTCATAGCGGACGCATTGAGCAAGAGCGAGATTAATAGCTAGACTATTTTGTGACATATGACACACAAGCATGGTTTGTTACAGGTGGCAACAGTTATGTACCTTACAGAGGTGTCGACTACTATTGAGCAGTACATTTGTTGTCAGATGAGAGTTCTGATTGTATCGATTGAGCGATTTCGCTTAGTGTCAGAGGGCTGATGGGCTTTATGAGCAATTCAGTTGTCTGGCTCGGGATCCGGAGTGCACTGATTGGGCAGAGACCGAGGATCAATGTTTGAGATACCAAGAGGGATTGTGGATACCTATGGACCAAGAGATACGGGATGGGATTTTTAAGGATGTACACTTGTCTCGCTACACAGTCCATTTTGGTCGTATTAAAATGTACCATGACTTGAGGCGACTATTCTGGTGGCCAGGGATGAAGGCTGACGTAGGGGCATACCTCAAGAGTTGTCAAATCTGCCAACAAGTGAATACTGAGCATGGGAGACCCGATAGACTATTACAGCCATTACCCATTCAACAGTAGAAATGAGAGCACATCACTATGGATTTCATCAGTGAACTATTGCAAACATCGAGGCGTCACGATGCAGTTTGGGTTGTGATTGACAAACTAACAAAATCGGCTCATTTTATTTCGATTTCTATGAGATACACATTACCACAGCTGATCATATTGTTTGGGTGGGAGATTATTAGATTGTATGAAGTGCCGATTTCTATTATATCGACAAAGATCCCAGGTTGACTTCGAGGCTTTGGGAGGCTATACAGGAGTAGTTTGGCACCAGGGTTCAATTTAGTACGACTTATCATCTTCAGATCGATAGACAGTCAGAGCGACTTATACTAGCTTTAGAGGATATGCTCAGTGCTTGTATATTGCAGTTTGGGGGTTCGTGGGAGTATTATTATCCTTTGTATTAGTTTGCATATAATAACAATTATTAGGCGAGTATCAGGATGTCACCTTTTGAGGCGTTGTATCAGAGGCCCAGTAAATCACCTGCGTATTGGGCGGAGCTAGAAAATACGGTGACCATAGGGCTTGAGATAGTTGTTGATCACACAGAGAAGATTGTACAAATCCGTCAGAGATTACAAACCGCACACAATAGATATAAGAAATACGTGGATCGGTACCACGAGGGTCTGAGCTATGCGGAGGGCGACATGGTATACTTGAAGGCTTCCCCGTGGAAGGGTCAGCAAAAGTTTGGTATGAAGGGAAAACTGTCACTGAGACTTATTGGACCATTCAGGATCGCGGAGAGAGTGGGTAGTGTCGCATATTGCTTAGGGTTACCAGCTGAGTTAGCTGGGGTTCATCCAACATTTCACATTTCGATGTTGAGACTGGCTAGGTCAGGGTTCAGACCGATGATTGATTTGGGGCAGATTGAGGTCTAGCCTGACGTGACTTACAAGGAGATGCCGGTAGAGATCGTTGACCACAGAGTTCAGATTGTCAAGAACAGGGAGCTCTCAAAGGTCCTAGTTCGTTGGCAGCATCATGAGACGGAGGGACTTACATAGGAGCTTGAGTCAACGATGCGAGAATGATATCCTCAGTTATTTAATAATATGACATTCAGTTATGTTAAATTTCGGGATGAAAATTTATTTAGTTGGGAAGAACTGTAATGGCCCATTTTATTAATGCCATTATTTATTTCATAATTTCAGACATGGACGCCAGCTCAGATCCACGTAGAGGCCGCGGGTAGGCTAGGACACACGTCGACCTAGGTACACTAGTAAATTGTGTGTTGTATTGTTTAATTGCAGTGCATTTTATGAATTTATTTGCTAATACATCGCATGTGTGTACATCGCATATGTGTATGTTGAATGGTTATATCATGCGAAATTGTGTGATGGGTAGTTGCTTCGAAATGCATGTCAACGCAGATATCGAGAGGTAATGTACGAGTATATTAAGGAACTCGACTAATTCACGTTAATATAACTAAGTAATTCAATTGAAATGGGCAATGTAACCATAGGCTAATTAAATTAAAATTTAAACAATAGCATATGGTGTGCCTCGAAATATGTGTTGAGACGCGGGGCATTGGATATCGAGTAGCCGAAGGTTAGTGGGACCATGAGATGGTTGATTTTGATAAATAAACACAAACCATATGATTTAGTAAGGCTCAATGTAAGGTACATAAATCAAATAAAGGATAAGCCTATAGTTTGAATTAAATAATGTGGACCGTTGATGGACATCTAAATGATTTCGAATGAGTAAATCTAGGAGTCTCTAGGCCTTTGTATTCATTCAACTAGATGTCACAACATGTTTATGAGCCACAAGATAATCATTGGAATACGCAAACACATTTGATCAAGGCCAATGTATAAGCCACATGAGTGGGGGCTTCCTCTCCACAAACTCAAATTCTCATGCAATCTAAGAAAACCAGAGAATAAGAGGGGATTCAAGCTGGAATTCAATCACTTTGGAGATCAAAACTGAGAATCAAACCAAGGTAATCATCTTCCTCATCTCATACACTTTTCAATTAACCTATTTTTGTATGTTTTGGTAAAAATCAAGTTAGAGGGTTAGATCATTGGTTTTTGATGGAAACTTAATGAATTATGGGTTTAATGATCATTTCTATTGAGGATTTATTACTGGCTTTTCACAAATTGAGATTTTTGTTAAATTTGAAAAAAAAAAACTAGTGAATGTTGGGATTTGAGGATTTTGACTTAATTGTTGTTTTGCAATGAGTCTAACTGATGTTTTGGAGTCACTTAGGTATGGAGAGGATGTAAACCAGGTTAGGGTAGCTAATTGAGAGGGGAATGACAAAATTCTCATCTTGAGAATTCTGTTACAGAGGGGCAATTAGCACGCTAACTGGGTTGGTTAACACTCTAATCATTCTGGGTTTCCAACTGTTTTTCAAAATGAAGAATAATAGCGCGCTAACTTCACCTAGCGTGCTAGTTAGACTTATTCTCGTGTTAATGACAAAGTAAATATGAATTTAATGGTTGTTTTGGTGATTTTAACAAATATGCATGGGAGGGTGGGTGGTTTCACCAACACCAGAGGTTGGTCTTCCCCACTCTCTATCTGCACCTCCTCCGACCTTTCTGAAATGACTTCAGTTTTCATCTCATTTTCCTCCTCTTCATCTTGTGTAATGACAATTTCTAGCTCAATTTGAAAGACTTTAATTCCTTCCACTGTTTTGCTCCAATAGTCCTCCACCTGTCTAACCTCATTCACCTCAACATTCTTCAATGTGTCAAAATTCACATTCTCCTCTGGGTAAGAAATTGGTTGTGTACTACATAACTCTTTCTCATCAGCCATATTCAGAAGCGTGACATTCAATTGCATAACTTGAGTTTCCAAGTTCTGCAAGCTTGGAAACTCATGCGAAAATTGTTGAAGTTTTTCATGAAACTGTTGTCGATCATCTAACAATTGCTTCATCATATCTTCCAAAGAGGTGTTTTGTTGAAACTATTGATTCTCTTCATGAAACTGTTGATGACTTCGTTGAAAAAGTAGTTTTTTTAATATCAAGTCATTCATCATGTCTTGTATAGGCCTCTCTTCATGCTGATGGTTTTGTGGACTTGGCTTCAGCCCAAAGAAGTTAGGTTGTGGCAATACATAGCTAGAATAGTGGTAATTCTCATACTTTGGATAATACGGATAATCATATGTGGAATGAGAATAATCTTCGCAAATTTTGCAAACATCGGCCTGTTGCACAAAAGAATGTATGTTAGAAAATTAATGTCCATTATGTGATATACCTACCCCATTCACGTTATAATAATATGAGTCTTCAAATCGACCATAATTGTGGGGGTAGGAAGCCATTATGGAATTACCTGCAAAATGTTAAAAACAAGGGACTAGATACAAAATAAAAATAAAAATAAAAGAAAACCAAAGAAAGAAAAAAACTAATCCCTGGCAACGGCGCCAAAAATTGACGCGCGCCGAACGCGTCAATAAAATATAATACATAAACCAACTATTTGCATAATAGTGGCAAATGGTCGATCCCACAGGGATTGATATTCTTTATAAGGTCAAAAACAACAAAAAGGGAAATCGGGGGTTTAGAGAAAGTGAATGAATTAACTAATCTAAGTAACAAGGAATTAAATAAAGCAATGGAAATAGCTTAGAAACCAATTAATAAAAATACATAGGTCAAAACATACAAGTTTGGTTCGATAAAAGATTGGATTTGGTCTTTAATTTATGTAAAATATGCAAATTAAATATATCCTAGTGTAGCTATAGACTCGGTAACGTACGGGGTTCCTCGCACTTCCTAATCTCGATAGCCAATGTACGACAATGACTATTTCCCTAGCCAATCGTATAACCATATACTCAAGCGCATTAGATTTAACACGATGACTGCAATGGGTTTCGTGAAGGCACTACACCTAGACAACTTGATCACTAGTGTGTCCGATTTAGCCTAGATTCTTAAAGTATTCAATCCGTCCCAAAAGAGGCTAATCCATTGGTAAGGTCAATTGCCGCTAGTGTGGTCTTATTGCATAAAGACGGATGCTTATGACTAATTGGCAATTAAATCAGAGTTTAAATAGGAATTTAACTCTAATTATTCAAACAATACCAAAGGAAATAAAATATCGATGAAAGTAATGAAATTAAAATAAATAATCCTTATGAATCCATGAATAAGCGCAGTCGAACCTCCCTCACAGACTTGTATAGGCCATGAGATTATCTCTCATGGAAGAACACAAAAACCAAAAGAAAAGTGGAGGGGAAGAAGAATGAGAGAGAGAGAGAGAATAGCCGAGAGTGAAAAATAAATATATACGCGATCGAAGATTTCCATGGTCCCCCAGTGAGTGCTCTGTAAAGATCCTCTTCCAAAGCAAACTTTGCAGCATAGAACCCATTCCCCATTTCTATGATTTCCATCTCCCCAATCGGACCCCATAGTGCCGGAAGCTTCATAGCCACATATTTATATCTCACTGACCTACTAAGGAGCTTTGATATCAGGGTATGCTTCCATGGCTGATGAATCCTTATTTCTATGCCCTTTGTGAGAACAATCCTTTGGCCTTCGTGGTATATGATAGGGTTGCTATCATCCACATCCTCCAACACCGTGTCCTCGCTAGACAGAGCTGCAACGGCCGGGGGTTTTCCTTTTATCGAGTCTAGAGGCCTGTTGAACATCCTCTTAAGGAGGATCCCTTCAAAAGAGAAACCCTATATTGTTCATGACCCTGACTAGGCCGGAACTGATCCTCCACTGCAAAAGAGGGATCACCAATGCCTATTTGAGTATTCTTGGTGGACAGGTCGAGGAGGTCATCTTCCTCACTCAAACGTTGGGGATGAAGAGAAGGTTTCTTCTCTGGAGCGCTCATGTTTTCCTATAAGAAGAGTCGTACACAGCGTTTCGAACAAGCTTTTAATAATAACTTGGTGAATCGAGTGCATCGCCCATTGAGTCAAGTTTTAGTTTGCTATCTAGAGGAGTAATAACATGTTTAGCATTCAACATATCACCTTCTTGGCGTAAGTCTATGATATAATTCCGTTGATTGAGGAACAACCCTTTGCTTGAACTTGCCATTTCAATACTAAGAAAAGATTTCAAAGAACCAAGATCCTTTATTGGAAATTGATGTTGAAGTTTCTTTTTCAATTGAGCAATAGAATCATCACTGGTCCCAATTATAATAAGATCGTCAACATAAATAAGCACCATCAGTTTGTCAACCTTTCCAAGTCGTATATATAATGAAGAATCAGTAGAGCTCTTAGAGAAACTAAGAGTTTCAAGGGCATAACTCAATTTGGCATACCATGCACGGGGGATTCGCTTCAATCCATAAATAGATTTATGGAGTTGGCATACCAAATTGGGATTGCCACTTTGAGGATGTTCGGGAGGAAGCTCTATAAGTACTTTTTCTTCAAGATCTCTATGTAAAAAAACATTTTTTACATCCATTTGAGACAATGACCATCCATTATTAATAGCCACGGACAAAAGGACTCTAACGGTGGTGATTTTGGCAATTGGAGCAAAAGTCTCTTTGTACTCTACTCCAAATTTTTAAGTAAATCCTTGAGCCACAAGACGGGTCTTGTGGCGATCCACTGATCCATCAGAGTTAAATTTAGTTTTGAACACCCAACGACTTCCTATCACATGTTTACCAAAAGGAAGAGGAACTATGCTCTAAGTATTATTTTTTGCAAGGGCTTTCAATTCATCATCTATAGCTTGCTTCTAAACATCTTATCGAGAATAAGTTTCTTGAAAAATTTTAGGCTCATTGACATTAGTGAGAGTAGTAAGAAATGTTCTATATATGCGAAAATGACAATCTTTGATAGGTCACGGCTTTTGAAATCACATAATTGCTCAATTTTTGGGGAGGATGACGATCTAGTTGTGGATTGCGTCAAGGAGTTAATGTCTGGCCTTGTATATTGAATGATTTTTACTCATTGAAATGGATCGAAATATCAATTGGAGTAATATCAACGATATTGGAAGAGTCGTCAATTATACACTCAATAGATGAAGAATTCTCATTTGGAACTTGAGATGGTGCATCGGATTCAACAGGCTAACGAGCTAAGTTTTCATGACAAGACACAACATTTGGTAAAGGATATAATTTGGTTGTTATCTACTTATGATTATAACTCTTGAAATATGGGTTTGTCTCAACAAATCGATAATCCCTGGTGACATAGAGTTTTTAAAAGACAAAATCATAGCACTTATACCCTTTCTTTGTTTGTGAATATCCAAAAATATGCACCCCACAGCTCAAGGATCAAGTTTGTCTCGCCGAGTCATTAGTAAATGCATGAAACAGTGCATCCAAAGTTTTTTAAATGGGATATATTTGGTTTTTATCCCTGCAAAACTTCATAAGGACAACGAAAATCCAATACACGGCTGGGTAAGCGGTTAGTAAGATAAGCAGATATAAGAAAACCATATGACCAAAAAGACTTTAGAACATTCATTTAAAGCATTGTGGCTTGAGTTTTTTTTCAACAAATCTCTATTTTTACGTTCAACCACCCCATTTTGTTGGGGTGTGTTAACGCAACTAGTTTAACACACTATTCCATTAGAAAGCACGCAGTTTATCATGTCATGGGACATATATTATGTGCCATTATAAGATTGAAGGATTTTAATATGAGTTGAAAATTGAGTAGCAATCAACAAATGAAAATTCTTAAAATGACCAAAAACTTATGTTTTGGATTTAATAAATACACTCAAGTAACCATTGAATAATCATCAATAAAGATTACAAAATATTTAAGACCATCAGCAGAAATAGAAAAAGGACCCATACATTCGAGTGGACAATTTCAAAAGCATTGGTCATAGATGATGATAATGAAGTAAAAGGAAGTCTAGTAAACTTAAAATAGTGACAAATCTCACAATCATGAGTTTCTCTAAGCAAATCATGAAATATTTTACTTAGAACAAACTTTAATGGGTTACAACGACGACGATGCTATAAAAGATGCTTATTGAGAGGATTAGAGATAACTTGAACCAGGAAAAAATGGTGGAGTCCATGCAAAAGGAATCCTTCACCAATCATGCGTTTGGTGGTAAGGTCCTAAAAAATCACCTTGTTAGAGATAAATATAACTTCACAACAACAACAACAACAACAACATAGCCTCAGTCCCAAATTAACTGGGGTCGGCTACATGGATCAAACTTTTCCATTGTGCTCGATTAAGTGCAATTGATGGTGAGCTTTGCAAACCATTCAAATCCCTTTTAATTAATGCATCCCATGTTAACTTTGGTCTGCCCCTACCTCGTCGAATTTCTACAGTTTCTATTGAGTCAAGTTTTCTGGTTAGGGCATTTGTAAGCTGTCTTTGCAGGTGACCAAACCATCGCAACCGCCCTTCCCTAATCTTTGTATCAATTGGTGCTACTCCTACTTGTCTTTGAATTTATATATTTCTTATTCTATCTTTACGAGTTTTACCACACATCCACCTAAGCATCCTCATTTCTGTTACGTTCGCTTTATGTAATTGTTGTTGCTTTACCACCAAACATTCACTTCCATAGAGCATAGCTGGCCTAATTGCGATCCTATAAAATTTTCCTTTTAACTTAGTAGGAACATGTCGATCACAAATCACCCCTGTCGCACTCCGCCATTTCTTCCATCCAGCTTGAACTCTATGTGTGACATCATTTTCAATGTTACCATTATTTTGTATGATTGATCCTAGGTATCTAAAGTGGTTTACCTTAGGAACTTCTACTTCTCCTAATTTTACCACTTCGTCATCTCGATGTCTAGTGTTTCCAAACTCATAGTGCATGTATTCAGTTTTCGTCCAACTCAACTCAAAGCCTTTAGATTCTAATGTATTCCTCCAGAGTTCTAATTTCCTATTCACTCCATCTTTAGTTTCATCCACTAAGACAATATCATCTACAAATAGCATACACCATGGTATATCCTCTTGAATATGTCTAGTTAGTTCATCCATAACTAAAGTAAATAGATATGGGCTTAAAACCGATCCTTGATGTAGTCCTATCGTAATGGGAAATTCGTTTGTAGCTCCTCCTAATGTCTTTATACTCGTTACTACTCCATCATACATATCTTTAATAGTGTCTATGTATCTAGCATGCACTCTTTTTCTTTCTAGAACCCACCAAAGAACATCTCTAGGGACCCTATCATATGCTTTTTCTAAATCTACGAATACCATATGAAGATCTTTTTTCTTTTCTCTATATTTTTCTAACAATCGTCTTACAAGGAAAATCGCCTCCATAGTTGACCTCCCAGGCATGAAACCAAATCTATTTACTTTAGTGAATAGAGAGCAAAAAGAACAAAAAGAATAAATATAACTTCACAATTAAGAGAAAATGTTAATTTGTGAATAGAGAGCAACTGAAAAGGAGAAAAAATGAACAAAAAGAACATCAGATTCAATAGTATCTGAAACAAGTTTAATTTTCCCTTACCCTTGAAAGGAACACCTTTTTCCATTTGCTACATAAATAAAGGATGGAGTAAGGCAAGGGGTAAAGTCACAAATGTTAGAAAGACTATTTGATGCATGATCAGTGGCACCTGAATCTATAACCCATTAATCATGCAAATTACTAATTTATAATGCAGTCTAAAAGGTAGTTAAGATAACTTAGCTAGTTTCGATGTTTGTATCAAATAAAAAAACAACAAATTTACTGAAAAATGCAGCTAAACCATCTGCCCCATTGTTGATTGCCTCATTTCTATTATTTGTTTGTAAATAACTTGCAAAGTCATTCAACAAAACAACAAGATTAGAGTGAAAAGAATCAGCAGTATGAGTAGCCAAGTTAACTTTAGAACTAGTGACTCGATTTTTTTCTGTCTTTTTTATCCTTCATGAATACTGATCTCATCTCTGGGTGAAAACTCCAACACCAGTTCATTGAATGTCTGATAGCACTGCAATGTTCATATTTGACATCTAGACGCTTACTTTTGTAAGGCTTCCTTTCTTAAGATTGACGAGCAAGATAGGCATGAGTTTTTGTGTTGTTCGAAGCATTACGAGGCATAACCTTTCGACGTACTTCTTCTAGTTGAATAGTTGTGCACACACTCTTTAAGGAAGGAAGTTCATTATTCATCAAAATGTGACACCTTAAACTCTCAAAGTCGGGACTAAGGCTCGCTAACAACTGAGAAATTTGATATTTTTCTATCTGTTTTCGCAAGACAATCGGATAAGTAGAAGGAGGTTGATAAAATTCCAATTCATTCCATAAACTCTTTAAACTTCCCGATAAACTTACAAATAATTCTCATCATGACGAAGACTTGCAATGTCTCGTTGAATTTGAAAAATTCGAGTATAGTTGTTTTGGTTGTTGTACATGTCCCAAACAGCTTCCCAAAAGTCCAAGGATGATTCATAATAACTGAGAATCTCAGCAATATTACGCTCTATGGAATTGAGAATCAAGGATATAACATATTGGACTTTCGACAACCAAGCTTCATACATCAATGAATCAATATCTGGAGCCTTTTCTTTGCCATTGATAAAACTCAATTTCGATCTTCCACCTAAAGCAATATATAGTAACTGCTCTCAACCAAGGAAGATAATTAAACTCATTTAACAATACCAAACTAATGAGATTTTAAGAGTTATTGATATCACCATCAACAACAACACTAAATGAAGCAACATTAATTTCCTTTGAAGATGTAGTTACACTAGTACTCTTACTGTCAGCCATGACATAAATCTTAAAAAATACAACACAAAAAATTACCGCTCTGATACCATGATGAAATTATGGAATAGAAAAATCTTATTCATAAAAGTCTTTTACAACTTACAGAGATATATAGATTGATTGTTGCATCAATCAATCCTAAAAATACGCTATGTAATTTGTCAACCTCCAACTTGCCTATTTACGTAAACGATACCATTTTCAACACATCCTAACTAGGAAACTAAAGTAAGTAAGGAAACTAAATAAATTAGAGAATATACAAAATATTTGGAGAGCTTCCAATACACGTCATCACCGTGGAGGGAACATCTATCCTATATGGCTTAAATTGACATTGAAGTATAAAATTACCCTCCAAATGCCCAATGTGGATACTCCTTCTATTGATAAATTGACAACTCTTTTTTAAAAAAATTGACAATAGAGATTATATTTTTATTCACAAGATCAATTATTAATTCATATATATAGAAATCGATCTTTTAATAATAAATAAAAATTGTTGTGGAGTACGGATGACCATGCATGTACACCAACATATTGTGTTGTCATGTAATTTGTATTTCTCACTTAATAGTACCTCAACTTGTCTATGTATTGTCATGTTACTTGTAACCATTTCCAATGTACACCAACTCTTCCATGTATTGTCAAATTACTTGTAATGTGTTGTAAGGCATGGGGTGTATGTGTTACTTGTACACATTTTATAAAGTACATTTGTCATCATCACCAAATGGCCTATATAAAGGGTGCTAACCTCATTGTAAAAATACACCAAGTTGAATGAAAACATCTCATTTATTATCTTCTTTTTGTAGTATAGTTGTAAGAGTTATTAGTCTTCTATTTTCTTCTCTAGCTCTTAGCAAGTTCCAACTCGATTTACAACACGTTATTAGCACAAACTTGCTTTAGCATTAAGAAGATCTTGAAGTTCAAAAAGGCTTGTTAAGGAGACAAAGCTAGGAAGGTATAACTTTTGTTATTTGAATAAGTTCAATTTATTTCTATACTATCATGGTTGCTTCTTTTTATTACATGCACCACTTCTATATACATACTTTATTCATATACTATGAATTATAACGTCATCGATTGCGAAAGTATGCTCTATAGTTGCGTCTTGTACGATTTTCTACATCAGAAATAAAAATTCAATGTGTGACATAACTAGTTTTCTCACTATACTACAAACAATTAATTATGCTATATTCTTGATTTTTTATATTGCAAATAGTGTTATAAGTTTAGGTTGATAGTGAGTAAGCCTTGTCCTCAGTAAAGCAAAACATTGAAAGGGAGACGGGTTATCCCGTTCGAGGATGCATAGTTTTAAGTAGACTTCGTCTCGCCACCCAACCTGGAGGTTATCCCACCAACTCATACAAGTAATACATTTTGCATATTAATAATTAAGTTGTGAACATATATTTAATAGTATATTATTTATTTTAAATAAAAGAGAAAAACTATTTACTCGATTTCTTGACATATTTTTAGACTATGGAAAACCTTCAAAAACTTGAGTTTGTTGCTTTGGATATCACTGGAAATAATTATTTGTCATGACAACTGGATGCGAGATAATAATCAAAGCTAAAGACTTGGAAGAAACTACTATAGAATGAAATGAAACATCAATGCAAGATCGTGCAAAAGCACTATATTCCTTCGTCATCATCTCCATAAAGGTCTAAAAAGTTAGTATCTCACTATATGATCACCAAAAGACGAAGATATTCCCAAAAGCTCAAAACGACTGGCTGAATCTTAGGCTACGAGATTTCAAAACAGTCAAAGACTATAACTCCATCATGTTTAATATTACCTTTCATTTTAGGCTGTGTGGAGAAAATATATCTGATGAGGCAATGATGGAAAAAAAATTAAGTACTTTTCATGCCTCGAATATGTTGTTGCAACTGCAATATCGAGCGCGTTAATTTAAAAAGTACTCATAATTAATTTATTGTTTCATGGTGGTTGAACAAAATAATGAGCTTCTATTGAAGAACCACAACTCTCGTCCAACTGGTTCCGCTTCAATTAATGAAGCAGATGCAGCATCTTATAATGACCATAAATATGGTCATCGAAAGAAAAATCACGGACGTGAAATGATAAAGGATCAATGTGCAAAGATCGTGGAAAGCCATATTCTAAATTTCGTGGCAATAAGTTCCAAAATAAATGGAATAAAAATGACGTCGTTCAGAATAAGAGAAAAAATACTGCTGAAAATGGGCATGCTCGTAATCGTGACTAACTATGTCGCAGGTGTGGTCTAAAAGGCTAATGAGCTCATATATGTTGCACGCCTAAGCATTTTATTGATATTTATCAAGCCTCCTTAAAGGAGAAAGACAAAACAATTGAGATGAACTTCATTATCGGAGATGGCTCATCGGACATCAATTATATGGATGTCCCGAATTTTCATGATGATCCAAACACTAATCTCAATATTTTTAATGATCATATGTAATGATTTTCAATAATTCCATGTACTAGTTTTCGTTATGCTTCTTAGTTATATGTACTAGTTTCTTATTATGAATGAAATATGACTATTTTTCTAATTTTCCAAACATTATTTGTCTAGATGGATCAAGAAATCATGTGTTCAAATCATGAATCAAATAAGAGCGATATATGTCTTGTTGATTGTGCTATAACGCACACAATCCTTAAAAACAGAGAATATTTCTTCAATTTAAACTTAGCTGAGGCTAATGTTCAAACAATATCTGACATCTCCAATTTGATTAATGGCTCTGGAAGAGCAAATATTATGTTGCCTGAGGGAACAACAATTCATGTTGACAATGCCTTATACCTTGAAAAATTCAGAAAAATTTACTCAGCTATAAAGATATCCGACAAAATGGATATCACATTGAAACCATGAACGAAAATAATAGAGAACTTCTCTATGTCACATTGGTTTCAAATGGGAAAAAAGAAGTGTTAAAAAATTCTCGGCTTTATCGTCTAGATTATATTTAACTCATATAAGGCATGTCAAAAGGAATGTCGTCTTAAATAAGAAAATTAATGATCTAAAGACATTCATTTTATGGCACGACTGGCTTAGTCATACAGGATCATCAATGATGTGAAGAGTAATTAATAATTCGCATGGACATCTTTTAAGGAGTCACAAAATATTTTCAGCTGGTGATTATAATTGTACTAGTTTTTTTCAAGATAAATTGATAGTTAAACCATCCCCAAGTAAAATTGTTGTGGAATCCTTAATTTTCTTAGAACGCATTCTGGTAGACATATGTGGACCTATTCATCATCAATGTGGATCATTTAGATATTTCATGGTTTTGATAGATGCATGAACTAAGTGGTCACATGTTTGTTTATTTTCTACCCCAATATTGCATTTGCAAGACTTTTAGCACAAATCATTAAGTTAAGAGCACAATTCCCTAACAACCCAATCAAGACTATCCGTCTTGATAATGCCGGAGAATTTCAATCTTAAGCATTTAAATTTTTTACATGTTTATAGAAATTACCATTGAACATTATGTTCCATACGTGCATACCCAGAATGGTTTGGCAGAATCTCTAATCAAACGCATTCAATTAATTGCTAAGGCTTTAATCACGAGAACTAAGTTATCAACTTCAGTTTGGGGACATGCAACCCTTCATGCAACACCTATCATTTGTTATAGGCCTACTGTGTGACGGTCCCAATTTTCCACAAATTGGGCCCCGCCCGGCCTAAGTCCACGTGGATCCCCGAGCCCGTCTCGCAAAGTCAACGCGGACCTAGTCAGCCTTCCAATCCTTCATTTTTCACAAATTCAACATTTTACAGTTGAGTTATTAATATTTTTCGAGATTTACAATTTTAGCGGAAGCAATTACTACAAATAAAATAACTCAACCATAATTTCAAAGAGTTAGGCAACCTAATTGTGGAACCCAGTAAATATCATCAGAGGAGAGTAAATACAAAATATACAAAAAAATTCACCTAGCTATGAAGTCTTCCCTCTGCTACGCGTCTGCGGCTCTGCGCTCAGTCAAAATAAAAATGACGAGCCCAGGTAAGTAAATCCAGTAGGATATATACACAACATTTCACAGTATCCAAAACAACAGTTCACGATATTCAAAACAGTTGAATTCATGCAAATAGAATGAAAGGAATCAAGAAACGCATGAATATAAATGACTGTAAACAATCCATCGATGAGTGAGGCCCAAACAACAAGGAATCCCGACCAAAAAGTTGACTTGTTTTTTTTTTTTTTTTTTTTTTTTTTTTTGTGAAGGCCCAGAGCCCACCCCGGCTAGGCGAGCAAGCTCTGCGACTGCGACTGGCAAGGCAAGCCCTTCGGTACCTCCAAGGTAGATGTATATGAGCACCACACAGGACATCTCATATACATCTTAGATGTATATGTACCCCAGGCGAGCAAGCTCAGCGACTGCGAATCCATATACATCTTCTATGTCCCCCCCCCATATGTGCGTGCGAGCACACTCTGTGAACAACACATATGGGCATAGTACTTGCAGTGTAGATGTATATGAGCACCACACAGAACATCTCATATACATCTTCTATGCCCCCCCATATGTGCGTGCGAGGACGCTCTGCGAACTACACATATGGGCATAGTATTTCCAAGGTAGATGTATATGAGCACCACAAGGAAATCTCATATACATCTTCTATGTCCCCCCGTATGTGCGTGCGAGCACGCTCTGCGAACTACACATATGGGCATAGATTTGTAGTGAACAACAATAAAGCTATAACAACACGGTAAACAACAACAGCCAATGGAGAAATATGAAATGTTGTATAAGTCCCTATCTGGTTTACTTACCACGAGAAACGCAAACCTCAAAATGTCGCATTCGCGTCTCGATTTGCGCACCCGACACCCGACTCCTAAGTCCATGGTGTCCATTTAAACATATGGGCAATTTATTTCATGAACAATCACACGCCAAATAAGGTGAACAAATCTCACCTCCATCACGTCGTCGCGATTTCGTCGAAATCATGCATCCAATCAGTCGACATTGCGGCATAGTGCCGTCGCTCGCCGCGTCGCAGTCGCTGCCGCGCCGCTGCTCGCCGGCGCCGCCACTCGCCGGTCGCCGCCGTCCCTCGCAGCCCACGTAGCCGCGTCGTCGCTGCCGAAACCGCGTCTTCCCCGAAAATCGCGCCGCCGTCGCCGCTGCTACGGCTCACCGGCCCGCCGTTGTCGCTGGCCGGCGGCGCTCTGCACCAGCCGTCCGTCGTCTCGCTGGCCGCTGTCAGGTCCACCGCCGTCCGGCAGCCACATCGCGCAGCGTCGTCCGCAGCCTCCGCTTCGCGTGCGAGTCGCCAAGCCGCTGGTCCGTCCGCCGCCTGCGGCTGATCTGCCGCTGCTCGCACCCGCGGCTGCTCCGTCGCTGGAGCCGGTCCGCCGTGGTTGCTAGAGCCGACCACCACCGCGCTCGTCCGTGTCGTGAGTCGCTGGTCCGCTGCCCCTCTCTCTCTCGGTTGTCTCTCTCACCCCTCTCATCTTCCTCACGATCACTTTTTGTTTCCTTCTGATCTTATCCTTTTTTTCTATATATATATATATATATATATACATATATATCTTATATTATATATACATTTTTCTTTTGACTTCAAATCGAAAGTCTCCTCGAGATTCGTGCTACACGAATCTTGATGCAGATTCAACAATCGAGCAGCGCGCATCTCGAGGCACCAACCCGCCTCATTTCAAAATCTCGATACTCGCACTACCCGCATCATGAGGTATATTCAATGTACATTTAAACCCACATAAAACCACTATCTCGGTCCCATGTTGGCACGCGACTCGAGGCGCGTCCCCGTTCGTGTTTCGGCTCATTGAATTCATCGCATAGTTAACATTATCATCCCAAATGAGATTCGGATATACGTATTTCGACGAGTGAGTCCAACATACGACCTTGACTTGACACGTGGCACAAGTCAAATTTTCGGGTCGTTACATACTGCATACCATAAACATTTCCCCATGCAACTCATTTTAGGTCAACAACCAAATATTTCACACTTGAAGATTTTTGGTTGTGCAGTGTATGTTCCTATACCACCGCCCGATAGAACTAAGATGGGTCCACAACGAAAACTTTGGATTTATATTGGATTTAACTCATCGTCCATTATAAGATACTTTGAGCCCTTAACAGGGGATTTATTTACTACATGTTTTGTTAATTGTCACTTTGATGAAGCAATTCTCCTACCATTAAAAGGATATAAGAAGCCAATTCAAAAGAAATGACACGAAATTACTTGGAATGCATCAACTTTATCACATTATGATTCACGCACAAATCAGTGTGAACTTGAAGTTCAAAAGATCATTCATTTGCAACAAATTGCAAATAAATTACATGATGCATTTACTAATGCAAAACAAGTGACAAAATCACATATTCCAGCTGTAAATGCTCCAGCAAGAATTGATGTCTCTATGCAACAAAATGCATAAGAACCAATGAAACGCTTAAAACACGAAAAACCAGTTGGTTTAAAGGATACAATTCCTCGAAAGAGGAAAACGAGAGTAAATAAATCCAAATCAAAATACTCCTAAGAAAGCACAAGAATAATTTGATATGGATTTATGAGAACAAGTTGATTTTGAAGATGAACAACTGCCTCTAGAAAAAAGAAGAAAAATATGAAAATAATGAGATCTCAATAAATTATTTAAACTCTAGTAAGATTTGAGATCGAAATAAAATTTTTCAAGATGATATATTTGCTTTCAATGTGTCCTTTGAAATATGTGAAAATGATGATGATCTAGAACCACGATCAGTGGACGAATGTTGAAAAAGACCTGATTGGCAAAAATGGCAAGAGGTTATCCAAACAGAGCTGGACTCGTTAAGGAAATGAGAGGTTTTTGGATCGATTGTTCAAACTCCAGATGGCGTAAAACCTGTTGGATATAAATGTGTATTTGTACGAAAAAGAAACAAAAAAAATAGTTACAAGGTACAAAACAATATTTATAGCTCAAGGTTTCTCACAAAGATCTGGCATCGATTATGAAGAAACATATTCTCCTATTATAGATGCAATCCCATTTCAGTTATTGTAAGCCTTGCAGTTTCTGATGGGCTTGATATGCATTTAATGGATGTACTTATAGCTAGGGTTGGCAAAAAAAAGGGGGACGCACACCTCCCCTTATAATGATTAAAATTAGTGTATGGACCCGTTCCCATTTTTAAAATGGACATTTTTTTTTGTCTAGACCCGTATTTTTGTAAAACATACGGCTCCCATTTTGTTCGATTTTTATTTTTAAATATGATTAAATATTTATTTATCAATTATTTTAAAAAAATCTCAACTACATGTCACCTAACATTCAATTACCAAAAAATGAATACATAACATCGCAATTTTTTAATTTTCAATATAAACATCATAGATAAAAAAAATCTTCGATGAATGCAAGGCAAAGCTTCACATCATTATTGTCTAAGCTTTAAAATTATATGCCCACATCACAAAAGTTCCAAAAAAAAAAGATCATTTCAATAGTCCAAATTAATTGCTAAATGGGTACCCATTTTTTTGAAATTGTTGTCTGGACTCGGTCCCTTATTTTTAAATGGACACAAAAAATTATCCAGACCCGTTTAAAAAATATTGCCCGAACCCGTATATAGCGGGTTTGGACAAAACTGGACAAACAGGTCTGGACAACTTTTGCCAGCCTAGTTACAGCATATCCGTACGGATCCCTAAACAGTGAGATATATATGAGAATCCCTGAAAATTTGTAATATCCAAAAAATAAAATCAAAACCTTATAACATGCATTCTATAAGATTACAAAAGTCTTTGTACAGATTGAAACAATCCGGACGAATGTGGTACAAACGTCTTAGTGATTATTTACTTAAAGAAGGATATGAAAATAATTCGTTTTGCCCATGTGTCTTCATTAAAAGATCATCAACAGGATTTGTGATTATTGTTGTATATGTTGATGATTTAAATATAGTGGGAAACCACAACGACATCATTAGAACATCTGAATACTTGAAAAAGGAATTCAAGATGAAAGAACTTGGAAAAACAAGACTTTGTTTTGCTTTGCAAATTGAACATTTTTCAAGTGGAGTACTTGTCCATCAATCAAATTATATTGAAAAAATATTAAAAAGATTTTATATGGACAAGGTACATCCATTGAGCTCTCCAATGGTTTTCAGATCACTTGAAGTTGATAAGGATTCATTTCGACCTCACGAAAGTGATGAAGAGCTACTTGGTCCGGAGGTACATATTTAATTGCAATTGGTGCACTTATTTGCAAATTGTACAAGACCTGACATTGCTTTTGATGTCAACCTACTTGCAAGATACAATTCTTCACCAACTCGAAGACATTGAAATTGTGTTAAACATGTTTTTCGATATCTTCGAAGAACAAATGACATGAGTTTATTTTACTCGATAGGGGTAAAATAGAATCTCCAAGGTTATGCTGATACTAGATTTTTATCTGAAGTACTTGCAATTTATGAAGCAAGTCGTGAATGTGTATGATTGAGAAACATGATTGAACATATACAAGAATTCAATAAAAGGGGACAAAACAAAACATATTTTACCAAAATTATTTTATGCACATGAGCTTCAGAAGAATGGTGAAATTGATGTCAAGCAAATCTGATCGAGTGATAATCTTGTTGATTTATTCACAAAAGTCTTACCAATTATGACATTTAAAAGGCTTACATATGGTATTGGCTTATGTAAACTTAAGGACATTGCAAGTAAAGAAACTGAACAAGTTTCGCCCATATTCACATGATGGGGAGTTATTGATTAGTGGATTGCACTCTTTTTCCTTTAGCTATGGTTTTATCCCATTAGGTTTTCCTAGCAAGGTTTTTAATGAGGCAATCTTAATAATATTATACCCATCTTAATATTTTAGTGTACTCTTTTTCTTTTACTATATTTTCTCCCACATGGTTTTTCTTAGTTGAAGTTTTAACAAGGCACAATCTCTAAGCAAGTGTCATCCAAGGGGGAGTGTTGTGGAGTATGGATGACCATGCATGTACCCTAACATATTGTATTGTCATGTAACTTGTATTTCTCACTTAATAGTACCTCATATTGTCTATATATTGTCATGTTACTTGTAACAATTTTTAATGTACTCAAACTCTTCCATGTATTATCAAATTACTTGTAACGTGTTGTTTGACATGGGGTGTATGTGTTACTTGTACACATTGTATGAAGTACATTTATCATCATCACCAAATGACCTATATAAAGGGTGCTAACTTTATTGTAAAAACACACCAAGTTGAATGAAAATATCTCATTCCAACTATCTCATTTCTTCTCTTCTCCTTTGTAGTAGTAGTAGTTTATAGTAGTAAAAGTTTTTAGTCTTCTATTTCATTCTCTAGTTCTTAGCAAGTTTCAACTCAATTTACAACATAAATAACAGTAAAGTTTTAAAGCCTATTTTTTACATTATAATTAAAAAGTGGTTGTGTTTTTTATATTAATAAAAAAAGATTTTGTAATTTATGTGCGTTTGTCAGAAAAAAATAATAATTTAAGATTGAAATATAAAATCGTTAGGTATTGTAACTTTATATTGATCTCATCTTTTTATTTCAAATTTATCTAGTAAGTATAACGATACGAATAAAGAAACCAAAGTTACGGTAACTTTGTAATGTGGCCTAATTTATGGATTTTTATGGGTTGGGTTATTTTTTATAGATAGAATTAGAGGTTGCGCTATTTACTTTTTTCGGTGAATTGGTCATATAAATAGAGGGTGGATGTACATTATCTACTCTTTTTTTTCTCTGTCACCTCAATCACACATCCTTAATCCACATTTCCATGAAAATATTTTTTTCACTTTAATGTTTATTCTTTCTTACGTGCACACATTCTCCTCAATTCATAATTTTATTGGAGATCCCTTATCCCCTCACTTCGTTCATGATGATAGTCGGTCAAGCTCTTACCTCAAGGTTGACCTTATCATGAATTAGGCTCGTAGCAGACCAGCTGAGCGGGAAAAACAACTTTGGAGGCTAGAATATAAATATAAATATAAATAGGCCTCAATGCTAGTTGGATGTCTCATTCAACATGTGTATTTGAGAGATTGTCCTGGTCTGAGTGTCCAATAAAAATAAAAATAGAGTTCTCATTTCATATAAAAATAAAATAAAAAGCTAAAAAAACCTCAATCAAAATTATCTATTGGAAATCATTTTTTATCTGGTGGAAATCATTCTCCTCGTATTGGTAAGGTAGCACCAATCCATACTTTCAATCCACATTCACCATTGAAGATAAGTGTAACATTTTCCATTTGTAAAACCGTAAAACTTGAAGTACGGTACCCTTGTCGACCATAAGGTTGAAGGCTAAATAAATCAGACAGGACGTACATCCCCTGCAAAGGCCCCAACATAAATATTAGTACGTAGGGCTGGCAAAAATACGAGAACGAACAAAAACGGGATCGGACACCCATTTCTATAATGATTAAATTTGGTGTCCAGACCTGGTCCCTTTTTAAAACGGGCACTATTTTTTTGTCCAGTCCCGTATGTTTGTAAAACATACGGCTCCCATTTTGTCCGATTTTTTTTTAAATATGATTAAATATTTTATTTATCAATTATTTTTAAAAAAAACCCTCAACTACAATTACAAGTCTACAACTACAAGTCACCAATTACCAAAAAATAAATACATAATATCACAATTTTTTAATTTCCAATATAAACATCACAAAAGTTTTTAAAAAAGAGATATCATCTTAAATTCTCAATAGTACAAATTATCAAAGTATATTTTCACCTCATGCATCAACAACAACATCAAAAAGTTCATGACACAAACACTTAATAAAAAATTAAGTGTAGTTCTTCAACTCATCCCACACAAATCCACATCCTTCAACTCTCCGTGACTCCGTCTCTAACCCCTCAACCTCAAGTCATTCATCTGAAAGACATTAGAAAAAAAAATGTTTTCATTAATTGTAAAAGCTCGATAATTTAAACAAGAGAATAAATAAAGCAACAGTACCTAAACTTTCAACTTCATCATCTTCGTCACCCACATCTTCAACCTCCACATCATTTGAAGCTTGCCCAGAAGTTGTGGGATTGAGATCTATTTTCAATTTCAATATTTCTGCATTGATATCATCAAACTCTTTCTTTCGAGCATCTACATAAAAAAATAAAAAATCAAACACAAAAAATCAATTTAGACTTATAGACTTATAGTTTACCAATCAAATAACTAATTATATAATACTCACCAGATTTGTTCTTCAACTTTGCTCCATTCACCCAATCACGACAACATATCAATGTTTCAACATTTTCAGGTAAAAGAGAATTTCTATACTTGTCAACTGTTCTACCCGCTGTACTAAAAGCGACTTTTAAGCAACAAATAGTTAAAGGAATGGCTAAAATATCACGTGCCATCATACTCAACTTTGGATATCGATATTGAACAGATTTCCAAAAATCTATGATGTCTAAATTCTTCTTCCTATCAAGCAATGGCTCATGCAAGTAAATATCCAATTCCGATTGTTGTTCATTAGAAACATCATCACTTTGGAAAAAGTCATAACCTTAACACACAATTATAAACAATAAGATAATTATAAAGTAATAACCACAACTAAATCAAACACTAAAAAAAATCATAATTGTAGAACATACCATAGCATATAGATCATCTTCTCTTATATCATTTGCTTCAACAAATTGTGGCGTTTGGTTGCTAGTGGATGAAACAT
Source organism: Stephania yunnanensis (assembly GCA_039657365.1). NCBI lineage: Eukaryota > Viridiplantae > Streptophyta > Magnoliopsida > Ranunculales > Menispermaceae > Stephania > Stephania yunnanensis. The sequence continues at coordinate 43,633,299 of CM077585.1, read as the reverse complement.
CTCCACTTGAATGATTAAATTCATGAGAATATGTCTCGAACAACAATTGAAGTTTATCGCGAATTATATCAACCTTGAACTTGCCTTCATCACCATAAATCTTTGAAAAAGTAAAGTCGACCACTTTTGTTTTGTACCGAGGATCTAAAATGACACCAATTGCTAATATTTCATTACAATCCTTCCAATACTTGTCAAATTTTAATTGCATTTTTGAAGCCATGGATCGAATGAAATGATTCGGGTTATTCAATTCATCCTTCAACTGAGCTTGGATTTTTCACATTCCATGAAAGAAAAGATTTATTGTCGGACACTTTGCACTAGAAAATAGATTAGTTAGATCATAAAATATTTTCAAAAACTTAAAAACATATTCCACTTGATTCCACTCTTCCAACTCAGGACAAAATACATAATTTGTGTCACTCAAAGCAAGATGAGCAAAAGCATTACGATAATATAACGCAGATTCAATCATGAGGTATGTAGAATTCCATCTTGTAACCACATCTTGCACCAATCCTTTCTTGCAATCAATGTCAATTGTGTAGCACAATCCAAAAACTTTTTCCTTCGAGAATGTGATCCTTTTACAAACTTGATACTATCACGAACTTTGTCAAGGATCTTTTCAATTTCTTTAAGACCATCTTGGACCATAAGATTTAAAATACAAACTTGATACTATCACGAACTTTGTCAAGGATCTTTTCAATTTCTTTAAGACCATCTTGGACCATAAGATTTAAAATATATGCACAACATCGCATATGAAAGAAATCACCATCAACTAGCAATGCATCCTTAATTCTCAAAGTAATTTTAAAAATTCCAACAAATGTGTCATTTGCGCTTGTATTATCTAATGTAATAGAAAACAACTTCTTATCTAAGTTCCAAGACCCTAACAAATCAGAAATTTTCTCGGCAATTGCTACACCACTATGTGGAGGTGGCATAAAACAAAAATTCAAAATCCTTTTCTGCAACACCCAATCCTCATCAATATAATGAGCAGTCAAAGTAATATAACCATAAGATGTAATGGAAGTCCACATATCAGAAGTCAAACACACTCTCCCTGGAAGAGATTGCAACAAATTAAAAAGTTTTCTCTTCTCCCTTTTGTAGATTTTTAATATATCTGCCTTGACTGTGTTTCTCGAAACACACTTAATTTCAGGAACAAGAGAGGTATAAGAGTATTTAACATATTCATAGTCCACAAAGGTGAAAGGTAATTCATGCATGATAACTATCATTGCCATATTTTCACGATGAACTCCGTAATCATAATTTATAGACCTCAATCCCATATTCCCCGTAACCGACGATTCTAATATCATTTGTCCCACATCACGATTACCAAAATGACTATAATTAGGACAACCAGATAAATGTCGTTTCATGTCATTTGTACCATTATTATCGTCAGCCAAAACAACACTCATACAATGTTTGCATTTCCCTCTCCTCCTATTATCCGGATACTCAGAAGTGCCAGGAGGAATTACAGTAAAATCATCCCACACTTTAGAGTGATTTTTCCTCTTCTTTTGAGGAGGATTATATGCAATGCTATGCATATTATCGCCCATGACGCTGCAATAATATAAAATGAAAATCATATCTAAATCTAGTGGATTAATCTCATTAACAAATATGAAGAATGCACAGTTGCACACAAAGTAATAAAATCGCATTACATTTTTTTTTTCCTAATCAAATAAAGGCAATTATGTGAACAAAAAAGAAATAATGTCTAGTTAATTAGTAGAGGCCATAATACATATAGATAATTGAATATAAATTAAATCAAATGATGCATGTTATTTGCTTAAAGGGAAGGTGAAGGTATGTGGTACCAGAGAGGAGAGACCTTGAGAGTCGGGACTCGGGAGTGAGAGGCAGAGCCGGGAGAGTGAGAGGCGGAGCCGGAGCCGTGCGTGAGGCAGAGAGAGTGAGAGGCGAACGGAGGCAGAGAGAGTGAAACTCGGGAGTGAGAGGTAGAGACGACTACTGTGCGGCGTGAGGCGAGAGAGAGTGAGAGAGCGACGACGGAGGCGGAGAAGCGAGACTCGGGAGTGAGAGCGAGAGACGACTGTGAAGGCGTGAGGCAGACAGAGTGAGAGGTGGATGGAGGCAGAGAGAGTGAGACTCGAGAGTGAGAGGCAGAGACGACTATGAAGGCGTGAGGCAGAGAGAGTGAGAGGCGGACGGAGGCAGATAGAGTGAGACTTGGGAGTGAGAGGCAGATACGACTGTGAAGGCGTGAGGAATAGAGAGTAAGAGGCGGACGGAGGCGTGCCGTGCGTAGTCGTGAGCCGTGGTGCGTGGCCGTGAAACGCGAGGCGATGAGAGACGACCGTGAGGCGGAGTGAGGCGGCGAGAGTCGAGAGTCGAGTCGAGACGGTGAGAGGCGGAGTGAGGCGGTGAGAGGCGGAGTGAGGCGTTAGGGTTTGTTGAGTGAGGAGATCGGGGAGGGACAGGGACTCGAGGTCGAGCCCTCGAGGGAGATGAGATAAATCATAAATCTCATAAAAGTTTGACTTTAAATACATTGTGAAATTACCTATATGCTCTTCAAATTAATCACAAACGGGTACCCATTTTTTTGAAATTTCTTCACGGACCCGGTCCCGTATTTTTAAACGTACACAAAAAATTGTCCAGTCCCGTATGTTTTTTACAAAAATATTGCCCGAACCCGTTTTAAGCGGGTCCGGACAAAACCGGACAAACGGGACCGGGCAACTTTTGCCAGCCCTACCCATATGTGCGTGTGGGAGCAACCATGTCCGTGGATGTGAACCCGTCTGCGTCGCTAACGCACTCGGAAAGATTGCTTTATGATCACAGTTTCTGTCTTTTTTTTTTTTTTTTCAAAAATTAAAAATTAAAAAACTCTCTTTTTAATTAATTCCAAATAAGTTTTAGTCACAAATTGTCCGACTAAGCTTACTTGTTTTCCATTCTTTCTTGCACTTTCTTTCATTTTCCTTCAATCTATTATTTTGGCTTCATTTAAGCATGTCAATTCGATACGCACTTAGCGAAAGTCCCTTAAAAATAGTCACATATATCAATGCATCAATCAAGAACGTGTAGAACCGACTTTCCCAAATAAAAGTCAAAATTGTTGTGAAGTGTGGATGACCATGCATGCACACCAACATATTGTGTAGTCACGTAACTTGTATTGTCATTTTCAATGTACACCAACTCTTTCATGTATTATCAAATTACTCGTAATGTGTTGTATGACATGGGGTGTATGTGTTAATTGTCCCACATTGATTACTTGTAAAGTGTTGTATGAAATATGGTGTATATGTTAATTTTCCACATTGCTAAGGCACATTTGTCATCGTACCAAATGGCCTATATAAAGGTGCTAACCTCATTGTAAGAGCACACCAAGTTGAATGAAAACTTCTCATTCCAACTATTTCATTTCTTCTCTTCTCCTTTGTAATAGTAGTTTGTAGTAGTAGAAGTTCTTAATTTTCTTTTTCCTTCTCTAGTTCTTAGCAAGTTCTAATTCAATTTACAACACGTTATCAACACGAGCTTGCTCTAGCATTAAGGAGATCTTGAAGTTCAAGAAGGCTTGTTAAGGAGACAAAGCTAGGAAGGTATAACTTTTGTTATTTAAATAAGTTCAATTTATTTATATATTATCATGGTTGCTTCCTTTTATTACATGCACCACTTCTATATGCATACTTTATTCATATACTATACATTATAATGTCACCGATTGCGAAAATATGCTCTGTAGTTGCATCTTGTACGATCTTCTACATCAGAAATCAAAAGTCAATATGTGACATAACTAGTTTTCTCTTAAAATTACAAACGATTAGTTATTGTTCTATTCTTGATTTTATAATACAAATCATGCTATAAGCTTGAGTTGATAGTGGGTAAGCCTTGTCCCCAGTAAAGCTAAACATTGAAAGGGAGACGGGTTATCCCGTTCAAGGAGGCATGACATTTAAGCAGACTTTGTCTCGCCACCTAACTTGGAGGTTGTCCCGCCAACTCATACGAATAGTACATTTGATTATTAATGAATCAAGTTGTGAACATATACTTAATCATATGCTATGTTTTTTTTTTTACATAAAAGAAAAGAGAAAATTATTTTCTATTATATTTACTTTCAAAATATTAATCAACCATAGTTGAATTTGTTACCTTATTATAATTCTTGTCATGATAATTAGATATTACAAATTATGAATAAAGTTTGCATCTATGCAAGGCTGTATGTTGTACACAATCATTTGCCAATATCTCTTTAGAGATTTGAAAAGTGAGTATTTCATATATATTTTCACCCTATGGAGTTATAAATATATAAATACCAAAAAAGGTAATGCTCCAAAAGCTCAAAATGAGTGGTTGAGTCTCAAGCTACAAAATTTAATCAGTCAAATATTAATTATAATTCCACAATTTTAATTACATCTATGTTGAGGCTGCGTGGAAATATGACTGATGAGACAATAAAAATAAGGTCACGTGGCCCGCCTCGATTTATTGCTGCAACAAATATCGAGTGCGCACATCAATCCAATAAATATTAAGGATTGATTTCTTGTCTCATGTAGCTGAGTAAAATAATGAGATATTATAAATATAATATCGCTCCCGTTCAATTAGTTCAGCTTCAAATTAAGAAGCATATGTTGCATATAATGATCATGATCGCAATAATAAGTTTATGGACGTGGAAAATGTGAAAATATCAGGTAAATGTCGTATTGACAATTCCAACAAAAGGTGGAACAAAAGCGGTGCGCTACTACAAAAGGTAAATAATTATTGACAATGAGCTCTCATAATTGTGACATTTTTTTGGTCATATATAAAATTCTATTTTGCCTAAATATTGTCATATATATACCCGAAAATTTTTGTGACATTTACCATGCCTTCAAAATCAAAGGAAAAATATTATGAATTTTTATCAATGAAATATGACTCTTTTCTAATTTGCCAAACATTATTTGTCCAGATGGATCAACAAATCATGTGTTCAAATCATGAATCAAACAAGAGCGATATATGTCTTGTTGATTGTGCTACAACGCACACAATCCTTAAAAACAGAGAATATTTCTCTAGTTTGAACTTAGTTGAGGCTAATGTTCAAACAATATCTGACATCTCCAATTTGATTAATGGCTCTGGAAGAGCAAATATTATGTTGCACAGGGAACAACAATTCATGTTGACAATGCCTTATACTCTGAAAAATCCGGAAGAAATTTACTAAGCTTTAAAGATATTCGACAAAATGGATATCACATTGAAACCGTGAACGAAAATAATAGAGAATTTCTCTATGTCACATTGGTTTCAAATGGGAAAAAAAGAAGTGTTAGAAAAATTCCCAGCTTTATCATCTGGATTATATTTTACTCATATAAGGCATGTCGAAACGAATGTCGTCTTGAATAAGAAAATTAATGATCCAAAGAAATTCATTTTATGGCATGACCGGCTTGGTCATCCAGGATCATCAATAATGCGAAGAATAATTAATAATTCGCATGGACATCCTTTAAGGAGTCACAAAATATTTTCAGCTGGTGATTATAATTGTGCTAGTTGTTCTCAAGGTAAATTGATAGTTAAACCATCCCCAAGTAAAATTGTTGTGGAATCCCCAGTTTTCTTAGAACGCATTAAGGGAGACATATGTCGTCCTATTCATCCTCACTTTGGACCATTTAGATATTTCATGGTTTTGATAAATGCATCAACTAGGTGGTCACATGTTTGTTTGCTTTCAACCCGCAATGTTGCATTTGCTAGACTTTTAGCACAAATCATTAAGTTAAGAGCACAATTTCGACAACCCATCAAGACCATCCATCTTGATAATGCTTGGGAATTTCAATCTCAAGCATTTAAAAATTATTGCATGTCTATAGGAATTACCATTGAACATTCTGTTCCACATGTGCATACCCAGAATGGTTTGGCAGAATCTCTTATCAAACGCATTCAATTAATTGCCAGACCTTTAATCATGAGAACTAAGTTATCAACTTCGGTTTGGGGACATGCGATCCTTCATGCAAAGCATCTCTCATTCGTTATAGGCCTACGCATACCATGAACATTCCCCCATGCAACTCATTTTAGGTCAACAACCAAATATTTCACACTTGATAATTTTTGGTTGTGCAGTATATGTTCCTATACCACCTCCCAATAGAACTAAGATGGGTCCACAACGAAAACTTGGGATTTATATTGGATTTAACTCATCGTCCATTATAAGATACCTTGAGCCCTTAACAGGGGATTTATTTACTGCACGTTTTGCTGATTGTCACTTTGATGAAGCAATTTTCCCACCATTAGGGGGAGATAAGAAGCCAATTCAAAAGGAATGGCGCAAAATTGCTTGGAATGCATCAACTTTATCACATTATGATCCACGCACAAATCAGTGTGAACTTGAAGTTCAAAAAATCATTCATTTGCAACAAATTGCAAATCAATTACCAGATGCATTTAATGATGCAAAACAAGTGACAAAATCACATATTTCAGCCGTAAATGCTCCTGCAAGAATTGATGTCTCTGTGCAACAAAATGCACAAGAACCAACGAAACGCTTAAAGCGTGGAAGACCGGTTGGTTCAAAGGATACAATTCCTCGAAAGAGGAAAACGAGAGTAAAAATAAATACAAATCAAAATACTCATGAGAAAGCACAAGAATTCTTTGATAAAGGTTTGTCAGAACAAGTTGATTCTGATGAGGAACAACTTCTTCTAGAAAAAGAGGAAAAAGATGAAAATAATGAGATCTCAATAAATTATTTAAACTCTGGTAAGATTTGGGATCGAAATGAAATTGTTCCTGATGATATATTTGCGTTCAATGTGTCCTTCGAAATATGTGAGAATGATGATGATCCGAACCACGATCAGTGGACGAATGTCAAAAAAGACCTGATTGGCAAAAATGGCAAGATGCTATCCAAGCAGAGCTAAACTCGTTAAGGAAACAAGAGGTTTTTGGACCGATTGTCCAAACGCCAGATGGCGTAAAACCTGTTGGATATAAGCGGGTATTTGTACGAAAGAGAAACGAAAAAAATGAAGTTACAAGGTACAAAGCAAGACTTGTAGCTCAAGGTTTCACAAAGACCTGACATTGATTATGAGGAAACATATTCTCCTGTTATAGATGCAATCACATTTCGGTTCTTGATAAGCCTTGCAGTCTCTGAAGGGCTTGATATGCATTTAATGGATGTCGTTACAACATATCTGTACGGATCCCTAGACAGTGAGATATATATGAAAATCCCTGATGGATTTGTAATATCCGATGAAATAAAATCAAAACCTAATAACATGCATTCTATAAAATTACAAAGGTCTTTGTACGGGTTGAAACAATCCGAACGAATGTGGTACAAACGTCTTAGTGATTATTTACTGAAAGTAAGATATGTAAATAATCCGCTTTGCCCATGTGTCTTCATTAAAAGATCATCAACAGGATTTGTGATTATTGTTGTATATGTTTATGATTTAAATATAGTGGGAAACCACGACGACATCGTTAGAACATCCGAATACTTGAAAAAGGAATTTGAGATGAAAGAACTTGGAAAAACAAGACTTTATCTTGGTTTGAAAATTGAACATTTTTCAAGTGGAGTACTTGTCCATCAAGCAAATTATATTGAAAAAATATTAAAAAGATTTTATATGGACAAAACACATCCATTGAGCTCTCCAATGGTTGTCAGATCACTTGAAGTGGATAAGGATCCATTTCGACCTCATGAAAGTGATGACGAACTAATTGGTCCGGAGGTACCATATTTAAGTGCAATTGGTGCACTTATGTATCTTGCAAATTGTACAAGACCTGACATTGCTTTTACCGTCAACCTACTTGCAAGATACAACTCTTCACCAACTCGAAGACATTGGAATTGTGTTAAATATATTTTTCGATATCTTCGAGGAACAAGTGACATGGGTTTATTCTACTCGAGAGGGGTAAAATTGAATCTCCAAGGTTACGCTGATGCTGGATTTTTATCTGATCCCCACAAGGCCCGTTCTTAAACGGGATACGTATTCACATGTGGTAATACTGTTGTATCATGGAAGTCAATAAAGCAAACTATGGTTGCTACTTCTTCCAACCATTCCGAAGTACTTGCAATTCATGAAACAAGTCGTGAATGTGTATGGTTGAGAAACATGATTGAACATATTCAAGAATCATGTGGATTACCTTCAATAAAAGATTCTCCAACCATATTATATAAAGATAACGCAGCATGTATTGCACAATTAAGTGAAGGATTCATAAAAGGGGACATAACAAAACATATTTCACCAAAATTCTTTTATGCGCATGAGCTTCAGAAGAATGGTGAAATTGATGTCAAGCAAATCCGATCGAGTGATAATCTTGCTTGATTTATTCACAAAAGCCTTACCAACTACGACATTTAGAAGTCTTACATATGGTATTGGCTTGCGTAAACTTAAAGACATTGCAAGTAAAGAAACTGAACAAGTTTCACCCATGTTCACATGAGGGGGAGTTATTGATTAGTGTATTGCACTCTTTTTCCCTTAGCTATGATTTTATCCCATTGGGTTTTCCTAGCAAGGTTTTTAATGAGACAATCTTAACAATATTATGCCCGTCTTATTATTTATGAGAATAGTGTACTCTTTTTCTTTTACTATATTTTTTCCCACAGGGTTTTTCTTAGTAAAAGTTTTAACGAGACACATTCTCTAAGCAAGTGTCATCCAAGGGGGAGTGTTGTGAAGTGTGGATGACCATGCATGCACACCAACATATTGTGTAGTCATGTAACTTGTATTGTCATTTCCAATGTACACCAACTCTTCCATGTATTATCAAATTACTTGTAATGTGTTGTATGACATGGGGTGTATGTGTTAATTGTCCCACATTGATTACTTGTAAAGTGTTGTATGAAATATGGTGTATATGTTAATTGTCCCACATTGCTAAGGCACATTTGTCATCATACCAAATGGCCTATATAAAGGGTGCTAACCTCATTGTAAGAGCACACACAAGTTGAATGAAAACTTCACATTCCAACTATTTCATTTCTTCTCTTCTCCTTTGTAATAGTAGTTTGTAGTAGTAGAAGTTCTTAATTTTCTATTTCCTTCTCTAGTTCTTAGCAAGTTCCAATTCAATTTACTACAAAAATAACATTTTTCATTTATATATGTTTCAGCCTTTTCAGGATATTTGCACGTTGATAAGCTAGATTATGTTGATCAACAAAATTATTAACTTTAAGCAATGGGTACTAGCTTTTTAACTTTCGAAGCTAGATTCTAGACCAGTTTTGCCAAAGAAAGTCTATATCAGATAGTTTTGATTACGAGACATGCACATGTATGGGAATCACATAAGATAAGAATATAACTCAATCAAATCAATGTTTGCCTAAATTCAACCAGAAATATAGCACAAGAATAAGCCAGTCGAAGCTGAAAGCTATTTCAACAAAGTTAACAAATTTAAATAATGTTGGAATGATAATAAAAATGAAGACAACAAAGATGAGGTTCATCTCAACTTGATGACCGTATAAGAGATGAAAATTAGAGCACCAGGTATATCATCCAATGCACCCTCTATAAAACACATATCCTGCTTAGCTTTACACTACTTCATCCCCCCACCTTGAATTCAGTCTGACCCATTCGCACTCAAAAAATTCATCGAAAAACTGATTAGTTGCAGCCTCTACAAGATGCAAGTGGTCCAGCAGCGGTCGGAGAGCTAGCTCCATCCTTACTTTTACATCGTCGTAATTACGTATAAATGAGGCAGAGGGTGGCACGCCAATGAGGATAAAAGTTGAAGCAGATACATGTTTCTGTTTCGCAAAAACGAGAGCTGAACTGAACTAACTTTTGGTCTCCCCCAACTCAACATCCTTTATTTGCGTGGTCTCCACTCCCTCTTTCAATAGTCTGATCTCTTCTTCGGTCATACTATCTTTTGCGTAGGGAGTGGCAAGCTTGGCATTGGCTTGCTTTTCAGTTTCCAAAGCCCAACTGTATATGATCATGCCAAGAACTGCTACCATCATCCCCAGGATGTTCTTTAGGGTTAAAGCTGAATCAAACAGCAACCAACCCAATATGAGGACGCAGACTGTTTTCATGTGTCCTAACACCTGGAAGGAAGTTGCTGAGAAACGTCCGATGCATAGATATTGGCTGACATTGCAGAATACTGCTAGGGAACAGGAGAGGAGTATGAAGAACTGCACACATGAATCACGCAATTACAAATCGTTAAGAGCTTTCCTTCAAATTAGTATTTCAAAGTTTTTGTAAGAGCAGGTCCAGGAGTGAACTTACAATTGCACCCGAAGACAGCTTATAGTTTGATATGAATTGGCCATTGAGGAAGTAATCTATAAAAGGACCAAACATAAGAAGAGAAAGAGCCTGTATTGGAGCTGTTTTGCTCAGCAGCTCAAACGATCCAATGTTGTACTTCTTCTGTAAGGAACCAATTGACTGCAGCATTTGCAGAAATTAGCAAATCAGCATTTCGAAATAGTAAACGGGAATAATGACAAGCGAGTAAGCGACAAGCACATGCAGCAAATATTTATTTTTTAATAAATAAAAAGTTCTCATAATAATATCTTGTGATCCCATCTATCCATCTTTTTGTATCACCATTCACCACTAATCAAAAAAAAAAGCAGAAGTAATCCTGTGTTAGATGCATTAACAATCCATGCTTAGTGACATACATTTCAAGACAAACTTTAACTGGATGGCACCCTCTCAGCATAACACCAAAGGTTACTGCTTCACAGAATCAGAGTAGATCACTTTTCATTATTCATTCAGCAAGCAAAAGAAGTCACAGAAAAAAACAAAGGAGCGTAGAGGAAACATGTTTAAACAAAGAACTAAAGAACTTGTAAAAGGCCAGGCTCAAAGCACCACAAGGAGAGAAAACGGCTGAAAAAGGTTACTGCAGTCAACAACAACATAGCCATGTATCAAACTCTTCAATTGTACTCGATTAAGTGCAATTGATGGTGAGATTTCCAGGCTCAAAGCACCATAAGAAGAGAAAACTGCTGAAGAAAGCTACAGCAGTCAACAGTTCAAAATGAATGTTGATACAGCAATTCCAATAACTACTGAAGCAATCCGAACGCAAGAAATGAACTAGGGATGGGTGGCTAGAAATCTAAATTCTTTCCTTGCATGACTAAAGCACTGTGGCTGTGCAGCATTTTCACGTTGTGAATTGGCTATATTTCATCACCCTCCAATCGTTCTGCCTCTTCATTTTGTGAACTATGACTTTCATCAAATTCTGTTATTTCAAAATAATTACATCTACATTACCTTCATCGCCAATAGTTTTGATAAAGAGTCCCTGGCGCTTGTTTTTATGACAGTCAAATATGTCCTTGTTCACCACAACCAAAACACCGTATAACACCACCCATATGCAGTTGTGCTCGAGATAATTTTTTGTTTTCGCCAATGATGCAGTCAGTGTATCCTGTTCCAAGCTGCCACTTGAAGAAAGAACAAATCCCCTCTATTTCTTGTCGACTCGTATTGCAATGTACGCTTGTGTGCTTCAAACATTGTTGTCAGATCAATGTTTTCAAGGCGCCACCTAGGCATCGCCTTAGGCCTTTAAGGGTTTCCACCGCCTAGCCCTTAATAAGGCAGGCAGTGGGCCTGAAAATAATTATTAAAAATATATTATTGAAAATAATATTTATTTATTTTGTAAATATTATATTTTGTTTTGAAAATATTTTTTATTTCAAAATATGTTGAGTTGAAAATATGATGGTGAGAATATGTAGATGAGAAAGAATATGCCCCTTACTATTGAGGGGTCTCTAAATAAATTAAATTATTTCTTAAGGAGGTCTAACTAAATATTTTTTAGCATGCCTAGGCGCCGCCTAGGCACCCCATAGGCCCGGCCTCAACTAGGCGGTGCTAAACCGCCTAACACCGCCTTGCCGCATTGAAAACATTGTGTCAGGTAAAACATATTTAGCACATCTTGAAGCAATAAGCGAAGACCATTAATATCTTGTGTCACCAATTGTACTTCAAATTCTATAGAATCAACATGTGACATCAAGTTATAAAACTCGAAAGTGTAATCAGTAACAAGTCATAAACCTTAATGAATTTGTAGACATCTACTACATGGTCGAGCGAAGTTGAAAGGTAAGAAAGCCTTGCCACACTCAACGTCTTCAATAGCCACTTCGTCAAGATGCACAAGGCTTTTTTCTAACCCTTCAACTACGCTCAAATCCTACATAAGCAAATCCAATAGATTCATCAAGATTCGAGGTTTGTTATTGAATACACTTCCGAGTTCTATCAGTTGATGTCACGCAGTGATTAAATGGAATCTGGAGAACAATTAGAGGCACATTACATTAATGGTCTTCGACTACCGTTTCAAGATGTACTAAATATGTTCTACTCGGTGACAGTGTCTAAAGCACACCAGTGTGCATTGCAGTATGAGAAGACGAGATACGGGAAGGACGGGGCGGTGGGGGGGGTGGGGGGGTTACAATGTTTTTGGTGAGGTGAACCAGGACACAAATAATTTGACTATCCTAAAAACAAGCACCTAGGACGTTTAATCGAAACTATTGGTGATGAAGGTGATGTGGACGTTATTTTTGAGAAATGCCAAAATTTGACGAAAGTCATGGTTACTTCACACGATGAAGTAGGAATGGTTGAGGCTGACAAAGGCCCAATGTTAATGCTCCTTCAAATATATTTGGCCCCTCAAAAGGAAGACAAAAAATTGCTTTCAACCTGCTATACTCCGATTCACGTGCCCATTAAGGCCAGAGTTTGCAATTTTTTATTGATAGTAGAAGTTGTGAAAAATAGTTAATTTGGGACTGAGGCTATGTTGTTGTTGTTGTTGTAGTAGAAGTTGTGAAAATATTAGTGCTTAATCAGTAGTTCAAAAGTTTGGTATGGAACAGGAAAAGTATTCGAGTTCTTTCAAGTTATCATGGTTGAAGGATGGAAACGAGATCTTAATGTCACATAATGGATGTTTGTAACCTCTTATTAGGTTGTCCATGAAAATTTGAACCAGCAAACTACACATTACGGGTGGAGGAACACCTACACTTTTCAGTTTGAAGGATGAAGGATTAAGTAAGTTCTTCGTGAGAAGCTTGGTTCTCAAACCAGTGTCATTTCAAAGTGTTTATGTTTGCACAACATCTTGACATCAAATTTGAGGATTAATTTTCAAACCAAGGGAAAATGATGCAATCGTGTTTGCACAACTTCTTGACATCAAAGTTGAGGACTAATTTTCAAACCGGTGGAAAATGATGCAATCACGTGACATCTATGGTGTGGATCGTGATTAGGAGCTGCAAGAGTTGAATCACAACACAAAAGAGAAGAGTTTCACACGAGATTCTATAAAAGCTAAATTTATTCACTGTTTCAATAATAACAACCAAAATTCACCAAAAAACAGAAATAAAAAAAGTAATATGCCTTCATATATGCTTGGAATAAAAGATCATGCAAGGCACTAACTCACACTTCTATTCTTTGTACAATCCTAATTTGGTACAAAAATAAACTCCTAATCTAACACAAAGAAAAACTCATTATCTTCATATAAAGACACATAATAAAAACAACCAAAATTTATCTAAAAAAAAAAACCACAATATTCCATTATAGAGGCTCGAGACAAAAGATCATGTACGACACTAAACTCACACTTCTATTCTTTGTACAATCCTAATTTGATACAAAAATAAACTCCTTATCTTTATCAAAAGACATCTATTCCTAATTGTAGATAAAACAAAACTACCTGATCCTACAATTATGACTCAATGACACGCCAAAACAAATTGAAACACATAGAATCACGTCCCACCCCATAGATGTCACGTGATTGCATCATAGACCTTTCCATTCTTGCTTATCTCATACTTGATGTGGGATGTGAGTACTTCCCCTTTACTTTGTTGTATACAGATGTTACTTTAGAAATTTGAGTTGTCAAGGAAATCTAGAAATTGAGAAATCAGGATAAATTTAGTTGTTTTTATTAAGTTCCGTAGTCTAGAGTCCTATATAAAATAGAAATTTAATCTTTCAAGTGTTTGATTTTTATTAAAAGTACATAGTTTGGATTGAAGAGCCTATAAAAGGCTATATACCGCATCTTCTTTAAGGTTGGTTGGTTTTTTGATAATAAAATTTGAAGTTTTGAGAATTGGTTTCAATTTTGTGCTTGATGTCGATCGGAAATTGCAAGAGTTGAATCTCAACACAAAATCTCACGAGTTTTTCAAAATAATCAACACTATTAATTTGTTTAAAATAATATCCAAACAAAATCCATGAAAAAAATAAAATAATAAGAAAAAACATAACCCATTATATGGTATGTTCATTTTCGAGCAACTCCAACAAGAAAATCCAACTCTATATCTAATTCTTTCTCCTAATAATAGTGCAAATCCTAATTGACACCAAATAAGCACATAAATAAAATTGTCCTCTTCAAACTTCTAAAACAATCTTCAAAGACAAAATAAATAAATATATATATTTGAAGAACGTGACTACTCTAGCAAGTCAAACGTGATTAAAGTAAAAATTCAAGCATCAATATGTGTACAGCTTGCATTATGCAAATGACATATAAGATGAAATTAGACTCGTGAGAAACAAACAATTGATATATTTTGGTTTCGTGGGCGCACGCACCCGATTGTGCATGGATTATAGAAATACGAATTATATGTATATAACATGAGTCTAAAAAGTATTCAAAATCAATATTTTCCAAAATAAAACACATAAAAACTAGGGTGTTGGTTTTGGTTGTTGAGACAGTGCACTTAAAGCAAATAAAGCAGCGTGACAAAAACAGGTGATGCAACTTCCAAGCCAGTGCTCAGAAGAAACAAAAATGCATTAATCAACTAGGCTAGTTTAACTAAGAATCTACAAGGCAGATCAGTAAATTAGGAATAACAAATATACTGCAAATTAAATCATTTAAAGGGACATGCGAAGTTCAATTTAGTTCCGCTTTGAGCCAAAATATTAATAAAACATATTTTGTGTTCTATGTTTCCAGACCAACATGTAGAAGAAAACTCAAAAATGATAATTGATGAGAATCATCTTCATTCAAGTTAAATTACAATTAACAACTACAACAAGCAAGTTGCTTCTTAATCGTAAAATACTTGCATAGATAGCTATATTAAATAAGAATTGTCTTTCCACGATTTCCAATCAGAACATTGTATAAAAATACTGGCAACCGTATAAAAATGACTTAGTAATGATTTTTGAAACGTGAAAATTGGATCGAAGAATTAAATAAATGCAAATTCATTTATAGGTAAAGAAAGTAAGTAAATCATAAACGAAAGTAAATACAATGATTTATAAAATTCTCAAACTGAAACCAACCAAAAGTTAAGATTAACAAACCAAATTGTTTTCCATTTTTTCTTTGGCCAAGTACCCAATTGACCTTCGAGTAAAGAAGAAATGCAGTCGAATGTAGTTTTAACACTGGGTCCAACCTGACATTTCGTATAACCATTCACATGACTCGTCTTATTATTCTGTGAAGTTCAGGTTTGAAATAACATGTCATCTTATAATAGAAGGGCTTGGAGGCTGAACAAAATGAGGAGAAACCAACCTCTGAGGAATTTTAGTGCCAATCTGAAAATTTATCTAATATATGCCAAAGCTGGTAAAAGGCTTTTGTAATGCCAGTCAATGCGTAATTTGAGTTTCTTCATGCTTGAGATTCAGAGTTGATATTATTTAATCAGCTTGTTAGGGACTACTGTAATGCCTTTAGGCACTAGATTTGGGTTTTTTTCACAGGCTTGACACCTTGACCAGGAAAAAGCACACCATATTAACTCAACACCTAGTCTTAGTTTGACTGAAACAGTGAAACTCAGACCCTCTACAGCTATTGATAGAATCAGAAACAAATTAGGGAATTACCATGGTAGTGTGGCCTAATCTAGCTTACATATACTCTAAGGTCATAAATACGACAACAACAACAACAACAACAACAACAACATAGCCTCAGTCCCAAATTAAAACAACAACAGCACACACTGTTCTTAGTGAGCAATACGTCAGATATTCAAAAACATCAACACAAAACCACAGAAAATATGAAATTAAAATTTAATCAAATACTCACTATTTGCTGCAAGGATGTTGAAAGAATAGCCACACATGCACAAATGAAACCCTTGGCATTGACTTTGACATCTGTAACAGTACACACTCCAACACCCACAACTACAACAAGCACGGACATCTTCACCTCCTTTGAGTAATGTTTGTTATGGAGGATCCACTCCATCACACAAACCACAGGAATCATGCTAAGCTTAGAGATCTGCATTTCAAATGTGAAAAACACTAAACATGATCAGAAAAACACTTTGGCAGACAATGGATTGTAAACATCCAGTTGATAAAGTGGTCGATACCTGATAAAATCCAACAGAGTTTAGCATAAGGCTCAAATTCATTCCTGTAATAGATGTATTGGCAACAATTGAGAACCAAAGGAGCTCCCACAATGGTACATGCTTTGATGCAGACAAACCAGTGGAATTAGAGACCAGACCAACCAATGCCGTCACAGCAAAGTGAAATCCAGTTAAAGTTGTGGCTGTAAGAACAAAAAAATAAATTAAGAAAAAGCAGATAAGTATATAATTACCACATCAAACAAAATGAAAAATTACATGTCAATCGATCAAAAAAAAAACTGTTGAATGAGAAGAGCCCTCTCCCTCTTTCCCAACAGTTAGGAACTGGAGTTTGAGTTGGACCCGAATTCCTCCCAGCCTGCATCTATAATATGGATGACATGACACAGAATTCTCTCTTAAACTTTTAGCACATAGAAGATAAGTGTCCTTTCCTCTTTTCTATCAACCTCTATAAAAAAGAAGAAATAAGACCTGACCTAACTCCGGCCATTCGTTGAGAGTGACACCACATCAATACAATGATGATCATAAAATATAGCATCATATAATTAAAAATTGAATTATACAGAAAACCATAAATATTAATAAAAATAGACAAATTGCGAATCATGAAATGCTATGTAAGATTGACCAACACAAATAATAGACACATTGTGGATCCAAAAACCAGATAAGACAGATGTTTACATAACAACAGAAGCTGAAGAAACTCGACAAGGTAGTGGTAGACCGAAGCTAACTTGGGACAGATTGATTAGGAGGAATTTAAATGATTTGGAAAGCACAACATCACTTGCACTAAATCGATCGCAATGGAAGATTTTGATCCACGTAGTCGACCCCAACTAATATGGGATTGAGGCTATAAGAAAGAACTATACAAGTTCCTATCAAAAAACTGTATCAAAACCTAGTTTAACTGAAAATCAGCAACTCTAGATCACCCAACTCAATAAAATTTATATTGTAAAACAAGTAACATAAATTAAACAAACAAACCCTTTGATGAATTACACTAAAAATTTGCACTAAAAGCACAAGAAAACATGAAATCAAAATCCTGATGTAAATTAAAACGAGAAAACCTAGATCTACAAAATCGGCAATGAATTGAGAAATTCTAATTGGCGCGCTAATGAGAAGCCAATTCGATCGATTTAAGGCGCATTGAGAAGCAACAGATCTCAGATCCAATCAATTGAGATGCACAAAATCACATCACAGACAAACAGAGAGATGGATAACGAGACGGAGAGTGGTTACAGACCAAAATTAAAGGCGTAACCACTGGAGGACATGAGCTGCTTGTTCGCCATGATAATGCCGACAGAGCTGACAACGTTCATCGCCCAAGCTCCCACATCGGACACCGACGAAGATTTCTTCTCGCTCTCCATCCCCCAAACTCCGAAAATCACCAAATCAGGAGATCGAGAGCGAAATCAGAACAAAAAGCACGCACTCAAGAGGGAGAGAACGCTCTTTCGCCTTTTACGCTTCAAAAAGATGGGTTTTTACGAAGCTCTCACGCATTCAATTCCTTGCTCTCTCCGCGTGCCCTCTCTGATTCCTCTCCCTCTACAACTCAAATTCAATTCCCAGTCAAATTGAGAGAAATCGCGGTTTCTTCGAAGCTTCAATGCCCAAATTGGGTGGGATTCGGAGTAGATTGAATTGTTGATTGAGTAAAAGAGGAAGAATACCTACTTTTGGTTCTTCACTCCACTTCGAGAGAGAGAGAGAGAGAGAGAGAGAGAGAGAGAGAGAGAGAGAGATTCAATGTAAAAAAGATTGGAGCTTTGAATGATTGAATCTCCTCTTCGATTTCAACTCGGTTCCCCTTTCTCTCTCTACCTCCTCGGTTTCTCTCCCTTTCTCTCTCTATCTCTTCGTTTTAAGCCCTTTTCACCAAAGTCATCATACATTGGCGATGTAATTAGGCACTTCTCTATCCGGAGTCATTGAACTTGTTTCGCAAAACTATATCTATATGTGTTCGAGGTATATCGGAGGACCTAAAAGGGTGATGTGTGTAATTGCAGTACCTACTGTGCTCATCAAAGTATTTTTTGTTTCGGAAGCAGAGTAATTTCCTCCTTGGGGAGTACTGTCGGCCTTAGATTCAGCGTCCAGACGTCATCCTCTTTGGTCCGTCTTAAGAAAGTCATCCTCTTTGGTCCGTCTTAACAATCGTCATGGTCTATGTGCGCGTGAGTGTGGTTTTTTTTTTTTTTTTTTTTTTTTTTGGTCAAGGTGGTCTCTGTGTCTTTAACAGTCAAACGGATCTTTTAACGGTAATTAATTTATCCTGCAACGCAATCAGGCATAGTGGAGGTTTAACAGCCTTCCGTGGAGTCTGTCTTGATTGTTTCATTTTAGGTTGTAGCTCTTGCAAATGTGGGTCTCTTTGGGCACAATCAGCCTTAGTGCTCATTTTTGTTTAATTTTTTTTTTAGCTTTTTCCTTTTTATTTTTGTTGAAATGTTTATGGTATTTTAACAAAAATATTTTGCAGAGTTAATTAAGTTTCTATGTTATTTGATCTTTTAATTGGCCCACAAAGTGTGTGAGTTTAGTCAAATTGATATATCTTCTCTTATCCCCTATGACAAATAAAAAGGAAAAAGCTCATGTGATGAGAAGAATATACATAGAGTGACGAAGATGATTTATTTGATTTAATATATAGCTATATAGTCAATTAATTATATCATCATCTCTGCAATGCACGACTAGTGTCTCCTTAACAACATAATGGTATGTGAGGTGTATTTCATGTGGGCATCTGTAGAACCTTTATTCTTTGAAGCTTAGCTGGTACTACCCGTGTGAGATTTTCTTGATTAATTGGTTGCTGACAATTAATTAGGACCCTTATAATGAAGAAGCTTTTTTCTTTTTCGTTAGGGGCTGAAAATAGCCATGATCAAGACCTAACTAGTTTTTAAATGTCAGTCAGTACAAATCATGCATATGATTTACTTGTTTTTGTTAGGATGATTGAAGTGATTATTAATTTAATATTGATTGCATATGACTTGAATATGTACTAAGCATCGAATTATATGTCGCAGCGATGCATGATCTAGAAAAACCAATGCAACTAATGAGTCTTGCATATATGCATGATTTTATGGACCTCTTTTGAAATCAAATATGGATTTTTATTGGTTAGGTAATAGAGATAGCAAAAAATAATATTTATAGGCTATCCAAATTAAGAGAAGATTAGAAACAAGACATAAGCATGTAAAATATATTGAGGACGATAAATCAAAATGTTTTACCGCGTGAAGATGATATTATGGAGAGATGGTGAAGCTACTTCCATAGTTTGTTTATGATGGCCAAGTTGATATCATAATATATGAAAACTCACACCAAGAAAAAAATGTAAATTATACACGCAATATTAGGATCTCGGAAGTTAAAGAGGCATTGAAAAATATGAAAATAGGAAAAACATGTGGCTTAAACAAAATACACATATAGGTTTAGAAATGTTTATGAGAAATTGGATTAATTTGGTTAACAAAACTTTTCAACAAAATTTAAAATCAAAACAAATGTCAATGAATTAGAGAAGAAGCATGCGCTTGTATCTATCTTCAAAAAAAAAATGAGACATTCAAAGTTGTTTAAATTATAAGGGAATTAAACTTATAAGTCAAACTTTGAAACTTTGAGAGGGGGTAATTAACAATGGGTTAAGAAGAGAAACAACAATATTAGATAATCTATTCAGCTTCATGCGAGAAGGTCAATTATAGAGGTGATTTTTCTTGTAAAAATATTGATGGAAAAATATAGAGAAAAAAATTATCTTCATATGATATTTATAAATTTAAACGTTGCATATGATAGAGTTCCTCGAGTTATTCTTTGGTGGGTTCTAGAAAGAAAATGAGTACATGCAATACATAAACACTATTAAAGATATGTATGAAGAAGTAGTAGCGAGTATCAAGACATTTAGAGGAACCACACAAAAGTTTTTCATTAGAATAAGACTATATCAAGGATCGGCTTTAAGCCAATATCTCTTTACTAAAGTTATGGACGAACTAACTAGGCATATTCAAGATGATATACCATGGTGTATAGTATTTACAAATTATATTGTCTTAGTGGACAAAACAAGAGATGAAGTGAATATGAAATTAGAACTGTGAAGGAATACATTTGAATCTAAAGGCTTTAAGTTGAGTAAGACGAAGACCAAATACATGCATTGTGAGCTTAGATATACTAACATCGAGATGATGAAGTGGTAAAATTAGGGGAGATAGAAGTTCCTAAAGCGAACTACTTTAGATATCTATGATCAATTAAACAAAGTGATGACAATATCGAGAATGATGTCACACATAGAATTCAAGCTGGATGGAAGAAATGGAGGAGTGCGCAACATGTGTGATATGTGATCGAAATATGTTTACCAAGTTAAAATAAAAACTTTATAGGACCGCAATTAGGCCAACTATGCTCTATGGAAGTATATGTTGTGCGGTAAAACAACAACAATTACATAAAATAAATGTAACAAAAATAAAGATGCTTAGGTGGATGTTTGGTAAAACCCGTAAAGATAGAATAAAAAATACAAAAATTTAAGGAAAAGTATGAGTAGCAACAATTGAAACCAACATTATGGAAGGGTGGTTGCAATGGTTCAGACATCTGCAAAGACTCCTTATAAATGCTCTCACTAGAAAACTTAACCCAATCAAAATTGAAGAAATTCGAGAGGTAGGAGTAGACCGAAATTAACTTAGGACGTAAAAAATTAGAAGGGACTCAAATGATTTTGAAAGTTTACCATCAATTACACTAAATTGAGCACAATGGAAGAATTTGATCCATGTAGCCGATTTCAATTAATTTAAGGTTGAGGCTACATGTTGTTGTTGTTGTAATGATACTTGCTATACTGTTGTAAAAATAAAGAGGGTTGCATCGCAAGTATGCATGATTTTGTGGACCTCTTTTGAAATCAAATTGATGCTTAAGGGTTTCCTTAAGTGATTTTAATCTTTGAACATTTTGTTCAAGCCCATTGAAGGACTTCAATGAAATTTCATATCACTCAATAAAGTGTACCTATGTGCATGTTTACAATACTAAACTTTTTGATCAAGCCCATTGAAGGACTTCAATGAAATTTCATATCACTTCATAAAGTGTATCTATGTGCTGTTGGAACAAAAGATTAGTGTGTCTTGTTCTATTGTTTTGAAGAGAAAACATTTTAGTCCCACATAGGAGAACAACAAAACACTTTCATACTCTATAAGTGAAAGCAACTTAACACATTTTGTTTGGGACAAAGGGACAACGAGTTAGGGACCCATATTGGGTGCGCATTGGTGCACATGGGTATTGAGTGACCCATATATTTTTATGTCAAAGATGGGCCTTGGGCCTTTGGGCTTTGACTTGGTTGGCTAGGATAAACATAATT
The DNA here is from genome assembly GCA_039657365.1 of Stephania yunnanensis. Classification (NCBI taxonomy): domain Eukaryota; kingdom Viridiplantae; phylum Streptophyta; class Magnoliopsida; order Ranunculales; family Menispermaceae; genus Stephania; species Stephania yunnanensis. The sequence goes on along the minus strand of CM077585.1, from coordinate 43,611,214 downwards.
TTATTTTTACTACTTAGTCTTTTTAATTTCGAGATTGATCAAAACATTAATTAATTTTTGTTTTAATCAACTGTTTTACAGTTAATACAGTTGAAATGTGTTAACAGTTGTGACTTTTGAACCCTAACAGGTTTATTAATTCCAAAATTAAAGAGGTGTGTTGTTTGAAGACATCTTTTAAACATCTATTTATGTCTTACTCAAACATCGATTACTTACTTAATTATTTTTGAAATATTATTATTGCGAGAGATAAGAAGAGTACAGTTGGCAGACTTCCAAATTTTGGTGATCTTAGAGTTTGGAAGAGCAATAATCTGGTTGATCTTAGGGACAGATTTCTGAAGAGGTTTTATAATCAAATCATGGAAACAATTATGTCTTAGGACATTGCGAAAATCGCAAGCCTCCGGTTATAATTTTATTTGTTTATTTAGTTCTATCTTAATTTATTTTAATTTCGTTTTGTTTATAATATTAATATATCATTACAGATTGTTTGAAATAACAATCTAAGACAAAATTACTTCTCTATTTGAGAAAAACAAAATTTAAGATTTGATTCATAATTTCTGAGATATTGTTTTGCTATGTTGCATTTCAAAAGTTTTGAAAGATGGCAGAAGTATAATCGAGTTCAAACAACTCTAAGAAGCGTAAGTTCAAAAGGATGGACTTTAATAGGTGGCAACAAAAGATGTTCTACTTGACAACCATCAACCGACACGGGTGCTACAAGGCACATATGTGGTGACAAAAGTCTATTTTCAACCTTTGAAGACATCATCAGTGATAAAAACTCTACATGGAGAATTCATCAACTTCAGTGTCAAAGGGAAAGGAAAAGTCTTGTTGAGATTTATTTAGGGAAAAATTCTTACTTTACTTGATGTCTTGTATGTTCCTGAAATAAGGAATAACTTAATTTGGGGTCCCCTCCTTACTAAAAAGGGATTCAAACTTGTATTTGAGTCTGAAAAGTTTGTACTAAGTAAGGGTATTGACTATATATGTAAGGGGTACTTAGCCGATTGCATTTTCAAACTGAATGTAATGGTTACTAATGTTTTTGAATAAAATGAAATTTTCTGTTTATATCGTGGATTCATATGATATTTGGCATGCTAGATTAAGACATGTAAACAATAGATCCATACATGGGATGGTAAATCTGAATTTATTGACTAAGTTAAATATTAATTTTAAGCAAAAATGTGAAATATTCACTGAATCGAAGTTTGCTAGAAAAGCTTTTATGCCAATTTAGGAAAGGTCAAATGAATTGTTGAATTTTAATTCATAGTGACATTTGTGATTATAAATCAACTCCTACACGTGGTGGGAAAAATTACTTCATCATTTTTATTGATTGTAGTAAATATTGCTATGTCTATTTGATTAAAACCAAAGATGAAGCTTTTGATATGTTCATGATATATAAAGCAGAAGTGAAAAATCAATTAGACAAAAATATAAAGTCAATTAGAACAGATAGAGGTGGAGAATACGAGTCCATTGAATTTGCTGAATTTTGTAGTGAACATGGAATTATACATCAAACTATGTTACCATATATACCTCGACAGAATGGTATTGCGAAGAAGAAGAATAGAACTTTCAAAGATATGATAATCTATGTTAAATAAGTTAGGGCTTCCATATAATATTTGGGGTAAAGCACTACTTAAAACAAATTATAATCCGAATAGAATTCCATTTAAGAAGACAAATAAGTCTGCTTATGAAATATGAAAAGGAAGAGTTCCTTCATACAAAATTTTGAAAGTATGGGGTTGTTTAGCAAAAGTTCATATTCCTATTACTAAAAGAACTAAGTTATGCCTAAAACTATAGACTGTGCATTTATTGGTCTTGCTAACAATAGTTCTACATATAGATTTTTGGTAATTAATTATGCAATTAGTGATATTCATGCTAATACTATTATTGAATTTGTGGATGCACAATTTTTTGAAGGAATATTTTCTTATAAAGAAGAAAAATCGAGCACAACGAACAAGAGAATTCAAGAAGAATCGTCCACTTCTAGTGTTCCTGAATTAGATATGGAACCAAGAAAGGGGAAGAGAACGAGAGTTCCAAAATGTTTTGGACCAGATTTTATTAATCTTTTGACTGAAGCAGAACCATAAACATATAAAGAAGCTATGACTTCTAGTGAAGCTGTTTTATGGAAATAATTCATAAATAGTGAAATAGAATCCATTTATGAATAACCATACATAGGAATTGATTGATTTATCTCTTGGTAATAAACAATAGGTTATAAAATGGATTTTCAAAAGAAAATTAAAAGCTGATGGGTCGATTGATAAATATAACGCACATTTAGTTGCTATAGGATATTGATAAGAAGAAGGGTTGGACTATTTTGACATTTATTCTCTAGTTTCAAGAATCACATCTATTAGGATGTTAATTTCAATTGCAACCATATACAGTATAGAAATACATCAAATAAATGCAAAAACAACATTTTAAATGGAGAATTAGATAAAGAAATTTACGTGGAACAACTCGAAGGATTTGTAGTTAAAGGTCAAGAAAATAAAGTCTGTAAACTTGTTAAGTCTTTATATGGACTAAAATAAGCACTGAAACAATGGCATGGAAAATTCGACCATGAGGACTTAGGTCAAGCAGATGTCATTTTAGCAATTCAAATTAAAAGAAATGATAACAGATACATCCTTACTCAATCTCATTATGTTGAGAAAATATTAAAGAAGTACAATCAATTTGATTGTAAACCAGCTCCCACTCCATTTGATGCAAATTGTAAACTGAAGAAAAATACAAAAAGTGCAATTTTTCAATTGGAGTATTCTCAAGTAATTGGGAGTTTGATGTACTTGATGAATTCTACAAGACTTGACATTGCTTATGCAGTTAGTAGGCTAAGTAGATACACAAGCAACCTAAATGAAGGTTTTTGGGAATCATTGACTAGAGTATTAAGGTATTTAAAATATACTTTATATTAAGGATTACATTATATAGAATATTCACCAGTACTTGAAGGTTATACTAATTCTAACATGATTTTTGATAAATATAGAAACTAAGTCAATGAGTGGATATATATTTACTTTGGGAGGAGCTACAATTTCATGGAAATCAACAAAGCAGTCGTGTATAGCATGTTCGATAATGGAATCAAGATTTATAGCCTTGGATAAAGGTGTTGTCAAAACTTTTAGCCTTGGATAAAGTTGTTGAAAAAGCAAAATGGCTATGAAACTTTCTAAAAGATATTCCATTATGGTCAAAACCAATATCATCAATACATATACATTGTAATAGTATGAAAGCACAAACTAAAGCCCAAAATAATGTATATAATGGTAAATCAAGACATATAAGGCGCCAACATAATACTATAAGACAATTACTATCAACAAGAGTAATTAGTATAGATTATGTAAAGTCAAAGGAAAGTATTGCAGATCCTATGACAAAAGGCTCATTAAGAGACCAAGTCATGTTGTTATTGAGGGGAATGAGTTTGAAGCCTATAAAATGAGTTAAGTCTGGCGGAAACCAAACATGATTGATTGGAAATCCCATGTTTTAGGTTCAATAAGCAAATTGGTTAGATGAGACTTAAAGTAGAACACACTTTTACTCATTCCTAAGATGATATAATGTGTGTTGTGAAGATGTTAAGGGTATATTTTACATTTAATGACAACAAAAATGTCACTTATTTGATAGTAAATGTGGAGTCACGTTTATGAGAACAAGATAGGCTAAACTCTCGAAAGCTATCATGAAATCGGAATGAGTCCAGGATCAAAATGGACAAAAATGAATAAACTGTACTTTAATTATTGTGACATGCGTAAGGCATATTGTATCGATTTACTACACAAAGTGAATAGTTCAAGATCTTTTATATCCACTACATCACTAAGTAAGTCCGATATGTTTTACTAGGGTAAAGTTCAAGTCTTTTAGAAACTTTTCCTGACAACATAACATAATACTTCTTTCTCTTGTGTTTTATGATTTTAATTATGTTTGAAAGCCAAATTCGAATAGAAATGTAGGGTTACATAATGTTTTTTATTCAAAAGTGGGGTATTCTTGGAACAAAAAATTAGTGCGTCTTATTCTATTGTTTTGAAGAAAAAATATTTTCAATACAAAAATGTACCAGATTAACGATGGAAAATCCTGTCGCTGTTCCGGTACGACCCATCGTTATAACATGTTAACGACGGGGTCATGATTTTTCTTATTGCTAAAAAAATCAGAGAAGGGGTGTTAGTAATAGCGATGGCGTGCATACGCTATTCTCGTCGCCAATACCCGTTACTAATTTGGACATGTGTTTTTGGTCAAAACACATTTTGTGCCACGTCACCAATTTGGCGACGGGTCCTATCGCTAATCCTCATCGCCATTGTGACACGTGGTTGTTAAACCAACCACGTGAGTGGGAATTAGCGACGGGAGGCCGTCGCTAATCAATTAAGTTTTTCTGAAAAAAATATTTTTAATTTTCTGATATTCAAAATATGTAAAACATTTAATTTTATTAAAATTAATATAAAAATAATAATTCTTATTTTAAAATATTATAAAACATTTTATTATAAAATGAACATTTTTTAATTTCATTGAAATTAATATTAAAATGAGTTGTTTTAAAATAATAGTATTTATTTTTAAATTAATATTAAAATTTAATAATTATTTTTAAAACTTTATTAAAAATTTCAATTATAAAGAGAACATATTTTAGTTTTATTAAAATGATAATTATGATTTTAAACATTATAAAACAATTTAATCATAAAAGTTTTTTATGTTTTTCTTTTGGTGAAAGAAACAATCAATTTATTTGGAATAACAATTATGCAAATAAATATAAGTAAATTAAACTAAATAATTGAAGTAAATAAAGAACTAAATGAAATAAATATAACAAAATAAAGTTACAATTATAAAATGTACAAAACAAGATAAAAAAGTATGTGTGAGTGCCAAATATAAAATCCAAAGTGTATACCGCAGTGAGAACTCAATCATCGGGGTCGTCGTCGGTCTCTGAGTCATTAGGAACGTCTCTTGGAGGCGCGAATGACATATCAAATTTGTCCATTAGAGCGTGCTCCATGCGACCTAACTGTCTATGCACCTCTTGCAACTCATCATGGTTTAAGGTATTATCCTGCATAACCTGTAGATGATTTGTATGCATCTCCTTAATGTCCATCCTCAGCAGCTCGATGGGCTTATCATAAGCAGAAAGAGGCCAAGAAGATCCAGATCCAACTCTAGTACCAGCTCCAGCATGTCTACGCCGTGACCACGATGGTGTCCACCTTAATCCATATGTTCATCCTTTGTCGTCACGCTCCACGACGGACAAATATAACTCGATTTCATCAATAACGTGTCAGGCTGCGACTGTGTGAGATCAATTCGTCTGTTGCGTATCGCCGTCTAAATTAAGAATTAAAACATTTACAGGTCATATATATAAGTCATTGATACCTATCATTAATTAACCAAACAAGATTTTAAAACAAAACTATTTTCTTAAGACAATCTTCTCTACTCTCTAATCAAGGAAAGTTACGCCGTTATGATCTTAGGTATGGAAGTATATGCATAACTCCAAAGCAGTCGGGGGTCGACCTAACTTCTCCTCTTACAAAACATATATTTAAAGAGGATTAAGTTTGAGACTTAATTATATTATATACATATATAAACTTATTTACCATAACTTACCAACTTCTCTACGTTCTGATAAATAGATATGAAACCACATGTATGCACTGCTACCCCCCGTACCGGGTCCCTCTGTCTCTGTTCCCTGATTCTTACTTGCTCGCTCTAACTTTTTTTTGAATTTAGGGGTGGACCACATCTTTTTATAGTGCTCGAAGATCTAAGTAGATACATGTGCCGACTTTTTATCTTTGGAGCACATCTTGCTAATGAAATCGACAAACCGAGTGGCAATTTGCCTATTGTATGCATCTCTAATAGCGCCGCCATTTGATGGCTCCTAGTCGAATGAAAGCTATAAGAAAAAAATATTAAAATCTAAATCATTAAAAAAGGATAATGGATTAAAGATGGGAAAACTCGCCACTAATCCGGTATTTCCCGTCGATATCCCGTGTTAGCGACGGGAAACCTCGTCACAAACCTGGTCGTCGCTAATTTTTTTAGCGACGGCGTGTCAGGTTTGGCTACGAGATCCCGTCACTAATCCTTTCGCCACTCCCCGTCGCAAATGTGTCACGTGGTTTCGGTCAAAACTTTTTTGACTACGTCATGTGGACAATTAGCCGTTGAAACCCTAACGCCAATGACGCGTGTCGTGCGTGCCAAATATAACCCGTAAAAGAGTTACCAACCGCAAGGGTGTAGTAGTGGTAAATACTGGGTCGAATCCGCAGGACTTGTGTTTACTATGAGTTAACTAAATATGGGGGTTTTCAAGAAAATCAATAAAGTAATTAGTTAAACTAGCAATAATGAAAAGTTCACACAAATTAATAGTGAAAAGTTCACCCAAATCTCCAGTTCCACAAATCAGAATCAAGATTCAATAGCATTCAATGGTCCTCAATCTCTCCCAAAAAAAATATTAATTAAATTTCTCCTAGATTAGTGATGGAAAATCGACATCCGCCGAAATTCTTAATTCCCCTAATTTTGATAATCAGGACATCCGCCACTAATTTCCCTAATTAATGTATAACCCTAGACATCCGCCAATAAGGTTTAATACACTAACCGCATTAATATAGATCTATGGGATCACTAATCCTAGATAACTTAGGACGCGTCCGCTCCCGATTTAACCTAGATTTAACATTCTAGATTCAATTGTTTGTTACACGGATACTAATATTCCAAATAACGATAGATTATCAACCTAAAAGCATGCACAGGCCTCATACATACCATAAATCTAAATCACAATAATTAAATCAACAACAATGAAATAAGAGAAATTAAATTAATTTAAATAATAAAATAAAAAGATCTCACATAGAATGCCATGAATCCATGATTCCGACTTGCTTCCCTTCGATTTGGGCGAGAAAAAGAAATTAGCCGGACATTGTCTTCAAAAATCACTACTAAAATTAATTGAACTCTCTCTAATAACTAATTAATTCCTCTATTAATAATACCAAGGTTTCTAATATATAGAAATACTTCAAATTGGTCTAGGATACTAATTTTAGGGGTTAAGTATGTGACTCGTGCGTCGAAGAGCATCGTAGGGCTGTTTTTAGCTAAAAAAACCGACTCGCCATGTGTCAATAGCCGATTGGTCGTTTTTCTGTCGCGCCAAGTGTCCGCACCGTATTGGACCGCCAGCCACCGCATGTGTGTTGTCGCCGCATCATTCGGTCTTTCTATTTTGTGTTTGCTTGACGAGGCTCCACGTGGCGCTGCGTGATTAGTGAACAAATTGTTGATGACTCTTATGGACGAATGGGTCGCCGCCACGTGGCTCCCACGTGGCACGGAAGAAATCGCGCTCTCGACCGAAAAAGCGGGAGTTTGAACTGCCGCGCATCACGAGGCGGATCGACGGCTACTGCGAAGCGTGATGATTGGCTTGCGATCTTGACGCGCGTACGCGTGGCATCTCCCGATTGGTCCCCACTGTTCGTTCGGCGCGTGACATGGCGTCGTCGATTCGCCGAACGTTTCGTTGGCTATTCGACACATCCGACATCCGATTTCTATAAATAAATACTCCATTTTGAGTATTTTTCCGCCACGAATTCAACCGCGCAGTCCGTTTCACCTAAAAATGACCAAAAAATATAATTAAATATATATTTTAAATACTTTTAATAAATAAACATATTAAAATAGACTAATAAATACCTATAAATACCGACTTATCAAATACCCCCAAACTTAAGACTTTGCACGTCCCGAGCAAAGGTGTAAATGACAACACAAACTAAACTAGACTCCTAATATAGTAATGTACTGACTCGACTAATCCTATACCCGACCCAAATTCATGGAGTTCCTTTGGTTTACATAGTCACCAAATTAACAAGTAACTCAGAAAATTTCAGAGTTATGATATGTCGAGCCTCGCAACCCAAACACAATTAAGATCTCACTTTCAAAACATAGAGTTGGTCAATACAAAGGCCATCAACTAATCACAAGTTTTATTGGTCTATACATTCAAGCACACAAGTTCAAAATATTACTTAATATAGTGAAAGCACTCGAACTAAATCTTTTATTTGAGGAGTTTCACAACTTCCTTTTATTCTTTATTCATTTTTTCATTTTTCATTTATTTTTTTTTTCTCCAATTTTTTTTTTTTTTCAATTAATACGGTCCCTGCTCCATTTCCTGCGGACCGATTTCCTCACTTTTTCCCACCAAAAGTTTCCCTGCTCCATTTCCTATGGAAACTTGTAGGACACTCTATTTTAAGAAACTCCTGTTAGTACTTCTCACTTTCACTATAATCAAGCGAATCCCCCAATGTGGATTAAAATAATACAACTTGCATAAATTTGACCGTTTACTCATTTTCGTTATCTAGCACTAAGTCCAACCATCATCTAAGTCTCTAATTATGAAATCATAAAAATGCAGAGCTACGAACTTGATTGAGTGTTTCTCCTAATTTTCTCTAAATTTCAAGTTAAAAAGGCAACTGTAATTTACTCATCCACAACCAAAGGCATGAACAAAGTTCGGGTGACTCTAAAATAAATAAAACATACTAAATATATACATGAAAGTGTATCAATTCCTAATGAATGAGAAAGGAATGTGAATAGACAAGAAATGAAAGAAATGGAAGAAATGATATAAAACACCACCATTACCATCCAATATCCGTATATAACCGCATAATAAAAAAATTAAACGATCTCACCTGCGGTCTTTCGCAAAAAAAAATCCATCCAAAACAATCCACAATCCCTAAAACACCCCCAAACTTATTCCGAACCTTGTCCTCAAGGTTCAAAACAAGTCAAGGAGTCCACACGTAGAAAACAAACAAGATGGTGAAAGAATATGATAGAGATAAAACAAAGGAAATGATACAAAGTCATGTAAAATACTAAAAAAAAAAAAATGAAAATAAGTAAACTAAATAATACTTATCAAAGTTTGGGCTGCCTCCCAATAGCGCTTTTGGTTAAAGTCGTTAGCTCGACTTGGTCGGAGTCTATCAATCAATATAGAATGGCGTTGCCAGTGAAACGACCTCCACATCATGGCTCGGGAAGTCTTCATAGAAGATCTTCAATCTGTGGCCGTTCACCTTAAACACATTACCGCCTCCATACTCGAATCTCCACTTGCTCAGTGATCATACACTACGTCACAATATATGGTCCCGTCCACCTCGATCTCGGCTTACACTGCAAAAATCTTAAGACGTGATCGAAATAAAAGTACTTTCTGACCAACACGGAAAGATTTACTAGAGAGATTGCTATCATGGAACGCTTTCGTTTTTTCTTTATAAATCCGCGCATTTTCATATGCGTCGTTCCTGATTTCCTCCAACTCTTGGAGAGTGAGCTTTCTCATTTCCTGCTTCATCGAGCTTCATATTAAACTGTTTCACAGCCCAGTAAGATTTATGCTCGAGCTCGACTGGCAGGTGGCAAGCTTTACCAAACACAATGCGATATGGGGACATCCCAATTGGCGTTTTAAAAGCCGTTCGGTAAGCCCAAACCGCATCATCAAGACGTGCACTCCAATCTCTACGAGTTGGATTCACCGTCTTTTCAAGATGGATTTGATTTCTCTATTAGATACCTCTGCCTGGCCACTCGTTTGGGGATGATATGCTGTAGAAGTCCGATGAGTGACATTATATCTCCTCAGAAGGTTTTCAACCATACGGTTGCAGAAGTGAGTGCCTCGATCACTGATCAGGGCACGTGGGGTACCAAACGTTGCGAAAATCCTCGATTTGAGGAATTCACATACCACTTTAGAATCATTAGTGCGTGTAGCCTTAGCTTCCACCCACTTAGACACGTAGTCCACTGCCAAAAGTATGTAAACATTACCAAATGACACTGGAAACGGTCCCATAAAGTCTATACCCCATACATCAAATATCTCGCAAATATGAATCGGGGTAAGTGGCATTTGGTCTCGATGACTAAGGTTACCAGTTTTCTGACAGTTAGGACAAGTCTTGGTAAACATGTATGAGTCATGAAAAATAGTGGGCCAGTAAAACCCACTCTCAAGAACTTTCTAGGCTGTCCGACGAGGACCGAAGTGGCCACCGCAGGCGTAAGTATGACAAAAAGTCAGAATGGAATGGCTCTCAGTCTGCGGAACACAACGCCTGATAACCTGGTCGGAGCAAAATTTCCATAAGTACGGGTCATCCCATACATAGTATTTAGCATCGCTCCTTAATTTATGCTTCTGAGCCTTCGAAAGGTGAGGAGATAACTCACCATGCATGAAATAGTTCACCAAATCGGCGTACCAGGGGAGATCCTCCATAATGGCATAAATGTGCTCGTCGGGGAAATCATCCATAAGAGGGGTAGGACTATCAACATTTTTAAGTCTGCTGAGATGATCTGCAACTAGATTCTCTGCACCACTTTTATCTTTGATTGTGATGTCAAACTCTTGTAGTAGGAGTATCCATCTAATGAGCCTAGGTTTGGCATCCTTTTTGCTCATCAGGTACTTCAAGGCAAAGATGATCGAGTAAATGATAACCTTAGTACCCAAGAGATAAGGCCGAAACTTCTCAAGTGCGAAGATAACGAAAGAAGGAGCTCCTTCTCAGTAGTGGTGTAGTTCATCTGAGCCGCCTCTAGAGTACGAGAAGCATAGGAAATGACATGTGAAGCTCTCCCGACTCTCTGTCCTAAGACTGCACCCACTACATAATCACTAGCATCACACATAATCTCAAATGAGAGCTCCCAATTAGGGGCCTGAATCACCGGTGTGCTAGTAAGTGATTGTTTCAGTGCATCAAATGCACTCTTACATGCCTTGTCAAATTCAAAAGGTATGTCCTTTTGAAGTAGACGACATAGTGGCTGTGCGATTTTTGAGAAGTCCTTGATGAAACGACGGTAAAAACCAGCGTGTCCAAGGAAAGATCGAATCTGTCGCACAGTCGTAGGGTAGGGAAGTTTCTTGATAACATCAATTTTAGCTTGGTCTACCTCTACGCCTCTAGCAGAGACAATGTGTCCCAAAATAAGACCTTGGTCCACCATAAAATGACACTTTTCATAGTTCAGAACCAAGTTCTTCTCGATACATCTGCTGAGAACTTTTGTCAGATTGTTGAGACAGCTATCGAATGAATCACCGTAAACGGTAAAGTCATCCATGAAGACCTCAATGAAATGCTCAACAAAATCGGAAAAGATACTCATCATACACCTTTGAAAGGTGGCAGGGGCATTGCATAACCCAAAGGGCATGCGCCGATAGGCAAAAGTGCCAAACGGACAAGTAAAAGTCGTATTTTCCTGGTCTTCAGGCGCTACCGGTATCTGATGAAAATCGGAATAACCATCAAGACAACAGTAATGAGAACGACCAGCTAGTCTCTCCAACATCTGATCAATGAATGGTAGGGGAAAGTGATCCTTCCTGGTGGAAGCATTTAATTTCCTGTAGTCGATGCACACCCGCCATCCATTTTGAATACGGGTTGGAACCAACTCACCATATGAATTGGTGACTACTGTGACCCCCGTTTTCTTAGGAACCACCTGGATAGGGCTTACCCATTTACTATCAGAGATGGGGTAAATGACACCAGCATCAAGGAGCTTCATTATCTCCTTCTTCACTACATCCATCATGAGCGGATTGAGCCTCCTCTAGGCTTCCCTCGTAGGTTTCGACCCTTCTTCCATATATATATGATGCATGCAAGTGGAAGGGCTTAAACCTTTGATATCCGCTATGGTCCACCCAATAGCTTTGTTTAAACTCCCTGGAGTACTCGAAGGAGCCTCTCTTCCTCTAATCGTGTAAGTTTGGATGATATGATCACGGGGAGTGTGCCATTCTCACCCAAAACATGTACTTTAAGTGCTCGGTAACGACTTCAGGCTCAAGTGTAGGAGCTTTAACCAAAGAGGGAGAAAGTTCGGAGTTAGAAGTAGGTAACTCCAAATAATGGACTATTGGGGGCAGGGGTTGGATTGAATCCAACTCGAAAACAACATCTTCGATATCAGTATCGAAGGTCAGATCACTCTCGTGGATTTGAGTAGTGTCGAGATGATGCTCTAACACTACTTTAACTTTATCACCGCCACTCGTGAGTAAGGTCTCACTCAACAAGTGGATCCACACTTGTCCATGGTGCATACCACGAGAAGACACATCACTTTGGGTATCGCATCGCATCATAGATGTTAAACTTGATGACTTCACCATCAGACTCCATGGTAAGGGATCCATCATCAACATCTATCTTCGTCTTCGCCGTTTTTAAAAACGGACGTCCAAGGAGTACTGACGAAGCTTTAGGGAATGACTCTTCTTTCATATCGACCACATAGAAGTCAGCAGGAAACACAAACTCGTTCACTCGGACTAGAACGTCCTCGAGAACACCGACAGGTCTGACAACGGAACGGTCTGCTAACTGAATGACAATACCAATCTCCTCTAATGGGCCTGCATGCAATGTCTCATAAATGGACAATGGCATGACATTAATGGAAGCGCCAAGGTCGCACATAGCCCTCTGAATGCTTACATCACCTATAACACAAGGTACTGAGAACATCCCAGGATCCTTGCATTTAGGAGGCAACTTCTTTTGTAGGATAGCCGTGACGGTTTCTCCCATTTGGACTTTTTCGTTGCCTTTCAGTTTCCTTTGTTAGTGCATAGTTCCTTAAGAAACTTTGCATACCTAGGGACTTGCTTCGAGCGTCGAGGAGTGGAATATTGATTTCAACTCGCCGAAAGGTCTCGAGAATTTCTTTCTCTTCCTCCTTTTTCTTATCTAAGATGAGACGTTGTGGAAAAGGAGGTTTGACCTTAAAAGTGGGCGGTGCTTCCTTTGGAGTAGTTACCATCTGTTTAGGGGCGGACGGGGTGACTACTACCTCGCGTTCTTCCTCATTGGCCTGGTCATGGGCATTAGATGACCCATTTTGCCTTTTGGGTCCCTCCAGCTCTCTACCACTACGGAGTGTAAGCTGCGTTAGCACTCGCGTTAGGATTCAGGTAAGGTTGCGAAGGCAACTTTCCTTTATCCTCGAGACGTCCAATCTGCTGTGCATGTTGGCCCACTTGAACTTGAAGAGTTCAAACCGTCGAATTGAGTTCAATAAAGGATTTCTCGGTGGTAGCCCTGAATTGCTTCATTTCATTCATAATTTGGCTTTGTTGGCTCATAAGGGCTTTAACCATATCCTCAAGTGAGGAGGAATTAGTGGAGGGTGTAGGCAACGATTGACCTCTGGGGATGAATGTCTGATAATTCTGATTCTGAGGCCCATAACTGAAGTTTGGGTTATTCCTGGCCGTGGCATGATTATAGGTATTCCCGAATGGGACTCTAGGTGGCCCTTGGAAATGATTACCCATGGCATTGACCTGCTGATCATCATCAAAAAGTGTAGGACATTCATCGGTTGCATGATTTGTGGCGGCACAAAAGCCACAAGCTTGGACTTGCACTTTACCAGAGGAGACGAGACGTTCCACTATAGAGGTTAGGTTATCAATTTTCCGGTCGTGGAACTCGAGACATTGCTCGTAGTCGACTTCGGTAGCGAGCATCGAGATCACCATAAAGGCGTGACTGCTGTGCGATGTCCTCATACAGTTGCATCATTTGGGCTGGAGTTTTGTCACGAATATGACCCCCACACGCATTATCAATCATGCGTCGTTCTATGGGCGACATGCCAACATAAAAGAATCGAGCTATGGCCTTCTCAGATTGGCCATGCTGCGGGCAACTAGCAAGTAATCGCCTATAGCGCTCCCAATATGTACCGAATGATTCGCTCGGTCTCATTTTGATGTTGCATATATCCTTGATGAGCTTAGCAACTCTATCCTCAGGGAAATATTCATTCAAAAATGCGGTTACCATATCATTCCAGGAATTAATGCAGCCATGCGGAAGGTAGAAAAGCCATTCCTTGGCTTTATCTTTAAGGCAAAACGGAAAAGATCTGAGCTTAACCGTTTCCTCGTCCGCATTGGAGGGTTTCATTGACTTGCAAATAGAATGAAACTCCTTTAGGAAAGTGATAGGATCTTCATTCTCGCCACCATGGAAGGATGGTAGGAGATGAATGAACCCATACCTCAACTCAAAGTTTTCGGCATTATCCGGATAGTTGATGCAGAGGGGCTGTTGCGCCAAAAGAGCTTGAAGCTCTTGATTGGCGTGACCCATGGTGATTTGGTGCAATGCAGCCATGTTCAGATGATTTTGGCCTTCCTGTTGCCTAAGTTGGGTCTGTCTAGTCCACCTATGAAAAGTTCTCTCTGGTTCGGGGTCAAAAGGTAATAATGAGCCGAGAGATTGGACCGAGTGTGAGGTGTGGTAGCATAAAAAAAAAAAAAAACGAGAGGGAGAAAAAAATGGAATTCAAATAACTAAGCTAAAGAAGAAAAAAATAATAATAATAATAAATTAATTAATAATCTAACTAACAAGTAAACTAATAAAGTAATAAAGGAAAAAATAAAATAAGAAAAATAAAACGTAAACTAACACCTAAACCTAAAAACTAAAAAAAAAGTCCCCAAAAAAAAAAAAAAAAAAAACGCATGTCGTGCTAAAAACAAAACCGGTAAACTTACCAACTAAATAGATTAATAATACTAACTAACACCTAAACTCAAAGTAAAGAAATATGGGGGTTTTCAAGAAAATCAATAAAGTAATTAGTTAAACTAGCAATAATGAAAAGTTCACACAAATTAATAATGAAAAGTTCACCCAAATCTCCGCCCACAAATCGAATCAAGATTCAATAGCATTCAATGGTCCTCAATCTCTCCCAAAAAAAATATTAATTAAATTTCTCCTAGATTAGTGATGGAAAATCGACATCCGCGAAATTCTTAATTCCCCTAATTTTGATAATCGGGACATCCGCCACTAATTTCCCTAGTTAATGTATAACCCTAGACATCCGCCAATAAGGTTTAATACACTAACCGCATTAATATAGATCTATGGGATCACTAATCCTAGATAACTTAGGACGCGCGTCGCTCCCGATTTAACCTAGATTCAATTGTTGTACATTCAATGACCTGGAAGAGTTTAACCTAAATGTTTGTTATTCAATTGACTGCACATGGATACTAATATTCTAAATAACGATAGATTATCAATCTAAAAGCATGCACAGCCTCATACATACCATAGATCTAAATCATAATAATTAAATCAACAACAATGAAATAAGAGAAATTAAATTAATTTAAATAATAAAATAAAAAGATCTCACATAGAATGCCATGAATCCATGATTCCGACTTGCTTCCCTTCGATTTGGGCGAGAAAAAGAAATTAGCCTGGACATTGTCTTCAAAAATCACTACTAAAATTAATTGAACTCTCTCTAATAACTAATTAATTCCTCTATTAATAATACCAAGGTTTCTAATATATAGAAATACTCCAAATTGGTCTAGGATACTAATTTTAGGGGTTAAGTACGTGACTCGTGCGTCGAGGAGCATCGTAGGGCTGTTTTTAGCTAAAAAAACGACTCGCCATGTGTCAATAGCCGATTGGTCGTTTTTTTCTGTGTCGCGCCAAGTGTCCGCACCGTATTGGACCGCCACCGCACTGCGCATGTTGTTGTCGCCGCACCATTCGGTCTTTCTATTTTGTGTTTGATGACGAGGCTCCACGTGGCGCTGCGTGATTAGTGAACACGTTGATGACTCTTATGGACGAATGGGTCGCCGCCACGTGGCTCCCATGCGCACGAAGAAATCGCGCTCTCTCGACCGAAAAAGCGGGAGTTTGAATCGCCGCGCATCACGAGGCGGATCGATGGCTCTGAAGCGTGATGATTGGCTTGCATCTTGACGCGGCGTACGCGTGGCATCTCCCGATTGGTCCCGCACCGTTGTCCGGCGACGACGTGGCGTCGTCCGATTCGCCGAACGTTTCGTTGGCTATTCGACACATCCGACATCCGATTTCTACAAATAAATACTCCATTTTGAGTATTTTTCCGCCACGAATTCAACCGCGCAGTCCGTTTCACCTAAAAATGACCAAAAAATATAATTAAATATATATTTTAAATACTTTTAATAAATAAACATATTAAAATAGACTAATAAATACCTATAAATACCGACTTATCAGCCAATTGTCCACGTAGCTCGTAGGCAGCCACGTCGCTAAATTAGGAATTTTTTTTAAAAGTTTGATATTATATATAATATATATAATATTTATAAAATTCAAAAACTATTATATAGAATATACAAAAACAACAACAACAACAACAACAACAACAACAACAACAACAACAATAACATAGCCTCAATCCCAAATTAACTTGGGTCGGTTACATGGATCAAACTTTTCTATTGTGCTCGATTAAGTGCAATTGATGGTGAGTTTTGCAAACCATTCAAATCCCTCATAATTAATGCATCTCATGTTAAATTTGGTATGCCCCTACCTCGTCGAATTTCTACAGTTTCTATTGAGTCAAGTTTTCTAGTTGGGGCATTTGTAGGCCGTCGTCGCAGGTGACCAAACCTTCACAACTGCCCATCCCTAATCTTTGTATCAAATGGTGCTACTCCTACTTGTCTTTGAATTTATATATTTCTTATTCTATCTTTACGAGTTTTACCACATATCCACCTGAGCATCCTCATTTCTGCTACGTTCATTTTATGCCATTGTTGTTGCTTTACCGCCCAACATTCCTTTCCATAGAGCATAGTTGGCATAATTACGGTAATATAAAATTTTCCTTTTAACTTAGTAGAAACATTTCCATCATAAATCACCCCTGTTGCACTCCGCCATTTCTTCCATCTAGCTTGAATTCTATGTGTGACATCATTCTCAATGTTACCATCATTTTGTATGATTGATCTTAGATATCTAAAGTGGTTTACCTTAGGAACCTCTACTTCCCCTAATTTTACCACTCCATCATCTCGATGTCTAGTGTTTCTAAACTCATAGTGCATGTATTCGGTTTTCATCCTATTCAACTTAAAGACTTTAGATTCTAATGTATCCTTCCAGAGTTCTAATTTCTTATTCACTCCATCTTTAGTTTCATCCACTAAGACAATATCATCTGCAAATAACATACACCATATTATATCCTCTTGAATATGTCTAGTTAGTTCATCCATAACTAAAGTAAATAGATATGAGTTTAAAGTCGATCCTTGATGTAGTCCGATCGTAATGATAAATTCTTTTGTAGCTTCTCCAAATGTCTTTATACTCGTTACTACTCCATCATACATATCCTTAATAGTGTCTATGTATCTAGCATGCACTCTTTTTCTTTCTAGAACCCACCAAAGAACATCTCTAGAGATCCTATCTTATGTTTTTTCTAAATCTATAAATACCATATAAAGATCTTTTTTCTTTTCTCTATATTTTTCTAACAATCGTCTTACAAGGAAAATCGCCTCCATAGTTGACCTCCCAGGCATGAAACCAAATTGTTTCTTTGATATTGTTGTTTCTCTCCTTAGCCTATTATCAATTATCCTCTTCCAAAGTTTCATAGTGTGACTCATAAGTTTAATTCCCCTGTAGTTTGAGCAACTTTGAATGTCTCCTTTGTTTTTGAAGATTGACATAAGCGTGCTTCTTCTCCGATCCATTGACATTCGTTTTGATTTTAAAACTTTATTGAAAAGTTTTGTTAACCAAGTCAATCCAATTTCTCCTAAGCATTTCCAAACCTCTATGGGTATTTCATATGGGCCACATGCTTTCCCTATTTTCATTCTTTTCAATGCCTCTTTAACTTCTGCAATTCTAATATTGCGTGTATAGTTTACATTTCTTTATTGGTATGAGTTTTCATCTATTATAGTATCAACTTAGCCATCATTAAATAAACTATCGAAATAACTTCTCCATCTCTCCTTAAGATCATCATCGCGCGTTAAAACATTTTGATTTTCGTCCTTAATACATCTTACATGACTTATGTCTTGTTTCTTTTTATCTCTTAATTTGGCTAGCCTATATATATATATTTTTTTTTTTTTTTTCGGCATTTCTATTACCTAACCTTGTATATAGATCTTCCATGAAATTTGTTTTAGCTTGACTAAATATTTTTTTAGCTTGTTTTCTAGCTTCTCTATATTGATTGTACGCATCTTCATCTTGACACTTAGGTATTTTCCTATACATTTCTCTTTTAGTCTTATTTGCTTGTTGGACATCCTCGTTCCACCACCATGTTTCCTTCTTTGGAGGTCCCAAGCCCTTAGATATACCTAATATGTTTGATCCCACTCTCCTTATGCAAGTACTCATTTCTAGCTACATTGTATTAGCATCTAAGTCAAGATTCCAAACATTTTCCTTTAGTAGTTTTTCTCTAAACTCTACTTGTTTACTATGTTTTAGGTTCCACCACTTTATTCTACGGTCGCTAACTCTTTCATTCATATTATGTCGTCGTGTTAGCTTAATATCAAGTACTACTACATTATATATAATATAGTATTTTAAAATCTAAGATTAAATATTTAAAATATATAATTTATTTATAAATATTATATATTAAAAAATTTATTAAAATTTATTAAGTTTTAAATTAAATTAAATTTAAATATTTAAAATATTTAACTATTATATATTTTTTATATAAATGAAAAAAACTATAATATATAATATTTAAAATTTTTATTAAATTATTTTAATTCAATTAAAATTAAATTTTAAATGAAATTTTCTAAATAATATTATTTATAAATAGTATTTAAATTTAAAAATTCTTTATAAAACTTTATTATAAATTATTATAAAAATAATTTATTTTAATCTATACTATATAATTTATTCGGAATGACTATAAGGACAGGAGAATTAAAGGAAATTAAAGTTAACAGCTAAATCCATCAACCAAAATGAATTAAATACAACAAAAAAGTTAATTACTAGTATGAAAATGTACAAAACAAGATATGAACAACCTAAGGCTAAATATACAATAAAGTCAACTCAATCGTCGAGATCGTTGTCGATCTTTGAGTCATCAGTGGGAATATCTCTCAGAGGCCCTGACACGAATGAAATCTCAAGTATATCCATTAGAGCCTGCTCCATGCGATGCAACTGGCCTTGGACCTCTCGCGACCGATTTTGGGTTAGAGTGTGATCCTGCATAACCTTAAGAATGTGTGTCCGCATCTCCTGGAAGTCCCTCCGCAAAAGCTCGACGGACTCATTATGAGAAGAAATAGGCGGAGAAGATCAATCTCCATCTCCACCTCCAGCTCTTCCTCCAGCTGTAGCATGTCTGCACCGCTACCCCGACGGTGTCTACCCTAGTCCATATGTTCGTCCTTTGTCGTTACGCTCAACGACGGACAAATATAGCTCAGTCTCATCTATCAGGGTGTCAGCTCAATCCGCATACATTGGATCGCCGTCTAAATTAAGAATTAAAACATTTACAAGTCATTAATACCTATCACTAATTAACCAAAATTTCAAAAACAAAACTATTTACTTACGTCGATCTTCTCTACTCTTGAATCGAGGAAAGTTACGGCGTCATGATCTTTCGTATGGAAGTATAAACACGACTCCAAAGCAGTCGGAGGCCAACCAACTTCTCCACCTACAAAACTTATATTTTAAAAGGATTAAGTTTGAGTCTCCCTAATTAATTTGGGACCGAGGCTATGTTGTTGTTTTTGTTGTGTAAGTTTGAGACTAAATCCATGTATATATATATATATAAACTTATTATAACGTAACTTACCAGCCTCTCCGAGTGCTGATAAATAGATATTGAGCCACCAGTATGCACTGCATTCCTTGTACCGGGTCCCTTTTCTCAGTTCTCCGATTTTTACTTGCTCGCTCTGATTTTTTCTTAAAATCAGGGGTGGACCACATCTTCTTACAGTGGTCGAAGATCTCGGTAGATACATGTGCTAGCTTCTTATCTTTCAAGCACATCTTGCTAATAAAATTAGGATACCGAGTGGCAATCTTCATATCGTACACCTCTATAATAGCTGCGTCATCCGATGACTCCCAGTCGAATGACAATTATAAGCAAAAAATAATAAAACTTTAAATTTGTCTATAAATATTTTTCAATTATTGTTTGTAAATCCTATGTAAATGAAACAACCTTAACTTAAACAACTTTAGCTTCCATTGATTTTAGTAAATATCTCACATGTGCTGCGGAACATGCTCCCAAAAATAACCATCCTTGTGCCGGGAGTGTTTGTATGCCTTAATCATCTCCCGGGCATCTCTGTCAAACAGGTGTAATTCCCGTCCACTAAATTGAAAATAAGGCGTTAGACCAAGTTTATAAGAAATAAGTAAACATAAAACTTCGTACATATACTTACTATCTATCATCTTTTACGACCAATAATATCCACCCTGAGGGTTGACTAATAGTAATGCTTCATCGTCATCCACGTGGGGCCGTACCTATGGACTAGTCACTTGAACGATGTGCCAAAGAACTCGACGACTATTCTACCGGCTGACTCGGAGAGGGCGAGACATGCAAATCAGGATGGAGTTGTGGTGGGGATGTATGATGGTCGTACGTATGATCATAAAGATATGAGGGATATGCTGATCCCCCTGATGAAAAAGTAGGCCCAACACCTAGCCTTAACGTACCACAACCATAAACGAGTGGAGTTGGTAAGGAGGAAAGTAAAGTGAAATACATCTGCATAGAGGTGGGATCATCACCAAAAACAGATTGCGAAAACATGAAATAGGTAGAGGAATGTGATGGATGTGCATAATGTGGGGGAGGCATCTGATGGAGAAATGAGGTATGCTGAGAAGGGTGGCGTGGGTACAGATGAAATATGGTCTACTAAGAATGGTGGTATGGGTATGGATGCAGACTCTGATGACCCTCACTAGCCTGTGCAGGTGGAGTAGCATCATCATGAGAAAATCGGTGTGATCCACCTGATTGTCGATCTGTAGTAGCGCTGGATCGTCTGCCGGATCAACCACCAGATCGTCCACCGATCCCTCACCAGAAGATGGGTTGTCACTTCTACCTGACGACATAACTTTATAAAAAAATTAAGACTAAGTTAGATACGTGTGAACCTTTTACATTTGAGATATTTTGTAACAAGTAAAAAAATACAATTGCATCATTTACCAACTGAACAAGATAGTATCATGATTCGTCGTCACCGTCCTCATCACTCAATGAAAACTCGAAGTTATCACTTTCATCGTCTTTTTTGTTGACGTCTGACATGTGTGCGCCACCAAGATCAAGTAGCGAAGTTGGAACATTGTTAAAAATATCGACCTCAGTATCATGCTCAGGTAGGTGCTCTTGAAAATTGTCTTGTTCTATAGGCGCACTATCAACGTTTTTGACTAAGTTTTGTCCATAAATGAATTTCGATTGAAGTCTGCACGTAGCTTGCCAGTTATTCTGCGCATTTCTTACATTTGGGTATGAAAGAAAGTACACCTGGCTATCTTGCATGGCTAGTATGAAAGGCTCGTACTTGTTTAATTGCAGATTTCGATATACATCGACGATTTTTAGGGATCAGTGAACTCTTGTCCCGACATTGATCATGGGATCGAACCACTGACACTTGAACAACACAACATGTAGGAATCTAACGTATTCAATTTCAATGACTTCTTCTAATTGCCCATAAAAGTCATTGTCACATTGTGCGTAATTTGTGCCCTAACGCACCCCCGCTACTACGCATATCTTTGTTTGAGTGATGCACATGGTCTGAAATTTGTAGCTATTAACAAGATACGCGTGATATACTATGCAAAGTTGACTGGGGCCATATGGCAACATTCGAAGTGTTGTATCTTGAATAGATGATGGAGCCTATCGCCAAAAATGTTTCATTCATAAACTTCAATTTCAAATAAACAACAAAAATAAAGAATTATTTTAATATGCATGTATAAACGACTTACGAATTGTTGAAACCAACTTGAGAAATGTTTCTCAAGATGTTCATCGATTGCACTTTCTGTAATATTCACGTGTTTGGAACGCAATTCCAATACGTACATCCTAACAAGAGAATGGAAGAATGTAAGGATTGCGATTGAATAAATTAAAGATAATAATTAAGATTAAAGCATACCTAATGAATGGAGTGACCTCGGGACAATTTAACAACACATATGAGTGTGCGGCGTTACACTTGTCATCCGTGAGATAACGCTTCTTTGGTCTCTCGTAGGACCAACCTGGGTGGGGGAATATTGAGAAGTTGCCATTAAAATCTTGAGTTGATCCGACTCCACAATCGTAATTACAGGGTAGACGGTTGTACGAGGTGGAAGCATATTCCTCAAAATAATATGAACAAAATGCGTTTGCTTCTTCCACTAAGTAAGTATTGCATATTGAGCCTTCAACCATTGCTTTATTCCTAACATTATTTTTAAAATGTTTCAAGTACCTACATTTTGTAGAAGTAAGTTAGTTAAAATGTATATGCTAATGTGTGATGTAAATTGTGTATGAGTCTAGTTGATTACATCTCAAAAGGATACATCCACCGGAATTGTACTGGGCCAGCAAGGATAGCCTCATACGCCAAATGGATAGTGAGATGCTCCATTGAGTCGAAAAACTTGGCGAAAATATCTTTTCCAACTTACATAATATATTGGGAATGTCTTCAAGCAAAAGCCGAAGATTTTTAACATTTAAATTTTTAGCAGTTAAATCTCTGAAGAAAATGCTTAACTCGCTAATTGCAATTCATATGTCATCCTCTAGGAGATCTCGAAAAGCAATCAACACCAATTGTCGCATGAAAACATGACAATCGTGTCTTTTCATCCCAAACATCTTCAACTTCTTAGAATCTACACAGTGACCGGCGTTAGACGCGTAACCATCCAGGAAGTTCAATTCCTTAATCCACTTAGACAACGCTTGTTTTCTTCTTTTGTCTATCACATATCATGCCTTAGGATATTTCTTAGAAATTAGATCATAATGAAGCTCTGGACGATAACAAATCTCCTTTAAGTCTTCCCTAGACTTTGTGTTATCTTTCTTCTTCTCTGGCATACTCATGATTGTGTTGAAAATATTGTCAAAGACATTTTTTTCAATGTGCATCACGTCTAGGTTGTGCCTGATGAGGTTCGTCTTCCAATAAGACAAGTCCCACAGTATGCTTCATTTTCTCCATCCGTTAGTCTTCAAGACTTCATTGTTTATTGCATCCGATCCCAATTCACTGACTTTCATTAGCCCAAACGCTTCAATTTCTCACAGGATATCTTCTCCTCATTTATTAGTTGGTGGCTTGTCGATACGATTCTATCTCTACGAAAACTAGACTTGTTTTTCCGCTCCTTCGAGTATCGCAACAAGAAATGTTGATGATAATCGAACCAACTCGCTTTCCCTCCGAACATGAACTGGAAAGCGTCGATATCTTCCATGCAATAAGGACAAGCAGTGCTCTCGTGTGTGCTCCATCTCGATAGCATGCTGTACGCTGAAAAGTCACTAACAGTCCATATAAGTGCAACACATATTTGAAAGCTTGTCTTAGTCGATACGTCGTAGGTGGGCACTACGTCATACCACAACGCTTGCAATTCATTCACTAACGGTTGGAGAAACACATCAATTTTTGCGACGGATTAGTTGGCCTAGGTACGACACTATTAAGAACATCACTTCTTTCTTCATACACATCGAGGGAGGCAAGTTGTAAGGTGTTAGAATCACCGGCAATGAGGAGTACGATTTATCGATCATTCCAAAAGGTTGAAATTCATCAGTGCATAAGACAATTCGAAAATTACGAACCTCGGAGCTGAACGTAGGGTTCACTTCATTGAAGTAGTTCCATGCCATGGAATTAGAGCAATGTTGCATATTGCTATTTTATATGACGTGTTCTGCATGCCACCGCATGTGTTTTGCAGTAGCTTTCAATGCGTATAAACGTTGGAGACGAGGCGCCAAAAGGTAGTAAAGCATTGTCTTCTGAAGGCATTTGTTAGAGTTAATCTTAAATTCTCCACGAAATTTGCAAGAAGTAAGCTCGGAGTCGCGCTCCCAGTAAAGCATGCATAAGTAGGGACGACATTCGATTCACTCACATGGGAGACCCAACCAGTGCCTCAAGCCTTTACATTTGTAAAAGCTATCTATCAAACAGTTTTCTTCAGGCAACATGTCTTTACATTCTTGCAAAATTTCGTCGAACACTTGCTCCGAAATATGATGATTCGACTTTATCGTCAATAAACGAGCCATTACTGAGAGTTTAGTCATCTTCTCGCAACCTGGCCAAAGCGGTTGATTCATCGCATCCATCATTTCAAAGAAATGCTTCGCTTCAGGGTTCCGCTACCCTTCACCTCCATCGTCCCCGTCGCTTACTATTTCTTCCTCCCCATGCGGTCCAACAATAGTAATCGGGAACGAATCCACCCTTCACTAGATGAAGCTCTACTGTGTCTACATCATAGTATTTGTCGTTGCAACATTTTCGACAAGGACATCAAATTTTTGCTTCGTTCAAGTAAGTGGTGCAGTGTTGCATGGAAAATTTTATAAACTCCTTCATGGTAGCTACAAACTCTAATCTAATGTAACCGCCTTCAATGAGGTTGTACATCCAATCTCAAGACACAGACATCTCTAAAGACTTAAATAACTCTAATTGAATACACATACACATCAATTACTATATAAATTTTAGTCGAGTGTTAATTGTAATTAGTTTAATCAGTTGCATTTGCACATACTTTGTGTGATGTTTATTATAAATTTTGAGTCAAATTTTAACCGTAATTAGTAGACTTGGCTACATTTGCACATTCTTTACGTAATATTTATTATTCATTTTTAGTCGAATGTTATTTGTATTTAGACAATTTAATTGGTTTCATTTGTACATACTTTGTGTAATATATATTTTGTTTAGTCGAATGTTATTCTCTTTTACATATAGTATAAAGTACATTAACAAACTCATACATATAGTATAAAATATATATATTTAATATAATATATTAGTCATTTACTTTTTCTTCTAATTGAAACATAAATTATCATTTAAATAAAATTTCATTACTAAAGTGTATGCTATTAATTAATATTTTCATTTTACCTTTTTAACAATAGTTGTTCTTCAACTAATTAAAATGCTTTATATATATATATATA
Source organism: Stephania yunnanensis (assembly GCA_039657365.1). NCBI lineage: Eukaryota > Viridiplantae > Streptophyta > Magnoliopsida > Ranunculales > Menispermaceae > Stephania > Stephania yunnanensis. The sequence goes on along the minus strand of CM077585.1, from coordinate 43,585,789 downwards.
TATATATATTTTTTACTTCTTCTCTATCAAATTATATACAAACATCAAAAATTAAATAATCAAAAAGAAAATGACATTACAATCACACATATCACCATAATAAATTCATACAAATATATATTTTCATAAAAACCTACATATTATCACCATGCATAAAAATTAAAAATAATTAAAATTTTCACCATAAATATTAAAAATTTGATACAAATATATTAATGCAATTTCTATTTAAACAATTTTATCCAAACAATATAACTTTAAACAAAAATATTAATAAAAATACCAAAAATCATTTTAAACAATGTTTCCTCATGAATATATAATATATCACCATAACAAAAATTCTTAAAAATTATTCATTTTAAGCAAGTTTTATTTATACATATTATATCAGCATAACAAAAAAAAATCTAAAAATTCATTTTAAACAAATTTTATTCTTAAATATTAAAAATAAATATAAAAAATACCTTTTATACAAATTCTCACAAAAAAATAAATTACACTCAACAAATTTTAATGTAAAAACCTAAATAAATTAAATAAATACATTCAAGATTCTTTAAAAAATAATTTAAAAAATATACATACGGCCCGCGGAATGCGGCCCTGGTGCAACAATCGGGGTTGGAGGCGGAGGAGTGGGGGAGAGCCGGGGGACCTGAGGCGAGGGCGACCTTAACCTGATCTAGGGTTGGAGGCGCGGCGGGAGGCGGCAGACTAGTAGGGTGAGAGCGACCGAAAAGAGAGAGAGAGAGAGAGAGAGAGAGAGAGAGAGAGAGAGAGAGAGAGAGAGAGAGAGACAAGAGATCGAAGACAAGAAAAGAGAAATGGAGAGAAGAGAGAAACAGAGAACCAGAAGAGCAGGGAGAGGGATGAACACGTTTTTGGTTTGCACAACTAGCGACGGGATTAGTGACGAGCCCGTTGCTAATCCCACACGTGGCCTAGTAACGCTCGGCCACGTGGCGTATGAAACGCTACGTGGTGCAAAAGAGCAAAAACTTTCCCGCTCAGACTTTAGCGATGGGGACCCATCACAATCCCGGTCGGTAAATTGGTCAAATGGTCAATCTCGACCCCCGTCGCCAATCCCTCGCTAATTAGTGAGGGGAGATAACTCGTCGCTATCCCTTGTCGCTCATGCAAACCTTTTTTGTGGTGAATATAACTATAAATACTTTTCAATTTTCTTGTCTCTAAATCCTAAGTAAATGAAACAACCTTAACTTAAACAATTTTACCTTCCATTGATTCCAATAAACATCTTGCATGTGCTGCCGAACAAACTTCTAAGAATAGATGTCCTTGTGCAATGAGTGTTTATATGCCCTAGTCATCTCTCAGGTAGCTCTATCAGATGGGTGCAATTTTTGTCCACTAAATTGAAAATGAGGCGTTAGAACAAGTTTATAAAAAACTAATTAAACATAAATATTCGTACTTAAAGTACGTATACTTACTATTTGTCATCCTTCACGACTAAAAATATTCATCATGAGGCTTAATTAGTAGTACCGCTTTGTCGTCATCTACGTGGAGCTGTACCTAGGAATGGGTCACTCAAACGGTGTGCTGAAGAACTTGGCGATTGTGACACATGCTCCATTGAGTCAAAAAACTTTGCGGAAAGATCTTTTCCAACTTACACAATATCTTAGGAATGTTTTCATGCAAAAGCAGAAGATTCTCAACATTTAAATTTTTAGCAGTTAAATGTCTAAAAAAATGCTTAAGTTAACTCGCTAATTACAATCTTTATGTCCTCCTCTATGAGATTTTGAAAAGCAATCGACTACAATCGTTGCATGAAATCATGACAATTGTGAATTTTCATCCCAAACATTTTCAATTTCTTAGAATCTACCCAGCGACTGATGTTAGACACATAACCATAAGGGAAGTGCAATTCCTTAATCCATTTACACGACACTTGTTTTCTCGGCTTGTCAAGTGCATATCGCGCCTTTGGATATTTCTTAGAAATTGTATCATAATGAAGCTTTGGATGACTACAAATTTCCTTTAACTCTTCCTTAGAATTTGCGTTATCTTTCGTCTTCCCCAACACACTCGTGATCGTGTTGGAAATATTGTCAAAAACATTTTTCTCAATGTGCATTATGTCTAGGTTGTGTCTGACAAGGTTAGTCTTCCAATAAGGCAAGTCCCATAATATGCTTAATTTTCTCCACCTGCTAGTCTTCGAGGCTTCGTTGTTTGTAGCATTTAATCCCAATTTAGTGACCTTCATTAGCCATAAAGGTTCAATTTCAATCAATATATCTTCACCTAATTTATTAGCTGGTGCTTGTCGGATACGGTTCTACCTTTGCGAAACTAGAGCTGTCTTTTCTCTCCTTCAAACATCACGACAAAAAAGGTCGATGACAATCAAAACAAGACGATTTCCCCCGAACCTCGGCTGGAAAGGGTTGATATCTTCCAAATAATAAGGAAAAGTTGTCCTTCCATGAGTGCTCCATTGCGACAACATGATGTAGGCTGAAAAATCGCTTACAGTCCACATAAGTGTAGCATGCATTTGAAAGTTTATCTTAGTTGATACGTTGTAGGTAGGTACTCATTCATACCACAAATCCTACAATTCTTTCACTAATGGTTGGAGAAACACATCAATTTGTTGCGACAAATTGGTCGGTCCAGGTACGATCACTGTTAAGAACATTACTTGTTTCATCATACACATTGACGGAGGCAAGTTGTACGGTGTCAAAATCATCGGCCAAGAGGAGTAAGGTTTGCTGATCATGTCAAAAGGTTAGAACCCATCAATATATAAGCCAAGTCGAACATTACAAACCTCAGAGCTAAAGATAGGGGTCATTTGATTGAAGTGGTTCGATGCCATTTAATCAGACTAATGCTGAATAATGCCCTCATCCCTAACGTATTCTGCGTGTCATCGCATACCTTTCGCATTAGGTTTTGATGGGAACAAACGTTGTAGACGAGGCGCTAAAGGAAAGTATAACATTATCTTCTACGGGCGTTTGGTGGAACATAAGTTCTCCGCAAAACTTGCAAAATGTAAGCTCGGAATAGGGCCCCCAATAAAACATGCATAATTGGGGACAAAAATCGATTCGCTCTTATGGGAGACCCAACCAGTGCATTACACTCTTACATTTGTAAAAGCTATCTACCAAACAATTGTCTTCAGGCAACATGTCTTTACGTACTTGCAAAATCTCGTCCAATGTTGCTCTGAAATATGATGATTCGACTTTATCGTCAACAAAGCGTCATTACTGAGGGTTTAGTCATCTTCTCGCAACCCAGCCAAAGCAATTGATTCTGTCACGGCACAAAATTTTTAACAGTGTTATTGCCTTTACACAGGCTCCAAGACCCGTATTGTGGGACCCACACCGTGATATATTAGTTTACCGAGCCAATGGCCGAGATACATTTTATATTTGTGTGATGTATGCCTAGTGTACTAAATATGTGTAGACTACTAAGTTATTTACGGGTAAGCAGGTACCGAGACAAGCGGGGACGTGCCTAGAGTCGCGTGTCGACGTGGGACCGAGGTAGCGACACATTGGGGTAAGCTTTCATTATTTACATCAAATGTGAAAGTTGTGGAAATGTGTGGTGTTAATGTGGCCACCTAAACATCACATAGCATACAAAAAAAATAAAGGGGCCTAAGTTAAGAAATTAAAATATACAACACTAGATAGGCATGGAAAGTCACTCATACATATCTCGAGAAAGAGTGTCACACATTTGAGTCACTCACAAGTGACTTAGGGGACAAGTGTGGTGTTAAAGACAACACGATACCCTCGAGATACGTGTGTGTTTTGAGATGTGTGGCTCATTTGCAAGCCACCCCATCATATATATAAAGTTGGTCAAATGACCCCAAAATCAAACCTTATCTCATTCAAAGAAAAAAAAACAGCGGCGAACTAGAGAGAAAGGAAGAAGAAGACAGAGAGAGCGAGAAAGAGAGAGAGAGAAGTGAGCGGGAGAGAGAGACCGAGAGCTCGACGAAGGTAAACACAAGGTGAGTTGTCGTATCGTTTATTGTTGTTGTTTCTGTCGGTCGTTGTTGTGGGTACAAATTGACGAACTCGAATGAACTGCTATAGCGGTTCGTCCGAGCTCGAGGAAGGCAGGGGAGTAGTCTCCCTTGCATACGAACTCCACCTGGACTTGGGGATGGAAGCCCAACCCTAGCGAAGAAAAAAAATAGAGCACTGTGTGCTCTGTTCATGCGAGGAAGAAGATAAGGGTCCTGAACACTTCGGCCGTGCGAACCCAGTTCGAAAAAAAAAGTGAAAAATAAAACAAAAAGAAAGAGAGAAGAAGATGGGTTAGGTGAATCGGGCCGACTAGAAACCAAACAGGGTTCGACCGGGCTGTTCAACCCAAACCCATTATAATAAAAAAAAAGAAAATAAAAAAGAAATGTAGGAAAATCAGGAAAAATTCGAAACAAATTATGAAAAATCCTGAAAAATTATATTTTGACAAAATAAATAGAAAATAAAAAACATCTAGGAAAAATAAAATATTTGGAATTTCGAACGTGCATTTTTCTGTGGTTTTACATTGAAAAACGCGAAATGGGCCGAATGGCCAAAAATAAAAAGAAAATATTTGTCTCGACTTCGAATTGGCCTAATTGAGACAATATTGAATGTTAGGGAACTAAGGGGAGAACTCAGGCGTTTGAGCACGCATTATGAACTGTCGAGGGATCGACTAGACTAACGATAAATGTGTGAATTGTAAGTACAACAATGTGAGAATTTTATATTTTATTTCATTCCTTTTTACTGCTTTATTGGTCTATTGGTAGACATTACTATTTTAAATCTCCCATCATGTTGTTCTTATGTCTATGCATGATTGCATATTGTGGCATGATGCCTTGTGAATTGTTTCATTGCCTCTGATTCCCACACTTGATGTCATTCTTGAACAAAATTGATAAAAAGCATGCTAATGGAATAAAGTGGATTTAAGTAGACTTGTATTCGATTTCCTTTGGGCTTGTAGCCTAAAGTCTCTTGGTATACTAGTATTTTGGAATAATTTGTCTTTGAGATTAAAGTAGGGATTATCTAGTGTCCATTGGATGAGAGATGCATGGTTCACGGGGACATGGGTCTACCGGGGTTCGACACTCACCACTACACTTGCGCGACACAAGAGTTATGGGGCTTGGGGCGATCGACAAACATAAGATTGATGTTATAAAGCATAGAGCGCAACTCCGCTATTTATGTGAGATATGTTGAGCGCAACTCCATATCATAGTGAGAAAAGGTAGGTGATAGGTCTCACCGCCGACCGGACGTAGATCATCTCAATTTAGCCTGTGTCTGTCTCTACATCTTTAACTATGATATTTACTTGCATTTCTTGTTTCAGCAATTGATTTCGCTACTTTATGCTTTTAAATATCATTCATTTATTTTGGAAATGTCGCATGAAATTCTCCAGTTAGTACTTAAATATCACTATACTCACCGTCTACTTTGTGGCGGTGGGTGTAGGTCCGTTGAGCAGCACGAGATCGGGGAAGGATAAGATTAGCGACTTCCTTTGTATGCAGTTCGGCGACTTTCCTCACTCATTTGTATGTCTCGACTTTTGATGTATTATTTTTATGTCATTTTGGGTTGTACATTAATGTTGTCTTTTCTTGGTTTTCCACACTTGGGAATTTTGAGTTATCATGGCTTCCCCATAATCTTTAAACTATATGAAAATGATAATATAGATCAAGACATGAGTTTAGAGGAATATACGAACGAAAGGCTGAATAATACGTAATTAAGTCTTAGGTGAGTTGGATTAAGGCTTGATTTTGGGATTAGGCTGGGCGGTGCCCTGTTTAGTAGCTGGGGCCGTCATAGTTGGTATCAGAGAATAGGTTTAGCGACATAATGAATAAAAGACAAACTTTAGTTGTGGAAACCAGATACTCCTTGCCTAGACACCATTAGTTGGGAAGTGAGTGACAGTGAGATGGGGGATTTCATCTATGTACTTGTTAATTGTTATATGTACTTATCTACTTATACGTTATGTCACGTAGAAGCTGAGTCGCGTTCGCTATCCATTGCAGATCCCGATGGCTGATACACGTGGGGGAGGAGATGCAGAGCCTAGCGGTAGTTCGCCTACTATTATATCGTAGGATTTACAATGACTGTCTGATCGAATGACAACTCAGGGCCAACAGTTAACTGATTTCATCACGATGACGACTGCACGTTTTTCTGCACCGACATCGACATCAACTCCTACGATAGCTACACCGACTGTCCAAACGCCATCACTTCCTACTACAGCTTTAGCAGCTCGATAGTTATGACCATACCAGTGGTGGAAACAGTTGATGCAGTACCGTCTCCCACGCCAGTATCTTCTAGCACTTCAGTGGATGTTCGGTTGGTGAAGGAGTTCATCAGACTCAAACCAGTGTATTTCGATGAAGTCAGGGATTTTCAGAAGATTGAGAAATAAATCTTGTCTCGAGAAAAGCTTTGTTGGGTACTAGGGATTGAGGATAAACTTCGGGCAAAGATCTTTTATATACACTCGAGCGTGACGCTGACGTGTGGTGGCGTATAATAGTGGCTACTCACGGAGAGTTCAAGACATGGGATGCTTTCAAGTAGAAGTTCTATCAGCAGTATTTTCTGCCTTCAGTCATGAAACGATTGAGACAAGATTTCATGGACTTAAAACAGGGGCTAGAGGAGCTTGTGATGCAGTACATGAACCAATACGATTATCTGCGCCAGTTTGCTGGGGACTTGGTGAGAGATGAGTCCGAGGATGTGTATAACTTCAATGATGGACTCATACCCGATATTGGGTATTACATCGATAGTTCAAGTGCAAAATCACTCTTCGATACCTATGAGCGAGCCCTAGCGCATGAGACATACTATATAGGCAGAGTTGCTTACGGTAGAGCAGTGCTATCTACATAACAGGCCATGGATTATGAAAGGAGGAGACAGAGGGGGAAAAGAGCAAGGGGATGGAACTGAGGATCTAACTGGCTTTGCCTCTTGCATCATCCATTGCTTCAGCACAGAGCACCGTGAGCAGACTTCCCTTGCCACCACCCATCAGACCAGCCTTACTAATTCATGTAGTTCATGCACTTTTCACCCCACAGGCTTCACGGCAGCAACCGCAGGGTGGCAGAGGTCGAGGTAGAGGCAGAGGCCGAGATACGAGACATAGACAGGAATAGGTATAGAGACATGGTTAGTATCAGGCACAGGGCCAGTCTGAATCTCAAGGTCAGCGCAGACAGTTGACATGCTACACATGTGGACAGGTTGGACATATCGTGAAAAAGTGCCCGCATCCTGCAGTAGTGTATGCACAACACGCTCGAGAGGAAGTTCACATGGTAGGCCAGCCAGACGCCGACGCTACATGAGGTCTTATTGAGGGTACAATTTCTATTTGCGATCACGCTTTATACGTTTTATTTAATTCTGGCTCTACCTTATCGTTTATTGTTGGTTGCATGATAGACGTCCTAGGGTTGAAACCTGCTCGATTTAGCATAGATTTGATATTAAGTACTGCAGCCGGGGATAGAGTCTACCCTCATAGTATTGTTGAGAAATGTCTTGTCACGATAGCTGGAGTAGAGATACCTGCTGATTTTCGAGTCCTCGAATGTTTGACGCTCAATGCGATTTTAGGAATGGACTGGTTAGTTGCATACTACGCTCATATCGACTATTTCAACAAAACAATAATATTTGAGATCCCCGAGCATTTGTCATTCACGTATAAAGGTAGTGCAGCGATGACTGTAGGTATGAGAGGTCGACCTTCGACTAGTGTGGAGATGGAAGCATTGATTTTGCTGTACACTGTACTAGTGAGTCAGGGACCTAGGGTGGAAGTTATACCGATTGTTAGAGAGATTCCTGATGTGTTACCAGAGGATTTACCTGCTTTACCACCGCCGCGAGAGATTGATTTTGTTATCGAGTTGGTACTAGGTACGAAATCGATCTCCATACCACCATATCGAATGGCACCACGAGAGCTAGAAGAGTTGAAGAAATAGCTCTAGGATTTGGTACAGAAGGGATTCATAACACCTTCCATGTCGCCATAGGGAGCACCCGTCCTTGTTGTAAAGAAAAAATATGGTACGTTGAGACTTTATATCGACTATCGACAGTTGAATAAAGTCACAATTAGGAACAAATATCCATTACCGAGGATAGATGATTTATTTGATCAGCTGAAAGGAGCATAATTTTTCTCCAAGATAGACCTGCGATAAGGGTATCATCAGCTTAGGATTGAAGATAGGTCCATTACAACTTTCATCACTAGATATGGATTTTTCAGCTCACAGTTATGCCGTTTGGGCTGACCAATGCTCTAGCAGTGTTCATGGATCTGATGCATCATGTTTTCAGACCGTTTCTTGACTATTTCGCAATAGTTTTCATCGATGATATACTAGTATATTTGAAGACGAGAGAGAATCACGAACACCATCTCAGAGAGATGTTGCAGACTTTAAGGGACCATAGACTATACACCAAATTCAGTAAATGTGAATTTTGGCTGTCGGAGGTCAAATTTCTGGGGCATGTTGTTTGAGCCGCAAGGATATCAGTGGATCCAACAAAGATTCAGGCAATTATCGATTGGCTAGCACTGACTTTAGTGATTGAGATCAAAAGTTTTCTGGGTTTGGCGGGGTATTATTGCTGATTCTTGAAGGATTTTTTGAAAATCGCTTCACCAATTACTAAATTGACTCAAAAAGACTTGAGATTGCATTGGTCCGAGGAATGTGAGGAGGCATTCGCTCAACTGAAGAGGTTATTGACTACTGCGCCAGTGTTAGTGTTACCAGAGGTTGGACGGGGATTCTCTGTTTATACAGATGCTTCTCATAGAGGTCTGGGATGTGTGTTGATGCATGGTATTGGTATAGTAGCATATGCATCTAGACAGTTGAAGGTACATGAGAAGAATTATCCGACGCATGACTTAGAACTGGCAGCAGTAGTGTTTGCACTGAAGATATGAAGACACTATCTGTATGGAGAGACGTTTACACTCTTTACTGATCATAAAAGTTTGATGTATCTCTTCACACAGAAGGATCTGAATATGCGACAGCGCAAATGGTTAGAGTTTATGAAAGATTATGACTTTTCCTTGGAATATCATCTAGGAAACGTGAATGTAGTCACTGATGCGCTGAGTAGGATACCTGTTGGAGATGCAAAGGTTCCTACTGAAACTCGAGTTGAGATTTGCACACAGATGATAGTACATACCATATCTACACATAGAGTGGCAAAGGGTTAGAGGACCGACATGTTGTACCCCAGGTTTAGCGAGTTAGCGTACAGTGCAGATTATGTTGATTGGACTGAGACGTCTGACCAGTGCTTGCGCTTCAGGGGCTGACTGTGGATACCGTCAATACCAAAGCTGAGATAGCAGATTATTCAGGAGTCACGCTATTCCCGATTCAATATTCATCCAGGTAGGACCAAGATGTACCGTAACATGAAAATACATTTTTGGTGACCTAGGATGAAAGCGGATGTATCAACGTTTATTTGGAACTGTGGGATCTGTCAGCAAGTGAAGGTTGAACATCTAAAACCTAGAGGATTGCTACAGCCTCTTCCCATCCCACGGTGGAAGTCGAAAGACATTACTATGGATTTTGTAAGAGGATTGCCTAGAGTCGCCGGAGACATGATTCCATCTGGGTAATCATTGATAGATTGAAAAAGTCTGCTCATTTTCTACCAATGGTCGCACATCATAGTTTGATCAGTTGAGTATAATGTTTGAGGGAGAGATTATTAGAATGCATGGGGGTACAAGTGACTATTACGTCAAATAGAGATGCTATGTATACGCCCAAGATGTGGCAGAGTATGGAAGAGCAGTATGGTACGTGCCTACAGTTTAGTACAACTTTTCATCATCAGACTGACGGGCAGACTAAGAGATTGATCTTGAGGATATGTTACGGACGTGCGTCTTGGAGTTTGGCGGATCATGGGAGGAGTAGATACCATTATGTGAGTTTGTATATAACAACAGCTATCAGGCCAATATTAAGATGGCGCCTTTTGAGGCTTTGTATGGTAGACCGTGTCGCTCGCCATCGTGTTGGGTTGAGCCAGAGGACCGGGAGATCTTGGGGCCTGAGATTGTTGTTGATCACACAGAGAAGGTACGATTGATTCGTCAGAAACTCAAGGGAGCCCAGGATTGACAGAAGAAATATGTGGACAGATATCGCGGTGATCTCACGTACACCGAGGGATCATTTGTCTATTTGAAGGTTTCCTTTAGGAAGGGTCTTTAGAGGTTTGGAGTGAAATGTAAACTTGCACTGAGATTTATCAGACCTTTCAGAATTAAGAAACGGGTCGAAAAGCCTGCGTATGAGCTTGAGCTACCTCCACCATTGTCAAGCATTCATCCAGTGTTTCATATATCCATGCTTCGATTAGCTGAGTCGAGAGCAGGTGATTGTCCAACTATAGATTTGAGCCAGATTGACTTGACCGTGGATATGTCATACGAGGAGCAACATGTTCAGATCGTAGATGGAAGGGTACAACAATTGAGAAACAAGTCTATCCCAAAGGCACTCGTCAAGTGGCAGTTTCACGATGATATATAACTCACTTGGGAACTGGAGGACTACATGCGAGATAGGTTTCCGTACCTCTTCGAGTAAGGTATACATGTCGGTTTGAAGATTTAAATCTCGAGGACGAGATTTTCATTAGTTGAGAAAAGTTGTCACGACCTAAAACTTTTAACGGTGTTATTGTCTTTACACAAGCTCCACGACCCGTACTGTGGGATCCACTTCGTGATATGTTCGTTTATCGAGGCAAGGACCGAGGTACATTTTATATTTGTGTGATATATACCTAGTGTACTTTATATGTGTAGACTACTAAGTCATTTACGGTATGCAGGTACCGAGACGAGCAGGGACGTGCCTCGAGTCGCGTGTCGACGTAGGACCGAGATAGCGACACATTGGGGTAAGCTTTCATTATTTACATCAAATGTAAAAGTTGTGAAAATGTGTGGTGTTAATGTGGCCACCAAAACATCACTTAGCATACAAAAAAATAAAGAGGCCTAAGTTAAGAAATTAAAATATACAACACTAGATAGGCATGGAAAGTAATTCACACACATCTCGAGAAAGAGTGTCACACATTTGAGTCACTCACAAGTGACTTGGGGGACAAGTGTGGTGTTGAAGACCACACGATACACCTCAAGATATGTGTATGTTTTGAGATGTGTGGCTCACATGCAAGCCACCCCATCATATATATAAAGTTGGTCAAATGACCCTAAAATCAAACCTTATCTCATTCAAAGAAAAAAAATAGTGGCAAACTAGAGAGAAAGGAAGCAAAAGAAAGAGATAGCGGGACAGAGAGAGAGGAAGAGAGCGAGAGAGAGAAACCGAGAGCTCGACGAAGGTGAACACAAGGTGAGTTTTTGTATCATTTGTTGTTGATGTTTCTGTCAGTCGTTGTTGTGTGTTCTAAAAGCAACCTCGGACGAACTGCCATGGCAGTTTGTTCGAGCTCGAGGAAGGCAAGGGAGTAGTGTCCCCTGCATACGAATTCCAACTGAGGTTGGGGATGGAAGCCCAACTCTACTGAAGAAGAAAAACAAAATAGAGCACTGTGTGCTCTGTTCACGCGAGGAAGAAGATGAGGGTCCTGAACCTGGCCGATCCGGCCCGGTTCAGGCCTAAAGAAAAAAAGAGATGAAGAAGAGAAAGGAGGTGAACCGGGCCGGTTCGGCCCGGTTCAGGCCCTAAGGAAGAGAAAAAAATAAAAAGAGAAAGAGAAGAAGATGGGTTGGGTGATCCGGGTCGGTTCGAAACCGGTTCGACCCGGTTCAACCCAAACCCATAATAAGAAAAAATAGAAAATATAAAAGAAAAGTAGGAAAATTGGGAGAAATTTCAAAAAAATTAGGAAAAATTACCTATCGACAAAATAAATAGAAAATAAAGAATTTCTAAGAAAAATAAAATATTTGAAATTTCGCAAGAGCATTTTTTATGGGTTTTACCTCGAAAAATGCGAAATGGGACGAATGGCCGAAAGTAAAAAGAAAATATTTGACTAGACTTCGAATTGGCCTTATTTAGACAATATTGAATGTTAGGGAACTAAGGGGAAAACTCAGGTGTTTGGGCACGCATTACGAATTATCGAGGGATCAGCTAGACTAAGATTAGCGTGTGAATTGTAAGTACAACCGTGAGAATTTTATATTTCATTTCATTTCATTCATTTTATTGCTTTATTGGGCTATTGGTAGACATTACTACTTGAAATCTCCCATTATGTTGTTCTTGTGTCTATGCATGATTGCATATTGTGACATGATGCATTGTGAATTGATTCATTGCCTCTGATTCCTACGCTCGATGTCATTCTTGAACAAAATTAATAAAAATCATGCTAATGGAATAATGTGGATTTAAGTAGACTTGTATTCGATTTCCTTTGGGCTTGTAACCTAACTTCTCTTGGTATCCAAGTATTTTGGAATAATTTGTTTTTGAAATTAAAGTAGGGATTATCTAGTGTCTATTGCACGAGAGATGCACGGTTCACGGGGACATGGGTCTATCGGGGTTCCGGCAGTCACCACTACACTTGCGCTGCACATGAGTTATGGGGCTCAGGGTGGTCAACAAGCATAAGGTTGATGTTATAAAGCGTAGAGTGCAGCTCCGCTATTTATGTGAGATATGTTGAGCGCAGCTCCATATCTAAGAGGGAAAAGGTAGGTGATAGGTCTCACCACCGACCTGACGTAGATCATCTTGACTTAGCCTGTGTCTGTCTCTACATATTTAACTATGATATTTACTTGCATTTCTTGTTTCAGCAATTGATTTCGCTACTTTATGCTTTTAAATACCATTCGTTTAATTTGGAAATGTGGCATGAAATTATCTAGTTAGTACTTAAATATCACTATACTCACCGTCTAGTTTGTGACGGTGGGTGTAGGTCCGTTGAGCTGCAACAGACCGGGGAAAGAGAAGATCGATGACTTCCTCTGAGCGGTTCGGCGACTCTCCTCACTCATTTGTTTGTCTCGACTTTTGATGTATTATTTTTATGTCATTTTGGGTTGTACATTGGGTTGAGTGCATAGTGTCCTATATATATGTGATGTTGTCTTTTCTTGGTTTTTCACACTTAGGATTTTTGAGTTATCATGGCTTCTGCATAATCATTAAACTATATGAAAATGATAATATAGATCTAGAAATAAGTTTAGAGGAATATAGGAACGAAATGCTAACTAATACGTAATTAAGTCTTAGGTAAGTTGGATTAAGGGTTGATTACGGGATTAGGCCGGCAGTGCCCTGTTTAGTAGCTGGAGCCGTCACAGATTCGCTGCGTCAATCATTTCGAATAAATACTCGGCTTCAAGATTCAGGTCCTTTTCAATCGAAACTGGGGCCCACATGATCGTGTATCATGTGATGATATGACGTCGGATATTCATCCATTGGATCATCATCTTCATCGTTTGCATTGCTTAGCTACTCTTCCTCCCCATTCTCGGTCTAACAATAGTAGTCGGGATGGAATCCACCCTGACTAGATGAAGCTTTATTGTGTTTACATCCTAGTATCTCTCGTTGCGACATTTTCGACAAGGACATTTGATTTTTGCTTAGTTTAGGAAAGTGGTGCAGTGTTGCATCAAATATTTTATAAACTCCTTCACACCAGCCACAAACTCTAATCGAGTGTAACCGCCTTAAAAATGGTTGTACATCTAATCTTGAGACACATACATCTTGAAAAACCTAAAGAACCTTAATTGAATAAACGTACAAATCAATCACTAAGTTACGTTTTAGTCGAATGTTAACCATAATTAATTAATCAAATTGGTTGCATTTGCACATACTTTACATAATATATGTTGTTGAACATACATTATTATAAATTATTATAATTTTATTTCAACAATTATCTACCATAATTATGGAATTTTAAGTGTTTTATTTTGTTACGATTTATTTTGCTTCATTTTTAATTTTGCTTAATAATTTTTAAATTTTATTTCAATATTTGCACTTAATTTTTAAGTGCTTCGATTTATTCTAAAATTTCTTGTTTACTTAATTTTTCATCATTACATATATTATAAGTTTATATATATAATATAAAAGCGTTGTTATATATTATTTTGTTCAATCAATTACATATTTCCTTATTATTTTTAAATTGTTTTAACTAATATATATTTACATATGTAAGATAATATATTATACTCTTTTATTTTTGGTCCTAATTGAGATTTAATTTGTCCAATTAATTTGCATCGTTTAAATAAACTTTTACCAATACAATGTATTGTATTAATATTTCATTCAACTTATAAACCTAATACTTAATTTTATGGCAACTTAACATACTTTACACACACACAGAGTTATATATATATATATATGTGTGTGTGTGTGTGTGTGTATTTATATTTATACTATATATAATTTAAACTTTTTCCTATATTACTTTAATTTGATTTATCTAATTAGTTTTAACAACATTTAAAGAATAATTTAATGGGCATATTTGGAATTTAACTAAATTATAACACATTACAAAAAGTACAAATATCAATACTAAAAAAATTATATACAATAAACATCACAAATAATCACAACAAAAACTAATTAAATTAAAATCACATGAACACATGCATTTTATTTTTCACTAAAATAATTAAAGAAATCATAAATATCAACATAAAATATTATTCCAACATTTTATTCAATTTAACATTTTTTTTCACCAAAACATACAAAAAATACAAATTCTTATTCTAATATTTTATTCCAATAAAACATACAAAAATACAAATTTTTAATGAAACCATTACACATTTTTCTTAATTTAACATAAATAAATTATTCCAACATAAAATACAATTTTTTTTATATAAACCATTACCCAATTTTTATAATCAGTTTTTTTTACATTTTAAAATAAAAAATATAAATCATTTAATAAACTAAAATGTATAATAAAATAAAAAATAAATACCTAACTAAAAGGGGTGGTGAAGTAGAGGCGGAGGCAGCGATAAAAAAGCTAGTAAGGCGGGATGGCAGCGGCCCGGGTCGACGATGATGACAACGATGAGAAAAAAGAAGGATCAAAGATGATGGGAGAGGGACAGGGAGAGGGAGAGGGCCACAGGACAGAGAGAGAAGGATATGGAGAGGAAAAAATGTGGGGGGATCGACAGGACGAGAGAAAGACAGATCTGGGGTTTTTTCAAAAAAAAAAAAATAGCGATGGATTTAGCAACGGGGATGTCCCCATCGCTAATCTGCTACATGGTCCAAGACACTCGGGCCATTTGGCATTACAAGGTGATACGCGACCTGGTATGGGCGAGAAATTTCCTGCCCAAAAATTAGTGACGAGGGCCATCGCTACTCCTGTCACTAATTGAGTCAAACGGTCAACTCCGGTCCCCTTCGCCATCCCCTCGCTATTTAGTGATGGGAAATAGCCCGTCGCTATTTCTCGTCGCTAAACTAAACAACTTCTTGTAGCGTTTTACTCCCACATAGGAGAACAACAAAGCACTTTCAAACTCTATAAGTGAAAGCAACCCAACATACTTTGTTTGGGATAAAGGGACAAGGATTTGGGGACCCATTGGGTGCACGTGGGTGCATGTGACCCATACATTTTTATGTCGAAGATGGGCCTTAGGTCTTTGGGCCATTGGGCTCTTTGGGCTTTGGCTTGGTTGACTAAACATAATTTTATTTTTACTACTTAGTCTTTTTAATTTCGGGATTAATTATAACATCAATTAATTTTTGTTTTAATTAACCGTTTTATAGTTAATGCAATTGGAGTGTGTTAACAGTTGTGACTGTTGAACCCCAACAGGTTTATTAATTTCAAAATTAAAGAGGTGTGTTTGGAGACATCTTTTAAACATCTATTTAATTCTTACTCAAACACCGATTACTTACTTAATTATTTTTGAAATATTATTATTGCGAGAGAGAAGAAGAGTACTATTTGGCAAACTTTCAAATTTTAGTGATCTTAAAATTTGGAAGTGCAATCCGGTTGAATTCTGGGGACAGATTTTTGAAAACGTTTCATTATGAAATTGTGGAAACAATTATGTCTTAGAACATTGCGAAAATTGCAAGCCTCCGGTTAGAATTTTGTTTGTTTATTTAGTTTTGTTTCAATTTATTTTAATTTCCTTTTGTTTATGGTATTAATATATCATTACAGATTGTTTGTAATAATATATGCATGTTTACAATACTAAGCTACAGGTATAATTTTCAAATGAATTATAGAAACTGCATGCAAGGTAGCATTCAAGTTCAAACACTGAATCAGATCACTCCCATGAAAAGTGGATGCACGAGGTGTCAAGCTGCCGCTCCAAATCAAATAAGAATCCAACTAAGAATGTCCTGATTGCTTAATTATTGATTTTGCATTTCCTTTTAAAAAATTCTTTTACTTTTTCTATTTTTCTAAACGGCTTGGCTTTAGGGGATTCAAAGGTATTGATCATAAGATCATTGATTATTTGTGGTATTTATGTGGGCAACACTTGATTTCGTTGAAGTCTGCTTGTTGTGCTATGGAGGAGGCAAGGGAAGTATTTGATGAAATGCCCCTTAGAATTGTAGTGTCACGGACAATCATGGGAATCAATTACAAAACTACTAGTTTTGTACACATTAAAAGTTCAATGTTGCCTATCTGTGATTAAGTTTTACAACATTCAAATAGAGGCCTACGTAAATTTAATGACGATACAACCCTAATTTGTTCTCCCTTTTGTTGTTGCTTGATCTAAACTATTAAACATATCCTTAATTTGTTATATTGAACTCAAATCGTAATTTCACTGATGAGCTTTATATATTTTTGGGATTTCAAATCATAATTTTATTGAGGAGTTGGCTTTATATATTTTTGGGATTTCACGGCAATCTAGTATTTTTTGGTACGCAATCTAGTGTAGGGAATTCACGGAGGTCCTCTCTCTACACAGGCATACTAGACATGGGTGGTCCTAATGACTATGTGACACGTGTCGAGCATGTAGAATAAATTTCTCATATTTATTTTACTTATATATTTTGTAGTACTAGCAAGTGGGATTGTCTTTACAAGGATTTTGCAAATTTCTTAAGAGGGAGGGTTATTATTTTTATTTTAATTAATTTAATTAAAACCATAATTTAAATTAATAATCTTTAAATATAGAAATCAACTAAACTAACCACACTAAATTATTAATTAACACAAATCAAAGTCACTAAATTCAAAACAATTCAGTTTAATGGAAAAGAATATAAAATAAACATTTAAACAAGTCTCCTAATTAATGAAACATTAATCAATTTTGCATCCAAACATGCCACTTCAATTATATAGTTATGAACATACTTTCTAAAGTATCATAGATCATTAAACTCTAATCATAAGTAAGTACACAACTCTTAGCAAGCCATTAGTTTTCCTTATACCTGTGGAAAAGCCACATTTTAATTTTATTGAGATAACCCTTTGAATACACAAAGAAATTAACTTTAGGCAATAAAACCGCATTACACTTTGTGAAAACCTTGAATTACTAAATTTAATACTTTCGGAAAGCCACTTCAATATTAAACTTAGATCTCAAATTCACTTAGGACATATAAACGATAATAGACCTTTAAAACAATCCTAGTTACTACTTTAAACTAGATAATGAATCAAAACATTACGATACACATTGGTCACTATGTACGTAACACCTAGATTCATGATTGCAATCCACAAATGACAACCTATAAAATTAGTTAATTATAGAATACGATTGGATTAAAACATTAAGCAGAACATCATCTCATCATGAATACATTGCAAAACGGATCAAGTTCATGTTCGGAGTTTGTTTAAATCGATAAACTACTCACTCATAGTTATAAAATAACATCATAAAAGAATAATTGAAGGACATGATTAAAAATACCTTATTGAATGCTCGAATCTTTCAATCTTCTCCAAAAGCAATAAAAACAATGATGAATGGCCTCCTAACCAAAGTAAAAAGTGTTAAAACTACCAAAGGCTCTTAATTTCGTAGTTTAGGGTTCATGTATATAGTATCTTAAGTAGTATATATCCCAAACCAACTCAAAATCTTTGTTGTAATCTAAAATCCACGAAATCGACACCATCGATTCCTCAACGATTTGTAGTTTAAGTGGAATCATTGGAAAAATCCTTAGAAAAATTGCCTAAGAGTTCCACTGATCTGAGTAGCAATTCCCAGTACATAATGTGAAATCGCTTAAGAATAGCTGGCAATAATTTTCAGTTCTTCCTTGATTTGCTAATGATTCTTTGCATACTCTTTCCACTTGATCAAATCCTTCATATTCTTCCCCTTTTATGTCCTTTTCTTAATGTATTCTAATTATCACCTTAAATAACAAAAATAAGAGAAAACACCGTGTAATATAGTCTCTTACATCTAAAATCACTCTAAAATGTACCATAATATATGTCTAATTGTTGAGTTATCATGATACTGAAACTTTGCAGCAAACTAGGCAAAGGTCGCAGAGGTGCTAAGGAAATTAGGACTAGGTCTCAATATTCTTGATGAATAGCTCATAAGTCTTACAAGGGTTCAAGTAGAGAGGCATCTTCAATAGAGGTACAAACCCATATTTAAGCAACAACTTGCTCAAGTTGTCCACTTTGCCCATTATGAGTTACATCGCTCTCCATTTGACTTTCTTATTTTTGTTCAGTTCATGTTGTGATAAAGATCATAGTTGAGCAATTTTTAAATACTAACCTCTAATAAACACAACTTAATTTTGTTAATGCAACTATAAAATGAAATTAAGTTGAATTCTTATAATATTTATAAGCAATGAGTGCAATTAAATTTGTATAGCTTTTGATAGTGTTGTGGTGAAAAACGGGCGATTTATATATTGTTTGATGATGGAATGCCATTAGTATTGGTTTTGGTAATATTATTATGCATAAATTTATATAGAATTTGTCCCTCTTATTTAGAGAGAGATATCAGTGGACCCCTCAATATGTTAGACTAAAAATGGTTAAGTCCATGTAACTTGATATGATCAATGTCACTTGGATGTTTTCAGTCTACCTAGAGATCGGGACTGGTAAGATTGAAAATTAACGGTTCATACCTTATATTTAATCAAAGGACATCGTACGACAAACATATATGATATACACTACTGATTAGATTATATCGATTTTGATCTTAATGCAATTTGAGTAGTCATAATGCCTTGCTAGAGACTACTTATGACTCGTGTACCAAAATATTTTTGGTTCACAGCCAACGTTGCATGAACCAATTGGGTCGCACATAAAAAATGAATTTACGGGATTTTACATGACTCGAAACAATGAATTTTATATAATAAAATTCATAATATAAAAATTCCTTATAATGTGTCATATTAATATCACTTTAAGTAGGAGTATAATGGTAATTTAATTACCTACCTTTCTACAAGGATTGTATAAATAAGCTTGTTAAGTGATGTCACATTACGGGAGAAATCAGGGTTGGAATCTAATTTTCATTTTTAGAAAACAAGTTAGGTTTCTTAGCCGTTCTAGAGTTTTAAGTGAGAACACAAAATTGTTTTCGTGTTCTCTTTCGGGTTAACACTCGGATTCTCGTTCGTCCTTCGTGTGTAGATTTCAGATAAAAGACGCTAATATCTGGCATCGTCTTAAACATCGATAAACACGAAGAAGCAAACTAGCGTTTGAGGTATGGTTCTTTTGTTAATCGTTTCAATGAAGTTCGGATTTGATCCTATTGGGGTTTCGAAATAAAAATTTAAAATTCCCATTGCGTTTTGAACCCCAAAAATCTAACAGCGGTATCAGAGCCTTCAGGTTCAGTTTCATTAAATCTGGTGCATTTTTTCTTGAGTTATATTTAAGATATAATGAAGAAAGCATGTTCTTAGTATATGTATATGTGATTTATATGATTCTGTGGTGATTATTAGCATGTTCTTGAACAATGTATAAGATACATATATTCATGATTTGTATGCAAATAAGTTTGTTTTCATGCTAGTGACATGCTTAGGTTAATTTGATCAACATATTTCGTTTTTGATTGAATTTTGTATTTTATGATCCATACTGCCATTAGGTAGAATCTATACTTTTTGCATATTGAATATGTGGATGAAATCTCTATTTTTCGTTATACATGTTCAGTTAAAATTATTTTAGAACTTCTTAAATTATGTGATTCCGAAAACAAATTCGAAACTTATATGATTATGTTCGATAGGAGTCGTGATTCATGATTCAACTACATATTTTGTATTAATATGGATAAGAATCGAAATTGATTTTTGATGATATATCTAGTTGTATTTATCTGTTAATATTTATTATGTTTTTATATTCTTATTAGATAGGATATAGACACCGAATCAGATAATACTTGTAATTCCTATAAAAAGGAAAAATATATAACAAATTCGAAATTGATAAGAATCTTATTGGATAGAGTTTCAATTGTAATTGAGATAAGTTTAGATTTTTAAATATCTTAAATTATAATTAGATTAGGATAAGATATATAGTTAGACGTGGGACCAAGTTAATTAAAAAGCGTTTTAATTAATTTAACTAAATAATGGGTTATTCTGGTCAATCAGATTAACTAAAATAATGAGAACTTTGATGAACTTTCGATCTTTGAAACCATAATAAGTTGTCTAAAAAAATTAGGGCGCTGCCCCTATACCTCACTCACTGACCGGCCAGTGGGACCACCGTTTAACTAATCCTAGTATAAGAAAACTCATCTATTGATGAATAATATTTAAATTTTCCAACTTGCTTAATGATTATGCAAACATGAAAATTATACATGATATTTAATTCTTTAACTCAAATTAGAAGAATCGTAAAACCTAATATAAAATCTCTGTTCAAACTTATCCTTAGTGTTTCATTGATCAAGAGAGAGAGAGAGAGAGAGAGAGAGAGAGAGAGAGAGAGAAGGCTGAGGGTTTGGAAAGTTGAGGGAATCGATCAAAGAAAGATTTCCTAGGGGATAAGAAGTGATCAAATTGATAAAAAAACCACCAACCTAGAGATCATAACTGTAGTAAGTTAGTTTTAGTGTTTTTAAGTTGAATTTCAATGGTAGATGAGGAATTCTCTGTGAATTGTTGTTATCGATGATTGAAAAATGGTTTATACTTTACTAGAGATCCTCCCTTATGTGTTGGGGGAGTGGTTTGGATTGAACAGGGGTTGCTGACCTATTCACTGTTGAGATATTGAAGGGTGGAGCATGCTCTCTATATTAGAGGAGTGCGTTCCCTTTTTAAAATGTGATGAACCTAATTGGTGGAGCGTGGCCCACCAAGTGAGGGAGCGCGTTCCTACCTCTAAAAATAACAAATGTATTGCGATTTGATTCGAATTTTCTGATGTCTTAGGGACTAACTTAAGGGTTCTAAATATAGTGTATTAGATCTATGTCAACCACAAATGGTTTGTCATAGGTTCTAGAACACCGAGAGAGATTAAGTGACCCAAAAAGTTTGGAAATTTGGAAACAAAACTAAATCGAGGTAAGTATGAATTCACTTATTTATCAATATTACCTAGATATATTAATATATGTAGTTCATATAGTTTATGGACTGAATGGAGGACTATGTACACTAAGAGGTGTTTGGTAAAAATGAAAACAATGTTTAGTGTGATTGGTGAGAGTAAATCCTGTAATTGAGAACAAGTTATATAGGATATGAGTTTGATTCTCGGCCTATATGTTAAATCCTACTTTGATAAACAAGTTGCATGGATTACATTAATGGATTGGTTAGACAACACATCAGCTAATGTGTTGGTGTAGTAATCGTATTAATGGTCTCGTAGAACGTAATCGACCATGGATTTACAAATTAAATGGAAATCACATTGTAATAGTCGTTAACAATTTGACTTGCATCTATTATTTATTGGATTATATGTTCTCCACAATCGTGTTAGTTATCTTTGGTGCACATTGTTATTGCATTTACTTTTGATTATTATATGGAATGTTGATGGTTTTATGAATCCTTACTTGCTGAGCAAGTTGGATTACTCATCCCAAATTTAACATTTGAGGTTCTCAGCCTAGCACTTTAACAAAGGAAAAGAGAAGATTTAAGAGTCTTACTATCTTCTCTGTAATGTATTAAGCCTTCATATATATATATATATATATATATATATATATATATATATACATTGTTTAACTTACTTTATTGTAAATGAACAGGGTTGGGAGGTTTTATAATCGAGTTTTGGTTTTTGATAAACTATGTATTTATGTATGCCATTTAAATTATCAAAAAAGTTTTAATTTTTCGCTGCTTATATTCTGAATTCTTAGTTATCTATATATAAATTGAGTTTATCGAGTACAAAAGGAGAGGCTACTGGCTCTATTTAAGTCTAGCAGGGTTACCGTGGCTTAAGCAAGGTTTCAAGTTGAGTATCGCCCTAACCAGGATAAAGGATGCCGCACAAGGTGTTGAGAAGGTTCAACATGCAAGACTCTAAAAAGGGTTCTTGCCAATGTCTCATGACATAAGTCTCATCAAGACTCAATGTCTTAAGACTAATGATGATCGAGAATGCATGAATACGATTCCATATGCATAGCTATTGGATCCATCATGCATGCGATGTTATGTACTCGACCTGATGTATCATATGCTTTAAGCACAACAAGCATATATCAATCAGATGCTAGTGAGTCACTAGATAATGGTAAAGAACATTCTTAAGTACTTAAGAAGGACTAAAGAAGAGTTCTTCATCTATGGAAGTTTGGAAGACGAGTTTGTTGTAAATGGTTACATAGACCCAAGTTTTCAAAATGACATATATGACTTCAAATAGCAGTTTGAATATGTGTTTACTTTGAATGGAGGTGTAACAAGCAGGAAAAGTTCAAAGAAAGAGACTGTGGCAGATTATACAACAAACGCCGAGTACATTGCATCATCAAATGCAGATAAGGAGGCAGTTTCAAAAATTTCATCTCTGAACTAGGTATGGTTCCAAGTATTGCTAACCCTATTTGCTTGTATTGTGACGACAACGAGGTAATAACACATGCTAAGAGAAATCATTGAGAGGGAGACATGTGACGGCCCCAACTACAAATAAGGGCACCGCCCGACCTAATCCCTAATTAAGCCCTAATCTCCCCTATAGGACCTAACCAGGAACTAGTCAGCCTTATTTTACATACATAAATGCCTACCATTTATGATACCACCTACATTAACTTAATTGTTCTAGTGACTAACCTATGGTTGTCTATAAATCAGAGTTAATTAATTTTTTTTTTCTTCTAACCAATTATTCAGCGGAAGTCTTATTAAATTACTAGTGGAAATGAAATCCTAAGGCCTAACCTATTGTGGAAAAACCAGGAAATAGTGATCACATGCATATATAAACAAAAATGGTGATATATATAACATGTGTCCAGTTCTATAGTCCTACCACTCAACCCAAAAGGCAAATTAACATGTACATAAAAATTTAATACAAAAGCATACAAAACGTACAAAAGTAGGTCGTAGCAGTTCTCTGCCGGCTCAGAGGTAGTCACCAATCTTCTCTTTGCCTGGTCTGCTACTCGGTAGATCTGCACCACCATCACAAACTAGACGGTGAGTGCATGAATATATTTAAGTAATACTGAGAGACATCGATCCACATTCCCGAATAAGCAACAAGTATCAAATTGCATAATTTAAATAGAAACTTATGCTGAAAGGAATATCATGCAAATAGATACTTGAGTTAATCACATATGAAACTAACTCGAGGCTAAGTAGTAATGGATTAGGGTCGGTCGGCCGCGATCTTCATCACATCAGCCTGTCCACTACAATTTGAGCTCTGCTCTATATCATTTCATCTCAAATTGAGCTCTTTATCATAATTCGAAAGGTCGTACTTACGATTACGCCTTTTCTATTCCAAGTAAATTAGTCGTCACCGGAATGTATACTTGCTAACATACCCGAGTTTTAAAACTCGTCATGTTCAACCAAGTTATTCTTGCGCCAACAAACCCCGAGGTCCGGTTACCCCGTTCGAGGCACGTTACCTCGTGTGTCATGCAAGGTAGTGGAGAAATTTCATAACATCCCGACAAGTCTAGTGACCCTCGTATGAAAGCGGAATTTCTATCATCAAATGACCCTAACCACAAGAACCACTTTCGTATTCAAAAACGACGCAGTATTGGAATCCAAGAGATGTAATAGCATATCACTACACAAAGGATTTGAGTCAAAGTATACAAACTATCCTAATAGCATGCTATATCACTGACTCACACACGACAATCAATATGACAAAGTATAGGAATGAGAATCAATGATATACAAAATAGAGTATGCTATGAACATCATAAAATGAGCAACTGAACAAGTCATAGCATATGGATTTCAAAGGTAATTCAGTTCGAATAACTGAAAATAAATAAATAAATGAAATGAAATGTAAATAAATGTCTCAAATCAGTTTACTTACTTACACAGAGCAATTCCTAAGCTATCCGGCTTCCGTCGCGTCGATGTACGCACCCAAACCCCGTAATAGCTCCTCTAGGATCCTAACAGTTGAAACTGTATCAATTTAAATTCCAATTTAATGATTTAACATCCCTAAATTGGTCGACATCGGTCAAAATTGAGTTCGAGACCAATTTGCCGATTTCACGTTTTTCGAGGTAAAACCCCGGTATAACGCCTCGATCGACTCCCGAATTTTTCACTTTTTATAGAAATATTAAAGTTTTATTGATGTGGGTCAAAAATATATTTTTTCCCATTTTTCAAGAATTTTCCTAAATTTTTTTCATAATTTTATCTATTTTCTGGAATTTATTATATATTAAAACAGTTTAAATTAATTAAATAATTAAATATATATTATATATATTAGGGTGGATCCGGGTCAACCCGACCCGGTCCAACCCGATCCGGCCGGTCGGACCCGGTCCTCCATGGTCGGGGTCGGTCCGACCCGACCCATATGGGTTCGGTCGACCCGACCCGACTCCCTCTTCTTCTTCTCACCAGAGCATTCGTGCTCTGGTTTTTTTTTTTTTTTTTTTTTTTTTTTTTTTTTTTTTTTGTCTTTGAGGCGTTGGGACTTTGGCGTCCATCCCCAAACCATCGATCGAAGTTGATGGCATGGGAGACCCCCGCCATCTTCTTCCTCACGCCTTTCGGCCATGGAGGTCGATCCTCCATGGCCAACATGGCGGCCAACAACAACGACCAAACAACACTAATAAACAAGAACAACAAATCACTCACCTTCCTTGCCTCTCTCGAGCTCTCTCGATCTCTCTCTCTCTCTCTTTCTTCTCTCTCCGGTCTCCTCTCTTTCTTCTTCTCTCTTTCCTCTCTCGGTTTTCATTTTCTCTCTTCAATTTTTCGTTTTTTTTTTGTTTTTTTTTTTTGAAAGATCAAAGTGAGATATATATATATATGGTGTATAGATAAGTGAGGTGATGTGGCCTCACCCCCACCACTCACTTCTACACATTTGTTTTTTTTTTTTTTTTTTTTATAATTGAACAAATTCTACTTACCCCACGAGCTGCTACCTCGGGCCCACGTCGGCACGCGATTCGAGGCGCGTCCCCGCTCGTCTCGATATCTGCATACCCGTAAATGACTTAGTAGTCTACACATATACAAGACACTAGGCAAACAACACAACAAATATAACATTTACCTCGGCCACCGTGCCTCGGTAATGACACGTATCGCACTGCGGGTCCCACGTCACGGGTCATTGTGTCCTAATTAACGAATTAAACGTGCATTAATTATTGGGCCGTGACAATACTTCCCAACTAATAGGAAGTTCGTCCTCGAACTTAAACTAAACGAATTTTAAAATATACCTGACTCAAAAAGGTACGGAAATCTGTCGCGCGTATAGTCTTCCCGTTCCCAAGTGAGTTCCGAATCTCCATAAAACTGTCACTTCACTAACATCTTCGGGATAAACTTGTTTCTCAACTGCTGTACCTTTCGTTCAAAAATTTGAATTGGTTGCTCTTCATATGAGATATCTTCACTCAAATCAATGTGACGCGAATCCACAGTCGGTCTTTCGTCTGCTTTTGACTTAGCTAGTCGAAGCATCGAAATATGAAACATCGGATGAATACCCGACATCTGTGGAGGCAACTCTAACTCATAAGCAACCTTTCCAACGCGTTTCTTGATCTTGAAAGGCCCGATGAATCTCGGTGCTAATTTGCCTTTCAAACCAAATCGATGATGACCCTTACGAGGAGAAACCTTTAGATAAACTAAAGCTCCCTCATCGTACGTGAGATCGCTGCGATACATGTCTGCATACTTCTTTTGCCTCTCCTAGGCTCCCTTAAGTTTCTGGCGAATCTGTCTTACCTTTTCTGTGTGATCGACAACAATTTCAGGCCCTAACAAATTTCGGTCTTCTGGCTTAGCCCAAGAAGATGGTGAGCTACACGATATGCCATATAACGCCTCAAATGGCGTCATTTCAATGTTCGCCTGATAATTGTTGTTGTATGCGCATTCACACAACAGTAAGTACTCTTCCCACGATCCGCCAAACTCAAGTACACACGCCCTAAGCATATCTTCGAGAGTTTGTATTACCCTCTCAGTCTGTCCATCAGTCTGAGGGTGAAAGGCTGTGCTAAACTGTAAGCGTGTACCATATTGCTTCTGCATACTCCGCCACATCCTGGACGTATACATAGCATCTCTATCTGACGTAATAGTCAAAGGTACTCCATGCAGCCTGATAATCTCTCTCGAACAATACCCTCAGCTGGTCAGATGTGTAATGAGTTGCAACTGGTATGAAATGGGCGGAATTCGTCAATCTGTCCACAATCACCCAAATGGAATCATATCTATGAACCGTCCTCGGCAATCCTCGAACGAAGTCCATAGTTATGTCTTCCCACTTCCATTGTGGAATAGGAAGCGGTTGTAATAATCCTCCAGGTCTACGATGCTCTGCCTTCACCTGCTGGCAGATCCCACGGTTCTTGATATACTCTGATATGTCCGTTTTCATCCTAAACCACCAAAAATATCTTTTCATATCATGATACATTTTGGTTCTTCCTGGATGAATAGTAAACCGTGAACGATGTGAATCCTGAAGAATCTCGTCTCTCGGCTCTGCCACTTCCGGTATCCATAATCTGCCTCGAAATCTGAGACACTGATATGTTGTTTCAATCCTATCAGTACACTCGGAACTCTGCGCTAACTCACTGAATCTCGAATACAGTATGTCAGCTTTCTGATCCTCTGACACTCTCTTAGTCGACATTGTCTGAAGTCTCACCTGAGCACAAATCAGTACCTTTGTGTCATTAGCAATATCTGACTGACTAAGCCTCGCCGCCGCCTCGAGTAAACCATACTTGTGCGTCATATGACATCGAATAGTCTCAGCATCTCCAATCGAAATTCTACTCAGCGCATTAACAACGACATTTGCTTTTCCTGGATGATATTCCAGAGAAAAGTCAGTCTTTCAAAAACTCTAACCATCTACGTTGTTTCATGTTCAGCTCTCTCTGTGTGAAGAGATATGTCAAACTATTATGGTCAGTATAAAGTGTGAACTTCTCTCCATACAGATAATGTCTCCATATCTTCAGAGCAAACACTACCGCCGCCAACTCTAAGTCATGAGTTGAGTAGTTCTTCTCATGTGTCTTCAACTGTCTTGAAGCATATGCCACCGTGTCTTTCTCTTACATCAACACACAACCTAAACCCATATGAGAAGCATCTGTGTATACCACGAAACCTTTTCCAACCTCTGGCAATATCAGCACTGGTGCAGTAGTCAACAATTTCTTCAGTTGAGCAAATGACTCATCGCATTCCTCTGACCACTGAAACTTCACATCTTTCTGGGTCAACTTGGTCATTGGTGAAGCGATCTTCGAAAAGTCATTCACGAACCTTCGGTACTAGCCTGCTAACCCCAGAAAACTCTGAATCTCTTCAAGTTTCGGTTCATGACTCTCTGCAACAATATATAACGATACCAAAGTCTCCATCTCCCCGCTATTCGCAAGCCGACCTCGAGTGCTCTTGGTTCTTGGTGTACTACCATTATATATGAACATTATACGCCCTGGAATCTCAAATATCACTATTTTCGCAAAACGGGCGATATGAGCATGATATGATGCTAGCCAATCCATCCCTAGCAACGCATCAAATTCTAAAAACTCAAGCACTCTGAAATCTGCAGGTAATTCGACTCCGTCGATCTCTAATGGGCATCTTTCAATTAGTGCATTTGGATATACTTTATCTCCAACTGTCGTATTTAAATGGACTCCACCATGTGACCATAAATGAAAGAAACGGTAGAACCCGAATCAAACAAAACATAAGCAGGATAACCATAAATGAAAATCATGCCCTCAATTAGTTTCCGTGTAGCGTCTGCGTCTGCGTCTGATGGTGTAATCGTATGAACGATTTCTCGGCGCTGTGAAGGTATCACTGTCGCTGGCTGTGGACAGTCTCGAATCACGTGTCCAACTCTGACCATATCGATAACAAGTGACTGCTCTCGATTGAACATGTGTCCGATCCTGGGCCTGTGCAGATGCCTGTCTCTGCCCTGATTTGGAACTGTCTCGTCCTCGTCATCTACCTCTACCTCCGCCTCTACCACCATGCTGCTGACGTGTGGCTGGTGGTGCTGGTAAAGCGGGTAAAGTAGACGTAGTAGGAGCTGGCAATGCAGGTCTGACTGGTGGTGGTACATGAGGTCTACCCACAATAGTCTGCAAAGGTGTAGGAGCTGCTACATAAGGAATTCGCACCCTGAACACCTCTATCCCATCTCCTCGGTCCTTTGCCTTTATGTCTCCTCCGCTTATACTCTCGCCATCTGATCAGGTGTAATCGCAGGTCCTAAGGATGTCCCGTCAGCCACTCAGCTCGTACAATAAGTCTCGTGAGTAAGTGCACGCTCGAGTATCTCTCCCAATGTCATGGCACCTTAACCGACCACATAAAACTCAATATCTGGCATCAGTCCATCGCCAAAATGATATACATCATTAGCATCCTCCTTCACAAGATCTCCGGCAAACTGCCTCAGATAGCCATATCTGTCTCGGTATCTTATCACTGTCTCGTCGGCTCCCTGTCTCAAGTTCATGAACTCCTTCCTCAACCACTTCTTCATCGCAGGTGGAAAGTACTGCTCATATAATTTAGTCTTGAAAACATCCCAAGACTCAAACTCCTCCTCAGCAGCTATCGTCGCATGCCACCACATATCGACATCTCGCTGCAAGGTGTACGACGAGATCTCCGCTCTGAGTCTATCATCAATCTGCAAGACTTTATGTAACTTCTCATGCGACAAGACTCGTTTCTCAATCTTCTCAAAATCTCTGACCGTTGAAATATACCGATTTCAGACTAATGAAATCTTTCACCAGCTGAACTATCACTGTCGAACTAGCTGATGGGGGTGTGGATGATGGTGTCGGCACTGTCTCCACTGCTGAAGTTATCATCGGTGTCGCAGGTACAGTCGGCACTACGATCGGTACAGTAGTCGTTGTAGGACTTGTTGTCTTAGCTGGAGGTGTTGGTAGGGCAAGGTGGGAAGTCACCAATCTGCCAGCTGCTGACCCTGAGCAGCTACTCGATCTGAAAGCCTCTGGAAATCCTCGGCTGATGGTATCGAAGGCTTGCTACCGCTCGCACCGCATCATCTCTATCGCGTGAATCCGCCATCTCCGACTTCAAATGGAGAACGAACGCGAATCAGCTACTACGTGGATAACGCATATATACACATAACAAAAGTAACATGTAGTAAATATATTACATCCCCAACTCACTTCACTAACTTCACTCACTTCCCAACTACTAGTTTCTAGGCGAGGATCATCTGGTTTTTCACATCTAACTAAGGTTTTCTAACTTCTACAGTTTTTACATTTTTTAGTTATTTCTAGCTGAACAAGGTAGGCCGTTCACTACATATTGTAGTCGTGGTATCGTATTGTAGAAACTACATATTCTACAATCTTAGAGCAATGTTTTCTCAAACCATGGCGCGGATACTAACTGTGTTGGTCTCATATAACCTGAGACTATATAAGTATGCCAAGCTTTATAACCCTTGGCTCTGATACCAACTGTGATGTTGGTATCACAAAGTCTTAAGCCATTATCACAACTAGGCTCTGATACCAACCGTGTGGTATCGAAACCTTTCTCTCGATACCAACCGTGACGGCGACTACAAATAAGGGCACTTGCCCGCCTAATCCCTAATTAAGCCCTAATCTCCCCTATAGGACCTAACCAAGAACTAGTCAGCCTTATTTTACATACATAAATGCCTACCATTTATGATACCACCTACATTAACTTAATTGTTCTAGTGACTAACCTATGGTTGTCTATAAATCAGAGTTAATTAATTTTTTTTTTCTTCTAACCAATTATTCAGCGGAAGTCTTATTAAATTACTAGTGGAAATGAAATCCTAAGGCCTAACCTATTGTGGAAAAACCAGGAAATAGTGATCACATGCATATATAAACAAAAATGGTGATATATATAACATGTGTCCAGTTCTATAGTCCTACCACTCAACCCAAAAGGCAAAATAACATGTACATAAAAATTTAATACAAAAGCATACAAAACGTACAAAAGTAGGTCGTAGCAGTTCTCTGTCGGCTCAGAGGTAGTCACCAATCTTCTCTTTGCCTGGTCTGCTACTCGGTAGATCTGCACCACCGTCACAAACTAGACGGTGAGTGCATGAATATATTTAAGTAATACTGAGAGACATCGATCCACATTCCCGAATAAGCAACAAGTATCAAATTGCATAATTTAAATAGAAACTTATGCTGAAAGGAATATCATGCAAATAGATACTTGAGTTAATCACATATGAAACTAACTCGAGGCTAAGTAGTAATGGATTAGGGTCGGTCGGCCGCGATCTTCATCACATCAGCCTGTCCACTACAATTTGAGCTCTGTTCTATATCATTTCATCTCAAATTGAGCTCTTTATCATAATTCGAAAGGTCGTACTTACGATTACGCCTTTTCTATTCCAAGTAAATTAGTCGTCACTGGAATGTATACTTGCTAACATACCCGAGTTTTAAAACTCGTCATGTTCAACCAAGTTATTCTTGCGCCAACAAACCCCGAGGTCCGGTTACCCCGTTCGAGGCACGTTACCTCGTGTGTCATGCAAGGTAGTGGAGAAATTTCATAACATCCCGACAAGTCTAGTGACCCTCGTATGAAAGCGGAATTTCTATCATCAAATGACCCTAACCACAAGAACCACTTTCATATTCAAAAACGACGCGGTATTGGAATCCAAGAGATGTAATAGCATATCACTGCACAAAGGATTTGAGTCAAAGTATACAAACTATCCTAATAGCATGCTATATCACTGACTCACACACGACAATCAATATGACAAAGTATAGGAATGAGAATCAATGATATACAAAACAAAGTATGCTATGAACATCATAAAATGAGCAACTGAACAAGTCATAGCATATGGATTTCAAAGGTAATTCGGTTCGAATAACTGAAAATAAATAAATAAATGAAATGAAATGTAAATAAATGTCTCAAATCAGTTTACTTACTTACACAGAGCAATTCCTAAGCTATCCGGCTTCCGTCGCGTCGATGTACGCACCCAAACCCCGTAATAGCTCCTCTAGGATCCTAACAGTTGAAACTGTATCAATTTAAATTCCAATTTAATGATTTAACATCCCTAAATTGGTCGACATCGGTCAAAATTGAGTTCGAGACCAATTTGCCGATTTCACGTTTTTCGAGGTAAAACCCCGGTATAACGCCTCGACCGACTCCCAAATTTTTCACTTTTTATAGAAATATTAAAGTTTTATTGATGTGGGTCAAAAATATATTTTTTCCCATTTTTCAAGAATTTTCCTAAATTTTTTTCATAATTTTATCTATTTTCCAAAATTTATTATATATTAAAACAGTTAAATTAATTAAATAATTAAATATATATATTATATATATTAGGGTGGATCCGGGTCAACCCGACCCGGTCCAACCCGATTCGGGTCGGTCTGACCCGGTCCTCCGCGGGTCAGGGTCGGTCCGACCCGACCCATATGGGTTCGGGTCGACCCGACCCGACTCCCTCTTCTTCCTCACCAGAGCATTCGTGCTCTGGTTTCTTTTTTTTTTTTTTTTTTTTTTTTTTTTTTTTTTTTTTGTCTTTGAGGCGTTGGGACTTTGGCGTCCATCCCCAAACCATCAGAAGTTGATGGCATGGGAGACCCCCTGCCATCTTCTTCCTCACGCCTTTCGGTCCCATGGAGGTCGATCCTTCCATGGTCGAACATGGCGAAACAACGACGACCCCAACAACACTAATCAACAAGAACAACAAATCACTCACCTTCCTCGAGCTCTCTCGTGTCTCTCTCTCTCTTTCTTCTCTCCCGGTCTCCTCCTCTTCTTCTTTACCTTCTCGCTTCTTTCCTTTCTCTCTGTTTTCTTTTTGTTCTCTCTGGTTCAATTTTTTTTTTTTTTTTTTTTGTTTGAAAGATCAAAGTGAGATATATATATATATATATATATATATATATATATATATGGTGTATAGATAAGTGAGGTGATGTGGCCTCACCCCCACCACTCACTTCTACACATTTGTTTTTTTTTTTTTTTTTATAATTGAACAAATTCTACTTACCCCACGAGCTGCTACCTTGGGCCCACGTCGGCACGCGATTCGAGGCGCGTCCCCGCTCGTCTCGGTATCTGCATACCCGTAAATGACTTAGTAGTCTACACATATACAAGACACTAGGCAAACAACACAACAAATATAACATTTACCTCGGCCACCGTGCCTCGGTAATGACACGTATCGCACTGCGGGTCCCACGTCACGGGTCATTGTGTCCTAATTAACGAATTAAACGTGCATTAATTATTGGGCCGTGACAAGACATGAAGATTTGCAGGGTTCCCACAAAAAAAATGTTGTAGATCCATTAACGAAAGCTCTTCCATAAGCAAAACATGACGTTCATATTAGGTCATTAGGTATTAGATACATGAATAATTGGCCTTAGAATAAGTTGGATATATTGGGGCATATGCCATAGGTCAATCTTATGACATTGTTATTTTGGTTAATAAAATAGAGGATTTCATTTGCTGTTCATTATTATAATTGGTTTGCATGTTTACATTATAATAGAATCCATGGATGTTTATTGAAACATCTTAAATGTCCCTAGTCGATCATTATACAGGGAACTATAATGAATTAAGATTAGTGCGAGTCTTAACTGATGGTCATGTGATGATCATGCCTATAAGGATATGAATAAAGATCATGAGTACTTATTAAGGAACGAGGTATTTGACCGACCCACTATGAGAACACCACATGGATTAAATCATGGGCGTTGGTCATGATATGCATATCATTTAGTCCTCTAACTTGAGATTACCAGAGACTTCAACATTAGGTTCATAGTGACTTGACACAATACAACATTGTCTTTAACCGAATGATTATAACAGTTGTATTGATTTTTATCTTCGTGCAACTTGGGTAGTTATAATGCCTTGGTAGAGACTGCTTATGACTCGTGTAGCAAAATAATTTTGGTTCACTGCCAACGCTGCGTGAACCTATCGAGTTGCACACAAAGAATGGTTTTTGCGAGATTTTAAATGATATGGAACAATGAATTTTATATGATGAAATTCGTAATATAAAAAGTCCTTATGATGTATCATATCAATACTGGTTGAAGTAGTGATATAATGGTAATTCACTTACCCAACTTTATACAAGGGCACGTGTCAAGTGAATTCACATTATGGGAGAAATTAGAGTCGAATCTAATTTTTGTTTTTAGAAAACAAGTTAGGCTTCTCAATCGTTCTAGAAATTTAAGGGAGAATAGAAAATTATTTTCATGTTCTCTTTTGAGCTAGCACTTGGATTTTTCGTAGCCGTTCTTGTGTGGATTCTGATAGTGGACATTCGTCTCTGGCAGTGTCTTGAACATCGATCGACACAGACAAACAAACTAGCATTTAAGATATAGTTTACTTTTATTAATCAGTTCGATCGAATTCAGATTTGATCCAGTTGAGGTTTCAAAATAAAAACTTAGAATTTTCATTACGTTTTGAACCCCAAAAACCCAACATGGCCCTGGATTCCTAACTAAGGTACTTTAAGTACTCTATATCAGGTATGGATCTCCCCTTCTCTTTTCTCTAATTGGATTATGTGAGTTATCTTCATCCAAGATTATTTTGACTAGTGTTATTGAATCAATCTTTCTTTTGTCCTTTTATTTTGATTTTGTTTCTAGATAGTTTTCACAATCCGTCAACTGTGAATGTTAGATGGTCATACCAAAATTGCTAGTTCATTCTTAAATTAAATGAGGAATAATATAGTTACAAATAACATATGTGGATGTGCTTTAAATCTGTAGTCTTTGTGTTACTTGTGTTATCCTTGTAAGTTCAACTAATTGTATTTTTATGGTCTTTGCTTCATCACCATAGTTCAGGTGTTGAGACAAAAGAATGAAAAATATGGTGTCAATGGAGTTTGCAGCGGTGGAGGACACCCATTGACACTTGTTGTATAGCTTGTCTTAGCTTCTTATGCTTGGTAATTCCTAACTCTAATAATTCTCTCAATAATCATTGATTGCATATAAATTTGGATGATTGATCAGCTACAATTAAACTCTTAAATTAACCAAATCTTTTTGTACATTGTTGTCTGAGTTTATAATATATAAATGTTTAGATAAAATACACAAAATACATAAAAAGATTTTGAAAATCTAAATTCATAAAGAAATGTTAATACAATAAGAAGCTTTGTAGAATATATGAGCTAATTATATATGCAGACGCTATTTGTAAACGAATTAAAGGACTTCGTAAACAACTTCTCATTTATTTTCTTGACCTAAATGAGAACTCATAATTAACTTGAGGTTGCTCTAAATGCTAACTATGAGTGAACTTTATGTTCTTTTTATATGTAGGTGAGAATTCTATACATTAATTGTTGAGGCATTGAGAAAAATGTGGTCACGGTACTTGTCAATTTAAATTTCAAACTCAATCAATTTCGTGCTCATATTGTTTAGCAGATATATAAACTAGTCTAATTGTTCCGAGGTTTCATATTCACTTATAAATAGAATACGGGGTTTCATGATTAATTGAATACTTCAAATTATTATTCATTGACTTCCTTTATCAATATTTCAACATAAAAGGCCCTTGAACTGACCTTCATTCAACAATGAAACGTCACGTATGAACTTTGCTCGGGATTGGACTCTTCTCACAAATTGGATTTTAACCAATATCAAGCCACTTTCTTTCCTTTAAAAGATGCAAAAGGTGTTGATACCGTTCTTTCGGAAGAACGAAAACATGACTGACTAAGATGTGCTTACGGAGGGCCAGAAAAGTAAGCAATATAAATAAAAAAAGAGAGTTAGGGGGAAGTCCTATGCTACCAATCCTATATCCTGGGCTACAAAACATTGAGGGACAAGGGATTTGTGAGAAAGGAAGTTAGACGTGCCGTATCGAAGCTCATAATCTTTTCATTTCTACTTTATTTATCTTTAACATTTATGGATGCATATGTTTTGAATACATCAAAAATTATTTATAAGGAGCCTATCATCAATGTGCGATGTCACTTATGTTATTATGAACCACAAATTCAGGCTTTCTAAAGAAACACTTTGACTACCCTGAGGTAATATTCTCTCATGTCTGATTGATTTCACTTTTATTGATTAATATTATTTTTATATTGACAGTATCATTGGTTGCTCTACTTCATATAGTTCTAACTTCTAAATCCTAGAACCTATTTTATTTTGAAATATGTTGCTTAGACTAAGCGTATGATTCGCTAAACTTATGTTATTGAGAGCATTGTAGCCTAAAATAATATGTGAGTTGGATGCTCTACTTCATAAAGTTCTAATTATAGATTTTGTCATATATTTAAATGCTAGAAACTTAACCTTCTGATTATACTAAATATGTTGATTTCTTTTGAGGATGTAACATCTAACTTCACTTTTTGATCAAAGTTGTATTTTATGATTCAATCATTCATGCAACTATCTATATATAATCATGAGTCTTTGTTTCATACATTATCCATGGAGTTATTGATTTTAAAATTTAATTAATTGTTTGGTTTTCCTTAAAAAAATATTTACTTGTTTGAGATAATTTCTTTTTTTATAGGCAATTTCTTTTAATATTGCGAGGAAAAATAAGGAGAAGAATTGGAGTTTTCTATCAATTCCATACTAATTAGGAAAGTCAGCCTAATTGGAATGAAACAATGGGAATTTCATTGTGGTTCATGAAAACTAATATTTACGTACGATAAATGTTGTGTAATCAATTAAGGTTCTTAATGAATATCTTGTAATATAATTCTTTTTTTGCAAGCCATAAAATGAATTGAGTTTAACATTTATTAATATTAGAGGTTCTATTTGTGCTACACATATATCTTTTATGACAGCTAAATATTGTCATATATATATATATTCAAGGAAGCTAACAACTGCTACAAATATATATTTTATGTGGCAGCTTAAATTACGGTGGTAGAAAACTGCCACTAAAAGTTTCTAGTGGCAGTATAAGAGTTTCCACAAATGAAATAGCAAAATCTTTCAACGACAACAACTAGTGTCACAAAAGTTGTTGTGATGGGATTTTTTATGGCACCATTCATCTCCTCATATAGATGCCACAAAAGATCTGTAGAGGTAGGTAAAAGCTTTTTGTGGCAACTTTAATGCTATCACAAAAGTGCATCTTCTTGTAGTTATATGACTAGGTCCATGCTAGTGTGTTGCATACCAAAGATGACTATATGGAGATGGGTATTGACTATCTTTTTCCTGCTCCCTTAAAGATGGAAGACATCCATCCTTTGTTAGGCGTGTCCCTATCCCACCCTTGTCATTAAGTGAGATAGAAACCTATTCCCTTTATGACCTAAAACAAGCCGACCTTCGCATTTGTATTCATTCATATTCAGGGCAAGAATCTCTGGCTATTGCATGAGAACATACTCATTTTCGAAGTATTTCCCCTTCCAATATTTTTCTCTTGGACTTTCCCTCATTCCTTTTATTGAGCACAACGACGCAAATTGAACTTTAATAAGTTCTAATACGTAAAGCAGTTTCACTTTCTCAATCTGAGAAATGCATTGTCAACTGGATATTTGATGGATGTTTTGAAGTTTAATTAGTTATTCATGTCGTGTTTTATGTTGGTGACTTAAATATGAAGATTGCGTGGCATTTAGATATTTTGAAATAGAATTTATTAACTTGATATAAATGAATGCTGACATATGATTGATATACATGTATGTAATGAACGAAAAACTCAAAATACCCACAATGGTAATTTCATATTTTATTATTGCATGGCGTGCTAATTTGGATGTATGATATGATATTAATACAAAGTTAAGTGAAATTACTAAGTTCACAAACAATTTGATTTTAAATAACTTAATTATTAAAAAACTGTAAATAGGGTGAGATTGACTTAAAAAAAACTTAATGGGCTTGGACTATCCTAAAGGCAAACTGGTAATTTGATGGACTACATAAAAACCCCACTCTAGCTAGCCCTAAATATAAAAGCCCTATTATGAGCCCTAGCCACTATTTCCTTATACAAAACTCACTAAATTGAGAGATTAGGGTACATAAGAGCTTTGTTCGTATTTTCATGGTGGGTGTGGTACTCAAAGTCAAGAAAGTCCCCTTTAAAAGGTAAATCCATCATCCCTACCCTTTTTTTTCTTGTTCAAGTTAAGTTACAAACTTGGATTTTCTTAATTAATGTTGGAGAGCCTTTTTCATGGTATAAATTAGTGAAATTGGTGATGGAGAACCCCAAAAAGGGGCGACACAGCCATGGCATCGTCGATGAGGGCGGTCGTTGTAGCTACCGCTGGAGAAAGGTGCCAGTCCCCCGCCCCAAAGATCTCACGAGAGGGGGTGGCCTCCTTGGCCACCTCTATAAGCCCACCACCAACCCTATGGGGTTCTACTTGAGGGGGTAGGGGGAGCAGGCGTTCCCTCATGCCGCAAGGGTGCCTAGGGTATCGCCTCGAGCGACCCACAACTAAGCGGGGCCCCCAGGCACCCATGACTGGTTGGGTGCCTTTGCGCTTTGATTTACACATAAACCAATCCTCAAACTAAGGGTCGATTTGGCCCTCGGCCCACCCAAAATAAGGGCCAATTTGCCCTTGACCTAAATTCAGGGGCCAAACTGAGCCTGGACCTTATAATAGGGTAAAGTTTGTTTTTCCTTTTAAAGGGGCACATCGAGGCCCCAAGGGGAGAATGGATCGGGTCCCCACCCCTATTGTAGGCGATAAGGGACCCGCAAACCCTATAAACAATTTCGAATTTCCTCTTGCCTCTTTAGAAGTTATATGATCATTTTCAACCATTATTCTATTCATATTTCACTTTGTATTTTATTTTGTCAAGAAGACAATACTTTGCTTCAAGTTTTGTATTTTCTTAGAGATTAACTTAGATAACTTGGATGACTCTATCACAATCACATTGTGATTTCCCATTCAATATTCAGTTTTTGCTTAAGTTACTAGTGTTATTGGTACTAATCTCATTCTACAACCCAAGATATTCACATCTTGTGCTTCTAATAAAGTCTCAATTTCATCACAAATTTATCAAACTATTCTCAAACGTTTGAGTCTTTAATTTAGGTTTATCTTATGTTTTCCTGAGAATTTATATATATAAATATTGTAACAGTTCGATATTCTCAAATTCAAAGAAATCTATTTTAGTACTTACATTCATGAATTCGATAGACCCCTTTTCAAGCAAATGTCCTTTGGTTTTATAAACTGATTTTAACCCATCCGTTGCTTTAATATTGAACCACTTATAATATTCTCTTGCAAATTTAGACTTCTCAAGTCTATTTCACTTTCAATAACACTTAATTATCGTATATTAAGTCTATTCTCTTTTTAACTCTCTATTTTTAACCTTACTCATTACGTCACATGAGTTTCAAACTAAAGAGATAAGGAGAGTAAACTTCCTATCGCATATCTCGCAATAATACAATAATATATATCAAATATAACACAATATAAAAGTATTCCCAACTCATGATCTTTAATGACCCAAATTAATAAAATCAGAATTTAATTCTAATTGCTGGGATTAACAGCCGTAAATCAGTACTACATGTAAAACTCGGTCAACTTGAATAAGAAAAGTGATGGCTAATGTTATTTTTGTATGATGTGTGCCTATTGATTGCATTAAACTAAATAAGAAGCATAGTTGTTGAGTCGTTAATTATGTAATATTACATTTAGATTATCTAAATATTTTTACTAGTCGTTTCCCTTCGCTTTGCGCAGGTGT
This sequence comes from Stephania yunnanensis, assembly GCA_039657365.1. Classification (NCBI taxonomy): domain Eukaryota; kingdom Viridiplantae; phylum Streptophyta; class Magnoliopsida; order Ranunculales; family Menispermaceae; genus Stephania; species Stephania yunnanensis. The sequence goes on along the minus strand of CM077585.1, from coordinate 43,546,003 downwards.
AATAATAATAATAATAATAATAATAATAATAATAATAATAATAATAATAATAATAATAATAATAATAATAATAATAGTAATAATAATAATAAAACACTATATTCATAGTTATTCTCATCGAGTCAAACAAAAGGTTCATAAAAGAACAATAATAATAAGAAAGAGCAAAACACTATATTGTATTCTTTAGCTTTTGTAGCATTCTATGGACTGAACAACATCTTTAAGCAATGGTAATCCCATGCAGTAGTGTATATTGATCCACTATAACCGTTAAATATAAATTCGTCCATATCGTCTGTTCACTCCAATTGAAGAATCTAAACCAACAGACAACATAACAAAGGCAGCATAAAGGTCACGTGATCATTGTTTTGTGTTATAGATATAATGATTCACTTCAGTATTGAACTTATGGAAAATGTACCAAACGATTAGATCCAATATAGAGCAAACATGCCTAAAGGAGGGCGATCAAAAGTGGTTTAGCTTATAAGCGTTGTGAATGATTGTTATATCACTGGATGCATGAAGCTATGGGTAAGTAGAACAGCTTTTGAACAGACGATGTTGAAATCCATCGATCCTATCTTGAATTTATCGGGTGATAATTGGTTGAGAACTGGAGGAATCTAAGGTTAGGTATAATAAAATTGGTTTTTTTGTGATTTTTTGAATGGTGAAGGGAAAAAAACCAAGTCGATTGCAAGAAGACCGGATGAGAGTCGAAATTTATAGGGAGAATCTAACTTGCACTACACTCAATTCCTTGTATTTACCCATAATTTCAAGTTCAACGTACTCAATCTATTAATGATAAGATAACTACTATTAATTATTAATAAATGTACACATAATGTATAATTATATCTCTTGAAATAATAAATAAATAAATAACAAAAAATAACTCAATTCCTTGTATTTACCCATGATTTCAAGTTCAACGTACTTAATCTATTAATGATAAGATAACCACTATTAATTATTATTAATAAATGTACACATAATGTATAATTATATCTCTTGAAATAATAAATAAATAAATAACAAAAAATAAAAAAATTAATAAAAATAGAAAAATAGAATGGTGAGATGAGGTAACTTTTAGACCTTCTCTCTCCTCCGACTTTTATATATATATATATAGATTGTCAAGTATCCAAAATACTAGCCTAATTGCGCTTATTTATTATTTTCAAGGTTATTGGAGGGCGCGGTTGAATCAGGGGCAAAAAACTACGCAAAATAGAGTATTCATATGCTTGGATCCATTTTACACTAAAAGTCACGCTAGCACATATCTCGAGGCAAATTTGGTGGGTCCCATGAAAGGAGCGCGTGCCATGATGAGATGATGAAGATAAAGTGGAGGATGATGCCGACGTTGACGCATGATTTGATTTGTTATATATAAGAATATATATATGTATATAATAGATGAGATATGCTTGGACAGATATGCATGCAAAAGAGCAAGATATTTTGAGAAAGAAAGATATGCATCGAAAATAAAAACCGAAAAGAAAAGAAAGTGGGCAAAAGGGAAACGTGCTTAGAGGACAAAATTGTATTAATTATGTATATACTATCTACTCTCGGTTGGGGGGGGGGGTGGTCTCTTGGCTGTACGCACCTCTCGGCTATTCATCATCTCTCGCTCCTGAACTCTTATTTTTTTCTTATTTTTTGTGTTCTTCAACTATGAGAGGCTAAAACCTCTAGCCTAGGCAAGACTGCGAAGGAGGTTCGACTGCGCATATCGACGGATTTGTGAGATTTATATATTTTAATTTCAATCTTTTCATTAATATTTTATTTTCTTTGGTATTGTTTCAATAATCGAGGTTAAATTCATGTTTAAATCTTGATTTACTCGCCAGTGTGTCGTAAGCATCCGTACTTGTGCAATAAGACCACACTAGTGGCAATTGATCTTATGATTAGTCTCTTTTGGGACCGGTTGAATACCTTAGAAATCTAGGCTAAATCGGACACACGAGTGATTCGGTTGTCTAGGTGTAGTGCCTTCACGAAACCTATTGCGGTCATAGTGTTAAACCCAATACGATTGAGTATAGGGTTATAAGTTTGGCTAGATAAATAGTCACCGTCGTACCTTGGCTATCGAGATTAGGAAGTGCGAGGAACCGCGTACGTTACCGGTTCTATAGCTACACTAGGATATTTTGATTTGCATATTTTACATAAATCGAAGACCAAATTCAATCTTTTATCGAACTGAACTTGTATGTCTTGACCTAGGCGTTTTTATTAATTGTTTTCAAATCATTTTCATTGTTTTGTTTATTTATTTTAAACATTAGTTAATTTATTCATTCTTTAAAACCCTCGATTTCCCTTTTCGCTATTTTTAACCTTAGAAAGACTACCAATCCCTGTGGGATCAATCCTTTGCCACTATTCTACAACAATAGTTGGTTTAGATATTTTACTTAATCTAGCTATAATCACTCGAACTAAATCTTTTTATTTGAGGAGTTTTCATACACTTCCGCCTTTATTCATTTATATGTATACTCTTTATATTTATTTTTTTTCTTATCCAAATTTTCTTTTCAAATAATATGGTCCCTGCTCCATTTCCTGTGGACTGATTTTCTCGCTTTTTCCCACCACAAGTTTCCCTGCTCCATTTTTTGTGAAAACTTGTGAGACTCTCTATATTTTGAAAACTCTTGTTAGCCCTTCTCACTTTCACTATAATGAAGCAAATTCTTCAATGTGGGTTAAAGTCTCATCACTTGCACAATTTCAACCGTCTACCCATTTTGGTATCTAGCACAAGGCTTAACCATCATACCGAGTCCCTAATCATGAAATCATAAAAATGCTGAGCTACGGACTCGAGTGAGTATTTCTCCTACTTTTTCCTAAGTTTCAAGTCAAAAAGGCAACCATAATGTACTCATCCACAACCAATGGCATGAAACAAAGTCTCTGGTGACTCTAAACAATATAATAATAAATACATGCATGAAAGTATATTAACTCCTAATAAAGTGAGATAGATGAGTATGGAGGGAAAAGAAATGGAAGAAATGAGTGAATAAGAGATATCAAACACTACCAATACCGTCCAACAACCACATATAGCCGCAAATAATTGAAAAAAAAAATTTAAATGATCTCACCTGCGGTCTTTCGCAAAACAACCCATTCTACTCAATCAACAAATCCTAAAGTACCCCCAAACTTATTCTGAACCTTTTCCTCAAGGCTCAAAGCAAGTCAAGGAATCCATGCAACAAGAAGACAAAAAATAGTGCCAAAAAAGAATATGGACAAAATAAGAAGATGATACAAGTGCACGCATAACAAAAGTCTCCAAAAACTAGTGAATGCTCAAATCTCTCATGTCTAGGTGACTAAGGAAACTATGAAATAAAATTATCATAATAAGAGCAAGAACTAATAAGCATGGGAGTTAATTCAAATGATTCCTATCAAATCTTGCGAGCCCGAGTCTTTCAACTACGGGTGAAGTCAACAATATAATGGAATGAGGTTTAGGGAGACCGACCACTAATGTGGCGACTTAAGTCGGATATGTCCCAACCTAGTCTCAAAACACCTAAAGCTCTAATAATATGTCAATTCCTAAAAACGAATATGCTCAAATTACTCCAGAAACAATGTAATCCATAGTCAAACCTAACAAAACTCAGGGGGTTGTCTATTGCCATTAGTGCTCATCAAACATTCATTACACATGTAAAAATCCAAGAGACCAAGTTAGGGCTATGTTAAACATAAAAAACTAAAACTAAATTAAAATTGAAATAAATGCGATAAAAAACAAAAACAAAGCTGGGCTGCCTCCCAACGAGCGCCTTTCTTTTAAGTCTTTGGCTAGACTTATTGTGATTCATCACGTGATGCCCTCTCCTTTGGAGATGTCAACAACAAATGGCGCATCAACATATTTGGGCAATGCAACATGCACACCCTCCTTTAGAATTGGGAAGCTAATTCGGGACCTCTAACACAAACGAATCTGTCATATCATGGTAATCCAACACAAATGTGTCAGCAGTGTAGAAAATCTGCGAACGCTCCTTTACTTCCACCCCCGTATAAGGTTTAACAAATATGCATGGGAGGGTGGGTGGTTACACCAACACTAGAGGTTGGTCTTCCTTGCTCTCTATCTGCGGCTCCTCTGGCCGTTCTGAAATGACTCCAATTTCTATCGCAACTTCATCATCGTCATTCCGTGAAATGGAAATGTCCGACTCAATTTGAAGGACTTCAAGTCCTTGCGTTGTTTCGCACCAATAGTTCTCCACCGATGTATCAACATTCACCTCAACATTCCTCAATGTATCAACACTCACATTCTCCTCTGAGTAAGAAATTGGTTGTGTATTACACAACTCTTTCTCATCAAGCATATTCTGGAGTGTGGCATTCACTTGAACAAATTGAGTTTCCAAGTTTTGCAAGCTTGGAAACTCACGCGAAAACTGTTGAAGCTCTTCATGAAACCGCTGTTGATCATCTAGTAATTTTTTCATCATATCTTCTAAAGAGGTGCTTTGTTGAGGAATCTGTGGACTTGACATGAGCCCAAAAAAATCGGGGCGATGCATAGCAAAGATAGTGATAATTCTCATACTTTAGATAATACAGACAATCATATGTGGAATGAGAATAATCTTCACAAATTTCGCAAACCTCGACCTGTTGCACAAAAGAATGCATGCTAGAAAATTGATGTCCATTATATAACATATCTACCCCATTCACATTATAATAATGTGAGTCTTCAAATTGACCATAATTGTGGGGGTGGGAGGCCATCGCGGAGTTGCCTGCATACATGTTAAGAACAAGGGACTAGATACAAAATAAAAAAAATAAAAATATATAAAAAAAATAAATAACCAAAGAAAGAAAAAAGCCAATCCCTGGCAACGGCGCCAATAATACTAGCTTTATAGTCGGATATGTTGCTTGAGTTCTGTAGAGAGATGCGATGGGTATACTACTTTGGGACACGGGTCGATACATGCATTAAGTAGGTATATGTTTTCACTAAGGTAGCTTAGTTGATTTTATAGTAATATGGACACTTAACTCCTAAGCTAATATGGAACAATATCAATCAATTCTAAGTTGATGTGCCTAGGAAATATTTAATTAGGCTAAGTATTAAAATAAGCCTATGGCTCAAATAAATCAAACCACAACCATTAATGAGGTTGGGGACGACCAAATGAAAGATCCTAAAAAGATGAGTGTCCATTTGGTGTTACTTTGATGATCTGATGAAGACTCTAGGATCACCTAGAGATTAGAAAATCCTATTGAAGTTAAAGGCTAAGATTTGAACTTTAAAAGGGCATAAGCCATATGGGTTCCTATTTCATGTAAACTTAAAGCTAAAAACCCCAGAATCTTCTTAGATTTGAACTTGAAGAAGTTGAGCTCATTCAGGATGGAATCTGTGGTATAAGAAGCGATATTTGCAAAGCATTGATCAAGGTAAAGATCCATCACCATGTTCAAGCTTAAACTTATGAAAATGAGGTGTTAGTATTTAACAAATTACGGCTTCCATATTAATAATGAAATTATGGAGGTTGCTTAACTATTTTCTAGCTTCAATTGATGAATCTGAACCACTAGTTTTCCAATTTGATATGGTTTCAAAACCAAAGTTTGGTTTCGACTTTTGTTCTTGAATTCTTTATCAAATGCATGCCTTATTTTACAATTTGATCAAATTAATGTAAATGGATGTTGTCTCAAATGGTTTTTGGTGTTTTGATTCCCCATGAGGTGAGGATGGGGTCGACGATGGATGGGGACAACCAAAATAAGGAGAGAACTCAAAATTCTTGAGTTGAAAACTTAGGGTTTTGACTCTATTAGCACACTAATAAGCCATATTGGTGTGCTAACTAGGCATCAAAGACTCAAAAAGTGTTTTAACAACATAAATAGAAAGAATCCACTTTTGACACTCCAATTTTTTGTTTCAAGGGTTTTTGTGTTATTTAAGGGAACTAAGCTGAAAAATGAGAATTTTATAATTCTCGGGGTTTGAACTAAATTTAATTTTATGACTTAAAACACATTAAACTAACCTAAAATCTATTGTAAACAACTTGTATAGGACACCAGGGACTAACGAGTGCATAGTTGGGGTTCGTTGTTAGGTACGGGCACATGAGGACGGTCATAGCAAAAACTTTTGCCTACCTATCAGGTAAGTAAAACACGAGAAAACTTCACATAATTCGTGTTTGCTCATGTTTCTCCATTACATGCGTCATTGCTGGTGGTGACGCATGGGTTGTTTATTCTATTTCCGATTGGACATGTACGGTAATAAGGTATGGCTATGTCTCATGCACATGACACATAACTCACGTGGTAATGATCCACGAAATATATCCACATACGTCAAGAGGACATTAAGGAGTATGGTTTAACGTGGTTTAACATCTAAGGTTTCTCCAGGTAACCGTAGTTACGCTTAGTCATTGTTTACTTAGTTACACTCACAGTTTATTCTCCTTATTCAGTAGTGATTTATATTCATGCATGATCTTTCATTCCTACTTTATTTCCTTACTTGCATGTCTTAGAGTGAATTCTATTGGCTTCTTGAATAATGTGTGGTAGTCTTTGGGATTTACTATGTGAGATTTGTCTTATTTTTTAGGCAAGTCGCAGATCCATCAACGAGCTGAGGCAAGGAGATGCTTGGCGACTACCTTTGAGACAATTCATTGTCAGCTTTGCATTTGATTCTTATTATGCGTATATTTATATTTTTTTTTATTTCGGGGGCTTGTAGTAAACTAATACATGTATATGGACTATTTGTACATGTTTTCCTATTTTATGTACATGATATCTATTTTGCCTAGTTTCCACCTCGTAGGTTGATATAAATGAAGACTCTTTATATATATTCTTGCTTTTCATTTATGGAAGGCTTTCTCTGGTAACTTACTAGTTTAACTGTCAATATATGATCAATAACTGGCCAAACTGCTAAACTAACTAACCTACTGAATTAATCACACTTAACTAATACAACTTAAGTTATTCCTTAGAGCCTTAACCCAACTTCTTGATTAATCTAATCTTTGATATTGTTTCTTAAGTTTCCTTGATTGAGCTAAACCGTAGCTCTGATACCAATTTTGTCAAGACCAGTCTCACTAAAACGTGACTTAACATAATTACACTTATTAGGACTCTAATTTCTTTTTAGCTTTGTTAAACCTCAAGAATCATTTATTTTCTCAATTAAGACTTAATTTTCAATTTTCTTAAGTGGAGCAAATTAGGAAATCATACCCTTAGATTTTAATATTGTTCATAAAACTTGGTAGAGTTCCCCCCTATAATATAGATTGCAGAAAAATCCTACTTGATAGACATCATCTTTGGGAGAAGGCCTAAAAGGACTCGCATCTCAACAATTTATACTATAATATCATAATAAATGAAAAGACTAAATTTGCATCCAGCCCACAAGCAACCTTAAAACTCATTTACACTAATGTCAACTCTACAATCCATATTTACATCAAATTGAACCACAAATTGTCTCAAAATGATCACTAACTATCTCATAAACCTTAAATAATAGTTTCTCTAGCATATTACGACCTAATCTCATCCCCGAGTTTATAAGTCAATAATTAGACAGTGTTTTATAGCATATTATAGGGTAATTTTGGATGTAAAAGGCTATATTACACTGAGTGTTCTCTTGTTTTTTTATTTTATAATTAGAATATGTGAAGAAATGAATGAAAAAGGGAAGAAGATGAAAGGCTTAACCAAGTGGAAGAAATGCAAAACGAATCACCATCGAATCAAGAATCAACCAAAATCACAACTGGTGATTTAGCAACGATTCACAGTTTGTGAATATATTGCTAGACAAATCGGTGAAGCACTAAGCCTTATTTTCAAGGATTTGGCCATTAATTTGCGTTATAGGTGGAATTAGTGACAAATTGTTGGAGTCGATTTCGAGAATTTTAGATGACAATGAGGAATTTGAGTTAGTTTGGAGTATTTTATTATCTAGAATCCTATATATATGAATGATAGACTTCAAAATAAGTCACCTTTTTAGTTTAGCCTTTTTTAATTAGTTTGGAGGCCATTCTTTATTGTTTTTATTATATTAGATGAAAATCGAAAGATTCAAGTATTCAATAAGAAGATATTTTTTATTATGTCTTCTATTTATTCTATTATGATGTTTATTATGATTATGTGTGACTAGCTTATTAATTTAAATAAAGTTTGAACATGAACTTAATCCATTTTTTGATGTAGTCATAATAGAGATTGATTTGTACTTAATGTCTTAAATCAATCGTATTCTTTAATTCATTGATTTAATAGATTGTTATTTGCGGATTGCAATCATGAACCTTGGTATTGCATGCATAGTTACCAATGTGTATTGTAGTATTTTGGTTCTATATCTAGTTTAAAGTAGTAAGTAGGATTGTTTAAAGATATCTTTTACCATTTAGATTTCCTAGGTGGATTGAGATCTTGGTTTAATATTGAAGTGGCTTTCTGAAGGTATTAAGCTTAGTAGTTCAAAGTTTCACAAAACACAATGCTGAACTTTTGAAGGATTAATTCAATAAAATAAGAATGTGGCTTTTTCATTGATATGAGGAGAATTAATGGCTTGCTAAGCTATCTAATTACTAATGATTTAGATTTAATGATCTAACAATACTTTGTAAAAAGATCAAAGTATAAGACTATAACTATGATTTAGGTAACATGTTTGGATACAAAATGGACTAATGTTTCATTATTCTGAATGTTTGTTTAAATGTTTATCTTATATTTTTTTTTCTATTGAATTGAATTTAGTGAATTTGATTTATGTTAATTAAGTTAGTTTAATTAGTTTAATCGATTAATATAGTTTGAATTAGTAATTTTGATTCCCTTTTTAATTAGATTAATTAAATTAAATTAAAAATAATAAAAATAATAAAATCAATTTTCTTAAGGAATTTGTGAAATCCATGTGGAGAAAATTCCATATACCACTACTACAAATCTAAAAGTATAATAAAGGTGAAAAATTTATTGTACACGTTCAACACATGTTAATTTTTGGTGCCATTGTTAGAGATTTTAAAATAATTTCTTAAGAATCTTTCTCATTGCATGTTATATAATATGGAAGATATCAAGCAAGAACTTACCTTTAGGCAAGCCAAGAAAAATGTCACAGCTTACAAACCTATGTATATTGCTTTACGTGTGGATTTTCTCGATTTTGAATTAACACCTAGATTCATCAATTCCTTACCTTACTTTCAAGGTGATAGTGATGGAAATCCTTTCAATTTATTAGGAAATACACACATAAAATAAGTGTGATGAAACCCAAAAATGTAGAGTTAGAATACGTCAAGCTAAAGGCTTTCCATTCTTCTTTAAGAGGTCAAGCTCAAGATTGGTTATTCTACCTTCCTCAAAATCTCATAACCACATGGTCCAAAATGTTAGAAGATTTTTTAGATCAATACGTTCCAGCATGTAAAATTAGTTCGGATAGAAAATGAATAAGTAATGCTAAGATGGAAACTAAATAGACTTTTGGTGAGTTTTGGGATAGATACCAAAGATTGATATCATTATATCGATAATATAGATTTGCAGAAAAACTTCATTAGAATATTTTTACGAAGACAAAATAACTTAGAGCAAAGATTCCTAGACACGGTGTGTGGAGGATCTTTATTCGACATAACACCAACATTAGCAATAATAAAATGGCTTATTGTGAGAAAAACAAATTTATGAAAACCAATTCTTATGAAATTAATAGAAGAACAATTAAACATCAGATGATAAATTTGATGAATTAAAAAGCATGATTGTGTTATTATTAAAAGATAGATCAATTCAAAGCAAAACTTGTGCTTTTTGCAATGAGATTAATCATCTATATGATGAATGTCTGTTGGGGCAACAAAATAAAATTAAAGAGGCTAACATTGTGATGAATCATTACGATATGCATATACAACCTAATTACATTTCTTTTAATTATATAAATTATTTACGACTGAACATAGGTAATGGTATATATAATCGGATTATCAAAGATATAGAACACCCGCATTAAACGATAGAATTGTTGGATCGGAGAATTCAAATAAAGCAAAAGATAAACAAATTAAGCCTTCAAGATGATGTAGTTGAACTAAAAAATCAATTAAGTCAAATGGCAATGCAAATGAGCTCATAGGTTAACCAAGTCAAATTATCATGTCAATCTTACCTTAATTCATTTGCAAAATTAATAGCTTTGAGAAATGGTAAACAAATAGAAGAACCAAAGATGCTAAAACAACTAGTTCCCTAAAAAAAACTGGGACGCTGAATTAGAAAAGGAAATTGAAATCAAAGATAATAAAATTTCCCATGAAAGCAATTGTGGATTTGATAAGAATAAACCTAGTATAATATACAATTCCCCTACCATTTAGAAAACACTAAGAACCCTGAGAAATTGCAAGAAGAAAAAGACATTTTAGACAATTTAAGGAAAGTGGTAGTAAATATACCTCTGTTCAAAGTCATACAAAACGTACCTAAATATAAAAAACTTATAAAATACTTAACACAGAAAAATAAAACCCAATGAAAAAGTAAGCATAGGAGAACATGATTCAACACTAATCCAAAAGAAATTATCACTTAAATGTTATGATCCTGAAATGTTTCTCGTTCCACACACAATTGAAAATATAGGGATATCGAAGGCATTACGTGATCTAGGTGCCTCAATTAACGTTATGCCTTTGTCAATATATATGCAAATGAAAAATGTACCTTCAGAAGAAACTCGTATAGTAGTATAATTAGCAGATAGATCTACCATTCAACTAGTAGGAATATTAGAGGAGGTATCGGTTAGGGTCAATGATTTAATTTTTTATGTCGATTTTTATGTCATAGACATGAAAGATGACCAATTCTCTAATAAAATCTCTCTTTTACTAGGACGCCCGTTCAAAAAAAAAGGGCAAAAGCCAAAATAGATGTTTCTAATGGAACTCTAACAATAGAAGTAGATGGTGAAATGTAAACTTTAACATTTACAACGTTATGAAATATCCTTTAGATGTTTCATTCGTATGCATCGTAGATATGTTAGATCCTTTAATAAAGTAATCTTTTAGAAGCAATAAATCAGAGAAGCTTGAAAAGTAATAATTGATTTGAATGATGATGATGATATAGATGAAAAGACAATGAAAATAATAAATGCCTTAGAATCTTACAATAAACCGTCCGAACTCTCTTACTATATGGATCTACCTATAACTGATTCGATACTTTTACCTTATATAGTAAAACCTCTGACTTCAAGGTTCTGCAAGATCATTTAAAATATACCTATTTTGAAAATAACAATGCTTTATTGGTTATAATATCTCCTAAATTATCAAATCTAGAAGAACAAAAACTAATAAACGTTCTCAAAGAATTCAAGAAAGTAATAAGATATGGAAAATAGTTGATATTAAAGTAATAAATCCAACCACATGTATGTATATGATTAATCTTGAAAAAGATATAAAACCCTATAGACAAGCTCAATGTAATTTGAATCCACCGACGATGGAAGTACTAAAGATTGAAATATTAAAATTACTAGATAAATGAATGATATTTCCAGTAGCAGATTGTAATTAGGTTAGCCCAGTGCAAGTAGTTCCTGAAAAGACAAAGACAACAGTGATAACAAATGAACGTCGAGATTTAGTACCAACTAGAATCCAAAACGGTTGAGGGGTAGCTAAACACTACAACCAGAAAAGCTCGCTATCCACTCCATTTTATAGATCAAATTTTAGAAAGACTAGCTGAAAGAACCCATTACTATTGTTTAGATGGATACTCAGGATTTCATCAGAATCCTGTAGCTTTAAAGAAATAGAAAAAAACTATTTTTACTTGCCCTTTCGATACATTTACTTATAGACGTATGCCTTTTGGTTTATGTAATAGAATCGCCACATTCTAAAGGTGTAAGGTTAGTATTTTCTCAGAGTACGACCTACATTTTATTGATGTTTTCATGGATGATTTTATCGTGTGACGACCCTTACTCGACCTGGGGTCGGGTCGCCTGGTCTAAATCGCCACCCAGGCATAATACCTGAATCAAGCCTGAGTGAATGGTTTGACATGCCTAAAACAACCTTTTGTAATAATGCAATAAGTTCATATGGACCAAAAGTGTGGAAATAAACTAAACAAGATCCATATGACTAAACATGAAACTATATATGAGTTCTCAATTCCTGAATTGATTTAAAGTCATTCAATCACTAACAAGAAGTTTAAACTAAAGAAAAGTGAGGTTCAATCTACCTGAAATACCATTTTAATACCATTCGTGTTTAATAGTCTCAAAAACAATAAAATAAAATAATATAGTGCGAGGCCCACATCCAAAGACAGTTTTAGTTTATCTCCTCCCTCTTGCCTCGATCTAGCACCGATGTGGAAGCTCTTGAGATGTAAGTGGGTGAGTAAAAAGGGACAACATAGCTCAGTAATGTAGAAAACACGCTTAACAATCAAATACGCAAATAATACTTAATAAGCATGTAAGGCTAGCATGAATCGAAATTGATTAAAGGTGCATTTAAAACAAAACATCGCATGAATTTGTAAAACATTCATAAATCATCTCAACAAATAGCATATTCAAATCGAAACTCATAATTATGTATAGGGTTCATAAAAAAGAAATACCATTGAAAATAGTAATAATATAAAGTCATGGTCTCATTCAATGCATACGAGCTATTCATAAGAATCTGGCGACCGATTCCCCTACCCTCGAGGTAATGGCAACTACTAGATAACATACATGCCTTATGTGCCATTTCATTAGTCCCATCAAATTAATAGTAGGTTCGTACAGAGCCATTACTAATATGAGCACCAAAATCACTTAAGGTTTCCATGAGAAGTTAGTGACTTCTCATGTCCCTATTAACTGACTACAAGGATTTCTATAAGAAAGTAATCCCAACTCCCTTCCTGAGAGGGCGTAATCCTAACTACTTACCCGAGAGAGGGGAATCTCAACTCTTTAGATAGGGTAATCTAACTACTTACCCAGAGTAGGTAATCCCGATTAGTTAGGTGCAACACACATATATCCCATAAATAAGTAGAATCAACTCAATAACATGATGCAACCCATTTCCCAAGTATCTAATTAAAAACATAAGTCCTAACATAACTAATATCAAGCCATATTTGATAATTGAGCAAGCTCTCGCTTACCTCGACTCACCATGATATCCACTCTCGATCTTTGCGTGCTCGAAGGTCGATGTGAACCGCCTCATGAATCTAAACAATTCAAAACACATTCAAATCACCAACAAGTCATAAATTAATTCCAATTTATTTTTAAATTTATTTTAAAGTCCACCAGTGTGGTCCCACGGTCTCTCGTCCCTCGATGCGAGGGGTGGGACCTACCCAACTCTTCCCCTTGAGAAGCGGTAATGCTTCCTTTTTGAAGGTAGGATTTATTATTATTTTTATTTCATGTATATATATTATTTTTCTTTATCATATATATATATATATATATATATTTATATATTATTTTATTTATTTTTATTTTATAGGGTCTAGGGACTGATTGGTCCCTAAAATTTAGTTAAGGTGTTGGTCTGACTCTTGAAATATGGTCTAAGGGTCGAACTGATCCCTAGTCTAAGTACCAAGAGTTGATTTGACCCCTGGTCTTTGCTCTGCCTCTTCCACCACTGGTAGGAAGTAGCAACGACGTTTCGTTGCGGCAGTGATCTGTCACCTTCATCCGGTGGCGCTGGGGGTCCGCGACCCTCCTCGAGCAGCAGCAACAGAGGTCTACCACCCTCCATCCAGCGACGGCGTCAACTCACCGCCATTTGATTCTAATGGCATCACAGTGTCACCGTTCCCTTTCTTGAGGTACTACAACCTCATAAACACAATAAAAGGTCCAAAATCTATTAAATCAATAACAAAAAACCTAAGGCAAAGTTCTCAACTATTAAAGTCCAACATAAGAAGGGTTTGAATAAAAAAAGTATAAGAGGTATAATGTTTACTATTTAATGAGGCTTCCATGAATTTGAAACACCACCACCCCCACCATGGATTTCCAACTCGAGCTCTCATATCCCTTTCTCTCTTAATTTGTGTGTTGGGCAAAAATAGGATAGGGTTTATAATGTGATTAATATACTAGGACAAATAGTGCTATATTTTTTTTTTAGCAAAATTATTGAATTTCCCATGGGATAGGTGTTTTAGGTTTTTAGGTCCTCGTAACAACCCCGATTTTAAGAAATTTTGTTTTCGAAAGTAAACTAAAGTACATTCATAATCCGACGTCTCTATTCGTAACAACTTCTCTAACGATCCCATTTTTTTAACTGATGAAAATGTGCACCTACGAAATCTGCTTGTATCTCACATGAAATAAAATCTAATTCTTGACTCTAACTTCTCAATAGTATCATTTTTGCCCCACAAGCCAAAATTCACAAAGGCTGCCTCGTATGGGTCTTAATAGAGTCATGATACCTTAGCTACTTTCTAAGTACTTGTATCTTCTCCCATTTCTGGGTATTCCTTAGTAATCTTCACTAAAGCCAAAATGTGCACCCAAGTTGTCTAACCAATAAGTAGAGAGAACCATACTAAGAGGTGATCTGGTGCCTATCTGTGTCATAAAACATCTATGCCTATATGACAATAAATCCATATCGCCAACTGGTAGTACGAACAAGAACAACTATCTACTATAATATTAACACTCAAACCATCTCTTTCATTATCTCAGTTACACATATATCAATGGATGACTCATCATATCCTTGCAACTGGAAGCTATAAATAAGTAGACATAATATTCCTTTTGAGAATAATATCTAAACATTATTGTAACATAATTTTGTCGACGTTTATTTTTGTAGGTTCATGATTTGAGTAAACTATTGACCAATTGTCAACCTTGTAACTTCTTTGTCATATTTAACCATTTACTTACACAACAAGCTTCCACTCTTGGTAAGCCGTGGAACAATCATCATCATCGCTATCCATAAGAAACTTTTAATACTTATATGTATGCACTTTATTACATCGTGTTTTTTGTTTCTTACCAATGTCTCCTATCGTAATCACTCGAATTTCTAGAGACTTGTCGTATCGCATCCTCATACCGATCAACCTTTCATGATCTTGGGTGGGCTTTTTCAATTCTTTTGGTGTAGTCAAGGTTTGCATTCATTGCACAAGCATCTCTTATCATCCTCCCGAGTTAACTCTTAGCTCTTATATTTTTTTAGAACTTCTCTCATAGAGAAATCAATAGTGGTTTAACTTTCATGTAATTTCTTAAGAATATATAACCCATACCTCGTGTTTTGTCATAAAGGATTCCTAACTCATTATGATCCAATTACTTTAAGTTCATAATTCACCCTAAACATTTCAATTTAATACTTGTGTGCGTCATTATTGTCACACTTTTCATTTGTTCTTCAGGTACTCCGAAAGTAATTTATACGAATGTGTACTTAGTACTTAGACGAGCGTAACATACACGTCATGCCATTTAAAATTTGATTCAAGAGTCCCCGACTTCAAAATTATGTACTCTTACAAATTTTGCTTTTGTTAGAAGAAATGCTGGAGTCTACCTCACCAATGTAATTGGTTATGGTTTTAGATTCTTATATTGACACTACCATTTTCCTAATGATCTATTCTCTATATAGACCATGTTCACGTCCCTTGATTCATTATCCTACATCGTACTTGCATCTATTTCTCAATTTAATACTTAAGAAAATTTGGTCGGTATATAAATTCTTCACACATCCTGTATGTTCCCCATACCTAGGCAAATCTTTCATCTCATATAAGTTATAATTCATTTGTCACTAATTAAGAAATCAACCTTGAATATTTTTGCGCATCTCACCACTTGTTGAAATCCTCAACACTTGGGCGTCTTTGTACCACTATCGCTTTCCCATATATATTATTTTTCAAGTTCTCTTACACCATTCGGTTAGGGTTTTCACTTTGTAACTTACACTAAGCGCTTAGGCTCCCAAGTGCTAGCAACACTTATTTAACAATTTCTAATAATGTTAAATTTATGACCTCTTATCTCCACCTAGAGATACGTGTTTCCTAACTAGCTTAGAATATTTTCTCATACTTCCTAGTTATCGCATAGTTTGTGTTACATAATAGAACTTTGTTGGGAGTCAATCCTAGCCTAGGATTTCCAATTTCAATCATCAACACTATCATTGTTTTGATCCTTTATCCTTCCCTAAACCGTTTAGTCCGACTCATAAAGTAACTTTCTCTATTATCGAGAAATTTCGAGATACATTCCATAATCAATTTTTATGGTTTCTCTTGACGTCACCGCTTCGATTAGAAATCTTAAATTGATGAACATGGTATTCCCCTTGCAAATCCCATGACTATGAAAAACTATCATAATAAATGTTTTCTTTCTTGAATTCATAATTTTTTCCACACCACTCATTCACTTATTTGTTTTCCCACATGTTGATCATATCTTAGGATCCCCAATTTTAAGAATCAACTCTTCATTAACTTAGGTTAGGTGGCATTAGTTATAGTATTTATTCATCGACATTATTTTCATTCAACTATCCCTTACCAATCTAGTTAGGTTCCACTTTGACTTAATAGTCGTTAGTTTATGTGTCCATTACAGGACAATCACACGAAAGATATTCTTTTAGCAGGGTATTTCCAATTTTGAAGATTCACCTATCATTGGGTTTATTATGATATCATTAACAGTGATGTACACCCTTCAAGTTGTACAAATTTTGACTCATATAATCAAAATCTTGACTCATATAATCATTCGATTTTGAGACATTCCTAAATTTCTCAATTATTCTACCGTCATCGCATACATCACATTCATTTCGAAAATGATTTATCAAATTTTGGTATCTCAATTTTATGAGTCAACTCACTTCTAGTTAAGTCAGAACAATTTACCTTTATGTCGGTTACTTTTGATTTATATTATTTTAACCTCATGTCATAGGTTCTTTTAACATTTACAAATTTTTCTTAGCATCGTGATCCTTACGCGTGACAATCTCGCAATAGATAGTCCTCCTTATCTCGAATTTAGTTTTCAAGTTTAGCTTCCTAGCCAAACTAACTTAATTTGATTGTTAAAAAACCAAGACCCATTGACATCTTTTCCAGAATCAATAATTGCTTTTTAAGCAAGGTATTACAAATTTTAACCATTTTATTTGTGTTTCAAGAGTTAGAGTTACTTCTCGAAGTGCGACCACATTCTTACTTCCATTTATGTATGTAACGTGGGGGCTCACTACCCTTTCAAGTTTCATAATTCTTATTTAAACCTTTTATTTGCTACATTACCAAGGCACATCACATCACATAGTTTCTATTAAAGTTTTGGAAATCAGAGGAACTAAGGAGATTAACGAATCGGTGATACACTAATAAACACACATCAAAACTAAACACAAAATTAATATCGCAGTAAGACTTGAACGTCTTCCTCTGTGTTGGCTCTGCCTTAACAATCAATTAATCAAATTGATAATGTGTATTACCACTATAATGATCTCTAGTTCTAAAAAAACTCAAGTAATGAACGATGATCTGCACAATGGCGATCTTGAGTATTTATAGACTCAGTCTATCTACCATATCTAGGAATTCAATCCTAAATATAATACAACTTAGAAAACCTTCCCGGTCTCCAATTGTAAATCCTATTGGAATCATCCAATATTCAACAACTAAGTCTTCTATTCCTTAAAAAATGATGATTCGTCGTTTCCATAAAGTTCTTTAGTCGTTTATGCACCTTTCTCTCAAATTTTGTAATTGTAATCCATCTCGAAGTTCTAAGCTTATAGTATCGAACTTCTTTACTGTTGTAGAATAATACTAACAATTGCTCTGTTTCAGTATACAACTTGAACTTAATTCCTGCTTCGACCTTAGATCTGTCTTTGTCTTTTTCTTCGACTCTAAATTTGATACTGTAATATTCACTTGAATTTGCATTATATTATTTCTCTAAGTTGTATCTACACTCGGACATCTTGCTTAGTAAGGTTTCCATCTTGATTATAGCATTTACCTAAGTTAAATCCCGTTTTTGAAAATATACTGCCAATAAGGATAGATTGACCCAAACACAGTAATCTAGGGTCTAACAGTTTCCAATCATAGCTTAATAGGTGTATAATAAGACTTATATATAGGAGTAGTTTAGATGTATAATTAGTATAAATATCTCGAAATGAGCTCTAGTTGATGGCATTTATATGTTTTAGGCCAATAACGTATAATAGAGATAAATGAGTGATTTCCTGATGGAATAAGGAAAAAAGCACAAATACGCACTTGATGCCTTGGGAAATGAGTATAAGGCGATTAAGTCACTAACACCTCCTTTAGTAAATAGTATACCAAAGTTAGTTGTTCTGTGCACATATTACAAAATTCTTTTTACAGTAACTAGATGAGACTCTTTTGGACATGCTTGATAGCAAGCACAAACCCCAATAATAAAAGAAATTTTTGGTATGCTAGTAGTAAGATATAATAAGCTACCAATCATGCCTCTGTATAATGTGGGATTGATATCAATGCCCTCATCATCCTTATGAATCTTCTCACTAGAGCTCATAGATGTTCGAATAGAATTTGCAATGTCCAATCTGAAATGCTAAAACAAGAGATTTTGCATATTCATTCTGAGATATAAATATTTTGTCTCGAGATTGTGTATTCTGCAAACCCAAAAAGTAATTAAGATCTCCAACCATGCTCATCTCAAATTCTTTCTTCATCAAATTAACAAATTCTGAAGTTAGCTTTGCACATGTAGCCTAAAAATAATATCATCAACATAAATCTACACAGCCACAAACTATTTATTTTTCTTTTTAAGAAAAAGAGTCTTATTTGTAGACCTTGTGTTGCAACCTTTCTGTAGCAAATAAGTAGTCAACTCTTCATACCAAGCTTGTGGTGCTTGCTTCAAACCATAAAGTGCCTTTTTTAGATGATAGACATCATTGGTTTATCATGAAACTCAAATCCTTTAGGTTGTTCAACATAAAATTCTTCTTGCAATAACCCATTTAGTACAACACTTTTAACTTCTATTTGGTGGAACTTGGACCTTTTGTTGTAAGCAATGCCTAGCTGTAGACAAATATATTCCAATCTGGCAATTGAAGCAAAAGTTTCATCTAAATCAATACCTTCCACCTGTGTGTATCCTTGTGCAAATAATTTGGCTTTATTGCAAACAATAACACAATTCTCATATGTCTTTTTGTAGAATATCCACTTAGAACTAATGATATTGACATTAGTAGGCCATGGAACAAGCTCCTACACATCTTGCCTGACAAACATATTGAGTTCCTAGCATTTGCCTAATATTCATCCATCAGAGACTACTTGAAGTTTTAAGGCTTAATTTGAGATGTAAAACAAGCAATACAAACTATATTCCTGTAGTCAATAGAAGGAATATCTCTAGTTTGCAATGGATCATTAACTGAACCAATAATTTGCTCAATTGGATGATCTTTCAACATCCTTGACTATGGAACAACAAATGTAGAAGTAGAACAAGGTTCTACAATAGTAGGTGATTTTGAATCATCATCATCATAATTACCATTTTCATCAGATAGAGTAGTGATATTTGAATCAGATGTTTTAGCAGTAGGCTGAGTAGAAGGTGTTGAGCTAATTAGTGTTGGTAGCTCATCATCATCATTTTTTGAAAGGAAAACTGTTATGTTTTTGTGTAATCATCAACCATAACCTTTATAGATTCAATCACAGTCATAGTTCGCTTATTGTAGACTCTATAAACTTTACTATTCTAAGAATATCTAAGAAAGATTCTAACATCACTTTTGGAATCAAACTTTCCTAGGAGATATCTATCATTCAATAAGAAGCAAGTACTACCAAAAAACATGAAAATGTTTGAGAGAAGGCTTTCTGCGTTTCCAAATTTCATACAAAGTTTTCGTAGTCAGTGGCTTGAAATAAACTCTTTTGATAATATAGGTAGCAGTATTTACTGCTTACCCCCAAAGATTCTCAAGCTAATTTTTCTCAGCCAACACGACCTTAGTCATCTCCTGAATTTACGATTTTCCTTCAATAACACCATTCTATTCTGCTATCTTAAGAGCAACAAATTCATGCTTAGTTTCAAATTCAACACAATAATCAACAAATCGCCATTTATCAAACTCTCTTCCATGATCATAGTGAAGTCGATTAATGGATACATCTTCATCATTTTTCTCATTCATAAGTCGAATAGTTAACTTCTTAAACTCATCAAAAATTTCTGCTTTATCATGTAGTAAACAAATCCAAGTAAACATTGAGCAGTTATCAGCAATGACAAAAACGTACCTCTTTCTCCCAAGACATTCAACTTGCAATAGGCCAAACAAGTCCATACACAATAATTCTAACACACATGATGTCAATATGTCATTGAGGCTAGCGTATAAATAAGAACGCTATTCATCCCTTTGACATGGCTTATAAATAGAATCAAACTTAGAGGATAATATAGGAATACCACTTATAACATCATAAGCGAGCAATTTCTGAAGTTGCTTGAAATTAAGATGACTTAGCATTCTGTCCAAAGCTATGTATTAGTCAGAGAAATAGAATTGCACATAGCTTGTAACTTGTGAGGTGATACAAAATATTGAAGTAGCATATAACAATTGTCTAATTTTCGGATCCCATACATGATGCATTGTCTTTAGTCGTTGATTATTTGATAATGATTTTTAGTGAAGTTGATAGACAATTCCTGATCACAGAGCTAACTTATGCTGATCAAAATAGACTTTAACCCATCAACATATGAAACTCCTTTAAGATTATGCAGTCCCACAACATTAAAAGTTCATTTTCCAACAACCTTGCCTTCCTTTCGGTCAACAAACATATAACACTTTCCATAAATGATTCATAATTTTTAAAAAAGCTTTTATTACCAATCGTGTGTTTGAAACAACTACTATCCAAATATCATAACCCAGTCGTAGTTGCTAAGAGTTGTAGATGCACTACTATTGCCTTATGAGATTTAACTCTCTAAACCTTCTTGGATGTTTTCTTCTTTTAAAGTGTACGTAAATCTTTAAACACACGACATCATCATGGTTGAATATGACTAATAATCCCGTAATAATGACATGTAGGAGGAGGTTTGTTGTTAGCAAGATCAGTCAAATTTTTCTTTATGCTTGCAACAACCTTTTATGGTCGAATCTTCTTTGCCTTTGCTGTAGTAACTTGAGTATTACTTGGTTGACCCTAATTGATTACACTGCCTTTGACAAAGACAATATGAGTATTTGTAAATTCATTAGTATATCCAAGTCCATACTTAACTTGTGAAGATTGACCAGTTAGTAGCATTTTGTTAAATTTATGAGAACCAGAATGGAACTTTGCAGTAACAACCTTAAAACTTGAAAGAAATTTCTTCAATATAGAGATTTCAATTTCACGCTATTTCAATAGTGCATGAAAAGTCGTGTGTTATCTTTTAAGAGTTTTATACTCCAATTTGATAGTGAAGAATTTCATATCCAAGTCAAAATCCTGATCATAAAGAGATGTCCATTCAACGAATAATAGATAATAAGGATCCTTTATAGAAACCTCACCATTGACAGCACTACATATATCCTTGACCTTTTCCTTACTCTTTTTCATGTCAGATATTACGAAATCAAGTTCAAAAGCACCAACGGTAGATGGAGAAGCAATAATAGAATTTGACAATGCTAATACAACAGTGAGTGCAGTAGCAGAATCATTCGACTCTTTATCCCTCTAAGAAACATTTAAGGAATTCTTCTGCTTATAAGTAGGACATTCAATCTGAATATGTCCAACTCCTCCACACTCATGACATTTAATGCCCTTGAGTTTATTTTTAGCATCCATCTTTTTATCATCAGTAGAAGGCTTATTGCAGCATTACCCTTCTTGTAATTTGTTCAAGCATAATTTCTCTTATAATTTTTGAGAAATTTTGAAAAGTTCATTGCTATAACAAATTTATGTCCCGTAAAGTAATCAAAAATAGTAGTCTCAACATGATAAGCATTCTTAGAAGAGTGGAGCTTTTTAAGCATATTCATCTCATATATTTCTAGAGACCCTATTAGTTCATCAAGAGACATCTTAGTAATATCAAAACACTCTTTGATAGTAGTAATCTTCAAGTCAAATCATGAAGGAAGAGCATGTTGTACAACTGCTCATTAGTATATTTTCTCCAAGTTGAAAAGCTTGATTAGTAATGTCTCGTAAACGACTATTAAAAGAGGCAATATTTTCATCCTCTTTCATTTCAAGACAATAAAGCATATAAATTAATTGTTGTAATTTGGAAATTTTAATAAAATTCGTACCTTCAAAGATTGTATTCAGAACATTCCATACCTGCTTTGCACTAGTGCAATTTGCAATTAGTTTTAAGCTTTCAGCATCAACAACACTGAAGATGGAATTAATTGGCTTATGATTGGCAACCTTCTCTTTCTTCTCAGCTTCATTACACAGAGATGTAGGTATTGCGGCCTAGCCGCCCTGGGGTAATGTGTCTCCATGTACCCCTTGCCCATTGGGCCCAACTACACGTGTACGACACCTGTCCACCCACTTCACGTCTCACAAATCATATCCACGTGTGTTTAATAAACTTAGATAGCGTATTATTTATAATTTTCTTAAATTATTTTCTTTAAGTATTTAAAATCATTTAGTTCAATAATATGTAGTTTATTATAAGGCCTAATCATGCTAGTAGGTTGTATCTTACAAGTTAAATAAATCAGCGGAAGTCTTACTTAATACTATTAGATAAGGTAAATTTGCATGGTTAACATGATTCATAAGAGTAAATCCTATTATGGAAAACCTAGGAAAGTACTATGTATATCAATGATAGTACCATAAATAGGGTATATATACATGTACATTGTCATTTTAGTATCCCGATACCCAATATATACAAAATGTCAAAATAAGCACGTACTAGTAGGTCCCCGATGGCAGGCAATCAGACGTAGTTGCCTAGGATCCCCTTGCCCCTACTAGTAATAGGATATGCACTCAATCATCACAAAAGACAGATGACGAATCCAGTGAGTAAAATCCCAAGGAATCCCTATGAGCATTCCCATAATAAAGTAAAGGAAATGCAAGGAATAATGTCAAATGAACACGCGGAATGTAAAGAAAGACAATTGTAAATGGCTCATCGTATGAATAGATAATAGATAAGCTAACATATATGTGTGCTCTCTCTAGATAGATTAAACTATACTTCGGGTCACCAATTCCCATAGTGGTCACGTCCAATTAACCCGACACTTGGTCCCTTGCGACGCTGGCCAAATCCACTAAGTCATCGACACGTGCACCAAGGGAAAGCTCAGGTTGCCATTCACTGAGGGTCAGGTCGCACATGCCACAGTCCAGTACATCATGAGCACACAACTAGGAAATCTGGGGGAGTAACCTCAACCCACATCCAAGTAACATAATGGAATAATCAAAGCAGTAAGAAATGATGGAAATGAAATTTAAAGCATAATCAATTACTAAAAGTCTTTTAGTTGGTTTTTACAAACATCAAACCGCCCTCCGACCTCCCCGGACTCCCGTATCCAGCCCGACAAGCTCCCCGATACCAAACTACAGTCGCCTAAGTCCCTGGAGTTCAATTAAGTATGTTTATTATGTATTCACACTGGTTGAATATGTTTTAAATAAATCTTCCCTAATCAGCCAAAATGACAAAATTAAGTCTCAATTTTAGTCTTATGTTACAACGCATGTCTAGGCATGAAATGGTCTGAATCTCAAAATTTCACACTAGTACAAAGGTCATTGGTCTCTATCTTAACTTTTTGAAAAGGTTTAGTTTGTAAAATTACTATATACAATGAAAGAAATATCATACTTTTACTAAACATAGTTTTAATTGGAAACTAATTCGACCAGCGGATTTAGAAAATCTATTTCTCCCAAATCTATAATTCCAAAAATGTGATTTTTAGTGACAAAGCAGCTAACATACCCAAATACAACATACTAAAAGATCAGCTCATCTGGATAAGTAGTTAGGAAGTCACGCCTTTAACAATTTAGTTTATAGGAGTAAACAATTAATGTCACATGAATTTGAGTTACTGGGAGTTTGTAGGCTAAGTAGCTAGAGGTGAACCATTAGATGAATCTCAAGATACATAAATACATAAAGATCAATGGCCAAGAATCAAGCTCACCTTAATATATAACATTAGTTGATCAAATAACTTGCAAACCAAATCATTCATACATTTTGCTGGAGAAGAAGAAGGAATTGCTAGAAAGGAGTAAATCATCAAGGTTTGTTGAAGGAATCCATGAGAGTTGGTGAGAAATTCTCAAGCTAGCTGGTACATCAACTAGGTATACATCTATTTATATCAAATTGAAGTAATTTCTTGTTTTTAGCTAATCTCAGAGGGTAAGTATTTGAATATTTGCAATTGGTTTATATATTTAGATTCCTCATTTGAAGCTGATAATCCAACTATTTTGAAGTTTTTAATTTGGTTTTGAAATCAAATAGATATAAATTTTTGAAGTTGCAAAACCAAAACTAGAATTCTGCATGTTGTATTAGGAATTAGCCTATGTAATTTGGTCATAACTTGCTTATTCTGGGCCCAAATCGACCAAAACTAGTAGCATTTAAAAAATTACACAAAGGGGAACAACATTGTTTAGCTAGAGAGTTGTAATTCAATCGATTTCATGTCCAAAATTGCTCTAAAAGTAGTTGTTAGAATTTAAAAGAAAAATTTTGAAACTAAATTTATTAAAGGCATAACTCCATAACTACTTATCCAAATGAGCTAATCTTTTAGTATGTTGTATTTACGTATGTTAGCTGCTTTCACCAATAATCACATATTTTATAATGATAGATTAGGAAAAATATATATCTAAATCCACTGGTCGATTATGTTCAAATTAGAACTATGTTTAGTAAAATTATAATATCTCTTTCGTTGTATATCAGAATTTTACAAACTAAACCTTTTGAGATTCGAACCATTTCATGCCTAAACATACGTTGTAACGTAAGACTGAAATTAAGACTTGATTTAGTTGTTAGGGATAATTTGTTAGGATTGATTTAAAACATATTCAACCAGTGTGAATACATAATAAACATACTTCATTGAACTCTAAGGACTTAGGAGACCGTAGCTTTTCACCTGAGAGCTTGTAAGGTTGGATACGAGAGTCTGGGGAGGTTAGAAAGTATGAGGTTTGTAAAACCTAACTGAAAGACTGTGATATTTGATTTTGATTTAAATTTCATTTCCGCAATTTCATGCTATTTTGATTATTCCATTCCGTTACTTGGACGTGGGTTGAGGTTACTCCCCCGGACATCTTGGTTGTATGCTTATGATGCATTGAACTGTAGCTCGTGTGACTCGACCCTTAATGAATGGCAACCTGAGCTTGCCCATAGTGCACATTTTAATGACTTAGCAGATATGGCCAGCGCCACGAGGGACCAAGTGTTGGGCCAGTTGGGCGCGACCACCGGTGGGAACTGGTGATCAGAAGTACAGTCTAGTCCATCTGGAGCGAGCACACACATTTGTTAGCTTATTTATTATATATTCATGCGATGAGCCATTTACAGTTGCCTGTCTTTACATTCCGCATGTTTATTCGATAGTATTCCTTGCATTTCCTTTACTTTATTATGCGAATGCTTAGAGGGGTTCCTTGAGATTTTTCTCACTAGACTCGTCAACTATTTTTTTGTAGTAATTGAGTGCATATTTTAGTACCAGTAGGGGCAAATGGGTCTTAAGCGACTATATCTGATTGCCCATCGCCGATGACCTACTTGTACGTGCTTATTTTGATATTTTGTATATTTTGGTTATTGTGAGGCTGAGATGACACTGTACATGTATATATACCCTATTTATGGTATTGTCGCTGATATATATAGTACTTTCCCTAGTTTTCCACAGCTGGATTTGCTTTTATGAATCATGTTTACCATACAAATTTACCTTATCTAATAGTATTAAGTAAGACTTCCACTGATTTATTTAACTTGTGAGATACAACCCACTAGCATGATTAGGCATTATCATAAACTACATATTATTGAACTAAGTGATTTTAAGTACTTAAAGAGAATAAGTTAAGAAAATTACGGATAATACACTATCTAAGTTGATTAAACATACGTGGATACGATTAGCGAGATATGGAGTGGACGGGCAGGTGCCGAACATGTGTAGTTGAGCCTATTGGGCAATATGTACATGGAGACACGTCACCCCGGGGCGGCGGGGCTGCCACAGTTGGTATTAGAGCCAGGTTTCTTTTATAGAGGTGGTGACTCGAGGCTGCGGGGAAATGGATTGTGTCTCATCAGCGTTTCTATAAGCGGATGAGGAATGATGAGAGTGTCCAGGCACGACTATCGGGATTATGCTTGAGAGGCCACGCTGCAGTATAGTGGACCACATATCGAGATACCCATCTAGAGTTGATAGCTTGGGCTGAGTTCAGGGGTCTATTATATGATTGGGACATACCTATAGAGGTGAGATTGAGACTAAGGGATGTGTTCTTGACCTTGAGACAGGGTAACCATAATTTAATGCAGTATTTGGAGAGATTTTGGTATTTACTCCAATTCTTAATGGATGTCGCTCGGACGGATTTGCAGATCTATTACTTCATCAGATAAGTTCAGGATCGGATTGCTTCAGCAGTGGTATCATCTGGGGCACCCACTCTTTTGGATATCTTTAATAGTGCATTGGCACAGGAGACCTATCTGATGCAGAGAGATGACGGACGTGTGATTGGGACTAAGGTACAAACAAGACAGAGTTCTCGACCGGACAAGAGGCCGATGAGACAAAAGGATCATCAGGATAGAGGTCGGAGGGATGACAGGCGGGATAGAGGCCACGAGGATGATCACAAGGGCAATCAGTTTCATTATGAGGAGAGGTAGTCGGTGCACGCCATCACTCCAGCACCGGTGGATTAGCGTAGGCAACAACCACAGATGGATCGTTAGGGTCGAGATCTGGGAGGACATGATAAAGGTCAAAGAGACCAAGGTCATGGTCTAGATCTGGAGACGGACAAGCCGGTAGGCAAGACAACCGTAGATGCCACAGGTGTGGTTAAAGGGGATACTTGAGGATAGACTGCAGGTTACTACCTTTGCTACATCAAAAGCCAGATCAGGCCGGAGAGAGAGCTCATGCGGTAGCATAGCGGAATGATGGGGCGACCAGACAGCTCGTTGAGGGTACGTTACGTATTTTTGGTAGACTTAGACGTGTTATGTTTGATTCTGGTAGTACTTTATCATTTATTACTGGGCGTATTATTAAAGAGTTTGGGTTAGATACATAGACCCTAGACATACACCTTGTCCTCAATACGACCGCTAGAGACAAGATATACCTTAATTGGATATCTAGGACATGATAATAAAAGTTGAGGGACATCAGTTACCAGCTGATCTTCGAGTATTAGAGTACTTGGAGTTTGACGCACTTCTCGAGATGGATTGGTTGTCACCGTATCATGCATGGATATATTGTTATGGTAAGAGGATAATGTTTCATATTCCTGAGATAACAGAGTTCTCACTAGTTGGATCCGTAACTAACTTACCTATCGCTAGAAGCTGACTAGCTACAACGCATGAGATGGAATCATTTGCATCAATAATTTAGCCAGAGGTTAGGACAGAGGTTGGGATTGAGAATTTTTGGTAGTTAGAGAGTTTGTTAACATATTTTCAAATGACCTACTAGAATTGCCACCACCACGAGCTGTTGAGTTTATCGTTGAGATGATACCAGGGACGCAACCTATAGCCTTTAGACCATATATTATGGCACTATTGGAGCAGGAATTTTTAAATTACTACTGAATGAGTTATTGGAGAAGGGTTTCATTCACCCTAGTATGCCTCTTTGGGGAGCTCCACTGTTGGTTGTGAAGAAGAAGGATCATTTGATGAGGATGTGCATAGACTATAGGAAGCTGAATCAGGTGACAGTTAGGAACCGTTACCCCTTTCTTAGGATAGGGTATATGTTCGATCAGTTGGCGGATGCATGATTCTTCTCGAAGATTGACCTTCTCTCAGGTTATCGCCAGTTGAGGATTTTAGAGGAAGATATCGATAACGGCGCTTTCAGCACTAGGTACGGCTATTCGAGTTCATAGTCATGCTATTTGGGCTGACTAACACCCCGCTGATTTTCATGTATTTGATGCACATATTCTTGAGACCATACTTGGATAGATTCATCACAGTCTTCATCGACGACATCTTGATCTACAGCAGGACTCGTGAGGATCATGAGAGACATATCAGGGCAGTTTTGGCTACACTAAAAGAGTGCAAATTGTATGCCAAGTTCAATAAGTGTGACTTTTGGCTAAGTGCGGTGAAATTCTCATGGATTCAAAGAAGATTCGGCCTATCATTGAGTGGAGGACGCCTGAGTTTGTTGCTGATACATAGAGTTTTCTTAGACTAATAGGATATAATTGACGATTTGTGCAAGGTTTTTCTTCGATTGCAGCGCTAATGATGAGACTAACCAAGAAGGATGTTAGGTTCTATTTGTCAGAGAAGTGTAAGCAGGCATTTTGTGAGTTGAAGATGAGGTTGGCTTCCGCACCAGTATTGACATTACCAGATCAGGGCAAGACTTTGACGGTTTATATGGATGCGTTAGTCATTGGTCGCTGATTGGATCAGAAACGGAATTTTCCGTTTCTGATTTGCAAAAATTCCGTCTCTGATTGGATTCAAACGAACAGAGACTGAATGCGTTAAAGATCGCCTCGAAAACGTCGTCGTTGATTGGATCGAAACGGAAAATGGATTCCGTTTCGATTTAGAGACGGATCGTAAACGGAATAAATTCCGTTTTACGATTAGAAAGCGAATTTATTCCGTCTCTAATTCCGTTTACGATTAGAGACGGAATAAATTCCGTTTCGATTATTTCCGTCTCTCGATCCGTTGCTAATCGTAGACGGATCGAGACGAATTTGATCCGTTTCGATTCATATCTAAAAAAAAATTAGAGACGGAAATAGCAACGGAATCCAAAGATTCCGTTGCTATTTCTGTCTCTAATTTTTTTTTTTTTTTTGTTTAGTTTTTAAAGTCTTACATATATAGGTCTCAATCCAAGCACATTTAACTCCGCCAATATATAATAAATTGACATTCATACATCGACAATATATATCAACAAATATTCAATTGAGAGAACAAAAATGTAAAAATCAAAAATTGAAAAAGATATATATCCAAAAAAATTGTATAGTATTACAAATGCTCCAAATTTCTAAGTATTCACAAAACCACCAATCCTATTGTTCAACAACCACAAAAAAAAAAAAACTTACAATCCTATAAATATGCACAAAAAGAATTATCAATCGAAAAGTCTTGAGATGTTCTTCAACACCACCGCACACCAAGGGACATTTGAAACAACTTAATAATTGAATAGTTGAACTTAAATTTTTCAGGGGACATAAGCATCATAGGAGATAGAGCTAAGGAGAAGAGCAATGACTCACATCGAACTTATAGTGACGATCCCCGCACTCGACCATCAAAGTCTACAAACAAGCAAAAAGATTAACATTAATTCATTTGAGATTTAAGAATCCACAAACGATGATAAACACTCGCATATACTTGATTTAAGTAAATTAAATTCTTACCAATCCAAATAGGAGGAAGATAGCAATGTTTGTCATTTTCACTTTTATCTTCATTTTCTAAAAACATATAAGAAAACAAAAATATGCTACCTCATAGATAGACCAAAAAACTCATAAGACTATTTTCAATCAATCCACTTTCACAAGCTACAAAATTTATCATAAGCTCACTCATCTCATTTCAAACTGAGCTTTTTTAACTTTCAAGAACCAAACAATAAACCTGTTTAATCCATTTCATAAATATCGATTTACATTGGCTTTCAGCCTATTGCAACCCACCCCTTATTTTTCAAGCGTGACGGTGACTCCTTTACCTTTATCTAGATCACACAATATTCTACATAGGTTGAGTTTGACAATATCAACTTGATGAGGAACTAGGATACCTTTTAAGTTGTGAAGTATGAACTTAATGAGTATCAAACTATTGATCACACCAAAGCTCAATAAAGAATCCATGAGACTTTAGAATCATGCTTTTCCATGCACTTCGTTAAAAGAACAAGTTAAGGTCTCTTTTGACAATTTCATCAAACAAAAGAGCACATTATCCACCAATACCTTTTACAAGGCATGATCACTTTTGAATACTAGCCCAAATCATCAATATCATATAAATTTTTTTTCATGGAATGCAACTAACCATAACAACTTAATCAACTTGTCCATAAAACTCATTATATTTGAATCGACCAATAAAAATCCGTTTTTAAAGTTAAACTAAGGATCATTAAAAAAACTTGATGAGCCAATCGGCCCTTATCGACAAGTCCATGTTTTAATAAACTAATTGAGGGAGTTAGATTCTCACCATGCCTTCAATAGAGGGCTTCAACTCCAATTTTTCTTTGAAATAACATGTCTAGCAAAGGATCTCTCTCTTTAGTTGTTATTTTGGGAAGAACAAACTTACCTCGACTTTTAGCATTTCCTTCTCAATCACTTGTCTAAGCCTATCGCTTTCCTACAAAGTTCCAAAAAAGAATACATTGTAAGCAAGTAGCAAATTTCTAATAAAATTCTAATAAATTGTTTGGCACATTGAGTGAAACTATAAAAGATAAAATCCGAATAAATAGTTTCTAATTACTACTCATTAGCTAATTATGTCATAAATCTATGAAGTCCGCCATCGCAAAACCTTGACGATTTTGATTCTTCATTTAGTTGCTAAACTTTTCCAATTGGGGCAAGTTGAAACACTAACAAAAATATAGGCCACAGAATCAAGGTATTTTCTAACTTGAATGTAATCGAAATAGGAAATTTCAAAGAAATTTTTAGTTTCATATTTGCAAACCACATCCATAAACAAAATAAAACAATTGGAAACTATAAAATGTACCCGATTTCGCTTATGAATCCACAAACTAATGAGAGAAAATTTTAAAATAATTACACAACAACAACAACAACAACATAGCCTCAATTGGATGAAGTAGTAAACACCTTTTTTCTCAAGCCCTAAGCGAAGAGAGTGATGACTTACAAATGCGCAGATGCGAGGAAAGAAGCGTTGACGGAGCGAGAGGGGACAAGGCGTTGACGGAGGCGAGAGGGGACAAGTGCGTTGACGGAGGCGAGAGGGGACAATGCGCGTTGACGGAGGCGAGAGGGGACAGCGGCGTTGACGGAGGCAAGAGGGGACGCGAGGGTTAGGGCTCGAGGCGAAGAGAAAGAGAGAGAACGCACTAAGAGCGGTGACCGGAGAGAGAGAAGGGAGAGCCGTGACGGAGAGACCACGAGAGAGAGACGGAGAGACGAGACGATCGACAGACGAGAGAGAGAGAGGACCCGATTGAGACGACGAGAGAGAGAGAGAGACGGCACGGACAGACGAGAGAGAGAGAGAGAGAGACTACGGACGGACGAGAGAGAGAGAGAAGGAGAGCCGTGACGGAGAGACCACAGAGAGAGAGACGAGACGAGACGATCGAGGACGAGAGAGAGAACAGACGAGAGAGAGAGAGAGAGAGAGGGAGAGCGATTTAGGGCTTTTGGTTTGGGGGGGGGGGGGGAGGGATTTACATCGAGATGTGATGCACAAATCCCAATATTTGATGAACGGTCATAAAAAATGAAATTTTTGGTGGGAATGTTGGCGCCATTTTTTAGAGACGGAATTTAATTCCGTCTCGATTCCGTCTCTAATTCCGTCTCTGATCCGTCTCAAATCCGTCTCTGAATGTTTCCGTCTCAATTCCGTCGCTAACGTTTTAATTTAGAAACGAGAACTTATTCCGTTTCTAATTCCGTTTTCGATTTAGAAACGGAACTTATTTCCGTTTCTAATTCCGTTTCGATGGTTAAAGGGGATACTTGAGGATAGACTGCAGGTTACTACCTTTGCTACATCAAAAGCCAGATCAGGCCGGAGAGAGAGCTCATGCGGTAGCATAGCGGAATGATGGGGCGACCAGACAGCTCGTTGAGGGTACGTTACGTATTTTTGGTAGACTTAGACGTGTTATGTTTGATTCTGGTAGTACTTTATCATTTATTGCTGGGCGTATTATTAGAGAGTTTGGGTTAGATACATAGACCCTAGACATACACCTTGTCCTCAATACGACCGCTAGAGACAAGATATACCTTAATTGGATATCTAGGACATGATAATAAAAGTTGAGGGACATCAGTTACCAGCTGATCTTCGAGTATTAGAGTACTTGGAGTTTGACGCACTTCTCGAGATGGATTGGTTGTCACCGTATCATGCATGGATATATTGTTATGGTAAGAGGATAATGTTTCATATTCCTGAGATAACAGAGTTCTCACTAGTTGGATCCGTAACTAACTTACCTATCGCTAGAAGCTGACTAGCTACAACGCATGAGATGGAATCATTTGCATCAATAATTTAGCCAGAGGTTAGGACAGAGGTTGGGATTGAGAATTTTTGGTAGTTAGAGAGTTTGTTAACATATTTTCAAATGACCTACTAGAATTGCCACCACCACGAGCTGTTGAGTTTATCGTTGAGATGATACCAGGGACGCAACCTATAGCCTTTAGACCATATATTATGGCACTATTGGAGCAGGAATTTTTAAATTACTACTGAATGAGTTATTGGAGAAGGGTTTCATTCACCCTAGTATGCCTCTTTGGGGAGCTCCACTTGTTGGTTGTGAAGAAGAAGGATCATTTGATGAGGATGTGCATAGACTATAGGAAGCTGAATCAGGTGACAGTTAGGAACCGTTACCCCTTTCTTAGGATAGGGTATATGTTCGATCAGTTGGCGGATGCATGATTCTTCTCGAAGATTGACCTTCTCTCGGTTATCGCCGATTGAGGATTTTAGAGGAAGATATCGATAAGCACTTTCAGCACTAGGTACGGCTATTCGAGTTCATAGTCATGCTATTTGGGCTGACTAACACCCCGCTGATTTTCATGTATTTGATGCACATATTCTTGAGACCATACTTGGATAGATTCATCACAGTCTTCATCGACGACATCTTGATCTACAGCAGGACTCGTGAGGATCATGAGAGACATATCAGGGCAGTTTTGGCTACACTAAAAGAGTGCAAATTGTATGCCAAGTTCAATAAGTGTGACTTTTGGCTAAGTGCGGTGAAATTCTCATGGATTCAAAGAAGATTCGGCCTATCATTGAGTGGAGGACGCCTGAGTTTGTTGCTGATACATAGAGTTTTCTTAGACTAATAGGATATAATTGACGATTTGTGCAAGGTTTTTCTTCGATTGCAGCGCTAATGATGAGACTAACCAAGAAGGATGTTAGGTTCTATTTGTCAGAGGAGTGTAAGCAGGCATTTTGTGAGTTGAAGATGAGGTTGGCTTCCGCACCAGTATTGACATTACCAGATCAGGGCAAGACTTTGACGGTTTATATGGATGCGTTAGTCATTTGTCTTGGATGCGTGTTGATACAGGACGATAGACCAGTTGCCTAATTTTCCAAATGGTTGAGACCCCAAAAGGGGAATTATTTAGTGCACAAGCTAGAGCTTGCAGTGTTCATTTTTGCATTGAAGGCTTGGAGGCACTATATCTACAGAGAGAGACTCATATTGCATTCAGATAATCGGTGTTTACGCTACATATTCACTCAAAGGTATCTGAAATTGTGCCAGAGGAGATGGCTTGAGCTTCTGAAGGACTACGAATTCGTTATTAAGTACCTAGGAAAATGAACGTCTTAGTGAATGCATTGAGTAGGAACGGGATTGATAGTCAGAATCTTTTACAACCTATGACACTCAAGCATGGCTTGTTACAGGCGACATCGGTTATGTACATGTAAGAGGTATCTACTACGATTGAGTATAACATTTGGGTCAGGTAAGAGTTTCAACCGTATCGATTAAGAGGGTTGCCGAGTGTTAGAGGGTTGATGGGATTTACAAGCAGTTTAATGGTTTGGCTCGCGTTTTGGAGTGCACTGATTTGGTAGAGAACATGGATCAGTGATTGAGACACTAAAGGAGATTGTGGATACTTGCGAATTAAGAGATACGGGATGAGATTTTGAAGGATGCACACCAGTTACGCAACACAGTTCATCCTGGTGGTACCACGATGTACCATGATTTGAGGCGACTATTCTAGTGGCCATAGATGAAGGATGACGTAGGGGCGTACGTCAAGAGTTGTCACAGGAGAATCGGTGGATTGTTACAACCATTACCCATTCCACAGTGAAAATGGGAGCACATCATCATGGATTTCGTCGGTAGACTAACGCAGACATCAAGGCGTCACGATACAGGTTGGTTTGTGATTGAGAGATTGACGAAATTAGCTAACTTCATTCTGGTTTCTATGTGTACGCGTTCCCACAGTTGAGCATATTATTTAAGCGAGACATTATTAGATTTCTTGGGGTGCTGGTTTCCATTGTATCGGACATAGATCCCAAGTTGACTTCGAGGCTTTAGGAGGCTTTACAAGAGCAATTTGGCACCACATTGCAGTATAATATGGCTTACCATCCTAAGATCGACGAAAAGTTAGAGCGACTGTTAAAGATTTTGGAGGATATGCTAAGAGCTTATATTTTGCAGTTTAAACCGTTTGAGACACTGTATGGGAGGCCCTATAAATCACTTGCATGTTGAGCAGAGCCAAAAGATACAATGATAATTGGGCATGAGATAGTTGTTCATCACATAGAGAAGATCAGACAGATTCATTAGAAGTTACGAGCCGCACAAGATAGATAGAAGAAATATGTAGATCGATATCATGGGGGCCTGAGCTATAAGGAGGGCAAAATGGTATACTAAAAGGTTTCCCCTTGGAAGGGTTAATAGATATTTGGTTTTAAGGGGAAACTGGCATCGAGATTCGTTGGGCCATACAGGATTGTGCAGAGAGTGGGCAGTGTTGCATATTGCCTAGAGTTACCTGATGAGTTAACAGAGGTTTATTCGACATTTCATATTTCGATGTTGAGACTAGGTAGGTCAGGGCCGAGACTGACGATTGACTTGGAGCAGATTGAGGTTTAACCTGATGTGGCCGATAGATATCGTTGAACGCGGAGTTCAGATTCTCAAGAACAGGAGCTCTCTAAGGTCTTAGTTCATTGGCAACATTATGGGACATAGGGACTCACCCAGGAGCTTGAGTTGACGATGAGAGAGTGATACCCTTAGCTATTTTATGGTATGATGTTTAAGTTACTGTTAAATTTCGAGACGAAATTTTATTTAGTTGGGAAGAACTGTAATGGCTCATTTTATTAACGCCATTATTTATCTCGTAATTTCAGACATGGATCCCAATTCAGATCCATGTGGACGCTGGGGGTAGGCTAGGACATACGTCGACCTAGGTATACTAGTAAATTATGTGTTATGTTGTATAAATTGCGATGCACTTTATGGATTTACTTGTAAATACATCACATGTGTGTATGTTTAATATTGATATCATGCGAGGTTGTGTGATGAATAGTTACCTCGAAGTGCATGTCAATGCGGATATCGAGAGGCGAAGTATGGGTACACTAGATAAACTCGACAAATTCATGTAAACATGACTATGAACTTAAATTGAAATGGGTAATGTAACCATAGGCTAATTAAATTAAAACTCGAATAATAAGCTATGCGCTCCTTCAAATGCATGCCAAGACGCGGGGCATCGATTGTCGGGTAGTCGAGGGTTAATGAGATCACAAAATTTGTAAATTTGGTGAATAAAAACACTAAACATTAAAATGGGCCTATAGTTTGGTTAGTTAAATGGAAATCATAGGATTTTCCTTGAGATTCATGTTGGTGCATCTAGGAACTATGGGAGTAACAAATTAGTGTCACATAAATTGGTCAAGTTTCTTTAGTATACACGTACTTCACCTCTCGATACTCGCGTTGACGCACACTTCGAGGCAACTACCCGTCATACTACCTCGCACGATATCGCTATTCAACATACACACATGCGATGTATTTACAAGTAAATCCATAAAGTGCATTGCAGTTTAAACAACATAACACACAATTTACTAGTGTACCAGGTCGATGTGTGTCCTAGCCTACCCGCGACGTCAACGTGGATCTGAGCTGGCGCCCATGTCTGAAATTATGAGATAAATAACTATGTTAATAAAACGAGCCATTACGTAGGTTTTGAAACAAATTTTCCATATGTATCCAATTACATTTGAGCAATGTATTCTCTCTCAAGAAACTCTTTAGAAATTTCATCAACGGCAGAGATAAAGTGAACCATCCAAACCTTCCAGTAGGCATAGTTGGTTCCTTCCAGTAGTGGAGGTCGAGTTATCGATCCAACTTCACATTCTTTACCAGTTGATTGTCATAAAAACTCTTCAATTGATCCCAAAATGATAAAACTCTCCAGAATCTCACGCTTATATGATTATAGAAATATCAAAGGGACAAAGCTATGATACCACCGTTAAATTTTAGGAAACCAGAGGAGCTGCTGAGATTAACAAATTAATGGTGAATTAATAAACACATATCAAAACTAAACACATAATTGATATCGCAATAAAACTTGAACGTCTTCCTATGTGTATAGGCTTAGCCTAAACAATCACTATAATGAAATCTCATTCTCACAAAACTCAAGTAATGAACGATGATCCATATAATTGTGGTCTTAAGTATTTTTAGAGTCGGTCTATCTATCATATATAGGAACTTAGTCCTAATATAATACAACTCAAAAAACGTCATCAGTCTCCAATTGTAAATCTGATTTGAGTCTTCCAATGTTCAACAACTAAGTCTTCTATTCTTTCAAGAATCATGACTCATCATTTCCATAAAGTTCTTCAATCCTTTATGGACATTTTCTATTGAATTTCATAGTTATAATCCATCTCAAAGTTCTCTGCTTGTAGTATCGAACTTCTTCACAATTGTAGACTAATACTGTAAGTTGCTTTATTTTAATATCCAACTCGTATTCAATTCCTGCTTCGACTTTAGATCTATCTTCGTTTTCAACTTTGACTTTGATACTGTAATCTTGATTGCAGTATCTACCTAACTAATTAAACTCCTATTTTGACAATATACTACTAACAAGGATAGACCGACCCAAACATATTAAATTAAGGTCTAATAGTTTCCAATAAAAGCTTATTGATAAGTGTTTGACTAGACTTATATATAGCACTAGTTTATATCTATAATTGGTATAAATATCTTGAAATGAGCTATAATTGATGGAATTTATGTGTTTTCAGGTCTACAAGGTATAAAATAGATAAAAGAGTGATTTTGTGCTAAAATGAGGAGAAAAAGCACAAATACACACTTGACGCCATAAGAAAAGTGTACAAGGCGTGAAAACAAGAGAAGAGATGCAGTTTACTAGATGTGATAGGAGCACTATAAACACAATGGGGCTCCGAGCCTACTGTAAGGAAAACATTCACATACAAAGTTGAAGCTGTGGCGGCATTGTGACTTTACACAAATAGTGTGGATCACTTTCAAACAACATCAAAAAATAAAATAGAAAGTTTTGGAATTCTAGTTCATTTGGAATTGTTAACTAGGGTTTCTAACTGTATTTTATGAGTCTTAATAATATAAATAAGTATTAAAACATGGTAAACTCATAGTTTATGAACCCAATATCATAAAAAGAGACCAATTATCATAGATTAGTATAGTTTTTAAGTATTGAGAAGAGTTTTAAAGGAGA
Source organism: Stephania yunnanensis (assembly GCA_039657365.1). Classification (NCBI taxonomy): domain Eukaryota; kingdom Viridiplantae; phylum Streptophyta; class Magnoliopsida; order Ranunculales; family Menispermaceae; genus Stephania; species Stephania yunnanensis. The sequence goes on along the minus strand of CM077585.1, from coordinate 43,507,825 downwards.
AGACATTGAAGACTCTTATTTTGCGATTTAATCTTTGTTTCATTGATTCAATTAAATGTAATATTTAGTTTAATCTCTAATTTCATTGATGTCTATGAATTGTATTATGTTGATTTCAATGATAAGAGAGTAGCTTATTTATTTTAGGGATCAATGGATCCTTTGGTATGAATGCTATGCTAAAGGAAGTATGAAAGGATTATAATGTTAAAAATTGCAATGGTTAGAGTTTATATTGATTCTATATGTAGTGCTATAAACACCTTGATCATATGTTTGTTGATTATTGGTTTTAGGAGATACCATGACCATCGGAGCTTTTATGCCAGATATGAACAATACAACCGTAAACTATATAACATCGATAGATAGTTATTGATTAGGGAGGCACAAATAGTATATTTAAGTGGTTATGAGTCTAAAGATTTGGAACTTAATGCTATATGAGACTTACATTATACACACCGATAAGTGGAGTTCTAGTTTGTACATTAGGATTTTTTGCACCACTATAGTGGGTTTAAGTGAAGATGAAGGAAATCTGTCTATTCTAATTAAGCATTGCATGCACATAATGCAGAGGAAGGAAGTACGAGATGAAAGCATATTAATTTATTACCTAGGTGAAGTTATGAACTAAAAGTTTTCTCAATATAAGAATACAAGTTAATTTACATTATTTTATAGAATAGACTAGTTTAGTTAAAATCAATTAAAAAGATATCTTCTTAACAATAGAGTGAATTCAACTAAGTGAAGTGTGTCCAAATACACTTTTCCTAGAGGATGATATTCGTAATCAACCTTTGCTGATAACATTATTACTACAATTGAATTGTTATACTCGCACTTACAATCACTTATTCATCACCGCATGAATCAATGTAGTGATCCTTAAAGCACGTTTGGAATCTTCAAAAGATTTCGCCTCGACTCCCTTGCACCATTCATTGTCAATCCTTCTACAGTCTCGTTGAACTTAAGTTCCTCATCCACTCACAAAAATCATTAGAGTCAATCAAACTAGTAGGGGAAGAAAATTCACCATAAATCTAAAAATATATTATATATATGATGTAGCAAATAATTATCATAGTAAATCTTTTTGCAATTTTTTTCCATCACATCCTAGGATTTATCATTTATTTATATTAAGTCGAATTTAAAAAAACGTCCCATACCATTGACTTATTTGACTTAAATTGGACCTTTAAACCTAAGGGCTATACAACTTATGTTTCGCTAACCTAACTGCTTTCCTTATATTCTAATACCTACTCTTTTATACAAATTGCGATGACCCTTACCGGACGGTCACCTAGCCCAGATCGCCACCCATGCCTAATACCGGAATCGAGCTCGAGCAAATGGCCTAGCACGCCTAAAACAACCAGTAGAATAATACAACAAATTCATATTGACCAAAAGTGCTGAAATAAAGTAAACAAGATCCATATGATTAAACGTGAAACTATATATTTGTTATCAATTCTAGAATTGATTTAAAGTAATTTAATCACTAACAAGAAGCTCAAACTAAATGAAAGTGAGGTTAAATCTAAATGAAATACCATTTTAATGCCATTCGTGTTCAATAGTTTCAAAAACAACTAAATAGAATAATACAATGCAAAGCTCACATCAAAAGAGAAGGTTCTAGTCTTTCACATATCTCTTGCCTTGATCTACCAGCAATGTAGAAGGTCCTAAGATGTAAGTGTGGTGAGGTAATAGGGACAATGAAGCTCGGTAATGTGGACAACCCACTAAACCATCAAATACAGAAGTAATACTTAATAAGCATGCAAGGCTAGCATAATTGAATTGAATAAGGGAGCATTTGAAACAAGACATCGCATGGATTTGTAAAACATTCATAAATCACCTCAAAAAAATCGATAAAAACATATTCAATTTAAAACTCATAATCGTGCATCGGGTTCATAAAAGAGAAATACCATAGAAAATAGTAATAATATAAAGTCGTGGTCTCAGTCAATGCATACTAGTTATTGACAAGAATCCGACCATGGATTCCCCTATCCTCATGGTGATGGCAACCACTAGAAGACACACATGCCTTTTGTGCCCTCTCATTAGTCCCATCAAATCAATAGTAAGTTCGTCTAAAGACATCACCGATGATTTGATATATGCGCAAAAATCATTACAACTTTTTATGAGAAGTTAGCCACCCCTCATGTCCCTAGTAACTGACCACAAGGATTTCTATCAGAAAGTAATTTCATCTCCTTACCCAAAAAAAGGTAATCCCAACTCTTTACCCGGGAGAAGGTAATCCCAACTCCTTACCTAGGAGTAAATAATCCCAATTAGTCCAATGCATCACACATACATCCCATAGACAAAAAGAATCAAGTCAATAACACGATGTAACCCATTTATGAAGTCTCTAATTAAAAACATATGTTTTAACATAACCAATATCAAGCCATATTAGATAATTGAGCAAGATCCTCACTTACCTCGACTCAATGTGATATCCACTCTCAATATTTGCGTGCTCGAGGATCGATGTGAACTGCATTGCGAATCTTAACAACCCAAGACACATTCAAATCATCGAGAATTCATATATTTATACAAATTTGTTTTTAGATTTATTTTGGAGTCCACAGGTGTGGGTCTCGTGGGTCTCTCATCGCTCGGTTCGAGGGTCGAGGGGGACTCACCCAACTCTTCCCTTGGGAGATAGTAGCGCACCTCGTTTGAAGGGATGATTTATTGTTTTTATTTTATTTCATATATAAATATTATTTTTATTTTTCATACATATTCTTTTATTATTCTTATTATTTTTTAAGGTCCTATGGTTGATTGGCCTTTGAAATTCAGTTTAGGGACTGGTCTGACCATTGAAATCTGGTCCAAGGCGATTTGACCGTTGGTCCCAACATGACAATGCTGGTGGGGAGGGTGCCTCCTTCCACCACTGTTAGGCAGCGACGATGGTCTCCCGTTCTCCCTCTAGCAACGGCGGTCCGTCGCCCTCCCTCTAGCGATAACGAAAACTCACTGCCATTTCTTTCTGATGGCATCGCAATGGCACGACCCTTTCTTAGGGTTCTACAACCTCATAAACACCGCCAAATGGTCTAAAATCTTTCAAATCAATAAGAAAACACCAAAAACAAAGTTCTCCACTATTAAAGGCCAACATAAATTAGGGACTTATACTAGGACACATAGTGTCAATAAAAGGAATAGAAGTAGATCTTGCTAAGATACAGTTATAAAGACATTAACTTACCCCACTACTGTAAGGGAAGTAAGATCTTTTCTTGGTCATGCAGGATTCTTTACACATTTTATAAAAGACTTTTCCAAAATAACGTAACCTTTATGCAAACTCTTACAAAAAGATGTCGCCTTTGAGTTCACAACTGAATGCAAGAAAACTTATAATAAATCAAAAGAAGTCATGATCTCCACACTTGTAATAAAGTCACTATATTAGTCACAACCTTTTGAAATAATGTGTGATGCAAGTAATTATTCTTTAGGAGTTGTTTCAGGTCAAGAAATAGGAAAAGATTCTAATGTCATATATTGCGCATCTAGAACTTTTAATCCCACACAAATAAACTATACCAATAAAAAAAAGAACTCTTAGCAGTTGTTTTTGGATTATAAAATTTTAGACAATATATATTAGGAAAAAAAGTAATATTTACTCAAATCATACTTCTTAAAGATATTTAATGGCAAAGAAAGATGCTAAACTAAGATTAATATGATGGATCTTATTATTACAAGAATTCAATCTTACTATTAAAGACAAGAAAGGTGCCGAAACTTTGTAGTAGACCATCTAAGTAGATTAGAATATGGAGAACCCCCGATGCCATTTAGAGATAAATTTCAAGATGAATAATTGTACAAAATAACTATCACTAGTTCATGTTGTGCCAATATAGTCAATTATCTTACTGCTAATAGGTTATCATCCTATTTAACAAGAGCCCAAAAAAATAAGATAAAATATGATTCTAAACATTATTTATGGGATGAACCTTACCTATAGAGATTCTCTTCCGACCAAACTATTTGAAGATGTATTCCATATATAGAAATACAATCCATCATGGTTCATTACCATACTTTGCAGAAGTCATTTTTGTCCATGTCGTACAGTCCATAAGATATTAGACTAAGGATTCATTTGGCCTACCTTATTCCACGATTGTTATGTTTATACAAAAACTTGCCAAATTATCAAAGAACCACAAGTTTAGGACGTAGGAACCAAATTCCGTTATATCCTATACTTTTTTGCGAAATATTTGATGTTTGGGGAATAAATTTTATGTGACCTTTTCCACTATCTAATGGAAATATATACATTTTACTAGCTGTATTATGTGTCGAAGTGGTTATAAGCTATTACCACAAAATCTAATGATTCTAAAATAGTAGTTAATTTTCTAAAATAAAGGATCTTTATTGTTTTTGGAGCCTATAGAGCATTAATTAGCGATAGATGTTCACATTTTTGCAATAGAATTGTCACTACTCTACTTCACAGATATAACGTTACATATAGAACATCCACTGGATATCACCCCCAAACTAGTGGACAAGCCAAAACCTCAAACAGAGAAATTAAGTCAAGTTTAGAAATGATAGTACATCCAACACGTAATGACTGGAGTCTTTGTTTAGAAGATGCATTATGGGCATATAGATGTGCATTTAAGACACCTATAGGTACGACACCTTATTGGTCAATTTTTGGACAAGCATGTCATTTACCAGTAGAATTAGAACATAAAGCATATTGGGAAATTAAAATTGTAATATGAATTGTGTTAATGCGGGAAAATAATGCAAACTAAATATTTGAAAGTTAGGAGAATTGAGAAATGACGCGTATGAAAGTGCTTCTATTTATAAAGATAAAACTAAAGCATTTCAAGACAATAAGTTAAATATTAAAAATTTTAAGGTATGATAAAAATTGTTACACTTTTGTTCACGTCTTAAATTATTTCCTGAAAAACTTTGTTCACGATGGATGAGACATTTTGTAATCATATATATATTTCCCCATGGTACTGTTGAAATAGAAAGAAGAGAAACATGGAGAATCTTTAAATTTAATGGTCATAAATTAAAACCTTATCGTGAAAATTTTGTTTCACAGGATATGGAGATCGTTAAATTAGACATAGTTAACAACTCATCAAATGACTTGAATACTGTGGAGGAGCACATTGTGACAATAAACAATAATGAAACAATTAAGCTCTAAATGGTTTACACGCCAAAAAGAAAGAAGAATAAGAAAACATAAAAGGAACAATAACCCACCAGAGAACAATTTGATTGTGACAAGGACGACCGAGATTACGAGGAATATGATGAAAATATTGATCTTTCAAAACTCGTAAAAGGAAATCGAGGGCAAATCTTTCTCAACATACAAATCAATGAAATATCATTTTATGGAGTTCAACTAATACGAGAGATGACATGAGTCTTATGTTTGCAGATTGGTTTTTTGACAAATTCTTGAATTCATAGCAAACCTCATATTAAGGTATACAAGCCAAAATGTACTTTTAATGTCAGGACCCAATTTCCTAAATGAATCCTGACCAGCCTAGCTCGATTCATAACTCGCTAACCAACTGGGTCAAGGAGTTACGGACCTAGCTAGTAAGCCTCCTTTATAAATAAATTCATTTTCATTCATTAATAATTGAAATTGAAATTAAATGATTTATAAACATAGGGAAATCTCATAAATTAGAACTACAATGTTTCCACATAAGATCAAAACTGGAAAATAAGAGTTATTAACTAGAATAAATTCTCCAGAAGTTTGGTTTATTTCAAATCCCTAGAACCCGTGATAAATAATATAATCAAAAACAAATTTTTGGTTCAATCTCGAACCATACCGATTAACAACCAGAAAAGTCCTCTAGACAGTTGGAGCTACTCTTTTCCCCTTATCGAATCTCAATGAAGAACCTGTGGGGAAAATTTTTGGGTAAGCACAAAGGGCAACGATGCTCAGTAAGTTTAGGTTAAATTACTAGCATTATGCATATTTCATATAATAAATACAACAATAAATAAAATGCATGGGTTGCAAATATTTAATATGACCAAGGAAATAAATAAGAAAGCATATAAACGAAATCATAATCAATGCATCAAAATGTGCAAATCCTAAAAATGTATGAGCTACTGTGATAGAATCATCTATCATGCTAAAGTTCATGAAAAGTGAGCCTACAATGGCCATAGCGGTATCAACACTCCATTCCCTTACACTGTGAAAGATTTACCAATCACCAAGTCCACAAACAAGTCCAATTGGACTTAACACCTACAACCAACATTTATTGAGAACATTTGAATTATTCATATTCTCAATTAATAAATATTTATTCTGGGCAACTGCGTTATTCTTACTTGCACGGTCCTACTATCCCGAACTTTTAGTATCTGGTGCAAGGACTCCTAGCGAGCTCCACTAAGTTAGCTACATACAAATATACAATGTTTAACAATGCACCCCAATCTACCCGTATGTCCTACTAGCATGATTCCTATCATATAGTCTAGTAGCAAGGTAAATAATTATAAAACCAATAACTTAAATCCCAACTTGGTGTGTTATTTTTTAATTCCCTAGCTGGCCCTCACGAGCGTACGTTGAGGTCGTGTAAATCTAAATAAATAAATATTAATTATTCTCATTAACTAAATTGCATTTCGATGATTAAATCTAATTATGAAATCTTTTTCAAAAACTTTCGAGATATATACTTAAATACACTAAAACATCTCTACAATATCCATTTTTTGAAAATTATAGGTATAATTTTATTTATGATTATTATTTATTCTATTATATTTTTCTAATTGTATTATTATTATTATTATATATATTTAAAAACAGTTGAGTACTTGAGGAGGAGCGCACATCACTGCACTCCCTCCCCATGTTCCATTTTTCAATCTATATTCGATTAAAATAGCCAACCAATCCATATTGGCCCATCAATCCATATTGGTAAGACTGCCCATATTGGATTGATAGGGGAGGTGAAACGCTGTGTGCATTCCACTCCTCTCCCATTTGTGGTAGTCCGTGTGTTTGAGGGGGAGCGCTCCCCTCCTCTTCCGTTTTTTTGTTAGGTGCGGACTGCACACCAACGCAGTCCACAAGCTTCCATTTTTTTCGAAACACAAATCTTAACTCGATAAATCCCACATCAATTGATCTGATAAGATAAAATGCGAGAGAAATTTTACCTAACGTGAGGTACTCCAACAATCACCTTCCCCATCCATCTCTCGGCTTGTTTTTTCTCTCTTTTGGTGGCTTGTATGTTCAACTTACATGCACTCTATTTTTTCCTCTTTTACTTTATTGGAGATGATATAGGTAGATTCTAATATCATTCCTATTCTATGTCAATCAAGGATTATTCCTATTCTAAATCAATTAAGGATTTCTAATTATCTTTCTTTCCCTATTCATCACATTAATATGGTCAACTAGTAACCTTAGCCGTCAACTTTTTTTTTGTGACGTTTCCATTAAATGTGTATTATTTTGTAGGCCCACACTATGGTTTACACATAATACACACAAATATGGTTTATGTTACTGATTTAAAAATTGGTATCGTCACATTTATAGACCCAGTAGGTATATCAAAAAATATGTTAGTACGAGTGGGAAGGTTCACTTTCACTAAAAATTTCTTAGTCATGCCATCAGCTACCTAAAATGATGAGCTATTATTGGGAAGACCATTATTATCGATTCCACAACCATTATCAACATACGAGATCACATAGTTACACTTAGGATGTGAAATGACAAAATGACACTCCAAGATATGATATAACTTTGTGATAATATTGAAGGAGACCAATTGAGTGACGGTGATGAGAGCAATGATAAAGGCCATTTTTCAGACACTAAGGAGAATATTCTTAATGAGGAATCACTTGAGGTGAATATTGATTCACTCAACCTCCACAAAGATTGATTTCTCTATAAGTCGAGCTTATGACAGTAAACAACATCGCTCTATGGGAGGCAACCCATATTCTATTTTAGTTATGCTTAAATCTTCATATGAAGTTTAGTATTAGTATAGTTTGCTTTTATTCTTTCTCCTTTTGACTTTTTTTGGAAGTATTTTCAAAACTCAATCTTCGGAGTAGCTTCAATATGAGAGGGGGATGATCGAGTTGTTTTGTTTCTATGGCATTTATGCAACTTTAAATCATTTACTTATTTATTTAATAATTCAATTAATAAAAAATTTTAGTTAGTTAAATATTATATTCAAACTTTCACATTTCCAATCGATTTTACCTTATATTAGTTTTCATGAATGATATAAATGTTTATTATGAGATAATTTGGAAAAATAGTCAATTAAGCCCAACAATTCCTGGGCGATTTGAAATAAAACTATGAATCACTGGCAAATCGGTGATAATAACTACAAATTTAAGTGAAAATTTGAGACTAGCAAATCGGTCGCGATTCAGCCTTATAACATAAATTGTTGGCTAAATCACGAGGCACCGAGCCTAATTCCTACTAATTCAGTAGTGATTCCCCAAGAATTTGACTTGAACACAAATCTTTGGGTTTCATTTAGAATTTTTAAAATAAGACCCCAAATCACCAAACATAAAACCACCTCGCACATACTAATCCTTGCACCCTTCAACCAAACAATCGATTCCTTGATTAGACTCAACCTTCCTAAGCTCAATTTGAGTGAATTTAATTGATTTCCACCTCAATCTAGTTTCGTTCAACCCAAAAAGTGTGATTTTGAGATAGTTGAACCAAACTATGGTTTAAGGGATTTTAACTAGGACCTTGGAAAGTCAATCTAAAGGAGTTGAATATCACATATCTTGAAAGATTCACTTTGACTACGATAATCACAACGAACCTTAGCTATTTATTTTGATAAATTATTGGGTTGTTAAATTTTTGCAAAATTTTCAATTGATTTCAAAAATTGCTTTATTGGAATTCATTTTAGTACCATGAATAAATAATTCCATTGATTCCAATAGATTAGGTATTGCAATAGCGATGATCATTGGTTTACAAATTTAATATTTCAAAATTCTGGAGTTGTTATTTATTAAAAGACAAGTATTTGCAATGAGTTTGAAATTGGGTTTTAAACAAATTGGAGGTGTGTTTGCAAATTTTTGAAAAATCGTTTTGATAGATTTGCTCTCATATTTTTGTCTTTCATAATTTTTAATTAAGTTTTGCGGATTTTATCATTTTGCAAAAGTTATTTCAAACTTTTCAATAACAATTTGATTTTCAATAAACTACTCACTTGAAATCTATTTTCATATCAAATACATGATTTTGATTTACTGATTCATCGCAGTTGTTTTATTCACTATGGCGAAAAGAGGTAGAGGATGAGGTAGGAATAGTGCACAAGAAAAGGGAAAGGGGTTTTGATACACTAACCCCCAGAAGAACTATGTGGGCCAACAAACGTCTATCCAACCCAAAGGGATTAGTATTAGAGAATGAAGACCCATGAGGGATGAGTTGCGAATACCATCCCCACCTAGCTCTGACTAAGATTTTGAACTCTTAGACCCAAGCATACTATCCCCTTATGATCCTAAGAGGTTTGTCAGTCCTAAAGCATAAAATAGATACTTTAAAAATGCGAAAATAGTTATTATACCAGAAAAGTGATTGCAAATTCAAAATGTGCATAAGTATGAAGATAAAATTGTAAGCATCATAAGAGAAAGGAAGTGGGAGAACCTTCTTATAGAATATAAAAGCAAATTGGAGATAGGATGCTCTGAATTAGTTCCCCAATTCTATGCGAATGGATATGCGAGTGAAAATCCTAATGAATTAATAGTTCAAGGGAAGAAGATCAAGATTTCACCTACCGTACGGAACAAACATTACAGACTTCTTGATTCCAAAATCATACAAAATCCAATTACCTAAACATCATCTATGTCCATAAAGAATCTTACCACTTCACGATGATTCAAGAAGCCTCGGAGGTAATTTCAGGACGAGGATTTGCTCTCGATATCAAAGTTCACCTTAGATTCATCAAAACCACAAACTTTAGAAAAGTCTTCAAATGTTGGAGCTACATTATAGATGATTGCTTATATCCCACTGCAAAACATGTTGAAGTAAAAAACCCTAGAGCTGTTTAACTTTATCCCATTATTATGAAGATGGGATGTATCGACGTTCGGTACGTAATCCATGATGCTACGAGACAAGTGATGACGACCTAGCGTAATGGTCTACCATTCCCAACTGTGATTTACCATGTTCTATATGAAAAAGCCAGAGTGGGCCTCAATGAGGTTGAATTTGACATATTACTCCAGATGACTGTTACTGATGCCATTGTTAAAGAAATGAGAGCGGTCACCAAGTATAATAATTTATAAGATGAAAGGGAACTCAATGAAATAAGAAGATTTAGAGTTGAAGAAAAGAGAAATAAACAAAGAACTCATAATAGAACATTTGAAGATGCAAGACAAGCATCAAATATGATGGCTCAAGTGAATGTTCCAAGGATAGAAAACAATTCTACATCTATAGTAAGAGCAAAAAGAAAAAGATTTTTTCGATCCTTGTTTTTAGCTTTTGTGCGTAGTGAGAACCATATTTTGAAGAATCAGGGGATGTTATAAAAATGAGTGAACTTTGGCACGTCACCATTCCACGAAGTAAAGGAGGTTTATTGAATATTTGCAAGATCTGAGGAGCATCATTGATATTTCTTCATTGTAATTGAGATTTTCATCAGGAGATTATAACCCCATGAATAGTTGCACTTCACATACTACTACAGAGGGGAATGAAGATGGAGCAGATGACGCTGACGATGAATTTATTTCTGGGCATTGTAACTTGTAATATTTCTAATGTTTACTAGTATGAGTAGAATGTGAACCTTCTTTTTGATCATTAATGAAAAATAAATGAATTACTCCATTACATTTTGCTATTATGAGATGTTTGATTATCTATTTTGGAAAGCATCTTATTTTATATTTAGTTTGTTTATGCCTCACGAGGTATATTTATTTTTTCAGAAACCCTAATTAATTTTTAAAATTTGAGGACAAGGTTTAAAATGAGTTTAGGGTATTTAGGTGAAATAGAGTATAAAGAAGCAAAGTATGGAAGACTCGAGAGATAGAATCTATTTATTCATTGTATAACGTTGATGCAAGTTTTTCGAATTTTTGAAGATTCAAGTAATATTTTTTTATTTTACTTTATTTAGTTAGGAATTTGAATTCAATATAGTTTGGATTTAAATAGAAGTGATATTATTATTACCCATGAAAATAGAAGAATTTATGATAGCAAGGAATTGTTATATCCTATTTGACTCAACCTAGATTGTGTATGCAGTGAGAAATTTAGATGGGATTGATTGCTTTGTGTTAGACATTATAATGGGCAGAAAATCGAAATAAAAGTGCAAGATAAACCAAATAGATTTCTAAAAATCTTATTATACAAAGATTATTGATCAAAGTATTATATATATATATATATTATATAATGAAAATAAATTATGTCACAATTAAGGGAAGAAATAAGAAATTAACTAATAAACATTACTTTATTGGAAAGAATGCTTCCTTAACTATAGTGAAAGTGAGAAGAGCTAACTAGATTTTTAAATAAATTAAAAAATGGAGAGATCTATAGATTCTACAAGAAATGGAGCGGGGAATCTAGTGGTGGGAAAAATGTGAGAAAGAATTTCAATAAAAAGAATAACGATATGTAAAAGAAATGGAGTAGGGAACCTTTGGAATATAATATAAAAAGAATATATATATATATATATATATAAGAAAAAAAATGGAAAAATGTTTATGAAAACTTTTCTGATAAAAGATTTAGCTCGAGTGCTTACAGCAAAGTTAAGTGACATATTTGTTTTCCAACATTCCAACAAATGAAAATGAAATGATAATTCTTGGTGACTAAAAATTTATATCGACTTTGATTGTGGTGGCATTTTAAATTTTATTTGAAAATGAGATCGATTTAGTAATTTTCGTATCTCTAGATTTTATATTAGTCATCGCCAGCTTGATTCTTGTCAATGAAGATTTAGAAAACCTATATAGTGGCATGGCCATGGTAATTGATTGAACTTTGAATTATGAGGCATATTGCATAACCTGAAGGTTGAGTTGTCAAATAAGGGGTTGTTCTTTAAATCTTTCTATTCTATCATTAATTTTATTTTTGTGAGGGCTATGTGTTTATATTTAATAATCACTTCTGTTTCAGAAAATATATTAAGTAATTATGAAATCAAATGAGGGATGAAAAAAGAATATAACTGAGAATAATTCCTTTGCTCGTGACATCAAAGTGCTAAGTTTGGAGTTACTTGATAATTCCATAATTAAATTGTGTTTTATAGTGTATTTTAGGTAATTTTAAATATAAAAGGCTATATTACACTGAGTTTTCTCTTGTTTTTCTTATTTTTGGTTATAATTAGAATATGTAAAGAAATGGATGAAAAAAGGGAAGAAAATAAAGGATTTAACCAAATGAAAGAAATGCACGATGAATCACTAGTGAATTAAGAATGAACCATAAATAATTATTGGCGATCTAACATCCCTTCATAGTTTGTAAATAAACCACCATACAAATTGGTGAAGCACAAAACCTCATTTTCAAGGATTTTGCAGCGTTTTACGTTATAAATGGAATCAATGACGAATCGCTGGAGTTGATTTGGAGAATCTTGGATTACAATGAGGAATTTAAGTTAGTATGGGATATGTATTATCTCAAATACAATATATATTTATATGAACCATAAACTTCTAAATAAGTCTTTTTTTAGTTTAACACTTTTTAATTAGTTTAGAGGCCATTCTTTATTGTTTTTATTGCTTTTGGAGAAGATTTGAAGGTTCAAGTATTCAATAAGAATGTATTTTTAATTACTTTTTATTCATTCTATTATGATGTTTAATATGATAATGCGTGAGTAGTTTATTAATCTAAACAAAGTCTAAGAATGAAATTAATCCATTTTACGATGTAGTCGTAATAGAGATTGATTTGTATTTAATACTTTAAACTAATCATATTCTTCAATTTATTGATTTAATAGATTGTTATTTGTGTATTGCAATCATGAATCTTGGTATTGCATGCATAGTGGCCAATGTGTATTGTGGTATTTTTGTTATATATCTTGTTTAAAGTAGTAACTAGGATTGTTTAAAAAGGCCTTTTATCGTTTAGATGTCCTAGATAGATTTAGATCTAATTTTAATATTGAAGTGGCTTTTCGAAGGTATTAAGCTTAATAGTTCAAAATTTTCACAGAACATAATGATGTTTTATTGCTCAAAATTAATTTCTTTGAACTTTTGAATGATTAATTCAATAAAATAAAATTGTAGCTTTTCCTTTGATATAAAAGGGAACTGAGGGTTTAATAAGGGCTATCTACTTGTGATTTAGATTTGATGATATAAAAATACTTTGTAAAAAGATCAAAGTATGATTATGACTATGATTTATGTAACATGTTTGGACACAAAATAGATTAATGTTTCATTATTCTGGTGTTTATTTAGATGTTTATTTTATATTGTTTTTTGTTGAATTTAACTGATTTGAATTTAATGAGTTTGATTTGTATAAATTAAGTTAGTTTAATTAGTTTAATTGATTAATATAGATTGAATTGGTAATTTTGATTCCCAATTTAAATTAAATTAATTGAATTTAAGTAAAAATAATAAAAATAATAAAACTTTTTTTAAAAGAATTTGCAAAATCCATGTAGAGACGATCCCACTTACCTCTACTACAAACTTAATAATATAATAAATGTGAAAACTTTATTGTATACGCTCGATGTGTACGTGTCACGAAACACGAAAACAAAATACTTAAGAAAAACAACTCGAGGATTTCAAACAAGTAAAATCCTACATTGACAAGTACTCCTGCAAATGTAAGTCTTAAACACGACAACCTGTAATAGCATTTCAAAGCAATAAAATATTATATATTTCAATACAAAATAAAATCCATCCCATTCATGTTTCTTAACTATAATCCGATATCGACTTCCAAAAGTAGTACAAAAAATAGTACTAAGAAATTATGAAAATGTTGAGTTGTGAAGACCCCAAGGCCCAGTTTGCGGAATTGTGACGACCCCAACTCCCACAAACTAGCCCTCGCCCGGCCTAAACCTACATTGACCTCCAAGTCAATCTTTGCTTAGTGCTAGCCTAGTCCGCCTATGTTTCTACTATTATAATTAATTTAGTATGTTTATCGTTACATTAATACATTTTACAAGTTTTAAGGATAGGTAGCGGAATCAAACTCGAGCAACATATAATAAATCAATAAAGTAAAAATCGAGACAAACTAAGATGTAGAAACCTAATAGACTTGATCTCATGAATATAAGGTGATAAAAAATAAATAACATGTATCAAGTATTGTATTCAGGCCATAAACCCGTTTAACAAAAAAAAATACAATATAAGTTCACCAAATGAACCTTCGTAACGAAATAAGAAGCTGACTCTGATAGAAGCTTAGAGGAATTCACCGAGCATTAGCTCCTTCCCTTTGCTACTAGAGATACCTGCAATTGTCACTAATGACAGAGACAATTCTACCGAGTAAAGCTAGTTAAGTCTCAATTTCAATTCAATAATTTAAATAAACAAGTCTGGATATCATGCGGGAAAGTAAAACACATATAAGTAATTTAAAATGGATGATAAATAGTCTGGAATGTAATAATAGCGATAAAGTGCCCCTAGGAGTCAAAGGAAGATGTCTAAGTGGTCCAAATCCATCAAAAGCGTGTGTCACTACTAGACTTCCTAGAACTACAACTCTTTAAGTCGACAGGTTCGTCTTGATGTAGCTTTCGGGCCAAAATGGAGCTCGAATACCTCGCCCATTTCTATTACCTACGTTTCAGTACTCAAGATGAGGCCACGTTTGTCCATCTAGCACCAAATCTAACAATACCTTTTTGACACACTCAAGTCTTATACACTCAACTATATGCAATGGAGTCCAAACTGAAAGGATTTCGTGAATTTAAACAATGATATGAATATGAATTAGAATTGAGCCTATAGTTGGTTTACTTAATACAATCACGCAAAATTTCAAAGTCCGTTCGGGCCTTCACTCGCGTCGTATCGATCACCTCATACCCGACATATCACAGTAAGTTCCTGTGATTTGATTCATATATTTTAATTAATGAACTGAATCTTATTCTTAAATCATAATGGTCAAGATACCAGCCTTTCTTATGGCTCATATCAGCACCTCCAATACTTATAAGTTCTGAAATAGTGTAAATGTCACACTTTTGACTTATTAGAAATTTAGCATTTTTGATGCGTGACATTCAAGCTTATTTAGGTTATCCAAAAGACTGAATCTACAAACATACCCTACAGAAAACCCTAGATTTATGACTTAGCTTTGCAAAAATGTAAAGTATATTATATTACGATTAACAATAAGGGAGATATCTCGATTTTTCTACAGTCACTCAAAACTGCGCAGTAGTTGTAACGACCCTAAAAATCCTAACCTATGCCACTTAGCATTTCAAGACCAGTACATGGACATGCCGTGACGTGGCGTACTCAGTCAACCCTCAGGAGTTGACACCAAGTTATGTTATTTTTCATTGGTGATTTTATTAACTAGCTAAATATAAATGTTAATTTAATTCATTTTAATTGTCTATTATCACAGGTAAGGTTCGATGTTGGTGTGCATGCACTACAAGTATTTGGGTATAGATAGGCAAAATGATGGGGGTGGCTATTAAGTGAGTAGCTAAGTTAGTACTTTTGAAACTTACGCTAACTTGTTATATGGAAATTGTGAAGTAAAATGTCTAAGTCAATTACCTTATTACTTGGGTTAAATTACTATAACTAGATAGTTGTGGGGCTATAATGTCATTTAATTAAATGAATAACCAAAATTGAAGTTTCTATTTAGATTACAACATTATTATACCTAAGTCCAAATGATTCAAAATGAAACCATGTTATTTATGTGCCTAAACTAAAGAAAGGCTAATTGGACACATATAAGCTACACACTTAATCTACAATACCATGAACCTCTATGAGATCTACCTAGGGATGAGGGTGTGAAAAATGATTAGTGCACATCAAGATATGCATGTGAAGGGGTTAATACAAACCCTAGATTACCTAGAGATGAACTTACATCTCATGATATAAGGTTAGGACCAAATATGGGCACTAATATATAAAAAAACACTTAGAGCATTCTCGATCTTAAACACATTCCAGGAGCAAAAAAAACCTGTGGAAGAAAAAGTGTTGGCATTAGAGGATAGAATTGTAGAGATTGAGGCCCAAAGAAGGGTGTAATTTGTGCCAATTAAGCCGAGTAATCAAGAAAAGGAAGCTAGAGTTCATCTAAGTTAACTAGGGTAAGCAATCATATTATTTCTCGTTCTTTCAATTGGGTTTTCTCATTAATAAATCCATGAATTGGTTTAAATAATAGATTTAATCTATGCTTTATAACCTAGGAAGGTATTTCAATCTCTGAGTTTCAATTCGGCTTAAGTTCCTAAATAATTTTACTAGTTATGATTTCAATTTGGTTTTCATGTTTATGAAGGTATTGTGATTCAATTTGATATAAATTGATGAATAATGCATGTAAATTGATGTTAAATGTATGTTGATTACTCTTATATGGATCTAGTCAGACCCCTTGCTAGGTATCAAGGCAATGGAGACGGCCTATGAAGGATTTAGGATCAAAAACCCCAATCTCGAGCTACAAAAACCCGGTAATTAGCATCTTTAATATGCTAATAAGGCCTATTGGCACCCTAATGATGTTGCAGGTGGATAGTTTGATAGGTTTTCGTAAAAGGATCGTATCTACTTGTTTTAACTCGAATTTAGACGCTCTACATACCATTAAAAATATTATAAAGATAACAAAAACTTAGGGTAATTAGATCTTAAAAACTGAGTCATTTAGTTTGTCAAAAATTGGCTGAAAGTCAGAGTTTATCAGTGGGGGTAACATTTTTGCTCAAGTCCCAAACTATCCATATACCGACGCGTCGCGTGCGCCACTTGAAATGAAGCTCGCCTAAAATTCGACGAAATAAAATAACATACAATGATCTAAATTGGGTGAATTGGTATAAATATGTAATACATGTCACTAAACAAATATAAAATTCTTTAAGGGTCGTTATGGGAGTGATCTATCAGATTAGTGTTCCTTAGCGCCAACTAAAATGTGCCAAAAGCACCTCGGTACATACCTTCGAGCATAAGGTGGTCACAATCAAGGCTTAAAGGGAATGACAAGGGGAAGTTCATCGAAATCTATGATTCTGATCATAAACCCTATTATTGGGACTCTCTTTTACCTAGCACACAAGCACTCCAATTCATGAGTGCATGAACAAGGCAATTGAAATGCATAAGAACTTAAACAAATTGCAAGTACAAAGATATCTCATTTATAATAAAGGTCACTGTAGGGTTTACTTATAAGCAACAAATTTTGAGCTAAATTTTTGGGGTTCCCAGAATGTCAAATCACCTTGAAAGTGGCTCCAATAGCTTCCCTACCAACCTAATTATTATAGGAGTCAAGCTTCAAGTGAAACTAAGTAATGAGATTCTATGAAAACAACCGCCAAAGTATGCTCGATAACTTTTTCCAAAAATAATAATTTGTAACAATTTCAAGTAGCTTTCAACTAGTTAACTTGGGGTAGCTTTTTAACCCTAAAAAAATCAATATTTTTCATATTAACCAAAAAGGAACTTATAGACTCACTTCCTACTTTCTGTAGATTCTAAAAACACTCAAATCAGATCATAAATGAAGAAGTTATAGCTTGTGATTAGACAAACTTTATACATTTTGAACTAACAAATTTCTCCAAATCATTATTTTTGCAATTAAATCCTTAAAACTCGAAACCCAACACCAGGAAATCATTCAATACCTCATTTAAATTATTTTCACAGCCCGTGGAGTAAATTTGAATGAAAAATAATACTCTAACTTATTTAGGGTCCCAATGTAAATCAATTTTATATATAAAAAATAACTTCAAAATAATTATCAACTAAATCCAAACCCATATCAATGTGAATTATTCCACATTGGTGCAAATCAACCCAAAACATCAATTCACAACATTTTATACTAATTCCTAGCAAAACTTTGTGAAAGGAATTGAAAATCGTGAGAATTCAAATTGAATTGAGGGAAATACAATACATTGAAAACTTAACAAATCTCAGGTCGAATCCCTCATTTCCACTATAGAAACTTAGCTCAAACTAATTGTTTCGTGATGTTCTACTATTTTGCATAGAGAAACTGAAAGAAAAACAAATATAAGGAGATCACAGGGTGAAAATCCGAGTAGAAAGGGTTTAGGTTCGAACGAGAAAAACATTTTGTTCAAATGTTTTGGTTTTGGAATAAATTTTTATTTGATTGTCTTTTTATATTTCTATTTAACCCTCAACTACTTGCCTCAACAACTAGATTTTTTTTAATGTATTAATTTTCAAAAATCTCTATTTCGATTTATTTTGACTTGCGACGCTCGTTTTGGATCCAATTTCTTACCAAATCGAGCCAAACTCTTGACAAAATAGTCCATCTTCATAAAACATCCATAACATTATTTTTGGTCACACCAAAAACATAAAAATCTTAACTTTGTGCGTGACACACTAAACTCACTCGGATGAATCCTTTTGCCATACTAAGCCAAACTTACATTAATGTTGACATAATCTCAATTTCGACCACTGCCAATCGACATGCAACTCAAAGAATGACCTTGCACCAACTTGTTCCGATTTCTTCATTACCACCAATCCCGACTTGCATGCAAAGCGAGACAAAACCCTCACACGATAGTTAACACTTGATCACTATCTTTCGAGAAACCAATCTTTTTTTATTTCACTTATCCCATTTAGACATGCACTTACGACCCCAATTATGGCAAATCGAAGATACACCTTAACATACTCCGACTTCATGACAAAACGTCATATAAAATATACACTAGGCATTCACTAACTAAAAATAATGTTTTTCTTATATTTTCCTATTTCATCAATCTGATTCTAAATTCAAAACACGTATCATGATTAAAATCCACTAATTTTTTAATTAACTCCTAACGCAAGTTAATTGAAAATATGGATTTTACAATTCCATCATTCTCTTCCTCTTAACACAAAGAAATAGATAAGATAGAAATGGGGAGAAACATAGAGATGATGGGGAAAAATAAGAAGAGAGGTAGGGTAACAAAAGAGAGGAGATAAAATACTCGGGGCCCTTGATGATGCTCTTGACTGCCACATTAAGCCTCAATATCGCTGAAAGCTCCAGTGCAAGCAGATCTAAAGACATGAAGAAGGTGGAAGGGAGAAAAAACCCTAAGCGGCAATGAGAGAGTTTTTTTTAAGAAGGGACATTGACTAAAGTAAAAGACTAACTTTTTCTTTTTGAGAAAAATTGCACATATTTAAAAGTGATAGGTATAATATGAACTATGTGTCCTCCTCAAGATGCATGGTGGAGAATCTCTAAAATGAAAAAGATGGAGGTCAATGCTCTCAAAACTTTGAGACATGAGATTGAGTATGATAACATATGGATGAGCTAAATAAAGGAGAATAAAATGAATGCTCTTTGATGAGCCTAAATTTAAGACTAGATGAATGAGATGGGGGTGGAGATCAATGCTCTTAAACCCTAGCCATCACAACTAGTAAATAAGCAACTTTATGAGGTTCATGCCTCATTTGCTTGACAACATAAATGAGGTGCTAGGGTTAGGAAAAGTGGTGCTTAAGAGATTAAAGAATAATAGGACAACATCGATCATCGCTTCCATTAGGCTTGGAGACATCCATCCAAGCTAGGTAAACCATCACTGTCTGTTCATTTCTAAATCATAATAAGAATGGAGTGTCAAATAATGATTTCAAAGAGTTTTCTTGTGATTGCTTGGTTTTTATGATTCCATGTGGTTTCAAATGAATCATTGTGATGCTTTTCATGAATTACAACATGATTTGAGAATTACTTGAGATTTTAAAGGAAGTTCTACTAACCTAACTATTTTAAAAGGAAAATATGGTTTTCAATGAAATTTAAGGTTTTACAGTGGAATTCATATGTTCTGATTATGATTGGGGATCCACTTAACCTCTTTTGCATCAAATTTTTGAAGATTTCATAGGTTTTGAAGTGTTTTTCAAGGATTAAGAATGATCAAAGGATTTTAAATCTAGTTAGTGTAAACTTTGCAAAAACCTATTTTTTAGTTCAATTTGTGGTTAAATCTTGAATTCATGATAAGTGAGCTATTGACTACTATTTGGGGGACTCATTTAAAGAAATTTTGAGTGTTTTTGAACTTTTGCAGCCGATGAGGAGCACCATAAACAATGCTCAAGGGTGTCCTCTCAAGGAGGAGAATCACGCATTTGGAGCCATCCTGAAACCACCAGTGTAAACAAGCAACACCACCATGGCCGCAAACATTACTATAAGTATTTTAGGGGCGCTCCGAGGCCACCTATATAAATAGGCGGCACCACCATGGCCCCAAATAGAACTGTGAGAATTTCGGTGATCGTCCTAGCGCCACCCGTATAAATAGGCAGTGGAACCACGACTCCAAACCTAATTGAATGAAATAAAAAGTGAGTTTTGACTTCTATTGGTGTCTAATTTTCATAAAAAAATTTCAAGTGCTTTATTGTGCATTATACGTCTAAAATAAGGTCACATAAACAATGAACACTCTTTTAAGAATTCAAGTAACTTACCTTAGCGAAACAGAGTTTAATAAGTCATGTCAATTTAATATAACAACTTATATAATGTAAACTACTTGAGGTAGACCACATCAAACTTTAGAGTAAATGAATTGAAATATGATAGTAACACTTCGAGGTAAGTAGGATGTGTTCTATTATCAGTCACGCCTTGGTATTAGACATGCTAAGGTTCATGTTAGAATCATTGATTATATACTTGGATTCCATATGGATACTTATTCATTAATTCATGTTTTTACATGTTCTTTGTTACTCTAATTCTTGAATGTTTGTAGAATTGATGTACTTGAAATGAATGCTTAGAAATGGTAACTTGAATTCGAGGATCGACGACCATCAATAACCTCCCACCAATATGAATTGATAAGTAAATTGAACTCGCTGGGGTCAGTTGTTATAATCTTGAAAACGTCGAACGATAGTATATAGGCATAAGCTAGCAATGAAAGGAATTTAGGTCTATAATTCTGATTTGACATATACAGTTGCCACATCCCTTGACTAAAAAAGATTCGTTCACATTGTTTATCCTTTTTGAGATATTATGTTTGGCAATCCATTTATTGTTCTTACTAATTGCTATGCTTGTTATGATACTCTTTAATGGTGTGTTCGGTTAGGTTGATAAGGTTGTCTTGATAGGGTCGAATTACCAAATATTGGATTACATACTATGATTTTGTGTTAATTTGAGTTTGGATACTTGTTCAGTTGGCATGATATGATTTTAAGTGATTTTATGAAAATGACGATTTTACCCCCTCCCATATAAAAACCCCAATGACAAGCAAGGCTCATTTTCATCACTCTTCAACTGAATTGATCATTCATTCCAACTCACTTTTGACCTCTACTCTCCATTTGGGATCAAATCCACCATAAACCTTCAAACTAATCAAAACACGGCTTCGAAGGCATTATTAAACAAAAAAACAATAATAATGACAACAACAAGATCATTGCGTATCAAATCGAACCAAATCGAGAGCAAGAGCAATAACAAGTAACAACTATTGTGATGATTTAATCATCCGAAATAGAACCAAATGTGTTCAAGAAGCTTATCAGAACTTTTATATACATTTTATTCATTCAATCTCTTTCCCGATTGTATAGTAACTATGGGTGAAGTTGTTTGCGACGTCTTCCTTGCCACCGATGACTTGCTCTTGATGGAACAGCTGGTGGTACATTCCACTCGTCACTTCATTAATGAAATTGGGTTCAAGGTCTATGAAGATGGCACAGGGAACGTGCTTCCCTGCACCGGTTTCACTAAAGAAGGTGTTGAAGGCACCATCTCCTCCCTCAACAGTCTTGTCACTTCACATTTGGCCATCAGGCTAGATACCGCACTCGAGATAGTAAAGCTCCCAATAAGCATTGCCAACATTTGAACCTATGTTTTAATTGATTTCCTTTTATTCTTCAATTTAAAAAACACTGCCACCATTGACTTCAACAACACTGCCACCATACCTTTATAGAGAGAGAAAGGGACAAGAGAGACAATTAGCCATGGTTCGAGTTTAGTGAAATCCTACACATGGCTTCAATTGTGTTCAGTTTCGGTGAATTACGTTGAAGGGCGATCTTGTCATTTCCTTCAAGGGTGATGACAGACTAGCTACCAAAAGGGTAAGGCACCACTTAGTTTAGTCTACAGTTTGTATGATTATCTAATATGTTTTATTATCATGGGAAGTGAACAATGGATTACATCTCATCTAATGGATTAGCTAAGCAGTTATGCGAACCGAACACACCACAAATGTCCAAAGGATGTTTAAGCTTTATGAAACTCAACTTGTTGCATGATAGTTATATGTACATTAAGAATTACTTAATTAATTAACAAAAGAGTTTATCCTATTTTACTAGGCCTGTTGATTTTATTTTTCCCCCACTTCTTCCCTCCAAATACCTCAGCGACTCCGATAGGCAAAAGAAAAAATAAGGTTCAAGCATTAGAGCCCTTTCCTTTTTGTGTGAGTTTGTTGAAGATAATATATATTTGCTGTTAGAAAAATGATGTATTAAAGCAACATTTTATCTAGGTAGATGTTTTGGCACCCATAACACTTGAGTTAAGTTGTAAGATTATTTACTATTTGTTTCTGCACCTAGATAAACATACAAAAGGGTTTGAGGGGTGGTCTAGGTCAGGTGGCTTAAGTCATTGGGGCATAGGTCATCACATGCTATGTGCATAGATCGACCAACATAATGACACGTACTAGTTTTAGGGAGGCTAGTTCTTTGTCTAGCCGAATCAAGTGGTATGTTCTACCCTTATTTCTTGTAGATGTACTAGCGAATGACTTGAAATAATAGGGCATTTATTTGGTATGAAAAAATAGCAAATTAAGTAAACGTTTTAGTTGAAATGCAATTTCATGCAATTTCTCATGTTTATATATATCTTTAGTACTTCAAAAGTGGGTTAGGGAGGATTGGGATGATCCCATATTCAAGTAGTTGAAAAACTCATGAAACCTCCACCATCGCCCTACAATTTTTGGAGGATTGGGATGCTCCCATAATCAAGTAGTTTAAGAATTCATGAAACCTCCACCACCACCCCACAATTTTAATCGCAAATAGGGATCCCAACGCTTTCCTACAATGGGAGATAACTCCCCCCACCTCCAAGTGAGTTATCTATCTGAGGGGAAATGGACATAACTGTCCCTCATTAATCACCTCTTTATTACTTGTTTTATTATTTTATGAGTATTTATGTCAATTATCATGCTTTATTGTTTTTAAGTTTGCAATTTTGCATGAAGTTCAAAGTTAAACCAAACATGAAATATGAATTTCCACGTGAGTTAAATCCCTATAAGTTGGCAAAAATAAATCAAATAAGACACAATATAGACATGTTGAGAATAAAAGCATATGGAGATATGATTAGATGAAGTTGGGAGAGAGAAGTTGGTAATGTATACTAGTAACAAAATGTCATATATATGATGTATGATATACATGTACACTATTGCTCTTCAACTATTCCTCTTTTTGTAAACATAACATTTTGCTATTGCTATATTTTACCAATATATATTATACTCTCAACTTCAACAAATCTTGGGAGGTGATTTATACCATTATGAAATGAGTTGACCCTTCCTCAAGATATGCTAACGCTATAAGTATAATTGAGGAATGCTGACAACAACAAAGTGTAAGTTTTTAATCAAATGTTGATCTCTGAGTATTTTCACACAAAGATCACACAATCAAATTGAGAAAATAAAATGAGGATTGCCTCAATCTATTGTTGTTATTTTCAAAGATTGATCTAACAACCTTTCTTGTCCTATACTAGGTGGTGTACCAGATTACAAACTAAAAAAAATGAATAACATTGTTCAATTAAGTCCCCAAACAACTCCCTCAACAACTCCACAATGGAATGGTGGTCTTATAGAAAAGAAATCAAACTTTATTGGATATAGTTTGATCTATTATGTGTCATGCAGATCTTCCTATTTCTTTTTGGGTTTATGCCTTAGAAACTGCTGCGTTTACATTGAATCATATTCCTTTTAAAGCAGTTGATAGAACACCACAAGTGATATGGTTTGGAATAAAACCAAGTTTGTCTTTCCTCGAGATTTAGGGTTGTGAGGTTTTCATACAATGACAAGTCTCAAAACAATTATAAGGTAAATCTACCAAGTGTGTATTTGTCGATTATCTTAAAGAAACTAGAGGATATTACTTTTATAATCCCATTGAGAATAAATTGTTTGTGGCTCGGAATGGTGTCTTTATGAGAAAATAGTTTATTTCAAAAGACAATAATAAGAATAAAGTAAGTCTTAAAGAAATCCAAGAACCATAAATAAACACTCAACCGCTAGTAGGACATCGACAAAGTCTTAAACTAGTTGAGCCTTCATAGGAATCACAAGGCCTACAAAGATCTGATAAGTTAGGGCATCAGCCTAAGAGATTTGGATTTCTTAGTACTAATAGTAGTGAAGTGTTACTTATGGATCAAAATGAACCTACTACTTATCAGGAGGTTGTGTCTAGTCTTGAGGTAGATAAATGGCTTAGTGCCATGAATTCTGAGATGCAATCCATGTATGATAACCAAGTTTGGAACTTGGTTCATTTACCTAAAGGAGGTAAGACCAATGGATGTAAATGGGTTTTCAAGAAAAAATTGACATGAATGGTAATGTGTATATTTAAAGCACGGCTAGTAGCAAAATGATTCAAACAGACTTAAGGTGTTGATTATGACAAAACTTTTTCTCCTGTAGCCATGCTTAAATCCATTAGAAGTCCAATTACCATAGCCACATATTATGACTATAAGATATGGCAAATGAATGTCAAAATAGCTTTCCTAAATGGAAAGTTACTTGAGGACTTGTATATGATCCTACCTAAAGGGTATGTTCATCTTGAGAATTATATGAAGATCAACAAGCTTCAAAGTTCCATTTATAGATCAAATCAAGCTTCTCGGAGTTGGGATCTTTGTCTTGATGAAGCAATTAAGGAATTTGGTTTCATTGATAATGAAAATGAGCTTTATGTATACAAGAAAGTCAGTGGGAGTGTGGTTGTTTTCCTAGTACTGTATGTTGATGATATATTAGTATTTGGAAATGACATCCTAACCTTGCCGAGTGTGAAGTCTTGGTTAGGGAAATGTTTCTCACTGAACGACTTAGGAAATGCAACCTACATCCTTGGGATTAAGATCTATAAGGATAGATCTATCTATAAGGATAGATCTAAAAGGCTAATCGGTCTAAGTCAGAGTTCTTACATAGAAAAGGTACTAAATAGGTTCAGTATGCAATATTCTAAAAAGGGTCATTGCCAATGTATCATAGTACAAGTCTTAGCAAGACTCAATGCCCAAAGACTAATGATGAGCGAGAGCGCATGAATACGATTCCATATGCATCAACTATTGAATCTATCATGTATGACATTTTATGCACCTAACCTAATGTATCATATGCTTTAAGCACAACAAGCACATATCAGTTTAATCCCAGTAAAAGTCACTAGATAGCAGTAAAGAACATTCTCAAGTACTTGAGAATGACTAAAGAAATGTTCTTGGTCTACGAAAATTTGGAAGAAGAGATTGTTGTAAATGGTTACACAGATGTAAGTTTTCAACCTGATTTATATGACTTGAGATCACAGTATGGATAAGTATTTACTTTGAATGGAGGCGCGGTGAGCTGGAAAAGTTCGAAGCAAGAAAGTGTGGCAGATTCTATAATAAATGCTAAGTATATTGTTGCGTTCGATGCAGCTAAGGAGGTCGTTTAGATCCAAAAGCTCATCTCCGAACTTGGTGTGATTCCTAGTATAGCTAATCCTATTTTCTTGTATTGTGACAACAATGGGGCGATAAAATAGGCCAAGGAACCAAGATCACACCATCGATCAAAACATATACTTAGACATTTTCATCTCATTCAAGAAATCATTAAGAGGGGAGATGTGAAGATTTGTAGAGTTCCTACAGAAGGCAATGTTGTAGATCCTTTGACGAAGGCTTTTCCATAAGCGAAACATGATGGTCATGTTAGGTCATTAGGTATTAGATACATGAATGGTTGGCCTTAGTGTAAGTTGGAGATGTTGGGGCTTGTGCCATAGGTCAATCTACAAGCATTGTTTATCTTATCATTTAAGTTAATAAAATTGAGATTTTCATTTGATGTGTTTATTATAAGTGATTGCACATTTACCTTATAATATGATCCATAGGTATTTGTTGAAATATCTTAAATGTCCCTAGTCGATCATTATACTGGGAACTATAATGAATTAAGACTAATGTGAATCTAGATTGATGGTCATATGATGATCATGCGTATAAGGATGCGAATCGAGATCATGAGTACTTGTTAAGGAACAAGTTACTGGACCAACTCGCTAAGAAAACACCACATTGATTAAGTCATAGGTGTTACTCATGATATGTATATCATTTATTCCTTCGACTTCAAATTAGTATTGACTTCATTATTACGAGCACGGTAATTCGACACAATCAAATGGTGTATTTAACCGGGCGATTATGAAGATTGTGATTGGTTACTATACGAATAGTATGTGAAGGTATGTAATTAAGATAGAATTTGTCACTCTCGTATAGAGAGAGATATCAGTGGATCCTTTGATATGATAGACTAATAATAGCCAAGTCCATGTGAATTGATATGATCAATGTCACTTGGATGTTTTCAGTTTACCTAAAGATCGAGACTAGTACGATTGAACTTTGAGGGTGATTTTCCATGTCTTATGTTTATTCAAAGAATATCGCACGACAAAATGATATGATATATGTTATTCGTCAGATATCATTGATTTTGATATTCATTCTACTTAGGTAGTCACAATGCCTTGTTAGAGACTGCTAATGACTTATGTACCAAAATGGTTTTGGTTCATTGCCAACTTCACATGAACTTATTGGGTCGCACACAAAGAATGGCTTTGTGCGATTTCAATTAGTCCAGAGTAAAGAATCTTATATGATAAAATTCATGACATAAAAGCCCTTACGATTTGTTATATGATAACTTATGAATAGGGGCATACGTGTAATTCGCTTAAATTGCCTAAATACAATAGTTGTATTACGAATAAGATTTTAAGTGAGGGCTTATCTATACATATAAATAAATGATGAAACCCTAAAAATAAATAAGATTTTCATTTTTGAAAATTTCGAGTTCTCTCAATTTTGCGAGAGAAAGAAAAACGTTTTCAATCTCTCTTAGGGCTAGCACTCCAAACTGCGGTCACCATTCATGTGTGATTTTTGATAGAGGATGCGCGGTTGAGGTCTTGGAGATTAAACAATCATAGAAGAAAATCACAGATTAAGGTATAGTGTACTTTTTAGATCTAGTTTAATGGAACCTATTTTCGATCATGTTGGGTTTTTTCAAGATTTTTTTGAATTTTCCCCTGAGTATGAAACCTAAAAGCCCAACACTTTCAACTCATAGGTTTGGGGTTTTCTCTCAAAAGGCCTAGGTACTAGTTTACATGAGATCATCACTTATATACTTTTTTGTGAAGTTTCATTTAATCGATATGAGACTATTATTTCAGTTCACACATCTCAACACTCAACCTTGAACTGAAATCCATCCAAGGGTTTTTTCTCGATATGTCCCATTCGAACCATTAGCTATAATACCATGTTAATTTTTTATGCATGTGGCACATTATTCGCAGCCCTTGCTCGTGGCACTTCTTTGCGAGCCTACGATCTCCGCCGCTACCAATATTATCTCCAACTTAACCACTTTTAACTCAAAGGTGTGAGGTTTTATCTTAAAAGAAATTGGTACTAGTTAATTGATAAGTGATTATTTAGACACATATATATAACACTAGTTTAGTAGTATATTTAGTGTACATATCTTGGAATGAGCTCTAATTGACGATATTTATATTTTTTTAGGCATACAAGGTATAAAGGAGACAAATGAGTGATTTCATGATGAAATGAAGATAAAATGCATGAAACCATGATTAATGCCGTGGCAAGAAGGTTTAACGTCGTGGGAAAATGTACACAACATGGAGAAGGAAGAAAAGAAGGAAAGAGGTGCAGTAGGGTCGGAGCATGGCGGTGTAGTGGGTACATAGGCATGGTGTTAGGATGGTTTAAGTAGGGCGCCGAGACCATAGAAAATGGTAAGTGCACACAAAAGTCTGAAGTTGTGGCGTCACCGTGGCTATACAAAAACAATGTTAGATCACTTAAAGATAGCACCGAGGCGTAGAAAGTAAAAAGTCTAGGGTTTTTAATTATCTTCTAAAGTGTATTAGGGGTATAAATAGGTATTAGAATGTGAAAATCTCACTAATTGTCACTAAGAACAATCATCATCAACAACAACAACAACAACAACAACAACATAGCCTCAGTCCCAAATTAACTGGGGTCGGCTAAATGGATCAAACTTTTCCATTGTGCTCGATTAAGTGCAATTGATGGTGAGCTTTGCAAACCATTCAAATCCCTCTTAATTAATGCATCCCATGTTAACTTTGGTATGCCCTACCTCGTCGAATTTCTACAGTTTCTATTGAGTCAAATTTTCTAGTTGGGGCATTTGTAGGCCGTCTTTGCAGGTGACCAAACCATCGCAACCGCCCTTCCCTAATCTTTGTATCAATTGGTGCTACTCCTACTTGTGTTTGAATTTCTATATTTCTTATTCTATCTTTACGAGTTTTACCACACGTCCACCTAAGCATCCTCATTTCTGCTACGTTCACTTTATGTAGTTGTTGTTGCTTTATCGCCCAACATTCGCTTCCATAAAGCATAGCTGGACTAATTACGGTCCTATAAAATTTTCCTTTTAACTTAGTAGGAACATGTCGATCACAAATTACCCCTGTTGCACTCCACCATTTCTTCCATCCAGCTTAAATTGTGTGTGTGACATCATTTTCAATGTTACCATCATTTTGTATGATTTATCCTAGATATCTAAAGTGGTTTACCTTAGGAACTTCTACTTCCCTTAATTTTACCACACCGTCATCTCGATGTCTAGTGTTTCCAAACTCACAGTGCATGTATTCAGTTTTCGTCCTACTCAACTTAAAGCCTTTAGATTCTAATGTATTCCTCCAGAGTTCTAATTTCCTATTCACTCCATCTTTAGTTTCATCCACTAAGATAATATCATCAGTAAATAACATACACCATGGTATATCCTCTTGTGTTTGTCTAGTTAGTTCATCCATAACTAAAGTAAATAGATATGGGCTAAAAGCCGATCCTTGAAGTAGTCCTATCGTAATGAGAAATTCTTTTGTAGCTTCTCCAAATGTCTTTATACTCGTTACTACTCCATCATACATATCCTTAATAGTGTCTATGTATCTAGCATGCACTATTTTTCTTTCTAGAACTCACCAAAGAACATCTCTAGGGACTCTATCATAAGTTTAATTCCCCGGTAGTTCGAGCAAATTTGAATGTCTCCTTTGTTTTTGAAGATTGGCACAAGCGTGTTTTTTCTCCAATCCATTGGCATCCGTTTTGATTTTAAAATTCTATTGAAAAGTTTTGTTAACCAAGTCAATCCAATTTCTCCTAAGCATTTCCAAACCTCTATGGGTATTTCATCTGGGCTACATGCTTTCTCTATTTTCATTCTTTTCAATGCCTCATTAACTTCTATAATTCTAGAATTGCGGTATAGTTTACATTTCTTTCTTGGTGTGGGTTTTCATCTATTATAGTATCAACTTGGCCATCATTAAATAAACTATCAAAGTAACTTCTCCATCTCTCCTTAATATCCTCCTCGCGCGTTAAAACATTTTGATTTTCATCCTTAATACATCTTACATGACTTAGGTCTTATTTTTTATCTCTTAATTTAGCTAGCCTATATAAATTGTTTTCGCCATCTCTATTACCTAACCTTGTATATAGATCTTCCATGAAATTTTTTTTAGCTTGACTAACTACTTTTTAGCTTGTTTTCTAACTTCTCTATATTGATTGTACACATCTTCATCTTGACACTTAGGTATTTTCCTATACATCTCTCTTTTAGTCTTAATTACTCGTTGGACATTCTCGTTCCACCACCATATTTCCCACCATGTTTCCTTTTTTGGAGGTCCCAAGCCCTTAGATATACCTAATATATTTGATCCCACCCTCCTTATGCAACTACTCATTTCTAACCACATTGTATTAGCATTTAAGTCAAGATTCCAAACATTTTCCTTTAATAGTTTTTCTCTAAACTCCACTTGTTTACTATGTTTTAGGTTCCACGACTTTATTCTAGGGTCGCTAACTCTTTTATTCATATTTTGTCATTGTGTTAGCTTAATATCAAGTACTACTAACTTATGTTGGGTAGTAAGTTCTTCAATAGGTATTACTTTGCAGTCTCTACATATTTTTCTATCTATTTTTCTTGTTAAAAGAAAATCTATTTGACTCTTGTTATGACTACTACTAAAAGTAATTATATGCGACTCTCTCTTCCTAAAACTAGTATTTGCTAAGACAAGATTGTATGCTGAAGCAAATTCTAAAATTAATTCTCCTTCTTCATTTCTACTACCATAACCAAAACCTCCATGAACTCTCTCAAACCCATCGTTACTTGCCCCGACATGCCCATTTAAATCTCCTCCAATAAAAACCTTTTCATCTAACATAAATCCATCCATAT
This sequence comes from Stephania yunnanensis, assembly GCA_039657365.1. Classification (NCBI taxonomy): domain Eukaryota; kingdom Viridiplantae; phylum Streptophyta; class Magnoliopsida; order Ranunculales; family Menispermaceae; genus Stephania; species Stephania yunnanensis. Next base: position 43,476,617 of record CM077585.1, on the reverse strand, counting down.
CGTCCCAAAACTTGCATTTGATGCTCTCGCTTAATTTTTTCGTCCCCAATAATTAATTTAACTAGAATCAATCTATCCCCCATTCTTTTAACCTCTACGACCTTATCCTTATAATTATTATCCACCACAATTCCTATTCCATTGCATTTTCTATCTATACCAGTGTACCACAATTTAAACTCTGTGCTTCCTATTTCTCTACTTTTTTCTCCTACCCATTTTGTCTTTTGGAGGCAAGCAATATTGACTCTCCTTCTAATCATGGTATCTACTAGTTCTATTGACTTCCCCGTAAGTGTTCCTATGTTCCATGTTCCTAAACGAGTTTTTTCTTCCCTTTGTATTTGTTTTTCTTTTCTATTTCTATTTTGTCTAAAAGATCTAGTGTTCATATCTATGATTTTGTTTTTGTTTTTATTTTTGTTTTGAACTAGCTTCTTTACCCACCCCCGTCCTTTGTGTGGGAACCCTTGCTCATTTTTCTTCACATCCGGGCGACGATTTGAATGGACAAGCTTCTTAACCCACACATGTCCTATGTGTGGGAACCCTTGCTCAATTTTCTTCACACCCAGGCGGCGATGTGAAACACACCTTTGCTCATTTCTCACTACACCCGGACTCCGATGCAGCGCATCGCTAGGTGGGAATGCCCCAATGTTTATATATGTTTGATCCATTTAATGAAAAGTGACAAAAGTTTTATGCTGGCTGTCAACCTATCGCAACCCTCATCCATTTCTCAAGAATGAAAACGAGCTTGGGGCCTCCCTCCCTCACTTTTCGAGTACGAAAAGTGAGTTTGGGACCTCCCTTACCCATGTTTCGGTATGAAAAAATGGGCGTCAGAGTCCTCCTCCTTTATCCGGACTTGGGACCGGCTATGTAGTGAACATAGTGTACAACATAGGTGGAGTTGTCACTAAGAACAATCAATTATCATATATTAGCATAGTTTAGTTTGTTCTTGAGTATTAAGAAAAGTTATGGAGGAGAAGACATTGAAGACTCACGCGTGGTTATACAATATTATTTTCTTGATTTAATTGAAGTAATTTCATTTAATCTTTGATTGCAATGAATGTAGTGGTGTGTATGTTTATTTCAATAATTAGAATTGGTATTTAATTTATGCGTAATGCTACGAACATCTTGATCATGTGTTTGTTTATTAGAGATATTAGGAGTTATCATGGCCATAAGTGCTCTTAAGCCTGACATGGATGATACAACCATAAAATATATAACATCAATGATAGTTATTGATTAGGGAGACATGGATAGTTAACTTAATTAGTTATGAATCTAAAGATTGGGAACTTAAAGCAATGTGGAACTCAAGTTATTCACACCAATATGTGGAGTTCTAGTCTGCGCATTAGAATCTTTTCTGTCATGACAGTAGGTTGAAGTGGATTTAAAAGAAATCATTACCTAGGTGAAGTTGTGAACTAATATCTTCTTAATATAAAAGTACAAGTATTTACATTATTTTGTTAGATTGGAATATTTTAGTTTAAATCAATTAAAAAAAGGATTTTCTTATCAATAGAGTAAATCTTACTAAGTACACTAAGTGCAATACACTTCCCCTGAGGTAGATATCTGTAAGTAACATTAGTTGATCACATTATTAGTATAATTAAGCTGTCATACTTAAGGCCTTGATTAAGTTTTTGGAGCCGTTGCCAGGGATAAGTAGCCAATTTAGTTTAGTTTGTTTACAAAATAGTCAATTTATATTTTAAGTAATTTATTTTCAAGTTTATAAAATAAAAAAGAATGTGTTTAAGTTTCAAGTTAGACAATCTGCACATGATCTTTTGTGTTTTCTTTTCAAGGAGAATTAGTGGATGCGTATTAAGGGAGAGAAGGACTTAGTGCCTTACAACCCTGAGATTGTCAAAACCAACAGAGGAAAGAAAAATATAGGAATCAAGATGATAGAGGATGAAACATAAAACCAACAAAAGGCCTAGGAAATAACTAACCCGAAGGTGATCTAGTAGTGTAGGACATAGTGCAAGGATAGCGATATTTTAGTGACTACTATAAGGTAAAAGTTCAAGTGACTTACAACAGAGTAATGAGGCTTCTAGTCAACACCACTGAGTTCGAACTGAGGCCACCTTTAATCAAAATGGTGCAAAATAGCCTGTTAAATTGGCTAGTAAATGAAGATCCAGTTGTACATGTAAAAAATTTCTTAGATACGTGTGACACCATGCATATTATTAGAGTTACAAAAGAGGCGATTAGGATGAGACTTATCTATTCTCATAGGGTGGAAAAGCCAAATCCTAGTTCTAAGGACTAAACGCATAAAGGATGACTACATGGGCAGAAATCAATAAAAGATTTCTAGAAAAGTTCTTTCTCCCAGTGAAGGTCGGCAAAAGGAAACTGGAAATCAATCAATTCAAGTAGAAAGATGTCGAGTCTCTTACCGAGGCTTGGGAAATATTCAAGGAGATGCTGAGGACATATCCATGATATGGATACACGAAATAGACATATTATAGATTCTCTACTATGAGATGAATCACAAAACCATAACACTAGTAGATGTTGTAGTGGGTGGTTTTCTACTAACTAAGAATGATGATCGAGCATTAGATATTCTAGATCTTATATCTCAGAACTTTACAGCTGGTATTTGTTCCACAGTGAGGAAACTAGAAAGTGTATATGAGATTTATTTGCAAGTTGCGATCATGGCATAACTATCGAACCCGAGCAATCAAATGGCAAAGCTTAAAATGGGATAACAAAGTTAACATGTGCAAGCTATACAACAAGCTATTAATCACTAATCTATGGTGGTTAATCTAATGGACATGTAATAATGAATGGAGTCTGAGGTGATAAACTTCATAAAGAACTAGAGCTATGGAAACAACATCAGGCCGAGAGGAATGGCTCCTCAAAGATTTTATCAAGGATACAACAACCCTAACTTCTCATATGGAAATCTTGATAATGCATAAAGTTACCACCTGGCTTCGATTAACAAATCCAACAAGGGAAGCTAGAGCAGTGCGAAGAGAAGACTTCATTGAAGTTAATTGAAAAATTCTTGCATGCCATACATGAACAACAAGGAGCACCATGAGAAATATGAGAAAGAGACGGAAAATGTAAAAGATGTTATGAAGAAAATGAATGGTGAAAGAACACAATCCATCAAGAACCTAGAGAGATAGATTGTTCAGCTGGCCATTGCTTTGAACTCAAGGAACAAAGGACAATTTCTGAGTAACACTATCACATATCCCAAGGAGAATATTATTGTTATTTACATGATGAGCACTATTGCAATGAAAGAGCCAATACAAGAGCAAGTGATGTAAAAGCTAATGATTCGTATTGAACACGTCAATAATAAATTTCAAACTCGAATTGCGACCAAATGTTAAATACAATTAGTTTGTAGTAGCGATAAGCACGAGTGTCGATGAACATGGATTAGTAATCTAACTTTGGTCAAGAATGAGAGTTTTAAGAGAGTTAAAAAGAGAGAAAGAGAGAAAAAAAACTAAAAACATTACATTTGCTAACATGAGAACAAACGAATAAGCAATTATCTAACTACAATGACAATCATAACTATTCTAATTAGCTAAGAAAGGAAGTAACGTAAGTTTTATAAATTCCTCGGTTGGAAAAATCAAGTTCAACTCAACATCAAGGATTTGGTCGTCGACTATACAAAGATTTATTTTGTTTAGTTTGAACATACTAACTATAGAGATTTGGAAAGCATCTAACACTTATTAGTTTCCTAATTTTGGTAAAAGAAACTCTAACAAATGTGCAACTCTAGGTAGAGCTACCATTGTATTTGGTACATTCGTCACATTAAGATTCGTGAAACCACTAGCCATAGAAAATCAAGTCACGAAGCGCACTCGATTTAACATAGACCATCTCGTTTTGTGAGATAGACCAAAAGGGAGTGAACCAATTGGGTTATCCGCTTTCCACTTGGTGTTTAACGCTTCACACAATTATGAATTCAAAACAATTAAACTAGCAATAGATTAAAATAAAAGAGAATGCATTTGCAACTACACAATCAATTATCAAAATAATGGTAATCAAATAATAATAATAAGAGTGATACTAAAACATAAACTAAATTCGAAATTAAAATATATAGAACCTAAAAAGTCTCATGGTGATGCTGAGCATCCCTTGAAAATCCCATTAAGCCTCATGGCCCTAAAATTATATTAAAGAGCTTAAAAATTAAAGAAAATAAGAGAAAATGAGAGTTTATGTAGAGATAAAAGGTGACTAATGAATAGTCATAATGGGAAAGAGATCATGAAGATTGGAAATTGTGGAGAGTCCCTGTTTTTAATTTTTGCTTTCTTGTTGAGAGAGAAAACCTGACGCAGCGGAGATCTTCTAAACCCAGTTGAACGAATCCACGAACAACTCGATCTAGGTTAGAACTTAAGCCAAAGTTCGAAAATTCTTTTATTTCAGCCCAAACTACGAATTACACCCAATAGATCGCTTAAATAGCGAAACCCTAAAATTTGCTAAAAATAGTAAAAAGTCTAAAAAGCCCTAAACTGAAAACTAGACGAAAAATAGAAACAAATGCCGCAAACGGCAATAAAAACGGAAATTCTTAATCAAAGTTATAAGCGAAACAAAACTTTCCTAATATAGTAAAATTGCTGTTTCGGAGGGCGAAACGATGGAATTTTGCCGAAAAACGTCGTAGTCACGCCGTTTCCAATAAACCCATGCCTCCGGAACGCCAAAAATCAAACGCCCAAACTTCTCCATTTGCGAAAATTACTAAAATGCCATCCTGTAATATCTTTCCATCATATTTTTCCAAGAATTTACAAGCTAATTCTTGGACTTTATCATTCTCCCCATGGTGGACAGAATTCGCCCTCGAATTATCATCAGACGTATCCCCATAATAGGGAACAAGATGCTTGACATTAAATACATCAGCCGTGCAAATGTGACTTGGCAACTTCAATCTGTAAGCATTAGGATTAATTTTCTCAAGAACCTCCACAAGACCAATCTTCCGAACTGACAATTTGTTGTAATCACCCACAGAGAACCGGTCTTTAGTGAGAACTGCCCACACAAAGTCACCCACTTCAAACTCCACGTGACGCTTCTTTCGATCTGCACATTTTTTGTACTTGTCAGCAGCCTTCCGCAAGTTATCTTTGACAGATTGATGAATCTCTTGCAGCCCACTAACAAAGTCTTATGCCTTGCCATGCCATCTAGTCTTACTTGGCACTGGTAACAGATCAATAGGACCTCTAGGTAGTACTGAATACACAACCTAAAAAGACTAAACCCGGTACTTCGATTAACAGCATGGTTGTGTGCAAATTCTGCCTGGCTCAACTTGAAGTCCCAACTCCTTACATTCTCACCCACCAAGCTCCTCAAAAGGTTGCCTAACGAATGGTTGACAACTTCAGTCTGCCCATCTGTTTGCGGATGATAAGCACTGCTAAATTTCAGCTGCGTGTTCACCATAGCCCACAAACTACGCCAAAAATGGCTGAGGAATCTGGTGTCCCGATTTGAAACAATCGAGGTAGGAAGGCCATGCAATCTATACACCTCCCGAAAGAACAACTGAGCCACCTTCACAGCATCTGTGGTCTTCTTGCATGGGATGAAGTGAACCATCTTGGAAAAATGGTCAACCACCACAAAAATAGACTCATTTCCCCGCTATGTTCTAGGCAACCTTAACACGAAATCCATGCTAATATCAACCCATGGTTGTTCTGGAATGGGCAAAGGCATATATAGACCGGCATTAGTTGCGGTACCCTTCGAAAGCTGGCAAGTCCGGACGCCGCACATATTTGTCCACTTCCTTGCGAATGGTAGGCCAAAAGTAAGAGGCCCGCACCAGCTGCAAAGTGCGATCACGCCCAACATGTCCCTCTCCATGCAACTCTCTAATAATTAGCAATCTCAGACTGCAATTAGGAATGCAAAGTTGGTTGCCTCGAAATAAGTAACCCTCATGGAGTGTGTAATCAGTACGCTCCCCACTCCGCACCTTCTCCACAATAGTAGCAAAGAAAGGATCAGTAGTAAACAAATCGAGAGAAGGAGGAAAACCCATGTACCTCAATGGTCATGCGGCTCAACAAACTTTTTCGTCTACTCAGGGCATCAACAACTCTGTTGGTCACACCAGACTTGTGTTTCACCACAAAAGTAAAACGCTCCAAATAGGCCACCCAGGAAGCATGTCTGGCCGAGACCTTGTTCTGCCTATGTAAGTGTAGCAATGCCTCGTGGTCTGTAAACAGCACGAACTCTCTGTGGAAAAGATAATGTCGCCAATGCTTCACGGCTTGTACCACTACATAGAACTCCACATCGTATGTGTTGTACCTCAACTTCGCCCCAGACAACTTCTCACTGAAATAGGCAACAGGCCTATTATTCTGACTCAAGACAGCTCTGATGCCTACCTTAGATGCATCATTACGCAACTCAAAAGGTAGGTGAAAATCTGGTAACACTAGAATGGGTGCAGTGGTTAACCGCACCTTGATCAGTTGGAATGCTTCATCTGCCTCTTTGCTCCACCCAAACTTCACGCCCTTCATACAGTCTATAATCGGGGCCATGATACTGTTGAAGTGTGGAATGAACCGCCTGTAGAAGGAAGCCAACCCATGAAAGCTGCGAACCTCCGTGACGGTGGTAGGTCTAGGCCAAGTGCGGATGGCTTCTACTTTAGACTCATCAACCTGCAACCTTCTCTAGAAATGACATAGCCTAAGAAAAGGACCTTCGGTGTAAAAAATGAGCACTTATTCATCGCAGCATAAGACTTCTCCCTGCGCAAGATAGTCAGAACATCTCGCACTTGCTGGAGGTGTTCCTCATCGTTAGTACTCTATATCAATATATCATCAAAATATACCACAACACACTTGCCTATCAAAGGTCTCAAGCTCTGGTTCATGACTCTCATGAAGGTGCTAGGTGCGTTCGACAACCCAAACGGCATGACTAACCACTCATACAGCCCCTCCCTGGTTTTAAAAGCAGTCTTCCACTCATCCCCAACTCTAATGCGAATTTGGTGGTACCCACTCTTCAAATCCAGTTTTGTAAAAAAATTTGCTTCACTTAATTGGTCAAGTAAATCATCCAAGCGAGGGATAGGAAAGCGATACCTGACAGTAATCTTGTTGATTGCTCTACTGTCCACACACATCCGCCAGAGCCATCTTTCTTTGGTGTAAGGAGGGTGGCAGATGCGCACACGGACTTAGACTTTCACTGATGAATCCCTTCGCCAATAACTCTTCAACCTGTCTGCGCAACTCCTCATGCTCACTGGGACTCATTTGGTAGTGTGGTCTATTAGGTAGTGACGCACCAGGTTCAAGGTTAATCTGATGCTGAATATCACGCAATGGTGGCAGTCCTTCTGGCATCTCATAGGGGAAAACATCACAAAACTCCTTCACAATAGGAATTGCAGCTTCAGGAACATCAACATCTCTATCTACCTCCTTTCCCATCAAGATGTAAAGTATCTCAGAATCCTGTAATTCATCTTCAAATCTTGTCAAAGACAGCGAAGTTGTTAGATTCTTTAGTAGGCTTAACTTCCTCCGGATCCTTAGCGAGTACTAGCACAATCTTCACTCCCTTGAACATAAGGGTGTATTTATTGGCTCTGCCATCATGCAAAACTCCCCTATCAAACTGCCAAGGACGTCCCAGTAACAAGTGGCAAGCATCCATAGCTACAACATCACACCAAACTGAATCCTTGTAGTTAGCACCAATAGAAAAAGTCACCAAAGCACGCTTCGACACCTTCACCTCACCCCCTTCTTCAGCCAAGCTAGCTTGTAGGGCATGTGGTGTTGTTCGGTTGCAAGGCCCAACTTCTGAACCGCTTCAACTGAGACGATATTCTCGCAACTGCCTGCATCAATCATGAACCTGCACACCTTGCCTAAGATGGTACACTTGGACTGAAAGACGTTATTCCGCAGCCACTCATCATCAGCGACAGCTTTAGGAGTCATACAAGAACGCCTCACAACTAAAGCAGTACCCACATCTCCAGTCACGATCTCCTCTTCTCTGTTGTCAGAGGTATCAAAGGCTGGTTCTGCAGTGATGTTGGCCTCTTTCCCTTCGTCTTCCTCTTCGTTCTCAATAAAGAAAGCCTTCTTCCCTTTACATTTTGACTTCCTGTGACCAACTTCGCCACAACCGAAGCATTTAATCCCACTAGTGCTAGGTCTGTTCGTGCGACTAGCAGGGTTAATTGCAGCGGTATTACCTCCAGTATTGGTTATCCCAACACGAACATTACTGGAAGCATTACTCACACCCCGACGCTGTTGTTTCTCCACCAACAATGCTCACTGGTGCGCTGCGGATAAGGAAGCCGGATCAAACATGTTGACGACATCTTGGATCTGCATCCTCAGCCCACCAATATACCGCGCCACTAATTGGTCGTTAGTCTCCTGCAGTTCGTTTCTAGTGACTAATTGATAAAACTCAGTAGTGTAATCATCTACTGACTTTGCCCCTTGTCTCAGATTCTGCAACCTCTGATACATAAGGCGTTGGAAGTTGTAAGGCAAGAACTCAGCCCGTAATTTTTTCATCTTCTCCCACGAGGTGATCTCCGCCTTTCCATTCCTATTCCGAATCAACTTCTGCTGTTGCCACCAAGCTGTGGCCTTGTTGCGGAATCTGGTCGCAACCAGTTGCACACGCTTGTCTTCGGGAACACCTTTGAATTCTATGACTTCTTCAACTGATGCCTGCCACTCCAAGAATTCTTCCGATTGAAGGGTGCCATGAAATTATGGGACATCCGTCTTCATCCTAGACTCCCACCGCCTGCGATCATCCTCAACTGCACGAGGCCTGTAGCGCCTCCTCGGTGCCTCAACATACTCATCCTCCCCTTCGGTAGAAGAATCTCCTACTGGTTCATCACCAACAGTTCCTTCGATGGTTACGGACACGATCAATATTTTGACCCAACAACTGATCGATTCTAGCAGTTAATCGTTCTACCACCGCGTCCATGCGTTGGTCAATCAATTGGCCAATTTGTCGATTCAAATTGTCACGGTCATACACCTCCTCGACACGCTACTGGTTCCTCTTCGGCGGCATGATTTCTCCAATCACGCCAAGACGAGCTTTGATACCAACAGACGCAGCGGAGATCTTCTAAACCAGTTGAACAAATCCACGAACAACTCGATCTAGGTCAGAACTTAAGCCAAAGTTCGAAAATTCTTTTATTTCAGCCCAAACTACGAATTACACCCAATAGATCGCTTAAATAACGAAACCCTAAAATTTGCCAAAAATAGTAAAAAGTTTAAAAAGCCCTAAACTAAAAACTAGACGAAAAATAGAAACAAATGCCGTAAACGGCAATAAAAACGGAAATTCCTAATGAAAGTTATAAGCGAAACAAAACTTTCCTAATATAGCAAAATTACCATTTCGGAGGGCGAAACGATGGAATTTTGCCGAATAACGTCGTAGTCACGGCGTAGCGGTGAGTTGTGATCTCCACGCCGTTTCCAATAAACCCATGCCTCCGGAACGCCAAAAATCAAACGCCCAAACTTCGCCATTTGCGGAAATTACTAAAATGCCATCCTGTCATATCTTTCCATCATATTTTTCCAAGAATTTACAAGCTAATTCTTGGACTTCATCAAAACACTAACTTAAATTACTTATTTAACCTTGAATATGTTGGGGTATAAATTAGCGTGTGCAGTGAGGAGGATCAGTGGTCGTGGTCGATGGAAAGAAGGACGAAACTTTACTTGAAGATGATCTAGCAGCTAGAAGAGTCGCACGGTGATGATGAGACGCAAACATGTGATCGTGACGGAGGTGTGACTCGTGCACCTAGGTGTATCTGTGGTCGTGGTTAATGAGAATAAGGTTGGCACGTCGCTTAAGGAAACATGGGGAAGCTCAGCAGTTGAGGCGTGATGAAGGAGAGAAAGCACACAAGGGAACGATTTCAATTCCTTTATCTGATATTTGCAGTGATGCGCATCTCGAAGCATATTTGGACATTTCCTACATCGCCAAGCTTTGGTTTATGTAACTTCTACTATCATCTAGCTGTTCTATCTCTTCTATTCTAATAGAAATGTGTGTCTCGAGGACGATCTAAGTGTTGCTGAACCACCCTAGTTTAAACTATACTTAGCCCATTTTTCTCGCCATTTCTTGAACTTTAGGCACTCCAATCTTTTGGCACATTAACCAATCACTATCATAGCTTAAGTGGGTCCCATGCGGCTATCTTGGGACGCATGCCACACCAAGAATACTCCAAAATGCCCCACATTTATTCATTTCAAAATAAACATAGCATAAAACCTACAAACAATAAAAATATATAATTAGGAACTAAAATTTGAGACTTTTTGCACATTATAATATGGAGAATATACAAAAATAAGGCATAAAATAGACTTAACAAATACCCTTAATCTTATTACTTTGCTCGTCCCGAGCAAATATTATTCAACAAGACTCTAAGTAATGCGCTATACTTTTAATGCAAAATGTTATTTAACTAGACTTTATACAACTAATGCAACTAGACTCCTATTTAATGTAACCCCTATGGACTCTAAATTTAATTATAAACACATCAAATTTATTGAAAACGCAACTAAATATAAACTAAATGTCCCTAAGCTCAGATTTTAACAGAAGTGTGAATCATTTGGTTTCATTAGATACCAAATTAACACAAAACTCAAGACACTTGAGAGGCCATAAGTTTTCAAGAACTTAGGCTCGATCTCATCATATATCACACTTTCAGAACTAAAACTCAGTCAAAAGCTAAGGCTATCAATTTATCATGAGTTTATTAGCCTATACACTCAAGCCACAAGTTTATGTTCTCTTTATTAGACATTAAATATGCAAGGAATCTCATAGGTGAGACTACAATTAACACTCTCCACTAACGAATACCTAACATATGCAAAGTTAATATTTTAATTGTAATGGGGCTTGGCTAGGCTAACAATGAAAATGGAGATATATGGATTCAAAAACTATTAGAAAACAATATCATATACCATACAAACATAACATAGAGCTAAAATAAAGTGAACTTCAACATAAATTTTGAATTTTCATACATAATCTACTATATCTTTTTCACCAACTCTTTTATATTAAAGTGTTTTTCATACATTTTGTTTTTCAAAATATTTGGAGTGATTGAGAAATTTTAACACATAAACAACCCCTAAACATGATAGGTGCCAATAAAATCATGGTGGAATAGATTAAAAAATGGCTAACTAGGGAAGTAGATCTTAGGTGGGCAATGAAGCAATTTGTCTAATACAAGCATGACCTAAAATAATTCTTTCACACATGCTTCGGTGTTCAAGATTTTGCCTCGAGTAGAGTGCAACCTCATTCTAGGATGCTAGAGATTTAACTTATTCCGCTTGCTCAATTATGACTTTATTCTCACTTTGGTGTCAAGCATATGATTCATCTCTCATAGTAGACCCTACAACATAACACTGATCAAACCGGGTCAATTATCCTAAGTCCGCATCTCAAAGGCATACAATAACAAAATCCACACACAATTTGTATGCTTAAAAATTGTTCCTAAGACTCTAAACACATGGAACAAAGCACATTTATTCTGAAAAACTTTTTTATTGGAAAAAAAAAACTTCATGTAAACTTGAAATGAAGAAAATAAATGAATGCATGAATGAGATTATGAGAATGAGTGAGGGATGGAATAAAAGAAAATGATAAATAAAAGATGAAATGATTAAGAATATATGAAATAACACCTCCTTTACCAGCCATAACATGCATTGAATAATAAAAAATTGAAATTATTATACATGTCAAAGCTTGTGTTCCAAACCATCCAAACCAACCTTCCACAATATAGCATGCCCTATCTTGATTAGTGGGATACTCAGCCTGCAACCCTAATTAAGCCTCGATAACCAAGCCAGACTTAACTAGGGCTAGCAGCCTTTCTGTCTTACTTAATAAACTATACTTGTATATCGATATCGAATAATGACTCCAAATATAAGCAATAGAAAATTAATTAATTTTTGATAATTAAATGATATACATAAATATGAAGTTTATCAAAATCCAAAATTTGATTATAAACTTCCCAACCATGTTCATAGATAATAAAATAACTCAAATAGTGTGTATATATAGGAAGGATCATTACATCGTAAAGAAGATATTAAGACCCCTAAATCTTCTCTTTTCCTTTCGCTGAAGTGTTAGGATACAAACCTGAAATATTAGATTTAGGGTGAGTGCTCCAACTCGCTTTGTAAGGATTCACAAAGCCATCAGCTTTCCATATGATAATCATAAGCATTACATAATAACAACATTCACCAATGTTAACTAACGAGATTATAAATAGCATATAATTTAATAAATAACATATGAAAGTCCAACTGTCAATGACTATTACACTGTGATTCCTATTTTATTTGTAAAACTAAGGTCGATTAACCATTGACACCATTTATGCGATTGCTAGACCAACATATTGGCCGATGTGTTTTTTAGTCAATCCATTAGTGTCCAATGGTTCTATCTTAAACCCTTTAGTGAGTGTGTAATCTATCAACATATATGACTGAGTAGGAAGTTACATTTAGGCTGAGAAGGTAACCCATCTCCTATATAACATGTTTTAGTTCTAGGAGTTATTCTCGTGAATCACATTAAACATCGTTTACCATTTATTAAAAACATCATAGTGTACATAGTCCTCCCATTCAATCCATAAACTACATGAACTACATATACTAAAAAACTTGACAACATTGATAAATGAGCGAATCCATACTTACTTTAGTTTGGATTTCTATTAATAAATTCTTAACTTTCTAGGTTACTCACACTTTCTTGGTGAACCAACACCTATTACAAATCATTTGTTATCAATATCGGTCTAATACCTTATATTTAGAACCCCTAAATCAGTCCCAAAAACCTCAGGAAATTCTAACCAAATTATAGCTGACTCAATTTTTTTGAGGTGTCACGCTCCCTCACTTGGTGGAGTGCGCTCCATCAGCCGGGGTTCATCTCAATTGATGAAGGGAGCCCTCTCCTCTGCTAGGTGGAGCGCACTCCATCCTATAATGTCTTAATAGTAAATATGGTTGCAGCAACTATTCTATCCACAAGTCATCACAATAACAGTCAACACTTCCAAAATATATAAGGGAGGACCTCTAGTGAGGTATAAACCCATTTATAATCAATAACAACAAAAATTCATGGAGAAATCATCACTAACTATTGAATTGAAGTTCGAATTCAAAACTTCAACTTACCAACTGATGATCTATGATCTAACTACTGTTTGATCTCCTCGAATAAACCCAAATGCTCTTCCGATTGATTCCTTAAATCAAACAATCAGTTGCTTGCCTGTCACTCACTCTCTCGATTGATCGGAGAAGATAAAATTGAAAGTTTTAGTTTACTTATTTAGATTTTCCTCGAGATATGCATCACGCTATGTTGAGGCTGATCAAGTGATCGATGTGTGAACATGACACCTCTTAAAGTTACACACATGTTGACACCATCAACACTTACGCTCCTCTCGAGGCGATCTAACAATCCATATAATTCAAACTTAAACTTTTTTAATATATATATAAACATATATATACCTTGTGTATTATCTCACCAATAAATTCAGCGAACATGCCTACAAGAATTCTCGGGTGTACGCATTCATTTCACTACCTCCTCATCGCACTTATTGTACCGGCTATTTATTATTTAAGTATGTATTTTTAAATTATAGGCTTGTATATAAATTCTCTTTTATACTACAACCTATAAAGTTCATTAAACATTCTATACAAACACGAACCATAACACAAACTCACACACACGCTAATCGAGGTATATTAGACTTAACCACGAGCCTAATTCGGGATAGTTAGGATTTGGATTAACGCTAATCACCGGCTTAAAGTAACGAGCCGTAATACACAAACTTACATATCCCCCTCGCCCCCTCCAAACTTAGTCCAAACCTTGTCCTCAAGGTTTAAAATAAAGTCGGCGTAAAACATATACGTAGACAACAAAAAGGGTGAACACGAATAAGTGAAATACAATGGAACAAATAAAAAATGAAACAAACTAACTAAAATTCACAAAGTCTCCAAATTAGTTGAATGAAAAAAATAAATCTTATTTATATGATTTTTTTTGTTTCTTTTTTTTTTTTTTTTTTTTTCAACTATCTAGAGGACTTTTGGGACAAGTTAAAACCACTACATGATAAGAGTAAGAACTAAGGAACAAAGTAATTGACTTAAAAAGCCTCAACCAAATCTCAAAACATCAAGAATCCTAAGAGAATAAGTCAATTTCTCAAAAAGAATGCTTAAATCAAGTTGAAAAGCAACCGCATCGCACCCTACCAAGGAAATTAGCCACAATAGACTACAAGTATTACAATCACATCAAGTATAATATTTGAAGCTCAAGAAAAAAATTTATGCATGCAATTCCAAAAAGGTCGCCTTAAATCCCATTTGCATAGGCTATGGATCCACAAAAATTTCCAAACTCATAGAAGCATTACTCACGCACATGAATTAACAATCAATTTTCAAGTAAAATGTGTGAAATGAGCATGAACTTTAACAAGACAAATGTGTGGTGGGGAAACGCCTTACATGACATTATCCATCATGTTGAAACAAAGGAAATAGATTCGTGGGAGTGAACCATGCATGCTAATTGAAAGTATAACCGACAGATGCGCACTTGATAGCCCCACTCTCATTCAAACTCTCTCCAATTAATAAAAACTCTACACTTATTTGGGGTATTCTCTCTCTCTCTCTATCTCTTGTCTCCAATAATCATAAAACATCAAAATTTCCTTAAAAATCAAAGAAAATTGATATCATGAGTTTATTAAACAAATAAGAATAAAACTAAGCTGAAATATGTGAAAGAAAGCATAAAGTTGTGCCTCCTAAAAAGTGAATTTCTTTCAAGTCTTTGGCTAGACTTGGTACATTCATCACGTGATGCCTTCCAATAAAGAGTATCAAAGAATGGTATTCCCTCCTT
Organism: Stephania yunnanensis; assembly: GCA_039657365.1. Taxonomy (NCBI): domain Eukaryota; kingdom Viridiplantae; phylum Streptophyta; class Magnoliopsida; order Ranunculales; family Menispermaceae; genus Stephania; species Stephania yunnanensis. Next base: position 43,461,434 of record CM077585.1, on the reverse strand, counting down.
TAGCCTTTGGGAAGTAAGATAGGCATGCACACCTTCTGAAATTAAACTTAATCTTAACTTCTAACACAAAAGAATCCATCATTTCATGAGTATCCAACACAATGTCGGTAATGCAGAAAGTCTTCGACTACTCCTTGTCTTCCTCCATGTTAAAATCCACAAATAAATGTGGAAGGGCAGGTGGTCGCACCGACACAAAGGGTTGGTCTTCCTTGCTCTTTTTTTGTAGTTCCCCAGGCTTTTTCAGTATGACTTAAATCTCTTTCTCGACCTCTTCTTAAACTCATGCAATGCTATTGTCCGACTCTTGAGGAGAAATTTTCAAGTATTCTTCAATTTAAAGCTCATTCTCAAACTCTTCATTTTTTCTCCAATACACATAGACACATGATTTAAGTCCATTAATAGCAAAGTATTCCTTCATGGTATGCTCAATTTCCTAAATACTCATCAATGTGACATCATTTAAAGTCTTCTCTTAATGACAACTTAAATTTTTCTCACTAATTGAGTACTCACCACTCTTGAACTCATACATTTGCAACTTTAAAATCACCTTTTAATGATATAGTTGGACCCTTTGTTCAGATCGTTAGAGGAATTCTTTGTTTCTTTAAATGAAATTTACATTCATATCTATTAGAGAAAATTCTTGTTGTTGAGCAACTGGTGGATTTCGCACTAAGTCATATAATTTGAGTTATGGTGATGCATTACTCTAATTAAGAAGGTTCACATACTCAAAATGGTAAGGATAAGCATAAGTAAGATGATCAAAATCAATGCAAAATCCACAAACATCGACCTATTGCAATTAAGAAAGCCCATTAGAAGATTCATGTCTATAATTTGATATACCTACCCCATTCACATTTTGATAGTATGAGTCCTAAAATTGATGACCATAATTGTAGGAGTATTAGACCATTTTTGAGTTACCTGCAAACATAATATAAAAAGGGACAAGATAAACAAAATAAAAGAAAACCAAAGAAAAGATTAGAACCAATCCCTGACAATGGTGCCAAAAATTGATGCCCGTCGAACGCGTCAATAATAAGTTTCAAACTTAAGTTGCTATTCAATGCTAACTGCAATTAGTTTATAGTAAAGGTAAGCATGATTGTCGATCTACAAGGATTTGTAATCTAACTTTGGTAAAAAAAAAGTTTTAAGAGATAGAAACTAAACTAATTACATTAGCTAACATGAGAACAAACAAACAATTATCTAACCATAACAACAATAATTACTACTCTAATTAGCTTAGAAAGAATTTAACGTAAGTTAAGTTATGTAAATTCTTAGGTTGAAAAAATCAATTTCAACTCAGCATCAAGGATTTAGTCATCGATTCTACAAAGAATTATTTGGTTTAGTTCCAATAGAATAGTTATAGAGCTTTAGAGAGCACCTAATATTTGGTTTTGGGGTTATACGCTTATACGCAGTGGAAAATCAAAATAATTCTTGAAAACCCCCAACATGATCGAAAATAGTTTCCATTAAACTAGATCTAAAAAGTGAATCATACCTTAATCCGTGATTTCCTTTTGTGATTGTCTGATCTCCAAGATGTTCAAGCACATGTCCTCTATCAAAAATCCAAACATGAAAGGTGATCACAATTTGGAGTGCTAACCCCAAGAGAGATTGAAAATAGATTTCTTTCTCTCCCAAAATCAAGAGAACTCAAAATCTGGATAAACAAAAATCTTATTTCATTTTAAGGTTTCACCCTTTATTTATATGTATAGATAAGCCCTCACTTAAAATCCTATTCGTAATACAACTATTGCATTTAAGTAGTTTAGGCAAATTACACATACGCCCCTATTAATAAGTTGTCATATAACAAATCGTAAGGGATATTCATTATTCTAGACCAACTAAAATTGTGCAAAACCATTATTAATATGCGACCCAATAGGTTCATGTGAAGTTGGCAATGAACCAAAACTATTTTGGTACACAAGTCATAAGGGGTCTCTAGCAAGGCATTATGACTACCCAAGTATCATTAATATCAAAATCGATATAACCTAATGAATAACATCTGTCATATTCTTTCGTCGTGCAATATCCTTTGACTAAACATAAGGCATGGAAAGTCACCCTTAATGTTCAATCGTACTAGTCTTGATCTTTAAGTAAACTAAAAACATCCAAGTGACATTGATCACACCAATTCACATGGAATTGGCCATTATCAGTTTATCATATCAAGGGATCCACTGATATCCCCCTCTATACGATAGTGAAAAATCATATATTACACACCTTCATATATAATTCACATGGTAACGAATAACAATCTTTATAATCGTCTAGTTAAAGACAACATTTGATTGTGTCAAATTACCATGCTCCTAATATTGAACTCTTTCGTAATCTTAAGTCGAATGAATGAATGATATACCTATAATGAGTAACATCTATAACTTAACCCATGTGGTGTTCTTATAGCGGGTCGGTCCAACGCCTTATTCCCTAACAAGTACTCATGATCTCGATTTGTGTCCTTATACACATGATCATCACAAGAATATCAATAAAGATTCACACTAGTCATAATTCTTTATAGTTCCCAATATAATGATCGACTAGGGACATTTAGGATATCTCAACAAATACCAATAGATCTTACTATAAGGTAAACATGTAATCACTTATAATAAAACAACAAATGAAAATCTCAATTTTATTAACTACAATTATAAGATAAACAATATTTGTAGATTTACCTAGGGCTCATGCCCAAACACTTAACACTCCTTGATTTCTTAAATTTGGTAAAAGACTCTCTAACAAATGTACAACCCTAGGTAGATTAACCATTGGATTTTGCATATTCCCCACATTAAGATTCGTGAAACCACTGACCCTAAATAATCAAGTGATGAAGCGCGCTCTGTTTATCATAGACCATCTTGTTACCCAAGATAAACCAAAAGGTAGTAAACCAATTAGGTTATCTGCTTACTACTTAGTGTTCAATGCTCCACACAATTACGAATGCAAAACTATCAAACTAGTTATAGAATCAAATAAAAAATTAATGCATTTGCAACTACACAATCAATTATCCAAACCATGCTAAAAATGAGAGAAAATGAGAGTTTATGGAGAGATAAAAGGTGATAATGAATAGTGAAAATGGGTGAGAGATCATGAAGATAAAAAAATTATGGAGACTCAACGTTTTTCGTTTTTGCTCTTTAGTACATAAATAAACTCCAACTTGAAAAATCGGTGAGGAGAGTGAAGAGGATGTGTCGATCAAGTGGGGCTGGAAGACAAATTGGTTGCAAAATTTCTTATATAATATTGAATCTGTGGGGATATAGATTAGTATGAGCACCGAGAAGGATTAGTGGTCATGGTTGATAGAGACAAGGATGATACGTCACTCAAGGATGACCTAGCAGGCATGATAGTCGCAAGGTGATGATAAGATGCATGCACATGATCATGATGGAGGTGTGACTTTCATAATTAGGTGTTTTATGGTTGTTTTAATGAAGAGGAGCTTGGCACATCGTTCGAGGACTATCATGGGGAACCTCGACAAACGAGGCATGATAAAGGAGAGATAGTGCATAAAGGAACGATTTCAATTGTTTCATCCGATCCTTGAAGTGATGTGCATCTCGAGACATATCTAGACGTTTCTTGCATTGCCAAACTATCATTTACGTAACTTCTAGTATTATATAGCTGCTCCATGTCTTTTGATCTAATAGAAATGTATGTCTAGAGGATGATCTAAGTGTTGATGAACTACCCTAATTTTAAACTATACTTAATTCATTTTTCTTGCAATTTCTTGAACTTTTGGCACTCCAATCCTTTGGCACATTAACTAATCACTATTATAGCTTCTATAAGTCCTACACGATTGTCTCAAGATGCATGGTAATGCACATTTCTATTCAAAAAACCAAGAGTACTCCAAAGTGCCCAGTTTTTATTCATTTCAACCAAACATAGAATAAAAGCTACAAACAATAAAAATATATCATTTGGAACTAAAATTGGAGACTATTTGAACATATAATGTAGAGAACATACTCAAAAATAGGGCACAAGATAGACTTAACATCCAAAAAAGTCAACACTTTAGCGACGAGAAAGTATGAAATGATGAATGGAAATGGAACGAAAATGAGGAAAGATAAACTTGAAGGATTCAAGCAACAAATGGTCAATACCTTGAAGAATAAAAAACTAAGGAAGAAATAATAGACAACTAAGCGACAAGATGGAAAACATTATGAAGAAGCACTGAAAGGAAATAATATCAAGGTTGTTTCAATGAAGTTGGAACCAAAATTCAAGTTCACATCGAGACTTCAACAAATCAGGAGGAGAGATCTTGGAGACATATGAATACCATTAAGCAGTAACAGGTACCGGTTTAGAAACATGTTATGTGAGATGGGAGCCTCGGTCAATGTAAAGCCTATAAAGGACATTTTATAAGTGGATTAGAGGATAAATTATCCTGATAAAGTGAATTTGCAAGTAGTTGATCGTAACTTGGTATCAACAATCGGGAGAGTATTGAATGTGCATGTGAAAGTGGATAGATTCACATTCATTACTGATTTTGAGATTATGGATCATTGTTAAACACTACGAATGTAGTCTTACACACCAGGAAAAAATAGTCACAAATAGTATCGAGGAAGATGATGATGCCAAAAAAAAAATTTGTTGAGGAGCAGGAAGTACATCCAAATAGGAGATATATCATGATCTCCGACCTACAAATAGAGTATCTCGATTTAGACTCAGAATAAATGTGCAAAAAGGCGTTGGGCTTATGGCGTTAAACTAAGCGCTACTAGGAGGCAGCCTAGGGTCTTTAATTTTGAGTTTTTTTAGTTTCGGTTAGTTAATTAGTTAGTTTAGTTAGAAAAATCAAAAAGTTTTACTAATATTCTAAATTTTGAAAATTTCGTGCTAAATGTGCCAGAGAGACCATTTGACAGGTGACATTTCATCATAATGGAGAAGTTTCGACTAACTTAAAAAAGATCGCAAGATAGCAAAAGGAGTTAAAGTGGTAAAGGTCAGCTACACGGAAAAACCATGGGCAAGTTTTTATTGAATTTTTATGTATACATGGTATTTCATGTTATTATGACTCCTTATGTTGTAATAGACAAAGCAGGGAGAGCACTAAAGGGAGTTAATGAAAAATATTTAAATTTATGAAGAAAGACTTGTCGACATCATATGTGTACACATACAACACTGTGTGAGTGCAAAGGGACAGTGCATGCAGGGTGTTGAGCGAAAATGCTCATAGTAATGCCGACGTCGTGGCTACGCTGTGGCAGCGCCGTGCCTTTTAAGGGACAGTGGAGGTGTCTAAATAGTGTTTTAAACCCTTTTCAATCCATATTTTTCACACTTGAAACCTATTATATACACCACCAACCAAGCATACACCAATATAGAACCCAAGATTGAGCAATTTTAAGAGAGGAAATAGAGCTCCTAGTGACTTATAGTGAAAAACAATTCTACATAATGGAATTGCATGTGGAGAGCTAGGGCATTGCTTTGAATAAGAAACTCTAGTGAGCATTAGGGTTTTAGTTTATGATCAAAATGGGAGGGCTTTGATTGATAGAGGCTTCGAGAAGCAATCTACACTGGAAAGTAATTCGATGTTCTTATAAATTTACAATTTCATTAGTTATGCTTTGAATTTTTGAAAATTCTTGATGAAATGGCATGAATTATGGATGGGGTTGTTGGATAGGAATTTTAAGTTGTATGGATTTAGAGCACGAATGTAGCTTATGGTAAATTCATTTGTCTTTTGCATTATTTGGCATGTGAATGATCCTTGTGGATGAAGTTTTGATTTTAGGTGATTTGAAGACCCATGTTTTGAGTTGTTGTTTTGTGTTAATTTTTGAAAATATCAAGAACAGTGGGGAAAACAAGTCAAATTAGTCAATTTGGACCAAATAATTATGAGGCATCATTCTCAAGAGATCCAAATGAGGATAAACTGAGAGTTTAAGTCTATATATTAAATTAGTAAAGAGGGTAAGGAGCGATATGAGGTCATTAAGCATAAATAATTAATTTGCAAGAGAGGAATAAACTTACTGGATAAGTATGAAAAGAGAGTATACAATTTCATTAGGTAACAAGGTTAGGAGTAATTCACTTAAAAATATAGAGAGAACAATGTTAATAGAGCGAGTGAGGTTGTTTATGAATTTTATGTCAATCCAAAGTTTCTCAAGAAAGGCGACTCAGTAAAGGTGAGAGGGGTAATGTGAGAGGGGTAATGTGTTGGGGCATGTGGCATAGGTCAATCTACAAACATTGTTATAATTTTAGTTAATAAAATCGAGGTTTTCATTTGTTGTTTTATTATAAGCGATTGCATGTTTAACTTATAGTAAGATCTATGGGTATTTATTGAAATATCTTAAGTGTCCCTAGTCGACCATTATACTGAGAACTATAATGAATTAAAATCAGCATGAATTTTGATTAATGGTTATGTGATGATCATGCGTATAGGGATATAAATCGAAATCATGAGTACTTGTTAGGGAATAAGATATTAGACCGACCCATTATGAGAACACCACATGGATTAAGTCATAGGTGTTACTCATGATATGTATATCATTTAGTCCATCGACTTGAGATTACCATAAACTTCAATATAAGGAGCATGATAATTTGACACAATCAAACGTTGTCTTTAACCAGATGATTATAAGGATTGTGATTGGTTACCATGTGAATAATATGTGAAGGCGTGTAATTAAGATAGAATTTGTCACTCTCATATATAAAGAGATATCAGTGGATCCCTTGATATGATAGACTTATAAAGACCAAGTCCATGTAAATTGATATGATCAATGTTAGTTGGATGTTTTATGTTTACCTTAAGATCGAGAATAGTAAGATTGAACATTATGGGTGAGTTTTCATACCTTATGTTTAGTCAAAGGATATCGCACGATAAAATGATACGTTATATTTTCTTCATTAGGTTGTATAGATTTTGATATTCATGCTACTTGGCTAGTATTAATGTCTTGCTAGAGACCTCTTATGACTTGTGTACTAAAATATTTTTGGTTTATAACCAACCTCACATGAACCTATTGGGTTGCACATAAAGAACGGCTTTGCAAAATTTCAATTGGTCCAGAATAATGAATTTTATATGATAAAATTCATGATATAAAAGCCCTTACGATTTGTTATATGATAACTTATCTACACATATAAAAAAGGGTGAAACCCATAAAACGAAATAAGTTGTTCATTTTTGCAAATTTTGAGTTCTCTGAATTTTAGGAGAGAAAGAAAAACGTTTTCAATCTCTCTTAAAGCTAGCACTCCGGATTGTGCATTCGTGTGTGAATTTTTGATAGAGGATCAGGCTTAAACGTTTAAGAGATCGAACAATCGTAGAAGAAAATAACAGATTAAGGTATGATTTACTTTTTAGATCTAGTTCGCAAGAACCTATTTTCAATCATATTAGGGTTTTTCAAAAATCATTTTGATTTTTCCGTTGCGTATGAACCCCTATAACCCAATAATGGTATCAGAGTATTCGGCTCGGTTCTATTAAACGTTTGTATGTTTTTTCTAATTTATATATGATATATATGTGAAAACATGATCTTAATTTAAGTATATGCATGATATACATATAGGTTTTGTGATAATTGTCAGTTCACGTATATTGATACATATACATGATTTGATTCAATGATAGTATTCTTTGGATATCTCAATTTACATAAGTTTTTAATATTGAAAGATGTGAATTTTGTATGTTCATGGTAGAAGTCATGTTTAGGTTAATATGATTAATTTAACATGATTCTAGTGTTGAATACATATTTCGTCTTTGTTCAATAATTATGTATGTCTCCATGATAGAAATCATGATTAGGTTAATATGATTAATTTAATATGATTATGTTGTTGAATCCACGATTAATATTTCAAAATTGATTTTGATCATATATCTTATTATGGTTATCCTTAGTGTATTCCTATTAGATAGGAGATAAACTTATAAACAAATAAGAATTACAAATCCTGTAAGATAGTTTATATATATAAAAAATTCTAATTGGTTAAGGATTCAAAGTATCTTAAATTCTAATTGGATTAGGATGAGATACTAAGTTAAGGGTGGGCCCGAGTTAATTAAAATTGTTTTAATTAATATTTTTTGAAATTAAAATAAGTGGTAATTTTGGTTAATTGGATTGACTAAATTAAAGAAAAATTTTAGGAGATTTTCGATTTTCGAAATTGAAATTCTTTGTCTAAAAAAAAAGAGAGACTACCGATAACTATTTGTAGTGTAAGAAAATTCGTATAATAGTCAATATTAGTAAGATTCCCTAATTTGTTTAGTGATCGTCTATGCCTTGTAGTATATGATATTTATTTTGTTTAAATTTTGATTACTAAAATAAATAAAAATTCCTCTTCCAAATTTTAAGTCACGTACCATCCATTCTTAAGCACTTGTCAAGGCTTTGATCACATCAACATGGGTTTGCCTCCGCAGAGTATATTGTATTATCTTGGTAAGGCAAGTTCAGTAACAATTACTCTATTATTTGAAATGGTTAAACTTAATAAAGCTATCAAAACAATGTTGGGCTTTAGGCACTAGATGAGATAAAGCATGCTAAGACATAAGATGTCGTAATCTCATAAAAACAACTAAATATTACATATGATGTAATTTGTAATTGGTATCTACCTAAATAACTTAATTCAAAGTGTCATGCCTTAGCTATCCCTGAATTAGGTGAAACATGGATTTTAGTCCCTTAAATTAGCTTAGCGTTTTTTTGGAGGGTTGTTAATTTAATGGGAATCTATTCCTATATAATAAAATGAACATTTGCATAATCTTTATTGTAGATCTATGGCCTCTTCAAATCATATTAATCCCTTGTCGCTGCAATCTATCCATCAGAAGGATAAGTTATCTGGGACAAATTTTCTTGACTTGTTGAGAAATTTAAGAATTGTTCTTAAGCATGAACACAAGTTTTATTTCCTGAATAATCAAATTCCTGAGGAATCACCAACAATGCTTTAAGAGTCGTGAAGGATGCACATACGAAGCATGTCAACGACTCAACTGATGTTGCATGCATTATGTTGGCAACCATGGTTCATGAACTTTAGAAGGACGTGGAACACATGGAAGCTTACGACATGGCTAAGATGCTGAAGGAAATGTTCCAACAGTAGGCTAGGCAATAAAGGTTTGAGATAATCGGTAACCTTCATTGTTGCAAAATGGCCGAGGGTGCATCAATTAGTTCTCTTGTATACAAAACGAAGGGTTATATTGACTATTTTGACATATTTCAATTTTCTATAAGCCAAGAGTTGGCTACGGATTTGATCCTGAATTCATTTATGATAGCTATTCACAATTTGTGATCAACTATAACATGAATAACATAGAGAATATCTCAGTGTAGCTTTTGATGCTAAAATTTGCTGAGTAGAATGTCAAAAAACCCATTACTAATATGTTAATGGTTCAGAAAGTAAAGGCAAGGCTAAAGTTGCTAAGGCTGTTATGACTGTCACAAAGCCTATGGAATAAGTAAAGCCTCATTATGCTTCTACTTCATGGTTCTAAAAGGAAAGGGAAAAAAATGGAGATTTTCATTTATGTCATGCACCTGGGCATTGGTTCAGAAATTGCAAGCTCCATTTTGAAGATCTAAAGAAAAAGAAGAGTAGTGCGACAACTGCTTCAGGTATTTACATTTTGAAGTTAACTTGTCTACTAGTGATTCCTGGGTATTGGATACCAGATGTGGATCTTACATTTATATTAATGTGCAAGGCCTCACAAAAAATAGAATGCTAAAGAAAGGAGAAGTCATCCTACGAGTTAGAAATATAGCAAAGGTTATTGCGTTGGCTGTAGGATGTTATGGGTAAATTTTACCTAGTAAATTTATTTTAGTTTTAAATAATTATTATTATGTCCCTGACTCGAGCAAAAATATCATTTCAGTTTCACGTTTGGACTTGGAAGGTTTTAATTTCATTATTGCGAATAATAAATGCTCCATTTCTTGTAAAAATATTTTCTATGCGAATGCTGATTTGTGTAATGGTCTTTATATTCAAAACATGAAAGACACTCTTAATTTTAATGTAAATACAAAGAGATTCAAGTCAAATGATTTGAGTCAAACCTACCTTTAGCATTGTCATCTTGGCTACATAAATTTGAAATGCATTTCTAAACTCCATAAAGATGGAATTTTAGATTCATTTGATTTTAAATCATATGAAACATGAATATCTTGTTTACGAGGCAAGATGATAAAGAGTCACTTTACTAGACATAGTGAAAAGGCAAGTGATTTATTGGATCTAATACATACTGATCTATGCAGTCTTATAAACACAATGGGTAGAGGTGGTTATCGGTACTTCATTACATTCACTAATGATTTTAGCAGATATGGTCACTCGTATCTCATGAAACATAAAGGTGAATCTTTTAAGATGTTTCGAACATTTCAAAATAAAAGTGTGAAATCAACTTGGTAAAACTATTAATGCACTTCAATCAGATCGAGGTAGTGAATATTTAAGCTTCGAGTTTGATTATCATCTTAGAAATTATACTTTTGTCTCACAATTAACTCCCCCAATAACTCCACAATGGAATAGTGCTTTTGAGAGGAGAAATCAAACTTAATTAAATGTGGTTTGATTTATGATGAGTCATGTAGATCTTTCTATTTCCTTTTTAGGTTATGCCTTGGAAACTGCTACAATTGCACTGAACGTCTTCTTTCTAAAGTGGTTGATAAAACGCCACATGAGATGTGGTTTGGGAAAAACCATGTTTGTATTACCTTAAGATTCGGGGCTATAAGATTTTCTTATGATGACAAATCTTAGAAAAGTTATTAGCCAAATCTATCAAGTGTGTATTTGTTGGTTATCCAAAAAAAACTAGAGGATATTACATTTATAATCCGACTGAGAACAAAGTGTTTGTTGCTCAGAATGGTGTCTTTATGGAAAAATTTTATTTCAAAAGACAATAATGGGAATAAATTAAGTCTTGACGAAGTTCAAGAACCATAAATAAGCATTTAACCGCCAACGGGAGATCAATAAGTCTTGAACTAGTTGAACCTTTATAAGTATCACCAGGTCCACCTACGTTTGATACGGTAATACATCAGCCTGAAAGATTTCGATTTCTTATTATTGATAATAGTAAGGTGTTGTTTAAGGATAAAAATGAACCTACTACTTATCAAGAGGCTGTGTCTAGCCCTGAGGAAGATAAATGGCTTAATGCCATGAATTTTGAAATGCAATCCAAGTATGATAACCAAATTTAAAACCTGGTTGATTTACCTGAAGGTGGTAAGACCATTAGTTGTAAAGGGGTTTCAAGAAGGAAACTGACATGGATGGTAATATGCATTCTTATAACGCATGGCTAGTAGAAAAAGGTTTCAGAGAGACTTAAGGTGTTGATTATGTTTAGACTTTTTCTCTTATGGCCATGCTTAAATCCATTAGAATTCTATTTGCCATAGCCGAATATTATGACTATAAGATATGGTAAATGGATGTCAAAACAGCATTCCTACATGGAAACTTACTTGAGAACATATATATGATACAACCTAAAGGGTTTTTTCATCCTGAGAATTCTAGGAAGGAGTGCAAGCTTCAAAGATCCATTTAAGGATTAAAGTAAGCTCTTCGAAGTTGGAATCTTCATTTTGTTGAAGCAATTAAAGAATTTGGTTTCATTAAAAAATGAAGATCAGCCTTGTGTATATAAGAAGGTTAGTAGGAATGTGGTTATTTTCCTAGTACTGTATGTTATTGATATATTACTCATTGGAAATGACATTCCAACCTTGTAGAGTGTCAAGTTTTAGTTAGGAAGTGTTTCTCAATGAAGGACTCAGGAGATGCAACCTACATTCTTGGAATGAAAATCTGTAAGAATATACCTAAAAGGCTTATTGGTCTAAGTTTGAGTGCTTAAATAGACAAGATACTAAATAAGTTTAGTATGCAAGACTTTAAAAGGGGGTTGTTGCCAATGTCTCATGGTATTAATCGCAGCAAGACTCGATCTCTAAATACTAATGATGAGTGAAAGCGCATGAATACGATGTCATATGCATCAGCTATTGGATCTATCATGTATGCCATGTTATGCACTCGACCTAATTTATCATATACTTTCAGTGCAACAAGCAGATATCAGTGTGATCTTGGTGAGAGTCACTAGATAGCAGTAAAGAACATTTTTAAGTACTTGAGAAGGACTAAAGAAGTGTTCTTACTCTATAGAACTTTAGAAATGAGCTTGTTGTAAATGGTTACAACAAATGCAAGTTTTCGAACTGATATAGATGACTTCAAATCATAGTCTCGATATGTGTTTACTTTGAATGGAGGTGCAATGAGGTGGAAATGTTCGAAGCAATAAACTGTGGCAGATTCTTCAATAGAAGCTAAGTATATTGTAGTGTTCGATGTAGCCAAAGAGGTAGTTTGGATAAAAAAGCTCATCTCCGAACTTGTTATGATTCCTAGTATAGCTAACCCCATTTGCTTGTAATGTGACAACAACGGGGCGATAGCACATGACAAGGAACTAAGGTCACACCATCAATCCAAACACATACTTTAATGTTTTCATTTCATTCGAGAAATCGTTGAGAAGGGAGACGTGAAGATTTGATGAGTTCCGACAAAAGACATTGTTGCAGATCCTTTGATGAAGGCTCGTATACAAGTGAAACATGATAGTCATGTTAGGTCATTAGGAATTTGATACATGGATAATTGGCCCTAGTGCAAGTGGCGATGTTGGGGCATGTGCCCTAGCGCAATCTATAAACATTTTTTATCTTATGATTTTAGTTAATAAAATTGAGGTTTTCATTTGTCGTTTTATTATAAGTGATTGCATATTTACTTTATAGTAAGATCCATGGGTATTTGTTGAAATAACCTAAATTTTCCTAGTCAATCATTATACTGGGAACTATAATGAATTAAGACTAGTGTGAATCTTGATTGATGGTCATGCAATGATCATGCATATAAGGATGCAAATTGAGATCATGAGTACTTGTGAAAGAACACGTTATTATATCGACCCTCTATATGAACACCATATGGATTAAGTCATAAGTGTACTCATGATAGGTATATCATTCATTTGACTTGAGATTATGATAGACTTCAATATTAGGAGCATGGTAATTTGACACAATCAAACATTATCTTTAATCGTACGATTATAAAGATTGTGACTAGTTACCATGTGAATAATATGTGAAGGTCTGTAATTGAGAAAAAAATTTCACTATCATATAGAGGGAGATATCAACGGATCCTTTGATATGATAGACTAATCATGGCTAAGTCCAAGTGAAAAATTGATATGATCAATGTCACTTGGATGTTTTTTAGTATACCTAAAGATCGAGACTAGTACTATTGAACATTAACGGTGACTTTCCATGCCTTATGTTTAGTCAAAGGATATCACACGACAAAATGATATGATATATATATTATTCATTAGGTTATATCGATTTAGGTATTCATGCTATTTGGGTAGTCATAAAGCCTTGCCAGAGACCGCGTATGACTTATGTAACAAACTGATTTTGGTTCATTGCTAACGTTGAATGAACATATTAGGTCCTACAAAAAGAATGGATTTGCGCAATTTCAATAAGTCTAGAGTAATGAATTTTATACGATAAAATTCACGACATAAAAGCCCTTACGATTTGTTATATGATAACTTATTTATAGGAGCGTATGTGCAATTCGCTTAAATTTCCTAAATATAATATTTGTATTACGAATAAGATTTTAGGTGAGGGCTTATCTACACATATGAAAAAAGGTGAAACCCTAAAACGAAATAAGGTTTTCATTTTTGCAAATTTCGAGTTCTCTGAATTTTAGGAGAGAGAAAAACGTTTTCAATCCCTCTTGGGCTAGCACTCCAAATTATGGTCACCATTCGTCTATGGATTTTCGACAGACGACGCGCGCTTGAATGTTTTGGAGATCGAACAATCACATTGGAAAATCACGGATTAAGGTATGGTTTGCTTTTTAGATCTAGTTTAATGGAACTTATTTTTTATCCTATTGGGGTTTTTCAAAAATTGTTTTGAATTTTTCACTATGTATGAACCCCCAAAACCCAACATATTGGTCATTTTCAATGAGCATTAATAAATAACATATATGGGTTAGAGCACAATGTATGGTTAGAGACTCGCAGACCTTCCCAGATGATTTATATGAGAAGCCTTACAACCTATACCGTTTTAGAGTTATTAAGAGAGCATTGGTTATTTGAGAACAACAAGGATGGGTGATGGGAGCTGAATATGTGCTGAAGCACATTAAGAAGGGAAACGTGAGGAATTTTATAGAATGTTGTAACACTTTCTAGTTGTTTCATTGTACACCACCACTTAACAGGGCGAGATTAATAACCCCAAAGCGACTTGTTTGTATGAGATTATAAAGAACGGGATGATCAACATAAGGGAGATCATCTTAAAGAATTTGAGGGTGTCTATTATGTTTGAGAGAGATAACAAATTATTGTTTCCAATTTTGATAACCCAAATGTGCTTGAAGGCTGAAGTGAAATTGATTTGAGATGAGTCTACTAAGAAAGGAAATCCATACAAAAGTGTCCGAAGTTGTAGTCGGGCCATGGCTTTACATACACACAACGCCGGTTCACTAATGGAAAATGTCGAGACATAAAAAATAGAAAGTTAGAGTACTATTTTGTATGGAATCGTCTATTAGCATTTATAATTATTTTTTAAAGTGTCTTTGGAGTATAAATAGGTATTAGAATTATGTAAACATATATACCACCATAGATTGCAACCAATTATCATAGTTTTACCTACTTTACTTTGTTCTTGAGTATTAAAAGGATTTATGGAGGAGATGACATTGAAAACATGCGCGTGGTTGTTCGAAATTCTTTATTTTGATTTAGTTGCAGTTATTTAATTCAATCTTTAATTGCAATGAATACCATAATGTGTGAGTAGTTCATTAATATTAGGGATCAATGGATCCTATAGTATGAATGTTATGCTAAAATAGTTATAAATGGATTATAAAGATAAAAGTCTAATGGTTAGAATTTGTATTGATTCTAAACGTAATGCTAAGAACATCTTTATCAGGTGTTTGTTGATTATGGGTTTTAGGAGTTACCATGGCCATTGGAGCTTTTAAGCCGGATATGGAAGATACAACTATAAAATACATAACATCGATTGATAGCTATTGATTAAGGAGGCACATATAGTACACTTAATTGGTTATGAATCTAAAGATTTGGAATTTAAAGCAATGTGGAACTCACGTTGTTCACACCGATAAGTGGAATTGTAGTTTGCACTTTAGAATGTTTTCCGTCATGATAGTAAATTGAAGTGGATTTAAACGAAATATGTCTGTTCTAATTAGGCATTGCACATACATCATGGAGATGAAAGAATTGAGTTGAAAAGCATAGTTATTCATTACCTAGGTAAAGTTATGAACTAAGATCTTATTAATATAAAAGTTAAAATTTTATTTATATTGTTTTGTTAGAATAAAATAGTTAGTTATAATTAATTAAAAATATATTTCCTTAGCAATAGAGTAAATCTGACAAAGTATACTGAGTGCAATACATATTTCCTTGAGGAAAATATACATAATCAACGTAAGTTGATCACATTATTACTATAATCGAGTCATCATACTTGCAGCCACGATCAAGTTTTTGGCACCATTGCCGAGAATAGTTAACCACTTTAGTTTAGTTAGTTTATAAAATTGTTAAGCTTTATTTTAAATAATTTACTTTCTAGTTTATAAAAAAAGTGTTGAAAGTCTCATGTTTGACAATCTGCACTTGATCCTTTATGTTTTTTTAGGGAGAATTAATGCATTCGTAGGAAACGAAAGAAGGACTAATGCCTTACGACCTTAAGATTGACAAAATCAACAAGAGAAAGAAAAAGAAAAGAATCAAGATGGTGGAGGATCAAGTGCAGATTGTCAAAATGAATTCGAAAGTGATATGGTAGTGTAGGATAGATTGCAGGGATAAAGATTTCTTTGTGACTACTTCAAGCAAAAAGTCAAGAAACTTACTACGGAGTGATGAAGCTTCCAGCCAACACTATGAAGCTTGAACTAAGACCATCCCAAATCAACATGGTGCATAATAGCTTGTTCAACGGGCTAGAGAATAAAGATCTAATTCCACATGTAGAGAATTTCTTGGAAATGTACAACACCATGCACATTACTGGAGTTACAAAGGAGGGGATCAGGATGAGACTTTTTAATTCTCATTAGGTAGAAAAGCCAAATCGTAGTTCCAAGGACTGAATGCAAAGAGTGTGAATTCATGGACATAAATCAATAAAAGATTTCTAGACAAGTTATTTCCTTAGTCAAGGTCAGTGAGAGGAAACTAGATATCGATGCTGAGACTTTTGGCGATGCTTAGGAAAGATTGAAAGAGTTTCTTAGGAGACGCCTAATATATGGATACGTGAAATGGACATAACTATGGATTTTTTACTATGGGAAGGATCAAAGCACCAGAGCACTAGTAGATGCGATAGGAGGTGGTTCTCTACTAACTAAGGGTGAGGATGGAGCATTAAATCTTCTAGATCTTATGTCTCAGAAATCTACAGCTGACACTTGTTCCACAGCAAGGAAACCAATAGGCGTATATGAGATTGATTCGCAAGCTGCGATTATGGCACAAATATTCAGCTTGAGCAGCCAAATGGTGAGACTTTAAATGGGATAACAAAGCCCACGAAGTGCAAGCGATACAATAACCCATTAATCACCAAACAATTATGGTTAATCCAATGGACAAGCAATAAGGAATGAAGCTTGAGGAAATCAAATTCATGAACAACCAAAGCTATGGAAACAACTTCAGGCTGAGATGAATGGCTCCTCAAAAGTTTTATTAAGGATACAACAACCCCAACTTCTCATATGGAAGTCTTAATCACGCACTGAAGTTGCCTCTATGCTTTGCTTAACAAGTCTCACAAGGGAAGCTAAGGCAAAGCGAAGAAATAACTTCATTAAAGTCAATTAAGAAATTCTTGCATGCCATCGACATGAGTAACAGGGAACGTCATGAGAAGCATGAGAAAGAAATGGAAAATGTGAAGCAAGCTATGAAAAGAATGGACACGAGAGATCACAATCCATCAAGAACTTAGAAAGATAGATTAGTCAGTTGGCAATTGCTTTGAATTCCACGAAGGAAGGGTAGTTTTAGAGTAAAACTATCACAAATCCTAAGGAGAATATTAATGTCATTCACATGATGAGCATTACAAAATGAATGAGCCAATACAAGAGCAAGTGATGCACAAGCCAGAAAGAGTCAACATTTTGGCTAGGAGGAAGTATGAAGTGATGCGTCAAAGTGGAATGGAAGTGAGGCTAGATGAACTTGAAAGATACAAACAAGAAATGATCAATGCCTTGAAAATTACAAGGGGAAGAAACAATAGAGAAATAAACAACAAGATGAAAGACCTTTTGAAGAAGTGCTCAAAAGTAATAGTTTCAAGGTTGTTCCAAAAAAGTCGAAACCAAAATTCAAGTTCACACTAAGACTTCAATCAATCAAGAAGAGAGATCCTAAAGACATATGCATACCACAGAGCATTGATGGGCACCGATGGGCACCGTTTAGAAACATCTTATGTGATAAAGAGAGCCTCAATCAATGTCATGCCAATAAAGGACATGCTACAAGTTGATTTAAAAATTAATTGTCTCGATACAACAAATATGCAAGTAGTTGATGGTAACTTGGTACCAACAATAAGGAGAGTCCAAAATGTGCATGTGAAAGTGGGTAGATTCAAATTCCTTGTTGATTTTGAGATTATGGATCATGATATAGATGATGATGTGTCTATGATACTTGTGCAGCCATTGTTTAACACTACCAATGCAGTCTTGCATATGAGGAAAAAATGATCATAATAAGTATCGAGGATGATAATGATGCCGTGAAGATTATCTTTATTGAAGGGCAGGAAGTACATCTAAATGAGAGAGATATCATTATCTTTGACCTATAAATAGAATATCTCCGTTTAGACTCAGACTAAATGAGCAAAAAGGCGTCAGGCTAATGACATTAAACTAACCGCTACTAGGAAGCAGCCTAGGGTTTTTAATTTAAGATTTTAAGTTTTAGTTAGTTAATATAGTTAGAACAATCCAAATATTTTAGTAATTTTCTAAATTTTCAAAGTTTTGTGCTAATTGTTCAGGAAATACCATTTACCAAGTGACATTTCATTAGAATAAGAAATTCTTAACTAACTCGGTAAAAAGTGTGAAAGAGCAAGCATTTAAAGTGGCAAATGTCATGTTCATGAATAGATTACGGTGTTTTTATATTTCGAGCTTATTTTTAAACCTTGAGGACAAGGTTTGTTTTAAGTTTGAGGGCGTCTACACCATGGGAAGTGGTAAAGAATGATGAAATAAGGATAAACATTGGAGGTATGATCGTAAAATTTTATTTTATTTTTTGAAGTTGTTAAAGAGGAAAGCATGGTAGTGTATTATTTTTCATTTATTTACTATTTGAATGTGTTTAGGTAGTACATATTAGGTTATATATAGTAATATGTAATGAATAAGTTATTCATTTCCAAAGTTCATGTCTTTAATTTAGGATGAGTAAGAATATAAGCGTCTTGTTGATATGAAACTCAAGAGAGTGTTATAAATTTTTGAAGAAAGTGGGAAATGCAAAAAACAACGATATGATTTCATGATTAGAAACCAAGAGTTAGGGAAGACCATGAACTTGAAACAAAAGCAAAAATAATACTAGAGCATTTCTTGTTGAAAAAGTTAGATCTCTAAATAATCTTATAATAATTATGAATCTTACTTAAGTATAAATAGTAAATAAAGACTTAGTGCTAAGAGGGGAAGAGATAGACACCATGTTTAATGAAAAGTTAGGGTTAAAACTTACTTGATAAAGTGAAAGTGAGAAGTGCTAACAAGAGTTTTAAATAAAAAATAGAGAGTCCACAACTTTTAAAGGAAAAGGAGTAAAGAACTTGATGGTTGAAAAAAAATAAGAAAAAAAGGGAATCCAAAGGAAAAGGAACAGGGACCATGCAACTAGAATATATGAAGAAAAAAGAAAAAAAATAAAAATAAAGAAAAGAAAGGTGGAAGTTATATTAAAACTCTTCAAATAAAAGATGTAGCTTGAGTACAAGTAGCTTAGTTGAGCTAAGTTTTCTTTCCAACTATATTAAGTCCTATGGACTCTTGAAGTGTTAAAGTCTACAAAACTAGTATGATATGTACTTATTTGTGAATTCCTTAGCTTAAGATTTCATGAGATTGTACACTTGTTACTTGCATGTCGAGGTGAAATAAACTTGTAAGTAGTGATGATTTTGGTTGTGAACTACTTTTAAGTTTCAAAAGTGAATTGTATATGTTGTTAAAGCTACCTATTTTTGAAAGTATAAATTTTTGCAAGAAAAAGATCTTAAGTGGATTATTAACTAGAACTTATTTAAATGAAAGGATACTCCATGAACGATGTGAAATGAATATGAACTTAAAAAGTAGTAGTAGTAAAAACACTTAGAAAAACACACTCTTGATTGGAACGTGCAAAATCATAAGTTTGGGGGTATTTTATAAGTGATTATATATACTTATATATAGCATTATTTTAGTAGTATATTTAGTATAAATATCTCGAAATGAGCTCTAATTGATTATATTTATGTATTTTCATATATATAATGTATAAAGGAGACAAATGAGTGATTTCATGAAGAAACGAGGATAAAATGCACAAAAGTATGAGTGACATCCTAGCAAGGATGCTTGACACAGTGGGAGATAATTAGACACCATGGGTGATAACTAGACACTATGGCACAAGAATAATAGAAGAAAAACAAGACAGTAGTGCCGGTGCAGTGGCGGTGACGTGGAGCAATATGGACGGCATCGAGGTCGTAT